>OX155643.1:2500-10002500 GCA_944567765.1 Carterocephalus palaemon | reverse complement strand
AAGGCATGAATCGGCCACACTGCTCTATTTTTGTAGAATAAGTGCCACAAGGTGTACGATCGAACTGCCAAACGAAGCTGAGGTGGCTTAATTGTTGCAATGAGATATGAATGCGAGTGACTGTTGTAGTGACTGTGTAACTAAACCACAACGCTTCCATCGAGCGTTCCAGAATTCAATGTTCTTTAATAAACATGATAAGCGGTTACTTAAAAACTGAAAGACTGATGTTCTTTTATTCGCCTTTTTAGCTAATTGTACGATCATGAGCCGCGAAATAGCCGGGCGGGCGGCAGCGAATACATATTGAAGCAGTTTGTCGTCCTCCATGATTGATAGCGCAGTAATTAATTTCTCCTGTGATAAGTTGACAGTTGGGACGCGGGTGGCGCTCGATTACCTATTCTCGGCTAATGGAGCTACTCCGGGTGTATTAGATGATTTAAAACTCATCAGTTTATTAGAAAAATGAAAATCCACGTGTTGTGCTTTGGCACGACATTATGAGACTTGTTCTTCTCTCAGCTGTTTTATAACATGGCTGTTTAATTTTATGTGGAGTTTTGCTTCTATTTTACCAATTTTTGCATTATTTTTTCTCTCTGTTCGTATAGGAAACTAGGATATTTGAGTGAAAAGTGAAAAGTTTTCACTTGATAATTGTTTTCAATGTATTTGTCGAAGAACTTCGGGTGGCTTGAGAACATTTGACTCTGGGTTGGCCACCCAATGAATCAACCAATTTGCATTGGAGCAGCGTGGTGGAATATGCCCTAGAAATAATGACGTGATGTTATGTTAATGTATGATCTTTGTAGAAATAAGTTGTGGGTACCTACTTTTTTCCGTTCCGAACACGCTCTCTGTAACTTCGATGTTGCTTTTGTATCTACAGACTTATAATATGATCTTGTTACTAGATACTTTAAAGTAAAGTAAGTATCCTCAATTAAAACTTATAATGATGAATGTTTTCTACAATATTTTTAGCTAATGCTTAGTTTAAATACGCTGGCTCAGAACGGATTGGTATTTCTTTACATTTCGAGAACATCATGAAGAAGTGTCAGGCATGCTTCTTGACCATATTATCCTCAATTGTTACAATAGGATACTGCCCTATTGTAATTATAATTAGTTATATACCGTAGTTACTTGTTATACTACAGAGTGATAGATTTTAATTCGGACGTAGGAAACACTTCCTTCTCTCCTGATATGGACAGAAATAAGAATTTTGTTATCAATCATTCTGGAATAGCGGGAATAAAAAACTATCATAATTGCAAAAATCATGTGGATCCATTTAAGCTTGAATTTTTTTAGGGCATGACATTTTGCATTCATACGAATCATCCTCAGAACTATTACAGAGAGAGACACGACTGAAAATGAATTCCTCTAAGGTTGATTATAGCGGTGACAGCCCAGTCGCCCAGCTCGAACTCGCCTCTCACTCGAGCGGTCCGGGGTTCAAACCCCAGCGGCACGCACCAATACCTTTTCTAAGTTATGTGCGATTCAAGAAATTAAATGTTGTTTGCTATAACGGTGAAAGACACATCATGAGGAAACCAGCATGCCTGAGAGTTCTTTATAATGTTCTCGACGGCATGTGAATTCTCCTAATCCGCACGTGGCCAGAGTGGTAAACTAAGGCCTAATCCCTTTCATTATGAGAGGAGACCCGTGCCCAACAGTGGGACAAAGAAAGGGTTGTATTGATTATGATAATGAGAGTGGGTGCGGGTTGGCAGACGGCAGTATTCGGCAGACACCCCACATCATTGAATATATTATGTAATTATTATTAATTAAGTATTCTCGGGAAGGTATATAGGCTTCCTCACAATTACCTTTTAATTTAAACGTTGTCCTACTAATATTATAAATATGAATATTTGTATGTTTGGGTGTTTCAATGATTGTAACAATAATCCAAACATCATTCACGCAAAAATTACAAAACGTATTTAGATGAATCTTGGCACATAGGTAGATGGTAGGCCTAGATTAGAGCATATAGGATACTTTTCTTCCCAGATATATGTTCCCTTGGGATGCTTTACACGTTTATTGGAAAGCTGCCCGGCACAACGTCAACAGATGGCGCTGACACTAATTCTTTACTTGATTAACCTGTAAATTATAGGATTATGACGAACCCCCTAAGAATCACTTGTTTACTGTGCATCTGAACTTTTTTTTTTTTCAGAAATATAATGAATATAGCTGAAGGCAAAAGCTGTGACGTACTAAAACCGTTGCACAACCAGTTTGTTACATTTCATCTTACATATAGCGTACTTATTACAACTGATTTAAAGTCTTCGGGAACTAATACCCTTATTACATGTAATTCACCCTTATTATCGCGGAGTTTGGAACTATCTGGGGATTAACATCTCGTCGGATAGTTCGCTACTCGTCGCGTCCAAACTTTCTCCGCAGAGACAAAAAGCGGGCTGTCGCTCGAGGGACATAGGTACGAATGCTTATGTAGGAACTTTATACGGTATATTAACTATTTATTGTTGTATTAGTTTTATTTGTATTAGTATGTATATTTATCTATACCTATTCATAGTTATTCTTTTTAGTTAGTTTTTACCTGCCACCAGCAAATTTTCTATATCCACCCAGGGTTGGCTGGTAGAAATTGCCATTAGGCATTATGTTGGCCATATGTTAGCCTATAAGGTGACATGAAAATTAAATAAATAAATAAATTAACGTGTTTTAACACATAAATATTCCTACTCCAATATAAACACGGTGTTCCCTCTTTTAAAAGAAATAAGAAGTATTGGTACATAGGTAATAGGTACCAAATGAAATTTCCTGAGCTCATCCCAAAATTTCCTAAAAAGACGTAGGTGTTTTTAACTGAACCGACTTACATAAATCATACGTCATTTATCTCCTTATCCTTCCTGGAACACAATCGATCGACTGGCTTGCATTGAATAAAATATAAAATATATTTAACTGCAAAAACACAATCCATACTAATATTATAAATGCGAAAGTGTGTTTGTTTGTTTATTTATTTATTTGTTTGTTTGTCCGGCTTTCACGTCGCAACGAAGCTATTATATGGTATGGTTTTTGTGTGTCGAGGTAGTGAGGAGGGTGGAGAGTGACGTAGGCTACTTTTTACCGCGGTAAAACATCCCCATGGGAAGATATTGATGTTTTGTTATTTGCTAGATATTTAGTTCCGAATGTTGTTAATAGATGATTAGCGTTAGTAAAATTCATTTTCAAGTTCTGAATCACGCTAACAAAATGATACTCGATACTCGATTATGTAATGGAACGAGACTTCGAGTCACACAACTTGGACAGAATATAATTAGTACCACCATCTTAACCCTAGGTAAGGGTGAAAATGTAATGATCGCACGAATCCCTATAATTCCACAATCTTCACCAGCACACTTCTATTGATGTTAGCTTAAAGCTCCAGTATGTCAGTGTACGTACACTTTATCTACGGTCAGCATTACCTCTGGTTCCTCTAAGTATCTTTTAATCGTGGAACTGTCACTATTCATCTACCACAAATGTGTCATGTATATGATAAACAAGTCATTGTTTCCCTTTGACCACGCGGGCGGAGCCGCGGGTAAAAGCTAGTACAGTCATAAATCGAGGACTTATGTATGGATATATCGTTTTATACAGTAATAAACAAACACATAAACGCACATCAAAGAGTGAGTTTGTTAAAAATACGCCATTAAGATTATACGATAACTGCTCGAACACTTTCCTTTACATTTATTGAGGATGTCTGTCGAAGGCGGCGCCCCTTCTGGTTTTATGTCCTTTATGTGGCACACACGGCCTTTATAGTTGCCCGATTTTTGTTCGACATCACCGATTTTGTGGTACACGATCGGTGGCATCAAAGTGATGGAACGTTGCTATTTTGATCGCTTATTTGTATTGTATAGAAGGCAACATACCCTTACTCTCTCATACAAGTTAAATCATTCACACTGTAATCAGGGCATCACGATCAACTGTTCCTGCAGCGCACAGCCCACATTCGATTTTTGGACATTGGGCTATGGGCTCAGCTGACCCTGTTGCCTTCAGCTGGAATACACCTCTTCTCTGTAGCTGTGAAATTAGATCGGACTGACCGCATTCATGAACATATCAAACAACTCGCCTTTTTGACGTTTGGCAAAGCTATTTAGTTATATGTATATAAATAATTATATTTTAATCTACTTATATTGATTAAAATTGAATTCCCCGATTTTTAAGTTCTCTACTATTCCTTGAAATTTCTTAATTAAATACCTACCGTGAAGCAAATGCCTGCGTAAGAATTCTTGTGATCTAAAGAAGCTTTTGCTCAAACTGATGAAGAATCTATAAGCAATCTTTACAAGTCATGGACTATAAAATACTATTTCTTTAATAGTCTAGTCTAGTCATTGATTGCTGTCATATTTAAAACATAGTCAACGAGGTCTACGATAACTCTGTTGGGTCTGTTTATTTTAATCAACGTTTTTAACATGTGCTTTGCTTTGGCGGAGTTTAGTAACTCACTACCCACATAGCAGGGCGCAATATTTTACTAGAGATATCAAGTAAGAATACAATTTCTCAATTCAGCTACTTTCAGCCCTCTAGCTTAACGTGACCTAGCACTAAAAGGAGATATGCCTACATTTCTAAATAAAATAAAGGTACACTCCAGATGGGACGTATCGAATTAAATCATACGAATCCAATATAAGAACGCAGACTGTATACTCAGCCGGGTACTTACTTTCTGAATACGCGTACAATTTTCAGAAATGATTTTTATACACGATACTTTTAGATGTTTACGTGTTAGCTACAACATTATTATAATTTATATCCTTAGCTACACTAAGCCTACCTATGACAGTAAGTCATATTAGCTTATATTGGGTTGTTATACTTGTCCAAAACTATTTTATTACAATTGACAATAAAAAACGGAAAGATCTGATTCACTGAAACGAAAACCATTAAGTAACAAGCCAATTATAACCGTTTAAAAAATGTAGCAATCTAGTCTGTCACAAAACAATTTGGCGAAGAACACAAAATTTCAACAACGCAAGTATTGTCTATATATTGAGATCCATGACCGCGCTAATGGACTTATCTGTTTCCATTCAAATATTCATAATAGGCGCCTCCGAAGTCAGGGGCCTTAATTGAATGGATACTCATAATGGGGTAAATTATTCAGGCAGGTTGCCTCAAGCAAGATTTAACCTTAATGCTCTCGGATAAAGTGCACAATTACAGTTGAAGTCAATACTGGTCGTGCACCTAAGTGTACGTATTTGTGGCGTAAAATAGGTCATTCGGCAAGGGACCGGCACAAAACATTGACACCTCAACTCTCGGGAATCTAGCTTTCTGATGCACTCGTTATATTCGATTTCAACTCGCGTCAAAATAGCAATCGCGTTAGATATACTACATTTAGTTCTCAAACAGTTTCCAAAATTTATGGCTAAGCAAATCCAGAATCTAGGTCTATTTCAACGCTGACGGGCGCTAAGGTGCCAAGAAATCGCACGAAGACCAACAATGCTTCATATCAAGTGAATCACGGTCGACTTCGTGTGCAACAAGTCTTATTCAAAAATAAAGACGCGGCACTGGAATCTCTCAATGGAGCACAATTAAGATTCTTCGCGACTCCAAAGTGCCTTCATGCATGCAGAATATATTCCGCGTTTGCAAAAGGCGACTGTTTCACGAGCGCCGTAAATCTCACTTCACACCGCACTGAACACCGCCATCGTATTTTGAATAAAAATAAACGCACCTAATCCTGTCAAAGGATTTTGGACCCAATCTCACGGCACTATGACCCGATTTCCTGGTAGTGGCAACCCCATCGCACCGTTTAACGCTCCTCACGTCACCAACTTTTCTATGGAATGGGTAAGTGATATCGTCTTTACAATGTGTTTAACTAAATTTAACTTTAAAACTTGCTCTTTCAATTTCTTAGGTTATATGACAGTCTTATGAATTTTTACTCTTTGATACAATGTATCTAAATGCTTATTGTATCTTAGTTAAACGTAATATTTTGACTCTCTGTTTAGGTTCATTTAAATTGAATATAAATTCTACGTTTCTTGTAACTAATCTGTCGGAACTCAAAGGTCTTAAAAATTTCGTCAAAGTCCGCGTGACCACCAGTAAATAGTCATTATGTATAAAATAACTTCCATAATAAAATTAGTAGGTAAATATACTGTATAAGTATATATTTTTCTGAATGCATGGCTTATTCAAAAAAATATCTTTAAGAAAAAAAAAAGGTCGTGTAAAGTCCTTACTCTTATTATTTCTTAATGAAGGAGGTGACAAGCTTGACCGTCTGAGAGCACTCGGCCTATAAAGTGCGTTCGTACCAGGGCCAGATTTGTCAAAATTACTCTTAAAGGGGGTCAAAAGGGTGTTGGTAAAGAGCCCTCGTGCTGATTGAGGTCAACAAGACAACGTCATAGAAGCGGAGAATAGGCCATAAGTTGCAAAATGCAATAATTTTCAACAGTTTAGCGTACACAGAGAATGTCTAAAAGAAACTTGTGTTCGATCACTGTTTGTGAAGAAACATCAACAGTCAAGAAACATTCTTGTGTAGTTAAAAACAACGTGTTCAGTTTTATGAAAGCCTGTTTTGTGTATTGCGTGGCCCGTTGTCTTAGCTTTGTCTTATCCAAAGCCTGCATTACTACATCCATTCCATACAATTTCCCCTTTTTTTATATCATTGCAGCCTAGCCGTTTCAAAGATGTTAACAGCCGTCTTTGCTTTTGACAGCAATTCTTTTTTGTCTCATTTACTTAAGTATTTTTCGAAGTTTCATTTCACTGATAAAAACTGCAGAGCTCTTATTCCCAAGCATTTATTTAAACTGTGAAAGAATTGTTAAAAAAAGAAGCAGTGATACGAAGTATTCCAAGTTATTATTTCGTTTTTCCGTGGGATTTTTTCATCTTGTGTCATTAAAAGTGTAGCGGTCGACCGACCCTTTTCTCTAATATTTTGTACTCTCTGTATCTCAGTTTTTGAAATACAAGCGGCAATTACAAATCAAGAATTGCCGGTTGTGTTATTTTAACCGTTTAATATGGTATAAGAGATACCTGAAATCTTTCTGCAAATCATATAGTTACGAGTATTTATTATATCTATTTATAAATTTGTGAAAATTGTAGTATGAAAGAAATATCTTTCTCTCTGAATAAAAAATCAATTACAATCCATGCATCCATAGCCTATTAGAGTCCACTGCGCGACATAGGCCTCCTCAATCGAAGCCACTCCTCCTGTGGCCTCTGACTCCGGTGAATTCTTTGGGTCATCAGTCCCCCTGGTCGGAGGGCGGCCTATACTCCGTTTTCCGAATTGTGGTCTCACCTCTTCAAATCCTTCATTATACTTTTACAACTCTTTCAACGTCCATTGCATTTAGTGATAACATTTTATCGGCGTAGCTTAGTAATCAAACGGGTGGACAATGTAAGCAGTGCACTGCTGAATGTAAACGTAAACTGTTTTATAATCATTCTTATGCAGAACAATGGCCTGACGCATACAGTTGCTAGAACTCGGAACGATCGAGTTGGTATTGTTTATACGAGTAGGCATCGTTCTCCGATACTGCAACACCAGTGGTTATCGCTGCGAACATTCGAGTTTCCACTTTCTTTACGAGATTGTTCACAATACTTGTCGTTACTTTAATCAACCTTGTTACTACTAACAGTGTGGCTATTAGTATCGTTTATAGTTTGATAAATCTCTATAGGTCTCTTACTACTCATACGTAGCCACGGCACGGCTATGAGAGCGATATGTTGATGGGTGACCGTTAGGTGTAAAAGTTCACTGGCGCTTTCATGCTTCGTAGAGAACATAATCAGTCGGTCTCGATATTGTAAAAGAATCGTTAAGTTTCGTCGAAGATCTTGAGAACATTCAACAATGGGCTACTAACCTCTCCAACAATAGATCTTGTCGCAGTAGCTTATCGTTAAATTGTTTTTACATTATACCTGGACTTTTTAACTTTTTCCATGTTATGTATTTTAAATTTATCAAAAATCTGGTATAAACGTATTCCATTATTATTTTTCGGAATGTTTGAGGCAAATTTGAAACAGTTGAGATCCCGAGTATCCGAAGGGAATCTCTTTATTTTCCAGGAATTAAAGTAGCCTATTGTCAACTTCTGGTTGAAGCTATATGTATATACCTAAGCTACTTTATGAGTAATAACTTTACAAATTTATCCAAATCCATCCACGGGTTTTCGTGTGATGCCCGAACAGACACATAGTATTTTAAATTAACAAATTTTAAAAGCTTTTATTTAACTTCACTCGTATGTATCTATGTATGTATGTCCTGGAATCTTGCAATCAATATTTCACCCACTTCCACTGAAGCTATCGAGCTGAAATTTGGCACACATATTGGGTTCCGATGACAATGCACGAAAATAAAAATAAAGTTATAAAAAGCTATTTCTGAGTTCTAACTTGGTATTATAATGCCCCCGAAACAAAATTAAAATAATAATAATAATGTACTGAAAAAGTTCCTCTTCACGTTTGAAAAATGATAATTCCATATTTTAGCGTAACATGTCATTATGAATATTTGAAAAGGTAAATTTTTAGAATCTTGCGTTTCGGTGCTCGATAGGAATAAACGTAGCTCACAATATTCCCAGGCGGCAAGACAATGGATCGAGTAACAGTTACCAGTTGTCAGTCATGGTATTTCCCCTGCGAGGTCAGGGTTGTCAGGCACAGAAATGTTTCTACAAAATATCGGACGTAGACATAATTCTGATATTTGTAGCTTCATGTTTGTTTAGTGTGAATTTCCCAGATACTCTACTTATTATTATAATTCTTATTTTTATTTTATGTATATTATGACGAACAAACAGACATACGGGCCACCTGATGATAAGTGGTCACCGTCGCCTGTGGACACGTGCGACACCAGGGGTATCACAGGTGCTTAATCTGCCTTGAAGGAAGCGTTTCTACACACTATTTATTATCTTATTATTAATATTATTTAAAGTAATTTTTCATTCATACCTTATCCGTAGTGAGATAAAAGTTACTACCACGTTGATACTCCCAAATTAAGCTATTTAAGCTATTTAAAAATTTAAATCCTTTTTCAGTTTGACATTAAATGATAGTAGACAGCCCTACTAAGCGGTGACAGCCCAGCGGCTATCGAACTCGCCTCTCACTCGAGCGGTCCGGGTTCAAACCCCAGTGGCACGCACCAATGACTTTTCTAAGTTATGTGCGTTTTAAGAAATTAAATGTCACTTGCTATAACGGTGAAGGACACATCGTGAGGAAACCTGCATGCCTGAGAGTTCATCATAACGTTCTCGAAGGTATGTGAAGTCTGCCAATCCGCACTTGGCCAGCGTGGTGGACTAAGGCCTAATCCCTCCCATTCTGAGAGGAGACCCGTGCCCAACAGTGGGACGTCTATGTGTCGCAGCGAGACAGCCCTACACAAGAGAAACGTTGACGGCTTCCCGGCTAAATATTGAATACGAAATGTGCGATGCATTAACCTGTGCATGCACATGGTTTTGTTTACAATACTTGTTTTGCAATTATCCCAATGTTGGACTCATCCGTGCATTACCATGTGTTTTGTGTCCGTAATTAGAGCATTAATCTGTAATAATTTTCTTACAATGCTTTTAGTATATTTTTAATGAATTCTAAGTTAGTGAATTCATAATAAATCGAATGAAAGCGAAATATGGTAACATTACCTGTAATATATATTTAAGTTAAAGAAAATGTTATTGATAGATCCTGTCGTGCTCGTAGCCATGTTGGTAATAAACTATGCGCAATAAAGAATTATACGCAACTGGTGGTGTTTTACTACGATTTTCTTATCGCCGTTCCGGTAGAGGCGATACCATCGACCTAGCTATTATTTTCTCCATTCTTCGAACACTGATTAAATTGGTTGTATAAAAATGTGTTTTTATATTAAACGTATAATCCCAGTACGACCAGTGTTACTGAGGTCTTGAGGTCTTCTACACTTTTAAATGACAAATAAGTTGTAAGGAAAATGAGACGGTCCACTAAATATTTCGTGCCCTTAATTTTATGTAATTGGTGATTCATTTTTTTTCAAGATGCCAAATGCAACTTGAATTGAGATAAACTTGCAGCTGCCACAATCATGTTACGTGCCAATCTTAAGAGGATATCAGTCGACCGTCACTTTTGAAGAATAGGTATACCAAATACCAATACCAAAAATATTGCCGTCGCGCTGAGCCCCTTAGCGTGCGATAGAGAGAAGTGCAGTCTCGAACTGATTTTACCTACGTAAAATTAAGAAAATCGTCCTTTCGTAATCCCCTGTTTCCTCCTCGAAATCTAGACCGATTTCAATATTTCTTTCAGTTAAAATGTAGAACAGGGTCTAAGCTATGCCCGTACGTTTTGCTTTTTTGGGATATGTTAGTAATTACCAGTTTGCTTGATGTTTGAATATGTATGTAAAAAAAGTCGTTTTTTTTTATTTCAAATGATTTTTTTCTCTTCTATTAATCAAATTATGAAAAAAAAACAAAACGTACAGTCATGGCAGAGGTACGTATAAATCGTATGGTATTTTTTTCTCTTCTGTAACTTCTTTATCCTAGGAGGAAACAGGGGACTACGTTTGTATGGAAAAAGTGTCGACTTGTTCGCTTGTGATATCCTCTTAAGTTTCCACAACGTAAGTCACTTTACTTCTCTGAGACCTTGTATCTTTTATTTATACAATGGGGTGTTATCACCACGGGCACGAACAATTCAAGGCTTCCCTGCTCACTCACAATCGTATCAGACAATCCAAACCAATTGCGGCCTTTTCAATTTCTTATCGCATCTCAGATACAATGAATCTTGCGGATGGAGAACATTGCTATAGTGGTTGTAATACGTAATTTTGTAGCTATTTAAAGAAGCGCTTATTGATAATCTTCTTGCAAATCAATAGCCGATTTATATAATTACTAGTGGACGCCCGCAGCTTCGCTCGCGTGGAATTAGACATAACAATAGTTTCGTTTCTCAGTGAAGATGTAGCTTTCTAATGGTGAAAGAATTTTTGAAATCGGTGCAGTAGTTTTGGCAGCGCACGCCAGAATAGCTCGCAGATGGTAGATATTTTCCTACTTACTTGACACTTATCATCATATTTTGGACAATTCACACAATATCTTTATAAATTGTAGCCTATGTGTTATTCTGATGTATAAGCTATATTATTGTAAAGTTTCATTAAAGTCCATTCAGTACTTTTTACGTAAAAGAGTAACACACATCCATCCATCCATCCTTACTTACAAACTTTCCCCTTTATAATATTAGTAGGGTGTTGTATGTCAGTTGCCAATTTCCTTAAGTCTTTCCGTACTTTAGATGGTAAATGAAAGACTGTTGCTTCTGGTGGACCTTAGCTATTATTTGTCCTTCCTCTATGCTATTACCAATGCGTCTTTATCCTAACTGCCCAAGAGATGGATAGTAGATACCTGCTGCATTAAGAAGAGTACAAATAGTAAAACACAAAACAATAAACTAGACAAACATGGTCCACTTCCGTAAATATTTGCTGAGCAGACTCGCAATGGTTAAACATTTTCTTAAATAACAATTGTAATGTATATTGAAGTAAAAACAAATAAAATTATAGTTATTTCTTTTTCTATAACATATAGGCATACAGGCATACTGATGGTAGGTATGTAGACACGGTCGCCTATGTGCGCTACCATCACATACCTTTTAACGCGTTACGAATAATCTTTAAATACGAACTAGATTATCTTCAAGTACTTGATTACTTTCCTTTCAGCCGGAAAACAAAAGCAGAGTTGAGGTTTATGTAAATCGTGTTATTTGTCGTGTATAGCAGCGGCTATTAAGTGCTTGAAGACGTTGTACTCATAAACCTGTAAGCACTGAAGTCCGCAAGTCGTAAAAATGAACAACCTGCTTCATTGAACACCGTAACTGTCTTTTAAGATAACTTAATATTCCTCCTGATAACTTTCGGGAGGTTGGTCCTACTGACATTAATGTGAATCTGTTTCAAAGTAGGTATGAAAAATACAAAGTAGATAAAATGCTATTGAGTGTACACAAACATTGTACATTACAGTTATAGCCGGAGAGCTGGCACCAATTTTTCGGTAGGTATTTTAGGCAAGCAAGTAAATAAATTTTTTTTTTTTTTAATTTATATAGGGGTTAATTTTGTCCCGCTACTCACCAGCCAGGTCTGCAGTTCCGTGTTGGGGTATAATAGGAGAGGCGTTGGACAAGTTTTCAGCTTGCCTCAAATACCTACCGAAAAATTGATGCCAGCTCTTGGACCAATACTTTTTGACCACTTCGCAAAGGAGGAAACTGCGTATTCACTACACTGTGGAAATCTCTCTGTGATTAAATTACTCTATGAAGTTTGTAACAGTAACATCTACCTATGTTCTCCGAATTGATAGATAGCAGGGTAATATACCATATTTAAATCTGAGAATTGGGTTGGTGTTTTACACTAGATACTTTCCTACTTTACGAGTACACGTTTATCACACGTCACAACATTGTGAGATCCATCAACCATGTACCCAGATTCTGAAACGACAGATACCGATTTCCGCAAAAATATAATTAATAAAATTAAAAAACTACCTTTAATATTTGCTTAGCTTTTTGCGCCTAGCAAGTGATGTAGCAAAAACATAATAATGAATATCGATAACTGAAAAACACAGCTGTGCAACGGCGCGGCGTGTCAAACCCGCAGTAGGTAGGTACCTACGTGTTCCGGCATCATTAATCAAATCATAGCATGCGGTTCGATGGCAGACTAATTACAGTTTGCCGGCATCACACCGGCGCTGTGATTGCTGCATTTACGAACGAATATCGCTTAATTCAAAATAATGCAGGCTTGATTGGAGGTATCAACCAAAACGTACCTAACCACCCGTAACTGAAATGTTGGTTGAAACTGAAATTCGGACGATCTTAACTAAGTTTTTAGCTATCCCATGCATGTCGTCGTAGTCAAATCGATCCGCGCAATCATCACTGTAATCTATATATATATAAAAGGAGAAGCTGGAATTCCACGCGAGCGGAGCTGCGGGGGGCGTCCACTAGTTTAGAAATATTAGATTGCGGATTTCTTAGATGTATGGGATGGATTAGATGTATGTTCTTGTGGAACCATTATCTATACTAATATTATAAAGAGGAAAGATTTGATTGTTTGTTTGTTTGTTTGCATCGAATAGGCTTCAAAACTACTGAACCAATTTGAAAAATTCTTTCATTGTTGGAAAGCTACACTATCCCCGGGTGACATAGGCTAAATTTTATTTTGGAAAAAAATAGGGTTCCGTAAGATATTTGGGTTTTTCGGACACAGGGTGTAAAAAATCAACCAGAAAAGTTAGAACTATAAAAGATAGAACCATAAAATGTTCTAATTAATTGTAGATCTTATAAATATCTATAAAAAAGTCCGCGACACACTATACCTATGTCGAGTGAGGTACAACAACCATTTTTTTACCTTGAATTTTTTTTGGACTACATTTACAGTTTATGTAGATAATAAATATTTGGTCTTTGAATGATTAAAATTGGACGTTTGGTTTTGAAATGTCTGTCTGTCTGTCTGTCTGTCTGTTTCGCTTTCACGCCAAAACTACTGAACCGATCTAAATGAAATTTCGTACACAGTCTAGACTCTAGACTCTAGAGCCTGACAAAGGACATAGACACTTTTTAATTGGAAAAAAGTGTTGTAATGGGTTGAAAAGGGAGATGAAAGGTTGTATGAAAGTATTGTCATTTTCAGAACTAGAAGCATAAAACTTAAATTTTAGGCTGTTGATAAGGTATAATCCTTACTAATCCTATCCTACTAATATTATAAAGGGGAAAGTTTGTAAGTATGTATGTATGTATGTATGGATGTATGGATGGATGTGTGTTACTTTTTCACGTAAAAAGTACTGAATGGATTTTAATGAAACTACAATAATATATAGCTTATACATCAGAATAAAACACAGGCTCAAATTTATAAAGATATTGTGTGAATTGTCCAAAATATGACGATAAGTGTCAAGTAGGTAAGTAGGAAAAAATCTACCATCTGCGAGCTATTCTGGCGTGCGCTGCCAAAACTACTGGACCGATTTCAAAAATTCTTTCACCATTAGAAAGCTGCATCTTCACTGAGTGACATAGGCTATATAATATTACTAGGCGTAAACGAAACTATTGTTATAATCTATTTAAGTAAAATAAAGTCGTGTTAAATTTTTATTTTTTTAGTTACCTGACGCAAATAGGGTTTATGTGTGTGTATTATAATTTTGATTTTTATATAAAATACCCGTGCGAAGCCGGGGCGGACCACTAGTAGAGCATAAAAGAGATTAGACAAGATATTTATTTTATATTTACGTCCTTTTAATTCCTGGCTTTTTGGCATTTATTTCAAAAGTACCAGAATGAAAGGCCGCCCGGTCTATTCATATAGATGTTTGAACCCAAACCTTTTGTCGTTCTTATATGCCAAAACTATTGCTTCTTTTTAATATAGGTAACTCTACTCTCTTGATTAAATCACTGGATCTTATTGAAGCTCGAAAGTCACTAGAGGTATCTTATTACTTTTTTGTAGAAATAATTTTTAAATATTTGTGGGGAATAAGAGATTTGGTACCTACCCTAGCTGCGACACAGATACAATACTAGAGTAGTACTCCTAGAGTAGTACTACTAGAGTAGGTAGTAATTTTTTTCAGTACAAAGATATGCCTAAAAACTTCCGACACATAGGGTTTGAACATTAACCTCACTTTGCGTTAGCATGCTGTAGTAAGCCATGCCACATGCAGTTAAATACGAAAAAAAAATAGTTTTTGTTTTTGTCCAAATGTTACAAGACGGAGTTAGAACGAACTGATTTATAATATGACTGGCTTACGCTCGTGGTGGGTTAAAACACTGAACACTAATATTGAAGAAACTGAAGCTTCAGTAACTGTTTGCGCAAGTTGGGTGTATTGATAAAACTATCTTCTCAAATATTTAAACTGCTTTGCCAGTGTAGACTGGCTGAAAAGCAAAAGACCTTGTTCTTATTCTGGAATTTTAATTGGTATGCATCTAAATTCATGAAGAAATTTACATCTTACAATTATAAATTTAAAACTAATTAAAACGCATGATCTCTATACTGAAATCCAAAGGATAGAAATCTTATCAGGAAGAGGAATTAGAGGATGTGTGAAAATAAATTACAGTATATTAATATAACGGGTAGGTAACCTTCCCTTAATTGAATGTTTATTCTATGGTTTCTGGTTTAATTTTTTGGGACGACCAATTCATTATTAATGCATCGACTCGTATGACCGACTTTGAACGGACTCTTTCGAATTTGTTCAAAGTCACTCCTCCTTATGAACTTACCTGTGCTTGACGATATAGATATATCGTGGGAAGATTTCCCACGGTGCGGCGTCGTGCGCGGATCTACGTCCGTCCACAAAATCAGGCACCTTAGGTAGAAATGTCGTTTGTAAAAGCGCAGGTAAGTTCATATCGGTGCTACCGTCCGGGCGTAAGACCGTCGTCGGTCTTTCGTGATAACCTGCAAAATCATGGACCGTGGGAAACCGCTATTATTAGATCAGTTTAATTATAATCAATCCAACACCAAGTCTAATTTAAATTCCATACATTACGACTAACCTTAGGTAAATAACTTACTACGCAATGTTTGAAATTAACGTATCAAATAAAAAACTCTGTTGTTTAAACTAATCTAGCGTTTTACTCTCTTTTTTTAAAAAATATCTAACTATAACCTAGTCTTGTAACATTAAAATTTCTATGTTAAAAATCTGTCTGTGGGGGAGATCCGTGCCCAGCAGTGGGAGGTCTATGGGTCGCAGCGAATATTCAGCACTAATTTTAGGTTCTATTTCCGGTTTTATCTAAAATACACTAACGATGTAAGGTCTGGTTAATATGTCTGGATATTCTATTTTAAGTCACAGATCGATTCGCCACAGAGTAAATTCAGACAGGGGCTTTAATCATTTTTCGAGTCTGGAGAATAGATTGGGTAATTAAGATCTTACCTGTAATATCGATACCGTATCCTACTTAAAATAAAATCTGATTCAAGTGAAATAAATTCAAATCAATAAATGTATTATAAAATCTATTAATCTAAATAAGTCGATAATTATTCCTGTTAACATCGGGCAATCTCATTTTAGTAAATATAGCGTATGATATGAAGGGGCCGCTATAAATGATTGTGCATCTTTTCTTAGACCCATTGTAAGCACGTTCTCCTCTGTCTCGAAATGCGAGATCCAAGTGCAAATTGGCAGATTTTACATGCATTTGAGAACATAATCGAAAACTCTCAGGCAATCATGTCTCCTTACGATGTTTTCCTTCATAGTTATAGCAGACGGTTCACTGGCTGTCGAACTCACCTCTCACTCGAGAAGGGTTAGGTTGAAATCCAAACGACATGCATCAATGACTTCTGTATGTTATGTGCTTATGATATTAAACGTTTGTCAGTTACTTTTAAATTTAATTCGTTGGTAATTAATTGTATCAGGCGTTACTTTGCGGAACTCCATTAGTAGGTACAAACCAAAAAATCAATCTACTTTGCAACTAATCCGCGAACAAAGATGTATGGTGATGTACATACATCACCATACATTTTGTTGCTGCGTGCATGAAGATATACATATATCTTCATGCACGCAGCACCTCCCTCCCTCCCACACAGGAAAACATGCACATGCGATCAATAAATACACACGGGATAAACATACATCACCATACATTTTTGTTTGCGGATTAGTTGCTAAGTAGATTGATTTTTTGGTTTGTTAACTCGTTGGACTAGTGGTCGCAAGCACGATTCCTAAGCTCGCTGTCCTAGGTTCATTCAGTCTAACCTGGACACAACGCAAAGGTATAACTAATGGTGTTATATCCGCAGTCGCGGTGGCTATTGTTAAGCAAATAATAAATAATTTTTCATTCGCAGGTATCATCAGCTGTGTTATGCTAAACGGCCCAACGTTTGCGTGAGTAAATTATTTTACTATGACTAATTAATATTTCTGTTGCAAATTTTGTTGCGTAGTATTTTTATTGTGCTCTTTTCGTTTATCCTTTAGGTACTAACTACTTTTTTTTGCCGTTTTTATAGACAATGCAAGTACATAACCCTTCGTGCGCGAGTCCGACTCGCACTTGGCCGGTATGTTTTTAGGAAATTCCATGTACAGGTTATTTTTCATTTACATATGTATTATGTACCTAAGCTATAACGATGTAAGCAAGTTAAGAATAACACCTGAACACCTATCTAATTTCGGCATTGGACCTAAGCTGTGGAGATAGAAAAACTTAACATTTGACATAAGTATATAATTAACTGGCATGGAACATTTGACTGAATTAAGAATTTAAGAATACTTGACAATTTTATTAGTGACATTATAATTGGATGCTAGGTATTTTTAATGAATTTTTATTGTAATTTTTTTTGTTTGGAATTATTGTCACAGAGGATTAAATGGCTTTTTTATTTATATACTTATCTAATTTCTAGAAATTGTCCTCATCGATTCTAATGGTTCATGAAAAACCCATAACATCAGGTCTGTATTTTCCGAAGGGGCAGGTAGTATGGTGTATACACCCGCTTTTCACCAGTTATGTTTAGGTCCCATGTGTATGGTGAGCCTATTTCTGTACACCGGGCCCACTCTGAGCTGCTTCCGGGCATTTCAAGTAAACTCAATAGTGTTGCCAGACCCAAGGATCGGACCCAGGATTTCTAAGCTTAACAGTCGCGGTTAATCACAGTTGACCACCAAAACAATAAAATAAAATTAACGTGATAAAATAATTGTGAACACATACATAACGTTTGAACTGAGAACATCTTATTCAAAGTCTATTAAAACTGTCATCGATTTCCTGTAAATTCATCGGTGTTAAAACTTACGACGTAAATTAGACGGTTGAAAGTTTAGCTCGCGCGTTACAAAGTGTCCCAACATTAAGTACCCGGCCAACATGACTGGCAAAGTTATTAAACAAACTCGATTCTCCCCCCGAAGCATTGCCTGTATTTTTATTTTACCGGCAACACAAATTGAGGTTCTTTTTTCATAAGAATATTCCCGTTACTTGCTTTAACAAACTTTCCAAGTATACCTTTATTGAATTTTCCCAAGTTTTGATAGGTTTGCCGTCGATTTCTCCTTCGTCGCCTCTTCGGAACCTGACGGTCCAGTAATTTGGTAGAAAACATTCTTGTATGCTTTTTAATTGGCTTTATCAGTTTTAAGTTTTGCATGAATAGCTACGATAAGTTCACTATGTGTATCTTGTGTTGTACAGTTAATATTAATTGAAGCTGCTGGAGGTCTAGAGCAGACTCCACCACACTGTTCCAATATGGATTAGTGGACGGGTTAGTGGTTAACCCGGTATCGAATATTCTCAAGCCACCCGAAGGTCTTCGACAAGGCTTAACCATTTTTTATTTCAATTTAAAATAACCTGAAACGACGGCCTAACGTGCTCTCCGGAGCACTTAAATCGCCCATGTAATTATGCCACGCGGTCACCTATTCACTATCTACCGCGCCCGACGTTGTTTAACTCGGTCGATCACGTACTATCAACGTGACCAATGATCGCTAATGAGTTAATTTTTCATTTTTATTTGATTGATCATGGTTGACAGTGTTCACAAAAGCAGTCGGAGGCATCATTCGATAACAAAATAGAAATCATAGCTAATGTGTATGATTATTCAAATTCAAATATCATGTCATGTTAAAAGGAATTACGTAAGAAGCCCATTCTTCAGGTGTCATGTTCACCAAAAAAATATATTGTTATGTTTTCTTTTATTCATTTAATGGGTTTCCAATGCATAATATAAAATTTTAGATTTCTTCACTTCTGCTCCATACAAACTTTAACTGTATCAAATTTCAGACACTTCCTTCCAAATTTTTTATAAAAGATTCGAAATAATTTTCTTCACGTAGTAATAAAATAATAATAGGCAAACTCTAATGACGCCTCCCGGAGCTGGTAAACATACCTTTTTGTGATCCAAGAGTTTGCTAAGACAGCGATTCCGAAGTCAAATCTGAGGAGGAAATGATGAACTAAGTTTTTGTGTGCGGAAACGATTAAGGCTTAAAATTGTAAGCCTGAGTAAATATCTGACAGGCCCATCCTAATTTATTGCCCGATTATTATAATACTTTGTGATGTTTTTGTCGAAATTAAAATGTTGAGGTATAAGAAATGGCTCACATTTCTTATAAAATGTCGGAGTCAAACAGTATTAGATGGGAGCGAACTGGTTTGTGATCCCTTGGAAACCTACTCGCACAGACTAATGTTATAGGAAAGATATTCAAACTAAAAAGTCTTTCAAATCCCGTATCAGTAGTGGTAACACATTTCTGCGCCTTCATGTTTGCATGCTAGTTTTATTGCTGTGACTGGCCACAAACGTGCCACATTTAGTTCTTACACAATTAGATCTTCAGTACCATTAATCATAGTTTAATGAACGTGAACCATCTCTAGCCATTCCAGCCAATTATTCGCTAGCACAAAAGCCGTGGCTTTGAATCTTATTTCTAGTGTATTTTCAATGTTTGGATGATTCATCATATTTGATCTATAATTAGTCAGTGTGACGCAACCCTATGTGGTCACAACCCTGTCATTAACAAGAGAGGCAAGTGTTCAACAGTGGGCCAACTAAAGTTTTGTGATAGGTGTCCATAGCCCAATGGCTCGCTCGAATGGTCGATTCTACGTGATCAGAGTTAAGCAACGACGGGCGCTGTCGGTTTGTGCTAGTTGCCAAATTTCATCGGCGGCTAAGCCGTCGATCACGGTTGTTTTCAATCGTGAACAGTCGTTAAGCCTTTTCGACCACCCCCCAGTGTTAACCCCTCCACCAATCCGCATTGGAAAATTGTGGTGGAGTATGCTCTAGACCTCCTGCAAATTTTCGTCCATAGAGGCACGGGTTTCTACTCCAAATCCATTGTGGATTTGGAGTGGAAACCCGTGCCCAGCAGTGGGAAGTATATGGGTTGCAGCTTAGCTTTTTAGCTCCTATCTCCTGTTAATAAAGTTTATAAATATATACTAGGTACACTTTGAGCCGCAGTTACCGCATTTCCACTTAGCCCGGTGATGCTGTTAGTGCCATTAAGAATATTGCTTACCGCGGGTATGGCACCTAAGTAGTAATATAGCTGGATATGAGACTAAATATAATTTACACTGCTGCAATTTAATATCGTATTTTATACTACGCTCTCAAAACCCACTACAGGGTGTTAGTTTCTTTCGTGAACTCTTCACTTACCGAGAGAGATTTGTACTTCCGTACTCGTATTTGCAATGTATGGCATAAAGTATGTGCTTTTGAACTAATGACCAATCCAGTTGCATATAAATTTCATTCCAGCAGCAGTAATTTATGTATCGATTTATTTAATACCATTTTCTACCCGCTTGTGATCCTATTTATACCGCGATGGTATGAGTGTGCTTATGTAATATTTTATCTGAGCTTTTAAGAGAGATGAGGTGTTTTAAACTGTCCTTATATTTTGTAAAAGTTAGGTTATTTCCGGACTTTCTCCACAACATTTTGTTTAGTTAGGCTTTGATGCAATCTATGCTATAGCTATAGTACAATGTTGTTCAACGTTTAGATTACTGGTATGTGCTGTGCAGTTTAAAGAATTCTGTGTTAAACTGTGTGGGTCTTATGAATTTTATTTCTTGTCTATGAGGATATTGAGCGTATCGAAATAGTGCTATTTTTCCATTGCTTGTCGATTCGAATTTTTTTAAACGCCTGAATCTCATTATTCTTTAGAGCTTTTTCTATCAGCTCGTGTTACTAATTTATTTTGCAGTTGGGAACCAATTTTTTAATCTCATTTCCAAGGGAGGGTTGGACAGGCGCTCTTGTCGAGATTGTCAATTTGAATACCGAACTTTTCTATTTACTTTCAAACTTACGCAACATTGTTTTGGACAGTTTGTATTGTAAGGGTGCAGTGGTAACGGCGAAGATTTTAGCGGTCTGCTCCGTCCTATATGCGATTCCTTAGGTATTGTTTTATGTTATATTCCCGGCTGAACCAGACGGCGCAAATCCAGACTCCGAGCTGCTGCTACCGGGCATTTCAAACTCGACTTGAAAATCCCAATAGTTGTTGCCCGACCTGGGGATCGAACCCAGAACCTTAGCAGTCGCGCTTGGGACCACTAGACCAGTCTCACACAAGTCAAAACAATTGAACTTAAAATTATAAACCTTATATTCCTAATACACAGTAAATCAATAAGTAATTATTATCTCGAATGGCGAAGGAAATCGTCATAGAACTACTATAGTTGAGTATACTATCTATAATATATATCTTTTTCACGCATTGCACTTCACATAGGTTAAGTTGTAAGTTTACTTTTACAATGTCTGTAATAGTATTTTTTTGTGAAAATAAATATTTTCTTCTAATAATATGCTTTTTAATTGCACTAGAAAACACTACAGAGGTTTGGCAAAAATATATTGCCTAAAACCCAGAAAAAATAGATCCAGCCAGTTTTCCTTCCACTCGATCGCGTCACTAATTTATTTTGCAGTTGGGAACCAATTTTTTAATCTCACTTCGTTACGAGGGTCGGCCGACTCAGCTTCCGTCGAGATTGTCAATTTGAATACCGAACTTTTCCATTTTACTTTCGGAGTATTTGGATACTCAACTTTTGTCAGCGTTCTCGGACAGTTTGTATTATCAGGTTTCAGTGTTAAAAATGTAATTTGTTCAGTAACATCGTTGTAGGTGCACCTCGTTTTTCATACTTCATTGGACTTGGGAGCCAATTTTAGAGGTCATGGAAATTTATTCAAAGGATAATCGGGTGTTCGTTTACTTATTTTAAGAGCGTGAGTTACCGTTCGAGGGAAAATTCTAAAACCATTCAGATTGAATTAAGAGGGCTATCATAATTTTTCTTGTATTTGAGGATTTGGCTTGAGTTTTAATGTGTGATTATGGTTTAGATAAAGGCACCAAATTTCTAAAATGAGAAAATAAAATAAATATCATGGACTACATACATAGATATTTTTAAATACATTCATAAATTGATAATATTAACATCCAGACACAGAACAAACACAAGTGTTCGTCACACGAATGTTTGTCCAGAGTGGAATTCAAACCCACGACCCCTGGCGTAACAGGTAAGGTCACAACCGATTGCGCCAACGGGCCCGTCGCATATACGTGCCCGAGAAAGTCTGATTATTTCACTTGGGGATGTTCTCAATAAATGTACCAATTTGTTTACATAAATCAGTAAAATCCTTATCTGCAAAGTATGTTTCATAAAATTTTACTTTTGGGGCATTTTTAATGCTTTTGTTACAGTTGATATAATAATTTAGTCATTATTATATTTAGTTATCATTATAACAACGTCATGGTACAATCTTCTAATTTGGAAGGCTCAATTCAATTTATTCATACAGTAATTAATACTCCTAAAATAATTCTGTAAAACAGAGACTTACTGACAACTTTTCTTATCTGATGATTTTTTTATCTGTGAATATATAATCCAAATCCAAACAGAAAGTATTAAATAACTAATAGTAAAAAAAGAAATTAGTCTATTCAAAATTAAAATAAATTTTTTAAACAATTGTTCTTTGCATAAAATAAATACAAACAATATTTATGTAATATGGAACTACCACAAACATTAATAGTGTTGTGAAGGAGTAATGAACAAATTTTAAAACGCCCTCCTGATTAAACTGAAATTTCTTCAAATTAAATGAAGTCGTGTACCAAAGCTTGTTAAAACAGACTAGATGTTCAAAAGAACAGCAATGGCGCTGGAGTTGGCTGCAGGAATCTAAATCCGTTGATTTGTTTTAGCGGTTGATGATTTGTTCTCCAGATGAGCTGTCTCTCGCAGCTGCGGACTTGTAGAAGTAATACCCAGCAATTTAAGAAACTACTACATTTTGGAGCGCATTTTGCCTTGCGAATGACTAAAAATAACTTAACTTTGCAACGAACCGATGTTAAATCGGTGTTAAACGATCCGTTTAGAATGCGCCCTGCCTTAATCAGTTGGAATTACATTGAATAGGAGTGTTTAAGTTAGTGTTTGTTAAAATACAAGAAGAATTTTGTCCGGACGCTTTGAGAATTCGAGAATATTGTATAGCTAACTTGGAAGAAACTTCGAATTAATTAATATACTACTAGCTATTGCCCGCGACTTCGTCTGCTAAAAATAGTTGTGGCACTCGGTTTGTAGCTTAAATTGTGATCTACCCCTACCTATTCTTAGTACTGGTAATTCATCTATCTATCGATACGAGCCATTGGCTATGCTACAACGTATGTACTATCAAAATAATTTTGTTTATATAACAATGCTTTGAAGAAGAAGAAAGAGCAAAAACATTGTTTTTAGTTAAATTATTTTAATTTGAAAGCATAAAATGTTTCTAAGAAGTATAGTCGCTTAGTTTAGCCTCTGTTGTCTTTTTAGCCTGTGGTTTTCCCTTGGAATGGTTAACCTTTGTCCTCTAATATAAGTGGCTGAGAGAATAAAATGACACTTTAAAAGTATTTTATGAAAGCTTGTGTATGCAGGTTTTTAAGTGCTGAAACGCTGGAGCGGCTTGTTAGTTTTTAATTAATTAATGTTTTATATTATGAATGTTTTACACAAGTTTTGTTAAGTACCTACTCACATCATATTTCATGAGAACTATGATTTATATAGGTTCAGTTTGGTGTCCAATTAGCAGGAATGCCTGGAACCCATGCCCCACTGCGCTTCCAGGGATTCTATATCAGAGATGTAGGGTGCATTCCCAAATGAGAAAGAAATGATTCAATAATTGTCTGTAATCATTTAGCCGGCACTAGGATTGCCGAGTCACCAACGAGTTACCCGTTACTTATCAGAATTGCATCGAGTTTCAAGAACCCCTTTTATAGTCCGTAATTCTTAACAAATACAGTACCAACTTTGTATAGTTTGAAGCGCACTTCGCTGTAGTAATACATTTCAGGAGGATGCAATCCCCACTCCCCGCCGGCTTATTAACATCGTTTATAACCTTGGCTGGTATCTACATGCCTAATTTATTGCGGAAATACCGCTATAGTTTCCTAATACCTGCTTCGTGACGAAACTTGCTTGCTGAAACTTAATCTTGCAGCAAACACATTAACTGTCGAAATTATAGGATGCAAAGGTGAAAAATCATGTTTTAACATTTTATAGGGGAATCGTTATTCTGAGAGGAGACTCAGGCTCTAAAGTATGATGATGACAATGATTTCCCAACTAAACGAAAAATTGGAAAACATGACTTACAAACATTAATAGGTACTACATGGAGGTAATATCTGCCTGGTCGCTCCCAATGTTTTTGTGAAAAGAAAACAATCTAGTTTATTGCTCCGTATAGCACTTGTTATCCACGGACTCTTTTCCCCGGAAATGCATTGTGACAGACTTGTTTAGGCGAGAGCGAGTAACTAAGAGGATTACTTGTGAGAATTAGCGAGTACAAGACTGGCCACTTATTAACTATGCACGCCCTTAGGGATTAAAACATATATTGTCATCAAGTTTTTCTTTTGTTTACTTATTTCGTATTACTTTGTGCTTGTAATTAATATTTTACTCTGTAGTAAGCTCGATTATAAATCAGATTTGATAGAATAAAATGTGACTACATCAATGTTGCATAAAATTTCATTCATAAATCTTCGCCAATCCGCAATGGAGCAGCGTGGTGGATCATCTCAGTTGTGAGACGAAACATGCTGTGCAATGGGACGCATTGCATGCAAACGGAAACATAAACTTACCTAATAACATAACATTATGTACCTTTATACTATTGATATAAACTACAGGAGCGTTATCTATCTGTTACTTCTATACTAATATTATAAAGAGGAAACATTTGTTTGTAATGTTTTCACACAAAAACTACTGGGCCGATTTCAAAAATTCTTTCACTATTAGAAAGCTGCATCTTCACTGAGTGACATAGGCTCTATATACTAGGTGTAAACGAAACTACCTATTGTTATGTCTAATTCCTCGCGAGCGAAGCTGCGGGCGTCCACTAGTTATAAATATTTTTATTTCAAAACCCAAGCAAAATAGTTGTTTCCTACTGAACTATTAATTACAGGGCACGTATTACCTAAGAAGGCCTGGGCACATCCTTAGAAATGGATCTGTTGTATTTAATTCCCCATCTTTCCTCGCCGCCCCTAATATATCACTTCGCAAAGCATATTCGGTTCGTTTTAAAATATTGCAAGTTACAGGTTTAAGTAACCCGTGCCACGGAGAGGATTACTCGCGGCTCCATATTCGAAACCATTTTTTTGTCGAGAGCAAGATTGCTACGGCTGTAAAGCTTTTCGCTGAAAGGGAAAAACACTGGGAGTGTCTACGAATTGTATTCAGATTTCATCTTCAATATTAAACAGTTGTATAATAAATACTACTGTGGACCTAGTAAATATCATTGTTCATATAATTATATAGTACTAGCTTTTACCCGCGGCTCCGCCCGCGTGGGAAAAGGGAATTAACAATGCCATCTATTAACAACATCCGGAACTAAATATCTAGAAAATAACAAAACATCGATAATATCTTCCCATGGGGATGTTTTACCGCGGTAAAAAGCAGCCTACGTAACTCTCCACCCTCCACACTATCTGCACACACAAAAATCATACCATATAATAGCTTCGTTGCGACGTGAAAGCCGGACAAACAAACAAACACACTTTCACATTTATAATATTAGTATGGATATTTAATTGTAAAAGAAAATATAATAGTTGAAGCCAAAAACTTTAAAATGCTTGTAGGATGTGCGTTTGATAGATGAGTGCGGTGAGTTAAAACTCACTGGAAATATCAAGTCAATTTGGCTGCGGTCGAAAGTTAAATGTTACCTACATGGAGTGGATTTCTTTAGTGTTGTCGTGCATCGGGCAAGTTGTAGTCCGTCGGTGTTTTTTATCTACCAGCCGTAGTAAAATCTTGTTAGTAGATTGGATGTTACACTTTATGACAGCTAGGCAGCGGCCTAGCTGTCTAGGCTAGGCTATTACTTATTTGATATAATTATGAAGTGTAAAATAGGGTTGCAATTGGTTGTATGCGCTATAAAGTGGCACACGAAACCTGATGCACTTTTTGCTTTGTTTCTTGACCGTACATGACATATTCTTAAAGATTCTAATGTCAACGAAATATGCCATTTTCGGGCACTGAACACAAATGTAACGTTAGATACGTTATTCTTTTTTACTTATACTAATACTACTATAACTAATATATCACTAATTTTGCACATGTTGATGAATGTAGCAATGAGAAGCTAAGAAGGTGCGCTGCAGGACCGTGTATATCCGAAATTGTAGCAAGCATACCAAGAGAAAGATAAATAAAAGTTGGAAACAAAATTCTCTCGGTGCAAGTTAGAATGACAGATTCGAAACGGTAACACAGAATACTGGTGGACGAATGCATTCGGTCCCCTCTTTCCACCCGCGCTGCCTGTACTCTGTACGGTAGTGTACAGGTTGAAAACGTTGTTGAACATTTTGTATTTCGTGCAATTGTCAGGAAAACGGGTCACAGCTCATTGCATAGGAAATTGAGTGAAGTCTGTCTTTGTCGACTTTGTCTTTGTGGGTACGCTTTAAGTTTCAACGACTTTGGATAAAAAAATGTGGCTGCTATTGTGTAATTATAATTTCATACTTATGTGAAGCAGTATGTTAAAAAAACCAAATAATTGAAAAACATATTACCTACTAGATTGCGGTTATGAAAAAAAAATATTTAAATAGTATTTAATTCCATAAATTCATTTTAATGCACAGAACAGAAATGAAATCGACTATCACTATGTTAAACCCCAGTATGTTGTATGCAATAGTTTCTGATGACTAATTTAAGCTAGATGACTTTACGGTGTCGAGTCGATAATGGGACTTTGCCTGAAAAAACAAACGATCAGACAGCTAAATGGTTTCCATATTCATTTAATTAAACTTTTTAATTACATTCGGCAAAGTAATCGCGCGTTAAATACTCTGATATTTTATGAAAAGTATGGTTAGAATTGGCTAAGCGCTGTAAAATTTACGAAACAGCGTAGTTAGAGTGTTTACGACTTGGCATCGTTCGGGTGTGATGTGTTCCGTAATACAACATCACAGACAAAAGATTAAATAGACACGATCAACACACTTCGTTCTTGTGATTGAAGGCAGATTGTTAAAAATATTCTAGCCATACTCGTATGTGTGGTTAAAAAGTGTTTAAGCGTCTCAATACTTGCCTGGGCCTATTATTACCCAATTTCGACTTTTAAAATGGAGATCTCGAACTGGGCGCAGAGATGTAAGAGCACCACCGATGAGATAGAAGAATGACCCGGTAAAGGTAGCCTGGAAGGAGAAGCAGAGGATTTTTTTTGATATGGTCACACAAACAGGCATAAGGGCGACATCAGGGGCCCCACATGTGCGTTGCCGACCTTCAAGGACGCGCCCTTAGGAAGTAGAAATGAGTAAACCGTATTCATCAAGGCTGGCCAGAAAAGGCTCTATGTCGTAGGTCAAAGGAAAATCATGGCAGTCCGTGGTGGATCAACGAAAGAAATTTATTATTTTACCAAATATTTGTTACGAGTACATGCCCAAAGGCTGTCTTGATCTAAATAACATGAACACGCGCGAACTCGTCACACACAGTTCATGAAAATTCTAGCTGCTTCCCAACTTGCGCATTCTGAAGAAGACAGCGGGAAACTATATTCGGAGTGCTTAAAACGAAGTGATCCCAAATAGAGTAGAGAAGAGCAGCAGTTGATTTTACAGGCTGCATTGCTCTTGAAGGAATATCTACATTTTATGTAGTCTTTGAGACGATATAATCTGAATACTAAATATAATTTACACTGCTGCAATTTAATATCGTATTTTATACTACGCTC
This sequence comes from Carterocephalus palaemon, assembly GCA_944567765.1. Classification (NCBI taxonomy): domain Eukaryota; kingdom Metazoa; phylum Arthropoda; class Insecta; order Lepidoptera; family Hesperiidae; genus Carterocephalus; species Carterocephalus palaemon. Next base: position 9,974,197 of record OX155643.1, on the reverse strand, counting down.
TCAAAACCCACTACAGGGTGTTAGTTTCTTTCGTGAACTCTTCACTTACCGAGAGAGATTTGTACTTCCGTACTCGTATTTGCAATGTATGGCATAAAGTATGTGCTTTTGAACTAATGACCAATCCAGTTGCATATAAATTTCATTCCAGCAGCAGTAATTTATGTATCGATTTATTTAATACCATTTTCTACCCGCTTGTGATCCTATTTATACCGCGATGGTATGAGTGTGCTTATGTAATATTTTATCTGAGCTTTTAAGAGAGATGAGGTGTTTTAAACTGTCCTTATATTTTGTAAAAGTTAGGTTATTTCCGGACTTTCTCCACAACATTTTGTTTAGTTAGGCTTTGATGCAATCTATGCTATAGCTATAGTACAATGTTGTTCAACGTTTAGATTACTGGTATGTGCTGTGCAGTTTAAAGAATTCTGTGTTAAACTGTGTGGGTCTTATGAATTTTATTTCTTGTCTATGAGGATATTGAGCGTATCGAAATAGTGCTATTTTTCCATTGCTTGTCGATTCGAATTTTTTTAAACGCCTGAATCTCATTATTCTTTAGAGCTTTTTCTATCAGCTCGTGTTACTAATTTATTTTGCAGTTGGGAACCAATTTTTTAATCTCATTTCCAAGGGAGGGTTGGACAGGCGCTCTTGTCGAGATTGTCAATTTGAATACCGAACTTTTCTATTTACTTTCAAACTTACGCAACATTGTTTTGGACAGTTTGTATTGTAAGGGTGCAGTGGTAACGGCGAAGATTTTAGCGGTCTGCTCCGTCCTATATGCGATTCCTTAGGTATTGTTTTATGTTATATTCCCGGCTGAACCAGACGGCGCAAATCCAGACTCCGAGCTGCTGCTACCGGGCATTTCAAACTCGACTTGAAAATCCCAATAGTTGTTGCCCGACCTGGGGATCGAACCCAGAACCTTAGCAGTCGCGCTTGGGACCACTAGACCAGTCTCACACAAGTCAAAACAATTGAACTTAAAATTATAAACCTTATATTCCTAATACACAGTAAATCAATAAGTAATTATTATCTCGAATGGCGAAGGAAATCGTCATAGAACTACTATAGTTGAGTATACTATCTATAATATATATCTTTTTCACGCATTGCACTTCACATAGGTTAAGTTGTAAGTTTACTTTTACAATGTCTGTAATAGTATTTTTTTGTGAAAATAAATATTTTCTTCTAATAATATGCTTTTTAATTGCACTAGAAAACACTACAGAGGTTTGGCAAAAATATATTGCCTAAAACCCAGAAAAAATAGATCCAGCCAGTTTTCCTTCCACTCGATCGCGTCACTAATTTATTTTGCAGTTGGGAACCAATTTTTTAATCTCACTTCGTTACGAGGGTCGGCCGACTCAGCTTCCGTCGAGATTGTCAATTTGAATACCGAACTTTTCCATTTTACTTTCGGAGTATTTGGATACTCAACTTTTGTCAGCGTTCTCGGACAGTTTGTATTATCAGGTTTCAGTGTTAAAAATGTAATTTGTTCAGTAACATCGTTGTAGGTGCACCTCGTTTTTCATACTTCATTGGACTTGGGAGCCAATTTTAGAGGTCATGGAAATTTATTCAAAGGATAATCGGGTGTTCGTTTACTTATTTTAAGAGCGTGAGTTACCGTTCGAGGGAAAATTCTAAAACCATTCAGATTGAATTAAGAGGGCTATCATAATTTTTCTTGTATTTGAGGATTTGGCTTGAGTTTTAATGTGTGATTATGGTTTAGATAAAGGCACCAAATTTCTAAAATGAGAAAATAAAATAAATATCATGGACTACATACATAGATATTTTTAAATACATTCATAAATTGATAATATTAACATCCAGACACAGAACAAACACAAGTGTTCGTCACACGAATGTTTGTCCAGAGTGGAATTCAAACCCACGACCCCTGGCGTAACAGGTAAGGTCACAACCGATTGCGCCAACGGGCCCGTCGCATATACGTGCCCGAGAAAGTCTGATTATTTCACTTGGGGATGTTCTCAATAAATGTACCAATTTGTTTACATAAATCAGTAAAATCCTTATCTGCAAAGTATGTTTCATAAAATTTTACTTTTGGGGCATTTTTAATGCTTTTGTTACAGTTGATATAATAATTTAGTCATTATTATATTTAGTTATCATTATAACAACGTCATGGTACAATCTTCTAATTTGGAAGGCTCAATTCAATTTATTCATACAGTAATTAATACTCCTAAAATAATTCTGTAAAACAGAGACTTACTGACAACTTTTCTTATCTGATGATTTTTTTATCTGTGAATATATAATCCAAATCCAAACAGAAAGTATTAAATAACTAATAGTAAAAAAAGAAATTAGTCTATTCAAAATTAAAATAAATTTTTTAAACAATTGTTCTTTGCATAAAATAAATACAAACAATATTTATGTAATATGGAACTACCACAAACATTAATAGTGTTGTGAAGGAGTAATGAACAAATTTTAAAACGCCCTCCTGATTAAACTGAAATTTCTTCAAATTAAATGAAGTCGTGTACCAAAGCTTGTTAAAACAGACTAGATGTTCAAAAGAACAGCAATGGCGCTGGAGTTGGCTGCAGGAATCTAAATCCGTTGATTTGTTTTAGCGGTTGATGATTTGTTCTCCAGATGAGCTGTCTCTCGCAGCTGCGGACTTGTAGAAGTAATACCCAGCAATTTAAGAAACTACTACATTTTGGAGCGCATTTTGCCTTGCGAACGACTAAAAATAACTTAACTTTGCAACGAACCGATGTTAAATCGGTGTTAAACGATCCGTTTAGAATGCGCCCTGCCTTAATCAGTTGGAATTACATTGAATAGGAGTGTTTAAGTTAGTGTTTGTTAAAATACAAGAAGAATTTTGTCCGGACGCTTTGAGAATTCGAGAATATTGTATAGCTAACTTGGAAGAAACTTCGAATTAATTAATATACTACTAGCTATTGCCCGCGACTTCGTCTGCTAAAAATAGTTGTGGCACTCGGTTTGTAGCTTAAATTGTGATCTACCCCTACCTATTCTTAGTACTGGTAATTCATCTATCTATCGATACGAGCCATTGGCTATGCTACAACGTATGTACTATCAAAATAATTTTGTTTATATAACAATGCTTTGAAGAAGAAGAAAGAGCAAAAACATTGTTTTTAGTTAAATTATTTTAATTTGAAAGCATAAAATGTTTCTAAGAAGTATAGTCGCTTAGTTTAGCCTCTGTTGTCTTTTTAGCCTGTGGTTTTCCCTTGGAATGGTTAACCTTTGTCCTCTAATATAAGTGGCTGAGAGAATAAAATGACACTTTAAAAGTATTTTATGAAAGCTTGTGTATGCAGGTTTTTAAGTGCTGAAACGCTGGAGCGGCTTGTTAGTTTTTAATTAATTAATGTTTTATATTATGAATGTTTTACACAAGTTTTGTTAAGTACCTACTCACATCATATTTCATGAGAACTATGATTTATATAGGTTCAGTTTGGTGTCCAATTAGCAGGAATGCCTGGAACCCATGCCCCACTGCGCTTCCAGGGATTCTATATCAGAGATGTAGGGTGCATTCCCAAATGAGAAAGAAATGATTCAATAATTGTCTGTAATCATTTAGCCGGCACTAGGATTGCCGAGTCACCAACGAGTTACCCGTTACTTATCAGAATTGCATCGAGTTTCAAGAACCCCTTTTATAGTCCGTAATTCTTAACAAATACAGTACCAACTTTGTATAGTTTGAAGCGCACTTCGCTGTAGTAATACATTTCAGGAGGATGCAATCCCCACTCCCCGCCGGCTTATTAACATCGTTTATAACCTTGGCTGGTATCTACATGCCTAATTTATTGCGGAAATACCGCTATAGTTTCCTAATACCTGCTTCGTGACGAAACTTGCTTGCTGAAACTTAATCTTGCAGCAAACACATTAACTGTCGAAATTATAGGATGCAAAGGTGAAAAATCATGTTTTAACATTTTATAGGGGAATCGTTATTCTGAGAGGAGACTCAGGCTCTAAAGTATGATGATGACAATGATTTCCCAACTAAACGAAAAATTGGAAAACATGACTTACAAACATTAATAGGTACTACATGGAGGTAATATCTGCCTGGTCGCTCCCAATGTTTTTGTGAAAAGAAAACAATCTAGTTTATTGCTCCGTATAGCACTTGTTATCCACGGACTCTTTTCCCCGGAAATGCATTGTGACAGACTTGTTTAGGCGAGAGCGAGTAACTAAGAGGATTACTTGTGAGAATTAGCGAGTACAAGACTGGCCACTTATTAACTATGCACGCCCTTAGGGATTAAAACATATATTGTCATCAAGTTTTTCTTTTGTTTACTTATTTCGTATTACTTTGTGCTTGTAATTAATATTTTACTCTGTAGTAAGCTCGATTATAAATCAGATTTGATAGAATAAAATGTGACTACATCAATGTTGCATAAAATTTCATTCATAAATCTTCGCCAATCCGCAATGGAGCAGCGTGGTGGATCATCTCAGTTGTGAGACGAAACATGCTGTGCAATGGGACGCATTGCATGCAAACGGAAACATAAACTTACCTAATAACATAACATTATGTACCTTTATACTATTGATATAAACTACAGGAGCGTTATCTATCTGTTACTTCTATACTAATATTATAAAGAGGAAACATTTGTTTGTAATGTTTTCACACAAAAACTACTGGGCCGATTTCAAAAATTCTTTCACTATTAGAAAGCTGCATCTTCACTGAGTGACATAGGCTCTATATACTAGGTGTAAACGAAACTACCTATTGTTATGTCTAATTCCTCGCGAGCGAAGCTGCGGGCGTCCACTAGTTATAAATATTTTTATTTCAAAACCCAAGCAAAATAGTTGTTTCCTACTGAACTATTAATTACAGGGCACGTATTACCTAAGAAGGCCTGGGCACATCCTTAGAAATGGATCTGTTGTATTTAATTCCCCATCTTTCCTCGCCGCCCCTAATATATCACTTCGCAAAGCATATTCGGTTCGTTTTAAAATATTGCAAGTTACAGGTTTAAGTAACCCGTGCCACGGAGAGGATTACTCGCGGCTCCATATTCGAAACCATTTTTTTGTCGAGAGCAAGATTGCTACGGCTGTAAAGCTTTTCGCTGAAAGGGAAAAACACTGGGAGTGTCTACGAATTGTATTCAGATTTCATCTTCAATATTAAACAGTTGTATAATAAATACTACTGTGGACCTAGTAAATATCATTGTTCATATAATTATATAGTACTAGCTTTTACCCGCGGCTCCGCCCGCGTGGGAAAAGGGAATTAACAATGCCATCTATTAACAACATCCGGAACTAAATATCTAGAAAATAACAAAACATCGATAATATCTTCCCATGGGGATGTTTTACCGCGGTAAAAAGCAGCCTACGTAACTCTCCACCCTCCACACTATCTGCACACACAAAAATCATACCATATAATAGCTTCGTTGCGACGTGAAAGCCGGACAAACAAACAAACACACTTTCACATTTATAATATTAGTATGGATATTTAATTGTAAAAGAAAATATAATAGTTGAAGCCAAAAACTTTAAAATGCTTGTAGGATGTGCGTTTGATAGATGAGTGCGGTGAGTTAAAACTCACTGGAAATATCAAGTCAATTTGGCTGCGGTCGAAAGTTAAATGTTACCTACATGGAGTGGATTTCTTTAGTGTTGTCGTGCATCGGGCAAGTTGTAGTCCGTCGGTGTTTTTTATCTACCAGCCGTAGTAAAATCTTGTTAGTAGATTGGATGTTACACTTTATGACAGCTAGGCAGCGGCCTAGCTGTCTAGGCTAGGCTATTACTTATTTGATATAATTATGAAGTGTAAAATAGGGTTGCAATTGGTTGTATGCGCTATAAAGTGGCACACGAAACCTGATGCACTTTTTGCTTTGTTTCTTGACCGTACATGACATATTCTTAAAGATTCTAATGTCAACGAAATATGCCATTTTCGGGCACTGAACACAAATGTAACGTTAGATACGTTATTCTTTTTTACTTATACTAATACTACTATAACTAATATATCACTAATTTTGCACATGTTGATGAATGTAGCAATGAGAAGCTAAGAAGGTGCGCTGCAGGACCGTGTATATCCGAAATTGTAGCAAGCATACCAAGAGAAAGATAAATAAAAGTTGGAAACAAAATTCTCTCGGTGCAAGTTAGAATGACAGATTCGAAACGGTAACACAGAATACTGGTGGACGAATGCATTCGGTCCCCTCTTTCCACCCGCGCTGCCTGTACTCTGTACGGTAGTGTACAGGTTGAAAACGTTGTTGAACATTTTGTATTTCGTGCAATTGTCAGGAAAACGGGTCACAGCTCATTGCATAGGAAATTGAGTGAAGTCTGTCTTTGTCGACTTTGTCTTTGTGGGTACGCTTTAAGTTTCAACGACTTTGGATAAAAAAATGTGGCTGCTATTGTGTAATTATAATTTCATACTTATGTGAAGCAGTATGTTAAAAAAACCAAATAATTGAAAAACATATTACCTACTAGATTGCGGTTATGAAAAAAAAATATTTAAATAGTATTTAATTCCATAAATTCATTTTAATGCACAGAACAGAAATGAAATCGACTATCACTATGTTAAACCCCAGTATGTTGTATGCAATAGTTTCTGATGACTAATTTAAGCTTGATGACTTTACGGTGTCGAGTCGATAATGGGACTTTGCCTGAAAAAACAAACGATCAGACAGCTAAATGGTTTCCATATTCATTTAATTAAACTTTTTAATTACATTCGGCAAAGTAATCGCGCGTTAAATACTCTGATATTTTATGAAAAGTATGGTTAGAATTGGCTAAGCGCTGTAAAATTTACGAAACAGCGTAGTTAGAGTGTTTACGACTTGGCATCGTTCGGGTGTGATGTGTTCCGTAATACAACATCACAGACAAAAGATTAAATAGACACGATCAACACACTTCGTTCTTGTGATTGAAGGCAGATTGTTAAAAATATTCTAGCCATACTCGTATGTGTGGTTAAAAAGTGTTTAAGCGTCTCAATACTTGCCTGGGCCTATTATTACCCAATTTCGACTTTTAAAATGGAGATCTCGAACTGGGCGCAGAGATGTAAGAGCACCACCGATGAGATAGAAGAATGACCCGGTAAAGGTAGCCTGGAAGGAGAAGCAGAGGATTTTTTTTGATATGGTCACACAAACAGGCATAAGGGCGACATCAGGGGCCCCACATGTGCGTTGCCGACCTTCAAGGACGCGCCCTTAGGAAGTAGAAATGAGTAAACCGTATTCATCAAGGCTGGCCAGAAAAGGCTCTATGTCGTAGGTCAAAGGAAAATCATGGCAGTCCGTGGTGGATCAACGAAAGAAATTTATTATTTTACCAAATATTTGTTACGAGTACATGCCCAAAGGCTGTCTTGATCTAAATAACATGAACACGCGCGAACTCGTCACACACAGTTCATGAAAATTCTAGCTGCTTCCCAACTTGCGCATTCTGAAGAAGACAGCGGGAAACTATATTCGGAGTGCTTAAAACGAAGTGATCCCAAATAGAGTAGAGAAGAGCAGCAGTTGATTTTACAGGCTGCATTGCTCTTGAAGGAATATCTACATTTTATGTAGTCTTTGAGACGATATAATCTGAATACCGCCGATCCAATAACCATTCTTGATCCATTTAAATTCTTCGTCGCGTCACTTATGGCAAACATTCAAATATCGCTCATTGGACGATCGGTTCTAGCTTTTGTCTACGACGGAGCAATTAATTCTTATATATTTGTCACTGAAACAAACGTAAATAATTTACCAATAAACACGTTCTTAAGCACGTCATGGTCTTATTAAAGGTTGATCGCAGTGCGTTTCGTATCTTCATTGATCTTAAACGTCACCACCTGATTTTGGCCTCGTCGCTTGAAAGTCACGCAAAAACTATTTTTTTTACTAACGCCAACATACAAACAAAATCTTGGTATTTTTAATATTAGTTTAAATCGGAGTACGAATGCTTAAAATATGTGAGTTTAGTGGGGAGTAAATGGGGGAGTTAAGTTCATGAATGTAGGTCGCATCCCAACTAGTAGGTCGCATCGCAGCTATTAATACGTAATTTACTGTCATCCCGCAAGCCAATCGAGTACGAAAATATTGACGGAAAAGCTTTAGCGCGGCATGCGTTAATATGCTGTTAAAAATCCCCATTTTAATGTGTTTGGTAATTGTTATCGTTAGTGGAAACTGAAATGAAATTAAGCATTTGTTGACCAAAAATACAATCGATGCTAACTGTATCTTACTTGTTGTGTATGGGTGTGTTGGAGAGGATGCATTTAAATGTAACACGCTTTTCAATGCAGTATTTTACCTGTTATGAAATTGAATATTCAACCGAGTGAACCAGAATAATTTTGTTTGCTTAAAACTACTACATGAGTTATGCGTTTTTTAGAGCTCCAATCTCGAAAAGTCGAGTAGTAGGTTGCCAGGATTATACTTCCAGGCTCATTCTTCTGAAAAATTCACACTAATCTACCTTGTTAGTCTTGGCAGACCAGTTCCCGAATAAGAAAACTTTTTTTTGATATAATAAGGGTGCGCCTTTGTCTGTGCTACATTTTTGTGTGAAGTGAGCGCCTCCACTTTGATGATGTACGGTATACATGCAACTTTTTTGTTTTTCTGACAGGATGGAATTGGTTGCAAGGACTGATAGATATTTGCTAGATAAATGTTTCACCTAATTCCTTCCTCTCCCAACATATCTTAGTCCGTGGGAGACAGGTCCGATTAAAATAATTATAATTAACTAGACGTTCGCGAGACAAGATCTCGGCGACACTGTAGTTCTCATTGTCTGTTCACACCTTTAAATACTTCGAATCACATGTAGATTTCTTTGAACGACATTTGTGGAACACCTGAGGGTTGCCAACGACTAAATTCAACTAATTTCGCTCACTGTCATCGTGTTACAAGATAATTTTCAGAGTAGGGTTGGGAATATCTAGTTGTATTTTGAGGACTAGGGTGATTACAACACTTTATAGTGTTGATCGTTTTTACAAATGAAATATTTTAAGTAACATCTATAGAATTTTAAGTTAAATCCAGATAAGTACTAACCAGAAGTGAACTTCAACAGGCTCATAGACGGAAGTACTAAAACCAAAAACACCAAATATCGATTTATTATTTAGTTTTGGAGTAGTTTCTCTTCAATGTGTCAATGAACTCGCCGATTGTTCCTATAATTATTTGTCATAATTATAGGTAAACATGGGTAGGTAGGTATTGACTATTGATATATTTTGTATTCCGAAACTTCCGTTCCCATCGTGAGTGGTTACTGTAAGTGATGTCAAATTACCCTTTGAAGAAATCTGGTAGTCTATTGCCGGTGATAGGAGCATTACACTCATTTCCTGTCATATTTGGTATCTTTTGAGGATATCCTTATTATAAACAGGCAGGCTTAGAATTTTAAGTTTGTTTCTGTATGCATTTCAGATGAGTCTATAGAATATTTATAAAATTGAACCGACCTAATATTCCCCTTAAGAATACTCATGTACCTACCGGTACCGGTGTCATGTAACACTATAAATATGGATGGCTTGATGTGTTCAAGTCGTACTCGATGGTGGTCGATAGTCAATCGCAATTTCAGGGATAATTTGAGGGTATTTAATATTCTAACGGTGAATAGAGTCCCCTCGCAAACAAACACACAAAATACAAAGAGTATTTTATGTTAATTAGATATACAACATCCTACACCAAGCAGCACTGTTAAAAAGGTTTAAGAGTGTTAAAGCTTTCTAACAGAGAATAGAAATCTGGAAGAGCTATAATATAATCTGCTTTTCACAAAACATAATCCTATAAAAGTCTAAATCTACCTATTAATGAACTGACCAACTAATGTTCTAACTAATTCTCTCAGGTAACTGGACTAACCATCCCATCCCTATTTTAGTGTTTTTTTTTTAATTTAGTGTTGTTCAGAGTCAGTCACGGATGTCATGGGCGGCAGCGGATGTGTGGTGCTGCAAGCTCGTTGGCTATATATATTTATTCATAAAAATCCTATACTCAGTTTTTATTGGATATTTTGTAGTAATTTGTGATTTATGAATAATATGAACTATGAATTTTATTTCACAAGTAATATTTCAATAAAAAGTAAAGCCAAGATTGTTCATCAAAGTCAGCTCAAGAAAAACTCAGTATACGTAAGCCTCATTTAGAATTGTGTCGCTTTTTTAATTAATGTTTCAAAACATATCTCGCTAAAAGTTTTTAACTCTCTAATATGGCATTTCTTGATACTTACTGAAAGCATAGGTTGATTTTTATCTCTTATTTGCTGAATGTCGTGAATCTTGCGCGTAGCGAACTTTGTACAAAATGGAGAAACCGATACATTATTGTCTCTTGGTTCCGGATCCTTTGATAGTCTTTTTAAATGTATTAATGTATTGTGTTTGGAATTGTTTAAAGCTAGTTTATGAAATTCGTTTAAAAATAATTATGAAATAATTAGCTTAGCTGTATAGCGAGGATGAGGTGCCAGCGTTCTGGGCTCCCACATGGGCAGAGCTTGTATGACATTTATTTTATAACCTAGTTTTAGTTTAAATTTTGTTTCTAGTTTTAGCTTAAAATTTGTTTTAGTGTTGTTGCTTTAATTCGCTAAGTAATTAGTTTTTTCATGCAGAACTGTAGGTAGTTCTTGAGGTGATTCAAATTATTAAAATAAATTACCTAAATATATTATTATACAATAAATTTTAATATAGCCTTTTTTAGTATGCAATATTCTTCTTGCAGGTGTGTATCTACGCATATATTGACTTTTCAGATCTTTAAAAAATCGACATCCACACTAATGTCTGGCCACCAATTGAATGAAGTTATCCAAAAGTTCAATGCATAATCTTTTCGTAATTGAACAGTAGTGTAGATAACCGTGAGAACTGTGCGCTTTAACTACTGCTGTCCTTTCCCTATGCTACTACTATTTAACATAATGCTTGCCAGGACCGATCCAAGCATTACGTCCACCCATACATCAAGTCCTACGAGCTATATAATTTAATGCACGTTCAATGCTAGCTTCCCGCCATTGATTACCGGACCGGACTGGCCCGGACGACCGCTCTCTTGGCGTGCGATCAAATATCTAAAACTGTTCTTTGTTGACACAGACGTCACTCAGATACCACGTTATATTGTGAGCACTAGTTGCGCCCAATTCATTCGCAGAAGTACTTATCATTGCCTGTTGAAGCGTGTGAAATGTAAACTTTCTTGCATGCTATAAGTATTCTATATATCCTAGTTACATTACGACGACTCAGTATTATTGTTTTTATATCAGTTCAGACGAGTTCAGTGACCCCGACAATCGCGATTGAGGAGTTGAAAATAATTATAATCCATACTAGCTTTTCCGACCGCTTATAATTTGGTTTTCAATAAATAATTATCGACACCTATAACATTTAAGGGATCGCTTAGAATCAAACCAGTAGCGGTAAACCGGTCCATTTAACGAAAGTAAGGTGTATAGGGTCGCCACCGCGACCGTGCCGTCTTTTATCGCCGTGCCAAACAACTTTCCAACAAACGTGCGAAACATCCCAAGGGAAAATATTTCCGGGATGAAAAGTATCCTATGTTTTAATCTCGCTTTGTGACGAGTTTCATAAAAACCGTTTTGTAGCTTTTGCGTGATTAAGCGACAAACATCCAAACATACTAACTATTACATTTATAATAATAGATATTTACCTATGAAATTGGATATTTTATAACCATCATTTTCGGATTTAATTATCTGTGGATTGGCGAGCAATTCGAAATACTAATAAATTTTATTCTAAACCCGTGTTAATGTAATTTCAGACTGAATGATTGAGTCAGTTTTAGATAGTGTTTTTGTGAAATTGTGGTAGTTTTTGGCGCCATGGATAAACTGAATAACACAAAACATTTAACAACCTGCACGGGCCTAACACTGCTTGCATAAACACGGGCCATTATTGGTTCAATCGTTTTAAATCTGGATATTATGAGCTGAATTGTAATGTAACCATTGTCATTGCTGGGGGCTTTGGAGACATTGAGGCACTTGCGTCAAACCGAAAAGATAAAAAACTATAGATAAGTGGGGGCCGCAGCCACCGAAGCATGCATTCGCTGCGACCCATAGACGTTCCACTGCTGGGCACGGGTCTTCCCCACAGACTTAGCTGCGGGAGGTCTAGAGCATACTCCACCACGCTGCTCCAATGCGGATTGGTGGAGGGGTTAGTATCCAACCATCCACCATCGAATTTTCTCAAGCCACCCGAAGGTCTTCGACAAGGCTTAACGACTGTTTCCACAATTGAAAACAACCGGGACCGACTGCATTGCGTGCCCTCCGAAGCGCGGTAGCGTCCATGAAATTTTGCCACTAGCGGTCACCCATCCACAAACCGACCGCGCCTGTCAATGCTTAACTCTTCCATCACATTGAATCGACGCGAGCCATTGGGCTATGGACGCTACTAAGTGGATTTTGTACAACAACCGTAAGCGTTCGTCTCAGTGGGTGGACCCGGGTACAGTACCTAATTAGTGCACTAAAAAATGATTCCTCGTACGAAGATGATGGTGACTGTCTAGTGACCAGTGTCGGGCTTGTACATCACAGGTTCTTACCGAATGGCACAACAATGACGTCAGATATCTATTGCCAAGAATTGCAAATACAATCTCTACCTCCTCCTGTTAAGAACAGGAGTAAGAGTAAGTTAAGGAAGTTAGAGGAAAATGGGGGTTAAGGCTGGGAAATCGTCATTTTGGGAGTGGACGTTTTGGAACGAACCCTCCAGGGGCAGATTTCACATGTCTGTGAGAAAATAACGAAAAACTCTCAGGCATGTAGGTCTTTCACCGTTAAAGCGCTTAAATTTCCATAGCTTTACCTAAAAAGTGCTTGGCTACCCGAAATAATGTTGCTGTGTGAAAGTCAGGTGGTGTAATCTCATCTTCCACGTTGCATAATATGATTTATCTACAAATGAATAAATAACGCATCTGGGGTTATTTTATAACTAACGAACAGGAAAGACTATGGACTAATTTATATTGGTACCTACACAAATTTACAGAAATGATGCGTGAAATAGTGCTCCATTTTTTTCTTTGTGTCAGCCACTAAACTCGTCTGTGTTTCGGGTTTATTTAGTCTGTTATAGTCTGGGTATATGTAGTCTTAATCCAGAAAATTGACAGACAACCCTGATGCAACTAAATCCCTAACCTAACTAAATACGGTTTACTGTGTACGCTGTTCTGTATGTACGTAACCTAACCAAAGAAACGAAGTAAATGAATGTATTTACGTAGAATAGTTAGTATAAGTACTTTTAACTTTAGTTAAGACATAGTAACCAAATGTTTTATAACACTCATTAAGTGCGCGCCGATTTTATGAGACGTGATTTTCGACTAATGTAATTATAGGATAAAAATACTAACATTTTCAACATCGAAAGACAGAATTAATCCGAACAGCTGTCGCATGCCATAATGACGTCACGATAGTTTCGGTGCGGTCTAAATCCACAAAGTGGATGGTAAGATTCCGGACAATGACAAATACCATACAAATAGGACGCTTTCAAAATACGCGTGTATTAGATTACATTGTTATTGTTGTATATATATGTAATTTAAAAGCGTTTAATGGATGGAAACACATCTTTATAATGAACTATGCAAAACTTCACTTTCCTTCTTACGTGCTCTTACGTGCTTAAGATTTCTCTTAGAATTTACAAATAGATGTAGTTTGTATTCAAATAAAATATCTTATCATTTTGCACACGCATTAACTATTATTTACGAAGGAACGTAGGAGGGCTCGTTCGGTGCCAGCGATATTATCTACAAATTATCATTGTCTTGATTGAAATATTGTCAGTTTCTGTTGAAACATCTCTATTCGTACATTGACATTTAATTACTGAAGCTAATAAATATAAGTACGAGCGATTATCTACTTCTTTACTAAGAAATGTGAGCTAGATGTGTGAGTTAAATATGTTTGTCTACATTTTAATTTCAACAGAGATGGATAGAAGATTAATGATTCATAATGTGAGTTAAACTTTAAAATTCCTACACAAATTACATGCCAACTATACATGTGTGCGACTGTACTGTAACTCATCTTTACAGCGGTAACGTTGCAAGAAGTCATCAATTCCGCACTATAATTTATTGTATTGTTTTTAGTGGTGGGTTCAAAACCCATTTTTTTATGACCCAATTCCAAATATAAAAATAAACGCGACTACTAAATAAATATCCACCCCAGGGATTCGAACCCACAGCTGGGTAGTCAGGTTCACCGTGCCCCATACGACAGGGCTGACAAACATTCGCGAAATTAACCTTCATAATGCTTCGATTACGCTACGCACTTGTAACAATCCTATTGTCTCCTGAAAGGTTAAAACAAAAATTGGACAGTCATTCAGGTACAGTCAGGTTCATAGGAATAAAGGAGGGATCCAGGAAGCAATCTCGTCGTTCAGTGACGCGAGCGAGACGCATTCAGCGTCTAATTGGGCGAAAATTACTTTGTAAGTGACGGTGAATGGCGGGGACTTACCGCTCAGTCACCTGTTCCCACGTCCTGTGAAAACTGTAAGCTGTGAAATCTTGGAAAATCTTGGCGGAATGGTTATCTTGGCACTATAGCGCTCTCTTAAGAATAAAAACAAACACATAATTGTTTGCACAACCTAGGAATTCATCCCAAATACCTTTGCTATGAGGACTATTAAGTATTATGTGTATGAGTGCAGATTCATAACTTCTTACGTTATCTACAAAGTCCTAGTCTAGGTCACACTACTCTTGATCAATGTCAGCGAAAGAAGAATTGTAGTTTGCATAACTAAATATAAATAAATACGAGAAACGTCTAGGGAACAGACAGAGTGAACAGTTTAAGATATCATTTGTTTTGCCGACGTTCACTTTGATCTGTAACTCGATCAGTTAGTGTGAAACAAAGATGTTATATACAAATTAATAATATGTCAGTCTATATTAAAAGTGGAAATAAAAGTTTTATTGGGTCACTCGACATTCCGTTTGCAAACATTTGCTTGTTTGATAAATATGTTTCTTCTGAGAGAATATTTTTTGCCATGATAAAATTCTACGAACATTAAATCGCACTTCAGCATATTATTATATTATTTTTATTGATTTGACTAAATATTTCATTGCTTTATTTTAAACTATTGATATCAATCCATATATTAGGGACTAGTGGACGCCCGCAGATTCGCTCGCGTGGAATTAGACATAATAAATAATAATATATATTTATTTTACACCCTTACAAAATTTTTACAAACTTTGAATGCCATATTTATTTATATCTAATCAACAGCCTATAATTTAATTTTATGCTTCTAATTCTGAAAATGACAAAAGTTTCATAGAACCTTTCAACCCCCTTTTCAACCCCTTACAACACTTTTTTCCAAATAAAAAGTAGCCTATGTCCTTACTCAGGCTCTAGACTATCTGTGTACTAAATTTCATTTAAATCGGTTCAGTAGTTTTGGCGTGAAAGCGACACAGACAGACAGACTTACTTTCGCATTTATAATATTAGTATGGATATACAAGGTCATTGCTCTGACCCCCAGTTTCAAGCTTTAAGGAAGGTCATAAGGAATTCCATACACCAACAGTTCTGTCTCGCTCTCTCACCTGTGCTTACGTGTTTTGTGACGCTCCGAATATTTTACCGTGTTATAAATAGTAAAATGGATAAAATCAGTTCAGCAGACGTTAAGGAAATGTTGCAAGGTTTATTACTACCCATGGAGTTAAAAATTAACTCTCTGGTGGACATGGTGCGGGCATTAGATGAAAAAGTTGACCAGTTGCTGTTATGCAAGAGCAAGCAAAAAATCTCAACGGGCATCGAAAAAACTCAAAACCCGACGGTGACTCACGAAAGTATTCGTCAGCGGCAGCTAAGCAAGAGTGAGACATCACAAGCTGAGGTTCGACCCACGGAAGAGGAGCAAGCGAGCGCGCAGATAATGACGCGCAAGCGAGCGAGAGCTAAGGCGTCCGCGCCGGCCGACGGTCAGCGAGGAGTTACGACTGCGCACGAACACGCGGCAGATATGACGACGAAGACGTCATCGTTGCCAACCGCGCCGCCAGCCGTTACCCTTGCTCACGATCGCCCCCTGGCCGCTGCTATACCATCGACGACCCAAATGCGAAATGTCGAAACAAATGATGAGGAAAGCGAGCAATGGATTACTGTCAGACGGCGTAAACAAAAACGACAGATTGTTACTGGTACAGGCGAAGTGGATGATTTATTAACAGGGATTGAAAAAACCCGGAAGATTCATCTGTGGTCTTTAGGTACCGATACGACTGCTGAGATTGTACAAAATTACATGAATAAGAAGAAAAATAGTTATAAACCGTATACGGTCGAAAAATTACAACTTAAGCACAGCAATTACGCATCGTTCGTAGTGTCAGTGCCAGAGAGCTGTTTTTCGTTTTTTATGTCGGCAGAAAACTGGCCGCCGAACACCCGCCTGAACGAGTGGTTTCGCTACCGACGAACCTCTAGTAGGAAGGAATAATAAGCCTTCGACTAATATTAAGGCGAATGGATTATTGATTTATTATCAAAATGTTAGAGGACTACGAACGAAGACTTCGCAATTTTTATCGTTTATCGAATCATCAGGCTCAGACTTGTTCGCGATCACCGAGACCGGCTGCAACGAAGCCATGCAGAATGCGGAGATCGTGCCGCCCGGGTACTCCGTGGTGCGCTGCGACCGCGCGGACGGCCGCAAGCAGGGCGGCGTGCTGCTGGCGGCCGCGCCGCGGTTCGAGTTGCGACAAGTACCCGCGCCAGGCGGGGTCGATGTAGATAGTTACAATTTTGAAATGGTATGTGCGACTGTTTTTATTGGTGACCGGTTCTTGCTCGCCTGCTGTGTTGTGTATATTCCACCGCGGGCTGGGGAAAATGAGTACCTAGTAATGCTCGGGATGATTGAACAAATATGTGTCAGATATAAAAATAACGTAATTATATTAGGGGACTTCAATTTGAATTCGTGTAATAATAACAGTGTGCTTAGTTACTATGAATATTTTGTATCCTTCTGTGAACTCGTTCAGTGTAATAATGTTCCGAACTGTAGCGACCGACAGCTAGACCTGGTGCTGAGCGCGCGCGGCGGCGCCGGCGTGACGGTGGTGGCGGCCGACGAGGCGTTGCAGCCGGTGGACGCGTACCACCCGCCACTCGCCGTCGCCGTCGCCGCCTCCGCCGCCGCCGCCGCCCGCGCCGCGAGCGCGAGTAGCCACCGGGATCCATGCCAGCAACCGTTAAAGCAGTGGAACTTTAATAAAACTGACTTCCATAAATTATATAGCTCCATTTTAAAAATTGACTGGACGGATGTGTATATGACCGACGATCCTGATTTAGCTTTAAACTTATTCTATAATAAAATTAATAACGTTCTCGATAACTGTGTGCCTTTAAAACTTCACAAACCGGATAATTCTAGGTATATTTATCCTGTTTGGTATACCTCAGAAATTATCAAAGACATACAGATAAAATACAGGTTACACAAAAAATATAAAACTACTAAACGTAGCTGCGACTATGAGGAGTTTTCTCGATACAGGGCGAAGGTGAAGGCGGAGACTGCGCGCGCTCATGACCGGTATCAAGAGCGCGTCCAAAACAACCTCGCTTCGGACCCCAAAGCATTTTGGGGTTTTATAAGAGCTAAGAAGGTGAATTCAGCGCGATGTAAATTAGTGAGAGACGGGCGTACTCTTTCGGATCAGGAATGTGCGAAGGAACTGGCCCAATTCTTTTATTCCGTGTATAGCACGGAACCGGCGCGGCTAGACGTGTCGGCAGTCAGCGAGACGGTGGGGGGTGACGCGCGCGTGCACCTGGCGCGCCTCGCTCTGGCGGACGTGTCTCGCGCGCTCGTTCGGCTATCGCCGAAGCGTTCTGTTGGGCCGGACGGAATCCCGCCTTATATCCTTCGGGATTGTCGTCTCATGCTTGAGGAGCCTCTGCTGCATGTGTTCAATATCTGCCTGGCTAATGCTATCTTTCCTGACCGGTGGAAGCTCACCCGAGTGGTGCCAGTGCCGAAGGGAAAGGGCGGGACGAAGCCGAGTGACTACAGACCGGTGGCAATCCTGAGTGCGGTGGCCAAGGTGTTTGAGTCGGCTATCCACCACGCATTGTATGCACAGGTGAGAGCCCGGTTGTCTGACGCGCAGCACGGATTTCGTCCTGGGCGGGGGACGGCGGGCAACCTGCTGCATTTGATGTCGCGGCTGGTACCGGCGGTGGATGCGGGGCGTCAGGTCGATGTTGCCTACTTCGATTTCCGGAAGGCATTCGACGCGGTTGATAATGACGTACTGCTCGCGAAGTTGGCTGGCGTGGGCTGCACGCCGCATACGCTGTCCTTCTTCGCCAGCTACTTGCGACACAGGCGTCAGTATGTTGACTGCGGCGGGTGTCTTTCGGAGCAGTACTGGACAAGATCAGGCGTCAGTCAAGGTAGTAATTTGGGACCCCTCCAATTCATCATAATGATTAATGATTTACCGGAGGTGGTTCAAGAGTCTACGTGCCTCCTATATGCTGACGACCTGAAATTAGTACGCGAAGTGGGTGACATGGCAGACCACTGTGGACTGCAAAGGGACATTGACAGCGTGGTCGAGTGGAGTCACAGGAATAGGCTACACTTCAATGCTGGAAAGTGTTCCTTGATTTCTTTCAGTCGCGCGCACGCTACTCGGCACTTTGCCTACCGCGTAGGGGACGAGCCTCTGAAGCGCGTTACAGAGGTGAGGGATCTGGGCGTTCTATTTACCTCTGATCTCAACTTTCGAGACCATATAACCGAAGTATGCAAAAAAGCGTACCGAAACCTTGGCTTCATACTAAGGCAAGCGGGAAGCTTTACCAACTTAGATGCTTTGCGTGCCTTATATGAAGCCTTGGTGAGGAGTCATTTGGAGTATAATTCGGTTATATGGGCTCCGAGCGGGATCAAGTATAAACTTATGATAGAACGCATTCAAAACAGGTTTACTAGATTCCTTTACCTTAAAATGTATGGAGTCTATCCGGGCTATCCCTTGCTGTATCCTACCTTGTTCGTTATAGGCATGGTGGGATACAGTAAGCTGGAAACACGGCGGGAAGTCGCTCTCGCCAAATACCTTTTAAGGGTATTGCGCGGTGAGCTAGACAGTCCTGCAGTTCTGGAAGAGCTAAAGCTCTCCGCGCCACCTGACAGTGTCGGGCGTAGACGGCGGCCGCCGCTGCTGGCGCTGCCCCCCGCACGCACCAACCTGCTGCGCGACGCGCCGCTCACGCGGGCGATACGGGTGCTCAACACGGCGGCATGCCATATAGATCTGTTCGGTTGCACACTGGACGAGTTCACGAGAATTTGTTGTAAATTGTGTTCGTCTTTGAAAATTTAATTGTTGACATCACCGGTAATTTGACATAATGAATCATGACATTTAATTTTATTTGACATTGTATAGAATTAATTATGTATGTACTTGTAATTTTATGAATATTTTATTATTGACTATTTATTGACGAATTATTTATTGAATTATTATTAGTATTACTGTTTTGACATTGGATTATATTATAAAAAATTATGTACTTATCTAACGAATTGGTTCAGGCTGTAATGTTAGATTTAAGTTTGTGTCTATTAAATAAATAAAAATAAATAAATAAATAAAAAAACATTAAAAAAAAAAAATCAGGGACTTTCTCACACACGGCCATTCGACCCCATACTAGGCGCGAGCCTGTACTATGGGTGTCAGAGACTGATATACATATGTACATAGATATTTTTAAAAATCATAATAATATTAACAATTGACATAACTAATGAAAACTAAACTGGGATGCTATCCATTAAAAGATCTGCGACAATCCGTCTTATTAATTCTTTTACAGTGGTTGTAAAAATAAATAGGGCCATGACCTGTTTTAAAAGACAGGGATAGAAAGGGGAGGAATCCGCGAAGTCTTTCCTGATTTTAATGAGATCGCCAATCAGCTGCGAGGCGCCTTTTTGTTTCGTTCGTTTGTATAATAAAATCTTAGCACGTAGCGTAGTATTATAGCGTTCAACCCAATGGGTCGCGTCGATCTTATGTGTCGGTTTGGGGATGGGTGACCGCTGGTGGCAAAATTTCTTGGTAACTTCCGTGGGCATGTTAAACCTTCGCTCCCAGTTGTTTTAAGTGGCAAAAACTCTCAATCTCCATTCCTCCGGGTGGCTCGAGAACACTCGACACTAGGCTGACTACTAACTTATGTTGGTCGGGTGCTATAATGTATGAGAGTATTCACCATCACACCATTTATCGCAGGTTGTTGGAAAGTAAATTAAAACTTACTTTGTAACAATGGATTTTCGCAAAGAAACCTCATGACCATGTCATAACGGATTAAATTAAAGCAGAAAAGGTACGTAGACACTTGGTATATTAGACGGCGATGGTACTTCTCCGGGTAAACTCTAAAAAGAACATGTTAGATTTATATACGGTTTATAAACTCCATAACTCGTGGTTTACCTGTAGCTGTTGCCAGATTTGAACAAAAATACTTGAGGTACTCGATATGCCTGATGATTGGAACCTTATTCAATACCATCCATTATGTATTTAGTCAATCTATAACGTTGACTAATAATTACGTAATGGTGAGTGACTTCTCGTTTAATCGCTCTGTTCTTAGTTTCATAACGCTATTATCCTCGTATCTAATAAATTACAGCAAGCTATTAACTGTCTTAGCGCAACTTGCGACTATTAATCATGAAAACAATAACACACGTGTGACATATGTACTAGTAAATGTGTTTATATATATTCTGTACATATGACACCACTCACCTATATTATGTTTACTTGTTTCAATGAAATAACTATGGTTTTGGGTACAAAGTACAGAAAAATAAGTCCAAAGCGTAATCATAAAAAGTATATTATAATTATGTGGGCAAGTAACATTTACGAACATAATATCTCGAAATTACAGTCTTCAGTCAGTGAGAACTTTCGAATTTTCTCAACCCTCCCGAAGGTCTTCGACAAGGCTTTATGTCCCCTTGAAGCACGGTAGCACCCATGAAACTTTTGCAACTAGCGGTCACCCATCCACAAAACGAATAGCCAATGGACGCTACAAATGCTATTAGACATCCATTACCACAACCCTTGCTTTATCCCACTGTTGGGCACGAGTTTCCTCTCGGAATGGTAGGGATTAGGCCTAAGTACTTCATGCTGGCCAAGTGCGGTTTGGGAGACTTCAAACACCTTCGAAAACATTATGAAAAACTCTCAGGTATGCAGGTTTCCTCTCGACGTATCCTTCACCGTTACAGCAATTGACATTTAATTTCTTAAATCGTACATAACTTCGAAAAGTAATTGGTGCGTGCAGCTTGGGTTTGAACCCGGTCCGCTCGAGTGAGAGGCGAGTTCGATAGCCACTGGGCTGTCACCGCTTATTAGACATACATTCAGTTTAATCAATTGCCTTTGGTGTATCCATAGCTATCTAGTACTAACTAAGGATCATTATAGCCAGAATTTGGTTGCTATTGCGGTATACAAACACGAATCGCTTGCATCGAAATATTCTCATTTGCATGCAAATTGGCAAACACATCCGTTTCAAATTGAACAGTCAAGTATTAGTCTAGGTGACTTTGACTTAGTTGCTCAAATCCGATTTTCTATGAAGTGGTTATTCGTAAATAGGATTATGTGAAGCCCTGAGGCTTTGAAGCTGAACTGATTATGAATTATAATGTAAACGGAACACTCATAGAAGGATGGACCGTGTTATCAAGTGATTGATAAACTCTACTTAAAATTATGGAATCACTATTCGTTTTTAGACATTTTTAATATAGGTTATGTTGACTGAGGGACTTTCCTAACACAGTGTATTACGAGTATATTTAGCAGAAGCATAGAATAAAGAGTCGCTCCGCTCTGCAGAAGTGATCCCAAACCATATAATATGGAGGAAGATAGATGATTTTAATTAAAAATTCTTACTGATTTTTCTATGACCTTAGTCAATTGACAATTTTATTTATTTTATAATAATCGGTTGTTGATTGGGGTAGTGCGCAAACAACTAGATAGTAATTTAAATCATAATGATTGTGAATTGAATTGAATAGTATTGTGAAAGTAATTTCGCCGACGAATGTTATTTTGCTAGATAAAAGTTATCTTCAATTAGTTCGTCCTACCGCAAAACTAGAAATCCTAATACGTGGGACTGTATAAGCTTTTAGTATTCATACGAGTAGGTACCTATGGCTCCCTGTCTTCCACATTCAAACGTCACTTTTATTCAGTCTAGCAACGTATTCCACTAATTAATTAACTCTCGCAATACTGAAAGACGTTGGTAGGTAGGAGAAGGCAGGATAAGAGCGACTCAAGGAAAATCATACAACCATAAAGTGTACTTGTTAAGTATTGTTACTATGTAACTTTTTAGTTTTCTGTGCTATAAGTTAGGTTTGTAAATTTACTTACTATGAGGTTTCGATAATGGTCGTTACTTTCATAAACTTAACGAAAACCATATTAATTATCAGAATCACCACGGAAGACTGTGTTCCGTGAGAATTACGATATACGGATATGTTTACTACCAGTCTGAATGAAACTGGAAACCAATGCTTTTTCGATTGGAAACCAATTGCTAATTTTCTAAACAATGAACACTAAAGTATAAATTCATATTTTACCATAGAGTGTGATGTCACAGTAAGATAACTTAAAAAACAACTAGCTCGCCACGGGGCTCCGCCCCCGTCGATACGTGTTCCGGGCAGAATAAATTGCAGATAGTAAATTATCAATTAAAAATCGATCGATTATTTCATTGTTTTGTCAATTTCACTTAATAAAAAATATGTTTTTCTCCAGGCCCTGTACTTCAAGTACACCTGAGTCAAAAATTACATCGACGTACATTCGTTGAGTAAGAGAAGAAGGGCAAACCAACAAACAGACTTTCCCATTTATTCCCATGTATCTAAGGATTTCCCCAAAATAGTTTAATATACTGATTCCTAAAATCACGTAGTTACAACAACGTTACGGCAATCCGGAGGTCGCGCGACACCGTATGAGTTACTCGTAATTTAATACGAGCCAATTAAGGCCAATTCAATCCCTCATCCGTGCAGCGAAACAGTCTGCCTCGCCGAGGGAATCGGCTGTCATTATTAGTTTTATATTTGATTATATTTGGTTTCTATACTGCCTCGCTGGTGCAGACTGCCACGCTACAGGTCCAACGTTCGATCTTCAGGTCAGACAAAACTTAATTGGGTTTTTAACTTAAAACTCCCAATAGGAATTACGAGTAGAAGTTTGGATTTAACTCCGGCGTGAAAATAGACTTACCTACTATTACCTAATAGTTCGTGTACTGGGACCACTTTTCATCAGTTATATTGAACGTATGTGACGCTGCAATATACAGAGTTAGTAGTATAGATTCTACCATCAGCTTCTTATTAGAAGTAAACGAAAATATGTGCATCAATACAACAGTAGCCTCCAGAGGCAGGCGATTTATGTCTGTTCCCTTACTTTTATTACTCACGCGAAACTTCTAATAGTCATTACGGCTTCGTTGTTTTGTTACAACTGCCTAACTATACCGAAAATTATTTGATTATTTTTCCTCCGTACAAAGAAAGTTTTCGCGGTTGGGGTTCGTGAGAGGTGAGAATGAGGTTGGATCTGTGGGTTGAATGAACACTAGAGGCGACACCATAACGCAACTTTATGTAAACGCGTAGCAATAATTAAACTTTAACTTTTTTTGGTTCAATCTTATGATTTTATGTATACTCAGTGAATTAAATAAACATATATAATATGTTTATAGCCACTACTTTTGGTGAAATATTAGTTTTCAAATACTGGTGACTAATCTCAATACCTACTTATTAAGGTTAATGCGAAAGTTATCCTGGTAGTTCACAATAATAAGAATAAAAAGTATATTATTTTGCGTTTTTTTTTATTGCTGGATGATTTGTGATTGTTTATAGATATTCATAGTAGACGCTAGCCGGCTTACACATGTCGGAAATTAACATTTTCAGGAGTGACGCGCTCGCGGCGGGCGGGGCGTACACTCGAACTCGCGAGTAACTTAGCTTCTACTATAACTTAATTTTAATGTATTGGGCGACAACAAAGATCAAGCTATCTATTGAAATTCTAGAACACTTTACCTTTTTTTCATAACACATTAATAACCCTATTAAAGCTATAAAGTGTTTGGTCACTTTCTGTCAATAATGAATTGAGTTTGAATATAGGTACATATAAGACAAAAAACTTTACAGCTAAAATAAGTTTATTAGTTTGTTATGAATAAGACTGAGTAAAATCATACGTGGAATAAAGATGTCTCAGCGTAGGTACAATGACAATCATAAGTTTTTCTTCTACAGGAAAGCAATATAACTAGGAAAGTTCTGAACTAGTTCCGTTAAACCTCGGCGTATGTCGAATTATTTTTCATTGTCGGAGCACGCTTGGCGGGCTTCCAACTATGCTTTTACGATTATTCCGATTTTATAGTTTCCTCAATATAAACGTTTGACGTTACAATTTTGAGAATAGGAACGCAACGGGTATGGTTAGACACGTCTGTTTTGATTTATATCAGCGACTTCAAATGATTAACCGATATTTTTATGGCTAGTTGCATGTGTTTTTCTTACAGTGTTGTTGCTTCGTTTATCTCACTAATCAATTGCAAATATATGACAGCTGAACGGTTTATGCGTCAATGTACATCCAGAAATAGAATAATAAATTATGTAATTTGCTTGTGAACGGGAGGGCGGAAGATCAAAATATAATGACGTAAATTAAGTGTTTATAATACCATATAATGAATGATAATCAATTATTTTATCTGATATATTTTACTACCTGATTCTGAATATGGTTTTAATAATACCAGCACTTATACTACTTATTTATTCCTGCGCTCCAGTTAGTTTGTTTCAAGCGCTAGCGAATGGTAGCGAAAATGTTATTCCTGAATGCAATAAACATCACATTTAGGCCGCTGGTTTCGATGGTGATGAGGCAATTCGAACAAAGTACGAGTATGTACATCATAACATAGTAAGAGCACATGAGTAAAACAGTACTACAGAGTCCAAGCTCGGTACAACTGCGCTCTCATCGTCACGTGTCACACTACTACAAGCGTACGGGGCCTTGGCTGCGTGTTTTCTAACATCATCTATTAACAACATCCGGAACTAAATATCTAGCAAATAATAAAACATCGATATCTTCCCATGGGGATGTTTTACCGCGGTAAAAAGTAGCCTACGTCACTCTCCACCCTCCTCACTATCTCCACACACAAAAACCATACCATATAATAGCTTCGTTGCGACGTGAAAGCCGGACAAACAAACAAATAAACAAACAAACACACTTTCACATTTATAATATTAGTAAGTAAGTAAGTATGGACTAATCTGCTCTATCCGTGGAATACAATTTGGCATTTTTTTAAGATTTTTGAAAATTGAAACATACGTGTGGTAGTGGAAACTAGAAAACTTGGTATTTTTTCAATATTATTATTTTAAATAACAAACATCACGTCCATTATTAATTTAAAAGACTTTGGTAGTATGTTGTTAAACTTATGTATACGTCAGTGTTTTCTTCCTACGCCAATATTTCCGCCTTAGACCGACGAAGGCTTTCAATGCGCGTATCCTTTTATTCCACTGGAATTTTTCCTTTTCTGTGCCTCGTTTACACCTCCAAATTTCGTAGAAAATATAATATGTATGTAACATCTTGCAGACATTCGCAGTCAAATCAAACAAATAAATGATATTTGTAAGTGTTGGTTAATAAGTAAGTAAAACTTTGTTGTTGGTCCTAGGTCACCAAGCAAAAAAGTAGTAATATACATATAACTGACTACTTATATATATACACATATATATACACTAGTGGACGCCCGCAGCTTCGCTCGCGTGGAATTAGACACATTAACGACGTCTGCCCGCGTTCGGGTTGCCCACTTGACTTCAAATAAATTTGCACCCCCCTTTTACCCCCTTAAGAGATGATTTTCGAAACTCAATAAAAAACCTTCATAGGTACTGAATTTCATTCGAATAAAATCAAAAACGGCAAAGTTTCATACTAACTTTGCACCCCCGTTTTACCCCCCTAGGGGGTGAATTTTCAAAAATCCTTTCTTAGTGCTCCCCTACGTTATAAAAGGAACCCCTGTGCAAAATTTCAAGTTTCTAGCCCTTATAGTTTAGGCCCTGCGTTGATATGTCAGTCAGTCAGTCAGTCAGTCAGTCAGTCAGTCAGTCAGTCACCTTCTCCTTTTATATATATAGATAGATATATTCATACATACACGGATGGAATGTAGTACATTGTTGTACCTAATGTAATAAAAAGGCCAGTGTATGATACATTGACATTTTTATTATATCACTCTTTTTTTTAACGTGTTGAATCTTTGATAGTAAAAATCTAGCTCTTGAGAAATGCTTTAATATTACGCTACATACCCATACATACATTCACTACTTCTCTCGGACGGAGACGCGGGCATCAGCTAGTATCAGAATAAAATCAAATGTCATATTATGGAATTTAGTCACACATAATGAATTTAGTTATA
Source organism: Carterocephalus palaemon (assembly GCA_944567765.1). Taxonomy (NCBI): domain Eukaryota; kingdom Metazoa; phylum Arthropoda; class Insecta; order Lepidoptera; family Hesperiidae; genus Carterocephalus; species Carterocephalus palaemon. The sequence continues at coordinate 9,947,230 of OX155643.1, read as the reverse complement.
GTAGTTAAGTGTCAGTTGCCAGTTGATTCTAAACACGGCATAACATTCCAAGGGGTGTCGGAGCATATCGTAATGGTGTCGTGGTCGTCGGAACATTTGCCCCTTTTATTGAATCTTGACTTAATGGCGTAAAAAGATACATATTTTTATTTATTTATTTATTTATTCTCATATTCACAGCATTAAATACAATTATATGTTACTTAATTAATATTACTACAACTTAAGCCAGTTCGAATATGCTATTATATTACTATTTATTTAATTACAAAGGAAAAATAGGGTAGTTAAAACGGTATTCGGTTTTAGTCTATTGTAGTAATAAATGTATCCCTCTCAGAGGGTGTGTGTGTGTGTGTGTATGAGTGAGTGAGTGAGTGAGTGAATGAGTGGGTATGTGTGTGTGATGAATGCCATAGTCAGTAAGCCTTTTAATGTAGGATTATATGTAGCTTTTAAGAACATAATAATATATATTATATTATACAAATATTATTGATATATACACTACATATTATACATATTATATCTAAAACAAAAATCATAAAGCTTAATGAGGTCAAGTAATTTAATTTATAGTCATGTTTAATTTAATTTAACTTAACCCTACGTAATTTTACTCAAGTGTTTGCAAACTTTTATTTTAAATGTACGTTTAGATGTACAAAATGGATCTATACTGCTGAAGTATTTATTATACGCTTTAGGGCGGATTCGACCAAACATAGACTTACACGCGCGTAACTATACCAGGGATAATTTTATTCAATGATTTTATACTCCGAGTAACTTAAAGTCGTTTTTCGACGCAATTTGAAGTTTAACTATACTTGGAATAACTAAACGGGAATAGCAGAATTAATGATTAATGATATATTATCCGGCAAATCAATGTTGCACTGAAACGGTATGCTGTGGAGGCTTAAATCCTGTCAACTCAACATTGTCGTATTATAGCGTAGAATATAGTGAAAGTAGCGAGCTGAAAGCTGTCAATCAATGTGTTAATTTTGCTTTGACATGACAGCTTCTACTGACGTATGACAGAATCAAAAAATCGCGTAGGCGATCATATGGCGAGCGGGCGCCATTAAAATATTCTTGGATTAGCTGTTATTCCATGCCATAGGGTGGGTATAAGAATTACGCCTGAATAAGCGCGCTATTCCTAGAATAGTAGATGGTAAAACGCAAAATGGATTTACTCTCGGATAACTAGCGATTTATCCTAAGGATAAAATTTATTCTCGTTTGGTCGAATCCGCCCTTAGGAAGTCTAGTTGTAACGCTATTGCCTGAATAATTAGTTCGATGGCTAGGTACATGAAAGAGTTTCTTATGTCTGGTTATTGACGGTATTTGTAAATTAAGTACTTTGCTGGTAAGAATCGGGCAATCAATACTACTAGAGATAATGTCGTGCAGTAACGCCATATCTAGAAGGTTGCGACGGTTTTTCAGCGTCATAATGCCATGTTTTTGACACGATGTGATGTAATCCTCGTAATGTGATTTATTACGATAGTCTAGGTGTCTCACGAATTTCCTCTGAATTTTTTCAATTGCGTGATCGTAAGTTATGTACTGAGGATTCCAAACAGAGCTACAGTAGGGCAGAGCGGGGTCACTTGATCAGGTTTTTGTTCAAATCAGTGTAGGGTCCATTCAAATAAAAAAATAGAAAAGATTTATCCTTAAATCAGTAGTTTGTTTATATGACTACATATTAGGATCAAAAAACCTTGACAAATCCGTTGTTTACTATACTAAAATTACTTTCTAATAAAAAAAGGCAAATGGCTCATTAGACCCCATAGGCGGGGTCTATTGAACCACCCAAAGGGGTCACTTAAGCCAATGTATTATAAAAAACTTTGCACATTTAAACATTTGAAATATAGAAATAAAACCTTAAGAACCTTTCTGAGATTCCTCATAAAAACAAAAACAAACTTCTAAACTTCCCTAAACTTTTCCAAAAATACAATTTAACTCAAATTAATAAAAAGTAACTTAATAAATTTAGTCACTGTCACATTTCATGCAAACATAAATTGAATTGAATTGAATAAACTGCATTGACACCTGAATTGCACTTAATGTGAGCCCATTCTCGGCAACTAGAGCACTGTACCCACTCTTCTCCTGGGAGACTGCCTGAAATAATTTTATAAAGAGAAAATGATTTATTTGTAATATTTTCAACCAAAAACTACGGGACCGATTTCAAAAATTCTTTCACCATTAGAAAGCTGCATCTTCACTTAGTGACATAGGCTATATAATATTACGAGGTGTAAACGAAACTATTGTTATGCGTGGAATTAACGCGAGCGAAGCTGCGGGTCAAAAAAAAACTAGTCAAAAATAATCAGTGTAAATAATTCAGTGTTTGACGGAAATTGTGTTTTCTTTAAAATTTTCTTCTGATTGATATTACTCTTAACAGAGTAATTCTCTTCATAAGGCGGTGAAGAAATTTTAAAAATTGATTTATTCACTGCTTTTTTCTTGGACTTGTCTATCTACTTGCTAGCTTGCATCTTTCTCGAGAGTTTCTGTCAAAACAGCACCACTTCTCTTTTTCCCTCGTGTTTGTTGCTTTCTGGGCCCTGCTTTGCTTTCAGGAATGGTCTCAGAAACTATGGTGAAAATGGAATATAGTCCCTAGATGTAGATGGCATTTCAACATTTGGTTCTTCATTTTATTTATCATTTGATGGCTTTAGAGTCGCTGACGCAGTAACGGGTGATGACAAAACAGTATTTAACAAAATTACAATATACCTAACATAAACAGTGCAAACCTGCTAACATTATAATAAAAATTTGGGGTCACTTGAACATGGCTCACTCGACCCCGATTATTTTGACTCAAATGACCCCTTCCCAGAATTAGTGTTAATATGTTAAATAACTAAAATTCAATTGAAAATAGTTTATTTTTGAAACTTAAGCCATGAGCAGTAATCATGTTATAATCAAAATACACTTACTTAATGGCTGTATGATGACATTCGTAATTTTGAAGCCAAATTTCAGTGAGGCAATGTTTTTTACTTTTAGCCCCAAATTTGTAACATTACGCACTCACACCTAGAACGAACTCTGGATGGAGACTAAAGCAACCGTGGCTCTCTATCCTCACCCCCACGCTACGTCTAATGCATCCCGCTGGTATATATTACGCAGCGTGTCCGTGATACCATGGGTGGCTCACTAGACCCTGTGGCTCAACAGACCCCGCTCTGCCCTACTCCAACGAGCTCCTCACGTATGCGAAGTATAAAACTTTTAGACAGTCTACGTTCGTAAAGTCTCCCGTGACTCTTAGTATAAAACCTAGATTTTTGTATGCTTTGTCAACTATATGTTCAATATGTTTTGAAAAACAAAGTTTGCTGTCTAAGATCACTCCCAAATCTTTAACATTGTCCACTTTGTTTATTGGCACGTTATTTATACTGTAATTAAAATTTATTTTATTTGTTTTACGACTAAAGGTTATATGGGTGGTTATCTGAAATTTGGTTAACTTGGTGTTAGCATCAATTTTCACAATATTATAAATAAAATATCCAATATTTTAAACTACTATACGATCATATAAAGTCCATTTAGTTCGGTCACTCATTTTAAAGTATATCATAATATTCTTTATTTCCAAAAATTGCCATTTCTTACTCCAAATATCAGGCCCTAGCCATGTAAGATCTCCCGAATTTAGTATTCGTTTCACTGTAATTATAATTCTATAAGAATAATTTGATCAAACTCTATTTAAATTCGTTTACTATTACATTAATAACATTGTCATTCCGATTTAATTTATAATAACAATATGTTTCATCACATTATTTCAAGTCAAAAAGTGTAAGCGATAAAAAATATCAGGCCCTAGTCATTTACGAAATTCAAAAATACGCGGCATCCAAGCATAGGGCTTTTTCATACCTCACTCAATACGATAGCATCGGTGTGGAATTAGTTGCAAACACAACCCAGGCCGCGGCAGTCATTTTGTTTTAAGTGCAGTCGCCGACTTTGTTGCCGAAACACGTGCTGTGCCAGTCAAACTTTCAGGCCCTAGGTAAGTCGTTTTAAAGATAGTTAATTACTAATTGACCTCATTACTTATTGTAACTATGAGTTTGGTCTGCCTTGTTATTTTGTCGGCCTATTGGTTTTGATGTTGATTTTAAATAATAGGTTTCATTTGATTTTGTTTCGTTTTGTCAGTCCCTAGACCGTCAGGCCCTAGTCGTAATAGTGACTAGGGCCTGACGCCACATATAGGGACTGATGGTCATAATGTGTGATCCATGGTTTTAAACATAATACCAATGTATTTGTTGTAGAATATGGCGCCTAGAATGAAAAAAACATTGTCTAAAGAGGGAATTGCAAAAAAAAAAACGTCTGAACAGGCAAAGAGGCGATTGAAAAAAATAAAAATGACTCTGTTTTGCTGGCACAGTACAAAGAAAAGGAACGACTAAAATATGTAATGAAAAATGAAAAAGGACAACGGAAATGTGTAAAAGACATGACTCCGCGTGAGCACAGAAAGGCAAGAAAAAGCTATTCATCTGATTATAGAAAAAAACAAAAGATTAGTGAAAATACAGATAAATACGACCAAAATACGCCGCCATCATAGGAAGATGAAATTACTCCTGAGGTTCCTATATTAAATAATGAAAGAGAAGCTGAAGCTAGAAAGAGAAGTATAGTTCAAAGGTAAAAAAGAAATAATTATACTGTAGTCCTTCCTCTAGGAAGGACTTACTTATTGAAAATTTAAAGAAAAAACCTGTCAGCGAACAACAAAGAAACGGAGTACTTAAACATAGAATTATAAAAAAGAAGCAAGCACTAACACCAAAAAGTAAAATTGTAGAAATGGCCAACGACCCTAATCAAAAAGTAAAATTGATAAAAAAAGCGTTATTTGGCGATATTATTCAGAGGCAAATTTTAGATAAAAAGATTGAGATACATCAAAAAAAACCTTCTTAAAAACGATTTTGTCCAGTCCACTGACATGATGATATTATAAATGGAGACTTTGAAACAAAGCCATTATTATTACATATAAAATGGATGGGATTTAATCGTACGGTTAAAATATGAAGCTAAGCTAAAGAGAAAGAGAGTTGAAGAAATCATTCACAAGTTTTATGATGATGACAATAATAGTCGTTGTGCGGCAGGAAAAAAAGAATGCATCACTCGCAAAAAAGTTAAAAAACAATAAAGATATTTGCTATGGACGCTGGCTATTGAAATTGGGTGCCTTAAAAAATGCAAATGTTCTTGACTTTGCAACATATCAAACTGCACTGGAAACAATTTGCTGTGATCGTTACTCGGAAAAATGCTTAGCGAGAACTTGTCAGGACTCCTTGATGAAGATTTTGTCATAATAACTGTGTTTGGCGTCAGTCCCTATCACGTCCCGTCAGTCCCTAGGACACTGATTTTAAAAAATCATAAATTTCTCTAAAAATATCAAGTAAAGTGGCTGGCCCGTTTAGATGCAGCAAAGTAGATGCTATACCCATAGCATAGAATATAAACTGTTCTGATTTTTAACAAAAAACACCACTTTCAAAATGATGTCAGAAGTTAACCAAATTTCTGATAAACACCCATATGCATACATTTAGTGACGTTGACATCAATGTGATTCAATTTGTAGTAGGCCGTTAATCTATCCAAATCCCGTTGTAGTTTGTGAGAATCATTCAGATTGCGAACGTTAAAATAAACTTTTTTATCATCAGCGAATAACAAGAAATTAGCATAATGGAAACAAGAATGTATGTCGTAAAGGTAAGCCGAATAAAATAGTGGTCCTAAAATAGAACCCTGTGGAACACCAGAAGATATAGTTTTGAAGTGTGAGCGAGCTCCACCGATCACCACTGCCTGTCGTCGGTTCCACAAATATGATTCCACCCATCTCAATAAATCTCCATGTATACCTAATACTTGAAGCTTTTGCAACAGGATGATGTGATCTACACGGTCAAAGGCTTTCTCAAAGTCAGTGTAGATCACGTCGACTTGTGAACCAGTCTCCATGCCGTTTAGAACATCACTAATAAATACGGATAGATTAGTGGTTGTTGAACGCCCCTTAGCAAACCCGTGTTGTTGTTCTGGTATATTCTGATGAATAAGCGGATAGAGTATCTGATACACAACCCTTTCCAGGCATTTACTTAGTACATTAAGTATGGATATTGGTCTATAGTTTTCAACAGGTGATTTTGAGCCTTTTTTGTGTAGCGGTACTATGTGGGCTTGTTTCCACAAAGTTGGAAAAAGGCCTTCACTAACAGATCTGTTAAAAATCATAGTAACGGGCTTATAAAGAGATTTTGCACATTGAACGATAAAGTAGGGCGGTAGTTGATCGCTACCTGCGATCTTTTGAACCATGATTTAATGTTGGTGCTAAAATAATAGTGATAAAACATTGGTCACTTACTGTTTTAAATATTTTAACTAGTACGAGTACCTCCAACGGCTCTATCGTAGAGCGATTATTGAGATTTTAATGCAAAATTCTAATTTATTTTTTTAAAGCTATATTAAACTACATATAAAAATATAATAATACTAGCTTATGTTGTTATTGAGCAAATTAGGCTTGATATTCAGATTATTGAAATCTTGATAGTTGGAAGATTTATCAGAGATTTCATCAGCGATTCTTTTTAGTTTGTTAAAAAATGCATTATATATTTTGTGCCTAAGAAATACACTGAAAATAATTATATAAAGAAAAAATACTTAATTTCCGTATTGTACTCTCGAAGTCTCGTGGTAGAGATGTAATATTTTCATTATTCGAAAAACCTGATTCCATATAATATGTGCTAAATCCAATGAACAAGCAGACAGACAGGCAAATTAAGATTTTGTTTTTTCTTTCAAAATAAATCGATCAAACAACCCTATAACTACTAGCATTCATAGTACGCTCATAAATTTTCTTCACGATTTTCTTTATAATTCCTATCGTTTTTAAATTACAATACCTTATCGCTTACAGACTCAATGTGCTGATAAGAAAACCTTATAGGTACCTATGTAAGAAAATGGAGGTAAAGTTATTGACATTTAAACCTACTAGTTTTAAATGAAGTAGACGGGATATGAAGGGAAATGTAGATAAACTTGTCGTCGTCTGGCGCCAAAACGGTAAACTAGCAAAATTTATATCCGAATGGAACGAGAAACTAATATTAGTTCGAGCGCCCTCGACATCGATGCTCTTGCCTTATGTTTATGGTGTTAGGATCCGGTGGATTGGAACATTGGGATTGTTGAATAAATTAAGGATATTTGCTTGGAAGGGGTCAGTGTTTCATCTTATAATAGGTTGACCCTGTACATATTAAAATTTTACCACAGAATATTTTAAGGGCATTGAGCCCGTGATAAGTATTTTATATTTTTTTATAGTGATCTCCAGTACCTACAAATTCAACGTTTTTGAATTTTAAATCTACAAACGGTTGAAAAGGGGGTGTAAGTTCTAACTAAGTGGAGAGAAGTATTGTTGGGCCAGTCATAATGTGAAAACAATTTATTCGAGTTCGCGTGAGGGACCCCTAGAATGTCTCCTTTTTTCCTTCCTGGTTCCCTAGAGTTAGTCCAGTAATGTTCATGATGAGAATAGGCAACAATATGCGAAGTTGCCGTAATCTCGAAATGCCTTAATGTGCGAGCGAAGCGGCGCGCGTTCTCTAGTTTATATACATATATCAAGATTATAATAATAATCTTTGGTATGTACCTTCCGTGAAATAAGGCCTTGCCAAAAGTCCTCCAAGACTTTTGTCTTTCCGAAAAGAGATTCAAATTCAAGAAGCCGTGGAAAGGCAAATGGGCTCAAATTCGTTTCCACTAACCACAGCCGCTGTTATTACGCTGTATTAATCGGCCATTCCCACTTCGGCCACGATCTTAGCCGATTAGTTTCCGAATTCCGCGCGGGGACTAGTAAGTGAGATTTATTCCGAATGAGCTCTCCACACTACGTGCCCGGAATAGCGGGGCCGCTAGACCGCCTCGCTGTTTGGGAAGAAAACACCCGTGTTCAGTTTTGACATCTACATTGGAATGGATTTAGTAACAATCTATGTAGGTGGTGTCGTGAATAAACGTATGAATCCATTTCATCTATAAAATCTCTCTTAGTAACGGATAACTACATTGTAACATGATGCAATTAGTCGGGTAAATAATTCTGAACATGTTTGTGCAATAAATTCTAGGCGTTTCTATTTAATGACAGCAACGAAGACTTTCCAGAGGCGAAAAAATTAAATTTACCAAAGCAAACAACTCGTGTGGTAGCTTGTATGTCATAATTTCAATGCCTATTTAACCTGACAACAAAGATAACTTGTGTGGAACAGAACTGTTTACAGTGAATCAAATCCAGCACATTGTTACGGCACAGTAATTTGAGTGAGTGCGCTTGAGCGATGATTCCCGCGGCTGTTGTGGTTGACTCGCTCAATAGAGTACATAGAATTACATTAGGTAAGGTATGTAGTGTGGAGCCATGCACGCATCGTCATACCAACTAGTCCCCATCCCTTCCTTAATAGCGGCGACCGACAAACCGTGCACATAAATAATGCAAGTAATGCCCGATGAACACTGGACGGTACAGTATCGAATAGCTTTGCTTTGTCGCCCATACTTAAATTGTTACACGTTTTTGTGAAATCTGCTGACTATTAGGTATACAATTCTAACGCGTACTCGTTATAATAGGTCCCGAGGAGGCGTTTAAATTTAATAAATCTTGAAATAAACTATTGATGAAGATGAAATAATCGATATGGTTCCTAAAATTTTTTTTTTTAATTTATTGGTTGTCTGTCTGGCTGTTTATCTCTATGTGTGCAATGAAATCAAAAACTACCGGACCGATTTTAATAAAACTTGGTACAATACAAACACGTACTGCAACCCTTAGACGGATAATATACATTGTCCATCCCGGAAAGTAAAGAGGTTCTACTGGAACACAAGAAGAATGTTGGTGTGACGAGTTTTTCTTTTTTTAATCGTTGCAATGAATTGCTGAACTTTTATTATTATTATTATTTATAGGACGGGGGTGTGGGCCAGTTATGCCCACAAGCCACTGCGACCTAAAGAGATCTATTGTAGCTAAACTTTTATTATTAAGATACTATTGTATTTTAGCTTTGTATTGTGATGTGGCTAATAAAATATTAACTAATCCGTGACTCGTTAATATATATCGTGCGATGGAAAAGTGACACGACTCTATTCGTTTCTAGTTAAATGGATGCCGGGCATAATGTGACGTCATTGCCAGTTCCGCTGAACAGTTGTGTTTTATGCGTAGTTTAGTTGTTTAGTGCGCCTGACGTGTTATTAGCGGATGTGATGAATGGATTATGATTCTTAGATTTATGCTGTTTGTTATTTAATTAAGTCAGGATTAGGGGTGGATTTCAATAAAGTGCTACCGAAGTAATGTCCTTTTGTAGTTTCTATGTTTGAGATGATTTCTATAATTCTCTGTTTTTGTACCTATGGAGATTTTAATTAGACAATGATTAGACATTTGAAATTGAGTATTTTTCACCTCATTGCTCGAACACGGATTAGCGGTGGCACTCCGACTAATCACAGACTAGGCAGGCATTCAGGCATCCGAAGGACATAGATAAGAACATGAGAACATATTATAGTTCCCAAAAAAACATGCATTTGAAGTTTAAAAAAAGTTTTGGTCTATTCGCGTTTAAACAATTATAGTTAATTTAAAAGCAGGGCAGACACTTGCGAGATAACGCGAAATGGAACAATCGTCATGGGCTTTTCACTGGGAACGTCGCCATTATGGTGTCGCATGTCGCTGATGTCGCTCACACGGCGGCGGCGCGGCGCTTCCGACGTTCAGTCTTTTGTGTTAAGGTATGAACATGAAATAATATACAATACCATCATAAAATACCCTGTTATAGAGTTGTACTGTACTTTGAAATTTATTTCTAGGCACTCTCCAATCTTTATACATTAAAATAAAGCTCTAGCGAGTCTGTTAGTTGAAAAGAACTTGAAAAAACAAATACTATGAGGGGATGATAAGTAATCGATACAGATTTTTTTAATTGATTGCCTGTCTGTCCCTATGTGCGCGATGCAGTTGATATCTTCTAAAAAAAAAAGCGTCAATGAAGGAGTTTCATACAAACTTTGACCCGTTTTTCACCCCTTTTCACAAGGTTTGCTTGAAATTCAGTTAATACTGCCGCCCTGGCAACTATCACCTTCATCGGTCAATTGTTTTTTGCGATTTTTGTCTTCGCTTATATATATAGCGACTTTTCCTATCTCACTACATCAGGAAACATTGTTTTGAGAAAATAACATAGGCATGAATCATTCCTGCAAACGGAGAACCTCAGATTATTTCGAAAGATAATAATTTGTTATTAGTGTGTTACTTAACTTGCAACTGGTAAGTGTGGGAGTAGCATAATATGCAACTTAATTTTAAGTTAATGTCGTTAGATTTAAGCTTTCCAGCAACGGAAAAACTTAAATCTAACGACGTTCTTTAGTAATTTAAATAATTATGTCAGAAATAATAGCAGTTTACCGTATACCTTTGTTTTTTTTTTTGAATACTTAGCTTGATAAGATAGTAGTCTAACAAAAGGCTTATTATTACTTAAACTACTTACTCGTAGTTGGTACTAGCATATTTTTTTTATAGTATAGACGGACAAAGAGATATACGGGCCACCTGATATTATATTAGGTATTATATATTACTCGTAACAACCAGTTCAACTGAATGCATTTTGCGTGTGGTAGGTACCAGGATAAAAATATTCCGGAAGCGAACTGAATGACTGGAATGTAACAAACCCCCCCCCCCCCCCTCCACCCTATCCCATATGAATATAACTCTATTAAAAATACTACTACTACTATTACTACTACTACTAGGTACTATTAAAATACTACTCTTAAAATACGGGTTAAAATTAATATAAGCTGAAATTATGCAGGGTACTTTTTCTTTGTGTTCACTTGGTAGAGTTTGTCAAGTAATGTCCTTGAGGTAAGGAAGCAAATACCTGTAAACGAAACTGAGGGCGTTCACAAGAATACAATATTTTTGCATAATTCATACCTACATTATACATAACTACAGACTGAAATGCTTTCCGAAGGGTTTAATAATTACAATTGATAAAAAAACTTGCTGGATACGGTATCTCTACGACAGATAGACCTAAACGCATTGTTTGGCATTGCATCTATTCGAAACTGCTTCCAACCGCGATACATTCCTGGTAATGGTTCAGCTGAGTTCGTCGTTTTAGATGCTGCGCTTACTATCGCCTTCTATTTAACCCTTGACTGCATTATTTATAACCTCCTAGGGACGTAGGGACACTTACATCGCAAGTGTCGTTGTGTACTTTTCAATAGGTAAGTAAACTTGTAACTTCTGACATATACAATCTATTTTCTACGAATCTTCGTGAGTGAAAATTCTCGTCAAACTGTTATGAGGGGATGACATAGGCTCCATGCTAGGAGACCAATGCCTCCGAACGGGTGGGTCTGAAAATGAACATGGACAAGATCAATGTTCAATGGGCACATCACACCAATACCGCTGTTGTTTATGGCACTGCTCTCGAAGTTGTCACATAATGAGTACATTTACCCATCTGGAATCCAACTCAGCTGGGCAGCGTTCAGGAAGTTAAGGCATATCAGGATATAGGAGTCAGGACGTCCAAGTGCCTGCAGTCGATAGTGTTTGATAAATGTGTGTTGCCAGTGATGACTTACGGATCCGAGACGTGGTAACTTATCCTCGGCCTATTTCACAAGGTTAGAGTCACTCAACTCGCTATGGAGCGAGTTATGCTCTGTTTTTCCCTTCCGTAGACGAACAAGGCTCACCGACATTTTTCGCAGGGTTAGCAGGTTGAAGTGATAATATGCAAGTCATGTCGTTTGAAGAACTGATAACCGGTGGGGAAGAACTGGTGGGGAAGGAAAGTCCTTGAATGGAGACCACGACTCGGAAAAAGGAGCATAGGTCGCCCTTTGACAAGGTGGACCGACGACCTTAAAAAGACGGTGGGAAACCGCTGGTTTTAGAAAGCATAGGACCGTGTGGTTTAGGAGAGGCCTAACTTAAAAGGCTGATGAATGGATGGATGGTTACATAGCTTATCGTAGCTATCTGCGTACCAGTACACATGAATCTGAATCACAAACTCCTACAATCAAGACTAAGTATTTCGTCGAAGTCTTATTACAACATTCGGAATTCGAATACATTATTTTTTCAAATATAGTATGGTTTTATCTGAATTATGATACTTTCTTTAGATTTAAATTTATGTTAAGTAGTAAGGTACGTACTAATACAAGTGAACTTGCTCAATGAAGGAAGCACCAGCGGTTGGCAGCAAACAATCAGTGTAGGCTTGAAACGTATACCATGCTTACAAGTTGCAGACACTCGTAGTTACTAAAATAAACATTTGACTGCGTGAAAAATATACTTAATATAAGCTGGATTAAAATTCCATAACGCCTAACGCATTTAAAACAAACTCTTATTAAAAACTTAAAAATTCACGACTTTTAATTTCAGCGTCTACTTATAATCGACTTTACAGACAGTCAAAGGTTATCCAAGGTATAATCATTTATTTTAATAAAATTCCACAGAAACAAGCCTCATGATTTGTATATACGAGAGTAAACACACGTATATTATAAACGTGTGTTTACTCTCGTATAATATATATATATATATATATATATATATTAAATCAGCGATAGACATTTTGTGGTCATCTCGTCTTTAGCCTTTGTATGTCAATGTTTTGCAATTCTTACTGTAGTTAGGTATTTTATAATATGGAAAATAAGTAAAGTGAAGTATAATAATAATGTTCTTCTTTATTTATTTCAGGTAATAGCGCAAAAGAAGTAGCTAGCATCATGTCAATAAATGTAAGTACTTACCTACAAAATTTCTAACTCTGGTTAAATTTTGTAATAAATTAAAATTTGAACCGCTTCATCTTATCTCATCTCACGAATTTAAAATATGACATGCTGATTCTATTACAATGCAATATCTCCACATCAGTTAATAGAATAGGTAGGTACATGATACCAAGATTCGAAATATCGTATTTGCACGTGTATGTAATTTTGAATTCAACCAATATCTTTTTATAGGAAATATAATATAGTGTTGGTTATTATAACTATTTTAAACAACAAAATACAGTTCGAAACTCATTTTAACCAGAGAATAATATTTTCGAACTACAACGGTTTGTAAGTTAGTCGTGGCGCCACAATCGACTCAGTATCAACGAGGCCGACGCTTCGCGACGGTATCAACGCATAGGTGAATATGCATTACGAGTTCGCCGTTCTAGCAGTACAATCATAACGGCACAGATGGCGCTGATATACAGTAAAAAAAATAAGGCAAATATGGTTAATTCGTTTTTGTGTATTGGTATGTACTCGTAATTCCCTGACGACCTTTCGGAATTAACATCAAAAACCATTCAAGTTTATTGAAACCACATAAGTTCGAGCGAGTGAGCGAGTAATTAGTAATTCCTACAGTAACGGCTCTCTGCAATTATTCGTAAGATATAACCTAGGATAAGTAAATTGAGTTAGCTTGTGGTAATATCGACACATTTTTAAAGTAGTATTCCTCTCTACTGACAAAATTAATTAGAAAATAAGATAGCTATGTAGTTTAAGACACATATAATAAGACTAAATTTCGAAATAAATAAATTAAAATACCTACGCACCTAAAATCTCCTGTAAATAACCTTTGTTTTGCGTTCTTTTTTTAACATACTTACCTCAGCCTATAGAATCTATTCAGTTATTAATAGGTAGTCGAGTTCGTAATAGCGAGAGTCGGGGAGCTCCACGAAGCATAGTAAGGAGAGGAGTCATCAGTAATCAACATTTTATGTTAGATAAAGTCATATATAGGTATGTCGAGCTCGTATTTTCTTACTAGGGGTAATACGCATGACCATGTCATATTATAACAACATAATTAAAAAAAAACTAAAACCCACGCATTTGTTTATACCCGAACTAAAACGTAGATTTTTAAAATTTCTTTTTAATTTTTATTTGTTTAAAGCATTGTCATCGCTATTCATAGAAAAACCAAATCATTATCTTTCACTTCTGCGAAGAAGGCAGCAAATCAATACAGTACAATACAGTACAATACAAATCATAATTAAAATTCAACGACAAACAGCATCTTCTCTTCCTTTCGACCTCCGTGGCTGCTTCGCCTAATCGCTGCGCGGATCCTGTTTCACTTGTTAGCCTTTAATTACGGAATATAGCTTAGTTATGCGCGCCAGGTAATAATTAATACTACTCCACTATTCTACCACTATGAATATAATATCAGATTTAAATTTCCTGAGATTAAATAATAGAGTATTTGTAGTAGCTACATGTGCTCGCTCGCGGCTTCGCGCGCATCGATTTGGGCATTTTGGTAATAAGTAAAAATCATACATTATATTCCATTCAGTATCATAAGAGAACATCCATATTAGGATAAAAACATACATTTACATTAAAAGCCGCGGCCCGATCGTTTTTACGGCCTTTAAAGGTAACCTAAACGTACATAGTAGGATTGTATGGAGTCAAAGTTACCTATTGTAAAAAATTTAATCATTGAAATATGCTGTGTGTAGATTTAGGTTCATGTCAGCAGCTTGTTCTTCAGATTACCAAATAATAATGGCGTCACAGTTATTATTTGCTAACTCTAAATAATTATAAATTATTAATAACCCTTAAAACGTCGTATTTAATTGAGTTCGTAAGATTGATTTTTAACTCACTCACATTGATTTTTAATAAAAAGAAGAATAAGAATTTCAAAGAAAACAGTAAGTGGTCCTCGTGCTTAGATTGGTTTGGACTATTTAAATATTCTTACTACAGTTATACTTATAAGCGTCATCTTGTGGATAAATAAACATATTTCGTTACATTATCTTCAATTCGCAAAGCGAGAGTATCACTTGGGGTTTGGCAAAGCGATGTGAACTTGCTTGCTTAGACAATGAGACTGGCATTTGAAATTTGAGCGAATATTTCCGATCAAGGCTGCTTTAGATGAATTATGTAATCATCGAAAAATTTTCTTATTCTGATTGTTGGTAAAATTAAAACTTTTAGTGGGCAGTTGCGTGAATAGGTAGTAGACCTAATGCTTGAAATAAAACATTTATTTATTTTATTTACTAGCTTTTTCCCGCGGCTCCGCCCGCGTGGTCAAAGGGAATTAACAATGACTTGTTTATCATATACATGACACTTTTGTGGTGGATGAATAGTGACAGTTCCACGATTAAAAGATACTTAGAGGAACCAGAGGTAATGCTGACCGCAGATAAAGTGTACGTACACTGACATACTGGAGCTTTAAGCTAACTTCAATAGAAGTGTGCTGGTGAAGATTGTGGAATTATAGGGATTCATGCGATCATTACATTTTCATCCTTACCTAGGGTTAAGATGGTGGTACTAATTATATTCTGTCCAAGTTGTGTGACTCGAAGTCTCGTTCCATTACATAATCGAGTATCGAGCATCATTTTGCTGGCGTGATTCAGAACTTGAAAATGAATTGTACTAACGCCATCTATTAACAACATTCGGAACTAAATATCTAGCAAATAACAAAACATCGATATTTTCCCATGGGGATGTTTTACCGCGGTAAAAAGTAGCCTACGTCACTCTCCACCCTCCTCACTATCTCGACACACAAAAACCACACCATATATTAGCTTCGTTGCGACGTGAAAGCCGGACAAACAAACAAACAAACAAACAAATAAATAAATAAACAAACAAACACACTTTCGCATTTATAATATTAGTATGGATTTTTCTTGTACATACAGGAGAATAGAACAAGAGCAATTAAAAAGAAAGAGGTTCACAAAGGTGTACAAAAACATGTAGGTTTTTGAGTAGAAAATTTTATAAAACCTTTAAATAATAATTTTAGCCTACGACATCTGTAAGGTTACAGTTGTTAAAAAAAGCTATGCTCATATAAGAAAACTTTATTTAAAGATTACCTACCTAATTCAAGACTTCTCAAAATGCATTGTCTATAAAATGACTTCAAAGCACAATGAAGTCGAAACACAATACCTCAATCTCGCTCGCAAGATGTGTCTTTTACCTGTGTACAATTACATCAACCCGATTAATTAAGGCCCTGCTCAATATTGAGCGAACTGTTGAGCGATGTCGCAATTACTTGCAAACTTGCAATGCAAAGAACAATATGGTGTAATAAAATATGATTACGTACTAAATTACGTACTAACACCCGTTTCAAGCATTTCGAGATGCCTGGAGTCATGATACATTCCCGATAGTTTCGCGAGGTGTCGCGACGCGAATGTAAACAAGCAACTTACCGCAAGATGGCGCCGGCGCGGTGTATGGCAACATCAACCCGGGTAATTAAACCTTAATCCCGGACTGATGACATCTAGACGCGGGATTTGTCATTTATAAACTCCATATCAACTCCTTCAAGTTACTGACTTGTAATTTACGTTTAATTAAATATCTAGATAAGACTATACTCCAGTTTTTTTTTTTTTTTATGGAAACAGGATAGCAAACGAGCTTGCAGCACCACCCATCCGCTGCCGCCCATGACAACTGTGACTGACTTTGAACAAGACTCAATTAGGGACTGGGATGGTTAGTCCAATTAGTTGAGAAAGTTAGTTAGAACATTAGTTGGTCAGTTCGTTAGTAGGTATGAGGACTGGGGACTGTTAGTGATAGTTAGTCCTGTTAATTGGTGTTAGTAATAGTCCAGTTAGTACTTGTTAGTAGGAGTCTCGTTCTCAGTCAGTCACAGATGTGTTGCTACCCTTGAGGACTAAGATGGTCGCCTCTAAAGAAGTGTAACCGGAATCCACACCTTTCCAACCGGACCACAATTGCTTTAAAAACAATTATTACACGGCAGAAATGGTACTAGGTACCGTGGCGGGCGGTGGTACTGCCCCGGGCGAACTCTATATGGAACCAATTAGCTTTCATATAAAACCTATTTGGTTCCCTATTTGGTTCCCATTGATGGATTTTTTTGCATTTTGGTTCACTTTAATGGATCGTGGTTGTTTTGAGGAAGGATAACCTGTACAATATAGACGAGAGGCTTTATAGAATGAAGTATGTATTTATGTTTATAAGGTCACGTATGAAAATGTCTCCACCAATCCGCATTGGAGCGGCGCCGTTGAGTATACTCTAGAGTCTAGACTAGACCTCCCGCAGCTGCGTCTATGGGGGTGACCCGTGCCCAGCGATGGAATGTCTTTGGGTCGCAGCATTATGAAAATGAAAACTACGAAGAACATAGTTCCTTGAAATGCACTTCAATTACAAACATGAGGTACCTACCTACTTAACAAGTCCTCGGCAGCACAAGATGGCGTCCCATATTTGTCTACCTTTTAAGATGTACTTGATTTACATAGGGAATTTAAAACTACCAACACGTATTCGACCTGTTCAGTGACATCGATGTTAATCGTGTAAAACGACCTTCTTATTTTAGTGCATAAAAACAATCCGCAGAGTAAGCAAATTTGAATTACCTACATTGTCTTTCCGAATGCATTTCAATTGTAAACATTAGCTAACAAGCCCACGGGACAGCAAGATGGCGCATGGCGCCGCAAGTTTGTCTACCTGTAAGATCAACCCGAGTAATTAATCCCTCGTCCCAGGTTCATTCCGTGTGTAATTTACTGACTCGCCTCGTTTGCCACTAGAGGTTCATATTTGTACTAGTTGGACAAGTTTCGAGTTGCGGATTTGAGATCGCCGATAAGTAAGCAACTTGATTTCAATTTACCAACAGTTGCCTAATTGATGGAGCTTCGGTAAACTTGCCGATGTACTGGATTAATATGTGGCGTATGGGTTTCAGCACGATACGATAACTGATATGTAAGTAAGAACAGGTACGTTCGCAACGTTAATATTACTTTTCACATAAGGACACTTGGATTGGACAGTTTATATTATAATATTCATTACCACTCACGGATGGATGTATGGATGAATGAGTAAAATGTATTATGTAGGGATAAAGCACATTTGTGTTCAATTCTGATCAGTGATCAATGTATGATCAGCTGTTTCACCATCTGATTGGGACACTACAGTTTATCAAAAAACACAAAATACTTTAATTATAACTGTTGTATTGTAAGCAACATAATCCTATATCATAACTGGTCTTATTATCATTTAACCTATTATGGAGGGGGGATAACGCACATTTGTGTTCAATTCTGATCAATGATCAATGTATGATCAGCTGTTTCCCCATCTGATTGGGACGCTACAGTTTATTAAAAAACACGAAATACTTAGTTATATCTGCTGTATTGTAAGCAATATTATCGTATATCATAACTGGTCTTATTATCATCTAACCTGCGCAGGTGCTCTGCAACTTATTATCGCGATCAGCTATTTTGTCAGCCGTTATAACATTTCGTTTCTTTTATATTTTTACATCTCACATGCCGTTAGGAACGCCTTTAATGAGACACATTTTAAGCAAGAAAGACTTATTCGTACATCTAAGGATGCCTCATTAAAATCGAGTGCTTTCTACCAAATCAAATGATTATAATCACATAAGATGTTCTCGGCGATATAAAGTAAAATTTTTACAGAATCAAGATTAGAATAACTACCGGTACGAACAATAAAACTCAGTGGCAAAAAGCTCATAATTTTAAATATGTGGATATGAGTATACAGTATAATTGATATGTTATATTAATTATTATATATCGTCATCGAAGAACTTTTCAGCTTGTCAGATGATTTAAGCAGCATAACCTACGCTGGTGTGTGTATCGTACAGCTCAGTACGGGATCCGCAGCGGCCGCAGTTCTGGCAGCTGATATCGTTCCGGGGGTTTGTGGTATTGGTAGCTCGGTTGTGCTAGAGTCCGTTTATTTATCCAGTACCCTCCGTGTCGTCAAAAATCCTATTTATTTTCCTATACATACCTACCTACATTAATTACATATGTATCTACGTACTTTTATGAGTTCAGAAATTATTAAAAATGTGACCGATCTTCGATCAACAATACCAATGATCGAAGTGACCGATGAAGAACACAATTTGTATGCTTGATCAATAAACATTTTCAATGTTAAGTTTATAACATCGTCTTAAGTACCTCGTACGATTGCTCAGTTAAGTAATAATTAGGTAGCACGGACGCGCAATTTTATAGTTTTCTACGCCGAAGAATATGATAATTAAAATCTGACAATATTGAAAGTAGTCGCTTTTATTTTATAAAACAAAAACGGGTTGACTTGTAGAGAATGCCGTTGTGTCCGCTCTTTGTAGTCAATTAAGTTTAATTTAATAAATTTTGTGTATAACGGAATGAGTATTCAACGAACGGAATGATATTCGTCAATATTATTGACGAAATCCGTCCGTAAAGTAAGTTTGTATGTGAAATCACATCCAATCTACGTCGTTAATATTGTAAACATTCAACTCATTTCAAAGCGGAAATAACGTCCGATGGACCTTTGACATACATGTAAACGTAAAGGGGTTTTTCAATTTGTTTCAATACTATAAAGCTTAAAATATGCAAAATTAATACGTTTACGGAGTTATAAAACTTCAAACTAAGTATTTCTCTCACGTCTCTTGAGAAACAGAAAGACCGATTTCACCACTTCCAGCCTTCTTCATAGATCACACATAAAGGTATTTATTTGTTTTATTATATTGATAGGTATGGTAATACCTATCAAAATTTTTTTTAAAGTTTTTTTTTTTAAGTTTTTTAAAAGACAAAAAAGCCAGCTATCTTTGTAAGAGATCCCGCTTTATACGCTATCACATCATGGGTTGCGGCCATATAAGTAACTAGTGGACGCCCGCAGCTTCGCTCGCGTAGAATAAGACCCATTAACGACGTCTGCCCGCGTTCGGGTTGCCCACTTGACTTCACAAACGGCAAAGTTTCATTCTAACTTTGCACCCCCGTTTTACCCCCTTAGGGGATGAATTTTCAAAAATCCTTTCTTAGTGCTCTCCTACGTTATAAAAGGAACCACTGTGCAAAATTTAAATTGTCTAACCCTTATAGTTTAGGCCCTGCGTTGATATGTCAGTCAGTCAGTCAGCTTCTCCTTTTATATATATAGATATCGGTAGGATAAATATATCAACAGAGTGATATACTCGTAGTCAAGAAGGTGTTCTGTTAAAATAAGCGTGGAATACAGTCAGTTACGGAGCATAATGGTAGGTAGTACGTTGAATAATCTTCTTTGTCGTGTTATTTGCTTTGGATCCGGGATCCCTGGATCCTTATATCCGCCTCTCCTTGCGACCTTATGCATTTGTTATGATCCCGGGCTCAGAACGCTTTGAGACAAATGTACGGCTATTTAAATGGAATATTCAGTATTGTAATTTGTAACATCCATTGTAAGTACAAATTTCTTATTCACTGTTTAAGCAGCATGCTTGAGCGTTTGGGACGCTTGTGTTTGCGAGACCTCTTTATCAAAGATGACGCGCTTTGGCACAATGCTCTGTTTGGATTGTAAAATGTATGCTTTTTAGCGTTGTAAGACACATTTGCGTAACAAGCAGACTGTGCAAATATTTTCGCAGAACGTGAGAGTTCTATGGTTTTACCAAATTAGCTTTTAGATTGAGTTAATAAGCATTTTGTATATTAATTGCCATTTGTGTTGCTAATGTGTGTTGGATTAAAAAATTACATCATTTTTGTTTCCGTTGAAACGTTATTTCGTTTAGCATTGGGATGGTGCGAATTGCTACAGGAAGCGAATGCTGTTGAAGCGAAAGCTGACCACTAAAAGTAAAGTAAAATCTTATACTTAAATCCTAGAAAACTAAAAACTCGTGAATCTTTAAAAACTGATTTAAAGGAAAGTTAAACAAGAGAAGTTAAATCCTTTTCAATAAAATGTAATTGCTACAACGGAAACAGATATTCCGGTAGAAAAAGTCTATTATAGGGAGACCGCGATCACGGTTGAAGATTGCATTTGAATGTTTCATTTAAGACGTCCAATGGGTCGGAAGCGGTTATGAGCGCGGTAAGAAAATCTCCTTTGGGGGCATTAAAATATGTAAGGGGCAAAAATAACAGATGGCCTACCGTCGACATAACGAACTGTAGCATAGACCGCGGCGCAAAAGAGGGCCCGTGGGTACCGCGATGTTAGTTTAGGGATGTGTAAGTTGTTTGCCAAAAATATTTCTATTTGCATATCATTTTTGCAACAAATCTGGGGATAATCTGGCTGTGTTTGTGGACAAAAGTAGGCATCGTTATAGATCAAAGGGAAGGGTGGCTCGATAATGGTATGGTAAGTAACCGCATTTATACAAATCAAAAGTTGGAACGGCCCTTTACAGAGTCTTAAATTATTTTGTTCGACGAGGATGATGAGGAGGATTTGTGGGGCCCTTTACCTGCTTAACTGAACTTCGTATCTGTTTTTTATTCATTTTCTCAATTTTTAGTGTTCTAACGCTGCTGGTATTTTACTAATTACCACAATTTTCCATCTTAATTAATCCTAATGCATATTCTTATATGCATTAGGATTAACATAACATAACATACAAGTAAACGTAAAAGCCTACTTGACATAACATCCACCTTAATTTTCCCGAAGGGGTAGACAGAGGTGTGTAGTAGGCACACTCAATTTTCACCAGTTATGTTTAGGTCCCATTTAATAGGTGGTAAGCCTATTGCCACACACCGGTTTCAAATTCAGACGCCGAACTGCTACCGGGCATTTCAAGTTAGAGAACTTTGTTGTTGCACGACCCGGGGATCGAACCCAGGACTTCTAGCTTAGCAGTCGCGCTTGCGACCACAACACCAACGAGGTAGTAGGTACTCTTTATCGTTGCAGACATAACACACGCTAACAAAGAGGCCTCTAATAATTGACCACGACTTTTTTATCATATAATGTTATCAAATACAAAGGTATATAAAATGCTTATTATTCCAATCGCAATGTACAGGAAATCGGATACGTTACATACCATCATACTTAATTAAATGTTACTGAAACCAGTGAACGCCGATCTGGTTAAATAATATTCAATAGCAGGTATTTACGGTCGCAAACTGTATCAATATCAGCCGAATCAACCGCTGACCACACAATGAAACAAATAAAGTCCATATTAAATTTGTTCGATCCAGATGAAAGACGCTATTTATTGCTGATGAAATTTTGTAGTTACTCTAATTTGTATACTATAAATATGCCACCTCCATAGAAATCAGGGCTAAATAATATGCTCATAAACAAATGTACTTGGCGTTGTGTTCTTTACCCTGCACGACGCTGAGTAGACAAACGCAGTGACGGATGAACTGACTATGCTGTCTTTTTATTTTGGGATGAAGCACAGATTACATAAATTATGTACCTACTTCGTATGTGATTGAAGCATCAACCACATACGAAGTAGGTACACTACGAAATATTAACGTTTTTTATGACCTAAAATGTAATGTAAATCGGAATAACTCGTAATCGGTAACATTGTGATCACGATCTTCTAAACGAAAAATTATTGATTCGTTGAAAAAATAAATTCCATAGAAATGTAGTTGAGGTGATACGAAATTCTGCAAACATAATTCCTTTGGTGCCAATTTTTCGCTTAGGTATGTTATTACATGAAAACTTTTCATGTAAACTCCTAAGACCAGACGCTACTTACAGCATTTAGATGAATGAAATTTTGAATGAAATATAAAACACTGACTTTGTAATTTTAATATTACATCTTTCAAAATTTGCGACGCGTATATTGTGGAAATTACCTGTTCTGCAATTAAGTCACTTGGCGAGGTATTTTATTTTATCACGACAAAATTCAGAAGATTAAAATATTATGATCTAATTGAGCAATTCTTAAGAGGACTACAGAGGCTAAACGCGAGTTTTATAAACAAGATATCACACGAACCATTGCAGAGAATCAAATAAAAAAAATATATGGTATTCTTGGGGATATATGTTAGATTGCTACGGCCTTCAAAACATAATACATTAATGTTGACTCGATAGAAAAAAATCACGAAGATACCTCTAAAATAATCTTCTAAACAATCAAATCCCTTCTAAAATACGTGTTTTTTTTTTCAATTTAACATATATTTTTCATCACAATAAATACAATATATCAGTTATACCACTTTTTAAATCCATTTTGTAGAATTTCCAAAAAACCCTTGTTCTCATTTGCGCAGAGTTTTTGAACATAACTCGCGAGCATGTGTGTGTAAACGCCGTGTACCGACAGTCGCGGCTGAGGCCTCTTGCTAGACGGGCGTGTCGCGCTTTCTGCCGCAAAATTTCTGCAAGATTCCAACGTTATTTCATTACTTTTATTGATTGGTTATTACATTAGGTTAATTTATATAAATAATTTAACGTTATAAGTATTTTTTTAAGTTAGAAGGGCGTAAACGGACTCCTATTTTGTAAATAAACATGGGAAATAAATCAAAAGTGTTCATATAAAGCAAACGTCACACACATGAATGACGTAAAGATTTAAATTTTGTCAAACATTTATTAATTTTCATTGTTCTCTGCAATCCTGCAGAGTACAAAAAGATAGATACGTACACAGTTTTTCAACCCTAATCGTATAGCTGTAAATGGCGTAATTGGAGTTTGCGGCGAGTAAGAATCTCGCTCCAGAGACTCGGGTTCAAATCCCAGTTACACTTCCTATCTTTTTCAATTTTTTCTTTATTTTTTATGACTTTTTTTTTGTTATTATTTTATGCAAATGAAATAAAAAGCTAATAATATTTATATATGTCATAATATGTATTTATTACAGGAAAAGAGAATCCAAAGATAATATCAATAACGGGGAAATTATAGACATTAGCAGTGAGTAAGAATCTCGCTCTAGAGACTCGGGTTCAAATTCCAGTTACACTTCCTTTCTTTTTCAATTTTTTCTTTTTTTTTGTTATTATTTTAAGTAACTAAAAAAATTGCATAAATCTAATTTCATTACGTTGTCGTACCTTCCTATAAATTTTTTGTTAGGTCAATTATTACTTAAAATAAACGCCATCTACTGAAACACTTCCCCGTATAAGCCGCGCAGATAGAGAATAGATTTGAAAATGGCGTCCTCTCGCATGCGTTCTCGCTCACTCTCTATCGCTGTCTATACTCACACAGTGAAGTACGAGCTGCAAACAAATAATCAGTCGGGATTCGCTTTCTAAGCTACTTGACGCACTCCGAGTAATTGTTGTTTTCGTTGATATTGTTGTTTTTGTTTGCGTTACATTTGATTGTTATTTATTTTCGTTAAGTTTTTGTTACGAACGTTGACATTTTGTGATGTAATTGAACAGCAACACCGAAGATGAAAGTGACGACTCTGAAGACCAGGACTGTGAAAGTGACCAGTCCATGGAAGATTTTAACCAATTCATGGAGGGAATTGAACCAGTAATGGGTACAGATACTACAGATGACCAGGACACTGCTGGACCAAGCGGTTTATAAAACCTTTGATACCATTCCCATCCTATTGTTCTTTATTTTTATAATCTGATTCTGAAATGTCACAATTAATAAAGGCAAATTTTACAATTGACCAGTCCATGGAAGATTTTAACCAATTCATGGAGGGAATTGAACCAGTAATGGGTACAGATGACCAGGACACTGCTGGACCAAGCGGTTTATAAAACCTTTGATACCATTCCCATCCTATTGTTCTTTATTTTTATAATCTGATTCTGAAATGTCACAATTAATAAAGGCAAATTTTACAATCCAGTGTTTTAAGTACCCTTGCTTGTGTTGTGTGTTGTGCTTGTATTTTAAGTGCCATTTTCAGATCTATTCTCTATCTGCGCGGGTTATACAGGCGATTAATACAGTACCTCATGACATGTCATTGTATGCTCTGTAAGGTAGTTCTGAGGTTTTCCGTTAGAGGCGCTGTTGTCGTTTGTGAGAATGTGTGCACCGATTCTCAAGGTCATTTTGCACCACTAGGCGCCTTAAAAGGTTTAGTGGAAAAGTAAAAGCTTATATGCACCCACTAATTGCATAATGTTCGGTTCTTAGTTTCTCTCTGAATATGTTGGCCAGTATTTGGATTAGTAAAATAAAAGAAAAATACCTAAATTTTTACTTTTTAAAATTTTCATACCAATCTCAAATTTCATAGGTACAGACCTAATATTTAACAATAAAGACACTATACTACGAGTTTTACTGGTGATAACTTTAGGAATATGTTTATTCATTGTTTTAGTAAACGAGTCAAGAGTTAGAGCGCAGTTCACTTTAACAAATTTGGCTATTAAAATTAACTGCATGCATGACTACGCATATTATTATAGTTGTGCTTTTAAAGCTTCCTGAGTTAGGCAGAGGTAGGTATATGATAATACCCCCATTTTTCACCAGTTATGTTTACGATTCGATTTTTAGGTCTTATGTATTGGTAGGCCTATTGCTATACATCGGACACCATTCCAGACTTCGATCTATGACTTGGAATTTCAAAAGAATTTTTGGGTTTCTACCCAATAAGTAATACATTGCCAGACCCGGGGTTCGAAGCCAGGACCTCTTGCTTAGCAGTCTCGCTTACAACCAACGAGGCAGTTAACAATCTAGCCAGCTCACTAGCAAAAAGATGACACAAGGTTAGATTACTAGCTAAAAGCTCGCACGTCAGCAAGTAGCCAGCTTCCATTTCTCGTAGGGGAGACCGGGGCCACAATTAACAAAAAATATATTTTTAGTTGTAGCTTAGGAATTATTCAACATTTAGACTTGATTTTAGGATATATGATGCTTCAATAATACAGGTATTATGTAATTATTTCAAAACAAACATAATAGAAACGATGCCGTAGATAGAACGCTTTTTCTTAAAGATGGCAGTTGTTAATTGTTACCTCAAATTTGGGGCTAGAATTAACAGGTGTGGGGCAGGTATTAACAGAAGGGGTAAAAATTAACATTGTTCGCTGCGACCCTTAGACGTCCCACTGCTGGGCACGGGTCACCCCCACAGACATTGCTGCGGGAGGTGAGCATACTCCACCACCAACGGCGGTGGCCAACAAGCGGTTAGTGGCCAACCCAGTGTCGAATGTTCTCAAGTTTCACTCGACTGTTTCCAGAATTGAAAACAACCGGGACCGACGGCTTTACGTGCCCTCCGAAGCACGGTAGCGTCCATGAAATTTTACCACTAGCGGTCACCCATCCACAAACTGACCGCGCCCGTCGTTGCTTAACTCTTTCGATTACATTGAATCGACGCAAGCCATTAGGCTATGGATGCTATGCTTGCTTTCATTTAATATCCTTTTCTTCAGTTTTTCTACTTTCTCGTCTTTATTAATATTTCCTTTAGCCTATCCTTTACCCTTTCCCTTATTTTTTTTGTTCTCTTTGTTCTGGTTTTTTGTTGTAATATTTCTCTATTTCATTTCTCTACTATTATGTTCTTCTTCTAGAGAATTTTTTTCAAGAGTATCAGTGAGAATAGCTGACTTTTAGCGCGTTTTCTATTAGACGTGGTGGAGCTTTTGGCAGAGGTCTTTGGTTTGGTGTTGGTTTGGTGAATAAATAATTTTTTCAAATCATTTTTTCATTATCAACAGAGGGGTCAGAGACTAATGACTGTTTTTTATCGCTGGGGTTTGGGCGGTCCGTGACAAAAGATGGCGCAAAATCAGATTCGTTATATCGTCGTTTTTTCGTTTATAAGTTCTCATGCTGTAGTAAAAAAAAATAGTTTAAAATAATCATTCCAAGCCTTCAGGTAACCTGTTAATACTTGCCCCCAAATCCGGGGTAGGTATTAACACGTTAATACTTGCCCCTCTGATGTGTTAATTATAGCCCCAAAGGTACATTTTAATATTTAAATAACGTAATAAAATATTGGTCAATAGTTATATCAAATACTAGTGGACGCCCGCAGCTTCGCTCGCGTAGAATTAGACCCATTAACGACGTCTGCCCGCGTTCGGGTTGCCCACTTGACTTCAAAAACGGCAAAGTTTCATACTAACTTTGCACCCCCGTTTTAACCCCTTAGGGGATGAATTTTCAAAAATCCTTTCTTAGTGCTCCCCTACGTTATAAAAGGAACCCCTGTGCAAAATTTCAACTTTCTAACCCTTATAGTTAAGGCCCTGCCTTGATATGTCAGTCAGTCAGTCAGTCAGTCAGTCAGTCAGTCAGTCAGTCAGTCACCTTCTCCTTTTATATATATAGATTAAACGTAGAATTGTTTAGTATAAAATATGCTACTAAGAAAACAAAAAATGTAATCATTACACTTTATAATTCATGTGCTAATCAGAAAATTGTGAACTGTAAAATGATCGTTACCTGCTTAAAAATATCGACCGCAACACAAATCACTCAAATGACGCGCGGATCCCAACTGACCGGTACTGTGCCATGTGGCGCGATCTAATTGACAAATTAAGTCAGGCACTGGACAAGTAGTAGGTATAGTTTTAGAGAAATTTGCTTGTTAATACTTACCTCTGTTAATTGTAGCCCCGCTCTCCCCTACACTAGACTAATTTACTAGCAGATAGTTAATTTGTAAACACGCTTAATGTCATCGAGACCTTACCTTGTGTATTCCAACTTAATTAATTCATCAAAGAATATAAACAGAGTTTGCCCCGAACGCCATCTATTATAAAATAACGATTTTAAAATATCAAAAAAAGCGACTACGAAATTAAAAAGGAAGAAATAATACACAGGTCCCTCCCAGAGCCACAGTTGAGGGAGGACAAAAGTATACTCCACCACGCACAGATTAATTCGATTATTCTCGTAATATTTTGCAGTCAGCTTATTGGAAAAATCAACATGTAAGTCGGCCTGACTTGAAAATATTACGTGAATAAAAGATGCCAATGGAAAAACTGTTGCTATTCATTAAACAATTGAAACATTTTTTTTTTACCACAATACTTATTTATAAAAAAGCTAAACAAAAACAAAAAAAGAACTTTTACAGAAGTGAAAGAGTAATTTTTGTTTTCGTTAAATTCGAAACTGCGAATATGTACATGGTTACTGTAAATAAAAACAAACTTTTTTATATTAGTATCTTATGTATACACAAGTAATTGTGATTTTAATTTTTTCATGTTCAATTGTGAAGATACCTTTAGACTAGAAGACGGCCCCCTCTGAGCGTCCCCATGATAAATCGCTCCAGCGCATCTAGGGGCTCGCTTATTGAATGATTGATTTATTTGCCCCACTCTTAAGTATGTCTCGTACCAACAGGTACCCTCCTGTTTGATTTACTAACTCTAATGCTTTTCTAAATCACTCGAACCTAATTCCTTTTCCCTTTTCAAAACGACGTGACGTGGGACCGACCTAAAGAGCTGGTTTGATTGATAGATGGTTGCTACATGCGACTAGTTATTATCTATATACGCGAGCGAAGCTGCGGGCGTCCACTAGTATTAAATATTTCTTCGTATTTTATAAAATGAAACAAACTATCTAAATTATTGAATTTATTTGTTTTATCAGGAATTTATGTCAGAAAAGTACACCATAACATCCGAAAATTGTTTGTTGAAACTATTCTAACATACTTTATTACGACGTTTCGTTTTCAGTCGTACACGTGCATTGATCTGTTCGCTGTTTGCTCCTCAGAGACGGTAGGATTAAACGTAGGTGAGTAAGATTAGGGTATTATGATTGATTTTGATAGTGGTTTAGAGGTTGAATATATATGCAACCTCCTTCAAATAATAATATCTTCAGATAATTATATAATCTTATCTGATCTTCAGATAGTGAGCTTTTTCCACAAAATTTTTCCAACATCGACTTGAAAATATTGTAGTACTTTTAGTAACTTTAGATCGAGGTAAAGTGTAGTTACTAAAAAATCTAGGGTTAATGAATTAGCATAAAGGTCGTCTCGTAGAAATTAGAATGGTAACCGAATGAACCGCAAAACTTTAATTTGTGATATTACAACGCAGAATCAGTAGTAAAGAAAACACTTAAAAACTTTTTAAACAAGTAAGAGTAATTCGATCTCGAAGTATTCCCTATGCGGGGCTGTTTAATCGATGTTCTAAAATTAATTTATTTACAGAGTAAGTTATATTATTACGATGCAGCTCCGGGGCAGAGTAAGAAGCTTACTCGGGAAAGATTGTTAGTCATAAACTATGATTTTTCCTTATGAATATCAGTGATGTTAATGCTATGTGTAACCGCGACCGAAACACTACGAGTAACAAATATCTGAAAAGTCTATCCGTGCTTCAAGGAAAAGTCAAGAGTAATTCTTACCTGCTGCTGTTATTAAACCTAAAACGAATAATATACAGTTTTAAGAAGTTTAATCGCGATATACTATAAAAATGAAACAGTTAATACTCAACAGATTTTCCAAGTTAAGATAGATTTTGTTTAATTGAAGAAGAAAATTAAAATTTATGTACCTATATCAATTAAATAAAGTAGGTACATAGTATGTAGAAGTATTACCTACCTATCTATATTTTTAAATATTAGTTAGGTGTAAATAAGTTTACTAAACACAGTAGACAGATAGAAATTGGTGGGTGCTAAAAGTATGTTATATTCATGCCTGTATCAAAAAGTTTCGTATTCGTATCCGAAATGATGACCACCACTAACGAATATTATGAGACTTGAGACAGTCGCCCGGTTACGCGAGGGACATAAATTGTGGTTTATTAAAACTCAAACTATTTCTTTCTGCGGTTCTTGAATAGGTATTTCTTTATCTGTCATTCTTGTTTTCGTGGCGTTTTTACTGGAAATCTATTTATGAAAATTTTATTGTAAACGGATCAAAATTTAAAGGAGACGATCAATTTTGGTCCAAACGATGTACCGAGGTACAAAGTATTGGTAAAAAATCCTTACATTATACTAAAACTAATGGTCAATCAATATATTTAGAATCATTATAGTTAGCTTGTAATAAAATAATAAAAAATGCAACAGTTCGTACCACAAAACTCCACATAGTAGTAACCACAAACTAGCTAGAGATACTACGGTAGTAACTACTCTGCACTGATTATGTCATCTGCCAACTTCTGCTTTAGTGACAGACGTTACGTATTACTTATAGGTCTATTAACCTGTACTCAATTTACAAATTATTACTAGGTTTAAAAACGATTTCAAGAAAAAATTAGCCTATAATGGTAATTAATAGAATATTTAAATCAATATAAGATACTATGATTCTGTTTCTTAAGGTAGTTTATTAATACAATGCGCTTATTGTATATTTTATATAAGGGTATAGAGTAATTACAGATTTAGTAACAACCGAAACGCAATATTATGCTATATTGCCATAACTTGCAGTGTTGCAATACATAAATTATCTTTTAAAGTTTAATTGTAGGTGGTACAAATGCAGTAAGAAATCTAATGTATTTTTTTAATAAAATAACGCATTTTTTTCTCCAAAAATCAATTTTTGTACCCGAGGTAGGTACATCTCATGGCCCAAGTTGTATGGAAAGATAAACGTGTCCTTTAGAATCGTATTTCAAACATGCGAAATTAACTAGATGTTGATATGATACTATTGCCTTTAATGATTTTAAAAGATTTAAAGCGTTGCGTTGCGTTGGAAATTCGTTAATTATAGTCCATTTTTTTTAATTTGTTTAACAGACACAATTAGGTATTAATAGTATATATTTTAAATATTTGAATAATATTTAAAATATACACTATTATTTACTCGTAGATACTCGTATCTACCTACATAAATTGCACTAAAACGCATCAAAAAACTTAAACCGGTTGCGTAAAGAGCCAAAATGATAACCAGTAGATAGTATGTCTCATCTCATGGTGCCTAGAAGGTATGAGAGTTTGTTTTTTAAGCAAATTTAAGCATAACCGGCGCATCAAGTGCTAAAGCAATTTGAGAATAAGCGAGAGATACTAAATACGGGAATGCAGGTATGTTTTTAATATGAAGTTGTAAATATTTCATTTAAGTTTATGAAGAAAATTCCCAGTGAATATTAAGAATAAGGTGAAGGTAGTAGTCGTTACGAGCGTGTTATTGCGATAGTGTAATATTGGCATTAGGTACTGCATGCATGTTATGAGGTGCGCCCCCGCCCATATGTATTCTAGTGTACAAAGAAATATTAAAGATAAAGTATGGAATTGCGTTTTCGAACTGGAAAACTTCAACAATTTTTCTAGGGTTAAATATTATTTATTTAATCAATGGTACCGTACCCTTATTGTCTATACATTTATGTGTTATACATTATACAAGGGTAACATTGGGGTTCTGGACTCCATGAACTGTGTGAATATGCATAATGTACCTCCTGTGACATTTTTTGTGACTGTGACTGTGTGTGACCTTTTTTTATATGCAAAAAATTGTCCAACTGGCGAAAAAAATGGTGAGCAGAAAGACGGGTTGTTTCTAAATTATATGTTTAAGCTGTTTCTTGAGCAGTGTGAGGTCTTGCGTTGTCATGAAGTAATAATGGTTAAGATCGATTGATGATCGGGGCTGTTTTGCTGCGAGTTTCGCCATCATTATTTAGTGTTATGCACAGTAAACATCTGCTGTTACTGCTTGGCCGGATACAAGGACACTGAAGTTTCTTAGGTTCGCTCGTGGTTTGATTTATACATCCTATAAAATGTAGAACATAAAATACTCTATTTTTATTTTTATAAATATGTAACCTAATAGTTGGTCTATTCGAAATTAATGGGCAGAGAGACTGCCTTATAGATAGAGACGAGCAATAGATCTCATGTGATCTCACACAATCGGAACATAAAGTACCTGCGATAAAATTCTTTCCCTTTTATATTCATATTTCACCATCAATATTTGCAGCTACGTAAGTGGGAGCATCGATACCGAAACGGGGTACATGTGTCCTAAACGTGTATCGGAACCTCATTACTATGCTACTGCCCGGACAACACATTAGTCCAAAATCCCATAATCTTTATTAAGCGCTCGTGTTCCTGCCGAACGTTCGCTAAGCCTGCCTTTGTTTATATTCCATATGAATAAATGCTTTAATTTACGAAGACGTATTCAGTAATCTTTGCGGACCCAGGAATAAGGTTGATAATGAGATGTGATTCGGGTCGCCGTCAGAAACAACTACCTCTAATGTTACGGACGTCCCTTACGTAAGTTGAATTCTTCCCGGAACGTGTGAGGGGAAGGTGTATCTGCATAAATAAATAAAGTGGTCACGTTTGGGAGACCGCCCGTCTTGTATCGATGCAGACGGGAAGACTGGCTTGTAAAGCAAGTACTTGATCGAGCAACTGGAACTATGTAAAATAGCAATAAAAATAGACGAGGTAAGAGAATAATTGCCGTGCGTGCAAATTAGCGCAGCTAATTTTAAATTAGAAACATTATTTATCAACCTATAGCATTGAAAGAGAATCAAAATAGAGTGCGCGAAGATATAAGACAACGAAAATCAACAAGATTGAGAGATCGTCTAATACATAACCAATAAAAAATAGCTGTTCGCAACTAAGGAAACGGAGAGAAACCAATTAGTATAAATAATATAAGAGTGATAAAATATAATTTTATATTTTAACACTCATTTGACATTGTAGCAGTGGTATATTATTATCGCGGATATGAGTGCTATTAATCAGCTTTTCCAGTTGGCGGTGGGCGGTGCGCCAATAGGCGGATCGATTGGTACTGTACCGCCCACTACAACGTCAGTGAATAGATTCTTCTGACATGATTTTATTTTGATCGTGTATATATTTCATCGATTCTATTAATAACTAACATATAAACTAAATGTTTTAAAACATCGTGGTTATGCACCTACTACATACGAGTAGGTACATTCAAAGTTTGTATTTTCAATATAATTTTAAGGATTATTTTTTACTGTTTTATTCTGTTGACGTAGATTTTTAAATCATTAAATTATCAAATCATCCATCATCCATAAACCTTTAGAAGTCCACGGCTGGCCTCCCTTAATTGGTGCCTTGCTCAATGCTTAAATAAACCATTAAAAAAATTATATTATTACATTGAATTAAATGAATTAGCTTAAACCATAAAAAAATATTATATTATTACGAGTACATTGAATTAAATGAATTAGCGGATGCATGTTTGTATACGATTCTTCCTCGTCAACAACATTGAATGTTGAAACAATATTTAATCTAGTTCAAGCGCACTCGCCTAAGTAAACGAGGCTCGCAGTGGTGCTCATGTCGAGCTGCCTTTATTTTCTATTTCCAAGACGGCCGAGAAACACCGCAGCTAATCGCCCTGCCCGCCCCTCACTAGTAACGTTGGGTTACACTTTGACTAATCAATTATTTTGGTAACTATTAACCAAATGGGTTTTGTTTTTTTTTGACAAGCACGTAGTTATTATTTTTTGTAATCCCAATATTACTATGGTTAGCGGGGACACGTTTTTACACCGTGAATGCACTTAATAACACATAATACTTAGTAAAAAAGTGCCTAATATTTTAAGATACTTATGCTTAGACCCATTTTAATAAAAAAGGATGTACCTATGTAGTATGGAGACAACGATACAAGTAGATCCATTAAGAAATTAGTATGTCATATCACAATATTAAATCATTTTATTATTTTATTATCTAAATAATTTAAGAGTAATTTTAATGTTAAATTAATTGATTTGTTATTCTTTAGTATCCGACAGTCGATTTCACGGTTATGTTCCGTGAAATCGACTGTCGGATACGTTCAGATTCCCATCCCTAGTTGTCTTGATGTGTCCGGAAAGTAACGTGTTCTTTTTAGTGGTTTGTCCTTCGCTCTGCTACCTACGTTTCCTCGCTTGAGACAACTTTGCTTAGGCGTACTTACCGTATATACACATTATGTTCTAGCGCTACTAATCTTACGGTAGGTCCATGAATTAAATGATGTTAGATGTGGTTGAGAGCACCATGGGACCCACATACTCACGAGTGAGCTTTTATTATACTTTAAACAAAAATCTTCAAGCCCTTCATAGGGTCTTGCTATATGTATACCAGATTAGAAAAATAAACTAGATAAGTAAATTGAAGATGGTCATAACAACTGGTTAATTGACGGGCCCATTGGCGCAAACGGTAGTGACCCTGCCTGTTGCGCCAGGGTATTGGGTTCGAATCCCACTCAGGACAAATATTCGTGTGACGAACACTTGTATTTGTTCTGTGTCTGGATGTTAATATTATCTATTTAAATGTGTATTAAAAATATCTATGTAGGTATGTATCAGTCTCTGACACCCATATTACAGGCTCGCGCCTACTTTGGGGTCAGATGGCCGTGTGTGAGAATGTCCAAGATATTTATTTATTTATTATTGTTCTAGCTGCTGCTGTAGTTATAGAGCATACTCCACTACGCTGCTCCAATGCGGATTGGTGGAGGTGTTAGTGGACAGTGTCGAAATTCCTAAAGCTATCCATGTCCTTCACAAGTCTTAACGATTGTTTTTACCATTGATAACAGCCGGGACCGATGGTAGCACGGTAGCGCCCATAAAATTTTGCCACTAGCAGTCACCCATCAACAAACCGACCGCGCTTGTCGTTGCTTAACTCGGTCGATCACATATAATCGACACAATTACAGATAAAATAATATATCTACTTTTATTAATAAACTACCGTTACTCTGTCTGATCGGGAAACCCAGGAACATATAAACCGACAAAGATTAGAAGTTTGCTTCATTTCTCCAGAGACGACGAAATCTTGGTCCAGCTTAATACTTAGCTTTACTAGGTTTCCAGATGAATTATCACACTCTGTGATAATATTGCCGATCTATGGCATCGCTTCTTAACTTGTAACTTTCTTTAAATTACATTTGTGCTAATGTTGCTAATGACAAAGTCTTGAGCCTGCTTTAAACTCAATTAGTAATAATTGAGATTTACATGCCGATAGTAACTAAGCGCCTACTATTAACAAAACTACCATTCAATAGCTGAATTTAACACTTAGATGGTACAATTGTCAGGAAGGAACATACTGTACGCAAACTTGCAATTACTTTAGCACGAGCCATATTTCACCCCAAAAACATAAGTCCCGGTACCCACTTGTGTTCATCCAATTTCTCTTGAGTTGCAACACACTAGATATTTGGAGAATCCTTTGGATAATATACCGATTTATACATCGCCGGGTACTTACAGCAGCGCCACCTGGCGCCAGCTGAACTAAACATTCATTTGTCACGCGAGAAAGTTAAAAAGGATTGCTAATATCTTAGATGGTCTTTGTGGGAATGTTTACGATTGTGGAGCGGGAGTCTGGTTAAGGTACGTCTACATTACTAGATCTCGCACCATACACGTGAGACAGTAAAATAGTTATTATAAATGTGAAAGTTTGTAAGTTTGGATGTTTGTTTACTCAATTACGCAAAATTTGGCACATAGGTAGACGATAACTTAGATAAGCACACAGGACATACTTTTGATCCCGAAGGTATATTACCTTGGCATACTTTGCACGTTTATTGGAAAGCTGTCTGGCACACCGTCAACAGATGTCGTTAACACTAATTTTTAACTCGATTACACTTCCGCGGGCGAAGCTGCCAGCAAAATTTAGTTAGAATATAATATGCAGATAAAGAATATGAACTCTGGTGGAGGCAATCCATACACTAAAGTTATACCAATATTATAGCTGTTGCGCGCGAGTTCAACCTACTTTATTTTATCTTCAAATTTTTTACAATTTAAGATGATGATTCAACTACGAGTCCATCTCTAATTACCTGGTATGAAAATGGGTTTTACTAGCTAACGTATACTAGACCTTCAATGCGTATGTAATAAATGAAGGTTTATTATAAGCTACATCCCATAGTCGTGCCACTGCTGGGCACGGGTCTCTCACAGTAGAGCATACGAGCACGAGCCACTAGGATATGGACGCTTTGCATTATATTAGTAAGAAAGTCGGTCGTCTCGTATATTGTGAATGGTCCCTAAGAAGTTAGTGAGTCTTCCAAGAGTTGGTAGGCAGTAAGCTTTATCTCGGCTGCTGTTTTTCATGCTGTCGGAATAAATATTGTTCTAATTCAAAAATATGCATATATGCTGCGCTTTGTGGGGGTTTTAGTTGGCCTTAATTAATCGTGGAAAATAAATTGCGGATTCACGTAAATTTCAAATTTTGGTTAAAAAATACATACCGACGGCTATGTAGCTGTTAGTGCATAAGATTGGTTATATGAACATTTTCTATACAGTACGTTCGAGTCTCCTGACGAAGACACTCCTCAACGATTGAGGCAATAGGTACTCTACACACAACTTTACTGGCCCGTTGGCGCTATCGATAGTGACCCTGCTTTCTGCGCCAGGGGTCGTGGGTACTAATCCCACTCAGGACAAACATTCATGTGACAAACATTTGTGTATGTTCTGTGGCTGGATGTTAATATCTGTATGTATGTGTATATATTTTAAAATACGAGTATCTATCTATTGATATATCAGCCTCATGTAACAGCAACAGTAGGTACAGGCTCTCCGTAGTTTGGGGTCAGATGAGAGACAGAGTGTGTTACTGTGGTAGCTTTCACAACAATTAATAAAAAAGTAAGATCTTCAAAGGCATCTTTCAAAAAAAATATTTTTTGTGGTTGGTGTGGTGGTATACTCGCACTTGGCCAGTTCTTTTTTTAATTATTGATCCTCTCCGTTGAGTTATCTCTCAATTATAAAATGCTTTTAAACGAAACTTTTAAACAAAAAAGGACATCTCCGAACGAAGCATCAGATGTTCCACAGTATTCAAGTAAGTTATCTCAACTTATTACTTTGATAAAGAGAATAATTTTATACTTTCTTCAGATAGACTTTAGCGATAGCATTACTTCAAAAGATAGCAGGTACTACCTAGCACCTATCACAGAATACTTCCAATCTAATTAGTTCCGGGAATAAAGTCGTTTTTCTCCTTCAGAATACTACGGAGAAAAGTATTTCAGTTCCAGTATATTATTATAATAAGTTCCATCTTAATATACTCGTATTTCTTGTGTACGTGTACGATAATGAACTCCTAAACGGCTGGATGGATGCTGATGAAATTTTTTTGTGTATGTTCAAAGGAATTCGAGAATGGTTTAGATTCTCAATTGGGTCCACTGGAAAATGTTTTTAAACACTATTTTAGTATTTTTGTATTTTTTTACGTGAACTTATTTACATGAAATGTCGCGACACTTTGGCATTTCATATGGCAGCACAACGTTTGCGGGGTCAGCTTGTAGTTATATAAAAGTACAAAAATTTGCGACTGTTACTAACCAACTTTAAATCTCGTATATCCTAAACAGTTATTTAAAATGAAATGTTTAAAGGAACATAAAATTATCTTTAAATCACTATTCAACGATACCCATTTGATATAGTTTTTGTTTTCATTTTGTTGGCGTTTTGTTGTCGCTGTGCTGAACCTTGTTACTGTCATGTCTTTGGTTACACTCGCAAGAATTATTTAAATCGCCGTACGTGCGTTTCGGTAAAGCTTTGTAAATGTTAACTACATATATATACATAATCGTATGAATTCCAAATAAAATTTAATATATGTAAAATATCTGATTATTCCAATTTTATTAACCACCAATAATGCCACCAATAATACCCGTGACATAC
The DNA here is from genome assembly GCA_944567765.1 of Carterocephalus palaemon. Lineage (NCBI taxonomy): Eukaryota > Metazoa > Arthropoda > Insecta > Lepidoptera > Hesperiidae > Carterocephalus > Carterocephalus palaemon. The sequence goes on along the minus strand of OX155643.1, from coordinate 9,909,236 downwards.
ACAGAACGAGGTTTATAAGAGCCGTGTTCCAAGCATCCAAACCTTTCGCTGATGTATTGCTACCCTTAAGAGGACGCATGTAGAAAAGTAATTGTAAACGACACTTTTCAAGCCGAAACAAAAATATCTTTAAAAAACATACAAATAAAAGCTCCTGTATCTATAACAAATGTAAGTCAAAGAAAATAAATCCCCATTAACTGCTATCCTACTGCTCCACTTCGTAACGTTTCATATTCATTATATTTTTCTTATTTGCAGTTTAATATCACCAGTGGCTGGTTGTTAAGATAAGCCACGTACCTTGTAATCGATATCGCGAAGGCATTATACGATGTTTCGCTAGCCCCTAGCCCTACCCGCTGTAAGAAATGAGGTTCTTTAATACCGGCCCAATACTCCCTCGCCTATTGTTGTTGTTAAAATGGATACGGAATAATGAATGATTCTATATTGTCTCTCCTCCTTTTTTGGACGAAACAAACACAAGGCTTATTGCAAAGTATTTGAGAGTTCCATATTTTGTGCTTACAACATCTTAGTAATGAAAATAAAATCTTTATAAGATCTTCTAAAGTTTCAAGCGCAATAGGAATACCTTTTTATTGAAAAACATAAAAGGTGAAAAGTGGATGTGTAAGGTACACATACTACTCACTTTTGTCTACACCTTCGAGCAAATACCGGCGCAATGGTATGGAATTATTAAATGGCATTATTTTGGTCTAAGCTAAGTGGCATAAGTTCTTAACTGCCTAGTTGGTCTAGTCGCAAGCAAGACTGCCAAACGGTCCTGGTTACGATCCCCAGGTCAGGCAGTGGGTTTTTCTAATTTGAAATTCCCAGTAGTTGATCGGAGTTTATATTTGTGCCTGGTGTGATGACAATAGGCTGAATCACATTTATTCGATTCTTTTGTTCCACTCAATTTAAAGCATAAGAGTTAAAACCTTCAGGTAGTGAAACTGTCCTCACTAAACTCTAACCTTGCTTACAGACGCGAGGGATAGATACAATCCGCTAAAACGTCCCTTACGTGTTCGTTTACTTACGTACTTAAGGGAACTAATGCCCACTAATCCATGCCACTTTCACCGGTCGTAGTTGTCATCGTAAAAGGCCAATGTTTTCTATTGGGGTCTTTTGGACCGTAATTATTTTTTAAATCCATTAGGCCTGTATAAACGCCGAGATAATGTGTTAAATAAAATATCCAATTAAAACGCAATGACTTACCAGTTGTAGTGTTGTTTATAAAGTTATTGGGCAACCTTTGATCAGATCGAAGCGATGATCTAAACTGGACTGAGAATAAGCTAGTTTCAGAGGGCACAGAGCATTAATTTATGCCCATTTGTAGAGAAGCCTGCGTCCGGCAGAGCAGTTTAGTCTAAACACTCTCTATGACTAAAAACTAAACTGTGTTTAGTTTAAACCAGCAGTGCGTATCATGTTTATAATAAAACCTAGTACTCTTATAAATAGTTTCGCTACGACCCATAGACATCCCAATACTGGGCACGGGTCTCCTCCACAGACACTGCTACGGGAGGTCTAGAGCATACTCCACCTCGCTGCTCCAATACGAATTGGTGGAGGGGTTAGTGGCCAACCCAGTGTCAAATGTTCTCAAGACACCCGAAGGTCTTCGACAAGGCTTAACGACTGTTTCCAGCATTGAAAACCACCGGGACCGACGGCTTTACGTGCCCTCCGAAGCACGGTGGCGTCCATGAAATTTTGCCACTAGCGGTCACCACCACCACCAACCGACCGCGCCCGTCGTTGCTTAACTCTTTCGATCACATTCAATCGACGCGAGCCATTGGGCTATGGACGCGACGCTATTCCTATTAGATTACTTTTAACTTATTAGATAAAGCTTTGGTGAACATTTGTTAACTTGAGAAGGTTCTTACAAATGTAGTTAGTTGTATTTTTCTCGGTCGCAAACACTGTTCAACAGCAGAACAATGGAATCATCCCGGTAGCTTGGTGCACACGAGAGGTGAGGTATCTAAGTAACTGTAACGTAACAGGTGAGTTATCTTACTACACAACACAAAGCAACCACATGTACGAGTATATTCTCAAATTGGTAACATCACGCCTGTATTTCTCCGAAGGGATAAGCATATGTAAGCACACCCACTCTTTACTAGACTCACCACCTATTACCTTATGTAATAGGTGGTGAGTCTATTTAAAATTAACGATGGCGTAATAGGACGGCCTCAGCAAATGGCCATGGCAAGCCCGCAGTCGCTGATTTACAGGACGCCCCTCGTTGGGAAGTTCGTGCCAGTTGTTTTATTTTATTTTGCCATACACCGGACACAAATCCAGACTCCGAGCTGCTACCGGGCATTTCAAGTTATTAAAACCCAATAGTTGTTGTAGTTGTGGTTACGGCCACTAGAACAACGAGATATTAGATATAACATAAAGCGTTTGTATTGCAGAAGTTACCGTTAATAATATTTATTTTTATCATTTATTATTAGAAATACATATTATTATGTGTGAATAACAACGGTAACTAAATGAAGACGTTAAACCGATTTACTTTCGTTGCACAGAGGCTTTCGTGAACATCAAACCATAGAAGTGATAGAAGTTCGCCCAACGCTCACATACCTCACTAAAAATACTCGACCCTCGAGTGAGTACAGATCACACAAGATCAACACTTGCAAAGCCGGCGCTCCTCGGCGTAGAGTAAACAAAAGAACAATTTGCCTGGTCTCTCCAGTAAATCGCGCTCGCAGACGTTGTCACACGTTCCGAAGTCGCAACAGGTCGTCGATTTATCCACCGAAGGGGGGCGGGGGGCATTGCGACGCACCTAATGGAAAAAATTGCTAGAAAGCCTATGTTTCCCTGTCGGCGAATATAATCCTTGATAGTGTGTATACAGCTAGGAGAGGGACATAGCATACTTTTTATCCAAGAAAATTAACATTCTTAAACAAACAAACAGGCTTATGGTAAATTCTCACCATCACATACAAAAAGTAGAGTGTTTCAACGGCTCAAGACACCTCTTTTACATCTCTAGTAGCACTAACGTCGGCGTCAACAATATTTTTTACAACTTGGCTTGACGGTTAATTAAATATATTATCCGCCCCGTTTAGAAACTTGCCGAGTACAAGAAGGTAAATAGTCTATTCCGTTGTGCTCGTCACGAATAAGTATATGAGTTTTTAAGTTATCTTATTCGTACACGAATTATACGGTGTGTTACTCGGCTAATTGTTTGGAGAGTATGATTTAATGTTATTTTTTTCACATTGACAGAATAACTAAATAATGGTAAATAACCTAGACGTTATACATTGTTTTTTGTTGCAACTAATAGCCGTCAGTGTAATTTTCATGCCGTTGCCAGTGCTCGAAACTCTTCATAACAAGTAGACAAGTTGGTGGGAATCGTGCTTTTTGTAAAATAAGGCCAATTTTCACTTCATACCCATTTTTCCGTCAATTCCTCGTCTATGAAACTTTTTCGGATGTTTTATTATGGAACACTATCTAGACTTATGCCAGTTTTATTACGTACCAGCTGCTGCCTGCGGCGTCGCCCGCGTGAAATTTATATTATACATATACTGAAAATATTTAAATTTATTTTTATCCCGAGGGACCAGAGTGTAGCAATATAAAGTATCCTATATGTTAATCCAAGGTGCCAGCTACCCCCATACAAAATTTAATTAAAAATGATTTAGCCGATTGAGCGTGAAGAAGTAACAAACATACAAGTAGTATAATTGAATAGATTTTGTTTTCCGATTATTCGTGGAATTATATTAATTAAAATTACCTAATAGACTCCATGATACACCTGTCAATAATTACTACAGGTCTGATAGGGCACAATAAGGGATATTAATCGGCTTAGAGCTCAATAATTACATACGTGTAGACGTAATACGTGTGCGGATATATCCTAGCCTAGGCTAGGCATTGAATTGTGATTGTACTCAATCGGTCGCACAATGACCGTTGCAGGCACGGGCGGCAACTGTGCGGAGAATAGAGACCGGACAATGACGTCACATGTCGGTGCTCTCCATTACGGAATCAAGACGCCCGTTGTCCCATGCAAGACGGATGAATGTCAATGCGCCTGTGGTCTCTGCGGAGCGGCACTCGACTACTCTGTGTTAATGTTTGGTGAAGTTCCGTCTCTGGAATTGGTTTACGCGTTTACGTAGCCATGTGTATTGTATGGTAAATTCATGGGTTAAATGTCGTAAGGCGCAAACCAAACATTTTCTTTTGGTAAGTTTGTGAAATTAAAATAGTCTGTCTAGTCAGGAGGCTCCTGTGTTCGATTCCCGGGTCGGGCAAAATATTATTTTGCTTTACTGAGTTCAAATTCCCAGTAGTAGCTCGGAGTTTGAAATTGTTAAAAAGTTGTTGGTGAGCCTATAGGTGACATATTAAATGGAAACTAAAGATAACATGTGATATGGTAGGGCAAAGGTACGTAATATACCATATTACGTACCTTTGCCCTACCCCTTCGGGGAATTCTAAGCATGATGTTATGTTATGAAGTAAATCTACCCAATGAATCTATGAGACGAATTAGAAATATTGGAAAATACCGAATACCTTCCATAGCTTAGTACTAGAGAATAGCTATTGTATTCGATTTGTGCAGGCGCCGGTCATTGTGTGATCGTTCCGCGCGGGCTCAACGACAATATACCAGTACAGTAGCAGACTGTGACAATGACGTTATGTTTGGGGCTCTCCATTACAGAATGAAGGCGCGACTTACCCTGTGAAAGGCAAGTATGTATTGTATACATGTAACCACATAATGATCACATTGCTCTGCTCCTTTGGTTGATTGTTGCACTGTGCGGTGAAATCTTGTTAAAGAATTTTTGGATGATTATCAGCAGGAACTATTCCCAATATACCAAGCACTGATGCAGCACCATTAATTAAACTGTGACGGTTAGTAATGAGGCCCGATTCAAAAAAAAGTTTGAATGTTTTCGAATTTAGATCTACTTATATCAATTGACTATTGGACGCCCCCGCAGCTTCGCTCGCGTGCAATTAGATTACAATAGTTTCGTTTACACCTAGTAATATCATAAAGCCTATATCACTCAGTGAAGATGCAGCTTTCTAATGGTGAAAGAATTTTCGAAATCGGCGCAGTAGTTTTTGTGTGAAAACATTATAAACACATCTTTAGGTATAAATTTTAGTGGCATCAGTAAAACTAAATGTAATACCGAGAATTTCTTGGTTTACGAAGTCTTAAAAAAATTTGCATTCAGAATTCATGCATTCGTTGTTCGGATGGACAGACATCAATGTCACGTCAATTTGCATATTCGGGGCTGCGCCTCTCAAAGCCTGCCCTGTCATGGAGTTTTAGAAATCACGTACCTACGCTTAAAACGATTCTGGATTTACGACTACTCATTTTTGCTAGATTTAAGTACGATCTAGGAAATTGTTTCATGTGTGTTCCACTCATATGAAAGCCTAGGAAAACGGAATGAATAAAGCATCTTCGTAACCAAAATTTTGAATTTAGAATTTGTTTGTACTCGAAAGTGAACGTTTGAAATTAAATGAAGTACGTTTTACTGTTTCTCTTTTGTTTTTATTTGAATGTATGTACGAAATACGTGTTAAATAAAGTATGATTTGTTCCCTTTAAAGGAAGTTAGTTTCCGCTTCAACGAAACCTGATTGTAATTGCACTTGAACTTGTCGAGAGATACAAAACAATCATCCCCGCACCTAGATTGGAAAACAGTTGAGACAATTGCAAATGGCTTAGTGGGTGCCCACTAGACCTTAGTAATCGTTAGCTGTGATACAAGAAACAAAGAAAGTAACAATAGTAGTGGTGTTTCCAGGCTTTTTGCAAATCTTTTCAATCTTTTGCAATGCTTCGTCTAGGGAATAAATAAAAAAAACAGTTATAATCTTTCTGAAATAAGATTTTCTTTCTGATCTAAAGTAGAAAAGTAAGAAAGGATTCCAAAGGTAAGCGCCAAGTTGCATCATAACCTATCATTTGTTACAGTGTAGGTAATCGAGTTAAGAATTAGTGTCAACGCTATCTGTTGACGTTGTGCCAGACAGCTTTTCCAATAAAATTGCAAAGTATCATAAGGTAACATATTTCCGGGATGAAAAGTATCCTATCTAATATAGGCTATCATCTATGTGCCAAGTTTCATTCAAATCTGTTTTGTAGTTTTTGCGTGACCCGTTTTGAACACCCAAGCATCCTACGTTCAACATTCAACATCCAACATACATAACGGGCCCGTTGGCGCAATCGGTAGTGACCCTGTCTGTTGCGCCAGGGGTCGTGGGTTCGAATCCCACTCAGGACAAATATTCGTGTGACGAACACTTGTATTTGTTCTGTGTCTGGATGTTAATATTATCTATTTATGTATGTATTTAAAAATATCTATGTATGTATATCAGTCTCTGACACCCATAACACAGGCTCGCGCCTACTTTGGGGTCAGATGGCCGTGTGTGAGAGTGTCCAAGATATTTATTATTATTTATTTATAATAATATAAACATTCAAATTTATAATATTCGTAGGATTCTCGCCCGTATATTTTTTTATATTATTATGGTATATATAAGCTAGCAAACATAACAGAACCATCGATCCGCCGCCGCGCATAACAACTGTGAGAGACTAAAGAAGACTCGAATAGGGTCTGGGATGGTAAGTTATGTTAGCAGAAGGCAAAGGGTGTCAATATGGACATAAGTTAATCATTTCGTTACTTAGTAATAGTCGAGTTATTTGAGGTTACTGGCGCAATAATCGCAAGTGCCGATTCTGCTGCTGAGTTTAGCTTCGCTTTACACGTATAATTGTTTTAATTACTAGGTACCTATTATGTCCAATGTAATTAGTGGACGAGACTTGACATAATAAACCAATTACAGAGCTAAAAAATGTTACATTACGGTTTTCAGGTTGAATTACCTATTCGAGGCGGGCCGGCCGAGTGCCTCGAGACAGCTGTATTCAAGCAAATGACGGGGATATTATGGAAATGCGTCTCTGATGGCAGCATTTAAACGTGTCATTTATTTTAAAGTGAAACAATTTTAGAGGCGTTCTGTTTTAATACTGCCCGCCACTCTCTATAATATAAAGCGGCTTTATTATATCCGCTGAAATGGGTACCACCAAAATCATTCAAATATGTTCCGTCATACATCCATCAGCAAAATTTCAAGGTCCAATGCTGGACAAAGACATCGGTCAATCGACACGTAATAACGCAAAGCTAAGCAAATTAGGCATAATGGAAAGTATTTCGCTGCTATTACCATGACACGTCTTAATTAACGTTTAATTTAAATAATAAATGTTTGTTGTAAGTTTGAACTGAATAGGTTGAAGTTTTAAAATAAAACCATACAAACTTTTATACCGTATACCAAGGGAACCTCTATATTTTTCTGGAATTAATATAGCCTATATGTTAACCCGATGTATAAGTAAAACTTTACCAAGTAACATCTAAATCCGTCCACTGAATTTTACGTAATGCCCGGACACAGACACAGACTAAATGTGAAAAAATACTCATAAACCGATTAAGGACTATTTATTATTTATTTATTTATTTATTTATGTACACACATTACAAAGAAAATCTTAAATACTAAAGGATAGGACTCTTAGCATTTGACACATTACTCGTAGTATTAGCTTTTGCCAGACAATGTGTATGTAAATTGCATTCGGTTTCGATTCAATTGTCCTGATTAATCTTATGCCCCCGCCTACATGTCAATATTTAGCTATCTACATTGAAATCAATTTAGATTTCACTATACCCAGCCAAATAGTGAACGATACATTATAAAACAAAAAGAAACCTTCTAGTAACTTTCTCGTTGGACTAGTGCTAAGCGTAACGACTGCTAAGCTAGTGTTGGGATTTTTCTAAATTGAAATTAGAAGTACTTTCGGAGTCTACATTTGTATCCTGTGTATGGAAAGAGGCTCACCACCTATCACATGGTACCTAAACATACTGGTTTACTGGTAAAAATTGGTGTAAGCAGAGACGTTTTGTACTTCTCTGTTTACCCTTTAGTGAAAATATAGTAGTGATGTTATGTTATGGCCAATGGTACCGTCAAAACATTGAAGCTGGTATAATTTAATAAAATCGCCGTATTTCCTTTTACACCTTTATTAGTTGAACAAATAAATGGGTGCGATGGTGGCAATATCAAGTGAACTGCACAATTCTAGCGAGCGAAGCACCTGCAGTAAAAGTACCCAGGCATAGGCGTAATCCCGCTATTGAATAGAATAGGAGTGGGATGAGAGGAGGCCTGCTTCTAGATTACGCTGTGATATTGAAGTGCAAATTCAGGTCCGTTTATAGTACAGTCACCACAGTAAATCGACACACGCAAAGGGTTTCCTAAGTCTGAATTATTTTATTAAATCTCAGTGAGTGATTCTATCGCATAAATTTATTTAATTATCAAAACCTATAAATGAAGGTTTTGTTTTATGCAATTAATTACGTAATGGAATTTGAGTTAAATTAAAATAATGCGATCATGACTGAAATTTCTGGTTTTTTTTCAGTGGACTAGCTTTTGCGTTTATATCTGCTAATCCATTATGTAATTAATACAGAATGAGCAAATTAAATCAGTCCTGTATGACGGGCCCTTATGATGGCGCCAGATTGCAACGCATGAAATTGTAAATTGTACCATTCAGTCATATTCTACAACGAGACTGGTATTATAAGTCTCTCTGAAAGCGTTACCTAGCTTTCTGACTAGCATTCTCATCTAATTTGAGTGCAATTTACCTTGGAATATATCATATCGTAGGTATGCTAAATTACTTTGCAACGTTGAGATGGAAAATTTAGACGAGGATTCGCAATATTAGTTCTAATGCTTTGAATTAACGGTGTAGTGGAATCTATTTTCAAGTAAATTATTTCCTATTGAGACCTCTACCCGGACTCTGACCCATAAGACTTAACTATTTCAGACAACCTATATTTAAACACTAATATAACAATTAATCTTATTTAAACAGGGACCAAGCACCAAAAATACCTTTTTGTAGACACTTACACCAGGCACGTAGCTCGTATATTTGGTGCGTGATATAGGTACACTAATAAGTTACCGAATTAGCGTTAATTAAATCCTAATTACAGTAATAAGCCACTTAATATTTTTAATAGCGAAAAACGATATTACGTGACCAGTTCTATACTTCCAGACGTCGTCTACTTAATGAATTCTCGTGGATATTTTTTTCGGAAGATGTCTTCAATGTTTGATGCTGCTTGTAACATTTTTATAACAGAAGAGATGGATGTTTCCTTTTATTTCTTACTACCTACTGCAAGAGCTGCTGTCGTGAGTTCAAAGGAATTTCTTAATATATTTTCGAAACTGCGTTCTTCGGCGTTCGGTCCGGTCAGTTCATTGCAAAGGACGCACGCAGTCAACGTGCTTTCCAAGCTCTGAGCACATCTTTTAATATCTTTTTCAACTTCAGGTACATTATCGAGCTATGTTTGATGATTTTGAAGCATAATAATATAACTTATTATGTCGCAAGAAATGCCCGTAGTTTAATATTTTTTATTTAACAATGAAATTTATTTTATTTATTACTAGCTATATCGCTATTAAAAAATAGGGGTTGACGGAAGATGGAGGAAAATTTAGGGATTTATGTATTTTTTAATTCCAAATCATAAAAAATATAAAATAAAATATTGTCTAAAAAATAAAAATAAAAATTTTGGGGTGGACCACCCTTATCGCTTAGGGGTATTAAAAATAGTTTACGTTTTAGACCTACTGAATATACACACAAAATTTCATAAGAACACGTGAACATGTGACACGAGAATTTTATATATTATAATATTAGAGATAGTTTAAGGAACACCTTGTTTATCTGTCATTTTATGCTAGTGGTCGCCCTAGCCTATGGATGCCACGCTGGCCAAGTGCGGAATGGCAGACTTCATATGCCTTTGAGAACATTATGCAGAACTCTCAGGCATGCAGGTTTCCTCATGTGTCCTTCCGTTACAGCAAGTGACATTTGATTTCCTAAATCGCAAATAACTTAGAAAAGTCATTGATGCGTGCCGCTTGGGTTTGATCCCGGTCCGCTCGAGAGAGAGGCGAGTTCGATGGCCACTGGGCTGTCAACACTTAACCGCAGTAATGGCTCACGTCGATCCCATTTTTTATCCCTTTGTGAATTGAATATTGGAGAACACACATTGATGTATCATTCGTCTTAAATCCAGGTCAAAACCACCCCAGGTTATGTTTGTTAAATACAGAATATGAAAAACAGCCGTGGAAAATAAGTATAAAATAGATAAGCAGACGCTTTCCTGGCTTCGATTTGTTTACTGTTGCACGAGTAAACATTGGTTGGAGTGTATTCGTGCAAAAATTCGTTGCGTCATCTAATGTAGTTTGCCCACCTTACTTTCTGAATGCTCCTCTGTTTATCTTACCGGGCTGTTTATATAAAATCTTGTTTGTGATATACGAGTGTTTATTTAGAAGTTAGTTTGTAGTTAGACTGATAGATGCTACAGAATCAGGTAAAGTTTTTTATAGTTATTCGTAGATATTTTATCCATACTAATATTATAAATGGGAAAGTGTGTTTGTTTGTTTGTCCGGCTTTCACGTATCAACGAAGCTATTATATGGTACTAGCTGACCCGGCAAACGTTGTTTTGCCATATAAATAATGTTTACTGAATATTCTTTGCTATAAACCTCACGGAGCCCGACACCTTTCCAACGAATGCAAAACCGTGGAAATCGGTTCGTGCGTTCTGGAGTTATAGCGTCAGGAAGGAAAACCCGACTTATTTTTATATAGTAGATGGTTTTTGTGTGTGGAGATAGTGAGGAGGGTGGAGAGTGACGTAGGCTACTTTTTACTGCGGTAAAACATCCCCATGGGAAGATATCGATGTTTTGTTATTTGCTAGATATTTAGTTCCGGATGTTGTTAATAGATGGCGTTAGTAAAATTCATTTGCAAGTTCTGAATTTCGCTAACAAATTATACACTATACAAATGTGTCATGTATGATAAACAACTCATTGTTAATTCCCTTTGACCACGCGGGCGGAGCCGCGGGCGGAGCCGCGGGTAAAAGCTAGTATTGACATAAATTAAATATTTTATTATGTCTAAAAGCGTTCAGTAGTGCTCTTAATTATGGTATAAATATCAATCGTCATTACTTCGTATTATATATCAGAGTTTACTTTTTGATAAATATTATTATGGTTTATTTTTAAGCTATAATAATATTTGTCTTGGTGTTAATAGTTAATAGTTAATAGTCTTTGGAAGCTCCATCTCCTCGCTCGCTCGCGTCGATTCAATGTGATCAAAAGAGATAAGCAACGATGGGCGCGGTCGGTTTGTGGATAGGTGACCGCTAGTGTTGAAATTTCATTGACGCTAGCTTGCTTCAGAGGGCACGTTAAGCCGTCGGTCTCGGTTGTTTTTAATGGTGGAAACAGTCGCTAAGCCTTGTCGAAGACCTTTGGGTGGCTTGAGAACCTTCGACACTGGGTTGGCCACTAACACCTCCATCAATCCGCATTGGAGCAGCGTGGTGGAGTATGATCTAGACCTCCCGCAGCGGTGTCTGTGAGGTAGACCTGTGGACAGCAATGGGACGTGTATGGGTTGCAACTTATGGTTACATCTCAGAGCTGACTTTACATACCCTTGGTTTACTTAAAACGGCAATAATATTAATTTTACGTGATATTATTTAGACAGGCAAGTAGGTAGTATATATAATTAGAGTGATATAGTTTTTTTTACTGTTAGAGGACAAATCAATTAACATTGAATCTAATCACACACAATCAGAACTGTGGGAATAAGCTTGTCCAACATAAAATAAAATCCACGGGACCAAGTATACCTGGGAGCGGAACGCCTACAAACAATGTTAGCGAAATTCAATCTCGCAAAATAGAAAATATTTTTACGGTCAATGAATATGAAAATTTGGATATGAAGGAGTATTACAGTGGGGTTTACGAGTATGTTGTCTTAACACTAAAGTTTAGTGTTGTTCCTTACAGCTGGCTGCTTTGATGTTTGTCTCGACCCGATAAAAGATACTTTGTTCGAAGTTATTTGAATGCAAACATGTATCTTGTCGATGTCGTACGCGAGTGAACTGTTACTGAATGAAGTTATTTATGTATTGACTTTCTCTTTTTCTAAATACAAAAAATAATACAGAAGGCAGAAAGAAATGTAGATACACAATGTTAAATTTAAAGGTAGGTACCTACAAAAGGTTATTATGTTATATGTATTTACCTTCTAAAACGTTTGGCTATAACCCGTAGACGTCCAAATATTGGACACGAGTCTCCCTCACAGCCGCGGGAGGTCTATAGCAGAGGCTTGTTTTGGCTTGTTTTCTACAATTGAAAACAGCCGGACCCACGACTTAACGTGCCCTCCGAAGCACAGAATTTCCCATGAAATTTTGCCACGTGCCCGTCGTTGCTTAACTCGCTCAATCACATTCGATCAATTCGAGTCATTGAACTATGGACGCTTCTTTACTTAGGGAGTCCTGACTCCTTATGTAGGTAAGCTCATATTTATATGTATTTCATAATACAATACGAATCGAATTGTGTTCTTATTACCTACCAATATGTTACAATAATTGTTTCCAGAATATTGGTCAATTGTATTTAGTAATGAGCAATTCACAGTCAAATAATCATTTCGTGGTATTCCAGTGAGTTGAATTGTTAGCAAAATGATATTGTATTCGAAAATTTCTCAGAATCATTTCTGTTTTGTCCATCAAATTTGACGTTGAATTTACTTTGCCCTTTATTTGCGTTCATTATCGATGTTAATTTAATATTTTAGTCATTATATTTAGATGTATAATCTGCGATTAAGGTATAATCTGCGATGTAATTATAATGTTTTTACAGAAGATAGATCCAGATTGACTATGAACCAGATTGGTTATGATCTGTTTTAATTTAGTCTCACTCTAAAAACTGTAATTAGATGACATGTTAGAGCAGAGCCCTGACATTCATTGCTATGCGGATGACAGCACTGGTGACGCGCATTACATGGGCCGTGCAGGTACCTCTCAGTCTCTTGTGGAGGAAAGTAGAAACAAACTTGTGTCTGAAGTTGAGAACTCTCTGGAGCGAGTCTCAGAATGGGGACGACTAAATTTAGTCCAGTTCAACCCTTCGAAGACACAAGTTTGCGCGTTCTCCGCTAAAAAAACTCCATTTGTCGTAGCTCCGCGATTTGAGGGCACAGCACTCACCATCAGGAAATCGATTGGGATTTTGGGCGTCGACATCTCCAGCGATGTGCAGTATCGGGGTCATTTGGAAAAGAAAGCCAAACTTGCTGCAAAGAAGCTCGGTGTATTAAATAGGGCGCGATATTATTTCACGCCCAAACACCGGCTTCTATTGTACAAGTCACAAGTTCGGCCGCACATGGAGTACTGCTCCCACCTCTGGGCGGGTGCTCCGGCTTACCAGCTGAATCCACTTGACTCCATACAGCGACGAGCGATCCGAGTTGTTGGCGATCCCAATCTTACCGATAAGTTAGAGGACCTCAGTCTCCGGAGAGACATAGGCTCTCTCTGTGTCCTCTACCGTATCTACCATGGTGAGTGCTCGGAGGAACTTCATGACTTGATTCCACCAACCTCATTTAACTATCGCACTACACGCCGAGGCCTGAAGTTTCATCCACACCGAATCGACTCATGGCCTTCTACCACCGTACGATTCTCGCGGTCTTTTTTACGGCGAACTGGTCTTGTGTGGAATGAGCTTCCGACTGAGGTTTTCCCTTCGAGCTACGACATGGAGCGCTTCAAAAAGAGTGTGAAACACTTCCTTCAAGGCAGGCAACGCACCTGTGATACCCCTGGTGTCGCACGTGTCCATAGACGACGGTGACCACTTACCATCAGGTGGCCCGTATGTCTGTTTGTCCGTCCTATACTATAAAAAAAAAAAAAAAAAGATTAACCTTTTCTTACATAAATTGTATCGAATTATAATAGAATATGTACATTGTACATTTTTTTACAGATTTTACTCATTTCATTAAATATTCATTATGATTGAAGAAATATCACCCCCCCCCCTCCCTTATCACATTATTTTCCAAACGTTATTAGCATCGTTGTTATTTTCATTCTCAACGGATAAAAACACAATGACACCGAAATTGCTCTACCTTCGAAATAATCCGGAAAATCAATTTACCCCCGCAAGTAACGCCGTGTTCAAAAAATTGTTTACGGAGTTTAGCGAGGAAATCCCGTTTTAATGCAGTAATCTCGACAATGTCAGATATGGCCAAATGTCCGATATAAGGGAATTCTTCGGCTGATGTTTTATAGTAGTGCCCGTAAGCTGTCACCTAGGCTATTGGAATTTCATATTGGAATGTCATCCTCCATTTTTATGATACTCGTATATTAGTATGATCTTCAGCGATATTATTTTTTGTTACATATTAAATTTTCCCACTGCAAAAATTTCAGAATCTATATTCTGGTGTAAAATATAATACTACTCGTACATGTGGTTTTTAGTGTTACTTACGGTAACATAAATAGTGTTTTTATTTATCCATGTTAATCCTCCTGCCAATATATACATAAGGAATTCTTATTTATTTTCTAAAGTTTAAATACTTAAATTACAGTGCACAAACGTAAATGGATACTTACGAACTAAAATCGAATCACACTGAAAAATATCACAAGTTATGAACGATTTAAAACTAAATTTAAATGGTACGCGATTCTATTCGCAAAAGCTAATAAACTCGAATTAGTTCCAATAACAAGTCTAACTCTCACCAAGTCATAATAATAATCGGATCATTGGCTTTCGATTCGAAGCGAACAGATCTAGTTATTGTATTTTACAATGGCAAAGGAAATAGACATTGTCTGGTGGGCAATTAACAAATCGATCCATATTGCGTTTCGGAGATGTTCAATCTAAGTATTAGGCGCTATTGTTGAGTGAGGGTTCTTTCAGGAAAAATTTTAAATCGATTCCCGCGCGCTTTCTTTGCTTGGAAACCAATCCCCTCGCACAATGCGCCCGCTTAGAATGCTCGTTGTACAGTCGATGATATAAGTATGTCTTAAATAATTATACATATATCTTTTCGCCACTCAACCAGGGTTTGACTGGTTAAAATGGCATAAGGCATTAAGTCCGACCATTGTATATATCTTTAGAGGTGTCAATAAAGTTGTATAAAAATATCTGACATGACATGACTTTCGAATTTGACATAAAAATATAATTGAAAATTCGTGGGCATGTTGGTTTCCCTTTTTCTTTGAATGTTAATTATATGTTGGTTCGCAATTAACTTTTATCAGTAATAATATGATTGTATAAGATATAGACAGACAAACAGGCCGTATGCCTGTCGGTAAGTTGTCACCCTCGCCTATGGATATGCGTTGCAGGCGTTGTGGACGCGTTTATTCTCTTCTAAAACCGCACATATCGTAACTAAACGAAAATCAATTCACAATGGAATATCAATTCACAAGTGACTCGTTCGCCAAAATTGCACCGCGAGAAGAGGATGATGGTTGATGACCAGGAGTCAATGTGGTGTTGATAAAACTCCAAAAGTTGGCGAGTAACGCGATAGCGGAATGTATTTTGCTCATAGATTTCAAGCAAGTGCTCAGGGTAAAAAATCTGAAAGTTACAAGATCCTGTAGAGTTGCTATAAAATGAAACATTTATGTTTGCGACTGTACGTGCACGTTGACAAGAATCACGACAACGCTCAGCGCCTCTTGCTCGGAAAGGATTACGGTATTTACGTACCCACGCCGACGTCGCCGCGTATGAAATGTGGGTTTATCAAATTTATTGTTATAACAATTTTCGTCTACCCATTGTGAGCGGGCAAGTTCAATCTTATATCGAATCTGAGCTATTGGACAGAACTGTGGAAACAGTTGTGATCTTTGAGTTTAAGCTTTAACTAAAAAAAATTACAGTCGTTTAATAATTTATTTCCTTAATTATTATTTTTACCAGAATTCACCGATTTGCAAGCTTCCTCTACTCTAATTCATATGAATCATGGGCCATTATTAGAATCATATTTTCAATCATTATTATTTTTATATCATTTACTTATCATAAATTTAAAGTGTATAAAATGCGCAATTCTTTCAAATCGACAATAGATCGTAAGTGTCGAGGTTTTTCGTCGTAATAATGTTATAGATAGTTTCAGTGAAGACAAAAAATAAACATATTGTTAGTTGTATATAATAAAAGCAAAAAGTTTTCAGCTCGTAAGTACCGAGAAAGCAAAAATTCGCGCGTAAACAGTTGACCGCGAAGAGTAGGTACTACAAAAATTTAGAAGTGACTGAGGAAGGAGTTCTAACAAGCGAAAGCTGAGTGCACTTAGTGAAGCTGTGAGAGTGTTAAAGATGTCAGAGTATACTGGATGATCCTGCATTCAGTGTCTACAGTTGAACGCTACAAGGACATATACATGAAAACTGTCGCAAAATAGTCTCCAACGTAGGAACTTGCGTCGGGACACGGTTCTTATTTTAAATTTGCAACTGTCCTCGTAATCCGCCTGATCGTTTACATGCGGAACAGTGGGAAACCAAAGTGCGAAGTATTCGAAGAAGTTCGAAGTATAGGTCCTTAAGTTATTTTTTTTACTATTAGTAACTATTAACGAAAAAGTATCTAAGAGTTACAAATGACACTAACGATGAGCTAAACCGAGATGGGTTTAACACAGTGACATCATCTGTCTTCCTCATACACTCTGCTAATAAGTCCAATATGTAGCCGAGAATATTTTTTCAATGTATTGATACAAGTTCATGACAATTTACTCTGCAAACAGAAAATCCATTTGACGTGACGACATCCCAAATCGGTATTTAAAGCCAATTTCGGTTATAAATTGCGAACGTTAAAAATATGCTCCCAATTTGTTAAAGTATGAGCGATACAAAGTGTTCGATTCATTTAGTGTATGTATTACAAACAATACTGATTTAATTTTGTTTTGGATGAGTTATTTTTGTTACAATTATTTTACGCAACATTTTATATGCAACAGTTTAACTGTAGTATATTTTGCTAAAACTTATTTTTAATTATTTATTCATGTAAGTAATCTGATATATATATACTGAATTGCGGGCTAGAGTTGCTCTCTAAGCATTGTCTAACACCGTACAGGTATCCGCCTGTAGTTGGATGGGGGAGCTAGTAAACATTTTTTAAGCTCCTGCATGCGTAGGCTTATGTCGTCGTTCTTGTTTGTGAACTAAGGACAAGATGTTAAGTCATATTAGAAGCTGTCGTGAGGACGTAAAACATGTTAGCATCGGGTTAGCCAATCACCACTCCACACTGGACCAGCGTGGTAGAGTAGAGGAAAGTAGCCAAATATGGAAAATGTAAAAAAAACACTCCAAAATGCAATAAGGAGTGATCTTCAATCTCTTTCCACTATTTACACCATCTGGTTTCGACATGTCAGTATTTTTACGAAAAATAGTTTTTGATTTTATCTATGCCTAAAAACTAACCTGTTTCCCATATTTGGTTACTTTTCTCTACGCTCCGGACCCGGAAAAAAGAAACCTGAGAGAGTGTTCTACAGTGTGTCATTTAAATTTTAAATATCTACATTTGTATTTAAATGTTTATTACGGCTTATTATATTGAAGCTTTTTAATGGATTAATTAGAAACTCAAACTGAAAAATCTAAATTAATAAATGGATGCCGCGGCATGCCGTATATTATCATGTTTGGCGATATTGATAAATTCATACGAAACATTATTCGTTGGTATTTCAATGAATTCTTCATTCCGTGTCATTTTCACCTACTTTCTTATCTACCGTGAAGTTATAACAAATCAAACCTTAAAAACTTTTCCGAAGATTCACGATAAAACGGCGGAGTCGAATAACTTTTCGCTTCTGCTTATTTGTACTTAATTTGTGTAGGAATGGAAGGTTTCTTTGCGAATTCTTTGTCTCTACTCTCTGGCAACTTACTGTGTTTTGCAACGGGAAAAATCTTTTTACGGCTTTAAAACAGATATGTTCGTAGTTTTCATTTTAATTTAAATGTTTTCTGCATAAATGTTAATGGTTCTTTTTGTTATTTTTATGTAATAAGTCATAATTGTGTTATTTTATTATTTAAAAGCAGATCCGTCTTTGATGTAATAATTGCGTCTTGGCCTTTAAGTAGTTTTTATTGTACCATTAATCAGTTCTGTTTTATAAATGTTTTATTCTTGTTACGCTATATTTATATGCACGAGCTATAAATAAATATGTTTTAATTTTTTAAATGAAAACATTTCTCGTTTTCCCTGCATGTGAATGCCATCATGCACTTGCCGTGTTTAAAAATTATCGTTTCACACTCGAATGTATTGTGGAAAGGAAAATGTTTCCACGTCTTAGACTACTTACTGGGACACGAACACGCAACAGATAGCTCCAACAAAAGGCCCAGTATAACAACAGGTAGACTGGCGCGCGGCCAAGCCGCTACAGCTACGTGCTACGCTACGAAAAGCCTACGAGTTTAAGTAACACACTTCGTAGCACTGTCTCCTCTTTATTACATTTCGGGACTTATCGTGCTTGGCAAGCGCTGTTCACTTTTAACGGCTGCAGTTGTGTATTGCAGAATAATTTGTATGGATTCGTTCTGTTTACAGCGGTGACAGCCCTGTCGAACTCGCCTCTCATTCGAGGGTGATTTAAGAGCAATGCGACACGCACGAATGAATTTTCTAAGTTATGTGCGATTTCAGAAATTAAATGTCACCTGCTGTAAAGGTGAAAGAAAACATCGCGAGGAAACATACATGCCTAAAAGTGCTCCATAAGGTTCTCGAGGCATGTGAAGTCTGCCAATTCGTACTGGGCCAGCGTGGTCGACTCAGGCCTAACCACTCCCATACCGAGATCAAAACCAGAGGCCCAAACCCAACTGTGTGACAGAGAGTTGTGGTGGATTCGTGATACCTACAGTGCTTTAGATCGTATAGAATTAATCTATCTTTATAGATACGTTAGCCTAAGCATAAATTAACCGTCGGCGGGCCTGATGTATTTTTTAAAGAAGAATACGGAACAACTGATCAATGTTATATCAAAGATTCCTTCTTTATATGTATTTCGATGTAATTTACCGCGGTCACCCATCCAACTTTAGCTACACTCGTACACTTCAGCGGCTTAGACTAGATTAATCATCCCAAAGTTCGTTTAAAATTAATAACATAATTATTGATTTTAAAAATCTAACCTAACTTATATATCTTAAATTGTTCAAAGTTTTTAAAAAGCCAGCTTGTACCGAGCTAACAAAAGGTAAAGTAACTAGCTTCAACGCTACAAACTTGTTAGACTTTGACATAATGGTTTTATGAGTTTTAAGTAGTTTTATTTTTCTTTCCATTGTTATGCAAAATTAAAAAGCGAATTCGCCGTTATTTTTAAAAACGTGGCGTCGATTAAGACGAGGCATTTATGGGTCAAATAAAAAGTACTTGTATAATTCTAAGGGCAAATTATAACTTTAGTCGCTTAGTGATACAATAAGCGACTCGTGTTTTTGTTTATTACTTGTTTTCTAAATGGATGATTATGATTGATGAGTGGAATTGTGTTTAAGAACAATAAAAATAAATATAAGTGTAATGAAAATATACCAATGGTATTTATATTATATTTGTGCTTAAATAACAAATTGTTGTAATAAATCAATTATTGTTGCCGCTAAAATATTATCGCCAAATTTTCCGTAAACCTTGTGCCAACTGTGTGTGTAAACTTGTAACGTGACACACATAAAATATTTTTTGTTGGTCAAGTTCGAATTGGATTGTCTACACTGATTCCGTATGATTAATAAATTATTTGTTTTACTATGCCTCTGTTACACTCCGTCAGTGTTTATCCAGACAATACGGAACAGTGGGAAGTATGGGGAATTTCCATCCAGTAAAACACTATCAGAAGGTCACCTGGGCGCTGATGTTATGTGTCATGAACGTTCTGGATAAGACGTTAAATCATTTCTATTAATGTTTGTCTGTCACGTTGAGCAGAACGTCTTCGCTTCCCAGTCAGCGACACCGTGAAGGGTTCGCTGGCTAGACAGTTGAAGCTCCGTCTGTAGTAAGAGACAAGTAAAATTGTCTCCCACTACAGGCATAATGATGTAATATTCTGGACCTGATTACAGGGAGAAAACCTTACTTAAGGAACGCTGAAATCCAAATGTATGTCGTAAAAAGAGGAAGCGCACTCTGCAGCGCTGTCGGAGTTAGCAGCTTAGCCGAACGTAACGAATCACCTATTTTCATTACATTACGTGTCGCCGACGCGGTCGGAGTTAAGCGGCCGTATCATACCACAGTTTACAAATTTTATTACCCGTCTCGTCTTGTGTTCTGCTTAACGGGCGACTCGGATTTTCTGGTTACCGAGACTCATCACTTGGACGGTTTTCACCCTGCAGCTGTCCGGACCTTTTATTTTAAAGCTAAATTTGCAATGGAATCTAGAAAGAAATTTTAAAACATAGTGCCTTGGGAATTCACAGAATGTCGAGTACTACGTTTATAATTTTTTGATGAAAAGACAACGATCACTTTGGTTTTGGGACAGGAATGTGAGCTTTGCTATGATACTCAGCGCATGTCAGAGCCAAGCCCGTCCTTGAGGTCTCATAATTTTTAAAAACAACTCTTTCTCCCCCACAGTACTCCGCCACGCTGCTCCAATGCGAATTGGTGGAGGGGTTAGTGGCCAACAGGTAGCGGTCAAGAAATTTTACCATTAGCGGACACTCATTCACAATTCGACCTCGCCCGTCGTTGCCTAACTCTGTTTATCACATAGAATCGACGCGAGCCATTGGCTTATGTACTTCTACTATTCGTACATATAAAGCATATCAACACTAATTTTAGCAACGTTTTGAGTTTGATTATGATGGATAAATGCAGGACAGGACCGGTCGGAGTGGTGTCATCTAGGAGAGGCCAATGTCCAGCAGTGAACCTCAAAAGGCTGATGGATGCATAGATGGGAGGATAAAAATAACAGGCATAAAAATAAAATTGTCATGTCAGTCATTTCGTGTAAATCACATTTCAGTGCTATACATTTACAATACAACCACAACTGTAGGTAATTTTAAGTACAAAATACGCAAAAACCGACGTCTTAATCCACCCTTCGCATGCTTGACGGATTAGCATGAAATATAAATTTCTAAGATGTCTTCCTCTCATCAAATAAATTATGAACGAGCTCCACATACGGCGAATCTCCAATTTAATCGGATAGACACAAGAGCGCTAAGATGACGCAAGTGCGGAAATCATTTTACTTATTCACTCATAAATCGATATGTACTCAATTTACGTACGTATGCATCGTTTTATGACAGAATCGATCACTTTCTAATTTGCCAAGTGAGTTACAGAGTAAGGCGTGAATCACCTACGGTGATTACCTATTCAGGTAAATCGAGATTAAGTTATTCCAGTCATAGAGTTTAATTACACACAAAGTGACTAATGTAATTTTGCAGGTTCGTATCGAAATAAGTATTAAGTAGTGCTCCACGTGGGTAGGAATAGGAACACTTCACTTTCGTAGGGCTGTGCGCAAGCTATTCAGGTAAATCGAGATTAAGTTATTCCAGTTATAGAGTTTAATTACACACAAAGTGACTAAGGTAATTTCACACACACTTAACAACACACGAAACACTTCACTTTCGTAGTGCTGTGCGCAAGGGAGGCACCGGTGAGTTCCGTAGGAGATCCGGAGCCTCCCTACATGTGCTAGAAGGCTGCCGAGGGGTTTTTAGTGAGTAGAAATCTCACATACCCCGACCTTCTCCGGGGAACATTCGAAGATTTCCCACTGGCGAAAAAAAAAGTATACTTTACTGTCGAGTCTTTAGGTGATCGTTAACTATTTATTCCAGATGTAAATTCCTAACACATCATTTACCTGAATTGTTAAAAATGATTTTGTTCTTATACTGCATTTGTCAGGTATGTTTATATTTACTTACCTCTACATCTGGTGGTCTTCTAGTTCAACTATAAGTCGCAGGTTTAAACAGTGCAAGCACTGCATTCTTCACGTAATATTTTCTCTACCTCCATTATATTCAGTGCCTCTCGTATAATTTGGACATTACATATAACTCCACTTGCACACAAATGTTAATATACTATAACCGCAGTAACCGCCTTTTTAGCTCTATCCATTGTACAATTGAAATGGTTTTATTTTGCCATTTGATTTATTACTCAATCTTCTTTCTTAAGTCTACAATGGATTTTATTTGATAGCTAAAGATAAAATTCGGAATTTTCTAAGTGAAAATATACGCATCAGAACTTTTAGATGGTAGAGCCTTTAGGCACCCCGGGCGAACTCTATATGAATCAAAATGGATTTCATATAAAACCTACTTTGTTCCATATAGAGTTCGCCCGGGGCAGTACCACTGCCCGCCACGGAACCATTCTAACGTTTAATAATTGTTTTTAAAGCAATTGTGGTCCGGTTGGAAAGGTGTAGTTTCCGGTTACACTTCTTTAGAGGCAATGACAAGACTTTGAACAAGACTTTTACTAACAATGCTGCATGCTCGTTTGCTATATTGAATCTGCAAATATATATATTTACACTAGCTTTTACCCGCGGCTCCGCCCGCGTGATCTAAGGGAATTAACAATGAGTTGTTTATCATACATGACACATTTGTGGTGGATGAATAGTGACAGTTCCACGATTAAAAGATACTTAAAAGAACCAGAGGTAATGCTGACCGCTGATAAAGTGTACGTAAACTGACTTACTGGATATAATAAAATATTCTGGGCATTGGAACATGTGGCTTCAGAGGACACACCTTTACCATATTAATTTAAAACCAAAACAACAATTTATCCAGCGCGAATTCAAAATTCAATTCAATTTATTAGTTGCCTAGGATTTCATTAATTTACATGTATCATTTGTTAGCGAAATTCAGAACTTGCTAATGAATTTTACCAACGCCATCTATTAACAACATCCGTAAGTAAATATCTAGCAAATAACAAATCTTCCCATGGGGATGTTTTCCCGCGGTAAAATGTAGCTTACGTCACTCTCCATTCTCCTCACTATCTCCACACACAAAAACCATACCATATAATAGCTTCGTTGCGACGTGAAAGCCGGACAAACAAACAAATAAACAAACAAACACACTTTCACATTTATAATATTAGTATGGATATGAACACTAAATAGATTGTAAAGATAGATGTATCGAAATATATTTTAAAGAACTAAGTATTCATTGGAATGATTCGTGAGAAAATAAGTCGTCGAATAATTGTCATCAGACATAATTGAGCTTGAGATTTATTGAGCTAAGGTTTTAGCTTAATCTGGAAGCTCAATCTAATTCAATAATCGCATTAATCTTGGATTGGTTTTCCTTCCGGTCTAAATGTTGCCGGATATTGTGCTAATTAAATTATTCAGGGCAATATTAAGGCAATGTATGTTATATTCATATTTGTACTCATATCGTCTCATCGCTTAGCATCTCAAGACTTGGTTAAATAATTATGAGCCAATGTTGATAAATCAACTTGCCGTTATGATGTTGTATTTTCAGGCTAAAATTGATTAAACATATTATTATAATAATTGAATTTTACAATGAAAGTATTTACCTACTAGCTCGCTCGCTGCGACCCATAGACGTCCCACTGTTGGGCACGGGTCTCCTCTCAGAATGGGAGAGATTAGGCCTTAGTCCACAACGCTGGCCAAGTGCGGATTGGCAGACTTCACATACCTTCGAGAACGTTATGATGAACTCTCAGGCATGCAGGTTTCCTCACGATGTATCCTTCACCGTTATAGCAAGTGACATTTAATTTCTTAAAACGCACATAACTTAGAAAAGTCATTGGTGCGTGCCACTGGGGTTTGAACCCGGACTGCTCGAGTGAGAGGCGAGTTCGATAGCCGCTGGGCTGTCACCGCTTCCTAGCTACCTCGTAGCTTCGTAGCTTTACTAGCTACCTCGTTATTTTTGGCGATTCTGAAATAATTAGCGAATATGAATATTGAATCCATTAATTCGATTTTCAACCTACATAGACAGGACTGTTCAGGTTAAACGCAGTCATTAGAACACTCGTCCTGGCTGCATGCCAGCTTCACCTGTTGACTTTTGTAGGAATATGTTTTATATTTAGTTACTCGGAACTTGGCCGGTTCGCCACTACCTTTATATCCAGCGGTAAGCCGAGTCAAGTCGAGCGTGTGTATTGTGCGTTTTACCTGAAAATTGCTTTGGCAATGAGCCAGTATTCCATAAACGAACTTTTGAACTTAAAAGGGCTACACTTACAGAAATGACTTGAAAAATTATCCTTGAGCAGATTTAGTCACACAGACTCGACTCGTAGACCAGTTAAAAATATAGAAACAATACTTGATCCAATTAGATGACTCCGTTGGGCGTTCACTCATCAGTGTCCCTGCTGAACCGGGGGTCCCGGGTTCGAATCTCGGCCGGGTAGATATTTATACCGCAGATAAATATTTGTACACGGGTCATGGATGTTAAATTGTGATGTTTTCTGTGTGTGTCCGTAACCTGCGAAACAGGCCTAGGCTTACTACGGGGTGTCAGTGTGTAGCGTTTATATAATCCTGTTGCGTAAATCATTGTTTTTAATAGAATAAAAATAGTCGCTTTCTGCACAACATTTTCCCAAAATTACATATTTTTATTTGGTATCTCGAATATTAGGTAAACACTACGAAAAATATTCGCTCCATGGGTCATAGTATAAATTCCAAAAAATTTAATTAAGGTACGGGCAGCTGTTTCTCTTTTTTTTTAATTTCGGTGTGGAAACTCGTCGTCCAATGGCGCACAAGATGTTTCAGGCCCTTAACCGAAGGAACAACAAACTTTTCGTGGCCCTTATCTCCTGTCAAACATTCGCTTTAATAATTCCCTACGACACCGGTACGTTATTTATTTAAAAGCTCCGAACAGCCAGAATTCATAATAACAAATAAAGCGGGTAAATTATCTGTGCATATGGTAGTCGATCCGAGAGTGTGTAAATAAAATATATTCTTGTTTTAAAACAAGTTGCCTTTATTTAAAATCGACAGCGAGATGAATGTTACATGATATAAAGTAAAATAAATATTAAACTGGTATTTCCATTTGATATTTAAATTTAAAATATTGACATAGCTCCCATTGCATGCATTCGATTACTGGTATTCAATTCGTTTTAACACAGCTAAAGCTTGGCCTGAGGGCTTGCAGGAAAACATACAGTTCATAATTTACGAGGCTCGTGAGCGGGGACAAATTTCCCGAACATAACGGATAATGAAAACAATACAATTTTACATAAAATTTAATCGATTAAGTTCGGAGTATGCAATTGCAATTCTCATATCAGATCGATGCTACGTGAACTCGATTATGTATTTGAATATTGACTGTTGAAATACGAGTTAATATAAAACCTTTTGATAGTGTTTACCTGAGTTGTGTTTATTCAATCTTACATCATTCCACAATATAATATCTTAATATAATTAATTCTATAATATCTTGGACATTCTCACACACGGCCATCTGACCAAAGTAGGCGCGAGCCAGTAATATGGGTGTCAGAGACTAATATACATACATAGATATTTTTTTAAATACATACTTAAATAGATAATATTAACATTCAGACACAGAACAAATACTAGTGTTCGTCACACGAATATTTGTCCTGAGTGGGATTGGAACCCACGACCCCTGGCGCAACAGGCAGGGTCACTATCACGTCAGCATGGCGTCATTAGTATAATACGCATAGTACATTAAATAAATGTATAACTCCTGTATTTCAGTCATTTACACAGAATTAAAGGCCCAAAACTAGAGTAGACAGTAGATTTTTGCAATATACCTAAATATATTATTGTTCATGTTCTTTGATGTTAATTTTTTTATAAACCTGTTGTTTTGTTATAAGAACAAAGGACAGACAATGCCCGACGGTATCCTCCGCAAATTAACTCTTTTGGTGATTGTGAGATAATGATATCTTAATTCCAATCACATTCATCACACTGATAGCTTAGCATTGTGCTTTCCTTAGAAATAAAATATCCAACATTCTTAATTTAACCATATAGCGGACTTACGTCTAATGGGATTATCTACTAGTCAACCATGTAATTTTTATCTTTTTTATTATATATTAATTATCTTATAGAAATATTTGAATTTTAATCACCAATATTCGAAAACGTTGGTATTGCCCGTTTAAAAGACTTATATCTTGTTAATGAAATCTGTTCGGTGGGGTGCCTCTGGCCTCGCATCGTCTTTACTGCCTTTATAATACTACCGAATTTCTGGCACAAACGAGCTTAATTTAAACTTGACTTCAGGGGCGCTTCAAAATGCGTTTATTTATCCGAAGTATAATGTGTTTTCAATGACAAAAGATATTGT
Organism: Carterocephalus palaemon; assembly: GCA_944567765.1. Classification (NCBI taxonomy): domain Eukaryota; kingdom Metazoa; phylum Arthropoda; class Insecta; order Lepidoptera; family Hesperiidae; genus Carterocephalus; species Carterocephalus palaemon. The sequence goes on along the minus strand of OX155643.1, from coordinate 9,882,498 downwards.
TATCTTATTTGTCAAAGAAATTTCTCGATCCCATAGAAAATGTTGTCGAAGGCAATGCCTAATCAAAGATTGATAGAGAACGCACGTAAAAATACTTGGCGGAGTCGTACCCAATATCGTGTGAAGTTAACTAGAGATAGAGGATAAGTATGAGTACATGACCTATAAGTTTGTATCATATTTTAATCGGGATTGCTGTTTGTTAGTCGAAAATTATGTATCATATGAAATATGCTAAGTAACTTTTGTAAGTACGTAAACCACAAACACTGAGTAATAAGCATTGCTTTTTACGTGTACCCAGCTCCAAAGCAAACCTGCCGGAGTCGCGGTGAGAGCGGGCTTGTATGTTTTTGCGAATGAGTTTCTCCGACAAGGGTCTGAATAAAGTAAACGCTAGATTTGTTTCGTATGTTTTTGATTTCGCGGCATATCAAGGAAAATGTATTTTGGATACCGTTTGGTCTCACGCTTTCATATTATGCAATGCCTTTATGGTCAGGTGCGCGTTGTAGTCGCCCCTTTTGAACGAGATTTTGAGCAACATAATATTCGTATTTGGTAATTTTAAACGATATTACGTACGTACATCAGCCCTACGTACGAGCCTTGCCTATTATGAAATGTCTGTATATTTACAAGAAAATTGCTTTATTGACTCTGAAACATTTCGAGGTGTGGTTAAAAATAATCACAGAAAAAATAAAAGCTTTTAATTTTTTTCGTCAAGATTCGATATATAAAAATTTACTACGTACCTTGAATTTTTGAATTTAGTTTAAATAGTCATAGAAAAACAGGTATACGTCGTTTAATATTTAACACTAAGTTTACCTGCGTGTCCGCCCGCGTTAAATCGTTTTCCGTGCAGAACTTTATTACTACCGCTACCATTAACAAAAAGTACAATGAAATAAAAAGTATAACCCTTTTCGATGGCAGGCTATACCAAAGATTACTACTGATCAAAAAATAGCTTTACCCGAAGACCGCAGCTTTAAAAACCAGAATAGCATCTTTTTTATTTAGGTATTTAAAAATCGAACGATTATTACAGTTTTTGGCAATTTCCACGGAAACCGTGCATTTTTCCGGGGTAAAACGTAGGCTCTCCAGGCCCTACACTATATTTATGCAAGAAATCACGTGGATACATCATTATGTTCCATCCACGTGATTTCTTGCCGTTGAGGTGGAGAAGAAGGACATACCAAGAAACCAACACACTTTCCCATTTATATATTAGTAAAGGTTATGAAATGTTATTTGTATTAAACAGACACAAATTAAATGTCCAAACATCTACGAAACTGACAGTCGCTAAGCGAATCCGTTTCGCTACCGAAAATTGAAAAACTTTTCCCCCAAAGAGCTATGTTGTTATTTAAATTAAGACAACATTTAGAATTCAAGATTAGGATTAACTTCAACGTTAAATAATCCCTGGACTAGAAAGGTGGCTACAGTAACATTATTCCAAGGGAAAATTCGCAAGGTAAATATAAAATCTCATATAAACTAAGCGCTCAAAGCTGCGTGCCTTGTAAATGTGATAATCATAACATTTAAGCTTATGTATCTGCTGCAACAGTTAAATCAGAATGCTTGTAGCACATTATCAACTCACTCTGGTTCTTGTCAAGGCTTCTCAGTCAATACCACAGGATCAGGGCTTCCCAGATGCCCTCGGGTATGCTGTAACCATGGAGGAGGGAGGAGAGAGGAGATGCACTATACACAATTTTCATAGAAAACTAGTGTCGCCGATCTGCGGGATTGAAGTGAGCGGGGTGCAGTAATTAAATCCGTTTACTTTCTAAATCCACCCAGCGGTCAAGCAAAGAACTCGTGATGTCGTAATTTCGCTATCCTTCACCAGTTTCTCAGTACCCGGTGTAGGCGAGGGCTGCATTTAAATATTAAATCAAACTTTATTTATCGTCGCCTTATAATTGTATAGTTTATCAAATAATGTATGTTTTAGGCGATGTTTAGCGGGGCCTGAAGGCCTGCAAGGCCATCGATGGATACCACATGGGTGACCTTTATGGTCATATATTTCATTATTGGTCATTAAAATCATACTTTACGTATTGAATTGATTTTATTAAAATCATACGTTTATTAATAATAATACTCGTATGCCATTTTTCATTTGTGTCCGTGGACTATTTTTAGTTGGCTGAACATATATGAGTTTTTGCCAATGTCCAAGAGTTCTCTTTGATAAGGTATTATTCAAAACCATATGTGGGCATGCCTTTGTGTAATGTAAATTATGTAAGTTCTCTCAGCATCAAAGGAGGTATTGGATGAAGTACAATATAGTAACAAAGAGTACGATATCTGAATTAAAATCCTTTGTTCGGTCGGTCAGTTAATGCTAATACGGTCCAGAAGAAACCTTTGATGGATCGACCGAGATTTAAGATTAAACCTCTTACGGCAATCCTTGCTTTTGCATGCTCGTGCTATCGATATCGAGGCTATGGAAGATGGATGCGGTTACTTCTCAATGCTAAGTGTAGCATATAGTTTTAACATATAGTTTGCAGGCTAACGTCTGTTTTACTCAATTTGATTTGTTTTATGTACATTCTTCGCGTCTAATATATTATTTTAAATAAAAAAATCCATACATACATACATTAAAAGCAATGGAACAAGCATACAACATTAATTTAAATATAATTTTTTTAACATTTTAGCAGAAAAATACTGAGTGCTTTTTTTTCTTCTTAAAACATTGGCCACTGAGCATTCGCTTCTCAACTCTGGCTTTCAGTTTCGCACGAATCGTTTAATTTTTTTATGACGTCGCACTGCAACATAAATATTAGCAATCCCGACTCCGATACTCCATTCAGTTCGAGCAATTCGGCTTAATTCTCATTACTCGAAATGTCCGTATTTACTAATTTATTGATGCAACTCGGAAAATATCCGAAATTATATTTCGCGCGTTACACTTGTTCCACTGCTTGCGATATGAGATGGTCTATTGAGCATTGATTGTAAAGATTATTTGCAATTAGCACTCGAAATGAACATCAATGTTCACTAGCTCGTTATTCCAAGTAAGACTTAAGCTATGAGACTTACATCTAAGCTAAATAGGTATAGAATGTTGTTTACATTGTATTAACTATACAAGTTAGTCTAATTATACGGCTGCAATCTATGTGCGGTCCACTCTGCGGGTCTGTTCTTGCAACGAAAAGGCCAGAAGCGTATTCCACGCTGCTCAAGTCCAGTTGAAGGTGAAACAGTATTTTTACTGAACAGTAACTCGTACATCGTACTTTTAAATTAAGATCAATTTGGAACCGGCATTTATTAATTTAATTTCTACTCCGGACTACAACACTGGTACCTATAGCATTTCAATAGTGTAATTTTTTAAATTTCTGTGATACTCTAAAGTTCTGATAAGGTTCTGATGGAAAAAGTATAATTCATGTTTCCAGATTATAATACAAAACCTGAGTCTGTATTTTTTTTAGTAATTGTTATCTCAATTGTATTCGTATGAATAAAATAAACTAGTTAAAAAGCTTGTGAACTTGTTTTTCACGTAGCCAGCTCCAGATATGTATCATTTGCCCAATACGATCCTCGTATTCCGAATCAAGCTGCGTGTCTAGTTTTGGAAGAATTTTATTTACTTCGTATCAAAGCATTGTATCTCCTTAGATGATCGGACAAAAACCGACATGACACGAATTGGCCCGTACCGTGCGTCGTTTCAGAGCGGCGTATCAAGACTGCGTATCTTGATAGCTGTCCACATAGGCGATCGTGACACGCCTCGAATCCGGCAAAGATACATACCCGGCACCGCCAATAAGCAGTAGCGGCCATTTTAGACCATAGCCTGGCCCAGTGGGTTGGGTTCGGACGCTACCTTTTCTGTCAAATGATAATAGATAATGTTGTGGGAACGTACCTCTGTTTGGATTAGTAATATCACGGCCTTGTGAGAAAGGAGGGTTTGGAAGGTATATTAATTAAAATTTAGTGCTAATTATAAACTTGAACAAACAGTATGGGCATGGAGGACGGCTGCGGCGAGAGGCATACGGGTCGGCAAACAAAAGCCGTGCTCAACCGGTCTTTTTATGGTCTGTGTTCGCATTGCCAATTATAAATAAAATACTTTTAAATAAATCTTATCATCTTAATATATGTATTTCTTGTGTACGTGTGTATAACAATGAACTTCTCCTAAACGCCTGGATAGATGTTGCTGAATTTTTTTGTTTTTTTGAACACACGTTCAAAGGGATTCGAGAATGGTTAAGATTCACAATTTGGTCTACTGGAAAATGTTTTTTAAACACTATTTTAGTATTTTTATTTTTAACCGTCGTTCATTTACGTGAATCGTCACGTCACCTTGACATTTCATATGGCTGAACAACGGTTTGCGGGATCAGCTGCTATTCTATAAAACAGCAATCTAAGCAGCGCAAGTGTTTTTACTGAACCTCCAACCTGTAAAAAATCATATTTAGTCAATTTTTTTACTAAATTGCAGTTATCCCACGACTTTTGTAGTCACTGAACTATATTATATTATAGATGATTGGGAGATTTATAATTTATTTATGAATGTTGGCTGAAGAGACAGCTCTATATATTTATGAATATGTGTCTTTGTATAATTAAAATGGTTAGAAACTCAAACTACCAATAGTTTTCTTCCTAAAAAATGGATACAAAAAACTGGTACTAAAAGCCGGTGACGTTTGTGGACGTTACATTACAGAAATTAGAAACCTCAATGAACAATAGTGAAAAAGGGTTGTGTTATGTGTGGGTAAATTAAATGGACATTTTACAATTCGTACTGTACGCAGTGCCCGAGGCGAGATCGCGCTCAAAGGGGTCGCGGCGGTTCTATCATTGAAAAGGGGGCGATCAAAGCCTACGATACGTTCCCAAATGTTGTAGTCCTTTTCTATTTCTATTTGTACAGGTGTTTTTGCAGTTCCTTTTTCCATGAGCAATGTAAAGTTATTACTGCGCTATTGTCGTGCACCGTTCCGTCCAATATGAAAATGGTTTTAAAAATCATGAACATGTGCAGCGCCCGACGGTTGTAGTGTTCCGTTTTTGAAGGCATTGTTTGTTCGATATCCACGGACGTTCAATAATCTCATCTCACGAAATTCATCGCGTTCTAGCTTTGTTATGTTCGTACCGAATCTAGGAATACAAGACCGGGGCATGAATATATCCTAGGTATTGCTTGCATTTTGTCGTAACTTTTGCTAGGAATTTTTGCTCCTTCATTTTTTCATGATCCCAATTTAAAAAATTGCCCAAAAATATTGTCTTGATTCCATCCATCCATCCATCCATCACCCTCTGCACATTCGAAGACTATTCATTCTTACCAGTTATCAGTCGTTCGAACGAAGTGGCCTGCCCATTGCCACTTCAACTTGCTAACTCTGCCAAATATGTCGGTGAGTCGATTTCGTTATACATTCGATCGCGCAGCTAAATACAGTCAACATGGTCATGATTAAATCATCAAAACCCATCAATTTTAAAAACTTTTTTTATTATTAATAAATGATTTAATGCTCAGGTACAAATTAGCACGTTCCTAAAGCTAAGATCCCAAACGGAACACATTCCTAGGTCACCATCTTACTATGGATGTAATTCGTGTTACCACGAAAAAGAAAGAAAAATACACTGAGTATCTGGAAGGGAAGGGTAATTAGTATTCCTTTGTACTGCACTATAAGTAAATTGAATATTATCTTAGTAATAGCATTATTATATTTTCTACACCTACTCGTTTTAATAGAAGTTCCTTTGAAAGAGAAGAATGTTTAACGTCCGCAGGTTAAGTCTTCTCAAATAATACGTGCCTAGATTAGTTTTTTCGCTAAAAATAAAAGTAACAACTGTTGAAATGTGGCAGTTTAAAAAAAAATTATGATGTACATTTCTTTTGGTAAGACTAGTAAGGAATAGAAGTTAATGAAATTTGAAATATTTTTTTTATTTTTCCATTTACTTATTAAATAGCTGTACACGGTACATAAATAAAGACACAATATCAGTCACAGATCAGGCCTGTATTTCAGAGAATTTTAGATTTTAGTGAATTTAACAGTAGGTAATCCCTATATTAGCTGTTTACAAAATGAAGTCAATAAAAAAGTAAACTCCATCGATCACGCAGCGACGAGATGGGTACGGCAAATATCAGCGGAATAATATCAAAATATCAACAAATACATACCCCGCAAAGTTCCCACTCAATAACGTTAAAAATGAGCTCTCAAATAGCAAGAAAATTGTTTTCCCGCCCAACAACATCGGCCCGATTCATTGGAAAAATGAAAAGTTTCCCCATCAGCCACTGACACATCGATTGGCGTTTACATCTTTGTAAAAGAAATGTTAGAGATCATGCAAAGCAACATGGACCTTAAACCGATGGCCGGACGTCCTAAAAGTCGTTTTTCTAAGCCTTTGATGGAGTGGATGTTTTCGAACTGCCATCCTGTTATTGGTGAGCAATCCATCATTTATGCAAGTGTGGAAGTAACAAAGACGTAGTATCAGAATACCTAGTCCAGACTATGGCAGCATGACGTTGAAGTGGTAGTACACTGTTTGGCGCATGACGTCTATGGCCTGTGTATAGAATACATTATATCCGGGTGTAAGAGGCGCGGTAGGCGATCTGGACGAGCCCACCACACACGTATACCACGTGTAATTGCTTTCATTGACATGCCGAGCCTCGAAGCTGTGCGGGGAATCTTCCAATAATTAATCGAACATAAACGTTGATGGAAATCAGTTTATGGCTCATACCGTATAGGTATTGAAGGCGTGTTACTTCCTCCCGTAGTAATAATACAAGTACATGTGAACACGGGAAGTTTAGAAACTTTTAATGACTACCGACAAGCTCTTAATAAACCATTAAAAGTTTAGTTTATGTTTATCAGATTAATCGAAGGTTACTTTCTGTGTTATTCATTATATTAAATTTTGTTTTTATACAAAGTTATTGACATATCAGTGTGATCACTTACAAAAATAAATAATGTAACATAATTTTTCTCATTCCTCATAAAAAAATTAATCAATTTATTACGTACTCATTTGGTAATAGTTAGCGCCATTTACTTTTGAAACGGAGTACAAATTAATACATTTACGTGACCATTATACCTGACTAATTTATGTCCGGTTACAAAATTTAACAGTCTGTAATTTAACTTTATTATGTTTTAAAGTAGAAGTTTAACCTCAGGTATATTTCGAAAAAATTGTTAATCAATTCTACGTGTATGTATTTTATTTTAAGTCATTGTCAAGAATTACGATATGAATAGGCACAAGAATGTTTGCCTCCCAATTGTCTCCCGAAAAAGCGTGTTCTATGAAACAAGCTGTTCAGATTTAGTATATTTTTTTTATAAATTTAAACCAAAGTATGTAAGGGTTTCTAAGAAAGTTTAGCTATGACTTGTTATACTCGTTGCTTATGTAAGGCCCGAACAGTGTCGTTATAATCCTGTTGAACAACCCGCTTACAGTTTGTCTTGACTACAACTTGCTCTTGTGTGGAATTACTTACGTTTTCATGCAAGAGCTCCCTTAGTTTAACTTCTTGTTTCCAACCATAAATATTGTGCTACCGAGTGTGCTAACTAGTTTCCTGATACCACTACTAGCTGAGATGTCGTTGGATATGTGTACGAAAAACTGTTAAGTTGGTATTTAAATAGGTTTGCAACCATGGGTAATATTTTTTTAATATGCATTCTTTTTACAAAAATGTTATGTTTTTTAAGCATAAAGCATTAAGCATAAAGATAAATTTAGACACAGAAGATTTATTTTCCATTGAAAAGTATAATTATAAACATACAAATGCTGCTGTTTCACTTAAGTCGTCACAAACAGGATAATTCATATTCGAATATTTGCGAGACCGCAATATAACTTTTTAAATTAATGTATGACGAAAGAAGTTAGCCCGAAATTGTGTTATACTAGGGAAGACAAGAATATCAAGTCGGAAACATGTTTTAACGATATCGGTTGAAATAAGTTCTTGGTTATCTTTCTAATTTATTTTGTTTTAGAGTGCTATTTCTTTATATTAACAATTTATATAATTATTTATGTAAAAATAGTGCCATTTTGACATACATATTTTTAAATATGTTTTCAGTATGGGTTTAGTTCAGTTTATTTAGTTAAAATTACACACAGTGACTGTTAATTAGAGTCACTAATGTGTTTAAAATAAACTTGTATTTGTACCCCTTTGGAGTTCCCAAGTCCAATGGGCACTCCAAAGCAAGGAACGCTCAAAGAATAACAGAGAATATGCTGGAATTAAAAAAAAATGGTTATTACGTAACCAAAAATTATATTTATAACACATCCCAAAGTACCACTAAGCTAAAAATATATATTAAAATCACTATAATTTTCGGGCGATTTAAACGTTGCCATTTTGGCACGCTTACTCTGTGACGTCAGATTACACGAGTTTGATGTTATGAGTTTGGTTCACAAAGTTACTAAAAGTTAAGCAAAGTTTATAATGTGTAAATAAATATTTTCGTTCCTTTGAGCTCACATAGCATCAAAACTATGCCTAATAAATTATATTTTCTTATGCCGAAAGATATAAAAAGAAAAAAGGGGATGCAAGGCTATGTGTCGTGTTTGGGCAGTTTAAACCGATGTGACGATCATTTTAAGTAGTAGTAGTAGCATAGTAAGGACAATAAAAAAGTGATGAAAAAACCACATTGCGATGATTAAATTTCACTATTAAATTATGATAAATTTCTAAAATAATAAAATGTTTTTAGCAATAAATTTGCTAATAATTTTTTTGTATTTTTTTGGAGTCACATGCAAGCTCCCAATGTTGAAATATTCTTACTATATATTATTATTTTTAGTCACACTGATTATTCAAATATTTCAAAAAAGTGGACAGTTAAACATATAATAAACATCTAAGAAACAATTTAACTGCTTGCAGCGTTGATTCACTAAGGTTATATTTTATGACATTAGCACCATAGTAGTAGTAATACATAATTAACGATATTCGTTTATCATTCAACGGGCAATACACACTCCGCGTATATATCTGTCCATTTCCAGTTCGAATTCCATTTTAGTGATATCGTCAATGATATTTTTTAAATCGCCCACCAAGGCCAGTGGCTTGACCAAGTCTTTCTGTATTTAAACATCGCCACAGTCCTTTGATATTCATTTAATTTTGTTTGTTTTTATGTAATTAAAACTCTAAACTCAATCAGACTTTTTCTCTAACTCTTTGACTCGTAATATTTCAATCGTCGTCTGAAGAAAAGACAGGTCTAATTTTATTTGCAGTGTTGTGACAACGAAAAGAAATTCCTTATACAATATTTTGTTACTCGGCTTCCCGTCTCAGCAGAAGACGACCCGATAAACTTTTAATGCGTTTTTCACTTCGTTATGAAATATTTCAATCGTCTTAATTAGGCGAGGAGGCGAAAATATTGCGTTATTAAGCAGCTTTTACGGTTCAGAATGTACCGTTCGGGACGGTTATAGGTATAAGAAGTGATTTGGTGCTGGCATGGATTTACGCTGTAATTCATTGGTGTGTTTTATTGGTTTGTGTCTTTGCCTGCTACTCTGCGTACGTAAATTGTTTTTTTTTTTATTCCTATTCTACTGTTACTACTATTTCCATCAATTTAATTAATTTATTGGCTGGCAACCCATCCATGTACATATCAAATATGTAAGTACATTTTTGTTTATGTATTTTTGTTATTCTTCGGCTTTGAATAACGTAACTTGGCCTTTTAGTAACATTGATTGCAAAACTTAAAGAAGCCGTTTGACTAGAAATGACATAACGCTCGAACTAAGCTTATTGCAATAGCAACAAAACTCAAGGAAGGTTATCGATTTTATTGATTGAGTAAACTTGACTTAAACTTTTTTAATCACCTCCTGATTAGGTGGTTGGATTAAAGTAACTTTTGGACATGTGAAAGGGTTATCACATATAAGTTGGTGGCCTTGAAGGACTTTGCACTCTTAGGAACTCCATTTCGTAGTTAAATAAACTCGTCATGTCTTCCTGTCGATGCAATAATGATAAATAAGACTTCATATTGCAGTGGGATAATAAAATCAATCTAGTGTGATCAATCTATTAATGAAGTTCTTCAAAGCTTTGCAAGTCCCTTTCACTGGACAGTTATTTCATGTATGGTTATGAACCACACAGTTTGTTTTTATTGAAACATTTAAACACAACACCGAATGGTGGAAACTGAGTTTTTTTACATACAACAGTACATATTGTAACCAGCAGTCCCTTCGCCACTATTCATGTAGGTACTCCTATACTAACGGATTAACCAAGTAGTGTCTTTATTATTATCCTCTGCCAACTGGACTAATTATCCCACCGCCTATTTGAGCCTGAGTCGGTCACAGTTACGTATCATGGGCGGCAGCGGGTGGGTGGTTCTACATACTCGTTTGCTATATCCATCCATAATCCACCCTGGACTCGCATTGAAGACCTTAATATAAACCACTAGACTGACACTGCTGTCGTCGCAAATACTCATTAGTTCGGTTCGAACTAGCCCAAGTACACAAATAATACCACAGGAACTTATTGAAAAGCTAGGAAGCTAGAACTACGTTTAAGAGCTAAGTTCTTAACTACTATCTCTAGTGGACTTTGGTCATTGTTTGTTTTATTACTTTTACTTTTACAACTGTTAATCTCATAGATTAGTTTGACTAGGTCAGACAACTACAAACCACCATCACAATCATATTATAGTCTTAATATTGAGCACTGCTCTCATCTCAGAGTGAGAGGAGATGCCGTTGCTCACAAGGCTGAATGATGTTTTGATTAGCAGGCATGCAGATTTCATTATCATGCTTTCCTTCTTCGTCCCCGGCAACCAGAAGCAAAATAGTTTTTTTTTGAGATTATCCAAAATCTTAATATTAAGATTCAGACGTGTCTTACCTTATAGTAGACTAAAACTCATTTAATTAGTTTAGAACGAACAAAGTTTCGTAAGTAACTTGTGTTACGAAAAAACTCAGCATGAATGTTTCGGAGGCCAAACGATTTAATTAAATCAATAGTTAATTAATTAATTTCGGGGCTATTCAGCTTCGGAAAGAACGATAAATTTGTAGAACTAAGTACACAGTAGACATGACCTATCCGAAATTTTCATTGCGGGATTTTCCAAAATTGATAAATCAAAAGTGATTGAAATTCATACAACCTGTGCTTTACCTCAATACGATGATTTCAAACGCTGTTAAATATTTTCATTTCTGACGGTAAAGTTTGGCATATAACGCGAGACCCGATTCAAATATTATGTTGCCATTTACTGGTCTATGGGAATCCAAATTAGAAATAATTTCGAACGCGTTCCTCATCTTAAAAATAAAAACACAAATTTTTAGATTAGTACAATTTCGTCAACGGTGGCATTTCTAAATGTTTCCTATTCTGTTGATGGAATAATTGAATCCGTCAAAATTATAGAAAGCCAATCGTTCTTGGGTTTATTAATTATATTTAAGAAGGGCCGTTTATTAAAAAGGTATTTATTTCATTTATCGCTGTCGGAAATCTTCTCCTATTAATCTTACGAGTAAGTTAAATAGCGTTGGTGAATGTTTCTTATACTTCGAGGATTCGATTGGATGGAGTCTACTTGGCGCAGTGACGGATTAAAAAAAGAAGAAAACTCCTAAATAATACTACGCTGCTCCTATTATGTGGTTTGACTGTTAGAATGCCGCCAGGCTGCTTTAAGTCCAGTCTTTTAAAAATAAATGTTTTTATTACAATAAAGAGTCCATCCATCCATCCATCCATCAGCCTTTCTGGGTCCACTGCTGGACATAGGCCTCCCTCAATCGTCGCCACTCCTCCCGATCCTGCGCCCTCTGAATCCAACGGTTTCCCGCTGTCCTCTTCAGGTCGTCAGTCCACCTCGTCGGGGGGCGGCCAATACTTCGTTTCCCGAGACGCGGTCTCCACTCGAGGACTTTTACTACCCAACGGTTATCAGTCCGTCGAGCGACGTGGCCTGCCCATTGCCACTTCAGTTCGCTAATCCTGCGAGCTATGTCGGTAACCTTCGTTCGTCTACGGATTTCATCGTTGCGAATCCGGTCCCGTAGAGAAATACCGAGCATAGCTCTCTCCATAGCTCGCTGAGCGACTATGAGCTTGCGGATCAGACCAACGGTAAAGGACTACGTCTCGGATCCGTATGTCATCACTGGCAACACACATTGCTCGAATACTTTCGTCTTCAGGCACTGAGGTAATTTGGATGAGAAGATATGTCGTAGTTTCCCGAACGCTGCCCAGCCGAGCTGGATTCTGCGAGTGACCTCTTTCTCGAAGTTGGACTTACCCAACTGGACCACTTGTCCCAGGTAAACATACTCGTCAACAACTTCAAGAGCAGCGCCATCAACAACAACCGGTATAGGTTTGACATGCACATTGGACATGACCTTAGTCTTGTCCATGTTCATTTTCAAACCCACCCGTTGCGAGGCGCTGTTCAGGTCTCCTAGCATGGTGTTGAGGTCGTCCAGCGATTCCGCCAAGATCACTATATCATCGGCAAATCGAAGGTGTGTGAGGCGTTCTCCGTTGATGTTGATGCCGCGACCTTTCCACTCCATCAGCTTGAACACATCTTCCAATGCAGCGGTGAAAAGCTTTGGGGAGATAACATCCCCTTGCCTGACACCTCTCTGCAATTGGATGGGGTTCGTGCTTCTGTCGTGTACTCGGACTGACATAGTGGCGGCATCATATATCCACTTCAACACCTCGTTATACCTATAGTCGATCTGGCACCGCTGCAGAGACGCCAACACCGCCCAGGTTTCGACAGAATCAAAGGCTTTCTCATAGTCCACAAACGCGACACATAACGGCTGGTTATACTCCTCGGTCTTCTGTATAACCTGTCGCAGTGTCTGTATGTGGTCCATGGTACTATAGCCTTTTCGGAAACCGGCTTGTTCGGGAGGCTGGAAGTCGTCAAGCCTGCGCGCTATGCGATTTGTGAGGACCCTCGAAAACAACTTGTAGACGTGGCTCAAGAGTGCGATAGGCCTGTAATTCTTCAAGAGGGTTTTATCGCCCTTCTTGAAGAACAATACCACTTCGCTCTTGCGCCACGCCTCCGGGGTGATTCCACTACTGATGACGGAATCGAACAATTTCTGGAGAGCCACTAGGACGGGTTTCCCGCCCGCTCTTAGCAGCTCTGTTGTGATTCCGTCATCTCCCGGTGCCCTGTTGTTTTTTAGTTGTTTGAGAGCCCCCCTTATCTCGTACAGGCTGACGTCCGGGATATCTTCGGTGTAGTGCCGGGTTAGCTTGGCTCGCTTATCGTGAGCACCAGCTATAGCTGGGGCTTGCGAGGAGGTGTATAGTTGTCGGTAGTAATCCTCAATTTCTCTCAAAACTTCGGGTTTGGACGATACTATGGTACCGGTATTGGTCTTCAACCTCGTCATCAGGCTTTGCCCAATGCTTTGATCTCGAGCGAACACTTTGGAGCCTTTGTTCCGCTCGATTGTGTTGGCGACGCGTTTGGTGTTGTATGAACGCCAATCACGTCGCATGCTGCTCGAGATCTCTGCGTTGAGCTGCCTACACACTGCCATGGAGGTTGGCGACTGGACACATAGATCTCGTCTTTTCCCAATGAGACCGAGAGTATGTTTTGAGAGAATTTGAGGTTTACGATTAGAGGGGGTCTTGAAAAATCTAGACCCAACCTCTCGGACAACTGATACGAACCTCTTGTTCATTTCGTCCACAGAAACGCAGCTCTCCAGGTCCGCGAAACGGTTTTTGAGCTCAAGATGAAAGTCACCGGAGCCCTGAATCTGGACAGGTGTTGGGCGGAGGATAGACTTCATCAGGCGTGACCGTTCCAGCTTAACGTTGATATTTAAGGTGCCTCTGACCATTCTGTGATCACTACCGGTTTTGAACCTGTTGATCACAGAGACATCCTTAAATATGTGCCGTTTGTCTGCCAGAATGAAGTCTATCTCGCTTTTAGTGGAACCATCAGGGCTGATCCAAGTCCACTTGCGGTGCTCTTTCTTCTTGAAGAAAGAGTTCATCATAGAGAGGTTCTCCTTCTCCAAGAAGTCGGCAAGCATGTGGCCTCGGTGGTTCCGGCGTCCAGATCCAAAAGGCCCTACCTTCTGCTCCTCACCATTTCGCGCACCTAGCCTTGCATTGAAATCCCCCATCACAACTGTGAAATGAGTCTTTGAGGTATGTATGGCCCTACTGACGTCCTCATACAATACCTCAACCTCTTCATCGGGGTGTGTGGATGTCGGCGCGTAAACCTGTACGACCTTCAGCGAATACCGTTTCGATATTCTGAGTGTAAGGTACGCTACCCTTTCCGACACACTGCCGATGTCCACTACGTTGTTAACGAGGGACTTGTGGACGAGAAACCCGACACCACCTTGGGACTGTTGTTCGCCCTCCCGGTGGAAGAACAAGTTACCAGATCCAAGGATTACCGTGTCCTCCCCCTGTCTTCGGACTTCGGATAACCCCAAGATACTCCAGTGTAACTTGTTCAATTCCTCTTCCAGCTCATATATCTTCTCATCGGCCCTCAGTGTCCTGGCGTTATATGTTGCCAGGGCCAAAGGTCGTTTAGCTATAATATTGGTGGCCGGGCGTCTGCCGGGGATTTTAGCACCCCTTGCCCTACCGTTACCATGGCCGCCACCGTAGCCAGGAATAGCAGGGCCGCCGGGGACTGGGGGCCGGGGCCTTGGTTGTGCTAACATGAGGGGTTGTAGCCATAGTCACCGCGCTTGGCTAGTGCGAGTTGGTGACCGCAGTTAAATTAAAAGTACGCTGCTGAGAGACGCTGCTGCCCATCTCTTGTACTGTTGTTGTCGCTCTTAGCACCACCCGGGAGGGACGTGTAGGGTTGCCTTGGGTTAGCTACCTACGGACGTGTGCGACAACACCCCCCCCTGCGACAACACCCCCCCCAACAATAAAGAGTAATTAAATAAAAATGTTTTGTCTTCTACATTCAAACTCAATTCAGTCCTCAGGGGTAGCAACGTAACTGTAGACTTAAAACCAGCCTTGCTAACAATTTCTAACTATTACTAACACCAGCAAACAGGACTAACACTATCACATACATTCCCTGTCCCAGTCCTCAGACCTAATATCGAACTGACTAACTAATGTTCTTATATACTGTCTCTGCTAACTGAAATAATGGATGGTGCTGCAAGCTAATTTTTGAAATCCATAAAAAAAGTCTATCCTAATTTAAGATTGCACTCGTGACGCGTCTGTCCACTTCAACTATTGCATCCTTAGCGTTAATCGAGTACTAAGCTATAATCGCATCCACTTTAGACATAACCGCGTAGCCTCAACTATGCGTGAAGTGGCAAAGTTTTGATATTACTCCAGTTACCTAACTTCATTAATTACTTTAATGTACACAATTAATATTATTCATGGCGTTACTCAACTATCTAGCTGCTAACCGCTACATGTTCGAGACAAATATTTTTATGTCGCTATAAATAGTGATACTAACATGAATTAATAGAATACCTGGAACTTATGTCTCATAACATGTCAGAAGCGCTTTAGAATGCCACAAAAAAGTATTTACCAGTTGCATTAATAAAATATTAGTATGCAAGTAGTTAGTATGTTGACTGGATCTATACTCTTTACGTAGGTAAATGTATTAGAAATATTATGACGTGCAAATAATTGGTGCAAATTTAAAGAAACTTGCATCGCATCGAACAATGCATCGAGCTACTTGTTTGTTTATGGCTGGATGACGTCAGTTCCTCTTGAAATTTTTGCGGTTCTTGCGACCGTCATTGGTACTGTAACACTTTTATGGTGCTACAGGGATGATATGATTTCTTCTCTGCTTGTTAGGTGCGCTTAGGTACATGTTCTTGCTTTCTTAGCTATTTTTTTTTTTTTTATGGAAAAAAGATAGCAAACGAGCTTGCAGCACCACCCATCCGCTGCCGCCCATGACAACTGTGACTGACCTTGAACAAGACTCAATTAGGGACTGGGATGGTTAGTCCAATTAGTTGAGAGAGTTAATTAGAACATTAGTTGGTCAGTTCGTTAGTAGGTATGAGGACTGGGGACTGTTAGTGATAGTTAGTCCTGTTAGTTGGTGTTAGTAATAGTCCAGTTAGTACTTGTTAGTAGGAGTCTCGTTCTAAGTCAGTCACAGATGTGTTGCTACCCTTGAGGACTAAGATGGTCGCCTCTAAAGAAGTGTAACCGGAATCCACACCTTTCCAACCGGACCACAATTGCTTTAAAAACAATTATTACACGGCAGAAATGGTACTAGGTACCGTGGCGGGCGGTGGTACTACCCCGGGCGAACTCTATATGGAACCAATTAGCTTTCATATAAAACCTATTTGGTTCCCTATAGGCTCTACCACCTACCAAAAGCTAACCACCACCAACCAGCTAAAAGAAAATTTAGGCGATGTGTTTTTCAACACTTCAGTCTAGACTAAACTATTCAGTACTTCTTTTATATAGTCGCTATACTTCATAAAAGAGCACTTTAGTAATAACTGGTATAATGGAACGTGAGTAGCCAATTCCATAGCCTGTTCTACGATGAAAGATCTATTGTATCATATGTTGCTTTGTACTTCAAAGTTATTATATGAAAATATTCTTAAATAACACTTAATTTTAAGAAAAAATAATACATTAATTAACTCATTACATTATTAATTAATTTTATACTGTTCATATTCCAGTCGGTAATTGGATTGGTTTTCATTGATCATTCCTTATAGCATTCCTTTGCAAATCTTAATTTTACCGTCTGTCTAGATTTTCTTATTTTTTGCCTCAGCCTAAACGTTTGCTTAACCAATGAACATCAAAAAAATATCATAGTTTGATAGGCAGTCGTCTAAAATAATTTATATTTATGACTACAAAAACGCAATGCGATATGAAGTGAAGCGTAGAAACCTTTTTTTTTAATCCCGTTGTAGTTTTATCACGATTCTATCAGTTGCATGTCCAATTTTCAATTTATCAACAGAATATAAAATCCGAGGGAGGTATGTCAGATTACACTGTTATATCCAGTGCATAAATGTATCAGGACATGGCGAAGCACTCATATGCACGTGGTAAGTTTCGTGACAATTGCTACTGATCAGTGATCGACAGTAAGTTACAAAACTACGAGTATCTCGTTGAGAACTACAAGTAGGTACTAGTCCCCATTCTTATCCTAAAGTAACTATCGCCAAGCTATGGATGGGAACAAAGACTTCCGATTACTGATCTGCCACACATAATTCTTTGTGCACCGGTCTCCTATCGCAATGAGATGGGTATAGCCCCACGCTAGCTGTGTGCGGATTGGCTGAATTCCCAGGCCTTGGAGAACATTATTGAAAAGTCTCAGGCATGCAGGTTACCTTACCGTGTTTCCACCCGTTACAGCAGGTATTAAATTCATTTCTTAAATAAATTTTATAATGACTTTGAAACCTTGACTTGTCTATCTGTCTGTCTGTCATTTTAGCGTGCCGCTTGAATTTGAACCATGGCCGATTGAGTGAAAGAATATACAAATGGATTATAGGACTCTGTGCTCGATTTCTATTCTCATTATAATATTGTATATTATTTAATAATTATAGGGATTAATAATCTATGACAAAAACCGATCCAAAACCATTAACCAGCGTTTACAGTGGCTCCGGACCGGTTAGGGCTAATTTGTTATTTCAACACTCACAATTTGTTTTGTATTCAATTTATACTCGCCTATTATATATACTTTAATTAAATTACATTACCAGGAAGACCCTTTGGGAGGTTGAGTTCGTCGGAACAGACGATTCGATTATAACTTTGCATCATTTGCTGTATGTTGGAATTTCCAGTCAATCAGCTTTTTGCTTCAAAATAAGGTATCTTTAAAACCTAAATAAAATAATGGGTGTTAAAATACTGGTTTTCTTAAAATTTAAATTTGCAACAACACAGCTGCAGAAATTACAAGAACAATTTCAGAAATACAAAAAAAAACACACACATAACACAAACACACACACACTAACACGCAAAAAAGATAGATAAGAAACATTAAAACATAAACCTATGTTGAACTAAAATTCCCATCCATCAGCCTTTTGAGGTCCACTGCTGGACATAGGCCTCTCCTAAACGACACCACTCCGACCGGTCCTGTGCCTTCTGAAACCAGCGGTTTCCCGCCGACTTCTTCAGGTCGTCTGTCCACCTTGTCGAAGGGCGGCCTGTGCTCCTTTTTCCGAGTCGTGGTCTCCATTGGAGGACTTTTCTCCCCCACCGGTTGTCAGTCCTTCGAACGACGTGGCCTGCCCATTGCCACTTCAACTTACTAACTAAAATTAACAAAAGAAAATAAAACAAAATTTATTTACATACACAGTGTGGTCTATGGTGGTGAATGTTTGTGAATAGCACGTGAAATATGACTGTATTTTATTTTACTAATCGGCTGTGGGTTTGATCTGAGATTGCTGGATATGTTAGATAATAGGCAGATAAATATTTATCGTAAATTTTTTAAAATCATAAATGCTTTTCTTAGTACTTGTCGAGACCTCAGCAGGGAAAAGACAAGCAGTAGCAATGTTTATAAATTAAGACACAAATTTGCATTTTGACTAACCACAGACATTGCCTAATAGTAAGTTCCGTTGTGTATGCGAGTTCATAAGTATAGTAAGTATGTACTTTTACAGTCGCAGTTACTATAAGAGCCCACCGACTACTGAGTGCGTACTTGAGGCTTTTCTCAGAAACATGCGCTTTTTGCTGTCAACAACCGTTTCTGAAATGTACAACCACAAAAAAAATTAAGATACTTGTATTTTTGATCATTTTTTGACGCCGCAACTAATTGTTGTGTTTTGTTTGTAAAACTTGTAATGGTACTTTTTAATACCCGTAATAAATATGTTAAATGAAAAAAGTTGACCCATAAAAACCATAAAAAACTAAGAGAAATTATATACTTATCCAGTTAATTGTAAAAAAAATTAAACAAGAATCAAAATTAATATCTGTGTTTATGCATGTGATAATATATTTAATACCTTCTGTGTTTAAAAATGATGTTAAAATAATAATATATTTCTGATTACAGTTTACGATTCAAAAATACTCGCAGTCCACGTTTAAGTAACTCAAAAATTTGTGAATTTTAATGAAACAAGAAGTCGATTGTAAAATTGTTGTTTTTACTAGGTATCAGATAATGTCAATACCACAGTTAGCCAAATGTGGGAAAACTATCACCAAATTGAATTTACTTAAAACTTTAAGCAGTCGTTACTGGCTTTGGAGACTCAAGTATGAGAGCTGTTTCCGAATGTTTGGTAAAAAAATGTGATGGACAGTCAAGCTTTAGATGAAATCGTATTTCTAGATCGCAAATTCATGCTAGTACCAAATTACAGTTTATTTCGAACTAACTTACCTGAACTGGCATGCTGATAAGCACATGATGTGCCATCGAAACGTCGAAAACAATTCAGTTAGCGATGAATTTGAAAAGGCTGGATGAACTGAGCCGCTCGCCTCTCTAATATTCCGTGTGGGCCGCTTCGCTGAAAACGTTATGAATAATATATGTGCGCGATGTAGCACCCCTGGATCGCGTGGGTAGCTTTGTATCCACATTTGTATTTACGTTGCCCGGTGACCGTGACAAAGTGACGAATAATTCGCAACAGAAGCAATGATTAACGTGAAAAAAAAAAGTAGATAACCGAAAATTGCTGATCCTGAGATCCTGTTCAGAATAAGGAACAGACTATTTAAATTATTGCATTTTCATCGGTCCTTGATAAGTCTGCAAAGTTTCAAATCAATCCAAAGTTTTCAAGGGGGTAAAAATCACGATCAAAGATTCCATTACGTACATGCTAAGCTAATGAAAGCGTGTTAATTAAAAACGACGTCATGAACTGATTCTTGACAATTCAACCACTGAATACGTGATAAATGTCGTATGGTTCTAAATCTTTAATTTTTTGTCTGTACTAAGATATTGATAAGGAAAATTGAGGTCTTTTTCAACGTTTAAAAACCATTGACCCACGAATCCACCATCGAGAAGAATAGTTTCTGACCGATGCAATTAAATATTAGTTACAACACTCATTAGAAGACGGCCTAGATCGATTTTTTGTGCCGATACTTGATCGATATTTGAAAAACAATACCTATTATATTTACTTCTGGATCAATCTCAAATTCCTTTGCAATTTCCAAGTATACAAAGTGCCGTGTGTTAGCAATATTTCATAGAATAGTTGTTGGCTTTAGTGATTCTTGTAAGACTCAATACTCAGTAATTGGTGAAAATCGGATTTGGCAGTCTAGAATAGTCCCTTTTCCAATGAAATTGTAAAATTGAGTAATTATCTGTAAAGCTCAGTTCTGATTTTGTTACATAAAGAGGGCTTTTACGGTTGGATTTAGTCCCTTGAGTTGAGTTTGAAAGCATTAAAAACAGTGCTTTGAACCATCATCGGGTCACCCGTTTTCCTGTTATAATGAGTTTTATCATAAGAGGTTTAAAGTTCCTAATGTTTTGTTTAGTTTATAATAATTTACTTGTGCACTTACAATTTTCAAATCTATGTTTTAAGCCTCTAAGCACTCTAAGGCACATGTTACACAGCCGTCCTTAAAGTTAATGTTAGTTAAAAGCTTAATTCTTGGTTTATCTCGTTGCCATTGTGGCTAACACGGAACACAGAGGTTCCGTAGTGGCTAAGATATTGCTCAATGTACAAGAATTCAATACATACTCGTAACCTACTAGCGGACGCCCGCAGCTTCACTCGCGTGGAATTAGATTCTTCTTCACGCGTTAATTAGCTCCACAAATATGTAATGAATCCGTAAAATAAACATAGGTATCCCCTAACATTTAATGCCATATTTATTTATATCTAATCAACAGCCTGAAATATAAATTTTATGCCTCTAGTTCTGAAAATGTATCTTGTTTTGCTCATAGTGCTCTTCTCTTGTTCCAGGTTGGAGCAGCGATGATGTCCTGTCCGCTTCCCCTGCCGCTGCTGCCGGCCCTGCACCCGCAACCCGCCTTGGCATCTGACTTCCCTATTCACATTGGAATAAAGGTTCATATTATCCAATACCATTTTATAGCGGTGGTAGCCGTGTGTGGTTTGAATTTAGTCTATCGAGAGTAACTTCAGTCTCTTGAGAAGAACTCGATATGTTCCGGGTTGAAATTCAATCATCAATGAATTCATCATCATCAATACATCATCATCAATACATATCAATACATTCATCAATACATCATCAGGCATTTTACAAACTTAAAGGAAAGAGGAAATTCGCAGCCTCCATGCCAAATTACAGAATTTTCATTTGAGAAGTAGAATTGTGAAATACCAATCAAAGATATAAGGTAACTTTATGAATCGAAACTCTGATCCAAAGCCGCCTGCATATTGGTCGTTTAAATAAAAATGTGTTGCTGTGAAAATATGGGATCTTAATAGTCGATATTTCTAGACTTATTATATTTAGCATATCACTTATTAGAACACAATTAGAATTAAGTTTCTGTAAGACTAGACGGAGTCTATGTATATATCAGTACCATATGTCAGATATTCGCTGAAGTTAAAAAAACTATTTTGCTTTTATTGGTGTACTATGCGACAAATTATTCTTAAATAAAAGTGAAACATGATAGAAAGCAGCAGCTTTTCAGCAACTTGGAATCGAACTCCGATGATTTTTACTTAGAAAGCCAAGTATATAATTGTATACTTAACTACGACACAGTACTAGTACCTACAGTACAGAGCTATGTATTTATTGGGAAAACATCCATGATATAAGGAAGCTACAAACTATTTCACCTTAAAATTAAGCTCCGTGTACACGAACCCCAAGAGCTTGAAATGTACTGACGTACTCGTACCTACCGTCAATATTTGAGATAAACTTTCGCCCAATTACCTTTGCAAGTTAAACCGTCTTAATTTATAAGTAGATATCGATTCGCACTGAGTTTAATTAGTTCCCAGCTTTGAGGTGTACACTTCATTTATTTCGTTATTTGTGAAGGCTGATTGTTCCCAGTTCCTCCCGCTGTTCCCGCCGGCGCCCGCTGACTCTGGCATTGTGTACCCGCCCGAGTGTTTCTACTGCTAATTATTGTCTTGTAATTAATCCTTCTTTAATCAAAACATGGGATTTTAGGATTCAGTGATAGTTTGCACGACTCATAAAATAATTGCATTTATTCTATGGAGATGAATTTGGCTTAAGCTTTACATGTGTAAACGAGCAGAAAAAACTTCCCTGTTGTTGTTTTTATAGATACCAATATATACTATCATCAAATGACTGTCGGGACGAGTGTTAGTCCCGTTAGTTTTTTGTTCCTATCGTTTTTATATAAATAGGAAAGTGGGGTCAAACCCACTTTCCTTTTTTTCTCCTCCTCAACAGAATGATGTATCGACGTGATTTTTTGCATAGATGTGTCGAATGTTCTCAAGCCTCGAAGGACTTCAACAAGGCTTTTTAGCGATTGTTTTACAATTAAAAACAACCAACACCGACGGCTTACCGTACACTCTGAAGCACAGAAGCGTGGGCATTTGAAATTTTCCGGTCCACAAACCGGGGCGCAGCCGTTGTTGCCTATCTCGATCACATACGATCGACATAAGCTATTGATTGGGCTATGAGCGATTAAGATTTTAGGAAACACTTAGTATGTAGAAAACGTTTTATCTTCGTAAGTAACAGTAAGTTCACTGGAAACTTTTATAACATTTAAGTATTATCACAGAGAAACAAGATGAGTGCACGCCCCGATGCATAAGTTTATTCATTAAAGACCAATTTCCCCAAACGTCAAGAGAGCAAAATATGAAAAATTTGTTGTTGCAAGAGTTCGCCCGCTCAAAAGCGGAACTTTATGAAGAATACTTGAATTATGCCCAGAGAGCAGTTGCCCAAACTTGTGCCTCTTACTGTACGGGTTTATTTTTGGTACGCCATTACGGCGTGTGTCAACCTAATTTACCCCGTTGATTCAATTTGGTGCCATATTTCAGTAGTCGCGGACGAGATTTCAATTCATACATAATATTTGAATAAATAAATATGCATGAAACCAATTTATAGAGGTCGGTGGAGCGTTCTCAGTTGGCGGGTGGGCCACAATATCGGGGACCTCATTAGCAGTACCCTGCTACGGCGTAGCTGTTCTACGGAGCTACGCCGCTCGCTACTGCCCATTGTTTTGTAATACACTGTACTTGATCGTTCGTTATTGGCTGTTTTCTACACACTGATATTGGAGGTTGTTAATGCTCTATTCCATTGACTCTATTCACTCGTTTTACAAACGAATCTATTTAAAATTTTATCACGAGATTGTAAATTTGTATTGCTAAATCAAACTCATTCATATTTAAAAAGTCGCTTGTTTGTCTGTAAGTGCTACTTAAAACGGTTTTTAAAAACTTACAAAGAGGATCAGACTGTCACTGAGGATTAAGAACAGTCAGCACTTATAGTACTAGCTACATCGGACTAAATAGTATTCCTATTTAAGTGCAATTCAGTAATAATAATGTTACCTTAAATTAAATTAATATATCTAAACCGAAAGGTTATTTTAACAATATTATTACTATTATTACTACTATAGTAATAATTATGAGCTTTAAAAATATATTTAAAAAAAAACTTGCAACTAAACACTACATCTTAAATGCTGGTATTATACCCAATATATTTATTAACTCAAGCCCAAACTCTTTGAATTGAAAGCCCTTTTCAAAAATCTTTGTTTCAAATTCAAACCTCTCTAACCCTAGATGTAGATTGATTTTTTTAACACATTCAACATCAACAAGATAATCAATAAATAATCAAGTCGCATAATTTAAAAAAAAACCTGCAAAACAAATTAAATGTATAGGTAGGAGATAGCGAAAAC
Organism: Carterocephalus palaemon; assembly: GCA_944567765.1. Classification (NCBI taxonomy): domain Eukaryota; kingdom Metazoa; phylum Arthropoda; class Insecta; order Lepidoptera; family Hesperiidae; genus Carterocephalus; species Carterocephalus palaemon. The sequence goes on along the minus strand of OX155643.1, from coordinate 9,858,319 downwards.
GATTGTTAACCAACTTTAAATCTATATAATTTTATACTGTCCTATTGTTATACTGTTATTTAAAATGAAAAATTATAAAAGGAACCTTAATAAGTTTTTTAAATAACAATTCAAAGATACCACAGAATACTTAATTGTACAAACCAACCAGTTTACCCAATTTTATATGGTCGGTCGATTCTTTTGTCTTCATTTTGACAATATGGCGTCTGGTTGCCTTTTGGTGAATCTGTCATGTCTTTAGTGACATTCGCATGGTTAAGACGAATCGTTTGACGTAAGAATCCTCGAAATCGCCTTACGCATTTGGTATCTAGCACGCAATAGATGTACCAACGTACATTGACTGATAAACACATTATAAACAGGTAAAAAAAAGGGATCACGTTTTTGTACCAATAGTATAAAGTTACGTATAATATAAAGTATAAATTACTTAGATGGTAGGTAAATTTGTATAACGCTTATGCCGACTGCCGAATATATAAACCACACGGCCATCGTCCCTAGCTGTACCTGTGTTTATGCTACCCCTACATAAACCCTTCCGGCTTCGTAATAACCGGTCCGTCCATCATGTTTCATCCCTCACATATCCCATCCCACAGTTATGTCGGTGCAATAGCTGCGTACTGGAATATAAGTGTTTAGCAAAACGAGGCGATAAATGTCTATCTTCATAACCATTAAAACTGAAACCGTGTAATGATAAAGCGACACATCTCAACTATTTATTTGTACCACTTTTGGGCACGGATATCCTCTAAGAATTGGAGAGGTAATTCCACCACGCAAGACAAGTGCAGATTGGTTAACTTCACATGCCTGCGAGAACATTACATTTTCCTTCACCGTTACATCAGGCGATATTTAATTTCTTTTTACACATAACTTACAGTCATTGGTTGCCGTTTGGATATGAATCCTTGATTGAGAGGCGTGTTCGATAACCACTGGGCTGATATGATATCCAAATCTCTCCTCCGATTTTGAGACTTTGAGCTTGCGAATGAAACTTACAGTAAAGGACCACGTCTCGGTTCCAAAAGTCATCATCATCATCACTGTTCGAACATGTTTGTCTTCATGCACTGAGGTAGTTTCGTTGTCAAGATGTGTCGTAACTTGCGGAACGCTGCCCAGCCGAGATGGATTCTTCGAATGACCTCTTTTCCGAAATTGGACTTTCTGGACTACTTCTGTTCTTCATATCCATTTAAATTTTCATTCATAAATTTTAAACAAAGGGTACAAAGGTTTTCTCTTCGTTAGTATAATAATTATAGACAAAGCTCGTCAAAACACAGAAAACATTCTAGAGATTTGTGAGTAATGATAAGCACGATCAAAAAGGATATACATGCACGCACATTAGTGAGCTCACTAAGTGCCTTTTAGGTAATTTTTCTTAGAGCTGCAGTAGATGTTTTGTTTTATAGATATACGAAAATTATTATTGTACTCGTAATTAGGTCTGACCTTATTGTAAACAAAGACCAGAAGCAAAATTGTTGAACTACTATCAATTTGGTTTTAAACCAAGATATTATAACAAGGATCCATTTCCATTTAAACTAATTCTCTAGCACACTAGACTAGAAATTCATTCTATTGTTAAACATTTAGACAAAGTTCTAATGGTTTTCAAAATGGTTTAATATTCAAAACGAACGAACCCAAACAATACTAACACATTGAATAGATGCTCGACGTCATAAGTGGAATTGTAGTAAATTAACTCGAAGCAGAGTGTATTACACGCTTAAAAGTTGTTGAAAATGTGAAACCAAACTACAATCTAGACTTTGAAACATTTTGTCGGAAACCACGCAAACTGAACTATGTTGGCAGTGTATTGTGTATGGTTGTGAATTATTAGTTATTTACAGAGAACATGGAATTGTTGAGTTTATTCAGCGTAGCAATTTTGTGATGTAATCATTGGATTTTGCTGGGGCGGGTCATCAATATAGAAAGACTTAAAATGGTGCCTGAAAGTTGAAAGTGTTATTATATTATAAAGTTTGTTTAAATATGACATTTAATAATAAGAAAATATTCAGAGATGAAATATGTACCAACAAATAATAAATATTTATCATGTAAAAACTTAATTAATTATTGTTCATTCAATGATACCTTCCTTCACTGTGGCTGAAACTTAGAAACATAAGTTATTACACGTTAAACATTATACTATTGATATTAAAACAAAAAGAAGTTCAATGTTCATAATTAAATGTTGTTTTTGACAGTTGTCGGCGATATTGCCGATAAAGGCGACGAAGTTGTATCAGACGATCGTATCGCTCGACAGTCTATTGTTCGCCTATCGTTGTCTTATTTACGCCACGTACAACAACTTTATTTTTCCATACTCCTTATAGCAGATAAAAGTTTTCTAATAAAGGACCCTCCCAATGGGCAAGTTTCTTTGCGTCCCGCTTATTGCGTACAGGTGACAATTGATGGTGATAGCTCTTTTTAACTGACTTCGAAACACGAGGAAAGTTTTTGTTTGTACGTAGCTCAACAAGTGTAGCTTTGTTTTTCAAAGGTAAGTACGGTCTAATTGCCTAAGTATGGTTTCAATCTATAGTACCTACTGTTAGTTCCCTTTATTGAAGTTATAGGTCGTATATAGTTAGAATTGCAGCAATTCCTATAAACTGGTTTAGTAATAGGACAACTTCGGCCCTGGTTGTTATCCAGTCGTCGTATGTCGTTAAGCCATGTCGGAGGTCTTCGAGTGACCTAAAAATGGCTGATAATTGGTTTGTCCACAGTCTCTTCCACCAAACTTCAGTGATTCTAACAGTGCGACGCCAATACGACAACATTACCTAAATAATTTTGGAGAATGCTGATTTGGTAGATAGCCGCATTTACATATTGTTAAATTGAGTACCATTATTTTTGGCCTACCTGTAGCTCCTCAAAATCTTGTTAGACGAATTTGAAGCCAGCCATGATGTATGCTTATTAGTCTAGCTTAGATGACCCCAAGATAGGTGTAAAAAGTAGCTTAGTTAACCTTAAGATATGTATAGGGTACCTACTGATGGATATTGCGTTTAGCAGAATTTTTAAATGCGTCCGACGTGGAATTCGTAAATTCTGTCTGTTTATGATCTAACAAGTGAGAAATTGTATTTGTTTCTCTAATAAATTTATTTTTCGTGTGTTTTCACTACATTAATATTGCTCTGCTACAATAGGCTACTAGCATTAGACTTTCGTGGTCGCAAGTGTAAATTAAGTGACTTATGTTATGTAAGTAACCACGGCATATAATCTCCTCCACCACTCAAGCTCATTACTTAAAATGGGACAGTATTGTGTTTGCTCATTAGGTGAGTTGGGCAGCAATAGATGTGTATCCAGCGAATTAATTTTTAACACCCGCGCCGTTTAATTGGGGTATTGCGTGCGTATAACCCACCACGCACAATTAGTGACTCCTTCCGTGTTTTGTAAGGCCATTTCCTGAACGAACAACAGATAGTTCACTAAAATTATACCACATTTTCAGGTGTGGACATGTTGCGGAATTTGATAGGAACTAATTTTTAACACTGGAAACATTTTACCGTTACGTCATATTGTCAATTTTACTTCATTTCATTTCATAATCATTTTTGATGGTATTTATTAGAAAATATATATATAAATAAACCAAAAACTATTCCAAAAAGCATCGATCATCGTGAGAGAAATGTTATTCATAGCGTTTTTAAAAGCTTTTATTTAACTTCACTCGTATGTATCTTGTAAGTGTGTATGTCCTGGAATCTTGCAATCAATATTTCACCCACTTCCACTGAAGCTATCGAGCTGAAATTTGGCACACATATTTGGTTCCGATGACAATGCATGAAAACTGCAACAGTTATTGCAACAGTTACCTACAAAATATTATACAGTAAAACATATTTAAAAAAAAGCAGTAATTATATCGAGCTATCGCGCACAAATTTGTAAAGAAAACGTCGTATCATGAGCAGTAATAGTAATTACATAATTTTTTTTGACAAAGTATCTACAATTATTCTCCATTTAACATAGTAAACATTAATTTCAGGATATTATCAAATAATGAATGGAACGTTCAATAGCTTATAATGTTAATGACTATGTTAACATAATTTCCATCATTCATCTCGCTAGTTACCACTTCTTTAAGGCAGGTATCCCCAGAACATCCCCTCAACATAATTTAAGGCATAATTTTAAATACGAGTACAATGCAATTTCTCTTGGAAGCCGTCGATACGCTCCAACGACCAGACGAACCGAAGTGGGTAATTCTTCGGTGATTAATCACACGAGACTACGAGATTTATTTAAACATGGGACCCTAATTTACTTTTTGTTTTATGAAGAGATTGTTAAAATATGTTTACCTTAATCATTTCATTGGTAACAGACTTCTTGATCTTTTTTTATTATTAGATAAAAATATCAAGGGAGAAGATTAGTCTTATTAATATTTCACAAGATTAGACATCAAAATTAAAATAAAATTTTTTGTAAACATAAATATAAAAAAAAATTGCGCATTGTTAGTATTAGGTCCTAAAACAGGTGTTAATATTTTATTAGAAACTTTCTAGGAACTGCTCACCTACAGAAAACGTAGATGCTTTCCGAAATTTTTAATAAATCCTGTTATAAATTTGTTCCTATCTAAGAATGATTTTTCAAATGGCAAAATTCCTTATGTGATTCCGTGCTTCGAAGGCCACTTTAAGCCCCGGTTGTTTTTAATATGAAAAACAATCGCTTAGCCTTGTCTATGACCTTCGGGTGGCTTGAGAGCATTCCACACTTAGATGGCCTTTACCACCTCGACCAATCCGCATAGTGGGGTATGCTCTAGACCTCCCGCAGTGGAACGTCTTATACCAGTTTCTGTCAGTGACCTGTGCCCACAAACGCATTACTTTCTGACTTTCTAGTATTGAAGTCGGTAACTTGATATTTTAATTTTAAAACTCCATCTATCTATAAGTCTAAGTTGTTACCGATTAGCGTAAAATGTACTGAGCAATATTCAAAACAAACATACCTTAAACAAACATCTTATATGGTCTACAAGCTAGTCAAATATACCGCTTTAACGAAATATTCTCACAGACAGCTCTGTAAAAGTACCTCCGGGAGACTTGCCCGGTTATGTTGGTTTAGGAACACACTTTATTAAAATTTTACTCTCAATATATTTGAATATAGTTCGTGGTACCCTAAAATGAAAGTTATATTCCGAGCGTACCTACAATTTAATATACTCACGGGAAAACATAAATACGCAACTCTTTTGCCTTATGTTGAAAATAGCAGAATGTTTCAAGAAGTGAGCTGTTATGAAACGATTCAAGGTTCAACGGACAAAATAAGATTTAAATAAGCTATACCCCTGAATTCAAATACTAAATATAGATAGAGGAAATCCAGACGACTATGTAATAATAAATTTGTGTTCTATTAATATACGGACTAATACCTAATTGTTTCTTAGTTCAACCTGCATTACCATATTGTTCGTAAGTAGTTTTGTGATACGATCAATTTCATTGTTGTTTTACCGTGATCAAATCTGCTAGATTTTATAGGTGGATGACAATGATACGGGGGTTTATTTTACTAATTCTTATATGTGAGGGTCAATGGCACTAACTGATTTATTAACCTAATCACGAACCTCTATAGGGACATAATTGTTTCATGTCCTATTTAAGTACAAGCAATTTAAGTACAAGCGGTGACAGCCCAGTGGCTATCCAACTCGGCTCTCACACTAGCGGTCCGGGTTCAAACCCCAGTGGCATGCACCAATGACTTTTCTAAGTTATGTGCGATTTAAGAAATTAAATGTCACTTGCTATAACGGTGAAGGACACATCGTGAGGAAACCTGCATGCCTGAGAGTTCATCATAACGTTATCGAAGGTATGCGAAGTCTGTCAATCCGCACATGGCCAGCGTGATGGACTAAGGCCTAATCCCTCCCATTCTGAGAGGAGACCTGAGCCCAACAGTGGGACAAAGAAAGGGTTGTGAAGATGATGATGATATTTAAGTAGGTAATAGTATATTTTTATTGTAAATATGACGCATGCTTAAAAATACTTTTTAGGTAAGCTTCGATACTTTCCAAGCCGCAACCTTCACAGTCTCTAAATTTTTGATAAACCCTAACTCGTGGAAAACTTTTTCGCGCGTAATACGGTTACCTACCCAAAGTCGAAGTCTGTGTATACGCTGAATTTATAATGCCTCCTAATGTGTGTGTTTTGTGACAAAATACTATATTCGCTAGTGTAATTATTAAAGCCGTTGCCCAAATATTCTCGTAAATTCATATTCCTAAGTTCGAAAATGTTGGGTAAATATCGCGCTGTCCAAACACATACATTGGAGTTTATGATAAGTTTCTAAGTTTTGTACACGTTCATATTGTATGCACTACTTTACCTCGTTTCAAATAAACGTTTACCGAAATTTAAGATGACATATTCATGCATTATAATTTTTTTTTTTAAATGTTTAATGTTTATTAGTTAGTACGTTAATCCTGGTAGGATTAGGCTTATTAAGGTTTTAAACTTTGCTAAATAACCAAATTATTGAAGAACGTAACACTTCTGTATCAAAAACGACTAAGAACAGTGTAAGATTTTAGCATGTTTCAAAATTGTTACTCATTTAACTCTTACTCAAAAATTAAAGAACATCAAACAACCATTGCAATGTGGCCATCTCTGGTTCACAATATAAAGAATGAAAGAAAACATTTTATTTAACCATAAACAACATCGATAAAAATACATCAAATATACACGCACTAGTATACTTATGACCGCTGTTGACGAAACGACGAGAATGCCATACTCGACAGCCGTGAAGTCCAAAAGCTCTCTTGTAGATAGCTTTTGCCGCCGATTTTCAGTATGCCCGGCGTCCCTTTGTTCCTGCAATGAAGAGTCAGTGGAATTCAATGATCAAAATACCGATATTTGATTTATCCTGTACATGGGTTATTATGAAACAGCTTTGTATAACTACACTCTGAGTAAGTCGCTCTGTACAAAGTATACTTAGGGATAAAATTATCAGGATGTTAATTAGTATTGGAAAATGAAATGCACGCGGGCCTGGATCTAACCTTCCAACATCCCCCTTTTCAACCCTTTACAACACTTTTTTCCAATTAAAAAGTAGCCTATGTCCTTTGTCAGGCTCAAGCTAGACTATCTGTGTACCAAATTTCATTTAAATCGGTTCAGTAGTTTTGGCGTGAAAGCGAAACAGACAGACAGAGTTACTTTCGCATTTATAATATTAAGTAAGGAAGTAAGGATTATTGTAAAGAAATGTAAAGAAGGATATCCTTTATTTAACATGGTAACATAATAAGTACACAGAATGACACCCTCTTTTCGCTGCTACGCCAACGATCAGCCGTTTTGACTTAAATTTCACGTTACGTGAGCATTGTCGCGAAACGCGTAATTAGGTCGGTGGAATGATACCGTTGCTTTGGATTTTTCGCAATCGGGAATTATACGCGGTTCGCTGAACATTTTACCGAGCACTTTTCGTTAATCGCACCTCTTGATTATTTTATTCTCGCCGCATGTCAAACTTTCTGTGAAGATAGAGGCCGAGTTAAAATGCTGTAATTACTCACGTTTAAATATCGTGCTCTCTTTTTTGATACCTATAATGCGTGGAGATGCGAATTGTTTTGTATGTTTTCTCTTAAAAAAAACACAGAGTAGATTTAATACCTGTGTCTGTCTGACATATGGTATTAACATTATTAAAACATAAAATTGAATTCTCACTCCTGTCTCTGCAATCGAATGATAGATATAAACACTACATAATCAATTGAAAATTTTTATCACTATATTTTCATAACAAGGCCTAACAAACAGGAAAATCAGCCATTTTCTGATGGTAAGTGGATACCGCACCTATAGACACAGGATTGCCAGTATGCCGCTGGCAGAAGAAGGGCTCTTGTTAGTGACAATTACATATAGAGTTGTAAGATTTGATTGCGTGCAGGCTTGGGTTCTATTGTTTTAGTTTTGTTGTTATAAATTTAAAACAATGAGCTTTGAAATTGTTCAAAATTTTACTTTGTCTAACTAGTTGAAAACAAATTACTAAGCCGTTTCAAGCCGACTAATCGAAATTCGATAGCTTGACCTTAATCAAAAATCACTAACAAGTTCGATTACACCTTCAAACCGTTTCGTTCCGGCTTGTTTGTGTAATGCTGTACAAATTATCCGCTACCATCGCTTAACTTCTTTAAAGGAATATCGGATCAAACGTCGGCGTAAACTAATTCCGTAGAGCAAACTCGGATCTCGCTTAAAAGGAAAAAAGCCCCGGCAATATCCACACCGGAGCGAACTAAATTGGTTACCTATTACACTGTCGATTTAACCCGCCGACGCTACCTACTGCTTTAAGTCTAAACGTTACACTTAGCGCTTTTCATGAGGGCCGAGGCGGGTTTAATTTCTTGTCATAAGTCATTTTATTATGGGCTGAACTCCCTTCACGGCGCGACGGTTTGAAAGCTCTTTAGAAAAAGATTTGCTTAACAGTGACCACTCACTATGTATGAAGGTTAACGTTTTTTAACATTATAACTCTTCTTCATTGACTTGTTCGGTACACGATTTATTAATTAAATAATAAAGTACATTGTGTGTAGTAAACTTGTCAGATTTTACGGCCTTTGTGAAATGCCCATCGTAAAAATATTTTTAGAGTGAATTTTAACGCTGTTATTAATTTTCAGGGCCCGCTATTATCCTGAACTGCGTACGAAGACAATAAAATAGACTTTAGCAAAAAGTGGTGTGCTATAACTAAGTGCCTATAAAATCGTTCGTTAAGTACGGATTTTGACGGCTGCTTCTCGCTGGCCCTCGCATTACATAAAATGGTCAAGGTAATACAAAAATACGTATGAATTATTCACACATGCAATGCTAACCTTCTCGTGTTTGGGCTAAACTAAAACATCCATTCATTCGGAGGACCAGTCGGCCATCGCTTCTGTGACGTCCTGAATATGTTTGTACTCGTATCTTCGCTTGAAATGTCAAATTGTAAAATGGTGGCGCACTCTCACATTCTCCTCTATAGCTGCCTTGCTTAATGTGCCTACTTAGATATTGAGTGTTAGCGCGTAACATTGCACAGTTAGCTCCGAGCACCAATGTGGTAAATAGAGCACCGCTTTACGACTAATTCGGTTAACATGTAGATGTGTTACATTATATTATTACATAGGCCTTCTCATCGCTACGACGGAACATTTCAACAGGATTATACTACCTTCTGAAGTTTTTTTAAATTCAAATCTATATATATAAAAGGAGAAGGTGACTGACTGACTGATTGACTGACTGACTGACATATCAACGCAGGGCCTAAACTATAAGGGCTAGAAACTTGAAATTTTGCACAGGGGTTCCTTTTATAACGTAGGGGAGCACTAAGAAAGAATTTTTGAAAATTCACCCCCTAAGGGGGTAAAACGGGGGTGCAAAGTTAGTATGAAACTTTGCCGTTTTTGAAGTCGTTAGACGAGTAGACGTCGTTAATGGGTCTAATTCTACGCGAGCGAAGCTGCGGGCGTCCACTAGTTAGGGTATATATCTTAACTAGTGGACGCGCAGCTTCGCTCGCGTGGAATCTATATATATATATAAAAGGAGAAGGTGACTGACTGACTGACTGACTGACTGACTGACTGACTGACATATCAACGCAGGGCCTAAACTATAAGGGCTAGAAACTTGAAATTTTGCACAGGGGTTCCTTTTATAACGTAGGGGAGCACTAAGAAAGAATTTTTGAAAATTCACCCCCTAAGGGGGTAAAACGGGGGTGCAAAGTTAGTATGAAACTTTGCCGTTTTTGAAGTCGTTAGACGGGTAGACGTCGTTAATGGGTCTAATTCTACGCGAGCGAAGCTGCGGGCGTCCACTAGTTAGTCATAATAATAGATTCTTCTTAACGCGTTAACTTTAGCTCCACAAATTTGTAATGAATCCGTAAATGTGTTATCTCCTATGTTTATATTACACCCGTATGGGTAGCATTTATACAAACTTTGAATGCGATATTTATTTATATGTAATCAACAGCCTAAAATAAAAATTGTATGCTTCTAGTTCTGAAAATGAAAATAAATTTAATATTATTTTTTCCAATTAAAAAGTAGCCTTTGTCCCTTCTCAGGCTCTAGACGATATGTAATAATGAAATTTGGTACACACTTCACACGTCTTTTAAAGTCCACTGCTGGACATATGGCTCTCCTAAACGATACCACTCCGACCGATCCTGTGCCTTCTCAATTCAGAGAGTTTCCTGCCGTTTTCCTCGGGTTGTCTGTTCATCTTGTCGAAGTGCAACTTGTACTACTTTTTCCGGGAAGAAGACTTTTCTTCCTCACCGATTATCAGTCCTTCTAACGACGTGGCCTACCCATTGCCACTAGCTAACAATGCGAACTGTGACAGTCAGCTTTGTAATTCTACGGATTTTATCTATTCTGATTTGGTCGCATAGCGAAATACCGAGCATAGCTCTCTCCATAACGTGTGAAGTGACTGATCTTGTGGAAGAGGCCGACGGTAAGGGACGGTCACATGAAAAGCTATTGTTGCCTAATTGATAGTAAAAAACATACCACTTGTGTACACTTAGACGACTTAACTAAATATGTGATTGTATACTTTTACACATTCTAAACGTGTTGCATCAAACAGGCTTTACCCAGCTTTCATACGAATGCCTAAAGCGCAAACAATGTGTTGTAATATTATCCACATTCATTTTAACCATACTCGAAATAGCTCATTACTAAATGAAATTGGTCAAAATGTGGTTGTGGAGTGAATCCTGCTTTAATCCGTGTTTTATTAGCGTAATTCTCACAAATGAAATTGTAAAATGCTATTTGTAATTATGGATTAAATTCAATTCATTAACCAATTTTGCGCATTTCGTATTATGTAATTTAATTTTTTACAATAAATTTAAATGTAGGTAATAGTCCAATGCTTTATATTATTATGTAGGTAGAAAAAAAATAAAAAAAAAAATGTAGGTAAAATCAAAACTTATACTAAAGTCAGAGGGACAGAAATGTTTCTACGTGATTGCATTTGATACCGCTATTCTAAAGCTTGGCAATTATTATATAATTTGCATAGTAGCAATGATTTAAATACATTAAATATAGTAAAGTTGAGTGTTGTGTCGGTTGTGCGTGAAAGGGGTAAGTTAAATTTTATCAAAAGATCAGAAAATGTATGTATTTTAATTGTCAGTAGGTACAGTAGTGATTAACATAATAAATTATTGTTTTAGCTTAAGGAAACGCCCTTATTGTATCCGGCAGATTATAAAATACATCCTATATTCCCTGAAGAGCTGTAGTATGATACCGTAGCTGTAACTTGGTTTTGGTAGGGTTCCGCTTCCATGAGAAAAACCCTCCTGGCGCCCTCATCTATATATATAAAAGAAAGTCGTGTTAGTTACACCATTTATAACTCAAGAATGGCCGAACCGATTTGGCTGAAAATTTGTCGGAAGGTACCTTAGAACCGGGGGACTGCTATAGGATACTTTTTACACCGTTCCGTTTTATTTTATTTTTTAGTGACAGTTGATACTTTGACAATTTGGAATTTTTGTTCGACCAGTTGATGTGTTTGTTTTACAGAGTACATTTTAAATGTTTGTTTCGAGTTTCTAATAACTTATTGTGTCGATATTATCATTAACAATACCATGCCGCGACCAAGATAATCAATTCTTTTCCGACAAAGCCGTAATCCACCTAGGATTCGAAACATTGCGAATCAAAGGGCACGTGAAGAGCGCCGCGTTAGTATGGCGACCTCGTGCTTCTCAATCACAAGAGCAAAACGAGGCAGCCACTGAAACGGCTAGGTTGGCAATGCGAAATCGTGGATCAAAGCTTAGAGATCAAGAACTAGATAATTTTAGAAGAACAACAAGAAATTTATCAAGTACTGATTTGAATCGAGCAGCGTTTCAATACGATTTCAGAACTGATTACTGTCCGCCACCTGAACCATTACATTCATTGTTTCTTGGCGAAACACCAGAATCACGACATTTTATAGCAAACATTCGAAAATATAATAGTTGTTTCCAAATGACATGATTTGGGGCAGTCATTATGGAAGAACGAGGATTTAATCCGACATTAAATGTATGTATTAATTTATTTAATTTTTGTACTTACAAAGAATAAAGTAGAACATTAGCATACTATAATTATTAGTATGTTATGTATGCGAATTATAAAAAAAATATTTATAAATCAGTAATACTGACTTTGCTTTTGATTTTGTAGATACAAGGACAGACAGATTTACCATTGAATCGGATCATTACAACCTCTCGAAGATGCACAAAATATTTTTTTACAATTATACTGCATGGGCAACATGATCGACGTCAAGAGATTCAGCAATGAAAAGAGCAATTAAACAAGATCTGCAGCAAATACTTCCTGAACTTCATGCGTTCGTCAGGTTGTTCAAGAGTGCTTTGGAGCGCATGACAAATGAGGACTACAAAGTGGTGATCAGAGCGGATAAACAACCATCTGGAAAACACGAACGCACATTTAACGCTCCAGATTAAGTCAAATTAATAATTTATTAACATTAATTTAAGATCATCTGCATTAATTGATCTTGCGCATGAAAATAAAACGAGAAATGTCGTCTATCACAAGGTAATATATAAATAAATGGTCAATAAAGAATCATTAAAATAATTAATTTGTTTTATTTATATTATGTACTAAGTATGCTAATAAAAATAAAATCAAAAATATACTCATTTATTTCCTGCGCGGAACAAAGTTCGCGGGGTTAGCTAGTACCTAGATAATATAAGTTTCTTTATAACCTAATAGAACCGTGCAGAAGCCTTTAAAAATAATAAAAAGTGAAAAAAAATAATAGTAGAATATAACCTATTAGAAAAGGAGGAGAATATTATAAACATTAAAGGAAAAATAAATTCCGGGCGATCTGATGTAGGGAACGGGAAGGGGGGGGTGTTTAAGGGGGAAAAACGGTTTATGTCGATTTCCGGCAAAACTAAAAGTCCTATGGAAAAAAGTCAAATGGCAAAGTTGTAAATAGTAAAAAGATCTAAAACTTTTGTATTTACACTTTTTTCACATAACCTCAAAATGTATGTGAAAAGTTCATAAAACCAAGGTTTTGGTTTTTTATTTTTATCTTTTACAAATAATTTTTCTTTTTCACGAAATTTGGTGAAAACTTACCTTTTTATGTCCCAAATACGCTGTAATTTATTTGATTAGAAATATTTATTTTTTCAACCTTATTTTGAATTAATATCGAAAAAGAACCCTAATTTTCAATCGAAAATTCACCCGTCAAAATATCAGCTTTTTTCAAAAAGTTGGTATGCTTTCTGTTCGTTGAAACCTCTACTTTCCGATGGTGAAAAAAAAAAATATCTTACTATAGTAAATCTTCTCATAAAATGCAATTTTTAATTACTTCTTTTCCTTCCTTTGCTTTTTTTTGTCTTACACATATACATTTTTTACATCATTATTCACTTTTTATAGATTTTTAATATATTTATAATATATAAATATTATTTAAAATATATAAATATATTAAAAATATATAAATATATTAAAAATCTATAAAAAGTCCGTAAAAAGTTTTGTTAAAAATATATAAATATTATTTAAAATATATAAATAGTAATTAAAAATTGCATTTTATGAGAAGATTTACTATAGTAAGATTTTTTTTTTTTTCACCATCGGAAAGTAGAGGTTTCAACGAACAGAAAGCATACCAACTTTTTGAAAAAAGCTGATATTTTGACGGGTGAATTTTCGATTGAAAATTAGGGTTCTTTTTCGATATTAATTCAAAATAAGGTTGAAAAAATAAATATTTCTAATCAAATAAATTACAGCGTATTTGGGACATAAAAAGGTAAGTTTTCACCAAATTTCGTGAAAAAGAAAAATTATTTGTAAAAGATAAAAATAAAAAACCAAAAACTTGGTTTTATGAACTTTTCACATACATTTTGAGGTTATGTGAAAAAAGTGTAAATACAAAAGTTTTAGATCTTTTCACTATCTACAACTTTGCCATTTGACTTTTTTCCATAGGACTTTTAGTTTTGCCGGAAATCGACATAAACCGTTTTTCCCCCTTAAACACCCCCTCCTTCCCGTTCCCTACATCAGATCGCCCGGAATTTATTTTTCCTTTAATGTTTATAATATTCTCCTCCTTTTTTAATAGGTTATATTCTACTATTATTTTTTTTTGTTTTAAAAGCTATCGAGACTGGTCTATAAGTAGTTTTATTAAGAACCCGTAACAATATATCAATCCATATAAGCATTTTCAAAAAGCGCGATACATACTTACCTTTTACTCGAACATAGTTGCCTTAACCTTGATTTTGTCAATCGTACATAGTGAACATCATCATCATCATCACAACCCTTTTTTTTTATGTCCCACTGTTGGGCACGGGTCTCCTCTCAGAACGGGAGGACGATTGACAATATCTTTGGGACTAGTAACCATAATATGTTCGTCAAAAGCTATCAATAGTTCTAGGTTTGTTAAGCCACACAACATAGGTGACAGGTGTATTCGTATTTAAAACGTCAACATACCAAAATTGGATACAGTTATCCGGAATACTAGTAATTTTTATATTGGCCTACTATTTCAAACATATGCCCCCCTATACCCCTTCCAAGACGACTTCTTCCACCTCGTATCACTTTTCACGAACGCGTTCTTTATCCAATTATCCGGAGATAAATCTCACCTGTGACTACAGAGGAAATAGCGTAGGAAAACGTTCTGTTAGGGGAAAAATTATACGTACGTAAGTCCTGATTTTTGTTTGACTTGCTGCGATAATGGGGCTCGCTATTGAATTTTTATGCGCCTTTGTCGTGATCCTAAATTCGATGGCTTGTTTCTTATAGATAACCTTGTTGGATTTATGGGGAGGCGACTGTTTGTATCTACCAATAGGTTTGTTTACAAAGGAATTTTGGCAAAGGAAAAACTATTTAAGTCCGAAGTACCTTTATGTATCGGATCGTTATTGTTGTTCAACAATTAACGTGGTCATATTAACATTTTTTTTAAATTACATTTATTAATTTTTGATAAAAATACACGTTTGACAGTAATAATGTGTCAGGCCAGTGTCGGTGCTTACATTACATATAGCATTAGTTTAAAGTAATTATTATTGATGGGATAGCTATTTATTCAATGATCAATAGCTAATCCTATATATTTATAAGTAAATAAATGATCTGTTGCTTTATATTAATCAATTTAGAATAGCATTATATCTAACTACGTAAAGAAAAGATTCTTTAAGTAGTTTGTAGGCCTTTTTTGACTAACAAACATTGTCTTTAAAATAAAACTTTAATCAAAATCATAAAAAATACAATCACACAAAGGCAACAACTCCGCATTAATTACATTAGCTGTGTTGGATTACAGCAGCTGTATTGATGCAACGCTAATTTTCATTGTTGCCCTTGTAGACGTTTTATTAGCTCATTTTATAATGCCCTTTTAGACTTTTAACGTTCAAACGTTGACCATCCTTTCATGTTTAGTCTTTTACATTAAATCTTTCCTTAAGGTATTTGAACCTTATGAACAGATTTACTATTATAAGTTTGCAATCTGTACAAATGCAAAGCTGGCTTTGAGCTTAGGTAATAATGCAGATAGGTCTCATTCATATTTCATTTCCATCTGCGTGGAGACCAATTAATAATTAGCTTCGATTCACGTGTCGCATTGGTGCTTTGGTATATATTGGCAATGTAATTTGAAAAGGTCTTTGTAATTTCCTTGGAATATTCAGTAATTTTTGCGAAACACGAAGCTCGGCTTGCTCCCGGCGATATAGATGCCCATCAGCAGGTCCAATTCATGTGTCGCATTCGCATTCTACCGTTTCATTGCAAATGTTGAGTGAAAGATTTCGTGTTATTTCCTTTATGTGTTGGTCATATAGGAGCGGACGACTTCGTATGAAAGCGAGGATTGCTGTATGATGTGTTCATTAAGATAATTACTGTCAAGCGTGCACTAGGTGGTAGACTGTCCGCCAATTTTTTTACCAGTTATGCTCAGGTTGGAATGGCATAGTTAGAAACGTACAACCAGATGACTCAGAGCAGGACTTTTAGTATCAATTACTAAATGTAGGTACTATTACTAACAATACCAAACAGGACTTTTAGTAACAATTACCAAATGTACCATTGCTAACCTTACCAAACAGGACTTATTGCTACCCGGGTAGACGCATCAGTGGCCGACTCAGAACGGGACCTTCACTTGTTGGTAAAGTAAATAAAATTACTAACTGGACTCTTGCAACCGTTCAACTTACCATGCTAGTGGTGCTCGCGGTTGATTGGTTGACTACACATGTCATCGAGAGCACCGTGAAGAGCTTTTAGACGGGTTTCAACAAGATAGTTTCATTCACCGCTAGTGCAGGTGACATTTAAATGCACTCAACCAGGGTTTGACTGGAAGAAAATGCCATACGGCGTTAAGTCCACCCATTGCAAGAGTACATAAGTAAATAAAGTTGTTAGAAAATAAATCAGTTTATTAAGTGGTTGGTACTTACCGCTGGAACCTTAAGCCGGATCCTGTCAAATGATAAATCAAACTTAAGTTCAGCCACTGGGCTATTGGGTTGACTCATTGGATCTTAAATAACAAGAGTAGGTAAATGGGGTCGATAATTATATTTTACGGTCCTTGCTAAAATTTGACTTAATGTTCCTATTTTAAGTGGTCTAACACTTTCAGTCCTTTACAAGTTCTTCTCGACGTTTTACACTGGAATTTTACAGAATTTAAGACAAGATATTATGATAGAACAAACTTATACAAAAAGCAAGTACACGTCACACTCAACATTTCGCTGCTAGCCCGCGGCGGTACAGCTGGCGGAGTTATGTCCATCAGAATAATTACCCCGCAAGTGACGCGTTCGCACCACACTGCCTTTGTTGAATTGAAACTACATATTTACACTCCAAATTAAAGTACTCACTACGTAAAGCTCTACAAGCCCGCGGCGGTCCATCACATTAATTGTCACCTTGCTGGTTTCGAGCAAAGGAAGGCTTATAGCGCAGTGTCTGCCTTTGGCCGTCTGATTGACAATTTTGTCTATCTTCTCTGTACAATTTTTAATTATTTGAAACCTGACTGTGAAAAAAAAATGGATCTGCATCTAGAAAACGCCAATGTCTGAATTACTATAACCCAGAAACACAGAATAACATTAACGCACAATAGTCTCCAACAACTGAAATCCACAATAGTGCCGAGTGCACAAACATGTCGGTTTCACCGAGTTCTACTGACGCGAATCAATTTAATTTCATATGCTCCCGCGATTCGGCAAATTAGATCAGCACTCCAAACGGTCAGAAGTCGACACCGGGCCCTTCACGCGGCATGACGCTATCCGCGCTCTTAGCGATCACGAGCGAATTTAAAAATGAGTGAAGCGTCCTCCACCGCGAGCATACCGGGTTCCGAATGAGGACAATTACATTTTACTGTTTTACTATTGCTGCTATTGTTACAAAACGAAATGGGATAATTGCAATAAAAACTTAAGTAGAAAAATATGCGCGATATAATCTGAATTCTGCGCGTTGATTCAAGTTCAGAAATTACGAATTCTATTGTGTGCGGTAATAATAACTGAGAGCTTGTTTAATTTGTTAGGCTAAAATACAAATAGCTTAACACACCACTGAAGACGCTGACCGCATAGGAATGAACTAAAAAATTAACTCTACAATAAAAAATAAAAAATTACAGTAAACGACTAATAATAATAAGGACAAAAAACATAGGTAGTAATTGGTACATACTTATATCTATAGCAAAGTATTCAGCAACAGCCTAGATGGCTGTACTACAACAACAAAAAAACTACAGTGTAAACTCTTTATAACGAATTTCAAGGGACCGAGCACTTTCTTTCGTTATAAAGAGTTTTCGCTATAGGGAGAGAAGAGAAAAAGTATACCAAATGTAACTAATTACAATTATTTCTAATTTTATTACTATCAATACAATAGATAAATTATTCTAAACACTTATATTCTGTTAACTTTGCCTGACGTGTTGGTTTACGACTGCTAATACACGATAGGTGACGATGGTGCGTTTAATAATTGAGACCAAATTTCCTACAGCCAATGTAATCTATGAATAGCACACGTGTTAAGGCAATTAACAATAACAAAAGCTAGATAGCTGTTTTTGACCTCAGGTATCTTTCTTAGAAATTGCGGCACCTCAAAAGATTAGTTTTGTTTTGTTTTAATATGTAGTTGATGTCTAAATATGAAGATATTTATTCGTAATAGAGAATGGCTGATGCGTTATAGAGAGTGAATTAATGTATGAGTTTTATGGTAAACCAACCAAATTGAACTAATTTCTACGTTATAGAGAGTTTATCGTTATAACGAACGACGTTATAAAGAGTTTACACTGTATATACATTTACTACCTACATTTTTATATATTATGAAGGCAGCTCAAGAAGTATTCGTTACCACGTAAGAAGTTAGTACGAGTAAATGTCTCCAGTAAGAGTCTTCTAGAATAAACCTCAAAAATCTATTTATTATATGGGGCTTCAAGGCTGTAACTCAAAGTTTAACTGGCTGTAACAAAATGTTTGTAATGGCTGTAACTAAATGTTTACGTTCATGTATTTTTACATGATACGACGATACGATACGAACACGAAAATTAGTCACTTATAACAAATACCTAGACATCGTTCGATATTTTCACGGCACCCTAAACCGGGAAGGAGATTATTCCCTTTTCTCGCGGATCGGAAGCAGATCCCATTTCCTCCGACAACATCAAAGTGGGATAGCAATCAGTTTTTTTTTATTCGAATCGGCAATATTTTGAGCGACGTCGGCTAGTTGGCTCCGATCAGTTTGTAGCAATAATTGTAGCTGGCTCAGGTGACAGAGCCGCTTTAATATTTTATTCCGTGATATCAGAGAGTAAAAGATTCAGGGAAAAATCAAATCGACGAAGGTAAAAGTCGAGCTAATAACATTTTGATTTAATATAGACGTGACGTACCTATATCGTTAGCAGCATTAGGAAATTGTCGAGCGTAATTCTATTCGATTGATTGTAACTGAGAAATTTTAAGTTTGGACGTCTATTATTACTTAATATTATGACCATTTGTTAATAATTATATTCGTATATACGTATTAATAATTACGAATAATATTACAGCTTATCTCTGTAGATATTAAGTATCTCAATAATTTGCCGTCACTTTGATTAGCAACATAATTTGGACCGCATAAAAATAATTTGCTTGCCATAAATAAAATAAATTAATTAAATAACCCTTGTTAAGTGTTGTTTAAGTGCTATGTGATTACTACAGCACTCTTGAAACATGACATTGCATCATTGTCGAATCTACCATTGTATTTTTTTTTATTGATTTGTCATAATTCAACCCCCCGATGTTATGTTTTGGGGTCCTTAAATTTTAATAATCAGTTTATATTACAATAAATAATTATCTTATTCTAATCTTAAATTTCTTTTATATGCTTAGGAAAATCTATTTATCACATAATATAGCTTAAATTGGATTTATTAATGTGGCAGTTGTATAATGTATGTACCTAACGTCAATACAAGTCAATTGTATTGACTTGTATTGACTTGGCTTGATTGGGGTTAGTTTCTGTGTAAAGTTAAACATCTATATCGTTAGGCTTTCTTAGTTACACACATTACAGCTTTATATGTAAGCGGAACAGGAAATATTTATATTATTGAAGGTAGTAGGTACATATTATTATTTAAAAAAAATCTGTTACCAGCTCACACTTATAATCCAATGATGTTAATGTAACGCGTAGACAGCACCTGTGCCTGCCAACGTTACAAAATGTTATAATGCACGCAAATCCACCCCATTTTAAAACTTATAGCTCATTTACCTTTAGTGCCAATACGGGTGCAATATAAATTTTAATAAAAAAAATGGCTCGTTAAACTTTATTGTTACTCAGTGTTTTATTGAGACGAGTGGGTATGAGTTTTTGCCTCTTAATCTTTGTTCTAGACCTTTCATATTTCAAGGTCATGAGCCTATTAAAAGAATTTATCATTTTCTTTAGGGTTGTGAAAATGTATCTTATACATTATTTATTAAACTATAATAATATGATCTAGCAGTTATGCTTTGTAAAAATGTTAAAATATCCACATGAAAATTTTAATGTTGCAAATGCGTGTTCTTCAAATTTCTAACATCACCAATTTGTCCAGTATGCTTATAGGTCGATATCTGTAGTCCCCTGGTACAAAGTTGGTAAAGTTTGCCGGTTCGGCTTGGCGATCCGAGTAACTAAGTGATACATGGCCCTATTGAGAGGCAAGATATCTTTTCTAGCGCCAAAGCTCACCTTGTGAGTTAAATTAGTAAAATATATTTTACCACGCCAATTGTGGATATTATTAAATATCTTAAATAAAATGTATAAATATAATATATTTATACATAAATAAAATGTATAAATATAATATATTTATACATTTTATTTAAGATACATATTATATTTATACATTTTATTTAAGAAATTTTCAGATAAAGGCATAGTGTACGTATTTATGAAAGCACGTTTATTTATCGATTGTAAAATTTAAAGCTATGAATAGGAATATAATGGTTCTTCAATTTGAAATTATTTGAATTAAAGAATAGCCAATTATGAATATATATATATTACGTATATATGGACAAAATAAATATAGTTCATAGTTTTTATCGGTAACAATAGTTACATGTCATTTTGGTAGGTACATCAAATGTATTCAATTTAAAAAATGGCAAAAAGTACAAAATAACGATTACAATTCAGAACTTAAATAATGTCAAAAGAAATATATAAAAAATGTCATGCTAATTAATGAAAAAATGTCTCATGTTGCAGTAATTACAAAGAAAAGTCACATTTAATAATAATTACGTCTTACAAAGGAACAATATAATACATATTGTTGTAAAAAAATATAATCTATGTGTATAATGCATCAATTATATTTAAATTGACTTAGGAATTCCTCGACACTGTAGAACGTCTGTTCGATAACCCATAACTTTAATCTATGTTTGAAGGAGTCTACCTATATGTGCATGTATCAAGCGAAATAAACAATACCATAAACACAGACAGAGCTTAAAACAAAAATACTGAGGACCCATATGTATTATTATTCTAAACAGTCATGTATTTACTTTATATATAAAATAATAATGATGAAACAATGATTACCTTCATCAGTCGACAAAGTTAGCGAGGGTGCGAGGTGAATGTATGGCCTTAGCGATACGGGTGACTAAGTGATATATGGCCCTGTGGAGAGAGCTTCTTATGCACTGAAGCGTAATTATTTAATGAATGGAAAGAGTTCTGGCATAAGGCGTAAAATTATAGTAGTAAAACGTGATGGTATAATAATAAAGAGGTGTTTCTTCAACACATATGGTTTATTTTGTATTTAAGTAAGGTCACTAAAATTAATTATTTATGCCGACAAAATATAAAATATAGTTAGATGAATATATATGCGAGGACTTTTACTATGGATGTATGCTTTATCAGTCACTTAACAGTCGCAGTTTGAAATGTAGTTTATTAGTAGATTAATTGATTTATGTTTGTTTAATTTCATCGTTTATCCTTTATTAGTAGGACATATTTCCGTTAAATTGTGTTTTGGTTGAGGTCAATTTCAGAATAAATCATTTAGAATATTTCATTTCATAATGTGTAGAGATGTCATTTCTACAAGTCTCTTACTACATACCTAATTAGTTTTCTCTACTAGAAAATCACACTGTGTAACTACACGGTTATTTCAGCGTCTTTCACCTAAACGAAGTAAGGGCATCATAAACCTTCGGTGGGCCGACGTTTTCAGAGATTCTTATTCTACCTTAAGCTGTTGTTCGTGACTGCATACATGTGCCGGTTATATTAAATAACAGTGTTTTAGTTTATTTATTATTTCTTTATGTCGCGTTTTGCGTTTGCATGTTATATACAAATTGTATGATTTATAGTAGCCTCAAGATCTTTGGATAGGAGTGGATAGGAGATCTCTGCTACGCCTCAGTATTGGCTACTAAGCTATGGTCAGCACACGCACACACTTTCTATATTTCGGTACAGATTTAACCAATTAACGAATTTGATTAAGACCTTACCTAAATTAATTTAACTGATGATCTCAATGCAAAATTGAATTACGGCTCTAGAGGATCCCAGAATTAGTTTGACCTAGACAATGGGTGCCATAGTGAGACGATTGTTCAAATATTTGTGGAACCGAGGGGTCTGTCGTAAACTTGGATACTGCCCGAGCATTGTCTCAAAGAGATTAGTTCCGCTGCGCTACAATGTTGAGGTCTTTAATGTGATTTAACTGCGGCTGATTTGCAAGCATGAGGGGTCCTCGTGTACCTGTGGAGTTATTACGAGGAGGTATTACGGGCTAATTTGATTCGGCTGCAACCGATATTTTATGGCTCAGCGTGAATTTGTTTACAGAACCTTCATTGCGGAAGTCCTGACGGTTCTGATCAACCTTACAGCATGGTGGCAACTCTCCTACAATTTCTTTTTCTGTCCATACTTTATATACAGTTTTGTCTATCTATATATATAAAAGGAGAAGGTGACTGACTGACTGACATATCAACGCAGGGCTAAACTATAAGGGTTAGAAACTTGAAATTTTGCACAGGGGTTCCTTTTATAACGTAGGGGAGCACTAAGAAAGGATTTTTGAAAATTCACCCCCTAAGGGGGTAAAACGGGGGTGCAAAGTTAGTATGAAACTTTGCCGTTTTTGTAGTTAGTTAATGTCTAATTCATAATGTGAAGCTGCGGGCGTCCACTAGTTACTTCATATAAGTATTGTATTCATTTGACTCTCCACTAGACTCCGTCTGTCTGCATCTTCCATAAAATTAAAATAATTATCCAAGCTAGATTCATTCCACATGCCCTACAGAAGTTTACGACCAAGCCTTGCAGCGATAATGTTTCCAGGCCGCCACGCCATCTTAATTTGCATGATCACAACGACCGCGGGAGCCTTAAACCCGAATCTATTAAAAAGTAATTAAATCTCCCGATATTAAACCCCACCTCGCAGCTACCTTTGTACGCGTGTGCAACATTGCGCCTTCCAGCCCGCATCGGGGTAACTTGGCGTCGATGAAAGATAGCTATATCAGCCAGTACCTTTCGTCAAACGGCACAAAGGCGGACGCAATTACATCGACGCGACATCTGGCGGCTTTATCGCGAAAGGGCCAAGACTGCAAAGTTAGAGTAACTGAGTGATCATCTTCGAAGATATTATCATGGGTCTGCGTAAAGATTCGCCTTGGAAGGTTATCCGGCTTACCTGGGGACGCCGGCTCAACTGCGAATAGATACAATCAGCGCGGTAAAATTTAATATCGTAGATCTCCACTATTTGGTGCAGCACAAGGTACAATATATCTACAGTTACCTTGACAAGCTTATGTTTGATCAAGAGAGTAGTACCTTAATGGCTGGCTACTCTTTGTTATGAAATTTATTTTCACATTTGGCACAGTTCGTGTTCCTACAGGTAGTTCATTTATATCGAAAAAAAAAGGTGAAAGTGAACCCGTGGCCTCCAGTACGATCACATTTCATTTCAAAATCAAAAGCGACATGATAACTACAAATCACCACCTGTTTTTTACAAATGGGAAAAAATTTAAAGGTCGAGGGAGCGACGCCGGGTCATGTTAGATTTCCACCCAGTAAAACCCCCTCGGTAGCCTTCCTTAGCGCTTGTGGAGGGCTCCGGGATCTCTGTTAGAACGCACCGGTTGTGTTAGACCCCCAGCGATGTGCCCATTGCAGGTTCGTCTCAGAGGAGATGTCCAAAGACGTCGACACCCATTTACAACGTCGTCGTCACACACAACGTCGTCTTTCCCGGGGTCATCACATGGACGGTTCGAGCTCCCACCAGTCGCCCGTGACCCCAGAAGCCCTCGTTTAGTCGCCTTTTACGACAGGCAGAGGATATCGTAGCACTATTATGGTCCCGAGCTACAGGGACTATAATACTGCTATACTTGCGAATGCGATGTGAATGATGATACGATTTTGCGGTCATTCATATTAGCCTTTTTAAAGCGTGTCAGTTTATTAAACAGTTAGTTCGCTTTAAACTACGGTAATCAAACGGTATCATAACATACGGTGTTCGTAGATTCGAGAGCTACGAGCACACGCTGCCTACATTATCATGTTTGTGCGCCACTAACGCTAGTATGAAGCTGGTATTGATAGATTTTCAGCAGATACCCGCAGCTGTAATTTGCCTGTCAATTATATTCGCTTTACTAATAGATTGTATAATCCGTTTTACGGCACAGACTCGAATACGTGGCGTTGTATAATGTTTCAGTGCCTGTTTAGAGTCTGAGTATTTTGTTTTCGGATATTGGCAAACGAAATGGCGTAACGAATGTTAGAAGCATACACTTTGCGGAAAATTAATTTTAATGTTAGTGTGAAATATCTTGAATTGGACCGGGTGCTCGGAAAATATTTGTTTGATTAATAATATTGTAGTGTAACTAGCCCATTAAACCCCACTTTTCGGAAAGGTCTCTTCGTGCCTCGATTGTTTCCCTCGTCAATGTTTTTTATACATAATAAGCAGTTATAAATTTATTTTATGGTAAGAAATTGAAGTTAATATTTTAATGTATCTCTGTTAGTTCTCTAGATAAACGGGAGCAATAAATTCGGATTTGGCATAACAGTAAACTTGAGCATTGTAACCGAGACAATATTTACTCAGAGAAGAGCTCGACATGCGGGAACGAATGAAGGCCTATATTTACACGCAATATTAAGAAAATTACACCTCTAATATAAAGGGCTTTTGTTACTAATTAGATACGCTAACATCTTACTGTAAATCTTGCCTCACTGTTTTAACATAAGCTATTTGGCTTGTGAGAAGGATACACTTGATTGCGGTGTAAATCTGGAATAAGTACTGAATTATTCTTATATAACATAAAGAACTTGTACTTATGTAAGATAATTTAGCAGTAATCTTTAATATAAATTAAGTCAGTCTGTTTTAAGAAATCATTCCAACACGGATAAAGTAATTAATTTTTGTATATTTTGTTACAGGTAAGCTGTGATCGTCGTTCAAAGTGAAGTATTTTGTTTGTCGAATTGACTTTTACTGTGTAGTCATACCGACCTTTACAGTGTCACGATATCTTTATCGTACCTTGTTATTACATTGTCTGTTACTACAATTAAATAATCACAAACCAAGCTTTTGATTTGTTGAATAAGTCTTAGTATCAAAATACAATTTAAACAATGTTTATCAATTATTTTCGAGATATAAAAAATGGATCATTAAACTAACAGGAAATAAACAAGTAGGCATGTAATTGAGACCGAACGGAAACGTTCTACAGCTATTCCCGACTAGAATTTCTATTTAATTGGAAATTATTATTCGATGCCCATTTAACGTTTCTATGCCATTTATTTCATATCCAATACGTGATAAATAATTACCCGATTTTAGTGTTTCGCTTAGTAGGCTTTTTAGAAAACTCATTTAAATGGCAAATTGTTTTCGTGTCGGAAAATTTATATCTATATAATAAAAATGAATCGCAAAATGTGTTGGTAAGCGCATAACTCAACAACGCCTGGACCAATTTGGCCAATTCTTTTTTTAAAATGTTCGTTGAAGTTCAAGGATGGTTTTTACGGCGAGAAAAATTTGAAAATTCACCCCCTAAGGGGGTAAAACGGGGGTGCAAAGTTAGTATGAATCGTAACGCGAGCGAAGCTGCGGGCGTCCGCTAGTTCATAATAGATGTGATCGCTGTATAATAATTTATTGCGTTTAGGAACTTCTATAATAAGGTGACTAATGTGACAGTCCGTAAGTAACTTTAATATAAGCATTGATTTAAAGCACATAACAAATATATTTTACTTTCCTAACCAATTATTCATAAATGATGGTTAAGTCAATAAGTAATTTTTAAAACTTAATAGCACAGGTTCATTGGCATTAATTACATTTAATAGAAAAGACCTGGGTTTTCAAAGCTGGAACAGATTTTTATATGGCCGAGATTTACATGTCGGGGAATAAAACTGTTTTTTGTGTAACCGTTATCCGTTCAGTAATACCTCCTAAAGTAAGTAATAGAAGTTCTAGTAGCGATGAACATTTTATTAAATTGAATACTATCTTTATTATTATCTATGTTGAAATAGCGACCAGTGCAGCGACAAAATAGTTTCTCATAAAATTAAATTCAGATTTTATATTCTCTGTAGGTACCTTACCTCATTGTCAGAATAAATTTAACATACGTTTTATTGGATTCGTTCCTGTGAATGCGGTGTTGATGAACGGTACAAGTGCATTACGAAGTTAGTTAATAATTTGGAAAACATTAAATATAAATAAACTGATAACTAAATTGACTATTAGTAAATGGCTTCGCCTTTAACCACTGCCCCTACGGGAGAAGACACGAGCCCAATAGTGATTTAAATAAAGTATTGTGGTGGTGGTAGTGACGGTTGTTAGTAAATTTTAAAGTTCCACGATAACACGTAATTGCACTTCGTGTATTATTCTCTGTTGCTTAACAGTTCTCATTCTGAGGGAGGACCTGACACTTTTAAAAAGTGTTTGTATTTTCAATTCCAATTTTGCATCGAGCACTTTATATTATCGTAAGTGTGTAATATTTATCTTACTTTGTAAATAAGCTTAATCATAATACTTAATATTAAATTCCGGCTGAAATGTTTTGCTAAATTAATAAACTTAGTTCTGATATTCGATCGGAAGTGGAACAGCTAGCCGAATAATTGGTTTAATTATTCATAAGCATCATTTCGTCTGCAGGCCATCAATTTTATAACAGTCAAATGAGGATTTTGTTTTTCAATAAAAGTGAAAATACATTTGTATATAAACTCAAATGAGATTCTGCTAAGTTCGAGTATACCTACATATGAATTGAGTTATTGAATCATTAAAAATATCGGAAGTATGAAACTAAAACCCAGTATTCAATTCTTTTTGAAATTAGGTAAGCTTCAAACCAATACTTTATTTAACTTTATATTGGAGCAGCGTGGTGGAGTATGCTCTAGACGTCCCGCAGCTGTGTCTGTGGGGGAGACCCGTGCCCAGCAGTGTGACGTCTATACAATCCGTGGTTTGGACGACCATCGGTGTTCACAAACAGAGTACTGTAGATACTCGTACTTGCTTGAAACGTTTATCTATAGTCTATACTCGTCCTAATATTACAAAGAGGAAAGATGTGTTTGTAATGTTAAAACACAAAAACTACTGGGCCGATTTTACAGTTTTAGTGTGAAAACATTACAAACATACATAGAAAAATACAAATTTATTGTTTTATTAAATATCCTATGTTACTCAGTGAACATGCAGCTTTCTAATGGTGAAAGAATTTTTGAAATCGTTCCAGTAGTATTTGTGTGAAAACATTTCAAACAAATGTTTCATCTTTATAATACTAATAGCAAGGTGAACAAGCAGCATGTTTCCAATCTTAAATGAAATAAAATTATCAACACTTTTACATTACAGTAAGCCGCATTTGACTGGACACCAAAACTTATAGTATGTCAAATTAAAATTTATTCCAATTCGGATATTTACCATGCAATTTCCAGCGATTGATTTATTAACTAAGAGCAGAGTAATAAGATCATAAACATTTATATTTGCGTTGAACACTTCCGTAAAAGGGAAACAAAGAAAATTTCTTCAGAGATTTGTAACAATTGGAAAAGACACATAGTTATTTTCGGTTGTCCAGCATCATAATTATTTCGGTCCGGTACGGAAAAATACCAGATGTTTACTAATTTAAGGAATGTATTTTCAATATGCCGCCATTGCGAAGCACGAAGTTTAATATTCCCGATTTTTTAATTGCGTTTACGAACCCCGAATTGTTTGTTTTCGTGGTTGTTCATGATGTTGGTAAACAGCATTTCAATGTGGCCTGTGTTTTAGCGTAAAAAGTAACATATTTGAATTTTTAAAAGGTTTTGTTTGCTTTCTTCCTTGCAAAATATATATATGTACATATTATTATGGTGCACGTAATTTTTTTTAAATTGGGAAACAATGGGGCAATCTGAGTGCAAAAGATGCAGAAAGACTGTGGTGGACTATGTTTAAAACGGTTGCTCGTGCTCGTTTCGTAGACGGCTCTATTTGTGACCGGTCCATGAAAATAATAAACACGTGTTAATTTTTTGTTATTAACGATATAAATTATATCTCAAAGAATCCTGGTGCATGAAAGAGGAAGCGAACGAGTTATACCTAGGTCATAATGTCACGTTTGCATGCGTTTCGATTTAGTCGAAAGCACGATCCTGAACTAAGCCACTGGCCATTAAATAAAAAATTGAGGAGTGTCGCGCAAAACGTCTTTTAATTGTTTTCACTAAGTAAATATAATTTTGTGGAAAAATACTTATTTAATCCGTCGCTTCCTTGTTGCTGGCCACAAATAAACTGTATCAGTTAAATTGTGGGCAGTCGATAAACTGTTTTTTATAAGTAAAATTACCTGAAAAGTAAAAAAGTTAAACGATCCAATTGCGATGACTTAAAAACTGATTAATTAGAGCAAGAAATTTTCTACTTACAATTAACAAAACAGGAGGGTGTCTCAATCCAATTTGCGCTGTAATTATGATGTCATCGGAGAAGGATTTAATTAAAGACCTTTTGGAGGCCTCCGAGGTAATTGCTGTTCAATGATTCTTTGTAGTAGGAGCTCTACAGTTCTTACTCAGTGATTAAGTGCGAACGTTGGTCATCAAGGTTTTTGCCAGTCGGAAGGCAACGCTCGCACGCCACTTCTGAATTATCATCGAATGCGACTGAAAGGCAATCGGCGGGCTATATCGAACAACATGTGTTGTTAGTCTTGTAACTTGGAGGCTTCGAGGTAACTCGTCGTTGTTCGGAGATATCATTCTCTAAATTTTTCATCGACGTTGTTGTATGAAAGACCTAAAGGGATTTTTTATGGTCAACACTGTTGCCTCTCCATTGCCCTCATGATAGTTCGTGATTTCACCTATTTTACATAATGTCAGATATCCTGACATCAGATACATTTTGTTAGGTTAACGAAGAAGCACCATCACAACAATCCTTTCACTGTCCCACTGCTGGGCACAGGTCGTCGTAATGGGAGGGCCTTTATTATGGTAAGTCTCAGGCATGCAGGTTTTCCTACGATGTTTCCTTCACCGATACAGCAAGTGACATTTTTTAAATAGTACATAATTTACAAAAATCATTGATACCCGGGTGCCGCTTGGATTTGAATCCGGACCACTCGTCTGATAGGCGATTTCGATAGGCACTGGGCGCTTATAGCAGATGAGTACATCTAGAGAATTATACATACATCAAGAGTTAGTATTTATATGCAAAATTGATAGGTAATGGTGCTGTTGCTCGCTTTAGGATTAGGTTGGATTATACAGCTTAGATGAGGCTACAGCGCACATATGAACCTCAACGGAAGGCTTATGGAATGGAAGTGGAGCGTATGAGCGCTCATTGATTTACAGGTAGGTATTCAACGTGTCCGCCATTTATGCGTACAAGATTTAATCCATACATACATAACAGCTTAGCGGTAGCATAGTAAAAGCGGTGATGGGCCATTGTTAGATATTCGACCACGCAATAATGAATTTTCTATGTGTTTTCAAATATTTCATTTCTCCTTCTGACGGTGAGGTTGTATTTGTAAGAAAAGTAAAGAAAAAGTGATCGAAGTTTGGACTAAATACGTAAAGTTGGACAAATTAGTACTTATGGTAAAATTTATGAGATTGAGTTGTCCGTTAGTACCAAACCTGTAAATGTTTCCAATGTTTTTTTTATAACTAGAGTGCGTTGATGAAACTAATTAGTGTGTAGGTACCCAAAGGTTGTGATTCGGGCTTTCAGTGAAAAATATTTGAAGCATTTGAACACGGGAGAAGCGTCAAAACGAAAAATTCGTCTGGAATTTGAGGTTCGACATCAAAGAGTGCATTTGTTGTTAGATAGACCTATGCCGAAATTAAACTCGTCATCTAACATTATGTTTTTAACATTTGCTTTATATAATTTGAATTATGTGCTCTGCATTAATATCTATTTATAGTATACTAGCTGACCCAGCAAACGTTGTTTTGCCATATAGATAATTTCATCAGGAATAATTCTTTCATACATATATTTTTGGTATCTTGAACCGTTTTCGCAGCGCACGCAACGGAAGCCCTCAAGGAAGAATAATTTTCCCCGTTTTTTTCACATTTTCCATTATTTCTTCGCTCCTAATAGTTGCAGCGTGATGTTATATAGCCTAAAGCCTTCCTTGATAAATGGTCTATTCAACACAAAAAGAATTTTTCAATTCGAACCAGTAGTTCCTGAGATTAGCGCGTTCAAACAAACAAACAAACAAACAAACAAACAAACAAACAAACAAACTCTTCAGCTTTATAATATTAGTATAGATAGTAAGTAAGTAGGTAAATTATGTTAAAAGCAATTTTGATTAGTAATACATATTTATAATCATTTTATAACTAAATGTAATATTATCTAATGATATTAATTATACTAATAATATAATAATACTTATATTTATTAGGTATTCATAATGTATTTGTTTGTAACTACGCCATTTCATGGCTAGGTAGGCCTACAAAGGATCTTCCTATTGGTACCATCATGAAAAATCTATACCAATAAAACATTTAATTCAATTCAATTTAAGATTATTAATGTATTTCAGTTAGTCCTGCCCACGTATTAGACTCTTTTATTTTGATCCTGATGAAGTGCAACTTTAGACCCTTATTAATTTCGGAGATATGGAAAAGAAATTAAGAATTTTGAACATAATAGGTTGAAAAAATTATAGTTTAATCAATTTTTATGTATTTTGTTTTTTGATGATGTTACTTCTTGCCAACATATCCAAAACGTTTATCTCTATTATCGCTTACACTTTATTCAATGAAATCCAAGAAAAGCTCTTACTTTATAGTGTTTTTAAGTTAAAAACCTAAGTTAAAAACATAAACGCAAACCTGTTCTAAAAACTTTCATTATATATATAGATAGATTGTATATTGACATATTTGTAATGTTTTTTTTCCATAATTATACAATATTATAAGAACTAATCTCGAATATTGAAGGACGCAAGCTAATGGACATAGTCGAGGCAAAAGCAAACGTACCTACATTAAAATCATTTCAAGGCAGATATGAATTATGTATTTTATGACGAAACCTTTTCACTCCACTTTAACTTTGATTCCAAACTGAAAATGAAATACATACAAAATATGTACATCATCATAGTAAAAATGGACCCGACGATCTGGGACTAACATAATATTGTGAAAATACAGATCAGATAAAAACAAAATTGTTACTATAGATTTTTTGTAACCGTTTAGATTTACAGGACAAAATATATTTAAAAGACAACTAACTTTTAAATAATTTCAATCTTAGACATTATCTCATATTTCGCTTAAAACATTGCTTATTCTTTCACGTTAATTAATTTTGTACCATAATTTAAAATACGTCATTCTCGTACACTTAACTCGACGCTAACCGACAAATTATAAAATTTATAATAGGTATTTTAAAAATTGCTCTTTAGACCAAAATTATTATTGTCATAATATTGTTAAAATAATACTCAATCAAAATTTCTGGTTCAGTAAGCTGCCATTTGAATTTGAGTTTTATGTGCTGACCGTAGAGTATGTATTTGTTTGGATAACACTCGATGCATCCACCACACCGCTTCACTTCACTTTGATGGATGGTCATTCATGTGACAAATTTTATAGAGCCCTCTGGTTATTAGATTCAATAGGTATGTGAATTATCGTCAGTTTGAAAATTTATAACGTCATTAGTTAGACGCTCGTGTCACTTGCAGATTATCCATAATAATTCTCTAAGCGCATTATTACACGTTTAGAACACGGTAAACAAGTGACGTTTAATAACCGCCATGTAATAAATTACATTCTGAATTCAAAATGTTTCGAACTCAAAATGGTGTTTGGTATTTTCAAATTACTGAAGCTACGCCATTGTGTAAGAAAGATACGCGCTACCTACGAGTACTAATCTTTTTATTTTTTTATTATTTATTGTGATAGCAGCTACAGTAAGACGCAAAAATTTCAGCTATAAGTGCTTACGTTCAAAAGATAGTGGCGTGGCAGCCTTGTGATTGTGACAGACATACATATGTCGGAGGCATTGAGGATTAATAGGGTTCCGTTTGGTTACAGAACCTTAAAAAGAATAATTTTTTTACTTAGCTAATCCCTCATATCTCGTTTGGCTGCGACCCATAGACGTCCCACTGCTGGGCACGGGTCTCCCCCACAGACGCAGCTGCGGGAGGTCTAGAGCATACTCCACCACGCTGCTCCAATGCGGATTGGTGGAGGGGTTAGTGACCAACCCAGTGTCGAATGTTCTCAAGCCACCCGAAGGTCTCCGACAAGGCTTAACGACTGTTTCCAGCATTGAAAACAACCGGGACCGACGGCTTTACGTGCCCTCCGAAGCACGGTAGCGTCCATTAAATTTTTGCCACTACCGGTCACCCATCCACAAACCGACCGCGCCCGTCGTTGCTTAACTCTTTGGATCACATTGAATCGACCCGAGCCATTGGGCTACGGACGCTACATAATATACGCTACATTCGTTTAAAACAATGTATCTATTAGGTCGGCGGCTTTATTAAACAGTACCAACAGTTATATCTCCATGAACAAGTTTGATAGACATGACATGTTTTAGAACAACACACATTTTCATGACGGGCTTAGGGCTAATATGAAGTGGCATCACTATACAAAATGCAACTGCAAAAATGCTATCCTGAATTCCACTAGCTAGCGAAATTGGAAACCGAATGAAAAGTGGAATGTACCCATCGTGTAAATAGGCGGATATATTTAATTAAAAACGATTATCCTCGGTAGTTTTACGCTTCATCGGCATTTTATGGATATAGTAAATAAAAGTTCATTCGAGTTTTGTGTACCGAGCGCACGCCGTCGTTTCGGGCTTAACCACAGTCACAGTTGCGCCGGTTTCGATTTCGTCCGATAAAAACTAATTAAATTATTGAAAATGTGCTTTAAACGATACCCCTTATTGCGTTACAATCATTAAACAATTATCGGAAGATTCATAAGTGGGAAACGAAAATCTCCGGTGAATTTCGAATGGTATCTGATTTTCCGGACATAAGTAGGTATCAATGAATCAAGCATTGGTATCCTTATTTTTTTTATATTAATATAGCTATGTAAACTTTATAACTGACGTCAAAAAAAGGAAGAGGTTCTATGTTTAACTGTAGGTATGTACTTTTTTTTTATTTGTGTACCAACAGCGATTACTTCGTCGTATTTTAACCGATTTTGATGTTCTTTTTTTGTGTTTAGTATAACAAACATCGAAAATAGTCCCATATTCATGAAAAAAATCTACCCCTAAGAGTAATAAGCACCAAGCCCACCCCCCTAAAATAATAATTTAACACTCACACACATGAAATTACAAATAAAATAAGGATAAAAAAACCGACTTTAAAACTAAAAAGTCATAAATTAAAGTAATTCGCTTCCAACCAACTTTCATGTTGACATGAAATAAACTGCCGTCCTGACTGAAAAACCTTGTCACCAGTTATGCTATACGTCGCATGTTATGAGCCTATTGATATGTAACAATTTTATTTTATTGTGGCAACCGTTTTTATTGTATTGTTTTATAGCGGTATTTGACCTTGTAAATCTAAAATACCAATTATTTTTTTGTAATTGCGTTGTAGTTTATGGGAAGCGGCGACAGATTTACAGGCGAATACATATTTAATATATATATTAAATAAACAACATTATTTTTGTGTATGGATTTAAAAATAAAATAAAAATAAATAACATGTATCAGCATTATATTATTATATGTATAGCTTTTTTTTAACCTACAACATTAGCAATGATCAAACCTAATACAAAATTTCGTTTCGCAAAATGAGGAATTTGAAGATGCATTTTCACTCGAATACTGAAATAGTAATTAATACCAATGTTACTGAAATATATCGTCATCAAAGACTAGAATTTAGTCCCATGGATTTCTGTATCTGTACCAAAATATTAATTGAAAATTTAACAGTACCAAAATAGGATTCCAGGCGTTAACTGGAAGTTTGCTTAAACTGGATCGTTCGTGGCATTCGTAACTAATTAGTCGTGGAGGTATCTGGCGAAGTATTTGCTTAACAATTTTCAATAATACATCAACCCCTTAGGCAGGATTTGGTGCGCTTGAGGTCCTATTAGGTTAATAATATTTCGATGAATACATTACATTATTATTACATTGACATTAATTGAAATGCGAGTTTGGATTACATTATCAATATCTGAAGGGATAGCAATAAAACGAAGGGCTTTCTTGCCCTTTTCTATTACCTACTGTATCTGAATTCTGAATACCATCCAAAAGCTATGATACGTAATTAAATGACATTCCATTCCATTTTATTATAAAAACTAGTGGACACGCAGCTTCGCGCGCGTAGAATTAGACCCATTAACGACGTCTGCCCGCGTTCGGGTTGCCCACTTGACTTCAAAAACGGCAAAGTTTCATACTAACTTTGCACCGCCGTTTTACCCCCTTAGGGGATGAATTTTCAAAAATCCTTTCTTTGTGCTCCCTTACGTTATAATAGGAAACCCTGTGCAAAATTTCATGTTTCTAACCCTTATAGTTTAGGCCTGCTATGTCAGTCAGTCAGTCAGTAAGTCAGTCAGTCAGTCAGTCAGTCAGCTTCTCCTTTTATATATATAGATAATCGATCTTTACCTTACTGGCTATTGGGACCAGGACTACTCGCTACCAGGACTACTAGACTAGTGGACGCCCGCAGCTTCGCTCGCGTAGAATTAGACCCATTAACGGCGTTCGGGTTGCCCACTTGACTTCAAAAACGGCAAAGTTTCATACTAACTTTGCACCCCCGTTTTACCCCCTTAGGGGGTGAATTTTTAAAAATCCTTTCTTAGTGCTCCCCTACGTTATAAAAGGAACCCCTGTGCAAAATTTCAAGTTTCTAGCCCTTATAGTTTAGGCCCTGCGTTGATATGTCAGTCAGTCAGTCAGTCAGTCAGTCAGTCAGTCAGTCAGTCAGTCACCTTCTCCTTTTATATATATAGATAATCGATCTTTACCTTACTGGCTATTGGGACCAGGACTACTCGCTACAATACCACGTAGGAATCAAATTGTATCTACATGTCAGCTATTTGAATAATGAACCATATAAATCTAACGTGAACAGTTTTTTATCGTTTATGAACCTCTTTATCACTTGCCAATTAAAAATACATAAACATTCCTGTTCCAACCAAATGCAAATTATATTTTCTCTCAACACAAAAAGCGCAAAACTTCCGTGGAACAACAAAAGAGGCAGCGCGGGATGAATAATTTGATGACAAATAATATTTAGTATTGAACAGTGTTTACTATTATGTTGTTTTAAAATCTATATGTATAAAAGGAGAAGCTGACTGACTGACTGACATATCAACGCAGGGCCTAAGCTATAAGGGTTAGAAACTTGAAATTTTGCACAGGGGTTCCTTTTATAACGTAGGGGAGCAAAAAGAAAGGATTTTTGAAAATTCTCCCTCTAAGAGGGTAAAATGGGGGTGCAAAGTTAGTATGAAACTTTGCCGTTTTTGAAGTCAAGTGGGCAACCCGAACGCAGGCAGACGTCGTTAATGGGTCTAATTCTACGCGAGCGAAACTGCGGGCGTCCACTAGTAATATATATTATGTTGCAGTTGATACCACGTAGATGTAGTTGATTTAGTATTTGACTCTCACTTTGATCTGGGCTCAAATCCAAGCGTCACGCCATCATGACTTTCCTAAATTATGCACGATTAAAGAAATTAAATGTTACTTGCTGTAACCGCACTTGGCCAGTGTGGTGGTCTATGGCCTGACCCCTGTCATTCCGAGAGGAGACTGGGCCCAACAGTAATAAATATCTAATAAATAAACATCTTGGACATTCTCACACACGGCCATCTGACCCCAAATTAGACGCGAGCCTGTGTTATATATTATTCAGAGACTGATATACATACATAGATATTTTTAAATACATACATAAATAGATAATATTAACATCCAGACACGAAACAAATACAAGTGTTCGTCATACGAATATTTGTCTTGAGTTTGATTCTAACCCACGACCCCTGGCGCAACAGACAGGGTCACTACCGATTGCGCCAACGGGCCCGTCAACAGTGGGACAAAGAAATGGTAGCGGTGGGGGGTGGATGTAACACGACAGCGATAAGTTAAAAAAAAAATCGGATAAAACGTTATCAGTGACCCTAGATTCGAACACGGAAAGACCGCTTTGCTAATCAGCAATGGTCCATTTGAAGAAAAATAAAAATTTCCATTATTTAAGAGACACATTGCATTGATTTAGCACCTTTCTCAATTTCAAATTCGCTCCGAGCCGTGTGTCAGTAATTTGTCGGTCGACAAAATTGTCTATCTGGTTTCAACCCTAATTTAACTCTTAAGGAGACGTATAGGCAGAGCCGACGATCCAGAAAGTCGTGTAACCGAAAGAGGGTTGCCGAATTGATAGGCGCTTCTCTCACGTCACGCCTCATTACTCTTCAGTTGAAGCTGAGTAAGTTTTCTTTGATTCGCCTGCCCTAACTATGATACTTTGTATGACTCCATACATAGTCCATATTACAGTCAGGGGGTTTGTGTTAATAGCGCTAGCATATTTTCATCATTTTATGCTTTTCAAACGAAAATATATGAAAAAAATGATGATTACTTATTAACGGAATTAAATATCGTGCGAAGAAACTTTTGAATTTTACCTATCGACGCCTTTTCAACAACCTAAAACTGGTACGTTCCGTACCGTAGCATAATATAATACTTACACCTTACCATTGGCAAGCTTTGGCGCTTTAGTGCGATTGAAGAAACTTGCTGTAACGGTAAGGACACACGGTGAGGAAACCCGCATGCCCGAGAGTTCTTCATAATCTTCTCGAAGGTAGGTGAAGTCTGCCAATCCGTACTTGGCTAGCGTGGTGGACTAAGGCCTAATCCCTCCCATTCTGAGAGGAGTGCCAACAGTGGGACAGAAAGTGTGTGAAATATTGTCTCGTTTTAATGTATACGCACTTTGTGAAAATTTCAAACACCTATTTTCGTTTAAAAGCGCCCTTTGACAGACAGAGAGATGTCTGAGGCATATTAATAGGGTTCCGCTTCTGCCCCTTTATGTACTGAACCCTAAAAAGAATAACTGTTTTATTTATCGTAAACTTAATATAGAACCCAGTGACAGACAGACAGCAGAGGCATATTAATAGGGTTCCGTTTTTAACCCTTCGACTATGAAAACCCAAAAATTGGGGCGATGCTATTCTAATAAGAATAGCATCGCCCCCGTTTTTGGGTATACCGGTATACTTAATAAAGTATACCGGCTATACATAAGGTTGAATGACATTTTCTTTTAGGTATTTACATACCTATGATCAATATACATACATAGGTATATATGAATCAGAAATAAGACGTGCTCCCCATAAAAAGTATTGCTCACATTGCATTACCAATACGTAATTAATTCTCAACGTACAATACATTATAGCATTTCCCGTTTTTCTTTGGCTTCGCAGCGGTTTTTGACGAAAAAAACCCTCCGAGCCAATTTTGCATAATAACTTAATCTAACATGGCGAACACAAATCTAATTGGGTTTCCTGTTTTGTCTGTTTTATTTGTGTTTCGTAACGTAACATGGAATACGGTTTAGCTTATAATGGTGGCGTATTATATTGTAGGGTTCGCGATTCGATCTTGTTTCTTGCTAAATAGAAGTCAAAGGTTAGAAAAATAACAAATCTATTATGTAAGCTGAGGTGTCACGAGGATGTAGTTGGAGTTGTTTAAACATTATTAAAGAAGCAATGTTGATTTTTTTTTGTTCAAATTTGTTGTTTAAATTTGCTATTGAAAAAATACCAGTAATGGGACAAATACGAATAAAGGATAGTAAATATCACGGAAATAATACATATGTTTACTGGGGATGTTTTTATGTTAGTTGTTTACGTTAAGCCGCTAATAGGTACCTACTATTTTTTTAAATTTAGGTACAGAAACCACTTTAAAAAATCTAATTCACGCTGACAAAGTATTAAGGTGTAACGAAGTTTGCGGGAAAAGCTAGTATTTACATACATAACATATTATCAGTGAAAAAATATAATTTTTTTATTAAATCTATGGTCATGGTTTAATTTTCTTATTTATATTTCACGAGCACTTTTGCTCGAGGAAATTGCTTTACCTGCCAATATTCCGAAATTCAGCCTTTCACGTGTGTTGCAAAGATTGGCACCAATTAGGGTAAAACATCATTGCCGGGCACAGCAGCATCTCGCTCGTAACGAGTGAAATCCGATCGTGATTGTATAGGATACCGAAATGCCGGACGTCATGACGCTGTAGCACTGTCCGATTGGAGAACATGGTATCATATACCCTGGACTTTGGATTAATTAATTTGCGGGGTAGATGTCTGATGGAATTCACGAAAATACCTGTTCGGAAAATACTGAGGTCAATTTATTTTATTATAAGCGATGACGTCTGCTTCATCATCTTTTGGTATCCTATCTCGTTGGTCTGATGGTCGTAACCGCGACTGCTAAGCCAGAAGTCCTGGGTTCGAACCCAGGGTCGGGCAACAACTATTGGGTTTTTCTAACTTGATATGCCCGGTATCGACTTAGTCTGGATTTGTGTGGTGTGTGTACCTATTACACATACCAGTGTATACCTCTACCTGCCCCTGCGGGAGTGTAAGAGCTTTTATATAATTTGCAATGTTTGTGAGT
The DNA here is from genome assembly GCA_944567765.1 of Carterocephalus palaemon. Taxonomy (NCBI): domain Eukaryota; kingdom Metazoa; phylum Arthropoda; class Insecta; order Lepidoptera; family Hesperiidae; genus Carterocephalus; species Carterocephalus palaemon. Next base: position 9,818,922 of record OX155643.1, on the reverse strand, counting down.
TAGTTGGATTGTTAGTTTGTATGTTTGGGTCAAATCTTGTGATCTAAATCACTTCATATGGCAGAACATATGGCAGAACAACGTTTGCGGGGTCAGCTAGTATTAGTATAGATTTACTATGGGGAAATTATGTACTAAATGTAGCTAAGTAATCGCAAAGTGGATCAGAAATAACTTAACTAACTAAAAATCAATTATCCTGTGAATTGGCTGCTTTTGACTAAACCACGAAAAGATCAATTTTTCCCTGTATTTATAAACTGTTTTATGAAACAGTTCGCAGTCAACAGAGAATGCTTTGCGTAAAAAGTCCATTAAGTTCTTTCCGAATTATTGTCACAAAAGTCAGCTTATTTTGTTTTAGGTACCGCTTTGACTCAACCACAAAAATGGTTTATAAGCATTAAGAAAGGAACATTTTGAAACAATTTATTATTTTAAGAAATATTAAATGATGTTGGGCGTTTGTGGTTTTGAAATCCACGTTTTCACAAAATACATTGATGTGATAACCGCATAATGAACAAAACTTGTTTCCCTAGAGGACATGCTTATATTTTTGCGGTATTTCAACCATGGAGAGTATTAAAGTTAAATTATTACTGTGATACCACTGGTGTCGCTCGTGTCCATAGGCGGCGGTGAATACTTAAGTATTGTAAAAATAAATCAAGTGGATTAAGTTTAGTCTATGAACATTCATATTTTTTCTTTTATCATAAAACTTTTATCTAAATAGGGATATTAATGACCTTAAAACTTTTATCACTTAAATATCTTAGATATTTTTTACTTTAGCTAAAAATATTGGTAAAATTTTAAATTGAAATTTGAATTTATAACTTATAAGGCTGATATTGGTACTGGATCAAAGTTCAGACCCAAAAGTTTCTTTTGTTAGAAATACTTGCTCTACTAAGAACGACTAGAGTGAAATAGGTAATTTAAAGATAAATTCGTATACAATATCACCCGTTTAAAGCCATCGTAAAATTGAAAAAGTATTTAGATATTTCGCTAATTATGTACTTTGAATGTTTATTTTTCTCTGGTGCATTTATTTCTAAATTTATATAAGATCCTTTCAGTATTCTTATTGCATGAATAATATTATTCTTATTAGAGGTCCTTCCTAAGTGGTTTGTTTTCTTGAAAATGAAATAATCTCCATTACATAAGAAAATATAACATCCATATCTTCTCTCCCTTGATACAACTCACAGTTCGGCATCCAGGTAAGTTTTCCAACATTGTGGTTTAATGATCTAATATTAATAAACGCTGCGGGTATTAATTAGAGATTCTGTATACGATTTCAACAGCACAATTATATTCAAACATATATGTTAGACAAGTTTTTCTCCTATGTCAATAACATTGAGTTGTTTTCTCTTAGGGAATGAACTCTTTATCATCGCAATCGAACAACATTTTGTTCAATTTATGCACTATAGATGTATAATTATGAGAATCTTCTCTTCACAATATTTTTTTTAGAAAACTGGATGAAAGATGAGACACATATTTGACAAACCCGACTGAAATTCACCAAAGGTTCACCAGAATTAGAAATAGCAGTAGGCAGCAATTTTTTGATGTTCTTGCGCGGATTTTGCACGTTTATGACATGTTATATAAAAGAGATATAAACCTAAATTAAACGAATACTTTTGCCCCATAAAACTAAAGATCACGACTTTGTAAGCTGTTTTACTGCTGACAAGTCAGATTTGTTGACGTGTTTGCGGTCAAATAATCCTATTTTCAAAGATATATAAACAAGCGGAAGAGCTTAACTTTTTGACATACGTTTTTTTATATTATTTTACTAGTGGACGGCCCGCAGCTTCGCTCGCGTAGAATTAGACCCATTAACGACGTCCATTTGACGCCCGCGTTCGGGTTGCCTACTTGACTTCAAAAATGGCAAAGATTCATACTAACTTTGCACCGCCGTTTTACCCTCTTAGGGGATAAATTTTCAAAAATTCGTTCTTAGTGCTCCCCTACGTTATAAAAGGAACCCCTGTGTAAAATTTCAAGATTCTAACCCTTATAGTTTAGGCCCTGCGTTGATATGTCAGTCAGTCAGTCAGTCAGTCACCTTCTCCTTTTATTGTATATAGATAGATTGCTGCAATATTTTTTCGTTTGTCTACTACAACTTATCATCATAACACACCTACATTCCACCAGTTATGTTAACGTCCCATGTAATAGGTGGTGAGCCTATTGCCATACACCGGGCATAAATACAGACTCCGAGCTGCTACCGGAGATTCCAAGTTTTCACCCAATAGTTGTTGCCCGAACCAGGATCGAACCCAGGACCTCTAGCTTAGCAGTCGCGGTTACGACCCCTATCAGTCTTCTGCTAGATACATGCGTTTTCTTTCGTGCCTTTTGATTTTGTAATTAATATTCTTGGCTTCAGGTCAGTCATGATTGCAAGAAAATTTCAGCTACTTTGCTTTAGCATGTTCCTATACCCACTGTCCAGTTTGTAATAGTTTTTTTTATTAATCAGTAATTTTAAAATTACAGACCAATGGCCGTGAAATTATAATAAAAACACACACTCTCGCGGTATGTTGTGGATGGCGGACTATATAACCCGAGTGCAAATATTATTCACGAATAATCACGCAAATATTTATCGGTCAGGGATTTCAATCCGGGACCCACACACCAAACACGTATCACAGCGCCATGAATGAAAGTTTACTATCGTAGCGTAGCGTGAGAAATCAGTTTGGAGCCAGTTCCAGTATTCCCTATATTTTGCAGTCGGCGATCGTCAGCTATTGGCTGACGCGGCGGAGGCTAATCCCGCTCCGTCAGATCCGTGACCTCGTTAATCCTTCTTCCTGCCACCAAAGCCGGCCTGCCTCGCTTTATTCATATTGGAGTTTTTGTGGCGTTGACTTCGTGACTCCTGCTCTTTATACTTTAAGTATCTTCTTAAAATTTTAAATTAAACTTTATTTCATTTTGATTAAATAAACTTCTTGTACACAAATTGATTCACCAGTCAACTCTGAATGATGGCGTTATTTACAGAAATATCTATGATATACTGATATTATAAAGCGAAAGAGATTGTTTGTTTCGTTGTTTGCGCTAATCTCTGGTCTGTAAGTACCAGTCCGATTTAAAAAATAATTTTGTAATAGAAAGAAACAGCCCTACATATAGTTAGTGTATATTATTGCATATATAACCCTAGGGTTATTGCATTTTTATTAGGGATCCCATTTTTTTTGAAAATTTAATTTAGCCTATGTTTCTCAGTGAAGATGCAGCTTTTTAATGTTGAAAGAATTTTTGAAATCGGTCCAGTTTTTGTGTGAAAACATTACAAAAACATATTTCCTCTTTATAATATTAGTACATAATAATATAGTGAACGCCCGTAGCTTCGCTCGCTTGGAATCAGCTTATCCTTTTATATATATAGATTACTCTATGAATGCATACATTATTTTGTATCAGATCTTTCCAAGTCAAACAACCAAATACGAATAGACGCTTCTTCAGAACTATTACTAGCGATCAATGGGTATTAAATCATATTATTAATGCCACTTCTACAACAAGTTTTAGTAGTCTGGACTTCCTTCACCGCACATGAACGAGGGCGTACTGAGGTCCTCACCCTATTTGACGGTAAAGTTGTAAGCTGCTTAGCTCCGTGTACTGGTCTTGGGTAATATTCTGAAAATCACCCGCCTAGCCAGTTTCTGTGAGTACGTACTTAAGTATTTGAATAATTGATGCGGTTTCTAAGCTATGGCAAACATTTGCTACCTGCAATCAAAGGTCTAAGATGCAGCGCTCGCTCAAAAGCCCAACTTGCATTTTGATGGGACAATCTTCTCTAGCGGATCAACCACTATATCTAACCTGCACAGTAATTTACTGTGTTACAGATTTCACATCTAAGATATCACCCCTATTGATAGAAATAGTTAAATAATAAAGTCTTCATAAAGTTTTTTTTACCTTGCTTTGATACAACCCGCGATTAAGGCGTACGATACATATACATATAAAATATATGTGTATTTACTTTTTACTAATACGCCTTTACTTTTTTTAGGTGTATACATTATACATATAGTACCTCCCACTCTCCATGCATGCACATATAACAATGAAAGCATGCACATATAACAATGAAAATATACACCAACATACGAACCACCACCTTATGTGGGAGGGAGGGAGGTACTATGTGCATCAGAGTATACACCATCATATGCCTTAATGCAGGTTGAAAAGTACATTATAACTAACTTTATAATAATAGATTTCCGCAAAGTAACGACCGATGCAATTAACTTTAAAAATCATTATTTATTTGCTTTCGCAAGGTGTTACTTTTTTTTTAATGGATATAAGATAACAAACGAGCTCGCAGCACCACCCATCCGCTGCCGCCCATGACAACTATGACTGACATTGAACATGACTCATAATGGGACTGGGATGGTTAGTCCAGTTAGCTGTGAGAGTTAATTAGAACATTAGTTGGTCAGGTCGTTAGGGGCTATGAGGACTAGGGACTGTTAGAAGACCTGTTAGTTGGTGTTAGTAATAGTACAGTTAGTAATTGTTAGTTAGTCTCGTTTCTTTTTGTTTATAGTATTTAGGTTAGTATTAAATGCTCATTTGCGAGAGCCTGGTGCCTGAAGTAGGCTCTGGGGCACCTTTGTTCTAGGTTTTCTTTATAATATGCAGGTATTTTGCCCATAGCCCAATGGCTCGCGTCGATTCAATGTGATCGAAAGAGTTAAGCAACGACGGGCGCAGTCGGTTAGTGGATGGGTGACCGCTAGTGGCAAAATCTCATGGACGCTGCCGTGCTTCGGAGGGCACGTAAAGCCGTCGGTCCCGGTTGTTTTCAATGCTGGATACAGTCGTTAAGCCTTGTCGAAGACCGTCGGGTGGCTTGAGAACATTCGACACTGGGTTGGCCACTAACCACTCCACCAATCCGCATTGGAGCAGCGTGGTGGAGTATGCTCTAGACCTCCCGCAGCAGTGTCTGTGGGGGAGACCCGTGCCCAGCAGTGGGACGTCTATGGGTCGCAGCGAATGCAGGTATTTGTACAATAATCCTTACTAATGTATAAATGGGAAAGTGTGTTTGTTGGATTGTCCTTCTTCTCCGCCTCAACGGAATGATGGATCGACGTAATTTTTTGCATAAATGTAGTGTAGGGCCTGGAGTGACAGGCAGCTTTTTATCCCGGCAAATTGCACGGTTCCCGTAAGATGAACGAAACACTGAAACAATCGTTAGATTTTTTTCCATCGATTTTTAATCGATTCGATATCTCGGATTATGATCGGCCAGATTGCGGATGAAGCTAGAGTTGTTAAGTGGTAAGTAATTCCTAATTATATTTTAAAACATCCCTTGATTGTAGAGGTAATTCTGCACGTAAAACTACTTGGCGCTGGCGGTGCCGCAGGTAAAACTAGAAGGTATATTAACCTAATAAGACTTTATAAAAAGAACTTCACGTAAAGAATAAAATGTCTAATGTGAGAGCAGTTAACAACTCGTTTTTAGCAGCTTCTGGTTAAGTAAGGTAACATTGTTAAACTTCAGTAGGTACCTATTTAAGCTTTACCTCATTCAACTTAGTAAGGTATTATATGATTAAAAAGTAAAAGTGTGTCCTCCTTAGAATTAAAATAGTACATAGTTAAATACATCCATAATTATATATAATATTATCATCTAGACACATAACAAGTGTTTGTCACTTGTTATGTGTCTAGACTGAACTTACGTAGTTCAGTGTCCTGAGTGGGATTCGAACCCACGACTACTGACTACTACTACGTAACTACCGATTGCGGCATCGAGCCATTTATTTATTCATTTATTTATTATTAGTTATCTTAATTGCGTTGCTACCGCTACCTTTGAATAATAATACGGTGGGCAAATGTTGAAGGGACAACACATTCCTTAGAAATTTAACTACACGACACGACATAAATTCTGTTTGGTACCTTGGTCTGTGGACAATACCAACCCACTGGAAATAGCTTCCAACTCGAAAAACAGCGTCTTAAACTGTATAGTTTATCACAGAAAATTTGGATATGAACTTACAAGAAATTATCTAACTAAATCTAAAAATGTGACCTCATTAGTCATTAATATCTATGATAAACCTAATCTCACGTAGACAGTTGATTTAAAAGTGTAACGCTCGTGCGATCCCACTACTTTTTTGCCATTCTGTTTGCTTTAGCGATTTTCATTACGATACCGCCGCCAGGTTGGTGTCTCTGTACTTTTTATGGTAATGGATTCCCGAGGAGAGAACAGGTCTTGACAAAAAATTACAGTGCCTTTATTTAACGCTGACGGCACGCATAAAACATGGTTGTCATGCCTTGAGAAAGTCGACTTGGAAAGAAACCTTATTTTGTGTCAATATAACAACAGGATTTGTGTGGATTTAATAAGTGAACTCTGAACTTCAAGAAAATATCGTTACAAGCTAATCTTACAGCCGTTAGTTGTAAATCAGCTTCAATCAGAAGTAAAAGAAAATTAAATTATTGTTGTAAATTAATTAATTATTATTTAATTACCCTCCTGGTTTATCATTAGAACTCCAATCACGGTTATCGAAATCCATACTAATATTATAAATGTGAAAGTGTGTTTGTTTATTTATTTGTTTGTTTGTCCGGCTTTCACGTCGCAACGAAGCTATTATATGGTATGGTTTTTGTGTGTGGAGATAGTGAGGAGGGTGGAGAGTGACGTAGGCTACTTTTTACCGCGGTAAAACATCCCCATGGGAAGATATCGATGTTTTGTTATTTGCTAGATATTTAGTTCCGGATGTTGTTAATAGTATAGTTAGTATATCAGTTAAGTAGTTAGTATCTTTTAATCGTGGATCTGTCACTATTCATCCACCAATAAATGTGTCATGTATGATAAACAACTCATTGTTAATTCCCTTTGACCACGCGGGCGGAGCCGCGGGCAAAAGCTAGTTACATATAATAATTTGTTTCGATTTTCATCTCAGGCTGTTTGAAATCCTTGAATTTAATTCAGGTGCATGATTTGATTTTTCACATGTTTAGTTTAGTTTATTCACATGTTTTATAAAATAAAAAATATGAAATAATTGGTATAACATGTTTGTTTTAAATTCGTCGATAAATTCTTTGCCAAACCTGCTAACGCTTTTATAATAGAAAATGACGGGATACTGAATGCGTATGAACGTTTTGTAGTATCCACCTTTGACCATTGGTCAAATGTAATAAATAATTTCTAATCTGTAAACTGTGAAACATAAACCGTTAGAAAATTAGGTAAAAGGTTATACGTAGAAATAATATTTGCTCATTTAATTAAATTAAAGAGCACGCCATATAATTGTATTATCATCTTTGTTTTTCGCTTTTATTATATTTTTTACTTTGATCGTCATATACAATAGATTTCGACGAATGAAAAATATAAATAAACACCATCCTTCTGTTCTGTTTATTCAAATCATTCGTTACTCGCTCGTTGAATAAAAAATATGCTTTTTTTGTATTGCTGGTTTTTCGGGTGGATATTTGTTAAATAATACTTTTTGCTTGCATTCGCTGTGTATGTCTTAAACAAGTACTACCTAAGTAATTAATCAACTCAACGCACTCCTAAGGGAATGCAATTTTAACAGTTCTCGCTAAACATTGCTTAAAAACAACACAGATCGGATTACATTTTGCAGTGAAATTCATAATGTTTTCCGGTCATACATTACAGGCAGGTATAATCGGAAAATATTTCTTTTAAGCCTTTAAAACGTGAATCCACGATGAAATGCTATACATTTATGTGAGCACCGTTTAGACCTACATTATTGTCAAAAAAAAGACCGAATGAGCTTGGGCGACGACGCAGCCGTCGAGTGTCGCATGACAACAGATAAGAGCAACAAGTGCCTCCACTCTTTATCTTCAACACAATTTCATGCAATTTCCGAATTTCTTTACTCCACACAAGCTCACTGCAAAGTGATTTAAAAAACACCCAGTCTCTGTGAATTCCGTCGCAGTGAAAACATGGCGTTATGTCTTTTATATCGGGACGCCACGCTCGACTCAGTGCTGTGGATGTTATTGATATCATTTATTATTTTATGCGAATCGAAAACCATTGTTTTTTGAGTCGACGTTGGTGTAGGTAGGTACGCTTGAGGCAGCTGCTTTTAGTTCAATGTTTCAAAACGATCAAATGAAAAGCGTCGGGAGGGTTGAAACTTGGGAGCAAGAAAGCCGTTACACGTTTTCGTAATAGCTCCCTAATGTTATCTGGTGCATGCCAGGTACATACCTACTCCTGAGGATGATGCATCGCGATTATTTCTCCATTTTGAACGTTCCAAACATTTTAACTGGAAAGAAAACAGTTCCAAGTGGTCGTTAGGGCGGACATGTCTGCCGGCGTTTAGAATTTTAAACATTATGATAAATGGCTACTTTAATGTTGCGATTTAAAATATCTTGTATACGTATTCAGGTATCCCTAACTGAATTGCCTGCTTTGCATTTTAAGCTCTTTCAGACGATACGTGACACACAAACGTAATATAAACTGTCTGTTTGCATATATTTTGGCAGTTGTTCATTATTAAAAGAATGTTGGTTGAAACGTAAACACGTCTCAGGTCAATCGAAGAACTGAGATAAACGGATGAGTGACTTGTATACCATTAGCGGTCACTACGGTTCAAGCAGATAGAAAAACTTTATCTGAAAACGGAATGATTCCCTGATATTTGCGCACACAATCCTCCACCTGCTGTGTAAAGGTAGTGAAGTGCCTTCCATAGACAAGCTCCAATTTTCAACTCCACTCATTAATTGAATACGAACGAATTCGATAGCTATTGCGAAGGATAGCCGGCAATTAAGCCAACATGCTCTAGCTAACAGAGATGCGCATTTTTTTACTCCTTTTACATAGCCGTATGCAACCCGTTCTAATTATAAAAGTTCAGTGTTGTTACTGAAATCTTGTCTAGTGCAACACTGTGTATAAAGGCTTTTTTTGTGTTATACAATTGTTTGAAGTGCTCAATGTAGCAACTCAATACTAGTACACACCGTTTAAAGTCTGCCAACCACACATGGCTTGCCTGGTGGCTCTTAACTAAAACAATTACGAACGCATAGCATCAGCAGATGAACTTTGATGACGATCGAATACATCCGCCGCAACAGTTCATTTCGAAAACAAGGAATATTATTATTATCCTGTTATAATATTCACTTTGGCCCTCCCACAGCCCCAGCCCGAAAGCTCTTAATGCCATGTCGGCCTGACCTCATGGCAACTCCATTAAACCGTTTATACATAATGTATGAATTTGTTATGCCGTTTGATGTAAAGAAGCCTTAACACAGGTAGTGCTAAGGTCTACAGACAATTTCGTCTATGTTGAAAGCATCTATCGCGATACTGAAAGGTAAAGGCTCAGATATGCGCTGGCCATTTTATGGGTACGAAATTCTTTGGATCAAGTGTTTCTGAGGGAAAGAAAGGTGCATCTAGGCCACTCCGTCAGTTTTCATCATGCCATGATTTTATTTTCGGTTCCGTAGGTCAGTATTTCGTTTACTCGGAATTATAAATAGAGCTCGAGATTGTAAAACTGGAACGATTGACATGGATTTTAGGTGTGATATATCTACCTATATAAATATTCTAAAGTATCTAATATAGCTGGTTTTAATTACGCGGCCATTGTAACTAAAACCCTCCCCTTGTGTAACGGGACATTTTGAAGCTTACACTCACGTTGTTATGTTAGGCAACACTCCGTGACCTGTTTTGACGAAGTTTTTGTTATTTATCTTAACCTTTAACACATATTAGATTCCGATGACAATGCACGAAAATAAAATAAAAAGATATAAAAAGGTTTTTTTTTTAAATTTTTTTTTAATAATTATTCTTTATTTTTTTGGCACGCCCGCTGGGGAAATTGGTAGTGGAAATTGATAGTAGTGATTCTCTACGACAGGGTCTTGGGTTCGAATCCCACTCAGGACAAACATTGTGTGACGAAAACTTGACGTGTTTCTTTTGTGTCTGAATGTCAATATGTATATAAGTATATATTTAAAAATATATCTATAATTATATGAATACCGTCAACATTTACTGAATAAACCTGCACCAGTCTTACTTAAAGGCTTCTAAGCCTTTATTCCGCGCTTATTTGCATTACAGAACAATCACACACTACGATTCAGTTGTGACATTTACAAAGTGCAAATTCCGGCGCCACTCATACGTATTTCTCGGCCAACTTTTTCAAAGTACACACAAGACTGGCTCAACTTTTAACAATGTCGTCAACTCGGCAGCATTTTCGAGTCACAAAGCAAATACATTCTTGTGTTCATTCGGAAACAAGGCCGGTAGGTACGGTTGTCCCGGGATGGGACCTAAGTAAACCCGCTCGTGGGGTTTCAACCCCCAGCCGTTATGAAGAAACCTCGGCTCGCCGGCGAACAATTTTGTTGACGGCCCCAGACAAATATTCATATTTAATTCCCGTTGCCTCTGAACTTACTTACCTATTAGTAAACAAACGGCCAAAGGACCAATTTTGCATATAAGATTAGTTTCCAGTGTTACCGTTTCGCATTGCATTGTTCTGTTGCTAAGAGAAAGCTTTTATATTTTTGTTAAACTGCTTTAAGTTTCTTAAGGTTATGTTTTTTATTATCAAAAATTATCACCGTTTTTATAACATAAATGGCAGAGGGGTGGTAGTACACTCTGTTTTCACCAGTTATATTAAGGTTCTATGTGATAAATAGGTTACCATATTGTGGCAAAAATCGAAACTATGCCAGTTAGTTAGGATTTCATGTTAAAATAACCCAATAATATTCACCCGGGTGTCAAACCCAAGAGCTTAGCAGTCATGCTTCCTACCGCTAGAGCAAAGCGGCATTGACTGTTTTTTTAAATGCGATAAATTTTAGCGCAAAACAAAACTCGAAAGTCTCGGCTACTAGTTTTTTGGATGTTCTGTGAACTCAAGTTGACCCTCTCTTGTTAACTCTGGTTAATCTTCACAATAGGACTCTATCTGTAAATAAAATCCTACTGACCTACAGGTCTTTCCGTACACTCTGTAACAAGTACGACTGTATAAGAACTTCACAACCCAAACCACCAACCTCATTCAACTATCGACCGAGGTCTGAAGTTTCATCCACACCGAATCGACTGCTGGCCTACTACCACCACGCTTCTCGCGGTCTTTTTTACGGCGAACTGGGCTTCTGTGGAATGAGTTTCCGACTTAGGTTTTTCCTTCCGTGTCGTGGGTTCGAATCACATTCAAGACAACCATTCGTATGACGAAACTTGTGTTTGTTCTTTGTTTGAATGTTAATATCTATATGTATTTAAAACATTTATGTATGTATATCAGTAACTGACAACCATAGTACAGGCTCTGCCTACTTTGGGGACAGATGGGCGTGTGACGGTGTTCATGATATATTATATTACTATTATTATTTATTTTCTTCTTTGTGGAATTAAACGTCAGTTACGTAGGTATTAAATATATATAAAACTAATATTACTTTGATCACAAACTTTCGGGGTTTAAACTAGTGGTTTTTGACTGCTGAAAGTAGGTACTTAAAACCTGTTATTTACAGAAGTGCATTAAGAACTTCATAAAGCATTACTTTCAGGCTTTTGCTCTCACTTGTAACAAAGATATAGGGGGCATAAAAGTGTCTTAAGTTGATTAGAAAAAATTGATGGTTGGCGGTTCTTACTCGACTTGACTTGGCCATTCCACCTCATGCCTCTGTTGTTGCGAACATTGTAGAACTTTGAAGCGTAAATTTAATCAAAATATTAAATATAAATTCATGTACTTTTTGTCAGCTACCAATACACCAAACAGAATAATAATTATAAGGCAATGTTATTATTAATGGCGAGCAGTATTTACCAATTTTAACAATAAATGGTTACTACATTAATACCACGCGTATGTAGCCGACATACGGTTGTAAATGACCCTGGCAGCCGAACTACGTGGCCCGGGTTCTAATCCCGGCCGGGGCAAACATTTATTTTAGACAAATATTCGTTTTCAACCAAGCCTGACTAATCCAACTGCATGAGTGTACTTATTTAAGCGTTTATTTAAAAACAAAGATTTTTTAGATGTTAGAGTAATTTTTCAGTTATTTAACTAAATAGAGCGACTGATGTTTCTTGACATATCGATTACAGGAGCAGTTTCAAAAAGTTTGATAAGAGGCAGGTGTCACACAGGATTATCCCACCGTCGAGGTGCGCGTTTAATACAATTTGAAGCACTTAAAGTTTTGATGAAGGTTGAAACACAGCGCATAGAATATTCAATAGTTTGTTCAGAGAGATAAAAGGGCGATCTGGAAATTTCGATATCATTTCGCAATTTTCATAAATATTTGGTTTGTTATTTATTTTACGTACAAACTGCTACACGCGTAATAATGATAAATTATATTGGTTCAAGCTTACGATTAATTTGCAGCCACGCACCTTTAAATGTAACTTTTTCATTGAATCTTAAAACAAAGTTATGTTTAATAATATTTCGAATTCTAACTTTTACGTGCTAAAAATAAGATTTTTTAAGATTTTTTAAGATTTTTTTTAGCACGTAAAAGTTTTTAAGATTAAGTTATTAAGATAGGAAACTTATTATTTAAATTTAACTGAGAAATACTCGGTCTCATGACTCATCCTTAGCCTTACTAATATATAAATTGGAAAGAGTGTTTCCTAGTAGGTATTGTCCAATAATCCAATATTGATTTGTCCTTCTCCTCAATGGAATGATGGATCGATGTGATGGGGAAATTATTTAATTATATTTGAGTTTACCTACATCGCTAAAAGAGTACCGAGAGTTTTTTCCTCCGGCTTTTTTCTCTCTCGGCCTACACTAGGGCATAGGATAAGAATATTGTAAATTCTTCCTAAAGCCGATGACCATATAGATAGTCTATCGTGACTTAGAGCTTAGCTTAGTGGTAGGTAATTATTGTAAATTTATCTTAAGGCAAGTTAGACACCTGTGTAGGATTAGCTATTCATTCAATAATCAATAGCTAATCCTTTGCCTTATATAGATCAGTTAGTAGTTTAAGTAGTTTTTAGTTAGGTACCTAGACTTTCGTTAAGCGTGTCTAATCACCTCATAGCGAAATAAATTATTTGACTTTGACTTGACTTTGACTTTGGCTGTTACGTGATGAAAAAAGGCTACACAGGATTATATTTTTTCTTAAATGAGATATTTTGACCTTTAACGTATGATAACATTCCGCCTTTAAAAATTTAAAAACTTAACATGAATCTCGGGTTCATTATCCTCGCGATAAAATATTAGGGAGCAACCCTTCGTGTTAATCTAAATATCCTATTCTGTTTGAACGAACAAATTTCAGTCGCAATTTCACAATTTCAGTCGCAAAAACACGGCTGCGGTCAGCGGTCCCGTACTGTGCCGAAGGTGGTACATTACGTATACATTGCATGAAATAATTAACGACACTTATAATAAATTCTGTTTTTAATTCGATTTTCACGTCACCCAGCGGTTGTATGATGTCTGTTCGGGTATCAAATTACCTATGTGTTTAAATTTTATTATTTTAATAAATGCTTATATTTTTGGTTTACTGGTAGATAATGCAGACAGTTTGACTTGCAAAGTCTGCCCTTTGTTACAAATTTTTTTTTGCAATTATGGATAAATAATGAAATAATTTTAACAATTATGTATCATCAATTTACGACGATACTGCAAGTTTTAAGTGAATTCATGTAAACAAAATGTGATCTAGTGTATTTATTCGATCTATTGATCTCTGATTGAAGTGTTTGTTTATGCAGGTTTAGGCAGGAAATATTGGCATCATAAGTATTGGCCGTTCTCCGACCAGATGGACCGATCACCTGAAAATGCAGCAGGGAACTTGCTTGCTTGATTCATACGCTATTTCCAGTCGTGGAAGTCGAATGACTAATGGATAGATGGATCTACTCATATATCTATATACATATATAAAAGGAGAATCTGACTGACTGACTGACTGACAGACATATCAACGCAGGGCCTCAACTATAAGGGTTTGAAACTTGAAATTTTTCACAGGGGTTCCTTTTATAACGTAGGGGAGCACTAAGAAAGGATTTTTGAAACTTCATCCCCTAAGATGGTAAAACGCGGGTGCAAAGTTAGTATGAAACTTTGCCATTTTTGAAGTCAAGTGGGCAACGCGAACGCGGGCAGACGTCGTTAATGGGTCTAATTCTACGCGAGCGAAGCTGCGGGCGTCCACCTTGTCTGTAATAATTATAGTTCAGACGTGTGTTGTTTCACCTGAGGATTGAGAGTCGAATAGAGAGGCCTAAAAAATTAACGTTACACGGGCAATTTTTTGTACTGTCTAAGGTCTTAACGATCGTGACATGTATCATGTATGTACAATTGTTAGCACCGTTCATAACCAACCTATTACAAAAATTAATTGATGCCATTCGGGATGTCATTCAAATTTAGAAAGTAGGTAAGTAAGTATTCTGGAAAAGTTTGACGCTGATTTCTCAAGTTGGTAAAAAATTAGTTTTGGCCATTGAGGTCAGTCGTAATAAATTAGGAGACAAATGAAGCCGAGTTATAATTTAAACTTTTTCTCATTACGCCTGCCTCTAGTCAAGTTTTCTCTTAAATTAATCAAAACGATTATTTAGAATGATGAGTAAAAAGCTTTTCAATTCCGCTGATTGCGTTATGTTTACGTTCATGCGGAGTTCGTTCGAATATTTTTGATTCCAGCCGAACATTGAATTGATTAAATTCACTTGAAACATCAATTAATTACCTTGTATTTTGTCTCCAAAAATGGAAATATAGGTTATTTAAACCCTTAAGTAACTACCTATGTTAATCAATTAATACCATATTATAAAACAGCTTTTTATTGATTTTGTCTCGGTGATACTTTTGTTATTGACTTTGTTGCTTCGTCAAAAAAAAATCTACAATATTTCATTCCTATTCCTATTAATTATCATTGTACTTGAGTGATTTAGTAATAAATAAAAATATCTATCCCACTCTCACAATCTTAAGCATTTTTAATATCTAATGACGCAGTAAAATCTTTCATCGATATTAGAAGCCAATCGAGTTGCTCGCTTTCGAATAATTCAGTAACGGGATGGACGCACAAAGAAAACATTTAACAGGCCCCATAGCACAAGTAAATCGCGCGTGGAATCAACAACTATGTCGAGTATTTTTTGTTACGCAAGAGTTGCAATTGATAGATAATATACACAAACACACACACAGTATTTGTTCATGTTCAAGATTAAATAAGTGGTGCTTACAAGACAAACAGTCAGGATGCATGGACGTATAGTGCACTAAGGCGCGGCGTGGAATAGCACGTGACTATCGTGAAGTTTGCGAGTGGTGTCGATAAGAATTTATGCAGGGTTGTGTAGTGGACGAATCTTGAATGTGACAGAACATAACATATCATCATGCCTATATTTCCACAGTGAGGTAGGCATACATATACCAGGGTACATATCCACATATCACCAAATTTGTTTAGGTCCTAGGTAATAGATGGGGAGTACATTACCATACACCGGGTACAGTTCTAAACTCCCAGATGGTACTGGGAATTTATGTTAGAAAAACCCAAAAATACTTTCATCAATCAAACGCAGAACCTTTATCTTCACAGTCACCTATAAAATATGGAATGTTCCCTTAGGGTTTTACCGGGTAAAGTTTGTCCAGTAATGTTCATGAGGAGAATATGTAGCAATGTTTACATACCTAGGCGTCCTCTAGTAAATAAATGATATAATTTAATTGTAAAAGAAAACACTGCACTAGCTTTCGCAAACCAGTCGCGTGTTGTCTAGTCTAGCGCATTGGACAAAAACAGCACCGATCACGCCGTTACGATGGGTGACCATGGCATTTACGCCTAGTTGAATCCTGTATATGGAGTTGAAATGCATTATAATCCAGTTTTTTGTTTCTCTGCGCTTCGTAATTTTCTGTTAGCGTAACGTGCTCGAACGTACTCGTACCTACGCTACGGTGATCTCCTAACGCAACGGTACGGTCACGCTGTTGATTACTTCGGTTGCTCGGCTTAAGACTCGATGACATTAAGCGAGTTTACAAGCTACAAGCCGGTGGATTCACTAGCTGCTGGTAAATTCGCCCAGTGTGATCTTGACTAGCTAACTTTTATTTATTTGCGAACAATCTACTAGAAAATATTGACCCTACTCGTACGTTGCTCGCTACTTGCTGGCTTTTAAATGGTAAAGTAACCTTGTGTCATCTTAGTTAGTAGTGAGTTAGTTGCTTGCGATTCTACTAATATTAGAATGCTAGAAGGTGTGTCAGATCGCCGAAATAAAATAACTGTTCAACGCTGATATATTTGTACTTGGGCAGAGTAACCCCTTACTCGTCTAGGTTTTCCAATGATTCGTCTTCTCCCAACATGCGTTTATATTGGGAAAATCTGAGTTAATACAGTCTCAGAAAAAAAAATTAATTTTTTAAAAATAAATCTATGTATTGATTAATGTACATATTAATGTGTTAATTAACAAACAATCAAATATTAAATTGAGAAAACTGGTAATTATTATAGTTAAATCTGAATTTGAAGAAGGGTTTGACCATCCCTTATTCATATCACTATCCTTTTGAGATGACTCCGAAACCGAGTCTTCTGTTACCATTTTTTAAGCCGTAATCTACCACGATAAGGTAATGAGCGATTTTTCGAAATAAGTAACTCTATAAACAACATTTTGTAGTTAAAACAATATCCTCATATGTTTCGGTTGTATGATTCCTCCTTAAGGCTTGTTTGCGGCCTTAAGTTAGCGTCATAGAAAGTTCAAGAAAGCAGGTGTGACTGCAGAGTTGCACCCAAACTTAGAATTAATTCAAGCTTAGCTCAAACTGCCAAACCTTTGCTTTACAGAAACTGAAATTATAGTTTGGTGAGTGTTTATGTCCTCATTTACTAAACGGTGAACGTTTTAGATATAGATTTGCGTCAGCTAATTTGTGAATCCTTTTGTCGTGCCAGTATAAGCCGGAAAGAAAAAGTACAGAAGATGGGCAGTCGTACGTCGTTAATAAGATAACTGCAGTCACCAACTCGCATTGACCAAGCCCAGTCGTTTCTTTGCTAAAAAGCATTATTCTTTAGTGGGTACCCATTTCACTGAAGTAAGTTAAGAATATCTAAAAAAAAAATTGTACCGATATCGTGTAATAAAGTTAAACAAGATGCATTTTATCGGTTACTTACACCGAATTCCAAATTCTTGGCTCCAATGAGACCTCAATAAAATGAGGCCTCAATTCTTACAGCTAGGGTTGACTCACGTCATCATTAAGCTAAGCTGGACATAATTTCGCCGTATTAAAATTTTACCACATTCAAAAGATCAGCAGTAAAAGTTAACATAAGTTTTTATTAAAAACATTATATGACTGAGGACAAAATTTCTGAAGGACATTATTTTAGTTTTAACACAAGTTACATAATGTGTATCTGTAATATTTTGCAGCTTGAATTGAATAATTTTTGGTTCTATAAATATCTTCAATGTACTCGTACGAGTATATAAACAAAACGTGTCGACCAAGTGCATGTCGGGCAAAATTTAATTTTGATTTACGTAGCCTTAAGACTTTGCTTTAATATTGTTAATTGTTAGATAATATATTTTTGGATTGACGATATAACGATGTTATAATGTATCTATGAAAGATTTTAGTTCTCGGGAAACGTCTGAGTTAGATTGTCAAATTCGCGAATCAAATCGAATAATAACTATGTTTTGGGGTATTAAAATTGGATAATCAATGATTTACGTAGCCTTAAGACTTTGCTTTATTATTGTTTATTGTTAGATAATATATTTTTGGATTGACGATATAACGATGTTATAATGTACCTATCTATGAAAGATTTTAGTTGACGGGAAACGTTAGAATGTCAAATTCGCGAATCGAATCGAATAACTATGTTTTGGGGTATTAAAATTGGGTAATCAAATGAAACAGCGATTGTATAATACATTTAATACATTGCACACAGCAACAATTGTGGAATACAATAAAAACAAACAAATAAATGGAAGCATTACATTAAAGTCATTTTATTTTACTTATTATTTCTATATCTTCATTTCATAATAGTATGTCTTTGGCAAGCTTTGGAAATTGACCTGAATGATAATGTTTGGTTGTAACCGCTTCTTTTGGACCTGTCTATTGTGTCACCTGCCAACCCTGCCGACAGCCCAATGTTAAGGTCACCTTACATAAGACGTTCTCGTAGACGGCTTGGCGGCGTGCGCGCAGGGTCAACGACCGGGGCCCGCGCAGGCGCGCCACTCTAACTTCGAGCCACTTTGAATTGAGGAATTCGCGTACACGTGAATAGTTATTAATACTTCCGCGCCTACGTGATTCATCAAGGTACCTATTGCCATTTCAAATATTACATCGTAAGGAACTATTGTTTCACTTAGTGTCTCGGCACAGAATAATAGTAGGTACAAGTAGTCTCGGTTAGTGATGTCTTTTCTTTTTCAGGACATAAATGACCGCAATCTCGTACTTGACCAACCTTAATTTAATTCGTAATGTCATTCGCAAAGGATGAACTTTATGAACAGTCATTAATGGGAAAAGAGCGTTTAGCTGTAGAGAAGCTGAACGGTAATGGGAATAACTTATCGACAATATTTCTAAACTAGTACAGGTTGCTGGAGCAGCCTTATTTTAATTCTGTACAGATACATAACGAAGCGGTATTTGTAGACAAGTTATTCATTTATTGTATGAAAGATTATTTAACAGTTCCATTGCTAATTTCTTATAATCCCTATCAAATGTGCAGATTTCATTTTTTAAATCCGTTACAAGTAATAAACATTTTTGATGTAAGTATTAAATTGTGTATGCTCTGATTTCGATAGTATTAATTAGTTAATTAATTATATCATGTCATCGGTATGTACAGAGTAAGGTAATCACTGAGTATGGCAGATTGACATGTGTTTTAGTAGCAGATTCGCGACTGTCTAATCTAAATTCGCTGTTACCTACAGATCAACACCCTCGGGATACCTTACACGCATCTCAAGGGCCATGCAAAATATCAACTATCTGGTGTAATGTATATGTAGTTGCAATGTATTATGCACAGTCCTAAGACTGTGTAAAGTATTGTATAAAAACATAATTGAAGTAGGTAGGTACATACTTAAGTATGTTATTTAGGTAATGCTGGGGTTTTATAGTGTTCAGAAAGCCAAAAATTTTATGAATCGAGATGAAGGTAGTCATACATCTCATAAGAGCATGAAACAGTTAAAATTTGTTCGAATATCATGGAGCAATTATTAATACTTGTGGGCGCCGAGTGGTCGAAATTCGACCGTTATTAATTTTGTAAAGTTTAAGTTTGAACGTTATTAAAGTATATAATCTAATCATAGACTTAATCCAAACGATGTTCTACGTACGTCGTAGGTACTAATCTTATTAATCTGTTCTTCAAAGTGAAATGTGACAACAAAATGCTATCGTATCCAGGTAACCAACTTTTAAATATATATATGTATTCACACGTTTGTGTGAGTGTAGAACCAATGTTAATTT
Organism: Carterocephalus palaemon; assembly: GCA_944567765.1. Lineage (NCBI taxonomy): Eukaryota > Metazoa > Arthropoda > Insecta > Lepidoptera > Hesperiidae > Carterocephalus > Carterocephalus palaemon. The sequence goes on along the minus strand of OX155643.1, from coordinate 9,799,111 downwards.
TTAAAAGGAGAAACATTGGTTAAGATAAGGTTAATTTAACAAAAACATTTCAAACGAATCAGCAATACTTACTTAGAATTTCATAAATTCAAAATAAAATGTTTAAATTAATTGTACCAATCAACTTTCACAATCCACTGTCGTAAAATCGACACACAAACAATTTCGATTACAAACAATAAATAACATATGAAAACAGTCTTTGAAAAATTTTTAAAATTGGATTTTTCCGTTGCCGTAGAAAATATCTTACAATCGGCCTATGTGCTTTCGAAACGTAAATAGTGTACGACGTTAAAAGGCGCTTAAGGGTTAAGCGCATACAATAAGTTTACCCCGGAAGCTTTCTCTCTGATGTCCTCTAACGAGACCGATTTTTACCCTCAGTTATATTTTTGTAAGAAGCTTAGATAGTTCTTATTCCTTGAAATATATGACGTAATCCTACTACGTTGATACTACCTGCTTGTGGTTATTTTTATTGTTTGTTTGGCTCGTGTGCTTGTTTGTACTTAGTTGGATTGTTGCGGGGAAAAACTGACTTTCCGCATACATTCAACTTGGTTTTTGAAACTGTTAAAATTGTGTTTTATGTTATATTTGAAGTCATTATGGCATTGTTTACTTATTTAAAATAGGAGTTATTAAAAATTCTTATAATATGCAACCTATTCCTATTAATTTGTCATACTTCATTAAAATAGGGAGGTTTATTGTTATCATAATAAAAATACTAACGCCAACAATACATAAACCCCTGAACAAAGTTAATTTCGAATGTTTTGGCAAAAAGCGCGCTACGTAAGTGCGAAAACTCATCTGTGGGCATGCAAAGCGCACCGGTGCAAAGAGTAGCGGAGAGCGAGGTGGTGCAGGCTCGGTCGCGCGGAGGCCGAGCGAGCGCGGCGCACGCGCCCAGGTGCGCCAGGTAGGCCCGCCCCTACGCCCTCCGCGCGCCTCTCGCACCTGCCGCCGCTCAGTCCACCGCCAAACGCCGGCTTGGCGACTTGTGCTACGCGCACGCCGCCACTTTCTCCACACTCTCGCGAGACCTACGCGACGTTTCGCTTCTCCCGAACGCTCAGTTTCCCGCTCCTGACTTATCACCCTATCATTTCCCCGTAAGCGAGTTCTACGTTCCGCTTCGACTCCCCGACTTTGTTTCGAGTTTCGAATTTTCCCATCCTCACAGGTCGCTCGGGATCGGGATCGGACGGCGCTCGTGTGGCCGTCGAAACTTGTGGTCGGCCGCGGATGCGGTCGTAGAAGAGACGCGAGAGGCCTCCGGGAGGCCGCCATCACGCTGTTCCCGCCGCAGCTTGGGTGCGTGACCTACGCGACGCCGTGCGGCTGCTGTCCTCCCCTCATCCTGCAACATCCGCAACCGCTGCCCCTGCAACTGCCGTTGCCCCTCGCCATCCCGCTCCAAACCCTTGACCCCCAACTAGCTAAACATCAGCGTCTGGTGCTCTCTAACATGGTAAGTGATCTTAATTTTTCCCGCCCATCTGATGAACGCACGCGACCGGCGAATCGTGAAGAGTGCAGCGATACTAAACTTGTCAAAGAAAACATCTGATAACAACTTTCTCGTGCCGATTTATGTGCAACCACGGTATCGTTAACAAGTGAGGCAAGCGACCCGGCATCTCACTATGGTAGTGAATAAGTAAACATTATTTAATAGACTCGTTCATAAACATTCCGTACTACGATAAAATGTCATCTCGACTAACGTTCATTGTACCTAACTATTAGGAAGTTCGAAGTTCACACGTATAAGTTAAGCGTATTAACAATTCAACCGTGCCCTCAACTTTGAGTATATTGATCTCGTGTGGGTATTGAAATTAATTGGCCTAGTTTTAATTACCCAGTTAAATCTGTTCACCGTGTGAGCCAACCCCTAATTCCGCTCCATTGCTAAACGAGTTCAAACTGTTCATGTGATGATTATTACTGACGTATTCGCCTTATAATCCCACGGTATTGACTCTACCTACTTTATGTGAGAAGTACCTAAGCTTCAATTGTTACAAATATGTTTGTATAGAACGCATAGCAAATTCTGACAAATACCTGAAAATGTATTCTTTGTGAAGTTCGCAATATCAGTTAACGGCTGTCTCACTGAACCGAAAACTATTATTAAATTTAACTGGTTGCGGTGCAAAAGCGCTGTCAGTGAAAACTTTTAAACACAATTCCGGATGCAATCGGCGGAGAAGTTAGACGACGATTCGAACCGAGCAGTGGCTGGCGGTAACTGAATCAACTTTTGTTTATAAGTCGAGTACCTATGTCTTATCTCACTTCCTGCGTACCTCCGACATTGCTCGCACCCCTGCCTTGAAAGTAAACGCTGATGACAGAAGTTTGACTCAAAATGAAAGTCGCATCAAACTTTTCTCATTAAGACCTTCCGTCAAAGGTAGTGTTTATGTTATTTTAATACTTATTTACTCACAAATCTAACTTCTCTCCTCCCGTCACATCAATTGCGAATGTTATCTCGGATGCTATGTTTATGACTTAAAACTTTTATATTTATTTAACTGACGATCCGGTATGTTTATTTTATTTAACAAAATCATTCAACAGTATCAAGGCTTCGAAGTATTATTCATTAGTATTGGAAAGTCACAAGTGGCGAAGCGAAGTAGATGCACACAAATTTAAAAAATAATTAGCATAAATTTGTTGAAATTTCCGTCACGTTCATTGAGAACATTCTAAGTCGCGACGGTGTAACGGTCGCCAAATATTTCTAGTACCATTAGCATGCTAAGTTTTTTTTATGTTTGTAGCACCGAACCTGCGATACCTATTTGTAACGGCACGAGGAAGAGAACATCGGAGGCAGTATGAAACTAAGGCGATTTTCCTTTTCACTTACCTACTCTGATACAACTAAAACTTTTAAGAGTGTATGCATATAATAATACTTTAATACGATTTTAAAGTATACATATATATAAATAATACGATAAAACTTTTTTATCTACGAACGACTGAATGAAAAAATACATTAAAGTATTATTTAATCTTTCAAGAAAAGCCCAGTCAATGTTGTTACTGATTTTCACAGTTGGTTCAAAGACTTCTGAAGATTATTTTTATACGTGACTCGTTCTTTTAAGTTCGCAGCATATGTGCAAACACCAGATTTCAGAACAAGTAATGATTAATAATAAGCGGTTTAAATAAATTTTTTGGAGTGCACGACCACGAAGAATAAGATAGTTAGACCTTATGAGAATCAAATAGGTAATATCTGAAAATAAGTTTGGTAGTTGAAGTTATTTAAAAGAAAATATTATGTAGAATTTGTACGATCTTTGTTGTTTGCCTATTTGAATGGCAGAAAATGCTTAAAGCATTACGTCCATTTGTTCCTATAAAAATTAAAGAAAAGCATTGTTTGTTACTTGTTTATGCTATAGGTACATAAATGTTAAGAAAAAATTTCGTACAAAGTGAATAGATAGGTAATTGACATACAAAAATTACAATTTTCGAGTATGCCCATTAGTTATGCGAATTTAAAATTTGTTAGAATCAGTTGTCATAAAATTTCTTAATTATATTTATTAATTTGTGTTTTTTAGTTTTTATCGACGCATTTTTTGCTATCGAAATATTTACGAACCAGAACAGAACGAAAGGGAACATAACTCTCTCTCCACTATTAACGTTCTGTATCTGTTCTGTAGACCTTAGCTATTCCTGTTTCTCCTGAATGTTTTCTGAATATTTTCACTTAAATTAAGTCCTATTTTATGGCCTGGATAAAATGACTAACACAACTTAAACAAAATGTCGACGTAAAGAGGCAAGCATGTATTCCGAACTGAGCGAAGTTCGCGACGACCCTATTCAAGATTCCGCTGAAGACAGAGCAACAATAGATAGGTGCATAGCAGGGAACAGCATCAGTTTGTCCGTTGTATAGAAATCAGCGGTATCGCATAGCGTGGCTCGCGCGTCATTATATCAGTTTCACCACAATTTCGTTGGAAAGCCGGGTGCCCGACCGCGTGAAACGGTATTCACAGCGCAAGTAGACGAGTAGACAAGTATGCGCTTAATTACATTCAGACGTCGAGTTTATTCTTTCCAATTCAACAATCAATTAACAGCGAAAAATGAGGCATAGCATGCAAGTAGGTATTTTGCAATTTCACGTGTTATGTAAAGTTATTTTCGATCAATTTAATCGAGTGTAAATGCCAGGAACCCTGGCAACATGGCATTGCCGTATAACTCACATTTTTTCCTTTTTATTTTCATGTACTTAAAAACAGTAATTAATAGAATATAATATTTTTAATTATTAGGTGTATTCTTTAGTTGAAAACTTTTGTTCTTAAAAAACTACAAAATAATTATTTTTAATGATTATTTCATTTCTTATATGTGGACTTTAAAAATAATAGGTGAAAAGAATTAAAGAAGTAAAAGAATTAAAATTAACACATTGTGTTGGCTAATATCTTCAACACAATTTTTTTTGTCAGCTCTGAGATAACTAGTCGTTAAATATAAGCATCATATGTTTATTAAAGAAGAAAAACCTTTACATTTCGGGACATGCGGGTTAATCGCTAAGATAGGTAAATACCATCTCAGCGATTATATCTCCTAAAAAATTCAGAAATTGTTGTTATGGCAAATATCTGAATATCGAATTGTCTACTTAGCTAAGACGTATGAAAATTTTCCTTTCTTTGATAATCCTATGATCAGATAATATTTGAGAAATTTTTCCACGAACAGGTTTCGTAACATTAGGTATATGATTTTATTATTATATAAAAGATTTTTACAGAGAATAACTGATTCAGAATTGTATTATATATAACACCTAACAACTGGTTAGACTCGTCATTACAAGAACTATTTTTTACAGAAAGTTGTAAAATTAAAGGAATAGTAAAACAATAAATTTTTAATAGAATAGCAAAGAACACAGGTACTAGTGATTTTAACGTGTCATCATCACATATCCAATTTACCGCGAGGGCCCCGCGCTCGCCTCGTTGCGTCATCGGACTATTGAGATTTTTGAAGACTCCCAAGCAAGATGGACAAAGTATGAGCTATAGCGTTTTAACTGCTAATCCGTCAAAAATCAATGTGCTTTTTAAGGTTAGATTCTTTAAAAACGAAAGTATGTGAGGTAAAAACAAGTAGCTGTGCTGTAGGCGACAAGCTATAGTGGTATATTCTATGAAAAAATATTTATTAATGATTTTAAATTATTTGTCATTATTAAAACAACCAGATATGATTCATATAAAAGCCAAGACTTATAATTTTTTAACGGTTTACGGTAAGCAAGCAATATTTATTTAACGGTTTACGGTTAGTACACAATATGGAAATAATTTCATTCACTATATTATATCACATACTCGTATTTATAAACGGCAACATACGGAAATACAGGAGAGATATTACGCGGGTCCCACGCAGTTATAAAGCGATATGTTAATGCCTCATTTTGATAACAAATAACTTGCTAGAGCTTTCAAACTCGTTTTTATTCCATTCGGTAGCCCTGAGGCGAGATGAACCTCAGGATTTAGAATGTATTAATAACAATTGTCCAATAAACAAATTGGTTCGAGCCATAAATAAAATATAGACGTTCCATATGCATGATGGCGTGATTTAGCTATCTCCACCACTAAATACCAAAAATATCACCACACCACCAAAACACCAATCAACGTTGCACTTCGTATGGTTAGTTAACCATACTTAGTAATTTTGCGAAAAAACTTGGAGCCATAAATATTGTATTTTGTCATTTATTTTTAACAACATTCTGTTCGTTACGTAATCTCAAAATAAGAACAAGGAAGACATTTAAAATATATTTAATTACATCAGACCTAACTTTCCGGAAATCCATTGTTTTAAAGTTAGTTTTAATCTACTTTGCAACAACCCGCAAGTAAGAGAATAATAAAAAAAATCTCATAAAACAGTTTTGTTTTAAATTGGCAGAAATCTCTGAGACCAATTGGCGAAAATATTTATTTCTGTTTTCTGTGTTCTTTTCACTATGCTACACGCAAGATAGGAATTACTACATACGCTGCATTCTTCATCTTAGACCGTAACATTAATAATATAAGGTCATCGCGCTAGCTTACGAACCGGAACGGCTTTAGACCAGCGTGTACAGTGTAAAAACTAGTCGCTTACTATTTGTCGAATAAAACCTACTTATTGTGACTATTTTTTTGCGATACAGCACCACCTATTTTTTGTTTGGTCAAATTTGTTTTACCTCCGCGTGAATGTCCATGGACATGTAGAGAATAGAGTTCGATGATGCAGATAGTTTAATTGTTACAAATAGTTTTAATAAATGAGTAAACGAGAAATATGAATTGTGTATTTGACTACGGTCCTTGCATATTTCTATTGTAAACTTCGACAAAAGAGGTAGTTTGTGAATGCTCCAATTTTAAAGTTCGTGCCTATATTTGATAACCATCTTCTAATAAAAATATTACCAAAAATCATTGGGCTGAACATCGTCATTTAGTTTTAACTTGCGAGGCTCTACGATCACATTCACCCGCAGGTAAAATGTATAAAATGAATCTATGACTCCCGGACTATTACCAGGACATTATTACAAAAGAGTTACACTGTATATCAAGATACCATAGAGTGATTGCCTCGTTGGTCTAGTGGTAGTAACCGCGGCTGCGAGTGGTCCTGGGTTCGAACGCCGAGTTGGGCAAAAACTATAGGGTTTTAATGAATTGAAATGCCCGGTAGCAGCCTGGCTCACCACCTTTATAAGACCTAAACGACAACCAACAACACGTGTTTCGCCCCCAAACGGACTACACTCAGGGTAAGTTGACTCTACAAACCACCAACGGTCGCAGAGTCAACTTACCCCGAGGACGCTCCGTTGGACGTCCTATATGCATAAAAGTGTAAAACGTTTCCTTCAAGGCAGGCAACGCACCTGTGATACCCCTGGTGTCGCACGTGTCCATAGACGACGGTGACCACTTACCATCAGTAAGTTACCCGTATGTCTGTTTGTCCGTCTATATTATAAAAAGAAAAAAAACTAAACGTCGGCTTTAAAATATCCCTAATGCACTATTCCTCATTCAGTATCAGCTACTCGTAAAAGTAAGCTATTATAATATGTCAATTCGACATGGAAGAAATCATGATGGTGGCTTTATACAAATATTTATCAAATAATTCCTATTCATGTGTTTGTCTAAGGCTCTGCGCAAACGGGCCACCGACCACAGCCACCGGTGGCCAGCAACAGCCACTTAACATAAACTTTTTCATATTTTGTATAGACGCGCCGCACACGTGTAGCCGGTGGCGGCCACTCGCTCCGCGACGCGCCACTAGTGGTCGCTACGGGCCACACAAAACGCCGACACCCGCCACTGTCGAACTGCTCCACCCCCCGCGCAGTTATATATTATATTATTTATTTATTTCAATGCATTAACAAAAGCGCGAGCACACTTCCCGCGTCGGAGTCCATCGTTGGAGCGGACGGGTTATAAAATGTGGCGACTTCCGAACACCGGTGGCTGTCGCTCGCTTCTGACACGGTGGCGGTAGCGCGCGACAGCCACCGGTGGCTGTGGTCGGTGGCCCGTTTGCGCAGAGCCTAAGAAATGAACCTTATATAAATATTCAACGTAGAACGTAGAGGTTCTACGATAACATAATATCCATCCAAAGATTTTGAATGAGGGTTACGAAGGGAACTCCAAACTAAGATGATGAAATTATATTTATTTATACTTGTAATCAATGTTGGAAAATTAAATGTCGGTAGTATATAGTAGTAGTAACGGTGAAGGACACATCGTGAGGAAACCTGCATGCCTGAGAGTTCTTCATAATGTTCTCGAAGGCATATGAAGTCTACCAATCCGCACTTGGCCAGCGTGGTGGACTAAGTCCTTCCTCCCTCTTATTCTGAGAGGAGACTCGTGCCCAACAGTAATGAAATTTGAAAAAATTGTAATGAAACATATTCGTACGATATGATATAATTGTATATTGTATTTTATTTGCGTTTTGTTTCTGTGTTCTGTCTATTCAGTATTACTATAATTCGTCATCAGTTAATAACTATACATACCTGGAGAAATGCAGTAACTTGCAATTTCAGTTGTGTTGTGGTTTTTTAAAGGTGGTAGACATTGATTCACCAACCAAGATTGATTCTGAAAATCCATACTTCCATACTATATACTAAATATACTATATATACTATATATATACTATATATACTATATACTATTATAAATGTGAAAGTGTGTTTGTTTGTTTGTCCGGCTTTCACGTCGCAACGAAGCTATTAAATGGTATGGTTTTTGTGTCTGGTGATAGTGAGGAGGGTGGAGAGTGACGTAGGCTACTTTTTACCTCGGTAAAACATCCCTATTTGAAGATATCGATGTTTTTTATTTGCTCCAGTAAGTCAGTTTACGTACACTTTATCTGCGGTCAGCATTACCTCAGGTTTTAATTGTGGAACTGCCACTATTCATCCACCACAAATGTGTCATGTATGTTAAACAACTCATTGTTAATTCCCTTTGACCACGCGGGCGGAGCCGCGGTTAAAAGCTAGTTAATAATATACTCGTCCACCCAATGCATACACCTAAAATATTTTCTGTAGGTAATTTTCTCTACGCTATACGAACATATATTCTTCCTTAACTAACACTCCGATAGCAGAATATTCAGATCAGAATTATCTAAAAGAAAACAGGCCTAATGCTAGTACATTAGTTCATGTATTGATTGAATGCTTCTACCAACTTTAAATGAATCGCCACATGCACTTAGGTTTAATTAAAACGAAGTTTCATTCCACACAAGTGTTGTTAAATAAAAGTTATCGAAATTAATTTTAATTATTGAATCTAACTCTCAGTTAGTTTATTATTAGTTTGTTTAAGCGGCGGTATTTGTTTAAATTAACTACTTGTATGTAGTTATAAATACGTACGTTTATAGGTATGAATAGATGTCATATTTACGATATGTATATATATATACGATATGATATATTACGATAGTACATATTATATTATTCAGTGCGTTTTAACATTAGTTATAGTTATATCTACGAAAAAACGTCCTAAGCTCACACTGATAGTCATATTGCAGTAAACATTTTCGTGTTGATTTTTAATCAGGAGGAGTCCCTCCAGATTTGTTCAGTATATACGAGTAAGTATATAAGTTGTGCCGATCGAAATCTAATCACCAATTTTGCCGTTCGGGGAAAATTTCTGATAGTCAGATAAAACATACAACTATAGAAAAAGTCCACTTCAGATGTACATGAACGTTGTATCTACGCTTTCGAAACATAAATTAAAAATCAAAAAGAAAAACGCTGCGCCCTCTGGCGAGTTCACACCAAAATCAATCATCATCAAGCAACAATCATCGATGAATAAGAAATCCTTTAAAAGTAAACCGTGTTTAAATCGGTCAAACCTCTCACTCTAAACACATATACCTTCTTCTTTCTGTCGCGGGTAAAAAGATGTTCTACGGCAATAGTTAAATGCGACACTACACTCTGGAGTAACGAATTATTCTCTCTAATTACTTCGTGTCAAGGCGATTGTGCAGGAAATGCTCTGTCGCTGGACAAAGAACCCTGGGACGTCCATTAATAAGATCTTTCTAAGTGCAATTTTGCTGAATAAAACCCCCACTCGTTAAAAATATTAATATCAGAAGATATACCCGACGCCTTAATGGTAATAATTATTTATGCCCATTGTTTCCATTTTCCTGCCACGGTACAGGTAGAAAGGAATAAACCCGGACTTCTCCCGAACTCCGTCCTGTGACGTAGATCGAATGTGAAGTTTGGAACTCAAAACGTCGTCGCCCCATTGAAACAACAAACCAACCTTTTTTTTCATTAAAGTCTGATTTTTGCGTTCAACTACTACACAAATAAATGCTTCCGAATATAGTTGTAATGATTCTTGTTTTTTCAAAGATACGCCGAGCCTAGAAACGTCGCATTGATTAACTGAAATTACGAACGTTTTTCAAAGTTGCCAATAAACTGTGCTCTGCATTGTCCTGCAGAAGTCATTAATGGTTCGTAACAAACCACCCAAAACGCCCGTCGATATTTCACTTAAGGCAACATTGAGTTAGCTATCTCTCGTGCAGAACAATGCGGCACTTTTAATTTTGCAATTGTTGCTCATATTTTAACAAAGGGCGCTTGCTAGATCCGTTGTAATGTCTTCATAAAAAATACGTCACTAGGAAGAAAAGAATGGGGAAAAAGGTGCTTCTTACCGCTTTGTGATACAGGTAATGAAAAAAGATGGTCTAGGCCATCGTGAGAGGAGCCGTTTTTACATAAGCTTATTAATTTAGTCGCCTCTTTGCTCCATTTTTTCCAGGAAAATAACCTTACTCATATTTCCATTCTTATAATAAACAATAACTGTTTTGTTGCTTAAACGTTTATAAAAACGAAATTTGAATGTTGTTTCAACTTGATTGTAGAATTAAAAATGGCGGAAATTATTGAATCGTGCATTGTCATCGGAACCAAATATGTGTGCAAAATTTCAGCTCGATAGCTTTAGCGGAAGTAGGTGAAATATTGATTGCAAGATTCCAGGACATACATACTTACATAGATACATACGAGTGAAGTTAAATAAAAGCTTTTAATAATATAGCCTAGCTTTCTAAATTATGGGATTAAGAAGGAAAGAACTCTAACAGCGACTAAGAGTTCACTTATCCACTTCTATCCTCCATCCTCGATAGAAGTTGCTTAACGCAATAATTGCCTTAAATGTATAAGCCAGGAAAAAAAATCTGTAATATTTTTCATTGCAAACTACATATCTGTCACGAACTGTAACCTACTAAAACGACCAACGTCACGTCACCTTTTCGTAATCTAACGGTAAATCGCACTAAAAATGACTATTTCCCATAATTCCATCCCTCCCCCATTCATAACGGCGGCAGCAGGGCAGTAAGTGGGGCTCTTAAACCAGGACATAAATTTTCCCGGCGCTTGAGTCGCTCCACTAATCATTTAATGCCACATTTGCGTCTCTTGATGTAAATGAACGTCACGGTATGACATCTTCGATAGATGGAATTACGACGGAGTGTATAACAGTAGACGTATCGACTCTTTGGATTCCCTTAATGTAATTCTGTTCATGTTCCCGATGAAGGTTTACCGTTGAAATTGAATATCAGTATAAAATTTACAGTATTTTTTCGTCTCTACGTGGAGTAAGCTCTAGACCTCCTGCAGCTGTGTTTGCGCGGAGACCCGTGCCCAACAGTGGGTCGTCTTGGGATATTTTCACACATCGTACAGTGTAAAGTTGTGGCAGTTTGCACTATACATAATTTATTTGAATCAACTTAAATTTCGCTGCGATGTCTTATCGCGTCCACTGAGATTTGTTATGAGACTTAACAGCGAAAATGTAGCTTGTATTTTTTACATAAGCGTAAAAATTAAGTCATATTTCTTATAAAGGTGGATTTCGGTTGTACTAGACGACTAGAATCATAATTATTTGTTATAACAAAATGATGTATCGCAATTTGTTTCGGTATTTTCGATGCAACATTACGTCAACGAGGTAAAATGTCCTCAAATTTAAACGAAGCCTTCATGTACGTCAACTTCTTTATCGAAAATAAACCAACTATACCTTTGTGTGACGCAATAAAAACTATAAAAACTATCCATCCATCCAGGGTCCACTGCTGGACATAGGCCTCTCCTAAAGAATTAAAAATTAAAACTATAATATTATCTAATTACCTTGTCTATTTATTTAAAGTACATACTAATGATAAAGTATATATTGATTTTCCTTATTTTTCCCCAAACAATAACTAGCAATCTAGGAATCTATCCTGTAGAGTTATCTTTAATTTTTCTGTACGCAACTTGACTAACTAACCTAAGTAAGTAGGTACCTAAGCATTTTATTAGAAAAGTTTACATAACTTTTAGTGAGAAAATAAATAAGTCATTTATTTGTCTGACGGACCTAACCACGATTAGGCATTTGGACCTCTCAAAAATTTCGTATCACGTAGACACAAATGACCAGCCAGCCCTCAAGTGGTTTCATTATTTTTATTCCTCTCCAAGAGCGGTAGGGTTCGGCTTAGAAAATCACGAGAAAACCTGCATAAACATTCGAACGGTCGGCCATTAACGGCAATATTGGTTTACGGCGGGCAATAACGATCGTGATATCGAAACTATCGTTCGCAATTGAATCGCAAGAAGCGAGCGCGGGCGGAATTTACGTATGTATTTCGGGCAATATTTCGGTTATTTCTGCTCGTATGCTGCTTTATTTCCTCTGTGATCGCCGTGAGTTTTTCTTGCTGCTTGCCTTTTTATGCTGACAAATTGCTAAACAAACGGCCTGCTCCCAACATTTCGTATGAATTTCCTTTCCTTCCCTCCATTCTGTAAAGTTTCCGTTCTTGTATTTGTTCGAATCAAATCGGAATCGAACGTATTTTAAAGTCAAGACTCTTCACGAGTAGGTACCTATGATTGAGATTGGCGACGAGGTACCTTGGTTAGTTAACATATTGACTTATAGAAAACAATTTAATACTTATTTTCCTATCTCCGTAACATAATACGAGTATGTATGTATGTACGAGATGTATATATGTATATATATACGAATAATTGGCTAAACTGCATTTAGTCACAAATCATTTTGTGAGTAGGTTGTTTCTAGTTGACTGTTACGCTCGCCGCAAATAAAGTTGCGGTGTGTTTGCATGAGTGGTTAGTTAAGGGAAAGCAAACCTATATATGTTTTAGAATTGCTAATTTTTATCTTTGTTTATTGCTCCGTATAAATATTCTGAAATATATATTTCCTAATATGAAATGAGACTTAAAATATAGGTAAAACTCGTCAATATGTCGTCCGAATTATGTAGGTCGTGTTAATCCATTTAAAATTTCGTAGTACATATTCTCACATCAAACGCTACATGTGATTGTGATTTTCAAACTCCTGAGGTAGACACAGCAAGTAAGAATTCCCAAGATACAAACGACCAGACATAATATCTCATCCCATAATGACGGGTCGTTGACTTGCCACTTACGGTAATTCAAAAGCGCGGGAAAAATGTCTGTTATGACGCATGTTGACGCGATGCCACACGTGAGGAGCAACCACGGAGCAAGGTTTTATTGAGCCACACCTGTCTATTGATTTGATTTGATAGTTATTTCACATTGAGCAACGTTATTTGTGTAATATAATTTTTTCTGTGGCTTAAGTGGAGATAAAAGTTATGTAGAGAACTGAGAAATGAGTTTATTTGGCCGCACCTCAGCGGTCCATTTTACGTGGAAAGCCAGTAGCCACATTTCATCTAAGTTTGCCCGCACTCCGGTAACCGTGGTGTGGAATTTCATCGATTTGGTATAAATCATTTAGTAAAAATCGCCCCGAACATAAAATATTGCAGTGCTACAATATTTTTATTCTTAGTTTCTTTTACGTTTCTCTGGAGTTGCCTTGAGATATTCACTCAATCCATACCAATTAGACCTAATATGCAGCATAAATTTATATAAAGAGATTTCAAAGCTATTACTGTAAGTAGTACAAATTCTAGTAAATAAACACGCATCCAAGTTGATGTCATATGTTTAATTGACTTTAGTTTAAATATATGTTTGAGGCTGTGAGGCTAAAAATTTGTTATTATTCAAGTCCTTAGTTACGTCCAACTTTGCCGAAGCCGAGGAAATCTAAATAATCTTATTATTCAGTAGTGAGCACTGTGAGCAGGTACATGTTTTGTTCACTATAAACTTTTCTTCAGTTAATCCAGCGATAGTTCAATTGCTAGCGGCCGTAACTCACGGAACAATGCGGAGTCCAGAAATAGCCGCGGATATAAACATACGAGTACGACCGGACACCGCCGCCCGCACAGAGCTCGCTGGAAGATAAGCTTCCTCGGTTTGTTATAGAAATCTTGAGAGCATACCAAGATTTTTTAAACATCAAACATACGATTTATAATACTTAAATCAATTCGAATACAATTCAATACAATTTGTGGTATGACGTAAATAACAAACAATAATAATGGTAGGTATATTACACGCCTACATAAAGTCAAATCACAGTTTAAACTATGTTTAAAATTATTAAAGCAATATCAAAATCACAACACAGAAGAGCACTTTTGATATGCACTAGGTATTTCTGAACGAATTTAAATTACCTTAAGTCTTCCGTGATTACAAGCAAGCGCTAGGAATCTTAATCAAGCATGCAGAAGCAAGACACGGCGCTGATCATCGCGGCATCGCCGGCCTACTGCAGTTGCGAGATTTTAATTAAACGAGCGGAATTCTCAAACTAAACTCATATAGCGGTGAAATGAAAAAGAAATTCAACGCTCTCTGAATACACCTGAAAACAATTCAGCACCCGGATGCACTGAACTAACTGCCAACAATAGTGTTACATTCTAAACAGGGCGTAACTCGATCTGTTTCGACTTCATAGCTGACTGCCTTGTCGAATCAATATTCCGCCCGATGAATAAGAGCACACGTTTCGCAATAAAAGGCTAATAGTCCCATGTGAAATGTAAAAAAATCAGCCAGTACTTTCTCTATAGTCCGATAGTAAAACGGGCCAAGTCCTAATGTAAGCAAATTGCCGTCACAGCCTTTAAGCGTCCGGTCGCGGCTATCATTTCCAAGATAAGCGCTTAAAAGCCTCGTGGAAAGCGCTTTCAGCAGACGGTCTATTCGGTAATAGACCGTCTGTGTCCCAGCAAAAAGTATGGGAATACTCGGTAGTATTCCCATACTTTTTGCTTTGCTTCGAAACTGTCGAGGTTGAGTTATACATGACGCAAAGGATGCATAACGTGTGAATGGGCTATAAGGAGGGTTAGATCGAACTATCTTTATTCATATATCACTGCATTCGGAACGTGATGAAATTTTGCAACACTATAAGTTTTCTCACATTTTCACGGAACGCTGACATTTCTGCATTGCTTAGTATAATTCTTAGTCTTTGTCTTTGACGTCTGCTACAGAATTAGGTAGGTAGTTATATCCAGACAACGTTCGATATTAAGTTCAAATTGAAATGAGGGGTACGATGGGTTCGTAGCGGATTTAACGTTAGTAATTTGCACAAAATAACCTTTGTTTAAAAAGTTGTGATATTGCACCTCGTTAAAAATTCGGAATATATAGCAATTCAAACTGTCTTTAAATTATTTTGCCTAATAAATATTTATAATGGTTACCTGAAATCAATAAAACATTAGGATAAAACTGATCACTAATTATTTTTATCCACTATTTACGGTACAACAATAGATTTAACTAGGTATTTTAATTAACTGGATCCAAACAAGGGAATCTTAGTTTATATTTGTGCCAACTAAAATAAGTAGGAAATTTCTTTTTGGGTTATGGTTTAAAAGAACATTACATTACAATAACATCGCATCGCCCTCAATATCGAATCAAATTAGGATATCGAGTTTGTTGTTGATTTTACGAGGCCCGTAGAGCCTCGGAGTAGCGCCATGCCTATACAAAGAACCGGTGAATTTTAAAGGAATGAGATAATGTTAGATCAACCTAATAATCTTAATGCATTAGATTACAAAGGGCTCGAGAAAGAAAGTAAAGGCCCGAAGGTAGCTTGTATTTTGCTTGAACAATATTAGATTTTATGATTATTTTATGAGGATCCAAACGAAAAGCGCGTCGATCGGTGAGTTTATTAGATACAGTTGGAACTGGAATGGGAACCTGTATTTCTTTGTGTTGGGTTGATGGTGCTAGTCGGGATGGCGGTGGGATCGGCGAGTCGGAAAGGAGGGGTGCGGGAGGGGCGCGGGGGGAGGCTGGACGTACTTGCGGCGTAATGCCGCTGCACTTGCCCTGGTCAGGAAGCGCGGCGGAATGCCGTCAGTCGCGTTTGTGCCCGCGGGGTGCGCGGGGGCATGCGAGGGCAATGCACGCTGCGCCGGCGCAGCTCTTTGCTTCCCATTCAGTACATCTCTTGACGCTGCCTTATTTACTATTTGAGTCTGTACCTTGGCAATTGTCAGCCTTGTTCGCAGAAAACCGGATTCTTATGCGAGATTTGTATCTGAACCGATGAATGGTTGTCGAAAAGGTTGAAATCATGTGAAATAAACACAAATTATGGTTTGTTTTCCAGTCACTTCTTATAGCTAGAATATCACAATAAACAGTAGGAAAATTATATGTCCAACAATAAAAAAGACAACACAAATCATGCAGTACAGAAATGCTTCTTCGTTATTCACATTTTACACTTATTTAAAGTGCTGCCAAAAATTGTGAAACCTGATGTGTGTAATTGAGCACTCAGTGCAACGGCGGTTTCAAATTAAAAACTCAACTAGACCCAAATATGGCATACGTCACGGATTGAATACTGAAGTGACACCCACACTCGCGCACATCACATACACGTCATGTAGTGATACGGTCTCGTCATTACTTTCAAGGACCAAATGTACACTTCTGCGTTCAATATTTTACGAGCAACGTTAAAGTCTATGATTAATTTGGGTCATATTCTTTGGATATTAATAACTAGCTTTTGTCCGCAGCTTTGCCCGAGGAAGAATGTGCAAACGTTCACAACCATCACATGAACAACATTAGTCATGCACAACATCCTTTATGCTTTCTGTTTCTATGCTAAGTTACATCATAATCCTATCATTTCTTACAGTGTTAACAAGTTAAAAAAATGTGTCAGCGCCATCTGTTGCCCGACATCTTTCCAACAAACGTGTAAAGCATCCCAAGGGAACATATTTTATAGATAAAAATTATTCTATGTGTGAATCTGGATTATCATCTATCTATGTGCCAAGTTTCATCCAAATTCGTTTTGTAGTTTTTGCGTAATTGAGTAACAAACATCCAAATATCCAAACTTTATAAAATTTATAATATTAGATAGGAATGGTAATAATAGATATGGAAGAAGAATTGCACGTATTGTACAGCAACTCAAGACTTACTTAGATGACCTTATTATTTGCCTCAATTCTATGTAATTTTTTCGGAATGTAGGTAGGTACATTAGGTTTTGGCATAACTGACCCGTTCGACGATGTGTTGCTTTATCAGAATAGGCACTAGTATTTTTTTTAAAGTTATTATAGGAATTTAATTACCGAAATGTAGCTCATCGTCATAGCCATTTCATGGTGTACAGCATTGTGTTGCGAGTAAAAACGTTTATCAATTATTATACAATTTTATATCCATTAACATAATCAAGTAGACGCTCCCTGCATAATTCATTTTCAAAAGGCATGAAAATTTTATAGTGAAGTCTTTTGTTTATTTATTCTACTATAGATTTTATTTTTACTTTCGCCTCTCGGAATGAACTGAAGGAAATGAAGCAGAACCACTAGTAGAAGGTAACCCTGAACTTATTGGTGTCGTTTTTGTCTGTACCTACCGCACGCAGTCGGTATCTAATTGTGATCATTTCACATACGAACCGCACGAAGTTAAAACAGAAACGATTATTACATGTGATTTTGAGAACTCATGTAGAGCTAACTCCATATAATTTATTATTATGTGGTAGCCCGCGGCCCGTCTGCGTTTAATCTTTTTTACTTACCAACGGCAAGAACCCAAAGCAAAAGTCTACATCAAAATTAAAAATTAAAAAACAAGTTAATAATCGTGATTAATTTGTATCTCATTATATTAGTATTCTCAATTTCAACATATTATTCTAACCCTTTCAAACTACAAACTCTTACTTATTTAGTTTGAAATTGTTTTCTTAAATTGCATTGCTATTGTGTTACATTTAGATGCAAGATGTAACTACCTGTAGCTACCTGTAATTGAAATTATATTTATACTATACTCATGATTAAAATGTTTTTACTCGATTTAAATGTTTTGTAGGAGTGAGATTCTGATTACCAATAGGTACCCTACCCTCTTAGCCTACCCTATTGGATACAACGAATTTCATTCAGAATCTCACTCCTACTAAATATTTTTTGTGCCAAAACGTTAATATTTACATAAGTATGTCATAATGGTAGCTAACTAAGGAACCTAAACGCTGTTAGTTGTGATGTTACTGCAGTGATGACAAACTGAGATATCACGAAAACTTAAAGCAATTATGCTATATCGGAACAAAATAATATTGCAAATTTTATCTAATAGTATGTTGTCTCTACACTGTATGGATTGCAATTCAATCGTTTGTACACCGCTCAGGGATTATCCTGTAGTTAGTGCGGGACAACTACGGTTGGGATTAGCCGGTGCTCGCGGTCTGCTATTGGTTTGCTCTACGCCGAGCCTAGTAATGATTCAATTCAATTTAATCGTTGCCCCTTCTTTCAGGACTTCGGTTTTGTTGAAGACAGACTTCAGTGAGTTTTATTCGCACATTGACTACACAGACTGCCATTTACTAACATTTTTTATTTATTTTACTTCACGGTATAATTGAACTTTGATTTGACTGGCTTTTGTTTTCAAAGTGCTCACTTTAGCGTGGAATACAAAGTATCACGGTATTTTTATTATTAAAGTAAATCATCAACCCCTTTATTCATAAAAAAATGCGGAATCAAGTTTGAATAAAGTAAACACTTTGTAGCTAAAATAAGTTTATTGATTTTTTATACCCGTAAATAAGAAAAAAAATCTTTTACTCCAAAGACGCACTC
Organism: Carterocephalus palaemon; assembly: GCA_944567765.1. NCBI lineage: Eukaryota > Metazoa > Arthropoda > Insecta > Lepidoptera > Hesperiidae > Carterocephalus > Carterocephalus palaemon. Next base: position 9,780,274 of record OX155643.1, on the reverse strand, counting down.
TTGCTAAGACCGACTACGATATTGACACACAATTTTTATTTCGGTTTGCTACGAGTGCGGTTTGTGATAACAAGGATTTCTTGTATGTAGGTAATATTCTAAGTAGTACTAGTACTAGTAGGTAGCTTAGGTTCACAAGTAAAATTATAATCTAACTACCGATCATCTTAATTCGATAAACAACGTCATTCAGTACAACATTTTTTATTTATAATTGCACGTCAAATTGGGCAACTTTAAACAAAATGTATCTTAGAATGTTGGGCAATACATAAAAAGCAATTGCTTTTTTAAATCACATCGTATTTAAAACCAGTCAGTGTAAAACACTGTACTATAGATCTTGTTACAGTAGGTATGTTAGTATGTATAACCTTAATTACATGAACTTCACTTTTACAGCTTGATTATGTGAAGTGTTCGCATTCATGGACCCAACTATTTACTTTTAATGCGATAACTGTACTATGTAGTAAACTGAGGTTATTTTTATTCCTGTCATAAAATAGTAGTATCATAACATTCATTTAGATAGCATGAAATGTGCTATGTAAAGTAACTAGGAACATTACTAATATAATGATGTAATTACCGATGAAATCATTTATTTTTTCCAAAATAAATGAATATTATAATTGGCTACTAGATTATACAGTAGGATCGTGACAGAGACATAGCCTTATAATAAATAAGGACATTACATGAAACGTGTTTACGAAAACATTTTAAACAAAATGCATATATTTATTTTCAGGTACGTTCGTGTTGTTAGAGAAAGTTGAAGTAGATTTCATTCATTTACATCACTGCGTAAGTAGCAGACTTATTTTATTTTGCTATACATCTTTCATTTAATTAATAAAGCAATTAGTTAGAAAGTTTTGCCACCGTAGCGATCGCCTAAACCTAAATAGATTCAAAGTTACACGTTAATGACTGCCCCGTAACTACACTTTGGAAGAGACGCGTAAAACTTTTGAAAAGCGTCAAAAAGTTGGAGCGAAGTGCTATTTTTCATCGTCTGTAAATAACAATATAAGTTTAAGCGGTATCTTGGCTTGCTATGAGGGTGAACTGGTCTGGGGCCATTACCTCGGCGCGAAAAGGAGCTACCGAGCATACTGTTGAATTTGAACAGTGCCAGTAGAGTATGGTAACGATTATTCGCAGGCTTAGATACGAATTGAACGAACAGAATGGCTTTTAGAAAGTGGCCCTTAGAGCAAGCAGTTATATGAGTGTTTATGTATCTATATGTTTTGAATTAAAAGCTTTTTTATTTTAGAACGAATGGAAGACAGTATTTTTCTAGTATTTCAGTTTCGCCATAAAAACCTTTAAATTGATGTTTATATATTCTAGATTTACAAATCATAACAAACAATCAAACTTATTGATTCCTAACCTGGTTCTATTAAATCTAAATGTAATCTAAATGTAATCTCATTTTAGATCTAATTTATTATGACGTTTGCCTGAGTTAAAAATATTCGTTGAACTTGCGTTAAAATCTTGTAAAACAATAATTTATATCAATTAATTTTATTTTTCCCGTTTATTTTTTAATTTATGAGATATAAAATAATTAAATCAGTAGAAAATTTCAATGTTTAAAGAATCATTTCTGGGTAAACCATGGGTGTCTTTGTCCTGGATATAAGACGAATGATAAATCAATGTGTGTTCTCCAATACAAATTCAGCGTTTTTGTATATTCAATCCACAAAGTCTTGTTAGTCTAGTGGTTGTAACCGCGACTGCTTAGTTAGAGGTCTTGGGTTCGATTCCCGGGTCCGGCTATAACTACGGGTTTGTTTCTAGCCCTAAATGTCCGGTAGCAGTAGATGTATGGCAATAGTCTCACCTATTACATGGGACCTAAACATAACAGGTGAAAAATGGGTGTATACACTCCTCTGCCTTCCCCTACGGGGAAATACAGGCGTGATGTTATGTCATGTTATCCACAAATGGTTTAGAAATGGCAGGAAAGTTCTAACTAAAGTAGTCATGTAATTATTGTTTGGACAACATGAAAAGCTGTTGACCATGTGTTAAAATGTTCTTACCCAAGCTAATGTTAACCTATGAAAAACAGTTATCAAAGTGACATTCAAGTTTCGTGCCGCCATTTTTGTGATAGAGAAATAAATGGAATTACTTCTTAAAATGTATTTTTTACTACAAAATTATATACAACAAATACAATGAATGTGTAGCTTTACATTGGCAAAGCGTGTAAAATAAGTAGTATCAAACGGGCATAGAAGGAAGACCTAACCTGTATAGGCTTGGTCGGTCTCAGCAACAGTGTCATTATTTAAGCCGCACATTAGCAAAACTTGCGCCGTTGAGCCAGCACCTGCGGCCGCGACACTGTTCGATATTTTACTACGGACCCCGTTACACGGTACATTTTAGTTAGCAACTCCCCTTGTTTACTTCTAGTCTGGGCCCCTGGAGATTATGGCGGTTGCATCATCGTTTTATTCTAGGTATTGGCTAAAAACTACGGATTCAAATGAGAAATATTTTACATCTGAGCGTAACTACAGAATAAAAATGCAAAGTAAGAACTGAGAAATCAATATTTGTACCCAAAATAGGCATCATTCCATTATGTGTCATTACAGTCATTTCTTTAAAAGTTAAATGTAAAATTTTAATCGTTAATTCGCGTTTAAATATTTCAGTACTAAGCCAGCTTTGTACTTTAAAAGCAAAAAAACCAAGGACACAATAGCGCTTATAGTTTGAGAAGTCAGCCTAACGAGGCTTGAATAATTCACTTGGAATTTTCGGTTGAGATATTCCAAACGATTCGGGAGTGAACCCGAATGGCGAGTCCCGTCTACCCAGTGAAAGTAGATAGCTAGCAAACGAGCCACTCCCGGTAGAATTCGTAAGCAAATCACCAGTTGCTTATAAATCGTTCAGCTCCCGTCCGAGATTTATTTCGCTACTGCTCGTCCAAATCCGACGTTCCCATATGTTCGGGTGTAAACCGCACTCGGCGTAAATTACACACGTTGGTGTTTGCCGCCGTTGTTTAAATAGGAGGCGCCGGATTCCGTGCCCGTAAGTAGCGGTAATAGAGGAAATTCGCACGCACGTAATCGGAACGGTGTCCACTGTACTAACTAAGTCTCGATCTCCAAATTCTCCTGTGTGATCTATTGGGCCAATTAAACAATCTGTCAATTGTACCTTCTGCTAAATGTGTAGATCGCGTAGATAACTTGGTATGTTTATTTGCCTGATATTTAACAAACTACGAATTAGGTACGAAATATATTGCATGGACTTCGTAATATATGTATTGTATAATATGTATTATCAAACTAAGTTCGTATGCACTTGCTTTGAAGAAGAAACTACCAAATGTCCACTGTTCTATTTTATAAAGTATTTATGTTGCTTTTATGAAATTGAGGGAGAAAAAATAAAATTTAAAAAAAAAAGAAAATTTTTTGGTTAATATATACGAGTAGGTACATTATTATCTTTAAATACAATAATAGCAAAACTTTGGTACAATCATAAAACAAGGGAACTAAACCTGTTCATGCATAACAATACTGGCAAACCTAATTGAAAATAAAGCTGCATAAGTAAAATTTTAAAAACTTGTAATGTAGGTACTAAACGTTAGTTTTGTTTTGGTTGTTGTCCATTAGTTGTCGCTCTCTTGCTTGTTTACGCTCACTGAGTGTTTCTAGTGACTCTCAGTATTTTTAATGGAAAATATTACTAACATTCTACAAATTCATTCCTTTAAACAAATTCAAGAATTGTTTTACGCGGAACAAAATTAACTGTATTCAAAAGGACGTCGATCGTTGAAAAATCCGATAGATTGACTATCGGCAGTGACCGGCATTCGTTTAAAATAATTGAAAACCTATGCTGGTATAATACTTGTGACAATAAAGAGTGGATATGATAATAGTTTTCAATTTACTGCTACCACTGTCACACCGATCAGTGAAGAGCCGTGTCATGTGGATCATTTCCACCACCATTACGTACTGGCTCTCGGAGGGGTTAGGCCTTCTCCACCACGCTGGGCATGTGCTTATTGGCAGACTTCACACGTCTTTGAAAATATTGTGGAGAATTTTCAGTGACTTACTCTCTCACGATGAAATATCTTCATCATTACAGCAGGTGGTATTTAATTTCTTAAATCGCACGTTAATTTCGATGATGTTAATATTATCTATTTAAGTATGTATTTAAAAATATCTATGTATGTATATCAGTCTCTGACACCCATATCACAGGCTCGCGCCTACTTTGGGGTCAGATGGCCGTGTGTGAGAATGTCCAAGATATTTATTTATTTATTTATTATTTTATTATATTCTTTGGAAGCACGTGCTCACGTTTTTCAACGATGGGTGAGATTTTGATGGGAATGTTAGAAACGAATATGCCTTGAGCATCAAATTCTGCACAGTCTATTTAATGGCGCGAGTGATATGCATGCATGTGATACGTGTAACAACACTGGAATTGTAAATACGAATAATGAAAGTGGCAGCGTACTGGCATTAATTGTCGCAGGTGTCGATTACCGGCGCGCGTCACCTCGGCTGGGCTTTTACTACGCTGTGTTTTTATTTTTCCCTTTATTGCCCATTTGAATGAGCGTTAGATTGTTTGAATAGTTCCCAAATGAAACTTTGTTGTTTTTTTTATTAAACAATATATACTCTGTGGCGCATTCAAAAATCTTCAAAATATAATTTACCGACAGTCGAAAATAATGTGAATATAGGAAAGTTTATTCTTATTAGCATAAATATATACACTACATTAATGACACATTCTTAAACATTACATTAATTTAATTGTGTATTAACGAAAGGGATTCCCCCTTTCGTTCCTAGCTTCCAGGAGCAAGTGGCTCTGTAATTATTGTATCTGCTGGTTGCTTAATAAAATCATTTTTCATTTTCAATATTACTATACAAAACAAAACAAACCAACTCTTGTGTGGGTCTGAATAAGCAGAATCAAAGTAGGCTGTATGTTCCTGCTTTTATAATTAATTGCTTTTCCATAAATAAATAATATTTGGAGATCAACCAATTATTGCAGACACCGTGTAAATTATAAATATTGCCAGCATTTAAATTACGAGTACATTGCCATTTGAGGGTAGTTTTAAAAATTACTCGCTACTCCTACTTAGCTTATAGCCAACTTATAACACAAACATTGATATATGTTATTTAATTGATAAGTCAAGAGGATATGTTATTTAATTGATAAGTCAGGAGGCGTAAGAAACTCTTACGTACGTGACGCAATATTAATTAACACGTATTTCAGTAGTTATCTACGTACGTACTGACATTATACGAATACTATGTTTGCAGCAGCAACGACACTGCATCTAGTGTAATAACATAATTCTTGGTTCTTGATGCCGATAAAATTTAACTGTCTTAAAAACGATAAAACCGGAACTAACGTTTTATTGGTTAGTTTATGTCATGCACATATTCTATTTTATTTTCATCGAAATACTTCGGCTAAGCGACTGCAAAAATGTAATTGGGTTTCACTGAAGTGTCATTGTTGGTTAAAATTTTGTTCGTACTTCTTCTACTCTACTTCTTCAGGTAAGTACTTATTTTTGTTTCCGATTCCCTCAAAAAGTTATTGTATGATATACACTTTATTACTTTTAAAAATAATTCAAACATTTAAATTCATTTATTCAAAAATATAGTTAAGCGTTTCACTCAATTGGGTTAGTCCTGTTGATCGGACCATCGTCGAAATTTCTTTCGATATAAGTATTAGGTAGGTACTAATACAATAGTAGACAGGTCTACAGAAAAATAATGTTTTCCCTATTAGAGTTTTATGACTATCTATTTTAACTATGTATAATATCACTGACCCGTCGTACAATTTAGAAGTATAATTATTGTTTTGACGTGTTTCAAGGTACATTTACAGTCAAGTCGGTGATTGTGTGTGGTACGTTATCTCCAATCAGTAGCGCGCTATCGGCCCGACACTCGCGGCTTGTCACTGACCACATGATAAAAACCCCGATATACTCGTAGCAAGTTCAAAATATCCAATATATTGATTTTTCTAACGCGCTCCACGCGACCATTGTCCCTGCTGTTGATCGTATCTATACAACGTTGACATCGTAACAGATTTCACCTTTGTGAATTAAAAGGTCTTTATTTTTGTGTAGTGACAGTTATGGCCGCATAATAAATAATTTATAAGAATAGTAAGAAATGACCACCAATCAACTAACAATATTTGAATAGGCAAAATAACTTCAGTTCAACCTTAAAAAGTCTTAATACATGTCATAAACCAAGTCACAGCAACAGTCTTCTTTCTCTCTGTGTCCCGTGTCGTCATAGTCGTGAGTAATAGAGTCAATTTTTAAGGTCAATGCGACTTGCTGAAAGCATACGTTCTACAATAAGAAGCGTTATAGGGCGATGGGTTTAGTGTAGGTACTGAAACCTTCACACGATCAAAAATTCCAGATTATTTCAAGACAAAGGGTTTATTTTTATTGCCACTGTCAAAGTTTTTAGTTTCATATTCTACGTAAGACGTTGTACATATGACGTCGTGTCATTACGTGGTCTTTAATTGTTGGGCGTTTTGAAAAGTTAAATTTTAATATTATTTAAGCTAATCATCAATTCCTTCTAGTTGGTAGTAATTCAAATTCAAATATAAAGCCTGCTGTCCTGCTATAACAATTTGTGTAATACCGCGGTAGCCATCCACAGTTCATAGCTGGATTCGTGCACGCTAGCAACTTACTTATCGGACTCGCCAAACTGTTTGGTTAGCAATAGAACGTGGCCTAACGGACCGCACGAGCATTACACGGTTACATTTTAGAACAGTAATTGCCTATTAAATATCATGCGTAAACGATAAACTTAATTAATTCGGACATAATCGTTCTGAGGTGGATTTGTAAGCGCGTTTATTGGTTGTAAAAATTCGATATAATCTAGTTTTTTTTGTAAACAACGAATGAGATTTATGGTATAAATTTGAGGTTGAGTTTAATTTTTATTATGTAACTAGCTTTTACCCGCGGCTCCGCCCGCGTGGTCAAAGGTAATTAACAATGACTTGTTTATCATATACATGACACATTTGTGGTGGATGAATAGTGACAGTTCCACGATTAAAAGATACTTAGAGGAACCAGAGGTAATGCTGACCGCAGATAAAGTGTACGTACACTGACATACTGGAGCTTTAAGCTAACTTCAATAGAAGTGTGCTGGTGAAGATTGTGGAATTATAGGGATTCGTGCGATCATTACATTTTCACCCTTACCTAGGGTTAAGATGGTGGTACTAATTATATTCTGTCCAAGTTGTGTGACTCGAAGTCTCGTTCCATTACATAATCGAGTATCGATTATCATTTTGTTAGCGTGATTCAGAAATTGAAAATGAATTTTACTAACATCATTCGGAACTAAATATCTAGCAAATAACAAAACATCGATATCTTCCCATGGGGATGTTTTACCGCGGTAAAAAGTAGCCTACGTCACTCTCCACCCTCCTCACTATCTCGACACACAAAAACCATACCATATAATAGCTTCGTTGCGACGTGAAAGCCGGACAAACAAACAAATAAATAAACAAACAAACACACTTTCGCATTTATAATATTAGTATGGAAGTATGGATGGATATGGACTAGTATGGATACATACTTCACGTACAAAGTTAAATTCAATATAGGTAGCTTATGTGTAAAGAAAGAAAAAGATCTTACTTGATTTTTATCTCAAGCTGTTTGTTTTTAATTTCATCATGTAACAGAGTTTACCCACAACGATACTCGAATGTTTAATAAAAATTTCATCTTTGTTTTTGTCTTTTATTTGGTTTTACATGGGTTACAGTTGTTCGCTTGCTATCCAGCTAGACCGAACAGTACCAAACTATTGCCACCTTCCAGTAGTATCGATGGTATTTTAAAGGCTATTGAAACATCCTTTTGATCTTTCCCAATCAAGGAATTGACAGAAAAACTACGTTTATTAATAATTCCCTCGTCCATTTGCAGTCGATTACAGCCGTGATACTATTTGGATTATGTTAAATACTGGCCCTGTCGCCCCTAGCTAGTAGTGCAAAAGTTATTACGAGGCATTCAAAATTGTTTAGATTATACAATCGATGCTGTCACGTAATTCTGACACGCTTTAATTAAGCGCCGTCTATGACGTCACAAACCTGCACAATCAAACCCCTCAGTGTTGCGCTCCCTCGCTAAATGTTTCGCATTTCTGATATGCGTTCTTCTGTTGCTAGTATGAGGATTGACGCTAGTGTATTAAAGGAATCTTTTAACATTTTGTGTTACAATAACGAAATAGGATTCGTCGAGATAAAGTCTTCAGAAAGCTTCAATTCTAGCAGGAAATATGATCATTTCATGACTCTCGCCGACCGGTGGACAGAAAGTCTAGTTCGGTATTGCAACGAGTACCTACTCTACTTATGTAATCATGTGAAGGTAACAAGTAAATTGAGCAAATTTTTCTTTTTTATTTTGTTGTTTTTAAAGCCATGCCTCAAATCATACGAGTACAACGTGTCGCTGACAATAGTTCTGTTGCAGAGTACTATTAAAAATTAATGTATTTTCGTTTTTACGAGCGCCCTGGGCCTGCACATCTGTCCGTTATATTGCCAGCGAATGCTGGGTACGTACTATTTGACAAAAATAGCCAATTTGAGCTTTAAAAGTACCATAATACGATTTTGGGATTTGTTTTGATTTGACTTGAGACTAGCCCTTCCCATACTAAAAGGTCAACTTTCCTCTCCACGATACACTCCAGATCTCCCTCAGTTGAGTGAAGAAACGCGCTCAATTGTTATTCTAATGCATTGTACGGCATTCAAACAATGTAACGTTTTTGCATAAATAGGTCCGAAAGATTAGCCGGGCCCTCGATACCCGGGTAATCTTTCCTTGCCAATTAATAAGCTTTTCTTGAGATCAAAGACGCACAGTTTGCGATCTTTGTTAAGTATCCGAGACAGTCAACTTGATAATGAGTCTGACAGTTTAAGTTCGCCCCGATTGGCACAATGTTCGTCTAGTGGCCTCAAAAACGTGTGAAAATATAACTTAAGAGGACTACAGAGGCTAAACGCGAGTTTTATAAACAAGATATCACACGAACCATTGCAGAGAATCAAATAAAAAAAATATATGGTATTCTTGGGGATATATGTTAGATTGCTACGGCCTTCAAAACATAATACATTAATGTTGACTCGATAGAAAAAAATCACGAAGATACCTCTAAAATAATCTTCTAAACAATCAAATCCCTTCTAAAATACGTGTTTTTTTTTTCAATTTAACATATATTTTTCATCACAATAAATACAATATATCAGTTATACCACTTTTTAAATCCATTTTGTAGAATTTCCAAAAAACCCTTGTTCTCATTTGCGCAGAGTTTTTGAACATAACTCGCGAGCATGTGTGTGTAAACGCCGTGTACCGACAGTCGCGGCTGAGGCCTCTTGCTAGACGGGCGTGTCGCGCTTTCTGCCGCAAAATTTCTGCAAGATTCCAACGTTATTTCATTACTTTTATTGATTGGTTATTACATTAGGTTAATTTATATAAATAATTTAACGTTATAAGTATTTTTTTAAGTTAGAAGGGCGTAAACGGACTCCTATTTTGTAAATAAACATGGGAAATAAATCAAAAGTGTTCATATAAAGCAAACGTCACACACATGAATGACGTAAAGATTTAAATTTTGTCAAACATTTATTAATTTTCATTGTTCTCTGCAATCCTGCAGAGTACAAAAAGATAGATACGTACACAGTTTTTCAACCCTAATCGTATAGCTGTAAATGGCGTAATTGGAGTTTGCGGCGAGTAAGAATCTCGCTCCAGAGACTCGGGTTCAAATCCCAGTTACACTTCCTATCTTTTTCAATTTTTTCTTTATTTTTTATGACTTTTTTTTTGTTATTATTTTATGCAAATGAAATAAAAAGCTAATAATATTTATATATGTCATAATATGTATTTATTACAGGAAAAGAGAATCCAAAGATAATATCAATAACGGGGAAATTATAGACATTAGCAGTGAGTAAGAATCTCGCTCTAGAGACTCGGGTTCAAATTCCAGTTACACTTCCTTTCTTTTTCAATTTTTTCTTTTTTTTTGTTATTATTTTAAGTAACTAAAAAAATTGCATAAATCTAATTTCATTACGTTGTCGTACCTTCCTATAAATTTTTTGTTAGGTCAATTATTACTTAAAATAAACGCCATCTACTGAAACACTTCCCCGTATAAGCCGCGCAGATAGAGAATAGATTTGAAAATGGCGTCCTCTCGCATGCGTTCTCGCTCACTCTCTATCGCTGTCTATACTCACACAGTGAAGTACGAGCTGCAAACAAATAATCAGTCGGGATTCGCTTTCTAAGCTACTTGACGCACTCCGAGTAATTGTTGTTTTCGTTGATATTGTTGTTTTTGTTTGCGTTACATTTGATTGTTATTTATTTTCGTTAAGTTTTTGTTACGAACGTTGACATTTTGTGATGTAATTGAACAGCAACACCGAAGATGAAAGTGACGACTCTGAAGACCAGGACTGTGAAAGTGACCAGTCCATGGAAGATTTTAACCAATTCATGGAGGGAATTGAACCAGTAATGGGTACAGATACTACAGATGACCAGGACACTGCTGGACCAAGCGGTTTATAAAACCTTTGATACCATTCCCATCCTATTGTTCTTTATTTTTATAATCTGATTCTGAAATGTCACAATTAATAAAGGCAAATTTTACAATTGACCAGTCCATGGAAGATTTTAACCAATTCATGGAGGGAATTGAACCAGTAATGGGTACAGATGACCAGGACACTGCTGGACCAAGCGGTTTATAAAACCTTTGATACCATTCCCATCCTATTGTTCTTTATTTTTATAATCTGATTCTGAAATGTCACAATTAATAAAGGCAAATTTTACAATCCAGTGTTTTAAGTACCCTTGCTTGTGTTGTGTGTTGTGCTTGTATTTTAAGTGCCATTTTCAGATCTATTCTCTATCTGCGCGGGTTATACAGGCGATTAATACAGTACCTCATGACATGTCATTGTATGCTCTGTAAGGTAGTTCTGAGGTTTTCCGTTAGAGGCGCTGTTGTCGTTTGTGAGAATGTGTGCACCGATTCTCAAGGTCATTTTGCACCACTAGGCGCCTTAAATATAAAAAATAAAGTTCAAAATCGCTTGCATGGGGTTCAATCGTTTCTTGTTTAGCGTTGGACCGCCAAGTGCATCGGTTCTTATCGTCGCGGAGGACATTTTGTTGCTTGTATTGTGATTGTGAGAGACTTAAATGTATTCCGAAAGTGTTTGGTTTTCATGGCACTGTGCATGGTCCGTACAGTTCAAGTTATTCTTTTAAGCTTCAACTCATACCTCGACCTAATGAAGTACTACCATACTGCCCTAGCATGGATTGATAGAGTGATCCAGATGAGCACCGAAAGCTTTTTTAACTTTCGCGGACAGTGAACGAGACACAATAGATCATGATTTTTAAAACTTCTATATACGAGCACTGTCCGCCAAAGAGTTAAGCCATCCTAAGATTCCCATAAATTTCTGTTATATAGTGATTATGACTTTTTATTTTATTTTATTTATACAACCTTATTGAAACCTCTAACGAGATATATTTTATAATGTGTTATGGTATTTTCTTCCAGTCAAACCCTGGGGGAAAACTATGCGGTAGGTGGAATTAGAAAAAATAACTTGACATTAACAATTAACTAAATTGCATACATACAAAAAATATAAATACATACATACAATTCAAATATGTACCTTTAATTACATATACCTACAGTAATAATTAATGTGAAGTACGTAACATGGATTGTAGCTGTGGTACTTTTTAACGAAATCAAAGATTTCCAAAATAGCTACATATACGAATATGACGGGCGGTCCGAGCAGTCCCTTACTTAGGGGATGAATAAACTTATTGGAGTTAATAGTTTAAATATTAAGCGTTAAAGGCTTCCTACAGTATGGTCGCGTTCATCGGATACCTGCGTCAGGGAGATTGGCACTAATCTGTTTAATCGACCGAAATCGAAGGAATGGATGTTAATTTGATCCTTCAACGCCGAAATTGTTTGCATGGCTCGTTGATAGGGTCACTGTGCGGTCAGTTGGTTCTGATAGGGGGTTAATTGGTACTATCAACTACGAGTACCTACATGAACCAAACACGTAACAACGTAGCGGAGTTGATGATTATTTTTAATTTCTAATTTATAGCAATGAAGCAGTCTAATGTGGACATCACTAGCAATTCCCAGTAAGTAGTGCTCTTAGGATTGTATCTAATGAAGGTTGGAATTCGATCAATTTATTCGAAAACCCTAAAGAATAAAAAATAAGCCCAAAACTTATTCACATAAATCTAACCTGAGTCAAAAATCCGCACCAAATAACCTTTCACCTTTCACCATACCTCATACTCATTTCTTTATAATTAAATATTTTAATTATAATTATGTTAAGCAGTATTGAAATCTGTGAAATTTACAAGCATGCACTTTCCTGAGAAGAAAATTACTATGTTGATCAATGCGAAAACTTACAAAAAATAAATTTGTACAAATCATTTTAAAAGATAATATTCAAATGAAATAAAAATAGTTGTAAGTTAAATAATGCAATAATAATTACTACTAAGGGTATCTTCTTTCTAGTATAGTAGTCTGCACTTAACCGGAAGTATATAGAATAGCATAAAAAAGAACTAGGTGTTGCCTGAATATTATATAGATTACTTATTTCAAGAAGTAAATAAAGTGTTTCATGTCGTATTGATCGATTAGTGCAATTGAAATAAAAGTCCTACTAACTACCTACTTTTATGTTTTGCAGACATTAAAATCATATTAGTTTAATAGTGTAATTAAAAATTAAAATAATAATAATATTACAGCAAAGGCCCTTTTTATATTATTACTTGTTTGACAAAGACTGTGCGTCTAATCGTAATGCATATAAGTACAAAAACTACAACTGCGAATTAAATAAAAACAATATTAATATGCTTGGCTCGGGAATCAAACACAGGACGCTATCAAAGCTACTCACTTCTTATTCTGGTTCGACAACCGTGCTTATCGGTCGACCGGTGATATATTTTATCATGATGATTCGGACGCATTAGGTTCGCAAATTACCCCAATTTCCTCATCGTTGAAATTTTACGAGGAAACGTTCATAACCTCACGAAATGTTTCTGAAAGTTTTTCACGCACTAATTTATGTCGACCGACCGGAGGAGCGACCGGTCGGGCGATTATTTTGCCTTGTTATCACGTGATGAGTCACGACTCCGACTTATTCCGGATATTGAAGCACGTAATCCCAATACAGTGTGTCTCCAGTCGCAATTTATCGGACGATGGATGGCCCGACCGTTATTTTCAACCCTTAACCTTCTACTTATTAATATCTACATAATTTATTGTAAATTGCATTTTGCGAGAGTGAATCCTTGCGTGAATAAACGGATCCGGGTTGAATATTAAAAATCTTACGGCGTGAAAATGCTTTAACGTGGTCTACGAGTAGAGCTACTTGAGTGTAGATACTTATACGATTGGTGTTGATTTATTAATAACTGTATTATAAACCTGTAAGTGCCTCTTATAATCGAGATCGGGATGCGCTTCTAACTAAACATCAATCTTGAGCATCATTTAACGGATTATTCGTAAACTTGACTGACTTTTTTTACAAAACAGGAAAATAATAGTCTGCTTTTGGCTATTACGCAGAAACTGACTGTTCCTTGCATGGCTATAGTTTTTGTGGTGGAAAGTTAAGAAACACAGGAGAATATATAATATTTTGCTGTATCTTTAAAAATAATCTTAGGTTGCACGGTTTTTGGTAATTGTTCTCGTTTGTTGACATCTTAAACATGTTTCTAAATATCAGCGTCTGATTAAAACGTTTTGTTCTAGTCTCACTTTGTTGATCATTATTGTACCCCACAGATACACGGTACAATGGTAGGTACACAACCAAACGAACGAACAAAGATCACGGCTACTGTCGTGAGTTAGCAGATTAAAATTTAATGTCTTATCAAATTTCCTGAAAGGAAACTTTAAGCAAGTTATGCTTATGTTATGACAAAGACGAGTTAAATTTTGTGTAATTACCTATTTACGAGCACGACCCACAAACAAATTAAGCGCAAATATTTTCAGAGGTAACAGACAAAGCCTGTTTCGATGTCATAAACATGTTTTCATCTATCAGAAAGTGCTATGCGTTTCGTAGAAGTGTAATATAAGAATTTGGATAGTAGGACTTAAAAGACAATAATGGTCTCAAATGCGTTGCCAAAATTTAAGTCCTTACTCGTATATTCACTCTGCTTCTTGAGAAGTCGAGAAACCATCCAACTGCGATAGTGCGTTCATAGCCTCACCGATTCTAGCCTCGGAATTATTCTGTTTATTTTTAAAATAAACTCTGTATCCATTGCCGGGAGTACAGCGTGATTTAGTACAGCGTACGCAGAGTGAAACATGCCAGGCCTATCGGTTTAAAAAGTTGTACTTTTAAAGCCCCATCCACATGCTTGGCAAACAATGGCAAACAGCCAACAGCAAACAGCAAACACGGACGTGTGGATGGGTGTTTGTCGTTATTTGCCTGTTTGTGTTTGTGTTGGGCAGTGTTCGGCATCGGTGTCGGTTTTTCTTGCCAGATCAAAGGATGTATGGCAAACAGTTTGCGACGTATCCACACGTTTGGCAGCGATCAGTAATGCGCGCGAGCTTGCGGGAAGCGGACGTATTTACTTGCTACACTTTTTCGTTGGCGCGCAAAGCGTAAAAAATGTCTGATTGGTCAGCACCTACGATTCTGACATTTTTGGAGGCATATCAAAATGAGCCATGCCTCTGGAATTCCAAAGATGCCGATCACTAAAATCGGCAAAAGGTTAATGATGCATGGACTCGCCTCAGTATTATAATGAATAAAAGTCTTTTTTTTTTCTTTTTTCTTTCTCTTGCTTTAATTTATAATAAAAATATGTCAACCCGAAAGTAATAGCTGCCACAAGCTCGTCGTCCGCCATGTTTGCCGATTCGGAATGTTATGAACGTTCGCCAAGCATGTGGATGGCTGTTTGTGTTGGGTGATTGTGGTTGGTGTTTGGGACTTTGCTTGCTGTTTGCGGTGTTTGTGACAAACAGCCAGCGTGTGGATGGGGCTTAATAGCGCGCATTGCGCTCGGGCCGTTCAAAACTACGAGTAAGTTTGAATGTCATTGACCGCCGACGACGCATTTTCTTCAGTTTATTTAGGAATCTTACAGTGTAAGTGAAAATTGCACAGTATTAATAGCGGCTATGTTGGTACGCCGTTATTTACTGTGATATCTAATATTGAGTGCGGCTATCCAAGAAAAGTGTTGGAATATCCTGTGCCTTTCTCGAAATAAAATTGCTACATGTTTCTATGTCGTCATTCATTATGAAGATCTGTCCTTATATATCTGGAAATATGCCTGACTACAGTTAAAACTCCATACACTAAAGTTAAATGATTCTATGGTTTCTCATTTGAAACGAAGCAAACAAAGAAAAGGACTGCTTCTATTAGACTTAAATATCCAGGCACATCAGTGTACCCACGACCTAAAGTAAAATTTGACAGATTTAAAATGCGCCTTGAAACGCAATCGCTGTTAATTCTAGGAAACTTTTTTTTTATATGACATCATTGCATTATTTGAGCTGATCAGTTATTTTGCATGAGCGTTTCGCATGCACGGTGCATGCGGGCCCGTTGCATAATGCATCTAATGGCGCGACCCGATGCCCTTCCGCCGCCTGTTCAGAATTAATGAACCTATACCGTGCCATGGCAAATATTATGCATTAGTTATTCGAATTCATACAAAACATCCGATATAAATAAAATCCATAAGTATTTTGACCCTAGAAACATACTGAAAACACTTTTTGATCCACTAAATATTTTTACTAAAATTTTACTGTAGCCTACAAATATTTTGAACAATTATGTACAATATTTAAGATAAATTAATTGAAAGTTGGGAATGGGTAAGAATGATTTCACAAAATATAGATGTAAAAAGAAAATAAAAGTTTAAATGAAAACAGAATAACAATAAAATAAATTAAATTTTTGGTGGAAATTATTTCGATGCTAATAATAACAAAAATTTATTATTCAACTATACTAGCTTTAAGTTTTGGTAATACCCACCTGAACCACTATTTACGTTCATACTTTGGCAACGTAAGTGGGGTTAGTAGTGTGTCACTAATACGAATAACGTATACAAACCACGTGCACTTCCGCAAATTAATCTCAACGCGAATGTGATTAAGTTGCAACTTTGCGAGTGCATATTTATGTGATGTTGGTTAGCTTTCGTTAGGTTAACTTCAGGATCCTACAAATTATTTCTGGAAGTATGAATCACTAGTGATCAGAACAATATTCGTGTTTTAAAAAAAGTTTGCCGTTTTTATTAGTCAATGTCAGTATGACCACAGCATACTTAATAGTACGACTCTATTTATATTTCTTTATTTAATATCATAATAATATGTTATATAATTAAAGACGGTATAAGTGATAGTCTAGTTAAGTTAGTTTGTAATCATTGCATTTGAAGCTGTTACAGCTGTTACAGATGCGTTGCAATCCTTATATTTGTCTACGTTCGCCTCTTGTTTAAGTGTTACACCATCAATCGTCGTGAATTATAACTCGAGAATATCTTCGAGGTATCTAAAAGGCGCACAACAAACACGAACCGAGAGGCTTGGTGTACTAACGATAACACATACAGAGACACTGTAAATTATACACGTGATGAATCCATTTGCGCCTTGCTCATATATCCGTTTCCGTATAAAATTAATTGGACCGTGACGCACGGAAGGATGTATGACGGCGACAAGTCATGTAAATTACTGCTATCTTCTCGAAATGCGATACACTTGAGATGGATTGATCCGAGATCCAGGTGGGTTAAGAATTTTACAACGATCACTCTTTGAGGTGTTCTCGCTCGTTTTCTAGATAACGATCATGATGTGAACTGAACTGGAAATGAACGAGAAGACTCTGGAGCTCATATATGTATATATTATATATGGTGTGTAATGTGTTTATTCTGGTTTCAAACTATCTAGCTTAATTACTTGGTAGTAAATTCATATTATACGAGTAGTAGCTTTCTTTTTTAATAAAAATATTTTTACATTCATCCATGTCTATACTACTCCCTACTAACATTCTTCGTAATTAAGAATCTAAGAATCTCAAGACCAAAGAATTAATCTTTAAAAAGGTAAAAACCACTGTGCAGTAAAAGTGTTCTGGCCTAAAAACAGTAATATGTTAAGTATCTCTAGACAGAGCGCAAAGTTCCTCAACAATATCACAGTAGAGACTGATTTTTGTGTTTGTGTTTACCGTTGAATGCCTCCTAATCTAATTAACCTTAGACACGAGTCCAAATGTGTTAACGGGAGCGTCCCGAAAGCTGGAATGGAGTCGTTACGCACGGCAATCTGGGCCCTGCCTCCTAAAGTATAATATCTGTATTCCCGTGCGGGCGCTTCTCATTAGCATTCACTCGGCGCGCGCGGCCGCGCTCTCCCGAATAAAGCATCTGTTAAATGTCTCGTGCTAGCTAAAACTTGCTTGCAATTATCTGTTAACATTCCCAAGTTTGACCCCGCGAAAATCTTGCCAAATTCGAGGATTCGCAAACTCTGTGCCGGCACTCCGCAGGCGTTTTACTCCTTAATAATAATCAGACTCATGAAGATTTTTAATGAAAAAGATTGTTCGCCGTTATTTAGAAAGTTCGTAAAAGGGATCCGGCGGAAGTTTGTTTTGATTTAGTACTGCGTCGCACCCACGTTGATTGTATCCTTTTCAGTGGCTTTGTATTGGATTAGAACTAATTAAAAATTTGCGGGTCACAGAGCTCGTTGGCATTGAATTACACAGGTGCTTTCTTAATAGCCCACTTTTTCCGCTTTTATTCTGCGCCTTTGGAATACAAAGTACCTATATAGGTTTTGCTGAAAAAATCGACTTCATTACCTTGCACGTAACATGTGACAATTCTCAAGAAGAAATATACTAGTAACGGCCGCTAGTACTGACGACGAAAAGAGTTTATTGTTCTGACTTTCGCTAAATATATGTAAATTGCATACAGAAACATGTTATATTTAATAAAAACCCGACTGTAAACCAAATAAATCATTATATTATCTTCTGAACTGATATTTAAAGTGAAAAATTATAAACAGAACCTAAAAATAATTTTTAAATGCCTATACAACGATACCCCACTTATACACGATATAATTTTGTCAATTTGTTTTGTTTTCATTTTGACATTACAGCGTAAGCTGTCGGTGTGGTAAATTTTGGTAATATTTATGACAAATCGATTAGCGTAAGAATTATCAATAACTATACTGTAAAAAAAATTTTTTTTTAAAAAGCTTTTATAGCTTGACCTTGAAACCTAATCGTGGTCAAAGTTCATTAAAAGACTTTACCACAAGTGCAAACACGACTATGATACGATATTCCATCATGAAGTTCCAGTTAATATCTTCCGGCTCCATCATCAGATCAGTTTGACAGTACCATATTATTGCATTGTCATCGGAACCTAATATGTGTGCCAAATGTCAGCTCGATAGCTTCAGTGGAAGTGGGTGAAATATTGATTGCAAGATTCCAGGACATACATACATGAATGAATACATACGAGTGAAGTTAAGTAAAAGCTTTTAAAATGACCCGTTTGGTCTCTAGATCGCCATATAGGGACAAACATACATGCATAGTCTGATAACACAAAACTCTAGTTTGCTTCGCGTCAGGTGTAAGAAAAACGTGTTAAACTTGTACAATCTCTTCCTTTATTTATTTTCCGGTAGTATTAATGGAGCACGAATAAAATAAAAATTTAAATACTCGTAATAATAAGCAGGCGAAAATAAAATACAGTCCAATCTTGTGTCAGAGGATAATAAAACCCGGACGCAAAGGGGACAAAAGGTTAATTAAAAATCGATACAGGGGCACACATACCTTTGCGAATGTATCAAATACTCGTAGGTACGTTCAGTTTGCTTTGAGCCGACAACGCCGTGGCCGTTCCGAATTACAGTGTCACTCATGATTAATGTAGACTTATGACGTATACTTTATTGACTGCGTCGGAACGGTGACGTTGCAAATCCATCTATTTTCATTGAATGGCTTTTTAAATTATATTGAGTGTTCAGTATATTGATAAATACTTTGTGCAACTATGTCTGGTCTGCAAGGACAGTGATATGAAAAGCTGGTTGGTTTTATTTAGAACGCGAGAACGCGCCGATCTCTTGAATTGCTAATCGGATTTTAAGGATTCGGAACGAATTTATTTTTGCATTGGACTGACCCATTCTTTGGAAGGTAATAACACTAAATAGTACCTACTTTTGATCAAAAAACTTAAATCCACGCGACTGAGATGGAGGCATTAGGTAGTTACTAAATAAATAAGTAATGCATTATGAACAAGTATTAAAATTGTAGAAATTACCTTCTGTTATAAAAATAATTCAATGATTACAAGTAGGTCATTGTAGCTATATGAAACTACATATATTGAATAATCAATTGAATTTCGAATGCTCTATCTATCTATCAGAAAAAGCATATTTCATTTACATTGACGGCATGAAAGGAATTCGCTGAAGTCTTATTGTGAAGGTCTATTTGTTAATTAAATGTTACCTTAGAAATACGATTAGGCATGTCTAATTACAGAGTAAGTAGCTTACGGCAACTAGGTGGCTTATGTTGATGTGGTTGTGGGTGAAACTCACTCCCTTGTAAACACGCCACTGTGTTAGTGGGATCAAGATACGGTAGCTATGTTTGCGTATAATGGCAATATATTTACGTTAGTTTAAATTTAATTTAAAGGATAGCCGCATACAAAAGTTGTAAGAGTTACGTACATTATTTAAGTAGAGTGTGAAACGTTTCCTCCAATTGCCGGCATTGCACCTGTAATGCCCCTGTAATGTCCCTTGTGTCGTAGATACTATAGGCGATGGTGACCACTTACCATCAGATGGCCTGTATCCCTTTTTGTCCTTCTGTGTTATAAAACATAAGCGGTGACAGCCTCGCCTTTTATTCGGGCGGCCCGAGTTCAAACCCAAGCGGCACGCACCAATGACTTTTCTATACTTGCTGGACACATCGTGAAGAAACCCCTAATGTTCTCGAAGGCATGTGAAGTCTGCCAATCAGCACTTGGCCAGCGTGGTGGTGGCTAAATCTCTCCCGTTCTAAGAAGTGACCCGTGCCCAACAGTGGGACAAAGAAAGGGTTGTGATGATGATACTATAATCCGTTTCTCAACGGGTGATAGTCAATCGTAGAGTTCTGACATAGATCTCTTTGCACATTAAAACACAGAGGTCTAATATTTTTCCACCAATTCGTACTGCATAAACACTATTTGTATGCACTTGTTTAGTCCCTGAGTTCTGCAATATTGAATATACCTACATTTTCGGTTACACTAGCGAATTCAGAGAGAAACAGAATGGATCAAACAATAAACATCAATTAGTTCGATGTTCTGCTTTTAACAAATTGGTAAAATTAGCTCTTTGGTTTATTTGGATACCATTAGCGAATAAGCCCCAATCAATTCGGGACAAATTTCTGAGGTAGGTATAGATCATAATAATATAGTAAACATTTATAAAAATATACATTGTTGAAAGCGAATGGATAAACTTTCAGAAGCATTTCACTATTGTTATCATCACTCCAGTAAATGCAAGCTATTAATACAGGGCGCTGACCAAATGGGTGTCAGTTGCAATCCAACCCTTTTAATTTCACTTAATGATTGAAATTAAAGGGGTTGGATTTGTGATAAAATTTTAAGGAAGTAGCGATTTTCTTGACATTCGTAAATACTTCTAATAATCGCCGTATCCCTTGCCATTACTAATTTATACAACTTTCAGTATATATATACTGATGAATACGGTTAGATATAGGTAAACTTTAACCCATAATAATAATTGACAACTCAATAATAATAATTGACGTATTGGTTTTATTCGCTAAAAGAAAAAGTTTTTTTTACTTTTGACGTAATTAATTATCAACAATCATCCGTCAATCAATCAATTTAGCCGACAAGTCTTAGATAATGCGGCGCTATAGAAATTGACTAATTAGTACGGTATTGTTTTATTTTAACGAATATTAGTTGCTGTCGAGCGATTAAGTCACGCGAGCGGTTCAAAAATAGAGCCTGATAGGCCCAATTTCCCCGGTACTGGGCCCCATCTGTATTCGCCGTCGCATGGCCCTACGAATGGGTCAGACCACAGAACAGATAAAGGAGGATAGAATGGAAATGTGGGCGTGACAGGCGCGCCAACAAGTATGATTAAACAATCATACTTCAACTGAAATCACGCGTGCATACTTTTAGTCGCTTTCGGACTGCGGTGGTGCGAAGAGCTGCACGAAAAATATACATTGCCGGTAAAGTACGCAAGTAATCCACGTGAACACATAGTTCGTGCGCAATGTATTCTGTCCTACAGAATGCGATGACGTCACGATGTTCTGTCGAGTTCGTTCGCAGCGAGATAGTGTTGTGAAAGTATAAGATAAATTTTTCGATAAGTCTTGATCTTGAGTACGTAATTAAAGTAGTTTCAGGTGTAAATACTTAATTTCAAGGAGTAGGTGTAGTACTAAATAAGTAATTTAGTACTCATTTATATTATGTATTTATTTTAGGTTTCCAAAGGATCCTAATAACCAGCATTGGATAAATGTAACGGGTAGAAAATTTGGATCTCTAAAAAACAATGTACCACTTTGGAACAACTGTACTCGATTTTGCGCAACTTTGTCGGAACTCAATTATTATTATTAGCAACATTAGTTATCATCAGATTGTATTATATTCTACTGAGAAGCATATTACAGACTTTACCAAAGCTATTAAAGAAAAATAATTTAAATATAAGATTGCATTAATTTATTGTAAAAAATTCGAATACAAAAGAGTCCCCATCTTTGCTCTGCACAAGTACATTCGTCGCGCAACTGTATATATTAAAACTGTACCTGTGTATTTATTTAAGTACGTACACTCACTCTGAAACTTTTTAATAAAATAAATAATTATAATGTAATTTTTCATGTGAAGATAATAAAAAAAATGCATGTTAATAAGATGTATGGAACAGGCGCAATACCTAAAGGAAGCAAAACTCAAGTTGCATATGTTTTCAGTGTTACTTTTAAAAGAGTCATTTATGCGGATGTAGCATTTTAGGTACCTACATAACTCTAAACAAGTTTCAAAATATATTTATCGATAAATATGTTTACATCTCTAGTTGGGTTACCAGTAAATAACATATAAAATTGCACGATCAATTTTCTCAAATATGCAGTAAATTTTGTTTCTTAACTTTTATTTATTAATTTCACCGCCGTTAGGCATCTTTTGGCTCAATAAAGGTTAAATAAATAAATAAATAATACAGTAAAATAAAATATACTCTATTTTACTAATCTTGTAGTGATTCAGTACCTACCAGTTACCTTACCTCCGAATACCTCAAGAATACCTCACACGGATACCTCATACCTTCGAACCAGTTACCAGTTACCTACGTTGTTAATATGAAACATATACGCGGTCGTCAAAATAGTGTTTTAAATAGTGTAGTATGTATGAAAGAAAATGTAAATATAAATAGGTGATTTTACAAATAAATTATTCATTCGACAATCGGACAGATCACGAGTTTCGTTATGAATCCTTTGAAGAACCTCTAAAATCTTATTATTGCACGAAATTTGTGCAAAACACTTACTGGCAACATTAAGTGTCGACAAGGTCAAAACTTGCACAATTCTACAGCTTGACGCGAGCAAAAAGTATCCTTATTGATTTGATGCTAAGGTTAGTTTTTAAAAGTTGCGATTCTCGTGCAATTTGACCAATGGCTGATGAATATTTTATGTAAAGGTAATAATAACGTGTATCTAAGTGTGGGTAACTGGCGACAGTGGTTTTGTTTCAAAACTGACTCGATGGCCTTTCTAACCTCCTTTATCTGTTCTGTGGGTCAGACTATGGACGCAGGTTACGTCACGCCAGAACGCACACCAGAGCGCACCCCAATCTCCACAGCACAAGAGACATTCCCTCAGGTGTCTTGCCATCTAATTCTCATTTTTGTATCGCTATAACGATGCCTACGATTTCGCTTCGATTGCCTTGTAAAGAACTCTAAGGAGCGAGACTTTGGTAATTAGTTATAACCTGGTAGTTATATCATTTAAGGCCCTAGCCTATATACTTTGAAAGATTATGATGTATTTATCCGAACATAAAATATTACACACTAACACACACACTAATCATTTAAGGAATCAGTTTTAGGAGTTTTAGGAGTATCCATACTAAAATATTTTTTAATATTAAATCACGTACTTGTAAATTTTAGACTCTTTATATATTATAGTATTTTAGTTTCTGTAGAAGTGTTTAGGTCTACGACTGCGCTTTGAAAAGTGGATCAATATAACAAATCTATTATAATACAGCAAATGAGACAGGATAACCGTGCAAACGCTGCAAATTTATGTTTGAACATAAAGGCGCGTTGAATCCCGAAACCCCCAGCCTTTTGAAGTTTGTTAAAAAGCGACAGGTTTTCGTTACCTCTGTTCGTTACCGATGCTGCCAATATTTATCAACTCCCCGTCAAAGTACCGGCGTAGTCTCTTTTTCGTGTTATTAAGTCAACAGCATCATCGTTTAGCTCGAAAAATAGCCGGCCTATTAGGGGTCGCTTCACCCGACTCACTTGGTAGTGATAACGAGTGTCCTAGCTGTAGCGATAAGGTTTTATTGACTGATTTATGTATGTAATAGCTTTTCATTTAAGGTAAATAGGCTTTTCATGTAACTCATCCGCCCATGGACATTTAATTTGCAGCCAGTTAATACAGATTTTCACAAGGTACTGTTTAAATGACAGTAGGTATTTGTTAAATATAAATCAAGTCATTTCCAGATTTCTAAGTTAATTTGATGAAATTTCAATTAAAAAATCACTGTAACCGTGAAAAAATCGATATTCATTGCGTGCCATTCACTCGTACGTAAGGAAAAGTCGGTTAAGCAAAAAGGGCGAATAAAAGCCGTTTATACGGAAACGTGAAAAAATCGCAATAGATACACACGCGCTTTACGGCCGATATGTTAATAAACATTCGACGTGCCTCGAATGGAGGACGGCTCAGGCTCAGCTTTGAACTCGAGGGCGGCAAGGGATTAATAAACCGATACTGTAATTCCACAAATATTTGGTTTATTAACAATCTTTTTAATGTTGAAATCTAGAATTTGTGAGATTGAAGCATGATTCAATTGTACCTTCTAGGCCAATCTTGTGAATCAGTCGGTGCGTAGTCGTCGGCATTAACGAAAAGCTCACATTTTTTAAGATCGCAAAATGAATATTTTTATGTGAGGATACTGCAGAAGACCCTACACAAAGCTTCACACAAGCATTTTCTATCAACCTTGAAATCTGTTACAAACCTTAATTTAGTAGGTAGAATTAACATCTAGTTAGTACTATGCGTGATATAGATTGACATTCCAGTTAGTGTTAATTTTACCTATCCGTTTGGTGTTAATATTTATACAGTCGAGTATCAGGTGACACCATTTCAAGAGTTAGTGGTTCTAGTCAAAGGGTTTAAATTCAGAGGAGTGTAGTAAAGATTTTCTTTAAAATTGCACGCTCGCGAAATAACATTTAGTTTTCAAATTTTCAGTGTAGCACCAAGAGTGGCCTCGGTACGTACATAGGTAGGTACTCGTAGGTATTATGAATATTGAACTCAAAGTAAACGCGTTCATGCACAAAGGATCAAAACGTTGTTGAATACAGCTCGACACAGCTCAGGGGGGATCGGCGCGGCAGGTGTGCTGCAAGCAGCTTTGATATGTTGATAAAATTTACACCACATTTTTTTTTATTCTCCATGAAGGTTGAATAGGACAAGGCTAAACTCAAAAAAAAAAATAGAAGAGTTTTCTAGTAGTTAAAAAATAGATATAAAAAACTATAGATAAAAAACCTGATGAAATTTTTAACAGTCCCTCATTAATGTGAAAACCTGTCCCTTTGTATTTTGCTTCACAGGTTAGGTACCTTGACGTGTTTTTACCAGGATAACATGCCGTGAACCCCTCCTACTAATTCAATCCACAACTGTGTTACCAGAATATAATCTGCTTGTCCTTAGCTAGGTCTTGTGGCTTTATTTGGTGTGATTTACGTTGTTAAATTCTACTTACGCACATAATGCTTTTATTTTTTTCCATTTTACCTAATCATAACTCATAAGTATAGTTTAACCAAGCTTTAATAATAAGTACCTACTCATAATACCAGTAAAGCGTAGGGAAACACCGCCCAAGGTACAGCGCGTGCAGATTATACCACCATTTGTTATATACCACCCCAGAGCTCAAAATAGGAACGGCACTGGTCTCCAGATTAAAACTCGCATACAACGACTCTTATCAACTTATTGTTTCTCCAGTTTGTATGCATATTCCCAGAGCAACGTGCACCGTGCAATCTACCAGCAACATAATCGCCTTATCACTTCATTCAATCGTCGAATAGAATTTCAATATTTGTTTCACCGATTGTTTCCGATTCCCAGTAACTACGAGTAAGTAAAACTGTGACTTTTTATTTATAAAGATATTTTTTTACTTATGATGGTTCTTGCGTAGATTTTATTTAAAAAAATCTTTATATTTTATTTAATTTTTTTATATATTAAAACCACGAAACAACTAAACCCTTCGTGGCGAGTACTGAGCATCTCCTTTATCTGTTCTGTGGTTCTGATGAACAGACTGCCAATAAAAGGCATGTAGGAACTACGGAGGTCAAATAAGTTGCAGAGAAGTGTGCGATTCCCAAAATCTCAAAGTATTCTATGATCAAAGGCAAGTATCGGCGTCTTTTCCGGAGTTCTTCGAGAACATTCGACCCTCAGTTGAGGGCTCGGCGTACCCTTGGAATGCCGACTTTGAAGACGCAAAACTAATTCTTAGTTACTAGAACAACTCACTCGCAACGGACATATTGTCGGATCTAATGAAATTGAGCTACATTCTTCGCGGCTTAACATTGTTAGGTCAGTTGACAACGGTATGCCATGATAAGTTTTCTGATGTGTCAAGTAAGTATCAAGATGTCTTTGTCTTTCAATTTTCAATTTTATCAAAATGACCTAACTGTACTACGATTGTCATGGCGATTTTCATATACCTACAGTTGAAATTATAAATACACGGCCGAGATCTTAAGTTAGTTAGATACGAATAAATTGCCTAGAAATAGGAATAAACAAGACTATATCGGCCTGTAAGTTTAATGAATAAGAGCTACAGGCTGCTTTATTTTTGGGAAGTACTTATAGCAAAACATTATTTCAAATTCTAACATTACCTACTTTATAAATCAACGAAACTTATTTCAATTCATATTTTAACTAAAACAAAAAGAACAATGGAATTTAATATACTCATAAAATAATTAGTGAGCCAGCGAAGCCCGCGTAACTTGAACGTCCAGAATGTTCTTTGGTTTCTGCAAAATTGTGTCGGATTTTCATGACGATGCCTATTTTAGTGTCAGACTTCATTTAAAACTCACTGCTATAAAATTCAATGAATTAACTATAGTAACCATTAAATTTTCCGCAGACGAATAGCTGTCAGCGCATCAAACGTTCACAAACTTCCTGCGAACATAAACTGGTGGAATAGTTAGCGTTTAAGTTCCCTCTTCACTACTACCGCGCTATGAAGACGCTGCATTTGACTCGCCCGTTACGTCTTCAACTTACATGGCCGTGTTGCAAAATAACTTGACTTACGTTAAACAAACTTGTATTATTCATGTCAACCTGAGTACATCCACTGAGAAAGTCTTAAGATTAAATATATTATTATCACACGCGACTTTGTCAGTATCCGATGATATTGAGCTTTGTGGTAAATGTTCCTAACATTTTATTTGGTAACCCCATGACTTAACCTACCTACTTCTCTATCCAACTGGTGTGTAATTTATAAACCATATGTGGTATAAACCAAGGAAACTTTCGCATTTGTAATGTTTAAAAAGAATCACGATAAAATAAAATAATAATACAAATAATAAAAAGATTTGATTGGCGACTGCAAAATATATAACTTATGGGAATATTTTCCGCTGTATCCCTATTTATAGATGGGACGTCATTCGAAGCGAGGCAAGGCAGTAACGAAAATCGCGCACTACATTTGAACAATGTTTATGGCAATGCAATCAGTTAGCTATAAAGCTCCAAAACCATAAAAACCATTGAAATTAGCATTATTACTTCCTAGAAACTGTTTGCTTGAATATGTTTGCAAAATTTGCCGCGTGCCTAATGTCAGTTTATCAATATAACTTTTATCTTTTTCATTCCTTTCTCAGTTTCTTCGCAACGAACCAACAAGCATAGTTATCACTGATAATAGTAGCTAAGCAATGAACAATTTCATTTACCGTAGCTAAATTGGTATAATCCATACTTAAACGCTCGTAAATAAGATCTTAAAACATCGGTGAAGATTCGGCCTATTATACATTTACCGGCGGCTCACGTCTTGCTCTAAACTTAATAAACTTTAAACAATACTAAAGGAAGACGCGTTGTCAGATGCTCCCAAACTTGAAGTGAAACAGGTAAGGGGAGAAGTTATCCCCCTATTAAGGCATGCGAGCTAAATGTAATACGAGTAATGATGTACGAACCTTTGTGGGATAAAAAGACGGTAAGAGTAGAGTATTAATCATCATTTCGTTCTTAAGGGTTTTATTATGTCTTGAAATGAACAACGTTTATCGCCCTATCCTATATCGTCGGTTTTTCTTGCTATAGTTTTTGACTCAAAAGCTGCATGCAATTAATAAGATCTGAGTGTATTCCACAACGCTGCATCAGTGTGGATTTTTGCTTAATCCTTTGTGGGAAAAGACAGTAACAAAAAACAGATCAGTTTCATTTTCATCCTGAATATGAAGCGAAAAGATATTTAGATACAGACAATGTTTATAGCAGTACGTACCTACTCGTACGTAACTCTGAAAACGAAAGTTGACACTGAAAATATTGTAAGTTGTCGTTACCTACGTGTTTTAAAGGCACTTTTTACTCGTATTAAATCACATTTGATACGTTTGTATAATAACGCTCATCTGTATATAGAGTCTACTGACTGGATACCCGGTGGGCGCTCACGCTTGACGGGTCGCGACACGGCGCCATTTGTCGCCAGGTATCGCTTTCATCGAGGAAAAATGTTTACATTGCTGTTTCGAAAATTTCGTTGAAACTTTTAAGAATATTCCGCCCTGCTTGTAAATTATGCCTTGCTTTTTAAGGAAACGTGTTAGAATGTCAACAGAAATTCTGATGGGGCTCTTTATGATCCAACTTTAAATTGAATCTCAATTACAGTGTAACCTGGTAAAAAGACTCCCTGTTTACACTCTTAAATATTTACGTACAAATATCGGCACAGGATATATTTATGCTTTCAAGATGTGCGAATTTGCAATTCCAGTTTCTTGTTTAAGCCCTTTAAAGTACCTTGTATACGCTTAATCGATATTCGACTGAAGGAAATAAGGTTGGGTTTGAAAAAAATAATGATTCGTTATCTTTGACTGTCTTAAACAGTTCACAATTTGATCAAGGAATGAAGAGCGTTATAGCCACAAAATAACAACATTCACATTTACTTATCACAAACTTATAAGACAAAATTTAAAAAAAATTATACTCTTGACACTCTATAACTGATAGTGTAAATAGAATATTGAGGTGGTGACATCATGAAAAGGGTTAAATTAAAAAATTATATAGATACCAACAAAACCCCGCGGTAGAGTAAGACGGTGTCGGTATATATATTACTAGTGGACGCCCGCAGCTTCGCTCGCGTGGAATTAGACATAACATAACCTAAATACAAAATTTCATTGAAATAATGTAGGTATATACGAAAAACTTTTCCTAACTACTAACTTTGCACCCCCCTTTTACCCCCTTAAGAGATGATTTTCGAAACTCAATGAAAAACCTTCAGAGGTACTGAATTTCATTCGAATAACTTCAAAAACGCCAAAATTTCATTCTAGCTTTGCACCCCCGTTTTACCCCCTTAGGGGGTGAATTTTCAAAAATCCTTTCTTAGTGCTCCCCTACGTTATAAAAGGAACCCCTGTGCAAAATTTCAAGTTTCTAGCCCTTATAGTTTAGGCCCTGCATTGATATGTTAGTCAGTCAGTCAGTCAGTCAGTCAGTCAGTCAGTCAGCTTCTCCTTTTATATATATAGATAAGAAACACACAAAATAACAAACCAGGATAGAGCTATATCCTATATCCATAGTTACAACAAATGCCGTATTCCTACAAACGATACAAAGTAATTGTAGCCACAATGGGAAAACACGAAGATTCGTCTCCTCGTAACGAACTTAGCTGCGACCAACCGACACTTGCTTCACGTAAGTTGCCCATAAACGTAACAAAATTTAGTACACTTAGGACTTTATTTTTATTTGAGCGTTTTTCATGGAGTGACGACCTAAAAAATCAACCGCTGGATTCAGAAGGATCGGGAGGAGTGGCACCGATTAAGGGAGTCCTATGTCCAGCAACCTATAAAGATTGATGGGTGGATGATGGAAGTGTTTCTAAATGAACTAACTAGTAGCCTTTTTATAGGGTTTTGCCTGTACATAAAAGGAATTCTGCTGGGACTTCACACTTCAATCTAGTAATTCGTTTAGTGACCATATGACTTAAAAACCGTGATTCCAGACTCCTGGGTCGGATGTTTTAGGCCGTGAAAAGTCGTCTTACAATCCTGTAAAATGTTAGGTGTTGTAGACGTTAATAACTTGAATCATTGTTACTTAACTTGCTATGAAAGCATATAACTAACAAGATCTCGACTAAAATACTTAATCTATCTATTAACCTTCTTACATAATCTATTTGTTACATTCTGTCAAACTGTCGCTTCGCATACACTAACCACTAAATTGACCGAGTGTTGGACTTTAAACGAACCCGTTATGTATTTGCATGACTAACCGATTCTTGCAATAGACGTCCGTACCGTGCCTACAACGGGAACATTTAGTGATTCCCCCTCATAACGAAGTTAGCTGAGATTGAGGCCGGCCCCACTCAAACGACCCGTGGTCGAAACGAGATTTAGTGCACGCCTGTTTCAACCTCATTTGTATTTCGTTTTGATTTATGTAGACTAGATTATGTGTGCGTATTGTGTGTATGCTATTTGAATTTGCATTTAAAGTACACATCAGTCTTTGAACAGCTTTATATTGAGTCTTAATCGTAACCCATCGAAAACATTAAGAATCCCTCAGCGCTGTGTAAACATAGAAGTAAGTCATCTGTGACAGAGGTATCACTTAGTAAAACACAAGTTAACAGATCTGGAACTTGATAAATTTCGGTGTGTTAACAAATAAAGTGAACTTAACGTAACAATAAGTAGGTAGTTGTAGGGTCATGTCAAGTTAAACGGGCGAGTACCTATGATCATTCAGAGAACTTTGCCCCCGTTCTGCGGTCAGTCCTTCGAACGTGTAAGCCATTCCCAGTCGAGGCTTATTTTGTTACATTAAGTAGGTATAATAAAATTTCTGATAAGGCATAGTTCTTGTATCAGAAGTAGATACCTTTTTAATTAAAAAAATAAATGAATATGTATGTATCTATAATACATTTAAAGACTAACAAACCTATCAGTTTTGCTCACGATGTTTTCCTCAAAAATTAAGCAGGTGACATTTGATTGCTTAAAACGCGCATAACTTTATAACGCTGATAGGCCAGTCATTAAAGCCTAAAACCCCTAAGAAATTAGTAACTCGCTGAAATTTTGAGGATTTGTTATGGAAGGTAAAATAACATACCGTGTGATTTTGCAGCGTTCTGGGGTGTACGGAAAGGGGTGAAAAAAAATGTTTGTTAATAACATTGCCAAAAAAATTAGTAACACGCTGCAAATTTAGAATTATGTTGTTCTTACCATTTTGTAACATGTATTAAATTTGCAGCGTTTTGCAACATACGGAACATTGTTTATTATTAAAAAACAATGAAATTTGTTAATAAAAAGTAAACCCGAAGACACGGGTGGAGGTACGTATTTCAGGTACCACTCAGTAAATATACAGCTACCATAGGAAGTTTATTTTACCCTATGTTTTAACAACGTATCATTCAGATTACTGGTACTGAAAAATCGCCCGTGATATGTCGCTTACTCTACCAATCTAAACTGGAACATTGAGTAGTACTCTCCAAGCGCCCTCAGCGGAACGTTAATTGTAGCCATACAGAGCGAGACCCGTTAAAATCGAAGCAATTACGTATCTCGTGCAATAATCGTTTTGTCTTTTCAGGTGAGTGAATCTTCACTACTAGAGTGCAGCGCCGGCCGCTACACGGCAGAAACGGTGAGTCAATTTCAAATGGTTATTATTGGTTATTAGTTAGATTATAAATATTGGTGTCTGGTTCGACTAATACCGCAGTTCAAGAAGTTTGGTCCTTATTTCAGATATTGTAATACATATATTGATATTTTTTAACAAACTAACAATATTTTGATATCGGTATTATAAGACTTTAACTCAAGAATTTTAAAATCATAATAGGTTTTCAATTTTGAATTTAGCCTTAGCTAAGAATAGAATATTGTATGATAGACTTAACGTATATGAACAATTTTACAAAACTACATTATAACCTACCCTTAGAAGAGTTTTTCATTATCTTCTCCAGTGAAGTAGCGAGCTCTGCAGTAATGGGTTGACGATTTACATGCTTACGCTACTAGTTTAAATTACAGCATAATTTCCTTATTCACATCAATGAAATAGTTTAGACTTAGTAAAGAAATTCCTATAGGATGATCTATAAAATATACAATGTAATTAATTAAGACACTTCGTTATTTTTTTCGAATTGAGATAAGTTTGGAAAGAACGGCAATATTAGCTCCGAATAAATACATCCTCAAATTGGTTCATTCCCGTTATCTTCCTAATTAAGAACTGGAAGATTCAGGATGAGGACTAACGACGAGTAAATCAACAGGAACCGGGCTCAGATTCCTTTATCTGGTGTCTGCAATTATAAAATTACGATTCCTTTAATATTGCGGAACTTTCGTACCTATATTACATTATTTCTCTCTTATTAGGACAAAAAACAACATCCTGAGTAATTCCGAGAGTTAATTTCAGCAAGATTTTCATAGGAAAGCTTCAAAGAGAAAGTATAAATCCGCGAAGTTGGTGGCTTTTTGAACACTTTTTTTTATCAAAGTTTGTATTCCATTCATCCAATGAATACGAATCCATGTGCGGCTGAATGAATGGTACATTATTATTTGGGTGATTCAATTCGTGGATTTTGGTAGGAAGGTATCATACCTTTAGTATTATAGTTCTTTATTAAGTGTCATTTAATTAAATTACAGCAGGACGAGCACGAACCATTTGTTTTGAACCGTTTATCATGATTATCATCATATTTGAAATTCTGATTACATTATACGTTTTATTTTGTAAGTACCTATAAATATAATATCTAAATAACTATCATTTTTGAAAATATGGTAAAATATGTGATCGTAAGATGGTCGAGTGATTTCAAGTAGTATCGTAATTACTACTAAGTTACCAACTGAATATCGCTGCGACCCATAGACGTCCCACTGCTGGGCACGGGTCTCTCCCACAGACACTTTTGCGGGAGGTCTAGAGCATACTCCACCACGCTGCTCCAATGCGGATTGGTGGGGGGGTTAGTGGCCAACCCAGTGTCGAATGTTCTCAAGCCACCCGAAGGTCTTCGACAAGGCTTAACGACTGTTTCCGGCATTGAAAACAACCGGGACCGACGGCTTTACGTGCCCTCCGAAGCACGGTAGCGCCCATGAAATTTTTGCCACTAGCGGTCACCCATCCACAAACCGACCGCGCCCGTCGTCGCTTAACACTTTCGATCACATTGAATCGAAGCGAGCCACTGGGCTATGGACGCTACCAACTGAATATAATGTAATATAATATAATGTAATCGGTAGGTATATGGTGTTATAAATCTAGATCTTAACTAACAGACCTACGACCACCTGAATATTTGTAAATTATTAATCTTATAAACTTTATCGAATAATTGGTAATAAATTTATATTACGAAACTTCTATTATTCCTTTCAAAGAAACCATCTCTTCAGTCAAGTTTTTACACAAAAATATCGTGAGTAAACATTACCCTATTTTTTA
Organism: Carterocephalus palaemon; assembly: GCA_944567765.1. Lineage (NCBI taxonomy): Eukaryota > Metazoa > Arthropoda > Insecta > Lepidoptera > Hesperiidae > Carterocephalus > Carterocephalus palaemon. The sequence continues at coordinate 9,746,590 of OX155643.1, read as the reverse complement.
ACTTACTGATGAAGGAGGATGGGATTGTTTCATGCTGTTTTATTGGAACCCACTGCACACTCCGACTACAAACACTTGTGACTACTTTTTACTTCACTTCTGTTTCATGCAATAGCATGAGATTTTACCCTGAGTAGTTGAATATCAAAGACGTTTAAAAATACTTCTAAGTTTGAAATACGTTATCAACTGCGATATGACGAACCGATTTTAGTGAACTGATTTCCATACATAAATCCTCTAGGGGCTTATTTTTAGAAGATCTCCATGCAAATATGATGCAACAAATCACGGATAAATCTATTTTAACATCAAACCTATCAAATTGAATATGAACAGCGGAAACATTTGAGTATGCAAAAATTCATCCAACTGCCACTACAATCTCGTAACGTGTTGAATTTTGTTGAATATTAAAACTGCAATCAAATCGCTATTTTGGCATTCCAAAACCGATGTACGATGATGCTTACCAACGTGTAAATTATACTTTGGAATATTTGAATCAGAAGAATTTCATTTAAAAAATAGTGGAGGATCGCAGAGAACGATCGCGCGTCGAGAGCATGGGCCGCTTGCACGAATTACATTCCTTTCCATCCTCCTTAATTGATATTAGATTCAAGACTCTTTTGCCTCGTACATACGATCTATCGGTAGTCATGAATTTCTAATTAATGCAATCGATTCCACAAAATGTATTAACAATTTCAATACTGCTTTCGCGCTTAGAGCGACCATGTTTTTGTTCCATTTGTCTCACCACTCAGTTACCCTGCCGCACGGTTTGCTCCTCCCTTGAGCCCGTCGTACAGAACGTAAGCAGATAACAGTCTAGATTGCAGAGCCGCTCTCATAGGATCGCCTCACCTCTCGTACTCGTACGCGAGCGACGACGAGTTTTTGAATTTTTAAATTACTCATTGTGCGATGGAATGCTGCTAGTCGCATCGCCTCGTATAACCATCAGCTGCGCAATCGAATATACACTCAAACCCTCGGGGTTATGCCTCAAAATACAATGTTCGCTTCTTCGGCTTAGAACCTTTAGTGTCGAGATTGTTGCTGTGCTCGCAACTCTAGGACGCGGTTCTCCTGAGGGTGATCCTTACGAATGTCATATTAAATATTTGATTGATACAGTCGAAATATCAGTAAACCAGGATTGCACAATCATATCGACATATACATAAAAACGCTAGTAACTCAGAGTAATTCTCACTACGCATCGCGCTTCTACTAAAGCAAGTAATAATTAACAGTTTAGAATCAGTCTACGCTGATCACTTGTATACAGCTTAATATGTTATTCGTCTTGTGCAAATGGGTTGCCATTTTCAAGTCCGCTTTTTGGCTTTATAAGTCTCCGACTGCTTAAAAAATAGTTAATTTACAGGCGTACATCTAGGCGTATTAGTTGTAGTAAATGAGAGTAACATTCCTTAAGTACAGTGTAAGAAATGAATGAATTCTATGCAAATATTAACGACCTAAAAGCAACGAGATAGTATAGCAAAATAGGGTGTTAGGTTAGCAAAAGCGACCGTCTTTGCATTCCCGTAACCAAGAAAGTTATTCTAGTTCAGCAAATAGATTTATGACTGTTACGTTCTAAAGCATTCCCTGCTAAGTGTCCTATGTTGCGGGAACAATGCAAGCATGAGTTTGTTAGCGCCGCGCTTTCACCGAGTTAAGGTTTATGTGAGCCATGTTTGGGTGTACCTACCAACTAAATCCACTGAAGAACTCATCCAGCATTTTTAAAATATTTGTCGCCTCCCTTCAGTGTCTGTTATTTTAATGTATCATATCGCTGCGACCCATAGACGTCCCACTGCTGGGCACGGGTCTCCCCCACAGACACTTCTGCGGGAGGTATATAGCATACTCCACCACGCTGCTCCAATGCGGATTGGTGGAGGGGTTGGTGGCCAACCCAGTGTCGAATGTACTCAGGCCACCCGATAGTCTTCGACAAGGCTTAACGACTGTTTCCAGCATTAAAAACAACCGGGACCGACGGCTTTACGTGCTCTTCGAAGCACGGTAGCGTCCAAAATATTTGCCACTAGCGCCCGTCGCTGCTTAACTCTTTCTATCACATTGAATCGACGTAAGCCATGGCCGCATATGGACGCTACCTGTATCATATACTCATATATAAATTATATTTTCCTCTTTTTGTATAGAAAAGTTATACGATGTGGATATTTAAACAGAACCGAACGAAAATCAAATATCTCGTAAATAATGGGATTCTTATTGACGCATAATATATAGATTAGACTAGATTAATTTAAATATTAAAAATTCTGTATTAGAAATTGATCAGTATTAAGTATAAATAAGTAAAAAGAAGTTTAATTTTTAATTTTTTGTACGATCCACTGTCGTATCAGCGCACCGGAAAAATTTCACAGAGTTAAACGCATTCACCGCACTTTTATCAACATACAATTTTTATGTTGTTTCTGCATCCTGCTCAATTACTAGTACCTACCTAACATCTGTTCCAAAACATTCATAATGGCCAGTTCCTTAACTCATTATCTATTTTCACTGGCAACGAATTTCTTGGAGTAATTTTAAAGTCAGTCAGATAAATTTAACCGTGGCAACTATTGTTTCTCATACGAGTAATCGCCCAAGTCATCGACAGAACCCGTTCCACTCCGACGACGTACCGCGTCGTTGAATGTTATTACCTCGCTAACCGGGAAGCGCAAGCGCAACCGCGTGCGAGCGGGATAGCTTACAAGGATAGCAGGGAGAGTGACTGAGAAAGGTTGCGTAGGAGCTCCCTCCTTCGAGGGGTCAGCGAAAGTGCATTGCCACGGCCACAGTGCGCCGCACTCGATGGGAAAGTAGTTCTCGACGTATGTAGAATATTCACCATGGGAAATTGTTTATTACGAATATTACGATACCGCAACGCTCTTTTCTTGTGCTTGTTACATCTTAACGGTTTGAGAAATGTAGTGAACTTAAAATAAAATCGTAGTACGTAGAATGTGAGAAAAACTTAAGCCGTGAAGTAAAATAAGAACACTTCATTCGTAAATCGAATATGTTTGGATGTACTCGTAAACAGTAAGTTGATACTACTTTTAATTTTAATGTTGTAGTAAATTGAAATTTATGTTCCCTGTACCATTTTATCTTCTGCAAATACATTTGGAGCGTCTCGGTAAGCATTTTGCCTCGCTTAAGGCACCGCATAGAAATGTCTGGAAACATTATAGAGTAGGGGCATTTATCAAGAAATAAATTAACGAGTCAGACGCATAATGCCATGTCATCATGCGGATTATACGTCGCCTTTCGCAATTACTGATACCTTTAATTTTTACTGTAATTTAGAAGATAAAACTAAATTGTTTCACGAAACCATCGTGTGAAAAACAAAAGTATTTCAGCCACCTATTAGGTACACTCTGTGATAATACCCTCCTTGATTACTCTTAAGACGTCTTGATAATAATATGTACCTACTATACATTAGTAGATGTGTTGAGGTATACCCATGTGTGAATTTGCTCGCATGACATTAATTATGTATGGAAGACAAATGTAACAATATCAATTATTACCGTCCGACCTCTACTTACATTTACGCGTACGTCCTACGGTCTATCACGTAAACCGGCTTAGCTTTATAAGCCTGGAAGTAAAAGATATTTTCTTATGTATTGCGTGAAGTTGTGTGGAATAATTTATGGAAGAGAAAAGAATGACTATTCGGAAACTTTTCTTATACCAAAAGGCTACTGATGCCGCACTACCTATTTGTTTAAATGGGCACACTGTCATCATTCTTGCATAGAATTTTATTAAAATAATATAATAATAATAAAAATAAAAATACATACGGATCAATCAATACGATAAAAAATCAATCAAAAATAAAAAACAATCTTAATTAGTAGAGGTGCTACTCGTATGTTTTCTCATAAATAAAATCTGGATGCAAATCAATTTGCAAGCACATCCAGTGAGGCAGCGATTAAGAAAATACTAATACTCGCACATGTAGCCATGCTGATTGCTACCCATTTAGATCTGCTAATGATAGCGAGACATGTCTTCTGGATTCATTTACAGCTGCAAATATCAATAATGTGATTTTCCGTTAATAGTATAACGTGATACGGTGGTACATATAGGCCTGGAGGTGTATAGTTGAGTCATTACCATCGTTCGTTATAGATAGATGTCAGTCCTCTCCAAAAAAGTAATGTGCAGATCATGCTTATCAATTATCAAATTATCTTCTATTACCTAAGTTATTACGCTAAGAGAAATAATTAGATCCTTTTCGTTGAATTAAAGTATAAATGGGGAATAAGAGATGAAACATTATATGTATACCCAATATGTGTGAAAATAGATAGATCAAAAGATTTAATTTTGAATTATACAACTAGCGCCATCTATTAGTAAAGCAGGTGACTATTTGAATATATGCACAAATAACGCTTTTGCTACAAATAAAATGAATTTGAATCCTAAATAGCGGTCTTGGTGGGGTTTCGACTACTCTGCGACGATTATTTGATTATTGTGTAAGTTCCTGAATACTCAGTTAAAAGTCACAAATAATTAATCACGCAATTAATAGGTATTTTATAAGAAACTACTTGTTATACGTATTAGTTGCCCCCCTTTCGGTGTTCCTAACATTGAGAATATTCCCAACCTTTGTTTATCATACCTCGACCTACATCCGTTGGAATCTCTGCAAAATTCACGGTTCCCGAACCTCGCTTTTTCACTTGTGCGTAGATTTATATCATTCAGACAGCATCTCTTGTTTATTGTTGGTACTGAAGTTTCTTACTTTAGGCAGTCCAGACAAGGAATCTAGAGAAAATCAACTCAACTTGATACTCCTAGCTAATGCATACCTTGAAGTGATTTGTTTCTGTAGTTATTTTTGTTCTTATATAAAACTATGGTCTGCTAAATACCCTTATGTAATTGCTCCAAACCTTATAACATCAAATAGGTATACATGAAGGGGTATAGGGGGTATGTATAAATACTAATCTCTTTTATATTTTAAGCGGAAAGGCGTGTATGCATGTTTTATCAGCTCATAGATACATAAAAAATTGCTTGAATTTGTTTTTCTTACTCAGATACAAGCTCCTATTGAACTGGTTATTTATTTCATCCACTAGCATTCAACACTTACCAAATAAAGTTTAATCATTCACTAATACTTATTAAACTAAACTAAACAGTAATACAGCATGACCGTAAAAGATCAACGGGCCAGATGATAGCAGATTAGGTACTTACTGAGTCGGTAGTTTAATATGCAACGAATTTAATAGTTAATGTTCGCGACGCCGAGCAAGCTTGTGTTCACAAATTACTCCACACTGGTACCCCAGAGAGGATATGTTGTGGATTTATGTGTGTACTTCGACTTGCAGGTTGCTTCCCTCTCTGCCAATCTGTTTTGCTTACCGTTTGCGTACGTACCCTTGATATAGATCGTACCATTCATAATTTAGTTTCTTGTAATACAGATATGCACTGGTTTTATTGCTTGCGAGGATTACTTTTATATCAATTTTTAATGCTCTGTTAACAATTTTTATATTTCGTATGTGTACATTACTTGCATGTACATTTTTTAAATGAATCTATAACAGGTTTCAATTACTGCGTAACTTTTTCATTTAATTATTAAAATATTACATAAATAAAGTATGCTATTCGATATCCGAAAAGTTGTCTTTAAGAACAACATTTCTTCGTTAAAATAAGTGTTAACCGCTAGTAGAAAGTTTCAAAATACCAATGCATTAACTCGAAGTGGGTATAAACCACCTGAAATTTACGTTAAGGCCTTTTTGATGTCCAAGAGAACGTTAGATCCATTAATTTTTAAATCTTAACGAAGTTCCTTAACGATTCCTTTTTTTATTAAGTAGGTTTAAAATGCTGTCGGATATTGCTGTAGTAAAAATGTACTACGGGAACAAAGGTATTTCATATTCAATTAACAGGCGACACTAAAATATTTACGTCTAAGTTGTAGCTTTTAAACATTTATTAATAGAAGATTAACTTTTGACGTTAAAGTCTGCATTTTGGTTAAATGAACAATAAATCGTTTCGTAATATTCATGGGGCTGTTTAAATAAAGGTTTTGTTATTTTTCTTTATTCTCGTTTTTATGATGAATGCTTTTCAATGTAGTAACTCTGAACACGATAAGGGGAGGCAAATATCTAGCAGTGAAATTACAAAGGATTATGGCATAGCAAAGGATGTATGCAGGAAGTCGTAGCTACCACACGATTTACACGAAGCATTTAGCATTGTAACACTGTATTTACTATGATCACTCACATTGGCTGTTTGTGTATTGCATATTTGTGTTGTTATATCAACAATAGGCCTGAATGTCATAACACAAAATGCTTGTGATCAGACTATCCGTTTGAGAGTTTGGATGCAATAAACAAGTGCACAGAAAAACAACATCAAAACTATGCCTATTGAATACACATTAATACCAAATATATGATCATTGAAAATTGGAAGTTAAAATCGAGTTAATTAATTTCTCGTTGTACTAAAAACATTATTAATATATCCTTTTATTTCCGGTTAGTGAAGCGTTTCATCTGAATATAAAATAAAAACAAATGTGAAAACCGTACCTGGTAGACGAAGCTAATTATGAATTAATTTACAAGAGATTACATATTCTCCGTGGAACACTTACAGCAACTTTTAATTAAAATTCTTTCTGAGATCCGTGTAAGTTTACCAGCCTACTGATAATTTTTGTTTCCTATTTCAAAATCTTTTCTTTAAAAAATACTCCTGAAATTTAATCTCTACATTTTCTCAATGAAAGTCATAATTTTTAACACAGACTCATTATAGTCATGGATTGACATTAATTAAAATAAAGTAGGGAAATAAATTTAATTAAAAAGTTTGTAGTTAAACCATACTATTAGGTATGCATTCTGTGGTTAAACTAAAAATAATAGATTACATTTCTACGATTGATCTATACGTGTTGTGTGACGTTTGTGTCATTAAAAAAAGTATGTAGTAGTAGTAAACGTAGTAGTAAACTATTAATGAATCCATTTTTATTTCTATGTGTTCGTGTAACATTGTTTGTTTCCCAAATAAATAAAAATAAAATAAGTTTTAATGGATGGTTTTTATGAAAGTCTCATAGTTTTATGAAAGTATTAGAAAGTCTTTGATTTGTACGATTGACACAGTGTGAGTCGAGGATTAACCATGTAAAATATAGTAAAAAAGAAAATAGTAAGTAATAATGTATAGATATAAATAGCGTTAGTTTAGAACTCTAATTCCAAATGAGTTTGTATCGCTCACGACTGGTCACAAGAACATTATGATCATATGGACCTGAACAAAACAAACGGAAACAATGCAGCGAAGCACAAAAACGAGCGTCATTAGAAGTTAACGGCTGGACGTTCGAAACAGGAACGGCGATATTTTTCAGTACACATTTCGGCAAGTCACTGTTACCTTAAGGACCACTCAACCCAATTCTTTTGATATCTAAGACAGCTGGCATAGGACGCGGGCTTTTTAAGAAACCTATTCATTTTGACCTCAAGACGTCACGGAACTTAATAACGGGGGCCGAGAGGGCCAAACGGAGAGTTGCGGTGAGTGAGGCGCATCATCATTACAATTTAATTTCAAGAGAACGCGGCCGTGACAAAGTCTACGGGACCATTATTCCCTTCCACCTCGGAGGGTGTTTAATAAACAAATGACGCGGGACCTCGTAATGATGTACCGGTCCAACCCTCCCGGCCTCTCGCCTTGTAAAGCCTACTTTATGCTTCTCTAACTGTAGGTACAAACATTTCCACCGCGGTATCGACTCGAGCCGACTTCACTACTTTAAGTAAGGCGGTACTCTAAATAATGGATTTTACTTCGCTGTTTCGTCTTAATGGCTTAGCAGTAGTCTAATCTCATATTAGGCAGACAGTCGGACGAAAAGAAAATTTTGCATTCTTTTTTTAATATAGCTCCGAGTCGTGTAAATTGCTCTTCAAAATTGTCTTCTTATATCTGTGGAGTTACGAATGTGTATAACAGTTTTGAAATTTCCCCTATCTAATTTTATTCGTCAAAGTTCATGTAGTCGTCACGATCCCACACCGTTCAAAGTTGGACCCAGTCGCATACTTAGCTCCCATCGGGGAGTACCTACCTATGGGCGTTCGAACTGTTTGAGTAACTACGTACCTAGTAGGTATTTATTGTGACGACAATGTAACGGCTAAGCCGATAAAACACCGGAGCTTTGCGCTCGATTTTCATTTAGATGTATTTGGGAATTCGAACTCCATTTTGCTCGCTACATGCTTTTCTTTTGTGTTTTGTTTTACAGTTGGTACTGAATACAGTCCCTTTGTTTTCGCGTTATTTGAAATCCATTACTGAGAATTTCAGTTACACTTTTATGTTTTATCCAGTAACGTCTTCAAATTCATTTAGTGGAAACATACATGCGTATTTGGCGACGTGGTTCCGAATAATCTGTTTTGAAATACATTTAGTCTGTATTGAAAAATTAATTTAAAAAAAAACTAGGTATGCCACCACAAATCTGATGGACAATCAATATAGATATCATTTGCATTTCTTCAGAAAAGATAATGTCACCGAAAAAGATCTCAGTATCTTGTAAGTACATACTTACATTTTCGATCAATAACTGATTTCGGTATTTTTACGGTGATTAGGACATAATTAGAAGTTAAATTCTTAGAAGTATCACGAATATATTTTACTATGCTAAATACTTTCGTTCAAATACGGACAGATTGATTTGTTTGATCAACTAAAACAATAACAAAACTCAGTCCATCGTGATGATATGATATTTGTCATTTTATAAAGATTCTAAGTAATTTGAATTTAAAGTAAATAAATATTTTTATTTCAGGTTTCGTGAAGGTTAAAAGAATACGTACTTACTTTTTTTTTATACGTAATTTACGTACAAACACGTAGAGTATACCTTATTCATTTTACTGTATATATTACTTTATAAATGGGTTCAATACTTCTACAAGCATTAGCACCTGTCACAGTGTCGCTGTCTTAATAACAGTATTTATAAGGAAAAGTCGGCCGAACACGAAAATACAATTTGGTAAAAGGTAGAAGTTGTCACTGTAACGCGAGTGAAACATTAGGGAGTTCTCACACTCATACGTCATAAATCTTGATAACTACAACAGTATTTTTTTTATGGATACAATATATTGTATTAGAAACTAGCATTTAACACCTAGCTGCCACCAATGAACAACTGAGAAAGACTGAACAAGACCTTTAAGAATTTCGTTCAATATCGCTCACAGCTGCGTAGCTAAAAGTAAAAACTAGATTTTAAGTTAACTATTCTAGTCGTAGCAGTTTTTTTTTGTTTTCAGATGCTTAAATACCTACTAAAATATTAGAATAACTGTTTTTGTTGGCAACCACTCATTGTTTTGTTATGATTGCGACAGTTTTACAAATGGTTATTGAAACAGATTAAAAATCTAAGCAAAATATAAGCCATGGTTTATAGAACTGATAGCGAACAAATTGTATCGTAAACGAATAAATGACGAGTCACCCTCGGGCGGGCGGAGCGCATTCGCGTGATATCCTGCTTCGTCGAGCTTTACAAACAATACAAACCAAATTACCACCAAATAATATATTGCATTGGTAACATGTCAAATCGAACACACATCGCGACCTTTGTTTGGTATGCTGAATCTTACTGTGGCTATTCACGTTCATATTAACGACAGTAACATTTTATTGTTATGGGTTTGTTATTTGTGATAGAAATTATACTGTTAAATTTTTTTTTTTAAATTGGTTTTTATAACTTTATTTTTTATTTTCGTGCTTGTCATCGAAACCAAATATGTGTGCCGAATTTCAGCTTGATAGCTTCAGTGGAAGTGGGTGAAATATTGATTGCAAGATTCCAGGACATACATACGAGTACATACATACATACATACATACATACATACATACAATACATACGAGTGATGTTAAATATAAAGCTTTTAATTTAATAAAATATAGGTAGGGTTCATAATTTCAGTACAGTTTTTACTAGTATTTTTATTTGTATAAAGTTGCACAAAGCCACAATGCACAGACGTCGCCTAAAAGTTTGGTAATAACCTGAAAAAATCCTTTATGAAAGGTTAATTATAGTACATTAACATGTTTATATTTATACAACTGTTCTTTTGTCGAAAATTTCCAGACAACTTTAAACCTTTCTCCTAATGGAACCGATCATAATACGAGTCGATCGAAACAGCCAGCACAAATAGCTAATTGCTATCAATTATTACCTAATAGGGATACATCTGTGATTTCAAAGCCTGTGTTATGCGATTAGGTAATAAGGGATTATATCAGAACACAATATCCCGCGGCATCCGAATCTACAACACGCGACAAATACGAGTAGAAGGTATTTCCACGTATATTTGATACATTTAATAAATCTTCAACCATAAAATTATTTGTCAAAAATATAAATATTTATTTATTTATTTATTCAACTTTATTGACACCTTGTCAGAGTTAAACCCTGGTTGAGTGGGGATAAGTTACGGTAGGTGAAAAAAGAAAATAAAACTTAATTAAGATTTTCATCTTAGTTTTTTTTTTCTGTGAAAACAGATTACAAATAATTAAATTGCATACATACAAAAAAAACATAATACACTTATCATGATTTGGTTGGTTAGGGTTCAGTTTTCGCATGTGTAGAAACCCACAGGTGCTGACAAAAATCTATGTAACTACCTGTACTTTTTCATCTTTTTAAAAGTTAATACATCTCGATGAGTGTTGTAATAATATTAGTCGAAAGTTCTTGTATCAATTAACTGCATATGCGACTTGTAACGACTGTGTTTAAAGTGTCGAAATATATTACATGCGCACCAGCGTTTAACATATATTTGTACCAACAGGGTTGTGGCCGACAAATCGCCACAAATTCACCCAACCACCTCGTGGCAACGAAGATAAATCGCTCGTGTACCGGATTATCACGGTCGTGTGTTGTACCTTTTTTCAACTCATTGCCGTACCCCGAATCTACCTAAATTAGTGGCGATTAATTCCCTTATTCAATAAACGGGTTTATAAAATTTCGTCCCTATCATAATCTGCGAGTATAATTGGTAGTAATTTCTAGAGACTAACAATATTGTATTATTTATCTAGTAATTAAAACCAACTACGCATTGAATAGTACTGGAACGATCAATACCGTGGATCAAAAATTAAGGTGGAGTTATATATTATACCTACCCAAAAATTAAATATATTTAATTTAAAATAATAGAATTTGAATGATAATATAAAAATCACAACAGGATCTTGGGTGGAAGTATAAGGTGATAATTTTAGTTAAGATTTTCTATATGTTACAAACATGTTTTCTATTGTTTTTTTCATACTTGCCGTCTAATACTGAATTTTCTTGATAGTACTTAGGATTAACAATTTACGCGTTATAGACATGTTTAAGTCATTATTCGTAGTAGGTATAAACTAATCGCGTTGGATCTGAATGCGTAAAAAAGGTGTCATGCGACTTCAATAACCCATTTAACACGTAATATTTCACAATCCAAGAATCGTACCTACTCGTAGATCTGAGCTTGGCGATGGAAAATCATTTTCAAGGAGGCTATACGGCTTCTAAGTCCTAGGTGAACTCTAAGTATTGCTTAAAAGATTTAAAATATAAATACTTGGGCTAAATCCTTCTAAAATTAGGATTGTGAATTCTTTGTGAGAATATGAATATATGTTTTTATACACACCTACTTAAACGTACTCAGTGGATGTAATCACCATTGCGCCTTGCAATGGTGATTACATTCACTATCTATCTACTGCTACTATCTATTATATACCCTCTGGATAAGAAGCGTTATTATACGAGAATTTTTCTCTTCGTGTTGTGGTAAGAATGCACTAAATTTGCCTCGCAAAATGAATTTTCTACCAATGAGTCTACTAGACGATCCTCTGTTGATGTGCAAAATTGTGCCGTGGTGAATTTCCTGTTTATGTTATTATATTTTACTGTTATCTTTTTAGAATTAATCATATTCAAATTTATTGATTTCGTATCCTAAACTCTATTAAGTCCACTATTATACGTAGAAGTCAATTATAAAGCTAAGTGCTGATGAATCATTCCTACACTTGATATTAGCATGAATAACGTGTATGCAAATATAATTATTTAAATTATTATCATTCAATTATCGCCTTTTACATATACCTACCGAATAGGGTAGTATTGAAATTTACCAGGACAATCATATGAAGAAATACCTACTATATTGAAGCAAATACACAGAAAAAAATATAACAAAGCATATCTGAAGAGGTCCGGATCTCATTTGGACAAATCGCTCGTAGCGGTCAACAGATACCAATAACAAGGGCCACGTACTATTGTGCTGCTAACCGTCATTAGGGCGCTTCCGTACAACCCTAACTGTAGGGTTACCACAGTAGTTGAAAAAATCTATACATATAATAAAACACCAACGAGTCCGCGTCTGTACATCGAATAAATCTTGCAAAAAAAACTATCAGGTGATAAGTAATTGATCCTGATTCCGAAAATATTTTTTTTTAATTTATTGTCTGTCTGTCCCTATGTGCGCGATGGACAGAATATTTAAAAAAAAAACACCTCACGTAATTTATGGACGCCCCCTTTGCCCGTTTGTTATTTTACTGGCGTTAAGTGATCATTGTAGCTTGAGCCTTCTCATTTTTTTACATTCATAACCAGTATTACCTAACTAGGCAAATACAAGTAGAAAAGGTAACATTTCTGGAGTCCAAAAAGGGAGGAGTGAATCAGTGGTCGCGAATTCAAATCGAATTTCATATTCATCGCCGAGCAACGCCACAGTTGTAGAGCTGAACAAAGCGACTTACCTTTAAGGCAATTATTACGTGAACCACGACCCCTTTGAGCGGGTATTTGGAATACGATTTAGGTTTTTTACGTACGTTTTTGTTCAATTTGTTCAAACGTCATGATCGGCCGCTTACCATCACCATCACCACCTGATTTTACCAAGCTGGTTTATCTCACACTGTACAGAAGTGTCAGATTAACAGACTTCATGAATTAAATTAAATTAGTAGCAGTAAATCTTACCTTCGGTAAATGGATCGGCCATTTAATTAAATTACAGCATCAAGCCAAAAACTTTTCTATATACAAGCGAAGCATCCAAAAAGTCAATGTATCCAAAGGAACCATTTTTCTGGGATCAAAGTATCCTTAGTGTTTGCGTGATCGAGCAACAAATATTCAAACATACAATCATTGTCATTTACAATATTAGTAGGATAAGAAACATTAAGCTAAAACATCGTACACAACTTGAATCGTTGAATACATTACAAAACGATTCTTCCATTAAGGCAGACGCAATAAGATTCGATATAATATGCTCTGACGCCGAGATCTCGACCGCGAAGAACTTAGCTATCTCCCCATTTAATTCAGTGGCTCCATAATAAAACACGGGACAGTCGTTTTCGAGAGCAAGGCAAACTCGGACTTGTTGCATTTAAGTTAATTAATCCCGGGCTAGATCAGATAAATCTTGCGTCTAAAAGCCAACCTCTCAGAATTCACAGTTATTGGCGTCGCATACGGCTAAACCACCCCAACCCGAGCTAAAGTTTGTCCACTCGTGTTCTTCGTATCACATATCTTTGTGTTTAGACGAGCTCGGTAGGCTTTGCTTCTCCAAACATGCTTCCACGTAATGGTGACTTGATGACGCGTTCATTTTAATTATAATTAATTCGTTCGATCATTTGTTTTATCTACTTGTAAAATCTGGGATGGCTACATCCTGAAGTATTGGGTCTCTTTTCACTAGTGATAAGGAAGCTAGTGAATGTACAACTTCGTTGCTCTCTTCTTAATCATAGGACGTACATAGTTGATTCTAAGACTACTAAGATTTGCTGAGTGAAAAAATTATCTCCGATAAAAAAAATTGAATTACCATTTCAAACTGGTACTATACGAATTATAATATTGCACAGAAGTTCTCTACTATTTCGGGCCCAAATTATTATCACTGGCTTTTATTGTATAAGTCCCAAGTGCGGCCGCACATCGAGCACTGCTCCCTCCTCTGGGCGGGCTTACCAGATTAATCTTCTGGACTTCATACAGCTACGAGCGATCCGAGTTGTTGGCGATGCCAATCTTACTGGTAAATTGGAGGACCTCAGCCTCCGGAGAGACATAGGCCCTGTCTGTCCTCTACCTTATTTTCCATAGTGAGTGCTAGGAGGAACTTTATAACACCGCCGACCTCACTAATTTATTGCACAACACACCTAAGTCTGAAGATTCATCTGCACCGAAACGACTGTTTGCTACAATCACCGTGTAGGTACTTCAAGCGGTATTTTTCACTGCGAACTCGTCTCCTGTGCAATGAGCTTCCGACTGAGGCTTTTCCTTCGAGCTATGACATGAGTGCTTCAAGAAGACTAAAACGCTCCCTTCAAGGCAGGCAACGCATCTGTTGCCCCTGGTATCATACGAGTACACGACGGTGATCAATTTACCATCAGGTAATCCGTATCTATCTAGGTATCCTGTTGCTCTGTCTGTATTATTAAAAAAAAAACAGAACAAAACGTTTGCATTGTGAGAGAAGATCGACAACAACAACCGAAGCTACCAAGTAATACAATATACAAATATTACCAACGAAATTTCATCTCTAAGTCACAAATTACAAATAAATTTATATCGGAAACGCGTCAGTCGTCGGGAGATATAATTCATAACGTCGACTCGAGTGGCAGGTTGGGGAATCTAAGGCGTGCGACAAGCGCCCTAATCCGGCCCTTGCTGACTCAAGAAATGAGAGCTCAGGCGAACTGCCTACATTCTGCTTGTTGTTACCTACGTTATGTGACGTAGAAGGTATCTATTACGCCGCTGTTATCTAACTTCATAAACGTAATGATTTATATGACCGCGAGTATTACAGGAGTATGAAAGGAATAGTACAGTCTTTCGAGTTGTTTTTGTGCAGTATACGTAGTATACGTACGTATACTTATGTTTTTACAAATCATATCGTACCTATACAATATTATACGAGTACCGCTAGCGACGAACAGGCACTCAGATTACGAGACTGCAATCATTTTGCATTTGCTTACATTTTAATCTATCTGGTTTTCAAAACCCTCTGTAATGTTAATTAATATCCGTATAATGTAAAGCTTCCTTAAACACATTTAATATGCCCACTAGCAGATTGAATCTCTTTCTGAGTATTTCAAAGTGGAACGCTCGGCTTTGAAGATTCCAATACGATCCTTTATATTTGCTAAAACAACAGCAAAATATATTCATTTGGCGGAATTTAATATCATAATTAATATGCTTTGCGATTTTCTGTAAGAACACGGGGGTTGCTTTGACGAGTAGCAATTTTTACATTAATTTTAACTTGTTTTTATTTACTGTCTTTTCTATTTAGCATTTTTAATACTTACATTTTTCATCTAAGCAATAAACAAACTGTTACCCTATTAGCTAAGATTGAGTATACAAAATTAACCATAGCCTAGCTAGATGAATGAAGATTTACTGATAATTATATTTCGCTTAAATTTAAGAAGCTATTTACCTTACCTGCCCGGCATCGTTCATAACTTAATATAGTTATGAACAGTTCAGTAATACTAAACTCAAGTTCTATGTTTTATCTATGGTGTCATCCTTAAAGTATTACACTATGGTATATTCCTCACTATGGTTACCTATAAAAACATGATTACAGACAAATCAATATTTAAGATGAAATTAAAAAAAATAAACTAAGTATATTCGAAACTCGCATTCTCATCTGTTTCACCTTTTGAAAATTACGCCACCCATAAGTCAAGTTCAAATGTTGAAACAAGGGAATGAAATTCAAGTTCCTTCTAATTAATGCTTACCCACACGAGAATATTAAGGCAGATATACGCAACACAAACGCGAACAGAACGTTAACTGTATGCGTGTGAGACGTATGCTAGGCAACTAAGAGAGTCCGCGTGCAATACTTAAGGTTTGATAGACCTTCGTGCGATGTATCTACAGCGCCACTTTAACATTATTAATAATGTACTTAAAGATTAAAATGCAAAAAGTAATAGATTGATGTCAAACTTGCCGTGAAAATTTTTAGCCAATGGGAGAGATAATTTTCTTCGAACAAACGACACGAGTGTTTTATAAAATTTTAATGAAAAATTGTCACCGAGCTGTGGTCTCAAGGCGATTCAGTCGGGTGGAGTTGCTCTAACTTAGCGTCATTTGTTTCCCATGCATATTCATAACCAATCCAAAACAATTAACGTATTGAAATTTGACATATGTTATAAAAGGAACGTTTGCGCTTCTAAAAAGTTCTTTCCCACATTAAGCCGTAATTATACCGTATGTCTACGTCCCATGTAATCATACAGCAATTCGAACATAAAATTGGAACATGAATTTTTAATGAAATTTTTCATCGGGTTCGGGGCGTTCGTCGGTAAAAGCACTAATAAAACCGCGCTCTAAAAGCGTGATATTTAAATTTACAACCGCGCCAACTTCGTCGCCAGCGACAATTCAATTACAACTAATAGCCTCTGATTCATGTTTGTATTGCTAATTAGTCGCCGACTCAAGTTTTGTCACTCCTCACTTACTGCCGCTTCGCAGTCGTACTGTCTGTTTTGTTTAATAGATTGTTCTGAGGTTTAAAATTAAACACCGTAGGCTTTTGTTTGCGCGTAATTAAATGCATGTACTTCAGTGACGACACAGGAGAGTCATATAACCAGACTTCATCGCACAAGTTACAGAACCTGTTTATTTATTATCTTATATGTTTGCGTGTCTACGATTATGTAAAAACATCCTTCATCTTACTAAGGTTTCATTAAAAAATTATATAATTAGCAAATAAAAATACTAAATATTCCAAACTTAATTGTCAATTATTAAAATAAAAAAATGTCATTAATATTATTCCGGATATTCCGATGCTTCATGAAACTTCCAGTTTACAAAAAAAGAAAATTTACGATAGTTTGAAAAAAAAAAACAGAAAACTGGTAGGATTTTGTGAATGATATTGTACTCTTTAACTGTAATACCTTGCGGATGTGGTTCTGATACTTCTGATACAAGCAATTTCTTGTGGAAGTTAGATAAGCCAGCTAACCTTACCGAAACGTTTGGGCGGGCGGACAGAAAACTTGTAAATCCGTCGTGAGACCGCAAGGAAACGCGACCAGGGAATTGTGACCAACTACTCAAAGTGTTTGGCTTTGTCTAATTGTATTCTGCTTAAGTCTTTGTTAAGAGTCTGTTTTTCTATCCTTGATCTCCTAACAAATACTACTAAAGGTAAACATCTTCTTAAATGTTTATTTTTGTAAAAGATTATTATTAACTTATTCATAACAAATTAATTTTCATCAATGAGGCCCTAGCCTAGCGTGGGTACTTAGGTAGTAGAAATCCTATTTCCGTCTATGTTCTCTACATCTTTTTGAACTTGTAGAAAAAATGACCAATATGGCTGGGATATAAATCCTGAATATTTTGGATGAAAAATATAGCAGAGAGAGAAACGAAGTAACCGTCTCATACCATAATGTTCACTACATATTTTCCCATCCACACTACCAGTCATGTTTCAGAAACGCATGTATTATACGCGAACATTGAAAGGTTTTCTAGCACAAACAACGTCTAAAGCTGGCACACTTAATACTTTTGTACAAACATCTACTCCTAGGGTTACCAACCCGCCAGGTTAAGCTTTTAGATGAATGTCTATCGGTGGTAGCCAAGTCCACCAATAGATATTAATTTCCGACCTATGCCGTTCCGAGAACAGACTCATGCCCTGAAAGCGTTGAATTCGATCACAAGGCAAAGATTTATCTGAAAATACGAGAAGAATATAAATATTAATATAGTTCTTATCTCGTTCTCACAGAATATATGTGGTAGGTTACCATTTAAATCTGTAAAGACTGTTACAAATATTTTGAATATTTATATCAGTTCAGTTTTCAGGTGTTTTTTAATCATAATTAGTTGTAAATGTATAGAATCAAATAAAATTATTAAAATTTATTATAAAATGCATACTCTAAGTAAAGTCGAAATTGTTATGTTACGTCCTAGATATTTTAGTTTTGTAGACTCCATTATCCACTGACTTGTAAGTTTGACGGTAGGCATCGCATTCAAAGATTGGTAGCCCTACCAGTTCCTACTATTGCCATTGTGTTTGCAGTAGAACGAGTGCGGGCAACCTGTTGCTCAGAACTATTTTATTAGCACGAGTGTGTTGGTGGGCCATTCTTTACAGCTCTTTTGTTGGCGTGCGCCGTTTAGTTCGCTGCGAGCTCCACAACGTGATTGGCTCGGTTTATAACGCAAACACCAGCATATTTTTCAGTTCGAGCCGCCCGCCCTTTCGTCTATTGTCGTCGTTTGTACGCTCAAATTCAATTCAGTCTCATCGCTTTCATTATTCCACCTGCAAATACTCCGAATAACTCAGCGGTTTGCTTTTATTATGAATTCCGTGTGCATGTACAATAATGCAAACATTCCATGTTTTAGTGCAACGATTTAAACAGTGCTTTGTCGACGGATAGGGCTGCAAAATTACCGATGCGGTGCACATCGTTATAGCTTTAATCAATCACAGAATGTATTCGTAATGTCCGTTTTCACCAGCAATGTAATATTTCAAACGACAGTGGTTGGTGTCATTAAATTAACTCTTTAAGTACATAATAATTAACTTTGCATATTAACACATGACACAATAAGCGGTGACATATTAAAATACTGCTCATCAATCAACCTCGTCAATGCATAGAAAACCAATGTGAATATGTGTGAGATAATCCTACGGATCAACAAAAATAATAATAATAATAATAACATATAATAATAATAATAATAAATAATAATAATAAAAATAATATAATAATAATAATAATAATAATTATAATAATTATAATATAATATAAAATAATAATAATAAGTTATTTCATCCACTGGTGTTATCCCTAAAATTTTAAGTAAAAGCCTCAACACACTCGATATTCACACGCGTATATCACAAACATTACAAAAAGCAGCAATACTAAATACCTGTCGCATAGTTAGAAAATTTTTAAACATCTATTAAATAAAAATAATTGATCTCTATTGCACTTGGCTAAGGCCCGTGCGATAGTAGTATTACCTCCTAGGAGTGAAACATAAAGTTTACATATATAATAATAATAAATAATAATAATAATAATAAAAACATATCAGACTACAAGCAAGCAGAAAGTGAGAAGACCCACCTGGCAAAAAAGGTTAGAAGAAAACATTGTACAGTTAAGATCAGATATAGGTAGGCTAACACAATACATCAATAACAACAGGTCAAAAAAGATAGTAAATAGAGTCGAAATAATATTTAAAAACACCAAAATACATAGCACCCATGAAGGAAATAACAGTAAACCCGAAGAATACCTCGACACCCTTAAACAAAAGTTAGCACTAAAAGCAAGTAGATTAGCAAGGTACAAAAAAGCGATGAAACGGAAAAATGACAACACATTATTTAAAAACAATGAAAAACTATTTTATAGAAAACTCACGGCCGACACAGATAGCTTAGTAACTAAACAAACAAAAGTACCTGATATACAAGAGTTGGAAAATTATTGGGCAGGAATATGGGAAACAGAAGAACAGCATAACGTTAAAGCCACCTGGATAGAGAAGGAAGAAAATAGATGGAAAACTGTAGAAGAAATGAATTTAGCAGAAATTACAGAATCAGATATAAAAAATGTTACAATGCGACTAAGTAATTGGAAATCACCGGGAGTAGATAAAATACACAACTTTTGGTACAAGAAATTACACTGTTTACACGATCTACTAGCAAAAAATTACACAGAAGTTATCTTCGGGCAGCAAAACACACCACAATTCATTACACAAGGTATCACATACATGTTACCAAAGGGAAAACACACTGACCAACCATCTCAATATAGACCAATAACATGTTTACCTACTATATACAAAATTCTTACGTCTGTTATCACCCAAAAAATAACATTACATATAGAAAATAATAGAATGCTCTCTGAGGAACAAAAAGGTTGCAGGAGAGGTCATATGGGTTGCAAGGAACAGTTGATTATTGACTCTCTAATACATAGACATGCCACATCACATAAAAGAAACTTACACTGCACCTATATTGATTATAAAAAGGCGTTCGATAGCATTCCACACTCATGGCTTTTACACACATTACAAATATATAGAATAAACCCAATCTTAATAGAATTTATTAAAAACACTATGAAAATTTGGAAAACCAGATTAATTTTAAATGACATTTCAACAAGAAACATAATTATCAAAAAAGGAATATATCAGGGTGATTCCTTGAGTCCCCTGTGGTTTTGCCTTGCACTTAACCCAATATCTAACATGCTGCATGAACATAGAGCCGGATACCATCTAAAATATGATAATGATGATACACGTATTTCTCATTTAATTTATATGGACGATATTAAGTTGTATGCTAGAACCGAAAACGAAATGAAATCTTTAATCGACACCACAGTTAAATTTAGTACAGATATTCGCATGCAATTCGGATTAGATAAGTGTAAAACCATCCACATAGTTAAAGGCAAGGTACGACCGGGGGATTATATAGTAAATTTTGAGGATAGGATTACAGCTATGGAACCCAACGAAGTTTATAAATATCTAGGCTATCACCAATCAAAAGGTATAGACCACTCAAAACTTAAAGCTTATCTCATTCTAGAATTTAAACGTCGAGTAAAATCAATTTGTAAAACCCAATTGGCAGGAAAAAGTTTAATTAAAGCGATTAACACTTACGCGATTCCCATTTTAACATACTCTTTCGGCATAGTTAAATGGACAAAAACAGATATAAATAAAATAGAAATAACCAGTAGGACAATTTTAACGAAGCATAATTATTTACACCCAAAATCTGCAATAGAAAGAATGACGTTAAAGAGACAAAATGGTGGTAGAGGTTTAATAAATATTGATCAGCTCTGGAGAAATCAAATCAACAATCTCAAATCGTTCTTTTACCAAAAAGCAATAAATAGTGTCATACATAAAGCAATAGTTTATAATGATTCCAACTACACCCCATTAAACCTAGCAGAAGACACCGAACTGAACATGGATAGCAATTCTGAACTGGCACGGTCAGAGCAATGGAAAAAGAAAGTTTTGCATGGCCGACATCCCCATGATCTAGAACAACCACACATAGACACCATAGCTTCTAACAAATGGTTAACGTCTGGGACCCTATTCCCTGAGACTGAGGGTTTTATGATTGCTATCCAGGATCAGGTCATTAATACTAGGAACTACAGGAAGCATATTATTAAGGACCATACAGTTAAAGATGATCGATGCCGTAAATGTCAAATCCACCCGGAAAACATCCAACACATAACTGGAGCATGTCCTAACCTTACGCAAACTGATTACACACACAGACACAACCAAATAGCAAACATCATACACCAAAGCCTAGCACTCAAACATCATCTTATACCTAATACACATACACCATACTATTCATACAAACCCAATCCTTTTCTGGAAAACAAATCTCATAAAATATACTTTGATCGCGCAATACTGACAGACAAGACCATACATCACAACCGCCCAGACATTACTTTACTAGACAAAATAAATAAAACCACCTACCTCATAGACATTGCAATCCCCAACACGCACAACTTGCAAAAGACGATCGCTGAAAAAATTCATAAGTACACGGACTTAAAAGAGGAAGTCATGAGAATCTGGAACCAAGAAAAAGTCTATATTGTCCCTATAGTACTGTCGACCACAGGGGTAATCCCCAAACACTTGCATCACAGCCTAAAGCTCATCGACTTACCCAACTACATATACACTCAATTACAAAAAGCCGCTATACTCAACACATGCCGTATTGTACGTAAATTTTTACAAATAGAGACGAACGATAACTACATACATACAGACTGACTCGAAACCGTAAAATAATATTCCCCAATATGTCATTTACTTGGCTTTGCCCGTAATTGGCATTAAATTGCCAGCGTAAGCTGTGAAATTTAAAAGGAAAAATAAATAATAATAATAAATCTTGGACATTCTCACACACGGCCATCCGACCCCAAAGTAGGCGCGAGCCTGTGATATGGGTGTCAGAGACTGATATACATACATAGATATTTTTAAATATATACTTAAATAGATAATATTGACATCCAGACACAGAACAAATACAAGTGTTCGTCACACGAATATTTGTCCTGAGTGGGATTCGAACCCACGACCTATGGCGCAACAGACAAGGTCACTACCGATTGCGCCAACAGGCCTGTCAAAAAATGGGACACTAAAAGGGATCACACACTTCTTAGTTCCTAAAACATTTTTGATCCTGAACAGAAACTCATTGTTCGATCTTCTTTACATCAAGATTGTCATCCATAAAGACGGCAATGGCTGCATAAATTGAGGGCTTTGCAGTCGCAACGCTGCCGCGCTGCTCGAATTTCCCACAGGGTTAACAGGAAAAAACTGGATTCTACCGGTACCTCAGATATTTCATCTATAATTCAATATTGACTATCACTCCAACGACTATTTACGTCCACAATTTGCATTACTAATTTTATGTAGCCACGGTAGAAAATCACCTCGCAAAATAGTTGCGATCTAAGCGATTTTCATAGGTAATATGATTAGCTTTTAATAATACCTAAATAAATGTCATGGGCATCATTACGTTACTATGGTTGTCAGAGACTGACATACACCCATTGATATTTTCAATTACATTACATTACTGGCGCAGTAACGCATACGGCGTTACGACTAATGAATGAATTTGGAAACTTTTTAATATTAGTCTATCGAGATTAAAATTATTTTGCAGCTTAAAATACACCCGATAAAAGTTAGTGTTTATAAGTATCGGATATCGATACTTACATTCTAAATCAACTTTTCCGCTGTAGAATTCAATAAAGCAGCCAAAGAATTCCCTTACCTCTTTGACTAAATAGCTTAAAAGATTAATTAAGGAAACTTTTAGCGGATCCAGTTAATGTAAACAGTTTAATTTTCGCTCCAAGTCACTTTGTGGTTAACGAATGGAAAAAGCTAATTATTTTGGTCCTTTCATGTAGGTATCTGTATATTTAAGACTTATTTATTAAATTAACATAGTATTAGCTTAATTTGTCAGAATATTACGATATTCTGACAAATACTTTGGTTAGCCATATTATACCGTGTTTGTTTTATGGACTGTATTGTGTGGCCAAATTAGTGTCCAAAAAATCTTAAACTTGTAGTCCAACTGGCTTTAAGTTATCAAATTTAAATGTTTTTCCGCTGGTCTAATAAACAAAAATGTTTATTTCAAACGAGACTTCGGCACTATTAGGAATAAGTAGCTATATAAACTACAGCCAAGTTCGGTTTGCAGGCTTGCGGAGTTTCGAGCTAACGTCGTATTCTCATCATTTCTCCAGCGTAATAGCTTCTTTCTGCCTCCGTAAAACCGTCACGGTATTATCGCGCCGTTCGCACGCAACTGCACATGCATCGGTGGCGGCGTCATCGCATCCGGGCAGTCTACGTGACTCCATCTACGAGTAATCCTCACACACCTGCTTTTCAAATCTTCACGTCCTCGGCTTGGATTGCTGGTTAACGTTTATTTTCGTTTTATTATTTCCCATAACAATAACACTTACGAGATTTTAAAGTTGGTAGTAAGTTTCTAAATAGAAGAATCTTTATTTGCCTGCCCTCACATTCCTGTATTACAACCAATTTAAAAGATTGCTGAAATTGAAATTTAAGTAATTGAATGCAATGCAATTGTTACTTTCATGTTCTTGGGTTGTAGTTAAGTAGAAATTACCATTGCCTCATTATGAAAATAATATAAACGCTTCCTTCAAGGCAGACAAAGCACTTATGATAGGTACCCCTGGTGTCGCACGTGTCCATAGGCGACGATGGCCACTTACCATCAGGTGGCCGGTATGTTTGTTTGTTCTATCTGTATTATAAAAAAGACAATTTAAAGTCAGCAGTATAACATTATCAGATCGCGAGCTTCACTGACATTACACATGAGACAAAAACTGAGAGTTCAGTGGTCCTTTGAAAGAATCTGCTGGCTTATAAATAGGGGTTTTCATCCTCTGAAAAAATGCTCCGTGGCACGGCAGATTGCGTGTAGGCGAGATAAGTCGGCGATGCATCGATCGTGACGGCATACCACCGCTGGTCTGATTCGAGTTTCTAACATAATAATTTTTATATGTATCAGTGAAAAGAAATTACATATTTTTTATGTGGGTTAAATACAATTGAACTGTGTATGAGGCTGTCCGATACACAAATTTTCATTTAATGAAAAAAAAAAAAACTTTTCAAGAAAACTCAAATTTTAATTATGTTTTTTTTTCTATCAAATATTCGTTCTGGAAATTTTCATTTTTACATATATTTAAGAAAATAGTTTTGGACGTTTAGTTTTTATCCAAATACCTACTAATAACATTTTCAATCAGCCAATTTCTTAGGATCCGTTCTGAATCCTAAATTAACAATAGGAAGATGGTTTGTAAAAGTTAGCTACCTATTAAAGGATTAACGTATTTTTAATGCGCAACATTTGAATAATTCGAGTAATCCTCGCAGAGTTTTCTTTAAAACTGATTCAC
Organism: Carterocephalus palaemon; assembly: GCA_944567765.1. NCBI lineage: Eukaryota > Metazoa > Arthropoda > Insecta > Lepidoptera > Hesperiidae > Carterocephalus > Carterocephalus palaemon. The sequence goes on along the minus strand of OX155643.1, from coordinate 9,721,615 downwards.
CCAAACAAACTTTCGAATTGCTTATACAGAGTATAAAATACACCCGTTTAAGTTTTCTATACATTCTAAATCTCCTATTCAAACTCCGAATAGCCGGCTACTCAAATACTTAAATTTTAATCCTTTTGTCTTTCATCCCATAAAGTCGAAGAATAAATTAGCTTAGTTTATAATTAACTGGAAATAAATTAGGGAATTTCATAACGAATGATTAAAAACTTTAATTAATCCAATAGCCGTTCCTGTTTACAATCTATGGTAGTCGCCTAAACAATCTCATTTCGGGAACAACGAGTTGTAATTATAAACGTCAAGTTTTTGTCGTGTTTTGACATGAGAAATGTAATCAGCAGATACAAACGCCGCGCCGACATCACCGTGATGGACGTTTGGCGGGAATCACGTTATATTAAATTTATTTCCGTCTACGATTATTACAAGGTGGATCCTCTAACGTTCAGTTTGTTTGTTTTCGCTCCAATCCCTGTCAGCTAGTAATAATGATTTATTGACTTTTATTATTAATTTATTAGGTATTTTCTTCTGCTAACGTTCCTGCAAAAAATTCTAAAAGTAAATTAGTCTAGCAGTCACTAGTAAATAACAACTTTATAAGTATCCACGTAGAAAAATGCTCTTGAAATCTTTTAATGGAATTTTAAAATGTAGTCCAGCTTTCAGCAAGCAAGAAACACCACTACAAACTCGAAGACATCGAGAAAAAATCACGGAGTTTTGGTTACAGTTTAAGAAGTAATCTATGTAAAAATTACTTCATTCCCAATAATTAACCCGTAAGAAATAAGTGCATCAAATCAGTCCGAGCCGGCGCTCTAACGGAAATGACGCAGAAAATTGTCCACCGCCTTCCGCGCAATATCCTAGGATGACTTCAATTATGCAGATTATCTACCCGACGATACCCTTATTACGATGTTACTTACACGGAGACTACATTATAGTTATGCTAATCCACCTGCAGTTGCGGGTTAATGACGCGCGGGAATTATGCACAACCTATATTCACAAGTAATAGCGATGACAGCCCAGTGGCTATCGAACTCACCTCTCACTCGAGGGGTACAGATTGAAAGTTGAATGCCTTTGTTCTTTTCTAGGGTTTTCGTAAGATTCATAGGTTTTGAGTGTTTTCAGTCTTCCGGTTCAGAAAGGACAAAAGTGTCTCTATTCTATTGTGTTTAGTGCTGCAAATATTGATCAATAATATATTTAATGTGATCCATCTAAAGTATAGGTGTTTTAGTTTCTAGTGTTTATATTTTAAACACTAAATTTAAAAAAAGGTTTGGTTCTATATGTGAAGTGCGGTAATACCAATGCATGAGGTAAGAATAAAATAACAGAATAATTTTAATATTTCTCCCACATATTTTTTATTCATTCATTTATTGTACTAACATTAAAAAATAAATGTGTAGAATCTACTGATAATGTCGATATGTCAGTTATAAAACCAACAATGGTGTCGGGTTATCAAAATAGTAATGAGCAAAGATCCTTGGCGGCTTCTGCTAACTGGCCTGCACCGAGGGATTGATGATCAAAAACTTATATTCTCTTTTAAGCTGACTATTTCTATACTCGATTGTTATCTTAACTATTGCGTCGTTGATTTTCACGCTAATCTGAAAAGAATTGAATCTGAAGATATCAATGTTAAGCGTTTAAGCGCTGCGCCATAAGCTGATTTTCTCAGTTGAAAAACTATCGTCGTTGTCAACCTGTTTGCTACTAGAAAGTAAAAGATACAGAAGTAAGATTTTCTCAATATACAAGTGTGCCTGCAATCTGCGTAATGAAAAGAGCGGGATATTGCTCCTTCGGCCGGGTCGCCATTTCCGCGATTATTGTAGTCCAAGTGTGCACATCGATGCCATTGCAGCTCGGTACTTGTAACGATACACCCTCCCGACTATACCGAGTATCTGCTATTTACTAGAATAAGTGGTTTAATCGCCCTTTACTGTACTCTGGCACGTGGTGGCTACGTTTTGTGGATTGTAATCAGGTTAACAATGTCTTGAGACGATTCCAGGCTTCGATTCCAGGAGTTATGCAACATACGAGTATAATTATGTACCTACTTTCAACAGCTACTGTTTCCGCTAGGTACTGCTATCGATAATTTTGTTTTTAGTACATGTATATATGTTTTCTGTTTGAATATATTTTTTAAATCAAGCTTTTATTAAGCAAATGTCTTATCTATGCCATATTAACCGTTGAGGAGTTCCCTCGTCTAGAGCCAAGCAAAGCAGGGGTGCACAATCAAGTCATGCATAAATAACATAAAAATGGATTGTCAATAGAACGTAATCAAAATGTCGAATTTGATATTCATTGGACAAGAGTAGGTAGGTAAGGGTAGTTGATTCTCACAGAATTAAGTATATAATGATGTTCAAAAAAAGGTTTTTGTACGTTGCTAAATAAAAAATATACAAACATTGTCATAAGATGATGTGAATAGTGATACATCCAACCTATAAAAATTGCTAATAGAATATATTTAGTAAGGTAGCAACATCTATGTTACATTTATTTTTATGGAAACACTTTGATATTATGAAAATATTTACTGTTAGCGATAAAAAGAAAAGTTTGTAAGAGGATCTCAATAAAATTTGAATACGTACGATACTATGCAAAATATTTAAGTGCTAGCCTAATTTTGGATAGAGGAGAAACAAGAGAGAGATTTTCTCAATATAAGGAATTCCCCAAGAAATCCTTCAAGGCGTTTTATTTTTTACACTTGTGTATTTATTATGTGTCCTTTCGAAGCTCACGCATTCAATGATCACCCATTACGCTTTACTAGCTAGCGTTAGTGCCTTTACGAGTACCTTAACGGCGATTGGATAGCACGAGTATGTTAGGTTTTTGTGTCCGTATACTGGTAATGCCTACAATTTGGACGGAATAGCACATTAAATAAAGGCCTCTGGGTCAACTATTCATTTGTATGGCTATTAGTTCGGTTCACTGAACCTTTGTGGTGAAATATCGGTGCGAATTTGATCTTGATTGAAACTGTTATTTGTGCAGCCATGTTTTTTTACTTGATTGTATATATTATTATCAAACCATGTCAAGAAAATTATAATTGTTTAATATTGTGCGAAATAACCTTAAAAATATTATAAAACTACGTGTTATTTATTATTATACATTTGGTGCAAAGTTACAAAATAAATGAAGCATGAAGAAGACCCGAGATATGTTTAAGATGAGCCATATCATTTGGTCGTTTGACACCGAACCCTCCAATTACCGCCGATTGATGACGTCCGACTTCGAGCTGTCCGCGGTCCTTTCGTCCACTCGCGCCCCGCGCCACCCCTCTGACTCCTTTATTCCTTCCAGACGTATTTGACAGATTTACCCCGAATCCCATCGCGTCAAAAGATTTTATTGACCGGTTATTATTTTATTTTATGGAGCTTCGGTCTTATTTCATAGACCCTAAGACCGAGTTACGGTTTTTGTCGCACGATTATTGGGGCCAAATCTTTGGACGATCTCGAACGCTTTTATCGGATAGTATTAGGTGACTTACAGGATTGTTGTAAACGGTATATAACGCAATTTTTCATGACGAATCTTTGTTCTGAATTAACTACTTTACTCTTATTTTTGCCTATGCTGTATGAAAAAACATAATCGTGCACATTGCGGTGTCTTTACTTGTAGGGGCTGATATAAATGCAAACAAGACTATCTCGGTATAACTAACAAGCTACAAATCATCTCATTCATAATGTAGATATTAATTAAATTTATAAATAATGACAATATAAGTTAAAACTAGACGAACTTAATAAAAAATCTAAGAAAACCGTATTATTTTAATAACCCCTTTGGTATTCTAATCTGAGAAAGTATGCAAGTAAATTTTTCTTAGTATTTTCAATTTAACAGAAGTTAGCTGGAGAAAACAACAATGAGCAAATCCCGATCAAATGGCGCTAAGCGCAGGCCACGGCTCGTCGCACAATTGAACTGGATGAAAATAAAAACTAAAGTGGGTGTCGTAGTGCTTTCGATCAAAGAAAATTACAACGGGCATGTTCGAAGTGCTTGGTCTTTTCTCAGGAGCCTGAGCTGTATAAAATACTTTTCCTCGGAACATATCGTTCTTTTCACCCCAAATTGCGGGTGTCCCGGCGTACCAGACACGTCCAGGTAATAACGCAATAAACCCCTGAGAGCTTTCTTGTAGAAGCGATAGAGTTTCCCTCAACTTATCGAAGAGTGGGTGTCCCGCGATTTTCGTAAATAGCGTTTCTCGTTGTCGGAAAAGGAACTTTATTGGTTTGGTTGGTGCGTCTGTTTTTGCTTGGCACGGGGTCGGTGAGCGACGTGCAATCATCGGTCAGGATGCTTGACCGCACCGTTTTTCGCGGTGCGCTACCGGTACCCTGCTGCCATCACTTTGTGTAATTGAAAACTGGATGTGGACTTATACCAAACACTCGGGCACGAATAAATTTTCTACTGCTTTTCCTTAACAATAAACGTAGACATAAACGCACACATACGCGTCAGTAACATATTACATCTGTTCTGGGTTTTTTAACGTGTGAATTTTGGTAATAAATTAAAATATAAAGAATAGTTTTTAAATGGGTTAATTCTAAGTCAAATTAAAGGCGCCAAAAAACTGAATAATGTCTACTAAAATACTAATTGGGGGACAGCCTGTGGGCAACTGCAAATATTGAAAAAGGTGAGTTGAAAATACAAGATTAGAGTAAATAGATATTCAAAACGATCCGTATAATCATTCTTAAGCGAAAAAACATACTATTTTTTGACAATTTGATAACACACGTTGACAAACAAATGTAGGGCAATAAAACAATAAAATAAACCAAAAAAAATAACGAAAACACACTAACAAATGACACTAAATTATCAATATCTAGTTTTGTACCTCGTATTGCGAACACGTTATTTTTTTTAAATACTGAAAGACATATACAGTCACTGATGTTTTTTTGATATGCAAATTAAAATAGACTAGCTACAACCTAACCAAACTAACCTAAAATAGAAAAAGAACCTCAAGTAACAAATATAACAGTACCTAACTATCTGATTACCGCAGCCGATAAACACATTATAATGGTATTTTTTAAAAAGTAATTCATGTATAAACTTATCCTGATATATAGTTGATCATAATAGTCGCCACTCAGTATTATTCTTAATCCGCTTTCGTATCTAGTTCGATTACTTGAAGTTTTATGTATATGCTGGTTTATATTAATTATGTCTCACTTTCAGCAGTTATTTCTTGTGATACATTTATTATCGCCAGATACTTGTAAATTTGTCGCAAATTAATAATTTCGCCGCTTGGCTTAGCATTAAATTATACGATTAAGAGTCGCCAATTTTTTTAATTATTCGACCGATTAATAAGATCTTAAATATAAATAATGTTAATATGTAAAAACCCTAACAAAAATGATGTAAACTAATATTTTTAAGTAATAAGTTCGATCATTCATATTGAATAAAAGTCTACTACTTTTATTGACTGAAGGTAGTTTACTGAAGGTAGTTAGCAAGGTAACATATAACAATGTATTCCTTCTGTAATACCTGTTTCAAAGTTGGGTATTCCCCAGCGCCCGCCTGCAGTGGGCTTAAACCATTAGCTAATCCCCGCCCGCCTTATGCCTAATGCATATCTAACAAAGCTTTCGCTTCATTCCAAAACAAAAAATATAATAAACATTCATTCAGCACACACACCTTCATACCTCTCTAAAAGCTCCTTTGTGATGGTTTGTCAACGTGACTCGCTTTTTGAATATAGGAAGGTAATGCACGGTTTTAATTATGATACTCAAACGAAATTTTCCACGGAAAAAGATAAAATTTTCTAAACAATTTGTATAGAAATCTGCACGTTGCGTCTGCATATTGCATTCCAACGATTTAAGTCATCGAATAGTGTTTTATTTATTATGAATGACATTACATGAAACAACTAAAATAACGTTAAAATAATTATGTCATTGAGTATTTTATTTCCCTACAAATGTAAACGTTTAGAAATTAAATTACCTCTTGAAGTATCTTACTTGTTGTATATTAGAATATTTGCTAGCAATTTTTTATCAGGCACTCAATAAATGAAATATGAACGAAACGTAATATCGACAAAGTAAGCAATACACTGAAGATAATAGTTTTTGTTTTTTAATTTATATGATTGAATTACAAATTACATTAAAAGAGACATTTAAGTCACAACTTTTTGCGAGGACAAAATGCAAAAATCATGCTCGTGACTTTCATGAGGCGCTCATATTACTGATACGTGAACCGTAGAGCTACCTTGGTTCTGTAATCATCACCAACAATATAAGGTGATAAAACCTCAATGTTAGTAGATGGGTTTCGTTAAGACAATTTAAAAAAAAAGTGTTTTTACATGTAGTCTCGCTCGTAAAATAATTGTCTAGACCCTAAAATTATTATAGGCAAAACAAACTTCACGTCTACCATCAAAAATGTTGCCTCATCTGAATAATATTTTCATTTCGTTTTCAGAACACTAAATGAAGTATTTCCTGTTGTTCTACAATTTAAAAATGGCTTAATAAAATAAAAACTTATAAAAGTTTGAATGTCTTATGGCATCGTATAGCGACCGCGAACGTGATAGAACAACTTGTTATGAAGATGAAAGTTATGATTGCGTTTGAATTTCCCGGGCTTATTTTTTACAAGAGTTCCTAGAGTTGCCATAAAAAAATATACAGAGAAATTCTTTAGCCTTTGTAAAAAATTCAATCTGTTTATTTTTATTTTTCAGAAAATTTCACAACCACAACGACCCATTAGGATTAAGATGATTAATTCAGCGTAACAGCCGCACAGTGACAGACATTATATCAGAAATCTCTATAATCTAAATTCATATCTACAAGTCATTAAATTAATACAGAAAAGTTTTCCGTCGGTTAGAGAAACGTATTATTTATTATGCCCATTGGTACATTTTACTTGCAACGAAACGGTTGTTATGCCATAATCCGTTTAAGTGTCTTGAATTCTTTTCATAATGAGTCTGTTGAGAGTAAAAATGTGTTTCTTATTCTGAATAACGGCGAAAGAAGCTCGGTAGCTCGGAATAATGGTATTTGTTGCTTACAACCCAAGGGCAAATAAACTGAAAGCTAACTCGATGATCGAACCGCCATGAAACTGATTGAATAAGAACATGTTAGGTATATCATGAGGTGGTGTCAAGATAGTCGCGAATGGAGAGCACTTGTTTGCTTTAAGCTGACTAAAGAAGGTTCAAATCCTGGCAGAGTCGTCTTGTTAATGATCTTCATCCATTGAATTAGGACGCGTAGTAGGACGTAAGTCCTAATCGTCGACGAGAAGGACTTACTAACGGCTAATATGATCCAGCTGAGGAAGGTTTAGTCATTTGCTAACATTGATTAATCAAGTATTTTTCTTCATATATCGATGTTAAAAAAAATCTCCTTTGTATGTAGTTAATTTTCTATTCTTCCATCATTTTCCGCTTGTCGCTAAAACGTCAACGTTGGAACGTCGGCAAAACAAATTTTAATTAAGAACGGCTTTTTGTCAACTGCTCCTTTTAATTTTGATGAATTAAGAAAATAATTTATTTGGCGGCATTAGCGCTTACCGTGATTTATTCTGCAAGTTAACGGACAGTTGGAAGGTATCGTTCTGGCCGCAATCATTGCTTTTAATAATTCCAGAAGTTTTATGCATTCATTATTTCTACCAATATAAACTGAAGACAATTAGCGTTTGGGTCACCATTTTCACATTTAAGATTCATTCAATATATATTTGTAATAAGAATTTGTTCTTTTCTTTCAGGTACGTGTATTAATAGCTAAAAGATTCACGAAGCCGTTATTGGTAAGTTGGACTTAAAAAAGGAATGACATATTTGTCCGCTATAAAAGGATTACAGCTTTATTAAACTTGTAACTTGATCGCTCGTAGAACTTACACCGTAGCCCCGTAGCCCCATGCTCGTAGCGACTACCTCCATCCGTTGTAAATCTTTTAATCTCTTTACAATGGTCCGATGTCATAAATTTGACATCTGTGACTTTTTTATTACGATATTCGAAAACGTGTCCCTCCCTACGGTACGATAAAATCGTATTTTATGTGCCCAGCCCCCGTCAGTTCATTATTTCACTCCGGTTTATCTATTAAATTGACATTTAAACCGTAACGCTCCGATACTCACACACGAAATCAATCAAAATCACTTTTAGAATAAATCTGTTTCGTTTATCACAGATAAACTAATCGATCGCTAATATCGTCGGAATAAAATGCAGACGTGTCATGAATAAGTGATTTCACTTGAACGCTATCGTTAAATAAATGTTTCGAAGATATTTTTGACATACAAAAAGTTTTTATAGTACAAAAGACGCTTTAGGTTCATGTTCACATTGTTATTTCAATATATTTTCCTGCTCAAGTGGTCCTATTTAAGGTCGCAATGGAGAGGGCCTCTCGATGAATAGATAATATCCATGGCCGCACCGAAACCCTACCGTGAGTTGACGAATCTCGGGAAAATTGCAAACACCGCTCTTATAACACCGCTCTTTTGAATTTTTGTCATTATACGAATTTACCTCGATGAGTTATTGCTTAGTTAACTAAAATAATTTATAACCATTTTTAGGCCAAAGAAAGGTATAATGGGTCTCTAAATTAATTATTACTTGGAAGTTTATTACCAAAATGTATTATCATTCAGTCATTACCAAGTTTATGAAACAGAATTTTATGTTCAGCTATATGGTTTTTCAACTATAAGCAGAAAATAAAGAGACGCAAATTAGTTTTACGCTACGATGAAATCTTTTTACAAGATTTTTTTATAGTTGCTTTAGATTATGCAAAAATTCTATCGCTGGAGTAGGTATATTACCATTAATTTGACGTTATCGCATTTGTGGGGTAAGCTTGCAGACTTGCGGCCTGCGACTCAGAGCACACCGCAAGCAAACAAGCTGTCTGCCAGTGATAAGTTCACGTCAATATTTATAAAATATACAATGACATAAAATTTAATTGTACAACAAGAAAATGATAATACAGTAAAAACTCCTTTTTCGCGCTTTCTTAATTCGCGTTTTCACTATTCGCGACTTAAAAAAATGCGACCCAATTCCTATATTCGCGGGTAAAGATTTCTCTAACATACATACATATTAATAAAAAGCATTCGGTATCATTTGCGTCGGTTTTTTTTTTTTTCACGGTTTCTGTAATCGCGGCATATTTACGGAACGCATACCCCACGAATAAAGAGCTTTTACTGTAAATGAAATCAATAGATATTTCTACAAACGATGCTAGGTACTGAAAATCCTTAAGCGGAACACGGACAATTCCGAGAACACTAGCATAAGCGGCTTGCTGATCAATGCTCAATACGCTATGTTTCAGAAGTGCTTCAGTCAGTCAATTTTATTTGTTCGGCATACTTAATAGTTACGTACGAAAGTTACATACTGCAAAGATACTTCAATCTATATCTTCGGTAGGACCACGTCTTAAAGTTGTGTGTCGTAAGTGACAAAAACCAATTTTCTCGTCGGTTAATCGATAAAGTAGCATAGTATGATAAGTAGTAGGTGGAAGCGTCCATTGCCCAATGGCTCTCGTCTATTCAATATGATCGACAAAGTTTAGCAACGGGCGCGGTCGGGTCGTGTTAGATGGGTGGCCGCTAGTGACCATAATTCATAGGCGCTACCTTACTTTGGAGGGTACTTTAAGCCGTCCCGGTTGTTTTCTATGGTGAAAATTATGGTTGAGTCTCCTTCGGGTGGCTTGAGAAAATTCGACACTGGGTTGGCTGCTAACCTCTCCACCAATCCGCATTAGAGCAGCGTGATGGAGTATGCTCTAGAACTCCCGCAGGTAGACCCGTTCCCAGCAATGGCACGTCTATGAGTTGCAGCAGCAAGTTGATAAAATAAAAGTAAGAGGGCTGGATATGGAATTCATTAAACTTTTTTAGGTACCAATATTAATCATGGTACTTTCACGTGGCGCGGTCCCGTATGTGAGCTGCCTAATTCGCCTGCTCGGAAGCCTGCCAAGACACTTCCCAAGTCGAGTGTGATCAGGCTCCACCTCCCTGATAAGACCCGCCCATCTTCATTCAGCGCTGTCATTGTGTCCTCTATCGCAAATTAACGATCTGCGTGAGAGACCGTCGTTCCACCGGATGAGTTTTAGGAGAATACCAAGAAAACTCATATTTCCTAAAGGATAATGACTGCGTAGGAACGTAGTCGGTTATCTATATGCAAAATGAGGTAAGGACTTATGAATAACCGACAAATTAGATGTAATGTACTCACTCGATTTAAGCTATTGTTAACGTAGATTTATCATCATATGCCTTTGTGTATGGGAAGATAAAAGGTAACCCGCTTCATCGACTTCCTTTCGTGCTTTAATATTAATAAAGTCACCTGTTACAAATGTACCTACCAAATGAAGATGTTATATACGTTACTAGCTTTTACCCGCGGCTCCGCCCGCGTGGGAAAAGGGAATTAACAATGCCATCTGTTAACAACATCCGGAACTAAATATCTAGCAAATAACAAAACATCGATATCTTCCCATGGGGATGTTTTACCGCGGTAAAAAGTAGCCTACGTCACTCTCCACCCTCCTCACTATCTCCACACACAAAAACCATACCATACAATAGCTTCGTTGCGACGTGAAAGCCGGACAAACAAACAAACACACTTTCTCATTTATAATATTAGTATGGATTAATTAATAATATACTTATGCGACAACCCTGTATTAGAAGTAGATACTAGGTGGACTTATTTTATTTTATTATAGAAAAAATCTTACTGATGGTTGAGCCTATAGGGAACCAAATAGGTTTTATATGCATCCTATTTTGTTCCATATGGAGTTCGTCCGGGGCAATACCACCTCTGTACTGAGTACCTATCATTTTTACCTTGTAATAATTGTTTTCAAAGCAATTGTGGTCCAATTGGGAAGGTATAGTTACACTTACACTTCTTTAGAGGCGACCATCTTATTTATTTTATACAGTCAACATCTTGCTTACAGTTTTAAAAAAAATCTTCATATACTTACATTTATATGCTATGGTAGAATCACAGGAAAATAAATCATGGTTTAATACGTAATACTGCTGCCATCAGTCAGTGCACGTGAAAATATCCAAGTCAGTATCCTGCCTAAATATTTCGTTAAGAAGCCGCGACGCCCTCGGGAGTGGAACGAAAGAAATGCTGTGGATTTTTTAAATGTAGGTGTGTTATGATGTGTAATAATGCATGAGTGTGTGTGTGTGTATGTACCTATGAGTATGTGTATTGAATTGAGTTTACGGATAGGCGTAGGAAGATTGATCTAGCATTTAGTGGCACTATATTTATAGCTTCTACGAAATGCTGGACTACGTTTGGCTGAAAATGCCTCTATGTTCTATACTTCACATAAACATCTCCCCCACCATTAGTTTATTGAATAAATATATTGTGTAATTATTATGTTGATGCTTTCCAATTTCAGCACAACTCTGACCTTATTTTATGATTGAAGTAACCCAAACAGACTTTTTTTTTACTAAAATTAACCAATTTAACGCTTAGTACCTACCTAAAATTCAGCAGGAATTTTAAAACAGGTATTTTACGAAATATCGTACATTACCCCGTTAAATCAATCCTCTTAGTGTGTAGATAAAGCAGAATTGATATGTAAGGTTTAGTTTCCACAACGGGCGTGGCGGCAATGCTATCTAAGCATGGGCTGGTGTTCAACATTTGTAATGCATTTCGTTGAATGCACTGAATCACGAGTACAAGTAGCGAACACACAGAGAGAGTAGCAGCACCGCCATGCTGACGTCGACGTCCGCTGTTTGATTAACAATATACATACAAGCTTATCCCGTGTGGTCGCGCACGGAAATCTCCCGGGAAACTTAAGGATCTAACAAAAATACACTCACGGTTATTGCGACACTTTCTTAATGCTGATTTTTCTTTTCTCCAACTCGAGCATTTTATGCTCATCCTCGAAACTTTCGCAATCCACTTATATCAACCGTGAAACGCTAAGCAAATACAAAAAGTTTCCATGTTTAATCTGCACGCTTTAAGGATTTTCATTGAAATATCGCGCCAGCAGTTGCTTTAAATAATCCGCGGAAGCATAATTTTTATTTATATACGATTTTAAGGGAAGATTTTGTATTCGAAAGATTTGCGACCGAGATTCTGAATCTCTTAAGCCCTCCTTTTTTCACACATTTCCATATGAGTTCCGGAGACAATTTATTGTTGTGGCATTTACGCTCCCTCCGCGATCCATCATAGGTACCTACTCGTAATAATAATTCGCTAAACTCAGGTTTTCAATAAATTTACTGTTTTGTATAAAGGGCTGTAATTTTATGCAGACAGATTAAAATTCAAGGGAGCAATTAATACAAAGCTTACATGCCTAAATTGCGAAATGTCTGCGGGAGCCGCCTCACTGAATTTATTTCATAAATGTGTAAGTGAAATAATTTTGTTCTGCGATACTCTCATACATCGGCAGTCAACATTCTGGAGCGTTGGGAATTTTTATCTTCCAAACGCAGTACTTTGATTACGAAAGGAATATTCAAAGAACATTCTGCGTTTGTTTTTTTATTATGTATGTATTAATAATTCTTTGAATATTTATTTTATTCTGGGCGTGTCCTTGCTATTATAAATTTGAAAGTAGTAAAATTCATTTCGATAACGAACGTAGGTACATAACAAAATACATAGTGAGTGCATATATGTATTACTTACTGGCCTCCTATATATTGCTAAACTTGGCAGCATATCCGTGGTTCTATAAACATTCCTAAAGAACTGTAAAATTACTATGTACTTACTAATTTATGTTACTTTCCCATTCATGTTGGCAGAATTTCAATGTTAACGTAACCGTGCCATGAATCGTGGATTTCCATTGACTTTTATCACCTTGCCAGACCCCTTTAAATGAATAAAAAAGACTTCATTCTAAGTTTAAAAACGATTTAAATTTAATCACAAATTTTTGACGTCGGGTCAGAGGTCGTTAATGAATCAGTCAATAAACGAATGAAAACGAACAAACGAAATGTTCGTTCTTCTGAAACGAGGGCGAATTCTTGTACACTACACTAGTTCTCTGTAATAATGTAATATTCCTTTGAAACATTTTAAATGAGAATATTACTTCACGTTACTCGACTTGGCATCTTAAGACCAATTTCAGTAAAATAATTTAGCATAAATTCATTTAATATTTATTGTTTTGTTCTCTATTCAAGTGCGTTCAAGTTGATACGATTGTCCATTGATGGGGGTAGGACTTCGATTTGACATCTGTCATTCCGCATTCATTGGCTTGTCTGATAGCATCTGTTCTTCGACCACGAGTTAGTACCTACCTAAAGTTTGCCTCATATAAGGCGACAGGAATTAGCGGTAATTTCATTTTCGCGAGGGCAACTTATTTCGATCATTGAAATCGGGACTGAATCGATCGTATCCCCCATTGCCATCGTTTATTCATCAGGCCATGAATACTTAAATTCAATCGTGAGCTAAGCAGTACGGTTGTTTAATGATATCTATATATATAAAAGGAGAAGGTGACTGACTGAATGACTGACTGACTGACTGACATATCAACGCAGGGCCTAAACTATAAAGGCTAGAAAGTTTAAATTTTGCACAGGGGTTCCTTTTATGACGTAGGGGAGCACTAAGAAAGGATTTTTGAAAATTCACCCCCTAAGGGGGTAAAACGGGGGTGCAAAGTTAGTATGAAACTTTGCCGTTTTTAATGTCTTTAGACGGGTAGACGTCGTTAATGGGTCTAATTCTACGCGAGCGAAGCTGCGGGCGTCCACTAGTTCTAGATATTTTGTATTTAAGTTAATAGATCACGGTCGAAGTACTTATCCGGAGCAAGTCAGCTTTATTCATTTCAGTGTAGTATTTATTCAAAGGTATTTGCTGATACATTTGTGACGAGAAACTGCAGATCCAAGGTTCACTTTGCTGATAAAAATGTGTCGTAATTTGAGTTCAAGAACATTTTATATAGAATATATTATGAACTAAGTAGCAAATGATGATAAACACAGATTTAGTTCCTAATAGTTGTTTGTTGCCCGACCATTGGGATCGAATCCAGGACCTCTGGCTTAGCTTGCGAACGAGAAGGATAAGTGAATCTGCTAGCAAGCTAAGTAGTTAAATAAAAATATTTGCCCAATAACTACTTAATGATTGAATAGGCCCGACGATTGACGCTTATAGCGGCTTTCAGCGGTCAAGTATTTGTGTGTGGAGTAAACACTCATCTTGTATGCCGATGGTCCGTGGAGTGCGGGCACCAACATTCCTGTTTCATTCAAACATCAAGATAAAGCGTGAAACTAAAATACGCATTAAAAAGTGCCAGTTCATTCCATGGTTCTAACTGTTCTAATTAGAACTTGTGTGTGTGTGTTTTTTTTTGTACTTGCTTCGTAGATCATTTTCGCGAGGGCAACTTATTTCGATCATTGAAATCGGGACTGAATCGATCGTATCCCCCATTGCCATCGTTTATTCATCAGGCCATGAATACTTAAATTCAATCGTGAGCTAAGCAGTACGGTTGTTTAATGATATCTATATATATAAAAGGAGAAGGTGACTGACTGAATGACTGACTGACTGACTGACATATCAACGCAGGGCCTAAACTATAAAGGCTAGAAAGTTTAAATTTTGCACAGGGGTTCCTTTTATGACGTAGGGGAGCACTAAGAAAGGATTTTTGAAAATTCACCCCCTAAGGGGGTAAAACGGGGGTGCAAAGTTAGTATGAAACTTTGCCGTTTTTAATGTCTTTAGACGGGTAGACGTCGTTAATGGGTCTAATTCTACGCGAGCGAAGCTGCGGGCGTCCACTAGTTCTAGATATTTTGTATTTAAGTTAATAGATCACGGTCGAAGTACTTATCCGGAGCAAGTCAGCTTTATTCATTTCAGTGTAGTATTTATTCAAAGGTATTTGCTGATACATTTGTGACGAGAAACTGCAGATCCAAGGTTCACTTTGCTGATAAAAATGTGTCGTAATTTGAGTTCAAGAATATTTTATATAGAATATATTATGAACTAAGTAGCAAATGATGATAAACACAGATTTAGTTCCTAATAGTTGTTTGTTGCCCGACCATTGGGATCGAATCCAGGACCTCTGGCTTAGCTTGCGAACGAGAAGGATAAGTGAATCTGCTAGCAAGCTAAGTAGTTAAATAAAAATATTTGCCCAATAACTACTTAATGATTGAATAGGCCCGACGATTGACGCTTATAGCGGCTTTCAGCGGTCAAGTATTTGTGTGTGGAGTAAACACTCATCTTGTATGCCGATGGTCCGTGGAGTGCGGGCACCAACATTCCTGTTTCATTCAAACATCAAGATAAAGCGTGAAACTAAAATACGCATTAAAAAGTGCCAGTTCATTCCATGGTTCTAACTGTTCTAATTAGAACTTGTGTGTGTGTGTGTTTTTTTTTGTACTTGCTTCGTAGATCTCGTTATTCTTTTTATATAATATATTAAGTGTTCTTAAGGTACTCATAACTATTAAAGCTATGAGTCCTGCACCAATAACTAAGTACGTTTAGTTTATTTCTAATTGGCGTGCGTTACTCTTTTTTCCCAATTCGAAAAAATCCGAACAGCAACTTTTGTAAATTACCAGCAAAAATAAGATGAATTCGTCATAAAAAGAATTTGTATGAGTGATTAGCTAGGATATTAACAAAAGGATACGAACTAGTTTTCTCCGCTAATGTAATACGCATTTCGCATATGGACACAAATACGTAAGACGAGTTGCCCGATCCATTCCCCAAATGTTGGAAGTGCGATAAACTTTACGATTACAGGTTTTATGTAGTTCGCAGAAGGTATTAGTGGGAAAGCACACTATAAAATCGCAAACACTAACCGTAAATTTGACACAAGTTGTTCCTGTTTCGTTGGCGGCGCACCACTCCAATATTGAGATGGAAATAAAGTGGGATATGATGGAGTACCTACTATTTTATTTTTCTCGAACGAAGTATATTTAAACATTCTTTCAATCGTGTAGTTTGAATTGTAAAAATTTGTAAGATTCGAAGGTATATTGTATTGTACATAATTTCATACGAATTCAATAGAATGTAGGTACCTAGTCGATGCACATACTAAGACGTACGACTGAAAAGGACATCCATAAAATTTGGTCTGGATTATACAGGATGTAGACAGAAATATAAATATGGCCGTTGAAATCTTATCTGAGCTCCTCGATATGTGGGGTATAGAATAATTAATATTAAAAATCTTCATCACCACTTCAAATTACTTTATTAGATGGTGTTCGTGGCCCGAGTTCGAAGCATGGCACTTACCTTAAGGTTCACATTTTTAATGAAAAAGCCAAGTGTTCGGTTAATAAACAAACATTCATTTTGTAAAACTTTAATATAGAATAAAATAATGTACTACAACTTTG
Organism: Carterocephalus palaemon; assembly: GCA_944567765.1. Classification (NCBI taxonomy): domain Eukaryota; kingdom Metazoa; phylum Arthropoda; class Insecta; order Lepidoptera; family Hesperiidae; genus Carterocephalus; species Carterocephalus palaemon. The sequence goes on along the minus strand of OX155643.1, from coordinate 9,704,949 downwards.
CAGAACACATCATTATTTACAAAAAGTGTCGCGATGCCAGGTATGTCCAGCTACTGTTGTTATGCCACTATAACTACTTTTTTACATTTTAAAAGTTGATAAAAGTGCCGACTATAATCAAACCATATTATTCATACCTCTGAAATAGTCCTTATCCCATTAAATGATATTTTATTAATGACCATTGCAATACCTGTAAAATACTTGTTAAATTATTAAAATCAGAAATTCCATTCAAAAGATATAACGAATTTTAAAATGTTAATCTAAAGAAAATAATGCAATCATAAAAATAATGCGGTGTAGGTGGCCCCGCGCAGCATAGTCTTAGATATATTACTTAAAAGATGAATAGAATTGATGAATTGCTTCATATTAGCAACAAATGTTTACAGTTTAATTAATTAATAAAAAATATGGGATATGTAGGTACTTTTCATCTCGGTGATTTCCACGAGAATTAAGTTCGAAGGACAAAATTCAATCGATAGTGTCTTTGAAGAGGGTGGCAACTAGGTATAAACGAGACTATTGTTATGTCTAATTCCACGCGAGCGAAGCACACGTCCACTAGTACGTTTATTATATTCTCTGAATACAGAACCAACTCTGTATTCTGAGATTATAATATTGTATTTTTTCTATAGGTACCTACTTCATAAGTTCTTGTTAATATTAAAACGATATTTATTTCAAATAAATCATGGTAGACTGGGTAAACATCACTTTTTTTAATCTCAATTATTGCCTAGGAGTTTTGTCACAACATGACTATGTCAACATAATAATATAACATAAATACATGCAGCTTAAACTAACATATATATCAATGGCTTAAACTATACAATAAAAACAAGAAATTTAATGTAGTTACAGTTACAAGAAATTTACTCCAAACATAAATACATACCTCTCGCCTGTGTGTGGGATAGCATAAATACTGTTGGGTTTTTTTTTTTTTAAATATCTTGGACATTCTCACACACGGCCAACTGACCCCAAAGTAGGCAGGAGCCTGTGTTATGGGTGTCAGAGACTGATATAAATACATAGATATTTTTAAATACATACTTAAATAGATAATTAACATCCAGACACAGAACAAATACAAGTGCTCGTCACACGAATATTTGTCCTGAGTGGGATTCGAACCCACGACCTTTGGCACAACAGACAGGGTAGTGACCCTGTCAGTTGACCCGATTGCAAGGTTGCATCTATATATTGCATCTATATATTGCCAGGTTGCATCTATATATTATTATATTATTCTCAAGGCGTATCGTATCTATTACTTCCATAGTTTAAATAATTAAATGCACAGAATGTAGCAAATGCATCATTATGTTATTACAAAGATTTACAAGGGTGTCTGGTAATACTCAGAAAAAATAACTATGCATCTTTATACTCGTAAGTGCTTTATTATTCAACAACTCCATATTTTCAGGAGAAACAGTAATGGAAATCGTTTTTGGTACCTATATTTAAAAAGTCGGTTTCTTAATATGGCTGTTAACCTGTGAATACCTTTGCCTGACGCGCCGCGACGTTGGAGACGAGACAGCGTAACTTTATTGTCTGTCAATTGATTTACTCATGTAGGTACCGTACAACGAAACAAAATTACTTTACTTGTGTCTTCAAACTTGATTTTGCGTTAATATTATTTATTTGTGGCGTGCAATAATCGTGTTTTATCTTTTAAAATGGTTTTTGGTTTACGTGATATTTTATCCCGACTGCGATATATCCACGACGAAAGGAAATATTTGGAAGTCAACGGAAAGGTAACAAGCATTTGGTTTTTAAAGTTGATTGTAAAAGTTGTTTACGTTTATGAAATTTGCTAATGTTTTACATTAATATTCTTATGAAATCCTAGATTATTACTTAGATTTCATAAATTATTAATACGACGACGCTCACGTTTTTAAAGGCAATGCCTATTACGCAGTATTATAAGTAAGTAGTAAGAAGAAATATGACCAAATACATTCTAAATTTTTTATAATCGTATAGGATAAGTAAATCATAAAGTTTTAAATTAATATCTAATAATTAATTAATGAAAAACCCGTCTGCGGAATCTAATCTAAAGAAATATTTTCAACTAGTGGACGCCCGCAGCTTCGCTCGCGTTACACATTCACTAACTTCAAAAACGGCAAAGCTTCATACTAACTTTGCACCCCCGTTTTACCCCCTTAGGGGATGAATTTTCAAATTTTTCTCGCCGTAAAAACCATCCTTGAACTTCAACGAACAATTACAAAAAAGAATTGGCCAAATTGGTCCAGGCGTTGTTGAGTTATGCGCTTACCAACACATTTTGCGATTCATTTTTATATTTTCAACTAGTAAATTTGTACATTTTATTTAGTTCATTTAATATGTTTATACCTAAAAAAAATATCAATTATTTTAATTTTATTGACTACCTATAGTTGGCGGAATCATCCAATAACAAAATAGAAATCCTAGTTAATTTATTTGATGTTCAGTCGGGTTTTGAACAATAATATTTTTATTTTCATTTTTATCGTTTTTGTAGTAAATAGTAAATTTCGTATAGTAGTTTTGCAGCTCTTGGCATAACGTGTCACCACAAATCGGCCTTGTTGACTTTCTTAATTTTGATATATCCAGAGTCACTCTCACAATTGAGATTAATCTAACGACGTCTAAAACTAAAATCCATCAAGCCGTTTAGGCTACAGAGCGTAGTTACCTAATAAATAAATATACATACATACATGCATGTACTCGAAAATCATTACCCTCTTTCTGGCACAGTCGGGTAAAAACATGCGTAGGCCTGGATTCCATATACAATATCCATTATATTTGTGTAGGTAGGTATATTTTCAAATTTAATGTGAATTATTCAACGGGATTAAGAGTTGTATTTCCTTAATTTGTGTTTTATTTTTTCAAACGATACAAATGTACCTACTGCAGCTGTTTCCTAAGATAATCTCTCGTAAGTACATCATAAAAGATTTCCTAGTATTTTCGAGACTAAATACTTCTCCAACTCAACACAACAGACATCACTGCCCTCGCGCTAAGAAACATGTGTAACCCCTCAGGAAACACGTAACCATAGCGTGATTAATGTTCCCGCGTGACGTTGCACCACGACTACCGAAACCAAAGTTTACTACAGACAGAAACACCGGTACAGACAGTACTTCTGTTTGGTTCTTTGTTCAACTTCGTGCAAAGCTATTTTTATTGAGTTGGCCAATTTCGATTCATAGAGAAAGATAGTCGTCAATTTCGATTCATAGTGATATTTGATATATTGATTTGATATGCGTTTCATGATAGATTGGAGAATCTGTTATCTACATCCAAGCTAACTTTCCACACATTTACACCAAATTTTACATTGCAACATTTAATCTATTAATCTATCTTGGATTATGATCAGCCTAACTGCGGGTGAAGCTAGATTTATAGTGTTATCTTTGGTGCAGCTAGCCATTGATTAAGGGTATACTTATTCTGCACCTAAAAGCTAGTATGATATTTATAACGAGAAGCAACTAACTTTGTATTCATGAATACTAAGGCATCAACGACCAGTTCTGGACGGGAGTCAACCGAAAATTAAAAACATGACACATAAGTTCACAAAACACACAAACCTCCTCCTCTTTTGAGATCGTTTAAAAATAAAGTATAAAGTTGCCAACACAATGGTAGGTACAGAGTGAAACAAATTTTCAGGAGCACTGACGGGACTGACGGAAGCGTTCTAGTGCTGTTCGTAGGTAAAAAGTGATCGCAAACATAAATCAAATGGCACTGCGAGACCGGAAATTGATACCGCTCTGGCCCTCGCAAATATAAGCGAAATGTATCGCGTGAATCGCACTAGTTCCACTGCTTATTGTCCACTCGGGACTAGGATCGCCTGTACCATTTTTGAAGATTAAACACCATTGTAATTATGTACCTACTTAATCTTATAATAGCTCACTAACAAATGCTTTAATGCTTTGAAGATAGATGGTGATACTGTCAATCTGTTATTTATATTTGGAACCTTACACAATTAAAACAAATACAAAAGATTCTCGTTAGCCACGAGCCATTCAATATTCGGCAACTGTTAATTAAAATGAGTAGGCCCTCCAAATAATCTGAGCTTGGGGCGCTCTCAAAAATGAGCAGGGCCGCAATTCGCAGTCCACTCTAATCGCAATTGTTTCGAACCAATTTTAAATTTCTAGCTAGTGAAACTGCGGGCATTAAACGTTAATGTACCGACAATGCCGCTGGTAGTAAAAACTTTGGCAGCCACTTGCAGTAAATTCGCCGCTGCACTGACAGGGCTGAGAAGTCTGTTACACTCATGTCTTAGACTTAAGTTATGAAATAGTTAATCTAAATTTTAACACTTCAATACTGCTAAGCTAGATGTCCTGAGTTCGATTCCCGGGTCGAAAAAAGTACCTACATATTATTATTATCTTTTCGGTTTCTAACCAGAAATTGCTAGTAGGTAGTGGCTTTGAGTCTGGTTTTGTGCCAGGTATATGGGGATAGGCCACAATTGTTACATGGGACCTAAATATAACTAATAAAAACCGGCCAAGTGCGAGTCGGACTCGCCCATTAAGGGTTCCGTAGCAGCAAGTAACATAATATGAATGTTCTTGTAGTTCGTTGTTTATTTTATATTTGAATTGATTGAATGAATTACGATTTATCACGTATTAAAAAAAACTGCATACTAGATCTCGTTCAAACCAATTTTTGGTGGAAGTTTGCATGTTAATGTACATTATATATTTTTTGAAGTTATACATCTTTTGGCGCGTTAGGGAAAAATGATGAGAGTAAATTTTTACGGCGCGCGCACACCGTCACAAATAACCGACACCATGAAGTTAGCTATAGTCAACATTGTCAAAAAATGGTTTGACAGTGTACACTTTAAATTGTCAAAGTCTGCTAGTCAGGTGCTGTCAGTGTAGAAATAATTTTTTTGTGTTATCTAAATAAACTTTATTTAACTAGATAATGCGTTATAATAAAACTTTCAATGTATTAAATACCTTTTTTCTATTGTTAGTGTAGTTTTTTCTACAAACGTAGAATAAGGCGAAAGATAAAATTTTTGAAAAGATTTTTATTTTTTTACGCAAAAGAAGTATAACTTCTAACGCGTGTACATAAGTACACACACACTTTTTAGTTTTATCGTACACTTATTTTAGAAAAAAACAAAAAAATATATTTTTCAGTTCTAGTATGTATGGGTACCTACTATTCTTGTGATATGGAGAACCCGAAAAATTTATTGTTTTTTTTTTTTTGTGTAAAAAACTTAATGCAGTTCACAGAATACATGTACTTACCAAGTTTCAACAGTATTCTTATAGTTTCGGAAAAAAGTGGCTGTGACATACGGACGGACAGACAGACATGACGAATCCATAAGGGTTCCGTTTTTTGCCATTTGGCTATGGAACCCTAAAAAAAGTGGGTGTCTCCTCTGTCTACTCCTTCGGGGAAATACAGGCGTGTTATGTTATGTAAATATTGGATTGGTATAATTAAAAAAGTAAAGAAGTAATAAACCCTTAATTGATAATTACTTTTAAAATGGCCCATCGTTATAATAAGGATTGAATCATATAGAAAGAACCTTAGTTAATTTACCAAAGCGCATTGACGGAGTTAAAAGTGAACAAGAGTAGCCGAAGCATTTGAGTCTATGAAGACACTAAGCGGGTTACGTTCGAAGCCTTACATACTTAAGAGGACACCAGTCGACCGTCACTTTTGAAGAATAGGTTTTTACCAATAATATTGCCGTCGCGCTGACCCCCAACCTTACCCCTTAGCGTGCGATAGAGAGAAGTGCAGTCTCGAACTGATTTTACCTACGTAAAATTAAGAAAATCGTCCTTTCGTAATCCCCTGTTTCCTCCTCGAAATCTAGACCGATTTCAATATTTCTTTCAGTTAAAATGTAGAACAGGGTCTAAGCTATGCCCGTACGTTTTGCTTTTTTGGGATATGTTAGTAATTACCAGTTTGCTTGATGTTTGAAAATGTATGTAAAAAAAGTCGATTTTTTTTCTCTTCTATTAAGCAACTTATGAAAAAAAACAAAACGTACAGGCATGGCAGAGGTACGTATAAATCGTATGGTATTTTTTTTTATTCTGTAACTTCTTTATCCTAGGAGGAAACAGGGGACTACGTTTGTATGGAAAAAGTGTCGACTCATATCCTCTTAACTCCTACGAGTATGACCGCTGCATTTCAGCTTAATTTTAACAGAAAACCTAATATATTACCGTACTCAGAGTTCAGTTGTATTTAAATATATCGTACTTACTCCTTTCTTAGTTCGCAGCTAGTGCGTTCACGTTTACAAATGCAGTAACCTCGGGAAGCCGATCTGCACATTCCACATGTTCAATAGTTACGGGTCTGGTAATTGGTATTCAGTGCAGTGGATGCGACTACGGAAATTAAAAATGATTGTATTGCCTTGCTCACATAGCTACGGCTGCCGTATCACCTGGCGTTCAGTTTACTGAAATTCTTTTTTAACGTTCAGAACGAACCATTGTGTAGCAAAATGAATACACTTTTCACCCCGCACCGAATACTACTTGAAGCAATTTCGGATTTTTTTTTTCAATCATAAAGGAAATATTTTATGATGGCACGTTGCATTGAAAGAAAAATTGGTGAGTAAATAACTGCTTTAAAAAGCCATACCCATCATTACAGTGTTAACATTGACGTGGGGGCGAAAGTTCAAACATGCGAATTGCACACTTTTCCACCAATTAATGTTTCGAGTTAAAACGGGCAACAAAGGCAGCTCCTGTCATCGCCGGAATAAACGCGTAAATGTTTACTCGACACATTGGTTGCTGTGTGCAATCATTAAAAATGTATTACGCGCCGGGTTTGCTTCCGCTCGTTTACTGTCCGAGCTTTCGCTTCGATCGCGATTGTACGAATTCTTAATCGCTCGCTTCCTTTCGAATCTTATTTAAAAATAGTGCAACCCATTGACGTCACACTGCTGGGAATACTGCACCACGCTGCAATGGGAATTGGTAGTAGGTAGGTAGTAGGGAATTGGTAGGTAACGACTGATTCCAACATTGAGAACAACTGGTACCGACGGCTTAACGTCTTCTCCAAAGCACGGCTTAACCCACAAACCGACCGCGCCCGTTTAACCCTTTCAGTGACATTGACGAAATGAATACAATTAATGAATACAAAAAAAATCAGCTATACTAGCTAGGTGTGTATCGCCATTATTAGCTATGGGTGTTGTTTGAGGCATTTATTTTATTTTTTATTATTTGTTTATTTATTTATTTGAATCATAATGTAAAAATTACATAGTTCCCATAATTGCTACTTATCCTAGATTGGATTACACCCATATCACATCAATATGGCCCACACCCCTTTCCTTCAAGTCACTTTGCTGCCAGGGATTGCCTACATTGTGTTGCATATACTGTAACCGCAGTCCCATTTGCGATTGTCATACCTGATTTCATATGCAGCGGATATTGCCGCCTTTTGGTTCGTACTTGCATTTAGGATCAGCTCAGCCGTTTAGCTTTCACGGCCGGCCTCACGGTGCTCCCGAAATTTGCATATGAATCTGGCATTCCGTGTCATATAGATAGTTTAACAGGTTTTTTCTGCCCGCGCAATTTTACCCACAATTCGTTTTGCCGAGTCGTATCGTCACCCGGTCCAGCTGTTGCAGTTAGCTGCATGTAGCCGTATGCTGATCGCCCATTCTATTCTATTTTTTTTACTTTTTCAGTTCTCAATGTAACAAAGTTTCGGAGCTTGCTTTAAAACTACTCAGAATGATGCGTGCCCAAACCCTGGAGTGAATCGGTAGCAGCCAATGCAGTCGCGTTATACATTATTCATAGCGTCATTTTTGTTTTACACCTGAAATTTGCAAATCTGACTGCAATATCGCGCGCCCACTAGCTATCTCATATGGAGTTCCACAGGACGGTGCTATGACAATGCTGCCTTTTGTTGCGAACTTGCATCTCGTATCGCCTTTACAATTTAGCTTTCATTGGAGGTCGGTGCTGCTATGCTGTGCTCATTTTTTATGCTCACACGATTTGAAGTCATGATTGATTTTTGAATAGTCCCGATTCAGTTTGAGTTTCGGATGCCTCTGACATGATTATTGAAACTAGTGGTCGCCAAGTGGGCGAAATTCGATTATAATTCATTTTTTAAATTAAAGTATCCTTAAAAATACATACGAGTAATACTCGGTTAAGTGCTATTTAGTTCTTCAACCTGCGCCCTACTGCTGGAATCACAAAGGGGTTGGTATCCCAAACTAAATCACAACTCACAAACCATACGAATCTAACGTTTGATCTTCGTTTGATCTCCGCTAATCCTTCTTTACTAAGACTTAGCAAAGGATTCAAGTATTTGTAAGCAAGCCTCTGAGTTTGCCGATAATTAGTTAGATTGCTCTTCGCTTCCTCCGCGCAGGTATTCGGTCTCTGTTCTAGTGCCTCGGGCGAGTAGTTCGGGCGTAAAACAGAGAGACCTTACTAATTATCAGTTTGGACCAGAGATTAGAGAGCAATAAGTAGTATTTGGTAATTTAAAGAGTATGTAACCAAACACAGTGCTTATCAGTAAGTATGCTTACAAGGTGAATTTTCTTTACAAAATGTCAGACAAAGATCAATTGCAATTACAGCATTCATCAATACATTAAGCTCATATTGAGTTAAAATATTTTTACCTAGGTTCCTGGCAACTATTCCAAACCTACCTAAAACGGAATGTTTTTACAGCTAATATCACTTGGCTTCGGTCTGTGGATGACAATATATCGGCAAATGAAATACTAATAAAAATAATAATGACATCAGTCAGCATAACTAGACAAATCCACTATGTTAGAGCCATAAGTAGATACAGCAAACAATATTTCATCTTATTTGTCGTGGCTCGAATTTGCTTTGTACGAGTAACGAGTTAAAATCTTTCATTACACATAATGTGACCTTTTGATAATAGTGGAATATATTCGTTAGGTAGCTCGGCTATACCTATACAGTGACTACTCCGTTAAATTGACTCACGCAATTGGTAAAAACCTCTAGTTACTTCAATGATATCCGGTTGATCCGATTAGCGATAGGTAGATGCTTTAATGAATATGACCGATAAGAAATGCTATAATAATGTAGTATTCGTCATTATGATGTCAGTTCTAATGGAAGATAATGGAATGCTTTGCTGACATTATATATTAATTGACATGGCCCACAATGGCCCATATCTAAATTGACTTCTAAAGCGAAGTAGACATATAATCACGATATTTGAACGTTTTATGTAATACAAATTAATGATGACACGCTCCTGGTTCGCATACTAGTAACAAATTATTATACAACATAGGAAACAAAACAAAAACATATATCATTGTCTCCAACCACTAACACTTAATATTTGGACAGTCATAGACTGCATTTATTAGTCTATACAAACATATATAAAAGGCTCTGATGAGATTTCTATTTTTTGACAACTATTTTATAAAAAAAGAAACCAGGTAAATCCATAATTCCTTTGAAATCAATCGTACGAACTTGCATTTTTGTTTTCCAGGAACATCCTATGCAATTCTAACGGCTTAGTGGAAAATGTCCATAAAACATCTTTGACAAAATGCGAAACCAATAATAGGTTTGCGAGATTTATGTGCAGTCGCCAATGTTTGTTTACACGAATCTCTCGTTGCGCGGAAGGCTGCATATTTTAAAACCCACCTCCCTCGTTCCGATATGTTTATCTTGGTCTCATCTCGATATATTTATTGGAGAAAGTCACGATCGAGATCTTTCTTTATTGGTTTCCAGCACTAACGTAATCGGATTTACCTGTTTATTGTTGAATTTCAATACGATTTTTCGCCCTCCACGCTGACTAATAAAAACTCGTGGGGCTTTTCGACGTTCTAAAATGATTCTAACAAAGTTTTTGCTGTATGATTAGAACGTTTATTTTAAACGGTGTGATCCTTCGTAATAAATACAGAACGAATGGCGCTAAAGAAGTCGCTCGGGTTGAATTAATGAAACTCAACGGGGACATGTGTAGGATATGCTTCGTCTCTCCATGTTGGCTTTTCATCAGCATGGTAATCGTGCGATAATATTGGTTAAAACGCGACTGCGGTACACCTGCCTTGAATTAAATAAAAATAACCCACAAAATGCGAGCAATTTGCTATTTTGTTTAAATTGTTTACGGTGCAAGAAATGTTTCGTAATTGTAACAACATTCAGAAGTAAGCTTCCGTGTGATAAAACCTTATACCCAGGTGTTGTTTTAAGGAAGTTTTGATGAGTCGTGTAAGTAAAATGCACCGGAAGGTGACGTGATTAACGACTACACATAACTCAAGCCGTCGTCCCTGTTTAAGCACAAAACATTATTCATTTAACGCAAGACTAGTCGTACCTTGAATTACTTCATGAGAAGTATAGTAGTCCAGTTGTAACATAATTTCCGATAGATCCGGATGAAGGTACGTAAATACAGATCTAATTTCACGAGAGCACGGAATAAGTTATACGCCAATTTATCTAACGAACTGCGAAATGACCATTGTTTATGTGTACGCGTGTGTCGGTATTGTAGTTTTTGGAATAGTCTCAGTTTTACGGCACTATATGTTAAGCGACAATCGTAAAAGTGCTATGGCCATGTTTTATACCGTTCGTAAACTCTTCCAAGTGGCATTGTACTGGTTCAAGTACCGGTAATCTATTCACGGGCCGGCCGGTGTGGGACCAGCCTAATGATATCCAATGAAATATTTTTGGTTCAAATAAACAATCAGCCAGCGTGGTTCGCGATCTGAAATTAAAAGCTTTAATTTAACTTCACTCGTATGTACCTATGTCCTGGAATCTTGCAATCAATATTTCACCCACTCCCACTGAAGCTATCGAGATGAAATTCGGCACACATATTTGGTTCCGATGACAATGCACGAAAATAAAAATAAAAGTTATAAAAAGCTTTTTTTTAAATAAAAAAATTTATAATTAATATGTTTGATTTCTACCGTCCAATATGTTTTAATTGCTAGATACTATCTTAGAAATATTATTTTCTGTGTCATTTTTTACCTTTATTATTTATTGTTAAAAATGATTAATTTCAACGCAATATTAAAGTTATCATTTATAATTGAAAAAGATGTTTTTTGTGAGCGAGTTACTTCTAATAATATGAATTCAATATTGTATCATGGTAAGAACTGAAAATATTTACTTAAATTTTGAATATCTTAAGTTATACATACATTATATACCTACATATACCTACCCAATAAAGATAAATTCACTATATTGGGTATATATGTATTAATTAAAAGAAGTATCATCTTAAAAACTTGGATAATCACTTTGTAGAATTGTACAATAGAATAGATCATAATATTTTCGGCACCACAAGACTGAGACTAGCAACGCGTAAATTACCACAGGAGGCACGTCCGAACTCTCACACGAACAAACACTATCGATAGTAAAACGCGAGGTAACGGCGCGGCGTCGAGACGTCCATGACGATTTATTGCGATGTGAATGGCGTTTTCGGGACCGACACGGCCGCTCGGGTGTTTTTACACGAATAAAACCCGGGGACCCCACTTCCACATTGCTTAACCGCATCTAGTAAGCAGCACCTCTCGGTAAGTGCCGGCGATTACATTATTAAGCTCGTTCCATCTGCATAGATTAGGGTTGGTTCAATGAAAATCTATGAGACCTTCCGCTTTGGCAAACACAAGTGCTTTCTACGTTCCCAACCACATCGGTGAATACATAGGTCTAAAGTGCCTGCTAGTACACATACAGTAATTAACTTATCCAATATGCCAATAAACTTCTTCTCTACTTCTAGAATCTAGATAAATGTAGATTTGATTTTTCATACTGCTCGTCTGCTGCTACATATTCTCATATCTACTACACTGAAACCATTCATAGTGCATGCGTGATTCTGATTACTGATATCACAATGGTACCGGTAGTGTATACGCGCGTTAAGTATGATAATATAGTAGGTACTACAATGTTGTTACCGCAAACGTAAACACCATCAGTGGTCGGTGAAGACAGTGGCCTAGATAACCGCGGCATTGTCAACAGATGTAACCGACGGGACCAAAGGTGTGAGAAATATATATGTAGTTAGAAATATCGTCATAGATACAAACTATTAACTAAAATAACTTGGTTGTTATGTGTTAACAATATATATTTATATAAAATTGATTTATATTAAGCATAAAAATATGCTTTATTCTCCACCAATAAAAAATGGGGCCACTACGATAATATGTAGTTCATACATTCTTCATTAGAATCCTGTAACCTACTCACGCGAATCTAAGCAAAATGTGGTATATTTGTATCAGATTTGACGTGGAACGTCCACAATAAGAACGCTTGTAGCATATCTACCTTTTTTTTATATAAATTTACTAGCTGACCCCACAAACGTTGTTCTGCCATTGAAATGCAATGTGACGCGACGCTTCAAGTCAATGAACAACGGTTAAAAATAAAAATACCAAAATAGTTTTTAAAAAACATTTTCCGGTGGACCAAATTGTGAATCTAAACCATTCTCGAATCCCCTTGAACACATACATAAAAGTTCATCAACATCTATCCAGCCGTTTAGGAGGAGTTCACTGTCATACACACGTACACAAGAAATATATATTTTATGATTGCTTGTCTATGGTTGCAGTTAGTATCACTACTTTTTGTGATGCATATTCTTGTTTTCTCATTTCAGTCAAACCACAAACTTTGTTGGCAGCGTGATGTCAGTAGGACACCGGTGTCCGGGCGACCGCACACCGCTGTCAGAATCAGCTGGTGAACGCTGTACCTATGTTAAATACTCTCAGACATTATATATCTACAGATTGTAATATACGCTAAAATATCAGTCAAGTAGTACACGTTAGCCAGCTTATTCTACCTAACTCTGTGTTTAATACTATCACCAAACTTACAAATACAATAGTTGCAGTTACTAACGCTGTACTGGTGCAACGTAGATCTTGTGAGTGGAGTATGCTCAAAGGCCTGGCATGGGCGTAGCCTGGTACGGGCATACAAACTAACGTTAAACTTGTAATAAGATAAAAGCTAATTTTCATATGAAATATTCATAAGCTAAGATAAAAGCTATAGAAGGATATGGAAAGAAAGCATAGTGTACCTAAGCTACACCGAAAAATGGTACAGTAAAATAAAGAAAAAATTCATGGTGACGTTTTGAAACGGAGTCCTGCGAAGAACCTTGCCGACTAATGTTTGACTGAAAATTTATTTTTAGGGTTCCGTACCCAAAGGGTAAAACGGGACCCTATTACGAAGACTTTACTGTCCGTCTGTCCCTCTGTCACCAAGCTGTATCTCATGAGCCGTGATAGATATACAGTTGAAATTTTCACAGATGATGTATTTCTGTTGCCGCTATAACAAAAAATACTAAAATACAGAAAAATATAGATTTACTAGCTGACCCGGCAAACGTTGTTTTGCCATATAAATAATTTTTCCCGCTTTTCTGTTGAAATTTTTCCTGAATTTTCTTTGCTATAAACCTCACGGAGCCCGAGACCTTTCCAACGAATGCAAAACCGTGGAAATCGGGTCGTGCGTTCTGGAGTTATAGCGCCAGGAAGGAAAACCCGACTTATTTTTATATAGTAGATGGGGGCTTCCATACAACAGATATGATATTTTTTCGTTTTTATAGATATGATACGGAACCCTTATTAACGTGTCTGACTCACACAACGCCGTTTTAATTTTTTATTATCTATGTCCTATGTTTGGTTAATATTTTGTTAAATTACTTAATGCTTTTGAAGCATGTATATATTGTTTTATGTGAAAATCTCCTTAGAGATATGTAGGGGCCGCAAATATGTCAAAGTCAAAGTAATTTTACTACCTACCTACCTACCCTACTTTACCGTTACCGTTACCTACTTAATCTCGCCTCAGCAGATATGCAGTGAACCACAATTCCCAATTTGTTGTCACCTCAGTGTCAGTAGGACGGTAGCCATTGTCCCGGGCGAATGCGCACCGCTGTCCACATCAACTCACTATGTTCATCCATACTATCCATACTAATATTATAAATGTGAAAGTGTATTTGTTTGTTTATTTATTTGTTTGTTTGTTTGTCCGGCTTTCACGTCGCAACGAAGCTATTATATGGTATGGTTTTTGTGTTTGGTGATAGTGAGGAGGGTGGAGAGTGACGTAGGCTACTTTTTACCCCGGTAAGACATTCCCATGGGAAGATTCCGATGTTTTGTTATTTGCTAGATATTAAGTTCCGGATGTTGTTAATAGATGGCGTATTAAAATAGTGCTCTGTTCTGTGTCCCATCCGTGTATGACTGGAAACACATCAAAAGAAAAAATCACAACCATTTGGAAAACAAATCACACTTATATGTGCTCTCCACGTTAGTATTGCCTGTACACGTAATCAGGATCGGTGGATCCTGCATCAGTCTTCACCAGCACACTTCTATTGAAGTTAGGGTAAAGCTCCAGTAGTTAAGTCAGTTTACGTACACTTTATCTGCGGTCAGCATTACCTCTGGTTCCTCTAAGTATCTTTTAATCGTGGAACTGTCACTATTTATCCACCACAAATATGATAGACAACTCATTGTTAATTCCCTTTGACCACGCGGGCGGAGCCGCGGGCACAAGCTAGTTCATCTATAATTGACTGGTTAACGATTGATCCATTGATATTTCATTGAAGAAATATGATTAAGTGTCTTGTATTTGGGACCATCGAAGTTTGTTATATTAAATTAATTTAATATTGTTACAGGTAAGGATCTGATTATTGAGTTCGTGGGTGAAATTATTTCCGGAATAACGGTAACGTACTTATTGATCATAAAAAGTTTATCGTTCATCCTTTTCAAAAAAAAAACGTCAAAATATTATTTAGTAGGTACACTGATAATAAAATAGTTTATTAACATTAATTTTCAACAAAAATCATTTTCTAATAACAATAAATAATATGGATACAATAAGCAACCTTTCTCCATAAATAAACTTGTGTTACCTATTATTGTTTCTTGGAATATTTTAGTTACATTCTTACATTAATCATAATTTTTTTTCTCCGTGTGGTAAAACTGTCCGATCGGCGAACAGACTGACGTATTGCTTTGCCCCTACGATCAATGGCTCACTATGGTTCTACCTGGAGCATTTTACTCGGGAACCCTAATAAAAACGCGTGTATTCGTGCACATTGTCGAAGACCCCTAAATAACGAAAGCCATCCTAACCAAGTGAGAGCCGAATATTGCGCGTCTACCTTTCAGCGGATACACACTCGGTGCCCACGCATTGTAGGTGCGCGAACCTCTTTCCCTCACAAAAGCCTCCCTTATTATGCTGCTTTGTAAGATATGAGGAAATTGGCTGAATGGCTTTATATGAAAAACTCACGTAATCTCCGTCGGGTGTGGCCTACAATATCCTGCACTTGGCACTTGTACCGCTCTCGGGTGCGTAGTATCATAAAATTTATGATGGAGCCGTATTGCCTGTATTGAGTTGTTAACGTTATAAAATAACTTTACACGGGATTTTTTAAGGTCCGAAATGTCGGTTTGAAGAAAAGTCGGGTCAGATTAAATTGAAAGTAAAAATAATGTGATTCTTAGTCAATTGAACGTGCTAAGTTAAGTCTTTGTAAATGTATTGGGTATTAAGGTACTGTGCTCTGTCTCTTATTCAACTCATTTATTATCTATTTTACTTTTAATGTGAACGATTAAATCAATATAAATAGAATAGATAGATATAGAATAGATAAGCTGTAAATAATAATAGCCGGGGTCAGAATTCTTGGGCGGAGCTGGCGTGGAGTTTTGTTCCTCCGAGCGGGATGCAGGGCTCCGGTATCTCTCACCTGCCACGCGACGCACCGGCGCGGCGCGCGGTGTCCGTCGCCGCACGGCTGTTATGAAAATTCCGACACTGGAATTCCAACTCACACTAGTGATTTCTGCTGAGTTTTGCGGTTGTCGTCCGCCGGCAGATTTTTTAAAGAACCGACTCTGTTACGTTTATTTCAGTCTACATTTTATGGAGGCGGGAATGTGCTCCGCTTTGGTTTATTTGTGGGCCGCCTTCCTCATGAAATTGCGCTGTTTCATTGCTTACGAGCCATTTTGGGTTTCTCGTTAAGCCAACAATTTTATCGAAATATATTTTTCTGTGAAAAGTGTCCATCGTAGTACGAGTAGCTCAACCTCCCATTCATTTTTGATCGCTATACCTAATAGATAACATGTTATCTATTCCATGGAAATTCACAGTATAATTCTTTAAATTTTATACCAATCAGGTTTATAATTTTATTCAATGATTTAATTAATATATTTTCAGTTTTAAGGTTGATTAGTCAAATAAGAGCATAACTTAAATATTATTTTGCATGGGAAATATTTCACGTCTTTATAAAGAAATGGCGACCAACACGGGCAATTTGTAATAGTAGTCTTATTAAAATATCAGCGTCAAAGTAATAGTAGACAGTTTTGTAAAATAAAAATTGATTGATTGATACAATGACGAGTCGGGTCGCGACCAATCAATATCGGGCGACTAACAATGAGTCGAGTGGCGGGCACATTAAGAATAGCAATGTCTAGTAACAAATGATCCCGTTAAGTAACCAGAGGGAAAAAAACATAAATTTTCGAAACCCATCAGCCATTAACAATTACAAAAGAAAGGTAAGGAATGGAATGTTTTATTCATTCCGTTAACGAGAAAATTACCGAGAGAACGGTACGGTGGATCGGATTGCAAGGAGGACATCAAGACTTTGGGGAGAAGTATGCCCGATGAGCCTTTTAGGTACCTACCTACGCCAATTAGGCAACATTGAGTGCTGTTTTGCATTATTACATCAATGTCATGAGAATAGTTCCTTATGAGGGGAATATGGTTAAAGATCTAGGCTACAACTATACAATATAGACTCACTGTTGGCCACGGGTTTCCCCCACAAACAGAGCTGTGGGAGATCTAGAGAATACTCCACCACGCTGTTCCAGTATGGATTGGTAACGATAGTGAGGCAAAAGGTAAGTTAGCTTAAATTTATTATTTGTTATAAGCGACGCTGTGACAGCCAAGTGACTATCGAACTCACAACTGCGAATATATTAAGATTCTACACATTTTCGACCAAAATTTCAATTTAAAAAATATGTGATGTGATGATGATGAACACATTATAGTACCTACTTTTACATACAAATAAAATACATAATATACTGATGACATAAGATTTACAGTGACAAACGCATGCAAGGTACACAATTTTTTTTTATCTACACTAAGATTTTAGCAGTGGAAAAAAGAGTTACAAATTAGCGAACGCTTCCAGTTAATGGGGCTGACCCCGCCTCGCTTAAGCTTCATTGTTTAGCTAAACCTGAGCATCGTTCGGAGAATTAGGTACGTAAACTTCTTTGAGCCGAGTACAAATTCCGAATGGGCTGTAAAGAGCGCGAATTTGCATCTCCGGGGTTTTTCGTCATCAATTAGGTAGCCTATTTGGTTTTTGGTATATAAACCAGATTTATAATGATTAATTTAATCTCTAGAGATAAATGTACCTTACTTATAAAAAAGATTGCTTTAGGAAACAAGAGGAGTTTCATAGTTCCACTCGCCGTGCCGCCACACCATGAAAGCTGTATCAAATTTTGAAGATGGGCTACAATGGAAATCCACGCAGGTGGAATTCAAATACAGTAGCACGGTGACACTACTACACTAATGGAGTATGATCCTGTATAGTAACGGATATTAATCTGTTACCAACGCCGCCGCCCTTAGGCCTTTGTCTGCCCGGGTTGCCTTTAACAACGTTTTAAAAGATTTCAACTTTCGCCAGGACCCGGAGCTTATCTCGAACGTGCTGCCTGCTTGTTACAAAAACCCTTTATTAACTTTACGATGCCTCTAAAGAACAGCAGATATAGTAAATATGCAGGGTTCATTTTATAACGCGCCGCCTCCCTTACCCGTCCGGAAACTTTTTACAATCCTATCGCGGCCCGAGATTGCCACATGAAGTTTATTAGAAAACCTGTTCATATTCCAGCTATTATAACCGCAACATTCAAGAAAGTTGCCAACAGAATAGTTGTTTTAACGTTTTATCTCCATTCCAGTTATGAACGTTAAATACGGTCGGATCGGATAATGGGAGATAAACTAAAGGATGTTGCGCGTGTTGTTTCTGAACTGATACGTTTATACAATTTACACGTCACGATATTATCTCAACGTAACGTTATGTTACAATAGCACGTTAATTTTCGACGCTGATCATTTATTCGCTTCAGCCGTTACGTTTCCAGATGGTCGCGCCTCCGACACAGATAACATAGGGGACGTGAGACAGAACTAGCAAAATAGGTTTGCTTTTAACTGACACACGACGTAGGAACAACAATAGATTTTCTCCGTATCCTTCGGATATCTATTCCGAACTTCATCCTATCACAAAATATAATGAAATAGTTACTGTTGGCGATGGGAATAAATAAAACCACCGAATCGTTTTGTTACCTCAGCGTGACAGCTGACGTCTTTATTCTTTTCTCAAAGTATTTAGTTTTATATTTTTCTAAGGTGCGTCGCCTACAATTTCTGCCTCCTTAGTGCTAACTAGTTAGCACTACAGTCCCGTGGTGACAGTAGAGCGACGCGCGTGACCGGTCTGCGCAGTACGCCTGTGCATGTGCCTACATCAACAATGCGGACGCGACCATCCCTGCCTGCATAGGTTGCACTCACTACTCCGTGACGCCAGCAACCCCTGTCTTGACTAGGATCGACAATGATGACGTAATCACCTACCTCGAGAGACTTCGCTTCTTGAGACCATTTCTGGCGCGGCAGTAAAGTCGGTAAATATTCTTTGAGCCAGCGAGCCCAGAACATGTCTGCCAGCCTCTGTGCGACTCGCCATCTTTTTCGTAAAGATAGATCAGAGTCAACATACTTACCAAATTGCGGGCCTGTTGAGGACGTACCAATCAGAAAATGGTTGGGGGTAAGTGCCTCCGGGTAGCTCGGATCATCAGACACGTGAGTTATAGGACGGCTGTTTACCAATGCCTCGACCTCAGCTAACAATGTACTCAAAGTATCTGGGTGAGGAGCGCGTTCTTTTAGAATTACCTTAAGGGAAGACTTAACTGTGCGAACCATCCGCTCCCAGCAACCTCCCATCTCCGGGGCACCTGGTGGGATAAATCTCCACTCCACGCCACGAACAGCAGCGGCATCTCGGATCGTATCCCGGTTTACATCGGCTATGCTCCGTCTCAGCTCCGCATCGGCGCCTCGAAGGTTCGTACCATTATCTGAAATGATTACCTGAGGCATGCCACGGCGAGCAGCCATTCTTCGGAGGGCCATTATCGTGGAGTCCGTTGTGAGGTCTTCTGTAAGCTCGATATGAATTGCTCGAACGGTGAGGCACGTGAACAACATTCCATACCGTTTGTGCCTTTTACGACCGACAGTGACTTCGAATGGACCGAAAAAATCCACTCCCGAAAAGCTAAAGGGACGCCTATTGTGTTGCAGTCTAGCGGCGGGCAGGTCAGCCATACGCTGTGGTTGAGGCGTGGCCCGTCGATAACGACAGAGCAAGCAACGGGACGCGACAGAACGGACGGTTGGCCTGAGTCGTAAAATCCAATATTGCTGTCTCAAATTATTGACTACGAGTTCATTAGCGCCATGCATCGCTTGCCTATGATGATATTCAACTAATAATCGTGTTATCTTATGGTTACCATCTAAAATAGCGGGGCGCCGTGCGTGGTGCTCCACACCTATGACCCTGTCTATACGACCACCAACCCGTAACACGTAAGAGTCATCAATATACGGTGACAACTGTAACAAGCGGCTGTTACTCGGTAACAGTTTATTTTGTTTTAAATATGACAATTCGTTGCTAAAACTATCATTTTGACATTTTTTTATCAGTAGGTCCTCTGCCTCCTTCATTAGAATAATGTCTAAGTCGCACTGTTTGCTCTGACATTTTCTAATGAACAACAGAACCCTTGCCGTAGCGCGCACTAGTGTGATCCAACTCGAGATGTTATGTTCGTTAGGCAAACATAACCCCGAGTCATGTTCGATCACAGCATGAACAGATCGTTCCTCACACATTGCTTCCAGTAGCGGTTTGTTGCGCTTGAGGTCCTTTGGCCACTGATCTTCGGTGCGGCGCAAAAAGGAAGGACCTTGAAACCAGTCACTATTATAAACAAGCGGAGGAGCATCTTCGCGCGTGGCTACGTCTGCTACGTTGAGGCTGGTGGGGACGTGACGCCACTCGCATGCCTGTGTCAGCTCATCAATTTCACCTAAGCGGTGAGCTACATAAGGTTTATAATTGCGAGGGTCACTCTTTATCCATTGTAACACAGTACTGGAGTCCGTCCAGAAGTACCTTTTAGTAGGTTGTGTGTCTCGGTGCTCGCGCTGCACGGTGGCCGCGAGCCGCGCGCCCAGCAGTGCTCCCTGCAGCTCCAGCCTAGGAATGGATATCGGACGTAAAGGACTCACGCGGCTTTTACTGGTAATAAAACAAATAAGTACACGTCCATCTGATCGTGTAAAGCGCCAGTAAATAACGGTCGCGTAAGCCTTAGCCGAAGCGTCACAAAAAATATGCATTTGTGTATCAATAATTGGTTCCGTGTTTTTCGACATTGACTTCGGCAATGTCGAGTAACACTCGATCCATTTCTGCGCATCTAAATAAAATCGCGGAATACGAAGCGAGCTCAAACGTTGTAAATCATTAAGCCACGTTACGAACAAGGCATGTTCCTCGGAATGGATGTGGCAATTCCATTCTACACCACTACGATGTACAAGCTGAAAAATAATTTTACCTTTTATTATAAATGGGGATAGAAAGCCATGTAAATCGTAAACTGACATTATAATGCTCAACATTTGTGCCTTCGTTGGAGGCTCTGATCCATTCATAACATTAGCTGAAATACGATCCTTAACAACTTTAAATCCAAAGGTATCGTCGTTAGGATGCCACATTAATCCAAGAGTGCGCTCAGTTGTGTTCGTAGCTCCAAGTTTGAACTCTACGGCAGTAGGCGCGAGTGCATCGGAGGGGATGGACTGCAATACAACCCTACTGTTACTAGACCAACGTGTTATCTCGAACCCGCCGGACTTATGAATATTCGTTATATCTCGTACTAATTGAATAGCTTGAGCTTCGTCGTCACACGAGTGCAAACAATCGTCCATGTAGTGATTATTTATAATTACATCGACGGCATCGGGATACAAGTCCTGGTATTTTAGAGCGTTTTTATTTTTGATGTATTGTGCGACAAAAGGTGAACAGGTGGCGCCGAACAATAGACTTTGCATGACACATCTCTTAACGGGTGCTGCTGGGCTCTCTTGCCACAGAAAGCGAAACACGTGCTGATCTTCATCACGAATTTTTATCTGAAGAAAAAAATCTTTAATATCGCCCGTCACGACAATTTTATGTTGACGAAAACGAAACATAATTCCTAATAACGAATTATATAAGTCGGGACCAGTCAATAGGAAATCATTTAAGCAAGCACCTTTCACTTTTCCCGCACAATCAAAGACTAACCTTAATTTTCCGGGCTTGTTAGGGTTCTGAACCCCAAAGTGAGAAAGATACCATACGTGACTAGCTGAGAATTCAGAATCGTTTAGTTCTCGAGCGTAGCCGTGGTCTAATAACTTCTGCATTTCCTTCCGGTATCTCTCCGCGAAACTACTATCGGTTTGAAATTTTTTAACAATACCTGTTAACCTGGAACATGCATACTCGTAGGTGTCAGGCATGCAGAACTCGTCTTTCACGAAGGGTAGACCAACCTCCCATCGTTGGCCTATTTGACGTGCAGTTTCATCTAGGATACGTACTGCTCTCAAGTGCGCCGTATTGTCACGTCGTAAGATCGAAACTCCGATGGAATCTAATTCAAAGGAATTTTTAACTAAGTTATTAAGTTCATTGATAACAGATAACTGTTCGTGCGCCTCGGTGTGACTGAGATGGAATGTATGTGCATCCACGGAAGAGTGAGTGAGACCATAGCAACCATGAATTGACCACCCCAATCGACATTGCGTAGCATAAGGTTCCTGCTTATTACCGTGCAGAATTTGCAAAGGCGCAATTAAATAATAATTATCTTCACCAATAAGTAGGCGAGGCACAACACATTCTTTACATACAACATCTTTAACAGATAACAAATGTTTACAATTTATACAATTTATGGATGACAAATCTTGTTTAGGCAATTGTAATTTGTCTACTTGTCGCAATGATATATCATACAATTTATTTACATGGTAACCGCTTATTTTTGTACATATTTTAGGAGCATCAGACTGAAATATTTCAATACCAAAGGCGTCAATAAATTTTATAGGACTGCTTTGCGTTGACTTAAGACCTAACTCGTGCACTAAATCTTTATCAATCATGGAAATAGAAGCACCATCGTCTAATAAAGCATAACAAGTCACCATACCTTTAGGTCCACTCAGATTTACTTTAACTACTTTAAGTAACACAGAACTAGGAGTGAAGGGGGCGCGCGTGCGGGAAGTCTCCGGGGCTCTCCCGCGCCGTAGCGCCTCGCTCGTCGCGAGGGAGTGAGCCACAGTCTCGCGGCCTGCAGCTGATGATGATTCACCACGTTGACTTTCCGACGACGGCGTCTGCTTAGCTACACACTCCTCGGTTGAAGTTGCATGCGTTCCGTGAGGCTTATTGTAGTGTAACAAGCGGTGATGAGCGAGGCCACAGGTATCTATATCACACACGGGACCCGGACAATTATCTCGCTCATGTCTCTCTTGTAAACAGCAATAACATAAGTTGTTAGACTTGACAAACCTCCATCTATCCTTTCTCATAGCTCGTTTAAAAAATCGACATTCCGGTAACAAATGAGCAGCTTTTTTACAATATTTACATTGTCTAGAAGACGGTTCCGTAATCGTAGCTAATACGGGTCGATTATTACTGAAACGTTTATCAACGAATTTCCGACTCTGTTGTATAATTTCAGGTTTTCTATATACATGTTCAACACCAACAACGGACACCATTTCAGCCTCTCTCTTTAAAAATTCAGCTAGCAGATTGAGCTTCGGTATATCAGATGTTAGTCTTGTGTACGCGTATTCGGTCCATTTGCTCAACAAAATACAAGGGAGCTTAGACGTTACAGCTGCTGATAGCTCGGGACTCCGCAAGTAATCTTGTTGATTAAGCGCATTTAACGTTGCTACACAATTATTTATTTTCATAGCAAATACAATTAAGTTGCTTTGATAATTATTGGGCAATGGAAGCAACATTCTAATCTGTGACGTTAAATGTTGTATGATCAAATTGGAATTGCCAAACCTCAGTTCCAGTGCCTCCATGACGACCGCTGGTGCAGTGTTGCCTATGAGCAAGTCCGTCACTGCCTCCTTAGCCTCCCCTCTGAGGGCTCGTCGAAGCCTCCATAGGTTCTCGGAGTCACTGAAGTTGCAAATTCGTGAAGATTCTTCATAAGCGGACTTGAAGTGCAACCACTCGATGCAATCTCCACTAAATAAAGGCAAGTCACGGGGCGTTGAGAGTCTGGTCAACAGACGCTCTTCCCGTTGTGAGCAGGAATGGAGCACCATGTCGTGTAGTGTATGAGCGAGCTTCTCGATACTGTTGGTGGGCAACTCGCGCTCGCGCTGCTGCGCCCCGCTCTTGCGCGCCGATGCGGCGGCGGCGGCGGCCGGCTCAACAAGCTCGTCGCGAGTGCCATACTCGCTCTCCTCCATCCACTGCTCAACGTCTACCTTATGTACGCTACCATCAACGCTGCCATCAACTGAGGCTAAGTCGACTTCTAGTCGTTTATTAATCAGGTCTAGCTCAATTTTAGCTCGGGCTTCGGCGGCTTCTAGTTCTAAGCGTTTCCGCCGAAGAAGTGACGTCGTTGTAGATTTTGCATTTGTACCTACCAACGACGCCGGGCTTCGCGCGGATCGGCCGCCTCGGCTTGGCGCTGCTGCTGGAGTGTGCTGCGGCGGTGCTATATTCATCTTGTCGCTACACTGCTGTACCTGGACATCGACGTCGGCCAACTCACTGTTTTCTTCTTTTTTGGCTTGCCGACGCGTGCGGTATACGTGCTGTGGCGGTGAATTAAACATTGGACCTTTTCCTATGTCTGATTCGGCTCGATTGACCAGAATTGTTGGCGATGGGAATAAATAAAACCACCGAATCGTTTTGTTACCTCAGCGTGACAGCTGACGTCTTTATTCTTTTCTCAAAGTATTTAGTTTTATATTTTTCTAAGGTGCGTCGCCTACAGTTACATACCACGAAAGTTTGATGTAAGCTCATTAAAAGTAAAAACTTTTTTTATTTGGGGTAAAACTATTACGTGTATGTGTTGCAGCAGCAGGTTATTTTTATGTGCTAAACGGTTGAGAAAAACATTTTGAGTAAACTTATTAGCCTGATTCTCCTGATTAAGCACAAAACGGAACTTGGCTTACCTACTTCATTAAGTACCTTATCATAGGTCAATAATAGGTTACACTATTAATGATGATCATAAACACTACCTATATTAAAACTGGCCCACGGCATTAATAAATACGCATTTATTATCTGGCAGTCTTAGCGCGCGTCGCATTAGCTGGACGACGGTTTTATTATGAGATACAAAGGTTTCGGTTGCCGCTTTGAGTGCTACTGTTTAATTGGTGAGACGAAATGCGCCAGCTCTTTGTGCGTTGTGTGCTCATGAAAGTACTAATCCAACCAATGAACCACGTGTGTTTAACTCTAACGCCAGCGCCGAATGGACTGCGAACGGGTTCCGCGCCGCTAAAGCCTTGATCAACATTTTGGTCCTGGCAGATTACTCGGTAAATGGTCGGTCTAATTAAATGTTTGGCTTATTTTGCTTGCGTTTGAGCAGTTAGGCACTAACCGATTTAGGCCGTCGATGAATTTGAATAGAACAATGTATTCTGCTCACGTAGTTTGGTTGGTTCGCAAATAAATATACCTATCTTAGAATCTAAGATCGTTATAAGACTTCTATCTAAGACTTAGATAGAAGTCTTATAACTATGTAATTAGTTAACTCTATTTTTTTTTTTTTTTTTTAATCTTATTTATTTCCTGGGAGTTTTGTCACAATGTGACTATGTCTATTTTTTTTTAATATAAAAATATTGAACATATTATTAATCTCAACAAAATCAGTAATTCTCTTAAATTAATTATTAAAGTAGCGTACCTTGATATCATGACTGATAATGGTGATAAAATGGTGATAAAGGAATATCTTCGAATTGGCACAGGTCTGTCTCCCTGCGATTAGTTGGATCCTGAGAAATCGCTGACCTTTAGGATTAGCGTTACTAGTAGGTCTTGACCCGATATAGTTAACCTCTAAAAGTAGAAAATAAATGTAAATTGAATAGTGCAAAATTAATGTACCTACAGGAAAGCAAACGGGCAGGGAAGCTGCTAGCTCGTTATTCTTAAACCGTATATTTTTTTATTAAAATATTAATATTAGGTACTATACCTACCTCGCGTCATACTCACTCACCAACACGCCGTAATATCCACATGCTAAGCATGGAGTTCTGCAACGTGGACAATGCTGTCACGGCACTTTGTAGGCTGCGCTGGACGCTGCCGAAATGATTTGTGCGAGAATCTCCGACATAACTCGTCCGCAAGTAAACTAGTGTAACGGGTTGTCACGTTCGTGCCGTCGGTCACTCATCGTGTCCCGTGCTGAAAACCAGATAAAATAATAAACTCATAGGCAGCGAGCAGAAAGCATGCAAAAGCCAGTGTTGTGGAAGGCACCTATTTTCGTAACAGAAAAACACAATTTTTTTTATTAAAATATTAGTCGCGTTTACAATGATTACTAAATTGACGGCAATCCACCAATCCTATGAAATAACTGTTGGCTGTTGATGACGTTTAAGAAATATTTTCTCATAAAGACAAAACGTCACTTAAGAACAATACTTTTTTATGATGATACATTGATGAATGAAGTAAAGATATATGTATGTCCTCCTATGTAGGTTACTCCATAGAATTCAGTGCATTAAATTTGGACAATTCGATGCCCTGCGCGACGCAGCCTAAAGTAGAAAAAAGTCCCAGCCGGGACATTTATATAAAGTTATTATGACTGCGAGTGTCTCAAACCTGTAACATAAAATCACGCCTTGTACCTATTTCCGCAAAGGATATTTTTTCTTATAATCATAAAATATGGATAATATATCATTATCGCTGCGACCCATAGACTCATATTTTTATAATTAATGATAATTAATAATTTAATAAATAAAGTTTATTAAAAAAAATTATCACCCCAATAAAATAATCAATTTTATGTTTACTAAATTATTTTTATAAAAACACAGGAGCTATTTAAAATCTTACCGTACCTACTCGTAGATCAACCGTTCAGTAACATTAACGTATAGACAATCTCATCACATTAGTTATGAATTGAATCTGAGAATACATCATTGAATAAATGACTGTGCATTTGACAAACGAGTATTCGCAGCTATATCCCGCGGTAAACGAGCACAATGATCCTCCCCAACGTTTTATAAATAATATAGGAATCCCTCCGGGGAAGTCGCGGGAATATAGTGGATTTACCGCATCTTTTTCGCGTCTTTTCGTCTGAAAGTAAGTAACTAGTTTGAAGTTATTGCTCTCTACTTAGTCAATATATCAGTGTTGAACAATGTGTTGGGCTATCCATCATAATAGTCTCAACAGATATTGAGAAGTAGGCAACAAAGTTAGTAGGGTGATCGTATCGCATCATTTTGGCACATTAACAATACTTAGTAAATAATTTACTATGGTCAAGAACCTCAAATGCAAGAAAAATCGTAGAAAATGTAGTGCGCGCAGACGAAAACATACCTCTACTTTTATTTACACTAATAAATTGCGCTTAAGAGTGTAATACAGACAAATTTTGTACGAAACCACAAGTTAGAGGTTGTACCGTTTATTAGTTAAAAGTTAGTTAGTTATGACCGAAACGACTCGCGCTCAGTTGACGCGGCTGTCTCGCGCGGTCTTTATTTTAGCACTGTTTAGTGTTTAATAGGTAAGCAGCAATGACTCAGCGCAACGCGGCAGTGTCGTATGTACGGTTCCGTACATATTTCCAACCCCAAAAGATGAACGCATGAGAGGGAGTCGTTTAGGTCAAGTAAATACAAAAAATAGTATAACTAAGTACGTTAAATGTAAAAACAAACAATAAAAGTAAAAGAAGTAAAACGTAAGACAATAAAAAGTAGATAAAAATTTAAAAGTAAGTACAAAATGAAATTATTAAAAATCAAAAACGATGTCGTTGGCGCTGTTCACACCGTCGATGAGGTCCGTTTCTTGCGTAGGATAGTATTATGATGTTTCAATAGTTCCATTTCATGAAATAGTTGTTGGGTTGTACTCTCACAATATCTTTGATCCAATTTTTGACACAAGGCTTTCCAGGTAGTTGTCGAGTTCTTAATTAGACTTCCAATACGTAGACAAGTTATACTTTATAGTATGTAAGTAGAATCCATTCGTCATTAATGAGTTGTACCTTTCCCATCGGGTCAATCGTGTCATCGTGTAATCTGAGCGTTTGGTGTCATATTGTAAGTGACGTTGATGTTAGTATGCGCTCCAGTTATCATAAAAATATCGATAGAAGGGAAACAAACATGGTAGTTAAGCTTTGCAGGTTGAGGACTTGGTATTTTCTTCCGTGTCTCCAGTATCCATGGGTAGTAATTTTGAAAGTTTTACGATGGGCCTTTTGATAACTCCAGTTTGAGTTTTGACCGTGGTGACTCTGACATGACCATCTTCTCCGGGGTGTACGTCTATCACCTTTCCCATTGCCCATTTTCCTGGTGGGAGGTTATCTTCTTTCACTAGGACAATGTCACCTATTTCCATATTTTTTGTTGGTTTTTCCCACTTGCTCCTTGCTTGAAGTCGCGTTAGATAGTCGCTGGACCATAGTTTCCAAAATCGATGCAGCATATGCTCAGTTAACTGCCATCTTTGGCGTAAGTCTATGCTCCTTTGGTCCTCATAGTTTGAAAGTGGCAGAGTCAACGTGGGGCTTCCAGTTAAAAAGTGACCCGGACTCAAATAGTTATAAAATTCCTCGGGGTCCTCGGTGAGTGGGCATAGAGGCCTGGAGTTCATGCACGCCTCTATTTTGGTAAGCAGGGTCGTAAACTCCTCATAAGTGAGTTTTTGCTCCCCCAATACCCGTCGTAAGTGGTACTTCATTGATCGTACTGCAGCTTCAAAAAGTCCCCCAGCGCTGGGCCATGCTGGGCAGTTAAAATGCCACTCCACTTCTAATTTTGCGATTTCGTCAAAAAATTCTGACGATAACTCCTTTTTAAATAGGTTATATTCATTTTTTAATACTCTGGAAGCTCCGATAAAATTGGTCCCACAGTCTGAATACACGTGTTTTGGTGTACCCCGTCTGGCACACATTCTTTGGAAAGCGGCGAGAAAAGTTTCAGTTCTCAAGTCTGATGCAAGTTCAATATGCACTGCCTTTGTAGCCATACACACGAAGATAGCAATATACCCTTTCGAAGTCTTCACTCCTCTTCCCTTGTTGAGTTTGACATTCACAAAGCCAGTGTAATCTACACCTGTGTGCGTGAATGGGCGCGATGGGGTGGCTCGTTGCGGTGGCAGGTCAGCCATGATTTGATAGTTTTTTGCTGGATTAAATCGCAGGCAGCGCACACACTGGCGAAGCTGAGTCTTAACTGCTCGGTTGCCTCCTACTATCCAATAACGCTGGCGAATGTATGCTAGCGTCAGCCTCGCGCCGCCGTGAAGGGTTGCGGCGTGGGCCTCTCCAATTACCAGTTCAGTTAATCTGCCCTTTCGTGGCAGAACTATCGGGTTTTTCATGCCTATGGGTAGTGTAGTTTTGTTCAAGCGGCCACCCACGCGTATGATTCCTTCTTCGTCCAAATACGGATTTAATTTATATATGGGACTTTTAATGTTTGGGATTTGACCCTTTGCGAGTAAGTTATATTCGGTTTTAAAGTCCTTTCTTTGCATAGAACATATGATTATTTTACTTGATGATAGTAATTCCTTTGTAGTTAAGTAATAAGGTAGTATTTCACAATGCAAGTCGTCAGGTTTCGCAGCTGTTGTTGTGGATCGAATTTTTGTGATGAATCGCATAATCCATGCCACAATGCGCTTTATCCGAGTGAATGAACTGTAGTTATGGAGTAGGTCAGTAATTAAGTTATCATCGTAATTGTTTTGCTGTAGGGTTGTCACTTCTAGTTTATTTTCAACATCAATGTCGGTTGAATACAGGCAGTTAATAGTTCCCGTTTCTGTAGCACCCGTAAAAGTTTTCAGTAACGCTGGGCCATTCCACCACAGGCTAAAACTCGATAAGTTTTTCGGATCCAGTCCTCTCGTTGCACAGTCAGCAGGGTTGTTTTTTGATTCGATGTAAGACCATTGTTCGGGCGGAATCACCTGCTTTATTTTTTGTACTCTATTCCCAACATATTTCTCCCATTTACTAGTGTCCCCCTGAAGCCAGGCCAAGACAACCTTTGAGTCGCTCCAGGCCCACGTAGTGATGTTATATTCTTTCAGTGCATCTTTAGCCTTTTCCATCAAGCGAGATAAGAGTAAGGCGCCGCTCAGTTCCAACCGTGGTAGTGTCATTTTTTGTGAGAGAGGGGCAACCCTAGTTTTCGCCGCAAATATGTTTACTGCATATTCTTCGTTTTCACTAATGACGCGCGTGTATACAACACATGAGTAGGCTTTTTCGCTTGCATCACAGAAACCACATAGATCAATAAATCGTGCAGTACTTCCAATCCATCTTTTTATTTTTATAGTTTTTAAATATGTTAGTTTTGATCTCAAGTTTATCCAGTCGTTTTGCATCTTAGTTGGTAATTCTTCATCCCATTCTAGTTGTTGTTTCCACACTTGTTGAAATATAATTTTTGCCGTTACAGTAACTGGACAAAGCCATCCCAATGGATCATAGAGTTGAGATATTTCAGAAAGTAGAGTTCGTTTTGTTAATAGTTTTTTCGAATTAGGCTTCAGGTTCCAATTGAATATGAATGTGTCCGAGTTAGGATTCCATCCAAGCCCGAGTGTTTTTGTAGAGTTTTCTTGTTTAAAGTCGAACGTATTTGATGAAGAAATTTGATCTTTATGTAGGTTTTCTAGTAGTTCCGTGCAGTTGGATGACCATTTTCTCAAATTAAAGCCGCCACCTTTGAGTAATTCGATCAATGTATTTTGTAGTTTTATGGCGCCGTCCAGCGAGTTACTGCCGCTTATTAAGTCGTCGACATAGAACTCATTTTGCAATGTTTTTGCCGCGGCTGGAAACTTATGTCCGTCGTCTAATGCTAGTTGTTTGAGCGTTCGCATTGCTAGCCATGGCGCGCATTTTGTGCCGTACGTTAAAGTACATAAGGTATAGTCTTTCAGATTTTCTGTAGGAGAATGACGCCATATGATTTTTTGAAGTTGATGTTGATCTTCCGATACCCATATGCATCGATACATTTTTTCTATATCGGCCGTAAAAGCATATTTATACGTCCTCCACTTCAAAATTAAAGTTTGAATATCTTTCTGTAGATTAGGCCCCTTTTCCATCAAATTATTTAAACTTTTGCCGCTTGAAGTTTTGTTCGATGCGTTAAATACTACTCTGAGTTTAGTAGTGATTGAATTTTCTCGCAGGACGCCGTGATGAGGTAAGTAACACTCTGGACCTTCACCAGCTGTTGAATGGTGGGAGGACAGCTTCATGTGTTTTAAATCAAAGTACTCGTTAATAAAATCTTTGTACATAATTGACAGTTTTTCATTTTTTGTTAGTCGCTTTTCTAACTGTAAATATTGTGAGACAGCCGATGGTCTTGAATTTCCAAGTTCAGTTTTATAGTTAGTTTTCATAGGCATTTTAACTATGTATTTTCCATCAGAGCTTCGTGTAGTAGTTTCCCTGTAGTATTTTTCGCACTGATCGTCGGGACTTATGTCTTCAACTCCTTCGGTTATATCTTCATTCTCCCAATATTTAGATAATTCGGAGAGGTCAATGATAGTTAAGTGACAGTTAAAAGTTTGTAGTTTACCACACAGTATCCAACCCAACTGGGTCTGTTGTGCTACGGGAGAAGGCTGGTCACCTTTTAATACCCCTTCCATAATTATTTCAGCATACACATCAGCTGAGAAGAGTATGTCGATGGATCCACTAATATTGTAGTCAGGGTCCCCAAGTTTTAAGTTTTGTAGATGTGGCCAGTTTAACTTCGGAAATGTGCAGTTAGGTATGTTATTCGTTAGTCTTTTCAGTACAAGAGCTTGGGTGCAAAAAGTATAGTCGTTATGTATTGACTGACACGTGAGTTGAACGCGCCCCTTGCAGTCTCCAGAGACGGAGCCCACCCCAGATACTGTAGCGCTCAGTTTCTCTCGTGGTAGCTGGAGCAGCTGCGCAGCATTTTCTGTGATTAAATTGACCTGCGAACCCTGGTCCAGCAGTGCTCGTAGAGTAATAAAGGTGCCATTCTTAGCTTTGACCTTTATCTGAACTGTAGTTAGGAGTATTTCCAGGTTTTTCGTCGTTAAGTGATGCGACCCTTGTTGCTGTGAAGTTGAAGGTTGCGTTTCAAAATTAGGTTTTTTATCATAATGTATTAACGTATGATGTTTCAAATTGCATTCTTTACAAGTTTTAGTTGAATAACATTCTGTGTTATTGTGGCTGTACAAACAATTTTTGCAGACTTTCAATTTTGCGACGGTATTGTTTCGTTGCGAAATACTCATGTCGATAAACTTTGTACATTGCATAAGAACGTGATTCCCGTCACATAATGGACAATTTCCAAATGCAGTGAAGAAAGAGTTTGAATAATCTTTATTTTCTTTCCATAAGGTTGATTTCTTCGTGATATGTTTATCATCATACTTTCGGTAATTGTTGTAGTTATGACGTATTTTGTTTGTCACTTTATTAAATTGTAGGTTGTTGACTTGTTTTTGAGGATTGGTGTTATTTGAGCGATTTTTCATGGTTTCCAGTGCCATGAATTTACTTTCTAAAAATAATAAGAACTCCGATAAGTCAGGTAGCTCTCTGTTGTTTTGAATTTCCTTTGAATATTCGTTGAAAGTGATGGTGTCTAATTTTTGTGACATGAAATGCACAATCATGGGACCCCAGCTTGTAACATCCACGTCCATGTTAGTCAGGCCATTCAAACATTCTTTAATTACGTCATGCAATTTCTTTAAGTTGTATGTTGTTGGAAACTGAATGACTGGTAGCTCTTGCATTGCGTTTATGAATGATGTGAATTGGAGGCGGCGATTGTCGTATCGATGGGTTAGAATTTCCCAACACGAATCGTAGTTTTCCGCGCTCACATTGAGATGCTGAACTAAGCGCTCCGCTTCGCCTTTTAATTTTGTTTTAAGGTGCTGCATTTTCTGCGATTTCGAAATAGTGGGGTTCTTGTGAATCGCTTCCAAAAACAAATTTTTAAAAGACATCCAGTGTATATAATCACCAAAAAAGTCGGGTATATCTATTCTTGGAGTTGTGTGCTGGTAGTGGATGTTTGAATGAATCTTGGTGTTAAGTTGCTTGCGCAAGTTGTCATACCTTTTTTCTATGTTGTCAAATTTCATTGAATACTCTCCGTACAAGTCAGATTCCTTCAGGATACCCTCTAACTCCCAGTGTAGCTTGTCAATAGGTTCCCATTTCACTCTTAATGTTGCCAGATTATCTTCTAGTTCCCATTTTTCAGTTGTTAGATCAATATTTATTTTTGACATGGCTCTTTCTAGTGCTTTAAAGTTGCATTTTTGACGATTCACCATCAGCTGTATATTTTCGTCGGTTTCGTCCTCAAAAATTCCAGATAAATCGAAATCCAAGTTTTTATTCATCTTTTCTTCGTTCTCCTTTTGCTGGTGTAATATGAGTAAGTTCATCATACTAGTTTTCGTTGTTTCATAAAGTTGTTTCGTCTTCCCGTAGATGTTAGCAGTGAAGTAGTGGACGTTGCTCTTATCTTCAACTTCTTGTGTGAGTAACTCGTTTCTCTCATGAAATTCTACCCACTGTCGTTCAAGCGATGAAAGACGCGAGTTTAAGTACTCGGCAGTTTTTCTATCAATGCTGTCTTTCTTATAGTTGGTGCATAAAGTTTTAATGTTTTCGAAACACTTCCCTTGTTCCGCAAGTAGCTCCATTGTTAGTTCTTGTAGGTGTTGGTTCAGGACTCGAAGACAGGCAGTTTTCCTTAATCTTCTTTATCTTCAAGGTTTTTCGTCGCAGCTCGCAGTTACGAATGTGATCGATTAACTCTTGAAGGTCCTGGTCACCCAATGCATCGGCAACCCGCCGTTACGAAATAGGCACCTTCTCAATTATCCTGGGGAGACCCGCTTCTGGGAGGCCAGGTACCCGATTTGCTATCGTAACTTGAGGTCACAAACACACCGAGTGATAAGCTCGAAGGACCATAATGTACGAAACCACAAGTTAGAGGTTGTACCGTTTATTAGTTAAGTTAAAAGTTAGTTATGTAGTTATGACCGAAACGACTCGCGCTCAGTTGACGCGGCTGTCTCGCGCGGTCTTTATTTTAGCACTGTTTAGTGTTTAATAGGTAAGCAGCAATGACTCAGCGCAACGCGGCAGTGTCGTATGTACGGTTCCGTACAAATTTGCTACACAAGTTATTAGAAAGTTATTAGATTAGGTCTGAAAATGTTGCGAGGAAATAATTATTTTTAATGAAATCTCAGAACGATCTGGTAGTCGTGCATTTGTAATTTTCTACGTAGATTGGATGTTTGAGTGCGTTATTAAAACAGGAATAAGATTATAAAACAATATTCCAGTTAAGGCCATCGGGAGGCGACAGTACCACAGAGTAGACACAGTACTATGCGTGGACCGCGGCGTCGCTCCGGAGACAACGGCTTGACGTTGTTCACAGACGCGATCCGAAGTTCTCATGCTTGTTTTTCTTAAATCTCTCTGTGAACAACTCTATTATGGAAAATCTTGTTAACGTTTGAAATAATTTTCTCTGCCCCGGGAATAATGAATTCTGTGTTTTCACTAGAAAACCCCGGTGACTTTTGTTTAATGGAATGATAATACAAATGCTAGCCTCTTTGTAGTGAGGGGCCGAGGATGCTGTTTTGCCACGGGCGGGTCACTCTAGTTCCAGGGATAATTTCATTGCTTTTCTAAAAAAATTGCTTCGTCTAATGGATTCTCAAGCAACGATATTAAATAATGTTACCCATTACATTATCCCTTTGTAAGCTTTGTGTCTCAAAGAAAATACATTTCAATATACGAATAAAGTAAAGTAGTTCTAACAAATTAGTGATTTCAATCCGTAAAATTGGATCTCCAGCAGATAGGGTATCCAGCAGATCCGGTATAGTGGATACGGTAAATAAAAAACAACACTGCCACATCCACATCCCTAATCATTGTCCCACTGATGGGCCCGGGTTTCTTTTCAGAATGGGAGGGGTTAGTCCACTACGCTATCCAAATGTGGATTGGCAGAATTCACAAGCATTTGAGGCAGGCATGCAGGGGTCCTAAGGATGTGCCGTCACTGTTACAGTCGGTGACATTTAATTTAATAAATCGCACATATGAGTCGTGAAAAGTCGAGCGAGTGGCAAGTTCGATCAGTTAACAAAGCTATGACATAGAATAAAGAGTCGCTCCGCTCGCTATGATGTAGTTGATTTATACGAGACTAGTGGTCCGCCCCGGCTTCGCACGGGTATTTTATATAAAAATCAAAATTATAATACACACACATAAACCCTATTTGCGTCAGGTTACTAAAAAAATAAAAAATTAACACGACTATATATATATATATAGATTATAACAATAGTTTCGTTTACGCCTAGTAATATTATATAGCCTATGTCACTCAGTGAAGATGCAGCTTTCTAATGGTGAAAGAATTTTTGAAATCGGTCCAGTAGTTTTGGCAGCGCACGCCAGAATAGCTCGCAGATGGTAGATTTTTTCCTACTTACCTACTTGACACTTATCGTCATATTTTGGACAATTCACACAATCCATACTAATATTATAAATGTGAAAGTGTGTTTGTTTGTTTATTTGTTTGTTTGTCCGGCTTTCACGTCGCAACGAAGCTATTATATGTTATGGTTTTTGTGTGTGGAGATAGTGAGGAGAATGGAGAGTGACGTAGGCTACGTTTAACCGCGGGAAAACATTCCCATGGGAAGATATCGATGTTTTGTTATTTGCTAGATATTTAGTTCCGGATGTTGTTAATAGATGGCGTTGGTAAAATTCATTTGCAAGTTCTGAATTTCGCTAACAAATGATACATGAAAATTAATTAAATCCTAGGCAACTAATAAATTGAATTGAATTTTGAATTCGCGCTGGATAAATTGTTGTTTTGGTTTTAAATTAATATGGTAAAGGTGTGTCCTCTAAAGCCACATGTTCGAATGCCCAGAATCTTTTATTATATCTATATCTAGCATTCTATCCCCAAATGGAAAGACATATAATATCGTCTACAGTAGCGTATTAAAATAGTGCTCTGTTCTGTGTCCCCAAGCCGTGTATAGCTGGAAACACTCACACGAAAAGAAAAAATCACACCCATTTGTGATTCATCACATCACTTTTAGCCTGTGTGTTATTCTGATGTATAAGCTATATTATATTATTGTAAAGTTTCATTAAAATCCATTCAGTACTTTTTAAAAAGTAACACACATCTATCCATACATACATACATACTTACAAACTTTCCCCTTTATAATATTAGTAAGATAGGATTAGTAAGGATTATACCTTATCAACAGCCTAAAATTTAAGTTTTATGCTTCTAGTTCTGAAAATGACAATACTTTCATAAACCTTTCATCTCCCTTTTCAACCCATTACAACACTTTTTTCCAATTAAAAAGTGTCTATGTCCTTTGTCAGGCTCTAGACTGTGTACCAAATTTCATTTAAATCGGTTCAATAGTGTTGGCGTGAAAGCGAAACAGACAGACAGACAGACAGACACTTCAAAACCAAACGTCCAATTTTAATCATTCAAAGACCAAATATTATTCACATAAACTGTAAATGTAGTCCAAAAAAAATTCAAGATAAAAAAATGATTGTTGTGCCTCACTCGACATAGATAGGTATAGTGGCGGACTTTTTTATAGATATTTAAATGATCTAAAATTAATTAGAACATTTTATGGTTCTATCTTTTATAGTTTAGGCAGCGTACGCAAAATAAGTAACTTTTCTGGTTGATTTTTTACACCTGGTGTCCGAAAAACCCAAATATCTTACGGAACCCTATTTTTACCAAAATAAAATTTAGCCTATGTCACCCGGGGATAGTATAGCTTTCCAACAGTGAAAAAATTTTTCTAATCGGTTCAGTAGTTTTGAAGCCTATTCGATTCAAACAAACAATCAAATCTTTCCTCTTTATATATTAGTATAGATAAACGTACAACAAAATTTTCATTCGATAGAAATAAAATTGCCTTGAAAAAGTTTAATGTTTGTATAGGTAAATGCCTTCTATAATTACTTATATTGTTCTGAGACAATAATGGACGACGACAGCGGGCTTGCTTATTAAATAAGTATGTATAATCTTTTCAGTATATATAGAATGAGCCAATTGGCTCTCTCCTATATCTTATAAACTACGAGTAATACAGAGCTGCGACATGGGTATTAATTACCAAATGCTAATTCAAGTATCTTGCTGACTTAAGCCACAGCGAAAATTGTAAAAAGATCATCAAAATCAACATTTTGACGACTGAAATTCATCGTTATATTGACTCTCAATTTTCTAAAGGATGCCACAATCGAAAAACAAGTGTCAGTCGTGAAATTTTTTAAAGTAACATGTTCCCAAAAGTTCAATATTTGAATTACGTATTTGGTATTTTGAAATTTTTATAGTAAATGGCTAGTCCGAGAAACTTTCAGTATGCCCCACGTAAAACAAACGGGCCCCCGTTACCAACATAAATCAACAAATTAACCTGCGGTCAGTATATAATTTGAGATTTTCCTAATTCAACCGCCCCGGTGCGTCTGGAAAATTTATCCCTTAACAAAGTGCGGCCGGTGTTACATTGCAAATAGGGAGCGGTATGGTCATTAATAACAATTTACTGAACACAATACCGCAAATTCGGCTCATGGATTTTAACCTGTGGGAAACGATAAAATTACTATCCAATTTGATATTGATCCTCAAGAGTAAATCCAGTCAAAGCAATTGTATGAGAATGACTTTTGCTATACATTAAATTTGTTTTCCCTTGGGCCAGAGCCTTACCATAATATAAGTGAATATATACGTAGATCACACTCTTCGTTTCAAAAGCCACACAATATAATAGGTAATTTCAGATTTAATTAACTGTGGATTGGCGCTCAATTTGGAAATAAAATAAAATTTAGTCGAAAGCCGTGTTTATTTTAATTTAAAATTCTGTCATTTGTTTTTAGATAGTGTTTTGTTTTTGTGAAATTGTTTTTGGCGCCATGTATACTAATAATTATACCGTTAAATTTTTTCAACAAACAAGACTAGTCAATCGTTCTTCCTCATCTCCACGACGACCATCACAAAGCTACAAGAGTTACAGCTGGAATCTCGCCGTCACTCACCGCACTCACCGGAACATGCCCCAACAGATACCTACTTTTCTCAAAATATAGATAACTTTTTAAGTGATAAAAAGTTCAACACCCGAGAGGCAGTACAAAACGCTTTCGCTGACTTAATCGCCTCCTGTTATGCAGACTTCTACAATAAAGGGATAAACAAACTGCCATCAAAATGACAAAATTGTATAAATTATTTGGGCCTGTACTTAGATTAGCTAAAATAAAAATAAACCAAAATGTTCATATTTTAATTTTTTTGTACAAATCTCCAATTTCATAGGTAAAGACTTAGGTAATATTTCAATGTAGGTGTATGTATTGCATAAACGACGACACGATTTAAGAAAAAACTAGGTAAACTGACATATGAAATATTGTAGTGAACATAATTATTGACATTTTTAATTTTAATACATACTTATTTCTATTAATTAATTAATGAATAATTTTTAATATTAGGTAATTTTATATTAGGTAATTTTTATTGTTAATTGTAACTTAATTTTATCTTTAAATATTTTTAGTTTATTTTAGTTCATTTTATTGTATTATTGTTTTAAATACGAGTAGTGCTTAATTATTAATATGTTGCTTGACGTGTTCACCTATAATTACAGGAACACGATTTTATGATGTTTATATTTAATTTTAGAAATGTTATGTGTATCCTGCGTTGGTGAACCTTAAACAAATAAACAAATAAACAAATAAACAAATAAAAGTATTTTTTATGTACTTATGGCAAACGAGATTGCAGCACCACCCATTCGCTGTGGCCCATGACAACTGACAACTGTCCGACTTTGAACAAGACTCTGAGAGACAAGAGTTTTTCTTTGGATATTTTTGTAGATTTTATTTAAACCACTCTCTTTTCTCACAAGTTCAAAAGAACATTATAGGTAGGTATGTCAACCACTGGCTGTAAATATGTATTACCTAACTTTTAGTAATAATATGTTATATCTGTTTATAGATCGATCTGTGTGTAAAAATAATGTCAGGTAGGCAGTGGAGAGCCAGCGGAATACTTTTTGCTCAGTAGGTATCACTTGCAGAGAACTCGTTTAAAGTTGCGGTGGCCAAAGTTTCACATTCGCTGCGACGACGTAGCCACCCATTGTGGCTAATTCAAGTCTGTAATTAAATTTGCTTACGTATATAAAATATTTTGGTATAAAATGAAAACTTCTTGCCATCCCCGGAGTATAAAGTTATATACAGAAAGAAAATATTTATTTATTTTTGGTTAACAATGCTGGAGTTCAACATTGGGATTACGATTACCAACAATCTGTCCCTTATCTGTGAGTCTGGTGCTGAGACTTTCATACGATTATTAAATTCGTAGTACTTATCTCAGATGTATTTTTCTTACGACTGGTTTCCTCACACCTCTCTTAGTATAAAACTTTATTCACCCTACCCCTTTATGATTTAAAAACCATCTTAAGTTGTTTTTGTTGCTCTTTCTTCCTACTTTCTGAGTCCTAAAAGGACAGAAACACTTCATTTCGTCTTAAGTCTAGAGTGCCGTATTGATTTGGGTTCAAAAAACCATAAATTTTTCCCAGAAAAGTAATATATCTCTTAAAACGCCCTTCAATAGATAATCTTCTTTGATGTCAAAATTGGCCAGTGCTTCTCATAATGTCCCCGATAAAAGGGTTTGCTCTCTATTCATATGTTGCGATACACTTTTACGATTGGAGTAGAAACACGGCAAACGCTACCGAAAGATAAACCCCGGAGCGATGCCGCTGTTGAATTTTACGATTCCGCTAAGCTGCCTTAAAGTCGAGCCCTTCCTGAATATTTTGATTTATTTATAGGCGGCAAGGCGAAGGTAAAGGGTGATGCAAAAAAACAATAAACTCCTGTTCGTCTGCCGACACGCTTCAATGGGTTGTCAGGGGCATATTTTCTGATGCTAAGTTATGATTCAATACACAGCATCGGCTATACGTTGTATAAATATTTGAACTAATGTAGTTTGTTCTTGATATAATAGCTTTTTTACTTCTTTTACACAAAAAAAGCCTGATTCTGGCCAGCCACAGAAAGTTAGCCCCATACCAGGAAAATAATAGAGGACTCCAGATTACAAGTCAGTTCTAGTTCTATCTGTATTTAAATAAATGGATTAAATAACATTGTGAATGAATATATAGGTACTCATTACGAGTATGAGTGAACATCATAAAGCAAAGGATGTAAAAATCTACCAAGCAGGTCTACCTTAGATACTTGAAGTTATAAGATGAGTATTTCATATATAGCGCACTTCGCTTGTTCCAGATGAATAGGAATATAAATTTAATAATGTGAAAATCCCAGCAACAGCAAATATGAAGTAACATTTTCACATAAATGGAACTTCAAAAATTTCCGGCGCAAAATACACCATCGCCGTAGGCCACACACAGCTGTGTTATGAACAAGATATTCCTTCCATCTCTACGTGAAAAATCCTCAAAAGAGGCAAACGTGCAGTGGGTAGGTATACCGTGCTGTGAGTATGGCCCAAGTTTGGCGTTCACCTCAAATTGATCGCCTCTTAAAGCTTAACAGAAGCCCAGACAAATTCGCAGCACCGAAGTTTTCCACTAAATTCATTATTATGTTATATACTCGTGTGAGAAAACGCAGGTCGCGTTAAACACTTGCCGCGCACGCCCCTAACACTTCGTTGTGATGCTAATTTAGGGCAACTCTATGAATATGGGGGCGGGCCGCCCGACGCGCGCACTTTTTGCCTCACCGCGCTAAATTAATTTGAATAATACTGCCGATAGGCATGAAGCCTCGCTGAAATGTCTTTTATACGAGTTTCCGACGCGGGAACTAAGAGTGAGTGTGGAGAACATTTTTTTCATTTCACACTTAAGAATCTTCGAGGTGCATGTTTATGTATATTAAGGTTTGAAGGAGGTGGAAAGCTGCTTATTTTCAATTATAACTTGGCGTCTTCTCAGTCGCCGTTTTGGATTTTGTCTGCTATGATCTAGAATTGAGCGAGGTTTTATTTTGATATTCCTTTTACGTGAATTGCTTTTGAATTTCTGTAGCATTATTAAAACTTGGGACTTTTATTATTGAATTACGTTAGATTTTTTGTTCACGTTATATTACCACCAACCACATCTTCTCTATTCTCACAATCCAAGGGGGTTGAATAACTAATTGCCTGAAGTCATTAAGTCCGCTCGTTCTATGAAACAACTAAAAGGCTTAAATAAATAATGATAGAAGTAGTTCAGAAGTAGGAAGGTACATGGGCACGATTCTTTACGTTTTCCCAACACTATACTATCTTTACTCCTAATGTACGCGAAACGAATGCTCCATTAAACAATGGCTTGCTATATATATATGTACATGCACTCACGGGCTGCCACCGTTAAAATAAATTTTACTTAGCTCCTAATCACATCCCTTAGGTACGTGCTATACTACTAAATAAAAGCAAATTGTGAGCTTAGGTGAGAATGAGATTGTTAAATAATGCTAACACATAGTAATAGGTAACATAACTTCAGGTTTGATAAATATATTTCGAACGTATAACGGTGCGCTTTAGAAATGAAAAAAAAAAATTTTTTTTGAAAAGTCGCGAAAATACTGGGATAAACGTTGCAAATACTGGGAAAACATGTTCCTATGGGACCGGTTTAATCTGGACTGGATCATTTTTGTCAACAATCAGCAATATGAAAGCGATCCCATGTTCGGTATCAGTTATATTTCAGATCGGTTTTTCTAAAAGCAACCTGACTTCTGTCTATGACCGACTAAGAACGGGATATACTGATAATTATATATTTATTGGTTAATTACTGTCTTCTATATTAGGATTCGTTGTCACTAAGCTCCTATAGTTCACAATTCTACTAACGGCCTAACCATTAATGTATCTCTTAACATCTGTACTGACTAATATGCCAGATCTCAGCCAACTGTCAGACGAGCGCTTTACACGTAAGTATCCGTATACACCAGTAATGGTGTGCACTAAGACAAAATTGGCTTAGGCAATCTCCTGCTAGGCGAATATCTGCGGCGGAGTCGAGAGCGACAGCGTCCAATTCAAATACGAAATGCACTCGACGAAAACGTACGGCTGTACGTGCTCGTCATAGAAATAACTGGGGGTAATTTTTAAACGTGC
Organism: Carterocephalus palaemon; assembly: GCA_944567765.1. Taxonomy (NCBI): domain Eukaryota; kingdom Metazoa; phylum Arthropoda; class Insecta; order Lepidoptera; family Hesperiidae; genus Carterocephalus; species Carterocephalus palaemon. The sequence continues at coordinate 9,662,695 of OX155643.1, read as the reverse complement.
CTTTTCCGCTGCACCGCTTACCGGTATTACGGTTATTCAGCTTTCGCACGTCACGCCACTTAAAAGAAGCGGAGCCACTTACACAAAATGTAGCTCGCGCTCCATCTTTTCTTCCCACATTCAGCCGATTGAATAAAATACGATGGAAACTTTGTGTGACCTGAATGTAAGAACATGAAAACATTTTTTAAATTGTTTAATTTGTGTAAGATTTGTAGAAGAAGTGTGTGTTTTAAGAAGATTTTTATGTCTTTAATAGCGTCATATGTTGGCCGTTAATCTATAAGCCAGCAGTTTCTAGCCAGAGGCCTATAGCCAGGAAGTTGTATATGGCCTTCTCATTTTAACTCTAGTAAGCTACTCTTAGTCCACCACGCTAACCAAGTGCGGATTGGCAGACTTCACATTGAACATTAGAAGAACTCTCAGGCATGCAGGTTTTCTCACGATGTGTCCTTCACCGTTACAGCAAGTGACATTTAATTTCTTAAATCGACATTTAATTTAATTTTTTTTTGGTGGACTAATCCCTCCCGAGAGGAGACCCGTGCACAACAGTGGGACAAAGAAATATGATGATGATGATGAAGCTACTCTTATGATACCTAAATATTATTATAATTAATGATTGACTGGGGAAGAATAGTATTTATTACGTCATAATTGTATACTTGAGGCAATACCGTTGAATACCTCAAGCGTTTGCGGATCGGGAAAGATGCGAAATTAAGGCTCCAATAGTATTATTTTTATGGTTGACGAAGTTGATGATACACGTAGAAAAAATAAAGGCCCATTGTTAATCAGATTCCTAATCACATAAAAAAATTATGGTAGCTGTTCCTTTATAGAAGGGTTATTTGATGTCATAAAACTATCTAATAAAAAATGTATGTGAATAAACAATGATGTTTTTGCTTTTATGTTAAGAAAACGTAGAAGATATTCATTCAATTGTCTATTTATCTAGAACCTTAGACAACTTAACTTAGTAATAGTGTTTTTATTCAAGATAGAAAACAATCATTTAGCTCCAATCATCTGCTGCTGCCCCTGCCTGTCAATTGTGACAGACCTTAAACAAGAAAAAGAAATCGGTCGCACCCTTGAAGATTTAGATTTTCGCCTCGAGAAAACTGCAACCTGAAAATGCGAAAATGCGAAAATTACTACATACTAGTACATAATTTCATTGATTACTGTCCTCTAAATTATTAATAACAGTTTTATCATTTGGTTTTTCTCAATGAGTTTTTTTTTGTTAAATAGTATCACATCCAAAATTCAAAAATGTCTAATGCATAGTTATGTCCCATTTATTAAAAGTTTTAGAACACGAAAAATCCATAAATATTCAGTAAATTGGGGTTGGATTCGAACGGAATTATTTAATAATTGTTTATTGTTTATTGGTCCAAGTCCGTGGAACAATGTATTTATCAGGAAAATCGTGACGGTTTTTGCTTTCATTAATTTTATTTGTTTAATTTGACTCGTTTAATTTGCGCGTTTAATTATTGTTCTGATCGGAATTGGCACCCGCCCGAATTGTTTCACTTATTATCGCTTCTTGTTTCTTATTACGAAGTAGTCTCGGTTCATTTTTGTTTGTTCTTCCATCTGGGTTGCGTCGTCAGCCGTAGACGGGCCTTTTAGCCTGCTCACAATACGCCTCGACTCCATAATGTAAACAACGGTGATTTGATAAATGAGTAGATCTTTTTGCGTGAAAGGCAAATGTGTATTCTGAAACAGGATTCGCACTGGCAAACATATGTTACCAACCTCATTGTAACAAATGCGTATACAACGGAAGGCCATTTTTATTTTGTGATTATGAATGGTAGGGTTTCTTTTGTAATAGGCAATTTTATGACAACATTTCATGAATGTAATAAATAAATATAGGAATACTAGCTGACCCCGCAAACGTTATTCTGCCATATGAAATTCAAAGTGACGCGACGCTTCACGTCAATGAACGACGGTTAAAAATAAAAATACTCAAATAGTGTTTATAAAACATTTTCCAGTTGACCAAATTGTGAATCTAAACCATTCTCGAAAACCCTTGAACACATACAAAAAAAATCATCAACATCTATCGAGCCGTTTAGGAGAAGTTCACTGTCATACACACTTACACAAGAATTATATATGTATTAAGAGAAATGGAAGTCGTTGCCACCGTAATTCTTGAAAATGTATATTAAATTAAATTATACATGTCACATTTGTACGTGTTCATTATACAGAAATATTCAACTAAATTCAAAATTACGAAAAGTTATTTTCCAGTAATGCGTAGGTTCTAAAAACAAGTACGAAAAGAATGGGATACTACTCGTAAGGGCAATGCAGTAAGCGGGCGATTGGGCGGCCGCCGATGTGCCTCCGCAGCTGCAACGTGTTTGTCCGCAATTGTTTGTTCGCATATCCGCTGCCATCCATTATTTGCGCTGCGAATTAACCGTGTAGCTTTGTTGCTCAAATAGAGTGATAATACTCGCGTGTGTAAGCTCCGGTAATCGTTGCGGATAAACGCTACTACTACACTAATTTGTTTGATTAGATAATGATGAAGGGAAACTTTATACTGTTAGACGGTTTATGTTATTTCAAATAGGGTTTCATTGGTTTTATTAACTACATTATTATTATAAAGCAAGATTCATGCATTTTTCGGGTTCAGTCGAAGCCTTCTAATTTTCGAAGAATATCGCGATGTACAGCGATAACAGTCAGTAGATGAAATTTGGTCTCTCACTCGAGATCGTCCAGTAATGAATTCTTCCTGATGGTAAGGAAGCATTCACTGGCATTGCATAAAAATAAAATATATGTTTCAATAAAATTTTCTATAAATAAGTCATGGGAAAATAAAGGAGCAATGTAAGCGAACTCAAGTTAATGTATTCTGGAGTGCCGCCGCTGCGCTACCTGTCCGCGCCGCGCGACCGAAACTATGACAACGGTTGAGTTAAGCCAAGTTGATCTTAACTCACAACCGCCTCGGGCCCGTCTTAATAACCCCGGACAATAGTGGCCTGGCCAAACAACGCGGACTTATTGCTCGCCACTCCGCAATAACACGGTAAAAACAACAGAGCGGCCGCGCTATTTTAAAGTTGGCGCGTATTGTGCTGAGTGCCCGTTCTAGCCAGTGCTTTTGGCGACCGGCTGAAGGTGTTATTATCTTTGACCTCTGCAAGCGTTAAAAATTTAGTTACAGTCTATAATGTATTTTTTGTTTGTTTCAGGTAAGCCAGTCGACCCGCGTTGACGCGGTTGCGCTCTGCTGAGCCGTTTACTTAGGGGTATCGTGTGCATCGCGCACCTTCCCGCGGTAAGCTTGTCGTCGTCTAGTTAGTTGTGCTACCAATCTCTTCGCTTAAATGCATAAGCTAAACTCGTGCGTCATTAACTAAATAGTTATATCAAAATATACAATTATATATAGGTACTTGTACAAGTACAGTTGCGGTGTCCATCACTGCTATTCTCGTGATTTCAAAATACGAACTACAGATAATAATGTATTTTAAGTAGGCTCACTGATAAGCTTAATTAGTAAACTAACCACATTAAAAAGGTTATTAAATTTTTACGCTTACCTACATCACCACATCAAAAGAAAGCCTTAGATTTCAAGAGATCGATACTTGCTAGCATATCCACAAAACATCTCGTCTATGAATGTGAGCGTTATTCTGTTTTTGGCGTTATTATGGGAAATCAGAATGTGACATGCGTCATTACCATTTTTTATCGCGTTACCCTGATTGATGGGGGCCCGGTGTTTAACTCGGATCGTACTCGTCACGTCGGCGGGCGATCGTTCATTGGCTTTATTCATTCACTCGTTTGCTCATTCACCCTGAGCTGGATTACCGCAGATTGTCATCACGATAACGCAACGTACGGACGCTACTTTTTAAATTAATCACGCACCCGATAACCACGTTATTGTACAGTGAAATAGCTCGGTAATTTCGTGCGTTATAGTTTGAGAACAAATGGAACGGAATAATTTTCTTTTTATGTCCATTTGCAGATGGAATCTAGCTGTTGGTAAAAACGCTGATATGTGTTTTATGCCTAGTTTGCTTGCAAATGTCATCCTATTTATCTATTCCTATGCATTGCAATTCCTATTGTATAGGAATAATATTCTGTGGGGGAAACATGTGCCCAGCAGTGGGCACAAGTACGTCTATGGGCGGGAGGCGAAGCTTAGCTTATACTCGTATGTTGCATAAAGAGCAGTTATACGGTTTTAGCGCTGAGTTTTAGGTCAAGCTTATCAATTTTGCGTGAATATCCGACAAATGAAAATCATAAAATTGTGAAGACATCCAACTGAAATTCCAACAATTTTATTTGAAACAGGAATATGTCTTGACGTTGCGGTCATTATGCTTTATCCATGGGTTTTTTATTAACGAGGCGATATCGAGCTAGGCGGCGGTCGTTGTAATTATCGTACGATACGTACTCGTACACGGTCGCAATCACCGTCGGCTAAAAACATTGATATCGAACCGTGCGGCTTAGTCCTAATAACCGTAATAAACATCAACGGTAACGAGCAATAAGCAGTGATTCGCTGATGTTACACTGTTTTATACACGGCCGGTACATGGGAAAGCTTTCTAATTGCCGGAACAATGCTGAGCCGGTTATTCGCCGGCGGCATTGTTTTTGTCTGCGCCGGTTCATTTTACCCCACCTTCCCCTGGGCGGGAGATTAATGGAATTTGAATACGCATAGCCTTTGTGTTCGGCTTTACGCGTAATTTAAGCGCACACCGGCCCCGTGACTCGGCGTTTCGCCGGTAATCTTACGGGGATATCGCAGGTGCCACGACCCCCTTATGACTCTAGTGAAAATCACGTATTGCCCTTGTTATGTGCCTACCTTCACTCGACGAATTTTTATTCTGCCGACTCACTGTTGATAGCGGGAGGATATTATTTTTCATCTGCGCCCCTTTCATTCGAATTGTAAACAACCAAGATATTTTAGGATATCTACCATAATGGTTCGACCACTTAAATCGATTTCCTTAAAATAGTTCATTCGAGTCATTAGTGTAACACGAGGGACGGCTTAAAAACTGCTATGTAGTTTTTAAATGTAATTCATAAAATTCCACCGCTTACTCTCCCGGTAGCCACAATTGCTTCGTACAATAAGCGATGTGTGTGCGCAAAACACTATCAATCATCCCTCTGCCTCGACACGTCGAGAAATAAAATGTATTTGTTTTACTGCCCGTATTGGTTTTAGGAGAAATCACTGTTACCTCACTCATACGTAGGTAACTTCCGTTATAAAATCTCCATTTATCATTTTCAATGCCTTGATATTATACTTATAATAAACTGCCCTTTAAATTAAGATATTCTCGCAGCCTTATCAGATTGATCAAATTAGACCCCTCGATTAAACCCGATATTGACTGATAACCGCTACCCCATTCATCGCAAATCAATGGAGGGTAATCATCGCCGTCCTATCGTCTTATCACGTCATTAATTGAATTAGGTTGCTTGACTATAAACACCTTTGCATTCGATTGCAATCAATACAGTATTGGCTTTGATTGATTAAGAGCGTTACTGGATCACGAACAATGTTTCTGAATAATCTTTTACCCAAGATACGTAAACTGGCGTTTTTTCTGTAAACCGCAGACAGTTTTTATCCGACTGCCAGAAGGAGGGTCATGTTTTACGAGTGTATGTATAAATTATACTCTCTGTAGCCGAAACGGCTTGATGGAATTTAGCTTTAGAGGTGTCGTTAGATTGGTCTCAATTGTGAGAGTGGATCTGAGTATATAAAATTATGAATGCTAAAATGGCCGATTTTTGGCGCCATATTAAAGTATTCAATTTTTTTTTCTCAAAACCTATCGAGAGTGGTAAATATTACAATAAAATTAAATAGCTTGCAAAAAAACATATTTTTAAATACTCTCTATTATTATTTCGGTATCGAATGATGCCTCCGACTGTGTTTGTGAACACTGTCAACCATGATCATTCAATTTAAAAAAAATGTTTAATTTTTCAATTGTTTCTTTTTCATTATATGAATGTTTGAAAATATTTTATCAGCTTAAGCAGTTAGGTTCTTTTTTTTCGATAATGTTTTTTTGTTAAGTGATTGCTTATGTAAGCTTCTTTAGGCCGCTGATATCAAATAATGTTTCCTGGTATAATAGATACGAATAGAATGTTTATAGCCCATTTTTATTTAGTATCTACTTCCCGCTACTATTAAACATTGATCGTTTTTATTTAATAAATACGTGAAAAGTATTATTAATACCATTAATATGTTTAAACATATCCAAAATCTGCTGTCTGCTAATAATGCAAACGATGTAGGTAGAAGTAAACCTTTCGCTATGCATAGCCATAATTCACCTGATTACCATTTAAACCGAGACAGAAGCGCAAGCTCTGCTACTTTGCAGCGGAAATAATTGCTTTAATGTTAATTTCATTGTGAATGACGCCTTATATTACCCCGTCCTTGTATTGTAATAGCAAGCAGTATAATACCCCCCAAAATAATCATAACTGAATAGACGTCCAGTGTAGAGGAAACACTACATGCGATTATCTTTATCCTCGGTGCTATTGTCAAATCCCGCCCATTAACATAATTGAGTTGCTCGCGTCCGGGACACTTCACAAATCGAAGACGTCTCTGACGGCGCATCGGCATAATGAAGGGCTGGAACAAGCGTCATCCACACTAATGCATATTTACAATAGAGCCGGCTCAGGCTACAGTCACATTATTCCGACCAATTCACTCAGGCCGGGTGACAGCACCGCTTTCTACCTTCATGATTTCGTACTATGACAACAATAAATCACCTCATTACCTCAACGGCGGATGGGCACATTTTGTAAATCGGGCACATCGAGCGCGATCCATTAATCATAAGCCTAAAATCATTGACATATTAAAGAGAGGCTTCCGAGCAATGTCGATGCCTTTTATGCTAGTCATTAGGAACTTTTGTGTTTAACAATCGCTCGCCTTTCAGTTCAGACAATCCTTAATTTTAGATTCCTGAGGAGCCTAATGAGCTCGAGATTTTCAAGTTATCTCGATCTAATAAGATTTAACTCGGGAGTTACGGTGTTCAAGTTTTTCCACTGTTTCCAAGAATACTTCGCACCGCTTATAAAAGCGTTAATTTATGCCGAAGAAATAGTAAAATGAAACTGACAATATTGTTTCGATAATAAGAATAATATTTTCAAAGCATCAATTTAATTGGGATCCGGTGTCGCCACAAATTAATTAAAATCGTTGCGGGATTTTATTAACTTATTGCAATTATATTTAAACGGAGCCATTACGGGGGCCCGGCGGGTCGCGGTCGTCGGTGCTAATGTCGCTATAGGCAAGGAGCGCGCCTCTCAATTGTTACGGATACGCGGAATTAATTTTGGCGAACGTGACTGTATCAGACTAGATCATTTTATTACGACAAAATTAATAAAATACTTACACACGATTATATCCCACTATTGGCACTATTAATCGAAGTGTCCTTATTGAATCTAATAATATAATTAATGCTAGTAGTTACCTACTACTTTATAGCATCTAAATTATAATAAAGTTAAGTTAAATGTCCCCAGAAATATTTCTAGATTTTTTCTGCCAATGGTCATTATATGGTCGTTTGCCGTATAACCTAGTCTGAATTAAGATAATATTTAAATAATTATGTATGCAATTAATTCGTGAATGAAATAAGGTATGTAGTGTTACGAAACGCGTATTATTTTAATCCAGCTCTCGGATTAGAGTAAGAGCGCTTACACGCCACCTCGGAATTTGATCAAACTCAGGGTAATCGGGGACAAATAAATCTCACCATTAAAATTAACGGCAGCCTCGGCGGCCTGCTTCCGACCTCTTCACTAGATTTATAATCGCCTTTCAGAATATCGCCGCCATGATATTATGCCGTTAAATAGTTATAAGCGGAATTATTCCCGCAACGTGTAAATATTATATCGCAAGGCTGCTCGCCAAAGGTTTATGCAGTGTAGCGCAAACATGCTAAATTGTAATCAGTAGTATACCTAGTATCATTGGTTCAGATTTATTGACGTTTGCACAATACTGCTAATATTTTAAGTTTTGAACCAGAATCTTTTTTTGTACAATAGATCAATCCTGTTAATTAAAGAAAATGCAGTCGTCTTTTATTAAAAAGTGTTGGAGGAAGACATTTGGTTCAGAACCTTAAAAGGTCAAGCTTGAACTATTTTATTGGTCATATAATTTGGAAAAACGATTATTTAATTACGTTTTTGTATAAGTGACATCCTCGATACATCCTCCTTGCTTCATAAATAAATTTTAACATTTTCGTTTGTAAATTATGCAAATATGTATTTTAAATTTTATATTCTTTGCAACAGAAACAAATATGTACCAAGTTCAAGCAAACCGAGGAGAAACAATTCAGGCGTACATAAAATATCTATTGAATATCGCATCGCTGGCTCTTTACGCATTACACATTCATACAATAGTTCCAGCGATGCGTCCCGGCACGTGCGACGTCATGCAGGTACGAGTGTCAAAGCTTCAGCCATTCATATTTCTGCACCCGCGAGACCGTTGCTTGTAAAGTGAAGGCAGGACTTGCATTGACTCACCTACGGCTACGTAGCAGCTTCTTGATAGTTGGACTGTCATATGAAACGGATACTTTCCAAATTTCCGGAATGTCATTATAATATTTCCAGTATTATTCATACCGAAACAATTATGTTATTGAACTTGTACTATTGTTGCATATACATTTATTGCATTGAAAGATTAAGATTATTTTATTTTTGATATTTTTATTCACTGGGTAATTTAGATACTAATTTTTAATAAATAATTTAGGTACTAGATTGTTGTTATTTAAGGCGTAATTATTATGCTTTAAATTCAAATTTAATCAGAGTTATTACTGAACGATTCGTGAGTGTCTATATTCATAGTTGAAGTTACCGGCGAGGGAGAAGTACTGGCGAGGGAGAAGTACCTGGTGCCCCGCAAGGTACGGGAATCTATTGAAATTTGTCGTCGTCCGAACTACAACCGGGACAGTGGCTTGGTAATATCCCAAGCCTGGAAACCACTTCTTTATACTACCGACCACAGTGAACTGGATTTGGAGTGTGACACGGTCAGTATGGTGTGCACCCAGCCATATGTGTGCGAAGAGGACAGCAACTCAGCGGACAGCGACAGTGATGTCGTCATGACAGAGCGAGCTGCGCGCGCGCTAGCCCGCAGTGTACGCCGTGACCGCCGCGAACGCGTTCACTCCTGAAGATGATCATCGTAATAGATCGAAACTAGTCGGCCTATTTCCGACTTAAATCACACGTGAGTAAGCCGGTAACTTCAACTATTAATCAGAGTTATTTTAGATTATTTCATAATAAAACTCTACTATTCATCTCTGTTGAGGTACCAATGATATGGCAACTACAACCGCACAAGATATGATTATGTACAAGTATGTAACAGCGGTCACAGACGTGCAACTGACCACTAACGAGGCGCGAGCCTGTACTATGGGTGTCATAGACCGAAAAACATAAATAGAAATTTTTATACTTAAATAGATAATATTAACATCTAGACACAGCAAAAACATAAGTGTTCGCCACACGAATGTTTGTCCTGAGTGGGATTCGAACCCAAGACCCCTGGCGTAGCATGGGTTGCATAAACACAGTGCAAATCCTACAAATGACCTAGTGCGAGAGTTTGTAAGCAACGTAGGTAGCCATCCATCAATAAAACATCAAGTAAGTACACAAGTTTAACTAGGTATTATCATAGTCGCTTAAGCATAGAAGCCATTCCATTTAGTCGGTGTGCTCACATAGAGCCGGAAGCGAGACACACCGGCGCGGTGTCATACACGAGTACCGAGTGCCGTGTCTCCTCAGCTGTTCATAATAGCTCACTACAGAGAGCGATCTCTCCTCACTGCAAACTTAAACGTGTAGGTTTGCGCTACGACTGAATGACGGAAATGTACTTATTTGTACACGTCTAGTTTATTGCCTTATCTTTGGTGTGAAAACACGGCGGTACTATGGTTTCGGGTATAACTTATTTAATTATATCGAATGTTTTGATTACAAAATAAATAATAGGTGCTAATGATTTTTTTATATGGTTGTCATTTTGTTTTTGATCCTCATTCTTACTCCTTTCTTATTCGGTGGGTAATAAATAATATAATAATGAAACGCGAAAATTGGAAGGGTTAAACATCCCCCCAGGCACACATAAAGTGTCGCTAGGTGTAGGAGCGGGAGGTCACGCTTGTACGCTTGAGAGTGACAGATATGCTTAACCCCTCCAATTGGTCTGGCTACTGACTAAAAAAAGTGTTAAATTAGTTCCCCATGTGTAAAATTCAAGTTAAAAAAAAAACATTTTTTCTCGAGGTTTAGCGTCTGGTGAGGTAAGCGTCGACGGAAAGTGTCAGTCGATAATTATTATTAATTTGTAACAAAATTATCTAAAATAGGTATATGTGAAAATCATTACTGAGAGTTTAAGAAGAAGAAGAGAGTACTGTAATTATCAACTTTCAGCATCTGGAACCAATGAATTGGCCGTCGACCCAAGCTAGCAGGTATGCACACACTCATAGTATGTACTAACACTGTTTTATCCCATATATATTATTCAAGAGAAAATAATAACGTCTGGGGGCCTTGGGATCTTGGACTTAAACACAATACCCTTCCTTGCGTTACGCAGTCGAGTACAAATCATTACCGATAGTTATTGATACAATAAGTACAAAATAGATAAACTTTCTATTCACACATCCATTAGCCTTTTGCGTTCCATTGCTGGTCATAGGTCTCTCCTAAATGACTGTAAAAGATTAACGTTAAATATATGTTTTTAAAATTGTCAGAATATCAATTGAGAGTGCTTATTAATTACTCGCAAGCTTAATTTGGAACACAGCTTCGTGTTAAATCAAACCATTCAATTACAACCGCCCTATCTGGATGCCCATAACCTGGTGCCCTAAATCACCGTTATCAATAAATGAATATTAAGAAATATCTGCTGGCTGGTTCCAGCTGACACATTTTGGTAACGGATCGCCCTCGCAGCTCGCGCGCCCCGCCGCAGACCGCCGTTGACAAACGACTCGGATCACTTCATTAATTGCGGCCCGCTCGCCCACTCGGCCGCCGCTAAATAATTCACACATGGGCCGCGGTGCCTGGTGTACCACTAGTGTATCAAGCCTACAGGAAAGGCACATGACGGCTTCACTTTCCCGCTTAGTGACGTCGGCCATCTCATCAAGACCTTAAAGGAGTCAATACCCCGGAACTAATAGGATTCGAGTTTGGTTCCCACTTGCCCACTTAAGTTATTTACTTGTCCGTTCGTTGACTGCGAAGGTCAAATGAAGTCTTATCTTTAGTTAGTAGTTTAGTTTATACAGTAGGGCTAGTGTCAATACTTTGTAAAAATCCTAGGCTTGTCTTTGTCCGTTTCCTGACATCTAGTTGTAAGGAGTTATCCTACTCGTAGTTCAGGAGTCAATAGTCCGGAACGAATCGAGTCAGTGGCCTCTTTTCAAGCTTCTAGGTCTCTTGGCTCGTAAGATTAGCAACAACCCAATTAGCGATAACTGCAGGGCATAAAGTATCTTCTTACATCTAAGGGCCTGAATTGGATCATCTAGTAAGTCGTTCCGAAAGGAAAGAAACCCCCCTTTGTACTCTATAGTTTGTTGAAGACTCAGTTATTAGAATACTGTATGAAATTTTTCATGATTTAAGAATAATTAAATTTTTTAAGGAACCTGGTATTACTTAGATATTTATACCTACTTAATTATAACAACTCAACATTTTTCAACGAAGTCCAACCTATTTCACAATAACTCGTAAATTGTAATTTCGCTAATAAAATTGTGGAAATATTTTCCCATTTATTTCCATAGCCATTGTTAACCAAAGCCGATATAAAAGAAAACAAGAAACGGGATTTACAAATAATACCAACTATGGTTCAACGAGTCGTCGCTCCATCGGATTAAATGCAACGCTACATTTTTCAAATTTTACCTCTGTTGAGGCTGACCGTTTGAAACAGATATCATTTGAGGTCGCCATTAAATGATAAATGACCTTTTAAATACAACCCCGTTTGAGGAAAAACTCGAATATTTATATTTCATTTCACAATGTACCGTTAGTTACATTATGTCGTTTTTATATTGCATAATATTTGCGAAATCGAGATTGATGTGGACAAAATATCAAAAATTCACTTTTCGCTGCGACCCATATACGTCCCACTGCTGGGCACGGGTCTCCCCCACAGACAAAATTCACTTACATAAAGCGAATTACTTAATAGAATTTCAATTAAATAATATTATCCACACATACGGTAATGATTTTATTAAAATTCATAACCTTTAGTTAGATGCGCCATTTGTAAATAGACACGGTTCGATAGCATTACACTTCCATATCGATAGGTGATTGATAGGTCAGTTACGTTTATGGGACTCGTTAAATAAAACTATGCGGAAAAGGTTCAATGAATAGGTAATGTCTTAATCTGAGGCGTCGGATGTCGATTGCGCCATAACAAGAGGTTGGATGAGGAAAAAGCAGCTGTGGGGCCACTTGTACCGCTCGTAACTAGAGCCGTTCGCAATTCGGCAACGGCCTAATTGATTCCTCGCCCTTTCGGCCAGACGGGGCGTCGCATTATCGAGCACAGGTGCCTCGGCTCTCCAATTATTTGCCTCCGCGATAGACGACAATATCGGCCCACCTCTCGCTCGCTGCTCAAAATCTTTTCACCCTTAATTGTGCATCGGATATTCTTTTCGTGACGTGACTCTATTAGTAATAAAGAGATCGAACACGCCGCCCTGTAACGGAAATGACTTAATTTTCGCCCAGACGTCGTCGGCACTCGTTCGCCGTTGGGCGCCTTTGTCTTCCCACCCATTAAAGGTGTGTGTAAATCTAGTAAGTCTTCCGCGAAGTAAAATATGGAGAATCTTCAGTCGATTTGTATGCGCGCCGAACTCCCGCTAAGTAATTTATCTGAAAGTATTTTTGACGGCGAACGTGAAGTAAAATTCCGTGCCGCGACTCGAGTCGCAATATGTCTTTACTCTTTCAATTACATTAAAAGCTTAATTAGGAATATTAGCGATGCGACCCGCTCTCTGCCAACTGTACTTCTGTGTGTTTGGTATTCCCTGTTTTTCGATAAATGTAAAGTTTGTTGAAGAAGTTGTCGTCGCAAGCCAAACTCCTGAGACGCTTAGACGAAACGTAGTCCGCAATTAGTGTAATGGAAGTAACCTCCCTGAGTGAAATTAACGCCATTCGTCTATAGCAAATGTAAGGGCGCACTCGGCACAATTAAGTAGTGGAGTGGAGAGAATTCGCAACAAGTGCAACATTGCTCGCCAAGTCCACGGTCCATTTAACCCACTCAGCACACGGCTGTTCCGAAACCCGTTCGCAGCGACGTGTTCGAGAATAAACACTTATTGCGTAGTCATACGCTTCATTGACGAATTCTTTGTTGTTGTTTTTCATTTGGAATCCGCTGGTAGTTTGCATTGAAACCTACCTACAAATGCCTAGTTAATTATTTTCTCAATAGTAACATTTTCGATTCTGTTAATCTTAGGTTGTTAACATTTATCTTTACCACAAAACCATCATGGTAAACCACCTAGTCTTTAATATAATTCATTCAATTCAAAGTTACAAGCCAGCAATATGTGTAAGGCTTTCTGTAACATCTCATATGTTTAAAGTCGTACGAATTCTTTTCGTAGCGCTCCCTGATTTCCCGGAAAATAAATCGTATGTGCCAAGTATAAAGTTTACTTTGTAATGTGTAAACAATGTACTTGTTGCTGCCCCTTTCCGAGTAGGATCAAGCTGTCTTCCCGAACGCTAGTTCCTTCTCGTACCCTTTTCATTCCCTATTTTCGGACGAAACAATGTCAAAGTGTTTCGGCTATAACTCTATTTGCTCGCCGAACATTATTTGTCGTAAAGAACGTGATGTGGTCATTCTGGATTTGTGCCTTATGAGACACTTGTCGCTATGAAGTTGTGAATTTAGTTCTCGTAAATCTCTCACGAGTGTAAAAAAAAGTCTAATTATAATAATATATATATAACAAAGTATTAGTGATAGACACTACAGCCACAGTATAGAGAGAGACAGAGGGGCATAGTAGGTGATGTAGGCCTCTTTCTTGATTTTATAACTTACACTGCATGAAAAGATCAGGGATGCCATTTCTTATAAAATTAAATAAGTTTTTTTATTTTTATCACTTCCATCTTTCTACATATCATCACGACATTTGTTGGTTAAGTGTCGTATCCCTATCCGTCTATCAGGCTAATGAACGACGTTCACTGCTACACCATTTTAGAAGGCTTTCAAATTACTTCTAATTTGAAAACTCTTACTGTTAAGCATAACATACAACAAAAATCCTGGTCAAAATTTAATATTAATTTACGGCCGTGTGAGTTTAAGGTGGAATTCATAACTCCTCGGCCCGTTGTGATTTGAAAAGCTAGTGGAAACTCATTAAAACTGGTAGTAGTTGTGACTAATGTCCTTCAGTGTTTATGCGAAGATAAGTTTTGCAACGTAATATGCTCACAAGTGGGCCCGCGCAGGTGCGCCACGGCGGCCCCCGCCGTACCTTTGTGTATTAAATGCGTAACTTGCTTAGGAAATTGTTTCAGGATAGAAATTACTTTAACCTCTAAACATTAACTTGCCAGATTTTCCAGATTCTAGAGAATTAAAGCAATCGTAGCGCGCTATTACAAATGTTTAAGCGTTCCTCGAGATAGCTAATTATTATTCATTCCCTTTTATTGCAGATAAATATTGTATTCGGGCAGCGCTTAAACAGCGGTCATTTATTTGCAGCACCAACTAATCCCGCATAATAGAACTTAATATCGAACGTTTATTCTGAATATTCAGATTGAGAAATACAATGGCTAAATACTATGAATAACGAGATTGTAAAATAATATGATGCTTGTAGTGAAACGTTGTTATCAATATTGTTATCGAACAAATTGTGTGTATCTACATTTTCATCAGATAAAATGTTACTGTCAGAGACGCACATCTACAATAAAATTACGATTTGGTATAGTTGTTTTATGTTTAGGCGTCCACCCATAGACGTCCCACTGCTGGGCACGGGTCTCCCCCACAGACACTGCTGCGGGAGGTCTAGAGCATACTCCACCACGCTGCTCCAATGTGGATTGGTGGATGGGTTAGTGACCAACCCAGTGTCGAATGTTCTTAAGCCACCCGAAGGTCTTCGACAAGGCTTAACGACTGTCCACCATTGAAAACAACCGGGACCGACGGATTTACGTGCCCTCCGAAGCACGGTAGCGTCCATGTAATTTTTGCCACTAGCGGTCACCCATCCACAAACCGACCGCGCCCGTCGTTGCTTAACTCTTTCGATCACATTGAATCGACTCGAGCCATTGGGCTATGAACGCTATGGTTTTATGTTTAGAATGCACTAATCACTAGATGTAGTTTAAATGTGGATTGACATGCGCGCACTGGTGTGCGTGAAATGTTTAGGGTTCGTTTCTGCAAATGCGATCGAAGCGGATTTTTCATTTGACGTTATGAACAGCGGACGCGGCATGCCAGATGTATGTACTTTGCCACACTCATAAATTAATGCATTCAGAGATAGGTAATTTACATGTGCAGTTCATGGCAATACTGCAGCCTCAAAATAACATATTTAAAGACAGTAGTAATAATAAAAGGTAGAAAGCAGCAATGAGTGAGGCTTTACACTAAATTGAAGAAGTTCGCTCCACAAGTTCACCACCTGTGACACTTGCGAGACTCTTATCTTGCTTGTCAACAAAGCACTTGCATTGTGTAAACATATGCAAAGCTCATTTTCTGGCGTGTAGGGCGCGCTAATCCATGCAATCTGTCGTAGCTTCTGCGCCTCCGCGCCGCTCGTATAAAGACAATCTGATCGGAAACTTCTCTTCACTCACCGCTTCAGGAACTTGCCACTTGTTTGTTCAATTCGACGCGATAAAACAATAATGAAGTCACCCGCGTTGTATAACCATTCGCATGCTTACTTCTGAACTTTATATAGTTATTGAGCCGTTACTTTTCAGTATGAGACGGTTTAGGTCTTAGTCCACCCAAATTGACGATTAATTTGTTGATTTAAAACGTATCGTTGAAAATATTGTAATTAATTGTGTAATTATTCCCGCTATTTTCCAACGTTGCCACGTAATACCTCACTGCTAAAGTTAGCAGTACAACTATTTTAGAAAGTGTATTAATAGTTCTATTAATACACAATAATAGTTCTATAATAGAAAGTGTATTAATAGTTCTATCTATTAATACACCTTCTAAAATAGTTGTACTTAAGAAATAAAAAAACCGTTTAATAAACAGAATTTATTATTTAAAAAAATTATATCACAATACTTTCTTCAACTGAGGACCAATCCTTCGAACTGACGTATTTTATTTAACTTGGAAGTAATAAAAAAATAATATTTTCAGTCACGCAGTTACATTGCCTAGACTGAAAATTATATGAGGCTTGTTTATACGGTTTCTTTTACAAAACTTACAATTTTTTTTGGTAATCAATTGTTCAAGACAAAACAAAGTTGAAATACACAATAAATATTAAAGTTGATTGGATTGTTTTATTTTTTCCCCATAACTTATATTTGATGTAATACAACAAGAAGTTGGAAAGTTTTTAAATTTCTTATTCAATGTCCCCAATGTTCAATTCAGAAAAAATACGCCGTTGCTCGAACAAGTGACTCTATGAAAAGAAATCACCGAATAGGTGAGTGCGAGCAAACTCACGAGTAAACATTTGCGTATGTAAACTGGAATTATTCACGAAAAAACTTTTAATGGCGTCCCCGGAGTTGCCGTCAAACATTTATCAACAAAAGAACGAACGTCCCGCAGGCGATAGAACTTGAAATGTATGGAAATTACCCAGTCACGAGCGGGAGAACAATTCACTAACGGCATAGGCAAATGTTTTTGTCGCAGCTTGTTTCGTCGGATTTGAAGCTCCGACCGAAATAGCGATCCGCTGAAAACCGAGCACACTACTCTTGAATTCACACGAGCGAGCGTAGCGTACAGCCGCTGCTGTCTACTGTAGTCCATCTGTGCTGTAGTACTGCTCCAAGTTATTCGTACAAGAAATAAATCTAATCATAAAAAATAAATATTCAAAAATAAACTTGCACAGAGTGACTGAGGACTGAAAGAGATTCCTCGATTATAGATAATACTCGCTGATAGTGCCTAATACAGTTAAATCTGCGGTTTCGGTTATCGCGAGGAAACCGTAAAAAAATCACACCGTCCCGGATCGTAAAGTAAATATTGATATATTACGATGGCTTCCTAATTTCGAACATTAACTAAGAAGTTAGATAGAATAAATACGTTTCGAACGGACACCATTTCATTTGCATTTCAATCAGAATGATGTAGCCGTTGGAAAATCCGCTTCGACGCCTCACCTAAAGCTTTTGAAATATTCTTATAACTTCTGATTCAACGGAAAAAAAAGCCTATTTGAATTGGAAAGATCAAAGCGTAAAAATTTATCGTTACAAAAAAAATAGCGGCAAGAATGTCGAAAAAGGCGTCAGCCACTTATTATTTCAACAGAGCCAGTGTCTCCTCTCTCATTCTATTTGTCTTTTCGATTGTTCCGGTGCATAGACTCCTCCATTACTCGGCACTGAAAGGAAAGTTTTGTATTCAATTTGGTATTATAATACCCATTTGAAGTCGCCACGCACCATCGCGCTGACATCGGCTATGTAAATGGGCGCTTCCGGGACTTAGTCGCGATTTCGCCAAAAACCCTGATTTTTTCAATTCACTACCTGCACACTGCTTCACACTACTCTCGAAACTTTCGAATTTTTATTCCAACGTACGTACTCGTATCAACTTTAGCAAGGCCTGCGCTGCAAGCTCTTGTCTCTATATTATACGAGTACAAGGTTGAAATCACGGACGGAACCTACCGTCTATAGTTACTTATGACTACCGTTAGGTTTCTCACGTCATCTCAAAAAGTAATAAAGTACCACTTCGAATTATTTATGAAATCACTTGTAAGGTTTTCGGTTTGTGTAAATATTTCCATGTGCATACCTGACGTGAATTTTTATTTATACCTGCGCAAGCCCCGCCGGGAGACAAGGAAACATTTCAGAGTTTCGCCTCAATTTAAAATGGAAACTTATCCCTCGGCTACCATAAAGTCTGTATTTTCCATAGAAATCCACGTAGCTCGCTCCGTTCGATCCTAGCCGTTGGTCCGCACGTCCACAGTGAATCCACGTGGATTTTGAGAGCTCGCTACGGATGAACGGTGCCTCGGAGAGAGACTTGCATCTTAGAGCGACAGGTTTTATTTTACGAGATGTTTTCCACGACCGTTTCGCAGATACTAAAATAATAAGAGTTTTATGTCGCCACGTATTATGTAGCTTTTATGACCCCCCCGAGCACGGATGAAGCGCTATTACAGTGGCTTACGAGGGCTCTTGTGACGAAATAATTAACCCAGTGTTATTCGTATTAGAGTCTGCTTCCATCTAGCATTGAATTCTTATACGTTCCTTTTATTACGCCCATTTTACATTCCTTTATGACACTTAACAATGTTGCCCTACTTGGGATGGGTAATTGCACAAATTCGTAACATACGATACCAATTTCAGATTACGCGAAGTTAGCTTACGGATTTCCTATAAAACACATAATAACATGAAATAATGAATGAAGTGTATGTGGTTGGTACTATGTATTGTTGGAATTTGCTTAACATTATAAAAATAATGTGCAAAGTAAATATGTTAATACTGTTAATCTATATATATAAAAGGAGAAGGTGACTGACTGACTGACTGACATATCAACGCAGGGCCTAAACTATAAGGGCTAGAAACTTGAAATTTTGCACAGGGGTTCCATTTATAACGTAGGGGAGCACTAAGAAAGGATTTTTGAAAATTCACCCCCTAAGGGGGTAAAACGGGGGTGCAAAGTTAGTATGAAGCTTTGCCGTTTTTGATGTTATTCGAATGAAATTCAGTGTCAAGTGGGCAACCCGAACGCGGGCAGAGGTCGCTAATGGGTATAATTCTACGCGAGCGAAGCTGCGGGCGTCCACTAGTAAGTAAATATTTCTGTTAAGGAGTTACAAATTTCTTGATAGCTGAATTACAATACAAAGTAGCAAAACTACGTGCAACTGCAACTATAGCGTCCAACCGCTTTAGTACACAAGTCTGAAAATCACGATCGAGACATAGGGCCGGCCCGAACGTCTATATTCAAGCGGGAGACAAGGGACCGATAACAGATTACCCGCAAACACGTTTTAAATTCATTTCCCGACCCGAGCGACGATCGCTCCCCGATAAAATGTGGGGACGACCCGGGAAATGGGGACATATTTACTTTGTCTCCCCGCGCGCCCACGGCCACTTTCCCCGGTCAGGTAACGTACCGAAGTGGCAAAATATTTGTCCGGAGACCGCTACCCGTTCAGATTTAAGAACATTACCTCTTCTCCAATCTGTGCGCAGCTCAAAGTTTGCCATTACGGCCCATTATTCGTGCCCGAACAATGACAGCTGTAAATAACCACCGCTCCCGCGTTCAACGTTAATCAATTTATTCGCCAATAAATAACTCTAGTTAGTTTTACCAGAAAATACTTATCCATTTGATGGTCACCAAAAGGATTACACATACAAAAAAAAGGTTTTAATAAGATTATATTTAAAGGTTAAGGATTAGGAGCACCCTGAGATAAAAATAATGATTCTCAGTAATCCCAAAAGTCTATCGAATGGATTTTTGTATGTATTAATGAAACTGGGACGCTAAGAAAATGTACTTATTTATCGTTGATCTTTATCATGTTGTAACGTTACATGATAAAGATGTTGTCTAATATCATCAAAATCAGAAACATTTTGCCCTAGAAGTGGGGCCAACAGAAATCAAATCGGATATACTCGTAGTTAGTTGAAATGATATCAACATAATTTAGCAAAGATTTTACTTAGTAATTTCAGTAGTGGGATCCTTGTCGTCACCAGACTTAACACGCGAAGAGCCAAGCACGCATTAAATAAAGGAACTACTTGTTTAACTTTGTTTACGTTTCATAAGATCTGGAAAACATCCTTGTTCTATACTGCGATTAAAAATAATCATCAGATAGGGTGTCAATGTCGTTATTATAGCATTGCAAATTTTCTCTGACATACCCCAAAAATCTTCAATTTTTTTTTAAATATTCAAACTATTAAAAACTTAACTTATATCTCGCTTTCTAAGATGTCTAAACAAAAACGTCCTGTCACACGTTTTACATTATCACTTAAAAATGTAGAAGTTAGATCAAGGGATGATTTTTTATGTGTAGGTTCGTTTTTAACACACTTTTATTAGGTCCACTTGTATGTAACTCACAATGTAAGGGAATCTTTGAGAGCTAATTTAACCATCTTCCAAGGATCGTAGCGTAATGAAAATTGGCAGCTGTATGTACTTCTGAAATGTATTCAATAATATGGTACTGTCGAGCTGATCTGATGATGGAGCCGGAAGATATTAGCTACTTTAAAGTGGAAACTTTGAGAGCTAATTTAACCATCTTCCAAGGATCGTAGCGTAATGAAAATTGGCAGCTGTATGTACTTCTGAAATGTATTCAATAATATGGTACTGTCGAGCTGATCTGATGATGGAGCCGGAAGATATTAGCTACTTTAAAGTGGAAACTTTGAGAGCTAATTTAACCATCTTCCAAGGATCGTAGCGTAGTGAAAATTGGCAGCTGTATGTACTTCTGAAATGTATTCAATAATATGGTACTGTCGAGCTGATCTGATGATGGAGCCGGAAGATATTAGCTACTTTAAAGTGGAAACTTTGAGAGCTAATTTAACCATCTTCCAAGGATCGTAGCGTAATGAAAATTGGCAGCTGTATGTACTTCTGAAATGTATTCAATAATATGGTACTGTCGAGCTGATCTGATGATGGAGCCGGAAGATATTAACTGGAACTTCATGATGGAATAAGGTATCATAGTCGTGTTTGCACTTGTGGTAAGGTCTTGTAATGAACTTTGACCACGATTAGGTTTCAAGGTCTGATGATGAAGCCGGAAGATTGGCACTGGCATTCCGTGATGGAATATCGTATCATAGTCGTGTTTGCACTTGTGGTAAAGTCTTGTAATGAACTTTGACCACGATTAGGTTTCAAGGTCTCATGATTTCTTTTTTAGTTGGATTTTTTATAAAAGTGTGTTTTTTTAGTTTTTTTAAACTATTAATTATTTATAGGATGACATAGCTAAGTTAGTTGATCTTAATTCCATTTAGGGGACATGTAACATGGTTGTTTTGGCGACCCCAGTCTCGCCAGACCTCGCAAGTTGTCCTGCGGAGATAACTTCTTCCCGTTCCTAGTCCCCAACCCACGGCTCTAATTCACCCAAACGCTTTGTACTGCAGTTCCCGTCTGAAAGTTCACCGCTGTTTCATTGAATTACATCGTACTGCCCAAATATGGTTAGTGCACAGGGAGTAAAGAGTGTTCCTACGCTAATGAATTTGTGTTGAGCTTGCATTGTGCTAGTATTCACGCGAGGCGACCGTGTTGGGGAGTTTGAAACTGTTTCAAGTTACCTATAGACCAGTCTCGATAGCTTTTAAAACAAAAAAAAATAATAGTAGAATATAACCTATTAGAAAAGGAGGAGAGTATTATAAACATTAAAGGAAAAATAAATTCCGGGCGATCTGAGGTAGGGAACGGGAAGGGGGGGGGTTTAAGGGGAAAAAACGGTTTATGTCGATTTCCGGCAAAACTAAAAGTCCTATGGAAAAAAGTTAAATGGCAAAGTTGTAGATAGTAAAAAGATCTAAAACTTTTGTATTTACACTTTTTTCACATAACCTCAAAATGTATGTGAAAAGTTCAAAAAACCAAGTTTTTGGTTTTTTATTTTTATCTTTTACAAATAATTTTTCTTTTTCACGAAATTTGGTGAAAACTTACCTTTTTATGTCCCAAATACGCTGTAATTTATTTGATTAGAAATATTTATTTTTTCAACCTTATTTTGAATTAATATCGAAAAAGAACCCTAATTTTCAATCGAAAATTCACCCGTCAAAATATCAGCTTTTTTCAAAAAGTTGGTATGCTTTCTGTTCGTTGAAACCTCTACTTTTCGATGGTGAAAAAAAATATATATCTTACTATAGTAAATCTTCTCAGAAAATGCAATCTTTAATTACTTCTTTTCCTTCCTTTGCTTTTTTTTGTCTTACACATATACATTTTTTACATCATTATTCACTTTTTATAGATTTTTAATATAGATAGTCCTTATTTTCAGGAATACATTAATTCGTATTCCATTAGTATTCCATCATTTATCAAAACATTCATGGCATATCTTCATTTGACAAGTTACGTAAAACAACTGTCAAGCTAATATTTCTGCGTATTAAGAGGGCTTACAATACAACGAAACAGAACGTTGTTTGGTTGTATATAAGCCCACGCAAGTTTACCGCAAGCCCCGGTAAGCCATACGCAAGCTTAGAATGACGCCGCTACAAACGCAACAGAAACTCGTATATACTGGGGACCACTGATCTGCCATAATCTCCTTGTAGTCGAATGATGACATCACCAGGTGATGTAGCTCTTTGGATACAGGCTAATTCGTATAAGCGTCGCATGGTTGCTTTAGCTTGCAAAGTAACATAGGCCAGGAACTTAGATTTTGCAAGCATTAAAGTAGGGCTATATATAAATAAATAAATTAATTAATTAATAAACAGTACACACTTACATCTGTTGTAGGTCTAAGTCTGTGTTGAGGGTGCCGGACCCTCACAGAAAACATCAAAATTAACATTGATGACCCGAAATTTAAATAATATTTGTTCTGTAAGCAATTTAATTGTGCCTTTAGTTAACGAGTTAATGATAAGATAGTCAAATCGGTCTAGTGCGACTCTAATTATTTAGTCAATCCAAAGTGATTTCACACTTTCGTCTTTGAAAAACTAACGCTGTTACAACCATATTTACGTGGAGAGATTTGAAACCTTTTGAACTTAATGTACTTTACTGTTTTATGTACGCCTTTAAATATAAATTACTCCTAAAACCTTGCAGCTTTGCAATTTGGTCGTGTTCTTTATTGAAATACAGACGTTTTCACACGGTACCTTCGTAAAATATGAAAACTGATTTATAATAAACTGGCTATTGCCGGCGACTTGACCAATTTAAAATTAGCTTAGCAATATGTAACCTACGATGATAGTTTTCCACCAGCGCTTACACAGTGACAAGGACATATCGAAGGACACGATGTGTGCGCACTACTTTAGAGAATTGTAGACAACTATTAACCATGTTTCCGAGGTAGGTATGTCACTGACACTGGCAAAGTTTTTATTTGTATTTGTTCAATGTTGTTCTCAAAAGTCACTTGTTGCTTGCTTACGCACTGACATTTATTATTATAACTAGTGGTCCGCCCCGGCTTCGCACGGGTATTTTATATAAAAATCAAAATTATAATACACACACATAAACCCTATTTGCGTCAGGTTACTAAAAAAATAAAAATTTAACACGACTTTATTTTACATATATAGATTATAACAATAGTTTCGTTTACGCCTAGTAATATTATATAGCCTATGTCACTCAGTGAAGATGCAGCTTTCTAATGGTGAAAGTATTTTTGTAATCGGGCCAGTAGTTTTGGCAGCGCACGCCAGAATAGCTCGCAGATGGTAGATTTAAATTTTTTGCCTACTTACCTACTCGTATATATTTTGGACAATTCACACAATATCTTTATAAGTTTTAGCCTGTGTGTTATTCTGATGTATAAGCTATATTATTGTAAAGTTTCATTAAAATCCATTCAGTACTTTTTACGTGAAAAAGTAACACACATCCATCCATTCATACATACATACATACTTACAAACTTTCCCCTTTATAATATTAGTACGATAGGATTAGTAAGGATTATACCTTATCAACAGCCTAAAATTTAAGTTTTATGCTTCTTGTTCTGAAAATGACAATACTTTCATACAACCTTTCATCTCCCTTTTCAACCCATTACAACACTTTTTTCCATGTCCACTTTTTTCTATGTCCTTTGTCAAGCTCTAGACTGCGTACCAAATTTCATTTAAATCGGTTCAGTAGTTTTGGCGTGAAAGCGAAACAGACAGACAGACAGACAGACAGACAGACACTTCAAAACCAAACGTCCAATTTTAATCATTCAAAGATCTATCTTTGAGATATCTAAATAATCTGTAAATGTAGTCCAAAAAAAAATTCAAGATAAAAAAATGGTTGTTGTGCCTCACTCGACATAGATAGGTATCCTCTTTATATATTATCATATAAAAATCAAAATTATAATACACACACATAAACCCTATTTGCGTCAGGTTACTAAAAAAATAAAAATTTAACACGACTTTATTTTACATATATAGATTATAACAATAGTTTCGTTTACGCCTAGTAATATTATATAGCCTATGTCACTCAGTGAAGATGCAGCTTTCTAATGGTGAAAGAATTTTTGAAATCGGTCCAGTAGTTTTGGCAGCGCACGCCAGAATAGCTCGCAGATGGTAGATTTTTTCCTACTTACCTACTTGACACTTATCGTCATATTTTGGACAATTCACATAATATCTTTATAAATTTTAGCCTGTGTGTTATTCTGATGTATAAACTATATTATTGTAAAGTTTCATTAAAATCCATTCAGTAATTTGTACGTGAAAAAGTAACACATCCATCCATACATACATACATACTTACAAACTTTCCCCTTTATAATATTAGTAGGATAGGATTAGTAAGAATTATACCTTATCAACAGCCTAAAATTTATGTTACTTATATGCTTCTAGTTTTGAAAATGACAATACTTTCATACAACCTTTCATCTCCCTTTTCAACCCATTACAACACTTTTTTCCAATCAAAAAGTGTCTATGTCCTTTGTCAGGCTCTAGACTGTGTACCAAATTTCATTTAAATCGGTTCAGTAGTTTTGGCGTGAAAGCGAAACAGACAGACAGACAGACAGACACTTCAAAACCAAACGTCCAATTTTAGTCATTCAAAGACCAAATATTATCTACATAAACTGTAAATGTAGTCCAAAAAAAATTCAAGATAAAAAAATGGTTGTTGTGCCTCACTCGACATAGATAGGTATAGTGTGTCGCGGTTTTTTTTATAGATATTTATAAGATCTACAATTAATTAGGACATTTTATGGTTCTATCTTTTATATTTTAGGCAGCGTACGCAAAATAAGTAGCTTTTCTGGTTGATTTTTTACACCTTGTGTCCGAAAAACCCAAATATCTTACGGAACCCTATTTTTTTTCCAAAATAAAATTTAGCCTATGTCACCCGGGGATAGTGTAGCTTTCCAACAGTGAAAGAATTTTTCAAATCGGTTCAGTAGTTTTGAAGCCTATTCGATTCAAACAAACAATCAAATCTTTCCTCTTTATATGTTATCATATAAAAATCAAAATTATAATACACACACATAAACCCTATTTGCGTCAGGTTACTAAAAAAATAAAAATTTAACACGACTTTATTTTACATATATAGATTATAACAATAGTTTCGTTTACGCCTAGTAATATTATATAGCCTATGTCACTCAGTGAAGATGCAGCTTTCTAATGGTGAAAGAATTTTTGAAATCGGTCCAGTAGTTTTGGCAGCGCACGCCAGAATAGCTCGCAGATGGTAGATTTTTTCCTACTTACCTACTTGACACTTATCGTCATATTTTGGACAATTCACATAATACCTTTATAAATTTTAGCCTGTGTGTTATTCTGATGTATAAACTATATTATTGTAAAGTTTCATTAAAATCCATTCAGTAATTTGTACGTGAAAAAGTAACACACATCCATCCATACATACATACATACTTACAAACTTTCCCCTTTATAATATTAGTAGGATAGGATTAGTAAGAATTATACCTTATCAACAGCCTAAAATTTAAGTTACTTATATGCTTCTAGTTTTGAAAATGACAATACTTTCATACAACCTTTCATCTCCCTTTTCAACCCATTACAACACTTTTTTCCAATTAAAAAGTGTCTATGTCCTTTGTCAGGCTCTAGACTGTGTACCAAATTTCATTTAAATCGGTTCAGTAGTTTTGGCGTGAAAGCGAAACAGACAGACAGACAGACAGACACTTCAAAACCAAACGTCCAATTTCAGTCATTCAAAGACCAAATATTATCTACATAAACTGTAAATGTAGTCCAAAAAAAATTCAAGTTAAAAAAATGGTTGTTGTGCCTCACTCGACATAGATAGGTATAGTGTGTCGCGGTTTTTTTATAGATATTTATAAGATCTACAATTAATTAGAACATTTTATGGTTCTATCTTTTATATTTTAGGCAGCGTACGCAAAATAAGTAGCTTTTCTGGTTGATTTTTTACACCTTGTGTCCGAAAAACCCAAATATCTTACGGAACCCTATTTTTTTCCAAAAATTTAGCCTATGTCACCCGGGGATAGTGTAGCTTTCCAACAGTGAAAGAATTTTTCAAATCGGTTCAGTAGTTTTGAAGCCTATTCGATTCAAACAAACAATCAAATCTTTCCTCTTTATATATTAGTATAGATTACACAGATCTCATACAACCATGTTTAGTGCGGACAAATCGAATACACATAAGTTCACTTGCTCTTAATATTTTTCCACTGTAACATGTGGTGACTGTATTGACTTTCAAATATTTCTAGAGGCAGTAGACAGTAGTTTTTTGTTATCATGTTTTTTTTGTAGAAATGTTATCGTTCGTCGCCTTTTCGCCGTGGGGTTAGCAGGTATCACTCGAAAAGCAACAGGAAAATATGAAAAGGCGGAATATTGCCCGACGAAATTACGATCGCTTTAGATTCCATACGGCCTATTGAGGGGTGAATTGTTCTTTGTACATTGCTATATAGAATATTCTGTTTTCTCTCTTGCCAGCAATGATTGTTGTGTGTGTAGTACCACCAAGTCAATCAAGCGTATCAATCAGTTAGTTTTCCACATGATTCCGTTATATAAAGTTGAATAATTTATGCATACGAGTATGTTTTAAATTACAACACAATGCATAACATCGCGCCTGTATTTCCTTGAGGTACAGGCAGAGGTGTGTATGCATCCACTCTTCACCAGTTATATTTAGGTCCCATGTAATATAGGTGGTGATCCATACATACAGACTCCGAGTTGCTATTGGGCATTACAAGTTATAAAAACCTAATTAAAATAAATGCAATACAATTAATTTATGTATGCAAGCATTTGAGTAGAATTGTGACCGCCGAGTACCTTCTTAATTGGCGCGCCCGAATGTTAAGATGTGCACAAGTAACCATACTCATTAGAAAGTTACGTAGGAAATCGGCTCCGTCCCCGGCTAACTTCTGATCTCAAACTAATCAAACTTCAATGATACGTTTGTTAAGGTAAATGTTGGCCAATTAACACTGCATGCTGGACATACATTTTAACATAATCATAATATCAGCGCATTGGTAAATAAATAATTCGCGTCCAAAGCCCAATAGCTCGCGTCGATTCAATTTGATCTAAAGAGTTAAGCAACGACGGGCGCGGTCGGTTTGTGGATGGGTGACCGCTAGTGGCAAAAATTTCATGGACGCTACCGTGCTTCGGAGGGCACGTAAAGCCGTCGGTCGGTCGTTTTCAATGGTGGAAACAGTCGTTAAGCCTTGTCGAGGACCTTAGGGTGGCTTGAGAACATTCGACACTGGGTTTGCCACTAACCCCTTCACCAATCCGCATTGGAGCAGCGTGGTGGAGTATGCTCTGGACTTCCCGCAGCAGTGTCTGTGGGGGAGACCCGTGCCCAGCAGTGGGACGTCTATGGGTCGCAGCGAAATAAATAATGCCGGTGCATAAATCACATTAATTTTATTTTTCTCTCACCATTGCACTTAACTCACACGGTATATAGGAATTTCAACCTTAGGGTGGTAGACCCCAATTTGGATCAAGTGGACATACTCGTACGTGTCGGAAAGTGTATTTAAAAACCGGTCACGTCCTGGTCACTCGGACGTTGGGAGTTAGAATTTGCCACTGCAACCGGAATCTAAAATTTTACATCGGGATTCGATAAATTCTTTAATAATAAAATATTCAAAAATAAAACTAATCGAGTTGAATTTTGTACAGCTTGGTACGCAATACCTACATGAATTAAAATTAAAAAATAGAAATTAAAACGTCGTTAAATTAAAAAAAAAATCAAGAATGTCTGTCGACCTAGACTTTCGCTAAGCGTGTCCAATCACCTCATAGCGAAATAAATTATTTGACTTTGACTTTGACCCGGCGATAGCTGAATAGCGGTGACAACCCAGTGGCTGAAATCCAGCTCTCTCTTGAGAGGGTTCTCCTCTCACTTGAGAGGGTCCTAGTTCGTATCCCAACGGCATACAATGAAGTTTTATTTTATGTTTCTCGCATTCTAAAAAAATAATGCGTCTGCTCTAAGCGTGAAGGATACCATCATGAGGAACTTCTTACCTTGGAAGTCTCCGTAAGATTCTCGAAGGCATCCGTGGCCTTACCACTCTCATTCCGAGAGGAGAACCACGCACATTTGGACATTTTATTTTTTATAGTTGTGGTAGTGGTAGACTGAAAAGACGTAGGTCGTTGCTTCTCGCAGGTATTTTTTGCCTTTATTTTCGCTATCGCTAACTACAGCACTTATAATCTTAGTGCAACAGTGTATGTGATTATTTACTAACCCTTTTATTTAAACGAGGGTTTCACAAAGTAACTATTTAAAAAAGGGTTCTTGAAAAAATTTATTCGATGATCCAGCTTACATTTGCTTCTTTCGTAAAGGCAAAGCTATTATGAAGATAAACATGCTCTATTTGTAAAGGAACCCGCTTCAACAAATACACTAATTGAACAAAATAGAAAGCTAATTGGCTCAGTAGCGAGCGAATACCTCTTCAGTTACAAAACCTCCATTGTAAGTTTATAAAACCTATACCTAGACAACTTAAATTTATAAATACATATTTAAGTTGTATATTAATTTATCAAACAAACCACATGTTAATGATAAGATTATTTTTAGCTAATACATAGATATTTCACCTTTTTGTTAGAGTAGGCCCACTTATTAATGAACTAGTGATGGTTTGTGATGTAAATTTATCTATGTATTTAGATAAACGGTCTGGTAAAACATTATCCTGTGCCTTAGAGAAAAAATATTCCTGTACATGACGAAACTTATTACTCTTAAGATTGGCACAGTTACAGTATGCTCTATCATAATTATGACTTTCATATACCTGACTAGTGTTATTAGATCATTATGTTAACATTACAGTTAACCTACAGCAAAAGAAATACCGTAAAGAATTATAAAACTGTCCAAAAATTCTATTCTCAAATCGTCGTGTACGCTCCTTCGCCCTTCCCTCTCATTACCGAGTCTTTATTTCCATCACTCTTCCATCAAGCTCTTTGATTGTTCGTAATCCGATATCGGATTATTCTAATACATTGTATCGGGGAAAAAATTCGCTATAGCGCGGCCATTACTCTCGGCCGTACCCGCCACCGGTGCGGTACGATAAATAGTGAGCATTAACACGTTTCTTACAGTGACATTAGGCTTTATTGGATCCAGGGAAGTAACTCAATCTCACGGGACCGAAACACTACACCGGAGATTAATTTTATCGTACATAATAATTTGTGATACCCTAGTTACTCTGGAGGATGTATTGCTTGGCTGGTTCACTTGTAGCTTGTTAGGTACCGGGTTATTTTCTAGGTGCAATTAAATATTGTATGAATTATGTGGGTTATCAAGACTGGAAAGTAGTTGAATTAAATTGTTGCATATATCTAATTAGTATGTACTGTGATTGTATGTTATTTGCAACTGCGTGCGTAAAGACAGATGAAGGAAAACCTTTGTCTGTCCAAGCTTCCCCTGCAGTCGTAGTTAAAAATTCTGTAAAATTATTCTTCTTGCTTTATAAAATGTTACGCGTATCATTATTTAAGTTGACGAGTGCAGATACTTGTATCTATGTTAATGACCTACTGCGCCGACCACAATGATTTGAATAAGGTCATGTCTTAGAATAAGTGGGATCATTTAACATGCGTTAAATAATATGCTTCAGAGTAAAGGCTTTTAGATACTCTTTTTTAGAAAGTTTATTTTTATTTTAACCTTCATAAGGTAAATAATAACGAGTTGATAATTCGTTTCACATTCTATATGAATTCAATTAGTCACGCAACTCAAAGAAGTCCATATTTAAAGTCAAGTTTTGCAAAGCGGAGAAGGTCTGCTATCCAACCCGTTTTTATCGACTATTTTGAAATACCAACATTTCTACTACTACCTTAAACTCACCATTAACATAAGTTGACTAAGAGAGAATGCCTACAGACATTAAGTTCGCCCATTATAAAATTTAGATATAAGGTTTACAAAAATATTAAATACATAAATTAATATACTTGTACTAGACTTACGTGTACCTACGTGTATCAATATAGTAGAGAGGTACGAGTAGACAACTAATAATAAACATGTAAAGGTACATATTGCGTCGAACAATAACTATGTTTTGCAACTATAAAGTTCAATTAGGACGATTAGAGAACTTTAAGTTAGTTAATTTAAGACTGATCTGTTTGTTTACAAAGTTCAGTAATAGAAGGCAGAATTGCTATATACACGGAATTTCTGTAGGGGTCAACATAGTTGGTTATCCGGCGCAAGTTCTGCATGTTGCGCCCGAGTAGTGGTTAGCGTCTGACGTCTCTATTCATTACTAAGTAACTAGCAACTGCAACTTCGTTCGAACTCCTTCCACTTTCCCTATAAAGTAGAGTTGTGACAGGGAGTAATGTCTCCTTATATTGTTCTGGGGCTAAGAGGTTTGCTACTTGCGATGGGAATTGGAAACTTTCGCGCTGTCTAGTGTCTGGTCAATTTGTTAAGGCTGAGCCTCATAAGGGTAATAGAATTTTAAAGTTTGAAAATTGTTTATAAATAATAATAGCGCTGTTAATTCATGTTTACTATTTGCATACGAATAACAGCTTCGCTGCGACCCATAGACATCCCACTGCTGGGCACGGGTCTCCCCTACAGACTTCTGCGGAAGGTCTAGCTAGAGCATACTCCACCACGCTGCTCCAATGCGGATTGTTGAAGGGGTTAGTGGCCAACCCAGTGTCGAATGTTCTCAAGCCACCCGAAGGTCTTCGACAAGGCTTAACGACTGTTTCCAGCATTGAAAACAACCGGGACCGACGGCATTACGTGCCCTCTGAGGCACGGTAGCGTCAAACCGACCGCGCCCGTCGTTGCTTAACTTTTTCGATCACATTGAATCGAAGCGACCCATTGGGCTATGGACGCTACGGCTAATAACAGCTTATGCATCTTTAAGCTAAGTAATAAGTTACATTTTAATTTTTATATTTTTACTAGTGGATGCCCGCAGCTTCGCTCGCGTAGAATTAGACCCATTAACGACGTCTGCCCGCATTCGGGTTGCCCACTTGACTTCGAAAACGGCAAAGTTTCATACTAACTTTGCGCCCCCGTTTTACCCCCTTAGGGGATGAATTTTCAAAAATCCTTTCTTAGTGCTCCCCTACGTTATAAAAGGAACCCCTGTGCAAAATTTCAAGTTTATAGTTTAGGCCCTGCGTTGATATTATGTCAGTCAGTCAGTCAGCTTCTCCTTTTATATATATATAGATTAATCAGCATTTAAGCAGCTTTCTATATAAAAGCTAATTAAAACTGAAAAGAATGTCGGAATATACAAATTCAACTTATTTTAGTTTCCAAACATGTATCAATCGAGTGAAATTTGGTGTATAACACATGAAATACTATTCAGTTATCGACAATATCGTAAGGAATAATCAAAGTGCCATGCCATGCCATGCCATGTATGGAATAATCAAAGTGCTATGACAGCCCAGTGGCTATCGAACTCGCCTCTCACTCGAGCGATCGGGCTTCAAACCCCAGTGGCACGCACCAATGACTTTTCTAAGTTATGTCCGATTTAAGAAATTAAATGTCACTTGATAGCAAGTGCTATTATTTTGCTAGCAGCAACGGTGAAATCCGGTGAAGGACATATCCATAGAATAAAGAGTCGCTCCGCTCTACAGAGCGACTCTTTATTCTATGACATATCGGAGGAAACCTGCATGCCTGAGAGTTCATCATAACGTTCGCGAAGGTATGCGAAGTCTGCCAATCCGCACTTGGCCAGCGTGGTGGACTAAGGCCTAATCCCTCCAATTCAGAGAGGAGACCCGAGCCCAACAGTGAGACAAAGAAAGGGTTATGATGAATCAAAGTGCCATATAAGTAGTGAAAATTAGTGAATAGTTTGATGGTTGAAAATACTTTCATCGGTTTTTATGCATTTTATGATATTAGCAAATTTATTTTATTAGACTAACTAACTAATTAATTAAACTGACTAACATTTTTTATCAATCAGTTGATAGGTTTTCATTTTCACGTGAGAACTGTATAGAATCCATGCAAAACTTACTGAAGTCATTACTAACTTATTTACTATTTCTAGGGCGAAAATTAGTAAATGCTGAATTTGTTTTGGAGAAGATAATATCTTCATCTAATTATGATCAAATACGATACGAAAAAATATACGATTATTCCAAACGCGCGTTTTGTAAAATTGATAATATTGACATTATTTCGTGTTTTTTTTCTTTTATTTACATTATAAAAAAAACCTGGTAAACACGTATTCTTTTAATTTTTGTAAAGAATGTTTGTTGTAAATTTGAAATGAAATGGTTGAGATTTTAAAAAAAATCCATACAATTTTTCGATCTGTATCTCATGGGAACCTCTTTATTTTCTCAGAATAAAAAAAGCCTATATGTTAACCAGGACTATGAGTAATAACTTTACCAAGTTACATCCTAATCCATCCACGGGTTTTCTTGTGATGCCCGGACAGACAGACAGACAGACAGACAATATTTTCAAAAATCACATTTCTGAGTTCTAAAGCGTTATTATAATGCCCCTGAATTGAAATTTTGAAAAAAAAAATCAATGTACAGAAAAAGTTGCTCTTCAGATTTATTATAGTATAGATTATTACGACGTCGCTAACGTGGAAGCTTAATGCCTTACTACTCTGAGGAAATATCACTGTGCATAAACTAGGTACTTTATGTAATTTTGCGTTCCAAAACCAAATGTGACATGTTTCAGTACGTTCTTGGATGGGATAGAAAATGAATCTGGTACGTTCGAATTTAAAAAAAAAGCATTAAGTATTCCATTATATTCGCCAATTGTTCATAGCGAACGTTATTGTCTGTCTTTGTTTGTGTCCGTGTACTGTTCAAGAAGGCAATAAAGTGACCTGAGGTTTAATTACTGGCATTTTAGTAGAACCGTGTTATGACGTTTTTTAGTTCATTTTATGTCAGTTGTTTTGTTCAATTATTTTACTTAAGAAATTTTTCAATTTAAAAGTGCACCTCTCATACAGGCTTTTAAAAGACTAGCTAATCATATGTTTTCTTATGAAAATTCGCCACTACGGCAGTAATAATATTCCGGTAAAAGATTTCACCGTTTGTCGGTCGTTACTCAAGTAACAACACCTCGAGTAATCGATTTCCAAATATCGATTATGAAGTTGGTGTGCGAAAATCATCCGCTACACGGGGTGGGTGCTTGACAAATGTCTGTTATAAGCGCAGAACAAATTGGTGCGATTAATTACGAGGAGAGCTGGCAGCGGAGCCAACAAATATTATCAAGATCGTTAATTCCGACATCTTACTCCAGTGCCGAGATGATTACGCGTCTGAGTGGAATATGCGGTGCGGTGTGACGCTATTTCATGCTGCGAATGCAAGCATGCCCATTTCTTCGCCACTTTGCTTTATTTTAACCTATTTCGTACTCTTCATTCATTAGGCTTCGTACCTATACTGCGTTCTCCCCTAATTTGGCATTTAAATTGGCTTTATTTTTAAATCATGTAGTTTTCCACACACACTTATCTTTCGATATAACTATATAAATTTAGCTTCTTAAATTATGAAGTACCTAGTGAATAATTCTTTTCGAAAGATAGCAGGCAGATTCGAATAGTTATGATTAAATGAGTATCATTTCTATCATTATGTTTGGGTCAGATTCGTCTCATATTATGTGAAGACCAAGAAGAAGAAGTGCTTACCCTTATTTCTGCCTAAAAGCATGTTACATCGTACACAGTCAAAACCAAGAGGAAATTCATCCATTCATCAATTCAATCCTGCCGCGTTACTCGAGCTCATAAAACATGAATATAAAATTGTGAGAGTAACACATGACTCTTAATGAAAAGTATTTTATCTCACATAAAAACATTTTATGCTCGTTTTCAGCGGTGGTTATTAAATTAAATCATAATTTACACACGTCGAGTTAAATCAGACTAAGGTTATGAAAAGGCAATAAAAATTATTAGCCCCATTGCATTCTTCCCGTATACATATTTACCATGTTTTTTGTATTTCTTTTAGGATAATGCATTACCGTTTTTAACAGTTAAAGTTCTATCGATTCTTTTTTTTTTGTTCGGCACAGATCATTGTAGCCGGCAGCGATTTATAGTAAAAAAATAGTGCTCGTGCATTTTTAAACACTTAAAAATACGTTACACACTCGTACATTAGATCATTAAGTACCTATATCTACCAATTCTAATGAAGATACACGTAAGGAAACATTTTCAATTGTATTGATCAGTAAGTAACCTTTAGTACCTACTAAATGAAATAGATGCATTGAATGCGAGCTCACGCTCTTGTAGGCTTGTCCTTTGCGTTGTAAGAATAAGCTAAATAGGCTTAATTATTACCTACATGTACACAATAATATGTTTCTAAGATTCCCTTAACATTAAAATAAGAATATTAACGACTTGAATAGAGTTGGTGCAGCATAAATATTTCATATGACATCGATAGTTGTTATCGCCCCTGTTTATGGCCTTCATAAAAATCGGAAAGACCGAGTTTACAGCGACGTTTTATTGATGTTTTATTTCCAGTAACAATTGTTATCGCGGACCTTTCTTCTACTCTTCTTAGTTTACGCTCACTGTAATGAATTAACAATGTAACTAAGGTGAGGACTTTCTATTGATGAACTGCGATGTCCATTTCGTTTTGTTAAATTGTATTCATTCAGTTACTATCCTATCGCTGTATAATAATAATCTACGTTATTACTAACATTGTAGCCTATCTATTATAATGATCTTACATACACGAGACCTCCTAGGCAATATCTTACGAACATCGGATAATCTAATTTAATTTAAGTTTATCAACGGCGTATTTAGGTACCTAAATTTCGCTTCAGATAGCGGGGTGAAATGCGACATAAATTAAACCGAAAATAATATTGACTCAAGCAATCTGTAATGTCTGTCCCTTACTGAAATAACAATAAAATCTGCCGGACCCATCTCAGAGTACTTCCTCAGTACATTTCAATATCACTAATAGATTATACGTATCGATTTCTCAACAATGGGTCGCGATACTTTTCTTTGATTACGTGGACATATATCATTTTGTGCCGGGCCGCCTTTTGAAGGTATTTCGTGCGTAATGCATAAATCTATACTCTTGTTTTTGATATACGTACTTAACGAAAACGCTGCATGTAAAAGCTTATTACATTGCCTGGTTCATTTGTATCTCCTACTTTCAGAACATTTCAAACAACAAGTTTTCGACACGAGCTCTGATTATCTACATGTCATATATGATTTACTACAACAGCTTAATAATCTCAGCAATTAATATGTGTTATTTTTTCATTGTCATAACATTTATTATCCCTACAATCATATAAAATTCCTGGAGTAAATTGTCCTTTTGAAGCATCAAAAAGCGACATTATATCGAATCTATACCATGTTATCCTAGGACGTCCCGTGTTTGCTCGTCTGATCTAAGCAAACCTCACTTTTCATATATATTTTATTCCTGATAATATTCAGATACGAAAGGTCCTTGTATTACATTCATTCAAATGACATATTGGAGAAACGTTTCAGTACGTTTTGATCGCAAAAATATATGGAGTCTTGTGTATTTGTTTTTGGTAAAACCAATACTCTTCAATGAGCAAAAACGATTGATTTCGCACTAGTTTCACTCAAGAAAACCTATGAATGCCGTGCTTATTTTTGTATACAGTGTGTGGCGTTCCGAATACGTTGGACTTGGAAAAGCACGTTTTCAGTGGACGTTGATAGAATCGCCTTTCTGAAAGACCAGTAAAGGCTACTTACATACATAATTGGACATACTCAAGTTAGCTTTGAAAGTCAGACCTTGGCATGTAGCACATAAAAAATGTCGCTTTTGAAACCTTAACTTTTCACCTTTTAAGTTCACTTCAAAAACCAAAAAATATTAAAGGAATGTTTTTGGTTTGGAATGCAAATCTTTAATATTGTTAAGAAACATTTTTCATTGCGTCACAAGTTAGTTTAGAAGTGCATATCGCGGAACCAAATCATGATGGTTTGCGGCCGACTGATATCATGATCTAAGGTCAACTATAGTATTGTCCAGCAATCCCGTTGAGCCTTCATTTCTGTTTATTGTAGGTAAGGTCTATATATCATAATTAATGAAATTAGCTCATCTGAATCCCGCGTAAGAATTAAAGGAAAATATATAAAGAGGTACAGAGTCTAGATTTTCGTACCGTTGTAAAATTTCATCATTATGAACAATAGCACATACGAGTACATAAATCAAAATCTGTTGTGCCATTCCATGAATGAATTCATCTATAAGCCTTTTAAGTCCAATGCCGGGCATAGGCTTTCCTAATCTGCGTTACACCGCCCGGTCCCGTTTTCTACCGATAGATACGCCATTTTCCGAGTTTCTGTCCATTTCGTCCGAGTCCATTCTAGGTCTTCTCGAGATCATTCTGACCAATATATTAACGTAAAGTAGGTACCTCATCTTTCGTATCTACACTTAACAATTTGGTTTAACTTCCACATAGGATTTTAGCACGAGTAATTAAGTATATTATGTTTACGTAGCAAAGTTATTACCTTAAGTCAACGGCGAGCACCGTACAAAGATATTCTCTCGCCAAATATTTAATCAAACACTCCGGCGGTACAGTAAGTTGAATAAAAATGTATATTAAACGAAATTGTGATAATCCTATAGTGTTAAAAGGGCAAAGACGGCGACACAGTTTTCTTTATTACGATGGGATCTAGCATCATTCTCCATTAACTTGAAAAATTGTTTTGAAAACGAAAACTGCCTTATTCTCCAACACAATCCGGTGTTTCGCAACGAAATTTCCATCCACGTCGTTTCTTTGTTGTGAAAAATGTTATTTAATTTCGAGCAATTATTACATGCGCTCTACGAAATTACTCCAAGGAATAGGACCTCGCGTTGGTTTTATTCCAAAGAAAACGGTTCCTTTTTTTCTACAATGAAAGCTTTATGTCGTAAAATGGGATTCCCGCTGTTACCTTAATCTTTTTATTCTATTATGCAAATTGTAGAAAAGAATGGGTAGGCAGGTTCGTCTGCAACATTTACCTAACTGTGACATCATTAACCTATTAGTATCGAAAGTTTCTAATTAGATTTGTCACCCTCACTCACCTCACTATCACGAATTTCATCGTGAAATCTATCGGTCCGTATATCGAATAACAAAATGTAATATTAGATTCAAGTGCTGTACTTCTTTAACGGTGAGGTAACTATAATTAAGGTGCGGTTAATTATCACTGCACTGCGGTTTTAAACAAAAAATTGCGAAAGTGGTGATGAAGTGTTCCCAAAGCTAAACATTATCTAGTCCACAAAACGTTCGTTGGCCGACTATTAAAGTTTTTCTGGTACTACGTAGATGCTACCTGCGTAGCGAAAATCTAAAAATAAAGGGGCGTGCAATTCCGCGGGCAATTTCGCTGTCAGCTTCTGTTTCGCATTTTGTGCAGAAAGCGTTACAAATGACGTGTGGGCTTTATTAAGTGTCTCGGGTGACGGATACCGTGGCGTGCAGGTGCGACCTCTGTTATATTGTTGTGTCGCGGGCCTTACGCTTACCTCGTTCGCTGAGCCCCGCGATGTGTATCGTATTGCGATCCCGATCTAACAGGGATGGTACTTAGCCTTAGATGGTAGATAGACAGATAGATAGATTTTGTTACTACTGTGTACCGGGATTCCTAGTAGTTTTGGTAGTTTAAATACATTTTTCGAAATAAACATTTTATCGCTTTTCACAACATATTATAAAACCTATTGTTTGTTACAGAGAGGCTCCGACGAGCTTCTATCGCAGAGTGGCGTCACCGTCATGGCACCCGCCGCTCCACACCATGCCGACAATAACAACCAAGATTCAGCCGCCAAAAAGGTAACATACGACACTTAACTAACGAGCTTGTACATATGAATTTTAAAAAACCTTTTTTGATTGCGCAAAAGCGCTTGATAGAAAATTGCATGTTATCTAGAAGTCATTTATGTACTTAAATTTGTCTTGGTTTATTTATTCGTTGTTAATAGCTAGTGGCTAAAGCAAAATGACAACTATTCATAGTTGAAGTTACCGGCACGGCGTTCACTGGTGAACGCCGTGCCGACCGCGAGCACATTCACTCCTGAAGATGATCATCGTAATAGATCGAAACTAGTCGGACTATTTTCGACTTAAATCACACGTGAGTAAGCCGGTAACTTCAACTATGAATATAGACACTCACGAATCGTTCAGTAATAAAATGACAACTATTTTTGCTGAATATAATGTCTAATGGAAATCTGTTTTAAATGGACGCTCGCGTTTATTAGACTTACCAACAATTGCGTGTACACTACAGTACAATACAATACTTACAATACAAAATCCAGGACACTTAAAAATACATATTTCTAGCAGTTACTAGTCCGCTTACTTGATTGAACCAGCTGAAGGGCCTCAACGTTTAGGTGCATTACGAGTACCTACATGTTACTTTGAACGTGTTTACGTTAAAATACTAGATACTGTTTTCGAAGCATGCCGTAACAAGCATATTAAACAACTACAGATATCACTACCAAACATTGTGATTTTATTCCGATTCCGAAAATGTATGTATTATGCTTAACAAAATTGATAAAATACGAGTACAAATCAGCTCTAGCTGATACGGGGGTGGGATTTGAGAGCTTCGCATATGATATGTAATTGTCTAACCAAAAATGATAAATCAAGGAAAACGTGAAACCGAAATAAGTACGGAGGTAAAAAGGGCATCGTAAAAAGCCAATGTGCCATAAAGGGGCATCCCCGGCGGCTTTAAGAGCTGAAATTTTATTAATCTCCGCCCATCTTGCGGATACCGAATTTGTTACGTACTGAATGGATATTAAAACGACTGATAAATTTTCAATATGCAAAAGGAGGGTATCATTTTCGTTCTTCGATGCTCTGTGTATCGGTATATTGCTTACAGTGTTCGTTTACTGAATTTATAAATTGTGCTCACGATTGCTCTGTAATTTTTTTCTTTTTAAGTACCTAGTCAATAGATATTTTACATTATATCTACAACAACTCGCTCTTGTTTTTGTTTCTGTGAATAGAAGAAGGTTAAGCCAACCGTTTACACATGCTAATTTTTTTACATGTTGTGTTTTGTGTCAATTCAATACTATAAAAAGGGGTATATTATACTGTAATAGTTTGTGCACGGGGCTTGACACTTTGTTCGTTTATTTATAGTACCTATATTAAAAGGCAGGTAAATACGTATTCTATTAATCAGTGTGAGTGTACAAAAGGTTATTTTTTTTTAAATACATATATTATTTCGTATCGCATTCTTGCTAGACTCGCATACTCGCTTGCGTAAGATCAAATGTTCAAATAATCCAGCTCTTGTTTGCCCGACACAGTGCTCCTGCCCCTAACTGACCACTCGCCAATAGATTGTTTGATCTGTTACCCTTTTTGCGGTTGCGTACTCGAACAGTCCCAAACAGATTCATATAATAGTGCCTGCAATACCCGTTTGAAGTCTCCGACTTTTGAGGGAGACGCGTGCATGATTATACAATTTTAGTATTTCTGAACCAATTGTAAATATTGTAAATTTTGCCATAGGTAAATGATACGTTATTGTTATTGACTTTGACTTTAACTTGAGCAGAGTTTGAAGGCGAGGACTTCAATTATACGACCACTCTTAATAGATTCCAGAGTCCTACAAGAGCTCCAGACATAGGTACTCCTCAATACTACACTACAATACAATTTGATAAATGCATTACATATTTAATATTTCGTAACATATCGTTTTATTTTTTCTTCCTTTTTTAACATTTAAATAAATGTATTTTGGTATTTTTTAATTTTTTGTTGGCATTGTAAATATCCAAAGGTGTACGTTTTATAAAAACCTAACAAACCAATAATAGGTATACTAGTACCTAATAAGTGGTTACTATCACAATTACCATTCAAAGTAAAGAGCCAAATAAACATGTCTCCGTGAAATGGATGTTAATTAATTATTTCCCACTAATGTGAGATAGTGAGAAAACACACTAATGAAAATGTTCATTTACATTTCATTAAATAGGTATCTAATGATTTGTGAATGATACTTATTTTTTATAGAATTACTGAAACTGTTTACGTGCTTGCGCTACATTAACGTTAAAAATAATCATTCACATAAGAATAATCGATTTTAATCATATTATTAATTCGAATTCCGAAAGAAGGTTCAAGACATTAGGTAAGTACCAAATCGCACTCGTTAATATTTTCATATTATTTTTACATAACATAAGCTAAAATATTCACAAAAATGTATCATATGAGTGATAAAAAGCGTTTTGCGATAATATGAAATGATCTAATTAACACGATATCTAATACTGTGACAATGTGATACTGTGTAATTTTTGAACTTGATTTCTAGGTGGCCCTCTCGGCTCACACTTGGCCAGTTTTACCTTGATATAAAGGTAAAAAAATAAATAGGTTTAAAAAAATCTTGACATAATGACCGATGACAGGAAAAAGAAACTGCCGTTGGGAAAAGTGAGAAAAAATAGCTTTTTACGAGTAACATTTCATATCTATTTAAACTGTTCTTTTTCTAAGTGACAGCCGCAAGAGGACTGAAAACTTAACAACAGTATTTATGTTCAGTATATTTGCTTCATTATGTAGTCTACATCCAATTGTACAATATTTCAATTAATATCTAACTCATGTATCACACTTCCAATTAGATAATAAATTATATTTTATCAAAAAAAAACATACTAGCATAAGCATAAACTTTTTAAAATAACTAGTACCTATACCTACACTAAATTTACGTAGTTACTTTAGTGTAAACTATTTCCAAATTATGCGTAGCTATGCGCGTATGCGTGTTTATCTTATACATATGGAGTAGTTAAACAACAGAAAACTAGTGCTAATAAAGTAACATAAATTATGTTTTCTTATAGAAAAAAAGGTCGTCGTGTTAGTTTCTCTAACCGTTTACTCTCACTTGCTGGACTCTGAAAAAACCCCGCCGCAGTAATCTTAATTACATTGTGATCTCGTTACAGCCCGGCTCTAATTCATAATTAAATAGGGACGTGTCCTTGCCGC
Organism: Carterocephalus palaemon; assembly: GCA_944567765.1. Lineage (NCBI taxonomy): Eukaryota > Metazoa > Arthropoda > Insecta > Lepidoptera > Hesperiidae > Carterocephalus > Carterocephalus palaemon. The sequence continues at coordinate 9,620,610 of OX155643.1, read as the reverse complement.
ACTTATTTACTTGCTATTTTATGGTTTTGCGATTGCGTCCACCTTTTTTTCCTCTCCATTGTGAAAATTTAGACTGTGCTTTTTGCAACACCCCTTCTCCTTTGTCGCACTGAATATTCATTTAGAATCCATCAGCGGAATAGCTACTCGTTTTAAGAGTATTTTTTTATGTTTTCTTTGTGTCGTTTGGGAACACCTCGATTCCTGAAAATATTAAAGAAAACTCCAAGCAAACGTTTTTAACGGTATTCGTAGGGAAGAGAGCTCAGTTCGATAAGTAAGACGTTTATTGACTCTAGAGAGAAAAGCAATTCGGACAGTATTTTTCATCGCTGTAATGATGTTATATTTTGATCTGAAAATACTTTAAGTAATAAATTTATCTAAATAGGTCACGCTTTCATTCTTTTTTAGGTTAGAAAATTATACTCATAGAATTTATATAGATGGTTCAAGTTATTTTTAATATTTTGCTCATAATATTTCTAACAGTGTTTCAAAAAATACGCATATAACAGATTATGATTAACTATATGTCTTTGACGTTTTCTTGAGGAAGTAGGTATACATAATTGATTGCTAAAAAGACATGTCCGGTTAGCAAACATTGAACAGCAACATCCCCAAAAGTAATTACTTTTACATAATGTATACGTATTAGCTCTTTCCATGAACGGCAATACGAAGTAAAGGTTGTCCATAAGAATACAAAAATCAACCCTCGTCCTATTTGACCGAGTCATTAATGTCCAAATAAAGTAATTAATTATGTTTCCCGTTTTTTCCCTCATTTTCCTGACGTTGCCCTGTAAAAACGCAGGGGGCTCTTGCTCTTGGTTGGAGATCAATCAAATCTGAGGATGCTGCCGAATGCCCTCGCCTTCACTTCACCACTACTCGAGCATTTACGAGTTTGTCTTACAGAATTACGACCACCCCAGTGTAACTCGACTGTTATTGTTATTTGGCCCACAAAATGGGGTCCCGTTTTATGATTAATTTTTGAAATAAGAAATCCAATGGTGGGCAGGTGGTTTTTAAAAGGTATGTTCACTTATTCAGTGTTTAAAATTCAGTGTTTTCGCGTCATGTATGCCAAGAGACTGAAATTTTTGTGTTAAGGAAAATTAGTCACTTCAAGATTTATAGCGTAGGTACTAGATTTACACATGGCTCCGCCTGCGTTAAATCAGATTTTAACCAGATTTATGAAGCACAAAACTAGCCCAGCCTTATTATTAAAGAAACTCATGCCTCGTTCTTGGAAGCTCGTAATACCTACTCATGTTGAGATTTGCGCCCAAACTGAAATATATTTATTTTACATGTACATAATTAAACTATTTTCATTAACATGATTATTTCAAGTATGTATGATCTTATAACTATAAAATAAAAACTATTCCAAATCAGTTCACTCAAGTAAGATCTCGAAAAAAAAAACAGCAATTCAACAAATAAAAACGAATTGAAATTGCAACATTTATTTCGGTTTTTAGAACTCCGAGTCCCAGAAAGACAGATGGAGAGCTAAAAGCATCAAACTTATAACACTCTTCTTTTTTACGTTGGATGCTAAAAAGGACTTCATAAATAAAATCTACCTTTAGTAAAACTCGCCCTAACCCTACTAAAATCTTTTTATACGTGTATAAAATTTTTATGAAAATAGATATTCAACCTTATTCTCTTTTCCCGTTTATTCCTGATAGATTTTGATCATACTTCACATATTGATCCGGTTCAGAACTACATAATACTTGAATCTTTAAAAAAAAACCGGGGTAAATCTAACGACATATTTCTGATAGTTGTGATATTCAAATCAAAAATTTCTTCAAATCAATGAATTTTCCGTTTATTGGCTCGCTCATGTTCGACTCGTCTCACATTTCTTTATCGATCAAAACTTGACAACTTACTCATTGTAAAATTAAAAGTTTAATTAATTAGCATTGTATTATATTACAAAGTTAGTCAAAGTTTTGACTAAAGGAGAGTTTAGTTACAATCCTTATCCTTACTTATATATAAATGAGAATGTGTGTATGTTGGTTTGTTCTTCTCCTCCTCAACAGAATGACGGATCGGCACGGTACATGGTGGATAGTGCCATAGGTTACTTTTTTCCCCAGAAAAAGCATGAAAGATGGAAATAATCATTTGACTTTTAATCGATTAATATTCTATTCTATATGATGGGTCTTCGATGAAGTTTTGATGAATTGATTGATATTACGAAATATTGATCGGATTCTGACTGTCGGAACTGTTGGTAAAGCTTGAGTTTAAATATTAATCGTCGATGTTGGTCGTCAAAAAATGGCTTTATTTTTATATTTTTACCACCCCTAATGATAGGGGTAGTACTAGTATTACTAGGTAGGGGCGGGCGGAGCCGCGGGTAAAGCTAGTAATAAACTGCCAATTAAAACTTGTAACGGTCCGGGCTATTCTGTACTAGTATTCTGAACAATGGTCTGATATTTGATGGGCCTACTAACTTTCCGAGCACGATCTTGTGTGCGTGTGAAAATATTAGGTCCTTACATAATATGAAATAGGCGTTTTGTCGAATGGGCCACTTTGATATCAAATATATATAAGTACGTGTGGTTCACCACCACCACAACCCTTTCTTTGTCACACTGTTGGGCACGGTCCTCAGAGACTGGGACGGATTAGGCCTTACTCCACCACGCCAGTCAAGTGAGGATTGGCAGACTTCACATGCCTTCGAGAACATTATGAAGAACTCTCTCAGGTCTATTGTCAAAACTTGCAAACAATGATGGAAAAGCTAGCCGTTAAACAACCGAGACAATTGATAAAATTGCTCTAGCCCACTGCTGTTTCAGGACAACGCTAAACCATACACTGCACAGCAGACGGTCTCTAAACTAGAGGATCTCCGATTGGAATGTCTCCGACACCCACCATACTTTCCTGCCCTCGCTCATAAAATTACCACTTTTTTCCGAACTTGGACAATTTCTTGCAAGGAAAAAAATTCAATTCCAAACTGCCTTCAAATTCATTAACAGGTGAGTAAACAACAATATCAAAATTTTGGTTGAACTAAGACATCTCTATTAATTGTGAGACTGTGAATGTATCTCATTTCAGCATACCTATTTGAAAAGCGTCTTATATGCATCCATTAACATAATGAGATTAATACAAGCTCCAGCCTTTCTTGTAAGTGGGAAGTTTCTTGGAGCCTGCTTGAAGGGTCATTAGGGCGAGCGGGGTCGTGAGACAGTTAATGATATCGCTCCGGAGGCAGGCAACCGAGAAATACTATTTCAATAAACACCGGCCGGAGCGATCACCAGGAAAATTGACCGATTCCGGGAAATCCTCGACAGAAAATGTCATATGATATTTCTTTTTTTCTTTTCGACCAACCAAGCCAGGTTTAATATTTATGGCTGAAATATGACACGAAGCGGATGATTTAAAGTGTCTGATGTGGAAATCACTCTTCGCAGATTTTCTGACCCAAAGAAAGTAATGTTCCTGTTTACATTTGAGATACCGATTGTTTTCTTTCGCGAACCGAGAAAATGTCGAAACATACCCTCGACGTGAACGTGTTTAACGTTTCATTCCTTTCCTTAGCGGCGTGAGTTTTGGTAAAATATTTTATTATTATATAATGCAAAGATTGAACCACTTTGGCATTCTCTATTTAAGATGTATTGAACAACATACTTCTTTTTTTTTATTCGGATGATTAAAGCAATCCGCAAAATGGGAACACGTAACTACGTATTTTTTTCCGAATAGTAAAATACAACAAAGTAGAGTGAACAAAGTAAAGTAAACAAAGTTTCATGCTCTTGTTCGCCACTTAACAGTATTAGGCTAATAGACATTAAAACATCTGTTTCACGGTTCAAAGTTCACAAAACAATGAATAGAAGAATAAAAGAAAATCCGTTTTAAGTAAGGGGCGAAACTATGAATTGGTTTTACAGGCACTTTGACATTGTTGTCGAGATACTGAACGTAAATTACTTCTTTTTTTTGTCACTTTGCGAAGAAACTTTTGGCGACTTCCAATCTTCATTAGAAGATATTCCATCCATTCACTGGTATAGGCTTCTCCTAAACGAGGCCACTCCATCCGATCCTGTGCCTTGGTCTGTCCACCTAGAAGAGAGGTCTATGCTCAATTTTAGGATATACATATTACATTTGTTTATTGTGCAACTCTTATAATTGGATAGATCTTATCTTTTTTTCTAGAACCAATTAAATCTCAGGCTATTTTATCACGCTGCGGCGCTCATGCTATGGCTCGTAGCAGTTGCTACGGTGTCGTAGGGTTCTCGTAGCGTCGAATTTATGGAGTAATGTTTCTTCATCATACCTCTATTTTGGCATGTTAATAAACTATGTGGGATCTAGAAATTACGATGACCTATATGCAAGTAATATGTATCTATGTACCTGGTAATAATATGAATACAACATTACAGTCATGGCCATTCAGTCTCGCGAAATGGTACAATTTCCGCAGGAAATATGTTCCATATGTATTGGTAAAATGTGTCACTCAAATGTGACACTCGACCTGCTAATACCAAACGACTACTGATTTTTTATTTCGGTATGGCTAACCCCCTCTCTTGACCCGCGAACCCAGCACGATTACTTTGTAGATGTGTCCGATATTCCAACTTATTAATTTTTGACGCCACCATTGTTTTCATCTTCTTATATATACTTAATATTTAATGATAATTATTGTATATTTCTGGTGTAATATGAAGTATATTTGTAAGCTGTTCAATGCCTGTCTTAATACGAAACACAGACATATGCCTACCGATCAAGGTAGCAAGACAAGACTGCCAATTAAATGCAACGTCAGTCGTAGCAGCGACGGTTCTAGCTGACGTACCAGCTCAACGGGAGGTGAAGTGTCATACAAAGCAACATTATATCGGAGGCCACGGCCGCAGCGCCGTAATCAAAAGGCTCCACGGGAACAATGGCGCCCACATCGGGCCCGACCGATAAGCCCCGACAATTATACTACATCGACTTTTCAATTATCCAACCGACTCTTCCCCGCTAACAATGCGAGCCTTATTTATGTATATTAGACCGGTCATTTGGAACGCCGTTTAGGTTTTAGACGATCGCCCTGTTAAACAATGTGTATCTAAATTAACTCGCTGCTGAACCGAATGGGGTGGCGTATGAATTTGTAGCTTCCCGGATGGTAATTGTTTTATTGATATGAGTACAATCGTATTAAATAATGAAACTTTTTATAAAAATAATGCAATACAACTTCAAAATCGTTCTTATTGACGAAATATAGTCAGTATTTTTAGTCGAATTTTTAAAAAGGACTTGTAGGTCAACTGGTTACTTTCAAATTAATATTTATTATATCTATATTGTATTTATATTGTATTGTATATGTATGTATATTTGTGTATGTATCTATGTTTATAATAACTTTGAAATCCACGGTATAATTAACTGCCTACCTTCTTGCCTTCAGCCTGCATCTTGTCACCAACGCCCTCGATTGACTGGTAGATAATGCTAATAGATTTAAATACATAAATAATTTCTTCATGAATTACCGAGATGACTATGTGTTCCTTTTAGGCAGGCCCTGCAATGAAATAAGTAATATTTGTGTTGAAGCAGTTGGAATATGATATTTAAACAAATAAACGCTTATGACACTTACAGCGCTAAGACCCCGTGTTTCAGGTGACGATAAAAAGAAGGGACTCTTAGTCAAGGTCACTGAATACAGGGGTTGTCACTGGACACGGTGAAGAGGATATTTTATTTTGTTTAAATACTTTAAATTTCACTTAGGTCCCTATAAATCCATAGAACATTAAATATACATAATCCATGTTGGCTAAATCCATCCGTATTGTCCGCAGGTGAAACTGGAACAGAATGTGGGCAAGCCGTCGCGCGTCATCCACATCCGAAACGTCCCGAATGAGACCACCGAGGCGGAGGTCATCCAGCTAGGGCTACCGTTCGGCCGTGTCACTAATGTGCTTGTACTCAAAGGGAAGAACCAGGTGAGAAACGATAAAACCTAAATAACATCACGCCTGTGTTACCCCCAAGGGGTAGGCAGAGATATATGTTCTTCTTACCAGTTATGTCTAGGTCCCATAGGGTGGTGAGGTCATAACTCCAAATTCTGAGCGGGAAATTACTGGGAATTCCATGTTAGAAAATATATCTAGGACTTCTAACTTCGCAGTCCAGCTTGCAACCATTAGACAAACGAGACAAAAAAGTATAGATATAGTATACCTTAACGCACAATATATTTGTACAGGGTGTTACAAATACCTATATTCATTCACCGTTTCAATAAAGATAGTGATAAAAATTGCTTATAACACAGAAAATATTTCCTTATTACGAAAAAAAAAGTAAAGATGAAGAATTTTCTTGAGAAAGAAAAATAAATTTTGCTAAGATGCTTGTCAGAAATTTAAATCGTATGGCAGCGTCGTGTTGTAATAAAATATTGATTATTTAAATAAAAAATTAACAGATAATAAACTAATACAGTAAACTCGTATTTTAACTAGGGAGTTGAATAAAATAAAAAAATCCGAGGTATAAAATTTGTATAACAAGTTTCATTAGGAATGAATCTGCATTTATTTTAGTACCCAAGTTTATTATGAGCAAGTGCCGTTTGTCGCATATTTGGGAGCTTGGGCTACTAAATTTACATTTCTTTATAATGAGAGCCATCTATTATATTGGGACTGGGTATTTTTGCTTTGTTTAATAAGTTTTTGTAGCATCGGAGCTCCCTCTGGAATTCAAATACTTGAAATGGAGAGAGTAGATTTAAATTTAAAATTACATAAATATAAAAGTTGAAGCAAATTGGGGTCTTGAGCGGTAATGCTTTGTTCAGACTTTAGTAATAACTTTACCAAACTTAGTGCAACACTGCGGTTGCAGGACTTTTTGGCGGTTTTTTATACTAAACACGATCGCAAACGTGCCTTGCAGCTTTTTAATTGAGCTTAAATTTAGCAGCAAACAAAGCGAATATGCCATACGAGTGGAGACAGAAGCGAATGAGTATTGAATAGCCTATTTGATCCTCATTTAGGATTCGGTGTGCTGTGTTGCACTGCCAAAATAATTGCGTTCAAAGGTAATTTCAATGTGACATACGACGACTGCGAAGCTCGTTGAAACGACAATGCCTTTGGAAACAAAAGACCTGTCGACGCTCACATGTTTCAATAGCCTTATTTAAATCAGTACCATGTTCATTTGGAACCAGCATTAATCGGTTAATGTTATAATAACTTGAAATGTAGTTGATAGAAATTGAATTGAATATTACTTTTTGAATATCATAAAAATTAACCTATTATTAATTTAATTTGTGTTATAATATAATTGTATATTAATAGCGATTTGATATTTTAATAACAAAATAATAACACAAGTTAACACAATGTTTTTTGGCGGCATTCATCCTTTTTGAAGTTATACTTCTTTTGGCGCGTTAGGGAAAAATGATGAGAGCAAATTATTACGATGCGCGCGCACACCGTCACAAAAAAACCGACACCATGAAGTTAGCTATAGTCAACATTGTCAAAAAATGGTTTGACAGTGTACACTTTCAATTGTCAAAGTCTGCTAGTCAGGTGCTGTCAATGTAGAAATATTTTTTTTGTGTTATTTAAATAAACTTTATTTAACTATAATGCGTTATAATAAAACTTTCAATGTATTAAATACCTTTTTTCTATTGTTAGTATCGTTTTTTCTACAAACGTAGAATAAGGCGAAAGATAAAAGTTTTGAAAAGATTTTTATCTTGTTATGCCAAAGAAGTATAACTTCTAACGCGTGTACATAAGTAAGTACACACACACATTCATGTTTTTTTTCTGAATACAATAACATAACAAACTTAACAATACAAAACTTATTCCCATATATTTCAAGTACACGACAGTAAAAACCTTGATCAAATACAAATAGGGCTACCACTTAATGTATTAACTCGGCCATGTAATAGAACTACTCTTGCCACAATGGTCGGTGGCCGGCTCGCCCGGAAGCACAACAAGTGGGTGCCGCGGTCTCGTCCGCAAATAGGCCGCTAACCATTGTAGCACCAGCTTCTACCTACTTGTTTTCTGTCTTATGTACAAGAATGATAGACCTTTTGCTCGTATTTATTATGGACTACTTGATTTTTCTTTCCATGTTAACGTGTCGAGTGGATTCTTTGCGTAATTTAATCGTCAGTGTAAGTGTCAGTAATCTATCCAAAGCATAGCATTTAAAGGTAGCCGTTTTTTTTATTGAATCTTTAATTTTGCTACAAAAATGTTTTCCACCTGGTGCCTTATGAGTTTATGTTTTCTTGAAATATTTGACATTATTCATTTAACCATAAGCTGATACATCTTCAACATATCTGATGGCTGAGGAACTAGACCGGCTCCCTGCCACCACCGGCTTCGGCAGTAGCCACGGACCACCCTGTATATATATTATATAGATCCTCTTTATAGTTCAAATAAAAAAAGCAATAAATTTAACTTAAACCAACCAAATTATACGGTGACTAGCTAATGTCGTTTTGGCCAACATGACATAAACTGATGTCTTGGACTAAACAGTTTATCCCAGTACCTACTAGTACTATAAACTAGTCTGGCCTGAAATCTGGTTTGATCGGTAACATAGATACATCCTGCATAAAAAACAATCATAATGAACTTAACTACTGGTATTATTAGTAAAATTACCTTCAAGATATCCATATGTATAGAATGCATTAAGGCTTAAATTGCAGTTATGTATAAAATGTTTTAATTATAAGTTCAAGGTTTATGTAAGGTTTTTATGATGCTTTTTGATTAAGCTCATCGGATACTTTTATTAAAGCAGTAGAGTTATCCCGCTTTAAAAGTTAATATGGTTTCTTAGGTTATTACAATCATCTATACTAATATTATAAAGAGGAAACATTTGTTTGTAATGTTTTCACAGAAAAACTACTGGACCAATTTAAAAAATTCTTTCACCATTAGAAAGCTGCATCTTCACTCAGTGACATAGGCTACATAATGTTACTAGGTGTACACGAAACTATTGTTATGTCTAATTCCACGCGAGCGAAGCTGCGGGCGTCCAATAGTGCCTAATAAAATAGTTAAAATTGAATATTTTAGGGATTTAAGATATTTTATTTTTAATTCTTTTTCGAGAAGACAGGTGGAGATGTAGACTTTTTTGCAAAATAAAGTTGAACCATTATTACCAATGTAATATAACAAACTAGCTTTTACCCGCGGCTCCGCCCGCGTGGGAAAAGGGAATTAACAATGCCATCTATTAACAACATCCGGAACTAAATATCTAGAAAATAACAAAACATCGATAATATCTTCCCATGGGGATGTTTTACCGCGGTAAAAAGTAGCCTACGTCACTCTCCACCCTCCTCACTATCTCCACACACAAAAGCCATACCATATAATAGCTTCGTTGCGACGTGAAAGCCGGACAAACAAACACACTTTCACATTTATAATATTAGTATGGATTAAATAAAAGCTAAGATACCTACTACACGTTTGTTGCGATCGTTGGCACAGAAGTGTCAAACATTTTGCGAGCAACTAACTGCGGTAAAATTGAGTTGAGTGAAGTTATCCAAAATTAAACTCCTTAGCAGAAGAGTTCAGTGAAGTTCTAGTGGCGTTCGAATCTTTTAATCGAGTTTAGAACGTACCCCTTGGAAAAGGAAGGATACAAACGTAAGTTTTGGTTACTTGTGTCATTAAAGCGAAATATTGTAATCTTATTTTTAAGCGTTGTTGTGGAATTGCGAAAGTAATATAAAATATAATTTTTTTTTTAAATTATTAAGATTATTTACATATACTTATTTACATAATTTATAAGATTTATGATATTTTAATTTTTTGTCCCAATGAATCCCGACGAAATGAGTATTTAGGGAGTAACTAATGACACGTACGAGTGATAACAAATGTTCCCGAACATCTAATTAGCTCTCGGAACATGTACTCTTCGTCTTGAATAAACGAGGTTGTTACATAGAAACGTATGAATTAATTAAATAAACGGTATAGGTATACGCTGGCAAATTAATCTAAACTGCCATCGAAAAATTATATTTAGCGAGAGCCAAGAGAGCGATTTCGTCGAAAATAAATTTCAATTTGGGTTCAGAAGGCATCTTGGGGGGTGTGTGCCGCGTCGCGCAAGCATATCTATATTTTGGAACACCGTGAGTTTTGTCAGGGTTTTCCGTCATGTTATACCGTAATTTGCCTTTTTTTACATTTGTTTAGATTTATTATTTTTTAGACTACACTAAAATAGTCTTAATTCACACTAGTATAACAATCTACACTAGAGGACAAATAAACCGGGCCACCCGCTACATTTATATTCAACCCTAGTTTTCTCGATATAGTATAACATTTACACTAATCAAAATTTACGTAGATCTCCACCAATCCGCATTGGAGCAGCGTGGTGGAGTATGCTCCAGACCTCCCGCAGCATAGTCTGTGGGGGAGACCCGTGCCCAGCAGTGGGACGTCTATGGGTCGCAGCGAAATCAAGATTTACGTAGATCTAAAGTAAAGCAAGGTTTTAATGACAATTAAAGTTGAAATTTTTGTTTCTTTTCAGTATTTTTTTTAAATGCTTATTGCATGGCGATACCTTGAAAATTACACCTTACAAAAATAGCCCTTTTTAAACACTTATAGTATAAAATAAAACTTACTGTGTTGACTGTCATTAAATGTAATTTCCTTTAAATTTTATGCAATTCCAAGGCACACTGGAAGCTAATGTAAACCTCTGTATCTCAATATACCTGTGCTTAAGACAAATCTATCTATATATATAAAAGGAGAAGCTGACTGACTGACTGACTGACATATCAACGCAGGGCCTAAACTATAAGGGTTAGAAACTTGAAATTAAGCACAGGGGTTCCATTTTAAATAACGTAGGGGGGAGCACTAAGAAAGGATTTTTGAAAATTCACCCCTTAAGGGTGTAAAACGGGAGTGCAAAGTTAGTATGAAACTTTTCCGTTTTTGAAGTCAAGTGGGCAACCCGAACGCGGGCAGACGTCGTTAATGGGTCTAATTGTAGTACGCGAGCGAAGCTGCGGGCGTCCACTAGTAAATAAATAAATACTGTTTGAGAAAAATTGGTTTGACTACCGCAGTAGCGGGTGGCCTGGATTGGTTTACCGCAAGTGTATTGTGTATTTATTTGTGTACGCTTTAATTTTCAATTCTAAAAACTGTTCATGTGTGATAATAAGTGACGAAACATGTTGTAAGCGACACATAAAAACGCGTGGAGGCATCATAACGCCAACGCAGAAGTCCCTCGTGTTTAATGTCCGTTTTATGCCGACCACGTGGAATGCAGAATTTACGACCTCCTACCGACAAATTAAAAATGAGTTAGTTTACAACCCCACAAGTCAAATAATAAAAAGGAAATCTTATTACCGCGCACACGCCGGCGCAGACCCGCGACAATGTTATCCCGTCTAATAAATAGCCCGTATGACATCCACCTTCGTATATATCGTGGCGTGAAAGAAAACAATCTCTCTTCCCAGTTCCGACACAAGAAACAAGTCGAATCCCTTTTTATGAACGGTCACAGTCGCCATTGTTGCGTTTTTTGTTATGAAATGTTCCGTGCCTTTTCATCCTCGCGTTCAAGGTGCAATCCATTGAAAATCTCTGAATTTTTCATCGTTCTCCTTTCTTAGTGATTTTAATATAATCTACTCAGTCTATCTTTCAAATAATTCATTATTTATTCTCCTTTGAATGGACTCGCTCGCTGTAGAACCTTTGTTCAATTATTATTTTCCTGAAAATGTCACCGCGTAATTTATTTTTATGGAGGTTGGACACCTAATGGCGATGTAAGTAACTTTTTAAAATAACAATTTATTTGGAAAATGTTACAATTAAACAATATAACACAATATGCGTGTAGAAAACTTTCTCAGAACTGTCGGGTACACGCTGGAATGCAGTTCCTGCATTCACCACACGTCGCACACAAAAGCCGGCCACTGAGCGCGGTGTAACATTTGAAACTAATCAATATAAAGCACTCGAAGGGTATCCCGGCTTCGGTCCTTTGGTGAACCCGAGAGGATGATGAAAAGTATCATAGTCCCCGGTAACCGAAGCTTACAGAGTCCAGTTACAAAGGCGCCATCTGCCGAGAGGTGGGCAAACATGATGTGAGTGGGCGCGGACAATCGCCTCCACTCTCGGTGATTAAAACGAAAAAGCGGTTGACACTATTTTACGATCGGCGGTGCTCGCCGCCGCGGTAGCACGCTTCCATTAATTTACGCCAGCTCAATGAGGACGATGTTATGCCTAGCTTATAAATAAATCAATCACATTATATTTCTAATATAACGTTGACATTTATTGACGCTGTATAAATTTACGACCGGTTTATAATCAATCGAATAAGTTGTAATTTAATTAAGGATCTCCCAACTTTTGCAAATAAGTGATTTAAATTTCGAGTTGGGTATTTCTTTTATTTAAGTAAATTATTGTTTCATTATAAAAAAAAATCAACACATTAGCAAAAATTCGCACCAAAAATGTTGAAGTTTAAGATTTATTTTCTATTTACATAATACAGCCTTTTTATTCGCATAATTATCGCAGCCGGCGTTTAAGGTTACGTTAACAGTTAAGTCTGTTTAAATTACCAGCCACGCTCCCCGTTACCCATAGTGGGTATTTGTTTTTTAATTAGAGCAGACAAATTTCATTTAATTTGCGGCTTGCTCCCGTACAGGGCCGCGTATTTTGTAGATACGTTGGTCGGCCATGTTCAAATGCCAAAAGCAGAAGCCTGCGGTCGAAAATGGCGTGCACGCGAAATAGGACGCGGCTATGCTAAATTTTCCCTCTAAAATTATAGTGGAAATCATAACGCATGCAGAATGATGCAGTCCGTATGCGGTGGATAAGTCAATAATGCTGAGGTTATGTACGGTCCGTTATGAATCCGATCAAGTGCTGCTCATTTTACTGCAAACAGAACCTTGCTACCGGAACGCGTCCTGTAGCTGTGATGAGGTGTACTCACTTGCGCAATTCGTACGAATTTTGTAATGTTACTAAACCATACGCAAACATTAGACAATAATAAATACTCACAAAGTGAGTTTTTTATCGTAGCTTAGTATCTACTTAAACTAGTTCTTATAGGAATTACAAGTCAAATATTTTATTCAATAAAATTTATGGGTCAAAATACCTACCTGCATCATATTCATTTCAAAGTCGTAAATTCCCAGAAATCAATCCAACTCCTATTCAAAATAAGCAAGAAAACTCAAAAGCAAAAAATGTGGACATATGGACATGAAAGACAGATTTTATTTTTGATTATTTAATTAGAGGATACCCGCAGTTTTGCTCGCGTGTAACATTGAGACATTGAATTTGAAGAAAATGAGCTTGAATAATAGAATTTACCGTCGAATTTCGACGGGTATTTTTAACAAAAATGTTAGTAATAAATGTTTTTAATAAAACATTTTAGGAAGAATGACAAGGATGACTTCGTGGGATAATATCATAAGCATATGGAATCCGCTTGTCCCATGATTTGCAAATTACTTGAATCGATATACAAAGTAAACACACGTCGTAAACTCAATTTCGAATTGGTTTGCTTAACTAGGTGAATGATCACGTGTATGATTAATTTAATAATCATTAATCTATTTACAAAATACATGACATTACAAACTACAAACTAATACTGCGATTGTTAGTCCAGTTAGCTGCGAGAAATTAACTAAGGTAATTAGAACATTAGTTGGTCAGTTCGTTAGTGGGTATGAGGATGGGGTCTGTTAGTGATAGTTAGTCCTGGTATTTGGCGTAATAGTCTAGTTAGTACTTGTTATTATATTTGGTTCCCTATATGCTCTACATGATACACAACTCTGCTTACCCTTTCGGTGAAATGCAGGCATGATATTATGTTATATATTCGATGTCTTATGAATATATGTAAGAATAATAATATCTCGAGTGAGTGTTGAGCACAAATATGTGTAAACATATTTCGCCAGCACAATACGTTTAAGTAAACTCGATTTTTGCACGAATACTACGGAAACATCGCTGTGAATTAGATGGCGAGTGCCTGCATTGGAATAAAATATATGGGTACCTGCTCTACCTACGACAAACGCGGGACCTCTCGAGTCGACGCGTCATCTTTCATTCCCATATATTTCGCTCCCGACTCCCGGTATATTCGATTAGATTAACCGATAGGTATGAGGTGATAGTTGTCACAGTAGATTCTTGCAGTTGCCACCTTCTCAATGTATGTATGCCTTTTGTATTCATTAGATACATCTACATTCGTTCTATTCTTAGTGCCTACTACTATCTAATTGAGATATAATTGCTTGAGTACGACTTTTTTTTATTGATTCGCATTTTTATTGAAATTTGATTTGTATGTATCTGTACATTTATACATTCTACACCGTAAAATTTAGCCGTTGGTGGCACAGCCCTTGGCAATCTGTCATAAGCTCGAGAAGGTTGTGTGTTTGAAACCTACTCTTTGATATAAAAAAATTCTATGCAGCCTACGCTGTGGCCTGTAAGAAAGTACTCGGCGGATTGGTGTAGTAAGTTATGGTTTTACCTCATGTATAAAATCCTTGTTCTCAGGCTTTCCTTGAAATGGCAGAAGAGATATCGGCGGTGGCGATGGTGGCTTACTTCGGCGGCTGCGTGGCTCAGCTGCGCGGCCGAGCCGTTTACATTCAGTTCTCCAACCACAAAGAGCTCAAGACCGATCAGACACACAGCAATGCCGTAAGCTTTATTAAATTATCTTTTGCACCAACTCTCTAGAGAAGACAAAGGCCACGCTGTAAGTAAACAAAATACAACAAAGCAAGATAATTGTGTTTTTACCTGTAGGTATAGATGACCTGTACGTACAACCTGTTCCTGTAGTTAATACTTTAGAAAATAAAGTACTACTTTACTTTATTTTCTGACTCATTAAACTTACCCAATCATAACAAGATAAAGGTTTCCGCACGAAACGTATAGGTTATATAGATGAGATAATTATTACATTGTAATTATTAATTTTAAAGTAGTTTTTCCTAGCTCTCCTTCGGGTAGGATGCTTGACTTCGTAAAATATACAAAGTAATGTACACCTTTTACTGTACATATATGAGTACAGATGTGATGTTTGGACACATTACAGCGGAACTAGAATATAATACTTTTAGGGTGTGGTGATATATCAGTCAACTACTAATAAAAAAATCAATTGTTTGAGCAAAAGGTAATCAATTGTTGCTCACTGTTATCATTTTATATTTATGATGTGAACACTTGATCATTTTCAATAAGGTGCAGTCTTATGTACATAGGTGCACCATAACTTTAAGAGATGTGAATCGTTAGCAAGCAGTACTCTACCACACATCTGAATGAAATAAAATGTAATTTAAACGTAGTTCGGCAAGAATCCTTCCTCCACACATTGGCACACGTGAGCACAGTTTTACGACTTACTCGTATATTATTAATCCACGTTCCAAGATATTAAAACAGTACAGGTAGGTAGGTTCCAGGTTGTAGGAAACAAGTCAGCTTAATTTAGGGAAGTACTGCCAATACTGGAATTTATTTCAAGAGGAAAAGCAAGGAAATCATACCAATTTTTGAATAGCCAACTTGCATTAATGACCCTTTTGTAACAGTTACATTTCTTTGTACCGTCTTGGAGTCGTAGTCGTCTTAAAATATTACAAGGCCAGTTCAGTGTTATTTAATAACCGTTTAAAAATATAGATTTCAGATATGTTTTTTCCATATTTTTTTTTTAAATTTTCAATCTTGGCGGGAAACATCGCAGTGTTTCTATTTTTTAGTTAAAAATTCTTTAGATGTATAATTTGGCATTTAAATGTTTTCAGTGTTAAACGAGGTTGTGTAAAACTCTAACCTATTTCCATTTCATTCAGGATCCAATCTAGGCGTAGTACCGGATACTACCACTCTGTAGAGAGGCGCTTATACCTGCAACAATTTTGACTCGTATTGGAGTCCAGTTTTGTTGTAGCGGACGGGTGAATAAATAACTGGAAGCTTTCATACTTTAGGCTAAAAAAAAAAACATGAGCGTATCGAAATCACTTTGGCAATGTTACAGACAGATTTCATTGAGCTAGAGTTTTTTTTAATTTAGCTTGTTTGGAATGCAGTTATTACTATTCAGTGCGATCGAATAGAATGCGATCCGATCGTGTGCGTGTAACGTAACGATAGTACTATTAGCTTCTTCAGTGATAGTAACAGTTGCACTGCGGTAAAGCGTTCGAGCCGTTTCCTACGACTCTGCAAGTTAGCCCTGACCGCGGGGTGCAGCTTACTGTTAGTAATGTTATCTTAGATAGCCACAATTTATGTTATGCAATGAACCGTATGAGTTGCTGTGTTTTGTTGTGCTGTGACCATTACGTTATAATCACTCATATCACAGCATTATGAGTCTTAGAAAAACCATAAAGCGAAGTCTGAGGTTAAGGGATATATATACTTACCCTGTGCATCCTGAATGTATTCAATCGGAATATTGTAACTTAATCGAAATTGAAAAACAACAATCTTACGAGAAGGTCTCGCGTGGGTCAATTTTGTGTGTAAAAAACTGTGCACGAAGTAATTAAAATGTTTGGTCTGAAAAACGACTAGAAAGTTACGCCTCAAACATATTTCCGCTTGAATTAGTTTTTTCGATGTGCACCCGGCTGGAGACACCGTATAAAATTAATGTCTTCTTTCAAGGACTTCAACACTTAAAATTTTGCTTAAATATGTACGTAGAAGTCAACTTAATTTAGCACTTCACCTGCTATTAAGAAGTTACAGTTACACTACCTTAAAATTTAAAAAATAATTTTACCAACTTTATTTGTTAGAAAAATGTGTATCTAAATAGAACTCGAAACTTCACAAATTTCACCTGAAGGCATTATTGTTTTCCTGGTTTCTGCGGTTGGATTGTTTGTGATATGACCTAAGGCATTGTTTGATAACTCGTATTGAATCTGCGGTCACAGATAGTCAACCTAATGTGGTTAAGTATAATTTAGGATTACAGCGCAAACCCAATATTACCAATATTGTTTTACATAGTATATTACCCCACCGACAAACTTGTAATTGGAGGGAAGTCTATTAGACCACATAGTAAGGGAACTAATAATGATTTGTAATGGATATTAGTCGGTCTCGGGGATCTTCATATCTCCTCCAAAAGCTCGCATTGCTGGAGGATATCAACAATTACGGTATCAAAGTACAGAATCGTGGGATTAATTAAAACGCATAATTAGTTTCATTTATCCGCGGAGGCTATAGGTAAATAACCCTGACCCAATCGATGGCTCGCTGCGTCAGCCGAATGATGGGAGATTGTTGTTATCTATAAATTTCACTCAACTCACACAGGCTATCGGCATTTGGGAGTAATATTAAAACTTTATACAATTTAATTACAATATAAATTATCCTAATGTTTGTTAGTCAACACTATAATAGTTGTTTGAACTAATTGTCAGCGGAGAACAAACACACGTCTGTTTAAACACAACGCCTAATTAATGTGATGATCGAACTCTAAACGGATACAGATATGTGTCTCATGTGTGTTTATTTATATACGCGAGCATGGTACTATGGAAAGCTTAATTCAATTAGTGCTAGCAATTCGGGAAATTAAGGCTCATTTAGACGATACCATTTTCTTGTACGTTCAAGATCAATAATTGAATGCAATTAATGAAGCTCAATAATTGCATTCAAGAATTGCAAGCAACTGTTTACACACAGATTGAAATTGTAAAATTGAACGCAACTATTGCATGCAAATCTTGATAAGAAATAATTGCCAGTGTCTTTTGTTTACACCAGTACAATTATGTTTAGGAGATTATTGCCTGTCAAGTCTTGACGTGTCTAAACACAGACTTGTATGTTCCTGTACCATTTACCGGCGGGTTGCTTCAAGTATTGCACACATTTGCGTTTGCAAATATTTCATTCAATTTTTGATGGTTGGAGAAGAAAGTTATTTGATTTCAAAATGACTCAAAAAGTATTATTATTAAATATTACATGAAAATTCGGATCTGCTGTCGTAATCAAGTTTATAGAAATTTATCGCCAACATGAGTGTTTATGGGATTCTGAAAATCCGAACTACAAAAATCGTGATGCCCGTAATGATGCACTGGCAGCATTTGAGCAGGAATTCGGAGTAGAAGGTTTCGGACCGAAAGAAATTAGGTACCAATAAAATAAAAAATGAAAACCGAAATCCAGTTGAATGGAAAATTTGCATAAGAAATAATTGTATGTACTGTTTAAACCAAGAACAGTTTTGAATGGAAAACTTGCCTCTTGCTTGCTCTACTAGCAAGAATGTGACGTGTTGTTCAGACGATGCAAGTCATTTATTTCTTGGCAATTGTTGTATTCAACAGGCAAGAAAATGGTACCGTCTAAATGAGCCTTTAGTTTCATGACGATTATCGAGTATCTTTACTGATTACATAATTTTTAAAAAAAGTTGTTTCGAGTCCAGCCTTTTCATATAGGACACGTGCTTGAGCCCAAATAATAAGATTACTTACTATTATTTATTTATTTATACAACTTTATTGGCACCTCTAAAGATATATACAATGGCCGGACTTAATGCCTTATGGCATTTTCTACCAGTCAAACCTTGGTTGTGTGGGGAAAAGTTGCGGTAGGTGGGAAAAGAAAAGAAAAACTTAAAGTTAAAACAGATTACAATTAACATATACAAGGTGTCCCAAAATTCAACGATAATCCTGAACCAGAGGATGGCCCTGCTAATGACTACTCCAGGAAAAAAAAGAAAAAAAATATATCTCGATTTTTTTTCAAATTACATAATAAAAAGGAAATTCTTAGAAAATTTATACCCCTCATGATATTTTTAACTACCATGACCACAATTTTTGAGATATTTCTGATATTTTTTTGTATCCGTGACCTAAGTAGTACTGCTATCTACCACAAATCTTAAAATTCCTATAATGTCTGTAGTTTTCACACAAAAAACAATTAAAATCATTGTTTTCCCAAAAAATTTTGATTAAATTTACTTTCAGTCCACTTTCACTCATTGTGGTGTAAAAAAAAGTATGGACACTACTATGGCAAGTTTTTTTAAAAGTTGACGCAACTAATCAAGATTCCAAAATGGTATAATACTCTTGGAAAACTAGTCACAAAAAAAAAGTATAATATTTATAAACAAGAACCATATTTCAAAAATTGTTCTTGTCGATTAGTAATAACTTTTACTATGTGCCCAAAATAGGTTTTTTGGTGGTGAAAAATGTCTGAGTAGATCCTGTCTTTGAGACAACCCCAATAAAAGAAGTCTTGGGGGTTTAGATCGGGTGAAAGGGGTAGTCATAAGATAGGACCAAGTCGCCCGATCCAACGCCCTGGATACTCTTGGTTTAAGTAGTCTCGCACAGGACGGGCATAGTGAGCTGGGCGACCATCATTTTAAAACCACATGTTTTGTAAATCACTTAGAGGCACGTCTTCTAATAAGTCTGGCAAGTTATTTTGTAAAAAGTTCAAATAATTATTTCCATTTAAGTTTCCTTGTAACTCAAAGGGCCCAGTTAAAGTTAAACAGTCCAAAATAATGCAAAGTCAGTTCAATTTGCAGATGACTTGATTCACACGTCAATTGAATACTTAACGGTGTACAGTAAAGAAAGAAGCAGAGCGTTCTGACTGCTGAGAACAGCAACTTCTCTACCTGCCCTATTGTTATTTGATAACGACATCTACATCTACCTCTGACTAACATGTAATCTCTCTCTATCTATCTCTCTCTTCTAAATTTGTTTGACTACGCACATGTCCCATTTAAATCCAAGAAATTTACAACAAAAATCATATTTTGGGCACATAGTAAAAGTTATTACTAATCGACAAGAACAATTTTTGAAATATGGTTCTTGTTTAGAAATATTATACTTTTTTTTTGTGACTAGTTTTCCAAGAGTATTATACCATTTTGGAATCTTGATTAGTTGCGTCAACTTTTAAAAAAACTTGCCATAGTAGTGTCCATACTTTTTTTTTACACCACAATGATTGAAAGTTGACTGAAAGTAAATTTGATCAAAATTTTTTGGGAAAACAATGATTTTAATTGTTTATTGTGTGAAAACTACAGACATTATAGGAATTTTAAGATTTGTGGTAGATAGCAGTACTACTTAGGTCACGGATACAAAAAAAATATCAGAAATATCTCAAAAATTGTGGTCATGGTAGTTAAAAATATCATGAGGGGTGTCAATTTTCTAAGAATTTCCTTTTTATTATGTATTTTGAAAATAAATCGAGATATATTTTTTTTCTTTTTTTTCCTGGAGTAGTTATTAGCAGGGCCATCCTCTGGCTCAGGATTATCGTTGAATTTTGGGACACCTTGTATACATGAAGTACAGATTGATTCATGAGAATAAACATAACTAATCTCGTTATTCTCGAGGGTTTTATAGAAATATTTGTACACAAAACGAATAGTATATTCCTCTAACCAGTTTATATGTTTAGCTGAAGTTTCTTTTATCAGTGAAGCTCGCATGTGAAACAAAGCGGAAATAATAAAGAATGTCACAAAGCTTTAGTTCTCTTTATACTCATAATTTATTTTCTCTGTTACCATATTGGGAAGATTTTGCGAATTTTTGCAAAATGTACGTAGGAAAAATCCAAATCCCCGTTTATTTAATTATTATATGAATGCCATAAAAACTATCTATTATGGTTTCTCAACTTGCAATATGCCGATTAATTCTTATTGTATCTCATTTTCTGCTGTGCGAAATAATTGTTATTGACACTTAAGCCTAACCTTATGTATACAGTAGGAGTTACTGTAAATAACTAACTCTTCACTTTTCTTCTGAGATTCCACTTAGTTTAAGCGGACATAAAATATTTGCATTAAATTGTAAAAAAAAATCCACTACCTACCAATAATGTAAATATTCCGACGAAACGTCAAGCCTACTTCCTTCGGCGTGTTGAAATACATTTATTCATAATGATGTGACTTGCGCTTGACAAGAAATGCCTTCGTTACAGACATTCGATGCCAAATATTAAATATTTAGCGTTTTTTATCCTAAAATTTATCTCTGAGATGTACCTATTTTAAATAGTACCACTAGCGTTTATAATCGTATGGCTGGTATCAAGCAATTAGCAATCCGTGGCAAGATTCTCTGCTTATGAGAAGAATTGGAATGGATTCCACCACTATCTGCTTTTTGAAGCACGGAAGTTCTTTAGGGTTATCCAGGTAACGGAGACCTAAGATACTTACCCTACATTATCAATCAAATACAAATTATGCACTAATGAAGCTGGATTGAATAAATCTTTCTTAAAGTAACAATCACTACCTAACGATACGTGAAATAAAGGCTTAAGTATACCCATACAATAAATAGGGACGTTTCTCCATCTTGTCACGATTCCTAGACGTCTTTGTGTCTCACACTGTTAAAACTTATAATGAGATATTTGGGGGTGCCACGAAATGGCACAAAGTAGTTCTATATAGTTATTCAAAACGTCTTATTGATGAACGTTAACGTTAGGAGATTAAATATTAACTACCGATATACTACCGAGACTTACTTTTAAATCTTAGACCTTATTTTCATTGTAACTCACTCCAACCCTAACTTTCTCAATTTGCTTAAAGTCCACTTCATTCAATGGCCGGCGATGCATTTTAGAGTTAACTATAGTACCTAAGTGAAGCTTTGATCAATCATTCCCGGCCAAAGGACCTGTGGTGCTGGCGGTTGAATGGAACTTGCCGATGGCAAAAGAAGAAGTTATTATGCCGCGGCCAAAGCGTGAGCGTCTGCCCGGCCCGGCTGAGAGATTGCGCTTCCCACGAATTCATACCTACACCTTTACTTTATCCTATCGTACATCAAAGGGTTCGTAGATAGAAATCTATTGAATGACCCTGTCCGGACTCTAAGTAAAATACTCTCGGGCTATTTTA
The DNA here is from genome assembly GCA_944567765.1 of Carterocephalus palaemon. Lineage (NCBI taxonomy): Eukaryota > Metazoa > Arthropoda > Insecta > Lepidoptera > Hesperiidae > Carterocephalus > Carterocephalus palaemon. The sequence goes on along the minus strand of OX155643.1, from coordinate 9,598,362 downwards.
CATTGCTATTTCATTCAATCATCTCACAACATTTTTGAAATGCTTATTGCGCAGATACACTTACCCAGACTGATGGCGATCGCGTCATAAATTAATATGTAAAATAAATAATGCATATACCAGCTTAGTAACACGATCTCAATTTCGTCGTTTAGCTGTCGTGACATAGAAAGTTTATTTACTATCAGATGAATTAAATCGGACAAAAGTTTTTCTAGTGAATTTGTACATCGTTATTGAAGTTCGGCAGGAGTACATGAATGGGTGAACGAGAGAGGAAGCGCAAGTCGAGTCGAATTTGCAGGGGAGCCTTTGCCGTCGGCGGCAGGCTTACCATGACACGGTTAAAGCCTTATTTTTGTGTCTGGCCTGCGCGCTTGTCAGCCTGTCGTCGGGCACAAAGCCATGTGAAAATATAGGATCAAAGTGTGCCGCGCCCGAGTGTGATCGTGGCTTCGGCTTGAACGACGTAGGTACGTGTATTTTACTCACGCGATGTTTACACTTTTTTTTGACGGTTTTCAATTTTGACGCCGCCGCCACCGTTTCGAAGGCGTCGAGAATACTTTAAAACTGCTGTTGTTCTTTATGACAGCCATTCTACCACCACGTCCGCCACTTGCACAAGCAAAGTGCGCTCGATACACTTGTTACCTTTTTTTATTCTGTGTATCGATTTCAGTGACCCAATTTTGTTCCCGTCGTTTTATAAACGGATTTCCAATTATTTCTGGAATAACTATTGGAATTTTATTAAAAGTGAAAATTGAGCTATTATACTTAATTGTTGTTTATGAGATAGCAAATTTTCAAATGAATGTTAAAAAATTATAGAAAGCACAATTTTATGAGCATGATATTCCATTAGCATCACCATCAATCATCATCACCAACATCCATCATCATCATTGATCATCATAGACTGGTATCATCACCACCACCATATTAAGGCCATTTCTAAAGCTTCACAATCATCAATCACCCACCATCACTGAAAACCGCCATCAATTAGAAGTTATTATCACCACCACCGCCAAATCCATCAATCGTCCATCATCCATCAATCGTCATCGGCGCCATCACTATCATCATTTGTTTCATCACCATCGTCAACATAAGATTTCATTTTACCCTAATATAACATACATATAACATACATATTACCTTACTAATACTTTAACTAACAGCAAAAAAAAGTATTCGTTTATTATTTAGTATTTACCAACTTCTCATTAGATAAGTTATCACAAGCGGTCCTTTAACACTTTTTTTTTTTCGTCCAATCAAAGCTTCGTAAAATCTCCGATGACATTTTTCGTAGACATTTGATGACAGATTTTAGATCGATTTTTTTAAACGATAGATTATGTCGAAGTTCGGCATTATGTCTTCAGCGCGAGAATGATTGGTATTTTCCCGGCGTGGAATAAAAGTAAACACAACTTCCATCACATTACATTTTCAGTAATGAACAAAGTAGGTAGGTGGTTGGTACCAACTGTTTTCTTTCTGTGCCTATAGGATTGTTTTATCTTTTTGCGGTGTGATTATCATTATATTGTAGCGTATCATAACAATAACAAAACATACTGATTAGGTATACTGATTATAGACTAGTTTGGTCTGATTGTTGTTAAATAAAAATGACCCATCGAGTTTTCATGTTATGAACCGAACGAAACCGTCCGTGGTCTTTGAAGACCTTCTGGCAGAGAGTATATTTAGGTACTTCCTACCTATATTATGTATATACTGTGCTCTCAAGAAGAAATATTGCTTAATCCATATTATAAACCCCGCTAATAAGTTGCCGTTCTTAAACTTGTAGCATTGATTTATTTGCAAAAGTGCAACGGCTTTCATATTGACTGATCGGGAGCGAAAAACTTCCACTAGTTACAACAAAGCTTCGAACGCTCAAGTTGTTTTATTTTCTTCTCGAATTTTTCCTTCGACTTCTTGTTATACTTTAATTCGCGAATTCATTTCCACAAAAACGACTTTTTGTTTTCGCCGTAAAATTGTATTCTGGTACCTACAGTATCCGCTGAAAACTAGATAGGTATAACTTGTTCTGGACTGGTTTAAGAGATGTTTGATATTTCGGGAATAATAATATTTTTTGTTGAATATCAACTTATTTATGCGTTGTCTATATAAAATTCTAAATAATATTTTTAATTAAATTAGTATCTCAAACTAGTACTTGGCACGTCGGTTTGCTTCACTCTTAACCGCATCGAATTCTCGTAAAGGACAAGATTTTTTTCCATTCGGCCGTCGTTCATAATACGTGGTAAATTGAATGTTCCTCATTTCACGTCCGCCGCTTGAAACTTAACCTGGGGTACAGCGGTACGGCCGCACCCGAGCACTACACCCCCATCGCAACAAAGTTACGAATCGTCCCCCGTTACAAAATAAGTTTATGGCGTCCCTTTGTTTGATGCGGTCAATGTTATCTGTTGGTCTTGCTTGGCACACTCGAAGGTGGCCGCTTGCGAGATAACAAACCTCTAGTATTACGTCCCATTGTCACCACACTCACACGAAATGACGTTATTTATTTTTTACGTGACCATAAATGTTCTTTATTTTCCCGTATGTTGTGACAGTAGTGTGTATAAGAAACTAACGCCTTAGTTTATTAAGCTGGATTTTTTTTTTGGAGAACGTTTGTTTTATGTGAATAATGAATATGGACGGAGAGCTGGCACCAATTTTTCGGTAGGTATTTGAGGCAAGCTGAAAGCTTGTCATATACCTCTCCTATTATACCCCAACACGGAAATGCAGACCTGGCTGGTGAGTAGCGGGGCTAAATCAACCCCTGAATTTTAAAAAAATTAAAAAATTAATTTCCAAAAATGTATTTGAGGCAATATGTAATTTTTATAAGTTGTAGTCCAATGTTTACAGAATATTAAAAAAAATAAGCCAGACGATTTAGTTGGGGTTTTAATATTGCCAGATACGTACAAAAATATTTTGAAAAAAATATAAAAAATGTATTTGAGGCAACTTGAAATTTTAACAGGGTATTATTTATAATTAAAAAATAAGATTCTCAAAAAGACAGATCATTTTGGTGGGGCTTTGTACCTGCCAGGTGATCTAACAAATTATGTATAGGTGCGAGTGCGTAGCGCTATGGACAAGCTGTAGAATGGGAGAGAGCGTTTATCGGCAGCTGTCTGCGTTCTTGCTGCTGCTGCGACCCATATACGTCCCACTGCTGGGCACGGGTCTCCCCCACAGACGCGGGAGGTCTAGAGCACTCTCCACCACGCTGCTCTAATGCGGATTGGTGGAGAGGTTAGTGGCCAACCTGGTGTCGAATGTTCTCAAGCCACCCGAAGGTCTTCGACAAGGCTTAACGACTGTTTCCAACATTGAAAACAACCGGGACCGACGGCTTTACGTGCCCTCCGAAGCACGGTAGCGTCCATGAAATTTTGCCACTAGCGGTCACCCATCCACAAACCGACCGCGTCCGTCGTTGCTTAACTCTTTGGATTACATTGAATCGACCCGAGCCATTGGGCTATGGACGCTACATTGGGCTATGGACGCTACAGGGTATTATTTATAATTAAAAAATAAGATTCTCAAAAAGACAGATCATTATGGTGGGGCTTTGTACCTGCCAGGTGATCTAACAAATTATGTACCTATAGGTGCGAGTGCGTAGCGCTATGGACAAGCTGTAGAATGAGAGAGAGCGTTTATCGGCAGCTGTCTGCGTTCTTACTTGCTGCGTTACTATTGGCTCAGGCGAGGTCACGTGACTTACAATAGCCATGAGGTTTCTATTCGAAGTCGTGGAGAAAAAATATAAAACTTTTGTGAATTTCTGTTAAAATCGGTTTATATTTTTTTATACTTCATCAGTCGAAACAGTCGTTAAGCCTTGTCGAAGACCTTCGGGTGGCTTGAGAACATTCGACACCGGGTTGGCCACTAACCTCTCCACCAATCCGCATTAGAGCAGCGTGGTGGAGAGTGCTCTAGACCTCCCGCGTCTGTGGGGGAGACCCGTGCCCAGCAGTGGGACGTCTATGGGTCGCAGCAGCAGCAAGAACGCAGACAGCTGCCGATAAACGCTCTCTCTCATTCTACAGCTTGTCCATAGCGCTACGCACTCGCACCTATACATAATTTCTTAGATCACCTGGCAGGTACAAAGCCCCACCAAAATGATCTGTCTTTTTGAGAATCTTATTTTTTAATTATAAATAATACCCTGTTAAAATTTCAAGTTGCCTCAAATACATTTTTTATATTTTTTTCAAAATATTTTTGTTCGTATCTGGCAATATTAAAACCCCAACTAAATCGTCTGGCTTATTTTTTTTAATATTCTGTAAACATTGGACTACAACTTATAAAAATTACATATTGCCTCAAATACATTTTTGGAAATTAAATTTTTAATTTTTTTTAAATTCAGGGGTTGATTTAGCCTCGCTACTCACCAGCCAGGTCTGCATTTCCGTGTTGGGGTATAATAGGAGAGGTATATGACAAGTTTTCAGCTTGCCTCAAATACCTACCGAAAAATTGGTGCCAGCTCTTGGACCAATAGCTGCTGCTGTGCTGTGCAGCTGCGTATGTGAAGGCGACCCGTGCCCAGCTGTGGGACGTCTATGGGTTGTAGCATGACATAAAATTACACATGCTCGAGTTACATTCATGCCATGTCCATCAAAAACGTCAGTTAATCTCACGTAATATTTTAATGTAGATAAAAAAGTTTTCTTTCCTGCAGTCGGCGTCCGCGCAGGCCGCACTGCAGGCGGCCCAGGTGATCTCCAACAGTGCGGGCGCGGCGATCGTCGCCAGCGCAGGCGCAGCTCTGCAGCCGGCCAACGGCGGTACTGAAATACAGGTATGTGTGGAAGAGGTTTATGGTTCATCTTTTTCCTTACATTTTTATAAGTTATCAAATGAAGAAAACGAGCATGCTGCATCACCTATACTGCTAAAATCATATAAAAAGAGTTCTACAATTAGCTGCAACTAGTGATGTGAATTAATTTGTCTTCACAAAGGTAAACATCAGTTCGTGCATGAAACCAACAAGGTTGAAGTGATTACACTATCCACTTAAATGATAATTAGTACGCCTCCGCAAATGTAATTTGAAGGCCCCAAAGGCGTTTCGTTACCTGAATCTGACTATAACGTGGCTAAGCACAAAGCTCGGCCGAGTGCATCCAGAGGGCTTCTAACAAAGTGAGGCGAACAAATGATCAAAGTAACTTGAAGACTATTCCGTCATGCTGCGACACCGAATGCAGATTACTTTTCTTTTGCGCATAAAAACAAGCTCTTTGCATTTTATTCTTAGTAGGTTAATGCGTTTTGCATTTGCAGTGGATCTTTACCAACTTGCACTGGTTCTTCTTTAGAGATTGCTTGGGACAGGACCACTATAGTACCACCCAAGGTCCATTTTTGCTGTTTAAATTATTTTTATAGCAATTGTATGCCCATTTGAAAGTAGTGGTTTCCAGTTACACTTGTACAGGGCTCCGATTTCTGAATTTCACCGATACTACTTAGATATTCGTATGCGAAACATATTCGTATGCGAATTTCATAACTAGTTAATTGTAGGCTAGTAAAAATTAAACAAACTATCGCCGGGCGATATAAGAATTCGAGTGGTACGGACTGCTCGATAGCCAAGTCGCGCAAATGAATTTCCAAAATAGAGACGACATGAAATGTATGCGAGTGAGATTCAAAAATACGGCCCCAGAAGACATCATAGTTCTAGTCGCCACAGTGGATTGGTAGGACTGCGTGATCGTTTACTACCTTGTATCCATAAAAAAATGAATGTGAACAGCCTACTGCATTTACTCCCTAGTGTAAACCTGTTATTTTTTGTAGAAATAGGTTTACATGTCAAATGTGGTTGTTAGTAACATGTGTACCTAATTTCAACACAAAGACGATTTGGTGAACAAATAAAAAACAAATTTAAAACTAGATTTATGTTTTACCTACTATTATTGTCTACATAAACGCGGGCCGTTGTGAATAAACTTTATAAAATAAACCAGCTTTATATTTCTAAGAATTGACCGTGAAAAGAGTAAAGTTAAACGCTAAAGAAGATTGTTTAAGCGGAAAAGAAAGATTAATTTGCTGTCAGTGTCGCAGTCTGGCGGGATAGACCACTTTGATCCGCTTGTTCGTCTCACTTTGTATAATCAACCATGCTTTGCATTATGGATTCACTTTCGATGCACTTCATGCAGGTATTTTATGATAAGATTAGATAGATATTGTTATATCATGCATAAGATCTCATATCATCACTACCCTTTCATTTGCCTCCTGAGCTAAGGTCTCCTCTTCCAAAAAGAGTAGGATAGAGCTATAGTTTACCCAGCTTGCCTGAAAAGGATTGGCAAAACTCTCGATATTGTGAATGTCCATGATATTTATTATCCTCTTGAGTTAGCTGGACTATCACCACTAAAAACTGTTTGGATGCTTAACTTTTCTATCCATTAGTCTTTGAGGATTAACTTCTGTTCACTACGATATGTTTATAGGCCTGCCTCAATCGACGTCACTCCTTTCTATCATGTGTTCTCTTAATCCAGCGGTTTCCCGTTGTTTTCTTCAGGTCGTCGGATCGATCTAATTGCAGCCAATACTCCGTTTTCTGAGTCGTGGTCTCCACTCGAAGTAATTTCTAACCCATCGATTATCAGTCCTTCGAGCGAAGTTACTTTCTATACCTACCTAATATTGATGTACAATGTGGTATTAACTGTACTATTTTCTGTAACAGGGCGGCCCCAACACCGTGCTCCGTGTGATCATCGAACACATGCTGTATCCGATTGTGCTCGACGTGCTGTACTCCATCTTCCAGCGTTACGGGAAGGTGCTAAAGATTGTCACCTTCACTAAGAATAGTAAGTGTTGCCAATATTTTTACACACTTTAATCTCAGTAATAGTTAAGTATTGGGACTTAACCCGGAACGCATCATCATCAGTCCGATCAAAGTAAATAGCCTGTCTTGACAATTGAGAGAAAAATTGTGGACGTTATCACGCTGATATGGTTTGTACTGGTTTAAGTTCCTGTTTTTAAATCATTATTATAATTATCATCATTTATTTCATGAATATTTCAGTGTCGTCGAGATTCTGAATATTGTAGTAAAACTAGATTCACCTCAAAAAATGACTTTACATAGGTTCTTTATATAAGGATTGTTAAATTTTTAATTTGGGATAGACCCAAACGCGCATTTTTATTTGTGCACCGCGCATGTCGTTCCCCAGAAGCTTACGATGGATTAAGCGACTATTAATAAATCCCATCGGAGCTGTCGGCTTTCAAAATAATTGTGGGTCCAATTTTAGTATTAGTAGTAGTGATAGATTTACCAAACATAACACAGGTCCAAAATACAAAGGCGCAATCCGTTTAAAATTTAAATCGTACCCTCATGCATATCCTAAATAAATCCCGGGGAGCACAGGAGGCTGGGGGCAGGTAAGTACATATTTGATAAGCCTTGCCCACGGCGACCTGCCCCGCAGTGTTGCTCACTTTTGACTAATTATAAACTCGGCTTAGAAACGCTGATCAAATCTATTTAAACTTGCATATGGGAAGTAAAAGATGTACGAGTATGTTGTAAATTACAGATCGTATTGAATCCAAATTTCTAATACCGTGTAAATGCGATGGATCAAGAATTCTAAGCTAACCGCTTACACCGCTACAACCCTTTCTTCCACTGTTGGGTTCGGGTCTCCTCTCGGAACGGGAGGATGGCCTTAATCCACCACGCTGGCCAATTGCGGATTTCACATGCATTCGAGAACATTATGGAGAACTCTCAGGCATTCAGGTTTCCTCTAGATATTTCCTTCTCTGTAACTGCAGGTGAAATTCAATTTATTGAATCGCACAAAGCTTAGAAAAGTCATAGATGCGTGCTTGAACTAGAATCCGGACCGCTCCAGTGAGAAACGAGTTTGATAGACACTGGGCTGTCACCGCTGTATAACATACGTTATAACGTTACACGTGTTACACGTATTAATTCTTCATTGACAATGCCAACTTCTTTAAAATTTTCGAAGCTGTCGTTAATAGAATAAACTTATTGTCTTTCCACAACTGATACGAAAGTTATATAGTTAACTACTCATTAGCCCTTAATCTACCCAAAGAAGACACAATTCAAGCAAAACACAGATGTAGTAGTTACTCTTCAAATCCAGCGGTGTAATAAAAGTTCGTACGAGTACGTTTCGGCCACGCCGAGCGACGTGTTCTCAGGCTGAATGCTTGGGCGGGTATGAATATCGTGAATGAATGCGCACACACTATTTAAAAATGAAATTTCAGAGAAGGCGTAGCAAAGACATGTAACCTAGTTAAATTTCCGGTAACATCTCACCGGTACTTACCCGATCTTAAATTAACTCATAGGTTCTAGATTTGTCACATGTCTGCATTACACTTACATAACATTATCTAACACCTCATTTTAAATTAGATATAATATATTATACCTACCTATATATTTTACTCTGCCACTAAAGCAGATGCAACTCAAATACACTGTTGAAACCAAACTGTTTGATTGGTACTTCCAGAGGTTGGCGTGTTTAAGCAAACAAAATAACAAAAAAATCTCTACTATATTAATATTAATTATAATATGTATGTATTATGTAGTATAGATAACATAATTTAATATTATGCGATCCATATGTTTTACTACTCTAGCGAAACTAACTACGTTTTGCAATCCAAAAAGGTTTAGTCCACATAATATCCTCAAGATATATTGAATTTTTAGCCCGGCAAGATAAATCACGCCGGAACTCTTTTTATGTCGCATACATCACCTTTACGACATTGTAGTGTGATATTAAGTGAATCTAGTGTTCTGAACGCCCTTAATATTTGGTGTAGCTATACCATTATGCTCTTAATGTTACATTTTCTGATGCTTTTATTCATACATTATTAACATTTTATATTAGGTTCATTATTGTAATACATAATATTAGTTAGGTACCTGACTGATGTTGGCGTCTCTGCAGCGGTGCCAGATTACTTTACTTAACTTTAGTTACATTGAAGTGTTGAAGTGTATATACAAAGCCGCCAGCGTGTCGATCACGAACCCCGTCCAATTGCGAAGAGGTGTCACACAAAGGGATGTAAACATTCCAAAGGTTTTCTCGCTGCATTCGAAGACGTGTTCAAGCTGATGTAAAGAATGAATCGCTGGATGATTCGAGCGCCATGATAGGAGACCTAAACAGTGCCACACAATGGGTGGATCTGACAATAAACATGGACAACACGAAAGTCATCTTCAATATGCATAATCATACCTAAACAGTTTTTTTATGGAACTGCTCTCGAAGATGTCGTTCAGTACATTTACCAGGACACGTTATCCAGATGGGTAAATCTAACTTCAACAAAGAGGTCGTTCATAAAATCCAACTTGGCTGGGCAGCGTTCGGGAAATTAAGACATATCTTGACAGCCTTGATACCACAGTGCCTGAAGACGAATGTTGCCAGTGATACTTACGGATCCAAACCGTGGTCCTTTATCGTTGGCCTATTTCATAATCTACTCAACGCGCTATTGAGAAATCTAGGCTCGGTATTTCGGCCACGCTACCGAATCAGAAATGGCTAAATCCGTAGACGAACAAAGCACACCGACATAGTTCGCAGCGTTAGCAATTTGAAGTGACAATGGGCAGGCCACGTCATTCGCAGGACTTATGGCCGTTCGGGATGAAAAGTGCCTCGAATGGAGACCTCGACTTCATAAAAAGAGCATAGGCCGCCCTTGGAAAGGTGGACGGATGACCTGAAGAAGGCAGAAGCGGGAAACCTTTGGATCAGGAGGCACAGGACGAGGAAGAGGTGTATCTTATGTAGATAAGCCTTCTCTGTCTCCAATAGAAGACCTCTTTTGCGTGACTACCAATAACGCTATCATATTGTTAAAGGTCCTGTATAGCAACTATCATTTTCTTACTCGACAACAGTTCCTGTTTCCCATATAATCTTGTTTGCGGTTATCTTAAACTGCATCGTTAGTACACATGTTTACAATACAAACATGGGATACACAACATTGGCTGGCCTAACTCTTGTTACGGAAATACACCGAATTTGCTCCGTTCAAAGCCGAATAGGTACCAGCCGCAGTAGATCGTAGATCCGAAACGTATAAATCCCTACTTCAATTATCTTGTCTCGTGGGGAGCATATAAACCACATATTTCGTATCCATTTCACTTTCAATACCCCACAACGAGTAAAGGTACCTGTCTGAAGTTAAGTAACGTATAATGCCTCTGGAACCAGTCTCATTTTCATATGATATCCTTAATTTTCCTCTTTTTTTCCACACAAATTTCACATTTAGTAAGTATGTATATTGCCAAATTGTTTCTGTAAGCAATAACATTGTTTTCCTCGTATTATGTGTATTAATATCCAAAAGCTGAAATTATTTTCTGGTGTATTTTTCCACATTTTGTGTTTATATGTAACATAAAGCCTGGCGCCTAAAGTATTATAATACTCGCTGTTAATTAAGCCTAACAAATATAAAACAATTCTCCAAGGCAATGGAGCGAATAGACTTAGGGTTCTATACCCTTACTATAATTCCTGCGGTTTAAAATAAAATGTGTATAATCAAATTGATAAATATGTTAACGATTTCATAAAACATAAACTTCTGGTTTACACTTATTATTTGGTTAATCACACAACGGATATTATTATTTATTTAATTTCCTAAATGAATTCAAACACAAAGTTAGATTTGCGATGGTTTTCCCTGTTATTTTCATAAGTTTTCTTCATGAATATTCAGAGAGTTTTTTATTACATTAAGCTTAATAAAAGCGAAAGTGGGAGAGTGCTCTTCGGGTGGGCGCAGATGAAATTCCGACTGTAAGCCACATAAAGGTCGCGCCACACCAATTCGTGTCCTCTGCAATTATTGTCTTAGCCGGTGTCCGCTAGTTCGATTAACACGTCAGGCACGACCCGTGAGGACGTTACTCGGTATCATACGTGGGCCTAATCCTGAAACAAATCTCAATGAAGATTGCGCATAGACGTGGTAATCCCGGCATACCCCGCCTCCCGTGCCCCTCTCTGCTTAACCTCGCCCGATTGGCTTTATTAAGGTGTACCAGACCGCTACAATTATTATGCGTCCCTTGTTTGTGGTGGATGTCGTGTCTATGTCGCCGAAGGATTCCCGTAATTAAGGATTTGATTCGACGAATGATATCGCTTTGCGATTTCAGTGTTTTTTTACCTCGTTGACCATTATAGATTGACTCTTAAGCAGCCTAACCTTAAACTTTTTTTACAATAATTTATTTATGGATAGAAGATAGCAAACGAGCTAGTAGCACCTGCCCCCTTACGCGCATGCCAACTGTGACTGACTCTGAACAAGACTCAACTGGGATGGTTTGTCCAGCTAGCTGAGAGAGTTAATCAGAGCATTAGTTGGTCAGATCATTAGTGACCACACCTTTCCAACCACAATTGCTTAAAAAAAATTATAACTCGGTAGAAATGGTACTAGGTACGTGGCGGGTGGTGGTACAAGTGGTACTGCTGATCTCTATTTGGAACAAAATAGGTTTCATATAAAACCTATTTGGTTCCCAATAGCTTCTACCACCTAAAGCCTACATATTATATCTGGAATAGAATTCAATTTAATTGACGATGTAATCTATCTGTCCAACGCTTAATCTAAATCACAACCAGGCCCAATAAGCACGTACGACCCTAGAGATATTCCGAATTCAATCCGCCAAGCAAAATACGTCTACAACACAACATAATTGAATCCAAAAATAAATTGGCGTAGCGAGCACACAAACAGCGCCATGTCGAATGCAACAATGTTAAGTTAACTTTGCCACAAAGACGTACAATTACTTATGTTGCTCTTTGCAAGTTGTGTCTAAGCAAGTTCAGATGAAAGGCCGCGTAAATTGTGAACGGGAACGTTTTCAAGTTCGACAGAGCCCGCTAAGTGCAGAAACTGCGCGGTCGTGAGATCACATTATGTTGTAATAGGTCCTACTGTGAATTTACATCGTTCAAATTTACATAGCGGAAGCGGCGGTAACATCCTCTTCACGACGAGATTATGGAATTTTTAATTTTTCACCCTCCAACTTCTTATGTTTTCGTAGACAACCATCTAAATATTCCAAAGGTACTAACTGTGTTCCGGTTGAATTTTTAATAGAAAAGCTGCAAACTCCGCGTAGATGCGGATTGATTGGGATCATTTAAATTTCTTGAGCGCAATCGAAGTAGCGACTCTATTGAATTAGCCCTCGAATATTTCAACTCGAATAAATAAAACTTTCGCCCTTGTTTTCGTTGACGGTGATGCCATTTTTGTTGGCGTAACGACAATTTTACACGGTCGTTTTTTAAATAACATGAAGTAGCGCTGTTTAAATAAGTAAGGTTAGTAAAAAAAACATTTAAATTAATTAGTTACATAAATCTAAAAAATATATCAGTAATACAAAACTCTCTTCTCGTTCTTAAAACCTTTTATTTTTCGGTTATGTCTGGTAAAGTTGTATAGTATTTTTTTCGTAAATATTATTGTAAAAACAGTTCATAAGATATTCCGAGTCAGGCATGACTCTCTGTGGGTAAGATAAACAAACGGACGTTGGCTATACTGAAATTTTTCTCCAAGACGATATCAATCCTTGAAAGGCTTTCGTCGTCCTTTCAATACGAGAAAGGTTGTTTATCCCGGGGGTATGTAGTTTCGTGTATTAGGCTCATAGAAAATAAATCCCAGTTACATACACAAGCCTCTGTGTGGTATCTATCCGCCAATGATATACAGAGCAAATTGCTGGAGGCTATTTTGTCGGTATGTTTGAACCATAACACAAACAATCTCGGAACTCCGACATCTATCCCGTGTCTCAATTCTTACTAACCATATCGATAAAAATCTGTTTCATTTCATCTTTCCCTTTGTTTTCTTTGCCATTGTCAAAATAAAAACAGAATTTCTCGGGATTATTTTTCTCCCATCTTTATCTTGTAAATCGCTCGTGACTATGTATTGAAAATATTAAAATTGCCAAGAATTCAAGATATAACGTGCACTTTAGTTACTCTGTTGCGACAGAGTGATATGAAATGGAATTTTCATTTGGTTAGTTCATTCAGTAATTCACTATAGTGGATAGTAAAGTAATATACTAACGTGAAAAACTATTTTCTCCAAAATGATACTCGGACCAAGTTACGATTAAAAATCAAGAAACTATTTAGCCATGCCATAACTATTTACGTCTACGGGTAGTTTAGTAGTACAGAACTAGTTTAATCCTGAGAAAATACATCAAACACGTCATTTAAAAATGTGGGTATGAGATCTTGAAAATTAACTAGTTTTTCTTTTAAAATGGTCTCTAAATTTGAATTACTTTTATTATTATATTATTCACCGGTTAATTTTATTCAAACTTCAATTCGCCGCAAGCCTTTTATGCATTCCATTTTGATGTAGCTAATTGGCAAGCCTAAAGAAATATGGTTCTTATGATTATTTAACTATGTATGAAGAAGATACCGTGCTACGAGTTTGGTACTTTTAATTTACGTCGACGTTGGTACAGGCAACATAAAAAGTATGCGTTTACATGATGTGCGTATTTGTTTACCTTGTTTCAAACGTGAACTCTGTTGGACCTCTTTGCCAACAACCACTATACAAAAGCATAATATAATTATACTGCAAGTGTTTCGGATTTTGTCGATCAATGGGTTCATAGCGACATTTTAAACAGTCTTGTTTTGAAATGAATTCCCCAGAAGTAATAGCGCCTCTGCAACATCGAAAACAAACTTATACCCATAACTCATGTTTGTGCCCTGCTCAAAATGAACATGAAAATAATATCGTGAGTCCACTTGTGCGGCACACTGTTCCATATAAAACATGGAGGTACATTATAGGGCGTAAATCTATGGAAGTGGCTAAATGGGATAAAAACAACACTCTTCTCTAATGGTTCGTTATGTGGCTAACGCAGGTGTTAGCCGAGGTGGCAGGCCCGAGCGTGGTATCTCGCACCTAAAAATGTGAATTTATTCCCCGCCCAACGGCCGCTCATGATCGCTACGTTCAAACCCTTAAATTAGGGCTCGACATTTATCTCCCGGCAGTAAATACTCGACTACTACTCTGAACAATTCTCTGTTTATTTCCATTTAAGGATGCCATTAAAGTATTGGTGAAACATTGATGAAATGGTTAAAATGAACCATTGAAATATATCCAAGATGGCTATGAAAAACTTACTTTACTAAACAGAACTTTAATAATATTTAGATTCTACCCTCCCTATTTCATCATTAGATTACTTGGTATTAAAATTTATTGATAATTTAAATTTTAATTATCTTATCGGGGTTGATACCTAGCCCGAGTGAAAGGTTTATTTAAATAGGTTAAAAAAATACGGCAACATACTCGTAGTAGTGTGGAGAGAATATCCTATCTTGCTGTAGTCACTATTGCAATGCAGATTAATTTTGTAATCAGAATTATAACAAGATTTAGTAAGCCAGAAATCTCAGAGTCAGACTCCAGAAATTGTTTGAAGCATTACTCATACATACGTATTTTAATTTACACGGTTTTACGTTTTAAAATAGCTGTGGCCTACCTGAGTCTCTTGTTCCGAGGACTTGGATCATGTAGCACATCGAGCGCTAATTTTACCTTGTTTTCATATACTTACGAACAAAATATTTTATGTCAAAGATTTTATTTACATATTAAGCTCGGGTTCGGAAAATGTGTAACCACTGTGTAATAAGAGCAGTAGAAATAGTTCTCTGTGTGAATGTGAAGCCTACACTTATCAAAAGTGTAATTTTATCCTTCCAAGTTATGCATGTCAGGTTGAAAGGGTTCTAAATTGTTTTAGCGTATAGTGTTCTGAATAATAGCTTTATTGAGAAACTACGAAGCATCTTAAAAAAAACTGACGGAACACCAGAACTTTTAATACGCTTTTATTAACTTGGTATGTATGTATGTTCGTAATACAATCTATGAACGTGATTTTCGCCTACTTCGAAACGTCGGATTAAATTGAAACTGCACACTTATCAAGAACCGATCGACAATGCAATATTTAAAAAAAAACTACATTTTAAAAAAAACTACATTTCGGTTATTCACAAAAACTTTTTTTTTAGGTTTTTGATGTTCATAAATTTAACCTATGTTTTTTTTTGTTTGCAGATTCATTTCAAGCCCTAATCCAATATCCAGACACTGGGTCAGCGCAAATGGCGAAAACGGTGAGTGTTGAAAACTTTCCTCCTCGTTTTTATTTAAGAGTTTGTAAAGTAAAGCTATAAAACAAAGTTGTTATTGTGTCACGTTTCATTCACTTTAATGCCCCGCTTTCGAACTATGGGAATGAAGTGTCTTATCAAAATGTACTCCCCCGGTAGACAAGAGTTTCATATTGATAGCTATTAGAGCCTTACGAGTAGGAACGTTCGCTCCGACTAGATTGGAACTATTATTGCTTCAAGCATTAGTAGCACTTTCCTTATCTTTTGAGTTACGGAACGACATTTGAAAAGGACTTTTCGCATCTGGTTCAGTATAATATTATCAAAAAGCTCCTTCTGATAACATGCTTACAATATATTGTTACGTTTATAACTTTTGTAAGATATTCAACAAATTATGTGGTTTCATTCGCAAATTATTTATTATTGGATTTTTGAAATGTTTTTGTCACAATATTAGAGTACCTACTAAATAACCGAGGAAAACAAAAAAAGACGTTTGGAAATTTCTAAGCTCAATTAATCGTCGTCAATGATCCAGCGTTATTTTTTTTTATATTGATTCCAAGAACTTTTTGATTCACCCGTATAGGTGGTACCATGTGGTGGTGGTATTATGTATCTCAACAATTCTACAATAAATTCGAGCAACAACCGGCCGGCAATGACCAAACAACAAACACACCTTGTTCCTGGTTTAGACACATTAGCGTCACCATCATAGCTGTCTGTCCAGATCCAATCCAAACACCTTTTAAGTTTTATTGGGGTACTGTCTGTCGCCGATTTGGCTTGCTAACTCAGTAATACACGCAAGGCGCTACCAGCGGGTCGCCGTAGACGGACAGTCGGACACGTCTTTGATATCATCATCAACCAATGTCTCTGTGAGGTCAAGTGTGTCATGCTGATTTGGTTACTTTACGTTATTTTATTGTTTACGTTTACTTATTTGATTTAATTTTTGCAAGCAATCGTATCGGGCAGCCGACCGGCGATCGACCACGAGAACGGCCGTGCCGTGCGCGAATGGGACACCATTTTTCTCCCCGCAACTTTTCCCATTCGCTATTCATTTGCGTTAGAAGTTGCTCCTACCGCCAACTGCAGCGACTGTTTGAACTTTATTTCTGATGCAGCGTTCAGGGCAAATTAAATTTCGTTTTTGCAGCTTCCGTAAACTTTCTTTACGAGTATAATCATTATTGAGCTTTTGTTTTTTTTTCATATCCTGACAGTTATGTATCGCCGTTAATAACTCCATGTTTTTAATTATTTCTTCGTGCACTCTATTTATTTTTTCCGTACCTTCACCAGTTGAATCGAACAGATTAAGATAGTATCTTGAACTGAAAATTGTTTCTGTTTTCATTTTATTTGAAAATGCTTTGTAGTTATTGTTCTGATTTTGCATTTGATTATTGTAAACGTGTGAAAATTTTTGTACATTAAAATCTGCAAATTATAATTAGTAACCTAACCTCTCGTGGTATTGAGATATACACAGACGGGAGTGGGCGAAAAATTATCACGTTTTTTTCCCTGTCTAGGTACTTTAAGTCATGATACAAATCTTAATACTAAAAAATAGCTCCAGTTAGCTTAAACTAACCCGTATCTTTATGACGTATCCATGTCCATCATGAGATATTTTTAGGGTAAATTATTTTATCAAACTATGTAATTAAATACAAGCAAGTCTAATACATTTACACACACATTTATACACTTAACTTTATTTATTTTTATTATGATAAAATTATTATTATGATTCAGTCATGCACCCATCCATGTTTCTAAATTTAAATTAAATTTCACGTTTGCTAACATGAACAGCATTAGGTAGAAAGAGAGCTTATTTTGAGATGCATTTGGACAATTAGGGATTATTAACATCAAATTTTCTATGTTCCGCTAATTGAAATTGTTTGATATGGCTTCGTTTTATATTGATTCATATATAGGGACCTCGCATCAAAACCACTCCATTTGAAGTCAATTTAATCCTTTATAATACGTCAGCAAATTATTTCTACTAAAGAGTAGGTAGACTACTATACCTCTTCAATCTATATATATAAAAGGAGAAGGTGACTGACTGACTGACTGACTGACTGACTGACTGACTGACATATCAACGCAGGGCCTAAACTATAAGGGCTAGAAACTTGAAATTTTGCACAGGGGTTCCTTTTATGACGTAGGGGAGCACTAAGAAAGGATTTTTGAAAATTCACCCCCTAGGGGGGTAAAACGGGGGTGCAAATTTAGTATGAAACTTTGCCGTTTTTGAAGTTAGTGATCGAATGTCTAATTCCACGCGAGCGAAGCTGCGGGCGTCCACTAGTATTATATATAAAATAAAGGTATGCTTTTTCACAAGCTTGCTTCATAGCGAAATACTCGTGTTTGGATTACAAGTGAAGTACTACCTATGCGACCAAAACTAATAAAATCGTTTACCTTCGAAGACTTCGATAGGGTCGGTAAGTTTGATGACGTTAAGTCGTGTACGTCAGTATTTCGTTATATCACAATTTTTACACAATACATTAAAACAGACTCGAAAATGATTATAATTAGCATTTTCGAGTCATGCGTTTGTCAGGGATTATTAAAAATCTTTTTCTTTTTATTTTGTCTGTGAACAACCTTCAAAACTTCAGTCCAATCCCAACCTGCCTCACAGCATAACCAAGTATGAACAAGAGCCAACTGGGCCCAGCCGTACCTTCCAAGTTCATCGCGTTTTAACACGGGGACGCGCCTGCGCTTGCGGGAGACTGGTCGCGTATTTTCTCAAAATGAAATTGAAACGTCCCGCAAGGTAAGTGGCAGCAGGAGTAAGGGGTACAAAGTGAAGTGAAGCCGGATAGCGCTCCAGTCACAAAGGGCACAGTCGGATGCTGGAGCGCTCAAATCCCCCCGATCCCCGACTGTATGATCCTTGACATAAATCTCTAACCTCCCCATCAAATCTTTTCAGAAGCGGCTTACGCGCACAGACACGAAATGTAAGCTCTTAATGTGCTCAATTCTGGTCGTACCCGTGTCGCGGGTACTCAGGTACGACCCGAGTCCCTGTTAACCTTATGCTTAGTAAATAATGGGTCTAACTCTGAATGCGTTTCAGTTATTACGTTGGCTTATCTAAAACAATGTTTGCGATAGTGGCAAAACATAAAAAATTGTGATATTTAAAACCTCTGAGAGCCGTTACTGAATGTCTCATTAAAGGATAAAGCTATTTCACCTTTCTGGAGTCATCTATTAGATAACTAGAATGTCGATAAAAATCTGTTCAATAGACTGTAAACAACTCTGGTATAGAACACTCTGGTATAGAAAAATAAGATATTTCAATCAATACAAAAACATTTAGGAACCGTGGCAATTGAAAAACGATTTCTGATTATCTTAGAGACAAAACAAACATAAAAATTTGTGATATTTAAAACCTCTGAGAGCCGTTACTGAATGTCTCATTAAAGGATAAAGCTATTTCACCTTTCTGGAGTCATCTATTAGATAACTAGAATGTCGATAAAAATCTGTTCAATAGACTGTAAACAACTCTGGTATAGAACACTCTGGTATAGAAAAATAAGATATTTCAATCAATACAAAAACATTTAGGAACCGTGGCAATTGAAAAACGATTTCTGATTATCTTAGAGATAACATCTTGTGAATTAAAAAAAATTTTGCTGTCTGTACTATAATTAAGTATTTTCGCAACTAAACATAACGCCACGGTTATATAGGAATTCGTAAACAACGCGTGACCGTTCCATCAATAAGTTATTATGATTGATAACTGTGTGATTCAGGTGGACGTGCTCAGTCCCATCCATAAAAGGTCGGCGTTAGTTTCGAATGACTGAGTGTATGAATACCGATTACTGCCTTCTTTCTGTATAACTGCTAATGTTATGTAAGTATTATTATATAGATGGAATGATAATAATAT
The DNA here is from genome assembly GCA_944567765.1 of Carterocephalus palaemon. Taxonomy (NCBI): domain Eukaryota; kingdom Metazoa; phylum Arthropoda; class Insecta; order Lepidoptera; family Hesperiidae; genus Carterocephalus; species Carterocephalus palaemon. The sequence goes on along the minus strand of OX155643.1, from coordinate 9,578,976 downwards.
GATTTTACAAACTTCAATAAGTGAGGAACGATTGCATTTATGCGAACAGCTTAGATAGGTAATAGATAGTTATTGTTATATATGTATATGCGTTTAACATTTAGTAGCACAAAGCGCTACAAAATGTTAAACGCCTAAATGTATATAACAATAAATCCTACTCAATTATCTTGAATATATGAGCGGAATGAGCGATATGATATATATAGGCGGAAAGTGAAAAATTTAGGTACTTACGTAATAAACTTAGGCCCACTTGCATAGTCTAGAGTTAGCTGATTTAACTCCCGAGTTAAAAACTAACAGAGTGTTAATAATTTATCTTGCACGATCAAGTTGTATATGAAAGTTAGTCGTTCGGGATAGCTCGTGGGCTTCAGATCTGAAGAACTGAATAAGAATCTGATTTGAGTTAATTTAAGCCAACATTATTTAGTGAGAGCGAAAAACAAAAATTATTTAAACAATATCTGATGTTAATTCCCAAAACGCAGCAAACAACTGTTTCAACGGAACTGAATTAAACAGACCGCGACTCCGCAATGCCTTCGTCTTGTAGGTTCAATAAAGTGAAATCCTGGGTAGCTTTTACGGGTCGAGGTGCGGGGCTTTGTTTACATTTTAAAATTGCACTTTGCCACTGCGCCCGCGTTAGCCGCGACCTTTCTTCCATCCCAGGACTTATTCAAACATCGTATCCGTCGAAAATGTGATACTGCAGTGTGCTATGTGGCGCCCGCTCGATTAGGGAACTGACTATGAATAAAGTGCGTTTTGGAAAATTCATATTTGGAGTTTCTTTATTTTTATCGGATTAGTGCAGAACAATATTACCTGACTAGTGGACGCAGCTTCGGCTCCCGTGGAATTACATATAACAATAACTTCTTATATAGGTACCTAGTTGCCACCCTTCTCAAGGACACTACCGATCTAATTCTGTCCTTCGAACGTCATTAGTACGGAAATCACTGGTATAAAAAGTTAATAAATAGGTACATATACCTATATTTTTATTTACTCAACTGTAAACATTTGTTGGAATGGAGATTGGATTCAGAGGGCGCAAGATCGGGAGGAGTGGCGACGATTGAGGGAGGCCTATGTCCAACAGTGGACCCAAAAAGACTGTTAGATGGATAGATGGAAACATTTGTTGCAAATATGAAGCAATTCTAGTGAAATTTATGATATAGGTACATATTCAAACAATGTTAGTGTTAATATGTACTAACACGGCAATAGTCTAGTTATTAATTTGTTATTTTCGTTCAAAGTCAGTCACAGATGTGCTGCTACCCTTGAGGACTAAGATGGTCACCTCTTAATAAGTGTAACCGTAAACCGAGCCACAATTGCTTTCAAAACAATAATTACACGGTAGAAATGGTACATACTAGGTACCGTGTTTACCACCTTCCTCCCATTTGTAGTCTTTTACCGAATGAATGTACAAAAACGCTGAATTTGTATTGGAGAACACACTTTCGTCTCAAATTCAGGACAATAACACCCATGGTTTACCCAGGGCAACCCCTTAAAAAATTGAATTATACAATATACTTTTTTTTTTCATTCCGAATACAGAAAAAAAAGCAAGAAAAATACGTATTCTTTTAATTTCAATAATAAACCTATGCTTTATATTTCTAATTGATCAATTAAGGTTTGAGGAAAAATCGATAGTTTTCTTTAAGATTTATTCAATGCATGAACAGACGCGAACTCGTTAGTTTCATTATATGAATATAGAAAATAAAATAATTTAAATAACCATAGTTATTTATTTAATTTAAACATCTTTATGACACCTGTAACGATATACGATGGGCGGACTTGTATGTATGTAAGATGATCATCGTAATCGATTGAAACTAGTCGGCCTATTTCCGATTTAAGTCACACGTGAGTTAGCCGGTAATTTCAACTATGAATAATATAGACACTCACGAATCATTCCTTACATACCTTAACTTTATAGTTAAATATATCATAGATCGTTTAACTACTCTACTACGTCCAAATCGTTTAACAACCAACGATCTGCTATTAACATAGACCATAATTGCTAAAATCACGGTAAACAGAAGAACACTAGTTTTCCAGTCCGTTGATGTACTTGTACAACACGGACAGTATCTAAGCCACAGCGTAGCGAGGCGATGTCCTAGTCCCGTTTAAAATTGCACGTGCAACTACCAGCGGTGTTTGGATTCCCGCAGGCTGTGTCAACACTATCCGGGCACCACTCGCCATCACCTCGTTACGTGTCAAACATTGTTTAGCAATTGTTTTGCAATTTGTTTGTGTTTTGCCGGTATTTCGCTTAGGTACTGTTGTTGAAAATGCTTCGGCAAACGCTTGTACTTTAAGTTTTTAATTTGCAGTAACCTTAATATAATGATACAACCAAGGCTACATTCATGATAATACCATAGTCATGCGAAGCCAGAGGATACATGAGTATATGGAACTACTATCCATGGAACGTCATTTACTTAAGAGTAATAAGACTTTCTAGAAGTTTTATTATTTACAGGTGAAGACTTAGAGTTGTTTATAAGTAGACCCTAAATTGAATACAATGCGATTACCCAATTTTCAAATTGTATACAAAAAGTGCTTTAACGCCCAAATAAACTTTGTTTGATTCTACGGCCATCACAATTAGGGTATGTACACAGTTGGGGACGCGTTGCAGAGCAAACCGTTCGAGCTCCATTAGACAATGTAATTAATACCCGAGGTTACCCTTAATTGTGGGCGACGGGGTAGTGGCGACATACTTTGATTCACCGCAAACCATCGCTCAAAAACCGCGCCTATATCAATCGAGTTACAGCTACTATGTACCTACCCATCACTAGGATGGGTAGGTACATCACATTTGTACTTTGTGAACGGAATGGAACATACAAAGGCATTTCATTTAAGGGTTTGTATGGGGATGGAAAATTTTAATTCTCTTAGTATCAAAACGCTATTTTGCCTGCCTACGTATGTAATGCGTAAAGGTAGGTACATTTATTGTGAGAAACCGCAACAAGATTTGGAAAAAAATAACTAGTAGGTGTTAAAATATATTTAGATTGAAATTATACTATGATCGTCTTTTTGGTAGGCAGATCACAGATTCCTGAGGATACAGCGGAACACACGCTGGCTGACTGTGCTGCCTGGGGACCCCAGCGACATACGCTGACAGCAATCATCGGTGTGGGCCTCTCGCTGCCGAGTGTGGTCAATGCTATGCTTGGCAGCGAGAGATGCTGGGATGCAGTGGCCTCGTTCTGCGAGCAAGTCATCGGTTTAAAAGAGGCTGCGGAACGGGCGCGTGAACACGATGCCCTTGCGGATCCGATTCGCAGAAGGAGGCCGGGGGGTAGAAGAAGGCGCTTTGCGCACCTTCTGCCTCTGCCATAGATGGGTTTTTCAGGCTTCTAAATTTATACGTCGAAACGTCGCGGTAGTAATGCGCAAGCGACCCCGCGGCGTTTCAAAAGACGATGAGGGTGGCGCTGGGTTTTAGTGGGTATTCCGATTCTGGCGAGTCCCACATACCCGCCTTAAATGGGCGGGATGCGTAAAAGCATTTCCCAGCGAGAAAAAAAAAAAAAAAAAAAAAGGCAGATCACAGATTATTCAATAAATTTTTCTATCCTTTAATTTATATCCGATTATTGCCGCAATAAAAACATTGTAAGCAATCAGACCCAGATACTATGGAGCACTTTAGTAAGAAATTAAAAACTCTTTTTCTGAATTTCTTTTTGCCTTGTCGCCCCGGTCTTTAATCCGCTAAGTGGTCTTTATCCTTAACTAATCGTGCGAGTGCTATCCCAGCTAAGAGCAAGCTTCAATCAATTAAAGTGTAAGATTAAGATATTCATCTGATATCCGTTCTTCAGCCTTTTCACGGAACATTTGTTGATAAAGATTTTTAAACACTTAGGTTTAAAAAATCTTTATTCTGATTTGCAAAACTTATTCGTACAGGACTTCAAGATCTACAGAATCCATATTAATATTATAAATGTGAAAGTGTGTTTGTTTGTTTGTTTGTCCGGCTTTCACGTCGCAACGAAGCTATTATATGGTATGGTTTTTGTGTGTAGAGATAGTGAGGAGGGTGGAGAGTGACGTAGGCTACTTTTTACCCCGGTAAAACATCCCCATGGGAAGATATCGATGTTTTGTTATTTGCTAGATATTTAGTTCAGGATGTTGTTAATAGATGGCGTTAGTAAAATTCATTTGCAAGTTCTTATCTTAGTATCTTTTAATCACAGATTGTACCTCTCATTTGAATTAAAGAATTTACATAGCGATACTTTGCATCCAGCCAAAAATATATTAGAATTGTAAATTAATTACTTTCAACGTTCGCATCGCTTTGAGCCGCGGTATATTCCGAAATCGAATTCGGGTGTGAGTGAGGGAACACAAAATAATTACGTATCGGGAACGATCTTCTTCCACGCTTTCTTACGTGCTTTTCGCATTTCCATATAAGTTGAGCTATAAACGAGCCAATCTATTCACGTCTACACATCAGGGGTTCGCATTTGCATATAGAGCAGAAATTTATTAAATCTACCGCCAATATCCACCTTTCCGACATCGAACTCTTACTTATTCATTGCGTCTCTTAAATTTTTATTGGATTGTTAAAAGGTATTCAAAGGAAAGTTGAATTATGTAGGTACTTCCTCGATTTAATTTCTTTTTTTTAATTATCAAAGGCTTTGTGTTAAATGTCTTTAGACAAATAGAAATAAAAGTTAAATATATCATTTAACTTTCCTGAATTAAGTATAACAAGGGAATATGCAGAGAAATGTTTCATTCCATTTAAATGGTCCCTTCCTACTTAAAATCCTATCTAATCTAAATCTAAAAGCTGAAGACAAAAAGAGAAAAGTCAAGTGATAGAGTAGGTACGTGCTATACCTAAGTTCTTTATATAAACCTCAAAGGGATACCTTTTAGACGTTTTATTCTCTCGTCTTTCGTTTTTCCAGAAAGTACATACCTTTTTCAAGGAAAACAATGTTGTTAATTGGTTGAATTAATAATACTGCAGCGGAGTCGCCTCAGGGCGGCGGTAACGTCAACCGCGGTAATGAAAGGTTTCCCGGGATCTGCCCCCGGCTGCGTCTTACCGTCTCTATTTACTACAGACAGTAATACTTCAGAAGAAAATACTAATGCAATATTTAATTTTTTTTATAGTCTTAGGAGCAGTGTTATTTGAAAAAACATTTTCTTTGTACAAGTTAAACGAAACTATAATTATTATCGTTTCACGTTTCTTAGCGTTTCTTATAATAAAATCTCATTCAATGTATCAAATGTAAATGTACACATTTATACTTCAGTTTGAGTCGCTCAATGTCAGGACCCGAGCCCGAAAATACGATTCCTCTCTTGTTTGGTTCATTATAAAAATATCATGTAGGTACAATTGTACACTTTATGCTGCTGAACGGTTGGCAAAGCTAGCAGGAATTGGTTGAGTGTTGTTGCATTTTAATTAATTCTCTTTACTATCGCGATGCGGTGTTATCGGCATCCCGCAGGCGTCTCGTGGACAAACAAATAGCTGCCGCGCTACGGGAACCGGCTCAACCAACGTAACGATTTCGACAGTAAAGCGTGTCACACACTACGCAGATGCGGTAAGATATCTGTATCTGAGCGCATATCTGTCCATATCGCTCTCTATACTAATCTCAAGGAGCAACACACACTACGCAGATCACTTATATTTTACCGTCAAGCATCTGTCGGCACCGACATATATCAACAGATGGGCAGATAACATCTGCCGATGCAACAGATTTTATACAGGTTGTTTTGCACTGAGGCGGCGCGGTATGCCGTGAGGCGGACGGGGGGAAAGTCGGTTCACGTACCTACTGTACTTTGATATATACCTACAATAATAAACTAGAGTGACAGCTAATCAAAAACTTCTGTGTTGAAATTTTTCTAAATCATAATAATCCTCCCGAATTTTGTTGTTAGTTGTCCCTTAAACCCTGTAAAAATATTAATTGCTTACCTGCCTTAAACAAACAGTCAGTCGTTCTTCGGTAGAAATGCATTCTCGCATTTTACTATTATTATTTTTTATATCCCCTTTGATCAAGTCATGAATCGCCATAAATGTCGCCCTAGGTTTTCGGAAATAGATGGTAAATTTGTTATCTGATAGATCCTTGAAGAGATTAAATTCACCTCGATCATTTTTAAGTTTTATATGCCTTTCCACCCAAATTTTTCGCCTTTTAGTACATTGTAACGCAACACGGGCATCAAATTCAAAATCATAATCCTCTTCTGAGGAGCTGTCTAATAAATCAAAAAGCAATAAACGCGAACTCATTGGCATATTAATGCATTTGTATCAGAATTCATCATACTGTATAATATGATCCGCACCAAAAAAAAGTGTATTTCGTATATTATCGTATCTGCGAAGTGTGTGATACTTTCAGATAATATAAGTTTTTATACGCAGATAAAATATTATCGTATCTGCGTAATGTGTGACACGCTTAAGTCGTGTTGGGAATTTTTCTTCTTGGCTACATAGCATTTCGATTTATTTGTATACATTTTGAGGGTGTTCGTTAATTTATACATTTATGTTTTACTTGCGTATTTATATGAAAGGTTCGATGAAATACTATTTTATAGTAGGTAGGTATCTACTTACAGAAAAGTAAATAAACCATTGTGTCACCCTGTTTTTGCATCAGACTTGCATCTTTATTGCCATTATTATCTTAATATATATATTTCTTGTGTACGTGTGTATGACAGTGAACTCCTTCTAAACGGCTGGATAGATGTTGATGAAATTTTTTGTGTATGTTCAAGGAGATTCGAGAATGGTTTAGATTCACAATTTGGTCCACTGGAAAATGTTTTTTTAAACACTATTTTACTATTTTTATTTTTAACTGTCGTTCATTGACGAGAAGCGTCGCGTCACTTTGACATTTCATATGGCAGAACAACGTTTGCGGGGTCAGCTAGTTATATTATAATTATCATTAAACAATTGACCACTTTTGTATGACTGGCGATCTACTATGAATGCATTATCCTCTGTAGTTTCACTCTTCAGTTTTACCAACTCAAACATCTTGTTGCAGGCGCTGGACGGTCAGAACATCTACAACGGCTGCTGCACCCTGCGCATCGACTACTCAAAGATGACTTGTCTGAACGTGAAGTACAACAACGACAAGTCGCGCGACTACACCAACCCGACGCTGCCGTCCGGCGATGGTGACGCCCACCAACTGTTGACCAGTGAGTTGATGCCCCTGCAGGCTCGCATCGCCCTCGCGTTCGCATCCAGGATGAGTTAGTCCATTCTTCTCCCGGTGACTGAACACTTCCACCACTCCTCGCTCCGCTCACACCCTTGTCTTGCCACGAGACCAGAGATGTCGATTAATTTGCTGTTTAATCCTTTTAAATCCGTAGTCAATTCGGTCTCAATCCAACATTAAAATGTAGAATGCTGGTTCAAAGTAATACCCATGTACGCCATTTTAAATGGTGTTTGCCTGGCAATGTATCGCAATTGCAATTGGTAAATAATCCTTTTCTCGGCAAAAGGAGGAACTAAACGGTGGGCCCCATCCGTTTTTTGAGCAACAACGTATCAAAATAAATTTGATAAAAAATTTAACATTGGTTTAATAGACGTCTCTGCGTACAAAACTTAGTCTATGAATCTGAATTTTATTTTCTTCTTTGGTTAAGCACCTTTTATTGTAATCGTGAGTCCCTTTCCCCTTGGCCTAAATTTCGTATAATCCTATTAACAAGTATTATATTCTTAATGCCTTCCGTATATCATAAATTAATAGTTATAATAGTAATATTTTTCATATCTTTTATTTAGGTATATCACCATATAGTATAATAATATAGACAGCATGGTTCCGTAGTATTATAGTAAAAATAACCGGCAGGTAGGTAGCCTTTGGTAATTAACGTGTTTCTGAATTAGCACCATTATCTGATCTTGGACTGAACAGTAGGTAATTATTATGCAGCACTTCTTAGTTGTTCGAAACTATTACCTTCTTCAGACGTTCCTTGATGAAGATAAATGATTATTTCTCCTTAAAGTCGATTAAATTAAGTTAAATAGTATTTTAGTGTACTTTTTATCATTAAGATAATTCAATTACTCTAGCTGGGCCCACAGGCAATGTGTCTACATTTACAATACCATTTATGTTACTGGTTATTCCTCCCAGACTAATAACTTTTCATAAATCTTTATAGTGCCTTAGAGAATTGTAATATATAGAGATTGTTTTGACAATGCCTATTCGCTTGTCTGTTGCGGATAATAAACGTATTTCATGTTCAGTTATTATTTATCTATCAAATACGATGTCATATTTTGTTATAAAAATAGGTATTTGAGTATGTACTTACTATTGTGTAGATATTAAATTCAGTGATAAGAACTATTGTAGACACAAGTTAGGGGTTCTTTTGTACAGGTGTGGGAGATGTAAATTATATATAGTATTATATAACCTTTACCTATAGGTACATATGACAAGTTTAGGATTAAGTTTAATATCACTAGAGTGGATGTTTCCTAGTCTTGTCTTGTCCTGTCCTGGACAACTGCTTCCAACTGAGGTCCCGGCGTCCATAGACGACACGGCGTCCACTTACCAACGGGTGGTCCGTAAACCTGTCTGTCTGCCAGTGATATAAAAAAATTACCTACCTACGAGTTACTTCTATCAGTCTAAGTATCCTTATATACTTGATTAGGAACTCGTAAGTGTGACCGGTTAATATTTACGTAGATGGCGGGGTGCTCGCGCCCCCGTTCCTGGGCCTGGGGTCGGGCCTGGCCTCTCCGTACGGCGTGGGCGTGGGCGGCGTGGGCTTGCCCGCGTTCGGCGCCCTCACGCTGACGCCCGCCTCGCCGGCCCTGCGTGCGCTCGCGGCGCCTCCCCTGCCGCTCGCCACTGTTCTCCTGGTCTCCAATCTCAACGAAGAGGTACGTATCAATGCAACAGAGTCGTGTTATCCTATTATTCTTTCAATAGACCACTTTGCCCTATCACCGAGCCTGTAACGAAAGGCATCAAACATCGTACAGATGTAGCTTGTAGACACAGTATTAACTATAGATAGGTAATGTAAGCAACGAACGATGTAAATTTTAGCGTTGATATTTGCAACTTTTTTTTGTCGATAATCGAGTAAAACCAAAAAGATCCTAGACGACATTTTTGTTGAACGTAAATACGGTAGTTTAATGTTTATTGGCAATTATGCATTACGCTAACACAATAGCCAGTAACGACCGCTCGAGACATTGCATTTTAATCAATTCGGGTTCCAGTCCATTCGCAACTAATATAATATGATCCCAACTAATACGAGTGGCGTTACGGGCTATTATATTTATATATTCTACTTGAACTCTTTAAAAATAAGTTGCTAATTTATTTATAGATATGATGTCAGAATATCTTTTACGACTATTTATAATACTATCTCTTTTCTCTTTCCTATTGTTTTAGATGGTCACGCCTGATGCTCTCTTTACCCTTTTCGGTACGTGTGCACATACATTCCGTATTTTATATTAAAACATTATACTGTTCCTGAGCCCCTGTCGCCTGGAAGACAAATTGTCAGCTAACATTCTCGACTTCTCTACTGATAACCGCATCCGAGGACCTTTTCGTCGAAGCTTTGCTTGTTAACACTATCATTCTAAATTCACTTTACGTCTAAACGCTTATATTAACTCGTGTGACAATTTGTGTTTCAGACACCTAGATGTAGTATGTTAGACTAAATGCCCAGTGTTTAGTGATATTTGTTGCTCCTCTATTGAAACTATTCAAATTAATGTTGAGGTGAAATAAATTAAACACCAGTAGTTTCACTCAAGCTTGTTAGTTCCCTCAAATCAAATTCAGCCATGAATTTGAATAAATACTCGTAGCCCCCATTTAAGTTTTCCTAACAATGAATTTAGTAGTAGATAATATTTTAGAAGTTATTGTAAAATATTTAGACGCGAGAAATATTTTTTGTCGAGGCAACTTTGACAAATCCATTAAGAATGTATTAGAGGACCGTACCTCAGTAATTGATTTTGATACGTAGTGACCGCTTACGACAGCCAGCAAACCGAATCCGGTTTACCGCTGTTCCCTGCTACAGCATTAATCGGAAGCTTTACGTGACCAATTTAGAGCTTTGTGTTGTTTCCTTCTTGTATCATTTTCCGTCTGTCCCGTTTCACACATAAATATATATTAGGCTAATAATTATTGAGCAAATGCGCTGATCGTCGATAGAATAAATGTTCGAAGCGTAGAGTAGTCTGTGTGTAGATGTTTAGGTTTCTCTTATCCAGTTTAGTAAGTAAAAGTGCTGGGCATCCCAACTCTTAGATGATACTAAAGAAAAGATTTTTTCTCTGTGAAACATTGAAGCTTAGTTGGGGGGGGGTTGCCTTATGAATATAAATAAGTGAATAGAATAAAATCAAGCAATACTCCGCTCGGTTTGTAATGTATTTTATTATCATATAGGGGTGTATGGCGATGTGCAGCGAGTGAAGATCCTCTACAACAAAAAAGATTCAGCCCTAATTCAGATGGCGGAGCCCCATCAGGCACACTTAGGTGAGCATAGACTACAATACACTGTATTTTAAATCTTATCTATAACACATCTCGGTTCACTTTTCGTCGCAACAGAAATTCTCACTTTGTTTAGGAACACGAATATCGCGTAAGTTTTCCTCTGCTTACATTTCATATCTCGCGAAGTGGTAAATCTGAATAACGCTTTTGAATAAGTAATTGTTACCTCGAAAGGTTTTTAAATGTCGTCCGTCCGTCGTCCTTCAATTTCACTTGAGCACGACTTTTCATTTCAAGTTTCATGTTCTTTTATTTTATTATTCTCAATGGCGAGTGATAGTCCAATTTGAACATTAAAATTAAAGAATCATTCCATAATGTCTAGTGAGATGACGAATAATCTGCCAACATAAACACAAAACGTAGTTAAAAAGTTGCAGTGAGGATTTATAATTCCAATTCCAGTTTATGTTCCATGAAAGTCACATAAGTACTTTAAATTCAAGAGTCTTACAAAGTGCTCTACAAAATTTATGCCATATAATTATTACAATTTTATGACACAACTAGCGCTTCTACTTCTACTCGTACCCCCTACACTACTAGAGATGATCTGTTTTAATAACTAAAATACGAAGGTGTTTCATAACTGAACCATCATATACGATTACATCATTTGTTAACACTTGATAAGCCTTTTTGTTAACACTCAGAAAACAATGCAGGTACAGGTTATTAGTTTGTAAAGAGAAATTCGGAAAGACAAAAAAAAATTATATATACCTACACGTGAGGTAAACTGAAAGTTTTTGGAGCTGGCTACTTAGAATAAATTTTTAAAAATACAATTACATGTTACTTTTTAATTACTTTTTAAACATGTTACTTTTTATTTGCGCGACTGTCATTTGTTTTTTCACTGTGGCGTCCTCTAGAAAAGTATGTTTCGCTATTAAAATTAATTTAACTCGTGAAAATTTTCGCTCAATGATTTTTTACGATTTGCACTGTGGCTTAAGTCGACAAGAGAGTTGCCGAAGACTTAATTTAATGACGAAGCCCCATGTCGCACCTCTGTATATTTTGTAGTTTGGAGAATTAAGACGTGGACGTAATCATCTCCATGACGATGTACCTACGTGAAGGTTGGCCAATGACTGTGGTTATAGGAATCCAATATTGATACCGTGCGACATGATTGAAACTGATAAAAAAATGACTTGTCAGCAAATTCGTACTGTATTAATTATATGAATGAGCCAAGTGCAAACCATTTTATACATACGCATCTTAAGGTTGCACTCGATGGATACCGCATGATTTAACGGAAGACAAAAAACTACTAGGTGTGGACTGGTGCCGTAAAATGATAAAAAAGTTTAATGGAGCTGTCATTGGATGCGCTGTATTTTCGTGTCAGGTGAAGAAACCTGGATGTATTGCTTTGAACCAGTAAGAAAAAGCCAGTCGACAGAATAAGTGTTTCCTTTTGAAGATTTGCCGTCGAAAGTTAAATGTTCGGCAAATTAGGAAATTTCACAACAGTGTTCCTTGAAAACTAAAGGTCAGTGACAACAGATTGGTATGTTAATACTTAACTCTACATTCTCGAAGCAAAGTCGTCCTTCACAAAACAAAAGTGAATCCTCACATTCCGCTAGGGTAACGGAAGCGTATTTGAAAGCATCACATGTAAAACTGATGACGCATCCACCATCCAGCCCAGACCTCGGACCTCGCGACTTGTTTTTGTTTCCAAAAATTAAAGACAAACATAGAGCCACACGTTTTACGAGCCCATATTCGGCGGTGAATGCGTTCCAGGAAGCCATTAAAGAGGTCCCTGAGGAAGATTGGTGCAAGAAAACTGCTTTTTACAATGGTTCCCGCGAATGCAAAAATGTATAAATTATATGGGCATATACTTTGAAAATCAATAAAAGTATCATAAGTCGTATTTTCCAGTTTCCATGTGGTCGTATTTTCTAGAATCCAGAAACCTAAGCTATTAGTTATGTGTGCTAATACCGAGAGTTCTTCGCAGCCATGACCCACATGGACAAGCTGCGCGTGTTCGGCAAGGCGATGCGCGTCATGCTCAGCAAGCACCAGACGGTGCAGCTGCCCAAGGAGGGCCAGCCAGACGCTGGACTCACCAGGTGAGTACACTTCATCATCACTATCAACCATCATCATCATCATATTCCATAATCACGTTATCATCATCATTTGTCATGTAGCAACAGGAGTAAATGAAGTGATGACATGCAATATATCCAATACATGCCAACCCATTATCATCAGAATCATCCGTCATCATTTTCTGCATTAGCAGAAGCAGACGTTTTCGATGCAACGATTAGATAATGATATGAATCCAATACAATGATAATCATCAGCACTCACATCTCGTCATCATAATACGAAGTGACTACTAGATAAGAATTCAACTATTGTGATGATGAAGTATCCATAGCCCAAATTTTGATTGGCGCTTGCCTGTTTCGGAGGGTACGTTTACCCGTCGGTCTCGGTTGTTTTTAGTTCGTCGAAGCCTTGTCGAGGACCTTCGTCTAAATTTACTCTGAGTTGGCCACTTACGCCTCCACCAATGCGCGTTAGAGCAGCATGGTGCTCTAGACCTCCCCTTGATCTCTGGCTGTGGAAGAGACCCGAGCCAAACAGTGGGACGTCTATGGGGTGTATCTATTTCCATGTCTACAAATGCAACAATAAATGTTACTATAAATTGCTTAAACGACGCACACGTCTGATAAACAGTCTGTAGCAGGAGACGATACACCAGCAGTCTTTACAAAAAGGCTAATCTATTTGCAGAGATTACTCGCAGAGCCCGCTGCACAGATTCAAGAAGCCCGGCAGTAAGAATTACCAGAACATCTACCCGCCCAGCGCTACGCTGCATCTCTCCAACATTCCGTAAGTATATAACACTCGTAGTTATCAAAGTTCACATTAATCAACAAGAGAGAGAAACATACTGTATTCAGAACATTTCACCTATTCATCGTCATCTCTTGAGCACCATTACACTCCCTCCTGGTTCAGCCAGGTTATTTTTTATATGGCACACTTTTTAATAGCAATAAGAGGAAATTTATTGTTTTATTGAAATATATAAATGATGTCTCACGCAACTAAGGATCCGCTGCATCTCACAATCCTCCTCCTAGGTATTCTACGGAACTGATAGTTCAATTCCACCGGCCATGATATTATGTTATTACCTGCTAAATTGACCCATTGCTCATTGTACGTAAGACATTACACTACTCCGGACGTACCTACGTGAGTCGCACGACATCGTATAGCATTATAATTAATGTTCACAGAGCCACCGTCTCGGAGGAGGATATCAAGGAGGCGTTCACCAAGCGCGGTTTTACAATAAAGGCGTTCAAGTTCTTCCCGTAAGTTAAATGTTTTTCTTCTCTTCTTTACATTCTTGAGGTTCAGCAAATATGATTAAAGGTGTCGGATACAAACTCCGTTACGTGAACAGTTTTACTTTTACTGGACTGATTACACAGCATAATTTAAAAAAAATATTGGTTGCCTGTAAAGTCGGTATACGGGCGAAAGTTTTACGTGACAACGACTTTGAGTGGTAAAATAATTTTAATGTGAATATTCATTCGTATAGTAGTATCGTCTCGTATCGTATCGTCTCTCTCGCTCTTAGGCGGGCTAACCATGCCCGAGTGGAAGGGACGCGTGCCTCTCACTCGCTCTCATTGTGAGCGCATAACGTGAGCGGAGCGTAACGCAGTTTCTTGAAGTGTCACCCGGCAAACCAATTTATAAGACGTTGTCACGTCAAAAAAAGAACATGTTATTAATGAGTATTAAATCAGCAGTTTGTTTCTAATAGTGAAATGTGATATTGACTGATATTGACAGGCCGAAAATAAACTCGACCGTTTAAAATCAAAAGCATTTATTTAAATTGGCTACATACGTGCAGTTAATGTATTAGATCTTTGTTTGTCAATACATATATGTATATAAGACTTTTCACTTTTAGTGTTTCATTCATAGTGTATCGAGTTAAGAACCGAGTCTATTGTACCCTCTAGTTTTATTAGTGAGTCAGTTACTACATATCCATAATTTAAATTCAGAATACAAAAAGATTGAAAAAGCCAATTTATTAAAATAAAATAAATAAAATAAAATAAAAAAGCCTTTAATTATTCCAGTAATTACACCAAGACACTAATTATAAATACCTGTAATAACAATATAATTTTATAAATTTACTTTAATCTTTAGGGTTAAACAATTTTTAAATGTGTATATATATATCATTACTGGACCCCTCTACGGGTAAAGGCCTCCTCCAGTAAATTCCAGGAATCTCTATCTTTTGCAATTCCTATCCAGTTTTGACCTGCGATGCTCACAAGCTCATCTTTCCATCGCGCCTTCGGCCTGCCTCTGCTCCTGTGACCACAAGGGCCTTCCCACAGTGTCGCCGTCTTAGTCCATCTGTCATCTGTGTATCGAGCCAAGTGGCCAGCCCACTTCCACTTCAAGCTTTGAGCGAAAGATAGAGCATCAATAACTTTGGACTTTTCTCTAATTTTACAATGGCGAACTCTATCTTTAAGCTTTATTTTTAGTATGCTTCGTTCCATGGCTCTTTGACAGGATGTTATTTTTCTTCTCGCTGTAGAGTCGAATAGCCAGGTTTGACAGGCGTATGTGAGGCAGGGTAGAAGGCAAGAGTCCATTACTTTCTTTTTCCACTTAACGTGCATTTCGGACTTCATCACCTCTTTGTAGGCCCAGAACTTTTTCCAAGTGGTCGCGACTCGTCTGTCTATTTCATCAATGTTATGACTTTTCCTAAAGGACACCTGTTTTCCTAGATATATATAGTCGTCTACGTAGTCAATGGTTGAACTGTTGATCTTTATTTCTTTTTGTATGTGGTTTGTCATTATTTTAGTTTTTTCAGTATTCATCTCCAGGCCAACTCTTGCGCTTGCGTTGTTAAGCTCTACTATCATAGAATGCAATTCATTTGGGTCCTCCGAGAAAAGCACGATATCGTCAGCGAAGCGAAGGTGGTTGAAGCGACTACCATTTATTTTCAAACCTTTGTGAGACCAGGGTAAATCTTTCATTATATCTTGGAGAACAGATATGAAGAGTTTTGGAGAGACTGGATCGCCTTGTCTTGCTCCTCGGCCGATTTTTATACTTTGACCAGAACTCTCCAATTTTATTTTACTAGTACAATTATTGTAAATGTTTTGTAATATTTTAATATATTTTTTGTTTACATTCTGATTATTTAGAGCCGTCCAGAGACTTTTAAAAGAAATAGAGTCAAAAGCTTTTTTGTAGTCTATGAAAGCCAGATACAGTGGGCGTCTAAACTCGTAATACTTTTCTATTATTTGCTCTATTACTTGTATATGGTCAACTGTACTAAAGGTTTTTCTAAAAGCCAATTTATTATTAAGATTTAAATCTTTGAACCCGCTTACCTCGTCCAAGTTTTAATTTAAAAAGTGAGCTGTGGGTACCTGCGGTTGTCTAAACGTTAAATTAATTTAAAAAGCAGCAGCTTCGTAGTACAGTTTTAAGAATGTTATACCTACCATTTAAATAACAAAAGAATACAAGTTTCATTATTCTTTTAGAAATTCGTCGGAATATATTTTTCATAGAGTCTCAAGTTGAGCAACTCTTGGAGATTCTTAAAGTAATTAAAATTTCACTTTGAGCATAACATCGGACTGAAGTGAGATCTTCATTAGGTTTATTTATTTGAAGTTAATTATTTTTTCCAGTTTCAAATAAGCAAATGAAGTTGCTTTTGACATCTGCTTTTCACTTTAAAGTTTATAGTGTTATTCAAATTTTCTCCGTTTCATTAAAAGAGAAATATGTTTTACTTACTTGGTTTGCTGATTGCGTAACATTTTGTACTATTATGGCACAGTACTCGTGCTATCTACGTGCTCTCGATTTTTTTTCCGGATAGTCCACTGAAAATCTTCGCCACCGTCTATTTTGATATTTCCTATTATTATGATCTTAGTTATAAACCAAAACATTCTACGTAAATTTATGTTTATTTCAATCAATATTGAAAATCGTTGCTATCCATTTTCCTTCAATGTTTCTCAGCATATTAAAGGGCATTACATTTAGAGCTTGTGATCTCTGCTTTATGTTACACTAGCTTTTACCCGCGGCTCCGCCCGCGTGGTCAAAGGGAATTTACAATGAGTTTTTTATCATACAGTACACGAGAGGCTTGATCTATTTTCATGCAAATTGAGTGAATTCAAAAAAGTGACATTTCATTTAATTTGCTACGAGTAATAAAAAAAAAAAAAAACTTGTTTGTTATTATGTAATATGATGTGCATTATTGTTTATTCTATTGTTATTTTTTTTTTTTTAATTTTTTTAAGTAGGTGGTGGTAATTAGTCTTTAGATTTAAATTATTATTGTGAATTGTATTATTTTAAACGTGTCGATTATGTTAAGTGCCCTCCCTGTCGAATTGGATTTTCTTTCTGTAAGGACAGTGTGGGGAGAGAGACAAAATAAATAAATAAATAAATAAATAAATAAATAAATAAATAAATAAATTTGTGGTGGATGAATAGTGACAGTTCCACGATTAAAAGAACGAACGAAGAAGCGAACCAAAACCAAAATCAAAACGTATGTCTTATTCCTTTACCATATTAATTTTAAACCAAAACAACAATTTATCCAGCGCGAATTCAAAATTCAATTTAATTTATTAGTTGCCTATGACTTAATTTATTTACATGTATCATTTGTCAGCGTGATTCAGAACATGCAAATGAAATTTACTAACGCCATCTATTAACAACATCCGGAACTAAATATCTAGCAAATAACAAAACATCGATATCTTCCCATGGGGATGTTTTTACCGCAGTAAAAAGTAGCCTACGTCACTCTCCACCCTCCTCACTATCTCCATACACAAAAACCATACCATATAATAGCTTCGTTGCGACGTGAAAGGCGGGCAAACAAACAAACAAACACACATTCACATTTATAATATTAGTATGGAAGTATGGATTTTACCAGTCGCATTGATACATGATCTACATAGATTTTTATTTGGGAGTTATTGGCACTTACAGCCAAGCTGTGAGTCGTGGGTTAACATAAGAAAACAAACGAGTATGTAGCACCTGCCATCCGCTGCTGCCCATGACAACTGTGAGAGAAGCTCATATTCTGTCATCGATGCGTTGCTACCATTACCAAACTGGAAAACAATTGCTTGAAAAAAAACATTATTACTTAAGTGTGTTGGCGTTTGTTAATGAATTAATTTATAAATTTCAGCAAAGACCGCAAGATGGCGCTCGTGCAGCTGCCGTCCATCGACGACGCGGTGGCGGCCCTCATCAAGATGCACAACTACCAGCTCTCCGAGTCCAACCATCTGAGGGTCTCCTTCTCCAAATCCAGCATCTAATTGCAAACCACCCTCGGAATATCACACAACATCAGGCGTCCAATTTTAATGTATAACTGTCGAAAATAACCATCAACAAGGACGGTTCAATGCGCGCGCGCAACAGCGCTCGCACCTCTCGCTCTTACACTATTCGAGAATTTTCACTCGACTGAAAAAACTTAAATGTATCTGTATTACGCTTACTCGGAACAGTCTAGACATTAAGTGCTATTAATCTACTTCCTAGTGAATACGTACATTTAACTAACTGTTATTGTACCTACCTAGTACCTACCTACTACATAATGTAAGATTACTTGTCGTTATATAATGGCAGCTAAGTTATTCCCTTCCCGTGAAGACCGTGTAACGTTATCTGTATCATAAAATATGTGAGTATTCGTAAACTAACTTCAACGCTAGATCGGAGAGGATTCCTTTTGTGTGATATTCATTCCGTATTATTAATAATCGACATATTATTTTTATAATAGAATTATTATTGTAATAATTTCCAGTGATTTTTCAGTATATCGTTTCATATGCAAGTGAACGTTGGAACAGATTGCAATTAGATTGCGCTAGAATTTATTTATCTACATTTGGCAATTTACGTATTTAGAGCCTATTGTACGCAATGTCAAACATTGCTTCAGTTAATTTGCAGTTGTGATTATTCAGCATACATTTACTCGTATTATTATCATCATTTATTAGTATCATTAAACCCAGAAATATGGCACCTTGTTAAAAATAGTTATTTTGTCGCGTATATTTTACAGTTATAACTCCTTATATTACATTTGATACATATATTTTATTGTCTATTTTAATATGCACAATTTACTATTATTGCATTTTTTTTGTAAGTAAAATATAGTTTTGTACGCATACACATTTTTGTTTAAGTTTAAATACTGGAATGCTATGTTTAGAAATGTGTATGTGTGTGCAATATTAGTTATAGAGACAATTTATTAGTATTTAGAGGTAACTGTCTCGCGTCGGTTCGAGCCGCGCCCTAAACTGCTTCGTCGTAGAGAATGTTATGTTCGTCGTTTGTGACTCGTCGGTTAGTTAGCGTAATCACAACTCTCATCGCTTAACATCTAGTGAATAATTACTTTATACAACGTTGTGTTCAGCGACATAACAGTGACATGATGCATTTATTTTGATGTTAATTTATATTAATGGTAGCTACAACATATTATAAATGCTCGTGCGTACGTTCACTAAGCAATTAATCATAGAATAATTATTTATTTACCCTTGGTCAGTCGGAGGGAGTTCCGTAGTCGTGCAGTGTGGCCAATATTGAAAACGTATTTTTTAGAATAATTTTCACTTTATTATTACCGAAGTATTGCCACACTGTCTGCATTGTAGATGACGATGTTAATTCGAAGTATTCCCGAGATCTGATTTACTCGCGTTGCGTAGAGCGACGAAACGACACAGTATTTTAGTTAATAGCTATTCTTCCGCAACTATTCAACTTGTACATAACTTTCAGGAGGCGATCGGTTCGTCTCGCTTTCCGCTAAACACTCGATTGGTTTTCACACATCTTTGCCTTCGTTAAATTAAATTAAAAATGCGTCTAGTCCAAAGCGAAAGAGATTAAGTATGAGGATAAGGTGATTTTACGTAATGATAAATGAATTCTCTCAACTCTGATACTGAAACTTTATTTCTAGTTTTCAGTAAGTAGGTAAAATATTCTTCTGAACCTTACGAGAAACAAAACATCCCGTTTGTTAGTTAATTATTGAAAATAATTCTTTTCCGAGCTACTAAAATCTGTATGTGAAGCTTTGTAAAAATATGTAATTTATTTGAATTTATTTCGGTGGCGCTTTGCCCGCACCGGCCGCAGTAACTGTTAGGACCAGTTTTAAGTGTTCAGTTAATCGTCCAGTTTATGTGATTAGGCAAAGCATGCGTGAAACAGATACCTGATTTAATATTTAGGATACAGAAATGCCATTCTAAACTGCTTGGACAGTGTCGAAATGATTTTATGCAATGACTCGTCGGCATAGCGCGACTGCTCTTCGCCGCAGCTTTCACAAATGTATTATTTTGTTCTCGCGCGTAAAGGATTAGTTTTAATAAATTGAAATGGTTCACTCGTAATAACGAGATCGTTGTGTGATAGAGTAGCAAAATTTACTGTAAAAATTAATGTTACATTGTCACGATGATTGCGAACATATTATTTCTATCATATCTTTTCCGTAAATAATGTCACAAAGTAAGGAAAATTTAATTTATCTCTTGTAAACATAGTACTGTCATAAAAATCACATATTTACACTATTATAAAATTGTATAATATACATCACGTATGGTTATAAGAATTAAAACTAGAGCTTAGTAAGAAAAAGTAATCTAAAACAAATAGTTTGACATTACGATAATGTAAGGTGTATTAGTGAATTGGATTGGTCGGACAGTATTGTGAATCAATGCTATTATGGGTGTAAGGACGTGTAAGTAGTTATTGGTCTAGATAATGTTAGGTGACCAGGGTGAGGTGATATTTTGCACGTTTTTGAAAATGTTTTTTCTAATCGGCGCGGGATCAGCCGGCTTCGGAAGTACTCGTGGGTCCGCTCGGAGCACAGGAAATGGCGATGAGTGTATATGGATATTACTAAGGGTGAACTGCATTGTTCTACGTGTTTATTGATACTATTACAAAACGGAAACTACATATCTACCGTCTGCGCAGAACGCTACACACGACGACGTCGCTCCACCTCGGGTCATTCGCTAACTTTGTTATCGACAAGAAGGTCGATTTTTGTTATCTTCCGCTCAACGCGAGCCTTGACCGAGTACGTAGCGTTTTGGGGCCTAATACTTTCTCAAGAACATAGATATCAAAATATAATTATAGGGATTTATGTGTTTAGAGAAGTATTTTAAAATATTTAGGATGTAAAATAAATCAGTGTTTAGAATGAGATGCCAAATTTAAGTCAATACACATTATTTTAGGTAAAATGTAATTGAGGTAATCTTAACATTTATTGAAAAGTTGATGAAAATGTTACAGTTAAATTATATTTGAGAGTTTTATTAAGCGCAATATATGCAATTTTATTCATTGTAAGTGAACATTGTTTCAATTTGTTAGTTAAAGTTATGCGTTGAAAAGAAAGAGTTGTTTTGTCTTGTTCGTGCACGCGACGCGCAGACGCCGGCGCGCGGTGTGCCGTCGCAGCGCAGCGTCCGTGTCCACTTCAAATCCTTCGTGAGTTTCACATTTAAACATATCTGTGCATATCACACCCTTGTATGCTTATAATTTCATTGTGCTTCTTATGTATCTCTTAGTACTGTACTAGCATATTACGAATATGTACTTCGTAACTATATCAATGAAAGCCGACATATCAGTGAATAATCTTGGCTAAGGCGCATGATGTATAAAACTTGCAATCCCTTATATCTGTTTCATTACTCTAGCTCTTCTTTTGTCGTTTATTGTAAGTTAAAATTTCATTATTATTTCAATGTAACCTTAAATGTCGTCGTTTCATTTTTCGTATTTTAGTAATAAGCCTTTTGTGTGGTTAATTTCATTCTTATTTTTAATTTCATAATTAAAACTATTATTATCATTGAATACTTTTTTGTTCTTTATTTTCCGCATTTCCTTTCTACGTTCCTTTATGATTTCCTAGCCGATATTTATTGTTAGAAAGTCACTTACGACTGCCCGTGTACATAATATATGCAGCTTGAACATATTACCATGACCCCTAATTGTTAATTCGAGTCGTTTTGATGCACACAGTGGCAAAACTATTTGTAAATAGAACTTATAAATTTGAATGGGGAACAATGAGATGATGTACATTATTACACTGGTACTCTTAGAACTACTTAGATCTTAACTGTCCTGTCTACACCTACTACCTACAGTTTTATATTTCATACATGAAGCGATTGATTTACATTTTTACTATTTGTTATTTTTGCATTGAGGTCAGTTGGTTGGAGTTTTTGGTGAATTATAAGTCTTATAAGTGAATTGTTAAAAGGAGTAAGGGAGATAACTCACACAGGGTAACGCAGGTTATGAGAATACCTGCCATAGATTTTTAATCTATGGTAAGTATAGAGCCGAGGGGTCTCCCTGGCCGACATGCCAAGGCACGTCCCTTATTCCCGCCTAGTTGTAAGAACTGACCTTTTGTGAACACTTTTAATCACTAAATTCAGTGTAACTGCCAGTTAATAAAACCTTATAGTTACAATCTTATTTCTTATTCTAATAATGAAAAGTAAAAAGAGTAGATATTCGAAGTTATAAAATGGCAGTTATCTTCAAAATATAATTGTTCTGCAAATGTAAATATTACCTACCTACATGAATTTATAAATAAATTACAAATTAAATTAATAGACACTATCTTATTACAGAATAACATAATCATTAATTTAAGACTTAATATATTAAAATATCCCTATTCTGATTTCAGTAGTAGCTATATAAACATAATACATATATACCTGCCACATACCTATTTATTGAGAAATCTACGTAGCAACTACTACACCCATCTCGTTCATTTCAAGAATTGTTAGATGTTTATTTGCTTTATTAAAAGTATTAATATAATGGCGTGCAAATTAAACGGTTGTGTGTAAAGTTAAAATAGTTTAATAGATGTAAACAATCGTTCCCACGACGACAAAAAGGTGTCATCAGCCTCTCTTTGCACATCTATTCTTTAAGTTTATTAATTTAGTTATACATAATTATTGTAATTAAATTCAGCATGCCAAAGACCAATCATTTGGAAATATAACAGGGAGATATTGATATTTTTAGTTTCAAATGACCTAATAAAATTATTGAGTACTTTTACTAACTATCAATACAAGCTTTAACGAGCGTATCTATTTCTTGAAAAAAATGTATTTTCGATGATTATTTTGTGGAAAATTAATTTTGTGGATTGCTATCGGCACCTGATAAAGGCCGAAACACTATCTGACATACAGTTATGTAAATTATAAATATATACACTATTGTAACATCTAAGTGACAACACTATTAAACTCTAGATTTATTCTTTGTCATTTTATAATAAAATATAGTTGAAAATACCAATTGCATTTTTTATTTTTTGGGTTCACAGAACAAGAAGACTGATTTACCTATTACTCAAAGCTTTTAGGTATTTAACTTCGAAGACAAGCACTTTCGATGTACCGGTGTTCCTTGGCTCGTACCCGTCCCAAGATATTTGGATGTAGTTTTTACGTAAATTTTAATCTTAATTTAATGTAACAAGGTTTATAAATGCCTTTTAGATAAATCTGAATGAATCCAACCAGTGGACGTCCATTTGGTCTCAAAGAGGTGTCAAATTACTCGACACTTGAATCGCCATTAATTATTTGCAGTTTTTAAATTGGAAACCTTTTAAATTAAACATAATAGATAGTTAGTGAAGTTCAATCTCAGTTGGAAACTATGGATCTATTGCAACTAAATTTTTTGTCCTATCTATTAGTATCAGACCCCCGAAGCAGTAAAATCAAAAATGTCATAATATGCCTATTACATTCTGGATATGGACGTGCCAGCCCATTTTAAACTGTGGCGCGTTGGAACTGTTGGAAGATCTCATTCCAAATCTGTAAACTCCAATTACTCCTTTGCTACAAATGCTACATTCATTCTTCGAGAATAACACATAAATCACTGTTACTCTTTATTATAGAGTAATGATAAATCTATGGTTACACCAACGATCTATTTAGATTGCTATCTCTATGTGTTACACTGACACTTTTGACAACACAATGACAATTCATATTCATATGTTTATTGTCAAAGACTTTTCACGATTTCTCGCAAAAATTTGATTTATACTGGATGGTGATGGTTGTATCATTTCAAATTTATTCATCTGCAGTGATCTGCAATTCTTGAGCTTAATAACTTTAAACCAATGAATTTCTGTAACTGTAGGAAATAAAACAATATACTATAAATTCTATAGAATGTTTGGACAAGTGAACTCCAAGATCATACTAAGATCCGCAGTTCGACTATCCCCGTCGTTTATATTTCCGATATTTGGTAATAAAAACGAACATGACCATGATATGATCAATATAAAAAGAGATGAAAATCCTAAAACAGGATTCGAAAGGGTACGAAGGATGTTTAGGAGAAAGTAAGTTGATAAGGTTATGAATTTTATTATTAGTGCTCCTAATTTTAAGTACACTTTATAATGGGTATTTAGTAAATTAGACCAATTAATAAAATTCCGCTTGCAACTTTACTGTGATAGGTACGATATGAAAAACAGTACTTAATAAATAAATTTAATCAATTCTTCAAACCTAATAAATGATACTAATATTTCCTGTCACTTCATCAAGGTGTGGTTTCCTGTTACTCATTTCTAGATGCATCCATCTTAGTCCTGAAGTGTAGCAAGCCTGTGTGATTGGCTTTATATGAGACAAACTATAGAGTTACATAATACTAGTGGACGCCTGCAGCTTCGCTTGTGTGGGATTAGACATAACAGTTAATAGTAGCATAATAGTTACGTTTACACAGGACCTAGTAATATTATATAGCCTATGTGACTCAGTCTTTCTAATGGTGAAAGAATTTTAGAAATCAGTCTAGTAGTTTTTGTGTCAAAACATTACAAACACATCTTTTCTCTTTTTAATATTAGTATAGATATACATATATATCTATTTATGTTTATAAGACATATATAGATAATGTCTTCAAAATTTGTCATAGTTTTCATTGGCGGCAGTGGATGGGTAGTAGATGCTACCAATACATTCCTATAATGATTGTCAAAGAGTAATGATGTTATTGTTATTTTTTTACAATTTCAGTGAATTTGATGAAGTTTCAGTAGAGTTGCATAATGTAGTGCAAATGTCACTTTGTGGAGTATTTTTTGGTGCCTGTATGGGAGGTTTTGCAAGATCTAAAGATGCATATATATATTTTATTGAAAACAATCAAGCAACAATTTTCAAATCAACAATGGATGCTAAGGTAAATTATATGGAGAACTTCAAAGTAGAGATAGCCCTTGCCAATTTTGTAAAAATAGAAAATTCCAGTGATACTATGAGGACGACAACCCAATGGCTATCGAACATGCTTCTCATTCAAGGGGTCTGGTTTTGAATCCAAGTGGCATGCACCTACCATGCCCAATAGTTCCCACTATTAAAAAGATGTTGTCCCAAAGACATTATAATGACAAGTTTTTAATTATTATGTACTCAATTCTTTGTTGAATGTTTATAATTTTTCTCATATGTCATGTACTATTTTCAGAAAAAGCTACAAAACGTTGTAACAGTAGCATTTGCTAAAGGAGCATACCACTGGGGCTGGAGGCTTGGTATCTTTTCTGGAATATTTGGGTAATAAAACAATGCCATGCATCTACATAAGCAGAAACAAAACAGTTTAACTACAACTTTTTTCAATTT
This sequence comes from Carterocephalus palaemon, assembly GCA_944567765.1. Lineage (NCBI taxonomy): Eukaryota > Metazoa > Arthropoda > Insecta > Lepidoptera > Hesperiidae > Carterocephalus > Carterocephalus palaemon. The sequence continues at coordinate 9,553,316 of OX155643.1, read as the reverse complement.
AAATTATCTTCTACTGAGAAGGGAGCTGAGAAACATCATGAGCATAAATATTAAGATTAAAACATTCAGGAAAATATTTAATATTTGCATTGATGTAACTTATTTATGCCATGTAACTTATTTAATAGGGTCTTGTAGGGGTCCCATCTACTATATGTTTTGGTTCTGATATTCAATACTTATGGAGCGATTTAGGACTAGTGAATGCATATGAATGATGTTTTTGGTGAACTTGCTTATTAGCTTAATGAGCTTCTATATAAACATTTATGGTCTTATTCATATATAAAATCGGCGAATGAATTGAATGTTCTTAGAATATGCATGAGCACAATAGTCGATAGTTTTTTTACGCCATCTTTCGCTGCGACCCATAGATGTCCCACTGCTGGGCACGGGTCTCTCCCACAGACACTACTGCGGGAGGTCTAGAGCATACTCCACCACGCTGCTCCAATGCGGATTGGTGGAGGGGTTAGTGGCCAACCCAGTGTCGAATGTTCTCAAGCCACCCGAAGGTCTTCGACAAGGCTTAACGACTGTTTCCAGCATTGAAAACAACCGGGACCGACGGCTTTACGTGCCCACCGAAGCACGGTAGCGTCCATGAAATTTTTGCCACTAGCGGTCACCCATCCACAAACCGACCGCGCCCGTCGTTGCTTAACACTTTCGATCACATTGAATCGAAGCGAGCCACTGGGCTATGGACGCTACACGCTTACGCCATCTATGTTCGCACAAACTGGTGATGCAGATCACTACATATTATTGTTTAAAATGTGTTACATAATTTACACACTCGTATGTTTAAACATCCCATTGTGTATAATTTATGTAACCCTTCAAAGAAGTACAGTTGTGATGTTATGTTTTTTATTGCAGTTTAATTACCACGACAATATCGGTGTACCGAGATGACAGCTCCTTAGTAGATTATGTCACAGCAGGCGCCGTAACGGGTGCAGTTTACAAAGCCAATCTTGGAGTGGCAGCTATGATGGTTGGAGCGGGTTTAGGTAGGTAGTTTGATAATATATAGGAAACTAGTGGAAGCCCGCAGCTTCGCTCACGTAGAATTAGACCCATCAACGACGTCTGCCCGCGTTCGGGTTGCCCACTTGACTTCAAAAACGGCAAAGTTTCATACTAACTTTGCACCCCCGTTTTACCCCCTTATGGGGTGAATTTTCAAAAATCCTTTCTTAGTGCTCCCCTGCGTTATAAAAGGAACCCCTGTGCAAAATTTCAAGTTTCTAACCCTAATAGTTTAGGCCCTGCGTTGATATGTCAGTCAGTCAGTCAGTCAGCTTCTCCTTTTATATATATAGACTACTCTTCAAGTAAAAGTATGTAATCACTTGTAATAGGAATAACTCTGGTCAGTTACTAGCAAGTTACTAGCAAGTGCATATGGAAAGTACCTACCATGCTCATTATCATCCTTACTTACTAAGGGAAAGTGTGTTTGTTGGTTGGTACTTCACCGCCATAATGAAATGATGGATGGACGTAATTTTTTGCATAGATGGGGCCTGGAGGGTGGCATAGGCTACTTTTTATCCTGAACAGTGCCATTTAATATATTGCATTGTTCCTGTGGAAATGGACAAAAACCTGTTATAATCATTCCATTTATAATCGATTTTTTGTAGGCTTGTCCTCCTCAACGTCCTCATTTTATCCAGGAAATTGAATGGTTCCCGTGAAATGGACAAAACATTGTCGTTCGAGTTTTCATCGATAATTACTTATCGATCTATTTTGAATCGATTGATAAGTGGTACCTAACCTTTGGTGAAGCTCGCCGTTGGTTAATGCTATACTTATTATATTTTAAAAGATTCCTTGATGGTAGTAACTCTATTCTACACGTGTGGTAACGCGGCTTTAGCAATATGAACCAACAAGTGGACGTAGCAGCTTCGTTTGCGTGAAATTAAACATAACAATAGATTGGTTTACAGCTAGTTGCCATCTTCCTAAAATACACTACCAATCGAACTCTATAGTTCATTCCTTCCTAGGGAAATCACCTGGATAAACTCATTTACATATTTTAATTAACTCAACTGGTAAATGTGTTTCTACTGTTATACCACATGTTTTTAATATTGTTTCAGGCGCAGTGTTGAGTTTTACAGGAGGATTATTAATACTTGGCTTATTAAAGGTTACGGGGCGGAATATGGATGAAATAAGATCATCGTTATTCAAAATTAAATTGGCTAGGTATTTAATTTAATTTTTTAATATTATTTCGTCACACAAATATGTTAGTTTAAAATCTATTTTGATCTATTGATATTTCGATAGTTTAAATTGAAAAAGAAAGGCTTGTTCCCATGCCCAAACCAAACTAACCCAGAAATATCATGGTAGGCTAGTATAGTATAATAGTTTTTTTTTTAAATTGGAGCTTGAGCTGTAGAGTTCCTAGGCACATATGCTGATCGCGTGGGCCCAGCCCATTGAAGTTCACCATCCAGGCCTATGGCTTTTATGAATCCTAGGATTTTTTTGTTTGTGACTATGCCTTGTTCCCTAAGCTGTGTCCTCTGACGTCAGTCCCTTGCCTGTGCCTGGTGGTCAGTGAGGATTAGCGAAATTATAAAAATTGCTACCAATATTCATCACTAGTTTAGAAACCTAGGTGGAAATAATTAGTGCACCACACTCTTCAACCCCTCTAATATGAAAATGTCATTACAGTACTTAATAATTTTCCAAAATAAATTTAATTGAATGTTTAATTCCACAGGGAAGAACAATTTAAAGAAGCTCAAGAAAAAGGCGCCACAGAAAAACACGACGACCTCACGCGACACCATGACGTCATTGTTCATGATAAGGGAATCGAACAGATCGAAGATTTGAGCTAGTGGAAAAGACAATTTGGATGTGACATCGTATGTTACAGTTCTGCAACAGGAATATAATTAACATCTAGCCTTCCGGATTGCCTAGATTAAATTAGTATTCAGCTATTTAAACTTCGGCAAAAAGCTCGCTTGTGGGGTTCCGTCGACATGATTGTGCCGAGATTTATGTAATCAGTCATAATTGTATTTGGCTGTAACACTATCACTACCATGATTGTAGTATATAAATTGTAAATATATAGGTACTAGAGATTAATATTTATAATATCATTAAGTTTAATGGATATTGTAAAACAGGAATTAAATAACATGTTTTAGCTACCTATTACTAATATTTTTTATTTTCTGCCTAACTGAATAAGAAACAGGTGCGAATTTATTTATGTATGTAGGTTAGGTGTTTTAAGAAAAAAAAAGTCTGGTAAAATACTTCCGTCTTAGTTTCTGTACGTGGTACAAGACATTACATAAAAAGAGGGTTTTTGTTAACAAGTCAAAGTCACTCATTGTGGTTGGTTGTAGTTTCCTTTGCCATTAGTAAGATAATGTTTGAGTTTAAATTATGAAAATGCTGTTAAACGAACTCAAAATCCGTTTGAATGTGTGTACTTTGAAACATACACATTTGCAACCGCGCAGAGAGATCTTTAGAGCTATCTATGCATATGACTGATGTCTCCTTTCTAAACAGGAGCCAAAATAGAATAATCCACACTGGACGAGTGTGGATTGGCAGACTTCACAATACTATAATGAATATTACGATGAAGATAATTTCCTTCACATTTGCAGCAGGTGACATTTAATTGTTTGAAACCTTAGAGAAGGTAATTGTATGTGCAACTGGGAGTTGAACCCAGACCTGAAGAAATTTCAGCAATATCACCACTTCTCACAAAGTTAATCTTTATAATATAAGGGGTAAAAAAAACGAAATGGTTTATGAAAAGCAATTTAATGATGAATATTCTGTACTTATACAAAATATAATAACGTATTTTTTTCATTTTGTGCAATTAACACAAGGACAATTTCATCAAAATAATACCAATAAATCGTAAAGGTATAATAATGGGATACAAATATTTCAGACATTTCAACATTGCAACAGTAGGTAAAGCTATTTATACACATCAAAAAATGATTAGACTACATAACTCATACTCAATCACTTATACTTACGTGATACTATTAGGCAAGAATAATAATATAATCAAAAAGGATTATAATTTAAAAATATTAAGAATTAGCTTTATATGAAAAAAAAATTTTTTAAGGAAAAAAAAGTTTCATAATTGGATTTTACATACACATAACGGGTAGCAGACGTATTACCCCACCAGTAACCCTGTATTTTAAGCGTCATACTTAAAATCACACGGGTTTTTTTCTTATTCATAACGCGAACCGGTAATTCACGGTACCCAGGAGAACATGAATGAGTAGAGGTGTCACGTCAATATTTGACAAAATATTTCCCGCCAATTTTCAGTGATCGACACACAAAATTAGTGCTGGAAAACGTTTCGCTGTACCAGGTGAACATGAACGAAAAGAGGACACATCGATATTAGACAGGTCAAAATATTTCCCGCCTATTTTCAGTGATCGACACAAAAATACGATATTTTGTGCTGGAAACCGTTTCGCTGTACCAGGAGAACATGAACGAGGAGAGAACACGCCGATATTAGACAGGTCAAAATATTTCCCGCCAATTTTTCTTCAGTGATGTCATAAAATTGCGATTATTTTGTGCTGGAAACCGTTTCGCGGTACCAGGAGAACATGAACGAGGAGAGGTGTCACGTCGATATTTGACAGGTCTAATATTTCCCGCCAATTTTCAGTGATCGACACAAAATTGCGTTAATGTGCTGGAAACCGTTTCCGGTACCAGGAGAACATGAACGAGGAGAGGTGTCACGTCGATTTTTGACAGGTCTAATATTTCCCGCCAATTTTCAGTGATCGACACAAAATTGCGTTATTTTGTGCTGGAAACCGTTTCCGGTACCAGGAGAACATGAACGAGGAGAGGTCACGTCGATATTTGACAGGTTACAATATTTACCGTCTTTACCGTAAATATTTTTTTACCTTCCTTTATATTAAAAAGGTCTTCAAGAAGAAATAGCAATTTGGCCTCAGATTTAGGGGGTAAGGGGTAAAAAAAAACAAAAATTTATGAAAAGCAATTTACTGATGAATATTCTGTACTTATACAAAAATATATAAACGTATTGTTTCATTTTGTGCAATTAACACAAGGAAAATTTCTTCAAAATAATACCAACAAAACGTAAAGGTATAATAATATTATGAGGATACAAATATTTCAGACAACATTTCAACATTGCAACAGTAGGTAAAGCTATTTATACACATCAAAAAATTATTAAACTACATAACTCATACTCAATCACTTATACTTACATGATACTATTAGGCAAGAATAGTATAATCAAAAAGGATTATGATATAAAATATTAAGATAAGCTTTATATTATGAAGAAAAAAAAAGCCACATGAATATGTAATAGTAATAATAAATGTAATATAATAATAAATATACTTCATGCATACATAAAATAATACTTCTCGGTTTAAATCTATTTTTAATTATTATATATATGTCGCAGGCATTTTGTATGATTCCGCCGTTTACATACGGCGTCGGTAGTTTATAAACGCTCGCTGTTATGTAATATGCCGAAAGCAAAATGTCTTTTGCTTTGACCGAAGGAATTAAATAAAACAAATTGTATAATAATAATAAGAATTTTATTTCTTGTGAGACAAGTCGGACTCTGTCACAAATGTCGACGGAACCCTTTTTTGCGTATGGCGGGGTCCCTTTTTTGCTTATATAAATATAGACATAACCTGAACCTAACCTAACAAATTTGGAGTTGATTGTGTCGTTTTTTCTTGGTCTGCGGCCCGACTACCCCGCTTACCAGCTAGCTAAAAATGATTTATTTAGTTTGATTGAGGATGATCAATTGAACGAGTTGTCATTTTGCCTTCGGCATATTACATAACAACGAGCGTTTATAAACTGCCGTCGCCGTATGTAAACGGCGGAATCATACAAAATGCCTGCGATATATACAGGGTAATAGGTACGGCAATCCATATTTCAGTATTTTGACTTTTTTTTTTTCAATACACCTGCGGTACGCAACTTAAATAATTAAGTATAAAAACCAATGCATGAAATATTTTTTATAATTGTTATCTACTTGCTTACATTATAAAATACACAATTACAATTACCTCCTAAGTTTTTAAATCAGAGCATCAATACTAAACAGTAAAAACTTTTGAAGATTGTAGGACTAAAATGGTCGATTTAAGAAAAAAAATTGTGAGCCATCACAGGACGCCTGGCAGATGTAAAACATCGAAATTATTTTGCACAAGTAATAGGCACAAAAGTACAGATTATGACAGGAACTAAAACATCACTATCACCCACACTGTTATTTTGCAGGTTTATCATAATTTTTTAAGTAAACCCTATTAAAAGGTTCATATTTGGATTTTACATACCCTTAACTTAAAGGATTGCAGACGTATTACCAGTAACCCTGTATATATTTATGTACTTAAAATCATACGGTTTTATACTCTTATTCATAACGCGAACCGGTTATTTGCGGTACCAGAAGAACATGAACAAGCTGTGGTATCACGTCAATATTTATATAGATAGTCCAAAGGTTTTCCCGCCAATTTTCAGTGATCGACAAAATTGCGCTATTTTGTGCTGGAAACCGTTTAGCGATATCAGCAGAACATGAACGAGGAAAGGTGTCACGTCGATTTAACAGGACATATTTACCGTCTACCGTTAATTTAAAGGTCTTCAAGAATAAATAGCAATTTGGCCTCAGATTTAGCAGGCGTGCCACTTAAACAATTAATTCTATGACAGTTAATAATACAGACAATCTACCTGACAACAATTTTACACACCAACCACCACTGGCTTTCACAACGCATTGTTAGCTCAGGGTACTGGTTCTATATTTTGGACTTGGTGACTAACACAATAACTTCAATGTGGAGTAATTGTGAATCTTTAAGTGCTTCCATGGTAAAATATAATAAGTATGTCCGTGTATTATTTTAGATCGCGACAGTACCTAAATAATAGCTCCCTTCAAACTTATTTCAATCCAAAATCTATTTATGTATTATTTTTAATATTGCACAATTTACATCAAAGCCAAATTTTTAAATAATAAAAATATATATAAGATTCAAAATAAAACCCATCTCACATTATAGAAATTAAAAAATTGCTTCATTATTACATCTAGTTAATATTCATTTCCATCAAATAAATTATTTTTATTATATAAAAAATAATCACTACACGCATGGGCCAAATTTATTAAAACTTCTGTACGGGATTTACATAAAGCTTTCATTAGTAAAAAAGAAAACTGGTCCATGCAAAGCTCGGGCGGGTCGCTAGCTTTATTTTAAATAAATGAGGACAATGTTATTTTTATAGTCGTCCCAACATAAAATTTTAATACATATACGATTCAATCAAAAACTCGAAGGAATAATAAGAATTTGAAATATAATTTATAATCATATCTCAGCCAAATAAAAAAGGCCAAAATATTTGTTATAATAACATATTGCTAATATTTTCTGTACTACCTAAATTTAATGATTTAAGCAGAAAAATGTTCTACTCAAACAGGAATTCCTTTTCACTTTTACCGTTATGTTAAATCTTCACCTTTTTATTCCATTAAAAATGCATTTATGTACATGAATCAGTTTCAAATTTACCAACAAATTAACCTCTCAATATACAATTTAAATTTCTGATTCCAGACACGATGTACGTAATTTTACGATAAAAATTTTAACGAGACAAATTTTTATTTATTAGACGCCGTCAAATACCCCTTTATACATATCAACATTGATAAGACTATACATTTTTACAAGTATTAGGGGGCTGTGGTGCTACTAAAACAGCACAAGATTTACTTGATTTTACCAAAAACTGAAATGCCCCATTTAATTTCTAGGCTTTTCCCTAAACAGGAATTAAGATTTGAAACGATCACCTAGTTTAATTCCATTTTAAAAGTTTAAGAAACATATTGAGGAAATTGCCGACTACTGAGCTTCGGGTACCGGATTCGTTTCCCGATAAGGGATTTTTTTTCAAAATAATTTATATATTATTTCAAAATACTACAAGGACCATGGAAATTTAAAAAAAAAAGTACACACTACACAAATTAACACAGCCCAACACAACAACGGGTCTTATTATGTAAGAAATTATTTTGATGTAGTATGTGACGTTTCTTTCTCCACCAATCCAATCCGCATTGGAGCAGCGTGGTGGAGTATGCTCTAGACCTCCTGCAGAAGTGTCTGTGGGGGAGACCCGTGCCCAGCAGTGGGACGTCTATGGGTCGCAGCGAAGCGATGTGAAGTTGCGGTAATCAAGCTTACTGGGTAGCTTGCGGCTTGGTTATTCTCTTAGCGCCTCTGTTCGGAGGACCCTTGGGCTTCGCGAAGGCGGGTCGATGCAAGTTCCTCTTTGGATGGATCTCATCGTATAAAAACTCTTCAGTCAACTCTTTCCCATCGTCTATTTCCAGCTGAAAACGTTCAAACACTAGTTCATAAAAGGTGGTATTTATACTGTTTTCCAGTAAATTTGTTAACAGTTCATAATTGTTCACTTAATGATTCCCTAATTCCATATTGTACCATTTATAAAAATTAAATGGCAATCTCATGCATAATGCATTCTCTACAAACTAATCATTAGATAGAGATACATTAAAAAGCGGTAATATAGGTAAGGTAAGGTACAATTATATACTTCTGATTAACATTTCTTTTATGTTAAAGTAATTGTGTTCTGACGTGTAGCGTCCATAGCCCAATGGCTCGTTTCGATTCAATGTGATCGAAAGAGTTAAGCAACGACGGGCGCGGTCGGTTTGTGGATGGGTGACCCTAGTGGCAAAATTTCATGGACGCTACCGTGCTTCGGAAGGCACGTAAAGCCGTCGGTCCCGGTTGTTTTCAATGTTGGAAACAGTCGTTAAGCCTTGTCGAAGACCTTCGGGTGGCTTGAGAACATTCGACACTGGGTTGGCCACTAACCCATCCACCAATCCGCATTGGAGCAGCGTGGTGGAGTATGCTCTAGACCTCCCGCAGCTGTGTCTGTGGGGGAGACCCGTGCCCAGCAGTGGGACGTCTATGGGTCGCAGCGAATTGTGTTCTGGGTGTAAAGGTAGTTATTGGTTACTCGTACAAACAACAATTCTATGGCCAAGTGGTCACCGTCGTCTTTGGACACGTGCGACACCAAAATCAAAGGTATCAAAGGTACGTTGCCTGCCTTGAATGAAGCGTTTGACACTCTTTTTTCTCATTTTTCTTCATACTAGTTCAGAGTCTGGATCTGTGCCCAGTGTGTGGATACCTGTTATGTGGTTTTACGTGGTTTTTTCTTACCTAGTTATGTGCAGGTAGCACGTAACTGGTGGTAAAATTGGGTGTACTTTTGCCTACTTGCTTTTCGTACCTTTGCCTACCTCGTCGGTATACAGGCGTGATGTATTGTTATGTTTCCTATGACAGATTATCTGTATCTTCTATGATTTCAGATTATCCCATAAAAAACACACTGTATACATATAACTACCTATTGCTTCGTGGATTTGGCCAACAGACTTTGGATCTCAAATACAATTTTATTTATACCCATCTCCAGATATAGCCGATGCATGGAAATGAATACTTACTCTTTTTGCAATCTCAACTCCCATTTTCTCAAAGATATCCAAGAATTGTCCTTTGCAACTCGAGTACATCATTCTCTCTTTTATACTGCAGTTGTAGCCAGGCATTGAGTATATGAACACTGAAAAAATCCAATGTTAGTCATGATAGTTTGATTGTTAAAAACTTATGAATACTAAATATATTCGGACTGAGCTTTTGAGGTTTTCTGGGTGGGGTACCATATGGTGTTCTTCAAAAAATCAAAAAAGACAACTTCACAGCCGGCAACGTATGGGCGACCCCTCTGATGTTTTTCGAATCCATATTTGACCGCTTACCATCAGATGGCCCGTCAGTTTGTTCGTAAGGCAATAAGAGTAAGTAATCATTACAGGTCACTGCACGTTCAGTCGGTCAAATTCCGTTTAAAACGTGCTTTCAAATTCAGTAATACTTTAAGGGTCGACTCACACTGGCGCAGAGTCGAAGCGACGCGACGCGTCATGTTTTTCCGCCTACAGCATATTCAGCTCTATTGCTCTATTAGTAGAGTAGTCTACAATATTGTACAGAAAAATAAATAGCAATAATTTTATGTTTTAACTCAGCGTCGCGCCCATTCTGCATATGTAGTTCTTTGTCAAAAGACGCCATGTCACGTTTTTCGTCCGCGCTGCATCTCCTAAAGCCCACGTCGAAATATCGTACAACAACGTTACAAATTTATTATGTTTTCAATGACAATCATGCTCTATTAGTCCGAACTGCGCGACATATGACACGTTCTGAAAACCAGCCGTCATGGTTTTCCGTGACCAATACCAAAATATTCAATCCATACTAGTCCATACTATCCATACTAATATTATAAATGTGAAAGTGTGTTTGTTTGTTTGTCCGGCTTTCACGTCGCAACGAAGCTATTATATGGTATGGTTTTTGTGTGTGGAGATAGTGAGGAGGGTGGAGAGTGACGTAGGCTACTTTTTACCGCGGTAAAACATCCCCATGGGAAGATATCGATGTTTTGTTATTTGCTAGATATTTAGTTTCGGATGTTGTTAATAGATGGCATTGTTAATTCCCTTTTCCCACGCGGGCGGAGCCGCGGGTAAAAGCTAGTTCTTATTATTTGACACTCACCAATACTTTCCATGTGATCGCCTTCATGTGTGTGTTTGAAGATATAGAGGTGGTATCTCGCCTGGTCGCTGGGCACTTGCTCCGGTAGCTGGGTAAGGGATATATTTGCTGCTTTCGATAAATGAATTTTTTCTTCGTCTAGATCTGTAAATTAAAAATTCTCTATTTATAACCTCTTCTTGATGATGTTTATTGATGTTCTCAAAAAAAAATTGCATTAATTTATCAAATAAAAAGAGGTAAATAGTAACTATATTATGCGTTAAATACACTTCGTAAATACCACTGTGCATAAACTACTCTGTAATTTTGCATTTCACATTTAAATGATGTGACATCTTCCAGTAATAAATCCAGTACATTCGCCAATGGAATATAAATCGTACGTACTCAACGTATGAAATTTTAAAAACACTTCTTTTCTATTCGAGAATGTTCTTAATGGGGGTATATATGCCGATACCGGCAGGCTGGGCAGTGATGAAGAACAAAAAGTGAAGAACCGAAGTGATACCAAGGAAGAAATTAAGGTTTGAAATAATGGTGCAGTGAGAAGGGTCAGTCAAGTACAGTTAAACAGTGTGTTCGTATTGTTCAAGAATATATATTCGAACCGTAGTGCGACGTGTAAATTAACTTCACGTAATTATTGTATATGTAAGTGTTGCTATATTCATTTCGAAACAGCGCTTCTCTTAAGTTTCTGTTTTATTTATTTATTAGTATTAGGAGCTTCGGAGGGCACGTAAAGCCGTCGGTCCCGGTTGTTTTCAATGTTGGAAACAGTCGTTAAGCCTTGTCGAAGACCTTCGGGTGGCTTGAGAACATTCGACAGTGGGTTGGCCACTAACCCCTCCACCAATCCGCATTGGAGCAGCGTGGTGGAGTATGCTCTAGACCTCCCGCAGATGCGTCTGTGGGGGAGACCTGTGCCCAGCAGTGGGACGTCTATGGGTCGCAGCGAGCGATTTAATTTATTCCGCAGTATGCCAATGATTCCCGAGAATTAATAAAACCCACAACCACAAACCTTTCTTTGTATCACTGTTGTGAAGGGGTCTCCTCTCGGACTGGGAGGTATTAGGAATTAGTCCACCAAGCTGGTCAAGTGCAGATTGGGAGACTTCACATGCCTTCGAGAACATTATGAAGAACTCTCAGACATGCAGGTTTCCTCAGATGAGTCCTTCACCCTTCACCGTTACAGCAAGTGACATTTAATTACTTAAATCGCACATAACTTAAAAAAGTCATTGGTGCGTGCCGCTAGGGTTTAAACCAGGACCGCTCGAGTGATAAAACCCATGCTTTATTAAATAAAAGATAAAAAGTATCACATACCTATTTTAAATTGTAAATAGTTATAGGAACCTCTTTGGAGATCATGAATACCCTGTCTTGCTGTTTCCGAAATGGGAAATGCAACTCCACCCATTGTTGACTGTCTGAAAACATCACAGTTTGTTGGTAGAACCTAGTTCATGGGGTAGCGAGTACCGAGCTCTGAAAAAATTTATTTGACGTAATAACGTCTTATAAATCGATGAACGCCTACACATACTAAAAAAAGTGTGACGTCACCTCCCGTACAGCGGTACGGACTGCTAAGTGTTACGCCAAGCGTATTCATTCAATTTTAGTCTGTAACCCATAGCAATAGAGCTAGTTTACTAGGGCGTACTGAGATATTAATGAATTTTATACAGTACAGTTGATAGCGTGATTTAGTATCCATCGCCATTTAGTTTATATTTTGTGAATCAATGCTACAATTTCTAATAATATTTCTTATGACGTTGTCACGTAAAATTATCGTCCGTGAACCGACTTTACAGGCAACCATTAATTTTACCAGTCCATTTATACATAAATATAGTAACAGAAGTTAAGAGTGAATTTACCTAGAGTCTGTTCCATAATTTGGTTCATGTTCAGTCTGTTGCAGTTCCTTCAATGCCTCTTCTCTATCAGTGAGCGGCGCTGGGGCGTTTACTCCGCTCACATGCGCTTTGTAACCACGTAGGGAAACCTCATCCTGGAAACATTTTAAGTGTGAATTAACTCAAATAATTATAATGGCATTGCCACCCAAGATGCTTGCAGGTTATATTACATATATATAAAAGGAGAAGGTGACTGACTGACTGACTGACTGACATATCAACGCAGGGCCTAAACTATAAGGGTTAGAAACTTGAAATTTTGCACAGGGGTTCCTTTTATAACGTAGGGGAGCACTAAGAAAGGATTTTTGAAAATTCACCCCCTAGGGGGGTAAAACGGGGGTGCAAAGTTAGTATGAAACTTTGCCGTTTTTGAAGTTAGTGAATGTCTAATTCCACGCGAGCGAAGCTGCGTGCGTCCACTAGTTACATATATGGAACCTCTATAATTTCTATTTAATGTGTTCTTGAGGTAGTATCACCGTCACCCAAGGTAGAAAACAAGTACCATTTCTTTCGTATAGTAATTGCTTTTTTAACGAACTCGCCTCTCAATCGAGCGGTCCGGGTTCAAAACCCAGCGACAGGCACCAATGACTTCTAAATTATGTGCAATTTAAGAAATTAAATGTCACTTGCTATAACGGTGAAGGACACATCGTGAGGAAACCTGCATACCTGAGAGTTCGTCATAATGTTCTCAAAAGCATGTGTAGTCTGCCAATCCGCACTTAGCCAGCGTGGTGGACTTAGGCCTAATCCCTCTCATTCTGAGAGGAGACCCGTGCCCAACAGTGGGACAAAGAAAGGGTAGTGATGATGATGACGATGATTGTCATTAAATGTAGAAGAAATGTTGTTGTACGGTCTATCTATGTCTTTTAAATATCTATAATTCTATATAAAAGTACCTTGGCAGTAGCGTGCATTTCATCCTTTATGTGAGCAGATCCAAACTCCTGTTTTAGTGTGGCCTTAGTGGATGCGTACAACATCTTATGCCGGACGGCCGCGCTGTCGGGCGACCAGCTTAGCAGCAGCCATTCGTGACCGAGGGAGTTTGTGGAGTCAAACCTACGGAATTTATTCACGTAAAAGATAAGCTATAGCCCATTAGAGTCCTACATCAGGTCATGGATCTCTTTTCACAACTAAGAATGACTGAACACTATCACGCTACGTTAGTGTGTTGGTGACCAACCAAAGGTCAGAAAATTTTCAGCCGCAGGTGGCAATCGCATCCCACCTGTTGCGGTACATCAAGTGTTGCCAGGAAAGAGCAGCTCTCAAAACGTCGAGATAACATTGAAAACTCTAAAACGCTGAATTTACATTGAAGACCTCATGTCAAAGTACTGTAACTCCCAATCGGCATGGTGGAGTACTCTCTAGTTGTGAAAAGAGAGCCCGGCTTCGCAGTGGTAGCTGTGAGGTTGAAAGTACTAAATATAATGCAGTTTTGCTATATAGCTTACCGATATAGAATATAGCAAGGCACATCCTCCACAATCATTGGTGGTACATATTTGTCAAAGTCTTGCTCCCATGTGCCTTTTACTGACTGACATTTTGATAGTGTTAGCTGTTCTGGAAAGATTAATTAAATAAGATTAATTAATTACATTTTGAATTTAAATTTTTTAATCCTAATATCCATTAGTAGACAAGTTTATGTGGCTTTTAAGAACTTAAATATCTTAACCTTTAAAACCTTTTTAAAGTTTGATTTAGAATTAGGTTGGGGCAATACCCCTGCCAAAGATACCAAGTGATGTATAGTTAGTAAATGTCTCTCTTTTAATTATTTTGGCTTAGATCTACATTTTCCTAGAGACAACGACATTAATCCTGTAGCAAGCAGCAACACATCTGTGAACCACTTCAAAGGAAAATGGAAGATCATGGTCTGACACAGTTGTCATGGGCCTAGCAGATGAGTTTGACTTGATATTTTAAAATTTCTATACACCATTTCCCAGTATACAGATATTCCACTGTTATTAGGCACTTCCACAACCCTTTCTTTGTCACACTGTTGGGCTCTTTGGAGGGCTTCGGCCACCAAACTGGCTGAGTGCAGGTTGGCAGACGTTACATGCCTTCGAGAACATTATGGAGAACTCTTAGGCATGCAAGTTTCCTTATAATGTTGTACCTTCGCCACTACATTGGGTGACATTTAAATTTCTTAAATTACACAACTCAGAAAAGTCATTGGTATGTGCCACATGGATTTGAACCTACACCCCTAAACCCCGTGAATGAGGCACGAATTTGATAGTCGCTGGCCTGTCACCACTATTATTAAGTTTAAAAGTTTTATTTTAGTTTTAACAGAAAATTTCAAAGGAGATTTGAACACTTTTTTTCATAAATGAGTAATGATCATCCATAGTGCATTTACAAAACAACTTCACAGATTTAATGTAAGTAAGTTTATACCTACATAACATTATTATTTAGGTAATATCATAATAATAACAAGTACTTCTGGAGAATAACAAAATCTATTGTAGACATTCAGTATTATTAAGTAGGTATTGTGTAGGTACATAATATTGATTCGCACTAACTTAATCTTATCTGTATATTAGTTATCGTGTACTATTGTTGTGGTTTTCCACAGTATCTATATTACAAATTGTATAATGTACATGTTACAACATTTATTGGATTACAAAAATGTTGATGAAAAGAATGCCTACCGTTTTCAATGCTAACTTTAAGAACTCTAATTTTGCCATCTCGACATTTTCCAAAGGTTTTCTTCAATTCTTCATTCGCTGTAAAAAAGCATTGTTCATTAACATTTGGTAAGAATAACTCAATGGAGATGAAATTGATTGATACCAACAAAAAATTTTTTCTATTGAGTCAAGCAAATAGTTTCAAATTTACTGCATTACAATTCAGATTGCTGTAATTTATAGGATAAATAAAATACAGCCAATTTAATTTATTTTTAGTGATAAATTTACTATTTATTTAAATAATGTCTATTTATTTAAAGTCTATGAGATTGAAATGTCCCAGCTGCTTTAAAATGCAGAAAAGTACTACTTAAAAATTAACTCATGCTTTAATAAATCAGCAATATTTCGTTTCCCTAAAACTGCACCTTTGGTTTGAGGGAAATAACATTATAAACAATATAACATGAGAGACCTAAACAGACCTATCTAAACTACATTTTTGAGTAACAGTATTCAAATTTTATTATTATACATAAACCGATATGCTGAATGTTCTTTTTTAATATAGAAAGCATTAATAAGTTATAAGCAAGTCAGCATGAAACAAAGTAGGTGATATTATATTACCTTGTATCCCGGTTTGATGAGACATTTTGTTAATTATCGCGTTGAAATGATGGTAGGATCCCGATTTATTTATATGTTGAAGTAATGATATCACAGAAAGTTATTACGATTGAATTTTCAGTTTTCTATTTCTAACGGGAATTTCATGTGGGCGGAAGGGATTCATTCATTCAGTAAACACAGTAGAACGAACGTCACTGTCATTGTCAAAATGTCAAGTTTGAACCACAGACTAGGTAGATATAGTATGTATTTTTGAACTTTCTTGACAGCTGCGTTCACAGGTAACAAAGGGATACGTGCCATATAATATACATTTCGTTCATCTACTTATACATACAGTCAACCTGGGTAACATTGGCCCACTTTTCGGAATTAAAATGCAATAAATGTTTAAATTAGTGCGGAAGACTCATCCAAGAAGACTTTTTGATGGCTTTGAGAGCCACTGATTCTATAAACCTAGCAATATAATGATAGTTTCTTAGAAAAAAGAAATGAAAAAGTAATAAAACTGATGGGTCAAAGTTACAATTAGAGTTGGGGTAAAATTGACCCAGGCCTGGCCTGGTGCATGTTTTTTATGATTTCTCGCAAAATAAGTGAACTAGGTAGCATTGGTCACTAAATACTAGCAGAAAAATATATTGTCTACATCCAAAGTCAATATTTTTTGTACCTTAGTTAAGGTTTGTAAGGAAAATTTAGGTATGAAATAAAATGTTGCCCTATGAAACATATTTTTTTATTAAATCTTTTATTATTTGGTATTGATAGGAAAAATAGGAAATCAGGCTGTTATGGCCCTTTAAAATATCTAAATAATTGTTAAAAAATAAAATTTTAACCGAAAAGTAACTACTTAATTATCAAAAAATGCTGTAAAGTCATCCTTTCTAATCATCCCATTCCATTGCCAAAAATCATCATTTATCTCAAAATAACTGCCTTTTCGAGTTATTTACGATTCATCTAAGACTTATGATTATTGTTAATTGATAATAGCACTATTTCTGGTCGATTCGTTGGCCAAATCCAACAATCTGTAGCCTTTGTCATTAAAGAGATTCGTCCTGAGGCATGATATCTTTTTCTGTATGGAAAAAAAGATTTTTTCACGATATCGAATGAACTACTTAAATATTTATATCAAATTCGACACATTTTCCAAAATCTGGCAACATATTAGTATGATAGTAAAATATTAGTGTAACCTTATCCCGGGCCAATGTTACCCTGATATAGTAACTGCAAAGTAGTTTTGAAATATTTTAGATGTTTCTAGAAAAAATACTGTATTATATATTGCAAAAAATTTATTAAATGATAGGCAGACAAGTTGGTAACACAATACATTGCAACTTACCATTCAAAACCTAATAAGAACAGCGCTGAATGCTACTTTTTAACACTGAGAAAAGTACCGTCTATATTGCACTCACGAAAAAGGCAACTTTTGAATTTTGTCATTGACAAATGACACATTTCGGCGGGTGAAATACGTTTACGAAGATACCTTCTATCTTTTATTTGTAAAATTATTTTTTTATCAATTAAGACAATCTGTAAAAAATAATAATAATCGGAAATATAATTTTGGGCCAAAGTTATAACTACGGCCAAAGTTACCCAGATTGACTGTACATACATGTGTAGTAATATTTAAAATAAAAAATAATTATTTTTGAGAAAAAAACTTGGCACTAAGCCGTGGTACGTCACATTATTTTATTAGAAAGATGTGTAATTTTTTTACTAAGTAGAAAAATCAAACAAAGTATCACATACTTAAAATTAATTAATTATTATGTGGCTACCTACCTAAAATTCATGCCTATTTAGTATGTATATATTTTTGATTAATAGACGCCAGCAGTTTCGGTTGCGTGGAATTAGACAAAACAGAAGATTCGTTTATATTTATATTTAGTTGCTGTCCTTCTCAAGGTAGGTAATAACTGGAAAAACTGCCCGTTGACGAAAAGGTAATAAAGAGATAAAAAGTTTTTTTTTTATTCCAAGACGCATCAATTTTCTGTATTTCAAACTTTCAGAGAATTGAAAAATATCCAATCGAACTTATTCAAACAGAGAGGATAAAAATTTTCCAGGCATGCAGGTTTTCTCATGATGTTTCCTTGACCGTTTCAGAAATTGACATTTAATTTTGTAAAATCGCACATAACTTAGAAAAAACATTGGTGTGTGACGCTTCGGTTTTCACCGCTTAAATAGGTAGGTACACCGCATCCAACAAAAAGTAAAAAAATAAAACATAGTAGGTATGTAACATTATCATTTACAAATGAGCTCTTCCAAACGATCTTAACTTCATGCATTTAGGTGGTAAAGATCAACATTTTTGTAGACACTGTATTACAGAGCACGTACTCGTATATTGCGACATTTTGTTAAGGAAGTGTTGCGATAGGTACCTATTTAATTTTTTTATATCTCCTAAACTATACATGGTAAAACTTCATAACATTTTCTAGATGATCGGTCTTGTATCGGTCTTGTTTGATAGTATATTTCGTTCGTATGGATTAATGTTTGACTGGTTGAAGATGCCATAAGGCATTATGTCCGCCCATTGTATAAATAAAATATATAAAAATTAAAAGTTGTATAAATAAATAAATAAATAAATGAATACCTAATAATTAATCTAATATCTGATAATAATCTCGTAAACTATACATAGTTTGTCATGGTTTTTATACGAAGGGGACAGTATTAAAAAAATAAAAAAACAGTATATAATTACTGTTTTTTTACTACCTAAATTTTTAAGACAGCAGTTCCATCTATTTCTTTAACGACACCCATGTGGCCTACAGTTTGCCGGCAAGCTAAGATTTAAATAAATCGAATTCATCTTAGTTGTGGGCTATGGGGAGTACCTATGAAGAAGAAGAAAATATCTGAAAATTTTGTGTTTAGAACGTGTAGGTATGCTATTGAACTTTATACTACTGGGATGTAAATCGTCATCAAAATATTTCGATTAGTCTCCAGTGCAGATATGTACAATACCTAGGTTACGATATGGTGTCTTTGAAAAATATGAACAGCAAAAGAGGTACGATCATCGCGATAATTATCTATATTTTTGGCCGTTTCCCACAGGTTTGGGCCTCTAAGCTAAGGTAGGTATAGGTTGAAGAGACACATGGATTTATACTGAGGATTTACTTAGCACATGCACTAGCTTTATTAGATTGTGGTCGGAGGAAATTCCTTGGCAAGATACGTAACAGTATAGTGAAAATACAGTTCGGCTCAAATTGTACAAACACAGAGATACGTTTGTGTAATTAGCAAGAGTTTCTTGTGCTGATTTGATTTCATTCATGTTAAGGGCGACCGAGGAGATAAGGAATTAACATTTTGTATTCCGGTCGAAATAACATCTTGAATAATCAAGTAAGATATAAATTGTGCAGATATTTAGAGTTTCTACGTCAGCCAAATTATCTATGGAACTTATTTTATCTTGGGACCTATACATTTTCGTTTTTAAGTAGGTAGGTAGGCTCGGTTTTCAATTCACACAGTTGTTTAGGATGTTGTGGTTAGCGAGCAATTAATTATCATGTGGAAACAGGTAGGCCATTTGATTTAATTGTATTTTCACACCGCAAAACTAGAAATTAATCAAACGCGCGTTGTCAAATTAGATTAATTTGGAATTTTAATAGGAAGGACTGAACGCGATCAATCAATTAGGTAGAGCAAAATGAAATGATTTATCGTACAAATTATCATAATAAATAATTATGGTAAATACTTAACTTTCCACCGCCCACCACTGTACCTTGTAGTATTTCTGACGTGTAGTATTTCTTTTTAAAGCAATTATGGTCCGGTTGGCGGCCATCTTAGTCCTCAAGGGTAGCAAAACATCTGAGACTGACTCTGAACGAGACTAACAATTACTAAATGTCTGTTACTAACACCAACAAACAGGAATAACTATCACTAACATTCCCCAGTCCTCATACCCACTAATTAAATCTCTCAGCTAACTGGACTAACTATCCCAGTTCCTAATTGAGTCTTGTTCTGAGTCAGTCACAGTTGTCATCTGGTGGTGCTGCAAGCTCGCTTGCTATCTTGTATATGTATAAAAATAAATTGGGTCAGATCGGATCCGATGCAGCCCCAGCGCCGTTCCGTCACACAGACGTATGTATAATGGAAACACTATCGACACGAATCACGTGTCCATCCAAATCCGTGGTCATGGCTACAGAACTAATAAAAATGGTTAGGGTTCTGTGGTCATAGCACAAGTTGAATATCGATGATTTAATGTAAGTAATTTCGCATCGCATCAATCTGTCGCGATTCCACAAAGCGGATGTAAAAACACTATTAATGGATGAAAAATGTGAATCGGGATATCTGTGGAGCTCTCATCAATTAAATATTTCTGAGCCATTACCGCAGGTGGCGAGCATCGTAATGGAAGCCATTAGACCGACCGGTCGACGTACCGCACCCTTATTATACTCGTATTTGTACATTACCCGCCTGTAAATACATTATTATGAAAGCCGATTTGATGTCTGAAGTCATTGACAAAACTCATATATGCGGTCATTCGTAGTTCTATGAGCTTAAGCGATTCAGCTGGAACGATACATTTTAGGTACCTAACTGCATTCTCGTAGTTTAAACAGATACCAAAACCTTGGCATCGTTATGAGTGTCGTTGACCATAAAATCTATGATTTTTTATTTCTAAAAACACGCAATATTCTCACAGCGCAGCGCCACGGTAGGCCTGAACACGTTTCAGTGAGTCCCATTTTGTTTAACGTTAGATGATACGAAGATTAATCACGTGATAAGTTCATTGGCCGATTTAGACAAATCTGTGAAGAAAGAATGCATAAGTAATAAGCCATTATATTATAAATAGTCACTAAACTGAAAATCACTAAGCAACTTACTTACTCATACTTACTTAGTGTGTTTGTCACTATAGCATAGAAGAAGGATGTGGTCCATGCTAACGTACCTAAACTTTCTCTACCTATTTTGTTTTTATTTTTTCCGCCTGTGTTTTATTGTAACATATAATAGGAATAAAAAACCTAACGCAAGCCAGTATCTTTGGCCTTGCATAAGGATAAATTCGCTTGATATCAACTCGTCCCGAAGCAAATCCAACTCGAGAGTTTTGCGCTTCGCTGGGTTAGAACCGCTAGCTTCTTTCTGCTCTTGTTTCTTTATTCGCTGATATTATTAGTGCTTTCCGGGTCAATTACTATGCAAGTGAGTTTTGATAAAGATTTTGATCATGTCGCTTTGAAAAATGAATCCTTAAATGTTTATTTTCTATCTGTAAATAAGGGCCTTATTATTTTATATCAATGGCTTTATTGTATCGTATTTTCTTGTATGGGTTTCCATTTTAAGTTGGACGATTTTATAAAGTAAGCTAAGTAACTACATATTTGAAGTCGATATCTATTTCGAGTATAACTGGATATTTAAAACTGGCTAGTCATGGAAACTTTGTCTTTAATTTTCTTTCCAACACAAATTTTTGACCAATTTTTGCATGTTAAACAAGTGAAATTCAATGAAAATTGATTTAATTGTTAGAATTATGTAAAACAATCCGAATTACTTATATATATTATATGAAATTTAAAAGAATTATTGGTATCCATAGGATAAGAATGTCAAAACAAATACGTCAAATATAACGTGTATTGCTTTTCCAGCAAAGTTATTCATGTTCCGTCTAAAAGATGTTTCTGGTACTGACTGTTCAAATCTGTTCCAATGTCGTCGCAAATAAGATAATGTAGGATGGAAATTTCTAGGCATCCGTGTAGAGCTGAACGAGCTACGAGCTTCCTACAGACCTCACTGCGATTGGAAACGAATTATCTCCGACGCGAGTGCAGATGGTGCGCGGCTAATTGTTTTCATTTTTTGAGCAATTATCGAGATTTGTAGAGAGGAAATTCGTAAATAATCGTGGATTGGATCAAGATAAATAATTTTGTTTACTAGTGTTACTTCCTATCCTGCTATTTCAGAACTTATACGAGTACTCGTAGATGTGTCTCAATCTACCTCGCTTCTAAACGATGATAGCTTGGTTATCAAATTCAAATTCAAATTCAAATTCAAATATATTTATTCATTATTGGTATACACAATATACACTTAATGATGGTCACAAAAATATTAGATTACATAAGTCAATATTTAAATAATTAATTAATTCTATTATTCATTTTCATTCCATGCATCTTTATCATTTACATATTCATCAACCGTGTAATAACCTTTTTATAACACATTTGCTCGTAAAGGGCCCCTTATTTCACCAATTTAAATATCGTAATGTATCTCATTACCGCACTTGTGCGTTTTACATTACATTACCGCACTTGTGCTGTAATGTAGGTTTTTTTTTAATAAGGTAAAACGCACGGTTTAACAAGATGCTCCGTCTAAAACGAACAGTACTTTTTCAATCTTATCAAAGAGTTTTTATGTCAGAAAAGTGGTCAAAATTTTATGAATAAAATTAACTTTGGGAGATAGAATATAAAAAATAAACATTTAATTCTTTAATTTAATTAATTTTGACAATAAATTACAATAATTTATCTGTAACAAAAACAAAAACATATTAATTTACTTTAAAATAATACTGGCTGTTTTTGTGTCTTTGCCTTAAAAAAAAGTGCTGATGCGCGCGCATCGTTTTGTGAAGAAGTAAAAATTATTCCGCGCGCTTTTTCTTTTCGTTGCATTGTTTTTATTTGAAAATGTCATCAAGTAATGATGAATTTATTAATTTATTTCCTCGCAAATATGTTATAAACCTTTTAATATGAGTTGTGCTTTAACTTGCTGTTTAAAGCTGGGAGTAGACAATTCTTGCATAGTCAAAGGGATTTTATTAAACATTTTTACACCTAATCCCATGAATGATTTGGAGACCTTATGAAGGCGATAATAAGGTGTGATAAGTTTAAGTCGATTTCTCATTTGTCGCTCTTGGACTTCGCCCTTTCGCTTGTATAGATCCATATTCTTCTTCACAAACATTATACTTTCGAATATGTATTGAGAAGCTACTGTGAGAATGCCTATTTGTTTAAATCTATCACGTAATGACTCACGGGATTTTAACTTATATATTGATCTTATGGCTCTTTTTTGCAACACAAATACGGCATTTATATCAGCTGCTCCACCCCACAATAATATACCATAAGATAGAAGGGAGTGAAAATAGGCAAAATAAACTAGCCTCGCTGTTGCAACATCAGTTAATTGTCTGACTTTTCTGATGGCAAAAGCAGCTGAACTTAATTTTCCCGAGAGAGCTTCAATATGATTACGCCACTGTAGTTTATGATCCAGAGTTATTCCAAGGAATACTGTTGACTCGACTATGTCTAGAATTTCATTATTTAGTTTCAGGGTTTTACTTATTGTTTTTACATTTGGCATAGCGAACTCAACACATTTAGTTTTTTTCGCATTTAGCAATAAGTTATTAACCGTAAACCAATGCGATATAACGGAAAGAGTACTATTTACATCGTCAAAATTACTTTTGTTTCGGTCAGTTTTAAAAATAAGTGAAGTGTCATCAGCAAACAGCACTATATCAGCAATTTGGTTAATATGATATGGCAAATCGTTGATGTATACCAAAAACAGAAAAGGGCCCAAAATCGAGCCTTGTGGTACTCCTAATACAGCTGGCGATCCCTTAGATTCCAAACCATTTATACATACTCTTTGTATTCTATTATCCAGGTAAGATGAGATTAGTTTCAGTGCATCATTTTGTAGGCCATAATGGCTTAGCTTGTGTAACAATGTAGTGTGTTTAACACAATCAAAAGCTTTGGAAAGGTCGCAAAATACACCAATTGCATTTTGTGAATTTTCCCAGGCTTCATATACAGGGTGTCCCAGAATGAATGGATAATCCTTGAGCCCCGCACAGAACAGTTCTCCAGCGCTTAGAAAAAAATATCAAAAAAAAAAAATTCCAAGTCATACCCAAAATATGATTTTTTTTAGAAAAACATACGTTATTTTAGATTCACTTCACATTAATTTACACAACTGCCACAAATTAATGATATTCTTGGCGTTTTTGGTGTCATTTTATTCCTGATAGACTATACTACTAGAAATACATCAAATAATATAAGTATCTGTGATACTTTTTTTATAAAAAAAAATAAGAACTTGAATTTTTAACATGAAATTTGATACCAAAATAATTTTGACATAGTTTGAGAGTGTTTCATGTAAAAAAAAAGTATGAAAACGTAAGTGTCCAGCTATTTTAAAAATATGCGCAGTTAATACAGATTAAATAATGGTATAATACATCATTTTATCTAATACTACTACGAAGTTATTGCTATTGAGATGCAAAACGAGTAAATACGACTAAAATTAAAAAGTTAATGTCTTAATACATTTTAATAATAATAAAACATTTCAGGTGTCGCTGCGACCCATAGACGTCCCACTGCTGGGCACGGGTCTCCCCCACAGACACTGCTGCTGCGGGAGGTCCAGAGCATACTCCACCACGCTGCTCCAATGCGGATTGGTGGAGGGGTTAGTGGCCAACCCAGTGTCGAATGTTCTCAAGCCACCCGAAGGTCTTCGACAAGGCTTAACGACTGTTTCGTAGGAGGTAATGGAATCCCATTGGTTACAGAATGATGGATTCCCTGCATATTATGGTACAAACGTCCGGGCTTATTTAAATGCCACGTATCCAAACAAATGGATTGGTCGTTTGGGTCCTATTCTGTGGCCTCCTCGATCTCCAGATTTAAACTGTCGGGATGTTTTTTACTGGGGCTGTCTAAAGGAAGAAGTGTACTCGAAAACAATTTCAAATGAGGAATTACGCAGCCGTGTTCAAGAGGCCGCTTCAAAAATAAATGAATGACTCTACGCACGGTTTCTTAGTAGAGCCTATAAAAGAAGATGTCGAGCGTGTATTAGAATCGGTGGCAGACAATTTGAACACCTGTTGTGAATAAAGATTAATGTAATGTACACCTGAAATGTAGCGTCCATAGCCCAATGGCTCGCGTCGATTCAATGTGACCGAAAGAGTTAAGCAACGACGGGCGCGGTCGGTTTGTGGATAGGTGAGCGCTAGTGGCAAAATTTCACGGACGCTACCGTGCTTCGGAGGGCACGTAAAGCCGTCGGTCCCGGTTGTTTTCAATGCTGGAAACAGTCGTTAAGCCTTGTCGAAGACCTTCGGGTGGCTTGAGAACATTCGACACTGGGTTGGCCACTAACCCCTCCACCAATCCGCATTGGAGCAGCGTGGTGGAGTATGCTCTGGACCTCCCGCAGCAGCAGTGTCTGTGGGGGAGACCCGTGCCCAGCAGTGGGACGTCTATGGATCGCAGCGACACCTGAAATGTTTTATTATTATTAAAATGTATTAAGACATTGACTTTTTAATTTTAGTCGTATTTACTCGTTTTGCATCTCAATAGCAATAACTTCGTAGTAGTATTAGATAAAATGATGTATTATACCATTATTTAATCTGTATTAACTGCGCATGTTTTTAAAATAGCTGGACACTTACGTTTTCATACTTTTTTTTTACATGAAACACTCTCAAACTATGTCAAAATTATTTTGGTATCAAAGGAGATGTTCAAAAGTGGTACTATATTCTGTACAGCCGTAATTTATGTTTCATTTGAAAGCATATTTTGTAATCTACTTGAAATTTTAAGATTTATATTTTTTTGTCCCTCCATATTTTGGAAAATCGATGAAGTATGTTCGGGATAATTAGAACGTCGATGGAAAGCAATGTTTGTTTTCTAACAGGTACATACGTCCTTTTCACGAATTATGAACTTAACTGAGGTCCAT
Source organism: Carterocephalus palaemon (assembly GCA_944567765.1). Lineage (NCBI taxonomy): Eukaryota > Metazoa > Arthropoda > Insecta > Lepidoptera > Hesperiidae > Carterocephalus > Carterocephalus palaemon. Next base: position 9,527,321 of record OX155643.1, on the reverse strand, counting down.
CTTTATTATTATTATGTTTTTAATACGTAATTATTATATAATTATAATGTTCTAAATAATAATATGAATTGTAAACCAAAATCATGAAGAAACGAAACGACATAGATCCTAGTTTGATATTAGTAACTGTCAATGACAACTGTCAATCAATCAAAGTCGATTGTCAATATTGATGGGTTTATTTATTGGTTTGGTTTCTGCGAAGTGCATTTATTGCTAAACATTAAGATAGTAATTCAATTTTTTTATTACAACACACTAATAAGTAATTGAACATGCGAATCAGTGCAAAATATTGGTGGACTACATTATTAAAACCAGTAATTACGACCAGGATGACCAGGATCTGCTTCAGTTTCCTCGAGAATCGCAGGCCCGAACCGCCGATTGCTCGTAACTCGCTCTAGCCTGGATATCACACAACCTGGATTCTCTTTCTGCATAATTCGGAATGAAGACTATAATGATGACTAATATGTAATAATGTCTTAGGATTTTAAGCTCATCATAACCTAGGCACAATAGTATTTTATTATCAAACCCATTGTATATTATGAAAGCCATTTAAACAAACAGCCAAGAAAATAGATTTTGTAGGCATCACGTTTTAATAATAGAAAGCTGATATCATACATAAATAAAATGTGTGCAATTACATGGAGAATAGGCAATAATAAAAGACTTTATGAAAAGTTACATTTTATTCAACTTCGTTTTCCACATCTTCTCTCACACAAATGCCATCTAAAAATCTTGCTGGTGGTAGAATATTATTTTGATGCCGAGCCCATCCTAAATACCATATAATGGTCATTATATGTGCACAGCTCCCTACTGTACGCATTCCTACTATACAATTACAGTAATATTGAGTAATTCGTTGACTCCAATCATTGATGTCAGCATCTAAATCCAACAATATATATGTATAATACACTTTGCTACCTTGATGACGTGACTTTATTCTTCCCCTTAACAACAATGTATTTTCTGAATGTCTATGTAGATTGGAGTCAACTTCTATTTTGAATGTTCCATTTTCTCGGATGTGTTCCCCATAATAAGATCGGGCTTGTTTTATTTGATATATGCCTAGTGCAAATAAAATAATATCGCTCATTTCCATCATAGGGAACACATCCAGTTGAGGGAGCTGGCCATCTATCGATACAAAACTGGCCCGTTGTCTATTAACATTTTGTTCTATAACATAAGTGGCCAATGTGTTACGAACATTAAATCTTTCCAGTGCTCTGTTTAAAATGGCCTGGGCATCAAGGCGGTCGGTTATAACGGGATGGAAACAGTTAAGTATAGCTGCAGCAACTCTAAAATCAGCCATTAAATGTTTTGATGCTAAATTAAAATAGTCTCCCCTGAATAACTTAAAATCCCGTTTAAACCTACCATTTACAACTTCTACCACCCAGCGACATAATGTTACCCATCTCGATTTGTTGGCCTTTATAGTAGACAACTGTTTTTCACCTGCTTCCATGCTCTCAGGTTTATGTACATGGAATCTTAAAGAATTTAAAAAACTGATTGAGTCACGGAAGCCACGATCCAAAATGAAAATATCATTTTGCCGGAAATAAGACCTTTCATTTGAATTTTCATCTTGAAATATATCTTTTATAATATCAGAATCGGACTTAGTCGCAGCATAAGGTCCATATGCATCAATTATGTGGCCATCACATGCTACTATCAAGAAAGGTTTTATTAAGTTTCTGAATTTATGCAAACTATAACTTTTTTTTTGAAACAAATAATTAGATGACTTCTGTAAGTAAATATAGGTACCATCGCAGATCACTATGGGATTATTAGCTTCAGTCCCAAATAGTCCTTGAGGTATTAAAAGATTACGAGCACTGTGTTGCTCCCTGGTTATATGGCCAATACCTAAATGTATGGGTACATAAAAATCAGTTAAACATGCCCTTGCCTTTTTTATATAATTAGAAACAGTGACCTTAGAAGTTAAAAACAGAGTGGCCATTCGTGCTAATGATTCTCCTGTTCTAAGTTTCACCAAATACATACCCAGAGCAGTTTTAGCTTTTTTACAAACAGTCCCCATAGGAATGCTATTAAACAGTATTAAAAACTTTGCAACAGTCAGACCTGTCCAATAATGACATAAGCCATCTGAAAGATTCTCTATATTTTCGAAATTGAGAACACAACCAGCTGGCATTGTATGTAATAAATTCAACATATTTTCTAAATGAATAGCGTTGAAAGTGGAAGAGAACTCATGTTCATTTAGAATGTCCCAGTTAAATAACATGGAATGCTCTTGACAAACTCTAGCACTTTGAGTAACATATATTTTTTGCTGAGATAGGATTGATCTTTTAATATAGTTTGGCACTCGTAGGCGCTCTGTATTCATACAGCCTGGCACAAAACAATGATTTGGTGTATCCAGAGTGCGAGTGAAATTGTGTAAGGTTATAGTTTCCCTTGCTCTCGCTGAACCTTGACTGTTAGGCAACTGATCAGTCCAAGAATTTGTTTCAGAGCTCGGGATAGTCACCGAGCTTGAAGGACGTGTTGAATCCAAAGTGGATTCATTGAGTTCGTGGGTATCAACTAGGACCTCTAATACAGCAGGTTCTGCAGTTGTACCATGTTCCAATGGCAGAGGCTGGGGTGCATTTCGATGAGCTCTCATCCAACAAGCATAACATACCCAAGCTTCATTTGGAATCTGAAAATTGCAATATTATAATTATAAATATAAACAGATGTAATTAGAAAAATATAAAATTATCATGATTAAAGCTATTTTAGTAATTTTTGTTTCCTACTCTATACAGTTTATGGCAATTCAATCATTTATTACCTGCCGTGGAAATATTTGATTTTCTAAATAGTTTCTTTCCACACAATTTTCGGGCAGTCTGTGCCGACGTCTCCCTGTACGGCTTGATAGAGAAATGCCACAAGATATGCATACACAGGCATGTCCTAGTTGTTTGTTTGATGTACAATGAGGATCTGCAATGCGGTTGTTGGCTTCTTGAATTACCAGATTCACACACTCTGGGCACAACTGATCATTATCAGAAATCTGAAACAATAAAACATGTGATCTATATTACATACTTAAAAGGCTTAATAATAATCTTAATACTTATAGATTGTTGTAACTTATAATGAGGAAACATAAAAACAAAAAAAAACTATACCTCACGGCCACACCATTCTTCAATTATTGCGACAAAGTCTTCACTGAAGTCCACAGCATGGTATTCATTCCTCTGGTGGTTAGGTCGTAGAATAATATGGCAATTAATACATACAGCCATTGTAATTGTAAGGTTGGTATCTAGAAATTGAAATATAACAAATCAGGACAAGAAGCAAGTGCAATGTATTTATTGTAACAAACTTATCACGATTAATTTATTATGAGCAAATCCTTACATGTACTACATTCATACATGAATTTACTTGATATGTATACCCAGAATACACCTATTTGTTTGTTAGTGAAGGAAGACTTGTTTGGCTGCATGAGAGCATATAGTAAATCAAAGCAATTATACTAATATGATGAAATATGCAAACAAATATTAATCTTCTAAAATAGATAGCTACATTATAGGTACATGTCGTTGTTACATACCTTTTCTTTCCAAAAGATTTTGATAGAACAAATCGGGAGGTCCAGTAAGCAAGCGCCAGGTCGTCGTATAGAGAGATAAGGTCGGAGTCCGGTAGGCAAGCGCCAGGTTGTCGTATAGAGAGATAAGGTCGGAGTCCGGTAGGCAAGCAGAGGTTGTTATAAAAGGATTGATCACGGCGGTAGCGCGGCGACGGCGGCGTAAAAACACAGAGCACAACGAAATTACGAACAGCGCGGAACGGAGTCGGAAAGTCGTCTGAATTATTTTTAAATGAAATCAAAACCAAAACAAAATGTCAACGATAATTCATCACTCAATGTCACTACTATTTACAGTCAGTAGTGTCAGTGTCAGGTTAGAGTTGCCAGAAGTTTAAGGTGCCCAGTGTGGCAAGCTTTTTATCTATCTACTGAAATTCAAACACAAATAAAAAAACAAGGGTGGAACTTTTTTTTATTTTCATAACTTTGTCACAATCGGAATAATTTTCGCTTTCTCCACATCCAAGTTTTGTTTATGTACAAATTTAGTACCAGCCCCCATACATTTCGTGAACATCTCCTTTCATGTTAAAAATTCAAGTTCTTATTTTTTTTATAAAAAAAGTATCACAGATACTTATATTATTTGATGTATTTCTAGTAGTATAGTCTATCAGGAATAAAATGACACCAAAAACGCCAAGAATATCATTAATTTGTGGCAGTTGTGTAAATTAATGTGAAGTGAAGCTAAAATAACGTATGTTTTTCTAAAAAAAATCATATTTTGGGTATCACTTGGAATTTTTTTTTTTTGATATTTTTTTCTAAGCGCTGGAGAGCTGTTCTGTGCGGGGCTCAAGGATTATCCATTCATTCTGGGACACCCTGTATATGTTTTAAAAGTTTTACACTGGCATCAGTAGTGTTGCGACCCTTGGTAAATCCATATTGTTCAGGATGCAGTAAACAATTTATCAGGTTATTACTAACTACAGAAAGATTCTAGTTAACTTAACTAACGGAACTTAATGTGCAATTTAGTAGTGTGGACTCAACCAATCCGCATTGTCAATTTTTCCCGACGCTTCGCATACTAATGTCGATAGACATTCATATCGCCATATGTAAAACATAATTTTAGGGGCAACGCCACGCGACGGTGACCACTTAGGTACTACATTGAGCGCTAGTCTGCTATCAACTTTGACTCTCAATCGGGCGTTCCAGATTCAAATCGAAGTGGCACTTGTTAAGTTCGATTCAAGAAATTAAATTTCACCTGCTGTAACAGTGCAGAAAAACCTGCATGCCTAAGAGTTCTTTATATTATTATCGTTCTCGAAGGCATATGATTATTTCCAATAAGTACTCGCTTGCCCAGCGTGGTCGACCCTATACCCTCCCAAGCACTTGTGGGCACGTTAAGCTGTCAGTCCCGATTATTTTCAATGGTAAAAACAATCGTTAAGATTTATCGAAGACCTTCGGGTGGCTTGAGAACATTCAACACTAACCACTATTAGGTACGGTTGGCCACTAACTCCTCCACCAATCCGCATTAGAGCAGCGTGGTGGAGTATCTTCTCCGCAGCTGTGTCTGTGAGGGAGACCCATCTCCAGCAGTCGGACGACCATGGATTGTAACTATAAGTTGCAGCTACGAGTACGAATATGTATGTAGTTACAAGCGCATGGAATTAAAATTATCTCCCGCAAGTTCAGGCAGCGTTGGCGCTAATTGTTTTCATTTTTTGAGTCAAATGCGTCCCAGGTTTGTGCATCGCGAATTTGTAGGCACCGTTTTTGCGTTTCCCGATTATTTATTGCTTTACGCTCCAAACGCAAATTAAACTGTGGATTATAAACTTTTTGTGGTGCATTTTTACAACGGCGTGCCTGTTAAAGCTATTTTCATTTAGAGCTATTGTGTTTGGATTTACATTTCGCATAGGAAAAATGTCAAACAATAGATACAATCAGTTTTCAATTATACGTCTAAAATAACCGAAGTAAAATATTGTTTTATGCCACTTACCCGCTTTGTTATCTGGGTGAATTTCCCAAGTACATTTTTGAGACCGCGAGGCTGAAAATGTAAAGTGTAAACGTAGACTTAAATAGCGCATAATTTTACGTAAGTATGTAGTTTAAATAGTGATCTATACCTATGACATTAAAGTATTCAATGGTATTTAATAAAGAAATTCTTAATAAAAAATAAGTCTAATTGTGGTGCATTGTCTATTCAGGGTGCAGACTCCATTTGTTTACATAATATTTTATTTACTTTTTTAATTTTTTTGGTGAAGTATTTTCATTTTTTCAATGAAAAATAGAAATTAAAAGAAATATATATAAGTATTCATAAGTATTATTAAATAAGTAGGTATTTCAAAAAAACATTTCTTTTCTTTCTCTTTTCGGGATGTTTTTTAGAAATAAGACTACAAATATTTAAGGACTACTGCGCTTTCAAAGTATAATGCTTTCTCAAAAAGCGTGTGAAGATGATAGATGAGCTTAATTTTCCCGCCAAACACGTAAGCACCTACTTGCTGCGGCGGTGCATGAATACATAATTTATAATAAAAAAAAGCTTAAAAACAAGCTTTTCTAGATAACCGAAAGTGGCTAAACCTGAAGATCCTGGGCAGAATAATGCTACACTATTTAAATTACAATCGGTGCTTGATAAGTGTGCAAAGTTTCAAATTAATCTGACGTTTTGAAGAGGGTGCAATTAACGTTCAAAGATTCCGTTACCTACATACATACTCGTACATACAAAATTAATAAAATCGTATTAATAATAATAAAAAAATATCTAATTCCGATATCATGTGTGATCAAAATAAATGTTTCAGCGTATCTTGGTTCTAATCAAAATCAATTGCTAAAATCACATCGAATGTCTTTTACCTTTGCCTGTGCAATGTTGCTCAGAGGACATGTATTTAATTTTGAATGCCAGAAAGGCGACCGCAGTCGCGGTAATGGGAGAGTAAATATCGCGCCGCTTCTAGTGAATGAATAATAAATACTCTGCGCCCGTTGAACTCTGTGAATAATACCTAACTGGGCAGGAATTTTGCGCGCTGTCTCTTTTGAATTTTTATGAATTGAAATAGACATTTTACATAGAAAAGAAACTCCCAAGTGATATTAAATATAATGTAGAAGTTCAGTAGATATCTATCCGCATTATTCCGCATCCAATCGTATCTGTCTACACTATGATTTACATAGATAGGTTTCTCTTATACGGGGCGAATCTTACTTACATGACGGACACTCTGTCATTCTGAATACCTACCGCCTTTTTATTTTGGTAGGTGTTTAGTTTAGTTGAATTATTTTGCAATCAATTTACAAAATTAAAAATATCGTATTTGTTTTTTTGTGACGACGTATAAATGATTTTTGAAAAAGGAATTGTGATAAAAACATTTAAAATTATAATATTATTACTAAAGAAAAAAGTTTTATGAAAATTACGTGGGCGGAAGCGTATGAAATTTGGAATAATAGTTAAAACATTTTAACTATTATTACTACTATTAAATTAAAATGAATCATGGTCGAATTTCGACCACTCGTCCTCCCTTATTTTTTATAGAGACCTTTTTTCTTGTTCTTCTTTCGCTATTTCTTTAGTACCTAGCACAAGTACCTAGTTACAAGAGCCAATTTCAATCCTTACAACCCCATTACCTGAACTACTCTTTTGTTATAATTACATTCATTTCTTCTTTTTGCTTGGAGAACGCATCTTATTACGAAAAAATGTGCTTTGTTTTCAAGTGGCATTTAGCCATAATTGTGCCTATTAGGTATTTAATTAACACTTGTTTGCTCCAGAGTGTATTTGAACAATTTGAGCGTTCTGACGAATTTTGCTTGTCGTACTGCTGTACCTACGTAGGTAGATCGTTTGGTGTACGTACGTAGGTATGGCTGATTCTTACCTAAAGTAGGAAGGTTTAGAAGTAGATATCATCGCATTAACGTTTGTAGTTACTGTCCCTTATCCTGCTATAAATCTATAAATATATATATATTATATATATATAAATAAATAAAAGGAGAAGCTGACTGAATGACTGACTAACTGACTGACATATCAACGCAGGGCCTAAACTATAAGGGTTAGAAAGTTGCAATTTTGCACAGGGGTTCTTCTCTTAGGGGATGAATTTTCAAAAATCCTTTCTTAGTGCTCCCCTACGTTATAAAAGGAACCCCTGATATGTCAGTCAGTCAGTCAGTCAGTCAGTCAGTCAGTCAGTCAGTCAGTCAGTCAGTCAGTCAGTCAGCTTCTCCTTTTATATATTATATAGATAGATTATGTTATAACATAATAAAATTATATGGTCATATGTTATTGTTAATGTTAGGTTATGTTATTTTATAGCATAATTGTAACTGATTGTTGATGTACTATTAAGTTAAAACGTATTTAGAAGCCAGAATACAATTTCTCAGAGTTTTTTCTTATTTCATACGGTATATTAAATAAGTATTAACTGCATAATTATTATGGATAAGGCATTCACCAAATTCTAATAAACTTAATCAGTGCGCCTCACATGTTGGTATTTTAAGGTGCAAATGAGGATGGTCATGCAGTTCTGCCTAAAAATTGGTAGTTTTTTCTGTGGAAGACTTATACAGGTATTTTAGAAGGACAGGAATTTCCTAATCTTGTAGTCCAGTCTAAGAAAGCGTATTATACTTACCAACTACGTACATAAGAGGCAAAGTTTTCTTAATAAAAGCGCGACCTCATAGAGTAGATACCTAGGTACTTAACTTTTCCTGGCTTTTCAGTGTCTTGAGCGCTGATTCTTAGTTGCACATGCAATCAGAAGTTGGTTTCAAACTGAAAAACTTTTCCCACTGCGTCGCTCGTGTGTGGATGTCAGATTGTAAAACTTTGTAACGCTGATTAAATAGGCATAGGATATGTATAATATTGTATAAAGTGAACCTAAGATTTCTTTTCTGGTTTTAAACATAACCACAGAATACAAAATTAAAATGAGCATTTGATATGTAGCTGGTTTGGCAATATAAAATTACAGTTTCAAAATATCCTCTTCTTGTAGGCAACACACTCGCATTAACTGGATTTAACTTACCAATGGAACTAACTGGCATTAACATCTAATGATTTTTGAAGTAAGTTGAGCTTCAACAGTTTAAAAAGCGTTATCATGACGTATTTAAAATAGTGTAGGTACAAATATAATATGAGGGGTGAAATAAAATTGCATCCTTTTCATTTAAGTTTGTCTGGAAGGAAGGGGAGCATTCTTTTTGTAGGATTCTGACGGTATAATTATTTCCCTTTACGTAAGCGGAACTTATGGGGCGGTATATGAACAAGTAGGGCCAATTAAATTGAAGCGTGTTGATGAATTGTACAAAATCAGCTTTACGTAGATACTTGATTTATTTTTAGAAATAGTTTTACAGTTGAAGGTTTATTTTTTATTTTATTTATCCCTAAAGACTGTAAACAGATTTTCAAATTTTTACTCACTTCACTCTACTACTCACACCCACAAATAGAGATTTTTTTTAAAGTGATACATTAAAAAAATCTTAGATTTTAGTCGATATACATGTATATATGATACCTACTATACAATTTAAATACATTTACCTACCTACTCCAGCCGATTGGCCTAAACAAACGTTTTTTCAATCTTACGTAGCCAACAAAATGTATGGTAGATACCTACCATACATACGTTATATACATAACGAAGGGTTCTGCTCAAATAGATCCATAACTGAGAAAAAATATCCATGTTTTGTTGACCTCCACCAATCCGCATTGGAGCAGCGTGGTGGAGTATGCTCTAGGCCTCTCGCAGACGAGGCTATGGGAAAGTTAAATCCTTTAATACTATAAGTTTTAGCAATAAAATTTAAACATGTAGGTAAGTTTTTATTATCAGGTAAGAATAGAGATAAGTATTATTTTTATTTAATTTCTTTATTTGAATAGATTTAGTTAAGAAACACGGACGTGCCGGGTCGTGCCATAGTTTTTTACTTTTTGCTCGACTTGGCGGGGACACTGTCGCGCACTCAGACAGAATATAATAAAATACTCTAGACTCAGATGAGCAACAATAAACCATTGTAAAGATCTACCTCTAGGTATAACATTTTGCAAAGGGAGTATCCAATCCACACCAACACTCAAGAAAGACAAGGTTCCTGTTATACAGTTTCAAATATTTGTCATGGGCAAGATGCGATGTCCTAAACAAACAGCCGGCCGAATAGGATTTCCGATGACATCACGGCCACGTTTCGCCACACGATTATAAAGGTTTAGATGTAAGCGTATTTTTATACCATTATGCCTTTGTTTACAGCGTTGATAGATAGATAGTGGCTAGAATTGAGGCCTCAGTAGAGTGTCCAGCTCCACGAAAACGTGCCAATTGGCATGTTTTCTCTGCGTCGAGCAACGAGGAAAACGCCGTTCTTTAGTTCATGAGCACATTTTTTATAACTGAATTCTATTTATAAAAAATCGTTGGCTGTCGGAAAGTAGTGAGTATACCTGTATCTACCTACATATGCTGTAGGTATATATCTATTATTTAAGAACCTTCAAATTTTCGGAGCGTGCTATTCTAAAATAATCCAAATTCTCGTCGCCAGTTATTAGAATTATTGAGTAAGTCGTATTACCATAAATTTTCTTTCGAGATATTGTGGCTAGAAGATCCTCGTCAATAATTCAAGGTTTGAATAATTCAGCAGTCGTTTTAGGATAATTCCCAAATTGAAGGCTTCACGGTTACGCGTCGACTGTAATGAAGTGAAGTTTTTCTTAGAAGAACTTCTTCTCTTGGAGTCATAATATCTGTTTTTTATAAGTACCTATAGAATAGAATAGGATGAATGTTTATTTGTAAAATAATAAGCACTAATTTAACGCATACGAGTATGCAAGGAATTAATACCTTGAGTAGTGGATGATGACAAACACAGAAAAAAATAAGTTCGAGTTAGCCCTAGTTAGTCCTCTCAGTCGGAGAGTAATAATTATATACTCATAATTTTTTAAAATTTTAGTCATTATTTTATACACCTATATAAAACATCGTTAATTGATTACGAATCAAATGCTTAAAATACAATCATACCTACAACCTGGACGTAGATTACGTATTAAGGAAAGGTCTTGGCGTTCATAAAACAAGATTAGGCACAATAACTGATATTTGATAAAAGTATTAAATTCAGTTACTTTATCTCTACCTTCGATCTTGATTTAACGCCCTTTGAGGTCATTGCTGAGGCTCACCGAAATGGCTTCGCTTAATGAAGTCGTGAAAGAAAATTGAGTTTAGTTAAAGGGGCGAATTTAATTCGATTTCAAACTTTTTGAACGAATGTCTCAGTTTAGAATCGGCCATCACCGGGAAACAGCAAAAAGTTGAGGCAAAAAAATGGATCTGTCATTCGTAGTTAATTAAAATAAATTAGTCGTCCGCTTCCTTAATAGGCGAGCTCCAATTTAACATTATGGACATCCTTAAGGAGATATGCTGAATTGAAAAGCTTATTCATGGAATTTATGTCTTCGTCGGACATTTTAGCCGCTTATGCCAGATTAGAGTTTCAGCTAATGATAATCCTTGTTAGTACCACAGTATAATTCTATATACCTACTGTCGTTTCCCTGTGGTACCTAGTCTGCAAAAGTGTATTTCTTGCTTTGTAATTAATAAACGCCGAAATTGAGATACATACTACCGAATTACCGACGTGAATCATCATACTGTGGGTGGTTCCCTTTTTCTGACCATTTCAATCCATCAATTGAGTGACTTAATTTAATCTTAGCTGCGCCATTAAAAATAACTAAGTACTTAAGTATAGTACTAGTAAAGTATAAATACTTAAGTATCTAACTATAATTTTGTTCACAAAATTTACTTTATGATTAAACTTGTAAAAAAGGGAAATTTGAAACTAGAAATTTCAGGAAAATTAGAAGAAAAATCTATAGGGAAAATACTCGTAAATTTTGTGTAAATATTTTAAAGTTATCAACTAGTATAACACAGTGGTGTATATACATAACAGCTGTGAAATAGGTTATTAATATAGCTTTGTGGGATCAGAATTCATGCTCGACTCCTTTTCCATATTGAATAGTTTTCATTAGCTTCCTATTGAAACTTAAGGCGGGAAAGCGATTTCTCGAAGCTCACAATGTCTCCAACGACGCGTTCCGAGCACAATAACGTTGCTCCTTCAAGTAAAGTCAACACGCGAACTTCCGATGTATTAACTGACGCAAACTTGTTAAGCTGCATTGATTTTATAACCGGCGAGTTCGTGCTTCGCGTTCAAGCCTTTAACCCGACGCTTACTTCAGAAAGCGAGACCAGAAAAGTTAGATAGTGTAGCGAAAGTACTTCACATTTCGCAACAACAACCCCCAGCGAGTTTCCGTACATTACGGCTTGCTTCACTACTTTTCTGATTGTAGTTGCTAGTGCGTTTTCGCGAGTTGGGGCAGTATAAATGCTATGATAGGATTTGGGAAAATTGTGGTCGTAATCGTTTGGATGGCCCCTGGATCGTAATGGTGCTATTTATACTTTCACATTCATTTCTTTCTTAAGTTTCTTTCTCAACATTTCTTTTATAAGTTGTAATGTAATAATCAATAACTCGCGTCCGTATTGTGAAATGGAGATTCAAAATCTACAGGTTCTATTACTATCTACATCTTTTATTTCTATTTATGTTTTTATTTATTAGCCTGCTTTTATTAGCTTGGTATGTATTTGTATATAACATAATCTTTGAACGTGATTTTCACCCCCTACAACATTTGAAACTCTGCACACTTACCTACTCGTATCATGGACCGATAACAATACAAAATTTTTGATAGTTTGTCCCATTATACTGAGCAACTCGTATGTATGTATATATGTATGTAAGTATGTATGTCCTGGAATCTTGCTATCAATATTTCACCCACTTCCACTGAAGCTATCGAGCTGAAATTTGGCACACATATTTGGTTCCGATGGCAATGCATGCAAATAAATAAAAATATGTTTTTTTATTGTAATCTATATATATAAAAGGAGAAGGTGACTGACTGACTGACTGACTGACTGACTGACTGACTGACTGACTGACTGACATATCAACGCAGGGCCTAAACCATAAGGGCTAGAAACTTGAAATTTTGCACAGGGGTTCCTTTTATAACGTAGGGGAGCACTAAGAAAGGATTTTTGAAAATTCACCCCCTAAGGGGGTAAAACGGGGGGGCAAAGTTAGTATGAAACTTTGCCGTTTTTGAAGTCGTTAGACGGGTAGACGTCGTTAATGGGTCTAATTCTAAACGAGCGAAGCTGCGGGCGTCCACTAGTTTGAATTAAAAATTATAATAACCGAAGCGGCGGCTTAACGTGCCTCCAAAATCCGGAGCATGCCAACTACCGTCTGAGGGTGGCTTAACTTATTTCTATCGATCGGTTGACAAGTCTGATCACGTTCACCAATTTTTTAATCGTTAACTTCTATTGTTTAATTTAAATGTAAAATTTACTCTTAACATTTTACATCAGAATCTGTAGAACCACGTAGCAGCCACAACCATACGTTTACTATGTTTATGATGAACTGTAATCTAAGCTACGGTAAGTACAGAGCACTCTCCGATGGGTAGCTGCAACGCTGCAATTTTAATCCCACTTTACGTATGGCAAAACAGTAAGACTCCTCCTCTATTTACTTATTCATTGTACTTTATTGTATCAACAACACATGGCGACAATATTTAATGCTACGGAAAACACATAAGAAGGCGTTTTTGGATTTCCATCGATTTTCAACTTACCTAACTATTTAAACGTATAATATATAAAAATAAATCCTAAACATATGTATACTATAGATAAAAAAATCTTTTTCAGGGGGACGTGGCGGAATTCGCTTAAACCACAGACGACAACAGATGCTTCACTATTATTATCATCCATCAGACTCACTCGGATGTACGTTTTTCTTAGTAAAAAAAGTTAAAACTTAACTCATCAATTTAGGGAACGTCGTAGAATTTGTATAGGTACACAGTAAAATATTCAGTGTACCTACGTACCTACCTCGTATATTTAATTGCATTTGTGCTAACTTGAAAGTGGATTATCAACTTCACGAAAAGTGATAGATAGCATAGCCCAATGGCTAATTATTTGTTCAGTCGGTTTGGCCCCAGATTCAAATGCCAGTAGCATCTGCTTTAACAGCAGATGTAAGTACCGTAACAACAGCAGATGTAAGTAAGTAGCCGAAGTAAGACATCATGAGGTAGCATTGCTATGAGTTAATGTTACGAGTCATCATAGAGAGGCAAGTAAATTGTGAAATCTACCAATCTGTAATTAGCTAGTGTGGTGGCTATAACCACTAATTTCTTGAGCAGACCCAGACCACATACAGTTTCTGCGTGTAAAAGTTCCATTTAAGGCGGGTTAAGGCAGAAAAAACTATTTTTGAATGTGTTTTAATAATAAACATTATATTATAGAATTTTGAAAAATGTGTCATTTTATGTAACCTATCGGCTCGATACACGATAACGTTCACTTCACTGCATGGAAAAATGTCATCTTAAAGTTAGGCTTAAGGCGCCTAGTGGTGCAAAATGACCTTGAGAATCGGTGCACACATTCTCACAAACGACAACAGCGCCTCTAACGGAAAACCTCAGAACTACCTTACAGAGCATACAATGACATGTCATGAGGTACTGTATTAATCGCCTGTATAACCCGCGCAGATAGAGAATAGATCTGAAAATGGCACTTAAAATACAAGCACAACACACAACACAAGCAAGGGTACTTAAAACACTGGATTGTAAAATTTGCCTTTATTAATTGTGACATTTCAGAATCAGATTATAAAAATAAAGAACAATAGGATGGGAATGGTATCAAAGGTTTTATAAACCGCAGTGTCCTGGTCATCTGTACCCATTACTGGTTCAATTCCCTCCATGAATTGGTTAAAATCTTCCATGGACTGGTCACTTTCACAGTCCTGGTCTTCAGAGTCGTCACTTTCATCTTCGGTGTTGCTGTTCAATTACATCACAAAATGTCAACGTTCGTAACAAAAACTTAACGAAAATAAATAACAATCAAATGTAACGCAAACAAAAACAACAATATCAACGAAAACAACAATTACTCGGAGTGCGTCAAGTAGCTTAGAAAGCGAATCCCGACTGATTATTTGTTTGCAGCTCGTACTTCACTGTGTGAGTATAGACAGCGATAGAGAGTGAGCGAGAACGCATGCGAGAGGACGCCATTTTCAAATCTATTCTCTATCTGCGCGGCTTATACGGGGAAGTGTTTCAGTAGATGGCGTTTATTTTAAGTAATAATTGACCTAACAAAAAATTTATAGGAAGGTACGACAACGTAATGAAATTAGATTTATGCAATTTTTTTAGTTACTTAAAATAATAACAAAAAAAAAGTCATAAAAAAATAAAGAAAAAATTGAAAAAGAAAGGAAGTGTAACTGGAATTTGAACCCGAGTCTCTAGAGCGAGATTCTTACTCACTGCTAATGTCTATAATTTCCCCGTTATTGATATTATCTTTGGATTCTCTTTTCCTGTAATAAATACATATTATGACATATATAAATATTATTAGCTTTTTATTTCATTTGCATAAAATAATAACAAAAAAAAAGTCATAAAAAATAAAGAAAAAATTGAAAAAGATAGGAAGTGTAACTGGGATTTGAACCCGAGTCTCTAGAGCGAGATTCTTACTCACCGCCAACTCCCAACTACGCCATTTACAGTTATATGAATAGGGTTGAAAAACTGTGTACGTATCTATCTTTTTGTACTCTGCAAAACTGCAGAGAAAACAATGAAAATTAATAAGTGTTTGACAAAATTAAAATGCTTTTACCTCTTTACGTCATTCATATGTGTGACGTTTGCTTTATATGAATACTTTTGATTTATTTCCCATGTTTATTTACCAAATAGGAGTCCGTTTACAAATTTAAAAAATACATATACCGTTAAATTATTTATATAAATCAAAAAATGTATTATCCAATCAATAAAAGTAATGAAATAACGTTGGAATCTTGCAGAAATTTTGCGGCAGAAAGCGCGACACGCCCGTCTAGCAAGAGGCCTGAGCCGCGACTGTCGGTACACGGCGTTTACTCACACATGCTCGCCATTTCTCGCGAAATATGTCCGAAAATGAGAACAAGGGTTTTTTGGAAATTCTACAAAGTGGATTTAAAAAGTGGTACAACCGAAATATTGTATTTATTGTGATGAAAAATATATGTTAAATTGAAAAAAAAAATACGTATTTTAGAAGGGATTTGATTGTTTAGAAGATTATTTTAGAGGTATCTTCGTGATTTTTTTCTATCGAGTCAAAATTAATGTATTATGTTTTGAAGACCATAGCAATATAACATATATCCCCAAGAATACCATATATTTTTTTTATTTGATTCTCTGCAATGGTTCGTGTGATATCTTGTTTATAAAACTCGCGTTTAGCCTCTGTAGTCCTCTTAAACAGGAATCCAAAGTAGTTTTATTTGAGTTAAAAAATTAATATTTTTAGAAAATAAGAAAGATACTAAAAAGGTGCTACCAAATTGATGGAAATGTTTAGAATTTATGCCTTAAATTGTTATTATACTCTATGATGCATCTGCCGCGCTTTCAGCAGCAAGGTTCCTTTTTTTTAACGCCTTCTTGAGGAGACGTGAGAGAAATTAGAATTCGTCGAAATACCTCGCCTTAAAGCACTATTGGCTAGGTGGTAGGCCAGAGGTCCACGTGAAATCCGGTCTGCCCGATGGCTTTTCGATACACGTATATCCGATCGCGTTAAAATAATTTATTCATCGGTCGGCATCTCGGTGAGGCTGCGGCCGGGAGGCGAGTTTACGGCCTGGACCGCTTTTAAATTTGCAAGAACAGACGCTAGAACAAAGGACCGGACTTTATCAAGCGGTAAAGAAAGTAAAATGTGTCCGCTGCAACAGCAGACACATTTTATGTGTCGCCACACACCTGCTGTGTTTATTGCAGGCGCCTACGCCAATTATGTTTAAATTATGTTGTACGAGTACGAATAGGTACTTTTTGGTCTTGTGAGAATTCGTTTGGAAGTTTGTCTTATACTAGTGGTGGTCTAGTTGTCGAAATACAATTTAAGGTAATTCTGCTACTTAATAAACCCTTCATCTATTCTATCAAAATAGTAGTTTCATATTCTCATAGATGGCGCTAGTGGTACCTACATTTAAAATATTTTTATCTCTGTAGTTTTTTGTATTAAGTATTATGAAAGGCCAGGAATTAGGGGCAGGCTCAGGCTCAATGTCCAGTGGCACGGATGCCGTCGCCATCCTGCCGTAGAACACCAGGAGGGGTTAAGCTTCAACGCACTACCTGTTAGATAATTTTTATTTCTCAAGAGGCGTTCCTGAGGTGTTTTTGTCATAGATATAAGACGAATCAATGTATTTTCTCCAATACAAATTCATCGTTTTTGTATTTTCAATCGACAAAGCCTTAAAGAATGGGGGGCAGTTTCAAAGTAAAGTGAAGTCAAGTAGTTAATAGACCTTTCCAGAAAATAATGAGGATAAAAACTATTGTCATGTCATAATTCCATGCGAGAGAAGCTGAGGCCTCGCTAGTTACACATAATATATGACATTCAATCTGTACCCCAAGGGATCCTTAATAAGAGCCTTGATAAAAAGAACAAACTGATTAACAGTTTTTCCGTTAGAAAACCAAGTTTGAACTCATAATATACGCGGTTTGGTGTGTTTACTGTTTTATAAAGTTAAGTACCTACTAGCTGACCCCGCAAACGTTGTTCTGCCGTATGAAATGTCAAAGTGACGCGACGCTTTACGTCAATGAACGACGGTTAAAAATAAATATCCCCTGAACACCTTGAATCACCATTGTCCTTGAATCGAATCCCCTTGAACACACACAAAAAATTTCATCAACATCTATAGGTATCTATCCAGCCGTTTAGGAGGAGTTTAATGTCATACACACGTACCTACACAAGAAATATATATATTACATATTAATAATCTAAGATATTAAGATTTAACACATAAAGTCGTAATCAGTACGTACTGGCTATATACATACCTATTCATTTCTAACCAAGGTATACCAATATCAAAGCTCTGCAGTGCAGAAAGCCCGGAGTGATTGAAGCGCCGGCCTACGAGTGGGACAGTTGCCGTGCCCTGATAAATAACTGCTCTCTTCACAGCGCACGGGCATCGGCTTTACCGGGTTTTTCGGAATAAACCCTCCCACTACTTCAATAGTAAATTCAAGATTAGAACGCGATTCGAGCCCGATATAATAACAACAAACCGTAACATTTTATTAAGGTGAGTCTAGAGTAGACTATGTAACATACCATGTTATTATACATCGTTAATTAGCATTTCACATAAGTACATATGAACAATATGTCATAAAAACTAAGTTTTATGGTTTAACGTGTTATTATTTGTTGTTTTATGGTTATGTAACATTATAAACAGTACCTACTAATAATTGTTGAGATGTTACATAATCTGAACGCACCTTTATAAACGTTGTAATTACTATGAAATAAGGTAGCATTACAATAGTATTGTAATATGTACTTACAATACCATTGTAATGTAAATATAGTTTATAGGCTTTTGTTGTTACTATTACCTGTACCTATAGAAGGTAATTAGCTTAGCAGGTACCTATAAGTACTTACTAAGGCAAATTTAAATGACTTAAGGTAGGCTTTAACATCGTTAGCTAATATCATAAAACCAAAAAGGTAAGGAGTGTATAACAAGCGTGTTAAAAATTAATAATTTACTTAATTCAAACCAGTTGAACAAGTTAAAAAATGTATTTGTTCTTGAATATTTTATGTACGATAAACATTCCGAATAATAATAAAGAAATAATCATCATAATAAATTAATATTCTTCTTTAAAACATTATTTACAGCGTCACCTTTTGCATAAAATTATTGAAAGGCATTCCAAGTTAATTTCAGCGGATTGGAAATTCGTGTACATATTTAATTAAGTACTCACATAGGCAAATTTCATTTATTTGAGTGTATTATATTAAGCATTTAAATTGCAATGTCATAAAAAGTAAAACGCATGAATGAGCTCAATACAAAATGAAATTTAAATATTCAGATACCCTTATGAGAAGGACAGTAGGAATAATGACACTTGAACAGAAAAATACTATGTTTTCTTAATCATTTATTTATTATCATCATTCTACAGTACAAGGTGTTACATTTTGTTCATTCGTGTTCGCATGAAAATTGAGTGTTAGATGTGATAAAATATAAATTAAAATAACAGGAACAATGTCAAAAATACAAACAAAGAAGACAATACTATACCAAGGAATTTAATTACCTCATTTATTAATTGCAAAATTATATCAACTATTTTTTATAACAAATGTCATTTAATAAGTCAAAAGTTTGAGTCTAAATTTTCAGGTCTTAGTTTAATAAAATAAAAATAAAATGTTTTATGTCTAATAGGTCAAATAAGATAAAATTGCATTTTACATTAAACTGCTTAAAGAAAAATTGCATAGTTATTTATTATTGAAAGTTCAATTGCATTGCAGTGCCGGTTAAAATGTATTCGTACCTATAATTCATTCACAGCTTACAGATAGTTATGCTGAACCCGATGTTATATCAAGAACAAATATTTCTCCGTCTCAGTACAGGAAACCAAACTAAGCAATATGCGAAACTTGCCGTTTGTAGTATTTTGACAGCATGGAAGTGTATAAACTATCTGAGAATCGGATAGAAAGAACAAAGTGGAGAGATAACAAGATAATCCCGTCAGACTGTTCCTTTAGCGAGTCGCACACAATTTGCTCGTGTCAGTGCCGCGACTCTCGTTGTCGTACTTTTTTAATCGGTTTCAGTTTTCAGTTGTTTCTACTGCTTCCTACTAAAAAAAACTTCAAGGAGTACCGTTTAAGATGATCTTTCTACTTGCTCACAGTTAATTAAAACGATTTTACTTTGGATAAAAAATATGCTTGAAACAAAGACTATAGTCATAACCGCTTCCGTAAACTTCTTTGTTCTTATTAAAGTGCTCCTTATTATGTATATTTCACCCAAAAAAGGGGTTAAAAAAGGGGGTTAACGTTTGTATGATACAATGATTTTCAAGCTATGTCTATGAACATTGTTATTTGAGCGATTACTTAAATATAAAGAAGTACGAATTTCACCTTCTTTTAAATTCCATTATAGAATAAGAATAAGAATGTTTTATTGGGACCTCTAGAACTTACATACTTAATTTACCTACTTAAATATTATGCATTTATTACAAAGGAAAAGTTACATAAGAATGGGGTTAAAGTTTGTATGAAATTTAGTCATTAATACTTGTACTATTATGTTCTGTGTCATTAGGTACTAAATATACAAAAATGTAAAATTGATATTTGAGCTTTATTCATTAAAAATAAAGAAACATATATTAAACATTTTTAATTCCACCCTGAGTAGTTAAAGTTTCAATGAAATTTCGTCAGTTCTCTAACAATATCCATAAAAATTGATATTTGAGCTATTAGTTAAAAATAAACATAACATAACATCACGCCTGTATTTCCCGATGGACTGGACAGAGGTGTGCAATACACAGCTAGTTAGAATTAATTATACGTACCTACCTACGTGCGTATTCTAATCTACGGTCGCCTGGTCCGATGGTTCCTAATGAAAAGTCGGGCACATACTAAGCGTCATGATTTATATATGGGAATATTAATTCAATTAGAGTCAATACTACCTTCGATTTTCTGTTAATAGTTGTAAGATGTAGAGGTACCTACAGAGTCTAGATGGTCGGATGCGGTTGAATTAAGCAGAAAAGAATCCAACGAGAAACTCTATTAAGGAGAGTGCAGGACGCTTAGTGAGGGATTAAGTTTAGATTGAGTCGATCCGTTAGACCGGCTGGGTCGCCTATAACCGTTGCCATGGTTATTTAACCACAATCCACATAAGTATTTTTCTAATGTTTTGGAATCCAGTCTCGTATTTTGGGTTTTCATTTTACAATGTTAGAAACGGTAAAATGATAAGAGTTTATATTCTACTTCTAAACAAAAAATCTGAACATAAGACATTAAGTTCATATTTTTTTAAGTTACTAGTCTAGGTCGGCGCACACTCTGTGGTATATATGGTATATGGACATATAACTAATCTAAGGGTATATGGTATTGTGCCCGGAACTACTCTAGGTCGGGGCACACCATACCATAATCGGAATTTAAATATAATTAATATAAAATTTAATTAAGGTAAAAGGTAATTTTTTTATTTCTGCTCTAAAGTAATTTTGATGTCTCTTTTCGATAGCAATAGACAGTTGGCACAGTTTAAAGATCATGGAGTAGGCTAACGCTTTTGATTTCGAGATAAGTGCCAGTTTTACAACAGTTTATGGAGGGCGGAGGCTATGGTTACTGATTAAGGTGGTTAAAAATACTCCGTATTCTTTAAACATTACCCTCTGCCCTACCCTCTGCTCAGTATGATTCGCTAATTGGCTACCTTTCCGGATATCGGACCTCTGTATTATCATACTACCTGAACTCTTTGGTGCAGTATAAAGGTAGACAGAGATAAAGATCAGACAAAAATGAAATGAAATCGAGTTCTTAAAGTCACGTCGTATTCCCAATAAATTGCAAATTATGATAAAGTATGACATTAGGTATCTAGTAACTCACCTAATGGTCGGCTTCAGCTTAAATTCATGATAATTTAAGGCCAAGAGATTGGTCTCGGAATAAATAAAAACTTTAGTTCATTATCGACAGTTAGGTTTCCTCTCAAACCGACTCGTTACTGAGACACAGGGCTCATGAATAATGTACGCCGAATAAAACGCTGCCCCGCGAAATATCTACCTGCATGTTTTAATGCTGCGAATTCCTTATTTTGATATTTCCCCCAACTGGATACTCGTGAATATTTTAGGGTTGTTAAGCGATATCGTCGCATTACATTGACTTTTACTGCTTGGATTTTTATGCAAACCAAGAGGCTTTAAAACTAAAACCAAATTTGAATACACTGGTCACGGGTGGGTTTGCATGTGTATCTATGGTAATTGCAAGGAAGGAAGTTGTTCAGATTTAAATAAGATGCTTGTAGGTATGCCGGAGAGTTCTTCATAATATTCTCGAAGGCATGTGAAGTCTGCAAATCTTAACTCAAATAGATTGATGGCACAACAATGGGGAAGTGAAAGTAATGGTGATGATTAGTACCATAAGACAATAAGAAAAGTTCTCGCTAACTCTGACTTGCTCCTAACTCGTACTAATTCCTAGTAAGTTACTAGTATTACGTTGTATACATTTAATTTCTAATGAAGATTCAAAGTTTATTCAGTAAAAAGCGTTCCAGTTAACAACTTTATATAAATGTCTAAGTACGCTGAAACTGACTACAAAGCAAACGGAGAGGGTTCGTTCGAGTATGAATATTGCTAACGACGGAACACCGACCGCTAAGTTTGAAAACTATCATTTATTATCCACTAGTGGACGCCCGCAACTGCGTTTGCGTAGAATTAGACATACAATAGTTTCGTTTACACCTAGTTGCAATCTTCCTCAAAGACACTACCGATTCAACTTTTAATGTCAAGCTATTTCGTTAAAAATGGTATATAAAATACTGTCATAGCAGAAGCAGATTGAGGGTAGTTTGTTATTTTTCAAGTAATTCTGTGATCAAAGCCCATAAAAGACAGTACAAACAGAGGCGACATAATCGTATTAATGAAAGGGGAATCGAAGGGTCCCGTAGGTTTGCGTTTCCGAATTTACGACTACTTCTAACGTTTAATTGAAAATTCGTGCCGCAATAAAAAGGACTTGATGACCAGAAGATTAAAACGGGGATGTTTCAAATGAAACTGAAGGTTAATGGAATCGAGCTCCCAATCTTACTTGTAAGTCTTAAAATGATGCAATTGACGGTATCAGTTATAAGACTGATAGGTGTCGGAATGGTATTTAATTTGAAACTGGATAGATCCTAAATGATGAATTCATGTCAATGTTGTAAAATATTTCAAAACAACATTAAGTAGACAATAATATTAAATTCCAGCACAAAATCAATATTTCATTGTTCTGAAGTTGTTCAAGTGATACTGATGGACTTTGCAACGTTTGTTATTACACGGGCTGTCTAAATATAAGATAGTTTTAATTAGACAGCCCGTGTAACAAACGTTTTATGGGCATTTTTTCTTGAAACATGAATTTTACTTCATTTTCTCCTCCTAAAAATCGTGGATCAAATGACAGGGTGTTCATGTTTAACAATTTTATTATGAATAATAATAAAAAACATTGAATCAAATTAATAGCCTGCTGTAGCGTTCATAGCCCAATGCTCGCGTTGATTCAATACGACGGGCGCGGTCGGTTTGTGGATGGGTGACCGCTAGTGGCAAAATTTCATGGACGCTACCGTGCTTTGGAGGGCACGTAAAGCCGTCGGTCCCAGTTGTTTTCCATTGAAAACAACTGGGACTGGTCAAGCCTTATCGAAGACTTTCGGCTGGCTTGAGAACATTCGACACTGGGTTGGCCACTAACCCCTCCACCAGCAGCACCTCCTGGAGCAGCGTGGTGGAGTATGCTCTAGACCTACCGCAGCAATGTCTGTGCCCAGCAGTGGGACGTCTATGGGTCGCAGCGAATATCCTCCTCCTTTAAATTGTTTAAAAATGTACGGTAGGCACAAATAGCCAGATTCGATGTGACAACAGTTACCTAAATATAAAATAGTACCGAGAATAATAAATTTTAATTCTGGGGGTATCATTTGCTACATTCTAAACTTTGGTGCAAATAACCCCGGGATGAAACTATTTAAATGATAGCTGAAGTTGAAAATGTTTCTGAGAGTAATTAGAAAGCAAAGCCGAGTAGAGAATACACTGTTTACACAATAATATAAACCCTAAAGTAGCAACTGGATCTCAAGGCACCCACTGACCGCATAAATTTCTATTTCGACCATAAATAGTAATAAAGTAGAAATAAACTTGTGTCTGAAGTTGAGAACTCTCTGGAGCGAGTCTCAGAATGGGGACGACTAAATTTAGTCCAGTTCAACCCTTCGAAGACACAAGTTTGCGCGTTCTCCGCTAAAAAAACTCCATTTGTCGTAGCTCCGCGATTTGAGGGCACAGCACTCACCATCAGGAAATCGATTGGGATTTTGGGCGTCGACATCTCCAGCGATGTGCAGTATCGGGGTCATTTGGAAAAGAAAGCCAAACTTGCTGCAAAGAAGCTCGGTGTGTTAAATAGGGCGCGATATTATTTCACGCCCAAACACCGGCTTCTATTGTACAAGTCACAAGTTCGGCCGCACATGGAGTACTGCTCCCACCTCTGGGCGGGTGCTCCGGCTTACCAGCTGAATCCACTTGACTCCATACAGCGACGAGCGATCCGAGTTGTTGGCGATCCCAATCTTACCGGTAAGTTAGAGGACCTCAGTCTCCGGAGAGACATAGGCTCTCTCTGTGTCCTCTACCGTATCTACCATGGTGAGTGCTCGGAGGAACTTCATGACTTGATTCCACCAACCTCATTTAACTATCGCACTACACGCCGAGGTCTGAAGTTTCATCCACACCGAATCGACTCATGGCCTTCTACCACCGTACGATTCTCGCGGTCTTTTTTACGGCGAACTGGTCTTGTGTGGAATGAGCTTCCGACTGAGGTTTTCCCTTCGAGCTACGACATGGAGCGCTTCAAAAAGAGTATGAAACACTTCCTTCAAGGCATGCAACGCACCTGTGATACCCCTGGTGTCACACGTGTCCATAGACGACGGTGACCACTTACCATCAGGTGGCCCGTATGTCTGTTTGTCCGTGCTATACTATAAAAAAAAAAAAAAATATTTTGTATAATTATGCTATGTAAATGTTGTTGTTACAACAAGCTCTGACAACAAGAATAAAACAATTTATTTATTTAACATTCCTTCTTACAAGGTAAATAGATAATTGAGATGAGAAGGTCTACTCCAACATCCGTATATAACAATTTTGTTTAAGTTTATAATGGCTTCATAATATTCACAAATAAACGTTGTACAGTCAAAAATGAAATACGATCCACTGTGACCGATTACTGTGTTACCCCGCGGGGTATTGGACCCAGATTCACCCAGCAACAGGTAGATTCGCCACTATTTTACCTAGTGATTGTCATTATTTCTGTTGTGTGATTCTTTCCATACAACAGTCCATTGGGGGTAACATAACGTCTTGTGTAAATCCCAAAAGAATCATCTAAGAATCAATCTCGAGAGAAATTAGATATGGTTATACTTAACTTTAGCTTAATAACTCTCTAGTTTGATAAAGGACTTGAGTAAATAATTGAGACTTACGTATCGGATTGATCGACTATGAGGATTAGTCGATCAATCCGATTCTGATCCGGATGCTGAGTTTGCTTTATTAATACGCGCTTTGTTAGCACATTGTCACAGGTCGAGTAGAAAATCGGTTTAATGTCTTTCAAAACTATTGGTACCTTACTAAGGCAGGAAGCCAATAAGCAATTAATTACAACAATGAAGTAACCTAACCAATTGACACTCACACGATTTCTGGGTACCTTTATATATCCCCACACGAAACAAAAAGGAGTTATACATTCGTAGGGACTGTTTATTTTTGTTTATTTATTTATTAAAAATTTCAGGAAATGAGCTATAAACAAAAATACAATCAGTCAATAAAATATAACAAAAGAACATCTTGAAGTTTTTGTAGGTGTGGGCCAAACCTATAGCGATTTCAACCATATTGATTTGCCCAATGAGCAAAGAAAGCACATCAGGGAGTCGAGCATAGCCTGAATTAGAAACGAGTCCATGAGCTTTTTACATGAGAGTGAACGTTTAGTACAAAGGGGCGGATAATAAAATAAAGCTCTTTCCGACTCGTAAATCTTTCCTGCCAACGAATAAGAACGCAAAGGCTACAATCTTTAACTTTCTGACAGCTTAATAAGATAATAAAAATATAACCGCGAAAACGGTGAAGGAAAGTTAAAACTAAATGTAATTTCTTTTATATTTCCCATTCGCTAGGCGCTTTTACTGTTTTTGGGATCTCTATAATTAATATTCATGACATCTGAGCATGATATTATTATATTCATAATATGCTCGAATATGTTATGAAATATCTGTACAGTATTCATAATGTAGACGTGAATGCTATTTTTATCTGTGATTTTTTTTAAACCAACAATTACGTGTACTGTTGAGGATAATCGGGGCGCTACAAGGGGCTTTAACAAAGGCTTGAAAAGAGAACTCCTTAGACCTACTTAACGCACGCTACTTAAAGCATAAGCTTCTACTCTGTTAAGAATATTGTGATCGCTTAATTTTATATTATTTCTGTGGATGACCAAAAATAAACGTAGACGACTTAATCGTACGATTAAACCTTCTACTGAGGTCGGTCCAGGTACGAGATCTATATGATGAGATTATTAAGGTTCTGGGTTTATAGCCATGGCTTGTTTATAAAACTTACCCGATTACTTATTGTTTAGCTTAACAGGCCTTAGTGGATAGATGTGACCCGATGAGATTAAGGTCCCGTACAAACCAAATACATATTTAAATATCTTCATTAAACTTACACAAGAAAGATCTTATAAAAATAACAGTAAATGGGATGTACTTAGATGCCAGGTATATGGCAAAAGGCTGACCACCTAATATGGGACCTAAACATAACTGGTGAAAAGAAGATGTACAAATTTTGGGGAAATATAAAGCTATTAAAATTCGTAGCGTACTTATGCTGAGGATTTCTTACCGTGAGTCGAGTTGTTGCAAAGTATATTAAAACTAACTTTATGATAAACGGGATTAGGCTGGTAATAGGCAGGTATATAAAAACTACATCTGTGCCTGCGAGCTCAGCTTCCAGAAACAGCTAGATAGAGTGACGTAATAAAATGATGGCAGCGAAGGTAGTTTCTCTTCGTCCAGCTCATTGTCCGGCGTGCCAGGTCTACAATTTGTGAAACCAAAGCGTCGCGGAAACTAACTGATAGAGTGCGCTTTGTGCTCTAATGAACGCTGTCAGAGGAACAAACCCCACGCCGCAGATTAATGCACGCTACCGTTAACCTCCTTGTTATCTTTATGACCACAAATGTTTACGTGGCTGATGTAGGAAATTGCCTTATCAACGAAACGAATAATATTATGATAGTTTAATGGGTGCGGGAAGATAGCTCAAAAATTGCTTAAAGTTAGTTAATGTTACTTTTATTGTTTTATATTTTAATGTCGGAATGATTCACTGAAATCACCTAATTGCATTGGATATGACGATGTTAAACAAGGTATATATATAATACGGTTTAACAAGTACATTATTGCACGTCTATGCTTGCATACATACGAGTACATACACACTTTCTCGTTGATTAGGCATGGTTGAGATAAATTAACTTTGGAAAGGCACAGTTATAATACAGATATAGAAAAGGCACAGAATAAAAATAAAATCGGTAAGTAGGCAATAAGGCAGATAGATAATAGGAGCACTTAGTAACAATTCTAGTTGTTGATCAAAACCCTTGTTAAGCACTACATTCCTACCTACCATAAATTCAATGGTTTTGTGCTAGTTTTTGATAAAATCTGAGTAAGAGCCGGATAATTTAAAAACAAAACGATAATTTTCATGTTACTTACCTATAGAGAAAAAAAAAAATTCGGCACCAGAGGTTACTTAAAGCTTCGTTAATAAGTTACTACTTGAATAAAAAATATTACTATTTGTATTTATTTGAATTTTTTATTATTTATTTTTAAATTAAGTCAATTAATAAAATATTATAATAATTTTTACAGCTTTCGATATGTTATAAAGTAGTAAAAAAAAAGTATTATTAATTTTTTTGTTTTTTGTGGCGTCTTACACATCTTGACAAAAAAATAATGTTAAAGTTTAGTTTCATTCATAAACTAGCTAACCCCGCGAACTTTGTTCCGCGCAGGAAATAAATGAGTATATTTTTGATTTTATTTTTATTAGCATAGTACATAATATAAATAAAACAAATTAATTATTTTAATGATTCTTTATTGACCATTTATTTATATATTACCTTGTGATAGACGACATTTCTCGTTTTATTTTCATGCGCAAGATCAAATAATGCAGATGGTCTTAAATTAATGTTAATAAATTATTAATTTGACTTAATCTGGAGCGTTAAATGTGCGTTCGTGTTTTCCAGATGGTTGTTTATCCGCTCTGATCACCACTATGTAGTCCTCATTTGTCATGCGCTCCAAAGCACTCTTGAACAGCCTGACCAACGCATGAAGTTCATGAAATATTTGCTGCAGATCTTGTTTAATTGCTCTTTTCATTGCTGAATCCCTTGACTTCGATCATGTTGGCCATGCAGTATAATTGTAAAAAAATATTTTGTGCATCTTCGAGAGGTTGTAATGTTCCGATTCAATGGTAAATTTGTCTGTCCTTGTATCTACAAAATCAAAAGCAGTCAGTATTACTGATTTATAAATATATTTTTTTATAATTTGCATACATAACATAGTAATAATTATAGTATGTTAATGTTCTACATTATTCTTTGTAAGTACAAAAATTAAATAAATTAATACATACCTTTAATGTCGGATTAAATCCTCGTTCTTCCATTATGACTGCCCCAAATCAGGTCATTTGGAAACAACTATTATATTTTCGAATGTTTGCTAGAAAATGTCGTGATTCTGGTGTTTCGCCAAGAAACAATGAATGTAATGGTTCAGGTAATCAGTAATCAGTTCTGAAATCGTATTGAAACGCTGCTCAATTCAAATCAGTACCTACTTGATAAATTTCTTCTTCTTCTTCTAAAATTATCTAGTTCTTGAGCCGTTTCAGTGGCTGCCTCGCTTTGCTCTTGTGATTGAGAAGCACGAAGTCGCCATACTAACGCGGCGCTCTTCACGTGCCCTTTGATTCGCAATGTTTCGAATCCTACGTGGATTACGGTACGGCTTTGTCGGATAATAATTGATTGTCTTGGTCGCGGCATGGTATTGTTAATGATAATATCGACACAATAAGCTAATAGAAACTCGAAACAAACATTTAAAATGTACTCTGTAAAACAAACACATCAACTGGTCGACTTCAAAAATTCCAAATTGTCAAAGTATCAAATGTCACTAAAAAATAAAATAAAACGTAACGGTGTAAAAAGTATCCTATAGCAGTCCCCCGGTTCTATGGTACCTCCCGACAAATTTTCAGCCAAATCGGTTCGGCCATTCTTGAGTTATAAATGGTGTAACTAACACGACTTTCTTTTATATATATAGATAATGTGGTTACTTTGCTTAGACATGATTATGTAAAAGATTCTATAGTATCAGATTTTCACATACTGCACACTTTTATTGTATCGCATGCTATTATATAAAAGTTATTTGCACATTCTAGTGCAAATACCATAATATGCAAAAAATATCCATATGTGTTAAAAGAGTTTTAATTATTGAAACAGATATCTATCACTATATAGATACTTTAGAAAGAATGGTGTTAGAACGAACCTGGATTTTGCTGAGCAAGAACAACTTCAATTAGGGAACAATATATAAGAAATTCTTGGAAGCGTTTTCATGTTCGATGCGGTATGAAAGTGACGCAATTAAGTGGACGGGCAGTGTTCGCGAGACAATACCGTCTACAGCTCGCTCGGCTGTCTACTGCCGAATATATTTATATTGAATGGTTTCGTGAGTTAATTTCTATATTCCATACATCCATCAATCTTTAAGTGGCCATTGTAAAAGTACCTAATCCTGAAAATGTAGTTTTCAGGTAGAACAGCGAATGTTGAGCTTTGACAAGGTTGAAGTCTCTATCCTTCTCTACCTTCTTTCACCAGATTTTACAGCCTGCTAGAGTTGATAGACATATAATTATAGCTAATTAAAAATGTATAAAAAAAATCATTAACGAATAAATAAATGTAGGTATGTATGTAGGATTTATTATCTGTGTAAGAGTAATTTAAGTATATTATCTATGGTGAGAGGGGTGAGGTAAGGGGGGAACTAAGATGGCGATAGATCTAGAAACGGTGTAAAGTGTATAAAGGTGTTATATCAAATTAAAGGCGTTTATAAAATATCAAGTCGTATATTTCTGCATAAAACTGTCCCGAACCCACAATTCTACAACTTTGGGGGCTCGTCCGGGATCGGGAACAAGATTTGTGCAGAAAGTGTGTGCGCGGAAACGTGGGTGACAAGGCGTGGTTACCGCACAGTTACCGTTACCGGCCGGCAACCGGCAACAACGAAGTCGATTTCAAATATTTTAAGAAGAAGAACAATCAAGATGCAAGACGATAAGAACGCGAGTGACGCCCGCATGGGTCCCGTCACCGCATTCGACGGAATTACGAAGTTCAGCGGGGATGACAAGACATATTCGTCTACGAAGTGGGCGCAGGATATTGAAGACAATGCCGAAATATTTAGCTGGACGCCGCAACAAAAGCTGATTGTGGCGAGGCGATCTCTCATTGGCACGGCGGAACTGTGGCTCAAATCTGAGAGAGCTCACAAGACTTACGACGAACTGAAGGCGGCGCTGCAGAAGGAATTTCCTGATGGTGCGAATAGCAAGGAGATGCACGAACTCATGAGTACACGTAAGAAAAGGCGAGACGAAACATATTATCAATATATGTTAGTAATGAAGGAGCTAGGAAGGCGAGCAAAATTTCCGGATTACGTTGCTATCCAGTATATAATAGACGGTATCATGGATGTAGAAACGAACAAGTCCATCCTTTATGGTGCAACAACATATATAAGCTTCAAGGAAAAATTATTGTTGTATGAAACCATGAAAAATAAAATGACAAAAAGTGGTGTGACGAATGGTGGTGTGACAAGAAAAATGGAAGGCGGAAGGAGATGATTAAGGATGAATTTCCTTTGCCAATTATTGATGATCATATAGACAAGTTGTCAGGTGCAACGATTTATAGTAAATTGGATCTAAAAGATGCCTTCTTCCATTTGAAAATTGCAGAAAGCTCAATAAAGTACACTTCTTTCGTAACTATTAATTCTCAATTTGAATTTACCCGTGCTCCATTCGGTTTGTGTATTTGTCCGAGCTATTTCACTCGTTTTATAACATTTATTTTCAGAGAACAGATTTCAGCTGGCTACTTATTAATTTTCATTGATGACATAATGATATCAGCTAACAATTATGAAGATGCACTTGAACGACTCTCCATAGTATTGAAGGTGGCAGCCGATTACGGATTGCATATAAATTGGGGCAAGAGTGAATTGCTTACAACTAAAGTAGAGTACCTTGGTCATTTGATAGAAAATGGATCTGTGCGACCAACCAACGATAAAATTGAAGCAGTGATGAATTTTCAGGAACCAAAGAATATTAAACGCTTACAAAGGTTTTTAGGGTTAACATCTTACTTCAGAAAATTTATTGAAGGTTATTCTTTGATTGCCAGACCACTTACCGATTTACTAAAAAAGACTTCTGTTTTCTATTTTGGCCAGGAGCAGCGGCATGCTTATGAGGAATTAAAGGATATACTAACACGGAGTCCGGTGCTTAAAATTTACAATCCAGATTTAAAGACTGAGCTTCACACTGATGCTTCGCAGCAGGCCTATGCAGCAGTACTGATGCAGCAAGACCCCAATGACGGATGCTTACACCCGGTGTATTATATGAGTAAGAAAACAAGCGATGCAGAGAAGAAGTACAGTAGCTACGAGTTAGAGGCTCTTGCAGTAATAGAAGGAGTAAAGAAATTTAGAAAATACCTTTACGGTATCCCTTTTAAAATAGTGACTGACTACTCAGCTTTTGAAATGACATTGCGGAAGAAAGATTTAACCACACGAGTGGCTAGGTGGGTTCTTCTATTACAAGAATATAATTACACAGTGGAGCACAGAAGCGGCACTAGGATGAGGCATGTAGATGCGCTTAGTCGCGGCCCTTTTGTAAGCATTGTTACCAGAGGCATCCACGAGCAAGTAAGAAGAGCTCAAGGATTTGATGAAGGGATAAAGGCTATTTTAGATGTGTTAAAAGTGAAACCATATTTGGACTACTATGAACAAAATGGATTACTCTATAAAGGAGATGAAGGAAAATTAGTTATACCAAGGGAGATGGAAAAGGAAATTTTAAGGAAAATACATAATAATGGACATTTTGGAAAAAGGAAAATGATGGAATTGGTTTCTAAAGACTACTATATAAAAGACATGTCAAATAAAGTAGAAGAGGTGATTGTCAGCTGTATACCATGTTTATTGTCTCTGAGGAAAGAAGGGAAACAGGAAGGATTTTTGTATAGTATTGAGAAGGACAGTATTCCCCTGAGTACTTTACACTGTGATCATATTGGCCCTTTGTCAGAGACAAAGAAACAGTACAACTACATTTTGACTCTTGTCGACAGTTTCACCAAGTTTGTGTGGCTCTTTCCCACGAAGAGTACAAATTCGGTAGAGACACTGAACAAGCTACGTATTCACCAACAAGCCTTTGGAAACCCAAGTCGAATAATCACAGATAAAGGAGCTGCATTCATGAGTAAAGATTTTTCAGATTATTGTCAGGTAGAAAATATACAACATATTACTATAACTACTGGTGTGCCCAGAGGCAACGGACAGGTTGAAAGGATTCATCGTATTTTAATTTCAGTTTTAACTAAGTTGTGCCTGGAAGATGAGAAACAATGGTATCGGCATGTGAGCCAGGTTCAGAGGTCAATTAATAGTACATTTCAGCGTAGCATTGGTACAACGCCTTTTGAATTACTAACTGGGGTTAAAATGAAATTAAAAGAAAATGTTGATTTGTTGAACATGTTACAGGATGAAGCAAAAGAAGGATTTCTACAAGAACGTGAATTACTAAGACAGAAGGCTAAAATTCAGATTTTAAAGGTGCAAGAGGAGAACAGGAAAACGTATAACAAAAGGAGAAAGGAGAGTAAGAAATACAAAATTGGAGATTATGTGGCTATCAGAAGAACTCAGTTTGGGAAAAGTCTTAAAATAAAAGCAAAGTATTTGGGACCATACAAAGTGGTTAGGATTCTGGGGAAAGACCGCTATGAAGTGGAAAAGGCAGATAGTGGGTCAGAGGGCCCAGGGAAGACTAGCACAGCAGCAGACTATATGAAAAGCTGGCCCCTGGTAAGCTTTTGAAAAATTTCATAACTACTCATGTACCCAGTACTCAATTTACATTTTGTTTTTTTTGCAACTTACAGTATATGAAATAAGGCATTGAATCTTATATGTTTTAGCTATAACCATAATAAAATTGCTTATGTAATTGGTAATTCTTAAAAGTCAGTTTTCCAAGAGATATGTGTGTAGAATTTTATTTAGTAATTTAATGTAATGTGTTAAGGTAATATCTAAGATTTCATATCTTATATCAAAGTGTTCTATATAAGTAGTAAATGTTATAAAGTAAAAGTTCTCATATAAAATGTAATTTAGTTTGGATTTGTTGTTTGATAGTATTTAACTGTTTAATTTAAAAGTAGCTAAGTCTGTGGCCAGACTGCCCAGGATGACCGAGCTGTAGGATTTATTATCTGTGTAAGAGTAATTTAAGTATATTATCTATGGTGAGAGGGGTGAGGTAAGGGGGGAACTAAGATGGCGATAGATCTAGAAACGGTGTAAAGTGTATAAAGGTGTTATATCAAATTAAAGGCGTTTATAAAATATCAAGTCGTATATTTCTGCATAAAACTGTCCCGAACCCACAATTCTACATGTATGTGAAAAATAAATCATTGTAGAGAGGTCGTACTAACAAGTACTAACTGGACTATTACTAACACCAATTAACAGGACTAACTTCCACTAACAGTCCCCAGTCCTCATATCTACTAA
This sequence comes from Carterocephalus palaemon, assembly GCA_944567765.1. NCBI lineage: Eukaryota > Metazoa > Arthropoda > Insecta > Lepidoptera > Hesperiidae > Carterocephalus > Carterocephalus palaemon. The sequence goes on along the minus strand of OX155643.1, from coordinate 9,493,501 downwards.
CAAATTGACCAACTAATGTTCTAATTAACTCTCTCATTTAATTGGACTAACCATCCCAGTCCCTAATTGAGTCTTGTTGTCAGTCACAGTTGTCATGGGCGGCAGAGGATGGGTGGTGCTGCAAGCTCGTTTGTATCCGCTATCTTGTATCCATAAAAAAAAGTTTTTGTAAGTGACAGATACAACGATCTTTAAATAAGTAAATTTTAATCTTAATTTTACCTAAGACCAAATTAAATGGTGGACTTAATGCGTACAGCATTCTTTGCCAGACAACTTTTGGGTAGTGGGAAAATATGCAGACCACTAAAGTTATTACTTACATAGAAAATTAATGTATGTTAAGTAGTAGGCAGTAAATTAAGTATTTGCCATATCTAGGACAGGACACATAAATTATGATGGTATTAGGTATGCATATGTCTTTAGAGAGGAAAGCTTATTAAAGCTTTTATCTTCTCGTCTTGCTATGTAAAAGCCAACATGGCATTGTCTAAAATAAAATAATGTAAATGAAATTTGGTTATAAAGTACCAATTTTGTCCAGTCGCTGGTGTCCACGCGGTAATCCCGCAGTCCTCTATGCCGTAAGTGTGATTTATTACGAAATATCCAGGTAATTAGCCTCCTGGATACGTACAAATTGCCGCCGCAATGCTACTATTTCAGGGATCCACGCTACTCGAATTACAATTTGTTACAAGATTTGTGTTCTAAAAATATAGGTACAAAGATATAAAATTATCTTACCTACTCTGTTTCGCATCCCTCTTGCTCACATTATATAAAAAGTATTTTGCCAATTACGACGTGTTACGATTAAGTAGGTATCATGATAATAAATTTACATTATACCGACAGCGAATATATTAATATTTTTTTTTAATTTTAAAGAAACATCAGAAATTTAAGTTGCTCAAAACGTTATTTCTAGTGGCAAAGTTTCATGGGTGCTACCGTGCTTCGGAAGGCACGCTATGCCATCGGTCCCAGTAGTTTTCAATGATAAAAATAATCGTTAAGCCGAACCAACTCCACCAATCTGCATTGGAGCAGCGTGGTAAAGTATGCTCAAGACTTCCCGCAGATTTGTCTGTGGGGAAGACACGGGTCTTCTGCTGGACGTCCCACTGCAGTGGGACGTCTATAAGCTACAATAACAGTTTATTCAGCTAGCTAAATAAACTTTTATTTTATATTATTAAACAAATAAATTAATGAAAATACTGTATTTTTTTCATTTCAGTTAATATCTTAAAACAAAAATGATACCTGAGTCATAAATTACTGCCTAAATAAATTCTTAATTTTACTGTATCGACCATTTTAGACGCTCTGCATTTTGAAATGAACAGTATTATTAGAAATAATTGTTACTATTAAAGAAGGAATTACCGTTGGAATTACAAAAACACTGTTTTTAAACGGTTTTATTTAGTGATAACCCAATAAAGATAAAGATAAAGATAAAGATTTTTATTTGTTTGCTCTCACAGAAGTATTACAATAGTCTTAACTAGTTAAAGTTGTGTACATATTCAAACCATACTTTGTGAGAGCCTGGTGACTGAGGTAGGTTTGCAAAAACCTGTGGTTCAGTTCACCAGCGCCCTCCCGCAGGACGATTTAGTATACTTTCGGTACACTCTAAACTGACGGTTAACTATAAGTTACAATATCGGTGAGCAAGATTTAAACATACAAACATATATAAACAACTTAGTATTAAATTTGTGTGTGAGGAGTGTATATGAAAAGGTAATGTGTGTGCATGTTTAATATAGTGATATGAGTGCGTGTGTGAGTATTATTGTGTGAATTTGTGTGTGTGTGATGAATTTTAAACATATACATTATAATTATCAAAGGTTACTAGCAAAGCTATGGGGATATATATATGGGTATAGATATATATATATATGGGATATATATATGGATATATGGGATATTTCGTATTTTTGGAAAAAAATGCATTTTGTTTGCATTCACTGGAGACCTTACCCTAGTTCCGATGTGATAAGTTTGTAACATGATTATTAAAATATAAAAAAATCAATAAGCAACAAATTTTATATTTCGGATACAGTAATAAGACAAGTATCTAGTATCAAGTATCTACCTATTCAAGGTAAACATTTGAATAAAGAATAAAGTTATACTTAAGTGTGTTACTTTTTACCGTTTGCCGGCAGAAATGTAAAAATGTTACTATCCGGTAGGGTCTAATGTTATTTTAAACCAATAAAAGTTAATTTAGGATGCAGCAAATAAATATTTTATCGCGTTGTCGACTCAGGACGGAGTAATGGACGTAAAACTGCCTATTTTTCGTCCACTGACCGGTGCCTTTTATATTCAGGACTATCATTAAATTTTCAAGCCCTATCGCGTGGACATGACTTCATGAACTAAATTAGGCTACAGCACGTAGGATGGCAAATTACCAATTTATCAAAGTGAAGTAGGTAGCGATTACAATTTCATTCTATATTTTAGGTACCCCTAGAAACCATGGCTTCACATAGGTAATATTGAACACATGTTTTATGTTGGCTCATTATGACGCGGTGCCCTCGTGAAGTATTACCAGAATGTACCTACACATAACTGTGGGGTCAGTAAGCTTGTAAGATTTAAATTGACATTCTTTACAATACACCATATCCTTAGCGGTTCAAATGCAAACGACACGCACAAATAACTACCTACAAAATACAGAATCACATTAATAGCGAATGAAATCTGATTTTAACCAGGAACTTAAGTCTCTAATACATAACCTGACATAACGTTTGACGACTTCATTAATTATACATACCTAGTTTTGTTTCATACCTTATAGGTAACAAAGGTATTTTTTTAGATAATCATAATTTCTTTCTTAACTGGATTTATACATTTTCACTTAAACGCTTGAGCTTGTTTTTAACACATTGTATTATTAGCTTGGTACCTAGGTATGTATGTACCAGGCCACTCAGAAAGTTTTGCGAAAAAAAGTATTTTTTGTTTAAGGCACTGGCCACTTGTAATTATTTTGAAAAAAAAAATTTGGCTATTTAAAAGTAAAAATACAACTGTTCGATATTCAAATTTCCAACGCCTACGTAAGTGAAGCGCAGGGAAAATTTTGATTGCTAGTTTCTTCACTTTGACGGGATATCTGGTTTCAATTCCATTACGAGACCGAAGCAGCATCAACACCGAATGTTATACCACAAAATGCCAGCCAGAAGTTTTGTCTGCAATGAGCAACAAGCGACTGAACACCGGTCTCCGCGGGGCCTCCGCGGGGATTACAGTCCTGATCTGGTACCGTGTGACTTCTTTTTATTCCCTAAAATAAAAATCAACTGAAAGGGATACAGTTTTCATCGCCAGAAGACGCGCTAGCAGCGTTTTAGAAGGCCGTGGAAGAGATTTCTGCGGCGGACTGGAAAAAATGTTTCGAAAATTGGTTAAGACGACGCATGAAATGTATAGAGGCTGGTGGAGAGTTCTTCGAAAAGATTTAATTAAAATATTTTATCCATAGAAGTTAGTTTTTTTGTTTCTCAACACTTGAGTGTCCCACGTATATAGAAACAACAGTTTAGTTCGTTTATCTACAAAAGCTTATCTTTAAACCATGTTGATTGTTAAAAGGCTATATTTAGATGTGTCATAAAAGAGCTATTCGTTATTGTTGTTTTGAGCTAAGGTCGTTCACACATTACCTTATTTAATTTTGTAACAAAACTACATACTGGTAGATATCTTTCTTATCGTAAATTCACAATCGTCCGTCAATCGCTGGCATTCCCACTTGCTTGCATTCTGTATCTATTTTATCGTTTCCTATTGGCATGTGCCAATAATATTATCATTGATTTCCTCTGATAGGAATTCACAGATTATATCTATTTTTGATGTGATTTATTTTATGAACATTTTTTTTTTAACATGCATTAAGTCCGTCCATTGCAATCTCTTTAGAGGTGTTACTAATGTTATGTAAATAATAGACGTATGATGTTATTTTATTATTATATATATTATAAATGTTGATGAATCTTATATATAACAGACCTGGAAGTTATGGAATTTACGTAGGCGTATTTACCTATTTAAATACCTACTATGTATTTAGTAAAGATTTTCATAAAATTTCTTCTAAAAGTAGATGTCGGTGAAATAAATATATACCGAAACGAAATTACTGAAAGAAAGAGAGACGGGTAAAAAAGGTGAAGCAATAAGGGTTCCTTGTTGACTACAGAACCTTATACCTATTATAATTTATTGCAAATTGTGTAACACAAGAGTATTACGTGCACCAATAAATTCATTTACTTCAAGCCTTACGTTTATATTACATACTTTAAATTATGTGTATATACAAAAATTTATTAAATCAAGTCTTTTACTGCCGATTTATCTTATCTATCAATTTTTGTTATCTGTCATATTTTGATTGAATATTGAAGCATAACATTTATACTAAAAGTTACGATTCCTAGAAAGATTAATTATACTGTAAAAAAAATTTTTTTTTAAAAAGCTTTTATAACTTGACCTTGAAACCTAATCGTGGTCAAAGTTCATTACAAGACTTTACCACAAGTGCAAACACGACTATGATACGATATTCCATCATGAAGTTCCAGTTAATATCTCCCGGCTCCATCATCAGATCAGTTCGATAGTACCATATTATTGCATTGTCATCGGAACCTAATATGTGTGCCAAATTTCAGCTCGATAGCTTCAGTGGAAGTGGGTGAAATATTGATTGCAAGATTCCAGGACATACATACATACATACGAGTGAAGTTAAATAAAAGCTTTTAAAAAATGTAGGTACCTACTGCAACATACTTATTACAAAATAGCGGCAGCCCGTTAGCACTCCACTGTAGGGCACGTGCACACGAACTGAGAACTCTGAGAAGAAATACGCCATGTGGATGTTCTGTGGACAAGGCTTCACGTTTGTTCACGTGACAATAGACGTCCCACTGCTGGGCGCGTAACATACCTACTCTACCACGCCGCTCCAATGTTCTCAAGTCAGCTGAAGGTCTTTCGACAAGGCTTAGCGATTGTTTTTACCATTAAAAACCACCGGGGCACACACACGGCGTAACGTGTCCTCCGAAGCACGGTAGCCCCCATCCGGGTCTGGGGCGGAACTATCGATCGGTCAAAAATATCTTAAGCGCTTCACATTACAGAGCAAAGTAAATAAATATGTTTATTAATAATAACCCCCCCCTCCACCAATCCGCATTGGAGCAGCGTGGTGGAGTATGCTCTAGACCTCCCGCAGCTGTGTCTGTGGGGGAGACCCGTGCCCAGCAGTGGGACGTCTATGGGTCGCAGCGATTAATAATAACAATCCGCATTTATTTTTCCTCAAAATATTAAATGCCCGCCGAGTACCAGGTACTTGAACGAGCAATGATTTTGTAAGCATAGCATACGTAATAAAATGCGTGCGAGTAAATAAGGATAACTTGCTTGCAGCTAAAATATACGAAGAATTATTTTAAAAGGCATCGTCTTTACAAAACCTGTTTAGTATTGTGTGAAGCCGTACGACGTATCACGGCACGATGAAGCAACTACGAGTTTATTTTGTTCGTAAGTTTTTGCTCTAGTTTAATTGTAGTATACAAGTAATGCAAGTATTAAACTTATATAGTTCATTCTTGAAAATAATGCGTATTAGTTGTATTGTTTATATCCAATAGGATAATCGGATATAAATACTTTTTTTCCATCCGCTGCCGCCCATGACAATCGTGATTGACTTTGAACAAGAGAATATCAAATATCCCAATATGGGACGGTTCGTCCCGTTAGCTGAAAGAGTTAAATAAAGCATTAGTTGGTCAGTTCGTTAGAGGTTATGAGGTCTGGGGACTATAAGTGATAGTCTTGCTAGCTGGTGTTAGTAATAGTCCAGTTAGTAATTGTTAGTAAAAGTCTCGTTTCACCAAGTCTATCACAAATGTGTGAAACCACACCTTTCCAACCGGACCATAATTCCTTTAAATTGTTTTTAACGGTAGACATTAGTTAGTATTACACGGTAGAAATGGCACAAAGTACCGTGGCCGTGGCGGTGGTACTGCTCCGGGCGAATTATGGGCCATGCAGATAAAAAAAAAATTAAAAAAAAAAAAACTGTTGCTTCAAGAGTTAGTTAGCATGCATAAAATGTTAGAAAAGGTAATCTTTTATTTTGAAAATTTGTTAGCCTACCTATTTTTTGCATCTTACCTAGGCAATTAATTTTTTTACATAAATTTTTCCTTAAATAACTTAAATTTGGTTCTTGTTGTACTATGGTTTAATGTGATTTTTACTATTAGAGTTTCAAGTAAATGATGTCATAGCAACAGATGGCACATAAATTATGCAACTTTTTATATTTTTGTACAAGGTTGCCAACGAAGAACAACACTGTTTTTGTAGAAGGAAGATATTTATAAGAAATTTCTACTGTAATCTTTTGCAGTTCTACCTATATCAGATATACTTAAGTCAATTGAATGTTAAAATGTACTACCTAAACACTTTTTGCTTATTGTACTTGTCGCGGTTGTAAATGTACCCTCCTAACCCCGCTTTTTCTGTGCCCAACAGTGGGACAATGTCAACGGGTTGTGATGCTAATACGAGTTAGTGGGTTACACTGAAAGTTCAATGTAGAAAGTTGCCAATCCTTATATTGTTTTTCGATGTAGTCTTCGTTCGTCGTCGCATCTGCTGGTAGAACACTCTCATGCGTCGCACAGCATTGATGTTATCTACAGATGCCAATCGAAGTCTATCATATTTTTGTTGTAAATTAATACATTAGACAACGAAAGTCGTAATGAAATCATGAAAATTATGGAACGAAAATTTTCTCGCGCTAAATTTCATTTTAAGGTGTAACAAGACTTTTGGAAATGCCATCCATTATAAAAAAAATTACAAACGAATGCAATATATTACATTAGATAACCAAAGAGTTCTATAATACAAATTTAAAGGAAGTTTTCATTGGCAATTTTTCTAACTGACCTTTTCTAATATAACTTCTTTTGCAGTATTTTTAAGTGCCATTACAATGGCCGAAGATACTAATCTGGATGAAGTTCTTCACGCAGGAAGCAATCAGTTCACCGCTCGCATGTTTTCTGTAAGTTAAATAAATTGAATGCAAACAAAAATAAAATGCCAATGTAAAACTAGAAATCTATGCCTATTTATGGACGGTTGACGATGATAGTAGAAAAGAGCCTATAGGTTAGTTTTGTTCTAAATAAATATGATACACAAGGTTTACTTAACTACTCCAGTCTTTGAGAAGTTTAACTATTTATGAAAACTTTATAAATGCTAGATTTATCGAGTCGATAAACTGATTTCTTTAATAACAAAGCGTAATTTATCAAAATAGGCATAGATATATAAAAATATTATATATAAATAGGCACTAGTTGTACGTTTAAAATGTTTTAAATATGTTTTTTTACTATAAATCTATAGTTTTTTTAGCTAGTGACAAAAATTTCTTGGACGCTACCATGCTTCGGAGGGCACGTAAAGCCGTCGGTCCTAGTTGTTTTTAATGGTTGAAACAGTCGTTAAGCCTTGTCGAAGACCTTCGGGTTGCATAAGAACATTCGACACATTGTTGGCCTTAACCCCTCTAGCAATCTGCATTGGAGCAGCGTGGTGGAGTATGCTCTAGACCTCCCGCAGCAGTGTCTGTTGGGGAGACCCATGCCCAGCAGTGGGACGTCTATGGGTCGCAGCGATCTATAATTTACCGCACCTTATTCCTATCTTTACCTTTTCCGTTTCCCGATTTCAATCTTACCATTATTTAATTTTAGGAAGTCGCGAAGAATAACCCTGGGAGAAGTATGGTCCTCTCTGCATATTCTGTAATGGCGCCACTAGCCCAATTAGCTCTTGCCTCTGTGGGTCCGTCACACGATGAGCTTCTTAAATCTATTGGACTACCAAATGATAATGTCGTAAGTAACATTTTTATGAAAACAAAATACCGTGAATACTTCACAACTCATAACTGGGCCACTATCGAGAGTCACTCGGTCTCCTTTCAAAATGGCAAGAGTTAGGCCATACTCCACCGCGATTGGCATACTAAATATGAACAAGCCATCGAGAATAATGGAAAATATTCTTTTATTGTTTTTCTTGGCAGACTAACCACATCGAATGCCAGAATCAAATCACATCACTATTATGTTTGTATGTTTATTAATTTTTCACGCTCAAACGGCTAGACCAAATTTGATAAATTTGGTACGAAGCTAGCTGACTCCCTGGATTAACTTATAGGATACTTTTTATCCCGATACTATGTTCTTATGTTTTTAATAACGAATTGAACGAATACAAAGCTTCTGTAAGTGCTAATCACTTATAAACCTTCTGTAATTTATTTTTTAGACTAAGGCTGTCTTCTCACATATGGATGCAAAGTTAAGATCTATTCAAGGCGTTGAGTTAAAGACGGCGAACAAAATATATATTCCAGAGCATTATGATCTAAATCCTGAATTCGCTGCTGTATCGCGAGATGTTTTTCGTTCTGAGGTTAGGAAAGTTGACTTCAACAAAAATGTAGAAACTGCAAAAGAAATCAATTCATGGGTAAGTTTTTTTTATTTATTTAAAAAAAGAAAAAAAGTTGAATACATTACAACATAAGTCTTTTTTTTTGATAAACATTACAAATTTCAGGTAGAATCTCAAACCAATAACCGAATTAAGGATTTAGTTGACCCAGACTCACTAGATGCAAACACCCGAGCAGTTCTCGTCAACGCATTATACTTCAAGGTATTTATACTCGTACTATATACGTAGCTAATTAATTTTAGCTTTAATTTATTTTCACTTTCCCGGTACTAAACTTTTAACTAGTTGTAGATATTAATTAGGTACTGAATTTTATGTTATTTCACACATCTAAGATAGCAAACGTACATGGACGACTGTCCATCAAAATCCACTGCTACCCATGATAACAGCCGCCATCCATTTAATCCGCCCTTTGTTAAAAGTGTTTTACAATAAAGAATTAATCAGTAACTGTCAAACCTTGAACAAAACTCCAAAGTCTCGTGCCAACTCTAGTAGGACTAAGATGGTCACATTTACAAAAATGTGACCGGAAATCGAACATACATAGATTACACAAAATATTCGGTCTACGATCACACAGAGCAGTGAAACGGATATTTTCTTAACATTAAAAAAGTGGTAAGAAATCCTAATTGACTTGTTAGTCTAGTCGTTGCAAAGGCGACTGCTGAGCGTGAGGTCCTGGGTCTATCTGGACTCCAAGCTGAAATTACCAGTAGTATCGTGTCCGGTGCATGTTTGAGGACTACTACCTACTCGTATCACATGCAACCTAAATATAACTGTATAAAAGTGGTTAACTATACCTCTGCCTTTCGTTGGTGGAAATACGGCGTGATATTATTTATATTTAATTATTTCATGGTACTGTTTTTTATCTTACAGGGCACCTGGGTGACTCCGTTCATAAAACCAAAGACTCTTGACACAGACTTTCATGTTACAAAGGAAAAGGTAGTTCAAGTCCCAATGATGAACAACAAAGCTGACTATAAATACAAAGAAAGCAAAAGGCTGGGATCTAAGGTGGGTTTGTCACATATTAAAACAGATGTAGCATATTCATTTCTGAATCAAGATACGTGTACTAACATAAATGTTCATAAAGATTTTAGAAATGCCTTATGTTGGAGAGCAGACATCCATGGTAATAGTCCTTCCAAATGAAATTGACGGCGTGGACGCTTTGTTGGAGAACCTTAGAGACCTGTCGTTACTAGACGAAGAGGCCAAAAATATGTACGAAGTGGAAGTTGAAGTTTCTATACCTAAATTTAAAATTGAGACTACTACTAACCTTAAAGATGTTCTACAAAAGGTGAGTGTAACTAATTGGAACTGGTAAGATGGTTTTTGATGTGAAACATCTTTAGGCGGAGGGTAAACCAGATTTTTGTCGTGGCGAGCGGTGGCGACGCTTCGGCACGCTATATTATGATGGATTATATATACTATACAGTTCCGACAAATGACAGTCGGAAATTATAAATCATATTCTGTACTTTTGTGCCTATTACTTGTACTAAAAAATTTTTTTTTTTTTTAATTTGTTTTAGTTCCTGTCATTATCTGTACTTTTGTGCCTATTACTTGTACAAAATAATTTCGATGTTTCACATCCTTCAGGCGTCCCGTGACGGCTCACAATTTTTTTTAGGGTTCCGAAACCAAAGGGTGAAGAATGGAAACCTATTAATATGCTTCCTCTGTCCGTTTGTCAGCCAGGGCTCTATCTCTTTTTATTTTCATAGAATGCGTTATCATTTCGTTTTTTTTTATCGTTAGTTACTCGCACATCACAATAACACCGAATAGAATGGTCTGTAAGCACTAGTACGTTAAGTATGGGAAAGTTCGTCAATTATATATGTATTTATAAAATGGACTTTCTCCACCTGGTCCCTAGCCCTTACATCGTCATTATACAGTATGTTATTTTATTACGTTACTTACTACTTACTTCGGTAGTTTAATAGTGATGATTAAATTTAATTTTGATGATATTTTGTAATGAAAGTATTTTTAGCTGTAAGTTATCATCTCGTTTTTGATCAAAAAATTAGATTTAATTCCGTTCGGTGGTTCGGAACCCTACGTGTGCGAGTCCGACTCACACTTGACTGGTTTTTTTATTCATATAAATAATTGCTATTACCTATTGACTTTATTTTTATTATTTAAGCATTGTTCATTTTACGTTTTAGATGAATGTGAACCGGGTATTTAGTGCTTTAGAAGCGAAGTTAGACAACCTGTTAAATTCACCAGATGAGTTGTACGTGAGTTCCGCTACTCAAAAGGCTTTCATTGAAGTCAATGAAGAGGGCTCTGAAGCCGCTGCAGCCAACCGTAAGCATAAAGATGTGTTTCCCATATCTATACTTGTATACTTATAACTATGCCTATACCTACTTGGTTTTATTGAAGTATTTTTACTAAACAATCGATTTATCAAGTAAAAAAGATGTTACCGTCATAGTATTCAGTGTTCGCGGATTTCGTTGACATTATAATCTGTGAATACGTCACAAACTGATGCAAAACGCAAAACCTCAGAGCAATCACACTATAAATATAACAAAAGTCTATGTGCGAAACCATGGAATTAATAGATACTTACACACCTATAGTAAATCTGTGCAAAGCAAACATTTGATCTTTATTGTGTCCACGCCTGCAGAATATACAATAGTGCGTAATAGTGGTGAGATTTGGTGTAGACAGATTTTACGAGCCTCGGGGCTTGTAAAGTAGTTCCAAGTACCAATCTATTAAATAGTCATATAGTATATCTGTGGTATAGGTAGCTAATAGTCCGGTATCAAAGTTTAACTCTGACCTGGAATGCTCGTAAGTTGAAATTAAGGTATCGTTCAAAGCGGGACGGACAAGCGGGCTGTCAATCGTAAGCGCTGATTGGTTCGCCAGCCGCATTATGTCTCCCGCACTGATACCCCATGCGCAGCTATCCCCTCCGATTTCGTTCAGAGGTAAACTTTCTTGCTGCGAGGAATATTAGTGATGCATTCGTAGTCGTACGGTTTGAGACATTACTAAACGTTCGCCAGGTATTGTCTGGGTCCTGAGTTTAGGGGTCACCCGGACGCCTTTCATGAGCTCTCAAGTCAAGGTCAAGTCGTCGATCCCGTTGTTACAATATGGACTGCGTAGTGGTTCAGATAGTTGCAGTCATCCTAGTTCGTTTATTGTATCCTCCCTTCTTAGCTGACCTAAAAATCGTTCGAATAAAGCAGACTATTATATTTGCTTTTTAATTTAATTTGTTTGGTAATTTTGATAACTTGTTATCATTTGCCTTTATTGTTGAGTTCTGTAAAGTTTTGTCTATGTTACATTACTAGCCATGATTTTAGTTTATTTAACTGTAGGCTGTAGCAGTAGTTACTAAACAAAGTATGTATGTATAATATAACAAATTATGTTAGTTTTTCATTGATTCATAATAATTATGAATCAATGAAAAACTAAATTATTTAGGAGGATGTTCCAAAAATGTCTAAAATGTGTTTTTTTTTTCAGAATTTGGTGTAGCATACCTAAGCGCAGTTATCAACCCTACAGTATATCGATTCAACGCTGACCATCCATTCGTGTTCTTCCTGAAGGAGGGCAACAATATTCTGTTTAGCGGAATTTACAGTTCTTAGGACTTGAAGATCATTTGTATCACTCTGATTGAATAAAATTAGATCTCTAATATAATAAAAGTAATTTGTAATTTCTACATATTATTTCATGAATTTGTCCGCCCTTTGCGATATATGTTGCTACATTTGCTACCCTCGAGGACTAACATGGTCGCCTCTTCAAAATTTGATATTGATGTTGTCGATAAACTGATGGATTAGCGGCCTCTAGAAGATAGGTATTTCCTGTATTAAAACATGTAGTAAAATGTATACCCGTTGTTTCAATTCGATACCTTCCGAAACATTTGACTAATATTGTCAACAAACCAGAGTTTTTAGTCAGCCGCTTTTTTTTAATGAATTTTTTCAAACTTTAAAATGGTATGGTAAATTGGCGTTTTTTATATTACCGCGGTTAGGTATATTTAGAACTTGGGATATCAGCAGTCTCTTATTTCTGAAATGGGTTCCATTCCATATGCGATATACCTCAGACACTCCTACTTGAGAATTTGTTGTTACGTTGTAGTAGCGTCCATAGCCCAATGGCTCGCGTCTGTTCTATGTGATCGGATGAGTTAAGCAACGATGGGCGCGGTCGGTTGTGGATGGGTGACCGCTAGTAGCTACATTTCATGGACGCTATTGTGCTTAGGAGGGCACGTTCAGCCGTCGGTCCCGGTTGTTTTCATTGTTTTCAATGTTGGAAACAGTCGTTTAGCTTTGACTAAGGGTTGTGTGTGAGTGTGCTGTAGACCTCATATAGACGTCATGAGACTGATGGATGAACTTGAAAAGATTCCCAAAATAACCATTCAGATTAAATGCACTCAAGATATATTGACTAATAATCCTTTTCTTGAATATTCTGCAAATATTGCGCAAAAGTTGATTGTCCAGCGCGTGTTTGGTCTATACAGAGCAAATACAACTTCAAATACAAGCAAGTTGTCAAATCAAGATAAAAGACGGTGGCTCTCAGTTATCAGTAGCGAGCAGTGTTCCACACTTCACGACACGATGAAGTCACATTATTTCGTTCGTAAGTTTCTTATTATTTTTATTTTTCTACGTATATTAACAAATTAATAATTAACATATTTTATGTAGATACATAATAAAATTATTTAAATTATTCATACAGTGAAAAATATTTGAGTTATTAATATCATGGCGCGAAATGTTGATTTCAAAACAATGTTGCAAAGGGAACTTTTTAAATAGAATTAAATAGTTATGTATCGTTTGTAACTTGTGACTTATATCAATATTATTATTTAATACAATAGGCTATATTTACTTAGGTATAAGTATATTTTTACATAGAGTCCACGCTACTACATAATTCAAAACATTTAAAAACTGAAAGTGTTTTTTTGTTTTAATTAAAAATTAACTGCTCGTATACTTTTCCCTGAAAGAACCCGATCGAGACCCGGCCGTGCCAGAGCTCAAGGCCATAATCTATTATCACAGAAACATAAATTTTTGATAATTCAATGTTTAAATGTTCGGACTTACCTAAACATTACACTTTTGTTAATACCTAACTAAAATACTATTACCATATACTCTCATACAAATATATAAATATAAAACTATTTCTTATAAATAAATAGTCGGTTTATAGTACAAATATTACACACACAAATATTACACATTACATTTTAGGTAAATTTAGTAATAATATTAGAACACTAAATAATGAAAATATTGTAATGTTTAGAATATAAAATCTTCATGAAAATACAGCTTTTTAGTTTTAAAAATTCTGAGCTAAGCATTTGATAAACATACACACGCAGCCTGATGGGCATAGCGAAACTGGTTCTTGTTTGATCACGGTACCCTAAAAAACAAGCACTATTCAATACAATAAGTAGGTAAAATACTTCGAACATTTTATAATCTGGATAGCAACAACAAGAACTTGTATAGCATGATCAGGCATTACGTCATCAAAACTAACAAGAAATCAGTGGATACTAGGTAAGTATCATCTGGTTATGAGCAAATAAAAAAAAAAGTTTGATGTGTGCCTGTACTATTTGGATTTCAAATAATCTTCACAGATACGAAATTTTAGTAGGTAGGTACCTAGGTTTGATAGCATTATATATCTGAAATTATTAATTAAAAAACGTAACACTTATCAACTACACATTACACTACACACACATAAAATAGTGAGGTCCGACCTAAATGTTTGTTACCATAACGAAGATTTTACGCTTACACACTTTTACATACCTTCTAAGCCTAGTCCTTTGCTACTGGTGGCGTACACATACCTACAGAAAACACAATTTACTAGGTATCAATTACAATAGTAAGTACAAATAATTTTCTGCTAATGAAATATCTGCCTTAGCCCAGATTCAAACCTGTGATTCGCTGTTCGGTAATCAGGGTCACTCAGTGCCGCGGAGCAGTCAGTTATTTTATTGCTTCAATTTATTATTTCAATAGATTTACATACCTACATAAGATAGATGTCTCGTAATTGCCATTTAATTCTGAACTTCTGACAAATATGTTGATTAGCTACAACCCATAGACGTCCCACTGTTGGGCACGGGTCTCCCCCACAGCCACCGTTGTGGGAGGTCTAGACTCTAGAGCCTACCACCATCCTCATCCCACCATTATGTTGATTGCTTGTCCTTAACCTATGATTATTAGGTTAAATTTTTAGGTTTGAATGAAAAAACTTAAAAGAATTCAATATTAAGATTTCAGTAAATATGTATAATTACTATTGGATGGATGACTGATGGATGGATGGATGACTATTGAATATACGAGTATGTAGAGCTTACCCAGTGAATAAGTTATATCTCGGCTCAAATTTAACATTTAATTTGAGAGGGTCCGGGTTCAAATTTTTATAACATGCACCACTAACTTTTTAAAGTTATGTGAGTTTTAAAATTAAATATATCCTTATGTAACTGAAATCGACATGCTTATTATATAGTATTATTCCATAATGTTTTTAGAATGTAAGTGAAGCCGCCGATTTGCAATAGGCCGCTCTGGTGGACATCAGAACCAAAACGATTGATTGTAAAATGCAATGTTACCTCGGGGCGAAGTATTAAGAATAGACGGGTACAACATACGAAACTTGCAACAACTAATTCACTTGAAGAAGAATGAAATATCATAAAATCTAATATTCAAAGGCCTCCCTGAGCTGAGTTTTTTCACAGATGTTGCTTTTAAGACGTAAGCAAGGAATAAGATTTTTCGAAATTCAACATTTGAAAGGGGTGAAAAGGGGGCTATCACATTTTTTCTTGTATTTGAGCCCCTCTAGTATTTTAGCACCCTTAAAGTCGCGAGCATAAGCTAGTACATATATAATATTTTTATTGAAAGGAACCCTTAATAGAATTGATACACAAGTTACATGTAATCAGTCTTTTTCATGTCAGAAGCTAGATACATTGAGTGTTTATCTTATTTGTCATTGACAGTGAATCGATCCGGTATAATCTAAAACAATATGATAGTAGTATTATGATAAGCGTGATTTAACTGATTTTGACTGATCTGACCTTAACCTTAATTTTTAATAAATTAATATAATTTTTAAATTAACAGTATCATGTTATTGTAAGGTTTACTTGAATGTTAGGGACGGTCAAAACGCGTCAGATGCCAACCTGAGGGTGCTCAGATAGCAGGCGCACCGACAGGCACTCGTTAAATGGCGCGTGCGTCTGGAGGAGGAAAGACGCGCCCGTCAGCGAGTGGTGGGTGCAATCCTGCCAAATTTCGAAGCCTGGCTGGGAAGGAAGGCGGGTAACGTCACCTATCGGCTGACACAGGTGCTCACCGGGCATGGCTGCTTCGGTGAATATCTGTGTCGGATTGGACGCGAGGCATCACCACGATGCCACCATTGTGGAGGGGACCAAGATGACGCTCAGCACACGCTTGAGGAGTGCCCTGCTTGGGAGCCTGAGCGCCGCGCCTTGGTCAACCGGATCGGCAGAGATCTCTCTCCGTCTGCGGTTGTAGCAGCGATGCTGGCGGAAAGCAGCTCCTGGATGGCGGTAGCCTCTTTCTGCGAAGCCGTTATGGTAAAGAAAGAGGCTGCGGAGCGTGATCGGGAGAGGGCCGATCCTGCTCGGAGACGTCGGGGAGTCCGCAATCGCCCCGCTCCCGCTAATAGTCCTGATGGGGCTTTGAGTCGCGGAACGATTTAGGTGGGGGCCTTAACCGTTCCTATTTCGCGACTCCAGGAAGGTCATACACAATAGACAGGGACTTAAAGTTGCCCGGGTCGGGCCCACTTCTGGGCGAATAGCAGGGGGGGCACCGGTGCGTTCTTAGGAGATCCCGGAGCCTCCCCAGATGCGCAGGATGGCTGACGAGGGGGTTTAAGTGAGTAAAAATCTCACATACCGCAGCCTCAACCCCCTGAGGCTGGGTATCTTTTGAAGAATTCCCCCCCGATACCAAAAAAAAAAAAAAAAAAGGTTTACTTGAATGTTGAGTTGTTACGAGTAGGTATAGAGTGACTTACTACGAGTACTTACTGTTGTATCGATTGGCTTATTTTACCATCAATGGTTGTAACTTTTAATTTGTTTTTATTTATGGATAAACGTAGAATTCAGATGATTTAGCCCGTTTGTATAAAATTAAAATAAGTTAATGAAGACTAGATAGTTACAACCACAGAACCAGATTCTGTGGTTACAACCATCTCCCATCCAACCATTGACCGCATATGTTTTTATTTAATTTAAAATGCACTTCAGAATACAGGAAAATCTAGAAGGAGGTTCTGGTAGAAATGCACTAGGTACGCAATGTGTAACCAAAACTAAAACCAAAACTAAACCCGCACGGCCCCTGTCTATACGGGGGGTTATCATCGAAATTAGAACAGAGAAAAAAGTTCTCTTCTATCTTCTTTAATCTACCGCGAAATCTTACAAGCTCGGGGAGATCATGTTGCTATTTTGGGAAAATTAAGAAATAATATACATAAATTATCGTTATTTTATGTAGAGTTCAATGTAATACTTAGCGCCGCAATATCAAACTACTCTATTTAGATAAGTGTTACATTTGTAACGATTTGAGGCTTCACGTTGTTTCTGCATTCTGAGAAATGAACAAATCTCCTCTGGATATGCTCGGTGATTATTACGATCAATAAGTATCAGCCCTTAAAGAAAGGACTTTTCCAGCTGTAGGCCATCATTTAACCGTCATTATTGAAATTAATTTCAAATTCTAATATTCACAGTGTTTATATGCGCCATTGCAATGGGCGATGATACAAACGTAGAAGAAGTTTTTCATTTGGGAAGCAATAAATTTACAGCAAATATGTTTTCTGTAAGTATCAACAATGTTATTTATATACTTGTATATATAGAGAGATATATAAGTGAGAGACCATAGATTGAGACCATAGATTTCCGATTATAAAATGAAGTTGCACACTTCATTTATTTATTTAATATTTTATTTCACACAGAAAAATCAAACAGTTTCCAAAAAGTCATAGTCATAGTCATTCATCTTTTTGAATAACAAAAGCATTATCTATCTATCTATCTATCTAAATATGTGGATACCCTATGCTAGTTATACGTTCAAAATGTTTTGATAATTTTTGCATGTAAACTCTGTTTTCTTATTATAAAATTAATCCTTTTCTTTTAAACTTTTTTTCTAGGAAGTGGCGAAATTAAATTCTGGAAAAAGTTTTATTCTTTCCGCATTCTCTGTGATGACACCATTGGCACAACTGGCTCTTGCTTCAGTCGGCCCTTCCCATGATGAGCTTTTGAATTCTATGGGATTGCCGAACGATAATGTAGTAAGTGGACACTTAATAAAATAAAATAATCAGTTAATTTTTCAAATTTTATTTAAATGTAACCGACATTAAGTTTCCAACACTAATTACGTAGCGCGCTATTTTTTTCCTGTAAGTGTGTTCCGTGTTTAATTCTTGGACAGCATATATTATTTCAATAAATAGAGAAATACGAGTAGGTCTAAGGTGGTTGATGTAGAACGCAAAAGTGAGAATAATTATGACCAGCTTTCTTCGTGGCTCCGCCCGCATTAGGTTTGTTACGTGCAAAATTACTTCTGCAATTAAGGGATGCTTTAGAATATAATTTGACTTTATCAATGGCAAGCTAGACCAACGACATATCTAGCTTCACCCGCAGTCGAGCAATTCGAGGTAACAATCAATCGATTACAAATCAATGATTCTTAAAATTATAGATTAAAAATCAAATGATTATTACAGTTTTTTGTCCAATTCCACAGGAAATGTGCAATTTTCCGGGATACAAAGGGATAAAAATCTTTCCCATCGATATAACAATAAGAATTTATGTCTAGACTAATAGTTGTAGTAAGATTACTCCAACTGTAACTGCAGATTAATCTGTGCTGTCAGACCTTTTATAATGCGTGAGGTCATCAAGTTACCAAAATAATAGAGATTAAGAAAAAATGTAATTAATCATTTGCTTCTTTCAGACGAAATCCATCTTTTCACGCGTAGCATCAAGATTAGGATCACTAGAAGGCGTTGAATTAAAGACTGCAAGTAGAGTTTACATTCCCCTAGAATCGGCTCTAAATCCTGAATTTGCTGCAGTATCGCGAGATGTTTTCGATTCGGAAGTAAAAAATGTTAACTTCTTAAAAAATGTTGAGACTGCAAGGGAAATCAACACATGGGTAAATATTCAGAATATGATTCCGAAATACACGTACATATAATTGCCTACTAAGTTTTCTTAATATTGAATTCCTAATGTGAGATGTTATTTTCTGTTTTAGGTAGAAGACAAAACCAATAACCGTATAAAGGATTTAGTCAGCCCTGACTCTTTAAGTGCAGCTACTAGAGCAGTTTTGGTCAATGCAATATATTTTAAGGTAGTTATGAATTTACTAGTCATGTTAAAATATGTTCCCCTTTTCTCGTATACCTACATATATACAGAACTCAAAATAGTTATGAAAAAAATCTAATTGACACTTATCATTTAATATTCCCGAAGGCTTCGTGTAAGACTTAATATAAGTCAGTCAATCCGCAATTGGTAGTAAACTATGGCTAATATGGGTCAAACAACGGCTCGTAGTGGCATAACTTCATTAAATATGTCGTTATCGCAACGACTCATAATGCAAGGGGTTATAATTGATAAGAAGTACCTATTTGTTTTCAATGTTGGAAACAGTCGTTAAGCCTTGTCGAAGACCTTCGGGTGGCTTGAGAACATTCGACACTGGGTTGGCCACTAACCCCTCCACCAATCTAATCCACGCATTGGAGCAGCGTGGTGGAGTATGCTCTAGACCTCCCGCAGCTGCGTCTGTGGGGGAGACCCGTGCCCAGCAGTGGGACGTCTATGGGTCGCAGCGAACCTATTATTTATTGTAATAATATAATTATACATAATATATGTAATTCATTAATTATTTTAGGGTACCTGGATGTCTACTTTCGCAAAATCACTCACTTATGACAGCGATTTCCATGTGACCAAGGAGCAGGTAGTTCAAGTTCCTATGATGTACAATAAAGCAGACTACAAATACAGGGAAAGCGACAGACTGAATTCAAAGGTATGACTTGTGTATTTTGATACTAATATTTCGTTAAAAATATAACATGAAATACTAACTATTTTTTAAAGATTCTAGAATTGCCATACGCTGGAGAACAGACTTCAATGGTTATCATACTTCCTAATGAAGTAGATGGAATAGAAGGTTTAATCGAGAAATTAAAAGATCTATCTGTTCTTGATGACGAGATCGAACATTTGGAGAAAGATGAAGTTGAAGTTATTATTCCAAAGTTCAAAATCGAGACTACTACTGATCTTAAAGAAGTATTGTCTAACGTAAGTATACACTTTACACATATTAGTATTGTTGTTTTACAAGCAAGTAAGAAAACATATTACGTTTATTAGGAAATGAAAATCCTCACACACTGTAATTTTAAAAGATTCAAATTATTCTTAAAAAGCAACTAACGATGGGGGTACACAGGCAATAAATATTCAGGTATATAATATTAAAATTTGCAATTACCTATGTATGATTGCCTACTTGAAGAAATATTATTAATAGTTGTAAAAATTGTTTTAATGATTTGCATACTGCATAGTCTAGTTAAATAATTGGCCTAATGCTTCTTCTTCTTAAGTATGTAATAAGTGGTAGACTTATTTCTATTTTTTTTAATTCATTTCAGATGAACGTTTACAAAATCTTTAGTGAAGAAGCTAGGTTAGACAAACTTTTAAAGTCATCAGAGAACTTGTATGTTGACTCTGCTATCCAAAAAGCATTTATTGAAGTAAATGAAGAGGGCACTGAAGCTGCTGCAAGCAACGGTGAGTAAAATTATATATATATAGTTCAATTTGATATCTCCTACAATAATGTCATACTACTAAGTAAGACGGGTTATGAACTTATTTATAACAGTGGTTGTTCGCACGCTCCGGCGTAGGTTTCAGTATAACACGACTAATTACTATAACAATCTCCCACCATTTAAAAGCTTAGGAGTCCTAAAACAATACAAAACAAAAAAGTTGGTTGGCAAGTGAAAATCGGCCAAACAATTTTCGGTGAAAAGGCAGGATCCCATTTCCTAAGAATACAAAAAAAAATACAACATAATATAAAATTACACACACATCCGTATCCGTAGACTTACCTAAATCTGCTACTTCGTGTATCCACATTAAGGCTTTTGCCAATTATGATAGATATATACGTAATTGAATTGTTCTTTTTTTATTAAAAGCTTTTATTTAACTTCACTCGTATGTATGTATATCCTGGAATGTTGCAATCAATATTTCACCCACTGCCACTGAAGCTATCGAGCTGAAATTCGGCACATATATCCGTTCCGATAACAATGCACGAAAATATTTTTTTTTTATAAAAAGATTTAAAAAAAATAACGGTATAATTTTAGAGATAATATTACTGTTGCTTAAACTATCAAATTATGTGATGTGTGTACCACTCCATACTGATAATACTGTATTTAAAAAAACCTACCGATTCTTTTATACCGATATATATACATGTATGTATATAGCACTATGTATATACCGATATATAATGTGTGTTTATACCACCGCCCAAACTACGTCATCTAGGACGTACCTACTGAAAACTAGCAACTGAAGTTCTGTCCGAAGCGAAGGCATAAGGAGTGCGCTCCAATTTTCACCAGTAGCAGCAGTTGCATGACTCAATCTTATCTTTAGTTATTTTGTGTTGTGCTGTTGTGTTATACTTTTAAGTTTGATTTAATTTTTCCTGATGCTGGTAAAATAAATAAGATATTAATAAAGATTTTTATTACTGAATGATTCATGAGTTTCTATATTCATCGTTGAAATTACCGGCTTACTCATGTGTGATTTAGTCGGCCGTATGTACGGTACGCCGTGCCCGCTGCGAGATTCTTCTTCTTCTCACCTGAAGATGATCATCGTAATCGATCGGCCTATTTCCGACTTAAATCACACGTGAGTAAGCCGGTACTTTCAACTATGGATAAAGATTTTATTTGTAAAGTTATATTTCTATTTTATTGTTGCAATAATTTTTTACTTTACAAGAATTTTGTCGCGTGACATTTCTACAATTATTACGTCTGATTGTTTTGTCAAATTACTCACACGTTCTTTTGTTACAGTATTTGGAATATCGTACGTAAGCTCTATAAACTATGCACGTCGTTTCGTCGCCGATCACCCGTTCGTATTCTTACTTAAAGAGAGGAACAACATATTGTTTAGCGGATTATACTACGCATAAAAGTGTTATTGAAACGTGTATTCACTTTAAATAAAATACCTGAATAAATGTTTCAAATATATTTTGATTATGTTTTATTTGTCAACATTTCTTATTTCAGAATTACTTCAGTTATCATATTTTTTCGTTATGGTTTGCTGCGATGCATCATAATATTAACGAGATCTGCACGAAACGCCGCAAAATTACGTGTTTTTGTACACTATATACCTAATTTCTTTCAAATTTCAATAGGACCTTGTAACTTTATACCTATGATATAAATAAATAAATAATAAATAAATAAATATCTTGGACATTCTCACACACGGCCATCTGACCCCAAAGTAGGCGCGAGCCTGTGATATGGGTGTCAGAGACTGATATACATACATAGATATTTTTAAATAAATACTTATATAGATAGTATTAACATCCAGACACAGAACAAATACAAGTGTTCGTCACACGAGTATTTGTCCTGAGTGGGATTCGAACCCACGACCCCTGGCGCAACAGACAGGGTCACTACCGATTGCGCCAACGGGCCTGTCAACGATGAACCGATTAACCTTAAAATGACCAAATATTTTAAAATTAACCTTATTTATGATTAATCGGTTCATATCATAGGGTTACAAGGTCATCTCCTATTGAAATTTGAAAGAAATTAGGTATATGATATTTGAGTTGTTGGTTAAGTTTGGAATGTACTGACACGACACAATAATATGTCTATGATTACAGTTATTTTTTGAATAGGTTTAATTGTGTAAATTGCTATTTAATGGTGTAATTTGTAATAATAAGACGCATAATGTGTTCAAACACGCAAAATTTTAAATCCCATTATTTTTTCACCTTTTAAGGCTATTTGAACATGTTTTGAACGCGCACTTTGGCATACTTACGTATTGACGGCTAATCACACAATACGTCACACGGAAACTAAACTAACTAACTTGCTTCCTCAGCGCTGCGGCTCCTGCCACCCTGCCCTATGCGCGAGGGAATCCGAGTTTCAGGTATCCCTGGTTCTCGAGCAATTCTCAGGGGTCACTGCCCCATGGTGATAGAACCCACTTTTCAGTGGGTGTTTTAAATGAGTGCTCATGTCGCGTCTAAGTAATCATTTACCGGCCCACTTTTCAAGCGATCTTGCGCTATATACGGCAGGTGCAATCAATGGGATTTATTTTCAATTATTTTAACAATCCTTTTTCAGTTGACATGAAAGTTCCACACTCAGTAGGGGAGCCCAAGAGGGGATTTTGCGGGATACTCGAGCGCGTCAGTTTAATATACAGTGGGATACCTTGTACCCGGTTAAGTACCTCCACCAAATATGAGCCCCATATATAAATGGGGCCGTCAAGGATAAAGGATCAGAATAAGAAAAAAATAAAATTTGTCATCAGAAATTCTTGAGCGCGTCAGATTAAGGTAGGGTGAGTTAATTACATGCTAAAAAGTGTATATTCCACTAATCTTACAATTTGAGAGTAACGTAAAGAAAGGGGAGGGCTACAAAGTTGCTACAAAGTTGCTACAAAGTTGTAGCCCTCCCCTTTCTTTACGTTACTCTCAAATTGTAAGATTAATGGAATATACACTTTTTAGCATGTAATTAACTCACCCTACCTTAATCTAACGCGCTCAAGAATTTCTGATGACAAATTTTATTTTTTTCTTATTCTGATCCTTTATCCTTGACGGCCCCATTTATATATGGGGCTCATATTTGGTGGAGGTACTTAACCGGGTACAAGGTATCCCACTGTATATTAAACTGACGCGCTCGAGTATCCCGCAAAATCCCCTCTTGGGCTCCCCTACTACAAAATAGCAGCTACGATTATAAATGTGTTTGTCTTTTCCATTGCACATCGAATGCGATGCTGTTTTGTTTTCGCTTTGATTTGCAATTCAAATCAATAGATATTGTGTCGTCAGCCTAAATCGAAATAAATAGAGTTTTACTATTGCAGTTCTTGCATTTCATTACTTACAATAAGATTAAATTAATTTGACTGTACCAAGACAACAAACGTTATTTTTAAGACTTCTTATATTATTTTAACGGGCAGTTAGAGTGATGGCTGATATTAGCAAATAATAGGTATATATTGCCTTTCGTGCACATGATAAGAAGGGCTCACTTCGTTCTCATTCTTCGTGATCAAGGAAATAATAAATGATAAGGTAAGTTTACGATTTTGAGCCCGGAAGAAATTAGACCCCCGATACTTGTCTTGTTGAGGGCTTGTTCTCGACTTCTCGTCTAATAATTAAGAAGGCCTGGAGCTTAGACAGGACAGGTACCTCGGGTACGTTACGTATATAAACGTTACGTCCATCAGTTGGCACGGGTCTCCCCCATAGACAAAGCAGCGGCAGGTCTAGAAAATACCCATCACACTGCTCAAATGCGGATTGGTCAAGGAGTTAGAGGCAACCCAGTATCGAATGTGCTCAAGCCAACCGAAAATATTCGAC
The DNA here is from genome assembly GCA_944567765.1 of Carterocephalus palaemon. Lineage (NCBI taxonomy): Eukaryota > Metazoa > Arthropoda > Insecta > Lepidoptera > Hesperiidae > Carterocephalus > Carterocephalus palaemon. The sequence continues at coordinate 9,468,869 of OX155643.1, read as the reverse complement.
AAGGCATAAGGATTGTTTTAAACATCGAAAAAAACCGAAGCCGATGGCTCAACGCGCACTCCGATGCACATTAGCACCTTTGAAATTTTGCCACTAGCGGTCACCCATTCACAAACCGACCACGCTCTTCGTTGCTAAACTTAGTCGATCACATCCATTCGACGCGAGCCATTGGGCTGTGGACTTTATACCTATTAGCTATTACTACATGGGTTGCTGATTTTACCACAAATTAAAGTAAAAGTAATTTCCTTTAACATAGCTAAGAGTAAGATACTTCTTTCAACGTCCTTTCTTCCTATTGGATGCGAATAGAAATGGCAAATGCAATATCGAAAAGAATTTTCTTTAGAATATGTTTGGCGTTTGACCGAAATACGAATGAAATGTATACGACTCGTGCTTGGTTCATTCGTGTTTCGGTTAATACCAAACTTGTAAGTAAGTAGGTAGTCTTGTTTATATAAAATTACCGACACGAATTCAGCACTTTATATTTCATAAAAAGTTATGAAATTTCTGACAAATAAAAAGTTATGTGAAGTAATTAATGACTAGACCAGGTATCACGTGAAAACCCAGTAACAGAATTACATGTTATTTTATTTGAATTAACATTTTCATTAAGTTAAGTCTTGTAAACTACCATCAAAAATAATTCCACGCAGCTTGCACTGCAAGCGTCCACTAGTTATTAATATTATATTGGGTCTAAACTGCATAGTTAAATCTTTCAAAAGATTGAAATCGTTATCCTTGTCATGTGACAGTATGCAGACTTCTTGAAAGCAATAAATAACATACTCGTAGGCACATCACAAGGTAGAAGTCCTTTTGACGCGAACCTGAAATGGCAAATGCAATATAGGAAAGCATTTTCTCTTCAACATGGTTAACGTAGTACCGAAATACGGCTCAAAGTATTTCTCTTTCTGTTCATACTTTCAACGACATTTTATAAGAAAATGCGAAAACGGACCTTGCATTCGAAAATCTGCTGAAAATTAAGTTTGGACCCGGATTTTTACGTTATTAGTGCTGGCACAGATTGCTAAGCACAGCCAGTGCTTGCTATTCTGTAAATAATAATGAACCAAAAGGTAATGCATAGTAGGATTAATAAAATGTTATTCATCCATGGCTCAGTACTAGGTACATATGCCTTGGGCCAAATAAAACATTCAAATCAAAGTTTATTCAGTTTATTTACAAGTAGGTAGTTACCTATATAAATATCACAGGGAGATTCCTAATAAGTTTTTTTTTTTATGGATACAGGATAGCAAACGAGCTTGCAGCACCACCCATCCACTGCCACCCATGACAACTGTGACTGACTTTGAACAAGACTCAATTAGGGACTGGGATGGTTAGTCCAATTAGTTGATAAAGTTAATTAGAACATTAGTTGGTCAGTTCGTTAGTAGGTTTGAGGACTAGGGACTGTTAGTGATAGTTAGTCCTGTTAGTTGGTGTTAGTAATAGTCCAGTTAGTACTTGTTAGTAGGAGTCTCGTTCTAAGTCAGTCACAGATGTGTTGCTACCCTTGAGGACTAAGATGGTCGCCTCTAAAGAAGTGTAACCGGAATCCACACCTTTCCAACCGGACCACAATTGCTTTAAAAACAATTATTACACGGCAGAAATGGTACTAGGTACCGTGGCGGGCGGTGGTACTGCCCCGGGCGAACTCTATATGGAACCAATTAGCTTTCATATAAAACCTATTTGGTTCCCTATAGGCTCTACCACCTAGTAAACTATGTCCGGGCTACCGTGCTTCGAAGGGCACGTTAAGCCATCGGGACCGGTTATTTTCAATAGTAAAAACAATCGTTAGGCCTTGTCAAAGTCCTTCAGATGGCTTGAGGTTCCCTGACGCAGCGAAGCTCATCATGAAGTCAGAGGCCGAGAGTTTTTTTTAAATTTTTATAGTTGTGTTTATGTTCGAGAGTTCAATACGTTATATTTCTTCCAAACGAAAATTTTTATTCTTTCACCGTTTGTTTAATTAGTCTGCGGGTGAAACTGCGGGCAAAAGCTAGTATTCAATAGTAAGTCAAGCACTATGCGTCATGATCATAACATTTTATTAATTAAATGAATAATTATATATATGTACACATAATTAATTCTTCCTGTGCTATATATAATAGATATTGTGATATTTTTGGCTGACCTTTCGGCGGGCTTAATCTTATTGTTTAACCTTATAAGTTTCGACGGAATTATGAAATTCCTGTTTACCTTCATCAAAATTAGAAGTTTGTCGGGTACATCGTCTAGGAAACTCAGATAGGATGTTTACAGCTAATTCATATATATTTTATTATGTGTATTGATTTAATAATTACCTATTTAGTTTCTGTTTCTTTACCCTTTGTTTTATTCCAATGAATAAACTATAATTGACTTCGTTGTTATGATTTTTTTATTATGATTTCTAGTATCGCCCAATGGCTCGTGTCGATCAAATGTAATCGAAATAATTAAGCACCGACAGGCGTGGTCGTTTTGTGGATGGGTGACCGCAAGTGTAAAAATTTCATGGACGCTGGAGAAGGGCACGTAAAGTCGGTCCAGGTTGTTTTCAATGGTGGAAACAATCGTAAGCCTTGTCGAAGACCTTCGGGTGGTTTAAGAACATTCGACCCGCGTGCCCAGCAGTAGGTCGTATATGGGTCGCAGCTAGCAGCTATGATTTCTTTATAGTCGGCTCCAATCGACAACTAAAAGTCAGCCAGCGTGCTATAGCGCGCATTGCTCGGTATTTTAATACGTGACTAAATTCCCAATGACAAAATCCGTAGTTGAACAAAGGTTAGCAGCTCGTAGAGCTGGCTGACTTGACAATGGTTGGGCTACGTCATTTTTAAAAGTGGTAATCGGTGAAGAAAGTTAAAATACAGACTTTTTATCATAATAAAAATATAAGAAATCACTTCATTGAGAAGTTTAAAGATTATTGAGACTGTTGGAAACGAAACATGCTTCTACTAATAAAACAAATTTTATATAGGTACATTGGTAGACGCAGTTCATTGTTCGTAGCATTCTACGTTACAAGGGCGTCCATTATATTATATTCTGGAATATTCTTTTTGCACCTGATAGCCATAAATGCATTATTTTTAATAAAACCATAACAACTGCATGGCATACGAAGTCGTGGACATAAGTTTGTTTATAAACAATTTATCCCGCGACTTCGCCCTCGTTTTAAATTGCCTATGTAGCTTCTGGTTTAGTGTGAACCAGTATAGATACCGCAGTGGGATAGACACCTCATTTTCAATATCTTAAATTCCGAAAACCGCACAAAATAATATAATAATGGTCAAATAAGGAGCGCAGTCGCCTTACGTCTCAGTTCCCGCAGACTATCGTGCGGAACAGAAGGGTATCGCTTTTGCGTTACCTACCATTATCTCCGTGGCGACGAACGCTTCAAAGGTTCAAACATAAGTATTTGACAGACAGACAGACAGACAAGTTCCTTTATTGTACACCAAAAGGACATTGCATAACATTATAAGTAGCAATAGATTGCGTTCAATTTTTATAATGTCAATATTATAATGGTTATAGTAGGTCTGTAATATTAGTATATCTTATGTGTATTCTATATAATAAAAATGAATCGCAAAATGTGTTGGTAAGCGCATAACTCAACAACGCCTGGACCAATTTGGACAATTCTTTTTTTTAAATGTTCGTTGAAGTTCAAGGAAGGTTTTTACGGCGAGAAAAATTTGAAAATTCATCCCCTAAGGGGGTAAAACGGGGGTGCAAAGTTAGTATGAAGCTTTGCCGTTTTTGAAGTTAGTGAATGTGTAACGCGAGCGAAGCTGCGGGCGTCCACTAGTTTATAAATAATTTCTACTGATTTTAGGTAAAGCATGCCACCAAAATACGTAAGAAAGGAAGGAGTATGACCTAAAGTACTTTCTTGGACTACAAGACAAGACTAGAGAGAAAAACCGACTGCGTAAACTGAAAAATTATTTTCAAAATTGGATAAAAAAAAATTTTAAGACATAATATGGCGCCAAAAATCAGCCATTAATTTACATAATATTGATATACCCAATGTCACTCCCACAATGATGGATCTATCTATTGATATCTATCTATCTGTCTTCGAAAAAATAGGTCTGCAACAACAACAAATTATATACCTAAAACTTCCTAGTGAATCACTCTGTATAATGGTGTAAACCGAATGAACATTTCTTTCAGTTGTATTTGAGTCGATCGCGTACAGACAGACGCGGCCGGAAGTCTTTGTTTTATTTTTTAATTAATTCGTAATGTAACAGACAAAAGCAATCTTCACACTCTACCGGTGTCACTTGCAGACAAGTAGCGATCAAACACTTAATGAAGCTCGTAGATCCGAATTGTAATTATTTCCATGGAATAAATAGAGTACCTATCTCTGTATTACTGTAACAGACAGCGGTGACTAACGGGCACTCAGTTGGCTAAACGCGGCCTCAAATAATACTGTTATGTCAGTAGCAGGTGCAGTGTTTGTCAAACACTATAATAGGAACAGAGTGTATATCTAAATGGTCTCATCACTATTACTTCTACCCCAAAGACTTCGAATGGAGACCACGGCCCTGAAAAAGGGTTAACTGCAGCCCTTCAAAAAGATGAACAGACGACCAGAAGAAAACGGCGGGAAACCGCAGGATTAGCAGCAGTAAGCATAAGACCGGAGTGGCGGCGCTCGACGAAAATCCTCAAAATCTGGTGGATATTAAGATATTAAGTATATAGTAAGTAAGTAAGTGAATAGTAAGTCACTATTGAGCACGGATTTTCATGTGAATAAAGAGATAAATTACTTAGAGAACATGATAGTCAACTCTAAAGCATACAGGTTTCCTTATGATGTTTTCTTTCCCAGCTGCAAAAGGTGATACTTTTTATAGATATATAAACCACAAATGAATAATTATAGTAGGTACCTACTACCTTAGTAATACGTAGTCCGTGGTAATATTTACCGCTTTGAACATTAGTAGATTATGTCTATGATTTTATACCATAACTAGTGGACCCCCGCAGCTTCGCTCGCGTGGAATTAGACATTCACTAACTTCAAAAACGGCAAAGTTTCATACTAACTTTGCACCCCCGTTTTACCCCCTTAAAGGGGGGAATTTTCAAAAATCCTTTCTTAGTGCTCCCCTACGTTATAAAAGGAACCCCTGTGCAAAATTTCAAGTCTCTAACCCTTATAGTTTAGGCCCTGCTTTGATATGTCAGTCAGTCAGTCAGCTTCTCCTTTTTAACATGCTTTTATATATATTTATTATTATTACCTACGTTAAAAACGTTTAAACTTTAAATATAAAAATGAGTTATGGTCTAATTTCAACCACTATGCGAACACTAGTACAATTAAATCTTCAAACATAATAACAGATCTTTTGGCCCAATGTCTTTCATTCCATTCCGAGAATCGACCTGTAGGTACCCGAACGCCACGTTGTATCCAGTTTCCAAGCTGCTCTATGACGAGTGATGACCCGACTTATATAACTTGTGATTTGCGACGGCACACCCGGCGCGTGACGAGCACGATGCCCATTGTTTATGACGTATCCTCTGCAATGCTTTCGTTACTGCCGATGGTTTATTACCACGTCACTGTCATTTTAGTTATATGTTATACAAGCCAATTTTCTCCTCTTTCGCTTGTTGGCCTCGTTGGACTAGTGGTTGTAAACGCAACTGCTAAGCACGGGGTTTGATCTCCGGCACGGGCAAAGTATAATTGGATTTTTTTAATTTGAAATTCCAACTATCATGGAGACCGGACTTTCTACTCGGTGTATCGTAATTATAGGTTGACCACATATTACAAGGGACCTAAATATAACTGGTGAAAAGTGTCTGTACCCTTTGAGGAAGCACAAGCGTGATGTTATGTTATAAAAAAAGAAAGAAATGCTGAAAAATGCTGTTTGCATAGTTGCCAATGAAGTTCTTTCTTTATTTTGTTGTTTGTATCTATTGAAATGATAGTAGGTACCTACTAACTATAATACCTAAAGATTTAAAAGTTAGTAACGATTCACTAATTTAAAGCTATAATGGCTGTATGCGCCTATGCGCATCCCAGCAAGGCGGAGCGGACAATTGCCGGACGATATTTACAGGCGCTCATGACGTGTCGCGTTTATTGCTCTAGCGTTCATTAATTTAGTCTTTGTCACGCCTACACCACAACGGTTCAAATTGTATCTTGCATCAATATATCAGTTATTTTTTGAGTTCAAGTCTTTGATTTGATTTCCATTGGGCTCCCAAAAGGCTCAAACATTGGCGACCGTGCAGGACTTCTTCTAAATTAAGTCCACAACGAGAAATCTTCGTCTGCAACCGTCATCACCGCCCGGCAACAGGACGGATTTCGAGACCTTGCCAAGCAGTTCAAGCGCCCTACGTGCCAGCTGCTATCCTGTTTCACGATTGCAAGCATGAAGAAATAGCAGAAACAAGAAAATATCAGCGCGGAAGAGGAAATAACGGGACTTTGCCGTGATCACCGCCCAGCAGTGTAGCATCGAAAGCATCACCTGGCAGCATTATTTCACAAGTTAAGTGCCCTGATTATCCATCCTTACTTCCTTAACACCACTAAATCCATTCATCTATCAATTTTCTATAAAATAATCCATCAAATCCATAATTTCAATTGTGCAAATCAAGTTATAATTTTTTTGTGAGATACCTACCTACATTTTGTTATTTCTAAAAAAGTTAATTTATTTTTGCAATTTCCGACTAGATTTGTTAAGTAAATTATTAAAACACGTAAATAACAATAAAATCAACTAGAAACAGTTGTTTCGCGCCAGGTTTTACGCGGTATTTAGCAGTTTTCGGCCGACTAATTCCAGGTTGGCGGGAACGCCGGTTGACCTTCGACCTTCTGCCGACCGGGGCGACTTTGCTGGTCTGCAGCCGGCTGCCAGCGACTCATCGTGTACCGGGTATCGCCGTGGATTGGCGTGAGTCGGAATATTTATTTATTTTATCACCTTCCAAACGTTCAGAATTGTTCTGTGATTTATTTTACTATATTTACACTTAAAATCAAATATTTACAAAAACTAATAGGTACTATATTTACAATTTTAAAATGCCTTTGCACGATAACGTAACAGATTCTAAAGTAACAAATATTTCTACAGTGAAAGAGTTACTGACAAAACGTAGTTCTATAAAAGGACAAATCACCAAGTTTAAAAATTATATAAACAACATCACAGCGCAATCTACACTATCAGCTGTTGCGTTTACCGAGTTAACGTTAAAACTTAACCGGTTCGAGTATTTATCTACGAAATTTGATGACTTGCAAACTCAGATAGAACTCCTAAATTCTGAAAATCTAGACTCGGAAATTGATGAACGAGAACGTATTGAGCAGGACATAATATTATGTACCGCGATAGCAAAGGGCATTGTCGAAGACCAAAATGAATTAAAAACTATTGAGCAAGATATAAGAAGGCGTGAATCTATGTACTCAGATGCTCAATGTACGCTCGATCACAATGATATAGGCATAAGACTGCCTCAGATACAAATTTCAAAATTTGACGGTTCATTTTTCCGCTGGCTTGAGTTCCACGACACCTTTTCGAATTTAATACATAAGAACATTCGCATTCCACATATTCAAAAGTTTCATTATTTATTATCTTACCTTGAGGGCGAGGCAAAACGCATAGTTTCTAACATAGAAGTTTCGTCTGCAAATTATTTAATTGCGTGGGACCTACTTTGTAATCGTTACAATAATAAAAGATTACTTATAAATCACCATTTAAAATCTCTTTTTAATATACAACAAATTACTCGTGAATCCGAAAACTCATTGAGGTATTTTGTCGACCACGTCACTAAAAACTTACGCGCGCTTTCAAACCTTGGTCTACCTACTGACCACTGGGATACGTTGATTATTTTTATGTTAACATCTAAGCTCGACAATAACACCACGATTAAGTGGGAGGAACAGCATGACAAGTACGGTGATATGCCTACATTGGAACAATTTAAATCGTTTTTACTTGACCGTGCCCATATTTTAGAATCAATACATCGTAAGTTTCCTCGACCGACCATAGATGGCGCTATTAGTCATAAAATAGTATATTTCGCTACAAGTGGGGAAAGCCTGTCATTGCAAAGAGTTCCGACAAATGTCTACCCGAGCCGAAGGCGAGGGTTGACAGTCGGAACAAGTTGCAATGATGGTTCCGCACGTGTACTGAACAACTATTTTTAATACAGTTGCGAAAAAATGAAGCAATTTAATAAAATAATAAAAACACAAACTAAACTCGCAAAGAACATTTTTGGAAAATGGCGCCAACCGTAAAAGAATACAGAGTATTGCAGAGATTTTTTTTGTTTTCTTCACCCATTCTGGGTAGGCAAAGGGAACTATGCCCATACAGCCAAGTCTTCAGTAGAATTTTTTTATTGACATGAAATTTAATGAGATGAAATGAAGTGAAACCTAACCTAACTCATTGAATCAAAACATTAAATCTGATATTGAAACAAATTAGTAGCTTCTTTTTAGAAATATTTGCATGAATCATAAAAACTTCTATGAATTTTTTTTTAGTAAAAACTTCGTGGTTGGTTTTTTCTTTTTAATAGACATTATTTTGACAGTTGGGAAAGAGAACGCACGAGTTCGGAAATGGTAAAGAAAAAGCACGAGTGTGTAATAGCTCACTTCCCGAACGCTATACGTCCCTGTAATACGCCACTTTTTGAGCAACTGTATTAAAATAGTATATTTCGCTACAAGTGCGGAAAGCCTGTCATTGCAAAGAGTTCCGACAAATGTCTACCCGAGCCGAAGGCGAGGGTTGACAGTCGGAACAAGTTGCAATGACGGTTCCGCACGTGTACTGAACAACTATTTTTAATACAGTTGCGAAAAAATGAAGCAATTTGATAAAATAATAAAAACACAAACTAAACTCGCAGCGAACATTTTTGGAAAATGGCGCCAACCGTAAAATAATACAGAGTATTGCAGAGATTTTTTTTTGTTTTCTTCACCCATTCTGGGTAGGCAAAGGGAACTATGCCCATACAGCCAAGTCTTCAGTAGAATTTTTTTATTGACATGAAATTTAATGAGATGAAATGAAATGAAACCTAACCTAATTCATTGAATCAAATCATTAAATCTGATATTGAAACAAATTAGTAGCTTCTTTTTAGAAATATTTGCATGAAACATAAAAACTTCTATGAATTTTTTTTTTTCGTGGTTGGTTTTTTCTTTTTAATAGACATTATTTTGACAGTTGGGAAAGAGAACGCACGAGTTCGGAAAAGGTAAAGAAAAAGCACGAGTGTGTAATAGCTCACTTCCCGAACGCTATACGTCCCTGTAATATGCCACTTTTTGAGCAACTGTATTAAAAATACATTTACAAAATCATTTGCGTCACTCAGTCAGGAAGTTAGTACAATGTATTAAACAACAATGTATTATTTGTAACCAAAATCATAAGATTTATGAGTGCCCCACCTTCAAGTCGAAAAACTTAAATGACAAATTAGCAGAAGTTAATAGATATAAATTGTGTGCGAATTGTTTGAGACAGGGTCATCCTGTCAGTGAATGTCGTATGGGACCTTGCCGACTATGCAAAAAGCGTCACAACACATTGCTACATTCTAACAACGCTGTCCAGCAAGTGGCGACAGCAGTGACAGAGGTGCCTGTGGATTGCAGTGATGCTGTCGAGGCATATCCTGACGCTATAGTTAACTTTTCTAAAGAAGTTAGTAGCCAGGTGTTATTGTCCACTGCATTAATAAATGTCATGAATCCAGAGACTAAGCAAGTACTTCAAGTGAATGCATTATTAGATTCGGGTTCTATGTCGTCATTTATTAGTAAAAATCTACAAAAAAGATTATCATTAAATACATTACCTATTTCTTTAAATCTGATTGGTATTGGTGACTGTCATGCTAACACAGTCAACGAAAGATGTGTCGTGCAGTTACAATCCCGTGACACCATAAACAATTTTAAAATAACCCTATCCTGTTTGGTTTTAGATACACTTACAGGAAAATTACCAAAGTTTCCCATAGATATATCAAAATTAAATATTCCTTCAAATATACAGTTAGCTGATCCATACTTTGACCAGCCCGCCCCCATCGATGTGTTGATAGGGGCCGATATTTTTTGGGACGTCAGAGGTGGTAGTCACATGTCCCTAAGTAAGGGTAACCCTAAGTTGCACAGTTCTCAGTTCGGTTGGTTAATAGGTGGTCACATAAATATGCAAGGTTCAAATACTAAAATCAGTGCTAACCATGCATTACCATTTGAGCAGGATTTGTCTAAAGAATCCCAAGTAGATAATTTTTTACCTAAATTCTGGGAGCTTGAAGAGCTACCTAAAAAACATATTCTAAGCGAAACTGAAGTCGCCTGCGAGAGCCACTTCCTAGCTAATACTGAAAGACTTAAGTCTGGTAGATTTTCAGTCAGGTTACCACTTCGTGATTCACCCGATTGCCTAGGTGAGTCCTATTCACTAGCTGTATGCGCCTATGCGCATCCCAGCAAGGCGGAGCGGACAATTGCCGGACGATATTTACAGGCGCTCATGACGTGTCTCGTTTATTGCTCTAGCGTTCATTAATTAGTCTTTGTCACGCCTACACCACAACGGTTCAAATTGTATCTTGCATCAATATATCAGTTATTTTTTGAGTTCAAGTCTTTGATTTGAATTCCATTGGGCTCCCAAGAGGCTCAAACAATGGCTAAAAATATTTCAATATATTGTCACTGTTGTAGTGACATATTGAAATATTTGTTTCCTTCCTTTAGGAAATTTATTTAACAATAATTCGAGTTTAGGACAAACTGGATAGCTTAGTTAGATTCAAACTCGAATAGATCTGTCATTGAGTTGTTTGCCTTGCATTTGCGTACCCAGCTACAAAGGTATGTAGTGTGACCAACACCCATACATTTTCAACCGTAACACAAATTGCCCAAAAAAACAATCGCTTCACGGCAGAACGAGTTGTGGCGGAAAGTGGCCTCGGGCAGACCGTATTCGGGTTTTGCCTCTTGGAAAACAATTTCTCATCTACCTCAGAAATTGTTGGTTGTTTGATTGTAAAGTTGCTTCACACGAAGTCACTACCTGTTGTTATATCTATCTATCTTCTTTTGCGGTGTTATGTAACATATTCGTATCTGCTTGCTGACTGTGATAAATATAAACTCAAATTTATTTTTGTGACAAGGGATCAATTTTTACGTGGGTGATGTAGTTGTTATGAGCAACTATACATTTAGGCCTACGTGTCCCCATAGTCATAGTTCGCGTCGATCGTATGTGATCGATCGAGTTAAGCAACAACGGGCGCGGTCGGTTTGTGGATGGGTGACCGCTAGTGTTAAAAATTCATGGGCGCTTCCGTTCTTCTGAGGGCACGTTAAGCCATCGGTCCCGGTTGTTTTCAATTATAGAAACAATCATTAAGCCTTGTCGATGACCTTCGGGTAGCTGGGTAGCTTGAAATCTTTCGACCCTGGGTTGGCCACTAATCCCTCCACCAATCCGAATTGGAGCAGCTGGTGGAGTATGCTTTAGACCTTCCACCGCTTTGGCTGTGGGAGAAACCCTTGCCACACATCGGGATGAAGGTACCTTTATCCACACACGTGTAGTTTATGCAGATACGTGAAAAAATATTTTACAAAGGAAACAGAAAATGTTACGCTTAGACACATAATTATAATTTAAACTGAATGGAAAAAGCAAAATGTTTCTTTTCCCAACACAGCAGTATCACAGCTTCACGGCTAAGACTTATTGAGCTGGTAACATAAATCCCACCTTTGTTAAGATTTCTAGGAGCTCGCTTCTGAATCCTTTCTTAATTTCCGTGGATAAATTACGTTCTACGTAATCTAGTTTCACAAAGCTTTGAGGAACAGGTCAAGCTTTTATGTATGACAGGAATGGATAAACACTACCGCATTTGCCTAGTAATATTGGGCCAAAATATTCTGCTAATAAGACATCGATCGTGCATCGTCCGTCCGTTCTATCTGTTAGCACAGAGGAAGCTTATAAAACGCTGAATATGAAAATTCCTCCACTTTCAAATAAAAAGCCGAGTTTATAAGCGATTATGTCATAACGGGTGAAAAATGACTTTTCAAATCCGAGCACCACTCCGAACTGTTGCCGCCCAAGTACTCAAGATGAATGGATGAAAATTGACGTCAAGATTAGGTGTATTAAAGCAGTTTTTCAACATTCTACATTATTAAACTGTAAGTTCAAACCGCAATTATGTTCTAGGTCAGACCGAAAAGCCTAACAGAGTAAGAGTACCTATTTATATAGAGGTATTTTAAAGAGATTGCATTGCTTTTTCATTTTCAAAACTTGGCACTTATTTTGCATAGTAAGTAGGTATTTATTGGGAATAATTTTAATACATAATATTATCATAATAGCACAGATGTATTTCCCCAAAGACAGAGTGTATGCACCCAGATTTTCATCAGATATGACATATAAGTACCATGTATGATATACCATACAGGTGGAACGACCGATTGGAAGACCCACGCACAAATCCATATTCCCAGCTATTCGACATTTCCAGATAGAAAAACCCAATAAAACTTCTCCACCTAGGACTTTGCTTGCAACCACTAGACGGACGATGCAGTCAAAGGCAGGAAGCAGGCAAAGTTAAAGTTGGCACGTATTTGTGTATACATACTGCTAATATGCTTTCAGTCTATCTAACTTTACCCTGTTTAAGATTGCGACTTTCGCAGTGATAACTTAATCATTACAAATGAAATACTGTCGAAAATTTGACTTGGAGAAAAGCTAGACTTTCATTGTAACTATCAGATTACTCATGAAACAAGGTCACCAGTCGAAAATAAATAATAAATAAAAGGTGATTGTTGTGAGTTATTACCTGGTTTAAATTAAAATCAACTTTACTCCTATTCAGGATTTGATAAAGCTGAAAAATTGCTTTTTAGTGCGGTTGCGTGTAAGAATGGCGTAAATAATTTAAAAACATAGCTATGACTGTTGATCTTTGTGTGTATTATTCGTATATTTACGATTTGCTTTTACGAGGCTTAGTAATAACGTACTATTAAGTAGACTTTACGTCCGGTTCCGGTGGCAATAATGGTAAAATTGTTTTTTTTTTTCCGGAAATTAATTCTGGTATAAAATCTTGTTTGCGAATATTTTTTCTCTCAACGAGCGCAATTTTAAAATAATTATGTCGTTACTTACTTAAAAAATCATGGCGGTCTATACATCGATTTGTACAAAAAATTAAAATGTTATTCAGAAGTTCAAATATATTTGCTATCTTTTATATTCGTGTAGCTTAGATATATATAATTTGAATATGTACATATAAATATTCCTAGGGATCAATAATTAATTTTCAAAATACTTTCAGTAGCTCAAACTTTTTTCATTTTTTTTTGTAGAAATTCTGCCATGATTCTTTTGGAATTACTGTCGAAAAAAGAGTTTAGTATCAGAGGTTTGTTAAAAAACAACTCTGACTACCCCTACTAGCAAATACAGGCGTAATATTGGGTGAAAAACTTAAAAACTTAAAAAACGTAAGTTGTGAATGTTAATAGGACTTCATGGAGTCTTTGAGCAATCGAAGCAACGTTGGGTCTTTGGTAGGTAAACAAACGTTATTTCTCGTGGGCTATCGGATTCTCTCAGTCATTAGTACGGATGTAGATAATTAACGAACGGGCAATGCATACTATTGGGGTCTCTCTATCTAAATCCAATAAAGCTTAGCATCCAATATCGGCTCGGTATCAAATAATAGGTACTACAGATTAAACACAAGTTTCTACGTATCAAAATTTAACCTTGCAATCTGTCGATACTGATCAACATTAAGCAACTTTGGGTGCCATTGAAACCATTGGAAATAAGGCAGCTATTGTTTATTGCTATAGTTACACACACACATACATATTTCTAATAGAGTACCAGCAAAGTATAGAGAGAGAGACAGTACCTACCAGTCTACTTCTACAATGCGTGATATACTCGTACCTAATCAAACCTTTAATAATGTATGTTCTGAAATATTAGGGCTAACGATTTGAAATTGATTTGTAAGTTTAAAAAAAAGCCGAAGTAGTTTTGGAACGTAAAAAAAATCCTTTGTGGCAGAATAACATTTTATTTGTGAATTTTCTTCGCATAATAATATTTTCATTCACCATGCATTGTTGGAAGCTATGTTTATTGCTGCAGCGGAACTTATAAATCAACCCCAATGTGTCCCATTGTGTAAATCGGATTCGGATAATAATGATGGATTGCAAAATAAATGCAGTTTGTTGAAAAATTCCTATAATATGACCAACAAATTTTCCATGTCACTTATTGGATATCAGAGAATAATAGGTACACTGCCACTTCTCGGAAGAAAAAACTTAGTATATGGAATAATGAAAAATGTATGTGACTTCATTATCCTGCCAGGGCTAAATTTATGCATAGTAATAACTGAATATTAATACTAATAATAATAATAAAGTAATAAAAAGTTAAAGTAATAATAGTAAAACTGAATGGGCCTACACTATATAGGTACCTTATAAAATGAGTGTATAACTTCTGCACAGTGCAGTGTACCTACTCGTATTTATGTGCTGACTAGTGGACGCCCGCAGCTTCGCTCGCGTGGAATTAGAGGTAACATAACCTAAATACAAAATTTCATTGAAATAATGTAGGTATATACGAAAATCTTTTATACCTACTAACTTTGCACCCCCGTTTTACCCCCTTAGGGGGTGAATTTTCAAAAATCCTTTCTTAGTGCTCCCTTGCGTTATAAAAGGAACCCCTGTGCAAAATTTCAAGTTTCTAGCCCTTATAGTTTAGGCCCTGCGTTGATATGTCAGTCAGTCAGTCAGTCAGTCAGTCAGTCACCTTCTCCTTTTATATATATAGATAACTACTTCACTCTAGGTACTTGGAAAAAGTATCTTAATTCTTTCAGACATTTTTTTAACTGATGGTAAGTAAGTGGTATGGGTTCACTTCGCTTATGAATACAAGCAACACCAAGGAGTCAACAAAGCGCCTTCTAACCTTAAGCTCTTTTACTCCTTTATTGAAGATCCCCACCGATAAAATATCATAGGAAAACTGATTCCACACATTTCCACACATTCATAATTCGCTTCAAACATTATTGAGCCAACAACCATCACATGTGGATGACTTAAATATGTATTTTACACGACACATTTTTACAATGTGTTGTAAAGTGGCCTTATAGAATAAGTTAGCCCAGCATATCGGGTTGCTGTGAAACAAGTACCTACACAAACCGTCGAACAAACTAATCATAACACCAATCGGTAGTTGAATCACGTTTGCGCTGCGCTGCAAATATCTAGGGTACTGATTTGCGCCACCAACCGAGTTTGCAATAAATATAGAAATCAAAATGAAATACATATAATATATGATTTTTATGCAGTAAGAAATGGAGGTTTAAAAGAAAATTGAATCATCCTAGTAGCTATGATGAAGGTAAATGTTTCTTAATAATATGCAATAATATTTATAATGCCATTTATGTACCAAGGAGGTGAGACATTGAAAGTTGGCCCACTTTATATCGTCAAAACAACGTTATTAAAGCAGAAAATAAGTTATTATACCAAAAAAGTTGCGTATTAGTAAATATTTCATAAGCTTTTGTAAAGCCTACACAATTACACAAGAAAAACAGCTTAGATTTGTTCAGACGAAATTAAAAAGTATGACGGGAGATATAATTGTTTAGCTTCCATTTGCTCGGGCCATGACGTTTGTATTATTTGTTTTTATTAAGGCTCATTTAGAAGGAAAACCGCAAGATATTACGCTTTATGAAAATCTCTTCTGATTTGCCCTGATGAAACAGATGAACGATAAACGTGGATATTATTCCATAACGTAACGTTGGATAGGAGATGGTTTTTAATCACATCTAAGCGTTCTCGCTAAAATTAAAAAGTATACTATTGATAAATTTTCCATGGTTACCTCAGCAATCTAAGCTTATGATGACATTTTTTAATGTCAATAACTATACTGTAAAAAATTTTTTTTTTTAAAAAGCTTTTATAACTTGACCTTGAAACCTAATCGTGGTCAAAGTTCATTACAAGACTTTACCACAAGTGCAAACACGACTATGATACGATATTCCATCATGAAGTTCCAGTTAATATCTTCCGGCTCCATCATCAGATCAGTTTGACAGTACCATATTATTGCATTGTCATCGGAACCTAATATGTGTGCCAAATGTCAGCTCGATAGCTTCAGTGGAAGTGGGTGAAATATTGATTGCAAGATTCCAGGACATACATGAATGAATGAATACATACGAGTGAAGTTAAGTAAAAGCTTTTAAAAAAAGATTCCATTTTGATGTGTACGTAATTAATGAATAGCTGCTTGGTTTTAAATGTTTAATGTGCATATTATATCATTTCAATGTACCACCAGTCAAGAACTATTTGTTGTACATTGCTGCGTATAGGGCTACTCAAATCGTTGCCCTTTGCACTTTGAATAGCAGCTGTTTCCCGTTGTCTTCCTTAGATCGTCATTCCCTCTTGTTGACAATTGATTTGAACTCTCTTTCATCATAGTAACTTCTTTTCAAGGCTTTTCATCTGCCTTTAATCAGCCTTTGAATGAAACGAACGCTTCGGTTCGGTGACTCAACAAATAATAGTATCAGTAATCTTTTTACATCTATCGATATCACAAATTTTGACTGCATGTACATAGCGTGTTGAGCTTGTGAATTAATAGTGCTATCGGATAATATTTCTCCGCGGCCGCGCCGGTGTAGCAATGGCGAAACTATTTCGTGAAAACAAACTCTCAATATAATAAGCCAAGCTGCTGCGCCTATCTCGTACGTTCAATTCCATGATTGTTGTATCTAACCCCTAACGAAAAAATAAAGGTTTTAAATATGTTTGGTGTGTGTGTCTATCATAGTAAACCGCTTTTAATAGCTTTTCATTTATTCGAAAGGGAACTTAAGTGTCAGATATTAATATTTGTGCTATTTATTAGTATTTATGTTGATCGCTTAAAAATTCCTCAATTTTCAACTGGCATCGTTCGTTCGTTGATCGTTAGCATTACATCAAAAATATCAGTGGTTTGTAATAAGCAGAATAAAAGCCATAATATGCACTTTATTTATTCGTCCCCAACACCCAGCTCTACCATAAATCTATGCCATCTTGAATATACTTTGCATTATTATGCAAAGTCAACTGCCCGGATGTGCCGACTAAAGAATTCCCTTTACACTTTGAGAATCGCATGCTTACATTTTTGATTTTAATTTTTTTTTCGTGATTTCAATGGTGTTTACCTCTAAATTAAAAAAAACCCAAAGATATTAAACTCACTATGATATCCATGACAAAACCTATTAATTCTGGGAACGTCTAGTAGAAGGCTCTTAAGAAGGATCTTATTCAACGAAGTCTCTCCTTCAGGGGTTTTTTAAAATTCTATACTAATTTTCTCATTATTGTATGTTCCAAATTAAATTAAGTTTCACGTCGAAAAATCACAAAGTCTCTCGAATTACCAGGCGAACATGATAAGCCAGGTAGAGTACGTATGGTGAGCACGCGAGGCAACAATTAGTGGATTATTGAATGCAAGTTTAATATGTAATCAACGGCTGTCGATCAGCGGGAATGATTAATGTACCGTATACGACCAGAAACAAATTAGTAATTTGCACTCAATAAATTGCCTTTTCTCGTCCAAAATGTGTAATAACAGGCATTTTATTCGTGGTTTTTGGAAACATTAAGAGCTGTAATGTGATTTCGTCCCAATCCGCACTTGGCCAGCAGCATGGTGGACTCCTTAGTTCCTCCTAATCCCTCTCATTCTGAGAGGAGACCCGTGCCCAGCAGTGGGACAAAGAAAGGGTTGAGGTGAATACATTTCATGGTGAATCACGTTTGGCCCTTTTAAAACATAAGATAGCAAACGAGTGTGCAGAACGACCCATCTTAAGCGGGTTAGAAGGAGGGACTGGTTAGGAGAAATGTCAATTAGCCCCGTTAGTCACTGATAGTACATAATGCTCCAGTTTTTTTTTTTCAGTCAGTTTTCTGAGTTTGAACCTAATTCTGATAATTCCCAATACTTAATGAACATCTCTACTTACCTCCTTATTTATAACATGTTAATAAACCTAATATAGTAATTTGTTTCAAATAATGGATTGAGTTTGGATAAAGAAGATAAAACCGATCGTGCCAGTCGTTGCTTAACTCTGTAGATCACATTGAATCGACCCAATCCATTGGGCTGTGGACGCTACAACGGCGTGGTGCAAACAGTGGTTAATAAAAAGGATTCAGGTTTCTCTTACAGATTTTTATTGTGGAAAACGCTAGGACTATCTAATATGTTTTTCATTGAGCGAAGAAGCACGTTCTGTGAAATATCCAAGAACCTTAATGCTGTAATTCCTTCGTTACAGTAAAATTATTGGAACATTCCAAACCGATCGCAAAAATACGTAAGAAATATAATAAAACCGTAGGTATAAATGTATGCATCCATCCGCAAATGCTATTTCTTTTCATTCAATAACGAGGTGACCGCAACACTCCAGTGGAAACGTAATTTAAAACGCTTCAGCGAACTCAATTTATGATCGCTTTATGAGCCGGAGAAACGGAGAGAGCGAAAACAGACAAATCGCGTTAAGAAAATCTGTTGTTTCAGTTAAGATCTGTTTTTGTGTTTGAAACTATGAATGAGACGAGTTATGACCGTTAACTGATCCACTAATATTATAAATGTGAAAGGAGAATGTTCATTTGTATGGGTGTTTTGGCCCAGAGTGAACAGTCACTAAAAATAAAAACGATATATAGAATTAGTAGCTTTAACTAGTAGTAATCCGAAAAATAATAAAGTTTTGTATCCAGGTCTTCCAAAAATTTTTTATGATATTTTATGAACAAGGTTTTTGAAATAAAATAATTATTAGTTTTTGATAATTTTATTGTTATTTTCTTATTCATATTCGTAATTATATAGGAAACATCCCCTCTAATGTGCTCATATCCCCTCTCATAGTGAGATCTTGTCCTCAACAAAGAATATCCACAGCTTAAGCAAACATGACGATGGTGACCACTACTAGCAGTCACCTCTTCAGTCACCGACGAAAGATTTAGAGCTACAGTCCAGCATGAATGGCACACTAAAGTTACCTGTTAACAAAGTGTTTTTAATAAGTTCAAACTTGTTTATCCCAATACTACAGTAATAATAAATATTCTGTGAATCACGACCCATAGATTCGTACAGAAACAATAGCTTTTTAAGGAAATGTACTATCCGCTAACAATCATAATGCGTCCCACGTCTGCACGAATTGGCGCAGTAGTTTTGCGAAGAGTAGCAAAATAATTAATTGAATACTTACCACTTGGGGCGCGATCCACTGTCGTATTACAAATATCACCTCCACAAGATTAAAGCTGTGCCTTCTCCGTTGCATTACATCGGTACCACAATTAATGCATCTCAATTCATCGGAAGTCTCTACCATAGGTAAAGCGTAGTTGGATTAAGAGTGGGTTCGTCCGCATTCAATCCGGGGTCAACATTTGGGCTTCTATCAGTACCGGTAGGCATGCAAAGGTCGTCGTAAAAAGCGTCATCGGTGTCCATTATAAAGCAAGGTATTGCTTACGGTCGAGATAAAAAAAGGAAAAACAACGAATTATCACAATATTCACAATGTGCACGAGTAACTTCCACAATTTCACAAAGCTAATGAGAACAAAGTACTCTGTGCGAATGAGATTTTGTCAAAATTGTCAAATTGACACGTCGTGCCTATGAGTTGCATAGCTTAGTGCTGCCATAAAACTCGTTATCGATAAAACAATTAGCTGCGACCCATATACGTCCCACTGCTGGGCACGGGTCTCCCCCAAACACACAACTGCGGGACAGCTAGAGCATACTCCATCACGCTGCTCCAATGCGGATTGGTGGAGGACCATTAGAAACATAAGAATAAGGTGGTGGGAACATAAGAATTTCTAAATTCCCGTAGGTCTGGTCTAGATGAAGGCTTCCTTCTTAGTTACCCTACTGGTAAACACGTACCACCAAATGATTTAGCGTTCCGGTATGCCGCGACGAAACCGATTGTGCATATAGGTTCAATAAAAAACGCCATAAACCCTATCAGGTTAGCGAACTTACATCTGCATCATCTTCATCGTCACAATCAGGTGAGATCGTAGTCACACAAAAAATGCATCCATTTTTTAAGTCCTTCATAGTTATTAATACATTAATAAGATCGATTTATAGAGTATTATATTTAATCGATTTTAGTAGTAATATTATATTATTTGCTGTCAAGAACTAAACTAGTGTTTAAGTAGGTACTCTGCGGTCAACATGACGAAATCAAAAAGCAGACCGGATAATATATATTATCAACTGAAATACTCATTTTCTATTAGTGTAAATTGATACAACCACGAATAACGATAAATCTTAATTTAATTGATAGTATTTTTTGGTATAATTGTTTTTTTCTGAGCATTCTGTCCACGCTGGGCCAGAAATGAACAATCCCCTTTAGTAAAGTTTTAATGTTTAGATGTTTGTTATTCAATCACGCAATTAGTACAAAAGGGAATTGGGATGAAATTTGGCACATAGGGAGATAATCGCTGGGTCATGTGTTTGTTCATTCTGCCTGGTTTAATGAGGAATCAGTCTCGCACAGAGTCAATAGATGGCGCTGACACTAGTTCTTAACTTGATTACACTGTAACAATTATGATAGAATTATGATGACAGAAGCACACGATATCCTGGTTAACAACAAAGCATACTCCTTGTTTTTTTTCAAAGTCCTGTTTTTATATTTGGCTCTTTTAAACTGTTTACTGTGAATACGAAATAAATAACTGCAAAAATATTTAATAGTAAACATCTTATTCGACGATGTACAAGTTCTGAGTAACTTCTGCCAATACTGTGATGATCAAAAAATGTAATACGCGGCAGCAGATGGATGAGTTTGTTGTTCCATAAAAAGTTTATAACATCAGATGATATGTTTAGATATTGATCGATGTTGATCAACGTAATTGTTGTGTCGTGCTAACTTTGCTGATTCGAGATCTGGAAAGTTGAGCCGCGGTAAAACTCGTTTGGCTAAATCGCCCACAAAAACTCGCGAAGCGCGAATTCTATCCTGCTTCAATTTATTTTTATTGTTCATACTTTCCTATTCATTGAAGGAAACTTTTTTCCTGTGACGTAAAAATTTTACCATTTAGATAAAATACTCGTATAACATTTTAAATACTCACTGAATAATAACATATAAGCATAAGGAGACCAGTTTTGGATGCTCTTCTTTTCATGTGGCAGTTTTTTACAAAATAAGTATTAAAGTAAGTATTCCTTAGTAATCTAATACGATATACTCTATTTGCGCCTTTTTATTTAATCTAAAGGAATTTTTTGACCGGGGATTTTATAATTATCCTAATGGTACCTACTTCCATCTACAAAGAGGAAATGAATCGGAATCAATCTATTACCGTCTGTTAAACCAATGACCATTGATTTCAGCAGTGGAATGCGAAAGGCTAGTGGATTGATGGATCGAGGTTATCACCGCTTCCTACACCATACCCTAATTGTTCAGGTATGTGTTCTCTTTTATTGTAATAACCTCTAATTAATAAGGTTCAACTACTTGTGCTATCGAACCATAGTGAGGTCCGAATCAAGATAACGAATTCAGTCGTTAGTCCGTCGAATATCTTCAGTGCGGCGTCATGACCGAGCTAATGTTTTATTCGCTTTGAAATCTTCACTTCACATTTAAATTATTCACTTTGGAATGATAATAAATTAGTGGATAGAGTGGAAAGTGAATCCGCGACCTAATTGGATGCTCGAGGTCGGAAATGTACCTTTCTCGCAATAACGAGCGGGCGGGTTGCCCGCATTGCCGCATGTTCGTCTCTCAGTTATTTCTTATCGATCTGTTTTATAAACTCAAAGTACATTACTGTTGTAAAATAATATCGCGCCTGTATTTCGTCGAGGACACCCACTTTCCAGAAGTTATGTTTAGGTGGTGAGACTATTGTCATACACCTGACATATCCAGCTATCAGCCACCGGGCATTTCAAGTTAGAAAAACCGTAGTAGATACAATTTCAAAAACATTAAAATCAATAATTTCATCATGATTAAGGGTTGTTGCATAAAATGTTGGCCGATTCTTTTAGATGGTGACATCTACTTTAGACAGTGGTTCAACTTAGTATCGCACTAAAAACAAACCGTACATTGGTTAAACGCTACGTCACGGACTTTGTCCTTCCTCTATCATATGGTTAAGATATACCACGTTTTATTATAAAGTGGAAAAAATTGTTCAATATTTTATGCAACAAGATCTGAACAAACCCTTGGTATCCTTATAACTCTTGGTTACATTGAGTAGAATTGAGTAGTATTGTCCTTTTTCTGTTGTAGATACTATAATGCAGGGACTATTGTTTAATTAAATTACATAAATACACGAACATACCTATCTACTTAACATCACTCAAACATTGAGCACAATTGTTCGCCGAGAGCTATTGAACCTTCGTTACGTTTAAACACTCGTGGGTGATTGGAACAAGTCTACGCTATACCTAATTATTAGAAGTGCATCTAAATGACACCAGTATCATTATTCCTGCTCTTGAAATATCGTCTTTTTTTCTTTTAAAACGTTATATATACAACACGCCTGTATAGGTTCCCGAAGAGTTGTATAATACTCGTGACACTTTTCACTATTTAAGTTTAGGTCCGATGTAATAGGTGGTGTAATGCCCATTTTTCACAACCCTTGGGATCGAACCCAGGACCTCTAGCGTAGCAGTCGGGCTTCAGACTACTAGACCAACCAGGCATTAAATACAGTAAGTGCTGCTCGAATTCTTGATTGAATGGCTAAAAATTTTTTATTGGTACTGTCGAGCAGCAGAATTCAATAGGCAATATTGCGCTATGAATCGGATTAAATTGCAGACAGTGATTAATTCCGCGGTTATTTTGTAATTGAAAACAATCACACTTCATGATCGGTATTTATGGTCCGGCTGAACAGATTATTAAAGATGTATAATCGTTTATCTGAGCTGTGTATTTATGGAGAAAAAGCTTGTCCATTGCCATTCATAGTCCACTCCTGGATATGTCGTCCCTTCAACCGGTATCACTCCTCTCGGTCCTACGCCTTATGAATCCAGCCATTAACCGCTGACATCTTCATGGCATCAGTCCACCTTGGAGGGCATTCTATGGTTCGTTTCGCGTATCGTGGTCTCCACTCGAGAACTTTTCATATCCATGGGTTACAAGTCCTAGGAGCGATATGGCCTGCCTATTACTAATTCAGCTCGCTAACTCAATGATTCCATAATTGTGAATTTTTTTAGCAAGTATTTGAGGTTACGAGGCAAACGGTAAAGGTCTCAGTTTCATAAGTCACAACTAGCAATATTATTTACCAGTTATGAGTAATATACCGCATTATATTAAAAAAGGGGTACAAAGAGATGAATAGGTTCCAGAAATATTACCTACTGCATAGGTGCAAAATCAATATAACATCAATTCCCAAGAGTGTTTAGGTACTTTAATTTTGATAGTGTGAATGCATATATAACTAATGGAAAATGTATTAATCTAATGCTTAGCAATTCTGTCTGGTTTCTGTCGCTGACTGCATGGAACCGCAGCATGATAATTCAGACTGCAAATACCACGAGTACATTACCTCGCCTCCCATATCTACGAGTCTACGACTAAATAAAGTAATTTTCGCAAGAGTAATAAGATCTGATGATACCTTTTGTTTCTTGCTAGAAATGCGTTTACGCATTCTGCCTTTTTTATAGCTGGGAAATGCATTTAAGCATTTCCCTCGCCCTGAGAAGACTCAGGAGGGTATGTGGGACTTGCTAAACAAGTTGAAATGCTCACTAAACCCAGCGCCACCTCCAATGTCAATTGTGGCACCACGGGATCATTGTCGCATTTCCCGACGTAGTATGTGTTACACGGCGCTCCTAGGAAGGAAGGAGGGTACGCAAAGCGCCTTCTCCTGCAGCTCGGTCTCCTTTTGCGAACTGGGTCCGCAACTGGGTCACTCTTTCGCAAACGTTCTGCAGCCTCTCTTATTGTTAGTAATTGGTTAGGAGTTTTTAATATGAATAAGTAGAACACTTGCCACTTTGTAAAAATCACAGAAAAATATCCTGATATTCTGTCTCTATCTAGTCCATGTTACTCCAATGCTTACTCCAATGTCCAGCAGTTTATATCAGCTCATTTATGGTCGAAAGAAGATTCGAACATGGTTCAGAGGTTCAGTGGCTTGATTTTCGGCTTCACTTGATCCCCCACCGCCTTTCGCAAATCGTAGTAATTTACATATTCTGATATTTTATACAAATTGCTTGAATCTTGTATCTCTATAGAGCACAGAAACGTCTCTATAGTTTAGTTCTCCACGTTCACGAGAATACGTTTGTGCAAAATTTTGTGCATCAAACCGTGGACTTCATCAGATCAGCATTGAGCAGAATAATCAAAGTTAACAAAGCCGAGCATATACGCATTAGACATTATGTGCAAACTGTTTAATGCATAGCAATTTAAGCCCGCTGGCTGTACGATCACGGTCCGGCAAAATCGTACTGTGTGCTCAAATATTGCTTTTAGATTCGCGGATGGACTGGAGTTATGCTGATACGTTGCCAAATTGGGATGCGGTGCAGATTGGAAAAATGTTAAACTTAATTGCTACGTTTAATTCAGATTTATGCCACTTTTATCTTTATTCTAGCAGAAAATATATTCAGTCTTTTGCATTTTCGAAATTCATTAATTCAGTCATGAGCAAGAGTTATGTCTCAATTGTAGACTATTTTTTTCTGTACTTGAAAACAAGCGAATAGCACACACACACACACGCACACACAGACACACACACACCTTCCTCGGCGGTTGGAGCGTTAAACGCTCCTCCGTCAGGAACCAACTGTGAGGAGGTGGAGGAGAGACCGATTGGTCCTTCAGACCCATAAGCGTTTCCAAAGAGGTCAAATACTTGGGCGTCTTAATCGACCAAAAATTTACATGGAATTCTCATATCGACCACATAGTAAACAAGGCCAAAATGGCACTGGGTATATGTTGCCAACTCATAGGGGTCCGATGAAGGATAAGCCCCAAGGCCATGATCTGGCTCATCACCGCAATCATCAGGCCCATTAATATGCTATGCCTGTATTACATGGTGGAGACAGACAGAGACAGACACAGATCAAAAGACGACGGTCGATAAACTGAATACCGTTCAAAGGACGGCATGCATAATTGCAACAGGAGCCATGGTTTTGTCTCCCGGATCCACCTTGAATGCTATTCTTGGCCTTCAACCGCTGCTTATATTCATACGTAGTCAAGAACCATGCTCCCAATCGTTTAAAACCTTGATGGAACTAACACAAAGGAAAAAAAACGTTACAGCAACGTCACATAGAATTCCCTACTAGGGAATAATGTTAAAAAGGCCATATTATGTCCTTTAGGGATAGTTTTTCTAAGCTCGTTTAGCATCGAATCAAGGCTGGTTAAGAACTGTATAGAACGGCTAAATGTACTTGGATCAAGGAACGAAGTCGTTCTAAAGTTGGTTCCGGGACATTCAGACACTGTCATAGGTTCGGACCTCATAGGTCCAGACCTCATAGTTCCGGAAACCTCTTGTGTAATTTCATAAAGTGCTATCCGTCACAGGCTTCTGCCAATCTGCACGAAAAACGAAGCGACACTGGCGTACGAGTGCACTTCACTTGGGAGGGACTTTACAACCCGGATACAAGTAACAAATCGCGCATTCTTGCACCGATTCAAATACTGTCCGGCTTTAGGAGCCGTCCGGTCTTGATGATTGAAGTACTAAGTGGGGGTACTTGATTTATTTCAGTACGATTGTTTATCGATAATAATAGTAAACAATAAAGTGTGGATAATTTAATTGTTTATTTTAATTTTATTTTTAATCGGTATTTCCTTTGTCAATAAGAAAGCAAGATAACGGTATCTCAATTGCTGGATCGGAAGCATTCCTATTATATTCTAAAGTGAATTCTCTCGATAATGACGCAACTGATCAATATGGAATGAGGTCTCCAACGATTGTGTTTCATCCTATAACAAGCCGCCGTCCAGTACCGCTGTGAATGCAATTTGATCCGGTGCTGGGTCATTGCATTTCATATTTTCATCTAACATCGATTTCTATGAACGATTTGTCATGGCATTATTAAATATAAATATTAATTTATTACTTTACAAATTAAATTCATTGGATATTTTTTATTTTAATGTTAAAAGACACAATTCCAACCTTAATTTATATAAACTGACACTTCAGCTATGATATTCTAAGATTCTATCCCTCTTGGTTATATGATTATTACGTAATCATAACCAAATAAAATTATTGTTTCCTATTTTTCTACACACTTAAAACATTTTCATTTGAACATTATGTTTTTTACAAGGCATAAAAAGGCATGTTGCATTAGCGATATTTATTACGTACTAAGTTTGTTTTGAGAGAGTATCACTTAAACATATGTCATAAAAAGCTGCCTAAATGCATTAAGTCTTAGCAACGAGGAGCATGTAGTATGCTCTTTAATTCTTCGCCCTAACAGTAAATCTGAGCAGTATTATGTTTAAGTTTTAACTAACTCGTAGGTACTATTTTGTACGTAACGAAACATAGCAGATATAAAGCAAAGAGAATATTATACGAGTTGTATCAACTATTTCCATATGCCATTTCTAGTGTTAACAGCGCTCAATCACTTGGTTGGGTGTTGGGTGCCACTTGGAAATACACATCGCGGTCTGGCTCAGACATATAATGCGTCAAGCGTGCATTGCATTCAAGTGCTTAAATTGGAGTATGCTTCAGATATTCATTCTAAAATGCCGGGGTGTGAGTTGCTATAATATTATTATCCTTTATTGCAAGATTATTATTTTACAAATGTTAACTGTCAATACGGAATTAGTATTTTTTTAAATTAGTTTAAAAAAGGATTGTCCTCCTTTTCACCCATTTATGGGTAGAACCTACTCAGCTAAGTAGGTACATAAAAATTTATTGTTTTTTGCTTTTTCCATTTCTCCTCGTATTTTACGCTGCCGTCCTGTGACATAGACATGACCATGTACTCCTATAGAATTAGTAGGTGTAGGTATACAATATTTCCAACTGAAAAATAAATTCATAATTTTATTCATGATCGGCTATTTTATTTTTCAATCTACAAAAATTGTGCAACATTGTAATACCATGAAATGCAGATTCTGAAAGAGCATTGAAGGCTGGGCTCAACACAAAGAACGCAGCTCCAAGAGTTGTATTCAATAAAAATGTCGCCAACATTGCATGATGTTTATTGAAACAACCGTTTCATGTATTTTTGCGGCGAGTTATTTCTAACCGGGGCATATAATTTTAACCTACACGGACGTCCTCAACGTGCAACATTTGTATGAGTTTAATTCTCGTGAAATACTAATGTATGTCGCGATCGTGTTCTTGTGTGTGTGCCTATTTTTGCAGTTTCAGTAAGCCGTAACTATTTTTTTGTTTTGTGGAAAATCTCAAATATTTGAAATACACTGGACATACCAGATAACGTCATATTTATGAGGGAAACGTGCCCCAAGTGGGATATTCACTGACTAAAATCTTTTCGTAAAGCAGCATTAGGTCGCGTTACGCACAGTCGTCGAGTACTCAGCACTTGTGAATGGATTTTGGGAATGCAACTATTTCATTTCAATTTTTGAAACTCAGTTTTTAATTTCTTATAAAAAAATCATAGGTTGGCTACCTATGCTTGGAATATTTACATAAATTCACCGCTGTAAATAACAATACTAAACATTCAAATTTGAAACAACATATTAATTGAAATAGGTATGCTCATTGAAGCAGGAGCTGCATATAATAATAATAGGTAGCTACTGTTTATATAACAAGTATGTTTAACCTAAAATATTATGATTTAAAACTATCATTAAACAATGTCAATATAGTATTAAAACTAACAATACATATACAATGTCAATATAGTATGGGATATGTTACGAAATGAGAATTATCTAAACAACTTGTTTGTTAAAAACTACTCCGATTGCTTTTGCTAGGTATCATAATAACTACAAAGGCTGGCGATATCCACAAATACGATAAAGAGCGGACTCGTATTTTGGCGCAAACATAATACGACTTTTATTCGATTAGAATGTAATGTAGAGTAGACCGTCTCAAATATATAGTTAGGCTTAAATCTTTTATCGTTGCTCTGCACTACACAGCAGACATAAATACAGCGTTTTGCCACTTCGGGTTTCGGAGATACCGTTTCTTTACCGACTATTCCGACTATTCTGACTTAAGACTATTCTGAAAATATTGAAAATTACTTTTTTAAACGAATGGGTTAATTTTTAAAGCAGGATGATGCTATCCTGTTGGGATTATGTTCTCAAATTCGTTTCAATTCAATAAATTAATGTAATTTATATAATAAATTAAATGAATTCAATTGCTCAGCTTACTTTTGGTCAGGAATTCAACAGCGTGGCAGACCATGGTTCGGACTCTTTTCGTTACTGGCAATGACGAGCTGTGATAATAAAAATGGTGCTGTGATGATAATTTTAGTTTGGAATTTAAATAAACGCCGATCATGAACATTTTTATGGGGACTGTTCCCACAATAGTTTTACGTACTGTGACCGTTACCGGCTCAGCATCAGATGAAGGTGTCTGCAAAAGTTTTTGAAATATACTTGAAGTGGCAGGATTTGAATTTGGAATTGATCAGACCTAACATTGTCAATTCCCAGACGGGAATTATAATTATCTCAGACAGACGCGCAAACAGACAGATGCTAGGTATGTACAAACAATAAACACAATTTTTTTTGCTTCCACTACCACGACCCATTCACTGTCCCACTATTGGGCACGGTCTCCTCTCATAATTGGAGAAGTCATATTATGCCTAAGTCCACCAAGCTATGACGCTAGCCAAATGCAGATTGGTAGACTTCACATGCAAGGCTTAAACAGCTTACCTACTTATATTTTTTTTAGGGGAATAAAAAAAATTGTAGTAGTAACAATGTTTAAAAGTTTGGCCACATTATTTGAGCGAACACTTTTTACAGAAGTCGCCTCCCTCATTAAGATGCTGCTCGTAAATTAAACAACCTAAAAACGAGAAGTGTATACAAAAATCAGCTCTGTGCGGAGCGGGGATTTGCTTTGACTAAAATGATTGCGTAAATTAAATATATCACTATCCGCGTTAAAACACAATTTTTTCTTTTTGAAGCGCTCCATGTCGTAGCTCGAAAACGAAAAAAAAAACGTGTTCAGTTTTACGAGTTTTTCGAACTTTGAAACACTTTATTAAATAATGGCTTTCCTCCTTGACATCAGCGACCTAAGATATACCTACCTATAGGGCTTGTTAAGTTTTCAATTGTGAAGTCATTTCAGGGCTGAAGGCCCAAAATTTTTCGGCCAAGGAGTTGGCCTGTAACCCCTTTAGCAATCCTCGCTGGAGCAGCGTGGTGGAGTACGCAAGAAGATTTGTCAGTTATCAGATGAGCCACTAACTTCATTACGTACGTCCAAGTTTATTGCAAATACTTTTCTGATTTCCATTAATATAATAATTTAATAACAAGATCACGTTAATATAAATTTACGGTAGCTGTAGGAATTTAAGGGGATTGCGCTTCATAATACACTTCAAAACGTTGCTTTTGTTAAATCGCTTTGAATTGTGTACAATTTATCGAATATAAACAAGTAAATGAGCATCTTCAACGGATTTTCTTCATTGAAAATACGAGTACCTTACCTTGTTTAAGGTATCAATTAATGTACATTGTTAAGATTGGGTTTCACCAGGTTGAAGTTGATATTTTACTACGAAGAAAATCTTTTAATTGTCTCTGTATTGTATTATGAGCCTTTAATTAGTCATAATTAGTGGTTACACTGTTTTGTCTTCAAAATCTTTACATTTTGTAGATCATTGTTTTTATTTAATATTGGCAATTCAATTTCTTTCTTCAAGGCTAGCAGATATCTAGAGCTGCGACTTTATCAGCGTAAATATTATTGAAATGCGGTACCTATTCCGTCCATGCAACGATTGGTCCCAAAATCCACTGTTGGACATTCTGTTTAGACAGATTCAGGCTGCAGTCATTACACGAGAGTTACTTTTATTACGTAAGTCATAAAAGTAATTATAGCGAGTTGCCAAGAGTGGTCTATTATTTTAGAATCACCAAGGTTTGCGTTGCCTCCTTTATTAAACATATACAGGGGTTCCACATCAAGTCTAGATACCTACGTTGTTTATGACGTTGTGGATGTCCGCTACCCATAATACGAAATCTCTTTAATTAGATAGCTAGTTTTATAAAGTTTTCAAGGTTTTTTATTGTTGAATCTATTTTTAAGTTCAGAGCTGTTTCCAAAGGCTTTATGGACAATTGGGTTCACGTCCAATTACTGACTTGTACCACCCATCTATACAGAACGAAACAGAACGGTTGAGTATACTAACTTCGTCTTCTCGGTGTCATAAATCTGCGATTTACTAACGAAACTCCAGAAAGAGTTGTAAATTATCAGACGCGCACCCCGGATTTGTGTTCAGAGGCAACCTAAATAAACAATATGTACATGAATGAATACACCAGTTCTTATTTTTATTTTTGTCTCCATCTAGTCCAAATAACGCGCTCGTTTCCGTCCGGGTCATAAATTTGGTGTCTCCCTGACCCCACGGCCCATTTGCAATTGAAAGCGTTCTTTATAACAGGATATGTCCGGTAGCACTTTTACGAGCGAATGTACATGCAGGCTTGAACTAGACTGCGTCTCGCTACAACGGATTGGATAGTTGGACATTGCTTAGTCTCGTTTGCAATTTTGTTTCGAAAAATAATAATCTTGTTAGCGATTGCTATAAATTATATTAAAATTAGGTTTTTAAATCAAAATACAATAATTGACCCCTTATTAATCTTAGTAATAGTTTTACTGAGACAGATAAACATGGTTCACAAGTGATGGTTCACAACTGATTGTATACAAGTGATATTTACACCGATATAATTGCTAATGTTTGTGAAGGGATATCATGCAAAGAGTATCGTATAGGTACATAGTAGATCCACTAAAAAGGTAGGCACCTAAATGTAGTTCCGCACAGCAAATGAATCTACTAATTGATTGTTAATCCATTAGAAAATTCGAATAGTCAAAGCATTTGCTCAAAGGAGGGTGATCGAATGATCGATATTTGCCCCTAAGCATTGCGGCGAATGACCAATAATGGAAACCATTAGGCGTTTAG
This sequence comes from Carterocephalus palaemon, assembly GCA_944567765.1. Lineage (NCBI taxonomy): Eukaryota > Metazoa > Arthropoda > Insecta > Lepidoptera > Hesperiidae > Carterocephalus > Carterocephalus palaemon. Next base: position 9,437,154 of record OX155643.1, on the reverse strand, counting down.
ATGGGATGAAAAGTAAAATTCTCTTTAGAGATTTAACTCTTTTTACATTTTTGTAATACATACAGAATCTACTCGTAAGACGATGAGCTTATATTTTACACATGCAATTTTCACTTGTGTAGATTCAACATTAATATATATATTAGTTCGTATATAAAAGCTACCGGTGGTATTTTTGGTCATATCTGTTTAATGAAACTTTTAATTCACTTACCCATTTATCATAATTTGATAAAAAGTTTGTCCCAAAGTTATGCACTGCCAGCCAGTTTTATTAAAAATGTTTAAGGTAACATTAGACTTTCTCTATCCTAGTCATTAATCTTTCGTAATGGCGGAGTGACGTATCTCTAATGGACAACGACAAAAATACGCGATCATAATTAATGAACTTGCCTCTTGAGGAAAATGGAACACCTTGGAACGCTGGTTCGGCGCAGGTCGGCGCACTTAGTAATTACACGATAGACCGGTGGTAATGACGTTTGAAATATCTCAATGTTAATGAATATGCTTCATCTTTCACGGAAATATGAACACTACATTCACCGAACTTACCTAGCGAGCCATGGTTTCAGCTTGAGTTACCAATATTAGTTTAGGTCATCCCTAACACACAAATTCAAAAACATGACAAGTATTTTATATAGGATTTTAATAGGCCCCGTCTACGTCAAAGTTCACGTTCAATTGAAATAATAAGAAATTATAGCGTAAAAAAATCGGCCTTTTACTCAATCGATCTGTGTTTAAATATTGTGACTTTTCTAATCGTTTTACCACAATTACTTATTGTGGTAATTACGGCCGTATCCTTCTAATTATGAATTCAAAACTGTACAACTGATGTGTTGTGACGACGAGCCGCTGATGAAGATATAAAAAGGCACATTTTTACTTTAAATTAAGTAAATACACTATTAATCAATGGATTGTAACTAAATTATGATCTAGAGAGCGTTCCCGCCAAATGATCGGCCGATTAATCTACTAACATGCGATGTGTCAGCGGACGTCATTTTACGTAAACAGAGGCCAGAGTGATTAATTATAATCTACAACAACTGTTCTGTGCCACAGATAATTATTTTTCATTTAATCCAACAGCTAACGCAGGAATACTTGGATGATAAAAATTGCTAACGACCATTATGTTACAGAACCATCACATTTATGTCTGTCAGTCTTATAACCATATACACAAAATAACACTGTACCGGGGTGACCGCTAGTGTCAAAAATTTCATGAGTGCTTCCTTGTTTCGAAGGGCACAATTAAAAAAAATGTAAAAAATAATGAAAATCATAAATAACCACGAAGACCTTCAGGTACCTTGAAAGAATTTGCTACTTGACCAGTAACTCTTCCACCAAACCGCAGCTTCAATTCCGCTGTGGTTGTGAGTGAGACCCATGCTTAAGAGTATGGGCTGTTTTTAATTAGTTTTTTTTTATAAAACTACAGGCATATATGTGATAACGCTAATACTAAAATGGGACATCATGATGAGTTGGTAAATGGCCTGACCGTTTCGTAATTAATTTTACCGAAATTCTAAACCAGGGACTTTTTGAAGTAAATTTAATAATATTAAAGCTACGTTTTGCTTAGTTTTCCGTATTTCGTGAAACGTTCGGAAACCCTATCGTCAACATTCGTAACAAAATCTATTCGAAGGAAACTATGGTAATGTAGACAGACAGTTAAAGGATGATGAGAAATCGATAATTGAATCAAAAGTTCAGCTTGATGAAGGTATTATATCGATTACAACTTCGGAACAATGTAATGGGTATTATCGGGATGAAAGATGAACATTTTAACATGCAAAATATTGCTCTATCAGTAGGGTTGGGTTACGTTAATAAAAATTACTTTATCATTATTAGTATTTGTGTATATAATATTATTCTGTCCACATTATAATATAAGTATATCGTATACACTTGTACGTAACAAATTTTCTGTCTCGAGTCTTCAGGAAGAAATGTCATAAGAAATAAGTAGTACCATAGTACCTACCCTTGTACCTTGTGTTGTGCTTTCTTTTTATGCTATTCTATTTATATATATTTTATGCTGATATATTTAATATTAAATAAATAAAAATAAAAAATTTATTTCTTTTCAAGGTTTCAAATTTAAAAGTATAATTAATTATCGATCTAGATATACCTACAAGACATGTCAAACGAAAGAAAAAAAAATCATTTTAAAATCATATGTAAGAGTAGTTTTAAGTCCACAGCATAAGGCAGCAACTTCTCTAAGAATAACAGATACTTAGCAAATCTGTTTTGAGAACACTCTTATGTATTTACCTTCGATCATAACCTGCAACAAAATCAGAATTGCATTTCGTGATAACTAAGTAAAATACAAGGTAACTAAGTAGATACATATTTCAGACAAACTGTTATTTATTGAATCGTTTGTAATTTTGAACACTACTTCAAATCTACTATGTCTACGAGAATATTACTAAATTTTATGTAGGTCCACCATAAATGGTTAAATGTATGATTTTAAAATGTTGTGAAATGTCTCTCACCCTACCTAAGTAGGTATTATTATTATTCTCCAAAAATCTGTATTACACTGCAGTACACTTTCAGTTCTATATAAGACAAACATAATACACACATATTAATGATACCTCACGTCAGCACTCAGGGAGTATATGGTAGCGTAAGCACTTTAGCGTTAATTGGATAAGTGCTGTCTGTAACATTATGACAGGATGAAAACCATACGTTATTTGGGCCGCTGTGCCAATGCAAACAAATAAATAAATATTATTAGATCGACAATGTCCAGCGTGAAACTTTTCTTTCAAACCATGTAGGCGAGTACTTATCGTTCCAGGCACTTCCTTGGCACACATATTTGGTTCCGATGACAATGCACGAAAATAAAAAAAAGTTATAAAAAGCTTTTTTTTAAAAAACAATTTTTAATAATTATTTTTAATACAGACATTCTTATTTAAATACCTTTCTTATCACCATGAATGGAACCCACTATCAAGATCGAGCCCCACTGCATTGTAAATATTTACACCTTTGAATTAGGTCATTGTATTTACTTAAATATTTGAATTTCAGTGTATATTTATGTTAATTAAGTGTTATGTTTAGGTACAATTGATTGGAAAATAAAGACATACTCACCGGCCTCGTTGCGAAAAGGGTGCGAGATTGATGATGATGATACGAACAATACAACATTGAATCAATACGATAGGATGGGGTGGCTTTGGGTCTATCTCTGGTTAGCTAAACTAAAATGAAGTTCTAAAATACCAATTCTTGTTTTCGTTGTGCTAAAACATTTTACCGTGGAAAATTTTAATAACAAAGTCGGGAAAATTATTTGGTAGGCTTCAATGAAATTAGTTTATCATCTTTGTAATGTTCAGTTAACAAACTAGTTAATAGTAACTTAGATAAAAGTAATTGATTAATTATCGATTGGAAATATGGAATTAATGGAAAAAATCACATCGATCCATCATTTCATTGAGATGAGAAGAAAGACAGACCAACAATCACACTTTCCCATTTATATATTAGTAGGGAACTAATATACCTACTTACAAATGGGAGTGTGATTGTTAAGGATAGTAAATTGATTTCTGTAAAGAAACACCTGAGTCAACAAATGTTACATTTGTTTCGATTTACAACCTTTAAACAAGATATTATTATCAAAGCTTGTCATCTTGTTACAGCACAAAAAGATATCTTAAATTAAGCTTGAATTTTTCATCTTGGGAAGTCAACATTCCACCACAGAGGAATTAAAATATCATTTCATCTTAGGGTAACAAACATGCGGCTATGTTTTTATACAGTCTCAGTGGAATCGCGGTTCTAAATCACGATACGGGCAGAGTGTGTCTAATAAGCAATATAAATAATAATGTTATAGAATAATAAGCATGATGTGTATAAGATTAATAAGAATATTTAGCAATTTTAAAATCTACTGCGATCATAGAGGAAAGTAACCAAATATGGAATACCCCAAATATGGAATACCCCAAATACGGAATCTAACCTGTATTGCGGAATGTACATACGACAAAATTCCATATAAGGGGTACTCTTTCATATTTGGTTACTTTCCTGTACCTACTATTGGACAAACTAAAAATGAAAGATCAAGAACAGAAAATTGACAATAGTATTGTACGTTTGCTTAGAATATTGTACATGTAGCGAAATATACGTTGTAATGTAACGTTTGGGGGAACGGAAACGTTCATATGCCTTCTATGTATCGGATTTCGATACAATGGCCGACATTCGCGCAAATCTTTTGGATTGCAGACAATTTCGATGCCTTTTACGCCTTGTAACTGGATTAATTACCTAACTTGTAATATCTCCTAATGCTTTATTTTGTCACTAAACAATATTTCTAAACTACTTAGTGTAACATAGTTTCCTGGGAGACCCGAGCAACAGTGCGGCAAAGAAAGGATTGTGGTAGTTAGTAATTTGGCAAGTATCCATTGCCTACTAAAGCCTACAGAATCATTACGAAGGCAGCAGCGTGATGTCTTGCACCTGATATACGGCCGTCTAGCCGTGATGTATTAACGACAATCGGACCCGGATGAAAGCACTTCCGTAGAATATTCGATACTTGACTGATAGCCCAAGTTCCTGTGTATGGTGGAATAGTTGATGAGAGTCGGGCAAAGGGAAGATTATATTATGCATTTGACTAAGAGGTTTCAGTATTTGACACGTAGTTAGACAGAGCCAAAAGGTAGTTAGACAGAGTCAAACTCCGAGCTTACTACTATTCGGAATTTAAAGTTACTAAAACTCTTCATATTTTCCTGAATCGAGATCCCTGGATCTGTAGCTTCGTAGTCATGCTACACCAACGATACAATCCATTTAAAGATAACATTTATTTATTGACTATTTCGCTAATAACGTCACGTAAGAAAATTTAGATAATATCCGGAATAGAGATGGCATACTGAAACTTCGACACTTGCACCCCAATCAAAAGGGATCTACGATTCTCACTGCAGCGCGGTACGTGAGGCTGGGACTGTCTGTAATTAAGAAGATTACATTGGGGAACTGGCAATCACTTCTCAAGTCTATATACCTATAAGTTGGAACGTGAGCAAATATATCCATATGCATATATGTTAGTGATATACAATTATCTCCTTGATAACAACTTAAAGCGTTGATAGTCGGATTGTCATGTTATTCTTATTTCCCTGATTTTCCCTACCAGGGTAGATATTTGGCAGTTCACAACATTTTTTTTACGTGATAATAATGTCTTTTAAATCAATGAACGCCTAAACATACGGAAAAAATTTACCCCACCCGTACCGCCAAATTTTACCCCAAGCGTGTTCATTCAATTTTAGTTTGTAACCCATAGCAATAGAGCAAGTTTTCTAGGGCGTACTGAGATATTAATGTATTTTACACAGTACAGTTGATAGCGTGATACAGAATAACGCACAACACCATCTAGTTTAAGTTTTGTGAATCAGTCCGACAGAACTACTATTTCTTATAATATTTCTTATGACGTATCACGTAAAATTATGATAATTAAATAAAACCGACTTTACAGACAACCATTAATTGCGTTGACAGAGGTGTGTAGTACTTTTCATCAGTTATGTTTAGGTCCCATGTAATTTAAGTCCAATGTCTTAGCTTAGCAGTAGCGCTTGCGAATACTATATATTAAACGAGACAGCCATCGGTTCGTTTTTTACCCATCGATTAATCGATTTCGATCGAATTTCGATCGGCAGAAATGTGGGTAATGCTTGATTTTGACTAATTGTAGTAGCCGTCGACAAGTGATTTCGTTTTGTTTCAATCCATCCCTTAATATCTAAGGTGTAAAGTTCTGCACGGAAAATGATTTAACGCTTGCGGGGGCGCGGGTAAATAGTGATAAATAATAAATACCATGGAAATTCTCACACACGGCCATCTGGCCCTAAAGTAGGCGTGAACCTTTACCTACTATGGGTGCCACAACTGATATATAGACATAGCTATAATAGATAGATTTTTCATTGTATTGTGTGTACATAAATAAATAAAATAAATAAATAAATAAAATTAAATAGATAATATTGAGTGGGATTCGAACCCACGACCCCGGGCGCAATAGGTAGGGTCACTACCGATTGCGCCAACGGGCCCGTCAAATCAAGTATGCCTATAAAAGGCCTCGCTCGCTGCGACCCATAGACGTCCCAATGCTGGGCACGGGTCTCCCTCACAGGCACTACTGTGAGAGGTCTAGAGCATTCACCACCACGCTGCTCCAATGCGGTTTGTTGGAGGGGTTAGTGGCCTAATGAGTACCAACCAACCTTATTGCGGAAAGTCATGTAAATACAAACAGATCGTAGTTGCCGGGGCTTGTAATTTTCCATCTGGCAATGGGAAGACAACGGTCTGAATAACAGAGGAAATTGTAAGCTTGTAACAGGTGTCAGTAATTTGGTCTGGCGAAATGTGTGGACATTGTATTGGAACCCAGCGGCCAGACGAGTACCTACGCGTAGTCTTTTATTGGATAAATGTGTTGAAGATGGTTCGAGTCAGGCGAATATTCTACTTTAATACTACTATAAATAGCTCAATAAAATGCTAATAATATAGTTAATGACCAGTTACAATAATATTATACAGGGTGGAATTTTGTAACCTTACCTGGAGGGAATGTCTACTTTCTTGGAGATAGCCAATTTTAATTAACTCCTCAGATTCCTTCTAATTTAAAAAAATAAGCAATATGAAGAAAACGTTAGGTTCCGATATTGAGTGAAGTCCCAATTATAGAACTACAATGCAAACGTATCTCCATACAAACCGAGAAAAGGACTAGCACTCACTCTATGTAAATGGCGGACACCGTACTGGCCTCGACCTACCCACGTTGTGGTCGCCGCTTAATCTTGCAAATTTATGCAAGTCGCCGACAACACGTCAAACTGTCTTCGCTCTGAGGACGTGATCCAAATCCGATTCAGCGTCATTCCGGCCGTAAAACGTTCAGTTGACACATTTGTCGCATAATTCCGCCCTCCTTGGAGGCCTATATTCTTGGATTCCGCGCCACTTAATATTCAAAGCCGTTACAACCGATATATGCACCTTAATGCGAGGAATTCCAGCGAGTCAAACTCGAATTTCAAGTACCTAATGATGACGCTCATTACTTTTATCGCGAGCAATTTAAGATCTTTATTGATCGTAAATAATTTATACCTAACATCTTAATTATGCTTTATATGTGTTAATTAGTCACAAGAATTCGTTTTTACAGACAAAATTTCATCCAATTAATACAAAACATAGATACAACAATAGAGTCCTATTAAAATGCGAGCCGCATAAACCGATGCACAATCGCACATATTGTTACTTCAACCAAAGTTTATTAGTGTAGAGTCGTATCCCATCCACTTGACGTCAGATGCACTTGGCTGTGTTCGTTCCAGCTACTAGAGAGAGCAGCTATGTCGAGTGCGAGTGTGGCTGTGAGTGTATTTTGTCTTCATTTAGCGGCGAAATTTAGCGGTGAAATGTCAGCATGGCTAATAAAATGAGCTCAAACATGGAGTTTACTATCGATAGATTAGCTTTTACTGTTCAATCTTTCATAACAAACGAGTATCTAGCACCATTAACGCCCATGAATACTGTGACAGACTCCTAATAAAACTCAAATAGTGTATGAAAATCAGTTGGTCAGTTCATTGTCAGGTGTGAGGACTAATAGGAGCAGGGAGTTATAAATTAGAACAGTGTAATCATTACTCTGTGCTACTAGTGACAATTACTCTGGTTAGTTGATGTAATAGTTTAGTTAGTAAGTCTCTACTACCGTGAAATTACTGCACTTGACGAATAAGATCGTTGCCTCTAGAATAGTATAACCATATCCAGCAACCGGCTTAGAAAATAATTAATATTAATTATTGGCATATGTGCCCTAATGATATATTTTACTTCAATTGATTTCGCAGACCGCCTTCCTGAAACTTTGTCTATCGTTTTGTTTGTCGATTCATACTCAGATAGTCTGATCTGAGTATGAATCTGTCGACTTAAAATAGCGCGACTGAAATACACCAACTGAATTTCAACGTTAGATTGAGAGTATGCGGCATAAAATGCAAATGTTTACATCCATCCTTATAGAACTTTATATAATTTTTTTTATTAACTGCATTATTAATAAGTCTGTCACTTGTTTTATGCATTGCGTATTTGATAACATTACACGCAGCTAGAAAATGGCTTCCATACCGTTTTCTGCCTCATTGAATCATAATACATATTATATCGAATGAACCTTAGACTTGTGTTGACCATCAATATCAAAGAGACGAGTAAGTTAATGTCTTTGGTGTTGACGTCGATGAATCATTTGTAAAAGCCACCACCACGCACGATTGGTTTATTTTATACTATAACACTGAGACATCTGCACTGTACAAGTATACAATTTACGTCACCACGGATGAGTCAGCCAAGCTGCACGGAATTCCGTGTATAAATATTTTACGTCAGCAAATTGAGCTTTCATATTTCAGCAACTGCAATAATCCAAATAGAGATTTTACGAGTGCTATAAAACGGCAACAGAATGCATACTTTCAAACAGCTTGCATTGCGGAAACTGCCATATTAGACTGCCTTTTAAATTCAAGGCGAACATTAAGATTACGTTCCAGTAAAATGTTTGAAAATTTATAAAGTTTTCATTCGTCAGACCACCAGCTCGGAAATATTACCACCGTTTGCCACGAGTTGCCCGTGGGGCTGGTGTTGCCGCTGGAGGTTCCAAGTTCGAATCCCAGCCGGGTTAGTTACTCTAGTCTAGATAGTAGTCTTTCGAATGGCAGTAGAACTTGATTGAGGTAATTTCTGAGCATATTAGATATTATGATATGTTTTAAATTTATATTCCTGTAAGTAAATATAATCAACCAAAATGAATGACAATCAATCAGATGATGTTAATTAGGTACCTATGAATATATAATTATCTACATTAGTAGTACTAGTAAATTTTTACTGAAATAAAACTTGCTTCAAATCTAAAAATTTGGTAAACCAAATCCCAAGTGAAGGTCTACCACGCTGGCCAAGTGTAAATGCAGACTAAACCCTTCCAACAAAAATCAAATATCGACCTTTATCCATGATACATCTGATATCTATTTATAGCGTGCATTACGATCACAATGGTAATAATTGTAACGTATGAGAATCATAACTCTCCAAGTCGCTTCTGCAGGATTTAAGGACGCAAGATACCCCGAGGCTACAAGCTCTCTCGCCTAGACGTCGTAGTACGTGACTCAACTTAGATAATGGTCTGATAGCTTCAACTGATAGACTTTATCATCTTTATTTTAAAAATATTTTAATTAGCTAATAAGATACAACATTCAGAAATAAGCTTTTTATAGATTGCAACAGGGCAAGAGCTAAATAAATAAAGGCTATACACTCACTATATTTAGTGAAATTTATGATTTAATTTTTTTATTTCTGTTATTTATTGTACATAACATTATTTAACAGAAATTAAAAAAATTAAATTCATTTTTATCCTAAGAGAAGACAGTATCGGGATAAAAAGTAGGTACTATATTTGTTAATCCCAAGGTGTCAGCTACGTCCATAGAATAAAGAGTCGTCCATACCAAATTTTATCAAAATTAGTCGAGTCGTTTGAGCGTGAAGAAGTAACAAACATGCAACACACACACTCACAATCTTTTGCCTTTATAATATTAGTGTGATCTGTTGCCTGGCACCGTGTACAGAGAATAGCACAATTTAACCAACCATGACCCGAGTACAAATATTTATCTGAGTGATAAATATCTCTCCCAGCAGGGATTCGAACCCGTGTCGACGTTTCGGCACTCACACCGCGCCACGGAGTCATGGCGTCGAGTGATTTAGCTGCGGGCTATGCAATATGCATGCATCGTTTGATACAATATCATATTACGCTAACCGCAATGAAAATCTGATGTTTATCGCTGCCGAACCTTTACCGTTACCCTTTACTCTTTTTTTCAAATGATACCGTGTAGAAGCTAAAATAGAAGGTGTAGTGAGGGATAAGAACACACGGGGAAGACTATAACTTTTAAATATCTTTGAAGTAGAAATTTTATTTCTATTTACTATGTCGGTTACCTGATAGTGGTGCTCTTTTGGCTGTATAAACGACATTTAAAAAAGTTAACTAATATATAATAGTGTTATTCTAATCCCAGGTGTTATTAGTCTTACCACACCTTATGTATATACAAACCGCATGCGTGTATGTACATATACTCAAGTTCATAAATTAAATGCAAGACATTTGGAACATTTATTATTTTGGGAAAAATTCCAGTCAGGCATTCGTTCTCATAAATGACTTTGCTTTCTTATTTCTGTTCCGTCCATATCCGTTCCGTCTGTCATAATTCATTATTTGTTAAAGGTTTCAACTTAATTTAACCACCAAGAATTTCATATTAATAGAGTAGTGTGGAGCTAGAATCTTTAGGTTCTTTTTAGAGTTCGCTCAGGGCAGTACCGCCCCCCCTCCCACTGTACTTATACCATTTCTGTAGTAAGCAAATGTGTCCGGCTACTGTTTTTACGGTAAATATTTTTTTAATTTGGCAACGCATCTGTGATCGACTTACTCTTACTAAAAATTACTAACTAGACTTTTATTAACATCTACTAACAGGACTAACTGTTACTAGGTGGTACTGCATCCTTTTAGAAGTAAAAGTTTTACAATACGCACGCTTGACTTAGGGAGTAAGCTGGTGAATGCTGACGAGAGCGTTACGGAAATTGGACTGGGTGAGGCGACCGGAAGTTGAGAGGAAGATATAACTTAGTGAAGATATTAGTAGATAAGAAAAGAGAGTTACGTTTCGTATATCTAAGATATTGTGCAGGCCTATTGCTTCTTCCTCTCATAACCAGTGCACGAAATATAGATACATATATATAAATACATATAGATGGAGCTAAAGAAGTTTTTTCTTCAGCCGTGTGGTCTAAAGCACATTCGTTTTTTTTTATGTTATGGTCATAAAAGATAACCTTCGGTATATAGGTAACTCCAATAGTAATTTATTATTATTTTTGCGAATGCTCTTTTGTTACTTTACTCTCATAAAAATATTAAAGTCATCAGTTATTTTGACAAAAAATATGTACAACACATCCAATCTCCCATACGAACAAGCGTTAAAAATCAAATGGAGCACGTCGGGGCATGTCGTAAATAACTTTCCGCTGTATCTCCCGGTAATCACTTAAGCCAAACGCAGCCGCTCCAAACTTATGAAATATTCAAATGAACTGCGCCCGCGGCCTCTGCTATTACATTACGCGTTTTCCCTCGCAAGTTCACAGGTAACATTTTTTTCCATCATCAGGGTCCTAGACGGTAGGTAATCTATTCATTTTCAAGGATCTTAAAAAGCTTGACCTTTTACCTTGTGTAGCTCAGCAAGCAGGTTTCCTTCCTCATTTTGGATAACAATTACTACTTAGCAGTAAGTATATACTCGTATCTACACAATACACATTTTTTGACTGATCTCTACTTACCAGTGCTCATGACTCAACTAACGTAGGTACTGCGCATAATTGTGGGTGTCGATAAATGCATTGGTGATCAGGTGCGAACCAACAAACTTATTTCTTGTGACAATACACTTTCTCAAAGGTAAAAAAATAGCAGCTATATTCTGAATTCGAACTAAAATTACCGTATAATCAATGCAATGTACTTTGTGAATTAATCTTACGAGGCATTAAGAAAAAAAATACCAATTAAGTATAAGATTATAAGCTGGTTTAAATTTGCAACACCTTAACCCAACAACAATAATCCATGACTAAAAAGGATTTTTAATGTTTATATTATCTAGCGATACGTTTTTTATTCGCAAATCCCTTATAAATCCGCAGATATGGACCCAAGCCCCCAAGTTTCCCAAGCCCAAAGTAATCTAAAACAAATAAAGATGAGAGAAAACCCTCATATTTTACTTATGAATATTGAGATATCTCTATTTTGATATGAGATAAAACACATTTTGCGATTCTCATTTTATTGTTTTAAAAATATTCTGGCAGTCATTTGTTTTGTTCAGTTCTTCAATCAGCTGCATCTGAAGTTTTCCTAAAGTATGTTAATAGTCATGTATGTACTGTTATGTATAATGTAAGAAAATACCTGTACAAAAAAGTGTACAATACAATGTCTTGTATTGTATTGTAATATACATTTCAAGAGCGTCTCTGTGCTACGGAGGACACGTCAACACATAGCGATGGTTTGATTCCATTTATTTCATTTGATTATTGTCAGTTGGATGATGTCCACTTGTTTAATAGTTGATAATTATAGCGTAATGTCATTCTTTTAATTCTCCGTAAATAGTTCGCGTGATGAATTACCTTAATATTCATGCCGCAGCGGTTTGTTATTGTGCCGATTAAAACCTAAACGTAATGCCTATCATAATAATATTTAAACGTTTTGGTGACATACTGATTCCAGGCTGCTTTTTTGGAAATAGGTAAGTGGTTTTATTAACTTTAAGAGAACAGTGAATAAATATTGTAGTGTCCCTTCAAACAAGTACGTTGCTAATATTGCGATACTTTATCTATGGCCATTAACTTGTCCCAGAAGGTCCCATCTGCGTGCACCCTAACTAGTCCATTAATCAATGTGCTCTTTCCCTTTGCGGGACACCGCACCGTCCCGAACAATCTTGATACTTCGAATTTCTTATGGATTGCCTACTTTATTAAAAGGAGTATTAAAACCTATTTATGTAAAGGTCGACTTTGATCTGTGTCTCCTTTGAATGACTTTTGAATGAATCTGTCTCGAGGACTAATAAATTAATACGGTCTAACAAAAAGGGTGCTCTTGAGATTCACTTGTAATTATGGATAGGTATTTGATATTGCTTTGTTACTGTTGGGATTAATAAAATAATTAGATTATGGCATTAAAACATTTGTAGTAAAATTATGAATTAATCTTTAGTGCTAGTCACGGGTCAGAGACCTTAGAGGTTAGTAACTAACACGAGGGTATGGTTTGACCTCTGACATAACGACCAATAATGAATTTTCAACGTGCCTCTTGCACCAGCACTATCCGGAGGCGATTACGACGCAAGTGAATTCAAGACTACGGGCAATGCAACCAGCCCAAGTGAAGGCTCAAAAAAAGGCTCAGAAAATTTACAAATAATATTATCATTAAATTAGCAACGACGACAAGGATCCTACCAATTTGCACTTCAGTGGTAATATTTGGTAGTTAATGTATACCTAAGACCATAAACGACTAAGAAAAGGTATTTTTATATAGGTAGTTATACCAGATTAAATAGTTGTGCACACCATATATATCAATGGTTGTGCAGTGTGATTAACACAAAAACATTAACTAAAGCAAAACGTTGTGCAGAAGCCTGCGTGTTTGCGAATTTTCCATTAAGGCCTTAACCCTCTTCATTTCGAAAGTAGCAGTAGGTACAGTTAAAATATTGATTATCTTGAATTTCTTGCTAAATTGAAAATCAAGTACCTACACTGAGCATATCATGCCTATATAAACTGACTATATTATGAATGGTAATTTTAGTGTAAGTTATTTACTTCATATTTTTAAAGAAGATTTTCTCTTCTGTTTAGCCTAATCAATAATTTTTGCGTAGATCATCAATGTTTCAACATTGATTGATGGTCATGACAAATGTAAAAGTAGCGTCCATAGCCCAATGGCTCGCGTCGATTCAATGTGATCGAAAGAGTTAAGCATCGACTGGCGCGGTCGGTTTGTGGATGGGTGACCGCTAGTGGTAAAATTTCATGGACCGTGCTTCAGAGGGCACGTAAAGCCGTTGTCCTGGTTGTTTTCAATGTTGGAAGCAGTCTTAAGCCTTGTCGAAGACCTTCAGGGCTTGACAACATTCGACACTGGGTTGGTCACTAACCCCTCCACCAATCCGCATTGGAGCAGCGTGGTGGAGTATGCTCTAGACCTCCCGCAGCACTGTCTGTGGGGGAGACACGTGCCCAGCATTGGGACGCCTATTGGTCGCAGCATGACAAATGAGCTACTGACTAACATCCTTCCATCAGCCTTTTAGTGTCCACTGTTGAAAGTAGGCCTCCTTCAATCAAAGCCACTCCTCCCGAACCTGTAACTACTTTCTGAGTCCAAGCGTTCCTGCGCTGCCTTCTTCAGTTCATCAGTCCATCTGGTAGGAGGGCGGCCAATACTCCGTTTTCCGAGTCGTGGTCTCCACTTGAGGGTTTTTTTACCCTGATTAGGTTATCAGTCCATCGAGCGACGTGGCCTGAACTTTGCCACTTCAATTCGCTATTTTTTCGAGCTATGTTGGTTTCCCTCTGCTCGTCTACGAATTTTATAATTTTTTAGATGTAGTTTCGAACCGCTTGATATTTTCAATAAGCACCGAAAAGTGTCACGTGCACAAATTGATTAGATGCAATAAGAAAATGTTACAAGCAATAAAGATTCCGTCGGGAACTCGGTATTGAAGTTATAATTAAGTTTTTAAAGGAAACCCGCTTATAACGCTGGAGGGGGTTTTGAATGGTCTTCTTTTAATTTATAACGACGGCCCAAGTCATTTACGCTACAAGCTATGAGTACAAGAAAATAAGCGTGAAGAACGCTTTTTAATGTGATTTGTAAAGGCATTCTACATGGCTATACACACACACTTTACCACCCACCCCCAAGACGGTGGCTTCGCAAAATTGGTTTACACTAACATGTTATAGGTACTATTGGCAAAGATATATAATTTTTCATTTATTTACTAAACTAAAACCTCCTAAATAACCTTCTACATTTAAGTAAACGTAGAACCTTTTGAAGTCAAACAAATGGATTTCATTATATTTTGGTTTATTAGGTGAATTTGGTCCTTAAATATTAAATAAATGACACTTTTATATCAATTTCAAATAATAGGGTCGCCAGTTCGACTAAATTTGCGAGGAACAACCCATTATTCTTTCCAGTTTTTAACAAATTACACAACATTGCTACCATGCTTTGTGGAACAAGGGTTAGAGGTTAGGTAACTCTTTTTTATTACTAAAATAAATATAATAAATAACTGCACTTTGATATTATTAGAATATTAACAACAATCCAAAATTTAATCAAAGGAGAAACAAATAAACTTCCATTAATTCCTTGAAACATTGAGCCCTAAAGAGGCCAAGACAAAGAGGTGAGAATTTAATTTAGCCCGTCAAATATTAGTGAAGGTACGAGTAAAAAGATGTTAATGAACGCTACAACGAAGAAAACCGCTTGTTTCGCTCTTCTTACTTACACCCTTTTAATTCAGGTTCAATGAGGAAACACCTGATTTTCTCCTAAAGCCTTTTGCTCGCTTTTAATGTATATTTTACTTTTTGAACATAACATCTTTTTAATTAAAAAATAATTATACTTTTTCGAAATAAAAACTGAGTCCTCAAACGAGCTGAACAGAATGTAAAAAGACGCGACGTCATCTCTTTACATTGCAAACTGGGCTCCATAATTTAATTAATTTGAACCTTGTTCGACTCAGTTCAAGCGTCTCTAACTATTGATAAAATTTGTAAAGCTGTTCTACTTTAAATCATGGTAAACTACCTATCTGTTTCACGGTGAAGTGGATAAATTCAATGGCATAGTAAAAAATAAAAGTGAGGACGGAATAATTTGTGTCACAAAGTAAACTTGTTGTGATAGCGAGTAATTTGTGCAATGTAATAAATTAATTAATATATGATAAATGTTCAGCAATCTGCATTGGAGGAGTGCAGAACAGAAAAAAGGTCCGTTTACTGAATGCTATAAATGGTTTGCGGCTGTAGGTACGATAGTAGGTAATGACTTAGAACATTTGATTCCTCAGGATATCTATAAAACTACGAAAGAATACGTTACACTACACCATACCGTATTCATGTTTAAGTCCATGTCTGTCTCAGATTATCTGTTCAAGGGGAAGAAGATTTTCCCCTTGACCCTTTGGGGAAAAATATTTCCCCTATACGTTGTGTCATAGGCGTGCAGTATGGGTGGTGGTGCAAAATTTAATTTTGATTTATTAACACCTACGAAGGAGAACAAGAAGTAATAACTCGTATTATTAGCAATTTTATGATGGTTTTTCACAAAATATACTATCGTAATTTATGGAGATTATTTTCATAATCTATGAGATAAATTTCTTTAGAACGTTCGATCCGACGATACGAAGTGTTTTCTTTCCATTCCCGAGCAAAGTTACCAATATAATGTAATTACCAGAAGGATAGATAGCTTGGAGTAGGATCACTACAATATATGCCAGATAAGAACATTGCGAGTGTTTTAAACGAACTCAATATTGCTCTTATTTATGTTTTAGTCTCCATAAAATACTACATTAGTTAAAATGATTTTACGTTTTTACAGGGTAAAAATAATAAAATAAAAATAATAAGATAGTTTAATAAAGTATTTTTATTTTTACTTTAAATTCTGAAATTACTTAGGTACCTACTTTGGGATAGTTAATTTACAAAGGTTACAGTCAGTAGACTCTCTTGTTATTATTATAAGAATACAGTTTGTGCAATTTTATTATAATTAACATAGCTCAAAGGTACATAATACTTCAACTGTTATTTTATAAGACGTGTTATAACCAAACATAACACCATAAACAAAACACAGTATCTAGACTTTGGGGATGTAAGTTGAACCTTAGCAAATAAAATATTAGATACTACTACGCCCCTTTGTCCGCGGTTGCTCTTCTAAATGTCTCTTTAGGGAAAATGGGAAACGAACTAAGGTTATAGTTTACGGTTATTGTTCTAGAGAAGTATCTGGTATGTGATTTTTATTACAGGCCAGATTCTGCTCTAAAATTTATTTGTTCGTTCTATGAGTATTAAGTTATTCAATGAGATATTTTATAGGTTACAGCAAATCAGCATGTAGCACCACCCATTCGCTGCTACCCATAACAACTGTGACAAACCATTGAACACTACTCATAAGTCTCGTTAAAAGTTCTCAAAGATGGGTTGCTACTCTTGAGACCTAAGATGGTTGACTTTAAAACGTGCCACTGTCGGATTGAAGTCTTTTTTCTTTATTAAGAAGGTCACCTTCAGTTATTATAAGCCGGTATCATCAGCTGGCCAGTACGAGTTGCTGACCGTAGTAAGTAAGAAGTGTACGTACCTACTCAAAAAGTAAGGAAAACGCTACTGCCAATCTCCTGGGATGTTTTATATAATCCATGTATAATCCTCTTTATCAAGAAACTCTCCCAAGAAGAGTGGAAGCTTACAGGACCAAGTTGCTCAAAAACAGGTTGGTGTAGGGCGTAATGACGAGTAATATAGTAAATATAACTAATAGTGAGAAAGATGAGTATAACGGAGCAACCTTTACTTTATTGATCGGCTACAACTTGCAGCATTGCTTTGAACAATCCAACATAGTTTTAGTTTATTGTTTAGCTCAAATATCCCAGTTTTATTCGAATACATTCAACCGTGATTAAATAACTAACATTGATTGTCGGCCCGTGGCAGTCGTTAGGCATGATGGCCGCTGGCCTAATGCCGATCCCTCAAATAGGCCAATTCAGCCGAATGTTTCGTTCCGTCTCATTCATGTAAATAGCTAAACGATTTACTGGACGCAAAATCGCAAATGGATATGTGGCGTTCACACAAATTTGCGCGTGGTATCGGAGCTAATATCTAACAGCCATGATAGATAAATAAGTTACTTCAGTTACTTCTGTATTTACGCTTAACACACATCCCTGCAATAGGATTCCATGTTTTTTATAGCCCACACATATTACATCACTATCTGAGTCTGCTATACAAAATACTAATGTTATTAATACTTAACACCCTATGTTGACTGGAATGGCCATCCCAGTCGCTATAATTTGAGTGGCTGCATGGGTGGCAGATAGGTGGTGCTGCATATATCCATAAAAAAATATGGCGCATCATAAGTTATCAAATCTCTTAATTTATTCTTAAAGGCAAGCAAGAGAAGATAAGTGGATGGAGAAATAAATTTGCCATGAAATTTTTAGTGAATTAGTAAACCAACACAAAAACGTGGCTGTACCACGAGAAAAATTATCGATGATTTAGGTAACTACAAACGTGACGTCGTCGTGATCTACTAAAGACCAGCCCATAACATAATAACGTTTTATCTACCGTAAGTAAGTGTAAAGTCGTTACGCGTTACTTTAAGCGGTCACGTATAGTATTATATCATGAGCAAATACAGTATTCAAGTGGGCAATAAAGCAGGGGACACGCGAGACGTCGATCAGCTGTAGGCCGGTGCCGGCGGCGGAGTCAATCGAATTTATTCAGCAATTTCCTTCGTCATAACGACCTTTGCTAATAGCCAACTTGTCCGAATGAAAGTGTTTGCCAAATAGAATATTTTATGCGTATCAATGGATATTTACATGATAAAAAAAAGTGTGTGTGTACTGATGTACACGCGTTAGAAGTTATACTTCTTTGGCGTAACAAGATAAAAATCTTTTCAAAATTTTTATCTTTCGGCTTATTCTACGTTTGTAGAAAAAACGACACTAACAATAGAAAAAAGGTATTTAATACATTGAAAGTTTTATTATAACGCATTATCTAGATAAATAAAGTTTATTTAAATATCACAAAAAAAATATTTCTACATTGACAGCACCTGACTAGCAGACTTTGATAATTGAAAGTGTACACTGTCAAACCATTTTTTGACAATGTTGACTATAGCTAACTTCATGGTGTCGGTTTTTTGTAGCGGTGTGCGCGCGCATCGTAAAAATTTACTCTCATCATTTTTCCCTAACGCGCCAAAAGGAGTATAACTTCAATAATAGTAACCATTCTAGACTAGATACATCTTTGTCAGTAGCAGTTGTTTGAATGATTAAAATTTTTGAGTAATCTAAGATCCGTATTGCAAGCATTTCTAGAATAGTTTGGAAGCCAAGTGAAAAGAAGCGACGGGGATATTAACGCACAGTGCGTTAATATCCCCGTCATCTTAACAAAAAGGTACAAAACCTATGACTTTTAAAAATTATGAATATAAAATCTGTCCCAAAGTCATTATTCATATGAAATGAGCTTAAAAGGGAATGATATTAAGATTAAGATTATCATAACAAGTACATTTTTGATTCAGAAATTCTTAAGAACTCCATTTTGGAAACGTAACTATGTAATTAATGTTAAAGAAGCAATCAAATTCAGGAATTCCTTTCCTTATTATAATAATTATTATTTGCAGAGTAAAATATACACATAGCTTCAATGAGAGATTGAACGTTTCTCAGAATTCTTATCGAATACCTGTAGCCGTACTTATGTCGAAGGAACTGTTAATAAATCATGGGCTTTAAGTTAGAAGATAGTACTGTACTTAATTTAGGGTCTCTTCAAATCTTGGTTACATTAAAATAGCCGAAAATACATTATTGATATATGTTTTTAGCACAAAATAATGTAATAGGTATTACACATTGGTTATGATCGTAAGATACCCATGTTTTGTGAGCTATTATTCCATCATATATTTTGAACAAACTATAGGTATAAAAATATAGTATCTACCATACCGGAGCTACATATCGACGACTTAAATGGCTGCAAGATGATGATGCTGCGAGCCGTACAGGGATTCGTTGCATACTTGGCCAGTTTTCGCAGTGCCTTGTTTTTAGTGGGAGAGCAATCACTCAATCACGCTCCAATGGATGCGAATGAAACTTTTCACAGAGCACAAGCTATAAAACGTTCACCATTTCGGATATTCGAGTATTCCAACAAAACATTTTTTACGTTAATCTAGAGCTGGTTTAAAATCAGTACTTCGTTGGCGGGTGTTGAAGCTGAAGCTTATATTTTCTTTTTCGATCGATCGACATTATAGTAGGGTACTATAATGTCGATCGATCGAAAAAGAAAGGGATAAGGAGAAGGACCTGTTGTGCGGTGAGCAAAGGTTCTTGATATGAGCTCCACGTAATTATGTCTACAACAGCTAGAAATTGCATGAATGAATCAAAGAACGAACAGCAGGAGTTTTACCGTTCTGCGACTTCAAGATCAATTCACTCCTGACTATAGAAGTGGCAGATGGGGGACCAATAATAGTTGTTATTTTTCCTATGCACAGCACGTCTCATGCATCACAACAGAAGAGGCTATAGATTCGTAAGATTATCTTAAAGTTAAGTATTGTAGTAATAGATTTGGTAGAAAAAGATTCATATCGAAAAGATACCAAAAAGATTTTACTTACATTGATCAGCCAGTCTTCTACTTAGAACGCATTTTCAAGAAAAAATGCCCATACGACATCATAACTCAACTCGCTAAAATCATTAAAATGTAAGCAACCATGTACCTACCTACTTTAAATTTCAGAAGCCGTTTCATGGTACTTAAATTTATTCCTACAAAAGCTATAAAAATTAAGCTACGTCAAAACTCAAGCCAAGTTTATGTACAATTAACTAAGAAAATGTTTTAAAAGAAAATTCGTCGAGTGGCATACATTAAACCAATATCCTTGAAAACAGAAGCCTTTTAATCGCCTGTTCGCGTGACAAACCCGTGTTGTACTCTTTAGCTCCTCGATAAGACGGCGCGCAAGTGGTAAGCCTTGTGAAAGTGGTATTTTATGTTTTTAATCTACACTAAGAGGCGCAATGAGTATTCAGATGTTTCAGTTTCAAAAGCGTGTAAGTTACATTTGAATACTTTGAATTAGTGGAGTCAATGGACTTTAGTCAATCTTTGAAACTCTTTCTTTGAAACATCATTAAAGAATGTTTACCATATTCTAAAATATAATACATATTGGAGATTAAAATGACATTTTCACGGTCTCATTGTTGGGCATAGATGATGTATTTTAAAAAAAAACAT
The DNA here is from genome assembly GCA_944567765.1 of Carterocephalus palaemon. NCBI lineage: Eukaryota > Metazoa > Arthropoda > Insecta > Lepidoptera > Hesperiidae > Carterocephalus > Carterocephalus palaemon. The sequence continues at coordinate 9,416,067 of OX155643.1, read as the reverse complement.
CATCTATGCCCTATGCCCAACAATGAGACACTGAATCACTGATCTTCTGAATCTCCCATATTTTATATTCATATTTTTAGCCCTTCATTGAGCTTCATTATTATAATAAAATAATTTTATTTTTACTGAAAAACGTAGTTAGTGGCTTTTGGGCCTTGACCCAACCACGCGCGCTAACCACGGTAATAGTATGCTTATTTTGGTTTTTATCGCTGCAGTTCATGTACATTGGAAAGCTGCGCTCTCTCGAAAATGCCTTTGATTTTCTCCAACACACGGTTGTCAGCTTAGTGTTAACAGAATTTTACCGCGAAATTTCACGGAAGAGTGTACCAGTGTAGGACTTATTTTGTTGTTTAAGAATAAAGTATGTTTTTCAAATAAATAATATATAAAAATAAAGTTTTCAAATAAATTTTGTATGTTAATTGCGTTTATAAATTTTAATGGCATACCATTAAAATTTATAAACGCAATTAACATACAAAATTTATTTGACAGTCAACATTTAAAAAAAATCTACTACTAGTACATACTATCTATGTTATCATTATTCTGTCTGAAATTTTACAACAAGGACTACTTTCAACAAGCATGCCAAGTTTAAATTATGTATGCTAATAACTTATTATAGTAGACAGTAAACAGTTTTACACCTCTGATTTGATTTTCTCTATAACTAGCTACCTACTAGGTAACGCTTTTTAAACACACGAGGAACTTGCGGGAACTTCGAAATCATTAACACGTTTGAACATACTTAAAATTAAGTTATCAAACTTCTGATTGGATGTGAAAGTTAAATTGAAAACCATTTAAAGGCAATCATTGGAGAACTTTCCGGGCTGCCACCGAATTACTTTGGATTCGCGACTCTCCATTACCGTAGATGGCGTTTTCAAAAACGTTGTCGAGAAGGTAAAACGTTGGTAATATGTCAGACGTTCGTGCTTTGAACGTAGATGTGAACATAATAATGATATATATACCCTACTCATGTGAGTAGTAGGTACTTGAAATTTTTTAGTATTGCTCTCTGACATGATAAATGTAGGTTGCAAACTATTAAATATGTAAATATAGTAATTGCCATTTCGTATGCTGAAAATTCAAAAGAACATTATGTTAAACTCCTTTTAATTAATACCACACTTAAACTTACTCGATAATCGGTATAATTGTTTATACTTATTTATCGACAAGCTGTTGAACTTATATAATGTACTAGCTGTACCCTGCCACGCTTCGCTGTGGCACATTGTGATTGAATGGTTGCGAAATGAGAAACAAAACAAAGAATACATGTCATATAAGTTTAATTTTCCAATACTTGTGGATATACAATATTTTTCGCGGATATGTGACTGATGCAAAAATTAGATAAAAACAATCCTTGATGCGGATTATATATCATGCTAAAATTTCAGCTCGATCGGTGCAGAACATTTTGAGTTTTTGCAGCGTACACAAACCAACATAACATTTTTATATAATAATAATAATATATAGATTGTATAAGTTTAAAATGGTATCTATGAAAAGTTTAAGTATGCATGTACTCAAGTATTGCATTTTTGAGATGTCTGACTTAAAATTAGTTACCCAATTGGTCATAAGTCGTAAAAGGCCCAACATTCAGGTTCAAGCAGGGTGGTAATGTGGTAAGGTAATAAGTTAAAACGGTCACTCAAAAACACATTGCACATAAAATAATACTGAACACCATTTTATTGTTACCTAAAACCGAACCGTCTACATCTTACACAAAGAGAATATTCCGTTTCAGGGTACAGAACAAAACGACTTGTTTATGTTCTGGAGCACGATATGTGGCTATCAAATGGCTTTACCCTCATAACAGATATTATATGTGTAGGCGGCGGCCTTTTTGTGACCGCTTGTTACCGAAGTTATTGTAAAGATATTTCTTACAACTTATAACGTTACCAATCCAAGGCATATCGGAAGATAATGTTTCCAAAAGAAATTGTATCTACGTATCCATCAGTGTCCAGAATAGAACTTTTAATTTTAATTATCATGAATGATAAAGATTAATCCTAAATATTATATTTAACATTGGTTATGTGTAATTACTATGTATTCTATAGTAAGTAGTCATATATTAATGGCGAACAAAATATCTTAAAGAAGCTTAAAGAGAACTGCATGCCTGACTTTTAGTAACCCTTATTGATTGCCATGAGTGAAGTCTTTAATACATTTTAGCGCTTCGTAGTCAATCACTAACTACAGAGTTACCTTTTTTTTTTTTGTTTAACGAGCGGGAAACCTTGAAAAGGTACCCGTACGTCGTGGGAGCGACGCCGGGTTTTTTTTTATTTTTTTATGTGGGACTTTCACCCACTAAAACCCGCTCGGTGGCCTACTCCGGCGCTACAGGAGGGTTCCGGGATCTCTCGTAGAACGCGCCGGTCCCCTCCGGCGCTGCGCCCAAGACGGGCTCTTCCCGGTTTACACAACGCTGTACAGCCACAAACAGCGTCGTCTTTCCCGGGGTCACATGTTGGACGATTCGAGCTCCCACTCTCACCGCCCGCGACCCCAGAAGCCCCCTTTTAGTCGCCTTTTACGACAGGCAGGGGCTACCGTAGCACTATTCTGGTCCCGAGCTACAGGGACGGAACTACAGAGTTACCTAGTGTTCGAAATTGAGACATTACTTTTTTAGTAATTTTTTTTTTTTGTAAAATTTCTCACTGTTTAGAAATTATTTAAAATAAATATAGAATGAAATATTCTTGTAATATACGTATTAATTTATGTAAAGATTTATAGGAAGAGGTGAACAATGGACCAATGTAGAAAATTGGCCAGGTTGTGATGAATTCCATCAATATCTCTACGCGTATCCAGATGTCACACAGTTTGATTACAGATCGCGCTTACAGCAATTACGTATCTCAGCGCCAAGTCTTGATCCAATCACAGGAGATCCCTGGCTAGCAAACAGCTGCACGCCTAAATTACATGCACCTATTATGTCTACACGAACGATGTATCGATTTATTGAATCAATAATAAAAAATAATCAGAATACAAAGTACCTAGTATTTTACAGTTTACGAGACAACACTCATTAGATTTCAGATTTTCCTAAGATACTTATTACATTCCTCACCACCTTCAATGGAATCGAATTTTTAAAATATTGTAAATTCAATTGCAAATTGAAAGTTCCGACCGGGGAAAGGATTGGCCGTTACACTCTATAAAGGGTGCTATATGTGCTATATGTGTAAAAGTGTTAAACTTTTAAAGAGTGACGAACGTAGTGCAGAGAATTAATCAAATGGTGAACACCATTGAGAGTTATTTTTGGTCCCTATCCAAAACCGACTCCTCATCAGTCCCTGTGTTACTGCAGAGCCTTCTGCCAGTGGTGACATTCTGCGCACATGACGTGCGCGCGCGCAGTTGTTGATTTCAATCGCAATGTACTCGTAGTGCGATGGCTTCGCCAGCTATGAACGGGGTTTGAGCGCCTCACCGAGCGAGCTCGTGGGGCGCGATCTAACACGCTATTCTTCATCCCTACTACATCAGTGAGACAATTCAGTGAGTAATAACCACCACGATGAATAGTATTTTAAAACTAATTATAAAATTTTAACATCTTTCATTATTCTCCCTTTAATAATACTGCAATAAATAAAGCATGAAGATGAGTAGCAGATAGCAACGAAAACACCTTCTTCATGTAATGTATATCAAATGCTGTAGTTGATGATTATTTCTTCCTCAGAAAAACTGTATATCCTATATAATTTGATACGTTACCAGAAATACATAGGTACCTATCTTCTATTTGTAACGTACTACCTATTCATTTCTCAAATTCATTATATTATGATAATATTCTTATGAATAACATACTGTAGGGCCAGTCATCTCGTCCGGCCGTATTAATTTATTTCCCATTAATTAGTAATGATATCCCGCTTCAGCATTTCTGCGGCGTAACATATCGAATGTTTCACGGGAACCGAAAAAGGTAGTTACCCTGTATTAATTACAACGGAAAATGGATTATTCTGTCGTACAAATTACTTCTCGCTGGTGAATTAGGATCTTGTAAGGAAAAGTGAAAATTAATTACAGGTATGAATGATCTGATACGTGAATGGTTCAGGTTCAACACATATCGTACAGGACGATACCTACCTAACTTAGAATTACTTAGTGGTTCTAGAAGAGTTGTGGATTTGAGTTTAACTAATTTATGACTTGACTAAAAGCCACAATAATGATGTTAGGTTACACTGATTTTTTATGTGAATGAATTGCAAAAAGCATGTACCATAACCATTTTTTTAATAAAAATACTGAATCCTATAGACATTCCACTGTTGGGCTTGGATTTTTCCCACAGCCAGACCTGCAAGAAGTCTAGAGCACACTCCACCACGCTGCTCCAAAGCAAATTGGTGGAGGGTTTAGAGGGAAACCCAGTTTCGTATGTTCTCATGTCACCAGATAGTCTTCCACAATGTTTGTGCCCTCCGAAGCACGGAAGCGTCCATTAAATTATGTCACTAGCAGTCACCCATTCAAAATCCGACCGCGCCTGCCATTGTTTAATTCGGTCGATCACATACGATCGACGCGAGCTATTGGGCTATGGAGGCTTCCGCCTTTAACATTTACATTAAATGCCTATTAGGGATTCAAGTTTACTCGTAATTGAATTGTATGTACGCTCTTTTCCTTCGTCTATTAAATCCCCTTCACGAACAACAGACTGTAATTAGAAAGGCGGCTATCAGTAGGACGTGGAGGATAAGACATGATAAGCGGGAGTCAATCCGACAGTAAGTGAAACGCATCTGTCACGGCGGGCCAGACGACAGGGTTTCGGTCGACCCTGATCAATCATTTTTAGGGGCGACTTGTATTTGCACTTTGTCATTCTGATATATTTGATATTACAAATATATTCTTGATATTACTTTTTAGGCTTAAAATTATCTTTAATAGATAGTTAATAAACACGCAGCCTGTGTTGTTCAAAGCGCTAGAGGGCATCGGCATGTTATCCCGGAGAGGAGGGCTCCGAAAGCCGAGTAGGTTTTCATTGGTGAAAATCCCAAATAACCTGGGGCCATATCTTTGAATCTCATTCGCATACGAAAATCGCCAAAGCGTCTACGAATTTCATGTCGTCTCTATTTTTTTTAAATAGACTCGCGACTTAGGCGAAAGAATGCGTGTATCAGATTTCATTCGCAAAGTTTAAGTTTCATTTTTACTTTTCTTAAGCCTTACAATTAACTCATGAAATTCGCATACGAACATCTAAATCGGTGATATATCGGGCCGCTGGCGTCACCCCCACGATGTGCGGGTACTTTTTAAAGGTTTTCCACTCGTAAGGTTTGTGATAATTTTTTTTAGAATGCGTTTACATGCTATTACAAATATATAAGTGACATTGTAAACATGAATTAAACATATTTATTAATTTAGATGACATAATATGTACTTAGATTATTCAATGGTGACATTATGATACTTGCAATTGCAATTATATGTATTTATTTAATATGTATTTTAAATTTTGTAATTGAGGACTTAATTTTTTAATTAGTGTAAATGGTATACCCGTACTAATTAAATAAAATAAATAAATAAATAAAAATACAATTTGGTTGAATGGAGAAGGCACACTGCCATATAGGTAGTGTTTTGTTTCCCTTTGTGTGTTAACTAACCTTGACATATATGTAGCTTAGTGTTCGAGTATGTGATGTGTATAAAACTATTTTATTATCTTTACTTAAATTTTAAATGTCAAGATTAAGTAAGATATGCAAAAAGATATGTAGGTATAAAAACTAAACTTTAAACCGAAACGGAGCTATTCCAGACTTGTACAGGGAATATTTCTGGTATTTTATATGACCTTTGCGTTTTGGGATCTGAACCTATACTACACAGGATTGCGAAACTAGAGTACGATACAAATTCACATTTTATTACTAGAGTGCTAGACTAGTCTCACATCTGCGCCCCGGTAACACGTGTAACCTAGATTTTTCATCTCATTTTTAAAGCAAGAGGAAAAGCAACAGCTATAATTAAAAAGTTAGCCGCTCTGAGCCATCGCATGATATTCTAAATGATAGAATAAAATTTTAATATAAAATAAACAGTGTGTTAACTAACGCTGAGCAAATTAAGCACTTAACCATAATTTTACGTTCTGAAAATTATTCATTTCATACTTTTACATGACTTTAATATTTTCACTTACCTCATAATCACGTACGTGCAGTGGATCCAACCTTCATAGTATTTACGGTACCTGCAGTGCTCTTGAGTTTGGCTCAGATCAGCGCTCGAAAGGAAAATCCTGCAACCTCATAGAAATAAGTCAACACTGTTTTGTCCCTGAGTAGTTCACCAATGGTAAATAAAGAAGAAAAGGACAAAATACCGCTTTTGTGATATTTCTTATTAAGAAAAACAGCCTGAAAATCTTCATGTTATTTAAAAAACAAAGTCAAGTGAATAGTCTGTTAACAATTCTAAAACTCAGTCACACAATGTCCGAAGGATACGAAACGTACCTAATCCTAATCAGACATCCAAATGACTGCTACGTGAATCAATCACACGGGACATTAAGCAAAGGTTGCGAAAGTCAGATGATATTTATTTAGAGCAGTTGTTTCTTTCGGAATATGAATCAACTCACGAATCTCGCTTATCAGACGGTGTCTGCGAGCGACATGGCTTTGGATACGTGATCAGAATGCTTTCCAATTATGGACGCTTTAAGGAGTGGAGTTTGCTCGGGGCTAAGCTGGCGTAAGTGATGAGAGGAACGGTAGACTTATACGTACTCAAAGGCGTAAAAAACTCACGATTGCATTAATACAAGAGTCATGAAATTCACAGAAAGATCAAGTAGGTAGGATATATCTTATTATCAAAGGCTAGGTACCTTGTTAATGACTACCTGTTGCTCGAAACCTACGAATTCTATAAATGTTTTATTACCGACCTACCTACACAATGGGAAACCATATTGAGTAGTTCAATGTTAAACCTAAATATTTATGGATTCTAAAAGATTTCAAAGCAATCTGTATTGAGAAATCGATGGATATCGTTGTACTGGAAATAAACAATTCAAAGAAATCTGTATTAATAAAATATATAGGTACATAAAATTATAATGTCGATTTAATAAAAATAAGTATATATTTTTAATGTAATGAAATATAATTTAATGGATATATACTAATATTATTATTATTTATTATGCCATATTTTATCCGTGATAGGCATTTCTAATAAAAGAATATATGTACGCAAAAAAATTATAACTAGCTTGTGAATTACCGCTTGTCACTTATTCCTATAAGAAAATATATTCAGTTCGCGCAGTAACAATCGATGACAGCTGCATTAGTGGGAAGAGCGATAATTTATAGTTAATGACGAGTAGATACATAAACGTTCATATTGGAATTGTTTCCATCCAAATCATTTTAATGAACGTATATATAATATATAGGTGTTCATTATATTATGAGAAGTTAGCGAAGGTAAATCTGAAAGATTGAAAAGTATGTATTAGAAGTCACTTAGTAGAGAGGGCACTTGGGCAGTAGTGAATGATTGCGCGGCTGACGTCCCACTGTTGGGCATGGGTGTCCTCCACAGACACAGCTGCGGGAGGTCTAGAACATACTCCACCAAGCTGCTCCAATGCGGATTGGTGAAGGGTTAGCGGTCAACCCAGTGTCGGATGTTCTCAAGCCACCAGAAGGTCTTCATTGACGAACTTTGTTAACGAGACTTGCCTAACGATTGTTCTTACCATTGAAAACAACCGGCGTCGACGGCTTAACGTGCCCTCCGAAGCGCGGTAGCACCCATTAAATTTTGTCATCTGCAATCCCACTGGGTTCTTCGTTGCTTGTCTCTGTCGATCACAGAATCGACGCGAGCCATTGGACTGTGGACCCTAGGCTGGCGGACTTTAGGCAATTAAAAAATATGTGACAGTCTTTGTCTACCAAACTCCACGAATTCACATTGAAACAGCCTGTGCGTCGGAAAACGTTATGTTTCCAACGAAATACTAAACACCAATTGCAATAATCATCTTCATCCTAATCGTTTGATAAACCACATCGTATTTACATTTCAATAAAAACTAGTTTCAACCTCGTCATATTTTCACTCCACATGAAAAATATGCTACAAACTTCATTTGTAGGACAAGGGGAGAAGTTCATAACGATACTCGACCTCAGCAAGGAAAAAGATCCCCTCTGAACATATGAATGGTCCATTTTTATCAGGTTATTGTGAATTAAACCTCTCTCGGCATTAATTGAGGCAGGATTCTTAGTATCATGTGGGAGGGCTTCGGGTGGGAGCTTCTAGTGAAGTCCGGCTTAGTGATATAATTAAAACAAGAAGTACTAGTTGTTCTAACGAAATAATGATCATTTCATCTTTATAGTAAGAGTTATAGAAACTTGATTTTATTGCACGAGTGGTGAAAATCCATCGCTAAAGTAGATGGTTCACAAGCTGAAAAGGTGAGTTAATCATTATATGCCTGAGAGGTTTTTATAATGTTCTCGAAAGCACGCGAATTCAACTCATCAGCAAATGGCCAGGTGATTGGTTATGGTCTTAGCAGTTAGCCTTCTTAGAGTTTAAGGCCTTCTGCATATTTTAAGATAATTTCTTGAGATATACTCGTATATTGAGGGTTATTATTATGGGACCCTGCATACAACAGCATTATTTTTTTATGTTAGATCACACAGACACTCGCAAAATAACTGAATAATCAATAATGAAATATTAAAATTAACTATTCATCATCTCATGATATTTTGATATCTTGCTACTTGATCGTAACCCGTCTGAAAAATTTGCTATATTCATAGACACCTACCTACTAATATTTGACTAATCGTTTTTAAGTACCTACAAGTTATAGAAGTTATAAAAAAAAAATGAAAAAGATAACCCAGTACCTACTACCTACCAGGGGTCTAGGTTCAAATCCGAGTGGCACGCGCCATTGACTTTTATAAGTTATAACGTTAAAGTATAAACGTCCGGAAATCTCAGGAAATCTGCATGTGGTGGATTAGGTTCTAACCTCTACTATTCCAAGACACCTGAGCCGTGGCACAGAGAAAAGGTTGCGGTAGAGTAGTGGTGGTCTAACCGTCTTTACCTATTAGGTACAAATAGGTAAAGTTTAAAACTGGAGAAAGGCATTGATTTTAACAAAATTACTAAATCTTGCACGGAGTATAACTTTTTAAACCGATTATTCAGTTCATATATGTACAGTAAACGTTAAAACGTTTACAATTTCAGTCATCATTTAAAACGACATTTCAGTTCATTTGTGTGGAAACTCCGAGCTGTTTTCAAGCAAATTTCCTTCTTCCTGTTTGCTCAACAAAGATACCATCTCCGTCAGAGAACCCCCTGTATAAGAATAGAGACCCTTAAGCTGCTTTTGCAGAGTACCGCCGTTTTGTTATACACATAGACAATGTAGAACATTTTGAAATGCAGACTTGCATAGTAGGTACTCGGAAAATATCAGCGTTAACGTTCGTGTAAATACCTGCACGTGCAAAGAATTTGTATCTTTCGGTAATACTATTTAGCAATTATGTGTAACAAAAATCCATAGGCGTCCCTTACTTGGGTGACGGCCTCTCCTACAAGCCACATCTGAGATAGTTATAAAGCAAACTCCAGTTTGCGGGATGGGTAGCCAACACAGTATCAAATGTCTTGGACTAGACTTAGCGATGTCTTTGAAAACAACAAAGATCGGTGGCCTAATGTGCGCTCCAAACACACTTCGAAGCACGAAACTGCACACGCAATTTAGTCACTACCTTAAATAAGTCTTAAGCGCTTCATATCTATAATATATCTACATCTCTATAAAATGTATATTTTAATGCATTCCCACTAATAACTTTTTCAGTGAACGTGCCGTGGGTCGCCGGTTAAATCGAGCAGATAAATTTTTTTTCCATTCCGAGCAATTTGATTTCCATAATGTACCTACATAAATACAATAATATAATACATATATACTACATAAATATAATACATACTGCTGCTGACAACCTGTTCTGTAGTTAACGATGCTATTCCATAGTAATACGATCTATAGATCATCACATACAGTGAACACACATAATAATATTAAAGACCTTTAAAATGTTTATCCGAAAATAAATAAAATAATCTAAAATATTTAAAATATAATATTATATACTCAAGGAAATAAGAAAGATATATCTAAGTCTATTCTATAAATATAAATAAATTAAAGTCTAAAGTATATCCCTCTTTGGTAGCATTGAGATAATAAAATGAATATGATAATAAGCCCCGTCGGCGACCCCTACTAACTCACTGCTTAATTATATTAATTGTAAGACGAAAGGCAGATTGAGATGGTTTTGTGCTCAGAGTTCCTCAGAGTAGGTACCTGCCTATAATTTTTTTGTAATCAAGATGGTAGAATTAGGGCGAAATAACACTTTGCTCCAGTAAATTTTGACTTTCTATCTGCTATTTGTCGAAGCTAACTTTTGTGTAAATATTATAATGTGTAGAGAACAGTGAGTGTCTATGTTTCAATTGCCTTGCATTGGCTGTACTTAAAGCAGATGTCGCCTAATGGGTTCCAATTATACTTCTTACATAATCACTTTGCATCATCAAGAATCATGGAGGTAATATCAACGGTAGGCCTTTTACATACATTTTAATGTAGGCCTGCTGAAAGCACATTAACAAGGCAAGGAATTAGAGTTTGAATTTGAAACCTAGTTTTTACACTGCAATCTATATCCATTTTGGTATTTATAACATCAATTCGCTTGCAGCTTTTATATAATGTCGTATTTCGTATTTTGCAAGCGCTGTTAAATTTTGCACTAGCAATGAGGACATGAAACGTTCAGACATGCAACTGCTACGATATTTTCTAACATCGCAAAGGGTACCTACAGTCATTAGTACCTGATTTTCAAGGCATACGATAGCAATTAACATTCGAAGTGTATTTTCTGTTGTTTTTCTCTCGAACTTAATTGGATTGTAACCAATGATTAACAATATAACTTTATCTAATTATATTGTTTGTAAAATGGAGCATTACTTGTCAAATTACTTAACAGTAATTGATTTTAGTCACAGTAGATTATGCCCTATTAATTTAATTATAATTATCTTGGCATTACAAATAACTCCAAAGTAGCCAGTGAAAGGCTGAAATTCTAACCTGTAGCTTCCGTTTAATTTATGGCTAGTTTTCCTTTTTATAATTTATAATAAGCATTAATTGTGTTTCCTAATGCGACTTTTTATAAAATGTTCCAACCACGCAAAGCAGCTATTAACAGCTTTAGCAGCAAGTTATTTCAAGGATTTTTACTATGTATGTATTATATCAATTTTGTAGACAACGTATAGGATAAAAGTAGGTGTAATTATGTACCTACGTAAAACGACTTGACGTGGGCGGCGCCGAATGCCAGATGTAACTTTGTCGGCTTGCTCACAATCACATCGTCATGCTTGCTCGTCTGGCTTGTCAGTCACAGTCACTCATACCACCTCATACCGTTTCGAAAAGTATTCCTATATGGCACAAATTTTAAGGTATCGGCTCTGTTATAATTACCAATATTGCAAAGCATGCCTAGTATTCCCAGAATGTATGGTTGCTTGTGTGACTTATCCATTACGGTTGAACGTAGCTTTAATTCCAAAGTATTATGATAATCCAAATTAAATTAGCCAGATCCATTGAAATAAAAAAAAAAATGCTTATTCCAAAGACTTCTTCCTTGGACATCTTAATTTCATTATTATTAAAACGAAATTCTTGTAAGAGTTTTAGCCTGTCGGCCATTAGCGTTATGCAAATATCTTTCATCAGACGAATGGTGTCTCTTTAACGCCATTATGAGTTATACTTTAGACAACAAATCTACAGCTACGAGGGTATTTTTAAAGATAATATGTACTCGTAAGTAGGTATTATCAGAATGTAATAAAAACGTCTCATGAAACGTCAACAAAGGCCTGTCAACCTGTTAGGTATTGTAAAAACTCAACGAAATAAATAATATTTTATGAACCAAATAATTATTTTGAGTTAACATTGTAGGCGTTCACTGAATATAATTAGGCTCCCTTTATTAGGTATAGTATGGAAGTTCGTTTGAATATTTCATAAATTTCAATAGAATTACTTCACATTTGCAACAAATGTTCACAGTTGAATGAATATAAAAATTATAGATTAAACAGTGTTGACGCAACTTAAATCATTTTTATATTATTTTTAAATGTTGTAAATGCAATTTAAAACTTTCCATAATCCCTGTTCTTAGATCGCACGCTGATTTGCCAAACGCCATAATACAAAATTTCGCTCCCTGTGGCCTTGCTTACTTTTAGGCCCAGACATGGCCCAGATAAGAGTATAAAAATGTCAAAGTTGATAACGTGATCGAGGGATAGTGCGCGGACGCATTGCTCCTTAATACGAGTATATCGTGTTATTCTTGGTGTCGGTGTGATTACTTGTGAAGAACATTCTCCAAACTCTTAATATGAAACTAAAATCTAAAATTGAATGTGTGTTCAGTGGGCACCTCAAAGTGTGTATTTTAAGACAAATTCTACAGCGGCGGTTACGTGAGTACCTATCTATTAGATTCCTTCCTGTTTTTGTGTTTACCACGTATATTAAAGGAACGTGTAACAATTTCGTAGAAAAGCGAAGGCTTCCGGTGCATACATATTTTTTGGTCACTTCGAGACGGAGGTATTTCTTCGTTATAACGTAGGTTAATCAACCGTTGTTAGTACTTTCGAGGTTCGCCGCATATCGGTATTGTTTTTGAGGAGGATGGCAACTAGGTGTAAACGAAACTAATGTAATATTTAGGTAATTCCACGCGAGCGAAGCCGCGGGCGTACACTAGTGCCGAATAAAATATTATCTATGTTCTATGTTAATAGAAGTACACTGAAATGGAAAATACCAACCTGAGCCGAGAGATTGTTTCTTTTCACGATGAAGGGTCGTAACCTTACAAGATCCATATTTTCTTTTTCACCTTATTAAAGAGATAAGCTTCAAATTTATTATATCTCGGGGCTTATAAGCGGGAATATGAAGACTTTAAGGTTTCGGTGGTCAAAATTACCTCATCCATCGCCTAATTATTTTATAAGATTTATGAATATTTAGACTGCGGTAATGTAATAAATGATAATAAAATAAGTTGTATTGTTAGCCGTCGAAATGTTTAATATAGTATTATCTATTACATATTTATTATAAGTACATCATGATTTCATTGAAATATATAGGTTATGTACCTATACATATATATGAATAAAACAGTATAAAACCTATATTAACCTTAAGCGTTCGGGTAACTTGAGAAAATTCTACACTGGGCCAACGTTACTCTGTGACTGGGCTGGCCGCTATCCCCTCCACCAATCCGCATTGGAGCATCGTAGTGTAGTATGCTTTAGATCTTCCGCAGATATGTCTGTGTGGGAGACCCGTGCCCAGCAGTGGGACGTCTATAGGTTGCAGCTTTAGCAAACAACGAGCGCAACTACAACATAAATTAGAACTTTAAAACAAAACTACAGACTCCATTGAATTAGGTACCTAGGTGTGAGAAATATGTTGCACATTTGCAGCATATTGTAGCACGATCCAGCCCGACATAATACGTCACACCGTGCCTTGTTTACGCCGAAGCCCGTACATGGAATAGAACCCTCTCCAATATTGCATACCCTTGAAATACCTTTGTTCTAGAAGTGTTACCGAACACATTCCATTTTTATAAACATGTTCTCTACCAGTCGTAAATTGACCAATGTTCGAACATTTTTTTCTAATGTTTTAATTTTTTTATTGATCTCTCGTGGGCTTGTCAATAGCTATAGAACAATAAAACAGAAAATTTATTAAAAAGCAGAAAATTGTTTTTATCTTCTTTATTTAAACCCTTTAAAATAAAAAAGAGGTTTTTTGCTGTTGCTAGTTAATTTCAGCAATATATATATAAATATTTATATTCAGTATTACATTGGGACATTAGAAAGCACGTACTTTTACTATGTGTCACCATTGTATGATGACAGTTCAATTTTGACGATATCGTAAACAGGAAAAAGTCGAACCAGAAAGTGATATTATGCCTTAAACAGAAACTAGAATTCGATAAGTAAATTAAAGTTTGACTTTCGAAGACCAAATTGAAGATGACACGGGAAATCATTATTTTATAATGGTACAATACTGAGTGGAGTTACTCAAAGCAAGGTAGAACTTTCAGACATATCAACACGGCGATGGCTTTAAAATAGTGGTTCCACCCGCGCTTCGGTGCGATATTCGAAAATAAAACACACTTTGGGGCGCAATACGATATCTTCTAGTAGCTCTATTTCCTTGATTGCTAGGCATAGAAAGGCAAGTCGTCGTTGGCACGTGGCACGTACCTCTAGCTCAATGTTTATTACATTGAGACTGCGGCATAACTTCTAGCTTATAATAAGGGTGAGTTTAAGCGCCTTCTCAGATTTCAGCTAGTTAGGACATATGAACTATAGTGTCAAAGCAAATTTGACGTATCATCATCATCCCTTTCTTTGTCCCACTGTTGGGCACGGGTCTCCTCTCAGAATGGGAGGGATTAGGCCTTATTCCACCACGCAGGCCAATTGTGGATTAGTGGACTTCACGTTTGACGTATTACTCTGTATAAACAGCTCAGCTAAATATTGGACAACTCTTTAATGTCTGTGAATAACAAAGAGTCATTCAACCTATTTTAAGTATTCGATAGAAAAATAATATTCAGATTCAGTCCGTTAGGCGTTATAGTGTTGACTGTTGATCTGAGCTAGCACCTTATCAACTTTACCTTATAATTTTGTCGACAGACGCGAAGAAATTTCTGCGCCATTTCGTTTGATTTTCTCTTATTCGTCCACCTATTACAAGCTGACGGGACATTTCGTTGCATAACAAAGGAATTTGGTTTCTGAAAGCTGCTGCAACTCTACTCGAGTACGATTTAATCCGGATCTCGCTTAGTATAGGAAGCTTGTGCCAATACATTAACGGATTTTAAATGTTTATGCTGGTTCTAAAAATAAAAGCGTATCGTTTGGTTCATTTCGTACATCTACTCGTATTTTGTTTCTGATAAACTTAGACAATCTTTAATATTATATGAATTAAATATGTTCTAAAAACTGAGGTTATCGATTCAAACCTAGTTGTTTAGTATTGAGATATTAAGTGTTGAGATTTTGGCATGCAGTACGGTAGTTAAATATTTTATAGGTAGTAGCGTAATCATAATCCAATGGCTCAGGTCGATTCAATGTGATCGACAGAGTTCAGCAACTACGGGCGCGGTCAGTTTGTGAACGGGTGACCGCTAGTGGCAAAATTTCATGGGCGCTACCGTGCTTCGGAGGGTATGTGAAGCCGTCCCGGTAGTTTTTAATAATGAAAACAGTCGTTAGGCTTTGTCGAAGACCTTCGAGTGGCTTGAGAACACTCGAAATTGTTGGCCACTTATCCCTTCATCAATCCGCAGCAACGTGTTGGAGTACCTATGCCGCAGAATGGTCTGTGGGGGAGACCCGTGTCCAGCAGTGGGTCGTCATCGTTATTCGGCCGCGGACAAAGAAGTTACATTTTAAAAATACTTACATCGTTTATTCCATTTTTCAGCAACAATTTAAATTTGGTCCGCTCAAGGCGCAATCATTGAAATTATATGCCAGCAGCCGTGGCTCGGTTCAGAAGTAGTTCGCGTCAACGGCTTCTTGCCAATTTAACTTTGAGATGAAAATAGAGCGGCAGAACCTTTATTTAATTTTTCAATATTGCGTCATTGTATTTTTAACTTTAAAAGTAGATACGAAGGAACGCTCTACCGTGGACTGTTACCGGAGAGGTTTAGTTAAATTAATTAGATGCCAAAATACAGGAATCTACCTCGAGTCACGGGCTCACTGGGCAGATATACTTCGCTACCGGGAATACAGTGGGTATCATGTATGAGTGTCTTTCGTTAGACGTTTCATACATTCATCTATCCATCAGCCTTTTAAGATCCACTGCTGGACATAGGCCTCCCTCAATCGACACTACTCCGATACAGCGTTTTCCCGCTGTCTTCTTCAGGTCATCAATCCACATCGGAGGGCAGTGATCCCCATTCACCTATTTAATGAAAATCAATAATAACTTTAACAAGTTCAAATAGTGTTCGCAAGGTTACCGTTAAATAAAGATAATCGTAGAACTCGTTTTCAGAAACCACACAGCGTTTTTTCATGGTGGCTGATTTAAAAAACAGTCGTGGCGTGTGCTTTATTTCAACAGTGTGCTGACTTAATACAATACGTTCGATACTACGAATGTGTCTCACGTCTGCAGAGCTACGACAGACGAAGCTAAAATACCTGCCTGTGCTATGAATATATTTTAAAACAAAGATAAACTGTAGAACAGACTTGCGCCAAAATTTGCAATTTACGCTCCCTTGTATGCTTGTCTCTGGTACACTTGTTAATAACTATGAATAAATTAAACTTCTTCGGCAACCACTCTCTGCATAGCATACCTACTTCGAATTAACTTTATATTGTTCACAATGAACTGACTTTGGTTATCTCTCTGAGCATTTTGTGCTGTACTCATTATTGCCATGCCCGGAAATTGAACCATGAACCTCTTAGTTGCACTTCCAAGCACCAGGTTAACGAGGTAGTATTTTAATATTTTTTTTATATAGTTTTTCTAAAGGTCAAGTGAGGGTTAAGAATGGAAAAGCTTACTATAAAAAAAAATAGAAACAGTCGAACATAAAACCTCGTACTTTTCTTTGAATGCTCTTACTTATAAAATGCATAATTTTATGGCTAACTTTTTTTTGAAGTCGGTTCACTTCGGCCATGCGGGCCTAGCAGCACCAATTCGCTTGTCTAGTAGGTAGGTATAATTAAAGCGATGCGATCGGCGTTGCCGGCTAATTTATTACTGTTTAACTATCGAATATTACCTCCTATCCTATCTCGAATAAATATGTGTTAAACTGCAGAACATTACTGCGATGTTAATTATTAGAATTTAATTTGTCAAACTTTAATTCAGCAAATGGCTTGATTACATACCGTTATAAACATAATTTTATGGTTAAAATTATATATTATTTGATTCACTTACTTTGAACTTTTAACACAGTAATAACTGGGAAACCCTGAATTGTATATCCACTATTTCAAAGTCAAATAATTTATTTCGCTATTATGTGATTGGACACCTTTGGACACGCTTAAATGTCTAGATAACTACAAACTACTAAAAGAAATAGAGATATACATAATGCTATTCTAAATTGATTAATATAAAGGAACTAATAATTTATTAATATATATAAAACGGTCTAACGTGATATGTTATACATGATTAGCTATAGATCATTGGATCATTGGTAGGAATTCACAACATAAAACAAAAGCATTTTTCTAAACTACAATAAAATAACGTGTCTAGTTTTACCTATCCAAGTATTTCCGACTTACTATAATTTACCACATTAACATTTTGTCAATGACACTCAGGTCATACATACCTAGATGTTAATTGTGTGTTTTCTGTGTACTCGTATGTTCCCACCACCAACACGTCCCGTCCACAACATTCCTAAGCCTACATAGAAGGTGTGCGCGTGTATGCGTGTATGCGTTTATTTTATCGCTATTTTTATCTTCCAAATAATTTGGAACATACAATTATTCTTCATTACTAATATTTATTATTGTTTTATAAAAATACTTTTGTACTCTTCGTACTTATTTTAAAAGCTCTACGTACCACTTAAAAGGATTTGAAACAATTATTTGCGGACAACTAAAGAGCGTTCAACACAAAGTGCAACGATGCACTCGCATCATGTTTCGGACACGGGAAAGCTTTGTACGACAACGTTTATTTGTCGTTTTAAGGACCAGCGTACAGTCTCCGACAGTCACCACACAAGTTACAGGATAAACAACATATTTGAGAAACTACGTGAGTCAGGGCAGACGAATGAATTAAATGAAGAATCTGCAATGATAAGACTGCAATAGCAAGACGAGCGTTTGGATGTTTACTTAAAGTGACATCTATAATTATGTTATGAACGATGATGCGACTACTACCTTCAATTTAAATGATTGAAAATGTATGTATAATGTAATAAATATTTAATAATATGTATAAGTGGGATTGATACTCATAAATCAAACGTCATCAAATCATTTTCAAACAAACGCGTTTACTCTGAGGAAACCACAAGCCTCGATTATTAAATTAAATTTCTTTTTTTTTATAAGGCCGTGCGCGCGATTCTTTTACCTTTTTTGGAAAGAAAGGGATCGCCGCCTATAGAAATATTTAGACTTTTATTTTGAATATTTAGTTTGGATTTTTCCCCGCTGTATGGCAAGAGAGAATAATAAGGAGGCCCGTACCCAACAGTGGGACAAAGAAAGGGTTGTGATGATGATGAATGGCAAGAATGGGTGTTTAACCTATCCTTTCCTATTGTTATGTTTAAGCTTAATTCAGATATATCATGGAGCTAGTTTAAAAAAGTAAGAATGTTAGGCCCACATTCTAACTTTTTGAAACTAGCTCCTACTACTACATTATCGTTTGAAGCATCTTAGCCAATCTTAGCATTGCAATTCATCTTATAAATGCATACCTTTACTGTACTAAATACGATTATCTTATCTTGCCTTATTCATTCTTCTATTGAAACAAGTTACTAAATAAATGAAAAAGGACAATGAAAACTGTATGAAACGAGTTGCATTACGAGGGGATCGACAAGAAAATAATCTTTAAAAGGTAATATGAAAAATGGTGTGTAGGTTTGTCCTTCTTCGCCTTCTCAACGAAATTTTTTTTTTTTTTATTATTATACAATATGCTCATGGGCATTTTCTTACAGTCGACCTGTGGTAAAGGTAAAAAGTTGCGGCGGCGTTAAAATAAATCTAGGTAAAGAAAGGAAAAAAATAAAACAATAAAAATTTGATTTAACCAACATAAATGCATCATCATCATCACAACCCTTTCTTTGTCCCACTGTTGGGCTCGGGTCTCCTCTCAGAATTGGAGAGGGATTAGGCCTTAGTCCACCACGCTGGCCAAGTGCGGATTGGCAAACTTCGCATACATTCGAGAACGTTGTAATGAACTCTCAGGCATGCAGGTTTCCTCACGATGTGTCCTTTACCGTTATAGCAAGTGACATTTAATTTCTTAAGTCGCATATAACTTAAAAAAATACTATAAAAGTCATTGGTGCGTGCCACTGGGGTTTGAACCCGGACCGCTCGAGTGAGTGGCGAGTTCGATAGCCACCGTCACCGCTATAAATGCATAAATAAATATATATATACAGTAAATGTATATACATACAGATATACATACAATCATACATAGGTGATTCTACTAAAATCATAGATGAAAATCAAAGACAGTCCGTACTAATATGTAATTTGCAAAAGTCTAGACCTCCCGTAGCTTTGTCTGTGGAAGAGAATCATGCTCAGCAGTGAGACGTTTTCATTCTATGGATGTGTCTCTAGACTCTAGAGCATACTCCACCACGCTGCTCCAATGCAAATTGTTGGAGGAATTAGTTTAGGTTAACCGAATGGGAAGCTGATTTAGTTGGCGGCGATATACTAAAATTGCTTTAAAAACAATTATTAGTAGTAACAATGCAATGGTAGAAATAGTACTAGCTAGGCGGTCAATGGTACTGCCCCGGGCGAACTCTATGGATCAAAGTAGGTTTCATAGAGTGTAATGCCATGGAATGTGTGGGCCGCTGTGGTAATGCTACACTTTGATTAGTGAGAATCTTTAGTGCAGCTTGTCGTCGATAAGGATATTCTTTTTAATTTTTAATCAGTCTTAAATGGTAGAGGTAAATTTCAATACGGATAACGATTTAACGCGTGGGTAGGTAGGGGAGATGGGGGAAATGGGAGTCACTTAAGAAAAACACATTGTTTAAGTCATAAATAGTCGGTCTTTTATTTTGCCTATTTTAATTATAAATCTTAAACTAATGAGGTATCAAGTAGCTTTGGTAATTTTTGGCTATCTTCATCAAACACGCTACAAAAATTAAAAAACAAAAAACAAATTTTGACTCTAGTTACCCACGTATGCGGGTAATGGGAGTCAATCCTAGGAGTAATCCGACACAAAACTTCTAAACAAAAAATCAACAAAATATAAACGTCTATCAATCAATAAAGTTTATATTTTAATATAACTACTTATTTATGACAAAAATCACAATAATACCGCGAGAGACGGCAGCGGTACCATACCTCTCTTGACTTTCCTTCTTCAAGGCATATCATACACCGCCAGCAAGTCACTACCACTCAAACATGCTATAGACGTCTTTCTTTTCCAGTTACTTGGCATCTGAAATGAATAAAAACATTTTACACATATAGTTCATACTACAAGATAGTGCGGGTTATGGGTCACGAGTTACCTGACTCTCATTACCCCAATGACAGTTTTCGATTAGGATTCAAAATTCAACTCAAAAAACATTACAAATTCATAACACACGAATCACTATCTCTAAGTTCAATTACGATACAACAACTTAAAATAACTTTAATCTTAAAACAAACTGTAGTAAATACTTACTTTTACAATCAAAATTTCGATAGTATTATACCAAATTCTCTCTTAGGATACTTGTCTCTCTGCCAATGACACAAGCGCCACTAGCGGTCCATTACCCACTGACTCTCATTCCCCCCTTCTCCCCTACTATAAAAATGAAAAAATTACGTTGAATAAAACTTGAAAAGCTACAGTTAGTAAATCTAGTAATGTTAGTAATCTGATCTTTAAATAATGTTTTGTCACTCAATATTATCTACGTAAATTGTAAATATAAAGCAAATTGTAATACAGTATTGTTTTCTAAGTATGAGGTTTCCTTTTCCAATGTTGAACTATTGTCAAAGACAAATCGAAGAAATCTCTTTCGATAATTGACTAAAATTTACAGTATTCGGAAACAAACAAATTTATAGCCTCCGGGGCGGCCCGGGGAGCGTTCGAAAACTTTGTATTTGCCTAATTAACTACATTCAAGGGACCCCTTGATTAGATCACGTATCGGGAGGATCAGAACGGATCTCCGGGCAAATAGAAACTTTCTTTTATTGTTGTTTCACAGCGATAAACTCCTGCCGAACAAATGACTTCAATTTTCTTCAATAATTTGCATTGAGCTCTTTCTTTGCTTTGCGATTCTTATGCTCCGCAAGCCTTGAGACTCTCGAATATTCCGTTCCGATGACAAAGTAAAACTGGCAACCGTTTTCTTTCAAGATATTTTATTGTAGTATTCCATTACTAGTCTAAGTATTAATCAATAGTCTTGATAAGTTTTGTCATCATGCGTGTAGAATTGAAGATAACAATATTTTTTAAGGTTTTACTGTCTTTGTTATTGTTAACCTTAGTCGTAAATACACCATTAAATTTCACATTCTTCCCTTTTAGACGTTTTTGAAATTAATTCTGCAAAGTATATTAGTTACACGACCAGAAATTTAATTATGTATTCTAAGTCAAAATAATGTCCAGCAGCGGCCCTAACTATGTTAAAATAAATGTAGGTCATGTAAAGCGAATCGCTCGTGTGCTAACACGCCAGCTCCGCGTGATTGCTCGGTAATGAAGCTATTGGGAGCTCTGCTGAGTTTATCAAACTTAAATTGTTTGATTTTATCAATATTTCGATTTATAATGTGTGTTTATAGTTTGTGTTATCCATAAAAATACTTTATCATTTTTACTTAAAAGTATTTTGTCTTCTATATTTAAAATCATTTGAGAATTAGAAAGAATAATTATACCGT
Organism: Carterocephalus palaemon; assembly: GCA_944567765.1. Lineage (NCBI taxonomy): Eukaryota > Metazoa > Arthropoda > Insecta > Lepidoptera > Hesperiidae > Carterocephalus > Carterocephalus palaemon. Next base: position 9,394,005 of record OX155643.1, on the reverse strand, counting down.
TAAATTTTTTTTTTTAAAAAAGCTTTTAAAATTTTTATTTTTATTTTCATGCATTGTCATCGGAACCAAATATGTGTGCCAAATTTCAGCTCGATAGCTTTAGTGGAAGTGGGAGAAATATTGATTGCAAGATACCAGGACATACATACATGAATGAATACATACGAGTGAAGTTAAATAAAAGCTTTTAAAATAACAAAACATTTTATAGCTATAATAGGTTTATTTATTGTTATGAGTCCCGTATTCATCTATCTTCTATTTCTATCTATCTGTCATCTATCTTCTATTTATCTTTATCTATTTAGCTATCAATGACGCTATCGTTATAAGTTACTAGTAACCAACTTTACTATTCCTTGATGCGTTTCAGTTTCGTTTGTCTGACCTATTCGATTGCCACATGAAGAGGTTCGAGGCTAGAGGTTCGACTCTCAGGTTGGGCAAAGTATTATCTATTAGGCCTTTCTCGAACGCAATTTCTTGAACGAAGTCTATATCGATTAAGTATCAATATAAAGCCTCCGAGGGGCACATAAAAAGTAAAGAAATAAGTTCTAGTGTTCATTGATCGGCCCAATTCGAGATTACTTACTACTCGTATTTGTGTTTCTTTCTTCTTGTTTATCAACCCTTGTTGAGGTTGTTAACTTTCATTAAATAAAAGTTATAATATCATCAGAGTGCATTCAGAATATTCTAGAATTCGGTAATATTGCTTATACATAAATGTTACTGCGCAGCATTGATATATATGTTACCACGCAGAGGTCTGCTATAATACTCATCGCTATACAAACTTATCTGTTTTAAATAAGGTTCTATATCCTATCAGTGTTTATGCACATTGACTGTTTTGAAAGCTTGCATCCAAAGCATGCTGCTTTCTGAAACATCACAAACTAACGCAACGTGGGATTGAATTAATCAGCCAATGGATAGCAAATGTGTCCCCTTTGACGTCCCGTTTTAACTCCCTTTCTGAAAATAAACTGAATTGGATAGCAACATTTAAATCAACTTGTGTCTGCATCACATTGCAATATAATTTTACTTTGCTCATTACCTGTGCTCAGTTGACCTGTGGATATTTTGATAAGATTCACCTACTCATTATAAATTCTGTGAACTAAGCGACTTAGTTCTACTTATACATATTTTGTAGTTTATTATTTTAAAAGTACAGAAAAAGTACACAATAATTGCAGTAAAATTTTACGGCTATCCGCTTTCAATAAGATTTTGCGATAAGGAATCCACTGGTTTTACTTATCCTAGGAAGCACAATGAAAATATCATGGAGCCCTAATTTGCACCATAAGGATTTTTATACTCTTGACAACTATAGTATAAAAAATACTCAGCCACCTCCGTAGAACTCAGTGTTAAAAATACTTCTTATACCTGAAGTGCGAAACGTTCAAAAAAGGTTATTATTATAAGATACGAGTACGTATGGTGTTTTTAGGAAAGAATACCTACTTATTTGGCTGTGTTGTGGTTGAGTTTCATGTGAATCATTTAAAATGTTCGCTGCGCCATTGTGCATTCAGTTTTATAATGTTTTTTAAATCACGTGTAAATAAGACGTGACGACGAGTGATGGCCCAATAAGTTACGATCTCAGTTCTGTTGATCCCGGTCAACAGATAAAAAAAGCGCGCAGAATGGAAATCTGGTAGTGTTTTTGTTCTTCCCATTATTTTGCCGTCCATAACTATTGAAATATAAAATGCTTATAAAAAGGTTAGTTGCTGTTCTATAAAGTTAAACTTGTGAAACTTTGTTTATGGAGACAATTCAAACAGAAAATTGTCGCATTTTCTGTTTTATATAGAAGGGGTTTATTCTGCTCATTTCAATTATGATAACGGTATGATTCGATGTGAACTGCAATATTTTTGGGGACCGTAATTTTAAAAACTTTTTTTTTTTTAATCTTTATTATACCTACCGTAACCACAAACTGTACTGTACACTAACTAGGTACTACTAACTGGGGATGTTAGTCCATTTATGAGATGTTAATACGGTTCATTCAGTGTGTAGGTTCTGATACTCAGTGTGCATTATTACGAGTATAAGGTGATCTTCGTTTGACATAAAGCAACCGACATTTATTAAAAATTAAATATTATACATTTAAATAGATTATTTAATTTGACATTGACTATTTAATTAACACATATGGAACCGCTTGACAAAGCTTGACAGCAACATTAACCACCCAGTTGTACGCATAGATTTATCATTACTCTATTGTTGTACGTATATTGTACCTATACTTGTGGACGCGCGCAGCTTCGCTCGCGTGTATTAACGCGTTAACTTTAGCTCCACAAATTTGTAATGAATCAAAACCAATAAAACCCCCAACCCGGGGATCAAACCCAGGACCACTAGATTAGCAGTCGTTATTACGACCACTAGACCAACGAGGAGGTCTATAAAGATAAATAAATAAAAAAATGAAAGTAAATACAAACAAATTCCATGAAAGGTGTACCGCTGAAAGTTTGAACATAAATCAGTGGCTAACTTTATTCAAACGACTCTCTGGTGACACTCGTTTGGAATCCACGTCAAGTGAAACTTTGTACGTGGTGGCTTCTTTGTAAAAGTAACTCGAGTTCGTCTGTCTCATGAACACGTACGTTCCTTTGTGTAAAGTTCACTATAAAGAGTACTACATTTACGCGCACCTGTTCAACGAGTAACCAGTTTAAAAGTTAAAGTAAACGCAATTTGTGCCAAACCTAAATTACCTGTGTGAAAAATGTACAATATAAGGTAAAGTTGTTCGTTATTGTTATCAATGTTACAAGATCAATTATAAATAAATACCGAAAGAGACTTACAAAATACGGCATAGACAGCAATAATATGTTATATAGTAAACAGAGTTTAATAAATTATTGTAATAACTAGATTTTTAAATCAAGTAGGTATCTACTTAATTTGACTTTTACTCAATGACGTAGGTTTTCGATATTTATAGTATGTACTGTTGGATGCCCGCAGCTTCGCTCGTGTGGAATTACACTGTTCCGCCTTAGAGGAAATAAATGAGCAGATTTTGGATTTTTTTTAGTATTAAAACCTTCAGTGGGCCTTAAGGACCATACAAAAAAATAAATTAGACGAATTGGTCCAGCCATTTTTGAGTTATGCGCTTACCAACATTCATTTTTAACTAGTAACTAGTGGACGCCCGCAGCTTCGCTCGCGTTACACGGCAAAGCTTCATACTAACTTTGCACCCCCGTTTTACCCCCTTAGGGGATGAATTTTCAAATTTTTCTCGCCGTAAAAACCATCCTTGAACTTCAACGAACATAAAAAAAAAAGAATTGGCCAAATTGGTCCAGGCGTTGTTGAGTTATGCGCTTACCAACACATTTTGCGATTCATTTTTATTATATAGAATTAGATATGTCATTTTAAAAATAATGATAGTTGGGTAACTGCTTAATTAAATACATAGACGTACTTAAAAGTACTTATTGCTCGATTACTTGAAGTGTGGAGTGGTCTCAGTATAAATTATTAACTGCAAAGATTTGGGGGTCTTGTACTGCAAATGGCCTACGAATTGCCTAATCTGCGGTATAGGCGGCCATTTTGAAATGACGGGAATCACTGCACGTGTTCAATTAAATTTTATCTGCCTTCCCTTGCGCATTCATATTGCGATACAGTGTCAGAGTAATCTCTCGTGCGCGGATTGTAGCAGCTGCAATTTTGTATTTACTAACAACAGCCAATCAATTTTGTACATAATATTCATAATAATTAAATTCTGTCAGTAGAATTTTATTATTTTTGAACTAAAATTTCTTTACACGTTTGACTTGGGGAGTAAGCTGGTGAATGCGTGACGAGCTCGTTACGAAAAGTATGATCTCTGTAAATGTTTTATTAAACCAAATCTTTAAGTTTAAACTAAATAATTACGCACTATTAGAACGGCCCGTACAAGGTTATAATTCGGCTAACGCCCGAAATTAATAACCTATCTATGGATAGATTTGGCTATCTGAGATAGATATTTGACACATTTTATATGGAGCTTATGTCAAATTTCTATCTCCGATACCCAAATCTATCCGTAGATAGGTTATTAATATCTAGCTTTAGTCGGTGGCAACGTTTCATTCATGTAGGTAGTTCGTAAGAATTGTACAAGATGGTGCGATTAGGCTTGTATGAAAAACGTTGTATCGCGAATCCTTCCTATTCCTTCTGGAATAATTTGTAATACCTTATAATGTTCTCCACATTATGTATGTTGTATGTAGGAATGTGTAAGTTCCCAAACAACAAAGTTTAGTAACTATCGTACATAATGTTAGGGACGACAAGTTTCTCCTAAATTTACTTGCAAGTAACGGGCATGATCCAACCGGGCTAATGGTAGCCGCAAAAGATGATTCTGTACTTTTTATTTTGACCCCGTACCTATGAGGATAGTCCCATAGGTTCGTTATCATCTAACAATAGGTCCACCGGTAGTAGCATAGTTAAACTCTCAACTTGAATACTTTAGGTACCAACTAAAAAAATTACCAAGTTTGGATTAGCACTCTATGAATATTGTTTTAGAAATTTTAATTACTTATGGACACAGGTATTTTCTAGAAAAAAAAAACAATGCTTAAGAAATATTTTTTCACTATTAACTTTATTATTAACTTCTATTTGTAAAAGAATGTATGTAAAAATTTCAAAAAAACTCATTAACTGATAACTATCAATTCAATTAGTTTTTTAATCGATTCAATTTGGATGATTTGAAATCTATTTTATTTTAAATCATTTTGACAATCGATTTAACTCGGATGATGATCGGCTGGACTGGCGGGTGAAGCTAGATTTACGAAGAGATTACCACTTAGGTAATCTTAAGTGTAGCTTGCCGTAGTTTATCTAGATATTTATTATACTCGTAGTTCCAAACATTCCGAGGTAAACCTGCATGTAAAACGATCTGGCGCGGGCGGAGCCGCGGGGAAAGCTAGTTGCTAATAAAATATCAAATAAGTTCCTCTACCCGCCGACAACAATATCATTTTCCAAATAAGTCGGTAAATCGAATTTGACTTCTGTTAGTCACAAACAGGACTTTAATAAAAGTTAATTTATTCCATAAAGGCATCACAGTCGGACCCTCTATATTCGTAATGGATTTCCAATTTGATACGAGCCCTTTGAATATGTTCTCAACTGTCAAAAAATTATGAAGATTATTATTATATTGTTTAATCAAGTGGTTTCAGTATATAACATAAATAGGTCAGGAATTCTGACGATTTGGACTTTTATCTCTGTAGTGCTCCGTGTCACCCTTGTCATAAAGGGTACATTAATTGGCTCGTTACCACACCAGTGCGCAGTAAACGTCCGTTCTCGCCCGTGGCTAATACGTGACTGTTTACCTCACTCCCGTGTGCTCGAGACAACGTCATGTTTAACAGATTATATATATATCACATACACTACATCCCTTCCTTATTATAAATTTAATAATCGAGAACATAGTCCACATTAAGATAGCAAACGAGCTCGCAGCACCACCCATCCATTTGTTAATTAAATTAATTTTTTTTTTTTTTTCAAAGTTCACTAACATTGCAATTGGAGAATTAAATATTTCAATCTTACTTACATATGAAATGCATACTTCTATGTATTTTCATTCTAAGATGAGTTACCTTCTGGTACTGTATACGTAACCATAATTATTTGTCTAATTAACACCAAATGTACGCTTTCAAACGTAAGATTTAGAAAAATAAGCAAAATTTGTTTGTGAACGCCGTGCCCGCCGCGAGCACGTTCACTCCTGAAGATGATCATCACAAGAGACCGAAACCAGTCGGACCATTCTCGACTCAAACCACACGTGAGTAAGCCGGTAACTTCAACCATGAATATAGACACTCACGAATCGTTCAGTAATAAAATTTGTTTCGTTTACAACTGACGTTGGGCTTATACCGGCTGATAGCGTGTACGCAATGGTCTCGCTTATCTTTTTCGCTCTAACATAATATGAGTATCTATGTTATTTTTCTTTCGCATTGCCAATCTATTAAGTATTATAAACCTATGAAGGACACCAGTTGATCAGATCGTTAGTAACAGTCCAGCCAGCAACCGTCAGCAAGTCGCTTCATGTCAGACATAAACACGACACGCGCCGCGTTTGATGCGTTGGTGGCGTATTTGTAATATAATGAGTATTGTTTTTTGGATTAGTCATCAACGGATATCATATACTATATAGTCGCAATTGCAGTCAGTAGGAAGTACTAGGTTTCTAGTTGTGTTTTCACAAAGCCTAAGATTGTATTCGATCTTGTAAACTGGCATGTTACACCATCCGGATGTCGATACTATATATTCAAGCATGCATATGAGACTCCGACACCCATAGCACAGGTCAGTACCCAGTTTAGGGTCCATGATTTTTATTTATTTTTTATTTAATAAAGTATCGCTCTAAAAATCCATATGTAGATCTCGTCTCGACCTATCTCACGACGAGTAGTACATTCCTTACTACTACATCCATCCTTCAAAAGTGTTGGATACTCGGCGTGCCGTTTTCTATCACCATTACAATGGCCCTATCCCAATACATAAGTCACAAAAAGGTATTGAGTAAAGAAAAATATCAGTATAAAATAGACATTAATTGATACGGACATAGGCCTTTCCCAAAATGCAGGCCTCCAAAGCAATGCCTACGGAATGTGTATTAGAATTTATAATAAGATATCCGAACCTATACAAAACTTGTTGATTTTTTTTTTTTTTTTGACAGCATAATCTAAGTGACCCATTAATTTACCTACTATGACATTTGCATACCACAAAGTGGTAAGAGTGAGGGACTACCTTTAATTGTAGCATCAAATTGTGCTACTTAAAATATGGAACGTACTTACAGCAAAGCAGCGTAGTTTCCGACACATAGCATAGGTACCGACAACCTTACCCTTCGACGGCTGAGCAACCATACCCTTCGTTGGCCGCGTTTGGCTTTTTATAGGCACGGTCGGGTAGTTGACCGCTTAGTGAGGGTCGATCGTGCACCGTCCTCGGCTGCACCTTGGACTTTTTCAGGATGTAACTTTTCTTTAGTAGGTAGGCATTATCCAATCATTTGTAACCACTGGCTGTTGCAGCTGTCACCGTAGCACCGCGACCGCCTAGCGCACCTGTAACACGACGCATCAAATGCGCCCGTCCGACGATGCATCTTGTGCAGACACGGGTATTCCCATTACAAGTGCTATATCCGATCTAGGCTTAAGAGTACGTACACGGCGCCAGCATGGTATGCTCTGGCGGCGCCACGCAGCGCAAGCGTCTCCAGGCCCAGCCTCGCCCTGCGAGAAATCACAGGAGCGGGGCGCTACGTCCGGAACGCGGTGATAGCGCGCGACAGCAGGCTGGACGTGTTATGTATAACCGCGCCGACAATGGGCCACATCCTCACCTAAGGGGGACAGCGCCGCTGCACGCGCGCAACCCTGAAGGCCGACCGCTACATAGAGAGCTGTTGGACCTTCTTCCCTCCGACCATCTAGGGGGAATTCGCGACATACGGCTAGTCGCGTGCGCGACGTACGACTGGCTCTCACGCTCAACAGCGGGGAAGTCACCAACGGGGTTTACCCCTGGAGCAATTTCCCGGATAGAGGGGATCTCCCCTTATTCCGAATTCCCTCAGCGCAGGAGTGCCTACAGCGCCGCGCAAGAGGAGGAAAGGTGACAGACCTGTCTGGTATTCCCACTACGAATCCTGTGCAAAAGGGAAATAACCTGGTGACCATCATCTTTTCCATTGCTTAAATCTTAAAGCAACTGTAGCGTTGTCTCCTTCGAAATTCAGCTTTTCCGGAGCTGGCAATAAGTTTGTAATTTTCGTGGTAGGTAGATATGGGGCGACCTAGAACTGAAGTAAATCTTGGTAACTACAAGTTTACAGTATATTATTAATTCATCCCCACATCTACATACAGTCAACTAGTATCATAATGCATTTACTGCCTGATACGCAATCACGTACGATTTACAATTTCATGTAGGTTCGCACTACCTAAACACATGATCACATACGATTTACAATTTCATGTAGGTTCGCACTACCTGAACACACGATCACGTACGATTTTCAATTTCATGTAGGTTCGCACTACCTAAACACACGATCACGTACGATTTTCAATTTCATGTAGGTTCGCACTACCTAAACACACGATCACGTACGATTTTCAATTTCATGTAGGTTCGCACTACCTAAACACACGATCACGTACGATTTTCAATTTCATGTAGGTTCGCACTACCTAAACACACGATCACGCACGATTTACAATTTCATGTAGGTTCGTACTACCAGTTACACACGATCACGCACGATTCACAATTTCATGTAGGTTCGTACTACCAGTTACACACGATCACGCACGATTCACAATTTCATGTAGGTTCGTACTACCAGTTACACACGATCACGCACGATTTATAGGTTCGTACTACCTAACACACGATCACGCACGATTTACAATTTCATGTAGGTTCGTACTACCAGTTACACACGATCACGCACGATTCACAATTTCATGTAGGTTCGTACTACCAGTTACACACGATCACGCACGATTCACAATTTCATGTAGGTTCGTACTACCAGTTACACACGATCACGCACGATTCACAATTTCATGTAGGTTCGTACTACCAGTTACACACGATCACGCACGATTCACAATTTCATGTAGGTTCGTACTACCAGTTACACACGATCACGCACGATTTATAGGTTCGTACTACCTAACACACGATCACGCACGATTTACAATTTCATGTAGGTTCGTACTACCAGTTACACACGATCACGCACGATTTACAATTTCATGTAGGTTCGTACTACCAGTTACACACGATCACGCACGATTCACAATTTCATGTAGGTTCGTACTACCAGTTACACACGATCACGCACGATTTATAGGTTCGTACTACCTAACACACGATCACGCACGATTTACAATTTCATGTAGGTTCGTACTACCAGTTACACACGATCACGCACGATTCACAATTCATGTAGGTTCGTACTACCTAACACACGATCACGCACGATTTATAGGTTCGTACTACCTAACATATTCTTGCTATCTGCGAAAACTATTGATGATAGAATAAAAATTAAATAATGTACTACGACTTTGCAGACACCTCATTATTTACAAAAGTGTCGCGATACCATATATCCAACTACTGTAGTTATGCCACTATAACAACTTTTTTACATTTTAAAAGTTGATATAATTTGCTCAATATAATCAAACCACATTATTCATACCTCTGTATCAGTCCTTATCGCATTAAATGATATTTTATTAAAGACCGTTTCAATACCTGTAAAATACAAATTGTTAAAATCGGAAATTCCATTCAAAACATACCAATAACGAATTTAAAATGTCCGTCTAAGGAAAATAATGCATTTATAAAATAAAGCGGTGTGGGTGGCCCCGCGCAGCGTAGTCTCAGTGTCTAATTAAAGTAATTACAAAATAATTATAATCAAATAAAATAAATATAAGTATACAAGTGCTTCATATAAGTATCTCTAGGAAAAGCTACCTACCATAAATTAGTTATCTGTGGAATACTGTGCATTGTTTATCTGTTGCCTGAAAAGGAATAAAATTTTCTGTTCGAATAAATGTCATATCACGGATGGTTTGATTTTCTTAACCTATTACAAAATTTACAAAGTTATTAAACATTTTGGTGCCGAAACCCGGGAAAAGTTGTGAAATTATAAGTATAAAGTAGTATCAAACAAGTGCAAACTGCAGTGTTGTGAAAATAAACAGTAAAACTCGTTAAATTCAGTTGTGTCGTAGTGGCGTGATCTGGGCGGGGCCGGCCGGTGTCGTGTTCGTGTTAACCTTAACCTGTCCTGTCTCAGTATTGTGAAGTCGTCTTAGTTATATTTAAAAATGGAAGAATTAGTCGCATACCAGGAAGACAAGTTGGAAAGATTGAGTAAAGCTTATTCAAATTACAAAAAAAGTCCGAAAGAAAGGTTATCAAAGAATTACATAGAAACTAAATTGGAAAACATAGAGAAATCTTGGAAGGAATTTTGCGAGGTGCACAAGAAGATTGTAACAAGTGTGAAAAAAGAAAGCAAGCAAAAAATGGAGTATTTTACGCAAGATTGCTATGATAAATTTGAAACCAGCTATGAAGATTACAAAATACGTTTAAAGGAAGACTTGTCGGTCTATCTGGATTGTCCAAGTGCCATGCCATCAGTAAGTCCAGGTAACGAGATTAAGTTACCCCGAATAGAGCTGCCTAAGTTTGATGGGAACTATGGTGAGTGGCAAACCTTTTATGATATGTTTGTATCATTGATTCATACCAACTCCTCTATTAGTGCAGTCCAAAAACTACACTATTTGAAGAGCAATTTAACAGGAGAGGCTGAGAAGCTTCTAAAAAACTTGAGCACAACAGAAAATAATTACCAAGAGGCCTGGTCACAATTAACTCGTAGGTATAATAATAAACGGTACAACACAAATGAAATTCTGAGAACATTATTTTCTCAAAAGCCATTATCAACTGAGTCTTCATATGCAATTAAGACACTTTTGGACACCACAGTTACTTGCTTAAAATCATTGGACACGTTCGGAATTGATACCAAGTCATGGGACTTGCTCACAATTTATTTGACTACCTCGAAGCTCGACCCTGAGTCGCGCCGGCAATGGGAAGTGCAGGTATGCGATACAGAGTCAGATAAACTGCCCACATGGGACCAAATGGTCAAATTTCTGGAAAACCGATTTCGAACACTAGAAATGATAGATGCATCTAAACCTAAGTCATCTTCTAATATTAATTCAATACGAAAGGTATCAAAATCATTCCACTCCGCCATTCGAGAAGAGAAAAAGAACAGAATCCATTGTGTGTTATGTTCAGGAGCACATATGTTATATCAGTGCAAACAATTTAATGCTCAGACCCCAGACGAGAGAGTGATGTATGTACAATCAAACAGGCTGTGCTTTAATTGTTTGGCTCCAACACACAATGTACGGAGCTGTCATCAATCCACTTGTTGCCATCGGTGTGGTCGAAGACATCACACTATTTTACATTTAGAGAGAGGCAATTCTAATGCAACACAGGTGGAAGCTAAGGATGACAACCATCAAAATAATTCAGAGGATCCTGAGAGAGAGAAAAAAGTCATATCCCATTTTACTAATTCGAGTAATAATGACCAAGTGCTCCTGGCCACAGCGTCGGTGCAGGTCAAATCAAAAAATGGAGATATACATTCATTCAGAGCTTTACTTGACCAAGGCTCACAAGCGTCGTTTATTACAGAAACAACTGTACAGTTTCTGGGAATCAAGAAAACACCTGTATCTGGCATTGTGTTTGGTGTAGGCGAATCGAAAACTAAAATAAAAAATATGGCTACATTCAACATCCAATCCTACCATGATACTGAGTTTTCTATAGAAGTGAACGCATTCATATTGAGTAGTTTGACATCAATTTTACCAGAAAGAGAGATCCCCACATCCGAAGCATTATGGCCAGACATGAATGCACTTCCGCTGGCCGATCCTCACTATGCCACACCTGGACGGATTCATATATTGCTGGGTGCAGAGGTGTATAGTGAGATACTACTTGGAGGAATTAAGAGATTCCCTGACCGGAAATTAATAGCACAGAACACGAGACTAGGATGGATAGTATCAGGACGAGTATCCAATCAATCATCAACTCAAGTTGTCAATCTTCATATTACATCTAAGATGTCACATGAGACTGAGTTATTAAAGAAATTTTGGGAAATAGAGCAAGAACCAGAAAGCATACAGAGAAGGTTGACAAAGGAGGAAAAAATGTGTGAGGAGTTTTATGAAAAGACAACAAGTCGAGATAATGATGGAAGATACATAGTTAAACTTCCATTTAAAGAAGAGGACCCCCAGTGCCTTTATGGGGAGTCACAAAAGATAGCACAAAGAAGATTCAATTTCTTAGAGAAGAAGTTAATGAGAGATCCCAAGTTATGTGCAAATTATGCAGAAGTGCTACAAGAATATGTAGACTTGAACCATATGAAGTTAATCACTGAGGAGCACGAGTTGAATAATCCACACGTGGTGTATCTTCCCCACCACGCGGTGATCCGAAATGATAAACAGACTACCCGACTGCGAATAGTCTGGGATGCATCATCGAAAGGACTTAACAATGTTTCATTAAATGATTGTTTAGGTATTGGGCCTAAACTACAACAAGACCTTCGACATATTTTAATGAGATGGCGGTGCCATCCCATTTGCCTGGTGGCCGATATTGTAAAAATGTACAGGCAAGTCTTGGTACACAATGAAGATACCAAATATCAAAGACTTTTGTGGCGTTCGAATCATGAAGAGGCTATGCAACATTATGAACTATTGAGATTGAGTTTTGGAATGGCAAGTTCACCGTATCTAGCTGTTAAAACACTGCAGCAGCTAGCTAAGGATGAACAAATGAACTATCCAAAGGCTGCACTAATTACATTGAATGATTTTTACATGGATGACATGATGAGTGGGTGTCAGACTGAAGAAGAAGCCATTGAGTTGTATGAGGAAATAAATAATTTAATGAAAGCTGGAGGATTTGAGTTACAAAAGTGGTGTACTAATAGTCAAAAATTAAAAGAACATATAATTGAAGAAAGTCAAAGATTTGAGAAACACATACCAATAAAAGAGAGTGATACATTAAAAGTGTTAGGAATTTGTTGGAATAAAATTAGTGATTGTTTTGAATATACAATTCAGTTACCAGATGTCAGTGCTCCTATAACAAAAAGAAAGGTTCTGTCTGATATTGCACGTTTGTATGATCCAATGGGATGGATTGCTCCTGTTATCATTACTGCAAAAATCTTTATTCAAAAGCTCTGGAAGGCCAGATTAGAGTGGGACGATGAGCTGCCCTCGAACCTGTTAAATGAGTGGATCAATTATAAGAATAGTCTTATGCAAATTGAAAATATAGTAATTCCTCGATGGCTTAACTTAACAGAAAAGTGTGAGGTACAGTTACATGCGTTTTCAGATGCATCTTCAGCTGCATATGCAGGTGCAGTTTATATGAAAGTAATCCAACCTCATGGGAAAATATATGTAAATTTAATAACTGCAAAAACGAAAGTAGCGCCAATTGAGAAGGAGATATCCATACCAAGACTGGAACTTTGTGGTGCACTTCTAGCAACAAAGTTATTGAATGAGGTTGCAATAATAATGAAAGTTCCTAAACAAAATTTGTTTGCCTGGACGGACTCAACAGTGGTCTTAGCATGGCTTCGGGGATTACCAAATAGATGGACCACATTTGTGAGCAATAGAGTATCAGAAATTCTGAACATGATAGAATTCGATCAATGGGCCCATGTACCTACAAATGAAAATCCGGCTGATGCAGCCTCAAGGGGATTGTCCGTTAAGATGTTGACTGAGAATACTCTGTGGTGGAATGGTCCAGAGTGGCTTCAAGCCCCTTACATATCTCGTAACATTCATAATTATAATACAAATGAGGAAGAAAAGCTTATCAAACGTATAGTTACTTCATCAATAGTGCAGAAAGAAACAGAATTCTTATGGCTTAGGTTTTCATCTCTACCAAGAATGCTTCGTGTATTATCTTACTGTAAAAGAGTTTTTAGTCACGAGAAACCAAATGATGTAATTGTGAAGCCTAACGAAATAAATAATACATTGGATATGTGTATTCGACTGTGCCAAGAATTCTATTTTGCTGAAGAATTGAAGCAGTTGAAACTGCAGCATAATTTATCAAATAAAAATCCGCTTCATACACTTAATCGCTTTCTTGATGAGAAAGGAATTTTAAGAGTTGGTGGACGAATTGAGAGAGCTCAAGTGGATTATGACCAGAAACACCCAATAATTATTCCTAGTAAAACTCATTTTACTAACTTGTTAATTACTGATGCGCACTTAAGGACCTTACATGGAGGACTCCAGCTAATGCTAAATTACTTGAGAAGTAAATATCGGATTCCGAGAGCACGAGAGCAAGTGAAGAAAAAATATAGAAACTGTACCCTGTGTACGTTACTCTAAAAGTAAAAGATATAAATGGGCCACACAACAGCCTGAGCCAAATATAAATGACATTGTGTTGATCCGGGAAGATAATCTCCCACCAGCCAAGTGGTTGCTGGCAAAAGTTGTTGAAAAACACCCTGGAAAAGACAATATAACCCGTGTTGTTACATTAAAAACTAAAAGTGGTCTTTTGAAGCGCCCTTGTAATAAATTGTGTCTTTTACCTAAAGATATGTAAATCATTGATTAGAGTTTACATTCAATTTTTTAATTAAATTTATTTAGATAGATACTTTAATAGTTTAAATCTTGCATTGTATTAAGTTAGTACTTGTTTTGCGCCCTTGTACTAAATTGCGTCCTTTACCTAAAGATATGTAAATCATTTGACTAGAGTTTACATTCAATTTTTTAATTAAATTTATTTAGATAGATACTTTAATAGTTAAAATCTTGCATTGTATTAAGGAAGTACTTGTTTTGAGTTATGACCCAAGAATTCAATTTGTTTTGCCTAGTATACCTTGGGTCCTTATTAGATTGGAGTTAGTACTACATAAATTTTGCTTTGTTTAATCCACATATTTAAAGTTCCTCGTTGTAGAGATAAGAACTATGTTCTTGGTGGGCGGAATGTCTAATTAAAGTAATTACAAAATAATTATAATCAAATAAAATAAATATAAGTATACAAGTGCTTCATATAAGTATCTCTAGGAAAAGCTACCTACCATAAATTAGTTATCTGTGGAATACTGTGCATTGTTTATCTGTTGCCTGAAAAGGAATAAAATTTTCTGTTCGAATAAATGTCATATCACGGATGGTTTGATTTTCTTAACCTATTACAAAATTTACAAAGTTATTAAACACTCAGATATATTACTTAAAGGATGAATAGAATTGATGAATTGCTTCATATTAGCAACAAATGTTTGCAGTCGAATTAATTAATAGAAACCTAGGATATGTAGGTACCCTTCATCTCGATGATCCCCGAAGAGTATCTGTATCCATGTTACATGTCACACATGTCCACAATACAGATTAAAATCTTTTCGTTTTACACCCATATGAGCAATCCTTCAGGTAGGCAATCCATTTCACACAGTACAGATTAAAATCTATACGTTTTATCCCTTTAAGAACAATCCTTCAGGTAGGTGTAAGTACCTGGTTATGAGTTTATGATACAATTTATTTATTTATGACTTTGTTATCACTGAAATAAGAGCCTATATCATCTTGTCTACTTGAAACTTATATAATAATAATATAACTTAATATAATATGCCTTGGCCAAAGGCAACGAGTTTTTTGTAGTAACTTACATAAAAAATGCTGTAAATTCAATCTATTTATAAAGCGTATTTTTTATTATGTATTGGAATGAAATACAACACAGGTAATACAACAAAGAGCCTACCTACTCTTTTTGAAATTCATAGGTATTTGTGAAATTTAAATTTTTATTATAACTAGGTAAATATAAATAAAATGTTATTTTTGAAATTAAAAGTATTTGTGAAATTTGTGTAACGAAAATTGTAATTATTGTGCTTGTATTATTTTCCATGGAAATAAAGGGCTATTTTATTTTTTATTTTTATAATATAATATGCATGTTCTCTGTGTAAGTTGTGCTTCCTTGTAAGTGACATTTTCACTCTGGCACACAACACCATTTAATGTAATTCGTATAATAATCTGTGAAATGTTGTTAGGATGCCTTAACTCTAATAAATAATTAAATACAAGAAATCAACCTATCTAGGTCAATACTTAGTACCGTTATGGCTTATTAAATTACCAACTTTAGTTGTAATTCATTAAAATTATTGATTACTAAAGTCATAGCCTCGAATAAATAATAGCATAACTAGTGTTGCCGCTGTTGTTCCGGTATAATATTACTCAAAACAATATAAAACCACACACAGTTTACGGTAAGTAGTTGTAATGTATTGGAAAACAATGGCGGTTACATACATGTTACGTACGGACAATTCGATTGGTCGCGTAGCGGTCCCACGAACAAGACATTCCGTGCCTAACATTGGACGGGTCTCTCACCACTCTAGATTTAGTTTAGTAATAAGTTAAAATGTAATTTTCTATTGAAGAAAATTAAATAGTTTATAGAACCTAACGTCTCGACCACCTAATTTCACCCTGCCGCCGATATGTAACTTACATACCTACACGATACATAATTCTAAGTGTTCACTGAGTGCGATGCGTTATAGTGAAGAGTAGGACGCGAATCATACATGAGTTTGTAAGAGTAGCCTATTGTTTTTGTAATGAGCGCGCACAATGTCCCACTTCAAATGAGGCGAAGTGTATATTGTTCGTCGTGATACATTTGAAGTACTGACTAGAACAACTAGGAATTCGAACTCAATTTTATGAATAATAAAAACTGTAATAATTTGTTTACAATAATCTGCCGCGATACCTGCCTACCGCATAGCAATGCCGCGACACGATGATTAGGTAATCGGGATCCTTATGGACAGAGGTATGTATATTTATTTTATGTTGATCCATCAGTAATTTAACAATCAATCATAAAGTAACAAACATCCAATGCATAAAGTTCTTAGACCATCCAATTTTATTTATGTACCTACATACTTATTCAACCTTCCTCTCTCCGTATTTCGAAAAAATATTTTTAATATTTTTAATTTACCACTAACCTTTTATTCTCGTCGCCATATGTAGTGCTCCGTGTCACCCTTGTCATAAAGGGTACATTAATTGGCTCGTTACCACACCAGTGCGCAGTAAACGTCCGTTCTCGCCCGTGGCTAATACGTGACTGTTTACCTCACTCCCGTGTGCTCGAGACAACGTCATGTTTAACAGATTATATATATATCACATACACTACAATCTCAATTGAATCAAAGGAATCAATGAATCATGAGGATAATCTCTGCCTTTTGTTAAAAATGTTAGTCGTTTTAATGAATTATTTTTAGTGCTTCAATGAATACCTAACTTTTGTAAATTAACTAGCTACCTAGTAGAAAAATATGTAGGTATATTAATTGAGATCATAGATAAATCAATCGAATCCTTATAAATTTTTACTCTGTAAGTAAGTATAATGCCACAAATACGGATACAATACGGATTCAAATATCATAATAATTTGTGATTTTAATTAATGATCAAAACAATTACTATTCGTTGAAAATGATTTGTTTGTGAATATTAGAATATTCAAGCGAACCTAGCGTGTTCGCGAGTGCAGTAAAAAAGAAATCAATTTTCAAACCAGCGAAACCAACGACCATTTTGAGCGGAACCGAATAACCTTTGCTATTTGAAAATTTATTGGCAGTAAAGCCGGCTTTTCTATCTTTTCGAAACGTTTTTCCCGTGTGAATACTACCGATTTTTATAGGTGTCAGTTAACTAGACCACCTTAAGTCGGATACTTAAACAACTGGGCGACACAAAAATCGTATCTACATTTTAGAATCGATATAGGTATCAGGTCGATCAGAATAGGTACAGAAAAAACTAGAAGGGACTAGTAGAATTTGCACTACGCATTACCAGAACTAAGACAGCCGATCCTGCCAGCCAATCTTCAAAACTCTACCACGAAATATTGCTAGCTCGGGGATATCGTGTTCCTAACTTCCTAGTCAGAGATAATGAAGGAATATTCATAATATTTCATTATTCCGCTAAGGTAGGTAAGACTAAGCGCTCAGTAATCAAAAACAATTTGTGGCGCCTATTTTCGGGCGCGCCTGCGGCTTCTTTCTTTTTCTTTTTTTTTCCAGGGCAACACCAACGCCATATCAAATCTGCCGTGTTATTTTTACTTAAAAGAGTGATTGCACTCCGGTCTAGTGTTCACGTTGATGCCGGTTACAGACTTTTCTAGAATGTTTGTGACCGACTTAGAACGTAACGCATACTAAAAATTACTAAACTGGGCCCCGGTACTTAATCTATATTGTGAATCACAAACAAATAAACAGGACTCTGGAGTATTAGTCACTAATAGCCCCTGCTCCTATAAACCTCATATTTAATATCCGAATGACAATTTATCATACTAACTGGACTAACTCTACCTTGTTTTGAATATTTATTTAATACTATTGACTATTATAATTATGCAAAATACTGGGTAGGACCTACCATAGAAATGGATTGTTGAATGTCGATTGATTGCCATTATCTGTAGAGGACTGCTCGTTAAACTATGTATTTGTGATTTGACGTCAACACGGCGTCAATTGACCGCACCACCTACATATTGTTCCATTAATATATGTAGGTATTCAATGCTACATTTACATCAGTATTTTAAATAATAAATAAATTAAACGTTAAATGATTTACGTTAAATTTAAGATAAGAACAAACTTGATGAGGAAAGAAGATGAGAATTTTCAGTTTCATTTGGGCAACCAAAAATATTCATAAGCTGAAATTTTAAGTTAACCAGCAACGTGATGAATTATGGCATTACTGAATATGGTCTTCCAGTGTTTATACTCTTATTATACTAATTCATAGAATATTCAATAAACTATGCATACTTGCCTACGTGCCGTCCCCAGATTTCGAGAACGATAAGTGCTATGGTATCCGCTGCTTGTCGCTAGAGGTGATTAAAGGGGACATCTAGGATCGTGGAAGGCAAGAGTTGGTACCGTTCATCCAGCGTCCCCGGGAAGGTTGACGGTGTGTGTCTGCACTGCATTATTATAGGCTTGACTTGGCTTCTGAATCCATGCAGAGCCTGTGATGGGCGCTGCGCTGGAGTTCACCATAACTTTCAGACCAATAAAACAAACGTTATGTTCAGTGTACCTTTCATCCGCAACGCGCATGCTACCACAACCCTTTCTTTGCCCCACTGCCCCACTATTGGGCACGGGTCTCCTCTCAGAATGGGAGGGATTAGGCCTTAGTCCACCACGCTGGCCACATTCCTTCGAGAACATTATAAAGAACTCTCAGGCATGCAGGTTTCCTCAGTGTATCCTTCACCGTTACAGCAAGTAACATTTAATTTCTAACTTGTCATTGGTGTGTTCCGTTTGGGTTTGAACCCGGACAGCTCGAGTGAGAGGTGAGTTCGACAGCCACTGGGCTACACCGCTAACGTTCATACATCAGTTTCCAATGCCTGTCAATTTGGGCTTAATAATTAAGAGGGTGTAGTTTAATTGGCCAAAGCAAGTATGTTATTACAATTAGTGTTCGGTAGTGTTATTCAAGAATATTTTAAGTCTTTATTTATTTTATACAACTTTTAATTCACACCTCTAAAGAGATATACAATGGGCGGACTTAATGCCTTAAAGTATTTTCTACTAGTTGAACCCTAGTTGGCATAGTTGTAGCGTCCATAGCCCAATGGCTCGGTTCGATTCAATGTGATCGAAAGAGTTAAGCAACGACGGGCCCGGTCGGTTTGTGGATGGGTGACCGCTAGTGGCAAAATTTCATGGACGCTACCGTGCTTCGGAGGGCACGTAAAGCCGTCGGTCCCGGTTGTTTTCAATGTTGGAAACAGTCGTTAAGCCTTGTCGAAGACCTTCGGGTGGCTTGAGAACATTCGACACTGGGTTGGCCACTAACCCCTCCACTAATCCGCATTGGAGCAGCGTGGTGGAGTATGCTCTAGACCCCCCGCAGCTGCGTCTGTGGGGGAGACCCGTGCCCAGCAGTGGGACGTCTATGGGTCGCAGCGAGCGAACCCTAGTTGGGTGGGGAAAGGTTGCCGTAGGTGAGAAAAAAAAATTAAGATTAAAACAGTTTACAATTCACTAAATTGCAAACACACAAAAATATATACATAAGTACATACAATACGTAAAAAATACAAATGCCTATACTATTATATATATACATATATAAATAACATCAAATATATTTTGGTAATATATACATATTATTACATACACATTATCTTATCCGACAGTGGAAGGTGATAGGTAGCGCTCACGAACAAGTTTTAAAGGTAGTGTTTTAAAAAAAAACACGATTTACCCTACCCTGCGAAGATTACCTATCTTCGCAAGCCTTAGCCTTAACTTCTAGGTACATTAAGGTGCTGTAAATGTAACAAGAGAACAGAAAACGACGTTGCGTATAATTGCGTAACATTATGTATGAAGTTACGAAACAGTTTTGCATACTACGAGTACAATCCAGCATACGCGATTTGGCAGAATCTGTCGTGCGTAAATTTAATGTGCTTTGACGCGCGATTTTGCACGGCACACTCTATCGAGTTTATGAAGTTTGTTGTAGCGGGTGGGGGAATAGTGTTGCGCGGGTAGCTGATAGTAAAGCGGATTAAGCAAAATCCGTCGTAGAGCGATTCGGTTGGGATCGATTGTGCGAATAGTGTCGAATGTGTGAGGGTGTACTTGGCAATAATATCAAATAGACTAGTACTGCGATGATTAGCCGTGATAAGTGCCGAATGTGTGGACGAGGCGTTTTCTTCAAATAAACAGCTACTTATACCTTAATATTCCTCATTAGCTTGCCAGGCTCCAGTTTATAAGAGGACTGTAGGCTATGAACTGAGTAGATTTGCAGAGCCACTACGATGCTTCAATGGGAAGACTGGATATTATTGATGGAGGGTCAGAGGCCAACACAAGTTTGTAAACCGCACTACAAATTACGCCCTACAATGCCGACATAGATTGACGACAGCTATCTAGTGGTAACAAAGATTAACACACCAAAGTAGCCAAAGACCAACGATTTTCAATATATCTACAACAAGACAAGACAAGTAGATCAAGATGCAATAATTTAAGAAATAATTCTTAATATATAAATAATAATAATAATTTTGGTCCCGAACATTTTATTTATTGTTTCTTCTACTTTGTAGAAAAATCTTTTTAATCTCTATAAGCCCTTCGAGGTTATGGGAGAAATTAGTAATGTTACAGAAATAATAATTAACCTTACATTACTTACATACTTAAACCTGCATACAATTCTCCCGGACACCCACCGCCGCCACCACAACCATTTCCGCGGTGCAAGCTATTGTGTTCCGTTTCAGTGTTCCGATTGAAAAGGCGTGGTTGCTGGTTAAACTCATACAAAAAGTGTCCATCTTTTCCTCTACGATATCAACAGATCTATTACGCTTCGAACAGACTTTTACTAACTGGATTATTTTACTAACAGTGTCTAACATGATACATTTAAAATTTGAGTTCGTATAAGTAATGCCTAACATTTACAGATTCATTTTTACTCCCAGTTCAGCGGTGAATGAGTGTGTATGCTCGTTTGATATCTAACATGAAATAAGTAAAGAAATCAGTAATATTATTCTTGGCCAACAGGCAATCCCTATGATAATATGAAATACCCGAAAGAGAGTAATTAAGTTGAAAGGTTTAAAGTCTGTTTGTTCCTATTAATGTTGTTATAATAAATTTCACAGCTCAAACTACACAAAATAAATAAGTTTCACAAAACATTTGAATTTCAAATAAGTGGGCACGTTAGTCAAACGAGAAAGTTATACTTTTGAGATAACAACGAGTGTACGGTATTCGAGCGGCGCTGCTGCAATGCCCACTGATTTATTTGAAAAGTTATCTCTTAAAAGTCTGCGAAGTAAGTGGAAAGAAACATATTCGGACGGTCACAAAACGTTCGGGGTTCAGATGCTTAAAAAGGGTTCTCGGGAAACTTGAAGGGGAAATAAAGTGTGGCGGCGCATTTTCCATGTGGCACTGATTTGAATACGGGACATACATTTTCATAGAAAAGGGGACGTCGATTGTAATTTAATGACAGTGTGTAGAAACATGAATAACCCAAGGGTGTTATTACGTTCTTAGCCTTAAACAGAAACGCTGCCTCGAGTGGTACCCAAGGCGCACAAAGGTACTCCGAGTCTAAAGTACGTATTGTTTTACAAAGTTTTGATGATTTGATGATTTCATACTGTACCCATTCAACCTACTCCACCCATTTCTTGAGTGCAGTGTCGAAATTACTCCGAAACACTTTCACACTTGCGACGACGCACAACTAATTTTTAATTGATATTAAGATAGAATTGAATAGAATAGAAATGAATTTATTCGTAATAGTACTCAATTATGTGTTTAACGTTTCATAACATTCGCACTTTAAGAGAAAATAAATGTTCAAAAGTAGTTCTAGCTGTATCAGGCCAATTGCCTAATAGCCGTTATCTCTCTATCGTTGGTAGGTAGGTCGGACCTATATAGGTAGGTATGTATTATATTTGTTCCATTACTGAAACGTAAATGGACACTGAAACATCAGATATAGATATCTGATGCATTTGTATTAGCTTTCTATTTCCAGAACGGTTTGTGAGTAAATAAACTAAAAGTAGTTACTTTACCTATGAGTGTATAGTACTGGAGTGTTCATGGCATTGTCATTTTGCTCGAACTGGCCTCTCACTCGAGGGGGTGTGAGTTCAAATCTATAAGCGGCTCGCACCAATGACTTTATTAAATGTCACCTCCAGTAACGGCTGAGGAAAACTTTGCAGGTGCATGCCTGAGACTTGACAGTGTAGCAGGTGCATCCGGTCGAGTGACAGGCACATTTTCTGCAACTATGTGCTCAGTGGACATACCTATTAGACAAAGAATAATTACAGAAATTCAACAGTCCTCAATATACTCCACAGCAAAATGTAAATTGGGGATATATAAAGACTTCCTTATGTAATTACTGCAACCATTTTGTCGCGCGTATCACGGTCAGTAATTACAGAGCGTAATACACGATGGGAATCCATTGCTGTGTTCGCTTGTCGGCACGGATACTGTAATTTATGTGTCACACGCCTCTCTACATGCCGGCCGCCTCTGAAAACACTGTAAATCCTTTGTTGCGGAATAATTAAAAAGTATCTCATTATATTGCTTCTAGTGACACATATCCCAAAAATATATTATATTACTAAATGTCTTACGATCCGGTAAAATTTACATATTTAGGTACCTACACGCCAGCTTTTCGTATTCATTTATCATCGTGCATACCCAGAAAACAACCAGTTTAATACCCATCACTAGACTACAAACATATATTTTCTGTATAGTTAACTTTAGTTACCGGGAATTCTTTGTTTAAAAATTATATGGCAGTGCTACGGGCAATAACTTATAATAAGTAGATATTATTATTCTTTATGCTTGAAAACTTATCAACTGAAAGATAGATAAGAACCGAAAGAAGAAGATGAGAGAGAGAAGAACCGTGCCAAGCAATGGAAAATGAAGAGAGAGAGAGAGAAGAACCGTGCCAAGCAGTGGAAATGAAGAGAGAGAGAGAGACGAACCGTGCCAAGCAATGAGAAATGAAGAGAGAGTAGAACCGTGACAAACAATGGGAAATTTAGAGAGAGAGAGAGTAGAACCGTGACAAACAATGGGAAATTAAGAGAGAGAGAGTAGAACCGTGACAAACAATGGGAAATATAGAGAGAGAGAGTAGAACCGTGACAAACAATGGGAAATTAAGAGAGAGAGAGTAGAACCGTGACAAACAATGGGAAATGAAATGAGAGGAATCGGCTTAGCTAACGTGTAACTATCATCAAGAGCTTCATAGGTCATAGTAATTGGTAGAAACCTACGCTTGAAGGCTTACCTATTATTTTGAATTATTTAAGTGCTTTCAATGACTTATTATAGCCTATTACATACCACCACTTGCCTTTATTCGCATGACACGTAGCACCTGCGTAAATTACGTATAATAAATTCAAGATTAAGGTGTTATAGTATACGTGTGCTCGTTTGTACACATTAGCAATGGAGCCAAGACGGATCACGTTTTGTCACAAACTATAACTATAAATGCCACATATGTATGTATGTTCATGCACGGGGTACATAATTTTGATAGAAATAGTGTATTTATTCTACAGTAGCAGAAATCTTTACGTCATATTTTTTGGTTATACCTTTATAAAATTGTATAATTCCCGTTACCGCGTGAAGATATTGAGACTTGTTCAAACAAGAACGCCATTTTTAATGATTAGCCAATAATTAAATAGTACCTACATGTTACATTAACGATTTGTAAATTTTAAAAATATTAGTTGTTCCGGATTATTTTATATTTAGTTAAATGCTTTATTTATTAGTCTTGATAGCATTATTTTGTATATTAATATATAAAATGAATATAATATGATTTATGATGATCCCACATATTAGAAGTTAATTTAACCAGTTTTGGTAACTATACAAAAAGTATTTTCGTCATCAATCTTTCAAAATGTTCACATTCCATATCCATAGCCATATCGAACGGCCAAAACTACAACCGAGTAATGAACGGAAAAAAACAACTAATTATTAACATTCTTGATCCAATAAAAACTTATCATATTCCACTCTACTATTTAGATATTTGGAAATTACATTAATTAAGTAGTCAAGTTATGTCCAATGTAGTACAGTACAATACCAATATACAATACAAGACCAATGTAGTCATACCTTCAAAACAGATTCCAAAAACGAGTCACATGTTACTTTCTTTTAAATCCTTCGGGTGAATCACCTTGGAATAGTCTCGTAACTGAGAGTAGGTATAATAATTTCCTTAACACAAAGCTGTATGAACAATAAGTAAGTAGACTTATCGTAGACAAAGAAGAGTTCTTGCCAGTTAAGTTTTCAAAACTGGATGAAAGTCTGAAACAGCTGGATCTCTAATTTTGTTTTCTGAATAATTTAAATGCTCTTTATGCCTGTATACATAATGATGATAATAAAGAAGAATTAAAATAATAATATGGTTTCAATACACTCAAAAAAAGGAATCAACCTTTGTCTTCAGGTAATGCATAACTATATACATAACAGAAATAAGTCATGACGTTTTTATTCGTTCAAAATCGTGGAAATCTTACTTAGTCGGGAACAGTGGAAGTGGAAGTGGAAGAAAAGTGTCGAAGTGGACTAACACACCAACAACTACAATAAAAACTACTGAGTATAGTCATTCCCTAATCATCGTTACGAGTAATACTAGCCGATGTTTTTATTAAGAAGATATAATGCTAAACTAACATTGCCAATTTTTTTTTTCATTCAATCACCAAACGTCAACAATCATTTCACCCAACCACTTTTGCTCATTACATCATAATAGTGATGGTTAGCTCTCTACTTGAAACTAAATAAGGCAATCAATGAACTAATCACTCCAGAGAATGATAATTGAATTAGCTCAATTGACATTCTCTGGAGTGCTACAAAATTCCTAAATTCTACTGTATTCTACACTTGCATGTTAAACAAAGAGTCTCAGTGTGAATAGTATGAATATATTTATGGTGAGTATGAAAGTACTTTCCGTAACGGCACGGTCAGCCCCCGTTGGGAAATCATATCATCATAGATATCTAAGTGGATTCCATGCGCTTGGTAAAGTAAGTAAACATTCCCATTTGAAAATGAAATCGTAGATTTAGATTCGTAGATTTGATATTCTCATTCTAATACCTAGTTGATGAAATCTCCGTCATGTTGATTGGTATTATCTGCTTAGCGTTATTAATTTTATAAACTGTAAAAGACAAATTGTACTTCTATAATCTTTGTAGTAATTTAATTATCTTCTTGATTTTTTTAAGTAAGTAGGTTTACTTAAATATGGCATTATTTGCCAGTTAATGTATCAATGCAATGCTATAGTTGGTAATAACTGGAATAATGTAAATAACTGGAATGCCATCTGGAGGCCCTGGAAAAGTACCATAGGCTGAGTTTATTTTTTTAAATTATGCAGTACATTATTTGACAATTCAACACATTAAAAATTCTAAATTGAGCAATGAAGTTTTCAATTGGATTGTTGAAGTTTTCAATATTATGAAAAAATGTTAAAATAAAAAAATAAGACTACTTTAATGTATCATTTTGCCCTGCCCCACCACTCAAACCACATTTCGAGCCAATCTCATTAACTTTTAATGAATATGTTTTTCTCGGACTTCGTGCTTCAACAAACACTGAAAGTTTTTTTTAAGTATAAATGTATATTGGACATTAGTTAATGCGAATAATACGCAGTGGCCAGCATTGTTTGAAATATTGATTTAATTTAATATTAGTTATGAGTAATTTATAATATTATGTTGTTTTAATCTTTCTAATCTTTTGAAGCAAGCATAGAGTAAGGTAGTCCGTGAAGCAAGTGTTATATTTTAATACATACTCGTAAGAAATCGCTCATGAGGTGAAAAGTAGGTACTTACTTGAAGTACTGTCAATGTTTGGTTACATGCATTTTACACTTATAGTAGGTACATAAAAAAAGTTACAAACAATAGGAAGACGTCACTCACTCTCATAAACTCACTGACTAAACAAAAAAACATTTATTTCTTACTAATATTTACTGTAAGGAGGAAAGAATCGTTTTACTTCATTTCTGCTAGAGATACAATCAAGTTGTACTTATATTTACTTAGTAGGTATACTTACCTATGAAACATTACCTATACGTTATTATCTCATGTAGTTATCCAGAAAACTGAACGTTGCACGCAAATTAATTATTATCAGAGCATGTATTTTTTTAGCTACGTTACCCTTCAGGCGGAAGAAACTGTGAGCATACTTTGCGCTATACACCCCATAACTTGATAGAAAGCCATCTATTTTTGCCTGGAACCACTTACATTACTTTCATAATACATCATCCATACGCGCTTACGTTACTTATCCAAAACGGTTTCAATACATTAATGTGTAATTTATTCATGTAACAAATTGTTCTCTATTAGTCTACTTGTAGCAGCTATAGCACGTACGACGCGGAGAGAGAGTAGCGCCATAAATTTTACCTTATTGCCTTGTAATAAGGACTATGAGTATCATATACTTAGTGCGTAAGTTCACATAAATCGCGACCTTAATAATTTTGCTATGTTAAACGTCCGCGTATTTAGTTTGAGGGGCCTTAATTTTATAATATCGTGGTGAAAATTTATGGAAGGTCTTGACCGCGCTCACGAGTAGGTACAAGTAAATCCCAACATGCAAGCTTTTAAATGCCTATAAGTCTATAAATTATGATAAGAAAATAAGCCTTTGACGACTCCATGGTGCGGTGGCTTGTGACTCTGACTGCAGAACAGTGGTTCTGGGTTCGGATCCCAGTCGGGGCAGACATGATAAATATTTTCACTTGGATTGTTTATTATATTAAAGTAATATTCATATTCATGCACTTTATAAAAATTGTTTTTTTCTGTGCCATCGCGATACAAGCCTAGGCTTACCGCGGGGGTGCAAGTGTGTATCGTTTTGCTAAACCCTATTGAATTATATATTGTAATTGTATAACCAAGAGATATTTAAAATAATTCTATAGGAAGTCATTTTAGTAGTTAATAATAATAATAATAAATATCTTGGACATTCTCACACACGGCCATCTGACCCCAAAGTAGGCGCGAGCCTGTGTTATGGGTGTCAGAGACTGATATACATACATAGATATTTTTAAATACATACTTAAATAGATAATATTGACATCCAGACACAGAACAAATACAAGTGTTCGTCACACGAATATTTGTCCTGAGTGGGATTCGAACCCACGACCTTTGGCGCAACAGACAGGGTCACTACCGATTGCGCCAACGGGCCTGTCAGCCTACCCACATTATGATAGTGAAATAATTTTCTTTCGTTGTAAAACCGTGGTAAGTGTAAAGTAAGAACGAATAAATGCATCTAAAATATTCAGACCCTTCATTATTCGTTTTCATTTTGTAATGAATAACTACAATTTTTTTTAAACTATCATTTTCATTTCATTCAGGGATTTTTAAAATAACCATAATTCATTGTTATATCAAAAAAAATTATGTAAAGTATAAAAAACGAGCATATTTTACTAAAGATCATAATTTTCACAGCTTTCATAAAAGTTTATTTGTGCAGCATATGAGAAGAGGGCATGGTAGACCATGGTATCGCCAGCCTTTGCGCGCGTTTAAAAATAATTAAAAAATTAAAAATAATTTTAATAAAAAGATTTAAATATTATTTCTTACTATTTCGATTACAACGATTATTTTATGAAGTATGTCTAACTTACTATTTAGTAGGTGGCGAGCGGTGGTACTGCCCCGGGCGAACTCTTCCTTATAAAGTTTAAATTTTTACTAGTTTCATCATGTCTTTGTAGTTTCTATGTGATCTCTTTTCATTCGTAGGAACCTACAATCAGTAGGTACAACCAGTCTCTTTGATCTCTAATAACTATTTCTGTTAATAGTCCAGTGTATAACAGTGTACCCAGATATTAGCAGAGTTTGCGGGTGACATAATTAATTAAGACGTAATAGGGCAAGCGTAATTTATTATAATGGAATTTCTTCCCTTGCTCCGCTGCTCTCCCGATGGAAATTGAATGGGCAAAATAAATGTATTATACATTGAATTGAATTAGACAATCTCAGCTATTATTCGTACCTAGATTATCTACACCAGGTAAAGAGCCAACGCAATTAAATTTTTTCTTTGGGTTTGCTAGGGTTTGCTCTTAACTTTACAGTAAATGCTATTCATAGTATTCCCAGTGTAATATACAAATTCTATTCACTAAGGTTCAGTTTAACTATAACAACATAATCTTAGCCACTTACCCTTTTTCCAAAACAAGGCAAAATTAAAATAAAACATAGCTGTTAAAATGAAGTATTAGAAGTATGCCACCACTTGATTATCATTACTTTATCCACTCCATGATATTATTAATATCAGTTTTCATACCCGCTCCAGCAGCTTAATGCACTTTACTATAGTCAAGTTTCAAGTATTTTTCTCCGTTCTTCGAGGCGTAAATATAACGATCCTGTGGCTTTTGAGTGTACTTACATTACAAACAACGGAGTGCGAACAAAATTGTGCGCAGTTTAGATCAGCCCTAGGAGGACCATACCACTCTGAGACTGACGGTAATCACGGTTTATCAACATGCCTTGTAAAGTAATTTATCTGTAATTAGAAAGTACCCTGGAAACATACAAATTATCATTTCTAGGGTTATTTTTACGGCGGCACTAAATTTGAAATTGTAAAATCCGTAGACGTGTTATATAGTTTATATAGTACTTACAGAATGGTAATGGCCACGTCGTTTTAGGGTTGATAACCGATCCTATATTACTAGTTCTTAGAATTACGCGCATTACTTTTAGGAAGTCTGTCGGTTAATAAGACCACGTTTATTATGTCTAGTTACAACCGATTTGACAAAACAACGCGGTGACAGCCCAGTGGCTATCGAACTCGCTACTAACGTTGAAGGACACGATGTGGAAACATGCATGCCTGAGAGTTCATCACAACGTTCTCGAAGGTATGTGAAGTCTGCCAATCCGCACTTGGCCAGCGTGGTGGACTAAGGCCTTATCCCTCTCCCATTCTGAGAGGAGACCCGAGCCCAACAGTGGGACAAAGAAAGGGTTTTGATGATGATGATGATGATGACAAAACAAAACTGTCGTGAGTCAAAATTCTCTTAGTTTTCCTATGTTGCAAAAATAGCATCTACCAATAATCTTTTTAAAATAGCAATAAAATCAGTGAGTAGGTACGGATTTTACTAATAATGTTGTTCTTTTGTATATTTAGAGATTTTCTTTTTAGATAATATAGTTCATCACGCAGAAAGGTACTGTCAGCTTATCTGTTGGTTGCGTACTTGACTCTAAACAATAACATGCGGGAAATTAAGAAACTTCATGAACTGGTAAAAAGTATTATACACACATCTGTCTATCCCTTCAGGGATATAAAGGCATATTATGTTTATGAACTATTTGTTTATTATTTCCTTCTTACGTCCGTCAGTTTCAGGTATTAATTGAAAATGTGCATTATACCGAACGCGAACATTCGTTCTTACATCATAACGAATAGCCCTCAATTTCACGACTGACAAAAGCTTTTTGCATTTCATTTAGAAACATTTTACTATTAAATTTTAATATCATTGACACCCATCCTCCATTAAGCTTGCGGCAAGATGAATGACCTAGAAGCTGACATAATTAAACATAAAAATGATAAATGTTTGTAATATTTTCCGAACATGCTTATTCAGTTTATTAAATGGAACGAAATATCACAGTTTTCGTATACATAGGTTCGAAGTTGGTTTCAATTAATTACATTGCGTACTATCAGTGTATCTTAGTTAATTTACAAGCATCGATTTTAATTATTGTACCTACTCGTTCAATGCATGTATTTATGCAGGTATTTTTCTTTTGAAAGTTTTTTAGTATATGTATCCAAGGACGGATAGATAAAAGTGGTCCTGACACTGAGTTCTTACACATCTATATTAAAAGTAGTTCCCGAATTGACGTACCTAAGTTATTGTGAGGAAAATCCCTTTATGAATCCAAAAGGTTCGCAAAAAACTCGAAAAACCTAGTCGAATTGCGTGTACTTTCGTGCATATAAAAGACGTTTGACTTGAATTTAAAAAGCCTGAAGCTTCGAGTTTCAGAATAATGAGGTAAGGTTTTAAATTATTTTATGCGATATTTTTATCGCTGCTATGTTTGAAGTAGGTACACTCGTATGTACATCTTTATCAAAATGTGCTGAGAAACAACAAGAACTTTATTGCAATCTTTACAACTTCCACCACAACCCTTTTTTGTCCCACTGTTGGACACGGCTCTCCTTTCAGAACTTAAAATTAGTATAATTAAGTATCTACGTTGTGTTGCACACTTAATATTTTTGTACACTTGTAATAAATTATTAAAACCAAAAGACGGTTAATAAAATCAAATTATACGTATGTATGTGGACTTCTATTTCTACCTTACTTCATAAACTTTAAAGACTATTACAACAGTTGACTATTTCAAGAATTAAAAATCTATTTTTAATTGACAGTTGTATAATTGGGGTGAAATCGTGTAAACCAAATTGATCGCACAGACACAACTTGAAGGCTGTATTTTAAGCGCCAATACCATCCATTGTTTACAGTTACTTATTATTCAATTAACAGTGGAAAACCTCTCTGGTCTTGTCGAAAATTCAAATTCAAGAAAAAAACTTAATTGCATATTTTAAAGGAGAAAATTAAAATCAATTTTGATGTCATCAATATTCCATTTTACGTTCGTTATGATGGCATGCCGACAAAGAGATTTTATTGAATAAATTAAAATATGTTTAAAGGGAAATACTGTTAAGCTTGCATCGCGTCCCAACGGAATACCATTATAGCTTTGTGTCCGGTATGGGATATTTTTATTCGTTTCGAAGTAGCAAATAATTTCAGGGATTTGTTCAGTTTTCAAACCGTTTGGCAACAGCTGCTATTATGTTCGTGCCATATCCATCAATATTTGCAATGTTGTTATTTTAATTTTAATGGAAAAAAATGTGGTGGGCCCTTTGAACATTCCGTTTACCATAATTTTATTGATCATCCTTTGTTATATTTTTTTACTAGTGGACGCCCGCAGCTTCGCTCGCGTGGAATTAGACGTAACATAACCCAAATACAAAATTTAATTGAAATAATGTAGGTATATACGAAAAGCTTTTATACCTACTCATTTTGACACCCCTTTTACCCCCTTAAGAAATGATTTTCGAAACTCAATAAAAAACCTTCATAGGTACTGAATTTCATTCGAATAACAACTAACTTTGCACCCCCGTTTGACCCCCTTAGGGGGTGAATTTTCAAAAATCCTTTCTTAGTGCTCCCCTACGTTATAAAAGGGACCTCTGTGCAAAATTTCAAGTTTCTAGCCCTTATAGTTTAGGCCCTGCGTTGATATGTCAGTCAGTCAGTCAGTCAGTCAGCTTCTCCCTTTATTTAAATATATAGAACAGAATAAACTTTACTTTGCTTAAAAAATACACTATAAAGTATACATGAGGTTCCATTTCACTTCCTGCCAAGAAACTCTCAGTCCAAAGCGGGACATCTGCATAATGACAGCATCTTGAGAGCAAACGAATTTGCTACACGGCACCCTATTTGTTTCTTGATAAGATTCTGAAGCTTTTATAAATATAGTCTAATATACTCAATTAAAGGCGACCATGTTATTGCACAAACGCAGTAACGCATTTGTGCTGTGACTGACTTTGACCGAGACTCTTACTAACAGACTACTACTCTAACTAACACTAACCTTTTTATTTGCACAGTTTCAAAAAATGGGATAATCTATATATATAAAAAGAGAAGGTGACTGACTGACTGACTGACTGACTGACTGACTGACTGACTGACTGACTGACTGACATATCAACGCAGGGCCTAAACTATAAGGGCTAGAAACTTGAAATTTTGCACAGGGGTTCCTTTTATAACGTAGGGGAGCACTAAGAAAGGATTTTTGAAAATTCACCCCCTAAGGGGGTAAAACGGGGGTGCAAAGTTAGTATGAAACTTTGCCGTTTTTGATGTAAGTGAATGTCTAATTCCACGCGAGCGAAGCTGCGGGCGTCCACTAGTTATTAATAAACCATGTCCAATCCATACCCCGCGACTGACAATCGTCGCGCGCATTGCTTAGTTGAATTCCATCAGCCGTTCCAAAAATAAGTAAACCAGCTGACAACGCTAGCCAATGTGCGAGCCGGCGAAATTAATTTCCATTCTCGACCAAAACAGATCGTGAGGCTATTTCGTGGGCGTCACTCCCATTTCCTGCTCAGAGCGCAGCCATCGACTGTTCGGTACACTGCTCACAGTTTTCCTCATGTTTTTGCTGCTTACGGACTTCCTGATTTTTCGTTTTTCCACACGATTGAGGCGCGAATAGAAAATTCTGTGATTTTACACAACGTGACTGCCTACAGTGTATTTCGCTGCGAATTTGATTTGTTAGAGAAAAATGGTGATGCCATGTTTTGCTAGCGTTGATAAGGAGTTTTCAAAAGGCAAAGTCAAGCATGTTACAGTTACCTAACTACTGTACAGTTTTAACTACTTTTGCAGTTTGGTATAAATCCATACTATATATACTTATAGGTACTATAATATTATAAATGTGAAAGTGTGTTTGTTTGTTTGTTCGGCTTTCACGTCGCAACGAAGCTATTATATGGTATGGTTTTTGTGTGTGGAGATAGTGAGGAGGGTGGAGAGTGACGTAGGCTACTTTTTACCGCGGTAAAACATCCCCATGGGAAGATATCTATGTTTTGTTATTTGCTATATATTTAGTTCCGGATGTTGTTAATAGATGGTATTCATTTGCAAGTTCTGAATTTCGCTAACAAATTATACGTCATGTATGATAAACAACTCATTGTTAATTCCCTTTAATCACGCGGGCGGAGCCGCGGGTAAAAGCTAGTTCAATATAACTTAGATTAAATAAGTCGCTATTCAACCAAAATAATTTGCTGACTTTTGCTGATATGATAATACAGCAAAAGTCAGCAAAAATTCATTCAGTCCGTTCGAAAAAAAATACAAACTAATTACTCCAAAAGGGTCGCACGTCGAAAATCAGCGACATAATGCTGAATGTGATCCTATTTTGCTTATGAACCAATCCTAAAACCTATACTTTGTTCAAATAATAGGTATTACGTTGTACTGTGTGTATAATAGGTATTACGTTGTACTACGCTGTGCAAATAATTTTAAGCAATATAATGTTGTATTTTATCTAAGTACGGAATAAGTATTTTTTCAAACCACATTTAGAGTAGTTCGTTGTGTCTACTACATACACGGGTACGAGTAGGTATTTACTTTTCTTTATAAACACATTAGGTGGTTTTTATAGAGACGACAAAATGTCACGAAAGATTATTTTAATAAAACACAACTTCCAAAATCGAGCCCAAAAGTCTAATAAAACTGGATATTTTTTTGATCGTTGTTTTATACAATGTTATTTCACCATATTTTATTGTTATTCTTTGTTCATGAGGTGAGCTCTTTTTATGTTAAATTATCATAAGTTTATGCGTAGGTACGTCCTCCATGTAAAAACACTGCAATTATTTTTATTTGTATCCGTCATCCATGAGTTATGAATAAAAAAATCGGATTAGCCATGACTGAAACGAATTCAATACCGTATAACCATTTTAGTACAAAAATGCGTAGGTTCGTACATGTTGTTCGTTTTAGATCCGGCCAATATTTTTTGCGGTACGGTCGAATGTATACTGTGTGAATCGGAAACAAATCAAATATGCATTGGCAGTCCAAGCGCGAGATAGAATTCTCGCATTTATTAGTAACATGCCTTCCGATAACTTCGAAAACCGTCAACATGTACCAACACCTTAATGCAAATTATGCAATAAATCTCAGTTTAAATATCGATTTTAAAATTTAAAGAAACATTTATCGATCAAACTAATTCAGAAAATGACCGCTCTTAAAATCGGTTACGTAATAATATCTGATTGCGTTCTTATTTTGTTCTTAATTTTTTGATTATTTGTGAAAGTTATTAATTTATGTAATAATAAAATTTTATTTTACAATATTTAATTATTGTTATGCGTGTTAAGATTTATTATATTTTTTTCTAACATAGACATTGTCTAAGAATTTGAATTCGACGATCACGGCCCTTGAGAAGTTGGTGATTCGTTAATCATGAAATATAAGTTTGTCGTGTTGTCGCTACGGGATTATCCATTCCGTTAATTGAAGCGTCAGCGCGCACGCGAGGACCCGATTACCGCTGTCTCGGAGCGCCGGATTGAGTGAGACTGATCACGATTTGTAATGATTAAATGCCCGCCGTTTTTTGCCACCTTTTGTTATCTTTAGAAATACTTAAACTTGATTTGTTTATTTTCAAACTACCTAATGGGCGCTCGCTTGCGTGGAATAGGACAATGTAGGTTGTTTATAGTTGCAATTCTCCTTAAGGACATTACTCTACCAACACTACCAAGTGAAACCCAAAGGTTTCTCTAGAAGCGTCTATAGCTTAATGTAATTATCGTGATCGCAATTGTTGTGAAGCAGTAGTATAGCCTATTAGGCTACGATCAAGGAAGACAAATGTTCCTTGACAAACGAAAAATGGAACGTACAACACATTCAAATATTACTATTGTGTAGCGCCTGGATGGATGCGGGGTGCGTCGCACTTCAAACGCATATTTCGGAATAGTCGATCGGGGTAGTGTTTTTTGTTTAGAACTTATCTTACAGTAAATTCTGCCATCAAACGTCCGACCTCAATAAAAAAATAATAACACTATTCTAAAAATCATCACAATTATGATGCTTTAACATGGAAGTTATCATACAAAATTTCCGTAGTTAGATTACCTAGTATTAGATACTTTTATAAATATTCTATTCACCATTCAAGGTTTTAGGTTTCAGCTTTTTGGAAAAACTCTCATTCGGTATTATCATTTCGTCAATAATATTTTCCTTAAATACATTTTATAGCAACCTGTTTGTTCAGCCGTACAAAAAATCAGCCATAAAAGGAATAATTGTTTAATTTTAAAGCAATTAACATATTTATTGCAATTTATCTAACATCTAAATAAAATTAATATGACGGTTATTAAATACCCACGCTACTGATGGGATTAACTCATGACCACATTGCATGTAATATTTCACACAAATTTACATCTGATTATCCATTTTACTGGCAATTATCGATAGCCTCCGGTATAGACGTAAAATCTGAATAGCGCAAACAAAGGGATAATGGTTTCCAAAACAGTTACAGGTTTAAATATCAGTTACATATTATTATAACTGTACATATTATAGATACTATATTTAGATATTATAGATATTTAATTTATTATTTGTACTTTTTATTTTTTTGCAAAGATACCAAGATGTTATGCCCAAAGGAAAGTATATTATGAGGAAACCTCCCCATAAGATGCTAGTCTAGTAGATACACTATTTATTACATTAGATACACGGATTAGAGACCGATGAATCGCCGCCTAAGATGCTTAGTTTGTGGATGAAAGGCCAAAATCAAGGTAAACATGTATGATTTTGGGCTCCTCAAAACTCCCGCCAACCCTTAATGCGCTAATTTAACAAAGCGCCACCGCCCGAGGCTAAAATGTGTGTGTTGTCAACCTTGAACTGACAAGACATGTGCGCGCTCTCGAAATAATAAATAACTAGTGGACGCCCGCTGCTTCGTTCGCGTGGAATTAGACATAACAATAGTTTTGTTTACACCTAGTAATATTATATAGCCTATGTCCTAAAAGTTTATCCAATAATGCAGTTTCGTTGACATACTCGGCTGTATCAACAAATACTCGCAGGTTGCTGATCGTTGGGGCGAGTACCACTCAGTGCGTGCTTGTATCGACAGTGGGGCTACGACAAGCTATATTACCTAAGGCTGTGCATTGCGTTGTATAGGGTTAGGTGGTAACGTAGTGCAGGATTTCGGTTTAACTTCACACTCAAACTGAGACACTGTAACAGTATAACCTTGTCGACTGACCCAGTGATTGTATCGAAAATCACAGGCGACTTGCCTACCATGACTCTATATTTAAAGAAGTCATAAATAAATTTAAAAATATTACTCAAGCCGATCCTAAATTTTATAAACGGGTTCAATCGACATTTTTAGAGCGGGTGATCTATTCCCCTATATTTACGATGGCAACAAAAATCTACCGCGTTCAAGTGGTATGCCAGTCGCTCTAAATTCGATTTTTGGTTATGTAATTGCAGGACAGACTGTGCTATCTCAACATTCGAATCAATCTGTGCCTTCAATCATTCAACCAGAAGATTGAATTAAAAACATGCATACCTATTGTGGTATTTCCATGAACTTAGATCAAATTATGAATAATTTCTGGGACAAAAAATTGTTAATAAGTTTGCAAGACCCTGATGATATCTTGGCTGAATGATTGTTTGCAGACGAGCATGAAAGGGATGCTAGCGGTAGCTACATAGTAATGTACGGCATTGCTAGTAGTCCGTATTTAATAATTAAAGTGTTGCAGACACTAGCTTACGACGAGGTCCAGATGTTTCCATATGCCACACAAATATTAAAGTCAAGATAATTTCGCGATCCCGCGACCAACAGTGAGACTAGCGCGGCGAAGCATGCATAGATCTACTGAATCGGCATTTAAACAAGGGAATTCTAAATCGAATTGTTACCTGCGATGAAAAGTGGATCTTATCGACGACAACCGCAAGCACCTAATCATTGCGCTAAAAAAAGATTACTTATAGGAAGATGATGGTGACTGTCTGAAAAAAGTTTTTAAGTAACTCTGATCCATTATTATCGTTCAGCATGGTGCTTATAACAAATCCAATTCACATCAGAAGACGCTATTGATGTCGGGTAATAGTATTGTCGCTCGTTAGCGCTCCCTTGCCGCGGACTATGCAGTAATCGGATTTCATTGCCGGCTCCGGCAAATTTGCGGTGCGGCTCCCAATGACGCATCCTCTGTCGATCCACGACCTTATCGTTCAGATATCCTTTAAATACGATATGCATTTTACTGGCCCTCAAAATTAGTTTGAAGAAGTTTATCAACCTCTAAGGCATTCATGAGTAGAACACGCTTTTTTGAGAACATTATTAGAAGGTGAATGTGAATGAGCGTGAATTAACGCTCGGAATTCTGACCGAAGTAAAATGTACTTACCAATTTTGTTGTATTGCATTCTCAAATTTTTTTTTATCGCCGGGATTGTTAGTTAAAATTTCATTACCTATGTCAATTTTGATAAAATAAAGTAGTGATGATAAACACTGTATAACCATTTTTTTTTTAAATCTCGTTCGTTTTTTTCATATCATACTCTTAATTATTCTTGTATTTAGAATTATTTTACGCAAACACTCAATTTAAGCAGAACCTTTATTTTTTTCGGAAACTTGCTTAAAAGGACTCCTTTTAATTATATATTATTTATATTTTTGAAGTTAAACTTCTTTTGGCGCGTTAGGGAAAAATGATGAGAGTAAATTTTTACGATGCGCGCGCACACCGAAAAGAAAAACCAACAGGATGAAGTTAGCTATAGTCAACATCAATCAATATTTGGTGGTTTGACAGTGTACACTTTCAATTGTCAAAGTCTGCGGGCTCATTCCGGTGATTTTTTGTGATATTTAAATAAACTTTATTTAACTAGATAATGCGTTATAATAAAACTTCAATGTATTAAATACCTTTTAGGTATCGCCTAGTTTCCACCTCGAAAATTATTTATTTGCAGTTGTTCTTCTTGTGACAACGTCAATGTCATGGTGATTGAATGTCATGGTGATTAAAATAAGACATCGACAGTGCAGTTTGTTCTTGCAAAGGTTATACAAATAAGTATAACTTCTAACGCGTGTACCTATGTACCTACACACTTGTTTTTTGTTTAAGGTTTAGTTTTAGGTTCATTGTTCTTCTTTATAATATTACAAATAAATTTAAGCAGTATTATGTATAGAGATCAGCGGAGCAGTTGTCAAAGAAAATAGCAATAAAGACCATACAAAATATATATTAAAGAAACTTACTTTCGTTCACCTCATTCTATCCACAAGTTTAGTTACCATATACCTACTAATTCAAATTCATACTTTCTTCCTTTTTGCCTCTTTCGCAGCATTCAGTTCAGTTTAGTAAATTTAAACACAAACAACAAACAAATAACAAATTAAAACGATACTGCTCTGAAATTTACCTCAGGATTAAAATCAACCCAAAATAAACTGTAAAGTGTTGCTCACAAATCAGTAGAACCAGTGTCCGTGGTAGAATTGTCCCATTAAGCAAGCAATATATCAGAGATTGGTTTATTGTCACACGTTCTAAGCTAACTGACATAATTTATAAACGATAAATTATGTTAAGTATGTGCTAATTACATTACGACAATATCCTCCAGTATCAACAACAATATCGTAATGTCAATGTTTAGTTAAATAATTTATTGTTATCTTTATATTCCATATCTTAACAGGGATTGCCCCGTTACAATTTACAAATTCATGTTAACAACTACGGGTATCTCTATA
Organism: Carterocephalus palaemon; assembly: GCA_944567765.1. Classification (NCBI taxonomy): domain Eukaryota; kingdom Metazoa; phylum Arthropoda; class Insecta; order Lepidoptera; family Hesperiidae; genus Carterocephalus; species Carterocephalus palaemon. Next base: position 9,354,735 of record OX155643.1, on the reverse strand, counting down.
ATTAAAAAAGGAGTACAGCTATAACAAAGTACACCTCGCTGGTCAAATTCGTATTGGCGAACTTAACATGACTTCGAGAACAATATTATATAGAAAACATTACAGGGGCTCTATTTTTGAACCGCTCGTGTGACTTAATCGCTCGACAGCGACTCAAATTTCGTTTAATAGAAACAGTACCGTACTACTTTACTGAATTTATCTCTTGATAAGCACTATTTCACGTATCACTTCAGGGGCACTAATAAGTGACAAAGAAATGATGTTTTGGTACCTTTGCACTTTATTCTGCGGCGAAATCGACGGGAATACAGGAGCTCGACCGGACTTGACGCGCGTCGTTGGCAGAAGAGAGCTGTCACTTCCCACACCCAAGTATTATTGTTTTTTTGGATGGGAAGGTAGTAAAGATGAGGGTAGGGCGGATAAGTCGCGTTCGGAAATAACCATCATTATATTTTTCTTACTTAGCATCAATTGAAATACAGCCATATGACATAACAATTTATAATTACCTATCTCAATATACCTGTTCTTTTCAGGTTGAATTACAGGTCACCATGTTGTCGTCCTGTTTGCATCAGTTCTTCGCTTGTTAATCAGGCAAAACACAAAGCTGGCATTAAACAAAGCGAACCTACGTGTGTCAATGCGGCCAACCGGTTTAGCGTGCGGTTATTCTGGTTTATTCTGGTTTAGCGTGCTGTTTCAGCCAAAATTGGTTTCGTAATCCCATTTCCATCTCCATCTCCTTTTTCTTCGGGTCGCCGTCGTGAGTGGACGTGTCTCTCCAGTTAACACAAGCAAATAATCCGGATTTAAAGTTCAAAATAATCAAAATTATTCAGAAAATTACCAGACGTTTGACAGTTCGCGGACAATACAAGCGGCGCGAAAAAGAGACAAGTAATAACATCAAGAGCCATTTCGCTTCCTCACCGCTGCATGGAATATTCCACGCCCCGCTACGCTGTAGCAGAGACAAGTACAAGCTACGAAAGTGCTACGAGAGGCTGTGAGCTACGATCAGTTTGAAGCGCTACGCATCAACCTAAACTGACTACGACGATGCTAGTGTAATGTGAGTTCTCGAACGTAAGGAATAACGCTTGTTTCTGTTTTTTTTTTCATTTTTCTATTTATCAAGATAACTCAAACAAAGTGCTGAACAGCGCTCACTCTGCTACGTAATTAATTTATATAAAATTTGTAACAAAGATGATGCGCTCACCGAACAAATCGTCTTCAGTCCCGGACATCTCCAAGATTGTCTCAGACGACGCAACCCAACCCAGCTACATGGTTACCCGTAACAAAAGAAAGAAAACATTCCAAGACAATGTAGTACAGGACCGGGATACTGTTATGATGGACCTAAGAAATGAAATGAAAGATCTTATGAGCAAAACCAACATGATCCTAACTACTTTACAAGATATCCAGCAAACTAACAGTGTTATGCAAACCACATTAGCATTTTTGACAGAAGAAAATACAGAGCTGAAAACCAAAATCAATAAATTAGAAACTCAAAGAAAACTAGATACTGAACGCATAGTTATACTGGAAAATAAACTAGAAGAAATACAGAGAACTGCAAGGAAGACGAACATAGAAATAAAAAATGTACCTTTAAAAGGAGACGAAAATAAAACCGATCTCACAGAAATTGTAATGAAATTATGCGACACTATAGATGTAAAAATGGAAAAATCGCAAATTAGGGACATAATTAAAACGAAAAAGCAGAATCAAGAGAGAAGTATACTGATAGTAGAATTAACAAACACCTTTGTTAAATCGGACATTATAAAATCTACTAGAAGCTATAATTATAAAAACAAATCAAATAAACTCAGTGCTAAGCACCTTGGTTTAAAGCCTCAACCGGACACACCTATCTTTGTATCAGAAAACCTAACCCCACAGGCCTCTAGGTTGTATTTCCTTGCGAGAGATTTCAGACAAACAAATAACTACAAGTACTGTTGGACAAACTTTGGAAAAGTGTACCTTCGAAAGAACGAGGACTCACCAATTGTTAATATAACAAGAGAGGCACAGCTTCAACAGCTGACTAAATTGTGACTGTTGGTAAACCTTAATGTTATTTTTCAATCGATTATAAATACACTCACACGCACACATAACATAAATTACACTAATAAAGCAAGTTTATTAAATAACTACATAAACACACCAATACATAATTTTGACTCACTATACAGAATAATATCTTACGTTTTACTATGCACTAATAATAATTTTATCATACAAATATTTTCACATCACCAAGTTCTCATGAATATTATCATATATATACTATTTTGCAAACTGCTTTTCGAATGTTCTTGTTTTGCAATCACTACAAATTTCATAATTATTGGCAACGACTTAAGAGAAAAAAATATTATGCTTCTCGTATTATTTAACTATGGATAATACACTGTCAACATTACATGAATTAGACAAAACAGAAATATCAAATTCAGTATGCTGTGACATCGAAGACATCAGTAAAAACTTTATAATAAATAAAAATGACCTAACTATAATCACACAGAATATCAGAAGTATATATAAAAATTTTGAGGATTTGCAAATCACGTTGTCAAGCTTAAAACATGAAGTTGACATTCTTGTTCTAACCGAATGTCGACTTGACAGCAGTAAACCTATTCCGCAACTGAAAAATTACGTCTCTTATACTACAACTAGTCATCTAAATCAAAACGACGGGGTAGTCACTTACATTAAAAGTAACCTCAAACCAAAAATTAAAGAAATTAAATTAGACCAAGCTTCTTGCTTGCAAATAGACATATTTAATTACACAGTACTAGGTGTGTATCGGTCACCATCAAATACTAATACAGACAAATTTATTGAGTCATTAGAAATCTGCCTTAATGCGATTAACTTATGTAAAAATATTATTCTTACAGGAGATATAAACATAAATTTACTCAGCAAACCTAATGAAACGGCTTTAGAGACTAAGAACCGTAGTAATTATTTAAACATTTTATCAACCTACGGATTACTGGCAGGTCATCTGATAGCCACTAGAGGTAATAGTTGCCTGGACCATTATATATTAAAAATACAAGGGAAAAAAGTTTCTGCTAATATAGCCGTCTTGAATACAACTGTCACCGACCATAAAATGGTTTTATTGAGCCTGGCAAAAATTAAACCTAAAAAAACTTGCCCTAAAACTAAAACTTATATCGACCTTGATAAAGCCCTCATAAGCTTATCAAATCAAAATCTCTCTGCTCTTCTTCTCTGTGCTGACCCTAATACCTTAATTGAGAAACTTATTAATAAAATCACAAATTCCCTGCGGGAAAATACAAGGACAATCCACATACCTAAATGTGAGCGTACACTTAAACCATGGATCACTGTAGGTGTTTTAAAATGTATAAGAAATAGGAATAAGATGCAGAAGAAATTAAAATCAAACCCTGACGACAACATATTAAAAATAACATACAGAAGGTATCGTAACTATTGCAATAATTTAATTAAAAAACTAAAACGTATCTATGATAGGCAACAGCTGCTAGCAAAAAATCCTAAAATATTATGGAATAACATTAAATCTATAACAAACATAAAACAGGTAAAATCAACGAATAATGAATTATTAAATATCGAACCAAGCCCCATACAATCAGTAAACTCCGTTAATAGTTTTTTCGCAAACATTGGCCGGAATCTTGCCGACGATATACAAAAAAATAGACACTTGTTCCCAGGGACAATTTTAATGCCAGCTATTGAATCACAATCATCATCTTTTGTTTTATTTGACTCAGACTGCGGAGAAATCGAATCAATACTCTTAAATCTTAAATCTGATAGCGCCCCCGGACTTGATAATATTCCCATTAGGTTTTTAAAAATGTCCAAAGACTTAATTGTCCCTATATTATGTCATTTAACCAATCTCTGTTTTTCTCAAGGAATCTTCCCTTCTCTGCTTAAACAAGCTATTATTACTCCTGTCTACAAGAGCGGTGATAGTTCACAGTTAAATAACTATAGACCAATTTCAGTCCTGTCAGGCATATCAAAAATATTAGAAAAGCTTATAAACAATAGATTACAAAAATACATTAATAAATACAATATAATTTCAGATTCACAGTACGGTTTCAGACAAGGAAAACGCACCCAAGATGCTATCACAGATTTAACAGCCTGTATTGTTGATCAACTAGATCAAGGAAATAAATGTATAACAGTCTTCTTGGATTTAAAAAAAGCATTTGATACTGTATCTACCTCAGCTCTAGTAGAAAAACTTGAAAAGATAGGAATCAGGGGCAAACAGCTAGATTTATTTTAAGACTATCTGACGGGACGGACTCAACGTGTTAAAATTGGAGATTACACTAGTAATGACCTCCAAATAACATACGGTGTACCTCAGGGTAGTGTCTTAGGACCTACTTTATTTTTAATTTACATAAATGATTTATGTAACCTGAGTATTAAAAAAGGACATATATACTCTTACGCCGATGACACAGCAATAGTATTCTACGGTCAATCTTGGGATGAGGTACATAGCGCAGCTGAAACTAGTCTTAAAAAAATATCGTTATGGTTAACCTCAAATTTCTTATCTCTAAACACAGAAAAGACTAACTACATATGTTTTTCTATTAACAAAAGAACTCAACCGAAAAATAGTAGCCTTACAATTCACAACTGCGACTCTAGTCAATTTAGCTGCACTTGTCCTAAAATTAAGAAAGTTGACACAGTAAAATACTTAGGGATATTAATTGACCAGCGACTCAGTTGGCATGCACATCTTGATATTTTATCCAGCAGAGTCAGAAAATTGATTTGGATCTTTAAAACTCTACGACATGTAGCAACTAGCACGCTGCTAATTCAAGTATATAAGGCACTTGCTCAATCAATTCTCACGTATTGTATTCCAGTCTGGGGAGGGGCTTCAAAAATGAAATTTCTGGGGATAGAACGCAGTCAAAGGTTACTTATTAAAGTCATGTATTTCAAACCTCGCAGGTTTCCCACGGAAAAACTATATTCTATGTCTAATATCTTAAGTGTTAGAAAGTTATACATTTTACATTTAATTTTAAATAAACATAAAAACTTAAATAGGGACCTAAATACCTCGAAAAGAAAAGACAGAATTAAAATAGAAGGTGCAAAAACATTTTTTGCTAAGCATCAGTGCATTAGATTATCTTCATATGTATACCATAAAGTAAACAAAATACTAGATATCGTTAGGAAACATCCTCATAATCTGAAGCAGGAACTTACTCAATGGATGCAAAAAATGAGTTATTTAGAGACTGAGGACCTATTGGAAACAAGTAGTTAGAAACAAAATGACATAATTGAATGTAATTATAAGAGTTAAAATTTAGAAATAGTACCTATCATTTAATACACACACACACAAACACACACACACACACACACACACATACACACACACACACACACACACACACACACTCAACACTGTAATTTCCTACAATACGATAAAAATGTAACTAGTACTTAGAAAGAGCGGGGCATCCTGACACAGGTATTATTTACTTAAAAGGATGCCTCTACTGTGTAAACATAATGTATCGTATTTTGTGCAATAAACTATTTTTCATTTTTTTCATTTTCATTTTCATTTAAAATTAAGGTTTGTAATAAACATTCAAACTGTTTCTGGAATAAACTAATGTATATAGCACATATCGAATTATGTCTTTCTTAAAAAAAAAGCATGATAAGTCACGCTTACTTGCACATTGCATTACATTGCACAAACCTGTACTGCATCTATCCTGTGAGGGATACCCACAGAAAACCCTGAATCATAGATGGTTAACTTATACTGAAAATTTACATTGCAACAGTTTGTCCAGTAAAATTTCTAGCATATTATATTAAATACTAGTGGACGCCCGCAGCTTCGCACGCGTAGAATTAGACCCATTAACGACGTCTGCCCGCGTTCGGGTTGTCCACTTCACTTCAAAAACGGCAAAGTTTCATACTAACTTTGAACCCCCGCCTTACCCCCTTAGTGGGTAAATTTTTAAAAATCCTTTCTTAGTGCTCCCCTACGTTATAAAAGGAACCCCTGTGCAAAATTTCAAGTTTCTAACCCTTATTTTAGGCCCTGCGTATCAACGCAGACATATCTTATTATACATATTATTAAATAAAGTGACAGTGTATTTATCCTATATTGAATATTTGTAGGTACCTATTTTAAAAGTTAAACTGTTCAATATATCACCTTAAAAATAATTTAAAATAAATATCACCCCAGTATTTCCCTAAAAGGTTGGGCAGAGGTGTGTAGCGCACCCACTTTTCACCAGCTGTGTTAAGGTCTCATTTAAGGTGGTGAGCCTATTGCCATACACGGGGTACGAATCCAGAGTACAAGCTGCTACCGAGCATTTCAAGATAGAAAACCCCAATAGTTGTTGCCCGAACCGGGGATCGAACCCAGGACCTCTAGCTTAGCAGTTGCGCTTGCGACCACTAGACCAACGAGGCAGCTAAGTATATAACTCACACGTAAATGTAAATGATTACAATATTATTATTAAGTAATAATGTGTAAATTTTATATTTCATATTAAATTCGACAGCAATCAGCCTATATATTATCAAACATCTCAACTTACATCAAACAAACATGCTTAACATTTCTGTTTTTGGTGGAATTTAAATTGACTCAACGGAATTTCCCTGTACATTTATCAACGTGAGTACAATGCAATTGGCAGTAAGGGATGCGGCTCGTTGGAGTATTGGCTAATTAACTCAGTCCTTACTGCTTGCGTAACTGCGGCAGTGGATTTACTGAACGTTCAATCTTTGATTGTAATGCCCAACGTGCACCCACATAATTTAGGTATTAGTTAGGATACCCACTTAATAAATAATGGTAAGGTATTTTTAGGATTTCTCACTAACTCATAGATGTATAGTAGGTATACGGCTAGAAGATTGATCCGGCTTTTTATCCCGGAAATTGCAAGGTTCCCATGGAATGGACAAATCATTAATACAATCGTTCAATTTTTAATCCATAATTAAGTATTGATCGTTTTTTAATCGGAAAACCTTTATTTTGAGGTTTAAGGACACAGATATAATATGTTTAATGTGACATCGTAATTATTATGTAGATGTCGAATCCTACGTGACTATGTGTGATTCGACCTGCCACATCTATTTCCGTTTGGGAACAGCTTTGGGTTTTACTGTAATGGGTGCGGTTACAAGCTAAGGCGCTTTACATAGAAATCATGATCTGCTATAACAATAAGATATGGCTTTTAGAACACCAGCTCAAACGCAATCACCAATATATCCACCTGATGGTGTTTAGTGTGTTTAGTTAGCTGTGTGTACCTGTAATTGGTTTTACATGTAGCATAAAACATTCTGTTTAGCTTAAGTGAAAGCTATCATGTTATACTGTTGGTAGACCTTTAAAATAAATAAATAAATAATATGTATGTCCGCATAAATTAAGCAAAATATGTAAAATGTATATATTTCTCATGACCTATTTCATTTTCGATAAAATATAATGTTATGTAAGTACTATTGAATCGACTATTAAATTGGATTTGCGTAAAATTTAAATATTTGTCCTCATAGACAAATGAGGTATTATGGCGTGATACTACATACCCCACTCTAGGCGAGCGTCGATAACCTTATGTTACTTAATTGAAACCTTAAATAAACTAAATCAAAAATACTCAGATTGATTTAAAATGATTTTCTCGCTTCCACTAAAATTCCACAAATCTATTGATATCAATCCCTAGTCGCAGTGAACCCACAACTAGGTATATCCATTTATATCTACTATATTTCTCTATCGGACCATCCCACTAGGTTGAATTAAGCGCAGTTACCTTGCCAACCGCAAGGACAAAGTTGCTAAGTCTTTGCGCTTACATGAGCTTACATCGCTCACCGCTTAGAGCTTGCTTACACCGCACTTAATATGTTGAAACATTTGTTACACATTTGACAAACTTATTACACAATTTACAACAATTACTTGGTACGACTGCTTACTGGGTGGTTAAGGGGCTACCGTAGCACTATTCTGGTCCCGAGCTACAGGGACACGAGTAGTCGCCTAGTGATCGAAGTATGACCGTACCTAAATCATTTACAAAATAGTTAAGTTTGAACCTTATTAAGGTATCGCTATAATCATAGACTTAATGACATCCCAAATATGTTTAAAGTGACATGTGGTGTGACAAATAACATGCCATCGTGTCCATGTAACCAACTATTAAATATGTTGTATGACAAACTAATGCTAGTATACGTAATGTTTTCTGTTATAGATTTAATGTACTTCTAATGCATATTATATAAAAAAGTAAGCTTTCTGCACTCCTTCTCCATATAAACTTTAACTGAGCATTTAATACACTACCGTCCACGTAGATTTCTTTAAAAGGGATACAAAGTTTTTGCTCTACGTAGACATACTTATATCTTAATATATATAATATACGTGTCACGTTGTTGGAGGTTAATGGACGCCTAAACTACTTAACCGATTTTAAATTAAATTTGCACACCGTGTGCAGTTTGATCCAACTTGAAAGATAGGATAGCTTACATCTTAATTTTAGCCAAAATATTATTTTATTGCAAATTATTTATTGTAATTTTATATTTGAAAACGTCTTACTGACATGCTTTACAATAATGTCATTTCAGCCATCACCACTTCGTATTACTTTTGACACATAACGTTGCCATTGACGATGACATGGCCAAGGCGTACATTGTTTATATTTAAAAAAAATGGAAAACCGTCTGGGGAAAATTAATTCGTTTAAAGAGTTTTGAAAAGAGCGTAAAAAGCTAATATAATATATAGCTAATTTTCAAGTAGTAGTAGTAGTAGTGGTAGTGGTAGTGGGAGTGGTAGTAGTAGTGGTAGTGGTAGTAGTAGTGGTAGTGGTAGTGGTAGTGGTAGTGGTAGTGGTAGTGGTAGTGGTAGTGGTAGTGGTAGTGGTAGTGGTAGTAGTAGTAGTAGTAGTAGTAGTAGTAGTAGTACTAGTAGTAGTAGTAGTAGTAGTAGTAGTAGTAGTAGTAGTAGTGGTGGTGGTAGTAGTAGTGGTAGTGGTAGTTGTAGTGGTAGTATAGTGGTAGTGGTAGTGGTATTGGTAGTAGTAGTAGTAGTGGTAGTAGTAGTGGTAATCGTAGTGGTAGTAGTAGTGGTAGCTGTAGTGGTAGTAGTAGTAGTAGTGGTAGTGGTAGTGGTGGTAGTAATATTTTATGGCAAAACAACGTTTGCCGGGTCAGCTAGTAGGATTATAAATTATTTGTAATAATTAATTTATTTTCCGTAAGTCATGACTTACGTCTGACCGTCTAAGAAATAATTCACGAAACAAAAACGATCGGATAGCGACAGCTGAATAAGTAATGGCCTGCGAAACTCACCCAAACTGTTTTATTACTGAAGTTTGCGATTATATTCCGTAAGAGCCCACCTTACTAAACTGAGAAGCGATGAGATGAGTATAAGTTTATTGTTACATTTTCCTAAGGCAACCGGTAATAACTTATGAAAATAATAAAAAGCCATAAATCAAGAATATATTCTAGAATAATAATAATTCCATATACAAACACTCAAGAAAGTCCTTGTTCTGGGAACCTAGTTCATACCAAATTACGATAACTTTCATCAATTTCAAATAAGGCCTAAGACTATAATTTTTATATAAGACCAAATTTTTTGTTAGTTCCATGAAGTATCTCGTTTAGACTTGACTACCACTAAGTATAAGTTATGTCGCTGTCATCACATCAAGCAGCGGTAAAAGTGTTAAACTGCCTAGGCCTTCGCGTCATTTAATTCTAAACTATTTATTTAAAAGATGACGAATGTACCCAGGGAACCAAGATTGGGATAGGGATCTCGGTCTTAATTATAAAGTTTTCTGCGTGCGACGTCATTCCACGTCCGTAATCCAAACATAATAACGTCACGTATTATTACGGACACATGCCTTATCCTATAGAACAAATTGCTAGGATTACGCACTCGACGGCAGGGCTCGCCGTAAAAACTGTAACGTTACGGCACAAAAGATTTCGCAGTTTCTTTACTGCTTAAATAACCTGACCCTCACTCAGCTGCAGGCATGTGTGGTTTACGTTTAACCATACGGGAAGTAGTCCGTGGTTTAACTAACCGAACCATAACTTCGAAGTTGGAATATCACTAGTTTCACGTACAGGGTATGCTGGCCAAGTACTGATTGATAAGCTGATAAAGATTGATAAGATGTCGTTAAAGTTTTAAAAAGAAAAGTATCATTCATTCCTAGAATCTAGAGAAATTATGGTGAATACCTAATGATGTGTTCCTGTTGGTTGTTAGGTTTCCTCTAACCATAGGTTCGAAGGCATCTTAACCATCAAAGGACACTGCACAAGTAAGTGATCACAGCGTAGTCACAGCTCAGCTAATCAAACTCGCATTGTGCATGACCACTGTTGGTGATGATGTGACTCTTCTTTATATTTGGCGTAATTTTACCAAAATATCCTGTCACCATTAAAACAGTAGGGAGCAATGGAACATAATAAGATTGGACATAGTAAAGACTGTAGGTTAAATAAACACTTAACTTATATCCTCAGAGACTGTGCAGCATCCATAAGGATAATTCGTATACTGCCTCGTCTACCTTGCATTGCACTGTCAAGAACTTGACCCCAATAACATCCGATTCATCGTAAAAGTGGACCTACTAGATAATGTTTGAATTTATTATCTAACCTTACATTTTATTTGTATAAAAAAATACGAAATTAAATGTCACCTACTCTCGAGAGACCTAACTCTCGAGCTCTCGAGATTCTTCTCAAAGGCGTTCAAAGTCTGCCAACCCGAACTTGCCCCGCGTGGTGGACTAGGCCTATCCCCACCGTTGCCTAGTGGGACAGTGAAAGGGTTGGTAGTGGTGTGTAAAAAAAAAAAACGTTTCGTAAAGCCGATAAATTAATTATCATTGTTTTTCTAAAACCGTATTATGATATTTTTCGAAGCTCACGAATACTTTCAATCTATCAACTGTCTTATTTACTCATACTAGTTTCTCGGGCGTAACGCACGCCTTTCATGTGTCTCGTTACTCGTGTTTGTAACACAATAACAATCGTTAAGCAAAAACTAAAAATCGCTTTTGTAGATAACCGAACAAAAATGAAGACTTTTAGATTTTTTATTTAATTATTTCATTGTCATCGGTCCTTGATAAGTGTGCAGTTTCAAATTAAAACGAAGATTTTAAATGAGCAAAAATCACGTTCAAACATTCCGTTACATATGTTCCGGTCTGCAAGTGGATGGGTGATCGTTAGTAGTTCAGCTGTTTTCTTCTCAGCTGTGACAAGAGACGCATGCTGTACGCAGAGAGAGACGCTAATTAGTTGTAATTTAGCTTAGTGATAGGACTTGTTATGTAAATTCAATTCTATTAGAATCGAAAAATTGTTTAAATACAATCAATATAAGTCACCAGGGGCCTGAAAAAGATGGCATGGTGGTGGCTTTCTCAATTATTCATCGGCCTGAAAACAAACCGACGACATTTATTTTGAAATGGTCATAAATTTTGCCGTGGAACTAAATGGAGAAGCCATTCGGAGCATTTTGCTCAGCGGTGCATATCATCGCTCATGAATATCAGCGCCGTTTAGATAGCTCCTGCAGGAGATCGGATGAAACTGCAGGGTGTTTTGAATTCATTTCCGGCCATTTGTGGAAGCAGGAAATAGGACGGAATATCGCCGGCGGCTCCGTTCACTTGTAGATGCATTGTGACCACCTGAAAGTGGGATGGGATAATGATTTTGTCAGTGGTGGCCGGTCTGGGATTTTAATTTTCGTTATAAGGATTCTGACGTCCCACTGGGAGGTGTATCGCATGAAATGTGCCTCTGAATTGGTCACACCTGTTATTTAGGCGCTTTCAAACATGCTTGTTACTTTACAAAACGAAGTTTAAATTGAGACAGTCTCACACTCCCGCGGTAGGCCGAGGCATGTGCTGCCGATACACAGAAGATAAAACACTCATGACCTTCTGTGGTAAACACCAGAGTTCTCGACAATATTCTCAATACGTTTTATGGTATCCAAATAAAGTTGGATGCTTCGAATACTGTGATACACCACGCTCCACAGCGGTCTGATTACGGTTATCGCAGTTAAGATAGTGAAGACGAAAAAGTATGTTTCGATGCTCTAGCTGAAACAAGCTAAAGAACAAAATGAAAGGAACTAGAACTGTAAAGTCCAAGAAATCGGTCTATCTGACTATCTGATTTGAGGGAAATTACCAAGCTACGAGTTTGTGAGCGAGGGTTGGATTCACAAGCGGATATGAATAAAGTAACGCATGAAATAAGGGCCACAAAAGAACCCGATAGTAGAAACCACAGGGATATCATGAAAATTGCTCGCATAGGCGCAGTGTAAACTCTTGGATGTAAATATTTTAGGCTTACTGCTGACTTTTTTCTGCGTTAGATGTATGCAACTGAAAAAGTAAATTCATAATGTCTTAACAAAGGCTTATTTTCTTCCAAGAATATTTGTAACACAGGAGTGCTTATGTTGAGATTACATCCAGTAATTCTAAACAATATTAAAAAAAAGAATAGGGGTATAAATTTTTTCACAAAGATTTAAATCTTTTATTCTTTAAGGTATGTACTATACCGAGTAGGTAATGGATACTTAATGCAAGTTACAAAACTTTTATCATTGTTTTATCAAATTCCGACTGTCCAAATTTAACATTTAGAATGGAACAAGAAGAGGGGATTTCATTGGTTTATTTTGGCTTATAATTCCTTGTTTACGCTTTCAGTTAAGAGTTTTGGGAACTGAAAGTTAAGCGATAAATTCCTGCAATAAACAGCTGGTGATATTATTCATGACGTTTGTTCAGTTTGTTTAACGCCCAACCCACCTTTATAATTAGTTGATTAAGAATTCTTTTAATGTTGGGACGAACTTCTAAGAGCTTCCCCAACTTGAATCGTTTACCACCCGAACTTTATAATTAGCGTTTTATTAAAAGCGTGTTTAAATTTTAAAATATTGTTATAGTAGGGGAGCCCAAGAGGGGATTTTGCGGGATACTCAAGCGCGTAAGTTTAATATACAGTGGGATACCTTGTACCCGGTTAAGTACCTCCACCAAATATGAGCCCCATATATAAATGGGGCCGTCAAGGATAAAGGATCAGATTAGTAAAAAAAAAAAATTTGTCATCAGAAATTCTTGAGCGCGTTAGATTAAGGTAGGGTGAGTTAATTAACATGCTAAAAAGTGTATATTCCACTAATCTTACAATTTGAGAGTAACGTAAAGAAAGGGGAGGGCTACAACTTTGTAGCCCTCCCCTTAGTATCCCGCAAAATCCCCTCTTGGGCTCCCCTACTATTATGAACTTTCTATTAATATCTTTAACAATGTTTAAAGGTCATTGAAAATCAAGAAGGTTAGCCAGTTTCACCGTTCGTTCATTCAACAGACAGCCAGACCCTTAGAGTCTAGGCCATGGAGAAGTAATTCCATGTGTCATGATATAGCCACTATTTGCAGTTACGAAATATAAAAAACATTATGGAAAAATATAATTCTATTTATTAAATGTACAAATGAAAAGCAGTGAGTCTGTTTATTGTTTTAACGTAATAAATAGCTAATAGTTTTAACGTAATAATTTCAATATTCAAATTCAGATTCATTTACTTTTCATTATATGGTATTTTAATGCGCTTATTGAACGTCATTACATTATTTATCTACCGCCGGTTCACAAAGTTGATGCTTCCGAGGAAAACAGCAAGAAGCTCGTCAAGTTACTCTTTTAAAAATTTAAAGTTTAATGATTTTGATACAGGTACATTATAATTGAACTTAAAGTAAAGGTGAAGATACTTTGTACCAAGGTCTTCTATCGTTTAAGTATTTATTACATTACATACCCGCTACACGATACTGGCTGAACTGAACTTACTGTTCCTTGTAGTTTATCGTAGCAGAAAACTGGCGTCTGAATAACAATAGATCCATGCACTAATCATTAAAGAGGACCCCTAAGCAAACCTTTCTCTCTCATTTCAAACACACACCTACGATACATATAATACTTGTGATATAATAATTATGTGAAATACGATACGATTTGTTATGCCTGCCATCATAATAATTTATATTCCGACAAAGGGTCTACTAAAACAATATTATTTCCTTCTCATCATTCGCTATAGTATATCAGTACTCTTGTCTATCTATATGGTGTAGTGGTTGCCAGTAATCTGTTAAGAAAATAGTCAGAGAGTTTTTCCATAATGTTCTCGAAGGCATGTAAGTCTACCAATCCGCGCTTGACGATCGTGGTGAACTACGGCATAACCCCATTCTGGAAGGAGATCTGAGCCTAACAAATAAAGAGTTGTGGTCACGAAATCTAGATAACTCGTTATAAAATAACATATTTTAGTATTTGTTTATACATAGTGTTTGGTTCATATAAAAAACAACCTGTAAAATACTATTAAAATTGTACATATTGAGAATTTGCTCCCAGAGATTGCCCAGTGACGCGTTGTAAAAATTAAATTGACACATCGCCCTTAGTTGAAGGGGAACCAAATGTGTACGAATAGGCGAAATAAAAGGTAGGCTCTAAAATATGCGTTACCTCCGGGAAATCTCGCCCGTCTACATAGTTGCCTCGTAAACCCGTTCAGTAGGTAACGAAGCCCCTTAGAGAAAACTGTAATTTGAGACGTGGTAAAAAACAATTTATAAAAAAAAATTGAAAAGGAACTGTGGTGATAAATGAAGTAAGTAATTGCAGTATTTGCAAACACAAGTTTTAAGTTCTGCGTACCTACGTACGCAGTATGAGTTGTGTACGTTGATAAATAGAGACTATACCTATCGACCACCATGTACCGTATCAAATCCGGTAGCAACAAGGTACCGAAAATGCCAGGCTTCTGTCTGGTTGTGCTAAGTATTAGATATAGTGATTTTATTCTTGTATGCGTTTGTATTAGCAAGTTCAATATCTAGTAACATTTATTCGAAATTTGTTACCATATGGGCAAGCCATTACGCGAGCTGCATCTTTACTCGAGCTGATTAACAGGTAGGAAAACAAAAGCTCTCTAATCTAAACCAGGTATCAGAGGTAGGGAATAGAAGTGACATGTTTGGGAGATATTTTGCATTTTCGTTCGCAAATTTCTGATCTAGTATAGCATATAGGTTCACTGCTGTGTTAAATGGTATAAATAATCGTTAAGCTTTGTCGAAGACCTTCGGGTGGCTTAAACATTTGACACAGTCACTAACCCCTCCACCAATCTGCTAGACGTAGATGGGTTGGGACTGGATAGGGATCATTGGGATATTGCAGATTGGTGGAGAAAGAACAAGTAGGACTTTATAAACTCTGGCCACCCAAAGGTTGGATGGTAGAAAACGCTTTTAGCCGCCTTTTGTACCTTTTAGTAGACATAATAAAATGTTAATAAGCACATACGATTCTTCTTAAACACATACGTTATATAAATACTTTTTATTTTACAAACTGCTACCTAATTTCATGTACTTCATATAGTTTCTCTTACTATATAAGCATGCTTACAAAAGAAGTACCCGTCGATTTATTATTACGGGCCCATTAATGGAAAATTGCGAAGCCGATTACTTGAAGAGAAAAGGAAAATAATCCGAGTAGGTAATTACAGTAAAAGGGTCTCGTGAAACTGATTTGTAACTCAAGCGTTATCGTGAGGGATATTTCTGTAAGTACGCGTAGTCCATTACATGCGTGTAAAAAGAAATACTTAACTCTCGCATGGTCTTCCATCACATATTGTGATAAAGTGAAAATGAACGAAACTTGGAATTTGATAGATCAACTTTTAAAATTTTAAGAAAAGTCAATCAGCTTCTTCATCACTACTTCACCTTCACCTTCACTTTCGCCTCATTAGCCGTAACAGACAAATGTGCCATCCCAGTGGCTATCGAACCCGCCTCTCACTCGAAGGGATTAAAATCCAAGCGGCACGAAACAATGTCACAACTTGAACTGTCACCTTTTTTTTATCGCTGGGAAATGCCTTACGTATCCCGCCCTGCCATGAAGGAAAAGGGTATGTGGGACTCGCCGAACCATGTCGGAACACCAACTGAAACCCAGCGGCGCCCTCAACGTCTTTTAAAGAGTCACGGGATCACTAGCGCAACTACCGTGAAGCTTCGACGTATTGTTGACGTTGACGAGTTGTGAGACCAGCGAAAACCATCTATGGTGGAGGAAGAATGTGCGCAATGCGCCTTCTTCTGACTTCCGCCCTCCTTCTGCGGATCGGATCCGCAAGTGCATTGTGTTTAAGTCCTATGTTAGGTGGTGAGTCTATTGCCATCTCCGAATCGCTACCGGGCATTTCAAGTTAGAAAACCCAATAGATGTAAGGAATGAATATTCAAACATCTTACAAATAATACCATGCATTACACTGAGTAGTGAAACTATCGCCTTGTTCATAGTCTTTCCAATTTTCTCAATCCTATTGATTTCTTATTTATGATTTCCACGTTTTCCAGCAATCCTTTTTTGCTGGCACGCACCCTTACCGTGTCTTTGACATAGAATAATGGAGCAACCCCTCAATAAATGGTATTCCAGATTATGATAAATCACAAACTTTTGAAATTTGCCGCCTATTCGGTTGATTTATTTTTGAAGTACGCAAACGATATGCGTTGTTTAGCCCGATCTATAATCGTTTAGGGAAAACGCGTTCACTTTTTAAATGTAGGCACTCAATCTTATTGACAAATCGCAAAGGTTTGCTGTATTTATACATTCATGTTGAGCCTTATTACAAGATTGCAAGAGAGATTGTTGGTATATGACTCTTTATTTCATGGGACCACGGCCCCTCAACCATAATTAAAATCGTTTGTCGCTTTAGTCAACCTTTCTTTTTTGTTTACTTATGAAATAATTAAATGTAGCGTCAATAGTCCAATGGCTCGCGACGATTCAATGTGATCAACAGAGTTAAGCAACGACGGGTCCGGTCGGTTTTTGGATGGGTGACTGGTAGTGGCAAAAAATCGTGGATCACAGATCAATTCGTTATCCGGAGAGCACGTTAACCCATCGATTCGGGTTCTTTTCCATGGCTAAAACAATCTTTAAGCCTTGTCGAAGATCGGGTTGGCTACTAACCCCTCCACCAACAGCATTGAAGCATGGTAGAGCAGGCTCTAGGGAGACCCGTGCCCAGCAAAGGGGCGTCCATGGGTCCAGGCACATGAAATAATTATTTTAATAATGACAAACAATAGAAATAATAGTTTACCACAACTACTTTAAACATGCTTTGTAAATAAAATGTGGTTATGATAACAAAGGAATAAAGATTTCGTTAATATTGAATACATTGCTCGTGTAAGAGGATATTTTATATTGGATATCCCCTTACACGAGCGCGCGTAATTGTATTTCTCGGATACTATGTTTATTTGTAATGTAACTAACTCTCAAATTGATACCCCCCAATGAATAATAACATTGATACATTTGTATTGAAGGCTTTTGATATTATTACGTGTCGTTGCCGGGACGCTTTGGTTTATGAGACAGACTGGTTTGGGTTTATGACTCTATCTGGGGCAGATAATATCTTCTCTTTCCCCAGCAACTAGCCTGTTTTAACTATTCCCTGTTGTAAATGACAGTGCAACGGTAACCTTTGCTTGTCGAAAGAAGTTACTCAAAGGGCTATGAGGTTGCGGACGACAAGAGTTCTTACTCTTTCGAGATCCTTCTCGAACCACAACAGTAGGACCTTGAGTTGCCCTGCCAGAGATCCCGAGGGTGTACGATTACAAAATGCCTTAAACACGTATACATTGGAAGAGACGAAGTTGAAGCTATGTCCGATATCCTGGAGCCGTCCATAAGTGCTGCAAGTCACAAAGCAATTCAAACTGAGAGTCACAAAGCCTAGCCTTTGCTTTACAGTGAGAAACCTTTGAAAGGTGCCGGGAGTTATAATCATCGTGAATCATAATCATCAGAGACACCATGGGAGCACCTTTGGTTTATGTTGTAATAATAATTACTAAATGGACTAATATTGTCACCAACTAACAGTTCTAACTATCACAAGCAGTCCCCATTCCTTACTAACTTAACCATTCCATACTAACGACGTAACAAACGAATGCTCTTATTAACTCTCTCAGCTAACTGGACTAAGCCATTCCATTTCCAGTGAGAGTCTTATTCGCAGTCAGTCACAGTTGTCATGGGGGCAGATGGGTGATGCTGCAAGCTCGTTTATAGCAAACACGAGCTTGCTATCTTATATCCATATAAAAATAAATTCTTCCTCTTTTTCATAAATCAAAGTATAAAGTAGATACTCGTTAATTAATTACACTCGTTAATTATATGGATTAGTATTAGAATTGCAGCGATACCTACTTTAATGTCATGGAAATGTTGTACGAAATCAGTATTAAATGACAGCGAAAGATATTTAATTTAGTAGAGTAGGTACTCAGATATTATTGGTGATCCAACGACTGTCCTACAATAGTGTACATTCTAGTAGATATAGTATATCTATACAAGTAGGTACTCTACTCAATGAAATGACATTGTTATCTATGCCTGTCGAAATATTTATTCTACTTCTGGTTTACCATGAGCCAAGTTTTTGTTAGATAAGTTTTGTAGTTAAAAGTTGGACTGCGATCTCTTATAATGCAGAGTTGATTGTAGTAGAGGAGATTTTTATAGACAGACCTCACAGATTTTTCTTTATTAGCTTTTATTGCATGGCGTGTCTTTCCTCTATCCGCGCTAATAAGGAGAAGGTATTCGCTGTAACTAACGAAAATAAATGTCTAAAGGTGGTGTTATATTTTATATTTTTCTAACACGCAAGGGACTTCGATTTATTAGACTACGGAGGCACTGATTTTATGACGCACTAAGTAAATAAGCGCATAGTAAGAAATAGGAAATTACGGCATCATTTACGTGGCGAATTTGTTATACGTTTCAATCTCATGGTTGGCGACATCTTATACCTGTACCTGGGGGTGCAAAGGACTTAGATTTATTAGACTATGGAGGTACTGATTTTATGACGCACTAAGTAAATAAGAGCATATTAAGAAATAGGAACTTACGGCATCATTTACGTGGCGAATTTGTTTCGCGTTTTCAATCTCATGGTTGGCGACATCTTATTCCTGTACCTGGGGTGGGGTGCAAGGGACTTTGATTTATTAGACTATAGAGGCACTGATTTTATGAGGCACTAAGTAAATAAGAGCATAGTAAGAAATAGGAACTTACGGCATCATTTACGTGGCGGATTTGTTATACGTTTCAATCTTATTAGTAGGGGAGCCCAAGAGGGGATTTTGCGGGATACTCAAGCGCGTAAGTTTAATATACAGTGGGATACCTTGTACCCGGTTAAGTACCTCCACCAAATATGAGCCCCATATATAAATGGGGCCGTCAAGGATAAAGGGTCAGATTAGTAAAAAAAAAAAATTTGTCATCAGAAATTCTTGAGCGCGTTAGATTAAGGTAGGGTGAGTTAATTACATGCTAAAAAGTGTATATTCCACTAATCTTACAATTTGAGAGTAACGTAAAGAAAGGGGAACTACTCTCAAATTGTAAGATTAGTGGAATATGGGCTACAAAGTTGTAGCCCTCCCCTTTCTTTACGTTACTCTCAAATTGTAAGATTAGTGGAATATACACTTTTTAGCATGTAATTAACTCACCCTACCTTAATCTAACGCGCTCAAGAATTTCTGATGACAAATTTTTTTTTTTTACTAATCTGATCCTTTATCCTTGACGGCCCCATTTATATATGGGGCTCATATTTGGTGGAGGTACTTAACCGGGTACAAGGTATCCCACTGTATATTAAACTTACGCGCTTGAGTATCCCGCAAAATCCCCTCTTGGGCTCCCCTACTATATGGTTGGGCGACATCTTATACCTGTACCTGCCCCGCTTCCTTTTTTTTATCTTTGACTACTTTCCTCCAAGTTCAAAGATTAAGAGAGAAGAGATTAAGATCAAAGATTACTACATATCAATATTTAGCTTCATCCAAAGTCGGGCCGATCATAATCCGAGATAGCGAATCGATCGATAGTTATTTTAAGTGTTTCGTCCATCTCACGGGAACCGTTCAATTTTCCAGGATATAAAGTAGCCTTTACACTACATCTAAGCAAAAAATCACGTCGATCCATCATTCCGTTGAGGCGGAGCAGAAGCACAAACCAAAAAACCCACAAACACTCTTTCCCATTTGTATAATTAGTAAGGATCCTGTTTTCTATACTTTATACCAATTTCCCGACTACTGTATTTGAATGATTAAATGAGTTTATTGTACCCACTCATACGCATAAAGCAAACTAATCTCGTGTAACAAGCTAACCTTGACGTGATTTTTCTTCTAATCAGTGCATAGGAAAATAATAGGTATAAAATAAGATAAAACTTTCTAATCATAACAAGTTTCTTGTGGCCGCAGTATAATGGCATACCTACTTACTTAAGATACATTAAAATATTCTAAATTTTAACTACTCAGCGACTTTAAGCGTCAACTGTTTCTGCTAATTCTATCCAGTACCAATTTCTTAGCAAAGCACGCTGAGACTTTTTATTCGAGATATCTAAATGTAGCCACGCGCATGAAACAAATCCTGTTTGTTGCCAACCAAGACGTTACGCTTTGTGTCGGCCATACAAGGGCACTACTTGCACTGATTAAAGTTATTTCTATCGATGACGTATTATTTAACTTGTTAAATAAGCACAGATTCCACAGATACTGTCCTACAATGTTTAAATTAGGCTATGTCAGAATGGCAAAAACTCACTGGCGACCAATCACGGAATACGGTCTCTGTTCCTATACGATTAAAGTGTAATAATAATACATAATGTGTACATTTGATTAGTAGAATGCAAAGTAAAATAGACCACAGGTAATTATGATATCTATCTCACTCTAAACTAAGATTAAACTAAAAATGTTTTACGGATGATCTTTTTGCCTAGTTTGGTTGTAATCCACTTCTTAATTTAGTTTGGATGCGTGGCCATAATTCCGAAACGGTGTTAAATAAGCAAAACATGCCCATCTGTGGGGTGTAAAAAGGGTTACAGCTTACAGCTAATAAAATAAGAAATTTAATTAAAAATCTGATAAAGGAAAACCAGGTTGGAGGGTCTCCCTCGGAACTGCAAACAGTCGTTAATCTGATACTTACCTATACCGCTACACTAAGGTTTACTTTTTCAACAAATTTATTGTGCGTAGTACGTAGCAAGTACCTGAAATATATTGGCCTGGGTTACTTGAATTTATTTCATGCATTTTCTTCCATTAAAATTTTACAACGAAGATCCGACGAATTTTTTACTTCCTCGTATATTTTTCGACCATAGTTTTCTCACTGGAACCGGGAATGGAAAAGGACATTACAACTGTTCGAGGGAGTTAGTGGAATTGGTAAATTGATGATAATATATAAGTTTATTATTGAGATTAACATTTAGGCCACAGAACACGGTCGCTTTTGGACTATCAGTAACCAGCAAACCATTTCAACTGAAGCACAATGATAACGTATTTTTCCGAAGGTTGTCTACTATACCCACTTGTCACCGCTTTACACCACTTTATCAGCTAATCAGTTCCCATGTATTAGGTGTTGACTGTTGGTGATAAGTATTAACGACTTTTCTATTTCGAGCACAAATCTAAACACCGACTATTGGTGGGACTTTCAAGTAAAGAAACGCCAAGCTATTGGTGGGACTTTACATTAAAGAAACTTTGAGCTTTTGGTGGGAATTTCAAGTAAAAGAAATCGATCTATAGTAGCTATTGTAATACGCAATCTAGAATATCTCTTAAAACACACATTTCTATTTTAATTTCATACGTGTTACCGACCGTACCGAGTGTTAATTGTTACCCGATAAACCTATAGACCTGTTTGTGTTTTAAAGTTTGATGTCTTAGCCCATGTGTTAGTCTTATTCCACCTAACTATATAATATGTATCATATAAAGCACCTTTCGTTATTATTAAGTAACGAACAAAGCCAGGAGCTTCCATGAGGCTTAAAAAGTTTTTACCGAACCTACCAACCAACTACCTTTCGGATACTAAGAAGCGTTCAAACCGAAATGTAAATTTACCCAGACTGAAACGTGATGTACTGAAGGCTGCATTCGGCTGCAAGTTGGCAAACAGTATCAGAATATAAAAGTTAGCGCTTTAAAAGTAAGACACGAGTACTTGGGTTTGCGAGATAGGAAAACTTTTCTTGTGGAAATTTCATCACAAATATTTAAGTGTTTGAATTTGTTAGTAATTTGATAAACGCAGTTTTTAGCACAGGAGTGGCGACGAATAATTAATAGAATAGATAATTAATAGTTTTGTCAGAAAATATTATTTTCAGGTAAATACAAACGTTATGTTAAGTTATTTACTAAAATGCAACTTCCTTACAACTGATAAAAGACAATGATCTGGCTTTTCAAGAAATCATTGATCCGCCAAAGCAGAAACTTAATCAAAACAATTGCCCCAATAATATTAAAGTGATAATTAAAAACGTGTGACTGACAATAATCTATTTCTAAGTACTATTACAACTTTGTGTGATGCAGTATGCTCGACATCTATTCTTAGCTTTGGTTGTGGTACAGAGATGTGCTTAAAAGTGAGACGCATAAGAACTTGGCTTAAATAATAACTATATAATATAAAAATAAAAAAATGACATTTTGTTTAATATAATTCTGATCTAATTGAATTTAGTAAAAATCATAATAATAATCCAATCTAAACTAATCTACTACCCAGATTAAACCTCTAGCAAATTGGAAAATAATCAATTAGTATAATGGGATTTAGTTTGTTTTGTTTCACATCGCATCGAAATGTATCCCTGCTGCCCGAGAGCTGGGTTATTTGAAATCTATTGCCTACATAGAGAGAAATTGAAATAATTATACCTGCGCTAATTGCTGATTTGAATAATGCAAGCCAAATTGAAACATATTGCATATTTATTAATGCGGTTATACAGATAGACACCTATTACAGCTTCTGGGAATTTTTGTAGCTAACACACTTCCGAAAGTATATGCAACTCATGAACAGCGACTCTAGAGCACATATTTTTCTCCACAACTAGGAAAGCCTAACCCTTATAACACTATACCAAGCAACATGTGGATTGGTGGAATTGGTGGTTATTTCAAGTTCTTAGAACACTCGGGTTTACAATAAGGCTTAAAGGGCTTAAAAGGCTTAAAGGTTTAATTTATATAAAGATAATAACCAGGACCAAAGGCTTAATATTTCTTCCGAAGCGTAGAATAAGTGTCCAATTTTCAATACTATAATACACCTCTCATTTAATTTTCATATATAAGATTTCATATAATAATATAAGATCTTATATCATACATAATTAATTAATAATATGTAATATTAAACATGTATGAGATCCATCGAAGAACGCAGCACAATGCAAAATCGAGCTGGTGTATCTAGATAGACACCTCATATATAATTTAACTTTCCGTAGTCACGTATCTTTGAAGTGGCTTCAGTCCGTTTTAGTCCGCTTTCTGTTATGAATAAATAAAAGGAAAAACGTCCAGAGCAATTGAACGCGAGCTCCCATAGTTTTTCTTTTGAAATTTCGATAGCTTATCGTGGTCAAGCATTGTTAGTTACCGTATGTAGTACAAATTGTTTACGTAAGTAGATGTTACCTACTTATTTTAGTTTTAATGTACCTACGCTTTTTAAAACCTTAAGTAAGTATTGTGCTATTAGGAATATTAAAGACCACAAATTTTGACTTAATACTATGATCTGGGACGTAATTTCGCTTTAAATTTTTTCCTTCCATGTATAAAACGTGTTTGTTTAAGGTGTACGCCGAATATGTTTCTACAATGAGTACTTACTATACAAAATGCTTGCACTAACACGTGTTGAAAGCTAACGTTTGGTTTAACAACTTTCCCGTATTCCCATACGATCAATGTCAGTTCAGTTTATCATATAAACTTAGTAAATTTATACGTTTATATCCTAAACGATTTGACCGAAACATGAAGATTTCTGCAAATGATTCTTGTTTTATATAATCAGCGATTATTTAAGGACAGGTTTGCTTTATTAATTCAATTTCTAAATAATATCAAAGACAAAGAGTACACATAAGGCTTTTAAGCTATTGCATAGCTTCTATCGCGGGCCTTTAGCGTGGAGACCGAATCCAGAAATTCCGTAACGAAAATAACCTAACACCCCCCACTCCGACCGGCACAGCGGTGATATTGTCATCTATCGATGAATATCAGAACTTTTAATGACTTTTTGAAATATCACGCTTGTCTCTTTAGTTCAGCAACTCGCCTCTAGGTGGCATTGGTTGTATCGGCGTTACTGCGCATGCGTGCCCCTCTTCGCCCCGCAATCTCAATCAAAAACAAAGGAAAAAAAATACTGCATATATAAAATCAATAAATAATTATAATTGCATAAGTTGATAAAAAATGCTATGCAATAGCTTTACCGCGGCAGTCTCCGAGTGCCACACGTCTAATTATTTTGCTATATTTATAAATGTAGCAGGCAAACTGATTATTTTTGTAGATTATTGGTCTACTATAACGTATGAGACTTCTTTTTCTTTAGTGTGGATTATTACTCTTGTTATTTTAATTCTTATTATTTAAATTACACTATCTTTCACCAAATCACCAGCAGTTCGATAAAATAAAGTATGGCCAAGTGGATTCGTTTTTGTGCTATTATTTATTTTAAGAACACCTCCACTACCACCACAACAACGCATTCTTTGTCCCACCGTTAGACACGGGTCTCCGCTCAGAATGGGAGGGATTAGGCCTTAGTCCACTAATCTGGCCAAATTCTAAGAACACACCGGCAATTATATGTATAAAAATATTGAAGTACATTTCAATCTATATGCTGCTTATGAATGTTTCAGACCAGTAACAAGCCGAATGCTGTTTCTCCAATGCTGCTAAATTTAATACCGCATGCAGTCGTCAAACATTCTGCAAAAGACTAGTGTCAATAGCTTTGTAACGTTAGAAATAAAACAGAGTAAGTCTAACAGAGGCAAAAGACGTGCACAAAGCGACATGGTGTAGCCCCGCCCGATAGATAAAGGCACTATTAAGATGGAGGAGCGTTACAGTAGCTCGTCTTGCTAGAGTTTATTGCATCTTTGTTTGCACGGAAAGCAATAGCGGCTCCAGAGCGCCTCCGTAATTCTACAATTCGTTTCCGATTGTTATTAGCTAGTAGATGCGATATGTTCAGTGTAGGAGTGATAGTATCTTTGGTAAGTCTCGATATTCAAGTTTCAGTTTCAAAGTGAGCGTCCAATGATATTACAAACTGTTTTTGCGTAGTGTTTTGAGTATTTAATCTACGGTTTAGACTGAATTTATAGGTTTATTAATAAAAGCAATTTGTTTAATTGATAAGTTCAATTCAGTACGAAAGCACTCTCAAGTACTAGCTTTGGACGATATGAATATTTACAGAACATAAAAACAAATCGGCCTTTTATCTGTGTATATATGATTAGGCAATCAGCCACTGACCACAGTACTGGTCAGTGTTGGTGCTCGTCAGCACTGTGTTTACTATGGCTAATTCCCTAGCACTGATTAGGAGAAGCGTGGTCTTTGTGAGTGGAGCAGTCGGGAGCGTTTGGAAGAGCACGAATACTCGAATACCACATCGTGCTAGGTTGCAGAGAAATATATTTATAGGAGTATTAATTTATTGTTTAAATAATATAATTAGGTATTGGTAATTACAGTGAACAAGATTTATAAACTCCAATGAATAATTTGTTGGTTAATTATATTACATACTATAGTTTCAACAAATTTAAATGCCAATAAAACAAAATTGTGTCCACAACATGATGCCGATTTATTTTGATTGTAGGTAATAATTGAATATTAACTGTTTTTATTATGTTAAGGTGTTTACTGAAAACAGGGAAAACAAGGAATAATTTATTATAAGATAGGATTTTTGAAAATTCACCTCCTAAGGGGGTAAAACGGGGGTGCAAAGTTAGTATGAAACTTTGCCGTTTTTGAAGTCAAGTGTGCAACCGTCGTTAATGGGTCTAATTCTACGCGAGCGAAGCTGCGGGCATCCACTAGTACTATTTAAAAGGAGTGTTGTATGAGTCGGTTAGTAACTTTACTCGCAATGAAATTGGAGATTGTTATGGAAAGTACAAGAATGAGAGTTTCCTTCAAGTTTTAGGACGCACACAAAATCTTGTCAAGCTGGGGTTTAGAACCTTGAATCTCTCGAATAATAAGCGATGCCTTAATTACTGCGCTCTTTTTTCTATAACTCCGGCATTTTAAATTATTCATAAATTCAATCAATTTCACCTTTAGTTACTTTACTTAGAATACAGTTTATAGCATTTTCTACTGTATTCTTAGTTACTTTAATAAAATTCCTTTTCATCGCATTAACTTTGGTAACTCTAGCAGTCTTGAAGATTCCGCGAATGCATTAGGTCACCGGCAATAAAAAACAGACTCTAAAACATAAGAAGGAAACCTTAATGGTAATGCGACGACGCTAAGTAGGTACTAAGGTATTCGTAGTTGAACTTTATAGATGAGGAAGAAAGCTTGTATAGAAAAAATTGTGATGTATACATTTCTCAGGCCAGAGATCTGAAACCGAGCAACTATTCGATACTTACTATTTTCACCTATTTTTATACTCAGTATTTAAGTATTAGTTGATACGATACGTATTATCTGTTTGATATATATTTTTTTTTAATCATTAATTATGTACTTAACATTTTTAACTATAACTATAGTCTTCCAAACTGTAGAACAGTATGTTGGTAGTTCATAATATCAGTTTTCAACTGCCTCGTTCGTGTAGTGGTCGCTAAAGCAACTAGATGTCCTGGGTTCAATCCTCTGGTCAGGCAACTTTTGGGATTTTCAAATTAGAAATTCTGCCGGGCATTTCAAATTAGAAAATCCCAAAAATGCTCGGAGTCTGGATTTTACCCAGTGTTTGGCAATAGGCTTACCACCTATGGGTCCTATGGTATTATCGTCGATGCTCAGTAACGAAATATACGCGCTTATTGCTCGCCTGCTCGAATCTTGATACACACAGTCCAGCACACCAAAAAGAGACAATGATAGAATATTGCATGGAGGGACATAAAGATTTTCCAATTACGTTACAATTTATACTAGTAACCAGTCAACTCCTAGCCGCGTAACAGAACTTCGTTCCAAAACTTGGTGCGTTACATGCATTAGAATTGAATGCTGAAGAGAGCAACAGTGTCCTGAGAAATAACGTAGCATACTCGGCTGACAAATGTGCTATCACCTTTTAAAAGCAGGAAAAAATGTCGTTCCCGTCGTATCTCCCAAGAAGTGTGATCAATGGCGGGCGGTCACGCATTCGGGCGCACGCGAGCGCTCCTTGGCCGACCTTCTGACACTTCGTTCGCTAGATTACACAAATAAAACCAGCCGAGCCTCTTCATTACCTACCGGCTACGTCGTTTGCATTTCAAAACGACCAAACTAGCGAGCGGTATGAAGTGAATGTTTTAAATGGTTTCCATGTATTTAATTTAATGTTCGCGTCCCGCCTGCAAAATGCAATCGGACTTAATTTTCCATCTCAGTAACTACGTGTATTTGAACAAAATTTATGTGATTGTCCAGTGAATATTTCGTTCCTATTGTTATTTATTCGTGCTTGAATACTATCAACAGCGTTCCGTTGACGATCCCTTGTAGCAAATTAGGTCTATGTGTGAGTTATGTAGAGAAACATGAGATTCTGGGATTTTAATTTGAATATTTTATAGCTTTTGGAGTGAGTGAAGACTGTTCGGTGGGATGAAATGCAAATGATATGTAATAGAACAATAAGAAAAAATACCCTCTTAAATACCACGAAACGTACAGTACGAATATATTCTTATTTGATTCAATGTGATTTAAACAAGAATGTATTTATATAATTTAAATATGTAATACCAATAAATTATTCCTTCTTAATGTTAAGAAAGTATCTAGTAGATAAAACTTTTCGTGGTAATAAATAACTTAACCTTACCTTTGCTTCTCTCTTTAATCAAAAAGGTAGTAAAGAGAAAATAAAGGGCTTATTGAATTCCTCGTGCGGGTTGCAGACAGCATCCCCTCTGTGTGAGCATACCTTTTTATAGATGGACTGTGGACCAAATTACCGAGGGCTAGCGGCCAGGCTCGAAGGTAATTTGTCTGGCTTATGTCGTGGCCCTGTAATGCGTGCGCAAACCAATATTGCATTACGTCCATGACCCAGGTTGAATGCCGGAGGGCAAATAGATTTTGTCGTTATAATACGAATAATTCATAATAATTTCTAGTGTCTATCAACAACCAATTAATGCGATAGATGGATATGCATATTTTTTCTTTAGCTTTTTTTAATTATTTCGTCGGCATATAAATGCTTTGAAAAACTTTTATAAATATGTATGATAATAATTTTTATTAGCTTAGTAAAATTAATCCCGGGATAAATAACACGAGACATTTAAAATCAGAAGCTTTGGGTAGTATAATAATGCGTATTATACAAAAGCACAAAACGCCATTAAGACAGGTTATTCCGCCGACTACGCGGATCCCGCGAGTGGGATCACATGATCATTAAGATCTAAGCCGTCCTTGAGCGCTTACTCTGCGACTCTTTTGTGGTCCCTATAATTAATAAGCTTAATATTTCATACATTCCTAAGAATAAATACTAATTTTCGTCAATGATACGCAAGTATTTGGAGGTTAACGGCTCTGCGGAAGCTACCGTCGTATTGTACAAAGAACGAAACTCATGCATCTTCTATACTTTATTATACTTGTTGGTAAAGATAATGCTTTGTATGCACCTACTTATACCCATACTAATTTAACAACAACTTCTGGAGCGCCAGTAGGACAGGTTTCCTGCCAGAAACTAGTAGCAGTAGTAGTACCTACTAGTAGCTCTGTTGTGATACCGTTATCACCCGGTGCTTTGTTGTTTTTGAGTTGATTGAGCCCCTTTAATTTCGTACAGGCTGACGTCCGTGTAGACTCGCCTATCGTGAGCGCCAGCCGAAGCTGAAGCTTGCGAGGTGTTCCGTAGTAATTCTGCCGCCACTGTACTTACATTAAAAAAACATACTTACATAGAGTCGAACATAAAACCATATTTTTTCAAAGAAAAACTTCTTTGAAAAAATATGGTTTAATGCAGATAGTTTGTATATTTGAGCTCCCTTAGAACTTAGTTCGAAGAGTAGAGTTTTACCAGTAATGTATTTGAGAAGGGTGACTAGATGTCACCGATAACTAGGTTTAAACGAAACTGTTATTATATATAATCCCACGTGAGCGAAGCTGCGGACGGCCATTAATATAATAATATTTAAAATGTTTATAATCATTTATACATAAAATCCACGCTTGTTTTCATACTCTTAATATATTTTCCCACTTTACGAAAGTATAACGTTACTCGTTGACAGAGATACTCGACCGCGGAGATAAGTCCCGATTAAGGACACACCTATAATTGCTTTATTTAAATACTCTGTAATCTTCTTTCAATTGAGCTGTATAATTACTGTGGAATTATCTCAGATTGTAACTGTCTTGATAATTAGTGCCTTGAAATTTATGCTTAGAATTAATTCTTAACGATGTAGGTAAGTATTGAATTCGAATATTCTTAGCTATTAGAGATTACCCGAATAGGTAAAGACCAGACATGGAATACGTTTTAATCAATTTATTATAAAATTTGGATACGAATTCATATACATAGTATGTCAAAGCAGTTTCTACTACAGTCATTATTGTTTACACGGTAAAATAATTACTAAAGGGCAAAAACATGGGTGTGGTTGTATAAACCAAATATAAGTGATGGCAATGTAATTAGATAGGTATTCTCTATTGTACCTAATCCCACATATGATGTAAAAAGCCGTAAGGCAATTTAGTTGCCTCATTACCGAACCTAAGCTGATATTCTTTCTATTTCTTATCCAACGCTTCTTATACGAGGCTTATTTGAGAATATCGGGATATTAAGTGGGCTTATCTGAAATACGACACCGACAAAGCCCTCCTATCAAATTTGGTGTCCACTAGACACGCAACAAGGGTACAATGTGACGGAACTGGGCGATAAGATAACAGCGGTATTTAAATAGAACGCTTCTCGCCTAAGACAATTAGGTTGTTTTGCCGTTTATATTATCTGTTTTTTTTTTAATATAGCCAAAAGTTGCCAAACGTTACAACATCCATGCGCGGCCGTCCCTGACGCATGACATTAGGTACTTACCCAAACTTTGAGTAGGGCCTGTGGTAGGGCTCAGAATAAAGACTAGTTCTGTTAGTTGGCGTTAATGATTCCTGTTTGTATTTCTACAGTCCCGTTTCATACGCTGCAATCATCACCGTGGTGCGATGATGAGTGATCCTGACTGATGAGCGGGTCCCGTGTTCTTGTGGTGAAAAGGTGAATTAGGTATGTGATTCATATTTATACTGAGGTCATAAATGATATATTGTTGTTACCTGTGTGTGTCTGCCACACGGAACACCAGGCCTACTTCGGTGGTATAAGTGTGTAACCACTGCTGTCCAATCTCCAGCCATCGTCGAACGTCCACCAATGGAAGACCACGGGTTCGCATAACAAAAGTGACAATGGTACGAGTATAATATACTGTAATTTTTTTAAGTGGATGTGGAACAGTTTAGTTTTTTTAAATAATACAATTGGAACAGTTTAGTTTTTTTAAATAATCCAATTGGAACAGTTAAGTTTTTTTTAATAATATAATTTTTAATAATTTAATTTATAAAATACATGCCTGGATACGACGGCATGTTATTTGTCACATGTCACTTTGTCATTGGTTCAAAATTCGTTCCAACAAAAATCACCAGTATAAGTTATTGTTCCTTGGTGTTATTGTTTGGGCGTATCCTGTATGTAAGTCCACACCAATTTAACACTAAGCTTAAATAAATATATTGGACTTCTGCCATCTGACCCGAAACGTGACAGAGACTGATATACATACATATATATTATTAAATACATACTTGTATAGATATTACTCGTAACAACCAGATACAGAGTAAACATGCACTATTGTTCATCAGCCGAATTAAGTCCAGTGTGGCATTCGAACCCACAACCCCTGGCGCAGAAGGCAGGGTCACACCAATCGCGCCAACGGGCTAGTTATGATTTTAATATTATTAGTTCTATAGTGAAATTAAAATTAAAAACCTATTTACTATTTAAATACAAAACGAATTATCTTTTTACAACTATGAAGAGGCCTACTGCTGTAACTGCAACTATTTACTAACTACAATGTTATGGAAATTATAACAAATTACAATTAAATTAATGTTATAAGGTTTTTCTAAGGCTCAGGAAGGTATCGCTTGAACTATTATGAAAAAAAAAACGTTTATATTGTTAGATTATTGTTAGGGAGAACTAAATCAATCTTTGCAACGTATCAAATAATACCTAGTATCTGCTTTAAGATAAAAAATGTACGTTAAACTTTGACAACAGACAAACAGCCCTATAGAATGACAAAATGGTACTTATGCCCGGGCCTTTCTTCTCAGAAAACTCTTGAAACAGCTTCAACCCACCTACGACAATGCTGCGCGGGTTACTGGGAATGATGCTTTAACAACCATCTTGTAAACAAACAAATAATCACAAGTATTTTCCAGATGACAGAAACGTTTATAAATAAATTTTAGGGTAAGAACGAGCAGACGGGCCTGTTTGTCAAAGTTCCACATCAGTAGTAGTTTAAAATACTAAGTTAGTTTGGTAACTACGAGTATCTAATGATTTACACTGCGGTGACAGCCCAGTGGCTATCGAACTCGCCTCTCAATCTAGTGGTCCCGGTTCAAATCCCAGCGGCACGCACCAATGACTTTTCTAAGTTATGTGCGATTTAAGTCACTTGCTATAACGGTGAAGGACACATCGTGAAGAAACCTGCATGCCTGAGAGTTCATCATAATGTTCTCGAAGGCACGTGAAGTCTACCAACCCGCACTTAGCCAGCGTAGTGGACTTAGGCCTAATCCCTCCCATTCCGAGAGGAGACCCGTGCCCAACAGTGGGACAAATATGGGGTTGTGATGATGAATGATTTATTCCCGTTCTGCGTTCCCGTCTGCGATAGGGCCAACGACATACTCGTAGGTACCCCTCTATAACGTGACATTGTAGGTTGGTAGAAGAATGGATTGAGCGACCGTATACAAGCAGCGATTCAATTTACCTACTAATATATTTTATATATTACTTTACTTTTAATATCTCTGTGAGATCTAGGAGAGGGCCGTTTTATTAATGATGCTGAGACATCGATAATATTACGAACATTCAAGCATAAATCTTAGAGTACCTACTTCTCAAGATGGTACTTCAAGTTGAAATTATTAAGAACCTACTTTTGCGAAGTTGAAGCTCCCCCGTTGTAGATATAAAATTATTATCTACAGCTACTGATTGATATCGCCGGAAAAACTTATACATAAAAATTTAACTGGATTACATAACATTAACATCTTTAAATTATACGTGAATCACGTCAACTTTCTTTTTTTGTACATAATATTTAGATTCATTTATTTTTCATTATAATATATTTATACATGCTTACCTAATGAACGTCATAACATATTTTCGTGCATATTAACCAAAAAAATTTCGTGCATACTTTCATATATATTTTCATAAATATATTAGCATGGGACAGTTAAAATATTTGTAGACATAAACAGTTCTCGCAGGGTATCACGCTTTTGTAGGCCGTAGATACTCCTAATGGTTCGTTTTTGTTCAATAATATGGTATCAATGTCGACAGCACTACCCCACAGTAAGATTCCATAAGACATGATGCCGTGAAAGTAGTTAAAATTAACTTTCTTAATCTAATCTAATCTAAGCAGCAGATCTTAATTTGCCGGACAATTTATTGATGTGGGCGCCCCACTGGAGCTTAGAGTTAGTCCCTATGAAAACCGTTTGGTACACAAAGTGCAGTATTTTATTGTTTAGGGTGACAACCATCGACAACATAGGGTGACTACGTCATTTAGTTTTTATAGGATTGAGTACAAGATTGTTGGCATCTAACCAGTCATTGATCAATTATTGTGTTTTATTTAGATTTTCATTGACAGATTTCATTCATTCTGAATTGCGTTTAACTTTAAAAATTAGTGATGTGTCGTCGGCAAAAAAACCTATTTTCATGAAAAGATAAATATAAAATAGTATGATGAAATATATAAAAAAGTGGTTTTTATAAACACATTTCAAATTATTTATATATATTACAAAAACAGTTTTTAAACAGTACTTCTACTTAGGTACCACTTTTTGTAATGTAGTCCTTGGTTTGGTACAACTGAAAAACGTTAATATCGCACATTATATTTAATTTTAAAGAAAAACTGAATGAAGACCGTCAGTCAGTGGTTTAAAGAATTTTTAATATGACGCTATTAAATTCATTCTTCAAGCATGCGAGTAGCTACATTATACCTTACCAGTTCAATATAGTATAGCGGGTATGTGCTAAAATTAAATTTCAATGAGCTGAGTTTTGTTTTTCTATTTTACATGACAATTTAAAGTAAGAGTAAAAAATTCATTTTATGCCTCGTTGAAATACAAACGGACCAACATTGCATTGCGTAATTCGCAGCCCATTTTTGTTCAAAATATCAGAATGACGATACTATAATCATCCTTTAAAAATGACTTTAATTTACTTTCCCGTGCTGAAAAACCCTGCAAGCCGAGTTGTCTAAAGACCCATCCCTACGGACTTGTAAATTTTACCTGCTTTGCTACTCGTCTTCAAGGCGACACCTGGTGTAGCTATAAATTATTTAGATATCGCCAGGGATTGTACCCGAGACTTCATTAATATACATTTAGAAAAAGTGCCTCTGTGACTCTAGACAGACTTGCTAACAGTAATTTATGTACGACTAAATTCAGTGAAACGGTACATAGTGACGCTACATCGAATGTTTTGTCCGTATTTAAAAATTAAAATTACACATGTCTAACGAAATAAAAAAGTAGGTAGGTAATGTAAGTACTTTGGTTAAATTGTGTGTCCTATTAAAGAATGGCAGGTTTGCCTTGACAGCTTTGTATATTAAATATAATTATGGCCGAAAACATTAAGTCCATTTGTATGTTTGTTTTGAAAAGGTAAGTCAACATGGCCTCGGTGCTGTGGTGGGAAATATTAGTAGGTGAGGTAATTCAAATAGTCTTAGTAACGAGTTGAGTCAACAAGCCTAGTACCCTCTGCCAACATTGCGTGACAACGCGAGTGGGCTGTAATCAGATTATCTGACCATTTGCCGACCGGGCGGCCGCTATCTCTCCTACTCGCCTAAACCGGTCCCATATCAGTTTTTACAAGCCTATGGTCTGCCTTCTTCTGTAACATTTTATACGCTTTCACAAGTTATTTCACTACCGCACAAATGTCTGTGAGGTTAATGGACTTAACAGTTCGAGGTATCTAAGGTGTTCGATTTTAACAGGACTGAAGGAAGAAGTAGCCCCATCGTGTACCAAAGCTTTTAATGATTGAAAAACAATCAAGAAAGCAGGGCTTGGGCCAAGTTTGGAGGAACCCCTCTCTAATAAATAGAACCGAACCATTCTTAACATTACAATTTTATAAACTTTCAAAGATAATTGATGTTTGATTATGACGGTCCCGTTGGCGCAATCGGTAGTGACCCTACCTGTTGCGCCAGGGGTCGTGTGTTCGAATCCCACTTAGGGCAAATATTCGAGTGACGAACACTTTAAATTGTTCTGTGTCTGGATGTCAATTATTATATATTTAAGTATGTATTTAAAAATATCTATGTATGTAGGTACAATATCACTCTCTGGCACCCATAGTACAGGTTCGCGCCTAATTTGGAGTCAAATGGCCATGTGTATGCCACGGTATTTATTATTAATGATATGAAATCCTTACTAATATTTTAATGGAAAAGTGTGTTTGTTGGTTTGTCTTTCTCCTCCTCAACGGAATGATGGATCCTCGTAATAATTTTAATGTAAGCTACTTACTACTTTTTTTATTATCTCGTAATATTGCACGGTTAACGTGAAATGGACTAAACACTGAAATCGGGTGAACTGGTGAATCTAGATTTTGATTAGTGGTAATAATAAAATAGGTACTAGTACCCTCTTATAACCGCATTGTAGAAAGTACCAAGGTTGGTGGGTTGAGATCACCCACATTTGTTCTAGGATAACGTTTTATTCTATGACAAAATTTTCAATGGCTTGTATTGAGCAAGGATCCATTTAATAAATTAATGACGTATTGTTATCGTCAACCACGTGCATATAGTGTGGATTAGATGACGTCACATGCCTTCAAAACACTCAGAAATGTAGTTTTCCTAAGGATGTTTTTCTTCACCGTTACAACATGTGATATTTAATTTCTTGAATCGCATATAACTTAGATAAATAATTGGTGCGTTTCGCTTGAATTCGGCCCCTCGAGTGAGAGTTCGATAGCCTCGAGATTGTCACCGCTACAACAATAAACATCCTTGTCTATTAAAAATGTTTTTATCGTACAGTACTCAAAGTAATAACTTCCAGGAAGGATATAATCTCCTGATTTCATCAACTCCCTCCTCCTAGAAATGCCTATTCAATACCAGCCGGAAATCATATTCTATTGGCTGTACACGTGTAAAGTTTTATTCCAGCCCTACACACATTTGAGGATTTGTTCTTTTGTATTGATTTATTTGTATATTTTGGGTGTGGTGATGTTAGTATCCGTAGATGTACTACGGTACGTAATATTACCTTTTATTAAAAATGTTACCAACCTACTGACTAAGTACTACTATTTGAAAAAGAAATTGGACATCAGCGTTTTTCGTCGTTGACGAACATACTTTAAATTAACACTATCTCTATGTAGGTATACCTTGAAATTGTATCCAATAATGGAAAAATAAGTCAAATATAAGAGGGCTACCCTTAATCTTTAGATCTCAAAATTACATAGGACATAATCAGGATTGTTTGTAGCAGATAGTTGAAGATAGTAGACGTAAATCTTTATATCCATATCGCTGCGACCCATAGACGTCCCACTGCTGGGCACGGGTCTCCCCCACAGACACTGCTGCGGGAGGTCTAGAGCATACTCCACCACGCTGCTCCAATGCGGATTGGTGGAGGGGTTAGTGGCCAACCCAGTCTCGAATGTTCTAAAGCCACCCGAAGGTCTTCGACAAGGCTTAACGACTGTTTCCGGCATTGAAAACAACCGGGACCCCTGGCTATTGAGATGGAAAATTAAATCAGGTCATTTTACAGGCGCAACGAGAATGTGGAATTAAAGTGGAAAATGTTACTCAAACGCATACACGTTACTCAAACGCATAAACATACAATAAAGAGAGTTTTATAGCATATGAATAGAACCAGGGGGGATCTGTAAGAGTCACAAATATTTCTGGTAGAGCTGATGCAAAACGTAAAAGGCGTGATGTATGAAAGTACCTACCTATAAATAGCCTTCTTCTTAAAGAAATCTGACCCAAGTTGGTACACACAAATCTTCTTGTTATAATATACTAGTAGACCAACCTCATAGATACCACGAGCATAATAATGGAAAAGCTTACCTCCACTTACTCGCTATAGAACGGTTCGTGTGAAAAAAATGTCATTCCCGTCGTATCTCCCAAGAAGTGTGATCAATGGCGGGCGGTCACGCAGTCGGGCGCACGCGAGCGCAGCTTGGCCGACCTTCTGACACTCTGTTTGCTAGATTACACAAATAAAAATACCAGGCAAGGCTCTTTACTGCTGGCAAACCGCCATTTGCATTTCCGATGAACGGTAAACGAAAGCATGAGTAAACTTTATGCGTGTTTTCACATAGAGTTTGAAACGATCTTGTAAGTAAGACGGATGGAAATTTTTATATATATATTTCTTGTGTACGTGTGTAGGTATGTCACTGAACTCCTCCTAAACGGCTGGATAGATGTTGATGAAATTTTTTGTGTATGTTCAAGGGTATTCGAGAATGGTTTAGATTCACAATTTGGTCCACTGGAAAATTTTAAACACGATTTTAGTATTTTTTATGGATAGTATTTTACATGATGTGTCGCGTCATTTTGACATTAGCTAGTATAGTATAATACAATAGAGGGATACTAGTCTTTTTAAAAAGAAGACCTTTTTAATAATGATGTAAAATAGTACATTGTAGAGCTAAATAGTCTATGAAATCACAAAAAGCAACTATTATTTACTTAATATCGGTCACATGCCCCTGAATTTCATTTAAAAATATAATTCGTAAAAAAATTGTTTATTTTGTACGTTTCCCAGAGTGTGATTGATGGACAGTTACGAAGCCTTCCCTTTGTTGGCCTTTTGATGAATTTATCAAAATTAATATGAAAGGAGACAAATTGTAAAATGAAATCGTCACTTGTACAAGTGAACTTGAGTCATTTGCTGCCCTGACGAATTAAACAATATTTGCGTAAAAACTTCAAATTCATCTAACGACATTATAATTCGTTGGGTGTTAATGGGACATTAAAACTTCTCAGTCATAGTGCTATGATCATAAAACCTCAATTATTTGCGCACCGTTCACGAATTTAACACGTTGAGGATGGCAACACCCTTTTGCGTGTCCCTGGTTATTAACTCACAATATGACGTGTTGACGCGACCAATTAAATGAGACCTTTCAGCATACCCCATTTCGCTTCCACGTGTTCCACTGTCGCCATTATGAAGGGGGCGCAGTGGTTCAAACAATATGGGCTGTTTAATTATTCTGATGAATCTCGTAGTGCTCGCTGCTATATGTAAATGCTTCTTTGCGTGTTGTGTCATTTGACACAGTCCGTATTACAAAGCGTTAATCACATTGACAGCGGGTAAAGTTTTTTAGGGAATCTTTTCAACGTCACTTGTTTTTTCGTCAAACGTTACAGAGTAATTGGCGTGGTAAAAATTTACTCTCATCATTTTTCCCTAACGCGCCAAAAGAAGTATAACTTCAAAAACATTTAGTTATAGTGAAAAGTGTATTGCAGTCCGTATGGCAATGATATATTATGATGAAAATAAATTCCTCTATTCTTCTCAATTTCTAAACAATTTTCAGAACAATGTATTTCTACTCTCACCACTCCTAAAGACGTCGAGATAAAATAGTAGGTAAATCCTTTTTGAAAGTACATTTCTATCCTGACCATCTCGTACAAATCGCCAAAGCTAAATCTTTGTGCTCTTATGTCAGCAATCCTGAACACTTGTGTACGCGTCCTTTGTGAAATCTTCTTCATAGATTGAGCTCGCATTATGCTTTATGAAATCAGTCGTTATCTGGCCAATAGTACCTACCTAAAACCAAGTTGCCGAAATAGCACCAGCGTTGCTTCTATAAATTATTATGATGTAAACAGAAAATAAAACTGTTATATTTGAATACTGGATACTACAAATTTAACGATCAAAAGATCTTAAGAATATCTTATTGGTTTGGAACCATAACCTAATAGAAAAAACAT
The DNA here is from genome assembly GCA_944567765.1 of Carterocephalus palaemon. Taxonomy (NCBI): domain Eukaryota; kingdom Metazoa; phylum Arthropoda; class Insecta; order Lepidoptera; family Hesperiidae; genus Carterocephalus; species Carterocephalus palaemon. The sequence continues at coordinate 9,315,743 of OX155643.1, read as the reverse complement.
ACATAATAAGTAATTAAGAATACCGACCTATCTATTATGTACTTTCAAATTTTACCCCAGAATATATATAATAGAAAAACTTCTACACGGGCGAGGCAGGTTCTCCACTGTAACCACAGAGTATATATATATTTATTCCATACCTAATCATTACTTTAACTCAAATATTATATTTTCGTACCTCGTATGGAGCTCGCGATTGGATTTAGTGGCGTCGGTTTAGGGATGATTATGTCCAATAGTGGTGTGATGGATGGGTGGATGTCAAGGTTGAAATTAAATAGAACTCTCTTTCGTTTTCGTTGTGTATTAATGATTGCGACCATTTATTTTTTATAATACCCGTTTTATTAGATACCTTTTTTTTAGCCAACAGACATACAGGCCACCTGATGGTAAGTGGTCACCTTCGTCTATGGACACGTGCGACACCAGGGGTATCATAGGTGCGTTGCCTGCCTTGAAGGAAACGTTTCACACTCTATTTGAAGCGCTCCATGTCGTAGCGCTTGAAGGGAAAACCTCAGTCGGAAGCTCATTCCACAGAAGACTAGTTCGCCGTAGAAAAGACCGCGAGAATCGCACGGTGGTCGTAGGCCATGAGTCGATTCGGTGTGGATGAAACTTCAGACCTCGGCGTGTAGTGCGATGGTTGAATGAGGTTGGTGGATTTTATTATTTTCTAAATAATTTACCACGATAATGTAATTATCTAAGGTAATATAATTACATCACCTCATGGTCAAAGGCTTCGTGAAATTCCGATAAGCAAAAGTTACCGAGTTAATCTTGAAGTAGGAACATTTCAGATTCATGCCTGCGAACCGCAAGTAAGTTCTAAGTTTAGTTCGAGGTAAGGTACGTGGAGTCTTTGCTGTAACACTCCGCTCTAACTTAGGTCCACGATCTTAAACTTTAACGCTCTTGGCTTACAGGTAAAGGAATTATGCGTTTATAGAGATAGTTGATTTTTGTAATAAAATTTGGTTGTGTTCACGATTTTTATACTTGGATGTAATAGGGTGGTTGTATAAGGAATAACAGGTCATCGGCACTTAAAATATTTATTTTTAGGAGTTTACAATTTGCAAATACCTATGTGCTTTTTATGAAACATATTACAGCGTAGATCAATGCAGACAATATACCCTCGACAAGCCTCTAATAGGTATAATTTGCTTACCACTATATACCACTCTGGAGATAGGGCCAAAATTATCTATTTATCCTAAATATGACTTATTTTTATTAAATTTATTTATCGTGAAAGGCCCAACGACTTTAATTTTGTAGTCGGGTGAACCTATTTTTATTTAGTTCAGACTTGGCTTCAAAACTTTCAACTGAAAAATGAGCTATAAATATTCCTAGAGTTTTGTGTGGTGCAATTTCACAACTTCTCAGATCTGCAAACTTTACTCCAGTTATTTTCCAAGCTTCATTAGAGATAGTTTCAAGATGAAAGTGTATGGATATTTTGGACGAACTTTTCTATTTGTGGTTTATTATTACAATTTTTAGAAAGCACGTTATATGAGTGTTACAACGCAGTTATTGTAAGTCCAATATATAAAACAAAGTCGCATTAGTTACGCTACTTATAACTCAGCTTGGATTTTTTTGTAATCTTAGATTAGTTGCTGTCCGCATTCCGAATAGCATAATAGCTATTAAAATGTCTGAAAAATTAATGGAAAATAAAATTAAGAACAAAATTCACATTTCGTACGGGACGGCTGTTTTCTCGAGAATGGATTTACTGATTCTTATGATTTTTTTAACTTAAAATGCCCGGTCGCAGCTCGAAGTCTATATTTGTGCCCGGAGTATGGCAATAGGCTCATCATGTGAGAAGTGGGTGTATCCTCTGCCTACAACTTCGGGGAAATAAACTGAGTACTCAAAATTAAAATGATTTTATATTTATATAGGTACGATGTTCATTTGTGAGAAATAACATGCTTTATTTTCATTATTTATTCAAGCTAAACCTACTTAAAATTGTATTGTGAACCTCTATTAAGGCGCTATAAGTCTCCAAAATAATAAAGTAATGGGCGGAATTAAAGGCGATCGGCGGAGCTCTCCCTCTGCGCCCCTTAGTAGCATATCCAGTAGCGTAGTAATAATTAAATATAATGGAATTAACGTAAATTGTCTATAAACTCAACGTATCTAAAGTAGCAGCTCTAAAATATATTTAAAAATAGGTAAGTACCTAATAGAAATTCGGAGTGTGAATGATTGCGCGGCCCGGAGCGATCCTGTACACGTCCGTATAGCAGCGAGCTTCAGCGATCACTGAATAAAATATTCGCGATTACGTAACAGAGACAGACAATGTTTGACATAAATTAATTTGTAGTGTCTAGCATTTTTCTCCACCTATCAGCATTGGAGCAGCGTGGTGGAGTATGCTCTAGACCTCCCGCAGCAGTGTCTGTGGGGGAGACCCGTGCCCAGCAATGGGACGTCTAGGGTCGCAGAAGCTAACATTTAAGTACTATTATGTATAATAAAACAAAATTAAAAAATGTATATTGCAAAATTTGATTTCTGCTTTACTTTATTTAGAGTAGGTACAGTACGTGAAGTTTAAGTCTTAACTTGTTCACTCTACTAGATTAAGAATAAAACCAAATTTAAAAATGGAATAATCATGTCATGGTGTAGTCGAGGGACAATAGAAATAGAAAGTATCACCTGGGTCACCTATGTCTAAATCTATATCTATATCTGATCTCTTATAAAGAAGTAAAATATAGTCATCTGAAATGAATATTTCAAATTCAAATTAACAAAAAAACTTTACGTTACGGTCAAATGAAACAAGAAAGAATTCGAGTAGTAATAGGTATATACTAGGCGTTAAAGCCACTTGATATTAACGTAATTTTGCCTCGACATTTGATGAAATTAATTCAATACACTAAACTCCAATTTATTTGATACCATGTGCTTGGATAACAAACAACACCAGATCACAAAACATCTTTGTCTGGTGTCAATAAGACTAATAGGAGAAACCCTTTCTATTCATGTACCCGACCACGCTAGAATGCCCTTTTCCGTACTGACAATGGCACATTACATAAATAACAGACCTGCGTAATCAGAGATCGACTTTGCGATTTCAACGTTTACCAGACCTTAAAAGAAAATAACCTAGTAATAAATCATTTTTATTTCAACCAAATCATGCTAGCGGAATTCTGACTACAATACATTTGGACAACAAAGAGAATACGTTCCAGATTGTTATGTACAATGCAAACTTCGGGCAAAGAAAATGGAGTTTATGTTTAATGATTTCATGTTTAGGCATATTGTTTGAGATACTTGTCATTACGTAATGTTCTTTTTCGGTGTTTGCAACAATGGATCGCGTTTACTAAGTTAGCGAAGACAACTTTTGAGTTTGAATACGAAGGAATAACGATCTTAGTCAAGCTTTGTTTGAAAATCAAATGTCAAGGGGGCAAAGTCGTAGTTATGTACTTTAAACTTTTACTTAGAGAACTTAGGAGCGTGCAGCTTAAGAGATGGGAAATAATCAAGTAGGATCAATCGTCATTGGCAAAAAGTAAACGCTATTGCCAAAAGAAGAAAAAAAAAAGTAGGATCAAGTAGGTGTATAATTTAGAAAAGTGTTATATTGAATTCCTTTGTTGTCAGTTAAAATTTGACGCCTCTCTTGAGCTTGATGTTGTCAGTTAAAATTTGACGCCTCTCTTGAGCTTGAAGAGTGTTGACATAATTATGGAGATACGAGTATATTAAAAACCCATAAATTTTAAACTTAAGTTACGTAATTCGCATACAAAAATATTTCGTAAACGATTACCTATATATTACTAACGGTGCAATCAAAATATCAGGCACGTGATAGAACGCCCCGCGGTTTACCGATGGTCAAGTCATTCACACTAAGCTCATCTAATAAGGAGGTCTTGAGTTCAGTTCTCGACGTTTTTTCTTTCATTACTTTACAAACTAAACTATCGAAAATAACCTTATTCAAGTAGTAAAGGGTAATCCAAACTATCGAATATAACCTTAATTATGTAGTAAAGGCTGTAAAGGCGTAAGAATATAAATTTATCGTAGCCTAATTAAGGCCAATTGGATGTCGATTCTAAAAAAATTCAATAGCTTATGGCACTTGGTTATTACGTATAGGTATTGTAGTCTACCTATCCATTTTTAGTAGTAGTAATCCATCCATCCATTTCCTGGAATTTATTGGAGGGGTCCAGTAATTGTATGTATATGAATTAGATCTAAGATTAGGCTTAATTTAAAGTTTATATTTATTACAGTTATAAGTTATAAGTACTAAGTTTATATTAAATTTAAAGTTTAGTAAGTTAGTAATAAGTTTCTTACTACTACTTCTACTACGTACTCTTTTAGTAATAAGTTACTGGAATAATTAAAGGCTTTTTTATTTTTATTTTATTTTTTATTTTATTATTAATCCATCCATCATTCAGTTACTGAATATAAGCTTCCATAAGCAACTAGTAAGCGGTGACAGCCCAGTGGCTATCGAACTCGCCTCTCACTCGAGCGGTCCGGGTTCAAACCCCAGTGGCACGCACCAATGACTTTTCTAAGTTATGTGCGATCTAAGAAATTAAATGTCACATACTATAACGGTGAAGGACACATCGTGAGGAAACCTGCATGCCTGAGAGTTCATCATAACGTTCTCGAAGGTATGCGAAGTCTGCTAAGCCGCACTTGGCCAGCGTGGTGGACTAAGGCCTAATCCCTCCCATTCTGAGAGGAGACCCGAGCCCAATAGTGGGACAAAGAAAGGGCTGTCATGATGAAGCAACTAGACCGAGATTGTACTCTTCTAATTCTACGGCTTCCCACAGTCTCCTAGAAGTCATCAGTCTTCATACCTATTCTAAGGGCGCTTAGTAGGTACCAGAAGGAACATTAAGGTAAAATATGGGAAAGCAGGCTTCAGGGCCCCTGGTACGCTGGCAGCTCCACTGAACTTGCCCGTGTCTATAGACCACGGTGACCGCTTACCATCAGTATACTCTTACCTCTAAATGCTACCGCTTACCTTACTGTGGTCTATATTTATTAAAATTATACTCTGTTCCTTGCATTGAAATTTGAAAAAATATTCTTTGTACAGAGTTCCTCTTCAGTTTTATTTTGGTTTAGATAGCATACTTATATTTATATTAAACATAACATCACGCCTCTATTTCTCAAAAGGAATAGGCAGTTCACAAGTTATGTTAAGGTACCATCCATCATCCATGGCCATGCAACGTAATTTGGAACGTGTCAGTTCCATGCTACTGTAGTTCATGTTCAGTTCAAAACACTCAGTAATACTTTGTTCGACCCGGGATCAAACCCAGGACCTCTAGCAAATCCTTGGCTCCTCTTCATTATCGGCAATTACAGACGATTACGCGCGAGCACGATTGTGTAGAGGGCATACTCGGCTGTCCTCGGCTGTACTCGCCAATCATAGTCTATGATCGTCTGCGACCCGTGGACTGTCGGTTTTTCGGGCACGCACCAAAGGGAATCGCCTGGTGGTTGCGATGAGGTGTCCACATTATCGCCGCTCATTCATTCGCCGTCGGAGAAACACGAGTTGAATGCAGTTGCGGCCTGTGATATTTTTTGTGTAAAACCTTTTAAGCTTAACTTAACTTAAACCTTTACCTACTAAAAATTGTCTCATAACCGCACCAGCAACACACTCCACGTCCATCTTGCCGTACGACAAACTATTACAGACGATCGTGTGGATGCTTGCACGATGATCGTGCCAATTATATACGATCACACGATCAACGATCATCGCCAATAATGTAGTGCAGGCATAAAAAACGCGTGGTCGTCACGTTCGATCGTGGCGGATCCAAAGGATATTGCCGACTTTCCCGAGAAATGACTGCCTGACTCCGATAAGTCTGTTACGCTTCTCTCAAGTCGACTATCGTGATACAAATACCAACTAACAGGACTAAATAGTCACCAACAGTCCCCGCCCTGCTTTTTGGTTAATAGGTATAACTAGGGTTTGTTCCCGGGAATTCTCGTCCCGGGAATTCCCGGGAAATCGGTCGGTCTCGTACCCGGGAAATTCAGCTCGAGAAAAGTCGAGACATCGAGAAGTTTAAATAAACATTTTTACGCTTAGTAGTGAGTGATCTTTAGTTATGATGAGAAAAATTATGATTGTTTTTAGTTAAGATGTTTGTTTTAAGCTGATTGTTAACAGAGATTTTGTTTTTTATTAAAGATTAGTGAGATTAGTTATAATAAGAAGAAGTATGATTGTTTTTAGTTAAGATGTTTGTTTTAAGCTGATTGTTAACAGAGATTTTGTTTTTTATTACAGATTAGTGAGATGAGATTAGTTATGATAAGGAGAAGAAGTATGATTGTTTTTAGTTAGCAATTTTGTTTTGAGCTGATTTTTTATTGAGAACTTGTTTTTTTTGTTAAAAATTATGTTGATTTTTTTCATGTAAAATAAACACAGTTAAATTAAAGACTCTTTTTATTAATTAAACAAAAATTTAGACGTATTTTATTTTTTCTCGACAACCCGAGAAGACCCGAGAAATCAGGCTCGAGAAGTCTCGACACCCGAGAACTAAAAAAACCTCGAGAAATCGGAATCCCTAGGTATAACCTATTAACCCAACCTTTGCTCAGTGGACTTACCACCCCAGTCCCTATTCCGGTCCTGCAACTGTTATAAATAGAGAACACAGTATCAATCAATAGCCACAATGTTTTACCAAATTTAATAAAATAATAAAAGTTTGAACATTTTGAAATTTACACAATAATAACACTGTCATAACTATGTAATAGACATCGAAAACAGAGACAAATGAACCCTTGCACGCTCAACTATAACAAGAGTGTATACTTTAGTCAATACGTGTATGTTTATACGATTTTAATTTGTGTCTATACTGCATTAAATTGTATAAACCAAATTATTAAACTAAAGAACATTTTTTTTATTTATTTACATCATTTATACTATTATCTAAGAAGGCGTTCCTAAACACTGGTAGGTATTTACATCTCACAAGGATATAAAAAGCTTATCGACCAACAAGAAAACAAAAATAGTTTTAGTAACACTGAAATTAATTTAACTATCACAATAATTTATGTAATTAAAACAATAGCTTAGTAAGATATGTATGGGTTGCTTATCAAAACGTTTGGAAACGTTAAAATAAATGAGCACACTTCCTTTCCAGCCGCTTACCTAAGTTAAATGTTATGAAACTTAATGATTCTTTATTGATGTGTCTATTAAGTACTATCGTCCTGAATCGAGTCGTTTTCTGTTTTAAGACTAAAGATAATTTATCACGTTTCTGATTGTATTATGGAACTGAGAAGTTGGGTGAGCGAAAGTGTTAACAGCATTACACTTAATGTAGACGCCTCGCCTGAACTCCTCACTGAAACAAACAAGCTTTGTTATTATTCGAGTTAATGGAAAGACTTCTTGGAAACTAAAACGATAATTATTATAGTCGTTAAGAAGCGAAGTGAGTGTGTTCTGAGCGAAAATTTTAGTAGCTTAGGATTTTAAGTCGGAATTGTAACAGTATTCTTCCTTATTTTCAGGAGATCTTTTGGAACAGTGCACTCAAGACTAAACTTGATCTGGGCACCAATGAAGATAATAATAATTTTATGATGAAATTGTGATGCATTGCTCGTTTAATGGTATACCAGCCTGTTTTTAATTTTTCCTATATTTTCTCTATTTATGTAAAGAACAAGAAGTAATTTGATGTGAAAGAAATTTAAACCACTTTTCGTCTCGTTGTTAAACAAATAAGTAACTTAAATATAATTTTATATTGAACACTTTAAACCATAGCAAAACAACTATACCTAAATCTATATTTCTCGTTCAACCAGAGACCATCGGCAAACCCACCCGCTAGAATGAAGAGGTCAACTCGATCGATCAAGAAAATTATCATATCGTCGAGGAATTTAGTTTCCTGCAGTCATTCTGATTCACGATTCTTATGTTTAGTTCGATCGATTATACCGAACCGCATACCTATGCCTTAGCAAAATGCCCTTTGAATATTAGCATTGGATTGGTACTTACAGCATGCAAAACTGCAATTAGATTTAACTTATAATTGATATCAAAGAAATAACTAAAGGAAGTAATTATGTAAATCAGTTACGACAGTGTAATAAATATTCCGCAAAATGAGATCAGATATCATTTATGGTTACCTATAATAATTAAAGTCAAACCTACCTATCCCACGATTACCTAATATACTTTTTTTTCATTTTATTAATTACTTTGATATTTTTTTAAATCCCTTAGAATTACAAGAACTATTTTTATAAAATAGACACGTATTATTATTATTGAAGTTCTTATATGCGGCTTAGATTTCATCTCTAGTAGGTAGTCTAATAATTGCTTACTTTCCCGGATTCGACAGATGGGATCGCAATTGTAAAAAAAATCATGGGAATTCATAAAAATACAGTGCAAGTTAATGATAAATTAATATAATTCCTCTACCAAAGCCTATTGAAATTGATTCTATCGAAAGACGAATAATTTGCTGGGCAATTTCGCCGCAGTCAAACGAATTAATTAAAAGACTAACAATTTCTTCTGTGAATTATTGTGGATTCCATTTTCACTGAGGGTAATTGGTTTATTAAAAACGTTTAGCTAGATAATTTTCTTAAGGATAAGATTAATGATTGTAGTACAAGTAGCATAGTTAAAAAAATTTAAGAGAGTATTCGGAGTCAGAATAGTGGGTTGTTTTATGTTCGCACCGCACGGTATCTCTAAATGACGATTCCGTTTAGCGATGCGAATGTTCGTCAGACAGCTCCTTTGCGATCTTTTATCTGTATTTTGTCTTATTTAGTCTGTCGTATATCTTTGGTTTTGGATTTTGTATCTGTATTTTACTCGTATTTAGTCTGTGGTGGAGCTTTGGATTTGACTTGTACTGTGCGACGTTCGCTCTATCTCACTTTCTCTCTATCGCCCATCCTCTTCTTCGTCACGAACGTTGCATGCTGCGTGACGCATTTCCGTTTCATCCGTAAAAAATTTGCCCTCATGCGCCTAAAGAAGTTTCACTTGAATAAATACTTCCCTATAAAAAAGTAATAAATACTTCCCTTTAAAATAACTAGTTTATTCGAGGTTTGTAACCGGCAGTATCGATCTCTTATAAAAAGTACAAGTATTATATAAAAATATTTTCAAACTTAATATTAATAAATGAACTGAAAAGATAGAAAACAAGTTAAAAGATTTTTTTTTAAATATGAGTAATTATGGCTGTCAATATTTACAAACACAGTCGGAGGCATATGAGGCATAATGTATTTGATGTCTCCGACTGTATGTATTTGATGTCTCCGTACAGGTTAAATACTTTAAAAAAATACCATTGAGAGGTGTAAAATAATGGGATACGAATAAATTTATGACTTTGTGTAATTGATAAGACAGCATGGTAATTATATATTGTGTTCACTGTCAATTCCTACTCAGAGAACGCAGAGGCGTCTGGGTGCGAGTAATATGCCTGTTGAAATACATTATCCGCATGTGGCGCGTTGAGCGACAGGGGACAATACACATGCAATATTCTCAGCTCATAGATTAATTATAGAGCCTAGGTAATGTTTCATTTCTAAGGCCTGATGCCTTAGAATTGAATTTCCAGTGACCGATGCAGGCAAAATTCTAATATAGAACATTTGTTATTAATTATACTTAACCTATTGAACCGTCAATTTGTTATAATATTTCGTGAAAAGTGAAGATGTGAACAACAGTGTACGTTACCCCTGTGATTTTCATTTTATTCAAATAATTAAAGAATTTTATGTATTTTGCTTAAAATATCTTACAAAAAAAAAATTACAACGCTGGCCAACTGTGTATTGACAGACTTCACATGACTTGGACATTATGGAGAACTCTCAAGCATCCTCTAGATGTTCTCCTTCACCCTTAGTCTGACAATATTATATCGCAGATGACTTAGAAAAGGTGCATGCTGCTTATTTTAGGAGGGGCGAGTTCGATAGTCACTTTGCTGTCACCACTGCTGTATGGAGACTTTAATGCTTCAAAACTCATTGGGGTGTCTGCATAGGTTACGCCAAAGCATCAGATCAAGGGCATCTTTTTAATTAAAAACATTTCAACAAAACTGATGAAACGTTTAGGCGCTACGATGTCACAGATAAATACGTAGGTACCTACTCGTTTATAGACGGATAAATTATTTAAAGTTTATGACCCGTCTGGATTTGTATTGGGTTAAAATGGGTACAGTTATTTTTAAAGTATCATTTTCAATTATTAAATACAGGAAAATTGTTTTTTTTTTTTAAAACACTACGCTAAGCCTACAGTTGTGATTTTTCTAGAGAATATTGATGGAGTCTAAGTGTTATCCACGAAAAATAACATTTCTACCCTAAATTCAATACAATGACTAATAGTTGTGCCCTAAAAGGTTGCACTAAAAGCTCCACGTATTAATGTGTTATAGTCGAAGTGGTTCTTTGAAACATGATTGAACTAGGTGATTTATTTTCGGGTTCTTTTGTTAATAAAGCAATTTTTATTTACCTTCATGCTGACTGTCCTTAATAATACACTAAATAGAAACCTAATTTATGTGAATTGCTAAACATTTTTACGCCACAACAGCAACTCTTTCTTGGGCGAGTAGAAAATTTGTTTTTAATTATAAAGGTCAAAGTATAAGCTAGCTTAGATACCAAGCCAGAAAACCAGTAAACTTTTGATTTCGTTGGTAGATCTATTTCTCTAAAGAAAAGAAAAAAGATGACAAATTAGTGTAACAGCTGTAATCATAAACAGAATAAATGATGTAGGTAATTTTTCTTACCATAGCACAGCTTCTAATATGTATTGTAAATATGAATATTTTTGAAGATCATTCATATGTGGCTTCATCAGACGAAAACCACTCAACATATTTAGATTGAAGATTGAAAACAAATTAACGACATTCCATATTATTTTTGATCCCTGAATAAAAATAATATTGCTAAAATAAAGTACAAATTTTTCATTATAAATAAATAAAAACAGTAGCCGTAACCGTAAAAGCAGAAATAAACATTTTTGAAACGCAATATAAGAAGTCTCAGACGCACTCAACGGCGTGTGAGCTTGCGGGTGACAGACGTATGTAAGTACTTACCCTTAAAATCTCGCTTTTCTTACTCCTACTGACGTCGTTGACACAAGTATGATCTAGCTACTGCGTATAAAGCTTTTCTTTATACCTACTTTGTGATGCTGGCTAATAAACTTAGTATTAAATCGCAAGTTAATATCCTGTGAAATTTTCCCTGTTAATATCCTTTGAACTTATACCTGTCAAGTTTTACGTCAATACGATACCTTGAAAAAGAGCATTCAGCTTCACCGATCCATAGCCGCAGTGTAGACTAATTGCTAAATACTAATTATTAGTATATAAATTCGAGTTCTCTATTTAGAGATATTCAGCTGCTTGAAGGGAAAAGCAAATACTAAGGTATAGCAGATTTCAGAAGAAATTATTTTAGTCAGACGGTCTTTAATAAAAATTCTAAATAATTTTGTTCTAGATAAATGTTAATATAATGCAATGTTATTTATTGTTTTTGTGTCACAAACAACTGTGGTTGTTACAACTTTCAACTGTACACTAGTACTACACTGTACATATAAGTTCTACTTCTTCAATTTGTTTGGCTACATGAGTAATGTTCGGCAAAGTTTATCATTTCTCCAAGTTTCGACGAATAATTTAACAAGCAATTCAGTACGACTACAATATTGTATTGGAATGCAATTAAAATGTTTTTTTAATACAGTTGCTCAAAAAGTGGCGTATTACAGGGACGTATACCGTTCGGGAAGTGAGCTATTACACACACGTTCTTTTTCTTTACCTTTTCCGAACTCGTGCGTTCTCTTTCCCAACTGTCAAAATAATGTCTAATAAAAAGAAAAAACCAACCACGAAGTTTTTACTAAAAAAAATTCATATAAGTTTTTATGATTCATGCAAATATTTCTAAAAAGAAGTCAGTCAGTCTAAATATCAGATTTAATGATTTGATTCAATGAGTTAGGTTAGGTTTCACTTCATTTCATCTCATTAAATTTCATGTCAATAAAAAAATTCTACTGAAGACTTGGCTGTATGGGCATAGTTCCCTTTGCCTACCCAGAATGGGTGAAGAAAACAAAAAAAAATCTCTGCAATACTCTGTATTCTTTTACGGTTGGCGCCATTTTCCAAAAATGTTCTATGCGAGTTTAGTTTGTGTTTTTATTATTTTATTAAATTGCTTCATTTTTTCGCAACTGTATTAAAAATAGTTGTTCAGTACACGTGCGGAACCGTCATTGCAACTTGTTCCGACTGTCAACCCTCGCCTTCGGCTCGGGTAGACATTTGTCGGAACTCTTTGCAATGACAGGCTTTCCGCACTTGTAGCGAAATATACTATTTTAATACAGTTGCTCAAAAAGTGGCGTATTACAGGGACGTATAGCGTTCGGGAAGTGAGCTATTACACACTCGTGCTTTTTCTTTACCTTTTCCGAACTCGTGCGTTCTCTTTCCCAACTGTCAAAATAATGTCTATTAGAAGTGGCCGTTTTTAAGAAAACGTTGTTGACCAACGATGTTACTCTATGGTGTTGACATCCGTTGGCGAAATGTTGAACAACGGATGGGAGTAACACCGAATAATGCCGACAATAACCGACACCGAACCGAACCGATGTCATTGACATCGGTTCGGATGTCAATAATAATATGACGGACAAACCTACAAACCTACGAACTATAGTCCCAAAATCTACGTATTTTCTATCAAAATTGTTTTATGTATAAATTTAATTTGTCTGAAAATGATAATACATTATCTACAAGTGGTATTTCATAGATTTTTTGTTTGCTAAACGGTATTTTTTTTTAATATATTGTTTGTCTACTGCTGTTCGTTTTATTCACTTTTATTTATTATTATTTTCATAAATACCATTACATTACGTTGAAGTACGATGGCATCGAACTTCAATAAACAACGTTTATGAATCCGCCAACGGCGCCAACATAACAAAATGTTACGTATGTACGCTAGCTGGATGTCCGAGTGACACCGTTGTCGGAAACATCGATGTTGACAACGGGTGACGGTATCGAAACAACATTGCACACCGATGTTGAAAAATAACAAAAACGCCCATCTCTAATGTCTATTAAAAAGAAAAAACCAACCACGCAGTTTTTACTAAAAATTCATAGAAGTTTTTATGATTCAAGCAAATATTTCTAAAAAGAAGTTACTAATTTGTTTCAATATCAGATTTAATGATTTGATTCAATGAGTTAGGTTAGGTTTCATTTCATTTCATCTCATTAAATTTCATGTCAATAAAAAAATTCTACTGAAGACTTGGCTGTATGGGCATAGTTCCCTTTGCCTACCCAGAATGGGTGAAGAAAACAAAAAAAAATCTCTGCAATACTCTGTATTCTTTTACGGTTGGCGCCATTTTCCAAAAATGTTCTTTGCGAGTTTAGTTTGTGTTTTTATTATTTTATTAAATTGCTTCATTTTTTCGCAACTGTATTAAAAATAGTTGTTCAGTACACGTACACGTACACGTACAGTACACGAAATATACTATACCATGTTAACCGTTAAATGCAAGTAGCATTTGACTAAAACATGACAATTACTTGTGTTTTAAACCGGAAGATTAAAACATTATTTAGGTTTATTTATATAGGTCATCAAGGAAACGACTGGGCGCCTAAACGCCACCTTTCCGACCGACCCTGTGCCTTCTGAATCCAACGGTTTCCCACCGTCTTCTTCACATTTTAAGTTCATCTAGTCGAAGGGCGACCAGTGCTCCGTTTTCCAAGCCTTGTTCTTAATCGGATTGTAATCGACGGAACTGCAGGTTAAGCTAGATTTTGATTACAATCTTTGTTGTAGCTTGCCGTCAAAAAAGGCAATACTTTTTTATAATTTAAACTATCCCTTAATGGTCGAAGTAGTTGTAAAGTTTTATAGAGTAAACGATTTCAGGCGGTCGGAGCCGCGGGTAAATAGCGCTAGTGTACCTATTAATGATAGTAATAGTAACGGTGACAGCCCACTGACTATCGACCTCGCCTCCCACTCGAGCAGTCCGGGTTCAAACCCAAGCGGCACGCACCAATGACATTTCTAAGTTATGTGTGATTTACGAAATTAAATGTCACTTGCTGTTACGGTGAACGACACATCATTAGGAAACCTGAATGCCTAAGAGTTCTTTATAGTGTTCTCGAAGGCATGTGAAGTCTCCCAATCCCCACTTGGCCAGCGTGGTGGACAAAGGCTTAATCCCTCCCATTCTGAGAGGAGACCCGTGCCCAACAGTGGGACAAAGAAAAGGTTGTGGTGGACCTATTAATGATCTAAAAATTAGTAATGAAGAACCTGTGTGAAGGACATTTTGAGGCACAAGAAAATAAACGAACTGTTTCTTTATTTACTAGAATTTACAAGTGCAAAAGTTATCTTGTTTAATAAACTTACACCGAACAAAACCATGCATAGCCGTACTTCAAAGTATTTGATAATGAGGTAGTTGTTTATGGAAACGTTCGAGCTTTGATCCTGATAATTTGTACTTATCTCGAGGGAATAAAGAATGAACGATCAAAGGCTCGTAGGAGCTGGTAATATACACATATATTTCAAGGTAATAAGAAAACAAACTAATACTATTATTTTTTTAAATCATGTCCGCGTGTATAAATTAAGTTAAAATACTACGTAGTTACGTTTATGATATAACTAGCTTTTTCCGCAGCTCCGCCCGCAATAAATCGTTTTCCGTGCACAACTTTCGATATACCAATACTATAGCTACCACAGAACAGATAAAGGAGGATAGAATGGAAATGTGGGCGTGACAGGCGCGCCAACAAGTATGATTAAACAATCATACTTCAACTGAAATCACGCGTGCATACTTTTAGTCGCTTTCGGACTGCGGTGGTGCGAAGAGCTGCACGAAAAATATACATTGCCGGTAAAGTACGCAAGTAATCCACGTGAACACATAGTTCGTGCGCAATGTATTCTGTCCTACAGAATGCGATGACGTCACGATGTTCTGTCGAGTTCGTTCGCAGCGAGATAGTGTTGTGAAAGTATAAGATAAATTTTTCGATAAGTCTTGATCTTGAGTACGTAATTAAAGTAGTTTCAGGTGTAAATACTTAATTTCAAGGAGTAGGTGTAGTACTAAATAAGTAATTTAGTACTAATTTATATTATGTATTTATTTTAGGTTTCCAAAGGATCCTAATAACCAGCATTGGATAAATGTAACGGGTAGAAAATTTGGATCCCTAAAAAACAATGTACCACCAACTGTACTCGATTTTGCGCAACTTTGTCGGAACTCAATTATTTAGCAACATTAGTTATCATCAGATTGTATTATATTCTACTGAGAAGCATATTACAGACTTTACCAAAGCTATTAAAGAAAAATAATTTAAATATAAGATTGCATTAATTTATTGTAAAAAATTCGATCTTTGCTTTGCACAAGTACATTCGTCGCGCAACTGTATATATTAAAACTGTACCTGTGTATTTATTTAAGTACGTACACTCACTCTGAAACTTTTTAATAAAATAAATAATTATAATGTAATTTTTCATGTGAAGATAATAAAAAAAATGCATGTTAATAAGATGATGGAACAGGCGCAACACCTAAAGGAAGCAAAACTCAAGTTGCATATGTTTTCAGTGTTACTTTTATAAGAGTCATTTATGCGGATGTAGCATTATAGGTACCTACATAACTCTAAACAAGTTTCAAAATATATTTATCGATAAATATGTTTACATCTCTAGTTGGGTTACCAGTAAATAACATATAAAATTGCACGATCAATTTTCTCAAATATGCAGTAAATTTTGTTTCTTAACTTTTATTTATTAATTTCACCGCCGTTAGGCATCTTTTGGCTCAATAAAGGTTAAATAAATAAATAAATAATACAGTAAAATAAAATATACTCTATTTTACTAATCTTGTAGTGGTTCAGTACCTACCAGTTACCTTACCTCCGAATACCTCCAAATACCTCAAGAATACCTCACACGGATACCTCATACCTTCGAACCAGTTACCTACGTTGTTAATATGAAACATATACGCGGTCGTCAAAATAGTGTTTTAAATAGTGTAGTATGTATGAAAGAAAATGTAAATATAAATAGGTGATTTTACAAATAAATTATTCATTCGACAATCGGACAGATCACGAGTTTCATTATGAATCCTATGAAGAACCTCTAAAATCTTATTATTGCACGAAATTTGTGCAAAACACTTACTGGCAACATTAAGTGTCGACAAGGTCAAAACTTGCACAATTCTACAGCTTGACGCGAGCAAAAAGTATCCTTATTGATTTGATGCTAAGGTTAGTTTTTAAAAGTTGCGATTCTCGTGCAATTTGACCAATGGCTGATGAATATTTTATGTAAAGGTAATAATAACGTGTATCTAAGTGTGGGTAACTGGCGACAGTGGTTTTGATTCAAAACTGACTCGATGGCCTTTCTAACCTCCTTTATCTGTTCTGTGATAGCTACCATTGAAGGATGGTTAAAATATAAAAAGTATCCACAAACCGATCGCGCCCGTCGTTGCATAACTCTTTCGATCACATTGAATCGACGCGAGTCATTTGGTTCCATATAGAGTTCGCCCGGGGCAGTACCACCGCCCGCCACGGTACCTAGTACCATTTCTGCCGTGTAATAATTGTTTTTAAAGCAATTGTGGTCCGGTTGGAAAGGTGTGGATTCCGGTTACACTTCTTTAGAGGCGACCATCTTAGTCCTCAAGGGTAGCAACACATCTGTGACTGACTTAGAACGAGACTCCTACTAACAAGTACTAACTGGACTATTACTAACACCAACTAACAGGACTAACTATCACTAACAGTCCCCAGTCCTCATACCTACTAACGAACTGACCAACTAATGTTCTAATTAACTTTCTCAACTAATTGGACTAACCATCCCAGTCCCTAATTGAGTCTTATTCAAAGTCAGTCACAGTTGTCATGGGCGGCAGCGGATGGATGGTGCTGCAAGCTCGTTTGCTATCCTGTATCCATAAAAAAAATATAGACATTATTCCTGAAATGAGTGTGGTGTAGGTACCAGCCGAATCGTATGTAGGTTCTACCACAACAAAATGTACGTAGCTTTATAATAATTGTGTTGTATTTAATGTAATCAGAACTATTGCCTGCAATAGGTATATATCTCGTCTGCTTGCAATACCAATTCCCACTAAAATTAAGCGGGGACTAACCAGTAGACAGCTCTATATCCGGGCTGAGAGTTAACTCACTCAGGTTTGTTAAATTTGCGGGCAGATGAGTTTAGAACTCAGTTCTACAATGACTAAATAAACGAGCTTTGCATAAACGAACTCGGAAAATCATATTGTTTAGAATATGTAATAGGCTGCCTACATAGAAATACTATTAAATTGGCCACTATTATCACTGTTGTTGGCCTTGATATTGCAAGGTTAATAATAAAATAAGCCAAAGACTTTTAAAACAAGTTCCAGTACAAAGCATATGTAACAAAATTTGTAAATTATACAAAATACTAGTAAGTCTAATAAAAAATTAAATGTAAATAAAAAATGTACCTCCATTCGTAATCAAAATAAAATGTCAACATAATATTCAAAACGTCGTATTTCTACTAACCTAGTAACATAGCTTCTTTACTGTCAGACAGCTGACTGTTGCCGACGACAGCTTCGCTGCCTTCCCGCCAAGATGGCGCCACCCGGGCCGTGCACCGGACCTGCATCGTCCGGCCAGTGGGCACGCGCAGGCCTAGAGCCGTCGACAGCAGCCCGTGGGAGTGCTGGATAGGCGGGTACTCCACTAGGAGCGATGGGTCTGACACCTGGGAACACCATCGTCAGCATTAAGGTCGTTAAGGACACTCCATGTCTTCATATCTAACATTTCATCATATACCGCTGTGACAAGACCTGAAAATCTAAAACTTCACTGCTGGTGAAGTAAAAATTGACTGCTGGGGATAGGTCTCTCTATAAGAGTGTCCGGTGAATCTGACGTTCTCCTACATTTTTTTTAGTATGGAGGTAAAGGGTAAGGGAGTAAATTTGAGGGTGCTGGTCAGTATATTGCTTAGTCTTATCCTGAAATGGTCATTCCTGCGAGTGACGAGACCTGCATTACTTTTCCACTACAGCTTGTTAACTACTCGGTAACCTTTGTTCATCTACGGATTTCATCGTTACGAAACCGGTCGGGTAGCGAAATACCAACCTAGCTCTCTGTGGTAAATCACCACGTCTAGGATCTATAGAGGTCATAATTGACAAGATAAACTGTACGAACATTTTCGATTCCACGCACTGAGTTATATAATATTATTATTTTATATAGTTATATTCTATGTTAAAGTATGTTGTAACTTCCCCTACGTTGGAGAATGAGGGTATTTAAGTCTAAATAAGAACATAGAAAGACAAAAGGAGTCGGGAAACCTAATAAAACCAAGACAGAATGAAAATTAGAACAAAGGTCGAGTAAGCAAAATATAATGGGAGTTCACAGAAATTACGGCCACTAACAGATTGTTAATCAGTGGGGCATTTATAACTTTTTTAAAGTTTCAACTCCAAGCGAAATCTTCATTTAGGCCAGCTGCGATGGGATTTTAGAGTTTTTACTTCACACTTTTTTGGATATTAGTAAGGAAGCCCCGCGAGAGTAATCTTTTATATTTTCGGGAGAACGTTACCTATTTCCTTTGAAATTATTTTATAATACTGACTTGTATATTTTGTATCGCAGGAAAAAGTCTCTGAATTTACTACGTGTTTGGGATGATAAACGACGTGAAAATTTGCGTACGTATAAGTAAAATATACATAGTAAATTGACTCACTATAAATCGGATGAACCCGTGCCGTGATCAAAAAAAAAATCATATAAAGGCAGATGTCAGGTTATGAAAAAGAAACATTTCTTACGTAGAAACACTATATCGAAAATTGATTTAATTGTAGCTATTTTAATAATAACGATTCGTGGATTAAATGCAATAAACTGTTTATGAAACCATTATTTTAATACCCCTTCTCGTCTTAATCTGGTGATTTGGCATGTTAGTTTTGGCATAGTACTATCTATATGGCAAAGGTGGGTCGCAGATTTGACCGTGTGGGAGCACACGGTCAAATCTGCGAGAGGTCTAGAGCATACTCCACCACGCTGCTCCAATGCGGATTCGTGGAGGGTTTAGTGGCCAACCCAGTGTCGAATGTTCTCAAGCCACTCGAATGTCTTCGATAAGGCTTAACTATCTATATTTAAAACTAGATTAATTGCTTGTTTAGTTTTGTGCCTGATATCATTATCATTGATAATCATTTGACTGTTGATTTCGTGAATTGTTCCATTTGGAAAGGTCTATATAAGTAACAACGTTTCATTCCTCGGTTGAAGAAACTAGACTCACACAAATTTACTTAAGTATGAAATAAAATTATTAGCTTTATAAATATTCTAATATTCAAAAGAATAACACCGAAGGAAAAAAAGCTCTGTCTATAAAACTATGGAACATGTAACGCAATTACTGTCACTGTTCAAATACTAAATGTTTCTCCATTATTCAGTCCTCGTGTCGTTTTATCGTGTCTAGTCTATCATTGCCATTCCAGGTTCCGTATACTAACACAACTGGGTCAAAGCATGCATTTACAGTAGCGCTTTCAAAACATTTCAACAGATCTGGTAACCTTTTCGCAATTTCACATTGGATATCCTGACCAATCCTGGAGGATTTTGAACAGGTAGGAGTTGAAAACTGTATTGAAACTTTCTCTTCCTACTTTTAACGCAGTGTTTTGGAATATGTTTTGCACGAACACTTCCGATCGAACAACTCTGAAGTGCTTTGATGGCTGAAATATGGCTTACAGTGTACAGTTTATTCATGCAACAAAAGTTTTGTTTTTAACACGCTTTTATTCGCTTGGTATGTATGTATGTAGGTATGTATTTATATATTTATGTATATATATACGTCGGATTGAATTGAAACTTGGCACACATATCAAGGACCGATAACAGTGCAATAAATAAAAAATAAAAATTAGGTAAAAAATACAAAAAAACCTACATATTAGTTTTGTTACATATGTGTGTGTAAATTTTTGTTTCGTTAACGTAAGGTTACTCTACGTTTTCATAGGCGTATACGAATAATGCATAACTACAATTATAAAGAAACATATTTTAGAAACTAGAAACAACTTATAGAATCTTGTATATTATTGTATTCCGTATAACTTGCATGATTGATTATCATTTTTTTTCATAAATTCGTTCATCCCATCTCACAATCGTACGCACTATTTATCAATAATAATAATTACTTCGTCAATTGATAAGATTTTAAACAAGAACAGAAATTAATAATTGTAAACCTGAACAAAATCACGTCAATAGCATAAGGTGGTGTTTCGTGTTTGTTTCGGTTTCTTTTTTCTTTTTTCTTTTACACTTATGATCAAAAATGCCCTTTCAATTACACTTTCAAGAATAGTGCTGAAGTTACAAAACGTGAGCAATAAGTTCATTAATTTCTATGTATTGTTAAAATGTTAACTTTACTGTTCTTGTAAGTAACAATCTTGAATGAGTTA
The DNA here is from genome assembly GCA_944567765.1 of Carterocephalus palaemon. NCBI lineage: Eukaryota > Metazoa > Arthropoda > Insecta > Lepidoptera > Hesperiidae > Carterocephalus > Carterocephalus palaemon. The sequence continues at coordinate 9,294,871 of OX155643.1, read as the reverse complement.
AAACAGTTGTGACAGCCCAGCCTATCTAACTCGCCGCCTGACCAAGGAAGGGTTGTGGTTATGGGAATGAGTTTTCCTACGGGACTCTTAAATATTTATTAATAAACTGTACTTACATAAATAGATAATTAAGTAAATTATCATAAGCTGTACTGCACATAAATTTCATTAGAATTCATTTCATATTACCTTTTCCCCATCTATGTCCCAACTGAGTATCGCGGCGGGGTAAGACCGACCCGATGTGCAGTTTAGGAACAAGGAGTCTCCTCTTCTATTTTCTTGCTCATTGCCTGTTATTCTTGGTCCTTCTCTTGGAAGATCTGATAAAAGAAAATACAAACGCTGTTATAAGAAACAATAATATGGATATTTAAAGTCGAAATTTTTTTTCGACTGCATAAAGTTTGTTATGTAGTTAACGTGGAGTGGATACGTCAAGTTCTTTCTATGCACTGTTCTCGATTTTCTATGTTATTTTGGGATAGTGAGATATATTGATTTTAATATAAGTTTTAAAGTAAAATGGATGAAATTCAGTAAGTAGTTCAGTCAAAAGTTAACTCAGCAATCTCCTAAAAAAATATCGACATCTTGAAACTGTGATAGGAGATCGAGAATTATAACTTACCTACTTTGAAAAAAAATCCCCGTCAGTTGGAATCGAACCCATACGTCTTAACGATTGGGAAGCGTTATATTAAGACGTATTATGCCCTTAAGAAATTCATTGCTTATACGGACCGCTTGGTGGCAAAATTAAGAATTTCTAGTAGATAGGTACTGACCTATTTACGGATATTAAGATATGTAGTTTAATAGGTACCTACTTGGTGTTTAATTAAGTTTTTATAAAAATTTTTACGATAGATGATCGCCATTAAATTTCTTAACTACCGGCAAATTGCAAGTGATGTTACTAAGAGAAACATGGCAAAAACTTGGCAGTGCACAGTATGTGTCTTTTTAAATCAGTGTAATAGAAATTAAGATATATTATTTAAGCTGTCACTTTCTATCCTCGTACTTTGTAATTCTTATTTTGACTTGAGTTAAGGGTGGAATTAAACCTAGCGTAAAAGTCTTCCACGGATATGCATAAAAATGGCGTTCTTATTGAATCGAAAAATGAATTGGAATTGTACTGTAACATTTCCTTGACAACGGGAAATGAATTTCTGGTTCGTAGATCGGGTAGTGTTGAGTCTCTTGACCCGGTATTTCGACTGCGAGTCTAAATTCGTAGGTTGTAACTTATTCTGACACATTTTTGTATCGCGTTTTCAAAAGTTTTGTATGAAATTAAATATAGTCTTTAATGATGGTCTTTAATCAAGTCAACAAACAAAAGAACTTAAAAGTCAATAAGACATGTTTTGCTTCTGTTGATACAATTTTTTGATATAAAAGACTAGTGGACGCCCGCAGCTTCGCTCGCGTAGAATTAGACCCAATAACGGCGTCTGCCCGCGTTCGGGTTGCCCACTTGATTTCAAAAACGGCTGTTTCATACTAAATTTGCACCCCCGTTTTACCCCCTTAGGGGGTGAATTTTCAAAAATCCTTTCTTAGTGCTCCCCTACGTTATAAATGGAACCCCTGTACAAAATTTAAAGTTTCTAACCCTTATAGTTTAGGCCCTGCGTTGATATGTCAGTCAGTCAGTCAGTCAGTCAGTCAGTCAGTCAGTCAGTCAGTCAGTCAGTCAGTCAGTCACCTTCTCCTTTTATATATATAGATTTACGAGCTAATGTGGGATAAGATAAACATTAATTATGTGGTCATTGCTATGTTGTTGTCCTACTGTAAATTATTTATAAGTGTATGTATAAGATTGATATAAAATAAAATGTGATACACTAACCGCCTTCGTGGCCGTCAATGCATTATATTATTATATTATTCTATATTGAACTCTATACAGAACCTATTTAAAGGTACATAAATATTACAAAGGAAGTTTAAAAATTCACGACTGTATTCTCTCTTTTTCAAATTTAATTTTTCGTTATAAAGAGAGAATGCTCGGTGAAATTATAACGGGCAAAGGTTATACAAATAGTATCGCAAAAGTCAGTAAGTTCATGTGGAATTTAAATATATTGATATGTATTTTTATATTTTATTTCATTTAAATGGGTTCATCTAGTTTTCTACCCTACTCACCAAACGAACATTAACACAGAAAACCATTGAAAGGCAAAAGCATAACAAAAATATCTGATGTGGTAAAAAACGTAACTTTTTCATCGTTATCCAAAAGTAACTATAGTGTGCAAATGTAATATAGCATTCGAAGTCACGATATAAAAAAAGAATTAAGTAATTTCACGCTCGCATTTCCTGATAAACAGGAAGATGGATGTTGATAAAAACGGAGTTTGTTCAATTTTTGCCAATAGAGAATTAATTTGAGAAGATAGCAGCCCTAAATTTCCCATCAGAACATAGCAGTAAGTGGAAAATTTGATTATTGCCTCAATTAGATGTAAACACGAAGGAATTATTTTGCATGAAAATCCTGTTTATAATTATTTTATTGACAGAAGCTTAAAAAACGTTAAAATTAAAACATGTTGCATTAATTATAGAAAAGGTATTTCTCTAGGTTTCATTAAGCATATGAGGCTGTCAGCATTCTTTATTATGACTACAACGGAACGGGACTTAGGTCAGCTTAGTATTCATTGTATTGTTAACCCGTGTAAGTGTATAGTTCAGTTAGAATTTTAAATATTACTCGTGCTGGAAGCAGGACTCGAATGCTTTGAATAGGATGATATGATCGCGTCTTGTGCTTGTGTTTGCTATAACCCATAAAGGTCCGATTGTTGGCCACCCGAAGAGGTCTTCGACAAGGCTTAAAGATCGTTTTTACAATTGAAAACAACCGGGACCGCTGGCTTAACGAGCCCTCCAAAGCTTTCATACATGATTTGAAAATTTTCCACTAGCGGTCACTATCCATCAAACCAACTGCGCCCGTCGTTGATTAACTCGGTCGATCACATAGAACGCGAGCCACTGCACAATGGACGCTTTAACATGTATGTATGTTTGTGTTATTGGCTGCCAAACCTATTACAAGTAAATTGAGACGAATCAAAGAAATGAAAAATAAACAAAAGCGCGCGTGATCATGCCACTTGAGACTATCCACCGATTTTAATAAAGGGACCATGTCCACACACCTGTTGGATGGGTAAGGCTAGTTATATCCACTCTCAAATTTATATTTACTGTAACGCGTCTGGTAACGCGTGGCCTTCGCACGTAGTAGGAGTATGTGAAGAAAGAAAATAATCGTGAAGCTTTCGACACACATGTATATGATGATACAAGTAGAACATTACATAAATTGGTATTACGAAGTCAACGACCAAAATAATTTGATCCATAACCTTGACATCGGTAAAATAAATGAAATAAACTATATATAATCGATATTTGATAAGATTGTATTTACCTACTAAAGCTATGACGTTATGATGTAACGTGTGATGTGACGCTATGACATAATGATTTATTATTACAAACAATATGTTTTTTATTACCATGTTGAATATTTTATCCATGTAGGTAAAAACATAGTGTGTAGACACATGAGTTCACCGAGACACCGGGTTCGTTTTTCTAAAGGCGACGATCGTAATGTTAAAACGAAACGCATCTGTGACAGTTTCGTTCATGGTTTGTGTTATTTTAAATAGCGGCCGGCAGCGCAGCGGATGGTTGGTTTTGCATGCTCGTATTTGGACACACGATACTATCCGGTTAGATATTTTCATGTAAACACTTAAATATGAATCTTGATAACCCTAATTGCCAAGCAATTTGAACCCTATGTCCGGGTCCAAATTAAATAGTGTTATTTCAAACGGTACATACAAATAACCTCCATCCTTCCCTCTCCCGCAGCGGACGCGAAGCTGGGCGCCTCGGCTGACACCTCGCATCTGTACAGCCCTGACGACTTAAGCGTCACCTGGTGCAGAACCACTCTTCTGTCATCGGATTTGGGTAACTGTATGCAAAAAATATTTAAGTTATTTAGACGAATACGTTCACTCGTTCACTCTCTGACTCTTAACTGTGAAGCTATGAATCGAAGACCAGACAGATATTTGTTCGGCATAAATATTTGGGTCATATTATAACACAAATGGTTCATAGGTGTTATAATTTGTTGTTTCTAGTGGTCACGTAACTAATTTCTAAATTAAGTTGACGTCAAAAACGGGTAGTTCTATCAACCTAACAAAGAACTATGTAGAAAGATTTTTCTACAAGGTTTAATTTGAGACCAACATGAATTATAATGTGATTAAGATCATTTATTCAAAATTAAGATTGGATTGTTATACTTAATTCAAAACTGTGAATAGTACAAAATATTACAAGGAGTTCGTTTAAATATTAACAAACAATATTCACTTAGCTGGGCTCAATAACTACAGAACGATGTCAACACATAAGAAAACACGAATATCAAAAATTACCTACCTGAAGCTTAAAGGTACGAGTTTAAAATTCACCGTCGTTGACGGTGAATTGAAATATCTGTAATGATTCTTTTGCTACCAAAGTTTCTTGCAAGTAATCTCAGTTTGAAAACTAGGCAAGAAAAATATTCTAGCAGGCAGCCGTTGAATCGATTAAACTTAATATAAAACTGTCGTTGGTGCAGTGCTCGCAAAAGCAGCTGCTAAGCTACTCGTAGAGATCCTGGGTTCAATCCCCGAGTCCGGCAACAACTATTGGGTTTTCATAACTCGAAATGACCTGTATCAGCTCTGAGTCTGGATTTGTGCCCGGTGTACGGCAATGGGCTCAATACCACCACCATTACAAGGGTGGCTAACGTAATAACATCATACATAATACTACCGTTTAAAACATTTTTTCCAGACATTTTTTGTGGAATTTCCGTTCAAAACGCTCACACACACATACTCAAATATTAAGTATTATTTAGTATTAACATATTTTTTTATACAAAACCCTATTGTACGACAAACAAGGATTTTATTCGTTTTAAGTCTAAAAGGGAAGCGCGGTCGGAAAAATATTCGCAAATGATCGGCAGAGGAAATAAGCCATTGCCGCTACTTCGCAAACAAAGCACGTGGCGTTCTTTTATGGTTTGCAAACGTCGAATAGCATGATGCTGAAATAATAATATACGAAAAATAAAACTCGCCATGGAACTGCTCAGGCTGCACCAATGGGGACGGATGGTAATTCATTGACGAAGTCTCAATGTCGGCCTTTACATTTACTTGTGAGTTACAAATAAAGTGAGTGACTGTTTTGGGGGTCAAAAATACAAGCGTTTCCATATTATTTTAAGATTCGGTTCGGTCATTTGTATCTGTGTCGATCCTCAAGAAATTTGGACTACGTGGTAAAGTGCTTGCCACAGACCAATAAACCAATCCGCCTTAGAGTTTGGCACTTTACATACACTTTAAGCTCGCTCGCAGAGCAGAGTGACTTACAGTCAATTTGACAGATTAAGAATCACGTGACTTAATAGGTAGCCTGAACATTTTCAATGCTCTTTGACCAGATAATGAGGGTCGCTCCATCCTTCTCATTGGCATGGAGAGACGAACACACGAGGCATTCATGCTACTGACAGATTATTGTCAACTGCAATAATTATACCATGGGTACTTACGTCAACTTTAACTCCTTCCAGCTTGTACGCGTGTTTGGGAGGGTCATATTTCGGCATATAACGATAGAACTCTTCATTATCCCTGTACCATTTTACTGAGTACAGTGTGTCGTCTCCCAGTTCGTAGTCACAGTCCAGTTGGGTGGCCTGGCCCCTCACCCTATACGAAGGCACCGAAACTTGTACTATCCTCAGTAGCAATGACTCTGAAACAATTATAAAGGTTCGATCAAAGGTATCCTTTGAGCATAGCTGTCTAAGTTTTCGCGGTGAAATGGAATAAGTCCCGTTGGGCTCGAGATAAGATAAGATTATAAATTTGTCAAAGGAACTTAGTTATTAACGTAGCGCGTAATTTGGGTTCTGGGAATTACTATTTAATAGGCTAAACGTATACCTAATCTGGTTGAAACTGTTTGAAGTTGCAGAGACCACCCCTCTCTAAACTGTGCCACTGTCGTTTATTCTCATGAGACTATTGCTTGTTAAAACACAGATACGTGATCCTGGGGTCAGTATTGAGTAAGTAAATAGATGATGCTTGAACATTATGCGCTTACTCGTGCAATAACATGTCTATTATGGTATAGAAATTGAACATAAATAATTCATGCTTTCATGGTTTCAGATGTTTGTTAAAATGACGTGTTTGGAAGTTAAGCCTTTTCCTTTTTGATGAAATCACAGGCTTTTGTTTTTAATTATGCTTAGTACGATTTCAGAATATAAACGTTAGAGCTGTAGACATAGGCAAAGCTACGATCCTAGGTTCCATAATCATCCGAATAAGTCCTGCTTCGGGGTTACCTATCCTCGTGTTTCACGCCGGTTTAGGAATCATAATAATGATGATCGGGATAAAGTATGCAATAAAAGTTTCAGTTATGAATAATAAAATTTATGCAATATGTGAAGTCCGAATAATAAATGTTTAGCTCTCCTGAAGTCCAGGAGCGATGACAGGGAGATCTGTTGAACGAATATTTCTGTCTTCATGATTCCCCTCGGGATTTGAATGGACCGGACTGAACAGTCATTTATGTGAGCAACAGAGACGCGGTAACTTGCTAAGACGTAACAAACTTATAAGTTTAATCTTTGAAGCTCTCGGCTTGACGGCTTCTCAACTATAGTATGGACACTGTTCTACATTTGTAGGTATTCGTACTCAATCCTCTCAAATCTTACGTGTTCTAATAATTCAACCCACGCAATTATATGTTTTTTTACAGTTGGTTAACGTGCAAAAATTAAAGTAAGAACGTAAGCACCATCAACCAACACGTGTTTTGCCACTTAGAATACAACATAGACTTACAAACTATTATCGCAAATCGAACAGGTTGTAAATAACACCATCGTGTTACCAAGTGATGGCAGCACTTTAAAAACTTAAAAGGCGCTTGTGAAAAAACGTGTTAAGAAGTAGGTACATGCATTGTAGGTTAAATATGTTTTTCCACCAATTCTTCCAATGCCATGGCCATGTCGAGCGACCTACTTACGGCCAAAGTAGAGGATGATCCTTTTCATTCATACAGAAAACTTCAAGGCAAATGAAAATATATTAGAATGGTAAAGGTAAGCAGAGTTTATAACTTGAAAAACCTTTCAACGATTATCCGTGCCCTCAGTAGCTAAAGCATCCTATTATAGCTACTCATGAGTAATAGTGAGAAAAATACCTACCTAGTTGGTAATTTATTCTGGGTAAGTGTCATAGAAAGTCCTCAGACAACTCTGTGGCGAGGTTGTGAGTGACCCTGACTACCGAACTCAGGTTTAGGGTTCAAATCCCAGCTAGGGCAAATATTATTACTCTGGTCATGGTTGTATAATTGTTTCTCGCCATCCGCAATACATAATAATATAATAGCTTGCGAAGATGTCGTTTTCCGTTAGTTAGTTCACTCCGTTCCGTTACTCGTACTGGTTTTGTTTTATCTGCCAAATTTCACTAAATGCAACATTCACAAACAAACGAGTAAATAAAAGCCTCCAATGTAATATAAAAATACAAAGAAGTTTAAACAGCAGGCTTTTTCGCCCGAAGCCTCAATTTTCATGCGTTGCGTTAACCTGCCATGATTTTCAACAAAATTGGGCTTCTCATCTCATCATTTTATTTGGTAAAATTTTGTGAGAAAATGCGGCCTTCCGGATTTTAAAAATCTTTCTGAATTTAAAGGCATCTATGTGTTAGGTAAGTATATGTATGTTGGGTAGGTATATAAGTTATTATTAAACGCCAAAACAATGAGCCTGAAACCCAACGACAGTAGTAGCGTTCTAGTGAATTCTTACTTCAAGAAACTACGTTGAGTGTCACTTTATCCAGCTTACTTATCAGTACTAAATAGCTACATGTTTTCAAATTATCTAGGGTCCATAGTATTCGCCATGATAAAAAGTAAAGTTATATAAAAGAAGCTAGAAACGGATGAAATTCGGGTTTGTTACATGAATTTATTGAGAAATCCTGTCCTATCACGGTGTCGGATAGACCGATAAAGAATAAATCGCTTTCCTCACGCGGGAGGTAGCAATATCTGATAGCGTCAGAATTAATCAATGAGGACATATTGCATTAAAATTCAAAGGGCTACTTTGAATTAGTAGTAGTAGGTTTTAGTAGGCGCCAAAACAATTAATTAATTTTAAATTAGAGTATATTGTTAGACCTTTAACACTTTTTACCACATGATTTATTTATTTATTTAAATTATTAGGCATTATGATCGTAAATTAATAGTATATGTATATGTAAAGCTATAGCTAACCTCATGAAATCATTAACTTTTTATAATAATTTAAGTTTACTTTACGAGTAGAGCAGTATGAATTATCAGTTTTGAGTTGACTAGCTTTAAATGGGCTCCACCCGCATTAAATCGTTTTCTCTGCAAAATTTCACCTCTAGCATGAAGGCAGACGATATGATTAAGGCATGTTTTAAATAAGTTTAGCCTTTTCGACAGCAAATATCAAAATTTAGCTTTATCTACAGTTCCAACGATCAGAAAATTTAGATTTTATCAATCAATCGATTAAAACTCGAACGTTTTTTACTGTGTTTTGTCCATTTCGCCGGAACCAATTTTCGGGGAACCAATATATAGGTATATATGTAGATATGTATACATATTAACATAAGCAGTTTGATATAACGCACTACCCAGGGGTACAGAACCAGCTACCACTATAGAATCTTAGTTATTTGGTAAAAATATCCTAGTTAGTGGGTATATATTTTTGAAATCAATATTTTGTGAGGTGAGAAAACCTTCAGTAAAGTGTAGTTTAGCAGTAAGAAATCAATAGCCAAATAAGAAATATAAATTTGTATCGTTTTATTATATTTTATGCACAAAATGCTTTTAATAGAGTTCAAGCAGATACATAAACTTTATTTCTTGGCACAAATGGTTGAGCGTAAAAGTTATGCACATATTTCACAGTTATCCACTCAGACAGAGAGTTAGTTTATGTTAACTATTTAAGGAGAAAACTTGAAGAAACATTTGCAGAGTAAACTCTAGTAATCATACAGAATCTTCTACTAAAAAAATTTATAATTAAAATAGGTAATCAATATGTATATTGTGGTCATGTCTTGTTTTATATTTGATTTAATCCAAATTTGAATTCTTAGGTATGTATTTGAATTATGGAATATTTTTGATATGCGTGCTCGCTCGCATAGGACAGTAAATAGATTTTGTAATAATTGCACATTTATTAGTCAATTATCATTTCAAGAAATATAGATACCTATCATATACACGAGTATTTAAAATTTAGCATGATAGTACATATATATTTCTATTTTTAACACTTTTTATTAGCTCTATCTATACATATACCTATCTCTATAGATAGGTATAGACACTCTATAGTGTGTGTGTGTGTGTGTGTGTGTGAAAGTGATTTTCACCGCCATTACAACGTTGGAATTGATCCAATCTTTTGAGACTTTGCACACTTTGTCAAAGTCCAATGACAATGCAATAATTTAGAAAAAAATAATATTTTAAACGATGTTATTATTAAGTGATTAAACCCATTAAGATTTCCGTTTCTAGTTAAGACTTCTGTAAAGTTATGTTTTCTTAAAGGCTTTGTGAAACATAGAATGTTGTTAAAGCCAAAACAAATTTAACGATATTCTGCAAAACTTCACGCGTATTCAACGCATTACCTTTTCTTTTTATCACTTCTCCTCAAGAGAGACCAGAGAGGCGAGAGTAGTAATCGTAGGGTAAAATAATAATAACAAGCTTTTGTTGATGAGCGAACCGATAAATTGAAATAAAGTTTTTTTTTAAATTATGCTTTGCATCATCATCAAGTAGGTATGCAAGGTTTCAAATTAATCCGTAGTTTTCAAATCACGTATGTACATCTACGAGTACATACTTACATACAATACATAGATGATAATAAATGCGTGTTAATAATAATAAAAGGGATAGATTTTGAAAATTTCTTAAACTGACTGCAATGTTTCCTTGGTTTTTGAAGCAGCTTTTTTTAATATGCTTTTTATTTTCTAAAGCTCAAATAAAACGTCTATATTCCTGTCTGTTAAATCTAAATTTTCAATATTAATATTGTATGGAAACTTACATTTTAATTTATTAACAAGACAAATTATCTCCACCCTCGTCCCCATGCCCTCCGAGAGTCTTCGAGTTCTAATATCGCGGACAGTATATGGTTGAATTAACATTGAATAAATACAAGAGACAACAATGGGAAAACCGTTTTATAACGTCAAACTGGACGATGGACATATCTTAACCCTTCTACTAAATTGATTGTATCAAATAACTAGTGGACGCCCGCAGCTTCGCTTGTGTGGATTAGATATAACAAAAGTTTCGTTAATTGTTCCTGTACTTCTCAAGAAAATAACCAGAAAAACTCAACCCTTTAAGTTCGAATAGAAGAGGTATTAATGGGATAAAAGTCCATCCATCCATCCATCTAATCCAAGCTTAGTATAGGTACATACATCTACATTGCGTACTCTAAAAATAAACCTACCTACCCAATACAATACAAATACTCTTTACTTGTACACTAAAAAAGAACAAATTATTATATAAACCTTTAACAAACAAATGATTAAAATAAATTCTGCCTCGTTGGATTAGTGATATAGTGGTCGCAAGGGCGATTAGTAAGCTAGCTAGTGATGTGCTGTGATGTATGTCTGTCTCTTAGGCAATATAATGTGAAGATCAATATAATGTATAGATTTTATTTTATTAAAACATATTATACAAGCTGAAATAGAATATTATAAGCAATTTAAAAAAACCTTATTGATGCTTTCAACCTTGGTAAATCGATCCAGAAATATTCTATAACGCCTTCATAACTTGCAGTAGGCGGAATCCTGAGGTTGAATCCCACTGGTTAACTTTAGAGAACAGCTGACTAAAGTAGAAGATTGCAATACATATAAAATTACTTCAGTATGTATATAATTTCAATTTGCTGGGAATAACTACCAGATAAATGTTTAGCGTTTATAGAACATGTAGGAAGCGTTCATTGAATGTTTTTTTTAAATTATGTACTTGTTTTTCAAGGTGATCCTATTATATATATGACAGAAAACGAATGTTACTCATTTCTTACCATTGCTATTTTAATCTATGGATTCGTCAGAACGACAAAATAATAAAAAGCGAAACCAGACCATTGCGAAATTTGTTCTGAGAGGTTTAATGAACTTTAATGAATTACAAAAGTTATGACACCTCTAAGCCTAATGAGCATTTTAACTAATTTACGTAATAAACCTGTATTAAGGTAATGAAAAATATTGTATGTGTATTTCTGTTGTAAAAGTAACATTTATTTGACGCAATCGGTAGTGACCCTGTCTGTTACGCCAGGGGTCGTGGGTTCGAATCCATTGTGTTTGTTCTGTAACTGGATGTTTATATTAAACCTATATAACTATGTATATAATATTTTTTGATACCCATAGTACAGGCTCTGCCTAGTTTGGGATCAGGTGGCCGTGTGTGAAAATTTTTATTCATATTTTATTTGATTTAAACATAATGTGGAGGCTCAACATTTTAAATAGACATGAATCAGACTTAATTTGGTCGTTGGCGCCCAAACCGGGGCTCATTAAGAGTAACTTCTGCATGTAAAAGAAAATTAACTTCGGGATTTTACATTATTACTATGCTAAAAGCATTTAGTTTTAATATATTACATGATTTATTTAAGGGAATTATTTTTCTTAATGGGAAAATAATTTGATAACTTTGTAAACGAAAATTTTGATGATGGTAAAATCCATACTAATATTATAAATGTGAAAGTGTATTTGTTTGTTTATTTGTTTGTTTGTCCGGCTTTCACGTCGCAACGAAGCTATTAAATGGTATGGTTTTTGTGTGTGGTGATAGTGAGGAGGGTGGAGAGTGACGTAGGCTACTTTTTACCGCGGTAAAACATCTCCATTTGAAGATATCGATGTTTTTTTATTTGCTCCAGTAAGTCAGTTTACGTACACTTTATCTGCGGTCAGCATTACATCAGGTTCCTCTAAGTATCTTTTAATTGTGGAACTGTCACTATGCATCCACCACAAATTAATGTTAATTCCCTTAGACCACGCGGGCGGAGCCGCGGGTAAAAGCTAGTATTACTATAAAATACAGGTAATCGGAAAATCATTCAATAATATTTATTCTTCTATAGTAATAGACATTAATGTATTTTTATACCTTTTATAAGTACACTGAGAACTGCTAATAAGACATACATCCTCTTCAATTTAATTTACATTCACGCAGTCTCATCACATTTCACAGACTTCCTTACTCGCATTGGAGAAACTTTTAATCACTCAACACATACAGATTAATTACTGTAACGAGTATTGTTCTAATTTACACGTAACACGCAACGTAACGACAAATACAGAGACGTCGAAGACAACCGTCCACGTCAGAAGCGAAAACACGACTGAAGTCGTCTCAGGCAAGCTGAACAGTCGCATTCACGACCGCTCGCCCCTCGCCCAGCCGGGGTCACAAAGACCCTTTTACATTTTCATGATCTTACAGGTTAAGTCGATAAAATTTATTGTTTTCACCAATCAAATTTTATTTCGTTTGCTTACAGATCATCTTTTTATTGTACATTGCGTGCTGCGTGTTTTCCCTAAGCAAATTTCAGAGAATCGTATTTCAATTTAGCTGACATCGATATGGATTTGTTAGTAAGCAAATACTTCATTCCGTTAGGGTGAAAGTAATTATAATATTATTGAACTAAATTTAACCTGTTTCTACCTTTATATCTTGGTATTTTAATGTTAGATATTTAACTATGATACGGTCATCGCGTGTATTCCCTATTTTATAAAAATTACGTAAATAATAAATAAATAATTGAAAATTTATACTAAAATATAAAGTTATGGTAAATGTATTTGGCTTAATTTTTAGTATATTGCTGTCTAGCCAGAAGATTAAAATAAAATTTTAACGTCGTGTCTATTTATTCACAAATTCTCAAGTTCTACTAAAAAGTTTGTTAATTTTAAAAATATTAACTGTTTATTTTAGCTATTATATAATAATAGTTTCTATTCCTTGGAATTATTATATATTCAAAGTGTCGTTATTCCACTGATTTTTATACCTCTATAATATATTGGCACTGTATTTTACATTTAATTTTACATTTAATGCAGCTGAATAGAAGTAGAGTGATTAAACCTCTTTTTTTATTTTGAATAAAATGGTTTTAGAAAGTCTCTGAGAGAAAGAACAAATAATATTCTAATATGTAATTTAATGAAATACTCAAGCGTACTTGGCATGAAATGTGTAATGAAACATAATTCCTGGGACTGCATTAACTAACCAGCCTATCATTATTTCCCTTGTAAATGTGGTCTGACTCTAATGTACAAAGCTGTCTCGTGTCAGGCAGTATTTTACTTTTATATGTTTAGACTATTTTCTAATACACTATATTTAATTTTAGTACATATCTACAGAGATTCTTTTTACGGATTATTCTTTCTCTCATTCTACACACCACGCAGGTTACCTATTTTTATTACTTTATCGCTAACTCTGCACGTCTGCAATTTAATTGATACTCTTCGTGTATGTACACAAATCGTGCGTTTTGAAAAATAAGAATAGAATTGAATTGAATTAAATAGAATAGAATATAGAGTGTGTAATAACATATTATGTTTCATCGTCATATATCGTTTTCTCCTTGTTAAGGTAAATGTCATTAGCTTCTATCGTAAATAGGAGACGTGAACGACATTTTTTCCCCTCACACTTGGGCCGTAACACTTCGACGTTATTGTACGATGCCATATTCGCGAATAGAGGAGTATCATAAAATCATAAACACCTTCAGTACTCTCGTTACCTCTTACAAATTCCTTCGGGTTATCCCAAATGGTCGTTCATGAATTTGGTGTTCAGTACGTGATCGTTTTTCGTACGTTTCGATAATAATGTCATCATACCGGCAAAGCAACACGGGGAAAAATATTTTGGTAAGTACAAATACCACGTCAGGACGAATTTGAACTGTTACCAGTTCAAATTCACGGTAGGTATTCCGGTATGCTAGGTGCCGCTTTGTCATGTGAGAGATCTAACGAGCATGACCTTTCAAAAATTCCTGCAACTTAACATTGAAAAAACACCATTCAGAGGTACAATAGCGACTGGAAGTGACAAGGAAAACTAAATGAAAATAAATGTAACATTAGTGATCGCTGTAGCCACGCCTCTTATCGTAAGTGGCGCTGCGTGGCCACCACAATACTGTTCATCCGGCCCTATACGAGTGATGGACAATGTCAATCGATCTGGTGAATACAAAACGGAACGGGTGCATTTTCAAGAAACCATACAATATAGCAATGACCACGGTCTCGTCAGTTATTAATAATTATAAATATATATCTATGTACTATAATAATTATACATGTTTCATTCGTATTAACAAAGCTGTAATTAATATGTAAATGTTATTAATGCCTGTAATTGACATACGTAGGTACCTGCTTGGTTGATATTTAAACCTACAATAATCCATACTAATATTATAAATGTGAAAGTGTGTTTGTTTATTTATTTATTTGTTTGTTTGTTTGCCCGGCTTTCACGTCGCAACGAAGCTATTATATGGTATGGTTTTTGTGTGTGGAGATAGTGAGGAGGGTGGAGAGTGACGTAGGCTACTTTTTACCGCGGTAAAACATCCCCATGGGAAGATATCGATGTTTTGTTATTTGCTAGATATTTAGTTCCGGATATTGTTAATAGATGGCGTTAGAACAATTTAGAAGTAGTTAGTATAGTGGTTAAGTAGTTAGTATCTTTTAATTGTGGAACTGTCACTATTCATCCACCACAAATATGTCATGTATGATAAATAGTTAATTCCCTTTGACCACGCGGGCGGAGCCGCGGGCAAAAGCTAGTTATGTATAAAACTACCACTCAAAAATTATATACATGTATTGATGTTGAGTTTAATGAACTAAAATAAATCAGTAAAATTATTACTTTTAAGATATAGATTTCTCTCAGAATATAATCTAATGTATAATCTAATGATGATGATTCTATGATTCATTACCGACCATATCCATTACCGACCCGTTGCGCGCCCCGCACTACTGGGCCCGCTGCGCACATTTTTTGCGTCTGTTAGAGTTCATTAGTACATTATACTTCAATGTAACTGAGGTAATGAGCTAATTATATTTACAAAGTAGTAAAAAGTAGGGTATTGAATATTATTGAATACGTATAAGCCCAGATTTGTCATTCTTATTTCATATAAATCAATGAAAGATTTTGTGTATTAAGTTTAGTAATTTAATCAGCATAATATATTTTGAGGTTTAGTATAGGAGCGGAGGCACGTCCTCTAGCAAGTTAGAGTATGACCGGGCTGCGTGCTCAACGCTTTATCACTTAATTTGAATCGTGTCCCGAATTCCGAACACTCTGTATTGGCTAAAACCCATTTCTCCGCAGGGCCGAAATCATTACTAGAAGATTAATTTCGTGTGAGACAGAATGAAACTGTTGCAGGCAAAGATGAACGGGAGTTTGGGAATGAAGGTTATTGCTAAGTCACGCAAAAAGTATTTAGTGAATATATTTTGTGAAATTTGATGCGAAGAGGGCCTGGAGTAATAAGTATTAAAAATATTTGTTACATCTTAACATACCATTTTTCTCTTTTGAATAAATTACAAAAAGGCAAAGCATTCTTCCCCAGGCATCTTCGAGAGTGAGACAGCACAGAAATATATTTATCTATACAAACATAAAATAAAAATAGATAAAATACAAACGCATAAAAAAACGCATTACTTACATTTAAAGTAAAAAATGTAACTTAAATATCCACAACTCTACATGCAGAAACTGTTATTTACTGTGAATCGTATATTCACAGAAGAATGGCTAAATGTATCTGAGGGCTAAATTAAACAGATTTTCTTCACTTTTCATACGAAGTAGGTTTCATTAAAACTAAGCATAGAAATAGACAATGCGGGCTCAACGGATAATATCTGAAAGCCCTTTATGTACGTTTTGTATGAGCGTCGTGATATACTATCAGTAGGTATGATGTTGCCAAGATTGAGTGCCGTTTTCTTGAAATACCATTTAAGTTGGTTGAAATACAAAAGTATCTCAGTAAAATGATATCTGGGCCAACGTAATTTAAATATGTATATAAGTGATCAATGTATCTATTCGAGACAAACGTGCTATTTTATGGTTGTCATATAGTCGGTTTGTTATATTGTTGGAAAGCAAAAGGCGGGAGAGCAGCAACTGTGTAACTTTTGGTGAGGTGTAACGATACAATTGATTTTTTTCTATTGATGTAAGTTTTCAGAGTAAAATAAATACTGATCGCTATGTGAAAATGAAAAATTAAATGAAACCGTCTTAAGTTGCAAACTCTCAACGATCAAACGATTGGATCTCAAAAGTAATAAATTCGTAATTTCAACTACACAAAACCTTCAATTATATTCTTTCGCCGCTTCATATTTCATTGTATCCACACAAGTAAGAATGATCATCGAAAATGGAAAACGCAAACGGGCAGATGAGTGTTTTACGATATCTTCAGCGGAGGGTGAAAAATGAGGAATAATATCCGAATTATTGTTAGGCCAATAACTTCAGATCATTGGATCGTTTACGGAGCAACTCGCGAAATATGTTATCTCCGGTTCATTCGCGCGAGGCAGTTCATTTTACCGACCGATTGTGCGTAGCGCTAAGAGAGGAGCTGCAAGAAATAAAAGTAAATTAAAGAAAATAATTCTTGAACAAAGCTCTTTACAGTCGAAAGAGTAAAGATAGATAATAAAAAATTACAATGTAATGTTAGGATTAACAAATCTAACAGAAGTTTTGAGAATACGCCAATCCATCTAAATCTAATGTGCATATCCAGATAGCGGCCCTTCGCGCTATTATGTGAACTGAAGCGATTTATGATCGCATCCAAGAGATTTTCACAAGAAAGATACCGTAGCGTAAATAGTATTGAGTATTATCCCCGGAAAATATCCGAACCACGTAAGCTTAGTGTGTTTATTCCTTTGATAGCACTTTTTATGCTCGATGTCTCTTTTGTAATTCGTTTGAAGATACAAGTAGGGACGTCACTAATAGGTATCCAGAAATTGCGGACAATACCGGTATTTATTGCTTTGTACTTTTTTGATTGTCGTGAAAGGAATAGAAAACATGATTCCATTTGTTGTCAACTCAACTCATCATTATCAGACCTGGCAACCGAGTTTATGCATACTCACATAATTTTTAAGCTAAATTAACCAAAACTGAGATGTACCGCGATATCTACGCCCAATTTATACGATACTAGTGGTCCGCCCCGGCTTCGCACGGGTATTTTATATAAAAATCAAAATTATAATACACACACATAAACCCTATTTGCGTCAGGTTACTAAAAAAATAAAAATTTAACACGACTTTATTTTACATATATAGATTATAACAATAGTTTCGTTTACGCCTAGTAATATTATATAGCCTATGTCACTCAGTGAAGATGCAGCTTTCTAATGGTGAAAGAATTTTTGAAATCGGTCCAGTAGTTTTGGCAGCGCACGCCAGAATAGCTCGCAGATGGTAGATTTTTTCCTACTTACCTACTTGACACTTATCGTCATATTTTGGACAATTCACACAATATCTTTATAAATTTTAGCCTGTGTGTTATTCTGATGTATAAGCTATATTATTGTAAAGTTTCATTAAAATCCATTCAGTACTTTTTACGTGAAAAAGTAACACACATCCATCCATACATACATACATACATACTTACAAACTTTCCCCTTTATAATATTAGTAGGATAGGATTAGTAAGGATTATACCTTATCAACAGCCTAAAATTTAAGTTTTATGCTTCTAGTTCTGAAAATGACAATACTTTCATACGACTTTTCATCTCCCTTTTCAACCCATTACAACACTTTTTTCCAATTAAAAAGTGTCTATGTCCTTTGTCAGGCTCTAGACTGTGTAGTACCAAATTTCATTTAAATCGGTTCAGTAGTTTTGGCGTGAAAGCGAAACAGACAGACAGACAGACAGACAGACACTTCAAAACCAATTCCAATTTTAATCATTCAAAGACCAAATATTATCTACATAAACTTTAAATGTAGTCCAAAAAAATTCAAGATAAAAAAATAAATGGTTGTTGTGCCTCACTCGACATAGATAGGTATAGTGTGTCGCGGACTTTTTTATAGATATTTATAAGATCTACAATTAATTAGAACATTTTATGGTTCTATCTTTTATAGTTTAGGCAGCGTACGCAAAATAAGTAACTATTCTGGTTGATTTTTTACACCTTGTGTCCGAAAAACCCAAATATCTTACGGAACCCTATTTTTTTCCAAAATAAAATGTAGCCTATGTCACCCGGGGATAGTGTAGCTTTCCAACAGTGAAAGAATTTTTCAAATCGGTTCAGTAGTTTTGAAGCCTATTCGATGCAAACAAACAAACAAACAATCAAATCTTTCCTCTTTATAATATTAGTATAGATAACGATAGTATTTAGGAGTACGATGGGTTTCACCAACTGATTACAAGGATCCTCTCACTTTGCCACTGTTGGGCACGGTAGATCCTCTCTGAATGGGAGGGGCAAGGCCTTATTCCACCACGCTGGCTAAGCGCGGGTTGGTAGACTTCACATGCCTTCGAGAACATTATGGAGAAATTTCAGGCATAAAGGTTTTATCACCTTTACAGCAGGTGGCATTGAATTACTTGCACATAACATAGAAAAGTTATTGGTACTTGCCGCTTGGATTGAACCCGGATCGCTCGAGTGAGAGGCAAATTTGAAAGCTGTACAAGGTAGTGAACAAGGCAAAATAAATTCGCTTTCAAATAGAAACTAATGGCTGCACGTGATCTATTTCGCAGTAACTCGCGCGTGAATGGCATTACGTTGACAGCTTGTAAGCTCCTTTATTTAGTTTTGATTTATGTAGACAGCAGTGACACGGCCCTTTGAACTTTGCAGGATTACTTTAGTTTCTACCTCAACAGCTAATACACTATTTATATCTACAGTTTACAACATTAATATCTCAGTAATAAACAGTTGATGAATTTTAACTTTCCTTTGATTCTGTAGACCGAGATATTATCAGAAAATCAGCGATTGCTTGCAGCTCGGAGCGAGCCAAACTTTTTGCAGTTCCTCACCTGGTTGGGTCCATTGGTTGCGTGCTCTTCCATCAAAAAATCTGGAGACAATTATAGACGACCCATTTCTGAGAATTGCATTATCTTGAGAATCTTGAGAATCTTGGTGCCAAGGTTTGGAGCTCATCATTGCCCATGTGGCCATTGTGTAGATCAGTATGGTCGGCATGGACTGGCCTGCACCAGAAGTGCTGGGCGCATATTTGGACATAGCAACTTTAATGATTTGATCCGCAAAGCTCTTGTCACAGTCTCTGTTCCAGCTTCATTAGAGCCACATGGTATATGTAGAGACGTTGGCAAGAGACCTGATGGTCGCCCTCTGGTGTTGGATGTAACATGTGTTGACAGTCTGTCCCCTTCGTATGTCCATGCGACTACGAATACAGCTGGGACCGTAGCTGACCAGGCCCATTTTCTAAAGCGCCGCGAATACATTTGCATTTTAGGGAACTACGAATTTGTTGCGCTTGCGGTAGAAACATTGAGTCCATGGTCGACTGAGATGAAGACATCTGTAAAGGAAATGTCGACCAAATTGATCTTTTCTTCAGGTGACCGGAAGGCTGGCAGCTTTTTGGCTCAAAAAATTTGCTTAGCTGTACAGTGCTGCCAGTGTTCTGGGTTTTATGCCACATGGGGAGAGCTTGGATGACATACTAATTTTATAACTATGTATTTCTATTTAGTTTTAGGTTTAATTTACTTAATGAATATTAATTTAATTTACTTTTTTTTTTAATTAAAAGAATTAAACAACCCTAAGAGTTTGTATATTATATCTGCCATACTTGTTTCCTCAAAGTAACAACAATGTAAAGTTAAATATGTAGATGACATTAGTTACATTTGTAGGTACCTACGTTACCTACGTTCAACGGCATAGATATAAGTTGGTTCTGTATTCTGAGGGATATAAATAGAAAAACATTGATTCAATAGTATTCAATATGAGCTTGGGATCAAAGTTGTCGTATAAAAAGGCCGCTTTGAATGGGTAACCTTCATAGCTGAAATTATAATAATTTATTGATTTGGTATACCATTTTTATAAATTCTATTAAGATTACAATTGCTACAACAATTAGCTTACACAAAACAGGCATCTCCTCCTTTTTTTTTTGTATCAAATAAAACGCGATTTCAGTTAGGCAGTGTCATGCAAATTTAAGGCTTTCTGACTCCCAGGTACAAAACAGTCATTGTTGTAAAAATAATTAGGGTCACAATTTCGTTAATCCTCTTAAACCATTATAACTCCATTTTATAAAAAATATACAAGGTTGTTTTTTATTATATGCGGTAAGTAATGCAAACATAAATGGATAACGAGTTTAGAGGTTATAATAAAATCCCCTACTAAGGGGTTACGTATAATAATTACCAAAACAATAAAAATAAGATTAACATCTAGGAGAAGAAACGTAAAGATATTGATTATGATAAAATTGTAAGGTCTATAAATCGATAGCCTCATACAAGTAATCCTAATTCTATCGCGAAAAAGCATAATTAGGCGAACTATTGAATAACCAGGGAAAAAAATTGTTTAGTCCTAATCCAATCAGCAGTTGATTGCATAACTCACAGACAGCCCAAGCCAATCGTTGTCTTGGTTTTGATTAGAGAGTTATGGAATGCGGACTTACCCTGCTGTTAATAGAATGAACCCGGAGAAGTAGGTAGGTACTGTAGAAATTGTTACATGGTACTTGGGTAGCACACAACTGCTACCTGTTTTCTGCCTTGTAGTTAGTTCTTTACCCAATTCTATTAAGACAGATTTTTACCCAATTTTGTTAACAGATTTTTTTATTATGAAGCGTGTGGTCTTGATTACTATTTTTAAAGACGGCCATCTATGTTCAGTCGTAGTTCGGTTTAAAGAATATTTATTTCTCATAAGACATACATACAGTAAAAGTCACTTAAGTTTTGTTTGCATGGCCGACATCAGAAAGATGGCGCTGCATACTTGTTTGCTATCATATTCATAAAAAACAAACGCATTTTAACAATCCATTTTGTACAGGAATAAATGATGATTTGAGATGAATGGAAACCAGCTATGTTACTTAAATACATAGGAACCCATATTTTTTGTAATTAAAAGCTTGTTTTGAATGTGTTGCGTGCTGATTTGTAGGGTTCTTTTTCTTTAAGGTAAAAGACTATGTAATTTTGAATCACAATTATGAAAATAGTGCATATAAAACAGTGCAAAATACGATCATTCATTATTAAATTAAGTTTAAAAAAGGGAATTGAAAGAAAAAAATTAACAGAGAGAGTCTAGAAACAAATGTAGCTCATTTTAAATTCTATAAATATATGATCAACCTATATCTACTTATAGGATATATCCTGAATATCGTAATCGTGCCACCTATTTACTTAAAAAAGCTATTGAACTGAATGTATTAACATTTTTACAGAAAAAATTTAAATTTCCATATTATTGCAAGCAAGCAACACCAAAGATTACCACTTATCAATATCTAGCTTCACCCGCAGTCCAACCAATCATATTCCGAGATAGCTATCAATCGATTAAAAATCTATCGATAGTTAATTAGTATTTGACTAAAAATTGAATTATTTTTGTCCATTTGCTCGAAATACTTGCAATTTTTCGGGATAAAAAGTAGCTTTTATCACTCTCCAAGCCCTACACTACATCTATGCAAAATATTATTCGATACATAATTCCCTGGGTTGGCCACTAACCCCTCCACCAATCCGCATTGGAGCAGCGTGGTGGAGTATGCTCTAGACCTCCCGCAGCTGTGTCTGTGGGGGAGACCCGTGCCCGAGCAGTGGGATGTCTATGGGTCGCAGCGAACGAACATAATTCTCTTGAGGAGAAGCAGGACAAACCAACAAAAATTCGTTAAAAAATTTACTGATAATTTCAGGTTTTGTCAATTTTCTTTGGAATTGTGCAATTTGCCGGGATTAAAAGACAGAATTTATTACTCTACGAACCCTACACAACAGCTATGCAAAAAAAACACTTGTATACATAATTCCGTTGAGGAGAAGATTATTAGATACAAGTTTCTGTCTACTTCAACGAGAACCGTTTTCCGGGATGAAAAATAGCCTATGTCAATTTTCAGACCCTACATTACATTTATGTTGTGGCGGAGGAGTTGGCTTGACTTGTCCGTTGAGGCGGAGAAGACAAACCAACAAATACACTTTCTTATTAATATATTCGAATATATAAGGATATATTTGAAATACCAGAACCCTCTCTATACGAGTATGTTTCACACTTGCCAAGTTTTTTATACTTTAAAATATTTGGGCTATTGGAAAAAAAATTGTGAGAACAAATAAATTACGGGATGTAGAAATGGCGAGGAAAAGTTTAAAGGGGCAGTTATTTATTTTTTAATTTTACCTGCCTATTGTTAGCTGATTACAGTTATTTATGAATATCTGTATACAATACAATGGCACGAGTAAAAGGCGTCGAGTGTAGATCAAAAGGCGTGGTTTCCATTAATGATAAAATCTAGCAAAAAAGTTACCGCGTTGTTGGGAAAGATTCGCTGATGATGGCTAGTGACCATATGTAATTCTCAAACATGCCAAGAGTAGATACTTATTTAATGTAAGGCTCAGAATATGTCAGTTTTAATACTTGTTTTTCCCATTATTTTAACAAAAAATATTATTTTTAAAATAATTTGTAACACACTCACCTGGATTTAATGGCATGTTCCATTCGACTACACACGGTGACACTATTTCATGTTCATTTTACAAAGCCGTAGATAAAGCGAGCGACGTAAAGTACATTTAGTTTATTGTTTCCAGTTTTCATTTGCTAGAAACGGGATTAAAATATGAAATGAATGTTTTGCGTTGTATACTTATGAAAAAAATAAGAAGTGCAGCTGGCGGAGTTGTGGTCCTTATTTTACCGTGAATTATGAGACGTGTCCAGGAGAAATTATTCCTATCCTTAGCACTAGTGCAGTGTTGTGAAGACTTTTGCAGTTATCTGTGCTAATCTGCAGTTTTTGCAAGCATACGACTGAAGGGAAAACGCAGATGCAAGTAATTGTCTCAGCAATTAAATAAATTTGCATTTTCTGTTCTGTTTTCTCGGCTACGATGAAAGATACTTACTATGAAAGATACTTACTATTTGTTATTTAATTTATACTAAATAAATGAAACTACATTCATAATTATATATATATTGCTTTAAAACAATGACATTTTCATCAATTAAAGCGTCTATTTTTGAACTATAAATAGATTTCCAACTTCAGTTTAAATTGCTTGTGACTGGACTTGGAATGGCCTATTCGTGGCTGTTCCAGAAAAGTACTCGAGTTTAGTAATAAAATACACACGTGCACGTATATTTAATACAATTCTGAGACAAGCCTTAAAAAAAACCGAAGCTGTGTCTTTGTTCCCAAGCATTTCACGCATTATGAAAATGAGGAGGAAGTGCAGACCTGTATTGTAATTTAAAGCATATTATACAGCGAAATAACCTTTTGTATAATTATATGAACTTGTTTAAAGTAACATAATTTTAAACGTGCGTAGAAAAGGGAGACATTAATTTCCTTGTTACGTAAATGTAAACGCAAAGTTCCGATGAAAAGAAGCCTTGGGCAAGAAACTCACAAAATTGTGAAATTAGCCTTTTCATTACGTAACCTTTTAATACGACTTGATGTATTTATATGGTTTTAAGCATAGGTATTGTACGAGCATGCAGTACCACCCATCCATTGCCACCCAATACGATGGACTCTAAACGGGACTGATAAGAGTCTCGTTCAAAAACTGTCACAGAACTATGGATAGAGACGATGTTAGCCTCTTGAAATGTGTAATCGGAAAGTTATGAGATAAGTACCAAATATAGATTTATGTTTGTAAATGCCTAAACATTATCTACCATAAACTAAACGGAAGCGAGATGTAAGAAACTAGCGACCACGTATTCTGTTCCTTACCCCGTTTGTGTGAGAGTGGTAGTTTTCGTGGAACACGAAAAATATTAAGGTGTATGTAAATCAATCTCATAAAATTATTTATGGACGTACATTGCATATATTTTATTTTATTAAAGTTTTACTAGTTTAGTTTACTTTAGTTGTTAATTGACATTGGAGAATTCCCCAAATTTAAATTCAACTTCTTACTTCTGTATTTTAGGTAAAAACAAATAGATAGTTAAATTTTACACGTTAAGGTATGTAGGTACTTGATTTTTTTTTGTTTTGTCCTGAACGCTTGTTAATTAATTATTCACATTTAATATTTCCTTTTTAAATATACCTAGTAAAAACTGTATTTCGTATTCGGTGGAATAGCAACTAACTGACGATCATTTTGAGTTATTTTATCGTAAGCAACAATCAAAAATAGTCTTTCGTGCGGCACTGTTCTCACGCTACCTGCAAATACTGCAAAGTTTTAATCAATGAAAAATTTACGTTATATTAAGAGACTTATCTACCAATAAAAATTATAGCCTTTTTCGACGGCAAGATACACCAAAGATCCAGATTACTAATCCAAATATAGCTTTAATCACAGTTCCACCGATTCATAGTAGGTACTAGCTACCCTTAAGGAGAGCAGAAGGACAAGCTATTTTATTCGGGACCTCAACATAAATTGAAACATATCTGATGATCGATATTGTTCTGCTTCACATGTAACCTGATAAATAAAACAGATTATGTTCTCCATTCAGGCTCTCGAAGGCATATAAGTTAGTATGACGGCAAAATCGAACAATGAAATCATCGTCGTTGAAAGGTTGGTTGTACGATTTTGGCTTCCATATAAATTTCTAGCACAAAAACTAAATTTAATAATGCTTGAAATAGTCCAGAGATTAATTTGAAAATTATCATCTTTTGCAAATTGCTTTCTTACGTAAAAAATGTGAGCAATTAAATTAGCTTTTAACCTAAATTGTATTTTACTACGCAAATTTTTATAGGCTCACCAGTTTACCACCTAAATGAGACCTAAACATAACTGCTGAAAATAGAGGGTTCATACCTCTGCCTACCCCTTTGAGACAATATAGATGTGGCCGTGTGCTTACTATTGCAATATTCTTGCAACGCTTGCAACTTGGTTTTAATTATTTCAATAAATGGAAAAATTAATTGGACTAATCGAAATTTAAAAATTACTCCGAAATATTTGTTCACTAAATAATTAGTTACTAAGAAGGTTACTAACTATTACTAACCCATAATCTTTTTATTTATACGGTTAACTCTTAGGTTACTCTTACTGATAAAAGATCAAGATGTCACGGTTGATCACGATGTAGGTGGAAAGCAACTCTTACTCCAACATGATTCATTTATATTAATGTTTATTCACATGTGAACTTGGAAATCACGAATCTGGATCCTCAACCGCTTGGCCATTGCCGCTTTATATCTGTCAAGTATATGTATAGGAATAGCGATTACCATACAAAAAGGACCACTCTTCTAGAAACTGCACCGAGGCATACCCGTGTACTTTTTATCGATTTCTCATGTCGCGTTAAAAGGGCTCATTTGGTTTTATTGTATAAAATGGATGGAAGTAATTTGCATTGAGGTGGTGGTCACGCACGACGCGGAGTTTCCTTTTTATTGTTCGGCTACGTTCGCCTTTTTCAATGCTGGGGGACGACCACCCGCTCAGCTTGGCACAAGCTTTAAATGCATGCATGATGTGTTAAATCTCCAGTATTTTCTTCGATATAGAATGGAAAAATATTGATTGAAATTCGGTCAAAAAAAATACTGAAGATGCTATTTTCAATACCAGTTTATATAGTAGGTACCGATTCAAAATCTAACTACCTTCTACAAGCTTTTTAAGAAAAATGTTATATTAGTAGGTATGAGAACAAGAACTGCCTCGTTAGTCCAGTGGTCGTGAGTGCGACTGCCAAACTGGAAGTCTTGGGTCCCCGTGTCGGGCAAAGTATTTTGGGGATGTTTAAATTTAAAATTGTAAGTAGTAGTTCGTAGTCTCTCATTGTGCCCGGTGTATAGCAATAGGCTCTCCACCTATAATATGGGACCTAAACATGACTGATGAAGAGACACACTTCGGCCTGCCCTTTCGGGAAATACAGACGAAATGGTTTGTTATGTACACAAGTTGATATGATTTGCTAGAGGAAACTTTCCCAACATATACAACAGATACTGTACTTAAACGCCTGACTCAATCAGGCGAATACGTTTCCTCACGATGCTTGCAATATTTTTCATAACTGTGAAAGATTATAATTAAAGCTTAATGCACCTTAATCTACGATTAACTGCAGTATTTACGTGCAATTTAATTCAAAGATTGTTAATGAAATAAGAAAATTAACTTTCAAATAATTATAGTTACCTACATTAGTATTTCTCAATATAGATACGTGCGCATGAAAAAGCACAGTGACCCATGTGATATTTTATGTTTAGTTAAAATAAAATGTAATTTCGCAAAAAAGTAGCAAAAGCAGAGCTGATTGCATGAATATCACGATTCGTTGCGGAAATCTCAGGATCAATAAACGTTTCATCAAAGTACCTACGTGTTGTTAATAAGGAAAAATATGAAAAGGCGAAAGATGGGATATTAATATATTACGAAGCTTTAGCTTTTCCTGGTTTTGTTAAGATCAAGTATATTGTATAGATCAAGTATATATCTGTACATAATTCAAAGTGTATCCAATCATATTATTACCGAAATAAAATGTATTAAAATTTTGTTTCGTGACATAATAATATTATAATGTGAAAAAGCTTGTGGAAGAATATGCAATTCAACTTATAAAATCACTAGTGGACGCCCGCAGCTTCACTTGCGTGGATAGGTATAACGATGATTTTATCTATAGGACTATAGAAGTCCTTCTCAAGAAAATATCCGGAAAATCTCTACCCATTGAAGACCAAATTGAAGAGGCATTAACGGGATAACCAACATTAGTATACATGATACATTTATTACATAGGTATCTAGTCTAAAAACAACATCATTTAATAAAACTAAAAACACGCTTTTGTAGACAATTGAACTAAAATGTATATTTTTTAATTATTGCATTTCCTTGTCATCGATCCCTGACAAGTGTGCAAAGTTTTAAATTAATTCGACGTTTTGAAGTGGGTGAAAATCACGTTCTAAGATGTCGTTATATACATACATACATACATACCATACATATATAAAACAAAACCGACTTCAAAAATAAAAATTCAGAAATAATTGTAATTTGTTTGTGGACATAAGTCCCGCTCACAGTCACAGTTCGAGATCATACTCCACCACACGGCTCCAATGCGTATTGATTCGTTTATTCAAGTAATATTTTTCAGTCAGGCTGCCAGTTTAATTCGAATCAACATGAAAGTTGGCCAGACTTCATAAAAACATAAATAGAAAAAAAAAAATGTAAACATTCGAACATAGCTCCTCCATTTTTCGAAGTCGGTTAGTAAAAAAAAATCACCCCCGCTTTATAATATTAATAGGTATAGATTTATAATATATTAATATCGGTATAGATAGATAACACCTGCATTCTAAGACATGTAAGATATAAAACTTACCTTAGGTGTAGTTTAGATACGTCTTTATTTACCTTATGAGAAACTATAAGACACTGAGGGGATGTTAGAAGCTCCAAGTAAAAAATAAATATTTCAATCAATAACGATCAAAGAAGTCAATTAATAATGTACAAATTTATGTAAGTTATTAATTCCACTATATATTTAGAGGAAGTAAATTAGTGAATACGAAAATAGACAACATGGCAAAATTATTCATTTTACTAGATAATATTTTCGAATATAGTATCGCACATAACTAAAAAACGTTTATCACTAGTTAATAAAATTGAAGTGGCACTTAATTTAATCATATATTGTTATGTGACACTCACCGCACCATATTATCACCACATCCTTATTATATTCAAGGCTTTTAAAACCTTTTGTTCCCATTATCTAATTATAGAGTAGAAGGCGTCGAAATACCCACCTCCTTAGTCATTACAGACTGATGTCGTGACACAAACTATAAGGTAAGGAAAGCGCTTTATGCAAATTATTTTACAGAATCGTCGTTCTAATATCGAATAAAAGAGAAGCGAGTAAGACCGATATAATTTTTACCAAATTTGCAAATCTGTAAAAATTGTAAAAAAAATATCCTTTCCAGGATATTAATTAATAGTTTAAAAAAACTAAAAAAACACACTTTTATAAAAAATCCAACTAAAAAAGAAATCATGAGACCTTGAAACCTAATCGTGGTCAAAGTTCATTACAAGACTTTACCACAAGTGCAAACACGACTATGATACGATATTCCATCATGGAATTCCAGTGCCCATCTTCCGGCTTCATCATCAGACCTTGAAACCTAATCGTGGTCAAATTTCATTACAAGACTTTACCACAAGTGCAAACATGACTATGATACGATATTCCATCATGAAGTTCCAGTTAATATCTTTCGGCTTCATCATCAGACCTTGAAACCTAATCGTGGTCAAAGTTCATTACAAGACCTTACCACAAGTGCAAACACGACTATGATACCTTATTCCATCATGAAGTTCCAGTTAATATCTTCCGGCTCCATCATCAGATCAGCTCGACAGTACCATATTATTGAATGTGTCTCAGAAGTACATACAGCTGCCAATTTTCATTACGCTACGATCCTTGGAAGATGGTTAAATTAGCTCTCAAAGATTCCACTTTAAAGTAGCTAATATCTTCCGGCTCCATCATCAGATCAGCTCGACAGTACCATATTATTGAATACGTTTCAGAAGTACATACAGCTGCCAATTTTCATTACGCTACGATCCTTGGAAGATGGTTAAATTAGCTCTCAAAGATTCCACTTTAAAGTAGCTAATATCTTCCGGCTCCATCATCAGATCAGCTCGACAGTACCATATTATTGAATACGTTTCAGAAGTACATACAGCTGCCAATTTTCATTACGCTACGATCCTTGGAAGATGGTTAAATTAGCTCTCAAAGATTCCACTTTAAAGTAGCTAATATCTTCCGGCTCCATCATCAGATCAGCTCGACAGTACCATATTATTGAATACGTTTCAGAAGTACATACAGCTGCCAATTTTCATTACGCTACGATCCTTGGAAGATGGTTAAATTAGCTCTCAAAGATTCCCTTACATTGTGAGTTACATACAAGTGGACCTAATAAAAGTATGTTAAAAAAGTCATACTTCCTGGAATTGGTGACAGATTGGTATGGTATGATGGAAAATGTGCAGATTTACTATGTATCTTCTTTTACAACTTGAAAACATTTGCTAAAGTTTAATGTGATCAGTCTGAGGTCATTTGATCATTTTCTTGGGAGGTAAGTGTTTATCAACCGCCAAGCAATGCAATTATAACTTAATTTACTTATCATAAACTCTTTTTTTGCTTTTCTATGATAAAAAATTGTATTTAAGAATAAGATGGCCCGAAGGAGTAAGGCGGAGGTATGAATAAAAAAATCCACTTTTCCGTAATTATGTTCTATTAGGTGGTGAGCCTATTGCCACAAATCCAAACTTACATACTACTACTGGGAATAAATTAAGGAAAACCAAACAATACTTTGCCCGATGTGGAGATTGAACCCAGAACGCGCGAAGAGTCAACTTGATGAGATTTTGTAGAAATGCCATAGAAGATTTTTGTGTTACCAAATAGGTCCCTAATTAAGTCAAGCAAGCAATTACACGAAAAAACGTTAGACCTGTATTTACGGGCAGCAGCAAAACGAATGGTTAGCAGAGAATGGAAACTAATTAGCCGTTACACTAATTATAGTATTCCGTGAGATTTTTAAGCTTTTTCGAGGAAAGCACAAAAATGCCGACATCGTCGCTTAACAAGCTGTCAGGGAGGAAAAGTATTTCTGCATTGCATCCACAAGTTCATTTTAAACATATAGAACGAAGTTATGTATATTAGGTTTCCTAGTGTAGGTAACAAAAGCAGTAGATCGAAAAATAGTTATGACAGCATATTGTCATGCTCAATTTCAGCAGTTTTGATGGCATTATATTTTTTATCTGTAGAAAATGAGAGTATTTATGGCGCAAATAAAGTGTATAAGAAATATTTGTAATCTCAAACATACTGACTCTTGCAAACCTATATAAAAATGACTCAGAATTTTAATATTTCCGTGTTTATATTGTTAAATATTAAATGCTTAAAATAAGTAGTAATAAGTGTAACAATTTATTACATTTGTAATCACTGACTTATACACCTTATCCTATGGTTAAAACTAGTATTCTGTGGTTATACTTAATTGAATTGAATTTTATAATAACATCCTAAAACATACAACATTTGGCGGCCTGATTTCAAAGTCGCGAATGAGCTAAATTATAAGATACTTCTTATTTTTCCGTTTAGAAGTCGGTATTTAATATTGTTGTTTTATTTGTAACTTTTGAGAATTAATTACGTTCTATTTTCTTTCCCTCGTAATTAATATCAAGGTTGGTTGTAGCAATTTAATCGTGGAAATGTCGTGTATTTAGTTTTATGCATATAAATTTTCAGAAATCAGAGAATTATAATTTTGGAAATGGGGTTTACGTTTTTGCTCTATTTATAGATAATGGTACGAAACCCTTCGTCCGCGAGTCCGACTCGTACTTAGCTAGTTCTAACTTTTAAAACATGCTGTACTTTAATATTGCTAATAATTTTTTTTTAAATTAATTTAGCTACAACTTACTCTAAGCTAAGTTGTTAAGACAACTCTGAGATTTCAACTACCTCTTAAAATATTCTGTCTTAAAAATTTATCATTTTCATGCAATGGTAAAAAGAGAGTTAAAAGCTTTAAAAGGGTTACGTACGCGAGGATACTTTATTAGCTAACTTTTGAACTGTAATAAATTTCTTTAGATATTTTTAGTAATTCATAATAAAATATATTTTTTGTGTTTCATAGTAAAACGCCTATTTATATTATATCATATCATATCACTATCCATCCATCCATCCATCTGTTCCCAGGTAAATGTACTCATCGACTACTTCGATAGCAGTGCCATCAATAACCACCGGTATAGGTGTGACATGTAAGAGTACATTGAACGTGACTTTCGTCTTGTCCATGTTCATTTTCAGACCCACCCGTTGTGAGGCACTGTTCAGGTCCCAGAGCATAGTGCTGAGTCATCCAGCGCCAAGATAATTTAATATCATCAGCAAACCGGATGTGTGTGAGGTGTTCGCCATTGATGTTGATGCCGCGACCTTTCCACTCCATATGCTTGAACACATCTTTCAATGCAACGGTCGAATGCTTTGGGGAGATTACATCCCCTTGCTTGACCCCTTTTTGTAATTGGATGGGATTCGTGCTTTTATCGCCTACTCAGACCGACATGGTGACGATATATTGTATATAACTACATTTCAACATCTTGATATACCTATAATCGATCCGGCACCGCTGCAGAGTGCACGAAACAACGAGTGAGTGAGGGTTTTGCACGGTTTTGCACAATCGCAGTCATCCATGGTATATTGGAGTAGCCTCAAACTCAGTGCGTTTCAAGAATACAACACATGGTATTTATGAGGTTCATATTTTTTGATATAACAGTGCGTACCTACTTATCATCTTGGATCTGATCGATGTTTTTTAATGTCCATCGTATGGGAAAGCTAGGGAATTTTACTTGAGAGTGTAGCAATTGTTTTTTGAATCTTGAAGCGGCACATACTTCTATATATCCTTCTTTATTAGGTGGTCTCTACGAGATATGATATAATGGCGACCGGCACCCGACTCATCACAACGAACTTCCCTCCGTGCGCTGGTGGGGATTACGATTACGCTCACGAAAGCTTTTTCTAACTAGAAATTCCAACTAGTCGCTCGATGTCTGGATTTGCGCCCAGTGTATAGCAATATGTTCACCACATGGGACATAAACATAACTGGTGGAAAGTGGGTGTATGGGTATACACCTCTTGATACCCCTTCGGAGAAGTACAAACGTAATGTTATGGTATATTCACATTAGTCATTTTGATGAGAAAAAAAAACTCGTTTTGGTGAGTCTTATTTTTTTTTTTATTTAAGTAAAAAAATATCCTAAACAGAGTGTAGGCAGATATAATTTATAAACGGAAGTATCAAGTTACTTTTTACGTAGTCTCTCTAAATTTTAATGATATATTCAATGTTTTCACGTGACCACCGTAGACTGTATTCAAACATTTTGAGCCGCTCGTTAGAACCAAATGTGCGACGGAATACGAAGTGGATTCATTATCGCGGGCAGTCGTTAGTGGTTTGCAAGCATGTTCGTTGACTCGCAGGAATAAGCCCCTGCGTGATGCTCTGACTTATTTTACTTGTATTACAGAAGAATAATCTTCTGAGGTTTCCTAGACATAATTATGCCTATACTAGTTTCCTGTAGCGTCCATAGCCCAGTGGCTTGCGTCGATTCAATGTGATCGACGTGTTAAGCAACGACGGGCGCGGTCGGTTTGTGGATGGGTGACCGCTAGTGGCAAAAATTTCATGGGCGCTACCGTGCTTCGGAGGGTATACGTAAAGCCGTCGGTCCCGGTTGTTTTCAATGCTGGAAACAGTCGTTAAACCTTGTCGAAGACCTTCGGGTGGCTTGAGAACATTCGACACTGGGTTGACCACTAAATCAGTCTAAATCTAAATCATTATTCTACCTTAACTAATAATACTTAACTAATAGTCCTTTACTAATTTGTAATCCATATTATTTTAGCGCCCTAAAATATGTTATTAAAGGCTACGGTCCTATAACTGGTACGAATAAGGACGACATGTGACAAAAGTAAGAAAACTTAGTTCTTAAAATCTTCTATAAACAACTCCTTAGGAAGCTTTTATTCAAACGTAGAAGCTGCAAAATATTATTCTAAATAAACATATTTCATGGTGCTTTTCCCAGAAATGAGTACCGAAGCTTTATACTGGCATCGCAGAGCTTTGTTTCTTTTTGACGTGGAAATTTTGTGTTAAATTTTAATCCTACTGTTGAGGTTATTTAAGCTTAAAACAATAAACTAAATACAGTTTTTGCAGCCTGCTTCATGTGCCGTGTTTTGCTTGGAAAACTGACTTCTGAGTAATTCCACTAAGAAGGTCTATATTTGATTTTTATGAATAGGTACTTAAATTTTTGGCAAGCTCTGATTGCGGGAAGAATATTGTAAATACTTCTCAGCTGGTTTTAGCAATGTTTAGAGCTGTCCATTTTATTTATTTATTTATTTGTTTACTAAGCAATCCAACAGAGTTATGATACAACACTATGGCACTATCTATATATATAAAAGGAGAAGGTGACTGACTGACTGACTGACTGATATATCAACGCAGGGCCTAAACTATAAGGGTTAGAAACTTAAAATTTTGCAGGGGTTCCTTTTATAACGTAGGGGAGCACTAAGAAAGGATTTTTGAAAATTCACCCCCTAGGGGGGTAAAACGGGGGTGCAAATTTAGTATGAAACTTTGCCGTTTTTGAAGTTAGTGAATGTTTAATTCCACGCGAGCGAAGCTGCGGGCGTCCACTAGTATTAGATAAGCACAATATGCCAAAAATGGATTACACTTATATTAATAACTTAAACATTATAAGTTACTTTACATACTCAACTATAAAAAAATACTTAGTAGGTACCTACCTTGAGAACGGTTCATCTTATCTAATGTATTATGTGTATGAGTGTGTATGCGTGTGTTTCAAATACAGTTAATTACCTATTGGTGCATTAGCTTTTGTGTTTGATGAGAAGTGCTCAAGGGAAGTTGCAAAGTTTTAATACAGTTTTTATTATGAGCTGGAAACTTTTACAACGCATAACTGTTCTACTAGTATAACGAGTAACTCAATCGAACGCAGTCTAAATTGAAATGTGACTAAAAGTATTACGGTTGATTACTAAACTTGTTTGTAGCTGGTTGCGTGTTATTCAATAAATACTAACTACAATTTAAAAGGTCTAAAGCAAAGACAGCCCACTAGGTAACTATTAAATGTTGTTTTGCTGTTTTCTATTGTTTCCCACTGTAATCATTTCGTAAAGACACTTCCAAATTGTCTGATTTGCGTAATCTTTTGGTTAGTGATTACGATAGTAGCTGAAAATGAACCATCTACCGACGTAGGGACCTCAATTATTATTAACAACAATAGCTGTTGCGCAGCGCCTAGCCGGCAGACAGTAAGCCTCAAATTTGCATGACACCGCCGCCCACAAAACGCGATTTGTTTTTGTGAATACCCCAGTGAGTTAAGGCTTTGGTTACTCGTAATTTTATGTATGAATATTATCCACTGACACGCAGTACAGGACTCACTTGACCGGGAAACAACGGATTAATGGAGTCGGAATAAACTCCTTTGGTACTTGCATTTAAATTGTAAATGAGCTTTTTATCACTTTCATAATTTTACATACGACTGTGTGAGTATTATACATTTCTTGCATTTATTTATATTTTATATTTATATTTATTATATATCTCTTTAAATTTCACGGGTTCAGATGTGGACAAGGTAATTTTGGAGACTTGTGTATTTCCAATAATTTATTAAGTAATTACAATAAATATTAAATAAATTTGACTTCGTCCGTCGTCATAATACGTCCTACATGTAGTACGTAGCCGCGGCAGGCGTTATACCCTGACCGTCGAACCGGAGATTCTGTATCGAAGCGGACAGATATTTATTTCGCGGCTAAATATTTGCACAAAGGTGATGGATGTTATGTACCTATAAAGTAAGTTTGTTAGATTTTAAAATATACATTTAATGTCTTTAGACCATAAGGTATGTCATGTTATTAAAAATCTTATACAAAGACGTGACTTGAGGAAAATATAGGTATAGTACCTACGTGTAAAGTACTTAGTAGGTACCTACCTTGAGAACGGTTCATCTTATCTAATGTATTATGTGTATGAGTGTGTATGCGTGTGTTTCAAATACAGTTAATTACCTATTGGTGCATTAGCTTTTGTGTTTGATGAGAAGTGCTCAAGGGAAGTTGCAAAGTTTTAATACAGTTTTTATTATGAGCTGGAAACTTTTACAACGCATAACTGTTCTACTAGTATAACGAGTAACTCAATCGAACGCAGTCTAAATTGAAATGTGACTAAAAGTATTACGGTTGATTACTAAACTTGTTTGTAGCTGGTTGCGTGTTATTCAATAAATACTAACTACAATTTAAAAGGTCTAAAGCAAAGACAGCCCACTAGGTAACTATTAAATGTTGTTTTGCTGTTTTCTATTGTTTCCCACTGTAATAATTTCGTAAAGACACTTCCAAATTGTCTGATTTGCGTAATCTTTTGGTTAGTGATTACGATAGTAGCTGAAAATGAACCATCTACCGACGTAGGGACCTCAATTATTATTAACAACAATAGCTGTTGCGCAGCGCCTAGCCGGCAGACAGTAAGCCTCAAATTTGCATGACACCGCCGCCCACAAAACGCGATTTGTTTTTGTGAATACCCCAGTGAGTTAAGGCTTTGGTTACTCGTAATTTTATGTATGAATATTATCCACTGACACGCAGTACAGGACTCACTTGACCGGGAAACAACGGATTAATGGAGTCGGAATAAACTCCTTTGGTACTTGCATTTAAATTGTAAATGAGCTTTTTATCACTTTCATAATTTTACATACGACTGTGTGAGTATTATACATTTCTTGCATTTATTTATATTTTATATTTATATTTATTATATATCTCTTTAAATTTCACGGGTTCAGATGTGGACAAGGTAATTTTGGAGACTTGTGTATTTCCAATAATTTATTAAGTAATTACAATAAATATTAAATAAATTTGACTTCGTCCGTCGTCATAATACGTCCTACATGTAGTACGTAGCCGCGGCAGGCGTTATACCCTGACCGTCGAACCGGAGATTCTGTATCGAAGCGGACAGATATTTATTTCGCGGCTAAATATTTGCACAAAGGTGATGGATGTTATGTACCTATAAAGTAAGTTTGTTAGATTTTAAAATATACATTTAATGTCTTTAGACCATAAGGTATGTCATGTTATTAAAAATCTTATACAAAGACGTGACTTGAGGAAAATATAGGTATAGTACCTACGTGTAAAGTTTAACCGCCTTTGTCTTAGTCAGCCTGGTTCAGGGTCCTTAACTTCTTCTGATGATATATTGCAAAGCCAAAAAACTGTGCTTTTCACTACATCGTTCTACAGAGAAAGGCCATATCTCTGCTCACTACATAAATCAAACCTAAATAAAGGAGCTCATAAGCTGTCAACGTAATGCCATTCAGGCGGCCGGGGCGCGTAATATCGCGGAATAAATCACGTTCAGCTAAAATATGCCTCAATACTCACTGTTGAATACCAAATTTAACCGTTTAATGGAATCAGAAAGACCCAACTCGGAAATGAAACGAAAGTAGAAAATCTAACTGAATTCAGTCACATTCGTCCGACTGAAAAACTTCTAGCACATAAACTGTAGTATTTACTCATGCAACATGCAACCTATTCCTATTGGAATTTAACAGTTGACAATTTGACAGATATTACATTTTACTAGGGTGACTAGGCCTTCGACACAGTATGTAGAGAGACAGTGTATTGTGCCATATCACAGAAGAAACAACATGGATACTGCATGCATGTAAGTAATAGATCCTGGTTAGAAAAACTGGGATGGTTAGTCCTGTTACCTGAAGCTGTCAATAAGAACATTAGTGGGTCATGCACATCGATAGTAGATATAATCACTGGTGTAGGGACTGTTAGTGATAGTTAGTCCGGTTAGTTGTTGTCAGTAAGAGTATCGTTCAAACGGGACAGACAGACATATTATAATACACTTGGAAAAAACATCTTCGGAATCTTTATTAATTACTTATCATCCCCTGATAGCTTTTTTCAAGATTATTCAATGTATAGATTTAAATTTATTACTAATTATTATAATTAAATTTCGCTTCATTCGAAAGGTATTTAAAATAAACCGCATATTTTGTTTCAGGTCCGCCCTGCGCCAAAATAAATAATTCAACTTTTCGAATAAGGTGAGATCATGCATATTTAAATACACGCCAAGATGCAAAAGTAAATTGATTCTGTTTTGCGAATAGTTTAATTTATCAGCTAGTTTGCTATGCATTATTTGATTAAATCTCTGGCAAAATTTATTACAAAATCTCAGTG
Organism: Carterocephalus palaemon; assembly: GCA_944567765.1. Taxonomy (NCBI): domain Eukaryota; kingdom Metazoa; phylum Arthropoda; class Insecta; order Lepidoptera; family Hesperiidae; genus Carterocephalus; species Carterocephalus palaemon. The sequence continues at coordinate 9,257,077 of OX155643.1, read as the reverse complement.
TTTATAATTATAATTATTGAGATTTTAATATCTATTACGTCGATCTATTGATGTGCGAAAGATGAAACAACGATGAAACCCTATGTTAAGAATCTAGGTACCTATGCTACTACAATGTAGTTGCGGGAAGCAGACTATGATAAAAATATATTCAATCTTAGAAAAGATCTTTATAGTGGAATAGTGTTGGTCAGAAAGACATGAGCATAATTTGAAGTCTATGAAGTAATTTTTCAAATTATATACTTCTTCGAGTACAGTAACTTTGCCTCTCAGATCTCCTTTAAATAATCTTGTTAACGTGAAAACGTTGCTATCAATCCCTAATTTTCAAAGAGGTTATGTGCCACCAAATTAAAAAAAAATATTAACTTATATTATACTATGACACTTACCCAAGGCCGCCGCAACACATTTGTGGCTTTAGAGTGTGCGGTTAGAGTTTATTTATATATAATAGGTTCCATAATGAACAAATAGTTTCGTCCTAAAAGTAATTTTTGCTAGAATAATATTCAAATACATAAATAAAATGTTATCACAACATTCTAACTGACCAAACTAAAGTCATAAATACGTATCGATTGATCGACCTGAACTGGTGCTGTCCAAGTAATCATAACAATCGAATAACTACAGCCTGTGTGTATAACTTTTTAGTACCTACCTACACAGACAGTGAATGTAATTATTACTTCACTAATTCGCAACATTTTCATCCCTACTATACAAAATTACCACAAAAACAAATATATCTCGTAAAATTGTTTTAACGAAACATTTCTGGCACAGTTAAGCTACTCCAAAATGTTTATGTTACTTATAGTTGGTATGAAATATAAACATGACGTGAGGCACTCCCGGGTTAGAGTAAGAAGTTCTAGGAGTCCTTATTGCGTGCTTACGATTTACCCGGTCCTAATGGGCGGGCGCGATTTTGCTGACAAATAAATATATGCCGCCTTTCCCGCCAACAATAATTGTAAGTGTTGAGCAACTATTCACGACAGCGATTTTATCGCGACAGCATTTTTACTGTATAATATAGGTTACATACTTTGATTGATCCTTAAAATGTGTCATAGGTTTATTTAGGTAATAAAATAATACCTTCTTTTCATCTACTTAACACCAAAATCAAAATGAGCAGTCTATGAGAAGTCTTAATTGTTATAGATAAAATTTAATCTCTCATAATAATATGTTAAATCAAGTAGGTATGTATAGGAGTGTAATGAAAGTAACCTTAATTTATACCTAAATAATTTCTTGATGGATATTCAAGGGAAGGGATTTAATATCAACTTTTTAACTCCGAAGTAACTCAATGAATTATGGTCAATCAGCCGACTTTTCAAAAGAAAATTATACATTAAATATAACCAAGCTAGTTACTAAACCACAGTATCCTTTTTACACTGATTGCTAAAATCCATATCTCTAACGAAGTCTGTTTAAAAGTTATGACTCGTTAGTCTTTACTTGGTATTACACACGGAATTAATAATTTCTTCTAACTATTTCCTGAAGCTTCGCTTGAATAAATGTTGTTCTTTTAAATTTTCCGTTAAAATGTACCATTTAAAGAGCGAAGGACTGATATAGTAAGAGCAATGAGCGATAAAAGTGGCCAGTTAAGAGAATTTGCCTATACTATCGCAGTCTATAAAAAGTGGAATTCATCATTGTGTTATTTGCTCAGCCATGCTATAGGTACATATACTATCTGTTATACATATATCATCTATTCTCTGTACAAATTCCACATTGGGTCCACAGCCTACATTAAAACTTTTGCTAAGTCTTTGCCGTGGCCCAACATTGAAGGTTCAATAGCATGCAACACGACAGGGCACCTGTTAGTATAAAAGGCACAGGAATTTCTTGCGCAGTAAAAAGAAACACCAAAGCTCGGTATGACCACAGCGAATACAATGAAAATTCATAAAAGTTTTTCAAAACGTTTAAACACGACAAGGTGTGCTTTCAAATTCCAAGTTTTTATATCTTTAAATTATCTTGGAGAATATTTCGTAATAAGTATGTTTTTTAAAAAAGACAGTCGCTTGCCGTCACTTAACTCGGACATTCACTACGATTAACGCGAGCTGTAAGGCTAAAAGCACTTAAATATCCACAAAAAAACACTACGATAAAATTAAAAAAACAGCATTCCATTGTTATCGTCTTTAGAGCTAGTAAGTGATAATTATTGAGAAGTTGGTAGTAGTTTAATACTAACGAAATTTGGCATTTTCCGCCAAATCAGAAATATTTTGTCCCATGTAGGACGTTCAGATAGCAGTAACACGCCGAAAATCTTCCCAACTATAATTATGAATATCAAGATTGAACAACCTGAAGTAGCGGTATTATAACTGCTTCCAGTAAAAGCGCCTCAGAGTTGATTCCCATTGCGTTTGATCCAGGAATAAACGATACAATCACGCCAATTAAATCTTCATTGTTTACAAGACAATCTGTTAACGTTCAAAGGGAGCAACCAAAACAACACTAAAGTTATCACAACACAAGCGTGAACAGCTCTCAAGGGCCTAATCGTATGACGATTATTACAAAGTGTAGTGTCGATTGTATCAAAGCTAGAACAAGTATAAACAAAACTTTAGTTCTCCCAGTCGTAACTACGAGTAGGTACGTATATACTACGAGTGATACATTCAGTCAGCTTTTTAACAAGTACTATTACAGTTAAAAGAATGAGTAGGTACATGAAACAACCGGGACCGACGGCTTAACGTGCCCTCCGAAGCACGGTAGCACCCATGAAATTTTGCCACTAGCGTTCACCCATCCACAAACCGACCGCGCCCATCGTTGCTTAACTCTGTCGATCACATTGAATCGACGCGAGCCATTGGCCTTTAGACGCAATTAAATCTGCTCTATTGCCATGAATGGGGTTAGATGTAAAAATACTTTTTTGTCTCTGTATGCATTATTTAAGATAGCGTTTCCGAAGATGTGATCGGAGCGCGACATTCATTAGACGAGGTCGAGGACGATAACACACCCTTGTGCATGCACATGCACCAACCAACCAATGGCAATCGTGCAGACTTAAAGTAAACCATTATAATGTACTTACTCGTAACTATCATTAAATTTACTATTGTTTTCTGAACTGTTCTATTCATCCACATCATTCAGGTATATTTCCGAAGTTTACCTAAGAGCCCTTACTTTTATTAAAGTAAACATTCCATAGAGGAAACAATTCGTGCACTTAATATTGTATCCCGTATGTCTACGACCTTCATCTATCGGCCCTAATTTCCCTGGGGCGCGCTACCTGACCGCAAACAAGTCAAGATTATTGGCAGTTAATACAAATTCCACCAACAACGTCGTACGTGCGTCAACGCAATCTCTTAAAGGTATTTTTGTATAATTTTTCGCTGAAAAGCTGAAATGCCTTGATCTTCCTTGATGAAGCCTGAAGCCTTCCTATCTATTTACATCTTATTACGTGACCTATTCATTCTTAGAAGTAGCAATCCTTCCATCAATCTGACATTGCTGTACAGGCTTTCATAGAATACTCTACCTAGTATCAAGTCATATCAGAGCAACCATCAGAGAACACTAATAGGTGCCTGGACCAAGGTAGAGCATACAAAATACTTGCTGAATACATCATGATATGGTCTGGCCAAATCAATGAACAGCGTCATCATCAATGATCAATGTTTGACGATATGATCAGCTAATCGTAAACCCACGACTACATCATGATATGCTCAAGCATTAGTTACTATACCAGAAAGCATATTCACAGTTGAAGGCGCTGATATCTGTTTAATTTTTGTGATTTGGTTGATGGCCACGACATACGACTATATAATTAGATATGAACGTTTAAAGCCTGATATTCGTCAGGCATACTTACATTTCCTTTGAAGGCATATATACTCTCGGGAACTCGTTCAGAAGGGTACATAATTTAAACCATCTGACATAAATTATTTCTAAAAGAGAAAGTCTAAAAATAATAAAGGCGATTTAACAATATAAAGATTGATTTATAACGGTATTCACTATAGGTTAAGTCTTAGTGTATTTAAACATAAATCACTTCATTTTTATAGCTTTCAGCTTCAACAAATTTATGTTAAGGGTCAACGTAACGTTCAGGGCTGAATTCTGATTGTGAGGAATGATTCTTGTATGGTTAACTGTTAGTGGCATTATTAGCTGTAAGCGCTGAAATTCTTCAGTTATTAGTTATACTAATAAATACCTACTTGTCGGACAAGGAGCAAAAAAAATCTGGGTAAAGCGTTACATACTGGCAAACCTCATAAGGTCTCTTTAAAGCCCCATGGTTTGTCCTGTGAAGTTCGACAACGCATCGCAGACTCGTCTCTCGTACCTATATGCGTATGATTCTTAATGGTTTTGCAAAAGGTACGAAACTCTTTATTACAGTGCCAGAACACTTTTATTTTTATTTGGATTTACACATTTTAATTTGGATTTACACACCCTAAGGCACACACACATCTCGGTATACTCCACAACCGCTGTAGGTGGCAAACCTATAGTGGTGGTAGAGTACGAGTAGAGCGGCCACTCCACACCCAAGCTTGAATCTGCAGCGTCGCCCTTTCGTGAGCTTATTTCTGAAAGGGCCAGGTCTGTTTCAGCCAGTTATACGTTTTTGTTTAAAATTATTATGTTTTCTTTGATTATTGCTTAGGGATACTGCGTTACGAAGTATTTCAACAAAATTAATATAAATAAAATAGTATATCGACGAGTGGCAGTGAGACACAAACAAGCAAAAATCGTTTCTTGCTAGCTATTTTTATTAGTTATTAGTGGTTGCCGAGCGAAATCATATCAGTCGGTACTTTTACTACGTTATTTGTATAATAATATATTTTGTTATTTATAGCTGTTGAAACGCATTAATTTCACTTATTTTACCGGTAAAATTAGCTGGCAGACTCACTTATCGACACGAATGCATATTCACTGGCGACAGACTCACTAACCAACTATTACAGTTTGAAAGATATCCCGGAGTAGACGAAAGTAAAACATTTTGCATCCCGGATACTTTCGTTTAAAACTTGCAGGATTTCGTTTTCAATTAGCAGGAAAATGTATAGGTCCTTAAATCAGATGGTTGGAGTCGAAAATTCAATCGATCGAGCTTTTATAAATTCATACCGTAATCCGGAAATAATTGTGTTTAGATAGTTAATCTATTTGATGATAAACTTGACTTTGGTTCTTGTTAGCGTAACCTGAGAAGCGCTTACAAATAACAATAAGGGTATACAAAAAGCAATTATATGTTATAAGCCTTATCGCTTATAAGCGATCTCTTCCAGGCAACCTTTGGTTAAAGGAACATTAGTAGTAATTGTCCAGTTAGTGCTTGTTAGTAAGAGTCTCGTACTTAGACGGACTCACGGACCTTAGATGGTCGCCTCTAAAGAAGTGTAACCGGAAACCACACCTTTCCAACCGGAACCAAATTGCTTTAAAAACAATTACCCACTACACAGCAGAAATGTTACGAGGTACCGCGGAAGGGCCCCGGGCGAGCTCTATATAGAATTTCTCTATCGGAATATTTTATCAAATAACCTATAACGTTTTAATATTCAAATAAAAGGTGAGTAAATAATTAGAACAGCCTATTCATTATTAATTTTAAAGCATTAAAAAACTCAAGACCCAATTTAAAATGCGCTACATATTTCTGTGCTAGCGCTTCTTCAGTCTACACTCACAAACGTCTGTACACGTCACTACTTCCAAGCCACGTCACTCTAGGCAGGCCAACTCTTCATCGTAAAATACGTGCAAAAAGTCTATACCTACATAGACCTTTCTTTATGTTAGAGTAGTATTGTTTTGAATTAATATTGAGTTTGTGATGATGTTAAAGAAATTATGAAAAAATTAGCGAAAATGTTATTCAAAACTCTTTTTTTAACTTGCGCACAAAAATATCGGTATCATCTGCCGATTTTCAGCAAATGTAAAGGTATGCTCGATATTTCTTTACGGGATTGGATTCGCAATGATGAAATCCGTAGACGAACGTAGATAACCGATATAGCTCGATGGATCAGCGAATTGAAGAGGAAATGGGCAGGCCACTTCGCTCGACGGACTGATAACAGTTGGGTACGAAAATTCCTTGAGTGAAGATCGCGGCTCGTGAAATGGAATATTAGCTGCACTTCAACGAGTGGATGAACGATCTGAAGAAGACAACGAGAAACAGAAACCGTTGGATTCAGAGGGCACTGAATCGGGAGTGATGTCGTTCGAGGGAGGCCTAGGTACAGCATTGGACCCTAAAAGGCTCATGATGGTTGGTGAGACATACTACCAATGGTAGGATGTTTACAATTCTACTTTGGACTAGCAATAATATTTAATCTGTATACATGTACAACTTTGAGTAAATCCGGGGCACATAATAATAATCGCACAGACGCCAAAAAAGATAAATAAAATTTGGGACTTTGCCCGTTGTGTCTGGAATGTATTTCTTAGTCGACCCTCGTCATAGGGTGTCTAAAGTAAAAGGCTTAGATATGATCACATTATCGTGTAAATATATAACATGGTGTGGCAAGCGTGAAGTTTACTGACGCGAGATAAACTCCGAAAGCAGTTGAAAAACAAATTTCTGAAACAACAAAAGTTTCTATGTGCCCGAAAGATACTTATCTTATGTAAGATCCGCCCGCATTTGTTCCAGGATAAAGGTTTATTCCATCTTAGACGTTGCACACGGACAACATTATTTTTTCTATATATTATACTCGTAAAATAGCAAACGATCATGCAGTACCTACCACTCATTCGCTGCCACCCATGACTACTGTGAAATTATTTGAACAAGGACTTTAAAAGGAAATTGGAGCGTTATTAGTCCAGTTCGTGCAATGCGTATTAATATCGTAGCGTCCATAGCCCAATGGCTCGCTTCGATTCAATGTGATCGAAAGTGTTAAGGGCGCGGTCGGTTTGTGGATGGGTGACCGCTAGTGGCAAAATTAACGCTACCGTGCTTCGGAGGGCACGTAAAGCCGTCGGTCCCGGTTGTTTTCAATGGTGGAAACAGTCGTTAAGCCTTGTCGAAGACCTTCGGGTGGCTTGAGAACATTCGACACTGGGTTGGCCACTAACCCCTCCACCAATCCGCATTGGAGCAGCGTGGTGGAGTATGCTCTAGACCTCCCGCAGCAGTGTCTGTGGGGGAGACCCGTGCCCAGCAGTGGGACGTCTATGGGTCGCAGCGATTGTATCTCTTTGAGGTGTCAATAAAGTTGAATAAATAAAATAACTATGCATGCAATTAAGTACAATAAATTTGTCCTTTTAGACAGTGTTATTAATAGTCCGGAGATTAATTAGTTGTAGAAATCTGGTTCCAAGTTCCAAGTTGTATATTATGCAACGTTCTGGTATATGTAAATACAATACAAGAAAATTTTGAATAACGAATGGCTTTGAATACTTACTTATCAATTAAATATTGTAGTTACTTACTACTTGTAAGCATTATTATTCGTAGGATTTTTTTTGGTGTGTATCAGTAGGGATTTTCGATAATTTATTTTTACATCGCCAACATACAACGGTTTCCTGTCAGACAAAAATATCATAATGCGTATCACGAGAATAATGAGTTTATCGTAATTTTTTATTACCATTAATTTACTCGGCTTTATGTGAGCTGCATAAATTGATGGTATTTTACTGTGCAATTAACGTTCAGCGGTGTCGTATATCTGATTGTAAATGTTCAGTAATGTCCGCAACAAAAAATGCTTTGTTAATTTTTAACACAATAACAACGGGTAGAACAGCGGATAGAGAATTATGATCAAAAATTATTGCAGCGGAAGCTATCACGCCCTGTTTAAGTTCATGCTTATTAGCTCAGTTATTTCCAGAACAATGAGTTATGTTAGAAATAAGCTGAGTCCACACCAGCCGAGTAGCGCACAAGCGGACAAAAAGTCACTGCCGCGAGTTCATTAGCCTTATAAAAAACTATATTTTGTAGCTAACGGACTATTAAAAGTCATGGTGACTGATGAGTGAAGATTCACCATCGGTTGTTTTATGTAGGTAACGCTGCCCCGAAAGTATAGGTACCTACGCAACACGTAAGTATAGAATTATTTGGTACTTGTATCCTCATAATGCGCGTATAATGAAGTCAATAATGCACATGCCAGAAATACCATGTTTCTCTCCATTTAGATTTTTCTCAATTTCCACATCTACTTTCAATTGTATTCCACGTCAGGATAAAATGATAGAAACCGAGAGGACTCTGTAAGTAAGCCTACCATACTCCCACGCACAATTGTGCTCACACCGTAGTTTGATAGCCCATAATATAAATTTACACAACTTTTTAACACACCATTGTAGTGAATAATGCTAGTTGAACTAAAAATCTACCATGTATTCGAGCCTTACTTTTAGAGTGAACTGCTACAGGTGTAAATCCGTGGCAGTAAATCAGATTCCAATTCGGCGTTCGTGATTTACGCGTCGTTATTGGGACGTTCCCAGAATCGCCACGGCTCCATACCAACGAGTGGGGATGTAACAAACGAGAAAACTTGCCGGCCATGTTGTTAGCATTAATGGGATCGCATAAACTGTTAGCGCCCGCACTCTCGGCTGGACGAACTTCGGCAGTAACTGTTGGGAGGTTAGCCGGCCATTGACGAACCGATTGGAGAACTTGTGATTCATTGGAACTTCTTTTTTATAAGACGACTAGTGGACGCCCGCAGCTTCGCTCGCGTAGAATTAGACCCATTAACGACGTCTACCCGTCTAACGACTTCAAAAACGGCAAATTTTCATACTAACTTTGCACCCCCGTTTTACCCCCTTAGGGGGTGAATTTTCAAAAATCCTTTCTTAGTGCTCCCCTACGTTATAAAAGGAACCCCTGTGCAAAATTTCAAGTTTCTAGCCCTTATAGTTTAGGCCCTGTGTTGATATGTCAGTCAGTCAGTCAGTCAGTCAGTCAGTCAGTCAGTCAGTCAGTCAGTCAGTCAGTCACCTTTTCCTTTTATATATATAGAGACGATATCTCGAAATGTATCTCTCTTATCTTTCAAGTGTTATGTTAAAGATGTGTTTCTTATCGTCATTTTTAGTGTATGTGTTAGTAGAAGTATTCTGAAGTAGTATTATGTTCTTTATTGTAGGTAACTCCTTAATAATTCAGAATCATACCGCTTTGGGATCTTCTTATAAATTATGTGTTAATAATAATTACAAAATAATCAAAGTAAATCTGTATTTAAATTAAACACACTTATTTTACAATAGCAATATTGTTGTTTAATATAGGTAGGTAGGTACTGCTGCGATTTAAATTCTAACTGCCATCATTATTTAAGTTTGACTAAAAATTGTTTAAAATGTAAATTAGGACTAAGTCTTATCAATAAGCATATCGTACTAAAGTCTTGAGTCCCTCCAGGCTTAGTCTAAGTATGACGTGTCTATGAGCAAGCCACATATGAGCGTTATATGCTCATTAGTTTTAATGCGTAGCATACTTCAATAAATTAATAAATAAAGTATTTATATTTTCTTCATTAGAAGAACTGACACATTCAAAGCTTTAAATAACATTATCAAATCTGCACGTTGTAAAGGCTGATCCTGTGCTTTGTAGATACGCGTCGACAGTTACGTTACGTCGTCCGAGCGCTGTCAAAAGAGGTGTAATTAGCCCGACAGAGATCAACATGGCGGATGGCGGGCAGCGCTAATCCACCTGTATTACAGCCCACTTCCCATCCAGCATTTGTTTATATTTGAATTCGTATTTGCTTATTTACATACTAGTGGACGCCCGCAGCTTCGCTCGCGTGGAATTAGACATTCACTAACTTCAAAAACGACAAAGTTTCATACTAAATTTGCACCCCCGTTTTACCCCCCTAGGGGGTGAATTTTTAAATATCATTTCTTAGTGCTCCCCTACGTTATAAAAGGAACCCCTGTGCAAAATTTCAAGTTTCTAACCCTTATAGTTTAGGCCCTACGTTGATATGTCAGTCAGTCAGTCAGTCAGTCAGTCAGTCAGTCAGTCAGTCAGTCAGTCACCTTCTCCTTTTATATATATAGATTAGGACTAGCATGAGAGCTCTGAACTTGTATGCAGAGGTCAAAATTTCTTGGGCGAGGGGAGCGGGATGTCAGTATTTACCGCTGACTGTTTCGCCAGCCGTATTATGTCCCCCGCACTAATACGTAGATATCCCCCTCGAATTTCGTCCAGAGCTAAACATTCGTGCCGATAGCTGTACCTACTAATACTTACTTACAGATCTTGTAATATGTGTAGGTACCTTGGTTTGGCTTGGCTGCAACCACTAGCTCACGGGTCTTTTGTCACAACCGAGAATGCCTAGAACAAGGATGGCGAACCAATGGCACGCGACACAATATATTGGGCACGTAACTAATATCAATCACAAAGTTCATTATGCACTACAGACACAGACATAATTATTTGATGGCACGTCTATGACCTGATAAAACTTTTCTTTATAAAAGTGGCACGTCGTAAAGGCCATACCTGGCCATCCCTGACTTTGAACATAAACACGCTGCTCCAGTTCAGCGGAGGTATTAGTGCTACATAGACGTCCCAATGTTGGGTACGAGTCTCCCTGACAGACACATCTTCGAATGGTTTAGAACATACTCCACCACGCTGCTCTATTAAGGATTGGTGCAGGGGTTAGTGAAAAACCCAGTGTCGAATGTTCTCAAGCCACCCGAAGGTCTACGATAAGATGACAATTGGTTTTACCATCGAAAACAACCGATAACGTTATGCCCGCCGAAGCACCGTAGCCCCATGAAATTTTTGCCACTAGAGATCACCCACTCACAAACGATCGCACCCGTCGTGCTTAACTCTGTCGATCACATAGAATCGACGCGAGCCATTGGGCTATGGAAGCTACAGAGGTAGGGGTTATTGGCCAACCAGAATTTCGGAAGTTTTAATGCACCCGATGGCTTCGACTTGGGATAACAATTGTGACCGATGGTTACCGCGCAAGAAAGTTTGTCACTAGCGGTCACCCATCCGCGGCCGGGATCAGTGCAACGATTGATAAAAGAATTTCGTTTTTATTATTATACGAGTATAATATCTACCTAAAGTTTGATTTATAATTATACATATCGGCAAATATAAATATTATTTAGTGCATAGATTTTCATAGAGAGCATGATTTACATTTGAAGGGAATGAGGGAGGAAGACAGATCTGAGTCCGTTACATTGCTCGGTCTGGCTCGTGTACGTACACCCGACGACCTTTAATTAGGGTCGGCCACATTACTAATTGAATAAAAACAATGCATAATTAACTAAGGGAACGATACAACTCGGTCTGGGTTGCGCGGGTCAAAGGGTGTTCGCAAAGGAAACGGCTAGTCACGGAATCCATCCACGTAACTACGAGTCATGATAAAGTACGACATCAAAAGCAACTCGTGGAACTTCCAAAGAAATGCAAATTGAGGACCTGTTCAGAGGCTTTGGACCTTTTAAATTAGGTAAGATACATCATACATACCACTCAAATATGTTAAGTATTTAAAAGGGAAGAGAGCTTTCTTTGGTAGAATGGTAAGATGGTAGAATTTAACAATTTAGTGTAATAGGTTATTCTTAGTGATGTAATCACAGATTGCAGAGAGGTGTCAGGCAAGGGGATGTTATCTCCCCAAAGCTTTTCACCGCTGCGTTGGAAGACGTGTTCAAGCTGATGGAGTGGAAAGGTCGCGGCATCAACATCAACGGAGAACGCCTCAAACACCTTCGATTTGCCGATGATATAGTCATCTTGGCAGAATCGCTGGACGACCTCAACACCATGCTAGGAGACCTGAACAGCGCCTCACAACGGGTGGGTTTGAAAATGAACATGGACAAGACTAAGGTCATGTCCAATGTGCATATCAAACCTATACCGGTTGTTGTTGACGGCGCTGCTCTCGAAGTTGTTGACGAGTATGTTTACCTGGGACAAGTGGTCCAGTTGGGTAAGTCCAACTTCGAGAAAGAGGTCACTCGCAGAATCCAGCTCGGCTGGGCAGCGTTCGGGAAGCTACGACATATCTTCTCATCCAAATTACCTCAGTGTCTGAAAACGAAAGTTTTCGAGCAATGTGTGTTGCCAGTGATGACATATGGATCCGAGACGTGGTCCTTTACCGTCGGTCTGATCCGCAAGCTCATGGTCGCTCAGCGCGCTATGGAGAGAGCTATGCTCGGTATTTCTCTACGGGACAGGATTCGCAACGATGAAATCCGTAGACGAACGAAGGTCACCGACATAGCTCGCAGGATTAGCGAGCTGAAGTGGCAATGGGCAGGCCACGTCGCTCGACGGACTGATAACCGTTGGGTAGTAAAAGTCCTGGAGACCGCGTCTCGGAAAACGAAGTATTGGCCGCCCCCCGACGAGGTGGACTGACGACCTAAAGAAGACAGCGGGAAACCGTTGGATTCAGAGGGCGCAGGATCGGGAGGAGTGGCGACGATTGAGGGAGGCCTATGTCCAGCAGTGGACCCTAAAAGGCTGATGGATGGATGGATGGAATCACAAGATAAAATAGAAACACTTTCAGTATTGAAGAGTAAGTTTTATTAAATGTCCGTCTTACAAGTGAAGCTGGCTTCCGGTAAATATTAGGCGCTCAAAGCACGCCAACAGCTGGTGGAGTAATCGCACTCGTAATGGGAGAACTTGACTCCACGCACGTCAGCTGCGCAGAAGGACACCACTGACTGCAGGCTCTGCAGTAGCACAGGGATGGAAGAAGAATGGGTTTTCATCAACCGCCACAGCATTCTTCAGATTCTCTCCAAAAAGTTTGGAGAAAATTTCAGCATTTCTCTCGTTACACTTATTCGCTCTATTGCTATAGGTTTTTTTCGTATTATTAAGTCTCTATTTAAAAGACATCATGTCAAAAATCAAGATTGTAAAAGGAATAATATAAGATGAAAAGTAAACTAGTAACAACAAAAAACCTTGAGTGAAACTACAGTAATGTATTAAAAGTGATGAATATGAGTCGAAATCCAAATAATGTAAACGTATTTTAGAAGATTTACAAACAGACCACATAGAGATGCTAAAAATGAAATTACTTGTAAGAAGCTTTGTTTATTGAAAAAACATTGACAGAGATATTGAAAGCAAAGTGAAATCTTGAAGAGCGTGCAGATTAGAAATGAATGAACCTGCAAAAGCTCCACTTCACCACTGGGAAGAACACACAAGGCCTTGTCAGAATATTCACGTCGATTTTGCAGGTCCAATAGTGGGCTATCAACTCATGTGGAACCCGGCATCAGGACCAATTACTCCTGGCTCCCATAATTACTTAATTTGCGGTGCAGCGTCATAAACGCAAATTTTCCCTAGTTATCTAGGATTGTTACTTTTAAGTTTTAACTTACAAATACACAAATGAAAATATTCTAATTTTGTATTATTTAATAATAGATCTTATTTTTCTACTTTGATATAATGTACCTAAGAAATTGTAAAAAAGAAGCATACCTACCTGTTAACGGCGTCCGTAGTGAAGACTCGAAAACGTCCCAATTAGGTCTGCGTCGTGTATTGTTGACATTTGTCAATGAATTGAAAAATGTTCTTCACATGCAACTTCATAACACTGGTCACCTGGTCACATAATAATATCTTTATATTACTTTGAGAATATAACAACGCTCTTCAGGGATTCAACAAATTTGAATGAGACATTTAAATGATGGATTATCAATATTTTCATTTGTTCCATTGGAAACATGTTTATTTTATATTGTTGAAGTACATTTAATTAAGTCAGGTTAATAATAATGTAATAAAAGAACCACATAACTGACTTCGCGAAGTAATAAAATACGCACAGCGGTATTTAAACTTCGGCAGGGCCATTATGAATTAAAATACTTTTGGGGTCGGTCGTTACGAAAATTTCATGTGCTTAAACAAATATTCAGCCAAATATTAAGGTTTCACTACAAAGAGTAGCAGCACTTACATCTTATATTTAATTGGGTATGATACTTCTTGAAGATTCTAAAACCATAAAATTTCATAGGTAAACTTTTTCAAAACACTTTTCAAAACATAAACATTGCTCTAGGCAAGATAAATAACATCCCCAACTACCAAAGCCTTTCTAAGAAAAACAAATTAATTTTACAATGAGACAGAAATCACATTGTCATCATCCATCCCCATCCATCAGCTTTTTTTTAGGTCCACTGCTGGAAATAGGCCTCCCTCAATCGTAAATAAGAGCAACGTATAAAGTGTTACTTAAATGAAAGTTATTTAAATCGATTGTCTCTAATCACCTTTAAAAACAATTGAGAAACTCGTCTGCATAATATTGTTTCGGACTGTTCCTTAGAAAAGGCATTGTAACCACAGAATACATATGTTGTAACCCGAACTGACCGTGTGAGATACCGTTTATTAAACCATTGCAAAGCCCAAAATAAAAATTAATATACTGATTTTTATTCAAGTCGGGCAACTGAATTCACTGATTAATGTTATTACGCCGGGTTCATAACAGACAATGGGTGACGGCAGGTGGGGTTACAGGATAAATGGATTAACAGGTCACACCCTGCCCGGTGTCGACTGCCCGCCTAATCAGACCCACATTGCCGCAAATGCACAAATGGTGTAACTGTCGACGTTTCCATGTGCCGCTTCGAAGAGTCACTGTACATTAAAAATGTATGTGGGGACCGATGGCTGCTATTTGATTTCGGTCAAGTGGACCGAGGTGTTGGAATTGTTCAATGTCTGATGTTCAGAAAAAATGTTTGTCGAAACTTTTTAATTTATTATGTTTGTTCCAAGTTTGTCGCAGATGTATTACTTGAAAACTAAGAATCTAAGCTTCTAGAAAAGTGGAAGAAGAAACCAAACCTTTACAGCCGGACCACAATTGCTTTAAAACAATTTATTTCGCAATAAAATCATACTTGACTAGTGGTTGTGGTTCTAGATAGGCTCTACAGCCTAATTTAATAAAATGACTATCGTAAGTCCGACAAACCGCCACATTTCTTGGTATTACATTTTATATTGTAATTAAAATTATTCAAAAAAATAAATATAATTTTGACATTAAAATAAGGCTGCTAAATATTTATGGTGACTACGTAGCTGTTTCTGTCAAACTAGGTCATTACAAGAACCATTTAATTTATGATTACGGGATCCTGTTTCGGGCAGGCATTTGCTTAAGCACATCAACTTTTCCTAAACGACCGGGGTATCCAAAGTATTTTAATTCATTATAACCCACCAGAACTTTTAACAACATCGCGCCTACTTTATTACATAGGTAAAGTCGTTAGCTTGGTTTTATTCAGTTAAACAGCTTTTTATAGCCAAATTGATTATAATGCCGGTATTAAGTCAGTATTAACTACGTAAATCATAAGTTTATCGTTCAGCTTTTTCATTTCAGTTTTCAGTTGTTTTAGTGACGAAAGTGAAATCCATGATGTTAAATTTTTTTGATAGAACCTTTGTTGCTATAATAATAATTGAATGTGTACCTGATAGATTTCTTTATAACAACTACAAATCCACAAAAAGGATAAATAAGAATAACTTTAAGTGGTTAAACACTTCATTCGGTGATTAACAACCGCTACAGATCAGATTTTATTATATCATTAACTCAGGCAGAGTATTTTATAAGATGCAGCTTCATAGAATATTCAAATATCGAATATAATAAATCTTGTATTACATATATATTATATTCAGGACGGTAAACTGCAGCTATTATCGTGTTAGGTTCGCTAGCGCGCTTCGTTACACGGCAAAACCGAGTACCCAAATTGTCTGCAAGGAAATCGGGTTTAGCTATTTATTTTGTGCGGGATATTGCTATAACTTTATACTGAATTATGGTAAATTTTGGCAGCTTAAAATGAACACTAATAAATATTAAACACATAATAAATAAATATCATGGACATCTCACACACGGCCATCTGAGCCCAAATTAGGCTGGAGCTTGTACTATGGGTGTCAGAGATGAATATACAAAACATAGATATTTTTAAATACATGCTTAAATAATTGTTACCATCCAGACACAGAATAAACAGTGTGTTCGTCACACGAATGTTTATCCTGAGTGGGATTCGAACCCACAACCCCTGGCGTAACACGCAGGGTCATTACCGATTGCGCGAACGGGCCGTTCCACTGGCTTAATTCTGCACATAAGTAATAGTATTCTTATAGTGAAACCAGTAATAATTAAGTTAAAGAGATATAGCTCTTTAGTATCAGCTCATTATTTAGACCTGTTACTTTATTAAATTGTTATATCACATAATGTTTCTATGGTGGACAATATTTTCTTCCAGTTTATCTATAAGGTTTTAAAGGTAACCTTTGCCCAGGTAAAGGCAGCCATAGTGTATGGCTTTTTATTGTATGGAGGTTAGGCGCGCCTCATGAATATAAATAGAGAAACACAATTTAATTGTAATGTTTGTAGACCCTCATATCTCCGGTAAGCGGGAAAAATAATGGGAAACTGCGTTTGCATTATTCAAAAACCACTGAAAAGTTACAGAAGAAAATGAATCATTAGCAGCATCCTTACTTGTATGGTGACCTGAATTATTCAAAAAAATATTTTTTTCCTTTCTTAATACGACGTGAATCCGTTGCAAAAACTGGAAACAGGTGGCATTGTCAAAGAAAGAAAAACAAATTAACCAAGCGACAAACGCGCTTTCAGGTCTTTCGTGTATTTCTATAAGGATACGAGGCTTAAATAAAAACGAGTAACGAATCATTTTCGTTGCTAATTAAGTTATTCACAATTGTACCTCCCTATAAATGTAGTCGTATCATTTTCTTATGTAATTACTAGTGGACGCCTGCAGCTCGATCGCGCGGAATTAAACATATTATTATCTAACGTGAGTTTCATTTACACCTGAAACATGAAAGGAGAAAGGAATTGGTGTATGCGACTGTGGCCTGTCTCTTGAACTGTGTTCACTAACATCAGTGGAAGAGGTTTTGTTTAGTCTTAATGTTACATTTGTATCATTAGGACGTCTAAAAATTTTCATTTCAACAGGTTTACTGTGGGAAATAACACAGTAAAACTGTTGAATCGGCCTCTGTGAAGACGATGTGTTGTGTTAGGGGATGTAAAAGTTAATCATGGCGGGCGTCGACGGCATTACATTTGAAGTAATATTATAAGTATAGTAAGTAGGTAGCAGTAATAGTTATTAGTTCACCATTGATGCGAAGTTGCAGTGGGGACCCCATATCTGTCGACTGGCGGATAGACTAAGTTCTGCAGCTTACGCGGTTAAAAGGATACGCTGTTTGGCGGATGTCGATACCGCTAGATTGGTATATTTTAGTTACTTTCACAGTGTAATGTCCTATGGCATTTTACTCTGGGGTAATGCAGCTGATGCTAATATTATTTTTATTTTGCAGAAGAGGGCTATCCGTTATATATACAAAATGAAAAGTAGAGACTCCCTTAGAGAAAAATTTAAGGAAATAAACATCCTAACCCTTGCATCGCAGTACATCTATGAGAATATTATGTATATTCGTAAAAATAGGCATCAGTTTGTAAGTCGTAGTGACCTAAATGCCTTACGCAATGTAACACTAAGGAACGGCCACAAATTAGCGTTTCCTAAATGCCGGCTTAGTAAGAAAAGTCGTTCCTTTATAGGAATGTCTATTCTAATATTCAATAAAGTCCCGGCTGCGGTTCAGTCTCTGCCTTTACAAAGGTTTAAAAAAACCATCAAACAAACATTATGTCGAAAAGCTTATTATAATATTCAGGAGTATTTGGATGATATAAAGGCATGGGACTGAATTAAACTCTGACAGGCTATCACTATGCTTCTGTATTAATTATACTAAAAATTGTAAGCAGGTGGCATATGGGGTGATTCTTGGCATACACGATTGGCTGTCTCGTGTCTGACTTAATCATGTCATGGTCATACTGTGCATTTTTCTGTAAAAATTAATTTGAATTTTAAAAGAGTACCGAGAGTTTTTTCCTCCGGCTTTTTTCTCTCTCGGCCTACACTAGGGCATAGGATAAGAATATTGTAAATTCTTCCTAAAGCCGATGACCATATAGATAGTCTATCGTGACTTAGAGCTTAGCTTAGTGGTAGGTAATTATTGTAAATTTATCTTAAGGCAAGTTAGACACCTGTGTAGGATTAGCTATTCATTCAATAATCAATAGCTAATCCTTTGCCTTATATAGATCAGTTAGTAGTTTAAGTAGTTTTTAGTTAGGTACCTAGACTTTCGTTAAGCGTGTCTAATCACCTCATAGCGAAATAAATTATTTGACTTTGACTTTGACTTCATTCCAGAAGAACCTGGTTATTTTTCGGCATGAATCGGTTTTGGAAGTTTTTGATTCCATTGCGCACATACAGATAGACAGAATAAGAGAGAGACAGACGGACAGACAGACAATCTAAATCTGTATTAATTACTTATCATCCTCTAATCGTTTTTCTTTTCTTTTCTGCATCTAAGAGAACATATTCTTTATAAACTTAAAATGTTGTATACTTCTATAAAACGGGAATCTTATTTTTACATTTATGTAGTACCTATTTGTAGAGATCTAAGAGATGTATTTGTATGTTTCGCTTTATTCTCCTGTTATATTTTAATTTAATATATATTTTATTTTTATGCCTCTTGCTCTTTTCGTGCGTAAATAAACGCATGTACCTACTGGCACGAATGTATGAATGCCCGAGTATAATGAGCAATGTACCATAATACTGAGAGGGTTGGAATTGTTTCTTGCTTATTTGTAATTCGATTCAAAGTCCAATTTGAATAAAGTCCAATAATTTTACCAAAAATATGGCCAGTGCAATATGCTTGACTTTTAGTTTTACCACCCCCAACGCTTAATTTTTGAAAGCGAGAAACAAGAAAAACCGTAAAAACCATTCAAGGCAAAATTTCAAATACCTGTATTATACTTATTGTTTATTTCAGGGTTTGTGCCTGGTAGGTAGAGGCAATAGGCCTCATTTTACATGCAAAGATTAGCGAAACTGGTGAAAAGTGGGACTACTGCACATTATTATTATCTGCCTAAAACTTCGGGGACATACTGGCGTGATGTTGTGTTATCTAACCAAAAACTAAACTTTACGTTAAAAAGTTGAGATAAAACGCAACCCTAAGTAGTAAAGACCGCGTCTTTTTGAAAACAATGCAATACAGCACATGCAGGCACTCCTATTCAATCTCCGTCTAATTTTTCACAATGACATGGTTGTTTCCCAACTCGCCTTTCCATTTGCAATGTATGTAAGTGGATGTTCTATTTCTTTGTCTGTCTCATGCATCCCATTGAGCTCTCTAACGTGTACCTACTTTGTTAGTATAAAATGTATATGATATCTATATCTAGTAGGTATCAAATATAGCGGAGGTTCAATAGGCTGTAAGATGCATATTTTCTAACCCCTTCACCAATCCACATTGGAGCAGTATGGTCGGGTATGCTCTAAACCTCCCGCAGATTTATTTGTGGGGAGACCCTTGCCCAGCAGTGGGACGTCTATGGGTTGCCGCTTATAACTGTTTAGCTGAAAAATACTAAAAATACACGGAATGTTTTGATTTGATTTTTTACAGAAATTTTACAAATTTTGTACAGCAAATATAACGAATTACTTATTGTACACCCCGCGTGTATTTTATGTACAACGAGCGTTCATAAAATACTGAAATAAGTGTAGTAACGCGATATAGGTACGTGTAAACAAGTTCATTTATTCATTTATTCATTTATTCAGCAGATTAAAAATACAGTAAACATTACAGATTACTCTAAATCGTTTACCTAACAAACTGAACGTATCTATCGGCCGTTCTGCGAAATACAGCAGGCGAAGAAAAAAATAAGTCGAGGGTCTGATCCCAAGCCAGGACACCATTGAGCAATGTCAGTGCACGTACCAGGGGTGACTCACTTACCATCACTAACCTACAGCCAGGAACCGCAAACACTCTGTTCCGACGCACATGCGACCTTACAGGTACATATATTGGCATTAGTGCTAGCACCGCAGGGTTAGAAATGTTTCCCCTGATGATGTTAAAAAAATAGACCATCAGGGATACATCTCTTCTAACATGTAGAGAATCGTACCCTAACATTCCCTGGAGGAATAGTGTTGGGTACACGTAAGGGTATCCCACGTAGTACCCGTACCGCTTCCAGTAAAGCCATCTTAGAAATTTATTTTGGAGTTTCTCCAACATGAGCTTATATTTATCCTCATGTGGACTCCAGATAACTGCATTACTTTCCAGCGTACTTCTAACGAAGCTATTATACAATATTTTTATCGCCGCAACACTTTCAAGGTCCCTAGACTGCCTCAACACAAACCCTAGCGATTTGTAGGCTTTAGTAGTGATCTTACAAATATGATCAGTGAAGCTAAGGTAAGGGGACATCAGAATACCTAAGTCCTTCACTGACGATTGTCTTTTAATGATAGCTCCATCAAGTCTATAATCGTACTGCACCGGGTTATGCGCTCGAGTAAACGACATTACAGAACACTTGTCTTTGTTAAACGTTAGCTTATTCCGCTTACTCCACTCAGTGACCTTCAAAATATCACTCTGCAACAATTCACAATCCGACCGAGAGTCAATTTTCATGAATAATTTTAGGTCATCTGCAAATAACAGACATTGAGCAGTACTAACAGTGTCAGGCAAATCGTTTATGAAAATTGTAAATTCCAACGGACCAAGATTCGATCCTTGACTGATTCCGGAAAACGTATAATACGGTCTTGAGATATGTCCATTAAACTGCACATACTGCCTTCTATTACGAAGGTAGCAGGAGAAGAATTGAATTGAAGTTGACCAGTAACAAATTGGTGGGCGGTAGTTCATCGGTCCTACTCGTATTGACTTATTCGCCGGGGTGGTGTGGTCACCCGCTACTCATTTGTCACCGCCTGCTAGGACTAGGGGCTTCCCAAACACGTTAACTACATTTTGATGGAACCTAATCGTACTGTTGATTAATGATGTAGTGTTCTTACATTACTATTTAATAATAACTTGGATGATATTGAGTTTTAAACAATTTTTATGTTGTTTATGGCAAAGTATGGTTGAGTTTTACCCCAAGGGGGTAAAACGGGGGTGCAAAGTTAGTATGAAACTTTGCCGTTTTTGAAGTCAAGTGGGCAACCCGAACGCGGGCAGACGTCGTTAATGGGTCTAATTCTACGCGAGCGAAGCTGCGGGCGTCCACTAGTTTTTTTAACATGCTTATATTAGGTCCACTTGTATGTAACTCACAATGTAAGGGAATCTAAGATAGTTAATTTAACCATCTTCCAAGGATCGTAGCGTAATGAAAATTGGCAGCTGTATGTACTTCTGAGACACATACAATAATATGGTACTGTCGAACTGATCTGATGATGGAGCCGGAAGATATTAGCTACTTTAAAGTGGAATCTAAGATAGCTAATTTGACCATTTTCCAAGGATCGTAGCGTAATGAAAATTGGCAGCTGTATGTAGTTCTGATGACAATACAATAATATGGTACTGTCGAACTGATCTGATGATGGAGCCGGAAGATATTAACTGGAACTTCATGATGGAATATCGTATCATAGTCGTGTTTGCACTTGTGGTAAGGTCTTGTAATGAACTTTGACCACGATTAGGTTTCAAGGCTCATGACTTCTTTTTTAGTTGGTTTTTTTATAAAAGCGTGTTTTTTTTAGTTTTTTTAAACTATTAATTTATATACAGGGTGTCCCAGAATGAATGGATAATCCTTGAGCCCCGCACAGAACAGCTCTCCAGCGCTTAGAAAAAAAAATCAAAAAAAAAAATAACCAAGTGATACCCAAAATATGATTTTTTTTAGAAAAACATACGTTATTTTAGCTTCACTTCACATTAATTTACACAACTGCCACAAATTAATGATATTCTTGGCGTTTTTGGTGTCATTTTATTCCTGATAGACTATACTACTAGAAATACATCAAATAATATAAGTATCTGTGATACTTTTTTTATAAAAAAAATAAGAACTTGAATTTTTAACATGAAATTTGATACCAAAATAATTTTGACATAGTTTGAGAGTGTTTCATGTAAAAAAAAAGTATGAAAACGTAAGTGTCCAGCTATTTTAAAAACATGCGCAGTTAATACAGATTAAACAATGGTATAATACATCATTTTATCTAATACTACTACGAAGTTATTGCGTTGTAATGAATATGAACACATTCCTTATTTTTCTTCGAACGCATAAAGGGAACGGGCCATACTCTGTGGTCCTCCATCCATGCGTAGGACCAATCAGAGCGCGGCATCTGTTTTGCCGCGCATTTTGAATCGCGAGCGTGAGATTCGGAAGAAGGTGACTGAACGGAGTTAGTGCGGACAAGGGTGTTTTATTATTTTGTAATTTGTTGTTGTTTTAGAAGTAAAGTATTTTGTTAAGAAATAAAAACTTTTCTTACACTGGCGCCCAACGTGGGGCAAAACGAGTAAATACGACTAACATTAAAAAGTTAATTTCTTAATACATTTTAATAATAATAAAACATTTCAGGTGTCGCTGCGACCCATAGACGTCCCACTGCTGGGCAGGGGTCTCCCCCACAGACACTGCTGCTGCGGGAGGTCCAGAGCATACTCCACCACGCTGCTCCAATGCGGATTGGTGGAGGGGTTAGTGGCCAACCCGGTGTCGAATGTTCTCAAGCCACCCGAAAGTCTTCGACAAGGCTTAACGACTGTTTCGTAGGAGGTAATGGAATCCCATTGGTTACAGAATGATGGCTGCCCTGCATATTATGGTACAAACGTCCGGGCTTATTTAAATGCCACATAATTTAAATTTAACTTACGTTTTCATACTTTTTTTTTACATGAAACACTCTCAAACTATGTCAAAATTATTTTGGTATCAAATTTCATGTTAAAAATTCAAGTTCTTATTTTTTTTATAAAAAAAGTATCACAGATACTTATATTATTTGATGTTTTTCTAGTAGTATAATAGTCTATCAGGAATAAAATGACACCAAAAACGCCAAAAATATCATTAATTTGTGGCAGTTGTGTAAATGAATGTGAAGTGAAGCTAAAATAACGTATGTTTTTCTAAAAAAAATCATATTTTGGGTATCACTTGGAATTTTTTTTTTTTGATATTTTTTTCTAAGCGCTGGAGAGCTGTTCTGTGCGGTGCTCAAGGATTATCCATTCATTCTGGGACACCCTGTATAATTAGTTTGGTAAATCAAGCTTGTTGTCTTATAGACTTGATATTGACATATTGAAATATGCGCAATACCTTCTTTGTTCATCTTCTTAGAACGTTATTTTCTATTTCCTATCTCGCCATTGCTTATTTTCTTTTTCTTGTCGCAACGTTCTGTTTTAAGTCTAGCTTGCCATCCGATATAACGAGATTAATGAAATTGGATAAATATTTTTCTTCTTAACGTAGCCGAGTCAGATACGTTAAGTTATTCCTCGGAAAAGTAATCACCTTGTAACTAAACCTAAAGTGCTTAGCAACATTCCGGGAATAATGAAATAAGTCTTTCAAATAAGTTATTTTGTAATTTTATTATAACCATAGTTATAATAAACCCATTATGTTCTTCCTAACCATAGTATTATGAAACATGCACATAACTAGAAAATGTCACCTATTTATTTATCAGTTTTAGGGTTTTGTACTCTCCCTATTATTAAGGCTCCGCTGTCCGTCTGTCCGTCTGTTACCAGGCTGTAGTTTATAAACCGCGATAGTTTGAAAGTTGAAATTTTCAGAGATTAGGTATTTCTGTTGCCGTTATAACAATAAATACTAAAAAACAGAAAAATTGGTTAAAATTTAAGGGTAGCTCCCATACAACAAACATGATTTTTTTGCCGTTATTATACATACCTAGATAATTTTACGGAAACCTTCGTGCGCGAGTCTGACTCGAACTTGACCAGTAATTTACTTACAAAGTAGGTACTCGAATGTCTGACAAGTGTAAGTTACCTAGAGGAAATAAAGATTTATTTTAGGTATTCTTTTTTTGCATACCTATACTCAAAATGAGTACCTACCTATCTACCTTATTGCAATGCATTTAGAATTTAAATTTTTTATAGCAAAACTTTTCATTGTCATTCATTTTATGTCATGTCAGGTAGTGTCATGTCATTTTATATGTTGCCATCAGTAAAACTAAAATGTTATTTTTTTCTAAATTAATGTTTGTTCTAAACAGCTATGGTAAGAAAAATTTCCCGAAGGGTTAGCAAGTGGTGTGTTAACGCTCATATTGCACCAGTTTTTGTACCATGATGTTTATGGTACCATGTAGATGGTGAGTCTGTCATACATTATAATTCTGAACTCCGAATTTTAAGTAATTAAAAGAGCCGAATACTTTGCCCGGGAATAGAACCTACGACCTCTACAGCTGTAGTTTCATAGTCACGCTTGTGACCACTGGACCAACGAGGCAATAATATACAAAAAACATTTTTAGAATTCCTACTATATCAGAGATAAAAAACATTCCGAACCTCTTACAGTCAGCTCATAAGTCTAAAACACACGAGCTAAGAGTAACGTACATGTCAAGTGTCTCTTCTGAATCGTGTTCTATCTTGCTCATGTTCTGAGCGCTCCGCAATACATTACCCACTTGTAGTCGTTGGCTTTTTAATAGCGGCTCTACCCTACTTACACTCTCGACCAATTTAGTTAGTGCGAGCATATTTATTACGGCGTTCGAGTCATTTTTTTAGTTGGCTATATGTATTGGTTTTTCATAGCTGCAAGTTACCTTAGCATAATATTCCTTATTCCTTGGAAAGGTCAGTGCTTGTTCAGCAATAGTAAAATAGGCAGTGTTTTATTACCAGTCACGTGATTGGTATAAAATGCGAGACAATTCAAGTTAATGTTGATCTCAAACAGTCCTCTATCGAATATTCATTGACCGAATAATCATAGTTCATCAAAGGTTTGCCGAAGACTACCCAAGGAGGAAATGTAGTTAGTCATCCGTCTTGGCAATTGGGTTTTGCTGGGCACAGTAGGTAGCTTAATACACTTGAGACTTTGCTGCCCATTGAAGTTATCCCATTAGCAACCTCTGACATCCTTGGGAGATGGGAGAGGAAATATCAGGAAATGCTATGCTTGTTACGGCTATTGTTCTGTTTAACTTCAGACAGTAAATAAATGTCATTTTCGTAATGAATAGAAACGCTATCTAAAACTAAACGTTTCTATTTATTAATTAAAGTGCCCGTTTAATTTTTAATATGGTTTCAAAACAAGAAAACTTGAAATGTTGAAAATAAACTTATATTTCAGTCATTGCATTGTAATATGCACGTTTGTATTTCCTAATCGTTAGTCGAAGATCGTTTGATGATAATTACTTAATCTATATTTGTTTGGACACGCAACTCTCCGAAACTACCAGCCCGATTTAAAAATAATATGTACTAGGCAGCTAGATTACCGAGAAATCGAATAATTCTAGTAGTAAGAAGGCTTTGCGTCTCAGCTTATCCTAAATATTGATTATTGTTGCAAGTTGGAAAAACAAGCGCTCTTAAGATTATAAAGTTTAAAGGTGTTATTAAAGTGGTAGTAGAAACTGCTACTGGTTTTGGTAGAAACTAATGTTTTAATGGACACATGTTCGTTTTGATTTCAATTCAATTTATTGTTTGTTTCATTATAAGTCTTTTAAATAAGTTTAGGTTCTTGGAATACAACAGGGTATTTATAATCCCGTTATTACTTTTTCTATTAACTTCAACGGGGAGTTCAACTAGGAGTTTTTCCTGTTATGTCCTTCAGGAGGAGAGCTGCTATAAACGAAACTTCTGGTATGTCTAACTCCACGCAAGCAAAGCTGCGAGCATGCACTAATATTTTTATATTTTATTTTATGTTTCAAACACTAATTTTCATCAGAAAAAAGTTTTCAGTTGGTCTTATTTTCTGAGGTTAAATTTAAACATTACAAACACTAAGTACTCTTGATATAAGGTACAGATTATTTCGTGTAAGTACATTTAACTTATAGTTTAGAACGTTTCCAGTTTTAAGCCTCTTATGAATTTTTAGGTTGTTTCGCAAAAATTACTCGTGAATACTCGTAGAACTTCAATGATTTAATACAAGTAATACAATTTAAATACAAATACAGTTCTTTTTTTTTTCAGATCTACCAAAAATATTTCCAGACAGAGCGAATGAAGCTTTATGATGTGACATAAGATAAAGTAATGTTTTATTATTATTTTAAAAGCATTGACATTTAAGAATAAAACTTTTATCAATAGAAAAAAGTCCTAGTCTTGTCAATCTATATATATAAAAGGAGAAGCTGACTGACTGACTGACTGACTGACATAACAACGCAGGGCCTAAACTATAAGGGTTAGAAACTTGAAATTTTGCACAGGGGTTCCTTTTATAACGGGAGCACTATATTTTTGAAAATTCACCCCCTAAGGGGGTAAAACGAGGGTGCAAAGTTAGTATGAAACTTTGCCGTTTTTGAAGTTAGTGAATGTCTAATTCCACGCGAGCGAAGCTGCGGTCGTCCACTAGTTTTCTATACCCATGGTAAATATTTAGAGACAAAAGATACAATAAATTATCCTGATTATTACCATGAAACGATTATCATTAGCTACGTATACTGTGCCGTTATTATGGCCGGTAGGTGACATTTGAATATGTTCTATGATCTTTTCTCCTAATACCTCTTTTCTCTTAATCATGGATTATTTTTGATAGAAGAAGAATCTCTATAGGTCTTTTTAGACGATTTACACATTTTGGAATTGTAAAAGGTACTAAGTAAGGACTTAAAATAGTTATGTAAATTGAAAAACTTAAGTAAAATCTTATGATAAGTATAACCTATATTTGCATAATTTTTTTCACTTCTATCTTGGTCTCTCATAATATCATATTTTTGTGTTAACCCTGAAGAAAGAAAGAGTCTTTTTATTTACAACAGTAACTTAGAAAAAATAAAACAGACGGAAAATACTTAAAATAACAAGCATTTCTCAAAGGAATACACAGAGGAATTTTCACTGTGTTCTCAAATTTATGGATTCAGAAAGTGTTTTGACAAGCGATTGTCGATTTTAAGAGCATAGTCAAAGCGAAGAGTATTGCAATGATCTTAGCGAAGCAGCAAATGATCTGGAACGACAAGCAAGGTGCTGATAATTCAGAGGGTGTCTCACTGACTCAACAAAATTTTATCGAAGTTGGGAAGTAAAATACTTGAGACGCTTTTATTGTGATGTTTGAATTGATAAATATTCTATATATTCGCCTTACCAATCGATGCCCTACTACAGGACATGAGTATCTTCTAAAATAATGTCCTGTTTGAGAACCTTATGAAATAGTTTTTTAATAGATTTTTTATCTTTACTCTTAATTAAATTACAACTGTTATAACGTTGACACGCAACACTTGGCAAACTCATTTATCAGGGATGTGAACCCTAGACTCCTCAAAAATGTAGACGTCACGACACGACTTACCTTGAATAATACTTTCAACCTCAATTAACCTATTACCAAACCAATTTAGCCTTTTTGTAATTTCTGGAAATATTTTGATTTTGATTATGCTTACTCTGAGAGATAATTACCTATACATTAACTGATGCCAAAATTAAACTTGAGTTCAAGACTTAGTGATTTCAAATTTATTTTCTAAATGCCTTCATAATATCGCATGTTCTAGTAAGCTTTAAATCACACAGAATAGTAATATAAAAAAAACGGCCAATCTGTATGATAATATTGGTGGTGCAATCGAGAGATCGAAGAGATTAGCATCAAATTAAGATGTTCAATTTCACGTTTTAATAAAATAAATGTTTAACTGTAATATTGAAGAAATATAAGGAGATAAGGTAAGAGGCAGCGGGACGGAAGGGAAAGCAAGGTGGTGATAATTCAGCTGGCGTTTCACTGACACGGCAAAATCTATCGAGGCAATTGGAGTTGGTAAGAAATAGCTCACTTTTATGTGTATCTATGTAGGTCCTCCTTGCTCGTCGAGCTATGATAGCAGATTGGTTTAGACTTTGGGGTGCAATTCCCTCACAGGTTCATTTATTAAAACTTTATTGTATCTGCATATAGCATTCTAGGGATAAAAGACGGACTTAATGCTTAAATCACACTGTGCTAGTCAACCTTTGGGCATTAGATAGTACCTACAACAATTAAAAATAACATGTTTTAAAATTAATTAAAATTAAATAATATTTATGACGTAGTAAATTTGAATTGGTAAAGAGATTACTGGCTAACCAGAGGATTGTTCTCAAGGCATCCGAAGGTTTTTGATAAGGCTTAGCGATTGTTATATAGGGTTTTCCATTAAGGGCGGGTCGATTTTAAAATTGAATAAAACAAGTTGTATAAGAGATATCAATAAGGTTTCATCTATATTTGAGAGCCCTATCAATGCCATTATGGGTGAAATATAACATCGTTCAAATGACCACCGTGGCTTCGCTTGGTGCCGCGTATTCTAAAGGTCCAATTTTCGATGACTTTGGCGCATAAATCAGGCTGAATTTGACCGATAGCATCGATTATGTTGTCTTTGAGGGCCGCGGTGGTTTGCGGCTTATTCGTATAGACCTGTGACTTAAGAAAGCCCCACAAGAAAAAGTCTAAAGGTGGCCAATTCACGTCGCCTCGGCGCGAGATAACCGTGCTATGAAACCGCTCGTGCAGAATATCGATCGTGTCTTGAGCACGTAGCGCCATTCTGTTGAAATCATATGTCTTCGGTGTCCATATCATCCAAATCAGCCACAAGAAGTTTGTGATCATCGACCTATAGCGATCGCCGTTGACGGTGATGGCTTGGCCAGCATCATTTTCGAAGAAGTACGGACCGATGACGCCTCCAGCGCAGAATCTACACCAAACAGTAACTTTATTTGGATGTATTGACACCTCGTGAATCTCGCGTGGATTGATGTCGTCCCAAATCCGGCAATTTTGCTTATTCACGTACTCATTCATCCAAAAATGGGCCTCATCGCTAAAGATGATTTTTCGACCAAAATTGGCTACTAGAGAACACCCATTTTGATAATAAAGTTTTATCATTTGTACGTGTTGCTCGACGCTGTAACTTGCCATGATGATTTGGCTTTTGTGACTGAATATAGGACGATATTTTGACAGAAAGTAAAATAAACAATATGACCGCCACGAGGTGTGTAAATCAACCCGTCCTTATTGGAAAACCCTTTACAATTGAAAAGACCGACGCACGATGGTTAACGTGATGACTAAGGATGGGTCCATGAAATTTTGTCTAAAACGACCGCGCCCGATATAGCATAACACGGTTGATCACTTACGATCGACACAGGCTTCGTTTGGATATCTATCACAGATAGAATATAGGAAAATAAGTTACTAAAAATATTTATTCTTATTATTGTTATGAATGGAACTTCTTTGATTTATTAAAAGAAACTTCTACGATAAGTTTACTCATATATCTTTGTAAAAATATGTACGTTTCAGTATAGGTTTTACCTAAATAGTATACGTTTACTAGCTACCTAGATAAAAATATTTCATTTAATTGAATGTAGCAAACACTTCTCCATTCGTTTGCAGTTTGTAATAAAATATATCATCAAACCATACTATTGTATTGCAATAATTATTCAGCTGTAATCCAGCGTTCTCCTTCATAAAAATAAAACAAATTGGATTGATTGTTGGATAGAATGTCATTGGGAGAAATATTATTCAGGATATCAAACTCGTTCAATCGCGACCCGTATAACATAGGTACCCAGGTACTCGTAGATACTCTATAACCAGAAACTGATCGACAGCTGAATCTGTCTCGTTCGTTTTGTGAAGTGGTGAATTGAAACGGGTATATAAATTACTGTCGTTGTGTTGTTAAAATTGTTACATTGATTTTTAAACAAAACTTGTCTTGGTTTTTAAGGTAATTTGAATGAGTTGGATCTCGAACCATCCATCCAGTGACCCCGAAAAGGCGAGTCTGTGTGGTTACTAATAGTTGTACTTTAATGGATTACATGGAGATTTAATATATCAACTTTCCTGTGATGGCTATAGCGCTAGAAAGCACTGGTGCATTATAATAATATAGATCCCGAAATCTTCCTCAATGCACCGAAGGGGTATTAGTAGTAGGACGGGGTGCTTATGATTTTATTTTGAAAAGTGTCGTTAGCTGTCTAAAGTACTCGCAGCGAGCTAGTGTGAGCTGACCCTAGCTCGCTGCCCTCCGACGCTCTAGCCTTAAGTTGAGAGCATTACAGCAAGTAGGTGTCAAGTTGCTAACCGATTCCAACTATAGGCCACTCAAACACGCCTCGTTCTCAATGTGTGGCCTAATCTCCATGTCATTGTACAGTTTTGAATGCGCGCGAATTCGCTCGAAGATCACGTATTGGCGACCCAACAATTGTTAACAAGTTTACAACTGTTAGAAGCGAGCCGAGGAGGAGACGTGATAAATTACCCGCTAAATGTATCGGTATCGAGCATTTAATATCACATATGTAACAAAAGAAACATTTTCTCGATAAGAATTTGACAGTAAATTTTGTGCTGAATGTGCTTAAAATTATTTGTGCGAGAAAAAATAGGAATTTATGTATTACCTAAAGAGCTAATTTGCTCACGGTTGCGTAGACCCCACAATCTGATCAATAAATCCATTGACATATTATAACTATGGAAATCGGGTCTCATAGTAAAATCACAAAAAAAATGTCCCAGTTACACATCACAAGAAAAGAAAGGTTAACAAGGTAATTTAAACACTAAATTAATTTCATCACGGTTTAATTTCGATTGCAACAAATAAACACCGTATGAAACTTCGTTTACACTACACACCATATTATGCAGATCATAGTGATTCTTTGGACTGATTCTGAGATTTGTTTTTGAAATTAATTCAATTTAAAATAAAATATTGTGTTTTCGTAGCAAAACAATAATTTAAAAGAAAATACAATAGTATACTTACCGAAAATACGTGGTAGCTCATTTGGCTCGGACATTTTTTAGCGTGGACCTGACGTCCATTATTAGATTATAAGTCAATGAATTAATCACAAAAGAAACAGTGAGAATTCTTGAATTTTTTTTAAACAGTTCAAGTAAATTTCTTCTATAAAATAAATCAAGTAAGTAATAATTGATTTCTTTTAATGAAACCATTGCAACTTATTCGTAAGTAACGAACCGATATTTAAAACGACCTAAAAAATTTCAAGGGAAACATTTTCCTCAACCAATCAAATAATAAGAGTTTTCGAGATCAACTGAATCTATTGAAAGAAGCAGATCCGCTTAGTAGACAATATGCTATTGTGATTACTCGACAATTGTCATTTCTTTTTTAAATTTATTAGAATTTGCTTTTTCTAACGGATATTTTCGTGTTATTAAAGTTACTCGTAGCTTGAGTAATTAACTTTATCTGTTTTTAATTCGTGTTATTGGATTGTCATGATGATAGAACATACATGAAAGCAAGTAGAGAAGAGTGAACTCTGCAACATTTCGAAGTTTGACTTGTGACACTACAAGCACCGAGACCACCACGAACCATAATAACTATAAACAAGACAACTACTGGGAAGTTACAAGCAGTATCAGCTAACTAGCGGCCGTACGCAATAAGTCGGTAATAAGACCGAATGCGGTGACAACTAGAGATAATTCGCGCCCGAACATACCGCAGTGCGGTGCTCTCGTAATTTCTACCGAAGTATCAGACATAAATCCAATATAATTCCTTTAAATGGCGCTTGGGTAGCCATTATTGCGAATTAGAACGTAAATTTCATAATTTTATATTTTTACATACTACCTAATATTCTCTGCCGTCTACGGTTTCGGTTCGTTTTAATAAAACTTCCCC
Organism: Carterocephalus palaemon; assembly: GCA_944567765.1. Classification (NCBI taxonomy): domain Eukaryota; kingdom Metazoa; phylum Arthropoda; class Insecta; order Lepidoptera; family Hesperiidae; genus Carterocephalus; species Carterocephalus palaemon. Next base: position 9,224,899 of record OX155643.1, on the reverse strand, counting down.
AGGAGTTTAAGGTATTAATTCGGTGATTAAAATTATTTAGTTGTACCATTATCCCGGCATGCAGCTAAGACAAGTATAATGACTTAAAAATTGTAAAGTCATCAAAAAATCAATTATGTAAATCAAAATCACTATAGTAAAAGACTATAATAAACGACTATATTCGTTATACCAACCATAAGAAAATAATAAACGCCGAAGTGATATTACAACATAACATTTTACTTTATTTTATGTAATAGTTTAATCATATTATTGAAAGTAGAAGCTCTTAATGCTCTATTAATCCAAAATAAAAAAATAATAAATTGAAAGATTATTAGGTAATTCAAATTTGAACCAATTATTTCGACGACATCTTTAATTTGATTTTCCTTTCCAACATAGGATTCTAGTAAAATTCACTAGTAAAAGCGACGTGAAAAGGCAAAACAGCGCTGTAAGCAGGTCTACATCGTTAGCTCTACGCTGACGCGAATTTGCGTTTGTAAGCGTCTGTTGTTTCGCGCACTTCCCGCTACACATCGTTCCAATCGCCAGGTTAAGTGACTCTTTTGAGCGGTAAAAATTTGCATTCACCAAAGGCATGATTCTGACAAGTATTGGAGTCAATTGAGTATTTTTCGTGCTTCGACAATGCCGAGAGTGACAATTTTTTTCATGTAACGTGCCTGCAACTCCCCTATCCTCTGCTGCGGTTGACATATTTACCGTCGAATATCAGTTCTGAAGACGTAATTATCACTTCTGTTAGAAATCAAACAAAACCAGGACCTGAACACTGGTATTGGTTTAAAACAATGATTACAGTACTGTTGGATAGAATAAGTAAAAATTAATAAATGAAAAAATATTAACGCTCACACCGAAAACACTAGGATTATTTGTGTGTGTGTGAAAACAACGCTATTTAACATCCATGTGCCATGTACAAATACTTATCTGCAAAGGAAATATCTTCGGCCGGAACACGGGACCGCAGTTCGGCCGTCAGAACTACTCACATTACACACAAGATCTTTTGAAAACTCAAAATCATCTACTAGTTTTGATTACATTTCATGACACAAAAGAACAATAGCCAACTCCGAAGTGTAAACTGACGACTCCATAGCGTCGGCTGGCAGAAAAGGCCCACTTGACCGGAAGATTGAGTCGATCCGGGTCTGCTCGTAGTCTCATAACTGCAAATACAAACGAAAACTTTCAACAAAGCCGGAGATTTACATTTTGGAACAGTTCTTTTAGTTCAGTTTCAAAGTTTCAAAAAATATTACAATTAAATAGTAATTGTAAGTGATAAGTTTGTATTTTGTTATTCTTTACATAGTTACCTACTGATTCTTATGCAGTTATTTGTAGGCTGTGCATCATGTTATATTTTCTATGTTCTTATTCAAAACACCTACCTACTTGTATTAACTCCCCCTTTTTATGATTTTACATTTTATTTCACTTATTACGGAGTAAGATACATAATTTTTTCATATATCACATGCGAATCTTAAATAGAGACTATGTAAGACACATAGTCTACGCCTCACAATCTAATAAAACTGAAACACGTGTTATTGTTACGATTATTGTAAGTGTGTATTCTCAGCAGTAGGCGTAATCCTATCTGAGTTGCTGCAGATATATTTTACTACTGACTCCTATTCTGTGCCACCACCTATTTGTATTAGTAACATGTAGTAGCCACTGTAGTAGCTATCTCCCATTTTAATCGATTGATATTATTTTTGACGATAATCATTTGTAATTTTATTTGTCAATACAAATAAAAATACATTTACAAATTACCTTATACTATTTTACTACGTAAGAACACGGTTAAGGGGCCTTACATAAAGGCCCAGGCCATTGGGTCCTTAAAGTATCACTTTTCAGCCAAAGACGTCCGGTGAGACTGCAAAGTGAATACGTCTGTTTCGTATGTCGTAAAAATGCCTAAATGTACCGTTAGATGCTGCAAAAATTATGATACTAAAGTTACATGGAACATCGTTTCATGGGTAAGTAAGCTTACATTGAGTGACATTGACAATCAACTTCTAAAACATTTTATTTCTTAAAAATCACTGTGTCAACGACGCGATAGGGCGACGCGGAACTCGCTGACTAGCTCGCGCTCCCTTTGAAACTTAGCGTTTGTCTCGTTCGCTCGATTGTGTGTGATTTGTATAATGTAGTTCAGTCGGACTATATAGATTGACTGCTAGTGAGAGGGAACGCATCCTCCTTTTATATCAATTCATTTACAAAATAAAATCATCAAAATGGTTGTTAACTTGCCTCGTCAGCGTTTGTTCGTGGAAGCGCATATAAAGGGCTCCCTGAGCTTCATTCCACCCAACAGAGTTTTATCGTGGGTTTGCGTTTTGTTTCGCCAGCTCTTGCGTGTTCTGTCTTCTGTTCCATGGAACGAACAATTGTCCGGCTACAGTGAAAAATTCAAGCTATTCTGATACCCACGATAAGTTTCAAATTGTTGGGTTCGTTAATCGCTTATTGCTGACAGTGACTTACCTATGTTTAATGTACAAAAATAAATTAGCATCCTTCGATAGCCTACTGCTGTCGTCGTTGCAATGAATTGCTTTCGAATTCGCCTTAGTAACGACCTTTTCAAATAAAACTGTTTCAATTCAGAAAGTCTCATTTACTCTCAAAACCAGGATATCGAATTAGAATGCTACTCCTCTACCAACTATTTCACATTTTACAATATCACAAAGCGGTTGCTCTTCCATAGCCTGGCTTTGCACTGAATTCTGCAGAGTCAACTTCGACTTGTTTGTCGCCTCGCCATGTTGACGGCTTTGAATGAGTGCACTGTTTTCAGATCGCTCTGACAACAGTTTGAGTTGCTGACTATCTAAATTGCTTAAAAACAGAGAAACAATCGTAACTTTATATCTGCTTGGCAGTTATTTATGTTGAGTAATGTGCTATCAAGATTTTAAAACAAACATTGTATGTAAATAAATTTAACAAAACTTCCCAATATCATTCAAACGAAATTCTTTTATTTATTTATTTATTTATTTATTCATTTATTTAGTCAGCAATTTGTTAACAGTTGATAGACCAGACACAAATGCGAAACATACAAATACAGATGAGACTAAGATCTAAATCCTGGATTACACAAAATTATGAAGTTACAAAGATAATTATTTTAATTATAAAGTAACACTGGTGCCAGCGGTCATGGCCTCCATATGTCGACCAGCAACTTTTATAAATTGAGGCTCAGTACACAGAAACATATCGAAGTCCCCGTGTGCTACTGCGATGTCGTTGATTATTTTTAATGCCCTCGACAGTGGTGCCCATTGCCGCAGCGCCGTGCGCGCGGCCGGCAGCGCGAACAGCCGGCGGCGGCCAGCGCGCACGGCGCTCCGGGTGGGCACGGTGAAGTCCACCTGTGAGAGTAATTTGGGGTTGTAGGAATGTCCGCGCACTATTCGGAAAAAATACAGTACTAGCGAGAGATTCCTACGTACTTCTAACATCCTCATTTCCACCATTCCAAGGATGAATTGCGTTGGATACAGGTATGGGTAGTAGCCAAATTTTTTAAAGTAAATATAGCGTACAAATGTTTTTTGAATTTTTTCAATATAAAGTTTATGTTTTGCCTCATGTGGGTTCCATATAATACTGTTAGTTTCCAACTTACTTCTTACAAAAGCATTATATAGTACCTTTAGAGTAGATGCGTTTTTAAAGTTCTTGGAATGGCGCACAACGAACCCCAGACTTTGCCTCGCACTCTTGCCTAATTTTACGATATGCTCTCGAAACGTCATGTGGCTATCAAATACCGTACCTAAGTCGCGTATGGTTGTAGCACGTTTTATAACTGTACCAGTGATATTATAATCAATATGCAGGGGCTCACGTTTACGGGTGTAAGATATCACTGCACATTTGTCAATGTTTAGTTCTAAGCTATTAGCTGAACTCCAACGTTGTACCCTATTTATATCATCTTGGAGCATCCTACCATCTTGAATGGATGCTACGGGAAGGGCCAGTTTCAAGTCATCTGCAAACATAAGACTACTGGAATGCTGCAGTACCCTCGGTAGATCGTTAATTAGGATCAAAAATAGTAGTGGGCCTAGACTGCTTCCCTGTCCGATGCCCGATGTAACCGCGTACTGTTTTGAACTGCAGTTATTGAACAGGACGTACTGTTTTCGGTTGGATAGATATTCGGAGAAGAACTGCAGTAATTTACAGGAAAACAAGATGGCCAGTTTCTTCAACAGAATATCATTATTTACTTTGTCAAAGGCCTTCTTATAATCAAAGTAGGCTACATCAACTTGGTTTTTTTCGTCAAGTTCATTTGCTAAAAGTGTTGTTATATTTATAAGATTAGAGGTCGTTGAGCGACCGGGCAGGAAACCATGCTGCTCATCACAAAACCACGTTTTTAATTGCCTATGTATTCTAGTATGAAGAATTGATTCAAAAACTTTGGCAAAAATACATAAAACGGCTATCGGACAGTAATTGTGTACATCCGATTTTGAACCACTTTTATGAATTGGTACGACCTTAGAAACTTTCCATTCCGATGGGTAAATGCATTGTTCCAGTGCTAAGTTATATATATAAATAAGTGGTTCTACAAATATTTCTCGACAGTCGCGTACTATCAGTTGTGGAATTCCGTCAGGACCCTGTGTCATTTTCGGTGACAATTTTTTCAACGCTGCGCGTACATCCCAATCACTAACATAGTCAACTTTAACGTTGATATTAATGTTTTGGTCGGTACTAGGATCGTTGGCTACTGCTGTTAGCGCGGCGCGGTAATCGAGAGAGGGAATTTCCGTGAGAAATACACTTTTAAAGAAAGATGCAAACGAGTTTACCACTTCTTGAGGGTTAGTCATATTAAAATTAGCGGGTTCGTTCGACTTCCTACTTTTTCTAACACTACCCCAGAATAACCGAGGATTCATTAAAAGTTTATTTTCTAATTTAAAAAAGTAATTATTCATATGTGATAGTTCGAGTGGCAACACTGGCGCAAAGACGTCACAAAATCAGCTGTGCTGAATTTAATTAAATAATTTTAATATTAACGTGTAAATTACTATAATTTTGCTATAAATGTGTTACCTACTTCCTTGAGACATCAATTAAAGTGCCAAGAAACAAGGATATATGTGGTGAAATACTTAATTGTATACCGACAACGACGACTATTCGTTGTAACCATTTTGTAACTGTCAAGTTTAAATTCTTCGCAATAATTAATTGGATTTTCATCGGCGTAAACCTGGGGAGTATTGCTTACTTGATTAAATACTACACATACACTAATTATTACAGTCCATTGTTACTTTACACTGTCTCACAAGTGTGAGAAACGTTCATAATCACACATTGGTGCCTTTTGACTCTTTTTACTTGACGAACAGTGGAAGTAAAATTGAAGACAAATAAATAGCCACAGACACATTTAAAACACTAAACACTGCACAATATAACGTGGTTAACCTGCTTTTTGTTACCACCAAACTGTTACAAGTAATATCTTGGTATCTAGTTACTAGTTAGTGTAAATTGACCTTTAATCTAGCTGACCTGGTTAATTCTTTACATTTGTACATTAAGTGTAGGTCATATAGTACCTAAATAAGGTACAATACAGGTACACAATAAATTCACACAGGAAATTTGTTTGTGGTAAATAGTCAAGTTAAGCTGCTCACATATTTCACCTGTTCTGTAGGTAACAACAATGAACACACGCAGCACTACGGCTCGTCAGCTGGAAAGCCAACTCCAGGTCGCGCTCCAAGAGCTTAGCGTGTACAAGAAGCAGTGCCAGCAATTGGTAAAAGAGAGGGAAGATAGTGAATTAGAAATTATAGAAATTATTAAGAAAAACAGTTCAATCAAATATGATATGGTTGAGCTACATGCGCAGCTCCAGGAGACTCGAGAAGAACGGGACCGTCTCAAACGGCAGTCGAGGGACTTTGACCAGTGCTGTACTGAATATGATAGTAATTTAAAAACAATAGCCCTGCTCCGTTCACAACTCGCGAGTGCCCTGGAGCGCGTCGAACAATTCGAACAAGAGGCATCAAAGACCTCATCACAATGTACGCAAAGTTTATATATGGAATTAATGAATGCACCTGGCACCTCTTCAGCGTCAAGCCAACCTGTTACCATTGACTTAACCGCCGACGACTCAACAGCGTGTGTAACGCCAGCGAGGGTCAGCCTCAGTAGCAGAAATAAACTTAAAAAATATGTTAAGTTGCAAAACTTCATTAAGAAGACTAGGAAATTAGTTAAAAAGGACAATGTGATAAAAAATCATGGGTATTTATGTAAAAAATATAAGAAAGTGGTGCAGGAATGTCAAAAGTCGAATTTAGACCTTGAATCAATTAGGCAAACATATGAAGCTGAAATCAGCACATTAAATTTAAAAATTAGTAACCTAAGTTGTTCGCTTAGCGAGTTGACAGAAAAATACAATTCTGCCCGAAGGGAAATCAGTGATTATGAATCGGCCTTGGATGAACTCCTTCAGCTTTCCAAATACAATGAGGAGCGCTTCGAATCTCTTGTACACCATCAAGAATGTCAACGCTCTAACATAGTTCATACAAAGCCTTCATGTGTAATAAAACAGAAAACTGATGTCAGCTCCGTAGTCCCTAAGTCTATACCCAAACACAATGTATTAATGTATAGTGACGAGTTAGGTAAAAATATGGGTACAAAATTATATCATCTGACAGGATACCCAATCTGCAACTATTGTATGCCAGGTGCTACTGTAAGAGAAATAATGGATAAGGTACTAAACTGTACATATGACCCCACCACAGTCTTAATATTGCTCTTTGGTAGTAGGGGCAACGTTAAGCAACGCCAGCTGGCATATTATTTAGAAAAATTACAAGCCCTTAAGGTAAAGCAAATTATCATGTTCACACTACCATATATTAAGGGTGACTACCATGAGAATAGAATAAGAAATAAATTAAATCTACTGCTTTATAATAATATAGGAAATAATAATGTGACATGTCTTAATAATACTGACATTTTATTTAATTTAATTGATATTAATAGTATATTTAAAAATGACTTTTTTTTGACTAGACATGATAGATTGCATCTATCAAATATATTTTTTACACAGTTAGCAAAATTGCTATCTTATTATTTACAATTTGACATAAAAAATTATTTATGTAATTTGACCACTGCTTCTATTGAGCAGCATAATCATTGATATATATGATAATATACTGACATTATGTAGTAATACATGTAGTACTACTACAAATCTTATGACAAGTTTGGGCGCTACCCAAAGCAATTTAAATTAAAAAATACGACAACAGAGGCATCGGTCTCTCGCGATCATTTATGTAGTAACAACCACCTGTCAAGCTTAGTATTAAAAGATAAAAATTGTTTAAACTTGGTGCATCAAAACATGCAAGGCTTACTAGGCAAAGAACACGAGTTAGAACTTTTTTTAGGAAATTATAATATTGATGTAATTTGCATTACAGAGCATTGGCTGAAAGATTGCCAAATTGTTTTCAATTTTGCCAAGCACCAAGTTGCGAGTTCGTTCAGTAGGAAGACAGCGATACACGGTGGCTCTTTAATCATTTTAAAAAAGGACCTGACATTTAAGGTCCGTAAAGACATTGTGAGCCTTTCCATTGAACGAACTATAGAGATAGCCTGTGTAGAGTTAACGCATTGTATTATAGTAAGTATCTATAGACCACCTAGTGCATGTTATGAAGAATTTGAATTAGTTTTGGAACAATTATTATTAAAAGTATCAGGAAAAAAAGACAAGGACATAATAGTGTGTGGAGATTTTAATATTAATTTATTGGACAATAAATCTTTAAGTGTTAAATTTCTATCTTTATTCAAATGTAATAATCTTATTAACCTGTTCTTAGAACCAACTCGAATAACAGATACCACAGCAACATGTATTGATAACATTTTCACAGATGGAACACCTGTCTACTCGGGTATTATCCATAAACTCAGTTCTGATCACAGTGGTCAGTTGGTTTCTTTTAAGTATAATAAGGTTAAGCAGGTTAGTAAGAGCAGTGTGGTCGTTCCTGTGACTAAAAAACGAATGGAGAGGTTTAGAAACATGATTACGGACCGGATTACAATACCATTGAATGAAACTGTAAATGAGCAATATAGTTTATTATGTTTTCATATAAATAACGCCTATAAATCTGTATTTACTGCAAAAAAAATCTCTCCAAAGAATTGTAAATCGTTCAATGATTGGGCGACTACGGGAATCTTTAGAAGTAGGCAAAAGTTATATGACCTTTTACATGAGAAGTCATATAATACAAGTAAAGCCTTTAGCGACTATGTAAGAAATTACTCTAAAATATTTAAGGTAGTATGTTCCACGGCCAAGTCGATTCACATAAGAAACAAGATTAGAAATAACTGTAATAAAATTAAAATGACTTGGAATATTATTAATGCGGAAACTGGAAGAGTCAGAAAACGCGATGGTGTCAGTGAGCTTTTCATTGACAATTCTTATATTAAAACCGATAAACAGATAGCATCAGCATTTGAAAAGTACTTTGCTGACGTTCCAGTTTTAACCACTAAATCACTGAGGTCTTCTCCCGACGTCGCCGAATCGTTGCTCAAGAAAAATGTAAATGCATGCAAGGGTATTTTTTCTTTCCGACCCACAGACGCCAATGAAATTATCAAAATGTTTAAATCATTAGAAATTAAGAACACCACAGATCTTTGGGGTATATCGGTTAAACTTATAAGTACAATTATAGATGTAATAGCACCCCACCTAGCTTTAATATTTAACAACTGTATTAAAAGTGGAGAGTTTCCTGACCTAATGAAGCAAAGCAAAGTAATACCTTTATTCAAGTCCGGAAATAGCACAGATCCAACTAACTATAGGCCGATTTCCATTTTACCGGCTTGTAGTAAGATATTTGAGAAAATAATTCTCCAGCAACTTCTTAGCTACTTTACAAGTAATAAACTCCTACATAACAAACAGTTTGGCTTCACAAAAGGCCGTTCAACAACTGATGCGGGAGTTGAATTATTTACTGATATTGTCAATGCTTGGGAGAATTCATTGGATGCTCTGGGCATATTCTGTGATTTGTCCAAGGCATTTGATTGTGTACAGCATGAAACCTTAATCAGGAAACTCAATCACTATGGCATTAAAAATACCGCGCTGAATCTTCTGATTTCTTATCTCAGCGAAAGAACTCAGAAAGTCGAAGTAAGCGGTACAAGATCGTCTGGGTCTTTAGTACAGATGGGGGTCCCACAAGGATCGATTCTGGGTCCGTTCCTGTTTTTAATATATATTAACGATCTACCTTATATGGTAGAGAATAATAACGAGATTGTATTGTTTGCAGATGACACCTCATTAATTTTCAAATTAAACAGGCAACAAACTAACTATGACGATGTAAACAATGCTCTCTCTGAAGTTGTGCATTGGTTTAGCGTAAATAACCTACTCTTAAATAGCAATAAAACCAATTGCATAAAATTTTCAGCACCTAATGTGAAACAAGTAGATAAGCAACCGGAACTAAATGGTGAAAAACTGAACTTAGTTAGCTCGACTGTTTTCCTTGGAATCACCATTGATGCGAAGTTGCAGTGGGGACCCCATATCTGTCGACTGGCGGATAGACTAAGTTCTGCAGCTTACGCGGTTAAAAGGATACGCTGTTTGGCGGATGTCGATACCGCTAGATTGGTATATTTTAGTTACTTTCACAGTGTAATGTCCTATGGCATTTTACTCTGGGGTAATGCAGCTGATGCTAATATTATTTTTATTTTGCAGAAGAGGGCTATCCGTTATATATACAAAATGAAAAGTAGAGACTCCCTTAGAGAAAAATTTAAGGAAATAAACATCCTAACCCTTGCATCGCAGTACATCTATGAGAATATTATGTATATTCGTAAAAATAGGCATCAGTTTGTAAGTCGTAGTGACCTAAATGCCTTACGCAATGTAACACTAAGGAACGGCCACAAATTAGCGTTTCCTAAATGCCGGCTTAGTAAGAAAAGTCGTTCCTTCATAGGAATGTCTATTCTAATATTCAATAAAGTCCCGGCTGCGGTTCAGTCTCTGCCTTTACAAAGGTTTAAAAAAACCATCAAACAAACATTATGTCGAAAAGCTTATTATAATATTCAGGAGTATTTGGATGATATAAAGGCATGGGACTGAATTAAACTCTGACAGGCTATCACTATGCTTCTGTATTAATTATACTAAAAATTGTAAGCAGGTGGCATATGGGGTGATTCTTGGCATACACGATTGGCTGTCTCGTGTCTGACTTAATCATGTCATGGTCATACTGTGCATTTTTCTGTAAAAATTAATTTGAATTTTAAAAGAGTACCGAGAGTTTTTTCCTCCGGCTTTTTTCTCTCTCGGCCTACACTAGGGCATAGGATAAGAATATTGTAAATTCTTCCTAAAGCCGATGACCATATAGATAGTCTATCGTGACTTAGAGCTTAGCTTAGTGGTAGGTAATTATTGTAAATTTATCTTAAGGCAAGTTAGACACCTGTGTAGGATTAGCTATTCATTCAATAATCAATAGCTAATCCTGCCTTATATAGATCAGTTAGTAGTTTAAGTAGTTTTTAGTTAGGTACCTAGACTTTCGTTAAGCGTGTCTAATCACCTCATAGCGAAATAAATTATTTGACTTTGACTTTGACTTTGATATTATGAGAGACTTAGATAGTTTGCGAAAGTAAATAAAGAATGCTAAATATAATTGATTATTTGTTACTTTGTATAATAAGTGATATTTGTTTTTAAGTTCAATGTATGTTATAATTTTACGATTGAACCACTCCGGGTAACACGGGTTACAAACAGGAGCTTTTCTCTTCGGGACAAATTCATCGAAAATGTTATATTATATATAATAGTATACAGTTGCCTTACAGCCTCGTCGCAGTTAGCGGCTCTATAAACGGGACTCCAGTCAGTACGTGCAAAGGATTCATATAGGTAATAACTGAAAGTTTGTTTTGTAAAAGTTACGTGACTCAAACTCAAACTGGGGGTTGGTTAGATCCTTGTTTACCGCGGCTCCGCTCGAGTTAATTGTGCGATCTAGGTACAGTGTTATGTCAAGTGGAGGGTGGTGAATCTCTTTGTCAACAAGACACCATATCGATTCACATACAGTTGGTAAAATTTGGTCGGAATTTACAAGTAACAAATCTAACATACGGTCCAGTCCGTTGGCAACAGTGTTACATTGTCTTAAAGTAAGTGTAGATATAAGAGTATTAAATTCTTCACGAACTAGATTAGATGTTGAATACAGGTTAAAATCACCAATAATCACTATAGGTAAACCGTAAGTTATTACAAGATTCTCGATGGCCTCAAATATCGAGTAGTACCTCGTATCTGCAACTTTCGGAGGTATATAAATTACGCAGCAAATAAAACGAAGCGCGCCTTTTGCGATAACAGCTGAGATAATCTCGTCGTGTTTAGTGCGTGCGCACTCGATGCGCCGGAGTGTGAGCGGCGGGCGCGCGGCGAGCAGTACCCCGCCCCCGCGCCCGCCGGCCCTGTCTTGGCGCAGTACCGCAAAATTCGCTGGAAACAATTCGCCGTCGTACACGCCGCAGTCCAGTCTCGTCTCGGTCAGCGCTAGCACGTTCCCTCTGAACTCGGATAGTTACTATGTTTCGAACGGATGTTGTTTTGCCTTTGATGCCACGGACATTTTGGTAGTATAGGTTTAATTTATATTTGCGATTAAACTTTGGTGTTTTGACCACGAAAGGAATGCTTTTAGGATATAAAGGTAAAATGTGCGCTGTATACGGTGACCTTTTTGTAATCGGTAGTAAAACAATTAGTCACATAACGGTGTCACATTACTAAAACCCTCTCGGTGGCCTACCTCGGCGCTTGTAGGGTCCAGGAGCTCTACTACTATGCGCCGGTGAACTACAGAGAGCGCTACCCTGTTTTAGAGGTTTAATTGTCAAACCCTACACAACGCAATGCAAGCACACGCTATGTGCGTTCTTTCCCGGGGTCCTTCAAGGACGGTTCGTCACCTACTCTTGCCGCCCGCAACCATTTCGGTCGCATTTCGTAAAGCAGTGGCTACATTCGAACTATTTTGCTCCTGATCTACATCAACAAGGTTTATATACCTATCTTTAATAAACTAATTGAAACATAGTTCATATATATATTTATATCTCAAAACAATGAACAACAGCATTGATAGGGGAAAGCAACCAAATTTGGAATAGTACCCCAACACAGTACAGTATATATATTTGGTTACTTTCCTGTAATGTTTATGTCAATTTCGCATAAAAAAGAATCAGACTAAGATTAGAAGATAGGTTTATATGCTTAGATAATAATCGTATTGGTAACCTATATTTTGAAGAGCGTTAAACTGCCTGAGCTGCGTTTCAACCAGGTTTTTTGAGCCACAAGCACATTCTCTTTAATTGTAAAAGATGATTACCGAACCCAACACAAGCGTTTATTATCCTCGTAGATCGATTAATATAAACTACCTTACTACCGAATAACGTCGGCAAAAAATTAACACTTATTTTAACACAGTGGATGCGACCCCAATAACTTACAATTTCCGAAACTACCAGTGTGTAACATTTCATTTAAATGCGGTGGAATATTTACAGCATAATTAAGTAGAGGCAACATTAGTCAACAGACAATGGTATGAACGCGTAATTACGCTCATTGGAAAATTGTTGCATATACACAGTACTTATTGTGATGGATTAAAGGTACACAATTTATTTTATGGATATAAGATAGCAAAGGAGCACCACCCATCCGCTGCCGCCCATGACAACTGTGACTGTCTTGAACAAGACGCATATAGGATATGTAATATTCTATCCATGGGATAGTTAGTCCAGTTAGCTGAGAGAGTTAATTATGATATTAGTTGGTCAGTTCGTTAGGGGGACTGGTAGTGTTAGTTGGAGTTACTAATAGTCCAGTTAGTAATTGTTAGTAAGATTATCGTTCCAAGTCAGTCACAGATGTGGTGCTACCCTTGAGGACTAAGACCGTCGCCGCGTCGCCTTTACAGAAGTGTAACCGCAAACCACACCTTTCCAACCGGAACACAATTGCTTTAAAAACAATTATTACACGGCAGAAATGATGATGATGTGATCGAAAGAGTTAAGTATGTGATCGAAAGAGTTAAGCAACGACGGGCGCGGTCGGTTTGTGGATGGGTGACCGCTAGTGGCAAAATTTCATGGACGCTACCGTGCTTCGGAGGGCACGTAAAGCCGTCGGTCCCGGTTGTTTTCAATGTTGGAAACAGTCGTTAAGCCTTGTCGAAGACCTTCGGGTGGCTTGAGAACATTCGACACTGGGTTGGCCACTAACCCCTCCACCAATCCGCATTGGAGCAGGGTGGTGGAGTATGCTCTAGACCTCCCGCAGCTGCGCCTGTGGGGGAGACCCGTGCCCAGCAGTGGGACGTCTATGGGTCGCAGCGAAGCGAAGAAATGATACTAGGTACTGTAGCGGGCGGTGGTACTGCCCCGGGCGAACTCTATATGGAACAAAATAGGTTTCATATAAAACCTATTTGGTTTGCTATAAAATAATTGAATCAATACCAATAATTATTGTCCTAATATTTTATAGATTTGAAACTCAAAATAACAGATGCAAAGTAGCGAACGAGAATGCAGCTTAAAATATTACTGAACTAAATCAATTTAGAATAGCATTGTATGTCTTTTCTTTTAGTAGTTTGTAGTTACTTAGACTTTCGCTAAGCGTGTCCAACAACCTCATAGCGAAATAAATTGTTTGACTTTGACTTTGAAGTATTATTCTAGTGTACAAAACATTAAGCACTAATAAATTCTAACGGTTGTTTAATTTGTTAATCACTGCTTCTTTTATTAATTTCAAATAAAGTCAAACACAAGGAATACCATGAAACAATTTGACACATACATACACTAGGTATTTGCCGTACATTGTTAGGGTACGAATAGGATACGGTAGGGTTGTGTTGTAAAATATCACTAGATAAATCGTATAGGCTTGGAACGCGCGGACGGCATATCAATCACAACTTGTGTCAACCCTTTCTAAACTACGGCCAGTTTTAAAGTTACAATTGCGCCGTTTCATGTTTTAACGTAGATATAAATGTATATGAGACTCCGCAACATACATTGAATGTTTTAGTATTAGTAATTATAATTACGCGCATAAATAAAGAACAACTAAGTTATGTACAACAAACACAAGTAACAAATTATACAAAATAATTAACAAACATTAAACATACGCGTTATAAAAAAAGGTACATATTATTTTCAATGCAAAATAAATATATTCTATAGTTTTATGATGGACTGTCATCAAAGCGAAGAGATCGAGTGCATGTTACCGTTCCATCATTCGTACGCATCAGTGCAGTGGTGTGAGTAATGTGTAAAAAAAGATTAGATTTTCACACCCTGGATGTAGTCTAACACAGAATTCTGAATTCCTTAGTTATCCTGTTGCAATAAAGTTTCATGAAAACAATAGGTACTTAACGTAAATAATAAACCTTACCGACATTCTAATATAATAGTTATAAATAGCTGCTGGTTATTCTAAACCAAGGTGCCTTTAAAGGTAATTTGGAGGGACGAGTAAGACATGAGAATTAATGGGGTTCTATTAATCTCCTTTTATGTCCTATCGGGCGACTGTCGAAGCCTGAATATTAATCTGAACTTCGCCTTGTCACTCAATTTATTTGAAAAGTTTTGACGCCGATATTTTAAGAGAAATGGAAAAACAAATAGGCAAAAAGTATCGATTTGACTAAAAGCTTTTGGCACTAGTGATGTCAGATGCTTAGATTTTGCTGAGCTACGATCAACAATAATACCAAGTGCTGAGGATTAACCCGCGCCAGTTAGCTTGGCGCCAATTAGGAATATTTGACTTTTAGGTTCATCTGTGGACCTTCCAAGATAAAATGAATACTATGACAATCATTTAGTAGTGCTGGATTAATAGATGACTGTACATAATATCAAACTATTAGAGTAATAAACCAATTAAAATAATCCATCACAAACTTTCTTTGTCCCACTGTTGGGCACAGGGGTATCAGAATGGGAGGGGTTAGGCCTTACCACACTAGCCAAGGAAGAATTTATAGACTTCATATGCCTTTGGAAACATTATTAAGAATTCCCAGGCATGCAGGATTCTTCACGATGTTTAAGTCATAGTCTCTTTAGTTAGCGTTTCTGGCCTGGGTACACCAACGCAGTAACCAACTCATCATATTATTTAATCTAAAATTTAATATTTCATATCAAATATTGTGAAAATGTGTTGCCACCCTTGAGGACTAAGATGGACGCCTCTAACGAAGTGTAACCTATACTTAATAGTACGAGTGGAAAAAAATAATTTTAACAAAACTTGGGCTTTATTTAAACAAGCGGTTAATGTGGGAATCTTAGATATGCGCTTAATATATGCCAAGAATTTAAGTTAGCCTAGAATACGAACATATGTCTAGGCATGAACTTTGTATTTAACTTTAAATGAAATTCTTGGAAATCTTGGAATGTTTGTAAGAACGAACTCACGCTCGTTTCGCTCCATTCGTTACTTGTTCAATGTGTATACTCCCACAACAATTTAATAATGAAGTTGTGTTACAGTTAGCTCAGTATATCTATCGAAAAAAATGTAATATTTTAAATTTGTATGATTGAGTGAGAAAAATTCACACTAGCATACTAACTAATAGTCTCTCCTAACAGGTTATAGCGACTAAATACGATTACGTACAAACAAACTCGCGGGCGTCACATAACTGACCACAACCCATTCTTTGTCCCTCTGTTGGGCTTGGGTCTGCTCTCACAGTGGGAGGGATTAGGCCTTAGTCCACCACGCTGGCCAAGTGCGGATTTGCAGACTTCACATGCCTTCGAGAACATTAGCATGTAGGTTTGCTCACGATGTGGCCTTCACCATTACAGCAAGTGACATTTTATTTCTTAAACCTGCGTCACATACTTAGTTTTTTTTAATTATATCCCAATTTTATAGCGTATTAAAATTAAATAATAATAGCCAAAACTTATTTTTCGTACTTTTAGGAAAGCAAAGCCTTATTTCAACGGTGAGATATTTTGTAATTCTTACAAAAGTCCTTTGCTTTACACAAACATCAACACTGACACCAAAAAGCAAACAGCCTGCAGCGCTCCGTCAATAAACCCGACTCAAACCTTTGTGAGACGAGATTAGCGCACCTACACATTACAAATTCATACCCCGATTGTCTTGCCCAGCGAGGGTGTACGCCGACCATTACTTTCGTTCTCGCGTGACTACAAAACTATGAACTATTATTAATACATAGAAACAATAACATTTTCGACTCAAAGAATTAAGCACCCCTATTTGGTTGGCTGTAAGCTGTCAGAATTTTGTTCAAGTAATGCTTATTATGAAAACTATGAGTACGCCCTTTCTTAGCTACTTTTGAAGGAAGTTTGTTTTGTAAATACAATACAGTCGTTAGTTATTAAGTACTCGTACCTACGTACGTGCTGAGTTCAACTCTCATCCTGTAGATAGGTACGTAGGGTATCTTATTTTTAAACGCGTTTTATTTATTAGCAGTGCTTCTAAATAAGTTAAAATTCAAATCTTGCAAGCTTATTTGGACCCAGATTCTGTTATCTTACGACTTCGATCAATAATGTTTAAATTTAACACGTCTGTTTAGATTGGATAACAAAACATTTTTATGAAATGTAATGATATAACAAGTCCTGTTTTAAATTTCATTATTTCCTGCTTAAGAACAATTTGCTATGATTATATTTCATAGATCTGTCTCGCGATGTGGCACTGACTAGGAGAGACCTAAATCCAGCTAGTGGAAAGTCTACTAGCTGGATTTAGGTAGGAAAGGCTGATGAATGTGTGGTCATGATGGATGGATTTTAATGAATTTTGAATTGTTTTAACAGATTTATTTTTACTTAGTTGCGTTATTTCGTTTGACGTTATTCGAACAATATACGTGGCGTATGATAAATATCTCACAACCCAGTTTCTCAGAGTTCACCGCTTTTAACTATAAAATAATTTTCTTCAGCTACATAAAATTCTCGCAGTGCTACTACCTTTCCCGTGTAATCCTCTACTTAGCTTAAGCTTTGCTGTTAATCTTTTGGCTCTCATATCGCGACATCAAGACGGCATTTTGGGCTAGGGGATTTGTGCGTAGCATAAAATATTCTCTATGTTCATATCCTACACTGAAAGTGTTTGATACTAACGTACCTATCATATTAAAGAGAAATATTCAAAATTAATAATAGGCTGTGCAATATGCACGATGCGTTCTTGATCACTTCTATTTTTTTAAAAGCTTTTATTTAACTTCACTCGTATGTATCCATTATTAATGTATGTATGTATATCCTGGAGTCTTGCAATCAATATTTCACCCACTTCCACTGAAGCTATCGAGCGGAAATTTGGCACACATATTTGGTTCCGATGACAATGCATGAAATTTAAAAAAAAGTTTTAAAAAAACAATTTTTAACGGTATAATTATTATCATAAAAGCTGAAGATGTATGTTTATAATTTTAATATCTGGTCACATAAATCACTTTTAGTAGTAGGGATATGATGAATTACAAGTGCTACTAGCTTAAATTATCATTGAAGTAAAGTTCTTAATGATTAACAACAGAGTCTGGAATACGTAAATTGCGATTGTGATCTATGGCGGAATAGCGGTCAAAACCGCGCTAATTTGCAACGATACAGGGAACTAATATCTCTATGGACGCACCTCTAATGACTATAATAATATCCTTAATCTCAATGACGTTGGCTTCTGGATCTGAGCCAGATTCAAGTTGCACTGCCGTGGATTAGCGAAAGCCTGACGAAAATTCCATAAGTGGATTACTTTATTGACATACTACACATAAGAGATCTCTGGAATCAATAGAATCTGAGCTATTCGATATCTTCTCAGGTTCTCGGTCAATGGACCGAGTTTTGTATAAATCAAACAGCTACAAGTTTCAAAGGCGTGATGTAAACAGTAACATAACTTTATCTATGATATTACAATTTAGTTCGTCAATGTTTCATCTTCATTGTACGAGTATACGAGTTGATTTTCCATGAAAATTCATAGCTAACAAGCTCTTGAAAGGTAATGCTGTTCAAAATTATGTGTTCAAAATTTGTTAGTTGACAATGGTCAGGTCGGGCGTGAAAGAAGAAACCTTTCCCTGATTATCGATTTGAATTTCATAGTGGATGCTGTCGTAATACGTCTGTGCCTTTAATCTCAGTGACGTTGGCTCCTGGATATGTGCCAGCTTCAAGTTGCACTGCCGTAGATTAGCGGCGGTCAGACGGATCTTTCATAAGCGTATTGCTTTACTAATACGTAGCCATATACGATACGTCATGTGCTCTGTTAAATAAAAGTCACTTCAATTTACAAACATTCGTTCATGACATTATCATTATTTTTTTAATGGAAATTTTCATAAAATTATCCTAGTATGTAGGTACTTAATTGGCAAAAAATAATAATTTGTAAGTATTATCAATTCTGATTAACATTTCGAGCTTCACATACGATATTTTATTTTGATTTAGCCAATTGCCAATGCCATTTTTTATGTTAATGCCATTTTTTTAGTTAGCTTAAGTACCCTGGCTATTTAAAAAAATATGACTAATGCATACCAGGTCCGGCTGGTTGGTATGTGGATAGACGAAAGCGCCATTTGTATAAATTCGATTTCGCATTTTTTTTTGGTATTTGTAAACTGTGGTGTTGACATAAATAAATAATTCTATGAAATGAAATGAAAATGGGCGCGTCCATGCTTAGAAAGACACATTAAGCCGTCAGTCCGATTGTTTATTGTCGAAGACCTTTCAGTACTTTAGATAGATACACAACAACGAACAACATGCTGGAGAATGCTCTAGACTAGACCTTTCTTGGCGGTGGCTGTGCCCAATAGTGGGTGTAACTATACCAGAACCAATGAACTTAACAATGATTAGACCTTGGACTTAGGGGTATTTATATACTTCATTTCTCGTTATACCATTTGTAATGTTTACGAAAGTAATTGTTGTTATTTTTAGTATAGGTACAGAGTCCATTATTATTTTAATGCTGATTTTGTATTTGCTAAGCCGCCACCGATGTCGATGACATGAAAAAACGTCTTCTCAGTAAAAACCTCACGTTCTGCCACCTGTGCCGCACGCAACGGCCTTATATTTTAAGATGTGTTCATAAGATAATAACATAAACAGGTAAAAAGACTCTCTGCTCGTAAATTTTTTGGGAAATTCGCTACAGAATTTTCCTGCAGCACCAAATGTTTCCAAGTCGAGTTGTTAATTCTGCGTCGTCTTAATTTCCCAAATTATACGGTTCTCATGACGCAAATATGTTTGCTACTTTAATAGAGCTACTTTTGTTTTGAGCGCTCATTAGAGAATGTAAGTAAGACCTTTGCGTTGCTGAATAATGTAAACCTACCTTGCTGTAGGAAAATCCTTACCGTAATTCTTAATGGATTTCCTTGTCGGTCTACTTAATGGTAGCAAACACGACTCCAAACCAGGATATCCTGGGTTCGATCCCCCGGTCGAGTAAAGTATTGTTGGGTTTTCTTTGTTTTCAATATTATATTTGCGCCCGGTATATGGCAATAAGCTTTCCACCTATTACCTATGTAGAACCTAAACATAACTAGTGAAAAATGGGTAAATAAGCTAGGCTAAGCTGTAAAAATGCTATATAAATATAATTCAACAACAGTTTGCTTCGCTATTTCATTAAAGTACAAAAGAGGAAACAATAATTAAGAAAATTGAATAATTTGCAACAAACTGGTGTAAATTAACCGTTCATACTTGATTAATGAGTAATCGGAAATGTCGATTAAAAATTGGATACGTGCCACGAGATATCAATGTCATTTCTTTTGGTATACAATTTAAATTTTCCATTGCGGATTACGCTGTAATGAGTTGCAGTAGGAGATGCACCAATATTTATTTTATACTTCGTGGATTGAAAATTCTTTATAGGGATCGCTTTTAATTACTAATTTTATATTATACAAATACAAATACAATACGTTTATATTTGTACTATTTATTGTACACCACAACAATACAATAAATAACATTCTAAAAAAAATACAGATGATGACCAGTGGTGGCCAAAATGCGGTCTTATCGCTACTAGGGATTTGTTCCAGTCAACCTTTGGGTAGAGAAAAAACTAATTTAAATAAAGGAATAGGGAGTAGGTGTACAGGATGGAAAAATTATAGATTATCAATACTACTATGTAATTTAAATTACTTTTGTATGGTTTCGTGGATATCTTAGAATACCAAACGCATTTTTTTCAGTGACGTGTAAAAATGTATTTATCAATAAACAGGAGACTATGTAGTGATTCATGCGACATAATAACATTGTCATCATACCTGTAACATTTATCATTATCATTTATCATTATCATGTTGATAGCTCTGAGGAACTTCACAAGGTGATAACAATCATATTTAAGAATAAGAATAAGAATAATATATTTAATAATAATATTTAATAATAATATTTCGCTATCGCATTACCGAGGTTTGTAGTATCATCCACACTGCATCGATTCCTGGCCATCAACCACAATCCGCTTCTCACACTCTTGTTTTGGCGAACAAGTCGCCTGTGGAATGAACTTTCGACTGAGGTATTTTCATTTGGCTAAGATATGGATTGTTCAAAGTGAACCATTCCTACGGGGCTGGTAACGGACATATGAAGCCCCTGATGTCGCATCATGTAGCACGATTTATAGATAGATAAAAATATTACTGAATGATTCGTGAGTGATTATTTATGGATATAGATAGTTGATTGATATATAGTTAAAATTACGGCTTACGTGTGATAAAAATATATTTGTCATTCTTGTAGATATGTAGATTTATTCTTTGCCTAAAATTAAAAACTATTAGGTAGGTACTGACTGCCATTATAATTATAATGTTATCTTTTTTTTTTCGTGCATTGTCATAACGTTGGAACCAAATAGGTGTGCCGAATTTCAGCTCGATAGCTTCAGTGGAAGCGGGTGAAATATTGATTGCAAGATTCCACAACGAGTGAAGTTTAATAAAAGCTTATAATGAAAAGTTTGTCACTTTCTACCAAGCTGTTTATACTTTCTACCACGCTGGATTAAAAGTTAAAAACACACAGAGAACTATAGCGCTGATTAGCTTTTGTTTCAGATACAAAGTGTTTAAAAGGTATGTTGACGTAATCGATAGTGACCTGTTACGCCGGGGGTCGTGGTTTCGAATCCCACTCATGACAAACATTCGTATGATTAACACTTGTGTTTGTTCTGTGTCTGGATTTTAATAATATATATGTAAGTATGTATTTAAATATATCGATGTACTCGTATGTATATCAGTCTCTGACACTCGTAGTTGACACCCTAGGCTCGCGCCTAGTTTGGAGTCAGGTGGCCATATGTGATTCTCACATGATATTTATTTATTATTAAACTAAGCCAACCCAATGACTTGGTTGACATTATTATCAAAGTCTAATATACCAACCTGATGGATTATTATATTCCTAGTAGTGTAAGAAGGGATACATTTTTATAGCACTGTCGCAAGGCCGCCGTACAATATTCAGGTATTCGCAAGTCTTGAAGTCACGCAAAAACTGCCTCAATTTTTTGTGTAACCTTCCAGCGAAGCCTGCTTTGCCCTTGAATATTGGGCACGCAGACCTTTATTAACGTCGTAAGTGGTTTAACATAAAAAAATCAGAGACAATTTTTCAGCAGAGCGGACCCATGAATTTCAAATACGCTTATGCAGATAAGGACCATTGTTGATATAAAATACGATTACGCAAGGTAGCCACGCGAGGGGAACCATCCTCGACCGTAAAAATTACAAAACAACAACGCTAACAAATCATCGGAATACAAAGTTTGTACTAATGATGGTATCTTTCGGCTCTTTTACGATGTTACATCACTTTTATGACCGGCCATTCTGGTTTTGATTTGGGTCAGACGTAAATAAAAATGGCTAGAATTTCGTTGTAGGTAGATACTCAAGTAAAACAGATATGTGCTCTTTATAATGATATACCTAACTCAACACGGATTCCCTTTGGAAATTAAAAATTTGAGCCAACTGAATACTACGTGTCCGTCTGAGTTTCCTTATTCATATCTTAATATATATATATATTTAGTGTGCGTGTGTATGACAGTCAACTCCTCCTAAACGGCTGGATGGATGTTGGTGAAATATTTTTGTGTGTGTTCAAAGGGATTCGATAATGGTTTAGATTTTTAGATTCACAATTTGGTCCACTGGAAATGTTTTTTAGACACTATTTTAGTATTTTTATTTTTAACCGTCGTTCCTTGACGTGAAGTCATTCGTCACTATGACATTTCATAAGGCAGAACAACGTTTGCGGGGTCAGCTAGTTAGGTACTTATAATTATTTATATTGTGCTCAACCGGCCTACCTTGGGTGTTTCGAAAAAAAAATATAATTAAGTCTCTTATATTATACACTTCTCATCAGAAAAATCGAAACACCTTGCAAGTTTATGTTTTGTAAGGATTATCAGAAAAATGTGTGTATTTTGGAATATATGTCAAATGTCGTTTAATAGTGCATGTTATGAGATTTTCAAATCCTAATGTTAATGTTCTAAATTCAAATTAAATTTTCATAGGTTTCATATTTTGTTTAACAAGTAATTTTTACCCTGTATGGAGTATGAAGGAAATTGATAAAACAACACACGTATATGAAAAAAAAGCTAAGAAACGTTTATTTAATAACGTGTATTCCCTCCCCGAGCTCTTATTACTGCTTCCATACGGTTCTTCATCGATCGGATGAGAGTCACAATCAAATGTTGTGGCATTCCATTCCATTCCTCTTAGATTGCATCTTGCAGCTGGCTAAGTGTTTCTGGGGCAGGATCTCTTGCACGAATTCGTCTCTTTAATTCATCCCACAGATGTTCAATCGGATTCATGTCCGGGCTTCTTGCTGGCCATTCCATAATGGAGATACCGACTTCGGTAGCAAAATCTCGTGATGCTCGCGGTGTGAGCCCTAGCATTGTTAAATTTTTAAGATAAGTGCTAATTTTTAGTTGTTAAATGCACTCCAACTCTAAACACACGCTTGTCTCAAAACTGAATCATTTCATTTATAAGATAAACAAATGAAATTCTAATTTTGAATTTAGAATTTTCGCTAATCACTGTAATGGCCAAACTGCCAGCTATACAATCATGTGATTTTTTTCATGGAATGAAAACTCTTTTGTGTTAAATTAGGACAGAAACCATGAAAAGAGAAGTGTTTCGATTTTTCTGATGAGAAGTGTACATAAACTAGCTTATAACTTAGTTTACGGCCGAGCCAAAAATATTTGTTTTGAATGTTTAAGTCAATAAAAAACAAATAACTATGTAACGGAGATGCGCTATAGGTCGGCTGTTGGTTCAGTATTGATCTTTTCTTAATATTTTACACTGTAATAAGTTGTTATCAGAGCTTCCCATAATGTTATCATAGATTCGCGAAGATAGACCATGTCTAGTTCACAATGAAAGTCTTCTGAAAAGCCGCAGTCTTCGTCTCTCGAAAAGTCGCCGGCTAACGCTTATTATTTCTTAAAAAGAACCGTACACTTTACAAGGATGATTTTCTAAATAATTAACTGAGATAAAAAAATTACTATGACAATGTAGATGTCCTTTTAGTCATGAAACTATTCGTTCACAGAAACTCAAGCGTGGAATACCTACTGAAAATAAATTCCACCTACGTGCTCTCTGCCGTGCTATAAAAAGATAAAATCCGACCCGAGTATGGTTCACTCACCTTGTTAACCCATTAGTAGTAACATGGAAATTGCTTTAAAAGTTTACTTAATGAGGTTAGGTAATGAGACTTACTCCACTGTGGAAATTAATTAAAAATCACCGCTAGCACCACAAAAGTTTCAATTCTTTATAACAATGAGCTACATCATCTCCACTCTCGAAGCTTAGCGGGGTTTATAAACTATCTTTTGCCCACAGCTTCGCCCGCGGAAAAAGTGTACTCGTAATCAAGTTAAGAACTAGTGTCAGTGCCATCTGTTGACAGTTTTCCAGGCAGCTTTACAATAAACGTATAAGCATTCCAAGGAAACATATTTTTGGGATAAAAAGTATCTTATGCGCTAATCTATGCGCCCAGTTTTATCCAAATCCGGTTTGTAATCATTGCGTTATTGAGTATCCATCCATCCATCCATCCATCCATCCATCAGCCTTTCTGGGTCCACTGCTGGACATAGGCCTCCCTCAATCGTCGCCACTCCTCCCGATCCTGCGCCCTCTGAATCCAACGGTTTCCCGCTGTCCTCTTCAGGTCGTCAGTCCACCTCGTCAGGGGGCGGCCAATACTTCGTTTCCCGAGACGCGGTCTCCACTCGAGGACTTTTACTACCCAACGGTTATCAGTCCGTCGAGCGACGTGGCCTGCCCATTGCCACTTCAGTTCGCTAATCCTGCGATTAGGATTAGCGTTATTGAGTAACAAACATCCAAACTTTACACATTTATATTATTATTAAGATTGTATAACTTTTCTTTTAATTTTCTATTATGGATGTTTTTGTTCCCATTGTATTACGATTCTTATTCTATGTTACATTGTATTAACTTATCCTATTTTAAAAGCTTTTATTATAAATTCATGCTGATTTTTCTAAACAAATGTTGTATCTAATTATTCACAATATAAGGAACAAATTATACCAGAACGTTGTTAAAATTACACAACATTTTCTTTACAGCTCTTTACGATAATAAGTATTGGTTCAAAGTGAAATATCGGGCCCCCTAACTTATTTATCTTTGCCAGCCAGGCCTACGGACGTGTACAGAGTGCAAACGAACTTTCTTTCCAATTTAGATATAAGTGATGACACATTATCAAAATTATTGAAAATTTAAAATAAATCTTTTTACTTACAACACTGCGCACTGTGTTTAAACATTATTTTATTTTTATGTTAAATCATTAACAGAAAGCTCATATTATCGCAAGAATTACTTTCAACAACGAACAATACTTCTCTTCACTTTAGTTTTTAAAACACTGAACTTTCATCCTCTTTTCACCGCTTTGTATATACGTAGAAATCTAAAAAAAGCTGAATTAACATTGAAGATCATTATATTGAATACCATATACCACCTGTCAATTGCAGTTTCAGAACAACAGCATAAGTGTATCATCCAGAATTGCACCTTGAAAATTTTAAAATTTCCGATTTCATTTGACTTTTTTTTACTTTTATATAGATTTCTTTTTTAAAACTAGTATGTAACACGTATTTTATTAATTTTTGTAAAAAGCTTTTACATATTGAAAATTGAATCTATTGAGTGAAATGAATCTATTGAGTTTTAACAAAAAGTCCATAATAATCTTTAACCGTATCCCTAGAGAATCTCAATACTATTTAAGAATTAAAGTAGATAAACTAACCTAAACTAAGTGGCACTAACAAGTTAGATCCAAATACGACCACGTTTTTTCACGTGATGCTTGAATAGACAGACAGACAATACAATATTTAAAAAAAAACACATTATTGAGTTATAACTCGTAAATCTACTAAAATGAAATTTTGACAAATTATTCTATGTACAGGAAACGTTCCTCTTCAGTTTTATCTTAGTAATAATTATATTATAGAAGTTACCTACTATTATTAATAGGTACTAGTCAAGCGAAGAAACCAGGCGACATTTAATTTATCAATCACACCCGCACGGCATTGAACCCCTCAATCTTGACCCCATATTATTTTTGTAAGAAGATTTAAAAAGAGTAATCTCTAAAAATACGTCGAACATTAAATCAAACTGGCGTGACCCAAAGTCGCCACTACGTACGGAGCGAATTTAATCTTCGCATTCACGCGAAAATAAGAGCAGTTGGAATTCAAAAAGGAATTAATTAAGCTGATGTGTTTAAAACTCTGCACACGAGTGTTATAAATTTCACCAGTTGAGTCACGCGCGCACGTATTAGGTACCTTCGTATTTACGTATTCACAAGAATTTACGGGGCGCAGTCCTCGCGTACCTAGATACACTCTAACGTGAATTAATAACTCTTTTTAAGAATACTGATACTAAAACCGGAATTTTTAACGCCGTTTTCAGTCTCACTCGACGTTGAAAGACGTCTTTTAGATAGAGGTTTTGGTCGTTTTTAAGATCGTCTGACTGAGTTTCAAGCGATAGACGTATTATTAAGTCGCTAGTTTCACTTTGCAAGTGGTTGAATAAAGTAAAAAATACTTCTGAATTACATTATGTTGTGTTACTTTATTTATTTTATTTACATTTGAATAATGATTTTATATTTCTCTTTTTGCATCATTAAGATTGAATTTCATGAATGTGTACGTAAGTGTGAGTTTCTTTAAGTTTCACAAAACAAAACACATATGTTTAGTTTATGTGTCACACAAAAGGGGTGGTAACTAGTAGAGCGCGATATATCATACTGGTTTCAGAGCTTTTAGGAATATTACTTATTCAAAGAACAGAGGCTACTTGATATACTGAGCTGAGTACGACGTACTCTATAAGATAAAACAATATTTTGATAAGAATAGTACGAGTGGTTTAATTTTTAGTAGATACCTACCTTGTTCCTACAATACTAGCGTTTAAATAAAGAAGTTTACTTTAAACTTCTGCGAATTATCTCAATTCTTACAAAGAACCTGAAAATACTTGTCCAGTCCGGCAACTAAAAATTTCCTACCAAAATACCAAAATATTAATTGAAAAGAAAAAAAGCCATGACATCATCAATATAAATCAACAGTGGCTTCGCATAGGCTAGCTAAAAGTATACCACCACGCTGATTAAGTGCGGATGGTGTAGGGATTAGTGCCCAACCTGAGTAGGAAGTTAAAAGGCCGCCTAAATGCTAAAATGCTGACGACTGTAATCTTGCAGTAGCGACTGTAACGGACGGCTTTAAGTGGCATCCGAAGCACGGAAGCACTCGAGAAATTTTGCCATGGACGGTCAGCCATCCAATTGGACCTGTTGGTCCTCGCCTAGGGTGTTCCATAAGCGAGTTACACTAACACAATGCACAATGACATGTTAGTGTATCTTATTATCCTTTCTAATATATAAATGGGAAAGTGTGTTTGTTGGTTAGTCCTCCATCTCCGCCTTAACGGAATGATGGATCGACATGTTTTTTTTATTTAGATGTAGATGTCTGTTGAGTGATATAGGCTATTTTTATCCCGGAAAATTGCACGGTTCCGGTAAAAATGGACAAAAATCCTTTAATAAATTATTCGATTTAAAATCGACTTTTTCTTGGTTTGACTTTCTTCTACTCTTCTTGTAAGGGCTAGGTATACTTATTATATTTACAACCATACTTTGATGGTAGAGGTAATTCTGCACAGATATCGATTAGATTCAAGCGGAGCCGCGGGGAAAACTTGTTTATAAATATATAATAAAAAAGATTCGATGCCGGAAAAAGTATAATTAGGGTTTTTCTAAGCTGACATTCCCAGTAGTAGTTTTGATTTTGGATTTGTGTAAGTATGACAATCGGCCACTACCCTGGGACATAAATATAACTGGGTATATTACGCACCATCGCCTATCTTCATGGGGAAAAGAGGCGTGGTGATATGTAATGTTATGATTATATTATAAAAGCAGCTTGCCCATGAGCACTTTATAATTCAATTATAGGATCTAAATAAAAATATTAATTAGATAAATTTAAGAAAGTCCTATGACAAGAATGTTCTGAAAATTTACGTATACTGGCTCTTGTATAGAAAATTTCTTAAAGATGATCCGAGGCTGTGTGTGAATATATTATTATCGTTCTCGAGTAAAGAAAAATTGATCTTACATTTATGGCACCAGATGTCACCCTATGGGAGTCATGGATACCGGTAACATTAAGGTCAACACACCATAAAGATAAAGAAAGGTTCCTTATGTTTCACTGGGTAGAGTTTGTCCAGTAATGACCATGATTAAAATAGGTAGGAACTATAAACGAAAATACCGAAGTCTAAATGCACGCGAGCGAAGCTATGTGCATCACCTAGTTAGGGATATAATAATACCTACTCTCACAATATAATTCCGCAAAGATACTAACAAGGACAATAATTGTAAGCGGATGCAATTTTAACACAATAACACTTCCCTACTTGAAATTGTGCTAAACTTCAGCATATTATGATAATGCTTTAAACAAAAGACAGCCAAGCCATTCATTCAATGGTTTAAATTATTCTGGCTCTAGTTTCTTGTTGATTATAGACTTTTAACATATTATCAGTAACTCACTCACTTTGAAATAAATAACTTTCAATCTTATCTTATCTAAAAGATAGAAAAGCTATTAGCCTCGGTATAGCTTGGTAAGGGCAAAAGTCACTTCTGAATCATGAGTTGTGATGATGATGCATTTAAATTATTTACATCGTTTGAATGAAACAGCAAACATTGAGATCCGATATTATTTCTCATATTATCTCAACCACTATATTGTTACTCCATTGTTATCAAGCTTAACTGTTATTATTTTTCATTTCAATTCTAACGAGAAGTTAATGAAAGAAAAATGTATCTCGTGCTCTGAAGATCGATCGTTCTTTCTCTGATATTTTTATGTGAACTACAAACTCACTGACGCATATTGTAGTGGTTAAAAGCGGCAGTAATTTAGTCACTAATTACAATTATTTAAAATAATAATACCTACATGTATCTACACATACGCTTTTATATATGGTTATACACGTTATTAAGATACATAAGTAAGGTAAATCTTATTACAACAAAATATCTCATGCATCATAATTATTGATCATCAGTGATTTTTTATCGACTCACCTGACATTTTATATTTTCTTGGCCTGCACTGAAAATCAGCGTTGTTAGATCTAAACGGGCGAGTTGTTTTATGTTGTGTGCAAATAATTGTTTTCGCAAAGTTGCAATTAAGCTGTAAACAACTTTCCCACCCTCGAACTTCATGCATAGGTAGGGTATATTTTTTGTTCTATGAACAAAATTTAATATAGCATATTCCTTTTTATTTTTAAAAGCATTAGTGTAAGTAGAGATATTAAAGAAAATTTTCTCCGTTAACAATGGATAGGAGCATCCGGTGAAATGGGATGAGACAGGACAATTTGAACTTGAACGCAATAATGGCGCTTTTAACTTCTTATTTCCGGTTTAAATTCCGCTTCCAGACACGTGTTCCGCTGCCGACTAATTTATCGTTCCATTTGTGATAACAATTTTAGACACTATTTAATTATATAGGCCTATAAATGAAGAAACAATTTCAGTTAAACTTATGAAACAATTATCAAATATTATTTTATATTCATATTCATTAATTGCATTACATAATTGCATGATTTAAGACATAATTGGAATAGAAAAGAGGAAGACCCTGCGTACTGTCACGTTATTATTATATTAAAAAATAAATGACCACGGTAATTACGAGATTATCTAGAATTTTTTTTAAATTAGCTAACCTCATTATATTCTGGAGGAACTCACTAAATGCTAATTCTATATAGCATGCACGCTGGCGATTTTATAAGAAAATGTACATATTTAAGGAGAATAAATACCTTACCTTAACCAACATTATCTATTTTCTAGAATTATATGTGTTTGTAAAATAATATGGATTATTTTATTAAAAAGTCAGAGTTACGCTGTAATTTACGAGAACGCTATTGACCTGTGTGTACCAAAAGCAGAAATTACCATGTTTTTAAAAATTACGTTCTACTCTGGTATTCAATTATATAACCATTTTACCTCTAAAAATGAAATCTTTCGATTAAGCTCTATAATGAAAAAACTGGTATAAATTATAAAAGTTTTATTATGACCTTATGGAATATTTCCAAATTGACAAAAGCAAATAATTATATCATACGTTGATATTCAAATTAATTATAAATTAACTTATTAATTATAAAACTTAGTAACTATTATAATTTGTCTCTACAAAGTTTTGGTAGCCGTTCTCACTATGCGTCATTGAAAAGCTATACAAACCGATATTGGATGCGTTTGTATTTCTTTGGATTACATTCTTCATTGTCTCGCTAGAACTGAGCCTCCAACTAAAACGTAATGCATTTTACGACTTAAAAGATTCATTTCAGTTCATAATCCGTGGTCCGGTCATTCGGTCGCAAAGTGGACATTGCTCACAATGGCGGTGATTGTGCGCCCGGAGCAGACAAGATGACCACATTAATCTTTCTGTAATGGCGGCCAAATGCGGACGGGCTCGTCACGGGACATTTGGTAGCGATTCAGTCGTCCTCACCGCTCCCTTACCTGAAGCTAACTGTCCTATAGAGTTTCTACTGATTCTCTTGCTCTCATAACACAAAGATTCACTGTAATTCATAATCCACAAAATGTTTTTATACTCTGATGTAACTTGGGTCTTAGTGTTTTCTATGTATTTTTTTCTTTTGTCAATTTTTTCCTAAGTTATCGGACCCTGCGTTTTGTGACACTGTGAACCATAGATTAAACTATTTCCTTCTATTTGAGGTTAAACCCTTTCACCCTTGGGTTTTCTCTAAAAGATCGTCCTTAGAGATAAGAGTATCGATTTGCATTTAAATGGTCACTTTTATGTATTTTCCTTTTATATTATGTGAAACATATATAAATAATTCGTTTCACAACTGCATCCCTGCATACATTTAAGTATAGATTGGAGAAAAGTAAACTAATTCTTATTGTACATACAACTTAAAACTCTACTTTTACTATTTGTACAACTTCCAGTGATGGTTATTCCTGAACGCAACTTATCCACCCTGCTATTAACCTAACATCCATCACTTACCAAAAACTAACAATACTCAGAAGTGACAATTCCTCTTCTGGCGAACGCGTGCATCAAGTCAGATCGAGCTCCAATGTTTCCGCCGATTTCGCTGTAGAATAATATTTTAATCAATAATAACTAATTTGTCTTGCGTATAATTAGTGTCTCATAGTGTAGTTAATCAAGAAAATCATCATATGGAAAATAAAAGTAAGGTCGGAGTTGCGACGCATGATCCACCATCGTGGCGCGGGCTATTTCTAACTAGGTACCTTCCTACCCTTTATTTTTTTGTTTATCGAGTGGGAAAACTTGACGCCGGGTTGTGTGGGACTTTCACCCACTAAAACCCGCTCGGTGGCGTACTTCGGCGCTACAGGAGTGCTCCGGGAGAGAACGCGCCGGTCCACTCCGTCCCTGCGCCCAAGACGGGCTCATCCCGGTTTACACAACGCTGTACATCCACAAACAGTGTCGCCTTTCCCGGGGTCACATGATGGACGATTCGAGCTCCCACTCTCACCTCCCGCAACCCCAGAAGTCCCCTCTTAGTCGCCTTTGGTAGGAAGGTGTGAAACAAGTCAGTTGGAAAAATAGGGTACTATCTTTCTTAGCTACAACCCATTGGCACCCAACCGTAGGGCACGAGTCTTCCCCACAGACAATTCTGCGGGAGGTCTAGAGCATTCTCCACCACGCTGCTCCAATGAAGATTGGTGGAGAGGTTAGTGGCTAACCCAGTGTCGAATGTTCTCAAGCCACCCGAAGGTCTTCGATATTATATTCGGATCTTATAACGAAGTTGGTTTAAATTGAAAGTAAGCCTTACCAATTTTGTTTGTTAAATGGATCGTGAGTTTGCATTAATTCCATGGCTGAATGTAAATCAAATGACATCGCGACAAATTGACACATTCGCTATAAAGCTTACAGAAAAAAATGGCGGGACAAACGAGTAAAAAATATCACAATTGAACATCGCCAGTTGGAACTAAAAACAATTAGCCGAAATGTAACAAATTCAGCTGTAGATTGCAAACAATTCCGGGAGTTTTAGTTCGAATAACTCTTTCACAGTACCTACCTATTTTAGAATGACTCTCGGCTGGTTGGCGAGTCCAGTTCATTTGAATATATGTATATATATTTAAATATATGTTCGCAAAGTTGTAAAAAAGCTGCTTTTTGTGCTAATTTGATATATTACAATAAGTTTATTCCAAGAAAAGCATTTGTAGAGATTGTTTTAAGTTTTAAGCCAATTGGCATCCGGCCAGAAAGTTGTGGTTTCCGGTTACACTTAATTTGAGGCGACTAAATAAGTCCTCGAGGATAGTAACTAGGCAACGCATCTGGGAACGAGACAACCTAACAATTACTAACAGGACCAACTTATTAGGAATAACTACCACTAACAGTCCCTGCCCCTAGACTCTTCATACCTATAAACGAGTCTTTTTCAAAGTCATTATTGTCACGGGTGGTGCTGCTTGCTCGTTTGCCATCTTATATTCATAATAAAGGCGAATAATGAATAGCTGATATATTATATTGACCTGAGCCAACTGAGCGCAAGCTGGCGAGGGCGACGTCTTCGCTCTGTTACACGACGCAGACATCTTTAGCTCGGCCAAGAAAGCTGGATGGCCTATTTTTTAAACTTAAACATGTAGCTACTTAGCGATAGCTACTTCCCTCCTCCTCTCCGGGCTCCTTAGTTTAAGTTAGTTTAGACGAACTCGATAAAATTACTGACTACCAGTCATTGAATTATTATGTAATGATATGTATCTGAGCCACCAGCAGCTTCTGTTTTTGTATTTAGAATTTGAATAATTTAACTTACATTCAAGTTGTCTTCACGTTAACAGATTTGTTGACGGTTTTACATAAATATCTATACTACGAGTAGGATATCTAACTGTACTAAAAGGCAAGTTGCATTTTCCTTAAACAACGGTTTCTTATTCTGTGCGTTATCTAAATCAGACAGTCCTATCTGTTATTGCGACTACTATGCAGACAAAGTGTATAATTTGGTAAACAATTTGCTCAAAGACGTCTAATTATGCAGCAAATGACAGCACTGTAGCAGCTCAGAGCACATGCATACAAGTACATTGCACGTAAATGTGTTATTGTGTAGACTGTACGGCGTTGGCCCCGCGACTATGATTAGAGATATCCTGCCAAAGCAAATAGCTTTGTTCAACAGACTCCTCGCGTGAACCTCTCAAGTATTTAAATGCTAGTGATTATGTTTTTATTACAGCTTTTAGCTTCTTTTGTAATTGTAAAAGATAAAGCATAGGTTTTGGATCAGTAGTTAACTGTTTGATTCCTTACTTATTTGACTGCTATCTAACGAAAGGGAAATGCCACAATATTTTTTACTTTCGGCGTTGTCGGACAGTAAGATAAATTTGAATCTGACTTTAATGTAAAAATACTACATAATATACTAAAAGGTCTTCAGGTTTATTTATCTGTAGAATAGTGCGCAATTCAAAATTCAAATAAATTTTATTCGAAAGCTGTCTTATTTGTTTATTTATTTATTTTTATTTCAAATTCAGATATTTATTTTTATATAGTGTTTCGTTTTTGTTAAATTGTGGTAGTTAACACGGTCCTATCGTGTAGCGGTCCAGTAGCGTCCATAGCCCAATGGCTCGCGTCGATTCAATGTGATCGAAAGAGTTAAGCAACGACGGGCGCGGTCGGTTTGTGGATGGGTGACCGCTAGTGACAAAATTTCATGGACGCTACCGTGCTTCGGAGGGCATGTAAAGCCGTAGGTCCCGGTTGCTTTCAACCATTTTGCTTGCATCCTATTAAACCAAAAGATGAAAAAGAAAACCTTTCAGTTTATCATTACCACATGTTTTGTTGTGTAATGTAAATAACAATTTACATATAACAATAAACAGCTAGAGTGAAAAGCATGTTGCAGCTTCACCATTCGTTTAAATACAGCGCATTTTATATGATTTTACACCACTGTTTAATGAGAATACTATGACACATCAGCTGTTCCACTTATAAAGATGTGATGTGGGTATAGACAGACAGTAATCAGCCAGTGCGCCGGCCATTCACACTGATAAACCGCACAATATCTTGTTGCCAATGTAAGTAAAAGTTACATCAATCCCAAATTAATAAAATAAATTAATTCAAGAAGTTGTATATTCTCCTCCGTTATTTAAAACTGCATTAATGTTTGTATTGATTATTATTACATTATTGGTGCAACATAATTAACATATTAAGGTTAATTTATATTCTATATTATTAACATATTAAGGCTAATTTTATTCGTGCAGACTATTCAGACTATCGTGCAGAGTATTTTAAAACAAATTGAATATAAAAATGATTGCATTGTAACAGTATTCGTAAATTATGCACCAAATTCTAAAGTCCTCGAGTCCCTCATACCTACTGATCAGCGTTAGTTGATGAGTTAGTATGAAGGACTCGGGCCATTATTTAACTTGTTAACACTATTTGCTAACTGGACTATCCTTGTCCCTATTTGAGTCTTGTCAATGTTTTTATGGGTGGGAGCGAATGGGTGGTGTGTTACTATCCATCCAGCCTCAGGTTATTTTTTGACACAAAAATAAAGTAATTAGGTAGGTAAATAATGTAATAAAGTAGGTAAGTAATAAAGTACCTAATTACCTACTCCTAAATACATTAAATACGGGGGTCAATGACCCTGATACGAGCCTGTCCGATACATTAACTGTATGTGTTGTTTTATGTGTGTGTAGCGTCCATAGCCCAATGGCTCGCATAGATTCAATGTGATCGAAAGAGTTAAGCAACGACGGGCGCGGTCGGTTTGTGGATGGGTGACCGCTAGTGGCAAAATTTCATGGACGCTACCGTGCTTCGGAGGGCACGTAAAGCCGTCGGTCCCGGTTGTTGTCATTACTGAAAACAGTCGTTAAGCCTTGTCGAAGACCTTCGGGTGGCTTGAGAACATTCGACACTGGGTTGGCCACTAACTCCTCCACCAATCCGCATTGGAGCAGCGTGGTGGAGTATGCTCTAGACCTCCCGCAGCAGTGGCTGTGGGGGAGACCCGTGCCCAGCAGTGGGACGTCTATGGGTCGCAGCGAGTTGTTTTATGTGTGTTCGTCACTTGAAGGGAAGCCTAAATGAACTTTTTTTCATTTTTTATAACATCATTTCAGATGACGCTAAAGGTTTACAAAATGGATGCAAGCCCTCCGGCACGGGCCGTCATGATGGCGTGCGATATCCTCAGCGTGCCGGTGGAATTAGTAGAAGTTGATCTCATTAACAAGAAACAGTTCACGCCTGAATTCCTCAAGGTGACTAAGCTGAGCGAATTAGATTCCTGATATATTAATTTTTAGTCCTGATTATACGACCAATTCTACGTGGATTCGTGTTTTTACTGAATATGATGCTAGTAACAC
Organism: Carterocephalus palaemon; assembly: GCA_944567765.1. NCBI lineage: Eukaryota > Metazoa > Arthropoda > Insecta > Lepidoptera > Hesperiidae > Carterocephalus > Carterocephalus palaemon. Next base: position 9,189,244 of record OX155643.1, on the reverse strand, counting down.
TTAATCATCTATGCATTTCTAATTCTATTTCTATAAAAATCTGTCAAGAGACTCCTTTAACACTTTCGCGGAGGGTGAATGTAGACATTATAACAATAAAGTAGTCGACGACAGCAAAATTTATTTGTGGAAAAATAAATTACAGTAGCTCAGCAGTAGGGGTCGAAGTTGGTGCCGTGTCTGGCTCAATCCGCTTTGAAGTCGAGCTGATACTCCCCTGGGTAATTCGTGAGGTTCGCGCGGCTGGTAGGTTCAACACAGCACACGTCAACTGCCTGCAACTGCAACTCAATTCTCAGTTCCCCTTCCATCGGTTCCAGAACGTGGAGTAAAAGGAAGAAGCACTTAAGCATGAAGTTGCACTCTGGAAATGAAGAAGTCATGTAATGGTGGTTGTAAACATCCGCGACCATGAATACCGCGGAGGAGAACCCGACAGCAGTTGGTGCGAGTGTTCATGGTCAGAACGGAATTACAAAACAGATTAAAAAAAAGGAACCAACAAAATACAATATTTAAATGACATTAAAAAAATTGTATTAAGAAGATAATCAGAAGATTATTCTTAACGTTACGTATTAGATTAATAACACAGTTAATTGGCGACAACCACCTTATGTGGCACATGAGCTGTCTTATGTCTTATTATAATAATTAGTGGACGCCCGCAGCTTCGCTCGCGTGGAATTAGACATAATAATAGATTAAAAAGTAGCCTATGTCCTTCCTCAGGCTCTAGCTAGACTATCTGTGTACCAAATTTCATTTAAATCGGTTCAGTAGTTTTGGCGTGAAAACGACACAGACTGTTACTTTCGCATTTATAATATTAGTATGGATTTTACAGGGCGTAAAAGCAAATGGCAGCGTCCATGTCACGAGGCATGCTGCGATTAAATTCTACACTGTAACAAAAAAAAAAATTCAAACATTTACCCTATACCTACTACGTGCAAGACGTATAAAATAATTCATGAAGTCAAAATATTAAGATTTTTAAATTTTCATGCTCGATTTGTGATATGTGAGAGGACACTGTGATGGTGCACGAGATCCTGGAGTCATCTCTGTACGAGAGCTGCAGAGTGCAGAGGTATGCGAGCAACGATCGGGCGATCGGGCGCAGATGCCCGCGCCACCTCGCGCGCCGTCTAACGGGATATTTACCTAATACGTTCCGTATTGCGTATACATATTATATTGCTTTGAAAAGTGTAATGTTATTGATTTAATAAATTAAAATTTTATTATTATATTAAAATATACGTGCAACGTTACATTGTGTCTGGTTCACTGTACGAGTGTACGCGAACGTGTTATGGGAGCATTATTCGGTATTCCTTATAGTATCGAATCTATTACCTAATATACATAATATTATAGTGAATTCATGTTCGAAGTCTCAATTCGTTTCTTTATACCTGTAGTCGAGTTTGCTCAAAATACTTGGCTTAAATTAGTCATAACTTATTTGTGTTATAAATCATTTCTTTGCAGATCAATCCTTTACATACGATTCCTGTTTTTCAAGATGGCGACTTTATATTGCATGACAGGTGTGTATTTTGGTAAATTAAAAGACTAGAAGATAAAGTATTTGTAATAATGTCATATTTATTTATTGATTTCTTAAAATGCAAATTGCATCCTTAGACAGCTAATATGTACATCCTTAAAAGGGTGTAGCATTAAGATGTGAAGTCCATATACAAGATTTGATTAAGTACAATTAAATTTCATACATCAATTTACATCATAAATTTCTTACATTCTAAATTATTACACGATTTGGTCATTTCTAATTATTATAAACATTGCTTAAATAAGTAAAATTAATATCGTTCAACAAATGAATTCTTTTAATGTCAAAATAATAATAATAATAATCAATAATAATTATTAACAAATGTCAAAATATTAGAATACAAAAAAATAATAATTATTACTGATGTAATAAAAACTTTTTTGTAGTGTTGTCCACTGTTCACATTGGTATTTTTTTTTATATATTAATATACTTATTTTATTTGTAACTTTTGAGTCTTAGTTTAATATTTTAGTGAGGGACTTTGCCCCGCAGCCCTCTTAACCTCTCTCTTTCATTCCGCGGTTGAGAGATAAGCGCACAAAATTTGCCCGTATTCTGAATTTCAACTACTTTCGGCCTTTGCGTGTGAATGCGTTTCACGAAGCCATTGATGAGGTCCCAAGGGAAGATTAGTCCAATTGCTTTTTACAATGCTTCCATTGAATGCAAAAATGCAAAAAATTTAGAAAACTTTGAAAAACAATAAATGTGTCATAAGTTTCATATCTGGTCTTAATTATTTTCCAGAATCCAGAAACTTATAGTATGACCTAAGTACTATAAGACTGTCCAGTATTTTCCATGACAACTACAACGTGCATGCACATAGTTCATCCAACCCCTAAATTCTTGGAAATTCTGCAGACTTCAAATGAAACATCCTTAATAAATATTTATTTAAAATATGAATTAACTTGATATAAATACTTCTTATCGAAACATTAACAGATAAAATGCGCTTGCGATTCATCTCACATCTCACGGTGACTGGACAAATATTTTGTTATCCGAATACGTGTAGCAATACCTACATTGAGAGATATCATATCGTGTTTGTGTTGCCCGGATTATTCTAATTATATTACAGTATCTATCTGAGAATGTAGTGACCTTTTATAACATAAAATTACGCTTGTATTTCCCCGAAGAGGCAGGGTGAGAGCATAGGTGTGTAGCACACCCACTTTGGTCCCATAAATTATGGGGTTGGCACAAATCCAAACTGCGAGCTACTAGTGAAAATTTCAAGTCAGAAAAACCCAATAATACTTTTTTCTGTCACGGGGTTCAAACTCAGGGGGTCAGTAGTCGCGCTTACGACAAATAGACCAACGAGGCATTCACCTTCACAATGACCTTTTATGGCAGACCTAAAACAAAAATAGAAAGTACAGAGATAGTACAACCATTGTTCCATGTCATACCATGGCCTGTTACGTGATAAAAAAGCCTTTTTTTTTTAATATTTTTATGTGTGTCTTTACAAATACTTTGTGAACATTAGTTGTTGTGAGACAATTGACTATAACGTTATCTGTCTGTAGAAATTTACATAATTCTTTCTCATCATCTGTTTACACAGCACCGCAATCCTGACATACTTGGCAGATGTTTATGCTACAGATGACTCGTTGTATCCAAAGGATGTGAAGGAAAGAGCAAAAGTCAATCAGAAGCTGAATTTCAACGGATCAACGTTGTTTCCTCGGATGAGAAGCGTCACAGTAAGTTTCCATGTACTCTACCATCACTGATATTCAAAGGCGTATCAAATCACAGATAAATTTCAGTCATTCTATGTAGGTAGTAGACTTATTTATATACAATAGCGAAAAATTCTGTCCATTTTTTTGAAGTAAATCTTCTTTAGGCGCGATTAGGGAGTAACTCAGATTTTTGATTCTGACGGATGTTCCAGTTATTTTCATATATTAATTTATTTTAATCAAACGAGTACTTTTTTTTTTTGACGGATCTGACGCTTATTTTTAAACTATTAATTTATTTTAATCAAACGAGTACTTTTTACTTTTGGAACGAAGTTCCTTATCGCGTGTTGCGAAAGGGGGCTAGACGGAAAAAATTAAGACTAAAAGTTCTGACATTTTTTGGTGGTAGAACCTATTTACGGTGCGCTTGCTGTTTTATTTTAAATATCTAGATTACATAATAAATAATAAAAATAACAATAACAATTACTTATAATAAGTTTTACTTCAATCGCGCGTAAAGGTTACACTAAATCTAAAGGTACACGCACACACTTTTTTTAATTGCAGTTTCAAGTAGTGATCCAACGAAATCCTAAGGTGTCAGAAACACAGCTCTCAGACGTAGAAGAGTGCTACGGCTTCCTTGAAACCTCTCTAAGCCAAACCAAGTATCTCGCCGCCAACCACATGACCATTGCAGACATTGCCGCTATTGCAACCATTACTACAATGGTATACATCGTGCCACTCGATGCAAACAAGTAAGGAAAAGGGAACATGTATTTTTATAACGTCATTACTTCCTTGATATCATTTCCCGTATGGCCTTACAGTGGTTTTTTATTGAGATAACTCTATTTTTACTACCCGGCAATACCGCCTTGAATGATAATTCTAAGCCGCATTGAGTTTGGTCGTCAGCTAGAATTTAGAATATATTTGAAATTTTTCGTTCTTTGACGTGAAGCCGTAAAAAAGAACTTGAATGGCCTGAGGCTTGTTTTGTCCACCTCCATAGTAGATAAAACAAGCCTCACCTACATACTGACTTTGCTAATTCTTGGAATTTAGACGAGATTTCATGTAATGTAATTAAAATATCCTTTTTTCAGACATCCTAAAACAAAGGCTTGGCTTGATGATATGGAAAGTAGAAGTTTTTGTGAAAAATGGAACAAGTCCGGAACCACGTTCATAGGAGAAGCAATTCGAAATGCCATGAACAAATGAAAGTAATTAAGTAATAACATTGTAAATACCTACTTAGGTAGGTACACGAAACGATTTACAAATCGTCATCAAAAATGCATTAATACCTACCTAATAAAATGTAGGTACATTAATACGGGTTTTATTTCACTGAGATCATTAGACTAAGAAGAAAGATTAGAAATTAACAATACTTCATAGATTAATAATAATTATTATGTATTTAATAATAATTATTGAGATCGTTTTTAGAGATAAATTCCGGAAGTTCGGTAGGCGGAAGGCTTATGTTCGGTAGGCGGTAGTTCGGAAGGCTTATGCTCGGTATACAATATGTCGCGTCGATTCAATGTGATCGACACAGTTATGACGAGATTTCGGAGACAACTGGTGTTCTTGACTATGTTTTATTCCAAAACTTTAGAGAATATAAATCTGACAAAAAGGTATTTCACAGTATTTGATCCAGGTGTATACTCACTCGATACACGATAACGTTCACTTCAATGCATCATCAAAAACAGGAATAAAATGTCGTTTTAATTGAGTTTTAATGAGTTTTAGTAATTTAATAATATACCAAAAAAAGGCTTAAAACAAAGCGGATCGCTTTTTTTTTCGAATATTTGAAAATGTATTTTAAATCACAAATTGAAGCTAAAATGCGGCCGCTGCGTATTCCACGTTAAGCCGTCGGTCCCGGTTGTTTTCAAATGTAAAAAACAGTCGTTAAGCCTTGTCAAAGACCTTATGGTACTCACACTGTATCTAAGTATCATAAGAAGCCGGGGTGGGTCACCAGTTTAGATAATATGATGTTAATGGGTATTGGGTATTTGCTACCCACGCATTTTTTGGTTGTCATACATTTTGTGATACTTTTAAAAGTACTTCTGTGAAATATGCGTTCGAAATTTAAAATGCCTGTACGAAGACTCGAGAAAAATACCTGCTTAGATCCGTCGTAACAATATTTATATAAGATTTAAAGATGTACTCGTATTTTAGATCAAGAAATAAATTCTGAGTTATTTGCCAATAACCAAATATTGAGAATATTTAAACTATACGTATGCTTTGAGTATAAGATCACAAAAGATATTGTAATTTATTTTTATTAATGCTCTTTTCGCATATCTACTTAAATGGATCTTTTTACGTAAACACGCTATACTTGAGTCAAAACCACAATAAATGGCGAATGACGTCATGGAACGGGGCTAACAATCGGGTTCTATAAAGGAAATCCTACATCTGCGACTGGCTTTGAGTGGAAAGGGCATCAAAACGGAAATGTCTCAAGATGTTCTCAATATCCGTATCCGGATTGTTACGCAAATCCAACGACACACGAGTGCCAAATCATTCTAGTAGGTACCTAATATTTTTTATGGGGTTTCCTTGTCCCGGTAAAATTTCACTTCGTCAATTTGTATTAATATTGTGGAGTACATTTTCATCTAGATTACGCCTTTTGTTTAAAAACTTTGGCCAACCGAGTGCCTCCACCAATCAACACTGAAGCAGCGCGGTGGAGTAAATCTATCAATTTGGGGGTAATCTATGAGTACGCTTCAGGCCTTCTCACGTGTGATAAGAGACCCGTACCTGACAAGGGCTAATGGCTTGGCTAATTTATTACACTGCATCCCGTTATTTGAATGTATTATACCAAAAAATTGCATTCTGCATTCGCCGACATTCTTTTTTCAGCCATTCGATCCATGCCTACCATATACCAACACAGGGTGATATTGTGTATAAATCGTGAGCAACGCTCTGACCATGATATATGCTGGTACAAATTGGATTTATTTCCCGCTTTCCCTTCCCATTGGTTCACAGAAATTGTTATTGCACGTATGAACGATGAGATATCAGGAATAAAATATTCTACACGATATACATCAAGCATTCAAAGCTCTCCATCACGATTTCAAAGCGATAAACCTGTCATTGGAGTTTGCCTTTTATGATTTATTGCTGACGTCGGGGTAAATAATAATGGTGTACTTATGAGTGTCATTTTATTAGCTAAATTAGATGAGGGAATGACTGTTTTTTCCCAGTTCTGTTTTTATTTTGTGGTCACTACACTCATGTATAAATAGGTAGATACCTATACATAGTAATTCCTTTGAATTTCAATTCCATTGTTTTCATTATAGTAGATTTCGTAGATTGAGAGAGAGATTTATGATTATTTTTTTAAAGCACGAAGCATATAAAAACTTATTTTACTATCTGTGGGTCACTGTTCCAAACGGATTGATGGACAGTAACTTTATTTCACATGTATAACGCTAGTTTTTATTAGCCCTATTCACATGTCACGCAGTTGAATCTCTACATCGTCTACTTAATTCGGTTTCCAGCGAACACCATTTCGAGACACATTTGAAATTGCAACGTATTTTGTACTTTGGAGTAACAATTTGAAACAAACCGCAGGGCTGCGAATACTTCCACATTCCATCGTCAATAATGTCTATCAATTACAGCAATACAAGAATGAATGGGCTCTTGCATGCAAATGTTATTTGGCGGATTTATGCCTCATTCCGAAACGACTCATTCCTACATTGTTTTCCGTTTTATTTGAATTTTACCTTTACATCTATATTGGTTGTTTTTCCAAACATTCTTAATAGGTAAATCTTACTACACAACTTAGCACCCTATTCCGATTCAGTAAGGTTCTATGTCGAATGTCTATCTACAGAAGACCATTGGAGTATTGTCTTTGGGGACATATATTTCAATAACTACGTTGCGGTATCGCGTATATAAATCTTTCTTTTAGACATTTAATAGTAATTTACGTGGATAATTTGCATTTGGGCAAATTTTCCGGTTTTATTATCGAGCGTATTTCAATAGCATTCTCGGATTTAATATTAGTAGCATACGATGGTACAGTTGTTCGGAAATGCAAGTAAGTACTCATTTACTAACAGTTAAAGGTTTTTTTTATAGTATAGGATGGACAAACAGACATACCGATGGTAAGTGGTCACCGTCGTCTATGAACACGTGCGACACCAGGATGATACTCCTGGTGTCGCAGGTGCGTTGCCTGCCTTGAAGGAAGCCTTTCACACTCTTTTTGAAGCGGTCCATGTCGTAGCTCGAAGGGAAAACCTCAGTCGGAAGCTCATTCCACAGAAGACCAGTTCGCCGTAAAAAAACCGGGAGAAACGTACGGTGGTAGTAGGCCATGAGTCGATTCGGTGTGTATGAAACTTCAAACCTCGGGGTGTAGTGCGATAGTTGAATGAGCTTGGTGGAATAAAGTTATGAAGTTCCTCCGAGCACTCACCATTGTAAATACGGTAAAGGACACAGAGAGAGCCTATTTCTCTCCGGAGACTGAGGTCCTCCAATTTACCGGTAAGATTGGGATCGCCAATAACTCGGATTGCTCGTCGCTGTATGGATTCAAGTGGTTTCAGCTGGTAAGCCGGAGCACCCGCCCCTCTGGGCGGGTGCTTCCATCTCTATGGAAGCAGTACTCCATTGGTTGCTTTGATTTGACGACCCTTCAAGAAATTTTGAAATATTATTTATAATATTAGAATGTATACCCACTACAAAGGTATTATTCCTAGAACTTGCACACATTGATAGGTACGCGTCTCTAATTTTATTATAGGTGTGGTTGTATATTGGTGGTGGCGAGTCGAGGCCGATATTGAATAAATAATGATGGTTGTCGCGCTACTTTTAATCCCATTTAAGGCGAACCTATTTTTACAGTACGTCGAGGCGCGTTGACAGGATGGCCGGCAGCCGGTTCCATTAGCACAGACATTTCGGTAAATAACAATATTTGAGGCGGTTCATTGTATCGTATTGGTCTCTTACTTTTATCTTTCCCGAATCATTGAGTTAAATATACTAGAGAAGCAAACCTCATCAGAATTCCTCAAATATAGCGTAACCACTTTTTAAACGCGACGACGTAGCTTTGAAATCACTAAACATTTGAATGTAAACATATATATGTCTCACTTACACAAGTCACAATAACAATACCGTCGCGTAGATTAGACAAAGATCGCAATATTAACATGCAATTACGGGAATCGGCGCGACAGGGTTGCCTACCCACGCGAAGTTTTACCCAATTTTTTTAAGCCATAGAAAAGTTTTAATAGTAAATTAAATTAACTTTAAAATATTTGAATTACATATGTAAATAGAATTTTGATGATCTGAAATTAATGAAATCATACTCCGCTTTATAACATAAGTTTTGTATACAATTGCCTTTTAGACTCTTTTTTGTAAGTTTGAGTAAATAATTTCCTTTCGTAATACAATCTTATTTTAAAATATTTGCAAATTATGGAATCTATACTAATATTATAAAGAGGAAACATTTGTTTGTAATGTTAAAACACAGAAACTACTGGACTGATTTCAAAAAATCTTTCACCATTAGAAAGCTGCATCTTTACGTTCTGACATAGGCTATATAATAATATTATACATTTGTGTTTTTGAATGTATGTTTGTAATGTTTTCACACAAAAACTGCTGGACCGATTTCGAAAATTCATTCACCATTAAAAAGCTGCACCTTCACTGAGTAACATATATTACATTTAAAAAAAAAAATAGGGATCCTTAATAAAAATGCAATAATATTACCCAAGGTGTGAAAATTACCTAAAATATTCCAACTACTCCAACTACTATAGTTATTCCACTATAACTACTTTTTTACATTTTAAAAGTTGATAACAGTGCCGACAATAATCAAACCATTATTATTCATAACTTTGAATTAATCCTTATCCCATTAAATATTATTATATTAAAGACCGTTTCAATACCTATTAAATACTTATTAAATTATTAAAATCCGAATAACGAATAAAAAGATATAACGAATTTAAAATGTCAATCTAAAGAAAATAATGCAATAATAAAATAATACGGTGTGGGTGGCGCCGCGCAGCGTAGTCTTAGATATATTACTTAAAAGATGAATAGAATTGATGAATTGCTTCATATTAGCAACAAATGTTTACAGTTGAATTAATTAATTAAAATGTAGGATATGTAGGTACTTTTCATCTCGGAGGGTGGCAACTAGGTGTAGGTAAACGAAACTATTGTTTTGTCTAATTCCACGCGAGCGAAGCTGCGGGCGTCCACTAGTTTGCCACCACTAAAAGGGAATGATCAACTAGTATTGAGGATATGTGATCTCCCGGGTGTATCGCAAATTCTTTTAATATTTTGTAAGTAGCCAGTCTGTCTCTTTTCTCAATAATCGAATTATTTCCACCCACTTATCACGGCGTGCTGCATCTTTAGGTACACTGCAACGTTGTTATTATTAAAAAAAAAATATATTCACTTATTCCATAATTTAAAATTCTCCCAGAATTGTGGGGATCTAAAACTAAGTTTTTAGTGGTCACACTGAACCTATATTTCAAAATTTTACAATTTATTTATTTTATTGCGTTTTTACGTTGATGTAAACACAGAAATAATAAAATTACGTGTGGAAAGTAATTCTAGTGGACTTATTAAGTTTTTGTGATCTTGAATCGCACATTTACACTGTGCATTTGCCCATTTTGAAAATATTTTCTGTCAGTTCAACTCGGCCGGCGTCACACAGAGCACTGAACTGACGTTAGCTACGCATACGCCAGTTGGCGTATGGCCTGTGGCAAGGCATAAGCGCGATGATTGCTAATCTAGTGGTAACATATATATCAATGTCCCGAATATATTGAGTAGTCAGTCACAGTTGACAGTTTAACGTTTTTAGTTTCAAGGCACGTATTATATACCTATGTATAATTTATACATGTATATACATACATTTCATATTAATTTTCTACAAATATTTAAATTTATTATCGGTTTTCATTGATAAATTAATATTTTTGAATAGATTTTTTATTTTTATTCATTATTTTCAGTGTCGGAGACATCAATAATTATTGTGGTAGATGGTAAGATCGAGACAATAGGCTTATGGTATGAGAAATAAGATACATAATATGTTTTTAAATTACAATTAGAAAGATATAATATTACGAATTAATCAAGAAAACCGTTCGCGTAACGCTAGCAAACTCGCAAACGAACTACTGACTGAAATATATAGCATATTTCGTGCACAGGCTATGAGAACGCAACTCTCTCTCTCTCTCTTTCTATCTTTATTAACTTATAATATCTCCATAATTGGGGAGTAAGCCATGCATTCACCAGCTTACTCCCCAAGTCAAGCGTGCGTAAAGAAGTTTTACTTACAAAAGACTCAATTTAAGCTGTCAAATAGCACGTCAAGAGAAGCATTTTCGCATTTATAGAAATGTTCACCAAGTCTCTATTCTGCGATTGCAACGGTTGAACCCAATAGTGGGACAAAGAAAGGGTTATGATTATGAATGCCGCTATCCAATAGAGCACTGATGTCGTAGTGTTCAAGAGTAGAAAACTCGTTTATACTTCCTAATTCAGGTTTCAATCGTATAATATTGTTTTCAAGAATTGATCAGTCCCCAGTAAAATAGCAGTATTGAAAATAATCTTTAGCTTCCTCAAACCTAGTGACATTTACGAATTCTTTGCAGTTTAAGATTAAGTTGAATCCCTTAAAGGGGTGAAAAAGGGGTTTAAAGTTGTCATTATAATCTTTGAGGAGTATGGCAACTAGGTGTAAACGAAACGAATGTTATTAAACGGTTTTATTTTTAATTTCATGTGAGCGAAGCTGCATCTCTAAGTAGGTATATAATAATATTCTATGTCCCCATTTACAAAGTCGATCCCAAAGCAAGTATAACAAAAACAAATCCAATAAGTAATCATACCTTTGACCGATGACCTCATTTTGTAGAGAATTGCTTTATTTGTCATGGAACCCGATTCAAATGTTTGCCTCGTTTTGAACAAAGCTCAAACACTGTAACTGATTTACATGTAACGTGATTATATGCCGCGAGGGACATGTTATAGTTATATACATAGTTATGTACTTACTAAGATGAGCTGGATTCAGTAATAAACAAAACAGCAGTAAAAATATTGCTAGTCTTCAAAATAAGGGATATGATTTTGATTTATTTAATCACTATGCAGAGCTATAAAAATGTACAGCACAGGAGGACATAATGCTTTAAACAATATTATTTACTTTATTTTAATATTATAATAAGTCTAATATAATAAACCTAGTTTACTCTTTAATGTGACGTACTATTTGAGGGTTTGTCTGTATTATAAAAAAGGCTTCCCAACAAACAATCTAGGCTTATAAAATTAAGTCTATAAGGTCTAAACTCTTATACTTGTTATAAAATAGCATTCATTATGTCAATGTTCCTTATAATGGCACATTATTAGAAGATTTGGCTAATATTACCTTTATTCTTATAATTTGGCTGGGTAAACGTTAATAAATCCAATTAATACGGCTACAATAAGGGTTCGAAATGTGTTCTTCTTATAGAGGCTTGTTACATTGCCTTTTAGCCGTATAATATTCAAAGTCATATAAAGGCTTTCAATATGGTAAATTATTCTTTTAAAAGTAATGCACAAGGTATCTATGATGCTTTTCAACTTATAGGAGCATTTGATAAGACGTCTATCCAACAAACTAATTCTAACATTTTATATGATCTTAACAAGGATGAATGCAATCCATATTCTCTTATACAGTGATAATAAAGCTATTATTCTCTTTAAGGTTATATTAAAATGCTTTACATAAGTAGATCCGCCATATTACGCAGCGGAATTTGTATTTAAAAAATGGATTCAAAACACTGGAAGGCTACAAAATTACCAAGCCGATACCAACGAATCAGCTAGTGGTTCCGTAGAGGATTATTTTATGGAAAATGAGAATGAAAAGGAAAGCAGTGAGAATGAATATAATTGTAGCGATAGTGATAGTGATATAGACATATAGTTAAATGAAGAGTTGAAGAATATTGATATTCGTAGTGATATCATAGAATGGGCAGTGAAATTCAATATTTATAGATATAAAAGGAGAAGCTGACTGACTGACTGACTGACTGACATATCAACGCAGGGCCTAAACTATAAGGGTTAGAAAGTTGAAATTTTTCACAGGGGAAACGAAACAAACCTTACAAAACTATGAAGTGCCAAAAAAATTACCTTGAATTTAAATATCGATGGTTTACCGATACATTAAAGCTCGAATCATCAACTCTGGCCAATACTATGCAACATTACTGAAATTAAAAGTATATCACCTATCGTGGTGGGAATAGGAAAGGAAAGGGAAATCAAAACCTGCCGATTTAAACTTATATTTAATTATTTAATAATTACAATACAATTTTGGCAAAAAATTAAAGTGAATCGTTGCAAAACCTATGTTTTCACGATCTCTCACGAAGTGTAAAGGTAAAAGGGTCGGATATACATATATAGTACGATTAAAATATTCCTTTCTTAGAATAAAACTTCCATGGGCATCGCAAATTATATAAATTTAAGATATTTTCCTTGTAGAAATTTGTCTACATCTGCCAATATGTATACTACCATTACAATATCTGCGGACAAACATATTATATATAGAATTATATTAATGGTGTACTACTATTACGTACTATTATATTTCAATCTAAAATTAGTGCACAAAGTATCCCTATAAAGAGATATCTCCCAGCCAACCCAACTATAGTGAAAAATAAATTTTATAAATTATGGCAAAAGACTAGCTAGGTACGATTTAGTTCGTGTGCAAGGAACCCTAACGATATGTAAAATGGCGATAGCTTAAGCAATAATCGTTGCCATTATAAGTCTCCACTCTCATAGACACCTTGTAGAAGATGTGCGTATCGTTTTGCTCTTATAATAGCACTGTTTATAACATGACTAAATAATTAATAACGTTTTAGGCACAAAAACAGCTTAATTTCGAGGGCGGGTTGATCCTACAACACACAGCGTACCACATTTTACCATGCATTTGGATTCCCATACACTTTTCACTATAAACGAGCACATAAATCACGTAAATAAACTACATAAAAAAATAGCTTACCGTTCACTTCTCAGTAAAATGGTTGACGTTTCTCTTTCTTCGCCAAACTGTTGCGAAAATGTAGGTAAATCTAACAAAAATACTTATAGTACAATCATAAATAGACGGCTATAAGGGCCAACGAATTTTTAAGAGCCTTTGATTTGCCGCAATGAGCTTAACTCCCTTGTACCGGACCATAATAAAACAAGTATAAGGGTGATCGCCCGTATTAACGCTATCCATATGTTTCCTATAAGATGCCTATAAGTGTATTGGCTTTTTAGGAGCTTTTTTCTTGCCATTATAAGTTTTACTTCCTTATTCCTTGTCATAATATAACACGTATAAGGAAAAAAAGCCGATAATAAAGCAACTATGAGGAGGGTATAAGGTTTTAGTCTTTATAAATTGTGCCCAAACGCACCCTTATTAGCGATAATGCGGCTCTTATAAGAATATTATTTTTGGCTATATAAGCCACAACAAGAGCAATTTTTGTTAGTTGGGTTAGTTAATATTAGCTAAAACATTATTTCTAAGAGTAAAATATATTAATAGTTACACCACAGTAACACCGCTATTCCAAACTAATCATTGAAAAGTTTTCATAGGATAAATCTTAACCACTACATTTTTTATTATGATGTTACCTCGTTATCATAAAACCTCTCATTCATTATTTTGTTATAATACCACCACACAAGCTTTCTTTACCTTAACAACGGTTGAAATATTATGTTACAATATTTTACTTATGGCTTAGACCGTATTTGTGACATCATATCGCGAATGTCAAGCAGACCCTTGTCATGTCACAATCCTCTTAACTTGTATCGTTGAAGCAAACCGTTGCGTACGTCTACCTACTGCCTATGGATCCTTCGATATTTCTTAGCGTTACTTTAATTATCGAACGTGTATGTTGTCATAAGGTAAGTTAGACAAACAACTTGGCGTTGCCTATATTGTGGATAGCTTAACACAGTAATGAGTCTGAATAATGAAATTACCTTCTCTGAAAAATAAACTTACACTATGCACGTGTTTACGTTTAAATCTGCACTGATTATATAATATGTAATGGGTTAATAAACCACAACATATTTTGTTCATGTCTCTTCTCACTTTGTGACGGCACGCAATTTTTGTATTCCCACAAAGAAATCGAAGAACTTGATTTAATATATTTTAAAACTTTGAACCTCTTCACTTCAGTCTGAGTTAAAGTTAAAGTCTTTATCGGAAGTTTGAATCGAATTCTTCCACGCAGTGACACTTCAGCAAGCAGTTTTTCGAGTTAGCCATGCGGATTTCTATCAAAGTGGAAGCGAAAATAATATGATCGTATGCACGCACCATTGCTAAATGACGTTCTCCGGATATCTTTTAGGAATTTATTACGAATTTGATCCTGTTGTCCATTCAGTCCATTAGACAGACATCTGATACCTGTTAACAATTTTCTTAAATAATCTTTTAAAAATGTAAAATAAACCAGTTTGTGTTAGCTACACTAAATCTATTAATATGCATCTGTCTGTAATGGGAAAGTATTGCTTCGGCTTGACTTTGGCTAAATTTTCGAACCTGAATGCATATATCTTAGTTATGAATTCCTTGCTTATCCAAAATTTAGATAAACAACAACATTGTTGAAGTAGTCGTGTAGGTACTCAGGGGCACATGTTGCGACCTACCTATCAAACTCGTGAAACAAAGCCGACTAAGTCTTGTATTATGCAAACAAGCATCATGTAAGGCGTGGATTTATGAGGGAAGTTCGTTGGGAGAATCGCGAGCATCGCCGGTGGGACGCTGGGTTCACTATTGCTCCATATATTCATATTTGGGTTTAGACACGGAAGTTCTTAGGAGGTCACCCTGGGGAAAACCGTGTACGCATGAGTGACGTCGATTTATAACCCGAGTCACATGCTCCAAAGGACCGTTGTTGATGGTACGTCACCTCGTCATAAATATTAAAACAATTCCTCTGTTGTCTTCTACATTGAATAGATATTATTTTAAGCTTTTTAGTGAACAAAATCAAAGTCGACGCACGCAAGAGACATAAATTATGTCATGTGATGACGCTAATGTACAGATGGACGGGTAAATACCCGTCCATCTGTCCAATATTTAATACTCAGTTTAATTAAGGCAATAGCCAAATGAATGAGATATTTAAAAAAGGATTGAATGTAGCTTTTTTAGGTGCTTTGAGATATCTTTATTGGCTATAAGAATGGCTTATAAGATTTTTTTTTAATTTAAATGGTATTTTCTTAATCAACATGAAATTCAAAATTGACAAGAATGCTAACTATAAGCTGCATGAATCACCATGGTTTTGATATCAGCCATATTTCACATAGCAAAAATCTTATTTTTCAAAATGAGAGGTGTTATAAGTTCTGTTTAATTTGAATGAACACTGACTGAATCTCATTGTTAAAAAACCTTGTTGTTTAAAAACCTTGTATTATGCTCAAATAAAATTGCGCTAAATTTTCTATTAACCACATTTAGTTGTATATTAAGCTACAAGACCGCGATAAAAATCCAACAAGCAAGTTGGCAAGCGATTCGCTTCGTGTGCAAATAAATCTCCGCGGATAACTTATTTGTGCGGCTTCCGAAGTAGAGATTCATTACCGATTGTAAATCTGAAAACTGGGACGGGGTGAATAAGCACCTGGTTTTTAAAAAGGCTTCAAATTGTTAAGGTAGGTGCACACATAACTAAGAAAAGGTTATACCTTCAAAGACGCTAAAAAATTAATAATATCAAAACGGGCCCGTTGGCGCATTCGATAGGTAGTGACCGTGCCTGTATTATTATTATTATTTATTAATATTTAAAAAAGTTATACATATAAAAGGAGATATATATATAAAAGGAGAAGCTGACTGATTGACTGACTGACTGACTGACTGACATATCAACGCAGGGCCTAAACTATAAGGGTTAGAAACTTGAAATTTTGCACAGGGGTTCCTTTTATAACGTAGGGGAGCACTAAGAAAGGATTTTTGAAAATTCACCCCCTAAGGGGTAAAACGGGGGTGCAAAGTTAGTATAAGACTTTGGCGTTTTTGAAGTCAAGTAGGCAACCCGAAAGCGGGCAGACGTCGTTAATGGGTCTAATTCTACGAAGAGAAGAGCGAAGCTGCGGGCGTCCACTAGTTAAATATAAATTAATATCGTTAATATTATCTAAATAAGTATGTATTTAAAAATATATTTGTATATCAGTCTCTGACACCCGTAGTACAGAGACTTAAGTTTAAAGCAATCAGACGGACTCTGAATACATATTTAAACTATAATAAGTGAGGAGGGATGCTGCAATTGCTTTATTTAAGCAATAAAACAGAACTGAACACTGCAGTATACCGCAGACAGTCTATTCAGACGAGTGTGAAACACAAACGCTGGGCCAAAAATGAGTCGCAATTATGTAAAGCTACAGCTAAATATTCACAGACAGAAGTGAGAATGTGTACACATGCGATGAGATATTTGATTAATTTGGCAAGCGTATATACTGTCGGACTGGCAGTAACCAAATCATACAAATATATACCTATTCATTAACTGTATAAATGTATTATTTATAGCATACTACGGCTACGAGAGCTCGTTCCTCTGTGTTTTAATTAAACGTTGGTATCCTTAGAAAGCATAAAATCATAACTGTAAGTATTTTCTGGCTGCTATTAATAAATATTCAAGGGTGCAGCCAAACGTTCCTCCAAGCTTTCCGTGCGTACAATAATTCAATTTTAGTCATTAAGTCAGCAATAGAGCGAATAATCGGTTGCACTAATTAAAGTACATGGAAATGACACGATGCTATTGTTTAACGTAATGAAATCACCTGCATTACGATTTGTAACTACTGACAATGCTTCTAATCTAAAGTTAAATTCTGTGTAGTGTTTTGTTGTTCATTCTCGCAATACTCTTATTTCTCATGACGTTATCACGTAAAATTATCGTTCTTAAACCGACATGTCAGACAACCATATTTTTTTTTAAAAAATTTAAGCTAAATTTGAACATAGCCCCAAACCATACAATTTTTACGGTTTTTGTGGGTAATGGAGTAATATTCTAATTCGGGTTAACTTCAGATCCGAAATGGTACAGTCATTAAAATATGCAATGCTACTCGGTACGTGCCCAATTTAAAAAATAATGTCACTATGGATGTTCAAACTTGTTTAAAACCACTAAAAATTGATTTTATTTCAAATTCCACGGATCGAAGCAACTATCTAAAGTATATATTATTTATTCTAATTCTATTTATTCTAACAACAATTAATAAATCAACAAACTGTATGTAACGTCGTCGTTAGAACCTAGATGTCAATGTCAAAAGCTTTAAAAAAACGTATGCCTTTTACAGGGAGTTTCGTTACGTCGACGTTACCCACGACAAAACAAAAACATTTGCTTTGTCAAAAAACCATTAAGCTAAATATGCGTCACAAATTGTTTTTCTGGCAACAATAACCACCGAGGATTTAAAAAGTTTCATCTTTATTTGTTACAAAAGCAAGTTGAGAACTAAGCTATTTCTATTCGGACTTTAATAGCGCTTGAAATTAAACAAAACTTCCGAAGGGCGAAACCTTGGCCGCCTAAAAGGTTAAAGTTTAATTTAAAGTCAGACAGGGTTTTACCTGTTACACGAAGATAGCTATCTGCAAGTAGCGCATAAGGTAAAGAAAGGGTAGTTTATAATAGAGAAGCTTCTCTACGCCACTACAATTTCTGTATGGAACAATGACTTTATATTGCACCCTCCATTTATCTGTTTAAAAATGTATGGGTTGCGATAACCTGGCGTCGCAACGAAATGGTATAATACATTTTGGAGCTATCTACTTGATTCAGAATGGATCGTGTGTGCCTCGCGAATAATGCTAAAACTCTACGTTTTTAAATGATTGAAAGAATGTAGTAGCAATTGATAAACTGCCACTGTCAGAACAATTTGTTTAAATTGCTCGTGAATTTGGTAGGACGGAATTGACGCGCAAATGACGTAAAGATTTATGTTTTGATGTAAAAGTGTTACATAATTATTGACGTATAATAAGTTTCTACACTGTTTACATTTAAATCAGAGATTATATATATTTTTTATAACAAAACCAGTCCATGATTAATCGTTAAGTCTGTTGGTATTAAATCATGAACCAAAAACGTAAACACAAACAGTCCGCAATCCGTAATAAATATCAATTATTATGACAGCTCACGCATTTAAAAGTGAACAATTTACCATGTACTTGTATTTACCAAATATTTTAATTCTGATTTATTGTCTCCCTTACATTTTCTAATTTACCTTTGTACATTTATTTATGAATCATGATGTGAACCAGAGATTAATAAGTGAAAAGTGGCGTTAACCTTGAGGACATAATTATATTTTTAAATTAGTTGGTTTGTTATAATCTACCATCAATTAATTTCATTTATCAGGTTTTTAACGGGGTTACTATGCGCTAAAATGGGAAATTACAATAAAATGTCTTAGTTACTTCGATCCTCAAACTAGGTGATAAGGTTGATTTGAGAATGACATGTGTTCATAAGAAGGTAGAGTTCACGTGGTTGCACGGTGCGGTAGTGGCGTACGTCATTATCATAATATAACAAACGATAGGCGATGTCAGAGGCCTAAACTTGTAGCATTTGGCGCACTGGAGCAGCGTGGTGGTCCCAAGCCTTCTCAGTAGTAATAATTATTAAAAATTGTTTTTTAAAAAAAAGCTTTTTATAACTTTTTTTTATTTTCGTGCATTGTCATCGGAACCAAATATGTGTGCCAAATTTCAGCTCGATAGCTTCAGCTTCAGAAGTGGGTGAAATATTGATTGCAAGATTCCAGGATATACATAGATACATACGAGTGAAGTTAAATAAAAGCTTTTAAAAAGCGACCCGATGCGTATACCGAAACCCGAGATTGTATAATGCTCACTCCAATTCTATTGACTTTAATATCATGAATCCAATTAGTATTAACTTTCCTCCAGCATAAGAATAAAAAGAAGAAAATTCTACAAATAAACCCAAAAACATGTAAGAGAAAAACTCCGAACATCTTTCGTGTCCCGTCCGCTCGTTATTTTGCAAAATAATTGAAACACTACATTTCCACGTGTAATTAGTCTGTTTTGCAACTCCTGTCGTAGAAAAGTCCGTAATACTGAATAAAAGTATTTGAGTTTCTTGCCTCTAACTTTTTTTGAGTTTCAAGAGACATAAGGTCGATTCACACATATCAGTGAACCCACAGTTCCGGCACAGTACCGCATCAGTGATAATTATTCTTTCAAACATTCTCTATGGATGTATTCACACTTGTCAGTGTCAGTGTCGTCTCAGTACCGTCAGTGTCAGTGCCGGCACCGGCTATCACGGACGTGATCGGCGACGACGATATTTTGTCACGGATCACTGATGCTTCATGTACCCATTTTCTTTTTTTTCCTAGATTCTCTTCTTTTTCTTCGTCTAAAGCAATGGCTATCATAGCTAATTCTGTGTTATTGAAGAGTGCCATCAAAACAATCGACGTCAACGCTAGTCTGAAGGGAACGTCGTGCACGAAGACCCGCAGAGAACTGTACTGTGCCTGATATGTGTGAATTGAAGCACTGACGCACCACTGTAGCACGGATACGGAACTGTAACGGTACTGTGCCGGAACTGTGGGTTCACTGATATGTGTGAATCGACCTTTAAGCAGACATTCTGATAACATTAAATTACGAGTACATAAAGTTTCGACAGGGCTGCGATACACCAGCCTTATGCTACGAGATGCTTATAATACCTACTCGATAATGTTAATTATGTTAACTCTTTCACTACAAGTACCTACCTATAGTCTTCCAAGTGGGTAAGACGAGGCATTGTTAAATTAAAACGTCATTAATCATCCGTTTTTGAATAAATGGGACTCAATAGGAGTAAATAGTGTAATACTTCTATCATCGCCAATATTTTTAACCCGCTTTTAATAGCTTGGTATGTACCAATGTATGTATGTATTTTCTCCCACTTCCAAATGTCGGATTAATTTGAAACTTTGCACACTTATCAAATACCGATGATAAGGCAATAATTTAAAAAAAATGTAGGTGGTGTACTACTACTATTTTTTTCTGTATCCATCCCTACCTATACATATGTCACTATAATCCTGTATGTCATCTATTACCGACAGGCGTACGTTACGTATTTAGTTATCTGTGCTTGTAGCACAAACGACGCTGCGCTGCAGAATCAACCAAAATAAGAAATTACCCATTTAAAATACTGAAATATCTAAGACGGTACTTACCTGTAGGATTTATTATCAGTGTTCAACGCGCAACCATGAGCACTTCATGATAGGAAACTTTCTATGCCTTAGTATAGGAAACCGCGTAAATTGGTACAAAATTGAGTCCTCTGTACGCTGACAGGCCGCAGCTGCGACACGCTGACAACGGCCAGGCTACTGTCGTCTATTACCGACACGGGTTGACCGCTCGCCGGGCGCTGCGCCTCAGGATGAACCAAATCATAAAATGTAAAACGGTTCGCTGAACCATTCCAAGTAAATTATTACCTTGATACCTATTTGGTACGATTGCATAATTTTACAAGAGATCTCTTTGGGGATTGGTTAAAAGCAACTATTCAAATATTTTATTTCATAATTAGAAAGGAAGAGTTCATAACGGCAAAATCCGTGGTGGTGACAAAGGCCGCGTATATTTTCTATAAGTTCTTCCAACAAAACATTACTATTTGGATATTCCTATTGCTCCCTTAAAGGGCTTACAGTTCCGGAACATATACATTTCCGTCCGTGTTCCCGCTCCATTTCCTGTAACAAACCTTGTTTTCAGGATAATAATAACACTATCTAACTCTGTTTGTAAATATTATTATTTCATAAATATTGGTAGGTAAACAAATACCTACTAGTAATTTGTTGTACGAGTATCTATTTCGATATGTAGATGTATATGTTTTACTTAAATTTTTATCCAGTCTCTTATTTCGCTGGATAATTCGTCTTTCGTAAAGACTTTTGTTCTAAAACTATTTGACAAGGTAACGAGCTTCAATGTATCCCAGGTAATAAACCAAGATAAGGTAAGAACCTAGTAAGGGGTCAAAAATCTAACCACTTTGCAAATGATTAAGGTACACTTAATCATTTGCAAAGTGGTTAGATTTTTTTATGCGTTAGCTGATTTCGCCGTTATTGAGTGGATTATGCATGCCAATATTTTTATATGAATAAAGTGCTGCTTGCAAAATTGTTTTTGTACATTCAATTGACACGGTTACAGAAAATTGATAAGTAAGTAAGTTTAGGTATATAACATTAAATGTAGCTTAGCCCAAAGGTTGACTGGCAGAAAATGCTCTTAGCATTAAGTCCGCCTTTTGTACCATATTTAGGTATAATAAAGCGTTTAATAAATAAATAAATGCGTATTACTCAATCGATTCAATTAAAGAAAAACATTTTGTGTTTTGGTCAAAATAACAGAAGTTCACTCTATGTTGTGATCATAAAACCCTTATTTTACATACATTACATTTTAGTTCAAGCCTCTATCAAAAACGGGTGAGTCCGATTTTTATGATTATTTCCGCAAGCACTTCTCAAACTTTTATAGCTTCTTACATCGACAGGCTGTAATGTAATTTATCCGTCTGTGGACCATCCCCGGAGATATCGCAACAGAACACAGAAGTTATGACCCTATAGCTTACCCTTTCAAAGCGTATCGACTGGAAGTAGATTTACTAGATTTAGCTTTATGCGCAGAGCCAATGGGAAACTAACAGGCTCGTTTTATCGAAACTGATCTCTCCTTGGGAGAATATACGGCACGCTAAAAGGATGCGAAATCAGACGAGAAAAAACCATTACTATCTCGATCCGACGAATATTTGCCTGTCAGAAGAAGTACCGGATTGTCGGCTTAAGTTGTATATTTTATGTAGCTACATATAGGTCGTTTCCTAACAGAATATGCTAGCCGAGCGTTCAACAAATAAAATAAACGCATGGTTTGTTCAAGTGTATAAATTAAAAACAAAATTTGCCTCAGAAAACAAAATGGGTGTTGTAAAAGTTTAAAAGTTCGTATTAATCTAGCAATGGCGTTAAAACATTGCGGGTGGAATTAAAAAGTTACTAAAATACAAATATGAAAATCATTTTATACGAATTTAGGTAATATCAGTAAGTATTTCAAATTAATAAAAATTGATGAAAAGTTAACATCTTTATTTCCCACCAATTTAACAACAAGCGACCTATTGGATATTTGCTTTGCATTCTTAAAATAAATATTATATCCTATAAATTACAACGATTTTATTTTTATTTTTTATTTGTGGAGTTGGGGCTTGAGGCACGTCGACCATAACTGTTCGTTTATTCGCAGCCCATTAAATTTCGCCATCCAGTCCAATGGCTTTAAAAAAAGCTTTTGTCATCCAAAAAGAAGCCTTTTTGGATGGCGATGACCATAAATCCATCCGGATGCAATACATATGACGACATGAACATTCCGTTTGTGCACCAGACCACAACAGTTAAGGAGGAGATGCAAAGGTGATCGTCCTCCTTGCAGAACCTGCACTCCAATTACAACGATGGCTAACATACCAAGTTATTGTAACCTCTTAATAAATATAAGGAATCCTTTTAACTACTTTCAATTAACTACCACTCAACAGGATGCAAAGAGAAGACTTCAGAGAACAGTATTAGGTACTATTTGATGTAGTTAAGTATGCTTAATATAGATGCAGAATTTCTAACGATTTTTGACGAATTCATTAAAAAGTAAATACAACCTCTCATTGTCATATCGCTATTATATATTCTGTGCTATCGGTTTGACTGGCAGGGAATGTCAATATGCATTAAGTCCGCCGTTTGTAAATTTTACACTAATATATATAAAAATAAACATCCACAGGTACAAATAAAAATAAAAAAGTGAAATAATTAATCATCAGACTTGCCAAATCTATATATATAAAAGAAAGTCGTGTTAGTTACACCATTTATAACTCAAGAATGGCCGAACCGATTTGGCTGAAAATTTGTCGGGAGGTACCTTAGAACCGGGGGACTGCTATAGGATACTTTTTATACCGCTCCGTTTTATTTTATTTTTTAGTGACAGTTGATACTTTGACAATTTGAAATTTTTGAAGTCGACCAGTTGATGTGTTTGTTTTACAGAGTACATTTTAAATGTTTGTTTCGAGTTTCTAATAACTTATTGTGTCGATATTATCATCAACAATACCATGCCGCGACCAAGACAATCAATTCTTTTCCGACAAAGCCGTAATCCACCTAGGATTCGAAACATTGCGAATCAAAGGGCACGTGAAGAGCGCCGCGTTAGTATGGCGACTTCGTGCTTCTCAATCACAAGAGCAAAACGAGGCAGCCACTGAAACGGCTAGGTTGGCAATGCGAAATCGTGGATCAAAGCTCAGAGATCAAGAACTAGATAATTTTAGAAGAACAAGAAGAAATTTATCAAGTACTGATTTGAATCGAGCAGCGTTTCAATACGATTTCAGAACTGATTACTGTCCGCCACCTGAACCATTTCATTCATTGTTTCTTGGCGAAACACCAGAATCACGACATTTTCTAGCAAACATTCGAAAATATAATAGTTGTTTCCAAATGACTTAATTTGGGGTAGTCATTATGGAAGAACGAGGATTTAATCCGACTCTATATATATAAAAGAAAGTCGTGTTAGTTACACCATTTATAACTCAAGAATGGCCGAACCGATTTGGCTGAAAATTTGTCGGGAGGTACCTTAGAACCGGGGGACTGCTATAGGATACTTTTTATACCGCTCCGTTTTATTTTATTTTTTAGTGACAGTTGATACTTTGACAATTTGAAATTTTTGAAGTCGACCAGTTGATGTGTTTGTTTTACAGAGTACATTTTAAATGTTTGTTTCGAGTTTCTAATAACTTATTGTGTCGATATTATCATCAACAATACCATGCCGCGACCAAGACAATCAATTCTTTTCCGACAAAGCCGTAATCCACCTAGGATTCGAAACATTGCGAATCAAAGGGCACGTGAAGAGCGCCGCGTTAGTATGGCGACTTCGTGCTTCTCAATCACAAGAGCAAAACGAGGCAGCCACTGAAACGGCTAGGTTGGCAATGCGAAATCGTGGATCAAAGCTCAGAGATCAAGAACTAGATAATTTTAGAAGAACAAGAAGAAATTTATCAAGTACTGATTTGAATCGAGCAGCGTTTCAATACGATTTCAGAACTGATTACTGTCCGCCACCTGAACCATTTCATTCATTGTTTCTTGGCGAAACACCAGAATCACGACATTTTCTAGCAAACATTCGAAAATATAATAGTTGTTTCCAAATGACTTAATTTGGGGTAGTCATTATGGAAGAACGAGGATTTAATCCGACATTATAGGTATGTATTAATTTATTTAATTTTCGTAACTACTTACAAAGAATAAAGTAGAACATTAACATACTATAATTATTACTATGTTACTATGCACTTATGCAAATTATAAAAAAAATATTTATAAATCAGTAATACTGACTTTGCTTTTGATTTTGTAGATAAAAGGACAGACAGATTTACCATTGAATCGGATCATTACAACCTCTCGAAGATGCACAAAATATTTTTTTACAATTATACTGCATGGGCAACATGATCGACGTCAAGAGATTCAGCAATGAAAAGAGCAATAAACAAGATCTGCAGCAAATACTTCATGAACTTCATGCGTTGGTCAGGTTGTTCAAGAGTGCTTTGGAGCGCATGACAAATGAGGACTACAAAGTGGTGATCAGAGCGGATAAACAACCATCTGGAAAACACGAACGCACATTTAACGCTCCAGATTAAGTCAAATTAATAATTTATTAACATTAATTTAAGATCATCTGCATTATTTGATCTTGCGTATGAAAATAAAACGAGAAATGTAGTCTATCACAAGGTACCTAATATATAAATAAATGGTCAATAAAGAATCATTAAAATAATTAATTTGTTTTATTTATATTATGTACTATGCTAATAAAAATAAAATCAAAAATATACTCATTTATTTCCTGCGCGGAACAAAGTTCGCGGGGTTAGCTAGTTCATAATAAAAGAAGCGTCTTATTATAATAGGCTACATAGGGGTGTCCCATAATGCAAAAAGCCCTTTTGAAATTGATTGCTTCTAAAGTCAATAAAAGAATGCCATTTGATTGAAGTGAACTACATCCCAATATTTTATCGATTCAATGAAGCTATCCAAATGTTAAATAGCATCATTTGCTCCTGAAAATTCTCTCTCATCGCATTTAGAGCTCGATTATCAAAAAACAATTTCGTCGGAGACACGAGGAGAATTCTATTCGTTTATCCCGCGAGGATGGATTCGATATCGTAAAGTGCCATTGTTTGGGTGTAATGGATATTTTATGCAATGGTATAGGCCCTTTTTGTCTCCGGTGTCTATTTCCTGACATATTAACAGTTATGTGTGTGACCTTAAGTCATGTCGGTTGTTATTGATAAAGCGACCCTAGCTATGTAAATCCTTCTTAAGGGCTGTGGTACATTACTTGATCACTTCAAATTGAATAGGACATGAAATATGGCTATCATATAATACTATTATAAATGTGTAAGTTTGGATGATTGGATGTTTGTTGCTCAATCACGCAAAAACTCAAAAACGGATTTGGATGAAACTTGACACATAGATAGATGACAACCTAGATTAGAACACAGGATGTTGGTATGGTTGACGGGAGTGCATATATTATAATCAATGTTTGTTCGTATTTTTTAGCGTTTCCTAGCAATGACACTACTTGATGATGATTTAAATTAGTTTAAAACACTGTTTAAAATCAAAATTAATTCATGACTTATTCTAACTTTCTTACTCTAGTTTTGAGTCTGAGCACCTAGAACATGAAACTAAAAGCGTTTGTATTTTAATTTATACATTAATTTTATCCATACGAAACAGTACCTAAAGTCCTTTGTTAGAAAACACGAGCTGAGAACAGCTGCGTAAAATTTCCAAGTGCATGTCTTATGTATTATGGCGATTATGGCATATTTATTATTATAACAGAAATTTGAGTCGGTAACATCATTATACACCAGAACTACACACAGACTACACAGAAAATATCCATTGAATACCCTGTCCCAAGTTTAAACAAGAAATAAAAATCGGTACCCTAATTATTACTTTAACGACAAAATTGGGTTGCTTGTAATAAATACGTCGCTCACAATGCAAATGTTTCGTATCAGCCGTGACAGATTGTTCGGTGCGGCTTTGTTAGAGTTCCGCTTTCAAACATGTTCAAATGAATTCACAGCGCTCTTTTGTAAAGTATCAGTCCAAAAAAAAAAAACGAAAATAATCTCCTCGTAATTCTCACATGCGCCAGTTTTTGTACGGAACTTTGAAACGAGACTACAAAGCGACCTTTTTTCAACGGGAAAGTTATAAGTTAGAGCGTCTGCTTCGTGACATGTGATGTGAAAAACAAACTTGCGTATGCAAAATATACGTCGTACAGTGATATATTACCGCGTTATTAATAATCTAGAGCTAATATATTCCGGGGACAAAAAAGTCGCCGTAACTATGTAGAATTTAATAACGTACATAATAATTTATTCAATTTCTCTTTTCTTTGGGTACTCATGCTACATTTATTTAAATGTTAATGGTTAGTGAATAATAGTACTTATATTACAGACGAGTAGATATAAAGTATAGATGACCTGTTTGCTTTAATCCTTAAAAATGTACGTAACATCTTATAATTACAACCTACCACCAGCTGCCTACAGTTATATTTTTACAGACGAAACTTATTCCGTATTTACTCAAATGACTAATTGTTTTACATATTAAATAGCTACAGATTTTTTTTTACATCTTTACACATAAAGTACAATATAAATAAAGGAAATTGCGTAATGTAAAACTAGCTGAAAATGTAGAAACAATATTTGGGCGTTAATCACTTGGGTTTTGGAAATTCATGGATTTGCACCATTAGATCATGTTAATAGGATTGTAGACCATTAGTACAGCTTATTCATTATTTCGTACTGTGTGAATTTCAACTGCACCGATGACTTTAATCTCGCTACAGGGCACTGCTCTTTATTCGATTTTTTTTATCTGAACTGACAAGACACGGATTACGTACAAATCTCATATGAGACCAATTATTGACCCCCACCGCATACTCTTAGAATAGGAGAGAGCATAGAAATCGCTTGCGATTTACGTGGACTTCTGAGATACCTATTCCAACCAAGAGAGTCGGAGGTATAGGTTCCATGTTATACTGGCACTGGGAATCAATATCCTTACTAGACAAAGTCAAGTCATTTATTTCGGTATGAGGTGATTGGGCACGCTTAACAATGATGAAATCCGTAGACGAACAAAGCTCACCGACATATGCAGTTCGCAGAGTTGGTAAGTTGAAGTGGCAATGGGCAGGCCACATCGTTCGAAGGACTGACAACCGGTGGGGGAGAAAAGTCCTCGAATGGAGACCACGACCACGGAAAAAGGAGCAAAAGTCGCCCTTCGACAAGGTGAACAGACGACCTCAAGAAGACGGCGGAAAACTGGCCGGAGGCCTATGTCCAGCAGTGGACCTCAAAAGGCTGATGGATGGATGGAATATGCATAATATAGTAGTCAAAATAAAATTACAGGTTTCTAATGTAATGACGTAAATAAAAACATTTTTTGCGCTCATATTGCAAACACTGGCTGAACCTTACGAGATAGATCAAAATAATGTACCTACTACAGTAATGTACACCTTAAAAAGGTTTACAAAAAAGTCCGTTATGATATATGTCTATTTCTTAGGTATAACCCACAATAATCATTTGTTATTCGTTACTTTTTACGAGAAATTATGGCTTATTTACGAAGCGATTTTGAGCAATACAGCATTAATCCTTATCCAATCCTAATCCGGGGGCATCGGCCGGGAGGTAGCAATGACCATTAATAAATCGCTGCAGGTTTAGATTTGAGCGTTGAGTGTTTTTCACATATGTCGCTCTTCCAAGAGTAATCTCTAAAGAAAATATGTTTGTATTGTCTAATGACAAAGAAGCTGCGAACGTTGTATAAAAAGACATTCTGTAGTATATTTAATGTCAGCATTGCAACCGTGCGGAGCCGGGGCGGGTCGCTAGTATCTATCTAGCTGACCCCGCAAATGTTATTCTGCCATATGAAATGTTAAAGTGACGCGACGCTTAACGTCAATGAACGTCAGCGGTTTAAAATCATTTTCCGGTGGACCAAATTGTGAATCTAAACCATTCTCGAATCCATTATTATATATCGTCACCACTGCGTGACACGCTGATGCCAGTTCCTACGACTGTCTCCGGAAGGCTTGTTAAGTTATGAAATCCGTACATGGCCTTAGGTTTAAACATATCGTTATTATCAATTCTAATTCTTCTTAATCTAAGAGAATACCCGCACACAGCATCGGTCAATGATGATTTGTGCTTATGAGCATGACGTTAGTGATGAAGGTAAGTTTATATACCTACGAGTAACGCATTTCACAAAGTGCTTCTTAGAAAAATAAATGACATCAAAATCAAAAGATGCTGAATTTGGTATAGGAACGAGCCTCCGAAATAAGTACACAAAAATAGACAAAATCAAATTCCGCAAAATATACCCATTGTAGTTAGTTAGGGATGCGAAGAAAACGAATAGTACATATACCTATCGACGTGGCTTTTGTCGGACCCGTTCAATCAGTACCAGCTACTTAAGTGATTGGTTTTTTAAAGTCCGTACCTCCTTGTACTGGTACGAGTTTGTTGATAGAGATGCCACCCGACAATTTACGGTTGGTATGTTCGAAATATTATCAGACGTGATTTATTAGGTGCCTTTTTTTAATTTTTTTACAGAAGAAAATAATTGCCAACGTTGGGATAAATTTTAAGAGACACAATAGCGAAAATATTGTTATTATTTACTAACTCAAGGGTAATTTCTGTTATAGAATCTTACCCTGGAGTGTCATCAACTTGTGATAATCTGGCGGGTACTTAGTACGATTCACAGATAATCGTAAATAGTCCATGAATACTTACTTACTGCTAATCATTTTTATTTGCGACTAGTGGACGGGCGTCCACTAGTCGCAAATAAAAATTCTTCGCTCGCGTAGAATTAGACCCATTAACGACGTCTGCCCGCGTTCGGGCTGCCCACTTGACTCCAAAAACGGCCAAGTTTCATACTAACTTTGTTAGTTTTAACCCCCGTTTTATCCCCTTAGGGAGTGAATTTTCAAAAATCCTTTTTTAGTGCTCCCCTATGTTATAAAAGGAACCCCTGTGCAAAATTTCAAGTTTCTAACCCTTATAGTTTAGGCCCTGCATTGATATGTCAGTCAGTCAGTCAGTCTGTCAGTCAGTCAGTCAGTCAGTCAGTCAGTCAGTCAGTCAGCTTCTCCTTTTATATATAGATTACATCTTTTAATATAACTAAATCTTTTAATTTAAAATATTGTGAATGACAAAATTGATTTATTTCAGAATTTGTTTTCTTCTTTTTAGCGAATTCAAATTAAAACTAGTTTTAAAATGTTTTTTTTTTTATGTACTTATAATTTTTTTAATTATAATAAAAAACTGGTCTCGAAACGAAACAATGCCGTTTAATTTCGCAGGAAAGCGACGTTCCATTTTAAAGTTACATGACCCAGATTTCTGAACTAATCTGCGAGTTTGTTCGAGTCACTTCGAAGGACTACTTACGAGTAGGTACTTAGTACTAGTGTAAACTTAGTTTGTATTCGGAGCTTAGCTGGTACTAACTCAGGAGTCTTAGTACTAGGTTTAACAATTAGGCCCTTTTTAAGGGTTCTTAAAAGTATTATATTAGAATTGAATTCGAAATAGCTGAATCCATATTTTTAACTTTGGGTAGAGTCAGAGCCACAACAGAATTTTCTAGCACAGAATAATATAATGATTGATAAAAAATATATGTTTCTATTCAAGTCAATAATAATAATAATTCTACTGTTGTAATAATAATATTACAACAGTAGAAAAATTATTTTATAATTTTTTTTTTGTTAATGTTATATAAAATCAAAAACAACATATTCTATTACGTCACAATATTATCGCCTAATATTATAACAGCCAAAATAATATACTACATGCATATTTAGTGTGTGCAAAAAATCGGCTAGGTAAATGCTATCGAAGTATCGACCCCTCACAACCCATAACCTAGAAAACTCGCTCGAAGCAAGTCGGTCGTTATAGAAAATTTTAATCATAACTCGTAGAAGCGTGCTTCTGTTACGAATTGAATAAAGATAATGGAGTAAGACATTTAAATAGTTCAGCCATTAAGGACCTAGAACGAGCCAGACTAGATATACACTTGCTCACTTACCATGCAAATGAGTATGGAATTTAGTGGGCTATTATCTACCAGCGTTATTATTAAAGAAAAAATCAAATTTTCTTTATAGAAAAATAGAAAAATATAGACCTACTAGTGGACTATACATAAATCATGCCACTTCATCCGTTTCCAAATTTAAAATTGAATAAAAAAATTAATGTAAGGAATTAGATATGAAACATTTTCGTATGTTCAGTCTACCTCATGTAAAAATCACTTGTGTGACAATTTAAACTGCTAACATCGATACACTTATCACCATAAAACCATTAAAAATATAACAAATCGTAAGGCTTTCAATTAAAATCACCTTGTTATCAACTATTTAAAAATATACGTCGGGCTTTGTTGACACTTTTAAGAATGTCAACTATCTTGGCGGCTGATCGTCAGGTGCAAGAATGAACATGATTGGTCTATTGGAAACACGTGTCAAGCCTAGTACACCGTCTTACCCGTCACCCAGTCTTACCCCGCTCTCCCCTCATCAAAACCAAGCTTTTCCAAGTGAGCACGTTGCAGCAATTATAATACATATATCACTACGACCTACGTGTTATAGAAATCTCCAAAATGTTTTCGAATTTCGAAAGCGGTTAAAATCCACCAATCCATACTTGTCTAGCATTGTGTAATACAGAAAGGCTAGTAACACTAGTGAACAGTTATAAGTACGAGTGTACTCACCAGTCCTTGGGTAATAATAGGTACACTCGTAAGTGGATCGAGTAGTACTATTAGTAGTTACTCTATACTTTTGTTAATGAAAATGGACAACATTCCACCTTGCTTCTGATTGCGCATGTTTACGATGATCCTTCGTAGCACTTCAGTAAAACTTCATTCCACTTGTTGCGCGTTTGATGTCTGCTGCTCTTAGTAAAAAGTTTGAATAAAGCGCTAAGCACCTAAGAAAAGCTTTACTCAAAGTTTCATCTACTTTATAGCTTGAAACTGAAGAATTTACTCACGGTCGTTTGACCACGTAACATTGCGAGTCGGGTACTAGAAGGCAGCTTCGGTCGCGTGGAGAAAAGAATTACTGGAATACTTAGAGATGTTACTGGAGCAACTCTATCCAGCCATATATTCAACTCCAACTCTAACATATTTTTGGGATAATAATATATGTCATAAAATATCATATAAGAACGGCAAAAAGTTTTCACATTACACCAGTGCTATCTCTTACTTTTCATCACTTCAATTACTACTTTTATAAAATATAGAAAACTAGGTTTTTGACTGGATTTAGTAACAAAATTCAAAAACGCAGAATAAGTATTGGAGTTCACATTATTTAAGTAGGTTCCATATTTACAAACAATATTATTACGACGTCGTTAAAGTGAAAGCTCTATGCGTTCGGTACTCTACGGAAATACCATGCATATTACCATAGTATAAATAAAGAGTCGCTCCGCATGATATTACACTATGTAATCTTGCGTTCCAAATTCAAATGTGGCATCTTCCATTAAGGGCACACCAGTCGACCGTCACTTTTGAAGAATAGGTTTTTACCAAAAATATTGCCGTCGCGCTGACCCCCAACCTTACCCCTTAGCGTGCGATAGAGAGAAGTGCAGTCTCGAACTGATTTTACCTACGTAAAATTAAGAAAATCGTCCTTTCGTAATCCCCTGTTTTCTCCTCGAAATCTAGACCGATTTCAATATTTCTTTCAGTTAAAATGTAGAACAGGGTCTACGTTTTGCTTTTTTGGGATATGTTAGTAATTACCAGTTTGCTTGATGTTTGAAAATGTATGTAAAAAAAGTCGATTTTTTTTATTTTAAAAGATTTTTTTTCTCTTCTATTAAGCAAATTATGAAAAAAAAACAAAACGTACAGGCATGGCAGAGGTACGTATAAATCGTATGGTATTTTTTTTTATTCTGTAACTTCTTTATCCTAGGAGGAAACAGGGGACTACGTTTGTATGGAAAAAGTGTCAACTCATATCCTCTTAAGTTCGTGAAAGGGATAGATAAACTCGAGTATCTGTTGTTCGAAATTTTAAATATGTACACTATTCTATTAATTTTCGAGTATGTTTTAAGTAGGATATATAAACCGACCGAGCGAGGCGGCGCGGCCAAACAGTTCAATGATTAAGATCGACAAGTGAAGAATCGAAGTGATAAGAATTCCCACTCTTACCGCCCCAACCCCAGAAATCCCCTTTTAGTCGCCTCTTACGCCATATCTACAGGGACGCTTGTTAGATGTACCTATCAAATAGTATTGTTTGATAACTTGACTTTGCGTCACATCGAGTGATCCTGACTACCATGTGACCCCAGGAAGGACAGTGCTGTGTGTGGCTGCGCAGCGTTGTGTAGGGTTTGACAGCTCTAACTCGAAGAAGACCGGGGAGAGAATGTGTTGGGCGCAGCGCTGGAGGGCACCTAAAAGAAATCCCGGAGACCTCCTATAGACTCCGAGCGGTTTTTAGTGTAAATAATTGTTACACAATTTCCTAAAGGAATATTTTTAAGACGCATTATAGATATTTTATTACACACAAACGAAGGGCAGGACAAGGTATCGGCTTGTTTCCCGCGCAGTTCATCAATCTTCACTGTATATCGATCACACTGGTGCCTTATAATGCACCCGTAAATTAATGATTCCTTGGCTGGTAGTGCTAGAACTATCGAAATTTACTCCTGTACAAAGGGGAACAGTCACGCGAAATGTATTGATTTTGAACAAAGAATTACTTACAAGTAATGGGTTAGCGGCAGCCGCTATCTAAAGTGTTCTTAACCAAACCATGATTATAGGTCATTCTAATGATATAGAATATATGGTTATTGTTTAATTTATCTCTGGAGAGCACGGGTCATACAACTAAGATGGGCCGCCGACTTAAGAAGTGCTATATTATTATTATTCTATTATTATTATTATATTATAGCCTATTTACTTACTGGCCGGTCAGACTCCAAGTCATTAGCCAGAGCCAACCGAATGTAGACAACTAACATTTCAAGACACTTTATCGGTTGTTCTAAAATTTTTTATTCTCCAGGCATAATGTGATGGATTTAGAGTGGTATACATAGAAGTCCAGTAATTAATTTTGCATGCCATAAGAAATGGCAAATGTGAGGCACCTATGTAGTAAAGCAGTGTGTGCTTGGTCAGTAGACCAAGCACACACTGTAACCATATTTTTGCAAATAAATATTATCAAATAAATAAATATTATCATTTATGTCTGAATTTAGATGACAATTTATTAAGTATCATAGTAGCATTCCCGGTAAATAAGGAGGTTTTTTTTGGCATAAAGTATGATGATTCGCGGCTATTTCCCATAGCATGAAGCCGTCGGTCCCGTTTGTTTTCAATGCTGGAAACAGTCGTTAAGCCTTGTCGAAGACCTTCGGGTGGCTTGAGAACATTCGACACTGGGTTGGCCACTAACCCCTCCACCAATCCGCATTGGAGCAGCGTGGTGGAGTATGCTCTAGACCTCCCGCAGAAGTGTCTGTGGGAGAGACCCGTACCCAGCAGTGGGACGTCTATGGGTCGCAACGAATGATTATAACGTGTTTTTACACAACACCATCACCATTATGTGTTGTAGGAACCTATACTAAAAAATACCATAATATACAATATGCAAAATACACGTAAAACAAAAAAATTGGTTCTACATACTTTTACTTAAAGCTAATGACTGAAGACTGGGCCGTTGTAGCAATCGGTACTGACCCTGCCTGTTACGTCAGGGGTCGTGGGTTCCAATACCACTCAGGAGGACAAACACTTGTGTTCTGTGTCTGGATGTCAAAATTTAAGTACCTATGTATTTAAAAATATCTATGTCAGTCTCTGATACCCATAGTACCTACAGGCTAGCGCCTAGTCCATGATATTTATTATTATTATTATTTAAAGCCAATATAATCAAACAAAAATACGTCAATTAGATGTAATAAACATTTGATGTATAAATTCCGCAAAGCAATACATACCTTAAACAAAATAAAGCCAATGGCATGTAATGCCTAGCTCATGATTGAAAATACAGCTTTTTTTTACACGTAGGAACAAGAACGTTATTAGTACAGGGTTAATGCGATCAGATAATGAATTTGGTCGGCTCAAAACACAATTTGATTCATTTATTCATTTCCGTCAGTTCATTTATTTAATACGTACAAAATTATGTTGTAGAACAATGTAGAATGGTAATGGAAGGCAGCGTGTGCCCAGGGCCCCGCCTACTTGAATCATTTCGTTCGTATCTGATCAAAGCACGCGCAATTTGTATCAAAATACTACCGCTGCGTTCTTAAAAACCCTTTGTAGTGGTCACGAAAG
Organism: Carterocephalus palaemon; assembly: GCA_944567765.1. Lineage (NCBI taxonomy): Eukaryota > Metazoa > Arthropoda > Insecta > Lepidoptera > Hesperiidae > Carterocephalus > Carterocephalus palaemon. The sequence continues at coordinate 9,153,760 of OX155643.1, read as the reverse complement.
CATTCTAATACATTCATACAATAGCTTGGGTGCTTACTCGATTTAGCTGTGTCACAACACAATCAAACGAAAATACGAATTAACTTGACAGTAGGTAGGTAGGTAGGTATAAGCAGTGACAGCCCAGTGGCTATCGAACTCGCCTCTCACTCGAGCGGTCCGGGTTCAAACCCCAGCGGCTCGCACCAATGACTTTCTAAGTTATGTGCGATTTAAGAATTTAAATGTCACTTGCTATAACGGTGAAGGACACATCGTGAGGAAACCTGCATGCCTGAGAGTACTTCATAATATTCTCGAAGGCATGTGAAGTCTGCCAATCCGCACTTGGCCAGCGTGGTGGACTAAGGCCTAATCCCTCCCATTCTGAGAGGAGACCCGTGCCCAACAGTGGGACGTCTATGGGTCGCAGCGAGGTAGGTACCTACCTAATTAATTACAGAGAATTAAGTTGATCTAGAAGATCCTATAAATAAGTGTTACCTACCAATCACTCATTAACACATCTTTTATGTTTTGATGTATAGATGGGACGACGATTACTCATTAATATTATTAGTTACTAGTGGCCGCCTGCAGCTTCGCTCGCGTGGAATTAGACATAACAATAGTATCGTTTACGCCTAGTAATATTATATAGCCTATGTCACTCAGTAAAGATGCATTTTTCTAATGGTGAAATAATTTTTGAAATCGGTCCAGTTTGGCAGCGCACGCCAGAATAGTTCGCAGATGGTATATATTTTCCTACTTAACTTGACACTTATCGTCATATTTGGACAATTGACACAATATCTTTATAAATTGTAGCCTATGTGTTATTCTGTATGTATAAGCTATTGTATTGTATTATTGTAAAGAATCCATTCAGTACTTTTTACGTGAAAGAGTACCACACACTATCCATCCATACATACATACAAACTTTCCCCTTTATAATATTAGTAGGATCTACCATAAGCGAATAACATTTCATGCTTAATATTATTATTACTTTTAAGGTTTTGTCAGCTGACCTCCGTTCCCTTTGGTAGTTTGTTTTTATAATCACTCAAATTAATCTAAGATTAAATTAGTGTGATTCAAATTGAAATTAAAAATTGGTGCATCAAACACTCTACCCGGTTCTGTGCCTTTTGAACCACCCACTGACTTCATTAGGTCATCAGTCCACTTAGTTGGAGGGCGGAATGTACTCCATTTTCCCAGTTGTAGTCTCCTCTCAGTCTCACTAACCTTTACTACGCATCGGTTGTCGGTCCTGCGAGCGACGTGTCCTGAACATTGCCATTTCAGCTTGCTAACTCGCTGAGATATGTCGGTAGCCCTTGTTCGTCTACAGATTTCATCATTACGACTCCTGTCTAGTAGCGAAATAGCGATCATAGCCCTTTCCATAATTCGTTGAGCCACCTTGAGCTTATGAATGAGGCCGACGGCAAATGACCACATTTCGGATTCATAAGTCACTGACAACACCCACTGTTTGAACACTTTCGTCCTCAGACGAAATAAATTAAACAAAATACAATATGGCGTTACCATACACAGAGCTTAGAAACCAGTCTGGTACACATCAGTAGGTTAGCCATTGTTATTTTTAATTTCATACTTCGCTGTGACCCCTAGACGTCCCACTGCTGGGCACGGGTCTCCCCCACAGACACTGCTGCGGGAGGTCTTCAATTTCATACTTGCCGTCTTTAAAATAAAAAAGTTTAATAAGCATCTCCACTGTCCTAAATATTGGCAAAAACAAGGATGTCTAGCAAAATATTCAAAGGGGTAAAACTTTTTAGACAAATGACCCAACAGGTGCTGCGTAATAAACTATGATCATAAATTTTAGTTCCCGAGGGACGACAGATTTTAATAGGTTTTTTAATCGTTTTTTCATTTGTTCTGTATAGTCGTGTATATAGGTTCTGCCGGTAAAGCGGGTTTTGCGTAGTGGCCAAAATTCAAAAGAGTGAGAGGGTGCACTCACTATCCGGACCGTGTTGCAATCCATACACTCACCAAAACTCACCAATGTAGTGTTTAATTCAGTTATGTCCGTTTTAAGAAATGTTATGCCACCTTTAGAAATGTTTTGAACAAAAACACTGCGAGGATGAGGCCTGCCTGAGAGTTTTAGCATAAAGTTCTCATTCAGGAAGTCAACTAGTGTTAACACAGTAAGATAGTCATAAAGATGATTGTGTTTTATCATTCAACTTCATAATGATAATGGGGTTAACTAGCTTCGTCTAATTTATACCTACTTAAATATAATTTAGGCGTATAAATTTCTTTACTTTGTAGTAATAAAAAAAATTTGCCCTTAGAAAATATACTCGTATAATTAAAATTCATAACGCACGTATATTCATGTAATCAATATTCATGTTGTTCCAAAATATAAAACCCAGAACTGAACCATTATTGAAGAGTATTTCACTTTCCCCTAAACGCAGTACACACGCAATGTAAATATTAATACCTATCACATGTTTAATTACTTTAATACACTGATTATACTGAAGTATCCAGTCGTGACTTAAATAGCGGTTATTTTTTCTTGGTCAGTGCAGTTTCATTATGCTCGGTAGTAAATGCGTAATAAAAAATGGTGAACCTATAAACGTAATTAGGTTAAATTAATCTTATGTATTAGTTTCACCCTAGATGTATAAACACTTCAGAACCGAGGGGTTTCGCCTATACACCTGAAGTGACCGACACCGGACTTGACAGACACCGTGTACTTTTACGTGGTAATAAGAATTTTTATGTAGAATAATATGAACAAATATATAGTATTTTAGTTTTTTCCAACGATTATTGGTCCAAAAAAGTCTTATAATTGTAATAACTGTGAATTGACTACGTCGCAAAATGTATGCCAGTATTAAATTAATGGTAATATCAACATAAAAACAGAACCACGATTACTATAAAAGAGGTAACACCCAATGATAAAACAGTATGAGTATTATTCTAATCTTGTCAATATGAAGTTAACAGTAATATTTTTATTCTTTGTGATATTTAAAATCAACACAATTGTAGCAGGTATAATTTTTTATTTTCTAAATGTTGTAATGTGTTGTGATTGTAAAGCACTCGTAAGTACTTTATATCATTTTTTTTAATCTCAGCAATAATCCGAGTTTGCATGATATAGTATAGTATAATATTTGCTTATAAACGAAATAATGACGTTAGTAAAAATAATTATTTAGGAGATATTTATTTAATTCGCACAATATTTATTTCGCTGCAACCCATAAACGTCCCACTGCTGGGCACGGGTCTCCCCCACAGACACAGCTGCGGGAGGTCTAGAGCATACTCCACCACGCTGCTCCAATGCGGATTGGTGGAGGGGTTAGTGGCCAACCCAGTGTCTAATGTTCTCAAGCCACCCGAAGGTCTTCGACAAGGCTTAACGACTGTTTCCAGCATTGTAAACAACCGGGACCGACGGCTTTACGTGCCCTCCGAAGCACGGTAGCATCCATGAAATGCCACTAGCGGTCGAATCACACATCCACAAACCGACCGATCTTTCGATCACATTGAATCGACGAGAGCCATTGGGCTATGGACGCTAATATTTATTTAAATGTTCGTAATTTCAATGATTCAGCCTGAACAGCTGAATAAAAACACTGAAACAGTTATAGCCACATGGAAGACCTAAGAGTAGGTACCTACTTAATTACTCAATTTTGTTTTTCGTTTAAATTGACTTCGTCATCGTATATCAATAACACGTTTAAAGTAATAAAGTGAAAGCGTGAAATACATTTAATTTTATGAGTTGAGCAAACTTGTATATTATCTATAGCGGATAACAAAAGAAAATGTTCGTTTGTACAATTGTTGAGTTGAAAAATAACTACAAAAACAACATCTACGTACCTACTAACATACCGAAGGAAACTTAAAATTGGCTTATAACACTTCAAAATATATTCAATCCACATTGGAGCAGCGTGGTGAAGTATGCTCATGAGCTCATCTGTGGTTATTGCAGGGACCTGTGCACAACAATTTTTTAATATAAAAACTACTTTTAAAACTTTTTTTCTTTTTTTTAATATATTATTATGTCGCTATTTATGTTGTAAAAATATTGAATTATAATGGTTCCAGTTTTATCATCATTTGGTGTTCTTGGTTGCAGAATCCTTCGCCGAGGCTCAAAGTATCGCCTTTACTTCAAGTGATTCTGCAACAGCAGGTAACAATAGACCATATTTTTTTTTATTCATATCAATCATAAGTATCTTCATCATCATCGTCACAATCTATCACTGGCCCACGAGTGAGTACGGGTATCCAGTGTAATTTCTTTTGAATATCATATATGTAATTTCTTTTAAATTATTATTTTCAGATGCTTCGGCCACTGCCCAAAGCACTGTTTCTGATTCAAAAAGATCCACAACAGCAGGTAAATACAGTATTCATATCTCCAAATTATTTTATAGATAGTAATACCTACATGCAGTCTAACTGCCAGGCCATCGCAGTACTGAAAATGTAGTAGTAATAGTACTGAAGTAGTGAAGTAGTACTGAAAATGTAGTAGTTGATTACTACAACCAAGAGACATTCCCCCTTCCCCTGTTGGGCACGGCTCCCCCGCAGAAACAGCTGCGGGAGGTCTTGAGCATACTCCACCACGCTACTCCAATGCGGAATGATCGAGAGGTTAGTGGCTTACCTAACTCGATCGATCACATACGATCGCCGCGAGCTATTGGGCTATGGGGTCGTATTTTTTAATCTCATTCGCATAGGAAAATCGCCAAACCGTCTTCGAATTTGATGTTGTCTCTATTTTTGAAATTCACTAATGCCTTATCTAACTTAAGTAGGCGCGAGCCTGTAATATGGTTGTCAGAGACTGATATACATGCATAGATATTTTAAATACATACTTAAATAGATAATACTAGCTGACCCAGCAAACGTTGTTTTGCCATATAGATAATTTTTTGTGAATATTTTGGGAGAACTTAATGTAAGCGTGTGGACTACTACTACCACTACCACTACCACTACCCCTACCACTACCACTACCCCTACCACTACTCCTACCACTACCACTACCCCTACCACTACCCCTACCACTACCATTACCACTACCACTACCACTACCATTACTTATAATCAAAAGCGTTCAATAAAAAAATAGGGGTTGATCGTAGAGGGTTGAAGATTTAGGGTTGTATATATAATTTTCTTTGCTATAAACCTCACGGAGCCCGAGACCTTTCCAACGAATGCAAAACCATGGAAATCGGTTCGTGCGTTCTGGAGTTATAGCGTCAGGAAGGAAAACCCGACTTATTTTTATATAGTAGAAGATTAACATCCAGACACAGAGCAAACATAAGTGTTCGTCACACGAATGTTTGTCCTGAGTGGGATTCGAACGACCCCTGGCGCAACAGACAGGGTCACTACCGATCGCGCCAACGGGCCAAGTATTTATCTCCACTACTACTTCACGGTTTACTCAAGATTAATGTTTATTAATTCACTAGTGGACGCCCGCAGCTTCGCTTGCGTGGATTAGATATAACAAAAGTTCAGTTTGTAGTTCCTGTCCTGCTCATGGAAATATCCGGAAAAACTCTTACCTACCATTGAAGTTCAAATAGAAGAGGTATTAACGGGATATTATAATACACATTACATTACATACTCTAATAACAACATCGTTAAAAAAAAACTAAAAACACCCTTGTATGGATAACCGAATTAAAATGTATTTTTTTTATTATTGCCTTCTCATTGGCCCTTGATAAATATGTAAAGTTTCAAATTAATTCGGCATTTTTATGTAGGCGAAAATCAAAAATTACGTTACATACATTATATACCGAGCTATTAAAAGCGTGTTAAAAATAAACCTAAGCCTACTTAACGAGACAAACCAAATTATTAAAATAAATAAGTATGTCTTGTGATGTGACCTAGTCGTCGCAACTATTCGTCGGCACTATTTCTACTTGAAGTACCCGGAACTTGAAAGGCCCGGTAGCAGCTCGGAGTCTGGTATTGGGCCCGGTGTATGGCAATATGCTCACCAACTATTACTTGGGGCCTAAACCGAACTGATAAAAAGTGGGTTCACCACAACCAAAACACACATGCCTGCCTGTAGTGTATGTGATATATATATAATCTGTTAGACATGACGTTGTCTCGAGCACACGGGAGTGAGGTAAACAGTCACGTATTAGCCACGGGCGAGAACGGACGTTTACTGCGCACTGGTGTGGTAACGAGCCAATTAATGTACCCTTTATGACAAGGGTGACACGGAGCACTACATATGGCGACGAGAATAAAAGGTTAGTGGTAAATTAAAAATATTAAAAATATTTTTTCGAAATACGGAGAGAGGAAGGTTGAATAAGTATGTAGGTACATAAATAAAATTGGATGGTCTAAGAACTTTATGCATTGGATGTTTATTACTTTATGATTGATTGTTAAATTACTGATGGATCAACATAAAATAAATATACATACCTCTGTCCATAAGGATCCCGATTACCTAATCATCGTGTCGCGGCATTGCTATGCGGTAGGCAGGTATCGCGGCAGATTATTGTAAACAAATTATTACAGTTTTTATTATTCATAAAATTGAGTTCGAATTCCTAGTTGTTCTAGTCAGTACTTCAAATGTATCGCGACGAACAATATACACTTCGCCTCATTTGAAGTGGGACATTGTGCGCGCTCATTACAAAAAAAAATAGGCTACTCTTACAAACTCATGTATGATTCGCGTCCTACTCTTCACTATAACGCATCGCACTCAGTGAACACTTAGAATTATGTATCGTGTAGGTATGTAAGTTACATATCGGCGGCAGGGTGAAATTAGGTGGTCGAGACGTTAAGTTCTATAAACTATTTAATTTTCTTCAATAGAAAATTACATTTTAACTTATTACTAAACTAAATCTAGAGTGGTGAGAGACCCGTCCAATGTTAGGCACGGAATGTCTTGTTCGTGGGACCGCTACGCGACCAATCGAATTGTCCGTACGTAACATGTATGTAACCGCCATTGTTTTCCAATACATTACAACTACCTACTTACCGTAAACTGTGTGGTGGTTTTATATTGTTTTGAGTAATATTATACCGGAACAACAGCGGCAACACTAGTTATGCTATTATTTATTCGAGGCTATGACTTTAGTAATCAATAATTTTAATGAATTACAACTAAAGTTGGTAATTTAATAAGCCATAACGGTACTAAGTATTGACCTAGATAGGTTGATTTCTTGTTTTTATTTATTTATTAGAGTTAAGGCATCCTAACAACATTTCACAGATTATTATACGAATTACATTAAATGGTGTTGTGTGCCAGAGTGAAAATGTCACTTACAAGGAAGCACAACTTACACAGAGAACATGCATATTATATTATAAAAATAAAAAATAAAATAGCCCTTTATTTCCATGAAAAATATACAAGCACAATAATTACAATTTTCGTTACACAAATTTCACAAATACCTATGAATTTCAAAAAGAGTAGGTAGGCTCTTTGTTGTATTACCTGTGTTGTATTTCATTCCAATACATAATAAAAAATACGCTTTATAAATAGATTGAATTTACAGCATTTTTTATGTAAGTTACTACAAAAAACTCGTTGCCTTTGGCCAAGGCATATTATATTAAGTTATATTATTATTATATAAGTTTCAAGTAGACAAGATGATATAGGCTCTTATTTCAGTGATAACAAAATCATAAATAAATAAATTGTATCATAAACTCATAACCAGGTACTTACACCTACCTGAAGGATTGTTCTTAAAGGGATAAAACGTATAGATTTTAATCTGTACTGTGTGAAATGGATTGCCTACCTGAAGGATTGCTCATATGGGTGTAAAACGAAAAGATTTTAATCTGTATTGTGGACATGTGTGACATGTAACATGGATACAGATACTCTTTGGGGATCATCGAGATGAAGGGTACCTACATATCCTATGTTTCTATTAATTAATTCGACTGCAAACATTTGTTGCTAATATGAAGCAATTCATCAATTCTATTCATCCTTTAAGTAATATATCTGAGACTACGCTGCGCGGGGCCACCCACACCGCTTTATTTTATAAATGCATTATTTTCCTTAGACGGACATTTTAAATTCGTTATTGGTATGTTTTGAATGGAATTTCCGATTGTAACAATTTGTATTTTACAGGTATTGAAACGGTCTTTAATAAAATATCATTTAATGCGATAAGGACTGATACAGAGGTATGAATAATGTGGTTTGATTATATTGAGCAAATTATATCAACTTTTAAAATGTAAAAAAGTTGTTATAGTGGCATAACTACAGTAGTTGGATATATGGTATCGCGACACTTTTGTAAATAATGAGGTGTCTGCAAAGTCGTAGTACATTATTTAATTTTTATTCTATCATCAATAGTTTTCGCAGATAGCAAGAATATGTTAGGTAGTACGAACCTATAAATCGTGCGTGATCGTGTGTTAGGTAGTACGAACCTACATGAATTGTGAATCGTGCGTGATCGTGTGTAACTGGTAGTACGAACCTACATGAAATTGTAAATCGTGCGTGATCGTGTGTTAGGTAGTACGAACCTATAAATCGTGCGTGATCGTGTGTTAGGTAGTACGAACCTACATGAATTGTAAATCGTGCGTGATCGTGTGTTAGGTAGTACGAACCTATAAATCGTGCGTGATCGTGTGTTAGGTAGTACGAACCTACATTAATTGTGAATCGTGCGTGATCGTGTGTAACTGGTAGTACGAACCTACATGAAATTGTAAATCGTGCGTGATCGTGTGTTAGGTAGTACGAACCTATAAATCGTGCGTGATCGTGTGTTAGGTAGTACGAACCTACATGAATTGTAAATCGTGCGTGATCGTGTGTTAGGTAGTACGAACCTATAAATCGTGCGTGATCGTGTGTTAGGTAGTACGAACCTACATTAATTGTGAATCGTGCGTGATCGTGTGTAACTGGTAGTACGAACCTACATGAAATTGTAAATCGTGCGTGATCGTGTGTTAGGTAGTACGAACCTATAAATCGTGCGTGATCGTGTGTTAGGTAGTACGAACCTACATGAATTGTGAATCGTGCGTGATCGTGTGTAACTGGTAGTACGAACCTACATGAAATTGTAAATCGTGCGTGATCGTGTGTTTAGGTAGTGCGAACCTACATGAAATTGAGAATCGTACGTGATCGTGTGTTTAGGTAGTGCGAACCTACATGAAATTGAAAATCGTACGTGATCGTGTGTTAGGTAGTACGAACCTATAAATCGTGCGTGATCGTGTGTTAGGTAGTACGAACCTACATTAATTGTGAATCGTGCGTGATCGTGTGTAACTGGTAGTACGAACCTACATGAAATTGTGAATCGTGCGTGATCGTGTGTAACTGGTAGTACGAACCTACATGAAATTGTAAATCGTGCGTGATCGTGTGTTTAGGTAGTGCGAACCTACATGAAATTGAAAATCGTACGTGATCGTGTGTTTAGGTAGTGCGAACCTACATGAAATTGAAAATCGTACGTGATCGTGTGTTTAGGTAGTGCGAACCTACATGAAATTGAAAATCGTACGTGATCGTGTGTTTAGGTAGTGCGAACCTACATGAAATTGTAAATCGTACGTGATTGCGTATTAGGCAGTAAATGCATTATGATACTAGTTGACTGTATGTAGATGTGGGGATGAATTAATAATATACTGTAAACTTGTAGTAACCAAGATTTACTTCAGTTCTAGGTCGCCCCATATCTACCTACCACGAAAATTACAAACTTATTGCCAGCTCCGGAAAAGCTGGATTTCGAAGGAGACAACGCTACAGTTGCTTTAAGATTTAAGCAATGGAAAAGATGATGGTCACCAGGTTATTTCCCTTTTGCACAGGATTCGTAGTGGGAATACCAGACAGGTCTGTCACCTTTCCTCCTCTTGCGCGGCGCTTTTGGCACTCCTGCGCTGAGGGAATTCGGAATAAGGGGAGATCCCCTCTATCCGGGAAATTGCTCCAGGGGTAAACCCCGTCGGTGACTTCCCCGCTGTTGAGCGTGAGAGCCAGTCGTACGTCGCGCACGCGACTAGCCGTATGTCGCGAATTCCCCCTAGATGGTCGGAGGGAAGAAGGTCCAACAGCTCTCTAGGTAGCGGTCGGCCTTCAGGGTTGCGCGCGTGCAGCGGCGCTGTCCCCCTTAGGTGAGGATGTGGCCCATTGTCGGCGCGGTTATACATAACACGTCCAGCCTGCTGTCGCGCGCTATCACCGCGTTCCGGACGTAGCGCCCCGCTCCTGTGATTTCTCGCAGGGCGAGGCTGGGCCTGGAGACGCTTGCGCTGCGTGGCGCCGCCAGAGCATACCATGCTGGCGCCGCGTACGTACTCTTAAGCCTAGATCGGATATAGCACTTGTAATGGGAATACCCGTGTCTGCACAAGATGCATCGTCGGACGGGCGCATTTGATGCGTCGTGTTACAGGTGCGCTAGGCGGTCGCGGTACTACGGTGACAGCTGCAACAGCCAGTGGTTACAAATGATTGGATAATGCCTACCTACTAAAGAAAAGTGGTGTAACCAATGCTCCTGAAGAAGTCCAAGGTGCAGCCGAGGACGGTGCACGATCGACCCTCACTAAGCGGTCAACTACCCGACCGTGCCTATAAAAAGCCAAACGCGGCCAACGAAGGGTATGGTTGCTCAGCCGTCGAAGGGTAAGGTTGTCGGTACCTATGCTATGTGTCGGAAACTACGCTGCTTTGCTGTAAGTACGTTCCATATTTTAAGTAGCACAATTTGATGCTACAATTAAAGGTAGTCCCTCACTCTTACCACTTTGTGGTATGCAAATGTCATAGAAGGTAAATTAATGGGTCACTTAGATTATGCTGTCAAAAAAAAAAAAAAATCAACAAGTTTTGTATAGGTTCGGATATCTTATTATAAATTCTAATACACATTCCGTAGGCATTGCTTTGGAGGCCTGCATTTTGGGAAAGGCCTATGTCCGTATCAATTAATGTCTATCTTATACTGATATTTTTCTTTACTCAATACCTTTTTGTGACTTATGTATTGGGATAGGGCCATTGTAATGGTGATAGAAAACGGCACGCCGAGTATTCAACACTTTTTGAAGGATGGATGTAGTAGTAAGGAATGTACTTACTCGTCGTGAGATAGGTACCTAGCTCATTTATTTCTAGTTGTTTCATAAATCTACGAAATCTACATATGGATTTTTAGAGCGATACTTTATTAAATAAAAAATAAATAAAAATCATGGACCCTAAACTGGGTACTGACCTGTGCTATGGGTGTCGGAGTCTCATATGCATGTATGGACATTTTAAAAACATGCTTGAATATATAGTATCGACATCCGGATGGTGTAACATGCCAGTTTACAAGATCGAATACAATCTTAGGCTTTGTGAAAACACAACTAGAAACCTAGTACTTCCTACTGACTGCAATTGCGACTATATAGTATATGATATCCGTTGATGACTAATCCAAAAAACAATACTCATTATATTACAAGAGGTAAATACGCCACCAACGCATCAAACGCGGCGCGTGTCGTGTTTATGTCTGACATGAAGCGACTTGCTGACGGTTGCTGGCTGGACTGTTACTAACGATCTGATCAACTGGTGTCCTTCATAGGTTTATAATACTTAATAGATTGGCAATGCGAAAGAAAAATAACATAGATACTCATATTATGTTAGAGCGAAAAAGATAAGCGAGACCATTGCGTACACGCTATCAGCCGGTATAAGCCCAACGTCAGTTGTAAACGAAACAAATTTTATTACTGAACGATTCGTGAGTGTCTGTATTCATGGTTGAAGTTACCGGCTTACTCACGTGTGGTTTGAGTCGAGAATGGTCCGACTGGTTTCGGTCTCTTGTGATGATCATCTTCAGGAGTGAACGTGCTCGCGGCGGGCACGGCGTTCACAAACAAATTTTGCTTATTTTTCTAAATCTTACGTTTGAAAGCGTACATTTGGTGTTAATTAGACAAATAATTATGGTTACGTATACAGTACCAGAAGGTAACTCATCTTAGAATGAAAATACATAGAAGTATGCATTTCATATGTAAGTAAGATTGAAATATTTAATTCTCCAATTGCAATGTTAGTGAACTTTGAAAAAAATAAAAAATAAAAAAAAAATTAATTTAATTAACAAATGGATGGGTGGTGCTGCGAGCTCGTTTGCTATCTTAATGTGGACTATGTTCTCGATTAATAAATTTATAATAAGGAAGGGATGTAGTGTATGTGATATATATATAATCTGTTAGACATGACGTTGTCTCGAGCACACGGGAGTGAGGTAAACAGTCACGTATTAGCCACGGGCGAGAACGGACGTTTACTGCGCACTGGTGTGGTAACGAGCCAATTAATGTACCCTTTATGACAAGGGTGACACGGAGCACTACACTGCCCCTGGGGAGTAATACAATCGTGATGTTATGTTATGATTACATTGAAATAAAAACAAAACGATCATGAGCAACCAGTACCTTCTACCTAACTAACCCCAACCAGTAGCAATTACTACTACCACTATAAAAATAGTCTTGGACTAAACAACAAATAGTAAATAAATGATAATTTACAAATAAATTCAGTCAAAACGACCTTAATTTTATGTTTACCTAATTAGTGATTTATTCTGCGCTTTTCACGCGTGTTAATGCACGGTATCTATTTTATAATTTTCAATTCTCTCGTAAACTATCAGTCCGATTGACATACTATAAAGAACAAAGTTAATCTTCATAAAATTTTCTTTATGATAAAATAACTTTCGTTCGTAAACATTGACTTACTAATAATAAGGCAATGTTCGTAAAAGTTAATAAACGCTATGCTAAAACCGCACGTAAATCACTGTTCGAATTTTTCCTCAATTAATACCTTATTATGATTTCTGTATAAGAGTTAGGTATACACCTAACCTTTAATGCTAATTTAGTGATTTTTGTAATTTAATATACTAATTATTGTAAAACAAGCAAATTGTAGTGTATGTTTAAAAAAATAAGATATGACTAATAGATATTATCTACGCACCATATTTTATACCCTATTAGTACTTTTATACAAGCTATTGTATTGTTAAATTTATAATTCTTACGTCATTCTTTAAAAAAATATACTATACATTATTATCAATTATATATGTATGAAATTGAATCTTATTTGCCATAACATTAATTATATTATTATGCCATATATAGCACGGTTATTTATACAGATGCATATCATTAATGTATAAAAGGTACGTAGCTATTGAATAGTTCCCAGATGGTATTTGGCTGTATCATGTTAAGGTTAATTGTGTTAGTGGCCTTTGTTGGCAACTTAAATAATGTATTTACATGTATGTGTAGTTAAATATTTATAAATTCAATCATTTTATTCATAAGAAATGAATGTTAAATCTAAAAGCTATGAATGTTATGAGTCATAGCATTTTGTTATTATTAATTCCAATATTTTTAATTTTAGTTGCAGATTCAGTATCCCATGTTAAAATTGCTTCTCTGCCAGAACACAGATGGAGTCATGGTAAGTATTTCTCACCTAATCACTCCTATAAGACATACTATTGTTTATCTCGCTTGATTTCAACTCTTATTTTATTTTTACAGAAAATAGAATAAAATGTAGTATAAATCAGACTTATGAGATATGCCCAGCAACATGCCCTAGTAGGACCTGTAAGAACAAGGACATACTGGTCAAATGCAAGGAACCTCTTAAGGTCGGTGACCCCAACTGCAATCCACCTGGGTGCCGCTGTAAACCAGGTTACTTTAGCAACGACGAGGGACAGTGTGTTTTGAAGAAGGATTGTCGTAAGTCACTAATTTATGCTAAGTACTTCTTGTATTGATCTACTTTTGTTGATTTAAAGTTTTGAAGTTTTTACTAGTAGGTAGATAATTTTGTCAAATGGTTGCAGTGTGTCTACCCACTTCAACCATTGAGACCACAGAGCATTGAGACTACATAACTGAGTCGACCGAAACAGTGTCGAATTGTATACTATGGTCTTCTTTAGTTTTTGACTATGGTCGTTGTTGCTAAGAAAGTAAACCCGACAAACATTGAACAAAACTGCTTAAAACAATTCAATCAATCATTTAATCCACACCAATATTTTTTCCATTCTTCATTTTTGAAATCTAAATTGTCAACTTGATCCTATAATCAAGTTTATAAAATCATTGTTTTCAGCTGAGCCACAATGCAAGGAAAATGAGGAGTATTCTAACTGTCCTAACAGAGTTTGCCGAGAGAAAACATGCGACGATGTGGGTTTTCCCATGTTGTGCGATGAATCGACGGAAAAGGTACAATGTGGAAAGCCCACTTGCATTTGTAAACCAGGATATGTGAAGAACAAGGGTGGAGAATGCATACCTCTCATCGATTGCCGTAAGTTAATTAGAAAATATTATAGTATATACCTACGTATATGTGCGTTATTTCAATGTAGCGAACCATGACTGCCCTTGACTGATTTAAAATAGCAGTTAAATAGAAACATAGAAGGAGTAGATGAGGATAAGGGGAGACATAGGTTGAAAAAGAAGAAGATAACTTATATCTAATGTGTTTGTGTTTTCATCGATGTGTTCGTAAATTTTAGGCCATATTACTAGCAGTATGTAAGCTGCTTCCAACTCTCGTAGAATTATGTTCTCGTGTTAATTTCAATCTCATAATAAGTAGGGTGACTCCAGGAGAGATGAACCCCTTTATACATTAACCTGCATAAAATTAGAACTATAGAATAATACTTAACAGTGTACTGAGGTAGGTATATGAAGGATTATATAGGTACTTTACCAGTCTACCAAACGGATAATAATAATGTTTATTGAAAAATCGATTTGTGTCTCAAATCTTCCAACGCATGGGAGAGTTGTTCATAGGAGAAGGGATACTTGACCATATCTCCCTGTTTAGGAAAAAAAATGAAACACTGTTTATTTTTTATTAAGTTGTTTAATTCAATTTATCAATAAAACGTTTATATTAAGAAAAGCCACCCGAAGGTCTTCGACAAGGCTTGTTTTAAAAATTGAAAACAAGGACTGACTGCTTAATGTGTCCTTCGAAGCACGGTAGAACCCAAGAAACTATGCCACTAGCGGTCACCCATCCACAAACCGACCGCGTCCGTCGTTGTTCAAAAAAGGGCAAAACAAAGCACGTGCATAAACAGCTTTAATTCGCTTGTTGTCCATCTGGCATAATGGCGTCCATTAAAGAACTGGGCCTGTAACAAGCAAGGAGCAAGTGTGTTGCGGCCAGATAACCAACCGGAGAAGCATTACCAAATTTTAAACGATATTAGCGGGGTATATACCTATATTATACATTGTTTTCCCCTGCCTATTTATTTTGTTTCTCGTGAAATATCACGTTAATCTCTTTCTGTCTTCGTCTAGCATCCTGTGGAGGCGATCCAAACGCGCAGTCAGGTTGTGGAGTGTACTGCACTCAGTGTGTTAACAATACAAGTACTATCGTGCCGTGCCGTAGAATATGCTATCCTAACAGTTGCGACTGTCGTGACGGCTATATATATGACCCTATTGAAGAAAAATGCATATTACCAGAACAATGTCGTAAGTAGATCACAATTACTGTTCCGTCAGATTGAATATTTTATTAACATACTTGTTTATCAAATAGAACCAATTTTACTATACGAATTTAGAATTAGACCAACCCCTTGAATGAAGTTTAGTCCTCAACTACCGTATAATATTTATTTTGTTTATTATTGACACAGTTAAATGTGGTATCAATGAAGTTCCGTCAAAATGCGCTAACAGCCCTTGTCTCAGAGAGAACTGCGCCCAAAAAGACCTGCATATTGTATGCAGGAGAAATGGTACAAACTGTAAACCTGGTTGTGTGTGTGCTGAAGGATTCTATAGAGATAATAATCACAATTGTATTCCAAGAGACAGTTGTCCACGTAAGTATTGTACTACTTGATTCGTGAGTGTTTGTTTCCATAGCAGTAATCCAGTCCATCCTTGCATTTATCCCTCCATCAGCCTTTTGGTAGTCCACTGAAGTTCATAGTTAATTTCATAAAAAAATTGAAAAGATTTCTATCATATTACGAGTATAGTGACACAAAAAACTAAAGACATTACTAAAAAATATTAAATAATAAAAGTGGTGGACTTCCGTTTTATCCTACCCTTTCAGAAAATGACCCCTTCCCACCAATGCGGTAGTAACCTGTTTATGATGATTTTAATAGTTAATTATATCAGCATCTTCCCAAAGCGTCATCAGTGTCACCACCATTACAGTAGGATGTATAAGGAGAAGAGCTTCAGTATTGGCATTTTTTTTTGCTTTTCTCTGTGCGTATAGTGTTACTAAAAGATCCGCTAAAATGATTCGATTGTGATAATTATGCAGGACGATTTGAATGCGGTAATGCAAGTAATTTTTTTTAAAAATACGTTAATTACTGTAATTTAACTTTATGACAGAGAATTGTGGGCCTGACGAAGTATACAGTGATTGTGCACTTGGTGGATGCGATAAGAGATACTGTTCACAACTTTTCCAACCAGACATCTGTATTGACTATGTGGCAGGCGCCTGCCCCGGCGGTTGCGTCTGCAAGCCAGGTTATTTGCGCACTGTTGAAGGTGTTTGTGTAAAACCTGAGAAGTGTCCGAGTGAGTATTTTATTTAAATTATACTTTTAGGGTTAACTGCATACATCAGCGTTAAATGCTTAGATTGTTGTTTTGTTGAAAATATTTACCAATTTATTGCATTGAAACAATTGCTGCCCTTTGTTGAGCATGCAAGGTGCTATCCAAGACAG
The DNA here is from genome assembly GCA_944567765.1 of Carterocephalus palaemon. Taxonomy (NCBI): domain Eukaryota; kingdom Metazoa; phylum Arthropoda; class Insecta; order Lepidoptera; family Hesperiidae; genus Carterocephalus; species Carterocephalus palaemon. The sequence continues at coordinate 9,136,784 of OX155643.1, read as the reverse complement.
TCGGAACTGGCAGACATAAATAAATAAATAAATAAATCCTTTCGTTTGAGGCACGTACTGGTGTAACTAACTGGTATTAAACAGGCCTTGCAGAGGGCAAGAGACAGACTAAACAGTGGGTACAGATTTGTTTCTAAAAAACGAAGTTTGTTTTCGATGAACGAATTATTGTTTCTGTGTCAGCGTGCAATTTAAGAATAAAGATTCTGATGCGAAAGTGAAGCCTTACTGTTAGGTCTCTTAAAGAAAGTACTTGCGCGCAAAATAATATAATAAATCGCACTTTGTCTTTGTAGTCGTAGTTTACGTATAAAAATTCCGATGCAATTTCTTAATTTTCCTTTAAAATATATCTTTAAATCAAATAATCTTCATTGCAATATAAGGTACAATATGAGGTCTTAATAAAATTTGCAAATGAGCTCTTATCTTAGTTCAATATTTATATATTATTATTAAAATTCAAAGTTATTAATTAAATTCAAATTTAAAAAAAAATTAATATCATAGGAAATTAAATTAATTTTACCCAAGAACACTTGTAGCGGCGCACTATTACATGTTTTATTTTTATTTAGGTAAAGAAGTATGCCCAAAACCGAACGATTACTATGACTTATGTCCACCCAGCTGCCCGCCAAGGAAGTGCGGTGTTGATGAAAAACTAATTTTATGTTTACCGCAGTCACCTAATGACACTTGCACTCCAGCTTGCCGCTGTGAACAGGGCTACAATAGGAATGAAAATGGAGACTGTGTCACTTTTGAGCAATGCAGTAAGTTGACTTGTATTTTGTGAATCTTAGATGTGAGCAAACTGACAAATTGTGGAGTCAACAAATGTATCAACTTACTAATAATAGAAGAGGAAACTTAGTTGAAAAGTTGAGCATTGAAGTTGAAGTTCTCTAATCCTTGTTCTAACGAACATGAGTGAGATATATTGTGCATATTTATAACTAATATCTTTCAGATATAAATTGTTGAGACAAGTAAATTTACTCATCGACAACGTCGATAGCAGTTCCTTCAACAACCACCGGTATAGGTGTAACATGTATAATTAACATGACTTTCATCTTGTCCATGTTCATTGTCAAGCATAGTGCCAAGGTCATCCAATGATTCCGCCAAGATCACTATATCATCGGCAAATCAGATGTGTGTGAGGTGTTGGTCATTGACTTTAATCTCGCGACCTTCCCACTCTATTAGCTTGAACACATCTTCCAATGCATCGGAAGTTTTGGGAATATGATATCCCTTTGCCTGACACCTTTTTTTGCAGTTGGGTGGGATTCGTGCTCTTGTCGTGCTCTCGTACCAACATGGTGGCGGTTTCGTAAATACACTTCAACGCTTCGATATACCTATAATCGATCTGGCACAGCTGCATAGACGCCAACACCGCCCAGATCTAGACAAAATCAAATGCTTTCTCATAGTCCACATCAACGCATACACATACGCAACTCATAACGTCAAGTTATACTCCTCAGTCATCTCTATAACCTGCCGTAGCGTATGTATGTGGTCTATGGTATATGGGCCTGTAATTCTTCAGAAGGGTTTTGTCGCCCTACCTAAAGAACAGCATCACCACGCTTCTGATCCACGCCTCCGGGGTTGCTCCGCTAATGATGGCAGAATCGAGCAACTTATGAAGCGCTACTAGGACAGGTTTCCAGCCAGCTCTTAGAAGCTCTGTTGTGATTCCATAATTACCCTTGTTGTTCTTGACCAGTTTGAGTGCCACACTAATCTCTACAGGCTGACATCCTGGATATCTTCGGTATAGTGTCGGTTTTGCTCGCTTGTCATGAGCATCAGCAGGAGCAGGTGTATAGCTGTTCGTAGTATTGCTTAATCTCTCTCAGAATTTCAGGTTTTGATGAGAGTATGGCACTGGACACGATCTTCAGTCTCGTTATTTGACTTTGCTGGATGCATTAATCTGGCTCGATTTATAAAGTGATTTTAGAGCCTTAGTTCCGCTCTATAGTGTGTTTGACGCGTTTTACTTTGTGTGAAAGCCAATCGCGTCGTCTGCTCGCAGAGATCTCTGCATTGAGCCGTCTGCACTCAGACGCTGATGCTGCAGATTAGACACAAATCTGTCGTCTTTTCTTTATCAGACTGAATTTCTGTTCTGCGGGAATTTGAAACCTCTGGAGGTGGTCTTGAAAAGCTTAAATCCGACCTCATAGACAGTTGTTACAAAACTGGTGTTCATCTCGTCCACATATACGATAGACTCAAGACACGCGATACGATTTTTCAACTTGATCTTCAAGTTCTCAGAGCCCGGGATTTGGTTTGAGGTGACAAACTCATGTAGATGATGATGATATGACACAAATTTCATTTTCGCCAGTCGTTCTATATTCCATACAATCCTATTTATTTTGCAAGGCAGCAGCATAGAAATTTATAAAATCAACTTTAAATTGGAGGATTCATAGTCTAGCAGTGGACCTAGGCTAAAACAAGAGCTGACATAACTTTTTGTGCATTTTATCTTAATGTTGTTTTTTTGATATTCTTCAGCTCAATGTGGTACGAATGCATACTACGATCCTTGTCCAGTACCATTATGTGCCAATCAGACATGTGAAAACATCGGGAAAATATACGACTGTCCTTTGATTCCATCGGATTATAAATGTGTAGGCGAATGTCGTTGTAACCCCGGCTTTTACAGAAATAAAAATAACCAGTGTGTGACTGAAGAGCAATGTAGTAAGTTTAATTTAAACAATTTTTGTTACTTTATTATAATAACTAGCTGATGCCCATGTACAAAAAGAGTACAGTCGCCCTTCGACAAGGTGGACAGACGACTTGAAGAAGACGACTGAAAACCGCTGAATTCAGAAGACAGGTCGGACCAGAGTGCCGTTGCTTAGGAGGAATCTGTGTCCAGCAGTGTACTTTAAAAGGCTGAATGAATATTGATAAATATTTATTGGCTAGTCTTGTGATCTAAAAGTATTTAGCTTTGCTTGCTACGGCTGTCTTTAGCTCAACTCTAGTATACGAAATTATGGTCGATCCAAACCATTCAAACATTTCTCAACATTTATCTTTATTTTTTAGAGAAATGTCAAGGACCAAATGAGTACTTTGATTGCAGTACCGAATGCGACAACGTATGCAAAAATTTGAGTAAGCAAAACCGTACTAACTGTCCCATTGTAAACGTCCAGTGCAACCAGAAGTGCTATTGCCTAGACGGATATGCTCGCAATTCATTTAATATATGCGTACCAATATCGCAGTGCCCGTGTAAGTATACTAATGTATTATGGTGAGGTGGAGTAAGACCACAGGGTAATACTAACATGTTTGAAGATTAGAAGCTGATGCCCATGTACAAAGTTTTGCTGTCGTTTAGTTACTTAAAAATAAAATGTGTACTCTAAGAGATATAGACAAACATTGAACAAAACTGCTAAAACAAAGCAATCAATCATTTAATCCGCACAAATTTTTTTACATCATTCATTTTTGAAATCTAAATTGTCAACTTGATCCCATAATTTAGTTTATTAAAACATTGTTTTCAGCTGAACCACAGTGCAATGAAAATGAGGAGTATTCTAACTGTCCTAACAGAGTTTGCCGAGAGAAAACATGCGACGATGTGGGTTTTCCCATGTTGTGCGATGAATCGACGGAAAAGGTACAATGTGGAAAGCCCACTTGCATTTGTAAATCAGGATATGTGAAGAACAAGGATGGAGTATGCATACCTCTCATTGATTGCCGTAAGTTAATTATAAAAAGTCTCTCAATTAGTATACACCTACGTATTTGTGCGTTAAATTTTTTAAATGTAGCGAACCATGACTGCCCTTCACTGCTCAAGACCCTTTTTACTTGTAAATAATTTAAAATAGCAGAAAAAAAAGATAAATTGAATTGATGAGGATTCGTCCTTCGTCTAGCATGGGGTGACATAGGTTGAAAACGAAGAAGATAATTTATAATGTGTTTCTGTTTTCATCGATGTGTTCGTAGATTTCAGGCCATATTACTAGCAGTATATAAGCCGCTTCCAACTCTCGTAGCATTATGTTCTCGTGTTAAATCCAAGCGCATAATAAGTAGGGTGACTCCAGAAAAGGTGAACCCTGCTGAACTTATACATTAACCTGCATAAAATTGTAACTATGGAATAAAATTTAACAGCGTACTGAGGTATATGAAGGATAGATTATATAGGTAATAATTTTATGATACCAAAATTTCTGTAAATCTAGTAAAACGGATAATAATAATGATTTTTGTAAAATCGATTTGTGTTTCTGTCCCAACGCATGGGAGAGTTGTTCATAGGAGAAGGGATACTTGACCATAATATCTCCCTGTTTAGGAGTTTTTTTTAAGTTGTTTATTTCAATATATCAATAAAACATTAACAACAACAATCTCGTAGTAAAATACTTATTATGAAAAAAATTAACATGTACTTACACGGTTAATTCTATGAAAAATGTAACAAAAATAAATGTGTCTTCTTGAAGAAAACACAAAACAAATGCTATAAAAAAACCTATACATGTACACTGGTGGGAACAGGTCTCTCCCACAGATAGAGCTACGGGAGGTCTAGAGTATACACCAAAACGCTGCTCCAATGCAGATTGGTGGGAGTGTTTAGAGGCAAACCCAGTGTTAAATGTTCTCTAGCCACCCGAAGGTCTTCGACAAGGCTTAACGATTGTTTTAACAATTGAAAACAAGGACCGACGGCTTAATGTGTCCTTTGAAGCACGGTAGCGCCCATGAAACTATGCCACTATCAGTCAACCATCCACAAACCCACCGCGTCCGTTGCATCCAAACGGCATACTGTGCGAAATTGATCAAATCTCCCTTACCCACCTTTATTCACTTATTTACGAGTTTATAAAAAAGTGAATTTATTTTTCACTCCTGACCACCAAAAACACGTTTATTTCGCTTGTTGTCAAACTAGCGTAGTGGCGTCCATTATAGAACCGGGCCGGTAACAAGCAAGCAAGGAGCAAGTGTGTTGCGGCCAGACAACCAACCGGATAAGCATAACCAAATTTTAAACGATATTAGCGGCGTATATACCTATATATACATTGTTTTATTGCTATTTATTTTGTTTCTCATGAAAAATCACGTTAATCTCTTTCTGTGTTCGTCTAGCATCCTGTGGAGGAAATCCAAATGCGCAGTCAGGTTGTAGAGTGTACTGCACTCAGTGTTAACAATACAAGTACTACCGTGCCGTGCCCTAGAATATGCTATCCAAACAGTTGTTTATCAAATCGAACCAATTTACTATACGAATTTAGAATTATAGACCAACCCCTTGAATCAAATCTTAAGAGTTCAACTACCATATAATATTTATTTTGTTTACTTTTGTCACAGTTACATGTGGTATCAATGAAGTTCCGTCAAAATGCGCTAACAGTCCTTGTCTCAGACAGAACTGCGCCCAAAAAGACCTGCATATTGTATGCAGGAGAACCGGTACAAACTGTAAACCTGGTTGTGTGTGTATAGACGGATACTTCAGAGGTGATAATCACACTTGTATTCCAAGAGACAGTTGTCCACGTAAGTATTATACTACTTGATTCGTGAGTGTTTGTTTCCATAGCAGTAATACAGTCCATCCTTACATTCACCCCTCCATCAGCCTTTTGGTAGTCCACTGCAGTTCATAGGTAATTTCATAAAAAATTTGAAAAGATTTCTATGAAATTACAAGTATATAGTACAAATCAGACATGTGAAAACATCAGGAAAATATACGACTGTCCTTTGATTCCATCGGATTACAAATGTGTAGGCGAATGTCGTTGTAATCCTGGCTTTTACAGAAATAAAAATAACCAGTGTGTGACTGAAGAGCAATGTAGTAAGCTTAATTTAAACAATTTTTGTTACTTTATTATAATAACTAGCTGATGCCCATGTACAAAAGGAGTACAGTCGCCCTTCGACAAGGTGGACAGACGACTTGAAGAAGACGACTGAAAACCGCTGAATTCAGAAGACCAGTCCAGCAGTGTACAGTGGATGGATGGATGAATATTGATGAATATTTATTGGCTAGTCTTGTGATCTAATGAGAAAAATCCTTTTCGATACAAAAGTTTTTTGCTTTGCTTGCCTTGCAAGCTGAGTAGGTACGGCCTGTTTTAGCTCAGTTCTAGTATACGAAATTATGGTCGATCCAATCCATTCAAACATTTCTCAACATTCATCTTTATTTTTTAGAGAAATGTCAAGGACCAAACGAGTACTTTGATTGCAGCACCGAATGCGACAATGAATGCAAAAATTTGAGTAAGCAAAACCGTACTAACTGTCCCATTGTAAACGTCCAGTGCAACCAGAAGTGCTATTGCCTAGACGGATATGCTCGCGATGAAAATAATATATGCGTACCAATATCGCAGTGCCCGTGTAAGTATACTAATGTATTATGGTGAGGTGGGGTAAGACTAACATGTTTGAAGATTATTTAAAGTATATATTTCTTTTTACCGGCGCCATAGACCTTTTCTTCTTAAGCCCGACGCCTTTGCGGTTTTATGAACGACATCGTTTAGTTACTTAAAAATAAAATGTGTACTCTAAGAGATATTTAAAAGTGTCAAACTTGCTCCACCTCTATATACCTTATTTGTATTAATAATCATGTAACTAATTAAAAAAATCAAGTCAGTAATCTTTAGAAGCGTTCACCCGGCTCGTAAAATTATCTTCCGATCTTTTACGTTAGTCAAAGTCAAAAGTCAAATAATTTATTTTGGCTATGTATGAGATGATTGGATACGCTTTATCATCATTAAGTCATCGTCGTTCCCAACATAGCTTAACGTATTGGACCTTCAACGACCTTCGGACCAACGGCCGAGCAACGTGGTGAAGGCCATGTCTTCTCGGTTGTGAAAAAAGATCTGTACTGACATTGCAGTTGGCTGCAGCTAATCATCTTAGTTTATACAAGCGATTATCCGCACTGAATAAAAATTAGGGCTAGAAAGTTTAGCCCTTGTCCCTTATCAAACTTAGTATAGTAGAACGATAACAAAGATGGCATTATAAATAGCTAAGACCTCAGATTACAGAACCAGAGAGCTTAAACAATTAAATAACAATTAAATAATGGCAATCATTATAAAAAAATAACACATATAATAAGACTCACAAAAAAGTAAATTTCTCAGTAAATTGCATAAACAAATACCAAAAATTACTTACACACGACGCACATTGTTCCGCGTCTGTTTTAGTAATTTTACAAGAGTAGTTAGTAGTATTTAGTAAAAACTCCTTGTTAAACTATCTTTTTCAGCTGAGTGTAAAGATAACGAGGAATACTCAAAATGCGCAAACAAAGATTGCCGAGCGAAGAATTGCAAAGATCTTGGATACGAGCTACCTTGCGCGTCCCAATTCGATGGTAACGCCACCGAGAGCTCCTGTCAGCTCGGTTGTGTCTGTCAGCCTGGTTACGTTAAGGACGAAAATGATGTATGCATAGATGAGAAAGAATGCCGTAAGTTTTTGCTTAATTTATCAATATCTAATTGCTCTGAGTGTTATAGACTTCAGCGAGAACTTCGAAAATTATGAGATCTCCCACAAGGTTATTTTAATTGTGCTGGGCTTGCTAAGCCATGGGCATGCTAAGCAATTAGTTATTTTTTTTTTTTAATTGCTCTAGTGACTTCCCTGCTTGTCTGCTACTTCGTATGGTTAAATAGAAATAAAACCATACTATTTAGGCCATCGATTTAGTAACTCAACGCGCCAGGTAAGTGTTCAATACCAATACTACTCGTTGCATTCTAGTGACTCAAAAATACAGATAGCCCGTAATTTGTCAATTTGCCAACACCGCCCAGATCTAGACAAAATCAAATGCTTTCTCATAGTCCACATCAACGCATACACATACGCAACTCATAACGTCAAGTTATACTCCTCAGTCATCTCTATAACCTGCCGTAGCGTATGTATGTGGTCTATGGTATATGGGCCTGTAATTCTTCAGAAGGGTTTTGTCGCCCTACCTAAAGAACAGCATCACCACGCTTCTGATCCACGCCTCCGGGGTTGCTCCGCTAATGATGGCAGAATCGAGCAACTTATGAAGCGCTACTAGGACAGGTTTCCAGCCAGCTCTTAGAAGCTCTGTTGTGATTCCATAATTACCCTTGTTGTTCTTGACCAGTTTGAGTGCCACACTAATCTCTACAGGCTGACATCCTGGATATCTTCGGTATAGTGTCGGTTTTGCTCGCTTGTCATGAGCATCAGCAGGAGCAGGTGTATAGCTGTTCGTAGTATTGCTTAATCTCTCTCAGAATTTCAGGTTTTGATGAGAGTATGGCACTGGACACGATCTTCAGTCTCGTTATTTGACTTTGCTGGATGCATTAATCTGGCTCGATTTATAAAGTGATTTTAGAGCCTTAGTTCCGCTCTATAGTGTGTTTGACGCGTTTTACTTTGTGTGAAAGCCAATCGCGTCGTCTGCTCGCAGAGATCTCTGCATTGAGCCGTCTGCACTCAGACGCTGATGCTGCAGATTAGACACAAATCTGTCGTCTTTTCTTTATCAGACTGAATTTCTGTTCTGCGGGAATTTGAAACCTCTGGAGGTGGTCTTGAAAAGCTTAAATCCGACCTCATAGACAGTTGTTACAAAACTGGTGTTCATCTCGTCCACATATACGATAGACTCAAGACACGCGATACGATTTTTCAACTTGATCTTCAAGTTCTCAGAGCCCGGGATTTGGTTTGAGGTGACAAACTCATGTAGATGATGATGATATGACACAAATTTCATTTTCGCCAGTCGTTCTATATTCCATACAATCCTATTTATTTTGCAAGGCAGCAGCATAGAAATTTATAAAATCAACTTTAAATTGGAGGATTCATAGTCTAGCAGTGGACCTAGGCTAAAACAAGAGCTGACATAACTTTTTGTGCATTTTATCTTAATGTTGTTTTTTTGATATTCTTCAGCTCAATGTGGTACGAATGCATACTACGATCCTTGTCCAGTACCATTATGTGCCAATCAGACATGTGAAAACATCGGGAAAATATACGACTGTCCTTTGATTCCATCGGATTATAAATGTGTAGGCGAATGTCGTTGTAACCCCGGCTTTTACAGAAATAAAAATAACCAGTGTGTGACTGAAGAGCAATGTAGTAAGTTTAATTTAAACAATTTTTGTTACTTTATTATAATAACTAGCTGATGCCCATGTACAAAAAGAGTACAGTCGCCCTTCGACAAGGTGGACAGACGACTTGAAGAAGACGACTGAAAACCGCTGAATTCAGAAGACAGGTCGGACCAGAGTGCCGTTGCTTAGGAGGAATCTGTGTCCAGCAGTGTACTTTAAAAGGCTGAATGAATATTGATAAATATTTATTGGCTAGTCTTGTGATCTAAAAGTATTTAGCTTTGCTTGCTACGGCTGTCTTTAGCTCAACTCTAGTATACGAAATTATGGTCGATCCAAACCATTCAAACATTTCTCAACATTTATCTTTATTTTTTAGAGAAATGTCAAGGACCAAATGAGTACTTTGATTGCAGTACCGAATGCGACAACGTATGCAAAAATTTGAGTAAGCAAAACCGTACTAACTGTCCCATTGTAAACGTCCAGTGCAACCAGAAGTGCTATTGCCTAGACGGATATGCTCGCAATTCATTTAATATATGCGTACCAATATCGCAGTGCCCGTGTAAGTATACTAATGTATTATGGTGAGGTGGAGTAAGACCACAGGGTAATACTAACATGTTTGAAGATTAGAAGCTGATGCCCATGTACAAAGTTTTGCTGTCGTTTAGTTACTTAAAAATAAAATGTGTACTCTAAGAGATATAGACAAACATTGAACAAAACTGCTAAAACAAAGCAATCAATCATTTAATCCGCACAAATTTTTTTACATCATTCATTTTTGAAATCTAAATTGTCAACTTGATCCCATAATTTAGTTTATTAAAACATTGTTTTCAGCTGAACCACAGTGCAATGAAAATGAGGAGTATTCTAACTGTCCTAACAGAGTTTGCCGAGAGAAAACATGCGACGATGTGGGTTTTCCCATGTTGTGCGATGAATCGACGGAAAAGGTACAATGTGGAAAGCCCACTTGCATTTGTAAATCAGGATATGTGAAGAACAAGGATGGAGTATGCATACCTCTCATTGATTGCCGTAAGTTAATTATAAAAAGTCTCTCAATTAGTATACACCTACGTATTTGTGCGTTAAATTTTTTAAATGTAGCGAACCATGACTGCCCTTCACTGCTCAAGACCCTTTTTACTTGTAAATAATTTAAAATAGCAGAAAAAAAAGATAAATTGAATTGATGAGGATTCGTCCTTCGTCTAGCATGGGGTGACATAGGTTGAAAACGAAGAAGATAATTTATAATGTGTTTCTGTTTTCATCGATGTGTTCGTAGATTTCAGGCCATATTACTAGCAGTATATAAGCCGCTTCCAACTCTCGTAGCATTATGTTCTCGTGTTAAATCCAAGCGCATAATAAGTAGGGTGACTCCAGAAAAGGTGAACCCTGCTGAACTTATACATTAACCTGCATAAAATTGTAACTATGGAATAAAATTTAACAGCGTACTGAGGTATATGAAGGATAGATTATATAGGTAATAATTTTATGATACCAAAATTTCTGTAAATCTAGTAAAACGGATAATAATAATGATTTTTGTAAAATCGATTTGTGTTTCTGTCCCAACGCATGGGAGAGTTGTTCATAGGAGAAGGGATACTTGACCATAATATCTCCCTGTTTAGGAGTTTTTTTTAAGTTGTTTATTTCAATATATCAATAAAACATTAACAACAACAATCTCGTAGTAAAATACTTATTATGAAAAAAATTAACATGTACTTACACGGTTAATTCTATGAAAAATGTAACAAAAATAAATGTGTCTTCTTGAAGAAAACACAAAACAAATGCTATAAAAAAACCTATACATGTACACTGGTGGGAACAGGTCTCTCCCACAGATAGAGCTACGGGAGGTCTAGAGTATACACCAAAACGCTGCTCCAATGCAGATTGGTGGGAGTGTTTAGAGGCAAACCCAGTGTTAAATGTTCTCTAGCCACCCGAAGGTCTTCGACAAGGCTTAACGATTGTTTTAACAATTGAAAACAAGGACCGACGGCTTAATGTGTCCTTTGAAGCACGGTAGCGCCCATGAAACTATGCCACTATCAGTCAACCATCCACAAACCCACCGCGTCCGTTGCATCCAAACGGCATACTGTGCGAAATTGATCAAATCTCCCTTACCCACCTTTATTCACTTATTTACGAGTTTATAAAAAAGTGAATTTATTTTTCACTCCTGACCACCAAAAACACGTTTATTTCGCTTGTTGTCAAACTAGCGTAGTGGCGTCCATTATAGAACCGGGCCGGTAACAAGCAAGCAAGGAGCAAGTGTGTTGCGGCCAGACAACCAACCGGATAAGCATAACCAAATTTTAAACGATATTAGCGGCGTATATACCTATATATACATTGTTTTATTGCTATTTATTTTGTTTCTCATGAAAAATCACGTTAATCTCTTTCTGTGTTCGTCTAGCATCCTGTGGAGGAAATCCAAATGCGCAGTCAGGTTGTAGAGTGTACTGCACTCAGTGTTAACAATACAAGTACTACCGTGCCGTGCCCTAGAATATGCTATCCAAACAGTTGTTTATCAAATCGAACCAATTTACTATACGAATTTAGAATTATAGACCAACCCCTTGAATCAAATCTTAAGAGTTCAACTACCATATAATATTTATTTTGTTTACTTTTGTCACAGTTACATGTGGTATCAATGAAGTTCCGTCAAAATGCGCTAACAGTCCTTGTCTCAGACAGAACTGCGCCCAAAAAGACCTGCATATTGTATGCAGGAGAACCGGTACAAACTGTAAACCTGGTTGTGTGTGTATAGACGGATACTTCAGAGGTGATAATCACACTTGTATTCCAAGAGACAGTTGTCCACGTAAGTATTATACTACTTGATTCGTGAGTGTTTGTTTCCATAGCAGTAATACAGTCCATCCTTACATTCACCCCTCCATCAGCCTTTTGGTAGTCCACTGCAGTTCATAGGTAATTTCATAAAAAATTTGAAAAGATTTCTATGAAATTACAAGTATATAGTACAAATCAGACATGTGAAAACATCAGGAAAATATACGACTGTCCTTTGATTCCATCGGATTACAAATGTGTAGGCGAATGTCGTTGTAATCCTGGCTTTTACAGAAATAAAAATAACCAGTGTGTGACTGAAGAGCAATGTAGTAAGCTTAATTTAAACAATTTTTGTTACTTTATTATAATAACTAGCTGATGCCCATGTACAAAAGGAGTACAGTCGCCCTTCGACAAGGTGGACAGACGACTTGAAGAAGACGACTGAAAACCGCTGAATTCAGAAGACCAGTCCAGCAGTGTACAGTGGATGGATGGATGAATATTGATGAATATTTATTGGCTAGTCTTGTGATCTAATGAGAAAAATCCTTTTCGATACAAAAGTTTTTTGCTTTGCTTGCCTTGCAAGCTGAGTAGGTACGGCCTGTTTTAGCTCAGTTCTAGTATACGAAATTATGGTCGATCCAATCCATTCAAACATTTCTCAACATTCATCTTTATTTTTTAGAGAAATGTCAAGGACCAAACGAGTACTTTGATTGCAGCACCGAATGCGACAATGAATGCAAAAATTTGAGTAAGCAAAACCGTACTAACTGTCCCATTGTAAACGTCCAGTGCAACCAGAAGTGCTATTGCCTAGACGGATATGCTCGCGATGAAAATAATATATGCGTACCAATATCGCAGTGCCCGTGTAAGTATACTAATGTATTATGGTGAGGTGGGGTAAGACTAACATGTTTGAAGATTATTTAAAGTATATATTTCTTTTTACCGGCGCCATAGACCTTTTCTTCTTAAGCCCGACGCCTTTGCGGTTTTATGAACGACATCGTTTAGTTACTTAAAAATAAAATGTGTACTCTAAGAGATATTTAAAAGTGTCAAACTTGCTCCACCTCTATATACCTTATTTGTATTAATAATCATGTAACTAATTAAAAAAATCAAGTCAGTAATCTTTAGAAGCGTTCACCCGGCTCGTAAAATTATCTTCCGATCTTTTACGTTAGTCAAAGTCAAAAGTCAAATAATTTATTTTGGCTATGTATGAGATGATTGGATACGCTTTATCATCATTAAGTCATCGTCGTTCCCAACATAGCTTAACGTATTGGACCTTCAACGACCTTCGGACCAACGGCCGAGCAACGTGGTGAAGGCCATGTCTTCTCGGTTGTGAAAAAAGATCTGTACTGACATTGCAGTTGGCTGCAGCTAATCATCTTAGTTTATACAAGCGATTATCCGCACTGAATAAAAATTAGGGCTAGAAAGTTTAGCCCTTGTCCCTTATCAAACTTAGTATAGTAGAACGATAACAAAGATGGCATTATAAATAGCTAAGACCTCAGATTACAGAACCAGAGAGCTTAAACAATTAAATAACAATTAAATAATGGCAATCATTATAAAAAAATAACACATATAATAAGACTCACAAAAAAGTAAATTTCTCAGTAAATTGCATAAACAAATACCAAAAATTACTTACACACGACGCACATTGTTCCGCGTCTGTTTTAGTAATTTTACAAGAGTAGTTAGTAGTATTTAGTAAAAACTCCTTGTTAAACTATCTTTTTCAGCTGAGTGTAAAGATAACGAGGAATACTCAAAATGCGCAAACAAAGATTGCCGAGCGAAGAATTGCAAAGATCTTGGATACGAGCTACCTTGCGCGTCCCAATTCGATGGTAACGCCACCGAGAGCTCCTGTCAGCTCGGTTGTGTCTGTCAGCCTGGTTACGTTAAGGACGAAAATGATGTATGCATAGATGAGAAAGAATGCCGTAAGTTTTTGCTTAATTTATCAATATCTAATTGCTCTGAGTGTTATAGACTTCAGCGAGAACTTCGAAAATTATGAGATCTCCCACAAGGTTATTTTAATTGTGCTGGGCTTGCTAAGCCATGGGCATGCTAAGCAATTAGTTATATTTTTTTTTTAATTGCTCTAGTGACTTCCCTGCTTGTCTGCTACTTCGTATGGTTAAATAGAAATAAAACCATACTATTTAGGCCATCGATTTAGTAACTCAACGCGCCAGGTAAGTGTTCAATACCAATACTACTCGTTGCATTCTAGTGACTCAAAAATACAGATAGCCCGTAATTTGTCGCTCGTCGAGCGGTGAGTGGTTCAACAATAGAGCTACTGGTTGTAAATAAAATAGAATACAATTAAGGGAGCTGTGAGCTGTGAAATCATATTCTCATCAAAGTCATGTTCATACACGTATACGTACGTTTTGGTGTATGTTTAAATCTATTAGAAAATGTTTTTAAAATGTTTTTCATATTCCTCATTCGATATAGTTTACTGGTGTAAAGTACTTGATCACAGATAAAAAATTCAATGGTATGGGAAATATTTTAATGTTATTTAATAGTTATCCTATTCAAATAGCAATTGTTTGACATTAAAAAGATACGAAAGTCTACAGTGACTTAAACTAACTTAAAAATTCGTAAACTGAGTTGTGCACTGAAGATGTCTGTGAAAATTAATTGAGTAGGTACAAATACTGCTCAAAGTTGTTGTTCATAGCACCACTGAGAAAACCAAATGTTTACCACCTGTAATTTACATTTTCTCAATTTAAAGCATCCTGTGGTGGAGATCCAAACGCAGTGTCTGGCTGCGGGACCTTCTGTAAGCGCTGTTCCAACTACAAAAATCCGGGTCCGTGTATCCTGCTATGTCGACTAAATGGCTGTGAGTGCCGAGAGAATTTTGTGTATGATGAAATTAAAGGAAAATGCGTGCTACCAGACGAATGTCGTAAGTATACCGTATAGTATTTGTCGTTGGTAAAATAAATAAGGCATTAAAATGAATACATACTATTGTTATTATTATAAATTATTAAATTGAATACGCTTCAGGAATTATTAGATGAGAATCTTAGGTAATTATTGTAAATATGCCATAAGGTAGGTTAGGCACCCGTCTAATAAAATTAATGTCTAATGTAAATACTGCATAAGTATATAGTTATTATTATTGTAGGATTAGCTATTCGTCCAATGATGAATAGCCAATCTATATATATAAAAGGAGAAGGTGACTGACTGACTGACTGACTGACTGACTGACATATCAACGCAGGGCCTAAACTATAAGGATTAGAAACTTGAAATTTTGCACTGGGGTTCCTTTTATAACGTAGGGGAGCACTAAGAAAGGATTTTTGAAAATTCACCCCCTAAGGGGATAAAACGGGGGTGCAACTTTATGGGTATGAAACTTTGCCGTTTTTGAAGAAGATTATAAGTAAATAAATTATTTGTTTCTTAATATTTTTCAATTTAGAATATTATTATATCGTTCTTTCTTTTAGTATTTTGTCGTTACCTAGACTTTCGTTAAGCGTGTCCAATCACCTCTAAGCAACTCGACATTTGATATTAAATTATTTATACCTGTCGAAATCAAATTAAAAGTCAAATAAGAAATATATTGTTTGACTGAATTTGAGTGTCGAAAAAATGTCGAGTGAATTTTTATTACATAGGTATTGATTGTTTGACTGAATTTGAGTGTCGAAAAAATGTCGAGTGAATTTTTATTACATAGGTATTGCATTATGACGAGTTACAAGCGAACACGGGAGCATTAATAGTCTCATACTAACAGTTTTTTGAGTCAGGCCATGGATGAACAAACGCCTGCTATAATCTAATACATATTTTCATAAGATATTTTGTATGATAGCTCCTACTAAATTCCACCTTGTCCTAGCAAAAACGGACAAATGTGGCAAGAACGAGGTGTATCATGTTTGTCCGCCGACGTGCCCAATCCTGACTTGTGCCACTAAGGACAGAGTTTACAGATGTCAGGCTCCTCTGGAACCCGGCAATCCTAAATGCAAGCCCCCTGCTTGCATATGCGCCAAAGGACATTACAGAACTGATAACGGCCAATGTGTCTTAAAAAAAGATTGTCGTAAGTTTGGAGTAATTTCCTGTATGAAACATAATATAGAGCATTTATATTTGTTTATTTATTTGTATACCTCGTTGGCGTAATAACGGTTTTGAGTCAGGCCTTGGATGAACAAATGCCAGCTATAATCTAATACATATTTTCATTAGGTACATACTAGCTGACCCGGCAAACGTTGTTTTGCCATATAAATAATTTTTCCCGCTTTTCTGTTGAAATTTTTCCTGAATTTTCTTTGCTATAAACCTCACGGAGCCCGAGACCTTTCCAACGAATGCAAAACCGTGGAAATCGGGTCGTGCGTTCTGGAGTTATAGCGTCAGGAAGGAAAACCCGACTTATTTTTATATAGTAGATTTTGTATGATAGCTCCTAATAAATTCCACCTTGTCCTAGCAAAAACGGACAAATGTGGCAAGAACGAGGTGTATCATGTTTGTCCGCCGACGTGCCCAATCCTGACTTGTGCCACTAAGGACAGAGTTTACAAATGTCCGGCTCCTCTGGAGCCCGGCAATCCTAAATGCAAGCCCCCTGCTTGCATATGCGCCAAAGGACATTACAGAACTGATAACGGCCAATGTGTCTTAAAAAAAGATTGTCGTAAGTTTGGAGTAATTTCCTATATCAAACATAATATAGAGTATTTATATTTGTTTATTTATTTATATACCTCGTTGGTCTAGTGGTCGCAAGAGCGACTGATGCTGTGGGATATTATGTTATGTCGCAACCCTGCCAATGTACCGCTGTTGGACGTTCCATACAGTTCTAGAAAACACGCTTGTTACGAGTGATATGCCCATATCACTCGTAACAAGTCCACAACGATGACTACGTGCAGATTGGCTAACTTCACAGTATTCCAAAATATTGTGAAGAACTCTAGTATGAAACCTGCATGGTTTCATCCAACGTTTTCCTTCACCCTTAAAGCAGGTGATATAATTTGAAGCAATCGCGCGTATCTATAGAACTTGAAAAAAATTTATTTATCGTAATCACCATAAAATTTGTTATCCATACCTACAATTTTAGCGCCTACACCAGTCTGTGGAGACAACGAGGTACCCTCCGATTGCGCAAACAGTTCATGCTTAAGCAGTTGTGCAATAAGGGATGCTAACCTGGTATGCAAATTCGACCCTTCTAACTGCAAACCAGGGTGTGTATGCGCGCAAGGATACTTAAAGGATTCAAATGGAGTTTGTGTACCGAAGGATAAGTGTCCAGGAACCGACAGTAAGTTCGACCTGAAAATATTTATTTATGATGCATAAAACTAAAAAAAAAACACAAATTCGCACTCTTTGACTAACAAAATAAAAACTTCAAAATGATGGGAAGGATATAATATAGTATTTTTTCAATAATCAGCAAGAACATTTCACCTAAAAGCCGTATAGTATTATTATTATGTGAAACAAAAGAAATCATTATTTACTTTGAATTATTTATATTTTAATTACTTGGTATTTGAGATGTAAAAATGTTTCAATACTAACTTTTATTGCAACAAGCAATAAAATTGTATACTATATTCATGACTGAAATTGCTCTAGCACTCTCGCTACGACGGACTTACTTGAATCCATAAAATAATAGACAACTTAATTCACACGTATCGTAATGTAATATCGTCCTTGCTTATATCCAAACTCAGATATCTATAATAATGCGATTTCGGCGATAGTGTCTAAAATATTTTATAATCACATAAAACGCTATTTAAAAAACTAAAAAGGTATACGG
The DNA here is from genome assembly GCA_944567765.1 of Carterocephalus palaemon. Lineage (NCBI taxonomy): Eukaryota > Metazoa > Arthropoda > Insecta > Lepidoptera > Hesperiidae > Carterocephalus > Carterocephalus palaemon. The sequence continues at coordinate 9,118,835 of OX155643.1, read as the reverse complement.
AACAAATAACAAAAAGCAGCGGTAGCTAGTAGATATTGCAAAAAATATTAATTAAATAAATAATACTGTGTAAGAAAAGTTTTTATTTCTTAACAAAATACTTTACTTTTAAAACAACAACAAATTACAAAATAATAAAACACCCTTGTCCGCACTAACTCCGTTCAGTCACCTTCTCGGCCTTCTCCCGAATCTCCGCTCTCTATTCAAAATGCGCGGCAAAACAGATGCCGCGCTCTGATTGGTCCTACGCATAGATGGAGGACCACAGAGTATGGCCCGTTCCCTTTATGCGTTCGAAGAAAAATAAAAGGAATGTGTTCATATTCATTACAACTGTCATTTTTTGAAAACCAAATAAATGAAGAAAACCATTTGACATATTATTTATTTATGCTTTTCAACCGTTGCAAACACTGAGTTAAATATACGTTGCAAATAACAAAAATTTTAAATAATTTTAGATCCAACGTGTGGTCAAAATGAAGTTATCTCCGATTGCGCTAATAGTCCATGCATATTAAATTGTGCAACAAAAGATCTTGGTTTGCAATGCAAACCTTACCCCCCTGGCTGTAAACAAGGGTGTGTATGTGCCGAAGGATATATTCGAGATGAATTTAATGTTTGTATTCCATGGGAAAAATGTCCAAAACGTAAGTAAATCACTTTACAAAATTACTATTTTTAAAAGTTAATTTTTAATTTACGATATGTTAAAAATTACTATAAAGAGTATGTACCCAATAATACACTTAATAGTTATATAATAAATATCATATATTCGGTATATGCATTGATTTTATATTCTGATACAAAGTAGAATATGTAGGTAGATATTTGGATAGATGCAACTATTAATGGTAATATGGAACACGGTGGTAATTTTTACTATTCCTGATTTTTTACGACTTTGAATAATATTCCATATTTAGGTACTATGATTATTGTAATTCCCATATTACTACTTATTTTAGCTGAATGCAAAGACAAGGTCTGGGTAGAATGCCCAAACAAAGATTGCCGCCCAAGGTCTTGCGACGAACTGGGATTTCCTCTGAAATGCAATCAATTGGACAGAAACAGCACCAAATTTGATTGTGGAAATCCCGGTTGCTATTGCAAAGAAGGATATGTAACAAACGAGCACGATGAGTGTGTGGAGTTAGATAAATGCCGTAAGTATTTACTTTAATTATATACGACGTAATTTATATACGACCACGATAAACACCATGATTCACGTAACAACCTGAGGATCTATGCATAAGTTAGGTAATCGTTGTAAGCTTGTTGGAACCTTTTCTGGAGCGAATCGTGGGCTTGAAGTTCGCCTGTAGCCGATTTCAATGTTCGCTAACAGTCGTTAAGATTTGTTGGCATTCTTAAAACTTCTAGTCTTTCATTGGGAGGTGATAATCGTAAGCTTCAGTCGCTGTTGGTTCACACTAATATACTGAGTGATGTACCTACAGACAACAAACTGAGTTTCACAGCGGCCTGTGATGTTAGTCAGCCACTAGGTAATCTGGCCGTGTCAGCTGCCTCATTCGGCTACAGCAAAGTGACGTAATACGTCGTCGCCGCACAATGGGCATATCATATATGTCAGTGTCGTGTAACATCACGGTCCGGCAGAGCGCAAAGTGCACTTCATTGCGATTGCAATTGGGTGGACACATACTATTTTAGTTCAATCGTATGCTGCCTGAGGCAAAGTCATTATGGATGGTCACTTACAAAATCACAATATGAGGCTTGAACTTCAGTTTGTTGTCTACAAGTAATCCCAATACAAGTACATCTCCGGTGCTTCGTCACAACCCAACTTCAGCGCTTTTTGGAAGGGAAGGGTGCCAAGGACACGTGAAGGTGTGTATTATGGCACAGTTAATTTTTATATGGAGAAGTGCAGAAAGAATTATTTTTATAGAGTAATATGCATTAGAAATATACAAAATAGATAAAAGAAAACATTACAGACATGAGTATTACAGTTGGTTACCTTTTTTTTAATAGCATCCTGTGGAGGGGATCCTAACGCGACGTCTGGTTGTAGCAACTACTGCACTAACTGTTCCAACTACAAACAAAAGGGGGCTAAAGCATGTGCTCAATTCTGCCTTGTGAATGGATGCCAATGCCGCAAAAATTATATATATAATAACATATTGAAGAAATGCGTTCGTCCCGAGCAGTGTCGTGAGTAAAAATTATCTCGCATTGTCAATCATGTCGTATTTACTAAAGATATACCAGAATCAGTTGATAATCAGTGTAATTGAATTGTCTGAATTAGGAAACGTTATTTATCGATCGATATAATAATATTCCCCCTGTCTCTTTATCTACTGTGCTTTGGTTCCATAATCTGAGATCGTACGTTTCAGTCAAAGACATATTATTTATTTATGCTTTTCAACCATTGCAAATGACAATTTTTTTTAATAATTGTGGTAAATCCGACGAGTGGTCCAAATGAAGTTATCTCCGATTGCGCTAATAGTCCATGCATATTAAATTGTGCAACAAAAGATCTTGGTTTGCAATGCAAACCTTACCCCCCTGGCTGTAAACAAGGGTGTGTATGTATGTGCCGAAGGATATATTCGAGATGAAAATAATGTTTGTATTCCAACTGAACAATGTCCAAAACGTAAGTAAATCACTTTAATTGAATTGTTTGAATTAGGAAACGTTATTTATCGATCGATATATTTCCCCTGTCTCTGTTCCTCTGTCTCTCTCTATAACTGTGCTTTGGTTCCATAATCTGAGGTCGTACGTTTCAGTCAAAGACACTGCAGATCATTATGTGGAATTCATTCCTAGGAAAACAACCCAATTGCATTTTAAATATATCAGTCACATAATTTACCATACCGTTAATTGAAGACCTCATACTATAAATTTTCGGTCTGTGATTAACATTTCACGCACCTATCACAATTTATGATCTATGAAAATGTATGCCCTCAAGAAAAATACGTATGAAAAGTTTTTATCGTAACACAACAGACACTAAGCCATTATGCTTTCGGGCGGCTTTAAACCCTCTGAACACCGGGTTGACTGTACCTTCCGCCAATCCGCAGTGGGCAGCGTTGTGTTGCGTTGCGTTTGACGTTGCGGTGAGGCATAAGTGAGGGTTCCATGGTCATTTTAAAAGGCTCAAGAAGACAAGGTTTTCCGTTCGTATTAAGAAGTGGGCTTTTTAACCAATCTATCACCGTTTTATGCCAAATTTGACTATCAACAACTTCTCCATTAACCACCCGGTATTAAAGGAAGCCGTCGAAGCGAACCGAAATGCGTCGAAGTTAAATTCGCTTGACAAGCGATGTTAGATAATAAATGGAAGACGTACCTATTATTCATATCTAATGTAATGAACATAATCATCATGTCGTGCTATTATGTATTTCAAATTCAATTAAAAATTTAATTTGGTAATATCTTTACTTCTGTATAAACAATGTTAGAGGACAGGCATATAAGGCTAGGCTAATAATACAGATTTAAAATGACAAATGATCGCCCTAAAAACAATGATTGTAAAATGTTTATAGCAACTCATGAAGCTCTTTCAACGACAGATTCTATCAGGTAAATACATAGAGATAATGTATCTAGAATTTATAAATTACTCACTGCGCTATTTCTACTAAAATACAATCTGTATTTCAATGCAAGGTTCGTGAGTGTAACGGGTAAATTCTTATCGGTTACGATGAAATGATAAACCTACATATTAGGCATATAGTTAGGTACCCGTAACAAACAGTACCCGGAATGATGTCCTTTTTATATATCAAATGATGTCTAAAGACACATCAATTCCTATATCATGCTGCGTAAGTTACGGAGAGTATATAATACATAAACCCTCAAAGGATTCAGGTACTTAAATAAATTTCAGTAACTTTAATAACCTCATACATTAGGAAATATAGAATTTTTGCGGAAAGTATAATGGCCATTGCCACTACTCCTAAATGTAGGTAAAACATAAAATGTGAAGATTAAAAAAAATCTTTAAGGACTTGACTTCAGTCTTTTCCTACTTAAATTTACTGTCCTCAATCAAAGCACATCGTATGTATAATGACGAATTTGAAAAATTGGTTTAGGTTGATAATACTTAATTAAAGTACGTATTGAGATACCTACTGTCTCAATACGTACTTTGTTTTATTACTGTTGACGTCAAGCTAAAACAAACCCGAATTAATTATTTCACCTCGCAAATATAATTATACCAATAAAATTCTTGTATTCATATTTATTCAGATGCTTTCTAAAGCAGTTATAGAGCGATATAAAAATTTAACATACAGTCAAAATTGTACATACACACACTTCTCGCAACAATGATAAAGTCGACTTTTTCATTGGTAATTGTGGTTCTCTTAGGATGTGCATTATCAGGTATGTATATTATAAAATATAATTTGAAATTTCATTTCACAATGTAGTCTTATAAACATGGCCCAATAGCAGAAGTGTACATACCCCAATTGGCTCGCGTCGATTCAATGTTATCGACAGAGTTAAGCAACGACGAGGGCGGCTTGAGAACATTCAACACTGGGTTGGCCATAAACCCCTCCACCAATGCAGTGGTGGAGTATGCCCTTTACCTCCCGCAGCTGTGCCCAACAGTGTCTATGGCTTGTACCTAACTTAAAAAAATCAAATTTTAAAGTTGAAGTCAAAGTTAAAAATTCAATTCAATATTTTAAAATAAATTTCGACTTCAGTTGGTTTTACGATTGTCTGATAGTATTACGACTGTCTGGTTAGTTTAATGGACTGCTAAACTAAAAAAATTAATTTAGTACATATATTATTACTGTCGTCATTACCATCATGACCATGAAGTTACTTAAGAACGGTTAACAACAGTATTGTTACAGAAGTAGAAACTATGCAAGGTGCGTTGTGCGTGCTTGATAAATAAGTTTATCTTCTTATACAAGTAGTAGAATTTGGACTGCAGAAGCAGGCAATGTATGCGTAGTGAAGTGTGCCAGCTCTGTCAGTGGGAGAGACCCGTGTCCAACCATTGTCCAACAGTCTGTGAGTTGTAGCAAAAGATTTGTTGCGTTTTTCAACTTGACATTCCCAGTAATGTCTCAAAGTTTTTTCTGCACTTTTTTCTCAATATCGCCACATGGGACATAAACATAACTGATAAAAACTTAAATATTGGGTGAATTACACACCTCTTCGGGGAAATGGAGGCATGGTGTTATTTTATATAAATAATGCAGTACGTAAATCAATTAATAATTTTCAGAATCACTATCGTAACTTCGTAATCATTATTATTTGCAGTCCAAACATCACCCGATGATTCGGCTCAGGACTATAGCACAAGTCAACTTTCCTCAAGCTCATCAGCTGCATCTTCAGTCACCTCACAATATTCCAGCAGTTCCAGAAGTGAGTCAAAAACGTACTAAGATATCTTTGAATGAAGTATTCACTTGATATATCAATTATTAACAATTTATCTATTTAGTTAAGTACTTCATTTACCGATATATGTTGACATGTTCCTGGTATGCATACTAAAAGATCACTTATTAAAGGATACACAAATTTTATTATTTTTTTTATATTTAAAAAAAAAATATTTCTTTCCATTTAATTTAAATACATCCAAGTTATTAATGTTCCAAATTCTACTACTTGTATAAGAAGTTACTTTTATTTATCAAGCAAGCTTCTACTTCTGTAATATCCATGTAATACTGTTGATTACCATTCTTAAAACCATAAAAAAATAAATGGTAATAATAATAACGATATAATGGTTTGATAGCAAATTAATCAGGCTTTATTTAAGTGTGACTTTATTTTTTGTTTAAGGTTCTTCAAGCGCTAGTTCAGAACAATTTTCTGAATTAAACAACAACAATGATAATTACAATCAATGTGAAGAAGGTGAGATATCAATTTATTTTGTGAACTAACCATTCCAGTAACATACGAAGCTTGTTAATAGCCTGCAGCCTGTCATAGCTGGCAGCGGATCAATGGTGATGCATGCGCATCTGCTATCTTACCTATAAGAATGGCTCGGATCAGGTGAATTTATTTTAAAAAAATGTTTTGTTCTAGAACCTGAAACTCCATCAACTACGCCAGAACAACCAAACACAACCGAAGAACCATCAACACCACCTGGAAACCCATCTACAACCCCTACAACAGATATAAACAACCTTGAAGATGACTTTGATTCTGGAAATGGAAAATTTACAGCAGATTTTTTTTATGTCAGCATTTATTTAACATAAAATAAAAAGCAAAGTTAACATAAGCCGATATTAATTATAAAATTTTTTATTGAAAAAGCCATTGTGACTCGCACACAGTACCAAAATTAGGACTCATCTTTTGTTTCAGAATGTTGTAAAGACGAATCCTGGTAAGAGTGTTATAATGTCACCATATAGTATTCTGCTTTTATTGGCCCAAGTGCTTCTTGGCGCAAGTGGAAAATCAGCTCAACAAATTCTGAATGTTCTAAACTTAAGAAATGACGATGAGGTACGTATATTTTTCTTTACATTTGTCTTTAGAATATACATTTTAAAGTCAGTGATCAATTATTCTTAAACCGCTGTGCGCCGTCTTACTGCTTCGTCGTTGGTCATTAAAATGTTTTACAAAAATGTAGATATTCAAACTAAATAAAAGTCCGCGATAGCATGTACCTAACTCTTATACATAAATCACATTAAGGCATTTATTGAAGAATAATTATGCAAATTTAAACAGTGATTTACGAGCAGATTTATTATACATAGCTTAGTAATCGTGACGAACGAAATTTACTTCATCGTCAATAAAATTTTATGAAGAACTTTGTTCTTTTGGTCAATCAGATCTATAGTTTACGAGATAGTGGAAAGTTAAAAAAAAATAGAACGATAACGCGCGGGTAGAGCGGCTCCCTCCATCTACTTTCGCATCGCAGTTATATTTAAAAAAAAAACATAAAATTGTTTATTTTACAGATTAAAGCAGTAATCCCAAAAATACTTTATGAAATAGCTGAACAGAAAAATCTTACTTTGAAATATGCCCAGCGAATAACAGGCAACGCAAAATATAAGTTCAACGAGGCTTTCATAGAAGATGCTAAGATTTTCAATTCAGAAGTTGTAACCATTGATTTTAGCAACCCGGAAAAAGCTGCTGACAACATAAATAAATGGGTACATATACATATATAATAGTCGATCGGTAAAATATTACTCCGAACATAATATTAATATTTATTTCTTATGTTGTGATAAGACCTCTTGCTTAACAATTAAGTAATTAGGTTTTTAGTTTTACGAACTTCTTTTCCTTCTTCTTTTTCTTCCCTTATACGATGTCACTTAATTTTGTACCCTTAAATCTTAAATCTTTTCCTCAAGTCTATCTGGATGACCTGTGTTCCTTTTTGCAAATCTTGATCTAACGGCTTTTCTTCAAAGATTATTTTGTCCCTACCAATTGCCAGAATACTTAGGGAATTCATTGGAACTATCATATTAGGCATTGAGCATAGTCTGTATTGTTAAGACATTACAAGCATTACAAAAATCTCAGCATGCACTAAATATATTTTTAGTTATCAAATATTACTTTCTTGCCCTATAAACGAAACATCGCATAAATTCATTTATTTTTTCATTTACATCTACATAAGAGAAGATTTGGCTTGTGAAGATAACACATTTTTTTTTCATTTATTGTTCAACTAAGCCCGTGGACTAAGAGGACTGGGGGCTCAGTTGACTTGGTCGCCATGATAGTATAGCATATTTTTAGGTGGCAGACAACACAAATGGAAAAATAAAAAACCTGGTACCAGCTAGCGCCTTTACTCCTTACACACAATTAGTTTTAACCAATGCTATGTATTTCATGGTAAGTAAATTAAATAGTAAGTACAACATTCAACATACTTTAATGTACTCTACATATTAAGTACTTCATTTTATGTACGCTCTGAATAAACGTGTGTGTGATTTAACATTCGTATAGGGGGAATGGAAAAAAAAGTTTGAGAAGGACAATACTCAACCAGAAGACTTTTACATCTCTGAAACCGAATCCGTCAAAGTACCCATGATGAATCAACTAAAATTTTTCAATTTTGGTGAATTAGATGATCTAGACGCCAAGGTATGTAAACCAATAGGTGTGTAAATATGAGATAAGCATTACACATACTTTACTTAAAATTACACATACTTTATTTATTTTTTAAATATTTCAGGCTGTAGAACTTCCTTATGTGAATCAAAATTTAACTTATCTAATAATTTTGCCTAACAAACGCACTGGCATTGAGAATATGTTATCAAAACTCATAAATCTTAAAAATGTTAGAAGCAAAATGCAGTCAACCAAAGTAAACTTGTCGATGCCTAAATTCAACACAACTACATCAATTGATTTGAAAAATATTTTACCAGAGGTAAGTTATTCTTCTAATTTCCATGCTTGTTTAGGTTTTTAACGCCACCAGTATTTCCCGCAGATTACAAAAAAAATGGGCTATATTTTCAACAATGCGCAGCCGAGCGCATGAAACACATGCGTCTTCACATATTTTTATTTGTTACTATCAAATAAATACATTATTTGCCCTAAAACTAAAATAGTATAAAAAACGATACCGTAGGATTCTTCTCGATATGTTGTTTTTGTATAATTTGGTAAACGGTCACATGGTACAACGATATTCACAATAACACGTTAGCAAAAGTTGTAGTGTTCCTTCCTATGGATTTTTTTCAGGCACTCATACAGTAACTAAAGTGTGTACCTACATAAATTATTAAATAAATAAATATTAAATTATTTTCAAAACTATAACTATGTTGTCATATGGAGAAACGCAAAAATCATAATTTTAGTACTGTATAAATTTATTCTTTACAATTGCGATTTAGATGTTTACCTATTTTTGTACTACTTTTAAAGTAAAAATGTACATTTTGTTAACGTGATTTATTTTTACAATTTGTTAAACAATTTTTTTTTTCATATTGATGGTATGTGTCCCTAATATTTATACAATGCATCACATGCGCCATCCTACTCAAGTGTATTATATTAATTAGTGTTTCAAATAATAAACATCGTCTCGACAACTATACATTTATAATGTATGAAGTTGGTTTATACATCAAATGGTTTTAAATTTACAGATTGGCATAAGTGAGATATTTAAACCAGATGAATTGAGAAACATGTTAGTTGATGCTGATGGGAAACCCCTGCAAACAAGCGTAACAGATGCTCTCCACAAAGCAATCATTGATGTAAATGAAACAGGTTCAGAGGCGGCGGCTGCTACCGGTAAGTTTATTAGACCCGTTGCTTTTGCTTTTGTGGACGCAACATAATTTGAATGTCCTGTCAATCAATTTTAGTCAACTGTTGGCCATATTCCTCCCGCCGTTGGCGCTACACCTTCCCATCCTATGCCATAGTATCATTCAATCCCACACATTATTGTTTTAAGCTCAGATTACGGAACCAAATTAAGTATTATGTAACTACGAGAGTAAATTATTATTTTGTTTATAACACGAAGAAATTTTATCTCAAATTGGGTGAATGTCAACTTTGGAAGTTAATAATCAATATTTTGGTAAAGGAAGCAATTTCTTGAACAACATGTCAATAACCTGACCAATCATTTTAGCACTCATTTTTTCTATATCTATGAGCTACGCACACAAATGTAGATACATACCGTGACTAGAAAAGTAAGCAAATGGTTAAGTTCTTAATATAGACAACATACTATTCACACCTACCCTCTTCTATAAGTGATGCTGAAAGGCGTATTCTGCTAGCACGAATGTTCAATAACGACTAAAATTATGTTTTTATACTTAACAATGGAAATAATGTCTTTTCAGCTATACTAGTTGGAGCAACCGCAGCTAGGATAGAACCAGAACCGAAGGAATTCAATGCTAATCATCCATACGCTTATTATTTACTGTTCCGCGGTACCCCATTATTCTGTGGCCTGTACGCAGGCAACTAATGAAGTTACATAATAAACCTATCATACGTTTTAAATTTCTTTATAAATTCTACTGTAATGTTGTTTTTATTACAATAAGTAAGTATAAATAATGTTTTATAATAAAAATTTTTTTTTTTAAATTATGTATGTATTTAAATTCATTCGAGGACAAAATAAATTTATTTAATAGTATTTATTGTTGTTTTCCTCACATTTAAGTCTTACATTTAAAAATGATATATTGCATAAGATCTTGTAAGTTGAACGTCATTAGTTTATGATTTAGTTAGTACTTATCGTCTAGGTGGAACATTTATTATTGTTTGTTGGCTTGCATAAATATGTGTATCTCATTATATTTTTTTATTTAAGATACATATTTTGTACACTTGTGTTTTTATATTTTAATTATTTACAATCACAGTGATTAGAGTATGCCAAGAACTTAACTGATGGGCAGGTCTTGGGTTTGCGGTAGAAAGTTTTTCAAGGTAAAATAATTAATTTTTTTTTCTTCAATATCGATTATAAATTATCATTTAATCTTAATGGTAGATTGTAGCATTAAGAAAATTCAATTAATTACCCTTAACAATTTGAATACGTCGTAGAAACCTAGAGAAAAGCAAAATCGAACATTCTAAATGAGAAGCAATTTTTCATGCTATTTATCCACCCTACCTAATATTAGATGGAATTCCTTCGTGGATTGCCTTAAGATCAATTAAAACTTCTTTAAAGACATTTTTGATTTATCCATAATGCCCTAATCAATCTGCAGAATGGATTTCGCGTTGTTGCTTCAATTTATTGTTATATAAATTACGTAAAATTACTTGTCTTTGGCTCTATTAGTATCCAGTTAGCTAAAAGTCTGGGGTTAAATTTTTGAATGTCACTCGGATGCTTAAATCTAATACCATAGAGTAAGGTGCTAATACTAATTCCATGTTATCTCTATTTCTTACATTCTCATAGGAGACCTATCTAAACAGTTAAAGGGTTCCTCCCAATCGAATTCTGAAGTCACCTGGCAGAGGAACATGTGTCAAATAATTATGCATTGTAGTCTTTAAAGAATTTTTTTTATAACTACATTCATGAGGAATAGTTTAATGTATCTAGAATTAGCCCTTCCGTGTTTGTTAATCAACATGGAAGGGCAAGCGCTCCTAAAAATCTTTTAACCGCGTGCGCCGTCTTACTACTATGTCATGTTCTACTAAAATGTAGATCTTTACTCAATTTAAATAAAAGTCCGTAAATACCGTCCGTACATAAATTACAATAAGGTATTTATTGAAGAAAAAATATTCAAATTCAAACAGTGATTTAGCGGGGTTTTATTATGCATCCACTATGCACTAATCCATATGAACGAAAGTTACCTCATCTTCAATAAAATTTTATGAAGATTAACTTTGATCTTCGTAGCATGTCCATTGGATCTACAGTTTACGCGGAAGGTTAAAAAATACATATTATTATGTTGTTCAACGCGCGTGAAAATTGGTTCGGAGTTTGAATTTACGTTTTGGTAATTCACTAGAAAAGAAAACAATAAATCAAGGCCGTTTTGAAGGATCCTTTTGTAATTTAATTAATTAATTTGTAATTGTATTTGTATTGGTGGATACCACCACAACCCTTTCTTTGTCCCACTGTTGGGCACGGGTCTCTCAGAATGGGAGGGATCAGGCCTTAGTCCACCACGCTGGCCAAGTGAGGATTGGCAGACTTCACGTGCCTTCGAGAACATTATGAAGAACTCTCAGGCAAGCAGGTTTCCTCACGATATGCCCTTCACCTTCACCAGCAAGTGACATTTAATTTAATTTCTTAAATCGCACATACTTTGAAAAGTCATTGGTGCGAGCCGCATGGGAACCTGGACAAAACAGCAACCACAATCGATTGCCGCAAAAGAAGATGCCGTAGGCCACAGGCTGAAAATTTACCTAAATACGATAGATAATCATTACATAGATGAAATGAAACTATAAATAATATACTAATAGTCCATTGAGACTGTTTCCAATTAAAAGGTATTAGCAGAACTCCCCGGGGATGAGAAAATTGACAGGCCGGGATCAAATGAATTTACGAGACCCATTCTCACTTATCCGAAGAGAATCCTAGATAAGCTGTGAAAGGAAATGGCGTCGCGGTTTTACGTGCCAGCGTCGATAGTCGAAAACGCTAAATAGAAGCTCGGGACTTTCTAAGTACTTGTTAAGTAGTTTTAGCTATTGTCCGATCCTATCGGATTAAACATTATCCAATTTGTTTCGAAAGTGATAAAATCTGAGTAGGTTTATTTTAACTGAGGGAATTCAATTCCTAATCAATCTTATTCACTTACTATGAATTAGATTCTTTTTCATATAGGATATTTTTAATGAAGAAATGTAAATTTTGTGGTAGGAATATAACACTCACATCCACAGTAGGTACCTAATATGTACCTGTAACTCCATCACAGTATTACAACCCACTTATAACGCAACGATTAATTATAATAAGTATAACATATCAGAGGCCTACCCCTTCGGAAAAATACAGGCGTTATGAACAGAGGTACATAGGTGTGTAGCGATGAGTGTGAAGCGATCGAAACCACAGGAAAAAATGGAAACTCAGAGACTTTAGATTTTTCTAACTAATCTATGTAGGTATGAGATGTACTTACACCACAGAACAGTAAAAAGATTTAACTTAAAAGGTTCGGTAGTTCGGCTTGTAGTGACCGCGCGTTAAACTTGTTAAACTGCTGGTTAAAAATAATAAAAGGGCATGAACTGTTCTAAAAACTGTTAAAACATATATAATAAAGTGGTGCAAAGGACTGAAGTGATAAATAATTGTGCATATTACGCTTTTAGCTGTGAAAAAACAACATTATAATTTGGCAAATCTTTAAGCATAGCAAAATTTTACAAAACTACCGTCGCGAAAAAAAACAATGACCGTCAACTGTGCAAAGTGTGAAATAGTATATTTCGCTACAAGTGCGGAAAGCCTGTCATTGCAAAGAGTTCCGACAAATGTCTACCCGAGCCGAAGGCGAGGGTTGACAGTCGGAACAAGTTGCAATGACGGTTCCGCACGTGTACTGAACAACTATTTTTAATACAGTTGCGAAAAAATGAAACAATTTGATAAAATAATAAAAACACAAACTAAACTCGCAGCGAACATTTTTGGAAAATGGCGCCAACCGTAAAAGAATACAGAGTATTGCAGAGATTTTTTTTTGTTTTCTTCACCCATTCTGGGTAGGCAAAGGGAACTATGCCCATACAGCCAAGTCTTCAGTAGAATTTTTTTATTGACATGAAATTTAATGAGATGAAATGAAATGAAACCTAACCTAATTCATTGAATCAAATCATTAAATCTGATATTGAAACAAATTAGTAGCTTCTTTTTAGAAATATTTGCATGAAACATAAAAACTTCTATGAATTTTTTTTTCGTGGTTGGTTTTTTCTTTTTAATAGACATTATTTTGACAGTTGGGAAAGAGAACGCACGAGTTCGGAAAAGGTAAAGAAAAAGCACGAGTGTGTAATAGCTCACTTCCCGAACGCTATACGTCCCTGTAATATGCCACTTTTTGAGCAACTGTATTAAAAAGATTATAACCGCTGAGGCTGTGAAATGTTCTAAATGCTTATTGGCATTTCATCGTCGATGTGCAAAAATAAAGCCTGGTGAACGAATCCCGGGAAAGTGGGACTGTGCTAGTTGTACTGGCAAGCTCACCTCTCCGTGTCAACACACGAGTCCAAATCTCTCCACTACAAATAGTTTAAATGAAGAAGCAAACGGTACTCCTGTGGCCAACCTTACACAGGAAATAAGGCTCATGCGCCTAGAAATGTCTGCGGTGTGCCAAGAGATTGCAAACTTTCGGCAGGACGTGACCAAACTGAGCAGCACTATTACTGATATCAACAGTCGACTAATCAGTGTTGAAAGCAGGGTGGACACACTCGAAAAGCGACTGGCTATTGCTGAAGCCAGAGTTGACAATAATTCAGGAACCGAAATGGCAGGAGATATGAGTGCCTACATAAATGATCACTTTCAAGATACTTTCAATACTGACGTCGTAATATCGGGTATAGATGAACGGAGCGGCGAAAATACTGTAAGCCTCGTGAATCTGGTGGCTAGAAAAGTAGGAATTGCCTTATCGGACCGGGACGTCATCAGTGCCTGGCGGACAGGGAAGCAGCGCGAGCAGGTCGCGGGCGGAGCGCCGCCGCCGCCGCGCGCGCTGGTGGTGCGGTTCCTGCGGCCGGACACGCGCGACCAGCTGATGCGCGCCGCGCGCGCGTGCCGGGCGGACACGTCGGGGATCGTAGCGGGTGAACCCCGCCAATTTTACGTGAATGAACGATTAACTCGACAAAATCAGAAACTGTTTTATGAATGTCGTAAGACTGGGCGCTGTGCAGGTTGGAAGTATACAGGGTGTCCCAGAATGAATGGATAATCCTTGAGCCCCGCACAGAACAGCTCTCCAGCGCTTAGAAAAAAATATCAAAAAAAAAAAATTCCAAGTGATACCCAAAATATGATTTTTTTTAGAAAAACATACGTTATTTTAGCTTCACTTCACATTCATTTACACAACTGCCACAAATTAATGATATTTTTGGCGTTTTTGGTGTCATTTTATTCCTGATAGACTATACTACTAGAAATACATCAAATAATATAAGTATCTGTGTTACTTTTTTTATAAAAAAAATAAGAACTTGAATTTTTAACATGAAATTTGATACCAAAATAATTTTGACATAGTTTGAGAGTGTTTCATGTAAAAAAAAAGTATGAAAACGTAAGTGTCCAGCTATTTTAAAAACATGCGCAGTTAATACAGATTAAATAATGGTATAATACATCATTTTATCTAATACTACTACGAAGTTATTGCTATTGAGATGCAAAACGAGTAAATACGACTAAAATTAAAAAGTTAATGTCTTAATACATTTTAATAATAATAAAACATTTCAGGTGTCGCTGCGACCCATAGACGTCCCACTGCTGGGCACGGGTCTCCCCCACAGACACTGCTGCTGCGGGAGGTCCAGAGCATACTCCACCACGCTGCTCCAATGCGGATTGGTGGAGGGGTTAGTGGCCAACCCAATGTCGAATGTTCTCAAGCCACCCGAAGGTCTTCGACAAGGCTTAACGACTGTTTCGTAGGAGGTAATGGAATCCCATTGGTTACAGAATGATGGCTGCCCTGCATATTATGGTACAAACGTCCGGGCTTATTTAAATGCCACGTATCCAAACAAATGGATTGGTCGTTTGGGTCCTATTCTGTGGCCTCCTCGATCTCCAGATTTAAACTGGCGGGATGTTTTTTACTGGGGCTGTCTAAAGGAAGAAGTGTACTCGAAAACAATTTCAAATGAGGAATTACGCAGCCGTGTTCAAGAGGCCGCTTCAAAAATAAATGAATGACTCTACGCACGGTTTCTTAGTAGAGCCTATAAAAGAAGATGTCGAGCGTGTATTAGAATCGGTGGCAGACAATTTGAACACCTGTTGTGAATAAAGATTGATGTAATGTACACCTGAAATGTAGCGTCCATAGCCCAGTGGCTCGCGTCGATTCAATGTGACCGAAAAAGTTAAGCAACGACGGGCGCGGTCGGTTTGTGGATAGGTGAGCGCTAGTGGCAAAATTTCACGGACGCTACCGTGCTTCGGAGGGCACGTAAAGCCGTCGGTCCCGGTTGTTTTCAATGCCGGAAACAGTCGTTAAGCCTTGTCGAAGACCTTCGGGTGGCTTGAGAACATTCGACACTGGGTTGGCCACTAACCCCTCCACCAATCCGCATTGGAGCAGCGTGGTGGAGTATGCTCTGGACCTCCCGCAGCAGCAGTGTCTGTGGGGGAGACCCGTGCCCAGCAGTGGGACGTCTATGGGTCGCAGCGACACCTGAAATGTTTTATTATTATTAAAATGTATTAAGACATTAACTTTTTAATTTTAGTCGTATTTACTCGTTTTGCATCTCAATAGCAATAACTTCGTAGTAGTATTAGATAAAATGATGTATTATACCATTATTTAATCTGTATTAACTGCGCATGTTTTTAAAATAGCTGGACACATACGTTTTCATACTTTTTTTTTACATGAAACACTCTCAAACTATGTCAAAATTATTTTGGTATCAAATTTCATGTTAAAAATTCAAGTTCTTATTTTTTTTATAAAAAAAGTATCACAGATACTTATATTATTTGATGTAATTCTAGTAGTATAGTCTATCAGGAATAAAATGACACCAAAAACGCCAAGAATATCATTAATTTGTGGCAGTTGTGTAAATTAATGTGAAGTGAAGCTAAAATAACGTATGTTTTTCTAAAAAATATCATATTTTGGGTATCACTTGGATTTTTTTTTTTTTGATATTTTTTTCTAAGCGCTGGAGAGCTGTTCTGTGCGGGGCTCAAGGATTATCCATTCATTCTGGGACACCCTGTATATGGACGAGACGGGGCCGTGTATATGCCCGGCGCGAAACGGGCGCAGCAATTAGCATTATTCGATCTTCTAACGATATACACACTACTTTAACTCCATAACAAGTAGTCTCATAATTTTTCTTTACATATTTATAGAATACGCTCTATTTATGCGCTTAAATTAATCAAACTAGTGGTACTTATATCTAGTAATTTACCTATAATGTTCATTGTTAAAACCCAAAATTAAAAAAAAATAAACCTTTTATAAGTTTACAGCTTAATATTTAGGCAGGTACTTACTTCATGTATTTAAGTTGTGCACAAATCAGTAGGTACTTAACTTATGCTGATTTTATTCATAAGTATATATTTAATTCATGGTGGTTTAAACGTACAAACCTGTTTTTTGTTTGTTTGTCTCATGTCCTTACATCATATTGTTCCTATTATTGAATTGTTTCCTACTAGTCTCATAAAATTTATGCTGGTTAAAAAAAAACGAACTTAGAGGTTTCTGGAAGCCGAACTACTGAATCACATAAGGGCCGCACTGAAAATCAGCGCCATGGCTCCCTGTGAAACCATGGCATATGCTGAGTGCGGTACCTTTTTGCCATCGAACATTTTCATATCTGTTAAAATTTATAAGCATTAATTAACAAAGTATGTAGGTATTAGTTAATAATAATTATAATTATATTTCTTAGTTAGAAGATAGTTGTTAGTTAAGTAAGTGCATAGTGTGTTAATATTATTTTGTTCTCTTGTAAATGTGTTGATGGCAAATAAAGATTTATTCTATTCTATTCTATTCTATTCTATTCTACTTACACAGCCTAATCTTAAAAATTATACTTACGATAAATTTGTAAATTTTTTTTTTGCTTAAAATTTAGCAGATCGATCTACGTTCCTCAATATTGGTTTCCGGTATTCGACTAATGTTATACTTGTACCGTTTCGTAAGTTTCCGTTAAACTTTGGTTCGAGAACGATCAAGGCTGCACGGTTCTTTGAAAAGGTTGTCGGTAACAAAGGAATTTGTAATTAAAAAAACCCTCCAAGCAAAATCTGGCAGAATACAGATTCTAGCGAAAGTATTTTATTTTGTTTGGATTAGCTAAGTTTGTATGTTGTGGTGCTATGATGAGGAAATTAATACCTATAGTTTGTTTTGATAGTGCTATTATACTTTCGACTAATTGATGTCTGTACGTTATGCAATATCTCTAAGTTATACGATTAGTGAATACAAAACCTCCCTCTACGGGGAAAATAAAAAAATAAATACTAAATGCAAAACCTTCGGTAAGATAGATAGATGTACGTATTGTACGCGCCAGTGTCGTACCTTACGAGATTCGATAGGGATAATAATTATACTCGTGGTTCGGGGAAAAAGGTGTGTGGGGAACGAAGTCAAGATGGGTTTAAAATTTTATATTTTACATATAACTATCGTACAATTTTAATATGCCTACCTAAATACAACTGTAGGGTACAATTCACATTGCACAAGAACTTGTCCTAACGCCCACTATCTCATAAAACCGCTTCGATAAATACTACCGAGTAAATTGACCTTTATCAGAAACAAGATCGCTTTCAGCAATGTAGCTAGGTACTTATTTCAATACAATATCATGTTCTAAATGCTGACTGGACGAAAATTGTAAATCCTTTTCCTGCGGTCTATGAATATGTTAGTATAATTTTATTTACTCTAAACTAGTCGGTTCATGACAATTTAATGTGGTAAAGGATGTAACGGTGCATTAAATATTATTTTTCAACACCTTTTTGTTAGTTGTACTACGGGAAAGTGGGAAAGTCAACTGTTATGTACCTATTAGGTTATAAATATCTGGCTATGCTAAAGCTACTGAAATCACCTCACCAGACCCTTTACTATCAAAGTGTCGTGTGCTTGTCTATCAATTACTCTATCTATTCTATTACTGAGCGCAGCGTGGCTCAGTAATAGAAAAAGGCCTTGGTGACCAAACCAACCAACCAAAATAAGTACTTGCAGTTTCCAATACCAAGGACTAAAAGTCCTTACTCTATGCAAATACTGACTACAGACCGCGGCCGGTCCAACTTGATATCATCATACATCCGCGATTAACAGTCGCCACGCAATTGAGCACAGTACATGAACACATTTAAATTGAAATTTAACCAACAATTCCCTACAGGATCGCTTAACTTACAAAATTCATTCCATTTAGCCTTGCAGATATACCACTACCTACGTTGTTCAAAGTCGACCCCAGCAAACTTATATTGCATGGAACTTGTAAGCGAGAAGCGTCTGCACAAGTTAACAAACCACATCATAACTTAAACATTATCTTCATGATTCAGGATCAAGAATGTCTAGTCAAACGGGTATCAATAAAGTGGGTGGGTACCTTAGCACTTAGGTACCACTTACGAATTTTCAATATACCTGCACAGTAGTAACTTTTAAGTGATTATTAAGTATTATGACGACAACGAAACTATCCAAAATTAAAATGTTTGACGCGTTCGGTAGCCATGGTCAGATCAATTAGCTAGATCAATCTGACCACGGAGAGATATTAGTGTCTGTAGTCATAGTAGTGGACGTGGTCAGTGATCTAATTTAACTGCAGTGACGGCTAACATCTAACAACAGCGATGACAGACTATCGAACCTGCGTCTCATTTGAGGGGGTGTCTCTTCAATTCAAAATTTAAGCGGTACGCACCAGTGACTGTTTATAGAATGAATTACCATATTGTCTATATTCTTAGTTAAACTTACAAGTGCATATCACCCACATAACTATGCTTACCGCATCGTACAATATCCTTGCACAATAAACGATCATCAAGTGAAAATTGACCTAAGTTCT
Source organism: Carterocephalus palaemon (assembly GCA_944567765.1). NCBI lineage: Eukaryota > Metazoa > Arthropoda > Insecta > Lepidoptera > Hesperiidae > Carterocephalus > Carterocephalus palaemon. Next base: position 9,099,392 of record OX155643.1, on the reverse strand, counting down.
ACACTGAGATGGTTTAAATTACCTTACAGTATGCAACAGAATTTGTACTGACCTAGACTGGAGGCGGTAATGGTTGCACAGTTTAATACGAGTGATACAAGAAACTTGTATTGGATGTCAGCTCGTAAGCGTGTGGAGTCCGCACTAGTTACGACTATCTAACCACGTTCCTACCAAAACGTATAAGTACGTTAAACTTATAGTTTTGGAGTATTAGGAAGCCTTTGATGATACACTAAATTTTCGTATATCTCAAGAAGGCAAATATTGGTATTTATTTCTAGGTAGGTACTTACGTTATACGTCCGCTACTAAATGTTGCTATAAACATGAAATATATACAGGTATTTAAAATCGCTGTTGTACGTAACTCAATGCGGTTGTTCGTAACTTAACGAGTCTGAAGACCGAATCCGGTACCATAGTCTCTTCGAATCTTGAGTTCTAAGAGATATTGGGAAATGCTACAGACAGTTGTATACGGGCTTATCCCGAAAAAGCCGGTTTTCGAAGAGTCTACAGTACCATGGATTACATACGCTACGTCGCTACGGCAGGTTATAGAGAAGACGAGAGAGTATAACAGTGTCAATGAAAGTCAATCAGTCTCCGTATGGTGCCGAGATATTTTCACCGCCCCTGTTTTTCCTATACTTCGTTCACTCACACACCCAAATGAGAGATACACTAACTGCCTTCTGAAGACACAAGCCTCGCGTAAACACCACTCCCGAAAATTCCTGTGCCCTATAAATAAAGCACTTTCCCGCCATCTCCTTTAGGTGCCAATAAATAGAATTCTGTATTGCAAAGAACATAAACAAAACGAAAGCACACCTCGATATCGCTAATAATCAAGTTATTGTACGATGACCTGCTAATTAAGGTTTCATTGTAGCATATAACATGTATAAACAAACAAGCGAGTAAACATAACAAAATTAATTTAGAATGCCCGTCTCTCGAATATTTGAGCGGAACTAAATGAAATATACAGTCGAGTGAGCTAATTCTCTATAAATTACGGCCATAATTCCTAAAGGTCCGTGGCGAACACAAGGCGATATGGGAAGATGTATGCGCCATAATCCGATATCCTATTATATTTACATATATCTAGTGACAAGCAAAAGTACACATAACTGCAAAATCTAATTTCTTTTAAGGATTAAAGATTGTAATTTAACATAAAATATACCTATGTCAAAGCAATCCAATATTAATTAGAATGGATTATAATGTATAATAATATATCCATGCTAAATAATATTGGAATATTTAATATTATTTCTATCCACTAATAGAACCAATAGGTATTTTATATTTTTATTTCTCTCTGTTAGATCTGTCTCTATTAGAACGCGCTGTGCCCACGACAGACTCGTCTCAGCTCGACACTACCTACAACATGGCCTTTTCCGGATGGGTTCGAGCTCCCACTGATGCCGCCCGTGACCCCAGAAGCCCTCTTTTAGTGGCCTCTTACGACAGGCAGTAGATAACGTAGCACTATTTTGATCCCAAACTACAGGGACCCATTATACACTACCTAGTAATAATTAGGAACATCGAATCGTGCATTTTACTAATTAACAAAACTCGACTAAACAATTACAATTAAATCATGCTGGTATTATTTCATGCTAAAACTAGTGTGCTCCAGTTGTTCAGAATGTGGAAGAAATTAATAAATCAGAACTTTTTTAATCGCTCGCCGCCTGACAAGCTATATATGGCGAGTCATAATCTCGATCGACAACACAGAGTACATTTTTGATCGACAATTCCGGTGTGACGCGCCCGCGCAGGCGGCAGGCCGTTCCCGTGCCCATTGATTTTCATAAAACCAATGATTTGTGCTATTTATAGGTTTTTTAAGTATATAAACTAAAATTGCATCAACCTAATTATAAAAGAGATATACATTATTAGTAATAAATGAGTAATAAATAAAAAAAAAGAGTAATAAATAAAATTAAAATAATTTCGTAATATGTATGAAGGCGAAGAAGCGCAATGTCCCTTGTACGCAAGCTCTTGGTATAATCGTCAACGCTATGCTATATTACTGTCTCCGAAAAGTGACGGGAGTTTTAAAATTTTTGATTTTAGCACAGAATAATAGTACAAGTAATTTTAGTTCAATGTCATGTAGGTATGTTATTTTGCAATTATTCTGCAAATAAAAAATTAGGTAAGGTCACCTAATTTTTTTGCCTTAACCTTTACTAGGTACACTAGTGGACGCCCGCAGCTTCGCTCGCGTAGAATTAGACCCATTAACGACGTCTACCCGTCTAACGACTTCAAAAACGGCAAATTTTCATACTAACTTTGCACCCCCGTTTTACCCCCTTAGGGGGTGAATTTTCAAAAATCCTTTCTTAGTGCTCCCCTACGTTATAAAAGGAACCCCTGTGCAAAATTTCAAGTTTCTAGCCCTTATGGTTTAGGCCCTGCGTTGATATGTCAGTCAGTCAGTCAGTCAGTCACCTTATCCTTTTATATATATAGATTTATTTCTTACGATGACATTATTTTATATTACTTACAAAATATAGTTGTCGCTCAAAATATCAAGTTTAATGCTATTTAATAATACGAAAACTTATTTTCGTGTTGTACTTGCAGAATTTTCTGAAAATTTCTAGACCAGTTTTAGTACCATGTGTTATTGCCGTACGTCCTAGTTTAGAACTTTGACTTTAAACTGTTTTTTTTTAGTCTGGTTTGTGATTAATGCATTGATGCGACAATAGAGCGAAGAAAACTGAACGTTTTAGGAGAAATGTAGGTAAATTGGCGCTACCTTAATATTCAACTCATGATACTAAAAGTACCACATGTATGTGTGTATACTAAAAGTAGGTCCCATATAAATGCTCTGCCTCAACACTAATAATGAAGAAAGTTCAAGATTAATATAATAAATATTTCAAGCACGAATAATTTTACTATAGGCAGTAAGTGCTTAATTTTCCTTTACAAATTACTTCCAGACTTCGTTACTGTTATAAGCTGCTAGACATAATATTTCACGTCCTCTAATCTTAAATAGATACTTATTCTTAACTTCTTAACACCTCCACATCGTTGGTTTTATCGCTAGAAATTAATTAACTTTACATAATAAAGGATGTGAATTTAAACATCAATCTTAAACTAAACATTATTTAAATTTCATGAAAAATGTAGCTAGCTAGGCTTATGTACCTCAATGATACTCAAGGCATAGTTATTCAATCCGGAAAGACTTGGGAGGAGAGGTCTAGGAGGAGCCGAAAGGGACTGACTCCTGAAAAAAGAGCATCGGGAAACGGATATAACAGATTTTTTTTTTATTTATTTCTTTATTGGTACACAGATGTTTACAAACAATATTAATAGCTAGGTTAATATATATATACGTTACCGGACGGACGGAAAAGCCGGTTACCCGAAAGGGAGAATCCGCGAAGGATACCTTGCAGCACACGCGCTTGCGCTTGGCGCCAGAGGCGGTGTAGCATCGATGACGCGTTGTGTGCAAGCATGGCGCAGCGTTCTCACCTTCTGCAGCGCCGTTATATTCGCGAAGGAGCCGTACGAGCTAGGAGCGAGCCGATCCCGCTCGGAGAAGAAGCCACCGCGGCGGGCGTAGTAACGCCCACCGGCGCGGTCCCTGTATGGGACCAGAACACTGCTAAGGTAGCCACTGCCTGTCGTAAAAGGTGAGTAAAAGAGGACTTCTGGGGTTGCTGAAGGTGAGAGCTTGAATCTTCCATCAAGTGACCCCGGGAAATATGACGCTCCAAAATGTCGAATAATACCGAGAAGAGCCTGTGTTTTGGTTGCAGCAACGGAGGGCACCGGCGCATTCTTATGAGATCAGGGAGCTCTCCTGTAGCGCCGAGAAAGGCCACCGTGCGAATTTTTGTGGGTGAAAATCCCATTTTTAATGGGATTTTCACTTGCTAGGGTTCGTTGTTGTTTCAAATGGATGGATGGATGTGGCTAATGTCAGTCGGCACAGCTGCCAGTCTTGCCGCTTACGAGCCCAGAAGCCATCCCTTCCCTTACGACGGGCAGTGGATACCTTAGCACTATCCTATTCCCAAACGATAGAGACAAAATAACCTACGGTTCACATGCGTAGGTACAATTACTAAAAAATAAATCAAAGCTGAAAAGTAAGCAAAGAGCATTCTAAATTCGTAAAGTGAATTAAAATATTGATGAGATCAGTACGCTTTCGTTGATTTGCTTTCAGATATCAGATATGAATTTCAATTAATCATCTATTTACTCGTAGTTGACTACTATCAAAGCATCAAAGAAAAAACTTTGTTTAAAAATTACTAGGTAATTTGGTTTAAATTATATTTAGCTAATATTCGTTCACTATTATTTTTTCAAAATTATTCCTTTCTATCAATGTAATAAACTTTATTCACAATTAATAAGTAAGCACTTGAAGAATTTCTTTGAAGTTAATTTTCCATCTAAAATTTTCCTATTTTCGTCCCAGTTATCTTTTCCTCAGAGCGATTGCCCGGTGAATAGGTGTTTTAGAAAGTCGAAATTGAAGCTGCATATTTAAACATATCTTCAGACAAAGCTATGAAATTTTTTAAAGTATTTACTCACTATGAACAGCTTTTAACTAACATTAAAGCTTCTATTTAAAAAACAACTGCTTAAAACCGAAGTGGGACCAGATACCACACAGGATCCAGGTGCCCTCTCGACCGCTTGATCACAAAACCAACGAAACAGAATTAGTTTAAAATGTAATTTGCTTGTCTCTTAAAGGTTTATAGAATAGGTTTTGGGGTAGGTAGGTTTATTTTTAGAGCATGTAATGTAGATGTATTTAAACTAAGCTTGGATTAGATAGATGGATGGGTAGAGTTTATCCGGTTATATCCATGAGAAGAACAAGACCTATAAATGAAGCTTTTGTTATACATATACCTAATCCATCTAAGCAAAGATGCGGGCGTCCTCTTGTTTATACTTCTGCACAGGACCAGTTCGAGTCAATTAATAGATGCCTAAGGGTTTAAGTCCCACACCTCCCGTAACTTAAGTTGTACTCAAAAGCAGTTCCCAGCTTCCGACTGAATTGCGGCGCGGCAGTCACGTGTAACCGCATCTCATTGGAGCTATCGCCGGCGAGATCTCGCAGCAAAATCACGTGCATCTTGAGTTATATATGGAAATTTATAGTTAATTCGTTCGAATTACTTCTAGTGGTGTTATAAACCGGGGGGGTTGAAATGTATACCGCGTTGATGAGGGAAACATAATTATAAAATACAAAAGGAAACATAATATTGTGTTAGAATGGATCATAGCTAGTTCGACTGACGCAATACTGCCGCCGTACCGATTATGTACATAATGGTCTATTTCACATCTGACTTACATACATCGAAGATTGTCACTTATAAAACAGTAGGTACTATTCCCGTTAAACATAAACAATCCAGTTTGAATATTATAATTAGTTGTTCTTATTAATAAATTTAAGTTTTTTTTAAGTTAGATTAGATAACAGCGGTGGCAGCTCAGCGGCTATCGAACTCTCCTCTTACTCGAGGAATTAAATACATACATATTGTTCTCAAAGGCATTTGAAGTCTGTCAATCCGCTCTATACCAGCATGGTAGATTATGGCCTATGCATACTAGAGCCCAACAGTGGTTTAAAGAAAGGTGAAGGTATAGTATAGCTGGATATAGCTTAAACCCGTAATTGTTTACAAGCTGCTACCTCTCCTACAACTAGTCAGCGGCTACCTCAGCTACCACAAAAAATTATTTTGAACAATATTCAAATTAGGAACGTTCTCAAATTTCTACTGAATTGCGGCGCGGCAGACACGTCAAACCGCATTTCATTGACGCTATCGCTGCAGCGCAAACGGGATCCCGGAATCACGTGCAGCTTGAGTTATATCTGAGAATTTAGTGAATACGTCCAAATTACTTCAAGCTGTATTATGAGCCGGGTCGAGAGTTCACAGTACGGACTGGATATAGCGGAGTTACCATTAACTTCGAGCTAACGGTCATGAAACAAGGTTCTGTATTAACTTCTATCGGCACTAACTTATTTTATGGATACGTGATACGAGTTGAATTTTGAAGCGTCGGTATATAGCTGTACCATTGGGTAGAATCATTTGGCATTCGATTTAAATTTAGTAATTAAAAAAACAATTCTGGAACGATTTAGTGGAAGCACGCTTCTTCTCACGCTGAGACCCGTGCTCGATTGCCGGTGATCGGTTAAAAGTAAAGTTACCAGTACTGAGGCCATTACAGAGATACGCAATAGGGATAGAATTTTCTCGGAATGGCTCCGCATAAACATGAGACGTCATTTCGTCCCCGACGCGACGGGCAGACAATGTTACCGCAGCGGCGCACTGTCGAAATTAAACCCTAATGTTGCGAGACTCGTCGGAAATGGCTTTACTAAACTGGCCGTAGCACATTTTTCCCTTGCCTACCCTTTTGTGACAAGCTTAGTGTTACTTGCCCGAATATAAGGGGAAAATTTTGTTAACGTTAAGTCTATTTATATCTCATCATCATCAGTGGCATCTAAAAACAAACATTACAACTAAATTTAAATCTTAATTTTAATTTACGAATGTCTAGCGGATATCAAAACGATATCTCGAAATTGGTTAGCTCAATGTAACAAGAATGGGAGCACAATGTTTTGCTATGGCTTCGTAAGTTGGCGTTTAGTGTTAGCTTATGTTCACCGAGTGATCGAACACAATTCATCCTTTTAATTTTAAGTTTGGATGCTGTTTAGTTTTTATATTCACAGCCAATAGAAAACAGACAGACAGTTAATACAAAACAATGTTCAAAGTGACATGAGACAACATGCATCGTATCCAGCAACAAACTAATAAATATGTTGTCAAACCTAGTATGGTAGTGTGTGTAATGTTTTCTTTTATAGATTTATAATTTAAGACATTTCAACTTTGAATGTCTATACACATCATTCAGTAATAAAAAATGTACTCATGAAAAACTCATTATAAAACCTTCTTTTATTTGTTAGAATAACCAAAAGTACTAAAGTAGTAAGTAGTTTATCGAAAGTAGCATACGCACGAGAACTTACCTATCGATTTTTCACACCCCATTTCAAACATGTTGAAAATGAAACACGATGATCGAATCAATTACATTGAAAATTAGAGAACTAGCGAAATCGACTTTCCAATTCTTCATATGAAAAAATTTTTAAAAACGATTCCAGGCAGTATCTCGTTTTAAGCATCATCCAGATAAATAAAGTGAAATTGAAATCGGAAAATAATTCTCGCTCCGCCCTGCGTTGGTTGGTTATCCGGCTTGAAGCAATTTGGTTGGAGCTACAGAAATTCCTGAAACAACCGGGGTATGGTAAGGTATTTCCAATGATCGCTACGAATCCACATAGCAATCGTTAGTTCCAAGTGAATCCTTCAAATATCACCTAAAATACTTTCCGAAGTGGCGCGTTTAATTAAGGGCGTTTTTGGTTATAATGGTTATGTCAACTCCTCTTTATCTGTCCCACTATTGGGCAAATGCTGGCCAAGCGCGGATTGGCAGGCTTCAGTTTTACTTATGCCTTCCAGAACAATATGAAGAACTTTCAGATATGCATGATATTTTTCTTCACCGTTACATCAGGTGACATTTAATTTTTTTAAACGTACACACAACCTAAAAGCATAGAAATGTCATTGATTCATTCCACTTGGATTTGATCATGGAATCCCTTGTCTTGTCGTAGACATCTGTAGTGCATTCCATCACTACATATATGAAATCTTAAAACCAGAGAAGATGCAGTGATTGTGTATTGGAAATTGACCATTTGTTTATGAAACTTAACCTGATATTGTAGGGATGTACTGTAGGGATTTAAAAAATAATTAAACCAAATGTGTCCAAAAAGCTTGTTATCAGATTAATAAAATAAAGACATTAGCAAGAACTTCTGCAGTGCGGAACAGCCGGAATAATTGCCGAACGTTTTCACAATTACAGCTTTAATGATACGACACTTGTTCACAATTATTTTTATATCTATGGCAAAAAACCACATTTGCAATTGGGGAAAAATTTTGGTGCATTCAATATAATAATAATAATAATAGTAACCTCAAACGCGCTCAGGCCTTGTTAAGTGACGGCTTGTAACATTGTGCCATCCGTTAAGTTCCATTACTATAGTAGATAGCTGTAGATAGACAGTTCGTTCTTAAGTATTGTCGGAAGCTTCTGAGCGGCCTTAAAAACTTCGAAATGAAATTTGTGACTAACCCTTTACATTATCCACCAGCAACTCGGTGACGCTGTAAAGGTCTATATGGCCAACCGCAACCTCCTGTTTCATAAAAAGATATGTTACTAAAGCACTCTGCTCTTACGAGAAAAATACCTTCATTTGGCTGCTAAAAAGTCGTATCTTGGTGCCGTATTTCATATTCGGAAAATAAAAATGTTTTCTGGCATGAAGATGTAAAAAAGTACTGTTGAATACGAATTAAGAAACCTTAATCGCCTCTTAATTAATGAGTTAGTCTGAATTCAATATTGTATTGTATTATATTGTATTCAATACAGAAATGTGCTTCCCTCTCATTGTTACTGAATTTTCTATTTTAATCTAATTTGTAAGCCCCAGAAATTGTATTTAAATGCGAAGCTATTTATTTGCTCAATCCTTAAATTTGTTACCAAACATTCAATCGTATTCCGTCGTTCATCATCCTTGCTAAACGAAGTGTTATGTCATGAGTACCAATGAGTTGTTTTGCTATTAATTCAGCGCTATCTTCGCCGAGTTTATTGCCCTAAGCACTTTTCCTATTGTTTCATTTAAGTAGGGTTCGGGTAAATCGGGTGGTCCCGAGTGTTTTGGTACGTTAAATGAATTTGGCTGCTAACGTTTTGCACAAAGAGTTGAAATGCTCATCACAAGCTCTAATCAAGCGGCCGCTGTTTGGTAAATAGAAATGACGTTAACAACCGAGCTTAAGTTTGAGTTGCTCTTAATAACTGATTTTATTTAATTAGTAAGCCTTTTTATTGTTTTAATTATTTTAATTTGATCACAATTTTTTTAACCTTAAGAGAACAAATGAGTATGTGACAAATTTTAACTAGGACCCCAAAATAGGACACATTTGTACCATATTTATACACTTTTTGTACTATCCTATACTATTGGACTGGGATTATCTCAGGGCTATCCCGTGTTAATATAAACATGTTAGTAGATATAGGCTGCGGGCTGAGGAGAGCTGTAGAGGGCTGCAGGAGAGACTTTAAGTGACAATTAGCCTTGTTAGTTAGAGTTAGTATCTAATAATAGACTATTTCCAGTTCTAATCCACGCTCTAGTTAATGATGTTACCTACCTAATATGTGGGTACTATGGTACTATGTTATTGGGTAGCATAGTATGAGATGTTCTATTTCATAATTACTGACTGAAATTACCATTTCCAAGAAGCTTATACAAAATTCGGGTGTAGGTATATCGCTACCTAGAAATATGTATAGCCCTAACTATGCTAAGATACAAACATGTTCTTTACGAATAGTCATTAAGAATCACTACCTAACAAATTCGTCACCCACTTCCCGGGTTCCTTAATAAGAACATGTTTTATCGTCGAACTTGCTTTTATTACTTGAGCTTTCGAGGGCCGGATAAGCAATATATGAGCACATCCTGTTTGCCTTCATAATGATAGCCTGAAAATAACAAGCGAAGTTTTGCGTGCTCAGAGCAGTTTGTATCATAATTTAGGAGGGTTATACAATCAGGAAGTTCATTTTAAAGTTTTAGCCTCTGAGTAAAAAAAAACTTGCTTTTTATTTTATTCATTCGTTGTTCACTAATACATGGTACAATAAGAAAAACAGAAAGAATTTAATTAAATAATACTTCAATTAAATGAAACTTTCTAGATTTAAAAGAACATACCTAATATTTATGTTCTTTTAAATCTAATTGATGCTTTAATTTTAACTAACTTCCAAAAAAGGAGGAAACTGTCAAGTCGATATCATATTATATTAGGTACATTGTTATTTCCGGTCGGAAGTGATTCTATTGTTCTATCGAAATCTAGATTCTTTTGTTTTTCAAAGAGATAATCATTAAAATCACACGATTTTAAGATAGGTAAGTAAGATAAGGTAATCGATAAATCAATCACAGACCTAAATGCAGCATATTTTTAAAAGCTTTTATTTAACTTCACTCGTATGTATGTATGTCCTGGAATCTTGCAATCAATATTTCACCCTCTTCCACTGAAGCTATCGAGCTGAAATTTGGTACACATATTTGGCTCCGATGACAATGCACGAAAATAAAAATAAAAGTTCTAAAAAGCTTTTTTTTTTAAAAACAATTTTTAATAATTATTTATGTAAACATTCAATACTCAAAACACTTTGGACACATACGAGTTTTTTTTTAAATAAGTGTTTATGTACAATCATTTCATTATAGTAAGAAATAGGAATATTTTCTAGGCAAGTCCTTAGTGCTCTATTACTGGCAGATCATGGAAACCGTATGTTTGTAGATAATCAATGTGCCTTAAAAAATAAACCATAAATATTTTCGCTCGCAGCAGAATCGTTCTGATGTTATATTTGGCCGTTAAGTCTCTTCAGAAACTTTCAAGAGGCTTAATATATTTCCAACAAAACAACCTCGTGTAACGAGTAGGTTATTTCGATCAAAAAGTACCTTCATTCGTGGTTGAAAATTTCATTTATTGTTGAGGGTGGAGGTAGGAGCAAGAAACATATATAATGTACATCATCAACATGAGTTGGCTATGTAATTTTTTTGTGAAATTTGTAACAAAAGTTACACAATAGCCTGGCTTGGCCTGATACTGAGAAAAATAGTATAAAGGACTGATAGTATCCATCCGTTGCACCTAAAGGTATAAGCCTACACCAGGCTATCCATTAGCGCCTCAGAGTTGCCAAACGCCAGGCCGGTCGCCATTAATCTACGTCCAGTGACAAAAGTGACTCAGGCCAGGCTTCAGCCACCTACATCAGCGTGCGAATAGTACTTAGTTAATCCTTTGGAAATCCCAAAGTCTACTTTTAAAATATTTTTATCAGCTAGCAATGTTAATTAAAACAAATTAACAAAACATTGCAAGCTGAATTTGAACCAGTAAGTTAAGAGAAAGCAATTGACCTACGTTACAGTTAAGATCTGTAGTTATGTATTTATTTCTTTAAGCATGTTCTGTGTAGGCTAGGTATATTAAAATATATATTATTATTATTTATATACTTACTTTTATACAAATAAATTCTTCCTTTGTTAGTTGGTCAAATTGGTCACCGAAATAAATACACATGGTAGGCACGTCCGGGATTAGATACAATCTCGAAAATGATTAATCTGCCCAGTCCAGCAGTAGCGAGTGAGAATTGATGATCACTCTGCCAAGCTAAGGGTTTGGTTCAGATCACAGATGAGAAAGTTTTAAATACACTATATTTTCTTACATAGCTGCGAGTAAGTTCGCAATAGCGCTTTAGTCAACCGGCCTGTCAGAGGCTTGCAAAGATAAAATAGTCCAGTACATTCGGACTAACAACCGATCTACTGAAACCAGACTAAATAAACTATGTACACACACTCCCGTAGTAGGCCTAGGCCTGTATTTGACGCACACAGATTAGTATAACTCTCCACACGCTACGGAGTCGTCAAAAGTTGGTGGTTCTCAACAAACTCACTTTTTGACAAGCGGTTTTCTTGCTGGCAATATTCTTAATTTAACAGGTATTCAATAATATGTAGTATTTAAGTGGGCGAGAACAAAGCCAAATTAAAGGCGTCAATAAACCGAATAATAACTGAAATACTAAGTGGGCGACAGACTGTGGGCGTCTACAAATATTAAAAACGTTGACTCGAAAATACAAAATTTTACTAACTAGGTATTCAAAACGATCAATATAATAATTCTTAAGCTAACAATTTCTATTTTATTGACAATTTGACAATAATCATTATATTCAAAACTAGGGGAGGCCCACAGCTGTTCACGCGGAGAGGTGTTGACATTGCGGAATCTTGGTTTATTGTTGCTACTAAACTTATTCTTCTCATGAACATTACTGAAAGAATTGTACTCAGTGAAAACCTAGGGAACCTTCCTTATTTTCTATTTCTTAAAATTGAGGGATACCTTATGGTGATTTAAATATCATGTAGGGTAATGAGCTAATAATACAAAAATATATCGAAAACAAGCTTACAAAGTGATTGAGAAAACTCTTTATATGCTATTTTCAGTTGTTTTTTTATTATTTCCTTGTTCTCGCCAGTCACAAATATATAATTTTATTAGGTTAGGAACTAACCATTTAGAGTCGCTTATTTTTTATTAATCACCCGATTAATAATATCCCTTAAATAAGAAGCAAAACTCCGACCATTCCTGAGAATTTGATCATTCCTGAGAATTCTGCATTTAGTGAGATTCTAGTGTCCGTTTCAACGTTCATTTATCTGTTTATTACAGTCCAGATTTTATGTTTATGATTTCTGTCACGTAGCGAAATACGGAGCGTATTTACCCCGTGCCACGCATTAAATGGAAATGCGCCTCCAAACCTCGGATATCTAAATAAATTTAATATTCAGAACTTTCAGTCATTTTTTGAGACTTATTATTGACGAGGGGTAATTTTTTTTAAAGTGAAACTTTTATTACATCGTTCTGAAAATTTTGGCTTGTCTGTAGCATGTCGCGTGACGCACGTCGCATTACATTTTAAAATTGAATCTAAAATTTTTTTTTTAAATTTAACTTACGTTTACGGGTTTCTGGTTAAATCTTCCGAGATTAAGTATATAGCTATACGAATTCTGTCTCGTTGACTGACTCTAGAGGTCGCAAGCGCGACTGCTAAGGTAGAGGTCCCGGGTTGTATCCCCGGGTCGAGCAACAAACTTAAAATGCCCGGTAGCAGCTTGCAGTCTGAATTTGTGCCCGGTGTATGCCCATAAGATTCCCCCCGTGGCACCTCAAATATAACTGGTGAAAAGTGAGTGTACCTACTACACACCTCTGCCTAAGCATTTGGAGAAATATGGGCGTGAAGTTGTTGTTTGCTTTCTTATGCCCACGACCGTCAGTCTAAAAATTAAAATAAAATTTAATTATCATAGGATTTATTATTTATTTTATTATTTATTGATTATACATATACTTCTGTTGATAAGCTTATTTAGTTCTGAGATCTCTTGAAAAATCTTATGAAAAAGTTATCGTAGATGCCTATAAAATTTTAAGGAATTTTTCGTCTATAATTTTAAAATATATTTTATTTTATGAACCTAAAGTTTTGAACTGAATCAAACGCTAAAATCAGCAAGGTCTGCTAAGTAACATGTCCATCATATTTTATTATTATTGATTTTGTTTATTATTTTTATTCAACCAGGTCAGGGAATCACAGGTTAGACAAAGCATAAATAATATTTTTGATGTAACTTTATTATCCTAGGAGAAAACAGGGGATTACATTTGTATGGGAAAAAAATATCCCGATATCCTCATAAGTGAAGGGCCCACAACGTCGGGGACGATGGGTATGGGGGTGACCGCTAGCGGAAATAACTTCGTCACGCTAAGCTGTCAATCGTTGTCTTCAGTTATAAGACAATCGTTAAGCCTTATCGAAAACCTTCAGGTGGCTTGAGAACATTCGTCTCTGGGTTGGCCACTAACTCCTCCACCAATTCGCATTGGAGCAGCGTTCAGCAGTGGGATGCCTATTGGTGGTAGGTAGCCCAAACAATTTCATCCGCCACGCCGTATAAACTTATCCAATTTCGTTTTATCCCACGACAAGCGCTAGCCTCGCCTCAGAATTTATCACCGACTATCCCACTAACTAGTTGACTTGTTTAGTGTCGCTTCCCTACTTGACACTTCGATTACGTACTTGAACACACACACTCGGTTCTGGACAGTAATTTTGTCTCATACTGACGAAATAGAACACAGAAACAGAAGATTTAAATTATAAAAATTTAATTCGGTGGTGTATTCACTTCTTCTGTGATCGAAGATGAGATCTCTGAGAATGAAATGATACTTACCAATTTTCCTGTAGTGGATAAAGGGCCTTATTCTTATTAATAAGTAATATTTAGTATATAAAATATATAAATAATTTGTTTGCTCTAATGTGTTTGTGTCTTTCGAATTAAAAACCAAGTACCTGCCTATTAAAAACAGAAAGTAACTAACGAGAAATGACGTCTGCTGAGATGTACTCGTATGTGCAACGTTCAGATAAAATATAATTTTTTTTATAATATGGACGGACAAACAGACATGATGGTAAGTGGTTACCGACGCCTATGGACACGTGCGACACCAGGGGTATCATAGGTGCTTTGTCTGCCTTGAAGGAAGCGTTTCACACTCTTATTGAAGCGCTCCATGTCGTAGCTCGAAGGAAAAACCTCTGTCGGAAGCTCATTCCACAGGAGACCAGTTCGCCGTATAAAAGACCGCGAGAAGCGCACGGTGGCTGTAAGCATTTTATTGTATTAATATCTTAAATAAATGCTTTTAATGGAAGCTTGTATTTGTATCTTAATTCGTTGTTTCCCTCATCCGCCAACTTGTATGGAATTGTAATTTCTAAAATTTAAAATATAGGATTTCAGTGGCATAATATAAGCAAGATTGTCCAAGTCAACTGAAATAGGTACGTGACGCATGGCTTGGAGCCAAATGTACCTGAAGCATTCCTGTGTTCAGTTACATAGCACCCAGTTCTGTTGACTTGAATGAAATATACTGTAACATATTATTTGAATATATTGTTATATATAACTATATTTAAGAGGTTTAAGACAAACTGAATAGCGAAGCAGCGTCACCCTTACTAAAATCATTATCGTATTGCTTCCGGATGAATTTAAGGATATCGCCATCCAAAAAGTCCTAGCTTTCATTAAATTCTCATTTTCATTTCATTATGCTGGGCATAAACGAACAGTTATGCTCGACGTGCGTAGGAGCTGTAAAGCTTAAGCCCCAACTCCGTAAATAAAAAATAATAATAAACGTTTACTTGGTTATGCAACAACATTCTTAACTTGCAGTTATCTAAAAATAACAACCAGGACCGATGACTAAGGTGCCTTTCGCAGCAATGAAGCGCTCAAGAAATTTTTTACCCAGTGGTCTGCCGGCTACGATAAGTGACTTTTTAATACCACGCCTAGTACTTGGCACGCTTCAAAAAAACAACACATAGGTCCTACCTCTTTCGGTCTATTTCTAAAATGCCTAGTAAGAGAAGGCGCATAAATTATGAAAAAGTAGGCGAAGAAATAAAACCTTTGTTGTGGAGACGTACAGAGTAGTTAAGAGCACAAAACCACATTCTTTGCGCTGCAAAGGCTAAGCCGAGCGAGACGCTTGTTCTCAGTTTAATCCCTACTTACAGGGGCTTAATAACACAGCTTAATTACGTAACAAAGTCGCAATTGTTGTCTCTTACAATTTCGTTATAACCAGATTTCTTAGTACTCACTGTTTAACCAGTATTTTCTTGCAATAAAATGATCTTACTACTAGGCAAAATGTACTTAGTTTATTGATAAACAAAAAATGATAATCTGGTTGGTGTCTAATTCTCCTCATAAATAAAGCAAATAATTTTATTCCTATAGGTATATTCTTCGGTTTAGGCGTAATTCTGTAATCAGGAAAGAAACTAAACTATCTACGAAAATAGCTACGGTCACCACTCAAAGACCATGGCCACTCCTGAGCCCAATTTTTAGAAGCCGCATGGCTTCGAAAGCATTCATCCACAGGACCTAGTTCAAAATAATGCTTGTAGTGTGTTGTACGCAGTAAACTAGTATCTACAGTAATAAAGGCTGGCATTGATTTATACCAGCAATATTTTCCGCGCTTTGTCAAATAAAAGTAAAACTCGACCTAAACCTAGCATCATATAAAATTGAATTAAGTGGAAAATAGTACAATAGCTCTTTACGACCGTGTTGCCAGTAGTCGGCGCCAAAAATATTGTAAGTCTGTTGGCGTGCGGTAAACCTATAAAATTTAGTAATTAATAACCACAACGCCAGTCGTTTATGGTGATTCGGGCTATTTTTCTTTACACTAATGCGCGTCTTTGAGTTCAACGTGCCTCGAACCTCACTTTGCAATTTGAGTGGCCCTAAGATGGTATCTCTATCAATTATGGCCCATAAAACGTAATGACTTCATCGTAAATCTTCACTTTACACGACACAATTTTACTTGGTGTTGAATAAATGAGGTCGAATTGCTCCAAGGTAGGTATTAATGACTATTATTGTCCCGAAGAATTGTGTCCTCTAGGGCGTGAACACTTGGGCGGAAGGCTGTGAAATTAGCATGTCTTGTTGCAAGCAGCACTTAACTGACTCGTAACATCCGACTGGTTATTTGCTTAATAGGCAAACCTGCTGTGATATAAATGATATTTTAACTAACAGAATAGATAAAATAAATAGATATTTTTCACAGAATTTTATGTTCCATGGATAAATATGTTGCAAGTGTCGGCACGAATGTCTTCAAGCCACATGAAGGTCTTCGACAATGTTTAGCGACTGTTTTCACCATTGAAAACTCCGAAGCACGGTAGTGCTTATGAAATTTGCTACTAGCGGTCTCCCATTCACAAATCAACCGCGAGCTAGGCTATGGACACTACACACATTGTCTCGACAGGCGAAAAACCCACTCATTGTGAATTTGAAAAATATAGAAGTCATTGAATTCGCACATAGGCCATTTTCGTACGGTAAGTAAGATAAAAATTATTTAAAAAATGTTTTTAAAAAAGGGTTTTATAACTTTTTTTTATTTTCGTGCATTGTCATCGGAACCAAATAATAATATTTGTGCCAAATTTCAGCTCGATAGCTTCAGTGGAAGTGGGTGAAATATTGATTGCAAGATTCCAGGACATACATACATATTCATTCGAGTGAAGTTAAATAAATGCTTTTAAAAAAAATAGGGCTTCTGTTGATAATTTCTTTAGCCGCGTGCCCAAATGCACTCATAATAAATATTACCTTATTATTAAATAAAACTAATACAAAATTCTACCACTATTACGCATTCGATATAACAAACTGTAAGAATTTACAATCTTTGTCGAATCAACAGCTCGTGCTTAACAATTAATTTCACGTAATGTTAATAGCCGCTTCAATTACTGCTCGTTCGCCGCAAATTTTAATCTAAAGCACAAACCTCGAGTTCTTCTCGCATTGTTTTACATTTTATTGAAGTTCAGAATCTGAAGTTCATTACGACTTAATAACACAAACTTCGTTATGCCGAACATTAAGTGTTTGTTTAATAATACAAGACTACGCAAGTCTTGTGCTTTCATTTTCAGAGAGTAGGTAGAGTACCTAACTGAATATTTCTTCAATTTCCTGGCTAAAACTACAGTTTCTACGTTTTTTGGCTTGTATATTATTACACTCTATCTAAATTAAGATTCTTTTTATATTATACTAGTGGACGCCCGCAGCTTCGCTCGCGTAGAATTAGACCCATTAACGACGTCTACCCGTCTAAAGACTTCAAAAACGGCAAAGTTTCATACTAACTTTGCACCCCCGTTTTACCCCCTTAGGGGGTGAATTTTCAGAAATCCTTTCTTAGTGCTCCCCTACATTATAAAAGGAACCCCTGTGCAAAATTTCAAGTTTCTAGCCCTTATAGATTAGGCCCTGCGTTGATATGTCAGTCAGTCAGTCAGTCAGTCAGTCAGTCAGTCAGTCAGTCACCTTCTCCTTTTATATATATAGATTATATAAGTATTATAACACTCTATCTAAATTAAGATTTTTTTTTAACTACGTCTACGCTGACACTCACACCCCCACGGTGTTTAACTTCAGATCTACACTTCTGTTGTGAGTGAGCGGATACACACAGAACAACATAATTTCACATCCATGACCCAAGTATAAATAATTTATTTGGAAAATAACTACCTAACCGGAATTTGGACAGGGTCCCGCGTTTCGGCAGAGAGTCATTCTTCGTGCCACGGATTCGCTATAGGTAATTGATAAAACTATATTATCATAATCATCAGAACCCTTTCTTTGTCCCACTGTTGGGCAGGGGCTCCTCTCAGAATGGGAGGGATTAGGCCTTAGTCCACCACGCTGTCTAAGTGCGGATTGGCAGACTTCACATGCCTTCGAGAACATTATGAAGAACTCTCAGACATGCAGGTCTCCTCACGATGTATCCTTCACCGTTATAGCAAGTGACATTTAATTTCTTAGATAGAGATTTTCTAACTTCGAAAAGAAAAAGGGTTTGATCCCGGACCGCTCGAGTGAGAGGCGAGTTCGATAGGCAATGGGCTGTCAAAGCTTTTGTCACTTTACTACTACTGTTGTTTTATTAAAACTATAACACATTGATAAATAATTGATTTCGAACCACTTGCAATAGCACAACTGGTTATTGGCCATACCTTGTAAAGTTTTAAATACAAAAACTTAATACACTCTTCAACAAAGAAGATTAATGCAGTTTTAACACTTTCAAGTCCGACGTATGTTTCATTAGAGCTTTGAGAGCTTTACTAAATTTCTATTTCACGTTAGGGCAAATTAAACACGGTTTCAGCATCCCAGCGGCCACTTAGGCACTTAAAACGTCATCTAGATGAATGGCTTAACTTCGTTCGCGTAAACTTTTAGTGCAATAAAAACTTCGCAAGTTCATCAGAATCTATGATGTTAACGGTGCGTTTGGAAGTACATATTTACATTTATACTAATTTGTTTTTAAACACCGGGTAGTTGTTCGTTACGTAGTTGGAGATCTTCGAGTGGATCTTCGAGTACTTCTAACCTTTAATACCTTTACCAATTCATAGGTGGTAAGTATTAATTGTAGTAAGAAAATTCCTGTAGGTACTCTACTAAACCGCCACAACCCTTTCCCTGTCCCATTGTTTGGCACGGGTCTCCTCTCAGAATGGGAGGGGTTAGGCCTTGGCAGACTTCACATACCTTCGAGAGCATTGTGAAGAACTCTCAGGCATGCAGGTTTCTTCACGATGTGTCCCTCACCGCTACAGCAAGTGACATTTAATTTCTTAAATCGTACATAACTTAGAAAAGTCATTGGTGCGTGCCGCTTTGGTTTGAACCCGGACCGCTAGAGTGAGAGACGAGTTCGATAGCCAGTCGCTTTCAAAGCTTTTTTCACTTTACTACAACTGTTGTTTAGTAAATATATAATATTTTATTTCATCATATATTTAGTTTTCGCTAATAGACAGAATTAATTCATGAAGAAGGTTAAGGCGTATAATTTGTTCAGGTTTATTGTAGAAATATGGCGATAATTGTGATAAGAGTCAAGCCGCCTGGGAACTATGTACAGCACTCTTATTGATGGATGGATTGTTACTACCAAGAATGGATAGGTAGTCTACACGTTCTATGACTGACGGCCATTAGCATTTTAAGGGCGACTGCTAGTATTAGATATAAGTTTTCTATCGAATGTTAGAGAATAATATGTGTCAGAGAATAAAGAGATACCGTATAACCTTTTCCTTATTTCTTACTGCTGCGGGCCGCCATTGGTTTGTAGCGAATATTCCGCGATGCATATTGTCTTTTGTGAAGTTTCGAATGTAACGGTAATTCACATCATTTATGTGAATGCTGCAATCAGCTCACCGTCATACGATTGTTCGAAATGGGTACAATTTATCGCAAATTGGAGAGTGCCCATAATTTGTTGCCGATCTCGATAGCCGACACTTTTTATACGGTTTGCTTAACGACATTGGCTTCCACATTCGAAAAAAACATCAAATTTGTGAGGATTATGAGAAATTGGTGATGGATGCCTGTGCAGTTGGTGATGGATGATCCAGATATATGACATTTAAAAACTCGCATTTGGAATAAATAGAAGGTATTTACTTAATGGACTTATCCACTACTTTACTTTGCAAAATAACAAATAAAACGGAGATTATTTTCGTTCTTTTAAAAGCAAGTCAGTATAATACTTTACCGTTTCATTTGAAGACTTTTTGCATTAGTAAGCTCGCTTAGTAAGGTAATGCCGGGTATCAGACGCTGGGTTTCATTACCTCGCCTTTATCTTAATGTTTGAAGCAATAAAATTGTCTTAGAGCCAAAATTGTTTTATTCTATAGGATCTTTATAATACAATTAGACCGTTTCCTGCTGTTAAGTACTTATTGATGAGATACGATACGCATACTTTACTTACATAATATGATGCTTTGTAAACTTTGACTAAACTACTTGAAGAAGAGATTGCCAATATTATATGTTACTTAGTAACAAATTCAACCACAATTCTACAATTATAATTATTTTTATTTTTATTTATAACCTACTGGACTAAGACAAAATATTTATGTATGCATTTATATTCTCTAGTTAACAATGTGTAAGCATAATTTACTTCAGCGCATCCTATTCTACATATTCTACACATTTCTACCTAGTATTTCTAGACTACAGAACCAAGTTAACGCGGAAGTGTGAACACATTTGCATGAACTTGAACATAATAAACGTCAGTTGCTCGACACACATGTTAAACTTTCGAACACATTTTCTTATTTTCATTTACTATTATTTTAATACATAGGTATATGTAAATTAGTATTAAAATAATAGTAATAAAAATAAAATAAAAAACATGCTCTTGTAGATAACCAAACAAAAAATTTAGTTTTTTCTTATTTATTATTGTGCATTGGCATCGGTCCTTGATAAGTGTGCCAAGTTTCAAATTAATCCACGTTTTAAAGTGATCGAAAGTCACGTTCAAAGATTCATTCATACATTACACACATAACACACCAGGGTGATAAACGCATTTAAAAATAAACGTACCTACTTTTCTCATTAATAGATATATGTATTTACATTTTTTCCTACATTTACCTTGTTTAGCAATAAAGAAATAGAGTACTTAAATTCACAAAAATATTTTTACAGCAGCGCAGAAAGTAACTGAATTAGCGTATATCGTAATACGTAAATACATAGTATAAAGTAGTCGATTTCAGTAGTAAAGCGATAGATATATAAGCGTGATGATTTTTTTATATTATTCTTATTTCTTTATTCAGTCACTACTACTACTAAGGGACCGAGTAATCACTTCAACTGCAATAAACACTTGCAATAATGTGGTTTTCATTACACGATAATTTACTGACCTGTTGCATTTAACGCTTGTCCTTACTAGCTTAGTTGATAGCTGAATATAGATGTTCTCACTTGTGTTAGTTACGAGATAGTTAATCTTGCAACTCTAACGACAAGTACAATCATGTTGTATTCATGGTGGAATGTGCGAGTAGGTACAGCAGAGCGTCGATTATCTCAACATCCCTGCTGTAGATAAATAATAATAATAATAAATATTACTATGTAGATAACTAAGATTGGCCTAATAGGTAAGCTACTTGTATCTAAAATTGTTAGGTACAGGCTGTTGTTATCCTAAATTAATATAATAAAATAAGACTGAGATTATAGATAAAAAAATACTAATATCAAGCACTCGTAGATGATGATTCACATTCAATATAATATTTTACACTTATATTAAAAGAGTAGTTCAAAAATTTCATTAACAATAACCGCGTGCCTAGGAAGGAAAGAGCGCCTTTATTTTCTTAAAGGGGTAGGCAGAGGTGTAGGTATATACGATTACTTTTCACCACTTTATGTCAAGGTCCCATGTAAGAGGTCATACTCCGGGCATAAATGCAGACTACGAGCAATTGGAATATCAAGTTAAAAAAAACAACAACAATAATACTATTAGCTCTAATATTATCCATATTTAATTAAATTAAATGTAGTTATGTATATTGTTTTATTGAAGTGAATTATTATGTGTTTATTATATTGAAATTTTGTATTAAAATTAATGAAATGTATATGGGTTCTTTGCCTGAAATAAAGATCTATTATTATTATTATTATTAATACTTTGCCCGAACCGGCGATTGAAGCCAGGAACTTAGTCGCAGTCAACAACAGGCAACGAGCAGAATTGTATTTTCATCACATATTAAGAGTCATAAAGATTTTACAGACATTCATTGACGCTAATGTTGGTAGGTACTCCACTTGGTTATTCAATAAAAACGAAAAGCAAACATTAATGACTTTACAAAATGTTTCACAGCCAGATATATCAAAGCTTTTTCATATTTAACAGTCGTCGTATTTCCGCTCAAGTCTTACGATATCAACATAATGCAGTTTATTTATCAAAGCTGTCCATTTCTGCGCAAATCATGCTAAAAGGAATGTCTCCGAAATTATTAAAAGTCATGGATTTAAAGACTAAATAGTATTTATCTATTAATTCCATGTTTTAAGTACCTACCCAAAATGTAGATGAACATTGTTTTGCCCACTCGATAGTGACCATGAAAGATTTAAACCCATTCAAATTAATTTTGAATTTAGAATTTCATATTACAGAAGTTTTGAAGTTATTCAAATTAAAAAACTTTTGTGTCAGGGTAATTGAGTAATCCCTAAAGTTATAAATTGGAAACTTATAGAGCTGTATGTAGTAATGGAAACATTAAAATTATGTATTGTGTGTATTATTTAGAAACAAAAAAGTACAGTATAAATGTATAGTGTTAGTATACACCGATTCTTGTGTGTATGAAGAGAGCCTTATTTAAATCCAGTAAAAACGAAATGGTGCGTAGCATGGTGGAGTATGCTCTAAACCTCCCGCAGCTGTGTCTGTGGGGGAGACCCATGCCAGTGGGACGTCTATGGGTTGTAGCGAGCTAGCTAGGTATATAAAAAAGAAAATTACGCTAGTTTTAATTTTTTCTGTACGATACAGTTTTGTATGAAAAGTCAACATTTACTCTATTTAGGTATTTAAGCGCGTATTGATGGTCAGTTGTTTGTCTGGAACTGGATCAAAACTCCAATACCTAAAAAGCTGCCACATGTTAGCGCTACTTCTGGTAAATAAGTTACTATGTATCTAATTCATATGGTCGAACTGTAGTTAGCTAAGTAAATCGTTAAGTTATTTCGGTAAGTTTGCCAAAAATTACAAAAAAAAAAAAACGAAATTTCTTCGTATTTCTTGAAAATATTACGCATCATGAAACAGGAGCAAACATATTTATATTACAACATATTATTTGACATTCGAGTGAACTGAGCTAAAAAAACTTATTTGAACTAAATACATTAACGATATTACCATCGGTACAAAGCGATATGCAATTTGAATAAGATCAAAGGCCTTCAAGAACCCTTAGACATGTTACAAAGGAACGCCTATCTTCGTATTTGGTATGTGAGAAAATAACAGTTCACGGTTTTTACTCTTTTATCACCATGTTAATATGGAAATCTTTCTATTTTCTCAATTCAATAATTAACGTTTGAATATACAGTGTAAACTCTTTATAACGAATTTCAAGGGACCGAGCATTTTCATTCGTTATAAAGAGTTTTCGTTATAGGGAGAGAAGAGAAATTATACCTAAACCATATTTAACTAATTACAATAATTTCTAATTTTATTACTATCAATACAATAGATAAATTATTCTAAACACATATTCTGGTAACTTTGCCTGACGTGATGCTATGCCATTTTTTTTACGACTGATAGATAATACACGATAGGTGACGATGGTGCGTTTAGTAACTGAGACCAAAATATCCTCAGACAATGTAATCTATGAATAATAGTACACGTGTTAAGGCAATTAACAATAACAAAAGCTAGACGGCTGTTTATGAGCTCAGGTATCTTTCTTAGAAATTTCGACACCTCAAAAGATTAGTTTTGTTTTGGTAGTTGATGTCTAAATATGAAAAAAATTCTTCGTAATAGAGAATGGCTGATGCGTTATAGAGAGTGAATTAATGTATGGGTTTTATGGTAAACCAACCAAATTGACCTAATTTCTACGTTACAGAGAGTTTTTCGTTATAACGAACGACGTTATAAAGAGTTTACACTGTAGTAAAAAATGTTTTGTATACCACGTCAATTTCTTCATCATTGAGCTAACATCTTATGCAAAACAAATAAAATGGGTACAAACAAGCACTTTGCAAGTGTAATAATTTTCATATTTTAACGCAGCTGCTTTTAAGTTAACAGTATAAAGAGAATCTTACATCCGTCTCAGCTCAAGTAGGTACTATGCGGAGGATTTATTAATTCCATTAACTTCCTACTAGTTATATTTAAAGCCCATTGGTCCTCATATTGTCTATTCCGGGTGGGCATAAACAGCTGCAACACAGTTTTTACTTTAGCAGCAGTTTATGTTCCTCGACACATTCAAAAATCAATGTGTATAATTGCTTTTGTATTTGCTGTACCTAAAGCATATAAAGTGAAGACATTGTTGAACACCGGACGGACAATATCGAGTTTACTTAGGCTATTTATTCTGTTGACCGGATACTCATTGTCAATCTGGGGGAAATTGATCCAGTGTCCAACTTTGTTCTGATTAACATGCTTTTGTTGAGGATAACAGTTTAGCCGGTCGCACGTGTATGGAACACCCAATTTTCATGGATATAAGATATCAAACAAGCTTGCAGCAGGCAAATGTGGCAAACATCGAAAGGTTCACAAATGGTCTCAAAGTATTAGAACAGTTACTATGTGTATGGAACAGTATCTTTCATATTAGCATGTATTACGTATAATTCCTCTGTGGTATTTATCCAGTTAGTAAAAAATGTTTTGTGTTGAACGTGGTTGAAGCATGACACAGTAAGTATAAGAACTGTAAGAGCGGGTACTGTCCGTGACAATTAGTCTTTAGTCTTTAGTTTATGTTAGCAAAAATCCACGTAACGTAATAGTAGCAGTCCAACACGCGCGGAGCAGCCCTAGGGTAAACCAAGTTACATATTCCTATGTATCACATATCTATATATTGTATAACATAACACAGAAGCAGGCTAATAAGGCTCATTCGAACCATTGAACCAACAAACACAGCAGACAATAGGTTAACAGTCAATTACAGCAAACCTTTGCCAAATGATCATTATAATACAAGCAGCAATGTGAATTAATAGATATCCAAGGAATTATTGACAGTAGGTATTACTATTTATTTTTTGTATTTATATATGACTAGTGGGATATTTAGTTTGACGAAAAAACAACGAAGATTATGATGTAAGCAATAAATAATTATAATTTACTAGTGGACGCCCGCAGCTTCGCTCGCGTAGAATTAGACCCATTAACGACGTCTACCCGTCTAACGACTTCAAAAACGGCAAAGTTTCATACTAACTTTGCACCCCCGTTTTACCACCTTAGGGGGTGAATTTTCAAAAATCCTTTCTTAGTGCTCCCCTACGTTATAAAAGGAACCTCTGTGCAAAATTTCAAGTTTCTAGCCCTTATAGTTTAGGCCCTGCGTTGATATGTCAGTCAGTCAGTCAGTCAGTCAGTCAGTCAGTCAGTCACCTTCTCCTTTTATATATATAGATGTACATAATTGTCAATCGTTAATGCTATTTCTATTAATGTAATAATAATTATATTTATATATTTACATAATTCAATTCTGAATTGTATTACTTTCTTCAAAGTACATTTAACATTTTTATATTTTTACACCACTTAATGGTAGAATAAGCGTAACATGTATTACTGACCATCTTGTATTCATGCAAACAAGATATGATTATGATCCTGATATGGCCTAATTGCTTGCGCAAGTCGGCCGCAGTCGGTGACCACCAATTTAAAAATTTCATGAGCGCTTTCGTATTTCGGAGGGCACGTAAAGCCATCGGTCCTGATGTTTTTAAGCTTGTCGAAGACCTTTACGACAGGTTACATTGGAGCAACGTGGTGGAGTTTGCGCCAGACCTTCATGTCAAACAGTGCGACGTCCATGGGTATTAGCTTAGCTTTTTAGAGTGATTTTAGTCGATATTTACAAAAATATACTCACTTCATTAATTCAGTATCAAATATATTTTTTTATTACGAAACAAAAGCCTTAAATGAATGAAATAAACAATGGGCACTCGAAGCAAAATTCTCATCCATATGCATCCTTCAGATCGCAATATTCAATATCGGCCACGTGAATTTCAATGAAGTACCTAACTTTCAGGAGAAAATTGGAGAGAGATCTGAATATTCTTCAGCAATTTCGAAAAAAATATTATGTTAATCTGTTAGCGGTACCCCGGCGACAATTTTCATAAATTGATTGCTTCGGGCCAATATTATAGGAACGTTTCCAGAGCTCCGTACCCAATGAGTGAAAAACGGAAATCTATTAAATATGCCTCTTCTGTCTATCGGTCACAGGGCTCTATCTCTTGAACGGAAATATAGTTACCTGAAATTTTCACACACTGCGTGTTACTGTAGCCACTATTGCAACAGTTTTCAAAACGTACCTCCATCACGACAAATTATAAAGAATTCAATTAATTTATTTGTACATAGTACATATCCCTAGTACTTTACGCCGACGGGAATGACAGCAAACCAGAGGGATCATCATGGAGAAGGTACTTGAGATCTCTCTCACCTGAAATACTTACATATAATTATCATATGGTAGTTATGGGCTTAGCTCTTGGCGAACCAAAACTTTCAAAAAGCTTTTCAGTGATGCGTGAAATAGGTTCCTACTTAGGAGTTTATTATTTATGTGTATCGTATATGTGTTTATTTGAAAGTTATCTTTCAATCTCTGGATAGTGACTCCGTTTCCGTACAGTATAGATACGCTTGTCATTACTTAGCGCAATCCTCTCATTTATTTAGGATTTACACAAGACCAGCTTGCTATTTTTATTCGGAGATTGGGGAACTGCTGTACGATACGAAAAGTTGTATTTAGTCTTGTGCAGCTTCCTGTTTTTAGTACATTAATACGCAAGACAGTGGCAGTTACAATTATTTGTGATGGGTTTATTTTAACACCGTAAACGACATTAGGTGAATATCATACGTTAATACTGAACCCGAAGGAATATTACATTCTAATACAGTAGAACCTCTATAAGTTGAACATCAAGGGAGACACCAAAAAAGTCGAGTTATAGTTTTTGACTTATAGAGGTTCCAACAATTTTATTTGTAAACTGTTGTACAAATTGATGTGTGTTGTAATAGAACCAAACTACTTACACCAAGCAAGCAAACACGTGTTAACGTGGGTGTTCGTTAAACATCAGTAAACATATGTTGCTAAAATATTAATTAATAATAAAAATGACAGCATGTCACTAGGATAAAATCTGCAGTTATCTCTGATTCTTGTTTTCGTTGAACTTTTTTACTATTTCGGGTTTAGAATAATAAGAAAATTAAAAACATATGCAAAATACGCTCAATCTGAAAAGGCATAATTTTCAGATTGTGCGTATTTTTTAGGAATAAACCTCCTTGTAAGGGGTAATACATAAGTATTATTTATTAACTTTTGTTTTAGTCACTAGTTATTATTTACAATAAAACCTACATTTGGGGTAAATTCTGCAACACTGCAATAAGGTAGGTACCTACTTCGAATATAACTTTTCCTTTCAGACTGTCTGAATCTTTAGCAATAGTAGTCGGTATTTTTGTAAAGCCGCGAAATCCCAACTTTTAGAGAAATAAACTGCATCACTTTTAAACAAGTTCCGTCTCTCTTCTGTACACAACTCCTGAACTCGAGGCGTTAAGTTACCTTAGTTTTCAAACAAAAACTATGTCACAGCATTATTTTAACTGTTCTAAACCAAAATAAGTTAAATATACCAAATATTTCATAGCGGCAGTCCATAAAATATGGCTGAAGTTCTTAACATGCTATCAAATATTTAGATTTTTATTACTGAACTAGTGGACGCCCGCAGCTTCGCTCGCGTTACACATTCACTAACTTCAAAAACGGCAAAGCTTCATACTAACTTTGCACCCCCGTTTTACCCCCTTAGGGGATGAATTTTCAAATTTTTCTCGCCGTAAAAACCATCCTTGAACTTCAACGAACATTTAAAAAAAAGAATTGGCCAAATTGGTCGAGGCGTTGTTGAGTTATGCGCTTACCAACACATTTTGCGATTCATTTTTATAATATAGATGATTCATGAGTATTATCTGTTCCGTGCTATTCATTGTGACCGGCTTACTCACATGTGATTCGAACTACGAACACGCCTCTTTCCGACTTAAAGCACACGTGAGTAAGAAGGTAATTTGAACTATGTATGCAGTTTTTTTATTGTTTGTCTACTTTACCTAGTTAAAGCTAAATGTAGACATCGCTAACCGCTTGACCTGGCAAAGAGCAACGATCTTTATCGATAGATTTATTACGGCATTAAACTGAAGGGCCGTCGAGCCACAATATAGAGCAATCTATCGTCTCTATCCGTTTCGGAAGCCCTTTTCTAGCTTGGCAGTCCAGAACTTTCTGCAGACGCAATATTTTATTTTAGTTTCTTGAGACGTGCATATTACATATGAATATGACATGAAGGTAATAATTATACTGTAAAAAATTTTTTTTTTTAAAAAGCTTTTATAACTTGACCTTGAAACCTAATCGTGGTCAAAGTTCATTACAAGACTTTACCACAAGTGCAAACACGACTATGATACGATATTCCATCATGAAGTTAATATCTTCCGGCTCCATCATCAGATCAGTTCGACAGTACCATATTATTGTATTGTCATCGGAACCTAATATGTGTGCCAAATTTCAGCTCGATAGCTTCAGTGGAAGTGGGTGAAATATTGATTGCAAGATTCCAGGACATACATACATACATACATACATACATACATACATACATACGAGTGAAGTTAAATAAAAGCTTTTAAAAAGGAGAATTTACGCAACATGTTATATAAACACAGTACCTATTTAATGTATTTCTTGAAGTATCATACTTCCAACTGATTTTTTAATCTAGGTTCTACATTTAAAGCCGGCGAAATATTTTAATTCATAATTCATACCTATATTTTCAAAAGTTTCACTAAGAACTTGTACCCATTCCATATCATTTCTCCAAGTCAGTCAACAACCCTTGACTAACGAAATTGGGGTCACCCCAAAACATTTTCAGAGGCAAACAGATTCAGCGAGTTGTAGAAGGCTTTAAGTACCCTCGCTAACTGATTTGAAATGTAAATTTCAACTATTTCATCTTAACACAAAGACAACAAAATTCGAATCATTGTATTCAAACAAAGCAAAGCTAAAATTAATACGGAATGCATTTGCCAAAGCCCGCACCGTAAGGATGATAGCCGACTAATGCGACGGAGGCTCCTTTTCTCTTGGTTCGAATTCTCCGAAAACACTTATATTCAAACCGTGATCTTGCACTTACCTTTTATTAATATGAACGAAAAGATTATCTGACAGAGGCGTGTGTTTTGGTCAACCAGATTATGAACTAGGTACTCGTATTCAATGCTTAAATACATTCAGTTTCAAACCTGTAGTACAAGGGTTCTCCATGCCGGTCGACACTAGGGTGGTAATAAAAGAGAAATCATGATCAAAGAATAAAAATAATAATAAAGAAGGCTCCAAGCTCAACTCAGACTTACGGCGTACTTACTTATGCTAACGAACAATTAGTCTGAAGTGAGTTTACAGTTTACAATCAGATGTGATCATGATGTCAAGATGATAATCCTGAATTGAATTGTTAAAACTGGCTGTATCAGTACGGTAGATAGATATGTGTGACTGAATGGCTGTGTGACATGAATTCACTACATCAGTAAGTTCAATGTAAGGTTCAAATGGAGGATTAAAATAATAGAAAATGATCTGAAAAATACACTTGATTTAGTTAAACTGATATTTTATAAGTAAAATGTTTGTAATCAATTCCTGATTTTTCTAGCTGTAACCCGTCCTGTAGCTGTAACGTCCCACTGCTGAGAAAGGCAACATGCGGGAGGTATAAAGCATACTTCACCACGCTGCTCAAATGCGGAGGGATTAGTGGCCAACTCAGTGTCGATTGTTCTCAAGCCACTCGAAGGCCTTCGACAAGGCAAGGCAACGATTGTTCTCACAATTTAAAACAACCGCGACCGACGGCTTAACGTGCCCTCCGAAGCACGGTAGTTGCCACTAGCTAAGTCTATCGATCACATTGAATCGACGCGAGCCATGAGGATATGGACGCTGTCTATTTGTTCTACTTCCTAATAATTGTATGTTATTGAGAATACAGACTCGTATCAGAGCTCGTATGAATGTTAATGTTCTATCGACTCGTATTCCGCTTAAATTTGCCGCTCTTCCATTGTGTTTCCTACTCAGTGGATTGAGCTAATATGTTTAACTTTGGCAAAGCAGTATCCACTAAATATATATGTTTAATCTGTGGTAGTAGGTATTGTGTTTTAAAAAAAAGTAAATTCGTAAAATATTTGAATAAATAATAGTAGGAAGATATTTATTATTTTATATACAGGGTTATTGGTAATTCGACGTATTCCCGTTAGGAGGTGATAGGGGTGACTATTTGTGATAATTTTAACCCCCATATGCATTATGCAAAAGTGAACCATTTTCGAGTTATCAAGCTTTTCAGCTTTTTTCAAAATAGGTCAGAAATGCAACATCAAAAATTTATTTAAAAAAAAGTATCAATTAAAATCAATTTTTTTCTTCTGATTTATAAAAACGATTAAACAATGGTTATTTATCAACATTGAAACTACAAGTATCGGTCCAACTTTAAAAATGCGAGACGATTAACGATATTACTTCAATATTTTTTGAGATTTTTGTCCACTAAAATGCCTTAAAAACAAAAAAAACTTATATCAAACTTGGCTTGCAGATTATTTTAAAAACATAACCGTTTTCTTAGCTTTCCAACAAGGCATAACAACTACGAACTTATTTAAAAAAAACTGAGAAAAACCGATCACAAAGCAAGAAGGCGGAAATTGGTATTCGAACTAAACTTATGGTCTTTAAAAATTCAAAAAAAGTAATTAAAAACAATGCCCAATGTAAATAAAACAAAAATTATAAATATAAAATTTAATTTAGAACCAGTAAAAGTTTAGTAATAAGAACAAATAATAATAAGTAACAATTACGACATTTTGTAATTTAGCCTAATTAAAGTTCTTGCTCGAAGGGACTTCCCCTATTGCGTACGCAGTCTCATTCTTTTTCTGAGGTGTAACTTAACTACCGAAGTGTTAAAATTATTCCGAATCATATTTGCAGGACATCCGTCTTGCTAGTATATCATGTTTTGCCTTATAGCTAAAGGCACGTGTTCAAGCATTTCATTTGTTAAAAAAATTCGTAAGCGAGCAAAATTGGTTCATCGATAAATTCTTGCACATAATGCAGAATAATTTGACTACTTCGGTAGTTAACTTACACCTCAGAAAAATAATGAGACTTTGCGTTTATTTTTAAAGAAAGACCATAAGTTTAGTTCGAATACAAATTTCCGCCTGCTTGCTTTGTGATCGGTTTTTCTCAGTTTTTTTGAAATAAGTTCATAGTTGTTATGCCTTGTTGGAAAGCTAAGAAAACGGTTATGTTTTTAAAATAATCTGCAAGCCAAGTTTAATATAAGTTTTTTTTGTTTTTAAGGCATTTTAGTGGACAAAAATCTCAAAAAATATTGAAGTAATATCGTGAATCGTCTCGCATTTTTAAAGTTGGACCGATAATTGTAGTTTCAATGTTGATAAATAACCATTGTTTAATCGTTTTTATAAATCAGAAGAAAAAAATTGATTTTAATTAATACTTTTTTTTAAATAAATTTTTGATGTTGCATTTCTGACCTATTTTGAAAAAAGCTGAAAAGCTTGATAACTCGAAAATGGTTCACTTTTGCATAATGCATATGGGGGTTAAAATTATCACAAATAGTCACCCCTATCACCTCCTAACGGGAATACGTCGGATTACCAATAACCCTGTATATAATAGAAGATATTAAGACAAACCAGAACAACCAGAATCAACATAGAGGTCTGTCCCAAACATTCAGCCATTAGATTAGTATAGATTTATTCACACAAGTCATCAATCTCACTTAACAGTTCAGTAATTTTGCCTATTATCTACTTACACTTCACTTATAGCCAGTAATTGAAAGCGCTAATCAATTTCCCTTAGATGCAAAACGTAGATATAATTCTAGGTACAAAAATAATATACTAATATCTTTTGTAAAAACTGTATTAACTATACACTAAACACTAAACTATTCACTAACTATTAATAAAAAAATAATTTTACTTTTCCTAAAATAAAAACAACCATTGTTAAATAGCGATAGTTCTCTGTTATCTCGACGAAATCTAAATTAATTTATGTTATTCTGATACAAACTACCCTAAGGTTGACTGGGAGAGAATGCTATTAAAGATTAACTATAAGAGAAAGCATTAAGTCCGCCTTTGTACTTTAAGATTGTACACAAGTAAATAAATAAATAAACTAACTTGTCGAGGTACCTGGGACCGACGGCTTAATGCGCCCTCCGAAGCACGATAGCGTCCATGAAATTTTGCAACTAGCGGTGTTCCATCCACAAACCGACCGCGCCCGTCATTGCTTAACTCTTCCGATCACATTGGGCGAGCCATTGGGCTATGGACGCTACACGACAGCAGGATGAGGTATTTATTCTTGCTTCATAATTCATTGCATAAATAGCGACACTGTTGAAATGTTGTCAATGAACTTGTCATCACTTGATACCTACAGAGAGCGGTTGAGCCCGAGGGACTGGAATCGATGAAGGCATATTTTCGTATTGCATGACACTGTTGAACTCGGGTATCCTCTCGGAATGGTAGAGTTAGACCACAATCCACCGTGCTGAAGGATTAGCAGACTTCACATGCCCGTGCAACATGCAGGCATGCAGGTTTCCTGACGATATTGAGTGCACGGTGACATTTAATTTTTTAAATCGCACATCACTTTTTTCAAAACTTTTGAAAAGTCTTTGGTGCGTGCCACTTTGATTTGAACAGGCACTCTTGAGTGAGAAGGGAGTTCGAAAGTCACTAGGCTGCCACCACATAACATAACATCAGTATTAATATAACATACTAGCTTTTACCCGCGGCTCCGCCCGCGTGATCTAAGGGAATTAAAAATGAGTTGTTTATCATACATGACACATTTGTGGTAGATGAAGTGACAGTTCCACGATTAAAAGATACTTAGAGGAACCAGAGGTAATGCTGACCGCA
The DNA here is from genome assembly GCA_944567765.1 of Carterocephalus palaemon. Lineage (NCBI taxonomy): Eukaryota > Metazoa > Arthropoda > Insecta > Lepidoptera > Hesperiidae > Carterocephalus > Carterocephalus palaemon. The sequence continues at coordinate 9,065,991 of OX155643.1, read as the reverse complement.
GATAAAGTGTAACATAATGTATTTACCGCATATAAAATAACAATAAAATAACATATTTATTGTTACGTTTGAAGTTGAAAAGTCTTACTATAAATAGATATCTATATAATACGAGTATGCACAAGAACGCCTTCATACGTGTATACAGAATGTCTAGACCACGTCTTGGGTCGTTATTATAAGACGCTTTTGGCATACTAGCAGCATACCATGATTCAAATAGCTCACTGAAATACTCAGACGATAAATCTTTATGACATTGTTGGGAAACTCAACACTGGGGCTTCCAATTAATCTTAATTACCCGTCTCGTGTTTCAGCAACGCAGCGATAAAGATCAAAAACACGTATTTCAGTACGCTCTTGCTTATCTTACCGTCAGAGGAACATCTTTTCCAGTTGTCCCCTTTAACGGAACACAGGATTCGATTCCTTAAAAGCCGGAAAATTTGTCCGATTCTTTCTTTGTGCTTTGATATTGAGATTCTAAAGAATCCCGTACAGTCATTTTAAAGACACTTATAATACTCAAGAGAGAAGAGTCAGCATTGTTGCGTTACTACAAAATTCATATTTATGACATTAGCACTTTATCTAAGAGCTCATAAATTCCTAGCTAAGATGAGTTCAATTTAATTAGTCGGCAAGCTCAAACCATCGAATATTCTATCTTAGCCCGTGGAGTCAAGTGAAGAGAAGGATTTAAAATTCATAAATACAGACGATCGATGAAGAATAATTTCCTGCTCTCTGAATTCGAGTCAGGCAACGGCAGAGAGTCGAATTTTGTTGTAAAGTATAGGGAATAGATCGGAAGATACTTATCCGGTTACTCAAAGACTTTGTCATGTAAATCAGCCACTCCAAACCTTAGACAAGGCAACGCTACAACTAAAATATTGTGAATATTTCATTTCCAAATAGTCTTCCTTTGATCGCTCCGATTATCTGTTGATACCAATGATTTTCTCTTCTCTACTGAATTGAAATGCAAGCTGAAGCATAAACGCTTTTGCACGAACTACACTAATTCTAGTCTGAATTAATTAAACGATAATCATTCGACTTACTGTTAATATACATTTTAATAATTCTTATGGATGGACATAATAATATTATTTTTGCCACGGTTTTGATATTATTTGGATTGATCTATAGAGCGACCAAATAAAAAAATGTGTAAATATGTACTTTATTTTGGTCAATACTAAAATTCCAAATATCTTTATTCAAAATAAAAATGTACGTTTTGTGCTTAGAACCAGGGTTGTTGCTGATGTAGGTTTTTTCAATATCAGCTGATGCTGATGCTGATGCTGATTTTTTAAATTAATATCAGCTGATGCTGATGCTGATGCTGATTTTATTGAAACATGAAATTGAAACTATGAAGTTGTTGGTAAAAGTGATAACTTTATTAAGGTAAAGTCACCTAATTCCGCGGGGTTCCAAAAGTGGCACCATATTCCGAGGTATTTACAAAATCCGTGTTTTCGGCCAAATTATAAGTTCATTTTGCTTGCAACTAACATTATTCAATAAATAATTTATCTCTTCATATTTGTATATGCAAAAAATTGCTTTAGTATGAGAACATTTTAAAATAAACGATAAGTTTTTCGCAAGCAGCCGACTCGATTGCTTGCTTCATACATTCTGGACCTTACGCACGTGAATTATACGATTTTCTAAATAGTGTTTTACATTGTAGTTTTACACTGTGCGAGTGTTTGTTTTGGTTGAAATATTTGAAGGGATATATTTTGTATTGAAAATACTTATCATTTGAGTATTTTATTTACTAATTGAGGAGAAAATGAGATTTTAAAATACCGCGGCATTAGATTCCAAATATTTTAGGTAGTTCCTAATTACCGAGGCATACCACGGAAAAATGATTTCATAGATGTCGAAAGCAGTTTTATGATTACGTTCTTAAGATTTTAGATCTGATCTAATGCAATCAATTTTGAGTTGATTTATTTAATATGAAAAAAATTATTACTTTTTAGTACTCGGAATTAGAAAACTTGATTTAGTAATTAAAAAGCTATTCCGATGTATTTAAGTCGGAATAAGGTTATATGAAACCCTAAGTCCGCGGTTTTGGTATACATTAAATAGAGAGTGTTCAGTATTTTACACAGCTTATTAGGAAACATATTATGTAAGGTTTTAGTAACTTAAATAATCTTATGTGATAATTATTGTTGGTAATTTCTATGTTGATTTTGATATTTTTTATATTACGTTCTTATAAGTTAAGTGATTTTATTTACAATTAAAAACCGTGACCATTTCATTAATCATCACAAATAACAGACTGAAATAAATAGATTTTTATAGATAGATTGACTTGAACATTTTCACCTTTTCCTTTGTATTTTGTACACTCGGAATTAGGACCCAAATGCCTCGGAATTAGGCGCTTCGCACTTGTTCTCGTTTTTATTTAATTTTACATTTTTAATCAACTTTTATTGTGAAACAGTGAACATATTTCAGAAATAAGATAACTAATACTTTGGAAAAAATTATTAATTACAATCTGTAGTAATTAATAGTTTTAAAAAGTAAAGAAAATATAAATGCATAATATTTTATGTTCTTTCTAGTTATCGTGAAAATACCGCGGAATTAGGTGACTTTACCTTAGGCATTTTAAATAAAAGGGAAATTATATTATTACTGTGAAAAAATGCGTTAAAATGAGTCAAATTTGTGTACGTTTACTAACATTCGAACGAACAAGTGAAGTCCGCTCGAAGAACGACTGACAATTTTGCGACCTTTATTTGGTCAAAAACCCACGCCGTCATAGCTAAGCCCCGCCTTCAACGGTCATGTCACGACTGGAATATCAGCAATAAAATCAGCATCGATTAATGCGGATGCTGATGCTGATGCTGATGTTGAAACCAATGCTGATAATCAGCTGATGCTGATGCTGATGCTGATATTCGCAACAACCCTGCTTAGAACCCTGCCATCTCCTTTTCTTGCACTGTGGTACAGAAGTCAGTGTCTTCCCCGAAATTTGTATACTAATAAATACGAATACATATAGCAAGTAGTGGACCTCAATGCATGAATTTGAACATAAAAAAGTATTGTCCAAAATAAGTTACCTAATTATTCTTATTACTTAATCAATTTTTTTGTATGCATGCAATTTTAGCAACGTTTTCAATTACCCATTGGAGCTGTGTGGTGCAGTACGCTCTAGACCTCCGTAGCTGTGTCTATGGGGGTGACCAGTGCCTAGCAATGGGACGTCTATGGGTTAGCTTTCAATTACTAACATCATATTTTGAACAGATATTGATAGACTAACTATTGACACAGTTTTCTCTGCTCTGTAGTCATGTTCATTGGATTCCGACTGTTCAATAATTATTCACATAATAGGTAGGAATGATTTACTATGTTTTTTTTTAATATTTCCTACTTTCAAACAAGTAACAACAAGCTGCTCTATCTTATTTCCCCACTGGCGATCTTAATAAAGATGAAGCCAAACATCACGCGAATCCCAGTACAGCGTCCCATTTGAACGATAAACAGGAAGATTGAATACTGAACACATATTTGGGCAAACGGCAAATCGTCCCCGCGTGGTTCAGCCCGCTGTAATATGTCTGACAACGTTTTATGCCGAATTTCCTAAAAGTAAAAAACTTTTATTACTGTGAAAAGCTATAAGTTTCTGGATACCTTACAACAATCACTAGGACATTGGATAAGAATATTATAAATTTATTCTTCTCAAATCCGAAGATCCAAATAGACTAATCCAAATAGGATTAAAATTATATTTATTGTAGCACCCTCTGGCCTTCAAACGATGCCCACTGAGACTTAGCTCCAAGCTTTACGCATAAGCGTATCCACATTCGAAATTTTGCACACACAATTTCTCACCCTATAACTCAATCTCGTCTTAGTTATAGATGGCAAGTTAAATTGTACTATGGTCTCGTAATCAGCAATATCTATTAAAAACGCCTAACATTAATGTTGTTTTTTTTCGAATAACTACAAGTATGAGAAAAGTGATATCAATGCGGTATTATGTAGGTACTTGCATAAATATTTATAAAATAAGTACCTTCTGATTTCTGCAAAGTAATCACAAGACATTAATCCAAACAATATTCAAGAAGTTTAGAACTGTGTTAAATCATTTTAAAATTTCAAATTTTCCAATTGCTATACTCAATCTGGCGCATTCCCGATGGGTCGCCAGAAGGCGAATGGAGCGAGCGTCTTGATAAAAGCATTATAAGTTTTTATCTCGGCGTCCATTTAACATGAAAATCATTTCAAACCCCAGACAAGTAACGAAGTTGAGCGTTACATAGTAAAAATATTACTAGATAAAAATCTGTTGTTTATGATGTTATTAAAAAAGTCTCCAGTATGATATTGTTCTCCCACAGATACGATACATAATGGTCGCGGTGGTAGTGTTAGCACAGCACTTTTGACCATTGCTAAGTAATTGACGACTACATGGATATTACCCGTACATTTTCTACTTTCCAGAGCTCGAGAAAAAGGCAGATGAGGGTGTTGTAGTTCTACTTATTATCTTCATAAATCACTCCAAAGAATTACTCAACAATATGATTCCCTCCCTGGTGGCACTTATTAGTATGGCATTGCATTGTTACATACTAAACGTGACGAAACAATAGAGACATTTTAGAGGTCTGGACGACATTATAACGTTGTAAATCTATTTGTTGGACATTGTGGGAACATTGGGGATAAATGTCAGTAACTGGCTTTCGTAAGCTAGAGCCGACCTTGCCGGCTCGCACCCACATCAGACCACGGAATAAATGTCACATTATAAAACTACACATTGCCTGCAGTTTCGCCTCCCTAAAATAAGTTTTTATCTTCTATCCATGATTGTTGTTGTCAGCAACACTACACACTACGACATTTTGTAGTGCGGAAGCTATTTATTTATTAATGTTACATAATCTATCTATGTAAACAAAATATCGACAAGGCTTAACGACTGTTTCCACCATTGAAAACAACCGGGACGACGGCTTTACGAGCCCTCCGAAGCACGGTAGCGTCCATGAATTTTTTCCACTAGCGGTCACCCATCCACAAACCGACCGCGCCCGTCGTTGCTTAACTCTTTCGTTCACATTGAATCGACGCATGCCATAGGGCTATGAACGCTTTGACTATTGACTATTGACGTAACGCTGGCCAATTACTCGAGCGTCATATGCGCCTCGATGACTTGCACATAAAGCAGGATTAAAGTTGCAACGCTGTAGATGGCCACAGGTGCGCGTCGACATATTTCACACTGTAGACAATGTGAAGTTTATATTTTACACCCTCAGATTTAAAATATATGTATTTACTTCAATATTGCGAGTCGAACTTAGTTTTATTCCCCTTGGTTTTCACAATAGGTACACAATTACTAAAATAAATAGTAGGTATTTGAAGATAGAAATACAGGTCTATGATTAACAAAATTTCGTACCTACAACAGTACATATTATGGCATCAATACTTAGTAATCGGATCTGTTCTCTGCAGTACACTAGGGTTTCAACCAAATTTACATAAACTTTTCTATATCTATTCATATAATCTAATATATAAAATTCTCGTGTCACAGTTTTCGTTGCCATACTCCTCCGAAACGGCTTGACCGATTTTGATGAAATTTTTTGTGCTTATCCGGTATCTATGAGAATCGGCCAACATCTATTTTTCATCCCCCTAAATGTTAGGGGTAGTCCACCCCTAAATTTATTTTTTTATTTTTTAGATAAATTTTTTATTTTTTATTTTTTTATGATACAGCATTAGAAATTACATACAACCCTGAATTTTCAACCCTCTACGATTAACCCCTATTTTCCCATCGCGATTTTTATTTTTAATAATTATGGCAAAACAACGTTTGCCGGGTCAGCTAGTAATAATATAAAAATATCTAACATTGAAGAAAGAAAAAATAGAGGTAAGCTAATAAGTAATAGATTCGTATACTTTTAATACAGTACCAGACTGTAAAAGATATCTAGATACCCCGAATCGTTCAATTAAGTCTTCACCATCATACTTCAGTCTAATTTTAGCTAGGTTTAACTTAATCTGTTACGAATAATAGAGTTTTCTGAAACAAAGAGCATAGTTAGCGGACTTATCGACATATGTAGTTACAACTTCAATATTTTCATTGAAGCAATTTTTACAAAGTGCTGCAAGGAAAACTAATTTTTGTTCTACTAACCAAAGCTAATACCTATTAAAAAGAAGAGCAGAGCTTCTGTATGCTGAATGTATATTCAAACACTTCATTTTGAATTGATTTTAGGCGAAGTGTGTTGTGTTAGAAAATAGAACAAAATAAATATTGATATGGGGGAAAATAGGCGAATTTGCTGGAATCAGGAGGCATATTGTTAAGACCAGACCGGTCGAGTTGATTAGTGGAATTAGTGAAATTTCAAAGAGATAATTTATAATGTAAAACCTTTAAATAATACCTACATTTCAATCATGATTACTAACAAATAAAAACCTCGTAATTGATTGTATGTCATTTTAGAGTGGCCAATCACAATCAATCACATAAAAGGAGCTAAAGTTGTATATCTACGAAGAAGAGCCACAGAAAAGCACAAATTCAATTAAACGTTGTTGGAATTTTAACAACTGCAACTTCCGAATGTGGTTTCAGTATCCATACTGAAAGAGTGACCAACGGTAATACTTTCCCGACATTATGGCGCCTATGTTCATTAGCGTTTGAAGCGCTTCTAAAACCTTACGATTTAACTAACCTTCGGACATGCACTCCTTACGAGTTCGTGTTAACCTCAACTAGTTCAGGAACGGAATTACTGATTCGTTTTATTTTAATTACAGCGACACGCCAGTGTACGAGTCTCACACCGCGGACGTCGGGTGGTTGAATGTAGCGGAGAAGAATCCAACGGGAAACTCAATTAAAGAGAGTGCGAGACGCTCAGTAGCGAATTAAGTTTAGATTGAGACTATCCGTTACGGCCGCCGAATACATGTGCAGGCAAAACGTAGACAACTGCTGCTAATCGACCATCGTATTTTTTAACACGCTTTTATTAGGTCGACCTGTATGTAACTATGTAATGACTGTAATGGAATCTAAGGTAACTAATTTAACCATCTTTCAAGGATCGTAGCGTAATGAAAATTGGCAGCTGTATGTAGTATGCTGTATTCTGATGGCAATGCAATAATATGGTAGGTACTGTCGAACTGATCTGATGATGGAGCCGGAAGATATAACTTGCTGAGAAATCAAGTTAAGTGATGTTACGGGAAGCAGGTTACACAGATTGGCGCTCCAGTAGCCTGGAGTTGCAGCACTAGTATTCCCTTAGATATTCTATTCATTATAATGATGATTATCGCGTTACTAATATGTTGATTTCTCAGCCAATTATACAAAAAGTCTTTCCTATTCCAGCGCTCCACGCTTTTACAATCAAATAAGTATTATAGTTAAAAGCACATAGTTTACACTTCGCACACACACATTGTTTACTTCAGCCCAGAAATAGAGACCACTTGAACAATCCATAATTTATTTTTGGTTTTTACGTGCATTTATAAAAGCGCGTTTTTCTAGTATTTTTTAAACGATTAATTTATTCGTCTAAGGCCGTAAGTACGACGAATGATATGCGACTAGCGAGAAGCGAAGCAGTAGGTAGTCTGCGTAAAACACAGAGTCATTTATCCCTTTTTTCGTCCACCACCACTGTGTATTATCCTTCCTACGATGTGTTCTTACCTCCTCTTGTGTTGGATCCGCGTGGTGGAGTGTGCTCTAGACCTCCCGCATCTGTATGTGGGGGAGCCCCGTGCCCAGCAGTGGGCGTCTATGGGTTGTAGCAGCACTCAGCAGCCGCAACCATTTCATTGATATATGTATGTACCTACATTGTAAAATGTAATATTACGTTGTTATTATATTAATAGTAGAATATAGTGTTGAACAGCAAAAGGGTTCTAGTCCCAGGTGCAATAGGGATAACTTGGCAGGGTCAGCCCCTCGGGAACCTGATTAATTAGCCGCTACGTTCAACCCCTTTAAATTATTTGGCTCAATTTAAAACGTAGAGAAGCTCCTTAAGATTCTGTTCATGAATGCTACTGAGATTTTCAGTGTAAAGATGCCTCTTTCATGTATTGTTTAATTAATTAGTAGCTTGCAAATTCTAGCTGAAACAAGAGGAAGCCAAGAGGAGCGGGTAATTTGCACCCGTATTGTTCTCCGCAATTCATTCATTGCCTATTTTACGCAAGAACCACGTTATTTCCATTTTTAACCGGTTTTAAAATGGTGTTCTGAATTTGACGTACCTAAATGTACCGACCGACCTACCTATATTCTCTCAAGAGAACTATACATAAATTGCGATGTTGTGGCAGTCGCACTTACGTAGATTTTGTTTTAGAAAAAACGCAGATGTTTATCAAGGTTGAATGAAAGACAGGATCCAGGAAGGAGTGTTCATGCTCGCTGATGCTCGGCGTATGCTCTACTTCTTACATATTAGTTAAAAGGATCGGTTTAATTTGGCTTTACATACAAGAAACGACTTCCTTAAAGTCAAGTACTCTCCAATCTCCAATCCGGAAATTTGTGTGCTACCTTAAGCAGGAATAGAACTAAAACAATAAATTACCTACCGACTAACCTTAGAGTTCCAAACATATTATATTATCAAGGTCTGTAAGTTCCCCGAGTTCCTCGTAGTTCCTCCTACCGTTGTGATGCACCACAGCTCAGGTGTTTAGTAAACAATGTTCGTACTTACCTAATAACACCTAATAACTAGTATTGAGTTTGATTCGTCAAGACCTTTACTGAACCGTTTTTCTCATTACTTTGTGACTTTCGTTGAGTAACTTTTTTTTAGTAAACTGAAGTAACAATTGAATCGTGTCCTATACAATGTCCTATACAATACAATGTGTATAGAACACAAAATCCAAACGATTGTAAAACTTGTTTTATCCAGATACTACGTTAAGAATCACAATACAATACGAGGTCGCGCGGCGTAACGATGGAAAATTAAAATTTTATACAGAACTAGCTGCTGCCTGCGGCTTCGCCTGCGTGATTCTTAAAGTATATACTGAAAAAATATTGAAATTGATTTTTATCCCATGGGAAAACAGTATCGGGAATAAAGGACTGAAAGGACTGTTAAGATGACTGAAAAGGATGTTAATCATACTTCCATACCAAATTTTATCAAAATTGATCCAGCCGTTTGAGCACGAAGAAGTAACATAGGTAAATACAAACAACCACTCGCAAACTTTTGCCTTTATAATATTAGATTAGTATGATAGGCATTTAAGTACCTACCAATCGCGCATTTGTGAAGCTAAAGTAATAAGCTAAAGAATCATTATGTCTAATTCCACGCGAGCGAAGCTGCGGGCGTCCACTGATGCAACATAAATTGAATCCGTTTTTGCTACTACTACGCTACGACCACAGCGGATTGGTCTATTCTATAGGACTCCATTGCATTGTTTAAATTCATTGAGTGGACTTTCAACGAGTGTCGGTTTCACGGTAGAGTGCGTAAAAAAATGGTCAATGCGTTTTAATAATAGGGCGATTTAAAATAGTTTTTTATAGGTAGATATGCGGCGATATTCCAATAAATAATGAATTATTAAAAAAAAATATATAACTTTAATAACTTAATATATAACTTTTTATAATTTTTATTTTATTTTCGTGCATTGTCATCGGAACCAAATATGTGTGCCAAATTTCAGCTCGATAGCTTCAGTGGAAGTGGGTGAAATATTGATTGCAAGGTTCCAGGACGTAGATACATACGAGTGAAGTTAAATAGATTGTTGTTAAAAAAATAACTAAATAATCTTCTGCTGAATGTCATACTTAAAGTAAACATCGATATCAAAAAGACAGTTTAATGTATTTTCCTTAAAAAAGTTACCGGGCACTTTTTAATTTGGCAACGACCCTGGGTTATGGGGGAATTTCACCCACTTAAATCTGTTCGGTGGCCTGCTTGACGCTACAGGAGGCTCCGGCCTTCTAGGGCTGCACCCAATACAAGCTCCAGACGTTGTGTGTGACTCCACGCTGTGCAGTCACACACAGTGTCGTCTTTTCCTAGGTCCCTTGATGGACTATTCGATCTATAATTCTTGCTACCCGCAACCCCAGAAGTCCCCTTTTAGTCGTCTCTTACAACAGGTAGGGGCTACCGTAGCACTGGTCACGAGCTCCTATATTATGTGAGGCTGAATATAGTGAATCATAGGTAGGTTAGAATATCATTAAATTACTTAACTTTTATCTACGTAGGTACCTTAACCAGTATTTTACTTCTAATTGGTTTTCAGGTCTTCTTACTTAATGTAGCATTATTACTCATTTAACTGAATTAAATGGTAGGATAGAGCCATTTTCCCGCCGTAATGATATTCCTAAGCGTAACAATATTTTTAAAAGAATTTACGGCAGCATCTATCAAGATTAAAGATACTATCTGTACCAGCCCGCACGCACGCGCCCGCCGCCTTCTTTATGACTGGGATAAGGTTTTGTATAGCGTAGCGTAGTTACATTGCATCTCTCTTACAATGAACCAATTTACTGAAACTAATTATCGCAGCCCAGCGAGTATGAATCTTTGCTACCATAAGCCGTTCAATTACAGCTATTGATAACAACTCATCACAACTTGCGACACTCGGGTCGTCCATAAACTAGACGACTCCGTGACCCGGTGGTGAGTGGTCCTACCAGCCGAACTGCGGTCCGGGGTTCGAATCGAAGCCATAGCAAATGTTTTAATTGGACAGATAAATATTTGTAGTAGGTACTCGGGTCATGAATTGTGGTGTTTTCTGTGTGTGTTTTCTGCAATAAATGGTTACCGCTGGAGTAGGTAGTGCGTTTGACAGCGTTTGTGTTTGTTAGTGTTTACTAATCCACTATCCAAGCAGTAGGTATTTTTCACAATAAACTTTTTTCATGGGTTTATAAAAATCCAGTTCTGGCAACAAACTGTGAACTGTGTTAAGATTATAATCTAACGGTATCTACAATTTTACTTAATTATATTAGCGTAGGTAGATCTCGCAAGCATCTCGTCTAATTTCACTTACTACATCGTCAAACAGCAAGGCACATAGAATTTGTCCCGCCTTTACAAAGGGGGTATTAAAGGAGCTGGGGAGGTTTTATAAAACAAAGGACTTAGCCTCGGGAGAAACAACAAAGTGCTTGATACCTACTTCTATGGATTGTGGACTTTACAGATGAAATTTTAGTTGAGAACAAAATCTCTTTGGCTCCGAGCGCTTTATAGCAAACTACCTAAATAACGTAATGGATAAGCAAGTCTGGGGTAACTTATCTGGCATAAAGACTGCCTGCGATACTGAAGAAACGAAATGGATAAATTGAAGAAAATATGTCTGTCACATTCAGATTATACTGACCCATTATATTTTATCCACTATGTCCGTACAAAATTCACTTCAGTCTCTTTATCCGTTGCTGCATGAAAGACTCACCGCTTTCGCATTTTTATTAACTTTGGTTCTTACTCTATGGTATTAGTAAGTAATGATGTTGAAATTTGGTAATAACCTTCACACAATCTACCTGTAGATACTTAAGAGAAAAATTGGACACAATTAATTTTATCCTTACAAGGAAACTATCATTATAAAAATTGTATTACAGCTTGGAAGGTTGGGCTATTAGAATGTCTATGTTATCATCATCTAAGAAGTAAACTATGAAGTAAAAGAAGAACGGCTCATGATACGAACAGGCGTGGGCGGTGGCCGTGTGCCTTGCAAAACGCACTCGGCCCTGATACAATCTTTAATCTTCGCACCTTTTCGTTTGGACGGGCCTCGCCCGGCCGAGCGGTTTATAAATAGAGCGTTGGAAACGCTTTGTAAGCTGAAATGAGACTAGCGAGAGATAAGAATCTTGAAAGTGCTCCAATTGTGCGGCGTCTCGGCAAGCCGCGTGCTGTCAAGGGCGGAAGATCTATTGCACTTTTCATTGTATGAACACATTTGTTATTTCCTGCTTGTTTTGTTTTACATAAAATAGTATATTTCGCTACAAGTGCGGAAAGCCTGTCATTGCAAAGAGTTCCGACAAATGTCTACCCGAGCCGAAGGCGAGGGTTGACAGTCGGAACAAGTTGCAATGACGGTTCCGCACGTGTAATGAACAACTATTTTTAATACAGTTGCGAAAAAATGAAGCAATTTAATAAAATAATAAAAACACAAACTAAACTCGCAAAGAACATTTTTGGAAAATGGCGCCAACCTTAAAAGAATACAGAGTATTGCAGAGATTTTTTTTTGTTTTCTTTACAAATTCTGGGTAGGCAAAGGGAACTATGCCCATACAGCCAAGTCTTCAGTAGAATTTTTTTATTGACATGAAATTTAATGCGATGAAATGAAGTGAAACCTAACCTAACTCATTGAATCAAATCATTAAATCTGATATTGAAACAAATTAGTAGCTTCTTTTTAGAAATATTTGCATGAATCATAAAAACTTCTATGAATTTTTTTTTAGTAAAAACTTCGTGGTTGGTTTTTTCTTTTTAATAGACATTATTTTGACAGTTGGTAAAGAGAACGCACGAGTTCGGAAAAGGTAAAGAAAAAGCACGAGTGTGTAATAGCTCACTTCCCGAACGCTAAACGTCCCTGTAATACGCCACTTTTTGAGCAACTGTATTAAAAATACTTTTTTAATACAGTTGCTCAAAAAGTGGCATATTACAGGGACGTTTAGCGTTCGGGAAGTGAGCTATTACACACTCGTGCTTTTTCTTTACCTTTTCCGAACTCGTGCGTTCTCTTTCCCAACTGTCAAAATAATGTCTATTAAAAAGAAAAAACCAACCACGAAAAAAAAATTCATAGAAGTTTTTATGTTTCATGCAAATATTTCTAAAAAGAAGCTACTAATTTGTTTCAATATCAGATTTAATGATTTGATTCAATGAATTAGGTTAGGTTTCATTTCATTTCATCTCATTAAATTTCATGTCAATAAAAAAATTCTACTGAAGACTTGGCTGTATGGGCATAGTTCCCTTTACCTACCCAGAATGGGTGAAGAAAACAAAAAAAAATCTCTTCAATACTCTGTATTCTTTTACGGTTGGCGCCATTTTCCAAAAATGTTCGCTGCGAGTTTAGTTTGTGTTTTTATTATTTTATCAAATTGCTTAATTTTTTCGCAACTGTATTAAAAATAGTTGTTCAGTACACGTGCGGAACCGTCATTGCAACTTGTTCCGACTGTCAACCCTCGCCTTCGGCTCGGGTAGACATTTGTCGGAACTCTTTGCAATGACAGGCTTTCCGCACTTGTAGCGAAATATACTATTCCCTCTCTATTTTCCTCTAGTGCACTATTTTGTTTGAACACTGAATGCGGTTGCGTCGTCGTCATGTTGTGATAAAATTGAATGGGTGTAAAGTACGCACGCATTCACGCGCTTCCTACGCTAAACATTCTAGCAGTTTCATCTATTAATTCATAGATATCAATTCATATTTTTCTCAATCTTTCCAATATTCTTGCTATTATTTTTATTTATGTTTGTTCGCAGCAGTGGTACTTTGGCTTTTGCAACTCAAAAGCCAATGTTTAGCACTACAATAATACCTACGTAAATGTGTTACTAACTGCAAGCTAGCAAGTAGCCTCAACAGCCCAATGGCTCGCGTCGATTCAATGTGATCGACAGATTTAAGCAATGATGGGCGCGGACGTTTGTGAATGGGTGGTGAGCATTAGTGGTAAATTTTCATGGGCGCTACCGTGCTTCGTAGGGCACGTTAAGCCGTCGGTCTCGGTTACACACGTTAGCACGATGTTAACAATTGTTAAGCCTTGTAGAAGACTTTCGGGTGACTTGAGAACTTTCGATACTAGGTTGGCCTCTAACCAATCGCATTGGAGCAGCGTGGTGGAGTATACTCTAGACCTCTCACAAATTTGTCGGCGGGGGAGACCCTTGCCCAGCAGTGGGACGTCTATGGGTTGCAGCAGCAAGTGCAAGCTACTTGAGTGTGTGACAAAGTTTCCTACAGGGCACAGGTGTATTATAAAGGAAAGGGTAATAAAACAAGCTAATTTGAATATACGTTTATTTGTAATAGGTAACTAGATCAAACTAACATAAAATGAATTAATAAATCGGCTCAGGTTACCTACCAAACTTATACCTGTCATACAACTCGTCAACTTTCTTAAATCTCTGCCATACATTCACAACAGTCCTGAGCGGTAATCGAAAATACGAGAAGATCAAAATTATATAACGATATAAATAAGTGTGCATAATACATGCGAACGGTGTTTCAAAGCTATGTAGCTTGAACTATATAAGATTCAATGTTCGAAACGAGAAAATTCGCAGACTCAAAGTTCTACAGTACCTGATTTTTGTTTTAAAATAAAAAGTACTATAATCTGAATTCCTTCTACGTATAGAACAGGCAACGACTTGGTAAAGTTATATAAAAGAAACAAACGCGTAACTGCACTCTAGAGTAATAACTGTCACTGAAAAATTCTGAGGCGAGCTAAACAGATCGAACTTAATGGAAATAGCATTTATTATCATCTTAGACATAACAATTCAAGGTATATTTAGCCTTGAATAATAAATCTTCTGATTCGCTGGTATAAGATCAATTTTCTTGTACGGTTTTAATTATTTCCTTCCCTTCAAATGCATATTCCATTAACAGTCTAGCTCTAGAATATGATACCAATAACACAACATGAGAGAAATGTAATTATTAATTTTAATTTATTATAATTTTTTCAAATCTACAGTTAATTTACGTTATATATTTACCTTTATATACCTAATAATATCTCATACAATATCGTTATACGAGTGCAGCACTAAAATATTACAACTGGCTACAGTAACATTCTAAAGATTTAAAAAATATTACTGTAAAACAAAATACAACAACAGCCCTAGCACGTCACAGACTAGCAAGAGGACGTATGTACTTACGTTACCGGTACATCACCATTGATTTACATAAAACTTAAATATATACCTCGTTGGTGTACAATTATTTATGTACAGAAAAAATCACTTGACCTCGTTCGTAGGACATTACGCGCTACTGTACTAAGCTATATTGCTTTAACATTAAAAATAAATAGTTAATAAATAAAAATTTATCTAACAATCTACCTAATCGTGAAGAGAATTATTGAAAAAATACTGACAGTAACGGTGTAAACATTTGTCAGAAAACAAAAGGTAACAGTCGTTCATTTCTATTTTCAAATGAAAGCATACTAAATAATTTCATTACTAAGATGGCAATGGTTGAATCTGCTACAGCTTACGGCGGTTTTCTATTTGTGTAGTGATATTTTGTTAATTTTATTGTTGGTGCAAATTTATAGGACGCAAAACTCGTCGAGGAGATTCTTGAGCTCCTTGTTGTGAGCCGCCTTCGAGCCCGTGGCGGGCGACGCCGCGGTGGCCCTCCCGTTGTAGCTACAATAAGAATACAAAAATATATTTATCGTTATCACAACAGCACAGTTTAACATAAAAGTTCACTAAATATAGAAAAAACTTAAAACCAGAACATAATACAAAAACACATAATAATATACATTTAAGTAATACTAGTGGATGCCCGCAGCTTCGCTCGCGTAGAATTAGACCCATTAACGACGTCTGCCCGGGTTCGGGTTGCCCACTTGACTTCAAAAACGGCAAAATTTCATACTAACTTTGCCGGGGGTGCAAAGTTTTACCCCCTTAGGGGATGAAGACTTATGCAAAAATTAGATAAAAACAATCCTTGATGCGGATTATATATCATGCTAAAATTTCAGCTCGATCGGTGCAGAACTTTTTGAGTTTTTGAAGCGTACACAAACCAACATAAAATTTTTATATATATAGATTTGATAGATAAGAGCTGCTGCAATAGCTTATGCTGTGACACGGAAGCTCAGCTACTGGTTTTCAGTGCACACCAGTTGATGTAGTTTGGGCAGATTAATTACAAGTCCGTGTCTGGGGTTCAAATTCCAAACCAACGTAACAATGAATTTTCTCATTCTCAGTTACATACATACATTACTTACTTTAAATAAATGTCGCGAGGACACTTAGAAAATAGGTTTTCGTAGAAAAAGCACTGGGAATAGATAACCTATAATAACCACGCCCGGCCATAACCATTATTGGTCATTGTGTATAATAGATCTATTATAAGTAAATAATAAACGTATACCGACCGGCATCAAAGTCTAGCTCTGAGCTTATATGCGCAAAAGTCTAAATGAAAGTATCGTCTGGCACGGAACGAGTAGGTTGTTAGTCGACTTAAGCACTTTGCTTTCCAGGTTGGTCATTATATCCCCCGCACTGATACCCCAGTCGCAGATTACGTGTAGTGCTAAACTATTAAGCTCGCCCTTTGTTATTTTACTTTTGTAAGGTATCAATAAAGTCTTTAAATAAATAAATAAATAAACTTTCGTGCCGCGAGGAATAGCTTGCAGTTTGAATGTTTTGGTAGCGAAACGACAGTGATAGCGATTCGATTGTGTCCGTTTTCCAAACGACCATATCGTTTGGAAAACGGATCATCAAATCAAATCAAACACCCGGCATATATTTCTAGCTCTAGGCTTATAAAAATGTGACATCCTTTTAAAAAGAAAAGCATTGTGCAAATTAATGGACAAGAAACAGTGAACAATTATGTAAAGCCGAGCTATAAACGTGCTTTATTTTATACAAACCACTTTCCTAAAACCAGCATACTTGTTTAACACCCTCATGAGTTTTGTTTACAATTATCAGCTTGTAATTCGTTAGATTGATAGCATTAAAGAAATAAAAACTTTAAATATTAAAAAATAAGCCAATAGCCAATAGTTTTGGTCGATATTAATCAGAGATTTGCAAAGCAACGTCTCGGGATCACTAGTCGTTGTTTACTAGTCGACAGTGCGTATTAAAAAATAACATTTTTAAACAGAATCGAAAAGTATTCTAAAAACAATTCAATACAATTCATCCAATAAAAAATAAACAAAATTTTATTACAACTTCAGAATTTTAAATGTGGAGGAGGGCATTTAAAATATGGAGGAGAATGAAAAAAAAAGTTGTTTTCAAAAAAAAGTTGTTTTCAATTACGCTTTGGAGCAGCGTGGTGGAGTATGATCTAGATCTCACGCAGCTATGTTCCGTGCCGAACAGTGGGACCTCTTGGAAATGTAGGTAAATTATAAATGTGCATGCGACAAAAAAAAAGCGAGATGCGAAACGAATAACGAAATCAGACAAGCTATCCGACGATAGGAGGATATTGATAGGGAGACAGAAGCTTGTTAAGAACACTGTGCTTTAAGGAACTACGGGGGTCTCACCTAATGGTGCGTGCCACAGGTCCCTCATCGGCCTGTTTGTCTGTCGAGTCAGTCTTTGGCGGCTCACTCTTGCCGAAAAGTTGACTAAACCAACCCCCCTGCGATTGGGACTTTGCCCTGCAACCAATGGCCTACGGTTATGGCACGATAAATGTTAGTAAATGACAGCTACAAATGAATAAACATGCTTCGCGTGCATCATTCAAACTGCAACCTGTTTTTTTATAAAACGGGAAAGTAAGGAAGTAAGTACATATTGTAATCGATATACACATAATTTAAAATTTACTGTAGGGGTATTTTCACAACTGTGCTTGACAGGATTTGTATTCGGTTAAAATATACGAAACTGCTTATACCAGAGCGCAGAGAGCGGTACGGCATTGGTCGTTATTCTATGATTGAATGTTGCGTGAATTTGTTTTTATTGAATTTGCTTAAGATGTTTGCCGATGTATGTATGAAAATTTGTTTAGAACATCACTGGTGGTTGCAAATAACAGGATCAACTAGCTAGCCCGTATTCATTTAAAACAGAGATTCCAAAGGAAAATTATATTTTGAATTCTTACAACAATGCGTCGTACAAAAGGCGGCTTATCACTAAGAAGCAATAACCGTTCGGATGAACTGTACGATGGATGATGATCGGATTCGCAACTATACAAACTCGCTCGTATGGCGCGCTACCCATACGAGCGAGTTTGTATAGTTGCGAATCCGATCACTGTTTCTTCGTTTTTCGAATTGGCACTTCGAAAAACGAAGGTATACGTATACGCTCGTATAAAGTTCTAGTATTAACGCGCACTTTAAAGTAAGGTCACATGTAAAGCACGTTATTACAATGCACGATCAAATTTAAAGAGTTCAGATGTCGAGCGCTAACGCGTGTTGCGAGGACTCATCAAGTCTCTCGAGGAGTCTGGTTCGGCAAACTTAAAAAATGGACGTGGAATAGGCTATTATTTTGTGGGTATACATATCTATATTATAAAAATGAATCGCAAATTGTGTTGGTAAGCGCATAACTCAACAACGCCTGGACCAATTTGGCCAATTCTTTTTTTTAAATGTTCGTTGAAGTTCAAGGATGGTTTACGGCGAGAAAAATTTGAAAATTCATCCCCTCAGGGGGTAAAACGGGGGTGCAAAGTTAGTATGAAGCTTTGCCGTTTTTGAAGTTAGTGAATGTGTAACGCGAGCGAAGCTGCGGGCGTCCACTAGTTACAAATAAAAATATGAAAAAATATAAATATCATATACCATCAACATTCTCACGTTAACAGTTGTTAGGTAAATAATAGGATATCTAGACTCGCGATTTGAAAACGCTCGGCACAATTTTGTCATGTGAACATAGCCTAATGTCTGATACATAACGTTGACAGGCCCGTTGGCGCAATCGGTAGTGACCCTGTCTGTTGCGCCAAAGGTCGTGGGTTCGAATCCCACTCAGGACAAATATTCTTGTGACGAACACTTGTATTTGTTCTGTGTCTGGATGTCAATATTAATTATTATAATAAAAATTTAAGTATGTATTTAAAAATATCTATGTATGTATGTATATCAGTCTCTGACACCCATAACACAGGCTCGCGCCTACTTTGGGGTCAGATGGCCGTGTGTGAGATTGTCCAAGATATTTATTTATTTATTTATTATTTTATTTATTATTACAAATAAAAATATGAAAAAATATAAATATCATATACCATCAACATTCTCATGTTAACAGTTGTTAGGTAAACATCAGGATATCTAGACTCGCGATTTGAAAACGCTCGGCACAATTTTGTCATGTGAACATAGCCTAATGTCTGATACATACAGGCCCGTTGGCGCAATCGGTAGTGACCCTGTCTGTTGCGCCAAAGGTCGTGGGTTCGAATCCCACTCAGGACAAATATTCGTGTGACGAACACTTGTCAATACTAATTATTATTATAAAAATTTAAGTATGTATTTAAAAATATCTATGTATGTAGATATGTATATCAGTCTCTGACACCCATAACACAGGCTCGCGCCTACTTTGGGGTCAGATGGCCGTGTGTGAGAATGTCCAAGATATTTATTATTTATTATTATTATTATTATTATACCTAATATGCTTCTGGTTCTGCAGCAGCGTGCGGAAGCGCGGCTCTATGTAGCTCCACGAGCCCATGTTCTTGTGCTCCTCCTGGCTCCACACCAGCTGCGCGTTGGGGTACTTGGCCACCTCCGCCTTGATCAGGTCGTACGGGAACGGAGAGATTTGCTCCACTCTGCAATTTTGATGGGACCTTACAGGTTGCTCTTTATATTATTATAGTGGACGCCCGCAGCTTCGCTCGCGTAGAATAAGACCCATTAACGACGTCTGCCAGCGTTCGGGTTGCCCACTTGACTGCAAAAACGGCAAAGTTTCATACTAACTTTGCACCCCGTTTTACCCCCTTAGGGGGTGAATTTTCAAAAATTCTTTCTTAGTGCTCCCCTACGTTATAAAAGGAACCCCTGTGCAAAATTTCAAGTTTCTAACCCTCATAGTTTAGGCCCTGCGTTGATATGTCAGTCAGTCAGTCAGTCAGTCAGTCAGTCAGTCAGTCAGTCACCTTCTCCTTTTATATATATAGATAGATATAACTAGCTGATACTCCAAAGACATTAAACTTAATATACGACATACAACACAGGCCATAGCAAACAATTACTATATTTGACGTACAGTGTAGACATAAACGCGAATATTGATTACAATTTGTATTTGTCGCTAAGTATCGTAAGACGCGTCGCGCACTAATGTAGTACCTTCCACTACCACTTTATTTTTTGTATATATGTAGCGTCCATAGCCCAATGGCTCACGTCGATTCAATGTGATCGAAAGAGTTAAGCAACGACGGGCGCGGTCGGTTTGTGAATGGGTGACCGCTGGTGGCAAAATTTCATGGACGCTACCGTGCTTCGGAGGGCACGTAAAGCCGTCGGTCCCGGCTGTTTTCAATGTTGGAAACAGTCGTTAAGCTTTGTCGAAGACCTTCGGGTGGCTTGAGAACATTCGACACTGGGTTGGCCACTAACCCCTCCACCAATCCGCATTGGAGCAGCGTGGTGGAGTATGTTCGAGACCTCCCGCAGCTGTCTGTGGGGGAGACCCGTGCCCAGCGGTGGGACGTCTATGGGTCGCAGCGATTTGCGTGTATACGAACCGTGCAATAGCGATGTCCTTCTCGAGTCCACGCTCGCGGCGCTCCTTGAGCATGTCGTAGTACACGCGGCCCGAGCAGAAGGCAAGCTTGCGTACGTTCTGCGGGTTCTCCGCCGCCGGGCCCTCCTCTGGGATCACCCTGTATTCAGAATTCAGATTTTTTTTGAATACTGACGTAGTCATAGTCAGTAGTATAGATGTGATGTAATAAATCAAGTCAATATGTGTAATAAATGTAGGTAATAGTCAAGTCAATCTGTACGAAATTAATAACCGATAATAATGGTGGTGTGTACTTACTTAAGGATTTCTTTTTTTCACTCATCTGCTGTGTCTACCTACTTTAAATGTAATTTTTTTCAGTGTCGGTGTCCGAATACCACTCACTACAGGTACCACTGAAAATCAGCGCTATGACGCGTTATGCGTTGTAGCTTAATGCTGAGTGGTCACCTTTTTTTGTCACAGCCAGCATAGGTCTTTAATTTAAGGCAATAATTGTAACTCAGCTGCCACAAAACCAAGATGACCAATTTATGTGTGTAACTGTTTGATGTACTGATGCTGAAATGTGATAAAAATAAATGTATCTATCTATCTATCAATCTATCTATCTATGATGTGCCCACTAGCTATCGAACTCGCCTCCCACTCGAGCGGTTCGGTTCAAATCAAAGCAGCACGCAACAATGGATACACGAATTTAAAACTAGAGGACGGTCGCAGCTTCGCTCGCCTGGAGTAAAACATTACTGCAGCTTAGTTTGTCATCCTCATAAATATTACGGAACAAACTCTACTAAAATATAGGATTCCCAGTGAAACACTAGGAATCCTATATTTTATAGTATACCCCTTCGGCACGCCGACTGTGGAAGGAAGCTCTATATTTGAGTCGTCGGAGTAGTCACGTGACTTAATCGCTCGACTGTGACCTTTTGTCGTTAAATAGAAAGAATTCCATACTATTTAATCAATTTATTGGAGTGCCAGTATGTACCAGTCGTCGTACTCAAGTGACTCAAAACGGAAATGCCCCGAGATATGACTCGTAATTTTTTTTTTTTTTTAATAAATATCTTGGACATTCTCACACACGGCCATCTGACCCCAAAGTAGGCGCGATCCTGTGATATGGGTGTCAGAGACTGATATACATACATAGATATTTTTAAATACATACTTAAATAGATAATATTGACATCCAGACACAGAACAAATACAAGTGTTCGTCACACGAATATTTGTCCTGAGTGGGATTCGAACCCACGACCTTTGGCGCAACAGACAGGGTCACTACCGATTGCGCCAACGGGCCTGTCAGTATACCCCTATATCCCTATATACTATAGTATACCCCTTCGGCACGCAGACTGTGGAAGTACCGGAGCTCTATATTTGAGTCGCTCACGTGACTTAATCGCTCTAGTGTGACTTTTTGTCGTTAAATAGAAAGAATTCCATACTATTTAGTCAATTTATTGGAGCGCCAGTATGTAATACCAGTCGTCGCACTCAAGTGACTCAAAACGGAATTGCCCCGAGATATGACTCGTAATTGTCTTGCGGCGAGCGATTCAAAAATAGAGCTCCCGCTCACTATAGCAATGGAAGGTCACCTCACCTCTTGAAGGCGGTGCCGTCGTTCATGTCGTCGAAGGAGGACTTGCACTCGGGGTGGCGCAGCAGCGACTTGGGCGTCATCAGGATGAGCGGCTTGCGGAACGGCAGCGCGATCTGCCGCCGGAGGATGTGGAAGTACGAAGCGGGCGACGAGCAGTTCGCCACTATCCAGTTGCAGTCGTGCAGCTGGCGCACTGGAAGCGTCAAAATAATAGCAACGGATGGTCACCTCTTGAAGGCGGTGCCGTCGTTCATGTCGTCGAAGGAGGACTTGCACTCGGGGTGGCGCAGCAGCGACTTGGGCGTCATCAGGATGAGCGGCTTGCGGAACGGCAGCGCGATCTGCCGCCGGAGGATGTGGAAGTACGAAGCGGGCGACGAGCAGTTCGCCACTATCCAGTTGCAGTCGTGCAGCTGGCGCACTGGAAGCGTCAAAATAATAGCAACGGAAGGTCACCTCTTGAAAGCGGTGCCGTCGTTCATGTCGTCGAATGAGGACTTGCACTCGGGGTGGCGCAGCAGCGACTTGGGCGTCATCAGGATGAGCGGCTTGCGGAACGGCAGCGCGATCTGCCGCCGGAGGATGTGGAAGTAGGATGCGGGCGACGAGCAGTTCGCCACTATCCAGTTGCAGTCGTGCAGCTGGCGCACTGGAAGCGTCAAAATAATATCGTCAACATGGAATTATGTATAAAGAATTATAAAGAATCCATACTAATATTATAAATGTGAAAGTGTGTTTGTTTGTTTGTCCGGCTTTCACGTCGCAACGAAGCTATTATATGGTATGGTTTATGTGTGTGGAGATAGTGAGGAGGGTGGAGAGTGACGTAGGCTACTTTTTACCGCGGTAAAACATCCCCATGGGAAGATATCGATGTTTTGTTATTTGCTAGATATTTAGTTCCAGATGTTGTTAATAGATGGCGTTAGTAAAATTTAGTTAAGTACATAGTTAGTATAGTAGTTAAGTAGTTAGTATCTTTTAATCGTGGAACTGTCACTATTCATCCACCACAAATGTGTCATTTATGATAAACAACTCATTTTTAATTCCCTTTGACCACGCGGGCGGAGCCGCGGGCAAAAGCTAGTGTTTGTATAAAGCGGCACGTAAGGGCTCATGCACACGACGTATTTTAAATGCGCTAAAGAAGGAAGTAGCTAAGTGTGATTTACGGAAATCACGTCATCACGCCTAAAGGTTAGAACACACAGCCGGCTGGGTGAGACCACTTTATGGAGTCCTATACAAACGGTACACGCCGCCCACTGACCCCTTGCGTCTGGTTGGTACCAGATTGGCATCAGCAGGGTCTTATTCGTAGAACGTACTACATTTACAAAAAAATTAATTTTATGTAGTTATAATAAATATCCATAGTATTCTACACCTCCTATGTTCTACACCTCCCTTAGCTGTGGCTGTGTGAGAGTGCCGTGCTCAACAGTGGTATCCATGGGGCGTTTACGCCGAACCCCTTCCTCCAAATAAATAAGTGCTAGTACAGAATATCAGTGCTGTGGCATTTTCTTTGTTACAGCAAATGCTGAGTGCTTTCCGTTTTTCGCTAGGACTGCAACAACTGTTATACACTATTATTTTGTCCTATTTGATTGTTGTGTATCATTGTAAAATGTTGTAGTTGTTAGCGAAAATAAACAAATTTCATTTCATTTCAAGTGCAATCTTGTTGCCATGAGTATGGGTTGGAACTTATGTGATACAGGATCAGTTTCGTCACGCGTATGTATAACTGACCTTCATAGTCGGGGCTCTCGGGCGGCATGTAGTCGGGATCGTCGGCGCTCATCTGCAGGAAGCGCTCGAGGCGAGCGGAGGAGTGCTCGGGACCCTGGAACAAAATGCGAATTACATGTCATAACCTACGATGATATTGTTTGCATCCCATTCAGGACAAATATTCGTGTGACGAACACTTGTATTTGTTCTGTGTCTGGATGTTAATATTATCTATTTAAGTATGTATTTAAAAATATCTATGTATGTATATACATATTCATATCAGTCTCGACTGATATCAGACTGATATCAGTCTCTGACACCCATATCACAGGCTCGCACCTACTTTGGGGTCAGATGGCCGTGTGTGAGAATGTCCAAGATATTTATTATTATTATTATTAATTCTCACGACTCTGAAGTGTGTTATTGCGTGACCCTGACTGCCGAATCACGGGTCACAGCTTTGAATTGCGGCCGAGGCAGATATTTGTTGGAAAAAAAAACTATGTTCCAATATGTTACATACAATTATACAATAACTCTGTGAGCGTTATAATTATAATTGTGATATTTATAATATTTAGTTAACAATCGATTTAACGTCGAATGTAGCGTCCACAGTCCAATGGCTACTTTTATGGGCACTACCGTGCTTTAGAAGGCACGCTAAGCTGTCGGTTCCGGTTATTTTCAATTGTTAGCAATTGAGCCTTGTTGAGAGCAGACTGGTGGAGAATCCTCTAGACCTCCCCAGTCTAGTCGGTGGGGGACTTCCGACTTTGCCCAACAGTGGGACGTCTGCCACATACCATTCCCTCCATGCCGTGGGGCTGTAGCAGGACGATGCCGGACTGGCGCACCCACTTGGCCTGCCCGCTGGATATGAACTGGTCGATGATGCACTGCGCCACGTTGTTGAAGTCGCCGAACTGTGCCTCCCAGAGCACCAGCGCGTTCGGGTTGGTCACCGAGTACCCCACTTCGAATCCGAGCACACCTGGACCATACAAATATGAATTAATTCAATAATAATTGTATTTGACATTTAATTTTGTAATTATGATTGGACATCTTAACTATTGTATTTTGACCAGTTGGATATAATAAGAACAATATTAATTTACTAACATTAGATATAAGATGTCACATACTAACATAATATACCTACAAAAATCTGAAATAAACGATATTATTATATATTATTATAATAAGTTTAGTTCAATTGAGACAGTACCATCGCCGTTACCAAGTACCATTTCTACCGTGTAATAATTGTTTTTTAAAGCAATTGTGGTCCGGTTGGAATGGTGTGGTTTCCGGTTACACTTATTGAGAGGCGATCAGTTTAGGTCTTACACCAATTAAAAAAATCACTATACATATAGTCCTCACACATACTATAGTACTGACCAAACCAACAAAAAATCGGATTAAAAATCGAATGATTATTACAGATTTTTCTTGATTTCCAAGGGAAATGTGCAATTTTTTCGGGATAATAAGTAACGTATGTCACTCTACAGGCCCTACGCTACCTCTACGCAAAAATTACGTCGATCCATCATTCCATTGAAGCGGAGAAGGACAAAGCAACAAACACACTCCCATTTATATATGTAATAAAATACTTGCCATATTCAGAAAGTGAGCTGTTGCAGACAGTGTAAGGAGCCTGGTCAGGGTAGAGATGGGCGAGGGCACAGTACGTGGCCTTGTCTACCTTCTGGTGGTGAAGCACGTGATGCCTGCAGGGAAGACATCGTCTTGTTAAAATCATTCATAAAATTAAAAAATACGTATACACTCATAATATGTACTATATGCACTATGTATTATGTTTTTACTTTTTGTTATTTGGCTTGCATGTTATTTTAGTATTTAAATTATTATTCTTTGTATTGTATTTTTATGTCGTTGCAATGCTTGACGAAATAAATGATTTCTTTCTTTCTTTCTTTCTAATACCCACGCTGTAGGCCTAAGCCTGTGTTCCCCGCGGCGGACACACAGAAAACAACACAATGTGACATCCATTACGGCCTCGACCGAGATTCAAACCCGTGATTGGCAGTCAGGGCAAATTCTGAATGGGCCTGGTTGCATCCATGCTACGGAACGTGCATGAAATTCACTATCACACAATTTGCTGATTATGCAGCGATCACTATACCCCGCCTTGTTCGAGGTTCGTCACAGATATCACAAGTTGATAGTGACGCTATCTAAACCTCACCGCATGCGCGACTAATATTCATATTAACATATGAGATGGTAACTACGAGTGAAACTAACTGAACTAACAACCTGGAGCTCTATTAAGATATCTGGAGATCTATTGAGCTAAGAATCGCTCGCCGCATTTGTTGCTGATATTTTCTCTATTACTGCACAAGTCTCTATACAATAATGTTTTTGACGTGATAACGTTTATTAAATCGATGAACGCCAACACATCCGAAAAAGTGTGACGTCATGTGTTGTTACCTGACGTCATGTGTTGTTACCTCCATGTGTCGTTACCTCGCATTGTACAACAATTGTACAACATTGTATACAGGGTGTGTGAGACATGAACATTGTATACAGGGTGTGTGAGAAATGATATAACTTATATATCCAATATTTGTATAAAATAATGATTATGACGTTATCACGTAAATCTATCGTCCGTAAACCGACTTTACAGACAACCATTTTTTTACCTATGTGAGAAAGTGCCTCTCTCAACGTCCTCTCCCGACAGACGGACGTGGATGCCCTCCTTGAGCAGCGAGCCGAACGCCATGGCCTCAGCGAGGGCCCAGTCCACGGTTCGATTCTCGACCATCTCCATCCGCGACTTGAGGATACGCAGCAGCCCCTTGTGGATCTCGAACTCGGCCGCGTTGGGCGGCGGCGACGAGAACCGCTTGCCGATATGAACGAGGGTCTCTTCTACCACGCCGGTTGATGACATCTACACAAAATCATCCATACTAATATTATAAATGTAAGTGTGTTTGTTTGTTTATTTGTCCGGCTTTCACGTCGCAACGAAGCTATTAAATGGTATGGTTTTTGTGTGTGGAGATAGTGAGAAGGGTGGAGAGTGACGTAGGCTACTTTTTACCTCGGTAAAACATCCCCATTTGAAGATATCGATGTTTTTTTATTTGCTCCAGTAAGTCAGTTTACGTACACTTTATCTGCGGTCAGCATTACCTCAGGTACCTTTATGTATCTTTTAATTGTGGAACTGTCACTATTCATCCACCACAAATGTGTCATGTATGATAAACAACTTCATTGTTAATTCCCTTTGACCACGCGGGCGGAGCCGCGGGTAAAAGCTAGTTTTCTATGTGTACTATCAACTAATTAATGTTAATGAAGCGTTTATTTAGGAAAATAAACTACAACAAATAAATACAAATCTCAATTCACAGTAAGTGAACACACAAATTTACGCCTGGTCACAGTTGTTCCATTACCTAGTTGCATCATAAAACTACTTTGTATTAAGTAAACATTGTTACTAACATACTAACATGCTATGAATGGATATAGCGTCTGAAGTAAACGTATTAATATTACTACTGGTTTTTTTTCTCCCATCAGTTCCATGGAATAGAAATTTTGTTTATGGAAGACCAAATTTTGTCACATTCATTACAGAACAAACAGTCACAATGAAACAAATATAATATGTAACCATTAGTTCGTCCCCGTTATATTATATACACACCGGCATATTTAGCGGAACATCGACTTTTGAACGCGGACCAATGGAGTAAGGTATTGTTTAGTGATGAGTGCAGAATTCTCTTAAATCAAATTGACGGCAGGCAAAGAATATACAGACGCAAAGGAGAACGATACATTCAGACAAATTTTGAAACTACAGTTGCATACGGTGGTGGATCAATAATGGTTTGGGCGGGCATTTGTTTGGGAGCTCGCACAGACTTGGTGGTGATTGACAGAGGGAGTCTGACTGCAGACCGCTATATCAGAGAAGTTTTAGAAGAAAATGTCGTACCGTTTGCCCCATATATCGGTGACGATTTTTTTTAATGCAGGATAATGCTCGGCCGCATACCGCTTGGTTAACTCAAGCTTATCTTAATGATATGAATATCACTGTTATGGAGTGGCCGGCGAGATCACCGGATATGAACCCAATAGAGCACGTTTGGGACTTGCTGAAAAGAAAAGTTAAGTCCAGAATTCCAGCTCCTGCCAACGTGGGTGAACTGCGAATCGCCGTAGTTGAGGAATGGCGGAGACTATCCCAGGAGACCATCGATAACATCATTCCCAGTATGCCTAGACGGGTAGAAACTTTAATAAGAGCATGTGGAGGAAATACGCGATATTAATCACAATTTTTCTAATTTAATTAATTGTTATTTTAATATTAATTTTCACTTTTCCCAGTCACATGAAAAGTTCAAAAATGTACAATTTTTCACAAATAGCCTTTACTCGCAAAATCTGTTCTTAATGTGATCTCATTTTAAGTAAAACAAATGAAACTTTAAATAACAAACGAAGTGTAGGTAGATTTTAAAATAAAACCATATTTTTTTAATTATGGACTTTTTTTTTGTGTTCCGCTAAATATGCCGGTGTGTATATAATGTAATGTTAACATTGCCTAGGTATTGTATAGAATACCTGAATGACACAGATTGCCGGTAAAACCTAACTAAACAACTTTACAATAATAACTGAGCTCTCTTATTCTATTGATTTATTTATTTATTTATTTATTGATTTATTCTCATATTCACAGCATTAAATACAATTATATGTTATTTAATTAATATTACTGTAACTTAAGCCAGTTCGTATATGCTATTATATTACTATTTATTTAATTACAAATGATAAGTATTTAAATTTCGGTATCTCAAGTACTTTCTGTGATATTAATTTCTGACTGGGCAATTGAGAGTTAAACATACATAACCAGGGCTTAGCAGTCTGTAGTTTGTGTACAGCTAATGAGCTGTGCTATATGAGCTGTGCTATTGAGTATGTCGGGTGGTACCTTGAGTGGGTCTTTTCCCTCAAAGAAGCCGGACCACGGCGAGTCGAGCCAGTCCTTGTACTTTATGTGGGTCTCCTGCTTGGCCTGGTTGTACGCGTCCTCGCAGATTTTGTCGTATTTGTCCTTAACGTCTTTCACTTCTTCCGCCGTAACGACGCCCTCGGAAATGAGCTGATCCGCGTATTTCTCCAGCACTGCAATGAAGATTGGTATTAAATAAAATCAAAAGATAAAGTATGTAATGAATATATGGATGTGTGACCCCGAGATGCTAATTGCAATCAGATATTTCGATATACAGACAACGTCAAGTCTTTTGTTTAAGACTTCTACTATATCAACCTATACAAGAGTGAAACAACTATAATACGTACGTTAGCGACCTAACGGTGGTTGGCTAAAGTTGGTTACGTATAGCAGAAAGAGATTTTAAAGATCAAGAAACACAACTTGTTTCAAATGAATGCGCAGAAGTCGAAAATTAAGGTTTCGCATTGCACAGTGCGAGCAGGTTCGTAAGCGCTGATTGGTTCGTCAGCCGTAATATGTCCCCCACACTGATACCATACTTAGCGAACTCCTCCGAATTTCATTCAGAGCTGCACTTTTGTGCCGACTTTTATACTCGTTGCCTGCATCTGAATGTGGAACTCTAGAGTAAAAAACGAATACACAAACCAATAGCGTGTATTTTTTCTCGATCGCGCTTACTCTCTCTCTCTCAATCTTTCACACTATAGCTCTCTCCCACCTCTCGCCCTATGTCACTGTGCGACGTTCGCCTTATCTCACTTTCTGTCTATCGCCCATCCTATTCTTCGTCACGAACGTCGCATGCTGCGTGACGCATTTCCGTTTCACTTCTTCGTCACGAACGTTGCATGCTGCGTGACGCATTTCCGTTACATCCGTAAAAAAATTTACCCTCATGCGCCTAAAGAAGTTTCACTTCAAAAAATTTTTTTTTTTAAAAAGCTTTCATAACTTTTTTTTGTTTTATTTTCATGCATTGTCATCGGAACCTAATATGTGTGCTAAATTTCAGCTCGATAGCTTCAGTGGAAGTGGGTGAAATATTGATTGCAAGATTCCAGGACATACATACATACGAGTGAAGTTAAATAAAATCAACCTCGCGTAGCTTACCTGGCTTACTGCCGCACTCAGAGTGGCTTAATCGTTACTTATGAAACTCCTCAGTATAGATTTAAGAAAATCGTTACTCAGAGTCAGTTAACGCTTCATTAGTACGGTTAAGTAACAATTAACTTTAATGACAGCGAAACCCTTACTTAACTGTTTAATGGAAGATTTTGACGTTTGGTTTTAGTGTAATGTCACTTGTGGTTGCGTTGCATTGTAGTGAATGTTCAAATAATTTGAGAATTAAAAGTAGAAAATGAATGAATTCGAAGACTTTGTTGAGTTTGTAAATTATTCTAGAAGATATAGGGTGTCAGGCCCTAGACGTTACTTACGTGATCATTCCGATCCTTTCGAAAAATATAGTATTCGTGAGTTTCATTCACGATTTAGGTTTACTCCACATGCAGTTAAAGGGACTTTGTTGCCGATTTTGGAGCCAGACCTAAGAAAAACTTCGAAGAGAGGACTGCCATTTGCTCCCGAAATAATGATTTTATTGACATTACGATTCTTTGCAACTGGAAGTTTTCAGGCAAGCTTATAAACTGTTATGATGATAAAATATTTTGAATTATGAACTAAACTATTATGGTTTTAACAGTGTATATAATATTTCACATTCCTTGACAGAAACTAGATGGGGATGTCATGGATATCTGCCAACAATCAGTATCCAGAATAATCTCCAAAGTGTCCACTATTTTAGCCAGAAAAATGAAAAATGTTGTTAGGTTTCCATCAACTCAGGAAGAAGTCAACAAAGTGAAGTATGCATTTTGAACTGTTATTTATGTGAACTCATTTATAGTGTGTATAAAATATGTTATAAGTACTTACATCTTTATTTCTTTTCAGGCAAAAATTTTATGAAATTGCTAGTTTCCCTGGAGTGATTGGGTGCATAGACTGTACCCACATTAAGATAAAGAGCCCTGGTGGAATATCTTCCGAAGTATACAGGAATAGAAAGGGCTGGTTTTCAATAAATGTGCAAGCAGTAACAGGCCCAAATTTGGAATTTTATGATGTAGTGGCCCGTTGGCCTGGTAGCACTCATGATAGCTTTATTTATAATAGCAGTGCTCTTAAACAAAGAATGAATACTGGATTACTGCAAGGCTTATTACTTGGTGACAGTGGGTATGCAGTAAGCAATGTTATGCTAACACCATTTTTAGCACCGAACTCAGAGAGCCAAGAACGTTACAATAGGAGTCATATTAAAACACGAAATACTGTGGAAAGGGCCTTCGGTATTTGGAAAAGGAAGTTTCCTTGTCTTCAAGTGGGAATGGCTATAAAGGTGGACACTGTTGTAGCTGTTGTATGTGCATGTGCAGCATTGCACAATATTTCTAAAATGATTAATGATGAAATAACTACTGACAATGATGAAACAATTTTTAATGATATTGTGGATGTGTTACCTATGCGTGAAAACCCAACTAGTAATGGTTTTTCAGTTCGTCAATCGTTAGTTGAAAGATTTTTTTCTGATTTGTAAATAAATAAAAACACAAATAAGTAATTAATTTTTTTTTATTCAACTTTTATTTAACCTATTTTGTAATTCGAATTCCATTTGAACTATTTTTAGTCGTAATTTACTCCTTTCTTCTTCCATTAATGCCTTTCTTTTTTCTGCTTCAGCCGTCTCCAACTGTAAAATAATATCTTAAATTAAATCAATTTGTCAATCTAAATAGGTACAAATTTTTTATAATTTTTAGTTTTGTTACTACTAAAACTGTTCTTTTGTAATCTAGAAACACAGCTAACATTACCTGTGCATTTAATATTTGCATTTCAATTTTCTTTTTATTTTCATAATGTTTTAGGCGCATTACGGCCTCTCGCCTTAAATAATCAGCTGGTTTACGGGTTTGTTGAACCTGCATCTGGGTCTGGTCATCTACATATAAATTATTAGTATTTTTATGGGTAGAGGACCCACTCTGCTGTGTAGATGTACCATTATCTACAAAAAACTGAATTGTGTTCTGCTGTTGTGTCGTGTTTTCTTTCTGTGACACTAAAAAGAAAAAGAATTGTGGAGTATGGTATATAGAGAATCGTATAAAAAGTTCTTTCAAGTATTTAAATTTATAGAACTTTTCATAATAATTAATTAAGGAGCCAATCATTAACAATCAACACTACCAACCTTGGTCATCTGTATCATTATCTTGACTTATTATTGGCGATTTTGGACAAATATTATCTAAAACAAATCCATCACTATCAAAGGAATTTTTGACCTCACATATTATAACAGGGGCAGCCTGAAACATAAATAAAATAGATACAGGTATAACATGTCATCACAGTAAATTTATATCACATACCTACAGTATGTATTAATGAACATAATCGTTACCTCTTCTACCATTGTGACCAAGGCTCCCTGTTGAGGTGAATGTGGAGAATCAGGAGGACCACCACCAGTTCTAATAAAATTTCCACGTTCTATCGCTCTCACTTTTCTTGTTACAGCCTTCATGTTGTCCCATGCTCTTTTTAAAGTAATAGTATCACGCTGTAAAATAAATTATTGATATGTTTATAATTCTCAAGGCAGGTATTTTATTAGTGGGTAATTAGATATTGTTCGAAGCTGAACTGTACTCTCTTTAGAAAGATCAAGCTATAACTGGTTCAGTTCAACCAATCATGAAATCATGTTTTTACGTTGAGGAATAAGCTTTCGAACAGTGCAAATGGGTATTAGTTTTATAACAGTAGAGGTCACTCAGGAATACATACATACCTTATGTACATGAGCATTGCAATTGAACTCCTCAGTTAGTAAATCCCACGCCGCTTTTTTTTTTATGACCGACTTTCCATCTGTTAATTTGGACTCTATCATTGGCCTTTTCTTAATTAGCGAAGCTAACAATGCCTTTTCATCAGCAGTAAAATTGGCAACTCTCCTGCGTGGTGTTTTTAATAGGGAATCCTAAAAAATTACGAGTTATAAATGCAAATGGTCAATTAATGCAATCGATTGAGACGCAGTTTAGTTAAATTCGTAATACTCACCATAATTTATTGAATTTTGAAAGAAAACAATAATTATTCTTGACTTTTCCACAGTTACAAATATTTTAAACAACCAAACCGAACTTTGAATGTGCAACAGCAGCGACGAGCGACGACGACAATCATTTACGTCAGTCAGTTTGACATAAACAGTTATTGTACGTATTGCCGTCGTCAAAAATATTTAAATGATTTTGGCATGTTTAGTTACAACCAGCCAATAAATTATGATTTTCGTTATAAATCAATAGGAAATGTATAGTTTTTATTTGTTTTGAACGAAAACCGATGTTTACTTGTATTAAAACTTAATAATGGTAAAGTATATTATTAATCGGTTAATTCATATGGCAATACCATGGATTTATCGTTACGAAATCGATAGGATGATTTGTCTCGCACCGCCCTATGATTCCTTAAAGTTGTCGTTAACTAATGAAGCATTAAATTTCGTTTCTGAGAGGCACCGCTCATTAAGAGATTTAATGACAATTAGTTAATTACTAATTAGCGTTAATTTAATGAATGTTTCTGAGTGCGGCCCTTAGTCTTGCGGATCTTCTGGTACATGAGCGGCTGCGTGAACATCGGCTCGTCCACCTCGTTGTGATAGCTTACCTGGCTTAGTCTTGCGGATCTTCTGGTACATGAGCGGCTGTGTGAACATCGGCTCGTCCACCTCGTTGTGATAGCTTACCTGGCTTAGTCTTGCGGATCTTCTGGTACATGAGCGGCTGTGTGAACATCGGCTCGTCCACCTCGTTGTGATAGCTTACCTGGCTTAGTCTTGCGGATCTTCTGGTACATGAGCGGCTGCGTGAACATCGGCTCGTCCACCTCGTTGTGATAGCTTACCTGGCTTAGTCTTGCGGATCTTCTGGTACATGAGCGGCTGTGTGAACATCGGCTCGTCCACCTCGTTGTGATAGCTTACCTGGCTTAGTCTTGCGGATCTTCTGGTACATGAGAGGCTGCGTGAACATCGGCTCGTCCACCTCGTTGTGATAGCTTACCTGGCTTAGTCTTGCGGATCTTCTGGTACATGAGCGGCTGTGTGAACATCGGCTCGTCCACCTCGTTGTGATAGCTTACCTGGCTTAGTCTTGCGGATCTTCTGGTACATGAGCGGCTGCGTGAACATCGGCTCGTCCACCTCGTTGTGATAGCTTACCTGGCTTAGTCTTGCGGATCTTCTGGTACATGAGCGGCTGTGTGAACATCGGCTCGTCCACCTCGTTGTGATAGCTTACCTGGCTTAGTCTTGCGGATCTTCTGGTACATGAGAGGCTGCGTGAACATCGGCTCGTCCACCTCGTTGTGATAGCTTACCTGGCTTAGTCTTGCGGATCTTCTGGTACATGAGCGGCTGTGTGAACATCGGCTCGTCCACCTCGTTGTGATAGCTTACCTGGCTTAGTCTTGCGGATCTTCTGGTACATGAGCGGCTGCGTGAACATCGGCTCGTCCACCTCGTTGTGCCCGTTGCGGCGGTAGCTGACGATGTCGATGACCACGTCCTTGTGGAACGTGGCGCGCCACTCGGCCGCCACGTTGCACACGTGCATCACCGCCTCGGGGTTGTCGCTGTTCACGTGGAAAATTGGCGCGTTGACCACACGGGCGACGTCTGCGAACAAATTGATACATTTTTTTTTTTATAGTATAGGACGGACAAACAGACATACGGGCCACCTGATGGTAAGTGGTCACCGTCGTCTATGGACACGTGCGACACCAGGGGTATCACAGGTGCGTTGCCTGCCTTGAAGGAAGCGTTTCACACTCTTTTTGAAGCGCTCCATGTCGTAGCTCGAAGGGAAAACCTCAGTCGGAAGCTCATTCCACACAAGACCAGTTCGCCGTAAAAAAGATGAACTAATTATGCTGGTAAATTACTTGACATATCGATAGAGTGTCAAGTGTACTCAATAAAAATAGATGCTTCAAATTTGATCTAATCATTCAGCAAAAAGAAAAAGTGTGGTCACTTGCAGCACACGTAGAATGAGAGCCATCAGCCGAAAACGCGGCGCTTCTGCCACGAAAGAAGCGGCTGGAAGCTAAGTACCGCGCATCCCGAGATTCATATTGATTTATAGAGACTTATTGAATACTTTTAGTCTGAATTTGGATTATAAATTAATAGAAAAAAAAAGCAAAATTTCAAACGAAAAATTATCAGTAACTCTGTTTGACATAATTCTGATAACTCTATTTTAGATGTACATATTATTATAACATTAGAAGAAACATTTGTACAATGATTTTTTTTATAAATGATTAAATTATTTTATCTCCCAAGATAACAAAGCATCAAAAGAAAAGTATCATGAAACATAGGTAGCAGATGACAATGTTTTTGATAGATTTAGATGTACATATTACATACTAGTGGACGCCCGCAGCTTCGCTCGCGTTACACATTCACTAACTTCAAAAACGGCAAAGCTTCATACTAACTTTGCACCCCCGTTTTACCCCCTTAGGGGATGAATTTTCAAATTTTTCTCGCCGTAAAAACCATCCTTGAACTTCAACGAACATTTAAAAAAAAGAATTGGCCAAATTGGTTCAGGCGTTGTTGAGTTATGCGCTTACCAACACATTTTGCGATTCATTTTTATAATATAGATTATAACATTAGAAGAAACAATTGTACAATGATTTTTTTTATAAATGATTAAATTACTTTATCTCCCAAGATAACAAAGCATCAAAAGAAAAGTATCATGAAACATAGTTAGGAGATGACAATGTTTTTGATAGATAGACTAGTGTACCTGTGCAGTAGGCAGAGGAGCGCGAGTGCCTCGGGTCGGTGGTGAAGCCGATCTGGTTGTTGACCACGATGTGGACGGTGCCGTGCGTGGTGTAGGCGGGCAGGTCCGACAGGTGCATGGTCTCGAACACCACCCCCTGGCCGGCGAACGCCGCGTCGCCGTGCAGCAGTATTGACATTACCTGTACAACACGTCGCGTCGGTCGAATTATATTAAAAACGTTTGTAGACAGCTCTGCCTATCCCTTCGGATACACTCCATCCATCCATCCATGGATATCAGCCTTTTTGGGTCCACTGCTGGACATAGGCCTCCCTCAATCGTCGCCACTCCTCCCGATCCTGCGCCCTCTGAATCCAACGGTTTCCCGCTGTCTTCTTCAGGTCGTCAGTCCACCTCGTCGGGGGCGGCCGATACTTCGTTTTCCGAGACGCGGTCTCCACTCGAGGACTTTTACTACCCAACGGTTATCAGTCCGTCGAGCGACGTGGCCTACCCATTGCCAATGGGCAGGCCACGTCGGATACACTGATGTTATGTTAATGTTTGTAGAGTATGTAGGGAAATGAAAAAATTTTTTTTTGCTTCCTACTAAACGTCGTAGAGTCAACTTACCTGAGGATGCTACTTTTGCGTGTGAATCACGTGCTGGTGGTGTTTCGTGTGTATATTTTAATTGTTGTATGTTCATGCTTTGTAGCGTCTATAGCCCAATGGCTCGCGTCGATTCAACGTGATCGTCAGAGTTAAGCAACGACGAGCGCGGTCGTTTGTGTATGGGTGACCGCTAATGGCATAATTTCGGGGTCTTTACCGTGCTTCGGAGGGCACGTTAAGCTGTTAGTGTGGTGTATTATCTAGACCCCTTGCTGAATTGTCTGAGAGGGATACCCGAGCCCAGCAGTGGGACGTCTATGGGTTGCAGCTTAGCTTTATGTGCATGGTTTCTTTAGGGCGAGGGAGGTGCTATATTCACAAAGGTATACACAATTTTAAGCCTTACTCGCGGGATATTGCAAATTAAATTAAAACTATCTTTATAACAATGGATTTCGGTAAAGTAAAGCCTGATACCTGATTACCTATTTTTAAAAACAAATATTTTAAAAAAAATCTACTCGAATTGGACACTGACCCCTCCACCAACCCGCACTGAAGCAGAGTAATGAGGAATACTCCATATAATTTCTCTGGATCGCTCCTCCTTGATAGCTTACAACTTTTATTTATTTATTTATTTAATACTTTATTGTTACACCAAAAAAGATGTTACAATGGGCGGACTTAATGCCTATTGGCATTTTCTGCCAGTCAACCCAGGGTGATGGTGAGATAGTGATTGGTAGGCAGCAATATTCAAGGGTGAAAAAAGAGTGAACACAACTAAAACATACTCATCTATATAATAAAAATGAATCGCAAAATGTGTTGGTAAGCGCATAACTCAACAACACCTGGACCAATTTGGCCAATTCTTTTTTTTAAATGTTCGTTGAAGTTCAAGGATGGTTTTTATGGCGAGAAAAATTTGAAAATTCATCCCCTAAGGGGGTAAAACGGGGGTGCAAAGTTAGTATGAAGCTTTGCCGTTTTTGAAGTTAGTGAATGTGTAACGCGAGCGAAGCTGCGGGCGTCCACTAGTATTATATATATGTAGATAAACGTTTAAGTATTTATTCTTACCTTCTTGCCTTCGTTGTCGCCTCTATAGAACTGCTCGGCACGCGTCTTTCCTTGCACGACTGGGTCAACGGCCTCCAAGTGGGAGGGGTTGGCGCACACCGCCAAGCGAATGTTCTTGTTCGTGACGCGGTTCAACCTTTCGATGTACGTTCCCAAGTGGTACTTCACGTCACCGGAGCCCTATAAGGGACAAATTCAAGAGAATCTTAATCATAAGTCATACGATTGTGGCGTCCATAGCCCAATGGCTCGGGTCGATTCAATGCGATCCAAAGAGTTAAGCAACGACGGGCGCGGTCGGTTTGAGGATGGGTGACCGCTAGTGGCATAATTTCATGGACGCTACCGTGCTTCGGAGGACACGTAAAGCCGTCGGTCCCGGTTGTTTTCAATGTTGGAAACAGTCGTTAAGCCTTGTCGAAGACCTTCGGGTGGCTTGAGAACATTCGACACTGGGTTGGCCACTAACCCCTCCACCAATCCGCATTGGAGCAGCGTGGTGGAGTATGCTCTAGACCTCCCGCAGCTGCGTCTGTGGGGGAGACCCGTGCCCAGCAGTGGGACGTCTATGGGTCGCAGCGAAGTCATACGATTGATATTTTTACATTCAAAAGAAATGGTGACCTCAAGTGCATTTTGTTATTTGTGTACAAAAAATAATTAATAATGACTTTTTCTGCTATTCATTTACTGAAGCTCTCTATACCAGCTAGAATTCCCTTTCGAGCCTACGTTCAATGTACGACGTATTGTCAAACGTTACACTTTTTTTTTTTTCATTCTATGAATTAATTACAGGGGCATGGCATTATTATGTTGCACTTAGACGAGTGCGTATTGCCATTATTTTATCAAGGATATTTATTATCACGTCTAACTCTATTTGAGTTGAAACAGGCTTGAAGTATGGTTTAAGTTAAAACCACTTGAATAAGTAAAATAGATAACATACAACATTCCAGTCGTTTATACAAATACTGTTTATATACTGACATCATCCTCGGCTTCAAGACCGGCAAACTGGGTGAACAGCTGGTGGAGTGGTTTACGGCAAACGTTTGCCAGCACGTTCAGACGACCTGTAAAGTTCACAATAAATAAATTAGGAGAAACCAAGAACGTGTTTGTATGCTCTATGAATTCATCGAATCTAACATATTTTTACAAATAAAGCCCCCTCTAAACCAAGGCAAAAGTTACATGCCATTTCAAAGGTCTATCCATTATTCTCAAAAAACGCATTTTGATGACGTAACTAAAAATAAAATACTATGGGATGTATTCTTATATTAGTATGTATCTATTGATAGTAAATGTCAGAACTTAGAAACAGTGCAATATTTTAATTAAGTACCGAAGTATTGAAAACTATTGTAATATGTATATTATTTTAAAGCACACCTCTGTGAGGCATTCCCATGATGATAGACTCGACTCCGAGACGCGTGGACATATCGATGACCTGTTTCATGGCGGGGATCAGGATCTCGCACCCTTCCAGACCGAAACGTTTCTCCGAGGACCATTTTTTCGCCAGGAAGTTTTCGAACCTACGGTGAAACAAGAAAAAAATGCTTGAAAACAAGCTGTTTTATGCTCTAAAACTAGGTAAAGATTTAAGGATAAGTAATTACCTAAATCTTAATAAATATTTCATGAATATACCCATAACTGTTGAGCCAAGAAACTTCTTGGCGCCTGGGCGTAGAATCAGATACACAAATGTTATGTCATCATAGCTGAGGCGGTTATAATTCAGTTTGCAATATATGTCCTTGCATACTAACAAAGCAATAAACAGAACTAACAAGGCAAGTTATATAAAATCTTGTAAAAATGACTATTTGATACTATTTGTACTATCTGATTCTATTTTTATTATTTTACTACAATATGTATTTTTTCAATTAATACAGAAAAATCATAGACACATTTTATCAGCAATCCACATATAGGCTCCTAATCAATCACTTTCATTCCTTAGGTTCTATTGTGAATTATGTAATCATTTACAGAGATACGATATGTCAGCTGTAATTTATTGTTTCTGATATAAACAATAATGGATGTCACTCGAATATTTGGTAACACTGCTATGTTTTCCAAAAATTAACAATATAGCTCATTTAACATACATTTCGAATGTAAAATCGCAGTATAAATTTAATCCAGTATAATAAGTATTTAGAATATGATTTTAAAAAATGTTGACATTATTATTGACAAATTATAAATTGATTTTATGTAGATTGATCAAATGATAATTAACTTCTTGTAAATATTTGTATGCCACTCAGTGGCTAAGTACATAGGCTCGTTCATTACATTCTTTGTTACCATCCTATTACCTGTTACTTACTGACAAATGTAAATAAAATAAAAATAAATAAATAATATCATGTATCTTCTTATTATAGTATTTATAATATTAGTATGGATATAGTAATCTATTTATCATGAAATCGGACTGGTACTTCCAGAGATTAGCGCGTTTAAACAAACAAAAATCTCGACCGCTTTATAACATTAGTATAGATAGGTAGCTATTCAGGGGAGTTTCTGTAAACGTAATCCAATCAATACAAAACACTTTAATCCGCTATTGCATAAATACTGGGCCTGTGATTATATTTACAGTCATTGTTGTTTGTTGAAATAAATTTTCAAAATTGAAAATTACGAGTTGCTTATATTTCGGCCTATTCAATATTTTATAATGGGGCCTTGTCTAACAGAAAAAAACATAAGATAGTCCAACATAAAGTATGGCGTTGGAAGACTTCCAATCCACAATTAGCATTATGGTGGTCAGGTCACAAATTTCTTCACTTCTAGAAGATTAAATGTATGTTATAGGTACACATTTATTACCAGTGACGTCACGCTAAGACATATGCCTTGAAAAATTCGATGTTGGTGGATTGGACCGCGGTGGGTATGGTGAATTTATTACCAGGTCGCACTATTCGAAATTTGAAATATATAAGCATGAACATTAAGAATCATGTTCATCTTCTTTATAACAAAAGGTACGTAGGTAGGTAGTTGTACAATAAAAATATTTTAAATTATGTTATTTTCATAGATTTAAATAATTATTCTACACTTCTGCACTTAATTTAAATATAAATTGAGCAAGCCAAATTTAAAAAAAGGAATACATACGATGTGTTCACTTCGCGTATTAATACATAAATAAAAAATAGCAGTAAAGGATATATAACATTGAGTTTAACCGGTGGACCAATGGGATGCTTCTAGTCACAAACTTCAGACTTGTACTGCCAGATTCAGTTTACCCGTTCTGGCTTGGTTAGGTTATCTCATAGTATAAACTAGTGGACGCCCGCAGCTTCGCTCGCGTAGAATTAGACCTATTAACGACGTCTGCACGCGTTCGGGTTGCCCACTTGACCTAAAAAACGGCAAAGTTTCATACTAACTTTGCACCACCGTTTTACCCCCTTAGGGGGTGAATTTTCAAAAATCCTTTCTTAGTGCTCCCCTACGCTATAAAAGGAACCCCTGTGCAAAATTTCAAGTTTCTAGCCCTTATAGTTTAGGCCCTGCGTTGATATGTCAGTCAGTCAGTCACCTTCTCCTTTTATATATATAGATAATAAGTATAAATAATAGGTATAAACAACCTCCTCGCCACCCTGTTCGGTGACGCTGTAAAGGGCAATTGGGCCAACAGCAACTGTCAAAACGGAAAAAAAAATAGTGCCATGGCTCAGTGCACTCACCCGGTAGATCTTGTGAGGCGGGCGAGGATGAGCCGCTTCTGGTCGGGGCTCATTTTGGTGACATTGGGTGGTTCCATGCGCTGCCGGATCCAGTTGCATTGCTCCAGCGAGTTGATGAACATGAATTCGATTCCAATGTTGTTGCAGTACGCCTGCTCTAGCCGGGTGAGGATTTCCCTGGGGGATTTGAAATTTATCTTATTTGGATAGACTACTCCATGGTGACAACAAAAATGCGGATCCCAGATTTGATTTGACCCGGGCATATTAATTTATTAAGTGGAGAAAAATAGATACAGAAAATTTGTAAAAATAATAGCCGAGGGTTTAAAATAGATAAATGTTAATTTTCTTGTAATGTAATTGTACTTAAAAAAGATTGTTTAAAAGAAATAACTAAATGTCTGGTCTTGATAGTTTTATTTAAGTACTAAGCCTGATCTCCGACACATTGGTTGGCCACATTAATCAATCAATTCTCAGTTTTAAGGAGATACCCTTGTACCGATAGAAAAACCAAATCCAAAATGTTAAAAAAAGTTACCTAAGGGGCAACGCCTTTTCCTTTTCGCCAATAAAAGTAGTAGAGGGCAGTTTGAATACCCTGTCCATGTCGGCTTCATCTAAAACATACGATGATTTATAAGAGTAGGAATGTCGCATTATAATTTGTAAGCCAGTTGATATGCAAAATGAAGTTACAGATACATACTTTAAGAAAAAAATATATGAAGAGAAGCGGAAGATAAATTAAAAGCACAAGAAAAGCAATTTGAAGTCAAATATCATATCCCTTTACTAGTTTTTGTATACCAATACATAAATCCGTCGCTTGATTGATTTTAAATTGACCATAATCTTGTTCAATTTAAAAATGTTTTAGTCAACTTTCCCAGTTATGCTATCACTTCACTATCATATCATATTACTTCGAATGGTTTAAAAATTTTTTTTATTGAATTTAGCATATTCAATTATATACATATCCTGATTACAAAACCATGTTGTAAAGAGGAAGTAGAAATATTGTTTTTACAAAAAAAAACGCAATTGGGTACTTTTACAAATACACCATGTGAAATGCTTACATAGAGATAAATTTTGTAGGCTAGTAAAACGAACTGCGTTGGCTACTATCCAGCATAGGAATCCAAGATCATGAACATAAATATAGACATGAAGGTCATCGCCTAATTCTCTCATACTACAATGTGTATTCTTCATTTATACCTATCAATAATGTGTTCAATATAATGTGTTTATAAATACCATGTAGTTTTATTACCATTTTG
Organism: Carterocephalus palaemon; assembly: GCA_944567765.1. Classification (NCBI taxonomy): domain Eukaryota; kingdom Metazoa; phylum Arthropoda; class Insecta; order Lepidoptera; family Hesperiidae; genus Carterocephalus; species Carterocephalus palaemon. Next base: position 9,023,183 of record OX155643.1, on the reverse strand, counting down.
TACCATTTAATTACCATGCAAAACGTACCACTAATAATTACCTATACCAACCATGCAAGTAACGATAACCAGTCCAGGTAACATTCGAAAGAATAATGATTTCACCTGCTTTCATGCTATATACGTATTATATATGTAACATGGAAGTCATGAATACATTGAAATGGTGTGCGAGGACTTGTGCGATATCTCTTGACAGGTTGTAGTTATGGCGCTCATCACACGAAACGAAACAAGAGAAAATTGGCAAATAAAAAAAGACAAACTATGTAGTATATAAGCCATCGCATATTTGCCAGCACCGTTCGTCGCCTAATTGCTGCACTGAAACCTTAACTTAAAACTGTCACAATTCTATAGCGAAATTTGACGCTAGAGTACTTCTTTCGATATTAATTAATATTAAAAATCATCCAAGCAGCTAATTAATTAAATAAATAAATATTAAATTAAAAATCCGCCGGGGTTCGGATATATTTAGTACTCGATGGCCTTCATGTTTACGCATACAAGGCGCATTTGTGAATTTGAGGATTTTTGAGTTGTGGGTGCTTCTTGATGAAGAAGACACACCTGAAAAACATTTCTCATTATTATTATTTTTAACCACACGTTATCAAATTTTTTCCTGACTGGTTACAGAGACCATGACAAACAGGGTAATTGACTAATGCAGTACCTGATGTCGATCACAGTATAGTACGGCGCGTACGGCTCTGACGAATGTGCAAGCACCTTTAAATAGAGGTTTATGAAAGGGGCGTATGTTGTTGCTACGTCGCCATAACTACGGATGAGATTCGTCGAGCGGCCTATGCAGGGCGGGGGTGCGATGCAGGTCTCTAGTCTCCTTACCAAACCTGTAGCTGTTGTGAATCACCTCCCGCGGGTTTTTACCGTCCAATTTGTAGTTGGCGATTTCCAACGGGTCGAGATTCGCTATATGATGTCCTCGGATCTGTTTTTTAGTTTATAGTTCATTTAGTAAACATACGACGGCTAGGATGAGGTTATACGTTTGCTGATTCAAACAAAAGTTAGGTAAAAAGCATAAAATAAAATTAAATTGTAACGAAGTGGTAGCATACAATAATTTTCTAACATTCTCTAACTCAGCGAATATTATATTAATTCAACAAAGTATGTACCTACTTATGTTAAAATCAAAGGTATTAAAACAATGCTTCATCTATCCTAACTAATATGAATTGCATCATTTAACTACTTGTTAGCTAAATGAGGAATATATACCAAATCTAAAATTGTCGCACGTTAGGGTCGCCAATATATTTCTACTTTTTTTTTTTACTTACAACATTCCTTAGAATAATAAGAAGATAGTATTAATACTACGAATGTACAAATCCTGTAGTTTTTTTAGTAATAAAAACCTATTTGTTATACATTATTTTCTCGACGATAACTGCTACGCACTACCCAAAGAGCCCTGAACTACTGATAAGTGGTAACTTTTGCCTTAGTACTTATGTAAAATTAAGTTGTGGTTATGTCTTGTTATTTAAATGTATTAAAAGTATAAAGATTTGATTATTGTCTTCTGAAGGCATATGACTTAAACACAAATTGTCAGTGTAAAACTAATACTAAGCGTGCACTTTATAATTATATATTAAGAAGAATTATAACGTTTCATACGATATTTATCATATTATTATGTTAATGACAAGGTATTGTACAAACATTATTTAAATTTAAAAATCGCTTAAATCTCATCATCATCAAGGTTTTGCGGTAGACACTATGCACAAAAATTGCTGTTATGTTTTGGTTATAAAATTGAAAGTGTATATGTAAAAATTCCGTACAATATTTTTTTCAGATGATCGATGCCATTAAACACTGATATTCAAAGTCCTCATACAAATTGCTCAATGCTTTCCAAGCATATATTCGTGTACAGTCAAAACCAATTTTGACTGCAAAAATCAGTTTTGCCTGAAGTCGGTAGTCAAAACTCTTATCTGCGAATATCAAAACTCAGTCACTGAAATTGAAGTTATGTTAGGTAAGGTTTGAGTAAGGCTTTCTAAATACAAGCGCAACAGAGTTAGTTTTTTGCAGATAAAAAATTTATTTTGACTATATTATTAACTGTCTTTAGTCAGAAGTAATTTTAACCAATTTTGCAGTCACAAGAGGTTTAATGAGTTTTGACTGTAAATATGTATAAAATTACATCAGGGATTTAGATTTGGCCGCGCATAATGTGTATAAAAGACGATAATCTTATTAACATAACACGATTACGTATTATCACCTCTAGTAAAGGAATATGATCGCTTTAGTGTTGAAATGTATGCACAGAAATTATTGCTATGGCTTATTTTTAAAAGCTTTTTATTTTTATGTTAGTCACTAAATCACTAAAAAAATGCTGAAATGGTTCAAATATAAGCAAAATGTCTATGAATTAAATGGACCAAATATTAAAAAGCTAGTCTCAATTTAAAAATCTATTAGCTTGTTCAAGTCATCATCATCATATTACGAAGCGATATTTAAATAAGGTTATCGGCTATTATTAATAGACATAACACAAATATCATTACGAGTAACTTAAATACATTATTATGTAAAATAAATTAAGCCTTCACGTTAGTTTACAATTGTATTATGATAAATAAGCACCGCTGCGAAATAATTAAAATTACAGACAATAGAGTTATTTATGCATTTTACAGCCATACACCAAAGTAAGCAAGTACATACTAACTACTCCCTCTATTCAGAATTTAAAAAAAGCCCTTTACAACGCTACGTATTCCGACCCTCGTAAACAAAATGATTTATCAGACTGACAGTGAGTGCTATCAAAGGCAATAACTCCATACACCGCAAGTGGAAAATTGTGCACCTATTCCAAATCTCAATTCGAATGAAAATAGCACAAGACATTTTGATTTATTTCCGTTGCACAAAATGGCGTTTATTTACAAACGGAAACATCAATGTTATAATAATAACATTTGATTACCATATCTAGTGACTCAGCAACAAATGAGTTCGCGTAATCGGTTAATCGGTGATGTAAACCGGTGATAGCCGAGGCGTATTAGGTAATCGAATTTTAGATTCGAAATTTAGAATGCGCTAAAATTTTTTTTTGTAAAAGCCAATTATGATTGTCAATTGCCAGTCGCCCGGTAGCCGGTACCCGCTAGTCATGTTCAGGAAGTCCATACCGAATCGCACGTGCTGCCTAATGACCGCCTCGCTGGCGAAGGCCCGCAGGCCGCCGTGCCACTCGCCGCTCGACACGGGGTCTCCGGTCGAGATCCCGAGGGGGTCTATTTTCGCCACGAGGTGACCCCGAGACTACACCGCACGTGCAAACAATCCACATTATTATTACCCCAACTGTCGCCGCCCATTACGCGCAGTATGGGTTACACACATCATTCAAGTTAATAAGGGACAGAAACGTTACAAACTCAGTCACCAAGAGGCACTTAACTGATACCCATATGCTATTCTATACTTCAAGTAAGCATATAAAATCATGTCAAAAAAAATAGAAACGTACATCTTGAGACTAGCAATTCTATGAAATCGGTCTGCTGGGTTAGTGGTATGAATAGACATAGAATTATTATGAATTCTGTCAATGTAAAATTTAAAATGAAATAATGAAATATGACTACCTAATATAATTAATTTGGCGCTAAATAATTCATTTGCTAGTAACTGTCTCAAAAACCACTAATGCAAACAAATTCAATATTATGCGAATATTATCACATACATGCATTTTTCATCAAAAATAACTCTACTCTCACTCAAAATAACTTAGTAATGTTATCAAATAACAAGATGACAATATCCATATGAAAATGTGAATGGGAAATCGAAAACAAATGTCGTTTAGACCGTAAGATGAACATCGATCATATGTGGTATTATGTGATATTGAAAATGCATGTAATAATATCGCCGTGATACGCAATACAATGTTCTCAGCTGGTTCGCAGTGAGAGCGTTCACTTCGGCGGCGGCACGGTTCACTTCATGCCGCGTGCAGACAGGGCGAGTGGATGCGAGCGACAGCGAATAAGACACTGACTGTTACGCTCGCTTTTGCAATTGTGTTCAAATGAAGAATAAAAGGCTCAGTATTTGTAGAAAATGTTCGCGATTAAAGATGTAATAAATCGCTGATCACCAACGATGCCTTTCCGACCGGTGTTCGTAATGCGCATAGAAAATAGGTTACCTACTACTAAAGTAAAAGTAATGTGTGTGTATTCAACGAATTCATCATCAGTTTCATTCATATGTTGTTTTAATGCACTGCCACAATTCTAAGCATGTTCAAACGCGGACTTTCATTCCAAGCTTAGGTTCGCTCGCTCGCTTCCGTTCGCCCGGCCTGTGCTGGCCGTTAACAGCTGCGTACCGAAATTGAAATATTTCCTCATGATGAGCTCGGAGCGCGGCGCACGCATGCCCAGTTCGGGCAGGTTGGCCGTCGTGATGCCCAGTGGGTCCACGTCAGCCGCCAAGTGACCGCGAGCCTGCCACGCACCCGCCACCATGTCACTTTCAGCCCAAACACACGCCACGACCCAGCGACCAAATGATCCAATTTTTTTTACAAGCTTTTATTTACCTTGCAATGATTGTATGGTTATCTATCTTTAATTATATAAAAGGAGAAGCTGACACTTGAAATTTTGCACAGGGGTTCCATTTATAAGGTAGGGGAGCACTAAGAAAGGATTTTTGAAAATTCATCCCCTAAGGGGGTAAAACGGGGGTGCAAAGTTGGTATGAAACTTAGCCGTTTTTTGAAGTCAAGTGGGCAACCCGAACGCGGGCAGACGTCGTTAATGGGTCTACCACGCGAGCGAAGCTGCGGGCGTCCACTAGTAGTCTATACATGGATATAATATTTGGTGCGGCCATTTTGCGGGATTGAATTGAAAGTCATTTCAAAAACATGGCGAACAACATCTTTATTGTTGAATTTGGAACAACTGTTACTAAGTCCTTAAGGACATTTTACAAAAGGAATACCTACCTATCTGTTGGTTCAGTGTTGATTACAGTGCCATCTCCAGACGAAGGAACTCCTTAAGGATAAACAGCATATACAACCATTTTTTATATATAAATCATTATTAGAGCAATTAAATAAAAGCTTGTTTAAAACTGATACAGGCAAGTACAGATATCAGTATCAATGCTTATAACTTGTATAAGTATTTGAATGTGATCACAAATCATTTACCACGCAAGAAATACGTGCATGACGAAGAAAATTTTTTAGAACTAAATAACGTCGCCGGGTCGTGTACTAATTTAGACTCGGGCTTACAATTAAATCAACACCGACTTGCCAATTGGTTGCAATTTGAACAATTTAACTTCAACATAAAGTGCCTCTTTAATTTATTTGTATCTATCTATAATAACCATAATTTATGTTAATTTAATAATTTATGTTAAATTTTAGAGAAAATGTGCCTATTGCACGTGCTTGGAAGTGGTATTTATCTAACGACTTGATTAAACTTTTATAATGTGCAAACAATAATAGAAACATGGAACTAAGTTAACCCCTTTCAATTATAAACATTAAGTTGCACACGGATGAGGTAAATTTTACAATTTAGACTTTATTTAAAATATTTTATTATAATTATTCAATGAAAGACACTAACAAAAGGGACATAAACAACAAAACACAAGACAAAACATAAAATAACATACTAAACACAAATCAGGTTCGCGTGTTGTGTTTTGTGTATTTTGTGATTAACTTGTGTATTTATCATAATTACTACAAGAACTGTATATACCTCGACGGTTTCTTTACGCCGACTCGTGTTTTAGTTGGTAGGACAAAATTGCAAAAAGACCGGACTAGTAAACTACTGTGTGTTTTATGTAAGTACATACTATAAATAACCTGCCATTAATAGGATACAAGTGCAAAAAATAAATAATAATCTACATTGTGTGCGTACAGCTCGAGAAAGTGTTCACCTGATAACTCCTGATGATCGCCTGCACCGCAAGATGGTCGTCAATTATTTTCTCATTGATCGGAGATCCTGCAACAACGTTATTTATAAATATGTATGATCATCGAAACAGCTAATAAACTCAGTATTCAGTCGTGTATCATTTTATTAAAAAAATAAGATATGCATTGTAAATAGAACTGTTTATAAAAATAATGTTATCGTTTATATTGTGTCAACATAACAAGGAAAAATAAAAATAATATGTGGGATTTCTATACAATAATACGAACTTAGACCAGCAAAAAGATAATCCGACTTTCTGATTGAACATGTTTAACAACGATTGGTGGAATATTTATTAAAACGCAAACACAAGTAATTGAAAAAATATTTTTGTAAAGTACATGAAACGTAAAAAACAATTATTAGTTGGTTGCAAAACTAGAAAAAATGTATTTTGTATTAGCACCTTTGAGGGAATTAGCATTGAGAGTTATCATTCATTAGGCGGATCACGCACAGTAGCGCTAAATAGTGTCCAATAGTAAAGAATATTTTTTTCTGGAGTACCAAACTAGTATTTACCAGACCTGCTTAGATGAACACAAAAAAAATCAGTATAAAATAGTAAGTAAAAATTATTATTTATAAGAAATAGAAATAGAAAATATTTTTATAACAAGTACACAAAAAACACTCCTTTGCAATGAATAGGTCACCACCATGAAAGGAGATCTCCTTTCCTTTTCCTCGTTACATATAAATGTTGACAACTATAGCACAAAATTAGTAAACTTGAGGAAATAACACCACAAAACAGACGTCTCGTCAAAATTAAAAAAAAAAATTCAACTGAGTACTTCCAGTATCCTTGAGCAAGAAAAAAAAATTAACATTAATCGTAATCTTTATTGCCTCAAGAGTAACTACGAGTGTAAAATACCACGGAAAAAAACAAGACCTGAGAGAATTTTCTAGTAGATGCAACTAGGAATATACATATAATTAACTAGCTTTTCCCGCAGCTCCGCCTGCGTTTACCAAAGATAAAAGTGTGTTGTATATGCATACCAGCTGCAATGGACGGCATGCCGCCGCCAGCGGGCACGAGGGAGGTGAGGGGCACCTCGTTCTTGGAATACGGCGCCAGGTTGGGCGGCGATGTATACGCGACGCCAGGCTGCGCACCCGCCGTAGCGTTCCGGAAGAAAGCATCCCATGACTTGAAACAAACATTTTTATTGATAGAAAATATCAAACGAGCACGCAGCACTATCCCCATCGGCTGTCGCCCAAGACAACATTGAAGCTCTTGTAAGAGTCATATACAATGACGGTCACAAATGCTACTGACGATTTGATGGTCAAAAAGTGTAACCGGAAACCATATCTTTTTAATAACCGCACAATTGACATTGTTGTCATCACAGCGCATTCTAATTCGCCTTATCTCTATATATACGTCATCATGTCATTGTCATCGTAGGCGGCGATATTTGCCTTACGAACAATTGCTAATGCGGCTTGTCGTAATTCTGATGCCAAGGTATCGTCTGCTGGTTGAAACTAGATTTAGTCGTTACTTAATTAAATGTTATTGTTTTGCATAGATTTTTTTATTCCACGATAGCGGTGGAAGTCGCGTTCGCTATCTTAGTTGCTGATACTCTGCAACTTGCCCTTCAAAAATTCTGTGGTCATGTCGATGAGATCACGTTTTTGGGGAAACCCGTACTACTTTTGTCTTGAGGAAAATAAAATTTAATAAGTTTCCTTATGTATTTATTTAAGTTCTTGTATTTTTATCAGTATATTATTCACGATTATTTTATACTGCATTTTATTTTATACACACGAGTATTAATTACATTTCATTGTTCTTTTTCACATAACAATCATAATCGTAGATTTGATAAAATCATCAAACTCAAGAGGTCAAACTGTAGCAATTTAAAACGTGAAAACATACAAAAAAACACAAGCAAATTTGTAAACTATATCCACTTTAATAAAATCAATATACATACATGGAGTACCGGACAAAATAATGGAAGATTAAATTTCATGCGTATCTTAAACGTACTCATAGTAATAATTGTTAACATACTCGTAGGTACAGACGAAGTTATATTGGTGAACATAATAAACAGTAATCGTGACCGCAGGGAGCCTTATCATTGAATGTGTAAATTTGGTCAAGTCATAAAAATCTCTCATATACGAAGTTCTATACAAAGTCACAATCGCTGTCGGATACATCCAATTCAAGATAAATTCTACTTCGGGTGAGAACCGGATCAAGTTAGATGTATCCCGCAAATTGACCTTGCCCGCGAATTTGATTCAAGTCACTTCAGCTGGGAATTGTCATCATGAAACAGTTGTTTATATATTGATATCTTAATATATATATTTCTTGTGTACGTGTGTATAACAGTGAACTCCGCCTAAACGGCTGGATAGATGAACTTTTTGGGTGTGTTCAAGGGGATTCGAGAATGGTTTAGACTCACAATTTGGTCCAGTAAAAAATGTTTTTTAAACATTATTTTAGTATTTTTGTATAAATTATCATTTACATGCAGTGTCGCGTCACTCTGACATTTCATGTGGCAGAACAACGTTTGCCGGGTCAGCTAGTAATACTATAAATGTTATCAACATTACTCACTAATGTGTATTTACTGTCAGGGGAAACCCTATCCATGTATTGGCCGTTGGAAACAGATTATTATTACAAATAATTAATTACCATTAACCTGGACTCCATTATATACTAAAATAATTTATATTCTATATTGCATCTATGTATAAATTGCTTCAATTGTATTGATCAAAACAAACAAGGTATTTAAATTCAGCTCCAATATCGTAATTAAAAATCCAAGTCTATATAGGGTCCTTATCCCAATGGCTCGTGCCGACTGTATGTGACATAGCTAAGCAACGACGCGCACGATCGGTTTGTGGATGGGTGGATGTGTGTCTAGCTTTTTAAGTCTATATAAAACTCTCTATAATGTACTTAATTGCGGTTAGTGCAACAACTATTCAAATATCACAGTTTTAACACTATTGTGACAAATTATCAGAAGTGAGACTATTATTTGCTTAGTATGTATAAACAAGTGCGCAATACATAAAAAAATATTACAAGTACGATACCAATGTAGTCTAGACGGACCACAGACGTGATTAGTCTAACACTTGCGCAACTTTAACTATCAATAACACATTCATTAACGTCAGCCTAAACTTCAAATTTAAACAAATCATTTACGCAAATGTTAATGTAGCAACGCTATGAAATTATTACAAATTATATTTTTAGATATACATAACATTTATGTTGTTACAAAATAGCCAATACATACCTACATATTAAACAGATATTCTGTATATAAATGCGTTAGTGATAGTGTTTTAGAAGGCAATTCAGATAAGTTATGTTTAATTGTCTCTGTCATAAACGAAACGCCGGGCAGCCTTGACTTCAAAACGAGTTACTATACTTACTACTTACCTTTGATTTGGTTCTATTATTTTACAATACGACAGTGCTATTGCGCAAAAAAGTACCTAACAAGGGCACTCAATCAGAAGATCAGTTTTTATTCACCTTTTTTAAATTACTCTAGTCATTAATTGTGTTGACGTGCCTTCGTGATCAATCTAACACTATAGATACTTTGTTGATTATCAACTATAGGATACGAATAATTTTAAGTGATATGAAATCTATTGTGGTTTGAAACTTAAAACACATACTTCTTAGTGAGCAATTTGAAAACAAGCCTTTCCTACATATTATACATTATCATTTCTGAAAACCATTACCAAATTTTTAAGTAGGTACCAGTTGTAGCAGACCAGCTGTGCACAATGACCCAATAGTAATTATTATAATGAATAAGCAGACACATGATGACTAGGATTCCCCATGCTGTGGAGGCGCTTATGAAAAATCATAAGCCTACAATAGGAATCCCATTGTAGATATTACATAAACATTTGCAATACAAATCGTCAGCGGTTTATGAAAGATATCCCTCCCTATTCAAATAAAATGTAGGTAAAAATCCTTATTATCGTTGAAAATAAATAAGGACTCCTCATTTAATAACTTAAACAGGTTAATACGTGTGTGAAGTACTTTATCTGAACTTGCTCAATTATTTATGACAATATTGAAGGATTTTAACAATAAGTGGCAGGCAAGATACTTACACCGTGGACCGAGTTAGGATCGGAAAGCCAATTGTTGTACATGGTTTCGACATATGCGGAACTGGATCCATTGAGAAAAGGCTCCGCCGCCATTGAACTCTTGAACCTCGAGTTGACCACAACTGCAGCATTCTGTATGAACAAAAAACAAAAAATGAAATTACATTCTTCTTGAGATACATACTTATTTTATGTCGCGAGCGTCATATACCTATGAATGTATGGAACTATTACCTATGAAAAAAACTACATCATTTAAAGATATCATCATTTCTATGAGGCAAGAGTATCTACTTTGTCGTATCACTTATTACATCGGGTTTAACAGATAGAATACTTAATAAAAAAACTTGTATTTAATAGTACAAGTAACTTGTACTTAATAGTACAAGTAGGTACCAGGGGTATGGTTAAAAAACCTAAGCGCTCAACTAGGTGTTTACACAATACACTGGGTGCCCACCTTTGGCAGTCACGAGAATACACAAAAGTAGGTACATATATTCTAGAAAGATAATTATGAGCTTGAATACCGTGAGTAGTAGTTAGAAATTCAGTAGGCATCACGTAAAATGTTCAGGTCTATTCAGAATCTAGCGTATAACAAATATCTGCAAAATACAGGAGTGTTTTGATAAGAAGTTAAAATCTGGAGTTAACTTCAAGTTGGACTTGATTGTTTACTTGCATTATGATGTTGTACCTAGATAACACCTTAAAGAGAAAAAATCTTTTTGATTATTTGTTACTGCAGCAAATTGATAAACAAGTAACAATGTATGTCCTTTATCAGTTCAAGGAGGCTCGTCATTGGCAGCGATATGCGGGCGAACAATGATATCGTACCTACGTTTATATCCGACAAATCAAAAATAGTTTCACCCATAACATCATGGGCGTTAGCAGTTACTTCGATTTATAAAAATACACATTCTAAAAATCATCACAACCAATGCCACTGCTATACAGTAAACAGAGAATTCAACAGATAACTCATAAAATTTCGCCTCTATATTATTAGTGAGATTACTCTAACGTTATTACAATTATAGCAGTATTTAATATCTATATATATATAAAAGAAAGTCGTGTTAGTTACACCATTTATAACTCAAGAATGGCCGAACCGATTTCGCTGAAAATTTGTCGGGAGGTACCTTAGAACCGGGGCACTGCTATAGGATACTTTTTACACCGTTCCGTTTTATTTTATTTTTTAGTCACAGTTGATACTTTGACAATTTAGAATTTTTGAAGTCGACCAGTTGATGTGTTTGTTTTACAGAGTACATTTTAAATGTTTGTTTCGAGTTTCTATTAGCTTATTGTGTCGATATTATCATTAACAATACCATGCCGCGACCAAGACAATCAATTCTTTTCCGACAAAGCCGTAATCCACCTAGGATTCGAAACATTGCGAATCAAAGGGCACGTGAAGAGCGCCGCGTTAGTATGGCGACTTCGTGCTTCTCAATCACAAGAGCAAAGCGAGGCAGCCACTGAAACGGCTCGATTGGCAATGCGAAATCGTGGATCAAAGCTCAGAGATCAAGAACTAGATAATTTTAGAAGAACAAGAAGAAATTTATCAAGTATTGATTTGAATCGGGTAGCGTATCAATACAATTTCAGAACTGATTACCTACTGTCCGCCACCTGAACCATTACATTCATTGCTTCTTGGCGAAACACCAGAATCACGACATTTTCTAGCAAACATTCGAAAATATAATAGTTGTTTCCAAATGACCTGATTTGGGGTAGTCATTTAAATAAATTAATACATACCTTTAATGTCGGATTAAGTGAGGATTTAATCCGACATTAAAGGTATGTATTAATTTATTTAATTTTTGTACTTACAAAGAATAAAGTAGAACATTAACATACTATAACTATTACTATGTTATGTATGCAAATTATAAAAAAATATTTATAAATCAGTAATACTGACTTTGCTTTTGATTTTGTAGATACATGGACAGACAGATTTACCATTGAATCGGATCATTACAATCTCTCGAAGATGCACATAATATTTTTTTACAATTATACTGCATGGGCAACATGATCGACGTCAAGAGATTCAGCAATGAAAAGAGCAATAAGCAAGATCTGCAGCAAATACTTCATGAACTTCATGCGTTGGTCAGGTTGTTCAAGAGTGCTTTGGAGCGCATGACAAATGAGGACTACAAAGTGGTGATCAGAGCGGATAAACAACCATCTGGAAAACACGAACGCACATTTAACGCTCCAGATTAAGTCAAATTAATAATTTATTAACATTAATTTAAGATCATCTGCATTATTTGATCTTGCGCATGAAAATAAAACGAGAAATGTAGTCTATCACAAGGTAATATATAAATAAATGGTCAATAAAGAATCATTAAAATAATTAATTTGTTTTATTTATATTATGTACCTACTATGCTAATAATAATAAAATCAAAAATATACACATATACATTTATTTCCTGCGCGGAACAAAGTTCGCGGGGTTAGCTAGTTATTTATGAAATATTGCCGTTTAAAATTAATATTATACAAAATGTAATAAAAAAAAAACAGTGAATGTTCAGCATATTCTGGCGGATTGTTTGCCAGAATGGGCTTAATACAAAATATAATATTATGTTAATGATAATAATAATAGTTAAAACATATAAACTTTACTCTTTCTTAACTTTAAACTTTTTCATTTCAGAAAAGATCACCAAAACCACAAAGCTATGAAGACAAGTTTACCACACTAATTCAGAAATTACTACCATACTACAATAGTTTATTGAAAATACAATACCTACACTAACTAGGAAAGGTCCTTTGACATAAGCAAAAGACGTCAAAAGCGTGAATCCCTGCGAGAACTGTGTCTATAAATATTTTTTAATACAGTTGCTCAAAAAGTGGCATATTACAGGGACGTATAGCGTTCGGGAAGTGAGCTATTACACACTCGTGCTTTTTCTTTACCTTTTCCGAACTCGTGCGTTCTCTTTCCCAACTGTCAAAATAATGTGTATTAAAAAGAAAAAACCAACCACGAAAAAAAAAATTCATAGAAGTTTTTATGTTTCATGCAAATATTTCTAAAAAGAAGCTACTAATTTGTTTTGTTTGTTTGTTTGTTTGTTTCAATATCAGATTTAATGATTTGATTCAATGAATTAGGTTAGGTTTCATTTCATTTCATCTCATTAAATTTCATGTCAATAAAAAAATTCTACTGAAGACTTGGCTGTATGGGCATAGTTCCCTTTGCCTACCCAGAATGGGTGAAGAAAACAAAAAAAAATCTCTGCAATACTCTGTATTCTTTTACGGTTGGCGCCATTTTCCAAAAATATTCGCTGCGAGTTTAGTTTGTGTTTTTATTATTTTATCAAATTGCTTCATTTTTTCGCAACTGTATTAAAAATAGTTGTTCAGTACACGTGCGGAACCGTCATTGCAACTTGTTCCGACTGTCAACCCTCGCCTTCGGCTCGGGTAGACATTTGTCGGAACTCTTTGCAATGACAGGCTTTCCGCACTTGTAGCGAAATATACTATTTTAATACAGTTGCTCAAAAAGTGGCATATTACAGGGACGTATAGCGTTCGGGAAGTGAGCTATTACACACTCGTGCTTTTTCTTTACCTTTCCCGAACTCGTGCGTTCTCTTTCCCAACTGTCAAAATAATGTCTATTAAAAAGAAAAAACCAACCAAGAAGATTTTACTAAAAAAAAAAATCATAGAAGTTTTTATGATTCATGCAAATATTTCTAAAAAGAAGGTACTAATTTGTTTCAATATCAGATTTAATGATTTGATTCAATGAGTTAGGTTAGGTTTCATTTCATTTCATCTCATTAAATTTCATGTCAATAAAAAAATTCTACTGAAGACTTGGCTGTATGGGCATAGTTCCCTTTGCCTACCCAGAATGGGTGAAGAAAACAAAAAATAATCTGTGCAATACTCTGTATTCTTTTACGGTTGGCGCCATTTTCCAAAAATGTTCTTTGCGAGTTTAGGTTGTGTTTTTATTATTTTATTAAATTGCTTCATTTTTTCGCAACTGTATTAAAAATAGTTGTTCAGTACACGTGCGGAACCGTCATTGCAACTTGTTCCGACTGTCAACCCTCGCCTTCGGCTCGGGTAGACATTTGTCGGAACTCTTTGCAATGACAGGCTTTCCGCACTTGTAGCGAAATATACTATTTTAATACAGTTGCTCAAAAAGTGGCGTATTACAGGGACGTATAGCGTTCGGGAAGTGAGCTATTACACACTCGTGCTTTTTCTTTACCTTTTCCGAACTCGTGCGTTCTCTTTCCCAACTGTCAAAATAATGTCTATTAAAAAGAAAAAACCAACCACGAAGATTTTACTAAAAAAAATTCATAGAAGTTTTTATGATTCATGCAAATATTTCTTAAAAGAAGCTACTAATTTGTTTCAATATCAGATTTAATGATTTGATTCAATGAGTTAGGTTAGGTTTCACTTCATTTCAGCTCATTAAATTTCATGTCAATAAAAAAATTCTACTGAAGACATGGCTGTATGGGCATAGTTCCCTTTGCCTACCCAGAATGGGTGAAGAAAACAAAAAAAAATCTCTGCGATACTCTGTATTCTTTTACGGTTGGCGCCATTTTCCAAAAATGTTCTTTGCGAGTTTAGTTTGTGTTTTTATTATTTTATTAAATTGCTTAATTTTTTCGCAACTGTATTAAAAATAGTTGTTCAGTACACGTGCGGAACCGTCATTGCAACTTGTTCCGACTGTCAACCCTCGCCTTCGGCTCGGGTAGACATTTGTCGGAACTCTTTGCAATGACAGGCTTTCCGCACTTGTAGCGAAATATACTATTAACTGTCCCATGCCAACATAATATGAAAATATTATGTATGTACGAAAAAAAATTGTTTTTATTTGACAAAATAAGCAGTTCATAACTTTAGTACAAGAAATAAGGATGAATTGACCTAGATCTAGACTATAAGTATAAAAATCTTTTATAAATAAATAAATAAAATAATGTTTTATTGCCACACAAGTTACACAATCACAATAGACGAACAGTAAATAAAACCTAAAGTGGGCAAAAGGAGTGACTCAGCCACTGCTGCCCCGGAGCCGCACCACGACTCCGTGCAGCGCTGTTTTTCAGGCACTCCCTCTCCCTAAGGTGTAGAGCGGGAGTGGAAGTATGTACCCCGAGTGCCGCTATTAAAAATTTATGAAAATACACAACAGAATAATATAACACTAATTTAAATTATGTAACTTGCACTTAATTTTATGGGGAACTGTGTTTGCTTCTACAATAAAATACCCGGAAATATTACTTGTCTCTCAGAGATTAAATTTAATTCTTACATTACACAAACCCTCCATAATAAAGCTTTCTATAAAATAAATGACTACTTGAACGATAGAAACGCTTGGTGCGATGTATCTCCAGCTCCACTTGTTCAATAATAATGTACCTTAATCAAATTATAAAAATTGTAAATTTTGAAAAAAGTAACTACCGAGTTTCTTGCCGTGTTATTCTCGGTAGCATCAACTTTGTGAACCGGCGGCAGATAAAAAAATATGTTATGACGTTCATTATGCATATACAAAACACTATATAATGAAAAATAAATGAATCTGAATACTGTTCTAAACTACAAACACAAAAATTAAAATAAAAAAGTGTGTGCGTGTAACCTTTACGCGCAATTGAAGTAAAACTTATTATAAGTTTTTATTATTTTTATTATTTATTATGTACAACCACCTAGTACTAGATATTCAAAATAAAACAGCAAGCGCACCGTAAATAGGTTCTACCACCAAAGAAAATAGAGTTACTCCCTAGTCGCGCCTAAAGAAGTTTTACTTCAAAAAGATCCAGACAAATTAGGATCCACCGTCTTTTGATGTTATGTGGAATACATTAACTAAGCCTGGTTAAAATATAACTTAAAATATACCTTAAAGGCCAATGTTATTGCCTCCTCTGTTACTTATTGATAAGACAAAGTATTATCACTACCAACAATGTCAAGATGACACATAAGATAAAGTATTTTTTTGTTATCAAAAGTACATACATTACAGAGATCTTTGACAATACAAACCCCTATAATTCAAAAGCCTCATAGAGGCTTGAATCCAAAAGACCAATCCTACAATGTGGTAGTTGTGTTGTAATGTGCTGAGTAAGGACACGTTCGCACGGACGTATCATATAACGTTCCCATCGGCGCAGTGGTGCCTTGCAGGCAGTCTGCGACCGGACGGCAACTTGTGTAGTTATCGTTGTAACCTTTATAAGTAATAAAGTAAATGATTGGACCATAAATGTGTTTCACATTGGGCTCCCCCTGACCACACTACATGGCGACCCTGCCATTAGTTGGTTCTGGGCGGAAGCTGGAGGAAGAATTTTAATCGGTGAAAGAAGACATAACAAGAAACATGGGGAAATCATACTCCAAAGAAGAAGTTATAGTTGCCCAAAATGCTGCCGGAGGCGGCGGCAGTGTGCAAACAAACAAGGACCAGCTGAGCCAGAACAACATTTTATTCCTTATATTGGTCGTGTTAATAACATTGGGACTGGTCATACTGTTGTGGAAGAAATATAAGGATGTACACCGTGAATGGATCCGACGCGAAATAAGGGGAGACCTGGTGAAGAACATTCGAGCACGTTGGTCAGGACGGCGCCACGAGCCTCGCGACCGAGAGCCGGAGCCGGAGGCCTGAGAAGTTGCAGCGGTGACTGTTAGTGAAGTGTAGTGATGTGTAGTGATGTGCAGTGAGTGAAAAAGAAAAAAGAGAAGAACAGACTAAAAGGTACATTTCATTATTAATTATTAGGTATTCGTTATTCGGTCGACTATGCATTTTGTTTTATGGATATAGAAATTGAAAAATTATATGATAGTTTAGAAAAAATAAGAATAGATATAAGAAAGTTAGGAAAAAGGAAAACTGGAAAATTGGGCCAAGAAAAACTTAATTCTGCGAAGCTTTTATATGACACTTATAAAAAATGTATTACTTCCTTAGGTGAGACTTCAGAGTCCTATTTAGACAACTATATTTTAGATATTTTATGTGATAAGACAGATAGGTGTTACAGTGCGATATTAGGCTATTTTTCAGTGGAAAAACAATCAGATAATTTCAGTAATATAAGAAAAATTTCAGAAATGGCGAAATTTGATTTAAAAAGTGCATGTAATGTAATTCCTGTAATGGACGGAAATGAGGAGACAGTAGAAAAAATAATTGAAGGGATTGAATTATTAGACACTATGTGGACCGAACAAAATTGTAAAATGTTGTTGATTTCTTTTGTCATGAAAACAAGATTAAATAAATCAGCGAAATTAAAATTAGCGACTAAATACGAAACTATCGAGTCTTTTATTAATGATATTAAACGTCATTTATTAGCGAAGAAGTCAGCAACGTCCCTCTTGATGCAACTTAATAATGTGTCTCAAAATGAAATGACCTTAGACGAATATTCTGATAAAATAGAGGAACTATTTGTGAATCTTACTGTATCTCAATCAGATGGTAATAACAAGGCACATACTGTTTTAAGGCCGATTAATGAATCGTTAGCCATAAAAAAGTTTGCCGACGGGTTAAGGAATAGAAGACTGGGCACTATCATCTCTGCTAGGAACTACTCGAATTTGAAAGATGCAGTTAGAGCGGCGAAGGATGAGGAGAGTGTAAGAGGAGAGAGTATGATGACGTATGTAGGTAGAGGACAAACTAGGAATAATAGAGGAGTGAGAGGTTTCTATCGCGGAAGGAGCAGGAACTATTTTAATTATCAAGGACGTGGTTACCAGAATAATAACAATTTTAACGGTTTTTACCAAAATAATTTGCACTATCGTCAGCAAAGGAATTATTTTAGACGTAACTTTAGAGGCCCGACTAGTAATTTCAGAGGAAGACAAAACTATCGGCATCCGTCTGGTCGAGGTCGTGGACAGGGGAGAGCCTTTACGTGCGGAGAGACTGTGACAGAGAAAGCGGAAAAGGAGCAACCAGAGGTAGGAGACACGGCGGAGACAGGTGAGTCTTTTAGCAATTTTTTTCGCTGAGCGGGTTTTTACTATGGATACAATTAATTATGTTGATTTTCTTATAAATAACACGAGTACGAGACTTTTGATCGACACGGGTGCATCTATTTGTGCAATTAAATATTTGTTTCTATTGCGGCATGGTATTAAGGTTCATCAATCTCAGGTAACGATTCGAGGCATAGGTGGCTCGATACAAACTTGCGGTTATGTTTATTTAAACTTAAATTATAATGGTGTAATTTTTCGTCAAAAGTTTTATGCTTTCAAAAATCTACCGTGTAATACCGACGGAATATTAGGACAAAACTTTTTATCTTCGTTTTCAGCCAACATAAATTTCGCAAATAACTTCCTAACTATTTATAACAGGGAAAAACAAGTTCACATTCCAATATTCGTATCTAGTTCGTTAGTTATACCACCTAGATGCGAAGTTATCACATACTTGCCCACACGGCGAAAGACGGAGTGCGTCGTCATCGGAAATGAACTCCAACCAGGTGTGTTTCTAGGTAGCTGCATAGCAACGCCCACACATGGTAACATCCCAGTAAGAATATTAAATACGACAGAAAATGAAGTACAGATTAAACGATTCCAGCCGAATACTCATGATTTTAATGAATATAAATTATGCTCATTTCAAGAAAATACTAGTACAGTACATAGAGTCAAAAAAATATTTAATTCTTTAAAATTACACACTTATCTGAACAAAGAGGAACAAACGTCTATAGAAAATATATGCGCAAAATATTCCGATATATTTCACTTGCCCGGCGATAAGTTAACAGTAACAAACGTATATGAACCTAGTATAAAAATAAAGAAAGACGCATCGCCCATATATGTCAAACAATATCGTATGCCTTTTTCTCAAAAGAAGGAAGTCGAAAAACAAGTAGAAAATATGTTAAAAAACGATATTATTGAGAAAGCTAACAGTGAGTGGTCCAGCCCTGTTTTACTGGTACCAAAGAAGGTCGATAATAGTGGTGATAAAAAGTGGAGGTTAGTAGTGGACTACAGGAAATTGAACCAAGTAATTCATGATGATAAATTCCCACTGCCTAATATTACGGATATCTTAGACTCCTTGTCGGGTGCTGTGTACTTTTCACACCTTGATTTAGCTCAAAGTTATTACCAAGCAAATCTTTCTCCAGGTACAAGTAGGGAGTGTACAGCATTCACGACGAGTCAAGGTCAGTTCCAAATGAAGAGACTTCCCATGGGCCTGAAAATAAGTGCAAGTTGCTTCTCACGGCTCATGACGGTAGCGTTATCTGGTTTAAATTACGAGGCATGTTTGATATATATGGACGATATAATTATTTTTGGCAGAAATCTCGAAGATCATAATAAAAATTTGCAAAGCGTGTTTGAGCGTATGAGAACTTGTAATTTAAAGTTAAACCCCGATAAGTGTGAATTTTTGAAAAAACAAATATTGTATTTAGGACATGTCATATCCGAGCAAGGTATACTTCCGGATCCTGAAAAAACAAAAATAATCGAAAAATTCCCAGTTCCTAAAACAGCTGATGAGGTTAAGAGGTTCGTAGCCTTTGCTAACTATTATCGTAAATTTATCCCTAATTTTGCTAGCATAGCTACACCGTTAAACGAGTTATGTCGAAAAAATGTTCAGTTTAAGTGGACCTTGCAGTGTGAAAATTCATTTTGTAAATTAAAAGAATGTTTGATTAAACCACCAATTTTAGATTATCCCGATTTATCACCTAACAACGATTTTATTTTAAAAACTGATGCATCATCTTTTGCCATAGGCTCAGTCCTTTGTAACAGCAATAATAAACCTGTAGCTTTTGCAAGTCGTAGTCTAAATAAAGCCGAGAAAAACTACCCCGTAATCGAAAAGGAACTTTTATCTATCGTATGGAGTGTAAAGTACTTTCGTCCCTATCTATATGGCCGTCACTTTACCATACAGACGGACCATAAGCCTCTTGTTTACCTATTTAGTATGACAAACCCTTCAAGCCGTTTGACTAAATTTCGACTGTGTTTGGAAGAGTATGATTTCAGTATTGTTTATGTGAGAGGACGCGATAATGTGGTAGCAGACGCATTGTCGCGCATAACAATTTCTAGTGATGAATTAAGGGAGATGAATGATAAGCTTGTGTGTGTGTTAACGAGAGGTATGAAGAGAAGAATGCAAGGACAGTCAAACGACTCGAAGCAAAATACAGATATTTCTACACATGATCGGCATGATCAACCGAATATGGTGGAAATATTGAAGAAAGGAAAAAATGATTTTGAGTTAAAAGTAGCTACTTTAAATGATTTACAAAAAACCCCAAAACATTTACTTGACAACACATACAAAAATTTAATTTTTGTTTTACCTAAAAGGACAATTTATATAAATCCAAACGCCTTATCATTAGAATCGCGAGACGAACTAGTGAAGGATTTGGCACAATTATGTAGAGATAAAAATATATATGAATTAACGATTTTAAAGTGTCATGAAAATAGTATAGTGTTAAAGGCCTTTAAAGAAATGATAAGTAATAATAATAAGTGGTCCGGACCGCGTATTAATGTTGTAAGTGGAGTGAGGAAAATATTAGACGATGATGAAAAACGTATTATAATTAATGATTTTCATTTACTTCCCACAAGTGGACATGCAGGTGTTCGACGGATGGTAAATAATATGCGTAAGTACTTTTATTGGTCAGGTATGGAAGCGGATGTGAGAGAGTACGTAAGACGGTGTGATAAGTGTCAGAAACAAAAACATACGAATCATCATACGAGACAGCCCATGACAATAACAACCACAGCGCATACCGGTTTCGATAAATTATACCTAGACATCGTAGGTCCTTTAGACAAAGATGATAACGATTTCTGTTATATTTTAACCCTTCAGTGTGAATTAACTAAGTTCGTTGAAGTTTACCCATTACGCTCTAAAGATTCGACTACAGTGGCAAGGACATTCACAGAAAATTTTATATTACGTTATGGAGTACCCAGGGAAATTGCATCAGATAGAGGTACAGAATTTGTGTCTAAAATTATGAGTGAAGTTTGTAAACTACTTAATATAAAACAGTTAATAACTACCGCGTATCATCACGAAAGCGTGGGAGCTCTAGAAAATTCACACAAAGGATTAAATTCATTTCTTAGGATTCAGACAGACAACCAACCATATTCTTGGAGCAGTTGGTTGCCATATTGGGCTTTTTCGTATAATAATACCGTACATTCTGAGACTTGTTACACACCATACGAGTTAGTGTTTGGTAGAAGGTGCATATTGCCTAGTAATTTAGATAGTAATATAGTTGATCCAATTTATAATTTTGATAATTACTCTAAGGAATTAAAGTATAGGTTACAAAAAGCTAATTTAGACGCTAGGAAAAATTTAGTACTTAGTAAGGAGAAAAGAAAGGAAAGATATGACAAAAGGGTAAATGAAATTTTTTACAGAGAGAACGAATTAATTTTATTAAAAAATGAAGTAGGAAATAAATTGTCACCAGTGTACAACGGCCCTTATATTGTAGTACGAGACGATTCACCGAACGTAATTATAAACGTTAAAGGTAAACATATCACTGTTCATAAGAACAGAACTAAGCGTTTCAATGTTTAGATAAGTAAGCATTTTGTATGAGAACCTTAATCTGATCTTTTAAACATATTGTATTTCTGTGTCTAAGACATTCTTGTTTGTATTTCTTTGAAATGTAACTTTCATTTATGTGTTAGTTTTAGGTAACAAAAAAAAAAATGTATGTTTTCATTTTTTTTTTCTTCCAATAAATGGAAGGTGTAATGTGCTGAGTAAGGACACGTTCGCACGGACGTATCATATAACGTTCCCATCGGCGCAGTGGTGCCTTGCAGGCAGTCTGCGACCGGACGGCAACTTGTGTAGTTATCGTTGTAACCTTTATAAGTAATAAAGTAAATGATTGGACCATAAATGTGTTTCACATTGGGCTCCCCCTGACCACACTACAGTGTGACTCAATTATTGGCTTAGTAGTGGTTGGTCACCCATAACTAAAGCAATGGCATAACCTGGGGCTACGAATCTAAATCATGCCAATAATAGAGTTAATACTTATATAGTAATATGTACTGTGTAATTTTAATATAATTTATTTCTTTTTTCAATTACACATAACTGTTGTTCCATTTTAAAAAATACCTTTTGAAATAACTATTGTGTATCTGAAGAGACAGGGTATTAATATCAAGTTTGCAGTTGGATTATCAAGGCCCTAATGTAATTCTTTGGGTTGTTTTATATAAAAAATTTAAAATTACACTATATTTATTACATAATATAAACATTGTATTTTCTTTGTGTAGTAGCGGAGATACTATACTTCCTTTAAATAACTATTTAATAAGTATTTAATAGAATATAATAAGTTCTTACCTGGGGTTTGTTCAGAAGCCATGATGCAAATCTTTCTGAGTTTCCAACTGAGTTTGATGCTTTGAATATCACTCTGGCACGATGCATATTTGGTTGTGTTTTAATAAGTTGCCTATAAAAATACTATGGAACCTGCCAACAACATATTTAGTTATTCATATGAAAAAAGAGTATGATGAAAGATGGAGTGACTTATTATAATATGAGTAAACCTTATTACTAGAGTTCTAGGGTTCCATTCTAAGGCATATATAAATAATTTAAAAGATCGGTTAGGTTAGTAAAAAATATATGTACATATATAATTTATACAAAAAGAAAAATATTTGACAGATTAAAGAATGGGTTATTCTATAAAGATTGTAGTGTTTTAAGTTATAATATTCAATGTGATCAGCCTCAACAATGAATATGATGATATGATGGCAACATCACTTGTATTGCACAGAGTGTGTCAGCACCAGCAAAATATTTTCACTGCCATTTGATGGAATGGTCAAATGGGCAGTCATACATAGAATATTTTTTACCTGACATGTGCCTATTACAGTAATAGTATGATACATTGTAAGTCCTTTATTCTTAAACTGATTACATGCTATGAAACTAAATGGAATTTTATAAATGATATACAAAAATGGAATACAATAAGTATCTGTTGAAATAACCTATATAAAATTATATGAATGCCAATGAAAGAACATATTTTGTCCTTGACCTATTCTAAGCTATTAATTTAAGTTACATAAATAAATCGTATCACATTTGGCAGAAATCCAATTTAATTACAGATGTATGTCATTGTCAATATCTAAATAGGTATTCAAATATTTAATATTTATTTAATTAGGTACATACATTAACATTCATGATATCTGTAAGTAGAAGCTTACATAAATGTTCCTAAGTTGAGTAGTCATCCCAAGCAGAACCAAAATTGTCCAGTGAAAATCTATAATTATAACTCGACCCAACACACTGTGCCCATTAAAACCATCTGTATCAATCCAACAGCATAAGATAGTAAAGTTATAGTATAAAACTTTACTATCTGATATATCAATATTTAGTCTATACCTAGCTAATGTTTCTGATAAAGTAATAAGAATTTATTATAAACGCAATTTATAAATTTCTAGATTGGTTCTATAATTTCTATCCTATTTTATCTCCATTTAGTGGAGCCAATGTTCTAGACATTAGACAAGGTTGTTGTGTTAATAAACAAAACTTAGTCACGTGAATTTTCAAAGCATCATAGTAGATTCAATCTAGACTATTAAAAATAACTCTAAATTGGTAAAATAGACCTATTTGCATAACCTCCTGACTGAAGAATACCAATGACGTAATAGTGGGACTTTACCCAGTAGGATCAAATAATTGTTATTTTATATCATAAATCTAGTTAAAATATACGTATGAAGGTAGATTTAAATATGAAATTGAATTGATAGATATGTCAAGGTTACTATTTCGTTACGCATACGCACTCGAAGTGAAGAACTGTATGTATGTTTCTGTATTTACGATAAATGTAATATTAATAGTTATGATTTCAGTGCTTTCGTTTAAATCTGTAAAGATTTTATCAATCGATAACATAAAAACAATTAAATTAAAGTAATCAATAGGTGACAGATTGCCATTATGTCTTGCTGCTTGCAGCAATCAATAATTTTGGCGCATTTCATAAACCAATAACTGCTGCTTACCAAATCCTGTTATTTTCAGAAACTTAAGATGAGCGATCCTGATCAATACCGCGATCCCGTGATTCAAGGTTATATAACACACCTTTCTATTACGTACGAAATAAAATGTTACCACTGAAACACTGACAATTAGCAAAATTCGTAAGATAGTGGATGGAATCTATATTTTGCAGATTCTTTTGTAAAGTAAAATAAATTTACCTTTTTATCTATTTGATTAATATACTGTAACACGAAATTTTAATTTTGAAATAATTTAAACAAAATATCAAACATTTTTCTTTGTCGTTTCTTGCTTTCTTCTCTTCCTTTCTCAGTCATTTAGTTGCAGTCACAGTCAGTCACAGATTAAATAATCAGGCACAGAGTACATGTAAATCAGGCCGACCACAGAATATGTCTCAAAAATTCGCACAGCTTACTAAAATAAAAATTATAGTTTCCCAGGCTTGGCCAAGATAACATAGGGGACGTAGTCCGGTCAATTTAGACAATTGAAATAAAGAAAATTCTGACAGAGCCAAATCTTCGTAGAGACCTTAGGTTTACCACAAGGAATAAACTGTCAAAAGTCCCCATCAATCCCATGTGTGCGTCGGGACTTATTCGGGTCCCAAGGTCAAAATTTTAGGTTTTTTGGATTTTTCTCGAAAAAGGTAAGTTTTATCAAAAAAGTACTTTTGAGCAAAGTTGTAGATCTTAAAATTCTCTATAAAAATGGTTCCTTTATTTTTTTCTCTAAGACCCACTATTTCCCAGATATCGGGCTTGTAAGAATCATGTTCTACATAGTATGCACACATATGCCACGTATATACATATTTAAATGCCTACTCGTGTCTCTTTTATGTATACATTATACTATTTTAAGAAAATTTACTCTAAAATGACCGCCGGTCCCTTACCGAATCCCCTCTACTTGAATAACAGATATTTAACATTTGTAAAAATTACACGAAACAAAAAGCAAGTACAGCTATCTTGTCTTCCTCCAACATCGGCATCTGCTACTCAACATTTGTTTCGAGTATACTATCAAGTTCAGATATGGTAAGGCAATGAACTGAACCCTGAAGACTGGGGTTGGAAATTGATAAATAATACTTTGGAACCGATTCGAATTTACTGCCCCCTATCTATGTATACATAAAAGAGACACGAGTATGCATTTTTGCTTGCTTGAGTACCTAAATATGTATATGTAAATATGTATATATGCGTGGCATATGTGTGCATACTATGTAGAACATGATTCTTACAAGCGCAATAACTGGGAAATAGTGGGTCTTACAGAAAAAAATCATAAAAACCATTTTTATAGAGAATTTTAAGATCTACAACTTTGCTCTAAGGTACTTTTTCGATAAAACTTACCATTTTCGAGAAAAATCCAAAAAACCTAAAATGTTGACCTTGGGACCCGAATAAGTCCCGACGCACACATGGGATTGATGAGGACTTTTGACACTTTATTCCTTGTGGTAAACCTAAGGTCTCTACGAAGATTTGGCTCTGTCGGAATTTTCTTTATTTGATCACTATTTTGATGTCTAAATTGACCGGACTAACATGAATTTAAAAAATAAAAAATACACATTGCGTTTGCTGGAATGTGCTTATGTGGTAGGCGTTTGCATACCTAGGTGGCAAGACTCTTGGAATTACTTCTAGAATGTTTCAGCTAAGCTAAGCTACAATTTTTTATGCGTTAAAACCACTGCTATGTAGGCACGGGTCTCTCCCACACACAGCACACTACATAGCTGAGATTTTTAAGAATAACGCTAACTCCTGCTTCTTCTAAGCTAATGCTGCTCAAATGCGGATTGGTGGAAGGGTTCAACACGTGTTCAACACGGAGTCGAATGCCTTCGACAAGGCTTAATTATTGCTTTAAAATTAAAAACAACCACTGACAAAGCGCCACGAAATTTTTGTTACTCTTCCACGTACTGACCGTGTGGTCCGCGCTCGACAATGCATAACTTGATTGATCACACATAATTGAAGCGAGACTTCCTCTTTAAGAGCCCTCCTTTGTATAAAATATTATATTATATTAATATATATTTATAAAAAGCTTTTATAACTTTTTTTACTTTCGTGCATTGTCATCGGAACCAAATTGTGTGCTAAATTTCAGCTCGATAGCTTCAGTGGAAGTGAGTGAAATATTGATTGCAAGATTCCAGGACATAGATACATAAACATACATACGAGTGAAGTTAAATAAAAGCTTTTAAAAAAAATGTTAAAAGAACAAAATATGACAACCTATTTTTCCAAATGTTGGTGATTTTTCCTTGGAGTGGACGAGTGAAATATTTTTAAATTTTAACTTAGATTACTAATTGTAATAAGAATGTGAAATTTTAATTCATAAAAAAAAACATAGTCTGGACTGGAGACGGACTAAAATTGTGCTAAAATCTCATGGCTCTTGTAGCAAAACCAAAGAAATTGGAGCTGCTAACTAATAGAAGCCCATTAATTGAATGCCATTTTGGAAATATTAGATCCATTAGACCCGGCCGAATTCGAGTAATTTACTTCATTCGGAGAATCCGCCTACGTTTAAAAGTCATCAGAAGCCATACCATGACAATGTGTATTATCTGAAATCATGCTTCTAGACAGCTCCAATTTCCTTGAGCTAAATATTATCACAGTGACAATGACAAGCTTATAAACTGACAGTCTGACAAAATCAATTCAATCATGTTATTCATTCATGACTTCAGTATATATAATATAATCTGTGTTCATGACAAGAAAGCAAACAGAAGCAGCTGAAGCAGAGATATCAGAAGAAATCAATTGTGTGCTCTGTCTGTGAATTTTATTTAATAAAACAACAAGAAACCGAGCAAAAAATTGACAAAATACCTTTTTTTATTTTTTATAATAATCGGTGTTGACAAATACTAAACATGTACAGTGTTTCCACACGTTTGCTTAGAATACCCATAGAAATGGGAAATTGGCGTAAACTGCAACAAATTGGAGAAATGAGCAGAATAGTCAGCCCAGCTTTTCCACTTTCTTACAAATTTTATCGCAATTATACTAATAACAAAAAAAAGTTTGATACTGACAATCTACGCCGCAATTCTTCTAAATATTTGCTGTATTCATTTTTGTTCAGCACTGCTGCTTACACTTCATACAAAATTTGGTGAGTTATCAAGCTGATATTAGCGACCATGTAACTAGATTTATCAATTATGATTAATTTATTAGATTTATTAACTTCCTTTATCATTTCCTGCAAAAGTAATCCCGTTTAATTGTATTCTCCATGTAAGAACTATTAATTTTCGTGCCCTATGTTAAATATAAATAACACACACACATAAACAGAAAATAAATAAATTGGACTTTTCTATATGTCCACCTGGAACACAACTCTACTCTAGTCTGTGTGAAAAACTAAAATAGAATCTAAATTTTACAATCAATGTCCCAAAAGCGAATGCTCAATGAAAGAAAGAAAAAACAACAAAAAACTAAGAAAAAATGTAAAAAAACATGTTATCAAATGTAATGCCAGTCTTTTCTTATGTGAGGCTTTCCAGTTTCCACTATACATAAGTGTATAATATTTATTTACAAGCCTTTAATTTTAAGGTTCAGGTACCAAGTCATTCCTTCAATTACTGCTGCTGAAGAAGTTGCAGTTGAGACAGATTCTGACAGTGAAGTAGATACTAGAAAGAAAAGATTTCGCAAGGAAAAAATTGGCTTCAGAGACCGTAAGGTGGGTTTAAATATACTTTTATTATGTTGTTCTTTGAAATAGATAAAAATCAACAGTATAGCTAACTCCGATAGTGGATATGTATTTAATGATTTTGTATCATAGTACATATTACTTAATATTTATTTGATATTTTTTCTTTGATCTTAGATAATTGAATATGAAAACCGTATGCGGGCTTACTCTACTCCAGATAAAATTTTTAGATATTTTGCCACAGTCAAGTTAACTTTTGGAGAAAATACAGAAGTTTATATGACACCTGATGATTTCTTAAGAGCCATTACTCCTGGCATGAAGCAGCCTGATGGTATTTTATTTTTGTGTTTATGTGTTAAACCATTTATTTAATTGTTTTATATGATGGGGTACATACATGTTGAGATGTGGAATTAATGTATAAGTAGGTCACCCCAACTTTAACATTAATATTTTATATCATGCTCATGAAATGTTAGTATTTTGGGAATTAATATTTATATCAGAATTAATTTTCAATGTCTCAATGTCTAGGATTTAATTTGATACTGATAGTTTGTTCATGTTTTGTTTGCTACCATCTACTAACAATAATCTGTTTAGTTTACACCCAACAATTGCAAACATTAATATGATTTCTACTATTGTATTAGATAACTACTACAACTAATTAGAACAACTTAAATAGTAAAATGGGGTATTAGTAAATAAAAATAATCTAATTTTTTTTGTTTTTGATATAAAATGATATCAGGGTATACAGGGTGATTGCAAGCTGGGTGCAAAGCTTTAAGGCACAGCTAGTAGAGACAATTTAGAACCATATAAGCCATGGTTGTCTTAGACGAAGTCTGACTATTTTTTTTTTACGAATATTTATGTTATTTTTACAAAAAATGCCATTATGTTACAATTTTCGGCTAATTACAGCCAAATTTAATGACAATTAAATTGTTATTAATTTTATTTAATTAAAGTAATGTGTGAGCAATCCAGCAAAACATGATCTAAGCGTCTGTGTTATGAGGATTTTTTTTTACAAACTTTTGAAGTTGATGAAAAAATAAAATAAAATTAAGAATACCGCTTTCTGACCTCATTTAAAAAAAAACGGATGTAGGTTGCTTCGTTCAAACCTTTTTGAAAACATGCTTACTTATCGCTCTTTATTTTGAGGTATCATTTACTCGGATAACTTAGTAATTGCTGAAATTAAGACCTACAAACCAATTTAAGGGAGAAAATTTGAATTTTTGGGCAGAGTAATTATAACAACATTTTCAATTCAATTATTTATTTTTGGTGTTCAAAATGATCGCCGTTATTTCTAATACAAGCACGGGCCCGTTTTCTCACTTGTGTTGTTACGTTTAGCATCATTTCCTGCTTCATTGTGTCAAATGCAGTATTAATTCTTTCAACTAACTCTTCTCTCGTGTTTATTTCTATATTAGTATACACCAGTTCCTTGGCCCGACCCCACACGAAAAAGTCCAAAGGAGTCAAATCTGGTGACCGAGCGGGCCAAGGGATAAGTCCATCCCTGCCGATCCAGCTATTGGGAAAGCTATTATTTAAATATTCCCTTACAATTAATGTCCAATGAGCTGGACAGCCGTCTTGCTGGAAGATAACTTCGCGATCTGTTTGGAATATCTGGGCACCGGATTCCTCTACAAGCCTCGGTAAATCATTTTGTAGGAAGTTTAAATAATTATCGCCATTTAAATTTAATTTTGACAATGTTGACTATAGCTAACTTCATTCTGTTGGTTTTTCGTTTCGGTGTGCGCGCGCATCGTAAAAATTTACTCTCATCATTTTTCTGTAACGCGCCAAAAGAAGTATAACTTCAAAAACACGTGCAGGAGCACAAAGCTAGGGCGGCTAAGGCTACTGACTGGACACTGTTTACCAAAAAAGATTAAAACTAACACAAAAAAGTTGTAATAATTAATTTGCCCAAAAATTCAAATTTTCTCCCTTAAATTGGTTTGTAGGTCTTAATTTCAGCAATTACTAAGTTATCCGAGTAAATGATACCTCAAAATAAAGAGCGATAAGTAAGCATGTTTTCAAAAAGGTTTGAACGAAGCAACCTACATCCGTTTTTTTTTAAATGAGGTCAGAAAGCGGTATTCTTAATTATATTTTATTTTTTCATCAACTTCAAAAGTTTGTAAAAAAAAAACCTCATGACACAGACGCTTAGATCATGTTTTGCTGGATTACTCACACATTACTTTAATTAAATAAAATTAATAACAATTTAATTGTCATTAAATTTGGCTGTAATTAGCCGAAAATTGTAACATAATGGCATTTTTTGTAAAAATAACATAAATATTCGTAAAAAAAAAATAGTCAGACTTCGTCTAAGACAACCATGGCTTATATGGTTCTAAATTGTCTCTACTAGCTGTGCCTTAAAGCTTTGCACCCAGCTTGCAATCACCCTGTATAATATAAAAATAATATAAATAATTAAAACTGCAATAATATAATAGGGTGTAAACTAGACACAAAGTTGCTAACAATAATACATGTTTCACAATCACAATTTGGTTCGGGACGCTGCCTATCAGATCATCGAGTACGAAAACCGCATGCGTCAGTACTCGACACCAGACAAGGTATTCCGATACTTTGCTACTCTGCAAGCACAACACCACGACCAGCATGAGGTGTTCATGACACCTGATGACTTCCTCCGCTCTATGACTCCAGGGGTTAAGCAGCCGGACGGTAATACATTATTGAAGCATGCCATATATTATTAAAGCAATGCTTATGATAATGATAAGAAATTACTGCTATCCACTAGTGGTTCTCTGGAACTGGGTCATCCTCACTTCTAAGAAATCAATGCTGTTTCTTCGGTCGACATGCATGCGCGTAGAGGGGTGTTGGTCATACATAGAGCTTTATGAATGTTTGTTAAATGTCCAGTCATATTAGAAATATAATACATATTATATGATATTACCTAAGATTATGCATATTAGCAGCATAGTAGTTGCCCTGGAGTTTGTATCAGGCTGTTGTTTTGCTTTTATCGAAATCTAAAGGTTATACCTTTCGCCGCCGCTCAGCATTGTAGCTTGGTATTCTATTCTATTTGCTGTATTCTCACTTATTTATTCATCTTTTCTCAAATGATTTTATATTTTACAATAGAGTAATAACCATTATTGACATTATGCATATCCATACTTCCATACTTCCATACTTAATATTATAAATGCGAAAGTAACTCTGTCTGTCTGACTGTGTCGTTTTGACGCCAAAACTACTGAACCGATTTAAATGAAATTTGGTACACAGGTATTCTAGAGCCTGAGGAAGGACATAGGCTACTTTTTAATCTATTATTATGTCTAATTCCACGCGAGCGAAGCTGCGGGCGTCCACTAGTATTTTTATAAAACTATCACCGAATGCACCAGTACCATCAATAATTGTTTTAAACAAATACGACAGTTAAACTAAAACCTAATTTCAGGTTTGGGGCTCGATCAATACAGAAGATATGACCCAAAGGTAAGGATTTTTTGTAACCTACCTCCGCGTTAGGTATACATTCATAATTTCATATATGTACATCCTATTTCATAGTGTCATTTTTAAGTACCTTGTAATCCGTTCAAAACCACCTTTGTTTTTGCAAAATCAGTTCAAAATGGTTTTGACCAGGAACATAGTGAAAAGCAATTTTAACTATGTTATTACACATTATCGCTCTACATACATAAAAAAAATAATATATATATACATATATACATACGAACAGTCGAACATAGAACCTCCTCCTTTTTTCGAAGTCGGTTAAAAATAAAACATCTCAAAGATGTTGAAGGACTCCTGACGGGACTCACAAAGGCCAAACGCTAACCTGGCCAATATCACAGTAGGCTAGTAGTAAATCGGTTAAAACCACTTTTGCCTGATTTTCGCATTCAAAAGGGGTTTTGCCTAGGTTTGTCTGTTGAGATTTGAGTATTACATTAACAATAGTATTTACTAGTACTCGTTGATGAGATGTACTGTACTGTATACCTGAATATATTGACAGTGATTAAATTCGTTTATTAGAAGCGAAGTTACCAAAATGAACCCATTGACGTGTCGTGTGCAGCACCGATGTTATTTGACAAAATTAATGTGCTGAATGCTTTGTGTGCAGTAAATTATGGCCTACAGGTTTATTCTTACATTTCAAAGTAATTTTTTGTTAGTCATATACTCTAAGCATTTTCTTTTCCTTACACACAAAAGGTTCTCGAATTTTAACCAAGGAATGAACAAGATATCATATTAAATACTTTAAGGCATCGGTGCATAAATTAACTAAACTTTAACATCGTCTATATCTATGTTGACCTTTCAGCTCAATCACGTTGAACACTACATTTTTGAACTCAATTTTGTGAATATTTGAACAATGCAAAGACTTGTATAATGCAGATATCAAACATTCCATAATACAATGTCAAAAATAATTTATTGGCATGCAAATCAAGTATGAATTGTAACCGTGTTGTTAGGATTGCCTCGTTGGCCTAGCGGTTGCAAATGCTACTGCTAAGCTAAAGGTCCTGGGTTCAATCCCCGGCAAAAACTATTGGATTTTTCTAAATTGATATACCTCGATGCTCGGAGTCTGAATTTGTGCCCGGTGTATGGCAATAGGCTCACCACCTATTACACGGGGCATGATGTATTTTTTTTTGTTTTACTAAAGAAGAATATGTTTATTTGCTATACATACTGAATACAATAGATATTACATATAATTTATTAACAATAAAAAAAAACAATTACAGTTTAGCAAAGTCTGCTCGTTTTAATCCGTGAGACCTGAATATTACGCAGATGTTGCTTTTTAGCGGAGCCTCTTTTTCGTAATTTTGCCCTCTGGTGTTTTTAGTTAAATTTAATAAATTGTAAAATAAAAATAAAATTTTATAGGCTCTTATTTAATACTGTGTAATCTTTTGTTTGAACTTAATTCTGTATAATAATTATTTAATGATGACTGTACTAAGATAGGCTGCCAACAGTTAAAGAATTGGTGACTGATCGTAATATTATATTGGTAATAATTGAGAGATTTTAATAATATAATAATAAAATTAAATAAGTAAAATCTGGCTGCTACGTCGTAAAGAAATAGTATCTGTCTACCTGTTGCATGGCAATTCTTTTAATTCCTACAATTTACACAAAAGAAGCTAATGTTGTTGCCTCTATGAACATATTTTGGCGATTCCTTTGAAACATCTGTAGGCTGGCACAAGCACCTTTTTCCAGACCACTTACATCACTTTCTTGTCTTTTCAGAACTTCGGTGAGGTACTGTCCCTTCTCTTCTCAATCTGTATCGCTCACGACTGTTAAATTTCCTTTGTTTAAGCACAGGTTGATGATTTTATTCGTCCCTACCGTGCCAACTATACCATTCTATCTAGTATATGCAAATAATTTAATTTATTTCGATTAGTGTAGATTTTTTTAACTTTAATTTGTAGTTGTTTTTGCGTAGGCTACCTAGTTGTTTTGTTTTGTAGTATGTTTGGTAGTTTTTATATTTTAATTTAGTTTTTGTATGTGCTGTAGTACTTAGCATGTAATCTTCAATTCCACGACGCTACACTCTCATCTTCTTTAAGTTTTCATAAGTAATATTGCTTCAGAAGAAACTTTTTTAATGTATAAGTAGGGTCACGTTAGTATTTGATGAAGGTTTACTTATGAATTCATTAATTAACATTAGAGCTTGCGCCATGGTTCGATTTTAGGAATATAGAATATTATAATATAGGTATAGTAATCATTTAGTTCTCAAGTGCTTACCTACTAGTAAGCTGTTATGTCTAACGAAATGCCATAGGTCGTACTTAACTATATACATATACTGAATCGCTTATTAATTACAAATCAGTACAACAATTAATGTATTATGCAGCAGTGCTGTCTTTGTATAATATCATTTTATCATTTGTACAGAGCATCAACCAACGACTAAACTTAGACTTGGACGAAGATTCCATCTTCTACAAGCTTGGCTCGTCGGGACTAATCACCTTCAGCGACTACATTTTTCTGTTGACAGTACTATCGAGTAAGTTATGTTGATTATAAATATATAATACACATACATTTTTAGAAAATTCACTATCTTGATAAATCAAGCAGCTAAAACTTTCAAATTATACAGCAGCATAATATGACACGTTTAAAAAAAACACGGGTATTTTATATGACTTAACGACTTAAAATATTTATTTCCTTACGTAACCACTATAAACATTCGCTTTGTACCCAAACATATCAAAGTCTATACCATATATCTTTAGAAGATCATTGAGCATGTCCATGTCGAGCTGACTGTAGTAGTGTTTCAGCAAGGCGGGCGTGTTCTTTCCATCGCGAGACTTGTTCATAACCGTTCGGAGACGCGTCCTGCGATCCCTCACCCGCCGCTCCAACACATGACCGAGCCCCAACTGTTGAACGACGTAGGCCGAATCTCGGGATAAAGTTTCAACTTTTGCAATCACACTAAAATTAACGGCGCACGGCGAGCAAAATTGATAGTAAGGCGCCCAGTGCTCGTCGAAGGTAAACTCGCGATCATTTGCCTTGTGTTTGGCTATCAAATATGCCACGAACTCGTAAAATGTGGGTCCGAAGCTTTTGATCGGTCCTAACACTTTCGACGCTTCCTCTCTGTGCTCCGCCACTATAGTCCTCGCCAGCTTCCGATAGTACGGCGGTGTTATGTTTTCCAATTTGTCCCGGTAAGCCGATAACAACCTCACGAAAGGTTCCCGGACGACCAATAGAGAGATTACACCCGGAGTGTTTACGGCGTCGCGCAGTTCGTCGACGCTAGGCCGCGGAAATTTCCTTCTAGCTAACGTTAGCGGGGTATATCTCGTTCGCGCCAAAAATTTCTTGTCGTAGCCACCTGAAGCGCAAACGTTTTATTCCAATTAATTTCCAGACGAGTTAAATTTTGTAACGAATTTAATGTGTAAAATTTTGCTTCATACCTAGTATATTAAATTTATATAGCCATGAGGAACTGGCCGCCTTGAAAATATTGCACCACACGAGGTTATGGGCGTGATCCACGAAGAATTCCTTGTTATTAATGGGTTGCAAGTGGAGGGAGCGTTGGCGACATACTTCCTGGACCCTGGTCACGCGGCGCTCCAGCTCTTGTGTCGTCGCGTTATCGGGCTCCAATGACTCGCTATCAATCAGTTCCGGTTCATCGTCGCCCAAAACTGGACCCTGCAACTGATCACAAAAGTTTATATTTTGTTTGCAAACATCACGCACGGTAGTTCGGGAACAGCACATTGTTATTATTACCAGCCATTTGGTGTAATTGTCAGGTACTATTGACCAGTCCTTCACCGGAGTGTTGACTGTGCTCTTGAATATGGTCATCTTCATGACGACCATGTACAGCGTAGCCCAGAAAAGAAATGTGGCCGTTTTGGCACCGCATCTCAAATATTGGTAGGCCTTTGTTTTTATCCGTGAGCGGACTCGTTTCACTGAGATTATCATTTTGCCGCGTCATTCGGTATACGAGTAGGGGCGGAGAAGGGTACGCGGCGAAAAGAGTTGGATGGAGGAAAGTGGACACTTGACACGTTGAAACACTAATCACTTGAACATTGTTTCGGGAGCACTCGACTCGAGTGTTGTTAGTGTGGCGAGCGGCACGCAGCATCCGCGCACCGCTCACGGAGCATGAGCGAACTTAATGATTTTGCGATCCCGCCCGAACTCGAATTATCTCACCACCGCTCCACATACATTAGCTACGTAAATAGGTTCTGTTTACAAATTGCACACGATCGATGCAGCACTTTCTATGATGATGATAAACTATACAATAAAACCAAACGTCCAGTTTGCTTCTATCACTGATCGTTAGTGGATATATTTAAAAGTAGGTACATAATTAAAACTGTTAATCATGATAAACGTATTCTTTCCTTTCCGCTAATGCCAACATTGTTTAAATTAATATTAACTAGTTCCCAATCAGCAGTATGATAAAAAAACAACTTCTAAAAACGGCCTTAATTTTTACCACTCACAACAAACAATTGCTTTCATTTTATAAAACAAAAGCTTTTAATCTCACACTTAACTTCGGGGTGCATAAGTCGACTGTATTAAAAATACGTCTACAGAAAGAATGCACATTTTATGTGCTCTAAAATTTTGTTAGCATTTGGGTAGTAGATGAATTCTAAGAGAAGATCTTTTCCGAAACCTAATACATATTTTGCTATTTATTTATAGACATAGGGTTAGTTAGGGGCATGCTAGAAACTTTGGGTGGTTTAGCAAGTTTGTCAATTGCTTAATACTAAGGAATATTTTATTACTAGGTGCTTTATCCCTTCAAATTTTTGATATGTATTCTGGAAATATTTTAAGTAGATTTTTTATCCCAAGGGAACACAGTATCGGAGTAAAAAAGAAACCTATATGTAAATCCAGGATGTCAGCTACCTCCATACTAAATTTTATCAAAACTGGCCGAGCCGTTTGAGCGTGAAGAAGTTCATAATAAACATACAAACACACACTTACAAACTTTCGCCTTTATAATATTAGTGTGATGCACGGTTTGACTACTAATAAACAGGTCACAATCAATCAGCATCAGGGAATCAGCGGTTCTTATTTTTTAAATTATGCAATAATCCGTTTTAGCGTCCCGGCGTCACTTTGAGATCGCGTTCCGTATGTTCGACTTAAACGGCGACGGCGACGTCGATTGCGAGGAGTTTGAGAAGGTTGCTGCACTTATCCGCCAGCAGAGCAGCATTGGATCGCGGCACCGCGACCATGCCAACACTGGCAACACGTTTAAGGTGACTACTCTACTGCCACTATCACACCACCAAACTTTCTTAATCCCACTGTTGGGATCGGGATGACACGGAGAACTCTCAGTGAGAAAACCTACATGGTTGTCTTATAATAACGTTCTTCACCGTTATATCACGTCCTATTTTTATTTTCGCACAAATTAAAAAAGTCATTAGTGCGTTTGGATTTGAACCCTAATGGGGTTCTGGAGAGGTCCAGTGAGAGGCGAGTTAAATAGCCACTAAACTGTTCAGGAGTACCCAAGAAGTCTACGTGTTACAAACACTGAGAAATAAAAATCTTACCCGGCCAAGATTCGAACCTGGGATCCGCAGTTCAGCAGTCAGGGTCACCACCTCGCCACGTATTGTCAAAATAAATGTGATAATGTATCAACAAATTTTCTTAGTGTTTTGTATTTTATTTTACAGGGCATAAATTCAGCTCTCACCACATATTTCTTTGGTCCGAAACTAAATGAGAAACTAACGATTGAGAAGTTCCTGGATTTTCAACAGCAGCTTCAGAAAGAAATTTTGTCCCTCGAATTCCAGAGGAAACAACCAGGTAACATTCCAAAAATTCATTTATACTTATACCTACGTTTAATATTACTATAATGAAAGCTTTTTTTTCTGATCCCACTGATGTGTCTATAATTATTTGACCCCAAGCGCCCACTTTTTTTGCTTCACCTTTCACTCCCTTGCCTTCATTTCATAACGAACTTTATGAAGACTTATGTTGCGACTCCAACGCAGAGAGTAACGTTTTCGCATATTTCGCAAATCGTTATAGCGTCATTTATGATTAAGGTCCTTTTCTAATGAGTCGATGATCCTACGCTGCAATATAGGTACTGCAGTAAATAAACGATATCTATTTCTTTCTAACAGAAAGAGTTTATTAAGTTATCTTTACTTAACACCACTTTTCTTAAACTCAATTACATTTTTCTCCCGCTCATACTTATTTCAGATGAAAATGGGCGTATAACTGAAGCCGATTTTGCTGAGTTGCTGTTGGCTTACGCCGGCTACCCGGCAAAGAAGAAGGCTAGGATGTTGAAACGCGTGAAAAAGACGTGAGTAGACCGTATAGTTATTTAATTTTAATCTTCAATACACCACAACATTTTCTCTATCCCACTGTTGGGCACGGGTTTCCTGAGAATGGGAGGGTATAGCCCATAGTCCACAATGCTGGTCAAGTGCAGCGCAGACTTCACATGCCTTCGACATAATTATGGTGAACTCTTAGGCATGCAGGTTTTCTCAATGTTTTTCTTATCTGGAACACAACTCAGATTTGAATTTGGCAACATGGATTCGAACCCAGACCCCAATAACAACTAGGCTGTCAACGCTGTTTTTAAAAAAATATTACAAGTAACATGTAATTCGCTTTCACCATGCAAAATAACAATGGAGTAAGGGCGAAAGCAAATAATTTCTTACTATTAGTATATGGGCCGAAGATGGTTCCATTATGTAACTGCTTGAATTTATTTATCTCTGTAGTTCCATGGAGTGTTTTTATTCTAATATGAAATTGCTGGGACCTAGCGGATTTACTACAAAAACTTCGCGGGACATCTGTAGCGACAGATACTTATCTCAAAAAGTCTGAATAAAGTTATATTCAACCGTGCTGCTTTAGAGAACAGCTAAGGTTAAATTGCCACTAGTACATAATATTCGTTCTTTGGAAAATTAACCAGCAATAGGTAATTCAACCCCTAAGGTAGTGAAGAAATTGCTACAGAGAGATAAGACCGCCTTTTGGCCTCCACTTTTTTTTGTACATTATTGTTATCCATACTAATATTATAAATGTGAAAGTGTGTTTGTTTGTTTATTTGTTTGTTTGTCCGGCTTTCACGTCGCAACGAAGCTATTAAATGGTATGGTTTTTGTGTGTGGTGATAGTGAGGAGGGTGGAGAGTGACGTAGGCTACTTTTTACCTCGGTAAAACATCCCCATTTGAATATAT
The DNA here is from genome assembly GCA_944567765.1 of Carterocephalus palaemon. Taxonomy (NCBI): domain Eukaryota; kingdom Metazoa; phylum Arthropoda; class Insecta; order Lepidoptera; family Hesperiidae; genus Carterocephalus; species Carterocephalus palaemon. The sequence goes on along the minus strand of OX155643.1, from coordinate 8,984,071 downwards.
CGATGTATTTTTATTTGCTCCAGTAAGTCAGTTTACGTACACTTTATCTGCGGTCAGCATTACCTCAGGTTCCTCTAAGTATCTTTTAATTGTGGAACTGTCACTATTCATCCACCAAAAATGTGTCATGTATGATAAACAACTCATTGTTAATTCCCTTTGACCACGCGGGCGGAGCCGCGGGTAAAAGCTAGTTACTTATGTTTTTTGTGGTGTACAATAAAGTGTATTTGTATTATAATAAAATAAAATACCCCCACCGCCCCCAGCTTCCGCGACCACGGCGTGGGCATAACCAAGGACGACTACCTGAAGTTCTTCCACCTGCTGAACAACATCAACGACGTGGACACGGCGCTGACGTTCTACCACATCGCGGGCGCGTCCATCGACCAGCCCACGCTGCGGCACGTGGCGCGCACGGTCGCCCACGTCGACCTCGACCCGCACGTCATCAACGTAGTTTTCACAATATTCGATGAGAACAGTATGTATCCTACTTTCTTCTAATATTTATTACTAGCTTTTACCTACCTGAAGTTCTTCCACCTGCTGAACAACATCAACGACGTGGACACGGCGCTGACGTTCTACCACATCGCGGGCGCGTCCATCGACCAGCCGACGCTGCGGCACGTGGCGCGCACCGTCGCCCACGTCGACCTCGACCCGCACGTCATCAACGTAGTTTTCACCATATTCGATGAGAACAGTATGTATTTTTTTCTTCTAATATGTATTACTAGCTTTTACCCGCGGCTCCGCCCGCGTGGTCAAAGGGAATTAACAATGAGTTGTTTATCATACAACATACATTTAACATGACAATGCCATCTATTAACAACATCTGGAACTAAATATCTAGCAAATAACTAAACAACGATATCTTCCCATGGGGATGTTTTACCGCGGTAAAAAGTAGCCTACGTCACTCTCCACCCTCCTCACTATCTCCACACATAAAAACCATACCATATAATAGCTTCTTTGCGACGTGAAAGCCGGACAAACAAACAAACACACTTTCACATTTATAATATTAGTATGGATAGTATGAACTAGTGGACGCCCGCAGCTTCCCTCGCGTAGAATTAGACCCATTAACGACGTCTGCCCGCGTTCGGGTTGCCCACTTGACTTCAAAAACGGCAAAGTTTCATACTAACTTTGCACCCCCGTTTTACCCCCTTAGGGGGTGAATTTTCAAAAATCCTTTCTTTAGTTTAGGCCCTGCGTTGATATGTCAGTCAGTCAGTCAGTCAGCTTCCCCTTTTATATATTATATAGATGTGAATGTTTGTAATTTTGGATGTTTGTTACTCAATCACGTAAAAACTACGAAACTGATTTGGATGAAACTGGGCACATAGGTAGATGATAGCCTAGATTAGTACCTAGGATACTTTACATCTTCGAAAAATGTTCCCTTGGGATGCTTTGTATGTTTATTGGAAAGCTGTCTGGCAGAACGTCAACAGATGCCGCTGAAACTAGTTCTTAACTTGATTAATAATCATAATAATAATAGTCTTTATTTTCAGGTAAAAACCCATAGTTACATACATTATAACATACATTAAACTGTAACAAATAATAGGATTATGATACAACTCAGCACAGAGGCAGATATCCTGCATAACAACAAAGCATCTCTCTTAAGACTCTTTATCCCGATAATATATTTCCTAGGAATGCTATGCATGTTAATGCCGCATTTTTAAATTACTTTTTTAGTAAAAGGATCGAAACGAAAATATTCTTTCCAAAAGATTATGACCGTTTGTTTAATTATTCCGCGGGCGAGTCTGCGGACACAAGCTAGTATACGTATAATGTTAGTTTTAATCTACTTTGCAACACCCCCGAGCAATTCGCACGATTGTGTACATGCAGCACCTTCCTACATACATACATGTGTGCTGTCCCACATAATCATGTACTTACATATAACAATGAAAATATACACCAACATACGAACCACCACCAACACGTGTTTCGCTCCCGAACGGAGCATCTTTATGGTAAGTTGACGGTTAATGGTAGTTACGTCTAACTCTTACGTACGAAAATAATTTCAAATTGATACATATTTGCCTCAATATCTGTGCATTGTTACTGAAAGAAGTTTTAAATGAGTTAAAATCACGAAGGTCTTCGACAAGAAAACAATTTATTGTTGACGACGGCTTCCTAGGCTAGTGCTAGACTGCTAGACCACCCATCTTACCTACCGCGCCTCGATCAAGTACGATCGACGCTAGCCATAGAGCTATGAGCGTATATCAGAAAATGCTCTTAGCATTAAGTCCGCCTTTTGTACCATATTTAGGTATAATAAAGCGTTTAATAAATAAAAATAAAATATATCTATGCTCAAAAAGCGCTTACAGCATTGATGGTAAAATCAAGCATTGTTACAGTGGACGGGCAGCTGAGCAACCGAGAATTCGTAGCGGTGATGAAGAACAGACTTCTCCGCGGATTGGAGAAACCTAAAGACACCGGGTTCGTCAAGCTCATGTACTCGCTGATAAAGTGTGCTCGAGACACCAAGCCCGCTCTACTAGACTTCTAGTAGTAGTATCTAGTAGTACTTTATATTATCGGGGCCACACCGAGAAACAACAAACACAATGTGGAATCGAATTTCCGAGGTTTCCCATTAACCTACAGGGTTCATTGGATACCTCACCTCTGTTTTCAGTTAGCTTAAGTTTTGAGTTAGTTACTTTCTATGGAGAACATTTTCAGCTGAACTATACAATGCAATTCCTGGTCAATATTAATGTGTCACTTAATAGTACCAAAATTTTTCCTGACCAGAATCCTTTTCAAAATTCATATATGTACTAATAATCGTGACTAACTAAGCTAGCGATTGCAAAAAAGCCATTTGGCCAGTTCAGAATAATAACTTCAGTTTGAATTCATCCCGAGATTGTGCTATTTCTGTTTGGCATTGTTTTCCTATTTTAGGATAAAATACAGAGACATAGAAGACTCTATAAAGCATAAACATTGTTTATGGATTCTATAATAGAATAAGTACAGAATCCATAAATTTCTTTTATCTTGCGTTGATAGAGTTTTGATTTCCTCGGAAAGGGATGACGGTAGCTGAAGAGCGACAAATATTCGGTCTCTTGACGTCATTGCAACATTATTAATGAAGAAGTAGCACCGTTTCAACGAAGGGATCTATTTTCTGGTAAAAAATTGGAATCTTTTAAATATTTTAACTAAAAGTTAAAATTATTTATTTATCTTTTAATTATTTATCTGCTGACTATCCAGCATTGCTTCATAGGAAACCATAGTCCTAAATGCACATATTATTATAAATTGGTCGAGAGGTGCAATTTGAAATTTAATAATCGCAAATAAATGCTTCAAAACTGTTAAGTCTTATATTGTAAAAAGTTAATGGTGTAAAGTTTAATATTGATAATAATAATACTCTCATGTTTCAGTAATAGATAGTTTTGTTTTCACAAATAATACTTTATTTACAAATTAAGAATAACCTAGTCACTATTTTTAAATTCGTTTGCTTATTTTGTAAACAAGTATCTAATCGCATGGCCCGCGGTAATCTTCGAAACTCTACCGCGACATGTTTTAGCTTGGAAGGATCATGTTGCTAGGGAAAATAAAGTAATATATAGAAATTTTTATTTATCTCGTCACGTTCTGCGTATAACTGATCTCTGAAATATAAAACTACACTATTTAAGTGTAGTAGTTGTGGCATATTAAGGCTTACATTTCTAACACGCTTGCGCTTTCTGTTTCTTTTTGTATATTCTGATATACATATAAAAATGTTTAATGAATGTTGCGAACAATATAATGTTCTATAGGTTAAATTGCATTTGTACAGTTTTATTTATTATGTATATAAATCTTATATATGTATTTATATATGATTGCATCATCACAATATTATTTACGGCTTTATGATCCTAATGATGAATTTAATTAAAAAAATAATCCATACTAATATTATAAATGCGAAAGTAACTCTGTCTCTCTGTCTGGCTTTCACGCCAAAACTACTGAACAGATTGAAATTTGGTTAGATCCTGAGAAAGGACATAGGCTACTTTTTAATTGGAAAAAAGTGTTGTAAAGGGTTGAAAAGGGGGATGAAAGGTTGTATGAAGTACATTGACATTTTCAGAACTAGAAGCATAAAACTTATATTTTAGGCTGATGATTAGATATAATAATACTGAAGAGGAACTTTTCTGTACATTGAATATTTTTTTATAAATTATAATAACCGGTACATACTATAAACGAACCTACCGCAGTCTATATAATTTATTATTTTCATTCAGCGTGTTGTGAGTTTTCACTACAATTTTCAGCATTGAGAATGCGTGAAAATTGTAGTTTTTGTAGCTTCTCTTCTTGAATATTTCTGTTTGATAAATTAATTAGGTTTCCTTTTAAGATGTCTGTAACATATTGGTTTGTATCCAACAATGACCCTCGAGTGCCGTGTGTCTCAGAGACAATAGAAAATCAATTATTGTCAATCAAATCTACGCTCCGGTTATAAGCCACGCTCGCGGAAGAGACAAAGAGGTGTATACAACTCGCACTTGACGGAATAACAACTCACTTACTGTGGTAAGGATAGAGATAGCTGTATATTATTTTGTAGGTTTTATTAACAAATTTTGGAAAAGAAGACAATACAACCTCAATTTACATGTCTCGAATTTTCTAATTTTTAATTTTTTTATTGTAATTTTAGGTATCCTTGTTTGTAGAGGAATGTTCATTCATGGGTAGGTTTATAAGTATTAATATTTTTGATTTTTTTAAAAATGTATATTCGACATTATAATTCTTAATACATATGTATAAACTACAAATATTTGTTTAATAATAATTATCGTAGAACCGTATAAGATATATGATTTTAAAATTGTAAAGCAGCTCAAATGTTATTATAGCCACTGCCTTATTGTTATAAGCAATAATATTTGATGTTTTTATTATAATAAATGATATGAATTTAATGTTAATAATGTTTGATTATTACATCCACTTATTATGCTTCCTAGCGTATTAGCGTCCATAGTCCAATGGCTCGCGTCGATTCAATGTGATTGAAAGAGTTAGGCAATGACGGGCGCGGTCGGTTTGTGGATGGGTGACCGCTAGTGGCAAAATTTCTTGGACGCTACATAAAGCCGTCGGATGTTTTCAATGGTGGAAGCAGTCTTTAAGCCTTGTCGAAGGCCTTCGGGTGGCTTGAGAACATTCGACACTAGGTTGGTCACTAACCCCTCCACCAATCGCATTAAAGCAGCGTGGTGGTGTTTGCTAATATAATAACTGGGTCATTAAGGCGACGTAGGTTTTTTACTGTTTTAAAAGACGTGTAATGACATTAGGTTTATTGATAATTATTATATGTCTGATTTACATCTCGCTATTGTGTTTTACATAGTAGGTACTCCAGTGTAGATAGCCGCTCATTGTTTTGACAATGCGGTTTGAGAGATTTCATTACCAATCAAACAAATAACTACAGTGTGGTTATAAACTTTCATGTTTAATGGAACCGGCGAAAATACACTCAGTCGTTAACATGAAAACTGAAATTTACGTTGTTTTTCGGGTCAATGGACCCGCTTGACAAAAAACTGGCGTCTCAGATCGAAGCGGCCCAGAAACATATGTACGCGTCTTCGAACGGGGAATATCAATTGGGAGCGTTGACCACGCGGGTGTGAGACGAAATGGATTATTGCAAATTTCGTAGCGGCCCAGAAACAGCGCGCGTTCGCTTGTAAATCACGCGAAGCACGCCCAGCCGAACGTCTCGCGGCGCGTTCCGAAACGAAAAATAGACATAGTTTGATGGTGCTCGGAATAATTCGAGATTAGAAGACACTGGTGGACCGACGCCGCCGAAGAAACGACGCAGCGCCCTCTGGTGAGTCTGGGGTCTCCATGCTCGGCCTTGTCCATAACGCCGGTTATTTATCTCATAATGCTTGCCAACACCTACACTTAATTTTATCGTAATAAACTGAATTTTGATGGTGGCTATAATCTATTTATTTATTTATACAAATTTGTTGACACCTCTAAAAATATATACCTACAATGGGCGGACTTAATGTCTTATGGCATTTTCTACCAGTCAAACCATTTTGATTGTTTATATATGGATTAGGCGGCTGGTTGATTACAATTTAAATAATGAAGCTTAAAAATTATACAAACTCACCATCGAATTTTGTAATGTGTGAAATCTGAAAATTTATACCTAATGATTGTTTGACCACTTTATGAAAATTGCACTTGATTTCTCGTAGTGTTGTTTAGAGTCACTTACATCAACTTTAAAAACTAACCTACTTAGAAATGAGTTAGTAAGCCTAGATTTTTTTTATTTTTCTGTGTAGAATCGACGACACTATGCCGATGTACCAAAGGCCTCCGTTCTGGCGCGTGCCCCACCAGCGACAAGACCCCGAAGACGAGCCTCGCTACGGCCGAGGAAAGGTACGTTGATTGTATCACGTATACGTCATCACTTCACTATTGCAACACATGGATGGTTCTCGAATTGTAGAATGAGGCTTGTGACATAAACTTTTACGAAAATCCATAAAATTGCTCCTACGCATCATGTGAACTTTTACTAGATAATAGTGATAACATATAAATACTAGTAGTAACTTAATAAAATTGTTCGAATATAAGTGGTCCTATTCGAAACTGGGGGCTAAACTTAACCGGATTAGTTATTAAGTAAACACTTGAAATAGCTACAACTCTTTAAATAACTTCATTAATTGAATTGAACTATTAATATTATTAATTGAATTGAATTATTATGTGTTTATTATATTGAAATTTTGTAGTTAATTTAATGAAATGTATATGGGTACTTTGCCTGAAATAAAGATCTATTATTTATTAACACCCAACCCCACAAACAAATCTTAAGAAATATCAACTTAAAGTCTCTCTTGGCCTGTATATAAACAACCAGAGCGATCATGGCGGTGTTTCTAAAAGCCCCACCAGATGCACAGGAAGAGTTCTAAACCAACCGGCACATGGTACATGGGCTATTGCTATCTGGGTAATTTTTTTCATGAATTTCTTGATTGAAGGTAGCCTAAACCCAGTATTATCCCGTGCGCTACAAAATACATAGGTAACTTGATTAATTGTCAAATATCGTAAGGTAAAACATGTGGTAAAATTCTGTGGTAATAACTATATGTAGATATCATTGACATAAATAAAATAAAAATCTATTAATATCTATAATAAAAATCTAATATACATACTAATACTAAGAGACGTCTTTTATTATTTTTAATTAAGCTTAAAAATGTGCATTACTATTTTGAACCGACGTTAGTGAATTAAATGAGTATGTACATTAAAATAATGTTATTGATAAAGGTAACTTCGTAGTCTGCTATTATTTAGCTCAGTTAGATGCCGGATTATTTTTTTGCGTATAACTATTAATAATTTATTTTAATTATACGAACACAATAAATTATTATAAACGGGGTACCTGCCGATTTTTTTCATTGAAAGATTGAATATTTTTCAAAAATTTATTAAAAGTTCACCAAAATTAACAAGTAGGTACTAGAGTTTACTTTTACAGTAATTTTATAAATATCCTAGTGACTCGCTCCAGCTTCGCACGGTAGTCATCACCAGCCGATCAACCCTTGCGAAAACCGTACTGGCGGTGGTTGATGAGCTGGTGCTCTTCGAGATACGAGCGGGCATGATGATTCGCTCCATTACCTTAAGAGAGTAGGGAGGTGATCGCAATAGGACTAATTTTATGGGTCGGCACTACACCCTTTTTGGGAATTGGGTGAAGGAGAGTAACCTTCCAAGAAGACACTATAGCTGTGGCATAGGAAAGTGTGAAAAGGCGCGTAAGCACGGGAGTGCTGGCCCAAATGAAGTCAAGAGAGCTTTCTGCGTAAACTGTACATCAGGCATAGAGCTGTCACACGCATATCGCCTATCTCTCATATCATCGAGTACTGCCAAACTCTCGTTTGCTTTGCCACGAACACCAGGATGAACTATGTATACGATGACTCCAATAATATTTTGTTTAACCATTCATCCAAAACTAAATTGTATTTAGCTAAATAGTTAAACACTGGCCACATAATCTTTATGTGGCCAGTTTAGTAAATCTGAAACTAGAGCTCTACCTCCTCTTTCGGGGCGATGCGATGTTGTTTGTCCCTGGTAATAGCGATCCATATATAACTACATATATGTTACTTAATAATTCAATATTGCAGCCATGGTCAGAGTCAACGATACCAACGACAAGAAGCGTTATAATATTGATAGACTTCACTCGGCTCATCGCATTTATCTTCCCACGCATCATTACAAAGTAAAAGTAATTAGACATCAACAAACAGACACGGGCCAAAATGTCTATCCTATTACTTTCATTTGTCTGGTACCTACGAAAGCGCTGAAAAGTATCGTGTATCGCGCCCGGCGGTACATAAATCACATGGCAAGCCGCCGCTTTCGCTAAGCTTCGCCGCGGGAAATCTGTGTGGTTAATTACCATAGTTTCCGTAATTCGAATTAGGTCGATTGCGAAGGCAGGGTTACATTCAGTGCAACACCACGGGGGGAGGGGCGGGTTTCAGTTTGCGTTGGAGCTAAATTTGCCCGCACAACGTCGCGTCTCATCGCCGTGCTCGCAAGTCGCGCAACGAGCGCGCGTCCGCGCAGTGCATCGAACCCTCGACTCCCCTCGTAATGGGGCGGCTGCACACGTTCGTGGTGACGCTGCGGCGGGACAGCCGGGACACCAACTGGGGCCTGCGGCTGGTGGGCGGCGCGGACCTCGCCACCCCGCTCATCGTCACGCGGGTACGCCTCCTGCACGCTCGGCAACAATGTACGCCGGCGTAAACAAGCCGGCGCCCCCGCTGTTGCAACCTCCTTTGACGTAAACAAATATTTGGCTCTCGACCCGCCTAAATCATAACGGACTATTTAGCATGTCGACATCAAAGAAATTAATAACTAACGCTCTAACCACCTAGATGTGGGGCAACAAAAAGTACCTGCCTATTTATCTATGACAACGATTAGGGTTAAAGAATAATCGACCTATGTCGGCACTTATATTTATTCAATGTCATAGTTACATCGTGTTATACCGTCAGATAATTCGAATTTGGCTGACACACATCGAATGTTACCTATTGTATGTGTGAAGCTAGAGTAACAGTTGTCAGGATAAATTATTATTGATACATATTTTAATCTGAACGCAATTTGAGCTACGCGTAATTAATTTACTCATTAGCGAGCCGTTTTTATATAATCACATTCTTCTAAGATTCTGGTATTCTTGGATCCGTATCTGTCGTTCGACAGCTGTCTGCAAAAGCGTGTAGGTGACCTCATTCTTGCCAAGCTTCCGTCTGGTTACAAAACAATAAAAAAAACATTTATCAACATCCCAGATCCAATTTATTTTAGTAATTACATTGATTTTGGCAAAATGTATTTAGATCGTCAACAAACTTTTTCCTCCTTCCTAATTCCTTTTAAAAATTGTTATTAATGAAGGGTTAAGTTATGTAAAGTACCTACTTAATTAACTAATTCATAACAATGGTGATTTTATAAATTAATTATATAATACTTATATTATAAAGTGTATATAAAGTGTTTTAGGGTTCCGTACCCAGAGCCCAGAGGGTAATACGGGATCCCTAATACTAACTTCGCTATCGCCGTCTGTCCGTCTGTTACCAGGCTGTATCTCATGAATCAAGCCAAGTGATAGATAGCCAATTGAAATTTTCACAGATGATGTATTTCTGTTGCCGGTATAACAACAAATACTAAAATACAGAACAAATATAAATTTAACGGGGTCTCCCATACAACAGACATAATTTTTTCAGTTTTTATAGATAAGGGTACGACTCGCACTTCGCCGGTTTTATTTTTTATTTGTTAGTTTGTCCTCCCCATCCACGGAATGATGGGTATAAAGTTAGTTTTAAGTTACTTTGCAACAACCCGCGATTATGGCGTATGATGGCGTATACTCTTAAGCATATTTGTTATCTCCCACGTAAGAAAGCATTTACGGTAGATTTACGGGTGGTGCGTACTATATATGTACTTAGTAGTATAGGTTCCAATTAAAAGTTTCGTTATAATAGTTTAGCCAAGACTTGAAATTAATTAATAAGCCTTTGCCGAAATTCTTCTTTACACTTCTTACTTTCCACACAACTCACAGGTATAGATACATAATATCACGCCTGTATTTCCCCGAAGGGATAGGCAGAGGTGTGTATGCACTAACACTTCATCAGTTATTTTAGGTCCTATGTAAATATGTGGTGAGCCTATTGCCATACACCGGGCACAAATCCCAAATTCATATTCCGAACTGCTACCGGGTATTTTAACTTAGATAAACCAAATAGTTGTTGCCCGACCCGTGGATCAAACCCTGGATGAGGAGTACTTCACTATTATTTAGTTATTTTAGTGTTTGATTGTGATATTTTGCGGCATTTTATAAACTTTCAAATCTTGATAGCTGAAAAAGAAATTTATTACCTACGGCCTACGGATTTAAATTTTACACGTTGGTTCAGTCCCGGTGCTTTTTTTACAGTAAGCATGATTGGATTGGATCACCCATGCAAAGCTCTAGACTGGCTCTTTAATGGAAAAATAAATGCAATTGCCAGTATTAAAATTCAACATTGCCGATTCGACCGATTTCAGAGTGTAGATAAATAACAAAAAAGACATTCAAAATCTCCGAGTAAACGTTAGGTACAATTTTTCAAATTTATTTACATGAATTGTAACCTTGCAGTACCCATAAAATAATGGTTTAAAGATGTGTACCTACTACATAATATTGAGTACGTACATACGAGTACGTTAGAAGTTTTATTAAGAATTGTCCAGTTCTTTACATATCTGTAGTAGTTAAAAGGTGAGTAATGAGCCTGACACGCAATAATTAACACATCTGAATATTATTGTGCTATACTAGGTAGGTATTGTTTTTACGGTACTAAGTAAGATAGCCATACAATAATTGAACTTGATAATTAGGTATTTATTGCTTTTAAGATAAATACTTCAAAACATTCTCAATAATTAGTATGAAAGTAATAGTGTTTTTAGCTAGTGTTTTTTCCAAACCAATACATTCAATGATAGGTACCGAAAAAAACTCTCTTACCAAAATGCTAAGTAGAAAACAAATTAGGTACCATCATCGCCTACTGATTACTGATTTAGTTTACTCTTATGCTGATTACTTATGATAACTTTTAGTGCTGAGATTTTATTTAAGTGATTCAACTGGAAGTTGGGATCTCTTCGAGTAAGGCCGAATTTTAATCACAGCGATATGACTGCTTGAATGATTGGATCACTAGAACGTATGCCAATATGAAACTAGGTAAGCCAAGGTTAGACATCGACGTTAGGAAGCTGGAATGGAACGTTAGTTTGAAAATTTAAATGAGTCAGTAGAGTAGGCATAGGTAGATACCATCTGGAAAGTTTTCGTTGATCCAAAATAAATCGAACGTCTATTGCACTAACTCGTATCAAAACGTGACCTTGGTTATCATATATCTAGTTCATGCGGCCTTGAGCCAATTAATCTTCATTTGCTATAAAACATTTTGATTGCCTTCTTCCTTTACATATGGTTTGGATGAGTCAATAACTGTCATTATTATCTTATGTTAGACTAGTGGACGCCCGCAGCTTCGCTCGCGTGGAATTAGACATAACAATAGTTTTGTTTACACCTAGCACCCTCTTCAAAGTACATACCCTTCTTCAATATACATAGGTACATACATTTTCTGTGTTGCATGAACGATTTTGGAAAATAAAAGATTTATTCTTTCTTTTTTTCATATAAAAATACAAATTTATACTCGTAATATTATTCCCTATGTCACTACGTGAAGATGCAGCTTTCTAATGGTGAAATAATTTTTGAAATCGGTCCACAGGTTTTTGCGTGAAAACATTACAAACACATCTTTCCTCTTTATAATATTAGTATAGATAATAATAATAATAGTTCTAGGGAGAACCTGCAGCTTCATTCGCACAACATGTAGAGATAGTATACCTACCTAGTCGGGACAAAAGTTCTGTTATAGGCTTGTTAAAATTTAATTTCGAATACTGGACAAAAAAGTTTTGATTGATATTGAATAAAGAACTTTTGCGCCGTCTTAAAATAAAATAAAAAAATAATTTATTCCATTTGCTCAAATGAAGTGAACGCAAAAGGAAGATAGAGTCGCGGTTATTGCGCTGCACCGCTGAGATTTTTGACCTGCTGCAAATTTTCATACTGTCAACCGACGTACTATCAAATGATTTACAGCAGTTTCAATCTACGGTAGACCTCTTACACTTAGGACACTCAGTACGGGCGCGAATGAAACGAAATCCTGTCCACAAGAAAAAAATATTAGCTCTTCAGTTAAGTTAAGTTCCATCAAAGGAGTGTTAAATAAAAACCTTGGACGAGTGTATCGACGAAAAACTAGGCAGTTCCTTAATGAGAGTTTGTAAAAATTAAGGCTCGGAGGCATAAGCAAAATCCTATTTAAAGACGAAAAAATTTTAAACGTTGAAGAAAGTTAAAATAAACATAATGATAAAATGTATGCCCATAGTAGTGAATTAAGCAGGCGTATGCCGAGGATTCAGCTTATGCATTATCCTTCATCAATCATGTTTTGGCCGTCGTCGTCGTCACGTCATGCCGCCTCGTTGGAGGGCGGCAAATACTCCGTTTTACGAGTAGCCTCTACTACGTGGACTTTCCGTACCCATCGGTTATCTGTCTGTGGAGCGACGCGTGGCTGAAGTCGCTAACTCTTCGAGCTATGTCGGTTACCTTTGTTCATCTACGGATTTCATCCGGTCCGGTCTAGCATCTTGTATGTCGCTACATAGCTCTCTCCATAGCACGCTGAGCTACTTTGAGTTTAAGCATGAACGATAAAGAACCACATCTCGGATGCATAAGCCAACACTGGCAAGACACAGTGTCCGAATTGTTTCGTCTTCAGGCACTGAAGTACTCGTAGTTCTGATGTCAAAATGTGTCGTAACTTCCCAACGCTGCCCGACTGAGTTGGATACTGCGAGGGACCTCTTTCTCGAAGTTGGACACACCAATCCGGATCACTGGACATGGTCTTAGTCATGATGAACTGTTAAACGACATGAAAATTTGGTAAGTTCATTTTAAGGTCAGACTGGTATAGCTTTCTATTTTTACACGCTGTTGGCGATTACTTAGATATGATAGATATGTTTTGAAGTTTATTAGAAGTAGAAACGCACTCTAGCTAATCCACTGCAAAGCCACTAAACTGTTATTGGAAATATTGGTATCCTTCTAGCCCCTAAAACTACCATTCCATAGATTAAAGTGATAGATCTATACCTGCAAACCTAATGTAAGTACATAGATAAAAGGTTTGAAGTAAAGTCAAAATAGGAAGTTCCATTTAGGTTAAAATGACCTCATAGTTTCGTATTAAATGAGTGACAAGCACACGGTGGACGCTGTCCTATTACGTTGAGTTGTTCGCCTGTTAGGTAAGCTCGGACATCCGCCAACAAAGAAACTGCAAAATACGCCTAACCTCACCGCAATCACCTCGAGAGCGTTGAAATGACGTCGCAAAAGAATTTTGCATCCGCGACATAACACGTTGGACATAAATATAGATCATGTCCTCGCCATTGACTCGGAGGAAGTGTGATGGATTTGCGTAGATCTAGATGTCGATTCGGCGGCCTCCAAGAAGTCGGCGGTTGTTTTCAATAAAAATGTCAGTAGCGGTTGGCACGACGACGCCGGTGGACGCATTTAGCCTGGCCAGCGGCCAAGCCCGGTGCATAGCACACGTCCCACGTCCCAACCTCCCCCTTGCCCACTCCCAAGGTCGTCACCATCATTAGTTTCGGTATTGTTTGCTCCATCTTCCAACTTTCATTAGGATGCCGTTATTATTTTGTCTGCCGCTTTAGATAAACTTTAAATATTTTTTTCATTTTCTTTATTTAATTTTACTGTAGGTAAAATTAGAATACAATGTTAAGAAACAAATATTATTACCGCCTAGACACAGAACATACTTGGGATTAAGGGTATTAAGGGGAAACTGTACAATTGATGACAAAAAATTTCTTACATAAGAAGTATCTGCAAAAATATACCTACTTGAAAACCTGCCAAGCTTTCAAGTTTACCAGAATTTGCCTAGCACTGCCGTGTAACTATACAGTGACATGACGCCAAAACATTAGGTAGGTACACGTCAACGGTCTAGAAAAATGTGTAGAACAAATCACAGTTACCTTGAAGCAAACGATATATACATACTCGTACCTGTGAGTCTGACCTAGTTCAGGGTTTCAGAATGTCACGGTTTCATTTCATTTCATTTCACATAAGAATCAGGTGATATATTTTAGTGTTGGTAGCTCTTGCGTAGGTTCTTACTCGTCACAACGTAAACACGTATAGGCATTTTGTATGTTATTTACAACTATGAGCGAACGTAAATCAGGCGTAAATAGGTTAAAACATAATTATGAAAGCTAAATTAAGGTATCCGGTTTTCGACGTATAATTTAAATGACGTTCTTTACAGCCTGGTTTTAGGTTGAATTATAAAGAGACTATTGTTTTAGTTTAATTCCAAGACACTATTGCTTATCATTTTGTATTTTGATAGTAATCAATACCGCCACACAATAACAGAAGAAGCATGAACCATTGTGCGATGCCTTTGGACGGCATTAAAACTCCTGACAATCGGTTGGCCTGTTACTCCTCCGCCAATCCAAACTGAACTTAGCGGAGTACACTCCAGGCCTTCATAATTGTGAGACGTGACCCGTGCCCTGCAGTACACTACTAAAAAACTTCATTGTGACTTATGATAGACTTCCGGTTTACCCATTGTAGGAAGATAACCGCGTGCTCCTGATACCACAAATTGGTTGTAATGATGATGAATCTTTGCAGGTGACCCCCGGGGCACCGGCAGGGCGAGAGCTGGTGCGCGGTGACATCATAGCCAAGATCGACGACTACGACGCGAGAGACCTGCGACACGAGGACGCGCAAAACCTCTTCCGGAACGCGCCTAACCAAATCAAATTGGTTGTGCAAAGGTAAAATGGATTAGCATACTTCATACGAGTCACGATATAGGTACCAGTGTAGAGGTGGACTACGATAACATGGCACGCCCCTCCAAAATTCAAAACGTTTGAATGTATGTGTGAAGGTATTTACTAAGACGCATAACTAATAACGACTGTTGATTGCACAAAAATTAAGAAATTAATAAGAATATTTTTTCAAATGTAATATTTTGCGTGTTTAATATTTTCAATAAAATGAAAAATTGATAATGCATTTAAAACAGTTATTTTAAATCGCTTGGCCCACAAGTCCCACAATATGCAAATAAAATTAAAAATCTTACTCTATATCTTAATGATCTCATTGGCACTGGAACTAAAGTTCAAGTAGTTCATCGCTGTCAATCAAAAGTTTGTCATTGCAAGTTTGATGTGTCACTTTTAGAATCGGATTCTCACACGCATTA
Source organism: Carterocephalus palaemon (assembly GCA_944567765.1). Classification (NCBI taxonomy): domain Eukaryota; kingdom Metazoa; phylum Arthropoda; class Insecta; order Lepidoptera; family Hesperiidae; genus Carterocephalus; species Carterocephalus palaemon. The sequence goes on along the minus strand of OX155643.1, from coordinate 8,968,370 downwards.
CGTGGGTATTAAATTCTTACTGATCGTCGTAGTTTATCCAGTATTTGGATTCCGTCTCCTCTACGATACAAATAATATGGTTGCAAGTGTTGGACCACATCGTGCAATAGATCATGAAGATGCTCATGAAGTACTTCATGATTTATGTGTAGTTTTGCTCTACACATTTTTTTTTAATGTTGGATATTTTTTATACTAGAGAATAAAATACTTTATCGATATGAAATAATGAATGGACCCCTTTATTTTTCTTTAAGAATGTGTATATGTAATATGTACACAGTAATTTGGAGGGGCGCGCCATGTGTCATAGTTTACCAATCTCTACAACAGTATGTAGAGTTACCAAACAGGTAGACTTCACCTTCCGTGTGAAATTTTTGTGTGGGTCTCAAGTATGGGTCAACAATAAAATTATTCTACAAATATTCTACTAACAATACGTAATACGTCGAATCGTATATACATCTACTCGAACGGAACTGATGCTGTTGTATTTCTTTTTTACATTTCTATGAAGGACAAAATAATTCGCCATCCAATGGACTCTTTAGTCACTTAGTTTTAGACATTTTTTTAATCACCAACAGAAAATTATCATGAAGGTAAGACCTCTGCAATAAAGCCACGTATGTGATCGGCTTTGGAATAGAGGATGATTGTTCAGTGTCACCACAGGGGAGGCTCGAGCGCTCATCTGTACACGCTGCCACGCTCGCCCGGCGGCTTTGTAGGCCGGGTGCCCACGCCCACCTTCTATCATGAGCTGGCCGAGTAAGACGTGATAGCTGTCGTCCTGTTGTCCTGCACTTGTTTGCCGCGTTAGGCGTTTCACGAACGTACAGCTTTAGCCATAAAGTCACCACGTCTTGCGCGTCTTGCCTCTGTAACACCGCGCAGGCAGATGCGGGAACTGCGAAGATTATGTCACAAATAATTTGCCACGCCGCCAGAGCGAACCGTCTGGCCAAAGTTACAAGTGAACCCTTAACGCAGCAAATACAGTCCCTTACTGAAGAGTTCTAATGTATATTTGATAACGGTACTGAATCATGTAGTCGTAGTATAACTAGTACAAACTTACGTTCTTGTGCCAATTACTCAACAACTTGCGCAAATGTGATGTAATGATAAATATTATTCGCTAATACGGGACAGGTACCTACGCTCGGTATATTTCAGTGGAGAAGGTCGCGTTTCAGAATTGCAGCATGTAAATCATTCTCTAGAGAAATAACCTTCTAGGTACGAAAATAAAACTGCAGTCAAAATTACCTAGATACGTCAATTTATCTGCAAATACCTGATATGATAGTATTTGACGTTATTAGGTATTAGATCTCAATAACGTCCATAGCCCAATGGATCGCGTCGATTCAATGTGATCGAAAGAGTTAAGCAACGACGGGCGCGGTCGGTTTATGGATGGGTGACCGTTAGTGGCAAAAATTTCATGGACGCTACCGTGCTTCGGAGGGCACGTAAAGCCGTCGGTCCCGGTTGTTTTCGGGTTCGGAACAATAACGTCAGCTCTTCAATTATGTAAGTATTACAAAAATATGGGAAAATCTGAAGAACTCACGTAGTTCTATAAGTACTTGATTCACTACCGATTTATCGGATACATTGGATACTTAGTTCTAAAACAAAAACTTGGTGAAAACTATACCTAATGCTCGACAGTATTTTACCTTCCGCATCTTTAATAGACGAATGCTGAATTTAATCCAGATTTTTTAAAAAGATCATGCGAGAGCATGTTGTTGATGTTATAAGTGTAATTTTTATGAGAAGAATGAGACTGCTGCAAATACAATTGTCTATCTAACTTAGGGACTTACCTGTTACTATTTACCTTTTAGACAACACCTGCCCACAATACATATACTACAATATGTAATTAGTGCATCTTAAATGTTGTCCGCATGTACAGTTAAGAATTTGTATGTATGTACGTGTATCCTGTATCACCATGGTAAAATAATATTTTCAATTTTGTGTTGAAAACAGAATTTTAAAATAGGTTTAGTTAACATTGTTATTTTTGTATTTTTCTTTGTAGATTTTCAGAATTTGCAGATTGGCAACCACAATCCTAATTAAGTATCTTTACAATTTTATGGTGATATCTACAGAAGACAAAAAATCCTTAATTTGTAGACTAAAGTAAATTATTTGGAGTTTGGTTTTTATTAAAAATAATACGTATCTGAAAAATAATCTGTTTTCCGTCGCATCCGAGTAAGTTTTGATATTAAGTTTATTATGTTGCCAGTATGGAAATTCCATGGACAAGTATAAATTAAAACAAAAAAAAAAGAGCATACTACTTCAATTAAAATTATTTTATCAATTATAAAAAAAATATTCATTATTAATTCCAATCACGGCAAAATTAGTACGAGTTATAATAATATAAAAACATTATTTGAATAAAAAAACCACCTGTTTTAAGTGATAAAATCATAGACTTACTACCGACCGAAAATATTTAAATCCATAATATTTATTTTTTCAATACCTACAAGTCTAAATTGCCAGTTTTAAATTAATGTGTGAATCCGACTTATGTAGTTGTGTTGAATTATTGGTGCATAATTATTTTGCTGCTGATAACGAGAGGTCGCAGTTTTCAGCCTCGCGTAGAGATCCTCTGGCTACGCGGCTTTTCGCTACACGCTCTCGTAGATTGCTACATTTGCTATATTGGAACCATATCGATAGCTACGATAGTAGCTACGATAATTTGCCTCTTACTGAATATAAGAATAAAATTTTACTAGTAATTTTATGAGTAGTTTGCTCTGAATGCAGTTTTTGTTATCAACAGGGTAACAAACAATCAAATAGTAAACACCGCATTCATTCCTCAAATATTTAAGTTTAAAATATTTCCTGTCTACTGTACGTGTTGATGTTAAACACCTTATCATGGCTTCAACCGAAATTTGGGAAACAATTAAACTATACAACCAATGTTTAGTTAGTTTACACGCGATAGTAGATACAACAATATATTTTATGCGTAGTGTATAATTTATTTTAAATGATATTTCTTCTGTTTTCATCACTAGAACTAGACAAGACCTTTATAGTGCCCTATATGGTCTAGAGAAATCGTGCTCAGGTCTTGGTTGTAGAGGTCAATTGTATCCATACATTGATATAAAAGTATAAAAAAGGTAGATATACGTACAAGTGGCTTTGAAAGTGGCACACTAAATCTGTTTAGCATCTTTTGTTTAGTTTCGCGTCAGTACTTGATATATTCAAAAAACACTGCCGTTTACGAATTTTGAATAAATACTATGAAGGTACATCTGCCTCGTTTTTACTTGATAAATCAATGCATCATAGAAGTATTATTCAGTATGTAGTATTTTCGTTAATAGGACGCCCAGGAATATAAAATAGGAGTCGACTATTAATGGATGACGATGACGAGTGATTATTGCTCTAGACCTCCCGCAGCTGTGTCTGTGGGGGAGGACCCGTGCCAAGCACGTGGTACGTCTATAAGTTTCAGCTTAGCTTCAGCTTTAGCTCCAGACAAAAGTGCCCTGGTGGCTCCACTTCTATATTCCTGGTGTACCTATACATTAGTATACATCTCAGTAGTGGCATTGACTCGCAACGCATGTCTAGGGACGTGGACAGGCAGGGCCCGCGGGGGTCCGTGTCGGCGCCTCGCTCGCCTGTGCCCTTCGTCGCTACGCCATCTTTCAGGTAATCCATTTTTCATATTGAACAGCAATTGAACGCCTAACGTCTTGAACTTTGATACAAAACATATTATAATGTAAAGGCACTCTCACCCCCTTATTCATAACAAATGTATAAGCCTATTATAGCAATTAAATGTTTTGTTTTCTCATTCAAAATCAATTCAGAATTCGAGTGTGGCTTCACACTTTATAGATGTAATAGGTTTATCAATTTTTTTAAGAGGGTTAGTTTTAAAATAAGCCTTTTTATATCAAATTTTCAAAATATAAAATAAGAACACCTAATAGCCTCTATTAGGTGTTCTTATTTCAAAAAATCAAAAACGTTACAATACATTCCAGAATAGTAACAAAGGTAGACATGGCGTAAGGCGTACGTACATTGGTGGAGTGCCTAAGTATTTATAATACATATTTTACTACTTCGTTTCACAAACATATTCGTATATTTTGGTGAATAACACATACGCTATTATATTCGTAGTTCGAGCTTGATTTCATTAATCGATTCAGCATTTTTACGACTAGCAACAAAAACATACAGTGATGTAACATGTGTCTTCTCACACCTACAAACACTAATCGTTAAAACAAGATGAAAGGAAACGCTTGCAATATTCATTCAAACATTCTCAGAATGGGTGGGATAAGAAGGAATATAAATAATCAAAACATCGCTGTTAACAGAAATTAGTAATAACACGGAAAACCCAGCCTAACTCACTTGCGTATTTACTACAACCTGCACAACCTGTGGGTTACTATTAGTAGTGCCATTAACACGGGGCAGATGTAGCATTAATTTAAAACTCTCACAATTTATACTTAAGACTACCAGCACTAACGCTGCATATGGCTATCAGCATTATCACAGTGTGAGCAGAAGAATAACACTTGCGTATTAAACTATTAACCATAGGTTACTACTAGTATTACTAGTAGTACCTAGCATTTACACGGCAGTTAACCCAGTGACATGCGAGGCTAGCATCACTAAGGCTAAGGGCCACACTACAAAGAGCCTCGCTTATTGCTAAGAGCCAATAGACTTAGCGAGCCAATAGGTTAAGCGGTAACAGCCCAGTGGCTATCGAACTCGCCTGTCACTCGAGCGGTCCGAGTTCAATCTCCAGCAGATGATGACGATGAATAGACTCAGTGCCTCATTCTAGTGAACATACGTATTGCACTATCGCAGCTGGCCAGCCCTGCGAGACGCGCCTAGCTTGGTACCTAATTAGTCACCAAGCGAGTGCAGAATGATTCAGTAAGTTAGTCGCTTGGCTCTTAGCATTAAGCGAGGCTCTTTGTTTAGTTGCGTTGGCCAGCCCAAGCCAGCGCTTAGTTCGAAGATGGAGCAGTAGCTTAACGGTATTTGACCGCAGGACCCCGAGCCCGCAGCCGTCGGCGGCGTTCCGCGGGCCCGAGTCGCTGCCCCGCAGCACGCCGGGCCCGCTGCTGTCGCCATACCCCGCGCAGTACGAGGGCGAGTACCGCTCGCTACTGCTCTCCTCCGCCTCCAACCGCACCGATGACACCATAGACGAGTCTATTACGAGCCAGGTGAGTTTTAGCCCCCGATGCAAAAATGAAATAAATGACATCAAAGTCAAAGTCAAATAATTTATTTCGCTATGAGGTGATTAGACACGCTTAACGAATGTCTAGGTAACTAGAGACTACTTAAAGAAAAGAGTATATAAGTATAATGCTATAAGTATAATGCTAATATAAACTGATCAATAAAAGGCAAAGAATTAGCTATTGATCATTGAATGAATAGCTATGCCTCCACTAAGCTAAGCCACGATAGACTATCTATCGGTAATCGTTTTTAAATTTCTAATAATTATTAGTTATAGAAACACGCTTCAATTTACTCGTAAGTGTATAGAATTTATGAACCATATACATATTTTGATGCTAACTAAGAATGAGAAACTTACTAATATTTCGTGGCAACCACTTCCAATGCTAATTTAATGCCTATTTCTATCACGGCTCTAATCACAATTAGGGACGTGAATGTCACCGTAAACTTTGTATCATTGCCAATTTATTCGGCTGAGTTGCTTTAACTGTCATAGTTTATCTCGAAATGCGGTTTTGTTGTCCTCACATCGAGTTTTGATGGAATTTCGGCCTATGAGGCGTCTACCGACGTATTCTTTACATAATTAAAAGATAAACCATCAAACCCTAAAATCATTCTTAGCTACAACCCACGACATCCCACTGCTGGTCACGGGTCCCACAGACAAATCTGCGGGAGGTCTAGTCTAGAGCATACTCCACCACGCTCCTCCAGTGCGGATTGCTGGATAAGTTAGCCAATCCAATGTCGAATTATCACAAGCCACCCAGAGGTCTTCGACAAAGCTTATCTATTGTTTTCAATTGTGAAGTCATTTGCAGCGAGAGCCGTTAGGATATTTATCACTAATTAGTACAACGAAATCATAGAATTTATGTTATGAGTGGCCCATACCACCATTTTGCTGAAAATATTTCTTTTAAATTTACAAACAAAAATCCAGTCTTTGAGTGTCCACTGCTGGACATAAACCTCCCTTAATCGGCGAAGCTCCTTCAGGTCCTGAGCCTTGTAAATCAAGTGGATTCCCACTATCTTCTTAAGGTCACCTGTCGTAGAGAGTAATAGAAGAGGTAGAGGAGTAATTACCCCTCTTGGTCTTTTCTTTCCTTTTCGTCTATCGTTCTATCTATTCGTATAACTACAGATTTCATCGTCACGGAATTCGTGACGATGAAATCTGTTTGTCTGTTGCGCAGCAATATATATATACTACAAGCATAGCTCTGTAAACAAAACTAATTAATCAAAGTGTACTTACTACCGATGAATCGGTTATCTGTGGTCAGAATAGATCCCTGACATCAAGAATGAGGTGGTACACGACTTACAATCGACGTGTTTAACGATATTTATGCATGTTTTCCGTGGATTAATCAATGCAAATTATTTCTTTAGAACTGCGAAAAAAAATCGGTTAAAAAATTCTTGGCACGATAGAGTAGGTACAGCTGCTATCGTTACTACTTTAGGAACTCAACTCTTAACTGAAACCTGTTGTAAAAAGTACATTATAAACTATCAAATCAAAGTAGTTTATGTGGTCACATCAGATCAAGTTTGACATTACGTGTCTATGCCTTTTTCATGCTCGTGTAATACACAGAGTAATTTTACATTTGTATAGGTATGTCCTCTATAATATAATACAATACTCTTTATGACAACCTTTAATTATTAAAATTCGCTCCATAGATAATAATACTTAATCCATCTTTTATTTAACATACATTATCAGCGCTTTAAACTTTAAAAGTCAAGCAATAGTTACAGGTTCTTTGCCATGTTATTCACGTAGGAACGTGGAAGAAAGTGTACCTATAATGTGTGTAAAGGATTAGCACTTTGTTTTGTGATCGAAAGAACCGAAAAAATAGGTTAACCGCCACTGCTGTTTTTAAAACTAAGTCGCTTTTTCTCGTTTTGGAAGGTTGCCAAAGCACAAGTTATTGCGTTATTAATTAGATCGATTGAAAACGGCGACATTAACAGGAGCAAGTTATTGGTGGAAATCTGGCAGCGAGGATTTATGGAACATTTGGAGTACTGGGACGAATCCAGAACCTTCTGGTCGCCGCTAAATCTATTCGCTGAATCACTTCCACAATAATAGATTACGGCGTCGCTCTACGCGTCTGTACTGCCGACATAGCATTACAGTTGAGTAATAACACTGGAAATAAAACGATCTTATCATTAAAATACAGAATTGTAAACAAGCCACATAAAAATATAGATTTAACGCTTCGAGATAAACAGCTCGTAGCTTCAGCATAAAATATGCAACGGGCCACTTACCCGACGGCTTTTGTGCTTTAGATGTTTTATTTCAATATAAATTATTAAACGGTAAAGAGCGAATGTTTCACGCGAATGGTCAGTAAGGCTCCGGTGGCGTGGAAGCAGCGCCCACGTAGACGCCTATATTCCCGTCATATTTCCAAAATAGATTGCATAGAAATCACGCTGTTTACCGAGTGGGAGCGGCTGGAGGCGCAGTCCGCGACCGTTCGCCCTACAACTCGTCCGTCAAGCGAGTGCTACTAGGATGGCAGTGAACCCTAATTTCTTCCCTAACGGGTACCAAGACCCAAAGCATCCCGAAGATGAAGTTGTCTCCAACTGGGTTCGTTGCCCATACTTAGCGTTATGCCTGACCTGACCTAACCTAGTGATATAGAGCATTTTAAACGTGGTGTGCCTTCAGAACCTGTAATGACCTTCCATAACGTGTGAATTCGAACTCTGGTGGTATAATTTTAATTACACATAATCTCTAACGTTGATGCGTAAACATGTACCTATTGGAATACTCAATTTACAATGTTACGAAAAATTGTGATGTAATATTCCACCGAAAGTTTACGACGACGTTGCCTTGCAAAATGTTACATGATCATAAAAATAATTATGGTTTTTTAACTAGCTTGTTTTACTCTTTTGTCACAAACTACATTCACATGTCAGTGCTATCACTAACTTTTATAACATATCCCGCAATAAACAATTAAACATCACATTAGGTTTCCTTAATACGTAATACGGTTCGGAATCGAATAAAAGAAATCACCAAAATCATTATTAAATGCATGCCACGTGATTTCTACGCTTTCACATCACGGACCTATACCACAGAATACCATTTTTACGAGTGGGAAACCGTTTAAAGGCACCCGACATCGTGGCAGCGACGCCGGGTTATGTGGGATGTCCACCCACTAAAACCCTCTCGGTGGCCTTTCTCGGTGCTTGTGGAGGGCTCCGGGATCTCTAATAATACGCACCGGTGCCCTCCAGCCTGTGCCCATGACAGGCTCCTAACCATACCTAAATGTTATCGTGTAAGGATTTGAGTCATAATTTTGCAAAATTAGGCATTCGGGTCGAAAAGATTTCACCTGAATTGTGTTGGCCCCTGTACGTACTAATTCATACTCTATGCAGCACTAAGCCATAGTATAAAGAGTCGCTCACTAAGCTACACCAATAGGTAACGAACGATAAGATCAGATTATATGAATAGTTATGAAGCTAAGCAGAACAAAATTCCAATTTTAAGTAAAGTGATACTTATCTAAATATTTAAAAATAGCATCGGTTTCTCATTTTCCCCACAAAATCACGAATGTTTTCGTTATAATTTAAATGGCCAGCTGTGATCGCTATTTTCGCCTCAATGCCACGTAACGTTTCGTTGAAATCGTCACTAAAACTTGAGGATTGGGTGATATCCACTATGTGGGTGCGTGTTGACTTTACGTTGTAATAATAAATTATGTACAATAATAAAATAAGTGGTCCTCCAAAGTATTTTAAAAACATTACAACTTTCATGATTATCCTGCAGAATAACATAAATCACCACCCATATTAAAAGACAATTGTTTACCCAATTATAATATGATTGGGGTATGTAAACAAGTTGACACGTTCTATATTAAATTTTTTAATAGGTACCAATCAGTTTTTGGTTGCTTCTGCCTGTACTTGCTAAAAAATGGCTACTGGTACATTTTAACAAAATAATACCAAGAAGACGCGACTACGTCAATATCTATCACTAAAAAGTAACCCAAATACATACGTCATTTCGCCTGCATATACCTACATGAAGGAGTAGCCAGAGTGTATAAAACATCCATTTTTACCATTACTCGTTTAGGCCTCATGTAAATAAGAAATGAGACCAATGGCATACATCGTTCAATAATTTATAATATTTACTGAAATCTAACCCAATGATACTTTGTCTAAACTGGGAATTTTCGATCTCGGAACCTCTAAGCTGTACATGCTTGTGACCACTAAAGTGCCAACCAAAAATTCAATGTTTAGATAGAAACTACATATTTCTAAAATAAGTTAAGATTGTGAAATAAAAATTAAAAAAAGTCAAGAAATATTATCTAGGGTAAACGGTTAGTAATAAAGTACTATAAATAAAGTACTATTTAAAGGAAGACCCATAAAGTCGAGTTACTTCCTTATCAGCTATAAAAGGCAGCAAAAATAACCATTGATATAACCAGTAAGTATACATACCTGTGTGAGTGCTATAAAGAATTTGTGTTGTTACTGTGAATCGAGACCCTATCAACTATTTTATAACTACCCTTGACAACCCATACCTTCTTAACTCGGTACGTACCTTCTACGTACGTATTGCATTGATTGATGTGTAGGTAATCACAAAAATCAACTTACTCAACAGTGGACAAGTGATGTTGCGTCCGGTCAATCTGTGGTGCTAAGATACAAATGGTTGTGTATCTTGGGAACGTGGCCCACATTGGTCTCTTAATCAGAAATATAACGGAATGGTGTCAGAAATCATAACCCACATGAAACAACCTCGCGGTATAAATAGGCCCGGGACGCGCCACATCGCTCAGGCGATCAGGGTTGCAAATTATTTATCGTTACACTTTGACGTGTCATGAAAAACAGCGTTTATTTGCCGTCGTGTAACATAGATTTTAACGCGTGGGCTCACCTATTCGTGCTTCCGTTCCGTGCTCATCAAAGATAAAGATTTTTATAAGTAGGTAGGTAACTCATCGCAACCCCTTCTTTGTCCCACTGTTGGGCACGGGTCTCCTCTCAGAATCGGATGGATTAGCAAGTGCCAAGTGCGCATTGGCAGACTTCACATGCCTTCGAGAACATTAGTAGGTAAATCCAGCTGCATAAAATACCGATACAGAAAAAAAATTTCGAAGTAAACAATCATCATCATGCTTTGATTTCACTACTATTCGCGGATAAATCTTACGGGCACGCTGTCCGCGTAATTTTTAATTTTTGATATTATTATTTTTTTTTTATGGAAAAAAGATAGCAAACGAGCTTGCAGCACCACCCATCCGCTGCCGCCCATGACAACTGTGACTGACTTTGAACAAGACTCAATTAGGGACTGGGATGGTTAGTCCAATTAGTTGAGAGAGTTAATTAGAACATTAGTTGGTCAGTTCGTTAGTAGGTAGGTATGAGGACTGGGGACTGTTAGTAATAGTTAGTCCTGTTAGTTGGTGTTAGTAATAGTCCAGTTAGTACTTGTTAGTAGGAGTCTCGTTCTAAGTCAGTCACAGATGTGTTGCTACCCTTGAGGACTAAGATGGTCGCCTCTAAAGAAGTGTAACCGGAATCCACACCTTTCCAACCGGACCACAATTGCTTTAAAAACAATTATTACACGGCGGAAATGGTACTAGGTACCGTGGCGGGCGGTGGTACTGCCCCGGGCGAACTCTATATGGAACCAATTAGCTTTCATATAAAACCTATTTGGTTCCCTATAGGCTCTACCACCTAACAGTTATTAATAAGCATTATTAATTATTAATAAGCATTCAATATATACATATAACATTATTAATAAGCAATATATAACATTATTAATAAGCATTCAATAATTCATAACATTATTAATAAGCATTCAATAATTCATGGAATTTGTCCCTGGATCTAAGCCGGAAATTAGAATAATAAATCTAGTTTTGTATTTAATGATACATGAACAGTATTTTTTATTTATTTAGGTACCTACAAGCTTCTAATTTATGTTAGGTGTTAGTGAAACAAGCATTTTAGCCTAGTTTTACTAGTGAAAAGCATTCCCTTAATCTTGAACGATAAAAATAGGCTGAATATTATTTTCTCGTATGGCGAAAGATTACAATTAATCTTCTAATCCCAATAGATTAGTATGTATTTAGAATTCACATATCCTGTCAACCACGTGTTAAGAGCTCTTAAATATTGTGAAGTCATTTTGTGAGTTGTAATTTAATATTTTGTGTTGCGAAAAATTCGGTTGCATTCGGTTCCATACAAGTCTAGTATAATATGAAAGACGAAATCTGAACTCAAATACCCACAACTCCCTAAATTAGGTTCGTTCGGCCTTCCCCAAAAATGTTATTCCCAAACTGACCATTCAACGTTTCCTTCCAGCCATACCGCACGACTCCTCTCGTGCTGCCCGGCGCCAAGGTCCGCCGCGAGCCGGGCCCCACGGAGAGCTACCTGCGCCACCACCCCAACCCGGCGATGCGCGCGCCCCCACACCACGACTACCGCGACACTCTCATGAGGCAAAAGGTAATCATTTTGTATACAGAAACCGCTCACTAACAAACATTATTATTATTAAGATGTGAACACTTTCATTAACGTGCGATTTTTACACATTAGCGCAATCTGTGTTACTGTTACGCCAGGGGTCGTGGGTTCAAATCCCTTGTGTTTGACTTTGTGATTTGACTTTTGTTTCTGACTGGATGTTAATACCATGTATTTAATATGTATTTAAAGATATATATGTATGTATATCAGTCTCTGACACCTATAATACAGGCTCGCGCCTAATTTGGGATCACATGTGTGTGAATGATAAAAAAAACAATAAGTAATAGTTCTCAATATGTTATTGAGAACGGAGAAAAAGTTAGCTAAATAAAAGGCAAATAAGCAAAAAAAAAAAGTTGTGTCTTGGAAAAGATCCCAAAGCATATCGAGACTGTTTCTGTAATTATGTAGATATAGTAAATACATAATTACAGAAACAGTCTCGATATGCTTTGGGATCTTTTCCAAGACACAACTTTATTTTTTTTGCTTATTTGCCTTTTATTTAGCTAACTTTTTTAAATTAATTAAACCTAGCCTTGAATTAGCCTAGCCTACTAACTGGATCTTAAATATAGATTGTAGGTCGAATCCAATCACTCGGACACCAGGTTATAGTGTTACTCCAATTTTCAAGTAGGAGTGAGTACTCCTACGTGTTATATTTAAAACCATGATTAAATGTATGACGAATAAATACTTCGATCAATCACAATGCTCACATAAGTACAAAAATACTGCCACCTACTTACCTTCTTTGTAAAAATGCACTTGGCAAACTGTTCACGCTCGTAATAATAAAACCAAAATAGGCACACGTACCTACTGCACGAAGCTATGCACAATTGCACATGCACACTCACATGCTATCACGAACACTTCAATGTTTTTAATTCGCTCACTAAGTACCTACGAGCGTTTAAAAAGATACAAAATTCTGAGTAGCTTTAGAGTTTTATGCTCATGTTTATCAGCAGAAAATTCAAATTTAAGACACCGCTTGAAGGACTCGTTACTCATTTGGATTATAAGTAATTGTGTAATATTGAGAATTTTTGGGAAAACTCAGGTGGCCGAATCGGTGTTGCAGCGAGTGGTGGGCGAAGACGCCAATAAGGTGGTTCATTAAACAAATTGTGTGAAACGTGCCAACGCCAATATCATAAGCTTTATGCATGAACTGTTCATCTACTTCGGCTGGTACAGTCGAAGGCAAAACTATGTTGATTCACTGCATTTTGTCCTGAAACATATCGTATCAGCTAAGCGCATTGTAGATTGATACTTATTCCATAAAAAGTGAATATTTTTAATCACGTGTACCTATGCGTGAACTGAACATACATAAATAAAAAAAGCAAGAGGTGAATCAATAAAATTATTTGAAAAATTTGATTGATTCATACGCAGTGAATCTTCAAAATTTTTAATCACATACGTACCTACTTGTTGACTCTGCATATTATATGATTTACTTTGATTCTTCATTGTTGTATACTCTCATCGGGTGGTGACTGGTTTATTTACTTAATTTTTCCTCTCATAAAGTCAAACTAATTCAATGGAAGAAAGCAATTTATTTCATTGAATCAATCATTTTGCAATCAGCAAAACGCAATCAAACGCATAGATATAATACCTAAGTTAAACTTAATTACCATTATGGTAGATAGACTTCTTTAATTTTTTGATTCCGATAATGCCTAAAATTATTAGCAATTAGGTAAGTTATTTGTACAACTTAGCGAACAAGCTTAATATGTATTAATGACCAATCCTGTACACTTTATTCATGCAAATAAACGATATGAATATTATGAATGAATGAACGATATTATTATTTGCGTGACTTTTTAAAGGCACTTTATAAACGTAGCCCTAAGCAATTGCTTTCTTCTATCTGTATTAGTTTCTCATTGACATTATTATTATTTTTGTAGCGTACAAACTTGAAATAAACTTAAACTAAAATAATTTATTAATCTTGTAGGTGGTGCATAAGCAGTTCAACTCCCCTATCAACCTATATTCGGAACAAAACATAGCCAATTCTATCAGACAACAAACGTCGCCTCTACCGTAAGTATACCTATACATAATAGCCTGAATAGTACCTAGTACATTTCGATTGAAATTTCACATGTATCATCATAGAAATATTTTAGATTGAATTAATAAAGAAAAAGTTCTAGATATTTCAAATTAGAAATCAAAGGTCGAACATAACGTTAGTCTTAGAACTAAATTTCAAGAGCATGGCTGGGTGCCAAAAGAAAATAAACCAGCATTCTATCGCTGTGTTTCTCTGTAGAAGTACAAATGTTGGATGTTTAGGCTCCGAGTAACATCGGGCTTCTAAGCTCTAAATAGCACGCTTTAGCGAATGATATCATGTTATTCGTTAGAAATTTTATGAGGAAAAGCACCTTCAGATATTCAGAGAATCTAGATTTAAGTCAACGAAATTGATATGTAATAATAATTTTTGGTACCTCTTACAAAACTTTCAATTTCTTCCATCGCATAAGAAAACACTAACTTAAGTTATTTTTGGGATGTGTAATAACTGAGAAATTTCTTTGCACCTAGCTCTAACGGCCATTACGGGCGATCAAACGTTGTCAAGAGGCAAGTGTTTTACTAGAAACGCCGCCAAACCGACAGTCGACGCCCATCTTCTCTCATGACGCATTAATGCTTATTTATTTTTATTTGCTGTCTTTAAACTCTATCAATCTTCGTCTATATCAAATCACACTCAAACCGCGAGAGCCCGTTGCGTTTAGAACATTCGGGCACGACGACGTTGCGCCGTCGACTCGTCGCGTCGTCAGTCGTATTGTCGTACGACGTCGCACACCGCGACCTATCGCCTCATTCTCGCTTTCATGCGCACGTGTGAAACGCGAACCATCGTAAACTAGTATCTAATACCTAGTTGTAATTGTAATCACTTATGAAGTATGTATTAATAAATAATTTTAAGATAGAGGACTTATTCTACATGATTAATGTTAGTATTTTTATCGACCTATCCTTCCTGAAAAACAAACACTAAACGTCCGGACATACTAACCCACTTCCGCCCCATAATGTTCGGAGTCGAGTCTAATATTGTTTTCTCTCTATGCGTTGCGCCCGCTAACCGACTAAAAACTAACTCCGCCCCCGCCCCCTCCGGCCGTGCAGCCACAAGCCGACGCTGCAGTACGACCCGTCGCAGTCGGAGACCTTCCGCGCGCTGCAGGAGGAGGGGCTGGGCGACGTGGTGCAGGAGGTGCCGCAGCCCGTGCACACCAAGGTCTTCACCGCGCCGCCTAACAAGGTGCGCCACACACACTAGCACTACACACATACGTGCGTAGACAAACAACCACAACCACTTGTACGCACGTACACGCACACAACGAACCACCCACGAGCACGAGCACTCTCACGCACAAATAGATACCTACTAACTACGTCACAAACTACCAAATACGAAATTAACAATACAAATAAAAGATTTAAGATACCAAATGAGTATACCTACTCACTCATCCACTGTTGCCTCGTTCAAAGTCGGTCACAGATTTGCTACCCTTGAGAACAGATCGCCTACAAAACCGTAGTGTAACCGGAGTCCACTCCTTTTCAACTATAAAAAAAATTATTACGTGGCAGAAATTGCCTGCCTAGTAGATATGGTAGTGGTATAAATCAGGAAGACTAAAATGGACTAAAATAAAAAAATGGCCTACGCTACGCCACTAATCACAACCGAAAAACCGATTTGCGTTTTGCCATAGTAAGAATTTAACTTTTCCATTTTATTTGTGGTTCCAGAGGCCGGTGCCACCACCGAAACAAAATCAAGATGCGACTCCGAAAGGAAAGCAAGCGACCTTCGTAAGTACTCATTAGATCTCTATTTACGTACGTACCTAGGTACTTTAGGCGAACTTTTCTAGTTTAGCTTGTTATTTCTGCTGACTGGTAATAATAAACTTGTATAAGTTGGAGAAGATAAACTTGTATGCATTCATTCTCTTTGGGCATATACTCAGAGGTCGAAAATGCCAATGAGATAATAATATATAATTCTGCCCCACCGGTTCGTCGAAGTGAAGTTAATGAAATCCGTCCTTTTCGAACATCAAACTCAACTTCTAAATTTTTCATCTGCTTCTAATAATAATGTTGCTTATTACAATTTGCCAACAGAAAATTTTGTTTTGTTGAGTAGGTACTACTACTACTACATACTTTCATACTACTTACTTACCATCAGATGGCTCGTCCGCTGGTTCGTTAGGCTAAAGTCTATTAAAAAAAATACAAATTGTTTCATTTCTAGACAATATTAGACACCGCGGAGTTATCATGGATTATTGACATTCATATTAATAGCTGCTAACATTTTCGAATAAATCATTCTTAACGAATGATTTAACGAATTCTTTTTGGTGTACATGTATATTTGTTTTGTATTTCAGGTGAATTCACTACACGAAGAGCATATCCAACAGTCGAACTCGTTTAAACGCCTCATGTACAACGTGCTAGGCGACACAGAGTTCTAGAGCGGCATTTCTCAGTCGCCGCCGCTAAAAGTTCCTAATGTTGACTAGAGTCAATATCGCTACATAACAGGAAACCTACTATTAGAAGAACTGTTAATAACAACTGTTGGCTTTAATACGAATCCATCCAAAATTATTGATTACCATCGCGATTGACTGATCCCGGTTTATAGCGGTTAGACAAGACAAGGGCGCCCCAATGTTAGACTTGGCGTTTAGTGCCAGTTACCAAGACTAACCATATTAATTATTGTAACTCCTGACAGTGTTATGTATTTTTGTGGATTTAATTGTTCTAATACTCGAGTATTAGGAAAATAAATTATATTTACAGTAAGTAGTAAAGTAACGGTTATTATACTAAGTGTTGATTTTCTGTTTATACAGAATATTGTTTATGTATACATGATTTAAGTAATGTTGAGTGTACAGTCTAGTCACGTCGACCCGAGCTCCGGTCGCACCGATGAGAATGCGATTTGATCAACTTTAAATAAATTATTTATTTTTATCTATCACCTTGTTTTATTTCGGAGGAAAAAAAAACAGATAAATCTCAAAATAACTATATTTATAACCTGAAATTAACAATTTTACAAAACAAATTAAAATACAGTCTTACAAATTTCACGAATTATAAGTACACAGATCGAAAAAGAAATGTAATTTGAGCAAAATAAAAATAAAAACTTACTAACTTATATCACAATATACAGACATGAGTATGATCTGCGTGGGCCGGCGTCGCGCGGCGACACTAGTAAAGATAAGGCACTGCTCACTTGCCGCGAGCGAGATGCAGCTCGCAACGCTCCGCCCCGCAGACCGGGAGCCTTGCATTACAATTTGTATAACAATTACCTATAAGGAATTAAGGAACAACTATTTACATGAGGTTAAGATTGACGTTATCGTGCGATATGTAGTGTGAATCGGCGCAGACGCGCTGCGGGCGACGTAACTGCAAGGCACCCCCTCCCACTCAGCTACTCTGGCCTACTTTATTTTATTTTCAAATATACAACAACTATTAGGGACCTTTTTATTACTATTATGAACATAATTTTACTATGCGATATCAGTGTGAAGTAAAAAAAATTGTGCTATGTATGTATGTATATCATTTAACTGTCAGTGTAACATTAATAAATTGTATTCATACACTTTATCCTAGTAAGAATCTGTTATAGTAACATTCAAGCAAATCCATCGTCAAACAGGTCCCTAACACAATCATCAGAATTTACAATTTTACAACATTCACAATATTAAAGCATACCAAATAAATAGTGCCGAAATATTTATATGGATAATAAAGAATTCATTTTGCACAATACAGATTGATAATGAATTTCGCCTATCAAACAAAAAAATATAAAAATGAATTAATTTGCAAGACATTCTTAATATACCTATTATTAGGTAAAGATTGATCCAGAGTAAAAAGTGGGAAAGTAAATAACAATGAAAAATGTACCTACATCTAATCTAGAATTGGCAGTTTCATGAACAATTTATAACTAGGTCATAGCTTAACTCAGATCCCAAAAACATTTCATTTAATAAAAGTACAGACCCCGTTGGTAATATGCATTATTATTTGGCAACTACAATTTACTTGACTTTACAAACTGTGCCAGTGAAATCCAAGTAAGCCTCCTTTTTTTACATTTAATTTTAGTTCGAAAGGGTTGGAAAGGAAAAAAACCAAAAAAAACCTGTAGGTTGATAATACAAAAACGCAAATTTTGTGTTTAATATCACATATTCACTTGCCATAATTCTTGACTCAAGGACAAAAGTACAAACGGTTAAATTGGAAGCGCGTTTTGAAAAGTTAAATATAAATTAATTTGACTTATTTAACATTAAATGAAAAACTGATGACTCAGTAAAATTGAGTAATCAATGTTACTTGCTGATAAATAATGTATCTTTCTAGATGAAAGAAGTTTTAATATGGGTTGTAAATGTAAAAGTTTTTTTTTTTTTCTGTACATAATTTTAGTTCAGGTAACTTTAAATGGTAAAAGATTTCATAATATTTCGGCACAAGACATAAACAAGGAAAAAATTTAACTCATAAAGATTTTAAAGATTATCCGCGCGACAACAGATGGAATAAGTCACTACAGTCAACAGGCTGCTGAGCGATGCGCGGTTTTGCGGATCATCCTTGAATTATTAGCACCAAACGTCAAAACTATCTATTAACATTCTATCTACATATTAGCAGATTTATTAGTGACTATCTAATCATAATGACTAATTAAATAAATTTATAAGAGGGTAGGTATACATAAAAATAATTAAGATATACACATAGGTATAGCGAGCAATTATAACACTCCAATCGTATCATAAACATTAAGTTACAACATAAAATTACAAATCTAAGTGTAGTAAGTATTAATAACAGATCAATCGTTTACATTTATTTGTTCAAGAAGCCTCCTGAGAAATACATTAACATAATAAATACTAAAGAGCCGACGTTTTGTGGCGATGTGATATAAAATAGTGATGTTGGATTAGGCGATGAAGGCATTGATTTACTACCACCGTAGATTTAACACTACATACGAAAATTTGCTTGAAATCTGTCGCCTTATTGACATATACATTCGTACGTAGAGATATAGAAGTAAATTACGCACGACCGAATCAAAATAGTAAAGTACCATATTTACCAAATCTATATATATAAAAGGAAAGGAAGCTGACTGACTGACTGACTGACTGACTGACTGACTGACTGACTGACATGTCAACGCAGGGTCTAAACTATAAGGGTTAGAAACTTGAAATTTTGCACAGGGGTTCCTTTTATAACGGGAGCACTAAAAAAGGATTTTTGAAAATTCACCCCCTAAGGGGGTAAAACGGGGGTGCAAAGTTAGTATGAAACTTTGACGTTTTTGAAGTTAGTGAATGTCTAATTCCACGCGAGCGAAGCTGCGGGCGTCCACTAGTTCAATCTAATATAAGCCATTACGATAACAATTCTAAGTACGTACGTGTGAGTTATGTCATTTCATAACTAGCCGCCGACCAAATCAACATTTTTCGTAATAATAGCAAAAAAATATCAACAACAACATGTATATATAGATAATGTTAAACACATTAACAACAACACGCAAAATATGAAATCCCATGCATTTTGCGTCTTTTAAGCCTATTAACGCGCACTTGTAGCATCCATTGCCCAATGGCTCGCGTCGATTCAATGTGATCGAAAGAGTTAAGCAACGACGGCCGCGGTCGGTTTGTGGATGGGTGACCGCTAGTGGAAAAATTTCATGGACGCTACCGTGCTTCGGAGGGCACGTAAAGCCGTCGGTCCCGGTTGTTTTCAATGGTGGAAACAGTCGTTAAGCCTTGTCGAAGACCTTCGGGTGGCTTGAGAACGTCCGACACTGGGTTGGCCACTAACCCCTCCACCAATCCGCATTGGAGCAGCGTGGTGGAGTATGCTCTAGACCTCTCGCAGCAGTGTCTGTGGGGGAGACCCGTGCCCAGCAGTGGGACGTCTATGGGTCGCAGCGAACGCGCACTTGGCATGCTTACGTGTTGACGGCTAATCACGCACTACGGAAAAGGAGTGCCCGAGTCGCGACTAAGCTATCCTTTACCCACATTTCAAGCGTTCATGCTATTTACGGTTGGTGGTAAATCAATGGATGAAATGTTAAGTAAATAACGAATTCGTGAGAAAGTACAAACAAGTACAAAATAAATCTACAGTTTATTATTATATACAGAATTACTTATTGACTTTCATTCAAACTAGATGGGGATAAGCAAATAGTGTGTATAACAAATTTAAATGTAAGAATTTATCATGTTTTTATTATAAAAATAAAATTCTAATAGGACAAACAGCAAAACAATCTTGCTTTTCCGCTACTCTCAATTTATGTATGTATGAAAGGATTTTCATCGAGTTTTCATCATCGTACAAATATAAAAATCCAGACATTTTTAGGTGACTTTAGGTGGTTAAGGTAGGTGCGTTTTAAGTATGTAAATGTCACCCTCTCAAAAACATGCGACAGCAAGCACATAAAGTAAAACAAAAATTAAGTCCAAAACTTAATTCTAAGAGTAGCAATATAAGCAAATAGGGAAAGTGATTTGGTGAGACAATGACAAACAATGTACATATTATGTATTTAGAAAATCAATAATTTTGCTTTGGTAAAAGATCAATACTAGAAAATTGAAAAATAATTTTGACAAATTTAAAGATAGGTTCATTAATTTAAAATTCTAAAATTAATTTTCACAAATTTAACAATCACTTAAATAAATTAAAAATTCTAAAATTAATTTGACATTTTTAACAATCAGTTAATTACTAATAAATAAAAATTCTTAGTTTGGTTATTTTGCATTTCATCATTGACTCATGCTATACACAGGGTCTGTTGTAAATAATGGATAACCTATCAATGGATTGGAGGTAACCTAACCTTAACCCTCAAACCCTTAAGTGTATTTCATTCAGCTGATATAGTAAAAACCAGGTGTATAATTTAAAAAAAAAAATTAAACTATTAATTTAAATATTCAAAATGCCCACCATATGCGGCATAGCAAACTCTACATCTAGGTCATTGGTTGCAATATGACATAAAGAGAAAATTTTAATTAAAAAATGCGTTAAGTTTTAATTTTCATAATGTTTTACAAGTATTTTAACAAAATTATTTGTTAAAGTACTTACAATTTTAGGCATAACCAACTACCCAGGAATAACATACAAAAAAGAGTACTTACTCCAAAGTATATAATAGCATAACTTGATTGAAAATCCCTATTTCTTTATTGTTAATTATTTTGTAGGCATTAGACATAATTATATCTGATTTAGTTAGTAGGAAGATAACTACAAATAATAATTATGACGTTATGATTATACCTAGTTCATGTACGCCGAGAAATGTTGTAGAATATAATAGTAGAAGTGTTACTATTTTATTTTGGCTGTCACTTTGTAGCAATCATTTAGTTATTATGAAATCTTATGATTTTAATCACAAGGACGGACCTTAGACATTTAAACAGATGGATTACTCTATGAAACAATAATGTGTATGTGTAATAATGCTATCAATGTGAGTAAATGTGCTCAACGGCAGTGTGCTGAAAAATAACGACAGAACTGGCTGTGTAAAGAATTAATTCCCTTCTCTAACAAATATTCTGAAATGTATAACTGACAAATTATACG
Organism: Carterocephalus palaemon; assembly: GCA_944567765.1. Classification (NCBI taxonomy): domain Eukaryota; kingdom Metazoa; phylum Arthropoda; class Insecta; order Lepidoptera; family Hesperiidae; genus Carterocephalus; species Carterocephalus palaemon. The sequence continues at coordinate 8,946,623 of OX155643.1, read as the reverse complement.
CAGCTTTGCTCGTTTTTCTAGCGTTTTGCCATAATATTATTTTACAGTAAAGTAAGCACTAGCAAGAAACCACGTCCACTGTTCGCCAGAAATCTATCAAAATTATCATAACTTTGACCAACAAAAACCCCCTTACGCTCACACTTTCCATATGTTAATATTAATATATAATAGATAAGGAAGAATATTCGTTAATAGTTACTAATGATAATCATAATCATAATATAAATGATGCGTCACTACTATAGTTATAACTAGAAACATTAAATGTAATATTTACATCGACGTTAGGTAATATTTACAACACTATATTTAATTATAGGACATTTTGTCACTATATTCATATTATAACTGATTTTTTGTATTTAAACAAAAGCAGGGGCAACGAAAGCTGATGATAATAAGACGGTAATATTATTAATTGAGTTATACAGGATTATTTTTAACCCTACTACAATGTTTTGTTTTTTCATACGAGTAATGATTACAAGTCGACTGCGACAAAACGTGCTGCTCGGAAGAACACAAGAATTGAATATGCTGCAGTCGGCAGACACACTTAAGTGTTATTAAAACGGCTATATACAAATACATACATACTTATTTAATTTATTAAATATGAATGAAACATTACAGATTGGTAGAGGCGGTATACGGTTTAACTATGGAAGTACGTCTGTCAAAATAGAGTTATAGAGTTCGCCCGGGGCAGTACCACCGCCCGCCACGGTACCTAGTACCATTTCTGCCGTGTAATAATTGTTTTTAAAGCAATTGTGGTCCGGTTGGAAAGGTGTGGATTCCGGTTACACTTCTTTAGAGGCGACCATCTTAGTCCTCAAGGGTAGCAACACATCTGTGACTGACTTAGAACGAGACTCCTACTAACAAGTACTAACTGGACTATTACTAACACCAACTAACAGGACTAACTATCACTAACAGTCCCTAGTCCTCATACCTACTAACGAACTGACCAACTAATGTTCTAATTAACTTTCTCAACTAATTGGACTAACCATCCCAGTCCCTAATTGAGTCTTGTTCAAAGTCAGTCACAGTTGTCATGGGTGGCAGTGGATGAGTGGTGCTGCAAGCTCGTTTGCTATCCTATATCCATAAAAAAAAAAAAAAACCATTTCTGAGTTTTTGCATTGTAATCCGGTTTTAAGGTTGTATGCGGGCTATACATATTCAAGTACTATATTAGTTCTCAAATGTGGCAACGTGCCTGTGACCTGATTCGATCAGAACTTTTATTCTGGACAATCTACACTTCGACGAGTAAGAGTAAGAGAACTGACACTCACTAACACTGCTTCGCCCCACAGTCTATATTTCTACTAACAAATAAGGATGAACTAAAATTCTTATATCTCATACGAACTGGACTAACATTTCCAGTTCCTTCTTAAGTCTGTTCAAGTTTTGTCGCAAGGCTAATAATCATTTTGTCATACCTATAGACCATGTAGACTCTAAAAAGAAAACGCAACACGAGAAAAGTACAATTGATATCGAACGGAACTTTGTTCACTCTTTCTAACGAACACAATGTATGTTTCAATAAATAATCCTTTTTTAGACTGTTCTAAAGTAATAAACAGCACTTCAATGGACCCATTGTGGTTTTATACTTTATGCTACTATTTTATTACTAACTTGGATAGCGAAATAAGGATTGAGATATAGAAAGCGGCCGTGTGTGAAGCTATATTTGTTTACTACTTTAGATAAGTCTGACATAATTAGAGTATACGTGATTTAATTACCTGGATGGGAGTTATTTAAAACATACTTTGGTTTGGTACGTACCTTGAATTCAAGGCTAATACATTTATTAGCAATCATTGATAAGTATATTAATTGTAAGTTAGACCATCGTAATTAAGTATAACGAATTAGAATGACTATCATTACCTATATCTTATTATTATCTGCTTTTGTTTATATAGACATGAAACTTACCACGTATTTAAATTTTTTAAATTAATGTTTTTATATTATGTCAATCTTTCGTTTCGAGGACTGGTTCATCATTTATTTTAACGAATTAAAGCGTTCAAAGGTAAATTGAATGAGTTATTAGTTATCTATCACAAATTTCATCTCTTTAATATTTTATTATTTTCAGTTTCCACTACTCTATTGGATCAATGTGCCGAGGGGATTCCAGATCCCATCATAATTCATAATGTTCATTGTCACAATAAAGGTTACACGTTATGTAACATTTATTATTTGTAGAATTTGGTCGACTGGCTTGTAAAATATGTATGTAAGGAAATCTTCTTCGTCTCAGGGACCTTTTCTGATATTCCTAAAAGTAATATTACTCTCACATATATTTCTATGAGTAATATTACCGCCGTAAATATTCCTAAAAGTAATATTACCCTTGCATGTATTATATAGTTAGTTATACATCCCAGACGCAGTAACCACCCGTAGAGCCGCTTGCCACTACTGCCCCAATACACCACCCATAAGGGCGCTTCGTAAACTTACTTTACGTACCACCAACAAATACCTGAAATTAAATAACATTGTAGCGTCCATAGTCCAATGGCTCGCGTCGATTCAATGTGATCGAAAGAGTAGAGCAACGACCGGCGCGGTCGGTTTGTGAATGGGTGACCGCTGGTGTCAAAATTTCATGGACGCTACCGTGCTTCGGAGGGCACGTAAAGCCATCGGTCCCGGTTGTTTTCAATTGTGGAAACAGTCGTTAAGCCTTGTCGAAGACCTTCGGGTGGCTTGAGAACATTCGACACTGGGTTGGTCACTAACCCTCCACCAATCCGAATTGGAGCAGCCTGGTGGAGTATGCTCTAGACCTCCCGCAGCTATGTCTGTGGGGGAGACTCGTGCCTAGCAGTGGGACGTCTATGTGTCGCAGCGAAATAACATTAAGTGTCGTGTGTCCAAACATAATTAATGATTTTTATAACCTTTTATAACCTTTTGGTTTCAACTCTTCGAAGCTTACCACCCTATTCGGTTACGGTAATACAATGAGCACCGCCCGCCACGGTACCTAGTACCATTTCTGCCGTGTAATAATTGTTTTTAAAGCAATTATGATCCGGTTGGAAAGGTGTGGTTTCCGGTTACACTTCTTTAGAGGCGACCATCTTAGTCCTCAAGGGTAGCATCACATCTGTGACTGACTTAGAACGAGACTCCTACTAACAAGTACTAACTGGACTATTACTAACACCAACTAACAGGACTAACTATCACTAACAGTCCCCAGTCCTCATACCTACTAACGAACTGACCAACTAATGTTCTAATTAACTTTCTCAACTAATTGGACTAACCATCCCAGTCCCTAATTGAGTCTTGTTCAAAGTCAGTCACAGTTGTCATGGGTGGCAGCGGATGGGTGGTGCTGCAAGCTCGTTTGCTATATCTGTATTCATAATAATTGAATTATTAAAAAATATTTGTTTTTTAAAAAAGCTTTTTATAATTTTTTTATTTTTTTATTTTCATGCATTGTCATCGGAACCAAATACGTGTGCCAAATTTCAGCTCGATAGCTTCAGTGGAAGTGGGTGAAATATTGATTGCAAGATTCCAGGACATACATACATACGAGTGAAGTTAAATAAAAGCTTTTAAAAAAAAAAAGGTTTACCGTGTCTTGCCGGCGCTAGTAGACGGTGTCGTCGGGGAACAGCAGTAGCGAGGGCCGCGCGCGGCCTCAGGAGGGCGGCGCGGCGGGCGCGAGGGGCGCGAGGGGCGAAGGGGGCGCGAGGGGCGAGGGGGGCGCGAGGGGCGAGGGGGGCGCGGGGGGCAACAGGCTCTCGCGGCTCGCGCGCAGGTTGGGCAGCGAGCGGGCCGCGCGCGCCTCCCGCCGCGCCTCCAGCGCCAGCAGCGAGCGGATGTCCGCCTCCAGCGGGTCCACGCTGATGTGGTACACGCCCGCGCCCACCGCGGGAAACGACAGCCGGAACGCACGCCGCCCGCTGCAACGGTCGCGACGCGGACGCGGATCATTCAGCGGTCAAACATAACGATAACTAGCTTTTACCCGCGGCTCCGCCCGCGTGGTCAAAGGGAATTAACAATGAGTTGTTTAACATACATGACACATTTGTGGTGGATGAATAGTGACAGTTCCACAGTTAAAAGATATTTAGAGGAACCTGAGGTAATGCTGACCGCAGATAAAGTGTACGTAAACTGACTTACTGGAGCAAATAAAAAAACATCGATATCTTCAAATGGGGATGTTTTACCGAGGTAAAAAGTATCCTACGTCACTCTCCACCCTCCTCACTATCACCACACACAAAAACCATACCATTTAATAGCTTCGTTGCGACGTGAAAGCCGGACAAACAAACAAATAAACAAACAAACACACTTTCACATTTATAATATTAGTATGGACTAGTATGGATGTTATGCAGTATGCAGCACAGATCTCGCCGGCAGGTAGAGAGAGAGGTAGAGATTGGAGGTAGTAAAATTTCTTGAGTACTTCAATTCGTCATTCCAATTCTGTATTGTAACGTAAAATAACAGTCGTTAAACCTCGTCTTAGGCGTTAAGAGGGTCTCAAATCATCCGCTAATCAGCACTGGGATAGCTTGATGGAGTACGCTCTAGCTAGGCTTTCTCAGTCATTTATTCTGTAATACCTGTGCACGCCGAGTCGGGCCTCGGCGGCCCCTGCACGGGCATGAGCCATAGGGTGCGCGCGTCGGTCGGCGGGCGGGTGTTGTAATGGGCTTTTCTGAGATTGCACTACCTCATTTTTCAATTTATATATACCAACTAGTGGACGGCCGCAGCTTCGCTCGCGTAGAATTAGACCCACTTGATTTCAAAAACGGCAGTTTCATACTAAATTTGCACATCTTTTACCCCCTTAGGGGCTGAATTTTCAAAAATCCTTTCTTAGTGCTTCCCTACGCTATAAAAGGAACCCCTGTGCAAAATTTCAAGTTTCTAACTCTTATAGTTTAGGTTAGGCCCTGCGTTGATATGTCAGTCAGTCAGTCGGTCAGTCGGTTAGTCCGTCAGTCAGTCAGTCGGTCAGTCCGTCAGTCAGTCAGTCAGTCAGTCAGTCAGTCAGTCAGTCAGTCAGTCAGTCAGTCAGTCAGTCAGTCAGTCAGTCAGTCAGTCAGTCAGTCAGTCAGTCAGTCAGTCTGTCAGTCAGTCAGTCAGTCAGTCACCTTCTCCTTTTATATATATAGATAAAAGCTTGTGTTACCTGTGCTCGTCAAAGTGTGTCCTCGCCGAGTCGGGCCCCGGCGGCGTGTCGTCGCGCGCGGGGGGCGCGGGGGGCGCGGGCGCGGGGGGCGCGGGCGCGGCGGGGCGCGGGTCGGAGTGGCGGCGCGCGTCCGCCGGCGGCCGGCCGTCGGTGAGCGCTGACAGCCGCCGGTGCGGGTTGCCGCGGTACGTTTCGAAGCCGCCGCTTTCGTCCTGCATTTTAATCTTCAATTAATTTATCATGAAGCATAGTTTTATGGTATATTAACGGGCCCGTTGGCGCAATCGGTAGTGACCCTGTCTGTTGCGCCAGGGGTCGTGGGTTCGAATCCCACTCAGGACAAATATTCGTGTGACGAACACTTGTATTTGTTCTGTATCTGGATGTTAATATTATCTATTTATGTATATATTTAAAAATATCTATGTATGTATATCAGTCTCTGACACCCATAACACAGGCTCGCGCCTACTTTGGGGTCAGATGGCCGTGTGTGAGAATGTCCAAGATATTTATTTTATTTATATACTTCCTGCGGCCTGTGGCCGGGATAGCCCGACTTGACCTTGAAAAAATCATATGTGGTGGAAACGATCTGTGAATGGCTGTTTTTATTATTTTAATTCTGTAAAAAGCATCCTTAAATTGTCACAATTTTCTGTGGTCTGCGAAGCGGTAAAAAGGTCCGTGTTGGCAAATTGACGTTATAATTGTTTAGTGTCGATGTAAAATCTGACCATAGACAAATTCAATCACCAATCTAATCAGAAGTAAATATTGGACCGTGCGGAAGGTGTTTAACCGAGGACGAAATATGTTTTGTCGAGAAATTTTAAAATATTTTACACTGTGTCGACAAAAGTCAAGAAAAAAAAGTTTCAGTGTGTCAGTTAGGACCTTTTGTTTTCCATTAAACTTATAGAGGTTCTAAAGCACAAAAAGTCGATCAGCGCGCTATGCACCAATCATTTTTCCGATTTTATTATTATGAGATAATCAACACATGACTCGAATAAATAAGCGAAAGCAGGCTACATGGATTGATGGACTGATAACTGTAACGTATGTAAGCAAAAAAAAAGAAGTAGGTAAGAAAAGCATATCACAACTCTGATTTTGTCAAGTAAAGGAATAGTGAAATGTTCTGAGAGCCTTCTTTTTATTTGGTGTTTCCTTAGATTGAACAATAACCAATGAGTTAGAAAGAGTGGAGACCACGTCCCGAAAAAGGTTTTACTTTCACGCGCTAATTATTACTTGCCTATCTGTTACATCTTCTCACCAGCGTCAGGGGTTGACTGGGAGATATTGCCAGTAGGCACTAAGTCCGCCCATTAACCATATTGCAAAGAAAGGTGTCTACGCTCCTGGTCAACCATCGTCCGCTGCGCAGCTGAAGCCCGCAAAAAGTACTCACGCATCGTGTCGGGTACTTACGCCACTCGCCGTTCCGACGTTGTCTGAGACGCCCATGTCACTCGATTAAACCGTGTAATTTCTAATCAATATACGTTCAAATAAGGAATTGGCGTGCTTACTCCTCGAAACCTCCTCCTCCTAAACATAACGTTTTAATAATTTTTTTGACAGGCCCGTTGGCGCAATCGGTAGTGACCCTGTCTGTTGCGCCAAAGGTCGTGGGTTCGAATCCCACTCAGGACAAATATTCGTGTGACGAACACTTGTATTTGTTCTGTGTCTGGATGTCAATATTATCTATTTAAGTATGTACATATTTAAAAATATCTATGTATGTATATCAGTCTCTGACACCCATAACACAGGCTCGCGCCTACTTTGGGGTCAGATGGCCGTGTGTGAGAATGTCTAAGATATTTATTAAAAAAAATTGAGTAGACAACCCACCTCCTCGTGGTAGACGGCGGGCGGCGCGGCCTCCACGCTGGCCACGGCCTGCCCGCGCGCGCTGCGCTCGCGCCGCTTGCTGCGCGGCGGTGAACCGCCGATTGGGATTTTCTCCGGCGCGTTTTGGATCAACAGAATCCTGTTGTAGTTAATTGTATTAGGCGTTACTCGAATCGTCCATAGCCCAATAGTATCGCTGCGACCATAGACGTCCCACTGTTGGGCACGGGTCTCCTCTCAGAATGGAAGGGATTAGGCCTTAGTCCACCACGCTGGCCAAGTGCGGATTGGCAGACTTCACATGCCTTCGAGAACGTTGTGATGAACTCTCAGGCATGCAGGTTTCCTCACGATGTGTCCTTCACCGTTATAGCAAGTGACATTTAATTTCTTAAATCGCACATAACTTAGAAAAGTCATTGGTGCGTGCCGCTGGGGTTTGAACCCGGACCGCTCGAGTGAGAGGCAAGTTCGATAGCCACTGGGCTGTCACCGCTGAGCCCAATAGTATGTTCGCGTCGAATTCATGTGATTGAAAGAGTTAAGCAATAAAATTATTTACCATAAAAAAAAACGCATACACCACCGCTTTAAGTTCAGAATCCGTTGTAGAGTTGCATATTTTTAAAACAACATTATTATATATACTGATGTGAATTTAAAGTCTTTGATTACCTATTATGAGCTCGCCACCGGTTGCAAAGATGTAAATACTGACGGCACTGTATGTACATGAAGACCGCGCCGCCAGTGAACCCGACAGCCACCACCACCAGTTTAGTCCAAAACGGCCAAGCTGGAACCAAACAATAATTAAAATATAATAATGTGAAGCTTGTTAGTTCGGACGATGATAATGATCTACGAAACTTGATCTGATTCTGAAAATTCTTCGCAGGAAGTTAAATTACCGCCAAATTATAGACTAATAATTTACCCACGGTTCCGCCCGCGTCATATCGTTTTACGTACAGAATAACCTCTACCATCCAGGGATAGGGTACCATGCAATTTTCCGGGATAATAAGCCTATGTCACTCTCCAGGCCCTACACTATATATATGCTAAAGATCACATCGATCCATAAATGCGGCTTAGGCGGAGATGAAGGACAAACCAAACAACACACTTGCCCATTTATATATTACATAGTAAGGATTTACGACTATAATTCAGATAAAGTCGCAAGCAAGAGCTAGTAATAATCGGATTTTAATTGGACTGTTTTGAAAAATATTGATTCTTCTTTAAACTTAGATATTATATCTGGGGCCAGAACTCCAGAATAATTGAGAACAATTAACGATATCTATACTAATATTATTAAGAGGAAACATTTGTTTGTAATGTTTTGACTTCTTTCAACATTAGAAAGCTGCATTTTCACTGAGTGACATAGGCTATATAATATTACTAGGTGTAAACGAAACTATTGTTATGTCTGATTCCACGCGAGCGAAGCTGCGGGGCGTCCACTAGTTCATTATAAAGCATAAATCATAGAATTGAATAGAATCATCTACTATATAAAAATAAGTCGGGTTTTCCTTCCTGACGCTATAACTCCAGAACGCACGAACCGATTTCCACGGTTTTGCATTCGTTGGAAAGGTCTCGGGCTCCGTGAGGTTTATAGCAAAGAAAATTCGGGAAAAATTTGGAATTGAATTATTTATATGGCAAAACAACGTTTGCCGGGTCAGCTAGTAATATATAATAACATGATAATGTAAACATGTTTATAAGGAAAATGCTTACACAGATTAATGTATGAATTAAATCCTGATCTACCATGCATACTCCACAAATAATGGTATTAATTACATTACATCTCGTTTTAAATTTTCTGTGTAACAATAAGCATCATGTTTTCTCGAATTCGGCCTTTGTAGCTACAAATAAACTTTTTGACCTCAATTCTTGATGCTTAAAACAAGTTTCTCTCTTTAATCTGACCTTTAATTCTGAGTAAGAACATTATCTTTTTGGCTATTGATTGACCAACATAATTAACAGAAAATGTTAAGGCAAAAAAGTATAACCCCAATTCGAGGTGAAATGCGTGGCCCCCAGAGACCCTAACCAACGTACCTGTGGTGGTGATACATAATGTAATGTCGTCAATGTCTTATATTTTACAGTCGGAATAATTGTAATTCGAAAATCAATAGTATCACTTAAATATTATATTACAATATTAAACAATACGAGCTTGTATAATAGTGTTCTGAAGCATTTAAATTTCAGCAGAAACAACCAACCAATTGCATCTGCAGTGACTCAACCTTCCATCACGGCTATCTGGGAAGCTCTCGAATACTTCTCACGCGGGTTTAGCTTAACTTTATCATTTAACATTAGTCAGTAGAGAGTCTGCCATTACTAAAGGACATGGAATATCAAAATAGTGTAGATCAGTGTTTCCCAACCTTTTTTAAGCCCTATCTCAAAATTTATAAGATTTTTATGCCCCCCCATACATAATTTTTAACCAACTGCATTTTTTTTTTTATTGCCTTTTTTGTTAAATTTGTCACCGATATCTAGCATTGCATTTAAATAACCCAAAGCGAAATGGTTAAAGTAGTGGCGAGTCTAAATTCGAGTTTAAAATGCCCCCCCCCCCCCCCCCCGGGTAGCTTAGATGCGTTGCTATCAGCTTTAGACAGGAATATTACTAGCAACCAAGCGGTAACAATCCAGTGGATATTGAACTCGCCTCTCACTCGAGTGATCCGGGTTCTAATCCAAGCGACACTCGTCAATGTTAGGTATATGCGATTTAAGAAATTGAATGTAACCTTCTGTAACGGTACAGCCAACATCGTGAGGAAAGGTGCATGCTTAATAGTTCTCCATAATGTATCTCTAAGACATGACAAGTCTGCAGATCCGCACTTGGCCAATTTGGTGCACTAAGGCTTAACCTTTACCCTTTCAAGAGGAGACCCGTTTCCAACAGTGGGAGAAAGAAAGACTTATGGTGGATTACTAAAGACTATTACAACTACCACCAGCTATTGAAATTACACTTGCTAACAGTAGTACATACGTGTCCTGGATAGTGCATGATCGTTCGCTAGTTTCTAGTTACATTAACTCACCAATAAGTCCCCGGTTGACTTCTTCGACGGCTCGTTCAATCAGTACGAATAAAGACCACATGACGCATAATGCCGCCACGCAGTGAAACAGCACTGCGCAACACAGCCGGCGCCTCTCGAGCCCAGACATATCTAATGGCCGCCACTGAAACCAAACAACTTTCTTATTTTTTAATCAAAGCTAAGAATAATTTTAAATACTTTTATTGATGGCTAAGCGGTGAAAGCCAAGTGGCTAACGAACACGCCTGCATGCCTGAGAGTTCATCATAGAGTTCTCGAAATCATGTGAAGTCTGCCAATCCGCACTTGGCCAGCGTAGTGGACTAAGGCCTAATCCCTCCTATTCTGAGAGGAGACCCATGCCCAACAGTGGGACAAAAGAAATAGTGTGATGTTGATGACTTTTATTAATATGCTCTATAATATTTAATGGTGTAGTACAAAAAGGGCAATAAGTTAAATTTTGTAGATAAACGAAATAATTAATTCTATTAATTACTTTTCCCTATTGAAGTAGGTTTTTTTAATATTTATTATTTCATTTTGAAAAAATGTCTACCGCAGGTGGAATTCGAACCCGCGACTTGCCCATTAGTACTGGGCATGCTCTAACCGCTAAGCTGGCGCAGTTTGTACCTTTCTTCTTCTTCAAGGCATTTTTTTATCCATCATAAGCATGACGGCAGTATTACTCTCTAGCTAGAGTCTAGACCAAAATACAGCAATACTTTCAACAAATTTTTCATATGGAATGGATTGAGTCGGATTGTAACACATACGCGCAGTATTTATAGTATGATATTTTTAAACTCTGGTATTTTTTTTTAATTTTATTAAAATAAGAAATATTAAAAATTGTATTATAAAATATTTAAAAAGACCCTGAGTGAAAAATATTATATTAAAAATATTTTAATATTGCTATTATATTAAATGACATACATAATACTGTCATGATAAAATGTTAAAGTTAGTAAATAAAAGTAGTGTGAAGTAATTATTATTTTAAGTATTATTTATTTACCTCATTGAATGGTTTGATTTTAGTGTGCATGATGAAGTTGAACTTGCATAGTTCACAAGATCTTGTTTCTGATGCTGTTAGCCATTGTTGAAGACAACTTTGATGCACATACTTCAGACTCCCTGCAAGATAAAGCAGTGAATGAAATAATTTTAACATCAACAATACTGTAATATACAATAAGAACAAAATATAGAAATATGGGAAAATTCTATAATATGAACCTCCCTTAACATTTCCCATTTGTAAAACTAAAAAAGGCAGCTACTTTAAACTTTTGAAGATTCTAATAACAATTAACTAACAAATATCCTGATCTACAGTCATATAATGGCAAGCTAGAATTTTTTTGTCTGAATGAAAAATGTTACCTACTTTGTTGAAATGAATAAACCGAAAGAATACAAAAAGTAATTGAATTGAAGTATTGTAAAGGTAAACCAATTCAATACAACTTTTGTTACAACTATTGCCACTCCCTACATGTATTTGGTTGTAAGTGATATATAAAAAAGAGATTAAGAACAATAAAAAAAAAAACAATTTATTACATTTACACACCTCTGCCTACCTCTTCGTGGAATTACAGGCGTGATTTTTTTAAAATGTGCATGTGCACCACACAAGCTAGACTTTATTCATTAAGATGATAAGGCTAAAAATATTCCTGTAAATTATGCTTTTGTTTAGAAGTTATTATAGTTGATCTATAAAAGCCTCAAGGTTCTGACAGCATTAACTGTACTAACCAGTTTCAGACTCTTTATATTATTTATCAAGTCTGAAACTGGGATTGTTATTTAACATTTTATTGTTTCTTATCAATCTTAAGCACTACGCATTCATATATACGGCATACGACCTTCTTTGAAAATGTTAAGGTTATTGGAGTATTGATTTTGTTTATTTGTGTAAATATAAGAAAATTGTTTAAAACTTCAGTAATAATAATCTTCCTTCCATAACCTTCACCTCTTCTAGCTAAAAAGATTCACATACTTGGCTTGGGTCAATTCAATGATCGAAAGAGTTAAGCAATGACGGGTGCTGTCGGTTTGTGGATGGGTGACCACTAGTGGAAAAATAAATTCATGGTCGCTACCGTGCTTCAGAGGGCACATTAAGTCCTGGTTGTTTTCATTGGTGGAAACAGTTGTTATGCCTTGTCAAAGACCTTCGGGTGGCTTGAGAACATTAGATACTGGGCTGGCCACGGACCTCTTCACCAATCAGCATTGGAAGAGCACGGTGGAGTATGCTCTAGACCTCCCGCAGCTTGTGTGTGTGTGTCGCAGCTACTCCATAGTAGTGAAGAGATAGTATAACCCAAACCGGATCTCAATCAGGATTAGATGATCCTCCTCAACATTGAGCTGAGTGATCTAACCAAATATTTTAACAAAGCCCTATCTCAAGCACACATGTAATCAATTATTTCACTGTAATTTAAATGTTATACTAAAAGAAACAAACATGCAGCTATGCAGAAAGCTTAAATTTGTACGTGATAGTAATATCAACAATTTGTTATCTGCTTCGGCTTTTTAATCTTTATAGGATAGGTACTCCTAATGTCTCCTAATAATATAATTTAATTTTTATACAATAGGTAATTTGTTAAAAACCAATTCCAAATACAAATTTCTCTTTAAATATTTTTATTTCCATAATAATTTATTGTGGTTTAAGATATCTTTGTATCTTAAGCAATAAACTTGTAGCTAGTTTACTTATAGTTTCGCAGTGATATTTCATATTTGTTCCTTGATTGTAGGTGTATCTTGTAGTCATGAATTTCTTCGTATTTAATATAATTATACCAGGGAATACTGAACCCTTTTAATCTTATTCATATGTTACTGCACGTGTTGCCCAGCCGGATTCGGCCGATAACTTGGTTAAAGGTTAACAAATTTTTAGTCTTGTTTTGAAAATGATGAATATTCAAAAAATAAAGAAAATTAAATCACATACAAAACATCAAAAAATGTCAACATTCACCACAAATTAACAATAGGTATTGATGAAACCAGTGTGGAAAGTATATATCTTAAGCCTTCCTGCATTGCTTTAGTGGCTTGCTGTAATTATATCTTAATTAATAGATAAATCAATCAACTCTGAAGATGTTAATAAGGTTCATAATAAATGTTACAGATTGTGCATAAGTACAATCTACTTAATTTTAGGTCACAGATGCTAACAATTTGAACATTAATTTGCACAATACTCAAAGTCAAAGTCTCAGAACAACATTTCACAATTTTTTAATATTCCACTGATTATGAAAAAGATCAATGTTCAAAAAATAATACCAGTTTACCTGAACAATAGCAAGGTGCCAGTAAATGATTATGAGCTTCGCTCTCGCAGTGACATATTCGGCAGATGTCCCCGCTGGAATTGCTACAAGAAGTCTGGCTCGACCCGGAGCCAGCTCGTACTGCCTCCCTGCCACATCCTCCGCCCCAGTCCCAACTCTCGATATCAGATGAGTTTTTTACGTTTATTTGATGAACGGGCATAATGGAAAGATATTTGAACACTTAAGAAAGCTCGCGTAACATAATAATTACTTCTTTTACAACCTATTCAGATAAAAATTATTATATTTTTGCATGAAGATTTTATGATTCGTAAACATGACAACTTCCTAGAAGGCAGACTTGAAATCAAATGCAATTACAATTAAAAAACACCAAAATCTTTACAACTCACAAAGAAAAACTAATCTCTAGGATTAGTTAGCTATTCTTACTACACTTTGATTAACAAACAAGAAATTAACGAAAACATCAATATTAAATCATCTCAATCAGACAAAATCAAATTTTTGATTTGATCACAGACAGACAGACAAACACTTCATTTTAAAACACAAAAAATTATTTTGTCTGTGAGAACACAGCCACAGACTACTAATAATAAGAGTACAAACTACAAAGATAGTACCACAGACAGACTACAGCAGCCAAGCAATTGACCACTAGCTAAAGCGCCCCACACAAAGCCCTGCTTGCAGGGTCTGCTTGCAGGGCCTGCCGCAGAGAATGTTACCACACAAAGCCCTGCAAATCGGCCCTGCAGGTTGCGTCCACAGACTAGGTAGAGATATTATATTCTGTGGTAGAGATCTTGCGTTGTTTGAGTCACGCCAATATATTGAAAGAATTACAACCTGATGACTTTATGAACTTTATAAGAATGAATAAGTCACAGTTTGAAGATTTATTGACAATGGTGACACCATTAATTGAAAAAAAAAAGAATATATTGATGAGAGATACTGTAAATTTATTATAACTATCCTTTAAAATTATTGCACAACAATACATAGTACAACAAAATGAAAACAAATTAAGACGGCGTACGAAGAAAACCAAACATTAATTGTTGAAAAGTAGAAACCACAGATTAGATATACACAATATCATTAAATACTATACTTATAAATCTGTGAAATCGGCCCGACCGAACCACACATTGCCCTGCTTGCAGGGTTGGAGTGGGGAGATCGTGCGTCGGGCTGGCAGGATGACCCTGCCGCCCTGCGGCAGGGTGAGCAATTAAAAAACCGGCCCTGCAAGCCCACACACGATACGATTGGCAGGGGCCCTGCAAGCAGGGCTTTGTGTGTGGCGCTTAAAGATACTACGTATCAATATCAATTGACTTATTTTCATTTTTTTAATAAATAATACACAATAAAAACCAAATAAAAAATAAGGTGGAGGTGTTTTTTTCATTAAAAACTTATATGATAAATCTGACTTTTTCAAGTTTCAAATTCATTACATTCCAAAAAGTTTTAAATGCAAAATAATGTCATTGGTACAGCTGAATACGAACCAACGATCTTTAGTAATATGGATTTGGCATAATTGCAAAAAGAGCGTGTATAGCTAAATCGCCAGTGGCAGATAAAATGGCTGCTTTTACTAGTGTTGTACGTACTATGTGGAGACATTATCGATAGAAAATACTATATTTGTTGACGTGATAACGTCTTATAAATCGATGAACGCCTACACATACAAAAAAAGTGTGACGTCATCCTCCCGTACAATATTGTGTGTACTTTAGAATAAGTACCTACATTTTAAAGTACATGTATGAGTATGTTGCAGTTTCGAATTCATTCACTGTACACCCCTAGGTGAATTAACAGAGTGCCAAATATTTCATTACCGTTTCATTGCCATAAAATCCTTCATAGAACATTTTTCATATAACACATAAACAGACATACGGGCCGCCTTAATGAACTAAACACTAACACCATGCCGAACTGCCGAACTTAATCACTACTTCTGTCATTAAGGGATGGTTAAAAATATAAAAGTGCTTTATCGACAGCAAGCTACACCAAACACTTATCAAAATCTAGCTTTACCTCACAACGCCGATCAGATTACGATAAATACAATAATATTTTATCGAGCAATAGTTTAATCTTGTGCGTTACATTACTTTCATGTACTTGATGGCATTAGAAAGTATTTGTAAAAGAAATGATTAACAAATGGATGGCCAATAATGTGACATTTTAATATATATTTTATATATTAAAATGTCACATTATTCAGAGCATTTGCTCTGAATGCATAGGAATTGAATATAAAATATTATCAAATACGTGAATTTCTAGTATTTGTAGCCCCTGTAGAGATTGACGTAATATCGACAACCGCTTATCGATAACGTGACGTGTAAAGTGACAAGTGTATATCGTACAAAGCATTTTATTTAATTATACTTTGGAAAATTTCACAAATTTCTATTTTATAAATAGCATTGTTATATTTATTTATTTATTCAACTTTATTGACACCTCTAAAGAGATATACAATGGGCAGACTTAATTATGTTATATTATTCTCACGGTGCTTTTATTTCATTAATTCTAGGATATAATAAGTAATTTAAAATATTTCAGATTCCCTCAAAATAATGATGAATAATCGCCCCAAATGGTTAAAAATGACAAACAGAGAAAATTGGACCCCTAGAAAATATTCATCTATATGCAGCAGACATTTTGAACCAAAATGTTTTTCTAATAGGAGCTCTCAAAGAGTGAAGTTGCGTTCTGGTTCAATACCCACATTATTCATGCCCGTATGTTATTTCCTAATTATAAAATGTTAATATTTGCAATACGAATAATAATATTATTGCTACTGCAACGCATACGTTTATATCCAACCGTGTGTATTTGCTACCTTTGCGTCCTTATATATATTTGTTAAAATTAATAATTCTTACATAATATTATCACTAAAGTCATATTATCACATGTACGACCAAATAAAAATATTTAAAATAAGTAAGCTAAACTAATTCTTGTTCTGTATCCGATTTTATTTTTCTATTTCAATTAACATTTTAAAAAAAAATTATTGAAGTATGTAGATTTTTTACTACAGCAGCAGTTACAAAAATGTTATGGCAACATTAGATAAATGCTGACAATCAAATAAAGACTGTTGCTTTTGGATTGCTGAGTTCTTGTGTGTTGCTTTTGTGCTGTGCTTGTTATCTATCGTTTACCTATATTTTTACCAACCGGACAGCTTATGAACTTCGATATTTCCTTCCCGTTACGATACATACTGCTATTCTCTTTCTGGACACCGAACTTGCTTTGTGATTTGGCAGGCAAAATAAAATCACAGCAGAAGCAGTATTATGTTTATATTTTAATAGAAAATAAAATTCCTGGCTGGACCGGAATTACTGAGTATTGCTTTATTTGCTTAGTTGGTCGGCGCACTGTAGGCTGCTGCGCACATGTAATGACATTGATTTGGTATCTAGGATTATGAACAAAATATACCAGCACCTGCAGAAATTTTAGATAATATCATGCTAAGAGAAGATTATGAAGATTAAATTAATTAATGACGACTCATTAAAATGAATCGAAGCATATGCTGAGTGGTGGCCTTTTCATACAACTGCGGCACAGAACATTATTATGTATTAAGTACTATGTTAGTTATAAGAAACTTTCCAACTGTTTATTTTGTTTTGTTTACCTTGTTTATTGTTAATTTGTTTTTGTTTCTTTTTTTTTTTCACTTTTAATTTGCTTATTTTGCTTTTATTTTGTGTTTGTGTTGTGAATAAAGATTTCTTTCTTCTTTCTTTCTTCTTTCTAATGTAAAGAACCTTGTTTTATTTGTGATTACTTTCATGAGATTTCCTAACAGTATTAAAATGTCTGAGTTATATATAAACAACAAAGTACTCTGTGAAATAAACTGATAGGTTTAGGATAGGTAGGATAGCCTACTTATTTTATTTCTCAAAATGTCAAAAACTAACACTTCAACATTCAACATATCAACATAATCTGAAAATGTTTAAACTTTATTATCTGAAATTCTCCATTAAGAAAATAAAAAATTCTTATTGAATTGAACTCAGAAATGAATACATAATTTTTTGAAATATTTTTCATTCATAGACGTCGAAATTACATCTCAACTAAAATCTTGTATGGGAGTAGTAATTTCTCTTAGTTATTGACATTATTACTGTGCAAATACAATAAATCTGCAACCATAAAACCAATTCAATTTTTATCGATAATCATAGTGTAGGCGCATGGCGCAACACTATTTTCCTTGCACACATGCACATTACCCGCACACTAGTGTATTTAAGTTTTGGTCTCGCTTTGATGTTCCTACTTCCTATTGCCAATCTTTCTAGTAATAGATCTATTAAAAAAACAATCCAATCGTTAAGGTCATATGAATGACATACACAATTCGAATTAGTTGCTTGACAAGTCATAACGTACAATATTAATGAATCAAAGAAATGTGAGTTTACCTACGAGTAGTATCTCGAATTCCAATATCATTGAAATGAATACAATAGTTCATCTCATGAAAACTGCCCTTGCCTCATCAAACCATAGACTAGACTGACAAATTCTGTAATGTTGTCTGTGGATATCTGCAACATAGTATCCCTTCCCTTATTTTATTGCCTGCCTCTTTGATTGCCTGTGTCTGCAACCATAGAGGCAAAAAAGATTGTAAAGTAAAAACTTGCTTGTTCAACTTTCAGTTCAGTTCCAAATCCCTATAATTTGTGGTTCCATCCATATCTCTTCTGTAGCTAGTTTGTAGTTTGTGGTTCAGTTCAGCCTCTGACGCCGTGGTTTCGGCAAATAAAAATTTGAAATCTTTAAAAATGAGTGCGGAAAGCGAAATTCTTGCTGAGGTTTACTCGCTCGTTCATCAGTGCATTCTCAATGTCGACAAATCTCTGGCGAATAAGTTTTTGTCAACTACTAAAGCGGTAAGTCAATAGCGTACAGTACAGGGAGAAGATATACACCACGTGTGGTAAGCCGCACGTGTCAAATATTTTTTGTATTACGGCGACAATATAATCTTAATAGTTGATTAAACTCGACTTTAAAATCATTCTTCGCACTTAATTCGAAACCTGCACGAACTGCAGTAATTGAAATATTTTTTATCGCTACCTGGGATTACAGAAGAATTGTCTTCTGTTTTTCAAATTAATTTGGTGTATTCTTATTTAACAAGATTTTTTCTTTTAGAAACCGAGATCTAAGAACTTGCCCACTCTTTTTGATATAATATCGCAGTACAAAAATTTACAAGCAACTCCAAAAGATGCAGCGGAAATGTAAGTATAAAATTATTTTTTGATTGAATGTCACCTTTAAATGAATAAAGCAACTACCAAAAACCGTACCCTGGACCATGAATCATGGTATTATTTAAATTTTTCCTCCTTTTGAGAGATTTTTATATCCTAACCTCAAAAATGTAATGCTTGTACATGAGGAGATTTTTTATCATTGATTCATAAGATACACAAACTCTCACCAGATCATTGATAATGAAGATAGAATTTAGTACTGGGCGTTTTAAAACGAACAAACGAAAAAATCAGTGTGTTTGAATGAACGCATAAAAACGATTGTAGAACATTCAGTTCAAAAAGAAACTTGTTTTTGAAACTACATTTTTTATTTTTGTTCTTTCTGCCAATGAAACCGTTCTATGAACTACAAAAGCGTGTAAGCTGTCACCTACCAATTTTTTTAAACTATGTATATTGAATTTGAAATAAGTAATTATGTATTTTGTACCCAACACCTAAAGTCGAAATTTTTTTGAATAATTTAATTATTCAAAAAAATGTAACAAACTACAAAAGCGTTGTAGTAGCAAACAATCTGGAATGAATCTTATGTTTATAAAATTACACATTAAATTTGATTGTTGAAGACAAAATGATAGGAAAAAACCTGTTATTATTTCAACTGTTTCTAAAATCTGTTTTTCTGTAAAAAAAAACTTTTGTTTCATGCAAAACTTGACCGCAGAGCGGGGTTCCTTCGACATATTATTATGTGACAGGCTTCTGATATTTGTGTATATAAGATTTTTTATCCACTATCGAGTACAAAATGTAGAACCAAATCAGATTCTGATGATTTGTGTTTGGGGTGAGCAATATTTTATTTGGTATTAAAAAAATATATACGATCAACTGTTAGTTTTTTTTGCCTTAGCAAAGATTACTAAAATGAAAGTCATAAAACAAAATATTGGTAACGTCTATTTAGCTTTAATATAAAATATTTGGTCTGAAATTAACTTAAACAGCACACAAAAAACAAACACAATTTGGTGCGCAAAGTATCCATTTTGGAAGATATTTTGAATTTATTGGAAGTAATTTATTTGCATTTCTGGTAGGCATTTAAACCTAAGCCTATTTTATTACTTTGACTGACTTTCGCCTGCTGTTATAAATAACTAGCTTTTACCCGCGGCTCCGCCCGCGTGGTCAAAGGGAATTGACAATGAGTTATTTATCATACATGACAACGCCATCTATTAACAACATCCGGAACTAAATATCTAGCAAATGACAAAACATCGATATCTTCCCATGGGGATGTTTTACCGCGGTAAAATGTAGCCTACGTCACTCTCCACCCTCCTCACTATCTCCACACACAAAAACCATACCATATAATAGCTTCGTTGCGACGTGAAAGCCGGACAAACAAACAAACACACTTTCACATTTATAATATTAGTATGGATATCTGGCTAAGGTGATAAATATATCAGATTATCTAGACAATTTAGTCATTATATATAATAACCAGTCATTATGTATAATAGCTATTTAATCACTATGACTGTAACATATACATAGAAATTGCTCCTTTGTAAGTCAAAATTTCAGTAGTTAAATCATATGTATCTCGAAGTTCTTGTTAAGTCAAAACTTGTAAACTCAGTTTTTTTGCATTTCCCTTGACATCCAAGTTATTGAGATTCCACTGTATCTTGTTGAGGCCTCTCAGTCTTGGCCTTCAGCAGCAGTCTAAACTGCTTTTGGTTGGTTGATGGCACATGAACAATAATTATTAGGGTTGGAAGGGTGGCCTTCAGACAAAAGTAATAAAGGCAAGCAAAAACCATTGCTATTTTTAAGGTTGATATGCATGCACATGCACATCAGAAAATTGTACCTTATATATTATAGATAAATTATCCATATTCATTCCTGTTCTAGTAAAAGAAATGATAACACTAAAAAGAAATTACCACAACTAAATGGAAAGGGCCCTAGTGAGAAAAAAAATGATAACTCATCAGATTCGGACAGCTCTGAAGATGAAAAACCCAAAAAGGTAAAAACTTAAAAATATTTTTATTTTTATTTTTCATACAGTAGATAATAAATTCAATGATGTAAAACATTTAGAAAGACATGAAAATCTGTGATTTTTACTATCGTCACTACCTCTGATTTTATCATTAAATCAATATTTTTTATTTTGTTGAATTACATAGGTGTATTCATAATTTTTTTATGTTCCTTAGACAAATGCAGTTGCACCTCAAAAGAAACAAGAATCTTCAGGTGACAGTGACAGCAGTGATAATGCCACAGCCAAACCCAAGAAACAGCCGGTTATGCCAAATAAAGTACTTAAAAAGCAGGAGTCATCTGACGACAGCAGTGATGAAGAACAACCCAAAACACAGCAAAATATAGTGAAAAAACCACAGCCGCAAGTTAAGGGAACTCCAGGAAAGCCCCCAGCACAAGACTCATCTGATAGCGATGACAGTAGCGACGATGATGGTAAAGCAGCCGTCAAGAAACCTGTTCCAACTCCAGTTAAGTCAAACCAGAAAACACTACCTACTCCAACAAAAACTCAGGTATCTAAGAAAGCAGCTTCCTCATCTGATGATGACTCTAGTGAGGAAGAGACCAAATCTACTAAGGCAGCACTTAAACTACCAGCAGTTGCTGCTAAATCTATAAATAAGAAAAAAGTATCATCATCAGAAGACAGTGATGATAGCAGTGAGGATGAGAAAAAACCTGTGCAAAAACAAACCCCTAAGATTGCAAAGCCTCAAGAGTCATCTGATGATGATAGTGACTCAGACGATAATAAGAAAAAACCACAACCAAAAGTGGTACAAAAATCACAGCCTACACCTTCAAAAGCTGTAGCGACACCCAAGAAAGCTGCTTCCTCATCTGATGATGATTCCAGTGAAGAAGAACCTAAGCCAACAAAGGCAGCACCAAAATCTGCCAAGACTGCCAAGCCTCAAGAGTCATCTGATGATGATTCCAGTGAAGAAGAATCAAAATCTACTAAGGCAGCATCAAAATTACCAGCACCTACTGCTAAACTTTCAAATAAGAAACAAGAATCTTCATCGTCAGAAGATAGTGATGATGATGATAAGAAAAAAGCAGTACAAAAACAAACACCTAAACCTACTCCTAAGGTAGCTGCTAAATTAGTATCTAAGGAAGATTCCTCTGATAGTGATGACAGCAGCGAAGATGAAAAACCTAAGGCACCAAAACCAAATGCTAAACCTGCAGTTGTGACAAAACCCAGCGCAAAAAAGTCATCTTCTGAGGATAGTGATGATAGTAGTGAGGATGATAAAAAGCCTAAAAAAGCACAACCAGCTACAAAACTTGCACCCAATCCCGCTAAGAAAGACTCATCAGATGAAGACAGCAGTGATGATGATGAACCTGAACAGAAAAAAGTCGTAAAAAAGCAAGCTGATGACAGTGAGGCCGATGAAGTTGATGGTCCACCTGCTAAAAAGTCCAAAAAAGGGCAAGAGGTACAAAAAAATCTTTAATTTGAGTCTATCAGCAATTAGCCTTTTCCAAATTTTATCTCCTTGTATAGTGTTGTCCACTGATTTTCCTACTAATAGAACTGTTGCAGCATAGCCATTATTAATTTAAACAGAGGTCTCCATTTTAAATATTAGATTAGAACAGATAATTGAATTTGTAATAAAACTTTGTTTCTCTTGAAACTCATCATTAATATTTTTGTTATAAATTGTTTTTTCCAGGTGGCGCAAAATGGTTTTAAGGCTGGTAAGAAAAGGAAAGCTTCAGACGGGGAACCTACACCTGCTAAGAAACCATACAGCAATTTTGTAAAGGTAAATTTTGCCGGCTTCGGAGGGCACGTAAAGCCGTCGGTCTCGGTTGTTTTCAATGCTGGAAACAGTCGTTAAGCCTTGTCGAAGACCTTAGGGTGGCTTGAGAACATTCGACACTGGGTTGGCCACTAACCCCTTCACCAATCCGCATTGGTGGAGTATCCTCTAGACCAACCGCAGCAGTCTCTGTGGGGAAGACCCGTGCCCAGCAGTGGACATCTATGGGTCGCAGCAAAACGAAACTATCGTAGTCTAAATTCACGCGAGCGAAGCTTTTTGCTTTGAAACAAGTTCAAATCAGCAAGTCCTAGCATTCAAATAACAACATTATTATTAAGTAATACAGTAATCATATCTTCAATTAAATTATTGATAGGTACTTCAAATACAATGTAAGCACTTAAATCCAAATTAACATCTAATTTTTAAATATTCAACACAGTATAAAAGCAATTTATTAAATACGCCTCAAATCTTCTCTTAAATTGGATTGGTGGATCTGGCAGATCTTTTAATTCTATCGGTAAGGTATTGTAAATTTTAACACACATTTCATACCTATTAATATTACACCACAAAAGACACCATAATTTAGTGTTGTCTCTACATAGCCATAGTATAAAGCTATGTCTATTGTACAAGTCTAGCAAGCACATACTCAAATTTATTTATTTTGTTGCAAATATGTATTGTTAATGATGGTTACAATACATATTTTTGTCAAAAAATGTTACTTCAATAAATATAATCATAATTAGTTAAAACTGTATCATCTAATTTCAAATTAATTTTAGGGTACCAATGTTTCATCAACGCCTGGTGAAAAATTTAATGGATCAAATACAAATAATAAAGCTACTCCCTTCAGACGTGTTGTTGCTGAAGTTGTTGAAGTGGACCCTAGACTTAAGGACAACTCATTCGATGCGAAGGTAAATGCCCCTAAGATTGAGAAGTCAAGGCAACTCCATGTAACTATGACCGTTTGCAAATACATAAATTGGCACTTCTCAGCAGCTTATACATTTTGGGCATTTACTTAGTAGCGACATAGGTACTCGGTATTATACATAGGGTTGTCTTGATTTTTACGTTTTATATCTATCAGGAGGGCGAGGAGGGTGCGGAAGATGGCAATGAGGACGCTGAAGAAAACCAATCTGGTGGCTGGCAAGGTCATGGACGTGGGGGATTTAGGGGCGGGTTTAACAGGGGCCGAGGAGATAGAGGGGGTCGTGGGGGCTTCAATGATCGGGGAGGTCGAGGCGGTCGCGGCGGGTTTGATCGGGGCGGACGAGGGGGGCGAGGGGGATTCGATCGGGGCGGACGAGGCGGGCGGGGTGGATTCGATCGGGGTGGACGAGGTGGTAGGGGAGGATTCGATCGTGGTGGCCGAGGAGGATTCGACCGCGGAGGACGCGGTGGGGACCGTGGGGGACGAGGGGGCCGCGGCGACCGCCACTCGTGGGGGGGAGATAGAGGGGGTTTCAAAAAGAATTTTAATGACAGACAAAGTTTCGAAGGAGGAGACAACTCACAAAACAAGAAAATAGTATTTGATTAATTCTAGGTAAGCATCATATACCTGCTACCTAATGTAAATGTCAATACATTTTACCTATGTTATAAAATAGTACCTTGGTGTGGTCTACAATGTAGACAGTAATGAGGTATGTATTAAGTATGAAGCAGTCATTTCAGGAATTTTGACTGATAGAGACTTTCCAACATATCAGAAAATAATTTTATACTTAAAATACTTGTTGCGTTGGTGACAAACAAATCACTTCATTATGCCTCCCAATGAGTTAATCATACTTACTATCTACTTATCAGAAAGTGAAGTCACGTAGCTCAAATCCTTGCGTCAAACAGATAAAGTCATATCAGAAACATTTTCAGAGTGGAGCTCGTGGATCGTGGGGTGAGCGTGCAAATATAGACTTGAAACATACACGAGGCAAGTCATTCAAACACGAAAAAACCAAGAAGAAGCGAGGCTCCTATCGCGGCGGCAACATCGATACAGGTGTTCACTCTATTAAGTTTGAGGACTAAAACATTACTCGGAGCAAAGGTTCTCGCTCATAAAAGTGCATTGTTTGTGATGATAAAAATATTTTTGGTGGAATGTAAGGAATGGTATGAATGGAGTTTTGACTAGAATTAATTTATTAGATACGAAAAATTTTACGCTAATTATCATTTATTCTACCACACAGTTCTTGGTTTTTAAGAAGTAATATTTTTTGTTTTAATTTTGAGGCATTTAAGACCAGTGTATACATAATATGGATAAAATAGGAATAAGTATCATAACTATTTTTATAAGACTATTTCATTGTTCTGAGAATACCATAGTTTATGAGTTCGTAGGTAGAATTACCTAGCTAACATTATTATATATAAATATTTGTAATTATTTGACAAAAACTGCTTCTATAATATAGTTGACAGTTTTATTTCGGATATAATTCATTTCAGTGTGCCTGGCTATGGCTATAGCTTGGTATTCGTATAGGGAATATCCATAAAATTAATTGTATTGTTATCTATAGATTGCTAGAAGTTTCACATATAGGTATCGAGAACTTGATGTCTGTTAATGTTAAGCTTTATGGCAATTATCTTTTGTTATTAATGAAAGGTTCAGTAAAAGTCCTCTATATAAAACTAAGATTTATTGTTAACGTTTCATTATGGATTCCATTGGCGGTTATGCTGAGATTATCCTTTTAATATTTTCAATCTTTGGCGTATGCATTTTTAAATTGATCATAACAATTAACCGCCTCAGTAGATTTATATCATTATAAAATTGAATGTTGTTATAACGACTTGTAGTGATTAAAAAAAATTTCAACCACAATACATTTTGTTTTAATAAGATTATTCAATAGGTAGGTAATGAGAATTGTATTAGATGAAACATGACAGCGTTATTATCGATCCTAACAAATCAGTCGATACTCGAGAGTAACGATTCGACAAGTAACGACGTTCACTGCAAAATCCGTAGTAAACTAAAACAAACGCTATTTTAAACGTCCTACTGCATTAAAATAAAAGTTAAAACCTGCCCAAAGGATCTTATTTTACCTTCATGTAGCCCGTTTGCACATAAGGCATTAAAACGCGGTCACAATATCTCTGCACATTTTTGAAACTAAAATGAGAACCTAAGGATGGACAGATATCAGTATCTGGTAATCCATGTCACCCACCTTACATATGTACTTGCATATCTATATATATAAAAGGAGAAGGTGACTGACTGACATATAAACGCAGGGACTAAACTATAAGGGCTAGAAACTTGAAATTTTGCACAGGGGTTCCTTTTATAACGTAGGGGAGCACTAAGAAAGAATTTTTGAAAATTCACCCCCTAAGGGGGTAAAACGGGGGTGCAAAGTTAGTATGAAACTTTGCCATTTTTGAAGTCGTTAGACGGGTAGACGTCGTTAATGGGTCTAATTCTACGCGAGCGAAGCTGCGGGCGTCCACTAGTGTGCACTAAAACAATAAGAATGATCACTATGTAATTCAATATAGAAGGAATAATTCAATTTGCATATGGAATGTTAGTATCCTTTATACATAATTATATATTATTCATACATCATTTTTAAGGGTAAAAAGTATAGATACGTATAATAATTTTAGCCTTCTACAGTAGTTGTGTTTAATAATCAAGTGAAAAAGGTGTAAGTAAGAGAAGGGGTAGTACGAGGTCTCATACACCCACGTTTCACTAGGTGGTAGAGCCTATAGGGAACCAAATAGGTTTTATATGAAACCTAATTGGTTCCATATAGAGTTCGCCCGGGGCAGTACCACCACGGTACCTAGCCACGGTACCTAGTACCATTTCTGCCGTGTAATAATTCTGTTTAAAGCAATTATGGTCCGGTTGGAAAGGTGTGGTTTCCGGTTACACTTCTATAGAGGCGACCATCTTAGTCCTCAAGGGTAGCAACACAACATAACACAATCTGTGACTGACTTAGAACGAGACTCCTACTAACAAGTACTAACTGGACTATTACTAACACCAACTAACAGGATTAACTATCAATAACAGTCCCCAGTCCTCTCACCTGTTAACGAGCTGACCAACTAATGTTCTAATTAACTCTCTCAACTAATTGGACTAACCATCCCAGTCCCTAATTGAGTCTTGTTCAAAGTCAGTCACAGTTGTCATGGGCGGCAGCGGGTGGGTGGTGCTGCAAGTTCATTTGCTATCTTTTATCCATAAAAAAAAATGGGTGGTGACTTGGTGAGCCTATTGCCGGGTCACAAATCCAGACTCCGAGCTATTACTAGAAAAACCAAATTAAACTTTGCCCGACCCGGGAATCGAGCCCAGGACTTTGGCATACCCCAAGCCTTTTTTTTATTGTAGGTATAGGGATATTGAATAATACCTACCATACAAAATCCTTTGGTTAATTATCCAAAAAAAGGAATCATGCTTTTCCTACCATTATATAAACAAACTACAAAAATTTGTCATCTTAACAAGGCTTGGTGATGGTCACAAATCGTCGCGTCATCATCATCGCCGCTGGCACACCTGCACTACTCTCATCGAGCTGGTTAAAACCGGTTGTACACAGGCGACCGTGGGCGCGTGCCCGGTGCCCCCCGTGCCTTGTAGTGTTTTTTCTTTCAACTGGTCACACCACGAATGTGTGGGAGACTACGCGAAGGTTTGAGGTTCGCGCGCTTTGTTACGTGACAAAAAACCGACACAGCTTGGAAAACCTCGAATGCATCGAAAACTTAGCAATCATTCGAGAAGGTCGTCTTACACATGTGGGTTCGCGTATTCGTGCGCATGTGAGTGACCGATTTAATAGTGTTGTCTTTGTCTGTTTGAATTGATTATCTCTATAATAATGTTCTCTGTGCACAGGCCACAGAGTACTTGGTTATATATTGAAAATCTGTACAATCTGTACTTTTATTCGTTGTCTTTCTTTTTTAACCCGTGGACTACCAGCGGCCTCACTTGAGGCCAGTAAAAAAATACTTCTACAACCCAGCGGCCACCCGCGCCGTGTCCGAATTTGAGCCGTTTGGGTACTATGAAATTACAGCAGATTTTGGCATGTATTTTATATCAACGAAAAGCGTGAAGTTGCAGCTATCCATTGATTCCAAATACTCTATGTTCATTCATTCCATTCGTTCAAAGAAACCGTTACAAAAGTGACAGATTTTTCGCGAGTGTTTGGTGTATGTTGTGTGCAAGAGATAATATAATATAACTTAATATAATATGTATGTTCTCTGTGTAAGTTGTGCTTCCTTGTAAGTGACATTTTCACTCTGGCACACAACACCATTTAATGTAATTCGTTTAATAATCTGTGAAATGTTGTTAGGATGCCTTAACTCTAATAAATAAATAAATAAGAGATTTGTTGTTTTGTATTGGATTTTCGGCAGGAACACGTAGGTACCTAATTTATTCGTATTCTGTTAACTGTTAGCAACATATATACGTCCATAAATCAGTCTATTGTCGGTATGAATCCAAGAAATATGCAAATCTATCACGCATTCGTGACTGGGCCATTCGTGTTTGATTGAGTTGAGATCAAAGAGTATATTAATAAATAGGGGAAAGAAAGTTGAGATCACAGAGATTCACAGAGTACATCATATTATTATAGTAATCTGTGGAGTACCAGTTCAGTTATATAAAATGTACTCTGTGGGTCTGTGGTACCACAGTACATTTTTTTGTACTGACATTGTCTGACATGACATTACGGACTGATTCATTTTAATAGAAATTTATACTTTTCCCATAGATAGCAATATAGTTGACTTTTCCCCTATAAATAAATAAAGTAATAGACTCCTTTCCTTGGCTATACTTATATATCTGTGGATTCATTTTTGGATTATTTGTTGCATGATAAAGTCCGTCACCAATCAAAATCATCAACAATCTCCAATTATATACTAAAAAGAACACTGTTTGCAATAATATGTACACACCAAGAATTGTGTCTTGCAGAACATTTAAAAATTTCGGTCATAAGCGAGAGCCAGTGCCTCGATTTACTGTGCTTTGGCATGGATTTCTAACTTTCTCATTCATCGGAATGGGCGTGGAGTGGAAAAGGTATGAATTTTTGATAAACAGCTCACAAACTCATCAAACAGGAGAACAGACAGAAAAATCATGAAAACCCTGCAATGAGGATACATCCTTATAATGTAGTACGCGTCTTTACATTAATTCAGGGTAGCTTCATTATTACTACTATCTATCTGTGTTAGAAGTAGGTAATTAAATTTTGTCCGGCAGGTCTATTGCTTTATAATATGTGGATTATGATTCAGAAGACTGTATTTAAGTATACTACCAATAATTCCTTTTTTGTTTTCAGAATGGCGAGATTTTTCTTTGGTGATCTGGGTGATGATATGGTATCACCTATTGACCCTATTCAAAGGAAAGATAATTAATTGGGTCAGTAGGTAAGCTATTACTGCTGAACGGACTAGTGCCTTGGAAATCTTGCTGTCTTTGCCAAAGGGATGTCAAAGACTAAAAGGATTTTAGTTTGTTTCATTTGTTACTACCATATATTATGCCACTCAAATTTGACACTCAACTTGCTCATAAGGAATATGTGTTTGGCAGTTCGCTACGGTTATCCCACTCCCTGGCCCTGTGAATCCCACAAATTTGCTTCATCTAGAGTTGTCCAATGACTGACTGTATGAAGAATACTTATTATGCTGCAATATTTTCCTATTCAAAAGTGCTTAAATACATAAATATTATAACCTATAGAAAGTTATATTAAAAGAGTAGTTGTATTTAACTTTTAAAAATATTAATTAATTGTTTCAGTTATTATTTATAGTATAGTAAGGCTTCATTGTAAATATTTAACTCTATTATTTCTTTATTGTGTTTATTCTTCAGGTTTGTGAATATATTTGTAATTATCAAAGAGGTAGATTATAAAAAAATATTTATTACCAACATTTATTTTTTCGTTTACTCGTATGACACTACAGATCGAACTTTAAATACATTTACCTAAAAATAACTTAACTAGCTGACCCCACAAACGTTCTGCCATATGAAATGTCAAAGTGACGCAACACTTCATGTCAGGGCTGGATTTAGGGGAGGGCAACCGGGGCTATAGCCCCGGGCCTCCACAATAGACTTGGAAAAATAAAATGTTGCATAATTCCGACTAGTATGAGTAAAAACACTAGAAAACAACTTTTCTTTTGTTTTCTTTTTCGCTGTTTTACCTTTACCTTGTACAAAACAAACATGATTAAATTGTTCTTAAATATTAACAGAAATCATTTATCTATATTTTTATATGTTTGTTAAATACTAATCTACTCAGTTTCACAATAAATTATTGATTGAAAAACTTGACTGAAAAAAGTTGTTCATCTCAATTGGAAAATAATTTGGGGCCAGGGGGCCTCCACTCCTTTGTTGCCCGAGGCCTCCACACCTCTAAATTCGGCCCTGCTTCAAATGACTTCACGTCAATGAACATATATTATTGTTCATACAAAAATACTAAAATCTGGTTTAAAAAACATTTTCCAGTGGACATTGGTAAACTCACGATGAGTGCTTGCGCACCGCCAGGCACGAGTCGCGAGAGTGATGCTCCGGTCCTTGTTGACATCCCGATTACCACTGCGCACTTAACTTGGCATAATACAAGTGCTATATCCGATCTAGGCTGTCTTACGCGGCGCCAGCGTGGTATGCTCTGGCTGCAGCCACGCAGCGTCTTCAGGCCCAAAATCTCGCCCTGCGAGAAATCGCAGGAGCGGGGCGCTACGTCCGGAACGCGGTGATAGCGCGGTGGAGTCGCTGGATGAGTTTGTGGTCCGCTTGGCGCGTGTTATCTATAACCGCGTCGACAATGGGCCACATCCCCATCTAAGTGGGATAGCGCCGCTGCACGCGCGCCTTCCTAAAGGCCGACTGCTCCCTAGAGAGCTGTTGGACCTTCTTCCCCCCTATCACGTGCTATCACTTAGGCGGAAAGCTATCACTTAGGCTAACGGCTAGTAGTTAGTACCGCGCGCGACGAACGACTGGCTCCCACGCTCAACAGCGGGGATGTCGCCGTAGGTTTACCCCTAGAGCAATTGCTCGGATGGAGGATATCTCCCCTAATCCCTCAACGCAAGAGCGCCCACGGCGCTGCGGAAGAGGAGGAAAGGTATGTCTGTCTGTGCTCCGGCGTTGCCACTCAGCGGCGGTACATTTGAGTTATGACGACGCCGGGCACGGTTAGATACGGAGACTCGCGTAGGCAGGTTCTTATAAAACTTATTTGATGGGTGATAAGTTCTTTGATGTGCATTTAAAAATATCCCGTTTATGGTATTCGCTGCGACCCATAGACGTCCCACTGTTGGGCACGGGTCTCCTCTCAGAATGGAAGGGATTAGGCCTTAGTCCACCACGCTGGCCAAGTGCGTATTGGCAGACTTCACATGCCTTCGAGAACGTTATGAAGTACTCTCAGGCATGCAGGTTGTTGTGTCCTTCACCGTTATAGCAAGTGATATTTTAAATTCTTAAATCGCACATAACTTAAGTCATTGGTGCGTGCTGCTGGGGTTTGAACCCGGACCGCTCGAGTGAGAGGCGAGTTCGTTAATTTAATTTCAATGAATAAGTCATTAATGCATGGTCGCTTGCTTGTTAATCAGATCCACCCACAGAACACTTAATAATATGTAAATGAGTGCTAGCCAGAACTTGAATTATTCTGCATATACGATTATAATTACTGAATATGTATATTATATGCTTAAGGAGGCTCGAGTGTGTTCTGCTGCCCGTTCAGGAGTTCTGCCTTATGGAGCCAATCCTGGCCGCAGCAGCAAGATCGTTGTAGGCATTAGAAATGACTACTATAACCATTGACATATAGTAATATGTCAATGACTATAACTGAATGCGTATTTAAAGTTTCACTGTAGTTTGTGGAGTGTAATTCGGTTATATGGTCTCAGAGTAAGATTGGAAACTAGGCGTGAAGTGTGCACGCATGTTCAAACGCACAATCCAGCCATCCTAGCTGAGTTGAGTCTGTGCGTGCTGGACAAGTACGTGAAGTATTGCCGCACGCACGGATCAACCTGCTGAATCACGCGCCGCAAACGCGGTTGCTGCGCGGTGCGTGCGCGTGACGCGGTCGCGGAGCGTATTGATTCATTATGTTGCACGCGGACCAAGTTCACGAGGGCTGTTAATAATCTATATATATAAAAGGAGACGGTGACTGACTGACTGACTGACTGACTGACTGACTGACATATCAACGCAGGGCCTAAACTATAAGGGCTAGAAACTTGAATTTTGCACAGAGGTTCCTTTTATAACGTAGGGGAGCACTAAGAAAGGATTTTTGAAAATTCACCCCCTAAGGGGGTAAAACGGGGGTGCAATTTAGTATGAAACTTTGCCGTTTTTGAAGTCAAGGGGGCAACCCGAACGCGGGCAGACGTCGTTAATGGTTCTAATTCTACGCGAGCGAAGCTGCGGGCGTCCACTAGTATTTCTATAAATGAACTAAATTTTACAATAAATTTGATAACTTGTTGGGTGTGACTTGGCATTTTATGAACATTAATGTAGGACCATATTAATAAAACAATTCTAAGGTAAAATACTTTATTTAAGCTTACATCATTTTTAAGCATTGTTAAACTATTTGTATTGTATAATTGAATAAATAGTTTAAAAAATAGGGTATTATAAACAAATAACTTCTTAATTGCATATTGTGGTATAATTTTCCATCAAGAAATATTACGAGATATATTTATTAAATTAATAAAAAAAATTTATTGCATAATTATATGATAATATGACTTCATACAAAACATGTAACTTAATTCCTTATATATGTATTTTAAAATTGATTCATTTGGTGCACCAATATACTTTAGTCCAGTTACATTTTAATATAAAACCATAAACGTCTACTGTTAAAGTTAGTAACAGTTTAATGAAACATTCCGGAAGCTGTATACAAAGCCTTAAATTAAAATTAGAAGAAGTAAAGTATCACAATATTGCGCGCAATTCATAATAGTAGTAAAAGCACCAATTTGTTAATAAAAAAAAAAGAATACAGATACACCAACTATTCTATTTTTGTTACCCGAAATTATTTACATCTTCCGTCAATGACGCAGCTTATTATGTCATAGTACCTAGGTACCTAGGTACTTTTATAAGGCACCAAAATACTATTTGAAACTCACAAATGAAAATCATTTGATGACTAGGTATAACTTCACATAGTTTTAGTTTATTACTAAATACTCTAGTTGCTTAGGCTATGGTTTATTTTTTGTTACAATTTTGCTTAATATACTGATAAATGAGGTTATATACAATTAAGAAAAAACACAGGATTGCTGCATGATAGTGCATCGGCATATTATAAATAGCATTTAGAACCCCCTCTTTCTTTTTGTTGACACTGTTTATTTTACATTTCAAGTATTCGGTGTCTCCGTTCACAGACTTTTTAATTTCCGCTGTTTCCTGTCGGGAGGTACTCGGTTGATAATTAGATGTTTTCATAATAGAAGTAAATTCGCATGATGAAGATGTACTTGCCTTGTGATAGAATTCGTCAGTTACTTTTAAGTCCTCCGAACTCTCTGTTCCTTTTTCAAAAGATATTGGAGTATATGTAGGTCGATTGTCAGTCTCCTTTTTGCCTTCAAAAATTACCGGAGTATTCCTTGCTTGATTTTGTGTATCATAGCAAACGTTAAGACTTTCTTGCAAGTAACCATCAATCTTAGTCAGTTGCTCTGACACCAACAAATTTGCTAGAGGGCTGTGACTTCGTTTAGGACTTCCTGTGATATGTAAGCGATCAATACTGTTGTCTTCAACTTTGTTGTCCTCTTCCAAATTGTTTTCTTTAAATATAGAATTAATGATCTTATAACTTTGTAAATCTTCTAAATTGTCCTTAATATATTGAACTGGCGTTATTGTTCGGTTTGACTGGAACGAAGAGATTTGAGGAAAAGGATCAAATTCTGGTGGAACAGGTGTAAATTTCACTTTTATTACATCCTCGTTCGTGATTGTTTCTGTTTTCACTAAATCATCAATGTAATCTCTCATACCACTCGACCTAGTTGCCTCGAAAACATTTGGAGATTCTATGACATCGTGACGTGTTGAACTGTGAACGCGATCAACAGTTACTTTACTCAATAATTTTCCATCCGCGCTTCTTATGTCCGAAAACAATCCTCCATCGAAGTGGAGGGGCGTTTCTAACTTTCTTGTCCTTTGTGGCGGGGGCGTAATACTCAGAGTGGTAGGCGAAGGAGAGACTGGGCGAAAAGTTGTTGTCGAATAAACAGTGTCGGTGTTATATATAATTTTAACAGGGCTCCTAGCGGGCGTGTATTTTACAGAAGGGTCGGCCTCCCTTTGCGAAGAAACTCTGTCCCTCGAGATTTTTCTTACAGACCTGTGTGCAACGGAGTAAATTATTTTTTAATAAAACACATGTTATGTATTATTTATGTACTTCCACATTTTTTATGTTCTGACATGTATCTACTTTTTCTAAAAAAAAAAAAACAATTTGCATCAGTCAGGATTGCCATAACTGTTTTGTCGAGAAAATAAAAAAGGTCCATTTACAAAATGAAAATTAAGTGGTCATTTGTAATAGCGGTGACAGCCCAGTGTTTAAAGAAATCGCCTCTCACTCGAGCGGTCCGGAATCAAACCCAAACGGCACGTAACAAGTTAAGTGCGATTTAAGAAAATAAATATCACTTGCTGTAACGGTGAAGGGCATATCGCGAGGAAACCTGCATGCCTGAGAGTTCTTCATAATGTTCTCGAAGGCATGTGAAATCAATCCGCACTTGGCCAACGTGGTGGACTAGGGCCTAATCCCTCTCATTCTGAGAGGAGACCCGTGCCCAATAGGGAGACAAAGAAACGGTTGTGGTGGTGGAAATAGTGGCTTATAAATAATAATATAAAGAATAAATATGAACATGTACATAAAATAGCCAAAACATCTCTACTATATAACTCACAACTCTATTATCTATAAAGTAAGCATTTCTACAAGCAAAGTGACGGTTTTACGTGTAATAAATACTAAGATAAATACTAAATTACACAACCTTGTTGAAGTATAGTAAGGTTGGGGGATGAAACTACAATTAAAACAGTTATTATTATATTTAACAATAGGATCACACTCCTTGAAACACACACGAATTGGTTAATAATTGGAAAAAAAAATAACACAGATTGGCAGCGTATGACGAGCTTTTGTATGATCTTAACTGGCGCTAATATTTTGATCATGTATCAAATGGTGTAATTAATTCTTTTGTATTATGACACGAATAGAAAAATTGACCTTGTTCATTGGAATAAAAATATGTACATATATGAAATATTTCAATAACAAATATGAGGCGAAAACGATGTAGGTAACGTGTTCGGGGAGATTATGAAATCTTAGATGAATCGATTTATTTATATTATTTACATAAAAGTAATGTTTTGACTATTTTATGTTCTCGCACTTTTTCCTTCGAAAGGATATAATTATTAAACAACTTGTACTATTTATCTTTTAGAGACAAGTTTTAGACTTAAATATTCCATTCTAAAAAAAGTGTATATAATTTATTTGTGTGTAATTAATTTTGTAAGTGGGCTCGCATCATACGCACCGTGCAGTTGAAGCACTGACTGTGGTAGTTATTGTTGAGCGCCTCCACCCACCTGTCGCCCGCCTCCACGGGGAACCCACAGGCGAAACATTTCGTGGTAAATAGCTCGTTCCAGTCTGAAAGTATTGAAACAATTTACTTCGTGTACTGAAGATAACAAATATCCTTAGTTAAATTGACTGAAAAGGTGACAAGAAATCCTTTGCTCATAAAATAATTTAATAAAAACCATATGATAAGAAAATACATAATTGAGTGATTATATTGTATGGTCACCTCTGAGTAGGTATACATAATATTTTCATATTATTGAGATCAATTCACAATCATCTCAAATCTCAGATAGACTGTTGCTTATGAAAACATTTAACGTCCCACTGCTGGGCACGGGTCTCTCCCACAGACACTTCTGCGGGAGGTCTAGAGCATACTCCACCACGCTGCTCCAATGCGGATTGGTGGAGGGGTTAGTGGCCAACCCAGTGTCGAATGTTCTCAAGCCACCCGAAGGTCTTCGACAAGGCTTAACGACTGTTTCCAGCATTGAAAACAACCGGGACCGACGGCTTTACGTGCCCTCCGAAGCACGGTAGCGCCCATGAAATTTTTGCCACTAGCGGTCACCCATCCACAAACCGACCGCGCCCGTCGTTGCTTAACACTTTCGATCACATTGAATCGAAGCGAGCCACTGGGCTATGTACGCTACTATTACTATTAGTTTATACTAATATATCCATAATATAACAGTAGTATTAAGTGTAACAGTAATAATGCGTAATAATAATAATGTTATTATACTATAATAATGTAGGCGGCCACATGCCAGAAACTATCTTTTAAATATGTAAAACCAATTTCATGGATATTAAAAACATTTTTTGCGTTTTATTTCAATTTAAAGTTCTCCGCCTTTCAAAAGACTGTAGAATAAAATAGAATAATGAAGTAGGTACGTGTTCAACATGGACTCCTAAATGGCAGATAAATTTACTTAATATACCTGAAGAAAGCTAAGTTAACTTCTTATTTGTAGGTATATTATATTTATACTATTACTAGTGCTTACATGTTTTTCTATTTTTAACAGAAAATATTCGTTTATATTAGTAGTACCTAATCTAGGACCTCATCCAATATAACTACAAAGATACTTACCTGCTTCACAATAGGGCAAACCGTCCTCTAAGAAGAACGGATTGTTACCAAACAGTTTTCCACAGTAAACACAGCTAAAGCATTCCGGATGGAAATGTTTTCCGATAGCATTTAAGCAATCCTGTAAAATAAGGTGTTTGTTAAAAAAGAGTGCACTACATATTAGCAAACTAGGTACATAATATTTCTGTGGTTTCTGTAAAACATTGAAATTTCTTTTAATTTTTTTTAATTAATGATTTAAATAACTTACTCCTTTAATTTTGGCGTGGCATTTGTCACAAGCAGGAGCAATATATTGCTCGAAACAGAATTCGCAGTACAATTGACCATTTTCTTCGACGAAACCGATATCTTGCAATTGGCGCCGGCAAGTGGCGTTGACGCAGATGAAGTGTTCGGGACACCAAATGCGACCCAAGGCAGTTATGAACGGTCCCCTGATAAAAATATAATAATATAAGTTTTTGAATATTTTTAATGGTCCTTATCATTATTAAAATAATAATTATACTGTTAATATATTAATAAAAATGCAACTCTCACTCATGCTAACAAAACATGCAAACATTACTGTTTTGACTGTACTGAAGATTTTTCAATGTTGCTAATTTTGTTATTAATGATTTCTGTTACCTGGTTATAGCTTTTTCACACTTGTGACACACGTATTGACCATCGGCTACATCTGTGGATGTCATGGTGCTTAAAGGCCTTGCGATAATATGAGAATCTCTTCGACCGTCATCGCTCCTGATATTTTTTTTATCCCTCCTTTTAACTACTATCTCTGATTCTATGTCCTTGTTTTTATCAACTGCATTGTTAGTTTTAATTTCATCTGTATTTTGTTTATTCTCTATAACGTTATCATTCGATCCATTCGCAGTAAGTGTTTTATGCGCACCATCTGGTTTAAGCAATTTAAATGAGTAAAGTGTATTGTCATTCAAACTATTAGGTAATTTTTTGATATATTCGTCATCATGAGATCTCGTGTTGTTTTTTCCATTCTCAATATCTGCAGATTTATCATTTGTGTTGTTTTTATTGTAACTGTTAAACCTTTCACCAATTTTAAAACTTTCATCAAGTTCGGATCTAGCCGAGCTATTTAAATCATTAATAGCATCCATCCTTTCAAATAACTTTCGTTTATTTAATGTGTTTGAGTAGCTGTTATCATATTTTTCATGTTTATTGTTATCTTGAATGTTAGTGTTATTTTCTATCAAAAAACTGGACTTTACATTGTTATCTTTTTTTCTCAAAGTATTTTCCGAACTCTGAAATACTTTATTTAAGTGCTCAAAGGAAGAGTTATTATCACCATTACGACAGTTTTCAACAACACTCACATTTTGAGTATCTTCGTAATTAATATTACTACAGTTCTTCAAAATATAGTCGTTTTTTTTTAAATTGTTCGTCGAGTTATATGTGCTACGAATTGGTGTGCTTTGGACATTGAATGTAGGTACAGGAGTTGTTGGAATCGGAGGAGGCACCGGAGCGTGTCCATTATTCAAATTAATATTCGCCGTGGCATTGGGGCTAGCCGTAGCACTTGAAATTGAGTCCTTGTGGTTAAAAGCGTGATTGATATCCGATATCTTAAATGATCTATCGTAAGATTTATTGAGAGGTCGCTTCAAAGTATTTTCTTGGCTACTTTCTCCAGATGGTGTACTATCTGAGTTAAGAGGGTGTTTTGTCACTACTGTATCTTGAATTTTATCAGCCATAGATTGAATGTGATCAGCTGGTTTAATTTTTCGCTGAATACCAATCTCGTAACCATTGAGGGCCATCTTTGCCATCTTCCTGATAAGTCTTTCCTCTGCAGGACTCTTGAATTCGGTTTTATGTGCGTTGTTGGGGTTCTGCGTTTCGTTAGCTGTTAGAAAAATAAAAAAAAACACGAAAATAAACAAACAATAATAAAAATTGTGTTAACTTATTAGTTGAAAATATTAAAATACAAACGCCAGCACTACAAATAACGTCATAAAGTATTATCATTCCTATTAACTGAATAGTATCATCAAACAATCCATGCAACACGCAACAAAAACAACAACGAGAACACGCGTTTCTATAATTGAATCACCTAATATTCCCATTGCAGGAACCGCAAAGGGGCACTCTCGAGCCGGGAAGAACAGGTTTGTTCAAAACTCCTCTTCCTCGTTTCGGGGCCGAAGATACACCGAATGTTTTTCCACGAGCGCCAGCTCCTCCTACTCCGGAACCTGTCGATGGGGTAGGATCACACACTGGATCTTGGTTAGCACCAGAAATCGAAGGATGTGGTTGATACATTTGAGTCTGTCTACTAGCGTTGGAAAAGTTTTCATTAGTAATATTAGCCGACAAATTTTGTTGGGGTGTCGATAAACTCATGACAGGCGGTGGGAAAACTTGTTTAGCGTTAATGTTATGCATTTGGATATTAGATTCTATTTGTTGCTGTGAACTGCCGGTCAGCGAACCACCCTTTCGTATCTCTATTACTTTAGCAGATTGGGTTCGTTCGAATTCTTCAAAGGTTTTTCTTGTCGTCTGCACAGTTGTATTACCAAATTCTGATACGTTTTGTGATTGCATTTGTCTTTGAGCATAATTTTGATTAATCATTGAATCTTCTTTAAATCTTACGTCTCCCTTATGATAACTCTCGGTTTTGTACCCAACATTTGAGTGACCTTCTTGTTGTAACAGGAAAGCTTGATTTTGGCTTTGGGACTGAGTAATATTCGAAACTTCTGTACTATTTTGTGAGAGTTCATGTTCTCTTCTAAGATTTGAGGGCGATTGTAAGGCCATTGATTGTTGGCCAGCATATGTTTGATGAGCCGTTTCTTTAATTCGTGGAGCCTGTGCTTTTAATGGATTACTAGGAGGCCCGGGAGCTGGAGATCTGGATCTACGTTTAGGTGTAGGAGATCGACTGTTTTCCCTACTGGAAGGATCATAGACATGGGTTTCGGGTGCTAAATGCTCTACATTTACCAAATTCAGTTGGTAATGCGGTATTATTGGAGCAGGTTTGTTGATCATGCTGGGAGTAGAAGGTCTGCTACGAACTGGCGAAACTCTGAGTGACTGTTCGTTAGGAACGGGTTGGAAAGTCATAGAAATAGGGGTGTCGTTGTGTTTGAAGTGCACTGGAACTTGCGGGGTTGGTATTTTAACATCTGGAACTTTAGGATTTGTTTGTATAGGTGCAAAAGTGGTTGGTTTAGGTGTCTGTGATTTGTCTCTTGGCTTTGTTGGAGGATTTGTTGTTGGGGTAACAGGTCTCTGTGGTACGGCTGGGGCATTACATAGTTCAGGAGTGATGCCTCTTTGAGATGGCAACATTTCAAAGTTTTGTTGATATGGAGGAATACTATCGGGCTTATGTAAACCAGATTTTGATCTCACGGCTGTAGACGATAGTGATTCTTTTTTATCTAATTGTTCGAAGTAACTTTGAGCCGATTTTACTGAAGAGTAACCACGTGTAGTACTCATACTAGCTGTTTTTGATTTAGCTGTGACTATTTCTGATCTTTCTCGAGAGCATTGTTGGAAATTTGTTTTTAAATCATTGCTAATCGGAGGAAAATTGCCAAGCATGGAACATTCATCAGGAAATGGCGGTGGAAAGACTTGTTTGGTAACTGGTTTGAAGGCGGATGCTGTAGAAGATGACTGGATTTTACAAGTATTTTGAATAGAAGAAAATTCTGCATGATCTTTCTGATAGTCACTGGAAGTTTTATTTGTAGATGTTTGAGTTGCAACTGGGCGTATTAAATCTGATGATGAAGACTGTACTTGCATAGTGGAGGTTGAGGTGTAGTGAATTGGCTGGTTTGGAATATTTAATGGATTTAATGGACTATAAGGTCGATCTGGAGCAATCGTTAAAGCGTCTCTCAAAGACCCACGTTCAATTGCTGGAATACTAATTGGGGTAAATGGTCGCTCTGGAGCAGTTGTTAAGGCGTCCACTAAAGGAGAAGCATTAGCATCTCGATGTACTTTAGGTTCGATTGTAATTTTAAAATCAGGGGGTAGATATGGTTTTGACTCGGGTGGCATGGGTATAGGATCTTCTTTCTTTTCATTAGGGTTGTATGTTTTGATAGGAGGTATGGGTGAAATATCTCGTTTTGGTTGCTGTCCAAATACTGGTTTTGGGGTTTCTATATCTTGAGGACTATTCTTTTTTTGGGAAATTGCGGTTTCGGTTATAACTGGAGCAACTATTTTTTTCTCTTCATGATTGTCACTAGATAGCATTATGCCAGGAGTAGGCTGAGGCAACGGGGAATAAGGCCTATCTGGAGCGGTTGTCAGTGCATCGACCATTGAACCAGCAGCTGCAACAGATTTAGTACTTGGTTTCGGAGACGGCAAATTAGATGAACATGCTTCGGTATACGCTTTATTTTGTACGACGTCCTGCTGCGAACATTCGGTGGCCCTTAAAAACTCAGTATCTTTGGATGCATTAACGTTTACATTTTGTGAAATATTTTCAATCATCGCAGCGGCTGCTTTCGTATCTTTGCTATAAGTGGATTCTGATTTACTCGTTTGAGCTTCACTTCGTGAAGTAATTACCGTTTCTTCGCTAGATACAGCAACGGACTGTGCAGCTTGTTGCATTAGAGTCTTTTCCATTTGCAGCATGTTCTCAGAATTTACGTTGTTGCTTATGATTTGTTCTTCAGGGTTATTCTGACAAACAAGTAATGTTTTACTTTCAGATGTAGATTTCTCAGACATGGATTGAACGGTACAACTTGTTTTTTGCTTGATTTGAGACTCATTACTTTGCGCAATAGATGTCGCCTCCGTCACACTTGCCGTTTTAGATGACATTGCGGAAGAATATGACATGCTTGAACTCATTTCAGATGTTTGCCGAGAAGATGAAACAATCTGTCCCGCAGAATTTTCTCGAAGATTAATTTGAGAAGGCGATTCTGTATTCATGCTTAATGTTCCAGTTGACTTAGGAGCTGTGTCGGTGCTAGGGACGGTTTGAGATACGTTCGGAATAGTTTCTTGCAAAGGTTCGTCTTCAGGAGGATTCTGTGGGGGCCACACAATGCTTTTGACGCTTTTAGCTGTTAGTATGAAATAAAGAGAACAGGTTACGTAGTGGAGAGGGGGAAAAAATATGAAAATTTGTATTAGTTAATCTCGAAAAATTATCTGCGTAAAAATTTTGCTAAATTATTAATAAACAAAAATAAAATTGTAAGCAGGCGTATGTGTTATCTGATTGAACGGTAAAAATGTTACGCAGTATGGACGCATGACTGGACATATACGTTGAGTGCCAAAAAGTAAGTTATTTTAATGCTGCACCTGACATTGGCTGCCAGCATAGCGCATACACATTTCTATAGTATTATATTTACATATAGACAAAAGAGCTATTTAAAAGCTGGGCTGCGACTATTTATAAATTACCTTTGAAAATGGAAACTGGCGCCTCTGTCAAAACAAATAATAACTTTATAATTGTGATTATTTTATTTGTAATTTTCATCTTCTCATATAATTGCCTGTTTTACATACCATTGTATCTATTAATCACCGGAAGGATAGAAGATTACATCATCCCAATAAGGGCCCACTGTATATTATGGGCCTAGACTTTTAGAAACTTTAAACTAAGGAGGCTTAGAGCATCTCCGATGCTCTACTCCATGATGGAACTTTCTTGTATAATATAATGTTTCAATAACGCTCCTTAACTTATTTTTGCAGTCATAATGTTAGATATGCCAAAAATCGATCACAGAAATTTATGTAAAAAAATATTGCTTCACCAAATGTAAAGACAAGTAATAAAAAACTACTAGGATGAACTTGAAATAGGATTCTGCTAATGAAATATACATATTTATGGAGGGTTTATTTAGCACGAGTTACATTCATACTATTTTAACCTTGGATGTGCTTACAATGTCAATGTTGTTTTAATCTATTTTTCCATAAAAAAATAATATTTCATAAAACGATGTTATGGCTTAAGTAAATTTACCATTTTAAACTATTGTAACTTATCTTCTATGACTAGAACGTTAATATTAAATACATACTGTAAAACAGTTTTAATAATTCAGAATGTTACCTACATTCTGAATGATTAACTTAGTCTTTTAGCTTTGGCAAATTGGCAGCTTGTGAATAAAAATCTAAATAGTAAATAGATCCTGTATTTATGTGAGACGTGTATATTATTACATTACTGCATATACATAATTACTAATTATTTACTAATTATTACATAAAATACGAGTATTTAAAATAATGTAATAGGAAGTTGTTTATTACAGTGATAAGATACTTTTTTCTTATAGATGTAGAGTGCACACTGAATATTTGCCTCTGGATTACTAGCTAGCATCCATCACTAGCCCACTCACTAACCCATACATGTCCCACTGCCGGGCACGGCTCTATCCCACCGTTATATTATTTACTTACGTTTAAAACAAATTGGACGAGTTTCATCAAAATGATACATAGATACCCTTCACGTGACTATGACAACAAGTCTAAATAATATTGTGGTGTTATGTATAGGATATGTTAGTACGTATTTGGTTATCTATCTAAACCTGCGAAACACAATTATCCATGTAAAGTTCCGGAATATTATGATGTTACCTCAAAATAATTATTATTATTACCGAATAAAATAACCTAGTTACGAAACCATTATGCGCTTTTAATATTCAGATCTCACACTGCTAATGTGCAGGCGGCCGAGATAAGACAAAACAATCGCTCCGACACATTTTGATCTCTATTATTTAGATGCTTCCTTACATGCAAGTTGTTGTATGGATAGGCCGCTATATGCTTAGCTCTATGAACCATAGTGGTGATTGACAAGTAACG
Organism: Carterocephalus palaemon; assembly: GCA_944567765.1. Classification (NCBI taxonomy): domain Eukaryota; kingdom Metazoa; phylum Arthropoda; class Insecta; order Lepidoptera; family Hesperiidae; genus Carterocephalus; species Carterocephalus palaemon. The sequence goes on along the minus strand of OX155643.1, from coordinate 8,903,048 downwards.
ATTCGAAACGTTTACAAATTGTAGAGGCAAATGGTACACAGTGCGGTGTGGAGCAAGCAAGTGAAATAAGAAATTAAATGTCACTTGCTATAACGGTGAAGGACACATCGTGAGGAAACCTGCATGCCTGAGAGTTCATCATAACGTTCTCGAAGGTATGTGAAGTCTGCCAATCCGCACTTGGCCAGCGTGGTGGACTAAGGCCTAATCCCTCCCATTCTGGGAGGAGACCCGTGCCCAACAGTGGGACGTCTATGGGTCGCAGCGAGCGGTGTGGAGTAAAGTATTTGTAGTATATTGTAAGTAGGTACATTTCTACATAGCAAAAGTGACTCGCTTACTGGGAGCGAAAGGCGCGGTGGCGGGCGCGAGGGCAGGCGCGGGCGCGGCGGGCGCCTGCAGCGGGCGCGCCGGCGACATGGGCGCCGAGCGCGGCGACAGCGACGCGGGCGAGTAGGCCGACCCGAGCGACGAGCCGAACGGCTTCGGCCCGGACAAGTTGCTCGATGGCTGTCGAGTGAACAACCAAACGATAAGTATTCCTAACTATGACTTTGGGCCCGAGCAAGTTGCTCGGCTGTCGAGTGAACTACACGAAACTGTTACTCCTAATGGTATTGATATTGCGATCAATGGTTGTTCCGATCGATGAACCGAACGGCTTCGGCCCGGACAAGTTGCTCGATGGCTGTCGAGTGAACAACACCACTTATTACTCTTAATTATAGCGGCTCGGACAACCGATGGGTTAGAAAGGTCCTCGAGTGGAGACCACGGCTCGGGAAACGGAGCACAGGCCGCCCTCCAACCAGATGGACTGATGACCTGAAAAAGTCAGCGGGAAATCGCTGGACTCAGAAGGCACAGGATCGGGAGGAGTGGCACCGATTAAGGGAGGCCTATGTCCAGCAGTGGACTCTGAAAGGCTGATGGATGGATGGATGGATGGATAGCGGCCCGGAATGTTGCTCGACAACTGTCAAGTGATAAGTATTCCTAACTATGACTTTGGGCCCGAGCAAGTTGCTCGGCTGTCGAGTGAACTACACGAAACTGTTACTGCTAATGGTATTGATATTGCGATCAATGGTTGTTCATTGTCACCTTGCCAATTGATATTAATAACGGCGTGACTAATCGGGTCGAAGATCGGCTCGCAATGCAAATGTGTGTTCTATCTGGCTCAAGTAGCAATCAGCGTAAGAATCAGCGGATGCAAGCGGTTTATAGCGGGTCCGATCAATGCTGACAATAGATTAATAAAAGTTCTGCTCGCAACGATTGGTCGGAAGTGATCGCAAAGATAGCTTCGGTATTTTCAAGCCGTGTCAGCGGTGGCTATCTAACAATTGTCAAGCACTCGTGTTGGCCTCTAACCTGTAAAACTAGGTATTGACCAATATCGACACTGGTGCATTCTAGTGGATTATTGAGGTTCTTGTCAGTAAGTAAAAAAACACTAGGTACTTACTTGAATTTATGGCAGAATCAAATGTAATACTTACACTAAACATTGATGATGAGCCATTAGTGTAGTTGTTGGTCGTAAGTGGCGGAAGCGGAGTTGAGTAAGCGTTCGTTGGGACACGGCTGCCTCTGAATAAAAAAAAAACATTAAGTACCTACTTCATGCATTTCTGATTCACATTATTTTGAAACAGATCAGGATATAATCATTATAGATTCAAAGTCTGTTTCATCTCCATTTGGTTCTCATTTTTCCGTGAAGCAGAATCAATGGTTCTCATTTTTGTCGTGAAGCAAAAGCAATGCATTTGTGATAAATAATATCTTTGATGTGATTTAATTACGTTCAAGGTAAACAAAGTGGATTGTAAAGTATGGCAAGAACAGTGTGACTTCCGGTTATACTTTTTTTAAGAGAAAACTATCTTACTTCCCAAGGGTAGCAGCACATGTGTGACCGGCTTGGAACGAGGCCCAAACGATTACTACCTACCTGGACTGCGTCTGCGTATTGGGAACTTATCGAGGATTGTTGTGCAAGTGCAAAGTATCTACACCTGCAGTATATCTACACCTTTGATCAAGGAAGAAAATAATAAACACTGTATCGAGTTCTCGGTGACGTGAAGGATGCAATGCACAGACTGTCATTAACGCCACAGCTATGGTTGTGAGCAGACTTTCGCTGCGCATGCAGGCATATAAGTAATAGATCCGATAGTTTTTAGATCCATGCATGCAGGATGTCGAGTGTTATGAGTGTAAAAAATACTCACGGCGGTACTGTGACGGGTTCTAGGTTGGGCGCGGGCGGGTTCTGGCGCGCCACGAGCTTGGCGTGGATGTCGCAGTACAGCTTGCCGTTAATGTTGTAGTAGCCTTGGTTCTTCAGCGAGCCGCCACAAGTCGAGCACTTGAAGCACTCCACGTGAAGGTTCTTGTCCTTGATGCGCACGAACACGCCACTACACCAGAAATATAGTTACAACAACCGTTAGATACTACATATATCCAAAACGTCGACATGCGTTATGCTAACTGGAATGCATATTGGAATTATGAACATGGGTTCTAAGTATATTTTTACTTTGTTTACAAACCATTGTAGGTATGTCAAGAAGAATACTTACTTAAAATCTGATATTGGGTCTGTTTATTAGCTGTACCTTTATCGAAATCCCTCTCATGTATCTCTGAAAATGTTCAAAATTTCCCAAATTCTAGGGGATTTCGATTAAAATAAGCTACGGTAAGTAGGTAATATGATTGTCGATATACCCTCAAGTAACCTAGGTACTAGTTAATATATTTAACATGCTAACTTGCGTCGTGCGTTGCGTACAGTATGCTGTCAGGCAAAAGTAATAAAGGTGCGCATATATACCGTGTGTTCTAAGTGAAGTCATGCTGAGCGAGGTGATGGTAGTGCATCTGCTTCGACGCATTCTCGACAAAAAAACTACATTACGATATTTATAATTATGTACAATAAACATATAAAAGATGAAAGTAATTAATCGATGAAAATAATGAGCGAGTTAAAACAAATTATCGTGTCCATCATAATCAGTACGGAGCACGATAAACGTGCCGGGGTTGCGGCATCCTCGACGGCAGACACCAATATGTACACAAACGAGGAGGCCGCAATGCGAAACGAAAGAACTACTACAATCTACGATAGAACTAGACACAGGTCGACACGGTCGCAAACACGTCAAGACATTCCGTCGATACTGCGCTTACATAATGTAGCGATTACACTCGGAGCAATAGGGCGTGTCGTTGAGGACCGGCAGGTCACCCTGCGGCTGTGGGGGGAGCGCAGGGGCGCCGAGGGCGATGCGGCCGTCGGGCAGCACCTGGTGGCAGCCGACGGGGATGCTGGGCCGGTGTGGCGAGGGCGGCGCCAGCTGCTCGGGCGCCGGCGTCTGCGTGCCGGTGGAGGCGCGCGAGGCGGGCCGCGGCGCGGGCGCGGGCGGGGCCACGCGCGGCGTGCGCGAGCGCGACCGGTGCGTGCGGTGCAGGCTGCTGGGCGTGCCCGCGCGCGCAACACTCGCGCGCGAATAAAAGTGAGACGGCTCTGCCGACCCGCAATATCGGTTATTTTACATCACACGATCTATATTGACCAATGGTCGCAAACATCGGACCTAGAGCTAGATACACTTTAAAACAAAAAATATTATGACGTTAATCCCGTGAATTCCCGTGTTGACGTTGTTAGGTACTAAACTACGTTGTCGTACAAGCCACTTCTATCTGCTCCAATATTCATGTATTTGTGCTAAGGTTTGATGCAGCGAAGTTTCTTCAGTTAAATCTATCTTGATAAAGTGAAGCAACAGAAACTCGTACATGAAGAAAAATACTCACTAATTACATAAATTAAAATTGGTCAGAAAGAAAACAAAGTAAACAATATGGGAGGTCCTTAGATTATTCACAGGATTAATACAGTTTTGTGGATCGTTGCAATGTGAATAATGTCATCCACCTATGCTTATGGGGTCCTGTAGGAGGTAGGTAATACGTAAAAGTAGGTACTAAAACAAAAAGTTACAAAGAAATGGAAGAACATAAACGAAGACATCGACTTGGAGGGAATTCGTTATGATCGGGTTTCATGCTGAAGGTACGATGAACTCATAAGTCATATTCGTGCGCGAAGTCGAAACCGAATGTGATGTCTGTTTGCAACCGTGTCGGCCCGCGATCCGTCCGACTTACGTAATGAGTCGTTCGCACTCCTCGCAAATGTTTTGTCCGGGGGGCAGGCCGCCCGTGTTGTTGACGGGCGCGTCCGGGCGCGTCACGGGCGCGGAGACGTGTCGCAGTCCCGTAACAGGAGTTGGAGTAGCGCCTTTTTCCTCCACTATGTAGGTACATGTACCAATTTACAATTTCTTTTAGTTTTGGAATTTAAATTCACCTTATAGGTCACTTAATTGCACAAAAAATGATTCGAAATATTCTCATAAAGCAATATGTTTCGTAGTTCCTGTTAAGCGAATTGGGCAAACCATAGTTTCGACTTGTGAGACACCAGTTTATGTACAATGTGAACACTTAATGAGGGTGTTGGATTGCAAATTGCATTTCAAGTGGTGGGGACATGGTACTCGAGGTACTTACATACTGAAATTAAATGTTGTAAGTATATTGACGAGAGACATGTGAAAGGAAAAAATAGGTGAGTTATACCTGGCTCTGGATCGTTCTCCTCTTCTTGAAGTACCTTGAACACGGCACTCTTCTCAGCATCATAGGTCTTCTCGTTTTTCTTGAAATTTACTCTGTCAGAAAATAATTATGTAGCTACAAAATTACAAGGAGAAAGGTACTATATCAATGGTTAGTTACATCTTTATAAAGCGGCAATTGATCTCGGTTGGTCTCGTTGGAATAGGAATAAGACCCATTTTATAATGATAGGTAGATAGAGATGTTAATTGGACTCAAACATAAATGGCTGTCTTTTTGTCGATTACGATAGTGGCTTGATTGCAACTAAACAGCTTGGGTCTAGTTCGCAAAATTGTATCCATTCGAGAAATTTTATTTCTTCGTAAGTATTCCTTAAGAGCTATATGGTCCCCTTGTATATATGTATACTAAGGTAGGTATTGGAACATGTTGAAGATTAAAATTTAGGTATTCTATTAATACCTAACGTACCTATACAATTCAAATGAACCATTTCTATAGGTAGATGATATGAACATATAAATAGATAATGAAACATGACTACATTTGGCTACGTTTTAGCCCAATAACTTTGATAATGTAAACACAAAGGGTCAATATCAATAGGTAAACTTGCAACAATTAATTCAAAATGCGATGATGCTAACACACGAGACTACACAACATTTTAATAATAGTTTTGTAAGTAGGTGTTGTTAAATGATCAGGGTTACAAAACATTTGGTGCAGTTGGTATCTAGCCTTAATATCAATTCTTATTCTAAGGACTCTTAACTAAGCAATACCTATAGGATAAACTGAAATATTTTATTACCTAATACCGGTCGTAGGTACTCGTACAAATCTCAGAATTGAAGTCTGTAAAATACTTCACCAATTCCAAATCCGAAGAATACATTGTCTATATTGCTTGGATAGATGGTCCCTCAGAACTAAACCTACTTTACATTTCGGTAAATTCTTCGATATTCATGATGTTCAGATCTTCAAACATGCAGGAGTTCTACTGCAGACAGGTAATTAGGAAAGTAATTTGTTCCCAAAAGGTTCCTTACCCCAACACACCGCCAGCGAGGACTTCGGTCTGCGCCGACAGCGTCTCTGCGATGGTCTTGTCGCTGTACATGTTGACGGGCGTGTTGTACTGCTTGTTAACGATGCTCTTCACGGAGTCATTGCCGTTCATCTGGAAAATTACGGCCAATTCATTTAGCAACCTTCCGCAGTGTATGAGTGGTTCAGCACGAATCTAAAAATAATGGTTACTTTATTTAGTCGTTCGTCGGTCTGCGCGCAGCTGCCAGGGACAATCCAAGGCATGACAGTATGGACAGTATGGACACAGGGGATTCCATTCACATCACAAACTATATTGGACCGCTATTGAATATGTGTTATTAGATTTTAGAAGAAAGGTCTGGCCAGATCCACCACGCGAGCCAAGTGCACACAGAAAGGTTTGTTTGTAAGTTTCATATGAAAAAAGAACGGCAACAATACTTACATAGCTAAAAGGTTTAGCGACATTGTTATGTCCGGAGCCGAAGGCTCGGGAGGGCTGTGGCGTGGCCTTGAGCGAGGTGGTGGTGACCGGCGTGGGCGTGCCGGCCAGCGCGCGCGACCCCGGCCGCGGCAGGCTGCCCGTCGGGGTCACCGAGGGCCGCCACGTGCCCCCGCCACTGCAGGGTAAAACAACATTTTTTGATACCCGATAAAACAAATGCATTAAGTCCGCCCATTGTACCTATATCTCTATAAAGGTGTCAATAAAGTAAAATAAATAAATAAAACAACATAACGACAATACAATATTTCCCCGAAGGCAGAGGTGTGTTGTTGTACGTACACGTACACCCACTTTTCACCAGTTATGTTTAGGTCCCATGTAATATCTTTTGACATATTTTTCTATTCTTTAAACAAATTTATAGAACGTTAATTATAAACAAAAAAGTGAAGAACCAAGAACGTACCTACAGATCGTGTTCTGTTTTTATTCCATGGCATGTGCTCAAAGGTTAATCGTGTATTGTGTATGTAGTATGTGCGACGTGTTACAACTTCCACACCATCGGAAGCTGCAAATACCGATCCCGTATTGAAAAACTTGTTCCAAGTAAACAATTTAAGCATACGAAACCATTCCATTACGTAAATAGCTTGCGTAATGAACTTCCAGATGGTTTCCATAAAAGTAAGTTGAATGTGACTTGCATTCTAGTGACATACATAAGTAAATCCAACAACAAAGTGCAATTTGAATGACAATTTTATTGCGAGTGGCACTACGCGTTTTTATAGGACTTGCGAGGTAATTACTTACCATTTTAGTTTTGTAAATTCCGTAAGCTGTAGTTTGAGTTATTAATTTAATTGTTCTTGTTCAACGGCTTATTATACGTAGGAAGAATAAGTTAGAATTTTACAATTCTAAAAAACTAATTAAAAAAATTCTACTTGCACAACACCTTTTTTTCCGGTCGCGACTCGGCATCATCCGGCATCTCGGCAGTAAAGCACAAAATGCTGTTTAACCCAAGTATATGAACACTAGTGGACGCCCGCAGCTTCGCTCGCGTGGAATTAGACATTCACTAACTTCAAAAACGGCAAAGTTTCATACTAACTTTGCACCCCCGTTTTACCCCCTTAGGGGGTGAATTTTCAAAAATCCTTTCTTAGTGCTCCCCTACGTTATAAAAGGAACCCCTGTGCAAAATTTCAAGTTTCTAGCCCTTATGGTTTAGGCCCTGCGTTGATATGTCAGTCAGTCAGTCAGTCAGTCAGTCAGTCAGTCAGTCAGTCAGTCAGTCAGTCAGTCAGTCAGTCAGTCAGTCAGTCAGTCAGTCAGTCAGTCACCTTCTCCTTTTATATATATAGATGAGAAGTTAAATCTGAGCGATTAGTGCACAGTCAATGGGGATTGACATCAATTGGATTTAAGTGAAGTATTAGGACCAATATGTAAAGGAATAGGATGGTTTATACCGGAAAGGAGATGCTTGAAATGATGCTGAATCTTCAGCTTGATATAAGCAGGAGCCTATTTTATATAGAGTTCTCCCGGGGCAGTATCACCGCCCGCTAAGGTACTTAACTACTATGTATTATCCTCTTACTCGTAAGTGACGGATAAGCGCGTCGCCGGCCTGTTTAACCTACTGCAAGGCCGTACCGTTGGACAGTAAGTTCGAGGGCGAAGCCGGCAGCGCGGATGGCGTCCTGCGCCTCCTGGTGGCGCAGAGTGTACACGTCGGTGCTGTTGACGCGGATGAGCGCGTCGCCGGCCTGTTTAACCTACTGCAAGGCCGTACCGTTGGACAGTAAGTTCGAGGGCGGAGCCGGCAGCGCGGATGGCGTCCTGCGCCTCCTGGTGGCGCAGCGTGTACACGTCGGTACTGTTGACGCGGATGAGCGCGTCGCCGGCCTGCAGCCCCGCGCGCTCGGCCGCGCTGCCACCGTTCACCTACAACCAATAAAATATAGACCACTAAACATTTTTGAAAATTGTCTCAATGTCAATCAATAATCGATCGGGTCGCGGGGATAGTGGGAAATCTAACCTACCAACCTAGTACGTACTAGTATGTTCTTTTTTCTTAATACCTTCTTTGTAACTCCACTACGCATGGTATGGGTAGTTATTACTGATAGTACCTACATATCTAACACATGAAATAAAAAATGTTAAGCTCGTCAAAACGCAAAGATCACTTATAGAAAAGTACACCACATTCCTGTTTCTGGGTCAGTTCACATACTCAGAATTTATAAATAAATTTAGATTGTCTGTATCCATCCACCGGAACGTGAAGGAACTACCCATAGCATAGTCATAATCAAATCAACAGCTAGCATTCGCTAATAGAGCTTCAGAATCTCGGCAAAGATGCCTATTGTGAAAGAATACAAATTGCAGATAAGTCTATGAATATAATAATTTTTTGTGTATTCTGTACAAGGCATAATAATGGGTTTTTAAACGCTTTCGGTGAAAACTGGCACTGATAATAAAACTAGTGGACGCCCGCAGCGTCCCTTGCTTGGATTAGATATATGTATAACAATAGTTTCGTTTATAGTACCTGTCTCTCTCAAAGAAATAACTGGAAAAAGTCTACCAATATTTAGGGCAAACTAAAGTTTAGCCTAATTCTAGATTCCTAAACTATATCTCATGAATGTAACTATCTAATACAATTTTTTTTAATCGGACTACTAGTACTACCTACTTCCAGAGATTAGCGCGTTTAAAGAAACAAAAAAAAATCTCTTCCGCTTTATAATATTAGTATACCTAGTCATCAAAACCAGCTAAGCTTTCGCATATAATAGACTTGGACTTAAGCATTACACAAATGGTACGCAATTGTAAGTATTATGTAGCATATGGCAATTAACATATTCACTCCTGATATTAGGTAATTTTCTCCGACATTCACTAGGTCGCATGCCATGGTCACCTGAGTATTTATAAGTGTTGGCTTTGAGCCAGATCTGGATTTGGATCTACGTAGCTTAAACTGGGTGAGTAAAATTTGTTTTTATCACTGTATTTAAAGCTTTAAGTACTAAGCGTGGAAATCCTTAAATAATAATCGCATTCCATCTTAAGTTCTAACTAAATATTCGCTAAATACCAGCTAACTAAATAAGTAAGATAAAGTCTTAATTTTTTATTAGAATTTTCTACAGAAACTATGCATAACTACTCGAAAAATTAACTTAACTACTGGCTGACAATCTAAGCTGAGGAGATTTTCTTCAATCAATGCTAAAAACACTCCATCACAATAACAATCGAAATCAAAATCAGTTCATACGTTTAGAAGTTTCTGTCTCATAGCATCATAACTTGTTATGAGACAGACACTAAATAATAACTATTTTTCACCGGTTGTGGACAAAATATCGCGTGCAAAAGCTAGTGCATTACAAAGTCCAGACGACAGAACAGTCCATTTCATTAAAGATGCGCGGCAGGTGGCGGCAGGGGTAGGGCCGCCGCGACGGGAGTGGTGGAAGGAAGCAGAATGACGTCAGCGCCACACTGCACGCAACCTGTGGGACTTCAGACTTTTTTCCTTTTAGCTGTTTTGATACAGAAACTGCTTCTTAATTATATGATAGCTTGGCTGGTTAAGGATTAATTTAATATGTTACATCCTATATTCTTTATGATAAACTTTAAACAGGTACTACTTTATGAACTCTGCAGGTTGTGACAAGTAGGAAAACCCTGAACAAGACTGGATGAGAGTCTCTTTCAAAATCTGCCACAAAAGCGTTGCTTGCTAGCTTGATACCTTAAAGAACTGAGATGCTTACCTCTAGAAGACCGCAGAAGGATCCTAGTGGATCGCTTACGCGCTCTACACGCGCTACATCGATCCATATTATTTAAGTATTCTGTGATTGTACACAGAGAAAAGAAAACGAGAGAAAACTAAACAGAACCTATTGTATAATCTATTATAGGATCTACTCGACCCGCTAGAAAAAAGCATTTTGTAAAAGCAGACATTACTCAGGAATCCGCACTACAGCAGCGTGTTATGGTCACAGAATAGATATAGCGTAAGGGAGGCACCGGTGAGTTCCGTAAGAGAGTCTACTTATGTACTAGATGGTAGATGGTGGATAAGTAAATAGTTTAAATAGAGAAACTACATACGATTAGGTTTCGTTTAAAGGGGGTCGTTTGTTAGGGGTTTTACGCATGCCTTAGCATTAATGTGAAGTTCAATAATCTAAGGTTTCATTACATACAGCGAAAGAGCATCAATTAGCCTGATAATCGTGCAAATAGCTTATAAGGTTTCCCTGCGTAGTTGAATAACCCTTTACTGTTTTAGGCCTCCTGGCTTCTTCTATGCAACTAAATACTTACGAAGTAAATAAATTAAATAATAAATAAGACAATTATATATAGGTAATAAGTGACAGTGGAACTGGAAATAAAAAGTAGGTACGTAAATATTTAACCACTGTTACTGATGACATTATTTAGCTTAATTAAGTTTACGACAACGAAAAACGACGAAGAATCGACTCTTTTTAATGGTCACGTGGCTAAAGTTGAACAAGATCAAGGATGTGTCCTTGTGAAGCGAATTCTGGCATGTGTCCGCAATTTAAGAAGGTAGGGGTCATACATTGGAAGTAGATGCGTACCTATAAACTATAAGGTAACAATATGACCTACGATTATGACTCAGTCGGCATGTAGCAACAGATGGCTAACGGCCACAAACTTGCAATATTCAAACAAAAGAGTCGCATTTGCCAACAGGATTCAAAGTTATCTCTTAATTATGTTAAGAATGAATGTAACTATAAAAGTAACGATAACCTATGTAAATGAAGGTGTACGGTAATACTGTACGGTAATACTGTACTTTTACTGTGTCTTTGCAGCAAAACTGCTTTTATTTTCACTCAAAGCTACAAATAAAAGATTAATAGGTAGTACCTACGAAGCTACGAAGATCATCATTGTTAAAACAACTGAAACAATTTAATTCTTAAGTGTAATAGAAGCAATGCACGTTGCACTGAACCATTCGTAGTTATAATTTTTACACGCTGGTATTAGTATGGTTTATCACAACACAAACACTTCCTATTGTGAGCGACTCTTTATACTATGCTATTGTGGTTTAAGTATAAGGACGCGGCGGTTACCCAGTCTCCGGTAATGGTACTAATGGTGCATTTAGTTCGTTCCGAACCGATACCGATACCTACCAAACGATCTCTATGTAACAATCATTAAATGGACTATTACTAACTCCAACTATCACTAACAGCCCTGCCAGTCCTCATACCGACACAGTTGTGATGGGCGGATGGGTGGCGAAGCAAGCTCGTTTGGTATCTTATATCAATAAAAAGGTACATATTATATACAAACGCGTAAATAAATAAATCATTAAAAATGTAAATTATGTTATTGAACGTAATGATGTAATCCAATGCTATTAATGTTAATCACAAATTAATGAGGAATGGTACCTACGTATCTTCCTACCCAAGAAGAAGATGTACCTATCTACTCCCGACAGTATACGTAGTTGCTTATTAAAAATAAATATATCATATTATTATATATCATTGGACATTCTCACACACGGCCATCTGACCCCGTATTAGGCGCGAGCCTGTACTATGGGTGTCAGAGACTGATATACATACATACAATATATATATTTTTAAATACATACTTAAATAGATAATATTAACATCCAGACACAGAACAAACACAAGTGTTCGTCACACGAATGTTTGTCCTGAGTGGGATTCGAACCCGCGACCCCTGGCGTAACAGGCAGGGTCGCTACCGATTGCGCCAACGGGCCCGCTTATTAAATATATTGTTTACCTACATCGACTTTACAATGCTGTTATAGCATAGCTCCATCGACCATGTTAAAGCGTGCTACGCCGTAGGCTCTATCCGTAGGCAGAGTAAGGATATAATAACACTGGTAATGTTAAAAATATGATGATTCGGAGTACCTAGTCATTGTATTTGTATAATTCTAAATATATTATGAGACAAGCTCTTATTAATTCAGTGCAATCCAAGCATTACAAGCAACTATTAGAGATATTGTAAACCTTGTAAGAATTGTAGCTAGGTGTCCGATGACATGGACAACTGAAAATTGATATTTGTCTGAAGATGTAAATTAAGCGAATTTACGCGCAGACATACATCTATATTATAGGTCTGGAATGATGTGACACGTACTCGAGGTACGAGTGAGAAATGTGCCTAACTACCTGATAAAGATGTTTTCTATCGTCTTATTTTGTTCTGCTCTACTCTTCTATCTAGCTTTTTGCCCTAATGGTGTTTTGAAAGACATTCCATTCCATAGGGACGGCAAGACTGACTATGCGGTGTAGCTGACTAGAATATTATTAAAGATTTCAATGCAATGTATAGATCACTGGTTACACTATCTTAGATTATATTCTAATGATAGGCAAATCATCAACTTCTTGAATAAATTAATTTGGTGTTTTAGTACGTTCGATTTAATTTTGACCGTCTGTATGAACCACAGACGAATGACATAATATCTCCTTTAAATTTTGGAGCATTGTGTGGCTAGCTAATAAATTATAATATGCTTTAAAGTTGCTTTTGATCCTAATCCGTCACCACCTGTATCAGAAATTTGCGTTACTTATCCTGAGGAGCTGAGAATGATACAACTATAGCGATGTAGTATTGGCAATGAAACTCTTCAAACCGGTAGGTACCTAAATATACAACACCTCTATTGAAACTATTCATCAAATAATATTTACCACGGCAGAAATGTGGTAACATTTCAGATGACCCGATGTATCGTTACCGAAAGTTTATTATCTGGATCGCTGTTCGCATCCTGTTCTGCCACAACTTTGACGGATGAGAGGTTTTTTAACCTGTCCTGCCGGCACGTACTTTTGACGTGTGTTGTCTGTGAGCGAAACAAAACGAAACTATTCATTCGAATCATTAAAATAACTATCGGTCGTTGAGGAACGAAGCAAACGAAAATATCGAGAAAACCTATTCAAACACCAAACCAGAAGTGGAAGATCATCGCGACCACCAAAGACAGACCAGGTACGTGCCAGTATTTGCCTGATTTGTTGTGGTCGATCTAGTGCGAACAGCGCTTAATATCGCATATCGTCTGACCGTGGTCCAGCGCCACGGTCTGTCCCTGTGTGTCAGAAAGCCATCCGCCCCGGCAGGCGATGCGTATGATACATTTTATGGTGCCGAAACCCGGGATCTCCACTCAAACTAAAACCTCAACGACATCAATCTGCCTGTGTATTTCTGGTTAATCGTCATTAGCTTAGGATATTATCGTATCTATGCATTGTTTCATCTAGAAGCAATCGAACCCATCGCATCTTAAGCTATATCACTCGCTAGAAATACCTACGCAGTTATCGAATCATAATCATCAATTCATGGTCAAACAGGATTCATCATCATACATTTTTCACAATTGAACGTCATTCATATTTCAATTATCTATCAAACGTATAGAACAATTTCGTAATTCAAAATACTGCCATTCCTACGATTGCATCTGTTTATTTTCTTAAATAAGTTTGAGGTAGCCATCAGTGGGTGTACAACCTAACGCTCAAGTTACATCGTACTTTCTTACACATACCTACATCAGCCGGACAACTTGGCGCGCAGGTTGTACGTACATGTCAGTTGGACCAATGACCAATTTAGATAGACCTATCTCGTAGAAACGTTTAAACCTTATCGAAGTTCTACAATTACTGGTCGCACATTTTGTTTATTTTCACACCTTTCGTTAATGTAATTCAAACTAAAATCGACTTCTTGTCTTTGCTTATGAGATTTGCTTCTTTTATCATTCGTCGCGGATTCAATTATTAGTTGTTGGCATTAAACTACCTTTGTGAACGATGTCGCTTCTAAGTAAACGCTCCACACGTAAACAAATCATGTTGAAGAAGTCGAATTCTAAGTCGGTGGATATCGAGTACAGTCACGAAGATTTGCCTTCTTTACGAAGAAAACGAACTATTGCATATAAACGATTAGCTAAGGCGTTGGTTGTAGGTACGTCAGCCGCCACAGACTTTTCCCAGCGAGATTTATTCTTATCTTATCACCAGGAAATTAAACAAATTGCTGCTAGTTTTGAAGATGCGCATTTAACTATTTTAGAAATTTTAAACGACCCGGAATCGGATGACAACGAAATGCAAGAGACCTTCGACGATATGTACTATCGAGTTTTATCCATACATCGTAATTTAACCAAGAGTGAACCAGCACAATCCCAAAGCGGTGGATTGTCGTCAAACATCCGGTTACCGAAAATAATTCTTCCGTCATTTGCTGGTGACATTAAGCAGTGGCCCGAATATTTCGATACATTCAACGCGTTAATACATAATTCTACCTCACTTACCGATACTGAGAAATTTCACTATCTCATCTCATCTCTAAGCGGCGACGCGTTATCAATCGTAAAAACTTTCCCCTTGAGCCATGAGCATTATCGCGATGCGTATGAGGCCCTTACTGCACGGTATAAGAGCAAACGCGATTTAGCCTTTACATGTTGGCACGAAATTTTAAATATCGAATTAAAACACAACAACGCACTCGAGTTTCGCAAATCCCTTGATTTATTAGAAGAAAATCTATGCATTCTAAAAACATTAAATCTACCGGTTAGTCATTGGGATTTTGTTCTAGTTTATCATCTTCTATCAAGAATCGATTCTAACTTGCGTCGCGGATTTGAGGAAAAATATTCGGAAGTAGAACTGCCATCGTACGAACAACTGAAAGGGTTCTTATATTCTAAATGCGAGGCCTTGTTACGTGATACCCATTTCTCCGGTTCCGTCTCAATTAGTAAACCAAATCAGAAGATAATACCGGCGCTGCCACAACCAAAACGCAATAATATGTCGCATGTACTTGTGGCTGCTAACGGCCGTCCAAAACCCGTCGGCAACTTGAAGCCGGTGCCGTATACTAGCAAGTGTCCCTTCTGTAACGGTATGCATTCTATCACGTCTTGCGTAGAATTTATAGACAAATCAATCGATGAACGAATGCAGATTGCCGTTGATAAGAAGTGGTGTTTCAACTGCCTGAAACCATCCCACCAATTGAGAAATTGTATGTCGGTATTCAAATGCCGTACATGCCATCGGAAACATCATACTTTAATTCATCACGATAAATCGATCGAATCACCCGAAACCGTATCTTCATCTTTAGTCTCCAGATCATCTATACCCACAAACGTGTTGCTTGCGACCGCTCTCGTACAAGTCCGGGATGCCTACGGCAATATGCAATCGTTTCGCGCGTTGTTCGATACAGGCAGTCAGACCAACCTCATCACAGAATCAGCCGTGCGACGTCTTCGACTTACGCCAACAGCCGTTGTTACTAGTGTCTGTGGGTTAGGTGATGCTGCTACCGCAATCCTGGGCGATGTTACTTGTTCAGTTGGGATAAATAATAAAGATCTTTACAAACTAGACATGCACGTAATTTCGAAAATATGTGGCGACCAACCTATCGCAAAATTAGACACATCCGGGTGGTCACATATTAAATCGTTATCTTTAGCGGATCCTGGCTTTGATGTTCCGGGATCAATAGATCTGTTGCTTGCTGCCGATGTTTTTGCTGAATCGTTTTGTAACGAACGCATAAAGGGTAATTCTAATCAACCCACTGCTTTTAACTCTATATTCGGATGGCTACTATTGGGTAAAACTCCATTACCTTCTAAAACATTACTTAACAGTTCATTAGACCTCGATAACGAATTTAATTCCTTGGATCAACTTGTTTTGGAACAAGATTCAATTCCGAAGCCATTGTTGCTGACTCCAGAAGAACAGTTGTGTGGAAAAGGGTTAATATCTGACCATTCTCGCATCGACGCTCGGGAAATGTACCCTAAAATCCTCATCCCACCGGAACATCGCGACTACCAACGTATCTTTTGGAGATCTTCGCCTAAGGATTCTCTTTTCAAATTTGTCCATGACATATATTCCAATCTTATTCCAATCGAGAAGCTCTTTTTGTGGTCTGGGTGTACTGTCGTGCTCGCTGGGCTGCGATCGCATTCGTCTCGTTGGGCCAATTTTGTTGCAAATCGAGTAAGTCAAATTCAAGACGCCACCCCAATCGAATGTTGGCATCACGTAAAGTCTGAGGATAATCCTGCAGATATTTGTTCACGAGGGCAATGTCCAGCTGAGATTCATAACAATGCGCTATGGTGGGCGGGACCTACTTGGCTATCAGGTGGACAAAGTAGTTGGCCTCTGAATTCAGTCATAATCCATAAATCCCATACGCCCAACGATGAAATGACTGTCAAGTCTGAAGAACGTCAACCTGTGCCTCTTGTTTCGAAGGAAGTTAACAGTGGGACTGTGATGGAATCGAACCTATTAGACGATCTACTAAACCGTTTCTCATCTTTGCAAGGAATACTAAATACACTCACACAACGCGCTAAATGCCTCAATCCAACAAAACCATTATCGATAGGAACGATGGTGATAGTGAAAAACGACAACCGAGGCTCCTTGCATTGGTCCTTAGCGCGAGTAGTTGAACTACGTTCTGGTGCGGATGATGTAGCTAGAGCCAACAATCAACTTATCCATCGACCTTTGGTTAAGCTATGTCATCTGTCTATAGAGAACTAGTTTTATTCTTAATCTTTATCAATTATCTAGTTAAGTTGCATTATTATTAACATATCAAATTCAAATCATTAATTATCGAATCGTATCGTAATTCATCGTATCATATTTATCGTAATCTTATTCTATTCGTGATTTCTGCATCGTATTATCATCTATATATTCTATTAATCAGAAAATACCACAGGTATTTTGGTGGGCGGGATGTATCGTTACCGAAAGTTTATTATCTGGATCGCTGTTCGCATCCTGTTCTGCCACAACTTTGACGGATGAGAGGTTTTTTAACCTGTCCTGCCGGCACGTACTTTTGACGTGTGTTGTCTGTGAGCGAAACAAAACGAAACTATTCATTCGAATCATTAAAATAACTATCGGTCGTTGAGGAACGAAGCAAACGAAAATATCGAGAAAACCTATTCAAACACCAAACCAGAAGTGGAAGATCATCGCGACCACCAAAGACAGACCAGGTACGTGCCAGTATTTGCCTGATTTGTTGTGGTCGATCTAGTGCGAACAGCGCTTAATATCGCATATCGTCTGACCGTGGTCCAGCGCCACGGTCTGTCCCTGTGTGTCAGAAAGCCATCCGCCCCGGCAGGCGATGCGTATGATACACCCGATGACCTTTTTTACTGACTGACTGCTGTCCTCTGGTTTATCAGGACGCACAGATCGATTATTCCTTCCGTGATATGAAAGAAATGTTTTCATCAAATTGACTGTCCGCTTGCTGGCTTTGTGATATGACATAAAGAGGATTAGTCTTAATGTTTTTCCATTGAACTAGCTATGGCAATGCCCTTAGTGCTGAGCGCACGCGCACGCCGTATATGGCGGTAGAAATACAAGAACGAGAGATTAATGCCACGTCTGGTCGCCGTGCGAGGTCATGCCATATTATGTTTTCTTTATTGCTCAGTATTTCTTCGTCCAACGAAAAACACGATACGTGTGCTCACCACACTTATTGGCCGATTCACTAATGGAAAGGAGCAAAACTAATTATAACAACCGGTCTACAGAGAAATGAATGTCAAGTAATTCTCGGAATTAAAAGGTGTCAGTATGTTGACCTAGGTCTAGGTCTAGGCGTGTGAAGAAGTAAACACGTTTTGTACCACTTTACACCGATAACAGTGATAAGCTTAAGGAGAGGATAATATATTGTTAGAAGATTGTTTCATGCATTACAAGTAGTACCATTCAACCGATGCTGCCTATCACAATTGTGACAAACTACCAATAGGGACTGGGAGAGTTACACCAGTTGGTACATAATATTATTTAGGCCGTTAGTGTTCGCCTCTAGAAGAGTGTAAATTGGCAACCACCGCTTTCCGACCGGAAAACAGTAGCAATAAAAACAATAATTACACAGCAGTATTAGTAGGAATACTTAGTAATATTCGAACTCTACATACGTTTTCGATATGTCTATGTCTAAAAACTACAAATGACCTTTGCCTATTATTATATCAAAAACTGCTAGACATTAAATGAATATTTTGCTTGCTTGCCTAATTTTTAAAACCAATAATTATTGTGGTAATAATAATCTTTTTACGGAGCGGAAAAACGAATTGACGCTGGCGGAGCCACGGGTAAAGCTAAGAATCATATAGGTAAAATTGTAGATCCCAGTACGTCTAAAATATGATATTTAAAAGTGATGCTAGGTCAATACCCTGTTTCAATAAACATTGTACTGAAATGAAGTAAAAATAAAATGTAGTAAGTATTGTATTTAAATAACCTGCATAAAAAAATTAAAATTAAACTGGAAATTAAATCTATTTAAAACGCGTATTTATAGTATGTATTGGAATGAAGTAACACAGGTAAAACAACAAAGAGTAGGTACATATTTGTAATAATTTGTCATAATTTGCATTTCATTGTATTAAGACTAAATCCAAAATGATATTTGAAAGTGATGCTAGGTACTGAAACATTGTACTGAAATAAAGCAACAAAATTGTGTAATGTAGGTATGTATTTAATGTATTTAATTTAATTAACGAAAATGTAAATATGGTGGTTTATGTTTCATGGAAATAAAAGGTGTAACGCGGGGAAAGGGGATTTATTAAACGCGTCAGCGCAACCGCAACCCGTCTCGGCCCCAGCGCTGCGCGCGCCGCCGTTTTCGTCCGTCGGCGCATGCGTAGAAATAAAGCGCGGCGGTTCGCAAAACCGCCGCTCTGAAACAGTCGGAACGAGTCGCTGCCCGAATAGCGTGCGCATGCTAAGTACCTCTCGCCCCTTCACAATTTCTCTTTTATGTATCAATTTTGTTTGTGAAAAGTTGTTTATCTTTAATAAACGTTTTGTTGTAAGAAGTTTGTGTTAATAGACTTTCATCACCGAACCCGTCTATTAAAGTGGCGTCCCAACTTTAGGGCTATCGTATCCCGCGAACCGGCGAGTGAGTACCTAGCTACTAATAATAATTGTGAACGTGAGTGAGAGTATTAGACTTTAGCGTTGCCGACATGCCGAGAACACGTCGAGCACGGACGGGAAATGGAAATCCCGAGTTCGCCAGCGACTCCGATTCAGCGGCGGAGAGGTACGCCGACGCCGGCACCTCCGCCCCCGTCGCAGCGGGCCACGCGGGCGAGCCCCAGTCGGGCCCCGCGGCCGCTGCGAGTTCCGACGCCGAGCGGCTAGTAACCGCTATGATGGAGACGTTCGCCAGGACCCAAGCCGAGGCCAACCGAACGCTCATCGAGACCCTGCGGTCCATGCAGAGTTATGGTTCATCAATCCCTTCGTCGTCCACGCCGACGCCGAACGCCCCCGCGCCCGCGCCCCTCGCAACCGCGACCGGTGCGCCCGCGGGGAATTTCTCGCGATGTACGGCAAGATACGACGGTGCGTCGCGCGACCCTGAGTTGCTAGAAGCCTTCGTCGACGCGGTGCAGGTGTTTAAGGAGTGCGCGGGAGTGTCCGACGAGCACGCCGTGCGCGGGCTCCCCATGTTGCTGAGCGGCGACGCGGCGGTGTGGTGGCGCGGCGCGCGTGCCGGCGCGGCCACCTGGGCAGACGCCGTGGCACGCCTCCGCGCGATGTACGGCGCGCAACAACCTGCTTATAAAGTGTTACGCGAAGTCTTTTCTAGTGAAATGTGCGATACCGACAGGGCGGAAGTTTTCATAGCCAAAGTGCGGGCGTCGTTATCTAGGTTACCGTATGATGTACCTAGCGCGATGGAAGTAGATATCGCGTATGGTTTGCTGCATCGACGGATCCGTAAAAGGCTATCACGGGATAGCATAGTGTCAATCGATACGTTACTGGAACGGGCGAGAGATACCGAGGATGCGATCGCGGAGGTACGGAAACCCGTAAGTAATTCAAAAAATAATAATGTCGCGATAGGTAGCAAAGCGTCGAATCCTGTCGATACGAGTTCGAACTCGATTTCGACCGCGAGTCGTGCGCCGACCGACAGTAGGCGTAGCGAGCGAGTCGCGGGGACCGAGCGGAGCGCTACCATTTGTCGCGGATCTCGAACTAGAATCGGGATCGAGTCTAATTCGAGAACCAATAGTATACGCTGTTACGGTTGTGGCCAACCCGGGGTCGTAAGATCGAAATGTGATACGTGTTCTGCGAAGCGAGCCCCGGCAAAACCGTCGGAAGTTAATATCGTGTCGTTGAACGATACGATATCGGCTACATTGCCGATGTTAGATATAAATATTTTGGGAAAGGAAGGCGTCGCGGTCGTCGATACCGGGGCTACGCATAGTGTTGCTAGTACGATGCTATATAATATTTTAGTACGTGCGGGAATAAAGTTTAGTGAAGCACAGCGTAGTATGCATCTGGCGGATGGATCGCAACCGGTCAAGACCGTTATGGCCGCGACGGTACCGATAATTCTTTCCGGTAGGGAGATACATACAGAAATGTTAGTGTTCCCCGGGGACAATACAAAAACATTGTTAGGTCGGGAGTTTATTTTAAAATCGGGAATCGTTTTGGATGTAGCTCAGGAATCGTGGTATTTTTCTGACTGTCCGTCGGTTAAGTATTCTTTTGTACATTCGTATATTTTAAATAATTCTGGACTGATGCATGCCGAGGTTGACGACGTCTCTCTGCGTGATGACGAAGGTACCAGTGTTGTCCTCGTGGAAAAGAAGGACAGTAGCAGCTACGCCCTCGGGGCGGCTCTCCTTCAGGGGGAGGACGACAGGGATTGTGACCTATGCCTTACCGTAGTCGACATGCCCCAGCGTAGCCCTCGTGAAGTTCGTGAGGGTCAACTCCAGGATCCTGAGGTACGTAAGATCGTCGAAGCGCTGGAATCCGACGATCCCTCTAGGGGGAGAGTTTGGGCCGATAAGGGATATATGCTTGCTAATAGCGTATTGTATCGCTACGGTCCTGAAAATGAAGATGATGACGGTGCGTTTCTGGTGGTGCCTGAACAGGAACGTGCGAATGTACTAGCCGAGTACCACGACGCTCCGACTGCCGGCCATTTTGGGGTCGAACGTACACTGCAGCGCATCGCAGGTAAGTACTACTGGCCTGGAATGCGGACTTATGCCGCGCAGTATATTAAGAGCTGTGTGGAGTGCCAGCGATACAAGGTGGACACACGGAAACCTTCAGGGCTGTTAAAGACACAGGGTGCGAATGATACTGGTAAGGGGCAAACGCCAAAATTTATACCGCGCCGCGACGGTCCTTATCGCGTGCAAGCTATTTTAAGCCCAACGATATACAGTCTAGAGAGGATTAGCGATAGGGTCGTATTAGGGAAATATCACTCGACCGCGTTAACTCCGTTCGTTGGCCATGTCCGATCTCCCGTGCAGGAGAAGCGTAGGAGAGGTAGACATAAGAAGGCTAACCTGACGCCGAGGGCGGTGCTCTCAGGTTAGAGGGGGAGGCTGTAACGCGGGGAAAGGGGATTTATTAAACGCGTCAGCGCAACCGCAACCCGTCTCGGCCCCAGCGCTGCGCGCGCCGCCGTTTTCGTCCGTCGGCGCATGCGTAGAAATAAAGCGCGGCGGTTCGCAAAACCGCCGCTCTGAAACAGTCGGAACGAGTCGCTGCCCGAATAGCGTGCGCATGCTAAGTACCTCTCGCCCCTTCACAATTTCTCTTTTATGTATCAATTTTGTTTGTGAAAAGTTGTTTATCTTTAATAAACGTTTTGTTGTAAGAAGTTTGTGTTAATAGACTTTCATCACCGAACCCGTCTATTAAAAAGGCTATTTTATTTTATTATATGTTCTGATTATTAGAAACGTCTTCATGTTTCAATTACTCACCTACAAACATATCTGTTATCCTATAGCTTACCAGCCAACCAGATAATTATAAAATACCAGCCGCGATAATCCACGGACTGTTGTCGCCACACGGCGTTCTAATTTCAAAACAAATCCCTACCAGAACGTGACTCAGAAACTGTTGAGAACGACAAAACCCGACTAGTTGAGTTACGCAACGAGCCGGCTTCGGTGTCCACTCCAGCTGCTCTGGTTTAAGAGTGAATTTGACTATATCAAACACTATTCACATTCAGATTAAGATCATCTTCAAAACAATTCAAAAACAAGAGCTTTCATTACAGAATATCATATATTTATTTCAATTTACTACACGAATGCTTCTATATAATGTGTGGGTAACAAGATTACATTAGGTACATATATATACCACGCGCTCAGATTTATAAGAAATCTTAATCTAAACACGATTAAAATCGTAGTAACCGTACAATACCTACTATATACATATAATAAGAAGATTTTCTGTTGCTACAAGGTAGCTACAAATGTCGAAAAATTTTATAATGAATTACTTAATTATTGGACGCAATAATAAAATATGAAAATATAGTGATTTATGTAAAATGTTATTAAGAACACGAAGTACGAATAAAAATTAAAGTTATGGTAATAAAAAGTGCTCAATCAATAAGTCATCGGATAAATCTATTGGTATCCTGTCCTCACATCACTACATGTCATCACGTCATGCCAGATTTAGTTATTTATATTATTATTATTATGTATCTCTTTAAATTTCACGGGTCCAGTAGTGGACCCGGTAATTTGGAAGGCTTGCGTGGGGATACAGGTCCAACACGTAGAGGCCCTTCGAGACATTTTAATGAGTTGTGATTTGGCACACGTGGCGGTTACCACCCTCGATCGACTGCACTTTTAATTGTTACAACCGATGATGGGCCCCATTATTATTATTATTATGGCTTATATACCTATAGATATGATAATAACGATGAGATAGATGAGTCTCTATCTACTCTACATTAACAGACAAGGATTTAAACCAGACTTAACATGTTTGCACGGCTTATGAATCTACCAATACGATTTATACGTGGACATGATGATCGCTTTCTATCAAAAACAACAATAATGATGTGTTTTTGTCTTAACATTAATTCTGTTCTGATACCACTATACTATATCAACACATTACTTAAACTCTCGTCTTTCCCTTGAATAACTGTTAACGAATTACGAAAAACTACTTAAGTGTAAGTGGGTAACTAACCGGTTTTTCGAGGTTTTTTCCTTTACTGATACATGTCAGTTCCGTACCCACAAGGTTTAATTTACTTTTGTGTTCAAAGAATTTATTCTCAAAAAAGACAAAGTCACATGTACAGAGAACAATGTTTAATCGTAAATAAAAAAAGATAACAAAGTTCGTAATGAATAGTATCTATAAACTTTTCTAGAAATTTTGAATCACGAATATGAGGAATTTTTTAATGTTTGAGGGTAATTTGTTATGAAATGTTCCTTCTTCAATTGTAAGACTTTTCCGTATTTGGTGCGGGTTCACGGTTTATTTAAGAAAATAGCTCGACGCTTAACTATTTTGTATCTCTGTTTCGAGGTAATGAAGGAAAGTGTGGAATGTGTGCTTCTTTTGTGTAAGAAAATGGTATCGAAAGAGTATTTTAATTATTTTATTCTGAAGAATTTCGAGTTCAGCTATTTTTGTATTAGATGCACTGCCCCTATCTCTATCAGGAAGAGTAATATAATTTTACTAAATCGTATAGCTTATCTATAGCGTCTGTAGCGTATCTGTAGCGTCCATAGCCCAATGGTTCAGGTCGATTCAATGTGATCGAATGAGTTAAGCAACGACGGGCGCGGTTGGTTTGTGGATGGGTGACCGCTAGTGGCAAAATTTCATGGACGCTACCGTGCTTCGGAGGGCACGTAAAGCCATCGGTCCCGGTTTTTTTCAATGTTGGAAACAGTCGTTAAGCCTTGTCGAAGACCTTCGGGTGGCTTGAGAACATTCGACACTGGGTTGGCCACTAACCCCTCCACCAATCCGCATTGGAGCAGCGTGGCGGAGTATGCTCTAGCTAGACCTCCCGCAGATGCGTCTGTGGGGGAGACCCGTGCCCAGCAGTGGGACGTCTATGGGTCGCAGCGATAGCTTATCTGACGTGGAATACACCAACTGATATTCCGGGGAGATCCACATAGTGAAGGCAACTTTTTTTCTGACGTATTCAATGGTGTATTCCAAGTCAAAGTGCTTTTCATTCCATTTAAAAAGTGTAAAATTGTAGATGTTAAACATACAAAAACAAAACATGTCTTAAGTCTGTTGGTAAATAACTGCAACACAGTGCTGATTATTGTACCAATTTAGGTAATTTCCCCATTTTTAAGAGGAAAGTATTTATTTATTGACATAAAATTCCTGAAATATTTATAAAAGCTTCTTAATTTACTTAGGCATGGACGGAACTATGATATATTATTTTATATCATAAGAATATCTAACTATCTGACGCGTCCTTAACTGCAGGCACTTAGGTACAAGATTATTTACTTGATACATATGTATATATAAATAGGTTGGTGGGTACCGATAACTTCGTGTAAAAACGCATGCATGTAGGTGTTTCATCAGCGTCACACACCCGCGCCATCAGTAATTTTAGCTATTCATAAACATTACCAAGATTAGGCACATCCATGCAGATCCGGGAATTATCGGTTCAATGAACTCACTAGACCGTACGTGGACCCCATTTGCTAATATCTGATTGTTCTGTGACAAATATAATTAAAATACTTGACGTAAGCACTTTAACAAAAGTACCGTTGTTACTTGTTGGCATTCGCAAATCATCTCTACGCTATGCGTGCTATTTAAACATTGTAAAACGTCATGATCGATCGATCGATACGTTCAGAGATGAATTCGGCTGATCGTATTGAAGGGGGTCATTCGGATAGACACAACATGACATGCCGGGTCAGGTGTGTTTTAGATTCATATGTTTTGGCTTACAAAATGTTTAAAAACAAATCCCAAGAAAATAAATATTATATTAATATAAAAAAGTACCTATACCTAAGTAGTAGGTGTAAGTAGTAGGTAGGGTGGGTGATTTCCTGATTTCCTAACCTAATAGATTTTTGACATTTATAATGCATTCATACAAAACACATCAGCAATATAAAGATATAAATAAAAAACAAAACATATCAAGACTATACTAATAGCGTAATAGCATCTAATAGGCAGTAGGTACACAATACTTTATACTGGAATGTTGAGGCTTTAAGTGTGTGATGTCTTGATTGTCATAAAAATAAAGTGCGATTATATACCAAAAATATGAAAATTGAGAATAGCTAAACAAAAAAATTGTTTTTCGATATACCTAGCTACTACTTTTACCTACCGTTTTACCAGTCTAGGAAACCTAAGGCTATGTAACATTTTTTTTTAAATTCTTATGACAAAAATGTGTGAATAAAAATAAATATCTGCCCATTCTTAAATATCTTTACATTTAAGGAAAAGGACATCTTTATGTCCTTTTGTCCTTTTTCTAGAACAAAACTATTGATTCAATCAAGAACTACAGTAGGTAATTTGTAAGCGTGCTATCATACTAAGTTTTTTACGTTTTTATAAATAAGATGGAATTAATTAGTACTTTGTTCTACTGACCAACATGCAACTTGCAAATGTCTAACACGTAATCACAAATAATTAATCTTCTCGTGACGAGGTCATATGCATCGTCATCTTTCGCTATGGTCAATTCAATACTTAATTGAATATTATACAGCCACTCTCAGACGTACCTACAGAAAGCTTAAAAGTGATAACGAGTGTCGAAACCATTTTAACGAGGACAGCTAACAGTTAATGAGAGGTAAAAGCTCCTTTGGATAACTAATCACCAGCCCGCCTACTTGAATATTTGTTGAGCAACTGATAAACAGTGACAAATGTTACGTACAAAAACTAAAAAGTAGGAACAACCTGTGGAAACAACTAAGAACACTACGATGTCTATGATTGTATATGTCATTGTTACTTATTTTTATACTTACTAACAATATGTTTATTCATGTTAACAGTTTATAATTGTGGGTCGACTTATTTTCTTGGTAAAGATACAAGTCACATATATAAAATGACACACACCGTTATTTCTAAGAATCTAGCTTTCTTATGTTTTCGAAGATACCAAATATTTCAATTAGTTCGGTAATACCTAAGCAGAAAAAATCTAGCCTGTACCTACATGTACACAACCTGTCTGGCCTGTACATGTACATGTATAAAGCTGTAATCATGTATTTTATCACAATCAAAGCAAATATCAATTGAAATAAGTCATTACCTTTTGAACGACTAGAGGAGTGCCGAAGTCCTTTCCGCCCTGCAGTCGGAAGCCCAAAGGCTGCTGGTCCGACTTATTTAGTCGCACAGTTATTAACTGTGCCATCTGAAATTAAGTAATGAAAATACATAAATAATGATTGTTAGACACTTTATTTAGACATAAATTTGCATAAATCGGTAGGTATGATCGTGTTATTATAAATATAAAATTTGGGACGATCTCGCACGCAACACGATACTGAACTGTCAAATTGAAAAATAGGTAGCAACAGGCATGCCATGATATGAAAAATGTTACTACATATTATTATGTAAATCATTGATATAAATAATGCTTACATTGACTCTGTTTCATTTTCTATTCACTGTATCAATGATCTCATTACATACTCTGAAAACTCTATGTAGAGTTGTACGTATTATATAATTTTTCTGTGATTAAAACTGTAGTAGGTAGCTAACCTAACTAGGTAACATTGGAGGACACATCGTGTCACGATGCAGGTTTCCTCACGATGATCGTGTGAAACCTGCATGCCTGACAGTTCATCATACTGTTCTCGAAGGCATATGAAGTCTGCCAACCCGCTCTTGGCCAGCGTAGTGGAGACTAAGGCCTAATCCCTACCATTCTGAGCGGAGACCCGTGCCCAACAGTGGGACAAAAAAAAGGGTTGTGATTACGAGGTAGCTCCTACGGAGCTAATTTATTCCATAGTAACTTCCTTAAGTTAATAATATTAAGTAAATATACAATTTGCTAACGATTGATCTCGTTCTCGATATATCCGGTTGTTATTGCGAAAATTTCGGTTTTTACTAGGTTTTATTGGTTTTTTGATAATCCGAATTGCAAACCCTAGATTGCATGACAAAACCTTAGGCATTGTATAGTGAAACGCTTGAAAAGATTTTACTCCAATCTAAAAAGGGCAACATACCGTCCATAAATCACACCGAGAGATAGAGAATGGGCTACAGAAAAAGGCGATTAAGCATTTCGCCAGCACGAGTGGCGTGGCATTTGATTGACCCAATTGAAGATTTATTTTCTCTCGAGCAAAGCTTCACTGACCGCACTCGATAAGTATTCGTACGCTGCGATCTATTTTATCTCATTAAAGATCTTAATGCTCGACCAAAAATCGTAGTGAAAGGTGCTCAAGAGTCAAACTTTCGTTGATTTATAAAAGGAATAAACAATAACCCAATCGATTATTGTAATATTAATTTTTCGCAGATAAGATTTCACTTTATGATAGACCCTTCTTCGAATAAGCAGAAAATCAGTTAATGTATATCTACCTATGCTCAATAGAAATGATAGTCATGGTAGGATTTATCTAGGTAGGAGATTATGTCCCATGGTTCGTGCATAATTCTTTTTTTTTTAATTTCTTGCATACCTTGCATTAGTACCTTAACTAGAATCATGAACTATTAGCACTCTGAGAACTAGAACCTTATCAACGTGCAAGTTATGCAATATTAAAAGAAATTGAGAACTTTTAATTAAACATAGGTATAGTACCACGTAATATTTTCTTGTGTTTGCTTACAGGGAAGATAGCGGAAAAAACTGAATATTCAAAACAATGATTTTCAGTTAATTGTGATACAAGAAATAGTCACCCCCTTCCGTCTACAGAAGTTATGTTGATAACTGGTTAACGCGAACGAAACCCGCATGATCGATACGTAAACGAAGCGGTAATGAAATGAAAGAGATGTTGGCATGGATCCAACTGGGATTATCTGGCAGGTATTACATCTGCTGTACTGTAGTTAACCGTCAGTATTTCACATTATATGAAGGATGAAGGGCAGGGCACAAAAAGCTTATATTATATTATAATTAATGTGCAAACTATAGAATAAATTACCAAACTTCGGTCGGGGTACCATAATTATTTTGCTTCAAAAGCACCTACACGAAAGAGTAACACAACTTAGATAGGCTAAACATTACCAAGTTCCGAGAAATATTTATAGAAACTTCAGAAAAATAGCAATACAGTCCGTTACGCAATGGGCTGCGGCGCGGCGACTACGACGCACGGCGCGCCTTGAGACGCGTATTTTCACCAACATGTTACGCTTTATTACAATGACATTGTACTCAGTGACATTCCGCAGCCTTGCTCGACACACTCGACACATCGACTCTAATCAAAAGGTCGTGACTGACTTCAGCTGATCGTGATACCTTCGCCATCATCAGGTCTCTTGTTGTGAACACGCCTGTCTTTAAATTTTTCGGTATTTCGAAAGCAAAATGCACAAATTGCACAATGCACATGTTACTACTAATAGTAGGTACATATAATAACTACTATAGTTCTTCTTCTAGAATTCTTGAGTACGTATTTAAATCAGTAATTTAATAATCTGCCTACCATTTATTAATCAGGCAGTAGGTGATTCAATTATGGTATCATGAGTAGCTGAGAAATTCCTAATCTTGAACAGCTTATCAATCAGAATGCTTGTTTTGTTTACATCTATAAATGTAAATGTAATGTAATGTAGTAGTTAATTGATTTTACTCTACGTTGAATATGCAATGCATCACTTACTTAGTTTCATGTGGTGCATGCTAAGCTAAGCTGAAACCCATGAACGTCTTGTTAACTGACCGTTTCTGGGTGTGACATAACACACAAGGCGGATTTTTATGATAGACGATAGCAAACGAGTTTGCAGCTACCTACGCCCATCCGCTGCCGAGAACTATGAATTTTATGACTGGCCTGGAATAAAACTCAAATACGAGCTAAAATAGTCACTCCAGTCAGTAGAGAGAGTTAATAAGAAAATTTGTTGCTCAGTTCGTTAGTAGGTGTATAAAGGTTGGGGGGAAAGACTTAGTGATAGTTAGTCCTGTTAGTTGGTGTTAGTAATTGTTAGTAAGAGCCTGGATGCGTTGTTACCATTGAGGACTAGATGGTCGCCTCTAAAGAAGTATAATCGAAAACCACACCTCACAACAATTGCTTTAATAATAATTTCTTATCACACTGTAGAAATGGTACCTACTGGGTACCATGGTGGGCGGTGGTACTGCCCCGAGTGAACTCTACACAGGATCTATTTATGGTTCTTTAAAGGTTAATCATTGTAATCAAAGTTGGTGTAATATGTATTTTATATCTATTCCAATCCAGGAAAAATATAAACGTATGCGAGTATGAGTCGTCTAGCTTTTGATTAGGCTTGCTTGCAAACAAGCATTGTGATTGTGACATGAAGCCACTAACGAAACGGAGATTTCCCGACGAATATGTGACGAATTGCGACTTACATGTCATTTCACGCAACATTCGAAGAAACAGTCTGCTTGGACGTAAGTATTTATTAACATAAGTATACGAAACAAGAATTAATCTACTTTGCAACAATCCGCGAACAAAAACGTATGGTGATATATGTATTCTTTCATGCACGTAGCACCTCCCTCCCTCCCACGCAGGAAAACATGCACATGCGATAAATGAATACCCACACCACCATACACACACCAACACGTGTTTCGCCCCAAAACAAGGCATCCTCAGGGTAAGTAGACGCTACGATGGTTAATCGCAAAGTGAGCTCACCGGACTGGCAGCGATCTTATATACCTTTCCACCCCTCCCTTACCGGACTCTAATCACTAGATGACGTAAGATGTGATTACCTCCGCAACAGTAATTAACTAATTAGTCTGTTTGTTTAGGTTGACAAAAATGCGTAGTAAGGGAGAGTTGGAAACTTCCGTCTGATCATTCAGCAGTGTAACACTCTTATGGTTATCATGCCTTATAATTTCTAACTGTTCAAGCACACTTAGTCTTAAGCCCTTATCCACGGTGTGTAGGATGTCATAGGTGTGGTTATTTGGTATGACATGTCCCGTTTGTATTAGGTGGTTAGCAAAATTGGACTTATCAGCGTGTCCATTCCTGTACGCGGCCAGATGCTCGCGGTATCTAGTACCGAAGTTCCTACCAGTTTGGCCTATGTAAACGCCATTGCAATCAGAACAAACAATTTTATAGACTCCGGACTGTTTGTGACTGTCTCTTTTTTCTTTACAGTTACAAATGGATTTGATAGTGTTGTTTGTTCTGAATGCAACGTCGATGTTGTTATGTTTTAGCGTTTTAGCAATACGCTCTGAAATAGGTCCAATATAGGCCAAGCTGGATCTATATTTAACGGGACGTATGTCCTTTGGCACCGCGTACAGCTGACCACGCACTACCGAATCCTGTTTTTTCAGGACAAGCCTGTCCACCATCCTCCTGCCATACCCATTGGCTTCTGAAATGTGATAAATTGTATTTAATTCTAAACAATAATCCGGTTGTGATAAAGGAATAGACATTAATCTGTTTATGTAAGAATGAAAGGCTGCTAATTTGTGTTTCCAGGGGTGGCATGAGGATGATGGAATGACTATATCCGTATGTGTTGGTTTGCGGAAAATACTAAAGGAGTGTCTATTATTTACTCTGCTAATGGTAAGGTCTAAGAAATTCAAGGATTTATTTTCTTCGATCTCTAATTTAAATTTAATGTTGGGGTGAATTTTGTTTAACTTATTTACAAAAACGTCCAGTTGTCTATCCGTCCCCGTCCAGCATATAATTATGTCGTCTACATATCTATAATAGTACAATATATGGTTGCTACCTATAATGTACTTATTTTCGTAATTATCCATAAACAACTCAGCTAGCAATGGACTCAATGGTGAGCCCATTGCCAGGCCTTCCCTTTGTGAATAAAAATTGTTGTTGAACTGGAAATAATTTTGATTCATACATAAGGTGGTAAGCCTTAAGAGATCATCTTTTTCTCCAGGATGTAATTTTGATTTATCAAAAAGATGGGACAGAATATTTATTGTTTCAAGGCAGGGAACGTTAGTAAATAAATTGTCTACATCTAAGGAGATTAATTTTGATCTAGCGGGTAATGTGATATCCTTGATTTTGTTAACTAAATGAAGACTATTTTTTAAACCAAAGGTTGGAGAAAAAGATGTCTTTTCTTTTATAATGAAATTAAGCTGTCGAGCTAAATTATATGCTGGAGCCCCAATGTATGAGACAACTGGACGCATGGGTGTATTATCCTTATGTATTTTCGGCAAACCATATAAAATCGGGGCGCGAGGATTCATGGGGATTAACGATTTAGGTGGTTTAGGAAAAATATATGGTGTATTTTTGATAGCTAATTTTAGCTCTGCGGTAATAAATCCTTGAATTTCTTAGACCTTACCATTAGCAGAGTAAATAATAGACACTCCTTTAGTATTTTCCGCAAACCAACACATACGGATATAGTCATTCCATCATCCTCATGCCACCCCTGGAAACACAAATTAGCAGCCTTTCATTCTTACATAAACAGATTAATGTCTATTCCTTTATCACAACCGGATTATTGTTTAGAATTAAATACAATTTATCACATTTCAGAAGCCAATGGGTATGGCAGGAGGATGGTGGACAGGCTTGTCCTGAAAAAACAGGATTCGGTAGTGCGTGGTCAGCTGTACGCGGTGCCAAAGGACATACGTCCCGTTAAATATAGATCCAGCTTGGCCTATATTGGACCTATTTCAGAGCGTATTGCTAAAACGCTAAAACATAACAACATCGACGTTGCATTCAGAACAAACAACACTATCAAATCCATTTGTAACTGTAAAGAAAAAAGAGACAGTCACAAACAGTCCGGAGTCTATAAAATTGTTTGTTCTGATTGCAATGGCGTTTACATAGGCCAAACTGGTAGGAACTTCGGTACTAGATACCGCGAGCATCTGGCCGCGTACAGGAATGGACACGCTGATAAGTCCAATTTTGCTAACCACCTAATACAAACGGGACATGTCATACCAAATAACCACACCTATGACATCCTACACACCGTGGATAAGGGCTTAAGACTAAGTGTGCTTGAACAGTTAGAAATTATAAGGCATGATAACCATAAGAGTGTTACACTGCTGAATGATCAGACGGAAGTTTCCAACTCTCCCTTACTACGCATTTTTGTCAACCTAAACAAACAGACTAATTAGTTAATTACTGTTGCGGAGGTAATCACATCTTACGTCATCTAGTGATTAGAGTCCGGTAAGGGAGGGGTGGAAAGGTATATAAGATCGCAGCCAGTCCGGTGAGCTCACTTTGCGATTAACCATCGTAGCGTCTACTTACCCTGAGGATGCCTTGTTTTGGGGCGAAACACGTGTTGGTGTGTGTATGGTGGTGTGGGTATTCATTTATCGCATGTGCATGTTTTCCTGCGTGGGAGGGAGGGAGGTGCTACGTGCATGAAAGAATACATATATCACCATACGTTTTTGTTCGCGGATTGTTGCAAAGTAGATTAATTCTTGTTTTGTAATAATGGAGTTCCGCAAAGTAACGCCTGATACAATTAATTATAAGTATACGATTTTTACCGGTTTCTTACTCATGCGTTAATCGATGACGTCACGCATATGAGTAACCCTAACCACAAGCGAGCGCGATCGGTGTCACCTCACTCAACATTAAATCCGACTGCTGTGTCGAAAGTGAGCTTATGCCGAAATCATTACTTATTCATAATAAATTAGGTAGGTAGGTAGGTAGGTAGATACCTAGTGAGTCCTCAGTCCTAATATTATAGTTCTACATTGGGTAGGAGATAGGCTAAACAACATTCTCAAGAAAACAATGTATGTATTCCCTACATAGATATGGTTAAGAGTTGAAAAAAGAAGCTTCCCGACAAGTTTATGGCAAAATTCTAATTTCTACGGATGAAAATATTATGCTTGACATTATTTGACATTATTTAACTCAAAACATTTTAAGCAGAATATTATTCTGTGGCAGAATTGAAAATTACATATTTACAAATCGTTCATCATGTTAGCTAGATTCAACCAATAAATAATAAATATCATGGGCATCCTCACACACGGCCATCTGACCTAATCTAGGCCGAGCCTGTACTATATATACCTACTATGTATGGGTCTCAGAGACACTGTCATGTACATAGATATTTCAAATACATACATAAATAGATATCACAGTATATCATACAAACTTAAACAAATGTTCGTCAATGTTTGTGAGTGGGTTTCGACCGTCTATCGACTTTTTTAAATATTTTTACTACAGTTACCGGTATAAGCAATACAGGTACATTTTAGTGATTTTTGCACACGCTTGACTAAAAAATTGAGATGCAAAATTAGCTACCTAACCTACCTACATAATGTTGTATGAATTTACCGAGTAGGCGTTAGCTGGTAAAGCAAACATTCACACTTCGAACAAAAGACAGGGTGGATGAAACGCGTAGGAGCATTTCTTTCCTCGACGTATCTAGAGCATTTACCGTTACGGACTTGACATACGAAGTGGTGGGAAGCTTTCGACCCGGTAGAGAATAAACAGTCTACTGCACAGGTGAAATATTTGCGATACAGAGCTGATGTCATTACCGTTTTAATTACAAAGTACATCGTTTATACAGCTTGTTTGTACAGCTGGCTTCAGAGGTCGCACAGTCGCGTTGACAATAGTGCCACCCATTAACAAAACGTTTGCATACCTAGCTTGATATCCCGCACAAGAATAATATTTAAATTTTGTTTTAAAAAACTTAATATTCTTACTTATTATTATTTGGGGGTGTGGGTTAAGCCCATAAGACACTGCGACCTAAAAGATCTATTGTAGCTAGAACTCTTCTTCTAATCTACTCTTACTTAATAGTGAATACAAAAAATTCAATATTGAACGCTTTTCATGAGCTGATTCGATAGTGTTCTGGCGCTTGGTGGTAGAGAATCGCATACTTATTGCATGCCAGCGAGCAGTGTCCGGCCGTGGTGTTGCAAGCGCAACGCAACTGCGTGGGCGTCAGTCAGTAACAGACCGATTTGGCGCCATAGAATTTCGCGTATCGCATCTATCATTCTATTGGCATATTTTTACCAACATTTATAAGACAAAATCACGCCTGTATTTCCCCGCTGGCGTAGGCAGAGGTGTGTTGTAGTCTTGTAGTAGCACTTTTTACCAGTCATGTTTAGGTTCCAGTCCCATGTAATAGGCGGTGAGCCTATAAATTGCCGGGCACAAATTAAGACTCCGGGCTGCTTCCGGGCCTACCGGTACCTAATTTAAGTTAGAAAAACACAATAGCGCCAACATTTATAAATGTCACAATGATATTAACTGAACACTGAACTGTGTTAAGTATTAGGTACATAGGGGTACTTTATTTATAAGTACCTACCTATCTTCTTTCTGGATATGAAAATATTAAAAAAACATGAAAATCGAACGTATCTCTCTATGTCTCTATGTCTATGTATTTATTGCCGATAAGAATTCAGATAACAACCAGCGCTGGTGGTTGTACCTAACTGCTATCTGGAGCTCGATAAAACCTAGTGTCAGCTTTCAGACGTCACAAAACAGACTTTTAATAGGATTTGATCAGTACACTAACGAAGTAATGTTGCATTTAAATCGATAAGGAGATGTAACTGGAAGTTACCTCAAGGTGCTGCATCATTTGCATTCCACAGCGATAGTAGGTACTACGTACTACCACAGAAAGAGGACAAAAATGTAGTACGTGGTATTTTACATACATACTACGATCGAAGACATCGCTTAATGGTGTATCTATCAATACATTCTTCTGGATGGTAAGAGTGCAAACTAAGATTCATGCAAGTAAACTGCGTCAATTTTGTCTCGTCCATGGTAACAAATTCTTAACTTGGTATATTATTTTTATGTATATTCTCCGTCAACATCAACTCGACCTCGCATTATTTTCGTTTACCGTGGGCGGACACAGCGGGAGCGTAAACTTGGCACTTCCCGCACGTGACCGTCGCCTAGTTCTATGATCTTCTATCCTTCTCGTATCCTGCCTCATAGAAGTCACAGACAGCACACTGATAGCATAGCTCCTTGTGTATAAGGTAAAGGTTAGCACGTGGTCATGTGACGCAGATCAGCATGGTCCCGGTCTTTCTCGCAAGCTGTGTTCTTACTTCTATTCTATATCTATTTTTCTTTTTTCTTCGATTCTATTCTCGTATCCTGCCACAGAGATATAGATAGTACCTTACCATTTTTATATTGAATATTTAGTACTTCTCGGACAGTTAAGAGAATAGGTAGGTATTATATATCTGTACTAAAGGGTACAAACCAGCCACACGCATCATATCCACATTTTAGGAAGCAATGACGCAATAAATTTTCCTCCTCATTTAGCCACGTAAATAATTGGGTGCTAATAGAATATCCAGACTGTGAAGTCTCACAGTGACACACAGTGACTACGTTAAATAACAAATTGTATAATACTAAGGTAATGTCAATAACCCCCAAAATGCAATGAAAGAACCTTGGTAGTAAAAATAGAGCGGTTGCGAAAGATTTGGCCGGTAGCCATCAGCACGCCCAGCATTCGGGCTCGCTGGGCGGACGCTCGACTGATAACGAATCTTTGAAATTTAAGTTGACTGGCAACATTTGACCATAATGATCGACATGCGGACATACAATATCTTCAGAAATTAAAAAGACGCAAAGATTATCATTTATTAGACAGGAGGAACACGTAGCAAGCTTATTTCAATGAAGAAAAAAAGATCTTCAAGAAACAGATCACAAATAGCAGGTAAACCCAGGTCACTTTCGCGTTGACATTAGCTAGTTTCCCAGTGTTAGAATATAACCATATTATTTTATTGTGTTAATTTATGTCTTTACTAGTGGACGCCCCGCAGCTTCGCTCGCGTTACACATTCACTAACTTCAAAAACGGCAAAGCTTCATATTAACTTTGCACCCCCGTTTTACCCCCTTAGGGGATGAATTTTCAAATTTTTCTCGTCGTAAAAACCATCCTTGAACTTCAACGAACATTTTAAAAAAAGAATTGGCCAAATTGGTCTAGGCGTTGTTGAGTTATGCGCTTACCAACACATTTTGCGATTCATTTTTATTATATAGATTAAAAGTAACACCTGATCAGAATGTAGGTAGCTATCGAAACTCTAAATAAAGTTAAATTCTTTTTTTAATTACCGCGGTATTTTTCAATTTTAAAACAGATCAGTCCTGCTCCACTGCACGACATACGAATTGCACTGCAACCAGACAATAAAGAAGTGATCTCCATAAATAAGAGAGGGTTTAATGAAAATAATTATCGTCATATGTATATATGTAGTTATATAGTGAAATAATTTGGCATCTGACCAATTTATTCAACAAGTAATCATAATCCCACATTCTTAGGAGTCTACACTCGCCGCAGCACACTACAACACACCCAATGATAAATATTTATTTTATTTTGATAATTTAAAACTCAAATAGGTCAAGCGATAAATCAACGTACTAGCATGGATGCGTCATTCTAAAATCAAACTTGAAATGTAAATGGATAGGGAAACGGGTTAATTCCATTCCATACTTCGCCGCCGAAGCAAACTATTATTGGGAATCAAATCTAGCAGTTGGGTGGTACCTACGTACCAAGGAAGTTGCGAATATTCGCATTCGCATCCGCGGAACATCCTTATTAATTATGTAAAATCATCTAAAATAGATGAATCTTTAATATAAAATTTAAAAAAAAAGTGTGTGTGTACTTATGTACACGCGTTAGAAGTTATACTTCTTTGGCGTAACAAGATAAAAAAAATTCTAAAATGTTATCTTTCGCCTTATTCTACGTTCGTAGAATAAACCACACTAACAATAGAAAAAAGGTATTTAATACATTGAAAGTTTTATTATAACGCATTATCTAGTTAAATAAAGTTTATTTAAGTATCACAAAAAATT
Organism: Carterocephalus palaemon; assembly: GCA_944567765.1. Lineage (NCBI taxonomy): Eukaryota > Metazoa > Arthropoda > Insecta > Lepidoptera > Hesperiidae > Carterocephalus > Carterocephalus palaemon. The sequence goes on along the minus strand of OX155643.1, from coordinate 8,865,570 downwards.
ATTTCTACATTGACAGCACCTGACTAGCAGACTTTGACAATTGAAAGTGTACACTGTGAAACCATTTTTTGACAATGTTGACTATAGCTAACTTCATGGTGTCGGTTTTTTGTGACGGTGTGACGGTGTGCATCGTAAAAATTTACTCTCATCATTTTTCCCTAACGCGCCAAAAGAACTATAACTTCAATAGAAAAACACGCTTTTATAAATGCACGTAAAATAAATTATTACTTTGTGCATTTTTACTATGTGCTTTTAATTATAATATTTGATTGTAAAAGCGTGGGGCGCTGGAACAGGAAAGTCTTTTCGTTTAATTTGCTGAGCAAATTAAGCCAAATATGTGATGTCCAAATGACAATTTGTATTTTCTCCAGCTGTCATACCCATTCCTTTGCTTGACATTTCAATAAAAACATACATTTGGTTAAATAAATAGCTGCACTTATCTTATCTGTTTATATTTATATCTGTGAGTGAAAATTAGTAGGAATACCTGGTGTCAATCGGTCAAGAGCTGGTCGGTTTTTTAAGGTATAATTTCTTATATGTGTACTACAAGTACATAGTACAAGTACTTGTACTATTATTCTGTGGTACAAGTAAAGATCTTCCTATTTTGCAAGACTTATTGTAGTACCTTCTAACCGAAATTGGTCGTAACCGCGACCGCTAGACTCACCACCTATTATTATACGGGACCTAAACATTACTGGTTAAAAGTGATTGTATACCGTATACACACCTCACCTCTGCCTCCTCTTTCGGGGAAATACAGGCGTAATGTTATGTTACATTATCTTATTAGCGTATAATAACAGAGCTTTTATCAGACCATAATTTATACTTACTCCTACCCTAACTCGAATTTGCATATATATACTCGTACCGATATTTTAATACGTTATGAGTTCCAGCAAGACAGTACAATGCTGATGTCATCACAATATAAGTGCTCTTTGAAGTATTGTAGGTATGTATCGAATCATTATTTTCCAGACGAAGACGCGCTTACGAGCCAACGAGGAGCAAACGGATATGCGCGATTGATCCCGGTGCCATATTGGCATGTTTATGAATGACACACTGAGCCGCATCTGTCTACCTTATGTATATCTTGTAAATTTAATGTTTGTTTATAGATAGCCTGTAATAAATAAATACTCTGATATAATCTGATTAAACATTTTCCAAGTACATTAAAAGATACACACGCGATGGAAGTTAAATATTCATAACTCCGTACAATGGAACACCTTTAATGGTTCCTACAATGTGGATATGTTGGTAGTTTAAGTTGAGTTTTTAACATTAAATACCTATTACTGACAACGTGAAAACCTAGTTGAAGCATAATTAAAATCTTTTATACTTACTAAACCTAGCCTAAGCCTCGCACGCATTTAACATAGCCTTCTCTATTGTTTTCATCGTCGCATTTTGGATTTGGGTGAACCGAACCGGTTACGCTTCCTTGTAGGATTACGATACTTGTACGTTTTATTTTCAGGAAAAGGGATATAAATCACTACAATCTTTAACATCACAGTAACCAAGATTCACCACAGCTACAACCAGTCGCCATATTGTCAAAATGAAAACAAAAAAGAGGACCAACCATTGATATATTATCATATCGAATAGGTAGGTATTTAAAAATAATTTCAAGGTTACTTTTATCAGGTTCCTTTTATAATTTTTAAGGTTCCGTCTAGGACAGTGATGGGCAAACTACGGCCCGCGGGCCAACTCCGGCCCGCGAAAGTATTTAATCCGGCCCGCCGAGGGTCCGTCGACATGGATAGTATATGGCCCGTTATAATTACGTTTTGACGGTCGAGAAGAAAAAGTAGATTCTACTTAGTAGAATAATAGATGCATAATTTATAGGTGAAGCTAACCTAGCCGCGTAGTTCATGTGTTGATTTAGAGGTGTGGAGGCCTCGAGCAACAAAAGAGGGGAGGCCCCCTGGACCCAATTTATTTTCCAAATGAGCTGAACAACTTTTTTCAGTCGAGTTTTTTAAACAATCATTTATTGTGAAACCGAGTAGATTATTTTATTATTTAACAACATATAAAAATATAGATAAATGATTTCTGTTAATATTTAAGAACAATATAATCATGTTTGTACAAAGGTAAAGGTGGAGGTTAAACAGCAAAAAAAAAAAGAAAAGAAAAGTTGTTTACAAGTGCTTACTAGTCGGAATATGAAACTTTTTTTTCCGAAGTCTATTGTGGGGGCCCCTCTTTTGTAGAGGCCCGGGGCTGTAGCCCCGGTCCCCTCCCCGGTTGCCCTCCCCTAAATCCGGCCCTGAATACGGGGCGCAAAGCGTGGTGAAATGAGAGGCGCGGGCGGCGGGGCGAGTGAACCCAGTAGCCACACAGCTGGAAACAGCTTTCGAAAATATTATGGAAAAACAAAAACAATTCCATATGTCTCACACGCTTAAAAGGCAGAGCCTTCGAATAAAAGTTAAATTGATTATTATTTTTTAGGGTAAAAGGTATTTTGTAATATATGTGTTTAATGCTTACAGCTTAATGCTTCTTATAAAATTATATTAAAAGCTTTAACACAAAATGCATTTTTTTTTTATAATTCTGGCCCTCCTCTAGAATTTCTAAACCTATGTGGCCCGCCATTAAAAAAGTTTGCCCACCACTGGTCTAGGATATAACGACTTAATGTTGGTTAACAACCGTTCTCGCTAATTTTCGTATGTACTTATATTATATCTATCATTTGTTTTGCGTTCGGGTTTTTTAAAGTATGCAGCTTAGAATAATTACATAGTATGCAGCTTGTTTATGGTGTTGAAATTCAATACATATGAAATGGCAACATTATGGAAATCATTATAATTATTGGAGTCTACTATCAAATGAATATAAAATGGGTCCGGCGGCAAAAAATCAAATTCCCAGTATCCAATCCAACAAAGGATTGCCCACACACTGGTGACTATGATCCGAGGTATGTAGGTATATTTTATGACTAACTAGCTGACCCGGCAAACGTTGTTTTGCCATATAAATAATTTTTCCCGCTTTTCTGTTGAAATTTTTCTTGAATTTTCTTTACTATAAACCTCACGGAGCCCGAGACCTTTCCAACGAATGCAAAACCGTGGAAATCGGGTCGTGCGTTCTGGAGTTATAGCGTCAGGAAGGAAAACCCGACTTATTTTTATATAGTAGATATATTTATCCTGCGGGGTAATTACATAAAGTTTTCATGGATGGATTTACCATTCGTTATGTCAAATTCGTATTGCTTATGTCAGGTCAGGTCAGTTTAGGTCAGCCAAAAGGATGGTACAAATTCCAACATCATACTTGTTTTATACTCAAACCTATCTGGCCGTAAGAAATGGTTCCGCGCATTTTCCATCAATACATGTTGTACGTCTTCAATAGTCTCTGGGAGCAGTTAGGAGAGTGCGATAACGATTTCCGTCAAGTTTTTGAACTTGATAGCGAATTTTTCATCAATAAAAACTTTACACAGTTCAAATTTGCTGTACTTAAATCCCAAACAAAAAAATAAAATCCTTTATCGAAAACGATCCAATCATTAAGTTCTTTCAATTCGAATTAGCTGTTTGCAAGTCGATATGAATTAATTCACCTCATGAAAACCTTTACGGAATTACTCCGCTGACCACGGGACATAAATGCTATGACTAAGAGGATAACAGAAATTATAAAATCAGTCCCAATAACTATTTATTGTACTTAGGTAATCCAGACTTAAATAATAATTAAGTAGGTTAATGTGATAAATAGTGGGCACCTACATAGCCTATTTAATGCGTTAATTATTATGGGTTAGGTTCAGTACGTAGTGTATATTTATGCAACCTACTTGAAAATAAAAAGCAAAGCTTCAACTTTTTACCTAGGTTAGTAGAATTCATGTGATTTAAAAAATAAAGTAATTTTTATCTGTATTAAACACATTATTTATTCTTTAATACCCAAAACTTATTAAAATAAAGAAACGCTGTCCGCTACATCAAACAAAACTGTGTTTTTTTTCTGGGTGATTTCGGCAATACGAAATCACGACGATTATATCTAGACATAAATAACCAACACGTTTATCGAGATGAGTCATAGTCCGTGGTCATACTCATACCAGACTCACACCAAACGTTAATAAGTAAGCAGTCAGACGTGGAAGTGTGATTGCCGCCACAGCTCTTTGCTCTGAACAGATCTTATCAAACAATTTTTAAACCTGCGTTGAATGTTATCTCAATTTCCAAACAAATCAAAATGTGCAGCGAAAAAACGTCTGATGACAAAATTAGAGTTCCATTTGAAGATTTTTGGTATCTAATTAAATATACAATATGGTAATAAAGTGGTAGTAAGGAAAGTGAATAGGAGTTCTGTATATATTACTGAAGTTTGTTTATTATAGGTTCATGCGCGTGTGTCAAGGCATTTTGTCATTGGTAATGACAAAATGCATACTGTGGCGTACGTCTTATAGCATTTAGTTATAAGTAGGCATAGTAAGAACTAAAAGACGGGACTGCAAGAATCTATTAAATAAATATAATATCTTTTAAATGTCTCAAAGTACCTCATTAGTCATTACTGTATTCTAATTTACCATTAGGTTACAGCCAAAAACTGGTCTTTACGGGACTTCACGTCTTTACTTTACATTTAATAAATATTGAAAAAAAAACTATTAAGGGTTTTGATAAGAAATCGATACAGATTCCGAAATGTATTTTTTATCAAACACAGAATCTTTTTCCTATTTTAATGAATGGAATATTTATATCTCCATTTTGTTTTTGTAATTATAGTTAAAAATAATACATAACTGTATATGAGTAATATAAAATTTCAAGACACGTTCCTGGGTAAACCATGGCTGTTTGTGTTCTGTATACATATAAGACTGAATGATCGAGTGGTAAGATCTAGTTTCTAAAAGCAGCTAGGTATACTACGTAGGTACTCTAAAATCACCAATAAGCATATAGTTAATAACTTTACTACGTTACGTTACTTGCTTGCTACCACTAATATTATTAACCTTCATAATAAATCGACTTTAAAATAGATTTTAATGGGTTCTAGAATGCCGAGCGATAAGATGAGTCGGTCCATAAAACTAGTTTGTAAACATCACATAGCACACAAGACCTACAATCCTACCTAATGATTATTCAATTCGTAATTGCAATACAAAATTAAATGCAAAAGCTTTCCTTATTTGTTTAAAACAGGAAAATACTAATCCTGCTAAAAGCGGTACCTACACTTTTTTTCAATATTTTTCAATATAGTACCTATGGTATTTAATGAACGTCATTACATTTTTCTACCGTCGGCTCACAAAGTTGACTACCGAGAATAACACGGCAAGAAACTTGGTAGTTAAACTTTTCAAAATTTACAATTTGAAGTACCTGTATCAAATTTAAATTGTTTTTGAACTTAAATACTAGATACATACGAGTGAAGTTAAATAAAAGCTTTTAAAATGGAGCTGGAGATAACCGAGGGCTTCTATCGTTTAATTTAAGTAGTACCTAAGTAATTATTTTAATGTTAGATTTAAATCAGATTTCTAAAACTATTATATATCTAATTACATACATACCTTCCTTTTCTTGTATTTGTCTTTGAATTACACGATGCAATTGTTATGTTCAGTAATTTATGTTCCTGCAAGGTCGCACTTATCGCAACAAAACAATGCCATCCGTACCCTGCCATAGAGAGAACTGCGCAATAAAGGAAAGCGAAACAAGACGCAAAAATATAAAGAGACATGGTAAATATGAGGCAAATCTTAGAAGCAGACAAGGGAAGAAACTAGGTGGGTGCAAAATAAGACTAAAAACTATAAATAAATCAGTTTAACCGATGAGCCCTATGACATGACATAACTCACCATAAACCTATTTCATTAATATCATATCGTACCTACCCTATTCTCTACTATCATACAACCCTATTCTATAAACGAGGAAAACACACCAATTTCAAGGAAGAATGAAGGACGACGCAGTGTATAGTGTATATTAACACGAACCATTTCCAAACACTTCAAATATTCTAGTAAAAAATTCAAGTCTATGCACAAGAACCGTCTTCAGTCAATTTCCAAAATATATTATGAAACATCATAAAGGAAATTCAACACACAGAGCTGTGATATAGCTTACATGTATGTAGTTACTTTCCTATAATATTTTTTCATAATGGATAGGTAAGTTGTTTCGTATCTACAAGTTCCCGGGATGTCTTCTTATACTTACTTCCTTATTCATTATTTGTTGTGGGTAGGTACCTTTTACTTTATTTAATATTTATACACAAGATTCTCTTTAAATTTGCATATCCTTTTTCCTTATAGTCCTTTGTTTGTGCATTAATTAACTATCCTCGAAGAGTGGCGCTGCGGCGGCTATGCGTCAGGTTTTCGTTACTACAATAGCCGTCATAATAACAAGCTATTTTCATCTATTAATATTGGACTTATATTATACAGAGGCTAACGAGAACTATGGAAATAATCGCATTGCAGTATGCATTATCAAAGGGCTTGCAACTACGAACGTTTTAAAATTCCCTTTTGTTTGGGCCGTTGCACTCCGGCGCGGGAGTCTGGACTCGTCTAACCGGCCCGCTATCAGTCCGCGGTTCGATTCATCGCGCGCCTGCCCGTGGCCAATGCTGGGATATCAACAATCGTAAAGCTATATTCAAAACCATTACTATGGAAACTCTTGCTCAACGATATACATAAAGCTCTCTCTAGATATCGACCGGCTCGCTCCAGCCGCAACCGTAACCGACCGTAATGCAATTGGTAATATTCGGTTTAATAATAATAAAGATCCAAATCTTATCTGTTAATTAGATATTTGATCGGTCTTTGATCTTTAGAGATAATAATCGATGAACGAATCATTTAGATTTAACAACGAAGAAATACTTCTTATCATGTTTCACTAATTAAGTTTAATCAAGTAATGCTGTAACTGGCAAATACTATAGAATGATTTTTACTTTTAAACAGTGATTCATAATGTATACTGCAAAGCAAACCACTCATATAAAGCCAATAGCCAACGTAACAAAATATACATTAAAGTGTAATCTGAAAAACGGCCATCCTCACGAGAATGTTTTTCGTAAGGAACTACAAAAACATTTTCAGCGTCATCTCGTAATTGCCAATTGGTTACATATTCAATAGCTGCGTTTTATTTTTTTAACGTTACTAACAAGTCTACGTCTCACTGGCTGCCTGCAATCATTCAAAAAACAAATGCAAGCAATGATCCAGATTTCTAGTGTCTTGGTAGGTATAAATAAATAGATACCATATATCAGACCAATAAATAATTAAAATTTCAAATATTAAGAATAGCCTATAATTTAGGGTGATTTTTTTAATTCAACTTAGATTATGTTTTTATATAGGTATATTTAAAAATCAACAAAATTATTATATTTTAATATGGAAGAATATGTAGTCGGAAAAATACTTAGGAAAGCATGATTCCTAACCTATTAGAATTCAATTACAATTAAACTACTGCCTGAATTATGAATGACAGAAAAAGATAAACCATAAACATAATGATAATCACAATAGTGGTTAACCATTGAATATTAACAAGTACATAATCTCAAATTTCTTTAAACCTCAAACGAAAGCGTAGTCCGAATTTAGCACGTTACCAGCGCTATCGATTCCGAGAAACAGCTGTTATTTTAAAACCGCGATGCGGTAATACAATATACTTGAGCCGGCGAGATCGTCCCGGGGCAATTGGCAAGGATACTCACGTCACCGATAGCTCGTCGATCGCGATAGGATTCTTCACTCGACACTGTCAATCACTGGTTCAAAACACGGCGCGCAACCGTTTTCCAAAAAGGCGATCGCGCTCGCGAGATATATTTAGAGCGGTAATACGACACCGGGCGCGGGCGTCGGTCGTTCGGACGTGATGCTGAGGCGAGCGGCGGCGCGCGAGTGCGGCGCGGCCCGCGCGGCCCGAGCGTCGCCCCGCCCCCGCGCCCCTCCCGCCCTCGCGCGCCTGCAGCCTCCTAAGGACGATACCCTCGCCGACATCCCTTTGTGTAGCTTAGCCACCTCAGCGCCGCAAGACCACACGACATCCGAGACCGGCCCGCGAAACGTCATCGTGCCTTAACTTTTAGCACGATCATAAATGGGCGCGAACCCGCCGAGGTCAATATTTATAATTTGCACCTTCGGTCCCTTTGAATGGGACGGGGAAGCAGGAAAATAAAACGACGAACTGAATATAAAAGATACTATATTCGTCTTCTCACAAACCATACAACAACATTATTCCATGTACACCTCATTAAAAACTCTATAAAAATAACTTATTTATCCCAAACTATTCCTCTTCTACTTCGTCGTCTGTTGTGAATTCGCTCTCGTTGCCTCCCTGCAGAATAAAATAAGAAAGGATTACAAAAATATTCAATTAAATATATTTACCACTATAAAATCACAAAACCAGTGATCATAAAAATAATATAAACAATAAGTATGTATGTAAATATAAAAATGTAGGTAAATATTTTAAATGCATCCATCCAACCATCTGTTTGGAGAATCCCGCTGAAACGAACACAAAAAAGTCATAAAAAACATGTTTTGGAAAAGTATTTATTACCATTACATACTTTTTATTAATTTTAAAATAAACACCTTAGCAACAGGCAGCATTAAATTTATATTTTTCCTGCATTTAATTATATTTATTTATTATAAATTGTAGTTATCAAACTTAGGTGTTAATTATGATACTACGTGTTATAGATCGTTGTTACAGTAGGTACTATTTGTATTGTTTTTTTACAGAATTCCATAGCGTGAAGATAAGTCAGCCTTGACAGGTTTTGTACAACTTGTCTGATAAACATAATTTTAAAGCTGACTGGATAAGCCAAAGGCCTATTTTCTCACGTTCGATGACGTACCGCTTATCAGAATTTTGTTTTTAGCAGAGCACGTTTCCAGGTAGTAAACTAAGACATGGAGTTAGTGGAATTAGGCAATCTACCTAAACTGTGTGTGTTTTCCGGAAATATGCATCTTCTTCAAGACAACGACTTCTTTTGTGTAAACTGAATACAAAACAATATTTAACCATAAACACAAACTTGATCAAATACTTATAGAAGTTTTTGTAAAATAAATACCAACTTCATCTAAAATATCTCTATGTAGATTTAAATTATTCAGAAAATTAGAGGTATATTCGGACTAACAAGTGACTAACGTAAAATAAATTAGATTGCAAAAATGCAGGACAGTTTGCTACTTTACATGCTGATTCAGCTGATTACGTTTTATGAGCGTTTTACAAGTGAAATTGGGCGATGCCCCAAAATACAGAAGGCTATAAAAAAGAATTTATATCCTAAATTATATCGACAAAAATCATAATGTTTTAATAATGTTAAATAAATAATGTTTTTTATTACGAGTAGTTATTAATCAGTATTGAATAGTTCAACAACGTTGTTATGATATTTTTTATTGCTGTAGTTGGGGTGTTAGAAATAGTTAAGAATAAATAATGGTAACATCAAATAAGCAAACTAGCTCTATCTATGACTGGTATGTTTGATCTCTGTATAATCTGTCTTTAAATAGTGTCTGGATAATCTGTGCACATCTGTCCTTTACATAAAATAAATTCGTCTGCTATCAGCTTTCATCACAGAAATACGTCGTTTTATTTAATTAAATTAACACCTAGTATAATCAATTTTTAATAATAACCGATGAGACGGGACGACAAACAACGAGTGAAATTGGGCAATGCCCCAAAATACAGAAGGCTTGAAGAATTTGGTCGTGGCCGTGTTTCTCTCCATGATGAAATTCGAAAAGCTCGGCCGACCCTCAACTGCGATCACTGATGAAAATGTGGCTATTGTCAGGCAACTAATTGAAGAAAACCGGAGTATCACCTATGAGGAGATTCGAGGACATCTGGGGATTTGTACTGAGCCAAATTCAAAAAATCTTACATCAACGTAAGAAAACTTTGTTGCCGCTGGAATTCTCATGAACTCACCCCAGACCTTTCGGTTTTGATTGGTGGGTTCTCTTCTCATGTTTTCAAAAATGGTTTGATCGAATGAAAAAGTGTTTAAAATGTAGTTTAAGTGTTTCATGGAATCGTAAATAGTATTATAATACCATTTTTTTAATGTCTGCGTCAGTATATATACGATATGAATGAATTCATCTTATGAAAGGTTTTACGCAATTTCCCCGCTGAATCTCGGATACTCGTAGCTCGTTGATCAATTAATTTAGCCTACTACCGTCGCCTCTACCCGTCCTGCTCAGTATTAGGCTGTTGAAATTTAAAAAAGCAAGTGATATTATATGAACGGAATACCAGAAACCCAAATAGCTAGTATACGGAAAATGCCCAAACACAGAGCATTTAAAAAAAAACTGCAAAGGTATGTGCATTCAAGTATATAATGCAATACCACAAGACATCACAAGTCTCCCGGAAAGGCCTCTCAGAAAAAGACTTAAACATTGGTTACTAGAAAAATCATACTATTCAGTAAAAGAACTTTTGAGAGACAAAAATTGACTTATAGTTATGAAATTATGACATCATTTTGAATGTATTATTTGAATCTTTATTGTGGAAAGTGACTGTAATTGTATCATTCTCTTAGATAAAATCGAATTGCATTGTATGACATGAATGTAATAATAATATTTTAAATTATTTTTCTTAATTAATTAATGACAGATACTATTAACTTATTAACTTGACATCTATGTTTATTTGCATGCCACAGAGTGGTTAAAATTGATGGAATTTGTTAAATTTAAGAACTTTACTGTACCAATTTTAGTGCAAATAAATGAATTTGAATTTGAAAGGATTAAGTTGATGGTAATTTGAAGGGCGGTCACCTGATCGTTGTTGTCGGAGTCGGAGTCGCTGAGGTCCCACTGCGGGTGCTCGGCGGGCACGGCGGCCGCCTCTTTCACGTCCAGCTTCATGTCCTGCTGCTGGTCCATGCCGATGTACGAGTCTGGACGAAACCATTGACGAGTCATTACACAATTTCGATAACTAATTTATCGTTGAATTACGTTCGATATTTGACACAATTTTAATGAAGGTCGCGTCCATAGCCCAATTGCTCGCGTCGATTCTATTTGATCGACAGTTAAGCAAGACGGGCTCGGTCGGGATGAGACCATTCTCATCCCAATATTTTGTGGAAAAGTCGTAGAGGATGAACCCATGTTCCATCCTCTACGACTTTTCCACAAAATATTCTTGGGCGCTACCGTGCTTAGGAAGTCACGTTAAGCGTTGGTCCCGGTTGTTTTCAATGGTAAAAATTTAACAATCGTTAACCTAGTCAAAGACCTTTGGGTGGCTTGAGAACATTTTTATTCGCCCGGCAAGAGTTGAGAAATTTGAGAGATAGGTTCAGTGACACAAAAAGGGATCCCGAGAAGCGAAGTTACGTCGACATTTTGCTTAATAGTAATTATTTTGCAGCGCGACTTTTTACTAAGCACAGTTACACGCTTCGAAAAACGAGCTTATACGCTATTATAAAACGCTGTTCTGAAAACGCACTAAGCGTACATAAATAGGTATAACTACATAATGAAATAAATTATTCTGATATTACCGGAGCGCAGGCAGCAAGCCAGCGTGTAGAGGCCGGGCCAGCGCGGCGCCGTGAACCGCAGCTGCAGCTCGTGCGTGTCCACGAGCGCGGTCACGTGCGCAGGCGCCGTCAGCAGCGTGTGCGACTTGCGGTCGCATATGTAGCACCACCAAAACTCCTGCTTCTCCTGCGAAACAACTCTTCGTTTACTTTCAACTTAAGACAGCAAAACAGAAGCGAAATAATAAAAAGAAAACCAACTCTATATAAAGAAACTTAACTTTTGAAGTAAAACTTCTTTAGGCGCGACTAGGGAGTAACTCAGATTTTTGATTCTGACGGATGGTTCGGTTATTTTCTTATTAATTTATTTTAATCAAACAAGTACTTTTTACTTTTGAAACGAAGTTCCATAAAGCGTGTTGCGAAAGGGGGCTAGACGGAAAAAATTAAGACTAAAAGTTCTGACACTTTTTGGTGGTAGTAAATAGGTTCTATTTACGGTGCGCTTGCTGTTTTATTTTGAATATCTAGGTTACATAGTAAATAATAAAAATAACAATAACAATAACTTATAATAAGTTTTACTTCAATCGCGCGTAAAGGTTACACGCACACACTTTTTTTTTAAGAGGGGTATTTACCGACAATAAACCAGACGCAAACAATTATATTGTGCCTATTTACGAGAAAATTGAGCACTTGAAGGTTTGACAAACCTCCATCATGGTGTATGCTCTAGCTAGATTTATGGGTCCATAGGTTAATGTCGGAGTAGCTACTAACCCTTCCATCGTGATATACGCTCTAGCTAGATTTAAATTGACCCATAAATCGTTGTAGACTAGCTTACATAGCATTGGGCCGATGAGAACTCCATCCATCTATCCATCCATCAGCCTTTTCCACTTCCTTTTAAATCCAGCGGTTACCAGATGACTTATTTACGTCCACATCGTTAGAGTGCGGCATGTGATGTGCTCCGTTTTCAAAATGAGAACTCACCAGTGGGAAGTAAGGACAATGCAGCGGTTATCAGATGACTTATTTAGGTCCACATCGTTAGAGGGCGGCATGTGATGTGCTCCGTTTTCAAAATGAGAACTCACCAGTGGGAACTTGGGAAGTAAGGACAATGCAGCGGTTACCAGATGACTTATATAGGTCCACATCGTTAGAGGGCGGCATGTGGTGTGCTCCGTTTTCAAAATGAGAACTCACCAGTGGGAAGTAAGGACAATGCAGCGGTTACCATGACGACTTATTTACGTCCACATCGTTAGAGGGCGGCGTGTGATGTGCTCCGTTTTCAAAATGAGAACTCACCAGTGGGAAGTAAGGACAATGCAGCGGTTACCAGATGACTTATTTAGGTCCACATCGTTAGAGGGCGGCGTGTGATGTGCTCCGTTTTCAAAATGAGAACTCACCAGTGGGAAGTAAGGACAATGCAGCGGTTACCAGATGACTTATTTAGGTCCACATCGTTAGAGGGCGGCATGTGATGTGATGTGCTCCATTTTCAAAATGAGAACTCACCAGTGGGAAGTAAGGACAATGTACTGGGTGCGAGCTCTTCGAGCGGCCCTCAAGCCTCTCGCGCTTCTGTATCCGCTTCTGGAACTTGTCCCACTGGTCGTCGTCGTCGTCGGCCGCGGACGACTTGTCGCGCGACTCGTCTTCCGACGCGGAACTCTGCGACTCGCCTTCCTCGCCCGAGCTTCCTATGTCTGAATCTTCACCTGTCAAGTTAATCAAGTAGCAATGTACAGTGTTGTAGTGTATGTGATATATATAATATGTTAAACATGACGTTGTCTCGAGCACACGGGAGTGAGGTAAACAGTCACGTATTAGCCACGGGCGAGAACGGACGTTTACTGGCGCACTGGTGTGGTAACGAGCCCGCAGCCCCACCCATCCATTTGTTAATTAAATTAAATTTTTTTTTTTTTCAATAATTAACAAATGTGATCGAGATCCTCTCTAATCCTACGGTAAATTTGTGCCGATATATTAGTAACATTTGCGGAGATAAAAACCTAAGACTCAAGCCAACGAGGGTATTATACGCTTAGAAATGTAAAACTATTAAATGAGTATAATTTACACAGTTGATTACCAATCATTAATTAATTTAATAACACGTTGACGACAGCATGTAAAACACCTAATCCGGTCGTAGATAATGTAAAGCTGCTGAATATAAGTCTTTAGAACGATTTCTCAAGCTTATTGTATCAATATATTCATCCATCAGCCCTAACTCCACTCAAACGACGCTAATCCTCCCGATCCTTCGCCCTTTGAATCCAGCGTTTTCCCGCGTAAATCTAACTGTCAATAATTTTACGTCACACAAGGGTTTCACGTTGTCTTTGTGTTCTCTGAGTGGTTCCACCGTTCGACGCTAGATGGGGTCAGCTTCCCTGTGTCCCGCGTGTTCGTAACAGATACATATATTTCGAACGGCTAAGTGACGCTTGTTATTTTATTTTCCATTATCATTCCCATTTTCCAAGTATAAAATTAAGCGATTTTTATACCCTTAATGGAATATTATTCCAACAATTTTTAGTTAAATGTCTATAATGTGAAAAAAAGTTTCACTTTCTGTGGTTTCATAAAACCACACAATTTGATTTTTATATTTTAAGACTAATAAAAAACAGTCATTTACTTATTACTTGGATTAAACGTCTGCACAATTTAATGTAATAATTTAAATAAATGGCATTTTTAATAAGATATTTTGCGACATAATAAACATGAATTTAGTATTCAGTAACTCACCGTCACCTTGTAGCGTCCATAGCCCAATGGCTCGCGTCGATTCAATGTGATCGAAAGAGCTAAGCAGCGAAGGGCGCGGTCGGTTTGTGGATGGGTGACCGCTAGTGGCAAAATTTCATGGACGCTGCCGTGCTTCGGAGGGCATATAAAGCCGTCGGTCCCGATTGTTTTCAATGATGGAAACTGTCGTTAAGCCTTGTCGAAGACCTTCGGGTGGCTTGAGAACATTCGACACTAGGTTGGCCACTAACCCCTCCACCAATCCGCATTGGAGCAGCGTGGTGGAGTATGCTCTAGACCTCCCGCAGCAGTGTCTGTGTCCCGTGCCCAGCAGTGGGACGTCTATGGGTCGCAGCGAACTCACCGTCCTCATCATTTTTCTTCTTTGGTTCTTTAGTTTTCTTAACATCGTTTGTGCTAGACGCCGCGGCGGGCGCCGCCTTCTCAGCTGCGGGCGCAACCTTTTGCTGCTTTACAGCGGATTTCTTTGCTTTCTTCGACACTGGTTTCTTGCCCTGCTTCATCCACACTGGCCGCTTGAACACATCCTTCTTGTCGTTTTTATCATTTTCACCTTTGTCGCCTTTCTCAGTACCCTCACCTTCTGTTTCTTCCCTAAAAAGACAATAATGTCACTTGTATTTTTGTATGGATTTTCCCGCGGCTCCACCCTCGTACAAGTCGGTATTCCATAAAGAATTACGTATCATAATTCGTGTCAGCGCCATCTGTTATAGATGTTCCCCTTTTCTCAATGGAATATGTATATGAAATGTATCCTATGTTCTATAGTGGGTTATCATCTACCTGTATATATCAACTAAATCCGTTCTCTATGTTTGGAGGTACAAACATCCAAATATCCATACATACAAACTTTCACATTTATAATATAATATTTATTATTTATAGTATTGTATAATTACAACAATAGTATATAATAAATACTATTAATTAAAATGTTTGCCTCCTTAACTCTCACTCTTGCAATGCCTTTACAAGGTGCACATGTTGGTTGTATCTAATTGTGTTACTAAATCATGTGTAAAGCAAAAAATCATAATAAATAAATAAATCCAAAAAGTAGCTGCCTTATTTCGTTGTAACCATTTACATACCTTCTACAAACCTGTCTTTCAATAATTCCTGGCTCAGAATTTTTTGTAAATGTATACAAGAAAAAAAAAATTTACAAGACTTACTTAATGTTTTCTTTTTCTTTGATTGTAGTGTCTCCAAATAACTCTTTCATGTTTGTTCTTCTTAAAAATACAGTTACTGTCACTATAGCACCCGCTGTTACTACTGTGGAATTCTCGTCATCGATAACTGAAAAAGTTAAAGGTAATAAAAGTAAAGTAAGCATCACTCATAAATATGGTCATGGGATACTTTTTTTTATGGATATAAGATAGCAAACGAGTCTGCAGCACTTATCATCCGCTGCCGCCCATGACAACTGTGACTGACTTTGAACAAGACTCAAGAAGGACTGGGATGGTTAGTCCAGTTAACTGAGAGTTAATTAGAACATTAGTTGGTCAGTCCGTTAGTGGGTAAGAGTCCTGTTAGTTATAGTTAGTCCTGTTAGTTGGTGTTAGTAATAGTCCAGTTATTAATTGTTAGTAAGAGTCTTGTCCAAGTCAGTCACAGATGTGTTGCTACCCTTAAGGACTAAGATGGTGGCCTCTAAAGAAGTGTAACCAGAAACCACACCATTCTAACTGGACCACAAATGTTTTAAAAACAAGTACTACACGGTAGAAATGGTAGTATGTACAGTGGCTGGCGGTGGTAGTGCCCCGGGCGAACTCTATATGGAACAAAATAGGCTACATATAAATATTTTTAATTTAATAAATAAAAATTATTTGGTTCACTATAGGATCTACCACCTAAATTTGATTATAATTATCATTGCACTGTTGTGTAAATAAAATTTCACATTACTTAATTTTACTTTGCTACAAAAAGAATATAATTAATATAGTATAATAGTATAGAACTTATGAATGTAATAAAATATGAATATAACAAATGATTACCTTCTGTATTAACCTGGAAATGTATGTATGGCATATTGCCTAATACTTTCACAACATCTTCATACTGTTGGTCATTGAGGAACCTCAACACCTGTCTTCGGTCTTCACCTGACAACTGGGCCAGTTGCAACAAGGACTTTATGTGCTTTTTCCGGTTTGTGAAGTATTTCAAATGGTCCTCCGTTATGTATGGCAACTGCAGCAAAGGTGATTTGTACTCCCAAAGGCCCTGCACTATCATTGGAGATAGCTTCATGCAGTTCTCAATTGTTTCTATAGTTGGTAATCTTGGAACTGCAAGAAGAAAAACGAACTATATTAATAGCCAAGTTAGTATAGTTTTATTGTGCTTTAAACATTATTTTTTAACATTACACACTGCATTTTTCATTATATTAAAATAGCTGATCCTCTATAACTTTTGTTTGTGAAGTTTTTTTTTTTAATGTGATATCTAGCCTATTTAATTTGCCTAAGAAAATAGGTTAAATAACTTTATTTACTTATTCATAACTAAAACACATGGCTGCATATAATTAATGTATGATCATCAATTCTATGCAATTACACATATAAACTGCCACTCATGTATAAAAAATCAATATCAACTGTTAATAATTATTTTCAAGGTTGACAAATAAGTAACTGATAATTTCTTGTGGCAGTACAAGTCCCATAATATGATCCTGAGATAGTAATGTAACAATATTTTTCTCAAACTTATTGTTCTCTAAAGTAGTATTTTTCTCTATATTGTCTACTGATCAAGATACTTAATGCTAAGGTCTCCCTAGGTCTACTAAGTAGTAACAATGCATAACTGCAATAGCTAGCTAGTCTAGTTTATTTTTGCCTAATAAAATAACATAAATAAACAGAGCATTATTATGTACCTAATGAGTAGACCTGGGCCTGACCATGAATAAGAAAAAAAACTTAATTCATTACGCAGCTCGCATGTGTGTGGCTGTAGCGTCGACCTGGCTCTGAACGGACTTACTTGAATTATTAGCCTCCAATACTCCACCAAACAGTCCCACAGCCAGCTATGATTCTACTCGCCAGGATTCAACAAATTTATGTGTTTGCACATGAATTTGTTGACAAATACAGTCTGACCAAGAATTCGACTCAATAGTGATATGAATTTGATTCTTCCTACATAAAATACTTACAGAAAAATTACGCATGACTCAAAAGTTGTCAAAATTTGCCAATGTAAGTTTAATGTAATTTTACTGCATCGAATTTTGGTCAGAATATTATGTACTTAGCGGTCCTATGAGAAAATCTTGTCATATTGCGACAGGCCCGTTGGCGCAATCGGTAGTGACCCTGTCTGTTGCGCCAAAGGTCGTGGGTTCGAATCCCACTCAGGACAAATATTCGTGTGACGAACACTTGTATTTGTTCTGTGTCTGGATGTCAATATTATCTATTTAAGTATGTATTTAAAAATATCTATGTATGTATTATCAGTCTCTGACAACCATAACACAGGCTCGCGCCTACTTTGGGGTCAGATGGCCGTGTGTGAGAATGTCCAAGATATTTATTTATTTATTTATATTAAAAAACTAACTGCGTCTGGCATAAGCGAGCGCGATGAGCTGGTTGACGCAGTTGACCATCTCAACTATGAGGTCGGGGCAGCGCGACACCACGTAGCGGCGGTCGCACTCTAGCGTGAGCTCGGGCAGGCGCATGCGCGACAGGTGCGCGTGGAGCAGCGCGCGCGCCTTGATGCTGTACGGCCGGCAGAGTGGTTGCTCCTTGTTCTTCTCACCGAGATTTGGTAGCTCACGAAGTAGCTGCAATTAAAAAAAAACATGCCTGTAAAGTCGGTATACGGGCGAAAGTTTTACGTGACAACGACTTTGAGTGGTAAAATAATTTTAATGTGAATATTCATTCGTATAGTAGGAAGAAGGATGAAACACTTTTTATGTCTGTCTCTCTCGCTCTTAGGCGGGCTAACCATGCCCGAGTGGAAGGGACGCGTGCCTCTCACTCGCTCTCATTGTGAGCGCATAACGTGAGCGGAGCGTAACGCAGTTTCTTGAAGTGTCACCCGGCAAACCAATTTATAAGACGTTGTCACGTCAAAATATATATAAGCTTACATAGATAGATAGATACATAGATAGTTAGAGATAGATTGTTATATGTGGTTACCATTTCTTTAATTCAATTAGATTCAAGTTCAATACTTTAGAATGAATTGTGATATAAAAAAAAACACTTACGCTAGGAACTTCTTCATTATCTGTGACTCTTTCTACAATTTCAGAATTATGTCTTTTGTCAAACTCACAGGATGCAGCAAGTATCATGAGAGCTCGCTTTAAAGGCATGGAAGGTGTTTTATGACAAAAATAAAAGTACATTTGTGTAGTATCCAGTAATACTTGTTCTCCTGAAAACCGAATTGACCTATACCACCATGTACCCACCTAGAAAAGAAAGCAATTTAACTTAAGTACTCATTCTGAGAGGAGAGCCATGCCCAACAGTGGGACAAAGAAAGGGTTGTGATGATGAACTCAACACAGCTATTTTATTTATGTTGTATAATATGTCACAGGAAAATAACAAGAACCGCAAGTTTTTAAATTTCCTAGGAAATTTATAAACTTGGCGAACTGACGCGTAAATTAATAAGTAGGCAAACATTTATTGACGAACTGAAATTTACCAAAAAAAATAAAATAGTAAGAACGACTACTTAACGCCGTTGTAACAAAATCATCCTCAATCAAACTAAATAAATCATTTTAGCTGGTAAGGGGGAGTAGGGGGCGGGTAAACGGGGGGTAGGGGAGCCGCAGGCACCCCCGAAAAGTAAGGGGGGCTCGGGGGGGCAAAGCCACCCACCAAGAAAAAACGACACTATCAACTCCAAATTTGTGAGGTTAGGTTCAGGGTTTGTCTATGTTTATTTACGCAAAAAAAGGGACCCCGCGAAGCGGGGTTCCGTCGACATTTGTGACAGAGTCCGACTTGTCTCACAAGAAATAAAATTCCTATTATTATTATACAATTTGTTTTATTTCATTCCTTCAATCAAAGCCAAAGTAATTTAATTTTTCATTACTATTTAAGTACCTACTGTTTTGTAATCGAAACTGATAAAGTTACAGTTTGGCAAGTCTGATTTTACCTAAGTCTATGAACACAAGCATTGCCACTGTCAACATGACCAATCAGAGAGCAGTGTGTTATTTGCCGTATTTTAAAGAAGCGTAAAATTAAAAGCTCTTTTGTGATTGGTCAAACCGTTTAGAATCTTACGGATTGATATCCGTTAGTTTATAAATTTACCAAGAGACGTCGCAAATTGATAAATTTGCGAAAATGTGGGCGTAAAATAATACAATTTATCTCTCGTTTAGAATCCTATGAAGGTTTATAAATTTCCTAGGAAATTTATAAACATGCAGATCTTGTTATCTTCTGGGGACATATATGAATATTTCTGGATTTTTTTTTATTTGCTCTCAATCTGAATTTCAAATTAAAAGTATGAACAGAAGTTAGCTGAATATTTTCATTTTTAAAAGAATAGTATAATTACTGAAACAAAATATTAATATATTATTTACAACTTACAGCTGTTGGCAAGGCAACCATGAATACTAGTGCATAGAGGCCAAGCACCCACACACTGTTTTCCTTTTCCACAATCCAACTAGGTAAAGCTATTCCAAAACTCATAGCACCTGGACCATCAGGGTTGCCATACTTTTCCCAATTTTTCCTTGCTTCATCATCTGTAAGGGCCTATAAACAAACATATTTAATTTTTACTATCAACTGGTTGATACTGTTGAGCCAGTCTTGGTTGGCAGTTACATACATTACTGCTAGTAGAAAAGCTTCTGTAAATCGTCTCCAATTGTTATTTTACAATGAAATTCTCTATGTTATGTTGGAGTACTTTGGGTAGCCATGAAATTTATACACACTTGACAGGAAAAAATTAACTAATGTACTAAACATAAACCTAAATGAGTACCTGTCAACATTACCTGATAAGCTTTAGTAAGTCTCATAAATGCTTTTTCATCACCAGTCTCTTTATCAGGATGAAGTATCAAAGATTGTTTACGATATGATTTTTTTATTTCTGATTGTGTGGCTCCAGGAGGCAATCCAAGAATGTCATATGGATCAAAATTGGACATTTCATAATCAAACTGGGACACTTTCATTGCTAGAAATCCTAGTAAAACCCATCCTGATATTATTGCTAACATAATAAATGCATTTTTTATAGTCTTGTAGGGCTGCGATTGTTCGATGATGATCCGCTTCTTCAAGCAATTTGGACAGTGACATGATTCTGCTAATTTTGTTGGATCTGGAAACAAACGAAACCATCAAAGAAAACTAGTTGTATGGGCGACTGTTTCATGTAGAGTTGACTGTACGAAAAATTCGTTTCAAGCTGAACCGACGTACTGCGACATCGACAAATACGATCAATTTATTCAACGTAACTGTAATTCGGTTGGTGGCAGCTCATACCGCTTATTACACATAACTTACATCAAACTGGAGCTATGTATGCGTCGCATCGTTCTAAAAGGCGTATTATCGAGGCTTTGGAAGTACGACTTTTTATATTAATCTAATTGGAATCATTATTCCGTAAATATTACCTTCTTTTCTTTTCCTCGGCCAGTAGTAAAATGTAGCTGGTACTAATATTAAAGCAAGGAAAGATAAAACAAAATAAAAGAACGTTGATCCGCTCTCATCGTACTCAAACTTTTGTCCACCCATTGTTATTATATTTAATACATTTTGCACTAACAACAAACTATTGAAGCTGAATTGCAGAACACGAATTACACGAACACGAGCACAACACCCGTCAGCACCGACAAGTTGCCTGACGTGTCATTCCATTCGTTCGTCATTCCCGTCCAATGACAATAATTATTTTACATTTTACAATACTGACAAATTTTTCAAGTTGGAAATACATGCTAGAGACAGTATCCCCTAATAGTTTGTGCTTGAGACTAGGAATTAAATCATAAAACACCAATGCCATTAAAAAATCAATTAATTAGTATTTACAGCGATTAATTATTTAAATAAATAATAATTCCGGTGTGTAATACCTAAATTCCATGCTTAATTTTTTTTTAATAGTCTTTTTCAAAAATGTACTCTGTGGTCTTTTTTATAATCTACACAGAGAAATTCAGAGAATGTGATTATTTGTATACCCTGTGGCAATGTTGACTTTGACGTGAAGATTATGAAGTAAATCTTTTAACTTATTATTCCATGGTTCAATTTTTTTTTAATATTGTGTTATTTATAATTTACACAGAATGGTATTATTTGTATCCCCTGTGGCAATGTTGACTTTGATGTTGTCACTTGTCTTGTCTGTCAGTCACAATTGTCACAAACTGTCATTTTAGACACTGTCTGTTTTTTGATTTTTTGTGATGTCCTTGTAATTTAATAAATAATTTTGAGGTCGTGTTGAGCAATAACAATGGTGTTAATATTTTTCTGAAATTTATCTAGTACTAATTGTAGGCATTGGGTGTACAAGATCGAGAAGTGCTTAATAATATTATTACAAACCGAACAGGTAAAAAAATTTGAACGTCACGTAAAATTAAGTTTTATTTCAGTGTTTTAAAAATGTCATGAAATCATGAATTTAATTATTTTCAGATGGCTACAAAATCAATCGCAAGTGCAACCGTAAGAGCGGTAAAAAAACGAGTTCTGCCTTCAAGAGCTGCACTGGTTTTAACTCCATCTGCTGTGAAGAAAGTTAAAGAAATAATGACTAAAGAAGAGGCTAAAGGATTTGTCGGTCTTAAAGTTGGTGTACGACAACGAGGCTGTAATGGACTTTCATACACATTAGACTATGCAAAAGATAAAGGCAAACTTGATGAGGAAGTAAAACAAGATGGTGTAACAATAATAATTGACAAAAAAGCTCAGTTAACACTATTAGGTTGGTATTTGTACTGCAAAAGGAAAGCCAGGATTAGAGAGGAGTGGAAAGAGTTTATAAACTTCCATAATAAATAAATGTATTGAACGTACCCTGTACTTAATTTTTCAGGGACTGAGATGGATTTTGTTGAAGACACACTATCAGCAGAATTTGTTTTTAACAACCCGAATATCAAAGGAACCTGTGGATGTGGAGAATCTTTTAGCATATAACTTTGGCAAAAACAATATGTATCTCATGTATTAATATTTCATCTTCCCTAGCATTGATATATAAAGTTTAAATTAGGTTGAAGTTACATTCATAGTAGGTATCCAGTGTTGCAAATGGTACATTGAGAGTCATTACATCCTGAAACAAAAATAAGCAAAAGGTGGTCTAATTGTATTAGATTTGACATGCTACTTTGAGAATGCCTAATTTTTATACACTTGATATATCAATGTTCTCTAGCATTATTTGCACAAGATCTTTTTAATTTACTTAGCCTTGTGTTGTAAATATATATTATTATCATTGTTATTTGTGCTGTGGTAGTGCTAGTTTTGTTTGTATAGATAGTGATAGATTTATTTTTAAGATCTATAAAGAGTGGTTCAATTGCTGTTATTTTTCTTTCCATTACACTTATTTAGATAACCATCTTAGTCCCCAAGTTCAGCAATGTATTAATGGAACAAGACTCTTACTAACCATAGCAAACTAGACTATTACTAACACCAACTAACAAGACTAACTGTCAATAAGTTCCTGACCCATCCCTCACACACTCAGCTAACTGGCCTTACCAGGCTTACCATCATGAAATTAGTAGTATTTGTCCCAAATATTTATAAATTGGGGTTCATTATACTTTATGTATAGGTACTGCAGGAACTGTATTTACTACAGTTATGTGAATAATAACAAAAATATTGCTCAAGACCATAGAAACACTTAAATTTATTAGCTTCAGGCATATAAAAAAAAACATGTATTAATGTACTAGTCTATTTATTTTAAAATAATAATAATATGTTCCAATTCAAATTACTTTTTCAGATACTTCAAATACTTTTTGGCATTATAATTATCATCGATTGATTCAGTAATTTTAATTTTCCTCTTTGGCTTACGTTTTTCCAATCTCATTTTCCTCTCTTCTTCAGAAATCATTGACAAATCCAAAGGTAGCTGAAATGTAAAGAAAATGTCACAATGCTGTCAAAGTGTTGATTGCAAACTTGACAAACATTCTGATTCAAGGAGAAGCAAGCAAGTCTTGTCAGATATTTTCTTTTACTGTTGGTCTTAGATCACGGAAGAAAAGCTACATTACATTTAAATTACAATTCAGACTAGCACAGAATGATATTTTTATTTAATTAAGATTCCTTAGTCATGACACAATGTTTGCAGGTTTTTATGCAGAGTAGATTTTAGTGCTTACACTTGACATGCAACGTATTTCATTTGTGAATACCAATAGAATTTAAATAATTTACATAATAATGAATTCAAATTTGGTTTGGTTTGTCTTTTTGATAACATTATAGCTGCCTTATCTTTTCACGCACAATTTTAAATGTACCTTTATTATTTTTCGAGGTTCATGATATCTTATGTTTATTGAAGCTCCATTTGCTAGTATTACTCTGGTAGGATACATTCTTGTGTAAATTTCTCTATGAATTTTTGTTATGCTAGCGACATTATTACTTAGATGTCTGCTGAATAGTAATCCCAATAAACCATTATGGTATTTATATGCCATCTGCAAAATCATAGTTACCCTACTAAAAACGAAGAATAATATAAAAAAATAACCTTTACTGAATTATCTTATATTGAAACTTTTCATTGCATACCTCCTAACCAGTGCTCCTATCCTAGCCCAATAAATATTAGATCTGCGAATTATTTGTGAAGTGCACTTAATGTTGACATATGTATGACATCTCTTCACAGATTGCTTTATTAGACCAAAGACCAAGTAGAAATAAAGATACTATTCCACACACAGTCTTCTTTTTTTCGATTA
Source organism: Carterocephalus palaemon (assembly GCA_944567765.1). NCBI lineage: Eukaryota > Metazoa > Arthropoda > Insecta > Lepidoptera > Hesperiidae > Carterocephalus > Carterocephalus palaemon. The sequence continues at coordinate 8,841,017 of OX155643.1, read as the reverse complement.
ATGGTGTCACCATTGGCAATAAATCTTCAAACTGTGACTTATTCATTATTAAAAAGTTCATAAATTTATCTGGTTGTAATTCTTGCAATATAATGGCGTGACTCAAACTTTGCAAGGCTTTGTGTGGTAACATCCTCTGTGGCAGTAACTGCGAGCAGGGCTTTGAGTGGGGCACTTTAACAAAACTTCGTCGATAAAGTTTATGAACGAAACCTTTCCTCCTTTTCCGCGGCGCTGTGGGCGCTCCTGCGTGAGGGAGTTCGGATGTTAAGGATTGTCCTTCTATCCGGGCGGTGAACCCCGACGGTGTCATCCCCGCTGTTGGGCGTGGGAGCTGGTGTGTCGTCGTGCACGCGTACCGCGAGCACGGAACTGCAGCCGTTAGTTGCTATTTCCCCCCTGAGTTCCCCCCTTGTGACATCATCCTGTTGTCTGTCTGTGTTGACATCCCACTGTGCGCAGTGGGATGTCAACACGGATAAAGTATAATGCGTGCAGCTGCGTGATGCCTATATTCCCTCTCAGTGTTTCTATTCTTCTGTCACTCTTTCTCTATCTATTACTCTCTCACTCCGTCCCCACTCTGGTTTCTGTTGCCATAACGCCATAACACTGACTCGTTCGTGGCATGTATTATTAGTATCGTATTTCCAACGTTTTTGCTTTTTGGTTATTTTATTACAAGAAGAGTATTAAGGTTTATACATTTTTATTATGAGTGATCCTTACTAATATTTTATAAGCGAAAATAACTCTGTCTGTCTGTCTGTCTCACTTCCCCGCCAAAACTATTGAACCGATTGTACACCTATAGTCTAGAGCCTGAGAAAGGACATAGGTTAATTTTTAATTGGAAAAATTTTTAGAACTAAAAGCATTACATTTATATTTTAGGCTGTTCCTTAAATATAAATAAATATGACATTCAAAGTTTGTAAAAATGTTACCCTTAAGGGTGTAAAATAAACCTAAGAGATAATTAATTACAAAGTGGAGCTAAACTTATCGCGTTAAGAAAAATCTATTATTATGTCTAATCCACACGAGCGAAGCTACGGACGTAAACAGGTACATATTAATATAAAGTGTGTATTTTGTGGTGAAACTACTTCAACGTGCTACCTATTTTTAATGATATAAATACATGTATTCTACTTAAAAACACACACTTTTTTATTTGCATGCTATTTCCTGAGCTTTTCATTTAATTAAGTTGAACCCATATTGGGGCCCTACCACGAAGGAAGGAACTTCCTTCCTCTATGGGCCCTACCATTACTTCCATGAATAGAGCATCTATTCTGTGGTGTTTCTAAGCGTCAGTAAAAATCATACTCTTTGGTAAAAATAATCTGTCTGTGGTACAAACAAACAAAAAATAAAGCCTCTTCTTCAAAACGAAAGGATATGAAGATGCTTGCTATATTGAAAACAAGATAATATCCACAAACTAATAAGGGATACATAATATCACAGTTAACATTAAATAGGGTCTGAAAAAGATGTTTTAATCTTGCATGATCGACATCAACTTATTAGTGCTACTAGTACTGGTATCTAATGGTAGTATTTAAAAAATAGAAATGGGTTGTACACAAAGTGAGATCTCTCCTCAGAATGAATCTCCTCGAAAGGGCTGTACCGATGTTCTATGGCTTGTCATATACATTATTTTCTGGATCTTAATGGTAAGTAAGAAAATGTTTTCTGAAAATTGTTTTTAACACTGATACTTTTTAATAGATTCTACAAGTTTCCTCACTGCCCTTTTCTTGTTTCCGAATAGGGTGTGGCTTTTATTTAGCACAAGTATTATGGGCTTTAAAACACTTGAGACACTTGTTCGTATTCCCTCAGTTCTATTGTCCATGCCCATTCTGTTATAAAATTTCTTATATTATTATCCTACTATTTTTATAAATGTGAAGGTTTGTATATTTAGATGTTAGTTACTCTATCACGCATAAACTTTAAAGTGGATTTGGATGAAACAGCTCATTTTAAATTAAATTAGAACATGGGATTTTCATCCCGGTAATGTTGCCTTGAAATGCTTCAGATGTTTAATGGATAGTTATATGGCACAGCAATAACAGTCGAAGCTGTCATTAATTCTAACATATTATTACAATTTTACCCCATGCTATCGTATTAGGTCCAGTTGGATTCATATACTATAGATATTATATTTCAATGTCATTTATTGTTATTACTAATAAACTCATAATTAGCATAAGCATAAAAATATTAATACAGGAAAGAAAGTTATAGGGATTTTCCAGACAACCCAAAACTCAAAATTATGCTGATTCTAAATCATGTTGATTAAACAGTTTTTTTTTTTCAGTTAATTGTTGCCTCTATATCATTTGTATATGGAAATCCTCAACGATTAATAAATGGCTATGATTCTTTTGGTAATACATGTGGAGTTAAGAGTAATCAGAAGCTATTGAAGATCCCACTGGCAGGCATTAGTACTGTTGATAAGAGTTACTTGTTCTTCATGGATGTTAAGGAATTGCGTCGATCCCTCAAAATTTGTGTAAAACAATGTCCAAATAAAAAAATGAATACATTGTCTGATATAAAGAGTTTCTATAGAGATACTGGATCAAATCTTTGCATTTATGGTACTGACTTGAATGGCACAGAGGAACACACTACTTCTTTAATGGGCCCTTGCCCATCTCTTCCAGTCTATGACACCTTTCCTTTGCTAAATAGGTGCTTCCCCAGATCTGCCAAAGATATTGCACAAAAAGTATTCACTGATTTCTATGATTTACTAAATAGTTGGGATACTATAGAGCAAAGTCTTTCTGACTTATATTCTTCTTGGAAAGAAATGATTATTTGTGTAATTGTAGCTTTTAGTAAGTATACCATTTTAATTTTAATTGTAAAATAAATACACTTGTGGCATCTCTTAATTGGTATGTTGAAATGTATTTTGGTTGTCTTTGCAGTTTGTTCCTTGATCATGGTGTCTATCCTTCATCTATTGGCCACTTTGGTGTCTTGGATATTCATGATAGTCGTGTCCATTGCTAGTGTAGCAGGTACTGCCCTCCTGTGGTACACTTACCATGAGCTGAGGACAAAGCAGAGAAGTTTTTCAGATGCTGCCTTTTTAGCAGTATGTATAATTCCTATGACGTTAAATTATTGCATTTAATATCTATTACTGTATATAATTAGTGGACCAGTGTGTGATTTAGTACAGTACAGATCCCTACTTGCATTTATAAGATTTGTGCCTTTTATTATAGTGCTAATTAAAGTCATACTTTGTAAGGTTGAAATAATTTTGTTCCTATGAACTCATCTAATTTTATTTAAATAATTTCAGGAATCTTTCAAAAATGAGAAAGCGTTTTTATGGTACTCAATAATTGCTACAATTATAACAGTATGTATTTCCATTAGCTTAATCTAATTGTAATTGGTCTTTACTATTTATTTGATTTTATAATTTTTATTTCTTTGCAGGTGATTTTGCTGCTTTTAGTTTGGGTTATGCGCTCAAGAGTCTCATTCCTGGCAGCTTTATTCAAGGAGACAGCTCATTGCCTTGGGTCTATTCCAGCTTTATTCTTGCAACCCATCATCACATTTCTCTTCCTTATATTGTTTTTCACATTTTGGTCTCTTGTAGTGGTAAGCTTCTATTATTATTTTGTAGTCAAAAGAGTATTTGTCACAGTCAAAACATAAAACTCTGACAAAGAACCTGATCAAAATCTTATAAAACTGAAATAAATTTATTACTAGATAATATTATTTTAGGTGTGCTTAGCGACTGCCAACTATCCTGGTATACCACTCAAAACGAACTTCTTCATAAATGGCACTTTACCTAACCATATGGACAATGCAGGTGTCAATATGCAAAATACAAACAAAAGTGTTACATATAAAAGTGAGTAAAATATATTAATATTTACTTCGGTTAGAACATGTAATCTCTTATGTGTATTACATAATAATCGATGAGTGGATACAATATTTGGTCCTACCTAATCCAATATTGTAAATTGGTACTTATTGATAGTTATTTATTTCATTTACATTTTATTCTATGAATATTATTTTTTATTCAAACTAGGTTTCATAGTAGACCATCCCATTGAGTTTGACCCCATGTGGATTAAGAGTATGTGGTGGATGTGCCTTATTTGCCTGATCTGGGGAAGTGAGTTTATACTGGGCTGCCAACAGATGACCATTGCAGGAGCTGTGTCGCATTGGTACTTTAGGTAAGCTGAGGCTGATACAATTAAATTATAAGTTATTGTATGATATCTCACTTTTGACAGTAGGTAAGAATCAAAATTGGTTTGTACCTATAGTCAAAACCATTTCTGACCTCGTATACAGTCTACCTTCATTTTGGCTAGTAAGTAAGGGTTAGGCTTCTTTAGCCTTCGCAAAAAGTATTTTTGTATAATCACATCAGTTGAAAATGGTTTTGGGTAAGGATCTGTTAAAACCACTTTCAACTGATGGTTTTGTAGTTAAGGTTTTGACTGTAGATATATCTACAAAGGTACTGCCTCATTGAAATCCCATTCATATAGGATCCTCAAATATATAAAAATAACCCTTAATTTGTTTACTGGAATGTTATTATTACAGAACCAAAATAGAAGTGACTGAGTTTAAATCAACCAGTGACGGTTGTATAAGGAAGAAACCAAATACTAATACAGTTGTATCATGACATGACTCATGTGAGTCACCAGAAGGATGACGTTTGAGCTGTTAGTTTGTAGATCAAGGTCAATTTAGATGATCGTTATATGTAGTTTTTTGCACTTAACTCAATATAGTTGTAAGTTGTTGAGACTATAGTTAGCTAACTCCTATTATTTTATTTATATTAAAAAATCTAGTAGTTTTTCATAAATTTAAAGCATGCTTGCATTGAGTGTCAGGTTTACTAATCTTATGTCAACAGTTGGTAGTAAATAAATGTACTTGTATGTCAGTATAATACAGATATAAGTATGATTTACCCCATTGTTTTAAAGAAACAATTTTTTCAAAGAAAATATATTGACACACTTGGCTTTTAATAATTTAATAATAAAAAATAAAATTATTAATTAATAATAAAAAATAAAATAAATAACCAGTTTTACTTAGCGATTCGCTATGTATAGCCCGTACTATGTAAAGCAGCTGAACACTACTAACATAGCTACATTATTGGAAATCCGTCATTTCAGAGGTGAGCATGCGGAGTCGCCTGTGCTGTACTCCATCGGCAAGCTGCTGAAGTATCACTTGGGTTCCGTTGCGAAAGGATCCTTCCTTATAACGCTGTTCAAGATTCCCCGCTTGATTCTGACTTATCTCCACGCTAAGTAAGTTATACTATATTTATATATGTCCACGCTCCAACGTAAATTTAATTTTAATAATTGAATGTTTGTTTGACTTATGTAAATCTTTTTTGTTTGAAATATTATCCATGTAATAATTATAATTATACTAACATTTGATGCCCAGTAAGATTTTTTCTTATATTTTTTTGGCATGAAAACACGACTTTTAGTGGAGACAACGACTTGGTAGTATTGCATAGTAAACGGCAGCCCTCCGATAAGGTGTACTGATGGCCTTAAGAAGTCAGAGAGAAACAGCTGGATTAAGAGGGCACAAGATCGGAAGGAGGGGTAATTTGCGGAAGGCCTATATATATAAGGGGCCTAGCAGTGGACCTAAAAAGACTGATTGATGGATTGATGGAAGTGAATATTTCGATTCTTGTTTGCAAGTACATACATAATATGTATTGGTCGGTCAACAAAACGGTCGGTAACAACGAACGATATTTAACACGTTCTCGTCGTCTCCCATGCGTTTATTCACATACGCCACAGAACCCCAAGTTTTTTTTTTTTAACGCTTTATTATACCTTAATATGGTACAAGATAAAATTTTGATGTGATAAATAAAGATTTGCATGTGTTGTACGTTTCCAATTTTCCATCAACGTTCCAGACTGTCGGCGCGCGCGGAGAAGGGATCAGACTGTGCCAAGTGCGGTCTCAAATGTGGCATCTGCTGTTTCTACTGCCTGGAGAAGTTCATCCGATATCTCAACCACAACGCGTACACAGTCATCACTATCGAACGGTGCCATTTCTGCAAGGCCGCCGCGAGGGTATTTATTGAGTTCTATTTTTTTTTATTTTTTTTATTTATTTATTGTAAAACACAAAAAGTTTTTACAAAGGGCGGACTTAATGCCTAGCAGCATTCTCTACCAGCCAACCCAATGTGATGGTGAAAATAAGTGGCAGGTGTAATGCATTTCACAATTATGATATATACCTACCTATATAAAAGCAAATATATATATATATAGCTATACACATACATAAATAAATACATACAGCCATACGTATATACATACAAACATATCAATATCTATCTATTCTATTCTAGTTAATAGAGTTCTATCTAAACTAGCATGTATCTGTGACACTATCGACTAGACTGGTAATCCAGTTAGCATAAAATGATGATGGGAAGATTATTTGTTATTAGCATGTAGGTATTACGGTACCTATTAGGTTCTTTTTACGATTATTCATGTGTACACGAAATTTAGCAAAGGGTATTTCTAATTATGTCGACTGAACGTCCAAGCCTGTGTTGGAAACACACTATGAGGAACTCGGAAACTGTGAATGAGTGTGAAAGTGAATGTTGATACGTTAAGATTATTTTTATGAATAAAATGGTAAACGAGCATGCTGCACAACCCGTCCCCTGTCGTCCATGATAGACTTGTAGAACAAGGCTCAAATACTGGGAAGGTTTGTGTAGTTACTAGAGGAAGAAAACCAACTTATATTCTAATTAACATCTACTTTTATTCATAAAATGATAATAAGCCTATTATAGCTAATAAGTTATAGTTTTCACTTTTTTCCACACTAAATTTATTTTGAATAAAGAAGACAAAAAACTATAACTAAAATAGGTGTATTAATTTGTTATGAATAAGCTATTAACATTGATCACATTAGTTCTCAATAATTTACTTACTTAATAATACTTAATTTACTTACTTTACTAACACCAACAAACAGGACTAACTATCACTAATAGTCCCCAGTCCTCATACCTACTAACGAACTGACCAACTAATGTTCTAATTAACTTTCTCAACTAATTGGACTAACCATCCCAGTCCCTAAATGAGTCTTGTTCAAAGTCAGTCACAGTTGTCATGGGTGGCAGCGGATGGGTGGTGCTGCAAGCTCGTTTGCTATACTGTATCCATAAAAAATTAAAACGGGTTGCACTCCGGGAGTGCCGGCAGAAGTGAAAACTTGATTATTAACAGTAGGCCCAGGCATACATTTTCGCCGCGCCGTAGAGAGGGGATAGCTGTCTACTCTCCATCCGTCTTACGCTTTTTCGATCAGGTCACGTGTCCTGACGCGAGTTTAAGATTTTATACCCATTACAGAAAAAGTGCTCAACGCCGCTAAAGAAGTTTTCACTTCAAAAAATTAAGATGAACTAATTCCGCAGGCGTTTAGCGTGATAGTAAACAACGCTCTGCAAGTGGCGACCATAAACAGCGTGGGCGACTTCATTCTGTTTCTCGGCAAGTGCATCGTGACCGCCGCCACCGGTATCGTAGGGCTGCTGCTGCTCAAACGGAACCCCGACTTGCACTTCTTCGCCGTGCCAGCCCTGGTCATATGCATCTTCGCCTTCTTTATAGCGCACTGCATCCTTTCACTGTATGAGGTGAGTCGAAAAGCTGTCTTATCGCTTCAGTGGCTTTTCAGAAATCTCACACATATCAGGGTAATATTTAACTTATTGTTTTGCCTAGCGAGGAACACCTGGTTAGGCATTACCCAGTACAATCCAGTCAAAATAAATGTGTTTGGAGTAAGTTGCAATAAATGCATGTGCTATCCAAAAGTTTACCGTTTTCGTGATATGATTTAAGATTTTCTCTATTTTAAAATATTTTTTACTCATATTTAATTATTTTTAAACTTAGCTTATTGCCGTTTCTTGTAGTTAAACGCCTTTTTGAGCAGCCACTTCACTGTTATCAGTTATTTCGAAATTAATTAATTTAGTAATTCTCTAGCGAATATCGAAAAAGAAACGGTTTATTTCTTAATCGCTCCATTTTTTTTTACCAAAATTTTAAAAATATTCAATAGATATAATATCTTAAGTCCAAACATCACGAAGACCTTTATGAATGTAATCAGTAACGAAATGATTAATAACGTCCTTAATTATCAAGATCAACTTTTCCTGTGGCTTTATAAGAGTATCGCTAGAATTGGCTATATTGGTTAGTTTAGTCTAAGCTGAGTCGTTTTATTTCTACCATAAAAGGTTTACTATATCTGCTAGCTAGCTTAACTATATCTGCGTAATGACCATGTTCACAGATGGTAGTGGACTCGTTGTTCCTGTGCGTATGCGAGGACCGGAACATGAACAGTGCTGACGGCAAGTGGAGGAACTCCCGGCTGGCGGAGCTCGGGGGACACCGGGCCAGGCAGGAGGGGGAGGAGCTGCACGATCTACAGGACAAGTACTGATTCGTGAGTCCGCATGGCTTGCCAGGCTAGGCTTGGGAACTGGAATGCGCCAATCATAACGCTATTTACTTCGTTTTATCAAACTCGTTCGATGTAATGTCGGGACATCGGGCCAGGCAGGAGGGGGAGGAGCTGCACGATCTGCAGGACAAGTACTGATTCGTGAGTCCGCATGGCTTGCCAGTCTAGGCTTGGGAACTGGAATGCGCGAATCGAAACGCTATTTACTTCGTTTTATCAAACTCGTTCGATGTAAAGTCGGGACATCGGGCCAGGCAGGAGGGGGAGGAGCTGCACGATCTACAGGACAAGTACTGATTCGTGAGTCCGCATGGCTTGCCAGTCTAGGCTTGGGAACTGGAATGCGCGAATCGAAACGCTATTTACTTCGTTTTATCAAACTCGTTCGATGTAAAGTCGGGACATCGGGCCAGGCAGGAGGGGGAGGAGCTGCACGATCTACAGGACAAGTACTGATTCGTGAGTCCGCATGGCTTGCCAGTCTAGGCTTGGGAACTGGAATCCGCGAATCGAAACGCTATTTACTTCGTTTTATCAAACTCGTTCGATGTAATGTCGGGACATCGGGCCAGGCAGGAGGGGGAGGAGCTGCACGATCTACAGGACAAGTACTGATTCGTGAGTCCGCATGGCTTGCCAGTCTAGGCTTGGAAACTGGAATCCGCCAATCGAAACGCTATTTACTTCGTTTTATCAAACAAATAATTTAATTTCGCTATGACACGCATAACGAAAGTCTACTAAAAACATCTTAAAGAAAATATATGTAATGCTATTTTAATTTGACTAATATATTGATTACTGGACGATAATATATTGATCATTTAATGAATAACTAATCCTATTATGTATGATAACTACTTTATAATTATGCAGTATGTACATTGACATTAATTGTTACTGTCAAGCGCGTATATTTATCAAATATGAATAAATATAATAAAAATCATTATGTATCACATAAAAATCAAGCATGCCACAAGCGTAGTATATATTTAATTTAATATAGTTATCTTCGTAAACTTAAGTTTAGATAGGAAATAAAATAATTAAGCTTCATATTCAATATTTATTATTAGACTCAGTATAGTTAATTGTCTTAAAATCCATTTTTAATTTTTGCATGTGCATGTTTTTCTATTTGGAGAAGGCGACGCTATAAGCATTAAAGTATACAATATCTTATGCCTTGTTCGCGGGTTGCATTCCACCGTTTGCAATGTATGATAACCATAAAATTTCCATATTAAATTGAACACTACTCTAACTCTCTACAAATAATTAAATACATTAAACTGGAAGGATTAACGTAATATTGATATGAATTCGAGGGCACACCACTATTTATTTCGTGCAATCGTGGAATTGTCATTTTATTCAATTGAATTATTGATCAGAGTATAAAAATCAATGTATGTATAAAAATCATAACCCAAATATTTTTTATTTAATTACTTTTTATTTGAAAAATCATTTGGACTGATTTCGTATTTCTTATGTTACAGGTAAATAACATTGCTGCTTTACGCTATTGACATAAAAAATCCAATACGTATGTTGTTCAAATGTCATAGCATTTAACAAATTATTTTTAAGGTAAGATATACATATATTTTGACAATTGCATTTTATAATGCTTATTTATAATACGGGTACCTATATTATGCAATCCCGATGCGTGCACTAGGTATTATGGTAGCAATATTTTTTTCTTGTTTAAAGGATAATATTATTGTTATTATATATGTTCTTAGCACAGTCATGTTATGGTACAGTGTAGTCGGCAGAGACCTTTAAGAGTGCCTTTATCATTTCTTATATTTGTTAAACTAATAATGAATAAACGCTTATCAATTTCTTCCAGTACAACAAAATCAAGTCTATATTTTTATTTAGAAAGTAAAGGTATGGTTGGTTAGTTAGAAAGTAATAAGTATGTATGTTTGGTTTAACTTCATATTTTATTTCACTGATAAATGTTATGGTGTTGTTAAATGTCCTTAATAAAAATAATAGCACAATGATAATTTTGAAAAATTTAATACTGACTATTTAATATCTAGTTTATAGAGATCTTAGAAAATATGATTGTCCTTTAATGTATGTAAAACAATTTACTAATTTTAAGGTTTATGTATTTCGTACACTATTTTAGTCCATAAGCTCTTTACATAATAGGACGAATAATATTAACAAGCATATATAAAATTTTATATGCATTTTATTTTAATATTTTTTTAATGAATTTTTACATAAGTTTTAATATTTTTATCTATTAATCTGGCATTAATCTGGTTTCCATTAATCTGGCGTTTTAGATTAATGGAAACAGTCATAAATATCTGAAGAAATTAGGCGACTATTAGAATTAAGTTTTTTTTATCATTTGTGCTAATTTCAGTTATTCCTATAAAGCACCAAACTGTTTGCTCATAGTTAATAACATAATACCGTCCATAATATAAACAAATTGTATTTTTAACCGACTGCCAAAACAAGGCGGAGGTTCTCGAAGTTTTAGTTTTTGTCTGTGTTACGTGATTTCTCCGCCAATAAAGAATCAATTTTGGTGATTCTTGTTCTGTTCGGTAGAACACACTTAGAGGTGGTGGTCCCAAATAAATTTCAATATCATTATTAAAAGTACCCTGTTGGTAAATTTTGCAACCAGCATAATATATTGTAGTCAAGAAATCAAAGAATCAATATCAAGAATCTCATCAAAGTATTAATGTTATTTATAATATTGAAAGCATTTATAAAACAAAATAATATAATTTTTATGCCTTTGACAAAATTAACAATTTTGAGGCTTGCATAGTTTTAAGAGAACAAAATACTTTAATTATATTTGGTTGTAATTGTTAAAAAACTAAGACAAATAAAATAATATAGGAGACTAAAAACCTTATGACAGTAAAACCGTAATAAACAAAAGCATAGATTCTTCTGAAATATAACTAAGAACACTGTAGGTCAAGTAAACAAAAAAACTAAATCAAACAACGGCTACGTTGCCCTAAATAGACGCTGATTCACACGTCAAACAATCCCCTCTTTGTTCGTCGGGGGTTAATAAAATGCATTAAATATGTTAGAATGAATGAGTCATAACTGTTTATAGCGAAAATCTTTAGAATCAGCACAGATATTTTTTCAGTTCCAATGTTAAGGAATGTAGAATACTATGAAATCTTGAGTAAATTATACTTATTTTATTGAAATATGTGAACTTATTCGTGTTAGAATTTTGTGTAAAATACATAATTTCGACTGGGAAATATTTTGTATTTCAGTGTTGTGTGTATTTGAATTACTTTGATATTTTAATAAAAATTATGATGAAATTTGATATCTTATTTGTATAATAGCATAATACCTACCTATATTAAAAAGATTTTAAAGGTGAGTTAAAAAAAAAATTGAGTACATATTTTTGTTTGTTATTTTATTCTCAATATTATTAGTCTTAAATTTTTATTTTTGGTCAGATATGGCTTGCTCTTGGCCGGTTTCCTCTAATATCCATATTGGGATTGCTCTTTTTAACAGCAATTGGTTTACTTTCTCCTACTGAATCTTCATAGTTTTCATGATTTAAAAATATATACATAAAATAATGCTAAATCTATAATAATGCTCATGTAAGATAATAATAATTATACATCTGTCCTTCACCATTGCTACCACATCTAGGGTCTTTTCAAGTGGTTTCCATTCAAGAAATCTGATCCCTCAATATCAGGATACCCAGTGTCTGGCTTCATTATTAGCTTTCTTTTTAATTTCTTTATACTTGTTACCTGCTTGATTGGAAAATGCTTGTCTCTGTTTAGCTCGACTAACATATTTAGGATATTCCCACTAAATGAACACGAAAAGATCCATTCCTGTAGAATGAATAAAATGTTAGATTTGAAGTGTTTGTGATGCTGTAGGTTAGTGGTAGGGGTTAGTGCGGACCCCCCCCCCCCCCCCCAATTAATTTTTCTTGCCGGAGACGCTTTTTGAATTAATTACGACACAAACAAGTTTCACAAAAATTGCGTTTAACGGAACACGGTTGATTACGATTTGGACTGTAGCTAAAGGTTACTTGTCAAAAATGAGTAAAATGGAACGTTATTACATTGGCAGCCATCTTGTGATATCTGTCAATTTCGCCAATCCGCCAATTCCGCCATTTCGTTTCTCTCATTGTTACGCGAACTATCCGGCAAAAAAAAATTGATGGGGGGGTCCGTCATAACTCCTACAACCACCCCCTACCCCTTCCACTCCCCAAATCAAGAGCCCTAGAGTTATTTTTGAAAAAAACCCTACCCCCCAATTCAGGAGCCCTAGAGCTATATTTTTACCCGGACTTGAATATTTTTGTGTAATTTGTTATTAGACGTTATCAATCCTAATTAACATTATATCTTCAATAAATTGATATCAACAATAATATTACATGTTTCATTCTAAGCCTATCCCTTAGAAAGTAGGTTCGTTAGTTGTTTTAGCGAGAAATCTATATATATAAAAGGAGAAGGTGACTGACTGACTGACTGACTGACATATCAACGCAGGGCCTAAACTATAAGGGCTAGAAACTTGAAATTTTGCACAGGGGTTCCTTTTATAACGTAGGGGAGCACTAAGAAAGGATTTTTGAAAATTCACCCCCTAAGGAGGTAAAACGGGGGTACAAAGTTAGTAGGTATTAAAGTTTTTCGTATATACCTACATTATTTCAATTAAATTTTGTATTTAGGTTAAGTTACGTCTAATTCCATGCGAGCGAAGCTGCGGGCGTCCACTAGTACTATATATATATATATATATATATCTCTAAGTTTATATATACATAGTATAGACTAGCTGTACTGATTATTTGCTCAGTATACATACAGCTAGCTAAGACCTCACAAACGTTCTGACTTACATTACATTAATCAATAGGGTCGTTCTGCATTTTTAAGAAATGTCAAAGTGACGCGACACTTCATCTTCATGTAAATGACACAAACTGTCACAAACAATGACTTCACGTCGAGCACGAGTGAACACGTATAATAAATACATTGAATATAAATATTATTTGGAAAAGTATTATGTACCCATACCCAAGAAGATCTAGCAACCAGTGCTGCCATTTTAGCGCTTTCGGCGCTAGATCTAGCGCTTTTTTGATGAGCCTAGCGCAGAACTAAAAATTTTAGCGCCTAGCGGATAATTTAGCGCTTTTTGATTTCTATTGTCAACACGTTTAAAAATTGTTTTACCGACATATTTTACAATTTTATTCAAAAATATATGATTTTTTAATTTACTGACATACCACATTCAAATGCTGATATCGAACGTGTATTCAGCTTATTGAATGCCGTCAAAACTATGTTACGAAATTCAATACAATTAAAAACAAATAACGCCATTCTGCTACTATGAACCAGGCTAACTGCTGTCAATAGCACCTGCTATGATTATCAGCTTCCAAGTGATTAGAAAGTCCGCAAAATATAAACAAAAAAATGAAATAGACATTACTATTGATGAACCTGGCCCCTCGACTTCACGTTCGTTGAAGATAACATAATTATGATAATTATTTTTTTCGATTTTTAATGTTAAGATATAATGTGGATGATGATTAAAATTAATTAGTACGATAGTTATTATTTTTTCATCTCGAGTTTTTATTTTTTACCATTACTTTTAAATTTAGCGCGAAATACGCTGAATTTATAAAAATCTAGCGCTTTTTGAAACACTGTTAGCGCTGAATGGGTATTTTGATCTGGCAGCACTGCTAGCAACCCTACACACACAAAAATGCGCGTGTTTACTGACTGACTGATTAAATAATGTGTTGATGAGTGACGTCTAGTCACTCAATCAACACATTCACATTTCTGTAAACTGAGTTTAATAATAGAGTAATTAGATGATGTACATCTCAGTAAAACTAAGTCACAAAGAATATAGTATTAAAAAGGGGAAAGTTCAATCTAAATCTTCAAAATTACCACATTCATTCATATCTACATTCTAGATAATTTGCTTTTTGCTGCTTTTTAGTTCCTCGGGGAAAACTAGTCCTAGTAAGTAAATAAAAATAACATTTTAATGACTGAACACTGAAAAAGTGTTTAAACGCAATTGGAAGATGTTTTAAAAAATAATGTTCAGATAATACACTTTAACACCCAGTGTTATCAGTAATAACGCTACCTACCTATCACAAAAGTTTATTTGACAGACAACAAATTCTCTCTCATTGCGTTGTAGTTATCGTAGTCGTTTATGTCTCGCTCGGGTCTCGGCATGATAATTCAACAAGTTCCTTTTGTATTTACATTAGAAAGTAATCGCGCAGTTTTAAGTTCGTGTGTGCGAGTTCAAAGAACCTTCAGCAATGTATAAATTGACTTCATTGTTTCTGACTTGCGTAAAAAAGAGTAGTATTTTGGAGCAAGTTAGGTTCGCCTCAAGCGGTCTCCCACAACTGTCTTCGGTGAGATGAATATTTAATCGCAGAGTAGTAAGCGATATTACATAGGTACATGTTTTATTTATAGCACAGTCAATGGATAGGTATTGAATTTGAGAATACAAAATCAACTGCGCATTTATAAGCTCTACCTTGGATTCGGTAGAATTCGTTTTCGTTATTTTATAAATGATTAAGTAAGAAATCACTGCAAATTTTAATATAGAGATAACATAGAGTTCGCCCGAGGCAGTACCACCGCCCGCCACGGTACCTAGTACCATTTCTGCCGTGTAATAATTTTGTATAAAGCAATTGTGGTCCGGTTGGAAAGGTGTGGTTTCCGGTTACACTTTAGTTTCCGGTTACACTTCTTTAGAGGCGACCATCTTAGTACTTAGTACTCAAGGGTAGCAACACATCTGTGACTGACTTAGAACGAGACTCCTACTAACAAGTACTAACTGGACTATTACTAACACCAACTAACAGGACTAACTATCACTAACAGTCCCCAGTCCTCATACCTACTAACGAACTGACCAACTAATGTTCTAATCAACTTTCTCAACTATTGGACTAACCATCCCAGTCCCTAATTGAGTTTTGTTCAAAGTCAGTCACATTTGTCATGGGCGGCAGCGGAGGGGTGGTGCTGCAAGTTCGTTTGCTATCTTGTATCCATAAATTTTTAATAAATGTCCTTATATTTATGTTCGCTGATATTCCGAAACGAAACTACCGACATTGGCACTACCTACTATCTACTTTTTCTAACCTTGTTTACGATGGTCAAAAGAGTTTTCTTTCCGTCTTTAAATTAAAAACATAGTTCTGATATTCCCATTACCTTTTAGGAAAAATATGGTACGAAAAGGAAAGATTTCGCATTGGTACAGCCAGCGGACGTAAATTATTTTAAATCTTTCCTAAATGAGGGGCAGATATTAACAGACGAATCAGATGTGCTCCCATTTAACATAGACTGGATAAAAAATTGCCGAGGTAAGACTAAAAAACAAACAGGTTTAGGTAGGTAGGCATACTTAACCTGCATAGACATGCAACTACATCAAATTCGGATTGGCAATCATACTTACATATACCTACTTTCGAATTCTATCTGTAATAGGTACCTATATTTAATTCATAAATAATTTGGAATTCATGACTCCCTTTTTTTCCCGGTAGGTATAGAAAATGGCAGCGGTTTAAGCTGGAAATAATATATTGCTAGAACTATACACACATTGAAATCAGTTTATTTTCACAGGACAATCCAAGTTAATATTGAAACCTAAAAGTACCGTTGAGGTTTCAAAAATTTTAGCGTATTGCAACGACAAAAAGTTGGCGGTATGTCCACAAGGAGGCAATACCGGCCTCGTCGGGGGGTCAGTGCCTGTATTCGACGAGATCGTAATCAATTTAGCGCTCATGAACAAGATCACCAATCTGGATGAACTGTCAGGTTGCCATTTCCATTTACTACTTACATATGATTTTTAGAATAAAAATCACAGTTGGAGTGGTGTGTGACTCACGACCAAAATATCGATATTTTATCGCCTCAAGAAATATAACTCAAAACCACGGCACGCCCCGGGCGAAATCTCTAGGTTTCATAATGAAAAAAACCATTTTGTTTTGAATACCACATACAAACCTGGTAAACTTGTATTATTTTCTGACTTAATCTAGGTCAAAGTCTAAGGACTAAACTCGTTTTTGCAACATCGTGATGATAATTTAAATTGAAAATTGGTTAATCTTGATAAACATTTTTAGGTGCCTTGGTTTGTGAAGCAGGATGCGTTTTGGAAACACTCGACAACTATGTGCGAGAGCGGAACCTGATAATGCCCATCGATCTCGGAGCAAAAGGGTCTTGTCACATAGGTGGCAACGTGGCTACAAACGCAGGCGGCCTGAGGCTTCTGCGATATGGCAACCTTCACGGATCTGTCATGGGACTCGAAGCTGTACGTTAGTCATGTAACTCCATTCATAGCTAAATAAGTTACAATAAAACCTAACTTTTACCTACACTTGTACAGGTAGGTTCTTACTAAATTGTAATGGTAAAAGCCCGAAAAATATTTCCTTATAAATCCTTAGGTACCTTCATTTATAAACTCATCCCAGCAAAATCTAATATTACCAAATATAAATACGGGCTTTTGCATAAAACAAACATCATCATCACTTTCTAAATCACTGTCTAAATATTGAGCATGATTCTTAAATGAATTCGTGTTGAGTATAGGTACTCACGTTTTTTTCACGTTTTTTTCCTCCACATTTAATTTCATAAAACTCATATTTACAGGTCAAAGCTGATGGTACTGTAATAGACTGCCTACGGACTCTCAGAAAGGACAACACAGGGTATCATTTGAAACATTTATTCATCGGCTCTGAAGGGACTCTCGGCGTGGTAACTCAGGTCGCTATTCACTGTCCCTCGTTACCGAAAGCTGTCTCCCTAGGGTTTTTTGGTAAGAAGTACCTATCTCATTGTGATTAGAATTATTTTAATCAAAAAGTGTCTATTTAGTTACTATGTTTTATTCTCTTCAGCCCAAAATAGATTTTCCCATGGTAGATAACTGAATTTAGACACACTCACACAACTGTTTCAGGTTTAAAATCTTTTGAAAATGTTCTGCAACTGTATAAAAGTGCAAAATCTTCATTGGGAGAAATTTTGTCCGCTTTTGAAATGGCTGATAATTGTTCAATTAAAACAACCTCTGAAAATTTAAAAATCCCGTAAGTAGTTTTCCGTGACAGTCATCGTAGGACGACCACTCCTTTGTTCATCGCCCAAAGTGAGGCAACCGCGCTGGAAATCGCTTTTCCAGCGGTATATGGTTGCTTTTGAAGGTCCTTTATCCATTAAAACCATTTGAAGTCGATTAAATTACTCAACAGGTTTAAGACCACATTAAATGTGGTCTAAAACCGTACCAAATCATCACACGAAAATGTTCTCGATGCAGATCTATTTTTAAATGAGACACGATAATTTCATTTCGATTTCGAAAAAATGTAAGGGAAATTTGAATATCGAACTGTGGTATTTTTACTTTTAAATAACCAAAATTTTTCAAAATAGTTACAAGTGACCAGTGCCATATACAAAAATACTTTTTTTCGCAAATCTTTCGGATTGCCATAAAATCAAAAAGTAAATATTTTTGTAAAACAGAAACCCTATATCCGATTATCCATTCTACGTGTTGATGGAAACTCACGGAAGTGATGAGGATCACGACAGTGAAAAGCTAAATCGGTTTTTGACCAAGGAATTGGAGAGTGGACTCATAGCAGACGGTACTATCACATCAGAGCCAGCCAAGATGAAGGTAAAATAAAGGATTAATTTATACCCAACATGGATTTATAAAGACTAATCATCATCACAACCCTTTCTTTGTCCCACTGTTGGGCACGGGTCTCCTCTCAGAACAGGAGGGATTAGGCCTTAGTCCACCACGCTGGCCAAGTGCGGATGGGCAGACTTCACATGCAGTCGAGAACATCATGATGAACTCTCAGACATGCAGGTTTCCTCAAGATGTGTCCTTCACCGTTACAGCAAGTGACATTTAATTTCTTAAATCGCACATAACCCAGAAAAGTCATTGGTGCGTGCCGCTGGGGTATGAATCCGGACCGCTCGAGTGAGAGGCGAGTTCGGTAGCCACTGGGCTGTCATTGCTGTGCAAAGGCTTGAATTATTATATTTATATTATATAGGTACATATTTGTAACGGGAATCATGTAATTATCTAAAACAAAAATTGTCACTCTCCGGGCACTCTAGTTAAATCTGTGCATAAAATCACATCGATCCAACATTTCGTTGAATACGAGAAGGGCAAACCAACAAACACACTTTCCCATTTATATGATCATAATGAAGCATTCCCAGAAGGGCAAAGGAAGATGCCGTTACGGGTTACGGGCAATAACCGGTTTAATGATGAAGGTACTTGTCTATTCTTTAGAGCATTTGGCATCTTCGTGAAAGTATAGCAGGCGCAGGTCTCGTTGGCGGCTACGTATTCAAATACGATGTGTCGATACCCCTGAGCAACTACTACGATATTGTGCTTTCGTTGCGGACAAAACTTGGGGATAAGGTCAAAGACGTGTACGGTTATGGACACGTTGGTAAGTATAAGCCTGAATGGGTTTAAATACGCTTTTATTAGCTTAGTATGTATGTTATGTGTTATCTATGTATGTAACAGAATCTTTGAACGTGATTTTCGCCCACTTCAAACGTCGGATTAATTGAAAATTTTAAACATTAATCATGGACCGATGACAAAGTAATATGTAATTTAATTAAAAAAAATTCACACAAGGCCATCTGACAACTAATTAGGCAGAGCCTATGGGTGTCAGAGACTTAAATATACATACATACATGGATATTTTTTAATTCATACTTATTTAGATAACTATCATACAGAACTCAGATACAGAACAAATACAAGTGTTCGTCACACGAATGTTTGTCTTGAGTGGGATTCGAGCCCACGACCTCTGGCGGAGAAAAAGGGCCACTAGATACCGATTGCGTCGCATCGCCGGTCTTATAAATGTATTGAAAGAGACTGAAAGATAATACCTGATGAGTCTGATTTTTCTTCTCTCCTTGACTTGACGTTACCTATAATACTTTACGGTCACTATGTCAACATTTGCGCACATAAAAGATTTGAATTTTACATCACTATTCACAGGTGACGGCAACATCCACATCAATGTGGTAGTGCCAAGCTATTCCAAGGAAATATATTCCATGTTGGAACCATACATTTTTGAAGAGGTAGCAAAGGTAAAGGTCGAAACTTGTAAATTATATTACATGATAACTTGATAGATAACTGTAGTTACCTAGGTAGGTGTCTTGTACTTGTGTCTATGTACTTTGGGGATATAAGTCAGTTCTTAACTTAGTAGGAACCCGTTATATAATTGAAATGATAAAGATCATTTTTAAGATTGTGTAATGAGGTGTGTTATTATTATTGTACGATTAGTTCCATCCAAGGACCAATAATCCTATAAACATTTAACGTTTTAGTATTTAGAACTAAAAACATTTCACACATTTGTATAGAAGAATATTCATTCTACCTGTTTCTATTTTATTCACCTTTATTTCTGCCCAATTACCCTTATTTATTTGAATTTCGAAGGTAAACGGGTCTATCAGCGCGGAACATGGCGTCGGGTTCCGCAAGCCCCAATTCATCCACTACAGCAAGAACGCATCTGCTTTGCAGCTGATGCGCGACCTCAAGCATACAATGGACCCTAATGGAATTCTTAACCCTTACAAAGTTTTACCTGATCTTTAATATAATGTATTATACGATCATACGAACTTCTTTTAGTATTATCGCTTTACTTAGAAATTGCAATTTACTGGTACATCGAATCAAGCGATGTAATTAATAATGTATAGCGGTCACAATATCTCTGCACCTCGCTGGTATGCGATGGGCTCAATGCATTTACCTCCCCGCGCTCGCCCTGTCGCATCATTACGGTTTGTATCTTCGTTTTATTTTACAGTTTGGTTATTTTAGTGTTATCATTGTTTTGTTGTTTTTCGATGTTCAGTTTAACTCGGAAGACATGGGAAATACATACTAGTGAAGCAAGAAATTTTGTCATACGACTGCTAGTTATTCAAAATGGAATAATCATAAACATCTTGTCAAACCTGTACAGTAGTTTAGTAAGATGATTTTAATTACTTTCTGACATAATCATGTGTATATTTAGTAGGAAAACTAATTCAATAATCAATCATTACACAAAAAAAGTAATTGTAGTTAGTAATATTCCTAGTGATGCACAATGTACCACAGCGCAGACATGACGTCATCCACGCTAGGTGCACAGATAGTGAGCGTGCTATATTTAAAGCGATTTTAATAATTATTTAAACTGTACTCACCTGCGCTTCATATAACATACACTAAGTAAAATTTGAGATAACTAAATTAAAGGTTGGTAAAATAAAACCAAATTTCATTTAAATGACTTTTATTAAAATATCCATTTATTCTTATAACATTCATAATATGCAACAAAAATAAAATGGAATATCATAAACATTCACCTAATTGTTTCAAAATAAATAAATTCAATATTGCATACATATTATTATTGTTTTTTTGAAATTGATAGAATAGCGGAAGTCGATCTACAGTCCAGTGGTATTGTATAATTATATTTAATAAGTGATAATAATAGAGTAGGCAGTAGGAAGTTACGAACAGCCAAGAACAAATTTTACTATACTCTAGTCTAAGCCAATTATCCATGCCGGCCGACACAGTATGTATATGTCACAGGAAAATAACAAGAACCGCAAGTTTATAAATTTCCTAGGAAAAACGACACAATCAACTCCAAATTTGTTAGGTTAGGTTTAGGTTTTGTCTATGTTTATTTACGCAAAAAAAGGACCCCGCGAAGCGGGGTTCCGTCGACATTTGTGACAGAGTCCGACTTGTCTCACAAGAAATAAATTCCTATTATTATCATACAATTTGTTTTATTTAATTCCTTCAATCAAAAAAAATTAATTTTTCATTACTATTTAATTACCTACTGTTTTGTAATCGAAACTGATAAAGTTACAGTTTGGCAAGTCTGATTGTACCTCAAGCATTGCCACTGTCAACATTGACCAATCAGAGAGCAGTGTGTTATTTGCCGTATTTTAAAGAAGCGTAAAATTAAAAGCTCTTTTGTGATTGGTCAAACCGTTTAGAATCTTACGGATTGATATCCGTTAGTTTATAACTTTACCAAGAGACGTCGCAAATTGATAAATTTGCGAAAATGTGGGCGTAAAATAATACAATTTATCTCTCGTTTAGAATCCTACGAAGGTTTATAAATTTTCTAGGAAATTTATAAACTTGCGGATCTTGTTATCTTCCGGTGACATATACAAGTCCAAAATGTTGTAATCATTTATATAATGCAACCATAACAAAAGTGGATATAGCTTTAATTATTATGATGCCAAATTTTGAGTTCATATTATTTCATTTACGACCAATTTTTAATAATTTTGATTATTACATTGCAATTGTGTGAAGTTTAATCAATGATGCAATCAGCAAAAGCTGGTGCTTAAATATAAGTGCGATTATTTCAGTATAATTATTTTCATGCGTTTCTGCCGCGCCGGCTAGACAGTGGCGACTCTCAGGACAAAATTTACTTTGTTTACATACATTTTATAAAATAGACTATTATGTCTTTTTATGTCGTACCTAATGAGCTGGTATTTAAGGTACACACTAATAAAAATGTGATTTTTTAAAATTCTGTTGCATTTAGAATTATAGAAGATATTTTTTATATTATATTCACTATATCAGACTTCGAAGACATAAAGCTTAATCATAATTAAATAACGATTACTGTAAGGGTAGACAAAACTAAATTAAAAAAAGAAACATTATGGACATAGTTTCTACGAGAGTATTGCGATATTAAATATTTGAAGAATATAACTTGGTTCACATTTCAATGGTCACGTTTGCTATAATATTATGCATGAGTAGGCACAGGTTCCACCAAACAAACAGTAAATGCATTAAGTATTATGTGAATTCAAAGGTTCACGGAATGTAACACTGAACAGTATAAATGTCAATGTATGGTGTATGTCTTTTAAATACCTTTCTGATAAAAGATATCGATTATAGTATTACATTTTTAAAATCCTATTTTCATATTTCATATATTTCATTATATTTAAAGTAGGTATTGCTCTTGTTAATCATTAATATATTTTTATAATAGTATTTGAACATAACAGCATTCTTAATGTTGAAATTATATTTTCAATAAAATGCTAAGTAAGTTTTCAATGATTGTGTACATGATCAGCATTTTCAGTTTTTGTATTAAAGCATTAATTACAAATTTCAGAAAATATTGCCATACTTTGAAATTTGTCACAAGTATATTTATTTAAATAAATTTTAAATATAAACACTGAATAATATTATATCAAGGACCAATGACCTACAAAAATACGAACTACCTACTAGTACTTGTCAACATTCGGCCGTCAAGGTTAAAAAAACAAATTTTAAGTGAAAAAAAATTAAAATAAACACTTTATACCTATCCTTTTGTCGCTGATTTTATTTGAAATTAATAATTATTGGATAAATATGCAAAAAATACGAATATTTCCATAACTAAAAACACACAATTATTTCATTAAGTCTTACAAAAAAATATTAAAAATTAAATCAATCAGTATATCCGTCTTGTAACACATTAATTAACCACCAGATAGGTAAATCGCATCGTACAGTTGTTCATATAAAGGTATTGCATAATAAGTAATGTTAAGGGCACGGATAAATGACGGGCACACATGCTGGCGGGCTCGAGCACACTATCATGAGAGCATCTTTCTAGAGTTAATATCAACTAGATTTTTCACTGATAAATCTTTTTGTAGTTTTCGTTATTTTTATACATTTTTTTTTCTTACTTTTTCACCATTGTCCTAACATAGAAGACTCAACCTAGTCTTAAGCTTCAGCTACGTACGCAGATGGTTATCGCTTGATCTGGTTAGATATCTTGAGGAATTCAAGGAAGCCAGCTTGCATTTCTGCGTCCATTCCCGTGTCCCAAGAATCGTTTTCCAATTCGTCGCTGCAATTATTGGAAACACAGGTAAAATAGCAAAGATGTGAAACCCAGAATGTTAAATTAATTATTTAATAGAAAATTAAGTAACTCAATGGGAAAAATAACAAAACAACAAAAATTTAAATATAATTTCAATAGTATACACTTGTTAGGCTCTGAACTTAGGTAGGATGGCTTAGTTAAAAATACAATCATAATAACATCAATAAATTATGTAAATAAATTATGTAAATCCATTTAACTGTTTACAATGTTTAAAAACTAGTAATACCATAAAAACAATTATCTCAGCTCATTTAGTATTTGTTTTAATATTTTTCTGTGAATCAATATAGAATCTCTTTTTATGCTGGAATGTACAAAAAAAAAACACAACTTTTTCATATGCGCTGTTGATGTTCATAAATTTATAAGACGTTATCACGTCACAAAAAAGGGGTAAGGCTCTGCACAAACGGGCCACCGACCACAGCCACCGGTGGCCCGCGACAGCCACTTAACATACAACTTTTGGTGGCCGCCACCGGCTACACGTGTGCGGCGCGTCTATACAAAATATGAAAATATTGGTTGCCTGTAAAGTCGGTATACGGGCGAAAGTTTTACGTGACAACGACTTTGAGTGGTAAAATAATTTTAATGTGAATATTCATTCGTATAGTAGTATCGTCTCGTATCGTATCGTCTCTCTCGCTCTTAGGCGGGCTAACCATGCCCGAGTGGAAGGGACGCGTGCCTCTCACTCGCTCTCATTGTGAGCGCATAACGTGAGCGGAGCGTAACGCAGTTTCTTGAAGTGTCACCCGGCAAACCAATTTATAAGACGTTGTCACGTCAAAAAGTTTATGTTAAGTGGCTGTCGCTGGCCACCGGTGGCTGTGGTCGGTGGCCCGTTTGCGCAGAGCCTAAGGGGTCGGGGTGGGTACTCACAGTATGTCGTCGTCGATGGCGGCGGGCTTGCCCGGCAGGTTGCTCTGCAGGAAGGCGCACTCCTCGGCCGTGAGCGAGTGCCCGTCCGCCAGGTACCCGCCGTCCGCCGCCGGCTCGCCGTTCATCACTGCAATCGTTCAAACACTTTGGTATAGTACTCGCTAAACACTTACTTAAGTTTTTTGAAGTGAAAACTTCTTTAGCGGCGTTAAGCACTTTTTCTGTAATGGGTATAAAATCTTAAACTCGCGTCAGGACACGTGACCTGATCGAAAAAGCGTAAGACGGATGGAGAGTAGACGGCTATCCCCTCTCTACGGCGCGGCGAAAATGTATGCCTGGGCCTACTGTTAATAATCAAGTTTTCACTTCTGCCGGCACTCCCGGAGTGCAACCCGTTTTAATTATCATTAGTGTTAGATTTTTATTATCCGTCTTTGGGGTACTATTTTTTTATCGCTCGCCGCCACACGTGCAAAAAGTCACTTGTTTTGAGTCACCAGAATGCAACGAGAAGTAATAAACACTCGACTTGCGGGCGAAAAGAATGGAATAGAATGGAAATACGAGTAAGGAATCCATACTCTATACTATATAATGTGAAAGTGTGTTTGTTTGTTTATTTATTTATTTATTTGTTTGTTTGTTTGTTTGTTTGTTTGTTTGTTTGTTTGTTTGTTTGTTTGTTTGTTTGAAAACTTATTTTCCTGCGTGAGGGAATTTGGATGTGAACCTCGTCAGTGACATCCCTGTTGTTGCGTGGGAGCCGGTGTCGTCGCGACCTGGCTCGTAGTACTGCAGATGTTAGATGCTACGAGGTCGAGGAGAAAAGGTCCAACAGGTCTCTAGGGAGCGTTCGACCTTCGGGGGAACGCGGATGCAGTGGCGCTATCCCCTTTAGACGAGGATGTGGTCCACTGTTGGCGCAATCGGTAGTGACCCTGTCTGTTGCGCCAAAGGTCGTGGGTTCGAATCCCACTCAGGACAAATATTCGTGTGACGAACACTTGTATTTGTTCTGTGTCTGGATGTCAATATTATCTATTTAAGTATGTATTTAAAAATATCTATGTATGTATATCAGTCTCTGACACCCATAACACAGGCTCGCGCCTACTTTGGGGTCAGATGGCCGTGTGTGAGAATGTCTAAGATATATTTATTTACTGTTGTCGCGGTTATATATAACTCACTCGCTTCCTTCCTCGAATACAATGCAACGTACCGTAGGGCAGAGTCTGGGCGTGTGCGAGGTGTGGCGGGAGGGGCGCGAGGGGCGGGTGGGGCGGCGGCGGGGCGGCGCGGCGGCGCGGCGGGTCGGGCTCGGCCAGCCCCCAGCGCGCGGCGCGCAGCTCCACCACGTGGCGCACGCACGCCAGCTGAGCGCGCCGCTTCAGCCGCTCGAACGCCGCGTGCATGCCCGCCGGGCAGTCCGCGTCCAGCGCGATGCCCGACAGCTGAACGCAATAATAAATAAATAAAATAAATATCTTGGACATTTTCACACACGGCCATCTGACCCCAAAGTAGGCGTGAGCCTGTGTTATGGGTGTCAGAGACTGATATACATACATAGATATTTTTAAATACATACTTAAATAGATAATATTGACATCCAGACACAGAACAAATACAAGTGTTCGTCACACGAATATTTGTCCTGAGTGGGATTCGAACCCACGACCTTTGGCGCAACAGACAGGGTCACTACCGATTGCGCCAACGGGCCTGTCGATCGATACAATAAGTCATAATAAACAATTCATTTTTTGTTATGTTATTCGCTTTATATCTATATATATAAAAGGAGAAGGTGACTGACTGACTGACTGACTGACTGACTGACATATCAACGCAGGGCCTAAACTATAAGGGCTAGAAACTTGAAATTTTGCACAGGGGTTCCTTTTATAACGTAGGGGAGCACTAAGAAAGGATTTTTGAAAATTCACCCCCTAAGGGGGTAAAACGGGGGTGCAAAGTTAGTATGAAATTTTGCGTTTTTGAAGTCGTTAGACGGGTAGACGTCGTTAATGGGTCTAATTCTACGCGAGCGAAGCTGCGGGCGTCCACTATTCGCTTTATATTCGTGTATATTTAATGTGTGTTTATGTACTCTTATATGTTAGCTGTCTTCATTTCTAATTGAAACTACATGTTATTCTTTTTTTTTTGGCCTGTGTTATATATAACTTTGTTGCATGTAATTTTGTTAATGAAGCATTAAATAAATAAATAAATAAATAAATAAATGTAAAACATCCACGGTAGTATCATAATTGCAGCGGCACAATAAATAAAAGATACACTCATGACCCCGCGGTATGTTACTTGTAGCGGACACACAGAAAACATCACAATTACACATCCATGACCTGTGTACAAATATCTATCTGCCACGACCGTGATTGAGTTCGCTTCCACGCCAAGGAGTTGTTGTGATATACTTTCATGTATTTGTATATATCTTTATTGTAGTATGTGCAGTGTGGGGGAGGCAGGTGCTAAGATATATATATACATGATCATCTCATTTTGGGGGTTAGGTAGATTAACTTAATAACATACAAGACACCCGCAGCTTCGCTTGCGTGGATTGACTAAGGTAGTTTCATTTATAGTTGCTACCTATTTTAATCACGAACAACCAACTACCCAGTGACACCTAAGGGAATTTTATTTGACATTAATTAAATGCCAATTACATGCCGAATAAAATGACAATTTAATGAAGTTAAATAAAAGCTTTTAAAAATACAAACATTAATGTGCAACGTGGTTATGTCTGGAAAATTTATTATGTACTTCTCTTCACATAACTTTCATCCTCTTTAGCAACCCTACAGATTAATTAAAAAAACTATTAAAACACAACATTTATAAAATGAAACAATTTTTTAACTAAAATAAAATCATTCTAAAAATACTTACTTTGAGCAGTTGGCAAACAGCCTTAATATTCACTTCCTTTTCAGTGTCTAACAAATGCAGCAACACTTTGCATAGACTTTCTCCAAGAGACTTGATTCTTCCGCCCTAAAACGTTTAAGATAACTTTTAGTTATAACTAATCTATACCTACTTTATTTTTATTTCTATCATGAAACGTGAAATTGCAAAAGCAGCAGTTTTTTTAAGCTTTTCCCGTTCCACTGCTGCACGGGGCTCCCCTACAGACAATGCTGCGGGAGGTCTAGAGCGTACTCCATCACGTTGCTCCAATGCGGACTGGTGGAAGGGTTAGTGGCCAACCCAGTGTCGAATGTTCTCGAGCCACGCGAAGGTCTTCGACAAGGCTTAACGACTGTTTCCAGCATTGAAAACAACCAGGACCGACGGCTTTACGTGCCCTCCAAAGCACGGTAGAGTCCATGAAATTTTGCCACAAGCGGTCACCCATCCAAAACCGACCGCGCCCGTCGTTGCTTAACTCTTTCGATCACATTGAATCGACTCGAGCCATTAGGCTATGGACACTACATTTTCTATGTATGTATAATATATAACTTATTACACATGCATGTCTATACTAATATTATAAAGAGGAAAACTTTGTATGTTTGTTTATTTGTAATGAATTGGCTCAAAAACTACTGGACCGATTTTAAAAATTCTTTCACCATTCGAAAGCTACATTATCCACGAGTAATAATGAATTAATGTCTGCTTATTTTTAGGTGAATGTGATGGTTAAGTATGTTATGTTCAGCTGGTATTCAGTAAATAGAAATCACACCTTGACTGTTGAACAATGCTTTAATCTGATAGATAGAATTAGTTGTAATGGCAATACCTGACTATCTTCCAGTTGCGTGTATATTTCGGCGAGGAACATAGCAAAGCCGCGCATATTTTCCTCGGAAGTCTCAATGCCTGTTATTATCTTGTTCTCTTCAGTGGAGCAGCGTTCTAGAAGACAGGCACGGAACGTCGACTCTTCGGGAGGTGCTACGGAATCGTACATGGAGCACAGACGCGCGCCATTGTACCGAAAGTTGGACTCGCCAATTGACTGAGAATAAATATCAAAATTTCAATTATGAAATTTCATTTCATTTTCAAATTTACAATTAGTATATTTTTTACTCTAAATTAACTATATACGATTACTACTATTACTATTAACTACTACTGTTTTAATTAGATGATATGTATTAAACACTGATACATGATGAAACATAATGATATTGATAATACAGAATATTACGTTATTAAAGATTATTTTCCAATTTCGAAGGCTAATAGAATGATCATAATAAAATAATTCATAATGGATTATCACTTACTTGATTAACAATAGCCTCAACTAAGGGCCTTGTATAGTTGGCGTCATGCAAAGTGGAAGCGAATGAATCCACTAGTGGACCGCAAAGAGTGTCAAACTTGCCCGGGTCAAATGTTATCTCGCACATCACAGTGATCAGATGGCCAATATTTTCCTGTTGAGTTAAAACAAACTATTTTGAATTTTTATAACCATCTTTGATATAGTTATGTTTTTAGTCTCAGCCACTTATACCTATTTTGTGCAGTGTTTCCATGAGTGATGTTATTAGGGCATCCAATTATACTCAAATTCAAATAATTTATTTCGCTATGAGGTGATTACACACGCTTAATGAAAGTCTAGGTAACTACAAACTACTTAGAGAGAAGAGATATAATGCTATTCTAAACTGATTAATAGCAAAGGATGAGCTATTTGGTCATCGGCTTTAGGAAGAATTTGCAATATTCTTATCCTATGCCCAGTGTAGGCCGAGAGAGAAAAAAGCCGGAGGAAAAATGTACAGTATGACCATGACATGATCAGGACAGACACGAGACAGCCAAGAATCACCCCATATGCCACCTGCTTACAATATTTAGTATAATTAATACAAGGAAAAGCATAGTGATAGCCTATCAGAGTTTAAATACTCCTGAATACCATAATAAGCTTTTCGACATAATGTTTGTTTGATGTTTATTTTAAATCTGTATAAAGGCAGAGCCTGAACCGCAGCGTGGACTTTGTTGCATATTAGAATATACATTCCTATGAAGGAACGACTTTTCTTACTAAGCCGGCATTTAGGAAACGCTAATATGTGACCGTTCCTTAGTGTTATATTGCGCAAGGCATTTAGGTCACTACGACTTACAAACTGATGCCTATTTTTACGAATAGATGTACTGCAATGCAAGGGTTATCAAGGGGTTTCATAGCCCTTTTCTGCAAAATAAAAATAATAACTCTTATGTTACTATCATTTACTTCTCGAATCGTTACTAATCCAGAAGATTATCCTGATTTTTTTTTGTTTAACACGATAATTGGGATCTACCAGGCTTATTTACAATAGATTTTTTATCAATCAGATAAGACAGAAGTCAATTGGAACAGTAAAGCCTATCTAAAATTAGCCTAAACATCTCAGCTTGCCCTAAATATTGATTTTTGTTTTGTTAAAACTACAAGAAGTTGGGCATTGTTAAAAGAGCAGGGTGGTACTTACTTACATAAACATAATATACTAGCTGACCACACAAACTTTGTTCTGCCATATGAAATGTCAAAATGCTGAGACACTTCACATCAATGAACAACGGTTAAAAATTAAAATACTAAAATAGTGTTTGAAAAACATTTTCCAGTGGAACAAATTGTAAATCTATACCATTCTCGAATCCCCTTGAACACACAAAAAATTTTATCAACATCTATCCAGCTGTTTTAGGAGGAGTTCACTGTCATACACACTTTTATACAAGAAATATATATATATTAAGATGGGAAAGTGTGTTCAGCTTGATCAGTCTGAAGAGTGACATAGGTAATATTTTATCCCAGAAAATTGCACATTTCAATTGCTATTTAATTATCGATCAATTCTTAATAGCTTGATGACTTTCTCAGATTATGATCGGCTGAGCTGTGGGTAAAGCTAGATTTTGGTTAGTGGTAATCTTTCGTGTAGCTTGCCATTGATAAAGGCTATAGTTACTTACTATATGTATTTTAAATGAACCCATGAAAGTAAGTAAGTAGTAAGGTAGTTCAGCACATTAAACTATTTGATGCATATTTTTATAGCAAGTTATTCGAACGCATGGTAAACCATGATACATAATAGAACCATGGAATAATGAAAAATTACCAATTACCAACCATGTTTGAAAGGGCTGATCTCTAACATAAAACTGATAAAAAAGATATCTGAATATCCAGATAGCAGAAGATAGTCCATTGTGATCATTAAAAAAATATGAAATAAAAAAATAAATTAAAATATCATACAAAATAGGTCAAGTACACAGATTGTAGAGCCTGTATCCAATGCACAGAAGATCCCTGGTATTCCAGGGTAGAGGGGTCAATCATTAGGAATCAAATTATCATTGAATTTATGATGTCAAATATTTAAGTCCAAGAGGATTACCTCACCTCAATTAAAAATCTAGGAACTTACTTTATAGGTTAGTCACTTTATATAATTTTATAGATAAATGTATGGTTATCTATTGTTGGTACATAAAATAAAACATTTTACCCTTAAATCTGCATTTTCAGATTCCTCCAAAGATATTGACATGTCCTCAAAATGATAAGGATGTTGATCCTGTGCTTGCCGAAGTCGATCCTGAACAGAGAATCGTGGCATGCGGTAGGGGACTGGGTCAGCTGGGTAAATGACATTTTGAGGAATATAATTGGGAGGATACCACTCCTTTGCTTCTGCAGACAGGTTTGATTTCGGGGCCTCAACTGTGAACAAAAACGTACTTCTAGAAAATCCAAAAATAGGTACTTACCTACTCATAGCTAGGTAGGTATTTAATCTTTTCATTTTTATTTAATTGACTATAATAGGTTAAGATTACCAGTAATGGTCATTTTTTAAGTTAAGAGTAAAATTTTAGCGACGCACGACTGTCTGCTTTCCGTCAGTATGCGCCGACGTCACCACAAATGAAAATCTTCACTACTTTCACCCGAACCGAAGATTGATGCGCGCTACCTATGACGTAGCGCAAAAACACGATTTAGATTGAGCAGTACTTTTACTTCCGTTACAAGTTACCTTTTACGTCCTCGGCTTTCTTAGGCCGGCGAAGCTCCCGAGGTGGCTGGTCTTCGGGTTGCTGCCAACCCCGGCCCCTGCCTCTGGATCCTCCGACCTCCCCGTTGTTCATTTCAATGTATAACACAATTAGTACAGCGTACAACTTTGAAGCAAAGTATTCGTTGAAGCAATTCCATAAAACGCGGTAATAGTTATTCACGCCGGAAAATAAGAAAGAACTCGTTCGGTTTATTCGACACGTAAACAACAAAGACAAACTAAAATATAGTTTTAGTCAGTCACAGAGTACCTCCATGTTATTTGTGCGAGCGAGACAGAATCAACAGACTTCACCTTTTTTTGTGTTGCTGGGTGTGCGATGAACTGCGATGGTGTGCGTCTGTGCAAGTGCGAAGCTATTCGGCGATCCGTCGATTACGTTCCTGATGACGCAATACTTATTGAATAGATAAAAACCTGGACAACTCTTAGGATAAAAAGCTTTGTGAATTATCAGATTACATAATATGTACAATATAATTTATTGAATATATTTTCTTGAAACTCAGTCAAGGTACACGTCTAGACCATAAATTAAGAATTATATACGTCTAACTAGACAACTAGTAGGTACTAGGTAGAGTAGGTAGCGCCTCAAACACCATATCACATCATAAATTACACTCGTTGTTTTCACAGATTTATAAGTATAGTACTACGTGTTGTTTTGTTCGTTGCTCGTTGGCACCAAAGAGTATGTTGGCACAAACTACTCAGGAGTGTAACATTTCACAAACGAATTGTAAAAAAATAAACAATAACAAAAATGGTCCGTACTACATGTGCTGTGGGAGGCTGTTTATCGTCATCCCATTTAAATAAGAACTTGAAATTTCATCAATTTCCGCGCACAGAAGAAAGGTAAGTCTATTCTATAGGCATAACATACCTATTTATTTTGTTTACATTGTAGGTATTATCTGAAGCAAAATGGCGGACATTCATGAAACTAATAATTAACTCTAAATAGAGAGCTATCATAAAAAAATTGCGACGAATTAAGGGACTGCAGCATCGGCCTTGAGTGCGTATCTCGGCCGGCGTAAGAAAGATACTTTAAGATACATTAATTAATGTTGTAATTGCATGTAGAGGTGAGCGATATTCACGTCACTAGTTTCAGTAACGCGGCCTGTAACCGAATCACTAGTTACACTTTCACGTCAACAATCACTGATATGTGACCTATGTGGCTCAAGTCAAATCGAATCAAATTAGCACAAGTTACAGATATAAACTTGATATTTATTTCATATGACCTCTTATACTACTAGCCCGGCCATTGGGCATGCTAAAGTTAATACAAAAAAAAAATTATCATTCTGAATAGGAGATCAATAAATGTCATATACGACTTTTTTGATGTGAAACATCTATAAGCGGAGGGCAAACCAATTTTTTGGCGTGGTGAGCGATAATTAAATTTTTGGTTTTTTGTTTCTTTTTTTGTTTTTTTTTGTTTATTGTTTTTTTTTTAATTTTTTTTTTCTTATATGTTTTAGTTCCTGTCATAATCTGTACTTTTGTGCATATTACTTGTACAAAATAATTTCGATGTTTCACATCTGCCAGGCGTCCCGTGACGGCTCACAATTTTTTATTTAGCGTCAGTTGTGTTGAGAATGTCAGCCGGGTAAATGGTAGTTTGAAATAATTAATTATGAAGTCAAGAACTTCATATTTTATAACATTTGGCAATCAAGATATTCAGAAATAATAATGACATCTGACATCGTCCTCGTTGGTGCATAATGTGCATATTGCCACAGTATAGAGAGAGACGGTATTGCCTTCGGGATTTTATTAATTAAAGTATGAAATAGTCTTACAGACTTAAAAAAGACATTAAACTTACGAAACGAGATAGACAAGCCAGAGCAAACAAATACTTTACCCAAACAGTTACAGTTCATTTTTACTGTGGTATACGTCGTCCTAACATCGCTATGTAAGTCACTGTACAAGTATTTTGTAACCTGTTAGAAACTAAACTAGCTATTAAAATCACTAGTTTGAAACCTAGGTAGGTACGTAATTAGTTACGTTACGTTTCATGAAAATCACTTATGGACCCACCTCTAGTTACATGCAATTAACGTACAGAATAATTACATAATTATGTAACAAAATGACTGTTGCTTTGATTGCACAAATACATAGATTGGAGTAACGAAACGATGGAGTTACGATCATTATGACAAATTCGTATTCCAATTCGTATTCATAAATATAAGAAATAAGATACATACATTTTCGAATTCAAATTATAAAGATATAATACCTATTACGAACTACTGACTGAGATATGTATCCATACTAATATATAAATGCGAAAGTAACTCTGTCTATCTCGCTTTCACGCCAAAACTTCTGAATCGATTTAAAATAAAATTTGGTACACAGATAGTCTAGTGAGGTAGATAGGCTACTTTTTAATCTATTATTATATCTAATTCCACGCGAGAGAAGCTGCGGGCGTCCACTAGTATGTATAGGTAAATATTTCATGTACTGGATATGAGAGGAAGACAGAAGGAAAATGTGTGCTCGCACCTCTCTCTCTTGCCCCTATAGTAATAATACGAAACGTAACTCGCTCTTTCTATCTTCACTTCAGTATATATAAAGGTACTCTGTGCTTATATCTACATTATATCCATCTGAACTTCCATTCGCCTCGCCCGATCACACATTTCGTAACGCTCTTGTCACACATTCACCAGCTTACTCCCCAAGCGAAGCGTGTTTAAAGAAGTTTTACTTCAAAAATAAACTCACTCAATACTTGAAAATAACTATCCAATCGTTCCCAAGAATACAGTTATCTGTTTGATCTGAAGTTTTTGAAGTTTTTTGAAGAAGAAGAAAAGTTTTATGCCACTGATTCAAATCAAACAAACACAAGCTACCTGCAACAACTATTACACTAGCTAATTTTAACCTGATCTTAACATATTTTAGATGCAAGATTTGGATTGAGGCATGTGGGAGACCGGACTTAATTGGAAAATCTTGTCATAGCCTGAGGCACACTCATATTTGCAGCTTACATTTTATAAGTAATATGTATGGCAAAAACTCATTGAAGAAAACAGCGATACCAGTACTACTTTTGCCTGGGAAAGAAAAACGCTCATGTCATACACAAACTGATCCAAACATTTATATTTTAAGTAATGCAGTTCCAGATTTTACTCAAAAACAAAAACATACTTCGATAGATGTCGCTGTCGGTCCTCCAATAAAAAATTCCAGTATGGTAGAACCAAAAATAAGTGTACATGATAGATGTCAGACTTATGCTAAATTGTCTGATTCACAATTCACAATTCATTCACAAAAAATACATAAGAAAGACATTTTAAAAAGAAACAAAATGCTTGAATTATATGACGACAAATATAATATGGATGAGGATAGCTCGAAAAAAATTTTTTTGGCAGGATGCGACAAATTTTTATCTCCCCAGTTATGTGCATTAATAAAGGCTCAATTACATTTAAAACCACATTCTGAAAGTAGTAACAGATACACCAGAGAATTCAAATTATTTTGTTTAAATTTATATTATGCCAGCCCCCTTTCGTACAGATTTTTTGCAAAGACTGTTTTTATGCCTTCTAAATTGGCCCTTGCGAACACGTATATACCAATGACTACCGAAATTAACAACGAAATGTGGGAAGTTTTATCTGCATCAGTAAAGGGAATGGCGCCTGCTGATACACATTGTATTATGTGTATGGATGAAATGAGACTTAAGCCGTCATTGTTTTATGATAGAAAACAAGATAAAATAATGGGTTTGCATGAAATTAATAATGAACAACGACCATACGCTGCCAGATATGCTTTCGTCATAATGTTACGAGGCATAAATTCCAACTGGAAGCAACCAATTGCTTTTGCTTTCTTATCATCCAGTAAAATTGAAGTACAATTATATAGCTGGATTGTTAATACAGCGAGAAAGTTGTTTAGTTTGGGATTCAACGTGAGGGCTTTCGTATCTGATTCAGGCTCAAAATTTTTACATTTCTCAAAATCATTGGGTATAACTATAGAAACTTCTAGCTTTCTTATTGATGACAAGAAACTTTACTATATATTTGATGTTCCTTATTTAATTAAATGTGTACGGAACAATTTGTTAAATAATAACTACGAATTTGAAAATAAGGCAGTTAAGTGGGATGATATTAAAAATATGTTTGATTTAGATAAAAAAAAAGATATACGATGTGCACCTAGATTGACTGAATCCCACTTGACGCCTAATGCGTTTCAAAAGCAGAAAGTTCGTTTTGCATCTCAAGTTTTCAGTAACTCTGTAAAAGTAGCATTAGAAACTTATGTTACTTCTGGTTTTCTTGATGTAGCAAACGGAACTATTGAATTTATTGCGTTCATTAATGATCTGTTCGATTTACTAAACTCAAGCAATGCTCATTCTCCAAAACCCTTTAACAAGGCATTTATAGGCGACGGTAGTCAAACAGATCTACTAAATAGGGCCCTTGAGATATTTCATAATTTTTCTGTCAAAAATAAAACCACTGGTTTGGATGTCACGAATAAAATAACATTTTTGAATGCATTCCAAATAACAATTAATTCAATTTGCCGCTTGCTCTCAGAAATGAAATGCGAAAATTTTGATTACTTTCTCACCAGAAGACTCAATAGTGATAGCCTTGAAAACTTTTTTGATATTATTAGGCAAGTAGGAGGCAATTGTCGCGAGCCTACTTGCATTCAATTTACAAGAGCCTTTCGAAAATTATTTTTATGGCAATTAATGAAACTATGTAATGAAACAAATTGTAGTAGCGATAGCGACTTCGATAATATTTTAATAAAATACCATTCTTTTTTAAAAAATAAACCTGTTTTTGCAACATCAGAAACTGTTGTGTCTCATGATATACTTCCAAGTGTGGGTCATAATTACGGTTTATCTGAGGACAACGCATTTTTGCACGTATGTGGATACATACTTAGGAGATGTGTAGAAACGCATAAATGTATTGCAATGGTAAGGTATGCTTCTTCTCAAGATGTCCGATCCACATCCAAAATTGTATACATACGCCGAAAAGCTTGTACCACAAAAACTTATCCGTTCGGTGGGCTGCAAGTTCCTCCAGACGATTTTATAGAGTACTGCCAAAAATTAGAAAACACTTTAAAAGCTACTTTTGTTACATTTGTTGGAAATAATATTGGTAGTCAATTATATCACCAATTAAAGAAGATACATTTTGATACGAAACCATGCGCATGCTTCCCATCGAAGTTTTTACTGACATTGTTTCTACGTATGAGAATTTATCACATCATCAAATTTAATAACATGAATTTGACCACTAGTAAATCCAAATATCGAAAATATCTTTCAGTTTCTCATCCATAGATTTTAAAGAGATCTCTATATTAAATATTTTCTCAGTAGCAAGAGGAACTCAGCCAAGCTTTGTATTTTTTATTGCATATAAATATTTTTACTTTTTATTAAATAGCTCAATTTAAATTTCGATGCGTTGTACTGGCAAAAATCTTGTAAATGCGTACCTACAGTAGTTTCAGTGAGATAAGCCTTAATGAACATTAACTTTATGTTAAGGGTGGTTAGGTTAGACATCTGATTTTTTCCCGAAGCCATTACAATTTTAAAAAAATCATGAAAATACTTTTTGTGTTTAATCACTTACCCTCTAACGTGAAATAGTAATAATACGTCTACATAGTATACCGAAATCACACTCATTGATTAAACTAACAAAACCTGTTCATAATGTCTTTATTGCTTAACACTTAACATTACATACTAAACAACTTAGATTATTTAATAATCTAAGCTAAACAATATAAATACAATAGGTAAAAATTTGGGGGGTCATTGAGTCTCGGACCTACCACCCCGGATCTAAATCCCATAGAAAATATTTGGTGCGAAGTCAAGAATAGGGTATCAAATCGACAATGCGGCAATTTGAGAGAGCTTATTGATGTTTTTTTTGAAGAATGGAAGTCAACCTTTATTATATTGAATCATTGCCTCGCTGATATAGAATCATTGCCCCGCAGCTGTTAGTTACTGTTAAGCAGTTAGTATGAGCCGTGTACATGCCACGAACTACGAGTATTATTTATGATTTAAGCTAACAATATTTCATAACTAATTCAAATAATGTATTTTAGTACTTAGCCTGTTTCATGAAAATATTTCACAAAGATTAAAATATATCAGGAATAAGAAAATATTTCAGAAAGTGTTACCAATCAGGAAAATGATATTTCTGCAAGATATCCGTAATCATTTTTATACCTACATTTAATATGGATTATGGAATCCATTCGTTTTTATCATGTGAATATTTTTAATACAATTGATAATATAATTTAAGAGAACACAACACAAAAAATATTGTATAAACTTGTATTTCCCATTCATTCTGAATTATATGACCACCACTGTATATATTAACATACCTTATTATTAATAATGTCAAATGTCTATGTCTAATTAGTGTTTTTTGCGTGGTTTATTTTGGATTATTTTTGTTTTATTTTCATTATCTATCAATATTTATTCAGTTTCATTCATATCATATGACTTGTCAAACAGCTAATTCGAATTGTTTTACAAATTCATAGGAACAACAATTTTTATATAATATTCAGTAGAAATACATTAATTAATTAATAAAAGAAAACACAAGAAACAAACAACTATTGGTTTAGTGTTATTTTGTAATTATAATATTGTTTATTGTGATTGTACTGAACTACAATTAAATTTTTAGTACCTACCAATGTTTGTCAATAAAATATTCATACTTTATTCTTGTTTTGTATTTTTTCCTAATACCTTCCTACATAAATAAACGTACTACTATAAACCAACTACGGGACATACCAACCAAATATGGTATTTAAGGTAAAAAATAAGATGAAGAAATTAATGTATGTCAGTTTTTCCACTGAAGTCTGTCAGTGGTAGCCATTGTTACCACGTGGTAGCACGTAGTAGTAATACGAATACGCTCTCGTATTCGTATTGTATCGTACAACCACTATAGAAAAAATTCAAATTTCTGAATAAAATTACTGTTGCTTGTAACCACAACTTTGATAATTACTTTTAACATTTTTTTATGGATATAAGATAGCTAACGATCTTGCAGCACCTCCCATCCGCTGCCGCCCATGACAACTGTGACTGACTTTGGACAACTATAAGTCTATAGTTGTTCAAAGTCAGTCACAGTTGACTCAAATATAGACTGGGATGGTTAGTCCAGTTAGCTGTGAGAGTTAATTAAAACATAAGTTCGTCAATTCGTTAATAGATATGATGACTGGGCACTAAAACTGGAAACAACACCTATCCAACCGGATCAAAATTTCTTTGAAAACAATTACTACACAGTAGAAATTGTACTAGGTAACGTGGCAGACGGTGGTACTGCCTACTCTGTGGTACTGCAACGGGCGAACTCTATATGGAACAAAATAGGTTTCATATAAAACTTATTTGATTCCCTATAGGCCACCTAAAATTTTCACTCACAAACTCACAAAAACAAGGATAATGAAAGTAAACATTTTCAATTTACATTGTTTTATTGAATTTTCGTACAATTCCAAACATTCATTACCTTAGTACTTAGGGGTACTCGCTCATTGGCTCAATCAAATATTTTCATATTTTTATTACATGACTAGTGGACGCTCACAGCTTCCGTTGCATTGAATTAGATATAACAATAGATTTATTAGTTTTATTTACACCACATATCTATATTTTTATTCAATCTTTCCGGGAACGCCCACAATGTTAACTCAAAATAAAGTATTATGTGGGTCAAA
Organism: Carterocephalus palaemon; assembly: GCA_944567765.1. Classification (NCBI taxonomy): domain Eukaryota; kingdom Metazoa; phylum Arthropoda; class Insecta; order Lepidoptera; family Hesperiidae; genus Carterocephalus; species Carterocephalus palaemon. The sequence goes on along the minus strand of OX155643.1, from coordinate 8,801,294 downwards.
TGTGTCGACAGGTTTTCATGTTATGTCTAAACAATAATTACTTGATCTCACTTAGATCTTTCCTCTCATTTTTCAACCGTTTGATGACAGTGGATTAATTATACAAAAACGCTGAATTTCTAAGTATTACCAGTATTACACACAAGTGTGGTTGACCAAGAAACGCCTCTTGAAAACTTAAATCTACAGTAATTTAATTATTTTATTTTTCTTACAAATACAGAACAACGGATTTCCGTTCCGTACATGTTTATACACTAATTCTATTAATTTACATAACAAATACTTTTCTGCTAATTTCAACTTTAGTAGTTTTTGATACAATCGCGCATCAGGGCATATAGACAGATATTTGAAAAAAAAATAGTTTCGGAAACTGTATCAATTACTTATTTGTTTTTTTCCAATTTATTCAATGTACAGATTCAGACTCGTTAGTTTTATTATATGCATAGACTACTGTTCACGTATGCGAAGAAATTTCTAGGTATAAGGATACTCATTTTTTCGCACTTGGTTAGATTCGCAAACAACTTATTTCACGTGAACGAAACAAGTATCTGACCCAGTACTTGTTTCGTTCACGTGAAAGAGTAATAAACATGCATGTGAATCCGAACAAATGAGAACATTATATATTTTATAACGCGTGCACAATAACATGAGACCTAAGTACTCGTAGTCCGATGACGTCACAGCATCGTGCTTGTACAGTGTACAAAAAAAATTCCGTCTTCCGTCGTGAGGCGAAATGGGACACCGCGTACCTTATGACACTTAAGTCCGATGACGTCGCAGCATAGTGCTTGTAGTGTACAAAAAAAAGGCTTTTGTCGTTAGGTGAAACGTCTCGTCGTCCTTTTCTGTACAAAATTAAAACGGGTTGCACTCCGGGAGTGCCGGCAGAAAGTGAAAACTTGATTATTAACAGTAGGCCCAGGCATACATTTTCGCCGCGCCGTAGAGAGGGGATAGCTGTCTACTCTCCATCCGTCTTACGCTTTTTCGATCAGGTCACGTGTCCTGACGCGAGTTTAAGATTTTATACCCATTACAGAAAAAGTGCTCAACGCCGCTAAAGAAGTTTTCACTTCAAAAGTGCGAACGCGCGGAGGTGCAATTGTCGCATTCCACGCGAGTCTTACGTTATTGTGCACATGTTATACATGTAAAATAAACAGTAACAGTGGGTAAATTCACACCTATGCTAACCCCATCGGGTAAATACAGGCTAATAGCCTTGTTAGGCTTAAAGACCTTGTTATTCTATATTATAATAATAGAATAACAAGGTACAGATACATAACATAATGTTTGAATTACAATGTTGTAATCATCAAACCATGAATCTTCCCACTTTATTGAAGATTAATCAGGAGTGTGTGTGTGATCATCACTAATATTCCAGTAGTATGTACATTAAAGGAGTGGTGTGTTGCTTTAATGTTTTTCAATTGCATTTTCTTTTGTACACTACATAAAATAGACAGACAGACAGACAAGTTCCTTTATTGTACACCAAAACAACATACAACATACAATAAGTACATACAAAAAAAATAATAAAATCTTAGAGTGGTAGTACAAATGGCGGTCTTATCACTAAAAAGTAATCTCTTCCAGACAACCATTATAAAAGAAAGAAACTTTTGTAAAAGAAACAGGGTAGGGGTGCACAATACAATAAATAACATTTTAACATACATACACACATGCAGAGATAAATAAACAGCATTAACAAATAGCCACTAAGTCAGAAATACAAGAAGGAAAAGATTGATAGAAAAACAGTAAAAAATAGAAAAACATAAAATTTTAATTATAACAGAGTCAGATAAAAGTCTTTCACTTGCTTTTTAAAGATTTCTAAGGACTGTGCACGTCTAATTTGTATTGGCAAAGCGTTCCACAGTCGTACCGCCACAGCAGTAAAAGACTTACTATAAAAGGAACTTGAAGAGTTAGGGCAAGAAAGAGCAAGATTATCATTTGAGCGCAGTACATACCCGCCATGTGCCAGATGTAAGTATTTAAATCTATCTTTTAAATAATTTGGAGTTCTAGGGTTAAACAGGATAGAATATAAGACAGAGAGAATGTGAGTATTCCGGCGAAGGCGAATCGGGAGCCACTTGAGCCTAGCGCGATATTGAGAAACATGGTCATATTTCCGAATACCAAATATGAACCTTATGCACAAATTTTGAATGCGCTCAAGTTTATTTAACTGCTCCTCTGTAAGATCTAGATAGCAAACGTCAGCATAGTCAAGGATAGGAAGAAGCAGTGAAAGAGAGAGCGCAGTTTTGGTAGCAATCGGTAAGAAGTTACGAAGTCTTCTAAGCGGCCCCATTGCCGAATATATTTTCCTAGAAAGTTCATTAATTTGTGGTCCCCATGATAGGTAATTATCCATATAAATGCCAAGATTTTTGACTTTTTCACTCAAAGGGACATGAACATTATCAAGTAAAATGGGTGGAAGTTTGGACCAGTCGATCTTGCTAAGCAGTCTAGAGCTACCAATGATTATGGCCTGAGTTTTCAACGGATTTATATTCAAACCATGCAAATTACACCATTGTGAAATTCTATTTAGATCGTGATTTGTAGCATCAATTGAATTTGGTAGATCATCTATACTGCAGTGACGATAAATCTGTAAGTCGTCGGCATAGAGGTGATAAAGTGAAGTAAGGTTAATACTAATAGAATTTATGTAAACCGAGAAAAGTAGAGGAGACAACACACCACCCTGCGGTACGCCTGCAACAACATCAGCCCAGAGTGAACAATTTTCATGGGTCCAGATGCGTTGTCGGCGCCCTTGCAGGTAACTATTGAACCAGCCAATGACAGTCGGAGATATATTGAGGGAGCGAAAAGTTGCGAGTAGGATATCAAAATCAACAGTGTTAAAGGCATTGCTAAAATCAAGCAATGTCAAAACGGTAACCTCTTTGTTGTCCATTCCTGAGCGAATATCATCAGTAATTTTAAGCAAAGCAGTAGTCGTACTATGACCTGGACGGAAAGCGGATTGATAGGGATTCAGAAGGTTATGAGTTGTAAGAAAGGAGCTCAGTTGATGATGCACGAGACGCTCAATTACTTTCGAGAGGAATGGAAGGATGGATATTGGACGGAAATCAGAAATTGAGATTGGATTGGATTTTTTAGGTAGTGGGATTATATTAGCTTCTTTCCATGCCGAAGGAAAAGTACTAGAAGTAATAGAGAAATTAAGGATATGTGTTATGATTGGAGAAATAAGATCAAGAACTGGGATAATCATCTTACGACTAATGCTATCACTGCCTACAGCATCAGAATGTATGGACTTAATACTCTTCTCAACGTCACGAACATTAAATGGACTAAATGAAAAGGCAGAAAAAGTGGGAGAAGGAGTGGCGAATAATTGGTTTAGTGTAATTTGCTTAGAAGATTTATCAATACGAGGAGAGGTTGTGAAATGCTGATTTAGACAATTTAAATCTAGGTTGGGTGGTGCGGAATTTTGTCGAGATTTGCCAACTCCCAATGATCTTAGAAATTTCCAGACCCTGGATGGATCTTCATCTTGAACATTTTTATGTATATAGCGACGTTGCGCGCCCCTACATACTTTGTTGCAATAGTTTCTTATTTTTCTGTATTTATGGAGGTTCTTGTCACTCGGGTCCGACTTGTATTTAGACTTGGCATTGTTTTTCTTGGTTATCAGCTGTTTTATCTCATCGGTCAACCAAGGAGCAGGAAAATGACGAACACGGACAGGGCGAACGGGGGCATGGATATCCAAAAGTTGCAGAAACAAAGAGTGAAAAATAGCCACCTGTTTGTCGACGGTATCAGCACTATAAACAGCATTCCAGTCAAGCTTCGCAAAATCCCTACGAAACGCATCTACGTCCATGCTACCAAAATCACGCTGAAGTAATATCCTTGATTTAGCTTTAGGAGGTTTCAATTTGTACGATAGGTAAACCAAATCATGATAGGAAAAAGCATCTGCAGCACACTGCCCATGCTTAGCCACATGGTCGGGAGAGGATACAAACATTAAGTCTATGAGTGATGGGATGGAATTTGGAAATAAGTGAGTAGCAGAGAGAGGAAGTATGTGCAGACCAGCTGATTCAACGATGTCTTTTAGCCGGTTAGCTCTTGAATCATTCTTAAGAAGGCATGTGTTAAAGTCGCCCATTATTATAGAGTGGGAATAGATTGGTGTAAGTTCTTCTAACAACTGCTCTAAGGAGGGAAAGTAGTTGACGTGTAATGATGGACTATAAAAAACTCCCAAGAGTAATTTTGTGTTAGAGAACAGAACTTCAATAAAGAGATACTCTGCCTCACTTCCGGGTTGAGTGATTTTTGATGTATGAAGGATAGAAAAAGGGATATGTGCGCGCAAGTAGATGGCAACGCCACCTCCACGGGAGCAGCGATCGTGACGAATCAAGTGGAAGCCTTTAAGAGCATAGCTTGTAGAAGGAAGGCAGGGGTGTAACCAAGATTCTGAAACCAAAACTGCATGTATGTTGTTGCTATCAAAAGAACTTACGAGGTCGGGATAATGAGCTGGAATACTCTGGGCATTTAAGTGACAAACATTGAAATTCTTTGGCGAATTTGGCAACTGTTCGTTTAACATAGTGTGTAACGAGTGAAAGCTTTCGTAACTATCGTCGCTATTTAATTCATCTGAACTACTGCAAGATAAATATGGCAAACTGTCATCATTACTTTTCTCTGACATCTGGCAATATTAATTTGTGCGTATGGCGTATATATACAAATAAACAAACAAAAAAAATACCTATTTAAAAACTAGTAAAATATCTGGGCGCCTCTATACACCCACCAGCTTTTATACTTAATTAAAAAGTTACAATTTTATTTATACCTAACTTAAATATAACAAAACAAAAACAAATATAAATACTAAGCTCATATAACCGAAAATACTAGAAAGAAACATTATTAATTACCTATTATGTATACATTATATGAATAATATTACAACACAATGTTGTTACAACGGCTAGTTTGACCAGACTAAAATCTAAACACATCAATAGGTCTATGACAAAAGAGTTAATGACTATTAGGATCAATAGTACCTATATTTAAAACATAATTTTACTTATTCAATTTTATAGACTGATGTATAGAAAAATATTTCAAATGACCCTTATTGCATTATCATAAAGTACAAAGTGATCGGGAACATCTAGCATTTATAAAATAAAGTGGCAAGCGGCGTCGTGCACACGAAAGGAGATAAGGAAACCTGCCTATAGAAAAAAACATTGCGAGTCGATAATCCTTCCAGCAACGTGATAAAATCTAAATTTGATCGACCTACCCGTGCCATTTTTGCAAGTTGTTTACGCTGCAAGATGTAACTACGCTGTTACAAGTCAGTGGCATACTGAATCTAGTAATGCATACTACATTTTGCGAGTTACGATTGTGAAATTGTAGTTAGATACATATGTTAGTTATTTATTACAGTGCAATAGTAGTAATTAATTGCTTATTAGGTCAAACTAGTTTAAAGTATGACTGATATGTGGTACCTATACGTTAACTTAACAAATATTAAAACTATGGATTTACTTTCGAGTTGCCCTCTTCGGTTTCGCCGCCTGTTTTTCGTCGGCGACGGCAAGCTGCACGCTCTGCACAGGCTCGGCGGGCCCGGCCTGCGCGGGCCCGGGGACCGCGTCCAGTTCAGGCAGGCTCTCGGCTTGGTAGACCTTGCCATCCGGTGCAAGAATATTCACAGTGCCATCCTTCGTCCAACACTTTGTGATGCCAAACCGCTTTCTAGCCTCCAAGAAGACACTATGACGGGTCCTAGTAAGGAACTCAGACTGAGTAACTCCAGAACCCTTCAACTTGGTTTTAGAAAACCAGACTTTGTCGCGCATAGTAACCTCACGGAATTTGACTATGACTGGCCTGGTTTTTTTGTCGGATGGGCGACCCAGCCTGTGACACCGACTTATAGTGGAGGATGAAAACTCTTGAATCTTCAACTTGTCCGAGACCAGAGTGCCAACCACATGTGAGAGATTTTCGGCTTTATCTTCAGTGATGCCATGGAACAATATAATCTTGCGCCTACGCTGCATCTCCATGCGGTCCATCTCTCTAGCCAGATACACAATCTGTTTTTGCATCATTTCGAGTGCGGAGTGTGTGAATTTTTTGAAGTTGTTAAACTCCGTAGCGAGTGAAGCCGTGGAAGCTGAAGGGGGAGCAGCCTTCTGCTGCAGGTCGCGCTGGAACTCCGCCATCCGAGTGTTAAACATCTCCGTCATGTTTGTGAACGACTCCTTTAAGGATTCCATGACGTATCTAGTACTTCAGTGTTATAGTGAGACACAGTTAAGTTTTAGTTTTTGCTTGTGCTACGAGTAATTGTGCGAAATTTTTATAGGAGATTTGTTGCTGGTAGGTGAGTCGAGCTTTACATGTAATTAACACACATAAATATCACTTTTACTATTTTTAAATTATATTTAATAACAGAGCTTTAGAAAAACGTATCACTTATCTCACACCTACCCTCAATGATGATCAAAATAGATAAGATATTAGTTTGTTAACTTCGTGTTTTCCTTGTCTCCAAGCAATTCGTAGCGATATCTCATGTACACTACTTTCATTCTATCCCAAACATTATCAAACGAGTCTAAAGCAGGTCTGACGTCAAGTAGAGCAAACTGGAACTTATTGTCAACTTCCCCTCCGTCATAATAATCAATGATGTAGCGAACATCCTTGCCACAACGATCAACAATCCAGTCGTGACGATCAAATGGCAGTTCATATCTGAAATTTAAATAAATTTATACATCATTTTATAGTTTGGTTTACTAAAGCTCTAATATAAAAGATTATAAAGAAGTTAATCTCCAATATACAAATTTTTGTTTTACTCCATTTATTATCCCTCCATAACACAGTGCAAGCTGAAATGGAGGGAAGGAACTCTAAATATTGTACTTGTATTTGTATTAAGTTAATAACGATTTTTGTATTTTTTGTACTAAAAGGAAGCTACATTAGCCAGAGTGCTATAGGCTACAGTACGATAGGAGCAGTGTTAAAATATATTAATGCAAACTGGAAGTTAATAACTAAATGGAACAATTTTATTAATGTATTGTGAATACGTGTGAATGCTACTTGTACCTGCATTAATTATGACTACTTTTGTTAGAGGTAACAATACTTTTTGTATTGTAACATTATTGAAATAATGTGCAATACTTTATAACAATAGTACTATCTCCATTGCCTGAACACTATAATAACTCACCCTCTAACTCACAACACTATAATATGAAGATCAGTTGTATGGTTTAGTTGTGAATGTATTAAAAAATCTTTACAATATACAATAATAATAAAAAGAGAATAGACATACCCAAGTAAAGATCGTAATCTGGCTCTTGGACTATACTGGGTAGCCTTTCCCCCAAAACTTTTCAGTCTTGGATGACCACACTCTTTTGCATGTAAAGCTTCCCATTTTAAAACTTCCTGCCATGCCTGAAATAGTAATATATAACATCAGTTACCACTATGGTAACTTTTATTTGTATACAATTTGTTTAATACTACATACATTAATCAGCATCTGTCTCCCATTGAGGTAAGTAACACAAAAGACCATTAATTGCTATGATTCATAATTAATTCATATTTCTTTAGTTTTAAACTAACATGCATGAATAATTTTGTGCACACATAATGATTACTGGTTCTATTGATTTTGCTTGAATAGGTAGGCAAATTGGTTTGGGTAGTATATTATGGTATAAATCTAACATGTCCTTGGCCACAACCATTAACTTTTTCTATATAAATCTCACTTCCTTAATCCATCCTTCATTCAAGCATATAAAAATGTATTAGGTACATAACAGAGTTTATAGTACATAGTATAGTAGTATAGTGTACATACCTGCCTCTGTGTTGGATGGGCTATTTAACTATTGGGTACACATACTACTGATCTACAGGTCTAACAATATTCTTAGTTACCTCTTACACTGTCATACTCATAAGAGTTTTAATGGATGACTGTAGGACTTACAGTCACCCATTTTTATGAGTATGAAATCATGTATGTATAAGGTGGGTGGACCATGAAGGCCATGCTCCTTTGAAGGCCATCTATAAAAAAGTCATAGTTATCGTCATTTGATGACAAATTCCTTTCACTCATACAAAGCTTTGATGGAACTTAGGACCCAGACGCGGCGAAAAGTCGCTCGCGTCACTATTTTGTCAATACGGACCTTCGCTTCGTAAACTTCGATCGTCGACGTTAAAATTGTAATTCGCGCGCTCAGCAAAAGGTAAGTTTTTATGTGAGTAACCTATTATTATCCTATTCTTTTTACTGTAAGTTGTTATATAAGGTTTTATTAGACTATTAAAGAAAAAAAAAATAATTTTGCTTCCATTTCCGTTAAAATATCGGTTGTGTTCCTATGAAAGCCAGTAGTGGTTCCATATAAGGCCAATCAAAAAATTTGACGGTTGGCCTTGCTAGAAACTATCTAACTAGGAACATTTACGAATAATGAAAATATGAACACTTAGTTTTCAGTTATAAATACGTACCGAGAATGTTGAAACAATGTTTTATGTATATAATTTCATTATTTATAAGGATTATTCAACTTTTTAACTAAGGCTGAATAGAGATTCTTCTAAAATTATTATATTACAGATATATCATTAAATTTCTTTTATGAAAAGGGTATGTCTATAAATATTACTTTAAGAATAAGTCTATAATTGAACAGATGATTAAGTTTTACATGCATCATTTCAGATTAGGTCAAAACCTTGAAAAAGAGGTAAGTACATGGGATGAAGAGAGTTTAAGACGTGCCATGGAAGCAGTACAACTTAGTATGTAGTGTATATTATTTTATTTAATATTAAAAAGGTTTTCATAGATGATAATTGTTAGTTTGGCCTTCTTAGGAACATTTGGCCTTACAAAGAACGGACCCCTAAGAAGGCCAAAAAAATTATTACAATTTCACTGTAAAACGCATTGGCAACTTATTTGTTATCGATATAATAACTCATTACTATATTTTTTTAATAATTTCTATTAATATAAATGCTTAGTTGTAACTAACGATGGTGGTCAAGGAATGTTCGTTGAGTTTTTAAAGAAGATTAAAATATGATAAGCATTTAATTTTTCGTTTATATGAAAGAGCTTTTCATGTAGTTTTAGTAAAAGCGGATATTTTGATTATTTTAATTCTAGTTTAAAGTTACACAACGGATTTATAATATTGGCCTTGCATGGAGCCCTGTTCCTTGCAAGGCCGTTTAGAAGAGCATTACAAAAGTTAAGTTTAACAAATAGTGATTACATCTAGAATAAAAAAAAGTAATTTATATGTTAAACAATAAAACAAAGTGTTAATTAATAATTTGTTTCATTCATTTATCCAGTAAATGAACTAATAATAACTGTTTATTCGTTAGAGTGGCCTTCCATGGTCCACCCACCTTACATATAATAATATATTGAAATCAAGCATGTATATATTTTAATGTAAAATTTTCCTCCTGCACCTTAAGAGGAAAATTACACAATATTTAATGAAGTGCATAAATGATTATTACACCATGTTGTAAAACATTCAAAATTTTGATTTGCAGTTAATCCCTCTATCGCATAAAACATGTTCAATATAATCTTACTTGCTCATTGTTGGCATTATGAATGCGGATAATGTCTTCCATGTCTTTTTGCTTAATTTCTTCATCCTTCCATCTCCAGCCCTTTCGAAGCATAGCATTCCAAAACATCTGTTGGCTGGGATATACCCAGAACTCTGTCGATCCATCAGGCATAGCCCGAGGAATTGATGACACTTGACGTTGAGTGGGCAAAGAAAATGGTTGATCAGGGGCAGGTTGTTGGTTTGCTGGAGGCATCTGAAATAACCATAATTAAAGATTATCTGCTAGTTAAAATCTTAATACATACAACCTTAATTGCTATATATTACCATGTTATAGGGGTTGATTGTGTTGTCGGTGTTATCATGCTGCACAGGGCATTCAGATGCTGCGGCTTTTTTCTTCCCATCATTTTCTTTTCCAGTTTCTTTATTATGCATAGGACATTCCGGCGGAGGGCTTGCAGTAGTCGCAAAAGACTTTATGTTCACTGATTCGGCAGACACTTTATTACCCATCTCGTTTTATTCTTATGCCTTACGTAAGGCGACAAGGTTATCAAGAAACATATACCATTTCACATCTGTAATGCAATACGTTCATACCAATATATTTAATTAGTAAAAATAATAAACTATTTTAATAGGCACATATAGTTTAGTGCAAAGATATTGCAAAAAAATTACCAAAAAAAGGTTGTCTCGTCTCGATTTCACTGACAATTTTGTACAGTTGATTTATTTTATTTGTCAAAACACTCATGTCACTAGTAAGCATGGCATGATTCACAAGTAGCATGTGAAAATTCATATGAAATACATTTTCATACGTCGCACCTGCTACCGGCCTTGATGAAGTCTGCTAAAAATAGCTCTGCTACTTTTCTGCTACTAATCACAGCAGCGCTATGATTCGCGCACCGCTCATCATTCATTCGGATATCATCGTATTTCACCGAAGACACACGACGCACGTCAGAGAGAGAGAGAGAGAAAGACGAGGAAGGACGAATTGGTAGGTATTGAAATACATTGTTTAGCGTAGGCGAGTATTTAAAAATAACCTTTATGCTTAGTTCCCTAAAGTATTAACTTGTTTGCTATGATTTTTAGCAGATCGCAAATTCATATGATTTTTTACGAAATGAATGAGAATATGAAATTAAATTTCATTTGTCGGTCGTCAGTTCAATGCGACTTTCTTTAAGTGCGATACGTCATACTCGTGTTTGTTTTGTTTTCATTTCGATTAAAAGTTATTTAGTGTAAATAAATATAGATTAGATTAGTGTTTAGATTTTGGTTTTAAGTTATTTAGTGTAGGTAAATAAATATAGATTAGATTAGTGTTTAGCTTTAATATGTGTATAGTGTAATCCGAATAGGTATTTAAATTTCTTATGTGATTTTTAATTGGTGTAAAATATTTTCATAGATACATAAAGTATTAGGTATCATAATTATTTTTAAATTTTACATTGTCAGTCCCAAGAAAGTTCATTGATTGAATTTTACTGAACATCTAAATCCGGTCTCTTCCACTTGGGTGTTCTTTAATGGGAAAAATTCCATTAATTAAACTCAAATCAGCATAAATTTATAAAAGGAAAACATAAAAACAACATCACTTTGCATGTTCCTGCCGAAAAACCAATTGTCTAACTCATATAACAGCGCCATTGATCATAATTCATTCTTCATTTTTAGTAGCAAACGGTAGCAAGTAGCAAGTGTGGCATTATGAAAAAAATCATTGGCAATGAAAAGTAGCATGTGAATTCATATGAAAAAAATTAATAATTTCATGAAATGAAAATGAATTAAAATTAGCAATCATTTCCATGCCTAGTCACTAGTACTGACTGACAGTATCCTTTTTTTTTCTTCTGTTCATGGCATTGCATTGGCGCGAGATTCATACATGATGTCTGTGGTATTAAGCATGATAAACGCCAACACCCACACCTTCGAGTTTTGAATGTTCCGAAGCACAAAGCAATAAATACAAAGCCAGTTTTTCCAGTGTTCTCTAGATAGTATTTTTAATAACACAAATAAATTAAAGACACAAAATGACAAAAAAAAAAACTAAAACTTAAAAAACCATAAATTGTAACTTTTTTTAGCAATCCTACATGTTTATTTCTATATATTATCAGAAAAACAAAACAAAATTTGTTGTTTCCATCCATCCATCCATCAGCCTTTTTGGGTCCACTGCTGGACATAGGCCTCCCTCAATCGTCGCCACTCCACCCGATCCTGCGCCCTCTAAATCCAACGGTATCCCGCTGACTTCTTCAGGTAGTCAGTCGGGGGGCGGCCTATACCTCGTTTTCCGAAATGCGGTCTCCACTCGAGTACTTTTCTTACCCAACGGTTATCAGTCCGTCGAGCGACGTGGCCTGCCCATTGCCACTTCAGTTCGCTGATCCTGTGAGCTATGTCGGTAACCTTCGTTCGTCTTCTGATTTCGTTGCGAATCCGGTCCCATAGAAATATCGAGGATAGCTCTCTCTCTCTCCGGACGTCTTCCAAACTAGGACAAATCCGGGGAAACCCGGACGGATGGCAGCCCTATATAAGTAGTTAGTTTACTTTGCAACAACCCGCGATAGAGGCGTTTATTAGTGTATACTCTCATGCACATAGTTATATATTATATATAAATAAGTTTTTAAGTAAATGTTACTAACCACATATGGACCTTCCGAAATAAACTTTTTATTATTATTATTATGTATCTCTTTAAATTTCACGGGTCCAGACGTGGACCCGGTAATTTGGAAGGCTTGCGTGGGGACACAGGTCCAACACGTAGAGGCCCCTTCGAGACATTTTAATGAGTTGTGATGTGGCACACGTGGCGGGTACTACCCTCGATCGACTGCACCATCAATTGGTACACCCGAAGGTGGGCCCCGCCAGATGTACAGGAACTATTGCAAAGGAATGGAAACTATATTGGGGTCTATTGTGGTGGATTTAGAGGGACTGATACATGGGCTATGGAGAACTATGACACCTGCCATTCAGATCGTTACAAACCTAAAAAGCGGCAGGTGATGACTCGCCACTCACTGTATGGGCTACCCAAACATGCCGACGCGCTGGACGGCAAAGGCGGCAACATTGTCGCGAGTGGCTCAGGGTGTAGAGAGGTGTACCGCGCTTTAAATGAGGTGGTTTTACCCACTCTATAGTAGGGGAGCCCAAGAGGGGATTTTGCGGGATACTCAAGCGCGTAAGTTTAATATACAGTGGGATACCTTGTACCCGGTTAAGTACCTCCACCAAATATGAGCCCCATATATAAATGGGGCCGTCAAGGATAAAGGATCAGATTAGTAAAAAAAAAATATTTGTCATCAGAAATTCTTGAGCGCGTTAGATTAAGGTAGGGTGAGTTAATTACATGCTAAAAAGTGTATATTCCACTAATCTTACAATTTGAGAGTAACGTAAAGAAAGGGGAGGGCTACAACTTTGTAGCCCATATTCCACTAATCTTACAATTTGAGAGTAGTTCCCCTTTCTTTACGTTACTCTCAAATTGTAAGATTAGTGGAATATACACTTTTTAGCATGTAATTAACTCACCCTACCTTAATCTAACGCGCTCAAGAATTTCTGATGACAAATTTTTTTTTTTTACTAATCTGATCCTTTATCCTTGACGGCCCCATTTATATATGGGGCTCATATTTGGTGGAGGTACTTAACCGGGTACAAGGTATCCCACTGTATATTAAACTTACGCGCTTGAGTATCCCGCAAAATCCCCTCTTGGGCTCCCCTACTACTACCAACTCGCGACTTACGCAAGTTTCACTTCCACCCTGCGAGCATATAGCTCTAACGCCCCACTCTGGCCGGCCGGTTAAGGCGAGCCAGAGGCGAGACTCCTGCGGCCCCACCTGGGGTCCACTCCGACCAGCCAGCAAAGGCAAGCCGGAGATGGGGAGCCTGATCGAGTCTCCGGGGAACTCGGGTCCGTGGGGTCGCTACTCCCCAACAGCTCGCCACAAGCTGCCCTGCGGGCTTATTATTATTATTATTATTATTAAAGCACCTCCTACTTAATGAAGCATGCATTTATAAAAAGATTTACGTTACCCGGGGAGCTACCGTCCCATAAGTGTTGTTCGAGAGGCTGGTAATGAGGAATTCCGACTTCGTTCTAGTTGAGAGATGAGCAGAATGGGTTTCGGGCAGGTATCTTTTTTTGACGTGATTACGTCTTAGATCGATGAACGCCAACACATACAAAAAGTGTGACGTCATCCCGTTACGCCATTCGTACCGCCAAGTGTTACGCCAAGCGTTTTCATTCAAATTTTGTCTGTAACCCGTTGCACTAGAGCGAATAATCGGTTGCACAGTTGCACTTCATAGGACGTTATCACAAAATTATCGTTCGTAAACCGACTTTACAGACAATCATTATTTTTTGTTGAAAGCTGAAGTGATCGAGATGGTTCCTAACTATAATTTATGAAGTTCTGTTCAGCCTTATCTGTTAGCTAATTTCCTAAAGGGTCATGCTAAATTTCACAAATTAGATTTGGAATTTGGTGTATGTACTGTAACTACGGTGGCATTTCCTAGACATAATAATAAATATCTTGGACATTATCACACACGGCCATCTGACCCCAAAGTAGGCGCGAGCCTGTGTAATGGGTGTCAGAGACTGATATACATTTTTAAATACATACATAAATAGATAATATTGACATCCAGACCAGACACAGAACAAATACAAGTGTTCGTCACACGAATATTTGTCCTGAGTGGGATTCGAACCCACGACCCCTGGCGCAACAGACAGGGTCACTACCGATTGCGCCAACGGGCCCGTCTAAACATGCTAACCTAGAGCTGATGCTGTTGAAATAGTCTGCGGGATGCTCAATTCCTCAGAAACTTACAGCAGATGTAGCATGTTTGGACTTAAGAATGAGGTGTAAAATAGATGATGAACAAGGCCGCAGCATGCTAACCGTGAACTTAATCTCGTAATAAAATGAGGTTTCTCGAGTTATTTAAAAATAATTAACTACTTATTTAAAAACTACAGTAACCCCCGACACTAAATAAGTTAAAGTTAAGATAAGATTACATCCATTTTTTGTTCCGCTGCGGCCCATCTATACCCTCTATCTACGTCACTTATTTTTAATGTACCAACATGCAAAATTAAAAAGGCTAATTATAGAAAATTACAAGTTGAAAGCATTTTATTGAACATTACTTAGGATTCTAAATTAACAAGTTGATTGCTTGAAGGAAATCCTTTGCATTCATTTTTAAAAATTTCTACTTGCTGTTCAATGTAAGCTTCAAAGTTACTATATGGACATCCTGTTAAAACTTTGAACTTTGGTTTCCCTTTACTATTATGGTACACAGACCGAAGTGTCAAAACTGGCAGATTTTCTGGAAACCTTACACCTGAAATTTTATACAATTCAAACTATTAACAGCAGAGTATTGTATCATCTTACTACTAGTTTTAAATTTTTGGTAATCTATCAAATTATCTAATACCCTACCTACCTATGTCAATTTGTAAAATCCAATGAAAATCTTGCATTTCAAATAGAAAAGCAGCACTGTTAGCATCATGTTCTATCACAGCTCCTTCATACTTAACAATTAATTGTGCTAACAATTCACGCTTAAGTCTATCATTATTAAGGATGTCTTGAATCTGTAACAAACATACAATATTAAAATCAATTTTTAAAATACTGATTTCATTCAAATTGCAGTTAATATAACATTACCTTGTTGTTTAGAAGATCTGTTACAATTGGAACATAATCCATTAAAATTCCTGACTGATGCATCCTTAAAATATATAATATAATATATTAAGTGTCTATTTCATAAATTTGGAAGTAGTAATTAAGATTACATACATTTAATTATTTCATTTAGTATACATACATTGGCAATGTTATGTTCCCAAGTACTTTAGTTAGAAATGGTGATAATATAAGTTCAGCATTAGTAGAATTAGGATACCGTACTAGAAGCAGAGCTGTATCAATAGGGTATTACACATCATGTAAAAAAAAATATAAAAATGCATTTATAAGATAGATTTTGAAAAAAGTAAACAAGAAACGTCAGTATTTATTTATAAAAATGCAATATGAATTTTAGAATTCAATTTTAAAAGTCGTCTTTTTTAATCTGTTTTTAAAATTTCTAAAACGCCATCCGCCATATTGGATTCCGACGTGACGTCACTCCGATAGTACACAACTCTTACACAATTTAAGTTCTTGTCGTGTTCTGCGTTATTTTGAAATTTTACAAGGTATTATCACGTTTGTGGACTTTTATCCTGCATTTTATTAAAATCGCATCATGGAAGACGGTTTTGTTAAAGCAGATAGTACAAATCTACCAATGATAAATACGTTGATGGTGGCGAAATTTTTTGCAATCAATCAAGATTTCTGTTCTGCCGAATTGAGAAATACTAAAACAGTAATGTAAGTAACTATCGTATCAAGTGCTGTCTAACAGTACGTATAATACAATATAAAACACTATAATACCTGTGCTTTCTATTACAATCCAACCTAACCTATTTTTTGTCATCAGGTCGGGAAGGGAATCTTACGGGGACGACGCAATAGGCTATGTGCAGCTAAAGCGGGTTCAGAACACATGCATTGTTAAGTGTACGGTATGCCCGGAACACAAAGTGCGTTCAAAGCCCTATGCAGTGACACTTATTGTTAATGAACAGGAAGAGACTGTGACTAGTGTTAAGTGCCACGATTGCCCCTCGTCAGAAGGTGGCTGCAAGCACAGTGTTGCATTTTTAATGTGGATACACCGCCGAACCGAAGCCCCGTCGTGTACTTCGGTTGAATGTTATTGGAGGAAATCAAATCTAGCTAAGGTCGGTTCATCAATAAAAATTTTGTGTGCAAAAGAAATGTCTACAAGAAAACCTAAGGAAATGGTTCCAGACAGCAGTCTGTTAGATGAATTTATTTTAGAATGCAAAAAAAGAAAAATCGACAAATGTCAGTTTTTGAAGCATGAACCGGATTTTGACAGCAAATCAACTTTATCACTGCATCATTTAATATTTAAATACTATGATGAAAACTGTGACGTTTTTTTAAATAAAATCTCTCACATTTTCAATCAAAAAGCCATATCATACCTAGAGAGTAGAACTAAAGACCAACATAAAAGTGGCTTGTGGCATGAACTAAGATATGGCAGAATCACAGCCTCGAAATGCTATGAAGTGAGCCGTTGCAAAACTGTGGATGGTACTCTGGTCGCTATGATTTTTGGTGCAAAAATTCCAGAAACTCCAGCAATATCCAGAGGCAAAAAACTGGAAGACGAAGTCAGAATAACAGTGGAAAAGAAATTAGGAATGAAGATAGAAAAATGTGGTCTTTATATTTCTCAGACATTCCCAATGGTTGCTGGCTCTCCAGATGGGATTAATAACAGGACTACATTTGAAATTAAGTGTCCGTCTAGTGAAAAAACTGCACAACACTATATAGATAAGGACGGTACAATATCAAAGAAATATTTTGCACAACTTCAAATACAAATGTATTGTGCTAAAGCAAACAAAAGTTATTTTTGTGTTGCTAGTAGTGATTACAAAGAAAATAATCAGGTCACTATAATTCCTGTTGAATATGAACACGAATATGTAATAAAGTTATTAAATAGTGTAGTTACTTTTTGGAAGAGTAACATTTTTCCAATTTTGTACAAAAGTGTTAAAGATTGAAAATCATGGAAAATATAATGAAAATGATTGTTGTTCTATTGAATTTATTTTATTTTTATTTTTAAGTAATATTGAAAGCTCAATTGATACCAATATAGCAGTGCAGTAGACCTATAGATAGTGCCTATGTATTCACATAATTTGCACATGCACTTTTCAAAAATACACATCTATTACTACATCTACGGTGGCCACATTGACCCATTCTTCAAATCAACTCAGTCATGGTGTTGACCATCATCTTTATACAGTGCACCATGGAAAAAATAAAAGTATATGTATGTACTTATTATTGTTTATATTTCTTTATTATAATAAAATGATACATAGTATAAAGCCTAAGTTGCATGTGCAAGTATTATTTAATAAGGGCATCTTGTAAATTAATCAAGGCACAAGCTGTTGTAACACACAAATCTAACATACAAATTATATTTAAATTTATCACTGAATGCATCTTTAACATGCCAAACTCTCTTAATCTTCGAATGACCCTCTCAACATGAATTCTAAGACTGGCTATTTGTTTTGTCTGCCGCGCTTCAGCTTTTGTTAATTTAGAACCAGCAGAAACACTCGGAGGCCTCAGCAAAGTAAATCCTTTTTGAGATAAAAAATGTTCAAGGTGCTTAAACCCTCTATCAGCTAAAATGGAAGCGTTAGATGGCAAACTGTCTAAAAATTTGCTGTGCTCAACTAAGTTTACATCACTTATCCTTCCTGCATATCCAGCAGACACAAAATTCACGAGACCATCAGGTGTACATGATATTAAATATTTTATGGTATTAGTTTTTTTGTAGTCTGACCAGGTTAATGCTTGGTGCATGGCTTTTTTTGGTTTTTGGATTTCAATTTCGAAGCAGTCTATTATACATGTAACTTTATTATATTTATGCCTAAAAGCAATAGGTAGGTTTTTCTTGATTGTATTAGTTGAAAACTGTTTAATAAAGGGTGAAAGTACTTTCACAATTACTGGCATTGTGTCGAAAAATACATTGCAAGCTCGAGTCACCGATATATCAAAATCATCAGAGAGTTGTGCAAATGTTCTATTTAATTTTATTCTCATTAAGCATAATAAAATATTTTTTCCAGCAATGTTAGTGTGTTTTTCAATCAAATCTATCAGAAAATAGAGTTCCTTTGGTAGACCAATATATAATCGGGGCTTACTTTTTATCTTAGACAAAGTACTCAGTAGGTGTACTTTTTCAACTTTTTCGAATTCCTCTTGAAAGCTACTATCAGAAGTAGTTTTTCTAGATGTTTTGTATGAAGAGGAATCGTAATCTACCATTGAACTTGCTAGTGATGGTGCATATGACTCATCACTCTCACATTTATCTTCCAAAAAATTCAGTTTTCTTTTAGTGGCTGATAAAGTAGATACACATAGTTTGCTCATTCTTCCTTGAGAGACTTTAAAGGGTGATGTTGCAGCACACACAGCTGTCTTGAAAGGTGACGTCATGCTGTCTTCTTTTTTTATATTAGTCTGCACATATTTACTTCTGTAGTGTGTTAACCGACAGACTTGAATTGCCTTATGTTCCTGGGCTTGTACTGCTTGGACTGCTTTATCATCACAATTCTTAATTTCATGTGTCAAAAAATCTGGAAATAATAGTAAAATATGGTTAAAATAGCATCTGTCCTAGTGATTGTATGTACTATTGATTACAACTGCTTAAACTACAAATATAATAAATTACCTTGACTACAAGATGGTAATGATATAACATGATTCTCATTTTGTATGGTTTCTTCAATCTCCTTAATTGTAGACATTCTTTGTCTTTTAATGAAGGCATGCCGAGGTTCACTTGAAGAGGACTTGTGTTTCCTGTTTGCTTGGCAATCAAATCTGGATGGTATGCAGTTTGGTTTCATCCGAATTCGTTTAACGGAACCCATTATCTTATACTCTGTATAATTTTCCATATCATTTTCCAGCTAAAATAATGGAATACAATATTTATGAAGTTTTCAACTTACATAATTTAACCTATAAATACATTACAAAATATAACATTTGTTTTGTAATATTAAGTTTTTTTTATTTATTTAATAGTTATGTTACCATTTGTAACGCATACTTACATCAAAGTGGTCTTCACAGAAATACAGTCTAGTCTTTGTGGACAATGATTTTGGGTCTCTTCTTGCCAGTTTCAACCAAGTGTTTCTCATTTTAATGTCACTTGGCACTTGAATCCACAATTTTTGCGGCGTTTTTATACTTGTATTATTGCATTCAAGCACAAGACACCAATGATAAACATTAGAACTCATTATTTTCACAGATCTTGTTACTTGGTCTTTTGCAGTCGTATTGTTTACTAACGAAGTGACGTCACGAGCCGAAACAGAATGGCGGCTAGCGTTTCCGCGCGAAAATTAAATATCTTAAATAAAAAATAGTTTTTAAGGCATTTTTCGGTTTTATAAAATTGAAATAAAAATTCTACTAGTTCATTACGATCTCAGGATTCATATAAAACAGTTTTCAAAAAATGGTGTAATACCCTATTCCAGGATTTTGCTCAATTCTGAAATTATAATGAAAATTTAGTTAATTTACATTTCAATTATTATTATGGTTAGGTATACAGTGTAGTGGTATTTTTTAGCTGTAACAACAAGTATTACTATTTTCTTTTTCAATACCTGAAAGATGAATAAATTTTTTTCATACATATATCTTTTTTTAAATGTTTTGTCCTTCTCTGACAACTTCCTTTAACTTTTTTATATTTATGACAGATCAAGTTTAGTATGAGTAGGTACTTTATGAGATAATTCATTCCCTCATCAACTCACTCATCCTCATATGAATGTTAGGAGTTGTTTAACTTGGATGATTAAATATTTGGGATATTGCCCACTACCTACTTGCAGGTCAAGCTTCATTTAGTCTGCAGTATAAAAAATTCCTCTTTCCTATTTCAATAAAATGCCAATGTCATAATGTGTTCAGACTATTATATTTCTAATGTAAGTAGTTCATATCATTTAAATATATACCATAAAATTAATTAACAATGTCCTGTCAAGTTTAAAAACTTAGATGCCAGAAGAAAAAACAAATCAGAGGCTATATATATACACTTTGATATTACCCTTCATTGTAAAGCTCTGGTAATCTTGAAGTATCTACTTTTAGTTTTATTAGAAATTCTACTAAATGTCCGGTAACCCAAACTTCAATCTCCTGTTCAGTAGTAAGTGCATTTCCCAACAATGCACTATACTCAAAATATGCTCTGGAACTTTCATCTTCACTCAATTTCTTTATCTGTAAAGTCAGTTAAAAATTATTATTTATTAAATATTATTGTGGAATTTGATAATTTCCATATGTAAGATTATATTTATCATCTAGAAAAAACAATGGATTACCTGATGAATTTTGTACAAATTAACCATCTCCAAAATAACTTTACTCAGGGCCCTAGGATCAGTTGAGTCCCATTTTAAGAGACTGGGTATATAGTTATCGACATATTCATCATCAACATTATTAAGGAATGACTCATCATCAAACTTAAAGTCAGGAGCAAACCAAGGAACAGAAGTATCAAATATGACATCCCATTTTAATTTTTTTGAGCAATATGGGAGGACTAAACGAAATTGACAGTCGGATTCCTCTGAGCATCCACTTACTCTTTCCAGGAGCACTTTAGTTTTACATAAACCTGTGTATAAACATATGTTTTTTTTAGTCTTTTTTAATAAATTAACAATGAATAACGCATAGTAACTGAACCATATACCTACCAAGGTTTAAATCTTGATATATATTTTGAACATAGGGACGAAACGGTGCTGCTATATCACTTAAAACACTTAAATTTTCTGTAGACATCATGAATTGATTACAATTTTCTCGAAGCTTAGAAAATAAATGATTAAATTATTTTATTTATTCTTATAAATTGAAAAGAGTTAGGTAGGGGTAAGTAGTTATGATACACAATACGATAAATTAGTATCTACATTGAAGTAGGTGGATAAGTAACACAAACTAGCTAGAGATATGGTTAAGTAATTCGCTTATTTTGTGAATATGATGAATTAAAAGTAGTAAAACACAACATCAACAAACAATTTTTTGGGGCCGAACTGGGCCGAACCACAGATTATTAAGTATGGTAGGTGTTTAGTAGTTCTTTCCAGTATACGATATTGTGATCTTAAACTGTGTTTCGTAAACTTATGAAAGAACTCTGTCTGTGACTTGTGAGGAGTACAGTAGTACAGTGAGTAGTATTAGTATACAATACATAGGCCATAACAAAGGAAAATTTTTAAAAATTGTCTGACCCGTAGGCTTTCAGTAGGTATCATTGATAACTAGTATCCCTTATTAGTTTGTGTTGATAACAGAATCCACAAACAATGGGATACGTATTACAGAATCAAAATCAAATCAATCAATTATAGGTAGATGGTATATAACACAAACTAGGGATAATGTATGTAATATGCAGTGCTGCCAGATCAAAATACCCATTCAGCGCTAACAGTGTTTCAAAAAGCGCTAGATTTTTAAAAATTCAGAGTATTTCGCGCTAAATTTAAAAGTAATGGTAAAAAATAAAAACTCGAGATGAAAAAATAATAACTATCATACTAATTAATTTTAATCATCATCCACATTATATCTTAACATTAAAAATCGAAAAAAATAATTATCATAATTATGTTATCTTCAACGAACGCGAAGTCGAAGGGCCAGGTTCATCAATAGTAATGTCTATTTCATTTTTTTGTTTATATTTTATGGACTTTCTAATCACTTGGAAGCTGATAATCATAGCAGGTGCTATTGACAGCAGTTAGCCTGGTTCTTAATTTCGTAACATAGTTTTGACGGCATTCAATAAGCTGAATACACGTTCGATATCAGCATTTGAATGTGGTATGTCAGTAAATTAAAAAATCATATATTTTTGAATAAAATTGTAAAATATGTCGGTAAAACAATTTTTAAACGTGTTGACAATAGAAATCAAAAAGCGCTAAATTATCCGCTAGGCGCTAAAATTTTTAGTTCTGCGCTAGGCTCATCAAAAAAGCGCTAGATCTAGCGCCGAAAGCGCTAAAATGGCAGCACTGGTAATATGTATTTAATATAGTACTCTGTGACGTATACCGAGTCGATCAACCGCTGTCAACTGTCAACCACAGATTAATATATTTGTTGCTGTCAACCACACATTGATTGACCATACCATGAAGGTTAGAGAGAAGGAGAACGATCGCTACGTGCTAAAGCATTAGCCCGCCTAAAATTTGTAGCGCTGCCGTCGGTAAGGAATATCTGTGAAGTTAGCTATTTATGAGTACAATATAGATAATTTCAAATTAACGCACAACAGCCCGCTTTTATTGAGACAACTTAGCGATCACAGCGCTTCACTTATTTTATCCATATTTCTGGGATACTTATTTTCTACAGCGTTATCTTTGACTCTAACCTCCGTGGACCATACATTTAATAGTAATCTATGGACTATACGTTAGTGTTGATTCCTCCTCTGTGCGATAATCTCAGACTCATAACAGGATATCAAAGTTGTGAATGATCGCCGCTTCGAGCTTTCAGACAAGATCAAAACTGTCTGTTCTGTATTTGTTGTATTTAGTCATCAGGTTGTAATTTTCATTAAAATGGCGTGGCTCAAACGACGCAAGATCTCTACCACAGAACATAATATCTCTACCTAGTCTGTAGACGCAACCTGCAGGGCCGATTTGCAGGGCTTTGTATGGTAACATCCTCTGCGGCAGGCCCTGCAAGCAGAGCTTTGTGTGGGGCGCTTTACATCCTCTGCGGCAGGTCCTGCAAGCAGGGCTTTGTGTGGGGCCCTATACTCTTTGGATTTGGATGTCTTTGAGTCTCTACATAGTCTGTGCTTTGATTTGCTTGCTGGGCTTGCAGTACAACATACGTATGTACTACGTAGGTACGTAGTATTACGATACGTAAGTAGTATCTCTACTCTAGCTAGTTTGTAGTAATATCTGTCTGTACCTAGTCTGTGGTAGCTAGCTACTAATTTAATAATCTGTGGTCTGTGGCTAAAACAAAAATTATAGCATTGTTTGGTACGAATAAATAAAGTAAAATTATGAAAAACATGAACTCAGCGATATTAAATGTTTCTGAATTGACAAAACTGGCAAGGAAATTTAATTGTTTTTATCTATCAGGTAACTAGATATATTCTGGCAGAAATGTCATTAGAAAAGTGAATAGTTTTTTAATTCATGTTTTGTTGAAGGTCTACATCAAGGCATTTGTAAACCTTTCTTAGTAGCCGGTCATCAAGTGGGGTTGATTCGTCCCGATGTCTTAAAATACTTACATCGTTTCCCTGAGGTACGTAGTAAACAATATGCCTATGTATGTATAAAAGTAAATGCCAGTTTTGTATGTATTACTAATAACTATTCATTATTTTCATATAGTTCATATAGTACAACGAAAAACAATTATTATTAAGTTTCAGACTCATAATTTGTGTACTGGTCTCATGCAATGTAAACCATGCTGTCTTTTATTTGGTAGTTGTTTCTGCCAAAACATCAATTTCGAATTGTTTGCAAAGAATAGCGAATGTTTGAAGTGTTGTAATTCCGGTTTTTACTCCGGTTTTAAACTTACCGAAATTCAATCGCACTGAATTATAGCTACATTATTTGATGGTATAAGTGCCCCCAAATCAGGTGCCCTAGATCTATAGTTTTAAGTATGACTTTCATACTTTAAGAAATTAGAAGCGTAAAACTGAAACCAAATTATTCTTTACTACTACTCCTCAGGAGGCTACAACATCCCGTTAAACTGAAATCTTTTTTCTCTCCAAATGTATGTAACTGACGGAAATCAAATTTTGCGCGAATATTGTTGTGACATAAAAGTAATTATATAAAAAAAATTCCTATATTAAAAAAATAAAATTTGTAACATTCTGTATAGTGATTTCCTTTTGTGGTACAAACATGTATCCAACCTACGTAATCCTCAAGTTAGATCATTTTTGATCTGCCAAGCAAAGATGGAACACTACTAAAAAAAACTCTTTGCTATTAGATACTAAACAAAAAGTTCTCGATGTCCATATCAGCAAGGATGCAGTCAACTAGTCATATGAGCACCAAGATTGAAACCATTCTTAGCAAATTGGAGAGTAAGGGAGTGAAAGTCAGAACCCTGCTTGATTCTTGTTTATTAATGGGGTTTTGTGTACAATATAGAGTATTTGTATTTATCTTGGAATCGAATCAATTGTAGCTCATTACTAAATTAAGGTGGGTATTTAACAATGGATTTCCGCAATGTTACATCTAAGATAATTAACTAGAGAATGCTGTTGTAAAAATAATAAATATTAGAACTTCTATAGTTAAAAAAATTAATACATGGTAACAAAATAGTTTAGGTTATTATATTTGTTGTAGGTTTTTAGAGTAGCAGGAAAATATGTAGAACTAAACCCAGCATTCAGAGACTACCAAGAGAGAACAGTCAAGGTTGCTGAAGTCTTGCAAAAATTAAGGAAAGAGGAGGAAATATGTGCTCTTAAAGGTTGGAGAGATGAGGTAATGCCTTCAGTAATAAGGTTAAAAAAATATTAGAAGTGTAACTTAGATTCAAAAGATTAAGATTATTAATTTAAAGCTTGTGAATAGAATCATCATCATTATTTATTCTTTTATTTTTGTAATCACATGTTTATGTTTTAATAGATATAGGAAAGCACACTAGCTTGCTGCTCCACCTATCCACTGTCGACCATGACAACTGTGACTGATATTGAACAAGACTCAAATAGGGACTGGGATGGTTAGTCCAGTTAGCTGAGAGAGTTATTTAGATCATTAGTTGGTCAGTTTGTTAGTGGATATGACTGAGGACTGCTGAGTGATAGTACTGTTGGTGTTAGTAATAGTCCAGTTATCATATTATATTCCAAAATCCAATGAGTTCAAAATAAATATGCAAATGAAATCAATGTAACTCAAAATAATTTATTTCTGTAATATGCATGCATAAGTTATTTTATTTCATACCATTGTAGTAGAAAGCTTCATTGTTCATTTGGAACTAGGGTTTTGTGATCATCAAATCAATCATCAATGTGATGAGAAAAATATGATTGCAGTGTTTTGAAGTCAGTACACCTTTTCACCATGAGAGCCTTTTGGAAATGGACAGGAGCGCTGTCTGTTTGTTTGGAATTCGTAATTATGGAATCAGTGTTACCGGTTACTTGAATCATCCATCAAAGGGGCTATGTATTTGGCTACAGCAACGTAGTTTCACAAAGCAGACTTGGCCAGGTCAGTAATTTCCTGTCTGTTCTTTGAAAAACAAAGGTAATGTATTGCTTGCAACATCAACTACTCATAAGGTGCTTTTAATGCTGACCAACATTATCTAAATGTTGGAATGAATATGAGGAAAATACTTATGAATAATATGTATTTTATTCATATTCATCCTATGAATTGTAATAACAAATTAATTGCTCAACTTAGCTGGAACCTCATATAAGCCAAAAATCCTGTCCTTAGTGAAGCAAGAATGCAAACAGGCATATACCATATTGATTAAGTTAAGGGCAAAAGTGCTATGTAACATAATGTAGTGACAGCACCTTAACATTGTCTCTGTGGTAATTGAATATAATAATATAGAAGATTGAAAATACCTATAGGTAGAATTACTATTTACTGTGTGTATATTCTATATAACTTCACTGGTTTAGTGGTTCTAACTGCGACTGCTAAGCTAGAGTCTTGGTCGTGCAACAACTATTGAGTTGTTCTAATTTGAAATGACCAGTAGCAGCTCGGAGCCTGGATTTGTGCCCAGTGTGTGACAAAAGGCTCACGACCTATCACATGGGACCTAAATATAACTGATGAAAAGTAGGGGTAGACACACCTCTACCTTACCCTAAAGGCGTGATGTTAAGTTTTTTTTCTTACATTTACATTATTTATTTATTATTATTTTTATAGGAAAATGGGATTGTTTTGTAAGCGGAGGTCTGGCTGTTGGTTATGGTATTCTCGAAACTGCTATAAAGGAGGCGGCAGAAGAGGCTTCAGTTGTTGGAGAACTTGTAAAGAAACTGGTACCAGCTGGATGTGTCAGGTTTGAATATTTTTTTTATTTTTCTATAAATCTGAACTGCCTTGATCTAGTGGTCGCAAGCGTGACTGTAAACTAGAGATGCTGGGTATTGAACCCAGGATATTGTATTTTTCTACTTTGACATTCTCAATCAGAAATTTGAATTTTGACTTGTTTAGGAATTATGGCTGGAGTATGGCAGGAACTAAACATATCTGACTATACAGCGGTGACAGCCCAGCGGCTATCGAACCCGCCTCTCATTCGAGTGGTCCGGGTTCAAACCCCAGTGGCACCAATGACTTTTCTAAGTTATGTGCGTTTTAAGAAATTAAATGTCACTTGCTATAACGGTGAAGGACACATCGTGAGGAAACCTGCATGCCTGAGAGTTCATCATAACGTTCTCGAAGGTATGTGAAGTCTGCCAATCCGCACTTGGCCAGCGTGGTGGACTAAGGCCTAATCCCTCCCATTCTGAGAGGAGACCCGTGCCCAACAGTGGGACGTCTATGGGTCGCAGCGAAACATATCTGGCGATAAGGTAAAGAAGAGACGCCTCTGCGACCTTTTGGACACTTAAAATTGATCGATTAAAAATCGATCGATTATTAATGTCTGTTTAAAACCGAATGATTATTACACGGTTTTTACCGTGGAAAGCCTATGTTACACTTCAAGCTCTATATTATACCTATGCGGAAAATCACGTCAATCAATCATTCAGTTGAGGCCGAGAAGGACAAACCAATAAACACTTTTCCATTTATATATTTGTAAGAACAAATATACTGACTAACTCATTTATCACATAACATGATTAAATGTTATATCCTTACTATTAATATTATAAATGCGAAAGTAACTCTGTCTGTCTGTCTGTCTGTGTCGCTTTCACGCCAAAACTACTGAACCGATTTGGTACACAGATAGTCTAGCTCTAGAGCCTGAGAAAGGACATTTTTATTTGGAAAAAAGTGTTGTAAGGGGTTGAAAAGGGGGTTGAAAGGTTCTATGAAAATTTTGTCATTTTCAGAACTAGAAGCATAACATTTATATTATAGGCTGTTGATTAGATATAAATAAATATGGCATTCAAAGTTTGTAAAAAAATTGTAAGGGTGTAAAATAATCTAATTCCACGCGAGCGAAGCTGCGGGCGTCCACTAGTTATATATTTAAAATTATGTTTTTTTTTTTTTTTTTATGGATACAAGATAGCAAACGAGCTTGCAGCACCACCCATCCGCTGCCGCCCATGACAACTGTGACTGACTTTGAACAAGACTCAATTAGGGACTAGGGTGGTTAGTCCAATTAGTTGAGAAAGTTAATTAGAACATTAGTTGGTCAGTTCGTTAGTAGGTATGAGGACTGGGGACTGTTAGTGATAGTTAGTCCTGTTAGTTGGTGTTAGTAATAGTCCAGTTAGTACTTGTTAGTAGGAGTCTCGTTCTTAGTCAGTCACAGATGTGTTGCTACCCTTGAGGACTAAGATGGTCGCCTCTAAATAAGTGTAACCGGAAACCACACCTTTCCAACCGGACCATAATTGCTCTAAAAACAATTATTACACGGCAGAAATGGTACTAAGTACCGTGGCGGGCGGTGGTACTGCCCCGGGCGAACTCTATATGGAACCAATTAGCTTTCATATAAAACCTATTTGGTTCCCTATAGGCTCTATTATTATAATTTAAAATTATTTACGATATTTATGGTAAGCATATTTGTATGAATTTGTTTTCAGCTTTTATTTTGAAAGTGAACGAGGATTGTTTCCTAACACTGAATATGTGTATGACTTAGAGCTTCCATTAGACTTTGTGCCACAAAATGCTGATGGTGAGGTAGAAAGCTTTGAGCTGTTGACTGCAGAAGAATGTGTGCAAAGAGCTCTAACACCTCAGTTCAAGACAACCAGTGCCCCAGTGTTGATTGATTTCCTAATTCGAAGAGGATATATAAATCCTGAGAATGGTACGTTGTTTAATTAGTTTAGTTATTAGTGAAAAGTGACATGTTAGATGTTAGTTATTTATACGCTAGCAGCACAGAAGTGTAAGTAGTGACTACCCATATCCATTAGTGGCTCACTGCTGATGGGTAACTTTTCAAAAGGAAGGAGAAGATCTTAGAAGGCCTGGATCCTAATTCAAAGTGTATGCGAAGGGGTCAGTGGTCAACCCGAGTGATTGAAGCAATAGGCCACCCATAAGCTGCAACACGGCGTAACGATCTTTTTCTTACGATAACGGGATCGACAGCTTAACGTACACTCTGAAGCTTCTAAGGCTCTAAACAGTCTAAACGCTCTTGATAATGTTGCCATTAGCGGTCACAAATCCACTTGCCTGCCGAAACTGGAGCACCTTCAACACAGTCAAGCAAACTAAATTGATCTTGATTTAACAACCATTAAAAAGATAGGACAGGAAGGATCAGGTCAAAAAGGCACATTTTTTTTACAATGTTACTTTTATTCTTATTTGCAGTATTAAATCATCGCAAATTATATTTGATTTTTTTTCAGAACCAAACTACAGATATCTGGTCGAACTCCTTCACGTCCCTTTGCAATCCATCTATAACTGGACTCCCGACTCTCGCGAAATTACAACTAACGGCGATAATTCGGAACTACAGTACTAAATTAGTATGATTGATAGCTTAAAAGTTTACTATTCTAGATTTATTTTTGCTTACTCTGATTATAATTGAAACGATAATGGATAAAAAACTTCCAAAAAAATCATGAATGATTTTACTATCCATGTTTCGTTACAAAGTTGTGTGTCGAACATGGCCTAATTTATGACATGATATGTGTTTATACAATTGTAACTTGGGTATGCTTTAAGTAGTGCCCGAGTATTCCGTGTTTCTTTCTCTAAGGTACTGCACATTGACCGTCCTAATGTTTAGCATTGGGACACTCAATGTCGTGTTAGTTATAGCTAGATACGTTTAATTTCTGTGATACTTTACCACTTTGGTATAAGGAATTTGTAGATTGTTTTAGTTGGATTAATCAATCTTGATATCTTTGCGATGCTTATTTATTAATCCTTTTTTAATTGTTAAAATCCCAGTAATATTTTTGTGAAATTTCGTAAACGAAATTATTTGATATTATGTAGTATACTTATACATAGTTCAATACAATGTACTTAACCCGTCAAAAACGACATCGATTTAAATGAAATAGTCTAGTCATTTTCATTATGTTACTCGATTAAATTTTCCAATACATCAGTTTAGATCATTGGATTTCTTGCGAGTGATTAAATCATAATTACAGTTGAAGTGTCACAAATGTATGAATGATGTACCAGACGTTATCAAAGATAACTCGTAAAGACGAGTAGCTGTTGTACTCTTATAATATTGAGTAAATTTCTCCACGAACATATAATAATATTTAACAAAATCGATTTTGATTTTCTTAAAAGGTGCTAATTGGTTTTATTGATTTCTTATAAACAATACAACTTGATCCCCGTGCGAGGAGTATGTTATAAAAACGCAAGTTCTATAAGTAATATTCTGGATACCAATTTTCCAAAATTTGTTACCATTCAGACAACCGAATGGTACAACTCATAAAATGATCATCGATTTTCTAACTAGCATTGTTCAACCATATATGTTATTTTGGTCATTTTCTCTCGGCCCAACCTAGTTCCCTGCTAAAAATAGCCCACTCCCAAGGCACGCTTCTGAGCCGGTCTTCGACTCTTCTGTTGAGATAGTCGCGCCACATGGCGGGATGTCATCCTACATTCCCACATTACGTTCGCCTGAACGCAGTCTCCAATCTAGCAGCCGTTTATCTCCCTCACAACTCCAACGGTTGACGGTCCTCCGGCAGATGTGGACAGCCCATAACATTAAGAGCTACGAGTATATCGGTGACTTTGGTATTTATACGAATTATTTCGTTCCGGAAGGAAAACACCGAGCATAGCACTATCCTAGCTAGCTGGAGTCAAAAGCCTTCTCATAGTCCACAAAAATTAGACACAGGGGTTAATTATATATTTATTTTTGAATGGACTGTTGCTGTATGGTCCTACAGACCTTTACGGCGTCACCGAATAGGACTTAAAAGAGCTGAAACTAAAAGGTAAAGGAATAACTCTCCGTCAAGTGTGTGGGAGGGTCTGCCCCTGGGTTACTAACCTTGGCCTTGGTCAAAGTTGTGTTCGAAAGTCGTGTCTGCGTCCCCGCCGGCGGGACGGTATAATGCGGTGTATTTTGTATTTGAGATAGGGAGCCATCCTGTAGGTTGTTAGCATTTGTGGTAGCGGCATCGGGATCTGGCACATGTCTAGGTCGTCTAAATCGAGCTGGTACGCCCGGTTCGGAACTGAATCAGATCAGATATCACCAAGGGATTTATCCAAATCCCTTGGTGATATCTGCCGGCTATCCAGCCATATCCAGCAGAAAATGAGCTCTAGTACCTTCTTGAAATATAGGTGGTTGCGGGTCAAAAGTATTGCTTGCACACCCATCACCACTGCTATGAATCGTGGTGTTTTGGTTTGTGTAAGCAAATCCTGCAGGATTATTGGTTGCTAATATCAATTGTGTACGTAGTAATTCTCTGCTTGTCTCACATTGTTCTTTAACCAGTGCTTTATACATTGTACTTAATTCTCTACGCATGTGATTCTCAATATGCATAAATTTTGCGTTTACATATACATACGTCCATATTTATTGATGTAAGAATAGTTTGTTTGTAGTAGTATAATCCATTCCTGACCTCCAGTACTTGTGCTTTGGGTGGTCAGTAATGGTTTTATTCCACAGTCTTATCCATAAGGTTGTCAGGAACTTATCATCCTTAATTGAATACATTGTTTAAGCATCGTGATTATATTCAGTTGACTTTACTGTACTAAAGTGGCATGACCTCTATAGAGCAAATCTTTGACATCATTGAGCAATGATCGCTAAGAGGTTCCACGTAATTAATCCATCGTAAGCGTCCATGCAGCTACTATCGCTCTATCTACATGGGAGTCCTGACCACGATGTTACAGTATCATCTTTATGACTACGTAATTATATACGCCCAGAGTATCCGTAAGTTTTCCTACATTGGACCAATGGTAGCTCCCAAAATTTAGTTCTCCGCTAGTGCATTTTTCTTCAGAAATTAGTGACAGATAATAATATGTAGTCGTTATAGAGGATTTCTCATAAGGTCTTATGTATTTCTCTGCACTCATTGGCTGTCAAATCTTGTATTAAAACACCCCTACCATACATTTACCTCTGAACAATGTGAATGCATACCGCAATATGTTAGGTACATTATTGTCGATTTCAACTAAACACTAAAAGACGGTATTACTCTGTTTTTTTTTTAGGATTTGGACCTCACGAATAATTTAAGACTTGTATTCAGGACATGGGTCAGAATCAATTATGATTTGGATGTGATATTCATATGTCCCCCTGATATGCCCCCTTAATTAATTATAATAATACACGTACGCGTGGTATTATTGTTATATTATTCAGGGATATCTGTCTCTAATACTACTCGAGAACATTAATAATTCAATCTACAAAAGAGATCTTTAATACATTTTGCTGCAATTTTCTCTAGGTAGATAAATGAATAATATGATATAGATAGTTTAGCTAAGTAATTGAAGTAAGATTTGCCGTTAGCCGATTTGGAATTGAGGCGTCAAATCGAACTACATGTACGCGCACAGTGTCGTGTCGTACTATATTTAAATCTTTAGATATGTATGAAGAACTAAATAAAAATGCCTGTTATTAATTATAATGTGAACATGGAACTAAATGATGACAGTTGCTACGAAAAAAACAGTTGACGCACTAACTGCAACAGCAATAGCAATAGTGCCTGTAAAAGTTACCCATTTTTTAAAAAATGGAATGGAATAACGGAATCCTTTAATTTATATACATACCACAACAATACGCTGGGGCGGTAGACTTACAATTATGTGAATGTATGCGTGCCGGTTTGTTTGTATAAGCGAGCCGACATTGGGTTTTCAGTGAGGCAGCGTCTGCAGTTTTAGTGTAGGTCCATGAATATATGAATACAAAGTATAAAATAATATTATTTAAGTTTGATGCGTTTCCAGTAGGAAGGTTAATGTCGCCCCACTCTTTTTTAAAACCTTTACAGTATACACATAGTACAAATTTTTGAATTGTAAAGTTGACTTGTAGCGAAGACGGAGTTCTGCCATGGCATTACTGTCGTGGATTGATTCCACATTGACCATAGTAATGTTAAATTTTGTATACTATTTTACATTTGATACAATGTGTGCATTGGAAAAAAATTTGATATTGACCTTGTATCGAGTTGAATTACATAATATTACGGATTTAACATTTTAAGGATATGAGATTAATATTAGTCCTTTAGTTGGATGGGTGATTATTGTGAATATTATTCCAAAGTAGCCGTAATGTTTGTAGAAAAGCATGTTAATCTCTAGTGAATTGTATGTTCATTGTTCAGTTACACCATACATTCAATTTTATACTTTTCTATGAACTAAATTATTTATGGCGAATGTTTTTCAGTATGTAACATTTATTATTATGTAGCAATTTACTTGAATTACTGTGAAGTTATGATCGTTTTCACGGTATTTGGGAAACAACCCCTGTATGTGAGAGGTTATTAAATAAAATAAAACTACCAAGTCTTCTTTCTCGTTGTACCCGTCATTTCTAACAAGACAACAAGATGATAACATGTAATATTGGTATGAGCTAAAACGTAAATGACTTTGGAATTGAAAAAAATAACAATTTATTTTGTATACCTTTATTTTCAATATACAGCAGAAGTCCTATGTTGAAACTTAACAATATATTTGTATGTAATGTATAATATGTATTAAGGACAAAGGAAGAGAGATTTGTTGTTGTTTCAGCTAGTTAAAACATATACATATCGCTATACGGTGTCCCCGAAAGATAAAAAATAATATAACTATGTGTTTTAACTAGTTAAAAGCAACAAAAAATATTTTTATTTAAATATCCCGCCACTGATCGAAGCAACCACCTCAACCCGGCTGGCACCTTTAGAGCGAAGTTCAGTTTTATTTTTCTGTACAAAGTACCGAAAAATATAACGTCTCATTTAGGTACAGTATACGATTCGGCAACTTGGAGACGTCACAACATCTAGTATCTCATCTCCTCTTTAGTTCCATGGTAATAGTTACACGCTGTTTTAGCTGTGTATGAGAGCTGTACTGGTAGAAGTTTCACAAAAAAATTATGGACCCGTCTCCAAATCGACTGCAGTAGTAACACCACTTGGCACACGTAAGCAGTTTGAACGTAATAACTTTGGCAAGATATTCGTGCCTAGAAAAAACCGAATTCCATCAAAACATGAACTAGATGAAAAATCATTAACACATAAAAAGCTATAGACGTAGTAAAGTCAGTTTTTCTTGAGTTGTCTTATTTAGTATACAATCCTGGCACTAGTTATGATTAAAATATTAGTTTAAAAAAATATTAATAGTTGACAGAAATTTGTTTCTGCGTTAAGTGATCATTTATTCTGTAATCCCTTTCATTCAGTGTCAATCTTATTTTTAAATCACAAATTACTAGATTAAGACCCGTAAGATTGTTTACTAAACAAACAAGTCAAAAAAAATGGAGTATTAATAAAACTGTCTATTGTTATGAGGTGTATGGGCAAACTTATTCTACTTTAAAAGTTGTTAGTAAAAAATCGACAAACAAAATGCTATATTATAGCGTTAGATCATAATAAGTAGGGGAATAATTACATTAAGTCAGCTTATTGGCTAAGGCTAGTACAAATTTAAGGCATTTTATTATTGCTTCGATTTTAATACAAGTGGTCAATCAGTTATCTTGGTGTTAAAAACCTATTGCTAAGTTAACATTATCGTTAAATAAAAAAGAGTTATATATTTTCATGCTGCAGTAGTAAATTAGTTTTATGAAAATACTCTGATGGAGGTAATATAACATGAATTTTCGTTTTGTAGGAGGCATTGTAATTGTAATGCCCTACAACCCATAGAGAGCTTTTTATCGTGTTATAATAATAAGCACGGTTTTGCAACTTCTTGAGCACTCTCATCCGTGAGCACTACAGTTTCTCTTCCCTGGGCTCGATTTTTGAATCTCACTCGCATAATAAATAATAACAACATCGAATACGTAGGCATTCCATGTTGTTTCACTTTCAATCCGACTTATCTAACGAGTCCGTCTTTGCCAATGGAATTAAAATTTCGCCCGGCGATAGAAATTGTCGCCTTATTTTGCACTTTTTACCTTTGTCCCCAATTACCTCGCTACGATCGAAAATCTAGTGACATCGGTAAATTTTCTGACCAACGGACAAAAGCCAAGCTGACAAGTGAAATTATCCCCACAGAGTTGCTAGTAGTCATCGCCCCGCGATACGACTTCCTTGCAAGTGGGCCGCAGCAGGATGGTGTGCTCGAACTGGGCGGTGTAGCAGCCCCTGGCGTATAGAAATTGTCGCCTTATTTTGCACTTTTTACCTTTGTCCCCAATTACCTCGCTACGATCGAAAATCTAGTGACATCGGTAAATTTTCTGACCAACGGACAAAAGCCAAGCAAGCTGACAATTGAAATTATCCCCACAGAGTTGCTAGTAGTCATCGCCCCTCGATACGACTTCCTTGCAAGTGGGCCGCAGTAGGATGGTGTGCTCGAACTGGGCGGTGTAGCAGCCCCTGGCGTCGCACAGCGGCGGGTACGCGTATCCCCACAGAGTTCCTAGTAGTCATCGCCCCGCGATACGACTTCCTTGCAAGTGGGCCGCAGTAGGATGGTGTGCTCGAACTGGGCGGTGTAGCAGCCCCTGGCGTCGCACAGCGGCGGGTACGCGTATCCCCACAGAGTTCCTAGTAGTCATCGCCCCGCGATACGACTTCCTTGCAAGTGGGCCGCAGCAGGATGGTGTGCTCGAACTGGGCGGTGTAGCAGCCCCTGGCGTCGCACAGCGGCGGGTACGCGTATCCCCACAGAGTTGCTAGTAGTCATCGCCCCGCGATACGACTTCCTTGCAAGTGGGCCGCAGCAGGATGGTGTGCTCGAACTGGGCGGTGTAGCAGCCCCTGGCGTCGCACAGCGGCGGGTACGCGTATCCCCACAGAGTTGCTAGTAGTCATCGCCCCGCGATACGACTTCCTTGCAAGTGGGCCGCAGCAGGATGGTGTGCTCGAACTGGGCGGTGTAGCAGCCCCTGGCGTCGCACAGCGGCGGGTACGCGTATCCCCACAGAGTTCCTAGTAGTCATCGCCCCGCGATACGACTTCCTTGCAAGTGGGCCGCAGCAGGATGGTGTGCTCGAACTGGGCGGTGTAGCAGCCCCTGGCGTCGCACAGCGGCGGGTACGCGTATCCCCACAGAGTTGCTAGTAGTCATCGCCCCTCGATACGACTTCCTTGCAAGTGGGCCGCAGCAGGATGGTATGCTCGAACTGGGCGGTGTAGCAGCCCCTGGCGTCGCACAGCGGCGGGTACGCGTATCCCCACAGAGTTGCTAGTAGTCATCGCCCCTCGATACGACTTCCTTGCAAGTGGGCCGCAGCAGGATGGTGTGCTCGAACTGGGCGGTGTAGCAGCCCCGGGCGTCGCACAGCGGCGGGTACGCGTATCCCCACAGAGTTGCTAGTAGTCATCGCCCCTCGATACGACTTCCTTGCAAGTGGGCCGCAGCAGGATGGTGTGCTCGAACTGGGCGGTGTAGCAGCCCTTGATGTCGCACAGCGGCGGGTACGCGTCCACCACGCCCTTGTCGCACAGGTCCTTCAGCGCCATGGCGTAGCGCGACGCGCCCGCGCGCTCCAACCACCGCTTGCAAAACGCAAGGGTACCGAAGTTCTTATTGATTAAATTCAGTAACTGCTTAGAAGACTGCAATCTGAAATAATAAATACATAAATAAATAAATAAATATCTTGGACATTCTCACACACGGCCATCTGACCCCAAAGTAGGCGCGAGCCTGTGTTATGGGTGTCAGAGACTGATATACATACATAGATATTTTTAAATACATACATAAATAGATAATATTGATATCCAGACACAGAACAAATACAAGTGTTCGTCACACGAATATTTGTCCTGAGTGGGATTCGAACCCACGACCTTTGGCGCAACAGACAGGGTCACTACCGATTGCGCCAACGGGCCTGTCAAAATAAGTTTTTATATTGTATTTTTTTTACATATTATACAAAATCATTTATTGCATCATGTGTAACAATGTTAAAATTGTTTAGATATTTAAATGGCCCGTTTGTACTTACGGTAGTGACCCTGCCTGTTACGCCAGGGATCGTGAGTTCGAATCCCACTCAGGACAAAACATTCGTGTGACGAACACTTGAGTTTGTTCTGTGTCTGAATGTTAATATATCTATTTAAGTATGTATGTATTTAAAAATATATGTATATCAGTCTTCGACACCCATAGTGCAGGCTCGCGGCTAGTTTGGGGATAGATGGCCGTGTGTGAGAATGTCCATGATATTTATTTATTTAATATTTATTTTTACTTTAATGCAAATTACCATTAAGTGGGAGTGTGCTTAAACCTTAACGGAAAGGTAGACGTAAAGTTAAAAACAAAATTACCTCAGAGGCACAAATTGTTGATCAAAATTTTTCATATAGTGGGAGCAGTCCATATCATCGTGCACCTGCCCGCGCCCAGTGGAACCAAACGTTTCTATTGCATAGAATTCATTTTCCTCCATACGGGTGGTTTCACCACCTTTAACAATTGGCACTGTTTTTCCTGCGTGGATTCCTACAAAAATACAGTACGATTTCAAGTTTTTGCTTGATCAGCATAATTTTTATGTATGTAAATTGTAAACTAATATAATGAATCAAGATGGAAGAGAAAGATGTTACTAATGTTGCTTAAATACTAGTATATGTTTTTTAAAAGTTGTTAATCCATGGATAATTAAAATATCCCATGTGACTGAGAACAAGGTAATTTTTCAGCATTGATTTGGAGAGATTTGACCCTTTTTTTTGGGCAAGTAAATAATAGGCAAATGATTGAAAATACAGCAGGCATCAAAGTAAGTAAGTAAGTATCATAGTTACTTATACCAACTGCTTTCCATATTCTATTTGCTACTTTAAAAACCCTGATTACAACTTACTATATGGTCCTATAGAATGTCCATTCAAATTACGGATTGGTTTCACTTGATAGACCTGACCATCTAATTCAACTTCATGAGACTCCATCACCTGAAAAATAAACAGGAATTTAATTTTTTAAGCCTTTTAAGCTGCTGTTCCCAGTTGTTATCGTTAATGGCCAATAAATAATAAAATAATGGTCGTTATTGTTAATGGCCTTCTGAAAATTTTGTTGGCCACTAAGCTCGACGCTCTTCAAGCCCAAGGCCTTCAATAAATAAAACTAATAACAAAAACTTCAATAAATAAAATAATAATGTGCAATATGTACACACCTCTTGCACTGCAGCACCAACATCGCACAGTCTCACATCAACACCAGAAGCCTTAATACCAGCCTCCGTTGCCTCCTGTACACCTTTCACCAATGGATCATAGCGTGGATTGAAGTGCAGAGTGAACGCACAATCGATGATACGCCCATTAATGTGGGTACCAAAATCAATTTTGACCACATCATCATACTCGAGGACTGTAGTATCGCCTGATGAGAATTTAGGTAAATATTAATATATATATATAATATATATTTCGAAAAAGAGTAAAATGTATAATTGAAAATTACAAGTTAGTCATAGAATTCAGGGTTTGTTTCACATTAATTCAATTTAGAATCTATTCTGTACAAACACGGAACAGCAAAAAGTGGTGTAATATTGATATTATTTTCCATTTCAGAGCACCTATAATAACATGTATGTCTTTTATACAATTCATATATCAATGTTCAATACAATACAATAAAGTTATTATGCATCTCATTAAAAAAGTAAATTGACCAGTGACCTGTATTTGGTGTATAATGAGCAGCGCAGTGGTTACGACTGCACCCAGTAGGAAAGGCCAGCCCTGCTTTCAGTCCATCCTCACCAATCAGACGCCTAGCAGTTGACTCTAGTTCTTCACATATTTCAATCATTGTCATACCAGGTTTTATCCACTCACGTATATGCTTGCGAGTCTAAAAAAATATTGAAATTTATTTATTTTATGATAGAATTTTAGTTGACTAATTTTTACTACTTACAAAGTTCACTTCATAAGAAAAGGTAGCGCAAGATGATATCACACCTATATTTCACGTACATACACCCATCTTTCATCAGTTGTTTTAGGCCCCATGTGCCCTAAGGTAAGGCTATTGCTATATTCTGGGTGCTATATTCAGCATACTGGGCAAGTTATAAAAACCTGTTGTTGTTGCCAGACCCAGGTATCAAACCCATGACCTCTAGCTTAGCAGTCGCTCTTACAACCACTAGACCAATGAGGCAGTTATATTGGAAAACTATTAAATAATTTTATTTTCATATACTACTTGACCAAGCCAATTGTTGATTGGGAAATCAATATTATTGAAAAAAATCTAATAATTAGGTTTGCCAATAACCCACCCACCTCACCACCCTCAATGGAGTAGGGTGGTGCAGTCCTCTCCAGGCTTTCAGTTGTGAAAATAGACTGGACGGTAGTGGGTTACAGATTTACATTAGATATACATATAACAGTTTATTACGTTGTCCAAAACTCTAGCATACAAGGCATAGCATGGTACTCTCATCAATTTGTACATAATTAAGTTCAAAACCTG
The DNA here is from genome assembly GCA_944567765.1 of Carterocephalus palaemon. NCBI lineage: Eukaryota > Metazoa > Arthropoda > Insecta > Lepidoptera > Hesperiidae > Carterocephalus > Carterocephalus palaemon. Next base: position 8,761,754 of record OX155643.1, on the reverse strand, counting down.
TCTGTGGGCTTCTGCAGCTTGTCTTATCTCCTGATAAATGTCTTGTTGAAGTCTATCTAAAGCTCTTTTCTCCTCACTTGAAAAGCGATCTTTGGCAGTTCTTTCGTCAATTCCCTCTGCTGGGCCATGTTCCATTATCTGGCCCTCGGGGAAGTTACCTATGTAATAAAAATATAACGAAATTAAACCAAAAAAAAAGCAGATCACATTCTCAACTTGATAAACTACTAACATCATAATTATGTATTTATATTTTTTATTTCTGTGAAAATGGTCGGTGGTAATTCATTCTTAGTATTACTCGGTGTAACTTTATAGTATTGGATGCTATAAATCTACCATTAAACAAAACCTAAACGTACCATCGGGGAACAGTTCCGAAATTGGTATTGTTGGAGGGGTTGTTTGAACCTTTCCGGTGGACTTATTCGGCTTCTTTTTATTCTTCTTCTTCTTTTTTTTATCTTCGCCTCCCCCGGGTTCATCGTCCAGAGGTACTGGTGGCTCTTCCTGTTTTTCCGTAACGCCATTGCCAACTGGAGTCTCATTGGCCGCTAAAACGAAAAAATAACCTATTACATTATTTTATTTGCTACAGTTCTTCAAAGGCATCTAAGTAAAATGCGTTTTAAGTTCCCGACCACACTACCATAGTTTAACCTAACCTGTCTTCTTCTTTTTTTTCTTTTTCTTCTTCTTGGCGGGATCTTTCGACGCTTCCGCCAAATCTAATTCCTCTTCCTCATCGTCATTTTCCAAATTGTCAGTATTCAATTCTTCTACAGTTTTAACGGCAGCCATTCTAAGTTAAATATCAATTTACAAAATAAGTTTCGCCTCGCCTGCCTTGTCTTGCGACTAGTCATTCATAAACTCTATGTTCATAAACAAGTTAGTGTTACCGGTAATAAAAACACAATAAACTGAATAAACTCGGTGGTCGTAGTGTTGCAATCACTCACCTCAAAGAACTGCGTATAAAGCGCCCCGCACACAGCCAGTTTCAGTGGCACTGCCAATCGAGTCGTGTGTAAACTTGCAAGTCCACGGTGCTGTTAGCCCTACAGGCCTAGTGCCTAGCTGATATCGTAATGCCATTTTAAACACTGAAAAGTCTAGGAAAGCTCTTGAGATAGAGAGAGAGCCTAATTTAGGCTGTAGTGCCGATTTGTAGGGTGTGAAATAAATAAATAATTTATTTATTTATTACTTATTATTCTCAATTTTAAACCATAATAATCCAATTGTTATAGACTACCTATTTATTTTATTTATTTGTAGGATGGGGGTGTGGGCTAAGCCACTGCGACCTAACGAGATCTATTGTAGCTAGCCCCCAGAAATTCAAACCTGTTCCCAAAGGCCAATCACTCGGATAAATCCCTGGATGCCTTTGGGGTCAAGTTCCTTGATTGTACAAGGTGTGACTAGGCTTCCGCCCAGTTTGCGACTTCTGTCATGAGCCACTGCAGGGCAGTCGCAGAGGATGTGGATGGGTGATTCTTCCGCCTCATTACAGAATCTACAGGCACCAGTGCTGGCTCTTCCTATCGTATGTAAGTGTTTATTTAACCTACAGTGTCGAGTGAGGAGTCTAATTAAAATCCGCAGTTCGGTGCGGTTTAGACTAAACACTTTCTTTGAATGATTTTTCGATATGCCCACCATTGGTTCCGGTCCCATGGTGGGCAGTTCAGCCCCTTCCCTTGCTAACCTGTCAGCATTCTCGTTTCCATCTATTCCCATGTGTCCAGGCACCCAGCCCAGGGTGACCTTGTTCCTGAGTGCTAATCTGTTCAGTACCTGGATAGCTTCAAAGATTATCTTTGAGGTGACTACGTTGGATTTCAGTGCCATTTTTATTTGTTGGCTGATTTTACCTATATCTCGCTTGTCTATTATTTATAATAACATTCCACTTACCCCTCTGAGTAAGAGTAGGTATAGGTAGGTGATTTATTATTACGGCAAACGTCCCTGATATTTAGATTGACAAATTATTGATTTACTTCATTTCAACTATATGCTCAAATTCAGCCTATCACTTCGGTTCCGGGTTTTAATCCCAGCGGCCTGCCCCTGCACTAAAAACTTGTCTAAGTAATGTGCGCACTAAGAAATTAATATCGTAAAACGAAAACGTCGTATGTACCTAAGCCTGCAACTTGACTTCAATCCTGAGAGCGAAGGCATGTGAAGTCTGCCAATCCGCAATCGACCAGCACTGCAGCGGGATGGACTTCCCATTTCGTGAGGAGACGGGGACCTTCAATAGCCCAGGGGGACATTGAAAGGGTTGTGGTGGTGATTTCAATTTAGTCACCTTAAAAAAATTCTTTCTCCTAATTCAACTCATATTATTATTATCTGTGTAACAATAGATGGTTTGCAGCCTATTTATCTGACCATATATATAATATAATGCTAATATATAACTAAATATAATAATATAATTATATATAATACTAGTGGACGCCCGCAGCTTCGCTCGCGTGGAATTAGACGTAACATAACCTATAGTCTGTCAAGAAAGTCATGAAAAAAAAGGAGGGCGCCACTATCTTTAATATGATATCCCTATATACATTGACTGAAAAGTTTTGATGCTTGGTTTTTATTTTTATTTTATAATAAATTAATGTAAATACCTTATTATTAATAAGCCATTAACCTCTCAAGCGTGACGCAGATTTGACAGGAAAACGCAAACGTCAAGCGTGGCAACCGGAGACCGGTGTTCCCACGCTCACTTATTTCTTGGCTCATTTCTTATTAGATTCAGTTTCTTTCCATTATGACTGTTTTAATAAGCTAAACCTAATTAAATTGAGAATCTAGAAACATTAATCTAGTGCCATGATTTATTACAACTCCGCCGAGGACGTAATAATATTAGAAAATAGCTTTGGAAAAATAGGTTGTGAAATGTACTGATGTTATTTGGATTTTATTAAAAAACTACGTAATAAATTCTATGTGTTTTTATTACTATATAATCCTGTCCATGTATCTAAAACAATACAAGCAAAATATTAGTATACTACCATACAAATATTTCTTGTAAAACAAGTTTATTTGATCTCACTCGCACGACGTCCACTTGAGTGGTGCCAAAAGTGGTCGTTATATTTTATCTCGGATCTTATTACTCATAAGGCGTAGAACAAAGCCTTTTTGTTTACAGTAACTAGAGTATATCTATTATACGATAGCAGAACGAGCAAATCGTTTATCTAGCTTGATTGAATACGTTTCGACAGTTAAAACTTACGACTGACTGCAATCTATAGTCTCTATGGCTGAATTTAATTATGTATACGTCTATCCTGCTATTATGTAACAGGGCTTAGTGAAAAATAGCTCTCAAAATCGGCCAACACTAGGGTACAAAAAAAAATAAACTGAAATAATATTATTTTTTATTAATCAGAGTCGAAATCTGTGTCCAGGTATTCGACTCCCGAAATATTTCCTGAACTTCCTGCACAGTGAGGTTGGTCCATTTCTTCCTCTTCGGATTCACTGGAACTATCATCCCCTAATTGGATGACAAGTCTATCAACATCGTTATATAAAGTTCCTCCTCGAGTGTGATATTCTTTTTCAATCTTAATGACATGGTCAACACAATTTTTCCATTCTTGTGAAGTTACTGACTGGAATACTTCTTCTGCCAACTTTGCAACATTTTGACCACCAACATTCTTTAATGCAATACGCTTTTTTACCATTACCCAAATTAATTCAATTGGGTTTAGATCACAATGGTAAGGCGGCAGTCTTACCACTGTATTATGTCCATATTCTCCTAAAAGTTCATCAATATAATATACAGGGTCAGGCTTATGTTTTTTTACCAACATTAACAAGGATGGTTTCCTTAATGTTTCATCAAATGCAATGTTATTTTCTAGTAACCACAATTTTATTTCATCGACTCTTGAAGCAGATGTAGGAGCCTGGTGAAAAACGAATAGTTAGTAATGTAATTTAATTTTAAACATACAATCATTCTGCATAATATAAAAATAAGAAAGACATTAATAATAATATACCTTGTTTGTTATAACTGAGTGGTATGGTGCATTATCCATCACAATGATTGATGGTTCATTTAAATTGGGCACTAACTTTTCTGTTATCCATTTCGTAAAATTATGAGCATTCATCTCGGAATGGTAATCTTCTTGCTTGTTTTTACCAGAAAATATTAGAAGCGCATTCGGCACAAAACCTTTCTCACTACCAGCATGTACTATTATCCACCGTTTCCCTTTGGATATATTTTGTTGGACACCTGCAACATTAACAGACTGCCAACATTTAGTTACTTTGTACGACTCGTGTATGTAACTCTCGTCCAAATAAATAATGTTTTTTTGAAGTTCCTCTGGCAAACTTCTATTGTCAAGAATTTGCTTTAAATAATACTCCCGCTTTGATGCTATTGCTGGTTTCTCTATCAGGGCCAATCTATTTGTTTGACATTTTTTAAATTTAAAGCCAATGGAGAATAAAATCTGTCTTAAATGTTCGTGACTGCCATCAAAATTCAATTCGTCCTTCACCGTTGATAATAGTTTTCTTAGTGTAGGTACTTCTTTTTGTACAGTGTAGAAAAACTGAACTTTTTGACGAATAGCACATATATCAAAATCATCGATCTCTTTCTTAGGTCTTCCTTTCCTGTTTTTGCCAGGCGTTACAAATTTACCCCCATTCTTCATGCCTTCGTCCACTATGCGCCGAACGGTGCTTTCGGAGACACCTGAAAACAGTGCGAGCATATTAAATATAAACAAATAATAAATATCTCAAATTATTTAGTTATATTTGAATAAAAAATAATAAAGGATCAAAATTGTTCACCGTGTAGTAATATTTGCAGCATAATTAGGTATAACTTGATAACCTCAAAAATAGGTAAACAATACTATTTATACAAGTAAAATTACATTTAAAAACAAAAAATTTAGAGGGACTACAGTCGCTTCACTTTATTTAACAATAAAATACGTGTACATACCAGTTACTTTTGCTGTTCGACCGTAAACATCGTCCAACTCGGAAAGCAACTTTCCCGCTTGAAATTCACTCATAAATTCTTCAAAAACCTTAAATATGATTTGTCTCGAGCCACTCTTATAAACATTCCGATTCATTCTAACTTATTAAACCGTTTCAAGATAAGAAAACCTAGAAATACTTCAAAAAATCCGTGAAATCATTCATAACAACCTACGAAGTGACAATTGATATACACAGCTTGATAGTAATTCAGTGTTGCCACAGCATGCAAAATAATTAGTTCCTAAAACATTCTTTTCATGACTTTCTTGACAGACTATAAATACAAAATTTCATTGAAATAATGTAGGTATATACGAAAAACTTTTTTACCTACTAACTTTGCACCGACCTTTTACCCCCTTATGAGATGATTTTCGAAACTCAATAAAAAACCTTCTTATGTAATGAATTTCATTCGAATAACATCAAAAACGGCAAAGTTTCACACTAACTTTGCTCCCCCGTTTTACCCCCTTAGGGGGTGAATTTTCAAAAATTCATTCTTAGTGCTCCCCTACGTTATAAAAGGAACCCCTGTGCAAAATTTCAAGTTTCAAGCCCTTATAGTTTAGGCCCTGCGTTGATATGTCAGTCAGTCAGTCAGTCAGTCAGTCAGTCAGTCAGTCACCTTCTCCTTTTATTTAAATAGAAGATATAATAATATAATTACATGTATTAATATAAATAAGTAATGTGACTAACATGTGATTATAAATAACTATTTAGGGCGGATTCGACCAAACATAGACTTACACGCGCGTAACTATACCAGGGATAATTTTAGAGGTAGCGAGCTGAAAGCTGTCAATCATTTGTGAATTTTGCTTTGACATGACAGCTTCTTCTGACGTATGATAGAACATAAAAATCGCGTAGGCGATCATATGGCGCCTTATTTTATGGATAAAATTTATTCTCGTTTGGTCGAATCCGCCCTTAAGTGGCAGAATTGTTATCCCCGTGTTTAGTTCGCTGTTATGAAGTGAAGATTTCCTCATTCATTCAAAACGTAAATAGAAAATTCTCTAGATGTCTATATCTTCTATATTATAAAAATGAATCGCAAAATGTGTTGGTAAGCGCATAAGTCAACAACGCCTGGACCAATTTGGCTAATTCTTTTGTTTAAATGATCGTTGAAGTTCAAGAATGGTTTTTACGGCGAGAAAAATTTGAAAATTCATCCCCTAAGGGGGTAAAACGGGGGTGTAAAGTTAGTATGAAGCTTTGCCGTTTTTGAAATTAGTGAATGTGTAACGCGAGCGAAGCTGCGGGCGTCCACTAGTTAATAATAATATAGAGGAAACATTTGTTTGTAATGTTTTCACACAAAAACTATTGGACCGATTTAAAAAAAATCTTTCACCATTAAAAAGCTGCATCTTCACTGAGTGATATAGCTAATAATTTAATTAATATTCAGTAGAATTAAAATATAAAGCCTTTACAGAGCACTATTTAAGTGTGGTGGATGTAAATTTCGAATAGGTATCAGTTACAATAAGATAGAGCTGCTTATCTATTCGTTAATAACATCATTGTAGGTAATTGGGAATTGTCAGTGGAGTAATGAACACAATACACTGTTATCGAGTAAAAGTGAGATTAGGCGATAAGGAGGCACGTTGTGCCGCGGCAATGTTTACAATGGCGCCAAATCTAAGGCAGTATATAAATATACGTTGAGGTTCATAAGGCGACCTGAAGGCGGTGCGAGCATGGAGAGATAGGTTACCGACCTGATGCTCGAGGGATTTTCTATTATTGAGATGTGAGTAGATGTGAATAAAGAATGTAGCGTTCACAGCCCAATGGCTCGCGTCGATTCAATGTGATCGAAAGAGTTAAGCAACGACGGGCGCGGTTGGTTTGTGGATGGGTGACCGCTAGCGGCAAAATTTCATGGACGCTACCGTGCTTCGGAGGGCACGTAAAGCCGTCGGTCCCGGTTGTTTTCAATGCTGGAAACACATTCACATAGTTTAGTTACCGTAAAGCACATCTATGTACTTATAAGTATGTAGTTGTAATTAACGTAGCTGTTATTATAAAGGTAATATTGAACTGTGTTGAACTAAAATAACGTCGTTTTAACAGAAAACGGTACATGAAAATCAAAGTCATTTAGACCTTATCGACGTAGCAAATAGCGTCGCGTATAGGCGGTAATGTGAGGTTCTATGTTTTCACCCATATACGGTGAGTGGATACGTTGTTTTGAGGCGGCATGCGGCATTCGGCGGCAGTCGGTGCTCGTGCTCCCGCCGTACGCCGTTCGTTACGCCACGGCTACACGCTACGACGCCGTAGCCGGTGTATGACTCGGTCACGTAAGACACTATACTTATAAGTATTATGAAGTGATAGTATGGTTTTTTATATACGAAATAAATAGTAGCAACAGTTTCTTTTTTCGTTACCTTAGACTTGTTTGAAAAGTCTTATTTATTTCAACACGTGTGCTAATAATAAAGTTGTGCAAAACTCTTTTATTAGTCGTTAGTACACAGACTTCATTTACGATAATAATTATTGTGATGTTTTGATAATTTGATGGTCCTTGGCTTCAGCGATACATTTTTTTCGGTAAGTAAAATAATTATTAGCGCTTTTACTATGTAATGAACTTCCCCGTGTATTGTACCTACTGAGCAAAATTTACGCCAAATTAACTACCGTAGTGCACCTGTGTAAAATAAGTACCTAGTAGTTATTTTACATGAGTACGCTAATTTTAAATGCGTATTGTAGGTTTTCAGTATCATGTTTATTAGTTTGTTGGTGAGTCGTGCAATCGAACTTATTTTGACAACAAGTAAGTAGGGTCACCTAACGTTTCTGTCGTAGCACTGTGAAAGGTGCCTACAATGTTTAATTTAGTTCTGTGTTGTTATGTTATCTGTTGACATAACTAACATGAAAAGTTAATATGTAGCTAAAAATAAATAACATACAAATGTTGTAGGTTACAAAGGAACGAATTTCTATGTTTAATATTACGTACTCGTTTGCTTTTTCAAACTGGGCTGACTTGGTAGATAAGTACCTAAGAATACATATTGCAGCGCTAGTAATAAATATATTTTAACCCAAAATTTTCTTCCACTGAGAAATTAGAATTAAGAACAAATTTATAGCCCACATTTCACATCATTCTCAAATCGCGTCTTTCAACAAATATCTTGCAGTTAATATGAGACAGACTTATCTTTAATGCTCTAAGTAATAAAAAAGTTTTGGTAAAACTTTTTTTTTATTTTCATGCATTGTCATCGAAACCAAATATGTGTACCAAATTTCAGCTCGATAGCTTCAGTGGAAGTGGGTGAAATATTGATTGCAAGATTCCAGGACATACTTACATACGAGTGAAGTTAAATAAAAGCTTTTAAAAAGTCATGTTAACATTTTTTCAATAAATTATTTGGTATGCGGTACCACCTATCAACCTATCTACTTCCGCCCATGGAACCTGTGACAAACTGTGGCTCTGTCTGAGCTCTGTTGAGCTGGGTTAGTTCACAATAAATAAGATGATAATAGTTGGTCGGCTCGTTAGTATGAGTGTGGCGGTGATAGTGCCCCGGGTGTTTTTTTTATTTATTTGTATCTACTAAAAACACGCCTTAAAACTTTTTTTTTAAATTCTTCTTTATGAGAAACTTGAAAGCAAAACTTCCGCGAACAATAAGAACATTCAGTAAGGTACTCGTATCGATACATTTAAATATAAATAGATTGGTTTGTTCCAAGCTAGGTCCACGTAATATAAGTCGACCTAAATGGCGTCTTAGCCCAGATTTCATCCGCATACGCTCTCCTGTGCATTTTGAATGTCCGCTTTATTTCAACTGTTGGCAAATTGAATTGTTTTTTGGATCATATACAATATTATATAAACAATAGTATATTTTGTTACCTTTATATATGTATCGAATCGCCATAGTTTATCAAACAAATGTAATATAATTCAAAGATTCCATGGGCAGTCCGTGTCTACGAAATGAGACAGTCAATGGGGATGTAGAGATCTAATTTCTTCTCTCTATTCACGCAATGACACGTGGCTCATGGTAGTACGTTATTCAACGAAGTTTCTCTAATCAGGGCTTCACTCATGATTTTCAGACAGTTCTTACGAACTGTGTAGAGAAAGAAATCATGAGTGAAACGCGGATTAGGCTTCAGTAGGTTGTATTTTAATTCGCACCGCACAGATTTATTAGATTAATATGCTACAGTGCATTCAGTTAATCAGACTGACCACAAGCTGACGTTACGCTAATAAACCAAGACAACCACATTTATAAAATCCCTTTTTTGTAAAGGGGCTTAAAATAGGTTCTTTCAGCCGTTTATGCTCCAAGAGAGAAAACAGTCCGACAATACCTAGAGATACAGGATGTTACAATAAATTCCCTTAAAGCCCTTATATAAAACGAGGTTTATTGGTGAAATATTAATTGGGGTGAAAATTTACTCATTGAATTTGAAAAAATAATGTTTGTTTCGCCAATACCTAAATGAAATAATTTAATCTAAATATGCATACATATTTGTTTTTACTTCCAACACTTTTGGTGTTTTAACCATTCGTTTCATATTACCTGGATTTGCAGAGGGACCTAAGGCTATTTGAACCTACCTTATGAATGTACATGATGAAGTACTATGGCCTACGTTTTGTATTCTATTCTGGCTCGCCCTGTATAATAATGGTCTATGCGTACCTACAATTCTACAGTATACCAACGCGCTAAAAACATTCTCACCGACCTCGTCTCGCGTAGTCTGCTAAAAATTTTGTTTACTTTTATAATCTAAGGGTAATTCAGAAAAACGTCATATCACTGTTACTTGCAACAAATTTTTTAGAACATTTATTATGTGTTGAATGCTGGCTTTATATCATGCGATTAGGGAAATGGGTTTACCGACTCATTGCTGTAATGGTCCAGAGTATCCTTTTACCGTAACAATAAGCGTTTATATCATAATAGGAAACGAGCTATTCATATTATATATGTAACGGCTTTTATTCCTTAAGAGGATAGTTATCCTGGGCCCTAACTAAAATGACCCAACATGTTTTTGTACCGTGATACAACGAAGTTATTGCGTAAGCTGCTAAAATATGTTTAAGCAACACTATGCAACTAAAAATTTTGCTACCGAAGAAGTTTATTATCTATGTTTAGAGAATAATAAATTACTAGTCTACTTTACTTTTTTCTTTCAAATAATTTCTTTGACCTGAGTTCGTCGCGTCACCTCGAGCTAAGCGCTAAGCTGACTCATGAATATTGGAAGTAAACAAATTGCTTGAAAGATTTTTACGATCGCCGATGTAACTATGGCCTATGTAAAGATCAGCATCTGTAAACCTATAAATATACAATGACAGCTAAAAGGAAAGTTATTTTGAAACTCTACTAGGTACTTCCATTAACTATCTTTTCTTTGTCATTACTATCATTTATATGTATATAATGTACCTCCAATTGCGGGACAATTTTTTATTTGCATTAAATATTTCAAAATCATAAATAATCTGCTGGTATATCTTTATATACCAGCAGATTATTCAGATTTAAATTGTAATTAGTGGCCGTCCGCAGCTTCGCTTGCATGGATTAGAATGTTCGTTTGTAGTTCCTATGCTTCTCAAGGAACTATCCGGAAAAACTCTACCCGTTGAAGTTCAAATAGATGAATTATGTCATGGATGTCAATATTATCTATTTAAGTATGTATTTAAAAATATCTATGTATGTATATCAGTCTCTGACACCCATATCACAGGCTCGCGTCTACTTTGGGGTCAGATGGCCGTGTGTGAAAATGTCCAAGATATTTATTTATTTTATTTTATTTATTAACGGGATAAAAGTCCATCCATCCGTCCATCTAATCCAAGCTAAGTAATATATGTACATTAAGTATTGTAATAACGACATTGTTTAAAAATAATTAAGGACACGCTGTTTTAGATAACCAAACTAAAACATTTTTTTTAAATTTTTCATAATAATAATTTGCATTGTCATCAGTCCTTGAAAAGTGCGAAGTTTTAAATTTATTCGACGTTATGAAGTGGGCGATCAATGATACCGTTCATTCAATGATCAAATCACGTTCAATGATTCCGTTACATACCTACATACCTACATACACATTATACATTCCAAGTACAAAGTTAATAAAAGCGTGCTTAAATTAAACCTACCTACCCTAAAACTTTAAGAGACAAACAAAATCCACGTTTTTTAATATTGGTATAGATCTGTAATCTAAATTATAGATAAACTGTTCAATTGTTCATTCAATGCGAGTGTGGTAATTTGATATTGATCTCGCACGTCGAATTGACCTTAACATGGTATCTACACGAAGAAAATTAATCGAAACTCTGTTGAGTAGGTATATACTCGTACTACATTATGTAGTATGAAGCTTGGCTACCTATTAGGATAAGATTTTTTTTTGCGCAAATGAACGGATCCTCAAATCAATTAAGTAGATTGATAAACGAGATTTGTGCATACGTAAGTGGACAATCTTAGGTTTCTAAGGTATCCCAACAGACTAGAATGACTTATCATACTGGAATCCGTTTTCAAAAGTAATAAAGTTCGACGAATCCCTCTTAACGCATTAGTTATGAACAAGCCGTTCACGCGCTACCAGAACAGACTTTTGAAAACAAACAAATTTTTATTCCTGTACGTTCGGTCTAATCTGGAGCATAAAGAAAAAATATTTGCCTTGTAAAATCATTAACGACTACACTACTGCGAGGTTGTTATTGATGTAATTTTGATGCAAACATCCAAACCATGTCCACTGCATTGTATACCTGAATGACCTGACAGGAAGGATTATTAACAGTTACATTGTGCGATTTTCTCTGATAAACTTTAATGGCCGAGCTTGTCAATTTCTACAACGGTCCTTTAATCTCGTATAAAAGTGAGTTACGTTTTAGTGGTAGTGGTAGTTACGTAGTTCTAATTGTAATGAGTTTCATTGTCTGCCCGGTCTTGGCTCTATTATTAGGGTTCCGTAGCCAAATGGCAAAAAACGGAACCCTTATGGATTCGTCATGTTTGTCTGTCTGTCCGTCCGTATGTCACAGCCACTTTTTTCCGAAACTATAAGTACTATACTGTTGAAACTTGAAATCTACTTACGTAGATGTATTCTGTGAACCGCATTCAGATTTTCACATAAAAATAAAAAAATAAAACCATAAATTTTGGGGGTTACATACTTGAACTACATACCTAACTGAAACTCAAAAATTTTTTTGTCATCAAACCCATACGTGTATAATATCCATATCCTAGATAGATAGGTCTTAAAAAATGATATTGAGGTTTCTAATATCATTTTTTTCTAAACTGAATAGTATGCGCGAGAGACACTAATATATTAGTAATAAGTATTAGTATATATCTCATAGTTGTTCTTTTCAGTTTTTACCTGCCACCAGCAAATTTTCTATATCCACCCAGGGTTGGCCGGTAGAAAATTTTAACTTGGCACTGAACTTGTTATTGGCGTATTTTTGTTATAAGTAGTGTTTAGTAAAGTGTACCTACATTTTTTCATTGGGATATTTTCTATTTCTATAATGTAAGTGTTCTTTAAATGCGTATACGTAAGTAGACCTAATGCGTGATTTCTTTCTTTCTTTTGTAGTGCCCCTGAATTAAAATTTTGAAAAAAATACTCAATCCACAGAAAAAGTTCCTCAATCCACAGAAGAGTGACCACTTAGCACGGTGACTTAGAACGACGGATCTACCATTACGATCATCCAATATCATATGAAAACGGACACTTGCAAGTACTACTACGATACCATCTTTATATTGTAGGCCGTTTAGGTTCTTCACGGTTGAAAGGCAATGGCTAAAGACGTTTATTCCACTTAAAGATTTAATTTTTTTACTTGCGGTACTGCCTTTATAGCTTACTAAGCTACCACTTACGAGTATATTAACAATCCCTATTCAAAAACATTTATTACATCTAAAAGAATTGTAGGATCAATTGTATCGCATGTGAGAGAGTACCTAGACAATTATTTTTTCTTTATGTGATGCTAAACGCCAAGCTTTTATTTTATTAAAGAACTCGCGTGTACAGAACATATAAAAGTAACATTTAATCTAACCGTAGTAAATTACGTTTAACATCAGATTAAAATTAAAAATAAGACTATTTTTACACGACTGCACCAGTAGGAGGGTTATGTTGTTAAGTTGTGTTTATGGAGGGGTATGTATGTTTGTAAGTATACATATATACATGCATGTGTACATGTTTGTATGTAACTTTATTTGGCACGCTTTGTAGTCTAAACGGCTTGATGGATTTTAGCTTTGTGGTGTCGTTAGATTCGTCTCAATTGTAAGAGTTACACTGGGTATATCAAAAAACTGAAAAGTAGTATGGCTGTTTTTTGGCGCCATATTGTGTCTTCAAAAATACATGAAAAATTATTGCGTTCGTAGTTACTATATGCCGTCTTTTTTTCCTTTGAGGAAAAAAAAATCAAAAAATCACCAATCAAAACCGAAACGGAAAAAATCATTATTGAAAAAATAACCGCATGCGTAAACTGGAAAAATATTTTCAAGCTTACTTATAAAATTAACTGAAAAGATAGAAACAAGTTGCCAATTTTATTTTATTTTAATGTTTCATGGTTGACATTGTTCAAGAACGCAGTCGGAGGCGTCAAATACTAACATTGATTACTATTTTCTTATCTACTCTATCTTTTCAGTGCATTTATTAATTTACTACTTTTATACTTATATTACGCAAATAGGAAGGGCATGTATTATTTGATAACCGTATTACCAGGATCTTTCTACGCAGCCATTATAAATAGAAACCATATTTTCCCTTAACGAGGTCTGTCCAGGTAATGTCCCTCGACCTTCTTTTAGACAAATTATATCTTGACAGATTGTAATATTATTACGGCTGGAAAGGAATTGATGTTTTGTAACGTTTGGGAGGTAGGTACTTTAAATTTTGAGACTACCTACTCATGGTGCTCATTCAATTTTATGATATCTTAGGCACAGAGTACATTTTATATAACTGAAATAGAGTCCGCGCTCAAGGCTTGTGCATGGCCCATGAATGTGACGCCATCTGTTTTTTAATTTGGAAAACTTCATGCATTTTTCTGCACCTTGGCACCTTTAATTTAAATTTTCTTTTAATGTTTCAATTAGAATAGAATTAGTTAGCTCTTAATTCATTAAGATCAAATACAATATGCCATCTTTTAGAGCATTAGTAACTAATCCTATTTTATAAAAATAAGAAGACTGTAATTTTATACGATAATTTATTGTTTAATTTATATTGCTACAGTAACACAAAGCGTAGGTAAAACACCAATGTTTACAAAGAATTAAAAAAGGCCCTGAAATTGTCAGAGAACACAACATTCATTCATGTTTAAAATTTCTTTGGCTGCATTCGAAGCCTCTGGTATAGGATACTTCTCCATCCTGTACATGATATGAAGTCACTTTTGAAGCAGCACTACTTATAAATAATTTAAGCAGTCTTCATTCACCTGAGGAAAATTATGAACCTGACTCGACTCATGCACAGGATTCAAATCATTCTTCATTCTTCTCAAACTGTTCTTCAATTTAAGTGATGAACAGAAGTCCAGTTATGCTTCGGAACTAGATTTTGACGACATCGATATTAATAAGTATTACATATTATTATTCGTAAGTAGACGTACATGCGGGGCTTCGGAATCCTATTTATCACGTCGTGAGGTGGAAAAATCGTAAAAAGTAGTGAAAATGCATTTATTTACAATTAATATTATGGAAATTAATGACACATTTGACATGTGACATTTGAATTTTCATTTTAAATTTAACTAAATGGCGTTTGTACAGTCCATTCCTACAATTCAACGACAGTAATTATGGAATATCAATATTTAAATTACAATATTTAAAATTGCTGGACCCATTTTCTGAACTTAATATTACTAATTATGGTTTATTTAGTACATAATGTTTTGTTTTATAAATCTGACATGATGTTACCAGATCAAAATATATAAAATAAATGGACAACCATTGGTAACACTGAATTGAAAAACGTCATTACTTGTGTAGATTAGTACCATCTTTTGTCTAATTTTAGAATGAAAATCAGTATAACCTGACAATATTTAATATCATGTCGCAGCAAACAAAGTCTACGTGTTTCTATACATCCTAAATTTGATTGGTTTTCCAAATATCTATTGTCTATGCTTCCGAGTAGGTTTTTTTTAACTGCAAACACCCTGATCTTAGGTACATTTGGGTAGTATTTTTATCGAAAAGATATATTGTACTGATACGGGGACATGTGGTTGGTATTCATCGATTATATTGGCTATCCTGTAAGCCCGACCTCAGTCGCACGGAGGGAATAAACGATCCAATCCGCATTGGAGCAGCGTGTATGCTTTAGATCTCCCTCAGCTGTGGCCGTGTGGGAGAGACATGTGCCCAACAGTGGGACACCTATTAATCGTATGTTGTGTAATTCGCTAGCAAACGAATTTATAGTTATTTTTATGATTTGATGTCGTTTTTAGGGTTACGTACCCAAAGGGTAAAACGGGACCCTATTACTAAGGCTCCGCTGTCCATCTATCACCAGACTGTATCTCATGAGCCGTGATAGATAGTTGAAATTTTCACAGATGATGTATTTCTGTTGCCGATATACCAACAAATATTAAAAAATCAGAAAAAAAGCCCCCATACATCTGCGTTTTTTATTGATAATGGTACGGAACCCTTCGTGAGTGAGTCCGACTCGCACTTGGCTGGTAGTTTTTAATATTTCAATACCGTTATTTTATTTCTAATAAAATCCATGTGACCTTCCTTTGATTGATGGAAGAAGCCCCATTATTAAGAGACTTTTATTCTCTTACATTCTTTAAAAATTTAAATGTGGAGGTTGTATACCTATAGGGTAACATATATATCAATGCCTATAGGTAGGTAACCTGACTACACTACTTACATACACCACATACTACTTCACTAACTTTTACTATGATCAAGATTTCAAAGACATCAAAATACTCGTATTTTATGAAGATGCGTCTCGTTTATGTTTGCAATAAATTTAGAAGCATCTCTTCATGTCGAACATAATGTAAGATATTATAACTTTTGGAAGAAAGTTGTAATAGTATATATATTTAGCATTATTGCCATTTGCCTACTAAATAGTATCTAGGTACTCGTTATAAGTGACCTAGCTCACACAAGTAAACTTTTTTTCGCAAAACTTTCTGAGTGGCCTGGTATATTCAATATACTTAGATAGTTTCTGGCAGGGAATCGTCACAAGTCACAATAGGCTCGTTTCGTTGATTGCGCGACCCGTTTTCATTGTACGATTTCATCTCTATAGCACCTGAAGTTGAATGGCCGGGACTATCAATTTCGACTAAAAGGCACATTATTTAGTATGACAGGCGATTTTCACCTGTGTCTTGGGTTGGCACGAAAATACAATTCAGACTAATACTTTATTGTTGGCAAACCTTACATTTATTTGTACAATTTAGTATTTACGCATTATTAAAGTTTATTAATGGTAACCTGTAAGCGTCGTTTTTTATTTTACCACTAGTGGACGCCCGCAGCTTCGCTCGCGTGGAATTAGACGTAACATAACCTAAATACAAAATTTCATTGAAATAGTGTAGGTGTACTAACTTTGCACCACCCTTTGGGGGGGTACCCCCTTAAGAGATGATTTTCGAAACTCAATAAAAAACCTTCATAGGTACTGAATTTCATTCGAATAACATCAAAAACGGCAAAGTTTCATACTAACTTTGCACCCCGGTTTTACCCCCTTAGGGGGTGAATTTTCAAAAATCCTTTCTTAGTGCTCCCCTACGTTATAAAAGGAACCCCTGTGCAAAATTTCAAGTTTCTAGCCCTTATAGTTTAGGCCCCGCGTTGATATGTCAGTCAGTCAGTCAGTCAGTCAGTCACCTTATCCTTTTATATATATAGATTTTGGTATATGTTTCAGTCAGGTCGGTAACTATTATTACGCTTATTTCATATCAACATAAGAGTCGGTCTAAAGTCCTGGGTTCAATCCCCGGGTTGAGAAAATAACTATTTTTTTTTCTTACTCGAAATTCCTACAAGTAGCTTGGAGTCTGAAATCATGGTGGCATGGTTGGATCACCTAAAATATAACAAACATAAATATACATAACAGTCGAATTTACATCCTTCTTTTGTGTAATTCGGCTAAAAAGAATTTATGCCACCATTTATTGAACAAAAAACGACATTTTATCATATAAATACTTCTTGAAGTGTTTGAAAATGAAACCACCAAAATATTATGATCTTCAAAAAGTATTTCTAACTAGTGGACGCCCGCAGCTTCGCTCGCGTTACACATTCACTAACTTCAAAAACGGCAAAGCTTCATACTAACTTTGCACCCCCGTTTTACCCCCTTAGGGGATGAATTTTCAAATTTTTCTCGCCGTAAAAACCATCCTTGAACATCAACGAACATTTAAAAAAAAGAATTGGCCAAATTGGTCCAGGCGTTGTTGAGTTATGCGCTTACCAACACATTTTACGATTCATTTTTATTATATAGATTAAAGGGGTCGTGGGGACTCCTTTACGTTTATTTGACAAGTCTCGGTATCCGCAGCGATCCACTTTAGTTTTGTAGAGTTGAAGAAAACAAAACAAAGGTGAGATTCATTCTATTAGCATTTATATTAACACTTGGTGTGAACCACGTTACCACCACAACCTTTTCTTTGTCCCATTGTTGGGCACTCAGAATGGGAGGGGTTAGGTCCACCACGCTGGCCAAGTGCGTATTGGCAGACTTCACATGCCTTCGAGAACATTATGAAGAACTCCCCGGCATACAGGTTTCCTCATGATGTGTCCTTCACCGTTACAGCAAGTGACATTCAATTTCTTAAAACGCACATAACTTAGAAAAGTCATTGGTGCGTGCCGCTTGGGTTTAAACCCGGATCGCTCGAGTCGAGTTCGATAGCCACTGGGCTGTCACCTCTTAGCGTTAAGGTGAAACATAATATGATTTTTATACCATAACTAGTGGACGCCCGCAGCTTCGCTCGCGCAGAATTAGACCTATTAACGACGTCTGCCCGCGTTCGGGTTGCCCACTTGACTTAAAAAACGGCAAAGTTTCACCCCCATAGGGGGTGAATTTTAAAAAATGCTTTCTTAGTGCTCCCCTACGCTATAAAAGGAACCCCTGTGCAAAATTTCAAGTTTCTAACTCTTATTAGGCCCTGCGTTGATATGTCAGTCAGTCAGTCAGTCAGTCAGTCAGTCAGTCAGTCAGTCAGTCACCTTCTCCTTTTATAGTATATAGATATATTAAAATTGATTAAAATCTCGTTTACTAGTAAACATACTCGTAAGTCGTAACTAACTAAAATAGTTATGATCGAATGTTCATAACTTGTTCTATGTTTGGAAACCGAACTTGACTAGAGAGACGATTCGTGTATTGTCAACGACATATTATTTAACAAATACAAGTGTTCGTCACACGAATATTTGTCCTGAGTGGGATTCGAACCCACGACCCCTTGGGTAACAGACAGGGTCACTACCGATTGCGCCAACGGGCCTAAATATATATATACATATATAATATACGGCCTATTATAACTTTTTATGGCTAACAGTGTCAATAAAAAATTAGACGTCACACATTGCTAGTCGGCCGTGGTCTATTGGTGTACCTAGTACTACCTAGACATCAAAAAAAATTAACACCACCCCAGTGGTCTCGTCCAGTGGTGTACATGAGAAATACAAGGTACTACTCGTAACAATACATGATACGATATCACGAAAGCGGTAAAGTGTCTGTGTTTGTTAATTTACTTACCACTGTCTTAATTTATTATTTATTAAGAGTACGCGTGCTTAATGAAGTCTAGTTAATAATCTGATTTACCACCTGACCACGGCTTTAAAGAAGCTTCGTTTTATCGCTCCGGCTGCTTGCATAAACGCGAGTTTATGGGCGACTGTTTAATCGGATCGTTTTCATGACTATCTAGAATGTGTGATACCTTTCTGATAGAAAAAAATTAAAATGCACTCCGGGAGTGCCGGCAGAAGTGAAAACTTGATTATTAACGTTGAGCATGTTTGATATTTTGGAATGGTTAGGGAATAATTTTGCACCAATTGCTTTATCAGTATAAAAGTACCTACTATCATTTATGTGGTAGAATACAATATTCATTTATTGCGCTATCGTACACAAACATGACAATTTATATTATTACATTAAAAATTTAACACTTTAAAACTATTGCAATTATTCATCCATAATTTCAACGACTTTTTCCTGCCTAAACGAAACAGTAGGCCCAGGCATACATTTTCGCCGCGCCGTAGAGAGGGGATAGCTGTCTACTCTCCATCCGTCTTACGCTTTTTCGATCAGGTCACGTGTCCTGACGCGAGTTTAAGATTTTATACCCATTACAGAAAAAGTGCTCAACGCCGCTAAAGAAGTTTTCACTTCAACAACGTTATTAGAATGTCATGTGCTATAACACTGTCCAACAACAATATAATTGTTATACACATGTAGTTTCGTTTCGTAACAAAATGTTCTACTTTGATTTCTACCTTAACACTAAAAAAATATGAAATTGCTTTTTAACACGCTTTTATTTGCTTGGTATGTATGTATTTATTTGGCACTCTATGTAGGTGTCGTTAGATTGATCTAAATTGTGAGAGTTACACTGGGTACCTATATCTAAATTATAAATTTAAGAGCGTCATATTATGTCTTGAAAATTATTTATTTACTACGAAAACAAGACAATAGAACTCATAGTTAATTTATTTGGTGATATATGACAGTCGGGTTAGTTACGATACTTAAGTTAAATATATAAAAATTAAAACATCATAAAAAGTTATAGCCAAGGTATCACATTTATAGAATTAAGTATTAGTAACTACGTACCAGTTCAGCATAGAGCTTTAGGAAGTATATTACGTAGCATTTCAAGTGCTAAAGCAGTTTGACGACCATGCTACGCCGTAACTTAGTTTCAACTAGGATAGCTTTCCAAACCAACTGGCCGGTAACTTCTACCAACTTTGACTTTGAGTAACTTTTTCGGGCGTGACCACCAAAAACTAAGCGAGTTTAGAGTTGGACAGACACTTTGAATTGGTGGAAACAACCAAAGAAAGTTGTGACGATGTTTACCTACACTCGGAATGGAAAAAGTGTGTAAATACCGGCTAAGCAAATACGGCTTTCTCAAAAAGACTTTAACGTAGGCGTAGAAAGTGAGAGGTGTTCACGGAACTGTAAAAATGCTAATTTAATTTTTAGCACGCAATTCAATCGCTATTATTGAAACATAGAGCTTTTAGCTTGCAAAGGTCTAATAAAGGATAACATACATAGTGGTTATTATAGAACTAAATTACTTTCAGTTCTAGGTAAAATAAATGTTGCTTTCCTTCAAAACTAAATAAAATCACAAACTACAGAAAAGCTTAAAAAAGCACGATATATATAAAACATATATGACCCCGAGCACGCATCATCACCACCCATCCACCACGGCTTATTACAACTGTGACAAACTATAAATGAGACTCAGAATAGGATTGAGAGTGCTTCATTCGATTTTAAGTAATAGGCATTACTTAAAATCAGTTAGTTTATTAGTCAGCTCATTAGTAGATAGGGATGAGGACTATAGGTATAATAGCGTTATACTGTGCTATTAGTGGCAATAATTAGTTTTGTTATTTGGATATGCCATATCTTGAGATGATCGCCTCTAAAATAGTTCAATTGCCTGTTAAATAGCACAATTTATTAACTCCAAAAGACATTTTCTCTGTACTTTTTTTTATTTTTATTTCGTTGCAACGTCATTATTCAACAAGTTAGAAGTTAGAAATGCGTTTTTGGAAAATATTGCGTGCCTGTCCGGGCACAACGAAAAAACCCATGGACAGATTTAGTTGTAACTAATTTATTTCAAATAAATAAGACACAATATTATTCTTTACTTAAATTAAAAGAATACGTATTTACCAGTATTTTAATACAATTTTTATATAAAGGATAAACGTGAAATGAGTGTAGATATTTAAAAAATTACATGGCGTGCTACTGGACGAGACTTTTATGCTATTGTCCAAAACCCTGAGTGTCATGTCACCCATAAATTTTTGTTTCCAAAAAAAGTGTTGTTTAATTTGCAACTTACAAAATGGTTTTAGGTTCCACTGGGTAGAGTTTGTCCAGTAATGTTCATGAGGAGAATAGGCAGCAACAATACGTGGGCGAAGCTCTCATCTAATCAGAACTAAAGCTATGTATCAAATTTGAGATCTGTAAACAGGAAGGGGGTAGAATTTCAATTGTTAAATTTGACTTAACAACGCTAAGTAATATCAGTTATTTCATGACAGAATTGACTTGGTACCAAGTATCTATCTAAGTATCTATCGGTCTTAAGTGGCGGTGGAAAATGATCATACGAATTCCAAAAGGAACCTTTACTGTTTATATTGGTTTCATAAAGTAAGGTAAGATTCTACAACAACAAAGGTACTACCACATAAAAAAGTATATTATTACTGTTAATTTATGTGAATGGAGAAAAACTTGTTCAATTATATTTGTTGACGCCATGCTTGTGAAACTTTCACATGTCAACGCGCGGTTAATTAGTATGTAGAGTGTTTGTCATATTTTAGATAAAGGGTTTAAACCTCTCCGAGTGAAGCTAATTTCGTTATTTAGGTCGTAATTAGTTAGTTTGTGTGAAACAAACGGTATCTTACGTCTCCTGAAGTATGAAACATCTATTTATTTTAGGTAAGTTTAAGTAAAGAAGCTACGAAGAACTGTTCCAAGTACTCGTAGAAGTAGTACCAACGCCCGACAAAATACCTCTACCGAGAACTAAAATAGTGGCAGGGATTGTTAGTGACAGTCCTAGTAGTTTGTGTTAATAGTTCAGTCCAGTTAGTAATTATTAGTATGAGTCTCGTTCCAAATCCGTCACAGATCGGACAGATCGGACAGTCGCCTCAATCAAAGCGTAACCGGAAACTATTCTTTTTAAAATGGACAGAATTGCTTTAAAAACAAATATCGTACTACACGGCAGATATGGTTTTCTGTAGACACTCATAGGGTTTATTCCATATACATATGGGGTTCAGGTCGCTCAACTACTAGCATCATCCTCGTCGGTGATTTCCTTTTCGACAAGATCACGAACCGAAAAATTCGTATGATGACCGTATTTGACCACTTACCACTAGACCACTTACCATGGAGGAGGACTTCGTGTTTCATGACACTGATATTTTAATTTCCAATTTAATCGAAAAATATTATTATGCTTAGCTTATAATATCTACGAGTACGTTTCTATGCGTTGCAATTTAGTTAAAAGCCAGGTGCAATAAGTTGGTTTAGTTTAAAAAAACTAAAAAATAAATATATTCTGAAGTCGGTCTCGGAACAACCATTTGTAACTTCAAACAAACCATTTGTTTTATTGATTTTCATTCTATACGACATGTTTTATGGTAACATTACGAAACCCATCAATCGGATTGAGAATAATGTTTAAAATAGCATAAGTTTACATTTTATTTCTTAAATAGTCTTGTAATTCAAAGGTTTAATCAAACGACACATTGCAGTGAATTTGGCCGGTATATACTCGTAAATAGGGTGACCGCTAGTAGCAAATTTTTGAGTTTTCCGTACATTGGTTTTATATTGATATATGATCTCAGGAAGACTACATAAACAGTTACATCCGCATCAATTATCAACTGTTCTTCATAAATCTATATATTTAAAAGGAGAAGGTGACTGACTGACTGACTGACTGACTGACTGACTGACTGACTGACTGACATATCAACGCAGGGCCTAAACTATAAGGGCTAGAAACTTGAAATTTTGCACAGGGGTTCCTTTTATAACGTAGGGGAGCACTAAGAAAGGATTTTTGAAAATTCACCCCCTAAGGGGGTAAAACGGTGGTGCAAAGTTAGTATGAAACTTTGCCGTTTTTGATGTTATTCGAATGAAATTCAGTCCCTATGAAGGTTTTTTATTGAGTTTCGAAAATC
This sequence comes from Carterocephalus palaemon, assembly GCA_944567765.1. Lineage (NCBI taxonomy): Eukaryota > Metazoa > Arthropoda > Insecta > Lepidoptera > Hesperiidae > Carterocephalus > Carterocephalus palaemon. The sequence continues at coordinate 8,738,439 of OX155643.1, read as the reverse complement.
ATCTCTTAAGGGGGGTAAAAGGGGGGTGCAAAGTTAGTAGGTATAAAAGGTTTTCGTATATACCTACATTATTTCAATGAAATTTTGTATTTAGGTTATGTTACGTCTAATTCCACGCGAGCGAAGCTGCGGGCGTCCACTAGTCGGTTTATATAGTTATTATGTTGCTATTGTGGAATGTAATGAGGTTTTTTCAGAACATGGATAACATACGATTTTTAAGAGAAGCGAAACCCGAACAGTGGGCACATCATCACACGTAATTAAATAAGAGTAACATTCGGGTATAGTAAGTATATTAAGTTAGCAATGGTCACTTTGAACAATTTATATTTCTGTTTGCATAGTTAAAATAGTTAACATTAAGTTTTTATGATTCAGAAATACAACAATAAAATAACTTTTTGATTAGTGATTTTTTATTGACAGTGGGTGAATTTATTCTGGAAATGTTTGAAGGCCTCAGAATTTCCATAAAAACAGGATATGCCGCTGTCATTTAATGGTAAAGTGGCAACGTAACCAGGGAGCGGTCGGCAATTTAATTAAGTACCTACATAATTACTACCGATGCTTTTATTATTGCACCTTTCCTTTTGTGTGCTCAGTCAGGCTAAAGGAAAAAGTTCTTATCTGTGCTCTATCTCTCTATTATATTTAATGAAACGTCAAAACAGTGTTTTTATTTTAACTTTAATATAACGTACCTAACATCGTTTTTAGGGTTTTTTTTTTAAATTATACGATATTTATTTACTAAATATTTATTGTAAGCTAGTGGATGCTCGCAGCGTTGCTTGCGTGTAATTAGACAGACAAGATTAGTACAGATACACCTTGTTACCATCCTCCTCAAAGTATAGTAGAACATCAAACTTGGCAAATTATTAACTCTATATCACAAAACATTAACAAATACTATTAATACTCACGTATCAATTGAATATTGCTGCCTTCGCTGCACATTCTCAACGGTGTGTGTGTGTGATGATGATGATGTATAGAACGGTTCTGGTAGTTGGTATCCGTTTATATCTCATACCTTTTTGTGGCCAAGCTGCTGAGAGAGAAGACCTTGGCTTTCTATTTTACACATTATTTGTTTTCGATCAGATATTATTATTTTGTTGCAAATATGAAGCAATTCTACTAAAATTTAAGAAATATTCAAAAAAGCTTGTATTCCATATTCTCATAGGAAAATGTTGATATGAAATAAGCAGCTAAAAAAATATAACGTGAATAAAGGAATTTGCATTGGATCAGTGTGGTCGAATGTGCTTTGGGACTGTGACTATGAGAGGGACCTGTGCCCGCAAACGAATTACTATTATTTCTGACTTTTTAGTTTTGACGTCGGTTTTTTGATATTTTAATATTATTTTTTTAAAAGCTTTTATTTAACTTCACTCGTATGTATGTCCTGGAATCTTGCAATCAATATTTCACCCACTTCCACTGAAGCTATCGAGCTGAAATATATAAAAAAAGGTTTTCGTATATACCTACATTATTTCAATGAAATTTTGTATTTAGGTTATGTTACGTCTAATTCCACGCGAGCGAAGCTGCGGGCGTCCACTAGTCGGTTTATATAGTTATTATGTTGCTATTGTGGAATGTAATGAGGTTTTTTCAGAACATGGATAACATACGATTTTTAAGAGAAGTGAAACCCGAACAGTGGGCACATCATCACACGTAATTAAATAAGAGTAACATTCGGGTATAGTAAGTATATTAAGTTAGCAATGGTCACTTTGAACAATTTATATTTCTGTTTGCATAGTTAAAATAGTTAACATTAAGTTTTTATGATTCAGAAATACAACAATAAAATAACTTTTTGATTAGTGATTTTTTATTGACAGTGGGTGAATTTATTCTGGAAATGTTTGAAGGCCTCAGAATTTCCATAAAAACAGGATATGCCGCTGTCATTTAACGGTAAAGTGGCAACGTAACCAGGGAGCGGTCGGCAATTTAATTAAGTACCTACATAATTACTACCGATGCTTTTATTAGTGCACCTTTCCTTTTGTGTGCTCAGTCAGGCTAAAGGAAAAAGTTCTTATCTGTGCTCTATCTCTCTATTATATTTAATGAAACGTCAAAACAGTGTTTTTATTTTAACTTTAATATAACGTACCTAACATCGTTTTTAGGGTTTTTTTTTTAAATTATACGATATTTATTTACTAAATATTTATTGTAAGCTAGTGGATGCTCGCAGCGTTGCTTGCGTGTAATTAGACAGACAAGATTAGTACAGATACACCTTGTTACCATCCTCCTCAAAGTATAGTAGAACATCAAACTTGGCAAATTATTAACTCTATATCACAAAACATTAACAAATACTATTAATACTCACGTATCAATTGAATATTGCTGCCTTCGCTGCACATTCTCAACGGTGTGTGTGTGTGATGATGATGATGTATAGAACGGTTCTGGTAGTTGGTATCCGTTTATATCTCATACCTTTTTGTGGCCAAGCTGCTGAGAGAGAAGACCTTGGCTTTCTATTTTACACATTATTTGTTTTCGATCAGATATTATTATTTTGTTGCAAATATGAAGCAATTCTACTAAAATTTAAGAAATATTCAAAAAAGCTTGTATTCCATATTCTCATAGGAAAATGTTGATATGAAATAAGCAGCTAAAAAAATATAACGTGAATAAAGGAATTTGCATTGGATCAGTGTGGTCGAATGTGCTTTGGGACTGTGACTATGAGAGGGACCTGTGCCCGCAAACGAATTACTATTATTTCTGACTTTTTAGTTTTGACGTCGGTTTTTTGATATTTTAATATTATTTTTTTAAAAGCTTTTATTTAACTTCACTCGTATGTATGTCCTGGAATCTTGCAATCAATATTTCACCCACTTCCACTGAAGCTATCGAGCTGAAATATGGCACACATATTAGGTTCCGATGACAATGCATGAAATTAAAAAAAAAAGTTATAAAAGCTTTTAAAAAAAATATTTTAAGATTTATTCGATGTACAGACGCGGACTCGTTAGAGTTTTATTAGATGTATTGATTTATAAAGTAAGCGGACTTATGGCGCATGGCATTAACTATCAGTTATTTTAGGCTTTATGTAAGAAAACATTAAAATGCAAATAGAATTAATTTTAACAGAATTTTTTAATTTACACTTAGGTAACTTATATACCAACTTTGAATCAGTGAATTTATATCTGAATACATTTCAACGTTTTTCGTTTTTCTTGTTAGGAACATAACGAGAAAAATTCTGTTGTTATCTCGGAGTTCAGCGCTATTTAGTTTGCTTTCATTATTTTTAGTACCACCTGTTATAGCAGTTGAAGTCACTTGAGCATGTTGTATGATCAAAGATATAATTGCAAAAGTTCATAGTTATTCTCAAAGTGATAGTAATAAAGTTCTGTAAGCGCGCGCATTCACACGGGAATTGGTAGAATGTGCTAGGGTTTAGAATATTCAACATTACGTACTTACCTATAAATAAGCTTTTTACCAACCCATCTGTTTGCCTAGATCTCCTGAGTGAGAATCATAGAGTAAGTATCTAATTGTATCGACGATCCTTATTATCTGTATATTTACGGGCAGACACTTTCAAGGACAATATTATTTTACCTATACCACCGATATCAAAAATGCACATTAAGTACTTATACCTACAACGCTCTGAACGCATCTGATTTTTCAGAATTGGATAGAGACAGAAATGAAAGCATGGCTATCATTGACATCGATCAAATCAGGGTTTGTTTTATTCAAATAGATATAGAAAAGCCCAGTATTAATCTCTTCCAGCGTCCATTGACACATACGAGTATATCGGCTCGTATTAATAAACCATACCCAGACCAAGATCAGGATTCACTAATCCATCTCTAAGATCTGTCGTAAGTAGTTCAATGGGTACCTAATATTTAATCCTTACTACGATGTGATGTGTCTATATGCTGACGTCACTTGCTCTACACATCCCTTTACGGCTGTTTTAATTTTAATAGATAGATAGCATAGATATGTCCAGCAGTGGATTTTGAAAGAATGATGGATGGATGGATGAATGGATTGTTATATTAATGAATTATAGATCATTGTATCATACATATTCCTATTAGGCTAGTCCACGAATTATAAACCCATTGCTTGTGATTGAACACAAACCGTTGGGGAAAACTCATGACCGGAAAAGTGGTGCCCAAAATAACAAACATGGAAATATCTGAACTGTGACAGAAGGTCGATAAAAGATGGACATTCGTATCGAGCGGGGCGCGTTCGCGTGCCGACTCCACAGCGCTGTGCCGCTGATTGCAACTCTACCATTAACACTCATATTTTGTAACAAGTTTTATGCTTTAATCCATAAAACTGCTCTAATCTGCATTGGAATTTCGTGATTGAGTACATTCCAGGTATAGGGCGGTCGACGAAAGTTGGCATGTACACAGTACCGTAGATTACTTAATAGTACTTACCTAACACCAAGGCAATTTTGTTTCTACAGCATGATTTAAAAACAAGTTTTTCAGATAGTTTGTCTCATATCTATTGACTTTGCACTTTGAATAATAGACAAGACACAGATAGGATATACATAGAACTCAATAGGTAGGTAAGATCTATTGTGTATTATCAAACGTCATATTTGTATAATATGTTATTCGCGCCATATTTCGTATGATACATAGAAATTCATCCTCTATGTATTTTCCTTTTTGCGTACTTGTTACTTTTGTATGTCTTCCAAAGGTAAAAAAAGCGTCTTCGTGAGTCTTCTAGAGTGCTATTTTTGAGAATGTGTCGCACTCTTCGACAAAGTCAAAATTTAGTAATTTATGACGAAAAACTGAATATTTTTCGTCGTACTTTTACATTAAAATTACTAAATTCTAAAAATCGTTAGATACAGAACCCTAAAAGTTTTGTAAAAACGGAGAATAGATTTCGCATGACGATCGCGTGACAGCTCCTCTATGGGTCGCGTGAAGCGTGAGGTCGTTGCCCCAATCGTCTGCGATTTATTTTACCCGCAATGTTGTGTACTTATTTTATGAACATTTGCACCTATAATAATAACGAACGTTCTATTAATTAATGCACGTAGCCCTATGCAAGGGCACTCTTTCATAATCGAGAACAATTTACTACCTCATACTCGTAGAAGCGACATGTTATGTAAAATTGTAACATGCTGTAACTCTCTGTCTCTAGGCGTAGAGCCTCAGTTTAATTCAGTGAGTATACGCTCAGTTTAATTCAAAGTTATCACTGGGAGTATATGGCTTTATAGTAGCTTATTTATATTTCTAGGTATATGAAGTTATTATTTCGTTTATTTTAAGTTGTAGCAGGAACACGAATTCGGATAAAAATTATAAAAAAATTAATTAACCAATAAATACGCGCATGTAGTAGGTTCTGCAACAAAATTTCTTAGCTACAATATTATTATCATTAGAATTTAAAAAAATACCTACTCTGTAGAATAAATTTTTAGTTAGTTGTTAATCATTAACAAGTAATTAACTGTTTAGTAATTAACGTATAACTACGAGTATATGGGAATTCTGCGGTGGAAACCGAAAATGTTTAATATTTCGTTTAGTAATATTTCGTTCTATTTTAATATTTCGATATTTTAAACTGATTGCTAAAGTGTTTCACTGAAGTAAACGATTCAGTGAAACACAATTTCATCTAGCATTCTACTGTGGGGAAGCAGCACGCCGGTCATTGCCCCGTTACCTGCAATAGCCGCACTTTCAACCGTTTATTGAAGTTGCATCCGCTCTACGCTAATGCCTGCAGTATATAAAAATAAAAAAATAAAAGAAGTGAGATGTCTCGGATCATATTAAAATACTGCGTATTAGTAAAGATAACTTAAAATTTGGTACAGTTTAGATCACAAAGATAAATTAAACGTTTATCGAATATAACTTTTCATCGGCTCTTAAAAATCATCACCACCAACTCCTCTGTCTATCACGAGTATTTCAAACCCTGCGAGGAACATGACCACCTTTTGCGTCTCGAAATCCAGTTTCACCGTCTTCACCCCGAAATCCAGGGCTTTCGGCCTGCAACACCACCTTTTCTTCCATGCAACAAAATAATGTGAGCATATTAACGTTAACGTTATATTTCTACCTTTTCGTACCAATTAAACCGTGACTCTAGGCAAGCTGCAGTTTCGAATCACATGTTTGCCATATAGACAAAGAACGCCATGTACCAAAGGCTGCCAATCTCTTGTTATTTCGATATTTCGACGCGTAGGTACGACTCTAGTGTAGGTATTTGAATAGGTATACAATGTATAAACTTCAGAAGGAGGACTCCGATAAATAAATGTAAGTTAGTTAAGTAGAACGGAAGCGGACTTCAATTTCCTTGGCACCTGTGAAATTTCCCACTTATGACTATATCTTGGTGGAGGACGTGAAATGTCTCTAATGCTTTAACAAACTTCCTACGGTAATGTTTCGAATCTACAATTCCAAAAGCTTTTTGAACTTTTAAAACGTAGAGCGATGTAGAGTTTTGTTTACACTGAGTAATTATATTATTGTATCAGGTTGCAATTCGTCCTGTAATTGACTGTGTTATATGCCTGTGTATACTAGCTGTATCTATTAAATGGAGCTTTAAAAGACGGATTATTCTGTGACAAACGAAAACAAAAACTTCTGTCTGTGTTTTGTTCAGTTTTGACCTTCGATTCACATATAAATTGCATAACCTTGTTATTATCATTATGATGATTAGTCCCTTGGTCATGGTGGTTGTCCTCGGCTCATATTGTAATTGTAATAGTATGTAATAGTATATGACCGTCCGACCCAACTACCAAAGTGCAAAATCTTGTTAGTTATCCTACTAACAGCTGTTGTTTAACCTTGTTACAGTGTGTATACTATAAAATTGCTGTTTTAATATTTTGATAGTGCTGGTTAGCTTATTAGTTAAAAACAACCTTCTAATTTTATGCTGTTTATGAAAAGTTATTGTTGTACAGTCACTGTCAGCAAATAAATGAGTACCTACTCTTCTTTAATAGAGATATGCTTAGAAATTGAGATACGCATGTAGTTTTGTGAAGCATACCACTCCGATGATCTGTAAGCTATAGCTACTATAGTCTATCAAGGGTTAACCGTGCATATTGAATGATTTTCGGTACCTATTCAATGACAATGGCCGCGGGAAAACACAAAATCTGCGTGTGACATGAAAAAGCCGTTTAGTGGTGAAAAATTAAACAATCGCTATCTCAGTGGGTGTGCCAAAATGTACAAAATTACCGCGTATATGCAAATTATATGCATATGTATATTATACTAACCATTAATCGATGTGCTGATACACAAATTGAGTGCAATAGGTAGACTAATATAGAGATTTAAAAAAAAACTTGTGCACTAATCCCGTTCTTTCACTAATTCTAGAATGACTAGATTAAATTTTTCCTAATAACTTTTTCTTCATTGAAGCTGAAAAACATAATTTCAGGTATTGGATCATTATTATGGTTCGAAACTTCGAAGCGGGAATGAAATATCATTATAATCTTCAAACTCTGAAATCTATGGAAAACAAACATTAGGTACGTATGTATTCCTATCGGACTACATAGAGTGGTAGAAATTGTAAAAGAAAAAATATTTGTTTATAACATCATTTTGAATGTAGGGACCTATCTATGGGATGGGTGAGGGAGGAACCCTTTTATTGACGTATAGGTAATATATCTCGGATGCAGGGATTGAATTAAATTACACACGACGGATGAAAAATATAGAATATATCGTCGGTACAACAGTCAACTAGCCAAAGTGTAATTTTGGCAGTTTTTACATATACATATATTATATGGACATCAATATCTTGACACAACACATACTGTGGCAAAATATTGTATCTGTGGCATTTCAAATATAAATGTTATTACAAATCGTTTTTTTGTTTTTTTTTTTTATTGATACAAGATAGCAAACGAGCTTGCAGCACCACCCGAGGTATATTTCTATGTAACCTCTGACTAAGAAGAATATTTACTTTTCGAATGCTGTGTCTTATCAATGGCTTACATCACTATAGGACTATCTTTTTCATCTGTAGTACAGCACTCTCCAGGCTCTCTGATCTGGGTTGTGAACGGACAGAGCCCTGAGTGCCAGAGACATATCGACCAATATTTTATAGCCAGTCTTGATAATCGTCCGTGGTTGCACAGTCGCAGATTGCTTCTATAACACGGTATCGTGCCTGTAATGACGTGTGCATAATTTGTAGTTTGTTGATTGCTGACTTGAGCCTCTATTCTAATACATAATACACGTATGGTAATGAAGTTTTTAACAAGCAGACATTCCACCCGTTTTAAAGGTGATTTTAGTTACTAACTGGTAGGTATGGTAGTTATGTATTGGATAACCTACTTATTTTCACCTGAATAGTTTTACATTTTTGCAACATTTTTAATTTTTATACTAACTTTCTATGTTTGTAAGTTGGATTGGGTTAAATCTTGGAAGCTAACACCACATGAACATGGAATATGAACCACTTCAATACTCCTTCGATGTCAAAATTTCGTAAAGTTCAGTTCCAATAATACATTTTTATGTTAGCACGATCGCGATCTGACTCTATACCTAGGCTTGGCTCTAGACGAAGAAACTCCTGAAGCATAGACATAGACACCAATATATTCACACTTAACTTTGATTTTCCTTTCTTAGTTGTACCTACATAGAGCATAATAATATTATAGATAGAGCGTATTTATAAAAGTTTCCTTGTAAAAGTTTTTTATTACTTATTATTCTTTATTCACATAAAATAAGTAGAGGTAAATTGATTTGCTTGGTGTTTGGTAATTTGATTAACACCAATATATTCACATACCTACTTATATCAATATATCATAAAACAGAATGTGATCGAATAATTAAGTGATTTAACTCCACAAACCCGACCGGATCAGTTCGCAGTTCGTCTTGGATTCTTTGTTATAGTCTGTCACAGTCGTTATAGGTGGCATGGTAACTTAAATCCATAATAGAAGTTTCAAATTCCAATAATACTTAAATATATTTTATATATAGATGAAAACAATAATGGATTTTGGATATTTAATCGGAAATAATCGGAACCTATCGCGACAAAAACCAAAATAGAGGTTACGAGTCTCCTAAAAGTTTTGTTGTAGATTGTAATGGAGTTTTCCCCATGAACCGCGCTCAGGAAAATAAACAGCCGGCAATTTAAAAAATAGTCCTTTCCGCACTATTGAAAGCTCTTCCACCGTAAGAAATAAATGTTTGCACCGTTTGACCCTTTTGTTTTCGTATAAATTGCCGAATTTAAGTATTATATTATATTTTACTGTTTTAAAAATACTGCTGATATGCTGATACTACCTACTGTAAGTAGATACTTACAGGAGGTAGTATCAGCAGGGAGGTACAGTTGGAATCTTCTCAATTATGCGAAGGAAAGCGAATAAAGTGAACATGGTATAGCTAAAAAAACCATCTGCAAAACAAATAAATCGTTATATACAAATCCTGAAGTGTTATTCAAAATTAAAAATGAGAATGAACTTAAATTTGATTTTTAATTAGTTCGTCGATTGACCGGCCCGTTGGCGCAATCGGTAGTGTCCTTGCCTGTTTACGTGGGTTCGAATCCCTATCAGGACAAACATTCGTGTTTGTTCTGTACAATATGGCGTCTGGTTATCGCTGTGGGGAATTTAGTTACAGTTTTTAGGGTCGCTCGCAAAGTTAAAACGGTCAGAGCAATTACACCTTTATAATTAAGATGAAACGTTTAACGTAAAAATTGATTGAATATCGTTAAATGTTTGCTCTAGAACGCCATATAGGAACAAACATACATACCTATATAGACTGATAGACCCTTTTTTTTTTGTTTAACGAGTGGGAAACCTTGAAAAGGTACCCGGACGTCGTGGGAGCGACGCCGGGTTATGTGGGACTTTCACCCACTAAAACCCACTCGGTGGCCTACTCCGGCGCTACAGGAGGGCTCCGGGATCTCTTGTAGAACGCGCCGGTGCCCTCCAGCGCTGCGCCCAAGACGGGCTCTTCCCGGTTTACACAACGCTGTGCAGCCACAAACAGCGTCGTCTTTCCCGGGGTCACAAGATGGACGGTTCGAGCTCCCCCTCTCACCGCCCGCAACCCCCTTTTTAGTCGCCTTTTACGACAGGAAGGGGCTACCGTAGCACTATTCTGGTCCCGAGCTACAGGGACGAGACTGATAGACCCAATACTCTTATTTGCGGCGCGCAGTCAGAAAAAAAACATGGTTTTCTCGTGTATCACCATTTATAAGAAATTCAAAAGCCAGTGATAGCGTTCACTATTGACAAAACTTCATTTTCTACAGCAACACATAATTTCATCGAGATAGTGCTAGATATAACAAATTAATTGTTATAACGAATAACAATTTTATACGATTGTGACGATTGAACCTAATTACACTGTGCGGTTTACAAGTCTTACAGGTGTCATAAGATTTTGATGCTGACTGGCATAGAAATATAACTAAAATGTCTGTGCTGATTAAAGTAGGTACCCAAGTGTTTTAATTTGACTGCTTACTGCGTTTTTATATATTGAACCTATGGCTTGGGATTATGTATAAATATTTGATTGTCCTTTTACATATTTCCGGAATGATGCTTCGACTTAGTTTAAAAAATAATAGGCAGATACGCCCATAATTTTACATCAATTTATGTTTTACGATATATGTCGGTTACTTTATGGTAACATTCATGTTGTGTAGGTACACAAGTGAGTTAAAATATTTCAAGGTACATTAGCAAATGTATGTTGTGTATGAAGTGCGTCCCCAGAGATTATTTTATTAAAGTAATGGAGTTTAGGACGGCGGCGTCTTGGCGTGGATCGATATGCCGGCCGGCGAAGGCGCGAAAAGGAAAATATTTAACTTTTCGGGTCAAAGTGCGTAACAAGTAACAACAGCTCTTGCGGCGCAAATATTTCAATGAGACCAGATTATCCTCTGACGACTAATTAGCTTGTGTCACAAAAACATCAATCACGCAAGATTAATACGAATTTGATGAAAAGCACTTTCTTGAAATTTTTCGTACACTAAAAGGAAAGGCAAGAATAGGCAAGAATATTAACGTTAGCGGTAGTTATTAAAAATGACACGGCATAACAAACTTTATATTTAAGTAACTTTTTGAGCGAGGAAAGAAATTGTGCCTGGGGCTTTTTAATTAATTACTTTTAATAAAATGGGTTTTGGGCAGAGTACCTACGTTTTTTTCCTGCTCCTGCGAAAAATTTACTTAGGCACTTCTACTACTTAGGTAGGTGCTTATCCATACTTATTTAAAATATTTGTTAACTATAGGTACCTACTTAGTTGATTTGGTTCATTCATGAAAAGTTAGGTGAGCCTAATTTAAAGCTGATTATTTATTATATTTATTATATTATTATAATATAAGATTATGAGATATAGTATAATTTTTATTGATAGCTGATTTATAGAAGCCTCACTTTTGTATCTGAAGGTATATTTATATATGTATATCATAATATATATAAATATAGATATAAGATAGCAAACAAGCTTGCAGCACAACCTATCCAATGCCACCTTTCCATTCAACAGCGTTTTAGGGTCCACTGCTGGAGATAGGCCTCCCTCAATCGACGCCACTCCTAAAGATCTGGCGTCATCTGAATCCATGAATTTGGGCTTTACTTAGCCCTAAAACAATGCACCAGTCGCTGTAAGCAGCTAATATAAATATAAGGAACAAAGCATGTTCGACTGAACGAGCTTGAGAGAGTTAAAAACTTTTCCTTTTGTTTCAGGTGACTTTAAAATCTGCAAAGTTGGTATTGTCAAGCGCAGCTAATTTCGCGCTCAGCACAACGAGCACATAACTTCGTCCTGGAACATAGACTTCGACATTATACTGGGTCAAAAAGTTATTGATTAACAGAGTGATTTGAAAAAAGACAAAGTGATGCAGTTATTGACATGATGACATCGTGACGGTTTTGTGTCGTGTGTGAATTAGTAGGAGATTAAAGATTTTTTTTCGAAGTGACGTGATAATAACGCACGATGTCGGCGTGCTTGTTGGAAGAGGGCCGCGACGAGGGCGGCGCCAGCAGCAGCAGCAGCAGTGAGACCCCGGAGCGCGCGCGACGCGAAGTGCTCATGAGCGCGCGCGGCCGCCGCGCTTGCTCCGAGCAGGGGCCGCATCCAGCACATCTGTTGCGTTAGTATTCCATTAAAATATAGGGGCTAAGGTATAAGGTATATTACTTGCTCCGAGTAGGGCCGTAATCAGTACACCTGTTACATTAGTATTCCGTTATAATATAGGCGCTAAGGCATAAGGTATGTAACTTGCTCCGAGCAGGGGCCTCATCCAGCAAACTTGTTATGGTTGTATTCCATTCTAGTACAGGAGCTAAGGTTTAAGGTATAAGGTCCGGCATTTTGACGCCGTCTAGCTGTGACCTAGAACAATAAATGTGCAGGAGTCGAAATTATGATATGCTTGGCGCGGGGCGAGCGGGTTGTCAGTCGTAAGCGTTGATTGGTTCACCAGCCGATACCCAATGCGCAGCTATTCCCGCTGGATTTCGTTCAAAGCTAAACTTTTGTGCCGCGAGCGGTACCTACTCGTAATCTTGATGTAAACTTGACGCAGCTATCCCTACGGGGTATCATTCGGGATTGTAAAAAAATTATTTCACAAAAAAAAATCCGTAAAATGTTGCGTATTGACAACTATTGTGGTAATGCAAAGCTTGTTATCGAAAAACCATTGAACGTGACTGTACCCTGTTTTTGTCAGTTTTTAGTGAATTTACCGAATTCGCTCAATATTTCCAACGTGTTACGGGTTCACGTATCACGCACTCTTATAACTTCACCTATTTTTTACCACCTAAGAAAACACAATCTGTCGTGATCATCTGACGAATACCTGGCACGGTGGTCAGTGACCATTTGACTTGCTGAATAGGTAAGCGTTTATGTGCTAATTTTTAACCCCTGTCAGCATTGCCGTAACTATTTTTTTATGCGACTGATGCGAGCTTCTATATTGACTTGAACTTTGCCCCTGAGTTTTTTTCTAATCTATCCTAGTTCCAATAGTAGGTAAAATGGATTAGGTCTATAAAAATAAATCATTTATATACTTTACATGATGGCCCGGTGAACTTTGTACCACTGCACAAAATTGATTGCCATTTTCAGAAAACATACTCGTGCCTACGTAACTATCTATTTACCTCTTTGGCTACTACCCTACCCTACCTACCCTTACTTTGGCTCGACACGTACTTAGCCAGTTTTTTATTTCCATAATTACAAACGCACCAATAGTATACTCATATAATAAGCGATATTTACGTTAGCAAATCCATTTATTATCTCGTGTCATTGCCGTTATTGATGATTTTATTAGTAATGACAATGATCGATGAGAGACACTGATATAATGTTACCTATGTAACGTACGTAAGTAACATTACCCTCCTTCTGGCACAGTAGTTTAAAAAATAATAAAAACAGCTTTAAATGTGTTAAGCCGTCAAAGCTTCGCTTGCTTTGCTGGAGCAGCGTGGTGAAAGAAATCTGTGTCCCGCTTTGGGCTGTTGATGGACTGTAGCTTAGCCGTCAGAGGCCTTCATTAACCACACTAATTTGCAGTGGGGAACGGTCAAAAACTATAGTAGTTGCAAGTCTGGCAAGCAAAACCATTGGCTTAACTTAAACTCCAAAGCGCTATTGGCTTAACTTAAACTCCAAAGCGCAAAAAAATATTTTCTAACAGCCAGTGAACCCTAGCCATCATTGGCCATCGATACAATAGATCAAAAGATCAACAATCGATAGAAATTTTGGCCGTGTGACTATGAGAGACACTTTAGAGATTTATTTTTATTATTAAGATCGATTGGGCTAGGAGATAAGTAACTTTTGATGAATGAAATGGGATTATATGACATCGATTGAATAAAGGTTGTTGTTATCTTAGAACGGACTTCTACTACGAATCTAATTTAATCTACCCGTTGACGGCGGATCGTCAATTCTCGGACGACGGCGCGACGGATAAGCGCGAGGGTACGAGTGTATGATTTTGATGGGTCGCATTTAGGTTAATAATATTATGTAGTCAACGCTATTTTTACCTACTTAGAATCATTGGTGGTCAAGTATTAATACATAGTACATAATTAATACATATAATTTAAGTTCCGTGAGGCAAGACCCAATTCCGAAAGGTCTTACAAGGATTTATTTTTTCAAATTATTTGATGGTCGTATTATGTCAAATTAGCATATTTAGTTAGATAGATTAGACGCAATAAATAACAGTTAAAATCAGGCGTATATTATTACTATTAATTACTTTATTCCGTAATCTTTGGATTTGCTTACTCAAAATGCAAAATTGTCAAAAGATACTGATTAGAATTTTACCGTCCACGATTATTGACATCTAATAGCTGACCTAAAGTAGGTAAAGTGACCATAAGTAGGTACATCTTGTGTTCTCCTTGTTTTATTATGGCTATCGGGAAAAAAGCCGGTGTGTGCAGTTCACAAAATAGTTGTGTTAATTATTCTGTTAATAAGTGTTTAATTTGCTAAACCAAATAAACCTTTTGATGGCGTTATCTCTATAAGACCAAAGAGACCACAGGACGATTATTGCACTGACAAAGCCCTGGATTTTCAGTTTAATCCCGTCTCCGCCTACCCAGGCCTTGCAAGATTACTTTCACAAAGTATATTATTCCATAATCGAATAGAGTTACAAAGGAAATTGAAGGTACCATTTGCAGGTGGTTGTATCGTCTCAAGTTACAAGGTAACTCAGTTATACTAATTTGCATATAAAAAGATTTTGAAAAGCTTGATAAAACGATCAATAAGTCACGGATGACTGAAACGTTATTGTAGTTGAATTTTAAATTTATTTCCACATCCATACTAATATTATAAATGCGAAAGTAACTTTGTCTGTCTGTCTTGTTTTCACGCCAAAACTACTGAACCGATTTAAATGTTTAATAGTTAAGATCCTGAGAAAGGACATAGGCCACTTTTTAATTGTAAAAAAGTGATGTAAAGGGTTGAAAAGGAGGATGAAGGTTGTATGAAAGTAGTATCATTTTCAGAACTAGAAGCATAAAATTTATATTAGGTTGTTGATTAGATATAAATAAATATGGCATTCAAAGTTTGTAAAAATGTTACCCTTATGGGTATAAAACAAACATAAGGGATAACACATTTACGGATTCATTACAAATTTGTGGAGCTAAAGTTAACGCTATCTATTATTATGTCTAATTCCACACGATCAAAGCTGCGGTCGTATGTAATAAGAAAATAATACATGGGCACTCTTCTGTCGTTTGAGAGCTTCAATTCATAGGTTCTGTTTCAATATTAGAGACAATGGAAAATGTCACAGCGGAACGGTAGCGGGAACGCCTGGCGCAGCTTGGTTATTCAATTGAAACGATTGTTTATTTCTAATGTCGTATTGTTTTCGTGTCAAATCTGTATTAAATGTTTTTGCTGATGTTTTATAGAATGCGGATAAAAACCTATATTTTTAGAGAAGCTGAAAAGCTGGTTAACTCACTCTCATTGGGGTAGGCAGAGGCCAAAGACTACTAAACGGACAGACATATACATAGTTCATAAATTTAGGGCTTTCTTATAGCTGTGAGTCCAGACTGGATTAGCCAGGTATCTATTACCTAGGGCCCCCTGTTTTTCCTATTAATGATCAATGACCTTTTAGAAATATTAACGCAGAGACATTACTTTGTCTGAGACTGACCGTATAGCGCTTGAGAAGGATATCCATTAATTTCTGAGATAGAGTGTCTTGAACCAAATGGATTTAAATATCGATAAATGCTACATAATGATATATTTAGCCGAATAAGACATCAAATATATACTAGATCCTAGATACTGGACGCATATCCTGATGCGAATTTGCAGATGAATGGATGGATATATTGTCAGTTGGTCAGAAGTTCCGTTAGCGTGATGTGTGAAAGGTTTGTCTTTTATTTGGGTCATTGGTTTTGTACCGTTTTAATTAAACTAAATATATAAATAACTAAATGTGATTAATAAATCCACTTCAGTTCATGCTATGTTTTTTTATACAGTTCAAATTTTACTTACATACAAGCCAAACGTAAATATAAAATATATTTATATAAGTTATGCTTGATGAATTCATAGTTTCAAAACTACATAATATATTAATTTATATTTTAAACTGTCTACTTTCACTCAGATATGTCAGTCATGAATAAATTATAATTATTGTATTATCCCAGGAGATGGATTACGTTAATGAAGTGTAATCTACTTAACCATAATTAGATTATTTTTCTGCCAGGAATGTATCATAATCAGTCTGTGTCAATTTTATTCCTAATTCTCAGGGACAGGTATTCCCGCGACACTATTGAACGTGGTGAAGTCTGACATTACTGTGTATTATTTTATTACACACGTATTATGATTACCAGCAGGTACTGCGAGTAACATACACATACAGAAAACTACACAATATTACGTGTACTACATTTTTTTCTTCTGTCAAATATACAATGGAACCAGTATAGCAACAACAACCACTCAGCAGTCTGGTTACAGAGCTCTGAAAATGACAATATATTTTCATCGATTCATTAAAAAAAAATTATGTACCTATTTATATTGTATGGTTGTTATAAAGATTTATCAAATATTTTGGAGATATAATTTTATGACATATGACATGACTAGCTTTTGCCCGCGACTTCGTCCGCTTTAATTTCGAAATTGAAGAAAATAGCATATGGACTTGATTTTGTGAAAAACTTTGAAAAATAAAACATTAAAACATTCTATATACAGGGTTATTGGTAATTCGACGTATTCCCGTTAGGAGGTGATAGGGGTGACTATTTGTGATAATTTTAACCCCCATATGCATAATGCAAAAGTGAACCATTTTTGAGTTATCGTGGTTTTTAACTTTTTTCAAAATAAGTCGAAAATGCAACATAAAAAATTTATTAAAAAAAAAGTATCTATTTAAATCTAATATTTTCTTTTGATTTATAAAAACGATTAAACAATGCTTATATTAATATTAAAACAACAGTTATCGGTCCAACTTTAAAAATGCGAGACGACAAACGATATAATTTCAATATTTTTTGAGATTTTCGTCCACTAAAATGCCTTAAAAACCAAAAAAACTTATATCAAACTTGGCTTGCAGATTGTTTTAAAAACATAACCGTTTTCTTAGCTCTCCAACAAGGCATAACAAATAGGAACTTATTTAAAAAAAACTGGAAATAAACCGATCACAAAGGAAGCAGGCGGAAATTTGTATTCGAAATAAACTTAAGGTCGTTCTTTAAAATTTCCATAAAATTAATTAAAAACAATGCCCAATGTAAATAAAATAAAAAATACAAATTTAAAATAAAATTTAGAACCCGTAAAAGTTTAGTAATACCTAATAACAATTAATAATAAGTAACAATTAAGACATTTTGTAATTTTGCCTAATTAAAGTTCTTGCTCGAAGGGACATCCCCTATTGCGTACGCAAAGTTTCATTCTTTTTCTAATAATTATAAAACAATTAAGACATTTTGTAATTTTGCCTAATTAAAGTTCTTGCTCGAAGGGACTTCCCCTATTGCGTACGAAAAGTTTCATTCTTTTTCTGAGGTGTAACATAACTACCGAAGTAGTCAAATTTGCTGCGTTTATAATTCTTGTTTTAAGTTTTTCCGCGAATGACACAGGGGCGAGACGTCGTAAACTAGGGATTTCATGTGACCCCATAGATCCCAGACATAGAAATCAACCGGCGTTAAGTCCGGACTCCTCGCAGCCCACGGAATGGGTCCTCGCGCTATCCAACTATTAGGAAAATGGCTATTAAGTCATCGCCTAACATTGACACTAAAATGTGCAGGACATCCGTCTTGCGTCATAGGGGAAGTCCCTTCGAGCAAGAACTTTAATTAGGCAAAATTACAAAATGTCTTAATTGTTACTTATTATTAATTGTTATTAGGTATTACTAAACTTTTACTGGTTCTAAATTTTATTTTAAATTTGTATTTTTTGTTTTATTTACATTGGGCATTGTTTTTAATTAATTTTATGGAAATTTTAAAGAACGACCTTAAGTTTATTTCGAATACAAATTTCCGCCTGCTTCCTTTGTGATCGGTTTATTTCCAGTTTTTTTTAAATAAGTTCCTAGTTGTTATGCCTTGTTGGAGAGCTAAGAAAACGGTTATGTTTTTAAAACAATCTGCAAGCCAAGTTTGATATAAGTTTTTTTGGTTTTTAAGGCATTTTAGTGGACGAAAATCTCAAAAAATATTGAAATTATATCGTTTGTCGTCTCGCATTTTTAAAGTTGGACCGATAACTGTTGTTTTAATATTGATAAATAAGCATTGTTTAATCGTTTTTATAAATCAAAAGAAAATATTAGGTTTAAATTGATACTTTTTTTTTAATAAATTTTTTATGTTGCATTTTCGACTTATTTTGAAAAAAGTTAAAAACCACGATAACTCAAAAATGGTTCACTTTTGCATAATGCATATGGGGGTTAAAATTATCACAAATAGTCACCCCTATCACCTCCTAACGGGAATACGTCGAATTACCAATAACCCTGTATATAGTGAACATATTTTCGGGATAAAAGTAAAAACGTTATCAAGTAAAGGTATTGAAACAATGAACATGCAAATTCAAATTTCTAATTTCTTTTTTCATAAGCCGTTTTGGCAGGGCGTTGATAGATCAGTAAATAAGGAGAAAGCATAGATTTATGGGAGAAAGAGTTTTATATATGTATAATATAGATACAGCGGTTTATGCACCTGTCATAAGCCTCTGTATTGTTTTTTTTAATCAACGGCATACAAATATGTCTGTGAGTCTTGTAACGTTAAATTTTACGATACATTCTAATTAAACTCTAAATCCATTCACATGAGTAGGTAGGTAACTGACGTAAATTAAAATTTTACCACCCTACTTACGTGTACAAAGGCATGTTAAGCATTCAATTCCAGATTTTAATTATGGGGATGTTGCTTATAGAAATTCTGGTTATATTTTTCATTTATTGTTTTTCACACGATGCCTATGTCATGCTCGTTGCTAGTGGAATTGCAAACTTTAATTTAATTGCCTCGTTTAAGCATGATTTTTATTTGTACATAGAAACATGTATGTAATTTAGGTACCTACTACCAAAACTTTATCGTTGAATTTAAAATAAATTCATAATAGATTTAAAAATGCAACCATAAAAATTCATTGTTTTTTGATAATTTATCGCTGGTGTGTTCACAGACTATGAGTAAAGTAGGTAGCCGAGGCGGCAACTTGCCGCAGGCAATTGCGAAGACACATCACTGAGTTTAATTTAATTACACAAAACACTGGAGCCTATTTGCAGTGTTGAAACAATGTCAAAATAAGTTTTGTTATACAGCCTTCCCTTGTTGTAAACCACCATTTGTGATATGCAGCGACCGGAAAAATAAAACTTGTTACATATACAAAGTATATTTTTATTTAAATACTATATAAAATTCAAAATCCTGACTGAATCAATGACTGATAGAGCTACTACATATTATCAATATCCTAAACAGGATCATGACATCTGACGAACAGAACTCAGAAAGGGAATGGGAGAGTAATGTAGTTTGTTAGTAGGTATAGGTTGTTAGTTGGTCCGTTCCTTAGTATGTGAGGACTATAAGAGCAGGGATTACACTGTTAGACTGTTAGTGTAAGTAGTCCAAAAAATTTCTAAACTAATTTTTATAAGTGTCCTATTCTAAGTCGGTCTAGAAAAGTGTAATCGTATTTCCAGTCGGAACACAATTTAACTGTGTAAAAAAATTTGTACACTTCTGAACTCGTCGTGTCGGTGGTACCTACTGTTCCTTATGCTCATAAAGAAAAACAGAATTCTAAACAACTTTTATTAATAGAAAACCATGAACAAGCGCTAACTACACACAGTTTCTGTCTTTAAAAAAATACCCGCGATCTCCTTGTCGCTCTATATAGCGATAAGCGTGCAGTTTGGTGGCGAGCGCGCCTATTGGCCGCTCGCTGGAACTGGCGATTACAAAATGAGCGGCAAAATGGCTGCCGCGCTCGGAATATTCTTATTACATAGAATAGTTTTCCGAAACTAAAATTTGTAAGCCAATCGCTCGCTGCGACCCATAGACGTCACACAGCTGGGCACAGGTCTCCCCCACAGACACTGCTGCGGGAGGTCTAGAGCATACTCCACCACGCTGTTCCAATGCGGATTGGTTGATTCGACAAGGCTTAACGACTGTTTCCAGCATTGAAAACAACCGGGACCGACGGCTTTACGTGCCCTCCGAAGCACGGTAGCGTCCATGAAATTTTTGCCACTAGCGGTCACCCATCCACAAACCGACCGCTCCCGTCGTTGCTTAACTCTTTCGATCACATTGAATCGACGCGAGCCATTGGGCTATGGACGCTACGTGAACGCACTGGCTTCTAAGCCAATTCGTTCACATAAATTACAAAACGTATTAATATGTGTACAGATACGGGCACGTCACACCTGTGGGGCGCGAACAGCGGGCGGCGCGGCTGGAGCCGCAAGCGCACGTCGGCGCCCCAGATGAGCAGCACGCAGGGCTCCATGCCGCGCATCGCGCTCGTGCTGCGCTCGCGCCGCAGCTGGCCCGTCGCTCCGCAGTCGTATCGCAGGTACGAGTATTACGTGAAACTTCTTGGCTTGAAATTAACAATATAGCGTAGACATGTAAGATCCGTAACTAATTCTCTTGAATCTTCTTCTCCAGTATATACCTATTTTTTTCTGCGATACACACCGTCTAAATCTTCCAATTCATTCATGTTACTTAATTTTCCCCATTCATCAGCATGGTTTTTTGACCAATTCTGTTGTTATATCAGTCATAAAACTTTGGAACGTCCTCCCGGATAGTCTGAAGCAAGCCAGCTCTAGACAAGCCTTTAAAAAGGGTAAAGGATTTATTTTAACATACTTATTTTTGTTTTGTTTTTTTATCTGCTTGGCCAAGATGGTCGAGTGGTAGATAATGTTTTAGCATTACCTAACCTTTTGTACCACAAGCTTTTTAATAATAAAGAATAAATAAATAAATTAATACATTGCCCAACCACCGCCTCACGCCTACACTCTACCTACCCTAAAAAATTGAAGTTCTTGTAAGCGCGCGGAATAAGGAAAGGTTTTTGGCTAAGGGCCCAGTCCAAAATATCGATGACGGTGATATCAACACGCTAAAAGGTAGTCCTAATTGATGTGAGCTTTTGATGGCGAAGAAAAATCGAAGATGTGAGAGTGTTTTCCTTCATAGTTCATAAAAAAGTATTTTTAAAAGTGTAAGTATTTTTTTATTAAAATTTAATTGTATTCAATTATATCGACAAGCCGCGTCTCTCTTAGACAACCGATGGGTAAGAAAGTCGTCGAGTAAAAACCTAGACTCAGAAATAGAGTACTAGCCTCTCAGTGATCAAGTTCACCAATGACCTGCCGAATTAAAAAACCTTTTTAAAGTATCGATCGACTACGAGTATTATCGAGCCATACTGTGTTTTTTAAAATAATCTCTTCGCAGATAATGTCGCAGGCATCAGATGGGCAAGAATAATTTAGACTGCATTAAGTATTTTAAGTTGAAAATATGTATTCTTAAAAACAGTGTATTTACAAAAAAAAATCTTTAAGACAAAGCTTGCCGATAAAAGCTGAACGCAGCTGAAATAAACGAGTATCTATCAACAAACACATGCTTTATTCTGCAGGGTTCAAGAAGTACAACGGAACGTCCTTACAAGAGGCGCCACTTTGTGACAAAAATAGGTTAAGAAGGCACGGCACAGGCGCTTCAGGCATACCACCTCTACATAATTTGCATCGCATGATTTCATACATTTCCTACTTGATAAAAGTAGTAGGATAAGTGTCATAGTATACTGTGCCGTAGTATTTTTTAGTAGGTGGAAGAGCCTATAGAGAACCAAATAATATGAAACTTATTATCACCGCCCGACACGGTACCTTGTACCATTTCTAACGTGTAATGTGGTTTACGGTTAAACTTCTTTAGAAGCGAATCTCTTCTTTAGTCCTCAATGGTAGCATCTGACTTGATAGTGGCTGACTTGGAACGGGACTCTTACAAATTAATTAAACTAACTGGACTATTACTAACATCAACTTACAAGACTGACTATCACTAACAGTCCCCAGTACTCATATCCACTGACGAACTGGCCACCACCTAATATACTAATTAACTCTCTTAGCTAATTTGACCCTATTGAGGACTTGTAAAATGTTAGTCACAATTATCATCAGCGATAGCGGATGGGTGATGTTGCAAGCTCGTTTGCTATCTTTATATCCATAAAAAAGCATGATTAGTTACAAGTACAGAAGGTACAGGGGTCTCAGGTCAAATTATAGCCTGAATGCTTTTGGATTCGACACTCTTTAGTCTTGGGAATCTGACACGCATAATTTATTTGGCACAATTAGAAAAAAACTGATATAAGTCACTGGCATAGTATAAGGAGAGCGACTCTTTATACTATGTCACTGGTGACCAAAGGGCTGACAATTTCCACGCCCAGTTAAAACCTTCCAACAAGGAAAATTAAGCGCTGTCAGCGTTTTGGGCATCATAAATGGACGAAGGTTAACAACTTATCAGCGATCCTACTAATATTATAAAGGGGAAAGTTTGTAAGTATGTATGGATGGATGGATGTGTGTTACTCTTTCACGTAAAAAGTACTGAATGGATTTTAATGAAACTTTACAATGATATAGCTTATACATCAGAATAACACATAGGCTACAATTTATAAGGATATTGTGTGAATTGTCCAAAATATGACGATAAGTGTCAAGTAAGTAGGAAAATATCTACCATCTGCGAGCTATTCTGGCGTGCGCTGCCAAAACTACTGAAAAAATTTCAAAAATTCTTTCACCATTAGAAAGCTGCATCTTCACTGAGTGACATAGGCTATATAATATTATTAGGCGTAAACGAAACTATTGTAATGACTAATTCCACGCGAGCGAAGCTGCAGGCGTCCACTAGTATTCGTATATCTATGGGTTTTAAAATAGTTCATTAGGTCAAACTGGTTTTATTAAGGAAGACCCCAAATTAATTAATTACTAGTGAGGCGCTGTCGTGAATTATATTATGTGTTTCATTAAACTAAAGTGTTCTTATCGTCATACTTCATGGTACGGGTTCTCATAATACAACTGAGTAGGGCTGAAGCCTACTAACATAAGCAATTAAGCACTTAAGAAATCTTTTGCCACTTTTTATTGGAATTATTTTCTGCAGTAAAATGGGTGTCCGATATAAGAAAATGTTTTAAAAAGATCCATGAATTCGGGATATCTGTGTTTTTTACAAACAAAAACATCCCCGTCAGTCTCCTACGTAACGGAACGCATCGAGCCTACCGTTGGTTAAAAAATATCCCAGTCAAACATGTAATCAAAAAATACAAAAATCTTTATTGGTTTATACGCGATGGTTCCTAGAGAGAAGCCGATAAAAAATCGGATTTAATTGTTTTTTTTTAATTTAATACATTCATATCTAAAGAAATCTGTCAAACTTTTTAACAGTTAAATTTAAAATCAGAAATGCACAAACAGATCCACATATACGGCAAAATAAACATGTAGCTAATTATGCACTCTAAATTCAACACACATCAGCTTGTCCATAACCGCACATAAATTAGATATATGCATTAATTTGATCCGTTTAATATTCATTAATTTAATTTAGTTCATAAGTAATGTAATTGAAAATATACAACCGACCAACTATTTTGTTGGGTCCTAAAATTCGCAAGCACAAATTGAATATCATTATCTCATGTTTATAATTGTTTATATTTGGGATTTATTTAGCTTGTTGTTGATAAAGGCTACACGTATTATTTATTTTAGAACAGCCCTTGATGGTATAGATAATTCTGCACGTAAAACGAATTGACGGGTAACGGGGAATTGACGCGGGTGAGCACCGTAGTATAATAATAATATGTGTATAGGTACGTCTACTTAAGCGGTGACAGCCCAGCGGCTATCGAACTCGCCTCTCACTCGAGCGGTCCGGGTTCAAACCCCAGTGGCACGCACCAATGACTTTTCTAAGTTATGTGCGTTTTAAGAAATTAAATGTCACTTGCTATAACGGTGAAGGACACATCGTGAGGAAACCTACATGCCTGAGAGTTCACCACAACGTTCTCGAAGGTATGTGAAGTCTGCCTATCCGCACTTGGCGAGGTGGACTAAGGCCTAATCCCTCCCATTCTGAGAGGAGACCCGTGCCCAACAGTGGGACGTCTATGGGTCGCAGCGAACGTCTACTGAGAATTTCACCATGAAAGCGAACATCGACGACGTTGGTATAGGATAGACCCAAATGGATATATTTTCCGGCAATATAAACTTGGCAGTTTGTTGATTTATGGATGGTGGTCTAGGCAACCTAGTTTTCTTATTCTGTAGATATGATTAAAAACGCAACGCACATTGACTTTCAATATTTCATATTGATAATATAACCAATATCGAACATTTTTGGTTAGTATATAATATAGTTATACAATAACATATATTTCCTAGAATAAACACAAAAACGGCAGTAGGCGTTAGGAATAAGTACACAGAGAAAAGCAATTTATGGTGAGATAAAATACAAAGTCAAAAGTAATATGTTTACAGTTTTAGGATAAAGCAAACGTGTATATACTAAAAAATATAATAAACCCTAAAAGTTTGTATTGTCGGATTTAAATAAATCTTAATAGGTTCGATCTGAACTCATTTTTAACGAAGTTTTTTTACACACTTCAAAATTACTTCGTGGATAAAATCGTGGAAATAAACTTGTTATTATGTATCTATATGTAGTATTCATTTATTAGAAGTATTATAAAAATGTTTTCATCAATCGAAGACTGAAAAAAGAACGAGTGTCTGTCAAAGCTACGGGTAATTTAGTACTTCATGGAAATTAATGACCTAAATGTCAATATCATAAAATTATAATCGCTGCTTAGTGGAATAATAAGCTGGGATCTGCTGGCATTAAACGTAATACAAAATAACTGGAAACGATAGCTACCAAGTAGCAATTGTGAACAGTTTATTATTGAGAACAACCAACATATTATTTTATTGATTCAATATTGGTTAAACTAGCGGGTTACATATGTATGGTCAATTTACATAAAGAATGAATTACTGTTGGACAGGTGTATGTGAACACGAGACAATCATAAAATCCTGTGGATAAGAAATAAACTGGGCTATAAAAGCGTTGTGTCAGGCGTCCAAACTGCTGTTTTAGCGATATTATAAAGAAAATTGGTTGTAGCCTTGTAGCCACTGAAAGGAGCTGATTATTATATTTTACACCTTGATTTATATTATTTCTTCCTCTATAAATAAGCTACCCACAATAACTTTATTAAAATAATAAATAAACCAGGCCAGGTTTTACCGGGTTAAACATACCCGGTGAAATGAGGGAGTACACCTACTACGACTTCGGAGAAATATAGGCATGATTTCATATAATTTATTATTATTATTATTAAAAAATGGGCATATATATACCGGGTGTAATCGTTAAGTATGTACAGGCGATTATTCCGTAACTATTACAGATATCTAAAAACTTTAAACTGATATCGAAAGGACTTTACCTAATGAGTAAAAAAATTAAAAATAACTTTTTAAAAATAAAACGATAAATATCCAAAAAAAATTCATTAAACACTCATTCAATAACCGTTCGGACTTTTACCATTAATACTCAAACCATGGTAACAGTCGAGTTACGGTACAGCAACACTTACATCATAAAATAAATCTATATATATAAAAGGAGAAGGTGACTGACTGACTGACTGACTGACTGACTGACTGACTGACTGACTGACATATCAACGCAGGGCCTAAACTATAAGGGTTAGAAACTTGAAATTTTGCACAGGGGTTCCTTTTATATCGTAGGGGAGCACTAAGAAAGGATTTTTGAAAATTCATCCCCTAAGGGGGTAAAACGAGGGTGCAAAGTTAGTATGAAACTTTGCCGTTTTTGAAGTCAAGTGAGCAACCCGAACGCGGGCAGACGTCGTTAATGGGTAATACGACGCGAGCGAAGCTGCGGGCGTCCACTAGTAAATGATAAAATTACGTATTACTCAGTACCATCATGCATTCTCCCTGTGCACAGTACTTATCACAGACAAAAGTGAGTTTGAAAGTTTTTTCTTATCCTGTTGGTTACTAAATATTAGCGCTTATTCTGAGCAAATTACTGTAATATGAAGGAAGAATACTTCACATTGATAGAAAGCCCTCCACTTTGATAAGGGACACTTCCCACTTTGCTAAGGGTCCTTCCTTAAGATTGTGTTAACATTACTTTAAAAATTTCATTAGATCCTCGTACTTGTTAAATAATGGTTTTGTGTATTTGTTAGAGTGATACCTGCCTGTAATTTAAAAAAAAAGTTATAAATCACAGAATATAAACGTCTCGTTTAGCACTACCTAAGTATTTAAAAGTACATCATTAATTTATTCTTCCTTTAATTAAAAAATAATGTCATTCTATTATCCTGTTTGTAGAACTTTATTGATGTATTTAGTATATCGTATGGTGCCATCGAGTTGCCACTGCTGAGCATAGATCTTCTGAATTTCAGCTGGCAGCATCATCATAATTATAATTGTACAAAAAAATACATCGATAATTTTGTGAGATGTTTTATCGATATTAATCTGTAAAATAAGGTAACATCACTAGTTATTTTTGAAGACAATGAAGTGATTTAGCTATTCTTTAAAATAGGTCGTCAATTTAGATGTCCTCATGTTCTACAACTATAGGAATGATTGTAATAAATTTATTTTATTTGATGAATTTATTTGATGATTTACTGAAATTTACAAAATTCAACTTACGGAAATAAGTTTATGCCATGTTCCCTTCCTTGGAACATATTTCGATTAGAAAAAAAATATTTTTACACACTCTGTCGGAGAGACAGCCGACATGTTAAGACGAGACGACGTATCGTTACCGTATGAATTGACGTGAGTAGAACTTTTACTGCTAGTTAACTATTTGGGTTAACGTAATATTTATTTGCAATGGTCAGCATATGGAGTACATGTTGTCTTTGGGCTGAGGGTACCAGTACCTAGTAGAGTTACAAAAAGTGTGCCTACCTATAGTTGAATGCTGTGACACAAGGTTTTCCTATATTTTTATTATTTATAAATAATGATGAGAATAATGAAGCACTATAAAAATCATTAATGAATTTTCTACTTTGAAAATAGTGAAAATTTAACAAAAATATCACGACTTGAAACACGCCTTCATTCTTAGGGGAGCGGGTGGCTTGTTGTAGCACTTACTACTTATGAAAAAAAAGAACTACTTACCCCTGTTCCATCAAGCCTCTCGATCCCATATTTACCCTATTTTTACTTGTGTCAATCATAAAGATAAACAAATATTATTGTGTCTACGATCTGCTACGATTCCGTAGAGGATGATGGTTAGGTGCGTAGCAGTGTGTTGGTGGCCTAGTGTAATTAATTTGCAAGTTTAGCGTTATACGTATTGGGTTTACGAACATGCGCTGTATTTACATCATCAACGACCTAAATCACACATAATAATTTGACGGTATTTCCAATTCAATCCATCGATTTTCTGTTGGTTACACTTTAGTTCAACAACCCAAACCCTTTAGTAAACTTTATAGTTCCAAAACTTCATATTGCCAGCTATGAGAAAGGTACTTGATCTATCTTATTTAATACTAGTGGACGCCCGCAGCTTCGCTCGCGTAGAATTAGATCCATTAACGACGTCTGCCCGCGTTTGGGTTGCCCACTTGACTTCAAAAACGGCAAAGTTTCATACTAACTTTGCACCCCCGTTTTACCCCCTTAGGGGGTGAATTTTCAAAAATCCTTTCTTAGTGCTCCACTACGTTATGAATGGAACCCCTGTGCAAAATTTCAAGTTTCTAACCCTTATAGTTTAGGCCCGCGATGATATGTCAGTCAGTCAGTCAGTCAGTCACCTTCTCCTTTTATATATATAGATGTGCGTTTCAACTGATGCTATGTCTGATGAAACTTCAAATTTGCCTAGATGTAGTTAGCCAATCCATACTTGGCCAGCGTGGCCAATTTCATTATTAAGTCCTAACTGAATAATGAGCCAATGAGCCAATTCAAATGATATATTTATGGGAAGATAAAAGTTATAAGTAACTTTTCCTTTATAATATATGCTTAATATTTAAGTAAATTAAGTACATATGTAAATTCTAGAGGTCCCAATAAATCATTCTTATTCTTTATTCTTATTATCCACTATTAGATTCCACAGAAAGCGGGTGAGATTCTACCTAATTTATTTAATCAGATTTAACTCGGTTCGGATGCCGTGGTCTTCAGAGTTGAGGGATTAGTTTCATCAGCGTCGACAAAGGCTGATTGGAATAGCCCGATATTTATTGTACAATTTATATAGAGTTTGTATACAAGTGTGTCTATGATTTATATATATATATAATTAGCTTATTATAAGCTTCTCATACAAAAATGAGGTCAAAGGGCGTATTTATGCCATGCGGCATATGCCACTAGTCAGCTCTTGGTGATGGTGAAAGGTTGATGGTAGGTGTACATTATGATAGTTGGTTTACTCATGTGAGTTTATGCGACACCTTTTATGTTTAAATTTACCTGTATAACTATTTTAAGTAATAATAAATAAATAAAATAAATAAATTGGTATTGTTGCAAAAAGGTATCAAAGTAGTAATCAAAGAAGTCCCAGCCCTATTTAATTCTGAATATAAAATAACAAACGGAATCATTTCACCAGTAGTTAATTGCATCTAATTTCACTGTTTACATTTTCTAACGATATTGTTTGTTGCAAGTTGCCACCGCCCTTGCATAGCATCTCGTTAAATTTGAGTTTTTATTTAAAAAAAAAATACAGAACATACTTTTTGTAATGTGAAAACAAAGAACCAAATATCAACATTATATTCGATGTTCCGGTCAACAAGAAAAACCCAACTTAACTGCGGGTATGAATAAATTAAATGAAAATGATTTGTACAATACGTATATACATGTAGAAAACAACTGGTAATGGTACTATGGTACTAGTAATTAACAATTAATAGATCAATTTTGACAAGGCTCTAAATAAATTATTATTAAAGGCAAAAATGAAATTGCATAACTAATACCGTCTCAAAATTTGCTTCAGAATAGCAAAGTGGCACTACTGGCCTGAGTAAGGTAAGCCTATTTTAAAGTCATGTAGTAACTACATAGTAAATTTTCACGTACGAATATATATATAATATATAAATTTTGACGCTGATACAAAAAGTAGCGAGACGTCACTGCTCCCTCGAACCGAGTCAATATGATAATATCTTGATATGGGATGTAGTAGAAATTTAAAGGCCGCCATCGAAGAATCGGTTCACACGACGGAATAATCCGCCTTCAGAACAGACCACATCATTATAGAGCAAGATCCCAGTGCCGCCAGACGTTACTTATTTTCTCACAAATATGGATAAGCTAGTGTTAGTACATACTTTGAGCGTGTGCATACTCGCTAGCTTGGGTAGACGGCCAATTCATTGGTATCAGATGCTGAAAATCGAAAATTTCAGTACCAACTTTTCTTATTTTCTCATGGCTGATTTTCACATATGTTTTAGTTAGTTATGTTACAAATTAATAATAGCTATTGCCAGACACCTTCCGTCGGCGCTTACCCTTGCCAGACGCCTTAAAGATCCAGAAAAAATGATGTAAGTTTACTTATTTTCTCAAGCTTGATTTTTATGCACGACACTTGGGGAACTATTTCAATACTGTTAGTCAGCAGCCAGACCAATTGGATGGGCCAAACGTCCAGCCAGACACATATAAAGTGCCGCTAGGTATAGAGCGTGAGGTCATTATTTGTACGATTGAGAGTGACAAATTAAAGTCTCAGTACTGATTTTAACATATGTTTTAGTTAGTTATGTTACAAATTAATAATAACTATTGCCAGATACCTTCCGTCGGCGCTTACCCTTTCCAGACGCCTTAAAGATCCAGGAAAAATGATGTAAGTTTACTTATTTTCTCAAGCTTGATTTTTATGCACGACACTTGGGGAACTATTTCAACACTGTTAGTCAGCAGCCAGACCAATTGGATGGGCCAAACATCCAGCCACACATAAAGTGTCGCTAGTAGTCCGGTCAATTTAGAAAATTGAAATAAAGAAAATTCCGACAGAGCCAAATCTTCGTAGAGACCTTAGGTTTACCTCAAGGAATAAAGTGTCAAAAGTCCCAATCAGTCCCGTGCGCTTAGGGACTTATTCGGGGCCCAAGGTCAAAATTTTAGGTATTTTGGATTTTTCTCGAAAATGGTAAGTTTTATCGAAAAAGTACCTTAGAGCAAAGTTGTAGATCTTAAAATTCTCTATAAAAAAGGTCACTATGATTTTTTCTCTAAGACCCACTATTTTCCAGATATTGCGCTTGTAAGAATCATGTTCTACATAGTATGCACACATATGCCACGTATACAAGAGAGGAGAGCAGGGGGCAGTAAATTTCGAATCGGTTCCAAAGTATTATTTATCAATTTCCAACCCCAGTCTTCAGGGTTCAGTTCATTGCCTTGCCATGTCTGAACTTGATAGTATACTCGAAACAAATTTTGAGTAGCAGATGCCGATGTTGGAGGAAGACAAGATAGCTGTACTTGCTTTTTGTTTCGTGTATTTTTTACAAATGTTAAATATCTGTTATTCAAGTAGAGGGGATTCGGTAAGGGACCGGCGGTCATTTTAGAGTAAATTTTCTTAGAATAGTATAATGTATACATAAAAGAGACACGAGTAGGCATTTTTGCTTGTTTGAGTAACTAAATATGTATATACGTGGCATATGTGTGCATACTATGCAGAACATGATTCTTACAAGCGCAATATCTGGAAAATAGTGGGTCTTAGAAAAAAAATCGTAGAGACCATTTTTATAGAGAATTTTAAGATCTACAACTTTGCTCTAAGGTACTTTTTCGATAAAACTTACCGTTTTCGAGAAAAATCCAAAATACCTAAAATTTTGACCTTGGGCCCCGAATAAGTCCCTAAGCGCACGGGACTGATTGGGACTTTTGACACTTTATTCCTTGTGATAAACCTAAGGTCTCTACGAAGATTTGGCTCTGTCGGAATTTTCTTTATTTCAATTTTCTAAATTGACCGGACTACTAGCGACACTTTATGTGTGTCTGGCTGGATGTTTGGCCCATCCAATTGGTCTGGCTGCTGACTAACAGTGTTGAAATAGTTCCCCAAGTGTCGTGCATAAAAATCAAGCTTGAGAAAATAAGTAAACTTACATCATTTTTTCTGGATCTTTAAGGCGTCTGGCAAGGGTAAGGGCCGACGGAAGGTGTCTGGCAATAGTTATTATTAATTTGTAACATAACTAACTAAAACATATGTGAAAATCAGCCATGAGAAAATAAGAAAAGTTGGTACTGAAATTTTCGATTTTCAGCATCTGATACCAATGAATTGGCCGTCTACCCAAGCTAGCGAGTATGCACACGCTCAAAGTATGTACTAACACTAGCTTATCCCATATAAATTGTTTGTGAGAAAATAAGTAACGTCTGGCGGCACTGGGATCTTGGACCATTAGATCATGACGCAAATGATTTGCAAATTCCGATTTGCCCCTTAATCCAGCACATTATAAGTTGGATTATCGAAACCTGGCTCGTAACCTTGTGTATCATAATATAATATATATCATATAAAAAAGTGTGTGCGTGTAAGCGTGGAAAAATAAAGGATGTTTCTCCTATATAATTTGTTTCAAATTCCCTAAATTTTTGACCTTAATTGATTGAAGGCCTTGTTTAATTATTTGAAGTAACCTAGGACATATTACTATAATTTACCAATTTCTGTTATGTAAAGTCAACTAATAAGAAACAAGCCATCAGAATAACTTGTTTTCCAAACATACAGTAGAATTAAAATAATTTGGAATTTCCAAGTTCCAACATTCTTAAGTGTAAATGCGCTTATCACACTCAACTAACAGCAATATTCACGACCAAACTTACTTACATATTGTAAACGAGCTATATTGAAAATCTCCATAAGGGTGTTAAAATACGCACTAGTGTAAGTTACATACTTACCTACTTACCTATAATCTAGCTAAAAGAGTTCCTGCCGTGCGGTTGAATAACTGACTATTATCGCAAATGTACGTTCAATAAATAAATTGATTAACCAATTGATCGTCCATTAGACGGAATAAGGAACAAATAAGGTCAAACTCTAGAGGGATTATCCGTAATACGGGAGGGTTCGCACGTATAGCGTATGCCGAGGTCATTGTTACGGTTGTTCTTTTTATTCTTAATTACCACTCAGTGGTCTGATTGATATTTTTAATTTAAAAACAAACTGTCTGAATATAACATTTTATTCGGAGAGGAAAAAATCGTTAGATGCAGCGTAGAATATGCAGCGTAGATTTGTAAATTTGGTCATCTACATCATCATCTTGTAAACTTTGGGGACGCTTGAGTAACTTATACAACATACTTGTAACTCGAATGATGTTCCGATGCGCAATTAACTCCCCACGAGGCGGATGGCAGGAGACAGGCAGATTGCCGGCTAGGAGGCTAGTTATTGGTATTTCACTTCAACAACAGGGCAAGGCTTCATACTACATTCCTTGCTATGAATTTAGTCTTTGGTAGTTTTCAGCCAATTGACTTGTTTACGTGGCTCTACTCAATCTACAGTTATGAAATTTGATATTTTTCAGGTTTTATACTATGGTAGTAGATTTTTTGGTTTAAATTTTTTTAATAACTATGCTCTAAAACCAAGCAATAGTTTTATTTACAAGGTCCAGTTGAAATTAAATGTAAATTAAACCATTAAGGAGTTCCTTCGTCTGATCTTCTTGGAACAGAGCACACTACCTACTATAAAAATGCATTGTCTTTGGAACTGTCCCAGCGTGCAAAATTTGAATTCCGTAAGATATACTGATTCAAATTTATCTTTAAAAATTTGTCGTAAATCTACTATAATAACAAACATTGAAAGATAATTTAAGATTGAAAGGTTATTTTTGAATTGATTCGAAGTACCTAAGCCATTTTTTGGTATCCCTTAATTTTGCATAAACAAAGTCACTTTCGCTCGCTCGCTCGCTGCGACCCATAGACGTCCCACTGCTGAGCACGGGTCTCTCCCACAGACACTTCTGCGGGAGGTCTAGAGCATACTCCACCACGCTGCTCCAATGCGGATTGGTGGAGGGGTTAGTGGCCAACCCAGTGTCGAATGTTCTCAAGCCACCCGAAGGTCTTCGACAAGGCTTAACGACTGTTTCCACTGAAAACAACCGGGACCGACGGCTTTACGTGCCCTCCGAAGCACGGTAGCGCCCATGAAATTTTTGCCACTAGCGGTCACCCATCCACAAACCGACCGCGCCCGTCGTTGCTTAACACTTTAGATCACATTGAATCGAAGCGAGCCACTGGGCTATGGACGCTAATTTTGTCAAGTCACTTTCAGTAACAAGGAAATCTGAACCTTCCCACTTTTACGACTATGTTCGGCCATTTTCGGCGAAGCTACACGAATATAATATAACGTCTGCTGTTCTGTACAATAAGTTGTGAGTATAACATCCACAAACAATCTCGAGAGGTTTTAAGTGGAACCGAACCTAGTCTACATGTATAATTTATTCACAGTTAACAAACTATAACGTATTACTTACAATTCAAAATCATCCTAAAATCGCTATCACTGATTGTCATTGGCAGAAAATTTAATAATTCAATCTCAATAAAATGGTGCGTTGGACATTTCTCGTGTTAGGTAAACTGCTATCGAGAATGAATAAAACAAATCGCAAGTGATTTATAATCCATTTTAGCTTTTGCAGCTTCGCCCGCGGACATATTAAACAAACGGCCAAATCCTTCTGTAAGAAAATTTTCGTTTTGATCAAAAGTGAGCACGTGATTGAAAACAGCAAAATTAAAAAAAAAAATTAATCAGGTTGCAGTTTTTTTTGCAGAGCATTTTTTGTGGGCCCCGTGAAATCGTTCATTATGGCTTAGTCATATCTGTGATTAATAAAGTTACTAAATCTGACCCTCTAGGTACCTACACAATCCAGCTTCAAGTAGTAACCTTATCAGTAGAATTAAGATTTCTTTACAAATTGCATTTTTATCTAGTTTTTTCTGTAAGAAATAATCTTTTGCTGACGGGTTAGACTTAAATCTATGTTATTAATAACACGATAAAATTCAATGAAGTTTTGTTATTCTAACATAATACTGCAGCTATAATTCTATGTAATTACCATGCCCATTCCGTTTTATCTTGCCCTACATACCTGTGAGGTTCTCTAGATACTTGGTACTAATAATGGAATGGTTTCCCTCCCTTTCTCATTGTCTTTCGGAAATTGCCACCGAATTGTCAAGACACTGCTCGATTGGGATGAGAAATGTCGGTCTAGGAAATAAATATAGGTATCTTTTCGCATACCTATATAACATGAACTCTTTACAAATTTGTACTTAGTTTATGACATGAAATAAACAGTAACCTATGTTGTTATAGAATAGCTGACTTGAACAAATGTTCTGCATTATAATCAGCTATTTAGTTATAAAATTATCTTGAGATTTATATTCGTCTAACGCCATCTACCAGATACGCAATAAACTAGATGAAACGTTAACGCACATGGCACAACTCCACAAACTGAAGGTGATTTACAACTACAAGCACAGATGGCGGTGTCATGTCCGTTTTGCGGACCAACTATAAATAAAAGGCACATAGAGACAATGTGCATTTGCATCCAATCTCCACATTCATGGAATTCACGATTATAAGATAAGATAAGCTAGAGATTCCCACTGTTTTCAATTTATTGGTCCACCGAGTCGGAGGACGACCAGTACTAAGTAGGTACATCCGTTTTCCGATTCGTATATAGTTTACTCGAGGGCTTTTCTTGATGGTGTATTATACACCAAAAAAACACCGTGTATTGCTACCACCTACTTTATCACGTTAACTATGCGTTTACTAGATATATTAAAATTCGTATTACAATCCTTATTTTCGAAACATACCTAGTTGTAGTCATTGATATATAGTTGTAGTCATTGGTTGTAGTTGTAAGCGCACTAGTAGGTACGCGTTTATGTAAATATATGTACGGACAGCTCGTTGATGGAAAATAAAAAAAACCTTGATACGAAATTATACATTACCAATTTAGAAATAATATATATTAGATTATTACAAAGATTGACATTATATTATATTAACGAATGATTGATGACATAATCTTATTTATATTGACCACATTTTAAATATGTATCTTATTTATGTACCAATTTTCTAGCTAGCGTAATATAATACTAGAGGCATCTGCGGCTTCGCTCGCATGAAATTGTACTGCGATTGTTTAACATATTTTAACAGAAACCCAGAATTATTGGCGATGGAAAATAAAAGCCACCGAAAAGGTTTGATACTTCAGCGCGACAGCGCCTTGACGTTTTTATTCTTTTTTCTTTTATGTATACAGTTTTATATTTTTCTTATAAGGTGCGTCGCCTACAATTTTTGAGTATCGATAAAACACGAAAAAAAAAATTTTCTAAATATGAATCCTAGCTAGATCGATTTATCGCCCCCGAAACCCCGTAAAATTATTGATACATAACACACCTAAAAAATTTAGGCATAATAATAATTATTTGACGTATACATATTATTTGCTCTGTTATCCTGTCCTGCTGTTATCCTTAGATACAACTCTCGGTTACAGATTGTTCATTTTTCAAGCACTACCATAAGGTAGCTCTTAGAACTACAGATTAAATAAACGCCCTATGAAATTTTGTCAAAATTTGGTAAGATATTTCAAATTGTACTGTACCGACTGATCAAACACCAAGTTGAATTCCGCCTAGATGATTCTCAGCATGTGTTAAGACCGGGTCGGTCTACTAGTACCAATCTACTGTCCTTTGTGTAAAAAAAGAACGAATTTATGTGGAAGATGGGTTATTAAACCTCTTTGTGGAGGTTTCTCTCACCATTTGGTGTAGCCTTCGACGCGATGACTATACAGTAAGACGTATTTTCATACATAAACTCTTTATCAGCAATTTTCACTCGTCTCGTAGGATTGTGTTGCTGTGACGTGAAATAATTTAGCTTTATGCTATTTGTGTTGGGTATGTTATATGTTTATTGCAGTTTTACATAATTGTACGATCTTTTAAAACTCAGTTCTGTGATGGCTGCTCTGTTGTGGGGTAGGTACGCTCCAGGCCTTTAATTTGTAAATAAATATTACGTGCCATTGAAAAAATACTATCAAAGTTTTGCCGAAACAAAATAAAAGATAAACTGACATAAAAAAAAATTGTAGACAACTATTTAGGACTTTAATGTTTAGACAAACTTTGTCTTTGACCTCACTATTGGTAGAGATCTTTTACGCTTTCATAAACATGACGTGGGCGAAGATGTATATTCGTGTTATTAGTTGTGTGGGACTTGAAAGTTTATTTAAAAAACTTACGTAAAATTGCGCGAACAGGTTTACAACTGAGATGATTTCTTACATTATTTATTTATTATAATGAACGGCTTATGTACACCGAAATAAATAAAAATATTTTAAA
Organism: Carterocephalus palaemon; assembly: GCA_944567765.1. Lineage (NCBI taxonomy): Eukaryota > Metazoa > Arthropoda > Insecta > Lepidoptera > Hesperiidae > Carterocephalus > Carterocephalus palaemon. The sequence continues at coordinate 8,701,346 of OX155643.1, read as the reverse complement.
ATATTTTTTATTTCGCTAACAGGCTATTTTTATGAAATTCATAACCTACTTCATATTCAGTACCTACAACGACTTTAGAAAAATATTACATTACTAATTTGCAGACATTTGGTGGGGCAATTACTTGAAAGCTAATTGTTTTCTGCGTTTACTTTCAGTTATAAAAGGCATCTTAGTAATTACCGCGACTTTACGAGCGCTGTAACGACTCCAAACGCAGAGCTTTACTTTCGGAGGGACGTTAGCTTCAATTAATTTCTTAATTTAGCTTTAAGTGCTGCTTGTGGATAAGTTTTATTTAAGAAAAAGTTACTTACGTGGCTACTCAACCGTACCATTTTATACAATTAAGTAATCAATAGGCACTAGTATAACATCTTTAAACCATGCACCATCACGACACAATGACAGCTACAAAATAACCGTAAAAGAATCAACTGGAAATGATGAAATCCAAGAATTTTGGTTAATGGCTAGATTTAAATTACTTTATATAAGAATATAAAACCATAACCTTAAAGCTTTTTATAGAGATGTTCGTTCTTGGAATTTTATTTCAGCTATACGTTTTAGTTCACTTTTGTGAGAGCGCAGTGACCACGTTTCAAACAAGCAAATCATACCAACCATATCCGTCTTTGTTGGTGAAAAAGTTTAGCAGTAGCATTAGTCCCCTCCGTTTGGTCTTATTAACCGACCGAGAACACCTACATTATCACTAATGTAGGTATTGCATAAATGCGCGGAGTATTACATTTGTAATGTGCAGATATGTAGAAAAATACAGATACACTCGGCCTTTAAATCAACAAGGTGTAAAGTCAATTCTTACGTATCTTTTAGATGATGACGCAATCTGTTTGAGTGCGTACCTATTTCAAACTTCATTACTGTTGGCAATTGTTAATATGTGAAGACAAAATTACGAGAAAAATCTCGAGGCGACATGCGACACGCCGTGAACAATAAATATTCTATTTAAAAAAATTACAGCCCATTTATCAAGAGAAAAGGCGAGTAATCAGACCTCGATAGTCTTATCAGATAATGCCAAATTATCTTGGCGAACTGGCTACCCTCCGAGTTGATGACACCACACCCCGTTCCATGTATCTGTCAAAAGGTTCAAAAAAAATTTAGTATAGGTGGTTCATAGAGGAATTTTTTAAGCCTTTGTCGGTACCATAGATTTAGTACTCTATACGTCGGTACATGATGTGGTCGGTGATAGTAGGTACTAATGGCAGAAAACTGACAGTCGGGCAAATCTTAAACACTAAATAAATAATAGCAAATTAGTAACAAATACGGCGTAAACAGAATAAATACAAGTGATAAGTTATTTATTAACGCAAAGAACCTTTTAGGACTACATCAATGGATACCCTATTAGCGAGTGCCGATGTTCGTACTTTGTATTTCGGGCCAGTTGTTTTGAACTACTCATCTGGAAACTAAGTACCTACTTATGGAATATGAAGGATCTTTTATCGAAATGCTAATTTTTTTTAAAGAAAAAATAAGCTTATTGAGTAAAAGTCCATGATAATCTTTTATGTTATGTCATAAGACGGTTAAAATTAGTTTGTTTAGAATTTTTTTTAAATCGCTTATAAACCGCGTAAGCTTCAGAAAAGCTGGCTCGTCGAGCTACGAAGCAAAAAGATACTCAAAACTGTCATGATTAAAAAAGTGGTGAGAAAGCTTAAATTACATGAACTGAACTTAGTCTTGTGGTATGGGTGGTGGTACTAAATTTGAAATAATATAAAAGTTTTATTTTAAGAAAGTCATTATTATTCTGATTTTAATTTGCTGGTGTAAAAGACGGGCCCCTTTTTTTAATTTGAATCTGAATTTTGGTAGGGAGATAGAAAGCTAGCCACACTGGGTGCCCTATACTTCTGGCAATTAATTTGAGTGAACGGATTTGACACTTATGACATTGACAGTGATAATTCCTAATTAACTGATTCGAGATAACTGAATCTTGCGCTTCTTTATGTGTATATCTATTCAGTGATCCTGATTCCAACGTCCTGCGTCCAAGAATGTCTGTCATCCGATGTATCTACTACATAAGAAGCCAATTGGTCAATTACGCTACTTTTCCCGATCAATTTTAACAGTTAAACATTTTCAAAGTGACAGTTTTCCAAGGAATTTGACATTATTTGAACACTGTTTTCATGGTATGAACTAAGTCTAAGTCCAATTTTCGCAAAGATAACCCACAGATATAAATCGTTTGCAACAATACATCGGTGAATGTGGCGTTTACTCGCAATGTCCTGCGGTGAGCTAATGTTTCAAATATCGACACTGTAGGTTCCTATTTTAAGCACGTGAAACGTGGGAGGGGGAAAGGTCTTGGGGTCGGGAGGCGAAGGGTGTCGTCGGCATTCAACAGGCAGCGGTCGATACGGCGGCGCCGCGCACGGCCACGCTACGCTCACCTACCCGCACGAGTATATCCCTTCGCGCCAACGCTACGGCCTCCCGCAGCCCGCATGTTGCAATCAACATTGGAACGTGTTCCTTCCAAGATTGCTTTTTTGTATGTTCAATTCCAATATCACGGTTGCTCGGCTTGTTTTGCCGGCCCAATCTATCGTTTGCCTTTATTTATAACACAGTAAGTGCGGTGCACCAAAGTAGCCGCGAGCCTGTAATATGGATGTCAGAGAAGGATATACATACATAGATATTTTTAAATACATAATTAAATAGATAATATTAATAAATAGTAATATTAACATCCAGGCACCGAACAAATACAAGTTCGTCACACGAATATTTGTCCTGAGTGGGATTCGAACCCACGACCCCTGGCGCAATAGACAGGGTCACTACCGATTGCGCCAACGGGCCCGTCGATTGTTTTGTACGCCTATCTATACCCGGCACGGTTCTACCTTATTTTTGTCAATTTTCAACCCATAAGCTACCTCTAAGTAAACATTTTAATCCGATCATCTGTTGCTTTATGAAAGAAGGATAATCCAGTAAGGACAGCGGATCGTTTAAAAATTTAACAACAATCAATGTTTCATCTTTTAAAATAAATTGTACAATGCCTGCTTTTGTTACGATGCATTAATTGAGCAACAGAAAGAAAACATTTCGATAAAAAGACAATTCACCCCTTGATCTTTACTCACCCTATTATTTTTCCACAGAACCTTAAGTCGACAAGCATCAAGTCTAAAAAAGCAATTTCTTGTGAAACGTTAATTAACTTTCGAAATATCTTTAGCCCCAAATTTCAGCCTGTTATAAATAACTGCTTAGGTGGAGATATATTTAATGAACGGCGGATTTTAGAGCAAAGTGCCAGAATAGGCTTTAATTTAAGAAGCGGCAAGATTAAACGTGCATTTAATCTATTACTATATCTTGTCTGTATCCTATTAGTATATAAACTAAGACTATATCTTTGTTACTTTTTTAGATACTTTACTTTATCGTCTAGACGACGACAACAACAAGACAAGGCTTTTTATTTAATTAAAACTAATAATTATATCTGTAGCAATGTTTTAAATACTTTTATCATCATTTCAGTCCGTGTCAAATGTATGATGGGGTTTGCTGAAAATTCGCTTCGGTGGTCATATGCGAGGTTTCTACTTCTCTTCTACGAGGATCATCATCAAATCAAGTTGAATTCTCTTTAACGAAATTAACTCTTAGAAGAATTCCTTGGCTCGGCCCAAGTAAGGAGTATGTTTTTTTATATTGTGGATTAATTTTTATACCTAATCGCCTACACCTGCATAATATCAGGCCAATTTCATTCACTACTATTGATATTTTATTGGTAAGCTTATAATAGCTTAGATACCAGCTAAACTACTATAAAATAAGCTGGGCTAGGAATACTGATATAAATTAAATTTCAAATAAAATAACCTATTAAGTAAATTTACAATCAAAGTCTTAATTATATTTTATAGATAGATAGAGTTTCAAAAGTAAATAAAAATAATTCAATCCATCCATCAGCCTTTTAATGTCTACTTTATGTGTGCCTTCTAAATCCAGCGTGTAAGTAGATAAAGTAGATAATAATTACAGCAGATAAATCAATATGTTCGTCATGCCTAATAAATGTTAGAACACTTTAGTTGTCGATAGGTTAGTAGTTTACGTCACTTCTTTTACTGTGAACTAGTTCGTATAGGTAATCTTTGTTCGAATCACTTGAGCGCGAGGCTATCTCCGACGTTCCAATGAGCACGTCGCCGTTCGTTCGCTCTAACGTCAACAGCACTTAACATAATGCCGCCCAGTAATTCCTCCTACGTCGCTATCTGGAACAAGCAACGGTTTAATTGACGATGATTTTCAAGATTTTACGATATTTCAACACCACTGGTGTTGAGCTAAAAATATTCTTCTTTACCTTAAAATAATTCACCACGAGATTTGTAACTACGATCCACCAGTACTTCCTGGTCACCGAATTACTACAGGCCGTATGAGGTGCCGCGTGGAGTTGGTTCGTCAGGTTGAAGTCGCGCCAGCTTGCTATGGAGAGAGCTATGCTCGGTGTTTCCCTTCAGGGCGACCAATAACCGTAAACGGCTGCTAGAGTGGAGACCGCATTTAGGCAAACGTAGTGTGGGAAGTCCATCCGCTAGGTGGCGCGACGATTTGCGCAAGGCAGCGCGGTGGAGAGCGAGTGGAAGAAAAGAACCGAAGATCCGGCATAGTGGTGTACCTTGAGAGAGGGCTATGTTCAGCAGTGTTACTGAACAGAGAGAGAAAGAGGGAGAGAGAGAAGCACCGTTAATATTTTGCGAAAAATCGGCAAATCCTTTTTACATCAATAATCGACAATACTCGATTGTAGCATGCATGCATTGCATAACAGCTTCTTCTAATTAAACTATACATTTGCACTTACCTAACTATATATAATCCAAAACATCTCTGATTTATAAGTTGACCGTAATGGAAGAGATTGGAGTGAATATTTCAGCGTACTATGTGTTCTAACACTGAGTGTTTTTATATGGCTATAACATTTATGTGACGCAATCAGACCTGGCTAGAATATAGCTAGTAGCTACGTATCAGAACTGTACGTAAATCAAAGTTCTTATTAGACAACATTTGATAACGGCTATAAATTTGTACCATACAAAGCAAGCGAACAGTCGCTCGATCGAACAATAGGCGGACGTCAGTGGAACTACAGATTGTATCTCGGTGATATTATTATTAACATTAAACTAAATATGAAATTTAAATTTACAATTACGCTATTAGGTCTAAGCTAAAACAAAAAGAGATTAAATGTCTTTTAGTTTTTTTAAATCATTGAATAATTTCTAATAAGTATAGTTACACCAATAAAAAATAAACTCAATAAAGGGATATTATTATTCGGGCGAATATAAAACAAAATTATTCATTAATACTAAGCGAAGCGGTGAGATTATATACATACGAGTATGTATATTTGCGAAAAATTAATTTAACTGGCGAAAAATTAATAAATCATACGAAAAAAGAAAAATGACCTGCTGAAACTGAGAATAATTAATCTAAACTAGAGAAAGCGGCTGAAAAAAAGAGTGGGTGACAGTTATATCTATTGAAAAATTGGGGGATCTGGGGGCAAAGCCAATTAATGTTATTATGCAAAAATCCATACTTAATATTATAAATGCGAAAGTGTGTTTGTTTGTTTGTCCGGCTTTCACGCCGCAACGAAGCTATTATATGGTATGGTTTTTGTGTGTGAAGATAGTGAGGAGGGTGGAGAGTGACGTAGGCTACTTTTTACCGCGGTAAAACATCCCCATGGGAAGATATTATCGATGTTTTGTTATTTTCTAGATATTTAGTTCCGGATGTTGTTAATAGATGGCATTGTTAATTCCCTTTTCCCACGCGGGCGGAGCCGCGGGTAAAAGCTAGTAAAATATAAACAGAACGTTGTTTGATACGAATTGAACGTTGATCTGTAGTATATTTAGTATCAGCATTAAATTTTAGTTGGCAAATTGTCAATAAAATAGTATATTGTTCGCTTATGACTTGTACTGATCGTTTTGAATAGCTAGGTTCTATGAGCAAGTCACACAGTCTGTCCCATCTACCTATTTATTTCAGTCACTATTCGTTTTTGTTACGCCTTTAACATTAAATTTGCTCGTTTAATACTACACCCATAAAAATATTTGAATGGTGTCCGCCACCCACAACTCAGGTCTAGGCCTACTGCGGTGTGTAGCGTTAAAATCTTGTAATACTCTGTAACGTCTTTCTCAATTGTAGCGAGGTTTAATTCGAGGAAAAATTCCTAAAAATACGAAATTAATTGCTAAGAACGAAACATACATTTCCGGTTTGGACCCTCTGCCGTGGGTCAAAGCAAGAGTGACGACGACGGCAGTGTTTATCTTTACATGAACAATTTCGAGTCACTCTTTACCCCACTCTATATCTCATATTTATTCACATCGCCGAAAAGAGCTGCAATTTTTATATTTTAAACCATCCGATAAAGACAGAGGTCGCAGTTAATTTCTGCACGAAAAACGATTTAGCGCGTCCGCGTTAAAGTAGAAAATAAAATTATATTTACCTTTTTCTTTATTTCAAAAGGGCAAAAGGTTAACCCCACGTCTCGTTAAAATGAGATTACACCCTTTTCCTTCTTTACATAAACATCAATGTTATATTCATACCTAGGTGGCACTGACAGTCTTTACTCTTTACAGCTCTTTGGTTAAATAATGTGATATATTGCATTAATTTGATTTAATGAATTTGCGGTAATTCCAAAAGTCTTATTATACCTAATATAATAAGACTTTATACCTTAAGCTATGATAGACTTCGATTGGAATTTAAAAATGAAGCCCCATCTCGCGCTTTGTTTACAATTGGTTTCATGACTTTAAGCGTGGACCTATCAATCTCAGTGATGGCGCCCTGCGACTTTTATTTATTCCCAAGAACCAAAGAAAATTTTTCGAGGTATTCGCTTTACGAGCCCTGATTCAGTGAGTGCGTTCGAAAATGCCATAGTAGAGACCCATAAAGAATAATCTGTCCACTCACTGCATTTCTCAGTGGTTCCATCGAATGCGAAGATGTATAAAGAGGAATGGAGACTACTTCAAGAAACTATAAAAGTATTGGCAACTTCCTACAGTAATCTTTTTTTTTAAGCTATTGCATAGCTTCTATCGCGGGCCTTGAGCGTGGAGACCGAATCCAGAAATTCCGTAACGAAAATAACCTAACACCCCCACTCAGACCGGCACAGCGGTGATATTGCCATATAACGATGAATAGCAGAACTTTTAATGACTTTTTGAAATATCACGATTGTCTCTTTAGTTCAGCAACTCGCCTCTAGGTGGCATTGGTTGTATCGGCGTTACTGCGCATGCGTAATCCCCCTCTTCGCCCCGCAATCTCAATCAAAAACAAAGGAAAAAAATAAAATTCTGCATAAATAAATTGAATAAATAATTATAATTGCATAAGTTGATAAAAAATGCTATGCAATAGCTTTACCGCGGCAGTCTCCGAGTGCCACACGTATTATGAGCCTTCCGAAAACCCGAGTGAAAATCAATGGACTAGTCAGAAGCAACTTTTAAACTAGTTAGGAAAGAAACGAAATTTAAACTAGATAGGGAGGAAACGACATTTTTGATCGGTAAGGATTATTTTAAAGATTATTAAAAAAATCAAGTTCAATTTCGATTCGTAACAGGCGAGGCTCATGAATTCGGCTAAATACGAATAGAACAAACATATCAGGAGGTTTTCAGGGTTCTACAGTATCATAATATTAATTAATACGTGATGAAGCAAAAAATGTGTACCCCTTTTTACTAAAATCACGTGGACGGAGGTGTATGAAACTTAGTACAGTGAATCTTTTTATGGAGAAGGAGTTCAGAAAGCTAAAATCTTTTTAAATATGCATTAAAACTATATTTGACAGAACATATTTAAGCTGGATAGGTACGATACGGTAACGTGTGTTACCGTGTCGCAAAATCATGAAAATATGTTTAGTTTACCTACCTAAAGTTACCCATACGTTAAATGGGTCCAACATCCCTACATAACTTTTCTAATTCTTGGAGACCGAATTCGGACAGCAAAAGTTGTAGTTTTATTGCGTTTGAAAATTTTATCGTATCTCCGATTACGAGTGATAAGTCACGTACTTCTTACAAGAAGTGTATGCGACGTGTTCAGTATGTTATGTTATAAGTACGTACATACTTAAGTTTATTTAAACAGAATATTCACTTAATATCCTTGGAATAGTAGTACATACCAAAACCTGTACCTACCTCATCTATATATATAAAAGGATAAGGTGACTGACTGACTGACTGACTGACTGACTGACTGACTGACATATCAACGCAGGGCCTAAACTATAAGGGCTAGAAACTTGAAATTTTGCACAGGGGTTCCTTTTATAACGTAGGGGAGCACTAAGAAAGGATTTTTGAAAATTCACCCCCTAAGGGGGTAAAACGGGGGTGCAAATTTAGTAAACTTTGCCGTTTTTGAAGTCAAGTGGGCAACCTGAACGCGGGCAGACGTCGTTGATGGGTCTAATACTACGCGAGCGAAGCTGCGGGCGTCCACTAGTTAACTAATATATAAGCAGCATATCTTCGGCAGAAAGGGCAGAATTAGTAGACACTAATCTGTAGTCGTGTAATGTAGTTGATATATTAAATCGGAATAGGTACTAGTAAGACTTAATTTTCGCAATAGACATAATATTACAACAAACATCTACTACATCGATTGACAAAGAAAAGTTAACATGGGTGCGACCAACTACTTAGCCGATGGAAGACAGAAGACTGAGACGGATCGATAGGACTGCAATGAATAATTAAAATGGATGAACCGTACTTCTGGACTTTATACGGATTACAGTTTCGATATTCACTTACTAGGGTAACTAACGATCGTACACAAAATACCTACTTGTACCCTACCTGCGTTCTTCACTCCAAAGCTTATATTTTTTTATGTACAAACTCAACGCGGCTTTGCTAAATGTTAATTATTAAATTCCTTGAATAATTTTGTGATATCTGGCAAGTTAAAAGGTTTATTTTGAATGTTCTTACAGACTCAATTACAGCCAGGTGCAAAATTTCATGTAATTATAATTAGAAATAAAAAAAGACGTAGAATGCTCATTTTATAAACGTACACAATAATTCGAAGGAGACAGACAGTGGATCGTGTTAAGTGATCCTACAAAATTTTAGTAAAGAATTTGCATGCCGCCTTAAATCTAATCCCCTCAATCTCGCCTCAACTCCACTGGACTTCATTTCTCAGTGAATCGGGATGAGATTTATTTGCAGAATTAATATTTATTTTTTATTTTATATGTATACGTAACTATTCAATTTAATATTGCTTTATTTATAGGTTCTACCAATCCTGGCAAGATTGTAATAGAAAACGTGTCTTGAACAATTCAGCAACTCCAAATGTAACACTAACACTATCATCCAGTCAATCAACGTCGTGTGCTACAGGAATTTCCATGACGCAAGTGTCTGCATATTTGGTGGACATCAATGAATGTAACTTTGCATTGGGATCCCAGGTCATCATGCCCATGTCTGCTAAACAAAATTCATATTAACCTGGTTGGAACGTAAATTGCCATTGCAATTTGGCTACTTTCGTCGGATTCCGTTATGTTGTGTAAAGTTATACATGAATGGCGATGGCCAAACTGCGTGCCCAGCCCAACTCGTGTTACTTTAATTTCACGGATAATTAGAGATAATATCGAAACCGACAAATTGTTAAATGGTAACTACAGTGAATTGACTTTTACAAAAAAATTAAACAACTATTATAGACTTCTCTATGGCGACATAAAGGGAGTTTACAGTTGTATTCTATTTCCGTACAATTATATTATACGTATGAGCGGAAATAGCGCAATAGAGGATTTGCTCGACGTATAAAGAAATAAAAAATAAAAATTAAAGTTCTTCTGACGAATACAGTTTAATGTTAGATATTTAGGTTTCCGTACCTAAAAGGTGACAAACGAAATCCTATTAGTATGCCTCGTCTGTCTGTTTGCCCGACACATCACATCTAGAATGGAAATAGGTACCTATACACCTGATATTCACAGTAGTAGAAAAATTTGATTCAGTCGCCGAGTCTTAACTCATTTAAATTACGCAGGTGAGGTGGTAATTTCGCTCGAAGCCAAATGCCATGTTAAATGAAATACTTATCTTATTTCTGTTTCTTCGATTATTTTCTAACCCTGAAAATTCAATTAAAACCGTTGAATAAATTTTTAAGCTTTAAAATACTGACACTATATTTTTATAGCGTTGATGAAAACCTGGGTATTTAGTAGCGTGTTGCTATTGTAATAAGTAACAATAGCAACACGCTACTAAATACCTTTGAGTCTTAAATGAATTTGAAACAGAAATGTAATAATAATAATATTTTTAAAGCTAGCTGTTTACTACGGTTTCATGGTGATAATTTTCAACGTAGAATTTTATTTCTATTGACAATGATGATGATGATGAAATGAATTTGATACAGAAGGCTGATAGATTGATCAGGAGCGTTTTTAGTTGGCGTTAATATTTTGAATGCTAGTGTTTACTAGGGTCTCATTGTGATATTTTCGACGTAGAATTTTATTTTGACGCAAGTTATCGCGAGAATCATGACCCAGTGAATATTTCCGGCTCGATAAATAATTGAAGTGCTTTTATTTGGATGCAACTGGAGGGAAAACAACGGCAAACGGTTGAACATCGATAACATCGGCATTTTGTAGAAAATCTAAGCTATTCAGCTGCAATTTTTATCTATGGTATTATTTTTCAGGCGTTGGTCGTAGTCCATCTGATAAGTTCACCTGGGTGGACCACGGGCACTTTTTCTTGCCGGTGGTCCACCTAAACGAAGAGTAATATACAACCCATTTATTTTCACCGATTTTTTCGAAATGAGCATAACGTACTGGTCTCCTACCTACGGGTCTCCTCTCAGAATGAGAGGGATAAGGCCTTAGTCCACTGCGATTATATTTTTATCTATATCTATATCTATACTTGTACTTATACTTGTACTTGTACTTGTACTTGTACTTGTACTTGTACTTGTATTGTACTTGTACTTGTACTTGTACTTGTACTTGTACTTGTACTTGTACTTGTACTTGTACTTGTACTTGTACTTGTACTTGTACTTGTACTTGTACTTGTACTTGTACTTGTACTTGTACTTGTACTTGTACTTGTACTTGTACTTGAACTTGTACTTGTACTTGTACTTGTACTTGTATTGTACTTGTACTTGTACTTGTACTTGTACTTGTACTTGTACTTGTACTTGTACTTGTACTTGTACTTGTACTTGTACTTGTACTTGTACTTGTACTTGTACTTGTACTTGTACTTGTACTTGTACTTGTACTTGTACTTGTACTTGTACTTGTACTTATATTTATTTTATAAAATCTGGTCGTATTTTTTTTAGCTTAATTCTTATCAGTTTCAAGGCTCTCGTTACATCTATACTAATATTATAAAGAGGAAAGATTTGATTGTTTGTTTGTTTGTTTGCATCGAATAGGCTTCAAAACTACCGAACCGATATGAAAAATTCTTTCACTGTTGGAAAGCTACACTATCCCCGGGTGACATAGGCTAAATTTTATTTTGGAAAAAAATAGGGTTCCGTAAGATATTTGGGTTTTTCGGACACAGGGTGTAAAAAATCAACCAGAAAAGTTACTTATTTTGCGTACGCTGCCTAAACTATAAAAGATAGAACCATAAAATGTTCTAATTAATTGTAGATCTTATAAATATCTATAAAAAAGTCCGCGACACACTATACCTATCTATGTCGAGTGAGGTACAACAACCATTTTTTTATCTTGAATTTTTTTTGGACTACATTTACAGTTTATGTAGATAATAAATATTTGGTCTTTGAATGATTAAAATTGGACGTTTGGTTTTGAAATGTCTGTCTGTCTGTCTGTCTGTCTGTTTCGCTTTCACGCCAAAACTACTGAACCGATTTAAATGAAATTTGGTACACAGTCTAGAGCCTGACAAAGGACATAGACACTTTTTAATTGGAAAAAAGTGTTGTAATGGGTTGAAAAGGGAGATGAAAGGTTGTATGAAAGTATTGTCATTTTCAGAACTAGAAGCATAAAACTTAAATTTTAGGCTGTTGATAAGGTATAATCCTTACTAATCCTATCCTACTAATATTATAAAGGGGAAAGTTTGTAAGTATGTATGTATGTATGTATGGATGGATGTGTTACTTTTTCACGTAATAAGTACTGAATGGATTTTAATGAAACTTTACAATAATATATAGCTTATACATCAGAATAACACACAGGCTCAAATTTATAAAGATATTGTGTGAATTGTCCAAAATATGACGATAAGTGTCAAGTAGGTAAGTAGGAAAAAATCTACCATCTGCGAGCTATTCTGGCGTGCGCTGCCAAAACTACTGGACCGATTTCAAAAATTCTTTCACCATTAGAAAGCTGCATCTTCACTGAGTGACATAGGCTATATAATATTACTAGGCGTAAACGAAACTATTGTTATAATCTATTTAAGGCGCCTAGTGGTGCAAAATGACCTTGAGAATCGGTGCACACATTCTCACAAACGACAACAGCGCCTCTAACGGAAAACCTCAGAACTACCTTACAGAGCATACAATGACATGTCATGAGGTACTGTATTAATCGCCTGTATAACCCGCGCAGATAGAGAATAGATCTGAAAATGGCACTTAAAATACAAGCACAACACACAACACAAGCAAGGGTACTTAAAACACTGGATTGTAAAATTTGCCTTTATTAATTGTGACATTTCAGAATCAGATTATAAAAATAAAGAACAATAGGATGGGAATGGTATCAAAGGTTTTATAAACCGCTTGGTCCAGCAGTGTCCTGGTCATCTGTACCCATTACTGGTTCAATTCCCTCCATGAATTGGTTAAAATCTTCCATGGACTGGTCAATTGTAAAATTTGCCTTTATTAATTGTGACATTTCAGAATCAGATTATAAAAATAAAGAACAATAGGATGGGAATGGTATCAAAGGTTTTATAAACCGCTTGGTCCAGCAGTGTCCTGGTCATCTGTACCCATTACTGGTTCAATTCCCTCCATGAATTGGTTAAAATCTTCCATGGACTGGTCACTTTCACAGTCCTGGTCTTCAGAGTCGTCACTTTCATCTTCGGTGTTGCTGTTCAATTACATCACAAAATGTCAACGTTCGTAACAAAAACTTAACGAAAATAAATAACAATCAAATGTAACGCAAACAAAAACAACAATATCAACGAAAACAACAATTACTCGGAGTGCGTCAAGTAGCTTAGAAAGCGAATCCCGACTGATTATTTGTTTGCAGCTCGTACTTCACTGTGTGAGTATAGACAGCGATAGAGAGTGAGCGAGAACGCATGCGAGAGGACGCCATTTTCAAATCTATTCTCTATCTGCGCGGCTTATACGGGGAAGTGTTTCAGTAGATGGCGTTTATTTTAAGTAATAATTGACCTAACAAAAAATTTATAGGAAGGTACGACAACGTAATGAAATTAGATTTATGCAATTTTTTTAGTTACTTAAAATAATAACAAAAAAAAAGTCATAAAAAAATAAAGAAAAAATTGAAAAAGAAAGGAAGTGTAACTGGAATTTGAACCCGAGTCTCTAGAGCGAGATTCTTACTCACTGCTAATGTCTATAATTTCCCCGTTATTGATATTATCTTTGGATTCTCTTTTCCTGTAATAAATACATATTATGACATATATAAATATTATTAGCTTTTTATTTCATTTGCATAAAATAATAACAAAAAAAAAGTCATAAAAAATAAAGAAAAAATTGAAAAAGATAGGAAGTGTAACTGGGATTTGAACCCGAGTCTCTGGAGCGAGATTCTTACTCGCCGCAAACTCCAATTACGCCATTTACAGCTATACGATTAGGGTTGAAAAACTGTGTACGTATCTATCTTTTTGTACTCTGCAGGATTGCAGAGAACAATGAAAATTAATAAATGTTTGACAAAATTTAAATCTTTACGTCATTCATGTGTGTGACGTTTGCTTTATATGAACACTTTTGATTTATTTCCCATGTTTATTTACAAAATAGGAGTCCGTTTACGCCCTTCTAACTTAAAAAAATACTTATAACGTTAAATTATTTATATAAATTAACCTAATGTAATAACCAATCAATAAAAGTAATGAAATAACGTTGGAATCTTGCAGAAATTTTGCGGCAGAAAGCGCGACACGCCCGTCTAGCAAGAGGCCTCAGCCGCGACTGTCGGTACACGGCGTTTACACACACATGCTCGCGAGTTATGTTCGAAAACGATGCGCAAATGAGAACAAGGGTTTTTTGGAAATTCTACAAAATGGATTTAAAAAGTGGTATAACTGATATATTGTATTTATTGTGATGAAAAATATATGTTAAATTGAAAAAAAAAACACGTATTTTAGAAGGGATTTGATTGTTTAGAAGATTATTTTAGAGGTATCTTCGTGATTTTTTTCTATCGAGTCAACATTAATGTATTATGTTTTGAAGGCCGTAGCAATCTAACATATATCCCCAAGAATACCATATATTTTTTTTATTTGATTCTCTGCAATGGTTCGTGTGATATCTTGTTTATAAAACTCGCGTTTAGCCTCTGTAGTCCTCTTAAGTAAAATAAAGTCGTGTTAAATTTTTTTTTTTTTAGTAACCTGATGCAAATAGGGTTTATGTGTGTGTATTATAATTTTGATTTTTATATAAAATACCCGTGCGAAGCCGGGGCGGACCACTAGTCTAATATATTAGGCTAAAATGTTGTGGTAGACATTAACTTTCATAAAATGCATTCCAAATAGCTGATATTATTATTCATTCTTAAGTTGGTATGATATATGCCTATAGGCCAACAAAGTTAAATTAGAACACTCATAAATCTCATTTGCGGTGTGAACATCTATGCACGGGCAAATTTATTAGTTACACGTTCAACAATTTGAATCAGATATGTATAATATACTTACTTACTCGTCGTACCTATACCATAGAGGACTCTAGTAAGTCCGTGCCTATATATTTTTCTGTTGTTTGTTTAACATTTATGACTGACGCAATATTGTATTACTTATTATATTTTTGTGCAAAGTATAAAAATACAATAACTAGGGTTTTTTTGTTTAAAAATTATGTCATAAGGTCATCAATCAAATCAATACTCTCGTGTACTCTTAGGTATTGATTTTTTTGGCAAATTACCTTACCTTAGTGTTACTTACTCAGTTGAGTTTGAATTCATTTTTTTATCACACATCGGCGATGTACTTAATTATTTTTCAATTTTATATGGTAGAGTTTTGGTACATGGAATGTAAATAATAGTTAAAATGCCCATAACATCCAAGGCACAGTTAAATCACTTTTTGTTCTAGAAAGAAGCCAATATAAAATAAATATATTTTGGTAGTCTCATGAGACATGTAATTAGATGAGCATCTTATTAAGGATTAAAAATTAAAGAAAGTTGATTATAGCGTAGTATTACTGCTACATTATGTTCAAGGCTCATTAAAAAATATACCTACCGATTTGGAATAAAAACATTCCTCATTCCACCAAATAAAAGTGAATCAATGAAAGCAATTAAATGTTTCAAATATAACCTCAAGGATAAATTAATTTTATTGAAATCAAAACTCATAATTGTGGAAAATTCTTGTAACGACACAAAATGCAATTATCCATTGTTGTTAGTTTGTCTTTGTGATGGAAATTACATTAAGTCGCGTACAGTAAGTGACAGGGTTGTGATATTTCATCTTAGCTTGATTTAAATCACGCAGGCATTAAGGAAGTTTTCAGCAAAATTTTCATTAAAAGAATTAGTTGTATAAAAAGATAATCATGAATATTTTATGTTTATCTAGCTTGATAAATTTAAATATGTATTAGGGTTCCTCGTATTGTATATCCTAAATAACTCAAACACTATACACACACATAAAGTTTGGGGAGTTGGTATTCGGGAGTTTTATAAACATGCAAAAATACAACTCTATACGAATATTAGTTTTTTGAGTTAGAGGGTGGTCAAAAGTGGTTAGAGAACACATAGAATACACAGTGCTGCCAATAGTCCTGAGAAGGCATAGTGCATGGAAATTCCACAAAATTTAGGGTAGCTCCCACAATATTCACAATATAGTTTACCAGCAAAAATAAACTCAAAAGGTGAGTTACAAATAGAATAAATCGGAGGTAATTGCATATCAAAATATTTCAGTGTTATAACAAGAAACCGAAAACTGCTGTAATACCAAAATACAGTAATATCTGCCAAATGAATTATTCGATTGAGAGATCACAATACGTTATCTATAGTAATAGGTATTATAAAGTTCCTATTTAATAAAGTTCCTCGTGAAAATATTATATTTGTTTGTAATGATTTCACAAAAAAACTACTGAACAATTTCAAAAATTATGTCACCATTAGATAGCTGCTGATCTTCACTGAGTGACATGGGCTATATAATATTACTAGGTATAAACAAAACTATTGTTGTGTCTAATTCCACGCGAGCGATGCTGCGGGCGTCTACTAGTCATATTATAAAATTAAATGACCTTTTAATGAACAAATTAAATAGGTATTTGAATTTGTGGCAACATCCAAGTGAGACCATCGGAGAGGAAAATTATGGATAATCTGTCGTGTGGTATTTGTTCATTTGAAAATTTGAATATGTAGGTTAAGCCATAATTTCAGAAAGAAGCATTAAATAGATGGAGAAATTGAACATTGGTTTGACAAGATTGAATTTTGACTCTAACATAATCTGTACATAATTATGATAAAACTATAAAGCTGAAAACATACTATCGGACGCGGCTGACGGACGCGGCTGATAAGTGTGCACAGTCTTTTGAGACGTGGCTTGCGGACGCGTTCAACGCCTATTCCACCACAGAGTACTTAATCACTACGTTTTATTCCACAAAGAACTGTAGATGAAGAAACATGTCGAGTAGTGAAAGTGAGGACGATTTTCTTGAATTAGCGGCGGCTGCTTTATGTTGTCCACCCAAAAAGAAAATAAAAAGAAGCGTTTGGGTGCGGGACGCGTCCTTCTGACGCATGGACGCGTCCCGCACCCCGTGCATACTATGAAATACCGTCCGCGGACGTTTTCGGCTGACAAAATGATCCAGCGCGTCAGATATCTCTCGGACGTCCGAACGCCTCAAGGTCACGTCCGCGACTTACGTCCGATAGTTTGCACAGCTCAGTGTACATTCATTAACCAGGTCGCGTCTGTCAGCCGCGTCCGATAGTATGTTTCAGTCTGCATACCGGTAAATTCCCTTGGGATAGTTCAAAGGGTAGAGTTGGTCCGGTAATGTATTTGAATAGGATGGGCAATAGGCGTAATCGAAACTGTTATTATATCTTATAAAACAAAGCTGTGGGCGTCCACTAGAACGGATATAAAATCTGAAAACACTCACTGGAGTATCTTTAAATTTTATATCCATTACTACATGAAATCTCGACAACAGGATGACATTAGGTTTGAGAATATACCTATTTCAAAGACTTAAGAGGATATCAGTCGACCGTCACTTTTGAAGAATAGGTTTTTACCAAAAATATTGCGCGCTGAGCCCCTTAGCGTGCGATAGAGAGAAGTGCAGTCTCGAACTGATTTTACCTACGTAAAATTAAGAAAATCGTCCTTTCGTAATCCCCAGTTTCCTCCTCGAAATCTAGACCGATTTCAATATTTCTTTCAGTTAAAATGTAGAACAGGGTCTAAGCTATGCCCGTACGTTTTGCTTTTTTGGGATATGTTAGTAATTACCAGTTTGCTTGATGTTTGAAAATGTATGTAAAAAAAGTCGATTTTTTTGATTTTAAATGATTTTTTTTCTCTTCTATTAATCAAATTATGAAAAAAAAAACAAAACGTACAGTCATGGCAGAGGTACGTATAAATCGTATGGTATTTTTCTCTCTTCTGTAACTTCTTTATCCTAGGAGGAAACAGGGGACTACGTTTGTATGGAAAAAGTGTCGACTTGTTCGCTTGTGATATCCTCTTAAGCCAATACAAGACTATGACGACATAATTCAATGTTTTCAGAAAAACATCTCAGTCATCCAATCATTTCAAAATATCTAAGGCGAAATAAGTTTCGTATAATGATGATGGTAAATGGCGTTCACAGACGACGTAACTAATTATAGCTGTTATGGATACAGTTCAGGCTAAAAGTTTTACGAATCCTGTTTGTTCTTACTTTTACATGGATGTTCGTGGGCACAGCTAGAATACCATAATGGCGAGGAGAACGCCAAAACTTATTCCATGTCAGTGATGTGGCATGGTTACTAGTCGGAAAGAATATTCAATATACACAAACGAACTTTAAATTCAGTCTTTTGTTGTTGCAGGTATGTGTCGGGACAGCGCGATGAAGTTGAATGTGGCTACGGCAGAAATAAACAATGAATTTGACACTTTTAACATGCAAGACAACAACAAAAAGAAAAATCTTTAACGCGGTTGGTAATGTTTTTGAGGCTCACACTAGTACTGTAACCTTAAGTGGATCAACTCGTGCGCTCATGATTCTGAAACAATGTTGTGTATGATACCGTGTATTTTATTTACATTTGCAAGTCCAGTTTAAAGACAAAGTGAACATAAAACTCGACGAATGGACGCTGTGTTTGAACTTTTTGTAGAAATCTATGAGCAGATATGATCGAGTTATAGAATTTTGTAGGTATTTTGTAAATACTTGCGCCGGAGTTCTCCGATTCAAAATCATCGGTGAGTAGAAGATTTAACATAATAAAAAAAGTGCGTGCGTACAAAGTACACATGTCAGAAGTGAAACTTCTTTGGCTAAATATGCAAATATACACAAAAAAAGAATAAATATAAATATTCATTTGAAAGTCTTGTTGTTTTATTACAAAATTTAAGTTATGTTAGTCTTTATAAGTTTTAATTTCAATTTAATTTTCATTTATTGCCATATACACTTACTTGTTTTATGTTCGCACCGCACGGTATCTCTAAATGACGATTCCGTTTAGCGATCTTTTATCTGTATTTTGTCTTATTTAGTCTGTCGTATATCTTTGGTTTTGGATTTTGTAACTGTATTTTACTCGTATTTAGTCTGTGGTGGAGCTTTGGAATTGACTTGTACTGTGTGACGTTCGCATAAGACTTGACATAAAGGTTGTAAATACCCAGGTCATAAAATCCAAAAAAAAAAAGCTATCTCACTGCATGCTGCGTGACGCATTATTGCGTCAGATCCGTGATACAATAATGCGTCATAACCGTTTGATCCGTAAAATATTTACCCTCCTAAAGAAGTTTCACTTCAATAAAAGCTATTGCATGTATAAGTGTTCGTAAAATTATTTGTAAACAATAAAGTATAGATAAATAAAATGATTACTTCTTACATCGCACAAAAGGCATAAGGTCCTGGAGTCTGTTTCACTACGATCTAAAATGTTTGACAAATATTCACTAAGTATATGCTTGTCGAAATCGAATACAGATTTGTGTATAAATGCTTACGTTGTTCAGTTTGTTTCGTTTTAAAATAAATGTTTCATTTATCATCACATCTTTACTGAAAAAAAAATTACCCATTCTTCATATGATAAGCGAGTAAGTAACAATAAAAGGTACGTCGGGAGAAACAAACGCACTCATAGTAATGTGAAACGTTTTCAGAGATTTATTTATGTCCACAGGTGCGACTGTTATTTAACATTGTACAATGTGTTCTGTAAATATTCTTACCCATCAGTTATCTGTCCGTAATAGACATATAATATTCAGGCGAAAATAAAACTACCTCCTTTTTCATAGTCTGTTATTTGTTAATGATATTTAATTGGGTCATCTGATCAAAAGTTTAACTATAATTAATGAAACTATGAAACTTTCATTCTATTCAGTTTATTTTTTTTAATGTAATTATTATAAAATATTATAAAAATATATATTAAATTGATGAAGATTATGATTGATGCCACTGAGTTTTTAGAAAACATAAACCTCATTTTCCATTTAACTACACTTGTATCTACAAAATATAAATCGGGGTACGATCCGTACTAAGTATTATAATTGTTGGAAATTAAATTCGAACTTGTCGTCTGATATGAAGAAATGCCTAGTTCTTAATCATTTCTATAGTTTTTACCCAATAGTGACAGGGTTATGTTCTTCGATTGTATGTATACATGTATGTATATTTCTTTGGAACGCTCTGTAGCCTATATGTCAAACTTATGAAAGTTGATAATATGGCCGATTTTTGGCACTATATTGTCTTCAACAAAAAAAATCTTTCAAATCGTTTCGTCTAGCTAGAGCTTGCAAAAATTATATATTTACTAGTGGACGCCCCGCAGCTTCGCTCGCGTGGAATCAGACATTCAATAACTTCAAAAACGGCAAAGTTTCATACTAACTTTGCACGACCATTTTACCCCCTTAGTGGGTGAATTTTCAAAAATCCTTTCTTAGTGCTCTCCTACGTTATAAAAGGAACCCCTGTGCAAAATTTCAAGTTTCTAACCCTTATAGTTTAGGCCCTGCGTTGATATGTCAGTCAGTCAGTCAGTCAGTCAGTCAGTCACCTTCTCCTTTTATATATATAGATTTACCAGCTACCAAAATTAAAAATAAATAAATCAGCTATTATTGAATATAACAAAAAACCTGACTACGTACACTAAAAAAATATTTTGTAAGTACTTAAAATCAGCATGATGATGTGTCACATGACAATCAGCTGAGCGTACCCTTGTTTCACGCTTAAATCACGTTATAAGTTTATTGTTCTAATGTATCGTAAGATGTCAATTGTTATAATGTTTTGTTTTTTTTTTCTTATTCTTCATCCTCTTTTTCTTCTTCTTCTTCTAAATGAACTGCAAAGATAGAAAAGTTGAAATCAAACATGTTTTAAAATTTGAAATTGAAAAATTGAACTTTTTATTTTTATTTGGACGATCATGGTTGACAGTGTTCACAAACAAAGTCAAAGGCATCATTCGATAAGAAAATAGAAATCATAGTATTTTATTTAAATAAAGTACCCGTATACGACTATTTTAGTTTAGGCAAATAACTGTAAGCTCGTTTAAGTTTCTTCATATAGACAGACTTTGTTCATGTTCAGATAATATAACCGATTAATGAGCAGATGCCTTAAGTACTTTGGGTAAATGCTCTCTGTAATAATGCTGACAGGCGTCAGTTTAACGATTATTATAATTTTAGTGCTGGGTAATTTTGAAGGCGGTCTCTGTGTAGCAAAGATTAAGTCAGTCAAGAGCTTTTAAGCTCCAGAGTTTTTTATAATATTTTTACCAGGTGGACCGATGATCTGAAACTAGTAGAAAGTATCGTCGATTGAGGAGGTCATTGTCCAGAAGTGGACTTTAAAAAGGCTGATGCTATTCATCTAATAGCGATGTTGAAAGTGTAATATTTTTAAAAGCTTTTATTTAACTTCACTTGTATGTATCCATGTATGTCCTGGAATCTTGCAATCAATATTTCACCCACTTCCACTGAAGCTATCGAGCTGAAATTTGAAAGTCTGTTAATCTGCATTTATAGCCAGCGTAATCTTAAAATATATAAATCACGTGTCACGTTGTTTGTCCGCGATGGACTCCTAAACTACTTAACCGATTTTAAATTAAATTTGCACACCGTGTGCAGTTTGATCCAACTTGAAAGATAGGATAGCTTACATCTTAATTTATAGCCGCAATATTATTTTATTGCAAATTATTTGTCTATTTTTTGACATTCACAATTATTATCTGTTAACTCCAAACGATTTTATCAGATGGCGAATGGGTCTAATTCTACGCGAGCGAAGCTGCGGGCGTCCACTAGTATACTATAAATATTCCGTACCTGTCAAGTACCAGTTATGGTTTACCTAATGATGTGTAAAATACTTATGATGTATTATTTATTTGAGAGTATCTAAATATAATGTATTTCAATAAAACTCAGGCCGCTAGTAACGTATCTGAAGACGTGGCTTTAGTATTGATGAGTATGTATGAGTTAGAGACGTAAGTAATTGAGTTGCTCTGCATAAAAAGGTCACCTTCAATCATGACAACGCAGATTTCAGATTCGTTCAGTAATACATTCGAATATAGAACATTAATAGTTTTTAGTTCCATAAACATAACATTCCTGCCACTAGGAACTTGATGTTCTCATACATATCATTTAGGTAACAAAAATATATCTAACTGATATAAGCATACTTGCATTATGTTATGTGTGTAAATTCGCCATGGCAATACGTCATTATAGCTGAAGAGGTTTTTTGGGTTATTTACCTTCTCCGTTATTATTATCACTACTACAACATCAGACTAAATTGAAGGGGACTTTAATTAATTTAATAAAACTCATAATCCGACCTTCCATGTTTTTATTTCTTGACAACTGAACTTTTTACAACAGTGTTGCTAGTCATAATATAAATTTTGACTGCGTTCATTTACATCCTCCAACGCCAAAAAAGATGAAACATTTCAAAATTATTACATTGTATGTAAATATAGTAGTATACAAATCTAGCAGTAACGCTTCTTCTCCATAGATGGCGTTATACAAACCTATTAGACAGTTTAATCTATTCGACAAGAGATGGCGCGATATGGCAATTACACACATCAATATTATAACAATTTAAAAACAAAATGAAATAGACAATTTGTTATCATCTTAGTCAAAAACATAGTTAACAATAATTCTTATTACTACTATCTTAGTGGCTGATATATTAATCAGACATTAGCCTTACTAAAACATACAAATCAATTTTATGAAATTATCACTATCATTAACTTATACTTAAATGTCACACATATACCTCGACTTGGAAAGATATATTGTAAAATAAACGAAAATCATGTGTAGATATCATATCTACTTGGCATTTTGATAGTTCTACCTCTACGACTTTTAGTACATTCGGGAGCTAGAGATTTCTGAGGACTTAGAATGACTTCAGAAGAATTCTCCTCCAGAGGTGAAGAAATCGGAGTTTGACTTATAGGAATATTGTCACCTGTAAAACTGGACACTTCCAGTTTATAAAGTCTTTGTACTGGACGGACTTTCGTGCCGGTGGCCGTCTTTACCCTGGCTGTGCGGTCGATTCCGTCTCTACCTGTGAACAGATCTAAAACAATGCCCAAAGGCCATTTTATACGTTTCTCCTCTGTTTCTATCAACACTATATCCCCTTTGTTTATACTATCCTTTAATTCTTTTCCTTTCTGGACTAATAGAGTAAGATATTCATTTTTGAATCTAATTCTGAATTGTTCCTTGAGTTCTTGTAAATATTTAAGTCTTCTATTTAAGCTTTCTTTGTCTATTTTATCAAAATCTGTCATTTCAGTATTACATGAGGGTTGTATGAAATGTGCCGGGGTGAGTGGTTCTAAACTATTATTTTTATCCTCATTAATGTATGTAAGTGGACGGCTGTTCATTATAGCTTCACATTCACATAATAGAGTAACAAGCTCCTCATATGATACTGACGATTTACCTAATATACGCCTTAGAAGATCTTTCATGATCCTTATAAGGCGTTCCCAATAGCCTCCCCACCAAGCTGCCGTTGGTACGTTCATCTTCCAGGATATGCGTCGAATGGTGGAGTCACGCTGAACCTCCTCCCAATCTAGAGAAAAAATTAAATTTTTAGTACCACAGAAATTAGTTCCTTGATCTGACATAATTAAATCCGGACGGCCTCTTCGTGCTACAAATCAACGCAATGTCATGATAAAAGCCTCCGTAGAAAGTGACCTGGTTAACTCCAAATGTACGGCGCGATAAACTGCACACGTATAAATTACAATCCAGCACTTTTCGTTGTTACGCAGAAACAAAGGACCTGCTAGGTCGACCCCTGTGGTCTGAAAGGGCGCAGAGCAGTTGGTGCGTTCTGGTGGTAGTGGTGCTGTTGGCGCTAGTGTAGCTTTCGCTCTATAACGTTTACAAATAACACATATAGCTATTACTGACTTCACCAATCGACGTATGCCGATGATCCAGAATCTCGCTCGTAAGTCTACTATGAGTTGATTTGATCCTACATGTTGGAGCTGTTCGTGACGCTGTCTCACCATTGCTGTCACAATAGGGTTATTAGCCCACAACAAATAGGGTGTTTTAGTTGTCTCTGGAAAATCTGATAAGGTAAGTTTAGTTTTAATTCTTAATAATCCTTCACTATCTAAAAATTGTGTTAAATGCTCACTTCTTTTCTTATTTATTTCACTGCTTTCAGTTTGTATTAATTTAATCACAGTTTTCTCTGCATTATTATACTCTGTATAAGTTATTTCTCCTTTCTTCTTATTTTGTGAATGCATTGCATTATGAATAAACCTTAACACCCACGCAACCATTCTAATTATTTTTGTATATTTTGAGAAATATTGTATTTTATTTATTAGACTTCCATTGCAACATACTTGTGCATTACTCACGACCTTTTTTGTTTCCAGATGAACTTGCAGCTCATCAACTGTGAAGTCTGATTGTGGCCACTGCTGTGGCTCCAGGCGCAGCCACGCCGGTCCTTCCCACCAGCGGGTCTCGAGTAGGGTCTTCGCGTTACAGCCTCTGGATGCCAAGTCCGCCCAGTTGTGTTCACCTGGAATATGTCGCCAATTGTTTGTATTAGTGTGTTGTCTAATTTCTTTTATTCTGTTTCCTACAAATGTATTCAAGGGTAGTTCTCGTTTGATCCAACACAGAGTAACAGCTGAATCTGTCCAACAATATTCAGAACAGTTTTTTAAATTGAGATTTTCTCTAGCCTGTGTGAGCAGCCTCGCGCCTATTAATGCAGCTAATAACTCTAGTCTGGGTATACTTATCTTTTTAGGGGGTGTGACCCGTGACTTGGCTGAAATTAATTGTGTAGTCACCTTTTTATCTTTTTCAGCACGAAGTAACACACCTGCAGCATACCCATCCTTGCTTGCATCACAAAATAAATGTAAGCTAACTTCACACTCCTTAATTGTATCCTCTGTCAACCTCCTTGGAATCTTACAGTCTTTTAAATAATGAAATGTTTGATACCACTCATGGAATTTTTTCATTAAATTTGAATCAAGGATAGAATCCCAGGACATATTATTCTTCCATGTTTCTTGTAAAATGAGTTTTGGTATCAACATTACTGGTGACGTGAATCCAATGGGGTCGAAAACCTTTTGTGTTAGTGACAATAAATCTCTCTTGGAGAGCTGTTTTATATCCTCAGAGACAGGTACATTTTCCACGGCGCTGCAGTACAGCTGATCAGAATTGGTATCCCAACTAAGACCTAACACCGGTACTATGTCTTTACCTGTTTCATTTATTTTCAGCTGAGATGTCACCCACATGCGTAGATTGAATTTCGCCTCATTCATTATGTGTTTAGACTCTTTTATGAATTTTCTTGTCTCTTCTTCTGTATCTAAACTTGTTAAACAATTATCTACATACCATGATTTTTTCAGAAGTTGTGCCGACTGCTGATGTTTTCCTGTTATGCTGTTCAGGTAATGTATAAGCGTGGCTGACAGTAGAAATGGGCTGCATGTCAGTCCAAATACTAGCCTACAATGTCTGTAAACAATAATATCATTACAGTCTTCATTTTCCCACCATAAAATTTTTAAGTAGTCTCTATCAGTTGGGGAAATGCTGATTTGTAAAAATGCCTTTTGAATATCAGCTGTGATACCAATTGCCCCTGTTCTGAAACCTATTAATAAATTGGGGATGAGATCAATTAAATTGGTACCTTTTTCTAAGCAAGCATTAAGACACAGTCCATTTTTATCTTTAGCTGAAGCGTCAAATACTGGTCTTAATGAGCTGGTCAAGCTAGACTCTTTAATTACTGCCCTATGTGGTAGGTAATGTCCAGTATCATGATCTAGCAGTGGTGATGGCACTTTTTCTATGATACCTATCTTGTGCCATTCTTTGAGAACTTCATGATACTCTTTGAATTTACCTCCTGATACTAGCTTTCGAGTAGTCGAGTCAAGCCTCTGTTTTGCCCTTTCATAATTAGGTAGTAAATCTTCTTGGCCTACTTTAAAAGGAAGCTGAACCTCATACCTGTTTTCTTCATTAATCTTCACATTCTCATTGAATGATGCCAGCACCTCCTCTGCAACAGCAGCCTTGGATTTTGTCTCCGCAGGATCCTGGATACCCAATGTCTCCAAATTCCAGTAACCTGTCAACTCAGAGCAGAACATAGCAACTGTTGTATTATTAAAAACACCTACTTGTTTTCCTTGTAGTGTCCAGCCAAATTTGGTTTTGATTGCCACCAGTCCATTCTGAAGTTCGATTATTGTGCCAGTCATCAGAAGACCTAAGAAATCTGCCCCTATTAGCAAACCTATATCAGTATTATCACCTTTGTCAGTCAGAGATATATTGTGTGACTTTAGCATGTTAGAGATGATAACATCTTTAGAGTTAAATCTAGGAACATTAGTACAAACACAAGATCTTCCCAGCGCTTCCATGTCCAATTTGAAGGATCCATCCAGGCTTCGTACAGTTATGTCATATAGCTTGTATACTTGCGATGCTGTCTGTAGTCCACCGAAGAGGTTGTGGGTAAGTGATTCTTCTTTCACCACTGGTATCTGTAATTCTTCTATGATATCTTGTTTTATGTAAGTTTTCTGGGATCCACTGTCAAAAAGAGCTCTTACTTTTATTTTCTTCTCTTTATGTTGTATTTCTACCATCACAGTTTGCAGAAGTGTAGTACCTTGAGTAGAAGATGTTGCTGCAGTGGTTTTCTTTTCAGGCGGTGGTTGTTCATAATTCTGTTCTGGTTTGATTGCTTGTGACGCAGTACATATCACTGTAGAATGTCGTTTGGTACATATCAGGCACCTGACTGAGGCTCTGCAGTTTTTCCAAAAATGGCCTTTTTTCAGACAGATGGTGCATGCTTTCTTTTTAACTATTATGTCTTTTCGTTGATCCACCGACAACTTTTGTAGCTTATAACATTCAATACTGCTATGATTTTCTTTTTCACACCACAAGCACACATTCTTCTTTTCTTCTCTTACTGTTGCGGCTAGGCAGCTTGCTGTTGGAATTTCCTTATAGACATTTTTTGACTGGTTTTCGGTAAATGTGTTGGCCATCTTCACTCGCTGTTCGTTTTCTACTTCTTTTTGTAAAAATTTTAATAAGTTAGTCAACTCTTCTTCAATATTAGTATTGCTTTTGGCTCTCTGCCATGTCTTCAAAATTTCTTGAGGAAGAGAAGATTCCACTAGTGGAAGTAAAAATGCAGCGTGCTTCTTCGTTACACCCAATGTTTCCAAAGCTCGTAAGTGGGCACTTAATTTATCGTACAGAACAGCCAATTCACTTCCATCACCGGTCGCCTTTTGAAGTACTAGGGCTAATAGCTCCCTAACATACAGCTGAATTTGTAAATCTTCCCGCCCATATCTGGATTGTAGATGTTCAATGCATTTTGTATAATTTTCTTTAGAAATGGGATAACTGTTTACTAAAGACTTAGCTTCGGAGTCCACGGAAACTGACTGAACTAGATAAATGAATTTATCTTCCTCATCTATGTCACTCTCATGAATTTTTTTAAATTGACTCCAGAAAGGTAACCAGTTATTTAATTCTCCGTTGAATTTCGGGATATCGATTTTCGGTAGATTTATTTGTTTTAGATTTACATTTTTCACTTCCGATGATGAATTACATTGATTGAACTCGGTCTTTATTGTCAGCCATTTTATCGTGTATTTTTCTGCTTCTTCTAAATCCGTTTCAATCATAGTCTGTTGGAAGTCTGGTCTTTCCAATATTAAAGATTGGACCTCCGCATTTGCCTTATCAAGTTTTTCGTGGATATTCTTTAGGTTGTCATATATTATTTTCCTATCCACGCCTTTTTCTTGAAGCTTGTTTAAGTTTTTAGTGAATTGCGTCCGCCATGCGGCTCGCAGTCTGAGTTGCTTTTGCTCCATTTGTGCACTGTCCACGGTCGCCATATGAAGAGATTTTTTGGGTTATTTACCTTCTCCGTTATTATTATCACTACTACAACATCAGACTAAATTGAAGGGGACTTTAATTAATTTAATAAAACTCATAATCCGACCTTCCATGTTTTTATTTCTTGACAACTGAACTTTTTACAACAGTGTTGCTAGTCATAATATAAATTTTGACTGCGTTCATTTACAATAGCATTTAACTGTAGCAAGCTCTGCGGGCTGCTAGATATTCGTTTGCTACCCATTTCTGATGATTTGCTTCAGCAGCATGCATATGCATTATAATATTTTTAGCATGAACATAAAAATATTTTCAGAATGAATATAAAAATATTTTCAGCTTGACAGCACTTTGATGAGCATACAGAGTCGCAAATTAGTATGTCGAATAGCATGTCATTAGAGGCAGCACTGTATTCAGTGGCTGCTGGTTCAATTTTACACGCTTGAAGAAAGCGAGAAAGATTTACGTTCACGTGTTCTTTCCACTACAGCTCGCTTTAGGTTTTCCTCGTAGGCTTTTGATCGAACATTAGTATATATTGTGATACTCATTGTTATTTTACAGTTTGTTAGGAAAATGTTAATTAAAAGTGGTTAAAAGGAACTATGTAACTGAAATTATTGTAACTGAAATGTAAAATGTAACTGAATTACTCATGTAACGTGTAGCGACTCGTAGCTTACAAACAAATTTATTACTATTGGTACTTTTTAGTGTTCAAGTTCAAAGTTATAAAATAAAATAAATTGAATGGAAATAAACAGTTCATATTTTAATATCGTTATGATTTCTATAAAATTTTGACATCACTGCATCAGCAACCTTCAGTTTTTTACAAGCTTGTTAATTTGTTTATTTATAAACATTGGCAGATTCTGATTCAAAAGCGTGAATGCCTAGTGGACCAGGGTTAGCGACCAAAGCCGTTGTAAAAGATTCGTAGCAGTTACCCTGATCTCAAAGCTTATGAATAATTAACTCAGGGCTGACGCGTTGAAGAACATATACCTACGTACGAGTAGCTGAAAACTGCTCGTGAAACATTTATGGAAAACTCTGTTTCATAAATAACATGATATATTATGTCGCATTAGAGAGGTTTAAATAAGTCTCTGCCGTCTCATCCAGCCGGAAGCCGCTTTAACTGCCTTTGACATATAGCACATTCAGATTTAATATACCGACATTTGTAATATACTATAATTGACGAGTTCATTCCAGAGGCGGCGAATCTTCGTAAAAATCTCGTTACTGTGTGTCACATGACTTTTGAGAATATTTTTTAATTAGAACAGAACGAATAAATTAGTAGTGTCCATAGCCCAATGGCTCGCTTCGATTCAATGTGACCGAAAGAGTTAAGCAACGACGAGCGCGGTCGGTTTGTGGATGGGTGACCGCTAGTGGCAAAATTTCATGGACGCTACCGTGCTTCGGAGGGCACGTAAAGCTGTCGGTCCCGGTTGTTTTCAATTCTGGAAACAGTCGTTAAGCCTTGTCGAAGACCTTCGGGTGGCTTGGGTTGGCCATTAACCCCTCCACCAATCCGCATTGGAGCAGCGTGGTGGATTATGCTCTAGACCTCCCGCAGCAGTGTCTGTGGGGGAGACCCGATAGGTCGCAACGAATAAATTAGACAAAAGATTGATTTTAGTAGGTTTAGGATCAGTTCAAAGTTACAAGACGCTACACAGATTAAACTCAGGGTTTAATCGAAACAGCCGTGCCGTACCTATTTCCCGCGGTCGCTCCCATAACACGCAAGACACTCAAACATCTCAAGCGTTCAAGCATGTGGTTTTACTTATTAAATTTTATCAAGATAATGTTAGGTTAGTTAATATAAAAAAAAACAATATTAATTTGATGACTAAGTTTTAAATTTTAACAGTTTTTATCATCAGATAGGTACTTGGATAAAAAACATGCCGAGGAGCAGACGTTCTTTCTTGGCTAATCCCAGTTAAAAATAGTGATCGATTTGGCGCGCGAATTGACGCTGCGATAAGTGCCCCACATTTTGCTGCATCTCTTTTGATGCTAAAATTAGGGTTGTCAAAATTAGAAAGGTACCTACGCATAAAAATATCTAAACTCGCCGCTGCTTTCCGCATAAAAAAGGATTTTTGAAGTAAAACTTCTTTAGGCGCGACTAACGTAACTCAGATTTTTTTCTGACGGAAGTACCTAACGCTTATTTTTTTTAATCAAACGAGTATTTTTTACTTTTTTTCTGACGGAAGTAACGCTTATTTTAATCAAACGAGTACTTTTTACTTTTCTGACGGAAGTAACGCTTACAGTAATTTCCGCTATTCAAAAATAATAATTTGGATTGGTCGTAAGTATATGTCATATGTAATAGCTAGGTGGTAGAACCTATTTATGGTGCGCTTGCTGTTTTATTTTGAATATCTTGGTGGTAGAACATGTATACGGTGCGATTGCTGCTTGTTTTGAATAGCTAGGTGGTAGAACCTATATACGGTACGCTTGCTGCTTGTTTTAAATAGCTAGGTGGTAGAACCTATTTAGTACGGTGCGCTTGCTGTTTTATTTTGAATATCTAGGTGGTTGTACATAATAAATAGTAATAAAATTAACAATAACTTATAAAAATCAAGTACCTGATAAGTTTTACTTCAATCGCGCGTAAAGGTTACACGCACACACTTTTTTTTTTCTAAAATAAACTTGGCTTATTGTTGTCAATTACAGGGCAACTATATATAACATTAATTGAAACAATTAAAAATAATGTTTGCTACATTTGAATATCACAATAGGATTTACATACAGACCCTTTGTTGGTCAGGCAGGCACAATTGATCGAATAAAATGGGGCTTTAATGGGCTTATTGTGTTTAGGTACCTACCTACTGAGTATGGCGTAGTTGTGGCTAATTGGAAAAGGATGTCCAATCACAAACGTCGTTCATAAAACACAAATAGAAAAATAAAACATATTTTTTATCCAAATATGTAATATAGTTTTAGAGCTTTTCATTCAATATTTTCAGTCGTTCAGTGGGTCCCTTTAATTCAATATTTTCAGTCGTTCAGTGGTGAGCTTTGCTGAGATTGTTGTTCGCACGAGTTCTCTACTGAATGAAGAACATTGTTTGAAATTCCTATTTTAATGTTCATTTGCTATTTTAATAAATATGGCGATAGTGAAATTTTGAGGAAGGTCGTAATTACGTGATATTAAATTTCTTAAAGTGGTACTCTAATAAAATAAAAAGAAAGGCAGAGGGGGTAGGCAGAGGTGTGTACCCACTTTTGACCGGTTATGTGTTAGGTCCATGTAATAGGTAGGTGAGCCTATTGCTATATACCAGATACAAATCCAAACTCCGAGGTGCTACCGGGCACATCAAGTTAGAAAAACACAATAGATGTTGCCCGACCCGGGGACTGAACCAGGCGGACCACCAACTGCGGGTAACGACTAACCTAACCAACTGCGGGTAAGTGCATCTTTATTTTTAGTATTACTACACAGACCACAAATTTCTAAGAGACACTACATTTCTTAAGGTGCACCACGTAAAGTAAGTTTGCATAGTTGTCATACTTTCACGGTCAACAAAGTCAAAGGCACATTCGACAGTGATATAACGTCAAAACGGGCATACGGAAGGCCACACAGCATCCCTATCTGTAGAGTCTACGTAACGTCACGAACGCTTCGCGGGGTGAAAACCCTTCGATTCCCGCACAATAACATAAGAGCCGCCGATTGAACAAGGTAAATAGGAATCAAGACGGAGGGTTGAAGGGCTAGAATCGTAGGTCGAGCGTGGAGCTAGGTGGTATATACGTCCTGCTCGCGCGAGGCGCTAGGCTGCGACGCGCAGCGACGCGCCGCGGCCCCAGTCGCGGTCTGCCGGCCGTCGCGACGCTCGGGGCCGCTCCGCCGCGCCGCTCGCCGGGCTCCGCGCGTGTCTCGCGGGACACGTGAGATGCACTGATCTGATCTGCTCGCGAGAGCCCGCTCGGCCGCAGGACCCGTACCCGTGGCCGGCCACTCTCTCTCGTCTCGCTCTACCGCGGCCCGACCTCCTAGTGCACTGTGCCACTGGAACATCGTTTTGTATTTGCACGCCCCTGTGATATCCCGTTTTGTCCGATGATGCGAATTCGCCCAGTGAAAATTTCATACGAAATGTGTTTAACTATGAGTGGCTGTTGCGTCGATGGTTTCACGATACCGTTTCACTAATGGGCACGATTCATTTAGGATTACGCGGGCATCATAAAACATTTCGCGCGATGCGATGCGATCATTGTTACGACACATGAGATAACACCATAATCTGATAATCACGCGGTAAAAACATTCATTAACTCTGTACACGGTTAAGGCGGATGGTTTTTAAAACGTAATTTATAAGTATACCAAGGCTTTTCCAAGCACGAAAATTTTGTATAGCAACAATTTTCTGTTGCATAATGCACGGAACATCAATAAATTATATTCATAAGTAAACTAATTTAGTACTTATTTTATATACAAATGAAACTAAAATACGAAATAAACGAAAATAAAAACGATTCGCAGTTGTCTTTTGCAAACAACTTGTTGAAAATAAATATTAGGATGATATGGTAGATGTCTTGTTAACATTATCAAAGACATAAAGATTTTTAATGAGTACCTATGATTAAGTACGTCAAAATAATAGGGTATTTTTACGATTTTTTTGACTATGCCTATTACTACCATGTTAGTAATAGGTACTTCAGTAGAACATAAAAAATATAGATTGAACAAGAAAAACCTTCAATACACCCTTGTTTTAATAATCTAAGACAATAATATTTAACCGTTTTGAAAAAAAGATTGGACCCTTCGTTAGTTGTCGTCAAGCCACTAGAGCGTTGCGGTTTAATTGATAATTATCTCGGTCAATTGGAGTGTACTGAATCTCTTCATTATCAGAATAAAAACAGTGATTGCACATAATTGTCAGGTACTATTATTATATACAATTAATAATACTACTGTTCCCTTACGGCATCTATCCATCACGTTGTAATGTAAGTTACTTTTTCCTATGATTCCGTATGATACTCAAGTTTAATAAATATTTCGTCCTTGACCATCCCATAAGATGTGGTCATAGTTAGAATTTATTATTACTAAGCCATCGATTTGTATAATATAGACATGTAGATTATGTGTGTAAAGTAGAAGTCTATTAGCTAGTTAGGTACAATATGTTACGAATCAGTAAACACTTACAACCTTTTATTGATTGAAGTAAATAAAGACAAGGAATATGAACTCAAAAACAGTCAAGAAACTCAACTGAAATATAAGTGTCTGGTGAAATTCCATATTGGCGTAACTTAAAGGGTAATTTATAGAATGCAAGCAAAATGAACATATTAAGCGGACGCGACAGTTTCTTTTCAACTTGCGCTAAATAGAAGGACACCGTAAAATGCCGCCAACAAAACTCAAACGCTAAATCATAGCATGCGGCTGTGTTGTGATGAAATTGATTGCTCGCAGTTCATTGTGGGACCGAGCACGCATACACCATTAGCCAGTTAGTGATGACGGCGACAAAAATGAATCGCAATTGAACCCGCGACCGCTCAACGAGAAGTAATTGATTACACGACGACACTACGACACTAGGTTTCTTAAGCGATTGTTACTTTGATTAAACTAAAATTCAGACGTATTAGAAAGATAGAAGGAAGGTTAGATGATTGAAATAAAATAACTGTTCAACGCTGGTATAATTGTACTCGGGTAGAATAACCCTTATGTACACGTCTAGGTTTCACAATGAAATGCCTTCTTGAAACATGCGCTTATATTGGGAAAATCTGAGTCAGTACAAAGTCTCATCAAAAATTCTCTTACAATTACAATTTATCAATTAAAATCATGTATAATAATCTATACTATATATATAAATGATCAATAATAATGTGCTAATTAATAAACAATCAAGTAAAATATTAAATTAAGAAAACTAGGTAGATAATGCTGCCTGCCTGTACCACCATCAGTTGGCAATAAACGATTGAAAAAATCAAAGTTTTTAATAACAATAATAAAAAATTTAATCTCCGTGTAAGTTTAAGTCAATACTCAAGCCATGAAAGTGAGTGTAAAACTAGAACATTACCCATTCAAAGCTGCGGGGAATAGCTAGTTGTTTTATTTAACGGCCGAGACGGACAGCTGGCCATTCAACAAAGATCCTAAGCGCTGAGCCGCTAAAAGCTACCAGAAAAATCAATAATCTATTTTCAACTAGCAAGCGACGGTCATGTATCTTCATTATTCGAGCCAGCTAATATGTATGTAAATTTTCCAGACCTTATTCGTACAGATCAACCGCGACATCTCCGCAATCAAGCCATCGGTTATGAAGCTGTGGTAGACCATTATTATTATGTGCATTAGTAGATTAGATACAAAGTACTTATCATGTCTTTATCTAGTTGTAGTATACTAGACGCTCACGTGCGTACTATTTGATGCATGTTTATAAAGTTTTGATACTAATTCTACCTTCATTCGAATCGACTTGGCAACTGATCAACTTTATTTTTCAGGTGTTGCTACTTCGAGTGTACATTTTCGTAAACATTTTTTGTCTCTTTTTAAATGTGTAATATAGGTACTGTTTTATTTGTTCAGCGGGTATATTATCTTCTATTAATTATTTTAATTGGGCTTTTTCAGTTAGAGATACAGACATATAATCGTTTATAACAGATACATTTTAGTAAATACTCGTAGGCACTTGTTGAATTAAACTTTTCATAGGTTAACTTTTAAGTACTGATAAACTTTGGCTACAGAATTAAATGTATTTTTGCAGTGTTACACATAATTGTCTTTTGCAATATGTGAAATCAATGTGACGATTAGAAGTCCAAGATTTGTTAGGATTGAAGCTAATCAAATAAAAAACCGTTTAAAAAGCGTGATAAATATAATGCTTACACTTACCTAATCTGACCATAGTAGGTATATATGTACAAATTCAACAAAATTTCTCATAAAAATATACTAGGTTTGAACCTAGTACCTAATTAAGTACAGGATACAATTTAGAAAAATCATTCTCCTATAAATGTGTAAAAAGTATTACTAAGCTTATATTATTTTAAAGGTAGATGAGATACTAAATTGGACGACGACGGGAAACTAACCTTTTGCCATTCTTAATTACAAATTTCTTGCCTGTAGGGATTTAACACTGGCTATTAAAGCTTTTTATTATTCTTGGAAAAAAAATCTTATTAGCCTTACTGTATGTAGGTGAGAGCTTCTAAATACTGAAGTATAATTTTTTAAATTAATATTAGGATACGGATGCCTAGCAGAATTAGTTCATAGATTTGTATTTAGTCCGGTAATAAAATTAAAATATAACCTATTTAACAAGCTATAAAAATGTTTCAGTTTTAACAAATTAAAACCGTTGATCCATCTTTCTCTTTTTGGTGGTTTTTTCCCTGTCTTACGTTATGATGTTTTTAATAATGTACCTGATAAAAATTCGGTCGTGCTCTTAGTAATAGGTACGAAGAATACGTCGTCTTCAAAATATATTCACGTGACATTGGACACAAGTTAGCATTTTTGATATAGCACCGTACATTCCAGTGTCACTGATATTCTGACACTAATAATTCCGGGAGAAATGATGGGTCTAATTGGATGTCGGCCAACTTATATGCGGAGATCACCTTTTCGGCACTATCTCAATGTAGGTAAATAATGGGCCATTTCATAGTATGATGCATAAACAAATTTAAGTTTTGACAACCAAAGGGCCACCAAAGTCGCACTACCACATTGAGTTCTCTTTTACCAGTAAAATTAAATGAGTTTATAAATATAAATTATGACGTATTTTAAAATCTAATTTGCATTTTTATCTAGCGCTCCTAAACATAAATGTCTGACTCTCCCAAAAATTATAATACTAGGCAGTCATGTTATTATATCATAAATAACAACATTAGTGAATTGGTATCATAACATAAATAAAACTCCTAACTCTGTTCTAGGTTTCGTCGAATATTTGTTGACTAAAATAATGGGCTTAAGAAAAGGAGCAAAGACAAATTGTATTCACCAGATACTTTGAACTTGGAAAACTTTATTTTCCTTTACCCTCTTTACCAAAGCAACGTAAGCACAATCTTCAAAATCTTAAACCGTTTTATATTGAAAAGTTGTTATACCGGAATCCAAACAACGGATTGACATATCAATACTTCAACTTATCTTCACTAACTTTCAAGACTGAGCTAGGACTTTCAACTTTTTACCGTTTTATCTTTTGTAAGGATATTAAGTGCCGAGTGTTTGCCGCGAAAGGATACGCCGGTGTTCAGTGTTGTGGTGTAACGTGAATACATGTGGGTAGTGTTCCATAGTGAGTGTTTGGGAGTGGAGTAAAGAGGCGCGTGCGCGTCGGTAGCAGGGCGCGCACGGCTCCAAGGTGGTCGGAGGCGGGGTGTTCCGTTGCTGCGTGCCCTGGTGCGGGGCGCGCGCGGCGGCGCCCGTCGATGACGCTGATGATGCCCTTAGAGAAGGCAGCCCGCAACTGTCCCACGAGGAATATGGTAAGCCTCTCAGCTCGGAACTATCTAGTTATAGTTGAAATTAAGCTTACTCACGTGTGATTTAAGTTGGAAATAGGCCGACTAGTTTCGGTCGATTACTATGACCATCTTTAGGTGTGAGCGCGCTCGCGGCGGGCACCGCGTACACTCCGCGCGTGCCCGCCGCGAGCGCGTTCACTCACTTCGCCACGAATCATTCAGAAATAAAATATCTAGTTATACATGTGCACTTCGGTTTTATTCTGATTCTAGGAATAAAGATAGGTACTGTTCGTCTCCTAAATCTCATAATCATACAGTTTCGCCCGTAAGAAAATAGGTAAAAGTTTTAGTTTAGACACTCACGAATCATTCAGTAATAAAATATCTAGTTATACATGTGCACTTCGGTTTTATTCTGATTCTAGGAATAAAGTTACTGTTAGACTCCTAAATCTAATAATCATAGTTTCGCCCGTATGAAAATAGGTCAAAAGTTTTAGTTTAGTTAAGCATACAAACACAATCATGAACTAGATAGGTACATAGGTGCTGCAAGTTTGGAAACCCCTGAGCAAATTTTATTACTAACTAGTGGACGCCCGCAGCTTCTCTCACGTAGAATTAGATCCATCAACGACATCTGCCCGCGTTCCGGTTGCCCACTTGACTTCAAAAACGGCAAAGTTTCATACTAAATTTGCACCCCCGTTTTACCCCCTTAGGGGGTGAATTTTCAAAAATCCTTTCTTAGTGCTCCCCTACGTTATAAAAGGAACCCCTGTGCAAAATTTCAAGTTTCTAACCCTTATAGTTTAGGCCCTGCGTTGATATGTCAGTCAGTCAGTCAGTCAGTCAGTCACCTTCTCCTTTTATATATATAGATGGCGGCTACGTAACTTGTCACCCTCGTACACCCTAGAGAGTGTGGATCAAACGATAGTAATAGGAGTCCGTCTGGAGATACAATAGAAATCAAAAATTTCTTCATCTCAATTCATTAATAATTCATTGGAATGTCAAAGCGTCGAAAGAGATATCTGAACAAAAATGATTTTAAACATCAAATTTCGAGGTTAATTGGTTAACAGTTACTTTTCTCTACTTGAAAACAGGAAATAATGGACGATGGACGTAGAACCTGGCGCATGGCCAGTAAATTTTAGTTTTGACCGAAATCATAAAGATGAAAATTAAACGTGTAAATTTCAACGATTCTTTTTATTCCTTGAACGCAATATAAAAATGAAAGAAAAGGTTGAAATGCTGGCATCAAACTAACATATGGACTTTCTTGTATCACATGATTTCTGTCACCAAATTCTTCGCCCACAATGAATACCTAGTTGAGTCTTTATAACTATGATTTATTTATTATATATTTTGTGCGTATAGTCCATGTGTTAGGGCAAAAAAAAAGAAATAAACGGCTTCGATTTTAATTGAAAAGGGTGATCGAATCTAAGCATTTTATGCAATACTAGCTTTTACCTGCGGCTTCGCCCGCGTGGTCAAAGGGAATTAACAATGAGTTGTTTATCATACATGACACATTTGTGGTGGATGAATTGACAGTTCCACGATTAAAAGATACTTAAAGGAACCAGAGGTAATTCTGACCGCAGATAAAGTGTACGTACACTGACATACTGGAGCTTTAAGCTAACTTCAATAGAAGTGTGCTGGTGGAGATTGATGCAGGATCCACCGATCCTGTTTACGTATACGGGCAATACTAACGTGGAGAGCACATATAAGTGTGATTTGTTTTCCAAATGGGTGTGATTTTATCTTTTATAGTTTTCCAGCCATACTCGGCTTGGGACACAGAACAGAGCACTATTTTAATAAGCTACTGTAGACGATATTATATGTCTTTCCATTTTGGAATAGAATATAAAGATTCTGGGCATTGGACACACGCGAACAGGCTACATATAATTGTCCATGGGAGAAACACGGTTTTTCTAAGTTCACCCCCGCTACCTTTAATGTTTGCCCTTGCGCTTTGTTAATGGTTTTAGTGAAACTAAGCTTAATAAGAAATTGCAGCCTTTTGAAGTGGAATGGAACATCTGTGGAAATAATAGGGATTCGTGGGATCGTTACATTTTCACCCTTACCTACGGTTAAGATGGTGGTACTAATTATATTCCGTCCAAGTTGTGTGACTTGAAGTCTCGTTCCATTACATAATCGAGGGGCATCTTAATTTCGTAAAAGGCACTGGGACACCTAATTTTAATAGGAGCTTATGTGAGTGTACACCAGACAGCTCAAGTGAATTTAGAAACTCTACGGGATATGAAGTGCTCTGTTCTGTATCCATGACTATGTCTATTGATAAATATTCTCTCGTATCTCCTGCTACTTCACTCAATATGTGTAAATTTATTTTGTTTACAATATCGTTTTTAGGTGCTAGACCTATACCCTTTGACATATATATTGATCTTCATATATATTGTTTTGTAAACCTGGGTAAACACTTGCAATCAGTTCTGAATTACTCTGTACTAAGTTACAAAAATTTCCCGTTAGTGTCACACAGCCCTCGGCATCAGCATTTGTCAGTTCATCACAATCACCCATCTCCAATTTTCAAGAGTGTGTCAGCATAGTTTCCAGCATTCATTTCATTGTACAGATGCACCCTTATATTCATTTTGAGACTGAATTTTTTACCTTGTTCCATAGAGTAGACGACTTATGTTATTATTATTTTAAGCCAAAACAACAACAGTCGTCAAAACCAATTCAAGAAGCGACCAAAACCAAAATCAAAGCGTATGTCCCATTTACCATAATAAATTTAAATAAAAAAATAATTTATCCAGCGCGAATTCAAAATTCAATTCAATTAATTAGTTGCCTATGACTTAATTAATTTACATGTATCATTTGTTAGCGTGATTCAGAATCGACTTGCAAATGAATTTTACTAACGCCATCTATTAACAACACCCGGAACTAAATATCTAGCAAATAACAAAACATCGATATCTTCTCATGGGGATGTTATACCGCGTTAAAAAGTAGCCTACGTCACTCTCCACCCTCCTCACTATCTCCTCTCCTCTCTCCTCTCACATATAATAGCTTCGTTGCGAGGTGAAAGCCGGACAAACAAACATACAAACACACTTTCACATTGATAATATTAGTATGGATAGTAGGTACGGATGGATGCCTGTTGATGAAAGAAAGATCATCATCTTTACAACCCTTTCTTTGTCCCAATGTTGGGCACGGGTCTCCTCTCAGAATAGGAGTTTGAATTTTCATAAAGGCATATATTATACAATGCATGTAAAAGCATACCGTAGAAGTACTTATACGTACGTTTGCAGGTGCCAGGTGTAGATATTCCCATTATCTGCTGGAGAAAATTGAAAAGGCGGGCATACAATCACGATCCTTAGGAGACACGATTTAGAGAGTGATATTCCATTTACTGGAACGTGACCGTTTTGACGACCATCTAATTGTTTTGAGGTGTATTTATTACAGATTGATAAGGATTTCTTTTGTCTACATTATATAATTCTGCTCTTTTTTCTTTTATTTCTGCCCGGTAATTATTTGCTATTGAATCGTTTTATTTTTATAATTTCTACAGTTTGTAACAGTTATTAAATCTATGAAAACCGAGGTGCATAAATTTATAATTCGATCTCAGTATTTAAAACCAAGTCGCACATGCATTCTTTTTGGGTAATGATTATACAGTAAAACAATTGAATAAAACTTAATCTATCATTGTAATTCAATCGTTGATACCTTATAGAGCAAGAGCCCACGACGGCCAGACCTTCGTTATTTTATAAAAGTTGAAAGTTTCTCTGTACATGTCTCCTATACATATAAGAACAACCAGCGAATATAGAGTTTGGGTTGTGGTTACCTGGGCAGATAACAGGTAGTAAAGGTGTAAAAAAAAGTACTTAAAATTCGTTAGACTATAAAGCTCTATTTTTTTATATTTTCTTCGGGATAACTTTAGAAATCTCGTCATCCATTGCCGGACACTTATGACAGTTGCTACCCCCTGCCAGACACCCCTAAACTTTGATAAATTACAATTATACTTTCGTTATAGTATAAAAGCTAAATTTTATATATGTTACTTGGGGACCTATAAAAAGATGTTACCTCAATAGCCGGACAGTTTTCATGGTTTTTACATCTTGCCAGACACATCGAAAGTCCACTGTAGGTGCGAGCGCGAATACTTAGTCGATTACTATTTTTTAAGATATCTAATATAAAATAATTTTATTACGTTCATACCCATGTTGTATAGAGTAAAAAATTTATTAATATCATAAAAAAGTATGATTACAGGTAAAAAAATAATATTTAAACTTGTTTATTAATTTAAGCATTGTCGTCGATCTTTTCATTTTCTTCATCACTACTACTCCAGTCGATGGCATGATCGTCCTCAACATCACCTTCTTCGTCAGTTTCTGAAAGAAAAATAAGCAAGTTTATACAATTATGAATAATTAAAAAATTATGTATCATAATTTATCATAATAATTATATACCTGATTGAGTTTTGAGCGAATCACTAACATAACTCGGTAGTTGATTCAAACCATTTGAACTGGTATTTGTCATCTTTTAATACCCAGCCGTTATTGTCTGGAGCCGTTATTGTCTGGTTGATATGTGGTTGGATTTTTCAAATGAGCATTATTCCAAATGGTACATACATAATTTGCGCGCAGAAATTGCTGCAGTAGCTCGCTTTTGCAAGGTGGTAGGTTGCTAGCATCAAAATTTCGCAACTTCTTTCGGTCAAAAGCTTCGTTTACATCGGAGACTGTGTACGAGTCGATGAATATTTAAAGTCTAGCGGCATCAACATCAATTACATTAGGGACATTGTACACATTGCATATAAATCTCTGAATAATATTAAAGATGTTTTGTTGATGATTTCAATTTTCAATTAATTCGTTGTGGCCGAAGTTCTTGAAAGCTTCCTGGTACTCTGGACCTTTTTTTAATATCTTGTATGGTTTTAATTTTCCTTTTCTGAAGAGCGCAATATTAAAATCACAACCTGTGATGGCATGAAATCCAGGTAAGCTCTGACAAATTAACAGTCCCAACTCTGCATGTATTTTGTTTAGGTTTTGAACAGATGTTACCTCGTGCTCGCACCTACAGTGGACTTTCGATGTGTCTGGCAAGATGTAAAAACCATGAAAACTGTCCGGCTATTGAGGTAACATCTTTTTATAGGTCCCCAAGTAACATATATAAAATTTAGCTTTTATACTATAACGAAAGTATAATTGTAATTTATCAAAGTTTAGGGGTGTCTGGCAGGGGGTAGCAACTGTCATAAGTGTCCGGCAATGGATGACGAGATTTCTAAAGTTATCCCGAAGAAAATATAAAAAAATAGAGCTTTATAGTCTAACGAATTTTAAGTACTTTTTTTTACACCTTTACTACCTGTTATCTGCCCAGGTAACCACAACCCAAACTCTATATTCGCTGGTTGTTCTTATATGTATAGGAGACATGTACAGAGAAACTTTCAACTTTTATAAAATAACGAAGGTCTGGCCGTCGTGGGCTCTTGGGCTATTATTGAATGTTTTCAATTATAATCTTGATAGATAGAATTGAGTTGTGATATCGTGTTTCAATTGTTTTTCTTCTCTTGTGAATCAATATTTTATTTTTTATTTATTATTTTATTATATCGTATATAGATTACAATTAAAGTGTGTAATATTAGTAAACTGTTGTTCAAATTTTTATTAATAGAATGTTAAAGAGATATTGCTAAACAAACTTCGTACTAACATATATTATAATTCCAAGCTTAATATTTTGTGTCACAATTATAATTTTAAACTCCAAGAAAATGTACTACAATTACTACTATTTGTTACGTACGTTTGTACGTAACGTTAACAAAAAGTCAGCCATGGTACCGAACCAGTATTATTTCTGCCATTTTGAGTCTTTACGTATTAATTTAGTGGTGACACAAATAAACTTGTAGTGTTTCTTGCTGTTCTCATTATTAATATGTTTCATGTTTATTTAATTGCATAGGCTATTATAAATAATATTTACTTGAATAAATTTTTTAATGACGGTGCAGCGGTGAAAGCACATCTTTACTGGGTAGAAATAGAAAATCCACTCGGAAGTGGACAATAACTTTAAGTGGCTTCACTTTAGCAAGTGTCCGGAGCTCTTTCTTAGCTGTACGTTACTAACAGTGTATGATGCAACATCATTGTAAATTGTCTTTAGAATAAGACATTCTACTTAAGTTAGCTTCGAACCATTCACGGCCCCACTCCTGGGCACGAGCACCCCGAAGCCCGAAGGTCTTCGACAAGGCTTAACGATTGTTGCCACAATTGAAAGGGACCGACGGCTTAACGTGCCCTCCGAAGCACGGTAGCGTCCATGAAGTTATGCCACTAGCAGTCACCCATACACAAACCGACCGCACCCGACGTTGCTTAAATCGTCGACTGACGCG
Source organism: Carterocephalus palaemon (assembly GCA_944567765.1). Taxonomy (NCBI): domain Eukaryota; kingdom Metazoa; phylum Arthropoda; class Insecta; order Lepidoptera; family Hesperiidae; genus Carterocephalus; species Carterocephalus palaemon. Next base: position 8,657,951 of record OX155643.1, on the reverse strand, counting down.
AGCCATTTGGCTATTAACGCTACTTAGCACACAAACGTGTTTTGTGTTTTACTCTGCTTAATATTTACTGATTGAACGCTGGCTCCTAGCATTATGAGTGCTTAGCTAATTGTTTCTATACGATGCGACACGAATTCACTAGGGACCTCTACCACAATAGACCAATAGACCTTTGCACGATGGTTTTAAACGGCATAATTAATGACATTAAGTTCTGACATTAACTTCAGTAATTTTGTATCTAGTGGACGATCAACATAAAATGTTTTACTTTTGAGGTGTTTTTTTTGTAGGTGGTAACCGTTGCCACCGCAACAATGACACTGTAATAAAAGCATTGAAAATCCAACTGATATTATAAATATAAAAGTTTGGATGTTTGTTGCTCAATCACGCGAAACCTACAAAGCGGATTTGGATGAAACTGACAACTAAAATTATTGAAAATGTTTACTAGTACGACCGCTGGTTTTCAGGGCGAACCCGTATTTCGTGTAGTCCTGCTGGTGGTGTGTGTGTTTATCATGTTTATTGGAAAACTGTTTGGTACAACGATACCAAATAGCACTGACACTAATTCTGAAACATTGGTTGATTATTATTGATTTGATTTTAAATCTTAAATGTTAGAATATGTTTAAGATACTTATTCACGACTAGAGGACGCGCCCGCAACTGCGCTCGCGTGGAATTAGACATAACATTATTCTTTACACCACATATTTTATTGTAAATAAACATTTTTCACAAATATGAAGCAATTATATTGAAATTTAAGAAATATTCAAAAAAACTTAGATCAGATATCACAACAACCCTAATTATTTACCGGGAACGCCTACAATGTGAATTCAAAAATTAAATATAGTAAGTAGTAATTAAGTTAAGTAAGCCTTTTTCATTTTTCAGTTCATGTAACTTCATTAAGTATAATTTCACTTCATTCCACTTCATGTTGCTTTGTTCCACATAACACGAAGTTTTTTTACTTCGTTATGCTACGGCTTTTTATAGTTTTAACATCAAATAAGCGCCCAAGCTTTTATTTATAGTAATATGAATATAGAAATACCGTGAAGAAATACCTACGTACCTTTAAAACCCAAAATTTATAGCTCAGTTATTTTCAGTCTAAGTCAATTTTAGCAAAAACTTATTTTTTACTTTTTAGTACATTTTTATTGTTTAATAAAAGCTTTTTATTAAAAAATATTTTTTACTTTATAATATTATTGGTTCTATACTCTAAGTACTCGTAGTTCTATGGCAAATGGTGGTACGACGATTATAAGCAGATATGGTAAATAGTTTGGAATACGCGGCGCCTCGAGCGGCTGCTAATCACGTACTGCCTTGTAATTCTGACAAATAAGTAAAGCAATTGCGTGTCAAACACATAACAGTGCAAAACGCACAATCGCTGAGCTGTTCGATTCCTCGAACATAGCCAGTCTGTCTCTTTTCTCAATAATCGGATTATTTCCACCCACTGATCACGGCGTGCTGCATCTTTAGGCGCACTGCAACGATGTTATTATTAAAAAGAATTATATTCACTTATTCCATAAATTACAAATTCTCCTAGAATTGTGGGGATATAAAACTAAGTTTTTAGTGGTAACACAGAACCTATATTTCAAAATTGTACGTTTTATTTATTTTATTGCGTTTTTACGTTGATGTAAATACAGAAACAATAAACTTACGTTTGGAAAGTAATTCCGGTGGACTTATTATGTTTTTGTGATCATGAATAGCACTCTTTCACTGTGCATTTGCCCATTTTAAAAATATTTTTTGTCAGTTCAACTCGGCCGGCGTCACACAGAGTACTGAACTGACGTTAGCTACACATATGGCTGTGGCCATATGTCTAGTGGCAACGCTTTGGCGCGGTAATTACTAATCTAGTGGTAACATATATATCAATGAGGGTCAGCTAGTAATGATATAAATTCCTAGAAGAGTTGCAAATGATAGGATATCTGTTTTATTTTAGTTTGTTTTAAATGCCACGCATGCACCTTTTGCAAATGTCAGGGAACCGTCTAGCGTCTGTGAGAAAAAAATGTGAACAAAGGCGCATGCTTGACAGGCGTATGACCGTAATTGCAATGCGATGGCTAGGTTCACCGGTTACAGCGATCTATTTATACAGAGGTATCCTTCGAAGTACTCCAAATTATAACGTTGATGGAACGTAGACGTCAAGAAGGGATTCCATTCCATAACTGCTCCACGATGGAACGATGTACTTATCACAATTTCGAGCCAATTTTAGAGATGTCTATGTAGGTCTACATTTTGGTGCACATATAGATAGTATATGCTCCAATATTGTGATGTTTTCTTTCTCAGTTGTGCGAAGAGCAGTGCCCTGCTGTGGGCTGATAATGGATTGCTGCTAGAAGAAAATTAGAAACTGTTTAGTAGAATGAACCTATATTATAATAGGATGAAGGTGACGCGTATTTTAACTAATATAATTATTATGGAACGTTTAAGCCCATATCAACTCGTAACGTCGTTTAATTCTATAGTATTTTGGTAGCCACCACCACAACCTTTTCTTTGTCCCACTGTTGGGCACGGGTCTCCTCTCAGAATGAGAGGGATTAGGCCTTAGTCCACCTCGCTAGCCAAGTGCGAATTCATGCCTTCGAGGAGATGAATGACTTTCCTGAGTTATGTACGTACGATTTAAGAAATTAAATGTCATTTGCTGTAATGGTGCAGGACTTTTCTTTTACTTCCCTTCTTATTGATACGCGTGGCACGTGGCCAACGAGTTGAGTAAGAACTTTTCGAGGAATCCGATCCCAGTAGTGGGATTTCTGATCGTGTTGTAGAGGACTGAGGGGGTTGTTATAATCCACAATTAAAGAATCGTTAACAATTAACAATTAACAATCGTTAACCCTTGTCGAAGACCTTCGGGTGGCTTGAGAACATTCGAAACTGGACTGGCCACTAACCCCTCCACCAATCCGCATTGGAGCAGCGTGGTTGAGTATGATCTAAACCTGACGCAGAAATGTCTGTTTGGGAGATCGTGCCCAGCAGTGGGACACTAAGGGTTGCAGCAGCAGCATTGTCTGACCGCAGTGGTGCGGAGCGGTATTTATATCAACACTGACCGGCGACGAATCGATATTTGTTGGAAGCAGTGTTACCGTTTGTTTGTTTTAAATCGTCAGTATCAATTCCACGCTAATAGCTCATACGGTTGTTTTATACTAGAACGCTATTACTGTGCACATTGTATTTACAATGAACAACCAATATTGATTTATCCTGCTTGCTGGCTTACTTACTATTAAAATGAATGGATGACATTTTACAATGAATTTGAGCACGTAAATACAATTTTGTTAAGTTGTATTATTCAAAACTGGTAATTATTGTTACAATAAAACGAACATGTATCATTCATACATGTACATTCATACATTTGGTGTGAGCTAACCTAACCCCTCATTTACATTCTGCCCCTGCCGCTGCTTCTAGCGCTGCCGGCCTACTTCTGGCACTGTCGGCCACTTGCACGATCGAGAGAATCTGTTCTCGATTAATCGCAATTAGATCACACCGGGGGTTGGGAAAGAAGTTTCTTATGTATAAAAAATATCTGTTCTAGTTAGTGTTCTAGATCAATTAGTATCGTATAAATAATGAAGTAAATTAAAAGCTTTTAATAAAATATGCAGATTCGGATTCAGTTTATGATTCATTTATTTTTTGATGTGATTACGTCTTATAAATCGATGAACGCCAACACCACATACAAAAAGTGTGACGTCATCCCGTTACGCCATTCGTACCGCCGAGTGTTACGCCAAACTTACCGCCAAGCGCATTCTTCCGTGAAACACAAAATCTATTCAGTTTCTTTGATTCAGAAGCGGTAGGTATAACTTTTGAAAATAGTTGAAAATTGTCATAAAAAACATATTATCAATTACCTATTCTATCACATTCCTACGCTTATAGTTCAACAGCTATCGCATGTACCCAAAATATCAACAGTCCAACAATCCATCCCCCATAACAGAGATTTCAGTTTTATCATTAATATTAAATTTATTTCTACCTGGCGTTCAGTACTCCTAATTCAATTTGTAAGTTTTGGACAAGATAGTATACCCAATGTTATTTACGAGGGTCGGAATTCTAATTTCTACGTCTAACTTTAAGCAACATTGAAGAGGATAATTTAATAAATTCCAAACTTGGATTTCTTAATTTAAAATACTCAATATTCGTATAAAAACAGTCACTCTTGATTTGATCAAAATATTGACTTGAAAGTAAAATGAAATGAAAAATACCTTATACATTTAAGTACTTACTATTAACAATGTTACTATGAAAGGATGAGAAAATCAGTTTAGTTTTGTTTCTTTTTGTCTATTGAATCCACCTATAGGAATAAATATACTGAATAAGCGTTACAAATTAGTACCTATGTGTATTTTTACTTTGAATTCGATTTACATAGATTTCCTAAAATCACATCGATCCAGCATTACGTTGAATGGGAGAGAAGGACAGACCAACAAACAGATTTTCCTATTTATATATTAACCTCAACCGCTGCATGAAATAATCATTTCCCGTCCAGAATATTCATACTTTCCCTAGCTACCATTAAATATAATACATATATTGCGTTATGAAGTATATCTGGTGTCTGACACAAAATATACTTGCTAACTATATTAACTGAGTTTAATTTTACCCTGTAACCTATAGTTTATTTAATTAATCTCAGGAAAATCACGAGTTTTTTTTAATGAAGTTGATGAATTTAAAATGTAAATATAATGGAAATTTCAGAGAGATTCGGCCTATCTTCTGATAGGATTCTGATCCTACGCAGATAATCAAGAGTGACGGGCTTTGAAGTTAAAATACTATGAAACCGTGAAATATATCTTTTTTATTTTAGTTTAACTTTTGTACATACTCGTATATTTTACCTGTGCTATGATCACTTTGTGGTGCGGTGGCAGTGATCTTGGCTAACGAGCTGTAGAAGGCAGATATTTATTTTGCTTTGTGTATTATTTTCATATGGTCTAATAAATTAAAAACTGTCATATTTTAACTGATTTAATTATTTTTTTTCAAAGTTAATAATAAAAATCTTATCCATCACTCCTTCACTTAATAATAATTATATATTTTATGATATGACTTAAAATTTATATTTCCATGAATAAAGAGAGAACAGAGGAAGAGAGAATAAAGAGTGTTTATTTTTATCACACTGTAGAACTTGTTTGAAGTTCGAAGGTTCAAGTTCTGTGGATTTATTTCAAAGTTCCAAAGAGTACAAATCCTCAACGCTAATGCCTCAGTGATAATTTTATAGGTACTTATCTTATATTAATATTCATACCAAATAGCAAATGTATAAGTATAATGTGTGAATATAAGGCTAAGATATATTTTTAAAGTAACGAAACATAATTATTGCGATATACGATGCCATGGAGCGAACTGCTGATGTACGCGGTAAATTATGAACGCCTACGATAGTCCGAATGAAATACGAATGAATTACGTTGCACAGATAGAGATGTGGTGTGAATATCGTCTATTCAGTTTTACTAGACACAATGTTTAGACTATTCAGATAAGTTATCTATCCATGCTAATATTATAAAGCCTCTCCCAGTCATTTTGTTTGTTTGAACACGCAAAATTCAGTTAAAAATTTAGGCATTCTTTTAGGCATTCCCGGAAAATTAGAAGGTGTTGTCTCTCTTCTAATGGATTTTTTTAATTCTCTAAAAATTTGTGAATATGTTTAGATTTTGTGTTTCACTGAAAGCTTGGAATGTAGAAAAATGACCCGTAATACCCCATGTCTCATATACCCGTAATTCCTATATATCAACAGGTAGACATTTTTCGATTATTTCTTGACAGCAACTAAAAATTAAACTACTGCTATAACTAATTCCACGCAAACAAACCAGCGGACGTCCAATGTGATACTATATTTTAGTGCTCTATCCTTGTATATTAGAGTTTTTATTTGTTATCACACGTTAACACATCATAAACTTCAAGAAAGGTAAAAAGTTAAGTTCGAGCCAACTCTCTAATGTAACAAATAGGCTCTTCATGAAAACGCCGCGCATATCAAGCTCTTATTACCATCTTATCGTATCTTTTCCGTGGTAAAGATGTTCGTAGTCGCAATTGCCCCCGTTTGAAATGATGTCGGGTTTGAGTGTGAGGCATGTTTGGTAACCATTAAGGTTTCACTGTTTTCAAAAAGTATGCCCACTTACAAGTTATATCAGATGAACCCTCTTTAATGACAACTTCTTTTAGTTTTGATGTGAAACAACTATAGGCGGAGGGTAAACTTGATTGTTGGCGTGGCGATACAGGCCGTGGCGACGCTTCGCCACGCTATATTATGATGGAATATACTATACGGTTCCGACAAATGAACCTCGGCTGCGGCTCGGCTCGGGTAGACATTTGTCGGAACTGTATAAATATATAATAATAATATAATAAATATGTATATATAATAATAATACAATATTAAAATATGTAATAAATATATTATATTATGGTTTAGGCGCGCGCGACTTATTTGAAGACGTCTGTATTAAGATGCCTTACAGACAGACGTATTAAAATCCAATAATACAGACCAAATTTTTTCATGAAGTATTAGTATGTTTAGTGGATTTGTCGCAATTTTTATTAGTATCACATACTTAGTTATAGCCCAGGTCTGACAGCCATACAGTAGAGTCGGAAGTATTATAGACTCCATTGCTTTTTTCTTCAGACGCGTTGGCAGCTTGGACTTAAATATCTCTTTTAAAGACCAGTACTACGGTCTATTTCCTCTCTTGTAGGGTTGTTAAAGCAAATTTTTTGTCCCAAATATACATAACTGTCAACATAATTAATTTTTTTAGACTGTATTGTGATAGTTACTCTATTTAATAATCTAATTTCTTACTTTTTTTAGTTTTTAAGTCGGTGTATACATATTTTAATGTAGTTATTTTAATTGTTCATATTACATTTCGTTTGGCAATATCTCTCTCTCTTAATGTAATATTATATCGTTTTGTAAGATACCTTCCGGTATCTGGTAACGCGCGCTCAGCCGGTCGGATAGTGTTTATTGTTTGTTCTATTATGTCTATTACTTGTTTACAGTCATTTCGGAGCCCGCAATAAGCTCCCCGCGTCCACTCGGCCAGCAGTCGCCCCTGCCGGGCATCGAGGAGGAAGACGACTCCGATTGGCCGTTGGAAGACGCGACCGACGCCACTCTGACGCCGTCCTATAGGAGCACGCGGAGTAGCACCGATACGGCGTACACGTCATCGCGGAGTTCGGGAAAGAAGCGCAGCTTCGGCAGTCCGTCTTCGGTGAAGATATGCATATCGGCAACGGCGAGGAAGTCTAACAAAGCCCGTAAGCGTGGCTCGGGCGCGGTCGGCGCGTCGCCCGGGCAGCCGGACGAGGCGCCCGTGCCTCTCCCCGTCAGCAGGATGCAAGCCGAGCAAGGCAGCATCGGCGAGCTGCAGAAGTACCACGGCAGATACCTCAAGAGCCGTCGTCACACTCTCGCGAATGTCCGGTAAGTCTCGGCATACCAAAACATTTTCAGACGGCCTTAATAAATAATGTATTTCAAAATTATCTTCAAAGTTATTCAACGATTTTAGTTATGGCGTTATGGACACAAACATGATATTACAAATTAATTATTCACCAACCATTAAGATATTGTTAAAGGCAACAAATTTTTGCGCTCTCGCATAATTTAGACATCATCAAACCTTATCACGTTTTATCTTTTTATTCTGTTTCAACTTAAGTTATTATTATGCGGAATCCAATAATTTAGGCATCAAGAAATCTTATCACATTTTGTCAGACTTTTTATACAATATTTTAGTCAATACATAAGCACAATAATTATTACATTAAGAAGCATAATTGTAAATGCTGGATTACTTAATTATTATAAAATGTCATGAAACTTGTAATCCCCAATAATAATGTTTGTTTTCGTAAGTTAAAGTTAATTAGGTATATGTTGTTTGTTGTATGAGCGATATAATGTACTAATCATTCATTCAGTAGGTAATCGTGTCATTATACCAAAATAAGAAAACTAGAGCCTAAAAATGTAAACTTGTAAAAGTTGTAAAAAATTGGTATAGTGATATAGTGCCCATTTGTACCGGTAGACGGCTGGTATGGAATTCACATATATTCACAACGTTCATAAGAATCATTATTTGAATAGGCAATAAGATAAATTGGGTAAATAAATAGCAACAGTTGTTTACACTGCCCACATCGATAACCCACTTAGTATTTCAGTTAGTAATACCATAGAGTACTTTAGTAATGTAGTCCGTGGTAATACGACCATCAAAAGAAGTACCTATTTTAAACATGCTTTTATTAGGTCCACTTGTATGTAACTCACAATGTAAGGGAATCTAAGATAGTTAATTTAACCATCTTCCAAGTATCGTAGCGTAATGAAAATTGGCAGCTGTATGTACTTCTGAGACACATACAATAATATGGTACTGTCGAGCTGATCTGATGACAGGATACTTTTTGACATAGGTCAAAAAGTATCGTTGATTTTAAATGAAAGAATAACACTCTATTCATACTGGAATACTAACGATATTCTTTTATGATGTTTGTCTGTACCTACAAGAAAATTAAAAGAAAATAGAGCGAAAATGTACAATCTTCCAATACAATCTTTTGGTCGGAGACATAATGCTCAGTAAATTTAAATGGGTCGTACTGATTTCTGATAAGACCTAAAAGACCTGAAAAGAGTACCTAAAAATAATTATTAACTACTAGCTTTACCCCGGCTCCCCCCGCGTTATGTCGATTTACGTGTAGAATTTATCTACTAAAATTACCATTAATAAATCAATTTAAAAAAAAATTATTGTTATGAATCGATTTATTATCAGCGGTTATTACAATGTTTTGTACGTTTCACGGGAACCATGCCATTTTCCGGGATAAAAAGTAGCCTGGTCACTCTCCAATTATACTATCTCCATCTATTAATCATTCCGTTGAAAAGGAAAAGGAAAAACCAACAATCAACTAACACGACATTCCATTGTATTAGTAAGGAAGTAAGGATTTCGATAACTATTTTGTTTTAATCTGACAGAAATCGCAAGAATTCAAAATCCATTGCTAGATTGATTGATCCATTGTAGATTGTAGTATGTAGACTTTCTGACGTTACTTATTTAACACTTAAAACTTGGGATCTTGGTAGAGTTACTGCAAATTTCGTCGCTATACTATAGGTACTACCACAGTACATTGGTGGTAGTACCTATATAATTATATCTTCTAGGCCAGGTCTAGCTAGCCCTCAAAGGTGGCAATGTACTGTTGGGGCTACCTATATCAATACTAGGTAGTTACTGCAAATATCTACTAGTCCAGCCACCCACCCACATACTCTACACGCACACATACGAGATAAAGACCTCATTATTTCTCCGACACGATACTGAGTGGATCTAGGTAATCTCGTTGGTTATATGATCTCATTCTCAGTGTAAACATGTTTGTTTTATCCGCAATGTTATTAACTCCTCTTTTTATTACTATCCAATAATTTAGTCAGTAGGTACTTAACTATGTTATCTCTTGTAATCAAAAGAATAGGTTTTTATTCTTGTACTTGAAATGCTACCTTATCACTTTCTTTTTCATTTTTTGCATTGACTTATCAAGTTCAAAAGAGGTAGATAATACCTTCATAGTAGGTATTAAGTGTTTGCAAATGGCACATTTACTTTTCTTCATATTTTTAAATAAACTGTGCTGCCCTGCATATCTTGAGCCGGTGATGGGATTCAGCCGAATAGGATCGTGTTTAAATGTTGAATAAACGACCCTAAAGTTTTCAGTCGGGGCGCATCGGAACTTCATGAGATGCTATTATGAATAAAATACCTTTTTTCAAACCAAGAACTATTGTTAAAATTTATGTATTATCTTTATAACTATTTTAAATACTGCTCAATCTAAAGTCTGGTTATGAGATGCTAATATTTGAGACGCTACTTCACGCACGTTCCCATCTGTTTGACTTGAATAATCAATAATAGGCTGATAACATTAAGACTTAAAATTTGTCAGCACACAACATTATCAAACAGACTTTATCAAGTAACTCTATACTCTACTCTATACGGAATTATTTTATGATGTTTAAAATTAGGTCGCCTCATTTCGTGTCGGTCATTAATGCGATAGGTACCATTACACTCCACACCTTACCCCAACCCCATGTTAACGCATTTGAAACGTTTTACATCAATTACGGTAATGTTGACTTTGTAAGTAGATACATTATAATTATGAATTCCCCTTTGGGCTTTTCGGACATACTGGACTAATTTCATGGACTGAAAGTAAGTTTTGCGGAGCATTACAACTGGTACAACTTGTCCAGGTAACATGTAAGTTTTATTATTTATCTAGCTTTCCCCGCGGCTCCGCCTACATTACATCTGTGCAAATCACGTCAAGACATCATTCGATTGAAGCGGAGAAGAAGGAGAAACCAACAAACACACTTTCCGATTTATATATTAGTAAGGATGTCATGGTCATGAGTATTTACAAGTACGTGAATATAAAACAATTGCCCCTTTTTAAAAATACCTACTGATGATATTTGATGCTACTGAATGTGAGAAAAACAACATCACAATAACAGCCTGTTTATCTCTATATAACTATCGCTCATATAATAAGAACAACACAGCCTAGAGATTGTTTGATTGCATGAAATTCAAATGAGCAACGAAAGTTTTAAATGAAACTCTAGGCCACCGTTAGGTTGGGGTTTCAATATTTCTTAAATTTAGCTAGAAGAGGCGACGGTTTAACCTTGCTTTTGTTCTTTTCATTGTGGCACTCGCTTTTAATGAAACTCTTGAGGCAGCGCAAGTGCGCGGCGGCATCTTTTGAATGTACCTATGAGAACGAGTATATACCCACTGCGGAAATGCGCGGACGGAAATAGTATACACTCATTGGTTCTCCCGGTGGATAACTGCTGAAAAGTAAACACTATAACCTATAACTATGACGTGCAACGGACAATGTAATTTTAAATGCCGCATATTGCAAATACTTATCAGACGGGACATTTGACATCTGCTGAATCGCTCAATGCGAGTTCGCTTTCCATGTCTCTAAAGCCAGGTTGCTAGTTTTTAAAATATCATTCCCTGGTACCTACTGCGTCTACCTATACCTACTTAAACAGGAAACGGAAGCTGTGATGGAAGTCAGTATGGCATCGGCATTTCCCCGCCCAAAATTAAATATCAACTGTATTTTACCTAAACGCAATTATGAGTCGACCACACGGATACCTCAATACCTATCTATATATCAGACTTTCAAGTTCGTTGCTGGACATAAATCTCCTTCATTCGACATCACTCTACTTATAAACTCGAACCTTATTAATAAGAGCTATAGCTAAAGTAGTAAACGGAGTAAATTACAACATTCAACAATAAAAGTATGTTTTCTTGTGTTAAAAAATACTAATATGTCTTTTACTTGTTATCTATTATTGGCTGGCTTTAATTATTTACTTATTATTTTATTTATATACGGGCATTATTTATATACTGGTATAAGCTTCAAGCTTTCTCAGTAATAAAAAAAATATCATTTTCCCGCACTGGGACGTTAATGAGAGAGATGCAGCCATGCACAAAAATACCGTTAAAAATACATACTTACCAACCTTAGTTTGGTAGTCTCATGGGCTGGAGGAACGTTTATTATAAACCAAGCTGACCAAGCATTAATCTACTTTGCATCAATCCGCGAACAAACGTTTATTATAAACACTGAAAATTTGCAGAGAACAGCCATTCGATGGAAAAACTGGAGAGTGATGACTTACATATTATTTCCACCATCACAACCCTTTCTTTGTCCCACTGTTGGGCACGGGTCTCCTCTCAGAATGGGAGGGATTAGGCCTTAGTCCACCACGCTAGCCAAGTGCAAATTGGCAGACTGCACATGCCTTCGAGAACATTATCAAGAACTCTCAGGCATGCAGGTTTCATCACGACGTGTCCTTCACCGTTATAGCAAGTGACATTTAATTTGTTACTTACATATTATTTATTTACCTTTAGTTATAATTAAGGGGGGGATTAGGGGCTAGTTTAGTATAGGAAACAGAAAATACGTACGTAAAAGAGGCCTGGACGTAAAAGAGGATGGACCAGTAAGATTTCGTGGTGTGATTTCAAAAATAGAGTAATTGCGTAGTACCTACGTAGTATGCCGTGAATAAAACACCACTTACACAATTCTGGATACAATGTTGCTTTCATTTGCTACGTCAATAAGCATTGGATGTCAATTTGAAATAAAATCGGTTGTAAATATTTAACGCTAACTCCAGAACCTGCAATAAACTGCTTTGATCTCCGTCCTCAACTTTAGTGTGTAGGCAGTAATTATTGATACAAAGCTTCAACGCCTTTGTCTAATTTGCTGAGACATAATGAAGCAAACAAGATTACCAAAACTTATTGAAGATAGTCTAAATTACCTCTGTAACGAATGATAATTTCATAAGTAATTGAAATTCAAATCGTTGATTAAACCCCGACGAAAAAATAGTGATAATATATATCTGTGTATCTTTCCGTCTTATCTGTGGCATCGTAGTTGATTATAAATTAAATATACAGTGATTGCTCTGAATATCTAAATAAATCAAAATCATGAATGCCAACGTTTGACATCATGTTAAAGGAAAATGTTTGTTTTTGTAGTCAACAAACTAAGAGCATGCGAAAGCGATTTCGCGAATACGCGCAAGATATTACACTCGGAAACTTTGATTAATAAATAAAAGTTTTAATTTGTAAGATCTGATGAATTGAAAGTGCAAAGTAATGTTAGTGCTATGTCGTAATGAGAATAAATTTTTCTTAGTCGTTGTTTTGCTCGGTGAACATAGCAGTAAATTTGAACGTTGGTACCTAGTGGCAACTTTTCTTATTTAAGACTAGTGGACGCTCGCAGCTTCGCTCGCGTAGGTACCCGTCTAAAGACTTCAAAAACGGCAAAGTTTCATACTAACTTTGCACCCCCGTTTTACCCCCTTAGGGGGTGAATTTTCAAAAATCCTTTCTTAGTGCTCCCCTACGATATAAAAGGAACCCCTGTGCAAAATTTCAAGTTTCTAGCCCTTATAGTTTAGGCCCTGCGTTGATATGTCAGTCAGTCAGTCAGTCAGTCAGTCAGTCAGTCACCTTCTCCTTTTATATATATAGATTAAAACTTAGGAGCGAATAAAAATCAGATTTATTCTCTATTCATCCAGATCAGATTTTATTTTTATATTTATAGAAGGAAAGAACGTGAAGAAAAATAATCACGAAGACACCTGCATGAGAGCTCTCCATAATGTTCTCGAAGGAATGTGAAGACTGCCAATCTGTATTTGGACAGCGTAGTGTATGAATTTTATTTATACTTTTATGTACAGAAATTTGGCATGGCAGTCAAAGAAATATTTCAATACTTTTCTCTAGATAATATTGACAGCTGTAATAAATTCTGAAAAGTTAACAAACTAAAGGCTTTGAACTCAAATTTTTTGTGTTGAATTATAAATTGGATTTCAGCATACTTGGATATCACTTTATTTAATTTTTTTGGGGTTCTGTAAGCTTAATAAAATGCGACGAGTAGATAAACAATTTATGTACACTATAAACCATCCTTGTGAGAGTTAGATAGAGAACAGACACGACACAATATGAGATGTGATAGTGGCACTTTGCTTCATAAATGGAAATTAAATTACAGAAAACAAATGCAATACGAACAATCCAGTTGTAGTCTGCAAACCACCGGCGAGTACTACGGCGAACCAGAGAGAAGCGGTATCCTTAATTGAAGAAACATGACGCCGAGTCTCAACTTCAGAACATTTTAATCGAATTCAACAACGACGGGTGCAAGATAGTATTATTTTTTTTCCGACATCACTCAACAGCGTTAAATTATACGTATTTTATATATCCCACGGCCTTCAAGTTGTCCCTGCGGACTCATTGCTGGCACAAGGAGGAAGACAATTGGAGACAAGCGCTCCTAATAACTGCGGTGGGTGTTGTGGTGTTGCTAATAACCATTGTCTGCTGAAAATATAAGCTAATTGTTTTTTTATTGGAAGAAAACACTGTCGAGTATAGTGTAAGGTACAACTTATCTATTAAAACGTCTTTGGGCTAGTAGTAGTCTCGTCGTGTCCCAAGACGATGGATTTACGGCGCACTAAACCACAGGCGTACTATTTCAGCAGCTTTCTTTAATGTACTGGCGACGTTAAAACGTTTTCGTTAAAAAAAGTTCTATTTAATATCGTCGGTACAAAAGTCAACTAGCCAAAGTGTCATTTTGGCAGTAAACTAATCTCACATAGATTATTTTACCTTTGTAGAATTTTTACTTTTTTTAGGTTATGCAGAAAAACGATTTGCAATAACATTTATATTTGAAATGACACAGATACAATATTTTTCCACAGTATGCGTTGTGTCAAGATATTGATGTAGTGATATATATGTAAAAACTGCCGAAATGACACTTTGGCTAGTTGACTTTTGTACCGACCAATGTACGAGTACAGGGCAGCTTAGACAAGTTGCAATCGCTTTATAGCGATACGATATTTAAATTGGTCTTTGAGATGACGAGAATAATTTTCTAGCCAGTGTAACATTAATGTATCAATCGTTGTGTCGATTTGTTTTGTCGGTTAAAATCAAAAATTGGCTGATATCGAAGACAAACGTCACAAATTAGCTATGTCATTCAACAAGAAAGTGTCATCATTCACTGAGATTAGACAAGTGGCAATCGCTTTGTTGCGGATACGATATCTAAATTCGTCATCGTCTCTGAGGCTAGTAAACTCCAATTTCTTTGGATGCGGAGACTTTGGCTCCTCATCCAGGTGTTCTCATTATATGCAGCGTAGTGTATGGATTTGTCAATCCCATACGTTTTATTATTTTCAGGACCACGGGCTTATCAGTCATGCTAACAAGGCATTCTAGTTTAAATATGCTTATTTTTGTTTTAGACAACTATGATAAAGTTTTAAAACTACTACGGTCTAGATCAGTGATGGGCAAACTACGGCCCGCGGGCCAACTCCGGCCCGCGAAAGTATTTAATCCGGCCCGCCGAGGGTCAAAGCGTAATGTTTGTAATGTAATGCTGTAATGTTTTTATAATATCATAACACAAAATGCATTTTTTCTATAATTCTGGCCCTCCTCTAGAATTTCTAAAACTTTGTGGCCCGCCATTAAAAAAGTTTGCCCACCACTGGTCTAGATATTTACATCTATTTTATCCTGTAGCAAAGCAAATATTTTCAAATTAGCTTTTATCAGAATGAACATAATATTGTGTTGTTGTTTACTGTTAGGAATGCAAATGGAAATCAGAACTTCTTTCGACAAGGGAAAATTATGTCGGCGAATAAAATTCTTGGTAGGTAGGTGTATAAAAATTCATATTACCAACATCTATTTAGAGTAAATAATCAAAGATCTAGTCTATGTCTAGTAAGACTATTACTCAATTGGACAGTTTTCAGCACTGTTTTCAGCTTTAGACTTTAGACTGAAGTAAAACTTCTTTCGCTCCATATATATGTTTATATTTGTATATTATATACATTATATACAAATCTATTGGACCATGGGATGGGATATTCTCAGGAATTATAAAAAATGTATAAGCGCTTCTACTAGAAATTATTGATTTACCAAAAGCAGTGGACTAATATGGGCTGAAGAGAGAAAGAGGTAGAGGGAGGGATACGAAGATCAGTAATATATAGTATTTGAAAAAAAAAACTTTTCAGAATTAATAAATCAGTCAGATATTCAGATCAGAACTCTTCTTTTATAATTTAGCTAAAGGCATAGACATCCATCAAACTAATTAGAATTTCAAATCTCCTCATCAAGGCTTTGATCAACATAAACGTTGTTGTTTCCTAATTGGATTTGACATGCACGCTTTATCAAGGCATTACCAAGAACACATAGCGTGTTCTTCATTCAATCGATTTCTAATACTGTATGGACTAATCTATTCGAAAATGATTTAATAAAGATTTCGGTTTTTAATTGATAGATATTTAGTTGCGTCGTATGGATGGACATTACAGTCCATTACGGACCGTCGTTTAAGATTACATTACCTATAGGTTCTAGGACTTCCAGGCCGTGGCCTTTGGGTGTCCTAAAATTTCCGGCACTTGAGTTGGGCGCGCCTCTATCAGTCAGTGGGTATTAAAAAAACGTGGTTAAGTATGCCCTAGGCTTAATTCTGTGAAGAAGTAGAGGTGTAGTACACCCATTGTGAGCCTATTGATTGCCATATCTAGACTCCGAGCTGCTTCTGGGCATTTTCAGTTAGAACAACCCCTATACCTAGGTAGTTTTTGCCCGACCCGGATATTGAACCCAGGACTTATATCTTAGCAGTCGTACTTGCGACCACTAGACTTACGATTTATAACCCACCTACATATATTTTGAATTGTACAAGATAGTAAAGTTAAATAGATCGGTTGGGTAGACATTTTTGTCATGAACGCCTTCTTAGGAATATAGGTCAAAGTACTAAAGTACTTTCCTTACGAGAGCGTTTTATGCCATGCGTAAACGGAAACCATAAAATTATATACCACTTTTATTCTCGTAATAATCATTACACCTGCAAAATGTCGCTTTTCAACATAGTCATTACAACTTACATCCGAACACTGGCCCACTGCATTGGACAGGTCAGTTAGAATGACAAAAAAATTAGCCATAGTCACGTTCCCGAAAAAGAAAGAAGCTTGACCCACCACTATCAAATTGCCATGATATTGTACGTTTTTAGTCAGTTAATAAGTAAAAACTTGCTTTTTCTTCCATAGGGAAAATATTTTCGGGAAAAGACTTATGCTATGTGGTTATCCAGGATATTTATTGTATAAGAGGTATAAGTGCGTATTTCTCGGACCAGCGGTTTAGGCTGTATGGCAACGATGTGACGGAGAAATCAAGTGGCAGAGTCTCCCGAAAAAAAAGGAGCATGGCCACTATCAACATTGCTGGATATTTTTTGTACTTCATCCAATTAACTTTTTCAGTATTATCAAGTTAAAACATTAATAGTTGATGTTTCTTCCCTAGATGACTAACATATTTTCGGGATAAAATTACGCTACGTGGCAATCCGCGATATCGCCTACTGAGCGGCTCAGCTGTTTAGGATCTGGAACGGTCTAAACCCGTGGTCTAAACATTAAACCCCCAATTAAACTCTCTTTGTGGTGGAGTTATAAAATTAAACACGTATTTTATTATTCTTATAGAATACCTCACATTTGAATTTATTCGTTAATTTATTCATCAGTTTAAAATACAGTACACATTCCAGATTGTCACTCCAAATCGTTTACCTTCAAAACTGAACGTATCTTTCGGCCGTTCTGATAAATACAGCAGGTGAAGAAAAAAATAAGTCCAGGTTCTGATCCCAAGCCAAGACACCATTGAGCAATGTCAGTGCGCGTACCAGGGGTGACTCATTTACCATCACTAACCTACAGCCAGGAACCGTAAACAATTTATTCGGATGCACATGTGACTTTACACTGCTTAATGTTCATGGATATAGCTTGAGAAATTATGTAGTTTTGTACAAACTTAATACGGAAACATTAAATATACAAAAGATCCCTAAGAACCATATTTTTGTAGGATCAAAAGTATTTTACATCTATTTGTGTACCAAGTTTCATTGAAATCCGTTTTTTTGCGTCCATCCATCCATCCATACATCAGCCTTTTGAGGTCCACCGCTGGACATAGGCCTCTCCTAAACGACACCACTCCGGTCCGTTCCTGTGCCTGCTGAAACATTTGATTTGTTGAATTTAAGGAATGCATTTACTGATGTTACATAATGATCATGTTTTAAAATGTCTACGTTTTTGTATTTCATTCACTTGATCACCGTACCTTAGTAGAAAAACTAGGAGCTCAATAATGCAACTTAATTCTATCATAAGCCACAAAGTGCACCAATCAATAGTTTATCCGATCATTTTAAAGCTCGGCGTATTTCTATTAAGCTGTCGCCGCCCAAGCTATCCAAATGAAGTTATCCTTCATTACCCTGATTGAGGTCGTTAAATGATAAAATTATGTTTGATTTTATAGAGTCTGGTCGGTATAATTAAGCTTCTGCAATACGGCGATGAAATGCTCTAGAGGTACTTTCATTTAGGAACCTATTACTTTACCACAGATATTAAAAAATTCTGGGATAGTAGCAGTCCGTTTTATTTATACGTGTTAGAAACAGAACGATCTCTCTTTCATTTGTAGTTGGAGTAAAGTAGTTTTAGCAATTATAACATCAATTGAATGAAAAGCTAGATGGATGTTATTTAGACAATAATTATATCCCGGACGAAAGCCTGCACGAGATTAGAGAGGCACAGATAATTGGCACCGGAGACGGAATCACAACAGAGCTTGTAAGACCTGGCGGAAACCTGACCTTATGTCGCTCCAAAAGTTGTCATGTTGCCTTATGTTGATAATCGCGGTAAATTCATCCTGTGACCTATTGTATTAGCTGTTTGGCCACTAGTCAGAACTTATGTAGGGAACAACCTCTTGTAATGTATACGATATCATTGGGAACAACCACAAAAGTAAGATAAGAGACCGTACAACAGATTGCGAAGCTTTGAAACTTGGG
Organism: Carterocephalus palaemon; assembly: GCA_944567765.1. Classification (NCBI taxonomy): domain Eukaryota; kingdom Metazoa; phylum Arthropoda; class Insecta; order Lepidoptera; family Hesperiidae; genus Carterocephalus; species Carterocephalus palaemon. Next base: position 8,639,054 of record OX155643.1, on the reverse strand, counting down.
ACCTTCTTAAGAGTTGTAACCACAAACATACTGTATTCATATGACTTTTCTGTTAGAATGCGATGGGAATGTTAACATCTTGCTTGTATTTTCTCGAAGGGTTAGGCTATGGCGTGTACCTATTGTACACACTAAACCGGTCAAAAATTTTTTTGATGTGAAACATCTATAGGCGGAGGGTAAACCAGATTTTTGGCGAGGCGACGCTTCGCCACGCTATATTATGGTGGAATATACAGGGTTACAGGTTAAGTCGACCTATTCCCGTTAAGGGCGAGTAGTTTACATCGTTTCTGACTGATCTGACTATAAAATACCCTATCCTAAATGTAACCGTTTTCGAGATATTTTAACTTAATTGTTTTTTATAAAAATTACCCGATTTTCGGCTATCAGCTTAGATATTTTGAAATGTGTAAGTCATAGTATTACTATTATTTGATTTAGACATGTAAAATAAGATGCTTTATAACCTTAATAACCAATATTGTACGTAAAATGATTAAATAAGTCATTGTAGACGATTAGACCTTATTGTATTTCTGCTTTGTCCGAAGTATATTAGAATACGCTTGTAGTATATGGTCCCCTCACTATAATGTTCACATTGATAGGATTGAATCGATCCAAAAAAAAATTGTTAAATTCCTAAATTCAAAAAGTTATAAAACCCCTGTCTCCTATTTTGAAGCGTGTAAATACTATCGTATTGCCTCCCTAAGTCAGCGTCGTACACAATATGACATCTTATTATTACACGACATCCTAACTGGGAAAATAGATTGCAGCGAACTCTTATCCCGCATCGAACTCAGGGTTCCATCAAAGCGCTCCAGACATATTAAGCCCTTATTCAACGTCCCTCGAGCTAGAACCAATTATGCACATAACTCAGCTCTTTGCCGTATCGTCAACACATATAATAATCAGTATCCGACTTTAGACCTTTTCAATTTAAGCAAATCGTCATTAAAAAGTGAAATTAAAAAGATTCACTTCTTATAATAAAGTCAATTATACGTAGGTAAACTCATCCACACACGCACTGTCCACACACACACATACACACACACACACACATAAACTTACACATACACCTTCTTACACATGATGTATGATGATGATGATTATCTGTAACCGTTTTTCTAGTATCGTTTTTAATACCTAACAGTGTAATCCATTTTTGGCCCTAGCATATTGTTTATATTGTATAACCTATTGTACTTTTATAACGCTGTTGGATTTCCTAATAAATAAATAAATAAATAAATAAAAACTAATAAAAATTTAGAAAGTTTATTTTTCTATCAACAATATCTTTAAAAAAATATATGGCCCCCGTTTTACAGATATATTTAAAAATATCTACGTTTCATCAGCTATCCAACGAGGTATAACAATCTAGGGTTATAATAAACATTCTATCAACAATATCTTTAAAAAAATATATGGCTCCCGTTTTACAGATATATTTAAAAATATCTACGTTTCATCAGCTATCCAACGAGGTATAACAATCTAGGGTTATAATAAACATTCATAGAAAAAAATTTAGTTTCATTGGCTACAGGGAAGGCAAACAAAAGTTAAATATATATTACTGAAGGTACTGAATTTCATTCGAATAACATCGAAAACGGAAAAGTTTCATACTAACTTTGCACCCCCGTTTTACCCCCTTAGGGGGTGAATTTTCAAAAATCCTTTCTTAGTGCTCCCCTACGTTATAAAAGGAACCCCTGTGCAAAATTTCAAGTTTGTAGCCCTTATAGTTTAGGCCCTCCGTTGATATGTCAGTCAGTCAGTTAGTCAGTCAGTCAGTCAGTCAGTCACCTTCTCCTTTTATATATATATAGATTTCTAAAGAATTTTCATATTTGCAACTGATAAATATGTACTCGTATTTATCAGTTGAATGAATTTAAAATATAGGATAGGTAGGTGGTATGAAATTTGACCAGTATTGCCTTTAAGGAAGATGGCTACGTCTGTCCTTGATGGGTGTGTGAACGAAACTGTTGCTTTGTCTAATTCCACGCGAGTGAAGCTGTGGGGGGGCGTTCACTAGTATAAAAATTCGAACAAAGAATATATAAGAATTTTAACAAAGATGACAGTCGTAAAGGTTTTGAAATAGTTACGATAAAGCATATTTGTACTGTAGCTATTGTACTACATTTATTGCATGCAACGTTAGTAGCAAAATTTAATATTGTCGTAATCGTCCAAAATCCTTTTAGTTCTCATACAACACGCTTCTGGCAGCTTAGCTCATTGCAGCTTAGGTATTATAACATTACATACCCCAGAAACCCTTAGGGAAAGTCAGTCGATGTAGGCAAGCGATATAGTATGGTAGTCATTATGACACACATAATCGTAAAGACGGGGAGTCAGAGACTAACAAAAAGTGTATTAAGTCTTGTCCACAGTTTATATGTATACAAACTTTCCCCTGACTTTTACTACCTTTGTTTGTATAACAAAGCCTATTACATTCGTATCCTTTATACAAGCTCAATTACACCTGATCCGTCTATGAATGTTATACCATTTTTATTTAATTTGAATTTCTTTTTCATGACAGGCCCGTTGGCGCAATCGGTAGTGACCCTGTCTGTTGCGCCAAGGGTCGTGGGTTCGAATCCCACTCAGGACAAATATTCGTGTGACGAACACTTGTATTTGTTCTGTGTCTGGATGTTAATATTATCTATTGTATGTATTTAAAAATATATATGTATTTATATCAGTCTCTGACACCCATATCACAGGCTAGCGCCTACTTTGGGGTCAGATGGCCGTGTGTGAGAATGTCCAAAATATTTATTTATTTATTTATTTTTATTATTTATTTTTGTAATGCAGTTCATATGAAATAAATAAATAATCTTTCTTTCTTTCAAAGAGTTTGGAATGTAATGCGAGGTTATAATAACTTTAAAAGGGGTTTAAAACAGACAACACTGTCGTACTTCAATGATTATTCTAAAGTCTAGATAGATAGACCTAAGTTTGTTATTCAGGGTACAGGGTAAACTCAACGAAGTCACGTTTCATCTTGTATTAACTTTATAACAAGAAACAAATCTCAAAGACTCGATACAATAATTTCGTTTTACTGGGACAGTAGCATGACAAAGTTTTCAGAAAGAAAATACCTTTAGATTCACAAAGTCAAATTTTTCAATTTATTCATTCATAAATTATGCAAGTATAATATTACAGGGAGATTCCTATAGCATTTATATATTTTTCACAATCTGTACATATCTACCAGCCGTTCTGCGGAAAAAAATAGACGAACAACAAAACAAATCTAGACTGGCCCATGCCAGTAGGCCATTAAGCAGGCACGAACCAACGGAGATGCTCGGGTCAACACTAGCCTGTATCCGGTTAGTGAAAATAATTTTTGCTTTCTTGATGCTTGTTATGCACAGCGTACTACAGCGTTGACATGACATCATCGACGGCAGGTGCAGATATATTGCGACTGGGCTACAAGAAGTTTTATTTTTTACGGATATTAAATAGCAAACGAGCTTGTAGCACTATCCATCCGCTGCCGCCTATTTATTTTGGTTCCATAACGACACAACTGTGACTGACTTTGAACAAGGTTTAAATAGAGACTGGGATGAATAGCAGAGCTGAAAGAATTAATAAGAACTTCAGTTAATCAGTGCATTAGTGGGGATGAGGACTAGGGACTGTTAGTGATAGATAATCCTGTTAGTTGCTGTCAATAATATTCCAGTTAGTAATTGTTAGTAAGTTGTTACAAGTCAGGTACAGATGTGTTGTTATGGAACCAAAATAAATAAAATTAATATAAAATGAAATAGGTTTTATATGACATCTAGAAAAGGTGAAAGTGGGCTGCTACTCGGTACCAGTTCTAATGAACAAGATTTTCGGCCTATAGCCATAGCATTTTTAGATAAATAATATCTTTGTGACAAACGAACTAGTACAATATTTATAAGTTACGCTGTACGCTTCATATTTTGCTAAAATAATAAATCTTCCACCGCGGATATCGGACATGATTTATTTTTATTTGGCTGGCAGTTGAGTGATCGATTCCCTAATAGGTAGGTACTACAATATCACATAAAAGGGTAATTGATATGTTCGCCTATTTCTGTAAAGGAAGGAAATTCTTTCTTATCGATTGATCTAACTAAGCACAAAAACATTTCCGCACTTATTTAGTGAATAAACATAAATATAAAATAAATATGTATACTCTAAAAAATTATTTTTTAAAACAGCTTTTATAACTTTTTTTTTTATTTTCATGCATTGTCATCGGAACCTAATATGTGTGCCAAATTTCAGCTCGATAGCTTCAGTAGAAGTGGGTGAAATATTGATTGCAAGATTCCAGGACATAGGTACATGAATGAATACATACGAGTGAAGTTAAATAAAAGCTTTTAATAATTACATAGCATCGCGAATGTATTTTACCCGGAGGGGAGGCAGAGACCCACTTTTTACTACATAGTTATGTTTAGGTCCCATTTAATATGTTGTAAGCGTATTGTCATAAACCAGAGACGAATCCAGACCATTCTAGGAAACTTCGGTTAGAAAATCCCTAAAAAACATTGCCCGACCCGTGGATCAAACCCAGGAACTCTAGCTTAGCAGTCGCGCTTGCGAGCACTAGACCATCGAGGCAGTCTTTAAAAAACAAATACTTACAAAATACCTTTGTCACTCTTGGTGTGCCTTAAAATTAATAGGTCGCTGGTTCAAAAAATTTTTGGATTGTGCTTTAATTTTTTAATTTCAGGAGCTTGCTATTGACCAAACAAAAAAAAATTGTGAGCCGTCACGGGACGCCTGGCAGATGTGAAACATCGAAATTATTTTGTACAAGTAATATGCACAAAAGTACAGATTATGACAGGAACTAAAAAATATAAGAAAAAATAAATAAATAATAATAATAAAAATATTTTTTTTTATATTTTATTAATAAAATAATTTCCGATCGTCATTTGTCGGAACTGTATAGTATAATAATATATATTCCATATTCGCCACGCTCGCCACGCTCACCACGCTCGCCACGCCAAAAATTTGGTTTGCCCTCCGCCTAAAGATGTTTCACATCAATAACTGATAAAACTACGATGTAGAGGCAATTAACTGTGAAAAATAATAGCGGTACTGTTTATAGGGAAAGATGCCATATCCAAGGTAGCTATGAAATAAGGATAGTATCTACCAATATAAATAATGCAAAGTCAAAAAAATCTACAGTTAAATGGTTATCTGTTTAAAGAGGCGGATTACGCGGTCAAATTCCAGTTATTATCATTTCATTTTCGAACTTTATTAGTACCTGTTTGCGCCCTTCAATATTCGCTATTCACTGAAGCCACTCAGAGGCCAGAGATGAAATTGAATTTGAATAGATATTTTTCCGCCGTCGCGCGTCGTGTCGTCACGAAGGTTCAATTCAATTTATAGGTACCAGTAAAAAGGCACAATTTTACTAGGTGGTGAATTATGTAATTCAATGCACATTTTCTTGTTATTAGTACGAATATGGTGCCACTGTATTCATTGTTTATCACGGTTTGAAGTCGAATACTTCCAATAGATTAGTAGAGTAGGTACCTACTTAGTTCAGGCCATTTATTATGCGCCACAATCCACCACGTTATTGGAAAATACTGAAACATGAAAATAATTATTGGCACGGTTTACCCACTATATCTTTATTTAATTTAAACTAGGAATGAAGTAATATACTTGAAATACTTCTTCGCTGATCTTAAATATTCTCGTTATAGGGTTAAAATTTAAATTCTTGGAATTGCACGATTTTGGTATAGATAACCTAAAATTATAAACAAAATTCGAGTGTACCTATCATAGATCTGGTGGACCTTTAGTAAGGAATAGGAAAAGAATCATCACAAACCTTTGACGGGAAAGTTTAAGGTAACTTTTCTAGAAATGCGAAACGAAATGTTAGACGGTGCAGAAGCTTGCAACTCGAAGTCTGTGAAGTTTTGGTACATCGTATATTGTGTAAATAATATTAAAGTTGTTATTCGTTCATAGGAAGTGAAATTAATATTTTATCAGACATTATCACTCGACTCGTGCTTAGCCCCTGTCGTCTCGGAAGTTGAATGGGTCTTCAGAGAGTATGTAACGGACGCTACGTTTATTTTCTCAAGAAAATAGTCATATAACAATTAGCATCTGGCATAATGTCAAGACTGTCGTATGGCAAGGATTATCCATCCATCCATCAGCCCTTAAAAGTCCACTGCTGGAGGAGTCTCTTAATCGGTGCCACTCCTCCCGATCATGTGCCTTCTGAATCCAGTGGTACCCGCTCACTTCTATAACTCATCAGTCCATCTAGTTGAAGGGCCTATGCTCCGTTTTATTTTTATCACAGACTTTGAGATTCTACTAAGGCTAGAGCAGCGTGGTCAAATACTCAGGCTTTTGGTTGTGAGGAAAAACCTATAACCCAAATCAAGCGATTAATGAAATCTTACTAGTAATGCAATTATTCAGTCCATGTCATAACATTCAAGAAGAGTGAGAGAGTAAAACGCGTCATTCAGGGCTGGCAACGCACATTGATGCCCCTGATGCCCTCGTGTCCATAGGCGACGGTGACCAATTACCATGATGTATGCCTGTATAAATGTGGATAAAAATAAAAATGTTTAAATAAACTAAAACTTAATCGCAAACAAGGCTAATGGTGCTGACAATACTGAGTCTGCCAGGAATGCCTAATTGCGCGAGCTCTATTTACCCAGCACGCTACGCTGCAGCCGAGGCCGCTCATGAAATAAAAATTTAAATTCTTTATTATATTTTCAGAGTTCTGTAGTTCGAGCTTTAACTGACTCATGTATAACTGATAACTTGTGCCTTACATATTATTTTATAATGTTTTATGTGTTTAATTGATCCTTTTTGTTTGCCGGTACTACTTGGTATTGCCGGCATAAATTATTTAGCCTGAGCTAGTGACATCACTATAAATATTTATTTTTGCCGTACAGTAATTATTTTTCAAGCCGTTGTGTTACCGGTTGGAAAGTTCGGTAATTTCGGACCTTAAACTTCTAACAATTACTAACAAGATATTACATTCTACAATAATTACGAGTCATTGTCATCTACAGCCTCATAACTTTTATCGAAATAACATAGTGTTAACATAGATAAGGTCTAACAACACTGACACTCTGTACATTTTTGGGTTTCGTTTGTCATTTATCACATTATGTTTGACTAGTGGACGCCCGCAGCTTCGCTCGCGTGGAATTAGACATTCACTAACTTTAAAAACGGCAAAGTTTCATACTAAATTTGCACCCCCGTTTTACCCCCTTAGGGGGTGAATTTCCAAAAATCCTTTCTTAGTGCTCCCCTACGTTATAAAAGGAACCCCTGTGCAAAATTTCAAGTTTCTAACCCTTATAGTTTAGGCCCTGCGTTGATATGTCAGTCAGTCAGTCAGCAAGTCAGTCAGTCACCTTCTCCTTTTATATATATAGATAGATATAGATTTAGCTACAAGTACACAGTGAACACAGTCAGTAATAATCAAGACCCCAAGAAGAACCGTTTATTGGCCAATGTATGTACTCATAGGTAATGCCTGAGTTGGACCCGGAGCCCTCTCAGCAAACGCGGTCATTGCCAGTTCGCTTACGGGACTTATTGCTACGAGTATGTCAGACAGCAATCAACTTGGGCAGTTTTTAAATTATTATTTGTTTTCTTATATATTATTTGAGCCAATAGTGAAAATGGAATACATAGATTGCAGAATACAAATATGAATTCGCATCATTTAAGGACTACTAAGTATTACATTGTATTTTTTTAAAGTAGGTAATATTATTTCACGCCCAACCGTCCGTTTCCATTCGAAAAATAATTGACAGTCAAATGACAAACGAAAAGCACACAATGTTGTGTTTAGGTGTGTATTTTACGGCCCCAGACGAACCGATAGGTTCTGAAACTTAAAAGTTACCGGCAGCCACACCTCTTTGTAGGCAACAACTACAAATTGCTTGTTAAAATCATTTTCTAGCAGTAACGGGCGCGGCCGCCGTGGTAGCCTTGGGTGAACAAAATGGGATAAATATAGGTAGAGCGTTTCAATTTAATAAAAATGTAGAGCGAGTTATACTGATTTATAAATTATGCTTCTTAAGTGTTCATTTTTCTTTTTCGATGTCAGTTGGTTTCAGTTTTTAAGTGGCTTGCTGAGCCTAGGGATTTATACTCCAGCTGGGGAAGCAGAAGCCCGTTTTGAACATAAACACTCCTATGTAAAAAGTCAATTGACAGTGTAACTGTAGTCTCTTACACTCTTACACTAGTGTAACACGTACTCTTAGTTGCTTGATACACGTGTTACCGTTACCAACGAGCCGCGGAGTCATCTCATGTGTGTCCATCTTGCCACCCGCAACACCAGAAGCCTCCTTTACTCGCCTCTTATGACAGGCAGAGGTTACTATTCTGGTCCTGAGCTACGGGAAAAACTTGGGCAATCCTGGTACTGTAACACTGGAATCATAAAAATAGAGATAGAGAGATATATATATAGAACTCTTTGTCCTTATTGACTGACTGACTGATCAATGACCAACCAAAACTGAACTAAAAACCTAGTTGGTATATACTAAATCATTTACGTACAAACAAGAAGATTGGATCTTATACGTTAAAATTAACGTAGGAATACCTTGGGTATCAACCAAATTGTTAAAAATTCCATGTGGCTAAAATTATTTTCTCATGCGTTAGTCATAAATGCTACACTGTAATATAAAAATCTCTGGCGACGTTGTTAAAACCACAAAATTTATAGGTGGCAGGTATGCAATGATATTCGTAATTCTCTGCGATTTCGTCTATAAAAACTCAAAGTTTACCGAATTAATGTAATTGTGTACGTGGTAATTTGTTCATTTGTAATCTATTAAAATGTTTCTAAACATTGATATATATGTTACCACTTCTAAAAACAATCTAAACAATTCCGTTAATTCCATCTATCATCCAATTTGCTATTATATTTCCTGGCATCATTCAGGCTTCCTAAGTTATAGGAGAGAGAGACCAATCTCCAATTTAATATTACTATTATCATGACATGACACTGACTTTCTTAACTTGAAAATATTATTTGTTATCTGACACTTTGACAATACAGCAAATATAAAGTAATTTGTTACTAAACTGTAATCATCTGTAACATTTCCCGCATTATTCATCAACAGCAGCACATTACGGTAAGATCTGTCGTAAACCGTGGCTCCATATTTTAGAATGGTCTATTATCATTAGTGCTCCTCTCAAACGACTCGCTTTATTACGAACAACTTACTATATTTTATGAGATCGCACCCAAACAATTTATATTGTACCTACAGATGCGCCGACGTTAATAGAACATAGGAACAAACATCTGGTCAGTCGTAGCGACTGATCCAGATGTTTGTACGGGGTCTATGACATGACAATTGAACCCCAATCATCAAGTGATAAATTAGTACCTATCGGTGGTCTAAACCTACAATAAACATCTCAAACAATTCTTGATAGGTAGTGTTTTAAGCACAGAACAGATAAAGGAGGATAGAATGGAAATGTGGGCGTGACAGGCGCGCCAACAAGTATGATTAAACAATCATACTTCAACTTTTCTCACGCGTGCATACTGCATACTTTTAGTCGCTTTCGGACTGCGGTGGTGCGAAGAGCTGCACGAAAAATATACATTGCCGGTAAAGTACGCAAGTAATCCACGTGAACACATAGTTCGTGCGCAATGTATTCTGTCCTACAGAATGCGATGACGTCACGATGTTCTGTCGAGTTCGTTCGCAGCGAGATAGTGTTGTGAAAGTATAAGATAAATTTTTCGATAAGTCTTGATCTTGAGTACGTAATTAAAGTAGTTTCAGGTGTAAATACTTAATTTCAAGGAGTAGGTGTAGTACTAAATAAGTAATTTAGTACTAATTTATATTATGTATTTATTTTAGGTTTCCAAAGGATCCTAATAACCAGCATTGGATAAATGTAACGGGTAGAAAATTTGGATCCCTAAAAAACAATGTACCACTTTGGAACAACTGTACTCGATTTTGCGCAACTTTGTCGGAACTCAATTATTTAGCAACATTAGTTATCATCAGATTGTATTATATTCTACTGAGAAGCATATTACAGACTTTACCAAAGCTATTAAAGAAAAATAATTTAAATATAAGATTGCATTAATTTATTGTAAAAAATTTGAATACAAAAGAGTCCCCATCTTTGCTCTGCACAAGTACATTCGTCGCGCAACTGTATATATTAAAACTGTACCTGTGTATTTATTTAAGTACGTACACTCACTCTGAAACTTTTTAATAAAATAAATAATTATAATGTAATTTTTCATGTGAAGATAATAAAAAAAATGCATGTTAATAAGATGTATGGAACAGGCGCAACACCTAAAGGAAGCAAAACTCAAGTTGCATATGTTTTCAGTGTTACTTTTAAAAGAGTCATTTATGCGGATGTAGCATTATAGGTACCTACATAACTCTAAACAAGTTTCAAAATATATTTATCGATAAATATGTTTACATCTCTAGTTGGGTTACCAGTAAATAACATATAAAATTGCACGATCAATTTTCTCAAATATGCAGTAAATTTTGTTTCTTAACTTTTATTTATTAATTTCACCGGCGTTAGGCATCTTTTGGCTCAATAAAGGTTAAATAAATAAATAAATAATACAGTAAAATAAAATATACTCTATTTTACTAATCTTGTAGTGGTTCAGTACCTACCAGTTACCTTACCTCCGAATACCTTAAGAATACCTCACACGGATACCTCATACCTTCGAACCAGTTACCAGTTACCTACGTTGTTAATATGAAACATATACGCGGTCGTCAAAATAGTGTTTTAAATAGTGTAGTATGTATGAAAGAAAATGTAAATACATATAAATAGGTGATTTTACAAATAAATTATTCATTCGACAATCGGACAGATCACGAGTTTCATTATGAATCCTATGAAGAACCTCTAAAATCTTATTATTGCACGAAATTTGTGCAAAACACTTACTGGCAACATTAAGTGTCGACAAGGTCAAAACTTGCACAATTCTACAGCTTGACGCGAGCAAAAAGTATCCTTATTGATTTGATGCTAAGGTTAGTTTTTAAAAGTTGCGATTCTCGTGCAATTTGACCAATGGCTGATGAATATTTTATGTAAAGGTAATAATAACGTGTATCTAAGTGTGGGTAACTGGCGACAGTGGTTTTGTTTCAAAACTGACTCGATGGCCTTTCTAACCTCCTTTATCTGTTCTGTGGTTTTAAGTATTAATATTATTCTGTAAGTGCTTTATGTTAGACAAACCGTAGCGGATATTCCAGAACATCCGGATGTTGAAGAACATCCGCTACAATAGTCCGTAGTAGTACTCCGCAACAGATTTCAATACTACCCCAGGGTAGTACCAAACATTTTGTTTTAGGCCTGGATAAAATTGTCTATGAAACGATAGTAAATTGATGTTTGGTTTCTATTCTTAGGAGGTAGAGCCTATAGGGAACCAAATAGGTTTTAAATGAAATCTATTTTGTTCCATAAAAAGTTCGCCCGGGGCAGTACCACTGCTCGCGACGGTACCTAGTACAAAACCATTTGGTTGGAAAGGTGTGTTTTCCGTTTATTCTTCTTTAGAGGCGACCATCTTAGTCCTCAAGAGTAGCAACACATCTGTGATTGACTTGGAACGAGAGTTTTGCTAAAACGAACTAAACTATTACTAACACCAGCTAACAGGACTAACTAACAGTAACAGTCCCCAGTTCTCACACCTACTAACGAACAGACCAACTACTGGTCTAATTAACTCTCTCAGCTAACTGGGTTCAAAATAGAAGGCTGAAAAATAGATTTTTATTTAGATGTGGGTATCTAGAATCTAACTACTTCTTCGTTTTAATCGTTCTGACATAATATAGTTATCCATATTATGTCAGAACGATTATTTACGGTAATCGCTAATCCATTATGTCAGAACGATTAAAACGAAGTAGTATTCGAAATTTCAATGAACTCCATCAGATTCGAACTTTTTTCGATTACAATTACAACCCATAGACATCCCACTGTTGGGCACAGGTCTCTCCTATAGCCAGAGTTGCGGGCTACGGAGGAGCTTAGAGCATACTTCACCATCCACCACGCTGCTACAATGCTGATTGATGGAGGGTTTAGTGGCTAATCCAGTGGCATATGTTGTCTAGCCACCCGAAGGTATTCGACAAGGCTTAGAGATTTTACTATCGAGAATATCTGCGACGAGACCCGGGACGGTTTCCGTCGACCTATGTGCCAGAGTCAGACTCGTTTAACACGTACTTATGTTAAGTTAAGTTCAGTTTTGGAAGCGGGGTTCCATCAGCATAATATGTGTGTTGTAGTTGTAATGTTAAAAACCGTAGGAACTACAACACAGAGATTTTCCGGTATTGCCGGTCGGCCAGCAGGTACTCTATCCTAATCCTTATGAAGTAGGAATCTACGAACGTAATGTATGTATTGGACAATAATGCTCATTATATTTCATACATTGCCTGGACTGCCGAGGTATTCTATACATTACTTAGGTATTGTATAGAATACATGAACTACAGAGATGTCTGGTAACATATCCACATAATTATTATAGTTGCTAGTTACAAATTACTAACGGCTACACATTTTACTGGTAAAATCAGTAGAGTTTCGTGCCATAGCGACAAATGTCTGGCTCTTAATGGTATCTATTTACCTACCTAATTAATATATTTATGAGCACGTTTTGGGTTATATTGTAGTATTAGTGGGCTTGTAGTATTAGTTTATGTAAATACATATGTATAACTATGTTGGTTTGTTGGTTTGTCCTTCTCCTAATGACGGATTGACATGTTTTTGGTGATATATGTGATTTGCATATACATAGTGTAGGGCCTGGAGAGAAAAAAATAAAAATCCCAGAAAATTGTAAGGTTCCCGTGTAAAAGGTCAAAAAACAGCAATAATCGAAGGCATGTGAAATCTGCCAATCCGGACTTGGCCAGCGTGGTGGACTAAGGCCTAATCCCTCCCATTCTGAGAGGAGACCCGTGCCCAACAGTGGGACAATGAAATGGTTGTGATGATGTGATGATGAACGATTTCAGGCGGACGGAGCCGCGAGGATAGCTAGTAACTAAAATGATTTACGTAAAAACAATTTCGATCTCTCTTGATGTTTAGGTAGGTATGCACTAATTCCTGTGTATCTAAGTGATTCTGTAAAATCTATTTACAATAATAAATTGTAAAAGTATAGGCGCCATAATAATAATAAAATAGTTCTGACATTAAATTGTCTGCATGTATTTTTGTGTGTTTGTCGCCTTTTGGCGTCGTTGTTTGTGCACGGATTCAGATGTTTTTTCCGAAAGGTGCTGCAAAAAGGTAGATCAAATTATATATATAATTAAAGTTTTAACGCGTAGTAGTACCTATAAACGCAGAATAAACCATTAAAAAATTTCAACGTAATATTTTGAAATCAGTTCAACAGTTTTCATGGTTTTTTTTTAATTGTTCCGTTTATAAGTAAGTTTGAACTACTCATAAAGGAATAAGAATATTGCATTAACATGCCATACAATATACCCATGTGATACAGTTATTTCAAATACTTTTAGATCTGTAAAAGACGGTCAACTTCGGACCTACTCAGAATCGATGGACACAATTTGCAACAGCTCACAAAGTGCACTAAATTTAGCTAAGCATAAATGCACCATGGCATTAAGTCCCGGTCCTGGTTCAGATGAATAAATACAGACAGAAACTGTTCTGTACCATTGAGTCGAATTGGAAGAAGGTACCTACAATACCTGTTATTGATTTGTTTAGCGCACTTGGTATTAATTGATTGTCTTTGAGAAACGTCTTTCACCTGGTGATGACAACATGACTATAATAATTATGAGTCAATCAAGTTTTAAACCATAAAGTTACAAACAAAAAATATTTCACTCCATTCTTGAAGCGCATGCGTAACATCCAGCAGAGCCAATGGAATAAAAATGGAAAACCAATAGTTAAGATTCTAGAAAAGTTGCTTTATACATTTACAAGATTTCTTATATGTACCTACACGGCTACTCGGTAGGTATACCTACCATCTTGATCGTTAATGATGCTAATATTACAAGGTTAACTAACATACGCGGTTCAAACAAAATTTGAGATTGTATCAATTTTATTGCGTAACAAGATTACGACATCAGGTAGATCTGATCTGATCAGGTAGATCTTATATTATCTACTTATTATTGCCTAAGGACTGGTAGTTATAAAGACGCACGCAGCTTCGCTCGCGTGGAATTAGACATAACAGTAGTTTACACCTAGAAATATTATATACCTAGCCTATGTTATTCAGTGAAGATGCAGCTATCTAATGCTGAATGAATTTTTAAAATCGGTCCAGTAGTTTTGGTGTGAAAACATTACAAACAAATCTTTCCGCTTTATAATATTAGTATAGAAGTATAGATTTACTTCAATGAACACTGGATAGGTAATCTACAACTCGTCGCAAAAGTGTGATCAATGTTTAATCTTTCGTTTACAAATCATACCCATAATATGATTATTACATATCTACTTGAGAAATCTCCTTAAGAATTAATTTATTAAGGCTGACCAAGTGCGGATTTGCGGTCTTCATTATTATTATACTGATGAGAACATTGTGGAGAACTCTTAGGCATGCAGGTTTCCTCCTGATGTATTCATGTGGAATACGTCACGATGACATTAAATTTATTTATTTCGTTCGTGTGTTCGTTTACCTATTTATTTTGTTTAATTTAAATGTTATAATTATGTTTAATTACATATTATACTTTTTTAAATTAAATATTTTTTTCTACGTGTTTATTCTGAATGGCCGTCCGTCAATCTCATTGGGATGCATTTGGATATTGATACCTTTCCTTACCTTACCATTTGGTCTAAATAAAGTCGGACTTTCTCGACGACTCCACTGGCAACATCAAAGATATTGAAATTTCTGTTTCTAAACTTATTCCATCATTAAAATACGTGAGCAGCGCCATCTATTGGAAAGAGAGTAAACTAGGGACAAAGGTTTCAGGCTACAATTTTCATGTCCTCTCAACGTAGCCGTCCTACTGTACTAGCTTGTACTAAGAACGTAATTGTACTATCCGCTAACAGATGTCGCTGCCTATATTTTAAGCTTCAACTTGATTCTGTGTTATATAAACATTTTTTTCTGTACTGTGGTTTTGAGTTGCTGACTTCACTATTACGCATTGCTAAATACATTTATTTAAGTCAATACCTTATTAAGGCTATATTTAGGTACAATAGTAGGGCATCAATGGTCTCATGACGCTTTCAAGTTTGGTTTGAATCAAATTAATATTTTTTATTTAAATTTTTTAACTGACGCTAAATTGGAACCAAAAATTATTAAATATAAAACAATCGGAATTGAATCGAGTTCGGGAAAACTGCCACTGGAATTGCTTGCACTCCACCTCGCTTTTTCAGTGTGTACCTATATTTAAATATTTAAATCATTTCAGAGTTTCTTGACATTTTATCGCCAGCAAAGACTCGTGATGGAAAAGGGTTGTAATGTAGCAATAACAACAAACTTCCATTGCTACGAGTAAATTAATTTGCGCGAGCGAACTCTAGTCTAGTTTACTTGGAATGGAATATTGTAACCAACATAGCGCAATCAATCGAGCAATTTAAAATAAATGTTAAATAAATGACTCACTATTTATTTTGTGGCAAACCACACATTTCCCTATTTTTTACTCAACGACCTACCACGGCTACAACCGATATGCATTTTTTATTTATTTGTAAATGCTTTATTATACCTAAATAAGGTACAAAAGAGCATTTTCTTCCAGTCAACCTGTACTGAGTAAACTCATATTATAAAGGGTAACAGAAAAAGCAGAATTATTTATAATGTGAATGAGTAAATGCGTGTGATTATTGAGAATTATCAAGCCCATGTGTTTGAAAGTGAAAATGAAAAATGAATGAAATACCTAATAGTTTAATACAGAAATATATAAAATTTTGTTTACACAGTGGAGGTAGCCTTTTAAGTAACTGATACCTGTGACAGTATACCCCGCTTTTTCTTAGCATCAAATTACATTGCAACATAAGAATAAAGAAATAGAAATAATCTATTTTTATAATGTTTTGCATGTATGGGTTAGTGGTTTATTAACGCTGCACCATCAACAGAAATCGGTGAAATAAATTGCTTAGCTGAAATCCTAAAGAGTAACAAAAAAAGGACTAACTTAATGACGTAAAAGACTAAACGATTCAGTCGCTTAAAAGCATTTTCCGATCCATTTAGAGGTAAACAATTATCGTAGATTCTAAAAATATGACTTCAACGTTTTTTAAATGCAGCTTTAGACTGGCGAACTATCAAATATCCGTTGTACCTTCGGAACGCAATCAGAAATCGGACGTCCTTGTTAAAACTGAAAGCTTAGGTGGATTTCATGCGGAGCCAGTGAGCCAGCTGCAGTAAAAATTTAACGGTCGTGCAATGGAGCAATAGAAAAACATCGATTCGAACGTGGTGCTACTACCGACAGAATTCGTGAAATATCATAAAATTTATATTTCAACAAAATAATATAAATATTAAATACGTAAATGCTTTTATATTATCAAACTCATTCATACCGTGAGGAAGAAGGAAAAGAGAAGTACTGTGCAAGGAAACTACTTGCGGCAAACTGCTTCACCGAGGCAGAAGAATAATAGAAGATAACTATTGTAGAGTTGTAAGTTATCTTGTTACAATTAATACGTGGTCTTTGTACCCCTTTATTTTAATAATGGATGGAAGCTTCGATCAATAATGTACAAGATTCCCGGTCGACGCTTCAAAAACGGCCACACAATCTAGACCACGAAAAATTTTGTGGTCATAATTCAAATTAGTACGGTCCAACCATAGCCAACGTTAAGACGTCAAAATGCCGCAGTGCGTGTTCAAATATTGTAAAAATAACCACCGGAATATGAAGATTTCTGATGGAATATCCTTCTTTCGGTAAAATTATGCCAACACGTGTTTTATTATAAAGTATAAATAGAATTAAACAACAAAAAATGAAATATTAAGAGATCAATTTAAGAGTAAAATGAATGATTGTTTTACCAACGTTGTCATAGCGACAATAGCAGAACATTGGCTGTTTTGGAACAGAGAATGCATGGAGTAGTATTGTTAATATATATTACGCTATATTTTTATTTATAGATTTCCGAGTGATCCATTTCGCTTTGCAAAATGGATATCTATAGTCGCGAATGAAAGAGGAGAAGAATTTTACGCCCCGTGTAAAAATTCTAAAATATGTTCGATACATTTTGATAAATTGGACATAACCCGAAACACGCAAAGGCGTAGATTACTAAAATCAGCAATTCCCAAATTGCAGGTAGGTCAATAGGTCATGTCACGCGTCACTGTCTCTCAACGCTTGCGAGAGAGTAGAGATGAATGAAACACCGTTTAGGTGTCTGCCTCAAGGAAAGAGTTATGATAGGTATTAATTCAGAAAGGCGGCGCGTCCAATTACTTATATTCATACATCCGGGAAGTTATTATGTCAGCATTATTTGAAATACATTGGTAACAATAATATGTACATAAAATTGTAATAATATTTTTAAATTGTCAATAAATCGCTTTTTGATGCGTATTTAATAATATTGAACTATCAATAAATATGATACGATTAATTGATCTATTTTATTATAAATCAATAAATTAATAGCTTAATTTTAAGTTAATCATAATATATAACCTCCTCTTTTTTGAAGTCGGTTAATAAATACAATTAGATAGTCAGTCACGGTTGATTTATAATACTTTATTTTAAATTTTACCATACGTAGTCTTAATAACTATTTACCTATTTTTATTACACAATTTTTAAAATATATTAAAAACGGCTCCCAGCAAATTTCCTAAGCCCACACTATGAGGGTTTATATAAGTAACAAGTTATTACAATAAAAGAATGCTACTAATTTAAAACGACAAACTTAAACCTATTAAAAAAAAATATTCTGCAACTCTATGCCTTTCCGTGTTACTCTGTTCTAGGCGTTGACATGCGATGCCAAATAATGCCAAATGTGTGTAACCGTGGCCACTTGAACGACGTGTATTTGTTCATGATCCTTTATCTTGTACATTATTATGATCGAAGGATGGAAGTGAAAATGTAGATAAAGTTAAGTTAAAGTAGAAATAACTGGTCAAAATGTATATGCAAAGGAAGTGCTGAAACATAAAATCGTCGTGAAATATTATATTACACAATGATTTTATGTATTGTAATTTGATTGATTTTATGTATAATCTTAATATATATAAATCACGCGTTCACAATGTTTGGCCGTGATGGACTCCTAAACTACTTAACCGATTTTAAATTAAATTTGCACACCGTGTGCAGTTTGATCCTACTTGAAAGATAGCTTACATCTTAATTTATAGCCGCAATATTATTTTATTGCAAATTATTTGTCTATTAATTCACAATTATCTGTTAACTCCAAACGATTTTAACAGATGGCGATATCTGTTGACTGGATTGAGTAAGTAATCAATCGATGGCGCTGCTATGTTAAACCTACAAACATTGATATATATATATTTAACTCAGTGCCTACAAATGTGTCATATACCTAAGCTACAATTTAATAGCATAACCACCAATGTCATTGAACTCCTCCTCAACGGCTGGATAGATGTTGATGAAATTTTTTGTGTGTGTTCAAGGGGATTCGAGAATGGTTAAGATTCACCATTTGGTCCACTGGAAAAAAAAAACACTTTAGTTTTTTATATTTTTAACCGTCGTTAATTGACGTGAATTCATTTACATGAAGTGTCGCGTCACTTTGACATTTCATATGGCAGATCAACGTCAGTATATAATAACATAAACAACACATAGATTAAAACATTTAGAAGTACCTATATACCCACACAGGGCACTATCTATGAATGATTCAAGAACACCAATGGTTGGTGTAGTAATACGATTGTAGGATAGGCCGGGATTTAACAACAATTTATTAAAATTATAATATTTTGTAATGGAAGCACAGGTAACCTGGAATTTTACAAACACACAAACACAAAAAGAAGCCTTGAAATGAGGAAATAAAGATGTGATTTCATAATTATGATATCGGCAGATCTAACCAGTATCTATAATATTGAAATAATTCGTATTCGTAACTATATTATAGTTTAAGTAATTTCTATTCGTATAATAATGATCATCGCTATTCAAAATGCTAATGTAAGTTATGCATGAAATGCTAGTAGAATAGCAGCAGAGCGGAGTTCATAGAAGATTGGGCAACTGTTACATTACGTAAACCGGCGGCGGTCGATACCAGAAGAGAATCAGCACAGTTGCAGTGCATCTCATGACGACGAGAACTGTTGGATTATTTCATAAATTATTTTTGGAACGAAGTTCCTTATTGCGCGTTGTTAGCGATATTTTCTGACGTACCTATGTAAATTGTTGTTCATCAACTCCATCTTTGGCACCATCTATATTTTATATTCTTGTATATAAAAGCTATATTTCCGTGCTGAATAAACAGCTGATTAGTAAATAAACCCCAGCTATCAAACTCGCCTCTCGCTCGAATGGTCCGGGTTCAAACCCAAGCGGCAAAGTTATTTGCGATTTATGAAATTAAATGTCACTTGCTGTAACGGTGATGGACACATCGTGAGGAAACCTGTATGCCGGAGAGTTCATCGCAATGTTCTCAAAGGCATGTTATAAGTCTGCCAATCCGCACTTGGCCAGCATGGTGGACTAAGGTCTAATCCCTCCCATTCCGAGAGGAGAGCCATGGCCAACAGTGGGACAAAGGGCTGTGATAATGTGTAAATAAACACAACATTTTATTGGTTTGTCTGCTTATTCATGCATAGTAGGTAATAGGATACCTGATATTCCACGTGTGATATTCAGACACTCAACTAGATAGCAAAAGTACTACTTTAACAACCTATGTGAAACTAATCAATCTATAAATTGTAAACCTCGTCAAGCACGTAATCTTTATTTTCTTATCTATTGGAGTATGTTGTAAGTATAATTACATACCTGCTCGTGTTACTACTTTAACAGGGAAACTGTTGTAATACAATTAGTAAATATTATGCATATTATAACATGTTTGATAACCATTTATTTTGTTTATTTGTTCTATCCATCCATCTATCAGTCCAGGTCAGTTTAGGTCCACTGCTGGACATAGGCCTCCCTCAATCGTCGCCACTCCTCCCGATCCTGCGCCCTCTGAATTCAATGGTTTCCCGCTGTCTTCTCCGGGTCGTCAGTCCACCTCGTCGGGGGCGGCCAATACTTCGTTTTCCGAGACACGGTCTCCACTCGAGGACTTTTCTTACCCAACGGTTATTTGTACTCTTTAAATTTAAATCCTAATTGCATTCTGATTCTAAAAATGCAGATTTTTTTTAAAGGGAAAGTAATTGAATAAAAGCTGGATCAGTGTTTCACTCATCAAACAAAATAATTGGAAAACGAGCTGCATATATCTAAACAAACATTCAAAGCTGGATCAGAGTTTTTTGCAATTAATTTACCTAACTTTAACTTTATGTACTTGTAGATTGTGGAATAGTGCAGTGAAATTTCTACTGAAGGCTTTTAGGTGAAAGGCTCGACCTACTGCCGCAAGTGGATTTGAAAGCTTAACTTAGTCCTACATAGCTCTTGGATAATTTGGTAGGGAAATCACAACACAGAGCTAGGTCTACTGCAGGGGTGTGAGGCTGAAAATTATAAAACGCTGAATTTATATTGGAGGCCACTTATTAGTATGCTGCCCTTCCCAATTTGAGAACAATAGCATAAAATTTGGGGGTTCCCTATCCTAGTACTGAAACTCAAAAAAAATTTTTCATTAAGCCCATACGTGTATCTATGGATAGGTCTTCAAGTTTCTAATATCATTTTCTTCTAAACTGAATAGTTTTTTTTATATGTTTAGGCGGACAAACAGACATAGTTTGCGCGAGAGACCAGTGTTAAAATGTGTGCCCCCTAAAAACAAAAAAAAGTATATGATGTACATTATCATGCAAACTTCCACCGAAAATTGGTTTGAACGAGGTCTGGTAAGTAGTTATTTTTAATACGTCATAAATCGTAAACCGCAATTTACCTTTCATTCAATCAACTCAAATATAAAAAAAATAAAGAACTATAAGAACTTTTATGTTATGTTACTTGTCTCTCTCCAGCCCACATTAGTCCACTGTTGGACATAGGCCTCTCCCAAGGCACGCCACTGAGCCCTATCTTCGGCTCTCCTCATCCACTTGCGCCCCGCCGTCTTGCGCAGATCGTCGCGCCACCTAGCAGGAGGTCGTCCCACACTACGTCTCGGTAATTTTGTGATGGTTATTCCGCCATCAGTCGGTCGTCAGAGCCTCGTCTGTTGTACAGCAGGGTGCACCGTGTGCAGATGAGGTTGACATTTGGAGCCTGAGATATTCTGCCCCCTTACACCCCATACATTTATGTTACTTGCTGCTACAGAACCCCTAATGGGCGAGTGCGACTCGCACTTGGCCGCTCTTTTATTTATTCGTAGGTATATTTTGTTATTAACTGTTGTCCGCCATTTCGCCCGCGTTAAAATTGTTTATGGCACTCCGTTACTATGTAGCTTCTAGTCTAGCTATCCATTCTTAGTAGTAACAAGTCATCTATCACTCAGACATTGCTGGACATAGGCCCCCATTAGCAAGTAGGTGCACGCACAATTTACTCTTCGATTCCCACGACTACCCGTAGACTTTTTCAAGTCATTAGTCCACCTAATCAAAGGGCGTTTCACGAAGGGGGTTTGTTTTATCCCTTCTTTTACCCCTCTATAAGTTCACAAAATCTGTTCTTAGTGGACGTTTCATTCCTAAAAACTACCGCTCTAACAAATTTAAACTTCACAAGTCAAGTACTATCCGAGATTATTTTTTTCCGCTTTTACTAATTTTGTCATTATGTTCGAGGTCGATACACACTACGATTTATTCTCGCCTTGACAAATACGAATATCTTTAGGAAATGATCCTTTGGATGACGCAAAAAGACTACGAAAATAGTAATAGCCAAGGTAAAAGCTGTGCTAGTACAATTGTAGGATATTAAATTGCCAGGAACGTTTCTATAAGTTGGGACACGTTAGTACGAATGACTTAATATAAAATAAGAACAAATGCAGGGTTGGAACAAGACGCCACAACTTTGGCATTTTTTCTATAACGAACAAATGTACACAAGTAGGTACTAAAGATTTTTTTTGATTCCACTGTAATTTTTTTTTTTAAAAAGCTTTTACAACTTTTTATTTTATTTTCGTGCATTGTCATCGGAACCAAATATGTGTGCCGAATTTCAGTTCGATAGCTTCAGTGGAAGTGGGTGAAATATTGATTGCAAGATTCACTCTCCCGACAAAAGTAAATCAGACTCGCATATCTCCAAGTGTCAAATCAAACGAAGATATTATAAAAATCAAGAGATTATGATGACTTTTTTAATTGTATTTTTTGCCAGAATCCACAAGTCTGTGCAAGGTCTGGCCGCTCCCGCACGTTACGTCACTGCGGGTCGATACGGCCGAAGCAAATTTGTCGACGCGGCACAACTCTCTGTTAATATTCCAATATACTTTACACTTGACAACATAGTTTTTTTATTATTGTTGCTAATGGAGTAAGGTTCCCTAGATCAGTACAAATGTTGCTAATGGAGTAAGGTTCCCTAGATCAGTACAAATCTTTCTCGGAACATCATGAACCAAAATAATAACCCTGATATTAATTTGCAAGAAAAATCTGTTTTGACAGCCCTTACTTACACGTTACCATTCCCAACCTTTTTTGTGACAAATGAAGCCGTTTGTAAGGTACAGGTAACATACACGATCACCTTCAATCAATGGGATCATTATAAATAATGTAGATGACCCCATAATCATAGAAAAAGAAAGGACGATACCTACTTTGCTTGTCATAAAATAACATATAGGTAGGTACAACAAAGTTGCACAGCGTAAAAAAATCACATCTTTACATTATTATTATTCTAAGATCTTTACATTGATTACCGAAGGAAAATAATCACAGTAACGCCAATAATCACAAATGGTACTGCCATTCAGCATACGAGTATATAATAGGCCCCGTGCGTATCGCGATGCGCCTACTGTTGCGCCATCTCGCGGAACAGTGGTGACAATACGTAGATGCCCAGCTGACTGGCGCCTTCCCAAGTAGCATAAGATTCATACGCACTCCGAGGTCATTATTAATCGAAAATAATTAACAATAATTAACGTTATGACCACGACGATAATCCAATGTGGTTTTCAATCAATCTTCTTACATTTTTTTCGTGGAAAATCGATATCAAAAGGTAATGTAACAAAAAAAATTAGGAATCCAACCCTTCCGAGTGAGTTGCCGCTTATTATTGAATTGAATTTTAGGTAAAAAACTATTTGAAAGCAGGCATGTCTCCAACGTGAGAGAAATCATCGATGTAGATGGTAAACGTATCATCGAGGGAAAAGTTTTACCACAAACTAGGGTAACAAACCCTCCGTACGCTGTTACGTTGAAGGTATATGAAAAAAAATTTTTTTATTGTAAATTGTATTATTAAGATCTGATGCAAACGACACTAAATCATGAATTTTTACAGTTACTTGTATAAGGATAACAACTCGTTGAAGCAAATATGCAGGATCGTACAGTCAAACTAAATAAGTATTTTTAGAGTAATTTTCGATTCTAGTTTCATAGGAATTTCACTAGCCTCTTGCACTAATAAATTAATGCTTTGCTCTTTCGTTTTCCTCAAAGCATGATGTATGGCACTGATGGTGTGGTCCTTGTGTGATTAAAAACATAATTTTTGTGTTGTTTTGTTCATAGCTATAAATTAATGAACCATTCAATATTTTTTTGTATCCTGTGAACACTGAATATTTCATAGGATCAATTTCTTTATCGCTTGACTTTTTAACTCTTACACTATTTTATTGTTATAATAATAAGAATGCATTTTTATAGTTGAATGAGGACCGCACAATATTGTACTACAGCCTCCACGTGTACCTCCGATGGATTTGAAATCTTTCGTTTCCGGAGTCGATCATGTCGAGCAGCGGCTGCTTGTGATAAAGCCCTTTTTTATATATTGGTGGAAAAATCGTTGGGATATACGATGGGCTATTTTCAATCGTTGATTTCGCACCGCCAACAAAATGAGCACTGCAGATGCGACTGTTTACGTTCGGCTCCCACGGTTTGTTGTCTGCACCACTAAAAGATAAATATGTAATAACGCATAAAAAAAAATCCTATTTCCTTATGCATATTTCGTCCTCACTGTCATATATAGGCATATACAACGATAATTTTGAGAAATAAATAAATAAATGTAATATTGAGTAAAATTTACTCACACTCGTCTCACAGCTTGTATCCACTTTTTCCTTCGGTCAATTTCATGACTTATTCTCGGAAACGAGTAAAATTTTAATTGCCGACTATTTTGTTCGGAGTTGTTGCACCCAATAACACAACAATATCTTTTGGCAGGCATTATTTTCCGATATTTTTAGGTATTTTCACAAGTTCAATCCGTGTGCACGAGCTCACTCCGAACGACTGTTGTCACCACATGGCCGCACGGGCATCTACTAACTTTCCGATTGAGCCGCGAGGGCGGCGCCACATGCGATGCGCACGGAGCCTATATTTGGATCTTATTTGACTTTATGACCTGTTTATTAAGGTTCAGAATGAAACATTTTTTTCAGAAGGATTATGACAGCTTGTTTAATTTTTCCGCGGGCAAAGCAAAAGTTTGTTTATCAATATTTTTAAAACCAAAAATAAATAATGTATTTAAGACTAGTATTGTAACCATTAAAGATATTAATTACATACTAATACTCATAAGAATGTAAGTAGGCGTTGTTCTCTTTATTCAGTCATATGTAACAAACATAATTAACTTAATAAATTTTGTTTACAGGTAAGTAAGGAGCACAATTGTATTAAAAATACCTACTAGGTGAGTATATCAAACAGCACTTTAAAAATTAATAACTTCCATAAACTACCATTGGTTATTAACTTTTAAAGGTTAACTAACTGGAAATGGCTGGACTTTTCAATAATATTTCGCTGCAAGTAGGGAATAGTTAGTTTTCATTAGACCGCCCTCTCCAGAGCTGTAAGACTAATTTACAACAGCATTGAATATCGCAATGGCAGTTTCATTCATATAACCTGTTTACCTATTTTATATATGTATATGTGTATATATATATAAATTCTGGAACGCATTATGAACAACCGCCTTGTAAATTATTTAGACTCACTACAGATTGTTGCTCCATCTCAATATGGATTTCGTAAAGGCAAATCAACTAGCGATGCAGTTCACGAGTTAGTTAACTCCATAATAACGGAAATTAACGGAAAAAATAAATGCCTGGCTATATTTCTAGATCTGGCCAAAGCGTTTGACACAGTCTCCATACCACTACTTGTAAAAAAACTGGAGAAAATTGGACTCAGAGGTATAACTCTAAATTTATTCGCGGACTATCTCTCCAACAGGAAACAAAAAGTTAAAATCGAAAATAGACTCAGTGATATAGAAAACATCTATTTCGGTATTTCCCAAGGAAGTGTAATTGGCCCAACCCTATTCCAGATCTACATAAATGATCTTTGCAGGCTGCAGCTAAAAAAAGGGCAAATAATTACATTTGCAGATGATACTGCATTATTTTTCAAAGGAAACAGCTGGGAGGAAGTTTTTTACATTGCTCAGGAAGGATTTAATAATGTAAAAGACTGGCTGAACTGTAATTTATTAACGTTGAATGTGGAAAAAACTAAATTAATGGCGTTTGCTCAACGTTCAAACTTACTCCCTGATGCTTCTCTCTCAGTTAAGGCTCATACTCGTATATGTAACTTACGAACCGACCCCTGTTCGTGCTCCTCTCTGGAACGAACAACAGCGACTAAATTCCTAGGAGTCTTTATTGACCAAACTCTCAGTTTTAAACAAAATATAGATTCCTTAGTTACCAGCCTTCGCAAACTTATTTACATTTTCAAAAACATGCGGCATGTGGTAGATTTTGAAATACTAAAGATGATATATTTTGCCCTGTGTCAATCACTAATAGACTATTGCGTCACATCCTGGGGCGGAGCGGCCAAGTCCCATCTGAT
This sequence comes from Carterocephalus palaemon, assembly GCA_944567765.1. Lineage (NCBI taxonomy): Eukaryota > Metazoa > Arthropoda > Insecta > Lepidoptera > Hesperiidae > Carterocephalus > Carterocephalus palaemon. The sequence continues at coordinate 8,612,542 of OX155643.1, read as the reverse complement.
TGAAGCCGAGAGAGCACAGCGTGCCATACTCAAAGTTGCTCTAGGGCTTCCATTTCGCTACCCTACTGCTGACCTCTATAAGAGGTGGGGTGTACTTACAGTTCGCCAAACATTTATACTCCAAACTATACTAAAAAAACACTCTGAAATAAAGTATACCCCACAAGCCCTTGATGATATTCGCCGGAAGGATATAATATGCGCCTCAGTGCCGATTAAGACATCGATGTCGCTCAAATTCTATTATTTTCTAGGACCTTACATATATAATAAATTAAACAAGGCACTCAACATTTATCCGCTCCATACTAAAAAGTGCAAATTGGCGATCTCTAACTATCTAAAGGCCCTTACCTATGAAGAAACTGAAGATTTAATACACTTGGTAACTTAATTATTAACCCCATAGCTTTGCTAGTAACCTTTGATAATTATAATGTATATGTTTAAAATTCATCACACACATTATGCACACACAAATTCACACAATAATACTCACACACGCACTCATATCACTATATTAAACATGCACACATTACCTTTTCACATACACTCCTCACACACAAATTTAATACTAAGTTGTTTATATATGTTTGTATGTTTAAATCTTGCTCACCGTAATTGTAACTTATAGTTAACCGTCAGTTTAGAGTGTACCGAAAGTATACTAAATCGTCCTGCGGGAGGGCGCTGGTGAACTGAACCACAGGTTTTTGCAAACCTACCTCAGTCACCAGGCTCTCACAAAGTATGGTTTGAATATGTACACAACTTTAACTAGTTAAGACTATTGTAATACTTCTGTGAGAGCAAACAAATAAAAATCTTTATCTTTATCTTTATCTTTATATATAGTATGTAGGTTTTATATGAAACCTATTTTGTTCCATTTACCATCAGGTCGCTTGGTGGATCGCTGGATTAACATATTAGGACTTTTTATACCCATAGTGGGATAAAAAATCAATGTCTATATTTTGTTCAGTTTAAAGTACTATAATTTTCACACGGGCGACTCCGCGGGAAGCAGCTAGTGCCCAATAAATATGAACATGTGATTTAAGTATCTATTGTAATAAATAAATAACATACATATTACAGTAGATACTTATATCACAGGTTTAGAACAGTTGGATTGTATCGACGCGTTTAAAAAGCAAAATTAGGACAAAATTTTATGTGACCATTTGTCAGCGTCAGAAGTGAAATGTTTATGTTTGGATCAACGTTACTCTCTGAAGTGGAAATATAAATTACAATGGATCTCCCTAACCTATAATTTACAAAAAGTTGAAATCTGAATTAATTTCAAGGCTTTGTCAGCGTTTTTGTTTGGAGAGACCGTTGGTTTATGGTTTGATCCTATTATACATATAGGTATAATAGGAACAAACCATTAGTCATTGATTCAAAGTATTCAGTTCGGAATACATAAAATTAATAAAACAAAATATTAAACAACCTTGTAGGTTGTTTAATAATAATAAATAAAATTGAATCTTAATTTAATAAAGTTCGAACATAACATATTAAAAATGAATAGTGGTCTAATTTCGACCACTCGGCGATCACTAGCTATTACGGTTTAGTTTAGTCACAAAAATAATCTGTTCCATTGATGGAACAAATTATTTGAAATAAAAATATCGGTTATTGAATGTACACTATCTATTGTATAGGGTAAAAGCTGGATAATTGACTAAGGGCCGATTTTTCAATCCTCAGATAAACAGACAGATACACTATACTATATATATGTATAGATACTTGTCACCGTTTCGATTATACTATGTCAGGGATGTTTGTGGCGTTTTTGCATTACTATAATCAAATGTGCCTCTCATGCAGGCCTCAATGTCATGTAAGCCGTCCGAGTAGACTTACGCGTTTTGCCCGTGTGAACTACTTCCGCGCCGAAATTTTAAAAAGAAGAAAATAGGCTACTATCAAAGATAAAAGACCTATGTTTTGATATACATGTTGCATTATACATAGATAGTAAATACATAAGTAATAAAATTTCTTCAAAAATACGTTATTGTGATTTATGTATAAGAATTAGATATATACTATTGTAGTCTTTTATTTAGATTGAGTTAAGATCTATATGTTTATAATACATTGTTTAACAAAGTAGTAAGACGGCGCTCGCGGTTTAAGGATTTTTAGGAGCACTTGTCCTTCTGACTTGCTTAACAAATATCAATATTTAGGGTATGCTGACCAGTTAAGCCTTGTTCTAGATAGCAATTTAAATCTATTAAAATCGGACTGGACTTGCCTTTTTCTGCTTCACTGATAATGTCAAAGTACGTACCAATAAAACCCAAGCCTTTCCGGTGGCTTAAACTCGATAGGAAATAACTCTCAAAAACAACATACCTATATAAACGTGGCACAGTAGAGTCATGCTAAATAGTAATAGTGTAGCGTTTTGTCTGCCTTTTTATGGAACAAAACTACGAGTCTACTTGATACTGATGAAGTTCTCCTTGATTGTAAGGTGGAATTGAATATTCTGGCAAGTTCTGGATGCCAAGATGACTGGCATCCCTCCGGCTTAAATTAATTCGACTTCAATTCCATCTTCCCCAGGGAATGTTTCGTTTTTAAGTTCATCGTGAGCCATACAAGCTCCTCGCGACTGATTTCTGGAAAGCTAGTCTGTGTTTTTCTTGCCGTTTATAGATAAATTATTTAATTCCACACGAATAATCTCCAACAAAATCCTATTATTTTTGGCTCTTTATGTAAAGGCAAGGAACTTTTCCTTTGATATTTCTTTGAAAGTATCAGATTGTTATTTTATATTTTATTTCTATTAAGCATTTATTAAAATTTCAGTAAACTGAGGAAATGCTTACGCTACGAAAAGAATATCAGGTTGAAGTATCAAAATAAATAATTTGATAATCTTGCGATTAGATACTTTTGGTGAAATATTTTTGTACATGACAATAGAAATAGCTCCTAAGAATTAACTTAATTTTATAAATATTTCCTTTAATATTCGTTGTAGTGTAGTTAACTTTTATACTCGCTGCGACCCATAGACGTCCCACTGCTGGGCACGGGTCTCCCCCACAGACACTGCTGAGGAAGGTCTAGACCATACTCCACCACGCTGCTCCAATGTGGATTGGTGGAGGGGTTAGTGGCCAACCCTGTGTCGAATGTTCTTAAGCCACCCGAAGGTCTTCGACAAGGCTTGACGACTATTTTCACCATTGAAAACAACCGGGACCGACGGCTTTACGTGCCCTACGAAGCACGGTATGGTGTCCATGAAATTTTGCCACTAGCGGTCACCCATCCACAAACCGACCGCGCCCGTCATTGCTTAACTCTTTCGATCACATTGAATCGACACGATCCATTGGGCTATGGACGCTTCTAATAGTTTTTGGACTTTTAAACTATTACGTTAAAATTACTGATATCCAAAGTCAGGTTCAGGTTTACTATACACGCAACGTGAATCCGTACAACTGTGCAATCCGCTTAAGTAGGAAATAAATACTACTAGCTTTTACCCGCGGCTCCGCCCGCGTGGTCAAAGGGAATTAACAATGGCTTGTTTTTTTTTATCATACATGACACATTTGTGGTGGATGAATAGTGACTGTTCCACGATTAAAAGATACTTAGAGGAACCAGAGGTAATGCTGACCGCAGATAAAGTGTACGTACACTGACATACTGGAGCTTTAAGCTAACTTCAATAGAAGTGTGCTGGTGAAGATTGATGCAGGATCCAACGATCCTGCTTACGTGTACAGGCAATACTAACGTGGAGAGCACATATATGTGTGATTTGTTTTCCAAATAGGTGTGATTTTTTCTTTTGAAGTGTTTCCAGCCATACACGGCTTGGGACACTGAACAGAGCACTATTTTAATACGCTACTGTAGAAGATATTATATGTCTTTCCATTTGGGGATAGAATGCTATACATAGATATAATAAAAGATTCTGGGCATTGGAACATGTGGCTTCAGAGGCCACACCTTTACCATATTAATTTAAAACCAAAACAACAATTTATCCAGCGCAAATTCAAAATTCAATTCAATTTATTAGTTGCATATGACTTTATTAATTTACGTATCATTTGTTAGCGTGATTCAGAACTTGCAAATGAATTTTACTAACGCCATCTATTAACAACATCCGAAACTAAATATCTAGAAAATAACAAAACATCGATATCTTCCCATGGGGATGTTTTACCGCGGTAAAAAGTAGCCTACGTCACTCTCCACCCTCCTCACTATCTCCACACACAAAAACCATACCATATAATAGCTTCGTTGCGACGTGAAAGCCGGACAAACAAACAAACCAACAAACAAACACACTTTCACATTTATAATATTAGTATGGATTTAAGTATCTTTAAGAGGCCTGCTGACACAACCATGAGGTCGGATATGGCAAGACTAAAACAATGTTGAAAACTACATAATTAAATAATTGACCTATTTTATATTCTATTCATATTATAATGATAATATCATCCATACTAATATCATAAATTCGAAAATGACTCAATCTGTCTGTCTGTCTCTGTCTGTTGGTACACTATACTCCAGAGCCTGAGAAAGGACATAGGACATTTTAATTGAAAAAAGTGTTGTAAAGGGTTGAAAAGGGGGTTGAAAGGTTGCATGAAAGTATTGTCATTTTTAGAACTAGAAGCATAAAATTTATATTTTAGATTGTTGATTAGATATAAGTAAATATGGCATTCAAAGTTTGTAAATATGTTACCCTTAAGGGTGAAAAATAAAATAAAGATAGGGGGTAACACATTTATGGATTAATTACAAATTTGTGGAGCTAAAGTTAACGCGTGATGAAGAATCTATTATTATGTCTAATTCCACGCGAGCGAAGCTGTCCACTAGTATCATATAAATAGAAACGGATATGTTAAGTTATTTCAATTACCTATTGAAAATCAACGCAATTTAATGAAAAAGGTAATAATTGAAAACCAAAACCAGACAAAAAACTATACTTCGGATTGTTATTCAACATTTAAACCTATTTTAAACAAATTATTTTAATTTTTAATTTTCCGATCTTGACAAACATGTCAACTAACTAAATCTAATCAATCAACAAAATCTAACTAGATTATTTACCTTAACATTCAAATGATTAACCACGCCATTTAAAATTATTTACCCTTGTCTTTATTAAATTATTATTATTTAGAATTAATATATAAAATCAAATGCAACACCCCAGTAGGGTTTCATGATGTAATATTATGACTTAGAACTTACTTACGTAATGTTACACTTGAGGCAATAAAGATTATGATTATGATTATGTTTATGAATGTGCAAGCTATCTTAGCAGAACTTGGCTTTGACTCACAGCCGTGGTTCTCGATACCTACTTTTTATTGAAAGATTCCTGATTCCTTCAATTTTGAACTATTTACCTATGTATGTACTTAGATATTACTACTTATTATGGTATTAGATAGTACTATTACCTTTATAAAGCTAAACAACCTATGAAGTACCTAATAAGTAGGTGGGTTTTCTGGTAAATTATAATTTTCTTATGCATTAACGAGCGGGGGATGATTCAGGTCGGTGTGCTCGCTCGTCGACGAGGCGAAACGGCTCTGGACAGTCCGGAGCGCTAACCGCTCACGGCTTAGCCTCAAGCGGTCCGCCTTTCGCTCGCGCTCAGTCCGTGGGCCTCTTGCTTGCTCTTCGTCGAGAGCGAATAGCACCGGACCCGCAGTCCTCTCTTAACCGTGAGTGAGCGCGCTGCTTCCCGCAGCGTGCCCTCCGCACGCACTCGGCGGCACATGCCTGCAAAATGTCACCGACCACCATTATATTCCGATAACGTCTGATTAGCAATTAGTTCTGAACAAACGCGCGCTTCACGTTCGTCATACAATTTTTTACGCATTTTTTTTTTCAAAAAATGCATATTTTCAGTGATATTTATTCCAGCATTGGTTAAAGTGTACCCATACATAAATGGAATGTGTTGTTTATATGCGCGACCTTGAAACTACGGTACAGTTTTTTGTGTGTATTTTTATTTAAGTTGACGGCATGACCGATAATTACGACGCGTTGTGTATGTTGGTACGTTTGACGTGGTTTGTTTCTTTTGCAACTAAAACAGGAAACAGCTACTAGTGTCGGCGGCAGCGGTTGAGTCGTTTTGTTACTATGTATATACCTACGAATTTAAACCATGTTTATGTGCTAATAAATATAGATAGGTGCCTTTCAATTTGAATTTTAAAGTGCTGTTATCAACCGGTTTTTTTGTATTTGGATCGAGCTGATGTTCACCTTGAGGGTAAGAATCGAATACAGAGATAACGAAATCTATGAACATTGTCGTTTTGTAAATAAGTTAACACACACAACCAACAAGTAAACAGCATAAAAAGCGGCAGTTGAAATGAATTCCAGCCTTAAGCAATATAAAAAGAAAACTCACATTTGCTAAAATCTTGTGCCTTGGCATTGGCACCTGAAAACATCACACTCACTGCAAGTGCTGCCATGATTTACTAAATGTATAGGTACCACATAGGTACGCTAGCGTGAGATCCACATGCGAGCACAGTTATTAGCGGTACTTTGATCTTGTTAAAATCAGTGCTACTCAGTTTTATGCAGTGCTATTAAAATATAACATCACGCCTTTATTTCCCCGAAGGGTAGGCATTCACCTGTTATGTTTAGGTCCCATGAAATAGTTGATGAGTCTATATTGCCATGCACCGGGCACAAATCCTGACTCCGAGCTGCTACCGGGCATTTCAACATAGAAACACCCAATAGCTGTTGCTCGCCCGGGGTTCGACCCCAGGACCTCTCGTTTACCAGTCGCGGTTACGTCTTCTAAACCATCGAGTTTCGTACTGTAAAAAAATTAAAGTAGGTTTAGTTTATAACAAACATTATATAAATTTATAAAAAAATGTTATGTTTGTAGTAGGTATGTTTAAAATAAATATTATTCTTTGAAAACACGAAAGACTTGAAAACACCTCGTTTAATATCGCTTCGTAAATCTAGGGTCATTGCCCTACACAAAGCAACAATCATGGTAGAAAGTTGAATACGTACAGTAAATAGATAGGTAGGTACTTCAGATTAAAAATAACTCGCATCAATATAATTGTAAACCATTCACCATAACTCCCCAATTTAACTCACTTTTTTTTTTTAAATTGTAAATTATTTACAAATTCAGATATAATTATGAACCTTTGAACGGTTTGTATTGTGACGACTTATATTTTTATACCATACATAAGTAGGTAAATACATGATAAATTTAATATGAATTTAGACAATAGAATCAGACAATAATAATTTAACGCCTAGTTGCTAATGACACTACCGATCGAATTCTGTTTTTCGAACTTCATTCTTAGGGAAATCACTAGGATAAGAAGTACCTATATCCTTACTGATATATAAATGGGAACGTGTGTTTGTTGGTTTGTCCTTATTCTCCGCCTCAACGGAATGATGGATCGACGTGATTTTGACTTGGAGACATAGGCTACTATTTATCACACAAAATTGCAGTTCCCGTGGAAATGGACAATAACCTGTAATAATAATTAGGTTTTTTATCGATAGTTAACAATCGATCGATAGTATCGATTAACCTTGAGATAGAAAAGTGTATCACATAGCATAACAATTTATATACTACAGTAAGTATTCCTTTTTATACTGCTCAAATTATAAAACAAGGTTTACAAGCAAATAAAAGACTGTGATAATAAAAAAATCAAAGAGTTACACAATACTACAACGATTAAGAGTACCGATGACTCCACATACCAAAACGGAGGTCTCACATAATGCCTCTGCAATAAACAAAAATAATAGTTTTAATTACCGTTTTAATTACCGACTAGTGAATAATTAAAGTCTGCAGCCACAGAACGTCTTTGTGCCCATAAAATTCTTTATCCTGTATTATAATTAAAACTAACTCTTTTTTTTAAGTACCTATATAAGATAGCAAACGAGCTTGCAGCACCACCCATCCGCTGCCGCCCGTGACAACTGTGACAGACTTTGAACAAGGCTCAAATAGGGACTGACATTATATACAAAATAAATATAGAAACAGGAATCATTTTATACTATTACGTATGGCAATTAATTGTAAACTGTATCCAAAAAACTATATTACGTGCATGCGAACATGCTAAAAAAGGCAGATGTTTTATCTGTATCAAGCTTTATGGATAAAAGTTATGTATTAATTCTTCTACGTATGAATCATCAACACGTAGAAATATTTTTATAACTGTTTTGAAACCACTGCTAATCCAATGTTTAGAAATTTAGATCTAAGATACCCGCGCTATTACTAAATTTGGTCATTCTTATCTGATATGTAGTCTGCATCTTTGTAAATCTCAGATGTACACTTGAATATCTATATATTGAAGTAGATTGTAAGTATCAAATTAATCTATATAATAAAAATGAATCGCAAAATGTGTTGGTAAGCGCATAACTCAACAACGCCTGGACCGATTTGGACAATTCTTTTTTTAAAATGTTCGTTGAAGTTCAAGGATGGTTTTTACGGCGAGAAAAATTTGAAAATTCATCCCCTAAGGGGGTAAAATGGGGGTGCAAAGTTAGTATGAAGCGTAACGCGAGCGAAGCTGCGGGCGTCCACTAGTTTGTTATAAAGATACATTTAAAAACTAAATTTTTTAATGTAAGTGGTTTTATCTGACGCAAAGTAGAAAAAAGGTAAAGAAAAAATATTTTCACAAATAAATCAAACCCCGAACCCACCACACAATCAAACAAAAAAATCCATAAAGATATAGACGATTTACTTAAAATTTTATTGTAAGGAAATTGAAAATATGTGTATTAAATGAAGTGAGGTTAAAGTTTATATTAAGACCATGAAGTGGGAGAAAGTGATGTTATTAATTTCAATGTCTATCTACTGTTTTCAAAACTGTGAGTTCATACAAAAATGACGTGTCAGGTCTGAGTGTCTTGGCTTAAACCCGGCACTGTTTTTTTTTGTAATATGACGGTTTATAGAACTAAAGTCGGAGTTCAATCAACGACTTCTAAGATTCTTCTAAGTTCACGCTTTACATTAAACTGATATTCAAAACGTATAAAAACATTTGCCTAGAAATATTCGATATTACACGTCCATAGAAGCATCCAAATAAATATTTATTCAAACCTAAGCTGTTCTGTGTGCCATGCCATGAATAGCCATACCATGAATTATAATTATACTTTCAGAACATAAAATTGTTTTTAAGATAAGAATTATTACTTTACCTGTAGAGCCTACTGCTTCTCCTTTACGTAATTCGTGTCACACCCAAAACTTTCATGGCAGGCACACCTGACTTAAAAAGTCTTCAGCTGGTACCATAAGAAAAATCTTCTTCTGTGATCTTGATGTATACATATGTATATATTTTTTAGATAATAATATTATTATATGATATTATCCAGACACAGAACAATCACAAGTGTTCGTCACACGAATGGTGAGATTTTAGAACCTACAACCACTGGCGTGTCAGGCAGGGTCACTACCGATTGCGCCAACGGGCCCGTAAAATTTTAATAAACTGGGCATTATATCTTCGTCTATTAGGTACGCACTTCGTAGTTAGTTAGTATGCAAATCGTAGCATGTTTAAAAGTAATTTTGGGATTTTGTAAAATGAAAATCTTCACGGCATATTCAAAATTTTCCATCAGCTACAAAATAGAGTTTGTCTTTAGGTGTGGGCTACTTAGCATAAAGTTAAAGTGTTAATTATCTCCTGAATAGGCCTGATTGGCAGTTGCCTACACTACGTGCCAAACAATCGCTACATATTATAAATAATGAGTAACATAACGATGTTCAAATTTAGACAATGCTAGTGTTATGAAAATTAGATCTATGGTATGGATGACAATATGTCATGTTATTATTTTCAATATTTACATGAAAATGCAACTATTTTCGACACGAAGCTACTCCTTTTTACTTACGATGAATGAAGTATAGCAGTATAGCTAATTTTAGTATTTCGAAGGGCATAACAAAGTAGGTCTTGATTAAATAGAAAAGATACAATATACACTACAATATTTATTTGCAGAATGTAAGGTACATGAGTTTGTCGTTATCGGATATCTTTGGCTACCTTATTGAGTTTGTGTGTCGTGTCTACTTGCTAACGATGTAACCGTATCGCATAGATTACAGATAATAAAATATACTCCTTATTCCTCTATATGTTACGAGTATTCATTTATTTATTAATTAGTTTAAAATACAGTAAACATTACAGATTGTCACTCCAAATCGTTTACCTACCAAACTGAAACATATCTTTCGGCTGTTCTGCGAAATACAGCAGGTGAAGAAAAAAATAAGCCCAAGTTGTGATCCCACCCCGAGTATGTATAGGTATTGATATATGTATTTATAATGAGACTGAGATATATTTGGCCTAAACCTACGTTTACATTTTGGTACCTAACGTTAAATCTGTTCCTTTGTGGTTTTGGCAACTTTCCAGAAAACTACCTCATAATAATGTACGTAGGCGGGATGATAAGTAACTAGCCTCTGCTATTTAAAAAGTTAAAATTAAAAAAATATATATGTCATTTTTAAATTCGTATCTCTGGCCACCTGTGTTCTAAATTTGAATTTGGTGGCGTGAAAATTTTATTGATTTTTTGTCATTTGAAAATATATTTCGTCAACTGTTTTCAAAATGGATAAAATTGAACAATGAGAGGGGAAAGATGTCTATGTAGAGTTAAATAATGTTTTGGGTGAATGTGCACCTTCTTATGCCACAGTAAAAAACTGGGTGGCTGAGTTTAAACACGGTCGTACATGTGTCCAAGATGAAGCCCGCCCCGGACGTCCAAAAAGCGTCACGACTCCGGAAATGGTCGTGAAAGTACATGATATAGTTTTAGCAGATCGACGATTGAAGTTATCTGAAATAGCTGACACTACAGGTATCTCAAAAGAACGGGTACATCATATCCTAAGTGAGGAATTAAATATGAAAAAGTTATCGGCCCGTTGGGTGCCGCGATTGCTTACGCACGTTCAAAAAAGGATTCGGGTGCAAGACTCAAAAGAATGTCTGGACCGTTTTCAGAGTAATAAGGCCGATTTTACGTCGATTTGTAACAACAGATGAAACATGGGTTCATCATTACACGCCAGAATCAAAAATTCAATCAAAACAGTGGACTCAATCGGGATACCCGGCTTCAAAAAAAGCCGTGGCTGTAAAGTCGGCTGGAAAAGTGATGGCTTCCGTCTTTTGGGATGCAGATGGGATCTTGATGATAGATTACCTTCCTAAAGGTCAAACAATTAGTGGAGAATACTACGCTAATATTCTAGTTAAGCTCCATCAATGTATTCAGCAAAAACGACCAGGTTTGGCGAAAAAAAAAATCATCTTCCACCAGGACAACGCTAGGGTTCACACATGTGTTAAAGCTATGGCAAAAATCAACGAATTGAAGTATGATTTGCTGCCCCACCCACCTTATTCGCCTGATCTATCATCATCAGACTTCCACTTATTCCCTAAGCTCAAAACTTTTTTGGGCGGACAGAAATTTGCCACAAATGATGAAGTCATAGCCGCTTTAGAGGAGTATTTTGCAGGCCTCGAAAGAAATCATTTTATGGAAGGCATGACTACTTTAAAACGAAGATGGAATAAGTCCGTAGAGGTTCACGGAGACTATGTCGAAAAATAAAATTAATTTTATCACTGAAAGTTAAGTGTTTTCTTATTAGGCTAGTTACTTATCATCCCGCCCTCGTACTTACCGCGTGATATGGTCTGTTATACATGGTTACACTTTGAATGAAACCCTAAACACAAAAAAACATTTATTAATTTATTCATGTACAATAGTGAGCATTACAGGTAAGTCCTCAGTGCTGTGTTTACCTACGACATACTGAACTTATTTTATAAGTTACTACTTCTATATATTTAGCGGCAATTCTACGAAATACAGCTGGTGACAACCAGAAGAAAGCTAAGCTAGGATCTGAGGCCAGGATACGATTGAGCAAGATCAAGGTTCGTTCCAGCGCCTCACATAATAATTCGAGGAATTGCCCCGGATTTATTGATAAAAAAAATGAATTAATGACATATAAAGCTATATAATTTCAATGTTTCATAACCTGACATGAAGGAAATGGCTTGGGTATACATACGGAAATCTCAGAAAGTATCCATATTCATATATCACCACCTTAAATTTTTTTTTTGGATTTTCTCCAACATGAGTATATGCCTTGCATCATGTGGACCCCAGATAAGCCCCAGCGTCACATTCCAAATTACTTCTTACAAAACTGTTGTAAATCGCATTAATCGCCGCTAGACTTACAAAATCTTTATACTATACTGTCGTAAATCAAAAACCTACCGAATTTGCTTTTGTCAAAAAAGCTACAAAACTGGCGGCCGAAACATACTATGGCCACCACGGTATGGCGGTCGAGAACTCATAAGGACTCCTAAATCCTTGACCGCTGACTGCTTACAGTACAGCCGCAGCTGAGTGCCAATAAGTGGTGACCTCTTGCTTTTACCATAAGATGGCCCGTCTGCTTGTTTTTTGGATTTAATCTATAAAAATGTAGTCCCGCTAACAAGTATCTACCAAAGTTTAAGTTAATAGTTGTTTAGCTAGTAAGTTTAGTAATCAGTGTATAAACACGGCCTAAAAATCCATAATTAGTAGCGTATAATTAAAAATTAATTATAAAAATTTATTAAAAATTAATTTTAAAGTAGATACGGCAACCTATCTTCTGCCAACTAATATTATTTACTGCACTTGTAATGCAGGTGTAATCTTAATATATATATACATATATATATATATATTTCTTGTGTACGTGTGTATGACTGAACTCCTCCTAAACGGCTGGATAGATGTTGATGAAATTTTTTTTGTGTTCAAGGGGATTCGAGAATGGCTTAGATTCACAATTTGGTCGAATGGAAAATGTTTTTTAAACATTATTTTACTATTTTTGTATAAATTATCATTTACATTAAGTGTCGCGTCACTCTGAAATTTCATATGGCAGAAAAACGTTTGCAGGGTAAGCACTGTATATATATATATAGAACATTTATGAGAATATTTCCTAAAGGAAAACATTAAACACGTCAACGTCAACCCTTCAAATATGACATGTCATCAATATTCGAACGAGAACGTTAGTAATGCAAAAATATCTTCTCAAATCCCTTAACTCCTAATAATGTTCAGTAGGTAACTTAACTGGAAAACACCGTAAAATCTATTACCGTGTTCTATAATAACACACTGACATGGTTACTGAGTCGCTTAATGGATTAAATAGACAAGCATAATATTAACGTCGATGGTTCTATGGAGCGCATAAATGGATAGAGACACAGTACTTATTAAAGGATTTTTCTGGACTGGCAATGTTTTCTATGACCATGATGACTATCTTCATGTTCAATGGTTACGATATAATGAATCAGAATTACTTACTGTAATTAATTAAAGATGCTAAATTAACTAACTAACTAATTAATTAACTCTTGCATTTATATTTGGGGCGACGTTACGGAAAAGAAAAGAAAAAAAATAAATAAAAAAAAAGATAAACTGTTTTCTCTTGACGTATTCATTTACAGATAACTTGATCTAGTGACGAAGGAAAACAAAGTGAGATTTGGTTACGAATAATTTATAGGGTTCCATACCAGTTTTTATTAATTATAAATAAGTAATAAGTCACTAAGTTTGTCAGTCATTCAGAGACCTGTCGCCGCCGCCCTATATTGTTGTATTGGCTTATGATGTGACCTATACCGTTCTTAACTTCAAATCAGCGGACCTGTTGCGTTACTTTAAATTAACATATACTCGTATTTCGATAACATCGTTGTAGTCGTATTAAAACCAAATAAATATTCGTAATCTGATTCACACCAATAAACAATAATGCAATGGTTTTCATAAAAATATTTTCTCGATCTGCGATAAAACATGGGCTATTAATTTGCTCATTCAAGCAGAGCATACAATGAAATCATCATTAAAACTTTGCGATTGTTCTGGTTTGTTCCACTTTAGCAATCATAGATGACTTTGTGCACTGGAGCATGTATGACGTACCTATGTTTCAGTATACGCGTGTCGGTAGTCGAAGCCTGTACCAAACCAAATATTACATAATCTCTATCTATATATATATAAAAGGAGAAGGTGACTGACTGACTGACTGACTGACTGACTGACTGACTGACTGACTGACTGACTGACTGACTGACATATCAACGCAGGGCCTAAACTATAAGGGCTAGAAACTTGAAATTTTGCACAGGGGTTCCTTTTATAACGTAGGGGAGCACTAAGAAAGGATTTTTGAAAATTCACCCCCTAAGGGGATAAAACGGGGGTGCAAAGTTATTATGAAAACGCAGGGCCTAAACTATAAGGGTTAGAAAGTTGAAAATTTTCACAGGGTTTCCTTTTATAACGTAGGGGAGCACTAAGAAAGGATGTTTGAAAATTCACCACCTAAGGGGGTAAAACGGGGGTGCAAAGTTAGTATGAAACTTTGCCGTCTTTGAAGTCAAGTGGGCAACCCGAACGCGGGGAACCGCGTCGTTAAAGGGTCTAATTCTACGCGAGCGAAGCTGCGGGCGTCCACTAGTACTAAATATGGCAACTTTGTAATGCTGTGTATTAAGATACGCTACGTGAATAATAATTATTATAATACGTGAGATATTCAATCTAAAGACTGCGTCTAGTCAAAGCTGAAAAGATTATTTATTCATTATAATTATTATTTTTTAGGCTTCTCGTACACATACAAACATACGTACATATTAATACTAAATACGCAATATAAATGTATACATTGCAGATTTATTTAACAAAATATAAAATACATAAAAAATAAATAAATAATACTGTGTGCTAAAATAAGCTTCTTAATCAGTTGTCTTCATCACAATTAAAGACATCAAATTATATTAGTATGAGTGGAATGGAATTATAATCGTAAAAAGAAATACATATTAGTATATCAAAACCTGGGTCTACGGAGAGAGGTATAAAATCTGCTCGAACTGCCGATGTAATACGAGGAGGTGGTATTAACTGAAACGATATTGCAAAAATAAGGGGGTACTTACTATATTACATTACGTAATAAAGCGAGCAACTTTTTAAAACGAATAACGAACGAACGAAACGATATTTCGCTAGAAACGGGTAGTCATGCACCACAATATATTTTGTTTAAATGTGTAAAGTATGCGTCACTAGTTTAATAGAAATAAAAATCAAATCTATGATTTATTTGGCCAAAAACACCATACCGAATATGTAATTTATGTGCATTGGAAGTAGACCAGATCTATCTGGAATTGATTAGATAATCTGTTTGATCTCGCGAGGAAACTAATGCTAGGTATGCACAAAATAAGTGTTAGGTACCCATGTGCGCGAACTTGGTGAAAAAAATATTGGTGCAGACGGGCTCATGAACTTGCGCACGAAAATATGTATTAATATATTAGGGAATTGGTCTGCTTGGTACACGTCACGCAGTAAATCGGTCGGATAGTTTGATGGTGTCCAACACGAACGACATGTGCCTACGTTCCAGGCCGTTCGCTTTTATGTCCGTAATGACTTCATGTCGGCGATTAAACACTTTTAGCTGATATTGCGCGATTCATGGTCTGTGGTTAGTCTGTGACTGCGATGCGAACATTCCATAAATGCAAAAACAAATAAACAATACGGCCCATTTATGTTCTCTTTTGTTAATTCAGCTCGTTTTGATTTTATTTGCCTGTAGAAATAAAAAAAACTTTAGTTTTAATTATCATATAAATAGATGTTAGTTAAATGACTGTAGATTGAAGTTGGTTACTCGCCCATCTATATATATAAAAGGAGAAGGTGACTGACTGACTGACTGACTGACTGACTGACCGACTGACATATCAACGCAGGGCCTAAACTATAAGGGCTAGAAACTTGAAATTTTGCACAGGGTTTCCTTTTATAACGTAGGGGAGCACTAAGAAAGGATTTTTGAAAATTCACCCCCTAAGGGGGTAAAACGGGGGTGCAAAGTTAGTATGAAACTTTGCCGTTTTTCATGTTATTCGAATGAAATTCAGTACCTATGAAGGTTTTTTATTGAGTTTTGAAAATCATCTCTTAAGGGGGGGTAAAAGGGGGGTGCAAAGTTAGTAAGTATAAAAGTTTTTCGTATATACCTACCTACATTATTTCAATGAAATTTTGCATTTAGGTTATGTTACGTCTAATTCCACGCGAGCGAAGCTGCGGGCGTCCACTAGTTTGTAATAAATAAGTACGTACGTACCATTTATTTCTGCTAGAAAAAATATGTGAATGTTTTTTTATGACCAAGAGATATCTATACATGACCTACCAGATGTGGTGTCCGTTGAACATAAAATCTTTGATGCATATTTACTTCACACACATATATATATATATATATATATATATATATATATATATATATATATATGTACAGCTATTTAACCTAATATAAGATATTGATGAAACTTCAATAAATATCTAATTATTGGCTTAAATTTATCATCATCATAGTTTACGTACGTAAAGCAAACTTTGTACCCCTATTTACTGAAATGATATGTACGGAGGTGAATGAAATTTGGCAGTAAAGTTTACATGAAGAAGAATTGCAGCAAGCTAACATAAATACGATATGAATTAGGAATACACCTACATTTAATCTTATCTTATATCTTTAAACGACTAATTCTTGTATATATATATAATTGGAATCTCGGAATCGGCTCCAACGATTTTCATGAAATTTAGTATACAGGGGGTTTCGGGGGCGATAAATCGATCTAGCTAGGATTCATTTTTAGTTTTTTTTTTTTCGTGTTTTATTGATAATCAAAAATTGTAGGCGACGCACCTTATTATAAAAAAATATAAAACTGTATACTTATAAGAAAAAAGAATAAAAACGTCAAGGCGCTGTCGCGCTGAAGTATCGAACCTTTTCGGTGGCTTTTATTTTCCATCGTCAATAATTCTGGGTTTCTGTTAAAATATGTTAATCGCAGTACAATTTCATGCGAGCGAAGCCGCAGGTGCCTCTAGTAAATAAAATAAAACACTACACACACTACCATTGGCTTGACACTAAATGACTGAAATACTGAGAGACTGAAAATATGTTGATAACTTATCAACATATTTTCACTCAAGTTCACACAACACATTTAATAGTAGTTTATATGATGCTTAATATTTGTCACATATCAATAAGAACATAGGTTTGTATGAAGTCTATGATTATAGATTCAGTCAGGAAGGATATTTACAGTCCTCCCACCTTATTCATAAAATATTAATAGTATAGAGTAATAAATCTATGAATAAACCTATTTTAGATATTAATAAACCTATTTTGTAGGTGGTAGAGCCTATAGGGAACCAAATAGGTTTTATATGAAAGCTAATTGGTTCCATATAGAGTTCGCCCGGGGCAGTACCACCGCCCGCCACGGTACCTAGTACCATTTCTGCCGTGTAATAATTGTTTTTAAAGCAATTGTGGTCCGATTGGAAAGGTGTGGATTCCGGTTACACTTCTTTAGAGGCGACCATCTTGGTCCTCAAGGGAGCAACACATCTGTGACTGACTTAGAACGAGACTCCTACTAACAAGTACTAACTGGACTATTACTAACACCAACTAACAGGACTAACTATCACTAACAGTCCCTAGTCCTAGTCCCTAGTTAGTGAGTAATAACAGGCTGAATTTTCGTGAGCAGGTTCGGTCCGACGAGACGCCCAAGTTCTTCCTCTGACAATTCTTGATAGAGGTAGCTAATGTAGTGCGCAGCTATAGAACATGTCGATTCAATATGGCAGAACAACGTTTGCCGGTTCAGCTAGTGTAACTATAGAAATACTCGTAAATTTATGAATAGAATATAATATGTACTTACTATGTAAGTGTTGCATTACTAATAAGAAAAAAAATCTTTTATTTTAAATTCAAGTTCTTGCTTTTCTTACGCTTCTTCTTTCAATTTGTTCTATAAAATGGAGTTGCTCGTAATCAGTGTGATTCACTAAGGCCGACGCCACAACAGATTGCAAATCGTTCTTCTTTCCGTTTTGTTTCGCCCAACTTTCCTGGGCGTATTGACGATAGCGAGTAGCAATTTACTCCGTTAAAACTTCATTTAATGTAAGAAGTTTTGGAGCACTAGAAGTGCACAGCTTTTAGATATCGCATCGTATAGGTGTAGATACTTTAACGCGTACCTACTTCTGAGAAACGTATACTCGTTTTTCTTGAATAAACTTTTATTTGTACTTGTGTATTAAATACATATTTAGAATAGACATAGTCGCACTTATATGTTTTTAGGTTAGATCATCAAGTCAATTTAGAAATAACATTACCTGACCTAACTCATGCATCAGATTTCGGAAACTGCTATTAAATTATTTACTTGTACATAGCATTTATCAAAACTTATAAGTTGTATGAAATTGCCTAATACGAGTAGGTATGTCATTAATTTAATATGTTTTTGGGGTACAACAATATAAATTAAAATGTCTTTTTCACTCTAAATCTTAAAAAATAGTTTTACAATAGACCTCACCTACTAGTTCCTTTAATATACCTATTAGGTACATAAACATCTAGTAATCAGAGATAACCCTTCTCAGATGATAGACGAAGGCTAATGTGAAAACAGATACGTAAAGTCTATAGATATTCTGTGGTTATAATATATTCCCTTCTGAATACGTCTTATTTGTGATGTCCTTATTGTAATAATTAGAATAATAATGACGTATATACATATACGTCTGCCAAGAACGTAACGACTTAGAAGAAGTACAAATGCAATATTAAGCTAAGGAATAAGATTATAGCAATATCTTATGAACAGTAAACATTGACTTACTACTATGGACGAGGGTCTCCTACTAAAATCGCGAAATAAATTCCCAGTTTCACAAACACCTTATGAAGCTTCAATTACACTACACAACATAATTCACCATATATGCAGCTCATAATGGAATGGTAACGAGTACGTATTCCATAGTGTGACGGGATAAACGAACTCTGCCAGACGGCCAAGTGCCCCAGAAACGAGTCATTGGGGGAAGTTCGAAGATATACGGCGCGATTATCTCCATTAGACAATCGTGAAAAATCGTCGAACGAGGGTCATACAACTTTTCCAGCTTTCGGTTTTACGCTTCAGGATCGCTTCGTTATCTTAAAAACTTAAACCATAAATGGTTTCACGTGGATTTAGCGAATTTTCCTCTGTTATCGAGATATTTAGCTATTCATTAAGCTTCGTTTATGCATTTAGCATCTTGGATTAGCACGCTTATGTAGATACACTCCCGCGGCAGGTCTTGGTCTGAACTGCAGTTGGCCAGAACACACAAACACACACCCACACAGAAAACATAACAATTTTACATCAATGACCGGATTATAAATATTTATCAGAGAATTAAAATGTATCCCGGCTGGAACCCAGAATCCGCGGTTCGGCAGTCAGGACCACTCACCGCCGCGCCACATAATCGTCAAAATGTACATAGATACTTACGGAGTTACTTACTTACGAGAAGGCTCATTGAAAAAGAATCGAACACTATCGAACACGTTAGATATCCGTTAGATCCGATTTGTGAATCTATGATTTTAAAAAGGTTTGCCATAAATAAAACAAAACATGTGACTATCATAACATTTAAGTATATATAGATTTCGTCTGCGTTGTTTAGCTGACGGAGGGACTAGAACACCAGCTCAATCGAACATTGCGAAAGCGACTACGTGTGTAAATTTGCAGTCTACTACACATTACGTTTATACATTTAATTGAACTTTATACGTCAGTGCTGATGATATAATGTCGGTATAGCGGGAAGGTATTTCAGTCAAATAGCATGCGCAGTTTTGGCCTTTAATCAATTGTACCTACGCATAATTAACTCGTCTGGTCTACTTCGCCGGTAGTATTAATTCATAAGCTTCATTAGGTGCAAATTAATTATCCAGTATTAGTAGCAACGAACTATCTAGAATAAGTAGGTGTACTTCATAAGGTTTTCGTTAAATTTTGACCTATTAAGAGACATTCTTTTTTTTTAAATAATCATTAGTGAGATAGGTACTCTATGACTTTAAATAAATTCATTTACGTGTACTTATATCAATTGAAAAACGCGAACGTCAGTTTCGAGCTACCATGAACTACGTCTAATACATATTTTATACACTCTTCTATTTTTGTCGTAGTGTTGACTGTTGACCATCTGAATTGTCATCATAATTTTCATCTTCATATAATTTACGTGGATTAACCATTCGTGGTCAAGACAGGCCCTATTTACTCGTAAGTAGTTAGTACAAAAATGTACAAACTAACTCATATCTTTAAGATACACACGGCTATCTGACCCCAAACTAGGCGCTAGCCTATACTATGGGTGTCAGAGACTGATATACATACATCCATCCTTCCATCCATCAGCCTTTTGAGGTCCACTGCTGGACATAGGCCTCTCCTAAACGACACCACTCCGACCGGTCCTGTGCCTTCTGAAACCAGCGGTTTCCCGCTGTCTTCTTCAGCTCGTCTGTTCACCTAGTCGAAGGGCGACCTGTGCTCCTTTTTCCGAGTCGTGGTCTCCATTCGAGGACTTTTCTCCCCCACCGGTTGCAGTCCTTAGAAAATGTTAAATACATACTTAAATAGATAAAATTAACATCCAGACACATAATAAACACAAGTGTACACCCCTGGCAGGGTAACTTCATTACGGATTGTGCCAACGGGCCGGCCAAATATCAATCCGATCTATTTTTTCAACTAAAAAACAAATTCAAGTTCAGTACATGTATGAAATCCTGCAAAATCCTACAATAGAATATAGATCAGCCGCACTAATGTGTTACGGATGACATTTTGATTATCGCAACTAGAATCTGGCACGGCCTCTTCTCTGGCTATCAGAGTATTTAGATCAACCCTTTTACAAACTTACGATACGTTACATGGATAACCTATTTATGTTGCCGAATCTAATTTATAAAATATCATCACTAAATATGTAAGTACAATTCTATGGTTTAATTATTTTTAATCGCAAAAACATAACTGGTGAAAAATGGGTGTATACTACACACTGTGTACTGGTGTACCTACTACACCTTCGGATAAACAGGCGTGATGTTATATTATGTCCGTTTGCTGTTCAGTTGCGAGCACGCGATTATTGCGATAGACTCTTCCACTTCCACCTCAATTTTCTAAGTTCTACCGCTCATCATTTGAATTGATCGTGCGTTGACGTGTGTTAACGTGCGTTACATATGAACTGAGTCGTCTGCGTGCACACGGCATATTTTAAATGCGCCAACGACGACGCGCAGTTGACGCGCGTTAGCGCGCTTGCAAAGTACCGAACCGTCAAAGTATTTAAAGACTGGAGTACCTACCACCGATTACATACGAGAGTGATCTCAGTGAACTTACTCATATCTTAAACTTAAACAGAACCTTCACATAAATTTCATATCCATTTTTTTTATTTAGGAAGGCTTACAGGTAATTGGATTATTACAAAATATTTTAATTAATGAAAGCCAATTAAAAGTTTTCATATATCATTTTCATACTTTAAGAGGGAACAGTCAAAGTATTTATCCAACGACTCATTTTCGTCAATCATCAAAACTCAGCAAAAGTTTAATCCTTTTGTCCTTCTTCTATGCCTTTAGTCAGATCTGTAGATTGAACTTTTACCAATTGTAACAATCGTTAACAAGAAAGTACTTTAATGGTAAAATTATTTTAAAACAAAATGCGTAAAGCAGACCATGCTGAAATGCCTCTAATAAATTAAAGTCTCAAAAAGTCAGTTTTGCGAAGCACATAAAAAGTTGGAAAAGCCGCGAATTGTGACATTGTTTTAATGGTAAAACTCTCAATGTATTTCGGGTGAGTAAAACCAACCCCCTCGAGTTTTTTCTTACCAATATTTTCATGTTTGCCAAATAATTCGAAATGTACGACATTTCGACTGCTGATAAAGTAAAGTCTCTCTAACTTTATAATCCTATTATTGAAACTGAAAATTTGATCAAAGGAAACTCGGAATCCTTTCAAAAAATTCTTTTTAACGAGATAAGATCGGATTTGTCTTTAAATCCTGAAAATTTTAAGTGACATTGTCATTACATTGACTGGTAAGTACCTAACAGATTATATTGATACTGATCCTGATGTTACTTTTGGCCGTTGAGCAATTAAATAATACAAACATAAATATATATCTTCGTAGTTTAAGTGTATGTAACGTACTTCGTTGTGTTCTGTACAGTCAAATGTGTTAAGCAAACGTTGTTGATTGTTTCACTCCGCTGAAGTGCTGCATGCGTTAGCAAACAAATATATAATTATTTCTACTCATGTATGTAGATAACTCACAAAACAATTTATATGTTATGAAGCCCAGTTTTGTGACATTACAATATGATGACACTATAAACAGGTAAAGCGAATAAATAAAAAAGAGGCTGGAAAGTGTCCCGTTTAATAGTTCTGTGTGTATGATCTCTTCTACATTTTTACTACAGTGCTTTCAAGAGGAATAGTTCTGTTTTATTATAAACAAAGTTCAGTGCGGATTTGCCGAAAATTTCTGTAAGATATACGAAATATATTCAGTTCGTAGTACCAGTTCACGGTAGTAATGCTCATGCGATCCCGTGCCGTCTCATGTTGACGATAAAGGTGCCTCTGGGCTTTAGTGGGTATTCCGGGCAAGCCGGTGAGTCCCAAACACATGCTTCAGTCCATAAACCGAACAGGATGCGTAAATGTATTTTCCAGCAATAAATAAAAAGGCATTTCCAAAAAAAATCATATGGCGTGATCCGTAAATTCAGTTTCTGTATAAGAGTAACTGATTAAAGCGATTCTACGAGCCTGCCAGTATTTTAGGCATATTTTTTTTACATTTGATTCGATTAAATTAAGTAGGTACCTGCTAACTAACAATAATCTAAACCTAGATATACGAGTATAATAAAATTAGTGAAGTCCGGGTCTGTTTCGGGATTGAAAATTAAAAAACTACAAGGGGTTTAAATAGATAATTCCAGTTTTTTTTAATTATTGTCTATCTGTCTGTATGTGCGCGATGGAATCAAAAGCTACAGAACTGATTTTAATAAAACTAGATACAAACATGCATTGAATCATTTAAATCCCTGAGACGGATCTTTTTAACTAGGTACTCATACCGAGAAATAAAAGAGATTTTTCTGGATTACAGCGTTTACATTCAGAGTTTATCCAGAAAGGGTTAAAAATGGGAGAAAAATTTCTGACTTAAGGGAATTCAAATTTTAATTTGAATATTTCTTAGATTTAAATAGAATTGCTTTATGATTGCAACATTTTCTTACAGTTGATTGAATAAAAATATAGAATATGTATCTACTTTTTACACCGGTGATTTCCCTATGAATAAAGTTTGATGGACAGAATTCGATCGGTAGTGTCATTGAAGAGGGTAGCAACAACTCCTAGGCGTAAACGAAACAAATTGCTATGTCTAATTCCACTAGTGAATTATAAAATAGTGTCTATATATATCTAATGTAGTAATCCAATAGTTTGTTATTTATATTTATTACAGTGTACTTTTTAAATATAAAAAATCTCCCAAATTTTTTGTGTTACCTAATAATATATCTATAATCTATATATATAAAAGGAGAAGGTGACTGACTGACTGACTGACTGACTGACATATCAACGCAGGGCCTAAGCTATAAGGGTTAGAAACTTGAAATTTTGCACAGGGTTTCCTTTTATAACGTAGGGGAGCACTAAGAAAGGATTTTTGAAAATTCACCCCCTAAGGGGGTAAAACGGGGGTGCAAAGTTTGTATGAAACTGCCGTTTTTGAAGTCAAGTGGGCAACCTGAATGCGGGCAGACGTCGTAAATGGGTCTAATTCTACGCGAGCGAAGCTGCGGGCGTCCACTAGTTTATTTATATTATTACTTTACGCACAATCTTTTGATAATATAAATCATTAGGTATACAAATATGGTATTTATAATCGTAAACATGGATATTTTTGGTAAGGTTACCTTCTTACTATTCACTGTGCCGAATACAAACAGAATTACATATTATAATTAAGTTTCTGAATGTGATATTTTTTTATACGAAAGACAATAGTATCTGTTTCCATTTATCTTAACTATATGCTACATTTATAATTACATTAATTAATGTTAAAATTAAGAAAACCTACTCTGATATCGTACTTCAAATGCCAACACACATAGAGCGGACTGTAAAGGGACTTCTGTGACTGATAATAAATATCTAATAGTCGCAATTTTTCCTTGTCATTGTTATTATGACGTAACATGTAACAAGTACTTACGATAATTATTTGCTCATCGCGTGTCTGTCATAGTAAGGAAGCAATGACACTAGTACCAACCTATTTCATTAAATGGATTTTTCAGTAGGTTTTTTTGTAGGTAGGTCAGTTTGGTGCAAATCATAAAAGAAGTTCCTTTTTTGTGGAAGCAAACAAGCATTTATCAGCACCCATCCACTGCCGGTTCCAGACCATAAACATGAGTGTATTTCAAACCTAAAAAAAGCCACGGTACCTAGTACCATATAAATGGTAGTATAGTGATTGTTTTTATAGCAATTGTGGTCCGGTTGGAAAGGAGTGTTTCCGGTTACACTTCTTTAAAGACGATCAATACGAAGTCCGTAAGCGGTGACAGCCCAGTGGCTATCGAACTCGCCTCTCACTCGAGCGGTCCGGGTTCAAACCCCAGCGGCACGCACCAATGACTTTCTAAGTTATGTGCGATTTAAGAATTTAAATGTCACTTGCTATAACGGTGAAGGACACATGGTGAGGAAACCTGCATGCCTGAGAGTACTTAATAACGTTCTCGACGGCATGTGAAGTGTGCCAATCCGCACTTGGCCAGCGTGGTGGACTAAGGCCTAATCCCTCCCATTCTGAGAGGAGACCCGTGCCCAACAGTGGGACATCTATGGGTCGCAGCGAATACGAAGTCCTCTAGGTACACCTGTGACTGACTTGGAAATAGACTCTTAGGAAAAATTATTAACTGGACTATTACTTACTAACACAAACTAACAGGACTAAGTATCACCTTTAAATATAATGAGATAACTTTGTAATCTTCTTATGAAATAATTTCGCAGTAGGAGGGAATATATCATATGTATAAAAATTACATACATTATAATATTTTATACGTAAAACTAGGGCCATTATTAATTTCTTAAAGTTCGAATTTTGAACTGGTAAGGTGTCTATAATGGCCTACGCATCTAGCCAGTAAGATTTTTATGCGTACCTACAGTGTGTGTAGGTACCTACTCGTATGTATTACAATTGAATGTTAGTAGGTACCTATGTATTTAAGCACTCAGTGATAATACGCTATTATTAAAATCAGTAGTTGGGTATGAATGTCCGTCGTAAGTTAGTTTCGTCATTGTTTATTGTTACTGATATGAGTATACTCATTCAGAATGCTACGCAGTCTGCTTATTTATCTGCAGGGCTTCCGCTTTTCGTCTTTGATCACGTTTTTATTTGGCTTGCAAAACTTTATGTCCAACGCATTCAATAATGATTTCATTTTTGTGTCGTGTCCACGAATAAATTACTTATATCCTAAACAAACACGGTAAGCGATATTTGACCGAAAAATAAATCGGCTTTGTAACCTATTTCCGAAGTCATTACCCGTACCTTATTGGGTAAAGGTGTTAAGCCTCGTACGAATATGAGAACGCTTTGCGAATTTTGGTGACAATTAGGCAATAGGCACGTTTGCAAAAACTTTATTGAATGTTAGTTATCTAATTAGAAAGGTGAAAGTGATTGAGTCGGAGAAAATGTTTTGTAAATGAAAAAAAAATGATAAATATGTTATATAAATATGTTTCGTTTAGATCCTTGTCGGTCTTACAATAAATTGTTAATGCCCATAGATGTTACATGTCATTGTGGTAATTTCATAGTAGTAGTAGCTCCGATCCTAAGCCATTGCTCAAGGACATTACTGAATAAGAAAAAAACATTATACGCATTGAAACCCAGGGACATTTATTTATTTTCTAAATAGCCTAATAGTATACCTATGCCGACGCCCGAATAATATAGCATTTAAATCCGTATATGGGTGATCATCATGACAATGACATGAATTATTTTATTTAAATAATTCACGTCATTTCAGTTCTACTTTCTCGGGCAAAAATTAAATGCTGAATTTGTATTCGAGATGAAATTTATTGACGTGCTATCATTCACGAAGTAATTATTTAGTAATCTGTGCCATAATTCTTAAATCTAGGACAATACCAAAATCAGGATCGCGTCTGAATAGTTGACAAACAAATGTAAACTGTAAAGCCGGTCTGACTGAAAAATATTACGTGAATAAACGAACCAATTCGTATGGACCTGTGCCCAATATTGGGATGCCTGTGGTTTGTAGGTAAAGTAACTAATAATAATAATAATAAATTAGTTTTATTATTTATATTTCTTTTTGTTTAGTTCTAAAGTTGTTTTTTCAAATTTTAAATATAGTTATATTTTGTTCTTTAATTTTTAGTTGTTTAATACATGTTAACTTTATAAGAAAACTAGTGAATTCGACCCATTAATGACGTCTGCCCGCGATCGGGTTGCCCACTTGACTTCAAAAACGCCAGTTTCATACTAACTTTGCACCCCCGTTTTACCCCCATAGGGGATGAATTTTCAAAATTCCTTTCTTAGTGCTCCCCTACGTTATAAAAGGAACCCCTGTGCAAAATTTCAAGCTTCTAACCCTTATAGTTTAGGCCCTGCGTTGATATGTCAGTCAGTCAGTCAGTCAGTCAGTCAGTCAGTCACCTTCTCCTTTTATATATATAGAGATTTAAATAAATAAGGTTCAGGGTTCAGTAAGAAAAGCCCGCACGAAGCGCCTGTCAATTGTTTATCTGCATGCAAATTCGGTAGTGTGCGTGCCGTATGCCGTGTCTGTCAGGCGCTAGGCACGCAAAGGTCGCGATCTGCGATTAATCGTGCCTGAAGGCCCAACCCACCCAGGCTTTATTGCCTCTTCATTTCAGCTGGCGACATTGGAAAGGCACCATTTTAAGGTCAGAGACACCTTATTAATATTTATTGTTACCTAGGTCTTAAATAATATCGCGGAAGCAGAATATGAATAAATTGAAAGAGTTGATACACTACACGCTATAATATTCAAATTGTAGATTGTTTTCCTATGAATCGGTGGCAAGATTGCCGGTGCACTGCGTGAAGCAGGGTCAAGGCCCTGAAGAATCGCAAACGTCTCTACCAAAACCCATGTAGTTTTTAGGACGTTGTTCAGCCTCACACATACCTCCTATCTTCCCGTGTCTATTGGCTGGGTGATTTGAATCACCCAGCCAATAGACCATCAGAACTTGAGTTCCCACTCTTGCCGCCCGCTACCCGAGAAAGTTTCTTTCTGAATTTTATAACATGCAGATAAGTGCATGTTACATATAAACACACAGTATTCTGGTACCGAGATAGGGGGCAGAGTTTAAAAAAAGAGCATATTGGATTCTGACCATTTGATAAGATGAAAAGAGCTAATTTTTACGTTTTATTTCTAAGCATTTAAATATTACGCCTGAATTTCCCCAAAGGGGTCGGCAGATGTGTGTAGTACATCCACTTTTCACCAGTTATGTTCAGGTCCCATATAATAGGTGGTGAGCCTATTGCCATGCACCGGGCGCAAATCCTATTACCATACACCGAGCAAACCCATACTCCGTGCCAAAAATAAGACGTATAAGCGCGACAGATCAATTTTATTATTTCGTATTCAATACACGTATATTAATGCCAATATCTCTCTTCGTATATTTTATCCTTGAAAGAATACAATTTACGATTCTTGTCATGGAAACAAGATCCAAAATACCGTAGTATAGGACTTACCTACTTCTATTAAAATAAACTTTCCAAATATGCGTTTTATCCATGAGGATTATAATATGGAACTTGTATTTTCCTTTCAATAAGATTTTTCATAAAAAATATCTAAACTCGGCTATTTAAATGTCAACCAAATCGTGTTAAAAAGAGCAACACATGCAAAAGGTCGCAGTACTCATAAATCAGAAATCACTTTCTTATTTTCACAGAGCAATAGCAAGGCTAAAAGGGCGGCGGCATTAGTCGTAATGCCAATTTACTTTTACGACTTTACAACGTAAAATATGTTCAGCCCTGAAGGCAGGGTCGCGCGACGAGGATACTTACCTATTAGGCGAAGAGCCAACAGATGCGACAATATTCCAGTCAAAATATACAGACTGCATTTACGATTATTTTTATACACTATACAGACTCGATGTGATAACTTATTGCATGTAAAATTTTGTTGGTAACGGTACCTAATCCTTTGTTCCATAACTATCTAGGCTCATCTCATTAAATCTCACTACAACAGATTGCAGACTAAAAAGTGGAAATCTTTTCAGGATGTATTAAACGAACCAAGTACAGTTAGTACCAGTTCGCATAAGCAGAAGTACGACTTACGACAAGCTCCTACAAAGCACTACCTATTGTCAATAGAAGAGTCGCGAATGCTGGTAAGATTCTTTAGAAAATAACTTTCCTGGCAGATTTAAACTCGCAGCGTCATTAAATCCAGCTCTTGAAAATCGCTTACAAAACGTTTAGATATAATAAATAATATGTCGTAGGGATGTTACGGAGCTTCAACTATGGCTACAATAAGTCGGAAATTCGGATTGATATTAAACTCCGGTTCCGAAATTTTTAAGTTGGAAATTCTTTTGACTTTCAAATAAAAGTCGAAGCATAACCAACTGCCGATTGCCTGCCAATAATCATCGGGTTCACCTCGGTAGCCAGCAAACAACTTTTATTTGCTCTTAAATAAAGCATGTATCATCTTCCACCATTTGTGACACCTTCTTCAACTTCGGTTTTGACTTCGACTGCCCAAATTTTAAAACTCCGACTTTGACATCCGATAAAACCGCCCTCAGTTTTTTAATTTATTTCTTTTATTAGTTTACAGTTTTATATTAAATAGCTAGCATCAGTAAACCACACAGGTTTGTACATCCCTGATACGTAGGCAAAAAAATATCTAGAGTTGCAAACACTTTCGCTTTATACAAATACTCGTAGACATTTCAACAGATATTTCATTACTTAGCAACACATTCCATTTATTTTTTTAAATTCACCGACCTCGAGGATTTTATGACTACGAATTATTAATACATAACTTTATGTCCCATCCATATAAAACCAGTAATACTCGTACTTCATGATTATCTCTCGAAACAAAGCTCCTGTAAATTACACGTTACCTAGCTTACAGATAAAAAAATAATTAATATCACTGAAAATTTGAATAAAACCTTAATGATTTTTAGATGCACACAGACATTCACGTTCCACTTAAAAGTTCGTTATTGCGGATAAGGGAAGTGAATTTATTTTTTTGTTACCTATTGTGAGTGAGTGCGTTTTAGTATGAAAGTTGTCAGGTGTTTTAAAATAGTGAATTCGAAACGCGAAAAGTTTGGATTGATAGAGAAGGTATGATGTGAGAAGATAGGAAGTTTTATTGAAGAGATGAGTGGTAGGCACCAGCTACGCGTGCCAGAATTGCGCGTGAGTGGCGCGCAGGACGAGGTCGATGACCCGCCCGCGGCGCTGCCACCCTTTGCGCTCACCCTCGCTTCCATACCGCGCCGACGGCACTCTTGGATTTGTGGGTAAGTATTATTTCTCTCAATTTCAATTTGAATTCGCAGAACATGGTAATACATTTCATAAATGTTATTATTTTGGTCTCTCTAAATGTTTTGTTTACAAGTCCTCGTTTATAAATTTCTTTATATAAAATATTTATTGGTACTTATAGGTAACATTATTTTGTCAACATTTCGTTCTCAACATATTCACCTTTGTTTGTTTGAAGGTTGTATTGACCCTAATACAAAATATTGCCGTCAGCGAAATTAATTAGCTTGCATGCAGATGTAGAATCTTTTTCGCAACTATTTAATGAATTACGTACGAGTACATAATTATATATAAAAGGTGAACGTGGCAAATGTTCATAAGTGCGTAAGTCATGTGAAGGCTGAGGTATTAACTATGTCACATTGCTAATAAAACAGTTATGAACTTCGTATTTCCCTAATTTCGTTTTCACTTTCAACTACTACACGTCATATTAAGTACATTACGAAGGTACAATTTTAGTTTAAAAAAACGCGCTAGTAACAAATATCGATTTAAGTTGAAATTTTTATTTAAATTTATTACCCTTGCTAACAGCTTTTACTTTATCGTCTGATGGTATCGTAGTTAATCCCTTAGCCATATTCCTATTTTGCGACCCAAATAACTCTTTAGTAATTATAAATTGTATAACTTGCAGCGATATATTTTGTGCTAGAATGCTTGTCCTCAACAGGCCAGGCCATGTTATCGCGAGGTCGTCTGAAGAGTCTTTTCCCCAAAGCCGGCCGTTAGTAACATTCAACGGCTTTAGTTCGCATCACGGACAATCGCTGAATATCCGGCGGCTAAAATCATTCTCATTCGTATTACTATATCTTTGATATAATTCGATATTATGGATATAGAGCGTATATCGAAGAACCATATTGTAAATATACACGAGTCACTGCTGTGAATCGTGTTTATTTACCATATGGGTTAAAACAAACTAGAACAATAGATAAATAGCTCTCGTGGATGATCGTGGAAAAATTCCGTTCCGAATAGAAATGTAGGGATGGTGTCGCGAGGATCACGAACGGACTACATAATGTTGGTTAGGTAGGTAGAATACATCTCTCGGTCGATGCCACATACACGCTCAAGATAAGTATTCTTTAAGCTATAGTCCGAATTATTGTTTCAATGTGATAATTAATCAGTGCATGAGTGAAGGAATAAAAGTCATCTTGCTACAACAAAATAAGAAACTAACTAATAACTATAACTCTTTTTCATTTTGCATTTTTATAGACGTCCTACTGTTAGGCGGGTCCCACTGACATACGAGTAGCTACTTGAGGTTTAGAAAACCATTCGAGCATTCACCACGCTACTTTAATAAGGATTCCCTCCATTTTCGATTAACTTGGGTTTTTTATTCTTAATTTAGCTATGTTAAAATTACACTGGATTGTTGATGGACATGTTGGACATACCTACTGTATATAATCATGAAATCTCAAAGTTGTTCTGAAACCTTAAAAGGTTGCGCTCCTCCCGACCTCCACACACTCGTAAGTCTTCGACTTACGCCTATGTTATTGTTATTGGCACTTTAGAGTACTTAGTACTCTAATAATATACTACTAATATAGCACAACTAATAATATACAAATACCTAGCTAGATACTGACACAATTCTATGACTGCTGCTATGAAAGGCCACGGATAGCAGTTATTCAGCGAATACATCACACCGCTGGGTGGTTTTTGAAATGAAGACAACATTTGTCTCCAGTTCAAATTGTCTGCTGTTTTTTCTCAAACTCATAACAAACATAATACAAAAACACGCCTGAGGACACAAGGTCTAGGGATATACACCTACTTCTGTTAAGTTATTTTAGGTCCAATAAGTGGTGAACCTATTGCCTATACATACTCGTATGTACTCGTATATACACCGGGCACAAATGTAGCCAGCTTATATTTTTTCGCTGGGAAATGCTAAAACGCGCGAATTTCAAGTTAGGAACACCCAATACATATACCATGTGCTATCCGTGGGATCGAACCCAAGACCAAGCTCTTTAATCATGGGTTACCGTCACGATTGCTTAAGTTGGCTAGCTTTCCTTAAAGTAGGACTAGATAGAGAACTATGACTGGCTGTGAGCACAAACATAAAAAAGTATAAATAAAGCCTCGAGGAAATCAATCCAAATAATAATAATATCTGATAAATTATGTGCTTGAGTCAAAAGCTTTCAAATAGTAGTCTTAAGCAATGCACACCAAATTTTATTTATTTTGTTTGCAGGTAAGTGAAGCATATTATGCTATGCACTTCTGATAGAAACAAAAAATAAGGTCAGTGAAATATTACATTATTTTCTTGCTTTTAAAATAAAGTTCTTTCAATACGAGTAACATTGTGGTTACCGGTTATATCGTACAATTTTAGCATTTTAGCATTTTTTTTCAATAATTGTATCTGTAATTGATACTGTCAGACCGCGGTGAGCTGAATTAAAACCACGTATAATAAATCGTTTCTATACAATTATCTATCTGTAACTTTAATAATACTAAGATAAAGTTAGGTCCCTATCAGAATTTCTGCCTCTCTCTGTCTCTTCAGCACACATTAAGCAAAGGCTTCTTTCAAGGCACGCCACTGAGCCCGATCCTCGGCTCTCCTCATCCACATGCTCCCGAGATCGGCGCTCCACCTAGCGTGTGGGACAACCTCCTAAATTATGTTTGCTTGTTCGCGGTCTCCACTCGAGCAGCTGTTTTCTCCAACGTTTGTCAGTTCTTCAACAGATGTGGCAAGCCCAAATTATCATTTCAGCTTGCTAGCTTTCAGAGTTATGGCTGTGACTTTTGTCCTCATACGAATGATTGCGTTTCGGATCTTGTCCAGAAGAGAAACACCCAGCATGGCTCTTTCCATTGCACGCTGAGCGACCAAGCTTAATCTAGTGAACGAACCCCACTGTGTATTTCCACGTTTCAGCGCCGTAGGACTTTTGTAGTAGTTCATTTATTTGAAGGAAAGGAGTGTGGGCCATAAAGCCCACAAGCCACTGCATCCTAAGAAGATCTATTGTAGCTAGCAGTAGGTCATGGTAAGATGCATTGATTGAAGACTTTAGTCATCAAGCTTTGCTGTATAGGCGACGAGATGTTACATAGCTTCCCTCAATCAAATCAGAATTTAAGATAAAGTAATTAATAACATTTTTAGTTTTAAAGTATTCGCTCTTAGTGATTTAACTTAGCAGGCATGTGTATTACACTAATGACATAATAACTATGCTATGTGAAGACGATACAGAAACGACAATGTGAGTCAAGAGTCGTGCTTGCAATTGTACGGTTGTTTTCAGACCCGAGTATCTGTCTGAGAGACAATTAATATCAGTTAATATTCATGAGACGAAGCGAGCCATACTGAATATTAGCACAACAATGCAAGCGCGCCATCGTCTTAACTAACCTCGTCTATTGTGCGGTGATCGCTGTCTTCGAACACTTCTTCTGTGCATAACACTAATTGACGATTTTCCTGGAAACACGGATGAGGAACTCTACTCTACTCAACTAATCCTTGTTTTCTATCCTTGCTCGTATACGAATTTTTTTAATGAAATTAAATCCACTATTATTTAGTCTAATTTGTTCTTTATAAATTCTTGTAGAAAAAGTAACAAGTAAGGACACGACGTAGCGTCCATAGCCCAATGGCTCGGGTCGATTCAATGTGATCGAAAGAGTTAAGCAACGACGGGCGCGGTCGGTTTGTGGATGGGTGACCGCTAGTGGCAAAATTTCATGGGCGCTACCGTGCTTCGGAGGGCACGTTAAACCGTCGGTCCCGGTTGTTTTCAGTTAATATTATTGGAATACCACTATAAAATATTGATACCTTTTCAAATATAACATTTTCTGCGCCCCTGATATTATGTGTAAGACATTATTGCATATATTAATAATATACGAGTATGTCATACATAAAAACCGTACCTCCAATTTATGAACCAGATTGATCATATTGACATCAGTTAGATCCAAAATTCAGGAAAACAATGTTGATAAGTCGACAGCCAAAAGGAAATAGATCCATGTGTGTAAGGAAATAACAGTTTGATTCCAATTACTGTTTTCACGTTTCAGCCTACATTCCTACGTTAAGTGATAATAAATACAGGCTTCGAATATTTGCTCGGACATAAGGCGAAGATCATTATGTGATTAAATGTCGGATATATTTCGATAGGACTGTTTAGAGGCTATCAAAGTTTTGAACCCCTGAAAATAAGTTAAAAATACCATTAAAAAAAAATTATGTATATTTGGGGTTCTGATACCGGATAACCGCCTTGATATAGAGAATAAGCATTTTGTAAATTACGGGTACTCAGGTTTGTTTTTTTTTTCAGATATTTCGAGCAAAAATATTGATGACATAAGTTTAAAATCTTATCTAATAGAAACTTTTAACTATTAGTCGCAGTGGTCGAATTTCGTACGTTTCTCTGTAATGATAGAAGGTTTCTCTTCTTCTGTAATCTATCAAAATAGGTGGTCAAGTTCGTACAAATAAATAGGAGGCTCCTTCACAGTTCAATCGCAGTCTTTATAAATAATACATAAATAATTAGTAACAGCAGCAGTAGCAGCAATAAATGATATAGTATCGTTTCTTACTTTGTAAGTATAAAAGTCCTGCAACATTTAATTAACATTAACGTGTTAACAGTAACATAGCTGAGGCAAATATAGACAAGACAATTTCGAGCGAATTTATTAGACGCTCAGCTAAATCTCGGTTTCCATTTGGGTATTCTCCTACCAATCTTGATATTGCGAGTGCCATTATCGCTAAAACCTCACGACATTTCTCACATGGCATATCAGGGTAGGCACCTACGAGGCTATTGATCTTAAACGTGTAAAT
This sequence comes from Carterocephalus palaemon, assembly GCA_944567765.1. Taxonomy (NCBI): domain Eukaryota; kingdom Metazoa; phylum Arthropoda; class Insecta; order Lepidoptera; family Hesperiidae; genus Carterocephalus; species Carterocephalus palaemon. The sequence goes on along the minus strand of OX155643.1, from coordinate 8,577,579 downwards.
ATATTAATCTTTTTGGGGTAAATTCGTTTGTACGTTGTATGATTTAAGTACGTTTTGAATGCGCCTAAAGGAATAAATGTCGAAAAGCTTGGCTTTGTTACCTTAAATCAGTACAACATTAATTATACTGTGATTATATTTCTTACTAGTGGACGCCCGCAGCTTCGCTCGTGTGGAATTAGACATAACAATAGTTTAGTTTACACCTAGTAATATTTTATATATAATAGCTTATGTCACTCAGTGAAGATGCAGCTTTCTAATGGTGAAGAAATGTTTGAAATAGGTCCAGTAGTTTTGTGTCAAAAAATTACAAACAAATCTTCTGTCTTTATAATATTTTTTATTCCTTATTATTAACATTTACAACCCATAGACGTCCCACAGCAGGGCACGGGTATCCCCCACAACACATCTGCAGGAGGTCTAGAGCATTTTCCACCACGTTCTCAAGTCACTGGAAGGTTCGACAATGCTTAACAACCGTTTCTACCTTAGAAAATAAAAATGCTACGTGCCCTCCAAAGCACGGTAGCATTCATGAAATTTTGCAACTAGCGGTCACCCATCCAGAAACCGATTGCGCCTGTCGTTGCTGTGGAAGCGTTATATATAGGTACCTGATATTATTTTATTGATGTGGCTTCATCTTTTCATTTTTGAAGAAACAAACCTTGATTTATTCAGGTACTAGCTTTTACTCGCGGCTCCGCCCGCGAGGTCAAAGGGCATTAACAATTAGTTGTTTATCATATTTGTGGTGGATGAATAATGACAATTAAAGATACTTAGAGGAACCAGAGGTAATGCTGACCGCAGATAAAGGGTACGTACGTAAGGTACGCCATCTATTAACAACATCCGGAATTAAATATCTAGCAAATAACAAAACATCGATATCTTGTCCATCCCACGGGGATGTTTTACCGCGGTAAAAAGTAGCCTACGTCACTCTCCACCCTCCTCACTATCACCACACACAAAAACCATACCATATAATAGCTTCGTTGCGACGTGGAAGCCGGACAAACAAACAAACAAACAAACACACTTTCACATTTATAATATTAGTATGGATATGGATAATCTGTATTCCAATTTAGAAAGCTGAATTCATCGATTGAAATCCGTTATTAAATTAGTAATATACATACACTCGAAAAAACACGCTCCTGTACAGCGTGCGTGCCATGTTAAGGTATCGCGTGAGCGCTTGCGATTATTGTAGTGGAATGTACTCTCATTCAAAGAAAATGACGGTACACAAGCATGCGCTGAGCGGGACCGACGTCTCAACGTACCCTCTGACGCACAGAAATGATTTCGCTTTGAGTTACCGAGAATCCATGTGTTCCGGACTTGAATACTCGTTGAATGGATTTGTATATGACTTGGCTTAGTAATTATTTTTTTGTGGATGAAGCTGCGGTATAAAGCTGGTAACATAAAAATACCAGCGCAACAAAGTTTTTGGAATTCGAAATACAAATACCATAATAATGTAATAGGTAGGAATAGAGGAATAGAGGTACGCCATTATGCTGTAGCTACTACGGACCAATTTTACCATTGCTCAATGATTGAGGGCATAAACGAAATAACAAAAAGTAGTAATAAAGTATTTATGTAACTACATAATAGGTACGTGCAAGAAAATGACCTCAATATGATAAAAGCTATCAATGTGACGAGTATTGATTGCATTAGTTGTGGCCTAGGGCAAGCTAGAACACTGATAAATCTACTTTGAGTGTTACAACTACATTGTTCAGTAGTGAGGCTAATTCAGTTAGCGATCATTTCCTCAGCAAAGTGCACAACAGTTATCAATGCACATCAACTCCAACCATTTTTATGTCTCACTGTTGGATCGGAATGAAAGGGGTGAGAATGACCAGCATTGTTGACTATGAAGTCAACAATCAAGTATGGTTTGGAAGTCTTCACATGTTGTTAATGAGAGGCGATTTCGATAAGGTGCACATCTTAAACCATAGCCAACTCGTAACCTCGCCAAATGATTTTAGCTTTTGATATTTCTTTATTTTGCGGGAGGATCAGCCAAAAGTGTTTTAACTAATGAAATTAATCATAACCACTGCGTGATTTTCGCAGTCAAAAATGGTATTAACCGGGTTATGCTTTTGACGGTAACATTTAGGTGAACTTAATTTATATGTTTGCAGTGAAATGTGTAAAATATATATGTATCAAATACATAACTGATAAGAGCTTTTAATGATAAAATGTGATTAATTATTGAATTGTATGTCAAACTAATTGAACCACCACCGCCACCTCAAACCTATGAATATTTATTTATTTATTATTAAATAAGCTTGCTATTTATCTATTATTAGACATTACCTTCAGAACGTTCTTTGTTTATAGCCAAGTAACAGGCGCATTATAGTTTTCGTGTCACTCTGCACCTCCCTTTGAGTTATCTATTAACAGCACTTTGTTTACGAATCGATCCATTGTGGATGTATTTAGGGAATACGCCATAAAATGAAGTCAATAGCATTAGCCAAACTAAATGGACTGTAAGATACATACGACATAAGACATAATTTGTACATAGTATAATATCAATTTCAAAGCTCTAATAAAAAGAATCTTTGAGTTGCGAGTGCGCGCAACACAGTGTACTTCATCTCATTCGTTGGGTGCGCCCTGACCTGAGCTCATTCCGGAATGCAATCTGAAATAAAATAAGTACATATATTAAAATATCAAAAAACCGACTTCATAATTTAAAAAAGGGAAAATAGTAAATCCGTTTATCGGGCACAGGTCCCTCCCAGTCACAATTGAGGGAGGTCGAGAGCATACTCCACTACGCTGTGGATTGATTCGTTTATTCACGAATTATTTTTCAGTCTGGCTTCTGCAGTTTATTTCTAATCAACTTAAAAGTCGGCCTGACATTAAAATATTACTAATTATTATTATTTTCAAAATACATACATACAAACACATAGGATATAATACATAGTAATAGCATGGGCATCAACCATCTGCCTTCATCTAAGACATCTGTGATAGACGACTGAGACTCTTATGAGTCTTGTGTAGATGCTTACTTATCTGGAGTTTTAAATATATTTGAATCAGTATTACTATTAAAATATTTAAAATTTTTTGCTAATCTGCTAAAGAAAATATAAGTGGATGATGTCAATGTATTGGAATTTGGTATATTGAATATTGGAAAGAGGTCTTCTCTTAGATGTAGGAGATGGAGAGGGAAGGCTGTAGTCCATCACACTGGCCAATGTGTTCGAATTCGCATTATTTTAAAATGTCAAAATCAAATTAAATCAAAAAATAATTACACAAACATAATTACAAGCTTAAATTATATCAAAAAGAAAAAACTATTAAGATGGAAATGCTGCTTTATCTATATATATAAAAGGAGAAGGTGACTGACTGACTGACATATCAACGCAGGGCCTAAACTATAAGGGCTAGAAACTTGAAATTTTGCACAGGGGTTCCTTTTATAACGTAGGGGAGCACTAAGAAAGGATTTTTGAAAATTCACCCCCTAAGAGGGTAAAACGGGGGTGCAAAGTTAGTATGAAAATTTGCCGTTTTTGAAGTCGTTAGACGGGTAGACGTCGTTAATGGGTCTAATTCTACGCGAGCGAAGCTGCGGTCGTCCACTAGTTATCAATAAACACATTAATTCTGTAACACACGTCATTACACGTGCTTGCAACTCAAGGGGGAATTTATCGTTTACTTAATGAGGTGTAGGTGATTATCCCTTCTGTGCCCTCCTGCACTGTTTCTATTTTATTCCACCCCTGTAATTCTGCTTAGTCTACGATTGATATTAATAGCTAAGGTTTTAATCAATCATCAAATTAATTAAGCGGTAATAATCATAGATTTATTATACAACAGTTAGATTGGCCATGCGAGAGAGATATTAATAATAAACATAGATACTCATACTCATATGTTAGAGTGAGATAGATAGGTGAGATCTTTTGCGTACATGCTCTCGGCCTGTATCGGCCCAACGTCAGTCTTAAACGAAACAAATTTTGCTTATTAAAAGCTTTTATTTAACTTCACTCGTATGTATCTATGTATGTATGTATGTATGTATGTATGTATGTATGTATGTCCTGGAATCTTGCAATCAATATTTCACCCACTTCCACTGAACCTATCGAGCTGAAATTTTGCACACATAGATAGGTATTTGGTTCCGATCACAATGCACGAAAATCAAAATAAAAGTTATAAAAGCTTTTTTTTTTTAAATTTTTAATGGCATTATTCTCACGTTTAAAAGCGTACATTTGGTATGAATTATACGTAAATTATTAAGTTTACGTGTGCAGTACCAGGATGTAACTCATCTAAGCAAAAATCCACAGAATTATACATTTCATATGTAAGTACGATTAAAAGATTTAATTCTCCAATTGAAATGTTTGAGAACATTAAAAAAATTAATTAGGAATTGAATATAAAATATTATCAAATACGTGAATTTCTAGTATTTCTAACCTCAATTCTATAGAGATAGACGTAATATTGACTACTGCTTATCGCGCACATGCACATTACACGCATACTAGTGTATTTTTTGGTCTCGCATTGATGTTTCTATATTTAATTGTGTTTGTGGTAGGCATTGATATATATTAACTCAGTGGTGGTAGGTATTTAAAGTCATTTTGGCGTGGATTATAAATAAAAAATGCATGAAAGAGAGCAAGACCTTCGAGATAATATTGAACACTCGTCTTCAATCATCAAAGTCTACCTATTTAAGTACCAATCATATGTGATTGAAAGGATGGCCATGGGTAAATTAAACGTGGTATAAATAGTTGCTGTATTTTAAAATAGTAAGAGTATTTATAAAGTCATCTGTCAAAATATGAAATGTTGTCGGCGCTCGTTAAACTCATTGATGATGAGAGGAAAAACTCGGAAACGGATGAAAATTATTGGCAAATTGTTTAAAAAAAATCTAACCTATATATAATTTATTTATGACCTCATGAAATCAATAGTTTAAGTAAATAAAAAGTAAATAAAAAATATATCAGAAGTATTATTATTTCACATTCTTTATTTGTGAATACCAAACCTTTTCCCATACAAATATTACCATTTTACTGTCCTATATTTTATACTTATAATTACCACTAGTAATAAATATTGCGGAGAAATTCTTAATTTAACTTTTTTACAACCTGGTAGATATAAAATTTAATAATTAACCAGATATGACATGAGTACTTATAAAATGATTGTGACATTATGAGAAACTGCTGGGATGAGGTTTAGGACAGTGCGACATATTTGAAACTCTGCCACAGGCTATTTTCGTCTCACACCGCACGTAAACATGCCAACGTACTCGTAGATATTATTGCTTATCTATATAATAAAAACGAATCGCAAAATGTGTTGGTAAGCGCATAACTCAACAACGCCTGGACCAATTTGGACAATTCTTTTTTTAAAATGTTCGTTGAAGTTCAAGGATGGTTTTTACGGCGAGAAAAATTTGAAAATTCATCCCCTAAGGGGGTAAAACGGGGGTGCAAAGTTAGTATGAAGCTTTGCCGTTTTTGAAGTTAGTGAATGTGTAACGCGAGCGAAGCTGCGGGCGTCCACTAGTTATAAATACGTATGAATGTTATAAAGCAAATGCGATACATAACGTAAAGTTAAGTACATAAAAGTAAATGAAATAATTCATCATCATTAACATTATTTTTATGGTGCTTAAGTTTTAAATGGGAAATTCAAAATTTCAAATGATTTTTGTATGATGATGATCTGCCAGTTAAGTATCTGAATGATGTTGTCAGCATTTCCATGAAGCTCTTATGCATTTTGTTACAGAACATTATAAAAAATATTTACCTTTTCAAGTCTTTTACGTCAATTTTTAACTGCCGCATTATCCAAAAATTTATACTCCTTACTTATATAGGTATATACTTAGTCGTACCTATTTAGATATGCGAGAAGTCCTTTCTTTCGTTACTATTTTTTGTTCGGCTTAGTCATTCACGTGTGCCAGCAGACAATGAGTTATCATCGTTCATATTTTTTATGAATTCACGGTATATTTCAAAGAGCGTTACCTGTCGTCGCCATTGTGGCTATGTGGCGCTAGAGGCGACAGATTACGCGCCAAGACGCACGCGCAGTTCTCATCCAGCACCGACCAATATAAACGTTGATCGAAATTAAAATACATCGCGAAAGTATGCTGGAATATTTGCTCAAACTAAGTGTAGGGGGACGCAATCGGGCGAGAAGTGCGCCGAGCGAGTGTCGGGTCATCTTCGGTGTTTAAAGTGCGATGATTTGATAAAAAATATAAACAAAGGAGACAACTGATGTGTTTGTGTTAGTGAATTCAAATGTTGCTTGTGGTGACATCAAAACACTTAAAGTAAAGTAGCAAAAAAGTATGTATCGATTATATTCTTGAAGTTCCTTTACATACAACATAACAAATCAGTTGATGGTTTGCTTTACAACAGCTGATTTGTATGTTTGTTGTTAATAAAATATCGTCCTATCACGATGTCGTAATATATGATTTGAAACATAACAACAGTTAATTGCCGAGAGAACACGGAATGCAAATAGTGCCCAAACTAATCAATAGACGAAATACTAATTGGTTAGCGTAGGCAGTTTAATTACCCTTATAAGGTAGGTCTGCACAACTGAATGCAATTGTGCAGACCTAAAACAATTACTTATACCTATATACTTTTGTAATCTTAATTCTGGGAATTTTTAGTTATGTAATATTCAGAGTTATATATTTTTTTTAAACATGTAATAAGAGGAAAGTCTGCAAAAAAGTTTTGTCCTGAAAATAATATGGTAACTAATAACGAGTAATACCGTAAACAGATTACCGAACTAAAAAGCTTTTCATTTTACCCTGAAACAGCTTAATTTAATCAATTTGAATACTCTTTGCATTTTAGAACTATTTATAAACGCTTTTATTCTCTCTATTTTAAATTATGTAAACAAAAATACGTATTATTTGTAAAATAGTTTCTATAGGTACCTATAAGTTAATACAAGGAGAACTTTGATATTAAAGGATCTAATCTAAAGCACTTGGCCTCGTCGGGCTCTTTTAGATGTATTTCAGAACATCCCAACTTATTTACAATTTGGAAGAAAATAACAAAATAACATCAGATCCAAATTAATTATTCTATGTAGATAAGTAATTAAGAAGATAGAGTTTTACAACTGTTTTATAAACACAATAACATACAACTCCGTATGGTTTTTTGGTATATAATTTATCATATAACAGCATAAATCTATACGAGTATATATAGTATATACGGTATACCTAAGTAACAAAACACGTATATCTTCCAAAAATAAAAGGCTAAATACACGTATGTACTCGTAGGTGGAGTTGGTTTATTAGTAAAGGTACGTGAAGATATATATATAACATATAGGTAAAATACGTGAATGGATTTTCATAAAATATATATTTATTTACATATTCAAAAAGAATAATTATTTTAAAAAAATATAATAAAGTAATCTTATAATAAGCCTATACAGTGGCCGGTATATTAAACGGTTTTATTTTTATATAATAAGCCTATATAAAAAGTTAAATTCAAATTTTGTAAGTCATAATATCAGTTTCGATATAATTAGGTACTAACATGAAGTATCGTGTATACTATACCTATATATTTTCAAAAGATAAAGAAAAATTGAGGACATTAGTTTGTACTAAGTAGTTCAGCTTGTGCTCTCAGTTTACGTCATCGACTCATCACAAACTTCATACGTAATATAGAGTTGAAAATAGTATTTAACCATTTCGCAGTTTTGACCTATATTAAGAGTACCAAGTGACAAACGAGCTAAAATATCAGAAATAACTAACTAGTAAATGACTGATGAAATGTACCTACTCTTTACAAGTCTTTGAGATGTGCTCTTTAAAGTGTTGGCGGAACTTTAAAGATTATGCTTTTCGCAAATTTAATATTCTTAAGCAGATTTTGTATGCACAGATATTCCGCTTAATGTGGTTGTATGTAATTTTTTTCTAGAGTTATTAATCTAAAAATAATGAAAATAACTCACGTTCAATTTGCGATTAATTTCGTTAGTTCAGTTATTTGTTTTAAAAATGTATATTCTAATTACAAAGTAATACTAGTATCATAACAAATTAATAGTAAAACAATTAATAGTAAAACTAATGTAAATTAAAAACTAATTGGCTCAGAATGCCTGATATATAATAGCAGTTAGTTCTCGATTCTCGAGTAATAAGAGAAATCACTTAGGTAAATAATATTTCATTATGGATTTACTGTTTGCAATAATTCAAACGGAATTTTCTGATTGTTTTTTAAAATTAATGCGAGCGATATAAAATTTTCACAGAACTGCTGTTGAGTGGTGAGCTGGTCAAATCTAGACTCAGCTCAGAGTCTAACTGCTACCAGGCATTTCATGCTAGAAAAACTCAATAGTTATTACTATAGAGCTTATTAGCTTAACAACACGTTTATGACCACTAGACCAATTGATTTTAGGACCTGACCTAAATAGTAGTTAAATGAAAACGATGATATTGACACAATTAATTCCATAGGCCAACAATGCGTTGACGTCTATTTGGTTAATGAACTTCAATTGATTTGTGATAAACCTTCAGTTTGTTTTCGTTAAAAATAAAATTGACTATTGGTTGCCAAACAAGTACCTACTATTAATAATTGCGTAAATAATATCCAGTAACAGGCGGAGGGTAAACCTGATTGTTGGCGTGGCGATACAGGCCGTGGCGACGCTTCGCCACGCTATATTATGATGGAATATATATACTATACAGTTTGACAGACATTTGTCGGAACTGTATAAATATATAATAATAATATAATATATGTTTTTACTTTTTTTATTTTCTTATAGTATGTTTTATGTTGTAGTACCTGTCATAATCTGTAGTTTTGTGCCTATTACTTGTACAAAATAATTTCGATGTTTCACCATGTGTGATGTGCCAGGCGTCCCGTGACGGCTCACAATTTTTTCTAATAGCTCTTAGTTTTTTTTTTTAATAATTATATTTTCATACAAGTGGTGTATAATCTGTCTTTTAAAGAAAATAACTTTACTAAAAGAAAGACTATTAAAAAAAGTCTGAATAAATAAGTTATTACCTAATAGTGACTCGGTGCTTTTTATTTCTCTGTAGGAGTCACATTTTTGTAGCTTTTACTAAAGGAATAACTTGGAATTCTTAGATATATCAAACACTGATCAGAATTGTTCCAGTAACAATGTATTTAGTTACATAGTGGACTAGCTGGATCAATTTCCGTGTCCGTCAGTTTCGCTTATTCGATAGATTTTCTTCTGGAAATCTTGTGATTTGCGAATTTACTCTACTCCAGGAAATTATGCTTTTTAAAAGCTTTTATTTAACTTCACTCGTATGTATCTATGTATGTCAATATTTCACCCACATCCACTGAAGCTATCGAGCTGAAATTTGGCACACATATTTGGTTCCGATGACAATGCACAAAAAAAAGTGTACTTACATAAGTACAACTAAGTACCTAATATAAGAAGTATAACGTGTATGTACACGCGTTAGAAGTTATACTTCTTTGTATAACCTTTGCAAGAACAACCTGCACTGTCGATGTCTTATTTCAATCACCATGACATTGACGTTGTCACAAGAAGAACAACTGAAAATAAATAATTTTCGAGGTGGAAACTAGGCGATACCTACAAGGTATTTAATACATTGAAAGTTTTATTACAACGCATTATCTAGTTAAATAAAGTTTATTTAAATATCACAAAAAATCACCGGAATGAGCCCGCAGACTTTGACAATTGAAAATGTACACTGTCAAACCATTTTTTGATAATGTTGACTATAGCCACTTTTCCTTAACGCGCCAAAAGAAGTATAACTTCAAAAGTTATAAAAAGCTTTTTTTTTTAATTTTTTAATCATTATTCCAAACATGATGATATTTTATCTTTGTAAAATCACCATATGACTTAGTTTGCTACTTTACTTCAATGTTACAACTGTACACAAATGTAATCAACGTAATTAATATTAGAAGCAAACATGTAATAGAAATAGACTTATTAAGTAGAACTCAGCGACATCTACCTAATACACTTGTTCGTGCTTGGAACTCGGACTAAATCCCTCGGGCATGTTGCCGATCGCTGAATTGGAAGAGGGCGCCACTGCGCTTTTGTCTACAAGCGCAAATCGGCACCGACGGACGCGCGATCGCGTGGTTTCAGCTGAAGTTCGAGCGGTACGACGTAGGCGAGGGTGGACTGTAGTTGGCTCTGAAACGAGGTGAGTCTTTAACTGTAACTGGCACCGCTGGATGGCGCTGGTGTATATTAAATGTTTATTATTATAATTTTCTATCAACACGTTCGCGGGCGGTGAACCACACACAATAGAACTTTTATTTTTATAATGGCTATAGCCGTTCAACGCGCCCGAAAGGGTTAATTAAAGGTATTTATGATATCAATGAAAGCATTCAAATTACAACGCAATTTCTCTATGATTATGCGCGTATTGCTTTATGCAGATATTACAGTTTTTTAAGCTCAACGTAAAACCCACTCTTTGAGCTTACTTCATATATCAAGCAAGATATTCAAAACCACTTATCATTAATTTGGCATGATACTAATCACTAAAAACGAGATATGTGCCAGAGTAACGTGTGCGACTAAGAAAGTAGAAAAAATATATTTACCTTTTAGTATCTAGCGGCTATTTTGCAGGTAATCCGGTAATGTAATTGGCCATTACCTGCAGGCGAAATCCTGTGTTAACATAGAATGAAATTGTTGGGTTACTTTTGTTTACAAAAAATACTTACCAACAACGAACGTTGGATGTTTTTATTTCTTTTGAGCCTGAGGGGATGTTTTGTTTTTAATGTATCAACTAAAGATAATTAACCTGCATGATGTTGTAAAGATAGTGTAAGGAATAGTAATTTTTCAGAAAAACGAATCTAAATAATTGGTAGATATGTAGTCACTTCGTTTGTGTGTCAAATTAGACAATTTCAAGACCAATTCTTAGCGTTTTTAGTCAGTTGGTAGGATAAAACATGTTTCTGCATTGATATAGTATAATGTGTTTCTGTATGAATAAAAGTAATATATGAAAATTATGAAATAACATAATAATAATGTAATATTAATAGTTATATTATTATAATATTATTAGTTATTATAAATCTTTTAATAAGTATTACAAACAATTTTTACTTAGTTATATCTTTTTTAAATACCTAAAACGTCTTAAACGAATTTATAAAGTCAATCCCTATAACTGTAACATGCCCTGCGGGAAACCGCAAAGAGACGTTATTTTAATTTACTCATGCCCAGGTGAATTCTTTCACAGATTATAAAGTTCTTTATTTTGTATTAGGCTTTATTCCTCGATTCTCTACTTCGTTTAGGTATCGCAGCAACCTAGTGCTTTGGGATCAAATTAGCTTTGTCTTAAATAAAATTTGTTTCTTATTTATTCCCTTTGGGCGAATGAATACACCTGATAATTTCTCATACATCAGGTGACTTCATACAAACAATTTTTTTTATTAGATATGTAAAAGTTACTTGACTTGAAGCTAATTAACTGATCAGTTGGTAGGTAATCATATTTGAATATTAAGTCTTTTATGTTACCACAAATTTACTAAAAGTCCTTGGGAAATAAGGCAATTGATATTTTCCAAAGATTTTAAGGCCGTATTTTTTATTTCGACGAGTTTTTCTGTTGTAATTTCCAGTATTAGCCCGAAGTTTGTGGCCACCACCCACCTATTTAAATTTTAACGTTGTGTACATGTGAGTTAAATATTCTTGATGAAAAGTGGGTGTATTTATTTTGTATTAGCCTACCTTCGGGGAAGTACATGTATGAAGCTATGTTATGTTATAATTTTTGATCCGTCTATAATGATTTAAAACATTAACATGACCTACAAAGGATTTCATATAAACCCCACTGACCTAGATCCAACTCATGTTGTTTCTTGTGTCATGCCCGACGTGGAATACCTGACAGGTGGAGTCCGATCTATTACAATCATATAATGTGAATGTGAAACCTGGCAGTTCGTAAAACAAAGATAATCCCTCGCAGTACATATCTTTTGAGTGTACAAAAGGCATTTAACTAGTGTTTATTAGTTGTTTATTAATTTTGAAATACGAGATGTGTAGTCACATTATGTGATTGGGAATGAAATGTGCATTAAAAATTAAATAATTTACTAATGATAGTTTATAACTTAAAGCAAAAACTAACGAAGTAAATCTGTATTACTCTTACTAGTAGACTTTGACATGACCAATGTTAAATCAACTATATAAAATATTTCTACTTTTACTTAAAACAGCCTGGTGATTAGAGTTTATTTGTAACAATTTATCTTTAAAAATAGGTATCTGTAGCAAGTAATTGCTTATATGTTAAATAAAGTCAAGAGAATCTTAACAATGACGGGCAAAGAAATATCAAAAGGTTTATAGGAGAAAAAGGAAAAAAGTTTCACCTTTACATAAATAATAATTTACGGACGGTATGAAAACAATTTGTACTAAGATATTTCTTTACAAAAAGACGGAAGTGCGCTTTCTTGTTATTTATTTATAATGTTGTCTACGTTTATGCTTTCAACCTGCAATGCTGCTGTTCAAAAATGTTTATGTAGGCATTGTCAATGAAGGGCCCTTAGCCCTAGCCATTAAATTTTATTTTTTAAGTATGATAATGAGTGTGTTTAATTTGTAATTAATTTCCCTTTAATATTTATATAAGTATTTAACTTAAAATGTTGCACACCATTTTGATGGTAAATTGAAGTCATATTTGTTTTTCCACCTTTCTGTAACTACTATCTTGCAATAATATTGTAGATGATTCAGTGGGTAAAGCAAATGTTATCCATATGGAACATATTTACGGATAAAAATTACGCTATGCGGAAACCCAGGATATGGTTTCATAAGGAATCAAGATCAACTTTTCATATTTCAAGGCCCAGCAGTAAGAACCGTACAACGCTCTAACCATTGAACCCAAAATTTAAACACTTAGGGGTGGAATTTAAAAAAAAGGTGAACCAATTTAATAGCCTTATTTTTAATTTTCGTAGATGTGATGTGAAATGACAAAGTTTCTTACAAAATTTATTCCCTCTTTTACTATATTATTTCTGTCAAATTCTAGCATAATCGTGACCTTAATCATTTAATGGTATTTCATACAGAACCCTGTTAAAAATTGTCGCTATAAGTAGTAGTTTTTTTTATGAGCCTTAGTATCAAAAGAATCTCATGTTCTCGAGAATTATTTACATTTAAAATCTTAAAATTTCAAAGCCTTTTATTGGTTACAGGTAAAGTTAATAACTTTTTTAGGTATCGCTAACGACTAAATACATGATATACCTGACATAATAGACTAACATGAAAAGCCCAGTAGACTATTTCTCTATCTATTCAGATTTTAATTTTAAATTTAACACATCTCTATATAATTAACATGTCAATAGCATCTACAGTGGTACAATACTACGTTACAAAATTCTTACAAATAAATAAAAAATCAAACGACCCGAATTACTCGACGGACAAGGCAAGGCAGACAATATTTATTTCCAATTTATTGTCTCATAAACCTGTTTATGTCCAATCATTTTTATCCACGTAGCTACTGAACTAAAATACAGTAAGTATACTGACGATATCTACAAATATTCCAGCAGTACAAATAATCCTGTTGAACTTTACCGACAACTATTTTCGTCCACCACGCGAAGCCTTTATTATATACCGTACATGCCAGCCACTAAATCAGACTTATTCAGACGTAGAATAGACTTGGTAAACTAGCGCCACTATTATGGAAAATTCTCTTAGTAGTAGCTTGCATTTGACCTACTAGTTTTTACTTATGGGTGATTTTTTGGGTTTCGTCTTCGATAATCTCTTTGAACATGAACTACCTTCCTTTATTCCCGCCGAATAATTTGGGTTTGGCTGTTCTGTAAAATTCCGCAAATATTTATTTATTTTGTTTAACAAATGTATTGGGGTACTACACACCTCTTCCAACCCTGTGGGATAATATAGGCGTAATGTTACGTAAAAGAATAGTATAAGTCGCAATGGGTATTTTATATGGACTAACTATATAAATAATAGCTTACCTTTAATTACAAGTAATGCCGTAATTAACCCAATAAAATGTATTCAAGTTATTGCTGCCTAAACTTTACATCTACCTAGTTTTAATCCCATATGCTTAGCGGCAGACTTCATTCTACGACCTTGTTGATGTTCTTATTCTCCGCAGCGTTGTAAAAATGCTTGTAAAGTTCACTAACCTCAAAATTGGAGTTTTGTAACCTTACCCTTGCGGTTTTGTCTATCTTAGTGGCTTTTCTGATGATAATAAAGCGGCAAATATGTTTCGAATGCAAGAAAGCGAATACTTACAGCATGAGTATCATAACAAAGAAGGAGCATGAGCTATGTGTCACCGAGGCATGTGAAATTTTCAGGTGACGGGCGATAAGCGATGTGCCCGGCACTTTGGCAAACTGCCCTCACGGATATAGACGGGGACATGCGTTGTAGTTGTAGGTAGGTATCGCATATTTGTGTAAAGGTCCAACTACACGCTTGACGGTGGGTGTGACTTACCAAAAGACGAAATCTTTATTGCTACCAGATTGAACCAATTTGACATAATATATGTATTCAATTTTGCGTCTTATTTGTATATAGGTACATTAACGTGGCCATCGCTTTTGATTATTTCAATTTAATTCGTTTTATATTTAGAGTTTTATCCCGGATACCGTTTGAATTTTGCTTTATCTCGCTTTTAAATTAGCTTAACATAGTTTAGGATTGGGATCGAAATATTTACCTTGGCATGTATTAATTCATTCACATTTAAAGCTTTTCTCAGATCTTGCTTGTTTCTGTTCATTATTGTTATCACCAGGAAAGTGTAGCTGGAAGATAGAGTTCAACAAGAATCCGGCAATTTTCATTTCCGCTGGGACGTGCTTAGTGCTTTTCTAAAAAATAAGTAATGAAATAAAATGTTATGCTCGAAACTCAATTATTTTAAACTCGAAAGGTTCTTTTACGTTGGGCTATGAACCCAATGGCTCGCGTCGATTCTATGTTATCGACAGAGTCAAGCAACGATGGGCGCGGTCGGTTTATGGATAGGATGCCCGGTCTGTGGGTTAGACCCGTTTCGTACAGGTTGAAATAAAAATTGCTTTAAAATATTTGAACCACGGCAGTAAAAAGAGCATACATGGAGGATACTCAGGAATAGCAGATATTGATTAATAAAAGGCCCGGTCCGGTAAAATGAAAGGTAATTTTATAGTGTAATGTTTGGGAAATAAACGGAAATCGAGCTCACGGAGCTCATCCTCACGGCAAATGTAAATTATTGGAAACGAAGTTATGTATGAACGTTCATAGGTACGAGTAGCTCCTCGAGGATGAACGTGAGTTTATTAAATCTGTCCTGTGTTAGATCAAAGTTGGAGTAGGTATTACATTACTTAAAACATTACGCTGATGAGCTTCAACGTTAGGTTGTAGTAGTTGTACTTCAAACCACGGTACTGCCATAGTTGAATGAGGATGGTGGAATCAAGTTATGAAGTTCCTCAGACCTAACTGGACTAACCGTCCCTGTAAGCTCGTTTGATATCTTGTATCCATAAAAAAGCACTCACTAGAATAAATGCGGTAGAGGATAAAGAGAGAGCCTATGTCTGTTTGGAGGCTGTGGTCCTCTAATTTCCATCCGTCCATCCATCCATCGGCCTTTTTGGCCTCCGTCAATACTTTTTTCGAGACGCGGTCCCTCTAATTTACCGGTTGTTCTAAATGAATAGCACTTTAATTTGAACAGGAGTTAGTTTCATTGATACAATAAGAAGAGCCGCTTTGTGCCACGCTGACAGATTTATCTTCTACAAACACGGTCTCAGCGTTAGAGGATTTTTAATTTGGCCACAGAATAATAGTACTTTGGCGGTACTTCAGCTCTTCGAACTCAATGCCTGTGTAGCCGGCTTTGTGTATGCATCTTGTAATGGATCGCAAATTAAATCATTAAATGGTAGGCACACTTGTAAATGTTTCAAAATTTGAAATTTACATTGATCTGAATTAACGATATCAAAGAAACATGCCGTTTAGTAAGTTTAAGATCTTTGATAACAAATATACTGGAGTAGCGCAGAATCTCAACACTCAACCCCATTGATGTTAAATAATAATAATAATTGAAATTAAAAATTTAAATTTTACCGCATGCCGATGACGATTTGTACAAAAAAAATCAAAATTATTTGAAAGTACATATAAATATTTGATTCAATGTGATCGATAGAGCTCAGCAACGACGGGCGCCTCGGTTTGTGGATGGGTGACAACTAGTGGCAAAATTTCATGGGCGCTACCGTGCTTCGGAGGGCACGTTAAGCCGTCGGTCACGGTTGTTTTCAATGGTGAATACAATCGACAAGCCTTTTCGAAGTCCTTCGGGTGACTTGAGAACATTCGCCATTGGATTGGCCACTAAGCCCTGCACCAATCCGCATTGGAGCAGCGAAGTAGAGTATGCTCTAGACGTCCCGCAGATTAGCCTGTGGGGAAGAATGGATTGGATTGGCCACTAAACCCTCCACCAATTCGCATTGTGGTGGAGTATACTCAATACCTCCTAGTTCAATTTGACAAGATCAATAAGATTGTTTTTTTTTTTCAGGTTTTATAAACAAACGTCGACCAAGTGTTAGCAGATAAATTATAGTTTCGATTGAAATTAAAATTATATTTAAATTATGCAGGGGTTTTAAAATATATAAAATATTAAATTCTGTAACGGGTATTGCAATCTAATAATTAGAAAACATTTGAAGTTCACAATTATTATAAAGTTTTGTACAAATTGATGTATGGTTCTATATAAACTTTATAGTACCTGTACTTGCTATAGGTACTAAAGTTTTGATTGATTTATGTTTTTTTTTATTTTAACCTGAGTTGACGAGTAGGTAGTCAAACCAGTGCTCTAGAGATGTTAAATAGTGTTATTCCGATAGTGGTTTAGTACTAAAACAGTGTTTCTGAGTTGCTAGGGTAGTTAAAAACTCAAGGGGCACTTTTTTTGTTTAGAACGCACTCAAGTTCATTAATTTCTTTCAAGAACTCCTACTAGCAGATGTAACACTTAAATTCATAAATTTATTATTTCATTTTATAAATATAACAAATTTTGGTACGACGACGCCGCTGTCGCTGTCGTTGTCTGTCTGTCTATCTGTCTGTCTGGTATCAAGTGAAAATCCATAGACCCATATCTACCGAAGGACTTGCTGGAAAATAATTAAATCTTGATTGTATTAAAACGTCGATCGATATAAAAACACGGTTCCAAAAAATAACAACTTTAATCACAACGCGTGACTGAGGGTTGTCACAGCGCGCGATAGCAGAAATAAAGGGTTGTTATACTCAATTTGTTGCGTATGTATTAACTAAATAAATCTCACTAAAACATAAAGTATAAATTCGGCTGACCTTTACGTCATAGACCGTGAAATTAATCGCCAACGTCAGCCTGTCGTTGAAGTCACGGTTGGCCAGATTAGAATGTTGCTAATTAGTTTTCAAATAAATAAACTTTGGAATTTATAATTATTATGTATATCAATATAGGTGGTGTTGCATACGTAATCGATTGCAGGACTTGTTTAATTTTTTAACTTTAGGATTTTATTTTAAATTTGTGAAAACTAAAAAATAAAATTTTGAGCAGTAGGGTTTTTAGTTTTCCGTACACGAAGGTGAAAAACGGACACCTATTATACCTCCGCTGTCTGTCTGTCTGCCACTGGGATGTCTATAACTTGAACGCTAATAATTAGACAGTTAGACAGCTGAAATTATCAAAGAATGCGTTTTCTTGTAGCCGGTATCACAACAAATTAGAGAAAAGTAAAAAAGTAGAATTCTAAAAATCCCGGAGGTATTTTAATGTAACTTGTATGGAGTTCTAAGCTAGAGTTCCTCGGTTCGATCCTCGGATCAGGCAACAACTATTGGGTTTATTTGAAATGCCCGGTAGCAGCTCGGAGTCTGGATTTATGCTCAGTGTATGGCAACAGGCTCACCATTAGGTACATAACATTAGGTACATAACTGGTGAAAAGTTGGTGTACTAATAACACACCTCTGCTACCCCTTCGGGGAAATATAGGTGTGATAATATGTTATGTACATTTTAAAAATAGTAACCGGTATACACTAAGCCGACGTTTCTCGACTAGCTGTATCGTTTAGAATATTCGCAGCCAGTTGTCAGTGTAATAAATGGTTCGTAGCATTAAGCTCACCTGTTCCCAACGTTTAAACATCTTCCAAGCCTTTGCTGAATTTTAAAGAAAATAATTATGCCAGTCTTAAATACAAGTTATCCGTTTTAATAAGCAGATGAAAATATCACTATAATCTACAAAGGCTACTTTTAGTAGACTATATTATTATCTGAATATTGCTTAGGTCTTCAAATTCCGACCTGTAAACTGAGTTTAATATTTAAGGAAGTTAACACCTTCTTGACAACGATAAGACTAACTTTTTCCATAAGAATTAGGTAACTACGTTTGAGGACCAAAGTCACCAACATATCTCCAAAAGCTAGCAATCTAAATTGGCAATGGTCTGGCCACATCTGCCGGAGGATCGACAACCGTTGGAGGTTCGTAATGGCTTCTTGAGTGGAGACTACATTTAGGCAAACGTAGTGTGGGACAACCTCTTGCCCCATAGGCACGCCACTGAGAACACAGAACCCACAGAAACTCTTGAACCCACAAAAGTCCACTGCTGAAGAGAGAAAGAAAGAGGTTACGACATTATCAGGATTGATCGCCTAGTAAAAATTCATTATCGTATGTACTTGTTGAATGTTGTATGTTGATGACTAATTAAAACCAAACGGATAAGTGTATGTATCCATAGTATGAAAAAAAATTATAATGAAATAAAACTAATAAAATATTGTGTGTATGAAATTACGTTATTTTCTTTGAATTTTTTTTAAATTATATGACCACAACTGGAAATTGCAGTATTACAAGTAGGTTAACGGTTTGAAATATTATGTATGTACATTTCATGAATATGTTTCGTATGATTTTCAAAGATAATATGTTCAGCGTTTTTTTTAATATTTCACTCACATAAATTTTTAGATTTGCACGACCTTAACCTAACTTAAAAAAAACCATCTACTAATGTTCCGTCGTCTTAACTAAGTATTTATTGGAGAGTTTATCAAAAGAAAGTTATACTTATAAGTCAGTCGTAGTTAGAGAAATAATTATTATTGAATGGAAGGTGAACTGCCGTTTCTTTAAAAATACTCGTAACTTAAATATGCTCTCTATCTTTATCTTGCCTTTCACTTCTCAATAAGCAAGTTTAATTACTACAACCGACTTCAACCTTTTGCGAGCGTTGTTCTGCAAGGTTAACCCACAAATATTTTTTGCCGAACGATGAATAAATATACCTAAGATAAGATTTTTTAAATAAAGCTTGTATGGTTGTTATTTAGTTTGGACACAAGAATCTTAAAAAATACTTAAACTAATAAAGAAAGTGAAAAAATAGAATATATGAGGACAATGAAATAAATTTTATTTTTATCTTTAATTCATAATATGTTATTCGGATAATCAATATGAAATAATTCCAAAATTATGTTTGAAAGAGAACAGATGGATAATTTTCTTAATTGGGAATTTTATTTTCATAAAAAATAGTGATTAGGAATCAGTATGACTCCATTGCGGACTTTTGAAGACATAATTTCCTACCTACTCTTAACTCTCTTGATTTTTTTCCTATACCCTTGTCGGAACCTTACAAACGGAGAGCCTATATATAGAGAATTACCCAGCAATCATGACTGTAGCATCATGGCATACTTAGTTCCTTTAAGTGTAAAATATTATTTGTGTAGGTATACATTATGATGTAATATGTATACATGAAAATAACAGTCAAAACCTTTTATCTGTTCTGTGATCCAAACATACAATTCCAGACCTGACGGAGCACTTTGTACAACAGGAGTTCGAAGGAAACCAATTACTAAACATTACTAGGTATAAGTGCGCGTTTAGTTTCGTCGAAAACTTGACGTAAAATAATTAGCAGTAAATTACGTTGCTTAATACACCTTCAGGCCTTATCAACAATTTTAAACGAAAACGGATTGAAGGTATCCTTTTGGCCATCCTAGTGATGGTTTAATTCCATTAGTATTAAAAGTATGCACCATAGCTGTAAAGAATTTCAATAGTATACTGTCATTATACATTTGGGATATTGTTTGTGTATGATTTACAAAGAGTTCCCTTTTGTAACTGATAGTAGCATTATTATATTATATCTCTCTTCAGATCCTTTTAATATAAACATTTTGTTAAAAATAAACTATTAAAAGGATGTACGACAGCATGACGCTTTTTGCAATGAAAATAATAAGTTGATACACAAAACGCAAAAATCTGTTGCAGAAATGACTGAGATACTAGAAGAGTTTCAAATTGTTGGTCAGGACGATAATTTTATCTGCATACTGTTCCTTTACTTGGCTATAAGGGTACCTGATATTACACTTATACCTATCGGTATCTACTACAGTGGCGGTTAACCAATATTAATGAGGAAGCATTAGATCCGCGCTGATCCATGCCGCGTCAAGTAATAGATTACCCCTTTACTTATGAATTACATAACATATAATATATTTGTCTCATTTGAAGTATTTGTAACTTCCCAATTAAATAACTTGAGCTACAACTACTTCTACTATTATTCTGTGCTACAACCCATAGACGTCCCACTATTGGGCACGGGGGAGACCCGTGCCACAGACGCAGCTGCGGGAGGTCTAGACCGTACTCCACCACGCTGCTCCCATACGGATTGGTTGAGGGGTTACTGGCCATACCAGTGTCGAATGTTCTTAAGCCACCCGAAGGTCTTCGACAAAGCTTAACGATATTTTTACCATTGAAAACAACCGGGAACAACGGCTTAACTTGCCCTCTGAAGCACGGTAGCGCCCATGAAATTTTGCCACTGTCACCACATCCACAAACCAACCGACCTACCTACCTTAATTATAAGGATTATAAGTTTGTAATCGTATTGAAAAATTATTTATTTAATTTTACATTCCATTTTCTCAATTATCAATGACATAAGATATCTCATTTTTGAGTAGGTATACTTATGTATATTGCTTTACCGCTTGCTCCCATGATGCTCATAAAATATCGCGTAAGTGCGGGAACTTGAGAGATTTCGATAAAAGATAAGAATGTCGAGTAAGAGTGATTGTGATATCATTTGGAGAAGTATCCTTTCAGAAAAAAATTGGTGTTGCTTCATTATTTATGCAATACAATCCCTTAGTATAAAAGTTATCTTTACATTAAATACATAGCATATGTAAAAACTGTGTGTCAAGTTACATTGGCCTTTCGTCTTGGATCTAGTGGTTTATAAATAGTTAAGGTTAGGCAATTAGAGAGGGGAGGTAACGACTTTAGCGAGGCATTGTTATCCTAAAAACCAGGCTCATGATAAATATCCTTGCATAAATGAAATCCTTTATTGAGTTAATGTGAAAATGTCTAATAACTTCTTATTTCTAAGGATATTTGTATAAGCATTTAATTCTGTTCTTAATATCCATTAGTGCAACTTTCATGTAAAGGCTCAAGGTCAAGAATTAAAGATACTTTAAAGGCTTTTGTTGTATAGCTTCAACGTTAATCAATCACTAACTGTTCATTTGCATAGATTTCATATAAGTACCAATAGTCCTATGTAGCTGAAAAGAACTTTATACGGCCTGCGGTTTCGATTTGTGATGTGTCATGCCGGATAGTAATTCTACTGAGTAAAGCTAAACCTCGAATAATATTCTTATTCTAAAAACTTCCTGAATCATTCATTCATTCAAATCTTTATGATTAATGTTATCGTATGTTAATGCGATAGGTGACAGCCCAGTGGCTATCGAACCATTCAGCGGTGACAGCCCAGTGGCTATCGAACTCGCCTCTCACTCGAGCGGTCCGGGTTCAAGCCCCAGCGGCACGCACCAATGACTTTTCTGAGTTATGTGCGATTTAATAATTAAATGTCACGTGCTGTAACGGTGAAGGACACATCGTGAGGAAACCTGCATGCCTGAGAGTTCTTGTGAAGTCTGCCAATCCGCACTTGGCCAGCGTGGTGGACTAAGGCCTAATCCCTCCCGTTCTGAGAGGAGACTCGTGCTCAACAGTGGGACAAAGAAAGGGTTGGTGATGATGATGATGATGATGATGTTAATGCGGGGTTCTATTATACATCTTGAAACATTACCTATTCTTAATTAAATCAATCAAGTTTGACTTGCAAGGAGCAATCAAGTTTGCTTTCTGAGCAGTAAATATCCCTACATGTTACGGTCACGAAATCTATTTTACAATATCGGTAAGTTACATTGTTACCATATTACCGGCGTATGGGCTACTTTTATGTACCTACGTATATCAGAAACCTTTGGCATCGCATCCCTTTTTAAGTTAATTTTAGTTCAAATTTCCCCGTGATCGGTCGACTCACACCAATTACATGAAAGATAATCTGATCTAAATCAAAGTAGAATGTCGTGCAGCCCCAGGCCTAGACCGGGGCCTATAGATATTTGTAACATAACATCACTACTTCATTTCCCCGAAGGGGTAGACAGACCTCTGTTTAGTACACCCACTTTTCACTAGTTATGTTTAGGTCCGATGTAATAGGTGGTGAGCCAATTACCATAGACCGGATACAAATCCAGACTCTGAGTCATTTTAGATAAGAAAAACACCAATAGTTGTTGCCCGACCCGGGGATCGAACCCAGGACATCCATCTTAGCAGTGGCGCTTGGGACCACTCGAACGAGGCGTATATAGGCTACGTTACACACAAAAATAAAACGTAAGTTAAAGTAACCATAAATTAACGACTTGTACAAATAGTGTTAAATTTTTCTGTATCAAAAATTCAAAATGGAAATAACATACATCCCACCAACACGTAAACTGTGCAAGATACCTACAAGGTTGCAATAGCAGTTTTAGCCAATAAGCCTTTGAAAGGTTCATTAATGAGCATAAGCCTCCCACGACACAACTCCGATCAATACTGCGCCCTTTGAACCCAGCGGATTCCCGCCATCTTCTGGTGGACTCACACCTCATCGAAGGGTGACAAGTGCACCTTTTTACGAATTGTGGTCGCCATTCGAGGACTTTTCATCCCCACCGTTTAGCAGTCGAAAATGATGTGGTCAATTGTGTGATCATAAGACTTCAGCTTGTGAACTCTGCGAGCTTTTCGTATGTAGTTAAGTATTAGTATGTTACGAGTAAGTATAGTTCGTGTCATTCAATCGCAAAGCTAAATAACGAGTAGGTATTAATCACATAGCGCCACCAGCTACCACCCCAAAATACTAAGCCCACATTATAACTCGCCCACTCCGTCTGCGTTTGCGAATTTCCGTGAATCTGCGAGAACAGGTTTACTAATTAAAAGTTTCTATTTCGCTCTCGATAACTGAAATAAATGACTTTGTATTCAATTTGCGTTTATTTTTATTCAATAATCAAATAGTATTTAAATTAATTATCCAACATATCCTGTTTCAAACAAATCATGATTTTATCAATCGACGTCATACAACAATTAGAAAATTCAGGACTATCAGATTCTGCACATCATAAGCTAGGCTTACTAGAAAGAGGAAACTAATTTAATTACGCTTCCGTTCATTGGCGTCAATTAAATAATCGAAATTGGTTTGAAATCGTTATCGCGTATTCGCGGGGCAGAGTGCATAGTAGCGGCGCGGCGATAAGCGCAGCCGGCAGCCCGCAGCACGCGTGTGCGGCGGCGGCGGCGGCGGCGGCAGTCACACTCGGCTGGCTCGCGCGGCCACACGCGCCTCCCGCGGCCCCTCGCCGCTCGCCGCCGCTCCCGCGCCCGCTCATCTTGTGTCCTACCAGGTAAACAACTACACAACTTTACAAACAAACCATCTCCCGAACCCACCCCGACTAACTCGAACAAGTCGGATTGATCGGAGTCAAACACCCTTTCATAGGACCCCTGAAATATCGTGTGAGGATTCGACGTACAGCATCGCATTTGGAGTGCGATCAACTTTTAGTGCACGTTTTTTTTTGATTTTATTTTTGTGGTGCTAATGGATCGACAGGTGCTGTTAATGTCATCGTTGTGTAATTGGCACTTAAAATAACAAAGTCGAATATGTTTTGAAACATTATTATTATGTCACGAATTCAAGAATAATGAACGGCGAACATCTATTTCATCTGATAGCGTGGAATAGTTAAAAAGAGGAAACAAAAGAAATCGTACAGAAAGCTGCTGACAGAACGGAAACATCCGGACGTTTGTGTTCTTTCCAATCTCAATGTATTGAAAACCAATCCATTTGCGGCCAAAGCCTTGGAGCAGGCATTGTATGGATACCAAAAGCACTAACAACGTAATGCAAGATTAGACACATTACGCATGTATTTGATTACTTGCAAGCATTGCTTATCGACGATGGCCTTGAGATGAGCCTGAATTTCTTGAAGAAGCATCTACTTATCAAGATTAAAGCCGCACTATCTTCATTATTACATCGATATTACAAGATCATAACGTTGTTCCGATATTCATTATCGAACATCGTATTTCGCAAATCGTTAATCCTTGCCAAGTGTTATGACTGCTAATGTATGTCTGCCTCAGTGTGTGCGATACGGATTACATTATTTTGTGAATAATATAATAGATTATTTATAAAATAATCTGAGTTGACATCAGGGCCATTTGTTAGCAAACAAAGCATGTAACCTATATCAAAAACGAAATCATGACTAATTTATTAAACTAATGTTATTAGTAATTCCCATAATTAACATCAAAGGTAATCTTAATGAAGTACAACAAATTTCACAAAATTCACAGCATAAACGTGAAATTTATAGCTTTCAAGGCAGAATAGATATTATTTCACTTCGTTTCATCAAGAACATTTGGATGCTTTTAATCACTAAATTTGATCTTTATAACAGACTTAGAAAGCTTTTTCAATAGAACAATGCGTACCTTAAAGTTCTAATGAATAGCTATTATGAATATTTCTAAGCTCCGACAGTTTAAAAAGCCGATTAATAACCCGTTAGTTTTTTTTAATCACATAAAATGTGTTCCGTTAGGTTTCTACTGCCTGCTTTGCTTGAAATAGAGAGCTCTACAAATTAATGTACATGCAGATGACATTATCTGACAATAACAGAAATGATCAAATAAAAATTCATGGGATACCTAAGTTATTCAAGACTCGGTGTATTGATAGTGACATTGGTCGTAACCTTTTCCAGATCATACAAACAAAGATTCCTTTTGCGTATAATCCATGTGTATACAAACTTTACAAGGTGCCTAAAGTTTTGTCTGGTTACCAATATTTAAGAGAACATATTATTATCATGACTGATTGCATTATTTAAATTTAGTGAAGTTTATAAGGACAATCGCAGCACCCCCACTAAAATTATTTTAATAAATTACTTCGCCTAACTTTTTTGTAAAGTGTATATATACGAGGAACGGAGGGTCTGGTAGGGTATATGTATATTTATATATAGACTAGTGGACGCCCGGCAGCTTCGCTCGCGTGAAATTTGACATTCACTAACTTCAAAAACGGCAAAGTTTCTTACTAACTTTGCACCCCCATTTTACCCCCTTAGGGGATGATTTTTCAAAAATATTTTCTTAGTGCTCCCCTACGTTATAAAAGGAACCCCTGTGCTAAATTTCAAGTTTCTAACCCTTATAGTTTAGGCCCTGCGTTGATATGCCAGTCAGTCAGTCAGTCAGTCAGTCAGTCAGTCAGTCAGGCAGTCACTCACTCCTTTTATATATATAGATTTTCTTCACCAATTCTTGTTGCCAATTTATCTCGAGGCGGCACTGTCTGATATTTTGAAAAGTGGACTAGTAATACAATTAATACGGTAGTGACTCTGCCTGTTACGCCAAGGGTCGTGGATTCGAATCCCACTCAGTAAAAACATTCGTGTGACGATCACTTGTGTTTGTTGTGTATCTGGATGTTAATTATCTATATAAGTTTGTATGTATGACACACATAAAACAGGCTCTGCCTAGTTTGCGGTCAGTGGCCGTGTATGAAGATGTCCATGACATTTATTATTATTATGAAAAATACAAAGCCAATACAACTTTAAAATCATGCACCCTTTTGTCAAGCGAGTACTGATTTATCCATCCATCATCCTTTTGAGGTCCACTGTTGGGACATAGGCCTCTCCTAAACGACAGCACTCCAACCGGTCCTGTGCCTTTGGAATCCAGCGGTTTTCCGTCGTCTCCTTCAGTCTGTCCACCTTGTCGTTGGGCGACCTGTACTCATTTTTTCGAGCCGTGGTCTGCATTCGAGGACTTGTCTTCCCCACCGGTTATCAGTCCTTCGCGTACTGATTAGCACCTGAAAACTCGAATCCACTTATCGCGTAGTAACAGTAGTAACAGCAAGTAGATAAGTTACGAGTAACTATAACAGCTACTCGTAATTTATCAACGACTACATAATTTTACTTATTGTTCACTTAGGTACAATTAGATACTAGGAGTACATAAAACATAATGAATTGCAATCGATCTCCATATACGTTTCGTCGTCCCGGATTCATTATAGCCACTTATTGAAGAAGCCAACTTTATCCTTGCCATGTATTACGTAAATGCAATATGACGATCATAAATGACCACATACCTACAATAAACAATACATAAGACAGTATTTATCGCTCCTTCACGTGCCCATTAATCATATCTGGTCGTTAGATTCCCTTAAAAGCCGATTGGTTCCACTCCTACATAGATCTGACGTTTATTGATCATAACTAGAATTAAACGTAGTTATCGTAAAATTATGACTTGCTAGTTTCTCGATTGTATTGGTATTGCTATAAAATCGAAAATATTGGTTAGTGTGTCTATAGATTGCACTGGGACGAAATTTGGACTTTTATATGTACTAAATCCAACTATGTAGGTACCTATATATTGAATTGCCGTAAAGGAATCTAAACATAAACAGCTTCTTCAATTTAACAGAAAATGTAAAGTAGTTAACTGAGGGATTCTGTTAGAGAAGAAAATGCTAAAGTTAGCTGTAAGGTTAAACAATTCTAATAGTTTTGCTACGGCTTTGCTTCAGTATTGCTTCAGCTTCAGTTATTTCCGTGCATAATAGTATTTTATTTATATGTAGGGATGGAAGAAAACATCTTATTTCAAGAAAATTAAATAAAACATTATATGGGAAAGCAAGATTTACTATCTTAAATCTTAATCCTGCAATCACTTTTATTATGTGAGTGAAGATGTGTTAAACATGAAATCAATTACTTCAGTTATTCTTAAGCTAGCTTAAGGTTTCTGAAATGCCTGTACCGGTAAATAAATAAACTTTGACTTAGTTCCAACATCGCCGGTAACGAGCACCTTACTTAGTAGGTTATTATAGTTCAACGAAGTAAAATTATCCACCTCAACAATCTCGCCATCTTCGTGCCGTATCAAATCCAAATAGAATGCTGTTGAAAACAACATTCTCATATTTTTTGTTGGGTTGACTGGTAATTTATCACTTCAAGATATCGGCGTTAAATTTGTGTACTACTGGACAAATTTAACGGCGATACCTTCAAGAAATGATACATTACATTACATGAAGTCTCATTACGGATTTGAACTTACTGTTTTGACCCGGTTTCCTGCCGCAAGGCTTACGATAGAGCATAATAACTGCTATCTAATGATGACGATATAAGTAGGTTCAGAACATAATATCTATATTATATTACAAACTCGATAGGTACGCAAAGACACATACATTTAGAAATTATTTCGTTTAGGTACTCAATTTTGGCGTGAAAGTGATAAGTAACGCAAACAATTTGATTATCCGTGATATTTTTGTCATGAGAAGTACAAAATTAATAATAATATTTTTCACATTTATTTTTCTGTTAATTATTCATCTGTCTATTGTTGTGATAACGGCCACATTACTATTCACTATTTCCATTCAAGAGATAGAGCCCTGTGACAGACAGACAGCGGAGGCATATTAATAGGGTTCCGTTTTTCACTCTTTGGACACGAAACACTAAAAATTGTAGTAGGACCATTATAACAAAAAAAACATGGTGCTATTAGCAAGACTGTAAAGTCAAATAATTTATTTCGCTATTAGATGATTGGGCACGCTTAACGAAAGACTAGGTAACTACAAACTACTAAAATAAAAAGAGTTATAATGCTATTCTCTATTAACTAATATAAAGCAGGTCCAACGCAATTTTTTTTACCAGACTAAGGACGTAGGTCCACGGTCAATCAATAAACAAGACGATAAAATTTCACCCTCAGCAGGCGCGCATTGTAACTTTGTATGTTAGTGGACCTCAGTTGCAATTTTGTTATTTTTACTTCGAATTTATTTCTATGAGTAGAAGTCTAAAAATTGGTTAAACTGTAGGAACGTTAGACTCTTGAAATTGTTCCTAAAGTATAATAAGTAATCTGCAAACATGTAATGATATGCATACTGTCGTTGTTATTGCTATCGTTGATTATTAGAACAGACTGTTAAACTTATGCTAAGACAAAATTGTCTTAATATATGTAGCGTTATGGTGGGCGAAATAAAAGAATTAAAAACACTCGAATTAACTTTATTTGAAGTTCCCACTTAGCGTTCACGTCCTTTCGTCTTCACCCAGATTAGCCAAGAGCTATCTTTAATTAGTCATTCATCTCTTTTACACCCATACATCCATCCCTTTCTGTCTACTCATACTTTCTTTCAATTCAGTCGTGTCTTACCGGATATTCTTCTACGTCATAGCCATTTATCCATCGCTTACTTACGAGTACATATAAATGAAATAATCAACAAATATAAACCACTGGTTACATAACAGGTAGAACTGAAAATAATATATCATATCGAGACTTCGTCGAAACTCCGAACATTCCTACCAAGAAGGAATTTTCTCATATTTTTACGTACTCCAACTTAATTTTGCTTCGCAAATTGCTCGACCTTCTTGTATAAAGGTAAAAGTCAAGTAGGTGTGTAGCTATTTAATTATTAATGTGTTTACGAGAATTGTTACGCCGCTTCGTCTACTTAGGCACCTTTACGATCCCAAATCAGTATTAACAACATCAACATTATCTCTTACTTTGATTGAAATAATCTTAACAAGTAGCTTTGTGCTACTTGTTAAGATTATGATGCAGGTAGATTTTTCCTTATTTGTGAAATGTATTTCCGTACTTACGCAGCACATCTGGAAAAGAAAATGGCATTTAAGAGCAATGAAAACCAGCAATTAATTTTTTGTAAATATAATATATTTTTCTGTATTCTGAGCTTTACGTATATAAATTTTAAAACTAAGTAATTTTGATCCATGAACACTGTGCGAGAAGAGGAATATAAAATTTGGCGTTAGTTGAACTGTTTATATTCATATGGTAGTTAACGAACCCGTAGTGAATTACTGTGAATAGATGGATACATGATGCCGTTGTTAAAAAAGTAGATACTTTATATTCGTCTATATCTATCAAACCCTTCATTGCATTGAACCTAATTTCCATCAACTGTAACCAAGATTAAGTTGATTATTAATACAACAATCAAATTTCAAATAATCTAATCATTGTAGCCAATTAAGCTGCAGCATTACATGGCTATTATAAGACTATTGTTAGTTGGACGTTCGCCTGGTTGGAATTGTATTGGGAATAGCTGTCGCTAATTGTGGATTTATTAAAATAGAATTTCTCGCTGGCTGGATATATAAGTCTCAATTATAATAATTAAATTACAACTACTAATTGAATAAATAATTCTTCGTATTTCAAAGTAAAACATAGAGCACACCATCTATAAAGTGTACCTAAATATTATATATATAATATAGGTATGTATAGTATTTATATTATATACTAGTGGACGCCCGCAGCTTCGCTCGCGTAGAATTAGACCCATCAACGACGTCTACCCGCGTTCGGGTTGCCCACTTGACTTCTGCAAAGTTTCATACTAACTTTGCACCCCCGTTTTACCCCCTTAGGGGGTGAATTTTCAAAAATCCTTTCTTAGTGCTCCCCTGCGTTATAAAAAGAACCCCTGTGCAAAATTTCAAGTTTCTAACCCTTATAGTTTAGGCCCTGCGTTGATATGTCAGTCAGTCAGTCAGTCAGTCAGTCAGTCAGTCAGTCAGTCAGTCAGTCAGTCAGTCAGTCAGTCAGTCAGTCAGTCAGTCACCTTCTCCTTTTATATATATAGATACAGGTATTGTATACAGGTATTAGGTATAATATTTAGTTTATATGTGCTTTAAAGTGGCAGACTTCTATTAAAGGTGTAAATCTGTGCACCTTTTGCTTACTTTTGTTATATGATGTATTCTTAGATTCAATTGTTATCGAAATGTGCCATTTTCGAATACTGAATACTAAGTTGGTAACCTACCTACCTATTTTTACTTGATATATCAATGGAGCATACAACAATTCTGTTATTTATAGGATTGAAATGCTCGTAAATTAATTTTGTAACAGTAATTAGTGTGCATGTAAAGTGTTATCAAAACGGCAAAGCCAGAATCTGTCTCATATAACCATAATTAACTGACTAATCTATCATATCATCTGAATGACGTTGCATCTGTGCACTTAAAACTCGCAAATGCATTATTGCTCAGGCATACATGTTGCATCAGACACATCCATACTAATATTATAAATGGGAAAGTGTGTTTGTTTGTTTGTCCGGCTTTCACGTCGCAACGAAGCTATCATATGGTATGGTTTTTGTGTGTGGAGATAGTGAGGAGGGTGGAGAGTGACGTAGGCTACTTTTTACCGCGGTAAAACACCCCCATGGAAAGATATCGATGTTTTGTTATTTGCTAGATATTTAGTTCCGGATGTTGTTAATAGATGGCGTTAGTAAAATTCATTTGCAAGTTCTGAATTTCGCTAACAAATTATACACTATACAAATGTGTCATGATAAACAACTCATTGTTAATTCCCTTTGACCACGCGGGCGGAGCCGCGGGTAAAAGCTAGTTATTTTGATAATGCAAATGAACAGATTAAATGTAGGTATTATTTAATATTACATGCAGATTTATTAAAACTGAATAAACGATTGTTACTTAGCAAAGCGAGCGCGATGCAAAGTAAAAAAAATATTTATCTTTGTATATATAATTCTTGTGTACGAGTGTATGTGTGTGTATTGATGAAATTTTTTGTGTGTGTTCAAGGGGATTCGAGAATGATTTAGATTCACAATTTGGTCTACTGGAAAATGTTTTTTAAACACGATTTTAGTATTTTTGTATGAACAATATCCAAATATTTTAACCGTCGTTAATTGATGTGAAGTCATTTACATGAAGTGTCGCGTCACTTTGACATTTCATATGGCAGAACAATGTTTGCGGGTTCAGCTAGTCATATTTTAAAAAAATTACTTAAATCAATTTTATACGTCTTAGGTAAACTATCTAGTTATTAGTAACTACTCTTATTACTATCAAGACCGCTTATTGATCTCTTCACCGTGTCCGGTCCTGAACTAACTTTAGCTTGTGTAACATTAATTGCATTAGTCCTTTAATTGGCGAAGCTAAACTTGTTATTGAAGACGCGATTATACTCATACTACACAAATAACACAATGTATACAACAGTTCTTGTGTGCGTTGCACTTTTAAAAGAAACAGAAAGTAAATAAGAAATAGGTATGGAACGCACAACGTCCGAGAACTTTTATCGCCTCAATACCTATGAAATTGGCATAAGAAGTTGGAAAAAGTTTTCTGTTGCAGAAACGTGAATTTAACTTTAGTGAACATCTCGTACCAACTTAACATATTAGTTTTCTATCATCTTCTAATATATAAAATTTCCATGTCACAATGTTTGTTGCAGTACTCCTCCGAAACGGCTTTACCGACTTTTACCAAATTTTATATGCGTATGCAGTAGGTCTGAGAATCGACTAACATCTATTTTTCATCCCCCTAAATGTTAAGGGTAGTCCAACACAAAAAAGTTTTTTTTTAATTTTTAGACGAAATTTTTTGTTTTTATTTTTTTATGATATAACATTAGAAAATACATACAACCTTGAATTTTCAACCCTCTACGATGAACCCCTATTTTCCCATCACGATTTTTATTTTTAATAATTTCCTTCAATTATGATTGGCAAAACAACGTTTGCCAGGTCAGCTAGTCTTTTTATTATAATATTAACTTTATCAGTAAAGTCTCTAGGATTTCGAAGTGATTTTTTACCTAGTATGTGTGATCATTACCTAAAAATATATAAATCAGTACAGGCGGTCTGGTTACATAAACATGTATATGTTGCGTTAATAATACAGTCACAGTAAAGTAAGAACTTGGAATCCCCGTTTATATCACAATTATTTTTTCGGGGCCGCTTCTGCGGGTAGAACTTTTATCAAACTTAGCTCATTTTTAACACGCTTTTATTAGGTCGACCTGTATGTAACTATGTAATGGAATCTAAGGTAACTAACTTTACCATCTTTCAAGGATCGTAGCGTAATGAAAATCGGCAGCTGTATGTAGTTCTGATGACAATACAATAATATAGTACTGTCGAACTCATCTGATCATGGAGCCGGAAGATATAAACTGGAACTTCATGATGGAACATCGTATCATAGCTGTTTTTGGATTTCTTAGAAAAGTCTTGTAATGAACTTTGACCACGATTAAGTTTCAAGGTGTGATGATGAAGCCGGAAGATAGGCACTGGCATTCCATGATGGAATATCGTATCATAGTCGTGTTTGCACTTGTGAGAAAGGCCACATAATGGACTTTCAACACGATCAGGTTTCATGGTTATAACAAACCTATTTTTGGTTTTTACGTGCATTTATAAAAGCGTGTTTTTCTAGTTTTTTTTGAACTATTAATTTATTAACATTATAGAAGCTTACAGTGATATTTCAACAAATTAGCCAGATTATTGAGAAATTTAATAAAAATTACGACAGCTAATTCAGACAAACGGGTTCGGCTCTTTAACGGGCGCTCGACGGTATATGCCATTATTTATTAATATGTGAGGGCTCGCTGTTATATGAAAACTCTTTCTCTTGAACGATTTATTGTAAAGGAAAAGTAAACGAGGCACATAATCCATTATTCCTAACACTGAATAATAGAACTAACCTTCCTATTTTCCTTACAGAGTAAGAATAGTATAAACGCTAGGTACTCACTCACACCTCCGCGGTAAGCCTAAGCCTGTGTACAGGAGGCGGACACAACATAATTGAACGTCCATGAACCTAGCACAAGTATTTATATGCGAAATAAATATCTGCCCCGATTTGAACTTGATGACGACAATGAACGACGGCTAAAATACAAAAATACTAAAATTGTGTTTAAAAAACATTTTCCAGAGGACCAAATTGTAAATCTAAACCATTCTCGAATCCCCTTGAACACACACAAAAAATTTCATCAACATCTATCCAGCCGTTTAGGAGGAGTTCACTGTCATACACACGTACACAAGAAATATATATATTAAGATTGTTACTCAAATGGTAAAGTGAAGTTTGCCACGGGGCCTGGATACTGCTCATTGCGTGTATTTTACATCAGTATACCACATTTATCTGTGCCTAGCTGCATCACAATAATCTAGGTCATAAGGCAGTGCTGTGGCAGTGCCGTCACGCCGCCGCCAGTGCGGTGGTTTACAATGTTGACACTCCGGCGAGTAAATTAGCAAACATCGAGGCATAACCAAACATGCTGATCCTGATGTGCAATGGAACTCGAGCTGAGTCTGTGTTATAGAAACTACTACTAGCAATTATATTATTAGACTAATTGACGTCCGCAGCTTCGCTCGCGAGGAATTAGACATAACAATAGTTTCGTTTACACCTAGTAATATTATATAGCCTATGTTGCTCAGTAAAGATGCAGCTTTCTAATGGTGAAAGAATTTTTGAAATGGGTAGTTTTTGTGTGAATACATTACAAACAAATCTTTCCTCTTTACGATCTTTAGATATATATTTCTTGTGTACGTGTGTCACTGAACGTGTGTCACTGAACTCCTAAACGGTTGATCGGTTTGCTCGACTGGAAAATGTTTTTTAAACACGACTTTGGTTTTTTTTTTGGTATGAACAATATCCAAATATTTTAACCGTCGTTCATTGACGTGATGTGTCGCGCCACTTTGACATTTCATATGGCAGAACAACGTTTGCGTGGTCAGCTAGTATTTGTATAGATAGATAGTAGATTATTAATTGGGGATCTTTTCATGTGATATTAATTATATAAATGTTATTATAATTGTAGCGTCCATAGCCCAGTGGATCATTAATAGTTTTATGGACGCTACAGTGCTTCCGAGGGCACGATCATTAATAATTTCATGGCCGCTACAGTGCTTGAAACAGTCTTTAAGCCTTGTCGAAGAACTTCGGATGATGGAGTATTCTCTAGACCTCTTGCAACTGTGTCTGTGATCCGTGCCCAGCAGTGGGACGTCTATGGGTTGTAGCTAGCTAAATGTTAATGTATGTCAATGACTAACATAACATACATATGCATAAAATTACATTGAATTATTAAAAGAAAATATTATGCACACGTAGTATTAGCACGAAAATACTACCATTGGTCTGACACGCAACATTTTGAATAGTTAGTTACCTAGATACGATTGCATATTATTTGGCCCATGTCACTTTGGGAATTGGTATGGTTATGTCTACGATTATAGAGATATTTATAATCTTTCGCAATAAAACCTTATATACAGGGTTATTGGTAATTCGACGTATTCCCGTTAGGAGGTGATAGGGGTGACTATTTGTGATAATTTTAACCCCCATATGCATTATGCAAAAGTGAACCATTTTCGAGTTATCATGCTTTTCAGCTTTATTCAAAATAAGTCAGAATTGCAACATCAGAAATTTATTAAAAAAAAAGTATCAATTTAAATGTAATTTTTTCTTTTGATTTATAAAAACGATTAAACAATGGTTATTTATCAACATCAAAACTACAATTATCGGTCCAACTTTAAAAATGCGAGACGATTAACGATATTACTTCAATATTTTTTGAGATTTTTGTCCACTAAAATGCCTTAAAAACAAAAAAAACTTATATCAAACTTGGCTTGCAGATTATTTTAAAAACATAACCGTTTTCTTAGCTTTCCAACAAGGCATAACAACTATGAACTTATTTTAAAAAAACTGAGAAAAACCGATCACAAAGGAAGCAGGCGGAAATTTTTATTCGTACTAAATTTATGGTCGTTCTTTAAAATTTCAAAAAAATTAATTAAAAACAATGCCCAGTGTAAGTAAAACAAAAAATATAAATTTAAAATTAAATTTAGAACCAGTAAAATAAATATCTTGGACATTCTCACACACGGCCATCTGACCCCAAAGTAGGCGCGAGCCTGTGTTATGTATGGGTGTCAGAGACTGATATACATACATAGATATTTTTAAATACATACTTAAATAGATAATATTGAGATCCAGACACAGAACAAATACAAGTGTTCGTCACACGAATATTTGTCCTGAGTGGGATTCGAACCCACGACCTTTGGCGCAACAGACAGGGTCACTTGCCGATTGCGCCAATGGGCCTGTCAAGTTTAGTAATTATAACAATTAATAATAAGTAACAATTAAGACATTTTGTAATTTAGCCTAATTATAAAATAGACCTCCTGTCCTGCAAATGTGATTCGGAATAATTTGAATACTTCGGTAGTTAAGTTACTCCTTAGAAAAATAATGAGACTTTGCGTACGCGAAGTTCCCTCGAGCAAGAATTTTAATTAGGCTAAATTACAAAATGTCTTAATTGTTACTTATTATTAATTATTATTATTACTAAACTTTTAAAGGTTCTAAATTTAATTTTATATTTATATTTTTTGTTTTATTTACATTGGGCATTGTTTTTAAATACTTTTTTTGAAATTTTAAAGAACGACCATAAGTTTAGTTCGAATAAAAATTTCCGCCTGCTTCCTTTGTGATCGGTTTTTCTCAGTTTTTTTAAAATAAGTTCATAGTTGTTATGCCTTGTTGGAAAGCTAAGAAAACGGTTATGTTTTTAAAATAATCTGCAAGCCAAGTTTGATATAAGTTTTTTTTGTTTTTAAGGCATTTTAGTGGACAAAAATCTCAAAAAATATTGAAGTAATATCGTTAATCGTCTCGCATTTTTAAAGTTGGACCGATAATTGTAGTTTTAATGTTGATAAATAAACATTGTTTCATCGTTTTTATAAATCAAAAGAAAAAATTACATTTAAATTGATACTTTTTTTTTAATAAATTTCTGATGTTGCAATTCTGACTTATTTTGAAAAAAGCTGAAAAGCTTGATAA
The DNA here is from genome assembly GCA_944567765.1 of Carterocephalus palaemon. NCBI lineage: Eukaryota > Metazoa > Arthropoda > Insecta > Lepidoptera > Hesperiidae > Carterocephalus > Carterocephalus palaemon. Next base: position 8,540,747 of record OX155643.1, on the reverse strand, counting down.
CTCGAAAATGGGTCACTTTTGCATAATGCATATGGGGGTTAAAATTATCACAAATAGTCACCCCTATCACCTCCTAACGGGAATACGTCGAATTACCAATAACCCTGTATATATATATATAAGATGATTGATGATGATGATTTGATATACTTTATATATATATCAAATCAAACTTAAAATTTTAAAAATGCGTTATGGGAGAATGTCAACCACTAGTTTTAATAGTTTAACGGTAGCCTTTAACATGGCGGCGTTTATAAACAACGACCTCCTAAGTTTGTGCGGTTTCACGGGGAGAGAGATGAGTGTCGTAAATCTTTACCATGTGGCGAGCTTTATTGAACAATTCCTCTTATGTAACCTATGTTTTGGTTACATTTTGAGGCCTTTAATACTGGCCTTTTCGGAGTCAACGTTCACTTGCGAGTAGGTTTTGAGGACCTATCGAAAATATGTACCTATAGTGAAGTGGGTTAAGACTATCCTAAGGGAAAAGGCTAACACTTTTAAATATGTCATAAAGTACACATTACATTTATTTTTTTTAAATAATAAATTAACTTTTGTTTTTAATTTAGTTTGAAAGCCGTTTTTTTAAGAAATTGTGGTAGTTTCTGGCGCCTTTTACATACATTACATACATTTAAAATTCTAACAATTTCCGAATATGAGTTCCTGCGTGGAAATACTGCTGCGCAAACAACACGAATCATTAACGACGTGTACGGGCCTAACACTGCTTGCCTAAACACGTTCCATTATTGACAGGCCCGTTGGCGCAATCGGTAGTGACCCTGTCTGTTGCGCCAAAGGTCGTGGGTTCGAATCCCACTCAGGACAAATATTCGTGTGACGAACACTTGTATTTGTTCTGTGTCTGGATGTCAATATTATCTATTTAAGTATGTATTTAAAAATATCTATGTATGTATATCAGTCTCTGACACCCATAACACAGGCTCGCGCCTACTATGGGGTCAGATGGCCGTGTGTGAAAATGTCCAAGATATTTATTTATTTATTATTGGTTCAACCGTTTTAAATCTGGAAATTTTGAGTTGAAGAACGAGGCTCGCGGTCGACCGGTAACCATTGTCGACCACGAATTGAAGGCGATAGTGGAAGGATCCAATTCAATCTTTCTGCGGCTTTGGTTAGTTAGTGTCAAAACAATATTGAAAGATTGAAGTCAAATCGGAATATAAATAAGTGTGTTCCACCCGAATCAAGCGACCAACATCGAGATTTGTGCGTCGAAGCATTTTTCTTGTTAAATAATAGTTAAAATATAAATTTTCATGTATGTAGCTAGAGAACTGACGACAATCTTTAATTTCATTTTTTAATTTTAACCTTTAACCTGTCTTTATGATGGAACTAGCTTTTGCCCGCGGCTCCGCCCGCGTGGTCAAAGGGAATTAACAATGAGTTGTTTAACATACATGACATATTTGTGGTGGATGAATAGTGACAGTTCCACAATTAAAAGATACTAACTACTTAACCACTATACTGACTACTTCTAAATTGTTCTAACGCCATCTATTAACAATATCCGGAACTAAATATCTAGAAAATAACAAAACATCGATATCTTCCCATGGGGATGTTTTACCGCGGTAAAAAGTAGCCTACGTCACTCTCCACCCTCCTCACTATCTCCACACACAAAAACCATACCAAATAATAGCTTCGTTGTGACGTGAAAGCCGGACAAACAAACAAACAAACAAATAAATAAATAAACAAACACACTCACATTTATAATATTAGTATGGATTAAAAAAGAAGGTAAAATAAATGTTTCCTTATTTGTAATAAGTAATCAGTTTTTCAGTAGTAGTCAATTTTTCATACAAACTATTGGGTGGAATATAAAATAGTTAAATACTAATTTATTTCTTTATTTTATCTAATAGCTCAATGTCAATTTTTATACGTAGTTTGAGAAATGAAGTTTCATATAAACCTTAACCCCCTTTATACTCCTTTTACCTTTACGATACCATTAGGAGATATTTTTCTACAAACCTCTCTTAGCAGGTTGACGATATAAAAAATACGATATAAGACCTACTGTCAAATTTGAAATTTCTATCTTTAGCCGTTTGGGCTGGGCGTTGATAGGTCAGCCAGGACATAGAGTTATATATATAGAAGATATAATATGTATCATTTTAGTTCATAACAGCATACAAAGAGGTTTTCATCCTTTTTTACCTCGACAGATAGGTATTTTATACCTATTTCCTTTCTTATAAGAGGCTTACTGTGAGATTCGAAGGGTTTAGCAACAACAATGCAGTAGTTATATCAGCAACTTATTCATACACAACAAAATATGGGTGAGAACGCAATTTCTAATCGAAAAATGATTGGCGATATGCGAATTTACCTAATTATAGGCACATAAAATACAAATTGTAGTAAAATTGAAAAATAGAGTTAACAATATATTCGTAGACGCTTTGACGTATATGAGTGAGATTCCAAAATAAGGCCCCTAACCTTGGGGCTTATTTTTATAACCATACCTTAGTATTAAATTTCTAATGAAACTTAACATAATACAAACACAAATACAATATAATACATAATAGTCAAGTAACACCTGTATTTCATTCTAATAACTCCCAATGTCGAATTTTCTCAAGTCACTCAAGGGTCTTAAGCCCTGTCGAAAATCTTTGAACCATTCAAATAACCGGAACCGACGGCTTAACGTGCCCTCCGGGCTCCGAAGCACGGTAGCGCATCTGTGAAATTTTGCCACTAGCGGTCACCCATCCAAACCGATCGCGCCCGTCATTGCTTAACTCTGTTGATCATACTGAATAGATGCCAGCCATTGGGCTATGGACGCTACTCGCGAGCCATTGGGCTATGCTACAAGGGAGATTCGCTACACTATAGAGAGATACCACTAATGTTATGTTCATTCTTAAGTCGGTAAGCGTACTGTTTGTAATACTTGGTTCGGTATTGTGTAGAATTGTTACGGAGCGAAAACATCTGGTGTGTTATTGTTGTTTGGTGGTTTAATATAGAAACAATCATTTAAATTTGTATGTCGTTTACATTCCAATGACACGACTCGTAAGTTGTGTTTAGCAAACAAAGAACACAAATTATAACACTCAAAAATATATTTCAAAGATATATCATACGAGAAACAAAAACTTTGTACCCCTTTTTACGTAAATTACGTGGACGGAGGTGAATGAAATTTGGCTCAGTTACTGATATAGATAAAGAGCTAACAAAAAAGCTAACGTCGTTATCCTTACTAAATACAAGTAGAAATGTGTTTGTTGATTTATTGGTTTGTCCTTCTTCCCTACCTCAACGGAATGATGAATCGAGGTGATTTATTGGTATTTACATAGATGCAGTATACGGCCTGGAGTTATACATATATGCTACTTTTTTCCCAGAAATAGATATGCATTTCCGCGAAATGCGAAAACAAGACACTGAAATAATCATTCAATTTTTAATCGATTGATGGCTATCTTGGATTATGATCGGCCGAACTGCTTGTGAAGACTACTTATACTGTGGGTGAAGGCTACTTGTAAAAAAATGAAAACATCCCTTGATGTAATTTCCTGCACGTAAAACGATTTGACGCGGGTTGGGCTGCGGGGAAAGCAAATTTTTAATGCATGTTTTGAAAGACAACAAACATCTAATAGTTGCTTACCTGGATATGGACAAGCTGTGTAACATCGCTTAAATTGATTTCTCAGCAAATTATACAAAAATTCTTTCCTGTTCCAGCGCCCCACGCTTTTACAATCAAATATTATAATTAAAAGCACATAGTTATATTTTATTTTTGGTTTTTACGTGCGTTTATAAAAGCGTGTTTTTCTATATTTTTAAACTATTAATTTATTAATAATAATGGTTAGGAAGCAATTTAATAAGCTTTAATAAAAATAAATAAATCAATACATAATCCGTTTTATATTTGACGATGTTGAACACTCTGTAATTGTTTCACATAATATAGTACATAATTATGAATGTCACTTAGGTAATGTTCAATTTTGTATTATATTTTATATAATAAGAAAACCATTAAAATAAATCTTCTAGTATAATATAGGTATATTGTTACTTCAAGTAACAATATACGTATTTCAGTTGGTTCGTGACCATAATGTTTACAGATCTTGTGTAATGCATGAAAGTAGTCCACACATTTACGTACGTACTTACTGTGTCTGTAAAATTCCGCGTAAATCAACACAAGGTCTTTCAATGCCTTCATTTCGAATGTTTGCATAATTTACATTTAAATACTTACTGAGTACTGGATGACTCAAATTGTTTAACGTGGGTTTGTTATTAATCATCATAACTGAATAATAATATCTTCATAAAATTAAGAAATAATTTTTAATTTTTTTTTTATATATATGAGATTCGCAATATTGTGTCACGGATCTGACGCAATAATGCGTCACGCAGCATGCAGTGAGATAGAGCGAACGTCGCACAGTACGAGTCAAATCCAAAGCTCCACCATAGACTAAATAAGAGTAAAATACAGATACAAAATCCAAAACCAAAGATATACGACAGACTAAATAAGACAAAATACAGATAAAAGATCGCAACGGAATCGTCATATAGAGATACCGTGCGGTGCGAACACAAAACAACCCACTATTCTGACTCCGAATACTCTCTCTATCCACGTAGTACAGTATCTCTGCCCTGCGTCGCTGTCAAAGCAAAACAAAACCGTATGAGTCAAAAATAACAGGTAACATCTGTTCCTGGTTTGCTATTTTTAATGTGACTGGATATTGTAAGTGTATATGGCAATAAATGAAAATTAAATTGAAATTAAAACTTATAAAGACTAACATACCTAACTTAAGTTTTGTAATAAAACAACAAGACTTTCAAATGAATATTTATATTTATTCTTTTTTTGTGTATATTTGAATATTTAGAAAAAGAAGTTTCACTTCTGACATGTGTACTTTGTATTTAAAATATAAAAAGAAATGTAGTTATACAACCAACCAATGGCGTCGGGTAACCGACATAGGAATTAGAAAAGAAATGTTTCATTCTAAGAGATATTTTTTTAAATCTTGCCCCATATATGTTAATCTTACCACACCTAACTATAGGCATTAACAACAACAACAAACTGCAAAGTTCGGAAATATCCTTCTTTTCATTAAGGGCTTTTCAATTTCCAATCTAGGTCATTATATAAAATTAGACTCGAATTTCTAAGGGGTGAGACGTATTCGCGAGCGTGAAGTAATTTTAACAAATTGTACCCATTTTTAACATGCTTATAATTAGGTCGACTTGTATGTAACTCACAATGTAAGGGAATCTAAGATAGTTAATTTAACCATCTTCCAAGGATCGTAGCGTAATGAAAATTGGCAGCTGTATGTACTTCTGAGACACATACAATAATATGATACTGTCGAACTGATCTGATGATGGAGCCGGAAGATATTAACTGGAACTTCATAATAGAATATCGTATCATAGTCGTGTTTGCACTTGTGGTAAGGTCTTGGAATGAACTTTGACCACAATTAGGTTTCAAGGTCTCATGACTTCTTTATTAGTTGGATTTTTTATAAAAGCGTGTTTTTTTAGTTTTTTTAGACTATTAATTTATTTCATAAGTAGTACATTTACGACAAGGATACCTCTTTGCCCAGTCAGAGAACTTGAAATACATAAATATTATATAAAATATCGGCATATGAAATAATGTACATTATTTTATAGCAATAGATATTTTGTGATCCAATTCTTATTACATCCAGGATGTTATGCTTAGGGAGTAAATCTGTGCCTCAAGGCATAAATTGAAATTTTATGTATGTGCGAAAGTCATGCGTATATTCAGTGTTATGTATAAACAAAATTTCTGATTCTAGTAAATAGAGAAGAACTTTTCCTTTAATCATTGACCTCTCGCTTCTTCTTTCTATCTTATTCGCTATCTTAATTTAAGACTTGGCTGGTCTTCAAACATGATGCGTTAGAGGATGGACAGTTTCACATTAGCATAAAACAAACATTATAAAAACGTGTTGTTGCGATTAAAAAATACAAGTGTATGGAAAGTTAATTCATAGTCCCTGCCTTTGTGCTCAAAATGCCTTTTCTTTTGTTCCAAAATTATCCTCGAATAATAAAACAAAAACAAACTACGCGATATAGGAACACTACCAGAATAATTATATATAATATACAATAATATGGCTATGACGATTTAATCGAATAATTGAAACTATTTCCTTCTCCTGTGTCTTTAATTAATTCATCGTACCAGTAGGAACCAGATGATGTTATTATCGATTCAATCACGTCGGTAATCCTCAGTTGGCACGTAATGCCTCAGTAAATTTCTGTAGGTCTACGTCTAGGTTAATTACCAGTTAAATTATGCAAATTAGACATATTACCACAATCTGAAATATTACAGGTAAATAATTAGGAAGGCAATGATTAACTTTATGACTTTACGATTCGGATAAAGATAGACACATGACAACCCTTTAATTGGACAGGAGGTAATACATTGTCCATAGCAGTTTTACTAAAAAATATTTGACATCTAGGTTACACGGAGTTCCAGCTAGATTTCTAAAATTTTTAAGTTTAAAAAGTTGTGTTTATGTAATACTTACTTTAAATCTATGAAATGAAAATGAAAAATGAAAATGGTGGTAATTTCAGTTAGAATGATAGCCGATTAGGTACATTACATACATACGACAGTCTTGAACTCTTGAACGCATCAGGGCTCTTTTTAATAAATATTCTTACTTAGGTTTATATAAATAACTACTCTTACAACTTACCCTTAACTATTGATAGCTACTATTGATTTATGTTTGTTTTATGTTTTATGTTTACCTACTCGAAGGTTATATATATAGGCATGTGAAGTCTGCCAATCCGCACTTGGCCAGCGTGGTGGACTAAGGCCTAATCCCTTCTGTTCTGAGAGGAGACCCATGCCCAACAGTTGAAAAAAGAATGGGTTGTGATGATGATTGATAGCTACAATTTTACTATTGGAATATTACTAAGTACTTACTATAACACCAACTAACACTAAGCTGAATACCTAATGCTTTTGTTAAATAAGATCGCAATATTCAAGTGGCTTATAGCATAAGTTATTACTATTCTCTAAACACTAACCAACTTTATACCAGGCCCCTCTGAAAGTTTGCGAAAAAAGGTTTTTTTTTATGTAAGGCACTGGCCACTTGTAATTATTTGAAAAATTTGGTTCTTTAAAAGTAAAAATACCACTGTTCGATTTCAAATTTCCCTCCACATTTTTTCGAGAGCCAAATTAAATTATCGTGTCTCATATAAAAATGGATCTGCATCGAGAAAATTTTCGTGCGATGATATGGTACGATTTTAAATGTGACCTCATGAGAGTCATTTATTCGACTTCAAATGGCTTTCATGGATGAAGGACCTTCAAAAGCAACCACCTACCGTTGGCTTAGCGAGTTCCAGCGCGGACGCCTCACTTTGGGCGATAAATAAAGGAGTCGTCGTGCTACGACGGCTGTCACGGAAAAAAGTGTGCTAGCAGTAAAAAATTTAATTCAAGAAAACAGGCGGCTTACATACGAAGAGATTCAGCATACAGTGCAGATTGGTTCGGGAATCGTTCACAAGATTCTACACGAGCACCTTCGCGTGAGGAGGATAGTTTCGCGCTGGGTGCCGCACAACCTCGTCAATCAGGCTCGTCTCGGCGCGCTTACGACATTGTGACAGGTGACGAATCCTGGATTTACCAATACAATCCAGAAACAAAGCTTTAGTCGACAGTTTGGCTTTTTCAAAACGAACCAACGCCTACGAAAGTGAAGCAATCGAGAAGCGCAGGGAAAAATTTGATTGCTACTTTCTTCTCTAGTTTGACGCGATATCTGGTTTCAATTCCATTACAAGCAAAGCAACAAAGCAGCATCACCTCCGAATATATGGTATACCACAAAATGCCTACCAGATGTTTTGTCTGCAATGAGCAACAAGCGACCGGACACCGGACTCCGCGGGGTACTGCTTCACCATGACAACGCCCTCGCGTACTCAGCGCTTCGCTGGCGGAGAGTTCTTAGAAAAGATTTAGTTAAAATATTTTACTTTCTGAGTGTCCCGTTGGGTTGTACGTATACCGTACAACCCAAATGTGAATTTTATTTTTAATTTAGTTTTAAGAACAATGGAACCATATACGAGTAGGCGCATGCACAATCGCTAATTCCAATGAATACTTAGGTGGGTTTACCTAAGTATTCATTGGAATTAGCGATTCCTGACATTCGACTTAAATTTCAAGATATGTAAAGAAATTGATTAAGTGTATAAACCGATCACGCTCAGGAAAGTGGATTTAAATTTAGGCCACTTCTAGCGCTCGAGTGCTGCACTTAATTTGAAACAGCTCAAGTGGGATAGCGAACTTAGTAAAACAATCTGAAAAAATGCTTATATAAATCCTACGCTCAAGAAATGCATTAAACCAAACTACCTTATGGTCCATCCATCCATCCATAAGCCTTTTGAGGTCTACTGCTGGACATAGGCCTCTCCTAAACGACACCATTCCGACCGGTCCTTCCTGCCTTCTGAATCCTGCAGTTTCCAGCCGTCTTCTTCAGGTCGTCTGTCCACCTTGTCGAAGGGCGACCTGTACTCCAGTCAGTCAGTTTTCCCAGTCGTGGTTTCGATTCGAGGACTTTTCTTCCCTTCCGGTAATCCTTCGAACGACGTAGCCTGCCCATTGCCACTTCAACTCTGCGAAGTACATCGGTGAGCTTTGTTCGTCTACAGATTTCATAATTCCTGATTCGGTCTCGTAGCAAAATACCGAACATATCTCTCTCCATAGCGCGTTGGGTGATTTTAAGCTTGTCCAAGAATCCGACGGTAAAAGACCACGTCTTGGATCCGAATGTCATCACTGGCATCACACATTGCTCGAAATATTTCAACTTCAGGCACTGAGGTATGTTGAACTGACATATTAACGCAGGGCCTAAACTATAAGGGTTAGAAACTTGAAATTTTGCACAGGGGTTCCTTTTATAACGTAGGGGAGCACTAAGAAAGGATTTTTGAAAATTCATCCCCTTAGGGGGTAAAACGGGTTAAAAAGTTAGTATGAAACTTTGTCGTTTTTGAATACACGTGGGCAACCCGAACGCGGGCAGACGTCGTTAATGGGTCTAATTCAACGCGAGCGAAGCTGCGGGCGTCCATTAGTGGTAAATAAAAATACCAGAATACTATAAGTAAAATAATACTGAGAATTAATTATGAGAAACCCGACGCTACGCAGCAACGCTCATTTTAAAAATATTAATAGGTTCTTTTAATGAAGTTAAATATTTTTTTTTATATTTTAGAGTATTGTTTTTGACTTAATATTTTTATAAATATTGTTATAATTATGAATTTATTTTACCTGTATTAAAGCGAACTCTTTGCTCTCTGTCAAGCACTGATTAATTAACCTGCCAAAATTGTTATCGCATCTGGACCACAAATCCGTGGGCTGAACTTTTGACCTTCTAACATAGCCTTCTAACATAAACCTTGCTAAAAAGTAATTTTCTCTATAGTATATAGCTTTTGCTTTGACTCTTATCGTTACCGATTTTCGGTAAACTCGTATTATTGATTTTTTTTATTACTCATCGTATAATCTACTTTGAGGAAAAAGTGTAGTGTCGTTCAAAAAATAAACACATACTATTTTAAAACTTAAATAAGGCTATCATACCATTCAATTGCCACGTATACATATGGCCAGATAATATTATATTACCAGCTGACCCGGCAAACGTTGTTTTGCCATATAAATAATTTTTGGTTGATCGTAGAGGGTTGAAAATTCAGGGTTGTATGTATTTTCTAATGTTGTATCATAAAAAAATACAAAAATAAAAATGTATCTAACAATTAAAAAAAAAAATTTGGGATGGACTACCCTTAACATTTAGGGGGATGAAAAATAGATGTTAGTCGATTCTCAGACCTACTGAATACGCATATAAAATTTGGTAAAAATCGGTAAAGCCGTTTCGGAGGAGTACTGCAACAAACATTGTGACACGGAAATTTTATATATTAGAAGAAGATTAGATGACTCCGTTAAAAAAATATATTATCATTTAATATTTCTCAAATACAATAAAAGAAATTTTTTTTCTTAGTTGCGTCCTCAGAGCGGCATGATAGCCCAATGGTGCGCGTCGATTCTATGTGATCGACAGGTGCTACCGTGCTTCGAAGGGTACGTTAAGCCGTCGGTCCCGGTTGTTTTCAATGGTAAAAACAATCGTTAAGCCTTGTTGAAGACCTTCGGGTGTCTTGAGAACATTTGAGACTGGGTTGGCCACTAATCACTCCGAATTGGAGCAGTATGGTGAAGTAAGCTCTACACCTACCGCAGCTGTGTCTGTGGAGGAGATCCGTGCCCAGCACTGAGACATTTGTGGGTTGTATCTTAGCCTATTATAATATAATGTTATAGACACAAATAATATTGTATAACAGGTAGAATGTCATTAGTATTTCACCCGATGGTTCAAGTAATCGTCATCGCGCGTGTAAAGGTTAGTTCAGGGTTATGGTATTTCCCAAAATTACAGAGGTCTGTTCTTTAATGTGGTAGAGTCGAACTTTTGGAGCAAATCGTACTTGACACGCTACTTTTCACCTTGAAAGTTAGCTTCGCCTGGGCTAGTATGCCTACTACAGCAAATTCTTATAAGCATAACTCCATATCAGTCTCCAGAAAAATACAATATTTCTGAATCGGTAAACAAAACCAGCTGCCGCAATGTATAATTCAACAAGAGCGAAGCTGCGAGCGTCCACTGTCTTGAATTATTATTATCTATAAATATCGACGGTTAGGTAGAATTGGATTTCTGAAACCAATTTACCCACTGCCAATTTTAATACCGATCAAACAATGAAACGACGCTTCTCTGACGGCTTTGTACAGTTTTGTTAACGTCAAATCAATCAAAAAATCGATTCAAAATCAAAATAAACCACTTATTTTGGAGTAGAAATCTTTCTATCATCCACCTATTACTTTGTTAAACATTTAACATAAAGGCAAACAAAAAGAGATGATATAACTATCATATAAATTTATGCATTACAATTTTCACCGATTCCGCCATTTGCTAACGTGGTTGACGGATCACGAAAACAACGATTTTTATGTATGTATAGCAGTCCCTTTAACCGTGGCCTATATTATACTCTTTATCGATATAAAATACTATAATACGTGGCAACCTTTCCGTTGCCGTGCGTTACAACGTGGTTACACCGTGACAAAGTCACGGTCAAAGTGGTTCATTTAGGGGCAGGGATGGTTAGCCCAGTTAGTGAAGGGTGTTAACACATAAATATCTGGTGTTAATATGAACATTACTCTGTCACTTCTTTGGTAGGATAAGGGCTAGAAACAGGGATTGTTAGTCACAGTTAGTGCTGTTATTTCGTGTTATTAACAGTCTCGTTCTAAGTACTTTATCTACTCGTATTACGTGACAGAAATCGTACCCTAGTTTCGTTTTTGTAGTTTTGTTTTCTACTCGAATTTTTAACAGAACATGTTTAATTCATAGTTGAAATTTCCGACTTATATCACACCTGAGTCAGCTGGTAATTTCAACTATGAATATAAACACTCACGAATCGTTCAGTAAGAACATGTATAACTTTATAAACGTTCTATGGGGGCAATATATAGATTCATTTGCCTACTATTAAGTATTCTGGGATATACCCTGATAACAGTACATATACTGATACGAATTATATATCGTCAATTTTTACATGACTGCCAAATATTACGGTCCAAATAACTTTTTTGCACAGTCAAAACTCCCATAACGCTAAGATAATCTCATTCTTCCAATCGAACCCAGGATACCTTACTTACCAGGCAGTCAAACACTCTTCACAGCCCTCCAACTAGATGGCTGATGAACTGAAAAAGTCAGCGGATAACCGCTGGCACATGATCGGGAGTAGTGGCACCGATTAAGTGAGGCCTATGTCCAACAGTGGACTTTAAAAGGCTGATGGATGGTTGATGTTGAACACTAACGCTAGAGTCGTCAATCAAAGCTACTTACCTGGTAATACTGCCAGACAACTTGACGCCGTTAATGAAGGTAATTTATTTTACGAATTCAACGAAAGCTCTGGCTTTCTTCAGGTAACTAACTATAACAACTGTATATATAACATACTGGTATGGCCTACCTTAAGTCTCAATAGTGTTTATGTTCGGTAGCACTGTGAGACTTTCTTAGGAGGTAAATATAATCCTACGTATCGTAGGATCGATAAATTTACAGAACCTTGCAATAAAGATAGGCATCAACAGAGACGGAAGCCGTTACCTTAGCGTGCTGCATTGCTTTGCAGCGAGCCCCATACATTCTACTAAAGGTCTTACACCCTCGACCTCGTTACGAAAATAACTACCGCTTTTCCTATTCTCCTGTTTGAATAATTGTGGACCTACCTGTCGCTCGCTCGCTGCGACCCATAGACGTCCCACTGCTGGGCACGGGTCTCCCCCACAGACACTACTGCGGAAGGTCTAGAGCATACTCCACCACGCTGCTCCAATGCGGATTGGTGGAGGGGTTAGTGACCTACCTGTAACTAGACACAATTATTATTCTCGAAAGACAAAACCTGAATTGGGCGTACATTGGGCGTATGCTTATAGTGAGGTCATCCTTTTAAAACCTTTAGTGCACTTACTATTTCCAACAAATTATTGTTCATTCATTAATCCTTAAAAATCAGTTTGATACATCGCGTTCGGGATTTTACTGCGGATTTCTGTGTATTTCAGCATGTGCCGCGCCGTCTCAAAAGCAGATTCACACTGCTTTAGACTCTTGTCAACAGAATATTTAACATACTCTGTGCACCCAGACCTAAACGTACCCTCCCATATCAATAGTAAATAAACGTATTACGAGTATTTCATCACATCTTTATCACTACTTTTGGTAGTTACATAATAAATGTCACAGATAATAATATTTTATCATTCAATTGCTGGTATCATCCGATTACTGAATTTTTAACACGCGTAGATTAAGTAGGATAGTATTAATCTTTATGACGGTTATATGAGTACAGTTCAGTTCAGTTCTAGCTTTTTTACAGGCTTGTTGGCGCAATCGGTAGTGACCCTGGCTGTTGCGCCAAAGGTCGTGGGTTCGAATCCCACTCAGGACAAATATTCGTGTGACGAACACTTGTATTTGTTCTGTGTCTGGATGTCAATATTATCTATTTAAGTATGTATTTAAAAATATCTATGTATGTATATCAGTCTCTGACACCCATAACACAGGCTCGCGCCAATTTTGGGGTGGGATGGCCGTGTGTGAGAATGTCCATATTTATTGATATTTAATCTAAGTGTATTAGCTCTACGATTCAATTTTATGCCATTCATCGTCTCTATTTTAATACTACTAAATTTTTATATATTACTTATTTTGTATATTATTTTAGGTACCTACTATAATATTTTATTACTACTACAACAGAGCCTCTACATTACATGTTTGTTTTAAGTATCAGATGATTGCACCCTAATACTAAACAAAACGATACGTAGGATTATATTAAAACATATACATATTAAGTTAAGATAAGATTAAGATAGTTAATTTATTGTATGTTTATTAATTTTTCCTTATAAATATTACTAAGTGTTAGTTTTTTTTTTGTGATTTGTTATTGTATTCTAAAATATTATAAAACCACCTAAGTACCACTTATTCTCACCTTCACATTGGGTTGGCTGGTAGAGAATGTCGACAGGCATTAAGTCCTACCTTTGTAAAAATATTTTGTTTTATACGATAAAGAAAATAGATATATAGACCGAAATAGAAGTAAACAAGTAATGTGTGTGTGTGTGTATGTGATGCCTTACTTCATAATCTTGATTAAACTTATCTACGCTAAGCTTCTAATTTTCTCATGCATTGTTAACAACGAATTAACGATTGCGTTGCTTTTAATTCATTTCATGCCTATAGAAGTGTAGGCACTTCTCTCTTACTATTCTTACTTGGATTAAAATAATATGAACTGAATTTGATCTTTCAGAAATTTAACTATACGTACACTATTATGGTCAAAATTGCAGCGCTTTTTACTGCACATAATACATATTTTTACACATAATATTCAAAATTCTTGGCCGAATAAATTCTCCTTTGTGATGTATTTTAGTGCGAAATGTGAAAACATTTTAGTCAGCACATCGGAACGGCGGTAGCTCATAAATCGATAGCCTAGATTAAAATGTCATGATTTATATTGTAGGTAGTCATGACAAAGCAAAGAAAGTGTCGCGTAATAAATGACACCTATCGATCCAAAACTCAACTGTCACGATATTATTATCCACCAAGGCAAGATAATACCGAGTGTAATGGAGATTGAGATTCGTAGCCTTGATGTCGCTCATTCACTATTATGAACGAGCAATGCCGATTCATATTATGTTTAATAGTTCTTTTTGTCTAATATATACCTAGACAAAATCAATTCCTGGTATACAATATATCTTTACGTGTTGATTATATTACCTACATGCAATAAATATTGCGGAGTAAAGTAAATGAACTCGACTAATGTCTAATATAATAGGGTTTAGAGTGTTTTTAGGGTTTAGTTAGAGGGTTTAGAGTGTAATGTTTTAATTTTTCCACCAAAAAAACGATATCAAATTTATTTAGTTTTGAATGTTTTTCAAAATAATTAATGAATACAAAAAATAACCTATTTTATATTTAAAGCTTCTCGTTTATATTCGTACGCTTAAAACTGTGAGATATCCGATAAAGACGACTTAGGGAAGATTGAAACACGTTCCTGTATAAAATACCGTAATCTCTACCCCAATTTATCGCCAATGTGCTGATAGAGCCTATAGGAAGCCAAATAGGTTTTATATGAAACCTATTTTGTTCCATATAGAGTTTAGAAGTTATCCGGGGCAATCATCTTAATCCTTAAGGGTAGCAATACATCTGTGACTGACATGGAACGAGACTCTTACTAACAATTACTGACTGGACTATGACACACAATTACTAACTATCAATAACAGTCCCTTGTCCTCGTACCCACAAACGAACTGACCAACTAATGTTCTTACTCACTCTCTCAGCTTACTGGACTAACCATCCCAATCCATATTTGAGTCGTGTCCAAAGTCAGTCACAGTTGTCACGGGCGTCAGCGGATGGGTGTTGCTGCAAGCAACGACACCGACGTAGACATGACCGATATTTAATAATTGATTGCAAACGGCGATCATTTGTTTGTTATTTGTACCAGGTTTACATTAATTTGCCAAATCTTATAGACTAGGACAACGCGACGCGCTCGCGGTGGACACGGCATAAATCTTGAAGAAGATGGGCATCGTAATTGACCGAAACTAGTAGGCCTATCTCTTACCAATCCACATTGGAGTAGCGTGGTAGAGTAGAGAAGAGAAATTAGTTTGTCCAGGCATAATGTGAAAACCTCTTGACGTTTTTATAAGTCAAGTAAGGGTAAAGTTTTTTCAGTAATGTCCATGAGTAGGATAGATAAGCACTAGCAACAAAAATCAAACTGCTGCAATGTCTAATTTCACGCAAGCAAAGTTGCGGGCGTCTTGTTGAATATAAAAGCACCGAGTTTTTCTCTTTTCCCAACAAATTGAAAAAGTAATAACCAAAACTGTGTTGCGAACAAGTAAAGCATGTTTTTTCTCAATAAATCAAAGGAAACGATACATCGGAAACTTATTCCATCCAAATATATATTAATGTTACCTGGCTAGTTTTTACAACTATTCTTTACAGTTTTCAATAAAACATAAAACATACAAACTACCGCTGTGTACAGTTAAAAGTCTTGAAATTGCTGCAGTGCTATTTGTTCGCGATTAAGGTTAATAAAATATTGCGTCGATAAGACGGGGTAACTTCCATGAAGCTTTACCTCCTGATAGGATGTTGCTATTAAATAAGGTTGTTTAAATATAATCCATGAATAATAGCTGCTGCATACGGAAATTGCTAGTCTCGTCCACCTTTGTCTACTCGGCGTAATACCCAATTAGTTAGTAGAATACGTGCTGCTGCTTACGTCCCTTTTACTACGGTGGGCAAATTACATTGCATAAATGCATAGCTACATCGTCATCTTGTAGAGGTCACTTAAAAGCGTAATTCCACTCATTATTGTCTAAATTTCTAAAATCTAAATCTCTAAGATTCCAACTCATTAGCTAGCATAACATACATAGAAACATGAACTCGAATAGCACACAAGTTGTCTCTGTGTGCTCTACTTACGAGTAAGATTCTCATCATGAAAATCATGAAAAAAAATTAAAGAAATTTAAATTTAATTGTGCCAAAAATAAAAATAAAACACATATTTAATTGATTTTGTTCTTATGTTTTTAGTAATAGGACAACACGAAAAGCAATTAAATGTTCGCCGAATCATGACGTTTTTATATTTTGAGATACTTTATCGTTGTATCTGTTGATATAGCATGGAAGATAAAGTGAGTCAGAGGGATCTTTGCCAATCATTATTCATATGCGGTGCGATGTTATCGCCATCCATATGGGTGGAGTCATCGCTGCGTGTTTCTCCGTCTCTTGACGCATAGTAGCTATTTTCAGAGACCGAAATTAGTGCGCTTGATGTGAATTGGTAGTTTGCTTGGTTTTACTTTGAAATTAATTGTATTATAACCTTTATTTTAACCTTACAATTCCCTAGAGTGCGATACTGTGTAGTTATTTTAACGAAGCCCAGAGCTAATTGTATTATTAATATTTTCTCTATATTTTTTTAAACAGTTTCACTTGATCCGATTTTCCCTAGATTTCAGTAACTTTGTGATAAAAATGTCTGTTGGAGCAAAATGTTCATCAGCATAAAAAAGTCATAAAAATAATATTGCAGGTAACATGTTTTCATCAGAATCTTATTTGTATATACTTATTGTATTATTCGCTCAACTGGCTATCCAGAACAATAATTTGCCCTTATTTGCAAAGGGCACAATATTGACTTGTAAAACATTGTTGCCGTCCTACGATGGGAGTTCACGTTAACGTGTAGCTTATATTTGAGTTTGAGTGCTCTCGATTAGATCAGCATATCAGGGGCGAGCGGGAAGCTTTGAATTAAATTAATTAATTAACGATTACGTTATTTTAGCTACTTGGTAATACAAATATTACTGATAATATGCCAACTCAACGACAAGAAAAGTACCTCTACATTCGCCATTGATAAAATTAAATATAAGTACATATAAAAAAGTATATTTATTTTATTTATTCAACTTTATTGACACCTCTAAAGAGATATACAATGGGCGGACTTAATGCCTTATAGCATTTTCTACCAGTCAAACCCGGTTTCTACCAGTGGTTGAGTGGGGAAAAGTTGCGGTAGGTGGAAAAAAAAAAAAAACTTAATTAAGACGAAACATATTACAAATAACACAGAAGTCTTCAAGCTTGAGGTCAGAGAAAAATACTAAAGATAAACAACGATGAATGGTCCCTGCGGGTGGTCTGATTTTATGAGACCTAGCCAAGCCAGAAGCGTTATGCAAAGTAATATTGCTGCACTCACACATTTTCAGATATAAACAAAACAGTTCAACAAAAGACTTGACCGCTTCATATACATTGTGTTAAGCCGGATTTCATGCTCTGTATTCTGACAATATGAATAAAAATAATTTGTATGAATATTATCACAGAACCTATCTGATATCCAAGAATTCGTCGAACCGATACATGAAATTCACGCTTCAGTTTGTCATCGTCTGTCATCTGTGAATGTTGGAGGCCTTGGTAAATTTCAGACAGTAAAATTATCCGTACTTTCACCGTGTGTGAGAATATCCATGATATTTATATATTTTTATTTATTATAGCCTAATCACTGGCAACACCTAACTGTCTAATTAATTATTCGGGTGATTGAGGATTCAAGGTTCCGCGTGTCAGTTCCATTGCGTTGACAAAGTCTGCATTAATTAGCGAAATTAGTAATTTGCCAAGACAGATGTAGTGATACTATTTTGGCCAAGCCGCGCCGGTTGCGCAGACGCAGACGCTGCCCGCCCACGCAAGCTTTCAAAGCTCAGAACAAAGCGTCGACTTCCCGCCACTCAGTGTACACGCGAGCTTGCGAATAGAAGCTTCTCCACACAAGTTAGTTTAAAAAGTGAACTTGCATTTTCAGGATTTAATTCACCAATAACAACAGGTATTTCATTATCTTTAGTGTGTTTGCTAGTTTTGTAATTACATTTTCATTCGCAATATTTCATCATGGTGCATTTTCTTATTATGAATTTGGTCTTTATTCCTTATGGTTCATGTTAAACTAGGTAACAATCATGCGTGATCTAGAAAAATACAAGAAACTCATATACTTTAACTTACTATTATTCAAGAAGGAAAACAAATTTCGCGAAATTACTCGAAAATAAAAACAATAAGCTTAATGCAGTGGAGAATTTTTTTTTAGCAACTTATGTAGGTCGTGACGGCGCGTCGTCGGTCAGGAATGCGTTAAATTTGATATGCTTTATACAGTTTCTGATATCGCGTGAGGATCAAACAAATTATAACAATAATTATTTATTAAACACGCGATATTTTTAGTGTTATATTTTTTTACTTAACATTAATTTTGTTTTTCTCTTATTTTTTAAGTGTGTTTCGACTTGCCACAATCATCTCGAACATTTAGCTAAATATGTAGGTATATAGATAGGTACAACTAGGTATAGGTATAATCGGTAGGTAAATTAAATTTCAAAGACACATTCCTGTGCGACGCATAGCTACCGTTTGCAAGTCAGAAGCTTCGAGACGTGTTACGCATGAATATTAATTGCATTTCTCGGCCTTCGAACCTTTGAGACAATGAATCCTCATTGGCTCGTACAATAGAAGCTAAGAAAATGTTGTAAATTAAACATGCGACCGGTCGAGCTAAATTCTCTTACAGCGCAAATTTAAATTCGGTTCAAACATTCTGATGCTGGCTGAGCGCCAGCTCACGGCTATCAATTTCTTTCAAACCAGGATTTTTATTTTACATGCACCATGTTGAATTTTAGCGATTTCAATAAGCCTCTATTCGAAACTGTTTCTTTGAAATGGTGCTATTAATTGGTATATTAAAGCCATATGAAGATAAAATTTCATTATTAAAATATTTATAATGTAAACGATATCAGTCACGTGATGGACGATCTATTTTCAAATTAACCTGTTCTAGGTAAACGCTTAAAAAATGTCAGAGCACAAAAATCTGGAGGCCGGGCAGCAGCTTGTAGTAAAGACAATGAATGAAGTAATGGAGAAGAAGGAGACAAAGCAACAAGTTACTATTCAAGCGAGACAGGAATTTCGTGAACAATATGAAGAGAGCTTTGAACAAGAATTCGAGGAAGAAACCTTCATTGATGAGTTCGGGAACGAAACTACGAACAGAACGGAGTCAAGCAGTGAAAGCAAGGAACATTCTAAAAGCGCCAACGTCCAAGTGAAGGCAACAGGATTAAACAATGAACAAATGAAAGCGCTCACTGATTGCGCAAACCAAGCGGGACAGCTAGCTCTCGACTCGAAAGCTGCAAACTGAGCAATGTAATTAAAACATCAATTCATACCTTTTATTACTGTCGTTCCCGTTAAGAAATTCCATTATTTGGGATAAGAATTTGTATTTGTCTTTACTAACTTGTTCGAGTTTGTCCAGTCCTTTAATTTGATCCTTTGATTCCTCAAAATTTCCTTTTTTACTTTACATTACAGTTAAGAGTTGAATGATTGTTTATACTTAATTAAATTACATTTGTTTCAGGTGCCATTCAGTGCGAGTGTGGTGATTCAAAGAGTGATAAAGACTGTGTCCAGTGTCCCTAATTTAATTATCTATTATAAATTTAAGATAAGATGATCTGCAATAAATGTTATTAAAATATATAATGGTGTATTAAATAATATTCTGTAGTGTGTGAGTTTAGTATGTTATTATAGGCAATTTACAAATTAAAAATGGAGGAAGAAGAGGATGAAAGAAAGAATCGAAGACCAAAACTCGCAGCAATTACGAGTAGTTCACTAAATACACGTATCGTCCATGCATCTATAGAGGAAGGTTTTATCCGTCAGCAAGCCTCATCCGAATCCACTGATGCAAACACTTCGAGCATATCAACAGCTCAATACACCGATAGAAGTTTTATGTCGAAGGCCAGCACTTTTTCGCGAAGTGGCACTTCAAGTTCCAGTCAGGAGGAATGCGAGGCACAAACGACGGCGACGAGTGGCCAGTTTCTGTCAGCAACCAGAGTCGAGACGGCGCGATCGATGGAGAGTCTCCGTCCTAGCAAAGATTGCTCCCCGGCACGGCCCGCTAGCTCGTGTACATCAGTTCGGATACATCGCAGCTCATTTCTAACAGCTAGTGAGCGTGATGTTAGGGAATCTCGGGGTGCTCCTGCTCGAAGGGCGCTGTCGGGAGAGGATATGGGGAATGCTGAAAAGAGACGGGGTCTATTCGCCAGCACCGAGCGCCGCGCGTTACAACAGCTAAGCTTGCCACCGCCGGAGCGACGTCTTACTATTTTAAGTCCACACAGTCCCATGGCTACCACTGAGCTACAATGGCCCACAACATCTGGCATTCGAGGCAGGCGCAAAAAGGGAATGGTTCTCCCTAAACTGATATTACCTCGCAGTGACTCCGATGGCTCGGACGTCTTCTTTGAAAGGTGCAATATTTTTATTATTTGTAGTAAGTAGAGAGCTTTTTATAGGGATTTGATAATTTACTGCAGGAAATTTAGATTCTCATTATTTAAGGAATTTCAAATTAAATAACCTAAAACTAAACAAAGACAAATTTAAAAAGAATTAATCACAAAATAAATGTCATCCAGAAACAGACCTTGTGGCATTGTACACTGGCAGCATTGCCCCGCTGAATAGCGTAGCTTATTTTTTGGGCGTAAAAGCTGCCAGCCGAGACGGAAATGAGTCAGGTGGACAAGACTTCCAAGAAAGTCTTCATATCAACCGACCAAGGACCTTAAGTTTCTACTGCAAGCGCCACAAATTCGCGACGTTTGAGGAACTGAGCCTGGTCGGCTGCAGCCACAACCTTTTTAGATGTATCAGGGATGTAGGATGGGGCCAAACTGTATACGCATTTAACATCCTACACCAGATCACAACCCAAACGCCACGGCACTAGAGACGCTTAATTTTCGAGTAGAGATGCAACGAATATATTCTGTACTCGGCCGATTACAACCTACATCATCATCATCATCACAACCCTTTCTTTGTCCAACCACCACCACTTACTACCTACTATTTGGCCGAATCTAATAAAAGGGAATAAAAACACAATTTAATAAAAACATAATTATTTAACAAAGAATATTTTATTTATTACTCATGATATTGAGGCTGCAAAATCATGAGTAATAAATAAAATACTGCCCGTATTTTTGATATTTGAAATTAATCATTTCTAGTGGTCGAAAGCGCGATTGATAAGCTAGAGGTCCTGGGTTTGAACCCCGGGTCGGCCAAAGTATTATTTGGGTTTTTTAATTTGAAATACTACTTTGTAGTCTACGGAGTCTGGATTTGTGCCCGGTGTATGGCAATATTTGCAATAGGGTAATACCACTTATTACGATGGACCTAAACATATGTAGAGAATTGTCGGTGTTCTACACACCTCTGCCCACCCCTTGGGTAAAATAAATACAGGCGTAATGTTATGTTAAAGTGAAAATAATCATAGGATAATTATGGTGAGTAAAAACAAGCACATTCCTTCTTACACGATACTTATCTGCTATTTATAATAGACAATACACTGCTGGAAGGTGACCGCAAACAAAATGTAGCTGTTATGAGTTACGCTGGATTTCAATAACCTATCTACAGATAGATTTGACTATCGGAGATAGAAATTCGACACATTTTATATGGAACTTATGTCAAATTTCTATCTCCGATAACCAAATCTATCTGTAGATAGGTTATTGAAATCCAGCGTTAGTTTACCTAGTTTAACCGTTAAACCTGATTTTAAGGATCAGCCTTACGGTTGAGAGGAATACTTTTCAAATAAAACTTGGCTCTTTTTCACTTGCACTTCTAATTAGAAGAAGTGCAAGTGCAAAAAAAACCTAATTACTAATTTGATTACTATTAATTTTGCAATATTTGGAGCTAAGAAGGCTGTTTTATTCTTCTAAAACCATGCTTGCGTAAACATAATGGTGGGTATTCATATAAAGTAATGTAGTGTGATTAGTTCTTTCTCCCTATGAAATGTGAAAATTCCCAACTGAAATTTATAGGTACGTAGTTGTAGTTGTAGTAGGTACGTATTTATAGGTACGTAGGTGTATACCTACGAGTATATACATATATCTACATATACGAGTGCCGCGTACAAAATATCTTGTAAACAGTAGGTACTTGTTCATAATGGAGTCCATGTATAACTTCCTGAAAAAAGCAAGGGGTACCTAAATAAATCTTGATTTTCAACGTTAATTTTGCACTTAACTTAATTAACTGGTTCAGAGCAAAATTAAATGAGGCTCCTTTAACCTTCAACTGAAGGTAAAACTTTTCAGGTTGGATGGTGTTAACATGTTCGCTGGGATTCGTACACAAAGACATAAATCCTACGTAATAGTATTTTATTCTAAAACCTACCTACCTATCCAGCAACAATACATAGACGTCCCACTGCTAGACGAGGTTATCCCCCACTAACACAACTGCGGGAGATGTAGAGTATATGCTGCCACGCTGCTCCAATGCGGAATGATGGGGGGTTAGTGACCATCCCAGTGTTGAACAAGCAAGCCACCCGAAGATCTTCGATAAAACTTAACAATTGATATTAACATTAAAAAAAAACGGAACCGACGGCTTAACCACATACAGAATTCCACCCGTTTTTTTTTTTATACTAACTCGAGAATACATTTTGACTGCCTAACTGCGGGTCCCGGGTTGAATATTTATATGGTCGCCTTCGATGGTCGCAGATATAAATAAATATAAATATGTATTTGTTGTGTTGTTTTCTCCGTGTATCCGCCAACTGCAACAGACCTAAGCTTTACTTTACTTTTATTTTTTTACTTTGATGTAGCTGATATAAGATTCAGGAGATGATGTTTCTTAAAGGTATGCATGTTACCAAGTATTCTGAACTGATGATGATGATGACTATGATGTCACTGATGATGTGGCGTGATGGTTTATAAACTTAATATATATACTATACTACTATAAACTTATTTGCTTTAATTCTTTAAAATCTACAGAATCCTTACTCCCAAAATAATAATCTTCTATATTATAAAAATGAATCGCAAAATGTGTTGGTAAGCGCATAACTCAACAACGCCTGGACCAATTTGGCCAATTCTTTTTTTTACATGTTCGTTGAAATTCGAGGATGGTTTTTACGGCGAGAAAAATTTGAAAATTCATCCCCTAAGGGGTTACCCCCTTAGGGGATGTACGGGGTGCGGGCTACGGGGGTGCAAAGTTAGTATGAAGCTTTGTCGTTTTTGAAGTTAGTGAATGTGTAACGCGAGCGAAGCTGCGGGCGTCCACTAGTTGTTTCATAAAATCTATTTCAATTTAAAACTTTAAGCATAATTAAATCTCGGTCGTTGACAAATGAAAACAGCGGCAACATGGGATCACGTGCCGTGCTACAAAACTGGAGATTTACTAATTGAGTTAATTTTACTCGTAATTTCACGTCTCATATAATCATATGATAAAACTTAATGTCTGTCAATGTACAGACATTGAATAAATCTTGAAAATATTAGTAAAGAAGAAGTAGAAGCTCTTGATGAAACCCTTAACCTAAATAGTATGAAATAATCGTAAATTCGATTGTGGGCACAGGACCCTCCCACAGCCACAGATTACTACCTGGCTGAAAATATATAAAAGTGAAAAGATTACTCGTAACCAAAAAAATAAACTAAGGGTAGGTATTACTCGTAAGTTGATTAATATCAAATCACCTGCTAGATAGCCTGTGTTATAAATAACGCACAGTAAACAAAATTAATTATTGTAACTCATCAGGTTCGCTATCTTTGTCATTACGCAAGCTTCTTATCTATTTTGTGATAGCATGATTTGATGCCTTCGGGAATGTAACACGCCTACTTGATATTAAAAGGCGATAATTATTATGCCCGGAAATGTTGTGTTTTGATTATGGTTACAGTTGTTATAGATGCGTACAGGTGCAATCAAATAATGATTATCCTCATTTTTCGAAATGACCTATAAACTAAACAAATTGTTCTGCGTTTGGTTGTGAATGTGTTGTATACACGTTCACACGTTAAAAATATAACTAATACTACTAGAAATTGTGTCAGTTGCTTATGAATCCTCATGTTATCAATTGTACAAGCGGGCAAGCAATAGTTTTGTGTACATAAAATGTGACGATACACTACCATTCAATTGTATACGAACTTAATTTCTTGCAGCTGTTTAATCATTATGTTCTATTTTGATTTATGTCGGGTAATTTTTTTTTTGTTTCAATCTCTCAAGACTAGCTTTTTCCCGCGACTTCGTCCGCGTGAATTTCGAAATTGAAAGAGAAAGTCTGTCCTAATAACAAATGATCGCTTATACATTGGGAACGCCGAAGAAAGTTTGTATAAAATTTAACCCCCTTTTTAACCCCTTTTAGAGGTGATATTAATAATAAATAAAGTAAAATACGCCCGTGAGTTAAAATGCCCGTTAGCAGCTCGGAGTCTGGATTTGTGTCCGGTGTATGCAATAGGCCCACCACCGGGGCAGTACCACCGCCCGCCACGGTACCATTTTTGCCGTGTAATAATTGTTTTTAAAGTAGTTTTTTTTTTGTGGTCCGGTTGGAAAGGTGTGGATTCCGGTTACACTTCTTTAAAGGCGACCATCTTAGTCCTCAAGGGTAGCAACACATCTGTGACTGACTTAGTACGAGACTCCTACTAACAAGTGCTAACTGGACTATTACTAACACCAACTAACAGGACTAAGTATCACTAACAGTTCCCAGTCCTCATACCTACTAACGAACTGACCAACTAATGTTCTAATTAACTTTCTCAACTAATTGGACTAACCATCCCAGTCCCTAATTGAGTCTTGTTCAAAGTCAGTCACAGTTGTCATGGGCGGCAGCGGATGGGTGATGCTGCAAGCTCGTTTGCTATCCTGTATCCATAAAAAAAACCTATATTACACGGGATTCGAATATAACTAGTGAAAAGTGGGTGTACTACACACTACACATACCTCTGCCTAGCCTACCCCTTCGAGAAACTTTTTAAACTAATAGCTCAAACATCAATTTCCATGTATGTAGCTTGAGAAATGACGACGTTTCACACAAATTTTAACCCCATTTTTAACCTCTGTAGGAGTGGAATTTTCAAAAACTTATATAATGGATCTCTACTGGATGTCTGCGTTATAAAAAGCACCTAATGCCAAATCTTCTAGCTTTAGTCGTTTTGGCTGGACGTTGATAGGTCAGTCAGTCAGTCAATAAGGACAAAGAGTTTTATGTTATATAGAATACCAACTTGTACCTATTAAGTATTTATGTAGATGTACTAAGTTACAGGATAGAGCTAAAGCAAAGTGTAATTAACTTTCTAATTAAAGACTTTACAGGTGTTTGTTAAATTCTTTTAAAAAATAAATTGGAAATTGAAGCATAATTTACTTTGTAGTACAATACAAAGTTGAAGCGTGTATAGCCCAATAGCTAGCGTCAATCGTACGCTATTCGACACTTAATTGGCCACTAAACCCTCCACCAATTGTATTGGAATATCATGGTGGAGTATGTTCTAGATCAGCAGCAGTCACTGTGGGTACGTGTTTCAGAAGTTATTCTTCAAGATCAACAAGGATTAAAAAATTAGTGCGTAGTAGTGAGTTGTGCATAGATACCAATGCGTTCCGGGTACTAAATTGTATTAAGTTTTACATTCTAATCGATTGCAATTCATTCCTTCGACTGAATTTACTTGCCATCAATAGGTTTCAGTAAAATATTGCAATTAAGTGTGTAAGTATGACACCGGGTTATTCAATAGGTCTAGTAACTATGTATAGTTGCTGAATATCGAATTGCTTCAAGCGAATTTTCTAGGGCACGCCGCACGTTTCGATTTGGCTTTGTGTTTTTCATATAAGCTCTTATCATCGTATTGTTAACAGAGAAGACTGTCTATTTGAGATTCTTCATTAATTTTTAATCGATTTATGGCTATCTCGGATTATGATCGGCCGATTAAACTGGGTGAAGGTAGATTTTAATCAGCGGTAATCTTTGGTGTAGCTTGCCATTGATATAGGCTATTGATAGAGGCTTTATATTTATTATTTTAAACCATCCCTTGATGGTAGAAGTAATTTATGAATATTTTTCACGGAAAATGCCTTGATGCGGGTGGAGCCACGGGGAAAGCTAGTATAAAATTTCATTAGATATTTACTTGATGCAATGAGCTACAAGATAAGGATGATCTAAGAAGACAACAGATCAATCAACGAATATCCAATCACAGCAGTAGAATTTTAAAATACTTAATCATAATTTGTTTGTTTCTTGAAAGCTCGTAAATAATACAAAATTACGGACTGAAGCGAATCATGACGAAAGTTCATACTAAATTAAGTCTGCATAACGTATGGCAAGCCTATATTCTGAGTGAACCAATAAATTATACTTTGTGATGTGAGTCAGCTTAAGCCTATACAATCGTAAAATTCCCTGGTTTAGTATGGAATACAGTGGCCGACTCGAAAATCCAAAGTTTATCTATTATTATAGTATCAGACTTTGACTTTAATTCGCTCGCAGCTTCATTTTTAATCTATGCCATTGATAGATTAATATGTAGGTACTATATTATGTGTGTAACTAATTTTATTACAACTCAATCCAGTACCTAACTAAGATTGTTTCTATGATTGTATTTATATATGTATATTTTGTTTAGTTGCATTCTGTGGAAGTGGCATCTTTTACACATATAATAGCTGTAAGACCGCAGATTGTCTCCAGAAAATGCAAGGCTATTGATATAGTAAATTTTGAAGTGAAGCCATAACCAAAGCTGCCCTGATACATTTTATAACTTATACTTTTTCTGCATTATTTATTATTAAAAACCGACTTCGAAAAAAAGGAGAATCTTTACATTTTAGGGTTCCGTAGCTGAACATTGAAAGTTTTATTATGTATAGTGGACGCCCGCAGCTTCGCTCGCGTAGACCATTAACGACGTCTGCCCGCGTTCGGGTTGCCCGCTTGACTTCAAAAACGGCCATGCTTCATACTAACTTTGCACCCCCGTTTTACCCCCTTAGGGGGCGAATTTTCAAAAATCCTTTCTTAGTGCTCCCCTACGTTATAAAAGGAAGCCCTGTGCAAAATTTCAAGTTTCTAACCCTTATAGTTTAGGCCCTGCGTTGATATGTCAGTCAGTCAGTCAGTCAGTCAGTCAGTCAGTCAGTCACCTTCTCCTTTTATATATTATAGATAACGCATTATCTAGTTAAATAAAGTTTATTTAAATATCACAAAAAAAAAAATTTCTACATTGACAACACCTGACTAGCAGACTTTGACTATTGAAAGTGTACACTGTTAAACCATTTTTTGACAATGTTGACTATAGCTAACTTCATGGTGTCGGTTTTTTGTGACGGTGTGCGCGCGCATCGTAAAAATTTACTCTCATCATTTTTCCCTAACATGCCAAAAGAAGTATAACTTCAAAAATATATGATGTACATTACCATGCAAACTTCTACCAAAAATTGGTTAAGATGATATCTAGTGAGTAGTTTTTTTTAATCCGTCATAAATCGTAAACCGCAATTTACCTTTTATTCAATCAACTACTAAAACATTGATCAAAGTTACAACGAACTACAAGAACTTTTATATTACGAGTATGTTACTTGCTGCTACGGAACCCTTCATGGGCGAGTCCAACTGGCACTTGGCCGCTTTTTATTTTACCAATATGCAGAGAGATACATTTTCAGATTCAAAAATACTTTCGAATGAAAATCTGAATACATACTAAAAGATTTTTCATAACGATTGCTACCAAGACGAGCCTTGTGAATATTTTAATATGTATACTTAATACTTAACCTTGATTGTTGAATATTTATTGGATATTCGTTTTATGTAAATTGAATGTACTCGTACATTCGAAAATATTTTGTAATCCATAACAATTGTCATGTTTAACGTTAAAAAGTTTGTACAGGTCCTACTTTAAATATTTTTAGAAACAAAAAATAATTCAAAAATATAGCTTTTACTTACTTTTGCATAGTGACTTATTTCATTTTATTCGTTTCTTTGATAACTAGTATTTGCTGGACGGCTAGCGTTTATAAAAGGTTCTCCGCTTTATTTGATACCTCTTAGCTCTGAGAACTATAAATTACAGAATTGTTTACAATTGAATTCTATTTTAAGGGCCAACTCCAAAGAGAATAACTGGTTAGAATGCACTTTATTCTTATGGCCATCATATTTTTCTGCATGACGATACCGCACTACTTTTTGGCAAATTCAATAACATTTAAAAAAATTGTAAGCAACAATGGAGTGTCCTGAGAACTTGATGGCTAATCTTGGAAAACGGGCTATGCGAACGTTATGCGATGTGTTCTTGGCTAATTTAGTACGCGTCCCATTCCAGGTAGTACAATACTGAGGTACAGTATATTTTAGTTAAGAGTTGCTCAGGCAGACTCATTGTCATTCAATAATTTTCACAATCAGATTGATACCTAGTGCTTAATACATCAGATATAATTATTATTAATATTAGTAAATCAAAGTATTCTGATGCCTTGTTTGATGTTACTATAGGCACCAATGGTGATAGGCACATACATGACTGTGCGATAAACGTAATAATGAAACAATGTGTTTGACTGCTGTCACTCTGTGCTTCTGTTTTACATAATCCAATTCCATTGCTGCCTCAATTTCATGCCATGTAATCCGATTGCGAGACGCATTATTTAAATTGCCTACTTTTATTATGCATTACTAGTGGACGCGCCCGCAGCTTCGCTCGCGTGCAATTAGACATTCACTAACTTCAAAAACGGCAAAGTTTCATACTAACTTTGCACCCCCGTTTTACCCCCTTAGGGGGTGAATTTTCAAAAATCCTTTCTTAGTGCTCCCCTACGTTATAAAAGGAACCCCTGTGCAAAATTTCAAGTTTCTAGCCCTTATAGTTTAGGCCCTGCGTTGATATGTCAGTCAGTCAGTCAGTCAGTCAGTCAGTCAGTCACCTTCTCCTTTTATATATATAGATTATGTAGTATAGTCAAAATAGTGAGATATTCTACTAATATTATAAATGTGAACGTTTTTAAGTTTGGATGTATGGATGTTTGGATGATTGTTAATCAAACATGCAAAAACGTAGAATGGATTTGGATGAAACTTGGCACATAGGTAGGTATATGATAACCTAGGATACTTTTCATCCCATAATATAATGAATAGCCTTTTGCCATACACTGAGCACAAATCCAGACTCCGAGCTACTACCGGACATTAAGTTCGATAAACCCAATAGTTGTTGCCTGACCCGGAGATCGAACCCAGGACCTCTAGCTAAGACTAAGATTTCTAAGGTACGGCAGTAAAATAATATAAATAATGTAAGTAAGCAGCTCTTAAAAAGTAAGCACACTTTACAGTAGGTATGTAGCTTAAACAAGTCTTTAATTTTAAATTTTATCAGCAAAGATTGGAGCAGAATCAACTGACAACCCGAACGTTAAAGCTTTAATGAGAGTTATCCAATTACCCACTCTGAATATATTCGACGACTGGTAGTCTAGTCCAGTCACGATTTTAGTGGAATACCTATTTATTTTCACTGCTAGACTGATTCTACTTGGATATTTCAACGACTCTTTTTTTATTTTTTCCTGTAAACAGAGTTACATACGGTTTTAAATGATATAGGAATACAAAAAATAAACAAATAGATTATCATAAAAATTTTACATACACCATATGTCATAACGTACTACGCCAGTCAACAGATATGAGATCCCCACTGCAACTTCGAAACAATGGTGATTCCAAGAAAAACAGTCACAGTACACCATTGAGTTCTGGTTGCTTTTTTTTATTATTATAAAATTTTAAGCAATTTGTTTTATTGCTATTCAAGAGTATTTACCCTAAACCAGTGCACCATTTCCGAGAGAGCATTGTTCATCGTCATAGTTAGTTTCTTGTATATTTAATTTGAAAATAAATGAGTGTCATCCGCAAACAATACAATCTCGTGATTATTCTCTACCATACATGGTAAGATCGTAAATATATGAGTATATAATAAAAAACAGGAGAAGACCCAGAATTAATCCATTTGTACTAAAGTACCCACGATCTTGTACCGATTACTTCGACTCTCTGAGTTCTATCGCTGAGATAAGAAATCAGAAGTTTCAGTGCTCAGTTTTTTACCCAAGTCCTTTCTCAAACTTGAGTTTGGTTTTAGTGATAGTTATAACAATCAGCGTGATATTACTGACTGGTATACCTGTATGTATAATTTATTAATCTATTTTATTTGCTTTGCTTTCAGGTAAGTTGGCTCTTCACACTGCAACCCTTGTTAGTTGGAATCTATTCTGGTTCTTAGACGTCTAAATGCATAGTTAATCAAAAGATTAAGTATGATTAGATATGTTTAAAATCTAAAAATGGTAAGTATTTATAGTTAATTTTAACTTGACCCATCAGACAATTTTAAATATACGAATATGAAAAATTACGATAACTATTTTTAGTTCCGTGCTATTAGAAATTTAGGAACTACTAGGTAATACTACTACTACTACTACTACTACTAAGGACTACGAAATGCTAGTAAGTGCAAATGGCTTAGACGTTTATGTAAGAACTGGTTCTCATAATAAAAATTTATTTGTTGATCCGAATGCGAAACAAAGCGACTCACAATCGATAAAATTTAGATCAGGGGCGATTCAGCACAAAGAATACGACAAGGCAATAAAATCATGGCTCGCATTGCTGCTATTATTTTCCAAAGTACGTTTGAAGATTTACTTTCTTCTTATTTATTTATTGAATATCGTAAGCCTTTTACCACAAAATTCTGATGTTTTTCCTGTAAGTTTACTGTCATATACTAGCTCTACTAGTAAAGTTAAAAGTAGTGAAGATACATATATTTCATATCGTCTGTATCTAAAGTGAGCAACGTCATATCTGCACGTTCAGGTGCTATAAATATTTTTATGTTAATTATCCATGGTAACTAGCTACAACTCTTCCAAACTCTTGTAATAATATCCTGTAATAGCGAACCACTACGTCAATATCGAATAACATTCAGACTCCTAATCAAAGTATCTACGTTTCAGCGGATGACAGAGTACCGTGTTTATTCCAATCTATCTTCTGATTAATTAACTTATTAATGTTTGACGTATTGCAGCGTAATCATTAAAGATATTCGTTGATAAGGTAACATTTATTATGGCATAGGTAACCAATATCTTATGTATATTATGTTGTTATTATTATTGCGACAGAATCTGTCGCAACCTTATGCTGAGAATTCTGATTAATATAAATTATATTTCATTCTTTCTGAATCAATTCCTTCTTAAGATGAGCGCCTAGATTTCTTGCCATTTTTGCTTGCTTTTTGTTTCACAATACTTAGCCCCTTGGTTATTGCTATCAATCAGTAATTATATCCACTTTTAATATCGTAGCAGTCGGAATGTTAAAAGTGTGTGACGAAATGGTATAATAGTAAAAATAGTATACAATAAAAAGATAAAAACTGTCGGCTGCGTGTCATCGTAGTTAGTAAGTAGGTTCTGTTGAACACATTTGGGTGCCGATGGGTCGGTGGAGATACGAGCCACGCGAACTATCTAGATCAGCAGATATAAAGAATTATTCTTTTAAAACATTTTGTTGCTTCGCCTTTAAAGAAACCACTTATCTTTGCGTTTAGATTAAAGACGCTAATAAATTTTTCGGTACTAGTTATAGAAACTTAAAGATGTCGGAGTTTCGTCGAATACTTCGTACCTAATATTCAGACTATCAACATTAAACTGGACGGCATAACCCTAAGCAAACCTGGAGCAGATTATCTTGCGTAGTTTAGTTTATTAACTCATTTTTTAATTGGTATATTTTAATTCATCTAGCTGAAACTAATCAACTGACTGTTCTCGACTACGACGCGATTGCGCAGCGGGAGCGACTCCTTGCTTCCGCAATTGGATTAAAAGCGCCACGATGGTCTTCCTTCCTAGAATCATCTGACTAGGAGTGTAAAAGCCTACCATACTAACTTCGTTTACCTATTCGATCTATTAAAGAATCTATCTATTAAAGAGAATGAGAATCTATCTATTAAAGATGCTTTAAGATCATTCATCTAACTAGAAGTGTAAAAGCCTACCATATAAACTTCGTTCACCTATTCTACCTATTATAGAATCTATCTATAAAAGAGAATGAGAATCTATCTAAAATTCATTATAAATTTTAAATACAGACATATTTATAGATACAATTTTTTGCCCCTAGTCCTCTTGTCCTGTAGGACCACGGCCCCTTAGCCAAATTTTTCTGTAAACAAATTCATAAAAAATAGACTTGGATTTTCTTTTATGTTCACACTGTCATCTGTGCCGTTATTAATTCCGCTAGTTAGTTTCTATAGGGATTTATGATTTTCAAAGTAAACAAACTACTTACTCTGCAATTCAAATAGGTCCATGCGATGTAACGTATTTTGGGTGATTCATTTACATTTTTACATTATTAATGTTAGACATTTTACGTTACCTTTTTCGGAGGATAGTCGTTACGTTTGTAAATATCTATACTAATATATAAAGAGGAAAGATTTGATTGTTTGTTTGAATCGAATAGGCTTCAAAACTACTGAACCGATTTGAAAAATTCTTTCACTGTTGGAAAGCTACACTATCCCCGGGTGACATAGGCTAAATTTTATATTGGAAAAAATAGGGTTCCGTAAGATATTTGGGTTTTTCGGACACAAGGTGTAAAAAATCAACCAGAAAAGTTACTTATTTTGCGTACGCTGCCTAACATATAAAAGATAGAACCATAAAATGTTGTAATTAACTGTAGATCTTATAAATATCTATAAAAAAAACCGCGACACACTATACCTATCTATGTCGAGTGAGGCACAACAACCATTTTTTTATCTTGAATTTTTTTTGGACTACATTTACCGTTTATGTAGATAATATTTGGTCTATGAATGATTAAAATTGGACGTTTGGTTTTGAAGTGTCTGTCTGTCTGTCTGTTTCGCTTTCACGCCAAAACTACTGAACCGATTTAAATGAAATTTGGTACACAGTCTAGAGCCTGACAAAGGACATAGACACTTTTTAATTGGAAAAAAGTGTTGTAATGGATTGAAGAGGGAGATGAAAGGTTGTATGAAAGTATTGTCATTTTCAAAACTAGAAGCATATAACTTAAATTTTAGGCTGTTGATAAGGTATAATTCTTACTAATCCTATCCTACTAATATTATAAAGGGGAAAGTTTGTAAGTATGTATGTATGTATGGATGGATGGATGGATGTGTGTAACTTTTTCACGTAAAAAGTACTGAATGGATTTTAATGAAACTTTACAATAATATAGCTTATACATCAGAATAACACACAGGCTAAAATTTATAAAGATATTGTGTGAATTGTCCAAAATATGACGATAAGTGTCAAGTAGGTAAGTAGGAAAAAATCTACCATCTGCGAGCTATTCTGGCGTGCGCTGCCAAAACTACTGGACCGATTTCAAAAATTCTTTCACCATTAGAAAGCTGCATCTTCACTGAGTGACATAGGCTATATAATATTACTAGGCGTAAACGAAACTATTGTTATAATCTATATAATCTAAAATAAAGTCGTGTTAAATTTTTAATTTTTTTAGTAACCTGACGCAAATAGGGTTTATGTGTGTGTATTATAATTTTGATTTTTATATAAAATACCCGTGCGAAGCCGGGGCGGACCACTAGTTGTTTTATATGTGTATGACGGTTTTATATGCATTTTTATGTGTATGATCGTTTTATATGCTATAATTAACTGTAAGTTACGCCTGTACTATAATGTATTATGTGGTTGCTCTGTAAGAATGTTCTGAACTTCCGAACTCCAGCGTATAGCTTCAAGTGGCAGCCAGTTCCATTGTATGGACAAACTTTTAACTCAATAATATGGCAAGTGTATGCTTAGAAGTCGTTAGTCGTATCGTCAGAAGCGTGAGGTAACTTGAAGAAGTGTGTGTGTGTGTACACAATGAAAATGAAGACTTTTTTGAGAAAGGGGCCCAAATATTACTCTTTGAAAAGTAAAAATAACTCAAATCCTCACGAATTTACAAAACACCTATGTATCGTGTTTGGACTCATTGGAATGATCTATATATATATATATATCAATGAAAAGATTA
Organism: Carterocephalus palaemon; assembly: GCA_944567765.1. Lineage (NCBI taxonomy): Eukaryota > Metazoa > Arthropoda > Insecta > Lepidoptera > Hesperiidae > Carterocephalus > Carterocephalus palaemon. The sequence goes on along the minus strand of OX155643.1, from coordinate 8,505,950 downwards.
TACATACGAGCTGAACGACGAACTGAGATATTGATCAGAACATATGTGTGGACCAAGTAAAAAATACTCAAACTTTTAAAAGCTATTTTCGCAGTATCTTATCAACCTAATGTTCGCACAAAGTAATTAAACATCAATAAATCTGTACACTCTTTAAAATACATAACAATACACCAAGCGTTGACTAGCTGGTACCTGAAATACAGACTGAATAGTGTTCGGTTACCAGACAGCTATGATAACCTAAGTTTTCTGAATAGTGTCTGTAAAATACCATGTACAGCTGTATAATATACTAGTGGTCCGCCCCGGCTTCGCACGGGTATTTTATATAAAAATCAAAATTATAATACACACACATAAACCCTATTTGCGGTGGTAGATCCGGAGATCTGGCCGGCCATTTAATATTCCCGTTTGTACCGATCCATGTCTGGAAATGGTTATTTAAATATGTAGTCGATAACCTGCTGCTGATGAAATTATAGTCTTCTTCGGGGAGAGAATTTAACGCATTTCGCAATAGGATTTAGAGGTATTTTACTGTATTCAGTTGTCCTTCACAATTAAATATGTGAACCATAACAACCCTGTTCTTCACTACCCGCACCAAACGTTAAAAGAGAATCTCACCTGATTATTTTATTTAGTTTCACGTGTACGCATCGGGTTTTCACGTGACGGGTGAAAACAAAATTAAAAGGTACTTGTTAGTTTTCATGGCCTTCCGTTATTTTGATTGTATTTGTTATTTAGAGAAAACTAAACCCTATCTGTAACCCTTTCAATCTGCATCATAAAATACGTCACTTTATTTTTTGTCACATTTGACCGGTTCGAGTCCCGACTGAGGCAGGTGATTTTTCATAAATCTATAAATGCAGAATTTATTGTTTTTCAAAATAAAGGAATGTCTCCTTTAAACAGAATGTGCTATTTACAATATTTATGGTAGTTGCCATCCATGTGGCATTCGATCTTTCCACCCTGTATATCATGCTAAAATTTCAGCTCGATCGGTGCAGAACTTTTTGAGTTTTTGAAGCGTACACAAACCAACATAACATTTTTATATAGATAGATAATATATTCATTTTGAGTACTTCCCTCTAGTTCACAAAGAATGTTCTGATATGAAACATTCGTAATGAATATTGAACGTTATTCCGTACACCTTCTCGCCCGAACACGCGAACTACGAGTACTTTCAAAAGATTACACGGCATGATCAAGCATAAATTCTAACTTGAACTCAACGAGTTAACTTAACATTTTTAATTATCTAATATAAATGTTTTTACATTGTATTTCGGTTATATCGCTTCGAAAATGTTGTAGTAAATCTGAAAAATGTTTCCGATTACAATTTTAACCCAGTGAGAAAATCATAACTATCAGCCATACTTGCCCAATGGGAGCTTCAAATTCCAATCTATACTAATATTATAAAGCTGAAGAGTTTGTTTGTTTGTTTGTTTGAACGCGCTAATCTCACGAACTACTGGTTCGAATTGAAAAATTCTTTTTGTGTTGAATAGACCATTTATCGAGGAAGGCTTTAGGCTATATAACATCACGCTGCAACTATTAGGAGCGAAGAAATAATGGAAAATGTGAAAAAAACGGGGAAAATTATTCATCCTTGAGGGCTTCCGTTGCGTGCGCTGCGAAAACGGTTCAAGATGAAAGAAAGAATTATTCCTCTTGAAATGATCTAAAAAAATGTCCACGACAGTATATGTCTATCATTTAAGATTAACTCACTAGAACCTTTTTTATGGTAATCAAATTTGGTCGAAATTAATGCATTTGTTAAGAGTTGTGTGTTAAGAGTTGTGTGTTCCTTTTATAACGTAGGGGAGCACTAAGAAAGGATTTTTGAAAATTCACCCCTAAGGGGGTAAATCGGGGGTGCAAAGTTAGTACGAAACTTTGCCGTTTTTGAAGTTAGTAAATGTCTAATTCCACGCGAGCGAAGCTACGGGCGTCCACTAGTTGTCTAATACCAGTAGATGTCTGTTCTTTTTATTTTTCATTACTCAAGCTGTTGCTTATAATAATATGTTACAGTCTCATTTATTAACACGTCAACATTACAGTCTTTGCTTCTTGCTGATTTCTAGGCTAATTTCAATAATCAATTAAAAAAAAAAACACGTTTTTTTTGTAGATAACCGAACAAAGCGTCTTAAAAATCACTCATCCTGAAGATCGTTGTCAGGATAATGGAATGAACTATTTAATTTATTGCCTTGTCATCGGTCCTTGATAAGTGTGGAAAGTTTCAAATTAATCCGACGTTTTGACGTGGGCGAAAATCACGTTCAAAGATTCCGTTACGTACGTAGCGAATAAAATCGTGTTAATAAAAAAATTGATATCTATATCATTGGTACTCCTTAATTTAGAATTAATACATTAACCATACAATTATTAACAATAAATTTGTAGTATACTAAGTTAGATAAATACTAATTTAGCCATAGCTCGAATACACCGACAGCAAGATAGGTAACCTAACGGTCAAACGCAGGCGTATAATTCGATTCATCCAAACTCGATAGCGTTGAAAATAAGGTAACCAGTTTTAATAACAAAGTCAGTTTTATCTCCACGAAATGCATCTCATTGCAGTAATCTCAGTGCTATTAACCTTTATTGCTCAGCCGGCCGTGACACTATGTGCTTCCTCAAACGTAATCTGGCGTTCCGCACTAATGGGTCCCGCTCATGACGAATACTCTCGCCGTTTAACGTTCTCCCAATCGTAATCTGTTATAAACTAGACTATGCTACGAACCTAAGTACCTCTGCGATTGAGTTCAAAACACTTGCTGCTTGTTTTGTTTTTGACCTTAGCTCGGTGGACAGTGACTCCCGCTGCCGAGCTGATGGTGGGTTCGATTTATTTTATTGATAAATTTGATGATGGATGTATGATGGATATTAAATTGAATTTTCTGTGTTGTGACAGACAGAGGAAAGAGAGCTATCACTACGGGATATTCACACCCCACACACATTATACTCGTGCTTTGTAACGAATCTCTGTCGAATAAAAATCGGGATTGTGTCAGCCATTGTAGTCAACTAAAACATAGGGACTTAACTGGTAGGAGGTTTATGTTCTAAAATTGCACCACCTTGCGGTTGACAAAACACATTAGGTAGGTCCCATAACACATATAACTATTGTCTTAATTCTTAATTGGTTATCAGGAAGCGTGTCTTCTTTTAAGTAAGGCCTATATATTAAATATATTTTGCCACCGATAATAACTAGCTAGCTAGTTGTTATCGGTGGTGATCTCGTTCGACATAAAAACACAAGAGATATTACTTAGTATAGAGTCCCCATATTATATTAATAAAATAAAGCCGAGAAAAGTAGAAAGGTCCCCAGTAATATCACTCCGGGAAATCCGCAGATCGGAGGTTATTACACAATTCGCATACGTGCGAGCCAACCAGTTAATTTCTGAGTAGGGATCGGACGAATTCGGTTGCTAGGAATGAAATCTCAAATGAAATTAAATCCCTTTGCTAAAAAGATACCCTTCCAAGCAGGAATGCGGCCCTCAGTCCTTACCAACCTCAACACGATTGTAATTGAAAACCCACGCGAGGTTCGTCGTTAAAGGTTTCGCGGTTAAAACAAACCATAACCCAACCATTTCAAACCATAACCCAACAGGTTTTATTATACAATAGCTTACGTTCAATCAGAATAGGTATCCTTTCTTCTATCTTAACTGGCCCGATTGGCGCGTTGGCGTAATCGGCAGTGACCCTGCCTTATTCACCAGGGGTCGTGAGTTCGAATTCCAGTTCAATTCCATTCCAAAAATTCGTGTGACGAACACTTGTGTGAATGTTTATGTCTATTTATGTATATATTTAAAAATATCTGAGTACCTACTCGTATTTGTCTCTGACACTCATAGTACATGCTCTGTGTAGTTCGGGTATATCCATGATATTTATTTACATATTTATAATAACCGAATCAGATCCTTAGTTAAAGAATGTAATAAAAATGTATAATATATACTAGGTATATTCAAAAATAAAACTATCTTTGCATGTTACGTTAGTTAGCTGCTCGTAGCAGACTAAAATGTACTTTGAACTGTATTGTTCAGAAAAACTTAACCTATATAATTATGTAAATTAGTGTCAAGTTCGTTTGAAGCAAGCAGAAGCGTAATGATATTTCTGTTCTAGTACAAACTTAGGGGCATCAATATAGATGTGAACATTATATTTCCCTCCATGCTTCTGTTTAAATATATAAAATTTCTCAATTTTAATAGGAATTCAATTCGATATAGGAATAATCGAAGACGAAGACGATCTTTTGAAACTATGTACGGCTTTAAATGAACAAATGAAAACGATGAACATTTCACCGACCAACACATAGCTTAGTAGTATATTATTTGTAGTTTTAACACATTATTAAACTGATAATGTATTTATTTGTATTATAAAATTAGCTACCTATTATCATCTCTAATATCCCAGGTGCCTACTCGGCAATACGTATAATATACGTAATACGTTCTGTGCTAATTACTGCCAACAAAGGCAAACTGAGATATCGAAACTGGAAACTATTTAGAATATAAGCTTATTGTGATTATTACTGTAACTATAATCCTATAATTACAAACAAACTAAATCGGATTAATTGGTTGTTACAATGACCTTGTGTATTGTAGATAAAGCCACATACTACCTACATAATTATAGTTGGTTTGCATATTTGTGTTTTTCTTCTACGTCGCTATTATTCGTAATTGCAAACATGTGCATCAACCTCATCAATCTTTAACTTAGCAGGCACGAGTTTATTTATATGAATACTAAAAATCCAAACATTCGATAGCTGCCTATGTAATACTAGAGGACGCCCGCAGCTTCGCTCGCGTGGAATTAGACTTAGGACATCTTAAATACGAAAAACTTTTATACCTACTAACCCCCCTTTTACAGGGGGTAAAAGGTAAGGGATGATTTTCGAAACTTTCAATGAAAAACCTTCATACTGAATTTCATTCGAATAACTTCAAAAACGGCAAAGTTTCATACTAACTTTGCACCCCCGTTTTACCCCCCTAGGGGGTGAATTTTCAAAAATCCTTTCTTAGTGCTCCCCTACGTTATAAAAGGAACCCCTGTGCAAAATTTCAAGTTTCTAACCCTTATAGTTTAGGCCCTGCGTTGATATGTCAGTCAGTCAGTCAGTCAGTCACCTTCTCCTTTTATATATATAGATTTCCAATAAATTTGTGGCAGAGGCGTGCTACCTTGCTACAAATTATTTTATTACCTACCAACACCGCCAGCGCCATCTACTCGGAAAACTTGTAACCATCACCTTTTCAGCTTGAAGCGTTATCTGAATGTTCAGCAGTCAGAGTTTCAGTACAGTTCTAGTATCGTGAATTTCTGGTAGATGGCGCTACATCACAAAAATTGTTTCAGTCGCGTTTTACTACAAAAAGGTTCTTGTGTTTTTGTTTATAATAATTTGAATTTGTTTTCTATTTGATTAGGATTATAAAGCGCCCCCTATTTTAAAAAAATTTACTGCTATCGCTAACTATATTATATTCAGAAAAAATCGCATCATATAATAAATTGTAAAATGTACAGTCGTCGGGCACCGCACCCCGACTCTACTGCGTTGACGTCACACGGGTGACGTCAGTAACTCACGGTTCCCGCCCGCCATTCGCCCCGCTAACCGGAATTTTAATGTTACTCTTACTTGCTCTCAAAAGAACAATGGGCTTCTTTTACTGTTTTCACTGTCTTTAAAATATAGTGCTTATCGACATAACATCATAACATCAAGTCTATATTTTACCAATGGGATAGGCAGAGGTGTGTATACATCCACTTTCCACCAGATAATTTTAAGTGCCATGTAATAGTAGCGGGAAACCGCTGGATTTAGAAGGCACAGGACCGGTCGGAGTGGAGCCGTTTAGGAGATGCCTATGTCCAGCAGTGGACCCCGAAAGGCTGATGGATGGATGGATAGGTTGCGAGCCTATTGCGTTACAACGGGCACAAATCCAGACTCCGAGCTGCTACCGGGCATTTCTACTAAAAAATACTCAATAGTTGTTGCCCGACCCGGGATTCGAACCTCTAGCTTAGCAGATGCTGTTACAGTCACAAGACCAACGAGGCTATGATTTTATATATCCATACTAATATTATAAATGCGAAAGTAACTCTGTCTGTCTCGTTTTGACTTGAGTAACGCTGACCGTTACTTTTTTTAAATTATAATCTCTCTACTCCAAGAGTACAAGGACGTGCTCAAGTTATACTAATTTCATTTGGCTAAGGCTGAATAATTTCATTAAGTGTAAGTATAATTTACATAAAATAATAGAATTAAAATGTAGTGCTTCATTAGTATGAATAAATTACTTTTACCTCATTGGCATTGACGTAATCTCGATGGTCTAGTATTCGCGAATGCAATTGCTAAGCTAGAGGCCCTGGATTCGATGTTACTTAAAATTCCCAGTAGTAACTTTTGTTTGGTATTTTTGGTATGGTATTTGCACAGCGTACGACAATATACCTAACCTATTACATAAACATAAACTTTATTGGAGAAAAGGGGGTGAATTCACATACTTTGCCTACTCCATCGCGGAAATCCGTGTACATGCGTAATTTTATGTTTAATAGTGTTGTAACGAATATTAGAACAAAGTCATAAATAAAACCCGACAAATAAAAAAGCAATGTTATTATTATTGCTTTGAGTAGGGAAGGAAAGAATTGTGTTTATACATACATTTTTCGGTAAAAGCTTGAAAAAACACATCGTTCTTTACTCAGATTAGGCAGGAATGAAAGGCAGATTTGTTTTTGATTTTGGCATTTGATTTGATGTAGTCTTGTGTTCCGAACGCTCCATCTGCCTCTCTTTCCCTAATCTGAAGTTCTATATAATTTTTGCTCATGATCATTGAACACTGCTAGTAAAATTAATTTTTAACACTAATTACACAGTTTAGAGAGACGCAGAAGGGAATGAGTTCACAGGGACATATTGGTGATAATTGATTACCTTATTGATAATTGTTTTACGAGAACTCACAATATCAGATTACTTTGTTATGTAACGTAAAATTAAATAAAAAAAGTGCGTGCTTACAAAGTACACATGTCAGAAGTGAAACTTCTTTGGCTAAATATTCAAATATACACAAAAAAAGAATAAATATAAATATTCATTTGAAAGTCTTGTTGTTTTATTACAAAAGTTAAGTTATGTTAGTCTGTATGTATAAGTTTTAATTTCAATTTAATTTTCATTTATTGCCATATATACACTTGTTTTATGTTCGCATCGCACGATTCCGTTTAGCGATCTTTTATCTGTATTTTGTCTTATTTAGTCTGTCGTATATCTTTGGTTTTGGATTTTGTATCTGTATTTTACTCGTATTTAGTCTGTGGTGGAGCTTTGGATTTGATTTTTACCCTAAAGGTTGTAAATACCAGGTCATAAAATCCCAAAAAAAGACTCATGCGCCTAAAGAAGTTTCACTTCAAAAGATCTCGTATCAATACACTTTAGGACATATTCAAAAGTGTTAGTCTTGCCCCATGACTGTCATACCCCACACTCACTATTTATTTATTTTAAGATGGATTGTCATACAAATTTGTTAGTTAGACTTAGGCGTAGTAACAAATATGTAAAACAACATTTGTTAGTAAAGATTGACCTTCTTTTACTTCGTTTGGACTACGTCAGCGATGGAAGAAGGCTACGCTTATAGATGGACTGTACTATATTAATTTAAATTAGTGCCGGTGGTATGCAATCCTCGGCAGTGTGACGTGAATGAACATTGGAATATTATATCAGCCCTAATGATTTATATATTAAGTCAGTCCTCAATCAACTATTCATTTCGAATATTGGAGCAATTCTGATGTTTAAAATTTTTCAGAGAACTGCATTTTTTTGGGATAATAAGTTCCAATGTATCATTAATTTGCCTCTATGTCACATACACCCAGAGGCACATGACAGTACTCCGTATATACCAACCCATTCTTGTTAGTACTGAGCCGTCTATCTATCGGTTATCTACGACTTCAGCATTTTGAACTCCATTGCTGGAAACACACCTCCTTAATGCTACTCCTGTCAGTCCTATGAATTCAGCGATTACCCGCAGCCGCTGACCTCTTCTGGTCTCTCATTCCACCTAGTTGATGGTTTTATCTACGTAAATTTTTATATCTATATATGTATATATTTTATGCCTAAAGTGTGTCAGCATAACTCCCCGCGTCTCATCATTATTGGGGTGCACTCTCATATTTGTCCTATCTATCCTCTATATATCTCATATTTATCACATTTTTCCTATCGCCCTCATGTTAGGGTATAAATAAAGCTGTACTCACGGTTCCAGCTTATGATTTATTGTCAAGCATTAAAAAAACTCAAGACTCAATTTAAAAATGCGTAAATCTGTAACGCATCTTTAGTTTACACACAGAAACTTGCCTGTCCTGTACACATCACTACTACAACAAGGCCAAACCTTCATCGTGATATAGAAGGACTGTACGTGATAATGTTCAAAAAGAAATTCAGCATATTTAAGGAAGATTTGAGAAAAATTGGGCTCCAACGCGTCACACATAATCTCGACGTAGAGAGACCGAATCATCCTTGTATAGCAGCATCATTTGTTTAAATTTAATGTTGGAGAGCCTTGCGTTACGATCATTACGAATATTCAGAAGAAGAACTTTGAACCCTTCCAAATTAAGCACTTGGGCTCGTTTGAAGAACACTTCAAGTACCTACTCAAATTCTAAAACTCGCTTTTGTAGATTACCGAAGTAAAATAACGTTTTTTAAATATTTTTTTTCATATTATTGCATTGTCATCGGTCCTTGATAAGTGTGCAGTTTCAAATTAATCCGATGTTTTGAAGTCTGCGAAAATCATGTTCAAAGATGCCGGTTACATCCATACCTACATACTCGTACATAAATCCATACATACCAAGCTAATATAAGCGTGTTCAAAAATTGTTCAGGTTATTTTTAAATATGTAACCTATTGTATATGTAACCTTGATGCTGTGGAATGAATGCCTAAGTTTTGTCAAAAGTTGGATGGGTGTAATTTTTTTTTAATTGGTTGAACATTTAAAAATAACATAAAGAAGGGCAAGCCTTCAGCTCTATGAAACAAATGAATAATGATAACGTCATAACAAGTTAATTAGGTTTATTCAGAAGTAAGGCTTGGACGTACTTCGTAAAATAAATAGTGGCTTCCGTAATTGAAACAGCGTATTGGGATTTGTGTTGTCAAGTGTTTAAGACAATACAAATAAGGTTGCTTTGTTTTTATAAATTCTATGAAAAACGGAATCCTATAAGAGTTACCATCCGTGAATTTGTCCGAAAATTGAGAAAAATCGGTAATATTTGAATGAGCAGCGTGATGGAGAATTGGGTATGAAGTGTCTGTCGAGGAGACCCGTGCCCAACGGTGGGACGTGGGTTGTAGCTAGGTATGCTGTAAACAAATCATTTTGCGAAAATATAAGAAAACTAAACAGTTGCATAATCCTAGTGTCTTATCTATTAAAGGTACCTATGTTATATGTATTTTATATTACAACACAATAAACAGTTAATTAGTTAAATGTCTCATACTATATTGAGAACAATAGAATAATGTATTGACTCTAAAAAAACTTTCTCATATTTGCGGAATTTAATTTAATTTTAATTATGCCAAGGTAGAGCGAGTGAATATCATTTTATAATTATTGCAATTTGTAATTCTCTCATTAATTTTTTAATGATATTATTAAGTTTGAATTTTTTTTAATCTTACTCGCTGAAAAGTGATTTATAAATATTTTTATTGCGGTTGCTTGACACATTTATGATGAAAAATATTGTTTAATTTATTAAATTATAAGAAACAAAACTAACGCCGTGTCTACATTCGCGTAAATTATTATATTCGAGACGAACAAAGTAGTTCGCCTATGTAATCCACTCCTTTTCTGCGTGATAGACAATTTTATTATCTATTGACAAAACTATAAAAGTACCGTTTACTAAAAAGTGATTTTTTGATAAACTTACGCCTTCTAAAGCAAAAGGCCCTATACCCGTTTCCATAGAGGTCAAATATCTGGGCGTCACAATCGACCAGAAATTGACATGAAATTCACATATCGACTTCATAGTACACAGGGCCACAATGGCATTGGGGGGCCAGAGAGTCCATAGCACATCATCATACAATGCTGTGCTCTAGGACGCCTGAGGAGTATTCATAATACAATGCTGTGCTCTTGGACGCCTGAGGAGTATTCATCATACAATGCTGTGCTCTTGGACGCCTGAGGAGTTTTCATCATACAATGCTGTGCTCTTGGACGCCTGAGGAGTGTTCATCATACAATGCTGTGCTCTTGGACGCCTGAGGAGTATTCATCATACAATGCTGTGCTCTTGGACGCCTGAGGAGTATTCATCATACAATGCTGTGCTCTTGGACGCCTGAGGAGTATTCATCATACAATGCTGAGCTCTTGGACGCCTGAGGAGTATTCATCATACAATGCTGTGCTCTTGGACGCCTGAGGAGTATTCATCATACAATGCTGTGCTCTTGGACGCCTGAGGAGTATTCATCATACAATGCTGTGCTCTTGGACGCCTGAGGAGTATTCATCATACAATGCTGAGCTCTTGGACGCCTGAGGAGTATTCATTATACAATGCTGTGCTCTAGGACGCCTGAGGAGTATTCATCATACAATGCTGTGCTCTTGGACGCCTGAGGAGTATTCATCTAGGAGCGCACGAATTGCATCCGTATGAAATCAAATCCATCACCATCGCTAAAGTACTAAAGCTTTCCTAAAAGCAGTAGGACTAAATTGTGAACTATAACTATCTGTGGGTACAAACTATCAGTTTTGGTGCCCGGAGCTTAATAAGCTCGAGTCAATTAATTCAAATAATAATAATGTGGAGATAATCTTTCACTGAAAATGATATTATTTTATAAAAATCGAATTTTTTGAAGGAGGTAAAAAAAATTCAGCAAGGATTTTGCATCTCACGATTTTTAGTAAGTATATACCTACCTTTCCGAAAAATCTGTTCCTCGCTGGCTCTATAAAAATGCACATAATTTATTTGTAATCCGCTTCATCATCACAACCCTTTCTTTGTCCCACTGTTGGGCACAGGTCTACGCTCAGAATGTTAGGGGTTAGGCCTTAGTCCACCACGCTGGCCAAGTGCGGATTGGCTCAGGCATGTAGGTTTCCTCACGATGTGTCCTTCACCGTTATAGCAAGTGACATTTAAATTCATCGCACATAACTTATACAAGTAATTGGTGCGTGCCGCTTGGGTTTGAACCGGACCGCTCGAGTGAGAGGCGAGTTCGATAGCCACTGGGCTGTCACCGCTTGTAATAATCCTAAATAATGTAAATAATGTAATCCGCTTACTCGCAATAAAATAGCGTGTTTATATTATAGTTGGACGAGACATACAATAAACTTTTGTAGACATTGAATTACGAGTATTGGCAGATCTGCTAAAACTAACCAATGACTGCTTTAAGCACTGAAATTATTAACATGGCATAACATCACGCTTGTATGTTATTTTTCACCTGTTAATTTACTATCTTACCTTTATGATTAAAAATCGAGGGGTAACTTATAAGCTTTGAAATTATAACAATTAAGGGCTACCAAATTGCAGTAAGTGTGGACCCATCTACTTAATACAAGCAACTTCGAGTAAATAGTAGTAGAGTTAGTAAAGGATGTGAATAGGAACATTAGTTGATCATGTCTACGAAAGTAAACTGTTAGTTTTATTAATTATCCTACAGGATTCCTTTCTAGTAATTGTTCAAAACTCCAACCACACCTTTCCACCCGAAAAATGACTGACAATATAATTTAAGACGTTTGACAGAAGGAGCAGACAGCACCACAAATTCGCTGCCTATCACAACTGGGCAATCATAATATTAATCCGTTCCTCATTTATCTACTACTTATCTAGGTACCTACTCATTTTCTTGTTCGCCTATCATAATAAGGATTTTCAGGAAGTTTCAAAATAGGTCTTTAATGTGGTTATATCGATTCGGATTTCGTAATGAACTAAGTATGTATGTATGTATGCAAATATAGTAACGAGAAAGCAGCAATCTCGTCGCGCAATCATTTGCGTACACACTGGAATTTAGACGACGATTTGCGTGTCTACGTGCGTAGAGCCGCGTAGAGCCGTAGCGGTTCGTAGCCAGATTACATCATTCTTGTAATGTTTGTAAACTTTGTTTACTAACTGTTCTGTTTTTAAAAATAAATCAACAAGATAAATCAGCTAATAATATATTAGAACAACGAATCAATATCTACTTAAAGGTATAAAGTGGGCCAAAATCTTACTTATTTATAACATCGTCGGGTAATTTTAATTTGCAATTGATGATTTTAATGCCCAGATTGGTCAATCATAATATTATTATTTAGGATTATAGATAAAAGTATTAACGAAAGGGTTAAACCTAATATAGCATATGCATATATACATATACCATAATCCATAATCAATCACACATTAACGACTTTTTTATTCGTTTTTTTTTATAAGCATTTATCCACCAATTTTTTGAGATTCCAGGATCACCTTCACATAGACTTCGCCTAACCTTTGCTTCTCCTCATGATTCTGATTCCAGCGGCTTGCCAGCAATTTTTTTGATTAGAGCACATTTGATCTTTCCGAACACATAGTAAACGTATACAAATAGAACCAAGTCCTGGCTTAGTGCTGGTGTGACCGATACCTTGGAGCTCAAAAAAATCTCAAAAATCGATTAACTTCCAAAGCGTAGTTGAGGTCTCGAGGTGGAGAGCTCTCCTAGAGTTTTTGAGTACGTCGGGGGTCGGCGGGGGCGCATGCGCGGGGCGGGGGCACGCGCTGACGTCACTCGGCGCGCCCGGGCCGTCGCGCCAGTGCCTCCCGCGACCGCGTGCCCAGTCACGCGCGACTCCCGCCCGAGTAGCCTCAACACGATCACGAGCTTCCGATGTTAATTCTTAACAACATCCGATAAAACGACGGTAACAGGATCATCCCTGACGGACCTACCGGCCTTGCACCACGTGATCGGACGTGACGTACCGTGACAGTTACGCGTCAATTGTGGCGCGCATATCTTGATATACTAGTCTTTTAACGGGAGATGTAGAGCAGCAAATGACCTCAATGAGTGACAGTGGTATCTGTTCTTAACAATTACTTGGCCAGTTTCATTATAATCAAAACGTCTTGTGATCTGTGATCTTACAATCAGTCTTAGACCATAGCCGGCTTTATGGGACAGTGCATAGAAACAATTTTACTATCGTCGTGTCAGTTATGTGCATATGTTTACAAATTGAGTTATCGATGGTAATGCACCAAACTTTACCGGTATATCAACATTCACCACACGAAATTTGATAAGGTCCTATACCAACATGGTCAGTGTTATAGAAGCCTAGTATATAAGTTTCATATTGTAAATCTGAATTCGTATTAGTTCCATGTTTTGATCACCTTTTATTTTTTATCTCTGTGTATTCGAAGTGTTTCACTGCGCAATACATTGCAGTTGCGCTCTGTGATATGCAGCATCAAACATTAAAAATTGGTCAAGTAGGTACCTGCTAGTAGTAATCAAATATTTTTCATTAATTATTGTCGATAGGCACATGATGGTCTATAAAATACAGCTTATGATGCATTTGCATTGTAATTAAAGCTATAGATAGTTATAACACGATCACAATACATCTGCACCTCGCTGTAGTGTATTTTCTATCATACAACAATTTTGTAAGAAAACTATAATTCAATTATTACACAAAAAATAGTAGGTAAGTAATTGTATTTATTAAAATTCCTAGTGATGCTTGATTTGCACACCATACCAGAACGCCGACATGCCATCTGACGCGAGATGCAAAATATTGTGACCGTGCTATAGCAACTTAGATAACTACAAACATAGATTGTTTGAAATTCGTTGAGAGTCTGCAATCACCTGATAGTGAAATAAATTTCATTTTATTTCACTGTTTAAGATACTTTGATCCTTAAACAAGGCCAATGCCTTTTGGAATTTGAAAGATTCTCCTCGTGAATATTAACGGACAAACTCTACCTAGTGAAAACCTTAGGGAACCTTCCATATTTTCTAAGTACCCCTTCACGTTGACCGAATAAATTATTTTCACACTTTGCCTGGAGAAACAATCTTCTCTTCACTTTAGTTAAAACTTGCATCCACCTTTTAACACTTTGTAAGTAGGTTGAAAATTTAAACACGCTCAATTGGAATTGGAGACCACATTTTAGGGTGCCGTCACTCCCAATTTGAGGATAATAACAGAAATGTTTCATCCAGTATTGCTTCTTGAAAATGTTTAAATATCTACATACATTTGCCTTTTTTTCCTTATCTTAATATATATAAATCACGTGTCACGTTGTTTGTCCGCGATGGACTCCTAAACTACTTAACCGATTTTAAATTAAATTTGCACACCGTGTGCAGTTTGATCCAACTTGAAAGATAAGGATAGCTTACATCGTAATTTATAGCCGCAATATTATTTTATTGCAAATTATTTGTCTATTATTTGTTGACATTAACAATTATCTGTTAACTCCAAACGATTTTAACAGATGGCGATATCTGTTGACTGGATTGAGTAAGTATAATCAATAGATGGCGCTGCTATGTTAAACCTACAAATGTGTCATTAAGCTACAATTTTAATAGCATAGCCACCAATGTCACTGAACTCCTCCTCAACGGCTGGATAGATGTTGATGAAATTTTTTGTGTGTGTTCAAGGGGATTCGAGAATGGTTAAGATTTACAATTTGGTCCACTGGAAAATGTTTTTTAAACACTTTTTTATATTTTTAACCGTCGTTCATTGACGTGAAGTCATTTACATGAAATGTCGCGTCACTTTGACATTTCATATGGCAGAACAACGTTTTCG
This sequence comes from Carterocephalus palaemon, assembly GCA_944567765.1. Taxonomy (NCBI): domain Eukaryota; kingdom Metazoa; phylum Arthropoda; class Insecta; order Lepidoptera; family Hesperiidae; genus Carterocephalus; species Carterocephalus palaemon. Next base: position 8,490,824 of record OX155643.1, on the reverse strand, counting down.
GGATCAGCTAGTACTTATATAAATTATATTGAAAATCTGGTATACCCGCAATCTATGAATTTAAATGTAGAACGTTTTTTGCAAAATTGAAATAAATCGGTCGAGATTTAATAAAACTCCATCCAAACTTTCATATCCATATATTATCTTTCCATCCCGAGGGAATCTCAATATTTTTCGGAAATTAAAGTAGCCTAAAACCTAACCCAAAGTATAAGTAATAACTTTACCAAGTAATATCCAAATCCATCCTGGGGTATTTATTCGGGATGCCCGGACAGACAGACTTACAGATGGACAGACAGGCAGATAAACAGATAGGCCATATTTTCAAAAAGCACATTTTTGAGTTCTAACTCGTAATTAAAATGCCCCTGAATTGGAATTAAACAAAATATATATGTACAGACAAAAGATCCTGTTTAGTTATATGTAGCATAGATAGTAAATTTTACGCTAGCTGCAACCCATACACGTCCCACTGCTCAACACAGGTCTCCCGCACAGACACAGCTGCGGGAGGTCTAGAGTCTAGATTTATATAAAGGTGTCTAGTGTGTCTATTCTGTCTAGGTCTAAATTTTACACAATAAATAATAATTCTGACTAGGAACTGTTTATATTAGTCAATCGCAGGTCGAAAGACTTAAAATTTTCATAAACATAACATTTTCACACGTTTTAATGCCTTTTTTTAAAAGCTTTTATATAACTTCACTCGTATGTATCTTGTATGTATGTCCTGGAATCTTGCAATCAATATTTCACCCACTTCCACTGAAGCTATCGAGCTGAAATTTGGTACACATATTTGGTTCCGATGACAATCAACGAATGTCAAACAATCTAGATTGCTAGTTTTCCAAAGTTTTCAATTATTTATGTTTCTACTTATTTTAGTCTATATTCAATTAAGCCAAATTTTAACATTTTCACTGAAACCTGAAATCCCCCTCGACAGCCTTCTTGCTTTGTGGGCTTTGAGATATAGGGAACGCGCCGGTGCCTTCCTTGCGCATTGCCCAAATAACACATCTCTTGGGAGTAATTTCGACTCCTCACTGCCTCTGCAGCTAAAGAAGGCTGCGGTTCACACCGCGCTGGCACTCTGGATTAGTTGACATAGTTACGCCCCGAAACAGCCATGTCCAGTGAGCACCTGCGTCAGCCCGAAGGTGACGCTGCTCTCATTCTTTCCCAGCCAGGTTTCAAAATTAGGAAAGATCGCACCGACGACCCGCTTAACCCGACCTTAAATTTAATTAATTTGCCACTCGCTAATCATAACTCTACGAGTATGTACACCACACTCATAGGTTACATTAACAATGTGGAAAAAAAGGAGTGATAATTACATGTGAAATAAACTTTATTTTTTCACCCCTTAATGTTGGCAACTACTTAAATAAATTAACGACAAAACTGAAAAGTAAAAAATATATAGATAATGATCAAACTTTTATCTTATAAACATGGCAACAATATTTTATCTTATTAGTCTGCTTTAGCAGTAAATAATTTTGATATCGCAATTCAATTTTAAGTCTATCTGTTTTACATAATTGAAGTTTCAAAATTATACTTTTTCTAAACTTTTGACATATCTATTTTTAAACCATCATTAATTTAAGAAAAATTGTATGTTAAAAATCTATTATTTTAATATAAGCTTAGGTAAGCTCGATATTCGAATATTATTATAATAATAATTCGAATAAATTTCAATACAAATATTTATATTTTGATTGACGTAGGTACCAAGTTGATTATTGTATATAGAACTTTGACATCACATCAAGTAGATATATTTATTATCTCAAGACAATAATTATGATACAAATAGTTTGTAGGTAACGGAATTAGTATAAGAGTGAGTGCGTTGAGGTCAACACATTAGTAGAGTGACTCTCGGTTGAGTTTCATTATAATAATTCAAAGTACAACATTGCATTATTACACTATTGCACCTATAACTGAGATGTATTAAAAATAAAAATCTTGCAAATTGCACAACTATAAAAAGTTAATTGTTTCTTCACTTCTAAAACTTTTAAGCATAACAACGGAAGCTCGTGCTACGCATTTACATGAAATGCCAGTAAAATATTATCATAACCAGTGCCAAAATAAAAACATAAATGTATTTAGTAAAGCATTCCGAAAATTGATACTTTGATTCAAGATAAGAATTAAAATTGGAAATCAGCGTTTTTTTCATACGATATCCGACAAGATAAGCCTCTCTTAAACTAACCCTAAATAACATAAGGAAAGGACTATTGACAAAAGTGAATCGAAATTCATCTCCTTATCACATCAAACTAATAGTCACTCGCTTTAAGCCTTGACTAAGAACTTGTCGAACTGTTACAATCGTGGATGTATGAGAACAAAGTGAAGGCATTGAAGATTTCTGTAAATAAGACAAAGTATGAGTAGCGAGTGAGAGAGTGAGAGAGGCGCGCCCTGGGCGGGGGCGGGTCGCGGCACGCCGGCTGTGATGCGATGGGCCAGGACTGGTGCTTCCGCCGCAAGAGGAAGCGCAGCAGCAGCCAGGACGATACCCTCCCGCATCACACCCGGTATGTATGGACAACTAATTAGCGACAACAGCGTTAAAGCCTTTATGGAACTGATAGGCTCTGCCGGGCAATTATGTAAAAGTTTTCATGGATGGAGTTACGATTCAATTGAGTTACGGTCGATATGTCAAATTCGTATTGTGTGACTTTCAATTCAATGAAAATCTTGTAAGTGACCAATAAATTACACAAAACGATTGGATTAATTCTTGATAGCGAATATGTCATTAATGAAAACTTAAGACAATTTGAATTCGCTGTAAAACGAAAAATAAAATCATTCACTCAATCATGGAAAATAACGATCCAAGTTCATATTCATTCGTATGAATTTTATATATTTTATTTTAAGAAATTGTTTATATTTTAACAAGTAATATCGTACAATATGAAAGTAATCATCTCACGAAAACTTTTACGGGTGTGGTTTCCATTAACACTTCTTTAGAGGTGACCCTTTATTCCTTAAGCGTAGCATCTCGCAATGCATCTCTCTTAGGGTTAGAACGATACACTGACTACTGACTATGAATTACTAACTGGCCTATTAACTAACATGAACTAACAGATGTTATTGTCACTGACAGACTAACTAACAGACCAGTCCGTTACTACCTTACGGCAGCTGATAGGTGGCGCTGCAAGCTCGTTCGCTTATTTATATTCAGAATACTAACAACGTTAAAAATATATTGTTAATTAATTTACGTTATACATACAATAAATATGTACTGTAGGTACATATAATACATTATACGTATACTTTTATATCGTTTACCTTAACGATGAAATTGTCTTACGTACGTACATCTTACCTTATTTTCCGAAGGTATATATATGATGAACTTTATTTGTTTCATTAATTTCTGTATTTTTTCTAATTTTCTGTTTATTGTACTGGCATAATATTGTACTCGTACCACGTATGTGTAAGTTATAAGTAATATAGTTATAAGTAAGTTGGTGGTAGAGCCTATAGGGAACCAAATAGGTTTTATATGAAAGCTAATTGGTTCCATATAGAGTTCGCCCGGGGCAGTACCACCGCCCGCCACGGTACCTAGTACCATTTCTGCCGTGTAATAATTGTTTTTAAAGCAATTGTGGTCCGGTTGGAAAGGTGTGGATTCCGGTTACACTTCTTTAGAGGCGACCATCTTAGTCCTCAAGGGTAGCAACACATCTGTGACTGACTTAGAACGAGACTCGAGACTCCTACTAACAAGTACTAACTGGACTATTACTAACACCAACTAACAGGACTAACTATCACTAACAGTCCCCAGTCCTCATACCTACTAACGAACTGACCAACTAATGTTCTAAATAACTCTCTGAACTAATTGGACTAACCATCCCAGTCCCTAATTGAGTCTTGTTCAAAGTCAGTCACAGTTGTCATGGGCGGCAGCGGATGGGTGGTGCTGCAAGCTCGTTTGCTATCTTTATTCCATAAAAAAAAAAAAAAATATCCTAGACAAGTTAATGTCATTATTTTGTTATTTGGGTCTTAAAACCCTTAAACCCCCGAAAACAGCAAGATAATCAAGCTAAGAGATAATTTCTTGATTTTACCTGTTTTATTAAAGGCTTTTATTTACCTTCACTCGTATGTATGTATGTACTAGCTTTTACCCGCGGCTCCGCCCGCGTGGTCAAAGGGAATTGTCCCACTGCTGGGTCTCATCAACAGATAAAGCTGCGGGAGGTCTAGTGCATACTCCACTACGCTGCTAAGTTGAAACATACCGACAGCTGCTATACACCAACTACAACACCTGTCAAATCCTACCATGTCAGGTCTATTACATTTATGTTAATTTAATCTGCCCGTATTCATCGGAATAATGCAATTAATTAATCAGGGTAGGTAACTAATTGATTTTCATTCAATTAGTGGACGGTATTGCGTTTGCGAGTCACTTCGCTTTTAATTTACTTTTATTATGTACCTTGTATATTAAGTTTAAACGTTATCAATTTCATGCAAAGTTGTATTATTTTGTGTCATGATGTCGTGTCTGTTGATCTTAGCAAGTGAACGCTAATACTGCTGAAAAAGTACATTTCACAATTATTGAGTCCAGCAATTGTAATGACTATCGAGGCTTATAATATGATAATGATGATGATGTTCAGGCCGTTTTAACACTCGACGATTACTCTTATACATTGGGACTCCATTTCTTCTCAGTTTGTTTGCGAATTCACGCACGCACACTTTCTGCAGGTCAACACACCATGTGCGTAATTGTACTCATAGATTTTTGGGGTTGGAACGAAGGTTGTCTCGCCGTTTGTCATAAACTTAAAGTCTCTTAGAAATTACAGACTCTGTAGTGGACAAGTTTCCTCCAGGTTTCGCGATCTTCATCAAGTTGTTGCCATTGTTGTGAGTCGATGCCACAGTTTTTCATGTGACTTCTGGATGTCTTTAAATTTGAGAAACGGCCCACCTTGTCTGCGATTGCCTTCTGAATACAGAAGACGCTTAGCAAGCCGTTCATTAGGAATTCTGCGGACGTGGCCGAGCCATTGGATTATATCGCCTTAGTATAAATATGTTGCGTATTATATCCTGCCACCATATGTTAAGCATATCTCTCAAATAGAGTATATGGAATTTTTCTAATAACATGCTTTCAATAGAGACAGCATGTCTCGGAACTGTACCGATGCTTATTTAGAGCTTTACTCAAAAAATACAATGTCACCTTCAAAGCTAACATAATGCCTACATAATGCCTAATGGTAATTTCTACCCTGGGTGGATATTTGAAAAGATTAATTAATTGATCTATAAACATTTTTTTTTTTTTATAGACTTTATTGAATACCTTACAAAAGTAAAAAATACACAAAGGGCGAGCTTAATGCCTGATGGCATTCTCCACCAGCTAACCCTGGGCGGTGTGGAAAGGTGTGGTAGTTGTGAATATATATACATTTAAATATAGCTAAGTATAAATAATATATATATTTATAAATATATATGTATGTAAATTTAGACTAATACATACTAATATTACAGACGTACTTAGGTATATTATGTACTTACTTACAATACGGGCCCGTTGGCGCAATCGGTAGTGACCCCGCCTGTTACGCCAGGGGTTGTGGGTTCGAATCCCACTCAGGACAAATATTCGTGTGACGAACACTTGTGTTTGTTCTGTGTCTGGATGTCAATATTATCTATATAAGTATGTATTTAAAAATATATGTATGTATGTATAGCAGTCTCTGGCACCTATAATACGGGCTCCCGCCTAATTTGGGGTAAGATGGCCGTGTGTGAATGTCCATGGTATTTATTATTAATAATAGGTATAGACATAATACATATTATAAATAATAAATATATGTACATATATAATATTCTCATATATATACATAGTTGAAGTTACCGTTCACTTCTGAAGATGATCATCGTAATAGATCGAAACTAGTCGGCCTATTTCCGACTTAAATCACACGTGAGTAAGCCGGTAACTTCAACTATGAATATAGACACTCACGAATCGTTCACTCATATATATAATAAATGTATACATATAATACATGTTTAAAGTACTAATACTACTATATATATCTATCTATATATATAAAAGGAGAAGGCAACTGACTGACTGACTGACTGACATATCAACGCAGGGCCTAAACTATAAGGGTTAGAAACTTGAAATTTTGCACAGGGGTTCCTTTTATAACGTAGAGGAGCACTAAGAAAGGATTTTTGAAAATTCATCCCCTATGGGGTTAAAACGGGGGTGCAAAGTTAGTATGAAACTTTGCCGTTTTTGAAGTTAGTGAATGTCTAATTCCACGCGAGCGAAGCTGCGGGCGTCCACTAGTACCTACTATAATAAATGAAGAGGAACTTTTTCTGAACATTGAGTATTTTTTCGAAACTTTAATTCAGGAGCATTTTAATAACGAGTTTGAACTCAAAAACAAAACAATGCAAGATGCCATAAGGTATCTGGTCTCCTTGCGGTTTTTGCCCACAGCATTCAATGCGTATTGATCATTAAGGGCCATCGTGAACTAATGGACGCCTCAAGGTAATCCCGCCGGAGCGCGGAGCGGAGATGCCCCATCGGTTGTCGCGATGCAATTATCCGCGGCTAATCCAATGCTAGAGGGTTGCGATTTATCCGATAACTGTCCGATAAACATAATTTCGTCTTCGATCTTTATCACATTTATTCATTGAAAGTAGTAATACATTTCTTACTAACATCAAACTAATGCCTGCCATTAGGATGTCTAATCATGGCCAGCGTCGTGGCCGTACCGAATTCCTTATCCCTTTAACAACATATAATACCGTATTAACTAAAAACATTGTATACATTTATTGATCTTAAACTTGTGATAGTATCTTAAGTGACCCTGACTGCCAAACCGCGGGTCCCGGTTTCGATTAGCCGATGAATATTTGTATTCCGGTTATGGATGTTAAATTGTGTTGTTTTCTATTTGTCCGCTATACGCAACACAGACCTACGCGTTACAAAATAGGCAGTATTTCGTCACCGGTACAGCAATCGATATTTAAAAATACTTCCAAGTATCGTTTTTACGTCAGTATAATAGTGAAAGGTAAATTGTATCAACTATGAGTAGGTATAAGTAGTAACTGAGAAGTTACTGCATTTACGAGCAAAGGGCACAGAAGTCACGGTCAAGTATGCATAGCACACGTGGTACAAAGCGTATTAATTTTGCAACCTTATTTTTATGCTTTCACTAAAGTCTTTATTAATTATCAAAGTCGCGCATTTATTCGGTCACGTAAATTAATTTGTTATTGAAGATTTTGAGTTATAATGATGAAATATTAAATTTCACCGAGGGTCATTGCAATTTTAATTAAGTTTAATTTATCAGTTGTTATTCTTTGCCAGAATAATTTACGGTGTCTTAAAGCAGGTTTTTATTAAATTGCATTGCCGATGAAGAAATCGTACAACGTACGAATAGGTATATGCTTACGTAGAAATGTGTAATCGCATTAGGTCTTGTCGTAATCTTTTTGATACAGATCTTTCGATGTTATAATTCTTGTGCCATGTGTGTGCCTAATCAATGTATAAAATATTTCTTGGTATATTAAACTGAAATCAGTCAATTTCACGATCCGTGGATAGCTTCACTCTGCAAGCTGAGGTTCCAGTATGACCTACATAAGAACCCACATCGGGCGACTTATTAAAATGATCCTTGAGACGAAGGTGTAAACACCGATTCCGAGGAGTATCGAAGCGACTTGCGTCGTTTCCTACACGAGGGTTGCGTGCCGACGGCGTACGCATGCGGCTCGCCCCTTTCGACCCCCGGTAAAATGGCGGTGCCAACATGGCCGCCGGGCAGCCGCAGGATGTTCCGCGGTGCTGCTCCCGACCGAAACAACGTTAACACGATTTCCCAACAGACTGTATACCTTGACACGCACATCAACACAGTAACCGCCGGTCTGATCGATTTATCGTTCGCAGTGCATCCACTCGGCTCCTCGTACGAAACGCGCGTGCAACAAGTGATATTGACTCGAATCTTGACATAGAGAACGCACTTATATTATTTTCTAGTAGTGATGTGATTGTGGGTCGCCTTTAAATATAGAACGTGCCCTTTTGCTGAGTGGCGGCGCGGGTGAGCCAAGCAGCGAGTGATGTCGACCGCTTCCGTTCCCCGCGCCGCGCAAACGTCAACATGCCGCGTCACGACGACTAATCTTCGACAGAATAAAATACTGTGAACTTCACATGCCCGTAGCGGTACTTCGAAACGTGCATATAAATCAATGAAACTATTCGTCATACATAGCCTAGCGAGAGACGCGAGCCATGCGCTCTCATTGCGTCGAATGGAATTCGATTACAAACAGATGAATGGTAACAGATAGATTCGCAGTTGTCGACTATAGATATGAATATGACGATAACGCTAGTATACCTTAGAGCGCGTGGCGGCGTCTCGACGTGCCCAGTAGAGTGGCGGTCGCGTTCGCGTGTGCCGATTGCCGAGTAGCGGCGCACGTGGGACCGCGATACCCATGCGGGTCGGCCGCTCCGGCTGCGGCGTGTCGGGCGCGAGTGACTGTTTCTTGTTGACGAACATAAACATTTGTGTGTGAGCTCAGACCAATGGTTAGGTCGCGAAAGTGTCTGTGGGGGATGGGAAGGGGACGCGTGCGGCGAGTGGCTCGGTAGCTATGCTGACGGTCGTATTCGCGGTATGGTCGGCGGCCCGCGCGTTGGGCTGGGCTTGCGACGCGGCACCCGGCTCGCCCGAGACGGACGAAGCACCGGTGCTGCCTCGGCTGCGGTCAGCGCGTGCCTCCAGCGATCTCTCCACTCTCAGCACCACCACCACCAGCTCTAGCCAAACTAGTAGCGGTGATCACACTAAGAGGTCAACGCACCGATACCTTTCCTTTTCAACTCGGAGAGACACATCACCGTCACTTTCATTACTCTTGTAGGTACGGCTCTAATAGGCGTGCAGTTTACGCGGACTTTTGTTTTGTTGCCGTATGAAAATAGGTCAATGACTCGAATAAACAGCTGTTATTAGGTACCTACATTCAAGAGTAAAAAAATCAGTCAGATCTTTATACATGACATTCTTAAAAGCAATACCTTTATGCTTATGCTGAACACGTAGTGTATAAAATATCAAAAAATTAACTTCAAATCTTTGTCAGTCAGGCTGGCAGTGTATTTTAAAGCTACATGAAATTCAGCTTGACTTCAAAATTTTACGTGAATAAGGGAACCAATCCACATTGGAGCATCATGGTGGCGTATGCTCTCGACCTCGTTCAACTGCGACTGTGGGAGGAACCTGTGCCCATGAACGATTTTACTATTATTTCTTATTTTTTTAATTTGAGGGCGGTTTTTTGATATTTTAGTATCATTATTTTATTTGTTACTTACCAGTTTTATTTTTTTTATTTTAGTGTGGGCTAAAATCCATACACAAACATAGCTACAGCGCAATAAACACGAAGAACACTTAGTATGCTACACTTATTATGCATTTCTACGACTCTTAGGGGTCAAGTCCTATGAGACCTGTGTCTCTGAAGTTTGCGATGAGACTTTTTTTTTATTGAAAATGAAAAAAAGAGTAATGGGAATCCATACGCAAACATTGACTCTAAAGAACAGCAAGAATATATTGCTACATTTATTATGCATTTTTATATTCTTCGGTGTAGAATTTTTTCCTACAATTATTAGGAAACCTTCTCTGTAATCAAACTAAAAAAAAAAAAACAAATTTGATAATCAAGAAGAATCATCAAAATCCATACAAATATCGACGCTGCACGACAATTAACGCAACTGTTACAAACATTCCAACCTTAATTATGCTTGTTTTCTACTCTTAGGAGTATACTTATTTTTATGAAATGTAAATGGAGGTCCCATTGTGTCAATGTATGTTCTATAAAACTCTAGAAGAATCATCAAAATCGGTTTATGAACGAGAAAACTTCGTTGTTCATAAACTGACATTGATATCGCTATACATACAAACAGTTTAGAACCTCCTTCTTTTTTCGAAGTCGGTTAGTTACGTAAATCTGTATACAAAATTAATGGCTCAGTCTTGTTATCAGTAATTTATCAATTAGAATTAATCCCTAACAAATCTACCTAATGATTATGAGTCAAAAGGCCCCAGACATACAGGCTAATATCACAGTTTAATGATATAATTTACATATCATTTTGTCTGCAACAGTAACACGTGGTTTCCGTAGGTACCTACGTAAAACCACGTATGTGTACTGGTACGTGTATATAAAACATAGTGAAATCTTTGTTTTTCTGCATAAATTAGAGCCTCCTTTTTATCCTCCTCCTTTTTATCCTCCTCCTATTTTCTACATAAATGTTTTAATCAGGCAATTGCATCGAATTATTCGGTAAAAATCGTGAAACTCCGCTTTCAGATAAAATGATAAAATAGTTTTACATCCTCCATAATTGAGTGAATATTCAAATTGCATGTATCTTAATATTTAGCAGTTCGACCAACATGTTGCCTTTAAGCTTCCGCTATTTCCAGTAATTAGAAGTTAAGTCTACGTAAGACTGCAGTAATTTTCATTTTTGTAAACATTTTCCCATTTACACAGTAATTTTGTATTAGTTCGTCATCTACCTCTATCGGCATATCGGCAGCAATTGAGAGCAACAGTTTTACACAAATTCGTTAGATAAATTTAATCAGTCCGATAGGAAAGAATACAATGTACAAATACATACATTTTATTTTTCTGTAATTTTAGGATGTCTAGTTTTTTTTTCGACCTGATGAATAGTATTTAAACACCAAATACACGTTTTTAAGTACTTGTCGCTTTTATAAAGATACCTGATTGTATTAATTGTACGTAATACATTTAGGTATAATTTCAAGTCATCAGTTTATGTTACGTATTCATAATAATTAGGATTTCATTAAGGAAATCGCCGCATGCAATATACGAGTACGATCTCTAGTGCACTCAATCTGCTATGACAAGTAAATTGTCGTGCGTCAATTACATGTAATCTCTAGAACAACGATCAGATCTGTTGAAGGCCGGCATCTTTTATTAAATAGCTATCAAGAAGATAGCATTATTGTTTATATTATGTTACCGGAATGATGTAAGAGCCACAATTTATAATACACCCGATACAGATATTACAAACATAAAGACAGAATTACACAAATGCTCTGAGCACTAACCTTAGGAAATAAAGCAAAAAATTATGAACAACATCTCGATGACACTGACGTTAAATGAGTAAAACCACAAGTGTAAATATAGAATAAAAATTAAAAGTGCTACTGCGCCTAGATCAGCCGTATTCGAAGCTATTGATCTTGAATCGATGGCTATGTTCAGAGATGGAGACTAAGATCATCTATTTGTGGAACCCGCAAAAAATCCTAATCATAAAACAAATTGATTTAGTCGTCCGCCTAAAAGTCTTTTAGCTTTAAAAAGCACTCTAGGCTTGCCGCAGTTATTTCGCCGCCTGTATTCTATAATGTGTAAAAGCTCATATTTTATAAGAGTTTGTTTATTTATGGAACAAGGCCAGAACGTAACCTGTATAGAATAAATGCATTTTTCGTTGCGAATTGTATCTAAAGTATGAAGAGTATTGATATATAATTGAGAATTTAATCAATCAATCAATATTTCTCAATATTACGACCTCGATTTATTTAACTACAGTTAAAATCGTTTATGGCGACATCGTTTAGAACAACATACCGCTTATAATGACCGTAATCAAAGGTCCTGGCTGAATGCTATAGACACTCTTATCAAAAACATCGCTTTTTGCGACATTGCTTACTACGACATACCGCTTTATGCGACCACATTTAACTAATGTTTTCGGGGAATTATATCTTTAGAACGACCAGCTCAGCTGTACCTATTGTAAAAATTGTAAAAAATTTGAATAGGCCCAGTATAATGGTCAATGGCTATAATCGTAAAAGTAAACACGTGTCGAGTTTAATGTCTTTTGTAATTCTTAGAAACAAAACACTTGCATGCCGTAGAGTCCAGGCCCGCTTCATCATATCTCTTCAGTCAGTTTAGTTTGTTACTTATCTGTACACAAGACGCACCAAAACATATTGTTGAGTTAAGAGGACACCAGTCGACCGTCACTTTTGAAGAATAGGTTTTTACCAAAAATATTGCCGTCGCGCTGACCCCCAACCTTACCCCTTAGCGTGCGATAGAGAGAAGTGCAGTCTCGAACTGATTTTACCTACGTAAAATTAAGAAAATCGTCCTTTCGTAATCCCCTGTTTCCTCCTCGAAATCTAGACCGATTTCAATATTTCTTTCAGTTAAAATGTAGAACAGGGTCTAAGCTATGCCCGTACGTTTTGCTTTTTTGGGATATGTTAGTAATTACCAGTTTGCTTGAGGTTTGAAAATGTATGTAAAAAAAGTCGATTTTTTTGATTTTAAAAGATTTTTTTTTCTCTTCTATTAAGCAAATTATGAAAAAAAAACAAAACGGACAGGCATGGCAGAGGTACGTATAAATCGTATGGTATTTTTTTTTATTCTGTAACTTCTTTATCCTAGGAGGAAACAGGGGACTACGTTTGTATGGAAAAAGTGTCGACTCATATCCTCTTAATTGTGAAACTCTTAAAATGTCCGGAACGTCCGGAACAAAAAGAAAACAAATTAATAGGTATCGAAGAATAATCGCGAAAAATTATATTGTTCTTTCATATTAATGTTTTGATTGAAATAAACGAAATATAATTTAACTTCATACATACATACATGAATATAATATGTATTTTTTTACTTCGAAAGCATCATCGGTTGTTACAACTATCGGTTTTTACGACTAAATATTGGTGGTCCCTTCGATGTCGTTATAACAGATTTTGACTGTATTACGTTTTGTTTAGCAATATTTTAGGGCGGCCTACTTTGTTTACGGCGGCTGAAATTTGCCGCTGGAAGTAAGTTGTTCCAGTCTTTGTTTTATTGTTTAAAGCATTTGGTACCTTAATAATTAGCTTTATTTTATTTATCAGTTTAGATAAAAGTTTTTTTCTTATGGCGCTATCATGTATCATTATCTTTCGTAAACCAACTTTACAGTTTACCTTTTAAATATGCTTATTTTTTAATATGTACTCTTTTTAAATGTTATAATCAAGCCTGCTTTTTAATTAAATGTAATTATTAATTGCTTTCAATTTAACATTTCAATATTACTCTGTAAGTGAAAGACGTATTTAAAGCCGAACACATTGTACAACAAACATTGTACCTACAGGTGATTACCTGTAGTTACAATGTTTTTGTGTACAATGCGTGTAGAGCACAAGATTTTGTGCTCTATCATAGGTATTCATAAATTCAAATATGAATCGTAAAGTAGGTACTAAGTAAATTTCTTCCTAGGTCTTCCTTCCGGAAAATTTTGACACAAATACACATTTTTCGCACAAATATTATAATTGCCAAGTACAACCATAATAGTGACGGAAATGTGTCTTAATAAATTTTAATAATAATTGATAAATCTACGATATTTTATGAATATCTTAATGGGTTATAAATTGGTCCTATCATTATTGAATACAATCGAAATTATGACACATTCAATTGTATGATTCATGACGTAAGCCATATCTATACATTCGTATGACGTTTCTTCAAGGAAGTACTAGATCCCTAAGTATCGTTTCTTTTATATTTTATAAGTAAATAAATAAACATCAACAAATAATTACATAATAAGGTTGCATTCATTGTAGCCGTTCAAAGTCATCATAGAAATAGAAATAGAATTAGCTAGAAGTATTTATTTGCATAAATGTGGATTGGTTACTTAAGTGGTTAAATTATTATAAAGTCGCTCACATTTTCTTAGTATAGTTATTCTGTGGTATAGGCGTGTACGCACGATAACCAGTAATCGTGTATGTAACACGATTACTGGTTATTCGTCAGAAAATCGTTCAGGGTACGTAGGGGAGGTCATTTGCAATACGCAACTTCAAAAATTTCCCTTCTTCTAAAATTTCCCTTCTTCTACTCACTCCACTACATACACTTAACGGCTACTTTGCGACAATTTACCAGTAACCCTGTATTTAAGCTTTCAAATTTTAATCGGAATACACGCAAATCACTCCTCACGCAAAATTCCATAAATTTAAATCACATTACGGAGTGCATCACAATCCTTCTGTCCTTGTCGATATCTACGCAATAGGAAATAATTACGCTACATTGTAAGGGTAAAAGCCGGCTTTATTTAAATCATTGACGAATAAAAAGTCCTTTAATCTAAAAGTCTTCGCCGTCGTATGCGCTCTTCGCGTTACCCGAGTTGAAAAGGGGTTATAATCGGGAGTTGGTTGGGAATGGTGGTGCTGAATAAAGTGACGTGCAGGTGGAGCGAAGCAAGGCGTTGGAGCGCCCGGGGGGCGTCCCGGCGCCCACTGAGAAGGCCTCCGGTGTCCGCGAGGAGACGGACCACGGGCAGGTACATCCATCAGTCTTTTGAGATTGAATGCTTAAGATGGCTTATGATGCGCTGTCTGGCACTGACCGGCTAGTGGATGTGTGACTGTGTGTACAGTTAGGGGCACGAAAGAGTCGTTCGGACCTTATGTCGAAATTTAATCGACTTGCGCAGGTGACCGGGTTGTGTGTGAGTGTTTATTTACCAATATACTTGTACTTGAATGGAACTCCATCTTGTACTCATATGCAAGGAATTGAAACTCGGAGAAAATTTAAAAGAATTAAACTAGAGGAACTAGGGATTAAAGAAATTTCGGGCTTTAAGATTGCTATACTACGGAAATTATCTCTCATCTCATCTCGCGGAGGGCATTCTAATCCCTGTCGTAGGCCTTCAGACGGGCTAAAAGCTACCGATACTTCGATTGGCTTTTAACACCTGAACCTGTCTTAAAGGGATTTTTTTTTAAAGTATTCTAATGCATAATAATTACTAAGTAGGTATTATTAAGTATTTACAGCGGTGACAGCCCAGTGGCTATCGAACTCGCCTCTCACTCGAGCGGTCCGGGTTCAAACCCCAGCGGCACACACCAATGACTTTTCTGAGTTATGTGCGATTTATTAATTAAATGTCACTTGCTGTAACGGTGAAGGACACATCGTGAGGAAACCTGCATGCCTGAGAGTTCTAATGTTCTCGAAGGCATGTGAAGTCTGCCAATCCGCACTTGGCCAGCGTGGTGGACTAAGGCCTAATCCCTCCCGTTCTGAGAGGAGACCCGTGCCCAACAGTGGGACAAAGAAAGGGTTGTGATGATGATTATTAAGTATTTAACTTTATTTTTGTAGATGTGTTTAAATATTCACGAAGCTTATCGTACGTTATTGACATATTAAATCATAATTTAGATTCAGTGTGGATGAACGATGTGTGTATCACGATCTCTAAAACAAAACCAACTACTATGAACTTGCCCCACTTTACAGTTCATTCTCACGCAGCCACTCTTATCGCAACGGACAACCACTTGAGTTTGCCAACATCAGAATCAGCGGCTTGTCTTACTGCTAGTGAGAAATATTTGCAAATAAAAATATTATTGATTGCTATAAGCCGTAAAGTTACATAGAAAACATTGAACATACACAACATATTATAGTAGGTTCAATGTTTTATATGTAATGTATCTATGTATCTTTGCAATGTTTTCTATGTAATGTATCTACCCAAACTACTCTTTTCAGACTTGAACATAGTAGACAATTAGGTACCCGCCCGACTATTAATCATCCTTTGTAATTGTTATAATTTTATCGCCTCATTTATCGCCTTGGTGCTCGTTAGTGATCTGTGCAATGACAAGCATTATGACACTTGTGAATTGAGACACGTACCAGCATCAGCGTTGTATCAGCGCAACTACTAGTATCAGCATAAACGTCCACTTGCTCAGTGAACCGTCCCACTGTGACGCACTTGCAGAATTGCTTTCATTACAAGATAATGAGGAGAATTGACACAAATCAACTGGTTTTAACACTTTAGTAGTGGAAGTAAGGACAAATTAATTCATTTACACTTTTATTATCTAAAATTTGCAAATTTTTGCAATTGCAAAATATTCTAAAAAATTTATCACTACTTTGTAATCTGTTCTTACTACTCCTTAGATAGATAGTTCTTGTGCACTAAATGGGCTACGTATGACCAGTATATACAGTAAGTATATACTGGTATATACAGTTAGTATTATATACTGGTCATACGTAGCCCATTTAGTATAACTTAAAGGCTCTCAGTAAAAGATCAGAATCAACATACTCGTTTCTGGTTCAAACTAACAGAGCTCGTCCGAGATCATTTAGAGAAAGAGTTTCTCTCGGCTCTAAAAATAGAAAGCCAGAAATAGAACAACACTATACTACAGTTAGTCTGTTCTCTAATTTTTAACGTTCAGATAAATCTGCAATAGAAGAGTGGTGAAGTATATTTATCAAGAAATTTTGATAATTTTTATGATGACTGACATTTATATCCAAAAACTTTGTAAATCTTCACTTCTTGGAGTCTTCAATTTTCGAGTATACTAAAAGTCTCTCATCTAAGCAGTAGACAAACGGACGGACAAACACTAAATTTAAGATAATTCCAGCAATAGGAACATTATATCCATACCACCATACCATGTACCTAGTGTTACCTACTTAAACCTACTTCAATTTAATAACTATTTATAGTTAAACTAAGCCAACCCAATGTCTCGATATAGTGTAGGCGCCATGCGCCAGAAGTACTACAGTTATTTAAATTGATATAAGTACCTATAAGATAATATTAAGGATATAGTTGAAGTTACCGGCGTACTCAATTGCTGCTTACGTATGATTTAAGTCGGAAATAGGCCGACTTAAATCTTAAATCGGTAAAACGACCTAAGTGAAATAGGCAAGTTAGGGAATAAACCCCAAAGATATTGTAATTTCCGCGTATTTCCAATTTCGTTGACCAAATCATTGATTGACTTTGTCGAATTGTCATCGAAGTGAGTCACGAATAATTTGTCCCATACATGTACATTGCCTACTCAGTATTTTTTACATTACGATTAACAACAACAGTAATAAATTAATAGATTAAAAAAAACTAGAAAAACACGCTTTTATAAATGCACGTAAAAATCAAAAATAAATTATGGATCGTTCAAGTTGTCTCTATTTCTGGGCTGAAGTGTAAACTATGTGCTTTTAATTTTAATATTTGATTTTAAAACCGTGGGGCGCTGAAACAGGAAAGACTTACTTAATAAAATTAAACTTAAAAAAAAGGTCTTGCGTTTGTATATAAAATGCGTAGAAACTTTTTCCCGACCTTGTATCGTCGCTTTGTACCACTTTGTATACTTTAGAATTTTTTTTACTGTTTATATGTAGAAGTACTTACCCATAGGAATTTAAGTACGTAACGTATACAATTAATATAGATAGGCATAATAGCTGTTTCAGCAATATTTAAATGTAGATACTGTTGATCGTGTAAAATGAAAACTATTAAAGTGTCTTTATTATAGATAAATGTAAGAGTATATATAATCTGTGTTAGAAAGAATGATTTAAATATGTCAACACTGGTTCCCTCTCTTCCCCCACAGAGTACATTTTTCTTCCCCTGTAACATACAATAGCGAGCTGTGCGCAGCGCATTAGAATAAAATAAAATTGTATTGTAAAACATATAATATAATAAATCCACTGCAAATAAGTACATAAATAGTGTTTTAACTCTGCAACCATAACCACCACGCAACAGGTTATGGGCCCAGGCAAGCCAGGCAAGCCAACCCAGGCCAGGCAGAACAAAAAAGTGACGCAATAATTTTGTCGAACCGGCGTGTGAGTAAAAATATAGTAAAATACTTAACCAGTGCATAAAACAGAATAAAAATTAAAAAATGGCAAACGATGAAACAATCGAGAAGCTAACAGATGCTGAATCATTTCATTTATGGAAATTTGAAATCAAAATTTTTCTCATGGCACATGGCTGTGAGGTTATGTCAAAAAGTGATCCAGAAATTGATACAAAGGTAAACGAAGTCAAGGATGCAAAGGCGCAAAAATTAATCATCACCAGCATCGACAAAAAGTTGAAGTGCCACATCATAAACTGTAAGTCTGCAAAGGAAATGTACTTAAAATTATGTTCACTGTTTGAAGGCAGTGAGGAAAGAAACAAAACTAATCTTTTACAAGAATTCTTCAATTACAAACATACAACAAATGAAAACATTAGTCAATTGATTACAAATATTGAGAATTTATCTGTCAGATTAAATAACTTGGGTCAAAAAATAAAGGATGACATGGTTATCACCAAAATTCTATCATGCCTACCCGATAAATTCAAATATTTTGCTACTGCATGGGAGTCCACACCGAGTTCAGAAAAAACACTTGTTAACTTGACAAACAGACTATTGTTAGAAGAATCTCGCTGTTCGATCACAAGCGATGATGAGAAAAACATAGCATTGAGTACTTCAAACAAGTTTCACAATAAGAAATGTTTTAAATGCAATAAAATGGGACATCTCCAGTCACAGTGCAAGATGTGTAGAATTTGTAAAAGATCAAACCATTTAGAAAAAGATTGTAGATTCAAAAATAAATCAAAATTTTGTTCAATTTGTAAGAAAACTAATCACTATAATGAAAATTGCTACTTTAGATCCAAAACTAAATATACACAGAATAAAAATACAGCTTTATTGACTAAATTTGAAGAGAAAAACACAAAATTTGTAGTAGATTCTGGAAGTACATCTCATATGACTAATAACTTGAACATTTTGGATGACTATGAAAAATATAAGTCACAGATATCTGTAGCTAACAACAGTATTATTATTTCAGAGGGATCAGGAACTGTTTGTTCAGAAAAATGTAACTTAACACAAACACTTTATGTTCCGGATTTGGCACAAAATTTATTTTCGGTCAGCGCAGCTACCAATAATAACGGATCTGTTTTGTTTACTGAAAATGCAGTACACATATATAAAAAGGGAAAATTAATAATAAAAGGAAAAAAGGAAAATGGTCTATACTACATAAATATCAATAATAAAATAAATGAAGATCAGTCATATCTAAGTAAAGAAAATTCTACAGCTTTAGAATGGCACAAGAGACTTGGCCATCCAGGAAAAGACATTTTGAACATCCTACCTACAGTGGCAAATGGCATAAAAATAGAAGGAAAGAGTTTTCTAGAGGAAGAGTGCGAAGTATGCATACAAGCAAAGCATAGCAGATTACCTTTCAACTCTGAAAGAAAAAAAGCAGAAAGAATATTAGAATTACTACACACTGATGTGTGTGGGCCATTTGATACACCAACACATGATGGAAAACGCTATTTTGTTACAATTCTGGATGACTACAGTCACAGGACAAAAACAGCATTAATAAAATATAAAAGTGAAGTAACAGAAATAATTAAGAATTACATAAAAGAGATAGAGCGAGAGAAAAAAGAAAAAGTTTCATGTATTAGATGTGATAACGGAGGAGAATACAGGAGTGAAGAATTTAAAAATTGGTGTTTCAAGAAAGGAATAAAATTGGACTATACTATACCCTATTCACCCCAATTGAATGGAAAAGCGGAATGACTCAACCGTACCATACTTGATAAAGTCAGAGCCTTGCTGTTTGAATCTGGTTTGAAGGATGAGATGTGGGGAGAAGCTGTGTATTGTGCAACCTATCTTCTAAATAGATTACCATCTCAAACCCTTAACAATAAAACCCCATATGAAATATGGTATGGAAGACAACCCGACCTGTCTAATCTTCAAATATTCGGAAGTTTTGTATATGCTAAACAATTGGGACAAGTCAGGAAATTGGAACCAAGAAGCAAGAAACTCATTATGATTGGGTATGCAAATAATGGGTATAGACTATGGAACAGTGATAAAAGAAAAGTGGAGATACACCGGGATATAATATTGATAAATGAAACTACACAGAATCGGTCTATTGAGCCCAATAGGAAAAAATCAATACAAATTTCAGAAGTAGAAGAAATAGAAGGCACCATAAATGATGAGAGATCTATAACAGAAGAGATACCGAAAAGTCAAAGTTTAGAACCAAGGGAACAAAGAACTAAAGGAATAAGAAAAAGAACAGATAGATTAATAGATCATGTACTACTGACATACAGTGAAGCAACCAATGGAGAAGACAGAGAAAGTTGGGAGAAGGCAATAAATTCGGAGAAGGAGTCACTACATAAAAACAATACATGGAAGTTGGTAGACGAGAAGGAAGCAGAAGGTAAGAAAATACTCACCAATAAATGGGTATTCCGTATCAAAGAAGATGGAACATACAAAGCACGACTTGTTGTGAGAGGCTTTGAGCAAAGAGGTATTGACTACAGTGAGATCTACAGTCCAGTGGTAAGTCAGTCAGCTTTAAGAACTTTATTTGCAATTGCAGCGTTTAACAAATTCGATATAGTAACTTTTGATGTAAAAACTGCATTTTTGTACGGTGAACTAGATGATGATGTTTATATGCATATTCCAGACGGTTATGTTAAAGATTCTAATAAAATATGTAAATTAAACAAAGCTTTATATGGGCTTAAACAAGCTCCTATTACTTGGAATAAAACATTTTCTCAATGTCTGTTAAAACTAGGACTATTTCCATTAAAAACTGATAGGTGTGTATTCACAAATTTAAGTAGAGATATTATTATTGCAATTTATGTAGATGATGGACTTGCTATTGCTAAAAATCTTAAGGACTTAAATACTGTAATTAATTGTTTGGAAAGAGAATTTGAAATTAAAGTTTATATGAATCCTAAAACTTTTCTCGGCTTAGAAATATGTAAACATGACACTGGAATTTTGTTAAAACAGGAAACATATTCAGAAAATTTGCTTAGAATGTTTAATATGATAAATGCTAAACCTGTGAGTATACCTTGTAGTATTGAAAAATGTAGTAATATTGGACAAACTGACATGACGATAAATTCAAAATTTCCATATAGAGAATGTGTAGGTGCATTGCTCTACTTATCTACATGGACTAGACCAGACATAGCTCAGGCAGTAAATGAAGCTAGCAGAAAAGTAGAAAATCCTAGTAACAGTGACATTTGCTCAGTAAAAAAGGATATTAAAGTATTTAGTTGGAACAGTTAATAGAGGCATTCAGTTTAAAAATAGTGGTGAAATATCAATGTTAAATGCATACTGTGATTCTGATTATGCAAATGATCCAACAAGTAGGCGTAGCACAAGTGGCTATGTAGTATTATTAGCAGATGGACCTTTTTCTTGGTGTTCAAAAAGACAACCTATAGTTGCCCTGTCTTCAACAGAAGCTGAGTATATTGCTGCAGCTGATTGTATCAAAGAAACTTTGTTTTTAAAGTCATTTTTGAAAGAACTTCTAAATTGTAAAATTGGTATTACATTACATGTTGATAACCAAAGCTCTATACAGTTAATTAAAACAGGATCATTCAATAAAAGATCAAAACATATTGATGTAAGATATTATTTTATTCATGAACAGTATACTGAAGGTAATATTATTGTTGAGTACTGTCCTTCAGATCAACAGATAGCAGATATTCTAACTAAACCTCTTGGAAAATTAAAATTTGAATTTCATTGTAATAAATTAATAAATTAGATTGGTAACTTAAGTTCTAGTAAGTACTGTAACTTCATAAATAAATTAAAATTTTGCTTTTGTCTAAACTGAAACTTATGTAAAACTTAGATATAATTAAATAACAACTATATTGATTCAATATTGTTAAATTATTTACATATAAACATATTGCTTAGAGAGTATTTACTGTATCTTGTTTATAGCATTAAACTTGCCTACATGTTTTAAAATACCTCAACTCATTCTATATTGTAAAAGTAAAAGTACATAATTAAAGTAAGTGTTAGATTGTTAAATAAGAACTTAAAATTAGATATTTAAAGTAAAGTAATATTGATAGATGCATGCATAGTTATTTTCACATAGATAGATATGTATATTAAGATAAGATTAAATAGAGTAGAAATATTTTTTATAAAAATTAAAATTAAAATTTTATAAAAATAGGAGAAGGTGTTGATCGTGTAAAATGAAAACTATTAAAGTGTCTTTATTATAGATAAATGTAAGAGTATATATAATCTGTGTTAGAAAGAATGATTTAAATATGTCAACACTGGTTCCCTCTCTTCCCCTGTAACCTATAATAGCGAGCTGTGCGCAGCGCATTAAAATAAAATAAAATTGTATTGTAAAACATATAATATAATAAATCCACTGCAAATAAGTACATAAATAGTGTTTTAACTCTGCAACCATAACCACCACGCAACAGATACACTCAAATTAAGGTGGGTGATAAAACCTGGCTATAATTTTTGAATTTATGCAGGTTTAGCATTTTAAGAGTTCTACGGAATAATAACACCCTCTTGCGGTAGAACATCGAACTACAAAGCGTTGGAAACCTCTTCATTGGTAGTTTTCGCCGAGTGAGATGTTTCCACGTTTTCCTCCAGATGTCTCTCCCTACCTTACTGACGTTATGCAAGTAATCTTTAACATAAGAGAGTGGACAAGGGTACACTCTCAGATTACAGAACGAAAGGGATACTTACCGTTATAAAATAATCAAATCGTTTGTGACGTACCTGATTCAAAAGGCGCATTATCTATTGGAATTACCTCACTAGACGTCGTTATCAACCATTATCGTTTGTTACTAGGCGTAAATAAAAGATTTTACGGATATAAGGGCCATAAGCTTAGAATGTTTGGTAAGTGAGTCGAACTCTAAGACATGGCTAAGACGATTTCCAGCTGAACTATGACAAAATTATTCAGGTTTGTGACAAGGACTTACGATATTGTAATGTGTTCACGTGTAATTTTGATTGTTTTGTTAAACACGTGTTAGACGTGTTGTGTGTAACAATGTTGATAAATATTTGTTTTTTGATTGTGTAACGATAAGTAGTTCTATCGTTAGTTATGGTTAGTTTAATGGGATTTTCACTTTATTATCTTCTATGTTTGAAATCTTCTATGATATAATCAGGTAATTGGTTATTCTGTCTTTTGTTCTGATATCGAGAAAAGATAATTTTATAAACAAAATATAAACTTAGACACTATAATGACTAGGTACCTATTTTATGACATACGATCTGATAGCCAGGTGAAATCACTAGTTATTGTCGCCTAGGTATAGCTACTTGAAAATTAGAAAGGCAAAATGAAATTCGCATACACTTTAGAGATATTCGTCTACGAGTAAGATTAAAAATATGTATACATAAATTTAAATGCTTTATTATATGGTCTAAAATTTGCGGACATTTATGGCATAAACAACCAGTAAATATTATTTGCATTGTGCTTAGGCAAAATATTGTCTTTTTCCTGGGCTAATAGTACGGTTTTTGTTTCAGCTTCGATGTGGAGAATGGAGGCGGCGCGGGCGGTGGCGCGGGAAGCGCGCGGTCCCCGCTGGAGGGCGGCTCGCCGTCCGCGGCTCTGGTGCTGCAAGCGATGCCGCAGCGCCGCGAGTCCTTCCTCTACCGGTCGGACTCCGACTTCGAGATGTCCCCCAAGTCCATGTCGCGCAACAGCTCCATCGCCAGTGAGAGGTATGTACAAGTGCCGACAAGAAAGTGTAGCTCTGAACGATAATTGGAGGGAATAGCTGCGCATGGGGTAGGATGTAATAGGGATGTAATAGAGCTGCCTAACAAATCAGTGCTTAAAACTGGCAACCCGCTCGCCACACGGAAGTAGGTAAATCATAAATTTCTGCGCGGAAAGAGCTACACTTTTATGACGCTAATTATACCGATTGTTGTATCAAAAACAGGAGTGGGGTCGGGTCCCTTCCAAAGATAATTTTTCACATTATTTTTTTCACATTTTATTCACACTATTTAAACATTTGTTACTTTTCTCTGCTAAAAAGTGTACGGGAAATGAAATTCTTCTTTTCTAAATACATATTAGAAATGAAAATAGGCATTCTAACATCTTTCATCTGACGCAAATCACCATAAAGCTACACTTTGTTGAACGACCTTATAACTCGAACAACTTGTAGGATCTGAAGAAATCTTTTAGATTATATTAGATTAGATGTTAGATTCCTGCTTAGCCCTTGAGGTATTTAAACCTAATAAAACAATACAGGACAATACATTGTTCGCTACCCTTTCTATACATATTACTACTCTTAGGGGTTGAATTATTTCTTGACATTTATTCTTGACATTAATTAATTTTAAAAAAATCAAAATTAATTTATAAACGCCAAAGATACAGGACGATAAATGCAACGAACACATTGAACGAAGACCAAAGATACAGTGCAATAAATGCAATGAACACATCGAGCGAACACCAAAGATACAGGGGATTAAATACAATGAAAACATTGAACAAACACCAAAGATACAGGGTGATAAATACAATGAACACATTGAGCAAACACCAAAGATACAGGGCGATAAATACAATGAATACATTGCGCGAACACCCAACATACAGGGCCATAAATACAAGGAACACATTGAACGAATACCAAAAGCTACATATCTTACATAATATGTTTGTTTATTATGTACTACTCTTCGCGAACTATTGGGCTATATATGTTGCACCCATAGCCTCAATGTCTCGATGCGATCATATGTGATTCTCCGAATTAAGTAAGAACGGGTGCAGATGGATTGGGGATGGGTAACAGTGACGCTAGTGGCAAAATATCATGGGCGCTACCGTGCGTCGTTAATCCGTCGGTCCCGATTGTCTTTGATAGTAAGAACAATCGCTAAGCCTTGTGTGTGGTGGAGTATGCAGCAGTATCGACC
The DNA here is from genome assembly GCA_944567765.1 of Carterocephalus palaemon. NCBI lineage: Eukaryota > Metazoa > Arthropoda > Insecta > Lepidoptera > Hesperiidae > Carterocephalus > Carterocephalus palaemon. Next base: position 8,465,760 of record OX155643.1, on the reverse strand, counting down.
TGACCTCTCGCAGCTGTATCTCTGAGGAAGACTATTATGAGTTTTAGCTACGTACGGTACAAAATCCAACGTATGTGAGTGTGATTCACTCGTACTGGATTGTTTTATTTTAAACTATAATAAAACTAATGCTCACTAATGTTGATTAAAATTAATATTTTTTATTGTATCCAAATTTCCGCAAGTTTCTTTCAATCATCACGTAATTTTTTTTTTAAATTTAATATTTACCGACACAGATGTTGGCAATAAATATGCGTACCTAAATCTAATTGAATTAGGGTCAAGACACATGTTGTAGAAATATGTGTGAAAATAAAAATTCTGTTTAATTTATATGTTGAAATTAGGGGAATTTTAAAAACATGCTTATACAATAATGTCTTTTAAACTAAAAGGCCTAGGATACTGAAGTTTATAGTAGGGGAGCCCACGATGCTAAATGGGTTTTTACTCGAGCGTCATAGAGACTTATTGGGTTGAAAGCTTAGATGATAAGAAGAAAAAAATGTTTTATAATGTGTACCTTTTCATCCGTGGGGGGAGCGGCTATAGATCTTCAAATATGTAAAAAAAAACAGATGCATGGGCATACTTGAGCGCGTCAGATATTGATAGCATCAATGTCCTACGTATTTTTAATATTGTACGTATGTTAATCTGATCGTTTGCATTATGCGGGTGGTCGTACGTAAGGGTTGAAAATGAAGAAAAAAAAAAATTAATCGAGCGCGTCAGATTTTCTAGGAGGATGTTATGTGAACCTAAAAAAAGCTCTCATTCAATAATCTTACGATTTCGATGTGACGCAAACTCGCGGCCATCATTGTGATGTGCAAAAAAAAATCGCCATTTTGAAATACTCAAGCGCGTCAGATTAAGATATATATGGTTCATCATTATGTCCTAGACATGCTGTCTCATAATCTAACGATTATCTATAAGGATTCGCCTAAACTGACAAAAAAAAAATTTTTTAAATCATTGAACATTATTTATTGAAAATCTCAGAAATAAAAATGAGTATGTTCTTAAGTAGAAGACGTATACGTAAAATACGTTATTAATAATACCAAGAACGAGTCTGTGTTATGGCGTCATGGCAACAGAAACCAGAGTGGGGACGGAGTGAGAGAGTAATAGCTCATTTACACTCGCGTACGAGTTGCGAGACGAGGTGCGAGGCGAGCCACGAGAAAGGAGTGTGAATAGACGCTCTCGGTTTGTCTCGCAACTCGTCTCGCGACTCGCAACGCTCGCGCCCGAAGCGGTTTTTTGCGGAATGCGAGATTGGTGTTTTCGTTCGCGGTCTCGCTTCATTCAAATTTCAACGTTGTGCCACTCAGGTTATGTGTTTACAGCAATGGATTGGTCGCACTAATGCACACACATAAAGTTATTTTCTAGAGCTTCATGTACCAAAATTTTCTAAAATACGTAAATGTCTTAATTTTCATTTATTTAAATTAATTGCGTAGTAGTAGAAGCAGTAAGGAAAGGCTTGTTGCCGCTAACACTCGACGTCCTCCATTGTCGCTAACTCAAACCCAACTCCAACTATGAACTCACAACGAGAGTGTAAACAGGAAGCTCATTTACCATCAATCACGCGAGGTGCGGACCAAAGCACGAGATTAATGAAGCATAATAGATAGAGAAATAAGTGAGAGAGGAATAGAAACACGGAGAGGGGAATATAGGCATCACGCAGCTGCACGCATTTAACTTTATCGACGAATTTTTGTTACTTCGGCTTGTGGAAATCGTCAGATTGTATATTTTTCGTTATCCTTGAATTATTTCCTTTAAAATAAAAATAAATTTAGTCACGCTGGAGAATGCCGAGATGACGTTTTTTTTTTACAACTTTGTAGCCCTCCCCTTTCTTAACGTTACTCTCAAATTGTAAGATTAGTGGAATATACACTTTGTAGCATGTAATTAACTCACCCTACCTTAATCTGACGCGCTCAAGAATTTCTGATGACAAATTTTTTTTTACTAATCTGATCCTTTATCCTTGACGGCCCCATTTATATATGGGGCTCATATTTGGTGGAGGTACTTAACCGGGTACAAGGTATCCCACTGTATATTAAACTTACGCGCTTGAGTATCCCGCAAAATCCCCTCTTGGGCTCCCCTACTATTAGTGTTTTCGATAGATAATAAACTCCCATCACCAAACGCTGTTGGTCAACTACTTATGGCACATCCTGTATAGTTATGTGGGACAAGCAAGACTAACACTTAAATATCTCAAGTGCCTAAAGTACTAATTTATATTATAGTTACTATTTCGGTGACCTGATACGACATGTGGTACACGTCTTACTTTTGCCAACCTCGTTTACAATACATTTTCATAATATGTATAGTATTAACGCGATCTTCTACTTTTGCAATACAAATTGTGTTGATTTTTACTTAGTGATAATAAAATTAATGTACATATATCAGACTCGGACACCCGAGTCTGATATACATACATATATAGATATTTTAAAATACATACTAAAAGTGTTCGTCACTCGAATATTTGTCCTGAGTGGGATTCGAACCCACGACCCCAATAAACAATGCTATAGTTAGCTAATAACCAATACATACATTTACTTTATTTATTAAAGAGATGGTGTAGTAAACTATATACATTATACATGTAGCACAGAAAACATGATATACATAAAATTGCATACAGCGAAGCATTACCCTGGATACTCAACTTCGGTCTCATGCGGAAAGCAAGTAAGCTATTCAATTCAATTAATATCCAACTTCGTGTACATGTTGTATCGACTAACATTTGAATAGCCAGCTTACCGACAAGCCCACAAACTAGTGATTCATGAGTTTCCTTAAATGTGAAGTGCTGTAAAGAAAATTCAGCCCTAATTAATTACATGTTATCGTGGTCCGCTGCACAATATTGCAAGTATCACAAAAGCACAGCGTTATTAATGCTTTATACAGCGTTACAATAGCAATTGCACAACTATTAAATTTTTACTTACAGTAATTTTACTTTAGGACACTCCGCTTTGGTTTTGGGCGGGTAGCAACTAAGCTATTTAATAAATAAGATATATCTGTTGACTAACATTTGACAACACTGCTTACCTACTCACAAACAGCTAACATGAATTGGTGATAGCACAACTTGCACAAAATTTCTTGGTGTTAATGTTAACTTTACACTGCATACCGTAATTGAGATGTGATCCGCAAAAGTGGTAGAATGTGCCCTCTAAAGTCGTCGTTGTTCTATCTTTCTTTTCCATATTTTTAATTGCTTACAGATTCAAGGAGTCCGAGGCAGCCCAGCTGGATAGAGCGTATGTATAATATAATCTGCGCGTTTAATTAGCATGCAAGCTTTTTATCTTCACTTTTGCCGTTCTGAAGCTTACTTATTTTTGCTTCTGTTATGTATTCATAATACTATTGCATTTATAATATTACTACTTTTATTATACACCTTAGATTTAAGGTTTCCTGTGAGGTATTTGAGGTAGGAAATACCTTATTATGCTAGATTATAATTTTTTTTATCTCCTTTGCTCAATGGCATTTTAAAGTATCTATCCATTTTATATTTAGTATCTTAGAATAAGTTATTCTAAGGTTGAATATATTTACCTACTGTAAGCTACACTGAGTACACAGTCACAAATTATACACATCTTTAACATTAACATATTGAATTCAATTGCACTAACCATATTCTGTCAATATAAAATCTTTTTCCTACATAATATATTAATTTTGGCGGCATCTCGATATTTATCTCATTGCCTCACGCAAATTGGGGATCCGATAAAGTGGAGATGTGTCAGAAGCTCGGAATGGCTTCTATCTCATACATTGTCATCACCTCGCTTATCTCGTAAACCCAAAACCAACCCAAATTATATGAAAGTAGCTATTTTTTATTGGCCACAACAGCATGTAAGATGATCTTCTAAAGCGTTTTACAAGTTTATGTTTTGAAATCGATAGCATTACATTAAATATGAATGTTATACCTAAACATCACTGAGTACAATGATAATTATTGTTGATTGTACTTTCAACATTATCACCAGCAACCCATAATTCCACCACTGCACTGACCACGTGGTCTCGGTTTCAGATTTCGTGCCATTTTGACTATAGATACCTAATATAATAAAGTAAAGGTAGTATTTTTTTAGTAGGTAGGTAGTAGATATTATTATCAACAACCAATAGTTACTAAATAATTACCTAGGTTATCATAAATGAATTCAACCTGTGAAAGTCGAAAGGCATGGTGTCTTTTCAAATAAGTAGGTACATATACATATTTCGCGATCAAGTGCCTGAGCCCCGAAGCCGACTCAGGTGTGGATGTGAAGTATTATATAATTGTTAGTCCATCCATGACCGCGTCCGCCGAGCACCTGAATTCTCTTTGGCGTTGATAATGCTTCAGCGGCCCTCGATTTCCAAGTCGAACATTGATTACCGGCGCCCACCGCCGTCGCCAGTTTCTATTAGCGCCAAATTTATCCTCGGCCAAAGTCGCGTGCGCTCGGCGTCGGCCGGGCGAGCGAGCGCGACGTCGCGAGCCCCGCTCGGCCCGCTCGCTCCGGCCGCCGCCATTGACAGTCCGCGCCGCGCAGCGCGCCGACGGTACGCTTCTACCTATGCCCACGCACGACACGTTCCGCGTTCTACTCCTTCAATCATAAAAACCCCTCGCCAATAAAATAGCTCCCAAAAAATGTGACTGTTCAGTTCCCTTCCAGTTCTCGCGAAGCTTCCGCACGGGCTTTCATTTATCGCGGAGTGGTCGTAAACAGAATCACATGGATGAAATAAAACGTGTTCATTGTTGAATGCTGGGTGTGTACATAACTGGCGATTGGACACCGAGGTCGTGCACTGGTCCGACTTGACCCTAGTTCTGATGCACTGATTAAGCTGGAGATAAACTGGCATTTAAATAAATTGGTGCCAATAATAAATCAATCATGCCTAAACATGGCCTAATGTTGTGTAGCAGTAGGACGTATAGAAGTAGTGCGTTTCATTGAATATTATTATTGCGATATACTAGGTACATTACGTTACAAAATAACAAATTGATTCGGTACGTCGTGTACATAAACAGGCAACCGGAGAGGTTGAATCCGTGCGGCGTACATGCTGCTGATATGATAAAAGAACTGTCATAATTGCATCGAGCCATTTAACGGTGGCATTGTTCGTAGAGATTCGAGTAGGAAAGCCTTATGTGATGTAGTGAGCGGAGAGACGGAAAGGATCAGAATGCAGCGTTCGGAATCTCAGTCGGAGAGGCTGGGAGCGGGTGGCGGGAGCTCGTTCATAGCGAAGAGCTCCGCTTCGGAGCACAGCATGGCGACCGGGGTGGCCGGCGCGGGCTCGCTGCCTCGCACGCTTAGTACCAGCGTGCTCCGCATCAAAAACAGATCTACCTTCTGGGACAAGTTCTGGGATGAGCGCACAAGGCGTGACGCGTAAGTGGCATCCGCCTCCACCGCTTGCTTTTAAAATGAATGGTTTGTTGTTTGTTTGAGTCTAGAGTAGAGACAAACATCCATAAAGAACCCTGTTAAACTCCTAGAAAATCTTTTGATACCCGCGATACTACGCTGTAAGACCTCTATGATATTAAAATGGAATGGAACACGAGGCGCGCCCACACTGCTGCAGATTTATTTTTTAAACTTGTAAAGGAAAATGGATACTGCAATAATATAGTAGTTAATCTCTTTGTAAAAAATTTCACGTGAAAATATTCCCCTAGAAAAATACTAATATCTTTGTTGGTGGAGCTTTGCGTACTTATTCAAAGCTCACGTTCTAACATACTCGTCGATCTGATACCCTCTACAAGGTAGAGGCAAAGTACAAGTTTCATTTATCAACTCGACCTCCGTTTTTAAATTTAATGAAGTCAAGCCTCTTAGAAAAGGAAATCAAGATGAGGAACAAACTTCTTAATTGGTACCACAAATTTATGATAGGCACCTACCGTGTATTCTAAAGATTGTAGAGCCATTAAACATTTATGACGTATTTCCAATTACCTAATTATTATTTGATTAATTCTATTATTAAAATCCATTAGTAGAACAAGTAATCATATTGTAGGCGGAATGAGCCTACGCTCATTCTAAAACAGTATTCAAGCAAGTATTAATCGAAGAGCTTGATTTTATGATAGTGTTAGGTACTGACATACAAAATACTACAATAATATATCAAAGCATGCAAAATGACTTGTCGTTTACTAGGTAAATAAGAAAGGTAATAAAATAAAATACTGTGTATTTGTCATAACAAGTAGGTACCTAGGTATCTGGTTCATGTTTTCTGACATGAATTCTAGATAAACAAGTCCGTCAGATTGCACAAATTTATAACCGCTATATTACTGTCTGAAACTTCGTCTTGCTTCTGTTTGTGTAGTTAAACTAGGCAATAAATAGAGCCGACCACTACGTGGAATGTGCGGCCAACACTTAACCAAAGCTGGAACTCATAGACATAGTCCCACTACTGGGCACGGGTCACCCCCATAGACAAATCTGCGGGAGGTCTAGAGCATACTCCACCACGCTGCTCCAATGCGAATTGGTGGGGGGTTAGTGGCCAGTGTCGAATGTTCTCAAGCCACCCGAAGGTCTTCGACAAGTCTTAACGACTTAACGACAGTTGAAATCAATCGTGAGCAGGTAAACGTGTCCTCCGAAGTATTGTAGCGTCCATAAAATTTTGCCACTAACGGTCACCCATTCACAAACCGACCGCGCGATCACTGTCGATCGCAAGAGTTATCAACTCTTTGTGATCAGAAAAAAATGTTTTTGTAAGGAAAAAAAACAGTATTTCATAGACAACTGTATAGAAAAATATTGTAAAATTAACTTTTCCTAGTATGTATCCATTTCTCTTATTGTACAAACTTCACTGTAAAAACAAATTGGAATAAATTCACATCAGATATGTGAACTTGTTCCAATTGTTACACTATTCTTCATTCAATTTTTAGAATCCCGGAATCAATCCCGGAATCGAGTGATAGATAATCTCCTCAGTTTTCTCTCGCAGATAGTTATTTGATAAAACAAAAATTTCGTTATCACGATATAGTCCTCATTGAGCCACTAGGGAAACTAATGTAAGTGATTATTAGTTTTATGACAAACAGTTTAGTAACCAATGTTAATAAACATAATGTATCTATCTTAGATGCAGAATTAAAATTATATGTATCCAAAGTCCTTTGCATACCTACTCGTACTTACTATATGCAATAAGGAAGGAATACTTGTTAGACCGCTAATTTAGGTACCTACTGGGGTCGTAGGAATGATTTTACCTAATATTAACATTCAACTGTTTATAGTAGGTACCTATATTAGTTTATGCAATTAAGTTTTAAATAAAGATAATTATTTACTAACAATATTCTATCCAACCTTAAAATAATATAACTTTTTAATTACCCCGGTGCAAAAATTTTAATTTATATATCTTGACGCTAATCGTCTATCAAAATGTCTACAATTTAGTAGCATTACACTGTAAATGCCACAATCCCAACTCCACCACCAACTTCAATGCATTTACGAAATAACGTTTAGCCGCAAAATTTCCATTTTGCCAGGTATCTAAATTATTCTGTCACAGCTTTTGTGCTCTGGTTCACTCGTTAATTAACTGTCTTAATTGGATTTTGTATAACACCAATAGGCTTTGCGTTAGGATATCTGTGATAAGTCTAACAGTAATCAAGAATTACTTGAATACAAAAACAGTTTTATTCTTCTCATGCATGAAACGCACATAATTTTAATTCGGTCTGTAATCTTCCATTGCTTCAGTAGCAACGAATATATGTATATAAACAAGCACTTACCACGAGCTGCTGGGTAGGTACTCACTTATGTGTCTACTATAACAACTTGATAACACTCGATTGATAAAACCAATTGCCGATATGAATATGGAGAACCTACGAATGCAATAAATTCATTTGAAGGCGACTAGAATGCACGTATTAAGGATTATCATACAATTTGTATCGTTTTATATATTATACTAAAGAAGTGGAAACTACGTCTATATTCATTTAGTCAAAAATTATAGGTCTTTGGCACGTACCTTTTACCACTTTATTTTCTAAAAGGTATATCAATGATGTTACTATCAATGATATTTTAAGATAGGTACGTCATGTTCATACTGCACGCACAACATAATTTTTCCGCGACACATACATACATATTTAATAACATTGTATATCTACACACACGCACACACTATAAGTGCGACAGGAAATACACAAAGCGTAGGAGTAAAGAGTATTTGCTAGAGCGCGCGCGCTCACAATAACAGATCGACTGACTGCAATGGTCACAAGTGAGACCAATTCACGGCGCGCGTTTGGTGCGATGGTGGCGTATCTACCTCTTGTAATGTATATAGGTAATTGGATACTATACATATTTTTAGTCGTCCGTAAATCCAACAAAGATAAGTATGATTGTTAGTAAATTACATATATAAGGGAACAGGGAACAGATTATATTGAAGGTGGGTCAGTAACATTTATTTTTACCTATTTTTGTACCAAACAAATATTTGTACTCGGATCATGGCTTATTACAGGCTTAGGCCTACCGCGGGAATGTGAGTGTGTGCGTTTAGCGTTTATATTAAGAATACCTAAAACCGTAAAACAGAAATCACTAAATTGTTAAAATGCGACAAAACAAAGAGAAATTTCTATTTTATGACTGGCTTTTTAAGGCAGTCTCTTATAAAGATACCTTTTAGGTAACGACTTAATTAATGAGCATAACGAGTGGAATTTATACCTGTAAGTAGATATTTACGTTGCCAAGGATCATAAAAATATCTTTCAATTGAAACTTGTATATAGTTTAAATTGTTTACCTACTTTCTGAGTTGAGCGCTATTCCCTGTGACCTTAATTCAATATTGCGAGATTTATCCTTGCTACCCCGTTATTTGCTGCAAAACTATTTCCACGTCAATTCTAATACAGAATTGTGTAAGACGAATGACATAAGATTTATTATATATTTATTATATCTTAAGAGTTATTGGAATGTTATTCTAATAATTAATTACTTCGTCATATACCTATCATAAAATGAATATTTGGTTTACCAGGTAAATCACCATACATAAAATATTTCATCTTTTAGATGAAACCTTACACTTCGAAGAATTTAATTTATTATCAAAGCTGAGAGTAGTCCTTTGAGTCGCGACAGAACATTTCAAAGGTTACTGGGATTTTTACAAATAATAATCCAATAAGAACAGGAAAAGCTTAATATAGAAATATAACGCAAAAGAAATGTACAGTACCTACCTTGTCAAAATAATAGTATTTCAAGTAAATAAGTCTCCCGGGCACTCCTGTTCTTTGAAAGACCGACGGCAACGATGAACGAAACTTCGTTAACGACACACCGGATCGAATCAAAACTTTGCTTTACGACATAATATATATTGAGATAATGGCTCTTGGTGTATAATTGGTTTAATTTAGGACAAAATAAAAAATCGAACCTACCTGACACGTCATGCCTAATAAATTCATTATTTTCAGTTACGTTATGACACATATTTTAATACATAATAAATACAAAATATTTTTAGTATCTCATAAGTAATTATCACGATATAGTCCTCATTGAGCCACTAGGTAAGTGATTATTAGTTTTATGACAAACAGTTTAGTAACCAATGTTAATAAACATAATGTATCTATCTTAGATGCAGAATTAAAATTATATGTATCCAAAGTCCTTTGCATACCTACTCGTACTTACTATATGCAATAAGGAAGGAATACTTGTTAGACCGCTAATTTAGGTACCTACTGGGGTCGTAGGAATGATTTTACCTAATATTAACATTCAACTGTTTATAGTAGGTACCTATATTAGTTTATGCAATTAAGTTTTAAATAAAGATAATTATTTACTAACAATATTCTATCCAACCTTAAAATAATATAACTTTTTAATTACCCCGGTGCAAAAATTTTAATTTATATATCTTGACGCTTGTAGCGTCCATAGCCCAGTGGCTCGCTTCGATTCAATGCGATCGAAAGTGTTAAGCAACGACGGGCGCGGTCGGTTTGTGGATGGGTGACCGCTAGTGGCAAAAATTTCATGGGCGCTACCGTGCTTCGGAGGGCACGTAAAGCCGTCGGTCCCGGTTGTTTTCAATGCTGGAAACAGTCGTTAAGCCTTGTTGAAGACCTTCGGGTGGCTTGAGAACATTCGACACTGGGTTGGCCACTAACCCCTCCACCAATCCGCATTGGAGCAGCGTGGTGGAGTATGCTCTAGACCTCCCGCAGTATCTAGTGTCTGTGGGGGAGACCCGTGCCCAGCAGTGGGACGTCTATGGGTCGCAGCGAAGTAATTGGGCTTGTTGTTGTAAAAAGTTCACTGAGACGGAATAATGATAATTCGATTTTTAAAAACTGAACAGAAACAAACTAACTAAGCTAAGCTTACTAATCGAGAAGAAGAATCTTATCGATTAATCCTTAAGATTCTACCTCGACTCGCTGACTGAGCTTTCTTTCAAATAAGTTCACGCAACCTTCGTACAAGTATTAGAAATGAGTGGAATCGATCCAAGAGTGCCCTGTCCAGTGGTTTCGATTAGTGTCGATGTCAAGAGTTATAATATGTTAACTGTGCCGCTAGTTTATATAACTCAGTTTATTTAATCTAGATATTAATAATGAAATTTGACTTTACTATTTTTTCAAATCGAAGTAATTTTACTATGACTTTTTGACATATTAATTAACCATGGCTTTGAAGACTTAAGAAGAAGAAGAAAAAGATACTGTTAAAGAGTTATTCAATGGAGACTTTTAAGTATTAAAAGAGTTATTAAAAGAGTACCGAGAGTTTTTTCCTCCGGCTTTTTTCTCTCTCGGCCTACACTAGGGCATAGGATAAGAATATTGTAAATTCTTCCTAAAGCCGATGACCATATAGATAGTCTATCGTGACTTAGAGCTTAGCTTAGTGGTAGGTAATTATTGTAAATTTATCTTAAGGCAAGTTAGACACCTGTGTAGGATTAGCTATTCATTCAATAATCAATAGCTAATCCTTTGCCTTATATAGATCAGTTAGTAGTTTAAGTAGTTTTTAGTTAGGTACCTAGACTTTCGTTAAGCGTGTCTAATCACCTCATAGCGAAATAAATTATTTGACTTTGACTTTGACTTTATTAGAACTTTGGAATGATTACATGCCAATTTGTTGTGCAACTAAATGTACAAAGCTATAGGAGATAAGAACAAATTACATTATGTATAATATTAAGCAGTGTTACATTTTTTCCTAGGTATGTGCTTGAATTAACGTTAGAAACGCTACATTGTAGTTTAGTGACACTAGGAAAACATTAGACTGTGTACACACCAGACTGACGTAATTAAGCCAAACTTGCCTTTACGATTGGGGCTTTATGTACTTTCCTTGGATCGGATACACTTAAAATCTAGCGTATCATAAAATCGCCCTATAGCCAAGATCAAGTCTAACAAATCTAATGCTTTTGAATTTACTATCGTACTTTACATTGTGTCGGTTGCTCTAAAATTTCCACTTCATATTATGAAACAATATTTTGTATAAAAGATAAGCATAGAGTATAAGATAATGTTACAAACAAAAAAAATGTATAAAATCTTCACAAATTAGTTTTGAATAATTTTGAATCCAGTTATTACAAAACCGACTACGCGCAAAGCCTTAAACATCGGTCAGACATTCTGCGGTTGTCGGAGATGGTGATTAGGGTGAGCCACGTAGAAGTGAGGTTGCCCTTATATTGTTACAAAGTTACAATTTACGACGATCGTTACAAAATTGATTAAAATGGTATCACCATAAGTATGTACCAGAGCTTGGGGCCACTAACTTGTTTTTCTAGTAGCATCGATTAAATTTATATAACTTCTCGTACCTATGGAAAGGTATGAATTCCACCTGCGGTGAATTTTTTCAACGTTATAATTTTAATATAATATAATAATGAAATGTATATTGTACTAGTGGACGCCCGCAGCTTTGCTCGCGTGGAATTAGACATTCACTAACTTCAAAAACTGCAAAGTGACCATACTAACTAAGCAGCCCCGTTTTACCCCCTTAGGGGATGAATTTTCAAAAATCCTTTCTTAGTGCTCCCCTACGTCATAGTAGCTTTATGCATGCAAAGTCTCAGCCCGATCGGTTTAAAATTCACAAAGTTTCATACTAACTTTGCCCCCCTTTTTACTCCCTTAGGGGGTGAATTTTCAAAAATCCTTTCTTAGCGGATGCCTACGTCATAACATCTACCTGCATGCCAAATTTCAGCCCGATCTGTCCAGTGGTTTGGGCTGTGCGTTGATAGATCACTATGTCAGTCAGTTACCTTTGAGTTTTATATATATATAGATTGTAGTTATTGCGTATATTGTAAGGCAAAACTTAGGACTAGCACTCTTTTCCTTAACATTTTTCCATCTTCTAACAGACGCTGATGACCGTTTAAACTCACTTATAAAGTTAAATTAATAAATCGCTTTTAGTAAATGTTAAAAATATTACGGAGTGATTGATACCTGCGTGGGATGTTAATTGGATACACGTGCCGGCGTACCGTACCGCTGCAGTGAACAGGCCCTAGATTTCTATAAATACACCGCTCATTGAGACAGATCAATGGATCACCACAGAAGGTTTTAAAACTAAAGAGGAACTAAAATTGGTATAATAAAGCTGAAGAGTTATTCTTTGTTTTTGCTCCTAACTACCATTAGAAAAATTATTATTGCATTTGAGTTCAAGATATGTACCTAGTTGAATAATTATAAAAACCGTTTACAAATAAGATTAATGGTAGAGCGGAGCGACTTCTTTATACTATGTTAATGGTGCGCGTTAAGATTAAGATAAAATTTGATAAACAAAGTACGTTTCTTAGTTAGGTACCTACATAAAATAAAGCTCCTATTTGATGTACTCGTACTTTTATTAGTATAAAAGCTACGATAAATACAAGTAGCCTTGAAACTTATAAGCATGCAATGAATGCTTTGTATCTACATACAATAAGGTATAATTCCAGTTACCCTGAATATCAAATACCCTTGGAACTATTTCCTGATTGGTCCTTCATTTGAAGTAGATGTTGGCTACATTGCACATGCAATAAAAGAGTTATGGTGTCGTTATGCAATGATAGTTTAATTTATAGTGACGTCTTAGTTGAAATCGGTAACAGTTCAGTGGCTATCGAACTCGCCTCTCACCCCAGCGGCACACACCAATGACTTTTCTATGTGATGTACGAAGAAATTAAATGACACTTGCAGTAACGGTGAAGAACACATTGTGAGGAAACCTGCACGCCTGAGAGTTCTTCATAATGTTCTCGAAGGCAAACTTGGCAAACGTCACATGTTTGCCAATCCGCACTTGGCCAGCGTGGTAGACTGAGGCCTAAACCCTCCCATTCTGAGAGGAGAACCGTGCCCAAAAGTGGAACCAAAGAAAGGGTTGTGATGATGAGTCTTATTTTATATAGTAAATAATATTAATGTGAATAAAATAACAAATTGTTAGAGAACTACCACACTGCATAAAGAGGGTCGTACAATTTTCCATAATGTTATAAGATAAACTACATTCGATATCAATAACGAGCTCCACAAGAATATCAATCGTCGGTATTCTGTGGAGCCCGCAAACTTTTACTATGCTCAAAGGTACACGTATACGAGTACATAGGTAATGAGACAAACTTATAAACGGGACTACTCTGAAAACAGAATTTATAATGATTCTTACAACACTTAAAGTAGGTAAATATTTAAAAAAAAAAATCACACCTGTCGCCCAATAACGGACTTTCGTATTTTATGTGTGAATTGTTTTGTTAACATTGATAGTTTTAGCTAATTTACCAATCGGTTAAATATTTCCAATATTCATTCTTATGAGTGAGAATAAGAACAATTATTATTTATTAGCAGATTTATTTATATTTTATTATAAAATAGTTACATAAGCACTTATTACAAAAAATCACGTCCATTCGTCATTCCGTTTAGGCTGATGATAATGATGATGATGATATGTTGTATATACAAATAATATATTCCGCGTTTTCATTTTGTAGCGTCCATAGCGCAATGGCTTGCGTCGATTCAATGTGATCGACAGAGTTCAGCAACAACGGGCGCGGTCGGTTTGTGGATAAGTGACCGCTATGGAAACATGCTTGGGCGCTACTGTACTGCGGAAGTACAGCCTGTTGTTTTCAATGGCGTAAACAAACACTAAGCCTTGTCGAATACCTTCGGGTAACTTGAGATCATTCGACACTGGGTCGGCCACAGATACTCCACGTAGGAGTATGCTCTAGACCTCCAGCAGTCTATGGTTTGAAGCTTTATCATTTTTACCATGAAAGAAATCCTACAACACAATTTTCTTCTTCAAAATAGGATCCGAGAGCAAAGCTTTTACTTAGTTCGGAATAAAATATACAATTTAATTTGCATCAAATCACTCTATACAGTTTTGACGTAATTTTTCTGGAGTCAGTTGAGATATTGAGATGAAACGAAGGCAGTTAAAAACATTTCCTCTAACTCTACCTCTACAGAGAAAGATATTATGACATTACCGTTGCTATTACTACCTCAAAAAGTAACTTATACAAGCAGTCGATATGGAATGACTTTTAAAAACACTTTATTTTTCGACCAATAATGTGTTATTAAGTGTAATTTTAATATAGGTTGTGTGCAATATAAAAAAAACTCGACAAACTAAATTGAATATTGGTCAAATGAAAAATGAAATAAAAAATACCTAAATCACAACAACCCTCACAACCTCAAGTGTTTGTGCCTGTTATTGACATTATTTAATTACAAACGAAACTACCGTAGTATAAATCCACGCGAAGCTGTAGGCGTTAAAAATGTGTGATTTGCCGCCAAAAAATCTCATCGTAGCTTATGCATTGTTTATGATCATAGAATACACTGCTTTAAGGATGCTAAAAAACTATTTTCACATGACTGTTTACCTTCTATGTTATGCATACATTACCCCTATTTACCATGCTGAATATTAAACAGTAGGATTAGGAACGATTTCAGTGACATACGGGTGTTAGATATTCGAATAATTACTTGATTACTTGAGTAGTTACAGAGATATTTAGATTAGATTAGAGCGTTTCTATAAATGATAAATCAACTTTACCTACTATACAATATTACAAGAGAAATTAAAACCTTAAAAACCAAATGTAGGATTTGTGATAGTACTAATAATAATCTATATCTATATTAAATATGGTGGCAGGTGTTGTTAACGGGTCTAATTCTACGCGAGCGAAGCTACGGGCGTCCACTAGTTAAACATACCTATAGAAAAAATTACTAGTAAATAAAACAACGTATATGCAATGTAATGCATAGTGGTAATGTTAGTGGTAATGGTAGTGGTAGTAGTAGTGGTAGTGGTCGTAGTAGTGGTAGTAGTAGTGGTAATGGTAGTGGTAGTAATGGTAGTGGTAGGGGTAGTGGTAATGATAGGGGTAGTGGTAGTTGTAGTCCACACACTTACATGAAGTTCTCCCAAAATATTTAGTAAAAATTATTTATATGGCAAAACAACGTTTGCCGGGTCAGCTAGTAATAAATAAAAATTAAAAACATTACTGTATAGTGAGTTTACAATACATACGTAACCTCCTTTTGAAACAAGTGCGTAATATCCATAGATTTAGGATTCCAAATGTATAGTCTCAAAATCGTCAAATTAATCAAAACCATGCACAACAACGTCAAAACTGTCAACATTAGTTGCGTGCGTAGTTTTCTCAAAAAGATTCTTTGTTTTTGGTTCAGATTATACACGAAGTTAGTGTATAATAATCAAGTTAGTTGATTTTTCTGGTCAGAGAGGCTTCTTGAATTATGAGGTAGGTATCAACAACAATACTACACACTATGAAGGTACAATAACTTCGTATCACATCGTGAGTATTATTGAAAATAATTGAATCAAATATTTAGTTTGAAGTGAGATTTACTGTGTCCGCATTGAGATAATACATATTTTAGAAGTTAATTTTACTTCCAACATCGTTATTCAGAAAGTACAATTTAGTTTTCCACCACCTGCCTGAATTTAAATGCCTGTAAGGAATTAAGGACAGTAGAGGAGCTTACAGGAGTCACAAGAAAATCGAGGAGAAGCCCAACTATTACATAACTAATAACTGTTTTATAAAACTTAATAAATACTTTACATAATTTGAAACACGTGAGTCTCTGATACATACATAGGCTCAGCTTTAGAATATGCAACACCACAGATCGGATATGTACTTCTTTCACAGCTAGAACTCGTTAAGAGACGTCCATTCACAAAATATTTCAGGGCGGAGACGCGCCGTTTAGGAGAAAAAAATTATTAAATTTTCTATACAAATTCGTTCGTACACAAACACGATTACTACGCGCCATCACAATATTTTAATATATAGATCGATTACTCTGTGGTTGTCACTGGGATGCGTTTCATTTCAGTTTTTTTTTTAACCAAAACCAAATTTTTTTTTATGCCATAAATTTATGATAAAAAATTTAGTTTTAGTTTAGAACAAATATAAGAAAAAAGTATGGGGATGAATTCGAAGAATTAATCAACGCTGTAAAATATTTGTATAAATTTTAATAAAGGTATTTTTTATATGTAACATAAGTGTTTTATAATCCATCCATTTATCCTCAATTTAATCTAAATAAATAATTTCTAATCTTGATAGATAGTAAGCGGGGGGAACGGGGGGCCGCAGGCCCCACGGAAAAAAAAGGGGGGCTCGGGGGGCGAAGCCCCCTGCCAAGAAAAAACGACACAATTAACTCCAAATTTTGTTAGGTTAGGTTCAGGTTTTGTCTATGATTAATTTCGCAAAAAAAGGAACCCCGCTTGCGGGGTTCCGTCGACATTTGTGACAGAGTCCGACTTGTCTGATACGAAATTATGTTAGATTAGGTTAGGTTCAGGTTGGGTTTTTTATAATTTAAAAAAAAAAAGGAACCCCGCCCAGCGGGGTTCCGTCGACGTCTGTGACAGGCTTCTGATATTTGTGTTTATGTGATTTTTTATCCACTATCGAGTACAAACTACAGAGTTACGTCTATCGAAAAAAACGAAAAAAAAATACATTCAAATTATGAATTTTGTTAATCGAAATTAAAATATGAAATAAGATATAGTATCCCCACCTAGTCTGTTTGAGCTTTTGAAGCTCACCCTGTTTAGTGACGCTGTAAAGGTCGGCGTGACCACACAGTAAAAGGCCACTAGAAAAAAGAAAACAACATCTGTGGAAGTTAGTGCTCCTTGGTGTATATCTATTCTGTGAGTTAGTGTCATGGCATTTATTATTCGTGTTTATTTACGAAATTGTATGGAAACTTTAATAATTTTTTTCTCATGAACCGCGCGTCTCCGCGCTGCGAAATTTTGTGAGTGGACGTCTTTTAACGAGTTCTAGCAGTGAAAGAAGTACATAGCCGATCTGTGGTGTTGCATATTCTAAAGTGCTTCCCATACATATCTACTCGTATATTTGTATCACCTTAGGTACGGTCTGCTTTTTTACGTTTTGTTTCATCTTTTCATGTTCACTAGCATTGCAAAGGACCTGCCACCTGAGATTGTGAGCAAGTATAATAGAATAACTCAACTGAATTTGAAAATAAATGAAATACCGTAAGTGTACTTCATACTGGTTCCTTCTAATTCTATGCATTCCGCTTTGGTTGAATTGAAATTGAATTATTAAATCATGTAATCAGTTAGTTTGTATGACGCTAAAGCTGAAATAAGAAAGCAACTGAAAAAATATACAGCATTATATTATTCCTTTGCCTGACTAAAGTTGCAATGATTATGATTTTAACATGTTGCATATAGAAATGAGAGCCAGAATTATAATTGTGAAACTTAGTACCTTAGCACCTTGCACGAGTATATACAGCTTACAGCTTAAAGCGAACGTTTGTTCAGCTACGATAAAGTGAACAGTTACGCAATATTCTAATTAGGTTTATTTAAAAGGTCTGCTTATTATGACATTTGGTGTATCATTCTTGTATCGAAAGAAATGTTATGAGAAATCTTAATTGTTGAATAGTGATAACAAAGTTCTTAAAAAAAATCATTGAATACTCATTGTATTACAACGATAGCAAAATTCTAATTTAATTGATTTGGTTTATCATTAAATAAAACAAGATTTTTTCAACAAGTACAAAATCACATTATTCTTCTCATTTCAAGAGTTTTAGCTTAATTCACAAACAACTACAGGAAAACATGTACATCTTCCTTAAATTTTACATAAACTCTTTAACTTTTAATTAAACTGAACTAAACTCAACGTTTGTTTATTAAAATGACATATTTTTTTATCTACATCTACTCTACTCGCTCAACTTAATACCAATACTTTTAATACATTGAAAGAATAGACAAGTTATTGTTAGAAATTAGTAGTAAATATTTTGTACACTATTTTTCTTATTTCAGACTACATAAAAGAAAAGCTTATCATTGTCTGCTTATTATTCTCCCTCGTTCCCTATACCCATAAAGAATATTTGCGTTATTCATAACATAGGGGCGATTGACCTAATTACGCTGTATCATACAACTAGTGGACGCCCGCAGTTTCGTTTGCATTGAACTAGACATAATAGAAAATTCATTGTATTGTCGTCGTACAGTTGTTCTCCTCCTGAAGAAAATTATGGGGATAAAATGTACCCTTTTCACTTTTTCTGAATTCCAAACTTTCAGATAACCTACTAACCAACAAATAGTAGTAAATATGTATAAGTATAATGTATATGATAATTTAGTAATGAACCCTTCAAAACGATCTTAATTTTTAATTTACTCACCTACTGACCTACTGTATTATCGTGAAAAAAAGCGATAAATATTGAATGCCTATTTTATAGTTACCGCTCATAAATCACTTTTTAAATTTTTCTTCACTAAAAACCTTTCTGTGGGTTATGTATATAAGAGATAGGGATATGATATGGTGTCGCGAGTTTTAATTTTGGAGTAAAATATCAACATCTTTATAGAATACTAGTGGTCCGCCCCGGCTTCGCACGGGTATTTTATATAAAAATCAAAACTATAATACACACACATAAACCCTATTTGCGTCAGGTTACTAAAAAAATAAAAATTTAACACGACTTTATTTTACATATATAGATTATAACAATAGTTTCGTTTACGCCTAGTAATATTATATAGCCTATGTCACTCAGTGAAGATGCAGCTTTCTAATGGTGAAAGAATTTTTGAAATCGGTCCAGTAGTCACGCCAGAATAGCTCGCAGATGGTAGATTTTTTCCTACTTACCTACTTGACACCGTCATATTTTGGACAATTCACACAATATCTTTATAAATTTTAGCCTGTGTGTTATTCTGATGTATAAGCTATATTTTTGTAAAGTTTCATTAAAATCCATTCAGTACTTTTTACGTGAAAAAGTAACACACATCCATCCATACATACTCGTACATACATACTTACAAACTTTCCCCTTTATAATATTAGTAGGATAGGATTAGTAAGGATTATACCTTATTATCCCCAGTGGCACGCACCAATGACTTTTCTAAGTTATGTGCGATTTAAGAAATTAAATGTCACTTGCTATAACGGTGAAGGAAACATCGTGAGGAAACCTGCATGCCTGAGAGTTCATCATAACGTTCTCGAAGGTATGTGAAGTCTGCCAATCCGCACTTGGCCAGCGTGGTGGACTAATGCCTAATCCCTCCCATTCTGAGAGGAGACCCGTGCCCAACAGTGGGACGTCTATGGGTCGCAACGAATACCTTATCAACAGCCTAAAATTTAAGTTTTATGCTTCTAGTTCTGAAAATGACAATACTTTCATACAACCTTTCATCTCCCTTTTCAACCCATTACACCACTTTTTTTCCAATTTGATGTAAACTTCTTGCTTGAAACTATCAGCCATAAACTGATGACATTGTCAATCTGTTTTGTAGTGTCTTTGTCAATGTATCTAATGTAACTAAAACAATTTTACTGTTAATTTTAGCTTATTAAAACCTTATATTCATTAAAGGTTTTGTCTTATTTCAATTTAATAAGCTAAATAAAAGCAACATGGATAAATATCTTCGCCCTGAAAGGTTTGATATCGACCCATCAGATAGCTCTGGTACGAGAGCTTGGACACACTGGCGTAAGACTTTCGAAAGCTTCATTTCCGCGCAGAAACCGACCGCTCCAGAAACAGATGCACAGTCGGTTCCTCCGCAAGAAAAATGGGACAGCATAAAGTTTCAGCTTTTGGTAAATCATATTTCACCAAATATCTACACATATATAAGCGAAGCCACGAACTACGAAGAAGCGATCACAATACTGCAAAAACTGTATGTAAAACCAAAGAATCTGATTTTTGCTAGACACATGTTAGCAACAAGGAAACAACGACCAGAAGAAAGTATTGACATATATTTACAAGCTTTGAAACTACTTTCTAAAGATTGTGATTTTGCGGCTGTTGATGCAGAAACAAACAAAAACGATAGCGTGCGTGATGCTTTCATATCTGGTATATCATCGCATAAAATCAGACAAAGGCTTTTAGAAAACTTAACTCTAACACTTGATCAAGCTTACAACCAAGCACTCTCTCTAGAAACTGCAGAGATCAACTCTCAAAGCTTTAATACTGTGTCTTTAAATGCTGTTGCCCCAAAAGAACCAACGTTAGTCTCTCCGAAACCACAAACTGTGCACGACGAGACCTGCTCTTCTGTGAATAATCCTCGACGACGAAAATGTTTCTTTTGTGGGGGACAAATACATCCTCGTAAGAACTGCCCTGCATTTGAAAAGACTTGTCAGCTCTGCAACAAGAAGGGGCACTTTGCCACTGTTTGCAGAAGCTCTTCTAAGCCTACAAATTCTGTGGTAGTAGGTACTGAAGATCTTTCCGCTTGTATCACAGCAGCGTCACCTTCTTCATTACGTAAAGCTACTGTACCCGCTTATATTCGAGGAATAAGAGCAGAAGCACTTCTGGACACCGGCAGCTCCATCAGTTTTATAAATGACAACTTTGCAAGACTATGCGGATTAAAAAAGAAAATACTGCAATCAGACTATTTCTATGGCCTCTCTTAATCATACTTCACAAGTTGAAGGTCAAACTTTGCAAACCCTGAAAATCGGAAATCATAAATATGATAATGTGAATCTTCTTATCGTGAAAAATCTTTGTGCTGACATAATTATCGGCCATGACGTCCTCGAAGAACATTCATCGCTAGAGTTCTCTTTCGGTGGGCCAAAACATCCACTTCAAGTGTGTAACGTAGCTGAAGCATCAGTACCAGCTGTACCGCTTTTTGCCAATGTATCTCCCAACTGCAAACCTATTGCTATTAAGTCTCGAAGGCACAGTAAAGAGGATTGTGAATTTATTAAAGAGGAGATCAGAAAGCTTATAGCAGAGGGCGTGATTGAAGAAAGTAGATCACCGTGGAGGGCCCAAGTACTAATAACAAAAAGTGAGACTCATAGAAAACGCCTTGTGATTGATTACTCTCAGACAATTAATCGTTACACAGAACTCGACGCGTACCCTTTACCAAACATTGAGGACTTAGTTTCGAAAGTGGCAAAGAATACATTTTTCAGCCTAATAGACCTGAAAAGCGCGTACCATCAAGTACCTATACTACCCGAAGAAAGGAAATTTACCGCTTTTGAAGCGCTGGGAAATTTGTACCAGTTCAGGCGTATTCCTTTTGGGGTAACAAATGGTGTTTCGAGCTTCCAACGAACAATCGATTGGATTATAAGAAAAGAGAAGCTTCAAAACACATATGCGTATCTTGATGATATAACTATTTGTGGCCGTACTCTTGAAGAACACGATCATAACTTAGAAAGTTTTATGAATGCCGTAAAGAAATACGGTTTAACACTGAGTATACAAAAATGCAAATTTTCTCAAGAGTCAATTAATATTCTAGGCTATAATATTCAAAACCACATAATTAAACCTGATAGTGAGCGACTCAAGCCACTGATTAATTTACCTCCACCAAGCGATTTACCGACCTTAAGAAGGACACTCGGCATGTTCGCACATTATTCTAAGTGGATTCCAAACTTTTCTGAACGGATCCACTCAATTGCTAATACGACAACTTTTCCGCTCACAAGCGAGCAAATTAAATGTTTTGAAGGCCTGAAAAATGATATCGCAAAGTCTTCTATACATGCAATTGACGTAAATATACCTTTTACAGTCGAAACTGACGCTTCCGATCATTCCATTGCAGCAGTACTTACGCAAAATTCTAGACCAGTGGCGTTTTTCTCAAGAACTTTGAATTCAAGCGAACAAAACCATTCCGCCATTGAAAAAGAAGCGTACGCCATTGTGGAATCATTGAAGAAATGGAGACATTTCCTTATTGGTAGACACTTTAAGTTGGTAACTGACCAACGCTCGGTTTCTTTTATGTTTAATATGAGACATTCAAGTAAGATAAAGAATGAAAAGATTCAAAGATGGCGACTGGAACTTGCTGCTTTCAAATACGATATTATATACAGACCGGGGAAAGAGAACTATGCTGCTGATGCACTATCTCGAGTTTGTGCCACTGTAGAAACACGTACTGCAAAACTTTTCTCGCTGCATGAGGCTCTTTGTCATCCAGGAGTAACGAGAATGTTTCACTGGGTTCGCTCTAAAAACCTTCCCTATTCCATTGAAGAAGTCAGAACAATGACAAAATCTTGTCGAACCTGCTCTGAAGTAAAACCTAGATTCTTCCGAAATACCTTTGATGACCAGAGGAAACTTGTTAAAGCGACGGCTGCTTTTGAACGCCTTAGCATAGATTTTAAAGGACCAGTTCCAACAAACAATAATAACAAATTCATACTTACCGTGATTGACGAATTTTCACGTTTCCCGTTTGCTTTCCCATGCTCAGATGTAAGCTCGAAAACAGTGATTAAACACCTTAACAACTTGTTTATGATATTCGGCATGCCTTCTTACGTTCATTCAGATCGCGGAACAGCATTTCTTTCTGCCGAAGTACAGGAATTTTTACATGTTCGAGGTATTGCCACTAGTAGAACTACAGCTTACAACCCTCAAGGCAACGGTCAAGTAGAAAAATTGAATTCTACTCTTTGGAGAACGATTCTTTTGGCGCTGAAGACGAAGAATCTTTCAGTAGAAAATTGGGAGCAAGTATTACCACAAGCCTTACACTCAATTCGATCATTACTGTGTACAGCCATAAATTGCACTCCACATGAAAGAATGTTTAGACACCCACGAAGATCTACTAACGGCTCTTCTGTTCCGTCGTGGCTTACAAATTCTGGACAAGTCTTGATGAAGAAATTTAATCGTACAAATAAATATCAGCCATTAGTAGAAGAGGTTGAATTGATACACAGTAATCCTGACTTCTCATACATTCGGTTCCCAGATGGCCGAGAAACAACGGTGTCGAATCGTCATCTAGCACCATTGGGTTCAGAAGGGGTAGATCTGCGAATAGATAATGGACACACTCCTGATTATCATAACGTCGCAGAACCACTTCCGGAAACAGAAGACCAAAACTTGGAGATTCCTTCATCTAATGAGACGGGACCTGTGGCACTTGATAATAGCCGAGAGCTAGAGACCGAGTTACCATCATCACCACCGCCGGAGCCAACACTTCGTAGATCTAGCCGCGTCCGTAAAACACCAGAATTTTTGAAAGATTATGTTTTAAAATAGTGCGGGAGAATGATGTAAACTTCTTGCTTGAAACTATCAGCCATAAACTGATGACATTGTCAACGATGACTGTTTTGTACTGTCTTTGTCAATGTATCTAATGTAACTAAAACAATTTTACTGTTAATTTTAGCTTATTAAAACCTTATATTCATTAAAGGTTTTGTCTTATTTCACAATTAAAAAGTGTCTATGTCCTTTGTCAGGCTCTAGCTAGACTGTGTACCAAATTTCATTTAAATCGGTTCAGTAATTTTGGCGTGAAAGCGAAACAGACAGACAGACAGACAGACAGACAGACAGACACTTCAAAACCAAACGTCCAATTTTAATCATTCAAAGACCAAATATTATCTACATAAACTGTAAATGTAGTCCAAAAAAAATTCAAGATAAAAAAATGGTTGTTGTGCCTCACTCGACATAGATAGGTATAGTGTGTCGCGGACTTTTTTATAGATATTTATAAGATCTACAATTAATTAGAACATTTTATGGTTCTATATTTTATAGTTTATGCAGCGTACGCAAAATAAGTAACTTTTCTGGTTGATTTTTTACACCTTGTGTCCGAAAAACCCAAATATCTTACGGAACCCAATTTTTTTCCAAAATAAAATTTAGCCTATATCACCCGGGGATAGTGTAGCTTTACAACAGTGAAAGAATTTTTCAAATCGGTTCAGTAGTTTTGAAGCCTATTCGATGCAAACAAACAAACAAACAATCAAATCTTTCCTCTTTATAATATTAGTATAGATTTTACTAACCGATCGTAAGCAGTAAGACAGCATTAACAAAACAGTAAGACGGCACACGCGGTTTAAAGAATTTAGAAGCGCTTAGTCTTCTATAAACAGCTACAGCGAAATAAATAATAATAATATAAATTAAACTAAATAATTATTTGTATTGTAATTGATGTCATAAATCTAAATCTCGTATTGAAAATGTAGGTAGCAGTAGGTATCAGCATAACGATTAATATCGTAAGAGGAAGTTACTCGAAAAACTTTGAATTAACATGAATTACGAAATTTTGTTTTAGTGCCGTGATCCATACATACTATTATAAATGTGAAAGTAACTCTCTCTGTCTGTCTGTTTCGCTTTCACGCAAAATCTACTGAACCGATTTAAATGAAATTTGGTACACAGATAGTTTAGTTAGAGGATGAAATAGGACATAGGCTTTTAATTGGAAAAAAGTGTTGTAAAGGGTTGAAAAGGGGGATGAAAGGTTGTATGAAAGTATTGTCATTTTGAGAACTAGAAGCATAATATTTATATTTTAGGCTGTTGATTAAATATAAATAAATATGGCATTCAATGTTTGTAAAAATGTTACCCTTAAGAGTGTAAAATAAACATAGAGGATTAACACTTTTACGGATTCATTACAAATTTGTGGAGCTAAAGTTAACGCGATAAGAAGAATCTATTATTGTGTAATTCCACGCGAGCGAAGCTGCGGGCGTCCACTAGTAGGTATATATGATAGCGTGACACACCGCTGATAATGGCACAGCTCCAGACTGCCTGTCCTGTCATATGTTCACTGATCATGCGTTTTTATTCACGTGATGGACCATGCATGAGTGTCTTGGACAAAAATATGTATCTATCCACTTATGCACAGTCATGTTTGTTATTTGTTCTTCACCACATTTCATAAACAAATATTAACAAACTTAACAAATTTAATTAAATGAATAAACAAATTGAAACTGCAAAATATTTTTTCTCTTCTCATTTTTGTCGCAGGCTCGCAAGTCGTTAATGATTATAAAGATATTCAAGCATTATCTTATATCTATTTGTTCTTAATGTTTCTTTATAATAGTGGTAGACACTGAGGAACTATAATCCTCAGTGTCTACCACTATTATAAAGAAACATTAAGAACAAGTCCATAAAATATAGCTTGATACCTGTGACGTTTGTCACAATGACATTTAGTAGGTATGGGACGTCTTTCGTATTTTATCGATATTCATATCGAAATGAGTTACCTAATTTAAAAAAAATACATTTTAACGACATTAAAAGAAAGAAGAATGAAAATGAAAGATGTATTGGAAGGTATTTAAAAATTAGTGGTAGCGTACAAGGCGTCGCGTCGGCACTCAAAAAAAAACGGCGCCCGCTTGTTTGCTGCATGCGAAAGCAGTAGGTATTGCCGAATCTGTGGTGAACATATTATAATATTTAATAATTTATACCGTTTAAAATAATGAAATTTTCATACATTTATTTTATCGCCTATATGTTATATTCGCCTGTCAGTCGATACACATCCCTACCAGGCTGCGAAAAGCGTTTACGAAGTAAGATAACAAAAAAATTATAAATAATAAATTGAAATAAATAATTTAAATTACCTTTGTTTTTACTATTATCTCTTTATTATTATGATATTTTATAAAAAAAGTGTTCTAGATTTATATACAAATGTCTTATTAATATTTAAAAGAAGTTTTTCAACAAGAAATTGATTGTAGCTGTCTTTAAAACGAAGTCTCTAACGTCACAGGTATCAAGCTATATTTAATGGACTATAACAAATCTTCTTTATCTTCTCTTATCAGGAACTGAATGTAAATACAAAAGCTTTGTCGTATAGGTTATTTTCAAGAAAGCTAACCGTTTCTCGATGTTTATTCACGCTTCAATGAGCTACGTTTTATTAGCGATTACTATTCGCGGCAACCAAGCCCATAAAAACTCTCATAAACGCCACCTCTTAATTCCCGTCGCTTAGAAATGAAAAACATTACACCATTAATACGCCCCGGAATGGGTTCTCAACATTCCTCGTGCATTAACGGTTATTCTGTTTCTAGTAAACACACGCGCAATATCAGCAAATTATTTGACTTCATATTTATTCTCTCCTTCAAATAATGTACGAGTAATGGGATAAAAATATGTTGACCAGTACAAGTCACTACCAAATCTACTATACAGCGCTCTATCTGTCTCTCTATCCAAGACTTAGCACAGAAACTCTAAACTGTGAGTTGGTTTATACAATCTGAAAAACAATTTTTAAAGCGTATATACACTACATTTATCCCATGGAGTGGGATACATAGTTAGATCGTTAAAATATTACGGGTGTGTGAAGACCACTCTTCGTTTAGTTTTATTTTTAGTTTTAAGCTTCATGTACAAAGTGCTTTAATTTGTTAAAGTTAAATGTCCAACTAAATATGTTTTTGTTTTCTTGTGGGACTTGTAGAATCTTACTGTGTTATAATAATTCTATGAGCGAAACTGTTCTGCTGTATATCAATAGCGTAATTTGCTCAATACATTATTATGATCGCACCGCGAACTTATCTTCTAAGGCTTATCTTCTAAGCTTACCCTAAATATTGATATCTGTTAAGCAACTCGGAATGGCAAGCACTCCTAAAAATCCTTAAACCGCGTTAAAGGTTATTACCATGTTCTACAAAAGTCCTATACTTTTCCTTTTAAAGTTCCTATTAAAGTCCTATTCTTTACTCAATCTAAATAAAAGTCCGCGATAGCATTTTCCAACTCTTATACATAAATCACAATAAGGTCTTTATTAATAAATATTATCCAAATGCATACATACGAGCGGTTTTGTTATGCATGTCATATTATTAATCTTTACAAACGTCTTTCGTTCATCAAGAAAATTTTATGAAGATTAACTTTTTTTTATCGTAGGTATGTCAATTGGATATATATACGAGTATAGTTTACGAGAAAATGGAAAGTTAAAAAAATCATAATAGTCTAAGATCCCGCTATACAACGACCTTCACCGAGATGCTTATTTAATAAAACGTATTTTATATTCAATTTAATATGTCAATAAATATAGTACATATGGGTTGGCTAACTAATTTCAGTCCAGGATATGATTAATTAATAATTTAAAAAAATAATGGAATAATCTTCAATTTCATTTAATTTTAATTCAATAATCAGACCGGTGCAAAATGCGATATCGATCGATTTACCTGTTTATACCTGGCTACTCGAGAGTTGTGACCGGAAAAGAATAGCCAACCTAACGTTTGCATAATCTGTGGGCTTCATACTTTCGATTGGTATAGAATTTGTCTAATAATCAAACCGGTGAAATGTTTAAAAAAAATTTTTTTTTAAATTATTAATTAATCATATCCTGGACTGAAATTAGTTAGCCAACCCGTATGTACTATATTTATTGACATATTAATTTGAATATAAAATACGTTTTATTAAATAAACATCTCGGTGAAGGTCGTTGTATAGCGGGATCCTCTACTATAAATAAGTCGCTCAATGCGCGTGAAAAGCGGCACAGAGTTTGAATTTTACTTCTTGGTAATTCACTATGCAAGTAAACAATAAATTAATGCGGTTTTGAAAGGTTCATTTGTCAATTATTAAATACTAGCTTTTACCCGCGGCTCCGCCCGCGTGGTCAAAGGGAATAACAATGAGTTGTTTATCATACATAGATAAGAACTTGAAAATAAATTTTACTAACGCCATCTATTAACAACATTCGGAACTAAATGTCTAGCAAATAACAAAACATCGATATCTTCCTATGGGGATGTTTTACCGCGGTAAAAAGTAGCCTACATCACTCTCCACCCTCCTCACTATCTCCACACACTAAAACCATACCATATAATAGCTTCGTTGCGACGTGAAAGCCGGACAAACAAACAAACAAACACACTTTCGTATTTATAATATTATTATTATATTATTAAATATTTATGTGCCAGTCCTAATGTTCTTATCAACTCCCTTTACTAACTGGACTAACCAAAATCCTCTATTATTCTTGTTCAAAGTAGTCAGTCACAGTTATTATGGGCGGCAGCGGATCGGTGGTGTGCAGCTTGTTTTCTATATGAAGCCTGAATTTAACTATCCTACCTTTATCTTTATTATTTTATTTCACTGAAGTCATTTGATTATGCACGCCCGGTAATAAAATTATATCCGATTGAATACACCGGAATTAATGAACAAATTTTATACAAATGCAAAAATCGTATGAAATATCATACGATTTTTGCTTTATGCCATAAAATCTCTACCTCTTTCAAACTTAAATATTTGTAAAGAAATTAATATATATTTAAGAAAATATGGAATATATTACAACTTTTATAAATAAGACCATAAACTTCTTCTTTGGATTTTGACAATTAAAAAGCAAAATAAAATAAATATTGTTGATGACCCACTATTTAATCGAATTAAAGACTTCTGCAGTAATGCAGTGAAAGAATGGTAACGTCATAATACCACTCTTTCTCCTCAACGAGTTTTCTCGCGAAGACATTAAGTTTAAATATTTCATATTAGGCATTTCCGTGGAGCTAATTTTTAGTACCTAATTAAAATCGCGAATTGAAAGCAGTGCATCTTCCGCTCTAGATTTGTCTGTGAAGGAGCACCGTGCCCAGCAGTGGGACGTCTATGGTTTGCAGCGTAGCACCTTCCGTACTGATTAATTCCAATAACTTAGTGGAAATCACGGGCTTACTCAAGTGTGATTTAAGTTGGAAGTAGACCGACTAGTTTCGTTCAATTACGATGACCATCCTCAGGAGGAACGCGCACGCGGCGGGCACGGCGTACACTGTATGTCCTACTTAATTCACACGAGAGTAAGCCGTTAATTTTAACTATGAATATACACGAACCAGTCAGTAATAAAATTCCAACAAAAAAATTTTTGGCAGACTTGTCAAAGGAGCAAAAATTATGAATTGCTTACGGCTTCGCGACTTGGACTTACGGATTGCATTACTCAATAAAGGGACAGGTTCTCTTTTACATGCATTAGTAAGTGATCATTAAATCGTCATAGAGTTTCGATTCTTAGGTACATATAGATAGATACAAGTAGGTAATACTTACTAGTCTTAAATTAAACTGTGCATTTAATAAATTTAGCTACAAAATAACACTAGCATACCACAGAGTATTAAGGTACTCTGTGGTATTGCATATAACATTATACCTACAAACTAACTTATGTATCGTTTTCCATTGTTCACAGTCACGGCGAAGACCTGATTGTGACGCCATTCGCGCAAGTTCTGGCCAGCCTGCGCAGCGTGCGAAATAACTTTCTATGTCTCACCAACGTACCAGTTTCCAAGTAAGTATGACAAACTATTATACCTACTGTCACTGGTTGATAAATAATAAAAAAGTCTGTGTTTATTGTACGTACTTGTCTGAAAAATAACAAGCAGTCGAAAATAAAACCTTCTTAATAATATCCTAAACTAACTGGAGTAATTGGACTAAGTCTCCAGACTCTTCCTGAGTTGTTTTCTATGTTTGTCACAGGCGTCATGGGCGACAGTGGATGTTTGCGGATGTTGCATGGAAAAAAATTACTTATTATATATTAAAAAATAAATAAAATCTTATTGATAAATTTACGCGAAAATTATTTAAAAATCGAAATACATGGTTACATCAGAATTTACGGTATACGACTAGCTACCGAGGCTACTACTACGGGTACCTGCAACTTCAGTAAAGGGCTCTATTTTTGAACCGCTCTCGTAATTAATCGCTCGACTGCGAGTCATTAACTCGATCGACTGGGGAAAATCCCTATTTTGAAATCACTACAATATAACAACAAGTAGAATTTAACACTTTATATAGGCCAAGAGATAAGACTAAGTAGTACGGTATTGTTTCTATTTAATTTTAACTAATATGAGTCGCGAGCGGTTCATAAATAGAGCCCCAGGGTAATACTCCGTAATACGCACCACAGCGCGGCAGCGCCCGCGTTCATTAGAGCCGCGCCGGGATTGCCGTCGTTTATGACTGAAAAATATACCTTCCAGAACAAATAGAATAAAAAAAACTATCATAAACCTTTGCTGGAGAAATCTTCACTACTCTAGAAAAAAAAACTATTAAAAACATATATGTATTTGTTACCCGCGTCAGCACAATGAATTATTTCTTTCATTACTTTTGCGTATGATGATTTTTGTATAAAAGATATTACAAAATTCCAAACCCTGGGGTTACTCAAGCTTGGCCAACTTAATGTAATTGTGCCAGTGACCACATTTGTTCATAAAGGGATGAAACAACATATAGATTGAGAATTAAGAAATACTTTTTTCCTATTATAATTAACTTTTACGAAATAAAATCTTTTGAACGGTTTACAAAACAGGAAAATATATTCTACTACTAGCTGACCCGGCAAACGTTGTTTTGCCATATAAATAATTTTTACTGAATATTTTGGGAGAACTTCATGTAAGTGTGTGGACTACAACTACCACTACCAATACCACTACTACTACCACTACCCCTACCACTAACACTACCCCTACCACTACCACTACCCCTACCACTACTCCTACCACTACTCCTACCACTACCTCTACCCCTACCACTACCCCTACAAACTATAAACCTAGCTATAAACCTCACGGAGCCCAAGACCTTTCCAACGAATGCAAAACCGTGGAAATCGGTTCGTGCGTTCTGGAGTTATAGCGTCAGGAAGGAAAACCTGACTTATTTTTATATAGTAGATTGCTTTGAAACTTATTAAAACTAATGATTTTGTTTGATTCGTTTGATTATATTATGTTAGTTAACTTGATATCAATACAGGAAAAAAATACTTCATGCATCATAGGAAGGTTTGAATGTTAGTTATTTTTTACTTATTTATGTAAAAAATTAAATATGTTTGAGTAATGAAAATAACTTAGTTACCTCAAGTTTAAGGCTTAAAATATATGCATATGTATTTGCAGGTTATTCATTGTCTTAATAAACAATGATCTCGAAAAATTCGGTTATAATTATTATAAAATATCCATGTATACAAGTCGTTCAATGTTATATATACGTATCAATGTTCAAGTTGACGTGAACTTTTAAAACGAGTACACGACCATTAGTTGTTGATTTTACCTTAAATATCACCTTTGTATAAAGCAAAATATTTAAAGCTAAGCTTTTTGCTGACTTGAGCTCTTCGTGTCTCGGTGCGATCACAATGAAAACCTGAAATCTTCAGATTTTACCGTTCCTCAAATTCGTACCTACCTATTTCATTAGCAAGATGTTTTATAGAAGATGTAAGATGTTTTATATTCCTTTTATTTCTCTGTTTTTGTCCTTGATACTGAGTGTCTTGTTATTTACTTCAAACGGCTTCGTTGATAATGTAACAACATATTATTAGGTACGTTTTTCTATGAAACCCTGATCGCATATGGCTACAACGTATAACAAAGTATACAGTATGTTATAGTTATGTATTTAATCATTCTTGTCGACATAGCACTTGGCAGCTCAATCCTAAAAAAATGTATTTTGTGGTGCCACAAGAATGTTAAATATAAATATGCAATAAGATTATTTTGCAAAATTACTATTTAACATAAGTGTATACCTACTTTAGTCAGCTAGAAATTTCTTAATAAGGATCTTAAATTAAAATAAAACCAAAACTTAATCACCCCCAATGATTTAATATTACGTGTTTAAAGAAATCAAACTTTTACCATCGAAAATTCTCACTGAAATAAAATACATTTAATAACCATAGTTCCCATCGCTGTTTTTATATTAAATTACTACTTATTCATTTAATTCTCCACCGTTTACCTGTGTTAAACCTTTCAAAAATCATTCAAATAGCATAAAAATAATGCTCTTACTCGTAAAAGTATTCGTTACAAAATAACAAAACCTTAGGAGGAATAACATTGCGTTAATGAGAAATGTTTTAGGCACAAGATATTTTGGGACAGTCAAATATTTGCTTGGAGGCAACCTTATATCGTGGGTACCTATATGAGGTACGCAGCTTTCAGTATAATCCCTCACGAGGATTGACCTTACTAATGAAATCCGCAAACGCTTCGACAAATTAATTAAACCTGTCCACTGGGATACCTTTGCTTGTTTTACTTCTGGTATCAATATTTTTTTACTACAAAGATTTTAAAGATAAATAAGAACCTTAATCTTAGCTGTTTTTAATTGTCTCAGCCTAAAGATACAATCGATTATCTTCTAATATATAAAATTCTCGTGTCACAGTTTTCGTTGCCATACTCCTCCGAAACGGCTTGACCGATTTTGATGAAATTTTTTGAGCTTATCCGGTATCTATGAGAATCGGCCAACATCTATTTGTCATCCCCCTAACTAAATGTTAGGGGTAGTCCACCCCAAAAATTTTTTTTTTAAATTTTTTGAGGAATTTTTTTGTTTTTATTTTTTTATGATACAACATTAGAAAATACATATAACCCTGAATTTTCAACCCTCTACGATCAACCCCTATTTTTCCATCGCGATTTTTATTTTTAATAATTTCCTTCAATTATGATTGGCAAAACAACGTTTGCCGGGTCAGCTAGTAATCTATACTCTATACTAATATTATAAAGAGGAAAGATTTGATTGTTTGTTTGTTTGCATCGAATAGGCTTCAAAACTACTGAACCGATTTGAAAAATTCTTTCACTGTTGGAAAGCTACACTATCCCCGAGTGACATAGGCTAAATTTTATTTTGGAAAAAAAATAGGGTTCCGTAAGATATTTGGGTTTTTCGGACACAAGGTGTAAAAAATCAACCAGAAAAGTTACTTATTTTGCGTACGCTGCCTAAACTATAAAAGAGAGAACCATAAAATGTTCTAATTAATTGTAGATCTTATAAATATCTATAAAAAAGTCCGCGACACACTATACCTATCTATGTCGAGTGAGGCACAACAACCATTTTTTTATCTTGAATTTTTTTTGGACTACATTTACAGTTTATGTAGATAATATTTGGTCTTTGAATGATTAAAATTGGACGTTTGGTTTTAAAGTGTCTATCTGTCTGTCTGTCTGTTTCGCTTTCACGCCAAAACTACTGAACCGATTTAAATGAAATTTGGTACACAGTCTAGAGCCTGACAAAGGACATAGACACTTTTTAATTGGAAAAAAGTGTTGTAATGGGTTGAAAAGGGAGATGAAAGGTTGTATGAAAGTACTGTCATTTTCAGAACTAGAAGCATAAAACTTAAATTTTAGGCTGTTGATAAGGTATAATCCTTACTAATCCTATCCTACTAATATTATAAAGAGAAAAGTTTGTAAGTATGTATGTATGTATGTATGTATGTATGGATGGATGTGTGTTACTTTTTCACGTAAAAAGTACTGAATGGATTATAATGAAACTTTACAATTATATAGCTTATACATCAGAATAACACACAGGCTAAAATTTATAAAGATATTGTGTGAATTGTCCAAAATATGACGATAAGTGTCAAGTAGGTAAGTAGGAAAAAATCTACCATCTGCGAGCTATTCTGGCGTGCGCTGCCAAAACTACTGGACCGATTTCCATAATTCTTTCACCATTAGAAAGCTGCATCTTCACTGAGTGACATAGGCTATATAATATTACTAGGCGTAAACGAAACTATTGTTATAATCTATATATCTATACTAATATTATAAAGAGGAAAGATTTGATTGTTTGTTTGTTTGTTTGCATCGAATAGGCTTCAAAACTACTGAACCGATTTGAAAAATTCTTTCACTGTTGGAAAGCTACACTATCCCCGGGTGATATAGGCTAAATTTTATTTTGGAAAAAAATAGGGTTCCGTAAGATATTTGGGTTTTTCGGACACAAGGTGTAAAAAATCAACCAGAAAAGTTACTTATTTTGCGTACGCTGCCTAAACTATAAAAGATAGAACCATAAAATGTTCTAATTAATTGTAGATCTTATAAATATCTATAAAAAAGTCCGCGACACACTATACCTATCTATGTCGAGTGAGGCACAACAACCATTTTTTTATCTTGAATTTTTTTTGGACTACATTTACAGTTTATGTCGATAATATTTGGTCTTTGAATGATTAAAATTGGAGGTTTGGTTTTGAAGTGTCTGTCTGTCTGTCTGTCTGTCTGTCTGTTTCGCTTTCACGCCAAAACTACTGAACCGATTTAAATGAAATTTGGTACACAGTCTAGAGCCTGACAAAGGACATAGACACTTTTTAATTGGAAAAAAGTGTTGTAATGGGTTGAAAAGGGAGATGAAAGGTTGTATGAAAGTATTGTCATTTTCAGAACTAGAAGCATAAAACTTAAATGTTAGGCTGTTGATAAGGTATATTCCTTACTAATCCTATCCTACTAATATTATAAAGGGGAAAGTTTGTAAGTATGTAGGTATGTATGTATGGATGGATGTGTGTTACTTTTTCACGTAAAAAGTACTGAATGGATTTGAATGAAACTTTACAATAATATCAAGTGTCAAGTAGGTAAGTAGGAAAAAATCTACCATCTGCGAGCTATTCTGGCGTGCGCCGCCAAAACTACTGGACCGATTTCAAAAATTCTTTCACCATTAGAAAGCTGCATCTTCACTGAGTGACATAGGCTATATAATATTATAGGCGTAAACGAAACTATTGTTATAATCTATATATGTAAAATAAAGTCGTGTTAAATTTTTATTTTGAGTAATTTTGAGTTTTATATAAAATACCCGTGCGAAGCCGGGGCGGACCACTAGTGTAAAATAAAGTCGTGTTAAATTTTTATTTTTTTAGTAACCTGACGCAAATAGGGCTTATGTGCGTGTATTATAATTTTGATTTTTATATAAAATACCCGTGCGAAGCCGGGGCGGACCACTAGTATTATATAAAATAGCCGCTTAAAATTATTAGGTACCTACTGTATAACAGAAATCTACGAATTGTGCTTTTTTCTTTCTTGAATTTTTTTATGACTGGCTGGACAAATTTCTTTATGGAATGTCAAATTTGGCGCGAGTCATGAGCGGCTTCAAAATGTATAGCAAAATATGAACCTTGATCAGCTTACTCGAAAGACCTTATAACTACATATCTCTGTGGGGAATAAACTTTCAATCTGTAATGCCTTAATAAAAATGACATTCCATTTTTTCAGATCTCGAAGATCGTCAGGCGCGGCTGCTGTAACGCCACAACCAAAGAACTTCAATCCTGGAGGTAAGGCATTTTTTAATAACTATTCATAAAGTTAAGATAAATAAATAAAGCCGTACTAAAATACACCAGTATTTATGCAGGTATTTTCTTATAAGTAGTAACCTATAAGAAAATACCTACTACCTACCTATTAAAATCAAAGTTTTGTTCAGTATACCAATCTGGAAGTAATATTTATATGAGCTCGTTATATAATCGCCGATTGAAATAAGTTTTAATCTAACTAATAGGCTGTTCATCTTTCTAAATTCTTGAAATTGGTAAGAAGTTAATTATTAACGAGCCTAAAAGATTCTGGCATATAAGTATTAGAACAATAATAATTGAGATGGCTTTTACTAAATTATTAAGTATTATTTGTATTAAACTTTTTACCGCAACTAAATATTGTGAGAAAAATAACAATGATTGGACAGGAGTCGGCAATGGGCAAAGACTGAATTGTAAGGGTAATTTAATTTGGACAGAATTACCTATTTAAGCATGGATGGAAATATCGAGAAAACAATGGCAATTCATTTCGACCTCTTTGAACAAAGAAATGGGAAAAAGGATTTGTGTAATAAGAAATGACGG
Organism: Carterocephalus palaemon; assembly: GCA_944567765.1. NCBI lineage: Eukaryota > Metazoa > Arthropoda > Insecta > Lepidoptera > Hesperiidae > Carterocephalus > Carterocephalus palaemon. The sequence continues at coordinate 8,429,149 of OX155643.1, read as the reverse complement.
GTAACCTTCAAAGACAAAAAATATTTTTGGTAAAATATAAAGCTTACAACATTAATTCTTATTAAAATTATGAGTTTTCCTGGAGTTTTTGCAACTCAGCTTGTAAATATTGCGTAAAAAATAATAATCATTCTTCGAAACGATTCCAAATCTCTATAATATCCTTATCGTTTGACAATCGACTGTTGTTTTGATAAATGATGATAGAAGCTCTCGATGTTTTGATGCCATTTCCCTAATATTAGTCGTACACTTCTCTAATAATTCCAAAATTTTCCTGCTTACTGTTCTTATATCTATCCTCTACTCCGAGCCCTATCTATTTGTTTGTTTTGTTTTTTGTCGTCTAATAGTATAATCAGAATAAGAGATTTTCTCACGCACGTAATTTCTTGAAATGCACATTACTATCTTAGGTATTTGGAGCTATTGAGTATCAACTTCAGCTGCAGTAAGACTGTCTCCCGGGCCAGAGACAACCTACGCTTATTACTCAATCCTAAAAACCTTCAGAAAATACTGGAATCAAGATGCTCAAGATTTGGTTCAACCAATTTAGACGGTGGAACATTTGAATCGGTTGTACCTACTATAAGCGTAATTTTAATAGAATATCTCGCCCGTATAATGACTAAGTTAATAAATGTCCGAAAAAACCGTTATATCCATTTCGATAGACTCGCCAATTTCTAGTCAAAGCTTAAATAGTATGACGTGCCTACGACAGAAGTATATTACTGATCTCTTAGTATAGTAATAGTGCAGTATAATTATTTACTATTTAGATTATAAAAAAATTTGAAGTGTGAGAACAGTTAAATAATGTCCGTGTCCTCTGTAACCTTTTATGCCGAGTCATCCTGTTCTTGTATATATGTCTATATCTTATGATGACTTTTATTCCTATCTATGTGAGGGCGGGCAGGGACGACGTTTTAATAGTTCCGGACCATTCAGTCCCTTCAATAGTTCCGGACCAGTGAGCTAATCAATATACATCAATTGTTTCCTTCAGCCAATTGGTCTAAAATTCATTACATAATATAAAATTACTAGCTTTTGCCCGCGGCTCCGCCCGCGTGGTAAAAGGGAATTAACAATGAGTTGTTTATCATACATGACACATTTGTGGTGTATGAATAGTGACAGTTCCACGATTAAAAGATACTAACTACTTAACCACTATACTAACTACTTAACTAAATTGTACTTACGCCATCTATTAACAATATCCGGAACTAAATATCTAGGAAATAATAAAACATCGATATCTTCCCATGGGGATGTTTTACCGCGGTAAAAAGTAGCCTACGTCACTCTCCACCCTCCTCACTATCTCCACACACAAAAACCATACCATTTAATAGCTTCGTTGCGACGTGAAAGCCGGACAAACAAACAAACAAACAAACACACTTTCCCATTTATAATATTAGTATGGATTTCCCCGAAATAGCTATCTACGCCTATACATTAGACCACTGCATATAGAAGCAAAATTGGTTGTATGTATAGTAATAATCTACCCAGTTTTCACCAGTTATGTGGTGGTGATCCTATGGACATCGGATACTAATCAAAATTCCGAGCTTCTACTGGTTTCATTTAATCGACTGGTATTGTCAATCAGCCAACCCTGGGTCATATAAAAGTCAACTTGTAAAAATCTAACAATACTATGCCGTCCCGGAGATCGAAACCAAATCCTTAGCAGTCACGCTTTCGACCACTAGACTAACGAGGCATTTACAGAATATAAATAAAAATTTTGTTGAACAAATTAAAATTAATATTAGTCTACTAGCTGACCCGGCAAACGTTGTTTTGCCATATAAATAATTTTTACTGAGTATTTTGGGAGAACTTCATGTAAGTGTGTGGACTACAACTGCCACTACCAATACCACTACCACTACTACTACCACTACCCCTACCACTACTCCAACCACTACCCCTTCCCCTACCACTACCCCTACCCCTACCACTACCCCTACCGCTACCCCTACCACTACCCCTACCACTACCACTACCATTACCACTACCAATACCACTACCATTACCACTACCACTACCACTACCCCTACCACTACCCCTACCACTAACACTACCCCTACCACTAACCCTACCTCTACCACTACCCCTACCCCTACCACTACCACTACCCCTACATCTACCACTACCCCTACCACTACCCCTACCACTACCTATCACGCACCGGCGCCATCTACTTAAAATATTGGTTTGTAGTACATGCTATGTATCAGAGATGGCGCTGTATGTGAAAAAAGATTTTCCCGCTTTTCTGTTGAAATTTTTCCTGAATTTTATTTGCTATAAACCTCACGGAGCCCGAGACCTTTCCAACGAATGCAAAACCGTGGAAATCGGTTCGTGCGTTCTGGAGTTATAGCGTCAGGAAGGAAAACCCGACTTATTTTTATATAGTACATTAATGTGTATGGATTTGTGGGTCTATCTCCATTATCAATATGTTTTATGTGAAGTAAATCCGTATTTGTCCAGCATGGCGCAGTAGGTCTTTTCCCCTCTCATTCAGGGGAAAATATAGTTAAAAATAATATAAATAAACCATATTTATATTATTTTTAACTTCGGCAGGTAAAACAGGCCCCTCGTTTAGACCTCAATCGTAAATTATACTGGAAACGTGACATGCCAATTACCACCACTAGACGATACATTGTCATATCAGACTCAGGGATAACACCAACTTGATGATTATTCACAATTATTCACATCAATTGTGTTTTCATCGTTGTTCATAAAAGCTGTGCCTTAAAGATTCATACTAAATTGAGTGAAAGCTAAATGTAAAGTGTACGTGATTTACCTAATTTATTCAATATGTGATGTTTTTTCTAAAAATATCTAAGTTTAGAAAGATGTCCGAAATGAGACACTCAAATTATTGGATCCTTACTTCAATGTTGTTTTGTTAATTCATCGAAAAATCATTTGACATGAATCATATGATAAGTAATATTTTTCCATGTAGAAATAAATAAGTAAGTGCTCTTTGCAAGTAAATTTGCCTTTTCTGTGTGAATTGTTCTAATCTGTCCGTGAGCTGTATATTTATTTAACAATACGGTTTCATTTTTTCAACTAAAGAAATTTCATGCACTGTATCTACAATACTAATAATATAAATCCGGAACTAAAGAAGAGGAGACCATCTCTTATTCTTTAGTTAAATACATATATCTACTGAGAACTAGATATCGCTAATAGTTAAAGCGTCCTCTTCGGCTTATGATTCTTGAGCTTAATAATTTATTTATGTTTACTACTGGCAATTGCAAAAATTTTGACATTAATTATATAATTAAAATTGATAAGAATAATACAATTTAAAAATCATGTATAATTTTACTTACGTATAAGTATATTAAATGCCTTTTGAATTATGCAACGTTAACAAAAGAACAGCCGTAACACGTACCTACTAATAAAAACGCCTGGAAGAAAATTAATCATGAAAGCTTTTGAAACGGAACGTGGAGTTTATCTGGGGTGTGACAGGTACTAATGAGCTACTACGCTGGCTTCCCGGCGCGAATTCAATTCAGGACGCTCGCCCGCCGTTTCCAGGAAAATGGCGGATATAGGCCATGGTTACGTTACGACATAGTCTAGGGTTGCCAATTATTAGGATTTTTTCGTATCATCCAGTACGAATTATTCTAAAGAAGAAGAACCATACATACACACACCACGTAACGACCTGACATGCAGGCCAACATCTTTAGCTGTATTCACTTTGAAGTCGGATTATTTTATGTTTTCATCAGGCAACCCTGTAGGCGTCACCGAACTGCATGCTGAATGTCATTGTTTGAAAGTCCGAAGAGGATGATGAATGTGCATAGCACAAAATTAAATGCTTGAAGGAAAAACAGGAAATTTCATTGTCACATATGCATAAAATCCACGAGATTTTGTATCGGATATTGTGAAATCTCGTTGTTAAGGTGCACATGTGATTCAGGGCGCCGGCTCGTCGCCTGTTTTCTGAAAATTAGTGAATGTAGGTCATGGCGCGAGTCCTTAATGCATGCGTAATTCCATTGTGTGGACGTCCATTGACAATGACACATACAGATTAATGCGCTTTCAGGTGACTTATTTCTTGACAACAGGTATACGTATTTGTATTTTTTTTATGTTGATTGTATTTCATCCGTCTTGCCGGAACAGTATTAGGATAGGAGGCGTGGTTGAGGGAGGCCTATGTTCAGCAGTAGATCCCGAAATGGTGATGGATGCATGGTTTTCATTAGATGGCAGTGATTAAAAACTCAACCTCAAACTTATTTTCATACGTTTTTACGTGCTTAGCATTATCTGTCAACTAGCGATTGGACTAATTAAAAAAATCACTTAATTATTAAATTAATTAATAATCAAATTTTAAACAATCCGGTAAATATTGTTTTTTATTCTGCACGCTGCAGCGACGCAAGCGACTTACCTACTCGTTGATTATGTATGCGTTTTCTAAACAATTATGTACAGCTTCATGTAGAGCCCCCTGTTCTCTTCACGAATGTACGAGTTTGCCTTAGTGCGGTAGAGAGAGTACCTATTAAAACACCAAGTTGCCCATAGGCATTTCTAGTTACCCAAGATACCTACTGCTAGATGAGACCGCCACATTATTTGGAATGATGTAATTCAAGTATAAAGCGAAACAACAGATGTTCGTCTCATTTTATTGTGCTTAAGTACAAATTTTACCCATAAAGTTTTACTATACCTTTAATTTTCTTGTTTTATAGTCTTTCAAGTTTTTTTATAGCTATCTTAACTAATATTAAATCTTATCTTTACTCCTTAAATAAAATTTTTGAAAGTCCTTGTGTTTATCACTTGTTTTCTTTAACATTTTATAAAGACGATACTTATTTTTTGGAAATATCATCGTTATAATCAATAAACCTATGAACCATAGCAAAAAACTTGTTAAAAAAAGTGGCTTCACTACTCCGCAGGTTGCATGACAGCCCCAACGGCATCCTAAGGGTGGTCGCGTCACGGTTAGATTGTCCCTTGCGACATTTTTGGGCCAAAGGTGTCGCAGGCTCTATTTAGTGGACATTTAATTGATGTGACATGTGTTTATTTTTGCCCAGAACTTTTCGATTATTACCCATTTCAAATTATAAAAAAGTCATTTATTGGTCCATGTATTTTAAAGTTCCAATAGTGAATACACTATTACTCCATACTTTAACCGGAAGGGAAGGAAATTGCACTCACTAATGTTCTCAGAATAATATGGAATAAGACACCAGACTCTTTCTGAAAAATGTACCTATCGCAGTAGATATGAAGGTTATTTATGTTTAAGAATTAAGAGATTATTTAATTGTAAGATAATATAAAGTAGAAGACGCTAGCACATTCTAAAACGTCAAAACTATAGCTTTTGAATAATAATACTTTTAATGTAATACCTATACATACTTAATAGCATTTTTATAAAGTTTACAATGCATTGTACTCGTTGCCATAATGAGTCTTTACTACGCGCGCACCTATCTGCTTGTTTTTCTACTTCTATCTATGCAAAGGAATAATAAATGTACGCGCCATCGATTGCGTAAAGTTCTTGTCACTTGTTACGATCCGGAAGTGCACACGTCTAATCTTATCGCCGCCATATCTCAACGTCATAGACAATCAATTACCCGTGTGACTTACTAGACGGTGGAACACTGTTATCACTGATTACTTACTATAAGGTTAAAAGTCGCGAGTCTATGAAAATACCGTAACGTGATTTGACGCATAACTTCACACAAGGCACGAGTCGCGATCGCGATCGTGCGCTCGGGAACAGAGTGGGTAATAAATATAAATAAATAAATAAAGTTCGCCTCTTATCAGGATCTCAGCGTGTATCTTTAACAATTACAATTGTTCTAGGGGTTCCATATTTAAAAACCATAAAATTTGATGAACACTGTATTTTTTTGTCATATAATTTAATTACCTACTATACCTATGAGGTACGACGATTCTTGTAGTATGAATATAACATCTTGTATATTGTGGTCATAGGGGATCCTCTAGAATTTATAATAAAGACAGTTAAGGGGAAAATCTTTAAGTGTCTAATGTTTAATTGGTCTTGTCTGCCAAAAGGTTCGAGAGTTGACTCACCGGTCTATCGCAGTTTCGACAGTGTTGAGGTATTAAAATAAACAAGAAAGAATAAAGGACTACTTCATCCTTCTCTTCTTATCGATCGATTGATCGATAAAAAGATTGTTCGATAGCTAAGAATCGATTAAAAATCGAACGATTATTGCTTACTGTGTTTTAACCATTTCTCGAGAAACATGCAATTTTCCGGGATTTTGGCACTCTCCAGACCCATAACGCATAACGCATCTCTACTAACTACACTCTTACTAACAATTACTAACTGGACTATTACTAACATTAACTAATAGGACTATCACTAACACTCCCCCAGTCCTCATCCACTAAAGAACTGACCAAATAATGTTCTTATTAACAACTCCCTCTGCTAACTGGACTAACAAAGTCGGTCACAGTTGTCATGTGCGGCAGTAAATGAGTGGTGATGTGTGCAAAAAATCACACCGGTCTATCATTCCGTTTAGGAGGAGAAGAAGGACAAACCAACAATCACACTTTTCCATTTATATATTATTAAGGATAAGGACTAGTAATAGCTTTGTTTCCTGTTTGTTTCAGACGAAGCATATATGAAGCTCGCATTGGAGACGGTAGAAGAGCTAGACTGGTGTCTAGACCAACTAGAAACCATACAAACACACCGTTCGGTTTCCGATATGGCTTCGCTGAAGGTAAGTTAGGAGACAACTTTTTTTATTTAAAACACATTACCCTGGTCCTGGTTCCAAGAAAATGAACCCATCGTTCTTCCAGATAGTAATCTGGTAAATAACTTTATACACTGTCATTTAAGCATTCCAAATCTAGTGAGTCCGCTGTAATTCAGTGTTTTACATCATCAATGTATCACTAAATCATCACGCGATTCCTTTAAGATAAGATACATTCATGTGTAATATATCATATGATGGATGTACTGGGTACGTAGAAACAATTTTCTTGTCAATTAAGTGACGTAATTTTATCTGCCCATTGTGTCACAACTTTGTTTCCTTTTTTTACTGGAAGAAGAACTTAGGTAATAGGAAAAAAGACAATTTAGAAGCCAACAGCCAAATTTGCTTAATCAGTAAACTCTTGAGATCAATATATAAAATTACTCTGAATTCCTGCCTCAATGTTAATCCTTTTAAGGTGCTTTTATTTCTTACAAGTGCTACTTAATAAAGAATGTAATATAATAGAAACATAACTCGAAAATAAGCGTCGTATAATTTACCGATTTCCTATGATAGAATCCATTATTCATTACTTTCTCTAGAATACTCTACATAAACATAACAACATTACAGTGACTAAATTACCTGTTGGGGAACAGATCTGTAGTGGCTTAATACTCTATTTGCTTTATGATTGTCCGGCGCTCGGTTCTCGTAATCGTGGAAAATTTCTATCACAAATTCACGACTTAAGATTTGTCTTATCAACTAACATTATATTTCAGCACGATATTTGCGAGTCCTCGGTACTTACGTGAAAAAAGACGTCTTATTACTGTTTATGCTTTGTATTTATAAATTTGAAAATCAAAGGTCAAATAAATTACAGATTTAATATAATGGAAAAAATTAATAATATAGATATAGGTTGCACAGGAATATAATGATAGTCAGCCATGTTGCGCAATTTAATAGGAACTAATTTCTTGCACTGGGCAAGAAATAATCATGTCATGCAATATTGCCAATGTAATATATAGACGATAATATTAATGTACGTATAAATATCATGGCTGCCCTCACATTTTTCTGGGGTAGTCAGTCAGTCAGTAGGTATGCAAGGAAGCATGATTAGTTTTGAATTATTTTTATCACACTATGATTTATCACTGCGATTGAATATTATAATTCTTGCTCTAAGATAAGTTCTGCCTAAACGTAAGATAATGTGATTATTATTTTAATAGAGCTCTTTAAGTACTTCCTAAGTATAAATAATTTTAACAGGGGTTAAATAGTTGTCTGAAGTACCTTAGTAAGTCTTATTAATTAATAGAGGTGGTACTTCAAATAAAACTCGAGTAGTTTGGCTTACATTGTGTACAATTGTGATGCCACTTATTAAAAAACAATGTTAAATGTATCATTATCATCTTTACGGTTCATCGTCCCGGAACTTGGCAGGTACCTATACTCTACTCGTATCTATGTGTATATAATGTATTTATTACGCTAACGTCGTAAATAAATGAATTTAAAAAATAAAGCATGTCACATGTCTACATTTCGTGAACTTTATCAGATTATATTTTATACGAGTAGCAAGATCATTAACAGTCAATCGGGAGAACTCATAGCCCACGTCGAAAAGTTTTAATGATTTGAACAAAGAGATATTCTAATTTAGGCTTAGTTGTTGTTGCTGTTTTGGTAAAGCTTTCAAATATCTAATTATGCAACAAATCCGGCTTCCAGACGATATTGAATATAAGATAAACAAGGGGATTTTAATAAACATTTAAATACAGATTTGCTTTCTTCAGACACCGTGTAATTACTTACAGAATTTATATGACTTTTTCAAATTTCTTTGTAGATTTGTAGATAACCAAAAGTTAAAGAAAGGTTGTGTGAAAGTATTGTCATTTTCAGAACTAGAAGCATAAAATTTATATTTTAGGCTGTTAATCAACAGCCTAAAATATAAATTTTATGTTATCATTGTATGTATCATGTACCTATGTATTTTATTTTTCTAATCAGATATAAATAAATATGGCATTCAAAGTTTGTAAAAATATTACCCTTAAGGGTGTAAAATAAACATAAGGGATAACACATTTACGGATTCATTACAAGAAGAACCCCTAAGAGGGATACATTTTAATTGTTTTTTGCATTTGTATTGTTTCAGTGCGTTTGCTTGATTAATTGACATTATAAGAATTTCATAGGATTAAGATGAAAACATACAAGCAGACTTTGTCCACATACATACTTATTATCTCATAAATATGTTGTATGTATTATATTTTTTTAAAAATTACTGTTTTTCACAGCCAATTTGAATGTAGGCCAGACTTTCTCTTTCAACTATGAAATGTTATTTTTATATGTGCCATTTTCTTCTATTTTAAAATTCAGCGGACAAAATCGCGGGCAAAAGTAAGTCGCGGCAAAGTCGCGGGTAATATATGAAACTGTATATGTAAATGTGACAGATTTTTAAAAACCTCTTGCATAACCTTTTTAAAAACATCTCGCTGACCCGATAAATATTACAACCTTGTCAGTATAATTGGCTACATGTTTAATAATAATTTTATTAAAGATCGCTGAAATCTGCTCTGCAGTAATAACCCAATAGGTATATGAACAAGTAAGATATCAATTAATTAGTAGGTACACATTTCCTATTTCCCAATCTGTTACCGCAAATACGAGTAGCTATATATCCGATTTACGAAATCCGTCAAAGGTATTATTTCCCGCCAGTGGCAGGGGTCGTAAAGTCGTAGGGATTGGGTTTATTGTAAAAAGTCGCCTTATTGTAAGCTGATACCCATCCTTATACGCGTGTGCGTGACACGGTATCGTATCGTCAGGGAAAATAGGCTTTGAGTGTGGTCTGACGAATATCCAAACAACTAATCCATGGAATCTGACTTTTGTCATGTCCTTGAATGTTATACAAATTCACGTTGCTTTTACTTTTAGTATTATAAAAATAAGCGGTAAACACGTAGTGAGGTGAGACACAGATGGAAGTGCAAGCAAAAATCTCACGTAAACCTACGTAAGGCGATGAAAACATGCAATAATGGCGAATGATACAACTAGTTGTCCTCCAGCATAGTCGGGTCCCGTCCAATTAATTGGAAGCTTCTTGTTCGGACAAAGGGCCACGGCCGCGGACGCACTGCGCGTCACGTACGCCGGACTCCTTGTGTTCAATGAATCCGGGGATATTGCTGAAAATACCATTGACTGATGAATGAATTCAAAGTTATTTTAATTTTTCGAATGTACGTCGAATGTATTTGCTTTCAACAGTGAATTGTCAAGTTCAACACTGTACAAATTGATTCAGATTCAGATTCTGGCTTGAACCAAGATGCAAGTGGTAAAAGGATGGACAGAGGAAAAATTGCAAATGCAAATTAAATTAGCTTCACTAATTTAAAAAAAAAAAAACAGAATAAAAGTACTGTATCAAGACCATCTGATATTTGGGAGTTTTCGTACATAAGTAACAAATAAAACTGTATAAACCAAGCAATACATAGGTGCATTTTATGTGAACGTATCATAGATGTTTACTTTTTTTTTTAAATAATGTGAAGGAGGAGAACTATTTTTCTAAATATAAGAAACACAGTGAGATCATTTTAAGAAACAAAGCAAAGCAACTTATAATGTTCACAGTAGATGTTTGTAAGTATCTAACCGGTATAATTCTTGAACGGAAATTTGTTACTTGAAAATCAATAAATTAATCACATCGATTCATTATACATATATTATATATATATATATATATATATATTCATAAAGACTTGCTACTTGATAGACGAAATAAACCCCGTTATGATAAGCTTTTGATCTACGTTATTTTGTATTACTCCTCAAAGCAAAAAGTACTTGGTGTATTGTGCTCAATACCCTTTTGTGTTTTGCAAAATATTGGAAGTCCTGTAAAAACCACAATTAATCCATTGATTTCCTTGAAACTATAATTAGTGTCAGTCAGGCCTCGAAAGTTTGCCGAAACGGATATGACGTATATACTTTTAAAGTCCAGGCCGAAAGGTAAATAAAGGGAGCTGGAGGCTTATTAATAGAATGGTTTAATAAACTGTTTCTAAAATTCAATATTTCGAAGTAGACGCGGTTTTTCATGACATGTTTTCAATTTTATTATACGATATTGCCCTCATTGAGCAATGAGGTTGTACGGCGGGGTTAACGCCCTTCCTAAATAGCTCTGAGGAGGGTTGCGGGTACTGATGAGCTCTTTGAAATATTCGTACATATACACTCGTATTATTGTGTTGTATCCAGGCACTGTTCGATCCAATATTTCAGAATGTCGCAGTGAAAAATTAAAGTAAATTTAGTCAGCAGTGATTTTTCGTTGAATCTGAAGGGCTATCAAAGCATTTTTGTATCCACATTGTTTACGTTGATATGTATAAATATATTTTCACTAATACTAGGTGGTACACTGAATGCAATTGAGTTTTAAATCATCTTATATTGCATACAACTTCTGTTTCGCTGTCTCGGTGTGTATTTTAATACCTAATTATACTTGAATAGTTTTCTGATGTATAAATGTACCTGTAGGCATATTAAACATTTTATCACTATCCCTTGATTATATTTGTCTATAATGTTTTACAATAAACCTCAACTGTGTTTCGTATTACGTAAATAGTAATTGTATTGTGGTTAAAATTCCTGAAAACAGAAGAAAGAGAGACAGAAAATCTGGATAGCAGTCGGTACGAAAGAACTATTTAGCAACCGATACGATCCCGTGCCAAACCCCGCGGCCGGGCGCCATCGCCGCGGAGGGTTACGAGTGACCCGGTTAGAGTGTGACGTCTATGCCGACCTTACGCGGCGCGCCATCACCCGCCTGAAGGTTGCCGACTTGTCGGTTACCAAGAGTCCGCGATAAACCATACGTTTTCTTTGTAAATTGCAATCAATGATAAAAATATTTCATTTATACACATCATTATTATCTATTTAAGTATGTATTTAAAAATATCTATGTATGTATATCAGTCTCTGACACCCATAACACAGGCTCACGCCTACTTTGGGGTCAGATGGCCGTGTGTGAAAATGTCCAAGATATTTATTATTATTATTATTATGTATCTCTTTAAATTTCACGGGCCCAGATGTGGACCCGGTAATTTGGAAGGCTTGCGTGGGGACACAGGTCCAACACGTAGAGGCCCCTTCGAGACATTTTAATGAGTTGTGATGTGGCACACGTGGCGGATACCACCCTCGATCGACTGCACCATCAATTAGTACACCCGAAGGTGGGCCCCGCCAGATGTACAGGAACTATTGCAAAGGAATGGAAACTATATTGGGTCTATTGCGGTGGATTTAGAGGGAATGATACATGGGCTATGGAGAACTATGACACCTGCCATTCAGATCGTTACAAACCTAAAAAGCAGGTGATGACTCGCCACTCACTGTATGGGCTACCCAAACATGCCGACACGCTGGACGGCAAAGGCGGCAACATGTTCGCGAGTGGCTCAGGGTGTCAAGAGGTGTACCGCGCTTTAAATGAGGTGGTTTTACCCACTCTACCAACTCGCGACTTACGCAAGTTTCACTTCCACCCTGCGAGCATATAGCTCTAACGCCCCACTCTGGACGGCCGGTTAAGGCAAGCCAGAGGCGAGACTCCAGCGGGAGTCTCCGGGGAACTCGGGTCCGTGGGGTCGCTACTCCCCAACAGCTCGCCACAAGCTGCCCTGCGGGCTTATTATTATTATTATTATATGGAAAGCTCCCGGCTATCTATTACATTGGTAAATAAGAAGTAGAGTAAGTTTTATTACAATCGCTAAAAAAAATCTTACACGTATAACACCACTATTTAAATATTTATTGCTTTGTGTCAAGCTTAGGCAAGCTTGTACTAATGTACGAATATATTTACTTCGTTATTGTTTTTGCACAGTCAGTGTTACTTTTTTCACATACTAGTTATAACATTGCAATCTTGTTTGCTCTCTTGTATCCATAAAGAAAATACAATATAATATAAAGGTACCAGCAAATTTCGTAGTGATTACATATTTTTCTTAAGTTTTGTATATTGGCGATAATATTATTGCATATCTGCAGATATTTTTAAGCCAAATAAATTTTGATTTCAACTGAATTGGACTTGAAATTTAGGTATTTTTTATATTTTGTGAACATGTAGAACACGCGTAAAATCAGCTTATAGCGAAATAATAAAATTTTCAATTATACATACAAAACTGTATCCACAACGTCACGCAAAGTTTGCGTCCCTACTTAAGTAGGTACGTAATTATTGTGCAAATGCCCCGCTTGCTGAGTGTACCGTCAGCACTTACAAGTTACAACATGTAACTCGAATGTCAAAATATAAAATTTACTGAATGTAAGCGGTAATCGCAGTTAGTGACGTGTGTTTTGATCAATAGATTTGCAGCAACCGAGTAATTTAGTGTAATAGTGTTTCGAGATATCACCATCTCAATTAAAACGGTGCAGATAACTGTCGTAATTGGGAAATTAAATGAAATACTAACTTCCGATAATTACTTTGTTCAAACTTGTTTCAATTTTTTTTTTTTTTTTTATCTAAAAAATCCCTGCGACTTTACAAGTGTTACTTGTCTACCGCTCCGTCCGCTCCGTTTACGTCACAGATACTTACGAGTATCGTAATTTAGGGTCTTCAGCGTGAAATATTCATCTTCGTAGCATGAGAATCCTGTTACTCTTAAAGGGTTACGTGATACCTACATTTGCTCCCCTTTCCTCATAGGTGTACTTATACGTAAACAAATTTGTTTCCCCGCGTTTACATCATTTATCATACGAGTCTACATAAACGTAGCTAGACTGCCATGAAATTATATAGGTATAACATTTTGCTTATAGAGGGAACAGATCGTTGGTTTGTAACACATTACGCTACAGTACAATGATTACTGAATCCCTACGCCTAATCTACATACCGTTCCAAGTCCATATAGCATATATATAATAATATGATACGTTGAATTGACTGGCCAGTTCGAGCAATCGATAGTGACCCTGCCTTTTGCGCCAGGGGTCGTGTTCGGTTATTGATGTGTCGTGGGTTCGAATCCCACTCAGGTGATGTATATAAAATTATAAATGTATATCAGTCCCTGACACCCATAGGCACAGGCTCTGCCTAGTTTAGGGTCAGACGGATGACCATGATATTTATTATTATTATTATACGGAATTTGTTATTTAGGTACTTTTGAAATTATGTAACAGAGGAACATATCATTAATATAATTGTAAAACATAACTCTTTGTAGGTCATGGCTACATACGAGCCGCCTTGGTGTAAACACACGCCACTAATATTGTTATCTCACTACTACTATCTTAATATGTATTATTATCGTCGTCTTAATATTGATACGATTATCTAATATTATTTAAGCGCAATTCTTGTAAGTGTGTAACCTGTTCTTAATACGTACTACCACAATTATAGATACTATTAGCTATTAGTATTAGATTCGGAACGTTCACCTAGTTAACATTTCTATTTTCTAGACTAATCTTTTATTAGCTGCGACCCATAGACGTCCCACTGCTAGGCACGGGACTTCCCCACAGACACAGCTTTGGGAGGTCTAGAGCATACTCCACCACGTTGCTCCATTGCGGATTGGTGGAGAGGTTAGTGGCCAACAGTGTCGAATGTTCTCAAGCCTCCAGCAGGTCTTCGACAAAGCTTAACGACTATTTCCGACATTCAAAACAACCGGAACCGCCGGTTGTTTTGCGTGCCCTCCGAAGCACGGTAGCGCTCATGAAATTTTGCCACTAGCGTGTCGGTTTGTGGGCACCGATCCACAAACCGACCGTGCCAGTCATTGCTTAACTTTTTCGATAACACTGAATCGACGCGAGCCATTGCGCTATGGACGCTACTTCCTAATTTTATTAAAACTTATGATTGAAAATATCTTACTCGTTTAAGTTCGAAGAATCGTGATCAAAACACTGATAAAGAAAACAAATAACCTACATAACCAAACGGTATCTCTTCCTCTCATTATGTTTTACACTTTTATTAGAATAAAGTACCTGTGTTTGAGGCTAAAGTGGGCGTTAGTAGGAAACAAAGCAAAGGAATTGCTGGAATATGATTGTCTTACATGTACAAATTTATTTCAAACTAAACAGCAAATGATATCTTGAAGCAAATTTAATTTATACTGAAACGTTCATGTATACAAAAACAAGGTCTGATATTTCAAAGCACGCATATAAAGGAATATTTGTAGATCGGCAGACCTTGAATACGAAATAATAACTTAACTGCCTACCAATATACAGCTAAACATCTACATTCACATCCTATTCCATAACTTATTGTAACTAGGAACATTTTTCAAGGTTGTAGCAACAACTTTAACAGATAGGTAAATTTATTTTTATTTGTTTTCTATCAGATAACTAAACCGCTGTAAACAAACATAATACGTGCACGTATGCACGTATCACGTATAACTCTATAATAAAATCTATAATAGAGTAGTGGACAAGGATGTAGCTAAAATATTCCACATTTTTTTTTCTGAGAAGACAAGAATAAGAGACTCAACGTCATCGGTTACTTACGATGTCACAGACGGTAGTGTAATGACTCATTAACAAGGTACTTAATGTGCACCAGTTTTATTCACATGTTATTATTACGTCCTCACAATAAAATCGAATTGAATTCCCAGAAAACCGAAAGGTTAGATTTAATCGGATCACATTACTTACGCATTGTTAAAAAGTGCCACAAATACAATCATTCAACTTTTACAGTCATTCCCTTAACTTACAAAAAAAATTGAGATCTAGGTTGAATTGTATTTTAGTTTAGCCTCAATTTTCAAACCGCAAAACAATGTTACGTCTGTGTTACATCTTCGTGCTACTTTATCTCAGTTTATGACACGAAACTCGTAAATGTTAAAAAATCGGAACCTAAATTATTTGGAGCACGAAATCTAAATAACAGAGCGCAGCTGCCTTGTAGAAGGAACACCTACATACCTTCTCCAAACTGATAATATTACAAATCAACAATACAAATTATAATTACAAAGAAAACGACAAATAGCATTTTAGATGATTGTACATTTTAAATGTGGAATGATGGTGTAAAAACCAATTCCGGAGTCCGCGGTCAGAAATAAGAACTTATAGAATTTTTTATCGTACTTCTAAACTACATCGATAAGAAAAAGTGGTGAACGGCACTGCGAGATCATGGAACTTTGGAGACAGGCCAAAAATAGCCTCTAATTCACAAAATTGACACAATAAGTATCAGCTTATCAAAATCCTTGCGATAGAGGTATAATTAACGTCGAATAGTCCATGACTTTATCCACAGATACACAAGTATTTGAAAGATGGATTACCTGATACATAACATGCTCCTCAGTGGGGTTGAATGAGTGTTACCTCTTATCTTTTCAAATTATCACGTAATCCACTTGAATCCAATGAATCGATTCTTATTATAGATCCGCATAGGTTCTTTTCAAACACTTTTCGGTATAAATATTTAGATCGAACAAAATTCATACAACGTCATAAATTGTAGGAGTCATATGTGACATAGAAAAATCATCCATTTATCTCGATAATATTACCAGTTTTATAAACTACTGGTGGCCTGCAGCTTCGCTCGCGTGGAATTAGACATAATAATGATTCTTCTTAACGCGTTAACTTTAGCTCCACAAATTTGTAATGAATCCGTAAATGTGTGTGGTGTTACCCTATGTTTATTTTTACGTTTACATTTTACGTTTACGTTACATTTAAAATATTATAATTTACTAGCTGACCCCGCAAACGTTGTTGTGCCATATGAAATGTCAAAGTGACGCGACGCTTCACGTCAGTGAACGACGGGTAAAAATAAAAATACTAAAATCTTGTATAAAAAAGATTTTCCAGTTGAGCAAATTGTGAATCTAAAACATTCTCGAATCCCCTTGAACACACACAAAAAATTTCATCACCATCTATCCAGCCATTTAGGTGGAGTTCACTGTCATACACACGTACACAAGAAATATATATTAAGATGTATTCTAAACACATAGTACTACATCATGTCCGTTAGTAAAGTGAAGTTATATATTTAACGACAGGCCCGTTAGCGCAATCGGTAGTGACCCTGTCTGTTACGCCAGGGATCGTGGGTTCGAATCCCACTCAAGACAAATATTCGTGAGTGATAAGTTTTCTTTTCGCGTATTAATAAATATATAGATAGAAATGACCAATACTTCTATTCTTCTTAGCTAGATCAAAGTATTGTACATTCATGCTAAATCAAACAATAGATAAATTACAAAAATCCTCCCCGCTTACCGTCCAGGAGGAAATTTAATTCACAAAATTCTACTTCGTGCCTATAAGTCAGAGTACTAGGAAAGCGGTATTTTTGTACGTAACCACGGTGACGAGAACTTGCTACAGTAAATACGAGGCCGCGTCTAAGCGACGCTTCAGTACCGCGATAGCACTCGTGACATACGGACGATCCTACCATTTTACTGAAGTGATAACGTTGTACTTAAGAATCAGCATTCAGAGTTGTTTTAATAATACTTTTGGGACTTATTTGTTCGAAATGCGAGTTTGCGCTGAGAGACAGTGTGTTCGTTGTATGTCGTCCCATTGGCTTAGACGCCGTGCGGCAAGGATGACCCACTCTATGGAACTATTACATTCACAGTTCAAGCGGATGCTGAACAAGGAGCTGAGCCACTTCTCAGAGTCCAGCAAGTCCGGCAACCAGATCTCGGAGTACATCTGCTCGACATTTTTGGGTATGTAACGTTTTCATTTCACTTGATTTCGTCCTGTATGAAATAAGTTTTTAAGCATTTTCCGCCTTTTGTTCCTAATATTATATAGGTACAATAAAGATTTAATAAATAAATTAATAAATAAAATATATTATAAAGTAAAGTCATCAATCTCTATCAGGCTTCTGGCAAATTTAGATAAATTATGAAGAATTGTTCACATACACCAAACTAAATGAGCAATTGTGGATTACGTATTAGCATAAAGATACTTTGAGGCATGGAGGTATCCCGACGATGTTCGTCAATATAGTTGAAGCAAGTTATATGTATTTTACTAACTTATCATTAGCTCTTGTCGCCTTAAGCCTGAATCCCATCCTACAGAGACTTCGTTTGACAGCTCCATGACACAAGGGGTCTCGGTTCAAATCCAAGAGGCACATATCGATAGGAAATCGGATGCCTGAGAGTTCTTTATAATGTTCTTGAAGGCAAGGAAGTCTTAAAATTTGCACTTGGCCAGTGTAATCTGCCATTCCTAACAGTGGAAAGTGTTGTGATAGCGCTGTGCGTGTGGTTGCCTAAGTCGCCTTATACTTAGAAAAAAAGAAATAGACCAGATTTATACATTAGAAATAGACCAGATTATACATATATACTTATTAATATCCCTATCAATGTACTCGTACTTTATTTCATTAAGTTTCTGTAGCATAAGGCGTTTAAATTACTATTATGTTAACATGAGCTGAGTCACTAAAAACCATGTTTGCTAATTAATTCAATTAATTCATAATAAATAAAACAGTCAAACAACCTTATTACAAGTTCAATAATTTATTTACAATGTTTCTAATAATAATTTCCAAGCTGAGAAAATATTTTTCTGTTTTTTTAGTTCTATGAAATGCGTCTCAGTGCGAGTTGAATTAAAACGTATTTTTGGAGTAAATTAAAATATATCGCATCTTAATCTAGTGTCATAAATATCATACGCTTATATTGTAGCCAATATAATTGCAAGTACTGTTTTACGTCACTGATGGGCAATTAGCATGATATCGCGTGTAGTACGTGTCTACGCCGCCCGCCTAGAGTGCTACGCTGAATATTTTCGTAGCTATTCGAAGTTTTTGAAAAATTTGTTCCTAACTTTTGACCGAATATTTTTAGAGCTATTAGACTCTCGTTCATTGTAAAATAAGTACATGAACACTCGGTGAATGAATGGAACGCCTATTCGAATAAATATTCGTGGTTCATTTATTAACTTTTCATTATATTCTGAGCGTTCTTTGGGATTAACTTATATGAGACCTAATGATAATGTAATGAATCCTATTACTTAAGTGAGTGTGAAAATGTTTATAACTTGATTATAAAAATATATTTTGGCAGTTACATATTTTGCTTCCCGCATGGTATTTAAGTTTTACCCCTGTCATTATACTCGTAACATTGATTTGAAAGGATTCCGTTATCCGGAAATAACAGAATCCTTTCTTTCCATGTAACCAATCTTTTTTAAGATGTTTACTAACATTTATTGAAAATTCAACAAAATATATTAGATACCCTACATTTACAGACTGAAACTGCCGATACAGACAATGTAATACGAATGTAAACACAACGCTTTTATCTCGCAATTTAGTTTAAGGCCGTTCGGACCAGATTGACACAAGATAATAGCATAATATCACATTAAAAAGAGGATTTTTACTTATCTCTTAAATTATCTATTTAAAATTGAAACTAAATAGGTACCTACTAGGCTTAAAGGACATAACTAATTATACCACTTGTGTAATCAATTGACTAACATATCACTCACGTTGTCGTACTCATAGCATCTTGATTGTAATCTATCTGCATTGTCAAAGACTAACGGCTGAATTCAAAACCCTACACAGTATTTACTGATGATACGAACATGTGTAGTGCTATGGTGTGCAAGATTTGCTTACATATTTATGTGAATCAGACGATCACGCCTGTCCTTTTAAGCACACAAAACGCAAGATTTTATATTTGAATTATAAATACAAAATATACTTGAAGACACGTATCAAATTGGCACAATACTATTGAGTTTTTTGACATTTCGCCCAACAACCCAAAATCGGGTTTATATACTTTATTTTCTGAATGAAAGGGAATGAATTCACTGACGCATAGTAAATATCTATGGAGATCTTGAAACAAAGTTTGATTGCTCTCAATGAGTTATTGAGGTCGCGGCAAATACCGGAGACTGTTAGGTGAGATCGTAATTGATTTGTTTGTAGCCGTAGCTGCAACTACGTATATAGTACGAGTACGTACGTACTTGGTCGCGCCAAAATTTTTGTAAGAGGTAGCGTTCCCAAAATAGCCTCTCTAGACATTATGTATCGGCCTCTTATTCACGTGAGATTAAAACTGCGTTTATATTGTGGTTCCATAACAATTGACTGAATACTGCTTACTATAGTCTCACAGGTCTCGCTGCCTTGCAAAAGGGTAGTAAAGTAGTAGATACAATTATTAGCTTCAAAAAAATGTATCAGTGTCGCAACGTCAGTAAAACAAAAGGGTAGTAGGTGAAGTTTATAATAATATTATAGTTTTGCATCTACTTCGAAACCGTCATGTATCTTACTCCGTCAAGTACTGCATTAATTGCAAATAAAATGATTTGTTGATAGAACTAATCAAAATAAATATTTACTGTCTAGTATTTTTACTGCGCCACGACTTTTATCATCTCTTGATAAGATATAAGCTGGACGCGTAGTAAAGTTCTGCTATATATATATATATTCAGTCAGGGTGTAGAATATCTTTCTATTTTTAGATATAATCACAGGCAAGCCTTCCATTCCATTATAACCGATAATGCCCATTGGTCTTGTCGTTCGTTAAAAAACCATTTAAACTTATTAAACAATTGGTTTCAATTTAAAGTCAAAGATCTTATTGCTGAATACCTATCACGCTGTTTTAATACTCTCAAGACATGCCCGATACCTACATGGTGTATAACTCATTAGTAAAATCAAATATTGATTATTTAATTGAAGTTACGTACGTGAAGGGGTACGGCAGATATAACTAATTTAAAATAATTGCAAAGATCTCAAAACAATATTATGAAAACATTGCAGAAACGTACCACATGTCGTCTTGTCAGGAAAATTTTAACAAGGGAAATACACCACTAGTATAACATTAACAAAAAAGATGACAGTAACAATACGCATTACACGACAAGCAAATAACATTTGCTTGATCTCACATAGGATAAACTATCGTAAGAAAACATCTTGTATGAAGGCGCACAACTACGAGTATATAACAAGCTCTCAACAGATATTAGAGAATAAAAATTACTTTAAAAAAAACTACTTATAGAAGATATTTACAAATATGTCTCTACAATCTAATGTAACAATCACGCATGCCCACTTTCAAACACACACACATCCACGCCCGCACGCACGCATACATACACACAATATAAACGCACACATACAAATATTATAAACGTAAAATAATTCACACAATTCAACACATCACTAAAAATTGTGTACGCATAATAAATAGACATTATTAATATTATTATAAACTTACCAATAATAAGTGAACTCGCTCCCACTACGTCGTCCGCTACACAATGGCCGACACCTTTTTAAGCGTAACTGATATATGTATTGTTATTGTTTAAACGGCAAAATATTGTTATATTTTAGTTTCTCTGTAAATGAATTGTATTCTAATTCGTAAGAGACATACAAATCTTAAAGCGTTAACCGTAATTTCGTTGTCAATTTTTTATTCATATTAGTTTAACAGAAAACATGAGAATATAGTTCCCGCTATCGTCAACACGTACGTTTACATAATCCAAATTTTAATACGCCAGTGCACATGCACGCTCAGTATCAAACAGCCAACATCAATGTTTACCAATTTGATTATATTAATTATATAATGTGAGTATCTGCCCCAGAATACTATCGAACGATCGTTTAAGTGCCACTTGTATATTCACCTACTTTCTTTGGCATCGATACCTATTGACACCATTACGATTATATGATTAATTTCGAAACTAGTATACCTAAACACAAGCCAAACTTTTACTTTCATGAAATAACACTTTTTCCATTTTTAACCGACATCAAAAACTAAGAAGGCTTTGTAAATCCTAAATATAATCCTTGATATAAACTTATAATAAATAAATATTTTTTAGATACGACATCCTTCTTTAAATTGAAAAGTCGCAAACGAGCACTACTGCGACTATTGCTAATCCTGTCTCAACCGAACCATATTAATCATCTATAAATTTGCAGAGTATAAATGCGAAGTGCTAAGTTTCTCCTTTATGCTTCTATAATGTGATGATGAATTTTTGTTACAGATAAACAACAAGAGCTCGATCTGCCGTCGCTTCATGTGGAGGAGAATACCGAGCGCGTGAAGAAGAAGGAAAAACCGCGCAATGCTGGCCCAGTGACTACCATGTCACAAGTGAGTCCATTTTTTGTAATTTGATTATACGGTAGGTACGTAAAACCATTCGCTGCATCGGTCCATCGGTCATTCTAACCGGTCAATTGTCGTTAAGTCATATCGGATTCCTTTGGGTAGCTTAGGGACTAACCCCTCCGCCAATCCAATGTACCTAGAGACTAAAGTACCTACCAACGAAGCAAGAGGCACGTGCTTTCTTTCCTTAGATAATGTATGGGTTTGCAACGCTTCAGTAAGTGCTTGGATTTAGGTCGTATTTACATAGATAAATACGTATTAAGCTAAATGTTGTGATCAGTGACGTAACTTGTTGACAAAAGTTAGCTAAACCACTTACATAATCCGTAACAATATTATCATAATGTTCACATGAATACGATAATGCGATTCAATGCATTTCGATAGGGCAACAAACATTGGTGAACATAATAAATAGTATGGCGGCTTTTACTTGTTTACAGATCACTGGAGTCAAAAGGACACTCACTCACACTAATAGTTTCACCGGTGAACGCGTGCCAAGATACGGCGTCGAGACGCCTCACGAAGAGGAACTGGGTCGCCTGCTTGGCGACCTAGATCGCTGGGGCGTGGACATCTTCCGGATCGGCGACCTGTCTTGCGGCCGCCCGCTAACCGCCGTCGCCTACTCCGCCTTCACCTCCAGGGAACTCCTATCCACCTTGCAGATCCCCCCTCGTACCTTCATAGCTTTTGCTGTCACGCTAGAGGAGCACTACATCCGAGACAACCCCTTCCATAACTCTCTTCACGCTGCTGACGTCACACAGTCCACTAATGTACTCCTCAACACTCCCGCTCTAGACGCGGTCTTTACGCCGCTAGAAGTTTGCGCCGCACTGTTCGCCGCCTGTGTTCATGACGTCGATCACCCTGGCCTCACAAACCAGTTCCTCGTAAACTCAAGTTCTGAGCTAGCGCTCATGTATAATGATGAGTCGGTCCTCGAGAATCATCACCTCGCCGTCGCTTTCAAGCTGCTCCAGAACGACGGCTGCGACATATTTGTCAACCTCCACAAGAAACAACGCCAAACTCTGCGAAAGATGGTCATAGACATGGTGCTCTCGACCGATATGTCCAAGCACATGAGTCTTCTCGCCGATCTCAAGACAATGGTGGAAACTAAGAAGGTGGCGGGCAGCGGGGTGCTTTTGTTGGACAATTACACCGACAGAATACAGGTGTTAGAGAATCTCGTACATTGCGCCGATCTGAGCAATCCCACCAAACCCTTGCCACTTTACAAGCGGTGGGTGGCCTTACTCATGGAGGAGTTCTTCCAGCAAGGCGACCGTGAGAGAGAGCAAGGCATGGACATCAGTCCGATGTGTGACAGACACAATGCTACAATAGAGAAATCCCAAGTCGGTTTTATCGACTACATTGTGCATCCCCTTTGGGAGACCTGGGCGGATCTCGTTCACCCTGACGCTCAAGATATACTAGATACTCTGGAGGAAAACCGGGACTACTACCAGAGTATGATTCCTCCGTCCCCGCCCCCCGCGCTATTGCAGCACTCGGACGACGATCGCCCTGAACAAATCCGTTTCCAGGTAATTACTCTCATATTATTATAACATTAAAAAACCAAACTCTAATGATTACTGGGTAGTTCTTCTTCAAGAATAGCAACAGCCAACATTATATCGTTTAATTTTACACAAGAAAATCTTTGAAATGCAAAAGGACTGTATTAATTAGTCACTAATTATTACCTAGGTATTCATAGGAATATAAATATCGATGCAATTATGGTTGCTTTCAACACAGCGCCACAGGAAATTTTCCGTGGTTGTGGCTAACCGCGGCACTGATAATGGATGGAAGTGTCTACGAACGTCACTTTTCCGATATAACTATGCCAGTACAGTCACGAGTTGATACATTGAAGGTCTAGTGGTTAATAACCCGTTTAAATAGATGAGACAAGTCGGTAACACTTTGTTTGTGAGTTACGTGATCATATAGGTATTGTTTGTGATGAGCATCGCAGGAATACAGGCCCCAAACTGGTCTTTTTTTGAGAATTTCATATCACCGATGTGTATTTGTATAACTCTTAACTCTTACTGTAACCTGTAGATCGATCAGTTTTTAGTTTGTTTTGTTAGATACTTCGTCAAGTCATTAAAACGGAGATAACAAATTTAGTTAATTATTTGACAGGTAACGCTGGAAGAGGGTGAAGGCTCAGAGGATTGCGAGGGCGAGGGTGATGGCGGGATGTGACGGAAACTACTGGGGATCTGCAAGAAACTCTCTGAACGGATGCAAGTGTGGTGGAAGCTCTGGCAATAGGGCACCTGTGGCCGGCGGTGCTGGGTCCATTGGCGCCGGACAATTTGTGTGGTGTCCAAAAGTTACTTGATACACGGAATCATAAATACCTAGTGCCTGCCACGTAGTTACTTTACCACCAACGTACCACTTTTGCGTGCAGTTTCGATGCGGCTCCGGCGCGGAATTTTGAGCTAAACGCGCTATGCCATTAAATTATTCGAGCAGATTCGGTAAACAAAAGGCCTCTGTTTCGCAAATCTGAGCCAGGACCGCTGTCGATAGAAGGCATCTATTTGCTACGTGTATAAAGAGTGTTATACGCACACTTGCGTGGATTGTTTCATTGTTATCATGAAATTCAACCAATTCTACTCACAGTCTGTAAGTAAATGGGCTTTTCAATGTATATGTATTGTAATATAATCGCCGGATGCAGCCCTCCCCCTGACGCTTATATAAAGTCGAAATGTGACGATCCCGGCGAATCATTACATTTCGGTCGTAATACAATTATATTTGTATGTAATATAATACGCAATGAAGTTTGGAGTTACCTAACGACTAAAAGATATGTACCTTCAATGGCTGTATCGTTAGAACTTGTATTAGATCTATTTTTATTTGTTATTTTGTTTTGTCTAACCAAAGATAGGAAAGTTTGACTCTTTGTTTCTCGATATCCCTGTGAGTAGTTGTTGGTCTTTAATTCGTAAAGTCGTGTAAGTAGATTTTAGTCGTCGATACCGCATACACAGGTTCGACTAAGTAAGGACATTGAAACGCTTATTAATTGGTATGAAAGGGTAATTTATATTGTCATATCATCCACTTTTCTCATATTTAATACGGGTTTGCGATAATGATGTTATTCACCAAAATATATTAACATAATAAATATCCTAAATGTAATACTATTTTAAGGTAAATTTTAAAAATGCCTTTCAGAGTTGTTGTCGTGTCTTTCTAAATATTAAAGACACATTCCTGAATTCATCCTGTTAGATAGCTTTACTTACTTTTTTGATTTGATAACCTCATAGCACCTCATTTCTTGTAAAGGATCGCTGGCGATCCAGTTATATTTTCTCTTTAGGATAATGTTTTATTTTTGTAAATTAAAATTTTTATTCTAGTTCTCTTTCACCCAAAAAAACATAGGTCACGAATCTTTAAGTATTAAAGTTTGTGTAGGTATGCAACTAACGGCTTGAAGTGTTTGAGTAAAATATAAGTACTAACAAAGGCGTGGTTTGCGACTAAGTTTTCTTTCGAGTGAATTCGAGTACCTATTCGCAGAAATTTAGGTAATATATTACTAATACTAATGTGCAAACGTTAGCGCACGCGGGCCGGGTCTTGCAATAGTTCGTATTAAGTACCTATCGTCTCTAAATAAATTCTTCGCACAATTCATCGCTCTTCATGCTAAACATCTAATCAGTAATTAACTCATTTTTGCCTAATCACATCCCAAAGATCCTAAAGATCCTACAGTAAATATCTACCTGCAGATCTGATTATCACCGCCGTTTCCCCGCTTGATTATGCCATCGGGCTGGTCAGAGTTAGGTATCGGAAAGAACACCCAGTCGCATAATTCGCGACAATAGCTTGCACTGTTACATCTACAAGCGGACTATGGAGGGTGGAACGCTTAACTACCTGTATTATGTATGCATTTCATCGTATCTGTCGTTTTAGCGTACGATTTTGTTATTTTCGAGCTGGTCTCTACTCTTTAAGTACTCAAAAGATGTTTCTATTGTACATACCTTGGCTGTCATATGTTTTGAAATTTATAATTTTATACTCCGACTCTATAAGTTTTTAATTTTACAACTACCTACTTACTTTCTCCCCATCACTATCAGTTTCAAGAACGAAGGTCCAATGTACATTATTTTCGTAGGTAAATTAAGATTTAATTCGGTGAACAGAAAAAAATTCAAGTACGCAAAATGGCCATGTCATAACTATTGTCTGATCTTGAAGGTGTATCTATAGTTTAGCATATTTTAAAATGTCAAAATTTAATTAAATTACTAAAATACGCTTAACTAAATTGTGTTTTAAATAGGAAGATTACGCTTAGAAATTTCTTTGTTTTAAAATGTAAGTACATATAATAAAGTCAATGTGAATTTTGTTCGATAAAATATTTGTACTGCAGTAGAACTGTGTGGTGCCGCAGCAAGCGGGGTAACCCAAACTTTCGTAGTTCTTAATATGTAATTTGTGTACAGAGCCAAATTTAGGCCGACTCTACAGGTTTCTTATAAATACTGTAGCTAAATAATATGTACACTATAAACATAATGAAATGTGTAATTAGTTAATAACTGTATTGTACTCGTTGCGATTTACATCAAGGTGTTAGAGACAACACGTAACTTACCTACCTACTTACAAAAACCAAGGATTCATAATATTAAAATGACCCGCTAGGAAGGCAACTCTTCCAACTCCCTATTGTCTAATCTAAGTGACTCGTGTTGTTATAGATTACCGCTCTACGTAGCTAACCACCAAAGAACAGATTTGATAAGATAGCGATGGACATTGTTCTAATATGTATCTATGTTATAATAATGTCATCTTCCTATTCGAATTACTTGTTTAGAATTATCAAATAACTTTATCCTCAAGCGATTTCAGTGTTATATGTTTTGTCAATATGAAGAACTAACGCTAAGATTGGATAATATCTAGTTAAATTATAAATACCAAGTTAACGTGTGCAATGCTGGTCATTCACATTACTTATTATTTATGTTTAAATAAATAGCTTGTAATAGTTTAAATAAATATTTGAGTTGATTAAAAATATTAATGTATGTATTTAGAATAAAAAGATATTGGAGAAAACTTGAGGTTCTTTCATTTTAATTGCATATTGCCCCATGCCAATACGTCATGTAGAGATGGCGTTAGCGTTATAATTATACTATACCTACACTCCTCAACTCAATTCAGTAGTTATAGACAGATATCATGGTCATCACCGAATGTGTGATGCAGTAATGGCCATGCTCTCCTCAACTCAATTCAGTAGTTATAGACAGATATCATGGTCATCAGCGAATGTGTGATGCAGTAATGGCCATGCTCTCCTCAACTCAATTCAGTAGTTATAGACAGATATCATGGTCATCACCGAATGTGTGATGCAGTAATGGCCATGCTCTCCTCAACTCAATTCAGTAGTTATAGACAGATATCATGGTCATCAGCGAATGTGTGATGCAGTAATGCCCATGCTCTCTTCAACTCAATTCAGTAGTTATAGACAGATATCATGGCCATCAGCGAATGTGTGATGCAGTAATGCCCAAGCTGCTGCCAATGTTATTTTTAGCTTGAATAAACAATAATAGTTAAACAAATAGGCTTGTTGTATATTGTGCACTGTGCTTAGTTGATCATGATTGTAGTAGTGAAGGATAGTTATTCCAAAAGCGAAATCAAATCATCCAACCCCATTTGGGATGGAAGATTGGATTTCGCTTTAGAGGGAGAAGGAGACCTAGGAGGGTTGTGAAAATTTTTACGTTACCTAACATAACTCAGCCAAATATAGCTCTAGCTCCACGAAACCTACTACTATTAACAGCTAGTTTATTATACTATATGAAATCAATATAAAAAATTATGAAATAAACAGGGGGCGTGAGTAAGATGAAAAAACTCACAAGTGTCACAACTCTCCTAGTACCGAGGTGAGATGTGACACTGGTCAAGGTAAGTTGTGACAAAGTGTTATTTAGTGCGGAATTTTAAATAAATATAAAGCACAATATTCTGTTCACATGCAAAAAATATATATAACCTAGGAGAGTTGTGACAGTTTGTCACAATCCTCCTAGGAACAAAAATTCGGCCTAATTAAAATATAATCCCTCTAAACCACTAAACGCGTAGCAAATTATAAAATACTACTAAATAATATTATGAAAGCTTAATAGTTAGAAGTATATTATTGCTAATGTCACAATATCATTAATGTTAGGCCCCGTGCGCATCGCATGTGGCGCCGCCCTCGCGGCTCAATCGGAAAGTTAGTAGATGCCCGTGCGGCCATGTGGTGACAACAGTCGTTCGGAGTGAGCTCGTGCACACGGATTGAACTTGTGAAAATACCTAAAAATATCGGAAAATAATGCCTGCCAAAAGATATTGTTGTGTTATTGGGTGCAACAACTCCGAACAAAATAGTCGGCAATTAAAATTTTACTCGTTTCCGAGAAAAAGTCATGAAATTGACCGAAGGAAAAAGTGGATACAAGCTGTGAGACGAGTGTGAGTAAATTTTACTCAATATTACATTTATTTATTTATTTCTCAAAATTATCGTTGTATATGCCTATATAAGACAGTGAGGACGAAATATGCATAAGGAAATAGGATTTTTTTTTTTATGCGTTATTACATATTTATCTTTTAGTGGTGCAGACAACAAACCGTGGGAGCCGAACGTAAACAGTCGCATCTGCAGTGCTCATTTTGTTGGCGGTGCGAAATCAACGATTGAAAATAGCCCATCGTATATCCCAACGATTTTTCCACCAATATATAAAAAAAGGGCTTTATCACAAGCAGCCGCTGCTCGACATGATCGACTCCGGAAACGAAAGATTTCAAATCCATCGGAGGTACACGTGGAGGCTGTAGTACAAGAAAATGTCGAATGGTTCATTAATTTATAGCTATGAACAAAACAACACAAAAACTATGTTTTTAATCACACAAGGACCACACCATCAGTGCCATACATCATGCTTTGAGGAAAACGAAAGAGCAAAGCATTAATTTATTAGTGCAAGAGGCTAGTGAAATTCCTATGAAACTAGAATCGAAAATTACTCTAAAAATACTTATTTAGTTTGACTGTACGATCCTGCATATTTGCTTCAACGAGTTGTTATCCTTATACAAGTAACTGTAAAAATTCATGATTTAGTGTCGTTTGCATCAGATCTTAATAATACAATTTACAATAAAAAAAATTTTTTTCATATACCTTCAACGTAACAGCGTACGGAGGGTTTGTTACCCTAGTTTGTGGTAAAACTTTTCCCTCGATGATACGTTTACCATCTACATCGATGATTTCTCTCACGTTGGAGACATGCCTGCTTTCAAATAGTTTTTTACCTAAAATTCAATTCAATAATAAGCGGCAACACCTTCACTCGGAAGGGTTGGATTCCTAATTTTTTTTGTTACCTTACTTACCTTTTGATATCGATTTTCCACGAAAAAAATGTAAGAAGATTGATTGAAAACCACATTGGATTATCGTCGTGGTCATAACGTTAATTATTGTTAATTATTTTCGATTAATAATGACCTCGGAGTGCGTATGATATGAATCATATGCTACTTGGGAAGGCGCCAGTCAGCTGGGCATCTACGTATTGTCACCACTGTTCCGCGAGATGGCGCAACAGTAGGCGCATCGCGATACGCACGGGGCCTGGCCATCGAAATTTTAACTAAAAACTTACTTTTCACGATTTTTTTCACTTGAATGTTGTACACGCACAACCAATGCCCGTGTACCGGGGGCGCATACTAGATCAAAGTCAAAGTCAAATAATTTATTTCGCTATGAGGTGATTACACACGCCTAACGAAAGTCTAGGTAACTACAAACTACTTATAGAGAAGAGATATAATGCTATTCTAAACTGATTAATATAAAGCAAAGGATGAGCTATTGATCCTTGAATGAATAGCTAATCATACACAGGTGCCTAACCTGCCTTAAGGCTAATTTACAAGAATTACCTACCACTAACCTAAGCTTTATGTCACGATAGACTATCTTATCAATATTCTTAGCCTATGCCTTAGTGTAGGCCGAGAGAGAAAAAAGCCGGAGGAAAATACTCTTTTAAAATACAAGTTAATTTGTACAGAAGAATGTAGGTATTGTACAGATATGACCATGACATGATCAGGACAGACACAAGACAGCCCATCGTGTATGCCAAGAATCACCCCATATGCCACCTGCTTACAATATTTGGTATAATTAATACCTACAAAAGCATAGTGATAGCCTGTCAGAGTTTAATTCAGTCCCATGCCTTCTTATCATCCAAATACTCCTGAATATTATAATAAGCTTTTTGACATAATGTTTGTTTGATAGAGAGGTAGAGACTGAACCGCAGCCGGGACTTTATTGAATATTAGAATAGACATTCCTATGAAGGAACGACTTTTCTTATTAAGCCGGCATTTAGGAAACGCTAATTTGTGGCCGTTCCTTAGTGTTACATTGCGTAAGGCATTTAAGTCACTACGACTTACAAACTGATGCCTATTTTTACGAATATACATAATATTCTCATAGACGTACTGCGATGCAAGGGTTAGGATGTTTATTTCCTTAATTTTTTCTCTTATGGAGACTTTACTTTTCATTTTATATATGGAACGGATAGCCCTTTTCTGCAGAATAAAAATAATATTAGCATCAGCTGCATTACCCCATAGTAAAATGCCATAGGACATTACACTGTGAAAGTAACTAAAATAGACCAATCTAGCGGTATTGACATACCCTAAACAGCGTATCCTTTTAACCGCGTAAGCTGCAGAACTTAGTCTACCCGCCAGTCGACAGATATGGGGTCCCCACTGCAACTTCGAATCAATGGTGATTCTAAGGAAAACAGTCGAGCTAACTAAGTTCAGTTTTTCACCATTAAGTTCTGGTTGCTTATCTACTTGTTTTACATTAGGTGCCGAAAATTTTATGCAATTGGTTTTATTGCTATTCAAGAGTAGGTTATTTACGCTACACCAATGCACCACTTCAGAGAGAGCATTGCACATCGTCATAGTTAGTTTGTTGCCTATTTAATTTGAAAATTAATGAGGTGTCATCCGCAAACAATAAAATCTCGTTATTATTCTCTACCATATAAGCTAGATCGTTAATATTATATTAAAAACAGGAACGGACCCAGAATCGATCCTTGTGGGACCCCCCATCTGTACTAAAAACCCAGACGAAATTGTACCGTTTACTTCGACTTTCTGAGTTCTTTCGCTGAGATAAGAAATCAGAAGTTTCAGTGCGGTATTTTTAATGCCATAGTGATTGAGTTGATCAAATGGAGCATCGAAAACGTAAGAATTAGACGACGTTGCCAACTCGCTAACGGCTACAGGTAGACGAGAAATCGACTGTGTCACAACTCACCTCTGTCACAACTCTCCTAGGTCTCCCCTACTTGGGATTTCTCAAGTTGTACCTACGCCAATCAATCTAAAGGACGATGGACAAAAATGTATGGAACCTGGTACCGGCACCAATCGAAATGTATGATACATCGTTGGAAAGGTCTTTTAGTGTAGAATAATAATAACTAAGGCGCCAGTCCCAATTTGCTGTCCGATCGGAGTAATCACTCCTTGAAAATTACAAATGTTTCCTAATAAAGTATTTCAATCAGGTCAATTTCTTCTCCATTTCGCCATAGTTTATTTTTTATTATGAGGTTAAATAATAAGCGGTGACATCCCAGTGGCTATCTAACTCTAACTAAGGACACATCGTGAGGAAACCTGCATGCCTGAGGGGCCTTCATATCGTTCTCTAAGGCATGTGATATTGCCATGCCAATTCGCACTTGGCCAGCATGGTGGACTAAGGCCTAATCCCTCGCATTCTGAAAGGAGACCCGTTCTCAACACTGGGACAAAGAAAGGGTTGTGGTGATGTGGTTAAATAAAACATTGAATTTTAATTATAATTTTATTTATTTCTTATATAATACTTTTTTATGTATTATTATACACAAATGAAACTATAGTTCATGCTTATTGTACATGTTTGGGACTGGACTGTGGATTCCAAAAGCACTGTATGGAAATGAAGAAAACACTACAGCCATAATTATTTGCGATGGCACGTATATTTATATTCACAAGAGTAACTTTTAATTTCAAAGGCAATCCTACAGGTTGCACAAGTTCCAAAACCTTTTAAAGCCATTCCTGCTTATAACCATTGATGGATACATAATAGACGTAAAAGCACCTTAGGCCACTAAAACTGATGCCCAGATTATGAGCGATCTAATGAACGATGAAGAAAACCCTCTCCACATATTAATGCAGACCAATGACGTATTTATTTTAGACCGCAGGTTTAGAGACAGTTTGGGCCATATGTGACTACAAATACTACGTTCCTCCGACGAAGGACTGGGATAAGTCTCAGCTTACTACTTCTCAAGCAAATGATTCCCGTCTGGTAGCAATATGCAGATGGGTAATGGAAGTGGTTAACGGGCGATTCAAAAATCAAATCAGTTAAAACTCGCGAGATCTTACTGCAGTGAGCAACTTAATAACTAGAAATAGGATTTTTAAAAAAAAAGTAATCAAAATCGATAAAAGTAAACTTTTATAGGTGAGTAGTATCTATTTCGAGCTAAAAATCCAGTTTCTTCTGAAGCGTATATTTCAAAACGGACAGCTATTTCGGACATGCCGTCATAGTATTTTTTTATATACTTGAGAAGAGCTATCCAATGGTGTATGATTCATCTTGATTGGACATGGGTACCAAAATGGCCATCGTCCTTTACTGGGCTATCACCGCCGCAAGACTTGTAAAAAATGGATTCAATTTTTTTGCTGGAAAACAGGTTATTTAAATGTTGTGACCTTACAATAAGTTTGTCTACTACTATTAATAACACCACAAAATTTAGAAAAATCTTACGAGTATGAATGTTTTCTTCTCATGTCCGCTTCACTAAAACTGACATTGAGGGTAGGTAAATAAATAGATATTACAGTCTGTACCTTCAAATTTTATTAAATACGTAGCATAAGTTTTGATCTAGTTAAACGCCAGATAAAATACGTAAAATGGACGTTAAAAGGTTTAACAAAAAGAAACTAAATATTTTGAAATTTATTGGTAAAGGCAGTTTTGGGTACGTTGGTACAATTCCCGACTGATGATATAATATAAAACTAGTGAAATACTAAATTGACTACCTAATCAAGAATAACTTTATCCTCAGGAATGTATATTTGTGTGAAAACAAGATCAATGGCGCATTAACAATAATTAAGGACATTAAGATGGATAAAAACCTTCATGCTCACAAGCAGGTAGGAATCATTTCGGTATCTATCACATTTGTTGCATATTTAAAATAAATAACAATAAATATGTACCATTTTAGGATATTGATAATGAAGTTAACATTCTATCTACAGTGAATCATCCCAATATAATAAAGTTTTATGATTGTTACTATATCGATGACTATGTTATGATATCGATGGAATACGCATCTGGCGGGAATCTAGCGGAATATATGTATAAATATTACCCAAATTTAATCAAACAGCAGGTTAGTATTTGTAATATAGGTAACTGAATTAATTTCATGACAACCTCATGTTGAAAAGGGGGATGAAAGTTGAGAGATCAATTTATGCCGACTAACTTGAAGAGATACCTAGAAAATAAGGTACGTTTCCTAGGGTTCCACTGGGTAGAGTTTGTTCAGTAATGTTCAATAGGCAGCCGCATTAAACCAAGCTGCCGAATCGTCTAATTACGCGCGAGCGAAGCCGCGGGCGTCCTCTAGTGGAAGATATAATTTTAATCGAATTCGTATTTTTAATAATGATTTAACTGTTCTTATTCTTGTTATATTATTATTGTTAAGATAAAAACGCTGTTTCTTTTCTACTTACCTATATGGGAAAATTTTTTTTTTTTTTTATGGATAAAAGATAGCAAACGAGCTTGCAGCACCACCCATCCGCTGCCGCCCATGACAACTGTGACTGACTTTGAACAAGACTCAATTAGGGACTGGGATGGTTAGTCCAATTAGTTGAGAGAGTTAATTAGAACATTAGTTGGTCAGTTCGTTAGTAGGTATGAGGACTGGGGACTGTTAGAGATAGTTAGTCCTGTTAGTTGGTGTTAGTAATAGTCCAGTTAGTACTTGTTAGTAGGAGTCTCGTTCTAAGTCAGTCACATATGTGTTGCTACCCTTGAGGACTAAGATGGTCGCCTCTAAAGAAGTGTAACCGGAATCCACACCTTTCTAACCGGACCACAATTGCTTAAAAACAATTATTACACGGCAGAAATGGTACTAGGTACCGTGGCGGGCGGTGGTACTGCCCCGGGCGAACTCTATATGGAACCAATTAGCTTTCATATAAAACCTATTTGGTTCCCTATAGGCTCTACCACCACGGTAGATGAGTTTTATGCTGATCATCCAGCGAGACTACGTTACCTATAATTGAGTTGACAGCAAAATGATATTTATTAAAGTTAAAAGTGGTTTATTTCAGGAAGTTCTGTTTTATTTTAGCCAAGTCCTTCTAGGTGTCAGCTACATACACAGCCTTAATATTATACACAGAGATTTAAAAGCTGAAAATATATTGCTGACAGGGAAACATGAGATTTTTGTTAAGATCGGTGACTTCGGAGTTTCTAAGATGCTAGCCAGGTGAGACACTTAAATGGTAGGTATAGGTAGATTGTTTTTTTTTAACGCACTCTACAATGGAACAGATCGATGTGATTTATGCATAGATTTGGACTGGAAATAATTTACTTCTACGTATATTTATTATTACATATTATATAGAAGTTTCCAATAGGTTCCTGAAAGCGTTCACAGCCCACTAACTCACGTCGATCTTAAGTGATCGACCGAGTTAACCAACGTCGGGCGACTTGTGGATACCCATCCATCGACAGACCGCTAGTGGAAACATTTCATTGGGGCTTTCGTGCTTCGGAGGGAACGTTAGGCCGTCGGTCCCGGTTAGTTTCAATTGTAAATAATCTTTAAGCCTTGTCGAAGACCTCCGGGTGGCTTGAAAATATTCGACACTGGACTAGGTCAAACCTCTCCATCAATTCGCATTGAAGCAGCGTGATGGAGTAGGTACCTATGCTCTAGACTTCTGTGGCTATGGGAATATCGCGTGCTCATCAGTGGGACGGGTTTAGCTAATAAGTTCGCGCAGTGAATATTCTTGTAAGATACAATTAATTTTAACCTCTATTACCTACAGCGCAAAGAAAACTTCAACAGTAATAGGAAGTCCATACTACTTGGCGCCTGAGCTCTGTGAAGGGAAGCCCTACGACACAAAAAGCGACGTCTGGGCACTCGGCTGCTTGTTGTATGAAATGTGCACACATAAAAGAGCTTTTGAATCAGAGGTAAGAAAAGTTTAGTCAAAGATAAGTAATGTAGCATCTTGAAATGTCTCGCGACGTTCATATGTGATCGACTGAGTTCAGCAATGATGGGTGCGGACGGTTTGCAGATGGGTGACCGCTAGTGGCAAAATTTAATGTGCGTTACCCTGCTTCAGAGGAAACGTTAGACGTCGGTCCCGGTTGTTTTCAATTGAAAAAAGAATAGTTAAGCCTTGTAGAAGATCTTAGCGTAGCGTCTAGATCTCAGTAGCTCGAATCGATTCAATTTTATCGAAAGAGTTAGCAATGATGGGAGTAGTCGGTTTGTGGATTGGTGACCGCTAGTGGCAAAGTTTCATGAGCGCTACCGAGATTCGGAGGACACGTTTAGCCGTCGGTCTCGATTTTTTAAATTGACGTAAACAGTCGTTAAGCCTTGTCGTGCGTCCTTCTTGAGGCTTGAGAACATTCGACACTAGGTTGGCCACTCATCCGCATTGGAGCAGCATGGTGGAGTATGCTCTAGAACTCTGCCTCCTAGCCTGTAGGGGAGATCCGTGCCTAGCAGTGGGACGTCAATGGGTTGTAGCTATGGGTTTAAAGTAATAGTACCTAGTTGTACACGTCTTTTTTTTGTGTTACTCAATCAGGTGACAAATTAAAAATTACTGAAATTCAAGACCATCTTGAGAAGAATCTTACCAATGTAGTTATGGCCAAGGTGTAAGAAAATTATCATGATAGAATTTCATTGCCCTCTAAAGTAATACATATATATATATGTAATATTGTTTTCTCTAATAAAATCTTAAATCTTATTTTTTTCAGACACTCGTTGGATTAGTAAAAGCCATTACCAGTGCTAGTGTCCTCCCCATAAACTCCAAGGTTTACGAAAGAGGCGTCCAAGACCTCATAGACTCTATGCTCATAATACTGCCTGATAAAAGACCAACGATAAAAGAACTTATGGGGCGTCTCGTTATTTTACCAATTGTTTATACTGTTTTTTTAAATGCTGGCAATGACGATTTTTTATATTCATATCTAAAAGGAAGTCAAGGTTAGTTAAAAGATATAAAATTAGATTTTATATTATAGACATTATTGAATAAGGAAATTAAATTAGTATAATATAGTAAATGTTTTGTTAAAATTAGGAACTAACGATTTGATTAAGTATTTAAATAAAAGATGTTATAGAGAAAAAAGTGTTTTATTTATCTGGATGTATGAAAACTGATAACAAAAAAGTAACTTAAAAGTAAATTCCATTAGACAGTGTTATCATGGAAAAAAGGTAATCGTAGTGTAGTATCTATAACTTTATTTAGAGGACGCGTACCATTAGCGTAGTATCAGTTTGCAGCTTAATACTGAAAGTTTAGTAACCTCTGTTCTAGCCAGCTTAAAACTATTTTCAATGAATGTGTAAACTATCTGTTCTTCTCGTAAGTATTTATCTGTTCTTACAGCTAATTATCATGGAAACCGTGGAGCTCTCACTGTCCATTGGTTTGGTCAGTTTCCATTTCTTCATCTTCCAGTTCTGAAATCAGGATCAAAAATTTTATAAGTAGAATATGAGTAAGTTTATTTGCTGATCATTTGAACTATGTCTATGTTGCTTAAAAAAGTGCCTCCAAGCCATGGAGGTGTGCATCTGCAGTCTGTATTAACATAACAAGGGCAGTTTATATATCTTGAACTAGGACACTTTGGAAATATTCAGAACATTTTAGGTATGAAATGAAATATGACACCAAAGAAATTAATTAAGGAAATAGTATTGTATGTATTTGATGCATAGACTATTTTACTAGCTTTAGTTATCCAGAAATTAGGGTACAGGCACCAATAAATGAATTCTTTGTTGACAACTTTGAATAGACAGTGCTCAGTTATTGCATGACATTGCAGTATTTTATCTGTAATTACATGTATTCTCAACATTTGCGTTATTTAAAAATGATCTTCCCAGACTTTTTTTAAAGTTGGTATTTTTTAGAAGATAGAACACTGACCCCTAATTAATTAACGTTTTGTACGCAATAGTTGAACTAAAATTTACTACTAAACTAAAATAAACTACCGAGGTACTCTAATTCTACTGCCCCAGGCGAACTCTATTTGGAACTTTTTTCCGTCCGTTTATGAACACATAATATCGCGATCGCACATATACGCGAGAATCACTGATGAAAACAGTTATCTGGCCAGGTTTTACAAAATATTTTATTTATTATATATTGTGTTAAAATTATATTTATATGATTGATTGATTATGAGGTACTGTTCGGGTCCCCAAGGACAAGTGTTAAAGTTAACTCTATCGGCTTAAACACGTCTTCCAAATGCACACATAACGAATGAATGAATTTAATTTATGAGTTCAACTTTAAACACAATACCCAAAAGTTGATCGAATTAAATGTGATTCATTTCAGTGGTTTGTTTTATTTTTCTAAGCGTAAGCGTCCATACACAAATTAGGTTTTAAGGGGGTCTGAGATTTTATTTTGTAAATGTCAAAGAATATATTTTAATAATTTTATCTTTCTAATTTTAGCTTGATCGTTCATCTATTGGGGATCATTCATCTTTTGGTGCCCCCACCCTACATTTATTTATGCTATATTTTAAGCCTACAAAAAGGTGATGAGATTTCTTTATGAATATAAATAAAACAGGTAAAAGAACATCCTATATCCAGAAAACTTAGAATACAGAATTCTAAGATTGGAAATAGCATGTTGAACACATTCCAATTAGAAAATGGTTTTTTATGCAGTATCCGCTTAATACATGCTTAGTAATAAGTCTACATAACATGTCATTTAAAAACACACACAATATCAATGAACAATGACATCCTTTGTAGAAATTATATCAGCTTCGTTCGGACCCCAGAGACCTAGATGGAATCAGAATAGTGTATTATTAGAAATTATGAACATTTGCTTATTCTAATCATCTTATATAAATAGCTATTGATCACGTCTTTAAGCAACAGACCTTTGTGCAGGACGCTACATTTATGTTCATTAGAAATATAATATCACTTGCTCTAAAGGTCATGCCTAGTGCCGTGTGATTCTCGCTGTCAAAATATACTTTCTGCTGGTGTACATACCTATGAATAGTAAAATTTTACACAGAACTGCAGTACCTATCAGATTTAAATATTAGGCTAGCCATGACTATTTTTATATCTCGTGCAGGGTTAATGGATGATATTTCCTCATAGGGAAACTCCCATGCCATTCCTGCCTTGGCTTGGGCGTGTATGCACATTACGTATATTTGTAAATTAAGTGAAAATTCGTATTTGGTATGTTTAGGACTAAATGAAAAACTATATGCAACGAAATTTTATAGCGGCTCTGTTTTACACATTTCCTAATTTAATTCTTATGAATTGCTCATACTAAATACAAATTAACACATGGCGACATGTATGCAGTGTACCAAACTCTACACTTATTTAACATGCTATAAAACTTACGTTGACCATTTGTATGATTCTGTGGTGGCAATGGCTTCTGGCCGGGTATTTGACCACACTGCAGCATTCTGGTCAGCCTCTCAACCTCTTGTAAGGATGACGCGTTCTTGATGGCATCTCTGATCTTGTGAATTTCTTGAGGAGTGAGATCTGCAGGGATAAATAATAATAATTTATAATGAATTCTCGAGCACTACCAACCAATCGATGGTGATAAATAAATAAATAAATAAATATCTTGGACATTTTCACACACGGCCATCTGACCCCAAAGTAGGCGCGAGCCTGTGTTATGGGTGTCAGAGACTGATATACATACATAGATATTTTTAAATACATACTTAAATAGATAATATTGACATCCAGACACAGAACAAATACAAGTGTTCGTCACACGAATATTTGTCCTGAGTGGGATTCGAACCCACGACCTTTGGCGCAACAGACAGGGTCACTACCGATTGCGCCAACGGGCCTGTTGGATAGGCTAACCTTCTTTTGGTCAGCAGTAGGTTACCGCTAATGGCAAAATTTCTCGAGTTATCCAAAGTACACATCAAGAATGTGGGCCTTCAGAGGCCTTTCTAGGCCAAAATTTTCCGACAGTCATATCTGACTGCCTGCCACCTGAAAGCCTAACCTAAAATTTCTGTCAATTTGCACTGGAGCAGTGTTATTTATCTTAGTTTTTGGACTGTACGAATCTAAAACAGTACAAGGGTCGTGAAGTACATTGTACAAAGTTATATTAACATTTCAGTTAGATATGTTTAAATATTTGAATAAAATCATACTTGTTGTTTTAGAGTCAGGCATATTCCCTCCAGGAACAAATGATTTTGCTTTTCTAGAAATTTCCTTTTGAATCTCTTTTCCTTTTTTACTCTTAAAGAGAACATTAGCTTCTTCCCTTTCCTTTTGTTTAATTTTCTTGAAATCCAACAGCCTCAGTTCAGGTAACTTAAATGCAATGTATGCTCTGAAAACACGTGACAATGTCATTGGAATTAAACTCTTAATTAGTAATTTTTAGTAAGCCTTGTACCAACTCAGTCACATATGCAGAGGAGTCTTTTTTGAGAAGTAAGATGGTCTCTTAAAAAAAATATTACCAGAAATTATCCCTATCTAATTGGAACAATTTATTTTTAAAACTACTGTATAGCAGAATTGTTACATGGTTTGTTGCATTGGTTCTGCCCCAGGTGACTTATTAAACAGTCCAATATCCACCAGATTCCACCCTTTAAATTCTCAAGTCTCACATAATGGATTCACACCCTACAGTTAGAGGCTAGTTTTATAGCCACTGGGCTGTCACCACAATAGTTACCATTTACCTGTAATGTTGTTTATTTGCAACTGGGTTATGCATTAATGACAGGGTTCGAAGCTTGGGCAGAGTTGCTAAGGGATCTAAGTCACCCAGCTCCGCAATGTTGTTATTTGTTAAAATAATTGTATCTATATTTGGAATATACTGCTCCAAATTCTCACCAATTCTCCTGTAACAAACAAGTAAGTAATTATAATAACAAACAATTTTTATTTATACCTTGACAGATGTGATTTACACTTTTCTTTAAGTGCTCCAGACAGAAGCGGATGGTGGTTGATGACCAAGAGTCAATGCGGTATGGATGGGACTTCAAACCTTGGCGAGTACTATACGAGTTGAGAAAGAGGAATGGGATTAGAATGTATCACACTGTGTACACTGTGTGTGTATCACATTTCAAATCATTAATTATCAAGTATGGGATCGTGAACAACTCTTACAGCTTGCTGCTGTATGGAGTCAGGTGGGCTGATAAGCTGGTAAGCTGGTGCTCCCAAAGGTGGGAGCAGCTTTACATGTGCAGCTGCACTTTGGAGTCAAACAATAGAAGCTCATGGGCCTGAAATACTTCTCACTCTGTTCAGCACACTGAGCTTCCTTACTGCGAGTTTGGCCGATTTTTTTATTATTTTTTTATTTGTGATACAGCAAATGCACATCACGTTGAGTTACTGATGGTGACTGCTGTCCTCAAATTGCAGAGCTACACCAAATGGTACAAACCATACATACCATGCAAATTAAAATGTTTTATAAACTTACACTATTCTATTATTGTTGAAAAATAAGCACTTAAGTCTTTTCAATAGCGGAAATCCATCTAATTTTCTAATATCATTATCAGAGAAGTCTATTGTATCAAACTGATCCAAGGTTGCACCCAAGTTTTCAATTTGTGGAATTTTATAACCTGTAAAATAAAGCACAAATCAGACAATCAATCCTGTATAGTATATTAAAAGATTTGGGAAAAAAATCTTCAAATTCTACGTAAATTATTTTATAGTTAACAAATATTAAACTGTAAAATTTACTTTTATTGTTTGGACATCATCACCTTGAAAACTATGTACCACTACGAGACTACTGAATAAATCTTTTGGGATTTTAGTAGATGTAAATTTAATGTTTCATTTTTTATCACAAAATGACTTCCTTGTGAGATACTCCATTTTTACTCTTAATTTGTTCCTGCTGTCAATATAACATACTGATACTGTACATGACAGACACTAAATTGTTTATATATATGTAATTAGTCTAATTCAAATAAATATATTTTAAGAATTAAAATTATAATAAACTCAAATACACTAACAAAATTTGGTACTTAAAGTTGACTGAACTGAAATTAAGTTAATTGAAGCTATCTACAGGACAGGAAATTACTGAACAAACACAAGCCAGTAAAATCTTAGATACTCTATTGTTTATTTATTTTATGCTAACCCGAAATTACATAACTCAAGTTAAAAATAAACACTAGTATTATATTAATTTAAATGTAAGGAATGTGGCATTGATATAACAGAAAGTCCATACAAACTTTCATAAAATATCCTGAGGAAACCTCAATATTTTTCGGTATTTAAAGTAGCCTTTAAGCTAGCCTGGTGTATAAGTAATAACTTTACCAAATTTCATTCCAATCCATCCACGGGTTTTCTTGTGATGCCCGGATAGACAGACAGACTCGATATTATAATGCTCCTGAATTTGAATTTTTAAAAAATTTGAAATTTTCAATTAAAATTTTGAAAAAACTGCATAGAAAAAGTTTCTCATGATTTAATTAAAGTAAGATAACTACTACACTATTAGTAGTGTAGTAGTTAATATTATTTATATTTTATAGTACTTCTTTATGTACTATGAAATATAAATCGACGATAAATAGACCCAAGAGAAAGACTAGGTACTGGGGCTGGGGGGGCGAGCCCAGCAGTACCTAGCGAATCCTAGCGAAGCAAATATTCCTGGGTTCGATTCCCAACTCTGTCACACATTGATTTAACAGATACCAGATCCCAGTTTTGTCTCCAGTTATCGGTTAGTTGTAATTTAATCCTGAATCGAATTCAAGTCTTTAGATAGACTCTTAACTCTTGCTAAACGCAACCCTAAAACAACCACTCTTAGCCATGTCTTACGTCAAGCACAGTATACCGCAGAATTTTATGATCCCACGACACACGGACATCTTACTTATTAGCAAACATTTAACATTTACCAAAATAGATAATTTTAGGTTAAGCTTGTAACGTCACTTTTAAACTAACCTCGTAAGTCCAATTCACGATCTCTGCATGGGTTCATGTATTGCATTGAGTTTTGTATAAGCTCCGTTGTTAATTTTACCATTTTAATTTTCTTTACAATTCACAACAAACAAGAGTAACAATTAAACAGGAAATCAAATAATCATGAAATAATCAGAGTGGATTTTGATGAGATTGTATTTACAACCTGTCAACTCACTCGGCATCATCCGCATCACCACAGACCATATATATTATTATACGCTTTTCCAGAATGACAGAACTCCGGGCACACAGAATATATTCGGAGGGCATCACACTCAACGCAGCCACCATCACAGATTATTAGTAGGCGAGCATTTAAAGGAATTTTGTAGTTTGATAACTAACGAGCACGTAAGTCGTGCGTTCGGGTCACCAACATGCTTAGCTATATCTGTAGTTAGCTATACAGCTGACGTATTGTGCAACATTAGTGCTGTGCTGTGTATCATCATCATCATCATCACAACCCTTTCTTTGTCCCACTGTGGGTCTCGGGTCTCCGCTCAGAATGGGAGGGATTATGGTTTAGTCCACCACGCTGGCCAAGTGTGGATTGGCACAGTTCGCATACTTCGAGAACGTTATGACTCTCAGGCATGCAAGTTTCCTCAGACGTGTCCTTCACCGTTATAGGAAGTGACATTTAAATCTTAAATCGCACTTAACTTATAATACTGGTTGTCTGTAAAGTCGGTTTATGGACGATAGATTTACGTGATAACGTCTTATTCACTATTTTATACAATACAAAAAAGGAGAATAGACGTCTGTAGTCTAAACTTCAAAGTATTCTACAGTACAGGTAACTAATCACAGACAACAGACAAGTCTATATATTTATTTTGACAGTTCCCTATTTCGGAGCCATGGAACCGCCAATGTTGTCGTGTGTAAAATTAATTTATTGAAAATAATTTATCTGCAGAGAACCGCTCATTTAATATTTTTGACGTGATAACGTTTATTAAATCGATGAACGCCAACACATCCGAAAAAGTGTGACGTCATGTGTCGTTATCTGACGTCATGTGTCGTTACCTCACATTGTATACAGGGTGTGTGAGACATGAACATTGTATACAGGATGTGTGATACATGAACATTGTATACAGGGTGTGTGAGACATGAACATAGTATACAGGGTGTGTGAGACATGAACATTGTATACAGGGTGTGTGAGACATGAACATTGTATACAGGGTGTGTGAGACATGAACATTGTATACAGGGTGTGTGAGACATGAAGTGTGTGAGAAATGATACGTTATCACGTAAATCTATCGTCCGTAAACCGACTTTACAGACAACCATTTTTTTTAAATTATTTTTCTGTGAATCAGTATATTTTTCTCTTTTTATGCTGGAATGTACAAAAAACGGAATACTTTTTCATATGCGCTGTCGATGTTCATCAATTTGACGTTATCACGTCAAAAACGGACACAGCTTGGAAAACCTCGAATGCATCGAAAACTTCGCATAAGCATTCGCGAAGGTCGTCCTCTCGTAAGAGAGTATATGTGTTCTCTGGTCCTACACATGCGGGTTCGCGTATTCGTGCACATGTGAGTGACCGCCTTTACCCTCTAAATTTGATTGTGTGTGGTTCAAAGAAAACGAAACGACGAGGGTCTGTTTCACCACAGACAGAGTACATTTGTTTCACTCACAGCACAGACCACAGAGTAACTTCAAGTAACTTAACTTGTCTTGTCTGTCTTGTCTGATTCAAAAGTTTCAATCGTGCTTGAAAAG
Source organism: Carterocephalus palaemon (assembly GCA_944567765.1). Classification (NCBI taxonomy): domain Eukaryota; kingdom Metazoa; phylum Arthropoda; class Insecta; order Lepidoptera; family Hesperiidae; genus Carterocephalus; species Carterocephalus palaemon. Next base: position 8,384,464 of record OX155643.1, on the reverse strand, counting down.
GTACTCTGTGGTGGTTGTGGATTCGTTCGATAAATAAAAGCATAAAAATTTACTTTAGCTGAAGTTTTAGGTAAATAAATAAATATCTAAATAAATAAATAAAATCTAGAAATTATGGGTTTGTGTAATACTATTAAATTTAATTTCAGTAAATTACCAGAATGGGGCAAATTCTGGGATCATTTAATGCTCGAAATGTAGATCTTTACATGGATGATAAACCCAGCTTTGGTGAACAAGATGGATTTTCTTTTCAACGAAAACCTAGAGGTAATTCCACATTACTCGGTGATAGAAAAATCAGTACGTAACGTACGTACAGTAAGGTAACCTGCACACAGAATAAAACTTACTTCGATTACATAATAAAATTGTTCCATTTTGAATGTAAACATGCGTATTTGTGTTATGTTCAGTACATATATTTTTCCAGAAATGATTGCTGTTGAGGAAGAACTTATTTCGGCAAGGATTCCGCCAAAGTATCGTGATTATTGTGCGCATCATTTACTGGAATACCAAGTATGTCGGTACAAGAACATGCCAATGCTGTATAAGTGTGCTCATGAAAAACACAACTATCTCAATTGTGAACATGATGAGTAAGTATAGTGCATAATTATACAAAGAATGTTAAGGTAAAAATAAATGAGTAGGTAATCAAACATAATGGCTCACACATCCTACTTGAAGTAGCTGCATTATCATCACACTTATCAGATCTATTCTGTATTACCTACACTATCCCATGAAACTGACAGATTTGAAACAACTTCAATCTGGATTTTTGGCATTAGTAAGGGAGCAAATAATCAGTGAACTTTTCTTGATATTATGTTTACCACCAGACTTCTCTTAAAATGGGAAAGGCCATATTTCACCATCTAAATGTAATACAGAATATTATTTTGTAGGTATTTTATGTTGCAAGTAACCAAACATGCCAATGTTTTCTGTTCACAGTTATATTTTGAGAATGAAGGAATTTGAGCGAGAACGCCGTCTTAGGTTGAGGGAGAAGCGTCTTGTTGGAGTTGCATGAACAGTAGCACGATTTAATTTAATGTAAATATTATGAATCAATAAACTAATAGTTGCCTTTAAGATTGTTTACTTTACAAAAATAATAATAAGTTATCAATCAATTGTTATTTAAATTTATAATGTTCAGCTTTCCATGCAATCATATAGTTATGCATTTTTTGTAATTACTATAATAATAAAGGCGAAAATTTGGGAGTATGTGTTTCTATATTTGGTATGGAGGTAGCTGATACCCTGGATTATATAGACTAGTGTCTATACTAATATTGTACATCAGGGGAGATTTTTTGTTTCTTTATACATGCTAATATCTGTAATTAAAGTACCAGTCTGATTTGAAAAATTCTTTTTTATTCTAGGTAGCTACATTCACAGGGAATTGGTTAGGCTATCTATAATATGGCTTAACTTCTCAGCTTACCCTAAATATTATTATTTATTAATCAAGTCTGAAGAGCAACCACTTCCTAAAATGCTTAATCTGCCTGCACTGTCTCACTGCTGTCATGGGTTATTACAATGTTCTACAAAAATAGATCTAGAATCTCAATCTAAATAAAAGTCTGCGAACATAACTCTTATACATACATAAATCACATTAAGGTATTTATTAAAGAAAAATTATCCAAATTCAAACAGTGATTTATGAGCGGTTTTATTATGCGCTACTGAACGCCCGCAGAATCGCTCGTGTGGAATTAGACAACCATAGTTTCGTTTACACCTAGTAATATTATATAGCCTATGTCACTCAGTGAAGATGCAGCTTTATAATGGTGAATGAAATCGGTCCAGTATTTTTGTGTGAAAACATTACAAGCAAGTTTTTCGTCTTTAATATTAGTAGTTAAAGATGTCATATCAATTCCTTACCAACGAAAGATACTTCATCATCAAGAAAATTTTATGAATTTTAACTTTGTTCTTTATAGTATGTCCTCTAAGCATGCTACTATTTTTAAGTAAACAATAAACTAAGGTAGCTTTAAAACTACCTTTTCATTATTTTGTAATTTATCATAGTACATTCATTTATTTACTGTTTTTGGTTAGTAATGTAATTATTTTTACAGTTTGCTTTTGGTAGTGGTAGGTGTGTTGATCGCTGTATGATCGTTTTGTTTTAAATTCTATTTTTGGTTAGTATGTAATTATTTTTACAGTTTGCTTTTGGTAGGTGTGTTGATCGCTTTAAGATAGTTTTATTTTAAATTCTATTTAATCATAACATAGCATTACATTACTTGCTCAGTGGCATTACGATTGTATTTCTCCGAAAGAGTAAGAATATTTTTTTTTTTCATGGATATAAGATAGCAAACTAGCTTGTATCACCACACATCCGCTGCCGCTCATGACCACTGCTGCACTGTGTGTGAGTCACAGTCTGTGACTGGACTGTGACTAACTTTGAACAAGACGTAATAGAGTCTCGTCTGCCCCAGATGTGTTGCTACCCTTGAGGACTAAGATGGTCGCCTTTAAAGAAGTTATAGGAAGTGTAACCGGAAACCACACACCACATCAATGGTAACATATGAGTCGTATAAAATCAAAGGCGGCTATCTGCTATTTTTAGGAAATTAGAACTATGAATGTGGCAACACTGGAAATCTTGAATGAAATAACATAATATAACTTGTTAGTTTCAAAGATGGCTATTTTGCCCTATATTTTCATTTAAAAATGCAACTTAGAATCAAACCTGGCCATCTGCAAATCTATAGATTCAAACCTGGCAATCTTTTGGCATCAGCCAATCACAAGTGTTCATTTTGATTAACGGCTAATGGCGTCTCTGAACATTTTGCTAGTGTTTCGCAACTCGTGTTTTATTAATTTATTAAGATTTTGGCGAAGAAAACTTCAATATTTGGTGCAAATCATAATAATGGAGATCAACCCAACACAAGTTACTAATCGTTTTTCAAGAAAACGCCAAAAGAATCCCGCTAGCTGGAAAAGAAATGTGGAGAAAATATTGAGGTTAGTATACATACAAGGGCTGTCACCTTGGTCATGAGAAAACTATTAACGTATTCTAACATTATCATTCTCTAAAATACAGCGTTATTATATATATAATATGATGTTTTAATGCTAATAACTTATACATAATAATAATAAATAATGTTAGTAGGTAATACAATACAGGGTGTCCTGTTCATAAGTGCAAACCTCTTGGGTACAGTTACAGTCCATGATACTGAATAATGTAGCACAGGTCTTGTTACAGAATATTAAAATTTGTTGTACCACTTTAGTATGACAATTAAAAATATGAACACCAATCTTCCATACTAAACTGATAGTTAAAAATTTAAAATCGAGAAACAAGACCTATGCTATATTATTCAGTATCACGGACTGTAACGGTACCCGAGAGATTTGCACTTATGAACAGGACAACCTGTATAATAATATTAGTATTTGTAATAATAAAAATATTATTTTGTAATATTATGATAAATCCAAAAGTGTGTTTGTCTGTCTGTATGCCTGTTGTACAGGCCCGAGTGTTATTAGGAAGTCATCGTTTCAGCCAACAGACGTCCTCTGCTGGATATAGGCCTCCGACGAGGAGTTAGAAGTATAGATGATAATTTAAGTTTGTTTTCAGGTATTCTTCAAAAGGTTTACCACAACGAGTATGTAGTCATGATACAAACGCATTAAGGTGTTCATATGTGACTATACGTAAAATGAAACAACTCCACGATACATTTTATTCACGCCCAAGCAAACAGGTGCAGGATGCAATGATTTTAAAACTGTGTTCTATAGTACCCACTCAACACAGAAATGGATTTAAGGGAAAAAAACAAACTACTATGAAATTCTCGGTATATATAAATAAAAAGAAAATACCTGTATGCAAAAATCTTTTTATGAGTATTTTTCAAATCACAAAGCATAGAATAGCTTATGTGATGCAGCGATTCTTTTATGCTGGACAGGCCGTAGACGAAAGACGCGGTGGAAACCACAAAATTCGGAAATATGCTGATCAAAAAGCATCCATTCACTGTTTTATACAAAAACTTAAATGCGTCGAATCACATTATTGCCGAAAGAGTAAGACTGCTGAGCGAAGGTATCTTCCATCAGAACTAAACATTGCAAAGCTTTTTAAATTTTATAAACTAAGTGAGTATTCACACCATGATGTGAAAAATTCGTACTTCCGAAGTATTTTCAATAATTCCTATAATGTTGGATTCGGGAGTCCTAGGACCGACGTTTGTTCAAAATGCTTAGAGCTGACTGAAAAGATTAAGAATGAATCTAACCCAGGAAAGAAAACTACATTAATTGCTGAAAAGAGAGTTCACTCGTTAAGGGCGAAAGCTTTTTTTGAGAAGTTAAGAGAAGTATCTGACGGACTCAAAATTATTTCATTTGACTGCCAAAAAAATTTACCCTTACCAAAGCTACCAGATCAGGCATGCTACTACAGTAGGCAGTTATATTATTACAACTTTACCATGGTGGAGGGTTCTTCCCAGCTTCCACTTACAAAAGAACGAGTTTTTGCATATATTTGCACTGAAAACCAATTTGCTAAAGACTCGAATCTAGTAGCATCAGCTGTATTCCATCGTCTTACCGCAACTGATAAAAGTGGAATACGTACAATTCGTTTGGTCGCAGACGGCTGTGGCGGCCAAAATAAGAATAGTATTGTGGTTGGTACTTGCGCCAAGTGGCTATTAAACAATACAACCATCAAAACGATTGAAATTGTCTTTCCAGTGACGGGTCACTCGTATATGCCCGCTGATAGAACATTTGGAATCATAGAAAAAAAACTTAAGAAGATGGAAGTTATTTTACATCCTAACGAGATATCAGATATAATATCGGAAACATCTACCATTATAAAATTTGGCGATGAGTGCCCAATGATGGACTGGCGAAGCAGCGTAAAATGTATTTTAAAAGCAACAACTAGCTGGCCATTAAAATTCAAGGAGTGCAAACGATTCATTTTAAGAAGAACAAAGGGTTCAGGCAATGTCCTTATCAGAGGTGAACTACATTATAAGAGCGATCTTGCTACACCGGCAAACGTGTGTCAGCGCGGAAAAACCATATCCATGATAGATCCTGATCCATTGCCAAACATTGTCTCTGTAAACAAAAACAAATTACGAGATGTTAAGACTCTGCTTTCTAAGCATTTTGGTGATTGGGATAATTTACCTTTTTTACTTTTCTACAAAGATATTTTGCAATCCCAAGAGACACTGGCTTCACCAAATGAAGAAATTGAAGAAGGTTACTGCGACGAGTTAATGGAAGAGACTGGTGGCCTACGAGTTTAAGTTACCTTTTTAATTTGATTATAAAAGAAACAAATAAAAGCTGATTAATAATATTTTTTTATATTTGATTCATGCCTACAATTACTCATAGTATCATACCCTGTATATAAAAGTGAATCTTCGAAATATATGTAACCACATCACATCTGAATGGCTGAACCAAATTGGATAGTTATTTTCTTAACGTGTTTGTTACTATGACGACCAGGTTGGTAAAAAATTGTCGGCACTAGGTAGTATTGATTTTGACAACCCTGATAACAATTAGAATTAATAAATCTATGATTAGAATCAAATAAGGCTATCTGTCAATTCCTTAGTTTCAAATATGGCTATCCGTAGTAAGATTGGTATCAAATGTAGCTATCTTCAAAATTCAGAACCAAATGTGGATATCTACATAAATTAAACGGATATATATTTTTTCAATGCAATTAAATTCCAAATATTTTGTGTTCATTTTGATTTAAAATATGAAATTAATGATATTGTAGGGAAAAATATAGATAAATGATATTTTACAGCTCCAAAAACGTTTTACCTTGTTTGCCAAAAAACTGTCAAGGTACAGATAGCCGCCTTTGCTTCTATACGACTCATATATATCAATGACCACATCTATCAAACCGGACCATAATGAGGAAGACGACTTTTTAAATTATTCACAATTTTTTAGGTTCTAAAAAATCTTTGTGAATTTAATACCAGCAACGAAAAAATTATGTCGATATCATGAAAACTGTTTTTTTTTTTAAATGTTATAAGTTAGTTGAGACTTCCGTGTGATTCCAGTTATTTCTTACGCAAGCCTAACTGCAGGTATTCGCTAATTTAGATTATAAATTTAGTTTAACACGTTAGTTTACAACCCGCGAACAAAGCGCACGATGGTGTGTAATTTCATGCAAATGAAATATTTTCAAATAATATTTTATATTTTAGAGAAAATAAATCTGTACTGGTTTCTTAATGTTGTTTTTGTTGACATTTCAATGTACCAATTTTTCACCAAGTCTTATTTGATTGAATGTGCTGCACCTTGGTCTATAACTTTCTGTGACTGCACAAGAGTCTTACATTGTCTCGCACTAATATCGTCACGTTCGTCACCCTACTAAAACAGGCCAGCGTTTTTTGGACCTTCTCTTTCTGGCTTTTATAAGAGTACACCTTCCTAGACTTATGGCGGGTAACTTCTATGTTGATCGCTAATATACAAAGTAGAAAGTGTTCTTAATAATATAATTATTAATACTTTCTATTATTACTAACTATTATATTTATAATCACTATTTATATTTAAGACTACATTAAATTAATAGTCCTGCAGCCCTCGCCTGTTTTTTTTTAGTGATTAATAACAGGATGAATTTTCGCGAGCAGGTTCGGTTCGACGAGACGCCCAAGTTCTTCTTCTAACAATTCTCGGAAGATTAACTACTAATTTAGTGCGCAGGTATAGAACATGTCGATTTGGTGGGGTGTAGAAATTGTCTAAATAACCGCATGGTTTTTTCCCTTCTACGGTAAGACTTTTCATTTTTTCATTTTTTCTTTTTTCAAAAGTCTCCGTAGAAGGGACAACTTCTAAACGTAGGACTGGTAAATCGTACCACTACATTTGTAGGACTGTGTGACCATTTGATTGTACAAATATTTATCAAGCTTCATACAAAAAATCAGCTTGTTATCAATAAATTTGATGATCTCGTTATTTGAACATATTCGGAGTGTAGGACGCTCCAGTCAAGCCATCCGATTTGTAGCACAGTTGTTTTTCGGAGTTTACCGTCCAATTACCTCAATATAAAAAAAAAACATGCGGTTATTCAGACAATTTCTACACCCCATCAAATCGACATGTTCTATACCTGCGCACTACATTAGCTACCTCTACCGGGAATTGTCAGAAGAAGAACTTGGGCGTCTCGTCGAACCGAACCTTCAGCCTGTTATTAATCACTAAAAAGAATAGGCGAGGGCTGCAGAACTATTATTTCAGCCTGTATTTTCTTATGTAGGCAGAGGTGTATAGTACACACACACAATTGCCATAGCACAATCCAGTATTTATTTATAAAATCGTAATCTATTTATAAAATTTTCTGTATTTTAGTTTAATTTTTTTTTAAACTTATTATCTATGGCCTTTTTGGCCAAGCTAATTTGCCATCTTTGGATTCACCATAAAACTACATACTTATGCGACAACACTTTCTTATAAAAAATAATGTTGCCAGTTGTTTTAATACCTGTTGGTCTAAATTTTACTTTACTGTTAGATACTTGGAAGGGTTGGTTTTGTTTGTTGTATTTCAATGTAATGATTGGAATGATTATCGGCTTTCGTAAAATTTGTCAAGCAATTGTAGATCATATTGCTATTTGTCATCGAAGTTGTCATTGTACTGATTAGTAAAATGTCTAACAATTTTTGTAAACACGCTTGTCGAATACACAAAATTTATATGTAGATACCTATAGCAAATGCTAGGTATTTATTGCGGAAGTAATGGCTTCCTAAAATTTAATTGTGGTTAGGTAGATTGTAAGCTTCAATCATAAAGGTTTAGTCAAAACAAAAAAACTTAGCAATCTTTCGCGATGCTACTGAGAGCTTGAGGTAATACCTTCCTTGTGATATCCGGCATCCTTCTAATACAAGCGGCGTCTCGTGAAAATCCCACAAAGAGTGATCGCAAAAAATGAAATCGTTTCATTTTTACAATATAAATAAACATCTTTCACGGTGATAACCGGCATCCTGATGTGTTTTAGGTGCGGCATCGTTAATAGACGGCTTAAACGCGATGTGTGAAGGTGGATAAAGTGAACATGTATCCGATTTAGAGGGTCTCATAAAATTTGACAATAACCATGGGTGATAAGGGTTCATATAAGCGGAAGAAAAAGAGTCGAGCTCAGGAGGAGGATAGCGACGAAGAGTTGTGGGACAGCGAAGACGATGACGACACAATCGCGAGGATCCAGCGCGCTCACTTCGCCCAGGCGGCCGCTATGAGCAACCGGCGGAGGGCGCCCGCGCGGCCTCCGCGTATGACCAACAAAAGGAAACTGGAAGCCGTCAAAAACTTCCACAACTTCACAAAAAAACTAAAGAAAGACACGGGTATATCGATTCGCAGCTTAGTTGGTAACAATATATTAGAGATGGATGAGTTTTCCAGCGAGGACACCAACAGTGACAGTGACGGGTTGTCGGAGGAGGAAGAGTTTGTGGTGAATCCGGGTGCTGTGCAGGAGCTAAACGAGGAGAATGAAAGCTACATTGATCCAGAGACTGGAGATATTGTAGATGGAAAAAAACCAGAGAGAGAAAAGTCAGTTTCAAAGTCCCCAGAACCTCTGCCTGAAACTAAAAGTAGTGAACCGGATGTGCCCCCACCAAAAACACTTTCGATAAGTGATATTATTAATGAAGATTTGGATCTGTCCAAGAATGTTGAAATTGCCGAGGTGGAGGAGAGTGAGCTTTGCCCGGAGAAAGAGTTGCTATCCATTAAGGAAGAAGACAGCAGTAGCCAGGATTTTGATATGAAAAAATTGACTGAAATGGAGGAAATTAGTATAAAACCAGTGAAGCCTGAGGGTGAGAAAGAAGGTGAAGAGGACCAGAACATGGAAACTGAAGATGAGGTAGGTTTTCTTTGGTTTCTACTTGACAGGTAAGTTAAAATTATTCATTACTACTTATTTTCAAATGATATGTATTAATGGATATTGATAGCGAACCAGCATGCAGCACCACCACCATGAAACTTTAAAATACATACCTTAAAGATACAGATATATAAAGATATTAAAGATACTCAGTTGCCTACTCTATGAGGACTAAGATTGTCCTAACAGTAATATTCCTATAATATACAGTAACATCACTAGTAGTTGAATGATATTCATTCATTCAACTAGGATGATATTCTATATATTTATCAACTGTAATTGATGTTGATCAAAGGGCGATTAACAGTAAAAGAACTGTCCTGTATTAATTTTTACACATCTTTCTTCACATAATTTTTAGTCAAATAGTAGACCATTAGACATGAGTCAGATATTTGATACCTGAGCTAAAGGTTGGTTAGTTATTATATAGATTAAATAAGTCTAAATGGTGAGTCTTGATAACTTCAAAACAACAAAAAAGAAGCACTAACACAGCTTTCTATACCTTTTATTTGCAGAAGAAACCAGCAAACCCCAATGCATTAAATGTACGCCGAAATATCAGAGAGGTGATGGATGAAAAAAATTTAGATGCATCAACATTAGCTGCTCAGCGTCAGGAGTCAGAGCGTCTTGCCAGGGTACAAGAACAACAAAGGATAATAAGAGAGGTATCTGACCTTGTATGCTTAACACAACATTGTATACATCAGAGAGTTAAGTTAGCATTAAGATTCATTTATTTTTTATTATATGGCATTTGTATATGCATAATTAACATCATTACATTTTTATCTACTGCCCATTCTTTGTGGGTACGTTGATGCTACTGAGAATTATTGACAATGATGTATAAAGTATTTACAGCTATCTCTGTATCTTGTGACTGTCACACAAAGTCTGAAAGAATCTGGGAAATGACTGGATTTAGAAGACACACATTTAATGGCTTTGTTTAGGAATATAAAGCAGTCGACCTTAAAAAGCTCATGAATGTTTAGCTAAATCGGAAAATATATTCAGTTTTATGAATATTTTTCATTAATTCATTTGTATTTTTAAATAGTAAGTCTTTTCATTTCTTCTTCAACTTAATAAAAATATTAAAGAGGGAAATCAAAAAAAAATCCAAGTATTTCTCAATTATTTATTGTTTCAAGAACAAAGCAGCCACATAAAAATGCCTTGTGATGTCTAATGCTCTTTGTTTAGCATGTATATAATATAAATGAAAGGGTTCTTAATCCATGCAGCAAATATTCTATAGTTAGGTACACTTTTAAATAATTAGTTAGTAAGAGCAAAAGATGTTTGTTTGTTATTAGCAAATACAATATTTTCAACAGGTACAAAGGCAAATTGCAATTAATCGACAAAATAAGATCCATCAGAAAACATTGTCGTTATTGCAAGGTGGATCATCTATACTGAAAAAATCAACAGGCCAGAAACTGAAGTATGTGCAATATTGTACTATTATGTTTAATACCTTTTTTTTAAAGAATATAGAGAATGATATAATATTATGTAATACATAAATCATGTTGTTACAGTTTACCCAACACAGTGTTAGTGAAACTGCCTTCAGGAGAAGTCAAAAAGACAATGAAACAGGGACAGGTGGAAGTGACTAAAGTCATAAAACCAGGACCATCAGGACAAAAAATAAAAAAAGAGGTGGGTTATCAATTAAAAGTAACAGTTTTAGTTATTATAAATGATATTATAATAATATGTAATGTATATTTTAATAGTCATATTCAGTAAGTTGAGTCCATTCAGAATGGTGACCAGTTTTTCTTAACAATAAATTTTATCATCAAAATCAACCAGGACCGACGACTTAACATGGCGCCCAAAGTAGTGCCTATTAAATTATTATTATCCATACTAATATTATAAATGCGTAAGTAATTCTCTCTGTCTGTCTGTCTGTGTCGCTTTCACGCTAAAACTACTGAACGGATTTAAATAAAATTTGGTACACAGATAGTCTAGCTAGAGCCTCAGACATAGGCTACTTTATATTTGGAAAAAAGGGGTTGAAAGGTTCTATGAAAGTTTTGTCATTTTCAGAACTAGAAGCATAAAATTTATATTATAGGTTGTTGATTAGATATAAATAAATATGGCATTCAAAGTTTGTAATTTTTTTTGTAAAAATAAACATATATTATTATGTCTAATTCCACGCGAGCGAAGCTGCGGGCGTCCACTAGTATGTTATAACTGTAAAATGGATTATGTTTTCAGGTTGTTGAAATAGTAGACAGCAGCAGTGGTGAAGAATCTTCATCATCATCTTCCGACTCTGATGACTGTATAATGCTCTCTGACTCAGAAGTTCCTCCTAGTCCTGAAGCTGAAGATGATCCTGGTAATTCAGGTGCAGAGAAATTTAATACTTTTTAAAATGTACTTTTGAGTAAACATTATATTGCAGTAGCAACGCATGGGCCAACTTAGAACACTAATAAATACTTCCACCACCTAACAGTCCTTATTGTCACTGTCTTTTTTTCCTCATAGTCCTAATAAGTCTGACTAATCTGACCAACTAATCATATTAGCGAAATAATCATCTTTTGAGTCTTGTTCAAATATAATTTTTTTTTTTTTACTTATCTATACATACTTATATTATAAAGAGGAATGTTTTTGTAATGTTTTCACACAAAAACTACTGGACCGATTTCGAAAATTCTTTCACCATTAGAAAGCTGCAACTTCACTGAGTGAAATAGGCTACAATAATATTACTAGGTGTAAAATAAACTATTGTTACGTCTAATTAGGTATATTAGCTGCGGGTGAGTGTTCACTAGTATTTTATAATTTATGTATACAATACAAATACTGCGAAATAAAAATTACAAAAAGTTTGCATTTGTTTTATGTAATAAGTCTTTTTTAGGTCTTCATGTGAATGACGCATATAATACGCCTGACGAGCAAGGCAGAGTGATGATTAACATTGGTCATGCAGAAGGCGAGGAGGAGATATTCCTGGCGCCCCAAATCGCTAGGGTTATCAAGCCTCATCAGGTATGTTGTTTTATTTTATCATAATATGTACATTGAATATTGGCTACAACATATGTCTCTTCATTACAAGCTATGCTTCCTTACATTAGACTCTAATCATCATGATTAATGTAAATGAATAACAACATATTGATGATGTGTCATGATCATGTTGTTATTTTATTTCTACTTTATAGTTTACATTAATTCCTATGTATAGGGCTGATCTAATTTCGGAATTTCCTTGGTAAAATATGATGTAAGATTTATAGTTCCCTCAACTTGTTTGTTTGGTTTTATGATGGATACGTGTAAAACATGAAGCATTACATAGAACCATTTGTTTCCTGTACATTTTACTAGTATATGATTATGTAACTACAACCAATATTTCAGATTGGCGGTGTGCGGTTCCTATTTGATAACATTATAGAATCTGTGGAACGATTTTCGACATCCACAGGGTTCGGATGCATACTAGCGCATTCTATGGGTCTGGGGAAAACTCTACAAATTGTATGCTTCTGTGATATATTTTTGCGACACACGAATTCCAAGACTGTGTTATGTATTATGCCTATAAATACTCTTCAGAATTGGGTATGTTTTATGTTACTTTATTTGTTTTTATGAAATGTTTTTTGGAAATCCATAGTTAAAAGAAATTGGTAAAATATTTTGGCTACAACCCATAGACGTATCACTGCTGGACACGGGTCTCCCCCACAGACTTAGCTGCAGGTGGTCACCATACCATACTCCACCACATTGCTCCAATTGGTGGAGGGGTTACGGGACAACCCAGTGTCAATGTTCTCAAGCCATTCGAAGTTACACCGACCACAAAACAACCGCGCCCGTCATTGCTTAAGTCTTTTGATTACATTGAATCAACACGATCCATTGGGCTATAACACAACGTAAAACATTTACAAACATGTTAAACACACAAATCAAATTAAACTAAAGTATCTCATATTTCACATGTTCCGGAATTTAATGAATCACTACCATAGTAATATGGACAGTTATTTTTACGAAAAATCTTGTTAGGAAACTAAGTCTATTATATGTTATTACAATTCTAATGGTTTCAATTTCAGGTTGCTGAATTCAATATGTGGCTTCCAGTGGACCCTACTAACAGTCCCCTAGCTGTGCACGGGGAAGTACGACCACGCAATTTTCCAATTTACGTACTAAATGACAGCCATAAGACTTTACAAATGCGTGCCAAAGTAGTTAAGGTATAGGACATCTAATGTACATACTGCATACTATAAGTTTAATATTATTATGGGCTTGGCTATTCATCCCATGATCAATAGCTAATCCTATCACATTTAACGTTAGTGTTTATAATTGAATAAATTATATTTATTACTTACTTATTATTAGTTTATTTTGTATTGCACCTAGAATTTCGTTAAGCGTTTATAGCAATTTTTTTTTTTAAATTTTGATCCTTAATTGTATGTTATCAAACTTAAAAATGAATACTAATTAAGATAATTTTAACCATTGTCTTTTGTCTTTTAAGGATTGGAGTTCGACGGGTGGTGTATTAATGATAGGTTATGAGTTGTATAGGTTACTAAGTATGAAAAAAGACAAAAAGCCTCGTAAGAAGAAAGAAAAGAAGTCTGATGCAAAAGTCGAAGCCGAAAAAGAAGATAAAAAATTGGATTTAGGAAATGATGACACACAGGTTTACTTTTCTCTAATTACTATTTAGTTACATGTCTGCTTCGTTGGTAGTTATAATGGAACCGATAGATGGTGTTACGCTACACGGGCTTCGGCCGGCAAGTGGATGGTTGACCATGAATATCATCCTCCACGTTATGCTGTTAGTAGCAATTGTTATCGTGAAGCCATGTCGAAGACCTTCGAGCGGCCTAAAAAATTCCGACAATCAGTACGGCCACTGTTAGTGGCCTATAGTGTTATAACGTAACTTTTATAAAAAGTGTATCAGGTTTAGAATCATTCATTTTTCATTATATGATATTTGTTTACGAACAATTATATTGTTAATGAACGTCCTGTAAAATTTTTATTTACTACTGGTTAACTAATTTGATTGGATTGTATAACATAAACTGACAAATAATATAATATTTTAGGACTCAAAGAAGGCAGATGAAATGAAAATTGAAAAGGAGGATGATGTAGAATTAAAAGATGAGAAAAAGGATGAGACAAATGAAGAAGATAAAAAATTGTTGGATGGTAAAAATACACTTATTTATGATTTATTTTGACTAGGACTTTAACCCCAAGTGATCCAAAATCCGGCAATTATCATGCTATTAAGGTATCTCTACAATCATAGACTTAATCCAAAGCAATGTTCAAAGTGAAAATCTGGCGAATAAAAAACTAAACTGTGCCAACGTTCAGACACCTCCGTTACAGTGATCTTAGACATACCTTTTTTGCATTCCTAGCTGCATGACAGTTCTCCATGACATTCTGCAATCAAATTGCTCTTGATTGATAATATATTTTTTTTATACAGAAATGTATGAGGCTTTAGTACGTCCAGGCCCAGATCTCGTAATTTGCGACGAGGGCCATCGGATCAAAAATTCCCACTCAAACATATCATATGCATTGAAACAAATGCGGACTAAGCGACGTATTGTCCTCACGGGTAAGTGTCATTATGTACCTAAGTTATTTTTTATTTATTTTAATATCATTGCACATTAAAAACATAAAGAAAAAATAGATGTACATCATGAATTGTTATTGTGAATTATTATATCTGTTGAATCGAATATTTACACTCTATTTACGAATTATTTTACAGGGTATCCATTACAAAATAATTTATTGGAATACTGGTGTATGGTTGACTTCGTGCGGCCAAACTATCTCGGCAGTAAGACGGAATTCTGCAACATGTTCGAAAGGCCTATACAAAACGGACAGTGTATAGATTCGACGCCACAAGATATCAGACTGATGAGATATCGAGCTCATGTTCTCCATTCCCTGCTTGTGGGTTTCGTGCAGAGGTAGGATTTATATTTCATTATATTTATTGTGATTAAGTAAAATAAATAATTCATAACTTACTCAGTACAATTTTATACCATTTAGTTTCTGGGTTTTTCTTTTATCTTTGCTGATATGAAAATTTAACTGTATTGTGGGCGTAAGTAAGCGTAAGGATACACTTTTCAGTTTCCATAATATATACATACGTAGATACTATGAGAGTTGAATAGCTATTTGACAATTTCAAACATCTTAACCTAGTATAATATTACTTTTGATCAATATTTGATAGTTTTATACGCGGACAGTTTAGTTTATCCTTACGATTGTTAGAGTCCCAGCCCGCTCATATAGCTCTCTATAAAATGTGTTTTTATCGATTAAATTAAAAAATCGTTAATATTATTTTTAAATGACAGGCGATCGCATGCAGTGTTACAGTCGACATTGCCTCAGAAAGAAGAGTATGTACTGTTGGTACGCATGACTCCGCTACAGCGCAAACTATACGATAGATTCATGAATGAGGTTGTTCGTTCTACCTCTGTTCCCAATCCTTTGAAGGCGTTTGCTATTTGTTGTAAAGTAAGTTATCTTGCTACTTTTTGTTTGAACATTTTATAATATAATTTTTTAACTCTCAAAATTAAATAAAAATTAAATTGTGTGGTTTTATGAAACAACGGTAAAAGTGAAACTTTTTTTCATATTATAGACATTTAACTAAATAATTTTCCATTAAGGGTATAAAAATCGCTTTATCAATCTTAATTTTATACTTGGAAAATTGTAATAATAATGGGAAATAAAATAACAAGCGTCACTACACTATTAGCCGTTCGAAATATATGTATCTAAATTTCAACAAATTCTGTTAAGTACGTTTGGTCGAATGGTCCAACCTTTGTTAAAAACAACCCTCTACGCCGCGAGTCGCGGTTGGGATCGAACCGCAGTGTCTCAACAAAAAATAAAATTTTAGATTCAGAAGATTTTAAAATGTAATGCGGCGTGCGTCACGCGACTTGCGACAGACAAGCCAAAATTTTCAGAACGATGTAATAAAAGTTTCACTTTAAAAATGGGTGTACGTTTAATACATTTAATACTTTTTAGATATGGAACCATCCAGATGTGTTGTATAAATTCCTAAGAAAACGCAGTGAGGCCAATGCTGCTATTGAGGAAGATTTGGATTTAGAAGAAATTGGTGGAGTCACAAAAGCTGGTCGTGCTAAAAATAAAACGCCTGGTCGGAAACCAGGAAAACCAGCGAAGCCGAGGGTAAGTTAAATTTAACATAATTGTGTGAAAAAATATTATCAGTTATGTCACGTTAAACAGTTTATGCTATATAGAAATTGATGAATTAAAACGTAACCATGCTTAACAGGGATCAGCGAAGAAGCCAGCGGCATCGATTCAGCCAAATGTAGCGGGAGTGAAACCAAATCACCCGAATCCCCGTAACCTTACTGGACCGCCGTATCCTCCCAATGGTCCCTACGGCCCTCACGGTCCACCTAGCTCGTACAGGCCGGACCAACCTGATAGACCGTACCCACCTTATCCACCTTATCAAGGCTCCGCACAAGGATACTATCCCCCTAATCAAGGGTTTGACCAACAGTACGATAACTCATATTACCCTCAACAACCACAACCCTACGGAAATAATTATCCCAATCAATACCCACCCGGTACTCCAGATGGCAGTCAAGGATATGGCCAGAACTACTGGGGTTCTGGGAATTATTACAATAACACAGGATTCTACGGAAACCCTCAACAATTCGGAAGTAACGAATCGTCTTCAGATTTCTCAGGTCCTCCGCAGCAATTCAGAAGCAATGAAAGTTCCACTGACGTAAGGCCTCACCCCCAAGAATTTCCGAACAGTCAACCTCCCGCAGCAATAACCGGTAACTCACAGCAATTTCCTAGCGCACAACTACCCCCGGGCTTTAGAGGCAATCCACAGGAATATCCAGGTAGTCAAACTTCACCAGATTTTCCTGGTAATTCTCAACCATTCGCAAATAATCAACCATCAGATATGCGAACAAATCCTCAGCAGTATTCAAACAATCAACAATCGCCTGACTTGAGGGCAAGCCAGGCATATACTAAAAATCAAAGTCCTCTTGACTTTGGCAATCCCCCACCATTTTCAAATAATCATGCTCCTACAGATTCAAGGACTCCACAACAGTACCCAGCTACTCAAGTATCACCAGAGCTGAGAGGAAATCAACAGCAATATGCTAATAATGAAGTGGCCTTGGATCTAAAACCTAATCCACAATATACAAGTAATCAACCACTTCCGGAGACTAGGGGCGTTCAACCACAATACTCTAATAACCAGCAGACAACTTTAGACTTAAGAGGCAATCTTTCACATTATCCAAACAATCAGGCTCAAGATTTCACCAGAAATTCACAGCAATATAGTAATAACTCTGCACCAGATCCAAGAGGCAATACCCAGCAATTTGCAAACAATCAACCAGCAACTGATGGTGGAATCAATCAGCAACATTATCCAAGTCGTCAAGGTTCAGAGTTTGGAGGGGCGCCGCAGCAGTATACAAGTGGTCAGCCGTCTGAATTTAGTGGCACCACACCACAGTATGCAAATAATCAACCACCATCTGACTTTAGGGGGAATTCACAGCCTTACTCAAATACCCAGCCTCCATCAGATTTTAGGAATAACACACAACCGTATACCAATAATCAACCTGCTTCAGATTTAATACCCGGCAGTAATCCATCTGAACCTTATAGTTCTCAACAGTATCCATCAAACTTCAGTGCATCTCAAAATGATCCACCACCTTATTCTGATAATGCGCTACAGCCATACGATGCAAACAAACAAAGTAGTTTTAGTAATAATCAGAGACCTTATCAAAGTTCTTTTCACAATAATCAAAATTATGGAGAATTTAATCAGAATTCAGCAACGACATCCCCATATCCTGCGAATCAATCCTCGCCAGGTTTCACCAACCAAGGCTTTCCAAATTATCCCGGTAATAGTAATGCATTTGGAACCAACTCACAATCGGCTTCATACAATCGGTTTGGAAATACACCGCAGAATTATACTGATTATGGAAATCGGGCACCAAGTAATAATTTAACGGATCCTTCTATTAAAACTGAGTCAAACGTGGATCCTAATTACCAAACAATTGAAAAGAAAATCGATCCTAATGCGCCTCAAAATCCACATGATATGTCGTACGGTAATGCAGCTTATAATTATTCACAGCCAAACACGTCTATGTACCCTGAACAAACGGGATCGGACCCGTGTCAATATTCCAATTACGGACCTCCTTTTGAAAGTAAGCCTCCACTTGGTAGTGGCAGTTCTGTCACTCCGTGGCCAATAGCCGAAACTATAAAGACTGAAGTAGACAAATTGAAAGCCGAGGATAGAATTGAAATGAAGTCTGAATCTGATGGTGAAGTCAAAATAGAAGATTTAGATACAAAAAAACTAGTGAAAGATGAAATCAATAAAGGTAGTCTATCAAACAATTCAATTAAGCCAATATTGTCTCCTGCGATAAAGCCTTTTAATACGACTAAGAAAGCAGCAGGCGCTGGTAAGAGTGATGAGTCGGACACCGAGAAAGAACTTCCCAAAAAGAACAAAAGAGGCCGCCCTAAAGGAAGTAAAAATGGAGATGGGAAGGCGAGACAAAAAGCTAATGCGAAACCAAAAGGGAGGAAGGATCGTAAAACTTCCAAAGAAAAAAATAATGAGGATGAAGAAGAAAAAGAGTCTGAAGAAAGCGAAAAAGAAGAAAAATTGAATAAAGAAGAAGAATTGGCTTTAGTCAAAAAAGCTGAAGAAATGACGTACGACTGGGCTGCGGACTTGCTAAAAGATTATATTCCTGGGATCATAGAAAATTCTGCTAAGATGGAGATTTTCTTTTACATTTTAAACGAAAGCATCAAACTAGGTGACAGACTCTTGCTTTTCAGCCAGAGTCTTTTTACACTCAATCTCATCGAAGATTTCTTAGAAAGGAATTATATACCTGGAACGCATTGTCTATGGGAACGAAACACTTCATATTTTCGTAAGTATCTCAATGCTTAACAAATGCTTTACTACTACATTTCATGGAACGCCTCAGTATGTTTTACAAAAGTAACTTATAATTTTTCAAAAATGCGCACAATTATGCGTCTATAAATTAGTGAATACATAATATAAAGACCGCAGTTAAAGGTCCTTGCTAAATATTTTCTACGAACACTTTATGACTAGGAATTCGTATTCAAAATGCAAAACGAATGCTTTTTTGGTTAGGCTAGTGGCCAATCGGACTTTCGGAAGTTGTTAGGCTATACTATAATCTGGTTAGACACTAACTCCTCCACCAATTTCAATGGGAGCATCTTAGCGGAGTATGCTATATACCTTCTCTATTGCTAGAAAGAGTCCTGTGCCCAGCGGTGGGCCAATAATGGCAACCCAATATTGGCCCACCGCTGGCCAGCTTGGCATTCCAATTCCAAGGTGATGTGTTGCCTTTCGGCATTAAGTCTTTGCAGGAACCTAGATAATAATGGTGTTTACAAAATAAAATTTTAAATGTTTTCAGGACTCGACGGTTCCACGCACGCCCTAGAGCGCGAGAAGTTGATCAACGAGTTCAACGCCAACCCAAACATATACTTGTTCCTCGTGTCGACCCGCGCCGGCTCGCTGGGCATCAACCTTGTGGGCGCGAACCGGGTTATTGTTTTCGATGCCAGCTGGAACCCGTGCCATGACACCCAAGCTGTGTGCAGAGTCTATAGGTATCAAATAAATCTTAATCCAATATTTGATACAGTATTTATTTATTTAATTTAAACTCTACACTAATTGATAGGTACGAAGGGCGGTCTGAATTCTAAGGCATTTTCTAACAGTCGTCGTCAGCCCAGTGGTAATGGCAAAAAATTGGTTGGGAGCGATCATATTATTTATAATAGTGGCTAACGATATTTGGACGTGATTATGTTGGTTGTAATACTTGTCAAGCATCTAAAAAGCCCCTATTCATAACAGCGGGACAAGATATTCTAAACCTATTTTTGATCAAAGACAAGTACCTACTCAAGTCATAAACAATTCATTCAATTTAGATTTTCCCTTTATTTTGCTTTGATAGCATGTTTTTATTAACATTTTTACGATATGATAACTTTTTAACAAATTTTAAAGTAGTTAATTGTTTATTTAGGTACGGACAGAAGAAACCATGCTTCGTATATCGTTTCGTAATGGACTGGTGTCTCGAAAAGAAGATCTACGACCGTCAGATCAACAAGCAAGGTATGGCGGACCGCGTTGTCGACGAATGTAACCCTGACGCGGTGCTGTCTATGAAGGAAATCACAAATCTTTGTTTCGATAACGATGAAAAGGTTTGTAAAATCGACTGCTATTTTATTAAGGTTAGGAAGAGATGTCATGCTTGATCTTTAATGTATGCCTAAAATGTTTATATTTAAGTATTTTTAATATGTATTTGTGTAAATATTGCATACAGCTACATGACGTAAACAATGAAAAATGTTGTCTTATACATCTTTTATTTGATCAACATTCGAAATTGCATTATATCGGGTAACTAGTCTGTGAAGTACTATTTATCAGTTATGTATAAAAAAATCACTTTTTGCACATGCACGTTATTTTTCCGTGAGTTCATGTGATTTGGTAATTTTTTGCAGGAATCTGAAATAAAGGATTTATCTGAGCATAAAGAGAAATACATAGACGTCTTGATGCAGGGAATTTTAACGTTGCACGGAAAATTGCTAAGCAAAGAACCATTTCAACATGAATCTCTATTAGTTGATAGGAAAGAGAAGAAACTGTCTAGTGCTGAAAAGAGACTTGCGCAAAGAGGGTAAGTAATGTTACTAAAGTAGTAATAATAATTATAGCCTGTATTTTCACTGTTATACATGAATTAGGTAACTTAAATCTTCTTAAAACGTCACTAGGAAATCATGAAATCAAACATATCAAATAATGGTTAGTCAGCTTTTTTTTTAGATTTAAAAATGTTAATTATGTACTTTTAAAGTTAAAAAGGGTTAATAATATTAATAAGAGGGTAGGGGAAGAAATTGATGCCGTCGTCAGTAACTGCCGTTAGCTACGTGCAATGAAAATGAGCCATAATACCGGCTTTAATGAAATAATCCATAGCCCAATGGCTCAGGTCGATTTAATGTCATCGAATGAGTTAAGCAACGACGGGCGCGGTCGGTTTGTGGATGGGTGACCGCTAGTGGCAAAATTTCATGGACGCTACCGTGCTTCGGAGGGCACGTAAAGCCGTCGGTCCCGGTTGTTTTCAATGGTGGAAACAGTCGTTAAGCCTTGTCGAAGACCTTCGGGTGGCTTGAGAACATTCGACACTGGGTTGGCCACTAACCCCTCCACCAATCCGCATTGGAGCAGCGTGGTGAAGTATGCTCTAGACCTCCCGCAGCTGCGTCTGTGGGGGAGACCCGTGCCCAGTAGTGGGACGTCTATGGGTCGCAGCGAATGAAATAATATTATGTAGATACGAGCTTGAAAAGAAGGCAGCGGCCGCACCGAAGCCAACGGGTGCGTACCGCACGGTGCGCGCCGCGGACGGCAGCCTGGTGCAGCGGCCGGTCGCGTCCGTGCGGCCCATGCAGCACGCCGGCGCGCGCTGGATCCCCGCCGACGTGTGGCGCCGCCAGGGCATGACCGCGCAGGAGATGACGCTGCCGCTGGGTGAGTGCACTGCCTGAACCCGAGTAGGTAGTACCTGTAGGCCGCGTACCGCACGGTGCGCGCCGCGGACGGCAGCCTGGTGCAGCGGCCGGTCGCGTCCGTGCGGCCCATGCAGCACGCCGGCGCGCGCTGGATCCCCGCCGACGTGTGGCGCCGCCAGGGCATGACCGCGCAGGAGATGACGCTGCCGCTGGGTGAGTGCACTGCCTGAACCCGAGTAGGTAGTACCTGTAGGCCGCGTACCGCACGGTGCGCGCCGCGGACGGCAGCCTGGTGCAGCGGCCGGTCGCGTCCGTGCGGCCCATGCAGCACGCCGGCGCGCGCTGGATCCCCGCCGACGTGTGGCGCCGCCAGGGCATGACCGCGCAGGAGATGACGCTGCCGCTGGGTGAGTGCACTGCCTGAACCCGAGTAGGTAGTACCTGTAGGCCGCGTACCGCACGGTGCGCGCCGCGGACGGCAGCCTGGTGCAGCGGCCGGTCGCGTCCGTGCGGCCCATGCAGCACGCCGGCGCGCGCTGGATCCCCGCCGACGTGTGGCGCCGCCAGGGCATGACCGCGCAGGAGATGACGCTGCCGCTGGGTGAGTGCACTGCCTGAACCCGAGTAGGTAGTACCTGTAGGCCGCGTACCGCACGGTGCGCGCCGCGGACGGCAGCCTGGTGCAGCGGCCGGTCGCGTCCGTGCGGCCCATGCAGCACGCCGGCGCGCGCTGGATCCCCGCCGACGTGTGGCGCCGCCAGGGCATGACCGCGCAGGAGATGACGCTGCCGCTGGGTGAGTGCACTGCCTGAACCCGAGTAGGTAGTACCTGTAGGCCGCGTACCGCACGGTGCGCGCCGCGGACGGCAGCCTGGTGCAGCGGCCGGTCGCGTCCGTGCGGCCCATGCAGCACGCCGGCGCGCGCTGGATCCCCGCCGACGTGTGGCGCCGCCAGGGCATGACCGCGCAGGAGATGACGCTGCCGCTGGGTGAGTGCACTGCCTGAACCCGAGTAGGTAGTACCTGTAGGCCGCGTACCGCACGGTGCGCGCCGCGGACGGCAGCCTGGTGCAGCGGCCGGTCGCGTCCGTGCGGCCCATGCAGCACGCCGGCGCGCGCTGGATCCCCGCCGACGTGTGGCGCCGCCAGGGCATGACCGCGCAGGAGATGACGCTGCCGCTGGGTGAGTGCACTGCCTGAACCCGAGTAGGTAGTACCTGTAGGCCGCGTACCGCACGGTGCGCGCCGCGGACGGCAGCCTGGTGCAGCGGCCGGTCGCGTCCGTGCGGCCCATGCAGCACGCCGGCGCGCGCTGGATCCCCGCCGACGTGTGGCGCCGCCAGGGCATGACCGCGCAGGAGATGACGCTGCCGCTGGGTGAGTGCACTGCCTGAACCCGAGTAGGTAGTACCTGTAGGCCGCGTACCGCACGGTGCGCGCCGCGGACGGCAGCCTGGTGCAGCGGCCGGTCGCGTCCGTGCGGCCCATGCAGCACGCCGGCGCGCGCTGGATCCCCGCCGACGTGTGGCGCCGCCAGGGCATGACCGCGCAGGAGATGACGCTGCCGCTGGGTGAGTGCACTGCCTGAACCCGAGTAGGTAGTACCTGTAGGCCGCGTACCGCACGGTGCGCGCCGCGGACGGCAGCCTGGTGCAGCGGCCGGTCGCGTCCGTGCGGCCCATGCAGCACGCCGGCGCGCGCTGGATCCCCGCCGACGTGTGGCGCCGCCAGGGCATGACCGCGCAGGAGATGACGCTGCCGCTGGGTGAGTGCACTGCCTGAACCCGAGTAGGTAGTACCTGTAGGCCGCGTACCGCACGGTGCGCGCCGCGGACGGCAGCCTGGTGCAGCGGCCGGTCGCGTCCGTGCGGCCCATGCAGCACGCCGGCGCGCGCTGGATCCCCGCCGACGTGTGGCGCCGCCAGGGCATGACCGCGCAGGAGATGACGCTGCCGCTGGGTGAGTGCACTGCCTGAACCCGAGTAGGTAGTACCTGTAGGCCTGTAGGTGAAGGGGGTTACACTGCCGCTCTAAGATAAGAATAAACATGGACTTCAGAGTGAGGGGTCCCCAGTCCTCCTCCCGCCCCTTAAGGGCAGGAGTCCCTCAAGGCTCTCCACTTTCCTCACTGCTCTACTCCCTTTTTACTAGTGATATCCCTAAACGCCCTAATGTGGAATTATCCTTATTTGCTGATGATACTGCCTGCTTTATATTTTTCATCATATGATATCGCACTAGGTGAATGTGTAGGAAATGGAAAATACAAGTCATTTCCAGACAAAAGTGCAGCAGTTCTTTTCACCCTCAAACACCGATACTTCAAGAAGGTGTTAATGCCCATTTCCACGTTTAACAAACCAATTCCCTGGTCACAGTCGGCAAAATACCTCGGAGTTACCTTAGATAGAAAATTACCATTCGCTGAACACATGTAAGTGGTGCGCAACACAGCCGCTTCCGTGACGGGTCGCTTATACGCCCTCTCTACTCTACTCATAAGGAAGAAAATTATAAATAAATAATCTATCGGGCCATCTAAATCCTTTGGTGGTATGGTAAAATAAGCTATGTCCCGGAATCGGGAGTACCAGCCCGATTTAAACGACCCAGACATGTGCTAATAGACCCCGATGACGCAATTACTATTGCTGATAGGATAACATACCACATGTTAACCGCCCCTGTCGGTGGGGACGAAGACATCTTTCGAACGGCTAAAATGAGGATTCCCCGAGCGATTGGTCGATCCACTTCTTGGTTACAAACACAGTGGAGGTCCAGAACGAACGGGTAGACCGTTCGATCAATCGCATCCACATACTTATGGGGTTTATCATTTACCTTTTGGTTTGAGCTTTTTGAAGCTTACTACGCTATTTGGTGACGTCTTAAAGACAATATAACCATACAGCAAAAGTCAAAAAGACAGGAAAATACAATTTTAAATATTATATACTTTATTTTTAACTAACGAAATAAAATTTTACTAATAGTTTAATAAGAACAAGAAATGAGAAAACTAATCATATGTATTAGAATCAGATGTGTCATCTGCAGATAAAAAGTAATTATACTACTTCCCTTTTTTCGGTGCTTACATTATAGATGTAGAAGAAACATCGTAACGAAATACTTCGTTATCTAATCATGAGTAATAATTTCATAAATCAGCTGCTTCAGAAATTATTTTACTTTTACAAAAACAACTTGGAACTAAATTGAATAGAATACAATGCACTTTATTTTTTCGTTACATTATGTCGCGTCTGGTGTCTGCTCTCTTTGTAAAAAGTAAGAGCTTCTTGCACAGCTTCATCATAGCAAAAACATCCTCACGAAGCGCCGGTTAAGAGTTTTAGATTCACAATTAATCTGTAATTTGTGATGTGTTTATACACATATATTATGTTCATCAACATATTATGTTCAAGCCATTTGCCGTCGGAGATTATTTGTACGAAAATATAAACTGATTTCATTGTTTATTTAGTTCACAGTGATAAAGATAAGAAATAGTGTTCACATAGCATTATAGAGTAATGTTTATAAATATGCAATTTAATTCAAAGTAATATTCTTTGTAAAGGACAGTTTTAATATTTTTATGACATACATAATATTGTTTCAGATGTTGTGATTCCGACTAATTCCACCGAAAAAACAAACATTGTCTTGAAAGCAGGACAACGTGTTATGGTACTTAAGTCGCCTAAAGGAATTTACATGCAATTGGAATCGGGGAAAATAATTGCTATAAAAACATCACTAAAAGGCTTACAGAAAGGTGTCGAAAGTAAGGATAATCCAGTGGGTAAAAAAGGTAAAATTATTCTATAACTTAGTATTTAAATATAGTTTTTAGCTTAAATAAATGTATTCTTTTCGAACATGATTTCAAATTAATATTATTTCCTTTAGTTTTAGGCGCCCGTCCATCGTCTACAATAATACCGGGATCTTTGAAGAATAACTCTGCCATCACTATAACGTCTAAAGCTAGTCCTAGACCAGGGTTTAATAGGGTTTTAACCAGACCTTCGAATTTACAAAATAAAATGGGCAGGCAAATGATACCCGGCCAAAAGTTGGCTGAAATTCGAAATAGGCTGGGGGAGTTACGATCATACTCTCCAATTCGGGGGCGATCTGTTTTACCTCAAGGAAGGTTATTGCGACCTAATTTGCCTGGCTCTGTTAGCATAACAAGAATACCTAAGGAGATTAAAAAAACTGTCAGTGATTATGACGGTTCAGCTAAAAATAAAACTAGTATAGGATCTGAAGAAGATGCACAAATTTTAGACAGCGATGATGAAGATGAAACTCCTAAAAAAGAAGTGATTAATAAGGATATGACCACGAAAGAAGATAATGCTGTTGATAAGGATACAAATGTCAAGTCCGACAACAAAACAGAAAGTGATAATAGTCAAAAAGAAACGCAGCCAGAACATAAAACAGACACGCCATCAAATACACAAGATAGTAAAACAAATGATAACATTGATAATGATCAACCAACCAAAGAGACACTGATAGTTTTGACAACTGATGAGAAGTTACCTTCCGAGGAAGCATTAGAAAACAAGACAACAGAGGAAATTGCAGACATGTCAATGAAAACACAAAATAGACTTAATATGGAAAACACTCAAACATATCCTGCAGAACCTATGGAGAGGAAAATAAATCTATTGAAGAACTACAGGCACCAACGTCCTGGAAGTAGACCGCAATCAGAGTCGAGTCTAAGTCAGCTTGAGAAAACCGCTAGTGCGCTCAATAGTGAGGGAGCACCAGACTTCCGAAAACATTTAGACGACATCACTCAGTCATATTCACCTGGTGAAGATAAACCTGCTGCTAAGTCAAAGAAAAAGAAATCACCGGCTAAGACGGCGAACTTACCCGAATCTCATAATGATGTTCCTCCAAGTGCTGCAAATATGTCTCATAGCGTATCGAATTTACTTGGGAACTCTAGTAGTATGACAAGGAAAGTTGATCCCGCTTTGCCACATATGGTAACGCCTATGAGTGCTCAACCTATGTTGCATGGCAGTAATACATCTCAAGATTCAATGGTCTCGAGAGGTCCAGCACATGGATACAGTATGCCCCAAAACTTTAGCCCCAGCCCTCTTCCTTCTATACCTAGCATGGGGCATAGTGGTGTGATACCTTCTTCTTCTACATCTCCTAGCATCGACGCGGGGAAAATGCCTGGAGTGCCCAGCGTTCCTACTCCAGTGATGGCAACTCCCACACCGAGTTACCCTTCTACTAATCAATTGCCACCAGAACGACCATACAGCCAGTATCCAGGTACAAATCACTCTAATTTAAACGAATTTAAACCAAACCGGCCGGGGCACATATTTATTTCACACATAAATATTTGTCCTCGGGTCATCCGCAATACGTGTGAGTGTGTAGCTTTTATTTATTTATTTTATTTTGTAGGTTACGGGATGGGATTCGGCGCATACCCTGGCGGGTGGGAATACGGGGGGTACGGTACGGCACCGCCGTACTACCCGTACGGGGCGCCGCCGTACCCCGCCGTGCCCCCCGCGCACCCCGCCCAGCCTCCCGAGGGCTACATGCCGCCTAATCCCCAGTGGTAGAACAATTCATGGACAATTGCTGTGAACAGTAAAGATTTATTACACGTTATTTTGCCGCATAAAGTTCTTAGTGCGTGTGAATGAGTAAGTGTTTTGTAAAAAAACGTTCTTTTCGAATGGTTTCGAACGCTCGCGCCGATGTTTGTCGACTAGTGTACGTTATGTTAGTAGTATCGGAGGTTTCGGCACGGTAGTGTGGACGGATTACTGTATTTCGAATATAGTCGTTTTTCTATTTATGTATTGTATATTATAAATTGATAAACTTACCTAAGACGTCGTGGGACGTTTCGTCTTCTACTGTTCATATTCTATACTAATCTGTTTTATGTTTAATTTCAACAGACTGAATTGTTTAACGCCTAAAACAAGTATGTTTGTACATTTCATTCATACTATAGAACGTACATTTTCGTTTGCGTAGCAAATTTAAATGTAAAAAAAAACGATTAATGCAATCTAATTCATAATAAATATGTTGCCCCAGTACTTATCAAAAGTATACGCACGAAGTTAACCAGGACATTGAAAGTTTTGTTTTATAGACGCGAATAATTATAAGGATAATGTATTTTATTTATAGCATTTTATATAAGTATAGAAAACGATATCAAAATTTCACTCCACTAGCGAAAATTTATGAAATGAGATGAATCATTGCAGTCTTTTCATTGAATGTGGCTATATGGTTTGGTCAATGGATGTGATATGTTGCTAATCTATCTAAGTTAAATAGTATATAAGAAGTATTTATCGTTAGTTTAGATAGGAGCCTTAATGATTAGATCTTAGATACTTTGGTTCACTCTTAACCGTAAAAAGGCCCGTGATATGTGTTAACTTTTTCATAATGACTATTATACAAGTAAATACAATACTTATACATAGGATAACTATCTATTTTATGTGTGAAAACATAATTGAGAACTTTGTGCGTAGGTATCATTAATTAAATACCGTATTTATTCTGTATAGTTAAGAAGTAATGCTAAAATTCAAAATTATATCTTCTATGTGCATTTGTCAATAAAATGTTTAGAAAAGTTATCTGACAATGTATGTGTTAGAGATGGCAAATAAATAAATTAATTAAACTAATAATAAATTTGCAATTGTATTACGTACAACAAAAAATCAACTACGTTCTATACAAATTGTATTGTATTTCAATTTGAGGCGCTAGTCTTTTAATTCTAGGAACATAAATGTCTCAATTTATACTTTTAGACGGTCCTTAATTTATGACGGTCCTACTTAGAAATAAGTGATAAACATGATGATTAAATTTAATGTGAGGCTGTATTCGACAACATTATGTTTCTTGTATACTCGAAATAAGTATTATATTAGAACTTTAAAGGGTCAAATATTTTTTACCATTGAACCGTATATACCATTGTACAATTTGTACGTCATTGTAGTCATGGACGTATAAAAAAAGAAGGACATCGCGTCGTCTACACCGAAAGCGAAGCACTCTACCGATTATATTTCTTTGTATGTCTTTCTTTCTATGTCTTTGGATGTAAAACAGTACCCAGACAGTCAGCCGGCATGCAGCGGTGCGGCTTGCTTGGAGACTTTTTATATATGTCTGTGGTTTACGTTAACCAAAATTTTTTTTTGTGGATGTCGTAATATTTGGAATTTTATTAGTCTCAATGAATAGGTATATAGTAAAAGCAATTTACTGTTATATTTGCCATCTCTAAAATTATGCCAATTAAGTAGTGGGGCCTTTCCATAAAAAGTTGCTAGAGGTTGAAGCGAAATAAGAAATGGTTAAAAGGTTAAAACACAAGAAATGGTAAATGGATTGATGAAACCAGAAATGAAATGTGTATATTTTTAAAGATTTACTCATTTATTTTTAATATTGGTTTTTTATAATAAATATCCCGCTTTTATACTTATTTACAATCCTAAAACAACTATGTGGAGGCACTGAACCATTTTTTTCTTCTATTTTACATAGTATTCCATATCCAAACGCTTAGAATAATAATCCAAACTGTTTTTTGATTTGTATTAAAATTGATAATGTAATTTTTGACTACCAACACTCACTTTCATTAGAATTGTGGCATTGGAAGTATTTATTTACCAAGTGCTTTAATTGTTTCTGTTATAATTTCAAAATGAAAGGCCTTGCTCTATTTTTTTGTCATTCCGAGAAAAAGTATTTCTATTAATATTTATAAAAGATTTGGCTTAAGAATAAAATACATTATCTCCATAGTTAATTTAGGCAGTGACCAATGGTTCTTTACAACAACATCTTAAAATACTTTTTTCTAAAACAGACCTTTTACAAGGGTAATTTGATGGAAACTTAAATCATCATTTACATAACTTAATGCATTTGAATTTCTTAACATCTTCATAATGATATTATTCTAGTAGGGAGTACTTATTTATTGTGTTCCTAATAATTTACAAAACCAAGTATTTCATAGGTTTATAATTGAATAATGTGAACAATAAAAATTTGGATGTTTGAACGTAGGACACCTGATTCGATGGTGTAATGAAATCTTTTGTATTATTTTAATGATAAATATAATTTTCAGTGATAGGAATGATGTATGTTGTCCTGTGTACAAATAGTGTTCGACTTGATTGCTCGAAGTGATAAATATTAAACATTGCATTTTCAAATGGACAAATAGTACTATACTGGCGATATGTAATAAAGAAATTAACAAATAATAAAGTTTTTAATTTTTCCTATTCAATTAATCTGACGAACCTAAAGTTTTAAGTGCATATATTATTATAGACATTGTCTATAGCTGGGTTTATATTTGTCTGCTGTGTTGTGTTGTTATGTGCTCTGAAGAAATAGCTGGTTCACATATATGTGCCGTGTTCTGATGCCATCTGATGATTTTTAAAATCAGTGCAGTCGTAGCTGGGTGGAAGACACTTGTACATTGTATTTGAATAAATGTATACGCACCTCTGAAGAATCTGCGAGCGAAGCTGCGGGCGATCACTAGTAACTTATAAAAATCAAGTACCTGATAAGTTTTACTTCAATCGCGCGTAAAGGTTACATTTTTTTTGTTTTGCGTCCCGACAACAAAAAGGACTACCCTCCGGGCATGACCTTGACATACCTGGGAGGGAGGCAGGAAATGTACCGCATGCATACCAGTACAGCCGGCTGTACTGATTGTGTCCGTAAACTAAAACCTGCCTTAAAGATGGCTTTGGTCTTACCCTCAAGCAGACACCGGAGGCGACCCCGCTTGGAGAGGCGGGGCGCAAGCGGCGCTACCCTAGGGCCCTACCGCGTGTTGACTGCACAGAGTGCTGTCGAAGAGGGGACTTGTGCCATCGGGGGATGGTAATATCTGAGAGAATAGATTATTCGTCCTTGAAGGCCTCTAGTAGGCGTTCCAAGTCAGACGAGAGTTGATTAGGTAGGTCCGTGAGAACATTACGTGGCCTTCGAATTTGATGACCAGTTAGTGTGGGGGTGGTATACTCCACTGTTTCCATAATCAGTGGGTTTGAGTGATTTTCTGAGGACTTGAAGAGTCCCTCTGAGAAGAGAATCTCTCTTTTTCATAGCTTGTATGATGGTTGGGAGTTTTAAATCCCGGTGTAGGTCAGCGTTCCGAACGTAGGGTGCGTTGGTCGCCCCACGACAGAACTTAATTTGCACTACTTGCATCATAAATATATATTATTACTAGCTGATCCCGCAAACGTTGTTCTGCCATATGAAATGTCAAAGAGACGCGACACTTCACGTCAGTGTACGACGGTTAAAAATATAAAAATAGTGTTTAAAAAACATTTTCCAGTGGACTACCTAAATTGTGAATCTAAACCATCCTCGAATCCCCTTGAACACACACAAAAAAATTAATCACCATCTATCCAGCTGTTTAGGAGGATTTCACTGTCATACACACGTACTACACAAGAAATATATATACCTACAAGAAATGTATTATGATATCATAGGCACAGACTGGGGCAGCATAAAGCAATACCGGTCGAATGCAAACCTTGTAGAGCGTTCGCTGGTTCCTGTAGTTCATTTTGCTATGCCTTCGCAACACAGTTGAGTCGGCTTAAATAAAATTTGACGTGTGGTCTAAAGGTTAATCTAAAATCTAATGTTACACCAAGGTACTTGGTTTCGGTCCTCCATGGGACAGAGGTTCCCGCGAAGTGGATGGGGGGGTCATCGAGGTAATGATCGAAGCGAACAGAACATGTTGCGGATTTTTTGACATCCCCGAGCGCGTATGTGGAAGTTAAAATTTTTCAGAATCTTTTACTCCTGATGCGACGATGCGACACGTCAACCTTCACGACAGATCGCGACACGCTAATATAAATCTCACCATAGTAGGTACTTAATGTATGAAATACATACCCACCGTTCTAACGCTTTACGACACGACACCTAAGACAAATATAAATGATCTTTACTTCAAAGAAGTTCTTGGTAGGTAGATATGTAAGTAGTTAATAGTCAATGCAAAACGTTTCTAGAAATTTGTTTATTTGTTATGTACTTATAATTTTCACACAGTAGCACTTAACTACATGAGCTGCTATGGCATGGTTTTTATAAAAGTAATTATTATTATTGTTCATACGTACTTAATTTGCTACCAATTTACATAACCTTGAAACAACAACTTATTAGCGTAGCAGGGAATTGAATCATGATTATTATAATAATAGTATATTATATTAACTGGCTCAAGTTATTAAGTTGACTAGCAAACAAAGTTATTTTGTTCTATAGATGGATTGAATGGAATGTATTGGATCATTTAGGTACTATACCTACTTATCTTACATTTTTAATAAATATGTTCAAGATTGATTGTAGATGTTGTGATGTTCAAGAATGATAATTTGTTTTGATAAGTGATTTGATAGCAGATTATGTTTTAGATATTAGCCTAGAACCTCGCCAATTAATATAAAGTACCATTATGACAATGTACATGTTGGTATGTTGGTTGGTGCACACACCTCCCCACAGAACACATACTCTCTTACTGCACCTCCCGCAGATTTGTTTGTGCGGGCGATCCGTGCCCAGCAGTGGGACGCTATGGGTTGCAGCAGCAGCAGCAGCCTACTTACTTTTATGCGAAATGAATAGCAAACTAGCTGTACCTATCTTTGTTCACAATTTTCCTTATAAAAATAACACCGGCTTGAAGGTACATGGTTTTATGGTTTATCACATTACCTAGGTACGTAATATTACTTATTAAAAACAAGTTCATGATAAATTGCCTAACTGGACAAAAAGGAAGGACATTTAGGTAATCAACATCCTTAAGCTCTGAAGCCCTCCACCACGCTGCTCCAATGCGGATTGGTGGAGGGGTTAGTGGCCAACCCAGTGTCAAATGTTCTCAAGCCACCCGAAGGTCTTCGACTGTTTCCAGCATTGAAAACAACCGGGACCGACGGCTTTACGTGCCCTCCGAAGCACGGTAGCGTCCATGAAATTTTGTTACTAGCGGTCACTCATCCACAAACCGACTGCGCCCGTCCTTGCTTAACTCTTTCGATCACATTGAATCGACGCGAGCCATTGGGCTATGGACGCTACTAAGCTCTTGGATAATCCTACTTAAATACATTGAATTATTTTATACGTACTAAATACTAAATAAAGTTTCCTTTCATAGCAATAACATAGGTGGTACTTACTTGTAGGTACCACCTATGTTATCCAAACCTTATGTAAGATGGATACCTAACGATGTCAGTTCTAGTGACCAATCTGACCAATTAAGGACATGGAAACGCCACTGCAAGGTAGGTAATAACTTTCTATTTTAACGGCGCTATCCGGGTATGTTATGTTATGAAAACAAAAGTATTCAAACAGTGTTCAGTTAGTGTTTACATGAATCCGAGTCGAGGTCCTGTACCATCGGCCTCATACGCAAGCTCAAAGTCGCTCAGCGCGCAATGAGAACTGTGCTCGGTATTTCGCTACGTGAACGGATTTGCATTCCGTAGTCGTCAATAGTATCTAACCGACATAGCTCGACGGGTAAGCGAACTGGGGCTCTATTGTAGAGCCGCTTGTGTGACTTACTCGCTCGACTGCGACTCATATTCGTTAAATAGAAGCAATACAGTATGTACTACAGTCTATCTCTTGATCATCGATCATTGTTGATCGAAGATTACAGCCACAGATATACCTATATTGAAATTTCAGCCAAGCGTTTGCGTAAGCGTAGTATGCAGTATTTGCAGTAGCTAAATCTGTTTTTAATTCATATAGTGCGTATGTGATAAATATACGGGTGCCTAACCTACTTTAGTAGGTACGTGCCAGCCGCAGACTGCCATGCCTAGAGCAAAAGAATACACAAATGAGCAAAGGCAAGTTAGGTGATGGAGATTTTAGGTCCCAAGCTATTCCGGCGTTGCTCAAGGGAGGCGCCGCGCCCCGCCGGTGCGACGGCAACAGAGGGTGCATAAGAATCTCACATATCCCGGCCTCTCCCCTCGGAATCTCTTAAAAAAAGTATCCTTGTCTAGCTCTTGTTTTTAAAACACGTAAAACAGACTGTTTTACCTAGAAATATAATCACCTATTGGTAGGCAATACATACATAAACTTCCGGTAAAGTGCAGTCTTTATTAGTCAATCCTATCATTCAATATGCCATTTTAGACAGTTAATACGATAGGTGATGTAAGTAACTGGGTACTGAATACTGGATTTAAATAAAATTAATCTAATACTTAATTAGGTCAAAAAACAACAGATATCGCAATATCTACATTTATAAAAAAGTTTAAACTTAATTAACTGTAAAATCGGGGTACCTTAAAGACAATTTTATGCATCAATCGGTTCCTCAAATTACGTAGGTAAGACACCTCGACACTTATCTAACTCGTGTAAAACAAAATAAAACATCTTTCTTGTATTTCCTATGGACGGTGAAGTGGTAAATAGGATCTATAAAAAGCGAGCGTGACTGGAGTCTGCTTCCATTATTATGATAGTGACTGCCAAACAGGCTGTGCGGACGGAAATCAGTGCTTCAAGTTGTTATAACATTTGAAAAATACTGTTTTAATTAATTTGCATGAATGTTACATAATATAAA
The DNA here is from genome assembly GCA_944567765.1 of Carterocephalus palaemon. NCBI lineage: Eukaryota > Metazoa > Arthropoda > Insecta > Lepidoptera > Hesperiidae > Carterocephalus > Carterocephalus palaemon. The sequence continues at coordinate 8,349,853 of OX155643.1, read as the reverse complement.
TTATATCTACATAAGTGAAGTTATAAATCATGGCAACAATCATGATGGGGATGAGAATCGTTCTTGTAAGTACTTACTTCGAATAACATTTCACACAAATTGGTTAATCTATACTAATATGTATTATAAAGAGAAAACATTTGTTTGTAATGTTTTCACACAAAAACTACTGGACCGATTTCAAAAATTCTTTCACCATTAGAAAACTGCATCTTCACTGCAGGCAGCATAGGCTATATAATATTACTAGGTGTAATGTAAACGAACTATTGTTATGTATAATTCTGAAATGTTAGTCTAGTTATTGTAATAGTTAAACCAGATATTTATTGTATTAGTTGGTCACTTCTTGGTCTGTGGTAGGGAACTGTTATCAGCTATGGGGCCATATAAATGTCCCCGTAGCTCGGGACCAGAATAGTGCTTCGGTAGCCCCATAGTCCTCCTCAGCTCACGCGTCGAGGTAGGCCACCGAGTTTTAGTAGACTGTGAAATAGTGACAACAGTCAGTTACTGACTTTCTGCAGCTGTACTTAATTGCAGAAGTTGTGCTTTTGACCGCAATGAATCCCACGATAAAATTTTATAAGGGTACCCAATCAATTATAAAATGTTAGAAAAGCCCACTCAGAAATATGTAACATTACTGCAAAAATCAAATCAAATAAGGAAAGTTGTTAAACAGTTTCAGTATCTGGCTTAATTTGTTTACTTAACGATTTGTTCTACTACCATAGCTCATTAGTTTCACTTTCGTTTCAATAACTCTCTCAATAGCCCATACTTCTCTTCACTAAAACCAACTTAATGGTAATTTAGGAATTAACCTTGTGACAGAACGAATTAGATACCCACGACGACGTTAAAATCTGCTAGTGCAAGTTTTAATTGAGCACTTTTTAGGAAAAATTAAAGGTAACGTTTAAGTTTCAAATTCGTCCTTTTATAAATTGTTTCATTTAATGAACACCCTACACTCCGTTTTCTCAGACTTGTCCAGTTTGGTACCATGACAATCTTACAGTATCTTGTTATCGTAATCTTGGTAGGTATAGAATTAATAGCAATTTTATGCTAAAACTAATTTTAATTTTTTAAGTCTATTTTGCCCTACACTTAATATATATTTCCCCTATTTGTTCCCGATGGCCTAAATTTATTACTTATTACCTAAGTATTAGCAGAATCACAGAATCTGCTAATACTTAGGTACTTCTCATTTTCAAGGGGGCCCAAGCTCAAAGTCCATTGTTAATAATATCATTGCATCGTTGTGTCACTTAATAATATGAACTTAATAGGTAGGTAAAAACATTACCTTACCGTTCTAGGTACCTTAACTTTACCTAGCCTAGGTAACATAAATAAGTTGTATTTTATGTAGCTAGTCAATCATGTCCCTTATATAAGCTAATTGCAGGTGTTTTTTACACTGTGCATTCTTGTGCAATGTTCATCAGAAATAGACCATTGCATAATAACCTGATCGTAAGTTGAGTTTATTTATTCATAGTAGATATATGAACTACTTTAAGTACATTACTGTTTTCTTCTGTAATCAAAGCTTCTTCTGCTATTATTATTTTTCAATTGTAGGTACAAATGATACAAGGAGATACATATGCTTAAATAAAAAATCCACCACTTTTTACCAGTTCTGTTAGGTCCCAATAGGTGGTGAGAAATCCAGACTCCGAGGTATTACTAGGCATTTCATGTTAGAAAAACTCAATAAGTAATATTTTGTCCAAACCGGGGATCGAACTCAGGATCTCTGGCTTAGCAGTCGCACTTGCGACCACTAGACCAACGATGCGGTCTCTGGAATATAACCGCTGTAAATACGGTAGATAATCTTTAATGTAAGGTAAGTTCCTACTAATAATCAATTTAGTTCGGAAATAAATATTATTTTTACTCGGGGTAATGGATGATAATTCTGTGCCTCCACCCACAACACCGGCTCTAGGCGTGCGTAGGCCAGGGCGTGAGTGTGGGGTAACGTTATAAAGGACTATATCAGAAAAATCTCGGTCGTACCTTGATATTTTCTACAAAGTATCAAAATGAAAAAAGCATTTTTTGATACCTAGCAATTAGTTTATAAAAGCTTTAATTTAACTTCACTCGTATGTATCTATGTATGTACATGTATGTCCTGGAATCTTGCAATCAATATTTCACCCACTTCCACTGAAGCTATCGAGCTGAAATTTGGCACACATATTTGATTTCGATGACAATGCACGAAAATAAAAAAAAAGTAAAAAAAAGCTTTTTTTTAAATATTTAATAATTAATTTTTTTAATGTTCAGGTTCCTTTAGTAGATCCATATTATACAAATATGTAGTACCTACTTAGGTCATTATTAACTCAAAACTTTAACATTGCATCGCTGGACGTGAAATGCTATCGCGCAATATAAAGTTGCAATTTCTCTGAATAGCCCAACTAAATAGGCAGAGTAATGAATAGTTGACATTGATATCTTGCAATGGAACCGCGAAGTTGTTACAGAAGTAGATAGGTACTTACCTATTAGTTTGAGATCGCCATTGAAAACCGCGGCTTTCTAGGGCAGCCCTAAGTAGAAAGTGTACTTATAATGGGACGTAACGTTTAACAGCAACTGATCTGGGTATGGAAGATTCCGGTAAATATAGTAAATATAATATAATAAAATAAAAATTGAACTCCTCTATGTTCATAATATAATTATCACCTATTTACAGCCTGTCCTGTCTACTATATTATCAAAAATGTTCACTGCACTGCAGAATCTGCATAGGTACCTATACCTATAGCTACCCGTGTGTATGGTTTTGAGGTAGGTAGAGACCTACCTCCTACCGTCATTAATTTTATTTATTAAAAAAGCTCCTATCTTTCCGCCGCAGCACCGTATTGATTTTAGAATAGTGTACATCCAGTTTTGTATGACACAAATTATCTACATACACATAGTAGATAATCTATATATATAAAAGGAGAAGGTGACTGACTGACTGACTGACTGACTGACTGACTGACTGACTGACTGACATATCAACGCAGGGCCTAAACTATAAGGGCTAGAAACTTGAAATTTTGCACAGGGGTTCCTTTTATAACGTAGGGGAGCACTAAGAAAGGATTTTTGAAAATTCGCCCCCTAAGGGGGTAAAACGGGGGTGCAAAGTTAGTATGAAACTTTGCCGTTTTTGAAGTCAAGTGGGCAACCCGAACGCGGGTAGTCATCGTTAATGGGTCTAACTCTACGCGAGCAAAGCTGCGGGCGTCCACTAGTAATTTCATAAATATACTTAGTTTCTTCGCAACATATTCGTATATGTTACCGTTTTTGTTTTCCGTAGTGAAACGAAAAACTCCTTTTTCATTATGTCTTGCTTCTTGAATAAAATAAATTTCAAAACGATAAATCCCATGTTCCCATAAAATAATTAAATAAATCCTTCCTACTTTGCAAAATTGTTGGTAACGACATTTTCGGTAGGTCAGTAAACCATTTGTGTTGTTGCAAATATTTATAAGTAGTCTATGAACATTAAGAACACTTTTTCTAGTAGTGACACACTTTCTGTGTTTGAAGATTACGTGATTCGAAGTCATATAAAATGGAGCTGAGTTTTGACTTTTTTGTTTTTTTTGTAAGGTTACGTTACACACCAAGAGTTCGCGCTTACTTTTACGGTTCAGTTGCTAACGACGCCACTGCATAAACTTTTCCACGAAGCTATTTATTATTTAATGCAGTATTCGTAAGTACTTAGATAGGTACTTGATGCATACAAATCCGTACCTTTCGTCAAAAGTAGTGAAGACAAACATAAAAATAGGCAGCCATCTTTCTCATATTATGAGTAAGTATTAAGTATCGTAATACACTTTTTTATTGTTTCAGTTCGCAGCAGTGGTGATTTCTGTAACAGGAATTAAAGTGCCAGTAGAGAAGACAGACGAAAGGAACAACCCGACCAAAGAAGTCGACAGTGAAGGCCTTCCTGAAGACGATAGTTATTTCGTACCATCCGATGATGGGGATCAGCCCGCAGAAGATATATCCGACGAAATCGCGACTCTTGCTACTTATCTGTTGCCGCCGTCAGAAGATAAGCAATCCGAATATTACGGGCCAACGGAGGCGGGTCAGCAAACAGATTGGTATCCTATTGCACCAGCCATCGCCCCGCTACCTAGAGCGCTACTACCGCCAAGACAAACTGAAATCAACCCAATTGTTAATGTAGACAATCTGTCTGAACCAATATATTATGGTTTCAGAACAGGCAAAGTGTTAGACAGAGAAAGAATTGCTTCTACTCCATCCAGAGATCTTCAACCGCCCTTAGAAAATGCTCCAAATGAATACGCGACATTCATGAACGACGAAACAGCAAATTTGCCATTTGAAAATCTCAGAGCTCCACGACCTGCTGGCTATCCTTTACGAGTTTGGCACGGACCTGCTATATCGGTTCCCAACAACATTAGAATAAATCCTAAACCACAGGTTACGCCAAAAAAATATAAAAATCCAACTAAGTTATATCCGAAAAAATACTTAGGAGCATTTAAGCCTGTACCAATTCCTTTGGCACAAGTTAATGACGAGGCTATCGAAGTACCAGTGGCAAAACAACAAAAAAGGAATAAGCTAAAACAGAATATTGAGAATGAGTATGAAATACCATATGAGGATAAGAAAACTTTTAAATACGAAGAAGCTCAAAAGAAGAATAAGTTAAAAGGAGAACCTGAACATGTTAAGGTAATATAAAGTAAACATTTGTGGGAAATCAACTACCTATTATAATATTTTTTATACCGTTTACTGTTTTTAAAGTTTGAAATTGTACCAACAGATAGAAGAATCGCAAGCAAGTGAGACTCATGAGGACGACTCGCCGCCCGAACAAGATACTTCCGCATCAAACTACAGAGTGCCAATAAGTATGTACCTACATATTTGAAAACGAAAACTATTTATGGAAGTAATCGTTCAAACTAATTTAACATTTTTATGGCTTAAAACGCAAGTCAGCTAACATTGGTGCGTGAGATGTCCTATGAGAGAGAGCATGTCACTGCTATAGATACCACGATTAGCTCGGTTGATATAGGTAATTTCGCCGCCGTGTTAATACATATATCTATCTTGTTCTCAAAAGGAAATTTGTACGCTGCGCCCCTAAAGAGGGCTCCGCCGACGTCCCCAAAAAGGGCGCCTCCAGCGCAGAGTCACAGTCCGCCACCAGACGGGGAACGTACAGAGTTCCGCATGCACGGCATGAAAGGACCCCACAGCTACCAGTTTGGATTTGACACAGGAAAAGGGTGAAGTATAAATCATTGATCCCGCTTTGACCTTAGATATCTGATTCTAATCCTTCCTTAAAGAAGCCTTGTCATGATGCTTTAAAAAAAAATTAAAGACATGATGCAAACATATGCATCGTTATTTTTTAAATTTATTTTCACTTCAATAATGTTTAAGGCATTTGAGCAAATTAAATTCGTTGACTGATGAACGAAACTGTTTCAGGAAAAACAGACAATTCCGTTACGAGGAACGAGACAACGAGGGTCGCGTCAAAGGCCACTACGGCTACATGGACAAGCAAGGCAAACTCCGCGTGGTCAATTACGACGCAGACCCCGAACACGGCTTCCGAGCAGACACTCCTGTCGAAAGCGAATGACACGATTCAATGATAAAACTGAATTAAATAATTAAGCCTCGTTTAGACACTCCTAGAGTAGCTACATACAAGTATGTAAACGGCTTTTTCAAGTATATTCGATTCTCGCTAGTATTATTCGGCGATCCGCCAGGAATTACCTACGCGGCAAGCTACTCGAATAGTACACTTTGTGTCTAAACGAAGCATGTCCATGTCGTAATTTAGGGTTGCCATATTCATTCTGAAAAGGTCAATAAATCCGCGTTTCCACCAAAAATCAAGAAATAAGGAAAATGTCAATAGTATGTACGAGTTTAACAAACCTCAAGCCTGGTTTATGGCAACTCCATAGTGTAAGATAACGTGTAAATATTGTATCATATATAATTGCCATAAAATTATGAAGGTGTATTGATTTATATTTAAGTAATTAAAGTAAATAACGTACACATCATATTTCGTCGCATATCTTCTCGTAGTGCTTGCACAAGTCAAGAGGTGATGTAATTTTTTAAGAAGCATCGCAAAGAAGGCCCTGTAACAAATTGAGAAGAAAGGACAAAAACACAAAATTATAATCTTGGGTAGTAGACCAATAAAGTGATAAAAACAAACGAGCATTCAGCGTCACCAATCCGCTGCCGCCCACTGAAAATGGGCTTGCAATGTTAGTCATGTTAGTAAAAGCCGTTACATTACTAGTTGATTATTTCTTTTTTACATATGAGATCTATTAGTGACAAATTAGTCCTTTTATTGTTGTTATAATAGTCCACATAATAAAAGTATTGTTCCAAGACAGTCACAGATGCATTGGTGCCCTTGCACTAAGATGTTCACCTCTAGAAAAGTGTTACTAAAAACCTTTCCAATGGGAATACAATTGCTTTAAAAACAAATATCATCATAATTTTAATATAGCCTCCATTTTTTAACAATGTTGTACCTAACAACATTATTGTATGTAATTGTGATTGAGTCTAGAAAATAAGTTAAGATTAAATGTTTTACAATTGTTATATTAAATGATGGTTAAAATTGATGTTGTATTAAAATAAAACACAATGTAATGATAATATCGAACGTTTTATTAGAATGATTAATTACATATGTACTTACTTTATAATAAAATATATCTTTGTTCATAGAAAAATAAACATATATAATAAAAAGTATCAAAATATTTTAAATCTAGGTTGAGAAAAATAGTCTTCTTAAATATAATTATTTTACATAGTTATTTAAATGGCACCCTATATCACCAGAAAAACATGAGAATGTCCGTATCTACTCCACAAACTCAATTAAATTTTAGTTAGGATTATAATAATATATAGAATTTTTAATTTGTACGTATTCTTAGAAACATCAAAAAGTTTGAGTCCTCTATCAATAACCTACTCGTATGTAAATCTTAACATAGGTAATATATTATATAATTATATTGATTACGATTACAAAATATTTAAAAAAAAGACCCTAAGATAAAATTTCAATGAAAAGTAATAAAACAAAAATATTCTTTCTAAAATAATAGGAAACCAATATAGTATGTACACAAATACACAATATTTTGATCCAGCCATCATAGAGTAACCACACAAGTAAAAAATGGTTATTTCTGGTTTTATCCTTGGCAGTTTTTTCCGTTTTCATTTAATGATATTGTGACCAAAGTTTAATTCAAAACAATTTCAATTGAACAGCACTCAAATGTATTACAACAAAATTTTAATTTCAATTAACAGAAACAGAGACAATAACACTATAACACTTAATTTTTACTAAAAGCATAGTCACTATGGTATCTTTGGTTTGGTTGCAAAAAAGAAAGAAAATTCGATTGAACGGCACTCAAATGTACACTAATCAATGTCAACTAAATTTGCTTAAAATTCTAATTATCAGAATCAGAGAGCACCACAACGCTTAATTTTTATGAAAGGCATATCCACTATGCTATCTTTGGTTTGAGTGCAAAAAAGAATGAAATTCTTGCACCCAATTAACTTGAAAGTTTATTTTGGATTGGAATAAGATTCTTATGGATCAATAATACTAAGAGCTTTCATAGGACAAGAAGAAAATTACAATTTAAAATCAAGATTATGAATGATTTAAAAATGATGTTATATTTTTTGTGATTATATTTTTATCAATTATTATTTATTCACTCTCAGTGCACTTTTTCAATTCACTTTCAATAACTCCCAGGAGACTGGAAGCTCCGATTCGGAATAGTTGAGGCGTCAACCACTCGGGGCCGAGTTCACATTGTACCAATATCAGCCAGTTGACAGCATCCCTCGCCGTTTTGATACCGCCAGCCGGTTTTAATCCCACCTGAGATTAAAAAATCCATACTATATATACTTATACTATATTATATACTATATATACTATAATATTATAAATGTGAAAGTGTGTTTGTTTGTTTGTCCGGCTTTCACGTCGCAACGAAGCTAATATATTGTATGGTTTTTGTGTGTGGAGATAGTGAGGAGGGTGGAGAGTGACGTAGGCTACTTTTTACCGCGGTAAAACATGGGAACATGGGAAGATATCGATGTTTTGTTATTTGCTAGATATTTAGTTCCAGATGTTGTTAAAAGATAGCAAATTCATTTGCAAGTTCTGAATTTGGCTAACAAATGATACATGTAAATTAATTAAATCATAGGCAACTAATAAATTGAATTGAATTGTCAATTCCTTTTGACCACGCGGGCGGAGCCGCGGGTAAAAGCTAGTAAGATCATAATTTTATCATCATTAGAAAACAAAATTGGTGAAGTTCGCTATTAAAACTAGGGTCCTTCGTATACAACGTCCTTAGGGGAATCGTAGGGTAAAGCCTTTGAACTCCAAAAAAAATGAGATTTTTATTTCTCTTAAGAATTACAATACAATTCACCCAATTCATATTTTGCCGCTTAGTGTAATAAGTACATTTGTTATTATGTATGTCTACGTGTATGTAATTTCATGGACGCTACCGTGCTTCGGAGGGCACGTAAAGCCGTCGGTCCCGGTTGTTTTCAATGCTGGAAACAGTCGTTAAGCCTTGTCGAAGACCTTCGGGTGGCTTGAGAACATTCGACACTGGGTTGGCCACTAACCCCTCCACCAATCCGCATTGGAGCAACGTGGTGGAGTTTGCACCTCCCGCAGCAGTGTCTGTGGGGGAGACCCGTGCCCAGCAGTGGGACGTCTATGGGTCGCAGCGATTATCCTTTTTATGTTATATTGTTAGGGAACTAACTTAATAGAAGCGTTTTACCTACCAATAAAACGCATATTAATTTACTTACCTTATTCGAAGCTTATTAATTTGAGATAGGCACTACGTTTCCCGCCTTTGATATATCTGTTCTCTTCTTCCGTATATCTATCTCTTTCCATCATCACACCACCACAGGCAGAGTGGGGGGGATCGCGTGTTGCGAGCTCCGACAATTTTATTCTTCATTGTGTCTCAAATCACCAGGCAGAGTTTAACATATAAGCTTCGAATAAGGTAAGTAAATTAATATGCGTTTTATTGGTAGGTAAAACGCTTCTATTAATTTGACTTGACCGTTATTCGAAGCTTATTAATTTGAGACCTGTTTGTTATCGCCTGGTGGGGGTGAATCGGACGCCAATGTGACAGAATGCATAAAAAGTATTTGTAAATTTTAAGACGTTATAGATAACGAAAAAAAGTATAAGAATATGATTATGATTGAGAATTTTTATAAATAAGAATGTTGATTAAGATGTAAATTTGTAGATTAGTTCTAACAAAAACATTTCAATCAAGGCCAGGACTGTTCGCCGATAAAATGTACAAAAGGTACCTTGGAATCGCCAATTTCCACGATATAGAATGTCCTCCGTAGGAAAAATTAGCAACCCAATTCTTAAATAGACGACACTGCTGACCGACTGCTACCCGGAGGAGCTTTAATGTCTACCTCTTTAAACAAGGTCTAAAACAGCCACCCTGAAATAACAGTTTTTGAGGCAGGTCTCTCTCCGGGCCTCTTAGAGATAAACAAATTATGTTAGTTACCAGACTTTCTACGAAAACCAAGCTAATCCATTCTATTTCCTTGATTAACTAAAAATGTCCTTCAGGCTGTCCGTGATCCGATCTGTTTTCGAACCGAAAAACCGGCCATAATAGGACAAATGTGTCACTTCTACGACAATGATCTTTATCGATCATTACCAAAGTTAAATCATGAATCTTCCTTCCGGAACAAAGCAACAATAGAGTCGCAGTATACCTTTGAACCTGGGAACTATTGTTATTGTCGAATTCGTAACTTTTCAAAAATAATGCCAAGCTATCTTTATTCCAGATTAGCCTGAATTGGTTATTGTAAAACTATCGATTTCAAGATTTGCTTAACTAAAATGTGAGAACTAATTTGTTCCGCAATAACTAGTTGCGGATCTAGATAACAGATTTATGTAAGAGAAAAGTATTGTATGATAAGTTGTGAACTAGGTATAAATCAGATAGAAATCTGGCTACTTTACCTCCCTTTGGATTACGTGAATCAATTTGATATTGATGAGACCAATCCACACATCTTTTCCAGGCAATATCATACCTTTTCCGAGTAGAAAAGGTGATGATATTTGCAGGCAGTTTAACCTAATTATGGGAGGAGACCACGGTTGTGGGAGACCCGTCCCGACATCTACCAGTGCAGTGTGTACGGGGTGCTATTGCTTGGGTCTTATGTACTCGATCCCATCGTGGTGCTACTAGCAGGAATGTCCCTCGTGCATTGTTGAGATGGCTCAACACCCTGGGTTATTAGACAAGGTGGGGAAAACACCCACCCAAGAGGGAATGTCCAAGCCCGTGAGAATATATGTATACATACAAATACACCAAACCAGTGGGCTCCACTCCCGAGGGAGTTACGGCTTCTCAACGAAATATCCAGGCAGGACACTGACTTGGATATCTTCCTGCGTAAAGCTGCAACCCTTCACATAGAAGCACTGACTGCTGGCAGCAGTATTGCGTTTGGACTTACAATGAACAATGATTAGTGGAATGTTACCATAATATTATATAATTGAAAATGTCTAATAATAATATGTGAAATACTTGTGTTTGGTTAGATTTAAACTGTAGGCAAGATGTTGACTGAAAATAAATAAATAAACCATTTCTGAAAGTCTCCGTCTGTACATTCCGTTAGAAGGTGCCATTCTGCATCGACAAATGGTCCCCTGGCCGTTGTATATTCCCGGTATATGAAAAATATTCATTTATGATGTATATGTATTTGTGTTACATCCATAAGCGGACCCGATTTGGTCCCGCCCTCGTGACGGAGGTAGGCGATCACAGTTTTGCTGTCGCATTGTGTCAAAACTGTATTCTCGCTCAGAAAGCGACAGTGATCTTGCAAGACTTAGGATTACCAGCAGTTCTTTTTGGTTGCAGTGAAGATGTCTTTCGTTGGGTAGCCCCTTGGCTAGGCCCCGAAAGAGATTGATTGTTCAGTTGCGCTCCCCATGCGGTGTCTGAGGCATCCGTTACTATTACGATAGATAATAGGTTGAGGGAAGCATGTGAATGGGTGAAGAACGCTCGCAGCTCTGTAGCCACCATTGTAAGTCGTTCAAGACTCCGGGAGGTTATGATATGCCACCTGTGGTTCGATTTCAGCAATCGTATGAATAAATAAAAAAAAAAAAGTTTACCTGAAGTTGAATATTTAGTTGAGTTGACCTCTCGGAACGGCAAAGCTTTCAAAATTCAATAGTCCCGCAACGCTCTGTATTGTAGGTCAGGCCCGGCAGCTTCTCTTTGGGAAGTTGTTATTTATTTGTCCACGGGATCCATTGAATATCTAAGTATATTAGACTCTTCGATATATACTGTGACCAATGGAGACTGGTACACACCTCCCCCAGCTGCTTGCGTACATGAGGCGAAGGAACCACCTGTGGCTGGGTTAGCTAAGGACATGACAGTATACCTGAGACAGGACTATTTTGCATAGCCAGTCGTCTGTCTGTAAAAAATCTGGTACACATTAAGATTGAATTTTCACGTCATCACAAAACGGTTGAGTGCCCGTAAATTGAAAATTGTGCGGGCAGATCCGTTACTTTTGCGACCTACAAACACTGACGAAAGGTTTTGTCGATCACAGCTCCCTTTCAGTTATATGGGACATGTCTTTTTTGTGAAAACCTTAATATAAGAATATAATTATGAAGGTATGCAATACCCGGTTATTATTTTTAGTAAGACTTCTGGTGCTTCCAACTGCTTCCATCGACAAATTGAGCCAGGCGGCCTGCTTTGAAATTCCACATGTCAAATTTCGTCGTTTGGGATGCGTGGCATTGCGAGATTTTTCCCGGACTTGTGTTGAATTCGGGACTTGGTGGCAGATTGCCCTCGAAAGGTATCACGATCATTTGGCCGCTGACCACGCAGCAGCTATGTGTATTTGCGTACAAACCCTGCGAGGGTTTATTGAGAGTATTGTGCTCCTGCGAGGAGACACTAGGCTTACTAATACCATGCGTTAAAGCCACCCTGCGAGGGTTGACTAGCTTGACAGCAGCTATGTGTAACTGCGTACAAACCCTGCGAGGGTTTATTGAGAGTATTGTGCTCCTGCGAGGAGACACTAGGCTTACTAATAGTATGCGTTAAAGCCACCCAGCCAGGGTTGACTAGCTTGACAGCAGCTATGTGTGATTGCGTACAAACCCTGCGAGGGTTTATTAAGAGTATTGTGCTCCTGCGAGGAGACACTAGGCTTACTAATGGTATGCATTAAAGCCACCCTGCGAGGGTTGACTAGCTTGACAGCAGCTATGTGTAATTGCTTACAAACCCTGCGAGGGTTTATTGAGAGTAGCGTGCTCCTGCGAGGAGACACTACGCATAATAGTATGTGTTAAAGCCACCCTGCGAGGGTTGACTTGACAGCAGCTGTGCGTACTTGCGTACAAACCCTGCGAGGGTTTATTGAGAATAGCGTGCTCCAGCGAGGAGACACTAGGCTTACTAATAGTATGCATTAAAGCCACCCTGCGAGGGTTGACTAGCTTGACAGCAGCTATGTGTACCTGCGTACAAACCCTGCGAGGGTTTATTGAGAGTAGCGTGCTCCTGCGAGGAGACACTAGGCTTACTAATAGTACTGAGAGGGTTGATTAACTTGACAGCAGCTATGTGTACTTGCGTACAAACCCTGCGAGGGTTTATTGAGAGCAGCGTGTTCTTGCGAGGTGGAGGCCTGCGCCTTTTTTATAGGCCAGAAACACTTATGGAATCCTCCAGCTTTCTCTATTGCTACGGTAAATTTTTTTTTTTTTTTTGGCATTCACTCATCTACCCGTAAACAACATACTGCATGTGTTGCGTGGCCGCATACGGCCGATCGTACATGTCGGCTGGTTGCAGAACTCTACTACTGCCTCATGCTAAATGCCTCAACAGGTTATTACGCCATCCCTTTGCTGTATACCTAGGGTTAGGGCTGTAAAAGCTATTTACCTAGTGTTAGGGCTGTAAAAGCTATTTACCTAGTGTTAGGGCTGTAAAAGCTATAATGAATAAGATTGTATAAGTTTACGAGGGGGTTGAAACATCCCAACCTTTCTCATTAATTTCCAAATCAGTAAAAACTGGTAAGTGATTGTATGACTTCTGGGTATCGGAATATCTAATCATTCCAGGTGCTATTGTCCAAATGTTGAAGATCACATAAGATTTTCAAATAACACTCAGAAGTCATGGGCATCGAAAGTTCTTTATTATGTATAGTATAGATAACTATAATATTATAATTATTGGTACTCGCTTGACTTCATAGTCATCGGGTAGACAAATATTTTCGCAGTTATCGTACCTCTTTGGATACTCGAGCTACTACTACGACGTGCTTTAGGTGACGTTGATGCCCTCGCTATTGGCTCAGCATTTTTTTATAATGTCCCCTTTATCCATGCTAAATAATATCGCTTGATGGAAAAAATAAATTAATAAAAGAACGAACGGGTAACCCGTTAGAATCGAAGAAAAGAAAATAAATAATTATGAGGGTAGTTAGCTTTTAGTTATTTAGTATTGGTAATGTAATATTAAAGTTTGATCACAACCCAGGTATACACACATTACAATAAAACACATAATTTAAGAACTCGTAACCTGGAACGGACATGCACTATGAATGCACATTACCAACAAAAAAAAAGAAAAGAAACTAATAAATGTAGGTAGATCACTCATGATTCTTTAAACCTATTGTTACATTATTTCTTTAATGAAGAAATGTAAAAAGAAAATTATGTTACGAATTATAAAGTCAAAAATAACTCACGTGAAATGTTCCAGCTGTTTCGTTAAACAACACTGTACAAGTAAGTAGTTAGCACAATATAATCCGAAATTATTATTTTAATGAAATTATTTTTAAAAAGAAATTATTATAAAGAATTAAAAAACATAAGAATTAAATTGAAAATGGTGTCAGCGTTTTAGCTAGCACACCGCGCCGGCGGGAAACTTAGACGCCAAAGAAGAATAAAATTGTCGGAGCTCGCAACACGCGATCCCCCCCACTCTGCCTGTGGTGGTGTGATGATGGAAAGAGATAGATATACGGAAGAAGAGAACAGATATATCAAAGGCGGGAAACGTAGTGCCTATCTCAAATTAATAAGCTTCGAATAACGGTCAAGTCAAATTAATATGTTGCACACCATTTTAATGGTGGTATGTAAGAATTTATATTTGTTATTCCACCTTATTGCAATTAAAATTAATATTATTACAATTATTATACCAGTGGGTGAAGCCAGTGGGTGCATGGGTGGCATTCCAATTTTTGTCAATAATTGCGTATTTACGTTCTATTCGGATGATGCCTTTCTATTAGTCTTTCATTGCTTTTTCATTTCATTTTCATCCACCCATATTTTGTATAAGTAACCCATTTACTTCAAGTTTCGCAAATGCAATCGATGGATGATGTATAAAACACAAGTTTTAAAGCAACAAAATAAATAAAAAATATACCTTTACACCAGTGAGATGATAGTAGTGACGTATGGCTCTACACATTACTAGGCCTATAGGGAGTGTTGCATTTACAGTTTCCTTTCCAGTCGATGTTTTTATGAAATCTGCACCAGCAAACATTGATACCATTGAAGCCTTGTATACCTGTAAAACAAAAGTAAATATAAATTAAAAAACTTTTTTACACAAACACGCTTACACACTAAAAATCCTAAACAAATACTGAACAACACAAATTTAATACCATGACCGGATTATAAATATTTAAGTGCTTTAAAAGTCTATCCCTGAAATGCTTGTGGAGGAACATTTTTAATTGGAAGACATTATCATACATTAAATGATGGTTTTAAGCCAGACTGATCTTGATCAACACTTAGATGAGTCCAAATGGCAAAATTTCTTCAAAATTGTCCATGCTTCAATTTAAGCCATTGGTCCTGGTTAGTTGTAAGTTGACAGAGAGGTCAGAGATATTTGGGCAGTCTATAAAAGAAATGAATGGAATGGATTGTCACTGACAATCTCCATAGTGTGTGAAAGTGTTAAGTGAACACTTTCAGTTGTGATACAATACCCATGCCTTGGTTATAACTTACATTTTCATAAGACCCAAGTTCTCCAACTCCAAGTATTGCCTTGAGATGTGTTGAGCCACATTCTTTCTTCATTTTATATACTTCATCATAAACAGCTTTCCATTGTCCAGTAAGTACCAAGCTACGGTCTAGAACAATGTCTATCTCTGTAGCTCCATTTATGATGGCAAATTTAATTTCTTGCAGTTTTGACTCTATAGGGTATAGACCTGATGGAAACCCCGTGGCCACTGAAAGAAAACCATTAAAGACTATAAGGACGGATATTATGTATGGTGCTGTATTTTTTTTAAAATTCTTTAGAAATACATAGAGTTATAATTAGTACTGGTGCCTAAGTTACTCGAAATGATTATAATTAAGGTGCTCCTGTTGATTCAATATGATCAACAAAGTTAAGTAATAACAGGGACGGTTTATGGATGGGCTACTGCTAGTGGTTAAAAATTTCATGGGCACTACCGTCTTTGGAGGGCACGTTAGGCTGTTGGTTCCAGGTTTTATTCAATGGTGAAAACAATTGTTAAGCCTTGTCGAAGACCTTCAGGTGGCTTGAGAATATTTGACACTGCGTTGGCCGCTAACCCCTCCACCAATATACATTGGAGCAGCTTGGTGGAGTATGCTCTAGACCTCCCGCAGACTTGTCTGTGGGTGAGATCCATGCCCAGCAGTGAGACAAGACTTTAAAATGACACCTTTTTACCTGAAGCAATTTGAATTTTTTTAAGCAGATTCAACTTTTTTATTGCATCATATGCATCCTTGACTCTATTGGGGTAAACACACACAGCTGCGCATGTAACATTTTTCATGTCTTGCTTCTCAGTGATTTCTGGTGACACAGGATTTGATGCCTGAAAATATATATTATGTTAGTTTTGTCAGTTCTCTTCTCTTTATGTTTCATTGTTTTGTGTTTGTGTATTAAGTTTCACAGAAAAGTTAACAGCATGACTATTAATTTTTCAACTGTTGCTATGGGAATGTCTGTTAAGAGATACTGGCTTGCTAATGTAAAATACATGAAAGAATAATCATTAGTCTAAAAATGGATTTTTACAAAATCCCGATCTGAAATCTGAAAATCTCAAAATAAAAACAGTTATTAACTTTATCTTGAGTATTGTTATACGTTTTACTCACCTTAATACACAGTTTTGTAACATTTGAACGAGTATCATCTCCAGCTAAAGTGGTAAGGTCTATTAGTGAAACAGCCTTCAACATCCAAGTCACATAGTTTTCGGTGCTTTTGACAATATTCCTTTCAAGAATAGTGGCTACATGAGCGTCAACATTTTTTTTATTAATGTGCACATTTTCCAAGATAGATGTATCTGAAAAAAAATAAAAAAATTGTAACTTTCTATTTGTATTTGTAGTTTCAGCAGTTCAAGAGTACATGTTGCAGTTATCATACAATACACTTGCTTATGTTTTTCAGGTTACGAATGAATAATAAATCAAATTTTAAACAAAACTTACCTAAAGTATTTGGATATACTAGCACCATTTTCAAATTTCTACTTGAATCTTAAAAATAACAGGATTCAGGTTAAAGGTTATCAGTTTATCACTAACACAATCAAACTAACTGCTAAGCTAAGATAAAACAAACGGTAGAAAATTAAAGTTTCATATAAAACTTTTATCTTATTCCAATTATCATCCAATGAAACCCAATGAAATCCAATCTCAAATTATTAAACCTAGTGTAATGTAAGTAGAGAAGAGAAGCAATACCACAAGCCACAAGTACTATACTTATAAATCTGTGCCACAAACTAATATTAAGGATTTATGGGATACCAAATTCCAAATAACGTTAGCAATACCATTTCCTGTTTATATTAAGTAAGTACTCTTTGCTTTGCTTTGCTTTGAGCGATACTAACACAGACTGACACAGAGTACCTTTATATTGGATACTAAGAAAGATAGGTAGGTACTAGTGATGGGTCAACTCGAACTCCAACTCGAGTTGACCCGATCGATAGCTATTTGACATATTATGCTCCATACAATGTGTCAAATAACTATCTCAGTTAAGCAAATCAATCCAAAGATAGGTTATTAATTTCGGCCGTTATACGATTACAAACTCGAGTTGTCTACCTTCCTCTCTCGCGCGCTACCGCGCCCGCACCACCACCGCCGTCATGCCCACCCGTGCGTGCTGGCGAATTGTGGCCATTTGTGGCGGAGTTAACCGATTTAGTACGACTTTACCCGAAAAAAGCGAAGTTCTGTTATAATAATAGGTTTTATTATAATCTAAATACCGGCGAATTTTTTAGGTTCTATTGTTTACCTACTTGAGTTGTTTCTTCTGTTTGGTTAAATAAATTTAAAAGGTCATTTTACTTATTATTTGGGTTGAGCCTGTCCTGTGTATTGTGAGACAATGTCATCCATTCGGAAAAAGAAATAGGCGGTTCGGGAAGAGTTTGATGATGACTTGTTTGACCCGTTGATGGCAAAGTGAAATGTAAAAAATGTTCTGTGTTTCTAATGTAAATATTCAGGAAATACGACTACTAAATCATAGAAAACACCCTAGTGAATGTATCTTTAATGAATTAGAGCGGTTCCGCTTTTCCGAACCGATTCATTTCGGTTCAGGTAACTCCGTCTGACTCGTTTCCAGCTACGACCCACGAGCCAAAAGAAAAAAATTGTGTCAGACTGATTGACTGATTCACTAACTCGGGTCGGTTAACTCGAGTTGAAACCAAGTTACGCAAATTTTGAAACGGGTTGACTCGAGTTGGAAATAAACCGAGTTGGCCCATCGCTAGTAGATTAGGTACTCAGCTTAAAATCTCCATGCCATGACGTTTACACATACTTTTTAAAAGCTTTTATAATTCGTAATCTGCTGTTCACAGTACTTCACAGATTAATATTTCAGTATATAACAAACTATTATAGAACCTGTGGAATAATCTTCTAATATATAAAATTTCCGTGTCACAATGTTTGTTGCAGTACTCCTCCGAAACGGCTTTACCGATTTTTACCAAATTTTATATGCGTATTCAGTAGGTCTGAGAATCGACTAACATCTATTTTTCATCCCCCTAAATGTTAAGGGTAGTCCACACCAAATTTTTTATTTTTTATTTTTAGATAAATTTTTACTTTTGTATTTTTTTATGATACAACATTAGAAAATACATACAACCCTGAATTTTCAACCCTCTACGATCAACCAAAAATTATTTATATGGCAAAACAACGTTTGCCCGGTCAGCTAGTATACTAAAAAGTCTAGGTTTTTCAATAGGTACGCTCGAACTTTGACAGCTACCACACCACAAACTAGCTAGAGATACTTACCACACAGTGACCACCACAAACTAGCTAGAGATACTACGTGGCCACCTCGTATAATTTAGTATTTATCAAACGTATAACAAAGTACTCTGTCATCTGTGCCACCTTGGTAAAGTGATACTCTGTGATACTGATAACTGTCAAATTTGACTGGAACGCACGGGAACCATTGATAACAGAACTAAGGAGGATATGAAATAAGGTCACGTGATTTGAAGCCGATGATTTCTACAATATGGCGTCACCCATCAACCGCCTAAATAACCGCCCCCTAGCTCATAGTAGCTAGTATTGTACTCTTGTAGTCTTTTCTGTCCAAATCGATTATACGTTTAAATAGTAAAATAAAAAAATAAAAAAAAGTTTTGTATTCTTAAATGTGGAGAAAAAACGAATTAAAAAACAGACTATCTAGTGATTAATTCCTCAACTTGACTCAACTCGATGACCGGAAGCCTATATGGTGCAATTTTATATTTGTTTCTTAAATTATATTTAATACTCTTTTAATTAATTATATATTCGATTTAGTGGAATCAGTAGTAATTTTTCTTATGTGGACGCAGGTATAATATGTATATAGTTGATGTATATTGAATATTTTGTTTTTTTTGTTTATTTGTATGGTAGGAGTAAGGTAAGGATAGTGAAATAGTAATTTTATAATATTATTTTTTGATTTAAGTTTGTTGCAGCAGCCGATCCCCATATTTCTATTAAATATTCTAAATGCGTTTTAACTAGACAGTTATATATAATTGGACGTACCTTCTTTGGGATACAATACAATATGACACTTTACGTAAAGCTCCAAGTAATGAAGATAACTTTTACTTTATGTACTCAATGTGTGGCTTCCAACTTAGTTTATCATCTATCCATAGGCCAAGATATTTTTCACAGTTTGATCTTAATATTTTTTCGTCATTTATAGTAAGAGGTGTAAATTCAGGAATAGGTTTATTTTTTGCAGCAAAAATCATAAATGATGTTTTTTGCGTGTTTATGGTTAGTAAGTTATATTTGAATTTGAACCATTCGTTTAGCTTATCGAGATCCTTCTGAGCGTCATTTACGATATCGTGAATTGACTTGTCGAAATAAAAGAGAGTGGTGTCGTCTGCATATAATGTAAGATATCCCGTTAGACCGATATATATATATAAATATTTTTATTTCTTGCTATTTGTATACATTAAAAATTTTCCCTACGAAACGAAACGTGACTACTAGAAAGGGCGAGTCGAGCATTTCAATAAATCGTATGCCTCCCTAGTTTGAGATTTACTTTTCTATTATGAAATCTCTTAACCTTTACGTAACACAGCAAGGCACGCGAGCCAGCAAATCCTGTGATAAAATAAAATGTATTGTATGGCCGGATTGATTTAAACATTCCATTTCTGACTGTGCGTTAGTAGAGCCAACAGCAATACTGCCATGCTATATGATTGTATAGATTGGCATGTTTAGAGCTTATTTTTGATGCGAAACATCTTTAGGCGGAGGGAAAACCAAATTTTTGGCGTGGCGAGCGTGGCGAATATGGAATATATATACTATACAGTTCCGACAAATGACTGTCGGAAATTATTTTTTTCACTTTTTTTCACTATGTGGCAATGGACAGGCCACGTTGACGGACTGATAACAGATGGGCAAGGAAAGACCTTAGGTGGAGAGCACGATTCGGAAAACGGAGTATTGGCGGCCCTCTTACCAGGTGGACTGGACAGGTGACCTGAAGAAAATTTAGAGCGCAAAAGATCGGGAGGAGTGGTGTAGATTGAGCGAGGCCTTTATCCAGCATTAAACCTTGAAAAGCTGATGGATGGATGGTTGGAGATACTTAGTGGTTTTAGTCTCCTCTACTCATACCAGTAATTTTGTGGTACTCGTACTAACCAAAGCACAGAGTAAGGTTTATTCGTACCATATTATTAGAATAAAGTGTAGATAAATGGATAAAAAAAAAGTTTAAATGTAATAGTGAGTTCTAAACACATCCGTCAGTTTTCTGGGTAAGCTTTTGCCCACTTGGTTGAAAGGAACATAAATCTGGATACCCGTACGTCTAGCGTAATAAATGCCACTGCAATCCTACGACCTACGTACCAGAATACGTAACACTTGAATAAATTTATATGTGTTATAGAAATTATATGTAATAACGTAGCCTGCCGGAGTGTGGGCCATTAACGTTATTTATTTTTAAAGCATCCGGCACAAACGGTATCGGCGGCCCGGCGGCCGGTAACCGCTGAGCGTATTCACATACTCGTACATTCACAATTTCACACCCGGCTGCTCTTCTTAATTAACCAGTTTAACGTTTAATTAAATGAGTTAAGAGTTTCAATTCTAACGCACAACGCTCAAACTGAAACTTAAGTCGCGTCGTCTTAAACTAAAATCGCTTACCGACTTGTTTACACGTACAACTTTTATCCCCTTTGGAGCCAACTTCCAGGATTCGATGTAATTGGGTACCTACTCGCTTGAAATGGCTAATGGAATCAAGCTATAGTTTTACCAAAAAGCCGATCAGGAACACTCATTATCGCCGTATACACATAATAATGAGTTGGTATATTGTTTGCAAGTAAGCTACGAGTAGGTAGGTTACTCGTAGGTTCGCATGTTACGGTGCTAGGTGCTACGGTCACTTTGGGTAAGTAACTGTCTACAGCTACATTGGATATGTGTAACAGGTCATGATGGTAATAGAAAACGAGATAGAACTTAGGTATATAAATTCCTTATATACTCATGTGAAAGGTCTGGATTTGTTCTCACCCGGTACACACGTGTGACAATATTGATTTTGTTTAGTGTGTTATTAGGCCCTACTTTCTACAACCTGTTTAGTTATCTATGTATCACAGATTCGGTTTTTGAATAGAATAACTAAACTAGATTAGATCTACGATGACAGTGTTTTTCATCATTTCACTTTGATTTCGACTTTGCCTAGCAAAGCAACTTTCACAACAACATTTCACAAGCTCAATTTATATAATTGATACCTACTTCCGATACTGTATATTTTTCAATCGGTTTGATTGTTATGCCTGCCATAACTTCTGTTATGATTCGGCTTAAGTATAAGAAGGAAAAGTACGAATTAATGGACGCACTAAAAAAGGCTCTACTTTCATAAAATACCACGGGACCATAAAGTCCGCAGTAATGCCTTCTATCAGTTTGTGTCTGGAAATGGACTCTCGCTATCCTTTAAAAGATGAGCACTGAAGTAGTTCAAATTATAATAATAATATTTTTATTATCTACTCTACAATATTATTCGTTTCGTCAGTGAGTGACAAATTACACTTTTAAAGCCACTAAAAATATATTACATATCAGGTTTTTAATGACTTACCTAAAGGAATGTCTCAAAATTCTCAATAGTGTTCTCAAAGGCATGTCTGATAATTTGCAAATGGCATTAAATTCCGAATGAAGAGCCGTTCCCAACTGTGGGACAGTGAAAGAGTTGGGGTTGGGATGAGTTACCTGCCTATATGTAAGTGGGGAATACTCGTTCAAATAAATAGTGATCGCTATCCCAAATTACCATTCTGACAGAATTTATTTGCAAGCCTCTATTTACAAGCAACATGATAATAAATCTAGTTAATTTGTGAAAATAGCAATTAATAATCTATATTTAAAGAATCGTTCCTATCCTCTTGGAAATAATGCAGCAATATATATTCTGAGTTACACAGCCGTCACTAAAACGCTGCTAGTAATTTTGCTATTCCTTTTGAGACACCAATATGCGATCCTATATTATTCATTGTATAGTTTATTTGCTCTCGATTGGAATATTACTGATAGAGGGTGGCATTGATAGATGATATGAATTATTAGAACATTATTTAGAGAGGAGAGCGAGATTGAGTATAGCAAAGAGGCAAATGATGGGTAAAAGACAGACATTTAAAGTTGAAGAAAAATATCTTTATTAGTCTGGACATAGAAGGATTAAAAAGAAGAAAGAAGGCTTTAACTTACCGTCTCTTGTGGATGGATTGCCACATGAGTCTAGAATTATAAGCGGAAATATTATTGTACTCTCGAAGATTGTAGACAAAGCGGACAACATTGTTGATGGCGGCTTATCAACAATTGCCCGCATTGTCTAAAAAAGACCAGCGTCCAACTTTAGCCGTAGAACTTTAGCCTCATTATAATCCAAGTAACATATATCACCATATTCAATTATTGGGAAGATTAGATCATCAGAGATAAGAGAGAATATTCCTACGGCAGTTAAGGCATTTAAGTGCAGCTGTGACTGAACGCCAAATCTCTCGTGAATTCGTGTATCAATTTGTAGGTAGTCCGCATATAAATGAAAACAGTAGTCCAGAGCGTTGGCAGAGTTTATGAAAATTAACAAAAGAAGCGGAGACAGTATATTGTAAGTTCCCCTTGAGGTACGCCTGAAGAAAGATTATACCATTCAGCTTACATTCACCCTGACATCCTGCTGACGTAGGCAAGAGAAGAACCAAGCTTGAGCAGGGTTAGAGAAACCCAATCATCGTATGAAGGCAAGAATAATCTATCTACTTGCTACCTACGTGTTTTAATGTAATATTTACCAAAGACTTTATAAGGTTTGAATTATCCCATTAAGTTAGTACATAACAAACTAATTCGATCATTTGTTTAGTCGCCAAAAGCCAAACCATTTCTTCTAAATGCATATATGTACAGAAAAGAGTGAAAATCTACTCTCAGCGCTTGACGTTAATAACGTGACGTAGCTTAGCTATAATTTCCCATCGAAAATAAATAAACATAATAATAATAATCAATTTAAAGATCGTTATCTTATCTTAAAAATTATACATAGTAAAAAAACAACGGTATGAAATGTTTTTAATGTAGAGTAAGGCAAGAAGTATGTTAAATGTTAAATAAAATATTCTTACAATGCATGATAGCCCATATTTGTATTTATTACTTTGCTTGTTATAAATAAGTCATAAAAACTCATATTGGGCATACCAGTCGTGTTCTTTGGTTCTTTTACGACCACAGATTATCCGTCTGAATTCCGGCTTATTACCATTGTATATTAGATAATAAAAAAATCCATGTTGAATGAAGTTATGTTGCTTTTTAATCTAATGGCTTCTTTGATATTTTTTTAATTTATGGAATGGAAATTTCCTTATGAAAATTACACTCAAATTGTTTTAACTTTTTTGGACGTGTTTTGGATACTTACTTATAAATAGTATTTTAAAGATTATATTAGAACAAAGGCTTAATTTGTGACGGTTATGGAGCGTATAATAATAATAATATAAATATGGATAGTAAAAGTTTAACTCTTTTTTAACTTTATCTTTAACTTAGTCACGACATTCAGTTTTTTCTTAACTGACATTGGCATTATTCGTTTCATTAAACTGCTTCTTTAAAATAGCCCGATAAAACATAATTCAACGGATTGAGAGAATGAGATCAGATCAGATGAGTAATTCTTTAAAAAAAATGCTTGAACACCGATTTAATTAGGAAGATACACATTTTCTTAACTCCCATAAACTAAAAAATAGTTAAAAATAAAAATAATTTTATTAACATTTTTAGCTCTGTATGGAAATTAGAGGATTTTTTAAAATAATGGTTATAAAAATATCTTTTAAACTACTAGGCCTAGGATAGTAAATTTTAGTGTTTTCGATAGATGATCTCCTCATCCATGTTCCATTGACCAAACTAATTAACTTACGGGAAAGATCTAAATCCATTGGTATTAGTAGATAAGGCATAACGACCATTATAAATCGCAAGAGGAGGCATGAAACTTTGCATTTCCCTAATGGTAATGATACGACAAAACTCATAGAAACTTTCCACATTAACGGAAAATAAGTATAAATAGCAGCTAGTCTTTCCTGAATACAATCTCTTAATTGGAATGTATTCTTCCAAAATTATTCTGCATTATGTAGGTACTGTGGTGATATTGCAGGAGAACTCGTATTTGTATGTAAAATATCATACATTTTTAAAATAAACTTTTAAGTAATCTATATTATAAAAATGAATCGCAAAATGTGTTGGTAAGCGCATAACTCAACAACGCCTGGACCAATTTGGCCAATTCTTTTTTTTAAATGTTCGTTGAAGTTCAAGGATGGTTTTTACGGCGAGAAAAATTTGAAAATTCATCCCCTAAGGGGGTAAAACGGGGGTGCAAAGTTAGTATGAAGCTTTGCCGTTTTTGAAGTTAGTGAATGTGTAACGCGAGCGAAGCTGCGGGCGTCCACTAGTATAAAATATAAGTACCTATGTTCGTATGTCGTATGTATGTATGTATGTATGTATGTGTGTAGTATGGTTGCATTAATTATGTGAATATGTGTACGTATTTTTATATGAGTGTCGCTACTCTAGTAACTAACTACTAACGATTAGGGGATGATAAGTAATCGATACAGATACAGAAAATATTTTTTTGGACTTATTGTCTGCCTATGTGCGCGATGGAAAAAACTACTGAACCGATTATAATGAAACTCGGTAGGTACATATATGCACTGTATTTCTGAGACGTACCTATTTTGTTTGTCTACTATACATCCCGAAAAGTGAAGAGGTTCTCCTGGAATACAGTATGAATGTTTGTATGTAATTTTTTTCTAACATTGTTGCAAATATGAAGGTTAATATTTACGTTTTATGGTGATTTCCCCAGGAATTAAGTTCAAAAGACAGAATTCTATCGGTATTGTATTTGTGAAGGATGACAACTAGATGTAAACGAAACTATTGTTATGTCTAATTCCACACGAGGAAAGTTGCGGGCGTCTTCTATATGTATTAATAGTTCACTTACATCTATGATATGGCAAAATTGTATTTAAATAAATCAATAACAATTGAAAGCAAATTTATTTGTCACTTAAATATAACTGTTAAAATCACTATTATAATCTTATCAACTAATCACTCTTTCACCTTAATGGTGCTGTTGTAATTAAATAACTATCACTGTTTATCGTGAACACCGATCTTGATGGATACTAAGTTACGAGTCAAATAATAGATTAGGTACATTAAATACAGATAGTAATATTATCTTTTTCAAAGGCGGTAATAAAACGATCTAAGTAGGTACAAAGTACAGTGGATGAAAAAATAGGTTTGATGCTCCTAAAATGTTAAAATATTTTTTATCATAGCTGCTTCTTGAATATTAGGCGCTGCTTCGCGCCACGTATCTACAACTTCGATCACGGAAGAAAAAAGCTACTAAGATAATTTTATGGGTAAAATTAATATAAGTGCAAGCTCGCACTTGTACGTGTCAATCAAAACAACATCTATGTAATCTGGCACTCATTATAATCAATCAGAAGTGGTCCCAATATAACCTACCGCAATTTCGTCTCGCAATGCTTCGTAATGCCGTCGTACGCTCGATTGAATAGACATTGGGCCGGAATAAAATCCTTATGAATTACATATCTAACTATATATACATTATGAGAATGACAGAAGTACTTGATTTGAGTATTATATAAAATTGATTAATAACAACGCTGGATACGTAGTGTTCATTGTGGAGTAATACATGGCGTTCCAATTGCAATATCGCGCAGCTTTGCTCGATGTACTTTCCCTGAAGGAGTCATTGGGAGCGAGTCTAAGTAGAAGTATCCTCCGTGCAATCGTCTTATCTGCGGAACGGCATCTGAAATTCATAATTTAGTTTGAATTTTGAGTTATGTACCCTACTTTTAAATAATAACTCGGAACTTATTATCTCTCGAGTTAAGTATCCGGCTTCAATTAAGTATCATCTAACTAAGAGATTATAATAACTATGTAGATATTGATTTATTGCGGCGGACAAATACGAGTAGCAGCATAATTTTACAGATAAAATAATTTCATATGAAAAGTAAATCAGTATCTAGCGTAATTAATTATAGTTTAAATAGCCGCTAATATGCCAATTTCCATTCTGTCAATCCGATTCTCTATTATAATTTAAACAATGTTTATCAGAAGATTGACTGTTTCAATTACGCAACATAACCTACATTGTTTGTTTGTTTTTGACAAAATATTCCACAAATATTCACTTACACGTAAAAACTAAACGCGTCATGTAAAAACCCGTGGACGTATTTGGCATTTGGAGGTACTTATACCATATGTATTCTGTGCTTATACTCCGGATTAGGTTAGGTTAAGATAGGTAGGTTCCTTAGGGATACGGTATTAATGTTTGTTTGGATTTTTTGTTAATGTTTGTTTGGATTTTATGTTATATCGCGACCGATTCGTTTCGTATTTTCAACAAACGTTTCTTACATAAATTAATGGAATAGGTACCCACGTAATACCAGATTTCAGACAAAAAAAAACGAATGAATGTGGATATTTAGATGATCCAGAATTAGGTGTCTAAAATGAACAATAAAAAGTCGATGTCAAAGTTCAATAGCAAGTTTTCTAAAACATAAATTTTCTTGACTTACTTTTTAAAGATAATCAATATTTACAGTAATTATAGGTGTAAATTACACTTCCCTCTAAGTTGTCTGGCAGATAATGCTTTTAGCATTTACTCGGCCTTTGTCTCTTTAAAAAGCTTGTTTTGCGAAATAGCGAATAACCACAGCCGCCTACAGAAATTCATGCCATGCAATGATTCAAGAAAATTACTCCACCAAAACACTATTAAAGATATTATAATCATTTCACGTTGATTTATATAAGTAGAGGTAGTCACTACCTACCCAGTTGAGCCAAAAGGCCTTACCACCGTGTTAAAATAGGTCCTTTCTGATGAATAAGAATCAGAATTTGAATAACTTTGTTACATTTGTGTATGGTCAAGATTACATATTTCGTCTTAAATTTTTATGACATGTTATATCAATATAATATGTTATAGCAATCCGTCCATCTATGCGGTGTTATTTCTGCCAAACCTTCTTCAAATATTTTTTTCTGTCAGTCCCTGTGTTTTCAATTGTAAAAACAATCGCTAAGCCATGTCGAACACCTTCGGTGGCTTGAGAATCTGACTGGGTTGGCCACTAACCCCTCCACCGATCCGCACTGGAGCAGCGTGGTAGAGTACCTATGTTCTGAACCTCCCGCAGCTGTGGGACGTCCAGGCTTGAGTCAGAATATTGTTTATTAATTGCCTTGTCAATATAAAAGGAGTTTATTTTCATTTTCAATAGTCATGAGTAAGCGTAGGTGAGTGTAATAATATGACGGCATACCATTGATAAGGTCGAATATCTCTGATGGCTGGATATTATAACCATTCTTCTTCACTATGGCTGCAACAGGCATCTCCATCACATTGGGGTCTGGGATCCCCACGACGCAGGCGTCCGCTACCCCGGGATGACGCTTTATAACTTCTTCTAATTGCAAAGGCGAAACCTGGAGATCAATTGCGCTACATGATACCAAACTTCTCATAGCAAATATCATTTTGCTGCGACTTTTTACGGTCCAAAAGCACCCCTCTTGTGCTGAAGAGGTGAAAAAATATACAAATTTCGGAAAAAAAATCATCCATAAACTTTGATTTTGATTCACGGGGCTTTTTTGGTTGGTCGAAACACGGCTAGTTATTATCAGTTCATAAAGATAAATAAAAAATTAAACCCGGAGTAAAAATATGTAAAAAGTAATAATAATAGTAATATAATACATTTTGCCGTAGTATTTTCTCTATTCAATTTTGTCGCATCGGGAGACGGCTGAAATTAACAGAAACTAACTGCTATAAGCTACGTTTATGAGTATGTTTATGTTTCTTTTTAACTTAAATCTCGTGAAAAGTAGGTTTGCAGCTTTTTTCCTAAACGGTTTGACCTACAAAGTATGATACACAATTTACCTATTGTAGTTTTTAATGCATATGGTCCGAAACGTTTGAACTTAAAATTAAGGTAGTATATAATCTAAATTAATGCATATTAAGTTAATAAATACTGAATAATACCCATAAGCCCGTGTATTTAATAAGCAATCTCTTTCTTTCGACGAAGTAGTAGAATTCCTTCTCGTCCTTATAGAAAACGTCGCCCGTTTTCACCCATCCGTCGTCCGTCAGGATTAATTGTGTCTCTTCGGGGTTATTTAAATATCCCTGAAAGTGTATATTACGCTTTAATACAATTATCGTTATTAATTAATGCTTTGAATAATCGTTCAGTTACTTAATTTGTTAACATCGGTGACAAGTGGCTATCGAAATCGCCTCTCACTCGAGATTAAATGTCACCTACTAACGGTTAAGGAAAAATCCTGCATGCCTGATAGTTTTCCATAATGATTGCAAAGACATGTGAAGTCTGCCAATCTACACTTGGCCAGCACGGTGGACTAAGACCCCTTCTGAGAGGAGACACGTATCCAATAGTGGGAAATTGACAAGGTTTTGGTGGTGTGGTACCTACTTTATTTCACAAGAAATATGCAAAATAAAATAAATATAATTTGTTTACCATATATTATTATGTAGTATAAGACTAGGTATACGTAATGCAATTTAGATCATAGATTATGATGAATAACGTTTCGGGAGTACCAAATTGTTATCAAAGATAATATTTAATACTTTTTGTACAATTTTGAACAATTGTACAATTTTGTACTTACGTATCGAACTCCTCTAAGAATGAACTACGAATAGGTACCACGGGGATGGTGGGAAAATCAACGGCCTTGTTTATGCATATTAATGAATACTTGAAATATATAAGTCAGTCTATTTAATTTGGATTTTTGGCCTTATTGGAGCATAAACCTTATTGTATCACTTACGAGTAACTTACAAAAAAAATATAGGTGTTGAATGTTCCATCCATCCATCCATCCATCAGCCTTTTAGGGTCCACTGCTGGACATAGGCCTCCCTCAAACACAACTGTCATTCAACAACAACTGAGAAGTTGAATGTTCACTACTTATCAACTAACTGCTGTGCATAATTAATGAAAGACTTTTTACGCTCATATTCGTCAGTTCGTCAGTACCGTGGAAAAGAAACAGATGATTAAAAATACTTATTTATACGGATTAGGGGTTTTACAGACCCTCATCACAAATTACCTTAAAAAAGGCATCGCCTCTAATCCAGAGCTCACCCGATTCAAAAGGCTTATCTAAAATATTTCCTTCGTCGTCTACAATCTGTAATTTAAAAAAAAGGTTTGAGTAATGTTCTAGTGGAGGTTTGAGGCAGAGTTCAACTCTGCTTGTGGTTTACGCCAAAAATTTTAAATCCAAGTATATACATCGTTTTCTGAGATCAAAGAAGGACAGGGTATGTATCATATATGTATAGCTTTAACTCATGCTGCGATTTCTTATGCCTATTACAGATATTTTATTTATCATAAAGGCTACCGTACCTACTTTTACCTGGCGTTGCTGGTCAGCATGGAAGAAAGACCAAAAACTCAACTAACTTTGATGACAGATGGAAAAAACTAACATTTCATTAGGTATATAGCGTCCATAGCCCAATGGCTCGCGTCGATTCAATGTGATCGATAGAGTTAAGCAACGATGGGGGCGGTCGGTTTGTGAACGGGTGACCGATAGATAGTGGTAAAACTCATGAGCGCTACCGTGCTTCGGAGGGCACATTAAGCCGTCGGTCCCGGTTGTTTTCAATGTGAAAAACAATTATCCTTGTCGAAGACCTTGGGGTGGTTTGAGAACATTCGACACTGGGTTCGCCACTAACCTCTCCACAAATCCGCATTGGAGCAGCGTGGTGGAGTATGCTCTAGAAGTCCCGCAGATTTAAGATAGAAGACCCGAACCCAGTGCGACGTCTATGGGTAGCAACAACAACAGGTATGTATATATAAAATTAAAGTAATGTAAAGGCAGTGGTACCTGATAATTTACTAAATTTAAATATTTAATGCTAAGCAAAATTATTATTGAATCTAAGTTTCTGAATTGGACAAGCTTTTTCAATGCGAAATGTTTTAAATATTAGGTATGCTGTAGACTTACCCTATAATCAAACTTCTTCATCGGTAACCCTGTAGAACCGAACGGTGTCTCATCTATGAAGTCGAACACCGGCGAAAGCAATTCTGTCATCCCGTAAACTAAGTAAAGATACGCGCCGGATCTTCGCTGTAAAATAGAAACAGGTATAACGGAACATGAATAAACTTCAATTCGAAAATAAAAATAGCTCGTAGCTATGCTTTTAGGCCCTTTCACAAAACTTTGCTATAATGTTAAAAGCTTGTACTCACTCGTAATCTGTCCAGTAATGGCTTTTCGATGGCACTGCCGCCGATAGCAATGTATTTGAACGACGATAAGTCACACACATTTTCTGAGGCTTGAAGAAATTGATTTAGCAAATGTGGCGTCCATGCGGTGACGTTTGGCTGTAATATATCGGAAATATTATTTCCTGGACAGCAATGATAAAAAAACTTCATTTAGAATTTATCATGTAAGTAAGTTAATGTCCTATTACCTTATATTTATTGATTAAATGAATAAGAAGGTGCGGAGTAAGAAGGGCAGAAGATTGAACTCTCGTGTAGTCTCGCAAGGGGCCGGAAACGAAGAATAGTAAAGACGAAATCCATTGGATTGTAGCCATCGCCATGGTAATTTTGAAATTAGCGGTGAAATTTTCCCTAAAAATAATCAGTTTTAAATTTCTTATTCTATTCCCATAAGTACCTACTATAATGTACCTAGAGGTGGTAGAGCATATTTAGAATCTTTTGGTTCCATATAGGGGCGAACTCTATATGGTACCAAAATATTTTTAATACGCCTATAGAATTCGCCTCTATATAGCATCGAAAGATTCTAAAGACGCTCTACCACCGGGCTAGGCAGTAAATACTATCGTCAACCCAAATACCATTTTTAAAGTATGGTTCCTTGTTAAGAGGTTAGTACATCAAGGCTAATAACCTCATCGAAATGACTTGCACATATATGACAGACTATAAATGAATTTCTCGTTCAGGGTTTATAAGTCAATTAAAACCTCAAAAAACCCGTGTAAAATCTGCAGATTTTAAAATTACTTAATTCAAACTTACCACCAGCAACCCACGGTATTTAATAGGACGTTGAATGGTACTATGGCTACTTTTGGTTTGCCTGTTGTTCCACTCGTTAACATGTACCAAGCAGGTGTTTTGGAGTGATCGAATTCTGCGGGCCTAAAAATCAAGTATTGTTGTTATACAACAGATAAATACCATATTATATTTATTACCATTATGGAGTTGACCTTATTATTAATACCTACGAGTATATCTATATATATAAAAGGAGAAGGTGACTGACTGACTGACTGACTGACTGACTGACTGACTGACATATCAACGCAGGGCCTAAACCATAAGGGCTAGAAACTTGAAATTTTGCACAGGGGTTCCTTTTATAACGAAGGGGAGCACTAAGAAACATAGATTTAGTAGGTACTCTATACTAGAGAAAGATCGGCAATGCGAAAGAGAAAGAACATAGATACTCATATGTTAGAGCGAGATAGATAGGCGAGACCATTTGCGAATACTCTATAGGCTTGGATAGGCTAACGACAGTTGTGAACGAAACAAATTTGGCTTATTTTTCTAAATCCCACGTTTAAAAGCGTAGGTTTGGTGTGATTTAGACGTAAATAATTATGGTTACGTGTGCAGTACCAGGATGTAACTCATCTAAGCAAGAAAATCCACAGAATTATACATTTCATATGTAAGTACGATTGAAAGATTTTATTCTCCTATTGCAATGTTTGAGAACTTTGTAAAAGAAATTAATAACAAATGGATGGCCAATAATGTGACAATTTAATATATAAATGCTCTGAATGCATAGGAATTGAATATAAAATATTATCAAATACGTGAATTTCTAGTATTTCTCACCACAATCCTGTAGAGATTGACATATCGACAACCGCTTATCGATATGTAAAGTGACAAGTGTATCGTACATAGAGCATTTTATTTAATTATACTTTTTAAAATTTCACAAATTTATATTTTATAAATAGCATTGTTATATTTATTTATTTATTCAACTTTATTGACACCTCTAAAGAGATATATAATGGGCGGACTTAATTATGTTATATTATTCTCACAGTGCTTTTATTTCATTAATTGTAGGATATAATAAGTAATTTAAAATATTTCAGATTCCCTCAAAATAATGATGTTCGCCAAAAATGGTTAAAGATGACAAATAGAGAAAATTGGACCCCTAAAAAATATTCATCTATATGCAGCAGACATTTTGAACCAAAATGTTTTTTTAATAGGAGCTCTCAAAGAGTGAAGTTGCGTTCTGGTTCAATACCCACATTATTCATGCCCGTATGTTATTTCCTAATTATAAAATGTTAATGTTTGCAATACGAATATTATTGCTACTGCAACGCATACGTTTATATCCAACCGTGTGTATTTGCTACCTTTGCGTCCTTATAATTATATTTGTTAAAATTAATAATTCTTACATATTATCACTAAAGTCATATTATCACATTTACGACCAAATAAAAATATTTAAAATAAGTAGGCTAAACTAATTCTTGTCCTGTATCCGATTTTATTTTTCTATTTCAATTAACATTTAAAAAAAAAATATTGAAGTATGTAGTTTTTTTACTACAGCAGCGGTTACAAAAATGTTATGGCAACATTAGATAAATGCTGACAATCAAATAAAGACTGTTGCTTTTGGATTGCTGAGTTCTTGTGTGTTGCTTTTGTGCTGTGCTTGTTATCTATCGTTTACCTATATTTTTACCAACCGGACAGCTTATGAACTTCGATATTTCCTTCCCGTTACGATACATACTGCTCTTCTCTTTCTGGACACCGAACTTGCTTTGTGATTTGGCAGGCAAAATAAAATCACAGCAGAAGCAGTATTATGTTTATATTTTAATAGAAAATAAAATTCCTGTCTGGACCGGAATTACTGAGTATTGCTTTATTTCCTTAGTTGGTCGGCGCACTGTAGGCTGCTGCGCACATGTAATGACATTGGTTTGGTATCTAGGATGGGCCAGATATGAACAAAATATACCAGCACCTGCAGAAATTTTAGATAATATCATGCTAAGAGAAGATTATGAAGATTAAATTAATTAATGACGACTCATTAAAATGAATCGAAGCATATGCTGAGTGGTGGCCTTTTCACACAACTGCGGCACAGAACATTATTATGTATTAAGTACTATGTTAGTTATAAGAAACTTTCCAACTGTTTATTTTGTTTTGTTTACCTTGTTTATTGTTAATTTGTTTTTGTTTCTTTTTTTTCACTTTTAATATGCTTATTTTGCTTTTATTTTGTGTTTGTGTTTATTTATTATTAATTCTGTATGTCTGTGTCCATGTGTGTGTGAATAAAGATTTCTTTCTTCTTTCTTTCTTCTTTCTAATGTAAAGAACCTTGTTTTATTTGTGATTACTTTCATGAGATTTCCTAACAGTATTAAAATGTCTGAGTTATATATAAACAACAAAGTACTCTGTGAAATAAACTGATAGGTGCCTACTTATTTTATTTCTCAAAATGTCAAAAACTAACACTTCAACATATCAACATAATCTGAAAATGTTTAAACTTTATTATCTCAAATTCTCCATTAAGAAAATCAAAAATTCTTATTGAATTGAACTCAGAAATGAATACATAATTTTTTGAAATATTTTTCATTCATATACCTACGTCGAAATTACATCTCAACTAAAATCTTGTATGGGAGTTCGCCATTGTTCTTTTAACTGTAGTTTTATTATTAATTTCTCTTAGTTATTGACATTATTACTGTGCAAATACAATAAATCAGCAACCGAAAAACCACTTCAATTTTTATCGATAATCATAGTGTAGGCGCATGGCGCAACACTATTTTCCTTGCATGTGTGCACATTACACGCACACTAGTGTATTTAAGTTTTGGTCTCGCTTTGATGTTCCTATTGCCAATCTTTCTAGTATTCTATATCTATTCTAAGAAAGGATTTTTGAAAATTCACCCCCTAAGGGGGTACAACGGGGGTACAAAGTTAGTATGAAAATTTGCCGTTTTTGAAGTCGTTAGACGGGTAGACGTCGTTAATGGGTCTAATTCTACGCGAGCGAAGCTGCGGGCGTCCACTAGTTTATTATAATGCAACCAACAAATCATCACCACCAAAGAATATTTTTTAGCATTTGTTGAAAGGTAAGTATATTTTATGTAATTTAAAAACAAATTTAAAATGACAAACAGCGTTAATCTACCTATATATACTGGGTGGTCCAAACGGTGACGTCCAAAAATTTTTTTGGATTGCTGACATCTGGGGGTATTCGGAAATACCCCATGTATGTTATGTA
Source organism: Carterocephalus palaemon (assembly GCA_944567765.1). Lineage (NCBI taxonomy): Eukaryota > Metazoa > Arthropoda > Insecta > Lepidoptera > Hesperiidae > Carterocephalus > Carterocephalus palaemon. Next base: position 8,314,767 of record OX155643.1, on the reverse strand, counting down.
TGTATAATATGTAATTTATGATTAATTATATGGTTCAACACTAGTCTATAAATTCATGAAACTTCACGCGGCTCTTGTACTGTATACTGAAACAAATAGCTTAATTACCTGAAATTGATCGCTGTCCCGCTGTGAGTTTTAATAAAATTTTCCAAGCCATTTTCTGTTTCATCAATATGAACAATATGCCCTGGAAGTTTGGCCTTTTTATAGACATCATTGACTATTCCAGCTTTTTCTTTAGGACAGAAGACCATTTTGGGACGAATACATTCAAACACAGAAATTAGTTCCCCTGTAAACAACGATGGACATTGTTGTAATTGTCATAGAATAATAATTATTCCAAAAAGCTTATTAGATAAAAAACAGATAAAACATTTGCGATCACTATTTTCGATCTACAGGTTAATTCAGTGGCGTAATCGTTTAACATTTATCATATTTTGTCTTTATCAAAACTATATTCTATAAATTATAAGACATATACAGTATGTTTCGCTTTCGCTATTTTTAATCAACGTTGATAAACTAACTAATATAAATAAATCGCTACTTTATATGCCAATAGGGATTCGGAAAAATAACAAAGTTTTTAGGTACCGCTTCCTATAGAATGAAGTAGGTAGGTATAAGATAAGTTACTCGGATTAAGTTTGATTAAATTATTTAATAATAATTCAATATTTACTTTCTTCTATCAAAACATCACGTATTGCTAAAGTTTGAATACTTGTGATTCTTCTGAGTGTGTTTCAAACATTGAATCTGTAGTAAGTGGTAGTCCTTTAAGACAATATTGTTCTTCAATAATTTATATTTATTTTTAGACGTTATTTATTTTTAGACGTTATCTATTAAAGTGAAAAAGTAATTCAACATAGAAATGGTACAAAAAAATTCTTTAAAATTTCAAACACTTAAAAGTTTCACAAATGACTTTCGTTTCGCCGCTAACGGTTTTAAAAGGTTTTACCGGGCTCCGAGCTGGAGTCAATGGCGCACAAAGAGTATCCCTTCGTAACGTTCGTACAAAAGTACAACTGAAACTCGCTATAGCCCCATAACGACTTTGAAATCGTCTATATTTAAGCGCACAATACCTTGTTGACCGATTACTTAGATCGGACGACGATAGGTATAATTTAGAAGAAAGTACACTACAACACGTTAGGTATATTTTTTTTACTTCTTTAATGTTGCGAGAAATAACGGTTTCAATATAAATGTTCGCGGAAAATATTACTACGGTTTATTAAATATCGAAGGGTACGAAAGAATTTAGAGGGTCATATTTTGATTTCGCTGTAGTGGTTTTACTAGTTTCGTAATGCGATGTTCACTACACTGTTTTTTTATTACTAAATGTCTCGCCATGCCCACTGCGAGCGCGTTCACTCCTGAAGATGGTCATCGCAATCGATCGAAACTAGTGAAATCACACGTGAGTCAGCCGGTGATTTCAACTATGAATTCATTGGTTTTTGTTAAGGAAATTTGACGAAGCTCCTGATACGAACTGTAAAATCATAATTACATTTTGAAGATGTTGTATTAGATATCTAGGTACTATTATCTATCTACATTATACGTGTAATCGAACATTATTAATTTATATAAGTAGGTACACGATTAAAAAAGGATACATTATGTTTTAGGTCGTAATTTAGAAATTAGTGTTCTCGTTTCTTGTGATATTCTGTACGTATATTATATTACTTAGTTATAATTTTTATATTATTTATGAGATATTAAAATTCGATACCTGCTTTTTCTACATGTGATCTATATGAAAATATTGAGTGATATTATTGATGTTGATAGTTATGACACTTACTGGGGTCAAGATTTGGATCAATTGCGCAAAGAGGATATCCGTTGTAGTTGCAGGCGTAGAATGGTATGACCAGGTTGAGGTCGTTGTATCCCATAATGACGACGCTATCCCCTACTTTCAAACCGAAGTGCTGTAATGCGCTTGCCAGGCGTTTCGATCTTGTCGCCACTGATTTATTGGTCTCCATCCCATCGTTAGCTGCATTGATCTGTGAAAATAAAGTTTGTTTACAAATATGTACATACATATAAAGGCAGAGCTTTGAGATTAGTGATAAACACGAATGGGAAGTTGAGTTATGTATATGTTAAGTCCTTAGAACTAAACGAAACGATCATATCAATCTGTGATCGCCGTCATTTCTTCATCGCACTTGGTAAAATTTAAAGACCATGCTTTGAGGGCACGTTAATTGATTGGGTCTTCTACTTCAAGTGCACCTAGCCCCTATGGTTGGACATTTCTGAGTTGCTATATTTGCACCTTGATATGTCTAATTTATAAGGCACAAACTTATCTATATATATAATAAAACTAACGATTCCACGTCTGTACCTACATTGAATAAATCGTGAAAAAGAGTATGGGAGATATTAAGTAATCGATACTTGTACTATTAAGTATTCTGTGTCGATACCTACAGATTCAGAAATTACTATTTCTAATTTACTGTCTGTCTGTCCCTATGTGCTATACCTAGATGGAATCAGAAAGTACCGAACCGATTTTAATAGAAAATTATTATTAGAATGGACATTTATGTATATCATATTATTTAAAGAAGTTATTTGAATGATTTTCTTTGATTGTTAATTTGTAGTTTGTAGGTAGATACTGTCTACCATAACTTCTTTAATTCTTTGCTACAACATTTTGCTTACCTGACTAATGCCATCTGGATTTATCAGCAGGCCTTCAAGCAAGAGATGTCCAATATGGCATTCTTCTTTTCCAATATTGTATCTTTCAGCCGCCTTCTCTTTCAGCATATCCAGGCGTTGCCAAATATGAACTTTTTCCGACATTTTATTTGGATTTCACAAATTTATATTTAAAGCAATTAAAAACATACACACATACGACTAACGCTAGCGTTCATCAACCAATGTCGCACGCAATCACAAGACGAAAATTTTTAACAACACTTTATCATATAATACCGCAATGCTTATATAGGTAATTAAAAAATACTTTATCTTCTGAATTTGATCATTATTATATCAAAGCTAGACAAGATAAATGTTATTATTTTATTTGATTTATTTTAAGCCACTATCTTTGTGAATATTATCTATATCACTACTTGAAGCTTAATGGATATATCAATCAGAGTTACCGGAGACAGCGAAGTAATAAGGATGTAATTAAAATACTAGTGTCGGGGGTGTCACGCCCATTTTTAAAGTTTTATTGTATTTTTGTAACAAGTATTTGGGGAATTTGATCGCGGCTCCATGTATCTCACGGCGCAAAAATCATGATCCTATCCCTCTTCCAAGAAACTCCATTCCAGTACTCCACATAGGTATTAAAGAATGTCAATCCATCAAATTAACATAATATCATACCTACATTGTACTTAATTATAGTAGGTTTACTATAAGATATAAATGTATTAAGGTTTTAAATTAAATAGTAATAATAAATATCAGGGACATTCTCATACTACTAGGCAGAACCTGTACTAATGGGTGTCAGAGACTGATATACATACATAGATATTTTTAAATAAATTCTTAAATATGTATATAATATTAACATCCAGACACAAAACAAACACAAGATCATAGATTAAGGATATACAGGTATGAGTAAGGCTCAGTCAGAAGCCATTTACGTGGGTTCGTGAAGGTTCACTTTCACTAAAATGGGAGCGGAAAGGGTTAAACCTTATGTAGTTTTTAATACCACGCCAAATAAGGCCACCACAACCACGCCACACCAAGTAAATTGGTAATATTAATTTTTTGCTTGTTTATTACAACTCATACTACAAATATATTAAATTTTCTCGTCTGAGTGGCTAATCCAAGAAAGTTTGAAAACCTACGGTTCGCCAATGGTAGAATCACCGTATCATCGCGTATTTATGGCTTGGATACTGACGTAAGAGAACTTGAGGCACAGAGCAGCTGTGCCTCAAGTTTTAAGTCACAAGGGCAACTCAGCGGGATTCCAAAATTGTACAATAATCTGATTTTAATGAATAAAAACTACTCGTAATTACTTACATCTACATATATTCTATACCTACAATTGGAAACCTTTTGTCCTCAAAAATCTAAGACTTATTACCGCAGTGGGTAGGTATAACAACCGAGCTGTAGTTGACGGATTCCAATCGACAGCTAAGTGACAGCCAGTTTGGTCACTCGATAGAATCCGGGTTCAATTCTCACAAACTTTATAAATTTTTGTTCGTTTTTAGGAATTCAAGATGAGTGTTAATCGCGTTGTTCAAGGCCGGCAACGCACATGTGATACCCCTGGTGTTGCATATGCCTGTTTGTCTGTCAATGTTATAAAAAAAATCAAGGAAAAAAACACATCTTGTGTAAGTGTGTAAGACACAGAGTGTAAGACAGACAGAGAGAGAGAGAGTTCTCCATATTGTTTCGAAGACGTGTGTGAAATGTGTGTGGAGGGTGTTGTCTTAGCCCTCCTATTCCGAAATCAGATTCATGGTCAACACTCGGATGTATACCTAATTGTGATGGTGGTATAATTCGATGTCCATTTGACCAATGAAGAATAGCGATTATTGCAATTTGCCAACTGTTTTCAATACAAAATATCCATCAGGGTTAAGTACGAGTACGAGCTAAAGTTCTGGCGTAACCACGTAACTTACACTTTCAAACTTCCAGTGCTTTAAACTTAAACTACACTTCCATTTAGTTTAACCTACTTTTAAAAGTTGTAATTAGTATTCTGACATTATTAAACAGGTTACATGTTCTTGCAGGGAAACTTCTGGAAAGAAAAGACAATGTTACATAACTTCAAGACCTTTGAAATAAAGTCGTGATTGAGTGCTTACTGATATCAATTGACGATTAATTCCATTGTTAATTCATCACATTGCTTATTGCCAAGCTCACCAAGTCACCACCCATCACCCCAAACATAACTGGTGAAAGACCTATACATATTTCACCTATATCTTATAATATCTTTAAACGAGCAATTCTTAAAACGAGCAATTATATATAATTGTAATCTCGGAATCGGCTCCAACGATTTTCATGAAATTTAGTATACAGGGGGATTCGGGGGCGATAAATCGATCTAGCTAGGATTCATTTTTAGAAATTTTTTTTTTCGTGTTTTATCGATAATCAAAAAAATTGTAGGCGACGCACTTTATTATAGAAAAAATATAAAACTGTATACTTATAAGAAAAAAGAATAAAAACGTCAAGGCGCTGTCGCGCTGAAGTATCAAAACTTTTCGGTGGCTTTTATTTTCCATCGCCAATAATTCTGGGTTTCGGGGGCGATAAATCGATCTAGCTAGGATTCATTTTTAGAAAAATTTATTTTATTCGTGTTTTATCGATAATCAACTTAAACATAAACTTACTTTTTTTTATTGGAAGAAAAATAACAAAAAGATGGCGTTTAATTATTGCGAGCGAAGCCGCAGGTGCCTCTAGTTTATATATGAAACACCTATTGATTGGTATTACACCTCTTACTTGTGTCTCTTATTCGTCTCCTATTAGTTCTAGTATTGATACTTTTATTGTGTAACTAGTGGACGCCCGCAGCTTCGCTCGCGTTACACATTCACTAACTTCAAAAACGGCAAAGCTTCATACTAACTTTGCACCCCCGTTTTACCCCCTTAGGGGATGAATTTTCAAATTTTTCTCGCCGTAAAAACCATCCTTGAACTTCAACGAACATTTAAAAAAAAGAATTGGCCAAATTGGTCCAGGCGTTGTTGAGTTATGCGCTTACCAACACATTTTGCGATTCATTTTTATTATATAGATATAATACTACACTAATGCAAGCACTAATGAATAGTGGGTGACATATGGATTACCTCATAACCTCTGTCCGTCCGTCAGTCCGTGCGTAAATCCATTTGTAGGCCGACGTATTGCCGAGTCTCCATACGCACTTGACCGTTTTTTTATATTCAATAGCTGAAGGACAGCCTTATGAAAGTAGGTCAGAATTAAGAAGTTGTTTTTATGTTTGTTTGTAAGTTTTTATTCTTGTGACCTACTATGCACAATATAACATAAACATAATATACCTTCACGCCTGTATTTCCCCGAAATGGTAGGTGGTGGTAGCTACACACAAATTTCACCAGTTATGTTTAGACACGTTTAGATCCCATGTTATTGGTGGTGAGCCTATTGCTATACACCGGGCACAAATCCAGACTCCAGATATTTCAAGTTAAAAAACCTGGAATAGTAGATAAACCCAAACCGAAAGCAGGAGCTCTAGCTTAGCAGTCGCTTTTGCCACCACTACACCAACGAGGAAGGTAGGTCGTATAATAAAGGCATGCAATAACATGATAAATAAAGATAAAGAGACACGAATAGGATAATTTCACTCCAGTTTTCGATGAGTGCAAGCATTGAATTTATGATAAGAAGTTTAACGAGTTTTGCCTTTTCTTATTATTTCAAGTAAAGTTCTGTGAAATTTCCCGTCAGTATGTTTATTGAACTATGTATATATTATTTAAAAGATAAATTAAATTTCTTAAAGTTAATTAACAATTTAACTTTGTTATTACTTTTTAAATAGTCGGACTTTGGTACATAATATATATACAGTACAAAAAAAACGAGTGTGCTTTAGACCACACGACTGAAGTAAAACTTCTTTAGCTCCATCTATATGTATATATTATTATGTATATTTCATTAATAAATTAATAATTTTGAATAGTCATAAAAATAATCAAGAAATCAATTTTATTCACTTTGAACGTAGAATATTTAATGTATTGAACAAAATATTAATTGATAAAATTGTTCAAAATGAAATGAAATTACGAAATAATCAATAAATAACCTTTCGAAAGAAATTGTGCGTGCGTGCTGCTCCCTCTTGTTCCTATTATACTTTGTGCTTTTAATTATAATATTTGATTGTAAAAGCGTGTGGCGCTGGAACAGGAAAGTGCAGTTAAAGTGCTTTTTGTGATATTATCAAAGTGATGATCCTTCATGACTCATATCTGTCAATAAAATGTTTATAATAAAAACGTAGTGATTACTTGCTCAGTGTTTATAATTATTGACACTATATGCACCCCACGCTTTTTCACAATGATGAACATTTATTTCTTATTTACACTATTCTTAATCCAAATTTATTAAATTTTATTTCCTGTTTTTTAGTTGGATTTTTTATAAAAGCGTGTTTTTTTTAGTTTTTTTAATTATTAATCTACTTGACAAATAATCAAAGAAATTGGAATTAGTAGACAATATAAAAATTTATTTGCAAAGAGGTATTCTTTGCATGGCATGACAGATTCAAATAGATATGTAGGTATCTATATCATAGAGATATTATTTTGTATACAATATTCAAAAACATTAAAATGAAACGAGGTATTCCTACTCTGAAATATTCAATACAAAAAGGCTCAAAAATGTGTTTTGTCTTTGGTCCTATTTCGATCGGCAGTAGCGCGTTAAATTAGATGGCGTCTTTTTAAGAGGTATCTTGAAACATTTTTATATGTAAGAATTACTTTCCAGCTAGTACTTATTTTGAATTAGGATTCGTGGATGACAGCCCAGATGCTATATATCGAATTCGCCTCTAACTGTAAGTCCAGATTCAAATCCAAGGAATTTTTCTCTTTTTAAGTTACCTGCTGCAACAGTGGAAAACCTGCATGCCTTTGAGTTCTCCATCATAACGTTCTTAGACGCATTTGAAGTCAACGGCGGAGTGCGGACTGCAGTCGGCTTGCGTGGTGGACTACCCTTTATAAGTTTTCCTTTTACGAGAGGGGGGACGTGCCCATCAGTGAGATAAAGAAAGGCCTGTGAAATGCAAAAGGTGGATGGAAAGTTAATTTTATCTCCAAAATATTAGGTAAGTCATGTATTTCAGTGTTCTAGAGTACCTTCTGCCGAAGCATGTAAAAGATGACAAAAATAGTTATTATTTCTGTCTACATATTATTTTTAGGTTTAAGTTATGTAAGTATTTTGTGAGCTTTTTATCATACATCCTATTTTTATTGTTGACATTGAGAGCGTATGAATAATCTATAATGTGTTACTGTGATTTTATCTAACAAGGTAACATTTTTAATTTCCTTAGGTACCCAAAGCTATTGTTAAGCCACCACCATCCATTATTATTTCTATTTTCATAGGAAGTATTTGGTTACATTCAAAACTCTTATAAAAAAACCCTAAAGACAATTGTTTGAGCTATGTATAATTACATTTCAATACTGATCAAGATTCAAGAAGAATTTATTTTTTATGTCAATAAACTTACGGTGAATAATTATTATTAAAAAAATTAATTATAATGAATCATATTGAAAATGGATATTGATTTATATTATAATGTTCACTTTAACTGCTTCCACGTTAATAACGATGATTACGAGTTTATAGTTGTTCTGTCTATCTATCTGTATCTGTATGATTGTGTACCTACTTTAGTACACGCTCTATAGTAGGTACATAGTAAATATACATTCCAAACCTACGAACAATTGGTAGAAATGGAGCAGCTTAAGAAATATTACAAGCTCCCTTTCTGGCACGTTTTCGGATGTGTAAAAGAAAAGAGGTCATTTTGATTACAGAAAGACGCGGTTTCTGGCAAAATTGTGAAATATGCGCTTCTCTTGACGACAACTTTTCGTAAATGTCTGTCTTATTTATTTTATGCAAAAAAAAACCTAGACCTCAAAATTGCTGATGACAAAATATATTTAGCTACACGCTAGAATCAGAATTTAGTGCCTTGGAATTGGAATCCCAACCATAATAATAATTGTTTTTAAAGCAATTGTGGTCCGGTTGGAAAGGCGTGGATTCCGGTTACACTTCTTTAGAGGCGACCATCTTAGTCCTCAAGGGTAGCAACACATCTGTGACTGACTTAGAACGAGACTCCTACTAACAAGTACTAACTGGACTATTACTAACACCAACTAACAGGACTAACTATCACTAACAGTCCCCAGTCCTCATACCTACTAACGAACTGACCAACTAATGTTCTACTTAACTCTCTCAACTAATTGGACTAACCATCCCAGTCCCTAATTGAGTCTTGTTCAAAGTCAGTCACAGTTGTCATGGGCGGCAGCGGATGGGTGGTGCTGCAAGCTCGTTTGCTATCTTTTTTCCATAAAAAAAAAAAAAATATAAAAATATATGCCAAATATCTTTATCTAAGAAGATAAAGATATTTGGCATTTGTTTTTATACAACCTATTGAATCCCCAGCAATCGATTTTGGAAGATTGAAGTCTAGGCCCTTTCAAAAGTAAAAGCTTTTCGAACTTTCAAAGAATTCATGCTTAGATGTCTATATTCATCTGCGATGAAAAGTGGATCTTGTACGACAACCGTAAGCGTTTGTATGAGTGGGTGGACTCGGGTATGCTAAAAAAATCAGCGAAAAACCCTGTCAAAACAAAACCTAGCAAAAACCTAATAAGTGCACTAAAAAAAGATTACTCATAGGAAGATGATGATGGATTGTCAAGTGGACCAGTGATGAACTTGTACAAGATAGCTTCTTACCGAATGGCACAACAGTGACGTCAGATGTCTATTGCCAAGAATTGCAAGCAATGATGGAGAAGCTCGCAATTCAACAACCAAAACTGGTCAGTCGCTCATCTCCATTTGTCTTCACGACAACGCGCGAGCTCACATTTACAGACAGACCATCGGAAACCTACAAGAGGTGCTAAAGGTGTGGGAAAAATAACTCTAAAAACTTTTTCATGTCTCTTTTAAATCAGAAGAAATTCATAAAATTAAGCGGGCAAAACGTAAAAATCCTTCAAGACAATCAGACATTCATTTATATTCGGCGCACAAAGTGCGATAGAATTCATATGAGCGCCGCTAGCCATATTTGGGAGCGGCGCGATGCAAAGATAATGCTAGGATTTCCTACCTTTGCTACATAATTTACTGATAAAAGTTATTGTTATTCCTCATTTATTTGTAAAACGGTACTGTTCTGTTTGTCACTATCGTTTTGATCTTTCTTTTTTATTATGTGAGTTATTATATAGGAATTTATCTACGTTAATCTTCAATCTACATAGATAGTATGTATCTAGTTGGTCTAGTGGCTGCACTATTAAGCTAGATGTCCTGGGTTCGATCATCGAGACGGGCAAATTATTATTGATTTTTTTAATTAGAATTTTCTAAAAGTAACTCGGAATTTATATACAATATGTTGTTTTTCAAACTTGATCAAACGAAATGTGCGCATATAAGAAAAGAAGTTATCGATAAAAATACGAAAAAAAAAATTAATTTAGTAGGCTATTTAAAAAACTGAAGGCACTTTAATATTTTATTTAACGAAAACCTCATGTTTTTGTTCTTACTTTGTTTCTTAGTTTGTAAATCTTCAAAATAGTCTCATTTGAAAGCTAGAAAGTCTAACTAGCTAAACAGATAAAAAAAACAATAACAATATCGAACTGAAACTTCGTAATAAAATAAAACAACACATTATTGTATAGTGGTGAAAAGTGGGTGTATCACACAGCACGGGGAAAAACTGGCGTTATGTTATTGTTTGTTATGATTTAAATGCTCTAAACCCTTATATTATAATTTCGTTACTGATGTAAAAATTTTACGCATTGCGCCCGACCCATATCCACACTCCGCAACAATTAGTAAAATTTTACTGGAAGACGGTTGCAACAAACATATTTTTGTCACTTAAGAAAAAAATAGACAGAAAATAATATCGTTAGTTGACTACCTGCGTTAGGAACAGAAAAGCCTTGGCTGAAGAATGAAAATCTGGAGAATGGTAAATAAGCTACATTTTCTTCATCCTGGTATCTTCTTGTCTCAGAAAAGCTTACCTAGTTGTATTTTCCAGCTTACACTTTCATATGTGTGCTGTCATATAACATGAATTATTTTTGTATTATTTTCAAATCTATATATATAAAAGGAGAAGCTGACTGACTGACTGACTGACTGACTGACTGACTGACTGACTGACTGACTGACTGACTGACTGACTGACTGACTGACTGACTGACTGACTGACTGACATATCAACGCAGGGCCTAAACTATAAGGGTTAGAAACTTGAAATTTTGCACAGGGGTTCATTTTATAACGTAGGGGAGCACTTAGAAAGGATTTTTAAAAATTCACCCCCTAAGGGGGTAAAACGGGGGTGCAAAGTTAGTATGAAACTACTCTCTACAACTCTACCACCTATAAAATTATTTAATAATTTTTATTTAAGAGTCAATCAGAGTGTAGGTAGCTATGGGTAATTAGGCTAATTAAATTTCTTTACGGTTTATATAAAAGCTTAATGTGTTCAATAAAAAACACTGTTGTAACTTGACCCCTTAATTTCATATCGTCTGTCAACATCAAAAAATTCATTCCACTGTTACGAGGTACTAAATTTTTAGACAACTTTTTCAGCTTCGATTTACAAGAAGTTGCAAGGAATATTGTTGTTAAAGTCCTTAATATAGAGTAGGATTTCCAATGGCTCAATTTCTGTAACGAAATTGTTACTGGTCGGGTCTAATTTAATGATATATCGTAAACAGATGTTGAATCGCAATAAACTAGTCGAAATAAACATAAGTAGGTACAATCTAAGGTTAGATATGAAAGGCAGAGTAGTAGCCTAGTAGCCTTATTCATAGTAATAGTAGAGTAAAAATGAACCATTGACCATTTAGCACTTGAGGATGGACTGATAATCTCCAATTAGAAATCAATTATTAACAGCAGTGAAAGTTTCACAGCATTGATAAAATTTTTTATATTGATTGATTTTTTATGAGTTAATTTTAGAGTAGATATTTGTACTTTAAATATATCGGTATATGTGTATAAGTTGTTTGTATACAAATATTCTTTGTGAACAGTTATGAGCTTTGAATTTGATTATCGTACAACATTAAGATTTCACGAAAACCTGTTTAAATACTTAAACCCATTTCTCAGTGTAAAACCACGTAAAACAGCGCTGAATAATGATCTCAAACGTGGCTCCCTGATTATAAGTTATAAAAGGGCATGAATAAATAACAAGACCATAAGCAACGGACTTTATCTGAAAGTTTCCCTCCAAAATGTTGCCAAGTCATAACATTCACAAATTGTTATCTGACATTTTGCGGTCGCTACGAGTAAGTATAGGTATATTTATAAAAAATTGTTCGTTGCTTAATACATAATTACTAATTAAAAGTTTTTACTTGAATTCTGTAGACTATTTTATTTGGTAAGCGATGTGTTTTGTCGTAATGTCGATCGTTTTCACTTCTCACCCAACGACAAACAGGAATGCATAACCAGTGTTTTGTTTTTTCATAAAGTTTGTAAAATAGAAAATATAGGAATTTTAATATTAATTTATACATACTATAGTCTCCACTAACGCTACAAAATAGAATGATTTCCGTAGAAATATATCTGATTAAGCAAAACTGTTCAAGCGGGTAGAGTTATATAGCGAACCAGGTGCAATAATTTCGTAACAGTGGAGTTCTGACACACTAAATTGTTAAAGTTTACCTGCATCTTGCGGTAAGAGCAGAACAAAGCGCAATAGTTTCTGCGCTACAAATAAACGACCCCGTGCGCCGCTGCATGAAGTGCTATTTTCAATTTCAAATTTTCTCCTTCAATGACAAAATAATGGTACCCACTATTTTATTTGCAAATTTTTATGAGCTTCGTATTCATAGCACATTGCACTCAAGTATGATTCGCGTGCGAGTATTTGCTTAAAAATGTTTAAGACCGCAGATTTTATTTGCAAGGACGGAGAAAAGAGATTATACTGCTCGTACATAATACGTAGATTGCTACAAAGAAGGAATTTCAGAGAACGTAAACGTACCGTTGAAAGGAGATGTTTCAAATCCGGCCCAGTATATGTACAGTATCTCAAAAAATGGAGAAAAATCCGTGAAATTTGGGAAAAATACAGATAAATTGCTAAATTGCATACTTTTCTTGTAATCATTTTATATTTATCAATTAATTTTATCGAGTTCCAACATGGCGTCCCGTCAATTTAGATTACTCTGTGATCACAAACTAGATAGAGATACTACGTATCTGTGATTTAAAAAAAAAAGTGACAGTAAACCCTAGATCGACCATCAAGATCGTGAACCGTCTAGTGTCGCTTTCGTTGTCGATCGTGGTTTGATGTTCCGTTCGTTTGAATTTCTTGAGTTATTTTTAATATTTCGACGATTGAATGTTTGTATTCTGTACTTAAATAAAAATCTTAAAAATGTTTTTAAAAGGTAAAATAAAATAGGTATATACTCATTCTCAGTGTTACAATCCATTTTATTCAATGACAATTATGACAGAAATAAACGAAATAAACGTCATGTAAATGTCAAACCAGTCAATATGATAGCTTACCGCCATGACGGATTTTCGTTTTGTGTTGCAATTTCAAATGTACATTTTTGTGCTTTACATCCAAACTAAGCCAATTTAAAGTAATTGGATGATTGGAAACTGTTTTAATTGTGTTTCTCCATTTTTTAGTATGGTGTACATAGACTGGGCCGGAGCTCCATACATCCCTGAAACATCTCCTTTATATTATGCAATATAATAATACTTCAACTATTTATATACTTGTAAGCGAAAAAATACTCTCTGATTAAATAGAAAAAAAGCTTATATAGCTGTAGTTTTAAGGAATTTGACGTTTTTTTGTTAATATTATATTATACTAGCTGACCCCGCAAACGTTGTTTTGTATATATTGTACATATGAAATGTCAAAGTGACGCGACCCTTCACGTCAATGAATGACGGTTAAAAATAAAAATACTAAATTTTCCAGTGGACCAAATTGTGAATCAAAACCATTCTCGAATCCCCTTGAACACGCACAAAAATTTCATCAACATCTATCTAGCTGTTTAGGAGGAGTTCACTGTCATACACACACACGTACACGAGAAATATATATTATATTAAGATTATATTTAGATATCAAATTAGCTTGCAGCACCACCCATCCTCTGTTGTGATATGTTAGAATGGTCAGTTCGTTAGTAGGTATGAGGACTGGGACAGGAACTGATAGCTGGTGATAGTACTCGTAATAGCCCAGTTAGTTATTTTTAGTCTCGATAAAAGCTAGTCATAGATGCGTTGCTACCCCTGAGGACAAAGATGGTGGCCTCTAAATGATAAATCGCCATTTTGTATCGTCCGCCATGTTGAATTAAAAATGGCGGAAATTATTGAATCGTGCATTGTCATCGGAACCAAATATGTGTGCCAAATTTCAGCTCGATAGCTTAAGTGGAAGTGGGTGAAATATTGATTGCAAGATTCCAGGACATACATTGCATGAATACATACATACATACGAGTGAAGTTAAATAAAAGCTTTTAAAAAGTGTAATCGGAAATCACAAATAGGTAAATAACCTTTTTTTGGAGAAATGGAAATTTAAGTTGAAACTTAAGCAATAAAATTAAAATATCAAAAAGCCGACTTCAAAACTGTATAAAAATAAAACATAATAGTAAATTTGTTTGTGGGCACAGGTCCCTCTCACAGCCACAGTTGGGGAGCATGCTCCACTATGCTCCAATAGGGATTGGTTTGTTTGTTTTTCACATAACATTATTCAGTCTGGCCCGCGGCGGTTTCGCGGCAGTATCGCGGCAGTTTATTATTATCAAGATGAAGTGCCCACAAACGAATTTACTATTTTTTCTAACTTCTTAGTTTGAAATCTGTTTCTGTTGATATTTTAATCACGTCATTTTATTTTATTTGTAACATTTGAGTGTTAGTTTTTTTATATAATGGGGGGCTTTGCCTTCGCACCCCCTCTTGGCAAAATACACATGGTACGGCTATTAATGTAGTAGTACTAGTACGAACCGGTAAATTTTGGTGTTCGATTTTGAACCTAAATCTGTTACAAATGAACCACAAATTTTGACAATAACGTATGTAGGCGGCAGAAGCAGAATACTGTGACAGAAGTGACAGGTCGTAAGATAAATTATTTGAGCATACTCCAGAGAGTCGCTTGTCAACAAGGCGCCACGAGTATCTTGTGGCAATTTCGCGCGTACGTGAGCGCTAATCACCCACCTTAAACCAAGACTCACGTAGCTCCCGGGAACCGTTTATTTTAATTCCCCACAAATGCCTAGCTAATTTTACGAAATCGTTGCGTTTAATTCCTAAGGATTATTTCGTCTAGACAAAATAAAACCGACGTCTTTCATTATTTGTAGAAATCATGTAGAAATACATTTTTTACTGATTTAAAAAAGCAAATTAGATTGATCGAATACGGCAATTACAACGGAATAAAAACTAGTAATTAGTAATTAGTCTCTACTTGCTTAGGTCTAAGATCATGATGTACCTACCTAAGATCTTATGAGACTATTAAAATAACTAAATAATTATATTAATAAATAAAATATATAAATATAATTAAAATGACACGCACCAATGACTTTTCTAAGTTTTTAATGTCACTTGCTTTAACTGTGAAGGACACATCGTGAGGAAACCTGCATGCCTGAGAGTTCCTAAAAATGTTCTGAAAGGCACGTGAAGTCTGTTAATTCGCACTTGGCCAGCGTGGTAGACTATGGTACCTAATTACTCCCACTCTGAAAGGAGACCCGTGCCCAACAGTGGGACAAAGAAAGGGTTTTGGTAGTAGTATATTATATAAGACAGCACGAGGATAATTTTACTACAGCAACCATAAAGTTGGTACATTTTATGATGTTAGTACGGTGAAAGTAGACTTAATACGAGCTGTTGTTTACTTTAGCGTCTTCAAGACGATGAAGCTTACAATGCACTTATTCACTTCACACTCCGTATAAAATAAATTTTCGAACAAACTTGCGCGACTCCTTAACTTTAAATATGACTAAAAATGTTGGTAAAATGACTAGACTAGGAATTATACTGCTGGAGGTTATATTTTAGTAGATGGCAATTGTTTTCAGTTCCCTAACTTTTTTCTCAAAGTAAATAATAAAATGAAAAATGCAAGTTTTGCAACGCAACGTAGTCGTTCCATCGCTAATTCGATAGGATACGATATATCCATAAACGCAATTTGTTTTCTAAGGTTGAGTTTGCTTTCGCCATTTATTTTTCGCTTTGCATTTTAATGGGTCTTCCGACAAGGACATAAGTCCCACATTCGATGCGTAAAAGCTTAGTTAGCTTGTTATTATAAAAAAGAGGAACACCCACTTTATTGTATATCTTGTAACAAAAATCATACTTTGAACAGATAATTAAGAATTCAATTATTTACTATAGACAATAACCTAAAACTAAACAAAGAAATATTTAAAAGAAATAATGACAAAATAAGTAGGTATATCATCCAGAAACAGGCCTTGTGGCATTGTACCCAGAACGCTACGCGCCAGCGTTGCCGCGTCGCTGTATAGCGAGGCAAATTTTTTGGGCGAAAAAGCTGCCAGCCCCCCGGTCACCTGTGATGGAAATGAGTCTGGTGGACAAGACTTCCATGAAAGTCTTCATATCAGCCGACCAAGGACCTAATGTTTCTACTGTAAGCGCCGCGAATTCATAATTATCTAAATTATCACTATATTTGCGACGCCTGAGGAACTGAGCTTGGTCGGCTGCAGCCCCAACTTTTTTAGATGTTATTTATTTTTTACTTTGAACTGCTTAAGTAGACATTTCAAAGGAGTAAATATCATGAATTTAATTCAATTATAGTTTGTAAGTTTGAAATGTTTGATTCAATATAACAAACATACTCGTAGGTATAATTGTCTTGAAGTAAGTAAATACCAAAGGATAAAAGTCAGATGTCAATCTTAAAACTCGCTAAAGGGCTATAAAGGGTAAAGTAATACAAAATAATGCACGAGGAGAATGGATTATTTGTATTCTAGGTGCGTTCATTGATGTACGTGCGCAGGCTGTTAATATTGTTACCGAGTAAACTCTGTTTTCAATTACGAGATTCGGTAATATGATGCTAGAGCATGAACCGCGGTATTTCCGAACGAACGTCGGCTACTAAATGAAAAGTATTTGAGCGGAGCATTAATTTTACATGAGTTAGCATAATTCGTAATGGAATGCATTAATAATGAGTGAGGGAGCTGCAGGAAGGCGAAGAGCTCTTTCAACAGTCTTTTATTACAAAAAATGAAGCCTAGACACGTCTCCCGCTCAGTCTCAAACACCACTTCACCTTAATGTCTCAAGTCCTAGGAGCGAACGTCACGAAAATCTTCGATTATCCTTCAGCATATTTATTTGACGATCGTGTTGGCCATCAAATATCTTGTCAAAATGCACGATTACGATTAAATTACATTTACTACTAAAATAAAAAAATAAAACATGCTATAGGATAAATATACATACCCTCCTCACCGATCGTATTTACTTCTACAGTACAAACACGAGCAGTGACTACTAAAAACCAATGGGATAAATAAAATAAACTACATACTTTGTTTGATGTAGACGATAATTAGCTTAAAAACGAACGCATCCTTAGCTTCCTTGATCACATAAATAATCCCATATTGAACACTTGTTGAACATCTTGGAAAACTGTCACATTGAATGCTTAGTTTTCTTCGAGCCTCGAATGCAGAGAAGCAGAGAATAACTTGTTGAGTTTATAAGGTTACAATAATAAATATTCGTTTTCACCCAAGCACGCAAATAATAGGCATCCTTTTCCTAAGGAGTTATTATTATTAATAAGGTAGATACGTACACGATATTTGCATCTTGTTGTGGTAAATGCTGATGCCACATCTTATTTGTAGCGCGCGAAGGCACACTGGGTGGGCCGCCGCCTTACGGATTAGCTTAATTTAATTATGGGGATAAAATTAGAGTAAAAAACTACTTTACTAGTACTTTGTAGTACTACTAGAAAATACCTTGAAGCGTCCATAGCCCAATAGCTCGCGTCGATTCAATGTGATCGAAAAAGTTAAGCAATGACGGGCACGGTCGGTTTGTGGATGGATGACTGCTGGTGGCAAAATTTCATGGACGCTACCGTGTTTCGGAGGGCACGTAAAACCGCCGGTCGTAATGTTATCGGGAATTGAAAGAGCTATAACTTGTGTGAACTTTCCATCCACTAAAATTCCATCTGTAGTTTTCTTTAGAGGTTTGCGGTGTTTCTGGTAGATTGGTGATCTTGCTCAAGTAGCCGTAGAGATGCGAAACGACTATACAATCTCTTACGGCAGACTGTCGCACTATTTTGATTCCGAGCTGAACATTAATTTGTTTGGCGGGCTGATTTTTCATCGGCTGTGTATTTATATGATGTAGTGAAAAGAGCACAAAGTCCAATTGTATAATATCAGAGTATAATTTAGATTATAACACTGCCTATGAATTTCAAGAAGTTTTTAAGTAATTTTTTATTTTATAGACGGACAAACAGACATATTATGGTAAGAGGTCACCGTCGCCTCCATAGGCGTGCGACACGTGTCCATACACGTGCGACACCAGGGGTATCACAGGTGCCTGTGATTGTGATTTTTTACACATTCTATGTTAATTGCAAAAGAGTGAATGATATTATGCAAAGTGCATACTCACGTTATTTAAGTTTCTCATTGTATTCCGGAATGGATTTAGACACTAACATTAAAATTAAATCAGTTGTTACTACAGAACTTTGTCAGTATATGCAGACATGCAGAGACGTGGCAGTGAATTAATGTGTGTACAGAGGCAGTCAAAGCGAAAGTTAGGAATAGGTATCTTTTTATTAGGATTTTGATTTAACATAAATTAAACACCAATATTTGGTGTCGATAATGTTATGTACTTAAATTTTATGTCAGCTAAGATATAATAATTTGGTGTACCTACTATCTAAAAACATTTCAGCTTACATGCGCTTCTTTATAATCTACCTAAATAAATTCACAAATAGCTTAAATTAAAATAACAATATGATAATCGAACGGATTTTTATTGAACTGTGTAAAATCATTTCCTCAAAATAATTGAACAATTTTAATAATGCTAATATTCCATGCTTGTTAATGAAATAGTTTGCCTTTATTATAAAAACTTTGCTAATCGATACTAGGTGGCGTACGCGTACCTACTAGTAAAAACGGTCATTTAACAAAATCAATCTAGAGTCGATACAATTAACATTTTAGTAGTTTTAGTAGTAATTATTACCTAATATTATTTAACTATTTCGACAATCACGATATATTTTAAGAAAATAATGTATTTCTTGTGATTTATTGAGCTGGCTGATAATTTTATAATGCATAATATTAGTGTTTATTGTATACCTAAAGTTAAAAACAAATAATATATATATTTTTTCTTATCTATACTAACATGCAAGTTTATCCTTGATTAGGTATTTATTCTTCTGGAACTGAAAGAGAATGGAAACTTATTGAGTAATTTATACACTTTCTTTACGTAGCTGTTCTATGTTTGAGCCCTTAGTTATTTGTAAGGGTAAGCTTTCAATAATCCAAGAGGACAGAGATTGAACACGGTTATCTATCACCGTTGCCTCTTTCAAACAGAAGATCAATATTCCGAAGAAAAATTTATTGTTTCTAGAAAGTCTTTCTGCTCGATCTTATGGATAATTCAGCTATGGTAGTTAAACGATGTTGAAAGTATCAGGCGACTATGAAAGATAAATAATTTATTTTATTTAACAAAGGTAACTTATTTAACCAACAAGCAAACGGCAAAAAGGTTAAAAAACTCTCCAAATACTTATCTACGTTTGGGAAATCAAGTTGGTATTTCCTGAAATATGTTTGAATCAATATTTACCTTTTTCAGCAGATACCGATAGAGAGGTATCTTAAGAATAAAATTAATGTGATGATGTCAATATTTTGGACACCGTGCACAATCCATAAAATGTCATAAACCCATTCGATAGAATAGGTTTTGAAAACTTGCAAAAATTATAATCCTCTTCCGCAGTCCTGCTCATTGTGAGGAAAGAAAATGTTTGTAATAGATAGTTTATAAATAAGTAATAATTCATATGACCTGCCAAGTTTGGTTATAAATGTTATATGATGATGTTATATATTGTTATATATTGTTATAACGTGATATTTAGCAGTGGAATTCAGTGGAATTCAGCTTGGCACACGAGAATCCAAGTTCAAATACCAGCGGAACACAGTAGCTAATGAATTTTCTATGTGTGGGTGTGTGTAATGTGATCTACCTGCCGCGTTGAAGAATAACATGAGTAACAATAGAAGAGTTGCAATGCGTTGCTGGCTCTGAAGGGCCCCGCTCTTTTTATCTTTTTAATGTTGAATTAGACATAATAATAGATTCTTCTTAACGCTCCACAAATATGTAATGAATCCGTAAATGTGTTATCCCCTTTGTTTACTTAAAGGTAACAGTTTTAAAAACTTTGAATGCCATATTTATTTGTATCTAATAACTGCCTAAAATATAAATTGTATGCTTCTAGTTCTGAAAATGACAATACATACTTTCATACGACCTTTCATCCCCCTTTTTAACCCTTTACAACCCTTTTTTCCAATTAAAAAGTATGTCCTTTCTCAGGCTCTAGCTAGACCATCTGTGTACTAAATTTCATTTAAAATCGGTTCAGTAGTTTTGGCGTGAAAGCAAGACAGACAAACATACAGACAGAGTTACTTTCGCATTTATAATGTTAGTATTGAAGTATGGATTGAAAGCCTGTATACTGTTGGTGTGATACTGTGCTGTGATCATGGTGATGTGTCGCGCGATTAGGGACAGCAGCGCCGCGCCGTCGCCGCCCGACTCCGCCGTCCCGCGGGCGCAAATCCAATTTACCAAGTTGTATCCCGCTATTGTGTCACTGCGGCTTACCACAGAGAATTTATCAATATTTTCATATACAGTTCGGGAAACCTTTATTTTAGAAAAAAAATACCTACACGACTTCTGTGTCACGTTACTTGGAACACTTAAATAATACTACCAAGCAATATACCTACTTGAAATGTGTGTATAATTTAAAAAATAACATAACTATTTCTATACTTTATATAAAAACTAGTGGACGCCCGCAGCTTCGCTCGCGTTACACATTCACTAACTTCAAAAACGGCAAAGCATCATACTAACTTTGCACCCCCGTTTTACCCCCTTAGAGGATGAGTTTTCAAATTTTTCTTGGCGTAAAAACCATCCTTGAACTTCAACGAACATTTAAAAAAAAGAATTGGCCAAATTGGTCCAGGCGTTGTTGAGTTATGCGCTTACCAACACATTTTGCGATTCATTTTTATAATATAGAAGATGTACGCCTTGGCCATGTCATCGTCAATGGCAACGTTATGTGTCAAAAGTAATACGAAGTGGCGATGGCTGAAATGACATTATTGTAAAGCATGTCAGTTAGACGTTTTCAACTATAAAATTACATAAATTAATTTGCAATAAAATAATATTTTGGCTAAAATTAAGATGTAAGCTATCCTATCTTTCAAGTTGGATCAAACTGCACACGGTGTGCAAATTTAATTTAAAATTGGTTAAGTAGTTTAGGCGTCCATTAACGTCCAACAACGTGACACGTATATTATATATATTAAGATTGATCGTTGTTCGCTAGTCTCGCTAAAACTCGAAAACCACCGAAACGATTTGAATACTTTGTTGTTTGTTTTGTTCGTATTATTTCAGGGAAGGTTTAAAAAAAATAGTAGAGAAAATCCTGAAGAAAATCCAAAAAAATAATATAATATTATAAACCGCAAAATTTGAAGCGACTGAATTATTTGTTAAACAATTAACTTATTATTTTTGGTAAATTTAGGTGCACTGGGTGCACTTCGCTATTATTTATTTTCATCTGTCATTATATTTATTTGTCAAAAAAATTTACTATGATCCGAGGACTCGCTTAAAAATTGTTATTTCCAACAAGGATTAACCTCTTTTTTATTTTACTTAAATCAATGATTGTAGGCGACATGTAGTTCTCCAGGTCATCTAGTAAATAAATAATTATAGGATCTACCACTGGATGTAAATAGTAAATTCATCTACTTAGAGCACGATTAGCATTATCAAAAGGCGACCGCCCGTCCCGCGGGCGCAAATCCAATTTACAAACTTGTATCCCGCTATTGTGTCACTGTAACTTACTACTGAAAGTTTATCAAGGTTTTTAAGAAAAAATCATAACAAAAAACTATGTTGTAAGAAATTTTTTTTGTAGGATATTTTAACGTAGTAGCTTTTAACCATAGTCTGTGCTATTACCAAATCTAGGTAAAAAATAAATAAATCTAGAACGAGTCGGCGTCTGTACAATGTATTTTTGAAACATCTATCTATTGATATATATGTGCATCTAACATATATATCAATGTGTGCATCTATCAATGTTTGATAATTACTTAATCGAAACATAATCCAAAAAAAAATCTTGTCTGCCTGTATGTCAGTCTGTCCCTGTCTGCGCGCAAAACTACCGAACCGATTATAGTGAAACTTGGTACAAACAAACACTGTGTAACTGAGGTGGATTAGGATATTTTTTTTGCCGAACTTGGAATATTGAAAGTTTCTATGAAAACTTTCTAAAATATTTACTGATTCTTGAAATTAACTACAAAACAAACTATGGGTATTTTCTATTGCATTTAAGACTAATGATACATGAAAATGAATTCATGTTCTCTAAAACTACCTAATTAAGCGTTTGTGTATGAAAATCTGTTCATCGTTCTGTCAAAAGTTGTTAGTAAAATCAAAGAAATTAGAATTTCGTTAGTAGGCGAAAATCTAATTTCGTTGAGTGAAATGAAGTCAAACGTGTTAACGTGTTGACGGGTTTTGATATTATCAACATCATACGTCTATTTTGGATTAGTAATAGTTATAAGCATAAGAATAGATGATAGATAAATAGCTTTGTCGAAGACCTTCGAATGGATTAGACATTGGACACTGAATTGACTACAAACCCCACCACCACCATTTCGCATTGGAGCAGCGTGTTGGAGCATGCTCTAGGCAGACCACCCTCAGCTCTGGCTGTGGGGGACCGTGCCCAACAGTTCAAACTGTTCTCTCACGGGTCTCGCGCGTCTCGCACGCTTGTGGGTTGCAAGTGTTGCTACTTAGTCAGAACAAATAAATGCAATTTACCATTGTGTTAACACACTTCCATCATCATATTATATAAGGAATGATATTTGTGATTAATTTGACAGATACTGGTTAATTATGTAATTAGACTTGTGTCATTATATTATCTTGATCTGATTAAATAATGCAGTGGAATAGGTTATCTTAGGCGTGAAAAGGATTTCCAATCACTATGCACATAATAATAATAATAATAAGCCCGCAGGGCAGCTTGTGGCGAGCTGTTGGGGAGTAGCGACCCCACGGACCCGAGTTCCCCGGAGACTCGATCAGGCTCCCCATCTCCGGCTTGCCTTTGCTGGCTGGTCGGAGTGGACCCCAGGGGGGGCCGCAGGAGTCTCGCCTCTGGCTTGCCTTAACCGGCCGTCCAGAGTGGGGCATTAGAGCTATATGCTCGCAGGGTGGAAGTGAAACTTGCGTAAGTCGCGAGTTGGTAGAGTGGGTAAAACCACCTCATTTAAAGCGCAGTACACCTCTCGGCACCCTGAGCCACTCGCGAACATGTTGCCGCCTTTGCCGTCACCGTGTCGGCATGTTTGGGTAGCCCATACAGTGAGTGGCGAGTCATCACCTGCCGCTTTTTAGATTTGTCTGACGATCTGAATGGCAGGTGTCATAGTTCTCCATAGCCCATGTATCAGTCCCTCTAAATCCACCCAAATAGACCCAATATAGTTTCCATTCCTTTGCAATAGTTCCTGTACATCTGGCGGGGCCCACCTTCGGGTGTACCAATTGATGGTGCAGTCGATCGAGGGTGGTATCCGCCACGTGTGCCACATCACAACTCATTAAAATGTCTCGAAGGGGCCTCTACGTGTTGGACCTGTGTCCCCACGCAAGCCTTCCAAATTACCGGGTCCACATCTGGACCCGTGAAATTTAAAGAGATACATAATAATAATAAATGTCAGCGTGATTGATAGTGAACTAACAGATTTATTGGTGATGTAAAATCGAAAGACAAAAGTACAAAACGTATGCAGGTAGGTAATTCGTGTTGTTATCTAAATTGATTAAATTAGTGTGATTATTATGTAAATTATGAACTTCGCGGGAGATTTGTTAGTGGAAGAAAGTATATCTATTGCATCTTTACCGATAGCAATAATATCCATGCCATAGGTAGATCAGGGTTTACTCTCAATATTTCTCTTGTAAGTGCTATATTTTTGTAGCAATTTATCTACAAATTATCTATAGGTGACTCAGATTATTATTAAATTGATTGTGCCATGGCGTAATGGTAAATTATAGTCAGTCTGAATTTCTCGTGTAAGTTAATATAAAACTGTTTTAATTATTTTTCTGATTAAAAATGTCATCGCTTAATCAAGTTGAAAACAGACAAATATTATTAGCCAATTTCACATCTATAATATTAGGATATAATAAGACATTTTATTAGTATGTACACCACTTAATGGGTAGAATAAGTGTATTCTACCAAATATGTATTAATTAATGATAATCTTGTACTCCGTATAAATTCAAATAACTAATTTGAATAATAATTAATCTAAATAGAATTACTAAAATAATGAAAGTTACATCATTATTATTCCTATAAAAAATGTATTCAGTCTATAGACCCAACTACTATGGGTTACCTACGTTATGTTATATGAAAAATACTTCTATGTAATAATACTTGTTAGTACTAAGTTGCAAACTGTAAAATATTCTAATGAAAATATTTCTACTGTACCTAAGTGTAAGTGGATCTACTTTCCACATACTTATTTTTTTGTATAAATAAACAAAAATAAGTATATATATCTATATATCTTCATATGTAGTACTATGTCATTACGAAATTCAGTTCGTGCAGAAAATGTTATATTGTATTAGTATATAATATTTATGTACATACCTACAGTAATTTATTCAAACTATGGAGGTCATATTTGTTGAACCAAATTCGCTCGCTGATTTCTCTAAAAAGTTAGTAATTAGGTCAACTCCGACCCAAATTTTAAAGTACCTTAGTTAGGCTTTGCTGGACCAAATATTTATTAAATATAATGTTTAAATCTATCATTTGTAGCTGTGCAAACATTCTCTTTGAATATTTTCATTTTAGAATTCAAATTTTCGTTTTCGTTCAAAAATTTCAGGCACTCTACTCAACGACTGTCAAACATGAGTTTCAAGTTATAAAATACCAAGACCATAGTTTAAAGAGTCTTCGCTCTGCTCTACAATTTTGAAATAAAATTTAGTTTGCGTTTTTTTGGTTATTTGTGTCGCTTTCGTATGATAAAAAAATGTTGTTTGGTGAATACACAACTTGTAGCTTTAAATAAGACTACTTCTGTGAGAGCAATTAAATAAAATCTTTAACTTTATAAAAGACAAAAAGGATGCTCGCCCGTGATAGCACATTATAATACGAGTTGCGGTGACAGCCCAGTGGCTATCGAACTCGCCTCTCACTCCGAGTGGTCCGGGTTCAAACCCCAGTGGCACGCACCAATGACTTTTCCAAGTGAAGTGCGATTTAAGATTTAAATGTCACTTGCTATAACGGTGAAGGATCGTTATTCGTGAGGAAACCTGCATGCCTAAGAGTTCATCAAAATGTTCTCGAAGGTATGCGAAGTCGCCAATCCGCACTTGGCCAGCGTGGTGGACTAAGGCCTAATCCCTACCATTCTGAGAGAAGACCCGAGCCCAACAGTGGAACAAAGAAAGGGCTGTGATGATGATGATGATGGTGATGATGATGATGATGATGATGATGGATGGTATCTATCTATCTATTAGTTGATATGTGGTAACCTACAGAACGCGAAGACCCAAGAAGCGCTGCCGCTAGTGCATTTAACATTTTACACATTTTAAAATATAATTTCAAACAAAATTAGGTGCTTTAGGGTATAACCCTGACCCTGCTCTTGAATTTCAACAAAATCGTTTTTCCTATAATTTCGTGGACTTATTTGATTATGATTATGATTATGAAATTACGATGCTAATATGCTGCTCATAATAACTTATTATTTACCTACCTTGTTGTATGTACTACCGATATCATAAAATAATATGCTAAGTAAATTTTGCTGTTGGAAAATCCACCCTTAAAATGTACCACTCCCCTGTCGGCAGATGTGGTGCTGGAGACGCCTCCTAAAGATCCCATGGACGGCATTTCGCACCAATGTATCCATTCTCAAAGAGCTTTGTATTAAAGACAGACTATCGTCAACTGTGCAACTACGGATACTGAAGTTCTTTGGTCACATCTCTAGAAATGAGAACTCGATAGAGAGACTGGTAGTGCAGGGCCAGGTGGAAGGCAAGAGAGCACGCGGTCGATCGCCAACCCGCTGGATAGACGTCATCAAAAAAGCTACTGAGTCCACCATGGTCCAGTGTACTCGCGACGCCTCTAATCGTCAGAAATGGAAGCACATCGCCAGGAGAGCTACCCTCGGAAATGCTAACGACCCACCGAACACCACACCGTGTACCTCGTCAGAGCAACCACGACCACTCTGACAAGAGTGTCCGACTAAGAAGAAGAAGAATCTGCGTCGGGCCGGGCGTGTCCCGACGCAAGTTAATGATGAGATATTATAGCATAAAGTAGAGTTAAGCACAATTACCAATTAATCATTTTAGTAATAATCCAAACATTGAATTCAACTCTTCGAGTTTTATCAACTAGCGTTAATTCACTACTACTAACACGAATACATATTAAGTTGGCTTTAAGTTGGTCAGAACTAGGAAATGATATAGCTTTAACCCACTGGCCTCCCACTCTTGGGCACTAGTCCCTTCCACAGCCACAGGCCACAACTGTGGGAGGACTTCATTATGCTGCCCCAATGCAATCCGATGGAAGGAAGTACCTAGCGTCGAATGTTCTCAAGCCATCCGAAGGTCTTCGATAAGGATTAATGAGTGTTTTATGGTGGTGTGTATACAACACCCACTGTCCAGTTATGTTTAGGTCCCAATGCAAATAGGTTGCAATGCAAGAAAACAAAACTTTTCCTTGACAGTCTGTGAGTTGAGAAATTAGATAAACGCTGCGAGAAACAACAACCTACATGTCTAATTCTTCAATGAAATGAAACGCTCCATAGCCCAACTGCTTTAGTGAAAACTAGTGGACATCCGCAGCTTCGCTCACGTGGAATTAGACATACTTAACAATAGTTTTGTTTACACCTAGTTGCCACTCTCTTCAAGGACACGATCGTTTGAATATGGTTTGAATATTGTCGGCACTTTTATCAACTTTTAAAATGCAAAAAAGTATTTATAGTGGCATACCTACAGTAGTTGGACATATGGTATCCCGACACTTTTTTTAAATAATGATGTGTTCTGCGAAGTCGTAGTACTACATTATTTTATTCTATCATCAATAGTTTTCGCAGTGCACGCGATGTAAAGAATATTTTAGGTAATTTTCACACCTTGGGTTATATTATTGCATTTTTATTAGGGATCCCTATTTTTTTTTTTAAATGTTATTCATATGTTACTACTATACTAGCCTATGTTACTCAGTGAAGATGCAGCTTTTTAATGGTGAAATAATTTTTGAAATCGGTCCAGTGGATTTTGTGTGAAAATATTAGGTACAAACACATCTTTCCTCTTTGCAATATTAGTATAGAAGTACATAATAGATAAGGAGGGTTACAATTTGACCGAGCTTTCTGAAATAATTTACAAATTATCCATAGGTAGGTACTCAGGCTGTGAGTTAGATCACGTAATTGGATGCTGATTAAGCCCTGACTGTAGCGACACTGCAGAGAAAGGAAAACACGTGCGCAAGTGAGAAACTAGCGAAATACGTGTTGAGTTAACTCGACATTTGCCTCTTCAGTTAGATGGGGTTAGAATGATTTCTCCGATCCTAACGATAGTTAATACTCGCATGCTTACCGTTAAACAAGAATATTCATTCATTTGAAGCGATTTCTGGCAATCTCGTATGTATCTTCTCCAGTTAAAAAATGTGGGGTTGTAATTCGGTACAGTCATCGTCGTGCCACCAGGAGCGAAAAGGAACGGTCCTCAAACGAACGAACGAACCTCGTGGAAAGTATTTCACTGTAGAGAGCATTAGCATCCTAACTCGTGATAATAGTGTTAAAGTAATATTAAGTTTACTTGCTTCATCGGCGGCGAGTGTAGGTACGCCGCGCCGTGCCCGCCGCGAGCGTTCACTTCTGAAGATGATCATCGTAAGTCGGCCTATATCCGACTTAAGTCACACGTGAGTAAGCCGGTAATTTCAACTATGAATACACTCATGAATCATTTAGTAATAAAATAGTTAGGTTTGTAACTACAAAATGTTACGAAGCTAACTAAATAAGCGGAAAAAGGAGTCGTGAATCGTGAAAGGCATTCAGACAATGAAGTAAATATGAAGAGGCCGTTATCCGGATTGATAAATTGATAAGCTCTTCATGATTTTTTAGTGTGTTGTTATTGATATGCTATGGTAACTTATGATGATAATTTTTTGTATTTTTTATATTGTATCCAAAATGTCTTTGGCATTTGGCAACTGGCATTTAATTCTAAAAGTAGGTATAACTCAATGTTAATTGTTTCGCCACAGTGAAATTAATTGAAAATTAACATATAAATATCGCTGAAAATTGTGGTTAGCTACAAATTATTAAACAATAACATTTATGGACAAACTGGGGCGGAGTAAAACTGGTTTCAATCGTGCTCATTAGCTTTGTGAAGGCTGCTGACTGACCAAATTAATATCGTCCACTTTGAGTGCTTTTCTAAGAGTGTAAAACCTTGCTAAAACCATTTAGGGAAATTTTAATTTTATTTGATGATTTCTTTCTAAAAATATATACTAGTTATTTTTCCGTTCATATATTTGTTATGTTGTTATATAGCATTGCACAGCATTTCACAAGCTTCTAACATACCAAAATTGTGTAGCCTCCTCCGCCAGACCTTGTACGAAGTGTTTGTAGCTTCTAAAGTTGCCAGGCACGTATTCTATAAACCTTTATCACCCCCGCAACATTACCTGAAATATCTGTTTAATATTACGTTTCAGTAAACGCCTTACCTCTTATCGACGATAACTGACGACTTAAGCTGGCAATCGATATACATACTATATTGCAATTTACGTACCATAGAAACGTACTTCATATACCTGCCTAAAGTACGTTTCTGTTTCTGTGCCACACAATAAGGATTTTTTTTGTATAGTTTATGTCATTTGAGGTTATTAGGAAGCGACATAATATTTAACTATTTATGTCGTTTACGTCGTTAAGTCAAAGACAGTATTTATTAAGACTTAAATAATCAATGTCAATCAAGCATTAAATTACATATGTATAACCACTGGCTAGGAGGATCAGCGATTTACTCTAGAGACGTCCTATTTGAACAAAAAAGCTTTTTGTATACGACGATAGGTCATCGTCACCTTTTATATATTCATAATTCAGTTAATTTGCAAATAAACTACGATTAACAAAATGGCGTAGTACAGAAATTGAATCATGACCTTATGCTTGTTAACGACTAAATTATAATGAATGTTTGCCTTTCCACACTTACATCTAAAGATCGTTTCTAATTACATTTCATAAAATACTCGTAAGACGAACAAATGTATCCAATTTTCATGAGATAAGCTTTATTCTTGCAACCAAATTTTTGGCCTACCAACTAACACGGGTGCTCAAAAAGCCAAATTATTCTGTAAGATTAGCAAACATGCTTATCATCCACAGCAACAGGTTACAACCTATGACATATGGGACAAACCTTGAATAGGAATGCATAGGGACTAGAAGTTTTTATTTATTATTTTGTTATTTTTTTTTTTACTTTGAGACATAAGACCTTTAGAACTGTTGCTGTAAGTTTTAGTTGCTTATTTAATCACTGACCTCATAAAAGATACCTTTATGTACGTACATTTTTACTTTATGCCATATGTTTAATGCTGTTCGCTATTGCGTCGTTATAATAAAGCTTGAGGTCATTAATTGGCCATTTTATAAGTGTAATATATTGTATTGTATAATCTAGTGTTTTAAAGGTACCCAAAACATACTCGTAAGACCAATAACTTTCTGACAGCAGCGGCTACCAAAGCAGACCAATATGCATTATTTTATTTCATACGAACACAGTAAAGATTAAATTGTACTATCATATCTAATTTCTACTACACGAAAATCCTTCCATGGAGCAACTTATTCCAGTTATCTAGATAGCAGTAATTTTTGGTCTGTTATGTAGACGTATAAATAACCTTATGATGGATAGGGGCTTTCGTGGAATGCTCCAAAAGGTCGGTAATGTACCTACTTGGTTTAGTTACTTTGTTATTATTACGAATGTGTATTACTTTATTCGCTAGGCAGGTACGATTCAGAAAGCAAAATTTCAGACTTGCTGAAATACCTACATACATTTCAACAAAAAAAATTTAGGTAGTTATGAAAATTTCCTAGTAAATGAAGTTTAGAGAATATTTAAATGACAATTTTAGTATTTTAGTAGAGGTAGGTACGAGTGTATCTTACGGATGGATTTTCCAACATTTGAATCTCCTCGTTGACTCTCTCTTCAACGAGAGATATTCAATATTATACTTTATAATACGTAAAACACAATCTTGTGATACTAGGTGGACTAAAGTCCACCACTTGATTCGTGCCTTACAACCTGCACCGACGGCTTAACGTGCCCTCCGAAGCACGGTATCCATTTTTTTATATTTAACACCGGAAATATAAAGAATGTGACGAGGTTATACATACCGTCAGTTCGGTATATTTCGTGTACAAAAGTTCTAGCTATATTGAATCGGGTTACGTAGTCGGGTGTTATGCTTAGCTCCTGACATACTTCCTGTGCACTGAGAAAGCGACACGTGCCCAAGTGCGAATCTTGTGACAAGATGTGTTAACTGGGCTCTCACGAAATGAATCTCGCTTTTAAAACTAAGCACGTCGATTGCCTTTTGTCTTTCTAGTATTTTATAACCCCTTATTTCTGCATTTTACTGTAAAAGGTAGGTGTGTCTAAGTCGATAATGAAAACATTTCTCAGTTTCAAAAACATAATAGAAAATTAGATCAACTTAAGGCAAAAACCAGTGAATCGAGTAGCGAGAGAAAGGTACTGTTCATTAATTATATTTACTTTCAGGTACAACTTCGAAGTTGCTTTCTGTTTAATTAGTGACTATAGTTAACTAATGAAAAGGACATTTACTTTATGAATAGGCTCAGATTGCGTTTGTTCATAAACACAGTTAAGAATACAAACAGCAGACTAAAAATATATCATAACAATACAGCTTTTACATCAAAGGCGGATTCTTCTTTAATAGTGTAGGGAGTGTAGTATAGTGTGTAATAATGTACACAAATTGTCATTAAATCTTCACATAATTGGCAATCAAAATTGGTGTTCACATTATTGGATCATAGTGGATCTAAGATATCTGCTTAATACCGTTTCGAACACAAAGAGGTAAATCTGGATTTGCTCGTAAGCTTGTTGGTATTACGTCAGTCAAGGCTATTGACTGATTGATACGGTATTAATGTGTAGGTATATCTTTGATCTATGCTCTTTCATATCAAAGTGCGAGAAATTCGTGTTGCGTTCCTCGTACAACAACGTATTTACGGTATCATTTTATACATATATGTACCTATATATACCTACTCGTATTTAAACTTAAGTAACTCATCAGGCGTAGCGTCCATAGCCCAATGGCTCGGTTCGATTCAATGTGATCGAAAGAGTTAAGCAACGACGGGCCCGGTCGGTTTGTGGATGGGTGACCGCTAGTGGCAAAATTTCATGGACGCTACCGTGCTTCGGAGGGCACGTAAAGCCGTCGGTCCCGGTTGTTTTCAATGTTGGAAACAGTCGTTAAGCCTTGTCGAAGACCTTCGGGTGGCTTGAGAACATTCGACACTGGGTTGGCCACTAACCCCTCCACCAATCCGCATTGGAGCAGCGTGGTGGAGTATGCTCTAGACCTCCCGCAGCTGCGTGTGTGGGGGAGACCCGTGCCCAGCAGTGGGACGTCTATGGGTCGCAGCGAACTCATCAGGTTATTCTCTTTCATATATTATTAGTTTTGTAAACTGATCATCACATTTATTTTTAGAACTGCCAAAAAATTAGGTACATAAGATAAAATAAAAAATGGCCAGCCTTCTGGGTACAATACCACAAGGCCTGTGGCCACAAGGTTATTGGATTGCATATTTATTTTTGAATATACGGTCCTTTTCTATTACTTTGTAAATAAATTGTTTTATTATCAATTTAGTCATAGTTTTTAACTATATACTTAGTTAAATAGTGATACTACGTACATAAAATATCTACCTACCTAGTGCCTAGGTAGGATACATACACTTACACAAGAACAAAATTAATTGGTGTGTGTAAAAAAATGTAGTAGGTTCCTATTTTAGGTTCCATTCCGATAGTGATTGTGAGCAACCAGATAAATTATATTTTCTGATTTGAGTCAATAAGTGAAATAAAAGAACAACACAGTATCAACATTTTTTTTCTATTCGCGAATTGTAACGTCAATACATATTTTAATCCTATATACAATTTAATAACCGAAATCAAAGACATGTTTACTTACTTTGAGTTTAGAGTAAGAGTTTTATAATCTACATGATTTTTATATTGATTTTTAAATAATAACTTATTATCGCTTATTTTACTATAATAACCTACTACAGTAAAGTTAAAATGAAGATTATAAATATCTGCATAGAAAAATGTATTTGGCAACAATATTGTATTAATCATTTTGAAAATAAAATATACATTATTAATAATTAGTCATCAGTCTTCCACAGGTTACATTTAAAGATAGAAAGTAACCTTTACATAAGCTTTCGCTAAACTCGTAGTAATTAATGTCTACGGGATTGGTAATTTCAATTTCACTAAATGCTATTTAGGACAATAAACCAATTTATATTTAATAAGTAATTTGTTAAAATTTTCTTAAATAACCTCATCACATTTTACTTAGGTACCTACTTATTATATAAATAGGTTTGTACTAATAAATGTAGATAATGATTCATGATACCTATTAAATGTACAATATCTTTTTTTTCAATCTACGACTGACTGTTTTGAATATATCATAACAATTTGAATTTGGTAGATATTTTATAAAAACATTTCCTCCGACTAAAAACAAAGAAATAAAAATTTTGATATAGAGCTACTTATTTAATTATTCATAACGAAGTTTTTTTTTTCACGATAATAGTATATGTAGCATCGATTTTATGCATGCTAGTAAGGTAAGGTAAGGTAAGGGTAGTATTAATATAGTATTCGCTTTTGATATAATAAAAATTCAAGTGCCTCATTCGATATCTTTTTCTAGAAGTCATTAATAATTTCTATTGTTGATAATTTATTCAATATTATAAAGTTTATTACATACTTTGATTTGAGGTCACTCACCTAAAGATAATCTATTTAATCTCTAGTTTAAATTATAAACAAAAAATTTGGCTCTTTCGTTAAATAAAATAAATTAATTCTAAAGTAATAAAGCCTGATATATTTTGATCCTTTTTACAATTAGAGCATTACCGGATAAAAGATATGCTCGCTAAAAGTTTATACACTATGAGAATCAGAACATCGTTGTAAAAAATCCGCCCTTAAAATAAGTTTGTACTCGAACACGCATAATAGATATTGTAATCGCAATCGTAAACTACCGTATGACGTATAAAAACAATCCCACAAACATTGCTATTCGATACACGATTCCCGAAAAGGTATCTGAAACAAAATAAAATTTAAAGGTATAATCACAGACATTTTCTGTGGGTGTTATGTATATCTTTTTTCAGTAGCAATTGCGAACTGGTTGTGAAGGTGTGGTTTCCGGTTTCACACTAGAGCACACGAGTGCTCAAGGGTAGCAACACTAGCAACGCATCTGTGACCGACTGACCGAAACTCGTAGGAGTCTTGTTTGGTTCTGCCACAGTTGTTATTAGAACTTCAAAATATCCTGTTTTTTCAGTAGTTAACAATCCACAATGGAGCAGCATGGTGGAGTACGCTCCAGGCTTCCACGGTAATGAACCGAGATCTTTGCCCTTCATAGCAGTGGACCCCTAATGGGTTTCAGTCAAGAACTTAAAACCGAAAAATCATATTTGTGACAACATGTTCCATTCTAAAGGTTCAAGGCAAAATTACGAAAGTCAAGATGAGAAAATGTTTTCGTTGCACTTACCTACGGCACTGTTACGAACTCCTAATACAGAAGCCACTTCTGGTTGTTCCATATCGAAAATTAGTTCGGCGCGCGCCGCATACAGGTTGTATATACTTGCTATACAGGTCAGCCTCAGCGTGCCGCGTTCGAAGGCATCGTTGCGAACAACAAACGAGACTTCGCCGACCGACGGTAATCTGTTATCCGGCTCCGATCTTTCAAACACTGGCTTCGTTCTCTCGTTTGGTAGCCTCCTTATTTCTTCCCTGTGTAGGTTTATATAAGATTCGTCTAAATATTGAATGTTTCCTTCGTCTTGAAACACGTTAAAATTAATGTCGTCAGTTGGATTATCCGTTGTCGTCGTTTCGAATTTTGGCGGTGGATCCCATTTGAACCAGTCGGGTAGTTCGTGTACAAACGAATCCATGTCGATCTGAACAAAGCAGAATTAAGTATTAGTGTGGATATAAAATCAAAACAATGAGCCGTTTCGGAGAGAAATGTTACAAATGTACCTAATCCGTAATACATAAAGAGAGATCGGCTGAAAGCTAATGTATCCGAGATACTTTGATTAATGACTCGCCTACGCAGCTGGGAATGGGCAAAAACTACGTTGGCGCGTCGTCAAAGTAACTACGGTAGGTAGTGTAGTGCACCCATTGTTCAGCTGTTGCTGTTCCATCGGACACGCTTCGGATGCTCACTTTTAGAAGATGAAAGGGAAAATCTTTCTTCTTACGGTATGCTTTTATGCCGCGATGATAAATTGTACATATCAATCTAAAACCGAAACACCAACTGATTACTGGATAGGTATATATCATCATCATCATAATCATCTTATTAGTAATTAGTAATTTTATTTATTTATTTATTTATTTATTTATTTCCAAGCTTAACACAACATTACAGGCTTCCCTAATTCGTTAGTGCAGCTAAACATTGAACACAATTATAGAAACTAATAATAATAATTCAAGATTTAAAAAAAAAATATAAAAAGTCAATATCTTCAATGTGTAAAAAATAGTTCCATTACAAACATGTCAATCAAATTCATACTTAATAACTAAATTTTATCAATGTCATATAAACATAAAAAACTAATAAATAAAAAATATCATCATCATGATAATCATCATCATGATGATGATGATTATGGTCAACTTCAAATTCCAATATACCTAACAAGATTCCAATTCAAGACAAGATTCGTATTTAATAATGTTTATTAAGACTCGCACTGGGTGGGGGAGTGGATTTGACAGTTGTGACTCTTTCTTGGTCTCTGTTATTGACAGCGGTGACAGCCCAGTGGCTATCGAACTCGCCTCTCACTCGAGCGGTCCGGGTTCAAACCCCAGCGGCACGCACCAATGACTTTTCTAAGCTATAATTTGGTATGTACGAGAACTAGTATATTTATTATGTGCTAATACTAAAACAACACATCATCATAATTAATGGAATTGACTAACTGGACGAACACTCCAAGAATCAAGAATCATGTTCAATCTTGTTAGAATTTTGTCAGTATGTGAATTGTACGAATTTTTCCTTTTACTATGCCAAGTATTGTATTTTATATGTTCGGCTATACTTGTTACCTAGTATAGCCATTGACAGTTTTTTTTTGTTTAATTAATAGTCTTTCCCTGCAGCTTTACCCGCGGAAAAATTACTCAAATATTCATAATTTTTCTGAGAGAAAATGATCATTTCGATCCACTGTAGTGAAAAAGATTTCCGAGAGGTAGCGCCCCCAAAAAATATAGAGCATTAAACATACAATAACGCATCCTAATCAACACAACATCCCTTGGGAACATATTTCCGAGATAACAAATGTATCCTATGTGATGCAACGTACCTATCCAATGTACTAATCTAGGTTATCGTCTACCCTTGTGCTAAGTTACATCCACACCAGTTTCGTAGTTTTACGTGATTGAGGAACAAACATCCAAACTTATAAGCTTTCACATTTATAATAATAGTAGGATACAGCTAATCTTATTCAAGTAGAATTTTAGTATCTAGGTACTTATACTAAGTACACTATATTAAGTAGAGCATATAATTTTAGTAGGTACCTACACAAAATATGTTAGTGTAAGTAAAATTATACGCAATGTAATCAAAAGCTTTCAATTTCTAGTCAATACGATTAATAACTTTGCTTTTGAATGTAGAATAGTATAAACTAACCTCTCTCCCATTAAGTGCAAAGGTGAGGTTCACTGGCGGATGGGCGGGCGGCGACGCACACGTGGCTTGAAGGCTGGACCCCACGCCATACCAAGATCGGTCCGTCACCAACTTTGGACCCCACTCTGGAGATTCTGTTAAACATATCGCATTATTATTAATTAACCAGTTATATTTAAGTCCCATGTCGTGGTGTATTGCCGTACACCGAACACAATTCCTTACTCCGCTACTACTGGAAATTTCTTGTTAGAAAAACATAGCACTCACATTTGCCACCAAACTAGACACTAGTTAGACAAACGAGGCAGTTGATAAGGACAAAACAGCTAAAGTCTACAGATTATAATAATATACCTTGACTATATTTATTATAATAAATTGATTCTTATAATATGACGATAAGAAACTAACGCTAATTGGCTGTATGAATGTTCTATATTCACATCGCTATTTTTTTAAGTTGTTTCGGGATACCTAATGTTTCATTATGGGAATATAAAGGCAAGATTATGTTCAACCTTATTCCATTTAATCCATATATATAATAATTAAAACGATCTAAGCATTCGCAGATAAATCATTACATCAAAATCTAAATTAGTGTTGATGACTAGTTTATCTCTTTATAGCTCAGAACTAGACTGTCAGTTAGCCTTTAATGGGCATTATAAATGATCTGCAATAATGTCAAATTTAAATTATAACAAAGTTTTGAACAGCGACGCTTCTGCATCGAGTTATGTAATCAAGGCATCGATCTGCATAGTTTCCGAGAACTACTCAACACAATTCCCTGTACATAACCACTTAAATTTTGGGTTGTTGTTAGTTCAGGACCAATTTAACGTTATTCATGTTACCAGACGTTACGTAATGCTGACTAACCAATAATTTACATACATAACATAACGTGTGTTAGGTGTACATATTATTGTTAACTAGCTTTTCTCGTGGCTCTGCCTGCGTATAACCTTTTCTATAAATAATTATCGACACTTATTCTAACAATTAAGGAATGGTTTAAATAAAGTCAAATCAGTATAAGCAAATGACGACGAAAGTCTTTACGACATAAAGTCGCCACCGCATTTCTGAATTAGTGACAGCACCATCTGTTATCGCTGTGCCAAGCAACTTTCAAATAAACGTGCGAAGCATCCTAATGTTCCAAGGGAACATATTATTTCCATATCTACCTATGTGCCAAGTTTCATCCAAATCTGTTTTGTATTTTTTTTGATGAACAACAAATATACATATTTGGAAAATACAAACATATTATTATGTACTGAATGCATTACTACAACACAGTTTATACTATAGAAGAAATCAGAAATTATAAATGTATCTACAAATTTTATTTATTGAATAAAGATTTGAGATTTGTGTCATTTTGAGATACAAACATTAATAGTAGAAGTTTAATAGTTGTATATACCTATTGGTTACTAGGAAGAACGTGTAGTTAGGTAGTATATATCTGTCAACTATTTTGATACACAATTGATTTTCCGTGTGTATTTTATCGGAAGCAATCGAAATTTAATCCCCAAAAAGTTTGCGTGCGACACGTCTTGTTTGCTTGCCGCCGGCGATTTGTACAGTTATATAGAACTAAAAATAACTACGTAAGTATTTCAACGATGTAAGAGGATGAGTAGCAATGAAATCCCCAAATCATGTCAAGTCATGTGTGATTATAGTAAATAACAATTTGAGGTTCACGATCGTATATTATTTAGTTCCTAAAACAACTTTTAAGTTAAAGTTA
Source organism: Carterocephalus palaemon (assembly GCA_944567765.1). Lineage (NCBI taxonomy): Eukaryota > Metazoa > Arthropoda > Insecta > Lepidoptera > Hesperiidae > Carterocephalus > Carterocephalus palaemon. Next base: position 8,276,253 of record OX155643.1, on the reverse strand, counting down.
AAGATTCTCAGTTGAAAGTATATTATCCCTGTAGCTCTGAATAGTACTACGATATCCTCTGCCTGTCGTAAAAGGCGATTAAAAGGGGTTTTCCTGGGCTCACAGGTGGCAAGAGTGGGAACTTGAACCGTCCTTCCGGTGACCCCGGGAAAGACGACTTTGTGTTTGACTGCACGACGTTGCCCTTTGAGACAAGCCTGTCACGGGCACAACGCTGGAGGGCACCGATGCGTTCTAACAGAGATCTCGGTGCCCTCCACAAGCGCCGAGAAAGGACAACGATGGGGTTTTATTTGTTGGAAATCCTATATGTATAACCCGGCGTCGCTCCTACGATGCCCGGGTATCTTTAAAAGATTTCCCACTCGTAAGAAATAAAGGTAAAAAAATAGTGTGGCGTGCTCAATGTCCTATTATTTTTATTACTGTTACTCCACGATTTATTGATTTATTATTTTTATTATTATTACTAATCGCGAGTAATAAACCGGAGAGTGAAGTATTCTTCTACTACCTACATACTTTCTATAAGAATCTTAAGGGTGTAAAAGCCGCAGGGAAATGTCTCGCTAAAGTTCGTCAGTTCTGTTATTTTGAAATAAACTTACATAATATTGGTTATGAATATGAAAAGACGAGTACTTGAGATCTATGTCCAAGAAATTGGCACACTTCAAGCGCGACATCGCAGTGCCGTACCATTTTCCATAAACTTGTTTGTGACCCCGTTTTGAGATCGAATACTCGTAGATAACTTGCACATTCTCTATTTATTTCCTATCAGCATGGCAAAATTTTATATGTAGGTAAGAATTAAAGTTTTGTTTCATGCGGCATACTGTGATGACGACCCTCAGTTTATTTATTTACTAGGAAGGACACAAAGTAAAGCAAAAAGTATATCACATATTCTGTCTCCTTGTTTCTTACCCGCTTAAGGTTTCCGCTACGCTTTACAATCACACCCCCAAGTTAGGTCTGGATTTATCTGGCTGCGATTGGAATCCAGGACCCACGTTTCGGCAGCCATGTTCACTGACCACCGTGCCCCGGAGTAGTCGGAATAGCAAGGTAACTCGTAAAGCTCCCGAATTGTTTTATAAAATATTCGATGTAGGTAGGTACAGAAAAAGTTCCCCTTCAGTTTTATTATAGTATAGTACCTATAGATAGATATATGAATCTGGGTACAAAAAAAAGTAAGTCAGCTTCAGATCAGTTCATGTTATCAATCCTATTAGCTGCTGTTCACATAGGAATCTAATGTGTTTTGAGTAGTTATTTACAAAAAAACTGATCAAGTACCAGACGGAACTGACGCCGTACAGTACCTACGTTTAAATCATAGATTTTTGTTCTTTATTTATAAAGTGATCGCCTAGTGGCCTATTGGCAAGCTTTGACGCTTTAGGACCGCGAGTGTATGAGTCGATACCGAATTTTTATGGATACTTGCAGCCAAACAAGCTTGCAGCTCCATCCATCCGCTGCCGCCAATGACAACTGTGACTGACTGTGAACAATACTCAATTAGGAACTGGGATAGTTGGTCAGTTTAGTTGGGAGAGTTCATTAGAACATTAGTTGGACAGTTCGTTAGTTGGTATCAGGACTGGGGACTGTTATTGATATTTAGTCCTGTTAGTTTGTGTTAGTAATAGTCCAGTTACTAATTGTTAGTAAGAGTCTCGTTCAAAGCCAGTCACAGATGTGTTGCTACCCTTGAGACCTAAGATGGTTTACTAAAGAATATACCATACCATAATTGCTTTAAAACAATTATTAAACGGCAGGAAAGGTACTAGGTACAGACAGTGGCAGGCGGTGTATTGCCCCGGGCGAAATCTATATGGAACAAAATAGGTTTCATAAAGAATCTGGAATACTGGGTCTGGATATTCACGCACTCACGGATTTTTGAATACAATATCCGAGCAAAATAAACTTAACAGTATTAAGTATATGAATTAGCATCGACTCACCAACGACTTCTAGCGGTGCGGAGCGTAATTCCGTGTGGAAAGTAGGCGCGTCGGCCGACACCTCACAGCGAAAGCGGCCCGCCATGGCCGGAGTGGCCTGCTGCAGCACCACGCGCCGCGCCCCTGACCTCGATATCTGAAGATAATATTTAAATAAACAAACAATTTAAACATAGTTGCACAGTGCTTATAAAGCCAGAAATTCGATTTTTTAATTACTCCGGTATGACTTTGGGTATTCGTATAAAATACATTAATGTCATTCAAATTACGAGATAATGTAGTCATACGAACGAACAAAAATCGGCCAAGTGCAAGTCGGACTCTTTGGGTTCCAAGTAAGCCCTGCACTCACTCATAACATAAGTCGCAAACTGGGCGGAAGCCTTGTCTTACATTGTACATTGTATATCTTTTTAGGTCGCAGTGGCTTGTGGGATTTATGGCCCACACCCCTTTCCTCCATTTAAAAAAAGGGCAAATATGACTAGTACAGAAAGACCTTTTTAAAACTATATTATCGACGCCCATAATCAATGAACTAGTAACTGAATAACATACTGTTCGGTGACATTTTAGAGGCCAGTGGGGCCAATAGAGAAAGTTATTATTAAATTAGATAAACAAAAACTAACATATTGTTTGAAAGTCTATTTGAAGAATAATCTGTAATGTGTTCTGTTTTATCAGTGGCACAATTCTTCGGCAAAATTTAATAATAATAGATAAGAAATATTACATAAGTAGATAACACTCCTACTTGTGTATCTAGATAGGTGTAGTAGGGTTATCGACTTTTTATGCCATTCGTGTTTATATATACAGGTGTAGTTATCCAATTTTTATGCCACACGGACACTTGTGCATCTAGAGGGATGATATCGATTCTCATTATATAGTTAACGCCTATGACAGTAAACAAATCATGATAAGTAGTTTAGACTAATTTCACACAATTTCACTTCTTTTAATAATATGTATTAGTTATTATTTTATATTTTTTAAAGTTTTTTAGTTTTAGGTTAATTTTAAAGTAATTATATTTTTATGTATTTCTAATACTCTATATGTAAATAGTAATTTTAGCTGGTGAATAAAGATTTCACATTGTTGTACCGACATATGTCGAATGTCGGAGCGGTGACATCGCAGTGGCTATCGAACTCGCTTCTAACTCGAGCGGTGCTCAAATGTGAAAAATTTAAAGTCACTTGCTATAACGGTGAAGGCAATCGTGAGGAAACCTGCATGCGTTAGAGTTCTTCATTATGTTTTCTAAGGCATGTGAAGTCTGCCAATCCGCACTTGGCTAGCGTGGTTGCCATTGCCACTAAGTCTTAATCCCTCCCATTCTAACTTAGAATTTCTAAGAGGAGACCCGTGCCCAACAGTGGGACAAATAATGGGATGTGATGATGATGAATTCAAAGTATCCTATCCAGGTAGTGATTATATATTAGCGTAAAATTTAATTACTTAGTACTATATATAGACTAGTGGACGCCTGCAGCTTCGTTCGCGTGGAATTGGAACAATAATAGATTCTTCTTAACGCGTTAACTTTTCCACAAATTTGTAATGAATCCGCAAATGTGTTATCCCCTATGTTTATTTTACAGCCATAAGGGTAACATTTTTACAAACTTTGAATGCCATATTTATTTATTTCTAATCAACAGCCTAAAATAAAAATTTTATGCTTTTAGTTCTGAAAATGACAATACTTTAATAGAACCTTTCATCCCCCTTTACAATACTTTTTCCAATTAAAAAGTAGCCTATGTCCTTTCTCAGTCTCTGTGTACCAAATTTCATTTAAATCGGTTCAGTAGTATTGGCGTGAAAACGAGACAGTTAGACAGACGGACAGAGTTACATTCGCATTTATAATATTAGTATGAATACTTTTGTTTTGAACCATCCATTAAATGGTAGAACTTGTATTTACCTTGTTTCACTGTATGGAAAATTAATTTATACCCAGGCTGAACCGCGAGTAAAGCAAGTATAAGGGGATTTTATTCATAAGTACCAGCTGCACATGCAACATGATACGAAGATACTTAAATGATACATATAAGATTGAATCGCATGCGTCATGTTTAAAGTTCAATATAGTTTATCAGCATAATTATCGTATAATAATGATTACATGGATTATATCACGTAATTATAAAATCACTGATTGTTTTAGTCTTTCTTTTTGTTCCACTAAAAATAATCCGTTATTTTCAGATTGTCAGAGTACCTATTGATTGATACTTGTTTCTGAATTTTGGCCTACTTTTTTACTTAGTTAATTGGTTAAATGAATATAAATTTTATTTTAATTTGATAAAACTATTTTTGAAAGAATTCATTAATTTAAGTCCTTCTTAAAACTTTTTTTTTAGTTCAAAACTTAACATTCGAGTATATACAAAAAGTTAATCCTCATTGTCATCACATATCATAGGATCATTTTTATGATTCCTTGATCACATCGGAATATCATGCATTTGCATATTGTCAAGCTAAGCCTATGAAACTTTACCTAAGTCAGAAAACATCCTCAGTTTCATATATATCAGATAGGTTATTTGATCGAAGATTACTAAACACTGTGTATATGGAATATTAAAAAAAAACTGTGTCATTGGTCCATTAATTCTTCCCCGTTATTAAGAGAAAGTAAGTCCCGTAAAGATTTCAGAACTATGCTTTCAGAAGTTTTACGTTATCTAAAACCTTTTATTAACAATGACATTTTTTATCGATCTTATTGGTTCGACGGTAAAAATGAGTTGTCACGTTATTGTTTACTTTGTTTGGTGATGTTTATATTTGAGGTACTTACATCTACTTCTATTCCGGGTAAAGGAAACACTCTTGTATGTGGCAGTTCCTTGGGGATGTATCTGTAGAACTCTTCTCTCCCTCGGTACCATTTTACGCTGTATAAAGCCTCCTCATCTTCCAGCTGCCAACTACATTCCAGAGTGACCGTTTCACCGACCAAAACAGCATTTGGCACGTTGATTTCCAGGTTGTGAAGTCCACGTACACCTGAATAAAAGCAAAATGTGTTATCAACCTCGATCCTCACACGCGCTAAGACTGCTGGTTTTTCAAGCATATAGTAAGACATATACATAAGCACTGACATCAAGCGTATAACGCACAGGGCCTGTGCGTTATACGCCTGATGTCAGTGTGATAACTGTTAACTGTATGTCTAATAGTCCCAGAACAACCAGCATATTTGACCTACAACTGGTACCTCCCTGGTCTTGTTTTAAGTTTGCTACAATTGTAATGGCGACAGTGAGGGGATTGCTATTCCTAAATATTAAAAAGAATTTTAAATAAATTGATACTTATTTTCCAAATATATAACAACATAACATCACGATGGGCCCGTTGGCACAATCGGTAGTGACCCTGTCTGTTGCGCCAGGGGTCGTGGGTTCCAATCCCACTCAGGAAAAATATTCGTGTGACGAACACTTGTATTTGTTCTGTAGTCTGGATGTTAATATTATCTATTTAAGTATGTATTTAAAATTATCTTTGTATGTATATCAGTCTCTGACACCCATAACACCGGCTTGCGCCTGTTAAGTTACTATTATATTTGATACATTATTTTGCTGTTAACGAAGATTAACTTTGATCTAAATTTTTAGAATTACGTTCGAATTTCAACTAGGTTGGGCGACCACTAGTAGTTACTAATTTATTTATCCAGCTGTAAACGAATAATTGAAGTGCAGTCTTGAAAGGCTTGAAATACGGGTTTCAATAAAATAAAGTCACTTTGCATACTTTAAAATGCTAGATACGACGATAGTAAAAATTATCACCTCTAGTCCTCAGTTGTTAATAAATTAATAGTTTATAAAAAATAAAAAAACACGCTTTTATAAAAAATCCAACTAAAAAAGAAGTCATGAGACCTTGAAACCTAAACGTGGTCAAAGTTCATTACAAGACCTTACCACAAGTGCAAACACGACTATGATACGATATTCCATCATGAAGTTCCAGTTAATATCTTCCGGCTCCATCATCAGATCAGTTCGACAGTACCATATTATTGTATTGTCATCAGAACTACATACAGCTGCCAATTTTCATTACGGAACGATCCTTGGAAAATGGTCAAATTAGCTATCTTAGATTCCACATTAAAGTTGCTAATATCTTCCGGCTCCATCATCAGATCAGTTCGACAGTACCATATTATTGTATGTGTTTCAGAAGTACATACAGCTGCCAATTTTCATTACGCTACGATCCTTGGAAGATGGTTAAATTAACTATCTTAGATTCCCTTACATTGTGAGTTATATACAAGTGGACCTAATATAAGCATGTTAAAAAAACCGTGTACTTGTTTGCAGAGTGATACAATTATGTCAATTGGAACACCTCCCAGTATAAATTGCCGTTTATTAATTCTTTGTTATTATTTTGTTCAGCTTAAATGGCACAACGTCGGCTCTTACCGATTCGAGTTCGATGTCGACAATCACCAAACTCATTTGTGTCTCATTGTGCGCTCACAAATGCGGAGCTCGTACTGGGTCAGCGTCGAATATTATTATGGATGTCCCGGGACAATTCACATATTATTCTCTAATTGCAAGAGTGCTCTACTGTATAATGCCACGCAGCAACGCCGGATATTACACGTTCACTGTTTAATAATGCCGCTATTATTGCTAATCCGCAGTAACTTGTGATGTTACCTACTGATGAGGATTTCTTGTAAAAGTATCATATCCTTAGAATGTATATAGGAGTACCTATCTATTCTAAAAATTTGGTTAATATAATAAATAAAATTGGTGAAATCGCATATCTACATTATTGCGCCCAAATTAATACAGATCGGTGCTACACAACGGAGATTTGATACCCAACAATTATATGTATATGTGTGGCTCCGGCTTAGGTATGTACTTGTTTACAAAAAACTATGGAATAGGACCGTGCAAGTTTGTAATAATAAAATTAATAAAATAAAGCTAGTTTGTATTTCAATATCTAGACCTAGTTATTTCATACGTTTATTTCTCGGAAATAATTTTTTTCCCAGATGTATGATATCAGACGAGCTTGCAGCACCACCGATCCGACTGACTTAGAACAATAATCTTATAGGGACTAAGATATTGGTCAATCCAGTTACCCGAGTTATTATTATTTATGGAGTTGGGGCTTGAGCCTTACGGCTTCTAGGCACGTCGTGCCCAGCCCATTAAAGTTCGCCATCCAGTCCAATGATTTTGAAGATAGCTATGACTTTTTGGATGGCGACGTCCTTAATTTCATCCGGGTACAATATATCCTACATTCCAAGATGAACATTCCATTTGTGCACCAGAGCACAAATCGCCGCTTACGACAGACAGGAGATACCGTAGCACTATTCTGGTCCCGAGCTACAGGGACGACAATGATGACAGTACCTAGATGCACGTAGAAGATGCCTCCTACATAGAAAGGCAACTTTCTTTGTTGCTAGATTTTAAGTTAAATTGCGTAAATAGAGACTCCATAGTTATATCTTGTGAAATTTCACAGACAAAAGCCTCGCCCAAAGGCTAATTGCAAAAGCTAGCCATCCTTATGTGAAAGTAAAGGAGATCTGCGTCTGAAGTTAACATCATTACTCTGCTTGGCTAGCTCACTATTTTAAATATTAAAAAGTATTATATTTAATTATGATTACAATAAATGATAAGATTTCTCAGAAATCAATATGGTTTTTAATTGAAATATCGATAAAAGTACGAGTGTGTATGTTTTATTTAGCACTAGTGGGCGCCCGCAGCTTCGCGTGGATTAAGACGTAACACGAGTTTGATTCATAGTCCTCCTCAATGACATTTAGAGAGACATAAACATGCAAACATATTCACAAACTTACACAGAAACCTTCTATAAAACAAATTTAGGTATGCAATGTGCATTATGAAATTTGTATCACTAGATATGAATCTACCTACTAAATCTATATCTATATTATTATAATATAAGTATGTAAACTGATGCGCATCTAAAACAGAAATCCTTCTCCATTTAAATATAATTAAAACAACACATAAAACGGGCCTCTTACACAAGTATAAAAGCATAAGATAAGGAAACCTTTCACGGGAATAGCTTAGCGATTCTGTTTTGGAATTTATCTAAAGTCGAGTCTCTTGTGGGTAAAATTTTCTCGGCTGGGTTTATTGGTCGACCAGTTTACACGGCACGCTTCAAAAGTAAAGGTAAGATACCTAAAAGCTTAATTTTCCATAGAAATATCCTCTTAGGTACCTAAATGTATGTTTGTTTATCTAATATAGAAAGTATTTTCTAAAAGATATTTATTGCCTTTCGTACAAAACAAGAAAAAGCTGTTACGGTTTTTAGGATGAGGCCACGATTTCATTCTGGCATGTTTACTAAGGTGACTTGACTTGCATGAAATGTACTCAATTATTAAATGCTCACGGTTGCGCAGCTCGAGGCAATATCAACTGATCGATTATGTTACTGCTTCGAAGGGTACGTTCAGCCGTCGGTCACGGTTATTAAGGTAGAGTAACAGTCGTGAAACCATGTCGGGGACTTAGAGTGGCGTAAAAACTTTCGACAATTATTTTGGGCACTAATACCTTCGTCAATCCGGACTGGAGTTACGTGGTGGATCAGATATCAGGCCTTCTCAGTTGTGAGGGGAAACTAATAAAGCATTACACTAATAGATTAAAGCCATGAAGTGTCTTACTACCTTTTTTAATGTAAATATCGAGTTTGAGTGGGATGTGCGTAAAGTCAACCAAGATTAGTAAGTATTTTTATGGATTATTTTATTAAATTACACATGAAAATGATGTATATTTTTTTATGAAATGGTGCAAAAATTAGAAATTACAGAAGTGTATAAGTCTTATGCATAAAAACATATAGAAGCTTTAATAAAGCATTTGTTATAACTTAAGTTCACCAAAAACATCATTCAATACAATAAGGTTAAGTCGCTCCATAAGTATTCGATAAAGGAAACAGTATGTAACTATATCTTATAGACCCAATTAAACAACAAGATGGCCGACTATAATGGACACCTGATTGAATGTAAAATTATTTTGATTGTAGTACATACGTAATGGAACATTTCAATATTGTAAAACGTTGTATTTCAGCAAATATGTAATTATATTTTTTTCTGTTTTACTGGTATTTCTGCTAGATAAATGTATGGCGTCAATTGAAATTGTACAAAACCCTCAAATTATTAAATTATAATAAATATCTTAGTTTTTTAAGTTATTTCAGTACCAAATTTCATTAAAAGCAGTTCAGCGGATTTGTATAAAAGCATCCCCAGGGAACATATTACCGGGAAAATAACTTCGAAACATATGTCGGTGTCCTTCGTCCCGTAAACTTTTATTTTTTCATTCTATTTTCAGGTGTTTTAAAATTTTCTACTATTATGAAAGCAGACGAATCCAAAAAATCTGATTTTAGATTTTTTGGATTCGTAATAATCTTATCTTGTAACTTATTTTATTGATCAACTAATTGAAAACTTCAAACATTACAGATCTGTATATATTAAAGTATTTACTTTTTTCTATTCTCATTGCTTTTCAAGGAGATCCGATTTAGTGTTTGGATTGTTCCGAACGACATAGCGATTTTAGAAAGATATATTGAACCATTACGAATAATGAAAGCTATGAAATGTTTAGGTAATAGGCCTAGTGAACATTTTAACTACTTAACGTTATAAATAAGTAATAGGGCATTTTATTAATAAGTCCGTAAAAGTATAACAGAAAACATACTTGTTGATATAAAACAATTCCACGGGGAAAGACATACCTTGCCTTCATGACGAATTATTATTCGATTCAAATACAACAGTATTTCTAATTACACATATAATAAGATCTTTTTTATATTGAATAGCCGAGTATACAATTGCCACTTATTGCGTGGAATTGGCAGTATCCTGCCGGGGAATGGCATAAGTGTCGCTCTAACGACGTTAACGAAACAAGTATCAAGCTCCGAGTAACACGCAATTTGTCTTTAGATAGGATAGATTTCAACTACACGTTCTTGTAGAAATCAAAATGTATGTAGGTACTATATCAAAATGTATCTACTAAATTACTTTTACATATAAAAAATATACAGTAGACAAATAGATTGAAACTCAATTTACCTGTGTACATATATATATATAGGACGCCGAACATGAAAAAAATTATATATACCTATACATTACCTATTTCTATATTTTAATTTATAATATTAACATTATAATTTACATAATGTCTACTCTAGAATCGTTTAATATGTAGTATTCATAATGTTTACATTATTGTTCAGAGTCTTTACTCTCTTCTCATTAACTACTCGTAACTTTTCTGCCATCACCCTGGGTCAGTGACAGCATTAAGTTCGCCCATATTAACATGTATTTGGTGTAAAAGATAAATAATTGAAATAAACAATTCCATTATTTTAAATTAAAAGAATTTTTTTTTTTCCCTTTCTTGGCCTGCACGGTTTGTGCGTCAGCCACATAAAAAGGTTAGGAAGTGTGTTATTGTATTTATTTTATTGGATTGGAAATTGGAACGGAATTTGGAAAAGGATCAGGTAAATTTAGTATATATGTACATACATGGTTATAATTTTATATTATTATGAAAAGTGAAACTGGCTAAAATTCTATATACACATCAATATTTATATTGGATTAAAGGACAGAAATTGAAGTAGGAAAAGGAATTTTAATGGTCAAAATCGAGGAAATAAAAACGGAACGGTTATGTCGAAGACAGGCAAAGAATGTAAGATTAAAATCCCAACGTCATTGTCACACTGACATATATATTGACGATAATCAAACAAAAGGTTATGTTAAGTTATTCATTGTTAGGCCTGTGTTAGGCCTTGCCAAATGCAATGCAAGGGAATGCAATGCATGCATGGCCCAGCCTCATACATACGAATAAAGGTCGAAGTGATAGTGAGTCTCTTGAAGAGAGACTGCAATTGAATAAAAAAATTAGGTCACTTTTTTAAACCATACTCCGGCAATTCCATTGAATCACCAGAGACTGGTTTCGTGGATGGTTCTGACTGACCATGACTTATAAAACTTTTTGAAGAAGCAGCATCGTTGGACGGTATTTTAATTATGTTAGATTGTGAAAGATACTGAATTATAGAAAGGATGAGATCCTTTGTTATTATTTCTGACAAATCATTGTAATTTTTGAGACAACCTGTAGATAAGGATGAAATGTTGCTGTAATCTTGGATAAGATCTGCATGTGCTTTTTGATCATATCCCTTACTAGCATTTTTGGGACGAGCATTGGGTTTCAAGAATACTGTTTTCCTATATGACTGTGTGGGACTTTTAGAAGGGGTTGTTAAATTATAGGGGCTGGAATAAGTAATAGGTGGACCAGAAGGGGCCGATGAAGCAGAAGCAACAACGTCAGCATAAGATTTTGAAACTGGTGGATGGACTTTACTGGCTTCTGAATAAGATATAGAGTTTCTTGCCATTGTTTCTTTTATAGCTTTTTGCCTAGCGTACTCCGGGCACTTTTTGTCTGTTGCAAAATGGGAACCAGAACATAAGATACACACAGCATCATCTCTTTCAGTCTCGCAGCTTATACCTGAATGGTTGTCACCACATTTGTAACACCTTGGATTGCCTCTGCACTGCATTTTGGTGTGACCAAAACGGCAGCAATTAAAGCATTGCAGCGTGGGGTAAATATAAAGCTCTACAGATAGGGAGTTGAAACATATAAAGACCCTGGGAGGTAACACTTTCCCATCAAAGGTTAAAACTACGGTCTCAGTTGGAATGAACTTGGGTGTCTCGCTGTCATATACCTTTCTGTTTAATCTCCGAACTTTCAAAATACTTCCACAGATCTGCGGAAGATCAATATTTTCTATAATATCTTTCTCGTCCCAGTCACATGGAACACCTCTCACTATTCCCATGCGGGTGATAGTGAAGGCCGGAATAAATGCTATGTATTTATTAACATCAAGAGATTTGTGATTTAGAAATGTGTTAGCATCCTGAAATGTTTCAAATTGTAAAGACAACCTGTTCCTTCCAATTTTTTTGATGCTTCCCTCTACAATGCTTTTTATTACACTTTTTTTAAGGAAAAATCCAAATTGTACTGGGTGAATAGATCCGGTTTGATTAGGTTGTAAGATTTTTTGAACATGGACAACATAAGGCGCAGGGTCTGACGCCTGGTAAAGCGACCTAGCAACGCGAGGATTACTTGAAGTAGTAATATTGTTAGGGTGAGCAGCCTCATTATGGCGAATTTCAGTGTTTTTAACATCAGACTCAAGCACTTTATGAATAAAATTATCCTTTAAATCATTAGGGGAAATATCTGATAGACCCGTATGTCTGTAACTCCTTCTCTTCTTTTGGTTACTAGCTGAGATTCTCTTTCTTTTAACCGATTTATTGCTTTCCGAACAGTCTGTATCTATAATTGAACCTTCCGTTTCCATTCCCGACACATCGATTGTGACTACATGAGACACCTGGAGGGATGACCCTCCAGGGTCTTCGGGCTCCAACATGGACGCCAAGAGAAAGTTTCTATTTACATTAAATACAATGAAATGACTTACCAAGCAAAGAAAACAAACTAAAACTATAAATAATAAACAATAACTACTAATATATACACTTTACAACTTATCTGATCCTGTAATATCAAATTAATTTCATTTTTATAAGATTAGCCGAAAAAAGTACACCCGCCTATTTCAACACTTCCCGCGCTTTTATAAAAGAAATAGGGATGTTCGATATACATCGATGTTTACCATTCGATACATCGAATCGATTCGACACATCGCTACTAGTCAATGTTTAACGATATATCGATGTATTTTATTCGATGCATCGAATAACCACCTCATAATATTTTATTTATAAGTTTTTTCTAATAGTAATTTACAATTTCAATAAACTTACACGGATAATAAAGAGCATGTCATTAATAAGATCCACACATCATTTTTAAAACTGAAAACGTTATACAGGATAAGGTTTTACGTTGGCTTAATACATCACCCTATACCTAAATAAAAAAGGTTTAATTATATATATTATATATGAGCGCGAAAAGAGAACTTGCACTATGCCTGCACGGTGCATAGAATAATTTGGAATAAGAATCCGGAGTACCTTTTTGAAAAACTCCACTGGGTTAAAGATCATTCATTTAGAACTCGTCGCCCGAACACCGAACATACAAACGTTACTCAAAAAAGCACAGAAACATTAAAAGCCAAATATAAATCGGCACTATTAAGAAAACCCCTCCACCAATCCGCATTGGAGCAGCATGCTGGAGTATGCTCTAGAAGTCTAGACCTCCCGCAGCATAGTCTGTGGGGGAGACCCATGCCCAGCAGTAGGACGTCTTTGAGTCGCAGCGATTAAGAAAACAGCTTGCTGTAGAAAATTTGAAACACGCGCACTGGAACTGTCTACAACTAAAAAAAATATTTTCTTCCACTAGCACCTAAAAACTAACCCTTCCTTTAATAATTAGTTCGGACTTGCACGTACACATATACATACCACACACACACACACACACGCACGCAATGCAAGAGTGACGTTCTTGGCAAAGATTTTTTTTTGTTTGTTCTGTATAAAATAAAATAAAATAAATTAGGCTACATTTTAGTAGGTTAATAATTTTAGTTCTACTGTTAATCAGCTGGTATGGGGGAACAACGGACACATACCCGCCTTCCACCTCAGGATATAGGGGCTGTCTGAAAACCAGCGCTACACGGGTCTCCTAGCCCCGCAGTAGCAACAGCTGAGACAGCTCCTGTTGTCATTTTGTTTTAATTTTTTTTTGTTTTTTTTTGTTATTCCTACCACTATGGCAAACATACCTAATTACAAATTAAACATTTGAATTTGAACATTTTAATTTGAACTAGCTTTTACCCGCGGCTCCGCGCGCGTGGTCAAAGGGAATTAACAATGAGTTGTTTATCATACATGACACATTTGTGGTGGATGAATAGTGACAGTTCCACGATTAAAAGATACTTAGAGGAACCAGAGGTAATGCTGACCGCAGATAAAGTGTACGTACACTGACTTACTGGAGCTTTAAGCTAACTTCAATAATTTCAATTCAATTTATTAGTTGCCTATGACTTAATTAATTTACATGTATAATTTGTTAGCGAAATTCAGAACTTGCAAATGATTTTTTTCTAACGCCATCTATTAACGACATCCGGAACTAAATATCTAGCAAATAACAAAACATCGATATCTTCCCATGGATGTTTTCCCGCGGTAAAAAGTAGCCTACGTCACTCTCCTCCCTCCTCACTATCTCCACACACAAAAACCGTACCATATAATAGCTTCGTTGCGACGTGAAAGCCGGACAAACAAACAAACAAACACACTTTCACATTTATAATATTAGTATGGATAATCCATAGACCCGTCCATATAACGAAGGTCGCTTGTGCGTATACCTATATAATGCTGTATAGCGGTGACAGCCAGTGGCTATCGAACTAAAATTCGGCGGGTAAATAAAATTTTATTTCTCCAAAGTTTGGAAAGAAAGTATTGGGATTTTTAAATTAATTATAATTGTGTGATTACTTATAATTATTGTACTTGATTAAAATTGTAATTTTTGCATGTCACTTCAAAAAAAAATTTTTAAAAATTAAAATTTCAGATTCTATTTCATTTTTCTGTCCTATATTTTGAGCTATAACGCTATTTTTAAGGGACACTTAAAAAAACGAGTTATATCAGAATCTATACTAATTTTTATAGAAATATATATTTTTAGCGATGTATCGATACATCGATGTATCAATTCGATATATCGAAAAACATCGATGCAAACTTTCCGATTGATACATCGAAAAAAACATCGATGTATATTTTAAATGGACATCCCTAAAAAGAAATATAAACACATTCTAAAATACTCTGACAGAACATAGGTTTGGTTTTGTAATCTGCGGTAAAACAGACCATATCCAGTTTTGAGCCATATAAATTCTGTGACACAGCACAAAAAATGAAGCACAGAAATTATGCTGTATTGAAAATTACCAGGCCTTTCAACCAAAAAGCTGTAATTAAGGTAAAATACTTGTGAAAAGATGGGAAGTAGTAGCAATTTTATGCAGAAAGAGAAATTATGAAGAGGAAATGAACCTGACCGGAGATGAACTTTAATAACGCCTGCTGTAAAGGGTGATACAGAAACGGCGAATATGTGGTTACATTTATATAGCCATTGTTAGCCTCAGCTTTACCCCACTTATCTCTTTAACAATATAGTTGTTTTAATATGAACTGCAAAAAAGTTTGGTGCTGTTAAATTTACATTGCTGGATTCAAAGTGTTCGGGACCGGTTGCACTGGCTTCGATTTAATTATTCAACAGATGTCTACGAAAGGCTAATAAATGGAAGGATGAAATCCATATCGTATCGTTCATATTATTGGATAGATACTTATGACTGGAATAACAACAAACAAACCCAATCATTAAATTTTTATGTAAAGAATTTTTAAAAAAATTGACTTCAGAGCACAAGGTACATTTTATATCTCATTCTAAGTAGTTAAAATAATAACTTGTATGATCAGATTAGCACTTATTTTGATGCAAGGTTTGATATGAATTAACACTACATTGTATTATGAAAAAGATCCCCGGGTGTGTACACTACACATACGCGTACTTGATTTAGGTATTCTTTGATATAAAACAAGTTTTCTATCTACCATTTAGTAAGCCAAAAGCCCACGAGTGTTGGTTTATTTTAAGTGTTTTTTTAATTATCTGTTTCCGACATTATCGCTCAACGCACTATATATATGGTCAGGCAACATCGCTCCTGGGATGGACAAACGATGGGTAAAGTATGTCTTTTAGTGGTAAACTGATGACCTAAAGAAAACTAGGGATCCATCTGGATTCAAATGGCACTGGGTGCAGTTGCGCCAATTAGGATTAGCGTCATCGCTCATATTACATATACCTATACATAAACATAGTACATACTATAATATCTAGTACCTATATTTACTGAATTATTGGATTGGTATTTAGTACGTTGCATTAAATTAAGGGAGCCATTCTTTCTTTTCACGTATGTACCTAGGTATATCTTTTTGGACATCCAAACATCCACATATCCATGACACATATCAGATAAATATTAATTAGATTTTATTAATTTTAATGGCAATAGTAAATCTAGACTATTTAACGTCTTAGAATATTTATGATTAATTGCGATTCGATCCTAGTTTGCTTTATGACAAGTCCTTATAGCAACCTGAAGCTTAACTTCACGCTCGAGAAGTTTCGCACAAAGGTACATTTATTTAATGAGTAGTTAACAGAACGTTTGATGGTTGTATTATATTTATTTATATGGGTAATTTGATGTAGTTTACTCATTTGGTCAACATTAAGGTTTGATTTTCTGCAGAAGTTGCAATAACGATGAGATAAAACTGACCTACAACAGAAATAATCCCCTGATTACAAAATCTAAGTAGCAAACGCCTAACAGTGCGAAATGTCTAATGAACTGTATGCCTAAGTTTAGGTACCTACTGTTGGTGATGGGGCTGGGGTGCAGCAAAGAAAGAGGCTTGGTTACGAATGGTGAGCCTGGTTCGAGGAAGAAACAAACTATAGTGCGTGCGAAAGAGGCTTGGTTACGAATGGTGAGCCTGATGCGAGGAAGAAACAAACTATAGTGCGTGCGAAAGAGGCTTGGTTACGAATGGTGAGCCTGGTCCGAGGAAGAAACAAACTATAGTGCGTGCGAAAGAGGCTTGGTTACGAATGGTGAGCCTGGTGCGAGGAAGAAACAAACTATAGTGCGTGCGAAAGACGCACAGATTAGTATATTAGTAGCTAGCTACAGATGGGACACTTAAAAATTGCGACTGTTTCCATCAGAACAGTTTTGGCGCCAGCGCCACCGTCGACAGACGTTAGTGAATAGCCAACTTTTCTTTACTTGTCGATAACATGCAATAGGGTAGTACTTAATGTATCGATAATTTAAAAATAAATGTGATGAGATTTATTATTAGTTATATATGTACTTATTTATTATTGGCATTGGAAAAATAAAATAAAACGACAATCTATAACAACTATTTTATTACATGATTTACATTTTATTTTTTTGTAATTTTCCTACATATACTGCTTCATCAACACATAAATTAGTTTGGGGGATGTCATCGTCACTGTCCTCCCAAGATTAGTTGTTCTCACTGTGTGCATTCATTCTGAAAATTAATATGGAAAATTATTATGGAAAATTATTATAGAAAATTATTATATTACAGTTTATACACAATATTGCACCCAATCTGAATTTCTGAGTTTTGCATAACAGACCATTCATATGAATGCAAAGTTCAAAGAAAAAAAAGTCTAAATTCCGTAGCACACAATACATTGTCTACCTCATGGGTCTCAAGGAATCTCCTCCAAGACAAGTAATACTATGCAGATAAGCATCCATCAACCACAACTTGTATTGTGTTTTTGTGGGAGAGGAATCGTTCTACAGTAAGGGATATCCTTACTGTAGTCCTTACGTTCTACAGTAAGGGATATCCTTACTGTAGAACTGTCTGTCCCGTGTTCGAATCCATGATATTTATTCCAGAGATAAAAATTTGTACTCCAGTCATAGATGTCAAATTGTGTTGTTTTCTGTGTCTGCCATCCACAACACAAGCCTAGGCTTACCGCAGGGGTGTTAGTGTGTACCGTATTTTTATTTATTTTAAAAGATTATGTAGATTGTAGTATAAAGTAATAGATTACCTTCAGTACTAAGTGGTTGGTCATGGGCAATTTCTGTCTGAAAATAGGTAGGATAAGAAAACCATATCCTTTGTCCTAATTCATCGAACTGTGTGGTGTCAAAATGCCTTTAACAACCTCTCTTCTTCATTAGCTGTTCTTTTGAAAGTCCGGGTAGCAGCGAGTTCGTAGGCACAAAGAATCCATACACTCCCAAGACGATCGTTCTTGGAAACTAAATAGTTGGTGGGTTTCACTAGTTGAACACTGCTTATAACACAATACCCATGGCAAGGTATTCCCGATCAGCACTGGGGGAAATAAAGCGTCTTTTCGCAAATGTTATTGGTGTTTATAGGATCTCAACTCAAGCAAGAAGCGAGATCACACGAAACATGGGCAACGTACACAGAATTTAACCTCCAAAGTCAACTCAAACCAAGCAAGATTCACAAGTAAATCCGGCAATCCACACAGAATTTAACCTCCGAAGTTGACCTAACCAAAATCAGTGCAAGATTTCAGTATGTAAAATGTTTTTATAGACCAAAGAAAAGAATTTAATAACCGGTAATGAGAGTCAGTCATTACACATACGAGATGATAGATAAATTAGATATAAACCACAGATTAATATATTAGAACAACATCAACATGGCGGCGACATTTCCACAGATTATTACTGTCTAATTCAACTTCTCTTAAGTTTACTCTGTCCTCAAAGTTCACTCTGTGGTCTTGATTGCGACGGTGGCGCCAAAACTGTGCTGAATGTAATTACAAGTGTCCCATCCCAGCCCTGGAAAGACGTAGCGGCGCGTAGCGCGTTCACGGGCGACTACGTCTTTCGCACGCAAATATAAATTATATCCATTTTGCAACTGGCAATAAATAATTGAAGGAAATTTTTCTTATGTTTTTAAATTATGGTATGATTTGAATAGATAAATTTAATTTGTAAATCTTTTTTTCATAGACATAAGATGGCAAATGAGCTTGCAACACCAACAAACCGCTGCCGCCCATGACAACAGATAGGTAATAAACACATTAGTTGGTGAGTTCGCTAGTAGGTAGGTATGCTTTCTGCACTTCTTATATACTTCTACTGTGTCAAATTTAATTCACCCCAGCCCATGTATTTTTCTTAAAAGAGGGTCGAGAGTTTTTGTTTCACGTATTAATACAATATAACAAATATATATCGCAATCTTTTCATTTCTTTATGTATGCATTGCATGCTCTCCTGCTTTTGCAAATACATATAGACTTAATTAAGTTTTAAAATGCCTCACTGCAGAGTATTTCGAATCAAGCTTTTTCACGTGACTGCAACTTAATTTTGGTGCAAACAATCTTTTTGTAGCACATTTTTCCTGTATTTTATGTTACCTTCCTATTCAAGAATCACCATCCCTAGCAAAGTTTTTTTTAATAAGATAGAAGGTATTTGACGTAGGTGAAACGCAGAGGCTAAGAATGTGTATGGTGTACAAAACATTTTAACATTATAGATACAATCACTTTGAAATTATATCATAAGCCTGAAAAGTATAGGACGTAAATACGCATACAATGAAAAACAGTCTTCAATACCTCTATTGTGAAGTAAAATTTATGCGACATTGGGTATAAATTTAAGAGGCCCGCAAAATAGCGCTATCGAATTGATCGGCAAAAATAACACGCGTCGATAGCCTTGTATTGGACCAACAGATAATAGAACCAACAGGTCAAACGTGTGCAACAACAAACTTCAACAAAGTAGATAATATAGTAAAGTAAATAGCCAATGGTTCATGTCTCAATTACCTACTATAGATACGATTACAGTCCAAAAGCATACTAGTATCAAATCTAATACCATCATTATATCTATGTATAAGCATCACGAACTATCATTGGTTACTCAGAGTACCTAAATCTCTTCTCAGAATTACAAAACAATGGCATGCTTTCCTGAAACATGAGCATAGGAACTATTTTGGATACCGAAGTCTTGGTATCCAAAATAGTTCCTTGTTCCGGTTTAGCTAATACTTAGATTTATTGGTATTGGTTTTATCGTAGGGATATAATGCTATGTGATAATTCTATTCACTCACTCGTAAGTAATAAAATATTGCTGTACTTCAAGGTGACCATTTCTTTGTAAGCTTTCGAAAAATATTAGAAAAGTTTCCGAGTATTATCATGTCTGAAGAATACCTTAATACTAAGGTATTTATTCGTGTATTATTTACCTGTCTGTTGTTGTTATTGCCTGTTTGTATTGCTATTTGTTGAATAACTTTTACTTTTTCCCTATGTAATAAATCAAATACAACACAATATTTGGGAGGAAAATATGTTCGCAGAGAACTTATAGAACGGTTTATAATCATGTCAATGTACGTATCTAGGCCTTCTTAAGTCAAACACAAGTACAAGATAATTATGTCCTTAAATAAGTAGGTACGAGTAACAGAGATATATAGTAGAACTTAAAGGCCTATTGGATATAAATTAAAAGAAACATGTACAGTCAAACCTGGGTAAGTGAGAACTGGATAAGTGAGAAAACTCTATAAGTGAGAGTAATAGCCAGAACCCGTCATTTTAAGCTCCCAAAACCTCTATTAGCGAGAAACAGAAACCTCTGTAAGAGAGAGTCGTTTTTCCCTCATGGACCTCTGTAAGTGAGACTGCTACTTATCTATACCTCTATAAGCGACAGTCGAGCTTTATTTATTTTATTATTTAGGAGGAACTATAGCTAGCTTGTTTTGAGGCGAAACACGTGTTGGTGTGTGTACCTATGTTGGTGTGTGTATTCATTTATCACATGTGCATATTTTCCTGCGTGGGAGGGAGGGAGGTGCTGTGTGCATGAAAGTATACATACATCACCATACGTTTTTGTTCGCGGATTGTTGCAAAGTAGATTAATTCTTGGTTTGTAATAATGGAGTTCCGCAAAGAAACGCCTGATACAATTAACTATAGCTACAATAAAAATACATACATACATAAAAGATACACACATACAGTAACAAATGACAAAACAAATTACAAATTTAACATCTGCTATTTTATGACTCATTCTTAACTTTCGTGGAACTTCCTACCATTTTTTTAAGTGTAAATAAGTTCCAAATAAAATAAAATAATATTGTTATTGCTGCGTACCTCTTTAAGAGAGAATCGCTACCCATGTACCTGCATTAGTGAGAAACTCGGGTTAGTCAGAAACCTCTATAAGCGAGAATGAGATTGTGCTCCCTTGAACTCTCGCTTACCCAGGTTTGACTGTATACTGAAGATGTGTGTTAGATACACACATCTTCAGTGCACATTATATGATTTGACCATAATTATAAAAAAATAACAAAAAATTTAAACTACAATATTTTTGAAGTTATACTTCTTTTGGCGCGTCACAAAAAACCGACACCATGAAGTAATTATAGTCAACATTGTAAAAATATGGTTTGACAGTGTACACTTTTAATTGTCAAAGTCTGCTAGTCAGGTGCTGTCAATGTAGAAATAATTTTTTTGTGATATTTAAATAAACTTTATTTAACTAGATAATGCATTATAATAAAACTTTCAATATATTAAATACTTTTTTCTATTGTTAGTGTTGTTTTTTCTACAAACGTAGAATAAGGCGAAAGATAAAATTTTTGAAAAGATTTATCTTGTTACGCCCAAACTAACTTCTAACGCGTGTACATAAGTTCACACACACTTTTTTTTAAATAATTATTAATTTTTATTATAATACACTGCAAGCTGACTGACTTACTGACTGACATATCAACACAGGGCCTAAACTATAAGGGTTAGAAACTTGAAATTTTGCGAAGCGAGCGAACGCGAGCGAAGCTGCGGGCGTCCACTAGTGTGTTCATATAGCAACTTGTAGAAATGTAGATACTTCTCTCCTTTTATTTTTTCCTCAGGGGAAAAGACGCTATAATGGTCTGATATAGAATGAGTGTCGTTGAATTATTATAACATTTAAAACCAAAGGTAGTCATTAGTTAGGTAGTCAGTTACCTATTTCAATAATGCTTTGTTACTCAAATAATATCTTTATATAATTTTATATACCAATCTCCCTGAGTCGCATCTTTGCGGTATTTACATATTTTAACATAAAACACAATGAAAATCACTGTACAGGTGATATCGTTTCAAATAGACAAAGATTAACGCAGTTAAATTAATAAACATTACCTCTAGGTAAGAACGATTAATGCTTTCATTTCATTGTTTAAGCATCTATTGTTCGATTTAATACATTGGTTTTCTGTAATCATTATAAACAGAACCATAATAAACTTTCCGATAACACAATGTTTCTGTTTACTGTCGAAGTTTCTCTGAAAGTTAGTCAAAGCGAAATGTGGCTTACCGATTCCCCAGAACATTGCGGCCAGAGCCACAAAGACGCGGCTTCCTGTAGACTGAATCACCTCCATGCCACCTGAAATCCGATATTTCGGCGGGCGGCTCATCAAGTCACAGCCACTTAGCAACTCGTAGCAACACGTAGCTCGCGGCCCTCGCGGCCCTCGCCTACGCAAGTCGCGACACAACACGATAAACTACACGACACGACCGCGCTTAGTTCGACACTCATACACGCACATTTTGAAACGTCTCGTCGCTCCCACTCCCTCTTACACTGAACCTGAAAACATAAATAATAGTTCACAAATGCGTTGCTACCTTTGAAGACTAAGAAAGTCGCCACTAGAAAAGTGTAACCGGCAAGCACATCTTTACAACCCGCACGAAATTGGTTTGAAAACAATTATTATACTACAAAAATGGTACTATTGATTATAAATGAAAAAATATTCGTAGAAAGGTAATCGGAATTCGTTCAATCTTTCTTTGACAGTTACCAGAAGTTTACATGATTCCTTTGATATTACAAATATGGTCTGTTTGGCTGTCTTCAAGGGCTTTTTTGATGTCGTAACTGACAAACAGTATACATAGGTATACTCGTATACATATACATTTTTCTTCAAACGTTCTTCCTTAGTAAGTATTTATTTATGTGATATTTGTTTTCGTAATCGTATGTCATTACATAAATAAAGCAATGGCTTTACCGATATATTTTTGGGTTTTCTACATGGTTATTTCTCGGAAATTACATTTTAACCGTATTTTCTGTTTCAGTTACGAATTCTAGCTTGCAAGGAAGCACTCATAGGCCTGAGATTTTTGAAATATTAAAATAACGAAATATTGTTATATATTAATCGAAATTAAAAATATTATTAATCGAAATTATTAATACGCGTTTCAGATTCTGAATTTGTGTCCGGTGTATGGTAACACGCGTCGCTCACCCCGCGGTAAAAGTGGATACAACGTGCCTAATCCCATCGGCGTAATACAGGCGCGATGTTATGTGCATGCTCAATATGACAAGACCAAGAGGTAATAAATCTATATATATAAAACGAAAAGCTGACTGACTGATTGACTGACTGACTGACTGACTCACTGACATATCAACGCAGGGCCTAAACTATAAGGGTTAAAAACTTGAAATTCTGCACAGGGGTTCCTTTTAAAACCTAGGGGAGCACTAATAAAGGATTTTTGAAAATCCACCCCCTAAGGGGGTAAAACGGGGGTGCAATGTTAGTATGTTTTCACATTTTAATGTAAATATTACCGTTTTTGAAGATATTCGAATGAAATTCAGTATGAAGGTTTTTAATTGAAAGTAAAAGGTAGGTGCAAAGTTAACTATTGTTATGTCTAATTCCACGCGAGCGAAGCTGCGGGCGTCCACTTGTGTGCTCATATTTACAGACGGCCGCTGTGCTAGGTTGTGTCTTCACAATAAAAACACAGTTGCTATATGTTCGCAGAATGTTATACCTTATGCAAAATCTTTTGGGTCGCGCAGCAGCCGGCGGCACACAAGTTTTACAAAGATGGGAGTGAGATGAAACGGTAGGTACGACAGCTGTCGCCGATCGCATCTGACCAATCTCGGTGGCACACTCTTCGTCCTCTGTTTGCATTATATGGAAGCCGGGACCTTTCTCAAATCTTATCATATTGACACAGACTACAGTTAATCCTTCAATTTAGTTAGACGGTCCTTTCCAATCTCTGCGAAATGCGGAGTGAGATTTTAAAAGTAATCAATGGTAATACTTTTAATCAAAAAAATAATTAAAGTTGTTCTCGCTGATCTGCATATTTTATACCACGTCTAAGTGGATTATATACTTAAAGATACTTACTGAGTGTACTGAATTAATATTTGGAAATAATTATGTATGTACATTTTTTAATTTAACAAACTTTCTGGCGGTGTAGCTTGTGCGATAAGTATGATTAGAATATTCTAGCTAGTTCCATCACAATAGTATTCAGCTCACTCATGTCTAGATTATGCATGTATTAAACTGTATAGTAATATCTATACTATACCTACATAATAAAATTGTGTACCACTAGATAGCCTTAACCTTAATCTTCACTTTCTGCGTTAGTAAAGCTTCTTGTCAATACCTATATTAACATAGATATGTGTTCGGATTTCTATGCCTTTTTTATTTTTTCCCTTATAGTACTTAGGCCAAGCACTATCCACCTTCATACATTTCAACACAATAATTCAAGAATAAATCAAGTAGGTGTTTGCTGAATGACGAAATAATTTTAGTAGCAGCTTGATGGCTCTATTCTTCATTATTCAGTGGATACTAAAAGCTTGTCCTAATAAGGTTCCCTAGAATATCCCAGAAGTTTGCATACATTCTTATTAGCTAATAGAAACACGTTATGCAAGTTTTATCGCTTACTAGATACATTTTTACTATTGCGATTAATCTTCGGCAAACCCCGCGCGTAACTACGCAATTTAACTAAATTGCGTCTGGTCCGTGCTTTAAAGTCCGCTGCTGGATATAGGCCTCTCCAAATTGTCGCCAATACAATGACGTTGAGCGGTGTCCGCCGTCTTGTATAGGTTATTAGCTTATCATTCCACCTGGACGGCAGGCGGTGGGTACAGTTTTCTGACTGGTGTCTCCACTTTGACTTTACTTACCCATGCATTGACCTGATTGCTTTTCAATCCTACTAGTGATGTTATTTGTGAGATACCTATGTCAGTAATTTCATCGTTACGAGTCATCACTCGTAACACGCAAAGCTTAAAAACTTTTGACTTCCGACAATTATTATGCTCGTATCTCAAAAATATAAATTTGAGTGCCCGCTTCTCAAAAATATAGTGGATAAAGCTAGCGAGTAGAAACGATTGGTGACTGAATGAAAAAATTTCTAAACCGACTTAGTTGCAATTTTTAGTTGCAAATCTTTATTCACAGTCTAACTCGTCTCAACTTGTGCATGATCCAACATTTTATTTCGCAGTAAACAACAATAAATAAGTAAGAGTTGATTTCTGCCTTAACAGCTAAAGTAATAAAAAACTGCACCAAGTGAAAAACTTACGAATCGACGAAGTTGTGTACATTGTGGCTTATTTTGTTAGGCTATAATATAGGTATGTCATTATTTTAGTAGATATCTAAACAAACTTCATAATAGGCTTAAGAAATGAAAATTATAAAACGCGCGTTTCACAAAAGTGTAAATTCATACTCGTATGAAATTCCGGAACACAGGCGTATGATCTCGTTAGAAAATATGGGACACGGTACGAGGCGCTCAGCAAAATGTATTCCATTGCTCTTTGTGTTTTCTCCTTTTATTCCGAGATATACCCGCGGGCTACAGCTAGTTTAGACATTTATAATATTGCAGCTCTCTAATCTAAAAAGAATTTTAGGTAGGTATCACAATACTTTAAGCTGAGGGCAGCGTTTTAAACAGTGGTTTTTTTTTTAATATATTTAAATTCAAATTGTTAATAAATTATCAAATTAATAATTACAAGCAATGTGCAAGCAATCTTCAACTGACAAATACCACGAATGCCATAAATGTTGGTGGTTGGATGAATTGGACGTTTCGACTACTTATACTAAAATTTACTCAGAGAAATCTCTTTTTATAGAATCCATTACTATTATAATTCTGTGAAATCAATTAGCAAAGGTATGCTGAATGATTTCGCAGAATTATAATTTATGTAGTAGTAGAATTATAGATTATGTAGTAGTCATAAATGTAGGTACATTTCTAAACAAGTTTATCTACTGAAATTAAATAAATTTGATAGCTAAGCAACAAGAACCTCTTCCTTTTTTCAAATTCGGCTAAAATAAAGTATCTAACTACTGGAATGCTACACTAATAACTTGTTATTGAAAGTAATTTTAATCCTAAAATCCTAAAATCCTAATTCCTAAAATCCTAAATTCCTAAAATCCTAATTTTAATCCTAAATTAATGACCTATTGTGGGTAATAACTTTAGAAAACAAAAAAAAGGACCGACATGGTCAACGGGCCTTACGCACATGTATTTATAAAAAACAACTTTAAAATTATCCAACATTAACATTACCCTGTACCTAAAATAATGTTGATAAACTAGTGGACGCCCGCAGTTTCGCTCGCGTGGAATTAGACATAATATTAGATTCTTCTTGACGCGTTAACTTTGTAATGAATCCGTAAATGTGTTACCCCCTATGTTTATTTAACACCCTTAAGGGTAACATTTTTACAAACTTTGAATGCCATTTATTTAGATCTAATCAACAAAAAAAAGTATGTCCTTTCTCAAGCTCTACTAGACTATCGGTGTACTAAATTTCATTTAAATCGGTTCAGTGCTCATCGGTACTTTCGCATTTATAATATTAGTATGGATTATGTTACTAATAAGTATTCTAGTAATACTAAAACGTAATTAAAAGAGAAACATATTCACGACTTTTCACGAAAATGGATGAATGAGCTAATAAGAGCAAGCTCAGTATTAGTCAGAGGAAACTGGAGTCAACGTAATTTTACTGTACGGATGTTATCCATTACTTAAACATCTTGCAATTTATACACATCCAATTCACAAAGGCGTTGGCAACCCTTTTTAGTGTAGGAAGGCCCACTAAGCTGGTATGTATGCTTAATTATATATTTAAACACATTAATTGAAATGCGATATAGGTATGACATGCGACTATATAGTTATTTTTAAATTTTAGATTTCTATGAACGTTTCAGGAATACAAAAATTATGATTGCTTGAAATTGTTTCCGTTCAAGTACCTACTATAAAAATCATTTTTTTTTCTATCGAACAGAATCAGATATTCCATTGCTTACATTACTGAAATTCTAGTTAAGACTGAAGAGCAAAATCGTACAGTATTCCCATTACTACCTAAGTGGAAACTACAGACCATGTTCACCTAGATCCTTCGAACTGCATTAAAGTTTAATGAAGTTCGAATCTACGAGCAGATGCGTCATCATTCCCGGGGCTAATCGATTCTACTGAGTCCTGGGAACATGATGGGATGGAAACTGCATATGGCGATAAAATAAATAAGTGACAACAGAACTTAAAAATGTTTTTTTTAAATATTGTCTGTCAGTGCTCGTACATACATACATCGGGTACAAAATCAGACTCCAGACAAAAAGTAAGTAAAGTATGAAAAGTAAGTACCTACATAGTAGGAAACTCCAATGGAAAAATCCAATAGTTCGATCAGATCTGCGGATCGAACCCAGGACGTCTAGTTGCAGCTGCATTTTGCGACCTCTACACGAATGGGACAGCTCCATAAAAAAAATGCGATTTTGTATTTTCAATCTATAATAATTTATACAAACATTATTTGTCTAGGAATAACGACGCGACGTTGCAAATTTACTGTTAAAAATTATGTCATTTTATTTGGGTTAACATAATACCTTAATGTTAACAACATACCCAGAAAATCTGGAGTGTTTCCTTTGGTGTCACTGGGTAGAGTTTGTTCAGTAATAGCATAAAATAGGTAGCAACTATAGAAAACTATAACTATCGTGGCCAAAATCTACGCTAGCGAAGCTGCGAGCGTCTTCTAGTTGTCTCTGTGTGGTGGTACATTAGTGAGTAAGTGAGCAGACGTGGTAAACCAAAACACACGTAAGCAATAAACTAAGCAGAGCGTGTTGTAGCGGAGATGCGAGATGTATCCTACGTCTTTGCAGACATTCATTTTTCGTAATTTCTCACAAAAGCAACTCACTTTTATATATAGAAGCACTCACTTTTAAGATGATTGTACTTACATTATTATATGTGTAACCTATCTACTAACATAATAATGGAAATAAAAATGTCAGAAATAAATGATTTAATATTAGCATTTTTATTAGGTAAATGATAAAAACAAATATATGTACTTCTATTATTAAATTTATACTTAGTCGAAACAAAATTAAATGACATGGATACGGCTATACTATATAAATTTACTTACATGAAGATTTTATTCCATATCACGTTAAAAGTAGACACATTATATCCAAACAAAATTAATGCAAAATTTTTAGTGAGAAAATTAAAATTAATTTAAAATACGTCATCAACAACAATACAAAAAATTAATTAATAGTTTCTGGTGTTAAATCATGAAATAAATCATGAACTTTTAGGTAGGTAGCGTGGTTATGAAGAAAAAAAATTCGAAGTTAAAGAAAAGAAAATAAGTTAATTTGAAACTTAAAATTCACTTCCGCGAATGTTCTTTTCATCAGCTTAGCTTCGGCTAAGCGCGTACCGGTAAATCTTTAATTAAGTTCAAACGCTTATTTATGTGATTGGATTTTTGACAGACGATTGACGTAAATTTAAATGAAGGGAACGGCGAAGCGCGGGTTGTGGGGCATGGAGTGTTCAACGCAATGTCCCCCACGGTACTGGCTGGTTCGCCGGCTCCCGCCCGCCGCCCGCCGCCCTACGCCAAGCCATTGCGAACTCCGTTTCCCGTAGCCGGCTAAGCCGAAGCTTTCCTAGATTGTGTGGCCTTAGTGAACATTAATTACACCCAACTTAGTCTGATTAAACCTTGAGGAATTATCCGGATTGACAAAATTAACTTTTAACTTAGATTTATAACACAAATTTGTTATGCAATTTTAAACTTTTAAGTTTAAATTCTATAATAATCATGTGAATAAGTATATTAATAGGACCTTTATTGCAATATAATAAATAATATGTATCTTGATACTGTACAGGACTTCTTACATAATGTATAAAAATACATGGTCATATTTTTGTATTTTATTTACGACGAAATAAACACAGCCATGCGGCAAAGTAAAGTGTCCCATAAAAACATAACAAGATGACGGCGGCGAGGACGTGCAAAAAGCCGCAATAGACGTCACATCAACATCACATCTTTGGAGCCGTGCACGCGACGGAATGAGTAAAAGTGAAGTTAACTACTATGTATCTGCTCGTGTCACCGTTTTTCAACATTAACACCAACGTTTTTGTAATTAATAGTTAATTAATAGTTAAAAAGTTAAAAACTTTTTATCAGAAATGTTAAGTTGTTGCTAGTGAGTAGGTTAAGCATCTCTATTATATTCACTAGTACCTACATAGCTACGAACACTGTCAGCGCGTTAAAAATGTCGACTCGTTCGCCATGACATGACACAGTTGCGGTGAGGCGCGGAAAACGACGTGACAAAAAGACTGACATACGCGTATATAAGTAGGGCGACAGTATCGTTTGGTCTGTCGGCACTACAAATGTATACAAAGGCTTAAAAGAAACTGCCTCACAATAACATTAAACGTTTTACACGACACAATCTTTTGGTTCTCGTCTTGCTTAAAGTAGCACTATGTAGTGATCTTTGAGACGGTCGATCGGTTGATTGCGATTGCTACAAATGCTGATGCAGATTTTTCACCCACGAAATATCCTCACGGCATCTGCAAATTGAGTCTTTATAATGAACAGCTTTATCTCCATGCAAGCTTGGCACGGGATTTACATAATTAAAAATGATGTATGTACCTTGTATGTCACGAATTAACTTCCAGGACCGCACAATTTCGATTTCTTTCCATCCACTCAAGGAAAAAACCATTTAGGATAATACAGACAAAGCATTCCTAATCAAAGTACTAGCACGACCCGTCAACCACTCGTAAGGCCTACCCAGCCATGATAGATTTTCTTTTAAGTTACTTACCAATGTAACTCACGTAAACCAAAAAAAAATTGAACATGAAGTTAGTAGGGTCAACATGATCCAAGAACATATAGAACTGAAAACATTGGATTCAATGTCAATCCACTATTTTCAATCACAAGAAAAAAATTAATATTAGATTAGTCCTAAATAAAAATCAAGTGCTACAGTATAAAATCTACGTCTCATATGCTAATGCTATTGATACGCTCCAAAAAACCCAGCAGAGAGACGAAAGCTAGTAAAATAAAGCATCAAAATTCCATCATAGAAAAATATTAAAGAACGTGATTTTATATTTGGTTCTAGATACTATGCTTATTCAGCATAATTTATACAAAAACCCCTTTCATACTGACTGACTGATCGAGATAGCAACTAACAGTCGGCACCACTCCGATCGGGTTGAAAGTTTTTAGGCTTCAACAACGTCCCGGTAGCTCGTAGTGCTACGGTTGCCGCCTGTCGTAAGAGGTGACTAAAAAGGGACTTTGATGGAAGGAAGATGTGGGATCTCGATCCCTTCTATCCAATGACTCCGGGAAAGATAGTCGAAGTCGAAGAAGACCGGTGAGAGTTTGAGTTGGGCGCAGCGCTGGAGGGCACCGGCGCGTTCTAAAAGAGATCCCGGAGTCCTCCTGTAACGCCGAGGTAGGCCACCGAATGGGTTTTAGTGGGTGAGAGTGCCACATAACCCAGCGTCGCTCCCACGACGTGCGGGTACCAGTTAAAGGTTTCCGACTCGTAAAACAAAAGAAGACCTCCAACGAGGCTTAACATTTCCTTCCTTAGTTCCGACTGCCGACGGGGGCTGGTGCGAATAAACATTTTCAAATAACATTCTTCACATAAATAACGACCTGGGCGCGTGACCATGTGACCCCTTCTGCGCTTCTACGTCTTCGCAATTCAAACACAACTTACAGATTAATTCCGTTAAAATATTGGATATAACGTTAGTGAGAACTTCATGAAAATAACCACATAACATTGCAGACAGACGCTATAACGCTGTACATTTGTGTAAGTACATCATATCTACAGCAAAATCCGGATAGTGGTAAATGTTATCTTGCGTGGAGATCTTGTGATGTATTTATGTAAAATATCTATGCAAATTATATGATCCACTTAGGCCTACCTACACCGTTAAGCGTATAAGCATGTCACAATTACCTAGGCATGCTAACAGATTTCAATCACCGTCGTCGGGTTGTATCACCTGATGTGTGCGTGTGTGTACCTTTTTATCTAACAAAAACATTTATATGCTCCTTTCAATCAAGTTAAGTGGAGTCTAACGGGACTCATTTATTACAGCGCAAAGGACGATCTTTTTGACGTTGTGGTGAACTTGGATTGAAGCGTAGGAGCTGACTGAGTGCGCATTAAACGTGTTTATGATTCGGTCGGCTGTTTATAATAAGGCAGAGATTATTGGGTTGAGTTGAATAAAACTTTTTTCTTTCATTTGAAAGTTAATCCCACATGCCTCACGCGTTTTACAGCTTCTCTTTCCAATCCCAGTAAGTTTAATTTTAAAAATAAAATTTAATAAATTTGGATTAAGCATAGTGTAAATAAGAAATAAATGTTCATCATTGTGAAAAAGCGTGGGGTGCATAATATAGTGTCAATAATTATAAGCATTTTATTGACAGATATGAGTAGAAGGATCATCACTTTGATAATATCACAAAAAGCACTTTAAATGCACCCCACGCTTTTTTACAATAATGAATATTTATTTCTTATTTACACTATTCTTAACTCGCTGCATATATCTGAAGCTTTTTCCGAATCTATACTGTGTACAAACTAATGTTTTACACTACATTGACTATCCTACATTTGCGTCATCACAACATAAAGATGAACCATTATCGAACATTAGTCTAACACATTAGTGTGCTAACTATTAATGAGAAATGGTCTGACAACCATGTGTATCTAAGTATTAACAAATAACACACAGCAAACAGTTCAAAATACAATTATCATTATCACAACCCTTTCTTTGTCCCACTGCTGGGAACAGGTCTCCTCTCAGGATGGGAGGGATTAGGCCTTAGTCCACCACGGTGGCCAAGTGCGGATTAGCAGACTTCACATGCCTTCGAGAACATTATGAAGAACTCTCAGGCATGCGGGTATCCTCACGATGTGTACTTCACCGTTATAGCGAGTGACATTTAATTTCTTAAATCGCACATAACCTACAAAAGTTATTGGTGCGCTGCAGTTTGAACCCGGACCGCTCGAGTGAGAGGCGAGTTTGATAGCCACTGGGCTGTCACCGCTTGAATCAAAATACAATAGGGTTAAAAATATAATTGTTCTCGCTGGTACCACAGTATATAGACGGACACGATTTTTTCACTATGCCTAAAGTAAATGCAAGTGAGATAAAATTAAATCAGAAACGTCTTAGATAGTTACATAGATACCTAGAATTCGTACGCAGGACCGATTCAAAGTTTCGAACCACTCAGATTATTCTCAATGGTATTAGGTATATACATAATATCATTGGGGTTATTTAATAATACAAATCTTTTCTGTATGTACAATAAAATCATTGGGCTGCTCGGACGTAGCTCATCCCCTTCAATGGAATGAAAGTCTGAGATCGCAGCCCCTTACCCAACAGATCGGTTCGGGGTAACGCTAATACCAGAGATCTCTCTGCAAAATGTGAAGCCTGTCACTCTGCATTAATTGTACGTAGCCTTTCATTTGATTTACAATACTATTATGATCTGTACCTTCTGTTCGACTTTGATGGGTTGATGATAGTGATCAAAGAATTCGTGCTACTGACTTGTAAGCCTGAATAGGTTCGTTTGTCGACTACCAACTGAACACACTAGACGAGAGAAAGCAAAAGCTATTGATTTTTTATCATAAAAAAACCTGTTAAATGTATCCACATTAATGAATTTGCTTCATTTTTATTTTCTTCCTCACGCAACAGAATGTTTTGTGGGTAGCCGACTATACGCCGACCTCGAAACTATCGACTAAACCCGATTCCTTTTCATTTGCCGAGACAAAGCGTAACTTTGCCGCGTAGACCCATTAAGGTTAACGGGCTTAATGAATTTATTATACGATTGGTTTTTTACCGCAATTTTACTCCCATGCCAGTATTTCTATACCTTAGCACAGAATAATAGTACAAGTAACCTTAGATATGAGTACATAGAGACACGATAGATGATAACATTTGTGGTTGCTAGATATCTGTGATAATGTACCTAATCGTGGTTATTTGAGTGTGGCGTGGTAACTGAATGGGTGTTCACACATTTAATCGTGATTACGTATCCAGTTATTACTACTGAAACCTGAAACTATTTGAAAAAATAATTCTTTACTAAAATACTAATAACTATAAAAACTAAAATAATTCGTACTATGTCACTATGTATAGATACATAGTCACTTAGTAGTAAAGACTATTCACTTTTGCTTTATGATAGGCACTACGAATAAAAACATGACATAACATCACGCCTGGATTACCCATAAGGAGTCATATATACGTACTAGTGGACGCCCGCAGCTTCGCTCGCGTAGAATTAGACCCATTACCGACGTCTACCCGC
Organism: Carterocephalus palaemon; assembly: GCA_944567765.1. Lineage (NCBI taxonomy): Eukaryota > Metazoa > Arthropoda > Insecta > Lepidoptera > Hesperiidae > Carterocephalus > Carterocephalus palaemon. The sequence goes on along the minus strand of OX155643.1, from coordinate 8,242,600 downwards.
ATTCAGGTTGCCCACTTGAGTTCAAAAACGGCAAAGTTTCATACTAACTTTGCACCCCCGTTTTACCCCCTTAGGGGGTGAATTTTCGAAAACCCTTTCTTAGTGCTCCCCTACGTTATAAAAGGAACCCCTGTGCAAAATTTCCAGTTTCTAGCCCTTATAGTTTAGGCCCTGCGTTGATATGTCAGTCAGTCAGTCAGTCAGTCAGTCAGTCAGTCAGTCAGTCACCTTCTCCTTTTATATATATAGATATACCCGACACCCACATTTAACCAGATAGGTTTAGGTTCCAAATAGTAGGTGGTGAGCCTATTGCCTTACACTGGGAACAAATCCAGACTCTGAGCTAGTAATAGACTGTCAAATAAAAAAAATGTACTTTGCCTAACGCGGGCATCGAATCCAGGACATCTAGCTTAGAAGTCGCGCTTGCGACCACGAGATCAACGAGGCAGTCGAAAACGCATACCTAATAGAACAGTTTGGCAGAAATTTATATAGTAACAATGTATGTACCTTTTTATTACAAATTAATTTAAAAAAATATTAAGTTATTTTACACCAGTCGTTTTTTAAAAGCTTTTATTTAACTTCACTATTATGTATCTATGTAAGTGTGTATGTATGTCCTGGAATCTTGCAATAGCTGAAATTAGGCACATATATTTGGTTCCGATGACAATGCACGATTCAATAATTTGTTTAATGAGTGCTGAGTGTTTCACATTGTTTTTACTTAAAAAATGTGATCTTTGGTAAAAAGCTTAGGGCATTCAATTCAATAAATATTAATTATTAATAAAATTTACGGAGTGCAGCCGCCGATGCCTAATTTGTGATAGAGTGAGCGTTTCTTGTTTTATGCCAATATTTTTTTAGGGTAATTAGAAAGAAAGTAAAAATACTGGAATTTATAACTAACACAATAATTTAGAATAGTTACCCATTTCCGGGATATAAATTTCATATCGCACCCGTATTATTGTCATGTCAATATTATCTATTTAAGTATGTATTTAAAAATATCTATGTATGTATATCAGTCTCTGACACCCATAACACAGGCTCGCGCCTACTTTGGGGTCAGACGGCCGTGTGTGAGAATGTCCAAGATATTTATTTATTTATTATTAGAGTAGTGGACCCGCAGCTTTGCTTGCATGGATATTACAAAAGTTTCGTTTATAGTTCCTGTCCTTCTCAAAGAAATAACAGGAAAAACACTATCCATTGAAGTTCAAATAGAAGAAGATTTACGGAATAAAATTCCATCCATCTTACGAGTATCTAAGCTTAGTATACATAGGTACATCTACTTAAGATAGGTACTCTAAAAATAAACCATTCTACTTCCGAGGTCCTGTATTCAATCCCCGGTTCGGGCAACATTTATTTCTACTAACATAAAATCCCCGGTAGCAGCTCTGTCTGGATTTGACCCGGTGTGTGGCAATAGGCTCACCAACTATTACATTAGGTCCTAAACATAAATGTGAAAAGTGGGATTACTACAACACAGCTCTGTCCCTTCAGAGAAATACAATTGTAATGTTATGTTATTACTTTTACATTGTATTATCAAAAAGTAAAAAAATACTATCTCCGTGCCGCCCTTCACGCGCAATATCGCGCGGTTTTAATTTAATTAATTATTTTTTTTATATTCCATTATCGTAAGTAAACTATAGGTCCGATTGACATATTACTCATAAAGAACAAAGTTAAACATAGTAAAAAAATTCCTGATGATAAAATAACATTCGTTTTCGTTTCGTTCGTTAAGGTTAATCGTGCTATGCATTTTAAAACCACTCGTAATTCACTGTTTGAATTTGCATTATTTTTATTCAATAAATACTTTATTGTGATTTATGTATTCTCGTAAGAGTTAGATATCGCTAACTTTTATTAAGATTTAGAAGATATATCTATATTTTTGTAAAAATTGTAATAACATGAGGAAGCAGTAAGTCGGCGCACGCGGTATTAGGAGCGCTTGCTCTTCCGACTTGCTTTGAAGCATAATTCTAGATAGCCTATTCATCATACATGTCGCTACCTAGGACAAATTTATAAACATTTCCAGTGATTAGCGCGTTTAAGCAAATAAAAACATATCTGTCGTGCTTTATAATATTAGTATAAATAGATATCTAATGAATGAACTATCACTATCATTACATATTTAATAGGGTAAAAAAAATATGAGTATTCTATACGTTAGGGATGAATGAACAGATGCAAGGATTATACAATCCTATATGACGATACATATAGTTCACGCGTTAATTGCATATAAAGTATGATGCATGACCAAAGAATGAGGTGGGAGGGGACATGAGTCTATTCCGGGAGCATCCGGCGCGCCAGCTGTCCACTCCGTTATGTGACAACTGCGCCCCCTGTCACTTACACCCAATCTTCGAAAGCATAAATTAAATGTCACTTTCAGCGGAATCAACCGCCAACAACTCGATTCGTTTCTTTTGAACGAATCGCGGAAATCTACGATTACTGTTTTATATATCTTAATATTTAATTAATATCTTCGTCGTATTATTCAACTAACTTTATTTTTACTGATAAAAATATTTATTACATTTAATATTGTATTTGTATTTAACGATCATCATAACATTTGAGCTCGGGAATATTTAAGTATTATTTACTAATTATAATTATAAAATATTGTATACACATTAAATCAAATCAGATGATGGTGACAGCCCAGACTCAATGGCCCAGTGGCTATCGACCTCGCCTCTCATTCAAAGGGGTGTGCAATAGTGTGCATGGGTTCTAACTAATGACATTTCTAGGATATGTGCGGTTTTATACATAAAATGTCATCTGCTGTAACTGTAAAGGAAAACATCGTGAGGAAACCTGTATGCCTGAGATTTCTCTATAATGTTCTCGAAGGCATGTGAAGTCTGCAAACCCGCACTTGGCCAGATGGCCAGTGGCGTGGTCAGACTTAGTAACAGTGGGACAAAGAAAGGGTCGTGATGGTGGATACAAGAATCATACTCGTAACATTTTGTTTTGAGGCTTATAATACATACTCGTAATAATATAAATTCCTCTGAGCTATGTAAAATGGACACCGTCGTACTTCTACAGCAAATTAAAATGGGTTAAGCAAAATAACGATAGGTATCTACTGTAAGAGAGGATCATTGTATAGGTTGGAATGCTGTTATGCAGCTACATTTCCGGGATATTTCAAGTAGGTATGCAGCGGCAATATGTTTGAACAACTTATCACCACCTTTACGCAGTCTTCAGTAAACAGCTTCAAGTTAAATCTTTTACACGAACAGCTTACTTGCATTATCCTTGTTATGTTTGAAGTCATCGTTTAGTATTTATTGGAATCTTTTGGCATTGGTATTTTGTATTGTCTATATGATTTAATTGTATCGCTTATTTGTATTTCTTTCTAAATTTGTATTTATTTCATACACAAATTGGTACAAAGGGTGTAGATAATGCCAAACGGCAATTTCCACCAGTACGGCAGTGATGGTGAAAGGTTGATGGTGGGTGTACAATTTATTATGAAGCTTAATTAATTATTATACTACTTACATTACAGTTACTAAATTGTTAGGACTCTAGTACAAACAAACTTAATTACACACATCAATAATTACATGCATACATACATACATTTTCATCAGCTAGGTTGTTCCAGTGTAATATATCCTGAACAGTAACTGAATATTGAAATAAAAAAACAGATTTATGTGGTGGAATACTAACCCTTAAGTTTGTAGATGACGAAAGTACTTGTCATGAGGCGATATTAGCAAAGTAGTTAATTGTTTGTTGTAACAAAGGATTTTCAGATAAGTTACTCCTCAGTTAATTAACTACGAAAAGCCAATTTTTCGTAATAACTCAGTACATATAAGTGCAAATATAAAAATAGGAATTTTTATGACCTTAATATAATATTACGCGAATTCATCATAAAGACATATCTATGGTCCAATCTCATTGTGTCATTGTAATCGTCGGAATGAAAATATTAATTTTTTTGGGAAGAGCTATCCGTGAATTCGGGTCAAACAAAAACACCTCCCTATACCCATTCCATCTCTTGGTATCGACGAGGACATCAATCTTTTATAAGTCACGAGTTTCTTTCTGTAAATTTTATTCATGTACCTACTGTAAAAATATAGTTCGCTAAGCCCGTACGCCTCATTCTGTGTGTCGTAAATGTTATTATGAGCAACTAGGTATAATGAATAAATGTCATAAATGACTAGCTTCGATAGAAAATTCTCCTTATAAAAACGCTGTTACAATGTTAATTATCACTAACTGTTATTAAAGACACTCGTACTTTACAGTTCTAGGATATTTAACCGACTTCGAAAATAGGAGGAGTTTCTATGTTCGACAGTTTGTATTATTTTTTATGTATTTGCAGCGATAACTACGTCGTTTACTAACTAATTTTGAGAATTCTCTTTATGTACATACATCGATGGTGGTCCCATACAAAATTAATGAAAAAATTCTATCCCTAAGAGTAGTAAACAAGCATAATACCCTTACTATGTAATCAATGTAAGTAATAGTTGTGTTAATTGCCCTGTAGCGTCGGTATGGATTCTGTATAATTCTACTTTTATTTGAAAGGTACACACACACAAATGTACACACGGTTTCACAGTATATATTCTCTAAAAATTTAAACAACAAATTCTACCCCCAATAACATAAATATTCAAAATAAAGGTAGCAATGTGTTCTTCCTGTTAATTTCCCTGTAGCGTCAATGACTGTGTATGGATTTTCATGATTATAAAGAATAATAATCGAAAGGTCTCACCGGAGACTTAAGTCTTCTATAAATTTCAAGGTAAAAATTGACACCTAATAGTAGTAAAAATGTATAACAAGGGTAGCAAACTGTGTTCAAAAAAAAAACAAATAAACTAAACGCCTACCACAGGGTAGATTCTATGTAAATTTCATTTAAAAAAATTACCCTTACACATAGTTACAATTCTGAATATGGGAAAATTTTGTGTGTTTACCATTCTACAGTGGAATGAAAAAAAGAGAGAGTTGAGAGAGTTAAGAGGGGTGCGGGGGCAAAATCTGCAAATAAAATAATAAACGATTACTCATAAGTTACATATAAAATAACGATATTAAAACTAACCGACTTCAAACTATAAAAGTTTTGAAGTCGGTTATTTCATATTTTAAATCAGAAAGAATAGTAATTCGTTTGTGGTAAACCTGTGCCCCACCCACAGTCACAGTTGAGGGAGGTCGAAACCGTACCGCTTCAATGCAGATTGATTCGTTTATTCAATTAATATTTTGAAGTCAAGGCATTCATGTAGATGATCTCGAGATATATATTTGGTGTGAACAGACAAGAAATATGTGTACCTACCTACCTAATGCAACATATTAATCACAATCACATGCAATACGACGATAAATGTACAGGGATGCATGATAATAAGGCATTAGATATTAATAAAATAGAGAAATTAAATTCTTACGAAATATGCTTACGATGCCATATAACATTGAAGAGAGGCTAGTTTCTGTTAATTGGATTTGTTAGTTGCGCCACTACAAGGGACGTGCCCTAAGCTCTCGACTATCAATTAAAACATGATCAATAGTCAATATTCAACTATATAAATGTAGGAGATAAGTTTTTGTTTGCCAAACTATAAATATTTCATATAATAAAACTCCAATGAATCCGCGTGAATAAATCTTTGTCAGAAGATTATCTTTCTCAGATTGATAAGTAATCGATACGAAATCCAAAAATATTTATTTAGAATTTTTTGTCTGTGCGCGCTGAACTCCTATCGATTTTAGTGAAACTTGGTACAAGCATGCACAAAATTTTTGAAACGGATCTAGGATACTTTTTGTCGCTAAAAGAAGGTGAAACAGGTTCTTAAGGGATATAGGATGTATTATAAGATTTGTATGGAATTTTTCTCAAACGGATTCATTTGAAATTTGTAACAAAGGCTTTGTTAAATACAAACTAACCTAACAGGCTTCATAGTAAAGTAATTGAATACGGTATTTGTCCATTTTAGATATTAAACTAACGAAAATAAATTAAAAACGTTTGTACGTCTGTACATTTTTCAAGACGCGTTCCTTGGCGAATCATGGGTGTTTTTGAGACTAATGATAATTCGTGCTCCAATACATTTTCAACATTTTTGTATTTTCAATTCACAAAGGGGAAAAAAATTAGGGGAAAAGTTCTGCCTAACGTGAAAACCGGTTGACGAGTTTTGACGTTAACTTAATATGTATATTTTAATTTATTAGGCATTTCTAGAAAATTAGAAGGTTCCCTTGGGATAGGTGTAGATAAGGGATAGAAGTTTGTTTGAAAATTCCTCAAATTTAAATGCCATTGTTTCATTAATGCAACAAATAATTATCAGTTGAATTAATTAAATATAAGAGAAAATTTAGGGGATGTTGGTGAAAACGGGCAGTGTGCCAAAAAAAAATGGGTCGCTCACCCATATTCGAAAGCAATTTTTGAAAATTTGAAATGGCATTACCTAAGTCCAGTTTTCGAATATAGATCTCTCTAGATATATGTTTCACTAGGCTGTCAGCGTGTGGTTATGTTTCTCATAGTTAAAAAATGAAACACTCCGTCAATCTGTGTTATTTTTAAAAACATTTTTTTACTCATTAGTTTCATGTGAAGTGTGAAGCAATCGTTGAGAGCGGGAACTCGGGACTCTATTCCGGGCATATCCGGCGCCGCCAGCTGTCTGCTTGCACCAATATGATGTCAACTGAGCTCTGTCTCCTCACTCACACCCAATTTTCAAGTGTATAAACCTGCATTCGTGTAAGTTCGACAGGTACTTACCAACTTAAGTACTTTATTATGTTTGTTGTTTTTTGTTCATTTACATCATGTAATTTTTACTTCGGACTATAGTCCTCATACTTATGTTCCCTATAACATCATTTACTAAATACACACACATTTGCCATAGTTTTCATTGGCGGATTAGTCGTACTTCTTTGCCTACCTATATTATATGCAGATATCCATAAAAAGACTTTTCAAGCTTTTTTAACAATAGTCGTACATCGTAACAATGAAAACATTACATCTCAGTTGCAGATCCATCCATTGTCTCGCCAAGAAATGACAGGAATCTGACTTGAGTTTATTTTCCTCTGAGTAGTACCAGTCCGATTTAAAAATATGTTTTTATACTAGATAGCTACCTTCATGAGGAATAGCGCCTGGTAAGCAATTCGAAAGGGCAAGTCCTCCTAAAAATAATGGCCGATGGATGGATGCTACTGCTAAGCACATACATAATAACGAATAGCCATTATCTATTTTTAAGGCGGGCGAAATCGCAGGCAACAGCTAGTCAAATAATAAAATTAACATTTATGGATAGTGCAATCGAAATTTGGATACCTACCTAATTGCCACGATTTTATTTAATAAGATGTAAAAACCGATTCCCGTATTCAAATCCAATTGTTATAGCGGCGGCAGTAACCGTCTCCTGAAATAAGAATATGGTCCTTTTTTGTAGTCCGATTCGTGAATTCGGGACGGAGCGGCAAAAACACCTCTCTAATACAGTATACCTACCGACTAGGGAAATTCATATGAAATAATACTTTGTAGGCAAAGCGATCGGGTATATCTCCCGAGACTCGTAAAACTGTTAAGCCCTCGCCGAAATTGAGAAACTTGTTGAAAAATCTCACATGAGGGATTCGGACCGTTTTGTTGTCATTTGAATGTAAAGCAGTTTATCAGATTTATATCGATAAAATAAAATAAACGTTGAAAAATGAGTAAAATATGGAAAATTGTACCCGTAATCAGAAGAAAATTGTGTCGATTTCGTGTTACACCTCACTACACGCCACGGCCACTGATCGACTGTCTCTCAAACAAACATCGCTGGTAACTTGTATCTATGTACCTAAAGTTAATCTGTTAACAAACGGCGATAAATGATTTGTTATGAATAACTAGCTTTTGCCCGCGGCTCCGCCCGCGTGGTCAAAGGGAATTAACAATGAGTTGTTTATCATACATGACATATTTGTGGTGGATGAATAGTGACAGTTCCACAATTAAAAGATACTAACTACTTAACCACTATACTAACTACTTCTAAATTGTTCTAACGCCATCTATTAACAATATCCGGAACTAAATATCTAGCAAATAACAAAACATCGATATCTTCCCATGGGGATGTTTTACCGCGGTTAAAAGTAGCCTACGTCACTCTCCACCCTCCTCACTATCTCCACACACAAAAACCATACCATATAATAGCTTCGTTGCGACGTGAAAGCCGGACAAACAAACAAACAAATAAATAAATAAACAAACACACTTTCACATTTATAATATTAGTATGGATTCCATATAATTTTGTAAACGTGGAGAGTGTTTCACATTGTAAACTTAAACTTGCTTAAGGAATCTAAATTTCTATACGTAATATAAATAGAAAAAAATTGTGAGCCGTCACGGGACGCCTGGTAGATGTGAAACATCGAAATTATTTTGTACAAGTAATTTGCACAAAAGTACAGATTATGACAGGAACTAAAACATATAAGAAAAAAAAAACAACAAAAAACAAAAAAAAAAAAAACAACAAAAAAAAAAACAAAAAAAAAATGTTATTATTATATTTTATTAATAAAATAATTTCCGACCGTCATTTGTCGGAACTGTATAGTATATAATAATAATAATAATAATACATTTTTATTTCAGACCGTGGTCCATAATGTTAGTATTTACATGTTTTAACTTAAATCTATGTTAATTACACAATTATAAAATCCATTAAAATAAAGAAATTTTTAAATTAAATTAAATACAATAAATTAATAAAATTACATTTGATTACAATAAAAATAAGAGAATTAATTAAATCAGTCAAATCTAGTTACATAACTACTAATTGAATAAATTAAATAAAAATGAAATCAAAATTACATTAATTAATTAATAAATTAAAATCAAAATTACATTAATTAATTAATAAATTAAAATCAAAATTAAATTAATATTAAAACTTTTGTCTGACCCTAACTAGTGTGTAGTTGGATCCAATGGCGCAGCATTGGCGAGTCCCATCGTTCAGCCAGCACGCTCAGGATGCCATTCGTGCTAGCGCGCAGCCTCTGCAGCATAGAAGCGCACCTCTTACGAATAATTGCATGGAACCCATCTACACGCCTGTCCGTAAGCATGCTAGAGGCGCTGCAGTGGCGCGGCAGCCCAAATAGCACCCTGAACGCGTTGTTATATTGGACTCGCAGGGTGCTGTGCGCTCGCCGCGTGTACCGCACCCACAGGTACGTATATATATTTTATATATTCCATATTCGCTACGCTCGCCACGCTCGCCACGCCAAAAATTTGGTTTGCCCTCCGCCTAAAGTTTCACATCAAAATTATAATATCAATAAAATTCTGTTCAGAATAAAAATTTATATAATTATCCATCTCATTATAATGAATGACAAACAGCTGATACGGAGATGACTCAATTTCTCTGAAGCCGTGTTTTTACGTCTCGTAACGAAGTGGAGCTAGTTTCAGTTAATTGGATTTGTTAGTTGAGCTAGTGCAAGAATCGTGCCCTCAGCTAACAATAACTTTCAATTATAACTTGATGAAATGTCAAGTTTTTTACCACTGCACTCGTTTACCTACTTTAGCTAATTTTGGATTAAATAATTTAATGCTGACGTGTTTATTTCCGTGTAATAGTTGATATCTAATTAAATATCTTAATATATAAATCACGTGTCACGTTGTTTGTTCGCGATGGAATCCTAAACTACTTAACCGAATTTAAATTTAAATTGCAGTTTGATCCAACTTGAAAGATAGGCTAGCTTACATCTTAATTTATAGCCGCAATATTATTTTACTGCGAATTATTTGTCTATTATTTGATATTCACAATTATCTGTTAATTCCAAACGATTTTAACAGATGGCGATATCTGTTGACTGGATTGAGTAAGTAATCAATAGATGGCGCTGCTATGTTAAACCTACAAATGTGTCATTTAGGCTACAATTTAATAGCATAACCACCAATGTCACTGAACTCCTCCTCAACGGTTGGATAGATGTTGATGAAATTTTTTGTGTGTGTTCAAGGGGATTCGAGAATGGTTAAGATTCACAATTTGGTCCACTGGAAAATGTTTTTTAAACACTTTAGTATTTTATATTTTTAACCGTCGTTCATTGACGTGAAGTCATTTACATGAAGTGTCGCGTCACTTTGACATTTCATATGGCAGAACAAGGTTTGCGGGGTCAGCTAGTGTACATATATAAAAATATTGGGTACAAAATAGTCGAACTCTTGAAGACCTTTTTTTTAAATCATTGAATTGTTCAAAACTTAATTTGCTGCTGCTGCGATCCATAGACGTCCCACTGGTGGGCACGGGTCTCCCCCACAGACACTGCTGCGGGAGGTCTAGAACATACTCCACCACGCTGCTCGAAAGCGGATTGGTGGAGATATTCAATCTATTATTATTATGCGAAATAAATATTTGCCCCAGCAGGTATTCGAAAATGGGATCCACGATTCCGGAGGTCAGAGTTACTTACCACCGCGCTTCAAAGCGTCATGAGTCGTCATCAAAGCGTTAGCAAATATCAATTCTGTGACATTGCTTATGTGTATACAGTGCTTAACAACAAAAAAATCAAACTTATAAATTTAATTTCATGAAAATTCTAGCAATTCGCCATGAATTTACTTTACTATAATGCTCTTAGTTAATAATACATTTCCTTCAACTAATTAGCAACAATGATTGTGTCATTAAGGCAAAGGTTTGCTTTCGGTAGCAGGTATCCAGGGAATTAGAAGGATTTGAGAAGGTTCGCTTCGCACTGACCTTAGTCTTACAATATAGTGTTATTATTGACAAAAGCCTTCAAGAGTTACATAGAAAATCGCATTTCAAGAGCTTACAAAATTATAAACTGCTTAGAGGACTCATTAATATCGCGTTATTATCACTACGAATCTTTATAATCATGAAGCGTGTCTCGTGGACTCGTTGTTAAATGAAAATTAATTCCTCGACACAATTTTAAAACCATCGTTTTCTGTTTACCTCCTACGAGCTTATTACTGTCTTCATGAATAATTACGTTCCATGTGATGAGCAAGTATTGCGGCGTGACAGGAGATATAAAGTTCGTATTTTACCGAAAACAATCTGAGTGCGTCGTATACGAGTATGTATGTATTAAAAATTATAATGTCTTTCAACAGGATAAACACCTAATACGATTTTATGATTTATTTTCACGGAAACAATATTTTTAACTTACTAGTATCTCGTGGTTATGTATGGGCGTATCGACTCGAAAAACAACTGTTTACAAATGGTCGTCAATGGGTTTTTGGAATGAAACTAAACTTGGGATATTTTCGTCCTTAGTAGTTGTGAAACAGGAAGAACGTGATTAAGCTCTAAACGGTGGGTAGTAAAACTAATCTCAAAGACGTTCATTTACACAGCATTAAAGAAAAAGAAGAAATACGTTTAAGTTAAGGAAGGAAGTCCGTGCCTAGGCTCTATGCCTGAACTACCTAAATGCAATTTTTCAATTAAGATTGAAATTTCATGATACGAATACCATTCAATATTCTGTTATATTTTCAAGTTTAGCATAAGATAATACTATAATGTTAAAAATATATAATTTTGAATGGCGTCTTTAAAACTTAAACAAGACAAAAGCCTCGTATCCGACGTATCCGTGACGGCACGGTCCCAGGCTGTGACATGCCTCGATGTCGCCTGAATTTCCTAACGGAGGCTGTTATTATGTCAATATCTGCGAGTTGGTAATGGGCCTATTACTCAAGCATTTGCTGTTTTATAGAGGCTGCTTCTATGTATTAGTAATTCAAAAATAAAAAATATATATTTACCTATATATATAGACAAGGTTAACAAGGTTTTTGCAATAGGTAATCTTCCGGGCTTATTCATAAAAACTTATACAAGCTTTAATAGATAGGTCACCAAAATATCATTATTAAAATGCGTTCAATAGAGCTATATCGCTCCATAAGTATTCCATATCGCTGCCGAGTTGTATGTAATTGCTTATTTCTGCGAGTAAGTCATTGGAATAAAGGAGAGAAGAAAGCGCTTTTCGCACCTTCTTCTTCTGCCATAGACAGATTTTGCGGGCCTGTTAATTAATTCCTTGATGCGCCACAATTGTAGGTAATGCGCTAGCGATCGCGTGGCGCCATCCCGATTTTAAAGACGATGAGGGTGCCACTGGGTTTTAGTGGGTATTCCGACATAGTTCGGCGAGTCCCACATACCTACCCGCAGGGCTGGATGCGTAACCCAGATAAATAAAGAAACAGGGCAAGCTAAATAAAACCGTTTTAAAAAAAGAGATGCGTAATAATAATTATACTTACAGTTAGAAATTTGTTTAAAATTTGTTGTTTTTTCCTACCTGTGATTTTGTATTATAATTATGTGTGGCAATAAAATATCTTTATTATTATTTTTTTTTTCTTTTAAATTTCACAGCTTACGCTGGCAATTTAATGCCAATTACGGGCAAAGCCAAGTAAATGACATATTGGGGAATATTTTATTATTATTATTATTATTAAAAAAAAAAAGCTTTTTATAACTATTTTTATTTTCGTGCATTGTCATTGGAACCAAATATGTGCGGCAATTTTCAGCTCGATAGCTTCAGCGGAAGTGGGTTAAATATTAATTGCAAGATTCCAGGACATACATACATACGAGTGAAGTTAAATAAAAGCTTTTAAAAAGAGCGGAGAGCAAACTTTAAATATCTGGAGAAAAAAGAATATAACAAAAAACACATATGTTAGGTTAGTGAGAAGTCTTGTTTTTCTTTGCTACGCCTTGTAATTCAGGTACCATTATTGGAGGGTAAACGGTCACGAGATCGTTGGACGGATACTCTATAAAGCCTGACGAAATGTTCCATCGTCGATTGTTCCGGCAACGCTAAACGGGAGAAAGTCATACAAAATTCGAAATAATATTGTCCTTAAAATATTAACGTAATAAAAAAAAGAATAATTTCAACCTGATTCACTTAAACATGTCAAGTACAAATTGCATAACAATACTACACAACATATCGGATTGGAGTTGGTCACTGGAGCAGTCGTTAGCCCATTATAATAAGCTACGGGCTGGCTTTGTGACTATTCCATGTGATGCATGTTAAATTAACTCCAACGCACTACAGTGAGTCATTCTCATTAATGTCATTATTTACATATGTATGTACCTACAGCTACGTACGTGATATAGTTGGTGCATTAATCAGTGTAACATTCCAGATTATATTAAAGCGAAGAATGACGTGACATTGCACATGATACTTAATAACCTATCAATAGCCTAACTCGTCGAGAAAGAATAAAAGTTAAATGCCTAGGTTTATTGTTGATTATATAGCTTTTTGTTGATTAGAATAAAAAAATAACGAAATTACATGAAAAGATCATACTACGTATCATTTACTGGAATTTTCATCAATCCTTTTAAAAGATCAATGAGGTTTTTATGATTTTAAGCTCCATGAACTCAGTAAAGCAGCGATTCAAAATCTGAATCTTGAAAATTAAATGTTCAACAATTGTAGTATATCACATTAAAAGCATCATATCTACGTAATAGGTATAGTTTTATGAGAAAATAAGTTTTTTTTTTAATGTTGGTGTTTGTATCATGTCTTGGTCACTGACAAGGCGAACTAAATCAGAAATCAAGTCTTGATGAAATAATTTACGGACCTTTAACTATTTTGATCGAAAACGGCCAGCTACGTACCAACGTGGCAAGGATAAATTAATTTAGGTTAGGACAACACGGGAAAGTGGCGTGCGCCGCAGGGCGAACGGAAGCAGGCTTTTAATTAGGTTTGTTGTGATATCGTCTCGTCACGGCTGTGGACCACTTGGCTCAGGCATATCATTAGATTAAATATAATTAATTACTTCAAAAGGTACTTCTTAATATTGCCTTTGATACAAAACGTCTTGTATCAAAGGCTGTGCACTTGGAGGCAAAGGCGACACAGACTTATCACAGCGGAAGCATCATGGGCTTTGATGTCTCGCGAAACGCTTTTATTGCCGATGTCACATTTTTAAAATGTATTTTTAAATAGCCTGTTGTATATTTGTTAGTACAATGTGTGGACACTCGACCTGCTACTAGTACCGACCGAGTATTTGGACGCGACGCTTCACGTCAATGAACGACAATTAAAAATAAAAACACTAAAATAGTGTTTAAAAAACATTTTCCAGTGGATCAAATTGTGAATCTAAACCATCCTCGAATCCCCTTGAACACACACAAAAAATTTCATCAACATCCATCCAGCTGTTTAGGAGGAGTTCACTGTCATACACACGTACCTACACAAGAAATATATATATTAAGATAATCCACCGTAGTCTTTGCCGTAAGTACCTAGTGGAGTGAAAGATATATTTCATCCATTTGATCTGAATCACTTCTAATATCTACGTTGATCGCGTATGCTTTCACTACCCTACATTTTACTGGGAAAGTAAAATTTTAAAATAAAATTGATAGATCGCTTTACATTGCATTCTGAAAAGCACTTTGCTTAAAAGTTCAAAGTTCTAGTTCAAATACTGAGGTAAGGTTAGATACGAAGCGTGAAGCATATTATGAATCTTTATAAGCTGTATATGAGCAGCGTGGTGGAGTATACTCCCGACCTGCCGCAGCTCTGGCTGTAGGAGAGACCCGTGCCCAACAGTGGGAAGTCTTTGGATGGTACTACTCGTAACTTGGTAACCTACTTATAAAGATTCAGAACAATTTTATTTATTATTTAGTATCCTTCTAAGTACATATTATTTAATATCCTTGATTATTGCTGGTTTTCGTAAGGTTTTCGCTCTGTTTGATTTCATATAATCCAGAAAAATCCTTCTCTTACCACAAAAATATCCCAACTGTTCGATAGGAACTTACGGAATCAGACTTACAAGCAAAACGTAACAGAGGTTAACATGGGTTGCGGATAACAGGCGTATCCGTATTGCGGTGTAACTATTAAGGTTTTACAACTGAACTTATGTATGTACCAACGGGTTCTCCCTTCGGTATGATCTAATTTTGTCTCAGTAGGAAAACGGTAAAATGGTGTAATGGGCCCGAACAAAACGGCTCTGATTTATGGAGGGCACGCCACCCAGCTCGCACTGACATAAATAGAGAATGGCAGACTCCCTAAAAAGGGTTGCGAGGATCTAATGTATATTGCAATTCTCTTTAACTAATAAAATGCTTGTCAGCACCCGTCAATGGCGAGAGAAATATGCGACGTTAGGCTTTTGTAAAAGGATAATGGCGTGTTAAATGTGATGTGGGTAATTAATTAACATTAACATACTCGTAGTTTTTATTAGAAAGTAATATCTTCATTAATTTCACATTACATATTTTATATAATTATTAAAATGTTCATCATAACCAGCCTGAAAGAAACATATTATTGTGGTCAAACCAAAAGGTCAAACCGATTATTAACCCTTAATTCTGAACAACTATTGTAGTTATACTAATTTATTAAACTAACCGAGTTTGGTAAATGACGGTAAACCACTCCCTAAAGATAACTTCAGAACTCAGTTAACCAACTATCTGCACAAACTCCAAAACTCACTAAATCAAATTATATTGGTAATATTAACATACATATTAATTGTACGTAGTAGTGCCCAAACTAAGTCATTGCTGCTTAAACTTGGATTTGTATATAACTTCCCTCATAAGTCCGGTTGTGCTTGCGATCTGCATATCATCTTAATTTCTCTAAGTTTAGTGATTGAATATGCATGTATGACGTTCAGGAATTGAAATACAATTCAATGGAACCGATTGTGCTCCGTACCGCAACTCAAATGAGGATTTGATAGCTTGACCCAGCCATTCCGAAGGACAACGTCGCTAGCTAGTTCCGATTTCCTTAGATAGATATGTATTTTATTAATTTATTTCATATTACAATATTGTACCGTACAATACACACAAGGTACACTAAGAGTACCTATATTGTGACAAAAAAATGTTTTTGAGCAATTCGAACTCAGAATACATAAGGACTTTGATATAACTTGTACCTAAACCGTACAATAATATTTATCTGAATTATTATATACTAGTGGACGCCCGAAGCTTCGCTTGCGTGGAATTAGACATAATAATAGATTCTTCTTAACGCGTTAACTTTAGCTCCACAAAGTAAATGTGTTATTCCCTATGTTTATTTTACACCCCTAAGGGTAACATTTTTAAAAACTTTAAATGCCATATTTTTTATATCTAATCACCATCCTAAAATACAAATTTTATGCTTCTACTCGTAGTTCTGAAAATGACAATACATTCATACAACCTTTCATCCGCCTTTTCAACCCTTTACAACACTTTAAAAAAAGTAGCCTTTTCCTTTCTCAGGCTCTAGACTATTTGTGTACCAAATTTCATTTAAATCGGTTCAGTAGTTTTGGCGTGAAAGCGAGATAGACAGACAGAAAGAGTTACTTTCACATTTATAATATTAGTATGAATCTATATAATAAAAATGAATCGCAAAATGTGTTGGTAAGCGCATAACTCAACAACGCCTGGATCAATTTGGCCAATTCTTTTTTTAAAATGTTCGTTGAAGTTCAAGGATGGTTTTTACGGCGAGAAAAATTTGAAAATTTATCCCCTAAGGGGGTAAAACGGGGGTGCAAAGTTAGTATGAAGCTTTGCCGTTTTTGAAGTTAGTGAATGTGTAACGCGAGCGAAGCTGCGGGCGTCCACTAGTATATAATAAAATTGAAGCCCCCTAAAATCTAACTCCTAGTCTGCAAGTCCCCCCCTTGCACCCAGCTCATTCATTGGGAAATCTTTCGTATTAAAATATTTAAGTTTTGGAGCCGCTTTATCTTGTACAGTTAAGTTTCGGTTAAAAGATAACTTTATTTCTCATAAGACATACATACAGTAATTGTCACTTAAAATGAGAAACTTAAATTAGGCAGTACAGATATTAAAGTTAAGAAGCTTTAACTTGCGAGAGTATAATTTTGGTATAATAGCGTGCGCGTAATGACTACTTTGGCTGAACACAGGTGGACGCAACTCCGAGCCTTAGACTCCGAGCTTGAATATTTGATGTATCACCTTAACGCTTCGTCGCTATAATCATTTGTCTTTATATCCAAAACAGGGGGCATTCTTACCTGATATCTTTATCTATGTAGATGACTCGGTGGACTTCACACCAATAACAATCATTGATTTATCAAGTAAAATTGGTAGAAAATATGTTCCCTCCATACTATTCAGTGTTAAACTAAGTATAAGGTGAGTTGATTAGATTTGGTGTGCCATTTTCAGAACACATACTCATGCCTTTTTTTATTTAAAAGCTTTTTTTAAAAGCTTTTATTTAACTTCACTCGTATGTATCTATGTATGTAAGTATGTATGTATGTATGTATGTCCTGGAATCTTGCAATCAATATTTCACCCACTTCCACTGAACCTATCGAGCTAAAATTCGGCACACATATTTGGTTCCGGTGACAATGCACGAAAATAAAATAAAAAGTTGTAAAAGCTACGCCTATACTTTTATATACGTTATATTTCCATGCCCATAATCTATTTAACTCCTTCTTCTATACACATATCAAAATAGCTGTGCCGGCGACTCTGTTCGCGTAAAATATAGTATTTGTTTATTATCACTATTATGACCAGGTAGTACTCGTTCCACTATCTATCTACTAACTTCAGCTCTCTTCTAAAAATGAAAGATGTCTACTTTGCCTAAAGTAAAGTTTCTTAGATGGTAGAGCCTATAGGAACCTTTCCCATTTTTCATTATTTAATATTATAAACATCCTATGCCACGAACGCCATATTTAAGGTGGCGATGCTGAAATAACAGTTTTGTTAAGCATGTCAGTAGACGATTTTCCAAAGTTACCGGTATAGTATAATATTATTTTAAGATGGTTTTCTCTATTTTTTTTAAATCTACCCTGAAATCAAACGAAATTCAAATCGGTTCTACCTATAGTTTTCAAATTTTAGCGAGACTAACGAGCAACGATTCTTGTTTATATATGTAGTATAGAGTATGGATATAGATATCTCCGAAGAGAAAATTATTATAATTTAAGAAGAAAGTGCTGAGTGTATAGTCTGTATGTGGTCTGTAAAGAGTATTATTTTTAGACTTCACAACACTTTTTTGCAGTAGGAAGGAAAGAGTTACATACAATGATTAATCTACTCGTTTATACACAGCTCGGAAAAGACACTAAGCATTCTTAAGGGCTACTCGGCGAATGACTCCCGTGGGACTTTAAATGAGCCATTACCCATTACATAATTCACTCGGTCGTTCGACCTCCCGACCGGTTTTGTCTAAATATAATTAATCTTTAACAAGTTTGAGAAAACGGATGCTGTAGGACATACATAATTAAACTCTGACGAGGGTGTTCCTGAAATTGTCAATTATGTATGTAGTAGATATGAGCATATTTTATTTTCGTCGGTTTTCTTCACATATTTTATTTATATACAGGAATGCATTTTACATGTTTATACATACATACTTAGGTACCTTTGTATCACATCAATTACTGGCCTTTCTTATATTAATTTTAAGGGCGAATTTTTATCATTTATTTCAAGCTAACTTATTAAATATGTTCCCTCCATACTATTCAGTGTTAAACTAAGTATAAGGTGAGTTGATTAGATTTGGTGTGCCATTTTCAGAACACATACTCATGCCTTTTTTTATTTAAAAGCTTTTTTTAAAAGCTTTTATTTAACTTCACTCGTATGTATCTATGTATGTATGTATGTATGTATGTATGTATGTATGTCCTGGAATCTTGCAATCAATATTTCACCCACTTCCACTGAACCTATCGAGCTAAAATTCGGCACACATATTTGGTTCCGGTGACAATGCACGAAAATAAAATAAAAAGTTGTAAAAGCTACGCCTATACTTTTATATACGTTATATTTCCATGCCCATAATCTATTTAACTCCTTCTTCTATACACATATCAAAATAGCTGTGCCGGCGACTCTGTTCGCGTAAAATATAGTATTTGTTTATTATCACTATTATGACCAGGTAGTACTCGTTCCACTATCTATCTACTAACTTCAGCTCTCTTCTAAAAATGAAAGATGTCTACTTTGCCTAAAGTAAAGTTTCTTAGATGGTAGAGCCTATAGGAACCTTTCCCATTTTTCATTATTTAATATTATAAACATCCTATGCCACGAACGCCATATTTAAGGTGGCGGTGCTGAAATAACAGTTTTGTTAAGCATGTCAGTAGACGATTTTCCAAAGTTACCGGTATAGTATAATATTATTTTAAGATGGTTTTCTCTATTTTTTTTAAATCTACCCTGAAATCAAACGAAATTCAAATCGGTTCTACCTATAGTTTTCAAATTTTAGCGAGACTAACGAGCAACGATTCTTGTTTATATATGTAGTATAGAGTATGGATATAGATATCTCCGAAGAGAAAATTATTATAATTTAAGAAGAAAGTGCTGAGTGTATAGTCTGTATGTGGTCTGTAAAGAGTATTATTTTTAGACTTCACAACACTTTTTTGCAGTAGGAAGGAAAGAGTTACATACAATGATTAATCTACTCGTTTATACACAGCTCGGAAAAGACACTAAGCATTCATAAGGGCTACTCGGCGAATGACTCCCGTGGGACTTTAAATGAGCCATTACCCATTACATAATTCACTCGGTCGTTCGACCTCCCGACCGGTTTTGTCTAAATATAATTAATCTTTAACAAGTTTGAGAAAACGGATGCTGTAGGACATACATAATTAAACTCTGACGAGGGTGTTCCTGAAATTGTCAATTATGTATGTAGTAGATATGAGCATATTTTATTTTCGTCGGTTTTCTTCACATATTTTATTTATATACAGGAATGCATTTTACATGTTTATACATACATACTTAGGTACCTTTGTATCACATCAATTACTGGCCTTTCTTATATTAATTTTAAGGGCGAATTTTTATCATTTATTTCAAGCTAACTTATTATTTGATAACTTGTAAAGATTTTATTTTGTCATTTTTGTACATTATGAATTACTAGTGGACGCCCGCAGCTTCGCTCGCGTAGAATTAGACCTATTAACGAAGTCTGCCCGCGTTCGGGTTGCCCACTTGACTTAAAAAACGGCAAAGTTTCATACTAACTTTGCACCCCCGTTTTACCCCCTTAGGGGGTGAATTTTCAAAAATCCTTTCTTAGTGCTCCCCTACGCTATAAAAGGAACCCCTGTGCAAAATTTCAAGTATCTAACTCTTATAGTTTAGGCCCTGCGTTGATATGTCAGTCAGTCAGTCAGTCAGTCAGTCAGTCAGTCACCTTCTCCTTTTATATATATAGATTAATAGTCTTTATTAATTTAATTAATACAGTTTACCTAAGTGGGCGTACCGACAAGAAATAAATTATTGATAGTATCATTTATACTTATACACACCTACATGCGTCCATACTGTTAGTAAATTGAATAACTACATATTGACTAATAATAAATCGGTTTAAATTTTCTTTGCCAGCAACTTAGGAACAATCAAACGAACCTACTTGAACGAGCGGGGTAGCATGCGATTCAATCAGCGTGGTTTTGTGGCTTTGCTTTTAACACGCCTAATTAACTAACTCGAATTTTCAAACATCTCATTAGGGTATTTATTTATTAATTTATTCAACTTTATTTACACCTCTATAGAGATATACAATGGGCGGACTTAATGCCTTATGGCATTTTCTACCAGTCAAACCCTGGTTGAGAAGGGAAAAGTTGCGGTATATCGAGGGTATAGTGTTAAAACCCAATAAGTGCCGAAAAATTGAAAATCGTTTTATTAGTACATCTTAATGCATTTTTGACGCTCTTTCCAGTGGTATAATCAAATAAGTGGAATTCGCAGTAGAAAAGAAATTAGTTGAGGTAATAACCCAATAAAGTAACCACGTTTACTCAAAACTTAAATACTAGAACCTTATAAAATGTGTTAACTTGAAATATAATATTTTTATTTTTCGCCTATTCCAAATAAAGCTATTTATTGGTATTAAGTGTTCAATGATTTCAAAGAAAATTACCCAATGGCTTAAAGGCAGTTACCACTATTTGTATTTATCGGGTTTTAGCTTTACATACGTATATAAGAAAACAAACAGAACCAAAAGCTAAATCAAAACAAATGTTTTTGTCGGGTTTTATTGTTCGATTATATTTCAAAAGTAACAAGATATGTTTAGTTATATGGTATTCGCACACTTCGTGAACTAACTTTCATCAAACTTTGTTTGGAGAAGAACCCAATAAATCAATTTGAACTATCAACTTTGCGCTACTGTTGACAGTATGCGACGCGAATCGCATTCGCGCACACATCTCATTTGCGGACGCGCCGTCCGCGAGTATTGTTTTCAAAATTCTTCTTAGTTCAGTGCTAATTGTTTGTATTTGCTACGATGGGTGATCGCGGAAGAAAATTGGTGCAACTAGCTTGCAATAAGCCGCTGATGTCAGGTAAATTCCCACTTTATAGATAGTTTTTCCTTGGTAACCTAACCAAGTTTTGTTGTTCAATTCTTATACAAAACTTTGATTAAGCACTTTAGTTATACTTGTAATGCAATCAGACTATTATAATAGCTAATTAATTGTGTTATAAGTAGTATACTAATAATTTAGTAAGTCATAATATCAAAGTAACGGGATCGGCGCGAGCAACTGCGCCACTGTTTCATTCGATGCGCTGTGATGTGAGCGGGACAGCAATAATCATCCGCTGTTCACCAATTTTAATATTATTATCAAATACGGTGCGCTGTCAGCGGACTTCCGAATTATGCGGTTTTACCACTAACAACTTTTATCGAGTTAAAGCTTGGGTAGGCTCCCACTGGAACGCGGGTTAAACCGCGGGGAACACCTTGTTAGGTGTAAGTTGTTATTTACGTACATATTTACATAATAAACAGTACATAATCATGACGTGATCAAGCAGATCCAGTTGCCTAATAGATTAGTTTTTATTTTAAATATTTAAGCGAACCTTGTAATTTAAAGTTTCTGCAATAAAGGCTTTATTATTTATTATTTATTATTTAATCATGACATTTTATTTTGCTTTTAGATAATACGAGTTCCAATTTGAAAAAATGCAGTGCTAATTTGAAGAATCTAGATCCAGCTAGTAATTTACACGATACTCATGGTACCTGTCAATGATCATAATACATTACCTAGGTACTCTAAGTGTTCGATATTTTGTGTTGATTAAACTTATTAATTTTAGATATAGCTGTGCCTTTGATGTCACCAAACGATGATGATGTAATTTCAAATAGTTCATCAGATTTGAACCTCACACAAACGGATACTGTTTTAAAAATGAAGGATATAATAATATTCGAGGATAATTTCATGAATACAAGTAGGTATATTTTTAAATTCTATCTTACTCTATCCAAGTATGTAGTGTGTAGGTGGCGCAAGACAGGGCGATCCTTTGGAGTGGCCTATGTCCTGCAGTGGGTGTCGTTTTGCTGATACGATTATCAGTATTGATATACTTAAATTTTTGAGTTCTGTGTTATTATTACTAGATAGTATTTTTACGATTTTTATTTTTCACGCAGGTCAATCTCCAGAGGTAATTGCGTCTACAAGTCAGATAATTTGTTATGCGTCAGATGCATCAAGTGAGAAAGAATGCCCATTTGGCAGCGACTTTTCAGATAAAGATCCTACTTACGTGCCGGATTCAGAAGAAAATATTCAAAACGATAGTGGTTCTGACTGTAATGTGATGATTCCTGAGGAATGTCAAAAAGAAACAGGCAATCAAGAATTTGTTATGTTGATTCTTGAGAATCTTTTAGATAGATTTTGGTTATGTGTCAAACCCCTAACGCGACGAAAGAGAGCTCATCCAAGAGAGTGGAAACGAAACATTAGTAAGGCGAGAAAAGCTGAGGGATTATCTTACATAACAAAAGGTGTTGCTAGATCGGCCAAAGTACCGAAGCCCATTCAATGTGATAAATGCATATTTAAATGTACTCAAAAGTTTTCTCCTGACGAACGAAACGTTTTATGTCGTAATTATTACAATATGAACTTTGTATCAATGAAAAATTTTATTCTCTCATGCCTAAAGATTCAGCCTGTAAAGACCAGGAAATTACAGAAAAAATCAAATAAAAAGGATCGCACAGTCAGCAAAAAATACTTTTTCAGGAAGGACAACGAACAAATCCAAGTCTGCCTCAATTTTTTCAAAGCGACTTTATGTATTAGTGTAGATGTTATAACTAACGCTGTAAATAAGGCTGATTCGTTTGGGGTTTATAATAACGATGATCAACGTGGCAGAAAAGAGCCACCTAATAAAACAAGCTCTGAAGACGTTGCATTTGTCCAACAACATATTGAGTCTTTTCCTGTGATGGAGTCCCATTACTGCCGTAAAGATAGCAATAAGAAATATTTGGCTCCGGACGTAAAATCTATAAATAACATGTATAGATTGTATCAGGACATTTGCAAAGAATCAGAAAGGTCTTCAGTTTCAGCATTTATGTACCGGGAAATATTTAATGATAAGTATAATTTGAGTTTTTTTCACCCAAAAAAAGACTTATGTAACATTTGTTCAAAATACGATAAAGCTGACTCGAAAGAAAATTTGGAAGAAGAGTATCGGGAGCATTTACAGCGTAAAAAAATATGTCAAGCAGAAAAAGATGCTGATAAAATTCGCGCAAACACAGATGACTCATTTATGTCTATTACTATGGACTTACAAGCTGTGTTGCAGATACCAAGTGGCGGGGAAAGTATATTATACTATATGAGGAAATTAGTATTGTACAATTTTACTATTTACGAAGCAAAATTACCAAATAATGCATACTGCCTCTGTTGGAGCGAATTAAATGGTAAAAAAGGGAGTTCTGAAATAGGCACGTGCCTCTATTACTTTTTATCGAAAGAATTACCCCAATCCATCAAAGAAATTAGTATTTTTTCTGACACCTGCAGCGGACAAAACAGGAATCAGTACATTTCAGCACTTCTGCTCTGGACAGTTCAAAAAATCGATCATTTGGATATAATCGAACAAAAATTCTTAGAGAGTGGTCACACTCATATGGAAGTGGATTCTATGCACGCTGCTATTGAATCAGCGTCTAAAAATAAAACAATAAGCAGCGTAAGTGAGTGGAAAAACGTTTTTACAGCAGCTAGAAAGAAGAGGGCAAAAACTATTACGAAAGAGGATGTAAAGGAAACAATAGAGATTGATAATTATAAAGTGAAAGAATTTAAATTTAATGAGATGTTAGACTTGAAAAACCTTAGCGCTGCATTAATTAGAAACAAAAATAAAGACAGCACGAAAGAAACAGTTAACTGGCTTAAAATAAAAAGGATTAAATATGTTAAAGGAGACTTAAAAATATATTTTAATTACGACATGTCCGAGAACTTTCGTAGCATAGATGTCTGTAAAATGTCCGTTAATACACCTAAAACTCGAGCTAAAAGAAATTCAAACCCGCCTTCAGTTAATATTCAATTACCAGATGAAATAGAGCACCTATATTCCAGTCAATTACCGATAAGCCTTGCTAAAAAGAAGGATCTCCTAAATATGTGCGAAAAACTAATTATACCAGAGGAACTCCATGCATGGATACGTGGTATGAAGACGTACACCAAACCAACCGCCTTTGAAAGTGACGAAGAATGATTTAACTTGTTTTTTTTGTAATTTGTCTAATAAACCTTTACTTTTACCTTTACCTTTACTTCAATAAAGTACATAATTGTTTAATTTCTCTAGATCTAAAACCCAATAAGTCGGTACCCTTTGTAACTTATTTTCTTTTTATGATAAAATGGATCAAATCAGAAACTTAAAAATACTGTTTTACACTAATTAAATGTATACACTTTTACCACAAATACTCACTATAATGATATTATTTTAATAACATAGGTATTTTTGACCTTAAAACTTAAATATTGAATATCTCGGAAGTCACAATTTCGTACTTATTGGGTTTGAGCACTATACCCTCGATATATGAAAAGGAATCACATGCATTAAATGTTCAAGTTTGCTTCACATATTCGTACATACGAATTTTTCCCCTCCTGGCCGCTCATAAATGATTGAATTTCGAATGTTATATTTTTTTAAACACAAGAAACTAAAGCAATGTCATTTTTGGCTTCTGAAAAGGTGGAGCTAGTGAAAGATTTGATGAGAGATATGACATTTACGGGACCCGAAGAGGCCGCGATAGGTTTCAAGCAGCACGTGAAAAACATGTCCTTAGAACAATCTGAAAGTCGTTTTTCGACACAATTTGAAGTTTAACTATACTTGGAATAACTAAACGGAAATAGCAGAAAGGAAATATTTCTTAAGCCAATGTGTATATTTTGTTCATTCTTAAATATGCAAAGGCATTCATGATGCCTAGCTATGCAGATTGCGTTGGACGGCACAAACAATATTGACTTCGCGCTCCAAGGGGATTAATGCCGCATATAATTTCCGTTTTTATCTGAGGCGTATCCAAGGCCAATGAATTTATGTGCACCTCTAGGATCAAAAAGCCTGGAAACCTACATCTAGCAATAGACGAAAAAGTTGAAAAGTTAAATTATCCCATTTATACTCGGAGCTACGAGTAGGATCGAATCTATCCCGCTTATAAGTTGTTTTACCATACGCCGTATTTATTGTAATTATCAGGTGATAATTACAATTACATTTCAACTTTTTGTATAACTTGCTGAGAAATCAAGTTATGCGATGTTACGGGAAGCAGGTTACACAGGTTGGTGCTCCAGTAACTGGAGTTGCAGCACAACTAGTATTTCCTTAGATATTCTATTCATTATAATGATGAATATCGCATTTCTAATATCTTGATTTCTCAGCAAATTATACAAAGAGTCTTTTCTGTTCCTGCGCCCCACGCTTTTACAATCAAATATTATAATTAAAAGCACATAGTTTACACTTCAGCCCAGAAATAGGAACAACTTGAACGATCAATAATTTATTTTTGGTTTTTACGTGCATTTATAAAAGCGTGTTTTTCTAGTTTTTTTAAAACTATTATTACATCAATTTTAGGTTTTACATCTATTCTTGCAGTAAGTAGCTGTGAGTTTTCCTTAATGTATGTGTTTACCGTGTACCTACAAATATCACTTACGTTATTTCAGACTTACTTACTTACCTACCTCTATGAAAATATCCATGTTTGTCCATTATTTCATTGAGTCATAAAAGAAGTTCAAAACTGATAACACTTTTATAGTAGTAGATTTAGCTGAAATAGATGTGTCGATGGCATTAAATAAAAACAACATTATTATCATTAACAGTAACACGATCCAACAATTAATATAAAGATAAAAAAAATATTAAAGGTAGTTAATATTAGGATACTAATCAAAATCATACTTAAAACTTACAGATACACCTAGTTGAAATTTTGTTTTTAAATAATTGCAGTAGATAATATAATCGAATATAAAAAGAAAATCAAAAAGGAAAGAAAAAGGAAAAGAAAGATGAAATAAAAAAAGAACAAACAATGTTAATAACATCGTAAGAATACTTACCCATGTACCACAATAATTGCAGAGGGTATTAAACTTGTAGCGAGAACAGTCATAAAATGATGCATTCTATTTCCGTGTGGCGACATGGGTGGCAGGCCCGACATAAATCAACACAATTTGTTCCGAGAAATTTTGACTGCCACCATTTAAATTATGAAAATATACTTTATTCCAAGCGCGGATGTTGTCGATCTGCTCGAGGCTTGCCACAGTTGTGGGAATCGGGGATGGCTCGTTTATCGATTTACGACGGATCCAAACAAGCCAGTTCAAGCGACGCTAAACTTTAGATTGCGTCATTTAGACAGTCATGTGTTGACGTCGTCGGTTCATTTCTCCCATGCGAGTTTCAGGGAATTTTATTATCATTATGGATATAAGAAGTAGTCAAAAAGAAGATTATCAGCGCAGTTAGTTTAAATGGACAAGAAGTGCAGAAAGCTATTTTTTTATATTTATATTATGTATTAGAAATACAATAAATTAATAAAAGAAAACATCTACCATTGGTTTGAAACGCGGCCACACACATATACATAATTATTTGTCTGGGTATGATAGCATGTTATTAGGCGAAGCTGCAGCCGTCCCTAGTATTGAATATTTGTAACCTATGTAGTCAAAAACTTATATGAATATTTAGTGCTTGTTACAAAGTCATACAAA
Organism: Carterocephalus palaemon; assembly: GCA_944567765.1. Classification (NCBI taxonomy): domain Eukaryota; kingdom Metazoa; phylum Arthropoda; class Insecta; order Lepidoptera; family Hesperiidae; genus Carterocephalus; species Carterocephalus palaemon. The sequence continues at coordinate 8,215,047 of OX155643.1, read as the reverse complement.
CAGCAAATAAAAAGAGTAAAAGAAGTACTCTAAAGCAAAATCACACATTAATAAACTATTATAATTGAGGTTTCATTAAAAAAATATGTAGGTACTTAAAACAACTTAAGAATTGCAACCTAAAACATCTAAAATAAAATAGCCATCATAAAATAACTGATATCAATCCAAACCAGTCATAAACACAAATGGGTAACGTTTATAATAATCACGAGGACCCTTTCTATTGCTACATAAACATTAATGAGTATACGACAAAAGCCCCACTAACAGCAGGTACTTACGAGTATAACCAATATGGCCGCACCAAAAACTGCTAAGTACATTTCCCTTTTCAGATTAGTCCTTCTGGAACTATTCGCACGCTCGTTAACGTAATGGTCGCCGCACCAAAGATAAATTTATTGGATTACGACAAAACCAACCAGCATTAAATTAGAAGAACGACGTGTAATAAAAGTTCCGCGGTGGCCACTAAAGGTGTTTTTGCTAATGCCCTGATATATTATTAAGCTTTCGCGTGCCTCTTTGTACTAACTAAATAGTACAATCATTACTAAATCAATAAATGCTAAGACTTCCATAGCCTTTATGCATAATAAAGTTCAATTTTAACCACGAATGATGGAATAAATAAATTTCCCTTTCCGAACTTTTTTGTTAGGTACCGAATTTGAACAAATATTTTAAGAGTCCCGATAGGAATAAGGAAAACTCGTCGAGCATGTCTCTTGTTCCTTGAAAACAAATTTAGTATTTTCCTACAGCAAATTTTTTAACGGAGAAAAAGATGGCTTTTTAAACGAGGAAGTGTTAAAATGTCTTAACAAGCGAAACGAGTTATTAATGTTGTTTTCGGGAATAAAATAATTTCACGCCGTTATCTTAGTAGTTAGTTAAACAACTCTATGAGAAATAATCTTTATTTCTTGTATTATATTGTGTAATTTATTGTACCTAGCTCTAGGCTCAGTATAATATAAAATAATTTATATGGAACTGAATTCGCTTCGAAAATACCAGAAAATATGTACCTGTATCAAATTATTAAATTGTATGTATTGAAAAGAGTAACTACCGAGTTTTTTTACCGTATTCTTCTCGGTAGTATCAACATTGTAAACCAGCGGTAGATAAAAATGTAATGACATTCATTAAGTGTATACATACCATATAATGTAAAATAAATCAATCTTATAAACTGAATCTAAGCGTTCGTGGTCGCACGGCTCGTGACATTATCAACCAATAGTATAAAGCGATCGTAGTCAGATAATCGGGTTGGCCAACAGTCGGTTCGTGACCGTGATCCGTGGCCCTGCAATGGTCTGCTAATGGGTTGCAGCACTTGCAGCCTACCCAGCAATATAGGTAAAACATGTTCAAACTTGCGAAAACATATACCGTATCTAGGTAGGTACATAATCCATACTAATATTATAAATGTGAAAGTGTGTTTGTTTGTTTGTCTGGCTTTCACGTCGCAACGAAGCTATTATATGGTATGGTTTTTGTGTGTGGAGATAGTGAGGAGGGTGGAGAGTGACGTAGGCTACTTTTTACCGCGGTAAAACATCCCCATGGGAAGATATCGATGTTTTGTTATTTGCTAGATATTTAGTTCCGGATGTTGCTCACAGATGGCATTGTCAATTCCCTTTTCCCACGCGGGCGGAGCCGCGGGTAAAAGCTAGTATGTAATAACGGCGGGAGATAATTTGATGATTTAAGGATGTCGGATTAAAAAATTATTAAAACAACATCTTGATTCAATAAAATAGGTTCTCATATCGACGGTATTTTTTGGATACATTTCTGTTACGCGGTTACCTCGCAAATAATTTATCAATTTTGATGATTATTTTTGTGTTTCCAACAGGTCCAGTCAGGCCAACCGACTTTCATGTTGATATGAAATAAGCCTGACTGAAAAATATAACCTAAATATACGAACCAATCCGCATTGGTGCAGCGTGGTCACTCCGTGGCGGGTTCGCCTATCGTCACTAGGCGTTTACATAAACGCAAAGCGAAAGGCACAGATAGAGTTTCGAGCTTAGCACTACCAAAGGGACCTTATTAGGAAGCAAAGGGCTCTAGTCAGTTTGACTACGACATGTAGAGGTAGAAACGAAAAACGCTTTGGTACACGTAAATGGTAGCTCCTATTTGGGAATTTTATAGAAGCTTGAAACTAATTCAGGAAAGCTAAAAGCATATGTATTTCTAAAGTTTAATTCTATCAATAAAAAACTTAATTACTTATAATTGGCTAACTTCACAGTAAGTATAGTTACTTACTGTGAGACACCATAGACACAATTAGAGGAAGAGAAATCGTAAGGAAGATTGGAGGCAGATTGAAGTGTAACGGAACAATTAAGCTGCAACTTAAGTATATCATTTGCTATAGGAGAGTTAATGGTAAGGCATTAGCTGGGGACGGGACCCTCGCAACAAATAAAGCTTCACGTTAAATAAATCGCCACCAGTCAAGCACCGTCAAATACTTACGCACCGCTCTACTTCTGAATTAATAAACATTATAATGTATTTAACGTAATGTAGGAGATTTTGCGACGGGTTTCTTGTTTCAGTATAAAATATTTCACGTTTGACGCTTACCTGCCAGTAACTAATTCATTTTTGTGTACGCTCTCACATTCAAATTTAATTTATGAGGGATGCGAACGAAAAAATGTAAATGAAAACCGCTAAACTTGTTAAGGCAACCACGACAAGCTCACTGGCCTCGACGTCAGCGAGATTGATAGCCAGATAAGCCAGATAAGGAATACGAAGCTTCACACCGGCAATGAATATCTTGATTCTTAATCATTCATCATCGTCTCTTATAATAATTCCTACAGTACCGGAAGTCAAGAAATTTCGCTAGATATTTTAATTGTGAAATCTCCGATTACAAGTTAATAACTTGCAGGTTCTATAGCACGCATTCCTACTAAATACTGGTTGTCTGTAAAGTCGGTTTACGGACGATAGATTTAAGTGATAACGTCATTATTTTTGTATAAAATAATGATATATACAAAAAAGGAGAATTGACGTCTGTAGTCTAAACTTCAAAGTATTCTACAGTACAGAAAACTAATCACAGACAACAGACAAGTCTATATATTTATTTTGACAGTTCCCTATTTCGGAGCCATGGAACCGCCAATGTTGTCGGGTGTAAAATTAATTTATTGAAAATAATTTCTCTGCATTCTCATTTAATATTTTTTTTAATATTTTTCTGTGAATCAGTATATTTTTCTCTTTTTATGCTGGAATGTACAAAAACACACAACTTTTTCATATGCGCTGTCGATGTTCATCAATTATTAAGACGTTATCACGTCAAAAAAAAATATTTTCCTTTGAGTGCAGTGTGGGTTTAATTCGCTTAAAAGTGCTTAATATTGCTCTCGAAGACGGAAAAGTTATATAACGTCAGTTATATTATTTTATAAAAATTACAATTGCTTGTCAATATTTATTTTCTAACATATTTATTATGTAAGCGACGCAGTCCCCAGTTAATACAACTAACGAACTGACCAACAAATGTTCTAATTAACTCTCAGCTAACTGGACTAACCATCCCAGTTCCTATTTGAGTCTTGTTCAAACTCAGCCACAGTTGTCATGGGCGGATGCAATGCAGCAAGCTCGTTTGTTTTATCCGTAAAAATTAATAAAAATAGACTACCTAGCATTACATATATATATTAAAAATATTAATGATTAATTTATACTCCTACGAAACCCGCGAGCAATGTCTTGTATGTATGTACTTTAATTTTAATAATTTGGAAGAAAGTGTTGCCACTTTAGACAGTATTATAACGTAAAATTTATGCAAAACAACCTAGTGCAGCCCCATTTGTTTCAGGGAAACATTAATTTTGGTTTTGGTACTCAGCGCCGTCTGGTCCTGCAGTAAACAATTCTTTATAAATTATTGCCGAATATTGTCGCTATATATTTCATCTGTGTGAATAAAAATAGCTTTTTTTTTTTTTTTATGGAAAAAAGATAGCAAACGAGCTTGCAGCACCACCCATCCGCTGCCGCCCATGACAACTGTGACTGACTTTGAACAAGACTCAATTAGGGACTGGGATGGTTAGTCCAATTAGTTGAAAGAGTTAATTAGAACATTAGTTGGTCAGTTCGTTAGTAGGTATGAGGACTGGGGACTGTTAGTGATAGTTAGTCCTGTTAGTTGGTGTTAGTAATAGTCCAGTTAGTACTTGTTAGTAGGAGTCTCGTTCTAAGTCAGTCACAGATGTGTTGCTACCCTTGAGGACGAAGATGGTCGCCTCTAAATAAGTGTAACCGGAATTCACACCTTTCCAACCGGACCACAATTGCACAGAAATGGTACTAGGTACCGTGGCGGGCGGTGGTACTGCCCCGGGCGAACTCTATATGGAACCAATTAGCTTTCATATAAAACCTATTTGGTTCCCTATAGGCTCTACCACCTACACCAATCAATGAAATTAGTGCAACTGTTACTGTTGTTGTTGTTGTGTTATAAAATATCTTAATATACAAGCACAAAACATTTTGCTTGAGGACAAAAATTAACTGCGGTGAATTGTGGCGAAGGTACAGCGCGACCTTGTAATGTCACAATCTACTCCACCTACGGCTGTATAAAATGTGTTTTAAAATCGGATGGACTGATTTTGATAAAATCAAAATTATGTTGATGATTCTGTAATGTTGATGATTTATTCTCTTGTTAGTGATTTATTCTCTCACACTCTAATAAATATTAATAAAATCATGAATAAATTCGTGAACACTCTCAGTAGGGTTGGTTCACAAGCTTAAGGTCGCTCAGCGTGCCATGGAAAGAGCTATGCTTGGTGTTTCTCTTCGGGATAATGTCCGGAACGAAATCATTCGTATGAGAACAAAAGTCACCGACATAGCTCTGAAAGATAGCAAGCTGAAGTGGCAATGACGACCGACAATCGTTGGAGTAAACGAGGGGAGATCGCGAATAAGCAAACGTAGTGTGGGACGACATCCTGCTAGGCGGCGCGACGATCTGCGAAAGGCGGCGGGGAGCAAGTGGATGAGGAGAGCAGGTCGGGCTCAGGTTAGGAGAGGCCAATGTCCAACAGTGGACTAATGTGGGCTGACAAGAGAGAGAGCGAGAAAATCATGAAATCGAATGTCTTAGAGGTAAAATACAAATTTTACCCTTACATTGATAATTATTTCAATAAAGTAATTAAATATTAGAAAACAAAGTATGTACCTAAATTGTATGTATGTGAATTGTTTTTTATTATTATGCAACAGCTTTCACCGGTTAAAGAGCTTAAGCTTAGCTAAAGACGGGGCAGATTGCTAGTACCTACTTCTCATACAAATACAAATACAAATGTTATAATCGTCCTCAAAATTTGCTTTTCCTCAAAACTTAATGTAACCACTTATTATTTTAATAGTACTTAACTTTTTTCATAGTTGATATTACCGGCTTACCACCTGTGATACGTACACCTATTTCCGACGTAAGTGACAGAAAGCTGGTAATCTCAACTATGAATATAGATCATTTCAATCTCAACTATGAATATAGATTCACCTCACGAATCATTCAATAGTAAAATAGTTATCTTTTTTATTATTAAATATAACTTGTTGAAATAAGTTCTATTCAGAACAATATTTATTTATTTTTAGGTTGTTTGTAACAAAATACAAAGTTGTAAAAAAATTTATTCTAGTAAATATTTTAACTAACATTTCAAATATAACATTTATACTTCAAACGCTTTAAGCTCCGGGAAATAAAAGCTCGTTAAAAATGTCAATATAAGTCCAAACCTCTAGAGCGTCATTAGTGAGAGAAAAACGAATAAAAGTAAATATCGCTAATTGAAGACAATTAAGTAATGGAATTTCTTGAATAAACTACGTTACAGCAAATACCACAAGAATAAAACGGTAGTTTTTCATAATTAAAATGTTATGCTTCCAAATGTAAGCCTCTTCCCTCCTCTTTGGCATTTGTGTAGAAAAAGTAAATTTAATGTTATTGTTTATATTACAATACGATTTAGGTTAGCATGCATGTTAAATAAAATATAATACGAGTACCTACCTACCTACGATAACCTTAAAATAAATGTGCGACGTGTGCAACGTCCAGGTACAACGAGTACACCGAATCGTATGTGGATATGATGTGGATACACCGACGGGGCATCAAATGCGCAAACATGGAAAAGTTATATTTTTTATGCAGTGTAATTATACAAAGTTCATAAATAAATACTTACAAGAAAATAATATCGTGTTCATGTATGTATGTATTTGAAATCTTGTCCGATACTCGTTTCACAATGTACCTATTGTTTCTCTGTCAGAACGTCACGGTCATTCATTCTCAACATATTTTATGAAATCTAGCATGTGGAACAAAAAGTAAAACCTGTACTAGTGGCAGGTGTCAGGCTTCAGTATCCCATAACAAACACTGAAGCTTTGTAAAATCTTTTACGGTAAAGCCATTGGCCGATAATATCAGTATCGTGTAATATAAAACGGGAGGGAGATCTCGCGTGAAAAGGGTTGCTCTTGTAGTTTCTTATTACTGTAAATCGGGTAAGTAAGTGTTACATATTTCTATTTTAATTTACTATGTTAGTTAAATAACCAACACCGGTGTCCGGGTATGTAACCGATAAATATATTAATTTATTAATTTACTACGATCAATATGACATTTAAAGTGTAGTCAGCGATAAATGAAGTCTGCATAATAAATAAAAAAGACAAGCTATTGAAACGCCAAAGATACAAAAGCGATTTTTGGGATCAGAGAAATTATCATATGTAACGGTATTACTTACGGTACGTAACTAGTTTACTCTCGAATAAAATATCAGTAAAATGTGTACCATGAATATTTACTTGCTTACTGTGCAAAACTTTGCACACTTATCAAGGACAGATGAAAATGCAATAATTAAAAAAATATATTAAAAAAATCACATTTTATTTGGGTTATCTACAAAAGCGCATTTTTAAGTTTTTTTTTAAACGGTATTGTTAAACATGATAAACGATATATTATTATTTGTAGGAAGGGGGTGTGGGCCATAATGCCCATAAGCCACTGCGAACTAAATAGATCTATTGTAGCTATAAACGATATAACATTTGTACACCGAATAATGTACAAATGTTCGGAAAGAATACGTAATAGTGCTCATTTGAGATTGATTCTGGCAGACAGTGAATAATTATAGTGGATTAATAATTTATAATGGTTATGGGTTTCTTATTTATTTATTTATATATTCAACTTTATTGACACCTTTAAAGAGATATACAATGGGTGAACTTAATGCCTTATGGCATTTTCTACCAGTCAAACAATTTCTTATCTCAGTGTAAAAAGATAAGGGTATAGCCCATTTGACTGACATGTGTAAAATACTCAAACATTTCCCAAACAGGAAAATTTCCCTTTTAAAGTGATAACTAATGTAGTATATTCTCTACTGCAAAACCCTTTCTACTGGTGTATCTAGTAATTGTTTCGAAAAATTCGAATTCAAGACCTCTAACGAATGCTGCCAGCGCTTTGTTTCGCATGTTTAGAACGAGAATGCTCAAAAAATCGTTAGATAGCTCTAGTTAGCAGCTAACAACAATTCGTTGTTTTCCTCTTTGGGGTAAGTACAAATCCTGTGCCTTGTTTAGAACTTAGTGTTCCAAAATTGCTCGTGTTAATTGAGGCAGAATTGAAATTGGCAGAGTTGAATAGCTTAGTTATAGTCTTTGTCTCTTCTATTCGCCGCATACACTGCATCGTAAATTCAGTAATGTCGTTAAAATGTTTGCAAGAAGATACATACAGTTGCAGTTCACATTTTACCATAATAGGATATAATTGGACTGTCTCGGTGGTCCGGTGTTAGACCTATTATTGGGTTTTTCTAACTTGAAATCCCAGTAGTACAGAATTGTGCCCGATGTATGACAATGACCTCATTATCAGAGACCTAAACGTAATTCGTCAAATGTGGGTATATATCACAACTATGTACTTTTCATACATATACGACATAGGTTCTCTCTGTGTCCTCTACCGTATTTACAATGGTGAGTGCTCGGAGGAACTTCATAACTTTATTCCACCAACCTCATTCAACCATCGCACTACACGCCGAGGTTTGAAGTTCCATCCACACCGAATCGACTCATGGTACGTACGTTTCTCGCGGTCATTTTTACGGCGAACTGGTCTTGTGTGGAATGATCTTCCGACTGAGGTTTTCCCTTCGAGCTACTGGTCCAAGATCCCAGTGCCGCCAGACGTTACTTATTTTCTCACAAACAATTTATATGGGATAAGCTAGTGTTAGTACATACTTTGAGCGTGTGCATACTCGCTAGCTTGGGTAGACGGCCAATTCATTGGTATCAGATGCTGAAAATCGAAAATTTCAGTACCAACTTTTCTTATTTTCTCATGGCTGATTTTCACATATGTTTTAGTTAGTTATGTTACAAATTAATAATAACTATTGCCAGACACCTTCCGTCGGCCCTTACCCTTGCCAGACGCCTTAAAGATCCAGAAAAAATGATGTAAGTTTACTTATTTTCTCAAGCTTGATTTTTATGCACGACACTTGGGGAACTATTTCAACACTGTTAGTCAGCAGCCAGACCAATTGGATGGGCCAAACATCCAGCCAGACACACATAAAGTGTCGCTAGTAGTCCGGTCAATTTAGAAAATTGAAATAAAGAAAATTCCGACAGAGCCAAATCTTCGTAGAGACCTTACGTTTACCACAAGGAATAAAGTGTCAAAAGTCCCAATCAGTCCCGTGCGCTTAGGGACTTATTCGGGGCCCAAGGTCAAAATTTTAGGTATTTTGGATTTTTCTCGAAAACGGTAAGTTTTATCGAAAAAGTACCTTAGAGCAAAGTTGTAGATCTTAAAATTCTCTATAAAAATGGTCTCTACGATTTTTTTTCTAAGACCCAATATTTTCCAGATATTGCGCTTGTAAGAATCATGTTCTACATAGTATGCACACATATGCACATGTATATACATATTTAGGTACTCAAACAAGCAAAAATGCCTACTCGTGTCTCTTTTATGTATACATTATACTATTCTAAGAAAATTTACTCTAAAATGACCGCCGGTCCCTTACCGAATCCCCTCTATTTGAATAACAGATATTTAACATTTGTAAAAAATACACGAAACAAAAAGCTATCTTGTCTTCCTCCAACATCGGCATCTGCTACTCAACATTTGTTTCGAGTATACTATCAAGTTCAGACATGGCAAGGCAATGAAGAAGACTGGGGTTGGAAATTGATAAATAATACTTTGGAACCGATTCGAAATTTACTGCCCCCTGCTCTCCTCTCTTGTTTATGTGGCATATGTGTTCATACTATGTAGAACATGATTCTTACAAGCGCAATATCTGGAAAATAGTGGGTCTTAGAGAAAAAATCATAGAGACCATTTTTATAGAGAATTTTAAGATCTACAACTTTGCTCAAAGGTACTTTTTCGATAAAACTTACCATTTTCGAGAAAAATCCAAAATACCTAAAATTTTGACCTTGGGCCCCGAATAAGTCCCTAAGCGCACGGGACTGATTGGGACTTTTGACACTTTATTCCTTGCGGTAAACCTAAGGTCTCTACGAAGATTTGGCTCTGTCGGAATTTTCTTTATTTCAATTTTCTAAATTGACCGGACTACTAGCGACACTTTATGTGTGTCTGGCTGGATGTTTGGCCCATCCAATTGGTCTGGCTGCTGACTAACAGTGTTGAAATAGTTCCCCAAGTGTCGTGCATAAAAATCAAGCTTGAGAAAATAAGTAAACTTACATCATTTTTTCTGGATCTTTAAGGCGTCTGGCAAGGGTAAGGGCCGACGGAAGGTGTCTGGCAATAGTTATTATTAATTTGTAACATAACTAACTAAAACATATGTGAAAATCAGTACTGAGACTTTAATTTGTCACTCTCAATCGTACAAATAATGACCTCACGCTCTATACCTAGCGGCACTTTATATGTGTCTGGCTGGACGTTTGGCCCATCCAATTGGTCTGGCTGCTGACTAACAGTGTTGAAATAGTTCCCCAAGTGTCGTGCATAAAAATCAAGCTTGAGAAAATAAGTAAACTTACATCATTTTTTCTGGATCTTTAAGGCGTCTGGCAAGGGTAAGGGCCGACGGAAGGTGTCTGGCAATAGTTATTATTAATTTGTAACATAACTAACTAAAACATATGTGAAAATCAGTACTGAGACTTTAATTTGTCACTCTCAATCGTACAAATAATGACCTCACGCTCTATACCTAGCGGCACTTTATATGTGTCTGGCTGGACGTTTGGCCCATCCAATTGGTCTGGCTGCTGACTAACAGTGTTGAAATAGTTCCCCAAGTGTCGTGCATAAAAATCAAGCTTGAGAAAATAAGTAAACTTACATCATTTTTTCTGGATCTTTAAGGCGTCTGGCTAGGGTAAGGGCCGACGGAAGGTGTCTGGCAACATCTATTATTAATTTGTAACATAACTAACTAAAACATATGTGAAAATCAGCCATGAGAAAATAAGAAAAGTTGGTACTGAAATTTTCGATTTTCAGCATCTGATACCAATGAATTGGCCGTCTACCCAAGCTAGCGAGTATGCACACGCTCAAAGTATGTACTAACACTAGCTTATCCCATATAAATTGTTTGTGAGAAAATAAGTAACGTCTGGCGGCACTGGGATCTTGCTCTATACGACATGGAGCGCTTCAAAAAGAGTGTGAAACGCTTCCTTCAAGGCAGGCAACGCACCTGTGATACCCCTGGTGTCGCACGTGTCCATAGACGACGGTGACCACTTACCATCAGGTGGCCCGTATGTCTGTTTGTCCGTCCTATACTATAAAAAAAAAACTTTTCAATTTATTTATCCGGTTCCCGAGTCTGTTCACCAGACCAATGTTCCATTACTCAAAATGTCAAATAATTAACAGAAGATTCTAGAATGCATATTTATGATTTATTAAGCAGCATAATATAATTACAATTATTATTAATAATAATAATAATAAATACCTTGGACATTATCACACACGGCCATCTGACCGCAAAGTAGGCGCGAGCCTGTGATATGGGTGTCAGAGACTGATATACATAGGTACATAGATATTTTTAAACACATACTTAATTAGATAAAATTAACATCCAGACACAGAACAAATACAAGTGCTCGTCACACGAATATTTGTCCTGAGTGGGATTCGAACCCACGACCCCTGGCGCAACAGACAGGGTCACTACCGATTGCGCCAACGGGCCTGTCGTATTCTCAGCATTGATGTCCACTGTTGGACATGGGCCTAGATTAATGTACTGATTAAACATGTGTACCTATTGTTTGTTAGGTTAAAATCTATAGTTATTGATGAATGGACAATGAATTATGAACGACTGAATACAACATAACTATATTTTATACTAGCTTTTGCCCGCAGCTTCTCCATCGGAAAAAGTGTAATGAAGTCAAAAATTAGACAGCTACACAGACAGTGTTTTGTGGTTTTTGCGTGATTGAGTAACAAATATCCAAACATCTACACATCCAAATATCCGAACATCCAAACTTTCAAACATCCAACCATACAAACTTACAAACTTTCACATCTATATATATATAAAAGGAGAAGGTGACTGACTGACTGACTGACTGACTGACTGACTGACATATCAACGCAGGGCCTAAACTATAAGGGCTAGAAACTTGAAATTTTGCACAGGGGTTCCTTTTATAATGTAGGGGAGCACTAAGAAAGGATTTCTGAAAATTCACCCCCTAAGGGGGTAAAACGGGGGTGCAAACTTTGCCGTTTTTGAAGTCTTTAGACGGGTAGACGTCGTTAATGGGTCTAATTCTACGCGAGCGAAGCTGCGGGCGTCCACTAGCTTATAATATTCGTAGGACTAAGTACAAACAAGACGCACCTGATGTCTTCCAGTAATCTTATAATACTACATAAGCCTGCACGTAAAATCGGTCGTTACGTCTGCATGAACAGGGGCTAGGAGACAAAAGACATATCGCTATTAGCCGGGACCACGAAGTGCTGTATTGTTCTTTGGAGAAAGGCCTGGCGATAACACCACTTTTGCTTGCTATCTCAAGGACAGAAACTTTGGACAAAAGAAGTCTTAACAATTTGAACTGACTCAAGAGTATAAACAATATTTTGTATTGAGATGAAAAACGTTGCTACGAACTTTTTTAGGGCCCAATTACATTGTTCTTAAAATAATAAATGTTCTTGTTTTTCCTAAGAATTTAGACAAACCTAGTTAAATGTCATTCAAACAAGCATAATAACGTTTGTGACTTTAAAGTTACACAGTTTAGTCGAAAATAAATGAAAAATAAATAAATAAAAAATTATAAATAACTCGTCACCGATTACTTAGTAGCGTGCACAATATTGGATTCAATAAAAAATTGGTTGCTGCTGAAACAGCAGTAAAACGCGACCTGGCTATAAGGTAACTTGTGGTCATCATAACTTGCGCTGATTTACGCACGTTCTCATGGAAGAGACTGCTCTAGTTTTAGGGCCATAATAGAGTTATCTGGTATATTACAAGTGCAGAGCAAGTGGGCATAAATCCAGCGACCCGCCATAAACAAACTCCCTCGCCGGCGACTGTCAATCGGGCGAAAACGCTCCAATACCGGCTATGTCGCAGGTACGCGTCCTATAATCCCGCACTAAATTGCCAAACGAACGTCGTCCATCATCTGCGTTGACATTTTTCAATCGAACGGATTCGACGGAATAACAAATGAGCACAAATTGAGAATATCTAACCAACATTCCGGATCAATCAACAATCCGCTCCAATAACAAACTACGTGTTGAGAATTTTTTGTGACATAAAATATGTATAGTAACTGAGCAGGTATTCGGCTAACTAATGACGGCTCCGTGGGGCAATGGTAAGTGACCATGCACCATGTAGTTTCAGTAGCTTTCTCAAATAATACACACGAGTTAACAAGTAGTCACAGTAGCACCAGCCGCATCGTCTAGATTAGTAGAATATGAAGATAGAGCAAGGTTTGTTACAACAGCGCAGTTCCAAATTCCATTAGATAGTTGTAAGTTTGAATTGTATCCAAAATTCGCAATAGATAGTTGTAAGTATGGCTTACCCTTTTAGAACTTTTTGGACAACCGCGTATAAACCATTTTTGTACTTAAATAAAACTCGTGAGAGTTTAATATAGACCGCTGCAAGCCAGGGCAGTAATGTCTCATTTCAAGTACGCATTAATGTTTGCCGACGCGGCGCAGCACTTTATATGGCAGCCGAAATGAAGTTGAACGACGACGCCTGTAGATGTCGAAGGTCGTGTACTGTGGCCATGACGTAAAGAAACTCTACCTTTTCCTCATTCTGCAAACTCTTAAGCTACCTACTTCACGCCCAAACGGGAATGAAACATACTCACCTAAAACTTCTCATACTTGATTCCTTGGTGTCGAATGAAATAAGTTTTTTTTACCACTCGGTGCTGTTAAGTGCAACATAAGATAAAAAAAATTGTATGCACGGAGCGAGGTATATTTGTCATAAATAAACATTGAATTTCTATTTCAATGGGGGAATGCGTTGAAATGTTGAAACAAATAAGTCCCAAAGGCCAGCAGTCAGCATTCTGACCGCTCATTACAAACGCGCAGTCAAATGTGTTCCATTGGGATACCCTGCCGTCCTGGTTACCTATTTGGACCGGCGACGGCGGCATTGAAAACACAATCGACATTCAGAAACGAATGCGAATGTAAGCATTTTTGGTTCAAAATTATGCGGCACATACTTACAGATGCAGTAGCAAAGCTTTGTCTGTAAATATACTAATAGTTATAAAACGTATGCACCTAATGGTGTATTTCATAATGATAGGTAGATCAACCATCCATACAAAAATAGAGTAAAAAATTTTATTTAAGAATACTCGCCGTGACGCAAATAGACGTCTCGTCGTCGGACTGTGACGCAAATTTTATTGGAGGAAATCAACGAAGTTCTTTCGTAATGATCCCGCGCCGGTCTCCGGATACTTTCCCAATTTCCGGGTAAGTGACATCGGAAACACCCGGTGATTTGCCACTTCCGGCCGGGTGAGCTCGACTCTTACAAACAATCTTAGTAGGTATGTGTCAATTATTATGTATTCTGTGTCTGTGTGTTGACTTGTAACTTCCACTTGAAAGTGTTCACACTGTTGAAATTCTGCTTACTTTGCAGCTTACGTTATCCAATTATAGGTGGTGAGCACCAATCCAGACTTCGTGTTAACCCTATGAGGAATTTCAAGTACCTACCCATGTTTGGCTAACGTGACGACGACGCTTGGATAAAGAAAAATCTAGTCATTTGTACTATAGCTTAAAGGGCTGATTCACACCTACTTAGTTCAAGAATCACTAAAGTAAAGACTTCTCTTTATGAATAAGTAACACGACTTGATTACTTTAGTGAGACCGCTTTAAATAAACTTCCTTTGAGTGGATAGATAGAATATCCCGTTAGCTCTAAATTTCAGCCGGCGACATCCGACGTCGGTGAACTCCGAATTCTTTTGTGCCGTGACAGTTTATTACAGAACAAAGGATAACGTTGAGTAGAGACCCGTTTCGATGTTACTATCTTGATTCACGATTACACATGACTAAAAAGCTCTCCATTTGCAAGACCACAAGACATTTCATTTAATGATTACAGTATTTATACACATTTATAAAAGCACAAGCATGTAATCCTATCAGTTTAAATCAATTGTAGTTTAGATGGCTTCATAATAAATATCAAACAAGGTATTTCTTGTATTTCTTTCTCATACTTACTAATTTATAAAAATCTAAAGTAAATTAATCATGGTTTTCTTAGCCATTTGAGTGTTCGCTGAGCTATGGAGAGGCCAAGAGGCAGTAGTGTAGTGTTATAGAAGTAGCTAATAGACTGTATTGAGCTTGCGACAACATGCTGGAAAATAACAAACGAGTGCTGTCATTTTCACACAGCGAGCGGCTGTGTTAGCCGGCAGATTAATGAGCGCCGCTCACACCGCGACCCGCGGATTGCCTGTATGCCCGTCGTCAACCACTAAACCCTAGTTTATTTCACAGCCCCCAGCTGAAAACTGACACAATACGCAAATACGCAACGCGCCGGAGATAAATGTAGCTAAAATGGGATTAATTTGAAGAGATACGAATACTATGGTTAACTTTCCTTTCAAGTGCAAAGTCTGGGTTAGGCCTACAAATAATGCAGAAGATACAAATAACCAAGGTACCGATAACATGAATGTCACGTTTTAAAATAATTCAAATGAAGATTCTATTCCTTCACGAAATATTTCCACAAGAGTCCGTGAGAAAGGATATAGTTCAAATTGTTTCCATCTTTTACGAGCGTTTGACAGAGAAGTGAAAAATTACCTTACAACTTCAAGAGATATTGTTATTTTCTCATTGTTTATGCAGATATTTAATATTGCAGCTGTGCTATGACAGTAGAAGTACCAATACATTTTTTTACAAGGAATCATTTACATTTACAAGGTTAAGTTACATAAAAATACTAGTGGACGCCCGCAGCTTCGCTCGCGTGGAATTAGACATAATAATATATGTTTATTTTACACCCTTACAAAATTTTTACAAACTTTGAATGACATATTTATTTATATCTAATCTTCTAGCTTCTAGCTTCTTGTTCTGAAAATGACAAAACTTTCATAGAACGTTTCAACCCCCTTTTCAACCCCTTACAACACTTTTTTCCAAATAAAAAGTAGCCTATGTCCTTTCTCAGGCTCTAGACTATCTGTGTACCAAATTTCATTTAAATCGGTTCAGTAGTTTTGGCGTGAAAGCGACACAGACAGACAGACGAGTTACTTTCGCATTTATAATATTAGTATGGATGGTACCCATGGATTTCTTGTCAAACACCTCACCTCATTATTCGCTCCAACATCCTGAAATAATATTTTAATACTCACAGTGGTTACATTAATTATTTAATATTTATCATTATTAGGTTTCACTGTACTAAATTATAGCACTTGACAGTGAGAAATAAACCAGAGAATTTACTTAATGTTTCCTAAGTCAACCCATAGTTCCATCACTGGACCCTACCCTTTTCAATCCGTAAAGAGTGCTTAGTTGTTTGCTCATCTGAATGGCCATGATGATGACGAAAATATTTCAGTACTACAAACGATGTAATTAAATACCTATTCGCACCATTTACACAGAAATCATTGCCAGTAAAAAGCTTGCAAAAAATCTGCTGAATTGTAGCACTGGATGAATTTTTTGAATATTTTAAATTGAAAGGGAAAAATGTGAATTGAATAGAACTTTTATATGCTGATGGAATAGCTGTGAATTTGGGAATTGTAATAATAATTTAGTACAAATGCATGAAATGTTATGAGAAGAAAGCGTTTTCCAAAGTTTTCTATATCAATTTCCACCGTTTCATTCGTAAATGTTTGTTCCTATATCCAGCCATAATGAGTGTGTGTTTTAAATCATGCTGATTGTTTAGACAAGGAACAAATTAGTAGGTACTAACAGTTAACCTACTTGTTAGTGGGTCACGGTAGGCAATGAGAATGAAAGTTCTAGTTATATCGCGGCACCGGGGAAAATGAAAAACTCAACTGGGTGCCATATATGCGTTATGGACGCACATTCAGTTGAATCAAATATTTCACGGCTGGCATAAGTTATTTTTATATTTTTATTACATAATTCATGTAATTTTAGTTTAAATTAGGTTTTGTACATACTATGTAATACTTTACATTAAGACCAATCAGAAATGTGGGGTCTCGTGGTAAGGCTGACACAAGCTTAACGAAACAATTCATTTGTGTTCATTTTCAAACATTATAATATTTAATTACTTGCTCAACTCTAAGAACTAAAGCTTAAATAAAATTAAAACATACAAAAAAGTGATCAAAATAACAGAAGTAATTTAGCATCCGTTGCATTTATATAATTAGTATATGGTATGGTGTGTTCCATCTACGATTATACACCTAAATAAAAATGTCTAACATTTAACAACGAAGTTTGTTTATATGAGATCCAAGCGCATAGTAATTAAGATAACTATACTGTAAAAAAAATTTTTTTTTAAAAAGCTTTTATAACTTGACCTTGAAACCTAATCGTGGTCAAAGTTCATTACAAGACTTTACCACAAGTGCAAACACGACTATGATACGATATTCCATCATGAAGTTCCAGTTAATATCTTCCGGCTCCATCATCAGATCAGTTTGACAGTACCATATTATTGCATTGTCATCGGAACCTAATATGTGTGCCAAATGTCAGCTCGATAGCTTCAGTGGAAGTGGGTGAAATATTGATTGCAAGATTCCAGGACATACATACATACATGAATGAATGAATACATACGAGTGAAGTTAAGTAAAAGCTTTTAAAAAGGATTGTCGCTTTGAAGCTACGTGACTGGACTAATTAGGTATTCCCGAAACATCGTGACTGAGGCTCGATCACATCAATCCAGCTTAATACAAAATAAAATTTCCGGAAATCAAAACATACTTTCAATGATTTGCTTTTAACACCCGAACTTTAGTTTCACTTAACTTTAATTTCTCATATGAATAAGTCACAGAACAGTTAAAGGAGGTTAAGGTTTATTATAACCTCTAGTATATTTAATGAGTGATCGAAAATTGTCAGTTAATAATATAAAGTATGTAAACAATTTTTTTTACAAAATCAGTTACTGCTCAGTACCGTTGTCGTTCCTGTAGCTCGGGGTCAGAACAGTGCTACGGTAGCCCCTGCCTGTCATAAGAAGAGACTGAAAGTGGACTTCTGAGGTTGCAGGGGCAAAAACGGCAGCCCGAACCTTCAATTACATGACCTCAGAAAAGACGACGCTGTGTCTGGTTATACTGCGTTGTATGGGTTGTCGACTCAAAATTGACTGAGTAGCGCCTGTGCCGGGCGTAGCCCTAGTGGATAGATAGACCAAGCGGGTTTATTGGGTGCAAATCCCAAATAACCCAGCAACGCTCTTACGACGTCCAAATACGAGTATCTTAAGGTTTCCCAATCGTTAAACAAAAAAAAGTATGTGGATTATAAAAAAATGTGAAACGTTTCTCATTTAATTTTATAGAAATGTGACAGAATTGCTTCCGACAAAACCTAACACAATATAGTCAATTTGTCACAGACACAGAAGTTTTCCAGTTCCATCAAAAAGTTCTGATTGCCTTGTTTTCCACTTCGTTCCCTGAAAGACGACTGATAAAGGTTTAGAGTTCGGTGCTAAGTCATGGTGAACGGTAATTATGGATGAAACAGTTAGGCCCCACATAACATATGGTATATTAAACAGCGAAGTTTCTTACAAATAAGTAACAAAGATAAAAATCAAACAATAATATTGTATATATAGTAATCGGATAAATCCTAGAAATTATCAAGTGATTTCCTAATCATTTGAAATCGTCGTAGGTATATAATGAAGTATATGAAATAAAAAATTTATTCTGTGATAAAACAAATATTACGGAGATTTTTTTTATTTAAATCTGTTTGCGAAGCTTCGACTATTTATTTCAAAGTTTATTTACTAACAGATGGTGGTTGAATATACCTAAGTAAGTTCCTATTTTTTAACCGACTTCCAAGAAAGGAAGTTTTCATTTCGACTGTTTTAGTTTTCCGCGAATATGAGTCGATTTTGATGATTATTTTTGTTTGGTAGGACTTACTTCACCAAAGTATCGATGTTTGTAACAGTTGAGTTACTTAATTGCCCTTTAGCGTTAGTGTCGGACACCATAACGGCCATAACGGCATAACTTTAAACTATCCTTAAAAAAAAGGAGTCTACTTAGTAAAAACTAGACCACTATAAATTCACTCACAATCACGAATATTTTTGTTTCAGTAAAAAGCCAGTTTACTTATGAATATCCTTGAGTAGGTACGCGCTACGTAGTACCTTCTTACCCTACCTACTCTAATAAATGGATTTTATTCATTTATCACCGTCTAGAAACGACGGCACGATTAAAAAGATATTTTTTGTCGCCGGTTACGCCTTTCTAAACGCTTTTGTATTTTACAACGCAGTGCTGTTACTTATAATAACTAAGTAGTTACGAATGTTAATGCTGCGGTTGGCATGTATGCGTACAGAAAATATATTTCGATAACTCCCATCTGGTATTAGCTTGGGAAATACACCTTGTATTACTTATAAACTTTTTTGAAAAAGTCCATCCGTCCATCCATCAGCCTTTTTGGGTCCACTGCTGGACGTAGGCCTCCCTCAATCGTCGCCACTCCTCCCGATCCTGCGCCCTCTGAATCCAACGGTTTCCCGCTGTCTTCTTCAGGTCGTCAGTCCACCTCGTCGGGGGGCGGCCGATACTTCGTTTTCCGAGACGCGGTCTCCACTCGAGGACTTTTATTACCCAACGGTTATCAGTCCGTCGAGCGACGTGGCCTGCCCATTGCCACTTCAGTTCGCTGATCCTAAGAGCTATGTCGGTAACCTTCGTTCTTCTACGGATTTCATCGTTGCGAATCCGGTCCCGTAGAGAAATACCGAGCATAGCTCTCTCCATAGCTCGCTGAGCGACTATGAGCTTGCGGATCAGACCAACGGTAAAGGACCACGTCTCGGATCCATATGTCATCATATGTTTTTGAAAAAGTACTTGGAGGTAATAGTGCAACAAAAACAAAGCGAATTCCTTGAGCACTTCGGTACTGTCGGTCGATGTCAGAAGCCTTGAGCGACGCGACAATCCACACTGGAGCAACATTGGAATACGGTCCAGCTATTGTCGATAATGGGACGGAACCCGTCGCTTGCAGCGGGCTGCTAATGGGCTGTAGCTATAACATCCAAAATAACACACTTGACCAGCATTGCAGCATGGCGAAATAAGTAGCGTGAAGGAATCTGCGCTCAGAAGTAATGATGATATTAGACTTTTACAAAGTATGCAGCCCTGAGGGCCTAGACAAGTGGCAAAAACGCTAGTAGAATAGATTAACAAATGTATGGGATTGACATTCGCTATCGACTAATTAGTCGTGAGCGAATGTCATTCCCATACATTTGTTAATCTATTCTATTTCTATTATACTAGCGTTTTGCCACTTGTCTAGGCCCCCTGAACTTGTAACGCCTATCATACACAATGTACAAAAGTAACAGATCTCTTGTCCATATTTTAGGTACCTTTTTACTGTAAAGCACAAGTAAATATTTTAAAACCGAAGAACTTTACGACAGGTGTCTCTGTAGAATTGTAATTGGTAATTTTACAACTGAATGTTAAAACATTGATTTTTACAGACCGTAAAAATCCAATTGATCGACAGCGCAATCTTTAAAATGCTTTTCCCCGGCGAAATTTATTTTCAAAACAAGCACAGATACATTAAATCGTTTTAGGGTCCAATGTTTAAATGTGATATACAGATAGGCCATAAAATAACGAAAACATGCCTGCCTTTTTTGTTTTCGATAGAGAAACCCTTCAACCCCGGATTTCGTGAGAATTGAACCGGGTTACCTAAGAGTTCTACCAGCCAACCAAAAGCTCATCGATTAGCACAGATTAGATTAGAAATTAGTAAGACTCTCGGGATTTCTGATGGAACGTACCGGTGCCCTTCAAGCGCGGCGCATCTTAAATTTACCCTAAAACATTCGTGAATAAAAACGTACTAAGTCTAAAACGTACTAACGTAGGTAACTCCACCATAATTTGCATATCCGCTTTCATGGCCGTTCCGGTCTGGTTCCGAGCTTGATTAACAGATTGAAGTATATGTGTGTGTATTGAAATCTCGTAAGCTTGGCTTGTAGGTACTTATTATGTACTTAATCATACATATTATATTAAAAACTGACTACTATGTACTTAAACATATTATATTAAAAACAGACTACTATGTTTTTAAACATATTATATTAAAAACTGAATAATAAATTATTCATTGAACATTTCGGTCTTCCATTGCCCGATTTCACCACAAGATAATATTAAGTTTAGTCGAATATGGTTAACAGTGACTCTAAATAGGTAAGTACGTAGTAGTGGAGGTCTAAATGACTTTAAAAAATTCAAGCATATTTCATAATTATTTCGTAAGTAATTCTAAGGTACCTAATTCTCGTCGTTGATTATATTATGTTATAAATCTACATAAACCTACCTGGTGTTTGGTTTTTCTATCAAACTACAAATTCATACCTTTGAATAAATCAGTGGTTACGCCTTCCGAAGGAAGTCTAGGGTGGGCCATATCAAATTTATATTATGACTTTGTTATGTGTTAGCTAGAGATACTTACATGATCTTCCAATCAAAATCTCGACCTTTATCCCAAGATGGATGGATATATAATAAAGGATGGTGCTCCTCACCCTTCGGATATTGTGTAGACCTACCTACCTACTGCTTGTTAGTTGATTAATGTGCACTGAATTAAACACGACACAATATGTCCTCAATACACGAAAGGGCCGATTGGAAAGGGCGATTTGAATTAACTACCTGATTATTATATTATCTTTAGCTGAATGGATCGAAAAGAGAGCACACGACACAACTTTTTATTTCTTAAGCAACTGATTTTTAAGCATAGGCTTTCTTTTTCTCGTTATTACCTATTAATTTTTAAATTAACGTCTATTTTGTCATGATTGGTATAATATTTTTAAATATTTTCCGCTGGCCAAGCTAATTTCAAGAAAAGGTCCGACTAAAAATCAGCGCTGTTGTTTTCCACAGCGTCATGCTGAGTCGTGGCCTTTTACTAAAGATAGCTGCAGCCCAATTAATGTAGGTGTGTCTTTGTTTTTATTTTTTATTTTATGTTCTGTAAGTTTAGTTAGTAAGATAATTATACTTTTTGTATTTAGTTAGTTTCCTTAATTGTTATACACAGTTTCAGAATGTAATGCACTCATTCATTCATTCATTCTTTTGTTTATTTTTACAGCTGTTTGGATATTATGGTATCAACCTCAAAAAGGGTAACATTTTACTATTATTACTATTTCAATTGTATTTTTGTAGGGATAAAACGCCCAGCTCGCTCATCTAAAATAGATTCCCAAGTAAACAGGCTACAAATTCTTGCGGCGTTTAAGTACAAACAAGAAAACTTATTACGAGTGCGCGAAGCTTTTCCTTTTGTATTACGAAACGTACCGATCAATGTGGGTCGAATTCTATAAATAATATCATTCGAATGATAAAGGTTTGACGGAGTCTCAATAGTTTGTTTGGTCCTGACTCAAACCAAACGATAGTTCCTATTTAACTCATTTTATCGGTTGTTTGCTTTTATCAGGAAAAAAGTACAAATAAATAAAAATAAACAAGACAATCCTACTAACACTATTTAAGTAGTAGGAAAAATGTTGTCCATGTAGGTACTAAAACCCATCTTACGTACGTACAAATTGTAAGTAGGCATGCATACATAATACGTCTTTCATCAATCAAATAATAACATTATTATTCGAACATATAATATACTTTATTTATTAGTATGTATTTCTGTTCATTTTTGAACTATTAAAATGATCTCTGGAAGCGAAGGTGTATTTTAAAGTAATTTATGCACCCCTGAAACGTTAGAACTTCGTAAAGTAAAATAAGAATGTCCGGAATATTTTAATTCGGAGCGCGATGAGATTTGAAATAGCGGCCATGAAATAAAGTACCTAGTACGGAACAGTCACCTGAGTACAGTGACATATTTCATTATTATGTGCTACGGAGACTTGTTATTAAACTGGAGTTTTAAAATCTCGCACCCTCATTTTTTTGTTATGCTTCTTGCTTTGAGGCGTTCCTGTCTTTTTCTAAGTA
Organism: Carterocephalus palaemon; assembly: GCA_944567765.1. NCBI lineage: Eukaryota > Metazoa > Arthropoda > Insecta > Lepidoptera > Hesperiidae > Carterocephalus > Carterocephalus palaemon. Next base: position 8,192,013 of record OX155643.1, on the reverse strand, counting down.
AACCAACATAATAAACACGAATTTTTTTTCATAAGATAGTAGATACGAGCGTACAGTACCTACTAGCTACAGTACCACGTAATCGCTGTCGCACATGATATCTATGTCAGACTTTGAAAAAAACTTTAAAGGGACTGGGATGGTTAGTTTACCGGACAGTATTATAAAGTCTACACTTTATAAGCTTTTTTTAAGTAGTTAAAAACTCAGGGGGCTTAGATGGTCATCATACATGTTATAATTGACTTTTAAATGCGTTTAATATGGAAGACCATGATATTCTCCTTACCATTCTGGAAGAAATGCGTTTATCATCCTCAGCTCAGAAATGATTCGAGTCCTTCGACGACCTTCGTGGTCGTCAGCAAGCTGAAAACTTTCCGATTGGTCTAATCTAACCTCTAGCGTATCGCACGGCAGTATCTTTATTAGCTTCCTTTCTTCTTATATTGACTGCTCTTTACATTATGCTGATTTACAAATCTGTGCCCAAACTGAGACTAGTGACTAAAGTCAAGATTTTGTATATGTATTAATATCTAATCAACATTATTTGTTAGCATATAAAATAAAATTAAACCGCTTTTTGTTAGCCCGATGGTTGGCTGGTAGAGAACTCTGCATATTCTGTATGTGGTTCAATAAAGATAAATAAATAAAAATTCTTGTTCCAAGTCGTCCACAGATGTTACTTTATATACTCTGTGATTATACCTAATCACCATTTGGTAATTCGTTCTGCACTCCAAAAATATATCTACAGATTTACCTGTTTTCTGGTTATAAATTGTTTATGGAGTATTTTATAGTATGTATCTTGATACATTCAATCACTTATAATTTTAAAAACGGAATGATAACTCCTATAAGTTAAAAGTATAACACGTCGTGAAATAAAAATTTAACGTGTAATATTAATATTGTTCTGTAGCTCAACAATTTAAACGACCAAAGCAGTTTTATTTAAGCTGAAATCAAAGGTTTGAACCCTTAAAACGTCCATTTAGAAAAGCTTTGAATAAAAAATGAGTCATGCTTAAGCTGAGTGACATTAGCGCTTACCCATTGCACACTTCGTATTCGCTTTATATTCATTTTGCTTCTAAATGTTCGATACAATATGACAATGAATAAATTAAACGTATATTTAACGGCAAGCCAAAAGGTTTTACGGGTACTCTTTGTTCGGATTCTACATATTTTTATACAAGGTGTTTAGCGTCATAATTATAACATTTTAGGTATTTGGTGTATCTTCGATCTTCATTTGGCCACCTAACTTACCAGTGAAAAAAATGTACCTATGTAATGTGTCAAGTTGAATGAACATGAAGAGTAGAAAAGTAATTTTATTTATTATTTCTATAAAACATTTTTATTAACAAGCTTGTACTAATTTAATTCGCTCAATCAAAATTATGTAAGAATTCCTTCAACATTTCCGTTGAAGATATCCCTTGCCTGGAGCCAAGCCTATTTGTAGAATTAGATCAAACTTGACATAAAATGCATTTTCATTGGCCGAAATTAATAATCAATCTAATCTTAAATCTTCGGATTATAGATCTAAAATGTTATCCAGATTAGTAGTTAATATGTTTACATTCAAATGTTTAGTGATTTCATAGCTACGTCGTCGCGCTTAAAAAGTGGTTACGCTTTATTTGAGACATTCTGATGAGGTTTGCTTCTCTAGTTTATTTAACTCAGTGGTTGCGACCCATAGATTGGATTAGTGGCCAACCCAGTGTCGAATGTTATTAGTTAGTTAGTTATATATAATTTAACAACAAAAACAACAAATGGTAATTATATAATCTATATAAAATTTCAAGAGCACAATAAGTAAAAAATTTAGGTACCAAAACAATTATAGGTACTCATAATATGTATATATTGTTGGGTAATTTTTAAGCTATTAATTATAAATAAATGTAGCACTCAAGTTTCGATTTTGCATACAACGAAACGTCCAAAGAGGGAACAGATATCTACGGATATCTTGATATCTACGGATAACCCATCGATGGTTTGTCTCTTTTCGTTATTGGGACGCGGATTGGAGATCGATCCACAGATGGGCAAATATCTGCGATCAATTTATATCTTGGATTACAGATTTATTAATTGTCATATTTGAAAATCGTAGGATATGATTTTGCAAGATTTTACCCAGGTAAACCAACAAACATTACAGGTTAATAAGCTTGTAAAAATACGAGTATGTACCTACATGAATTCCAACCATACTACCTACATGCTTTAGGAATCTCTAAGCTATTTAATATGAAAAAGGCTGACTAGCTTACTGTACAATTTCCATGAAGTAATTACCTTAATTGGTGAAGTTTTCTTTTTTCTTCTCTGTTCACATTAATTACGGCCTAGAAATTCGGATTTGTATTGACGTTTTCTTTTTAACGAGCTTTTATTGTTCGGAGCTTAATAAAGCTTTGTTTCTTCTTGACTGTCCAAATTGCTTTAATTTTTTAACCGTCTATAGTTTATTTTATACCTACATAATTACTTGTAGACAATTAACAAGTTAGATATACATAAAAGTTGTGTGCGCCCATGTATAGAAACGTTAAATAAACGAGTTTTGTCAGATAACTTCAGTAGACTTTAAAAAATAATGATACACAGAGAGAGAGATAAGCGGCTTATAGATAGACAGCATCCTCCGAATAGGTGGGTATATACGGAAAAGTTTTCAATTCGTAACGCTCCCGCGCTGGCGTTAAATATAGGTACTTACTAAGTACAAATTGCGAAAATCGGTTATCGTAATTTGTACATGAAAAGGCGTTTTCTTACAAATACATTCTTACATATCATTTATGAGTATATTATTGTGGTCATAGTAAGAGAACGGTTTAATTTTAATTTACTCTATATTAACTGAATATCAAAAAATCGTCTTATCCCTATCTCCCTATCCTAACGTGCTCATTACGTGATTGTGTGAGCTAATACGGTTTTGGTTGTCCAAATAAATAATAACACAGAAGAAAAACGATGAAAGGAAACGGGGACGACAGCGGCATATACGGTCAGTTAGGCAATCTTTCGGCTCCGTTCAAGTCTTATTGATTTTTATTAACCATGTTTCGGTTCTTAAAGACTTTGTTCAAAAGATTGGTAATAAGTCTGAGGCTGAATGAACATGCCTTACTGAAATTATGAAATGAATACTAACTGATGATTGAATTGTTTAATGTAAAATTGTCGGCATTACAAATTTAAATATCAACCCATAAACGGCGCAATTCTTATTGCAGATCTATGAAAATTACAAACGATTAGACTACACTACACTACACTACGAACCCCAGTTTAGTGTAGAAGGTACCTACCAGTAGTTAAGGTTGGTAGAGGTGGGAACATTAGTTTTTTACATCGAAGAAATTTACATGGTACACTTGTATTTCCTTCTTTGGAATGCTCAATTCAACACCTGAAATAATTTTGTAAAACAGAGAGTTAATAATTAAAATAATATTTAAAATGTTAGTCTTTTACCTAAAACAGTGCTTCGATTTTGTAAAAGTTAATGATTGGTTCTTGTCCACTTCCAATGTGAATATAGCACTATATATGAACGCATTGTATAAAGGTATCATTCAAAATATGAAACCAGCCAATAAATATTCAGGACTTTAATGCCGTTCCCCAGCTGTCGGCCCCGCGGGTTCGTTCGCGTTGTCGGTTTGAGTTATCCCCGGAGAGCTGTCTGATTCAACCGAATAAAAAGTACACCATGTTTTAATCTGCAACATGGACTGTCGATATCCGTGCAATATTTCACAAAGAGTCGGGCAAAAAGATTCATGTTATACAAAGCCGTTACTCATAATTAAATTAATTAAGCGTTCTGACCGTTGAAGAATTTGCGTGTTGTTTTGTGTATGTAATAAGGTTAAATGAATAATAGTTATATCTGTAGTAGGTTACTAACCTAGACAAAGGCTGTGAATTCTGTGGCAAGGGTACAACATTCTCCAGACATCTCAGGAATCCAAGAGATTGTACCATAGAATCTCCCTATATTCAGGTCGCACCTCTTAAAGGGTTTTGAGCAGAATTAAAACGACTGATCAGTTAATGTAAGTTTTGTATAATATTTTCAATCTAATTTTCTGAGTTCTTATAATTTACTTTTATTTATTGCATTTATATTTATAAATAATTATTTATTGAAGTATATTATAATATAAATATATAATTTTATTTATTTATTAGATTCTTCTATTTCATTTTAACATATTTTTCTTTTGTTTTGTTTAATTTACTTTTACTGCCGCCTTTGGGCTTATCTGCTTGGCCCAAATGTCGACGGGTAGATAATGCTTTTAGCATTATGTCCGCCTTTTCTATCACAAGCTTTTTAGTATAATAAAGAATAAAAAATTAGCTCAAACAGTGGCGCTGAAATAGGTGGATACGTATGTTTAAATTTAAAAATTATATATGCGAGATAAATAAAATACGAACAAGGAGTAGCCATTAAGGTGTCAGATGAGCGTGCATGAAACGATAGATGCCAGTTGATGAAGCGAAAGAATATGTATGAAGGTATGAACCCAATGGAAAACATGCGTGACTTTGTTATTCATGTATTTATGCTAGTAAGTTATACTATGGTTATACTCGTATGTTGAGGTTATATGCTTATATGCATGTCTACCAAAAATTCGATTGAAACAAAGTCTAGGGCGTCGGCCTTGGGAGCTATGCCAAAGGAGTCACGGCGTCACGTGTTGCCGATCCTGAAGGAGAGCCTCTTGAAGACTTGTTGGGTTTTTTAGGTTTAGTATGGACCGACCACGGCTTAACATGCCCTTTGAAATAAGTCGCTGCGACCCATAGACGTCCCACTGCTGGGCACGGGTCTCCCCCACAGACACTTCTGCGGGAGGTCTAGAGCATACTCCACCACGCTGCTACAATGCGGATTGGTGGAGGGGTTAGTGGCCAACCCAGTGTCGAATGTTCTCAAGCCACCCGAAGGTCTTCGACAAGACTCAACGACTGTTTCTAGCATTGAAAACAACCGGGACCGACGGCTTTACGTGCCTTCCGACGCACGGTAGCGCCCATGAAATTTTTGCCACTAGCGGTCACCTATCCACAAACCGACCACGCCCGTCGTTGCTTAACACTTTCGATTACATTGAATCGACGCAAGCCATTGGGCTATGGGCGCTACAAAATAAGTAGATATACATTTTTGCCAATCCAGTACTTCACATTGAATATTTGTGCTGCGTCAAACTCCTAATATTTTCACGTATTTTTGTTGTTAAGTAATAAAATAAGTAACATCAGCCTCAAGATATTTATTTCACCAAGAAAAATGAGGTGAAAATTTTTTGTGCGAGCAGTCTTATAACAGAATGAATAAATATATAGTTGGTATCTTTATACCTAAACAGGTGGGAACCCACTCAAAATTGAAATGTAGTCTTCATAGATGTGTAATATATAGTAACAACTATTCAACTTCAGAACATTCTCCATTAAACAACCATATAAACAACAACAACAAACACCCAAACTCGCAGCCAACGACTCTAAACGACTCATACTAACTCATTATCGTCAATCAAGATAATACAGGCCTCTGAGCTGTTTAATAGCAATTTACTTATGTACTTAATCTGACTTAGATCAAATCAATCCGTTGCTTGCCAACAATGACAAATTCTTGATTGCCTGAACGGTCAGGCGAGGGTTAATACTAAGATATATGGGACTCGAAATCGGCGTGACACCTGGCACGGCCATAACATATTACGACGAGAAATTTCTTTAACCCGTGTTGATGTCAGCAAATTTTCAATTTACTCATCTATTCAGATTTTCTTGAACATCACTTTTATGCTAATACCAGAGTACTAATACATAAAGCATTCTTTATGTTTTAAGTAACACCGTTACTGATAGCCCTGGTAGTTAAATTACTAGTTAAAAACTAACTTACAAGTGGGTGAATTAATTTCAAAAGTTGCAAAATAGTTAGAATTTAAATTGAACTTATGTAATAAATTCGCATCAAATCGTAATGTAATCAATTTAAATATTGGTCATGGTATTAATTTTACCATCTGACCGAAAAGCTGTCTTTGCTAATTATCTATTAATTACATCTTTTAATCAAACGTACACATAATAAAACAACTGCTTTAAATTTAAAAATAAATTCAAAGTAACCTCTTGCTTGGAGGACAACATAATTTACAATGAAGCTATTATCTAATCTCTGCTCTAACTGTTGTTTCAGTCTTCAAGGCTGTTGTCTTAATAACCTTGCGACAGTTTTATTTTTTCCATCCGCTTTCAATGTAAATTGCATCGGTCTCTCGAGGCGAACAAAGCTTGACAGACGCAACGGGGCTGAGCGACGAGCTTCCTTGTCGAGAGACTTTGCACTAAAAGGTGCCTTTGTTACACCTCATCACCTGCAAACTGCACTGTAAAACCGTTTCTCTTGTTAGATTAATATTTTGATTGCGACTGTAGGATTGAGCTCGCAGTTGAGATTGATTATGCTTAGAAATTCTTTTGTTATTCGGATTTTATACATTATGTTGCTGGGTTTCACTGACTATGAATCAGAGGGAACGATGATGTTTATACGTATGAAGTAACAACTAGATAATAATGTAATTTTGACTTTCTAATTGTCTTCATCCCTGATCTGTTTGATATATTTTGCTTTATCAAGTAAGTAAACAAAAATATATATTTACTAGTAGATACTTAGCGCTGATTGTAGATTGTAGCGTCCATAGCCCAATGCCTCGAGTCGATTCAATGTGATCGAAAGAGTTGCACCGACGCCACGGTCGGTTTGTGGATGGGTGACCACTAGTGGCAAAATTTTATGGACGCTACCGTGCTTCGGAGGGCAAGTAAAGCCGTCGGTCCCGGTTGTTTTCAATGGCGGAAACAGTCGTTAAGCCTTATCGAAGACCTTCGGGTAGATTGTTTGATTGGCCACTAACCCCTCCACCAATCCGCATTGGAGCAGCGTGGTGGAGTATGCTCTAGACCTCCCGCAGCAGTGTCTGTGGGGGAGACGCGTGCCCACCAGTGGGACGTCTATGGGTCGCAGCGAGATACTTTGGTAAAAATCAGTTAAAATAATTCGGACTGGTGTGGGGCTGCTCAAAACCATTTTAACTGAGAATACCACAAACTCTGACAATGACCATAACTATGTTTAGTTTTAGTTAGGTTTTCTTAATATTAACAAAAAAAAAAGTTATTTTTGCAGTAAAAGTGCCTTTGATCGAACTGATTTACTGTAAGCACTGGTTTTGTTTGGTTAGCTATCTACTCGAACTAGAAAAGATACTGTGAAAAAACCTGAATAATTTCTCTAAGTTCAATAAAAAATAATTTAGAAAATCAGTTTGGATTGTCCTCAGATTATGGTTCAATGCGGTGGGAAACGTTCGGAATACCAAATTGAATTTACAGGTTAGCTGTTAATGAGAAAATTCCAGACAGTTCGACGATTCTCTGTTTACTGTGAATGGAATCCTCAACACGATCCAAAATTTGTCGGATTTTACATTGATATGGAGCTATAACACCATCACCATAACTGCCTCTTTTAGATTTCGTAATTAGGAAATCTTTATAGTTTTGCCGTGTCCGTACGTAACAAGGAAGGACCATTAGATAAGTGCATAAATAAAATCAATATTTGTCCATAACGCCCATATAGATACCATCACTCTACCACCACTTACAGGATATGGAGTTCAGGACATTTCAGTCTGCAAGAAGAACATCAGCCATTAATTATTAACTTTCCAAAAACCGTAGTGAGAAAAGTAAATGTTTCTGTTTACAAAAATCTCAACCTAATTTTCACACTGGGCTGAGCTTGTTGTGTTTAAATTAATTTATTTGCTTAGTAATTCCACGAGTGGATTACGGCCTCCGAGAACGTGTTATTATATTACAAGGGTATGTATTTTCTCCTACGAGGTCGTCAACCTATTTGCGTTAGTAGTAGTTATATTTATTAACACTGACAGTTTACCCTCCTATGATGGTAAATTCATGGTAGACAAATTATTTTAACAAACCTATTCCAATTACAAAAGTTCCCAATCAGTTTATAGTAGAGACAATATGATAACTGTGTGATAATAGTGTTCCGTTGGCAACTATCAAATAATCGCTGCGACCCATAGACGTTCCACAGACACTCCAAATATTCTATCGATAACATTCTCTCCAATTTTTTTTTTTTTTTTGTTACAATATGTACTAAAATTAATTTATAAATCTTGTAGACTCAAAATGTTTAGTTGTTACGTAATTTTGAAACAGGTTGTAGTAGGTACGTAATTTTGAAACACCCAAGCCTTTCCTATTAATGGGCTGTTGCCACGGTTACGTATCTGTAAATTCAAAGTAGACGAGCAGTTTGTATCTACGTGTTGCATAATTATAACGTACGGTTGGTTGAAACAGTATTTTCTATCTACAGGTGTACCCAACATAACAATGACAAACGGTGACTATAAACGGAGGTGGCTATTCATAACGTTGGAAACCTTTAGTAAGAATTATAGTAACAACGTATTTGTGGAAGTTCGCTCTCAAGCTTTATAAGCCTCAGCTTAAAGCTATTTGTGCAACACCGTACTGAAGCGAGGCCGGCACTCGCCCCACACAGAATAGGATTATTATTTTGTAAACCCTGAATTCTCATTGTTCAGTATAAATTTAAAGTATAAAGGTGACGAGTTGGGACAATCCAGGAGATGGGCAGCGGCGTCTTCCAGTGTGATATTAATATCTACTGCGGTCACCAACTCGTAATGGCCAAGCGCGGTGACTACGGCCTAATATAATAGCCACAGTGATGGCAAAGTGACGCCGGTTAGGAGAGGACTATGAGCAAAAGTGGACTTCCAAAGGTTGTATGGATTGGGTTGTGTAGGTATGACTCACTGTCATACCTCCTAAACAGCTGGATAGATGTTGATGAAATTTTTTGTGTGTATTCAAGGGATTCGAGAATGGTTTAGATTCAATTTGGTCCACTGGAAAATGTTTTTAAACACTATTTTAGTATTTTTATTTTTAACCAGCGTTTATTGACGTGAAGCGTCGCTTTGACATTTTATATGGCAGAACAATGTTTGCAGGGTCAGCTAATACCTTTTAAATATGTTGGGTAAGCTCTATAGATACAGGTAAAACCTTTTGGTTCAATTTCAATTACTTTACGTACTTTAGCTATAAAACCATTTTAATGTGGAATCCACCTTATTTAAATATACAGACAACTAAACGAATGTTTAAGGGGAAAGTTAAATGGATCGACGCTGTAATTGGGCTTTTAAAGTATCGATTTTGGTAAGTGCTCGTCACCTGCGACCGGCGGGTTCGATAAAACGCCTCGTAAGATAAATGAAGTCTTGTCATTTGTGGTTTTGGGCCAGAGAATAGAGTGGCTTGTCTGTTTAATCAAATCCGAACCTTCCTTAGCAAAATGTAAGAACAAATAAATAAATTTTATTGGAAGTTTTATTAGCTTCCATAGCCCAATGGCTCGCGTCGATTCGATGTGATCGAAAGTGTTAAGCAACGACGGGCGCGATCAGCTCGTGGATGAGTGACCGCTAGAGGCAAAATTTCGTGGACGCTACCGTGCTTTGGAGGGCACGTAAAAGCCGTCGGTCCCGGTTTTAATAAAGACTAACGCCTATACCAATCCGCGTGGTGGAGTATGCTGTAGAACTACCGCAACTGCATCTGTGGGGGAGACCCGTGCCCAGCAACATGTAAGGGTCGCAGCGATTGGAAGTTTTATAATAGGCCAGATTGTAACCTAAGGCCGCCGTTTAGGAGGAGTTCACTATCATGCACACGTACACAAGAAATATGAATCACCTTAGCTAACAATAACTAAGCAATCCATACTGGGCACCCCCAACAGTGGGACGTCTATGAGTTGTATCAGTTGTATGGTTGGGTCTCCCTATGGAGCTACAGTTGCGGAAAGTCCAGAATATACTGCACCACGCTGCTCCAATGCGGTTTGGTGGTGTTGAATAGTGTTGAATGTTCTCAAGCCATCCGAAGGTCTTCGACAAGGCTTAAATGTTGTTTTTACAATTGAAGACAACCGGCACCGACATATAGTGCCCTCCGAAGCACGAATAGAATTTTTGTCATTAGATTTGGCCATCCATAAAGCAACCGCGCCTGTCGTAACTTAGCTCAGTTGATCACATACGATCGACGCGAGCCATTGGGCTATGAACGCTTCTTCTCACGTAAGGTATAAACGGCTATTGCAGGAACAATGTATTTTCCCAAGATAAAAAGTAGGTAATGCTAATTCTATTTTTACTTTACTATTACAAGCCTTAGTATTGGTGTCGCACGTGTCCATAGACGACGGTGACCACTTACCATCAGGTGGCCCGTATGTCTGTTTGTCCGTCCTATACTATAGTATTCAACCAATAGCAACTAAATTAATTCGCTTACTACTCACTGGTTTAACACGAATTTTCAATAATATTGGCGAGTCGGACTCACACTCTTAGGGTTCCATATCAACGAACGATATTAACTCTAATAAAAATAATAATTTCTTTTTTAAACGGATGGATGGATGGATAGATTGCAAGCTCTATTATTAAATAGTGTTACAGACTATTTTAATGTGGGCGAAGGGCTTTAGTACTTAACTTCTCGTGAAAGCTTGCTTTTGATGCTTTTAAAAACACATGCACGTGACACAAACATTATCCAAAACGTTCAGCTTTGGCAATCCGGTTGGCTAGTAATTTATACGTTTTAATTTTACCTATACAATATTACCTAATTACTTAACTATCCTCTGTAAGGGAGGCTGTGGAAGGCATTGATGAAAGATGGAAGACATTATTATAGGTGTACAAATAAATAAAATGCGGTAATCAGCGATAGCAAATAATATTACAAAATCCTACCTAATAATCATGCCTTTTTTCAATTATATCACCCAGGTTCTTAAAAAGTATAGTAAAAAGCATTCTGCTTTTTATGATAAAAGCATAAAACGTGAATGAAATACCAGAAAAGTGGGTACAAGTTTGCTTTCTTTTCGTTGTCCTACACACCATAGCATTTTAAATTTTAGACACTACGAATTCACGAAATTAAATGAGCGGAGAGGGAGACGAGCGGCGCGCAGATTGCGGACAACACGGGCGGACGCTTTAATACTTTTTGCCACTAAATATACGTGGAAGACCTTGCGGGCTTGCCATTGAAAAGATACAACGAGAGAGAAGCGAGAGAAAACCAAATGAGTATAAATTCTATTTCTCGTGTAAATTCTATTATATGAATATACACGACCTACCATCGAAGTGTCTACGACCATTGAGACAGTAACAAACTACGTCCCACAATACGTTTGCCTATTTGCGTTTATCATACAAGCAGCTGTTTATTCCAATAGTTTTCGGTCATCTTGTTCTGAAGGAATGAAGCATGGAGGATACATGGAGCCACAGAGAACATTTTCAATACTGAAACATGGAGCATACCTACGTTTATCCACACTTCAGCTCTGCAATCAATTACTGGGAAGGGCTATTACTGTTACCTATAGATCAAACTGTAAAGACAACGAGAACTGACGAAGCATGCAAGTGTAAGAAAAAGGGTCCTTAAATTTTTTTGAGATAATGAGTATCACTTAACCATTCTACATTTAATTCATTTACTTTGTAAGGTTATGCCTAACTGAGGTTTTGCTAGGTTACCACCCACAAAATGGATAAATCGGTTTTATAATATTTAACGATTACTAAAATATGGAAATAATATGTTCTCAATTTATTTTAAAATTACTGCCGTATTTTAAAATTATTGCTTTTTTTTAACTTATTCTCACTAGTATAATCTGTCTCTACATAATAATAGGGTTCGCTAATAACTTACTTCTTCTTCAGTTGCCGTGTCCTAACGGACGTCAGCGACAATCATTGCCATTTAATATTAACTTAAACTCCTCCGAAAATTCTTAAATTTCTATCCAAGGCCGTAGAAAGTACCTAAGCTACCCTAATAAATTTAGCCAAAATGAAAACCAGGTCATCTTAGCCTACATTGCCATATCTTACAACAAATATACGTCTCATTTTTCGAGAGTTTTTTGATGCCTTTAGTCTTCCTTTAGTTTATTTATATATTGTGGTTTAGTTCTCAAGGATAGCATGTAAATGCAACTACACCTTAATCTATGTAATAGAATAATTTGATACTTCAAACAACATACGTAGATATAAAAAAAATTTCCACAAATCTAGCTGGAATTGCTGGATTTCGCTGGTTTTCGCTACTTACCAACTTTAAATAAAATTGTGGTTGCATAAATATAGTTGCGTTATGGTGACAATTTAAGTGTTAACTTATTCCTAACTTGGAAAACTAACTTTAGAGTAGATAAATTCAGTGGAAAGCGATTATAAAATATCCCTTGCTAAAGCTAATGAAACAGACTTCTGAGGGAGAGCTGTCAATTTCAAGATAAAGCGGGTCATTGTTTCAGTCGCACAATGAGACGGAACGGTGCTATGGAGTCGACTACACATACCGTACATTTCTGAACTTGGAGACGTCAACGACTGTATTTCCTTTTGAATAGGAAGGAATGTAGGTTGTTACTAGGTATGATTGTTACCTAATTCGTAGTAGGCAAAGACATTAAACTTACTATGATGTGGATTTGAATTGGCTTGGATGTGCAAACAAATTTCAAACTAGGTACATAACATAATATCACGCCTGTATTTTCCGAAGGAGTAGGCAGAGTACGAAATTGTTATGTATGTAGGCAAAAATCATAATTTATTTGTAAAGAAAAATAGTGTTTAGTGTGTGTTTTAGTGTGGCAGAAAATTTTTAATAAAAGAAATAAAGATAATTTACAGTAAAAAATTAATGTAATTACGTTCATTAAGCGCATAAAAATACCATGTAATAAAAAATAAATGAATCTAATCTAAATTCACTTTCAATATCTTCTCTATGTAGAGACAATTTGACAACTCTAGGTATATGTTCTGTTTAATAATAAGTATGTTCAATCTGTTCTGTTATTAATCAAAATTAAAAAAACAAAAGGTCTTCAGGTCTACAGCGCGATATTTGGTCGGTTCACCAGGGCATGGCTTTACTTAATGAACAAGAAACGATGCCTTGACGAGTCTTCCGAATCAAAATAGCCGGCGCTTCCTTGAATTTTTTGCCACAAGATACCACCCACTTAATTGCCAGCGCGGTGTTCGCTGTGGCTTTTGTCATTTAGTTAAGATCAACCTCGTCCCGCCACCATCGGCGGGGTCAGCCTCACTAGTATTACTATAGAAAACGGTTCGTGGGGTCCGCGACGTATGTGCGGTGAGGAGGCGGCGCTCATTAATTCTGCCGGCTCACACAGCCACCCGCTGTGTGAGAATGACAGCACTCGTTTGTTATCCTCCAGCCCCCAGCTTGTTGCGAGCTCAATACAATCTATTAGTGCCTGTCGACACTGCATTGCCGACTGGCCCCTTCATGGCCCAACGAATTAAGTCAAGGAACTATACCAATAGTGCCCGTGTATTTTACCATTATTGCTTGGTTTGAATGGCGTGGTTTCAAGTTGTAATCTCTGAATCATACACCTGTAACCTATGCTAAAAATATAATACAACCCATGGGCGTCCCACTCTCTCATAGCCTCAGCTGAAGGCTAAGAGCATACTCTGACACGCTGCTCCAATGCGGATTGGTGAAGTGGGGAACCCAGTGTAAAATGTTCTCAAGCCACCATTCGTCTTCGATGAAATTTTACTACAAGGGACCAACCGGGTGAGAACGAGTCGTAATCGTAACTCATAGTTATGTGAGTTGATTATTCTGTCATCATCATATCATTCCGGGCGGCTGCTGACGACATGCGAATCACTATCAGTCCCCAGTCCTCATACCTACTAACGAACTGACCAACTAATGTTCTAATTAACTTTCTCAACTAATTGGACTAACCATCCCAGTCCCTAATTGAGTCTTGTTTAAAGTCAGTCACAGTTGTCATGGGCGGCAGCGGATGGGTGGTGCTGCTCGTTTGCTATCCTGTATCCATAAAACAAAAAACCACGCCTGTATTTCCCCTAAGGCGTAGTATTCCCCTTGCACCAGTTATATCAAAGTCCTATGTAATAGGTGGTGAGCCAATTGCCTAAATGGATATAAAAATTAATATTTAACCTGGGCTGCTTGTGTAAATATTTCGTCTTGTTATTTAATTATTAAAAACTATTCAAATCAGATGTTTTAAGGTGGTAGTACAATCAGTTCCGACGCGCAAGGTTTTAGAGGGCATATTGGAGCGGCACTATGTTCCAGAGGCTATTAGTGCTGATGGTTACAAAGTGTGGACTTAAGCAATTACCGCGGTTTAACCGCCTCTCCGCCGGAGCAGGTCTACAATATGTGATGGTAAATAATTAACGAACACAGCTTTATTTGGGAAAACATAGCCTCTTATAATATATTCAAGCTCAAGTTTATTTTATCTTGATGTTGATTTAAATTCAAATTCAATTTATTAATTTAAATATACAAACAAATGTACATAAATATAAATATGTTCTACCACGTTCTATACAATATGCTTTTTTGCTTATATTTGAGGCATGTGTGCTTGTGCAATCTATATATATAAAAGGAGAAGGTGACTGACTGACTGACTGACTGACTGACATATCAACGCAGGGCCCAAACTATAAGGGTTAGAAACTTGAAATTTTGCACAGGGGTTCCTTTTATAGCGTAGGGGAGCACTAAGAAAGGATTTTTGAAAATTCACCCCCTAAGGGGGTAAAACGGGGGTGCAAAGTTAGTATGAAACTTTGCCGTTTTTGAAGTCAAGTGGGCAACCCGAACGCGGGCAGACGTCGTTAATGGGTCTAATTTTACGCGAGCGAAGCTGCGGGCGTCCACTAGTTTGCCTATATATTAGCGACTTCTGAATCCTTGTTTTTTTGCATAGACGTATATAAGGCCATTATTTGATTAGGTGACTTACAATTCATTAAAACTATTCTAAGTTAAATAAAATATAATTATTAATTATTAAAAAAATCTCCACCAATCCGCATTGGAGCAGCGTGGTGGAGTATGCTCTAGACCTCCCGCAGCTGTGTCTGTGGGGGAGACCCGTGCCCAGTAGTGGGACGTCTATGGGTCGCAGCGATTAATTAAATATTGTACACCCGTGGGGTAATTAAAAGGGCGCAATATTTTAAGAATTAACATCTGTATTATGTTCTTACCTGTTATTTGATAATAAATATACTGATTACTGAACTATGTATTAAACGTTTGATTTTTAAAGTATTATTTTTGTTGGTTTGGGTTGGTTAGTTCGGGAGCTGTGGCGATTGAGTGAGGCCAATGCCCAGCAGTAGACTGCAAAAGACTGATGGACGCACATCATATAACATAACTTACGCCTGAATTTTCCCGAAGGGGTAGACAGACAGAGATGTACAACACATACACTTTTCATCAGTTATATTTAGGCCCCATATATAGTATAGTAAGCCTATTGCCAATTGACATATACCGGGCACGTATCCAGACTCCGAGCTACTAGGTACTTACGACTACCGAGTGTTTTAAATTTAAAAAAAACAATAATTCTTTGCCCAACGCGGGAATCGAACCCAGGATCCTTAGCTTAGCTGTCACACCACTGTGCGCAGTCGTATTAATCTTCTATATTATAAAAATGAATCGCAAAATGTGTTGGTAAGCGCATAACTCAACAAAGCCTGGACCAATTTGGCCAATTCTTTTTTTTAAATGTTCGTTGAAGTTCAAGGATGGTTTTAACGGCGAGAAAAATTTGAAAATTCATCCCCTAAGGGGGTAAAACGGGGGTGCAAAGTTAGTATGAAGCTTTGCCGTTTTTGAAGTTAGTGAATGTGTAACGCGAGCGAAGCTGCGGGCGTCCACTAGTTTTAAATAGTTTTAGGAGGCGTACTAATTAATAATACAGATTTCCTTTAATTTCCTTGTCGTCTGAACTTAATCACAGCATCCAGAAAAAGCACCTTTTTACACATTACCTTTTCTTAATGAGTAGATAAAATTTTGGAGTTACCATTATTTCGCCAAAGCAAAGTAAAAAGTCCGCATAGAGAACACCTACGAAGCGCTACGGCGTAGATGTGCGTAGCGTACAAAGTACTTTGTTATGTAGCGTCTATGGTCTTCCCTGAGATTCATTTAAAATATGAAATAAATATCTTTAATCTGATTGGTCAATTGCGTAAAATTGTTCATAGATCCATTCGATGCAAACAAACTTCAATTTATTAATAATCCGTCACCTCCACCAGCCAGCCCACCGGCAAATCACCGGGGTTTTCGTCGAGGCTCATCCGGAAATTAAATTGGGAACGTCTCCGGCGAACAGCGCGACATCATCATAAAAAATTGTTGAGTTCCTTCAATTTTCTTTATAGGTATGGCCGACTAAACAGAAATAGGAAGGTTAAGCAGTCAGATAGATTAGAAATCTTCTCACGCCTTTGAGAAAATTACAAGTTATTTAACTCGTATGTAAATTATGTTACTAGAATGTGTGTGACCCCAGAGACAAACTGATAGAAAACCGATTTCTGGTTTTCTTCAATACATAATAGTACAGTAAATACGTAAATAAGTTAGTCAACAAAATCATTGTGCGCTTGATAGTCAATGTCAATTATATGTTTTCAAAGAGCTCAGTTACATTTTTATTATATGATTATAGGTTCTTGGTGGTCCAATTTACAATTTGTTATAGAGTGAACGGCGGGCGCTGTGGGCACGTTGTATTTTTTCGTCACGTTTCGCCGTACTAGCTCTCCATGCAATTGAACGGAATTATTTATCAAATAGAGCAAGTTTAACCTGATCGAAACCACACTCATACTATGCTATAATTCTATTTTAGGTCAAACATTAAACAAGTAATCAGAGCTTGGGAAAATTTATTATATACCTTTAAACGTGCAATGTTACCTAGCCTTATTTTTTTATACTTATTATTTTATGTACTTATTTAAACATTTTTATAAAATATAATATATAAAATACAAATATCCAGTTTCAGAATCCAGTGGTCCCCACCACCTTTTGCAGAGAATAAAAACAAGGTAAAGAGTGTGTAACCTTGGTTTTCATAAATTTTAATGTGACCGGGCGTGGAGCGAAGTATGCCTTAAACCCTATATTTTGAGCCTAAGCCCTTCCAATCTGAAATTTAAATAGGCGAATTTTAAATTGGTGATTCGAAAACAAAAATGTATTTTAACATACGTACATGTACGTACATGTACGTATGTATGTACAAATACAATACAAATATGTATGTTTATTTCTGTATGTAGTATTTTTCTATAACGAATACGTAGTATTCCTGTGCTACCGACTACCTACCAATTAGAAGCGGATTGCGCAGCATGCAAAAATTCTGATTCGAATGACATAGATTGACAGACTAGTATTTGAGTTGTGGACCGAATATTATATAAAGGGCACCGTAGTATCAACCAAACCCATTTGGTTTCATAATCAAATATGTGTACTGCCTCCCGTTCTATTCGTGTCCGCTGATAATTTATCGACCGGTATTCATAAATGGTAGGATATATTCATTTAAGTACGAGTACATATTGATGTAGGTATCTACTGATTTAGGTAGTTGGGAGGTGTAGGTAACTATAACTTGATAGATCTTAACTAGAATAGATTTTTATTCAATTCAATTATTTATTTATTTTTAGCATTGAATAGATGATAACAAAGGACACCCCATACGCTGCTGCCATAACAACGGTGACAAACTCTGATCAAGACTGATAAGCGTATCGTTTAAACTCAGCCACAGCTGCGTTGGTTGCTAATTAGAGGACTAAGGTAACCGGTTACCGCACCGTTGCTATTCCACATATTATAGAAATTCTGACACAAGAAAAAAGTGAATCGGTCTACTGCTGCTGCGACCACAGACATAGCTGTGGGAGGTCTAGAGCATACTTGCAATGCGGATTGGTGGAGGGGTTAGTGGCCAACCCAGTGTCGAGTGTTGTCAAGCCACCCGAAGGTCTTCGACAAGGTTTAACGACTGTTTCCACCATTGAATTCAACCGAGACCGACGGCTTTACGTGCCCTCCGAAGCACGGTAACATCCATGAAATTTTGCCACACCCATCCACAAACCGACCGCGCCCGCCGTTGCTTTACTCTTTCGATCACATTCATCGATGCGAGCAATTGGGCTATGGACGCTACACGAATCAGTCTACACGAAGTCGAAAGCACGTAATTGTTGTTAAACGATTCGTCATCAGTCACCATTGCTGACCGACAGGTTACCAAGAATAGTTACAGACACAGTTTTAAAATGTTGGAAATTTGATATATTTATTCTGGCTTAACCCTCACTAATCTACTCTTGTGCTGGATTTTTCTTAACCTAACTTCAAACACCTCATCAATATTTTTGAACAGAAAAGTGGAGTTAATGAAGTTTCACAAATATGCTTCTCAACGAATCTCGCTCAAATTGCTGAAAAATACGGTAAATTCATTCCGTTCGCCTCAATTTGTTCTGCCAATAGGTAATGATTTTTTATATATGACACGAGTATAAGAATATTAGTCGACAGTACTTCGTTGTAAGCGAACCTAACTAGGTAGATATAATCCTGCACAATGATCACTTGGTACCAGGTCCTACCTGGTTCATTGTGGTATGGTATCATTGTGAACACGAGCAATACCCGTACACAACACACGAGCACTCCGAGATGGTTT
Source organism: Carterocephalus palaemon (assembly GCA_944567765.1). Classification (NCBI taxonomy): domain Eukaryota; kingdom Metazoa; phylum Arthropoda; class Insecta; order Lepidoptera; family Hesperiidae; genus Carterocephalus; species Carterocephalus palaemon. Next base: position 8,173,127 of record OX155643.1, on the reverse strand, counting down.
GTGAACTTACTTAGCGACGACGGTAAACATTAAGGGCGTAACTCTGACAAACCCAACATACTTACCACCAGACCCAAAAAACATAAGAAATTTAAGAAAAAAATCATATCTATCATTTTAACTGTAAAATGCTGAAAACAATCGATAAAACTGTGGCAAACTGGGTTGGCCACTAACCCTTCCACCAATCCGTATTAGAGCAGCGTGGTGGAGTATAATCAGACGTCCTGCAGAATTGTCTGTTGGGGAGACCCCTGCCCAGCGGTGGGACGTCTATGGGTTGCAGCATAGGTACACCAAAAAATATTGAACAGACGTTTGAAAATACTATCTAATTTTTCGATTTCAAGTCATCATAGAGCAACGAGACTATAACTAATCAACGCAGAAAAAAAGCTGATTATTACTTTAATTAAACTTAGTTTAGTTACCTAATAATAGGTACGATATGCCCATGTTTTTCATGAACGTTATGATCCTTGTGATGATTTTAATTAAGTAATATTATAAGTAGGTATTTATAGAATTAAAAATAAGTAATATAATATTATATTTATACCATTTAACAACATAAAATTGTATTTTTTGCAGTGAATTTGAAAATAAATAATATAAACTCAATTTATGTTTCTGTGCTTCGGTTGGAGGGTGCTGCCTTTCAGCATAAATAATGTACTCTGTGGTGCTGCCGGTAGGTAATACATAGAAAACTCAAGGGATAATCAAACATAGATAGCAACACAACCACAGAATACTTAATAGTACATACCTACAACACAACCAAAGCACAAGGCATTTTTCCCGATTACTACACAGAGGAAAAGTAAATTTTGTATACCTTTGAGAAGTTTCACTGAAAGAAGACTTCATTTTGACTTTAAAAATAATTTGATCTACGAGTGCACAGATCAGATCCTCTCTCTAATCGGTCATGGGCCGTTCTCTCTTTATTATTTCTGTGGTTGACACGAATATGTAACTTATTTAATCTGTGCTATCATATTATCAATGTCATATGTCAAAATCTTTAAAAAACCAGAAAAATTCTGTTTTCTTTTGGATTTGTTTCTTTGTGTGTGTTGTACCATATTTATTTATTTGTCATTTAATAATGTTTATTAAAATCGTTACGCCTGCATTTGCATCTAAACCAACATTGCTAAAAGATTAATAAATCTATTATTACGTGCATACGAACGTTTTCAAGTTGTTGCGAATCTTGTTTTTATACAAAAAGTTATTTGCTATAAATTAAAACACAAAATTTCTCACAATGAGTATGAGACCTGATGATCACCGTAGAAAATGGGACAAAGACGAGTTTGAGAAAATCGCTGCAGAGCGATTAAAGGCAGAATTAGAGGAAGAGGAACGATCTAAAAAGAAAGGTATAAAATTGTTCTAGGGGTCTTTTGAGACCTTTGCAATCATAAAAGAAAAGTTTACATTCAATAACTGATTTCTCTATTACAGCTCCACCCATTAAAAGGGAATTATTAAAACAGCGTGACTACAAAGTTGACTTAGACTCAAAATTGGGAAAAAGTGTAGTTATCACTAAAAACACACCAACATCCCAATCTGGTGGCTACTATTGCAATGTATGTGACTGTGTCGTTAAAGATTCTATTAACTTTTTGGACCATATTAATGGCAAAAAACATCAAAGAAATCTGGGAATGTCAATGAAAATTGAAAGAAGCAGCCTAGATCAGGTAACAGTTCTATGCAGGTAATCTTAGAAATACAATCCAATTATTGTGAAAAAGAAATAGAAAAACATTGTCTACGAAAATAACAAACATTCCATTTAACAGACTTGAATTAACATATAGAAATGAAATACTTTATTGCACTTTAAAGAAAGTATATCTGTACACTTGTATATTTGAAAATTAGTTATTTTACTTCATTAACATACTGTTTTTGTGTAATGAAATGAGTAACAAGCAATAGGAGTTCCTGAAAGCTTTTATGTTACCTACCTGTGACAAACAATTAAATTAAAATATCTTGGACATTCTCACACACGGCCATCTGACCCCAAAGTAGGCGCGAGCTTGTATTATGGGTGGCAGAGACTATACATATATATTTTTAAATACATACTTAAATATATAATATAACATCCAGATACAGAACAAATATAAGTATTCGTCACACGAATATTGTGTCCTGATTGGGATTCGAACCTATGACCCCTGGCACAACAGGCAGGGTCATTACCGATTGCACCAACGGGCCCATCATGATTAGTTGGCAACAGACAAAATCTATCCAATGTCATTCTTATATTGATGGTAATATTAGGTGTGATATTATCAATATGGATGTGATAATTTATACATTTTTGTAAAATTTCAGGTAAAGTCACGTTTTGCATTAAATAAACGAAAAATGGAAGAAAAAAAGAAGGAATATGAATTGGATAGCCGACTAAGAGAAGCCGCTGAGGAGGAAGCAAGAGTTAAAGAATTTCGAAGGGAAAGGCGCAGGGACAAAAAACGTAAGCTACAAGAGACTGAAGATATTGAAGATACTCCAGCACAATCAGAACTGGCTCAGATAATGGGATTTTCTGGGTTTGGGGCCTCTAAAAAGTAATGTAAATGTAATGTATTAATTAACAAATAATTATCTTGTGTAATAAAGTATGTGTGTTTCAACCTAAGAATATTTATTTATTTACGACATGATTCTTAATTATTCTTGAAACCCTCAGACGAACCTGTCTGATAGATATCTATCTATTTGAGGAACTATTTTCTCTGTTTACATGCTGTGCTACATCAGTCGCAGCAAGCCAGAAGCCCAGTTCCGCTGTCCAACATTTTAATACATAATACAACATAAATAGTATTGTCCCTCCCTACTACTCTCCTACTACTCCTACACATACGTTTTCGACGTATACGATCTATAAAACAATTGAATTAGTAAATGTTCTATCAAATAAATATTTATTTAACACACACGCAAACGTGTTTACTGTTTACCGCGGGGGTCACAGATAACACCTCAAGTTAACATAAATATTTATCTGCGAAATAATTATATACCCTAGCCGAAATTCGATCTGCGATTCGGTAGTGAGGGTATTTCATCGCCCCAACCCACGGAGTAGTCGCTTATAGCCGTAAGGAGTATCTGCGGCCTACAAAAGCGTGAATCCCTGCGAGAACTGTTTAAGTCTATAAATATTTTAACTGACCCATACCAATATATTTATGAAAATAATAAGTATGTACGAAAAAAAATATTTTTTTGGACAAAGAAAGCAATGTAGGTACATAGCTTTAGTACAAGAAATAAGGATAGGTTGATAGTACCTAGCTCTAGAAGTCTAGACCAAGTATCAAAATCTTTCTTGGGGTACTGTGTTCGCTTCAACAATAAAATACCCGTAAATATTACTTCCCGGAAATGTCTCTCAGACAAAATCTTACAATAAACGAGACCTCCATAATAAAGCTTTCTATAAAAGAAATTACTAGGGAAGATCGGGTAATGAGAGTCAGTGGGCAATCGGAGACCCAAATATCTACAAAACCACAAACAACAAAGACGCGTAAGCGGCTACCCCGCCCTGCTCTGTAGTACCCCTCGCTATCGGTGTGAGTTGATTGCATGTTTTTTGTCACTATTGTAGATGTGGGCAATGAGAGTCGTTTGATCCTGGCACATCAATGCATGTCGATTTACCAACTCCTAGCAGATCAATTCAATTAAATTCTCCAGTTCCTGGCACGTCAAAACAATTTAACCCAGCAATTTTTATTATTAATATTGTGTCAACACCACAAACCAAAGAATGTGGAGATAATGCACTTACATTACAAGATTTAATTAAGTTGCCAGAAAAAACACCTGTCCTTAATACAAGACAAGACCGCAAGAGGCAACATGCGACAGTTTAGACATCCACCGCAATAAAAGAAAACTTGATAGAAAAAGAGAACAAAAAAAAAAGCTCATCGCTCAAGCGCAAAGAGACAAGTTCTTCAGGAATCAAATGATACCTCTGTATAAGATGTGGGAACGGATGATTTATGCCAGGATAATAAGGATGATGATGTTGATGATACAGAAAATAGATGCGCAATCTGCGGCGAATTCGGACGAAATAATTAAATGTGGAATAGATGTACCTCATGTGGCTCATGGGCTCACGCGGAGTGCTCTGGATGGGAGTCGGCCAAAGGTAGATAATGCTAGATTATCATTGACCCTGATTGCTCGCAGAGTGACCACAATTATCCTCACCTCGGTGCAATGGGAGTCAAATCTGTTATTTTTTTAGACTTTTATAAATATAAAAGTTGATTACCAAATTGATTATTATTGATCTCAAATGCTAGTTATGTAGGTAAGTATATTTTGTTAAAAGGCAGTTGCAATAAAGATTTTATTTCCGATTTGGTTTTTATTTCAATATTCGCTTATGTGACTCTCATTACCCCATTTTCCCCTGCTTGAACGATAGAAAAGCATGGTGCGACATATCTCCAGCTCCACTTGTTCAATAATAATGTTTGATCAAATTATAAAAATTCTAAATTTTGAAAAGAGTAGGTACTACCGAGTTTCTTGCCGTGTTCTTCTCAGTATCATCAACTTTGTGATAAAAAAAATGTTATAACGTTCATTAAGTGTATACAAAATACCATAGGTAATGAAGAATAAATGAATCTGAATTTATCTAAGAATGAGGGTCAATGAGGGATATAGTAGGTACCCAATAAATAAATACATCGTTTAAATTAGTTTATTTATGATTATATGTTAGTTACGTTATGTAGGTAAGTTACTTATGTCACAATCCGTTGATGATGTAGGTAACAATCAACTATCTTGTAGGTAGGTATCATTCATTTGTATTTCAACGGAAATTGCGATTTACTACATTTTCCAGTGTTACACAGCCGTGCATTGTGTGTGAGCTATGATGCGTTGCAAAGGTCGTAGCTATACAACACATAATATACTCGTATTCTGTGTATCCAGATTGTACACCACACTATGCTACTTTCAAAAATTTCAGATCTCCCATTCCCTTCAGTCAAAACTTCGTAGCCCTTTTTATATTGACTATATAAAAAATACACAGAATTTGTATTGGAGACATAAATATCATCAACCTAATCCTAAATAAAGAAATATGGTGGGTCCATTAAAGCATTAAATAATATGATCTGCATGATTTACTTTTAATGAAAAACTTGTATTCGTAATATTCGTATGTACATAGACCAATTACTATTTTTAATTTATGTAATGAACGTCTTGAATGACAAATTTGAAATGTTTTGGAGATAACTCAATCTCATTCGCAACTGAGCTCAATATTTTAGGAAAACACCTTATCCCTCCATACCTATTAATATTCCCACGTACCTACATGTTTACCCAGAGATCTATAAATTTGCCAAGTTACACACAAATTTTACCACAGTTTGAGATTTAACTCGATAAGTAGAGCGGTTAAATGGAAAAATTGGAATTTCCGTGGGACAGAAAAAAGGTTAAACTGTTGGTGCGTTAATTAAAGTGGAAATAAGAATTTATGACGTCACAAAAATGGTTTATATTTTGACAAATATTATATACAAGGTGTCCCAAAATTCAACGATAATCCTGAACCAGAGGATGGACCTGCTAATGACAACTCCAGGAAAAAAAAGAAAAAAAAATTATCTCGATTTTTTTTCAAGTTACTTAATAAAAATGGAAATTCTTAGAAAATTGACACCCCTCATGATATTTTTAACTACCATGACCACAATTTTTGAGATATTTCAGATTTTCTTTTTGTATCCGTGACCTAAGTAGTACTGCTATCTACCACAAATCTTAAAATTCATATAATGTCTGTAGTTTTCACACAATAAACAATTAAAATCATTGTTTTCCCTAAAAATTTTGATCAAATTTACTTTCAGTCCACTTTCACTCATTGTGGTGTAAAAAAAATATATGGACACTACTATGGCAAGTTTTTTTAAAAGTTGACGCAACTAATCAAGATTCCAAAATCGTACAATACTCTTGGAAAACTAGTCACAAAAAAAGAGTATAATATTTCTAAACAAGAACCATATTTCAAAAATTGTTCTTGTCGATTAGTAATAACTTTACTATGTGCCCAAAATAGGTTTTTTGGTGGTGAAAAATCTTTGAGTAGATCCTGTCTTTGAGACAACCCCAATAGAAGAAGTCTTGGGGGTTTAGATCGGGTGAAAGGGGTGGTCATAAGATAGGACCAAGTCGCCCGATCCAACGCCCTGGATACCTACTCTTGGTTTATGTAGTCTCGCACAGGACGGGCATAGTGAGCTGGGCGACCATCATTTTAAAACCACATGTTTTGTAAATCACTTAAAGGCACGTCTTCTAATAAGTATGGCAAGTTATTTTGTAAAAAGTTCAAATAATTATTTCCATCTAAGTTTCCTTGTAACTCAAAGGGCCCAGTTAAAGTTAAACAGTCCAAAATAATGCAAAGTCAGTTCAATTTGCAGATTACTTGATTCACACGTCAATTGAATACTTAACGATGTACAGTAAAGAAAGAAGCAGAGCGTACTGACTGCTGAGAACAGCAACTTCTCTACCTGCCCTATTGTTATTTAATAACGACATCTACATCTACCTCTGACTAACATGTAATCTCTCTCTATCTATCTTTCTCTTCTAAATTTGTTTGACTACGCACATGTCCCATTTAAATCCAAGAAATTTACAACAAAAATCATATTTTGGGCACATAGTAAAAGTTATTACTAATCGACAAGAACAATTTTTGAAATATGGTTCTTGTTTAGAAATATTACACTTCTTTTTTGTGACTAGTTTTCCAAGAGTATTATACCATTTTGGAATCTTGATTAGTTGCGTCAACTTTTAAAAAAACTTGCCATAGTAGTGTCCATATTTTTTTTTTACAGCACAATGAGTGAAAGTGGACTGAAAGTAAATTTGATCAAAATTTTTAGGGAAAACAATGATTTTAATTGTTTGTTGTGTGAAAACTACAGACATTATAGAAATTTTAAGATTTGTGGTAGATAGTAGTGCTACTTAGGTCGCAGATACAAAAAAGAAATCAGAAATATCTCAAAAATTGTGGTCATGGTAGTTAAAAATATCATGAGGGGTGTCAATTTTCTAAGAATTTCGATTTTTATTAAGTAACTTGAAAAAAAATCGAGATAACTTTTTTTCTTTTTTTTCCTGGAGTAGTCATTAACAGCTCCATCCTCTGGTTCAGGATTATCGTTGAATTTTGGGACACCTTGTATAAGCAAGTTAGGTATTAAATAATAGCTACTTAAATTTGTAACAAAATATCACATCCACAACGGAATTTACAGAGCAAAACCATAGTATAAAGAAGTCGCTCCGCTCTACCAAGTAGGTTATCTCCGAGATAGATAGATTTTCTGCTTTGAAAATGTAATACTTTGAAATTATTTATCATATATGCTCACAATCTAGGTCTGATTGATATATTTATTGGGTATCACGAATACCAAACGTTTTGTGTTAAGAAAATAAAATAGGTATAAAAATATACTGTACTACATGTTTGTTTAGATATTTTATTTCCTTTCATTTGTACCTAATTTGCTTCGATCAGATAAAATGGTTATCACAGTATTCGCCAAAATCTGCGCCGCCTTCTTTGTGACGTCATAAATTCCACTTGAAAACTACAATAGTCAGTTTAAGACTAGACTATGGTTATTACAATGATACCAGTTGTCGGTATAAACCTTTCCAATCCTAAAAACATCGTATTTTTTTTTTATGGATACAAGATAGCAAACGAGCTTGCACCCATCCACTGCCGCCCATGACAACTGTGACTGACTTTGAACAAGACTCAATTAGGGACTGGGATGGTTAGTCCAATTAGTTGAGAGAGTTAATTAGAACATTAGTTGGTCCTGTTAGTTGGTGTTAGTAATAGACAGTAATAGTCCAGCTAGTACTTGTAAGTAGGAGTCTCGTTCTAAGTCAGTCACAGATGTGTTGCTACCCTTGAGGACTAAGATGGTCGCCTATAAAGAAGTGTAACCGTAAACCACACCTTTCCAACCGGACCATATTTGCTTTAAAAACAATTATTACACGGTAGAAATGGTACTAGGTACCATGGCGGGCGGTGGTACTGCGCGCGAACTCTATATGGAACCAATTAGGTTTCTTAAAAAACCTATTTGGTTCCCTATAGGCTCTACCATCTACAAATAAATAAGCGACTTTTTGCATTTGGCCGCTCTTAAAGGTAATTTCCCTGAATCGAAATTTTGAAAAATATTCTCCAAATGGCACATTTCGCGTATATTATAGTACATACTGACGCGAAAATAAGCAAAAGGTTAACTTCAGTGTTCTTCTTCAAGAGCGTATCATATCTAAAATATAGTTAATGATTATTGTATAAGAGTCTGACAGCCCAGTGGCTATCGAACTCGCCTCTCACTCGAGCGGTCCGGGTTCAAACCCCAGCGGCACGCACCAATGACTTTTCTGAGTTATGTGCGAGTTATTAATTAAATGTCACTTGCTCTAACGGTGAAGGACACATCGTGAGGAAACCTGCATGCCTGAGAGTTCTAATGTTCTCGGAGGCATGTGAAGTCTGCCAATCCGCATTTCGCCAGCGTGGTGGACTAAGGCCTAATCCCTCCCGTTCTGAGAGGAGACCCGTGCCCAACAGTGGGACAAAGAAAGGGTTGTGATGAATGAATGATAAGAGTCTGAGGTACCTTCCCCTTTTCACAGTGTAGGTACACTCCTCGACGGATATGGAACCTACCATGTACCTACTTACTTACCTTGCTTACTATAAACAAACTATTACTATAAAAAAACTACATCAACACAGAACAATACTTAATAGTACATATAGGTAGGTACCTACTAATAGTACTGAAGTGAGATAGCTATTTAGTAGCTATTCATTGAAATTCATATGGTTACGTGATTGTTCGATACAATCATGAAAACCGGAGCTGCCCGAGCCACGCCTTCCTATATAACGCAAGTTCAAAGCCATAAGGATTTAATGCGTCAACAGAAACTACATAGTCATGAGATCAAACGCGCTGTTAGTAATTTTATTTATATTATGTTACGCGTTTCCAAGTTTTAAGCCCGTCTGTGCACTAAAGGTAAGTTACAGTTCAAAGGAGTTTATAAAGCAAATGCCAAGCCCTCTCATAATAAAAAATATAATTTATATTAAATATGTACCTATTAATATTATAGGTAACCAGGAACACATATGAGTTTGATATTCTATTGGGTACGCTGCCGCCCAAATAAACCTGCATTACATGAGAGAGATAACATAAAGTAATCTCTCGTAATGCAGGTTTAATTGGTAATTTATTATACGATTTATTATAGCTAAGCTGCAACCCATACCTCCCCCACAGAAATAGCTTCGAGAGGTCTAGAACACACTCCACCACGCTACTCGGATACGGATTGGTGGGGGAATTAGTGGCCAACCCAGTGTCGAATGCTCTCACTCAAGCCACCCGAAGGTCTTCGACAAGGCTTAACGATTATTTTCACCATTGGAAACAACCGGGACCGACGGCTTGACGAGCCCTACGAACCACGGTAGCGCACTTGAAATTTTGCCGCTATTGTTATGCCTGGTCTCAGAGGCGTTGTTACCTTCAGTTGCTACCCTTTGAATAGTACCCAAGACTAATCAAATCTCCTCATGTGAGTTCCCAACATTGGTTGTTTGTTTACCATACCTACACTTTTGTAGTTGAGATCATCTTAGTCTTCAAGTGTAGCAACACATAAGGATCGATTTAACTTACTTCTAACTAGTAGTGTTGCATATTGTATTACTAACTGTCAATTACAGTCCTTACTCCTTTTCTATCGACTATCGATCGATGACATTAAACATTATTATTCATAGCCACTAATGGCTGTTCTCGATGGTCGCCAACTCGCCCGCTCAATAGCCAACGTTGTGGACATGTTGTGGACCAACGACTAATCTAAGTATTGTATAATAATGTAGGTCCCTAAGTTAATTTATAATATTAGATCTTTTTGTTCAAGGTGTCTCTTGATGTGGCTAACCAGCAAGACCTAAATAATTTAGGTAGGTAAGCAGGAAAAAAATACGCTCAACGGAAGACGCCACGATTTAATCTTTTACCCACAGCACAACATATACATAAATTTTTAATGCCTTAATTCTTAGTTGCTTTAAAGGTTGATGTTAGTAGTAGAAAAGTATGTGGTAAGTGCTACTTCTAGTGTTACTTAACTTTTCACTTCAAATTCAAATTCTTGGATGCAAGTAACTAGAGGCACGTGCGACACTCTTAACACAACGATTCAATAAAATATTCCAAGCAACTGCTCCGAGGTCCAGCGTTGCAGATTGGTGGGAAGCATTGTTGCATGTAGGAAGTCGCAGATAATCGCATAGCATTCGCCCATAATTAGCAAACCCGTGCTCAAGGCCAGGGGTAACAAGTAGGTACCTAACTATCAATATTGTGTGTGTAATGTAATGATACTGCCTGTTACGTAGGTATAGGTAAAATAGTAGGGGAGAGGGAGGCAGTTTGGAACAGAGGCAGTTTTGAATTATCTGTTTTATGAACGGATCCTATAACATTCTTAACCTCTGAAACCATTTTAATACTGGTAAAACCAACCTACACATCTGTCAGTTCCCAACTAACGCCAATATCAGTGTCATTTTGAAAATCATTGGCCGGTTTGTTTACGAAGTCCTGAGTAAAGAAATTTTTTTTATGTGTAAGCAAATTACTGACAAGGTAAGTGTTATTTTCAAGTTGTTATTATTTTATCGCGTTGTTTATATTATATAAATTAATTTGAACTCAAGTAAGTTTTTTGTCCAGAGATGTTTATTTATGCAAGGTGGTGTTGGGGCAGATTTGAATAAAATTGCTGGGGCACTTTTGAATAAAGTGCCCTTATGGGTACCTAACCAAGTAAATACGCACCCATCGTGAGATTTTTTAATTTTTAATTGGTTTCTTGTTTCAGTTACTCAGAAATTACAAAATGAAAAAAGAAAATTCTGTGAATGAAGACGATGCCGAAAGAGCTGTATTATGTGTTGTCAACTATGGCTAAGTTAATAATCGCTGCGACCCATAGACGTCCCACTGCTGGGCACGGGTCTCCCCCACAGACACTTCTGCGGGAGGTCTAGAGCATACTCCACCACGCTGCTCCAATGCGGATTGGTGGAGTAAAGTAAAGTCAAGTTAATAATAAGTTAGTTTAATCTTGTTCAAGACTGCCCCAGACTGTTTAGAGTTTTATACAATTTATTTAAGTAATAACTAGTGTAGGTATAAATGTCTGTGTTCAATGATAATATAAGATGTAAATAACTTAAATATAGTGTTTGATTATATTCTAAGTTACGTGGGTTTTATTTTATCCTGGTTTTTCAATACTGCCCCTAGGGGTTTCAATAGTGCCCCGCAGGTGGGGCAGATTTTAACAAAATAAGGTTTCTAATAAAATGTAAATTGCGTTAGTTTGATGGTTCAAAATAAACAAATATCATTTTTATTATTTAGTATAAACCCCATATCTATTTATAAAATCATCCAGATTTATACCACCATATGAGAATTATAATTGATTAACTAAAAAGTGTTCAAAGGTGCCCCCCTCTCCCCTACTACTAGCTACTTCATTATAGCCCACTGTTGGCTTGTTGTATTTTCTTAGAGTGAGAGAACTCAGGTAATATGCGAATTGGCAAATTAGCCTTTAAAATATTATGTATATTCTTCACATTAATTTTCTGTTTTACAAACCTCATCGTCCATGCTGCTGGGCCAGACCCTCACAAGTGAGAGGCCATTCCACTGGCGGAAAATACATATTTCAGCTACATAGCGACATAATATTCATATTTCAGAGTACAACATTAACCAAGATCTTAGTCGGGAAAAGCGTGAAATAGAGGACTTCGAAAATGAAGAGTACCCTTCAGCTGTCAGTCAGGATGAACAGGAAGAATCTGGATTTTGGGATAGAATAGTAAAAGTTGCATTAAAATTGTTTAGTAGATTCATAGAATGGTTAAATTCTTCTTAATATATGTTTTACGATTAATTTATCTTGCAATCCAATATAATTTAGTTCCTTTTTTCTTTATGACTATCAAATAGAAAGTGTACCTATTTAAGAATATATAATTAAAATTGTAGGATTGGCGGCACTTTGAAATAAAAACGTCTTGAAAATTCGTCTTTACTTTTTATTCGCGTCTTAACAAAATTCGTCTTAAATTAATATATATACACAGGAGGAACAACTTTGTAAGAACTATGGTTGCCCGGGCAAATCCTACATTATATAATGTGAGAAATGTAACATAAACCTTTGTCTGAATGAATTGCTTTAAATGATTTCACCTAACGTAAGGTAAAACTAAATACCTGGCTAACAATTTAACAAATTCTGTAAGGGGTTAATCTATGAAACCTTTAAATGTTCTTCAGAAATATTCAATGGATTATAATTTTTAGTCATAGCTAAACTTCTAATAATTGACAGTTCATTATTATCAGTAGGTTTTATAAAGGGACTTATATCCCGATCATTGATTCTGATATCTTTTACAGCATTTGTATATGAGCCCCCTTTCATGAATGCTTTATTTGTTAGAGCAGTTTCAATAAGGCATTTATCTAGTACAGAAGCTATCAACTTATCTTCACACAAAGCTTTCCCTTCTAATGCATTAGCTAAGGAATGATAAACATTTCTGAAATCTATCTTCTCAGTGACAACAGGCTGTGGCAGGTTTTCAAAGTCAGCAATAAGCCTTAAGGCTGTAGCAGTTTCAGTGCGAAGTTCTTCAAAGGGAAATGTCTCTGTTAGAAGCTTGGCCCAACTATTCAAAGGAACATGAGTACGATTGCTTTCTCTTGAACGATCCTTAACTATTCTGCAATCTTCTTGTTTCAAAGCTTTGTTCTTAAAAAAATATATAGCTTCTTCAATATCTTCTTTAGTTTTACCAGGAATGTTTTCTTGAATTTCCTCAATATTATGTGATCCATACATTTTGATAGCATGATATAAATTTAACTTATCCTCCTTATTCCAGTCGGTGAGTGCACCACCGTCTTGTCGCTCCATAATGTTTTTGCAGACTTGTTTGGTTTGTTAACTTGGATTCCACAATTGAGTCTATAAACTAAAACTATACATAATCTATTGCGTTTTTGCAAAAAAAAGCAATGTATGTAAAACAAACAATACATACAATTAAATTTTGATTGAAAATGTTTTATAATCCCAGATGTCAGATTGACGATGACGATGACGGATTGACCCACAGATTAGTATATTAGCTATTGAGATCTCAGATAAGTGCCATTGATACAGAATCAGAGGATGGGAAATAAGGTCACGTGATTTGAAGCCGATTGTCTCTACAATATGGCGTTAACTCCACCCATCAACCGCCTAAAAAACCGCCCCCTGGCTCATAGTAGACTCTTATAATCTATACTGTCCAAATCGATTAAAGGATTATAAGATGTTTGCTATCTGTTTCGTTATAATTGGACACTGAGCAAGTAATTCACTACGTTTTATTAATTGATTATTGAACTGACAGCCCTTAAATTGTTAGAAAAGGTAAGCGTTACGCGATAGAAAGAGACGCGGTAGGTTATTATAGCCGTAGTAGGATAATAAACGCTGTACGATCTGAACTGCACTTTATTGTAATGTATCAAGAGTCCATACTGACAGAATTTAAGAAAATTGATTTTGGGGAGTGAATTTTCTGTTCTTAAAGTATTCTCTAATCTGTGCTTTGACTTCGAAATACTTCGAATTGAGGTAAGCTAGGTTGGGTTATGATTAGGTTATTACATTTTTCTTCAAACAGGAACTCCGCATACAACGACATATTAAGGCTTATTCATACTCCAGCCCGTTTCGTTCAGAGCTACACTTTCGTGCTGTCAGTAAAGAACAAATCTTCTGTATTCAGCCGTTAATGGGTTTAAAATGATTGTAAATAAAAATGTCACTTGGTAGTATAAAATTATATATTGATTACACTGTATGGAGAATGCGAGATGACCATTACATATTTATAATTAATGCAAACTGATAATTTAAATGTAAGGAACTGGCTCAATGGCACTCATTTACCAGCTGTATTTATAAATACAATGCCTTCAGGTGACATATTAATTTATACTGCGTTTAGAAATCTTAAAGATAAGGTTTTATGTACAAACAACTTTTCATGTCTGAATATATAGAAAGAGATTGTCACATCGTATACTCATAGACTAGTCCTTCACGACGGATAAACTGATGACGAAAGATTTATAATTTATATACATAAATAAATATTTAAATGCAGATATCGAGAAAACTAAATAGGACCACGGGTTGTCTATGTTTCTAGGAATACTGCATCTCTTTGAAAACTTTCAAATAAAGTTCCTTATAACTAAACATAATATAACTTATTATTTTACAAGGTAACTTAACCTACATACATTTTCTTGAGACAGTAACAATGATTTTTATAAACAAAAATGTATTGTTAAATAACACCTGGCTCTAATACTTATAAGTGTAATAGTAGGGTATAGTATTACTAAAATAACAACAATCGACTTTTAGCTAGATCTTGATAATATTTAAAGATGAAATAATAATTAAATGCAAAGAGAAAATTGAACACAGAGGTATACTAGAATATAACTTAATGATTTTGATTGAGGACAATGCGATATAGGTGGGATAAAAACTAGAGTAGGCTGCTACAGTCCAAAGTGACGAAAGAACACGCTATTATCATTATATAACTCGGCATTAAGAAATAAAACACAATATGGTTGTAGACTAGTGTGTGGGAAGTTGAAATACCACTAGTACTGTTTTCCTTAAATAGTTCAAACTTACAAAAAATTTAATAAATCAGAGGTAAAATATTCAGTCCAATTATACAGCTGTTCATAATCGACACTATTGTCTGCTTGTAGGTAATTAAGGTTTTTGATATTTAAGCCTATTTATATCAAGGAAGGGTTAAATAACTAATATTGCAAAAGTAATAGTACATCGTATCAAAAAGCAACATGTTAACTCTGCTTATTTAAATGTTCAGCCTCGTAACATAATAAAATTGCTAATTGTAACACGAAAATTTCGGGCGCCGACATAAGACTTCACTCACTTAAAAATTGATAACAAACAAATATATTATAGTTATTTTACCATGTTGAGAATTTTTATCATAAATTATATTTAATTTACAAAGAGTTTTAGCAATACATAAACATAATCTTAGGACAGGTTTTATCATATTGTAATGATAATATTCCGATATTGTACGAGTCTGAAGCTTACACTTTTTTATACAAAAATCAAATACTTACATAATATTTTATTAGACTAATTTGTAAGGCTCACAATTAACAAACGAAAAATATTATATTCCGAAAAAAATATTAGGGGAATGTAGTTAATTATATAGAGTAGTTTGAACAAGGCACAAAACAGTTCCCTTGCTGACTCAAACGGATTCACTTTAGATTAAATAACAGTGTTACATGAAGATTTGTTTCTATTAGCACATTTCGAAGAATAATTCGATGGGGTTATCTATATAGGGGTTGACTTATTGAAAATGAAAAGTATTTAAAATACAAATAAAACATGACAGTTGTTCGCAAGTTCATCAGAGGACTTCTAAAATAAAGTTTTATACGATAGCAAAGAATCTATCTTATGTAACGAGTGTAAGAAATAGTATAATACTAAAAATGAAAAATTATAGTTAGAGCAAGGTATACTGGGCAGTAGTAGTTTCTTGAGGTAATTTTGGCAGTGGACGAGATACGGATCACGATTGTCTGGCGTAATCCGTCGTTCATGCATAGGATGTGCCACTTATGTCATTTATCTACACAGAATATGTATCTCTCACTAGTGGAAACCCAAAAACCATATTTTATACTGTTTAATAAATTCGATAAAATACATAATATCTGAAAAGACCACTTTCTTACATTGAAAAGGAAAACATGGTTCCGGAGTACCTGTCTGCTTCACAGTTACATTACACGGAATGTTTAATATAACTGTAACCACAGATGTCAGTAAAATACACATCACAGCTCATTACAAGTGTTAGAGACAAACCTCTTTTCTTTTTCTTCAAAAACTGTTCAAGTCATCACAGTGTCCTCGTGTATAATTATGTGTTAATGCTATGCATAAATAAGCACTGCTACAGTCAAACTGATCCTTAAACGCAACTGATTTTAAGGTATAAAGTCAGTAATTGATAATTACGTATGCACAGACTGTTAAGTGCAAATATTTAAATCCAGGATAATTGCTAACCTGTCTCTTCGATAGGTTTTTGATATTTAATGGCCAATAAATCATTTAGTCGGTCGTTATCTCTCTTAAATCGGGGCTTCAACTGCCCAAAATTTAACAAAACAATATTGACGTTCATGACGTTTATACAACGGACTCCGCCTATCAATCCCCTTTTGATGAAAAAACATGTAAGTAACTCTAAAGGCTAAAAGTTGCCTCTTGTAAATGAGGCAGAATCGGAAGATCTTCCGAAACCAATCAATGGTTACAGCGGGATTAACTCATCACTACAAGTTTTATGGTGCTTTCACAAGGCTGGCGTCGGAGTAGCGTTGACCTCACGCTCGATTTTTTAATATCACTCATAATAATATACTTAAATGGCCGATGAGTCGCGTGCGAAAATGTTTTGTATACGAATACACATATTCAGACATATCGGTATACGGGGCGTATATTAGATGGTCTCACCGATGCCACGCTTGCCGTGTGCACGATCACATACAGTTTATATCTTGCAGGGATATGACCGATCTTTGACAACGCTTAGTACTTGGAGATCGCAATTTCTATCATACCCCAACTTAAGTTAATTACACAGTTCGAAATTGTATATGTTTCCACGCGTATTAATACGCTATTTGACCGGTTTCACTGGAAACTGTCTCAAATGATTTATATATTTTTTTTTATTGAACCCATAAAATAATTCATTTTTCATCATTAAATTATTGAATAAAACAAAAAACACGACTGCGCAAATTCAATTCAAACTTACATACCTACTTATAAATGAACTGGAAATAAGGAAACGAGATGAAATTTTCTTTTTAATTTGAATGATCATAGTTGACAGTGTTCACAAACACAGTCAGAGGCATAATTCGATAACAAAATAGAAATTATAATTAATGTATTTGATGCCTCCGTTTTCATAGAAAACAAATAGATAATTGTTGCTATCTTGAACCCTTGAGAACCTTGAATGAAACACCTTTTTTACTTACCGCACTTTTTTTGAGAAAAAAAAAGTTAAGACCAAAAATGATATAGGTACCCAGTTTCACTCTCACAAGTGAAACGAATCTAGCGACACCTCTGAAGCTAAAATCCATCACGTCGTTTAGGCTACAAAGCGTGCCAAATAAATAAATATATATATATATATACAGTAGAATCCACATATAACGACTTCGCTTATAACGACTAACCGCTTTTAACGACGATAATGTTTACTCAAGTTAGGTTTCATAGTTAGGTACTGAGAAAATGTAACCGTTTAGTGCGACTCCGGTTTAAGCGACCAACTGCTTAAAGCGACCATTTTTTATGATAATACGTCCGGTTAAAACGACGCGCAATGTTTTGTTTACACAACCTACGCACCAATACCTCGGCGCCCCAACTTCACCCCGCCCCGCGTGCATCCTTAGTGGCGTGTGTAAATCATAGTTAGTGTTTGTCACTTGTTATGACAAGTTCTTAAAGCTCGACAAAATGAGTTCTGTGAAGCGAAAGTGACAATTGAAGAAAAAAGTGCAATATAATTCCGATTAGAAGCCGGTGAATCAAATGCAACCATCGCAAAGGAGTTTGGCGTATCTCATTCTACAATTTCAACAATAAAGAAGAATAAATATAAGATCGAGCCGCTGTTTAGTGCTAATGTTTTGAAATGCAAACGTGTAAGGTGTTTTATAAATTAACTCCAGACAAGAACCATTAAAATGAAGCATTATGTGATTCCTACAAAATGTTTTATTTACCTAAATAAGAAAATCAAACTTTCCCAATTATAATAAATATGTATTCGTAAGTTAAGTACATGGAATATTTCTTAAGTACATACATACATATGTATTCTGTATGTACTTAAGAAATAATCCGTTTTGTACGTCATCCGGTTAGTACGACATAGTATCGCCGGTCCCTTGAAGGTCGTTATATCCGGATTCTACTGTATATATATATATATATATATATATATATATATATATATATAAATACATACTAGAAAAACATAACCCTCCTTTTGGTCCAGTCGGGTAAAAACAGGAATTTGAAAAAGGACAGCTAAATAAGGCGCCTAATCGCTATATTATGAAACCTGATGCCAGAGACGTAACATTGAATTATAAACAATCCAGTGTCATAGTTGAACAAGAACGAAAGAGCCATAACGTCACCGCCTTCATTGTGAATTAAGCCAGTCAATTTCGAATTTGATCACCGAGACACCCACGTCCAAGTACACTTATATGTTTAAAAAAATGGTTTAGGAAATAGGTCAAAAATAAGGCAATATCTTTGACGCTGTCAAAAAGCCAAGTGCAACGTGTGTCACGCACGTTGCACGCACGCTACTGTCGCGGCGCGGGCGGGACGGCAGTGTGGCGCGCCAGCACGAGCTCGGGCTCGACTAAGAAGCTCTCAAAGTTCGTGTCGAGGAACAGCTCTTGCAGGAAGCGGCGCGTCGGCAGCATGTGGTACGTATCCCTCGCGAGCAACGCGCACACGTCAGAGTACACTTATATGTTTAAAAAAAATGGTTTAGGAAATAGGTCAAAAATAAGGCAATATCTTTGACGTTGTCAAAAAGCTAAGTGCAACGTGTGTAACGCACGTTGCACGCACGCTACTGTCGCGGCGCGGGCGGGACGGCAGTGTGGCGCGCCAGCACGAGCTCGGGCTCGACTAAGAAGCTCTCAAAGTTCGTGTCGAGGAACAGCTCTTGCAGGAAGCGGCGCGTCGGCAGCATGTGGTATGTATCCCTCGCGAGCAACGCGCACACGTCAGAGTACACTTATATGTTTAAAAAAAATGGTTTAGGAAATAGGTCAAAAATAAGGCAATATCTTTGACACTGTCAAAAAGCCAAGTGCAACGTGTGTCACGCACGTTGCACGCACGCTACTGTCGCGGCGCGGGCGGGACGGCAGTGTGGCGCGCCAGCACGAGCTCGGGCTCGACTAAGAAGCTCTCAAAGTTCGTGTCGAGGAACAGCTCTTGCAGGAAGCGGCGCGTCGGCAGCATGTGGTACGTATCCCTCGCGAGCAACGCGCACACGTCAGAGTACACTTATATGTTTAAAAAAAATGGTTTAGGAAATAGGTCAAAAATAAGGCAATATCTTTGACACTGTCAAAAAGCCAAGTGCAACGTGTGTCACGCACGTTGCACGCACGCTACTGTCGCGGCGCGGGCGGGACGGCAGTGTGGCGCGCCAGCACGAGCTCGGGCTCGACGAGGAAGCTCTCAAAGTTCGTGTCGAGGAACAGCTCTTGCAGGAAGCGGCGCGTCGGCAGCATGTGGTACGTATCCCTCGCGAGCAACGCGCACACGTCAGAGTACACTTATATGTTTAAAAAAATGGTTTAGGAAATAGGTCAAAAATAAGGCAATATCTTTGACACTGTCAAAAAGCCAAGTGCAACGTGTGTAACGCACGTTGCACGCATGCTACTGTCGCGGCGCGGGCGGGACGGCAGTGTGGCGCGCCAGCACGAGCTCGGGCTCGACGAGACGTTGCACGCACGCTAGTGTCGCGGCGCGGGCGGGACGGCAGTGTGGCGCGCCAGCACGAGCTCGGGCTCGACTAAGAAGTTCTCAAAGTTCGTGTCGAGGAACAGCTCTTGCAGGAAGCGGCGCGTCGGCAGCATGTGGTACGTATCCCTCGCGAGCAACGCGCACACGTCAGAGTACACGCACGGGCTGCGAAAAATGTCTGGGTGACGCTGCTTTAGTGACAGCAGGGCGGATTTTGACTGGAATTAATTCAAAAACAATTATTTATTACACAGTTTCAAAACCTATATGGACATGGAGCGCTTCAAAAAGAGTGTGAAACGTTTCCTTCAAGGCAGGCAACGCACCTGTGATACCCCTGGTGTTGCACGTGTCCATAGACGACGGTGACCACTTACCATCAGGTGGCCCGTATGTCTGTTTGTCCGTCTATACTATAAAAAAAAAAAAAAACCTAACACAAAAGCGAATAAAATAACAACAAAGTGAAATAAGGGTGAACAATTCTAGACAATAAAATTTATATTATTTAATAGCGATCATGGGTATGGTATGTTATGTTATGTTATGGCTATCACTTAAGGCTCAGAGCAATCATAAATAATTAAGTCGATGTTTTGTGCTGCAATGTCGTTAATTAATCTCAAATATGATGGTAGCTAAAGGTGGCTTGCTAAGGCAATGGGGCACGCTTAAGAAATGTCAAAATATGATAAAAATTGGTTTTATAATAAATCAAAGCAAACCAATCCCAAGAATCCTATGTAGGTTATGCCTATGTGCAAAGTTTCATTCAAATCCGTTTCCATTTTAAAATATTAGTAAAATTTCATTAAAAAATCCTATTATATGGTCTCTCTTTGCCTATAAAATTGGAGTAGGTAAAATTGATAGTTTTTGGCGCCATAGATAAACTGAAAATTCGTACAATTTTCGAATATGAGTTCCTAATGTATCACTATCTAAAAATAAATGGCTACATTTGAAATTGAAATAACACGGCTTTCGAATAAAATTTATTGGAATTCGGAATGCACAATTCGATTTGCCAATCCACAGATAATTAAATCTGAAAATGCTGGTTATAAAATATCCAATTTCATAGTTATAGACTTCATAGTTATCATAATTTTAAAATAATTTATACTATTAAATATTTAATGTGTCTTCTTTCTAATTATTGCTAAACACATATGATTTGACTTACCACAGTGGGCTGCATGCAAAATGATAAAATAGAAAAGCAAAAAAATAATATCTTACAAAAAAAATAACAAACATTGGAAAATTACAAGAATTGGATAAAGAAATAATAATATGTATTAATAAATATTCTAAAGAGACGTGCAAAGTGTTTACCGCGCTTCTAATAACATTGCCATGCACTTACCACAATAGCCTGCATGCAAAGAAAACATAAAATAAAATAAACGAATAAACCAAATAAGAGGAGAAACCATGCATAAAAAATATCAATATGTAGTTAGAAGTGTATCCTCCTTGTTCATAACAAATTAATACACCTGTTTTAGCTATAGAGTCTTCTTCATTCAAACTCAATTCATAATTTGACAGAATGTCACAAAACACTATATACAGGCTTATTAATTCGATATGAATAAGATCCTGTGTATATGTTTGTGTAGGTATGTGTTTTATGAAGAAATTGGAGCTGTGTGTATATATTTTTTATAAAAAACAATATGATAATATGTCACGGCTTACCTGCTTAAGGTGAATAGGGTTGGCCATGAAATGCACATGATGCAGCAGTTGTGCGGCGCCCTCGTCCGCAGCGCCCGCGAGGGCACCCTCACCCGCGCCCTCCACTGCCGCTCCCGTTTCCTTCTCCATGCCTGCATACATCGACATCGTCACTATTGATAAAAAATTTTTTTTAAAAAGCTTTTAAAACTTTTTTTTTATTTTCATGCATCGTCGCTTTGTCATCGGAACCAAATATGTGTGCCAAATTTCAGCTCGATAGCTTCAGTGGAAGTGGGTGAAATATTGATTGCAAGATTCCAGGACATACATACAAGATACATACGAGTGAAGTTAAATAAAAGCTTTTAATAAAAATAAACAAGGGCATTTGAAACTAATATAGCGCAAAAATAAGTCGATGATACTGAAATTAACATAACATAACATCACGCCATCCCGACCGAAGAGATAGGCACAGGTGTTTAGTACACAGTAGGTAAGAAATTTTATTTTTAATCTATAAAAAAAATATCAGTAACTCTTTACAGAATTATTTTAGGTGTATTATTATAATAACCATCAAGCATGTGATGCTTTGTTACAGCGATGCTCAAAAGTAAAGTTTTATGAAACATCTTTTACAGGTGATAGGGTTTTTACTGATTTATCTATCTATATATATAAAAGGAGAAGTTGACTGACTGACTGACTGACTGACATATCAACGCAGGGCCTAAACTATAAGGGCTAGAACCTTGAAATTTTGCACAGGGGTTCCTTTTATAATGTAGGGGAGCACTAAGAAAGGATTTTTGAAAATTCACCCCCTAAGGGGGTAAAACGGGGGTGCAAAGTTAGTATGAAACTTTGCCGTTTTTGAAGTCAAGTGGGCAACCCGAACGCGGGCAGACGTCGTTAATGGGTCTAATTTTACGCGAGCGAAGCTGCGGGCGTCCACTAGTGTAAAATAAATTGAAAAATTTATTCACACACACTCATAGAACACTTCCAAGATAAATAATCAAACTTTCTCGGGCATATTTTTTGTAACTTTATCTGTCAAATCCTCGAACGCTCAAATACAAGGAAATGGTGATAGCACCCTTAACTCACAAGCACCTGCAAAGAACGCCTCGCGCAGCTCGTGCGAGGAGCGCGGGCGGGCGCGCACGCACGCCAGGCAGTCGGCGGGCGCGTGCCGCCAGCGCCACGCGCGCACGCTCGCGCCCGGCGTGCACGACGCGCTCGTCTGCGACTCCGACGCGCCCTTCGCTTGCCCGCCATCTTCAACCTTTCAAATATTTTTGACGTGATAACGTTTATTAAATCGATGAACGCCAACGCATCCGAAAAAGTGTGACGTCATGGTGTAGTTATCTGACGTCATAAAGTGTTGTTACCTGACGTCATGTGTAGTTAAATCGGATTGTACAACATTGTATACAGGGTGTGTGAGATAATAACATAGTATACAGGGTGTGTGAGACATGTTTTTTTTTTTGTATTGTATAAAATAATGATTATGACGTTATCACGTAAATCTATCGTCCGTAAACCGACTTTACAGACAACCATTTTTAATGAGCTTAGTGGTGGGGAATTGTTGTATTTGCGTGCGATTGTAATAAGTCGTGAGAGGTAGTCACGAACAACTTCACAATAGAATTTGTGACTAAAGGAAACTTACTCTAATTCACACAAGCTTATTAAAAATCTGTGTAAGACTACATTTTATCTGCAAATGCAGAAATTTCTACAGCCAATTTCCACGTTCCGAACCGCCTGCTTGATCTGCAAATCCATCTAATGTTCGCTTGAACAGTAGTAGCTTAAGGTTAAGTTTTATTCTGCATTAAGTTCTAAGCCTAGTATACCTAGTATATCTTTTACTGTATGTATAATTAATTAGCAAAAAAGTATAAAGTAACAAACCTTATCCGTAGCGCTCTTCTGCATATCGACGTCGCTTTTCACTGACAACGATATCGACGTGTTATTAGATCCCGTCTTGTCCGCGGCTACGACACTCGACTCGGACGCCATTTCGGGTTTCATAACGACTGTCGCGGCTGTTGGCACGGGGTTGCCTAATGTTGTAGTGGCGCCAATGCCGACTGTCCGCCGGACGTTAGTCCCGATAGATGACGATCCGAGGGATGAGTCTGCATCTGTAAAAGAAAAAAAATCTATGTTATTTACGAACGAATAAGTGAATAAGAGAACCATACAAACATCCACTGCGACTGACTTGGAACGAGAGTCTTATTAACAATGACTAACTGGACTATTACTAGCACCAACTAATAGGACTAACTATCATTAGAAGTCCCCAGTCCTAATACCCTCTAACGAACTGACCATTATTTGAGTCTTGTTCAAAGTCAGTTGTCATAGGCGGTAGCGGATAGTGGTGCTACAAGTTCGTTTGCACATTAACACACATCACTTCATTATAAAAAAAAGTCCCTCGCTGCGTCGGTCTGTCTATCTGTATAAACTCAAAAAATATGGAAAGTTTAGGTGTATCATTTGTTAATGTTTTGTGTAACTTGGTTGAAATATGATGATAATTTTTGAAAATGTCGAAAATCGTCAAGACGCTTGGGAGCTATGTACTGCAGTGTCTGATTGATGAATAGATTGTTTACTACCAAGAATTGATAGGTAGACTACAAGCTACATAATAACTGTGGGCCATAAGCTAGTACATACGCATACTAATACATATTATAATGTATGTTTAGTCTTACTCAATCACGCAAAAACTACAAAACAGATTAGGATGAGCACATAGATAGACGTTAACCTAACCCTATAAGATTGTTTACTAAACAGGACAAGATTAAAAAATCCATACTAATATTATAAATGGGAAAGTGTGTTTGTTTGTTTGTTTGTCCGGCTTTCACGTCGCAACGAAGCTATTAAATGGTATGGTTTTTGTGTGTGGAGATAGTAAGGAGGGTGGAGAGTGACGTAGGCTACTTTTTACCGCGGTAAAACATCCCCATGGGAAGATATCGATGTTTTGTTATTTCCTAGATAATTAGTTCCGGATATTGTTAATAGATGGCGTAAGTACAATTTAGTTAAGTAGTTAGTATAGTGGTTAAGTAGTTAGTATCTTTTAATCGTGGAACTGTCACTATTCATACACCACAAATGTGTCATGTATGATAAACAACTCATTGTTAATTCCCTTTTACCACGCGGGCGGAGCCGCGGGCAAAAGCTAGTGTAGTATATCTTACTCGTCCATTTCTGTGCGGCGTGGTCGGGCGTGCCGCGCGCCGCCGCGCTCGCCTCGAGCGAGTGCGGGCCCAGCGCGCTTGACGTCGCCTTCGTGCTCACCTCTTCCCTGCCCACGCCATTGTCGTCTCTGTTATTATTAATTTAATTATTAGTAAAAAAAAATATGCACATAATATATTTAAGTATTTTGAGAAATGTAATTAAATTATTGGATATGTAATACTAAATGAAGATTAAGTTAAATATGCAGAAAATTAATTTGAATTCTAGAAAAGAAGGCCTACGTACGGTACAACCGAAAACACCTAGTTCAATAAATAAACAACAATAAATCAATAATAGGGTATTACACCTTTTTTTGAAAACTGTTTTAAATTAATCCTGAGATCGTAATGAACCAGTAGAATTTTTATTTTAATTTTATAGAACCGAAAAATGCCTTAAAATCTATTTTTTATTTATGATTTTGAATTTTCGCGCGGAAACGCTAGCCGCCATGCTGTTTCGGCTCGTGACGTCACTTCGTTAGTAAACAATACGACTGCAAAAGACCAAGTAACAAGATTTGTGAAAATAGTTAGTTATAATGTTTATCATTGGCATTCATTGGTGTCTTGTGCATGAATGCAATATACAAGTGTAAAAACGCTACAAAAATTGTGGATTCAAGTGCCAAGTGATATTAAAATGAGAAACACTTGTTTTAAACTGGCAAGAAGAGACCCAAAATCATTGTCCACAAAGACTAGACTGTATTTCTGTGAAGACCACATTGTATTTCAACAGCTTGTGCCTTGATTAATTTACAAGATGTCCTTATTAAATAACTGGTAACATGCCTCGCCCTAGTACAGCTATCTACACATCATAGTGAAAATTGTACCAAAATTAATCAAGTGGTTTTGAAGGATTAAATGAATACTTGTACAGGCAGCTTTGGTTTTATACTATGTATCATTCGCTGCGACCCATAGACGTCCCACTGCTGGGCACGGGTCTCCCCCACAGACACTGCTGCGGGAGGTCTAGAGCATACTCCACCACGTTATATTATAGTAAATAAATATAACCAATAATAAGTATACTTTTATTTTTTCCATGGTGCCCTGTATAAAGATGATGTTGGTCAACACATGACTGAGTTGATTTGAAGAATGGGTCAACATGGCCACCATAATAGATGTTAGTGATATAGTAATAGATGTATATTTTTGAAGTGTATGTGCAAAATATGTGAATACATAGGCACTACAGGGTCTACTGCACTGCTATATTGGTATCAATAGAGCTTTCAATATTACATACATAAAAAGTAAAAATAAAATTAGTTAGGTAATTCAATAAAACAACAAGCATTTTTCTTCATTATAAAATGAATGTATTGTAAAAATCAACTACATAGGTCACAACGTAATAAACAATAACTGATGTATTATATTATAAAGAATTAACAATAACAAGAAAAGTATATTTTCTGTGATTTTCAAACTAACCTTTTGTATAAAATTGGAAAAATGTTATTCTTCCAAAAAGCAACTACACTATTTAATAACTTCATTACATACTCATGTTCTTATTCAACAGGAATATAGAGAGCTGATTATTTTCTTTAAAATCACTACCAGCAACACAAAAATAACTTTTGTTTCCATAAGCACAATACCTACATTTGCATTTGAACTTGTGCAAAATATTTCTTTGATATTGTATCGTCCTTATCTATGTAGTGTTGTGCAGTTTGTCACTAGACAGACACTTAATTTTTCAAAAGTAGTCTTGTTATTAATCACACCTGGGGAGCCAGCAAGCATTGGGAATTTCTCAGAAATATATAGACCACGTTTTTTCTTTTTTTGCATTCTAAAACAAATTTATTTAACAAACTGCTGTCTGGAACCATTTCCTCAAGTTTTCTATTAGAGATTTCTTTTGCACACAAAATTTTTATTGATGAACCGACCTTAGCCAGATTAGATTTCCTCCAATTTACTGAAGTACACGACGGGGCTTCAGTGGCGGTGTAACCACATTAAAAATGCAACACTGTACTTGCAGCCACCTTCTGACGAGGAGCAATCGTGGCACTTTGCACTAGTCACAGTCTCTTCCTGTTCATTCACAATAAGTGTCACTGCATAGGGCTTGGAACGCACTTTGTGTTCCGGGCATACCGTACACTTAACATAACATGCATTTGTTTTGAGCCCGCTTGAGCTGCACATAGACTATTGCGTCATCCCCGTAAGATTCCCTTCCCGACCTGATGACAAAAAATAGGTTAGGTGTATTGTTATTGTATTATACTTACTATTAGACTAAACTTGATACGATAGTTATGTACTTACATTACTGTTGGCAGAACAGAAATCATGATTGAATGTTTTGCAAAAAATTTCGCCACCATCAACGTATTTATCATTGGTAGATTTGTACTTTCTGCTTTCACAAAACCGTCTTCCATGATGCGATTTTAATAAAATACAGAATAAAAGTCCACAAACGTGTTAATACCTTGTAAAAATTTCAAATTAACAGAGAGCACGACAAAAATCTAGATTGTTTACTATCGGAGTGACGTCTCGTCGGAATCAAATATGGCGGATGGCGTTTTAGGAATTCTAAAAACAGATTAAAAAAGACGATTTTTAAAATTGAATTTTAAAATTCCCATTGCATTTTTATAAATAAATACTGACGTTTCTCGTTTACTTTTTTCAAAATCTATCTTATACATGCATTTATATATTTTTTCTTTCATGGTGTAAAATACCCTATTAGTCACCTCTGTGCTAGTGTTTTGTTAACATGCATTTTGATCAAATTCCTATAATTACTGGTCCACTGTTTAGCATGGATCTTCATTTGGAATGAACATAAATAAGGCAATAGCCAACCACTATGACGTAAGAACGGATTATCAGACCTCGAGAGCTCTCAAAGAACACTCACAAATCACTTCTGAGAACAATTAGCATTCAGATTTCATCGCGACGTTTTATGGCAACGTTACAGCTACTACAGGGTAATATTGAATTGCATAAAACACACATAAGTTAGATCAATCATTGATCTGTGAGTGCTGCGTGAAAAAAAATGCTCCTTCTTCTGATCCTGTGCCACACTAGTGACTTCCAGTTAGCGCCACGAAGGTGAAGCTATGACCTTGAATGCTCAGAAGTCGAAATTTAAGGATACCTTAAATGGCGTGGAGAGAGCGGATTGTCAGTGTAAGGGTTGATTGGTTCGCATGCCATATTATGTCACCTGCGAAATTCGCTCAGAGCTACACATTCGTGCGGACACTTGTACCATCAGGAGGCCCATAAGAATGTTCGTTAACACTGTAAATATATGTATAAACAAACCTAGGGAAGAGGTCTACAAGGTCTCGCGGTAAACAGATGCCGATGTACACCGGCGCCTTGGTGAAGGCCGCGTGCGGCGGGGCGTGGTGCGGCTGCTGCACTTGCGTGGACGAGCGTACCCGCGGCGGGCGGCCCACACCCCGCGCCCCTTCGCTTGTGTCGCCGCCCGCCAACGGCTTCCAGTCATACTCGAGCAAGCTAAAATATATGTATAGTTTGTGTGCAGTGTTGCCTCTTTTTTCTAATAGAAACATGAAAATTATACGATTTTTTTTTTCTATTATTCACTGCGACCCATAGACGTCCCACTGCTGGGCACGGGTCTCCCCCACAGACGCATCTGGGGGAGGTCTAGAGCATACTCCACCACGCTGCTCCAATGCGGATTGGTAGAGGGGTTAGTGGCCAACCCAGAGTCGAATGTTCTCAAGCCACCCGAAGGTCTTCGACAAGGCTTAACGACTGTTTCCAACATTGAAAACAACCGGGACCGACGGCTTTACGTGCCCTCCGAAGCACGGTAGCGTCCATGAAATTTTGCCACTAGCGGTCACCCATCCACAAACCGACCGCGCCCGTCGTTGCTTAACTCATTCGATCACATTGAATCGACCTGAGCCATTGGACTATGGACGCTACATTAAGGACAAAATACAGATTTTTTTTCAACTAATCCGTGTATTATAAACCTCCAAACACGGGAGAAAAAATAAATTTAGAACTTCATATTTCATTTAATGTTCAGATAAGATGTTGCTCTGCCGAAGTTGACGAGAAATTCGAGTCAGCCACGTTCGGCACACAAATTATCTCTGCGGCTTTTACTTGGACTAAATCGCCAAATAGTCGATATTCTACTTTCACATTAAAATTTTATAAGTGGTTCCAGGTTGTTTTCATTAGATATAATCTATGGAATTGATAAGCTTTGACAGCGGTTTTAGATTAATAGTATTTAGTTTAAAAACTCTTCTCAAGAGCCATGAAATTTCCAAACATTGAAAATAAAAAAATAAAAATTAAAGTTACCTCATCTTAGTCACCCTTTCTCTCGTCGACTTGGCTCTGTCGCGTAGTGAAGAGAAAGGTTTTGAGCGCCTGTTTGAATCCGTCAACAACCAACTCAAATCGTCGATGTCGCTGGAGCCAGTTGCTGCGCTCTCAGATAGATGAGGTCTACAAATGGAATTCAAGTTAAGACAAAATATTGCATTAAGTTTTCATACTTTATTTGTTACATTTAAATATTTGGGGACCTCAAACGAGTATACACTTCGATGTCAGACTATCCGCACATTAATTGTTGGATCTTTTAGCACTTTAAGTTCAAGTTTGTTATTGAGGCCGGTCAGTAAGTAAGCACGGACTACATTACTAAACATTACCTTTGTCCTTCCTCTATCTATGGTATAAGTGTAACTAGCACCCATTCGGTTGTTTTGAAGACTTCTAAATTTCTTGCAGTGTCAAATTACGTGTTATTATCAGAAGCAACTAACATTTCGAAGCGGTGGATATAAGATATAATGACTTGAAAAAAAGCGTTAAAAATAGTGAAAAAGAAACTTATCAAATAGTAATAAAATATATACCGTCTATTCCGATTCAGTGACTTCAGTGTGGCGTATCCACTCATATCCATTACTGTAGGCGGTGAACTTGCCACATCAGGAGTTGTAAAGCCTTAAAATTGTACAAAAGATTTGACCATAGGAATCAACAACAAAAAGAAACGGTTGAAAACAAAATACACATACTTGACGTGGAGATTCGTCGATGCGACTCTGTAAATTTTGGCCTTTGTGAACTAGTATTGCTCTTCATACCGTACAAGCTTGATGAACTAGGTATTGGACTTAGTGTCAACACTCTATCACTGAAAACCAGTAGGGACATATTAGCATGACGGAAAAATCTTTACTAATGTTATAAAGAGGAAAGATTTGTTTGTAATGTTTTCACACAAAAACTACTGGACTGATTTCAAAAATTCGCTAAAATAAGAAATTTTTAAATTTGATACTTACGGGATGGCATACTTCCCCAAAAACGAATCACAGCTGCTAACACCACTAGTGCTAGATTCGCTGGTATTCCTCACCCGGCCTTCGTGAGCATAGTCCAAAGAGTTCATTCTGCCAAGTAGCAGTCTGTTCTCCATGTGCATTCTATGGGAGCCGGGCCGCTCGTACGTGGAACAGTCCCTTAGAATATCTACAGTTCTCGACTCCGTTAGAGCCGATCGCTCAACGGAACTGGAGCATCCCTGGGACGGAAGAGTATGAGATTTCCGTTTGTCAGTTTCTCTACGGCCCTCTGATATACATCCCATCTTATGGTCCACCACATCTTGGTCCTTGAAATCTACTTGCTCCGAAACAGAGCCCATAGTACGATTCAATCTTGTGTTTTCGGAATGCAAGCTCTCAGCGGTACTCTGGTCTGTGTGATCCGAATGCTCGCTTAGATCCATATCGAAAGTGTTATACCGCCGGTCAGGAGAAGTTATATAGGAATTGGAGCTTTCATTGGGATCAAAAATTTGCAAGTAGTTTTCATCTGGTATCACTGGGAACTGATCGTGTCTTGTATGCCGTACACATAGCCAACCTAAAAATAGTTTTTTAACGTATTAAAATGTAAATGAACAGCTAACTAAACTACTGTAAATGAACACTAACTTTTCTAGTACTAATCCTACGTATCTACAGCTAACTTTCTTTTGTTATTATACAACACCAGTAATTTTCTTTCTAAACTTATTAAATATTATAATCACATCTTGTTTGTATGATTCTTGGTTCCTGCTATTTTGCTTACCTGGCTATTACCTTTTGTTCGTATATAGATTTTATCGTTTTCGTAGTCGCATAGCGAGATACCACTGTTCAACTTACCCAAATCCGCAAGTAAGTTCGCCCCTTCAAAAGTGCTGCCGATAAGGCACAGGACGTAGAAGGCGGTCGCGCGCACAGAGTACACTGGACTGTACTTGGCCAGGCGTACTATGTGCATCGGCGCGGAGTCTTCAACGAAGCCATTGCTCAAGTTCATTAGTAGCTGGAGGCCTTGCAAGGTAACCGCCGAATGGCCAACGGCCCAAAGGGACGCCTTTAGATCTGCTACTTCCTGCTCCGTTGTACATTTCTTGCGCTGAAGAATCTGCGAGGGAGTCAAGGTTGGAATTTAAAGAGAAGTCTTATATGGTGAACCGAGATCGTTTGTATTTTCAAGACATCATAGACATACACAAATGTAATTTAACACTATACTCTGGATGCGCGACTGAGGGCGCTGAAATAGTGCAAATGGGCTGTGGTGACGATACTGCTTCATTCAAATCGTATACAGATTCTAGCACTCACCCTATAGTTTTTTTTTTTTTTTATTAGTTTGTAATACATAATTCAAACCCCCCGATGTTATATTTCGGGGTCCTTAAATTTAATAATTTGTTTATATAAAGTACAATAATAATTAATAATTATCTTATCTATTTATCACAAAATATACCAAGTTTAAATTTGATTTATTAATATGGCCGTTGTCTAATGTATGTAACGTGTACGGTGCAAGCCGTACATTCCGCTGCGTCAGCGGTTTCCGCGAGCCGCGTGGATTTTATAGTCAGTATGCGTTCGGAACTAGCAAGGTGTCCGCGCGTGCTCACCTCATATCATATCATTGCATCAATCATTCAATCGTCAATCAAGCAATAAATAACCTTAATTGAAACCACTCGAGTATAATTTAAATCAATATCAAGTCAATATCAAGAGCATTTCGAAAAGGTGTAGTGGTTAGCAAAGGACCCTACATCCTTTTTTGGTCCTTCGAGCCGGATGTTAATGTAGTAGCATGTATGTTCTTTTTTTTTTCTCACCCTATAGTAGGGCGGCAACGCGGCGGCGAGCAGCGCGCGCGCAGGGTGCGGCGCGGCGTGCGCGGCGAGCGCGGCGTGCATGTGCGGCGGCGGGCGCGCGGGGCGGCGCAGCGCGCGCGCCCGCCGCGCACCCTCGCTCAGCGCCAGCGCCTCGTGCACGCCCGCCTCTACCAGCCGCACGTACCTTCGACAACACATTTATTTAATCAACTAGTCAAATATACAAAATCGTACTGAAATCTACATAATCAGAAACTAGTGGACGCCCGCAGCTTCGCTCGCGTTGAATTATATAGACATTCACTAACTTCAAAAACGGCAAATTTTCATACTAACTTTGAACCCCCGTTTTACCCCCCTAGGGGGTGAATTTTCAAAAATCCTTTCTTAGTGCTCCCCTACGTTATAAAAGGAACCCCTGTGCAATATTTCAAGTTTCTAACCCTTATAGTTTAGGCCCTGCGCTGATATGTCAGTCAGTCAGTCAGTCAGTCAGTCAGTCAGTCAGTCAGTCAGTCAGTCACCTTCTCCTTTTATATATATAGATTGATTACAAAAAAAAAAAGACAAACTATAATAATAGACTAAATGTTTTAAAAAATAAATTTCTTCATGTAGGTACTAGGTTCAAAAAAGCGTAGTCTGTTAAAAAAGGATTGAATAAAGACGCGTAACGGGAAAACTCTAAAAAAAAAATGATTAAAAATCAAATTACCTGTAGTTATAAAATTTTGCCCAGTAGTTTAAATGCTTTTTGAGAAAACCGATGCATTTAGAGTCCGGCGCATGTCCAGCCGCCGCCACTTCGAGGCACAGCCACAGCAGGTAGCCGCGGTCTCCAACCACCGAGAAATCGAATGACGAAGGTTCTGCGTTCTTATCTAGCTTGCAGTTTCTTGCGAGCATATCCTTCATCGTTATCATTTTGTCCAGAAAAACCTTAACAAAGAAAGTTGATTGAAATTCATTTACTTATTTATACATTTACGTATTTGTCAAATTACATTCATAAATTCATATCCAAGTCAAAAAAAAACAACAAAAATACTCACAGGAACACTGTAAGCTTCTTCCAGAATAGAGAGAGCACACTTTGATACTACTTTTGACTCGTCTTTGACTTGCCCAATAAGTATTTGTAGCAACCAAGTGTCCATGTCTACAGGACTCGCTTCATCACTGTCATCCTTGTGATAGGACTTCCACTGTTCTTGAACAATATTTTTTTTCAACTTTCCCTTTTTCCGGATTAATTCGCGTGATTTTCGCGATGCTCGTAATAATACGTTTAGGAACTGTGTTGCGTATAGTCTCGAAGCCTGGATCCCGCATGTGAGGGTTTTGGCAAGAATGACGCGTGGGCTCGAGTCTATGGTATAATCTAAGCTCGATATAACTAATTTAACGTAGCAGCTGTGGTGCGTCTTAGTTGATAATTCAAGAAGGCTGTAATTGAAGCAAAAATAACGAAATGTAGTTAACTGAATATTCGTATGACCAGAAAATTCCCTAAAAGAAATCAGAAAACTATCGCTATCGCAAAACAAAAACGTGCTTGAAATCTGTTGTCTTATTGACATATTTGTACGTAGCGATATAGTAGTATACGCGCGACCGAATCATAACGCCACTATGTAATGTACCGTATTTACAAAATTCATCCATAATGTAAAACATTAGGGTAACAAATTATAAGTACCAACCGTGAGAAGTTATGTCATTTAATTACTAGCCGCCGACCTTTAACGACAATCATTTTTCGTAGTCATATCAAAAAATAGAGCTCAAAATTGCTTATTATGTGCAATCATATTTTTCGCTTTCATGCAAGGTTATAACCGTTATGCATAACCTTACGTGTTACCCCACGTTTAAAGATCTGAAGAAGCTGTGTCCAATAGTAGACAGTGCATTGATTTAAAAAAAAGGAAAATCCACTTTAGACGTCATAATTCCAGTTATTTTACTCATTAAGTCAAAATTACAAACTCTGGTATAAGTGTCGGCACAAAATTGTAGACCTAACCATGAATACGCAGAAGTCGTGTTTGTACGTTATGCGCTGATTGGTTCGCCAGCCGCTTTATGTCCCCAGCATTGATAAATCATGCGCAACTAACCCCTCCTAATTTTGGTTTAGATGGCCGGCTGATGGACAGATGGATGTGAACAACACTTACTTGTCATACAGCCTAGTCTGCCTAAACAGCTCGAGGCCAGCGTGCGAGTGGCACAGCTGGCCTATGAAAAGGAAGTACATTTGGCACATGGTGTTGCACATGTGCTGCGGGCTGAACAGGCACTCGTGGGCTTTGCGGCCCGTCTCGATCGCCTCGATCTGCCGGCTCACGTCCGTGAACAGCTCTTCTAGAAGCTTCTGAGAGTCGGCCTGACAGAATAAACGCATTTATTTTAATCAATTAAACGAACTTGTGTACGGTCGACGCGCGGTCGTTATGTGTGACCGCTAGTGGCATTTCATTGGCGCTTCCGTGCTTCGGAGGGCACATTAAGCCACCGGTCAAGGTTGCTTTAAACAATCGTTAAGCCTTGTTGAAGACCGTCGGGTAGCTTGTGAACATTCGTCACTGTGTTGGCCTCAACACCTTCACCAATGCGCACTAGGGCAGCGTGGTGGAGTATGCTCTTGAACTCCCTCAGCTCTGGCATTGGGATACCAGTGCTCAACCTTTGTGAGTTGAAAGCAGATTAAATAGTACAAACAACAACTTTTTATGAGATATTACCGACTGACTGTGACATCGCCTGTGTAAATGAGCGACGACCACCAAAATATCATTTGGAAGCGAGTTTTGTCTCACATCATTAAAAATATAAAAATAAACTCTTACATACACCCTCACGGCTATCTCGAGTACCTCTCAAATATTTATAAGCTAAATAAATATCTGCCCTGGTCGGGATTCGAACCCGAGGCCCGCGGTTCGGCAGTCAAGGTCCACTAGGTCTCACTACCGCGCCACCGTGCCGTCAATAATATAATCGCAACGGACTCACGTCGTTGTGCCGCAGCAGATGCCTGATGAGCTGGCAGCCGGCCCGCGTGGCCGCGTGGCCGTGACACGTGCTCGACAGGTCCGTGTGGGAATACTTGTTCGATGACGGCTTCAGATAATTTATGATTCGTCCTGCCCAAGCCTTGTGACCACTGTCGTTGAGGTTTAACAAATGCAAATCATATGTTTCCTGTAAACACGCATTTGATTAGTTAGGAATAAGGAAGGAATAATATGATCAATTGATCACTAGCCCCTTTGATCTAAGAACAGATTATCCTCAGCTTATATGCCACAGGACCGGGTTATTACTCGGTACCCGGTTGAATGTTATTCTCAGCTGAGCAGCTAGTAATGTGGCATGTAATTGTTTGCTCTAAGATCTTAGTTATCCGAAATGGAATTTATAAAATAGCTGTTCGTTTTTGTGTCCGACTCCGAGAATCCTTACACATCTGCCTAAAGTTAAATAGGTACCGCATAAGTGAATATTCGGACATAGTTGTACAGGAGGTCATGCTGGTGTAGGCAAATATTTTTTTGAGAAGAACATTTTTTCAAATCCTAGCGTATCTTTATATAGTTGCTAAATTAAGTTCGTTTGCCTTGTAAGCGGTCTCTATTGGGGTATAATAAACACAACAATAACAAATTTTAGACTGTAGAGCATATAAGGAACCAAGTAGGTTATATATGAAACCTATTTTGTTCCTTACAGAGTTCGCCCAGGGCAGTACCATCGCCCCCCACGGTACCTGATACCATTTCTACCGTGTAATAATTCTGGTTACACATCTTTAGAGGCGACCATCTTAGTCTTACAAACAATTACTAACTGTACTATTACTAATACCAATTAACAGAAATAACTATCGCTATCAGTTCCCAGTCCTCATACTCACTAAGGAACTGACCAACTAATGTTCTAATTAACTCTCTCAGCTAACTGAATCCATTAAGTCAACCATCCCAGTCCCTATTTGTTCTTTCTCCTGATCAAAGTCAGC
Source organism: Carterocephalus palaemon (assembly GCA_944567765.1). Classification (NCBI taxonomy): domain Eukaryota; kingdom Metazoa; phylum Arthropoda; class Insecta; order Lepidoptera; family Hesperiidae; genus Carterocephalus; species Carterocephalus palaemon. Next base: position 8,136,967 of record OX155643.1, on the reverse strand, counting down.
CACAGTTGTAATGGGCGACAGCGGATGGGTGGTGCTGAAACTTCGTTCGCTATCTTGTATCCATAAAGAAAAGCCTGTCATAGCTATAAAGTGATTTGTAACTTTCTATCAATTGAGAATTTTAAATTGAGTTTGAATATAAAAGACGAAACCCTATAGCTAAAATACGTTTAGTAAATTGTTATGGATAAGAGGGTAAATCGATATCACATGATCATTTAATAACAAAATTACCTTTAAAATAGTTTGTATAATTTCCCAGTTCCAAGTGTTGCCATCCTTGTTTTGCATGACGAGCGAGGACCTTATCAAACTGTCGCTGTCTCGCTCGAACAAGCTGAACACTCTGCTCACGGCAGCGCTCGTTCGTGACGTCACGCTGTTACTCTTCACGAGCGCACTCACGTTCCTGGTGGGCAGGTCGGCCCGGGAGCCCACGCTGTGCCTTTGCTTCAGCTCAGGCTCTGTATCCGACTCATCCAAAAACTCCAAACTATTATCCTTCCTAAACTCTTGACACGGCCTCGGTTTAGCCATGCTAGCATTGTCCTTCTCCTTTCGACTTTTCGACGTATCTTCTAGTTTTATCCGAAATGCACCGCTACAATACTGAATAATATGATCTAGGAAAAGGCTATTAGTTGCCGGTCGCGCTTCGAACATGGAGTGGAGCCTTCTCAGCGCGGCCACCGCCGCTAGCGCTTCGGGCTTCCCCTCCGACGCTTGAGATATCAATGAAGGCAGTGCCGGTATTATATTACATATTTGAGGAGGTAAGAATAGGTGTATTAAATGCAATAGTTGTCCTAATAATACAGTCGCTCGCACTGATATGAAGGTATCACTCGTTACGATCACTTCAGCCAGTCCATCGAGTAATCCAGCCTAAAATAAAAAATAATAATTTCATGACAAAGCTTAAATTATTGTTCCAAAATATTATACAAGTACATACTAATATATGATAAGTTGGAATCTGACCTCCAAGAAACACTGAAGTAAAAGGGCAAGATGAATTTCCATAATATCAGGACCCGTGGCGCTGAGGTGAGGCAGAATAGCGATACCTTCAGCTGCCACGAAGCCTTCGTTCAAGCGCCACGAATCCTGAAAGTCCGATGGATCCACGGCATCTAAAGCTACGGAAATCTCATCCGTCCATTCTGGTTGGGGCAGTCCAACTAACTCGTAGAGTAAATCCAAAATAGCTTTCTGGAAAATTAAAATAAAAAAAATTATATGGATAGTATTAGTAAATTGTATTTGAATCTACGAGTATCTAGTATAGGGTAAGATTTATAGCTGGTAGAGCCTACATTGAATTTGCTAATTTATACAAAAATACTAAAATAATGTTTAAAAAACATTTTGACCAAATTGTGAATCTAAACCATTCTCGAATCTCCTTGAACACACACAAAAAATTTCATCAATATCTATCCAGCCGTTTAGGAGGAGTTCACTGTCATAGACACGTACACAAGAAATAAATATATATAGATATATTGTATATACTCACTCGGACCTCTAGCCTCGGGAGGGAGAGCGCCCTGACTAGGGCCCGCAGCCCACCCGGGCTACACGGGTGGCAGAAGTGTAACAGGCCCGGCCAACTACGTAGTACACATAGCAACGCTAATCTACTGCATGTAAACCGCATCTCCCGTTCGTCACTGAAAATAACCAATCATCATTATCATTACTTATTGTCGACTAAATGACGGCAGACTATTGAATTGACTGACAAGAATCATGCTTCTGGATGAAACAATGCTATGTGGTACACGCCCATGAACAACAGCCCGATATAAGATAGATCTTGAATATCGGCTATTGACTAAAGACTGGTGTTGACCACCGCAAGTCTTTTTTACTGTAATTTTATGAATCAATTGTCATTTTAGCTTGTACAAGTTTTTGACGTTAGTACCTACATAGGTACTTACCGACTACTATCTGTTCCCGCATGGCGGACATGAAAATCACAATAAGGCGAATTAAGGCAGGTAAGGTCGATTCGCGCGGCAATTCGCGAGGCGGGGTCGTTCAGTGTGTGCAGCAGCACTCCACACAGCGCTTCCGCCATGCGAGGTGTGGCACATACTGCCAGCTGGCGAGTCACTGCTGTCACACCTCCGCACGAGATGAACAGATGTGGATTTAGTACACCTGTAAAAAGTATTTTTGATTGATTGATAATGATTACTTATTTTCTTTAGTAGCGGAATTGCCAAAATTTGATCGAAACGAGTGTCCCGGGGACCGTATCTAGTACCTTTAGTTCAGACTACTGAATACCGTTTGATTGACAGCTCAATGGCTATCGAACTCTCCAGTCACTCAAGGGGGTGTGGATTCAAATCTATGGATTTGCAGCACTCTTATAGCTTTTTTAATTTAGGGTCAGGTGGGGTAAGGGAAACATACTTCATTTTGTATATTTTATGTTGAGCTCTAACCACTGTATTAAATGTCGTGTAATCATCTTGGCAAACACAAGTTACACTTCTTTTAGTCGGCTTTCTAGTATCGAATGATTTTTTAAACTAGCTATAATGCATGAAGCTGAAAAATTATAAAACTAAAAGCTGGTTCTGTTGTTCCACTTTCCCGGTTTTTGGGGTAAGGGAAACACTTGAATTAAATCTAAAAGTATTAATGCTAGAACAGACTACTCCTGCACAATAAAATAAAGAAAAGAAGAATCAAATGAAATCCATAGTGCATTGAAATACGGTTTAAAATAGAAAATATTTACATTTATCGAAATTCGGGGTAAGGGGAACATATGGGTTTGAGACAGGGGTTCACAACTTTAAATGAAAGCCGAGTTTTTATTATATTTTAGTTTATTAACTGTAAAATTACAAGTCTCTCATATTTCAGTATAGGGTAAGTTGTTAAAATGAAAGGTGAATGAAACCAAAAATCAGCCCGAGGAAGGGAGCATATTACCTGAAAGTAATCAGAAGTGTAATCAAGCAAATTTGTTAATAAGATATAACCTTAATAAATACCTAATTATTTATACCTAATTTTGCGATTGTAATATAATAAAATACCTAGGCCTATAATAAAATACCTATACCTAACCTAATAAAATACCTAACCTATAATAAAATACCTATACCTATTCTCCTTCTTCCTTCTCAGTTCCTTGGGAAAAGTTGTTCAGTTTCATGCCCTAGGAACCCTTATAGTTTCGTCAAGTACGTCCATCCGTCCGTCTGTCTGTATGCCCCGCTTCAATAACTCTCTCATTTTTTCACGTATGCTCATGAAATTTGGTATGAAGACAGATAATAAAAACACAAAACCAGAATTCTATAAAAAAATATTTAAAAAAGTTTGGGCCCTGTCCTATACAACTAAAAGAGGGGATTTTTTTTGTTACCGCTGGGCCTCGCTCAGCTAATGAGCTTATAAAATCAAAAAAATGTGTATTTATGGTTGTTCACTCTAAATACAATATTTAAATTGAATTTGCCAGCAAATTTCATAAAAAAGAATAAAAAAGGAGGTTTTTTTTTAAATATATGTACATAATTTTCCGTGGACACCTGATAAATGGTCCAGTGCTCCTCGGGTTAAAATGTTGATGACTCCTGACATCGGGAAAGGGAAACATATGTTCCACTTGACCCGGCTATGGTAGTTCCCCTTTCCCCGGTAATGAATTTGTAGATTATGTTTTGAATCACATTGAATTTACTTATTTATAGCGTAGTTTACTCAAATTCAAATACATAACATGAAAATAAAACGTATAAAGGAATACTTACCGATATTGGAAGTCTTCAGACATAACGTTTCGTCACACAAAACATCACACAAATAATACGCGACCAACTCGTAGTTTTGTAGCACGCCAACTGAATTTTTGTTTTTGTCAAAGTCGCGCACTGGCTAGACCTAGCGCCATCCTTGTTTTTGTTTTGTAACTAAATACTAATGACTGCTTTTTCGACCGACAAATCACAGAGCTACAGTCTATTGTTCTAGATTTACAAACCACTGTTTCCTTTCCCCCGTAGTCCCCCTTACCCCACCTGACCCTATATGAGATTTAAGAAATTAAATGTCACCTGATGTTAAGTTAAGGAAAACATCGTGAGGAAACCTGCATGGCTGAGAGTTCTTCATAGTGTTCTCGAAGGCATGTGAAGTCTGCGCATTCGTACTTGGCCAGCTTGGTGTACTTTAAACTCCCCGCCCATTCAGAGACCCAAGCCGAAGCCGAATAGTGGGAAAAACAAGGGTTACGGTGGTATTAGTTTACTAACATATTTCGGCTAAGGTAGCAATTGCAGGCCTGGACAGCCTGTCGCCACTGCCGTCGCCCTCGCTGCCTGAGCACGCCACGGCGGCCAAACACCTCAAGAGGCCCTTGTCAATATAGGCGGCCCGGTGACGCCTGTACGGTTGCTCGCCTGGACCCACCACTGCTATTATCCTCCTAACCACCCTTAAAGCTTGAGCACGTTCTTCTTCATTGCGGAGCATTAAATCCATTGACCTTGTAAAAGCAATATGACAAATTAAGTCTATTTTAATTATACAAACTTTATTACAAGCTTTCATGCTAACCCATGTGATTAGAACCAGAAGACGAAAGTTGGAGAATCAGGAAAAAAGGAGAGCTAGTACAGCTAATGAAGGAATGAATCCGTGAGGCCTACAGACTTCGTTGGCTAGGGCATATAGAAAGGATGGGAGAGGATCGGACGGTGAAGCAAGCGTATCTGAGCACAGCGAATGGTCGTAGCCCCGTGGGGCGATCCAAATATCGCTGCAATGAGGGGCCATAAGAGACCAACAGCACCATAACGACCATTACTGACGGGAAGTGGCTCAGGATAGAGATATAAGGCGCTCTCTTGTGGCGGAGGCCAAGATCACCTCTGGGGTCGCTGAGCCGCAGTAAGTAAACTATACTATAAAATTTGAACAACCATGTATAAAATTTACACATTAACGTTAACACATTTGGCAATAAATAAGAAGGCCTAAATCACATTTATCAGCATTGATTCGCATTTAACTCATTGGTTTTGGACATTCTAAAATTTCAAATGCATCTTGAGTCAAAGGTACGATCTTACTTACGACCATATATGTACTATAATCTGCCAAAACTTTTCAATTAAAACACTTATTGTAATAGTGTGTATAGTCACAGTAACTTAATTGATGAACGGTAAATCATAGATTTTATCGACAAACCAACAAACACACTTTCGTATTTATTTATTCGTAAGGATAAGGATTCTTACATACAAGCTATTTTTAAGAGAAGCAATTAACCAAAACACCTTACCTTGTTACTAGATAAGGCAACTTCAAAATATTGAAAGTTGCAACATCACTCTCTGTTTTAATTAAATATCGTAGTACTCTCAGGGCAGCTGCTCTTATAACCATGGATTCATCAACCAAGCTGACTCGAATACTGTAAGGATAATATATTATACTAGAAACAACAAAGAAGAAAACCATGCCCTTTCTGAGCTTAAGGACTAGAAAAAATTTCCATAGAACATTCAAATAAACTGAGCACATGAACCATTGGCCATACTTGGACATTCCTAGTCCTATAAGAAGCAATTATTTACATATTAGCTACAACCCACTATTGGGCATAGGTCTCCCCCTAAGACTAACCTGTGAGAGGTCTAGAGCATACTCCATTACACTGCTCCAAAGAGGATTTGTGGAGTGGTCAGTGCCCAACCCAGTGTCAAATATTCGCAAGCCACTTGAAGGTCTTCAACAAAGCTTAGCAATTGTTTTTACTATTTATAACAACTGGGACTGATGGCTAAACACTCCAAAGCTTGGTAGTGCCCATGAAATTTTGCTACTAGTGGTTACCCATCCATTACAAATGGAACTAACTCATAGTTGCTTAACTTTGTAGATTACATTGAATTCTCGTGAGCTACAGTATAGCTACTATTTAAAAATTCAGAAATAACTAACATATATAATAAAAATCTGTAAATTACTAACCATGTCATCAGCTCATCAGATGTGAAGCCCAGATTACTTCTATCTTCTTTACTTATAAGCATTACTAGAGCATTTAGAAAGGACAACCTGTAACTATCAGAACCACTTCTAGGGATAGGCTTCACACCTGGCCTCAATTCTAGGCCTACATTTTTATTGCTTGGTGAAGCTTCACTCTGGAATGGTTTCTTTAAATACAAACCTTGGATGATTTCCCTAATATTTTCTTCTGGTGTTTTATTTTTAGTGTCTAACCTATATAATTCGCCACCATGTTTACCTGAAAAATAATGAATCAACATATAAATAAATATTCGAAGTTTCATAAACAAATAAGTAAATTGCATTTTAGTATCGATCCTATTTAAAAAAAAACCTTGAAAAGCATTATCCAAACACATACCGTGTATCAAAATCTAATATTTACTTACCTTTTCTCCGACCCAATCTATTCTCAAAGTTGGCCATTATAACATCATTAGCAGATCATTAAATATCTTACACTATAAAAATTACTGTGACAATAACAAGTTATGATAAAATAAATCACATAAATCTTCATCATTTCTACATTGACCGTATTTCTAAATAAAAAGAATCAAGCATGGTACAGATCAAAAATAAGTTTTGCAAGCAGTATGTAGAGTTTAGAGTAGACATTTAGACATTTCCACAATGTTTTTATGACATTGTGACAGACAGAAACAAGGAGTGACAGAAAGACCTAATGATAGATGTCTAATTGCCAACACAGATTATAAATATTTTAATATATGTTTTCCTTGATACTTACAGTAGGTTCCTAGCTACTAAAATAATAATCTGTGCTCTGTGCGAACGAAATAAATCCTCCTGTTTATGCCACTGTAGGCGCTCATGCGTGAGGGAATTCGGATTCAAGGAAACTGTTCTTCTATCCGGACAGTTACTCCAATAGTCCAATCCCCATTGGCAGGGCCGGAATTAGGGGAGGGCAAACGGGGCTACTGCCCCGGGCCTCCACAAAAGAGGGGCCCCCACAATAGAGACTTCGAAAAAAAACAGTTTTAAATTCCGAATAATAAACACTAGTAAACAAATTTTCTTTTGTTTTTTTTTTCGCTGTTTTACCTTCTCCTTTACCTTTGTACAAACATGATTAGATTGTTCTTAAATATTAACAGAAATCATTTATCTATATTTTTATTATGTTTGTTAAATACTAAAATAATCTACTCGGTTTCACAGTAAATTATTGATTAGTTGTTCATCTCATTTGAAAAAAATAATTTGGGGCCAGGGGGCCTCCACTCCTTTGGAACCCGCCGACACACGATAGCGGCACGGCGTCAAAGCGGAAAGCGTCTACTTCCCCTTTGAGTCCAGCCGACGGGCGGCATGACAAAGGCTCAGGTGCATCGGCGTCCTCGCATTGCATCAACAACGCATCGACAACATCAGTGATGCTGCACGCTCGCTCTAAAGCCGGGTCCAGATATGTATCATTTGCCCGACTCGATCCCCGTATCCGTATCGCTGTATCCCGTATTTTATTTTATTTTAAGGATACAGGATAGCAAACGAGCTTGCAGCACCACCCATCCGCTGCCGCCCATGACAACTGTGACTGACTTTGAACAAGACTCAATTAGGGACTGGGATGGTTAGTCCAATTAGTTGAGAAAGTTAATTAGAACATTAGTTGGTCAGTTCGTTAGTAGGTATGAGGACTGGGGACTGTTAGTGATAGTTAGTCCTGTTATTTGGTGTTAGTAATAGTCCAGTTAGTACTTGTTAGTAGGAGTCTTGTTCTAAGTCAGTCACAGATGTGTTGCTACCCTTGAGGACTAAGATGGTCGCCTCTAAAGAAGTGTAAACGGAATCCACACCTTTCCAACCGGACCACAATTGCTTTAAAAACAATTATTACACGTCAGAAATGGTACTAGGTACCGTGGCGGGCGGTGGTACTGCCCCGGGCGAACTCTATATGGAACCAATTAGCTTTCATCCTATTTGGTTCCCTATAGGCTCTACCACCTATAAATCAAGCTCCGTATCTAATAATTTGTGGACGCATCGTATCTTGGTATTACGTATCGGTATCTCCTTTGATGATCGGACAAAACCGACACGACATGGGTCGGGCCGTATCATATCGCGTATCATCACCCGTCCACATAATATGCGATCATGACATACGCGCTCACCGCTCTCTACTCAGCGCTCGCCGCTCCAGCTCCAGCTTTATATAACTCATCACCTATCACAGTCATTACTTGCTCAGTGATCATCACATAAGTACAAGTATAGTCTGTCAAGAAAGTCATGAAAAAAAAGGAGGGCGCCACTATCTTTAATATGATATCCCTATATACATTGACTGAAAAGTTTTGATGCTTGGTTTTTATTTTTATTTTATAATAAATATAATAAGTTATTATTGTAAATACCTTATTATTAATAAGCCATTAACCTCTCAAGCGTGACGCAGATTTGACAGGAAAACGTCAAGCGTGGCAACCGGAGACCGGTGTTCCCAGGCTCACTTATTTCTTGGCTCATTTCTTATTAGATTCAGTTTCTTTCCATTATGACTGTTTTAATAAGCTAAACCTAATTAAATTGAGAATCTAGAAACATTAATCTAGTGCCATGATTTATTACAACTCCGCCGAGGACGTAATAATATTAGAAAATAGCTTTGGAAAAATAGGTTGTGAAATGTACTGATGTTATTTGGATTTTATTAAAAAACTACGTAATAAATTCTATGTGTTTTTATTACTATATAATCCTGTCCATGTATCTAAAACAATACAAGCAAAATATTAGTATACTACCATACAAATATTTCTTGTAAAACAAGTTTATTTGATCTCACTCGCACGACGTCCACTTGAGTGGTGCCAAAAGTGGTCGTTATATTTTATCTCGGTTCTTATTACTCATAAGGCGTAGAACAAAGCCTTTTTGTTTACAGTAACTAGAGTATATCTATTATACGATAGCATAACGAGCAGATCGTTTATATAACTTGATTGAATACGTTTCGACAGTTAAAACTTACGACTGACTGCAATCTATAGTCTCTATGGCTGAATTTAATTATGTATACGTCTATCCTGCTATTATGTAACAGGGCTTAGTGAAAAATAGCTCTCAAAATCGGCCAACACTAGGGTACAAAAAAAAATAAACTGAAATAATATTATTTTTTATTAATCAGAGTCGAAATCTGTGTCCAGGTATTCGACTCCCGAAATATTTCCTGAACTTCCTGCACAGTGAGGTTGGTCCATTTCTTCCTCTTCGGATTCACTGGAACTATCATCCCCTAATTGGATGACAAGTCTATCAACATCGTTATATAAAGTTCCTCCTCGAGTGTGATATTCTTTTTCAATCTTAATGACATGGTCAACACAATTTTTCCATTCTTGTGAAGTTACTGACTGGAATACTTCTTCTGCCAACTTTGCAACATTTTGACCACCAACATTCTTTAATGCAATACGCTTTTTTACCATTGCCCAAATTAATTCAATGGGGTTTAGATCACAATGGTAAGGCGGCAGTCTTACCACTGTATGTCCATATTCTCCTAAAAGTTCATCAATATAATATACAGGGTCAGGCTTATGTTTTTTTACCAACATTAACAAGGATGGTTTCCTTAATGTTTCATCAAATGCAATGTTATTTTCTAGTAACCACAATTTTATTTCATCGACTCTTGAAGCAGATGTAGGAGCCTGGTGAAAATCGAATATTTAGTAATGTAATTTAATTTTAAACATACAATCATTCTGCATAATATAAAAATAAGAAAGACATTAATAATAATATACCTTGTTTGTTATAACTGAGTGGTATGGTGCATTATCCATCACAATGATTGATGGTTCATTTAAATTGGGCACTAACTTTTCTGTTATCCATTTCGTAAAATTATGAGCATTCATCTCGGAATGGTAATCTTCTTGCTTGTTTTTACCAGAAAATATTAGAAGCGCATTCGGCACAAAACCTTTCTCACTACCAGCATGTACTATTATCCACCGTTTCCCTTTGGATATATTTTGTTGGACACCTGCAACATTAACAGACTGCCAACATTTAGTTACTTTGTACGACTCGTGTATGTAACTCTCGTCCAAATAAATAATGTTTTTTTGAAGTTCCTCTGGCAAACTTCTATTGTCAAGAATTTGCTTTAAATAATACTCCCGCTTTGATGCTATTGCTGGTTTCTCTATCAGGGCCAATCTATTTGTTTGACATTTTTTAAATTTAAAGCCAATGGAGAATAAAATCTGTCTTAAATGTTCGTGACTGCCATCAAAATTCAATTCGTCCTTCACCGTTGATAATAGTTTTCTTAATGTAGGTACTTCTTTTTGTACAGTGTAGAAAAACTGAACTTTTTGACGAATAGCACATATATCAAAATCATCGATCTCTTTCTTAGGTCTTCCTTTCCTGTTTTTGCCAGGCGTTACAAATTTACCCCCATTCTTCATGCCTTCGTCCACTATGCGCCGAACGGTGCTTTCGGAGACACCTGAAAACAGTGCGAGCATATTAAATATAAACAAATAATAAATATCTCAAATTATTTAGTTATATTTGAATAAAAAATAATAAAGGATCAAAATTGTTCACCGTGTAGTAATATTTGCAGCATAATTAGGTATAACTTGATAACCTCAAAAATAGGTAAACAATACTATTTATACAAGTAAAATTACATTTAAAAACAAAAAATTTAGAGGGACTACAGTCGCTTCACTTTATTTAACAATAAAATACGTGTACATACCAGTTACTTTTGCTGTTCGACCGTAAACATCGTCCAACTCGGAAAGCAACTTTCCCGCTTGAAATTCACTCATAAATTCTTCAAAAACCTTAAATATGATTTGTCTCGAGCCACTCTTATAAACATTCCGATTCATTCTAACTTATTAAACCGTTTCAAGATAAGAAAACCTAGAAATACTTCAAAAAATCCGTGCAAATCATTCATAACAACCTACGAAGTGACAATTGATATACACAGCTTGATAGTAATTCAGTGTTGCCACAGCATGCAAAATAATTAGTTCCTAAAACATTCTTTTCATGACTTTCTTGACAGACTATAGGTGCTTACATAGATTTATTACTCTATACTTGGTGCTTATTTAATTTGACAGAATTTGACTTGACAAAGTCAGCTCATTGACCTATTTCTTTCTTTGGCTCATTCGCAGCACAGAGTTATTATTTTTGGGCTCATACAATCAACTGTCAAATAATGTCAATTGCTGTCAATTTATCGCACGCGCGCGACGCACCATAGTCAAACAGCCCTTAAATTTATTGAATTTCTTTGCGATTTTATTATTTTATACATTGTAATTAGTAGATCAGAAAATTGACTTTCATATTACTGTTGAAACATTGACCTACTGCAGTAGCCCATAAAGAAGTGCTTTGAAGTCACAAACTTTTTCTATAGCTCAGATAACACACATCACTATAACAATCAAAATCAAAATATTTCTGTCAATAGAATCCTTTGGTTCATCACTGGTGTTTTGATTTTTGAAAATGGAGGAAAATATAAACAAAATTGAATTGTCTGCATGTCGTATTTGTTTGACGACGAAAAAGCCTTTAAATCCCCTTTTTAAATACAAGTTGTCTGGCAATTACGCCGAAATGTTAACTGCAATTGCCGACGTGAAGGTAAGTGACATTTCCCATATATGAATTGAAATATGAATTCATCAAAATGTTGAATGGAAATAAGTAAAATATTTTGTACAAATCTAGTTCTTCTTTCAGGTCAGTTCTAATGATGGTTTGCCGGAGAAGATATGTTCTAAATGTTGTGTAGTGCTGGAAAAAGCATATCTTTTAAAGACAGTAGCTGAGAGGTAAGAGTAACATTGTGTACAACAAGAACGATATTTACATTTCACCACCACCATTACCTGCATCTACCAGCCAGCCAGGAATCCATAAAATTACTGTTACTTTAAAATATATTTTAAAATTAGAATGTTTTAATTGAAGATGCATAGAATTTTTTTGTACAACAACTAAGCTTTTACTTAAATCAGGGCTCACATATTATCTTTTAGCACATTTGAGACATAGACCTACATAAAGGTGGAAGTTAGTTGGCTTCAAAAACGATTGAAGCACCATGATGGTGGTGCAGTTTAAATCACAATGGTGGGTTGTAAACTTCCAATGGTATGCACACCTGGTGCTGGGTTGTTTGGTTACTTCAGTTATTGTTTTATAAAGTGGTTCCACCTTTTCTATTTCTGTGGATTTTTTTTATCTACCTGTAATCAGGCTTTTTGCTATTTATTCAGTTTAAATAATCCTAATATATTACTTAGGATACTAATCAAACCAACCAACAGTAATATATGACCTGTGCAAGTTGTATTATCAAGAAAATATACCGAGGAATATAGCACAGGCAAATCACTTCTGCCTAGAAACATCCACTTCTCTGCCCAGCACTTAGGACCCGGCATCACTACCAACTCCGCTCACCTGTGTGTGGGCCCCAGGATTTACGAATTATTAATGAGATCAAAGCTTTTCTATTATCATTATTAGTAAAATATTTATTTATACAAATGGGAAAGGTTGTCCTTCTCTGCCTTAATTTAATAGGGGATAGAAATTATTTTTTGCATAGATGTTGTATATGGCTAGAAGAATGACATATGATATGTTTTATCCCAGAAAATTGCACAGTATCTGTGAAATGGAAAAAACAAAGAATTATGTATTCATTAAATTTTTAATCTACTGATGGCTATATCAAATTTTTATCGGCCAGACTGTGGGTGAAGCTAGATTTTTATTAGTGGTAATCTTTGGTGTAGCTTGCTGTTGATGAAGCTGGAAGGAATACTTATTATATTTTAAAACATTCCTGGATGGTAGAGGTAATTCTGCATGTAAAACGATTTGATGCAGGCAAAGTTGGTCATTAAATTATAAGTAAATTAATAATAGCGGGGACAGCCCACTGGCTATCGAATGTGTGTGATGATGATGAAATTTATAACAACAGAAAACCATACATGATATTCTCCATTTTATTAGATATAATAAATGTAATTTATTTTTTTCTTCTAGATCAGACATGAAGCTAAGAAAACTATTAGCTAAAGCTAGTGAAATGATCCCTACTAAAAAAATATTGTTTGATTCATTTACGGATATAAAAGGTGAAATAGGGCCTCTAGCAGTTAAAAGTGAACCCAAGTGGGAAGTAGAAATAGATGTCTTAGATCCTAATGTAACAACACCAGCAAATATAGGTGTTGGTAATGATGGCACTGACCTAGTGATTGCCAATACAGTGATCAGAAAAGTTGACAGCTCTGAAGATTCAAAAATTTCTGATAAATTGAGATGCCAGCCAAACAGTCTGAAAACTGAAGATAGTGTAAGTGACATTTGGTGCTTTAAAAATGTTTTATTTTTCTCAGATTGCTGAGACCACCCAGACAATTGTGTAAAAGTTTTCATGAGATGGATATATTTATATTGTACAATTTCACTAGTTAAACAGCTAATTCGTATTTTGTATGACGTTTATATGAACTTTATGATTGTATCATTATTTTAGATCATTGAGTGAATGATTTAATTTTTTTTTCATAGGGTTTACTGCAAATTTGAATTAGCTTATGTTCATTCATGTCAAATTCACCAAGAATTCATCCAATCGTTTTGTATTTAGTTCTGAGGTCAGTTTTCGATGTAAGTTGATTAATTGAATTAGTTCATTGTTACTTCATTGCATTGACAGTCTTACACAATATGAATTTGCCTGAATGAACTCCATCACATTGTAACACCATCTATGGAAACTTGTACTCAATTGCCTGGCAATTTTAAGGTAAAACGTATTCCTTAGGAGCATAGCATTATTCAAAGTTTGTGTTTTTTATGTATAACTAACTTAATATTTATATGTACCTAATTATAAAATTGTATATTTGCAGTACATTGATGACGATGTGTTTCATTGTGATGACGACGATGATGATGATGATTATGTACCCCTAATTGAGAAATCTAAGAGCAAATTCAAGAAGCCTAAACTAAGTGATATTAAAGTATTTAAGGGCAAGAAAACTATAGTTACAGGCAAAAAGACTATTGTTAAAAAGGTAAAGGTTATTAAATCTACAAAGAAAGACATCTATGAAAGTTGTTTGGATATTGACAAGGAGACTGGAAGAAAATCGAAAGCAACAACAATAACATGTTGTAAGTATTAGTTATCAAATTGGTTTAGTTCAATTTTCCTTGTTACAATGGGAAATGTTATTCCCTGGGCTGGGACTAATACAAAATTATTTGTTAAATGGTTGTAAGTCTTTGGTGGCGTCCATAGGTCAATGGCTCGCGTCATCAATCCGAATTGGAGCAGCGTGGTGGAGTATGCTCTAGACCTCTGCAGCTGTGTCTCTACATCTACATCTATATATATAAAAGGAGAAGCTGACTGACTGACTGACATATTAACGCAGGGCCTAAATTATAAGGGTTAGAAACTTGAAATTTTGCACAGGGGTTCCTTTTCCTTTTATAACGTAGGGGAGCACTAAGAAAGGATTTTTGAAAATTCACCTCCTAAGGGGGTAAAACGGGGGTGCAAAGTTGGTATGAAACTGCCGTTTTTGAAGTTAGTGAATGTCTAATTCCACTCGAGCGAAGCTGCGGGCGTCCACTAGTATGTATATAAAGGTATCATTAGATACTTTGTGTGTTTGAGTGAAACTCAGTGGTTTATACTGTCACTTTGCACAGTAATTTTAATGGATTTCCCGTTTCAAAGTGGTGATTCATGAGAATTTATTCTTTTAGATCCATTATTAAAAAATGGTACAAGAGGCCCACCAATTCTTCTCAAGCGGCCTAAAGATGCAACAGTATTGAAAATAAATCAAAGCTATACACCAAGAATTTCATCTGAATCTAATGAACATCGACATCCAAAACCAAGAATGGTCAAACCTGCAATAAAACGTGAAAAACTTGTGTGTCCTGTATGTGGCATCCTGACATATACATTAGGAAATCACATGGCGACACATGATGGTAAAGTATTAAAGTACAGGAAGTTTACTGTACATATATTGTTAATTTTTAATACTTACTCTTTGTATAGAAGTTTTATCGATAGAAATTAAATTGTGGTATTTATGGTGTTTGCAGAGAAAAAGAAATTTACATGTCCAGAATGTCCGAAAACATTTATACAGAAAAGCAATCTTATGTTACATCTAAAACAGCATTCAGGAATCAAGGATCACATTTGTGAAATTTGCGGCGCTGGATTTTACACTCAAAAGTCTTTGGCAAGGTACATTTTATTTTTACCTTATTTCTTTGGTATTGGTTTCGTATTTATGAATTTTTAAGGTATTTTTTGTTTATACAAAGAATTATGCTTTTTCAGGCACAACCTAATTCACAAAGGAGAGCGACCTTTTTCATGCAACTTGTGTGCCAAGAAATTCATAGCGGTAAGTAATAGGCTTGTAGCCTGTATGTGTAATAGCCATTAAACATTATATTATTCCGAACTTCAAGGTTTTGGTTCTGTCAAATATTATTATTTACTAGCGACAGCTTTGCTTAGCGTGAAATTAGATAACAATAGTTTCGGTAACACCTAGGTATCGACAACGCATCTAGTCATCCTCTTCAAAGACAATACCAGTCGAACTTTACCCTTTCTTAATCGTAAAGAATATTACCGGGCTAAAAAGCACCATCTACCTATCCTATATTTTGTTCATTAACTATATACTTGTTCCAAATATGAAGGAATTCTATTGAAATGTAAGGAATATTCAAATAAAGTTTCACCTCGTTACCCAAGGAAACCTCCTTATTATCATAATATAGCATTCCCGGAAAATAAGGTTACGTTAACCCAAAACATCCGCTGTTGGCTTCAAAATTAGGTGAGCTGGTACTAGAAAAAAAGTATTGGGACAGATGAAAGACCGATAGGGGTCAAAAAGGCGCTGTAAAGGTGCTGTAGGGCCAACAACAAGAGTACGCTATAAAAAGGAACTATGAAAACATTTTATTTGAGCATTTTCAACTATAATTTACAGCGTTGCGATCTAAACCGACACTTGCGCATTCACGCTGGTTACAAGCCGTTCAAATGCGCTATATGCACAATGTCCTTCAATGCGAAACACCAACTGCAGAACCACGAGAGGATGCACACGGGAGAACGACCTTACACCTGCCAGGTATTATTGCCAATATTATTGTGATACTTGACTGCGCCCGCAGCTTAGCTCGCGTGGAATAAGACATTACAGCATTTTCATGTTTGCTAACGGACATTACTTGGACAACCCTACCACAAAGTAGATATTAGGAACAGAGATTAAGCTTCTTAAGAACGTGCAAATCGGTTGCACTCCTACAAGCACGCGGGACATCTATGTGTGGCCACTGGCCGCTTGTCGCGTACGCGGCGAGACTGGAAAAAACCGGTTGACGCTGTCACATCAAGTTGAAAATCGCAGGGTAATCGCTACGCACATTGTTGGTTTTGTTAGTTGCAAGTTTGAATATCTAATATAAAAACGTGGTATTAATAATAATGGTTGTATATTGTACTGTGTGTATGAATAATGCTAGAAAAAATAAAAATATATCATACTTTAACTATCCCAAGGAGTGCAATAGGTAAGTAAATATTTGATTATTACTTTTTCAAGTAAGTACCTTTATTTTACGGAATTATCCTTTTTTTAATAAGAAATGTGTACTACACGGTGTGTTTTTACCTTTTTATTATTATTACAAGCTTTTACTAAACATTTGTAGGTATGTGGGTGGGTTGGTACGTACTATGTGTTTTAAATTTAAGTATTGCAAGTGAGATTTGAACCACATCCAGATGTCTTATTGAACTGAATTTTTTCCTGCGTAACTTCGGTGACAGTACAATAATATGATAGATTATAACCTGACGCTGCAGCTAGGATTTGATATGCCATGTGAGTGTTTCCTGATACATTACTTGAAAAAACTATATATTAGATTTATAATTTTCCATACCATAAAAAGAAATAATAAAATATTAAAAAATAATAATTATAAAAATAAAATTATTAGAGTAAGAAATTTGTAAAGTATGTTATTTTCTATTTTCTATTCTGTATTGGTTCTTATTGTAGTATTCTTTTTATATTCTGAATAATAAAACTATTTAACAAATGATTTCTTTAATTTCTCTTAACCTGTTGTGACAACCCTACCAAAATAGGTAATTTTGCATGTTCTTAAGAAGCTTAGCCTCTGTTCCTAATATCTACTTTGTGACCCTACCTCGTGACACTCCTAGAAACCTTAAGGTTAAATAAAATGACAGACTAGCCAAACTGAAAATCACTTATCTATAAATTTAGTCAGCCCTATTTTAACCCTTTGTATATATTTTTATTCTCAAATCTAAGACAAAAGCACAAACGGTTAGTCCAGAAGCGCGTCTTCAATATAAATTATTGGAGATCACATACTACCCAGATTTTACTGAAACTTGTTCTTAACTTGGATCGTTCTAAGTTTTTTATATATTACATTGTTGTGTTAGTGTTCTAAAAAAAAAGAAACCTTGAAAACCTTGTCAGTGACAGAAAAATAAATATGGATGTATTGATTAATTTACTGATATAGACTGAAATAGTTTTCCTCTATATACATATTCCAACTAAATTGGTATTATAGAAAAAGTGCATGTTGCGTATTATTATAGTATAGATTTTATACTGAATCAACTGAATAGATATAGACTGATATAGACTGAAATAGTTTTCCTCTATATACATATTCCAACTAAATTGGTATTATAGAAAAAGTGCCTGTTGCGTTTTATTATAGTAATAGATTTTATACTGAATCAACTGAATACTGTTTTGATACACCAGCAATGAATTTTCGCAAGTTAAAATAAATATGTATGTGCATGTAGTGAATAATCTATAAGCTATAAACTCATACAATTTACTTTTATATAAGTTTCGAAGTTTGTGTTCTGTATCGGGCATCTAATAGGACGTTATTACAAACCAGTAACAGAAATACAAAATAGGTAACAAAACGTTGTATGTGCCGTTTAAATTATTGTGTTCTGCTGAACCATCAAGATGATGATCTTATGCCGAGTTTGAGCAAGTCTCAAATCATGTTCAAGGTCTGTCACATCACATTTGCCATGGAAGCGAATGGACCATTGACCTAGCTGCATACCTTTCTATATTACATCCTTAAAAACACGATATCTTATCGTGTTTTTAAGGTTTTAAGGTCGATTTCGGTCAGTAAACAAGTTTTCTTTCCAGGTATGTAACGTAGCGTTCAGTTACAAGGTGAATCTAAACAACCACGTGATCAAGTCGCACGGCGTGAATCTGAAGTTCAAGTCGATCCATACGGTGACGGAGGAGGTGCTGCAGCGCGAGGCCGGGGTCGCGAGCGAGGCGCGCGCCGCCATCGCGCACCTCCTGCCGCAGCTGCGCGACGCGCCCGAGACCGTGCAGCACACCGAATACGATATTTAGGCTCTGCACAAACGGGCCACCGACCACAGCCACCGGTGGCTGTCGCGCGCTACCGCCGCAGTGTCAGAAGCGAGCGACAGCCACCGGTGTTCGGAAGTCGCCACATTTTATAACCCGTCCGCTCCAACGATGGACTCCGACGCGGGAAGTGTGCTCGCGCTTTTGTTAATGCATTGAAATAAATAAATAATATAATATATAACTGCGCGGGGGGTGGAGCGGTGCGACAGTGGCGGGTGTCGGCGTTTTGTGTGGCCCGTAGCGACCACTGGTGGCGCGTCGCGGAGCGAGTGGCCGCCACCGGCTACACGTGCGCGGCGCGTCTATACAAAATATTAAAAAGTTTATGTTAAGTGGCTGTCGCTGGCCACCGGTGGCTGTGGTCGGTGGCCCGTTTGCGCAGAGCCTAACTGTACGATTTAAGGACGTCCATGCGGCGACAAAGGTTTTGTAGGATCGTTAATGAGGGCCACACGCGCACACCCTTCAACTGGATGACCTTAAGAGGATATCAGTCGACCGTCACTTTTGAAGAATAGGTTTTTACCAAAAATATTGCCGTCGCGCTGAGCCCCTTAGCGTGCGATAGAGAGAAGTGCAGTCTCGAACTGATTTTACCTACGTAAAATTAAGAAAATCGTCCTTTCGTAATCCCCTGTTTCCTCCTCGAAATCTAGACCGATTTCAATATTTCTTTCAGTTAAAATGTAGAACAGGGTCTAAGCTATGCCCGTACGTTTTGCTTTTTTGGGATATGTTAGTAATTACCAGTTTGCTTGATGTTTGAAAATGTATGTAAAAAAAGTCGATTTTTTTTATTTTAAATGATTTTTTTTCTCTTCTATTAATCAAATTATGAAAAAAAACAAAACGTACAGTCATGGCAGAGGTACGTATAAATCGTATGGTATTTTTTTCTCTTCTGTAACTTCTTTATCCTAGGAGGAAACAGGGGACTACGTTTGTATGGAAAAAGTGTCGACTTGTTCGCTTGTGATATCCTCTTAAGAAGTCAGCGAGTGACTACTGGATTCTAAAGGCATAAGAAAGGAGAAGCAGCACCGATTGAGAGAGACCTATGTCCAGCATCAGTAGTGCACTTAATAGGCTGGATGGATGGATGAATGGTGCATAAATTGCTGCAACTGTGCGATCCGCCGACTTGCCGCGCAGGAGGCCGCATGAGAATGTACGGTCCGGATAGTGGTCCGTAATTTGCATAACGGCTCTACTAGCCGTGCATCCCCATCAAACCCACACCTGGGAAACAGTTGCCCAAAAATGCCATGGGACTTGTGGAAGTGAATCCAGGTTGTAAAATATGTCGATAGAAATTTTGTTAGTATGAGTATGTACTCTTTTGTACTACTTAAAAATAGTATGAACTGTTAATAATGTTAGTGCAAGTTGTTTTAGGGAAAGTCGATTCGAAGCTGGTCGCTGATAACCGGTTTACCAATTAATTGTCTTCCAAAATTTCTTAATAAATCTCCAATGAACAGAATAATCTAGAAAAAAAAATACCATCGCGCCGTTTTATATTGATATAACAATATATAGCTGGTTTTGTTATTTTGTAAAATAATGTAGTTGCATTTTTTAACATGCAGGTTCAATAAGTCTACTAGACTTATATTCTGTATAATTTTCTCGACACTTGAAATGAAGGCATACATAATAAACAATAGGTAACAATAAAGTACAACTGTATCATTTAGCATGTTAAGATTTGTAAATAAATAATATTTTATTTCTCGTCTTAATTAAAACATTTTTACGACACATTGAACTTTGATTTTTGTTTAATAAAAAGCCTAATACCTTGTCATGATTTATTAACATTTTTTTAAATTTTTACGTTGCTATTTTTTTTTAAATTATTATTTCGATTTTATTAATCCTCAGCATCAAATAAAGATAGTCGTTCGTTGCGAGGCAACACTTTATCTATATACAGGATGTCCCAAGAAATAGTGTCAAGCGGAAGCCTAGAATCTCCGCAACTTTTCGTAGTTTTCGAGATATGATTTTTTTTTGATACATTGGTTTATTTGACATTATTGGTCACAGAGGCATAAATTGTCGAGATACAAGCTTGATTTTTTTTTTCTGAAATAGGTGAACAGTACTTATTGCAGATACAAAAACAATTGTGGGCCCATATGCTACTATTAAGCCATAAAAAAATGTTGAACCCTAAGTTTGTTCAAATTTTAAAATTAAAGATCTCTTTTAGGACGATTTAAAAAAAAACTTGTAAAAATGTTTCCATAATCTTTTTCAAAAACTTTCCAATTTCATTAGCTATTTGCCATGTAAATTTCATAGAGCTATCTCTACGGCTTCATCCTTGAAAGAATGTTTTAAACACGGTAAGTCGAAAAAACTTAATTAAGAGATCGGGCTAAATAAAACTAAAAAATAACTATCATTGATTGTTTATTATTAAATTATTGATTTACATACAAGCTCCATTGTGTTATGTGTTATAACGTTTTGAAATTCAATTTAACAGAGGGACATCAATGTAGCCTTTGGAGCACATGCATCCAATTGTGACGAGTTTCTTAACAGCTACCCATCTCCATTTAAGTTCTTCAGGCAGTTCTTCTTGTGATAACTCATCTAAATATTTTTTCCGCTTCAGAACAGTAACCTGTAAGCAATATTAAAAAAACGGTCTGGGTTTAGGCAGGCATATTTTGGAAATTTACTACGTTTTAATACCATATAACAAATTCGACATAACTAATATTTTAACTGCAGAATAAGTCCGATTTATCAGAATTCTGAGCATAATTATATAGAAAATTAAACAGTAAACTATTAGTCATGCAATATTAATACGTACATTGTGGGAGCGTATCCTACATCCATAAGGAGATGGACACAACTTTTCATTGCAGAGTCTGGTCTCAAGGGTTCGTGGAAAATATTCATCACCCAAGAAGAGTGGTTTTTTCTGTCGAGCAAATAAATAACATTCTTATGAAAATTAAGAACAAATTATTGCTTATTACAAATCTGAAAATAGGATATTTTGTTGATATTAATAAATTAATAAACGCGTAAACACTCGCTCCCCGCGGTTTTCCTAACCAAAAGGTTACACACTCAACAACAATATTCAAAATTCAAAACTTGAATAGAAATCTGAGAGTACATTCATGTGATTTGAACCCGGGATCGGCAGTCAGGAATGTGTCTCGGAGTCATCAGAAGTTACGTACCTTGAAAAACGTCAAATGTTTAATAAAGAATATCAACAAGCAAGTGAACCTTACAATTCCTTCGTATTGTCATAATGCTAAGAATGCAAGGCTAACTTACTCCATCCTCTTCACAGCTGCAGGGAACATCTTGAACAACCTGCTGTGACAGAAAAATTATATCTTTTAAAAAAAATAAACCCACGAAAATATCACTTCAACGAGGATTATATTAGACCGAAACTAGTTGACAAAAGTAAACGGGGCATTTATTTCTGTAATAATTGGATTTGAAAGACTTACGTTATGTTTTTCAGTTTTATAATTGCCTCTTTTTCTGGTTCTTGTTTGAACGGAATTATCCAGTAGTATAATATCATTCCTGATCATATTGGCGTAGTCAACGATGAGTGCCGGAAGCTCTTCTGGACTGGCTTCTGGTTCAACGGATTCTGACGCATACGACACGCCCGAGTCATCCATATTATTCAAAACATTGTTATTTGTAGCTTTCTGCACTATGTAATTTTGACGCATCCGAGATCTATGATTCTTTACAGTAAGTTCATTCAGATTGGAAGACTTATCGTAAGCTACAACCATGCCTATTGGTTGGATGATAAATATTATGTATGCAAATAAATGTAATGAAATAATTGTAAATATTACCTGTAAATCAGTAAATATTATGTTAAAGAATATCCAATTATTTTATAAGAAGTGTTAATTACTATCTTTGAACATTTTATCGTGGTTACTAACCATGGTGGTGTGCGATTGTTGAGGGTGCTGTAAGTAGAGTAATCCCAAGCAAAAGAGTCTCTGCCTTTTATACACAATCCTGATTGATAGCTTTAAGAATAGATCCATTAGTTCCAGAAACCTAATCTGTAATTAATCCCCTGCCACACACAATAACAATAAGCGTAGGGTGAAAAGACAAGCCATTTTCTCAAAGGTGTAGGGGATCGACGGGCGCGACATTGAAAGAATAGTGGCCGGTAATGAAGGGTGAAGAAAAATGCGTTAAGACGTATCTTTTAGTCAATAAGAAGGCTCTCCTGGGTGAGTACCTATTTGCTTGGTAAAAATATAGAAACACTTATTATAAGAAAAGCATTTATTCTAAGAATTCGCATACACAATACACATAAGCAACTACACCGTTTAACAAACAAAATCATTTTTAATTATTAAAGTGAAACTTTTATTACATCGTTCTGAATTTTTGGTAGGTATGTCTGTTGCATGTCACATTACATTCGGCCGCGGAGTAGGGCAGCCAAGGTTGATAAAGCGATATTTATACCCTTAATGGAATATTATTCCAAAAAATTTTAGTTAAATGTCTATAATGTGAAAAAAAGCTTCACTTTTACCGTGGTTTCATAAAACCACATTTAATTTTTTTAATTTAAAAAGTCGTTTGTAAAGTAAACACGATATTCACACGCTAATTTGGCAACGTTGTATACATTTTGGCATTTTAGCACTATATGCTTCATACGTCTGGCGTATTAACAAGAGAGTTCTATTTGAACAGATAAGGTTGATATCAGTACTTGTATTAAGATCTATTGGCCAGATCTTTAATTGCTTGTTTGAATGCCAAGGCAGCCTGTGGACCGCTGAAAGGATTCCAAGGTTCTCCTTTTTTAACAACCCCTTGAAATCTGAGCATTAAATTTTTCATGAGCGCTCGCTCCTGCATTAACATTTCTTCATTCATTACATTAATTGATCTTTGTTTCAGGAAAACACCATGTTTGTTCAGACAATGCTTATTAAAATCATGTTTGTAGCTGTATGGTTGTACGCAAATCTGAAAGCAAATATTATCCTACTGAATATGGTTTATACGTTATTGTCTGAGATACAGCCACATTACTATTTTATTGTAATAGCTACTGCCCAGTTTCACTTTTGCCCATACATATCACGAATTTGTGTAGAAAGTTAGTTTTTATATTGTTGTTTGCAAAAACTCTGTGGCTCACTATTCATCCTCTGCGTTTACGAGTCTCGATCGATTTTGAATCGCTTGCGAGACTACCTCTTGACTGCGACCATTATCGTTAAATATAAACAATACCATACTAGTCTATTTATAAGCCCGCCCAGCCCAATGTTTAGTACCCTTCGTTGCATTCTAGTGACTCAAAAATACTGAATTGTCGATCGAGATATGATAAGTGGGTTTTGGCTCTTCAGGCGGTTTCTCTTAAATAAATACAAATATGTAATAAATTCTTAAACCATAGAACATTGTTATTATAAAGTCGAAATAAACCCACCTCACATTTATATGGCCTTTCTCCCGTGTGAACGCGCATGTGATGCTTAAGTCCTACTTTTGACAAAAAAGACATATTGCACCATTCACACTTAAAGGATTTTGCTGAGGAGATGTGGATCAGTTTGTGGCGTTCCAAAGCGTTTTTCTATAAAACAATTATGTATATTAATTATATTATATAATATACTAGTGGACGCCCGCAGCTTCGCTCGCGTGGAATTAGACATAATATTAACGCGTTAACTTTAGCTCTACAAATTTGTAATGAATCCGTAAATGTGTTATCCCTATATTTATTTTACACCGTTAAGGATAACAATTTTACAAACTTTGAATGCTATATTTATTTCGCTGCGACCCATATACGTCCCACTGCTGGGAACGGGTCTCCCCCACAGACACTGCTGTGGGAGGTCTAGAGCATACTCCACCACGCTGCTCCAATGCGGATTGGTGGAGGGGTTAGTGGCCAACCCAGTGTCGAATGTTTTCAAGCCACCCGAAGGTCTTCGACAAAGCTTAACGACTGATTCCAGTATTGAAAACAACCGGGACCGACGGCTTTACGTGTCCTCCGAAGCACGGTAGCGTCCATGAAAATTTGCCACTAGCGGTCACCCATCCACAAACCGACCGCGCCCGTCGTTGCTTAACTCTTTCGATCGCATTGAATCGACGCGAGCCATTGGGCTATGGACGCTACACTATATTATTACTATACTATATTTATTTATATCTAATCAATAGTCTAAACGTAAATTTTATGCTTGTAGTTTTGAAAATGTCAATATTTTCATACAACCTTTCATCCCTCTTTACAACCCTTTACAGCACTTTTTTCCAATTACGTATCCTGTGTAC
The DNA here is from genome assembly GCA_944567765.1 of Carterocephalus palaemon. NCBI lineage: Eukaryota > Metazoa > Arthropoda > Insecta > Lepidoptera > Hesperiidae > Carterocephalus > Carterocephalus palaemon. The sequence goes on along the minus strand of OX155643.1, from coordinate 8,111,990 downwards.
CAAATGTCATTAAAATTGCTTTAGTAGTTTTGGCGTGAAAGCGAGACAGACAGACAGAGTTACATACTTTCGCATTTATAATATTAGTATGGATAATTAATATAATTATAGGTAGTACTATTTAGGTAATTTTTTTTTAATAATAAAAAGCCTGACTGTTTAAAAATATTTAACAGAAAAGAAAAACAAGCATAGCAAAAAAAAATACGTAAAAATAAAATAAGTTAAAGAAAACTGTTACGTTTTTACCGCATTAATTAAATATTTTTTGAAATAACATATTTTTATAAAATCTAAAATCATAAAGGAATTATTGGGATTTACTATATACATCACAACAAAATATGCTTATATGAAATGGTCATAACATACCCGCTTGAAACTCTTGTTGCACCTTCCACATACATGATTTTTAACATCAATGTGTATAATCATGTGGCTGCAATTAGATATTTTGTTGTTGATTAAGGTACAGACACATATTTATATAAAATATATTTTATAAATTCAATAATAATAGATTAACTGAACACACATACCTTTTCAATGATGCTTTAGTGTTGAAAACTGCTAAACAATTGTCACACTTGAATACAGAATCTGTTAAATGCTTCTTCTGATGGTAGTTTAGTTGACCCTTAGTTAAGTAAGTTTTATGGCAATCTGGGCATTTATATTTTCTTTCCCCTGTATTTAAATTATTTATTAAATATTATTTGGCTAAGTACATATATATATCCATAATGTAAAATGTATGGTTTACTAATCACAACCATTACCTGTATGTTGAAGAATGTGACTTTTTAAATGTGCAGTCATGATACCACAATGTGGACAAATATCACATTTTGTCTTTCTCACTTTGTTATTGTTAATTTTCTTTCTTGAAGGCAATTTTTTTAAGTAGTTCATGACTATGGGTTTAATGCAAACTCTTTTTATGCCTGAAATTCCTTTTATGGTAACTGAAAAGGATTTAAGTACTATAATTATGGCAGATTGACAAGATTAACATTAAGGTAATTTAATATGTATTTTAATTGTGTACCTGTTTTTTTCTCCATCCTTGTCTTCCTACTGACCTTTTTTTGTTTGATTGCTTTGTTATCAAACTTCTTGTTATTATATTTATGTAAGTCATATTCACCACCATCATTACAAAGTTCCACCTTTGAAATTATGCAATATTAACATTTTTTTTTACAAATGTATTAAGCTTAGAACAAGCAAATAATTACAAACCTTTTCATCCTTGTATATAGCATCATTATTATTTTTTAACTTAATTGTATCTGAAGCTGACAGAGGCGCCTTATTATCCTTATCTATCTTCATTATAGAATCAATGGAATTCACTTTCTTGATAGTAATGTTCTGATAGATGACAGATTCACTGCCATTTAGAAGTAAATTACATAAATTTTCAACTGATTCAATTGTATTACTTCTCTTGATATTCTCTTTATTCTCTGTCTCTGTGACCAGCATTGCTTTCACATCATCAATATTATCAAAGTGAATGACATTAAGGTATTCATTTATTATTATATCAGACCTAAAACAGATAGTTACAGCTAGCATTTGATAGTGTTCTGACTCCATTAAAAAATTGAAAATTATACATATAAAACCTATATTTAAGTCTGACCGAAGCACCTCAGTTTTGGCCAAAACCAAAACCTATTTAAAATATGTATTGTATACGGAAATCTAGTATATTTTTACATACACATATTTTTAAATACATACATAACTATAAAATAAGAGCAGAGAAAAGTAATTAGTGAACGCAAGAATCATAAATTACATCAGGTATCACAAACATGTCATACCTGTAGTTCCTCAGTAGAGGGACTTAAAAGTTGCTCCCTGGATGCTTACAAAAATGTTACAACACTAATTATGGATATACCAACATATCTCAGAAATGCCAATTTTTTTACAAATTGCTGTAAAAGACTGATTTGAATAAAACCATAGATGTGTTTTGTTCATTCTGCCTGTTAATTATAATAAGCGCAGGCTGTGCCTGGTGATAACAAATGTTGTTTGGGGTTGTAAATAGCCATTATGGTTTGCACCCCATGATAAAGGTCATTACTCATTAAGCATAAAATTATGTATCAGATGAAAAAGTATTGTTTTTACCTTTCTACTTGCTTTTTAAAGTCGTATAAATTTCTGAGTTTACTACTGCACTGTAAGCACACCTTGTGTTTGTCGTCTATCTGTTTAAAAATTGAAAAATCATTGAGATGTCAATCTTGTAAGTTGTGTATCATGAGATAATTCTGTAACCATTTAATTAATTCATATCAGTTTTATTTTCCATGTTACCTCCCCGCACGTACCTTTATATTAGCTACGGATTTCAGCATATCCGCAAGAGAAACTCTTTGATCACACTTCATTATAGAACATAAATTATTTTTGTATTCTAAACAAATACGACAAATCTCCATTTTAATTTAAATACAATAATACAGTTTACTGTAATTCCACTTAGCAAGTAATCACTACGTTTTTGGTAATTATAATACGTTGATTGCAAGCAAAAGCAAATTAAAACAAAGTACTGTGTGAGCAAATTGAATTGAATTGATTGAATAAAATTAAAAATCAATATTACTGTTGGTTTGGTTGGTTGGTTGACTTGACTTGACTTCTTGCCCAATCATGCCAAACTTATGATAAGATTTATGACATGACAACAGAATACTTAATAGTACAAGTAGGCACAGATTAGTTATAATTACAATACTACAAACGTCTTGATGTCATACACATACTTTACAGGTGGATTCTTCGATCCGTGGCAGGAAATTAAAAGAACTACACTAGAGTGGACTTGACTGTATACCGGTAAAGGACAGAAACCAAGTACATTGAAACCATGGTGTTTACCGAAATTTTAGGTTTTTAAATGTTAGGTTGAGGACAATACTTATAGGTGGTAGAGCCTATAGGGAACCAAATAGGTTTTATATGAAAGCTAATTGGTTCCATATAGAGTTCGCCCGGGGCAGTACCACCGCCCACCACGGTACCTAGTACCATTTCTGCCGTGTAATAATTGCTTTTTAAGCAATTATGGTCCGGTTAGAAAGGTGTGGTTTCCAGTTACACTTCTTTAGAGGCGACCATCTTAGTCCTCAAGGTTCCACATCCGTGACTGACTTAGAACGAGACTCCTACAAACAAGTACTAACTGGACTATTACTAACACCAACTAACAGGACTAACTATCACTAACAGTCCCCAGTCCTCATACCTACTAACGAACTGACCAACTAATGTTTTAATTAACATTCTCAACTAATTGGACTAACCATCCCAGTCCCTAATTGAGTCTTGTTCAAAGTCAGTCACAGGTTGTCATGGGCGGCAGCGGATGGGTGGTGCTGCAAGCTCGTTTGCTATCCTGTATCCATAAAAAAAAAAATCAGAGTCGTGGTTTTCGCTCGAGAGCTTTTCTTACACATCGGTTATCAGATAATAAAGTACTCTGTGGTTATCAGTCCCTCTAGCGACGTGGCCTGCCCATTGTCACTTCAGCTCGCTAACTCTTTGAGCTATGTCGGTAACTTTTGTTCGACTACGGTCACGGTCTAGTCTACGTCGTTGCCAGAATGTAACTTTTGTTACATTTTACGTTACTTTTGACCCTCTCATGTAACTTCCATGTAACACGACTCAAAATGTAACTTTTACGTTACTTTTAGGACTTATTAAAATATTTAAATATTTTCCAGCAAATAATAAATAATCGTGAAACGGAACGCATCCAATAAAGTTTTTGGTTTTTATTCCGTTGATTTTTAGTTTTAGTTACACTTTATTACACAAAAACTTATATTATTAGTGTTGTTTTCCACATAAAATATGGAAATGTAACTTTTGTCGTGAAAATGTAACTTTTTGAGGTGTCTTAAGTTACATTTGACTATCTGCCACTGACAACACTCTACGGACGGATTCAGTACTATACTTATAAATCTGTGGACGGATTTCATTTCATCACTGAGCAAGTAATCACTACGTTTTTGATTTCATCATTACGTACGAACCCGAAGTCACCATAACAATTAAATAGGTATCTAATGATAAAAAAATTAAACAATATTCTTTATTTGTTATATTAACTTATTATTAATATTGCTAATACATTATTATTATACTAGTGGACGCCCCCGCAGCTTCGCTCGCGTATAATTAGACCCGTTAACGACGTCTACCCGCGTTCGGGTTGCCCACTTGACTTCATAAACGTCAAAGTTTCATACTAACTTTGCACCCCCGTTTTACCCCCTTAGGGGGTGAATTTTCAAAAATCCTTTCTTAGTGCTCCCCTACGTTATAAAAGGAACCCCTGTGCAAAATTTCAAGTTTCTAACCCTTATAGTTTAGGCCCTGCGTTGATATGTCAGTCAGTCAGTCAGTCAGTCAGTCAGTCAGTCAGTCACCTTCTCCTTTTATATATATAGATGTAGAACCCATTCGTGTATACTTTGTTGATTCAAACGATGTCGATGCATTGATATATATGGTACCTATATTTAATTATTATTATATGTAGAACCCATTCGTGTATACTTTGTTGATTCAAACGATGTCGATGCATTGATATATATGGTACCTATATTTAACTCAGTGTGTCGATGACGACGTCCTGTTGATTCTATCCATAATTTCCGAATATTGATGTCTCATGGAAAACTGAAAATTCAAAAGTATAGTTCGAAAGATGTTGTATTTCTTGCAATTAAAATAATTTTCACATAAAGATCTTTAGTACATGAATAATATTTGTAGTAGTTTAGAGTTTAGATGGTCACAATTTATCTTTAATCTCGGGTATTCCCAATACGAGTGTTACCTACTCGACTAATTTCAGGATGTTTTAGAAAATTACCGCCAGGCTTCATTTTACTAGCCTACTCAACATGAATGGTCAATGCTAGAAAATTCCAATATTTTATAAAGATTTTATTGTATCAATAAGTGATTTCTGTCAATGTTCAGTCGCGTGAGTCTTGGTAAATATAATCTTAATCTATCGTTAAGAATCAGGTTTTAACAAGTTAAAAATGCTGCACTCATGAATGAAAGGTTATGTTTTCGCATGTTTAATTCGGCTTTTACAGCCTAAAACACAACAATAAACTATCGTCTATAATAATACACACATAAAAAACGAATCACGTCAACAACACAACATTTTTTGTATGCTGATTCGAATTTCTTCAAGATTACAAAACGACACAAAATTGTAGCACAGTTCTTTTATGTTAATTAGCAAGTGTGTCCAACAAAAATATGTGAGACTGAATACTGAATAGGACAAAAAATGTTTCTCGAGCTCTGTTAGGGTCGACTCACACTGGCGCATATGGTGGCGCACCATATTTACAATAATAGAGCAATAGAGCTGAATATGCTGTAGGCGGAAAAACATGACGCGTCGCGTCGCTTCGACTCTGCGCCAATGTGAGTCGACCCTTACTCCTAATGAATTGTGTTTAAACTTGTCCCGTTCTTCCGTGGTATTATTATTACCCTCTAGTTGCTTCCTCTTAGTATCCATGAAAGTAATAGATCCGCTTTGCGTATATCAGGAAGTTATACCTTTACTGCAAGCCGAAAGAGAGACTGACACTTCACGCTGGCCTGTTTTAGTAGGGGAACCATAATATGTGTATATCTATGAATGTGTATATATACGTGAAACAGGTAAATATTATTTTTTAGTAAAAAACACCAATGGTCCTCATGTTTTCAAAAACGAATGACAGAGTGAAAAAGTGTTTGTACCTAATGTAATAGAGAATACTTCGAAACAGTAAATATACGCAGCAGCAAGTACGATGCTGGCAAATGATAACGACACTTGAAAGTAAAAAAGTCGGACTTGATATGAACAAAAAGAAGACAAAATTAATGATCCCGAATTACAAAAGACTTCAGATTCAAGTAAACGGACACTTATTTACACGGACAAAATATTTTGAATTCTATTTATTTATTTATTTATTTATTTATTAAAGCTTACAAAGAGTAGTTAGTGGTAACTTAGAAGAAATAAAGAGAAGTTTAACTTAAACATGGAAAAAGTTTTTGTCTTTAAAAAACATTTCATATTTTTAAAAGGCAAGTATGGCTACTCACCTACCACGCTGCAAAGACAGAAGATGGGCAATAGATGCCACCAAATGGAAGACCCAAGAAAAGCCGGCCGACCAAAGCAGCGATAGATAGCAGACGACATCGTACAGGCGGTGGGGAGTGATTGGATTGACCAGGGTAAGGATAGGGAAAGTTACAAAGGGTTGGGGAGGCCTATATCCAAAATGAGGGCCTATATCCAACATGGAGTCCTTATTCTAAATTAAATAGATCTAACTACTCTTACTACCTACTCGTATCATGCAGAATATATACATTACGAGTATGTACATAAAAAAAACTATCTAAGTATATACATTTGAAATGAAATATGTAAAGGTTAAAATAAATGGCTCTATTATTATTATGTGTCACTTAAAATTTTACGGGTCTAAATGCCCGTTTTCACCAACATCCCCTAAATTTTAAGTAACACTTATGTCAATTTAGATGACCCTTAAGTGTAAATTCGATTTCACCAACCGTTAAGGGATACCTAAAGACTTATGTGTCACCTAAATTTTAGGGGCCCGAATATTCCTCCCTTAACCAGTCCCTAACTATGTAACTGATCTACTTAACGTGTTATTTTGTGAAATTTTATCAAAATGAGCAAAGATTTAACTGATTTCTTTGACTCACTAATCAAATCAGTAATCCTCGATTTATGACTAGACCGCGAATTTATGAAGAGAGGCCAGACTTTTTTTTAAAGCATGATGACAAATATTTTTGTGCAAAATATAGGTTTAAAGAATTATTAGAATTTGCTGATGACAGGTAAGTACTCATACCTACTTTTATTTTATAGATATTAGGTTACTTTTTTTCATACAGGGGTCAGATGGCCGTGTGTGAGAATGTCCAAGATATTTATTATTTATTATTATTATTTATACCTTTGTTTGTCTTCAGGAATAAATCTGTCTAACCCATCATTCAGTTACTGTGTGCTCCAAGATATGCCACCGGAAGTCACTTGCAGACAATAGCTGATATAGGAGGGATCTGCATCGCTGCATGCAGCCGTATCATAAAAAGGGTTTCGGAAGCTATTGTGACTTTACGTGACGTTTGTTAGGTGGTAGAGCCTATAGGGAACCAAATAGGTTTTATATGAAACCTAATTGGTTCCATATAGAGTTCGCACGGGGCAGTACCACCGCCCGCCACGGTACCTAGTACCATTTCTGCCGTGTAATAATTGTTTTTAAAGCAATTATGGTCCGGTTGGAAAGGTGTGGTTTCCGGTTACACTTCTTTAGAGGGGACCATCGTAGTCCTCAAGGGTAGCAACACATCTGTCACTGACTTAGAACGAGACTCCTACTAACAAGTACTAACTGGACTATTACTAACACCAACTAACAGGACTAACTATCACTAACAGTCCCTAGTCCTCATACGCACTAACGAACTGACCAACTATTGTACTAATTAACTGACCAACTATTGTACTAATTAACTCTCTCAGCTAACCGGTCTAACCATCTCAGTCCCTACCTATTTAGAATAGAATAGAAAAAACTTTATTTCACATTTAACTACAGCAGAGTACAAACACATAACAATAAGCTATAAAATTATATAAACTAAGTACATATAAGGTTACTGCAGTAATAATTTGAAACACGTAACGCACTCAGCTTTGCTACGGCATTAATGCCGCAACGCTGGTTTTCAGTACGTCCGTTTTTGTCGGATAGTTCGGATTATAGTGATACATATACAGGTTGTGGTGTAGGCAGTGATATTTTTAAAATAATTGAAAAACCAAAAAATAAAAATTAAAAAAATAAAAATCTTATACTTAAAAGAAAGAAAACATTATAATAATAATCATAAAAATTGAAATTGAAACTGGCAAAGGAAATGGAAGTAAGATTTACAAATTTGAACAAAATTTTAAGGGTTTTGACGGCAATGATAAGTATGTAAATGAATGTAGTGTATGTGTGTGCGCGTTTATGTATGTTTGTAGATGTATGTGCGTGTGTATGTGTATACATGTTTGTGTGTATGTTTGTGTGTATATGTATATGTGCTGACGTATTCATGTGAGTGTGTGTGTGGGTGTCATGTTCTGTGTGTTTTCGTAGGTTGTTTTTTGTAGTTTTAACAGATGTAATTTAAATTGTCGCTTAAACGATTTTACACTGTCCAAGTTGCGTATTGGTGGTGGGATATTATTCCAGCACTTGGTCGAGTTATATTTGAAACTGCCTCGGAATGACGAAGAACAATACTTCATTGCTTGGTAATTTAAAATATATGATGAAGTTCTGGTATTGCGTGTGATACACTCGTAATCATTATCCAACCACTCTAACTTTGAATAAAGATAAGGTGGACATCTATCTTTAACGATACCAAACAGTAATGAAGCAAAATGAAGCTGCCTACGGTATCTCATTTTCAACATATTCGCATTATTTAAAAACGGAGTGACATGTGTCCGCGGCGGTATATTAAAACAGTATCTTGCGCATGCATTTTGTACCTTTTGTATTAATTCTCGAGAGCGCACCAAAAGCCTGGGACCAATGACAGTGTCAACATAATTGAGCTTCGAGAGGACGAGCACTTCACAAAGTCTCACACGCAAGTCAGAACTGATGTAATCCCTGATTCTATAAAGTATTTTCAGCCGATAGAAGCAGTTTCTGACCGTGCTTATGACGTGTTTTTCAAAGCGCAGGGACTCATCCATTAATAAGCCTAAATTTCGTGCTTCTGTCACTCTTTCTATGGATTTCATGTCAAGTAAAATTTTAAAATCATTTGCAGCTACTCTACTTATATGAGTCTTGGAACCAACAATCATATACTTTGATTTTTGAGGATTGAGTACTAGAGTGTTTCTCTCGGACCAGTCAAAGATGCTCTGCAGATCATAATTTATTTTTTCAATAGCCATATTTGTTTCAGACGGATTGAATGAGATGTATAGCTGCAAATCATCAGCATATATATGGTATTTGCAATGCTTAATTTTTCTGACCACATCTGCGCTATACAATATAAAAAGTAACGGCCCTAGAATGGAACCCTGTGGTACTCCCCTGTTAATTGGTTTATTTTGAGAAAACTGCCTATTACCGTTGCTGCCTTCTAGAACAACACACTGTGTTCTGTTTTTGAAGTAGCTATCGAACCATTTAACCGCTTCAGTACTTAAACCATAATATGATAACTTAGAGAGAAGTAGAGGGATATTTATGCAATCGAAAGCGCGCGTGTAATCAAGGAACACCACTATGCTTACTTCTCCCATAGCCTGAGCCGTAAGGAGATCGTCCACGACATCCACTAATGCAGTAGTAGTACTCCTGCTTTTCCTAAATCCAGATTGAGTGCAAGGTAAAATGTTCGTAGATTCCAAATATCGTTTCAACTGTTCGCAAGCAATTTTTTCTAAAATTTTAGAGATATTTGGTAATATGCTTATCGGTCTAAGATCTTTTAATTCATTTGGGTGTTCTTTTTTGGGGATAGGCTTAACCAAAGCTCTTTGCCAAAGATCTGGGAAGGTGCTTGTTCTAAATGACATATTTATAATGGATGTGAGTGTAGGCAGAGAGTTTGGCAGCGTTAAGAGCAGCATTTCTAAGGATATCCCGTCGGCGCCTAATGCATTTGAATGCAGCGATTTAATAACCTTACTAATATCCGATCCAGTCACCTCACAAAATTTAAACGAAGCAGGACAAAAGCTGTGGAATTGAAAGAAAGTGATATACGAGAGTGGAGCCACACTATTACCAGGAACGTCCAAAAAGAAGTCGTTGATTTTGTCAGGATGACACAGGGCAGGAGGAAGAGACATTTCATGCTTTGCCTTCACTGTAACATGCTCTTTGAGGTGTTTCCACATAACAAGAGGCTTATTCATATTTAAGTTAATATAGTGCTTAAAGTAAGCTTTTTTTTCTGAATATAATGCTGAAACAACTATATTCTTTAACTCTTTGTAATAAGTTATGTGCGCGTCTAATTTTGTTTTATGTGCCCGATTACTAGCCTTGTTTCGAGTCATCATCATCTGTCTTATGTTGTACGTTATCCAGGGATGATGACGATCTTTAATATAGACTGTCTTTGTGGGAGCATGATGATCAAATAAAAAATGCATATGACATGTGAATTGGGCGATAATTTCATTAACATTGGTAGTATTTTGTATGTTTACCCAGTCTATAAGTTGCAAATCCTCCCTAAAACAATCTAAATCAATATCTTTGATTGGCCTATATGATACCATTTTAGGACGTACACGCCATTTTAAAGTGTTCAATTTAAAACTTATAAAAGCATGACTGCTCAAGTCACGTATACGATCAACCACAACGTTTGTGATTGGGGCATCGGTGCAAACTAGGTCTAGAAGCGTCTCACTGTGACCCGTGTAGTGGGTAGGTTCGTTCACGTGTTGCGTTAGGTTTTTTATTTTCAGGAAATCATGGACTACTTTTGTATTTATATGATGGTCATTTAATAAGTCAACGTTGAAATCTCCCAACAGAAGAGTATAGTTATGCCACTCAAACGAAGATAAGGATTCAATAAGCGCATCTATAAATATTTGAAGTGTAAGCCACGGAGGTCGATAGGCAGTTCCTAACAACAAAGTTGTACCATTTACTCTGAGACTGAGCCACATCTGCTCTACGAATTGCACCACCGGGTGTGGAAGAATCTTCACACGAATCCCCTTGCGAATAAAAAAACCGACTCCACCTCCACGATTTCTGTGTATATCTACGCGGGCTTTGTGAATGAGTTTGTATCCAGGGACCACAGGAGCACGTCTTTCTTCCCCTTCCTTTAACCACGTTTCATTTACAGCCAGAATATCTACTGAATTATTCAATATGGCAGAAATAAACTCATCATGCTTATTTCCTAAGGAACATGGATTTATCAGACCAAATTTCATGCCTTTAGGTTTATTCAGTTTGTGTATACATTATAGTCATATAGTTTTCATTTAAAAAAATAAGATAATAATTAATTGTAAGTGTATTTAAAAGCATGTAATAATAATAATAACTAAAACAACCCAATTTCCTGCAAATCGCCATCTCTATGAAGTGTGAACAATGTAACAAATAGTAAAGACAATTATAAAACATGTAAAAATTATTGTTATAAGAAAATTTGAAAATGTTAAAATATATGAAAAACCATTTTTTATGTACTAATGTAAACACTACACCTAATCCTGAACTAATCATAAAAATATTTATAATTTTTTTACCCTCACGCACATACTTAGTGTTAAAATCTATCAATAATAGAAACGCACAGTTCACTATAACATTATTTTTTAAAAACTGACTCAATATCTGACTCAGTGCGAATACGGTACACCGAGGAGTCTTTGTCACGTCTAGCATAGACACGGCCAAATTTTGTCCATATAAATTTCCAATCCGCAGCACGCCCCTGAGCCCGGGCGAAACGAAAAAGCCTGCGGTTGAACCACGTCAGTCTTTCATTAATATAAAATCGGCGTGGCTGAGAGGCGGGAATAATGCCCGCAGTGTCCACGTCGCGGCGTGCCCGCGCAGCCCGCAGCAACTGATCCTTGAGCGCGCGCCGCGCGAGCCGGACGGTGAGCGTGCGCGGGCCAGCCGTTGCACCCGTAGGATTTTCACCTGCAGCCGCATCCCGGCTGCGGCGCTTCCCTCTTCTCTCCACGAACACTATGTCATTTTCGACTAGAGGAACGCCAACTTTTTGTGCGACTAGCTTCACAAGATGCACGGGATTTTCCCCGGCGCTTTCCTCGATACCTGAGATTTCTATGTCGGACAGAAATGACTCCTGGTCCCGGTCATTAAGATGACTTTCAATCCGAGACTCTAGGTCAGTGCCGGATCCCGCAGTGATTTTTTTTTCCGCTTCACTGAGGCGTTTACTGACATTATTTACTTTTTCTTCGACAATGCTAAGACGGCTATTAAATTCTGACATCGTCGCGTTTAATTTTATAATTTCATTCCTGAAAGTTGTCATTTCCTGTCTGCAGCTCGTAGTTTCCTGCACGATGGTCGAAAGCTGCAATTGTATTTGTTTTATTTCATAGGCCAGATTTATCTCGCTATCAGTCGAGGCAGCGGCATCAATTGGTGAGTTTACACACTCAGTGTCACTACTCCCCGAGGCTGTACTAGCGGACTGTGGTGAAATGTTCTTAAACTGCTTAACTTTGCAGTTTTTGCATTGCCATTTGGCGGGAATGCGTGCATCTGCACCAATACCTACACACTGTCTATGAAATATTAAACTACAGACGCAACACTTAGCGCCATCTGACGTAAATTTACCGCAACCGGAACATTTTGACTGTGGCTTAGGTGGCATTGTAACTGATTGATAGTGATTTAGACTTAGTAGTTCCTCCACTCAATACTAGATGGCGCTGTGCGCTTACTATTAACAGCTGTGATTAACAGACTTTGTTCTTTTGTTTCAAAGTTAGTGAAAAAGTAAAAAGAAACAATTTTCGTAACAATTAAACCAGATTCACTTCTCCAAATAAAAATAACCAAACACTATTTTCACTTGCGCACAGCCTGTAACTTTATTTTTCACAGTAAACAACAGTTTGAGTTCATTGAACTCTTTGACAGTCAGCTGATTTGAGCAAAAACACCGATCGATCTGCTTAATTATGTTTCTCTGAGATTTTCCAATAGGTATTAGATTTGTATTAACCCACACAACTATACTGTCCACTTTGATTTGAGTTTCACAAATTAAAAACAGAAGAAAACAATTTATATTAAGGAGCAATTAAAAAATGACGTGTTTACACTACAATCCGAACTACCACAGATGTTCATTTGAGTCATAATCAAAGTCAGTCTCAGCTGTCATGGGCGGCAGCGGAAGGGTGGTGCTGCAAGCTCATTTGCTATCCTTAGAAAAGACGAATGTAGTTCGACAGACAGAATTCGATCGATAGTATCCAATTTTTTGCTAATTGCAACCGAAGCTACGAGCGTCCACTAGTTTTAACAATGTAATGTTTCCTTTGAGTAAAAGTGGGTTCATATTATCCAGGTGAGATTTAAAAATTCTGCTTTGTTTATGTGCAAACATTGTTGCTACGTGCGAATAGCCCACCTGACCTAACTTTTGCCGAGAAACATCAAAATATTTAGTCTAGATGTAAACGTCGTATTTCACTTCTCGTTACTAAAATAAACTGTAGATTGCACAGAAAGATAACAATTATATATCTATTTTAGGTAAAGCAAATGTACATGTACATGCATTCAATCATCTGCCAACCTAGTTGCTAATTTATCATCTGTGACAAATCGCGAACAAACCACGTAACGTAGCTACCTACTCGTACATAAAATAATGCTGAATGCTAAGTTTCGTGCAAATCCTTTCAGAGAGAAATATCTTCACAAACATTCAGAGAACTTTTTAAAAAATCCTATCAAATCTTCAGACTGCATTCCTAAAGAACCTTCTGCAACCTTAAAATTATTACTTCTAGTAGGTACCTACTTCTACTTAAATGCGACAGCGGATTTTCAATTTCAATTTGATAGAGCTTTTACGAGAGGTTAGCAGTAGAACTCCAAATCAATGGCAGTTGTAAACAAGTTTAAATTACTTGTGCTTTCAAGAGCGGTTAGCTGGTATTCATGTCTTACTCTTTCTACCAAAGATACGAAAGTTGACTGCATTCCTAGAGCTTTCATGAGAGGTCAGCCGTAGAACTCCAAATAAATGGTAGTCGTAAACAAGTTTAATTTCCTTTTGTGATGCACGATCTAGCTACAGATTATGCCGTCTCCCTAATCACGCACGCCCTCGTGCTTGCTACCACTATACCAATGAATTTAAGAAGTGTGTGTGAAGAAGTCCTCTGTAAATCTGCAGTCTCCCCTACCACAGAAACTATCATTGATATTGCTGCCACTATCAATGACAGTAGAGTCAGTAAAAATATATCATCTGAGCTCTTTAAACAGAAAGTTTAAATATGTAACTTTTGCATGAGAGCATTAAGCTTATCTGAGCTAAGGCTCATCGCCTTAGTTCACAGATATAGAAGAAAAGAACTCGAAGACCACGACTCGAAAAAGATAATGAAACACAGGCCGCCTTTTAACAAGGGGGACTGCCAAGAAGACCTTTAGATCTGAAAAAGCAATGGGACGCCGTTTGATTCAGAAGGCTCATCCTGTCGAAGTGGTTTTTTAAAGAGAGTCCTCTGCAGGGGACCTCAAATAGAAATAGAATTCTTTGATACACAGGTAGAAATACCCTCTGGGTAGGTGGCATCAGCTGAGCGCACTTGACTTCATGCAGCTACGAACGCTATTATTATATCATAATACGTTTATAGGTGGTAGAGCCCACAGAACAGATAAAAGAGGTAGAGCCTATAGGGAACCAAATAGGTTTTTATATGAAACCTAATTGGTTCCATATAGAGTTCGCCCGGGGCAGTAACACCGCCCGCCACGGTACCTAGTTAGTACCGCCGTGTAATAATTGTTTTTAAAACAATTATGGTCCGGTTAGAAAGGTGTGGTTTCCAGTTACACTTCTTTAGAGGCGACCATCTTAGTCCTCAAGGTTCCACATCCGTGACTGACTTAGAACGAGACTCCTACAAACAAGTACTAACTGGACTATTACTAACACCAACTAACAGGACTAACTATCACTAACAGTCCCTAGTCCTCATACCTACTAACGAACTGACCAACTAATGTTCTAATTAACCTCTCAACTAATTGGACTAATCATCCCCGTACCTAATTGAGTCTTGTTCAAAGTCAGTCACAGTTGTCATGGGCGGCAGCGGATGGGTGGTGCTGCAAGCTCGTTTGCTATCTTGTACCCATAAAAAAAAATCTTGACAGTCGAAGTCAGCGAATTTGCCTACAGAAAATACTGACTAAAAAATGGTTGTCTGTAAAGTCGGTTTACGGACGATAGATTTACGTGATAACGTCATAATCATTATTTTATACAATACAAAAAAGGAGAATTGAAAATACAAAGACAACAGACAAGTCTTTATATTTATTTTCACAGTTCCCTATTTCGAGGCAATGGAACCGCCAATGTTGTCGTGTGTAAAATTAATTTAATAAAATTAAAAATTAATTTCATAAAAACACTCAACGGAAACTGAAGCGGAACGGGATACTTTTTCATATGCGCTGTTCATCAATTTATAAGACGTTATCACGTCAAAAAAAAACATATTCCTATTATTAATCTTATTGTTTATTGTAGATATTATTATTATTGTAACTCTATATTTTAAAAGATTTTATTTAAATTCACTCTCTTCACTCTATTAATATTCTCAAGTATGTATGTCCTGAAATCTTGCGATCAATATTTCACCCACTTCCACTGAAGCTATCGAGCTGAAACTTGGCACACGTATTTGGTTCCGATGACAATGCATGAAAATAAAAAAAAAGGTTTAAAAAGCTTTTTTAAAAAATTATTTTTTAACGGTTATAATTATTATCAATACTTAGTCAATTTAATTTGTCAAGTCTTGAAGACTTAATACTCGTATTTCAATCTATACCTACAGGGTGGAAATATCGAATGCCACATGGGTGGCAACTACCATATGAGACTTTCCTTTGTTTTTAAAAACAATACATTTTACATTTATGGATTTATGAAAAATCGCCTGCCTCAGTCGGGACTCGAACCGGTCAAATGTGACAAAAAATAACGTGCCGTATTTTATGATGCAGATTGAGAGGTTCATTTTTCTCTGGAAGGTCCTTCATCCATAAAAGCCATTTGAAGTCGATTAAATGACTCATCAGGTTTTAGGCCACATTTAAAATCGTATCAAATCTTATACGTTCTCGATGCATTTCCGTTTTTAAATGATACATGAGGAGGGAAATTTGATAATGATTATGATAATAATTTATGTGCAAAAATGTGATTACATGTTTAGGATGGTCTGTATCAGTCATTTGCCATTCCTTATGGCATGCAAAATTAATCAATTTAATTAACAATGGTCGAAAATTAATATTTGAAATGTCAACAACATAACATTAATTTAAATTACTAACACTTAATACATAAATTATTCTAAAATTTACTATCTAATAGTTCATTTACATTATTGGAAACATTTGAGGAGTAGCCACTTATGCAATTGTATTTTATAGCGCATCAATGTAAAAATTTTAATATCCTTGCGTCAAACAAACAGTAGTATTTTTACATTTAAATATTCCCAAATAAATTAAGTGGCCAGTACAAAAAAACTTTTTTTTCGCAAAATTTTTTGAGTGGCCCGGCATTATCCGGTATATAGGAGTCTGTACGCAAGAGGGCCGTTGTCGCTAGAAGTAGAGTGATATAATATTCACTTTCCTATTAGTACCTACTTAACGTTCCATTTGTTTATTATTTCTTGCCTGATGCACAGAATAATAGTACAACCTGATGCAAAGAGGGTTCTTGGCATGAGAACTTGAATTAAGTTGCTGCTACGGTTATTTTATGCAGCAACATGATGACAAGTCTCATTTCTTAACCTAAATTCATAACCAAACGTCCGTTCAAGACCTGCAACGTACCTGTGATGTGTGATGCCCATTTTGCCCATGGTTTCACAATGTCCATGTCCATAGGCGACTGCAACCATTTACCCGTGTGCCTGTTTGTCCGTCTATGTTATTAAAAAATGATGGTTTTCCGAACTCTTTTGAAGAAGACTACAAGTTTAGTAGAAGTATTGGTTACATATAGATAGGTATACTTCTACACGAAGTCGTACACGATAGCTGTCGATGCATTTAGGTTAAATTAAATTAATTGATATGTACGAATTCGTATTGTAGAGCTATTTCATAGAACGAATAACGAAAGAACATACAACAGGTGACTGACATTTACCTGTTACCCATGGGTGGTCGTGGGGCGGGCGGCGGAGCGGCGTGGGCGCGCTTTCCCGCTTCCCAGTGCTGCAGGATGATTCAGCGGTCGAGGTCGCGGGCGGGCGGGGCGGATCTCGCGCGCGGGGCCGCTGCAGCGTGCGCCCGCGCCGCGAGCGCCGGCCCGCGTGCAGTGTAGCACGCGCCGCCCGCGGCCGCACATCGCTCACCCGCTCCGCCGAGCCGCCCGCGCCGCCTCCCCGCTCTGCCGCACCACGCGTCCGCTGGGCGCGTCGCGCGGGCCGCGGGCCAGGCCCGCGAGCCTGCTGCTGCTCGCCGCGTGGCTGGCGGCCGTCGCCGCCGACCTCGCTTGTCCGCAGCAGCCCCCGGCGGCGCAAGTGCTGTGCGCCTCCTGTCGCTCTTACGAAAACGCCCGCGAGTACAGCCTGCGGGTGATCCGCGAGAGCTTGCTGGCCAAGCTGGGGTTCGCGCAAGCGCCTAACACCACGGGGCGGCAGCTGCCGCGCGTGCCGGCAGACCTCATGGAGCGGTTCGAGCGCCGGCCGCCGCCAGCCGGTGTGCAGGCCGACGCGCCGGCGCTGTCCCGGACCCTCGTCACTCACACCGAGCAGGACGATTTCCTCGCACGCACCGATAATGTTCTCATCTTTGCCCGTTAGTATATTTAAACACTTATTTTAAAATGATGTTCTTAATCAGTCAGCTAGCCATTGGTAGAGCCAAGTTCGATGACCTACAACGACGAAAAAGTCGATAGAGATAGATTGTTAGCTGAAACTGCATACATAATTGTACACTTTTTTATCCTTCCATTTTTATAAGTTACTTAAAACTATAAAATATGATACCGTTTTAAGAACTAAATTTCGCATGGATATTAATTTGAAGCTTGGTCTACTCCACGTGCAAGTAACTATTCGCTTGACATGGTCTACAGAGTTCATTGACAGGCACGTGTGCAGCTTATAAGTGGGTAAGGCACTCCGTGATCGTCTCACGCACTGCCAATTTTAATTAACCAAAGATAACTTCAAGTCCATCACGTACAATAGTCTACGATTCAATGTTAAGAAAGATCGCTATCGGTCGTTTCAAACAGCTCCTGAATAATAATTTGCACGTTTATAATTTATTGTTCTTAGACCTGATAGGCATTCATTTTATTATTAAAAAGTGTAGAATGTTGAGAATGAAATTAGGGTACGTACAGATCTGAACATTCTTTAAAATTTAAATTTTTTCGCATAGATAGCTTTAGTGCATGCGAGCTTCTTAAAAATAACGAAGATGTGTTTTAATAAACGTCCGCAATAAATTAACTATTTGCTATTATTATCACAAACAAGTTTGGGAAGTAGTATTTAATTGAAACAATAGATATAAAGGATGAGAACAGAATACGGGGTTATCTGTGAATACAAATACGTGATCTGGTAAAGCTGAGGGCTTTGACCGTTCATGATAACGTCAAATTTAAACTTACAAGTTGCGCAAATAACATGGATACTATTTTCTATCTCAACTTTATAGAGTAATTTAGGGGTGTTACTTGCACGGATGATAAAGCGAATCATGCATTATTTAAGGATAGAGAGTTAAGGCGAGGTATTTTGATAAATTCCTTCCCTTTCTCTCACGCCACCTCCAAAAGGCGTGAGTGAGGAAAGAAAGCTTGCTGTGGAAAGCGCGGCGGGCGCATCGTAGAGCTATAAAACAATTCAGGAATAAATTCTCAAAAATTCTTATAATAAATATATAACGAAGGGATTATTGGTTTTTTAGCACCTTTCTTATTATCTTTTTTGTCATAATCTCGTTTTAAGTTAAAATAAATAACTTTAAAAATAACATTTGATTCCTGATTAGTCCTAACTCTGCAATTCAAGACAGTGAAGTGACCGTTATCAAACTGTAAATAACATTTAAGTATTTTTTTTCAGAATTATATGATTTAATGTTCCGGAATAAAACACATTCAAATACACAGTTTATCCGCGATACCACGCCTTAAGTCGAAATATATATAGTCTATAGGTACCTAAAGACAAATTTAAATGAGAACCGTTACGAAAATAATTCAATTATTAAGCCATAAAGATGTTAGTGAAGATTACTACTGGTCATCTCTACCTTATGCATATGGCTATCGCCTTGGCTATTAGGTAATGATCAATTGTGATTTTGGAAAATTCTTATTTTTAAAGATGACCTCAGCACCTCAGCACATAAATATCTACATGACTATATTATGGTATCGTCGAAATTTTATTATGTTTATAATTAAAAACGATTAGAGGTCCTTATGATAATACGATTACCTTATATTTTATGTAATTTAATTATATTATTTATTAGTATGTAAACATTTTGCTATGATATCTATTGTATATTAAAAATGTATATGAATTTAGGTCATATATTATGTATATTCATTCATAATATATAATCAGTAGCCTATAAACATACATATAATATAAATATTACTTTAAATCTGAAATTGTTTTTGCCTGCCTCAGTTTTCTTTCCATAACTACCGGCATTAAGTCCGCCCTTTGTTAAACTCTAATTTAAGGTATACAAAGTTATAATAAATAAATAAATAAATAACTAGGTACTCGTACCTACCTGAGATATTATATAATAATTTGTTGTTCAGTATAAAACTTATATGGTAGGAACTGATACTATGTATTTACTGTGTTCTATACTGATTTAAATTTATAGATACTGTTTAGTTTTTATGCTGGTTAATTGGTAAAAGTATGTTGACTTAATATTATTTTTGTGTTTGTTGTAATACTTATATGTAGGTACTTAAGTTCATTGTGACCTTCAGTCACTAATATTATATTCGAATTAGCTGTTTCACAAGTGAAATCGTATAATACCATCGCAATTGATATGCTGATCCTTATCACTTCTTATCTAATTGTATTAAAATCGAACTTAGATAAATTAAGAACCAAAATGTTGTGATTAGAAGATATGGAATTTTCCATTTTAAGGAATGTGCATTCATTCATGTAGGTCATGAAGAATGACACATTCCTTTGACACAAGACTTAGTTGTTATTTTTAGTATAAACTAACACTGTTGTTCAGTGTAATTACTGTGGTCGTACCTACTCTCGTAGAGAACCTATTTCGAGTTCGCGGAGGAGGCGATAGATAGGTCGTCGATACCACGCGATCACGCGACAGAGTTCATTGTAGACTATAAATATTATACTTTAAATGTGAATATGAGCTTGTGATTGTGTGTTTTATGTGTGATTGCGACTTCTAAAGGTTTGTTGGTCCGCAAAATTATCATATAACAGTAGGTGCGTGGCCGCCACCACAAATCCTTTTATTATTTGCATAATTTTGTCGATCAAACAATATTCTGTGTGTAACGGCTGTTCTTGAATGGCAAATCTAGTAGATAATATGTTTGGTTGTCCTCACAACTTAAATTTGTCAGCATTTAAATTTTAGCCAAATGAAATTATGCACATAGAAACGCATACCTATGCGGAGGGAGTAATACACGTGCTTTCGTACATCTGTGATTAAATCATAAAAAGGGACTTGAGACGAGTAGCGTGTAGCGTGTAGGTGGTTTTTAGTCGACCATCTGTCTGCCTCTCGTACCGCCAAGGAACACTGCCCTCGACTCATAATCGTGCAAACGTACCGCCTCCGTATTACCGGGTGACACAATTCCTGACACATTACCTAATAATCTCTACGTAGGTACTACTATAATTTCGGCCTAAGTGTAAGACTATTCCAATTTTGATCGACGATTACATTACACACGCCTACGCTTCTCATATAAAGCAAGAGGATTAGGCCTATTGGGGACACCTCTATAAAAAAAGCGCACCATCGGTTCTTACCTCCCGGGTGGTGTGGAAAGAGAACCAGAATAGATAACACTTTATAGACACCATAAATAGATTACCATGCAACACATTATAGATTCAGATTTTGAGATTCATTTATTTTTCAATATACATATTATTATGGTATTTGTATAAATGACATTTTTTATGTACCTACCCTAGATCACAATGTTGATGCTACCGAGAAGAACTCAGCATAAAACTTGGTGGTAACACTTCATAACAATTATTTTTATTAATAATAATTATTAAGTATTATATTTAATACAGGTATATTATTATTAAAGTTATAAAAATAGCGAGTATAGCTCTCTCCTTAGAGCGTTGAGTGACTTTGAGCTTGTGCAAGAGGTCGACGATAAAGGACCACTTCTCAGATCCGTATTTACGTATTCTTCTCTATATAATAAAAATGAATCGCAAAATGTGTTGGTAAGCGCATAACTCAACCAACAACGCCTGGACCAATTTGGCCAATTCTTTTTTTTAAATGTTCGTTGAAGTTCAAGGATGGTTTTTACGGCGAAAAAAATTTGAAAATTCATCCCCTAAGGGGGTAAAACGGGGGTGCAAAGTTAGTATGAAGCTTTGCCGTTTTTGAAGTTAGTGAATGTGTAACGCGAGCGAAGCTGCGGGCGTCCACTAGTTACGAATAATTCTTAATGATCTTACGTTTGTGTTACGGCAGAATGAGCTGGCAATGACATAGTTTCGTTTTGCACAGTTATCATCCATTAATAAGTAATAATAATTTATAACGTAAATACAAATAACTTTATCAAAAATATAAAGATAATTTATTATAAAATTATAAAGGGCGATTTGTTAAAACATCGTTAATTCAATAAAGCATTAATGTTATCGTATTATTTCGTCAGTGCATATTATCAGGATACATTTTGTCAATTTTTAAACAACTAGGTACTGTTAAACACCAACAATAGGTCCAATCAGTAAAAGTCCAGTAGTGCGTGTAGATATTCTACAAATTTTAGTGTACTTTATACTCGTATGACATGCGATATTAGTCAGTGCGTTCCAACTTTGTCAGTTTTATAAATAACATTTTCTTATCATAAAAAACGCAAGGACATGGCACTACTGCTCTCTTTAATAACTGATCTTCATAAAGAGGATTAAGTATTTGCGTTGTAATACCTAAGTTATTTCGAGTAATGTATGACCGGAATTGAAAAATATTTTGATTTTAAGACAGAATATAATAGTCTACAACTACTATACAGAATTTACCTTTGAAGAAAAACACAGTTTATACTGGTTTTATTAAGAGATAGTAAATTGTAATTAACTCTTAGAATCTTCACTCCTAAATCTTAACGATTTTGTTCATGAAATTAATTCCCTAGTGACTATTTTAGATAAGCAATTCGAGATACAGTTTTGCACTGAGCTGCCGAGTGCGGCAGTGACGCCTGTGACGAGTGCGAGTCAACGAGCCGAGGACGACCATTTATACCGATCGATTGTTTTGGCTGGTCCTAGCCACCTTAATTGCTCGAGAATCAAGACGTCTCGTACGTGCTTATGTGCCAGTAACAGTATGATGCTACCTAATCGCCCTATATTATCTGTGTTCCTATAACCTACTGCTGAAAAATCTTCAATATTTTCTGGATATCATGTACTCAAAATACTCTCGAATAATCTAATAACTAAGCAAAGCGTAAATATATTTCATTGTTACTTTTATAAGATTTTCATTAATTTGGCTGTATATAATGTGCATAGACCCAATACTATTCTGATAAGGTATCTCTCTGCATATTATTATGATATGTATGTACCTATTGTATACATATCACCTCAACGGATAAACCACAGTAGGTATAATAATAATATACCATTCCTACTACCTATATTATTATATTTTTCCACTTTACATATTTTTTTACATTAAAGTTTTAATTATTTAATAATATAGTAATAATATTTGTAGGATAGTTTGCAGCACCACCCATCAGCTTCCGCTGCCCCCCATGTCAACTGTGACTTTGGCTTTGAACAAGACTACCCCACGCTTTTTTACAATGATGAACATTTATTTCTTTTTTACACTATTCTTAATTTTATTTTCTGTTTTTCAGTTGGATTTTTTATAAAAGCGTGTTTTTTTATTTTTTTTAAACTATTAATTTATTTTATACTTTTTAGTCTTTTTTTTAGGTATACATTTTATACAGGCACTTATGTCAATATTTACACTATTCAATATTTACACAATTTATATATTTACACTATTTACACTCAATATTTACAAGTAAATATAAAATAGGTTTGTTATAACCTTGAAACCTGATCGTGTTCAATGTCCATTACGTGGCCTTTCTCACAAGTGCAAACACGACTATGATACAATATTCCATCATGGAATGCCAGTGCCTATCTTCCAGCTTCATCATCAGACCTTGAAACCTAATCGTGGTCAAAGTTCATTGCAAGACTTTACCACAAGTGCAAACACGACTATGATACGATATTCCATCATGGAATGCCAGTGCCTATCTTCCGGCTTCATCATCAGACTTTGAAACCTAATCGTGGTCAAAGCTCATTACAAGAATTTACCACAAGTGCAAACACGACTATGATACGATATTCCATCATGGAATGCTAGTGCCTATCTTCCGGCTTCATCATCAGACCTTGAAACCTAATCGTGGTCAAAGTTCATTACAAGACTTTACCTCAAGTGCAAACACGACTATGATACGATATTCCATCATGAAGTTCCAGTTAATATCTTCCGGCTCCATCATCAGTTCAGTTCGACAGTACCATATTATTGCATTGTCATCGGTCCTCGACAGGTGTGCAAAGTTTGAATTAAATCTGATCGTTCAAAGTAGGACAAAATCGAGCTCAAAGGAGTCGGTTACATACGAGTACATACATACATACATACAAACATACATACAGGTGAAACTAATAAAAGCGTATTAAAATATTAAGATTATTAATAATTATCTGCTGAGTTATTTGAGACGACGAGGATTGTCTATCAGGAACAAGAACTCAAGGTTGGTTTCTGTAATAGACTTACGGAAGAAGATATTTATTTGGACCAAACAAATTAAACATACTTATAATTTGGACAAACCTAAAGTATCAGATAAATATTTTGAAATAGCTACTGCGACGCGCAAATCGTTTTACGTTCAGAATTTATTACCGCTCCCTTCAAGGGATGTTTTAAACTAAAATAAGTAGGTATAGCTTTTATCAACGGCAAGCTACACCAAAGATTACCATTTATCAAAATCTAGTTACACCCGCAGTCGGGTTGATCATTGCAATTTAAAATTGATCGATAATTAATTATAGTAGATAGTTAAAAATACATAAAACCCTAAATTTTCTAGTAGTAGTAGTGGTAGTATTGGTGGTAGTGGTAATGGTAGTGGTAGTGGTAATGGTATATTTTTCTCTTTTTATGCTGGAATGTACAAAAAAAACACAACTTTTTCATATGCGCTGTCGATGTTCATCAATTTATAAGACGTTATCACGTCAAAAACTTTTCCGTTTAGGCACATAATTTTTATGATATCTTACAAGCTTAGATCAAAAGAGATATTCATGATCTTGCAGAAGATTAACATTCTTCCTCTCTGCCTATCTTATCTCCTAGTCACTATCGACTAACTACTAAGCTAGTAGTAGCTTCTTATCCTACTAATTTGTAATAGTCTACATGAATAACATCCTATACTTAAAGGGATATGCTGATAAGTAGGTTGGTAGATGGGTCCATAATAATATTACCTACGAGTATAGTGCAGCATGCAGCTGAGCCCCGAGCCCGCATGTTTCGACCACCCTCGAACGCAATCTTTGCAAAAAATTTGCCATACAGATTCCAGTCACACGAGTTGTGCGTCCAAAGGAATAATAGGATAATAACGATTACTTAAAAAGAAGAATTTTAATTGACTAAAGTGGTGGTGGGGTGTTTAAGTACGGCGTCATAAAATATTATGTAGTTTTTATTTTTTTCTATCTGTGAAATTCGAAAATGTAGGTATACACATTGATTGATTAAACAATTAATCGACCTCAAAATTAACTCCTATTCTTAAAACAGAAACGATTTTTATATATGTATTTATATTTTATACAACAACAAGATAGAAACAACAATGAATAAAATATTCAACTTAGATTGTCTTTATGTCACTCATTATTAATTTCCTGTCGAAGAAAAATGCTACAAAGACCTAGCGGCCGCTCGCGGCTTCGTTTGCATCGTATTGGATTTTCATCCACTACGAGTATCCAGTAATTCGGTACATATCCCATAAGAACCTATTTAAAATAACAAAAAAATATTAAATAAAAATTTTTATTAAATTTATGGAAGTCCATAATATGTACCTAGTAAGATACCTCCTACTGGCTGCCTGGTGAATCCTGCACCGAGTTTGAGATGCAAAAAAAAAGTGCGTAAAAACTGAGAAATCTCATCAAATTTTAAAAAGAAGTGAACCAATTTTGTGAATTTTAAAGATTTTATGATAGTATTTTTTTTATTTGACATACGTACTAGTTTAGGTATCTATGTACTTGATAGACATTGCATACTTACTATCTTCTTTTAAACTATGCAAACAACATCAGGCACCTTGGCATCAGAGGTTGTTAACCGGGACATGGGCACAATTGAGGCCAGTGTGTGAGCGAGTTCAAGAGCAATTTAGGTTAGGTTCCGTAGGTCAGTTCGCCGAAGGTAACCTTGACATTGACTACAATAGTGTCACCTGCATGCAGTCATTGCCTTCGATAAAAACATTAAGTGCACGTCAATATGGCTGTCTGAATGGAACCCGTTCTATTCAAAGTATCTACAAAGTCTGAGTTCTAAAAACCTTAACCACTTTAGCTTTTATAAAATTAAAAAATATTTATATGGTCCTAAAAGGTACTATGCCTTTATATTTTTATTATATACTAGTGGACGCGCGCAGCTTCGCTCGTTAGAATTAGACATAGGCACAGAATAATAGTACAAGACATAGGTAACAATAGGCACTAGCAACAACTCGTTTACACCTAGTTACTACAATCCTCAACTACCGATCGAATTCTGTCCTTCGAATTTCATTCCTGGGGAAATCACCGGGACATAAAGTACCTACATATTCTGTATTTTTGTACATTCGACTTTAAAATCGACTGCAAATATGAAGGAATTCTATTGAAATTTAAGATTTATTCAAACAAATTTCTATCTCGTATCTCAAGGACCCCTTGCATAACATAACTTGCTTACCCTTATTTTCTAACGTCTACAATGTTATCACAAAATCTATATTCTGTATACCTATGTATTATGTTGGTCAAGAGTTGATATATTATGTTGACGGTTTACATAATCTTCTATATATATAAAAGGAGAAGGTGACTGACTGACTGACTGACTGACTGACTGACTGACTGACATATCAACGCAGGGCCTAAACTATAAGGGTTAGGAACTTGAAATTTTGCACAGGGGTTCCTTTTATAACGTAGGGGAGCACTAAGAAAGGATTTTTGAAAATTCACCCCCTAGGGGGGTAAAACGGGGGTGCAAAGTTAGTATGAAACTTTGCCGTTTTTGAAGTGAAGTGGGCAACCCGAACGCGGGTAGACGTCGTTAATGGGTCTAATTCTACGCGAGCGAAGCTGCGGGCGTCCACTAGTAAGAAATATAAATAAAGGAATTTACCTACACGACACCTATACTATACCTACTTTTATTTATTAGGGATGTAGCAAATATGTACTCATAGCGTGCATGGATGTAGCTCGTAAATCACAAGTCAAGTATATAGTCAGCCACAGTTACAAATTCTTAAACCTAAGCAAATTTAATCGTATGGGTGTGTTTCAAAATAGCTCATAAATGTAGTGTCGCGACGAATTTCCAAGAGACTGTACATTACAGACAGAAGGGCAGACATAAAAAAAGAAGTGGCTTTTAAATTAAGCGGTCGGAGACGAGCGCATGACCGCTGCGTCTTTAGGGCTGTTATTTTGGTTATATAACTGCGTTTACTGATTGCAAAGTTACTTGTTTCAAAATCTTACGGTCACGGCAACCATTTCCGGTAGGTAAGAATACGGTCAAATGAAGGCAAATTAAAAGGAAAAAGGGGATCTGCGCGCTTTAAACGATCTTAAATTATGTAGAAACGTCGTGATCTGTAACAACGAGGAACCGTTGAATTTAGAGAGCACAGAGACGGTTGGAGCCCTTTTTTTGAAAAGGTAGCCTTCATTTGCTTGTAGGAAGGTTACGGTACCTATCTCCTAGGAACACACCAAGCCATTAGCCTCTTGCGACTGCTAGAGTCGCAAGAGGCTAATGGCCGTGTGTTATTCGTATCGTAATTCTAGAAATATTTGGAAGGAGGCATTTATGAAGAAGTAAAGATTGTAAGTTCTGAAATATAAACGTAAAACAGCAAAAACCGCTGTCTGGGGGTTGGCACATTTTCATCTCCTACCACTTTAGCACAACTCCGCAGGGATAGTCATTTTGGGCTACAAATAAAGTCACTAAAACAATATCCTTATGGTATGCTATCAATTCTCTACGTCGAGCTCCGTTAGACCGCCACGGAATTGACTGCACGGTTCAGTCAGTCAATTTGGTTGCTGAACCCTTTCGGTTTCAAAGATTTGTGTGATTTGTCGCATCCCTATTAAACGAAAAGAATAAGAGGATGTCACGATAATGCGTGATTGCTGATTGCAATATATTATGCGGTTACTGCATCAATGCAGTCAGGACGTCGATTTCAATTTGGCTACATCCTGCGTTCTCAAGATATTCACCGGATTGTTGATCTCCGTAATTTATTTAAATTGCTACTGTGACCAGATAATAAAAGTCTTCTTGGGAAAAGCGATGCACTTTGGGCGAACAGAAGTTATTTTCTGTGACTGACACACTTTGATTCTAAGACTTGCTAGGCCTGTATCTACCACAAATTCTACATCATAATTTATTAACCTAATACAACGTAATCTATCTATCTTTTATCTTATATACTGTAGTAGGTATATATAAAACTGCTATATAAAGCTAGAGACATAGTTAGAACTCAAAAAACTGTTTTTTGAAAAACATTTTATGTGTATGCAGTTTGACAGGTCCGATGGCGCAATCGGTAGTGACCCTGTATGTTGCGCCAGGGGTCGTGGGTTCGAATCCCACTCAGGACAAATATTCGTGTGACGAACACTTGTATTTGTTCTGTGTCTGTATGTTAATATTATCTATGTATGTACGTAGCGTCCATATGGCCAATGGCTCGCGTCGATTCAATGTAATCGAAAGAGTTAAGCAACGACGGGCGCAGTCGGTTTGTGGATGGGTGACCGCTAGTGGCAAAATTTCATGGACGCTACCGTGCTTCGGAGGGCACGTAAAGCTGTCGGACCCGGTTGTTTTCAATGGTGGAAACAGTCGTTAAGCCTTGTCGAAGTCCTTCGGGTGGCTTGAGAACATTCGACACTGGGTTGGCCACTAACCCCTCCACCAATCCGCATTGGAGCAGCGTGGTGGAGTATGCTCTAGACCTCCCGCAGCATAGTCTGTGGCGGAGACCCGTCCCCAGCAGTGGGACGTGTATGGGTCGCAGCGATGTGTATGTATATCAGTCTCTGACACCCACATCACAGGCTCGCGCCTACTTTGGGGCAGATGGCCATGTGTGAGAATTTCCAAGATAGGTATTTATTTATATTTACACTTGAATCTGAATGAATACTGAGGTACCTTCGGGATACGGTATGAAAGTTTTTAAGGATGTTTTGTTAAATCGCTACCGATTCGTTTCAAATTTGCAACAAACGTTTCTTACATAATTAACAGTATTTTTAAAAAAAATATGGTATACCTATTCAAGACGGAATACTGAACGAAAGATTTATGCTATTTTCTCAAATTGGGAATAACAGCACTATAATATAACGTCTTTATGTACGAGTAATAATTTGTCCAGACATTACGATGTAGCACATTTTTTTCCAGTTAACGTTAAGGTAAACATAAAAATAAAAAGCTATTTGTCCGTTATTAAAATACGTAGTTAGCAAATATAAACGAAACAACCGCAGTCTAAATCCACGCGAGCGAAGCTGCGGGCAACCTCTAGTCTTAAAATAGATAGATGATGGGCTTTGTGGGTACCTTAGTGGAATTCATTTTAGCTAGGAAGTTACTCACTAGTATTATTTTTAAAAAAACAGACTAATTTAATTAGGTATTCACAGTGTATTGTGCATTGTTAAGGCGGTTACCATTGTGTATTGTTTGTTGGTTCAGTCATATATGAACCTACACCTACTTGTACCTGTTTTTTTGGTAGATTTTTCAAAATTAAGACCAAAGGAGGGTTGCAGAGACACCTCCTTTATCTGTTCTGTGGCAGAGACCAAGTCTATAGACCAATATAATATATCATTTTTTCTCGGGAAGACCGGAGCAAGAGCCCGTTGGTTGCAAGTGTTTGTTAAGTGGTCCACTACAAGGCACGGGTCTCTTCTCATATCTGAAGTCCTAATCTGCAGCTGTTTGACAGCTGCAGAGTACTTCGTTACATAAACTGACCCCTACAGCTCATAGTGCTGCCAAGACATATAAAGTAATAGATCCGCCTTACATATATCCAAGATTTTTAGCGAAGAAAGAGAAGTCATTAAGCGTTCCATTCTATTAAACACTTAAGCAGCAGAATGTGTTGTGACTTTTTTTTCGAATGGATTTTTGCTGTACGGTCAAACAGACCTTTACGGCGCGGCGTCACCGAATAGTAGGTAGAAGGTAAGTATTAGTAAGCTTCAAAGAGCTCAGAACAAAAGTAAAGGATCCTTCAAGTGTGAGGATGCGATTGATCTAAAGGTCTTTCCCTGAGGTACGGACCCCGGTTTTGGGTCCCGTGGGGAAATCCTCATGTATATCTCTCCGCATCTGGGGATTTAATTTTACTACTTAGACAAGCGTGGTAAAGCGTAATACTTCGGTCGAGGAGTGACTTCGCTTTTGATTTTTTTTGGCATTTGCTTTGGTGGCTGCAATATTGTCTTCAGATGACTCCATCTGCCTTTCGTTCTGTACCTGAGAGCATGACATTTTGCTACGTTAACTTCGATGCCATATTGTGAAAACGAGTTAGGTACTGATCGCCTAATCTGGTCTGGTTAATCAGATGATACGGACAGTGAACAAAGAAAACAAAGTAGGTAGCTGATATCATCAGTGACATTTACCAATGCAGTAGACTGAGGAACTTAATAAAAAAATTTGTTTAATCCGGTTATCCATTGGTACGCCATATAGTACGCCCCATAATATGGGAACGCATAAAGGTGGGAAATAACTAAGTACTACTATTTTCAACCGACTTCTAAAAAGGAGAAGGTTCTATTTGAACGACTATTTGTATTATTTATGTTTTTTAAATCTTGAGACTACATAAAAGAAGTTCGAAGAAAATTGAGGTCTGCTGTAGACTTCTAAATTTTAATAGCAAACCTTAATTTTAGTGGTTTGCAGGTTTATTTCTCAAAGGTAAATTTTAAGTAACTTTAACATGTCGTATAATATGATCGACCGAATTAAGCAACGGCGGGCTCGATCGGTTTGTTTCTTGGGTTCTTCCGTGATTAGGAGGGCTCGATAAGCCATCGGGACCGTTTGTTTCCAATTGTAAAACAACCGTTAGGTAAGCCTTGTTATAGTTCTTCGGGTGACATGAGAACATTTGCTAGTGGATGGGCCCCATCCATCAAACATTATGGAGAACTGGGAGTTCCTGACGTTTCCTGACAACGTGGAAAACATCGTCACATCGTAACATTCAGTTGAACAGAAAATTTATTTTACTAAATCGCACATAATTTAGAAATCAACAATTTACGTGCATCTGCATGTTACGAGCACGCAGCGCCACCACAGATTAGTATATTAGTAGCTATGAGCGCCACTCATAACAACAAATCTTTCGAGACTCGACAGATAAACGGGGTACACACTGGGCCAACCATCATCAACCATGGAGGAAGAAAGGAGAGAGGAGATACACTTTACACATCTATATACATAAATGGAGAAGGTGACTGACTGACTGACTGACTGACATATCAACGCAGGGCCTAAACTGTAAGGGTTAGAAACTTGAAATTTTGCACAGGGGTTCCTTTTGTAACGTAGGGGAGCACTAAGAAAGGATTTTTGAAAATTCACCCCCTAGGGGGTAAAACGGGGGTGCAAATTTAGTATGAAACTTTGCCGTTTTTGAAGTTAGTGAATGTCTAATTCCACGCGAGCGAAGCTGCGGGCGTCCACTAGTTTTTCATACGAAACTAGTGTCGCTGGTTTGCAGTGTTGAAGAGGACGGGGTGCACTAATTAAATTCGCTTACCTACTTTGTAAATCCACTTAGCGGTAATCAAAGAACTAATTAGTAAACAATATTGGTATCAATTGTTTTAATTTAGCAGCAATTGTTGCGATTACGACTATAACATTTATTCGGCATCCAAGTTGGCGGATGGCTATTTACATAAAATGGTTTTTAGGAATATGAATAATAATCAAAACATATTCCAAATATAGTTTTCAAACTCAAAAACTACAAAACCAATTTTGATGAAATTTTTAATTTTGAATAAATGAGAATTGTTTAAAATTGGGAATTAAATCCCTGAAAATCCATAATCCCGTGGGATAAAGCATGAAATGATAAATATAAACCAGATTATTACTTTGCAACAATTTGAATTTATAAAATTCAAATGAATGCTGACAGATGAATGCTAACTGATCATTTCAGGACGCGGTTCTAGATTTATTTATATAAATTAAAATGGAAGCTAGCTTGTAGCTCTCTAGCTCTCTAGCTACTTTGTAGAAGTATATAAATAGCGCGTTACTTTAGTACTACGCTTTAATAAGCTGCACGCTTATTCACGCACGTTATTCAGCGTTACTTTGGTCTCACTTCTCAACTTCAGAGTGGGGAAAAAGCTCTGATCAAAGACAAATAATGTTATGATTAAC
This sequence comes from Carterocephalus palaemon, assembly GCA_944567765.1. Lineage (NCBI taxonomy): Eukaryota > Metazoa > Arthropoda > Insecta > Lepidoptera > Hesperiidae > Carterocephalus > Carterocephalus palaemon. Next base: position 8,079,951 of record OX155643.1, on the reverse strand, counting down.
CTGGCATCACATGGATAAAGCCACAGTATATTTGATATACGTTAGTATCCCTTATTATTTTGTGCCTTTGATTTAGATGTCATAGCATGTAGGCACACCGCACACCCAGAAAATAAATTCCATTTGGTAGAGTGATTCCAGTATTGTCTGTGTCTCAAAGGCATTACTGGAGGTTAGTAGTTAGGTACCTGATTTTTGATGTGAAACATCTTTAGACGGAGGGCAAACCAAATTTTTGGCGTGGCGAGCGTGACAAATATGGAATATAATAATATACTATACAGTTCCGACTTTCCGACAAATGACAGTCGGAAATTATTTTATTAAAAAAATATACTTATTAATAATTTTTTGTTGTTTTTTTTTTTTTCTTAGAGGTATGTTTTTGTTCCTGTGAATCTATGATCTGTACTTTTGTGCTTAATACTTGTACAAAATAATTTCGATTCGATTTCTACATCTGCCAGTGACGGCTCACAATTTTTTTTCTCATTTAAGAACAGATGTCGTATCGTAACATGCACAAGCCTTGAGTGAGTTGAGTGCGGACTCTATTTCAGTAAATTCAATGTAAAAAAAATATTAAATTAAAAAAAAAAGCTTTTTATAAATTTTTATTTTATTTCCGTGCTTTGTCATCGGAACCAAATATGTGTGCCAAATTTCAGATCGATAGCTTCAGTAGACGTGGGTGAAATATTCATTGCAAGATTCCATACATACAACATACATAACTATATACATACGAGTGAAGTTAATTATAAGCTTTTAATAATTAAAAAAATGTAGATATGTACTCTGTGCTGAAGTGAAGTGAAGAGCTCACTTCACTTTGAGATATTGAGTGAATTTGAGTGACAGTTGACAGTTATTGACAGATTATAGATAGATAATGTTAGAATAAACCAGTCAGACATAAAAATTAAAAATAGACTTTTGATAAAAATGAATGAATAAAACATTTTGATCTTTATTGTGTTAGATAAAATTGGCTGTGCCTATGTAATACATAGTCCTGCATATCTATAAAAAATATACAAATGCATTTATACATATCACAAGTTATGTAATTTGGTTATTAAATTTGCATACTATTGAAAAAATGTTTTCACAGACATTTCAAATCTTCTTTATAAATAAAAGATCATGGAGTCATTGTCACCAATGTGTTCGAATGCTTTCTTCTCAATTTCAAGACCAGCCTGCTAAAAATCAAGGTCCTTGGAGTTTCTACTCCGAGAAAGTGGCAAGAGGTATATTAGGAAAGGATGACCATCAAGAAAGGGTAGTGCATCACTTGCAGAAGTTATATGATGAAGTAGTCATATTTAAGCGACCCATTCAAACCACTGGTGGGTCTTTGTTTAGTTTTTTCAAGAAGAAGGCCCCACAAAAGATTATTGCACCTCAAGGCCTGTATATATACGGAAGTGTTGGAGGTGGAAAAACCATGTTGATGGACTTATTTTATGAAACAGTACCGGTAATTGCAATATTATATTAATGTTTCAGTCATTTTAGTTTCCACAACAAACCTAGCTACGACTTTATTGAGTCTCCTCTTCATGACCTGTTACAGTTTTAATGGGCGGCAGCAAATGAGTGTTACATGCCCTTTAGGTGTCTTATCTTAGGAAAAAGTGGCTAATTTAATTACCTCAATATATATAAATATTCCACTTGCAGATTAAACAGAAGCTAAGAGTCCATTTCAACTCATTCATGCTAAATATTCATGCTAGAATCCATGAGCTTAAAATTCAATCTGGCAAAGGTGCTAGTTCCTTCAGGGATGAGGGATCAAAGCCATTTGACCCTATTCCCCCGGTAGCTGCTGATATTACCCAGGAATCATGGCTTATTTGCTTTGATGAATTTCAAGTAAGTTACCCTGTTTTTTTTTTTATCATTACATAAATTACCTAAGAAACAGATATTAAAAAACACTTTACCACATCCTTATATGAAAGAGTAATTTGTGTAATGTAAGTATATGTTTTGTTAATATTATTTTATTTTACATATAATAAATTGTATGCTGTTAATTATTGAACTGTTTCTATTTTTTTTTGCAAACATCTTTGAAGTAACTTTATAGAAATGTCTTTTTTCTCCTTACTATTCATTATTTGTTTGGTAGGTGACAGATATTGGTGATGCTATGGTATTAAAGCGCTTATTTACTCAACTTTTTGACAATGGCTGTGTTGTGATAGCAACTAGCAATAGAAAACCCGATGATTTATACAAGAATGGATTACAGAGATCTAACTTTTTACCATTTATACCAGTGCTAAAACACCATTGCCATGTTATTCAGTTAGATTCGGGAATTGACTATAGATTGCAGGGTTCTGGCGGCAAATATAGCAAATATTTTATGTAAGTAAATAATGGGAAATATAAAAAGCATCAGTAACCATGGTCAAATTTTCCATTGCGGGAATTGCTTTCATATTTTATCAGCTATATTCAATTAGCATTTTGATAGTTGTATGACTAATTCATTTTGTTTATGTATTATTTAATTTTAGCTTTTGTAATTGCTGCATACCTATTTTAAAGGTTATAATTAAACAAGACTTAAGTAAAATCTTGTTCAAGATTTATTGTTATAATATGAACCCCTTAGGGGCCCACTGCAAGGCTCGGGTCTTTCCTTAGAACTAGGGGGCCTAGAGTACTACAGAGCTTACTCTAGCAATCTGCACAGGAGCACTGGTGGAGTGTGGAGTAAGCTTAGCAAGAATGTTATTTCTGTATTTCGAAGAAACTGTTATTCAAATGTCATTCTTAAAAGTAAAAAGTATAGTTTTGAGTCTAAAATGAAATAACATCTATACATACCTATTTCATATTTTATTTCTTTCCAGAACTTATTTTCTTAGCTTAGATTTACACATATTTGCACAATCATTTAAATTTCTAACAATAAAATCCAATATTTAGTATATTGAGTTTAATAACAGTATAATTTCAGCACTCAAGAAAATGAAGAAAACAAAGATGTAGATAATTTATTTAAGTTGCTTGTATCAAAAGAGACAGACACAGTGAGACCTCGAGTTATAAACATTTTGGGAAGAAATGTAAGGTTTGCTAAGTCTTGTGGAAGAATCTTGGATTCCACTTTTGAGGAGTTATGTGATAGAGTGAGTAAAGAGACAAATAGAATCTTTGTGTAATTTTTAACAAGAAAACAACATCTAATTATTATTATACAGAGTCTATCGTAAATATTGGACAACCCATTGATTTGAGGTATAATTGGGTAATTGACGTTTCATGTTAGGATTCCCAAAGATCTGAAATCTAAGATTTTTTTTGAAAATTTTACTTCATTGGCCTTTATTCAGGTTATTTTAACAATTTAAGGTACATACTATAGTGTACTCTTTTTATGTAGCTTAATCCTCGTTTGTTTTAATTTATTTTTAGTTAATTTAATTTATTATTTATTAAATTTGACATTAAAGGAAACAGAAAATTTAAGGTTCATTTTTTGTTTTCAGCCCCTTGGTGCTAGTGATTACCTAGTAATATCCAAAACTTTCCATACTGTTTTTATAAGAAATCTTTATCAGCTATCTATATGGAAGCATAGGTCACAAATAAGGAGGTTCATTACACTAATTGACACTCTATATGACAATAGAGTACGGGTAAGTCTTTGTCTATTATGTACACAAGGAATTTTATGACATTTACATGACATTAACATATTGCGGTGACAGCCTAGCGGCTATTGAACTCGCCTCTCACTCGAGTGGTCTGGGTTCAAACCCCAGCGGCACGCACCAAAGACTTGACTTATGTGCGATTTAAGAAATTAAATGTCACTCGCTATAACGGTGAAGGACACATCTTAAGGAAACCTGCGTGCCTGAGAGTTCTTCATGATGTTCTCGAATGCATGTGAAGTCTGCCAATCCGCACTTGGCTAGCGTGGTGGACTAAGGCCTAATCCCTCCCATTCTGAGAGGAGACCTGTGGACCCCCAACAGTGGGACAAAGAAAGGGTTGTGATGATGATGATGATGAACATGAAAAGTAGCCTTTGGTATGTTTGGCATTCTGCACTTTAAACTATTAGTACTTTTATTTTACCTATGGAATTGGAGATTTGTATGAAAATTTTAAAATATAAAAATTTAGGTAATTTTTTATTTTAGCTAATCAAAGTACTGGCCCAAATAATCTATACCATTTTGCCATTTTGATGGCAGTTTGTTTATCCCTAAACTGTAGAATTCTGCCGGATGGGAGGTGATGAAGTCAGCAAAAGCGTTTTGTACTGTACTTGGGTGTAGAACTTTTTCCTACTTATAAAATTATCTAAATTTTGAAAAAAAAAAATTATTCTGTTGTGGCCGAGATCCCGGGAGTACGGTTAGTGACGGAGAGCTTCATGCTGTAATTATTCTAGCTTTGCGATGGTCTGTCCTGAAGTGCGATCTCGCGCGTTGTCGTAGAGAAGTAATGAAGAAGAGCGATTGACAGGTCTTGGTTGTTGAATTGCGAGGTCTCTCATTGTTTGCAATTCTTGGCAATAGACATCTGACGTCACTGTTGTGCTATACGGTAAGAAGCTGTGATGTACAAGTCCGGCACTGGTCCACCAGACAGTCACTGTCATCAACCTATAAGTAAGAAGGGCACTGGTTAGATGTACCGGGTCCACCGAGACGAACGTTTACGGTGGTCGTACTAATTCCACTTTAATCCACGTAACAATTCAATTTTGGATTTCTTCGTTTATATACCGATTCAGTAGTGCTATGTATGCTTCGACGCGCAAGTATTGCTGTTGGTAGCTTAGTACCTGTGGCACCCCAGCTTTTATATCCTTCCATTTTACGGAAGTGCTTCAATGTTGTTTTGAAAGAATCAAATCCAAAGCCCACAGCAAGCTCAGCCGAACGTTGAGTTGGATCCCTTTCACTATCGCCTTCAATTCATCGTTGTCGACAATGGTTACCGATCGACCGCAAGGCTCGTACGTAAGGAACCAATAATAGACCGTGCATAAAGAAAGCAGTGTTTTAATAGACTCATAGGCAGGTAAACGTCGTTATTATTTCGTTTTGTTGGCGCAGCAGTTTTTCCACGTAGGACCTCATATTCGAAAATTGTTTCAGAAGTTTCAGTTTATCGATGGCCCCAAAAACTACCGCAATTTCACAAAAACAAAACACTAAAAAACAAATTTGAAATTAAATTAACACAGCTTATGAAATGCGCGTCTATCCACAGCTAATTAAATCTTAAAATTCTGGTCATAATTTTTATACGTTTTAAATGTCTAATTTCATAGGTAATCTAATTTCAAGGACCTATCATTAGCCCTTATAATTTATGCTATAAATGAGGAAATACAATTTTTTATGTATTGGGAATGTTGGGAATGTTGGTATTAACAGTAGTTCTTTTATTTCAAAGGTGGTAATTTCTGCGGAAGTAGATCCTAAAAATATATTCAAAACCGACGATGAGAGAGATGAAATTGCAGATGCTGACCGGGCACTAATGGATGATTTGAAGATCACAAAAGATTCTGTGTGTATAACTGCAACTATCTATCTATATGATATATATAAAACTTTGACTGAATTTGTCTTGAGTCATTAAATTATTTTCAAAAGTAGAAACGAATTAAAAATAGAAAAGATTAGAATGCTTTAATTTTTTTTAACAGGAGGACGTTAACGCCGCAATATTTACGGGCGAAGAAGAAATGTTTGCTTGTGACCGATGTTTGTCCCGCTTGATGGAAATGCAGACCGAGGAATATTGGGACAAATGGGGCAAGCATCTAGACTAGACTGACGAAACTTACACATATACAAAAACTTTGTTGACAACTGCGATCATGTTTGTATATATATTATTATGTATAGGTATCGAAGATTTATATATAGGAAGGTTAACGAAAGTTGGCACGTACCAACGCTCACAACATATAGACAGAAAACTACAAATAAAAAAGAATAATTCAGATATGTTTTTATAAATTAGATTTTAAATGGCAGACGTATATTTAAATACGAAATAGTCATTTTATATTTGTATGGGTTGTACGCGCCAAGTTTCTATATCTATAAGCTATAATGCTTATAAATTGATTGTGTTCAGTAGTTTTACGAGTAGGTATTTATTAACGAATACGATTGATCAGATAAGACAGCTCAGTATTATCTTACCTCAGAATACATATCTGTATTCTGAGTATCTTACATTCGTTACTCTTATAAGAAAGAGGCCTTGTTACTTAGTGTTTTGTTGTTGTTAAAATATGCAAGTTATAAATTATATGTAATTATAAGTGAAATATGTACATTTTGAAATATTTTCCAAAATAAACTTTGTTATGGATTTTAAATATTTTATTTATAAATCGACGAAACTCAAAACGACCATATTCGGCTAGCTAGGATACATTAAAGATGCTAACTATGAAATTTAAAAAAATATTTTTGCCATTCCTGATATTATTAAGGTACCGGACTATATGAACCTACCGTCTCAATCCGGAAGAGACTCGTGCTTAACAGCAGGCCAAAGAAAGGATTATGTTGTACTTAAATTGGGAAGTAAAATATTTACGTTGATATAGTTTAGGTTACGTTTATTTCATTAATGCTTATTATTATATCAGTATTCTTAACTAATCTAATCATACATATGACTGTAGTATTCTTGGTACACTTGAATATAGGTTTCTTTTTCGGATGGAGTCATTCGGGCGATGACGTCATCATCAATACTAGTGAGTGGCACTGGTTTTCCGTTCACCATAACCGTTGGAGCGTTGTCGTCAGACTCCGAATCTTCACTTTCCATTTCAGCTGAAAAATGTCATAAAATAACATTACGCGTGTATCACACAAGGCAGTCAAAAAGTGACAAGTGCATAGGTAATATTGATCTTTGGTTGGTTTTAATGGCAATTGTTAAGCAGGGTATATCAGATTATTTTCGTTTGTAGTTGGCACTATCGCCAAATACGAGTAGTGAGCGATTCTAACAATTAAGGGATAGTTTAAGGGTCGGTACATATCTGACGGAAAATGCGTCGCGTATTATCGGTCGCGTAACGCCAAAACAGACAAATATATAATAAAACATTCAACCTTTCACACCAAACCGACTAACGCATTCACACGTGGCGGATACCACCCTCGATCGACTGAACAACCAATTAATACACCCGATGGTGGCCCCCGACAGATGTACACGAACTATTGCAAAGGAATGGAACTGACTTTGACTTATAAAATCTAGTTTATCATCTAGCTGTAAGTGCCAAGTTACATCCAAATCAGTTTTGTAGTTTTTGGGTAATTGAGTAACAAACATTTAAACTTTCACATTAATATTATTAGTAGACATACCGACAGTAGGCGCAGCGTTTAGGAACTTGTACGGATCTGGTTCCTCATTATCACTGGAGTCAGAACTTTCCTGTTCTATCCCCTTGACAGCATTCGCAGCAGTGTTACCTGGAATGCAATAGATAAATAGATAGATAGATGGCTGTAAGTTTGTAGTGCACACTGCACTACAAACTATTGATGTACTGAATTTATTGGTAAGCTATTTGTTAAGGTACTTAATATTTAAAAACAACTGTTAGTTAATTTACTTATTCATTCAGTGGTAATCTTATTACGTAGGTATCCTAAAAACAGTTTGTCTATGGCATCAACGGAAGGACCGATTTTAATATAGTTTTTTTTTCTGAAAGAATGATCGAGAATATTCTAAGCTATGATTCACGAAATCTACTTTATTAAAAGCAGCAGATAGGCGCTGTCAAAGTGAAGCCTCGAACACGTGCCATTTGGTGCGTTTCTATATCTCAGCATCGCCAGGCATATCTATAGTAATAAAATCATTGGTATAAAATCATTAAAAATCGTTTCGTACTGTCATAGCTCTATCCTAGTGAAGTCTAAGAAAATACGTTGGGAATTCGTCTCATCCTAGAAAGAAACCAAACATCTTCGAGCGTCCTATGAGTTGGTTTTATGCTTTATTCTTTTCACCTGTATTTTGTTTCTCGTGTGCGAGCAGGACAGACATAATATCGTCATTTTTCTCCTTGCCGGCAGTCTTGGCGCCACTCGCACTACTGGCCGCTTTCTCAAGCGCGGCGTCTGTTGAATGCACACTGTCCTGGAATGCAAAGAACACTGTTATACTACTGGTATACCACTCTAATATATTTAGCTGTTAGATTTTTTTCATGATAGATAAGTGTCAAACGTCGCCGCCGTCCGCCTCGCCGAAGGTGACGTTAGTGTCGCCGCACACGGGCCACCGGCCACAGCCACAAACGCCGCCACGAGAAGCTAGAAGCGGCCGCAAAGGTAGCTGAAGCTCGCTACAGCCACTTGTGGCCGGTGGTCGCCACTTGCGGTCGTTGGCTGCTACTTTTTTTAACTCATGCATGCAGTATCATAATGGACTCGGACGAAGAAGGTTTAATTGCGTTACTTTTGATAAAAAGACGTCGTCGTAGAAGACGAAACCGTAGTTATTGGATACATCCAATTTTAACTAATGTAGGTAAACAAATGCAACGAACATTTCGATAATCTTCTAAACCATCCAAAAAAGTTTTTCAAACATTTTCGTTTAAGTATAGGTACGTTTTGGGAACTACATGCTCTATTATATGCTGGATTAAAGCACCACGACACCAACATGCGGAAAACCTATTTTTATGTACCTATATGAACCACAGAGTACGTGCGTGCGTTACCGTCGAATCTTAACAGGTTTACTGAGGTAAGGGAGAGAGGGGCGCGGAATCGCGCGAGTGGCGTGTGGCGGCGTTTTGTGTCGGCGTTTAGTGGCCGGTGCGGGCCACAAGAAGCAAGCTGCGACGATTTGTAGCGTGTGGCCGCCACGGAGGTTCACGCGGTCTGTTGCCGGCAGGTTACCTCATTGGCAGCGATGGTGCTCTCGATCATCCAGACGGGGCGCTCCTTGCGTTGCGCGGCGTCGCCGGCGTCCGCCTCGCCGATGGTGACGTTACTGCCACGGAGCTTCACGCATTCTGCGGCAGCCGGTCTGTTGCCGGCAGGTTACCTCATTGGCAGCGATGGTGCTCTCGATCATCCAGACGGGGCGCTCCTTGCGCTGCGCGGCGTCGCCGGCGTCCGCCTCGCCGATGGTGACGTTACTGCCACGGAGCTTCACGCATTCTGCGGCAGCCGGTCTGTTGCCGGCAGGTTACCTCATTGGCAGCGATGGTGCTCTCGATCATCCAGACGGGGCGCTCCTTGCGCTGCGCGGCGTCGCCGGCGTCCGCCTCGCCGATGGTGACGTTACTGCCACGGAGCTTCACGCATTCTGCGACCCGGTCTGTTGCCGGCAGGTTACCTCATTGGCAGCGATGGTGCTCTCGATCATCCAGACGGGGCGCTCCTTGCGTTGCGCGGCGTCGCCGGCGTCCGCCTCGCCGATGGTGACGTTACTGCCACGGAGCTTCACGCATTCTGCGACCCGGTCTGTTGCCGGCAGGTTACCTCATTGGCAGCGATGGTGCTCTCGATCATCCAGACGGGGCGCTCCTTGCGTTGCGCGGCGTCGCCGGCGTCCGCCTCGCCGATGGTGACGTTACTGCCACGGAGCTTCACGCATTCTGCGGCCCGGTCTGTTGCCGGCAGGTTACCTCATTGGCAGCGATGGTGCTCTCGATCATCCAGACGGGGCGCTCCTTGCGTTGCGCGGCGTCGCCGGCGTCCGCCTCGCCGATGGTGACGTTACTGCCACGGAGCTTCACGCATTCTGCGGCAGCCGGTCTGTTGCCGGCAGGTTACCTCATTGGCAGCGATGGTGCTCTCGATCATCCAGACGGGGCGCTCCTTGCGTTGCGCGGCGTCGCCGGCGTCCGCCTCGCCGATGGTGACGTTACTGCCACGGAGCTTCACGCATTCTGCGGCAGCCGGTCTGTTGCCGGCAGGTTACCTCATTGGCAGCGATGGTGCTCTCGATCATCCAGACGGGGCGCTCCTTGCGTTGCGCGGCGTCGCCGGCATCCGCCTCGCCGATGGTGACGTTACTGCCACGGAGCTTCACGCATTCTGCGGCAGCCGGTCTGTTGCCGGCAGGTTACCTCATTGGCAGCGATGGTGCTCTCGATCATCCAGACGGGGCGCTCCTTGCGCTGCGCGGCGTCGCCGGCGTCCGCCTCGCCGATGGTGACGTTACTGCCACGGAGCTTCACGCATTCTGCGACAGCCGGTCTGTTGCCGGCAGGTTACCTCATTGGCAGCGATGGTGCTCTCGATCATCCAGACGGGGCGCTCCTTGCGTTGCGCGGCGTCGCCGGCGTCCGCCTCGCCGATGGTGACGTTACTGCCACGGAGCTTCACGCATTCTGCGACAGCCGGTCTGTTGCCGGCAGGTTACCTCATTGGCAGCGATGGTGCTCTCGATCATCCAGACGGGGCGCTCCTTGCGTTGCGCGGCGTCGCCGGCGTCCGCCTCGCCGATGGTGACGTTACTGCCACGGAGCTTCACGCATTCTGCGACCCGGTCGGTTGCCGGCAGGTTACCTCATTGGCAGCGATGGTGCTCTCGATCATCCAGACGGGGCGCTCCTTGCGTTGCGCGGCGTCGCCGGCGTCCGCCTCGCCGATGGTGACGTTACTGCCACGGAGCTTCACGCATTCTGCGACCCGGTCTGTTGCCGGCAGGTTACCTCATTGGCAGCGATGGTGCTCTCGATCATCCAGACGGGGCGCTCCTTGCGTTGCGCGGCGTCGCCGGCGTCCGCCTCGCCGATGGTGACGTTACTGCCACGGAGCTTCACGCATTCTGCGACCCGGTCGGTTGCCGGCAGGTTACCTCATTGGCAGCGATGGTGCTCTCGATCATCCAGACGGGGCGCTCCTTGCGTTGCGCGGCGTCGCCGGCGTCCGCCTCGCCGATGGTGACGTTACTGCCACGGAGCTTCACGCATTCTGCGACCCGGTCTGTTGCCGGCAGGTTACCTCATTGGCAGCGATGGTGCTCTCGATCATCCAGACGGGGCGCTCCTTGCGTTGCGCGGCGTCGCCGGCGTCCGCCTCGCCGATGGTGACGTCGACGCGCGTCTCCTCCACCGCCATTCCGTGCGCGCGCGACGAGTCGTTCGACCAGTTCTCATTCGCGGGACGCGTCGGCGCTGCCTTCATTGTGAGACTGCGAATGATTCAAAGCAAAACATTTTATGCAGTCCAGCCAGTGGCTATCGAACTCGCCTCTTACCCGAGAGGTCTAGTCAAATACAAGCGTTACACACCAATTACCTCTGCTTATTAATAAATTAAATGTCACATGCTGTAACGAAAAAAAATATGGTGTGGAAGTATGCATGCGAAAGTTCTCCAAAAGACCTCTAAGGCATGTTAAGTCTCCCAACAGAGCGCATCACGGAAGCGCCCACGAAATTTTCGTTCGTCGTCGATCGGAATCGTTCCATAACTCCGTCGTATCCATCCACAGACCGATCGCTACCGACGTTGCTTAAATCGGTCGATCACGTACAATCTAAGAAAGCTGTGGGGTGCTATTTATGTATAATGATATGTGAGCGCTTTTTGCTTACTTACATAAAATAAATTAAACAATGGAAATTAACGCTTACCCTCTTATTGTGTTAATATCAACTGGCTCTGGTTCCAATATCTCCGGAGCTAATTTGATGCCCTCCACTTCTCTGAGTAACATGTAAAGAGTTTCCAATTGCTCGTTGAATTTTGCAAGCAAAAGTCTACAATCTTTTTTAGGCAAAGCCGACTGATCTTCCTCCACAACTTGACAACAAAATGTGCAGCGAAACTCTTGAGTCATCATGTCGTAAAGTTGATCAGCCTGGAATGAATAATTATCAGATCATAATAATAAGTTCATCACACATAATTCCCACCGTGGGACGCTTCTCTGTAATATGTTTCCCGTAAACTCGCTTAATTTGATTTCTCAGCAAATTATACAAAAAGTCTTTCCTGTTCCAGAGCCCCGCGCTTTTACAATCAAATATTATAGTTAAAAGCACATAATGTAGTTTACACTTCAGCCCAGAAATATAGACAACTTGAACGATCCATAATTTATTTTTGGTTTTTGCGTGTAATTATAAAAGCGTGTTTTTCTAGTTTTTTTAAAACTATTATTTAATTTATCTTTTAAATAAAAAACAATTGAGAAACACGTATTCTATTAATTTACACGACATTTTTATAGACGATTAGGATTACCTATTAATAGTAGTACCTAGTATACCTACTCCTAGTTCTCATTCTTATTATCGAACTGGATAACTTATGTTCCTATTAAAATTTGTACCTATTATATTATTTTTTCTGTGGTTCCTATTAACATCAAAAACCGGTTTAATCCCTATAATAGTCCTGTTCGACGTTTATCACAGGACATTGACCACAGCGGATGGATGCATGCTCTTTTTCCACCTTGTATAAATAAAAAAGCCTCCTAGTTAGACCAGTTAGACCTTACCTCTAGATCAGTGAATGTTTTCGCGCAGCCGGGGCACTTGAAACTAGCCCTTCCGGTGGCATCTCGCTCCTCAGTTTCCATTCGCTTGCGCATCAAATCCAGTTTGTATTTCACAACGTTGACGAAAGTCTTGTAGTTTATGAAGTAGTAGTTCACTTTTTGCGCTTTGCCATCTAGACCTGGAATCCGAGTTATTTTATAGCGACTTTAATCTTAGTAAAGTAGGAAGGTACTTATTACTTAAAAAAATGTTTATTGAGTCTAAAATATATTTTCTAAACATAGACAAAATTAAGTACAAATAGGTAGTTAACTATTAATTAATATTGTTGAATAATATATAAATTAATTTATGTTGATTGAATAATATATTAATTAATTAATTGTTGATTGAATAATATATTAATTAATTTATGTTGATTGAATAATATATTAATTAATTTATGTTGATTAATATATTAATCACCTGTTTCCATTTTTAGCCTGACTTGAATGAATTTGTCATTTTTCAGGGATGCTATCCTCGCCCGCAACATTTTTCTTTCAAATTTTAGCAGCTCACAAATATCATCTTCCTTCATACCTAGAACACAAATGAATTTATAGTCCAGTCATTTAAGCTTAAATTAGGTAAGAATCTCTGAATTCGAGATACCCAGCTGTAAGTCTGTAAATACTTGTATATTGACACCCTAAAAGTTGTCTCAAAACCTACTACTATCAATATTGTAGAATACAAAATAGGAAATGAGATATTTACAAAAAAAGCGCAAAAAAAAGAACGATTTTTGTGACCTTTGACCTTGAAATTTAATAGTTGCGTACACCCTACCATATGTAGGTTTTGAGACAACTTTTAGGGTGTCAATATACAAGTCTTTACAGACTTACAGCTGGGTATCTCGAATTCCGAGGTGAACTTACTATAATGACTGGACTATTATGGCTAAAAAAATAAAGGAACAATTTAATATCAAAGATAGCGAGTTAAACCACTCAAACTGTGAATTGATTCAGTATTTTCTTGTATTTTAGTAGTGGTTAATATCATGGTTAGGGTGAGTTCAAACTCCAGGCACAGATTGTCCTACAACTAAAAACTATATTTAGGTAGTACATCTTATTTTGTAGGTCACGTGTCCACCATCATACGGACTAGGGGATTAGGTAATAAGACGAAATCCAAAAGTCATGAATAAACCAACAAGTCGCAGGTACTTACAAGGATTTCTCACTAACATATCGACGATGAGGGCGTCCTCTATAGTATAGAATCCCCTCACGACTAGCCTCGCTAATTGTTTGAGGCTGCTCGGGACTTCAGTAACGTAGCGTTCTTCTGTCATGACTGGGAGAAAAAATTGTATAGGATATTTAATTTTATTCGTGAATTTTAACTTCTTTTTGTAGATTTAAGATAGCAAACTATCCATTGCACTCCGTGACGACTGTTACGGATTTTGACAAAACTAATTCGTTACAAGCACAGAGTAGGTACATTTTACATTTTACTGAAAGTTCCAAGTCACTCAAAGCGTTGGAAACTAAGTTGCTCGCCTCGAAAAGTGTTACCGGAAAATACAGGTTCTACTGGAAAACATTTCAGAAGAAATAAAAAATATAAAGTGATTAAAAACGTGAAACAATTTGATTAAAAAATATATATATTTGTTTTTAATAATCTAAAATGATCAAAATCTTTCGATACCGATAGTGTTTTGCCACTTGTCTAGGCCCCCTGGAAGGTTTGTATTGATTGGTACAAGTTTTCGGTTGCTTGCATGGCTCGTCTTATCTACCTCTATCAATATAATAAAGCTTTAGGTTCTTTGTACCTTGTTCCTACACACAAGATTCCCAGCCCAACATGGCTAGTCGTTTCTATACCTAGCTGTCATACTCTTTGATTATATAATGATGGTATAGGCATTGTGACATTACCAATTCCTTATGATACACTAGTGGACGCCCGCAGCTTCGCTCGCGTAGAATTAGACCCATTAACGACGTCTACCCGTCTAACGACTTCAAAAACGGCAAAGTTTCATACTAACTTTGCACCCCCGTTTTACCCCCTCAGAGGGTGAATTTTTAAAAATCCATTCTTAGTGCTCCCCTACGTTATAAAAGGAACCCCTGTGCAAAATTTCAAGTTTCTAGCCCTTATAGTTTAGGCCCTGCGTTGATATGTCAGTCAGTCAGTCAGTCACCTTCTCCTTTTATATATATAGATTACTGATGTGTTGCTGAATTTACTCATTAAAGTACCATGCTAATTATAAAATTGTGGATAAAAATTTCATCTATCATGCGTGCCATGTTTTGGGTTAACCTGTCATATATATTTGACTGTTTTGACTAAAAATTATGTTTCTGAACATTTCTTAAATAAGGTTCGTGAATCAAAACGTTTGAATTATCTGCAATTCAGTAAAGAAAAAACTGAAATTAAGATAGGTAATTAAGAAAACAAACTTCTAAAAAAAACATTATTTTATTCTTAACATGTTAAACAAAGGAAAAATATTTCGTGTATATAAGTATTCATTAAAATTCATCCACACAATTTTGGTACAATTTTTCAGATAAAGCATTGGTCTCTGGCCATCATTATTACAAAAAATATGTATTTATCATTTAATTACAAATACAATCAGTAATTTTTGGCAGTAATATTCATATCAATAACGATTTCAACTAAAATTGTATGCTATAGACAAATTATTCTGGCAAATTATTAATTATGTAAAAATAAAAAACTTCAAAAGTAAAAGAAGCTGCACTTTAAAAGGACATTTATAATTTGTGATAAAAATTAAGTAGGTATACTTTTGAATTTGATTTAACACTGGCAATACCGTAATAGAAATTCACCCGTTTTGTCATTCACATTTGCTCACTGAAAACAACTATCTTATAAGTATAAAAAAGGAACATCATAACAGAGTACAAAGAATTAAAAAATATCTACGAAATAGGATTATTAAATATATGCATAAGTCAAGATCTTGCTTAATTGAAAGCTGTTTTAATGTCATCGGTTAAACTAGTCTATTTTTTTATAGTGAAAATGGATTTATAGGATATGTTATGATACTTTCATTGCGACGACACATTCATTACGACACATGAAGTTGTGCCTGACTTAAAAAATATGCAGTATAAACATTGTTTTAAACTATTAAAAAAATAAAATACATATGTAAACATTGACCAGATTATCCTTTCCAAACATACAAAAGATTGTCTAAAATACTTCTTGGATATTAAAATGAAAAGTTCAAATATTAACCCAAATTCAGTCTTGAGAGAAATATCGTATGTTACAAAACAGACTCTAGTTACAATAAAATCGCATGTTTAACTTATATGACTACATACTAAAATAAAATGCATTACAAAGTTACAATAATATTTTAAGTAAAATTCTATTTTTTGCAATAAACTAAGTACCTACCTATAGAAATGATTGTGCTTAAGAAACAAAATTTGAAGCTGTCCACTCTGACAGCATTCATTAATTTTGTAACTGTCTGTCGTTCATAGCCGGATCTATTTCATATTTTATTTTTCATTTATAACATTTCCTTTTGTTAATTGTTGTAATAAACACAATGCCAAAATATGCAATAAATAACACATAAATATTAATCACAATTGCTGGGATAAACAAATCACCTACCTAAATCTATTTACACTTTACTGCAATTTATTTTACATAATTATTGTTATATAGACAAGTAAAATATTGATTTGATCATACAAAATACATGCAATCACATAATACTTGCAAATCAGAAAATAACATTACTCGATGTGAGACCTCTCAAGTGTTATTTGTATATTGTCCAGCGTTTGATAAATGACTCTGAAGTTAGGCCGGTCACTGGGATGATGATTCCAGCACTGTTTCATCAAGTCATACACACAACGTGGAGTGTTATCGGGGCATGCTAGAACATTTCCGTCTTTCAAAAATCTGACAACTTCTTCATGAGTCATACCAAAATATGGTTGTAAAGCAAATGAAAATATTTCCCATAAGCAAACTCCATATGCCCAAACATCCGATTCTAGTGTATATTTATTATATAATATACTTTCTAAAGGCATCCATCGAACAGGAATTGCATCATGTTCATCCCCCTTGTAATAATCTTGTAAATAAATCTTGTGGGACAGTCCAAAGTCAGCAATCTTCACTACCATGTCATCATTAATGAGACAATTCCTGGTAGCTAGGTCACGGTGTACAAACTTCCTATCCGAAAGGTAAACCATTCCCGAAGCAATTTGCCTTGCGATATGAAAGAGATCCAAATAATTCAGTGGAGCTGCAAGTAGTCTAAGATCTTCTCTGTTCTCAACACCCGGTGGGTAATTTGGAGCAGTGCTGCACGCTCTTAAGTATTCATTCAAATCACCTTTTCCCATGTATTCAAATAACAAACACATTGGACGCCCAATAGCACACACACCTAACAGTTTTACAATGTTTGGGTGGTCAAAATCGGCAAGTAAACAAGCCTCTCGTTCAAAATCAAGTTGCAAGTCATGGGACGCTTCATCTTTGAGCATTTTGACAGCAACAACAGTAAACTCTTCCTCAGGTACAAGACCGGGAGCTTTTGCTTGGAATACTCTACCAAATGCACCTTGTCCTAAGTCTCTTATATAAATAATGTTATTCCTAGGGAACTCCAACTTTTCTAACTTTGGATTTAACTGAGCTCCAGTTGTATGATAGGCAAGATTACTTGGCAATTTATCTAAATCTATATCCATATTTTGCACATTTCTACGACTATTAATATTACATTTAGAGTAGTGATTCTTTAAAAAGTAATGGCAAAGAAGTGCTACCGAGGCTATTGCTAATACACATCCCAACCCCCCAGCAGATAAAAGTAACATCAAAGTTGGTGTAAATTCATTCTCCATAATTATATTTGGTCCTTCTATATTGTCAATCTCTTCAGTAGAATTGGCACAGATAGGTATGTCACAATGCTCCCACCTGACATTTGCATCCATTGTATAGCACCATGGTTTGCGCTCTTCCCCTCCTGCATTTCTACAAAAGTTAGTGGCATTTTGTACTTCAGGAAAAAATAATGGTGGTCTAGTGTGTTGGTGCGGAAACTGGGCCTCCCACGCCTGGCATGCCAGACCAGATTCAGTCACATTTTTGGTGCCCTGGTAGTACTGTCCATTGCCACGAACGCAAGAAGTTGTCACTTGACTATAGTCCATGTCTGTTATACCTACATTATTGCATGTCACCTGGGACCCTTTGCCCGCAAACTTAGGAAGCTTTTCACATTCGGGAAATCGAAAATGTCCTCTAGATTCAAAGAAGACTCCTCGTCGTTTTTGTTCTTCGATAACAACCCAATCGTTGTAGCAGTATTGCATTTTAACGGCCATACAATCTTCGTAACACAGAGGCAATGAATAATATCCAACTCCAGCCTTGTCGATGCATTTGGGGAATGCATAGGCACACAGCAACTTTTCAGCTTTACTACGACAAGGCTCCTTCAAAGTGGATATCATTTCTTTCCACAGTCCGGTAGTAATCTTTTCATTTTCGAGGCCACCAGTATGATTGTACCAAACAAATCCGTTTGAATAATTCTTACATATTTGCCCATTGTATGGACCGCAGTACAGATGCACGGATTTAATGACAAGAAACACTACAAATATTTTGTCATACACGTTCATTGTTAGAAAATAATATGTAATTCTATCTCCACAATGTAATATCGTTGCATTTTAATTTAAAACTATATACAACACGATAATCCTTGTTAATTGAGTAAAACACAATGGCGGACGCATTATTTATTATTGATTTTAGAGAATTTTACTTGCATGGACAAAAACTGAAACAGCAGCACGCACGCAGCACGAAACCGAAACGAATCGAACGAACTTCACTTCACTTTAACAAACAAAATTTACAGATAATATAAATATTAATTTAATAAAATAATAAACAGAATAGAATAAATCTAAAACTTTTATCTTCTTGGGAATAACAGAATTACATGATGTTTTTTTTATAGTGCTGTATTGGACTGACTGTTGTTATGTTTAATAAAATCATGACAATCAATTAATAATCATGTGATGGACAAAGGAGTAATTTTAACCATAATTTTATTTTAACCATGAGCAAGCCAGTATTTATATTTTAATCGAATGTTATTCGATTAAAAAATTTTTTGTCGACACACTAATAATACAATACAGTCAACACAACACTAATTAATAAATTGCATATCAGCACAGGCAACATTTTACATTTCACGTGGTTGGCGAACTTGTGCTGTAAGAAACGTCAAAATATTCCAAAATTCAGAAACATAAAATTAATATTGAAACTAAATACCTGTAAATGGCTGCAATTGAGAAAGTTAAAGTCGTCGTGCTTGGTGATTCTGGTAAGCCAAGTGATATGATTTTAATTGGCACACTTTAAACGCTTGTCTTTCCATTATTTACACAACATTTTTGCTAAATTTAGAACTTCGATATTCATTTGCCAACATGTTGATAAGCCATGACACCAATATAGGCAACATTATGAATCTTATTATAAATTCATTCCATTATGGCGGGAATTTATGATTTTACGTCAATCAATCAATATAGTTGAGAATATTTAATAAAAATATTTTTTCCATATCCAGTGTCTACTAGTGTCTAGATTATTGTACTTACTACTTAATGTGAATGTTTTGGGATAAAAACTTACTATTGAAGTTTATTGAACTAACAGTGTTGACACACTAGGAACTTCTAATTTATAACCTTTCTTCAAAATAAAGCCCGAGGCACTAGTCCAATTAGTTCATAATAGTTAATTGATCATAACACATCAATTGGTCGACTTCAAATATTTCAAATTGTCAAATTTTCATGTGTGAGTAAAAATAAAATAAAACGGATCGATTTAAAAAGTATCATATAGCAGTCCCCTGGTTCTAAGCTAACTCCCGACAAATTTTCAGGCAAATCCGGTCAGCGGTTCTTGAGTTTATTAATAGTGTAACTAACACGACATTCTTATAAATGTATAGATTATAACAATAGTTTCGTTTACGCCTAGTAATATTATATAGCCATTGTCACTCAGTGAAGATGCAGCTTTCTAATGGTGAAATAATTTTTGGAATCGGTCTAGTAGTTTTGGCAGCGCACGCCAGAAAAGCTCGCAGATGGTAGATTTTTTCCTACTTACTTGACACTTAAAATCATATATTGGACAATTCACTTAATATATTTATAAATTGTAGCCTATTTGTTATTCTGATGTATAAGCTATATTATTGTAAAGTTTCATTAAAATCCATTCTGTACTTTTTACGTGAAAGAGTAACACACATCCATCCATCCACACATACTTACAAACTTTCGCCTTTATAATATTATAAGGGTAAGGATAAGGATTAGTAGGATAGCTCTGAAAATCATATCAGAATGCTAAAAATCATAATACTTCAATACGACGACGACTCGGCCAGACTCCACAGGTGCATGACCCTGACTGGCGAACCGCGGGTGCCGTATTTGAATCCTGGAAGGGGCAGATATTTATTTCCCAGATAATTATTTGTATCATTGCCGTTGTTGTAGCATTGTCATCGGTCTTTGATAAGAGTGCGGTTTCAATTTAAAAGGGGGTGAATACCACTTCCAAAGATTCCATTACATACATACTTACTTACCAAGCTACTAAAAGCGTGTTAAAAACGGCGCACTGTCATCTGTTTCAGGTGTAGGTAAAACCTCATTGACGTACTTGATAGCACATAGTAAACCGTTGCTGTCGCCAGGATGGACTGTGGGATGTTCCGTGGAAGTTAAACTTCACAGATTTAAAGAAGGAACTCAGGCTCAGAATACATTCTTTGTGGAACTTTGGGATGTTGGAGGATCAAATAACCATAGAAATACAAGAAATGTTTTCTATCAACCCACTCACGGTAAACGTTAATGCAAAACTTGTTACCGTCTTAATAATTATGTTCTTCTTTATTGTTAATAACGTGAATATCCCATTTCTCTTAACCTTTAAGACTACTTCTATGCAAAAATTTCAAATAGATAATGTAGTGCTTCCGGCAATTCTGTAAGGAACTAGCTCAAACGGTCACAATATCTCACTACCTCGCTTGAATGCATTTTCTATCAAATAATTATTAAAACACTTAGTAAGAAAACTTTAATTCAATCATAACACAAAAAAGAGTAATTGTAGTTACTAAAATTGCTAGTGATGCTTGTTTTGTACACCGCACCAAAGTGCCGACATGACGTTCATCGACGCAAGATGCACAGATATTGTGACCGGGCTGTACGTATAAATAGGGTGGGTAGAATTCGCTCAATATAACCAGCTAGGAGCTAGGGTTCCTTAGTATTGAGATCAATTATATTTTGGAGTATACAATTTCGTTAATCCGAATAATTCCGAGCTCAAAACTTAACTCGGTTATCTTTTGCAGTCTTTAGTTGCTTTATTTATAAACACAACAAGTTCATTGATGGCCTTGAATGGTTATAGTGGCGACGTCACTTCGCAAGTTCGTGAGGTTCGATTCCAGGCCGGGCAGGTACAAACCTGTTCAAATGATGCCACTCAGTCTGCCTCAATTTGGTGTGATGAACTTTATGATTGACGAGGTGACGTCACGAGTCTTGATATAATTACCCAATATTTTGGAAAAACTCAGTTCGTGAAGAAAAGCAGTCGGCAAAGAATACTTAATAATGCAGTCGGTCAGTTCGACCATCGGTGGATTCAAGTTTTTATCCATGATTTCAGGTATTATCTTGGTGCATGATTTAACAAACAGGAAGAGTCAAATAAATTTACAAAAATGGCTTTCTGAGATTTTAAATCAAGATACAACAAATCCTACATTTCAGCACGTCGATGTGGACCCTGAACAGTTTCTAGGATCGACGCAGGTATTGTATAGCCTGACAAAATAGGGTGAAAATGTTTAATATTTAAGTTCTTACATAATAAATAGAAATTATGCTTCAGATTGCCTTACTTTATGTTTTAGATTCCAATTCTTGTAATCGGAACTAAATTTGACTTAGCGGAAGAACAGCAAAGGAAAAATCAGTATCGGCGTCTCGCCAGTAGTATAGCAGAGCAGTGTGGTTCTGATGAAATCTTTATCAATTGTTTTCAGGCGAGGTATTTATTTTACTTATTCACAACATAGGTATATTAAAATAAAATTTTTCATGAATTAATATATTATTTAATATAAAACGGCTTTTTTAATTTCCAGATCTCTAGCGCCGGGCACAAGTAACTCCGTGAAACTGACAAGATTTTTTGATAAGGTACTTGGAAGAATAAAATTTAATAAAGCGACAACTATAATGCAGAACAAATAATATAATAAAGATATAGATTTTCCTATCTTGTGTGTTAATGTGTCTGATTCCAAAAAATATATTGTATTTGTTGCAGGTTATAGAAAGAAGATACTATTCCCGAGTAAGCCCATTCTCGGATAAGCGTCGTATACCGCCCTATATTATGTCGGCTTCCACACCACTTTCCAGCAACAAGCCCGCACAGTACCTAAGCCCAAGATTCTACCACATGGATTGAATGACTACGAATTTAGTGGAGATATAAATTGTATACAATTACACTGGGTGGTAAGCAGACGAAACGAACATATTATTCCAACGCTTATTTGTGTTATGAGATAAATTAGTGCCTTGCTATTGCAAATAACCCAGTAAATATTGTGGTCCTTGTCACATGCCCTAACTTGTTGTTTTTTTTTAATCTTTATTTTTTTAAAGGGGTTTTGTCATAGGATGACTTTGTTAATCTTGTTGATAAAGTTGTATCACCGTTTATAGCATACCCGCCTGGTGATTTTTGTTGTTGTTAAAAGTCATGAATGAAGGTTGACTAATAAATAAAACCATGAGATTACGACGTCTATTGTTCGATCGTCATCTTTAAGTATTCTTTAAAAAATATAATTTCAATCATTCAAATCGATATTTTATTATTATTTTAGCCCTGCTTGCCTGTCATATACCTTTTTTTTTTTTACAATTTCAATGTAGCTAAGTACAATATTTACAGGGCCCAGACACGGACGTAGTCCACTTGTAACGAGGCGTCCTGCCCATCGTTCACGTCTAAATTCCATGTTGGAAGCCAGCGCGATTTGTGTTTCCAGAAATCTGTCGCGGCCTGAAAAAAATAGTTTATGTTATTAAAAGCTTTTATTTAACTTCACTCGTATGTACATATGTAAGTATGTCCTGGAATCTGGCAATCAATATTTCACCCACTTCCACTGAAGCTATCGAGCTGAAATTTGGCACACATATTTGGTTCCGATGACATTGCATGAAAATAAAAAAAAAGTATTAAAAAGCTTTTTTAAAAAAAAAAGTTTTTAACGGTATAATTTATAGTTAGTGTAAATTATCGCGGGCTGACTTAAAAAAAAACGAATGGTGCTGACGGTAAATAAACCAATGGGCTGACTTAAAGAAAACTACTATAAATTAATTTAAATTAACTTTTTTGTTGATACGGAAAATGAGAAAATATGAAAATGGGTAGGTACACACCGCAGGTGAGTAGTTGAACCAAGGCTTCGGATCGGGGTTGGTGACGCCGTCCGGAAAATATCCGTTAATGCCACCAACAGCCAAGTTCAGCAGAATGTAGAACTGAAAAACAGAATTTTCATTGTCATTTGTCAAATCGGAGGCTATTATAAAAATAGTGTTGTCTGTGACAACTGTGTGGTCTGTTACAATGAAATTAGGAAAAGGTTTCGAGGGGTTAGATTAGAAGAGGTTACATTTGCTACTGAAAAGGTTTGCTGTGGAAATCGGAGGCTATTATAAAAATAGTGTTGTCTGTGATAGTGTCTGCCCTTTCAGTAGCAAATGTGACCTCTTATAACCCCACCAAACCATTTCCTAATTTCTTTGTAAGTAATATGTTTATATTCATGATAATACTACACCTTTTGATCGAATGGAGCCATTTTCGTTGCATATTTCCAAGGGTTTTCTAGATTTGGAGTCTTATCAAATTCTCCAATCTTCCAAAAGCCACCTTCATCTGGCGTGCAAGTACCCAATTCCTCGTCGTCCAGGATGAATTTGATGTAATCTAAAAAAAGATGCTTTGCTTATTTTATCTAATTTAACAAGCTGGTGCCCGCACCTTCACCCGCGTAATAATTAAGCCAATATTTTTTTTTTTATGTTGTTTATTTAGCTTCCTGTTATTGAAAGAATTTATAGAATCAGATCAGTAGTTTCAAAGACAAGCCCCGATAGGTATGCAAACTTTATCTTGTTATAAAGAAGCGTATATGTCTATCATTTATATCTAAGCTGTTTTATGTGTTTTTTTCTTATATTTATTTAATTTTGTACTAATAGATAAGATGTCTCAGAAATTTCTAACTCAAGCAAACCTACCAGGAGTCCATTCCATTTCGAAACGATGAAAGGCACGGTCATATCCGTTACTGTTTCTTTTAAGCCAATGTGTCTTGTCCCATCCATTAAGTTCGGGGTAGGGACCATAGTGCAACTTAGAGCCAGCTTCCTGTGCGCCGATATGGACGCCATCCAGGTACATGTGGCGATTGCCACGGGATTCTACCAGATCGATCTCACCAGATGCAGGCCAAGTACCGTAGGCGTCGAAAGTTGGCATGAGCCAGACAGCTGAAATATAAATTTTTACCTATTGCTATTGGCAAGAGAATAATTGAAAACAGAAAAATAAGGATATACTTAAATAATAACGTTTTCGTCGCTACATTTTTATTTATTCGTCGTACGAACTTACCCGGCCAAAGCCAATCTCCAGCAGGCATTTTAGCGCGAACTTCGATACGCCCATAACGAAAACTGAAAGAGTCAGCAGTACGAAGGCGAGCGCTCTTTATTGGGTTCAGAATGTGTGTGGCCGTGCCCACGCGCTCACAGCCAAACCATCGGGAGTTAGTGCATCTGAGAAAAGGATAATTGTGAGCAAAGGTACAAAATGAGTGCGTACCGTACTTCAGAAGAGTGCCACATGTCTCATAGAACGACTGATATCTTTTTATATTATTAAAAAACAATAAATGTATCATAAGTCTAATATCTGTATTTTTTTTACCACCCATCCGCTGCCGCCCATGACAACTGTGACTGACTTTGAATAAGACTCAATTAGGGACTGGGATGGTTAGTCAAATTAGTTGAGAAAGTTAATTAGAACATTAGTTGGTCAGTTCGTTAGTAGGTATGAGGACTGGGGACTGTTAGTGATAGTTAGTCCTGTTAGTTGGTGTTAGTAATAGTCCAGTTATTAGTACTTGTTAGTAGTAGTCTCGTTTTAAGTCAGTCGCCTCTAAAGAAGTGTAACCGGAAACCACACCTTTCCAACCGGACCATAATTGCTTTAAAAACAATTACCACACGGCAGAAATGGTACTAGGTACCGTGGCGGGCGGTGGTACTGCCCCGGGCGAACTCTATATGGAACCAATTAGCTTTCATATAAAACCTATTTGGTTCCCTATAGGCTCTACCACCTATTTATATTATTATATACTAATGGACGCCCGCAGCTTCGCTCGCGTGGATTAGACATACCTATAGTTTTTTTAAACCTAGTAATATTATATAGCCTATGTTACTCGGTGAAGATGGAGCTTTCTAATGATGAAAGAATTTTTGAAATCGATCCAGAAGTTTTTGTGTGTAAACATTACAAACAAATTTTTCCTCTTTATGATATTAGTATAGATAAATGATTATTATAATATCTTATTTTACAGGATCCAGAAACTTACAGAATGACCTAAAAATGAGTAGTGATTAGTATTTGATTTAGACTGTTCTATATTAACGCAGATTAATATAATCTTACCTATCTGACGGAGCACCTCCATCAACATTCAAACGACCGTTAGCAATGAACCAATCGCCATAATGATCAGCCGTCAAGGACGGCCGAATGAATAGCAAGCCATCGTGAACGAAGGAATTCGAACGGTTGTTGCTGTAGTATTGGAATTCCCAATTCTGTGAAATTTTTCCTTAACTGTTTGATAAGTTTATTAGGTTATTTTAAGTAAATTTTGAGTAGGGGAGAGGGGGGCACCTTTGAACACTTTTTAGTTATTAAATTATATTTCTCATATGGTGGTATATATCAGGATGTATTATATTTTATAAATAGATATGGGGTTTATACTAAATAATAAAAATGATATTTATTTATTTTGAACCATCAAACTAACGCAATTTACATTTTATTAAAAACCTTATTTTGTTAAAATCTGCCCCATCTGCGGGGCACTATTGAAACCCCTAGGGGCAGTATTGAAAAACCAGGATAAAATAAAAACCACGCAACTTAGAATATAATCAACACTATATTTAAGTTATTTACATCTTATATTATCATTGAAAACAGACATTTATACCTACACTAGTAATATTACTTAAATAAATTGTATAAAACTGTAAACAGTCTGGGGCAGTCTTGAACAAGATTAAACTAACTTATTAATAACTTAGACAACACTTGTGTGTTGTCTAAGTTATTAATATTATATATTTATTATATGTATATATTATATTATTTATTTATTATTTATATTTATTTATTATTTATTATATATTTAGTTATAGTATTGTTACAGCTCTTTCGGCATCGTCTTCATTCACAGCATTTTCTTTTTTATTTTTGTAATTTCTTACCATGATGACTGAAACAAGAAACCATTTAAAAATTAAAAAATCTCACGATGGGTTCGTATTTACTTGGTTAGGTACCCATAAGGGCACTTTATTCAAAAGTGCCCCAGCAATTTTTTTCAAATCTGCCCCAACACCACCTTGCATAAAAAAACATCTCTGGACAAAAAACTTACTTGAGTTCAAATTAATTTTCATTTGTAATACTCGGGATATAATATAAACAACGCAATAAAATAATAACAACTTGAAAATAACACTTACCTTGTCAGTAATTTCCTTACGTATAAAAAAAAAATTCTTTACTCAGGACTTCGTAAACAAACCGGCCAATGATTTTCAAAATGACACTGTTATTGGCGTTAGTTTGGATCTGACAGATGTGTAGGATGGTTTTACCAGTATTAAAATGGTTTCAGAGGTTAGGAATGATAAAGGATCCGTTCATAAAACAGATAATTCAAAACTGCCTCTGTTCTAAACTGCCTCCCTCTCCCCTAGGTATAGATATAAGTAAAGGAGTTTCTTTGCATTTACCTACACTCTATACCTACTATTTGGATTTTCAAATCAATCGATCAGTTGAATCACAACCAGTCAAAACAGGTTTTTGTGTACCTATTAAATAGTATGTATTTAATTTTAACTCACACCGCCGCCTGAAAGTGTGTTTTCGTGCTGCCACTTCTCAAGGTCTAACTCCTCGAAATCTTCTTCGAAGATCATATCTCCGGAACAAAATTGTTTGGGTGCGTGTGAGCCACTCACTGTCGTAACCGTGGGCTCGCATGCTTTAGCCAGAGTAGCCACCACGACCACTCCAAAACATAAAATCCACATTTTTCTGGAAACTTTACACATTTTAGTAAGAATAACCTGTACTTAATTATAATAAACTACCTAATTGTTCGTGTTTACCTACTCGGTTTTACCTACCTGATTTGAACATTGCAGTCTTTATGCAGAAGCCATATGACAGATTCCAGACAGATTTAAGAATAAATACCTAGTCATATAATTCATAATTCCCTTTTCTCTTATTCAATACTTTCTTGAAAATAATTATTTCAAGGAAAAGCAGTGTCAGGATTGTTTACCTAATCAGACACATATTTAAAAGCAAAACGCAGTTCAGTAATCACATAGGTATCTATTTAGACCTAAAGTTACATAGTATGAAATGTAATTACAATTTAAGTTTACCGCCATTTTTCAAGTAAAAATTTAAAAAATTATTTGCTTTTTGGCGGGCCTCTTAGTCTCGCGGTCATAATATTACTTACTTAAATTAATTTCTTGGAACCAGTGGGACTGGTTTTGTAGTAGTGTGTAGGTAATTAAGACGGATCTTGAGCAGGAAACTTAAATATTGTATAAATTTATCCTCAACATTTTCTTTATTAAGGTACCTACCTATAACGTAAGATAATGCAACTCACCGATTTAAACTCACACACCAGTTTTCAATAAATAGCACCTTTTACAAACAAATAATAAAAAATATTAAAATCTTAACTTTACTAAAATTAAACTGTACTTATGAAACTTCGTAGTTTTAATTAAAGAGGTAGGTAGATACACAGAGACTTTAATTTCTCTATATTTTAAGAAGCCCTTAGGCTTTACTAATATGCGTTATATTAACTTCATTCTTTTATGTTTTAGGTGATCGTATTTGTTTCTCAAATATCGACCCAAATAAGACGAGCGTCTATATTAAATTGCCAATCGTGTTTGTACTCGTACATCTCTGCCTGCTCTGAGGTTAGTTCCTTGATAACCTGTTTTGTTGGATTTGATGCATTTTAAAGGCAGTGTCGTCCATACCCAAACTAGGTACATCATTTGACCTTCATCGTGTCACTAGTGATGTAGCGCCTGTGGTACATATTGCCTAAAGCTTCGATTTATAGTACTCGATATCGCATCTAACATCGATTTGTTGTGGGTTGTACCTAAATAAGTCGCACTAAAGGCCTGCTACACAAAATCTAACTGCTTTGTATAAGTATCGTTTGTAAATGTCGTTTGTATAAATATTTATGTTACCATTATCTACTTAAACCGCTCGTAGATGTTAATATGGTACAATAGGCTGGAAATGAGTGTCGCAATGACGATTGCTCATGTGTATCGCAAGGCGTTTTAACGATTGTCGCAGATTGGTGCGGTAAGTATACCGTTGTTACCTAGTGAGGTACCTACCTACTCGTATATAGAAAGAAAACCATTTATTGATAAGATACACCTACCTACATATCACAATGAAATATACCACTAAAAATATTAAATAGGTAGTAAGTACTTAGATACTATGTAATTAAGAATAGGAACCCTGGAACTGGTTATAAAAAATCCTTCGTAGGATTTTAATTAATAGAAATATTAATTACATATTTAAATTGTTTACTATTGTTTACAATTAATTAACAATTTTAGTTCATTCAAATTCACTATAGTAAAATTATTGCAGCCATTTCATAACTTATTCAAAAGAGTTATCGTGAATATCGTTTTTACAAGGCCCACACACGGACGTAGTCCACTTGCAGGGAGGCGTCTTGTCCATTGTTCACGTGCAGGTTCCACGTGGGCAACCAGCCCGCGCGCCCGTTCCAGAAGTCTGTAGCCGCCTGTAAAACACAATTCGAAAAATCTTTATTCCAGTAGGTTTTATGACATTTTATGTTTAGAATCCCTGTGCTTTTGTACTTTTGCAATTTGTTGCAAAAGTCGTTTACCATCTCACTACGTAACTTACTCAGTACCTACTACCTACTTACTTATATACAACAAGGGAGACAAAAATAATTTCAAAATACATAATGAAATTTTTAATGAAAGTAACTAAACCTTATTTAGTACATATTTATTAAGTACCTACTAGCGGACCGCAGCTTCGTTCGAGTTGAATTGAATAACATTCGTTACACCACATCTATACTTCAACACTTCAGTAGTTATATATGTTTTGAAAATAAATAGTATATGTATTATGTATATACTGTATAAATTCTACATTTATATACATATATACATATATATGGAGTTAAGTTTATCTTCAGTCGTATGAGCAGATGCCGCGCTCTGATTGGTCCTAATCATCAGGGAGGATCACAGAGTATCGCGCGTTGGCTGAATGCGTTCAAAAATAAAAATTGAATCAAATAGGAGTGCGTTCATATTCATTACTTATAGCTGTTTTGATCACTCCAAAGTGTACAAAAAATATTTCACTGTTTACAACTTACAGTAGGAGATCCGTTCCACCATGGTTTGGGGATTGGGTTATTGACACCGTCTGGGAAGAATCCATTCGTACCGCCAACAGCTAAGTTCATGATGATGTAAAACTGAAAAAAATGTAGTTATTCGACTTTAGTTTTTTTTACCTAAGGTATTATTACGTGCTTTTTGTTGGGACTCAGTATCCACCAGTTTTTAGAGGGCTTCAAGAGTTGTTTGTGGTCCTCATATGGTATACCTTTTTTTCTGTCGGGTAAACTCTATTGTCCTCTTAGATAAAAAATATCTAAATCTTATTATCATCTTACCTTCTCATCGAACGGCGCCATTTTACTTCCGAAGCGCCAAGGGTTCTCCAAGCCAGGATGAGTATTGAATCCGCCAAACTGCCAAAATCCACCAGCTCCAGGAGTAGCTCGCCCGATTTCTTGCCCGTCGATTGTGAACCTAAGGAAATCTGAAAATATTAAGTATAATATTATGCTGCTGTTTACTACAAATGAGGTACTTACTCAAATATACATAGCTTTGATTACGCTGCACGTAATCGAAGGCTACAACGCCTACAGCACCTTGCGAAGGACTGTAGGAAACGGTTTTATAATGCAACCAGGAGGACTAGAGATCTCCACCCCTCCTAGATAAGGCCTCCTCAAAACCTCCAATTTTTTACCTGTAATTGTTGCCCACCTAACTACCTGTCTACTGAAAGATAAGTATATACCTACTTAAATTTAATGGAGAGTGGAGCTAGCTTCTTAAGCTTCCATATGTACTTATGTCGTTTGATGGAAAGATCCATCTGTAGTCTTATCTCATGAAAAAAATTACAAACTTTGCGTCCATTCAAGTCCGTAGCGATGGAAAGCGCGGTCGTAACCAGCAGTGTTCCGTCTGATCCAGTGCGCCCTGCTCCAGCCGTTGAGCGCAGGGAACGGGCCGTAGTGGAGTGTGGAGCCAGCCTCTTGAGTGCCGATGTGCACGCCGTTAGCATGCATGTTACGGTTGCCGCGGGACTCCACCAGATCGATCTCGCCGGACGCTGGCCATGTTCCGTACGTATTGTAGGCGGGCATCAACCAAATTGCTGTAAATATAGGTAACATACACAAGTATAAAAAGATGTATCGCAATATAAGTAAAATAAGTTCACAAACGCGCTTAGGTATATATAAATATTGTAAGAAAGACTATATAGCTGTATGAGCTTTGCACTGGTGTTGCGGTGTTTATTTCAGTTTATAATTAGTTGACCAACAGCCTCAAGCAATGCCTTGTCCCCGGTGCTCCGTTTTTCAAGACGTAATCTCCATTCTACTCGGGTAAATTGATAGATAGATTTGAGATTAAAAGTGTAACAAGCAATGTGCTAGAACGTACCGGGCCAGAGCCAGTCGCCCGCGGGCATTTTGGCGCGAACCTCCAAGCGCCCATAGCGGAAGCTGAATGATTGGACGGTGCGCAGGCGCGCACTCATTACCGGATTGATGATGTTTGATGGCGTGCCCTGCCGCTCGCAGCCGTACCATTGTGGGTTAGTGCACCTAGTTCCAATTTTTAAACTCATTAGTACTTGTACTATTATGTATTCTGTGTCATTATGTATTCTGTTTGTGTATGTAGATAAATAAATATATCTTTAATAAATTAAAAGATATCTTACTGCAGAAAAAAAAACTCTATCAGAAAATGCATACTAAGAATATTCATAACGTTAACATACTCATAATAACCATGATACACACTTAGGTACATACATTCAAAATTCATACTTTATCTCTCCAAAAAGCTTCAGCTGTGCATGAAATCTCTATTGAGCTCTACCAAGCAAACGCAAAACCATTTTTGTTTATAAAAATGTTAAAATATTATTACTATCATAAACTGCACAAGACGTGCAATTCCATTGCACCTGAAAGAGTGTGTAAAAAGGATTGATAAATTCATCCTTCAATTCCGAATGTATTATGGTTTTATTTTACCTGTCAGCTGGAGCGCCTCCTTCAATATTGAGCCGACCGCTGGTGAGGAACGCATTGCCAAACTGGTCTGAACTCAACGAAGGTCGAATGAATAGGTTTCCGTTGCTAACGAAAGAATTCGACCGGTTGTTGTTGTAGTATTGAAACTCCCAGTTCTGTGTGAAATTTTACATTTTAATTGTATCGGCCTGGCAGACAAATGAAAATAGAGAGTCTTATTCATACCGAATTATTAAACCTATGATATGTTTATTAATTTATTATGCATAGGAGGGTAAATCTATAAATGCCATCTTTAAAATCTTAAAATTATGCATTGATATATATGTTACCACTTATGTAAGTTTGGTTTACATTAGGAACATACATGTTAAAATTAAATTTCGAATACAGACCTGAAATGTTTTGATTGATTTTTAATAAAGAACATTTGCGCAGTCTTCTTACAAAGGTTTTGAAACCTCTTTCCGTAACTATGTTTCTAAATCGGCGATGGGTGATCCAACAAGATTCAGCGCCATCTCATCAGGTGGCAAGCACACAAAACTAGCTGATCGCCCACGGAATTGACTTTATCAAGCAAACGAGTGGCTCTCTTCCAGGCCAGACTTAAATTTATCGAATAATAAAGCCTGCGCTATAACTCACCATTATTTGGAGTCTCAACGCATCCATAATCAAAGCAGTGGCAATATACATAAAGCTTGTGCGTACAGCGATCAACGACTGGCCTCGGACAGGGCCGGATTTAGAGGTGTGGAGGCCTCGGGCAACAAAGGAGTAGAGGCCCCCTGTCCCCAAATTATTTTCCAAATGAGATGAACAACTTTTTTCAGTCGAGTTTTTCAATCAACAATTTATTGTGAAACGGAGTAGATTATTTTAGTATATAACAAAGATATAAAAATATAGATAAATGATTTCTGTTAATATTTAAGAACTTTATAATCATCTTAGTACGTAGTAAAACAGCGGAAAAAAAACAAAAGAAAAGTTGTGTACTAGTGTTTATTAGTCGGAATATTTCATTTTAGTAATCTTAGCCAAAAAATAAAATATTGGTAACGTCTATTTAGCTATACTATAAAATATTTGGTCTAAAATTAAATTAAACTGCGATGATATATTTTTATAGCATGCAATTAAAAGGAAATTTTCTTCAATTCTATAATACTTCAAGACACAATTTGGTGATCTAAGTATCCATTTTGGTAGATATTTTGAATTTATCGGAAATAATTTATGTGCATTCATTTGAGCCTTTACATATTTAAAGATGACAGATTACTAGTCAAATTTAAAAATACCTTCTTAATATGTACTCAAAAGTATAGCTGATATGCTCGGCGGGAAACTTACGGTAGTACATTCTAATGGTCTAATCGTAGTATCGTGTTAATATAATATACATAAATAGGTACAGTATACTCACACCACCACCAGCAAGTGTGTTTTCATGCTGCCACTTCTCCAGATCGAAAGTATTGAACTCGTCTGAGAATATCAGTGCGCCGGCGCAGACCTGCGCAGGCGCGTGGGTACCGCTGACGGTGGTCACGGTGGGCCGGCAAGCCGCGGCCAGCGATGCTAGGGCCAGTAATCCAAAGCTTTTGACCCACATGATGCTGAAATTTTTGATTTAGGTAATTTTTTGGCTTCAGCACACTATACAAGCATACGTGGTTGAATATGAACATTTTTATTGGATACAAGATAACAAACGACTATGTAGTACTACCCAACCGCTGCCACTCATTTTTGTGACAATATGTATACGAAATATTTAAAAAAAAAATCATAATAATAATTAGTGAAAACTTACGCGGTTAGCTTTGAAGTAAGTGTAATTTTTAATCACACTTTAATTTATATTGTTATTTTAGATAACAATATCAGTTACTTGCTGATTGATTAGCTGATTTGTGCACTTTTATAGAATACAGAAGATCAGTGTTTTTAATTAATATGATTAAGACTACCTATTACGATAATAATCAAATTTCGTTACGCATTATGGATACAAATACATAATAATATCTATATGTTAAATACATTTCCCGAAAATGTCTCCAGATTGATTTATTTTAGCTATGATTAAATCACCAACATTACTTATCACCCAATCACCAATATTACTTTATACTTATAATTGACAAAGTTAAAACGTTAATTTAATGTTTCTTGTTATCTGTGTCAGCTAGGGCAGAATACTAGAAACAATTTTTAAAGATTTCAGTGACCGTAACCGTGCCGTAACTAATCTACCGTACCAAGGCTTGTCTGGCTCTGGAGAATGTAAAAACAATAATTTCAGCTTGATGTTCAGTAAGGTACAGAGTGGTGGTTATACTTCTTAGAATATGTGGAAACTTAGCCATTCATAGAACCATGACAATAGCATGTATTTAAACAAAGCGTGTTTTCAAGCGTTGCTAACTGAAAGTGCACGCACTGCATATAATTGAGTATCTCTCTCAATATCGGGTAATTTGCAGTATTATACAAGTAAACTGTAAATCCTTAACATTAGAACAGCTATAAAAAATTAATTAAAAGTAAATAACAATACTTTGCAATATCACAGAATAATAGTACAAATATTGAAAGTGTATGATTTACATAGCCACGTAGTTTTATAATGGACAAAAAATTACAATTACGAATAACTATGTAGCTAAGTAGTACCTACGAGTGCTTAGTGTACAATATAGTCCATGGTTACTTTAATAGATCTTCTAGGCCTGTCGTAAAAGACGACTAAAAGGAACTTCTGGGGTTGTGGGCGGTGAGAGTTCGAATCGTCCATCATGTGACCCCGTCATTCCCGGGGTTATTTGTGTCTATACAGCTTTGTGTAAACCGGGAAGAGCCCGTCTTGGGCGCAGCGCCGAAGTGGACCGGCGCGTTCTACAAGAGATCCCGGAACCCTCCTGTAGCCGCCGGATTAGCGGTCACCGAGCGGGTTTTAGTGGCGGGGTTTAGGCGGTTCCCACGACGTTAGGTAAGGTAGACGAGTAGGTAAGGTGGTTTCCGGTTACACTTCTTTAGAGGTTCTTAGTTCTCAAGGGTTAGCAATAGATCTGTGACTGACTTGGAACTAGACTACGAGTTACTAACAATTACTCACAAGACTATTACTAACACCGCCCGGGACTATTACTAACAGTCCCCAGTCCTCATACCTTTATTGAACTGACCAGCTAATGTTTTAATTTACTCTCTCAGCTAACTGAACTAAGCATCCCAGTCCCTATTTGAGTCTATTGAGATTATTCAAAATCAGTCTATAGTTGGGCGGCAGTGGATAGGTCGTTTGCTATCTTATATCCACAAAAAAATTGGTAGATGGTTTTTTCCCTATAATGTTTCTTGGGTTGAAGTTCTAAGGGTAGAGATTGACAGGGTGTCTAATTATTAGTTCCTAAGGTAGCTTCTTCTTGGAAAAGTTCTTTAAGCTAAATAAATCGTGTATTTTTTTAGCAATGATAGGCGAACCTTTTTACAGTTTATATCAAGGCGCATTTTCAATTATGACAGGCATGAACTTTCACGAGTGATGTGAGTACTGTCAAATCTAGCATGGTGTACGGGATTGTATAGTTTAAATTAAAAGTTATACATGAATGAACAAGAATAAATTATGAGTGGTATATAACGGGACAGAAAAATGGTACTTAAATTTAATATTGATGCATTTTAATACATGAAAAAAGACGCCGCAATGGAGATATGGTTTGTTTTTGAAATAATCAAATATTTGTCTTTATTATAATTTTCGCTGGATGTCGCTTTATAATCGTGTGTTGTGATGTTGTAGATGATAGGGACCGTACAAACACTGGCAAGCAGATGCTTGTCTCAGCCGTTGCGTAGTTCAGCCGTGCAGCGTGCTATATTCGCCACCGGTTCTTCCCTAAAGAACGGGTGGACTCTATCACATAATACTGTTATACAATCAAGAATTACTTCGCTCCTAAATATCAGCTCTGTAAGAATTTATCGTCAGCTAGAATCTCAGCACGATAAAAATGATTCAAAGTTACTGCAAGTTGCTAAACGTCCCTTCTATTATATCAATGTTTTACCAAGAACATTCATGTTCCGACGTAAAAGTGAAAAGCCAGAAAAAGATAAGAAGAGAGTTCCCAAGCTGGTGTTAATACAAAATCCTTTCACGTGGTTAATGACTAAAATTGACTTCAGTGTATTAAGAAATGTTTGGGACCCGTCTTTTCATGAAAAGGAATTTAAGTTTGGAACAAAACAGGTACGATCTATGTTAACGATTTTCAATGCTTACATCTGCAAGCGCCTGTTTCCAAAACATATTATTTTAATTTTCAGCGTTGAACATTATTTTGATGCCCTTCATATTTAACTCAATGCCCTTCATAATATTAATCTAAGTATAATCGTTCATTTAAGTGATGTAGTTATTAATATACTAGAAGACCAGGTGCATGTTGTGACATCAAAACTTCTCGGAATCTACGAATCCAAAATTGAAGGTACCATTGCCTGCTTGTTTTCATGAACAGCATTCAGGATTTCAACAGCCTGGTTTGTATTTCGTAAAGAAAAACAACAAAATGTACCGAAACATTTCTTTATTATTTTCCATTTTTGACACTCTGTTATTTTATTTTCCCCAAGCTATTATTAATACGTGAAGAATGAATATGTACCACTTTTTTGAATTGAAAAATCAGTGACCTTAGCAGTGGTTCCTATGGGTACTATCCATATATATACTACATTTATTTTAAAAATATGTATGTGTGTCTGCCACCCGCAACACAGGCCTATCAGCTGCGGGGAAAATGTGTTTGTGGAAGCGTCATTTAATATTTGTTTGATATATTCCAGGCTATATCACGAGTAACACAAGTAATAAGCGACGGCCAATACGCAGAGTTAAACGGATTGTTGACAAAAGCGGCTAGATTGAGCTTGATGCGTGAGCTCGACCGCAACTGGAGCGAACGACAGCGCACGTTGCTCTCACTGGACCGCGACGACATACAAATATCATCTCCGCGCAAAGTATATTTCATTAGGATAGCCGGTATATTAGAATTATTTCCTATATAGGTACATTTACAAATAGGATATTATTATTGTATTTCCCATATGATAAAACTAAGCGGCTAAGTAATTTGTGTTGGCTGAATGTGTAAATGCGGTTGTACCTACATACTTGTGCATAAGAGCGCCTATTTTGAACCTTAAATAGGACTAATAAAATACACATAATGCTTATGTGCACTTGCTTACTAACAAACTAACAGAACTTTTTAAGTTTTCAACAGCCACTTTTCATTGTATGAATTTCAGTCGATAACAAATTAAAAAATAATATATCTTCCGTTTAATTTACTGATAATATTTGCGCGATATAATCACACTGTTTCAATCAAATGATAGTTATAATCTGTTTTCAGATAAAAAGTTTTGTGATGTAGACATGGCGTTTTTAGCACTCAAGTGGGTAGCGTTAAACAACATTGACGCTTTGTTATTTGCGGAAATATTTGCGAGGTTTCATCGCGAATACACACCACATTGTATCCCAGAATGGACCATAGCTTATTTCAAAATAACGAGGTTTGAGGTATTGCGGCGTTAACTCAAATTATATGTTGATGCTAATTCAATAAAACTATATATATACTCTATCATGTTTTATTTGAAGAAAATTCGTCAACATACATATTTGGCATACGAATAAAAGTAAGCATTAATTTTTATATTTAATAAGTAATAATAATAATACATATAAATCTTCAATTTATAAATCTAAAAGCAGTTTGTAGGGGTTTTCAAGATATTCTTTCAACTGATTCGAAAATTCCGCCATTGTTACACCATCTATAACTCTATGATCGGCGGACCAGCTTACCGTTAGGATATGTGATTTTACTAGATTTCCTTCGGAGTCGAATCTTGGTAACATCTGAAATTATAAATTGTGAACTAAATGTGACATACTTAGTCAACATTATTTTTAACGCTTGAACCCTTATTATTCAGAACACAGAAATGAAAGCTTCTACAATTTCCAAGACATGAAAATGTATTCGAAATCAAGGTTTTTGTAGTCAATTACCGTCCAAAAGTTAATTTATGTGTTTTTAATTTTGCCAGTACCAGTACTGTATATACTATGGTCATATTATGCGTATGTATGCAAACGTTTAAATGTAAAATAAAACCGTTTAAAAATAGAATTTACCTGTATTTTACCGAGAGCACCTATTGAAACTTGCGGCGGGAGTATAATGGGTTTCGTATAAGTTCCTCCGACCTGAAATGTTTTCAATTCAATGTTTAAACATGGGTTTGTAAAAGAAAACATTTTTATCAAATTATAAAGATAGTTCAGAGTCCAATAGGATTGAATTCGTTGAGTAATTTTTAAACTGTCTTATAAAGTCTTACAATTCCTATATTGGAGATAGTAAACGTTCCACCGGAGATATCAGCAATTCCAAGTTGACCTTTGACGCCTTTCTCTTGCAAGATGTTTAGTTCACGTGCAATTTCAATAATACTCATATTTTGAACTTTCTGGAAAATTAAGAAGATAGCTATTATTTCGTGCGTTACGAGAAATAATATAATGATTAATAATATAAAACTCTAACGAGTCCGCGTATATACATTGAATAAATTTTGAAAAATCTATCACGGGATGAAAGGTACTCTATACAGATTCCAAAAACTCAAACTACCAAACCAATTTTAAGAAACTTGGTACAAATGCAGTGCATCTCTGAGACGGATCAAATATACTGTTATTCAAAATCATCAATCATCTTGAACGAAGTTCGAAGGTAATAATTCGATCGGTAGTATCTTTGAGTAAGGTGGCAACTAAATGTAAGCAATTTTTATGTCTAATTCCACGCGAGCGAAGCTGCAGGCGTCCTCTCGTACGGAATAGTACATTATGATACAAGTGCGGTAAGTTGAAAATTACAGCCGAGGCGATATTGCTAGCCCGAGCCGTAGGCGAGGGCTACAAGAAAGCAGAGGCTGTAATTATCAAAGCGCACGTGTGTCATACGACGTTTTATAACATATTTGCGAGGAAATAAATTAATAAATTCATCATTACTTGATGACATTTTCAATTAAAAAAAACAATGCAACGAAAAGAAAAAGCGCGCGGAATAATTTTTACTTGTTCACAAAACGATGCGCGCGCATCAGCACTTTTTTTTAAGGCAAAGACAAAAAAACAGCCAGTATTACTAATAAAGTAAATTAATATTTTTTTGTTTTTGATACAGATTTATATTGGATATTGTAATTTATTTTAAAAATCAATTAAATTAAAGAATTAAATGTTTATTTTTTATATTTTATCTCCCAAAGTTAATTTTATTCATAAGATGTTGACCACTTTTCTGACATAAAAACTCTTTGCTAAGATTGAAAAAAGTATCGTTCGTTTTAGACGAAGCATCTTGATAAACCGTGACATTTTTAAAAAGAAATCATTACATTACCGCACAAGTGCGTTTTACTTTACATTACCGCACAAGTGCGGTAATGAGATACATTACGATATTGAAATTGGTGTACTAGGAGACCCTTTACGAGCAAATGTGTTATAATAAAATTAAAAGGACAATTTTACTCACTTTTATGACCGGAACTACTAAGCCATTCGGTGTGTCCATCGCAACGCCGATATTGTGACTAGATTTGTAAATGAGATTTTCGCCAGCAGCGTCGAGACTGCTGTTTATAACTGGATGTGCATTAAGGCTGAGCGAAGCTGCTTTGATAATTATGGGCATGTACGTCAATTTTACTCCTCGCTTTTCAGCCATCAGCTTAAGGCTATCCCTTGATTCAACCAATTTGGTAACATCATATTCATCACAAAATCCAAAGTGTGGTATTTTCTGTTGAAAAATTAGCACCAATTTAAATTTCAAAAAAATTTGTGAAATGCATTTTAATTTTTTTTTATATTCTTACCATTGCCTCCGTCATAGACTTTACCATTGCTTTAGTAAATCCAGTTACAGGTACGATTCTATCCTCCAGGAGTTCAGCCGTAGCTTGTGCTGCCGATATTGCTCTTGCCTCCATAGTAGTCGTCGATGGGACATCGTTTGATCTATCTGCACTAATATTTAAGTACGATAATATATCTTCTTTTAGGACTCTACCGTCTCTACCAGTTGCGTTGACAGCGTTCAAGTCTACCTAGAAAAAGATTCATTTGATTTGCCTACTGAATTATGTAAGTAATAAATAAAAAATTAAGATTTATTGAATCCTTACTTTGAATTGTGCTGCAATTCTTCGAACGGCTGGTGTAGTCAGAACTTTAACTTTTTGAGCAGGACTGCTTTCTATGTGTGGTATACTTTTTTCTTGAATTTTGTCTGGTGTGGACACTGCATCTGTAATAGAAATATAGTTTTATTTTTACAAATATCATATCTATTAAAAGATATTCGAAATTATCAAAATAGGCCGTGCTGAGCATTAGCCGTGGTGGATCTCGACCGCTGGTTTTCATTACCCTCTGCTTATAGCGATTTATATGATTGAACATAATGGACTTAATGATCATCATCATCATCACAACTCTTTCTTTGTCCCACTGTTGGGCTCGGGTCTCCTCTCAGAATGGGAGGGATTAGGCCTTAGTTCACCACGCTGGCCAAGTGCGGATTGGCGGACTTCACATGCCTTCGAGAACATTATGAACTCTCAGGCATGCAGGTTTCCTCACGATGTGTCCTTTACCGTTACAGCGAGTGACATTTAATTTCTTAAATCGCACATAACTCAGAAAAGTCATTGGTGCGTGCCCCTGGGGTTTGATGCCGGACCGCTCGAGTGAGAGGCGAGTTCGATAGCCACTGGGCTGTCACCGCTGTGACTCTGGACTTAATGATAATTATTATCAAATGATATGGTGATATGTTAATCACCACCACCAACTACAAACCTTTGCTTGGCTACAGAACTCATGCCTATTTTATTTATAACCTAACTAGTGGACGCCCGCAGCTTCGCTCGCGTAGAATTAGACCCATTAACGACGTCTACCCGTCTAACGACTTCAAAAACGGCAGTTTCATACTAACTTTGCACCCCCGTTTTACTCCCTTAGGGGGTGAATTTTCAAAAATCCTTTCTTAGTGCTCCCCTACGTTATAAAAGGAACCCCTGTGCAAATTTTCAAGTTTCTAGCCCTTATAGTTTAGGCCCTGCGTTGATATGTCAGTCAGTCAGTCAGTCAGTCAGTCAGTCAGTCAGTCAGTCAGTCAGTCAGTCAGTCAATCAGTCAGTCAGTCACCTTCTCCTTTTATATATATAGATTTCAACTAAATTCTTAATGTTAAACGTGCCTTATATCTGATAACAGTCCCAAATATCTCCAATATATCTAAAGCTTACCTTTTTCGCTTCCTTCTACTTCAATATCAACTAGTGGTTGTCCAACTAGAGCAGTTTGATCTACCTCGTGGTAGATACGTGTCACCACCCCGTCGTAGCGACTGGTTATGGTCACAGCTGCCTTGTCGCTTTGCACTTCGCAAATGTTGTCGAATTGTTGTACCTTGTCACCGACTTTAACGAACCTGAAGTGTAAGTGAGCTGCTGTCAGACGAATCAGGTTTCTTAACATTTAAATATTGCAACAGATTATTTTGATTATCTTCTTGTAACCAGTCCACACCAGTCTTAACGGACATCATTTGTTCTATGGTCTTTCAATATATACGAATACTCGTATGTAGGTATATACATATATGTACTGTGTCCTATTTTAATTATACACTTAAAATAGCAATTAATAGTTTATACATCGACTTGCTTACTTAGATTAGTGTATACATAAAATAGAATACATTACCTACAAGGAAAATTTTAAAAATTGCGGTGATGTGCTTAAAGGCTTTTAGTTTTTAGTAACTTGTAAGTATCCCAAAATTTTTTATATTATCGACATTATCTAATAAATGGAAAAAGTAAAAATAGTAACTAGGTATGATAAGGTATTAATGAAATGTATCATAAGCAATTAAATGTATGAAAATGCGTGTAGATATTTCAGTTCGTCAAGTCGTTCTTTACTATCGCAGCTTTTAATATTTTTTTATCATTAATAAAAATGTTGTGTCTGTAACAAAAACAACTTACCATTCTTTCACAACTACTTCACGTATGCCCTCGCCGATATCGGAAAGTTTGAATGCTACGATTTCGTTGAAAACATTAGTCGTGTGTAAGCATCGTCGTCCAAAATATTTCTCATTCCCGAAACACTGAATAATTGAATTGGAATGCCGCCAAGATCGATGCCTG
Organism: Carterocephalus palaemon; assembly: GCA_944567765.1. Lineage (NCBI taxonomy): Eukaryota > Metazoa > Arthropoda > Insecta > Lepidoptera > Hesperiidae > Carterocephalus > Carterocephalus palaemon. The sequence continues at coordinate 8,038,093 of OX155643.1, read as the reverse complement.
CTCTGGAGGAAAACAAACTTTATTAGACACGATACTTTTATGTCGGTTCCGTATATAATGTAAGTAAGTAGGTACCTGGACACCTGAATAAGATTGCGTCCGGGGATAAAAAAATAAACTGTCTCTCGCGAGAATTTATTTTTCATTGTAGGCTATCAATAACAATATCAATGCAACCAAAAGTCATACCATTCTTTACACCAATTAAATTACAACGTCACTATATATTACCTGTTGAATGTTCATTATTTGATAGTCTGCATATTCTAGACTTTTTTGCTAACTCAGTCAATGTTATTCATTGTACAATTATCCATATGAAGGCGCAATCTCGTGAAATTTAAATGGACTCCACATACCAACTTTATCATAAATCAGCAAAACAATTTGTTTTCTTCTATTTGTATCTTCTTGTCCGGTATTAAAATTTAAGAACAAAGAGAGTTAAACAGTGATTTTACGTCATAATTCATAGTTACATTAACAGTAATTGTGGAGATAAAATCATTTTGTCCTTCTTTATCTTGTTTCTATAGAAACGTTAGATAAAACAAAACGATAACATTAAGAAATCAAAGTGATTGAAGATTATGTACCTACTATTAGGTATCTTTAACAAACTATAATACGAGTATGTACGATCATGTAAATTGAAAACTTAATTAATTCGGTAGCGCTTAGGCTTAGAGCAGGTCACCAATGCCAATAATGCGTGAGGAAACCTGAGAGGATGCCTGAGTGGATCAATCATGTTCTTGAAATGCGTGTGAAATCTACCGATCCGCAATGGTCTAGAAAAACATTGCATATAGAAAGGTATTACCTGTAGAAACTAATTTAAATACCTATAAGTACAATAATATAGAATACTGTGTAAGTTATATAGGTATTTTAAATATGTATGAAAATTCATACCTCCCTCAAATTTTAATTTATCTTTGTTACCCAATCATTTTATCTATTCGTGATTTAAATATCAAGTTTATCACTATAGTTCGTTCAAAACGCAATGGCATACCGGCGGAATAAAACGAGCATTAAAATTTTACTAATAAAATAACATTAATTTTGCAATATACTCGAACGGTGATTTCGTAAAGCGTTGTTTATATGTACCTACAAATGCAACTCATAATCTTTGTTTGTTGTTACTATTGGATACGTACTAAATATGACATTAATCTACGATAAACTGAAGACTCCCTAGATCAGTAGTAGTGAACCTACCTGCCTAATAAATATTCCTGGGTTTGATTCCCAACTGGAGCACACATTAATGTTTGTTTAGTATTTTTTCCCATATCTTGGTCATTATTTGTAATTTCTAGGGTGTATCCATGCCGATCGCGACATAGAGAATCCTATTACAGGGGACTGAACCTTAAACGTTTATTTATTTAAATCAGAGTGTATTTTCCAGGTGATTTTAGTTACTTAATTACTTATTTAACACTTACAATGTGTATATTTAATTTTTACTGTGTAACAAATATCAATTTATTTAAATGCCAACTAAAAATATCTTCTAAGAAATAGGTTTACAACCCCTGGTCGAAGGACCAAAAGGTAAACGACCTTTTATGCCATAGTGTATTGAACGAACTAGAAACATTATATTGTTTCATTACGAAAATATTTAAAATATTCATATTTCAAAAGTTGATACTATTTTTATTAATCCATCGAAAATTTCACTTATATTTAATTTATAATCTTGTTCCTATATTGTTTACACGATTTTAAACACTTACACTAAGCGCGGTGATGCACGGCCTGTGGTATTTATTTACTTTCCGTAGTTCCACAATCCACTTGCTCATTTGAAAAGCCATTATGTCAAATTAATAATATATCCGATTTAAACGATTAAAAATACGGAGAGCGAAAATGCATGGCGAGGCCGAGGCACGCTTCACAATCTACTGACTTATCGCGCACACTATCGGGGGCCACGACTTTGATTAGCATTTTAAACACACTCGTAATTATACAATATTCTGAAGTGTTTCGTGTGGTTACTCGGCGTCTGTTTAGTAGGGCCATGGAGGTCAAGGCAAAACTTTTCATGGTTCGTTTTATACGCTAAGGACATTATAATATTTATTCATTTATTATATTTTTAATCCTTCTATTACAGATAATGAAATCATGGAAAAAATATTATTATGTATAACCAAACTCTTATACTTTGTTAAAACAAAAAATCAAGTTAGCACATGAAGTACCTGCCAACTTAATTATTACAGGAATTTAAAAAAAAAAGAGTGTTTATATGAAACCAAATATCTAATAAGCAATTGTTTTTATTAAAGACATAATAAACATGTTAATAATGTGAATAAATACAATAATATATAATCAATAACGGTAATTTTATGCAAATTACGCAGCGGGAAATCCGTTACAAGTATTATTCAGCGGGGTAATTGTGTAAAAGTTTCATGGATTGATTTACGATTAGATGTAGTTACGATCGTTATGTCCAATTCGTATTTTGGATTATTATTTCAATGAACAAGTTAAAAGTAACCGGGGTTATCCCAAATTATGTCGAAACCATACTACAGAACAAAACACAAAACTAGTAGATGAATTCTTTATAGAGAATTTGTCATCAATGAAAACTTTAGACATTTCGAATTTGCTGTACCGATATACGCTATTCTATGGTTGTACCTAAATCCTAAATTAAAGAAAATCATCATCATCATCAACTTCATCAACATCATCACTCAATCATCGAAAATAACGATCCGAACGATAAGTTGACCGAATGACATACACAATTCCAAATAGCTGATTGATAAGTAAAATTGTACGATATTAATGAATTCATCTCATGAAAATTTACGCAATTGGCCCGCAGAATATTATCATCGAATGGCGAGTAGGTACTCAGTGTTTCAACCGATGCGACGTTCCCTATACTTAATAGCTAAAGTGTATCACAGAAGCCATTTTCTGGAGTTTATGCTGTCCTCTGCACTGTAGATAATCTGCTTTCCCGCAGCTGATAAAGGAGGTGACCTAAAAGTCCCTGTAGATATCAAAATATTTGCATGTTTTGGGATAGAGGTAGCAGAGAAACAACAAGAGGGATTATGCGCCAATTACATTGCTTCGCTATTGTAAGTATTGCTTTGTGCTCGGAATTTTCTGACATCGTTGAATTCTTGCCGATGAGTGTCAAGTAAATGTATTAATTGTAAGCATTTTATGAAAAAGGTAAGGCGCAGATTTATATAAAATTATATCTTACACATTTTCCGTGATTAATTTACCTTTATTTATGTACTAATATTACTCTCAAAACTCAACATTTTTTGCATTTAAAATTAATATCTCTAACGACTGCTACGCATGGATGTCTATATTACGCGGGTAGGTATTTATCACAATTTAACCTTCTACACGTATGTACTTAATTATATCCAGAATATTATGTAGGTACGAAATTTCGTATCAAACATGTTTAAAATATTTAAGCACAATTTATACTTCAATAATTTATGTATCACTTAAATTTAACTTATTTTATGAACATCAAATTATTATAACGGCTTCTATCAATTTTCAAGGTGTTAGCCCAGTTAATGTACTTACATTGTTTTTTTTTCTATAAAAGAAAATTTTGCGCGTAGACTTATTTCATTAGATCGATGATCTTTGATTTTTAATGTTTAATTAAATCCAAAACATATATGATTATCCTAATATAAATCACAACACGGCATTAAATGACCAGACGATTGAAAATATTGGAAGACATCCCTGAATAAATTATTCCCTGGTCTAAATAAATTAAGTATAGAATGAATGAATTAAAAAAGTGTAAGTGTTGCTATTTCCTGTTTATCTTTAACATCTCCGTTAAGTCAGATTAAACAAGTAGGTATTTGTCTATAATTTAATTTCAACAATTTAGAAATAAATCGATTATATTAAGTAAATAAGTCTTCTTTTCAAAAAAAATTATGGCTATACCAAGTCCATTAACATCCCGAGACGTCATGGGTCGAAATCATCATGCATTTATATATATTATTATTTCTTTTTATCAAAATTAGATTAACTACATTATTCATAAAATACAAATACAAAAAAAAAGTTTTACACAATTATGATTATTGTTTAAGTACACATGCAAGTATAGAATTAATTGTTTTAATATCTTATCAATTTATAATTTCAAATATAGGTGTTATTATGTTATCAAAATTTTCACTAGCCTTTTCCAATGTCATTTTATATTATATATGATAAGAGCAAGGTCTACATTTTGTAGTAATATTAAGATTGAACATTGAGAACAGAGAGACACCAGCCTTATAGTTCTCGTAAGTATACAAAGTAAATATACAAAAATAAGCGAATGAAATCGATTTTAAATAAAGGAAGGTACCTAACATGTCCAAATCAGTATGAAAGTACGATCACAATATCGCATTCCGTGCTTGATCTGGTTATTTTTGCTAAAAAAAGTTTTAGTACGTCAGTTTGAATAAATCAAATGACAGAATATACTTATTAAAACTTTTGTAAAATGATCATAGAAAAAGATTTACAATTTTACAATATCGAATCAACTAGCATGAGAAGTGATAGATTTTCGAAACGACTCAAGACGTAGAAGATATGTTTTCGCAAAAGCCCTCGAATCAGGAGCACATCTACCCTGTGTCAAATGTTCTTTTCTTACGCATGAATACAGTATTTGGTGAATACTTAGTTATATTCAGATGCTACAAAACACTATACAATAGATGTAGATACGAATAACAGTACCTAGATACTGAACCGCTTTGAATTCTTAGGTACTTGATGCCCTGACCTGATTAAACGATTTTAGAATTTACGTATATATGGTCGAAACTAGAGTTCGACATGGCGTAAATATCTATAAATAATAATTACAACATACTACTTTACGAGTATCTAGTCTGACAACCACCATACAGTCACGAAGCAACAACATCAACTAAACACCGAAGTGAAGTATCGATAAATCCGTGTGAAATGACGTCCATAGAAGACCTAACAAACGTGAGATACTTTTAACGGTGTTGTTTATGCTAACATTTACTAAAAGCACATCCCTTCAAGTCAACTTGAAATTAGTGAGAAATTTAATTTGTAAAAGGTGCAGCCTGGAACCGTACCTACTCTACGATGCATGTCCTGAGTGCAATTTGCTTACTAAGTTAAAGCAAAGATCGCAATACTCCAGGGGGTGAGATATTTGCTTAGTTAAAAGTATTTTACATCAATCATGTAAAATCCAGAGTAAAATTGTTTGTGTGTAAATTTATAAAGTAATGTTCTTCTAATACAAAAGTCCTTTCTCTAGGGAACTTCAGAAACTCACAAGACGTACGAGCAGAAAGTTCGTTGTATTATTATTTGTCCTTATTGTACCTATACTATTCTTTGTCCCATGTTGGGCATGGTTTTTCCCTCAGATTGAGAGGAGGATTAGATCTTAGTCCACCACGCTGGCCAAATGCGGATTGGCAGACTTCACATGCCTTCGAGAACATTATTAAACTATGGGATGTTGCTGTAGGTTTTTTAAGCTAATTAATATAAAATTTTAACAAAATCTAGTGGAATGTTATACAGGTCATTAAATAATAAATATACAAGTAGCCGAGGGTATGTGTGCGTATTTATTTTGTGAAGCTGAAAACAAAATTCAATAAATTTTTTGAGACTAAGTATAAAACGTTGATTGGATTTAGTGCCAGTTTAATGTGTATTTATACGTGACCGTAATGGATTAGGTATGTTAAATATGATATGGAACAACATTAATATGTGTATTACGGTTCAATATTCTATCTGAACATGAACATACAAGAACAGGGAACACGAAAATAGAATAATTTTTACTCATCAACATACCTATTATAATCTCTCGCAGTGTAACTTATTTTTATCACGAATTTAACATATTTATATATTATGAATAGCTTGTAATAAATAATACTACTATAGCTTGCGAAGCTCTTAATTATTGCAGATTGAGGTCAATGTTTCGATATAAAAATTTGTTCCTTCAATTTTTGCTGAATGATGATGATTTTTATAATTTTGGCTGTGCCTGATTTTAGGCATCCCTTTTTCAACGCAATATATGATAAAAAATACATTTAATACTAGCTAGCCTACTTGTCACACAATTATTACAATTTTAATTACATAACATCGTCAATTAACAAATCTCCCACGTTTTAACACTATTTCACTGGGCCACTAGTCACATTGTGAACACTTTAAATGTTTCACTGCAAAAGTCCAAGTTTCGAGCGAACGAATAGGGTCAGGTACGTACATATTAGGAAGCTCATCATTTCTAAATGATTATAATTAAAAATCAATTTGCATATTTCATCGTCTTCCCGGATCGGTCTACATCGGTCTCACAAAAACTATTTAGCGGAAACTTAATAATGAAAAGTTTTCTCCTACTTGCGTATCTACTAGAAGTCTGTGGTGTGAGCTATGATCGTTCGCTCCTTCGTTCGCTCGGTTCGGTGTCAGGGTGAGTGCGGGGGGGTTGGGGACGCGGCGAGGGGGGGCGCTACGAGCGGCACCAGCTCGGGCTGGGGCCGCTGCCCGCGTCACACGGCGGGCTCGGCGATGGCCATCTCGGCAAACTTGACCTCGCGACCGCGCCGGAAGGAGGCGCTGCGGCGCGGCGGGCTGCGGCGCTGCGCCGGCGGCTGCAGCGACGCCGACGACGCCTGCGTCAGCAGCCGCGGCGGCGCCACGCTGCGCCCGAACGGCGACTGTCGAAGGAACTGACGCGCCACCATGGGCTGCCAGTACGAGCTTCCTGTAACAAACGTTTCATTTTCAGATCTACAATAACAGTAGGTAAACCTATAAACTTATGCCAAACTTAAAGGGTTTCAATTTTGTGTGTCTATAATAATTTCTTGTCTTCTTTCGTTTGATAGCTCCATATAGGCTCTTCCATGTAATATAGCAGTACCTAACTCTTTGGTGTTCACTTACCTTTTGTATTGGTAGAGCGAGCGCGCCAGGCGACGCTGCGCAGGCGGCCGCGGGCCCCCTCGTGCACCGCGTCCACGCTGGCCGACCGCGTCAGGTGCGCCGGCCCTGCCTCGTGCTCAGCCCCCGCTGCGCTCAGCCCTTCGCTCACCGAGTACAGCTTGTGTGTAATATCCTTTCCTGAAATACCAACACATTAATGAAGACAATTACTATTACATATTACTGCTGCATGGAAATGTTATCACTATGGTTAACATGGAAAATCTCGAAATTGTAGTAGCATAAAGTTAAAATGTTAATTTTTATATATTACTAGCCGACCCCGCAAACGTTGTTCTGCCATATGAAATGTCAAAGTGACGCGACGCTTCACGTCAATGAACGACGGTTAAAAATAAAAATACTAAAATTGTGTTCAAAAACCATTTTCCAGTGGACCAAATTGCGAATCCCCCGTCGAACACACAAAAAATTTCATCAACATCTATCTAGCCGTTTAGGAGGAGTTCACTGTCATACACAAGTACACAAGAAATATATACAAGGTGTCCCAAAATTCAACGATAATCCTAAACCAGAGGATGGCCCTGCTAATGACTACTCCAGGAAAAAAAAGAAAAAAAATATATCTCGATTTTTTTTCAAATTACGTAATAAAAAGGAAATTCTCAGAAAATTTACACCCCTCATGATATTTTTAACTACCATGACCACAATTTTTGAGATATTTCTGATATTTTTTTTGTATCCGTGACCTAAGTAGTACTGCTATCTACCACAAATCTTAAAATTCCAACAATGTCTGTAGTTTTCACACAATAAACAATTAAAATCATTGTTTTCCCAAAAAAAATTGATTAAATTTACTTTCAGTCCACTTTCACTCATTGTGGTGTAAAAAAAAAGTATGGACACTACTATGGCAAGTTTTTTTAAAAGTTGACGCAACTAATCAAGATTCCAAAATGGTATAATACTCTTGGAAAACTAGTCACAAAAAAAAAGTATAATATTTCTAAACAAGAACCATATTTCAAAAATTGTTCTTGTCGATTAGTAATAACTTTTACTATGTGCCCAAAATAGGTTTTTTGGTGGTGAAAAATGTTTGAGTAGATCCTGTCTTTGAGACAACCCCAATAAAAGAAGTCTTGGGGGTTTAGATCGGGTGAAAGGGGTACTCATAAGATAGGACCAAGTCGCCCGATCCAACGCCCTGGATACTCTTGGTTTAAGTAGTCTCGCACAGGACGGGCATAGTGGCTGGGCGACCATCATTTTAAAACCACATGTTTTGTAAATCACTTAAAGGCACGTCTTCTAATAAGTCTGGCAAGTTATTTTGTAAAAAGTTCAAATAATTATTTCCATCTAAGTTTCCTTGTAACTCAAAGGGCCCAGTTAAAGTTAAACAGTCCAAAATAATGCAAAGTCAGTTCAATTTGCAGATTACTTGATTCACACGTCAATTGAATACTTAACGGTGTACAGTAAAGAAAGAAGCAGAGCGTACTGACTGCTGAGAACAGCAACTTCTCTATCTGCCCTATTGTTATTTGATAACGACATCTACATCTACCTCTGACTAACATGTAATCTATCTCTATCTATCTCTCTCTTCTAAATTTGTTTGACTACGCACATGTCCCATTTAAATCCAAGAAATTTACAACAAAAATCATATTTTGGGCACATGATAACTATCAACAAGTACAATTTATGAAATTTGGTTCTTGTTTAGAAATATTACACTTTTTTTTTGTGACTAGTTTTCCAAGAGTATTATACCATTTTGGAATCTTGATTAGTTGCGCCAACTTTTAAAAAAACTTGCCATAGTGGTGTCCATACTTTTTTTTTACACCACAATGAGTGAAAGTGGACTGAAAGTAAATTTGATCAAATTTTTTTGGGAAAACAATGATTTTAATTGTTTATTGTGTGAAAACTACAGACATTATAGGAATTTTAAGATTTGTGGTAGATAGCAGTACTACTTAGGTCACGAATACAAAAAAAATATCAGAAATATCTCAAAAATTGTGGTCATGGTAGTTAAAAATATCATGAGGGGTGTCAATTTTCTAAGAATTTCCTTTTTATTATGTAATTTGAAAAAAAATCGAGATATATTTTTTTTCTTTTTTTTCCTGGAGTAGTCATTAGCTGGGCCATCCTCTGGTTCAGGATTATCGTTGAATTTTGGGACACCTTGTATATTAAGATATATGTATATGTTTACATAAATACGTACCAACATTTACAAGTATACAGCCATTAATCACACATTTAACTAAAATCAGACTCGCTGGAGTAAAGTTCCTGACAGGTTAGGGGGTGGTTTTTGGCAGGCGCCAGATATGTTCTGTATTAACAGCCCTCAATTATCTGTCTTCACTCGGTGCACTATGCTTCTCCACGTCCTTGGTCTTTAGAGCTTGGGTTATCGGCATTCCTGTGAGGGTCGTTACTAGGTCGGACCACCGGGTAGGTAAGCGACCGCATGGTCTTTTCCCGTCCACCTTGCCAACTACCATCAGATTTTTTATGCTGCCAATTATCTGTAAGTAATTGTAAAAAATCCGTAAATTAAAAAAAAACTAAACCTACCTATTAGACAGTCGAGTACTACTTTCAGAGCAGGCCGGTGTCGAAGTACCCTCTCAAGGCGCATACGTGGCCAGCATACACACGTGCTGACTTCTTCTGCGATCACCGTCACCTGAGCGGTTTTAAAAAATAAATTAAGTTTTCGTTAAATATTATAATTAGCTATGAGGTACTTGATAAGGCACGCTTATCGCTAACATTTACTCTGTACTTTTAACTTTTTTTGTCATAGAAACGCTTTACATCTATATACAGGGTTATTGGTAATTCGACGTATTCCCGTTAGGAGGTGATAGGGGTGACTATTTGTGATAATTTTAACCCCCATATGCATTATGCAAAAGTGAACCATTTTCGAGTTATCAAGCTTTTCAGATTTTTTCAAAATAGGTCAGAAATGCAACATCAAAAATTTATTAAAAAAAAAGTATCAATTAAAATCTATTTTTTTCTTCTGATTTATAAAAACGATTAAACAATGGTTATTTATCAACATTAAAACTACAATTATCGGTCCAACTTTAAAAATGCGAGACGATTAACGATATTACTTCAATATTTTTTGAAATTTTTGTCCACTAAAATGCCTTAAAAACAAAAAAAACTTATATCAAACTTGGCTTGCAGATTATTTTAAAAACATAACCGTTTTCTTAGCTTTCCAACAAGGCATAATAACTATGAACTTATTTTAAAAAAACTGAGAAAAACCGAGCACAAAGCAAGCAGGCGGAAATTTATATTCGAACTAAACTTATGGTCTTTCTTTAAAATTTCAAAAAAGTAATTAAAAACAATGCCCAATGTCAATAAAACAATAAATATAAATATAAAATTAAATTGAGAACCAGTAAAAGTTTAGTAATAAGAACAATTAATAAAAAGTAACAATTACGACATTTTGTAATTTAGCCTAATTAAAGTTCTTGCTCGAAGCGACTTCCCCTATTGATTCGTGATTCGGAATAATTTTAACACATCGGTAGTTAAGATACACCTCAGAAAAAGAATGAGACTGCGTACGCAATAGGGGAAGTCCCTTCGAGCAAGTACTTTAATTAGGCTAAATTACAAAATGTCTTAATTGTTACTTATTATTAATTGTTATTATTACAGAACTTTTACTGGTTCTAAATTTAATTTTGAATTTATATTTTTTGTTTTATTTACATTGGGCATTGTTTTTAATTACTTTTTTTGAAATTTTAAAGAAAGACCATAAGTTAAGATCGAATACAAATTTCCGCCTGCTTGCTTTGTGATCGGTTTTTCTCAGTTTTTTTAAAATAAGATCATAGTTATTATGCCTTGTTGGAAAGCTAAGAAAACGGTTATGTTTTTAAAATAATCTGCAAGCCAAGTTTGATATAAGTTTTTTTTGTTTTTAAGGCATTTTAGTGGACAAAAATTTCAAAAAATATTGAAGTAATATCGTTAATCGTCTCGCATTTTTAAAGTTGGACCGATAATTGTAGTTTTAATGTTGATAAATAACCATTGTTTAATCGTTTTTATAAATCAGAAGAAAAAAATAGATTTTAATTGATACTTTTTTTTTAATAAATTTTTGATGTTGCATTTCTGACTTATTTTGAAAAAAACTGAAAAGCTTGATAACTCAAAAATGGTTCACTTTTGCATAATGCATATGGGGGTTAAAATTATCACAAATAGTCACCCCTATCACCTCCTAACGGGAATACGTCGAATTACCAATAACCCTGTATATAAAAGGAGAAGGTGACTGATTGACTGACTGACTGACTGACTGACTGACTGACTGACATATCAACGCAGGGCCTAAACTATAAGGGCTAGAAACTTGAAATTTTGCACAGGGGTTCCTTTTATAACGTAGGGGAGCACTAAGAAAGGATTTTTGAAAATTCACCCCCTGTGGGGGTAAACGGGGGTGCAAAGTTAGTATGAAACTGCCGTTTTTGAAGTCGTTAGACGGGTAGACGTCGTTAATGGGCCTAATTCTACGCGAGCAAAGCTGCGGGCGTCCACTAGTGTATCTATAACAAGGGATTCATAAACCTAAATAGGACATACAGATATTGAAGGGAAATGAATCGCCAATTTATTTATCACCCCTTGTGCTATGAATAGTTCGGATATAACGTTCTTACGTGCAGGAAAAAAGGAAAGAAGCTTATTCAGGTTGGCCTTTTACCGAGGCGTGTTTCAATTAATCGACAGTCTGATTAAATCACGATGACAGATAACTAATATTTATGATATGATGTAAGAACATAAAAAGTTTTCATTTTTTGACAAGCTTTTATTAAGCTTTTATTTAAATTAATTAATATCCATTGCTAAATAACTGTAGAGCTTTATTGAGCTATATTATTTTATTTTTATATTATCTTGTGTGATGGTAGATTAAAATTGTAAAATTAATTAAATGCAAACAAATTATTCACAAGTAATAGAGTAGCAGTAGTAAGTAGGTGTTTATTTTTTAATCCTATCGTCCTTAATTACTCGCTATAATTTTTATGTGTTAATGTATGTCATAGTACGGACTAGTGATAGAATAATTTCGAGAGAGCAGAGTTGGTATCAAAATCGTAAGTAGAATCGTATGAGTAGAATAAATTAGGTACATATACCTACTACTATTTTCGCTGCGACACATAGACGTCCAACTGTTGGGCACGAGTCTCCCCCACAGCTGCGGAAGGTCTAGAGCGTACTCCACCACGCTGCCCCAATGCGGATTGGTGGGGGGTTATTGCCCAACCCAGTGTCGAATGAGCCACCTAAAGGTCTTCGATAAGGCTTAACGACAGTTTCCACAATTGAACACAACCGAACCGACTGCTTTACGTGCCCTCTGAAGCACGGTAGCGTCCATGAAATTTTGCCACTAGCGGTCACGCATCCACAAACCGACCGCGCCGTCGTTGCTTAACTTTTTCGTTTACATTGAACCGACGCGAGCCATTGGGCTACGGACGCTACTATGTTATTGCATTATAATTTATTTGATACTACCCCGACAAAGAAATATAGGTCTTTGTGATAGTTGAGCCGATTCTACTCGCCTTACAACGGAAACATTTTCTTTTAAAATATATGGGCCAGTGTCCGTTCTTAAAAGATGTTTAACGACATTAAACAAACTATTTTGTAAGCTTATCTTTAAGTGCTATTGTACATTAGATAACTGTCCAACTAATGACCCACTGTCATGATCGCATACCATTTTAAAATCACTTTCTTTTTCGCTTATTTATTTAAATATCTATTGTTTAATTCAAATCAAATATATGTATAATTCAAATATATCTATTGTATTACTTATCAATACCTTCATAGAATTTTTCCTTCTAAAATTGTCAGTCATATTATTAAAATTATTATTAAAATATTAAAATTTGATTGGGTATCGAATTACATAGTTTTTTTGTTCATATTTATTTGTACTATACAATTATCTGTAAGTGTTACTTGTACATTTGTACAAAACCTTGCTTATGCTACATGATTTACCTGGAAGACATCGTCGGATTGTTCGCGGTTAGCCTCCCACTCGGGCGAGTCCACAAACTGGTACGGCTGTATATAATGTAGATGAGTCTCATCACAGCTCACTCGCATCCTGAACAAATCATTCTATTATGTTACTGGCTTATTCGGGCACCATTTGCACATACAGTCAATTCAATGTATTTAACGATATTTTAAGTAAACATTAATATTATATTAATACCTATATACAAGTGAGACAAGCCTCAGTAATAAACGGCCGGCGAATTTTTAATATGTCGAGTCATAAGTAGTATAATAAATATGCTAGTTACAAAGGTAATCTAGTATAAAAAATGGTGCCTGTATGTATCAAATAATAAAAACCTTTCTTGACAAATATGCGCTATTTTGTAGAGGAATAAGGTCTAATTGCTTCAATTAAATTGAAATTAGCAAGTATCACTTGACCAAACCAAAAAGTAAGTACGGTATTTGTTTACGAGTTACGAGAACTTACGATTCCTTAGCCATTATGAGCTATACGTATTATTATACATACACTGGTTCAGGCCCATGCTACAGGCTAAATTAACTACGAGTACAATAACAGAACGGAAAATAAAAATTTAAATATTGACACACTTCGCGCTATGAAACATACATATTCCTCAATGTCTAAGGATTATAATACAAATCTTGGCAGAGATTTTGGGGTGGTTGGCCAATGCATTGTGCATTTCACGCACCGAAATAGTGTGCCATTTCTTACTGCTGTGTTCTGCTTACTCGTCAGCGAAAAGTAAATTATTTAGGTAAGATTCAAAATACTGCGACATGCCAGCTTTTAACTTAAAACATCCGTTTAGAAAATATGGAGGGCATTCACTAAGTAGTACCTACGTAATGCTGAACTATATTCTTGTGTTACTTAATTTCATGAAATATTATAATAGATCTACGATTACTTAGTTCTAATGATTCTATACCACCTAGTCGACATTTATAACATTTCGTGTGATATTATGTATAGGTGATACAAATATGTATGACTGCACTACTTTTTCAAGCCCCAAGACAGCTAATAGTTGTAAAAGATAGATGTGTATTCAGTAGGAAACAATATGCGGACCATTAAAGCGCAGTTGGGAATCCCGAGTGATTCTAACCATGTTCCATTCTTAAATCACGATACAGCCATCCAGCATTAAGGACATTTCGAGGTCTTTTACCTATAGTTATTCTCTTCGCAATAAAAATTTCCATAAATAAACAATGATACGTACTTTCCCTTTAAAAGAATTGATAATCGTTCATCGGCCGGCGTGACTTCCTCGACGGCGTAGGCCTCGCCGGGCTCGAGCCTCACAATGCGCGCTTCCCGCGTTAGCTCCTGGAAGTGCTTCTTGTTCACTTTCAACGGCTTGAATAATTTCAGGTACAGATCCGTCAATTCTAGCGATAATGCCGGTGGAAGGAACCTAAGTAAATTTAACTAGTGTTAACTAGTGCAAACTAGTCAAATATTCATTCATAAGAAACGATAAGAGATCTAGCGTCATGCCATGTCAATAAGCTGCAGGCACGGAGAGGGAGGGCGGGCTCACCTGATGATTAAGAATATAGTGTGTATGGAGTTAACGAGGACTAAGGCGAGGCTCCAGAAGAGCACGTCGGGCGCGCACACCTCGGCGCCGGCCCACATGCCCATCAGCACGGCGCCGGCCGCCGCCAGCGCACGTAGCGCCAGGATGCTCTGCTTGAAGCTCTTCGGCGCCAGGAACGCGAGCGCGAAGCACAGGTTTGCCGCCTGCCACATAAGTATTTATTGTGTTACATTTATTTTTTACAATGCAATCGATTTACTAAGTATTCATTTAGGTTGTCCAAACATTGTTGCAAAGTCGTTTTCCTACATGGAGCAGACTCTACTTTTTAATACGCATTTATTGGCTCGGTATGTATATATATTTATGGTATTGGTATGTTTTATATGTTTGTATGTAACGTAATCTTTGAACGTGATTTTCGCTACTTCAAAACGTAGGATTAATTAGAAACTTTGCACACTTAAGTAATTTGAAAAAAAAAGAAACAAGATCTTGTTTTTTTTAATTTTAAGTAACTATACGTTGAAATAATTGTAACAACATCCATGAGCTAAATTACTTTTAGCTACCTGAAATAGATCCTGCTGCGCACTGGCCCACTTGGCGCAGAACCAGTGGTTGTCGTGTTCGTCGGTGGAGTTGGCGTTGAGCAGCTCGTAGTCGGTGTCGAAGGTGGCGTTGAGGCGGGTGAGGTTGTACGCTAGGCTGGCGTTGAGCCAGGGAGCGGCGGCCACCGGCGCGGGCGCGGCGGGCGCCATGCTGCGCTCGCGCCCCGCCGCCCGCGCGCCCCCGCCGCCGCCCTCCCCCCGCGCCGCGCGCTGCTCGCCCGCGCGCCTCTCACTCGACACGAGACGATTCAGTTGGGCTCTCGCTTTCAGTATTACCAACTCCATCACCACACCCTGCGACCCACTTCAGGAACGAGCAGCGAGTCCCCCCTATCTGCAAACATATTTGCTTCTGTCAACAAGCTATAATCATGTACTAGTGTAGGGTCTGCTATTTGTCAAATATTTGAGCGGGTTACTCAATTCCAACGGATTTAAGGGATTTAGATTATAAAATGTAAAGTTCCCGAAAGTAACGTTCACGTAGGTGATGTTGCTACGCGCTCAAGCTACGCTCCAACTATACTCGTAACTTGTGTCTATTAACAGCTAGTTTTTCTACAGGGTGGTAAATGGATAATTATTAATGTGAACTTTTTTACATATTTTAATGAGAGTTGCGGATATATTAATAAAAAAGATGTGCTAAGTATGAATAAGTACTTGATTAAAATCCTAAGGAAATTATGTATATTAAAAATAATTGTTCGAGGAATCGAACAGCTCAGCGATTGTGCGTTTTGCACTGTACGGTGTTTGACGCGCAATTGCTTTACTTATTTGCCCGAATTACCGGGCAGTACGTAACCAGCAGCCGCTCGAGGCGCCGCGTATTATAACCATACCATTTCTTAACCATTTCATATATGTATAACCACTAATAACCATTCAATAACCATTCAAGTATAGAAGTAATTATAATAGTGTTACAACCAGTTGAGAAAGAAACCAATAGATACCTGTTATTGTCACATTCATTCATCTTTTCTTTCCTCGCTCCATCTAAACCCTAACAATCTAAAAGAGCTGTTGAATCTTGAAACTGAACCCAGGTTCCAGGACAAATAAGTCCAGACAGATATACCAAAATGTTTCCTGTAGTAGATGGTAATAATTTAGTTTGGTTAAATAATTATTTAAAATGAACATTGATTGAGATGTTACGTAGATATGGTAAATTTATTTCATCTTGGTCTTCAATAATGCCAGTATGATGCTCAAAGTGCGTCAGGCTTAATTAAAAACCTTCCTTTGACGGTCCAGCAACCGAGAAAAATTAAATATTCTGAATGACCAATTAAGGTCCAAGGCTTTAAGCTCGGCCTTCAATAATAACATCGGTACAGTAAGCAATATTTGCTACGCAGACTGTGCTTTTCTGAGAACAATCTTGGAAAACTGTAATTGCACCATGGTTATATGAAAAGTCTACACCCAGAAAACAGGGAACAAATATATTATATGGACGAACAGAGGAATATGACTATGTAAGACGTATCGAATTCCTTAAATAGAGTAGACTTGCTGTTGCCCGCGACCGCGTTAAAAATAGCTTATGGCACTCGGTTTTAATGTACCTATCCATTCTTGGCAGCAATAATCCATCCGTCAATTAGACACTGCTATAAAGGCTGTGCATAACTTCCAGGTGGCATGAATTTTTTCGACATTTTCAACAATTATCGTCATATTTCAGCAAAACCTTATAATTCGAAGTCTGTTAAAAAGAAAATTATTTAGAAACGCGAATCAACAGTTTTGTTTTCATACCTAACATAATACACTTCAAGGCACTAACTAACTCTATTTGGATAGTAATTGGAATTTGGAAAGTAATTAATTAATACCTAGAATGTGCACGGTCCCTGTGGGAAATTTACATGGGTGGAGCCACGGATAAAGTACGAGACTTACTATAGAAATGGCCGATACCTTACTTGTTGTTGGACTCTCCATACCGTTAATTAACCGAACCGTATTATGTATAGT
The DNA here is from genome assembly GCA_944567765.1 of Carterocephalus palaemon. NCBI lineage: Eukaryota > Metazoa > Arthropoda > Insecta > Lepidoptera > Hesperiidae > Carterocephalus > Carterocephalus palaemon. The sequence continues at coordinate 8,020,782 of OX155643.1, read as the reverse complement.
AATCGACCTATTCAAACACCACCACCACCAAAACCCTTTTTTTGTTTCTGTTGGGCACGGGTATCCTCTTAGAATGGGATGGATTAGGCCTTAGTCCACCACGCTGGCCAAGTGCGGATTGGCAGACTTCATATGTCGTCGAGAACATTACGAAGAACTCTCAGGCATGCAGGTTTCCTCACGATGTGTACTTCACAATTACAGCAAGTGACATTAATTGTGTGACTTTTGTGTCACTTATGTGAGTTTGAGTTTGAGGCTAAGGATAAGGTTATCTCCTACTCTACTTAAATATGATTTTTAAACCTAAAGAATATTTACTGACTTCTCGTTCTGTCTACAAAGTCTTGATGGAATACGAGGTATGTAGGTATATAAGGTAGGTCCAAGTAGAGTGAAAATAAAACGTAAACTTGTATCGTCTGTAGCTCACTAAATTAGAGTTGTATATCCAATAAAGACGCCTATTACATCCGTAAAGTGCAGCCAGCTCCAATATAGTGTTATGTCATGTTCCGACACCACCACGACAGTGAATTGTGAGGAGTGTAAAGATAAATCGATTTTCGCGTAGAAATACGAGTTAAGGAACATTGTACGCTGATAAATTAGTAAACGTACCTACTCTTAACGTAAGTCGATTGGATACAGTCACATGACTGTATCTGTATCTTTATTTAGTCGAGAAATACTGGAAATGCCATTTTAAATTAGATTCATATTAAACAATTTCACGATGATTCTGTCAATAATCCTCAATGGAGCAGCGTGCTGGAATGATTTCCAGGTATTGTTAGTTTTTTAAATAATCCGTTATGGGTAGCAACCTATGTCAGTAATTAACGGCTTTATTTGCATCATAATTTATTTTTGATAGCTGAGGTTAGCCTGCATAGAAAAATGATTAATAGACATTTGATAACCCTTCACTTGAGTAATTAGTGATGCTTAAATACTTAGATTAATCAGACCCTAAAGAAAAACCAATGAAGTCGTCACTTACATTATATTTATATAGTCAATTTCATTATAAAATTGCAGCATATCTCTAAAACCTTATAGGTGTATACGCAGTTAGCTATTATATAGATAGTGACATCGCGATAGCTGTAGCTCGGATGTTAGCCAGGTATATGAACTGATTGATCACATGGGACGAAAGCTTTTTTCACACACATTGTTCTGTTTTTCCAATTCTCATAATTAGTGAATCACTCTAGTTCAAACTGTTTACAGTTGGAGATATTCTTAATTTAATAAACCCTTGAATAATGCAGGCGACCAGTAGAAATGTACAATTTTAGACATAGCAAAAGATAAAGAGCTTACGTAATTTAGATAAGAAACTTAAGGTTCGATGTGTTTGTTGATTTGTGACATTTCCGGCTACGCTGTCGCCCCGGCCGGCGGCGGCGGCGGCCGGGAAGCCGCTAGCATGCGGGGTTATCGCTACATCTCTGCATTTGCATTAAATTGCATTACTTCAACCCCACCCAGCCCGACACGTGCCCATTATAACCTTACTTTCGTGTGCTTTCTATTTTTATGTGGTCTACACCCTTGCCACAACGTGTTTTATTAACAAACGTGAAATTAAACACACTAAAATTGCACATTCACATTGCACCTTGAATTCATCTCTAACGTATTTACATAAAATTCGGTAAAAATCGATTTTATACATAAAGTCGAAGTTGTAGGTTTACTCATAACTAAAAGAAATTAGGTTTTATATTTTTATTAGTTCACTCATAATTTTTTAAATAATTCCATTACATTCAAAAGTACTGCTATGGATTCCTGTAGCTTCGCTCGTGTGTGATCTGATATTACGACTTTTTCGTTTATTTATAGTTGCTATCCTCCTCAAATATATTGCTGGACAAATAGTACGAGTAGGTACTCAGTGAAACCCAAGGAAGTCTCCAATATTGACCGATTGTCTGCAAAATCTGATTAATTTTTATACCATTCTTTAACCTTTTGTAGTTTTCTTTTCTTTTTTTGCATATCATAGGTACTAAAATACTGATAAAGACGTATACTATGTATTTATTTATATACAATATACTTTCAGAAATTTATACATACACATAATAAAACTCTTGAGTCCGCGTCTGTACATTGAATAAATCATGAAAAAGACTATCAGAGGATGGTAAGTAATCGATACAGATTCCGAAAATATTATTTCAAATGTATGCCTGTCTGTCTCTACTCTATGTGCATCAAATATCAATAACAATCAAAAATTACTGAACCGTCTGTCTGTCTGGCCCTATGTACGCGATGGAATCAAATACCATTAAACCGATTTTATTGAAACTTCAAACATTCACTGCATAATGTTTGTGGAATATAAAATGTTAATTTATTCTTTTGTTTTTTTGTTTTATTTATTTTTGTCATTTTAAATGTAATATTATCCCGTTGATGTCTTTATTATGCTTATATTGTCAAAAATAAATATGAAAGGTATGAAAACTTTTATTTTGTTTATGAAATCGAACAGTATTTATCCCAGATTGTAGAGTAAATTGAATTTCAGTGATTGTATAAATTTAGATGTTCAACAGTGAAGTAGATTTATTGCAGAGTTTGCAGACTCTTAGAAGTGCTACGATTTATTTTGCATACTATTACGAGTATCAACGAGACATCATTTGCATCGTCCTTTCCCTTGAATTTTGAAATATTGATTATTTTGTCTGTTTATATAGCTTTTCTTGGTAAAGTGAATCAAAACTCATTGTTTGGCTGCAGTCTACGACACGTATGCATTTATAACGCTGAAGTACTGCCCTAACATGTAGTAAGAATCGCAAACAGACAGTCGAAAAGACTTAAATTGAAAAAGTTCCTTGTTGATTGAAGCATCCCTAAAATATCGAGTTAAAATTGTTACAAATGAAGATTCATCACAATCCGCTCTTTGTCCCACTGTTTGGCACGGGTCTCCTCTCTGAAGGGGAGCGATAAGGCCTTAGTCCACCACGCTGGCCAATGCCTTCGAGTACATTATGATGAACTCTTTCCCTCACGATGTGTCCGTCACTGTTATAGAAAGTGACAATTAATTTCTTAAATCGCACATAACTTAGAAAAGTCAATGTTGAGTCCCGCTTTGGATTGAATCCGGACCGCTCGAGTGAGGGCCGAGTTCGAGTTGAGTAATGTGTTTTATTATTCGTCTTAATAGAATATAAACAGTTTGCAGATAGTAGGTACAAACTCCTTCTTCTGGAATATTCGGATGTTCTAAATTACCTACGATTATTCGTAGGTAATAAGTAACCCAACAAACAATCTAGGCTTATAAAATTAAGTCTATAAGGTCTAAACTCTTATACTTGTTATAAAAGAGCATTCATTATGTCAATGTTCCTTATAATGACACATTATTAGAAGATTTGGCTAATATTACCTTTATTCTTTTAATTTGGCTGGGTAAACGTTAATAAATCCAATTAATACGGCTACAATAAGGGTTCGAAATGTGTTCTTCTTATAGAGGCTAGTTACATTGCCTTTTAGCCGTATAATATTCAAAGTCATATAAAGGCTTTTAATATGGTAAATTATTCTTTTAAAAGTAATGCACAAGGTATCTATGATGCTTTTCAACTTATAGGAGCATTTGATAAGACGTCTATCCAACAAACTAATTCTAACATTTTATATGATCTTAACAAGGATGAAAGCAATCCATATTCTCTTATACAGTGATAATAAAGCTATTATTCTCTTTAAGGTTATATTAAAATGCTTTACATAAGTAGATCCGCCATATTACGCAGCGGAATTTGTATTTAAAAAATGGATTCAAAACACTGGAAGACTACAAAATTACCAAGCCGATACCAACGAATCAGCTAGTGGTTCCGTAGAGGATTATTTTATTGAAAATGAGAATGAAAAGGAAAGCAGTGAGAATGAATATAATTGTAGCGATAGTGATAGTGATATAGACATATAGTTTCCTAAAAAGAAATACGAAGGGTTTTTTATCGCCTAAAACTAAAATAATTTTGTACAACTCATTAGTTCGCAGCCAGTTAGAGTTTGCGTCGGTTGTCTGGAGTCCTCACTACGTTACCTACTCGCAGCGTATTGAAAAAATACAACGTTTATTTACTAGATATCTAGCCTTCCATTCGTCTGATATATACCACCGTACTACCTATGATCTACGTCTTAAACATTTTGGGATGTTGTCACTGAGCAACCGACGTCTCATAATTGGTATAATATTTCTAAAAAAACTTATAAGCGGAAAAATAGATTGTAGCCATTTACTCGATAAAATTTACATAAATGTACCTTGGAGTTACCCTCGCCATTCCATCAAATCAATTTTTAGGGTCCCATTTAGTAGGACTAATCTTCTGCAGTATTCTTCGCTTTCTAGAATTTGTACAGACTACAACCATGTTAGCTGTAAAATTGAAACTGTGGATATATTCAACGACTCTGTTCTCGGCCTCAAAAAAAAATTGTGTACACATTTCCTTATCTAGAAATTGATGTTTACATTTTTAAATTTTTTATTTTCCCTAGCTTTTTGGTTGTTTAACTAAATTAAAATATATATAAATTAAATTAACATGTATATTGCGTTAGGTAAGAAGTTATATTTATTGCTTGGTACTGTAATTTTGCATTATTTTGTGTGAATGTTGTACATGCCTATAAGTGATGTTCATACCTACCCTATACCTCTGATATGTTATCTGTAAATGTTTGTATGTAACGTTGTTGGCGTGTCTTATAAAATAAAAAATAAAAAAAAAAAAAAAATATAGTTAAATGAAGAGTTGAAGAATATTGATATTCGTAGTGATATCATAGAATGGGCAGTGAAATTCCATATTTATATATATAAAAGGAGAAGCTGACTGACTGACATATCAACGCAGGGCCTAAACTATAAGGGTTAGAAAGTTGAAATTTTTCACAGGGGAAACGAAACAAACCTTACAAAACTATGAAGTGCCAAAAAAATTACCTTGAATTTAAATATCGATGGTTTACCGATACATTAAAGCTCGAATCATCAACTCTGGCCAATACTATGCAACATTACTGAAATTAAAAGTATATCACCTATCGTGGTGGGAATAGGAAAGGAAAGGGAAATCAAAACCTGCCGATTTAAACTTATATTTAATTATTTAATAATTACAATACAATTTTGGCAAAAAATTAAAGTGAATCGTTGCAAAACCTATGTTTTCACGATCTCTCACGAAGTGTAAAGGTAAAAAGGTCGGATATATATAGTACGATTAAAATATTCCTTTCTTAGAATAAAATGTGTCGACTTCCATGGGCATCGCAAATTATATAAATTAAGATATTTTCCTTGTAGAAATTTGTCTACATCTGCCAATATGTATACTACCATTACAATATCTGCGGACAAACATATTATAATAGAATAATATTGTTAATGGTGTACTACTATTACGTACCTACTATTATATTTCAATCTAAAATTAGTGCACAAAGTATCCCTATAAAGAGATATCTCCCAGCCAACCCAACTATAGTGAAAAATAAATTTTATAAATTATGGCAAGACTAGCTAGGTACCTACGATTTAGTTCGTGTGCAAGGAACCCTAACGATATGTAAAATGGCGATAGCTTAAGCAATAATCGTTGCCATTATAAGTCTCCACTCTCATAGACACCTTGTAGAAGATGTGCGTATCGTTTTGCTCTTATAATAGCACTGTTTATAACATGACTAAATAATTAATAACGTTTTAGGCACAAAAACAGCTTAATTTCGAGGGCGGGTTGATCCTACAACACACAGCGTACCACATTTTACCATGCATTTGGATTCCCATACACTTTTCACTATAAACGAGCACATAAATCACGTAAATAAACTACATAAAAAAATTGCTTACCGTTCACTTTTCAGTAAAATGGTTGACGTTTCTCTTTCTTCGCCAAACTGTTGCGAAAATGTAGGTAAATCTAACAAAAATACTTATAGTAGAATCAGAAATAGACGGCAATAAGGGCCAACGAATTTTTAAGAGCCTTTGATTTGCCGCAATGAGTTTAACTCCCTTGTACCGGACCATAATAAAACAAGTATAAGGGTGATCGCCCGTATTAACGCTATCCATATGTTTCCTATAAGTGTATTGGCTTTTTAGGAGTTTTTTTCTTGCCATTATAAGTTTAACTTCCTTATTCCTTGTCATAATATAACACGTATAAGGAAAAAAAGCGGATAATAAAGCAACTATAAGGAGGGTATAAGGTTTTAGTCTTTATAAATTGTGCCCAAACGCACCCTTATTAGCGATAATGCGGCTCTTATAAGAATATTATTTTTGGCTATATAAGCCACAACAAGAGCAATTTTTGTTAGTTGGGAAGAGTTGTAGAGTTATAAAGTAGTTTTAATATGTGACTCATTTGGGACCACGAGCTCAAGTTACGAGGACATAATAATGACATTAGCTGCAACTGATAGACGTCCCACTCCTGGGCACGAGTCTCCCCCAGACAAATCTGCGAGAGGTCTAGAGCATACTTCACCACGCTGTTCGAATGCGGATTGGTGGAATAGGACATTATTATATCATATGAATATGTTAAATACAATATTCTGAAGACAACTAATTTGTCTGTAACGAACTGTGGCGACTCATGCGAGTAGTCTCTTAATTGATGTCTCCGCTGGGACCGAGGCGAGTGGTTGGCAATGTTGGCACCGTCGTCAGGCGACAGACTGTCGCGGCCGCGCCTCTCTGATTCATACATCACTCATAAATCGAGAACACGATTACCCTAATCCTTTTTCATTGTTTGGTTAACAATAGTACGAATACATTCATATGTGGAAAGTGGCTATAAAAAAGCATAAACAAAAAACGCACGGATTATATAACGTATACTGTAAAGTAGCCGTAATATTTATTTAATTTTAAGAACCTACCTACCTACCTATTTCAAAATAAATAACCTAACTAGCACATTGGATAAGTAAAACATATTATCATGATTCTACGTTATTTAAAGGTACTGTGTACTTGCAATTCTGTTCTCTTCTTCTATGAAAAAAATGAGTAATTGCCAATTATATAACTTAACTAGCTTTTTTTTCAAGTTTCAAGTTTATTTATTTGCTTTGAATATCTTAATATATATATTTCTTGTGTACGTGTGTATGACAGTGAACTCCTCCTAAACGGCTGGATAGATGTTGATGAAATTTTTTGTATGTGTTCAATATGTGGGGATAAGAGGATGGTTTAGATTCACAGGTCCACTGGAAAATGTTTTTTTAACACGATTTTAGTATTTTTGTATGAACAATATTTTACATGATGTGCCGCGTCAATTTGACATTTCATATGGCAGAACAACGTTTGCTGGGTTAGCTAGTATACATATATTATGTACATATTACAGTCTACATAATTATTATTCCTGTGTTTTATTTCAATAAAATTGTAGAATATAGACACATAACGTTGCAAGCAGGAATGTGTGGTGTGTGTTCGCTACAAAAGTTTGTCCATAGCAAAGCGTTTGAAGTTAGTTTCTCACTCCACGTGCAGTAAAATATATTTCAAGGTTTTCACAGACTCGTGATAGATTGTGTTCGTCCGAACTCAATTAATAGACATCACTTGTGACTTTGCATGCGGCGGATGGCAGCGATAAATCTTATCGTTCAGAATCTGAATAATGTGAGCAGGACGAGCAATTAATTTAGCCACCGTAACTCATTTTAATTTCATTTATTTTATTATTAAAAGCTTTTATTTAACTTCACTCGTATGTATCTATGTATGTATGTATGTAAGTATGTATGTATGTCCTGGAATCTTGCAATCAATATTTCACCCACTTCCACTAAAGCTATCGAGTTGAAATTTGGCACACATATTTGGTTCCGATGACAATGCACGATTCAATAATTTCCGCCATTTTTAATCCAATATGACGGACGATACAAAATGGCGATTTATAATTTTTACAGCAACCCCTATGATATGGGTATCAAACGAAAGAGCTCGATAAGCAGAACACAATAAGTAAATAAAGTAACGTCATTCTAAATTCAATATGGTGGACGTTGCAAAATGGCGATTTGCCAAACACCCAATGTTAAGGTGAGTACGTGCAAAGGGCTGAATGGTGTGGGGAAGATGTTATGCCGCTAACGTACAATCTCAGAAGACCGGGGACCCTCCTGTTGTAATTACCCTTACCTCTCTACACGGACCTCTGGGGAGGTGGACCACTCTTTGTCCGATACTCGTGGGTCAAACGTCCCAAGTACCAAACATCCAATGTTAAATATCATATTTCTTCTAAGATTTTAAAAGACTAAAAAGTAGAAAATAATATTTTCAATCCCGCATTTGGCAGCTTGGTGGACAAGAGACGAGGCCCCTACTCAATGGTCTGCCAATAAATGTAATAATTATGAGAGATATACATGAAATTTCTATTACTTTATGAGAAGCTCTTAAAAATCTATCAATATCAAAAACGTTATCGTAGTAATGAAATCACGTAAGTTGCAAACCTACACGTTGCTTTTGCATTATAAATGTGATGTAGGTATTCACCTACCAATTTATCGCTGGATTGACCCTGTGTGGAGACGAGTCGTATGAATCTTTCATACGACTCTGCATATGTATTTTGTACCAGGTCAGATGATGCTGTAAGATTCAGTACATACGATATAAAACATACGCAAATTCAGGTTTATTTTATACTTTACGAAAACCTTTACCACATAGGTTATGTCACTCAACCTTTTACCACGCTGTGCCGACTTACACTTAGCCGTTTAATTTAGTAGGCAAAGTAAGGTCACATTATCTTAGTTAAATTTCGTTAATTTTCTAGGTTTTGGGCGAAAGTCCAATTTATAGAAATACAAATTAAAAGTAGGTGGACAGTGGTAATGGTTAAATTTTACATATTTCATTATAATACATATTGTGAATGATAACCGCATTGAAACAAAAATGTAGGGGCGTAAAATAGTAATACAGAATAAGGTAGTATGTCAAACTGTAAGACTATTGCGTAGGAAACTAGGATGGGGTTGATATAAACAGATAACCACGCACAAGTCTATAAATCTATATCTAATGTTGGTATTAGAAGGCACGTCGCGAGATTGATGACGACAGCTCAAAGCTTACCGACTGGGAAGATAACGCTGTACTTCAATATTGCGTGACGAAGTACACAGAGAAAACTCAGTAGGTCACGAATATTTCCCCGATACGATATTCGATATTATTGAAAAAACAACATGACGCAAGTTACTAGATGCAACCTGCCGTCATTATTCATGGCTTCGTTAGAAAATCTATTATTAATTTAGTCTACATTTGTAATGTTATTTGTTATATGTGCATGCACTATCTACGATCTATCTTAATTAATGAAAGATGGGATGAACATAACCTATAAGTCCTATGGTGAAAACCTAACGTAATAAATTTCGTATATCTTAGTATACTTGTCTATCGACATCTCTCCCTTTTTCTGTGTCTCTCGCTCTGTCTCTCTTACTTTCCGTCACTCTCTGAGTCTTTATAAAATGAATAAACCTCGTAAATGAACCAATAATTGTTTTAAATATATGATTGTGTTATTTAATTTCGTTTTCATTTACCCTTTAAAATATGGTTTTAGAAATTACCTGTAAAGCTTACGAGATAATTCATTAAAATATTTTTAAGAATAAATAGTACGAGGCAACTTCTGATAGTTTTGTTCAGTGCTAATAAATATAAACAGCTTTGAGGTACGTCGAAGTTATATCTGTCATACACCATCGCTCTCACAACCGCTACTGCATGAGAAACGCAGGTGCGTAGCAGAGTCTACGCGGTCTACGCAATTCGTAGCACAAATTTATTACCATCTGTAAGGTATTTTTTATCGACCCACAGATCGCAGTGTCTTAAATCAACGATGTAAGATGCGAGAGGCCGCTCACCTGAGCAGCCGAGGACGCGTCTTGTCTCTCCGCCCACTTGTGGCGGTGACGAAGCTGGTAGGGCGTCGTTCACGGAACGTCCGCATATCTTGCACTTTCATGCCGTACCATCATAAATCACCACAACACGAGTGAGCGCGACACGCGAGTCGCATAGTAGATCTCGAGCGGCGCGCAGCGGGCGCAAGCGGTGCCGTCGACGGTGAAGAGCGCCGCGCGGCGGTACGGACTGCTGTGTCCGCTCCGCTCGGCGAGACGGGCGCGGCGCCGCCGCACGCACGCGCCCTGCCGCCCGCTCCTCCCCCGCACCCCCCTTCGTCTACCCCGCACACCCTCCCGAGCCCCGAGCCCTTACTCGCATCTCGCTACTCCCTACTAAGATATTATCAATAAAATTATTGTACTACATCGACTCCACCGATATTCGAAGTCTGTCAAAATGTTAGTTATGTCAATCATCAAATAGGGAATGATGATTTAGATAGATAGATAGATATTTGTTAGTTGCAAGTGGAGGAAAGCAGAATCACCGTGACCAGAGGAACTTGTGTCTAAAATCGAAAACTCTCTGGAGCAGGTTTCGGAATGGGGTAAGCTCAATCTTGTTGAGTTCAACCCAAAGAAGACACATGTTTGCGCGTTTACCGCTAAAAAACCCACTTGTCATGTTCCCACGGTTCCAGGTCATCACTCTTAACGTTAGTAAAAGTATTGGGATCTTGGGCGTTAAGATTTCGCATAATGTACAGTTTCGGAGTCATTTTGAGTGTAACAGAAACTCGCCTCTAGGAAATTAGGCGACCTAAACAAGGCCAAACCGTTCTTCACTGCGGGGTATTTGTTTCTGCTTTATAAAGCACAAGTGAGGCCTCACATGGGCTACTGCTTCCATCTTTGGACTGAGGCGCCTGAGTACCAGCTGTGCCCATTTGACTCAATACAAAAATGCGCGGTCCCGTTTATCAATAGCCCCAAGATCACCAGCAGGCTGAAATCTCTCTCTTTACGCAGGTACATAGGCATCTGCATGTTTTACGGATTCACAATGGTGAGTGTTCTCTGGAACTGGAAAATGTCATGCCAACGTAACCATTTTATCGAATATCGCATGACTACACGCCGAAGACTCAAGTTTTATCCACACCGACTGGATTTCTGGCGATCCTGTACTAAACGGTTTGCGCTATCCTTTTTGCACTTGACAACTCCTTCTGAGGTCTTCACGGTAGGCTATGACATGGGATTCTTCAAAAAAGGAGTAAAAAGTGCTCTTCTCCAAGGCCGGCGACGTATTGGCGACTCCTCTGGTGTTGCTTATGTTCATAGGCGACGGTGACTCTTACCATTAGGTGTCCCGTCCGCTTGTTCGTTCGTTAGGCTAAAATCTATAAAAAAAATACATATAAATACACTTTATTGTAAGTATATTACAAACATACAGTAAAAACAATCATAACACAGACGATAGCTGGTGGTGGCCAAATGGCGGTTTCATCGTTACAGTAGCGATTTCTTCCAGAAAACCTAATGGTGGATGAAGAAAATAATTTAAATGAAAGGAAATGGGGAATTTAAGTCTTACATTAAACAAAAACTCCTTAATAAACCTTTCTATAAAATTAATGACTACTTGAACGATAGAAATGCATGGTGCGATGTATCTCCAGCTCCACTTGTTCAATAATAATGTAATGTGATCAAATTATAAAAATTCTAAATTTTGAAAAGAGTAATTACGAGTTTCTTGCCGTGTTCTTCTCGGTAGCATCAACTTTGTGAACCGGCGGTAGATAAAAAATGTTATGACGTTCATTAAGCGTATACAAAATACCATATAATGAAAAATAAATGAATCTGAATGCTGGCACGATGTGTCCCACCACAATAATGTGTGTCGAGCAAAAAAGGATTTGAAGGGAGGAGAAGGAGAAGGTAGGATTCACTTTCTGCGAATTATTAAAAAAAAAATAGTAAATGTACAGGTATACCGTTTATTTATTTAACTGAATTTTATTATAAAAGTTAATACATCAATAAATTCTCGCAATCTAACTATTCCTGTACTGTCATATTTATAGACCAACTTGAAATGTTATGATTAACTAGTTAACATCTATTGTAGTTTCGTACATTAAAAATTATCAGAATTAAATTATAGGTATAACGGTATAACTTCCTAACCGATATAAAACATAAATTATGTATTAGCTATATAAGTATTTGGCGAAAATATCGCCATGTTTGGTTTCTTGAAACTTCGCCAAGGAACTTTCAATCAAGATTGGTCCGCACAATGGGTCCCAGGTATAAAAAAACGCAATGACGACGTCTTCTCTCGCACATCATGTCGACAAATACACATATTATTCGCGTAAGTAATTTGATTTCCAATTCACACTCACTATCTTTAAATAGTATAAGAAAACTTTCACATACAACTCACAACTTTACAAAAGGAGGAATACTTTACTGGGAGTCAAATTTAAAAGTGCTGAACTACTGAAAAGAATAGTCTGCTTTGCAACTTTATGTGTAAAATCAATGTAACTATAGGTATCATCTGCTAGCCTTATCTGAAGTGGAGTTGGCGCGCTTCTTTTTACTAAATCCTTGGATTATCTCGAGCACAATCTGAAATAGAATTAACGAAATTTTTGACTCATAGCATTTTTTCCGAATGATGAAAGATTTATACGAATATGTACTTACGAGTATGACGTGAAACATGTGCTCCAAGTGTAGCTCATGAGAGTTCTCTGGTTGATTTCAGTGGTAGCCTTTATACTAAGTATAATGAATTGATTAATTAGTCCGACAATAACCCACGTAGGTACTAGGTAATCCCGGACATCAAGGTACTAACACTATCAGAAGTTATAGTTGTGGTCTAGAATTTCTCTAGTTACCGACAGCAAACAATATTTCTAATTTAAGCTAAACCACAGAATACTTAATAGTACGCTAAAAATGAACTATTTTAAATTTTCCCTTGGATTCGGAACTACCCCACAACATATCCACCCCTAAGATAGAATAGAAAAAGAGTAATGGACAACGCTATGTACCAACCTACCACAAAACAGTTTGTCAGAACAAGTGGACAGTTACGTAAAAATTGTTCATAGATAAGAGTTTGGATTCATCTACAAATATTCATAAAAAAATAGAAGATGCATCATGCATCGAAAAAGAATAGATTACTCGTATAGAAAATGATATATGTTTTTGTAACATTATATATCTTACATTTAGATTACCTATTGGCTTTATTAATTAATCAGCAGGTTTAGTTTAAATAAACTTTTCTCAAACTTACATGGTTCTATGTAATAGAAACCGCAACATTTTTAGCCTTGAGGGCCTTATCCGCATTTTTTTCAATTATTTAGCATCTCAAGCTTTTTGTTTCCAGCGATTAAATGTATAACTTCGTGACGATTAGCGGCTGGCAGAGCTCCAACCTCGGACGTAGACCGGACCTTGCAGTGACGTAGCTGTTCCGACTCCACAAACTCGCCCTTTGCGACCATAACTCATTATGTGTTATTTATTACGGTATCTTAAAAGTATGTAGAATTATCAGACTTTCCCTAAAAATAACATTCATTAAAATTATTTCCAGATTTTCAACTATAAACATCTTATTAATATTCCTTAACTGGGATACATAGCATCGTCATGTCATCATGCCGTTTTTATTGGAATTAGTAAATAATTATTTTATTCTATTCATTTGCAAAGACGCTTAACTACATGACAATAATAATATGCGATTGGTACGCTCTTGTGAGGACGCGTGTCGTGTGTGTCGAACGTTCTGCAACGTACGTATTTAGATTACATGGATAAAATAGGTAGCGCAAATTAATGATTCCCATTGTGTTTCTCGACCATTTATTGAGTGGAGTTGCACAACCCAATAAATGTTTCTCATGGTTTCAAGCGACAGTAAAGTAATTAGTAGGTATAAGATGTGTAAAGATACATAATGTCAGTAGTCATGGGCTGGAATTGCAATCTCATGCTGCAACCTAACCTATAGACGTCCCACCGCTACGCACAATTTGTGGGAGTTAGACCTCCCACAAATTGTGCCCAGCGGTGGAGTGCGTACTCCACCACGCTGCTACAATGCGGATTGGTGGAGGGGTGATCCAATCAGTATAGAATGTTCTCAAGCCACCCGAAGGTCCTAACGTTTGTTTGAAAACAACCGGGACCGGCGGCTTAATGTGCCCTCCGAAGCACGGTAGCGCCCATGAAATTTTGCCACTAGCGGTCACCCATCTACAAACCAACCGCACCCGCCGTTGCTTAACTCTGTCGATCACATTGAGTCGACGAGGGCTATGGACAAATATTGATATACCAAGTAATAAGTTAATAGGTAAGTAGATATGTAATCTTTATGTAATAGATTCATAAATATTACATAAAGATTACCTTATTATGATCTTATTACAGCTCGGAGACCACCATATATTGGTTAGTCCCATGTAGGACTTAAACATGCTGCCTGCCCTGCCCTTCGGTGAAATACAGGCGTGATGTTATATTACATTTTGTTTATAAATATGAGTTGGACAATAATTCAAGGACCTTCACTGCTCATTCAGTGTTCTCAATAGCAAGTACAAAATCTGATCAGTCATATAATTATATTCAATGTCAGTAGGATTCCAATAAAATAATGTAACATCACAGTACCTATAAAGAGAGACAGGGTGATAATGGTCTGACAAAGGGATATTTAATGATTCCCTCAATCGATCAATCCGTTTTATATAATTTTTTTTATTGAAATATCAGTGTTAAATAGGAAAAGAATGGATCAGGAGTAATTATTAATTTGGGGTAAGTACCTAATATTGCTCGCGGAATATTTCGTATATACTTGGCATGGCATCATAGTGAAGCAGAGGTCAAGTAACAAAGCTTGCATTTATACATTTCAGTCCAGTCCAGACCAAAAGCGCTTTTATGACGAATTTGATCTGACCTCACTTGGAACTGACCTAGATGCTGAAATACAAAATAAGTCTACAATACTAACATACGTATTAAAATAAAAATTATCTTGTGTACAAACATTATTTTAATAAGTTGCCGTCGGCAGTCGAAAGTACAATTGCGTGACAACGACTGGCTACGTTCCAGAGTCCGTTTATTCTTATGGGACGCAGCTCCTCTTTTTAACACGCTTTTATTAGCTTATTATATATGTATGAATGTATGTATGTATTTAGATATGTAGGTATGTATTTAACTGAATCTTTGAACGTGATTTCGCCCACTTCAAACCGTCGATTTAATTTGATACCTACTTTGCAATTATTAAAAAAAAAACAAATGTAATTTTTTTAAGTTTTTTAAACGATGTTGTTATTATTACTGTTCAGTTCAAAATGGATTCCGCGTATGTATGTATATGCATCTTCAGGATACTTATGTTACACTTGCTATATTATTATTCAACTACTTACTATGAGCGATTGTGGTTATTATGTCTTATAACTTCTTACTGTGTAAAGTATCCAAATCATTTATGGGGAACTGTGTTCGCTTCTACAATAAAATACCTGAAAATATTACTCTCAGAAAATAAATTTAAATCTAAAATTAAACATAACCTCCATAAGTAAGCAGTGTATGAAATAAATGACTACTTAAACAATAGAAGCCCTCGATGCGAAATGGAGAAGCTGGTGAAGCTCCACATATAGTACATAAATAATGTCAGGTACATTATTTATGTATGCCCAGGTACTTAAGGTATTGTCCCAACCGGACCTCAATGTCACCCACGCGGTTTAACAAACTGGGTGGTTCCATTCGCCTTGGAAGCTTATGGAACCCCAACGCCTCCGTTTTGGAAGGAGCTACTTTAAGACCCAGTTTGCGGATTTCAGCAACCACACATGCCATTTCAAGCTTGGCTAGCTTAGCCGTCCTCTCAAAGTTACCCCTTTGGCCAGCTCCAACGCTAACGTCTTAGGAAAGGCTGGTACGAAGGACCGCGTCGTATGCGAGATTCCACAAAAGAGGCCCCAATACTGAACCCTGAACCAATATTGCACGTAATCTCCCTTTGATTATCATGCCTCTCTCTCTCTCTTTTATGAGGGCCTGCGGCCTCCCATGCTTAAAACACAACATAACAGTGCAAATTAGGTGTCATCAGTGCGTATTTGCGAATTCAATATGAAATGATATGAACATTTTGTATGAGGGGTACACCCTGAGCTTGCTACCGTGGATTTCTTCACACATTGCGGATGGTATTGTATGCATTATCTAGATAAAGTATTTTTATAATATTTCATACATTGCCTGGATATTGTATACATTACCTAGGTAGGTATTATATAGAATTACACAGATTGCCAGTAACATATACATTTCTCAAAGCTTGATTTTAGCGTAAGAAACATGTCTACTACTAAAATGTCACACAGCCTGCTAGTTTATACAGGTTTTCATAATAAATTATTGGCATTGATCGATGTCTAAGCTTCACGTAACATTGTCTTGAGCGTATCGCGATTAACTGACTAACCATAGTTCGTTCTGCAAGGAAACTGGACTAAAGCGTACATTATATCGATCTACTTGAAAGAGCTCTTTTGTTAGAAACTCGTAGGCCATCAGATAGCGTTGGGAATGGTAAATCGCAGGTAAAGCTTGGTAAAACGCCATGTTAGGCTTTTCTCTATCTATGAAGCCAACTTATCAAATTCATATGAATATTATTCGTTTCTAAACTTCACAATTCAGATTTAGTTCGCATGAATATTTTTTTCAAAAGTAGGGCAGCTGATTAGTGTATGTATTTTATTCCAAAAATCCATAAGCATGCACGTTTCCTCACGATTCCCTGCGCCGTTAAAGCGGGTGACATTTAATTGCTTAAAACGTACGTAATTTAATGTTATACTATGTGAAGCTGGGCCCTCTCGATATTTTAACCTCTAGGCCTTTGGTTCTGTAATCTGAGCTCTTGGCCATCACAGTTAATTTACTATTGTCTATTAGAATAGTTTTAAAAAAAGTAAGTCGTTTGAACCACGTAAATAAGAATATCAATGGTGGGGAAACACCGTAATAAAGTCAGATTGCCGCTGGCCAAGGCTTGGCCACCTCCGTGCAGCGAGTGATTCGATCTTTATCGCTTATCGCGCAATCCAACCGCCATTTGCATTAGGTGCTCAATGAGTAATTTACCTGATACATACGGCTAACGTACTGAGCTCTTGGCCATCACAGTTAATTTACTATTGTCTATTAGAATAGTTTTAAAAAAAGTAAGTCGTTTGAACCACGTAAATAAGAATATCAATGGTGGGGAAACACCGTAATAAAGTCAGATTGCCGCTGGCCAAGGCTTGGCCACCTCCGTGCAGCGAGTGATTCGATCTTTATCGCTTATCGCGCAATCCAACCGCCATTTGCATTAGGTGCTCAATGAGTACCTAATTTACCTGATACATACGGCTAACGTACTTATCTACATAAGATTGGTACTTAGATTATGTAGTGAAAAGTTTAACTTGTATATAAAAAAGAAGGATGTCAAGGTCACCAATAGCAGCCCCTGCAGTCACCTGCAGCCCTTTATAAGAGGGCTCTCGAGATTTGATTTCACAGTTTATAGGTACGTTAATGACGTTTAAATTGCCTAAATCGTTTCGTAGAGGATCGGTGCGAATCCAGTGTGTGAATGAAAATGTGGTTATGGAAGCATATACTTAGTTATTTTAGATTAGTATTTCGTTCCCCTAATTATCAATGTCCGAAACTCAGATGAATAAAAAAAGGTAGATAAAGCGCGGCCTTAGTTACAGGTGAAGCCAAAAAACTCGGCTCCCTAAAGTAAACACACGCGATCACGCACACAGATGCATTAAACTAGGCTCATTTTCGTCAGTACCTCCCGGAGCGCCGTACAATAACTTTGCCTACAAAATGCCGTCCTGTGTATTTAAATGGTGCAAAAACAACACTAAACGCAACAATAAGTGTCAAGGAATATCGTTTGACACTTAAGTACAAGCAAAACTATATTTTTTAATGTTAACATTATTTCATTTGAGGTTGTTCGGGTCAATGTCGTAAGGTGACGTAACGGGAGAGTGTTGCCAAGTTCCCTTAATTCGAATTGCCTAAATTTGGGTAAGTCGTGGAGAAATTATGTAGATTGCACGTAATTATTGTTTTTGTATGTTATATCTAATTGAAGTCAAGATAAATATACATTTATATTTTAACTCGCGTGTTTAAATTCTTATGTACCTAAATATTTTTTTTACTATCAAATATTATGGTTTTAGATTTACAAAGGATATTATTGTAAGAGATGAATGGGTAGGTAGCTGCTTTAAAAATGAGCCGAGATGAACCAAGATGTTTTCGATATATGCGCAACTTGCGAAGTAATATCACAGAATAATAGTACAAGTACAGAAGGCCCACTTCGAAAAGTCATTTAAAGAAATATAGACTCTAGCTACGATACGATTAAGTTCAATTCAGATCGCGCAGCGCTTAATAACCTACGCATAAAGTTACCTACAGGTTGCGTCGCTTTCTAGCGCGTAACTCTTACTTTTTCTGGGGCTGTCTTCTTTTAAAAAATAAATGAATCTAAATGTTGAATTACCATTTTTGTAGTATGTACTCTAGAGAACAAATGACTTCCAAAATAAAAACGTCAGGTAGGTGTTAATAGTGCTTTAATTCTAATACATTGGTATATGTACGACAAACGAAACATAAACAGTCTCTGATATTTAATGAATGTTCTAGGTAGACACTTCGTCGTTTCGTCATAAGTCTTGGTCATCAGCCTAAATGCTAGACGCGTAATGTGTTGTACGATTGTATGTAAGCTAAGTACCTACCACCAAAGTACCAAGGTACTTAGCTAAAACAATCTTTTCGTTTTATAGGGAGTGACTGACTTCGTACTAAATAATTAATGAAATATTTATACATAACGCCCCGTCGGTCGAGTGGTTTAGGTACGTGGTCTAAGGGTCTCGGATTCGATTCCCGGGTCGAGCAAAATGTGTTCTAGATTTTTTCGAACATAGTTCGGGTTTGTGATCACCAACCCGCATTTGGCAAATGACTTGATTTCAATGATGGAGGCCTTTGCCCTGCAGTGGGACATTTTTAGGCTGTTACTTTTTTACTTTATTTATACCTACCTAACTATAGAGTATGTAACCTACTCAATACATACTTATTTCTCTAACCATTATGGGTAAAGTAAAGTAGGTATATAATAATTTCATAATACATAATCATAACAGTTTTTAAAATCTTACCTCTCAGCGTCCTTAGGAAGCCGAAAAAAAGTCAAATTCGGATCGCTATCTTTGTTATGACAATTAAACACTGCACAGTATCTTCTTGCCTTCTTTTTCCCCATGTTTTATACAATGCAACGAACAAATGAAGTACCTATATAGTCAAGGTAAAACGGAACAAACCTTACGCGTACCTACGTCACACAGCCCTGGCGCGTGAGGCCAGACTAGTCTGCTCTAACAGGTCGCTGCGCGTAGTTACATTTTTGATACCTACACGTGGAGTGGGACAGGCCTGGTAATATTAAGAAAATATCTATAGAGAATATAAATTTGGTGAGGGAAAGTCAGCATACCTATATAGTCACGCAAATTTTAGGTTCTTTTACAGGTAACAATAGAACTTTTAATAACTTAGAAAATGACCACGATTATGCTGGCCATGGGCATAAAGTAAATTTAATACGATTAGTTATTGAAAAATATTTGATAAGACTGCATCATATTTCTAAAATGAATACAATAAAGATGACACTGAGTTCTAAGCGCCAAAAATTTTAAAAACTTATACAGCATAAAGGATTCTAGATTAAAACTAAAATTAAATTAAATTAAATTTTTATGTATGATGAGGTAATATTTACCCCACCTAAGTAATTATCAGGGACTTTTAAAAAAAAGTGGCAACACTTCGCTAACTCACACATAGTTTTAAAAATGGTTACAGTTTCTTAATAGAAGTGCGGCATCTACCTTTTTTTATTCATCTGAGGTCCGAAAATATTAATTTGCAAGGGATTTACCCTTGTAAATTAATAATTTGATAGTGAAGGAGTAGTAAAGTAGGTCGGCGTTTGCTAACTTATGCTTCTTGGCTTCCTAAACGCGAACCGACTCCCGCTCTCGTAATTAACGTTACATAAACCCATAAAGCACGGGTGACGACGGTATTTTGGTAGTGCATGCGAAGTTCGTTTGCAATATGGGACCATTTCGTAAGAAAGGGGTCAATCGAATAGTATAATTTTACACACAACATTAACACAATACTTATTTGTATAATATATAAAATTTTATACTCATGAGAACCTACTTACTTACTGATCATTTTACTTTCTATATGAGGTACCAAGGATTTGGATAGTATATTCTTGTTCTAGCCCCCAGCTGCCTTTTAAAGAATTCTTTTGGGGTTTAAACGGTACACAAACATTTCGATATTCTCACCAGTAGAAAAATAATCATGTTTTGACTTATGAATAGACAATGTATCGTAGAAATATAATGGATATGTAATTAAATCTATGGAGTATAAATTCAATAAATGTAGGCACAGTCATTACTCGTAGTTCAAGATTTATTTATTTCTTGATTTTTACATTACATACATACATTACACACAAGCGAAGCTGCGGGCGTCCACTAGTGTACCTATAGATAAACGTGCGACCGGGTTAAAATTATGTTATGTAAATTGTAGGTGTACAGTAACCTGAAAAGTGAAATACATACACATCTGTATTTTATTGCAACGAAAAAGTCCTCTTGATTTTCATTCAGTTTATTTATGCAATTTATTCCCGCAGCAGAACCGACCATCCTTTATTTCGTTATCATGCTATGTCATAAGAGTTGGTACATACTGCTCAATACGTTACTGGCCATTTGGCGTTCGAATATTGGGATAAAAGTTAACAAAAATTTAAATTTGATAAATGTGACACTTAAATTATGTAAGTGTGGAATCTTTCGTCGATTCTGCGTTATTTTTTACTTACATCACGTTAACCACTACGTAAAAACATATCTTACAGTTTATAGAATGGTTTATAGATAAAGGATTAAGTATGCAAATTTACCAGTAGGTACTAAGATAATATCCAGGTGTAGCAAATGACATCGCAAAACATACAAATCCTTGCCATCTGGGAAACATAACAAAGAATCGTTTGGCTCTCATTGAGGATCAGATTGCCAAGAAGAATCAGACATTTTCCCAGGTCTGCCAAACATCCGCGATCACAGATGGAAAATCTTTGGAGCCAAATTAATCTCATCTAACTAAAGAGATTCGTTGGCGCGACGGTTTTTGGCGGTGGACTTTAATGGTACAAAGCTTGCTGTTGCTTGAAACATAAAATGGTAATTGACTTTACAGTTACAATTCGGTACATTAATTAGGATAGTTATTATTATACGGTAAAAACAAAAGGGAAATTGATGAGTTTCTTAAAGACTACATATTTATAGCACCTCCGTTATAGTTGTGGTAGGAACCAAATATAGTGGACATATACTTCATGATGACACGAAGATATTTCATTTCGTGTTGGTAGCAAGGTCGTCAATCATCTGTGATTATTAACTGCTGGTAGCAGTGCAAATGCCTACGGGACGATTTCTTTCACACACGACCCATATCTGTCAAAATGAGGCTAGCAGATATGCGGTGAATGGCAAATTGCCTTTTCTTGTCTAGAGCCGCTCGTAGCTGTGCTTAGCGTGCGACGTCAGTGACATTCAGCCTGTACGAATCAAACGTTAAAAGCCTGGTGGTGTTAAAGATTAAATTATACTCTAAAATATATTTTTTTTTAAAAGCTTTTATAACTTTTATTTTTATTTTTATGCATTGTCATCGGAACCTAATATGTGTGCCAAATTTCAGCTCGATAGCTTCAGTGGAAGTGGGTGAAATATTGATTGCAAGATTCCAGGACATACTCGTACATACATACTTACAAGATGCATACGAGTGAAGTTAAATAAAAGCTTTTAAAATCATAGTTTACTTCACTGGCTCTAGTTCGAGTTGGCAGAATGCACATGTACCTACTGAAGAAAATTTAGAATGCTCGGACTTGTAGGTTTTCATACGGTTTTCAACAGGTGATATTTAATTTATTTACACATGACTCTTTAAAGTCATATTTGTGTGTCTCTAATCTTCATAGGGAGCGAATTCTTATACACTGGATACCTACACTCGCCAAATTGCCAAGGTAGTTCAATCAAACAATACATGATCTACAAAAGTTCTCTTTATTACATCTTAAAAAAGCAAGAGTACAAATAGGCGAAAAGCGATCGACGGAAGCCTTGTTCTACAGCCCTAATGTCGCAACTCATCATCAGTCTCGACAGCCTCGCAGCTGTGGTACTTGGAGGAGGTGTCGGGGCAGCTGTCGGCTATGGAGAGGTCGTCGGAGGAGGCCGCGGGGGCCTCGTGCGCGGCCAGCGGCATCAGCTCCTCGTCGCCCTCGGTGTACGTGGCCGCTAGTATGTTGCGCTTGGCCAGACACAGGGTTGGCTCGGTGTCGCGCGCCCAATAGTCTGCGAATTTACTATTTTATTATTTTCTTATACGCACGCACTTGCATATCACTGCACTAGAGTGATTTAAGGACATATCTATTGGGCAAAGCATATTATTCCGTTAAAGAATTTCTGGAGAATAGGGTAGTACCTACTTATGACATTCAGAAATAAAATTTGTTGATTATTGTGTATTTTTCTATTTGCAATTAGGTGTAATAATTCGCTGCGACCCATAGACGTTCCACTGCTGGGCAAGGGTCTCCCCCACAGACATAGCTGCGGGAGGTCTAGAGAATACTCCACCACGCTGCTCCAATGCGGATTGGTGGAGGGGTTAGTGGCCAACCCAGTGTCGAATGTTCTCAAGCCACCCGAAGGTCTTCGACAAGGCTTAACGACTGTTTCCACAACGTGCCTTCCGAAGCATGGTAGTGTCCATGAAATTTTGCCACTAGCGATCACCCATCCACAAGCCGACCGCGCCCGTCGTTGCTTAACTCTTTCGATCATATTGAATCGACGCGAGCCATTGGGCTATGGACACGACAAATATAATGATAAAATAGAATAGTAGACGGTAATAATTAGAATTATTAATTATATTTATATCCTTAGATTAAGTAATATAGCATAGAATTAAATAACTTTGCATGCCTAAGATAAAAGGTCAAAATGTATCTTGTTTTGTACCTATCTGTATCTTATATTGCAAATAAAGACGATTTGATTTGATTTGATTTTAGTGTTCATTTTCACTTTTTTAAGCTTATTTTTATAATTGCTAAATTAAATCTGATAAAGCTTGTTTCTAAAATGTTTATTAAGTCAGTTTAAAAAACCTTCTGATTTGGTGTACCTACTAATCACTGTTCCAGGTAACCTTATTGTTCTACTACATGATTAGGCAAAGACATATCTAGGTTTCTACTGTTTTAAACTTTATACTGGACAAATCCTTTACATGCGGTGACGCTGTGAAAGCCATTAGGGCAATGAATTGAAATATAATTGTTTGTTAATTACGGGAATTACAGTACCCTTCAAAGTATTATTCCAAGTAGTATCGCCTTGGGTTTGTCGAAGGCATATTTATTAGGTACGATCCGTACGATATACACCTATTTCAGTTGAATTTACACGCTACCGTTTCCCTGCCATGATTACGTAGCGCCGAAGCCAATTATAAACTTGTATCAGCTAGATCAATTATAGTTATGTGTCTACTGCATGGTCTATTATCACAGTACTTACTATGTATTTAGAACTCAGTCACATTTATTTGTTAGAATGGTAGATCCAACTTATAAATACATTGAAGCAATGAAAAAGACAAATGTTAAGCTTTCAATACGAACAGTAAGTAAAACACTTAATTATTGGAAAAACCCTGTCACAATTCACTTTCGCTTACTGTCTCAATTAATATGATTGTATGTGTTCATAGGTATCTGATCTAGTACATTTTCTTGCGGTTCTACTTGGATAGCTGGAATAGATGGAAACATAGATTCAACAATGCCACGCTATATTTCGTTACGATGAGTGTGCATCAATAGATGTTGTTTTTAGTTAACTCTATAGCCAATGACTGCAAGTCATAGGAATCAAATAAGACTAAGAATGGGCATTAAATTAGATAATTATAAACACTAAAAAAATCTGAGCAAAATTGACCATGCCACGCAATCTTCGTAAGACTTAATTCCGTAGCTCATTTCATGTGTGGGAGGGAAGAAATGTTTATAAAATTTGACTATATCTCTTGCTAAGGAATTACTTGGTATAATGAAGACACTTTACGAAACTAGTTAATCTTCATAGTTTACAGTGGTTTCATAGTTAATATGGCAATTTAGCGAAGTGGTCAAATTTGAACAGGTTTGACGCCGCGAAACAAGGTCATTAATTTAACACGCAAAGGTTTGTTTTTGAGAACAAATTTACAAATTTGGTTGTATCACGCAAACAAACATTGTTGAACTTTGTTTAACATGATCGCGGTTAACACTTACGCTCGCCATAGATATTTGTTAGGCTCAAATAACTAAAACGTTCATATTCCAACGAAAACGCCTTCTGTGCGAGTTAATTCCATTCCTATGTAGGTACATTTTTGATAAATTGCATTCAAACTACATACCTATACCCTTATTGATCGAAGTCTATACCATAATAAAAGAATATCTCTCTTTAGCTGTAAATTAAATTATACTGTTTTTTTTTTAAAAAGCTTTTACAACTTTTTTTTTATTTTCGTGCATTGTCATTAGAATCAAATATGTGTTCCGAATTTCAGCTCGATAGCTTCAGTGGAAGTGGGTGAAATATTGATTGCAAGATTCCAGGACATAATATACATACATACATACATACATTTATACATACGAGTGAAGTTAAATAATTTTAAAAAGTGTAATTAAGTACGCCAGTGAACCTCCTCAATAATTTTTGTTTCAAACTGACCTCTACTGGTTTTACTCGTAAGGAATCGGTACTGTGCTCTTGTAACTTGGCGATTGCAAATGATGCCAAAGTGTATGCATTTCACATACTTTTGCATCTTTATTAATATTATCAGTATGCACCTGCCTTAACGACTTGTTGTAATGAACTCACTTGACCGTTTCTCTGGCGGCACCGGCTGGACCGTCGTGGGCGGAGGCGGCTTCGCAGCAGATCGTAGTCTTCGTGGACTCCTGGCCAACGCGTGCGATATACTCGGCAGCCTTATATCCAAGTGCGAGCCTCTCTCCGTTACAATTTTATTGTTCATCGCGTACAACTTAGTTGTTATATCTCTGGCTATTAATGTTGTAACCACACAAGCTAGATACGGTTCCTTTACAAAAAGGTATTCCAATGAGCTACGTTGCCAGTACACGTAGCGACACGATGACGCAGCTACTATCGATACCTGCATAATAAATAAATGCTTACCTTAGATTCGCCTAAAATATTAGTAAGTAGTAATAGGTAAGTTAAATAAATTGTTAGCAGAGAAACGATTCTCGAAAAAAATGTCGGTACGGTAATATACGGTATTAGTACAGAACCCCCATTATCACTTTATGTGTTTATTTATTTATTATTGTATTATCTACAATGAGCGGACTTAATACCAAAAGGCATTTTCTACCAGTTTTTATTTTTTATTTGTCAGTGTTGAGTTTCGTTTTAAGTAAATTGTTTTTATTTTATTTGCCTCAACGAGATTTATAAATTCACGATCATTCGAGTAAATAAGGAATGTTAAACGTGACATCACATCGCGTAGTTCGTTTCATTAAAGGAAGCATACTGCCCTGCCTATAGTCTAGATTGTTTCTGGCCAGTACTTATTATATTTTCACAAAAACAAAACAAACAGAATAATCAATATTGCCCTCCCATTGTGTTGTTGTAAAAACTTACAAGAAGCGTTCAGTTCGTGCTACCTTTAGAAAGTTCGAACAGTCGATATACTGTTTGCCTTCATTTTGTAGTTATTCGTTCACAAGTGCACGATAATTCGAGTAGAGCAATTTAGTATTAGTTCATGCAAAGCAAGCACTTTATGGGTGCTTTGGGTGTCGAGTATATTCGATAGTGTTCATCGATATTTAACCTAGTTTCTTACATTTATAACCACTTTGGCTTTTATACAGCCGTTACAGACAACAATTAGGTCACCGGAATGGGGTGGGTAATGCCAAGGCGTCCCATGACGTAGATACTACTTAGTAAAGTAGATCGTAAAACAACACTAAAGTTTGAACGTACTTTCGCAAATTGAGATTAAGTTAAATTGATTGTTAGTTCAAGATTTACGTTCAGTAAGTTTTAAGGTTCATTAGATAATTATTTAAGACAGCTGAATGAAAGTTAACTTTACATGTACACTCGTAAAAAATGAGGCTTTTAATATGAATCTACCCACGTTAGCAGCTCAATTTGGTTCTAATAATATTCTACCTATCGTATTTACGACTACGAGCTTTCGGTGCTACGGCGTAGCATAGTATGATCAGATTACTTTTACCAATCCGAAACAAAAGGAATGTTGATAAGGAAAGGTGTTAATTTATATAAAAACTTAAAGATATGGTGGTTATGATGTTTATCGTCAGCAACTTTATAAAAGCTTCTTAAACATAACTTAGGTAGGCAAGGTATGAGCTTGCAGTTTGCTATAAAATAATGTTGTTGGTTGGGAACAACACGAAAAAAAATAGTGTCAACGATTATTGAATTGATTGTACTATTTTATTTATTGCATTTGTATTAAACATAAAGAAACGTACTAATAATTTTAATTTTTGCTGATACATATTATATTATTGAAGTAAAACTTCTTCAGGCGCGACTAGGGAGTAACTCAGATTTTTTTCTGACGGAAGTGACGCTTATTTTCTGACGGAAGTGACGCTTATTTTCTGACGGAATTGTCAATCTGTTGTTTTGAATAGCTAGGTGGTAGAACCTGTATACGGTGCGCATGCTGCTTGTTTTGAATAGCTAGGTGGTAGAACCTATTTACGGTGCACTTGCTGTTTTATTTTGAATATCTAGGTGGTTGCACATAATAAATAATACAAACTACAATAACTTATACTAACTTATATTATATCCAATAACTTCGTTCCATCCGGGTGTCCCTTGACACCTCTCAAGTTTTTTTTTATTTATCACTTTTGTAATAAATAAATTACTTATGTAATGAATATGAACACATTCCTTTTATTTTTATTCGAACGCATAAAGGGAACGGGCCATACGCGAGCGTGAGATTCGCGAGAAGGAGACTGAACGGAGTTAGTGCGGACAAGGCTATGTTTTATTTTGTAATTTGTTGTTGTAATGTGTATTGCAAGTAAAAGTAAATAATTTTGTTGAGAAATAAAAACTTTTCTTACACTGGCGCCCAACGTGGGGCTCGAACTCTCAACAAGTAACAAAATAAAGGTTTCGTGTGTGTGTTGGCTAGGTACGTGACTAGTACTGTATTACCGTACTGACCTACGGACATTCTCTGGTGTGTACATAGATGTTGTGTATGCATACCCGTTATCATCACTTTGTGTGAAGATGCCGATAACGAGAAGAGAAGCGCTCCGTCTACAGGGGAAGGACGATGGTAGCGGCACACCAATGGAAGAGGAGTACTGCGACAGCCATGTCGGCGAGTCCGCTCGTGCCGATGAACCTACGAGTACCGGCGCACAGCGGGCACCGACCCAGCAGTCAGCGTCTCAACTTCCAATTCAATCGGAACAGTTTCTGTCCGCGCTGGTAGAATCTATAACACGCGCTCAGGCGGAAGCTAACAGAAGCCTAATAACTTCGTTGATGTCTTCCTCGAGCGGATTTAGAGTCTCCACTCCGGCTGGAACCTCTCCAGCAGACGCAATCGGAGGTGGCGCTGCTACGACCAGCACCATGAACACCGGTGCAAACTTCGCCAAGTGCACAGCAAGGTTTGATGGGTCAACACAGGATGCCGAGATCCTGGAGGCATTCCTGGATGCTGTCGAGGTTTACAAGGAGTGCGCTGCGGTCACCGACGAGCACGCACTCCGAGGCCTACCTATGCTACTCGAGGGCGAAGCGGCAGTATGGTGGCGCGGCGTGAAGGCATCCGTTACTACGTGGGTCGACGCGATCGCTCGACTTCGTGCGACTTACGGCGTGGCACAGCCCGCGCACAAAGTATTCAGGAAAATCTTCGGCGCCGAGCAGCGAGACGACGAGCGCGCAGAGACATTCGTGTGTGGAGTGCGTGCGTTGCTATCCAAGCTTCCGTATAAGCTTGATGAGGAAGTACAAGTAGACATTTGTTACGGCCTTTTACACAGGCGAGTGAAAAAGCGAGTGCTCCGCGAAAGCATATGTAGTGTTGACGACTTGATGTATAGATCGAGGATCGCAGAGGAGGCCATGCGGGATAATAAGGTAACTCCTATCACGAAAACAACGATGACCCCTACTATCGACCATAATCTCACGCGATCGAGTTTTACTACGAGAGATAAAAACGCGATTAACAAAAATAGATCCCGTTGTAGTAATTGCAGATTATACGGTCACGTTAGCGATGAGTGTCGCAATCGTGAGAAAGCTTCGAGTAGCGATGGTAGTGGTTCACAGGGTTTACGTTGTTATGGCTGTGGTAAACAAGGTGTCATACGGTCTAAATGCGACGTTTGTTCGAGTTCCAAACGAGATGAAAAGGCATCGTTTAACATTATAGACGCAGATGACTGTTGTGAGGTAGATAGTACTTCGTGTGTGTACATAAAAAATGTTAATACACACGAATATTATCCAATGGTTAACATAAGTGTTAAGGGACATTGCGGTGTAGCTATAGTAGACACGGGCGCTACGCATAGTATTGCGAGTCCGTTATTGTATCAGTTATTGACAAACTCGGGAGTTCAATTTAATAAAGTTAAGCGTTGCGTACGGTTGGCCGACGGGTCACGAGGGTGGAAGTACTTATTAACAGCTGATGTATATATTGAAATCAAAGGTCGTAGTATTAGTTGTTCGTTATTAGTGTTACCCGGCAGCGATACTAGAACATTATTAGGCATCGATTTCTTATTAAGAGCAGGGATGGTATTAGATATCGCTCGAGGTAAATGGATGTTCTATGATAGTCCTCAACGATCATATGGTTTTGTTTATTCTTACAATCTCAGCACACCCGCTGTGAACGCGACGTGCACCAAGACCGCAGACTTAACCCTCTGTGCGAACGATGTTGATTCGGAATCAACCCTGCAAATGGTCGATGTCAGTTCCGAGTCAACTCTTAGCTCGTTTGAGAACAGACATAAGTTGACTCTGCGTCCAGATGAAGTCCCAAACACCCCCGGCAAAGCTAACGTGATTGCAGATACTCTCTCATGTCCAGCTTGTGCTGATGAGGTAGCTTGTGACTTATGCCAAGCAATTGTTGACTTTCCATCTAGAGATGCTCGCGGTTACCGCGAAGCCCAGATGCTAGACCCTAATGTCCGTAAGATTATAGAGGATCTCGAGACAGTTGACGAACCGTTTAGGGGGAGACCATGGGCCGATCGCGGTTACGTCATTTCCGATGGCGTGCTTTATAGGTATGTACCGGAATCGAGTGAAGATGACAACGCTTGTCTGGTACTTCCGTCGAGCGAGAGAAGTAAGGTCCTCGCTGACTACCATGATGCACCAACCGCAGGTCACCTAGGTGTCGAACGCACTATAAAGCGTATCGCTTCGAAATACTATTGGCCAGGTATGAGAGCATTCGTAGCCGATTACGTGAAAAGGTGTGTACCGTGTCAAAGGTACAAAGTTGACACGCGCAAGCCACTAGGTCTATTACAGTCTCCTGCTGTGACACAACGGTTCGAAGTGATTGCAGTGGACCTTTTTGGGCCACTGCCCGAAACTAAGTCAGGTAACAGATGGATCCTGATTGTCGAAGACGTATGTTCACGTTGGGTAGAGTTGTTCCCGTTGAAAAGCGCGACCAGTATGGATTGTGCTGAGATCCTTATGAACGAAGTTTTCTTACGGTATGGTGTTCCTCGTCGTATGATAAGCGACAACGGTGTCCAATTTATCAGTGAGATTATGCAACAGGTGTGTTTCGTTTTCGGGATAGATCAGTCTCTCACACCATTTTATCATCCTGAGGCAAACCCTGTAGAGCGTAAGAATCGTGATCTTAAACCACAGCTCTCCATCCATGTTGGGAAGGATCATTCGACGTGGGATACTCATCTAGCGGCAGTAAGGTACTCCATGAACTCCGCCGTGACCCTTAGCACAGGCTACTCGCCTGCGATGCTTACCTTCGGACGGGAGATGCGCGCTCCCGCAGACGTTATCAGTGACATGCGTGGAATCGTAGAAGGCGATAGGTTTTTGGCAAATGTGACACCTTACTTAAAGGGACTCTCAACAGTTCTTCTGGATGCTAGAGACACTCATGAAAGGGCGCAAGAGATCCAGAAGAAGTACGCAGATGAACATCGGCGCCCGGCGCCTGATTACAATGTAGGCGACTTAGTATTGCTTAAGACCCAGGGGGCAAACGATGCTAGTCGAGGGCAGACTTCGAAGTTCATCCCTAGGCGTGACGGTCCATATCGGGTACGTGAGGCTTTGAGTAGTTCAACTTATAATCTCGAGCGTGTAAATGGGGAGATTCTGGGGAAGTACCACGTATCTCAACTTACACCTTTCGTCGGGCAGGTACAGCCTCCATTACAGGAGAAACGTAAGAGGGGCCGCCCACGCAAAAGGTAGTTAGGTAGTTTCCTTAGGATAGTTGTTTCTTTTAGGTTAGATTTAAGTAGCCCAGCCATTCCCTGTGCGCTGCCATAACTACTCGTGCAATCCCAAACGCGGGGACGCTAAGTTTGGTCTTGTGGGGGAGGTTGTAATGAATATGAACACATTCCTTTTATTTTTATTCGAACGCATAAAGGGAACGGGCCATACTCTGTGGTCCTCCATCGATGCGTAGGACCAATCAGAGCGCGGCATCTGTTTTGCCGCGCATTTTTGAATCGCGAGCGTGAGATTCGCGAGAAGGAGACTGAACGGAGTTAGTGCGGACAAGGCTATGTTTTATTTTGTAATTTGTTGTTGTAATGTGTATTGCAAGTAAAAGTAAATAATTTTGTTGAGAAATAAAAACTTTTCTTACACTTATTATATAAATTTTCTGACGATTGAGACATTCTACAATATTCAATTGACATGTACTGATCTAACCTTCAATTTTCTACTCTCAAATAATTCTATTTAACAAATGAAAATATTTATAAAATGTGAAAGTGATATTAATGAATCGAATATAAAATGAAATAGTGAATATTAAATGAAATGGCGGAGTCCCAGGAACATTTTACTCTTTCATCAATAAATAATAATAAAAGAAAAAATCAAGTACCTGATAAGTGTTAGATACTTCAAGCGCGCGTAAAGGTTACACACACTTTTTTTTATGATTTAGTTTTGTTTCTATTAACAAAACCTATAAATCATAAATTTGACACAATAATAGATTTTTTATTTCATTTACACAAACTCAATTCAAACTTGAACAATTAATATAGTATAGATCACATTAAAGTTGTTGTTGGTTGTTTGTAGACCTTTACGATGTACAAAGTTTGATGGGTAACATTTTGTTGATATAAGCCGGCCCGCCGAAGGGTAAATCCGGAACGAAAAACCGGGTGATCTGCTCGAATGAACTCAGACATCAGTCTACTGCCCTGCGATGGGCGACTGGCGATGTTAGTAAGCCACATTACAGTCATGGTTATAGCATAGGTATGGTAGTCACTACACTGTATGCGATATGTTAGGTACCTAACGGCGCGAGTTTATTAGAATTTTGTGTCTATTGATATCGAGTTTTTATGTTACTTCAATCGTACTTTACTTGCTGATCAATAGATTATCTTAATTCAAGTACATAATTCATTTTAATTTTATAATAACCGCTTTTTCGTAGAGAACCTTATAGGTTCTCCAACATAATCACAGAATAGGGCCAATTGACTCTATCTATTAAGTGTTGTGACTGTGATAAATATTCAACGCATTAATTCAGATTTTCATAACAAAGTTCATTAAGCTCTAGGAAAACTTCGTTGCAGCAAAGATTTGTTATGCAATTCTGTTTTTTGCCGAATTCGGAGCCAACAATTCATGCGATACCAAGTTTTAAGTGGTTTGTTTGTTCATCCTCAAGACGATATAGTAAAAGTAGTTATGAGTTAAGTAAATTTGTGTTACTGATGCCAAATTATTATAAGTTTTGTATCATGTAAGGCGTTTACGCATGGAGAAACTCGAAAGTTAAATGTAAGTTTATCTATATATATAAAAGGAGAAGGTGACTGACTGACTGACTGACTGACTGACTGACTAACTGACTGACTGACTGACTGACTGACATATCAACGCAGGGCCTAAACTATAAGGGCTAGAAACTTGAAATTTTGCACAGGGGTTCCTTTTATAACGCAGGGGAGCACTAAGAAAGGAATTTTGAAAATTCACCCCCTAAGGGGGTAAAACGGGGGTGCAAAGTTAGTATGAAACTTTGCCGTTTTTGAAGTCGTTAGACGGGCAGACGTCGTTAATGGGTCTAATTCTACGCGAGCGAAGCTGCGGGCGTCCACTAGTCTAAAATAAATTGGGTAACATTTAATGACTCTAGAACTTCGTTTATTGAACAGATTGTACCAGTCACATTAGGTATCTTATTAAAAGAACAAAATAATGAACGAGCAATGAGTTTTGCAATTCAATATTATTAATTGCCTCATTCTTTGGCCATTTGCTTTTTCTGCCAAATAAAATTCTGACCTGACTTTTACTCAAATCACAGCTACTATAATTTTGGTTTTTTTATTATACCTACCTATGTAGTTAGTCGGATCTGCCACTGTATGTATTAACTTCGACTTTACACCTGCACTTTGGTGAGTCTAGCTAGCATTTTATTCACATCAACTTGCAGAACCTACTTTGCAAACAACAGTTCAAGTGCCGTGCAGCAAATTGCTTCTGTGTTCCTAGCTTTATATTGACTTGGCTATATAATGATTACAATATTAACTACATAAAATAAAATCTCAAGCATAACAATATAATATGTATCGAAACAAACGAAGTCTGTCGAAACACAGTAAAACATTTCATGCTATGAAAGACTAATGAATCCATTGTCCTGTCGGTTTATGTATCATTTGATAGATAGCATGTACCTACCACGTACATATAAAAATAAAATGATAATTGTAAAGCAATATAAGACTTTTTGTGTTTAAAAAATTATAAAAATGCCATAAATACATAAATAAATATGAACATACGAACGAAAAAACAAATAAGATTAATTTTACAGCACCAAGAGATCCCATGTAACGTTTTTGCACTGTGGCTCGTCTCGCTGCGACCCATAGAAGTCCCACTGCTGGGCACGGGTCCACCTCACAGACACAGCTGAGTAAGGTCTAGAGAATACTGTGGACTATTCTGCTACTCCAATGCGGATTGTTGGAGGGGTTAGTGGCCAACCCATTTTCGAATGTTCATTAGCCACCCGAAGGACTTCCACAAGGCTTAACGACTGTTTCCACCATAATAATATCATATAATCCTTTTTATTTTATGTCTGTCTTATTATTCAATTAAAATGATGACAAAAAGACACCGTAAAAACACAATAAATGATATAACGGAAAAAAAATTACGTCTGAAATATTTACATGAAATACCTAAACAGTAATAAATATGCTATTATTAATTTAATTATTTACCTTGAACTTTTCATCAATTGTTGCTCTACTTGATTCGAATTCCGGCGAATCAAGAAATTCGCATGGCAATATCGGATGAAGAAATTGATGGCCACTCATTACGTTAACCTGCAAAGAAGTTTATATTTTTAACGTCATTTAGGGATTTTTACTATAAAGTTAAAATCCTTAACGACGTTACTTATACGAGGCAGTTTTATAACTTGTACTTATAACTCCAAATATTAATAAAATTGTGATCATAATGCGAAAGTTAAATTGTTGCTACATCACAGCTAACTCAAGCTCGAGGGGGTAAAATAGCGGTATATTAAATATCACGTAATACTTTTCATTATTTAACAATAATGTATGTTAGTAGTAATTTTATCCATATAGGGACTTAGGTAAGTTTAGTTTATTACTACAAGTTTTTATTTTTCTCATAATTTTTCTGAATTTTTCACGTACCTAACCAACGTAAATACAAATATCATAAGAAGAACAATAACAGAAACTACATACTGATACCCTAAATGACGTGTAACGTGTAAAGACTGATTTGAGATTGCGAGTCTCACTTGACTCGAAGGCACGTCCGCGCCGTTAGGCAGAATTGCCGACATCGCGATACGTATTCATCGCAAACATTGGCACGTGCATACACAAAAATTGTTTTAAATTCACCGCTGTGTAACGAATAACGATCCGTTGAATCCAACCACGCGATTTGCATAAATATTGGCATAAAAATAATTGACGCTCTATATTAATCTAATGGGCAGAAAAATATCTACTTACGATTTAAGTATCTTTAATCCTCCTACTACGCCAATAGAAATCAATAGACGAAAAAATGTATGAAGAAGAAGAAGATAGGCAATACAAAAAAAAACAACATGTTGAAATGAGCAAGAATGTTGGGTAAAACAGTGATGTCATGGGCGTCACAGTGCGTATGTCGTAGCCTTAACCGTTAATTATACCGTTAAAAATTTTTTTTCTTAAAAAGCTTTTTAAAACTTTTTTTTTATTTTCATGCATTGTCATCGGAACCAAATATGTATGTCAAATTTCAGCTCGATAGCTTTAGTGGAAGTGGGTGAAATATTGATTGCAAGATTCCAGGACATACATACTTACATGAATACATACGAGTGAAGTTAAATAAAAGCTTATAAAATACAATCGATCATTTCCGCCTAAAGCCTAGAAGTCCTCTTGCAATCAACGCATGCAATCAGTCGCACGAGGAGGAATTGCTGCTCCTCGTTGTACCACTAAGCGTGGACGTTTCACATTTTTTATATCTTGCTCTTACCTTTCCTGAAAGAAGCAAACCTAAACGGTCCGTCTTGGTGAGATTTTGCATAGCGTACGCCTCCCCAGCGTGCAGCGACATGACGTGAGCAAAGTCAGGGGACACCATTCGTTTGAACTGCAATCTTGATACCTAAGAAATTTTAAATCTGCGCTAGGATACAATTATATTTTAAAGGATGAGGAAATGCATTTAGCAAACAAATCTTTGAAGTCGAATTTAATATTTTTCGTTCTTTGACCGGAGAGGATTTAACATAATTAATACCATTTTGGCTAATATATGTTGTAGATTTGAAAACTAGTGTACTTATGTACCTACATACACTATATTTGGATTTAATTGATGTAATAGTATAATAATAGGTATTACCTACCTATGTCAATACAATAATTTGGTTCCATGGTCAAAGTAATATAATGCTCAATCTCGGAAGTATAAAGGGGTCAATTGTTACTAGGAAATATTATGTTAGTGATAGTGCTAGTCCTGTTATTTTGTGTAAGAAATAATCCAGTTAGTGGTTGTTAATAAGATTCTCATTCTAAGTCAGTCATAGATGCGTTGCTACCCAAGATGACTAAGATGGTCGCATCTAAAGGAGTGTAATCGGAAACCACACATTTCCAACTTCCAAGCTTTAAAAAAAATACCCGATAGAAATAGTACTAGGCACCGTGGCGGGCGATGGTACTGGTGACACCTAAACAAGGATGATGTTGTTATATTAAAATTAAACATAATGTAAAAATCTTTTTTTTAACGCTTTTACAACATTTTATTTTTATTTTCGTGCATTGTCATCGGCACCAAATATGTGTGCCGAATTTCAGCTCGATAGCTTCAGTGGAAGTGGGTGAAATATTGATTGCAAGATTCCAGGACATACATACATACGAGTGAAGTTAATTATAAGCTTTTAAAAATAAATACGATAAAAAAATTATGCATACTTGCCTTAAATGGTTCAAACAGTGTGTGATATACTTCCTCAAGTTCAGGATCAAACTTGACGGGTCTCATTTCATACACAAGGTATACCACTTGTGCTAGATTCAGGAAAACGAAGGCGAAGTTCCATGAAAATGCATCCGGAGAGCAAATCACATGCCAGGCCCATATTGAGTACAGCATAAACCCTATAATGTCAGTATTTATGGTAGTGTTACAGAATTTAGTAATCAGATATGTTGGCGGTTTTAGTAATAGGTACATTAAAATAGTAATAAGCTACATAGGTGAAAGCTACTAAAGATAAACAAAACTTTATTATAAGTTGTGACTTGTGTTGATAATTAATTGTATTTATTACCAAATATCAAGATCGCATGCATCCAAAGTTGGCCTTTCTTAGTGCTTGGAGCGCAATAGGAAGCTACGAAGAGGATATTGGAGAGCTGTAACAAATAAGATCATGGATTTTTTAACTTCCTTATGGCTAAAAGGTCATTGATATTTTGAATCAACAAAATATATTACAATAATAACAAATTTCACCTGAAATAATGGATGTTGTGGCACTCTCCATAGTGGACACCACGGCCAATACCATGGCCCTAAAAACAGTAGTAAATTAAAATAATTTCAATAGAATTGAATTTGCATTGAAAGTGGTAGGATAAATTTATCCAAGTGAAAATTAATAATACCTGACGGCATGGTGTAATTTACCGATCCCAAATCCTGAAAGGTTCCATTTTCTCCAGGCCACGAAAAATTGAATTCACCTATTTCTAAAAATTCTGTTCTAACACTATTCCATCCACCTGAACTCATGATTTTAACACGAATTTATTACTGTTCCTATTTGATTTTATCAGCAAACAGCACTATTTTCTTCGCGCCAAATCAATAACATCCGCTTTTCTTTTCATTTCTACATTTCCTTTGCATGTCAGGCGCCATCTATTTTGCTATGACAATAATAACCTTGTCTATGGGCTTAGGAAGTAAATTGGACTACATAATCCACGGAAGACAGCTTCTCGCTAGTACATAATTATCTGCTTCCATGACTTACTCTCTGACAAAGAAATTCTCTTTAAAGTATACTGTAGTTATAAGTAGTTATGGGGATGAAATTAATCAAACAGTTGCACAAAGTATTTAATAAAAAGGGATTGAAAAATTTATTGTAGGGCGCCAAAGAAATTAGACTACTCTAAATTCCTTGGAAGGTGCAAATATTTTAAATTATCTTATTTATGGCAACTTTGTTATCATTTATCAATAACTCAAACGTCAACTTTGACATTATACTAATCTACTTGTCTATGATCAATCATATAAAAGGTGAATTGATGTGAAAGCGCGACTTAATTTTATGGGATTCCATGCAATATTTTGCAATGAGGTAGCACCGGCTAATATTAAAACATTAAGCAACATCTTTGTACTATGCCATAACAGTGTGTGATAATAATCTAAATTTCGGTGACACCGAACATGACTTCTAAAGCATCTGTCGCCAATGGTAAGGACGATTCATATTTCGAGAAATTTGACTATATCTTGTGACTCACACGTTATCATATTTTTTTTATATATTATGCATTTTATGAATGAAAACCTTAAATGGGTATAATATTTTCATACTTATCCACAGTTTTGTATCTTTAAAACATAGATTTCACAATTTATGATCTATTTAAATGTGAACAATATTGTGGAACATCTTGAATTTACATCATTAATAGGAAATGTGTAATCTAAGCTAAGCTGTTCAATATTACTTTACAAGCGAGTTTTGCAATGCAATTTTTTTCGTTTTATTTTTCATAAGTAATATTACACTAGCCATGTTCCAATGTACTGTGAAGCTATTTTGATATCAGGATACACACAAAACTACGAAGATGGTAGTTAAATAATAGGAATATTAATCGTTGCAAAACTGTGGAATTCATTAATACTTTTAGCTTTATGTGTGTAGATTTGTAGTTGGGTTTGTCCATGCTTTATAACTTCTTAATAATATTTAAATTAAATCCATGACCTTTTCTTTGGACCTAGATCTTAATGTATGTTGTTACTGCTGTCTTTGGAGAAAGACCTCTTTGTCGTCATATTACAAATACAAAGCAATACAATAAATACTTTTCTTCATTTAAATACATTAAATCATAACATGATGAATGGTTCACTGATTTGAATTGCCTTTACAAGGATTTGATTGATTATATAGGTCATTTCCATTAGTTCAGTTAAGTCTTGTCAACTATAATTACTGACATAAAGCAACGAAGAAAATTAAATCTTTAACAATGGGGTTTTAACCTATACTTTATTTGCCAATTCTCATTTTTTGTGTTGCATTGGTAATGTTATCATGCATGTTATGATTCCAAAGTAATATTTTTTATATCCTAGCCGGGGATGCTGTTGAAATTAATATAAGCACACCAAAATTAATGTCATACTAGTTTAGTAAGTAAATTAATGTTTTTGCCATTTGTGTGCTTATATTTGTTTTGTGTGATGTTAGCACATTATGTTTGCACGCTGTTTTTTTCTTTTGTCCAAGCTTGCTTGATGCACATTTCAATGTTGCTTAGTGACTATAATATATTTGTGGAGTACTTTCATGTTTTATACTTTAAGCAACAAAAGTTTTTATACTATCTTCAAATATTAAAGCTATAATAAATACTAGAAATGTAATGCTGATTGTGTGTCCCACCATTAACAATAATGCAAAAATCTGTTCAGTGTTGTGTTTTACAATTTAATCCCATTTGTTACTGATATTTTGTTAAATTACAATTAGGACTTGACTGACCCCAATCAATTCATTTTTTTTAAATTTATTATCTTAATTGTTTGGAAATATTTGTGTAGAAGTTGCTGTTCAAGTATTCTAGGGTTTATATCTTTATCCTTATCTATCTTATTAATGTAAAGTTATTACTATGTGTCACACAAAACTGAAAATATTCCTAACATACTTATGTGATTCTGAAAAAATAGAGCATTACCTATGTTATATGTAGATGCACAATGAGTCTCAATCAGAAATAAATTCTTATTTACCTTGTTATTGTGGAATCTGTTTTTTTTTTTGCTGAGACCTATCATGCTATTTGGTATTCTTCACATGTCTCAGTCAATTACCTGTACACTATTCATGTATACTGAACAGGAAAATCTCTCATGCCTCAGGGGATTCCCTCTTACTAAGGTCTCTATAAAAATAATCTGATTTTATTAGATATGTTAGTATAATGACTACATTTTGTCAATATCTAGATTGCTTGTGTATGACTTATCCAGTAATATGTTTATTGGAAATATTAAATATTTCATCCAAATTATAATTGTTTTAATGATGTATTGCATTTTGAACAGTATCTATCAAAAAATAATCTTCTTTTCAATTAATTTCGCATTTCAGTAGCTAGTTAATTACTTAACTGAATTGAGAAGGGTAAAGCTTTTTCAGTTTTCCCTTGTCCGAAAACTACATTTCTCTATACTACACTTATTGTAACCTAAAATTGGACTACCATAACAGCAATTCTTGAAGTTCAGTATAATCCTTAATTAACATTACGTCAATAAATAAATCGATAATCAAAGGTTTGCTGAATGAGCTGTTGATATGTGCAAACAGAATGATAGCCTACCATCACACTCAACACTCAACAGTAGTCCCCGGTAAAGATATACAGATATTTTGCTAAAATGTTCCAGATGAATATGAAGTTATCGGCGAAGCACAATGGCAGATACTGGAGAATCATGGTGAAGAACAAATCATAAAGATACATGGTTACAATTATTCCAAATTACGAGCATGTATATTCCACAGTATGTGTATTTTGCTATGTGGACTACCTTACTTTGTTTTGGCATATTATCCGAAACTCACGCAATTCAAATATAAAAAATGCAGTTTAAGAACGGCCAAAGATATTTGTGGTAAGTGTGAACATAGTTTTATATGACCAGTTTTACTCAAATATTATTTAATTAACACTGAACAATTTTCGAAATAACCAATTTATACTTTCGTCGTATCTCACTTTTCACTTGTCTGTATCTTATCCTTTTGTCCAGACACTGGGATATTGATTTCGTTTTTGTAGAGAACTGTAGGATTATTTACGTCGGTTTTTTTTTGCCTTTCGTCATGTAAATTATTAGGTAATGAACTTCTTTGATGTGCAGATTGATCTTTTGAAGATTGTATCTATTAGTCGCTTAATAGTATTTATTTTTTCAGTCATCGACGGCGAAGGCTCAGTCACAATGGTAAAAGTAATCGAAGTTCAAGTCAGCCTCCTAAATGGGGATAACAGATTACGATATTTTCTATATCGACATACTCGGTTTGTTTGGGTCAACGAACAGGGCGCTTTCATTAATGTACTTGATTTAAACGAGAAGATGACAGTCAGTTTCTGGATGGAGAATATGTCGGGAATCAACAAGAAACAACAAACTGAACTGTAGGTATAATGTGATATTTAACCGACCTTTTCTTTTCTCACTTATTTTTAGATCTCCGCTATTTCCTCAAGAATTTCTGATTCCCGATTTGGATGCAGTTTTTGTTATTTAAATGCATTCTCATCAGGGCTTTTTTTATGTAACACTAGTGGACGCCCGCAGCTTCGCTCGCGTGGATTTAGACATTCACTAACTTCAAAAACGGCAAAGTTTCATACTAACTTTGCACCCCCGTTTTACCCCCTTAGGGGGTGAATTTTCAAAAATCCTTTCTTAGTGCTCCCCTACGTTAACAAAGGAACGTTATAAAAGGAACCCCTGTGCAAAATTTCAAGTTTCTAGCCCTTATAGTTTAGGCCCTGCGTTGATATGTCAGTCAGTCAGTCAGTCAGTCAGTCAGTCAGCCAGTCACCTTCTCCTTTTATATATATAGATTATGATCTGATGAAGTCATTGTAGTTCGTTGTAGTCTACAATAAATAGCAAATGCAATAGCAATAGTAAATGACTTGTGATTGCAATCTTAGCAGTTGGACTGTTTAATAAATGAAATACCTAATTAAAATAATTATTTATTTATCTTAATTATGATATTTTTAATATTATCCAGCTTAAAGTTTAATATGGTGATATTTAATTAAATAATCCATTATATTTGTGGGCCTGGC
The DNA here is from genome assembly GCA_944567765.1 of Carterocephalus palaemon. Taxonomy (NCBI): domain Eukaryota; kingdom Metazoa; phylum Arthropoda; class Insecta; order Lepidoptera; family Hesperiidae; genus Carterocephalus; species Carterocephalus palaemon. The sequence continues at coordinate 7,979,432 of OX155643.1, read as the reverse complement.
TTAAAAAAAATTACGAAGATAAAAGAAATTATTATAATTTTTTACTGGTCAGTTTTCATGTAGGTTTTTGATATTTTAGTATTTCGACTGCATATAAGTAACAATTATGGCGTTTAATAACATCAACCACATACATTTTTTATTGCATGCTTAAATACATAACAATGTCTTCCTCTCAAATATACCTACTTCAAATTATTCTTATGAGTCTTACATTATTTGTGCAGCCAAAGGACGGAAAATATGACTGGATTAAAAAAACATGAACGAACTGCAAGGTAATTTTGTAGATTAGGACCGTGTTTAAAATTTCTTTTAGTTATTGAGCAAAATCTGTACTATCGCGTTAAAAATATGTTATAATACTCCGGCTCGATAGATGTAAAAACAATTAAAAACACGGAATCGCAAAATATATTAAATTGTGTTTTATGTATTCAACAATATCCTTATTCAGTTATTCAGTCCTATGTCATGTGCTTATGATTTTGCATGTTGAAGTTATGTCGCACAACGATAGAACATTCTAAATATGTTATATACTTACGGCATGCTATTTACAAATCTAATAAAAAAAAATAGCGTCAAAAGTATACAAAAAAGTAAAAATGCATTGATTCAATTATTGATTACTGTTTCTTATTGCAGGTTAAAATTATATGGACAAAATTCAGTTGAAGTAGAAATCAAAAGTTACTGGACGCTGTTCGTTGACGAAGTGTTTAACCCATTTTACCTATTTCAATTATTTTCCATTATCCTCTGGTCGCTCGACGAATATTATCAGTATGCCACTTGCGTCTTCATACTTTCTGCAAGCTCTTGTATGTTGGCTTTGTACCAAACGAAACAGGTAAATTACTTTAAGTCGTTTCTGATAATGCATCGCTTTCATTGTAAATATGCCAATCATTGTATAAAATAAGATGAATATCTATTCTCACACCTGTTTTTCCGCTACTAATAGGCAAGTGATGAGGCATGAAGTAGGATGAATATTGTGACTTAGTCTAGGTACATGTAGATTACACTTATTTTTTGTGTTTTGTATGAATTAATTTTTCCTACAAGTACATAATTATTATTAGTGTTGAGTGTTGTTCCACCAATCCGCATTGGAGCAGCGTGGTGGAGTATGCTCTAGACCTCCCGCAGCAGTGTCTGTGGGGGAGACCCGTGCCCAGCAGTGGGACGTCTATGGGTCGCAGCGACATAATTATTATATTTATAATATTTAATTTGCTCTTCCACCACTCCACTGTACGTTGCTCCAACTTGATTATTTTTTTCAGATGAGCATAAATTTGCACAATATGGCGGGTTCGTCAGACCGCAAGTCGGTGCAAGTGTTGCGCCCATCGCTGTCGGGTAACGAGAGCTGCGTCGTGGGCTCGGAGCGTCTCGTGCCGGGTGACGTCATCGTGCTACCTGCCGACGGCTGCGTCATGGCCTGCGACGCGGTGCTGCTAACTGGCACGTGCATTGTTGACGAAAGCATGCTTACTGGTGAGTGAACATGTAAACAACATGCATTTGTGGACGGCTGCTAATCAACACATACATTGTTAAAGAGAAAATGCAAGCTTTTTTCGCTGCGACCCATAGACGTCCCACTGCTGGGCACGGGTCTCTCCCACAGACACTTCTGCGGGAGGTCTTGAGCATACTCCACCACGCTGCTCCAATGCGGATTGGTGGAGGGGTTAGTGGCCAACCCAGTGTCGAATGTTCTCAAGCCACCCGAAGGTCTTCGACAAGACTTAACGACTGTTTCCAGCATTGAAAACAACCGGGACCGACGGCTTTACGTGCCCTCCGAAGCACGGTAGCGGTCATGAAATTTTTGCCACTAGCGGTCACCCATCCACAAACCGACCGCGCCCGTCGTTGCTTAACACTTTCGATCACATTGAATCGAAGCGAGCCACTGGGCTATGGACGCTACAAGCTTTTTTAGTTTACATAAAATGGAAGTCAAGAATACACTTAACCGTAGTATTGCCATAGCGGAACTACTTACATGCGAACATCTCCTGAGAAGTTTCATGAAATGCTGTAATTTGTCGCGAATCAATCAACCTGTCTACATGTGTCCGATAAACGTCTGTAGAAAAATTAAATACTACTTATTAGGTTCTGGTATTTATATCAGAGAAGTAAATAGTTTCGTTATGAACTCTTTATGGTTGCCGAATTATGACGTGTTAATGTCAGAATTAGCTAAACAATAATTATTAAGTTTTACAAATAGTTTGTTAAACTCAATTTACAGGTGAAAGTGTGCCAGTAATGAAGGGTCCACCGTGCGTGTCTCACGAAGTATATTCCACGGAAACTCACAAAAGACATACACTCTTCGCCGGCACACACGTTATACAAACAAGATTCTATGGTAATACACAGGTACTACAAACTCATACCTATTTATATATTGTATGAGTTTATTTTTAGTTTTTTTTCTTCCATTCATAACACAGTTTATTTGTGTTTCAGGTCTTAGCAAAAGTTGTACGCACAGGATTTTATACTGCAAAAGGAGAGTTGATCAAGAGCATATCGTTCCCCAAGAAGTTCAACTTTCAATTTTATAGGGATGCTGTAAAATTTGTTATATTTATGTTCTGTATTGCCGCTGTTGGGATGGGATATTCAATTTGGCTGTATGTTTTAAGAGGAGTGAGTTGCATTTTTAGTAGTTTTTCGTCCAGTATCTCCTGGTATTACTATATGCGACATAATATACTCGAATAAATATATGTAATTAACATTAAAATATAATACAAAAAAAATTCATGGACATTCACGGCCATCTGACCCCAAACTAGACGCGAGCCTGTACTATGGCTGTCAGAGACTGATATACATAAATAGATATTTCTAAATAATTACTTCAATAGATCCAGGCACAGAACAAACACGTGTTCGTCACACGAATGTTTGTCCTGAGTGGGAATCGAACCCACGACCCCTTACTTGGGTCTCTACCGCAGGGTCACTACCGATTGCGCCAACAGGGCCGTCAAAATAATAATATTAAAATTTAATATGTTTGGATATTGTATTATAAAATTGTGTAAAATGTTTAAATAAATAAAATGAAGAGAGATAATTACAATAATTGTATAGAATTGCTGTTGGTGTGTAAAATAAAATAATGATATTCCTTTCTAGAGTAGCGTGGGCACGATAGTGCTGCGAACACTCGACATAATCACGATAGTGGTGCCGCCCGCGCTGCCCGCCGCCATGACGGCCGGCATCGTGTACAGCCAGCAGCGCCTGCGCAAGAACAAGATATTTTGCGTCTCTCCGCCGCGAATTATCATGTGTGGCAAGCTGCAGGTTATGTGCTTTGATAAGGTGAGTCAGCAATACTTATTTTTTAGCTACAATCTATAGACATCCAACTGTTGGGCATGGGACTCCCTCACAGACACAGCTGCCGGAAGTCTAGAGCGCTCCAATGCGGATTGGTTACAATTGGTGGGGGTTAGTGGACAACTTAGTGTCCAATTAATGAGGCCTCCCGAAGGTCTTCGACCAGGTGTAACTATTGTTTGTACTATTCGAAACATCCGGAACTGACGGTTTAACGTGTCCTGAAGAACGGTAGCGCCTATGAAATTTTGCAGCTAGAGGTCACCCATCCACAAACTGTCCGCGCCCGTCATTGCTTATCTGTCGATTACATAGAGTTGACGCGAGCCATTTGGGTATCGACACTTCGCTACTTACTCTTTATTATGCAATAATAAGAGAATTGTTCATGTAAGAGTAAGTAAGTCCTTGAGTGGAGACAACGGAGTATTGCCGACCGCTTGGACCAATAAACTAATGAATATGGTGGTAAACGGTGGCGCCGATTGAGAATGCTTATGTCTAATAGTGGAGTGAAAAAGGTTGATAGATTCATCCATTTTCCTCCAGGAAGAGAATCATCATAACAACTTTTAATGTCCTACTACTATACGGTCCGGGTTTCCTCTGTCAATGAGATGGGTAGAACCATAATCCATCGCGCTGTTCCTACGTTATTTGGCATTCTTCACAACTCTCACATTAAGGAACTATCGTGATATTTTTTTTCAATGTATAACATTTTTGATTAATTTACATATAAATGGATATATAATGGATACATGAATGCGTTGTAGACATTTGGTGCTATAAGATGAGTAGTGACAGGAAAATCTGTGCATGAATAGTTTTTTTACAATAAAATGTCCAATAGTAGTAAGTTATTTTTCAGACTGGAACACTAACTGAGGACGGTTTGGACCTGTATGCTGTAGTACCATGTGAATCTGGAGAGAAGTTCGGACGTTGCGTTTCTGATATAGGATCACTTTCTGCAAAGGGGCCTTTAGTGCAAGCATTAGCATCTTGCCACTCCCTTACGAGCATCCAAGGCCAACTGAAAGGAGATCCGCTAGATTTAAAAATGTTCGAATTCACGCAATGGGTGAGACTCTTATTTACTTACTGTATTCAATTTATTTCAATACTCAATATTTTTATTGCATATTATATGAGTACATGTTGATAAAACTTAACATAGGACCTTACAGGATATGATATGATATAACAGTATCCTAGCAGGCCGTAGTTTTGTATATGAAATGTATTGATGGTTATTTTCTTCTAAAGAATCTGTCCAGTGTATAAAAACTATTTTATATCGAATATTCTTTTAGTTTTACTGGAAATTCCTCGTCATATTTTACTGGCGAGCTCAACTTTATACAGCACAAAAGTATGGCTCGTAGTCGTTGTAGAGCGAATCAATTATAACGTCAGATAGGTCGAACTTTATTTCTGCAGATAAAAGCAGTCGTAAAGATTTATTTTGGCGCGTACTATCCATACTTCCATACTAATATTATTAATGCGAAAGTAACTCTGCCTGTCTGTCTCGCTTTCACTTTCAACGTTTGTAAAAATGTTACCATTAAGGGTGTAAAATAAACGTAGGGGATAATAAATTTGTGGAGCTAACGTTAACGCGTTAAGAAGAATCTATTATTATGTCTAATTCCACGCGAGCGAAGCTGCGGGCGTCTACTAGTAATATATATAATATGAAACAGTATATATAGTTCAGCCTACTTCTCAGTTATATAATGAAAGTTTTGTCCTATATTTGTGAAATGTGAATTCATTATAGGTTTTAGAAGAACCTGGCCCAGAGAACAATCGATATGATAATCTTATACCCACGGTCGTGCGGCCGCCCTCTTCTAACAATGGAGATCTACAAAATTTAGAAAATTATGATGATCCATTTAACATGGAAATTCCATATGCGGTAATAAAAAAATTAATTGATTCACTTTTGTTCATTGTGTTATGCTATGACATATAGTAGTCAATTTATTTTGTATTTATGTATTGTAAACATTTTTTTCTTGTTATTTAGATTGGTTTGATTCGAATATTTCAATTCTCATCGTCTCTACAATCTATGAGTGTCATTGCAAGGGTTCTTGGACAACAGCAAATGATTTACTTTGTGAAGGGTGCACCGGAAAAGGTAATTGGCTGAACTTCTAGGTTGTTACATTTTTTACTTGTAAAATAAAAATCGCAATAACGTAGGTAAGTAGATTTATATTTAAAATTTATGGAGAACTCTCGGGAATGAAAGTCCCCTGTCTTTTTGCCTATTAGACTAGTAGGTACTGAGTTATGTAAAAGTAGTTTGCGTACCGGATGAATATTCGGTATAAGGATTTGTAACATCGTACATCTTATTTCAGGTTGCAGGAATGTGTGATCAATCAACGCTACCCGAATCATTTAGCAAAATCCTTAATGAGTACACGTCAAACGGGTACCGTGTCATAGGTTTCGCTTACAAAAAGTTGGACCGCAAGATGAAATGGGTGGACGCTCAGCGCGTTAAGAGAGAGACGCTGGAGTGTGATTTGACTTTTTTGGGCTTTCTAGTCATGCAAAATAGCCTAAAGCCAGTGACCACTCAAATCATCAAGGAGCTCCACGACGCGCACATTAGGCAGATTATGGTTACCGGTCAGTTGTTAAAGTTAATTCTATTGGTTAAAATAATTTATTTAACATTTGATTTACACACGTTAATAAATCGCCGTTAAAAGAAACGGCCCGTGTCTTTTAGGCAATTAGGCCCGGCCCGAGGCTCGGTTCCAGCAAAGAAAATGTATTTAAGTTATTTTTCTCTAAATTAATCAGTCTTTAGGAAACCGCTCGTGACTTATCAGTGCTACGGCACGTTCGAGTGCGTGTGTTATTTAACGAGTCACTGGTTCCTTAGGTAATGGTGAAAAATATTATTGACGCGTTTTTAAAAGCTTTTATTTAATTGCAACGTCGGCTTCAGAAGTGGCGCAACTTAAGTATATGACTTATTCGATGCAATTCGATTCGATTCAATTCAATCAGAAGGCTAATAATGTCTACAATTCGTTAGGTTTTTATCAGTCTATGTGAGGTGTAAGGTACTGTATTAGAGCGTGCAAACAGCGAACATAATGCCGCTTCGGCGCGTTAACGCCAATGATTAAAGATTGTTTTTATTACCATTGAAACTGGAGCAACGAAATTTTGCTACTAATGGTCACTAATACACAAACCGATCGCGACCGTCGTTACTTTACTATGTCGATGACATAGAATCAAAGCGAGCCATTGGGCTATGGTTGCTACGTATAAATTTACTTATTTAAACCAAAAGCAAATATTAAATTTAAGCGAAATAAAGTACGTGTAGGTGGTAGAGCCTATAGGGAACCAAATAGGTTTTATATGAAAGCTAATTGGTTCCATATAGAGTTCGCCCGGGGCAGTACCACCGCCCGCCGCGGTACTTAGTACCATTTCTGCCGTGTAGTAATTGTTTTTAAAGCAATTATGGTCCGGTTGGAAAGGTGTGGTTTCCGGTTACACTTCTTTAGAGGCGACCATCTTAGTCCTCAAGGGTAGCAACACATCTGTGACTGACTTAAAATGAGACTCCTACTAACAAGTACTAACTGGACTATTACTAAAACCAACTAACAGGAGTAACTATCACTAACAGTCCCCAGTCCTCATACCTACTAACGAACTGACCAACTAATGTTCTAATTAACTTTCTTATCTAATTGGACTAACCATCCCAGTCCCTAATTGAGTCTCGTTCAAAGTCAGTCACAGTTGTCATGGGCGGCAGCGGATGGGTGGTGCTGCAAGCTCGATTGCTATCTTGTATCCATAAAAAGCATAATCCATAATAAGCGGTGACAGCCCAGCGGCTAACGAACTCGCCTCTCACTCGAGCGGTCCGGGTTCAAACCCCAGTGGCACGCACCAATGACTTTTCTAAGTTATGTGCGTTTTAAGAAATTAAATGTCACTTGCTATAACGGTGAAGGACACATCGTGAGGAAACCTGCATGCCTGAGAGTTCATCATAACGTTCTCGAAGGTATGTGAAGTCTGCCAATCCGCACTTGGCCAGCGTGGTGGACTAAGGCCTAATCCCTCCCATTCTGAGAGGAGATCCGTGCCCAACAGTGGGACTATGGGTCGCAGCGATCCATAAAAAAAAAAACCTTTACGTTTCGTTGTGTAGGCGACAACATAATGACGGCGATGTCGGTGGCGCGCGGCTGCTGCATGGTGCAGCCGCAGCAGAAGCTGGTGCTGGTGACGGCCGCCGCGCCGCCCGCCAGCGACCAGCGCCCCGCGCTCTGCATGGAGGTGCGTTTATATCGTCGGTACAAAAGTCAACTAGCCAAAGTGTCATTTTGGCAGTTTTTATATGACATCAATATCTTGACACAACGCGTACTGTGGCAAAATATTGTATCTTTGGCATTTCAAATATAAATGTTATTACAAATCGTTTTTCTACATAACTGATAAAAGTAAAAAAAAATCTACATAGGTAAACTAATATGTGAGATTAGTTTACTTAGTTTACTGCCAAAATGGCAAAACACTTTGGTTAATTGACTTTTGTGATGGCGCTATTTTTTTTTCAGATCAACATAGCAACTCTTAGTGCGCTTTCGGACTAGCGTTTTATACGAGCGTAATAGCGCGTGTATGCGTGTTTTGTTTTGGCGCCTATAGCAATACGCTCCTTATTAAACTTGTAGTACTCATTAAATGGCTAATTTTGTCTTGTATTAAACAGAATTCAAGTTCCATGGAACTACTGGTACGTATATTTAGGAGCGCGCTTTGTCTATACTAATATTATAAAGAGGAAAGATTTGTTTGTAATGTTTTCACATAAAAACTACTGAACCGATTTGAAAAATTCTTTCACCAATAGAAAGCTGCATCTTCACGAGTGACATAGGCTATATAATATTACAAGGTGTCAACGAAACTATTTTTATGTCTAATTCCACGCGAGAGAAGCTGCGGGCAGTCCACTATGATTATTATAATTCGCTGAATTTCTAGCCTTGTTTCTAGTTAAATGTTAAGTACAAAAGAAGCATAAGAACTGGGGCTCGCGAGTATTTTTTTTGGCAAAACTATGTTGTAAGATCAGCAACACATTGGAATACTAAAACGATTTTTTTTTGTTATTTAAACCATTCGTTTCATCGTTGGAATTGTTGTTACCATTTTTTATAGGTGGTCGGCGAAGGTGGACCTCCGAAGCTGCCGATAGACGGCTACGTGCTGGCGTTGGAAGGCAAGACATGGGCAGTGATCCGTACGCACTACCCTGATATGATACCAACAATTATAAGTAAAGGTAATTGAGAGACAATGTTTGACGTAATCAAAATAAAACTCACAGAACTCAAACAAAAAGTACTACTTACTTGATGCACTTTTAATAAAATAGATAGATGTGTGCCAAATACATTTATTTTTTTCTTCTAGAGAAAAAAATCTTGTTTATCAAGCGAGTTTTTAAAAAAAAAAATCTAGGTTCTCTCGCGGATCCCTCGTCAAATCATTTTACGTGCAGAAATACCTCTACCGTCAAGGGATGTTTTAAAATATACTAAGTATAGCCTTTATTAACGGCTAGCTACACCAAAGATTACCTTTTATCAAAACAACAACTTCACCATTTGGCCGATCATAATTCGACAGCCATCAATTAATTGATGGATAATTATCGATTAAAAATCATACTATTATAACAGTTTCTTGTCCATTTACCGCATACTGCCTACATATATTCAAAATATCACATCGTTCATCATTCCATTGAACAGAAGTCTACAAACACACTTTCCCATATTTGATAGCTATTGATAATTTTTATTAGTTGGCGTACTCAAATCTATATATATAAAAGGAGAAGGTGACTGACTGACTGACTGACTGACTGACTGACTGACTGACTGACTGACTGACTGATTGACTGATTGACTGACTGACATATCAACGCAGGGCCTAAACTATAAGGGCTAGAAACTTGAAATTTTGCACAGGGGTTCCTTTTATAACGTAGGGGAGCACTAAGAAAGGATTTTTGAAAATTCACCCCCCAAGGGGATAAAACGGGGGTGCAAAGTTAGTATGAAAATTTGCCGTTTTTGAAGTCGTTAGACGGGTAGATGTCGTTAATGGGTCTAATTCTACGCTAGCGAAGCTGCGGGCGTCCACTAGTTTGTATTATATATTTGTTGCAGGCATGATCTTCGGTCGGTTCGGGCCGGATCAGAAGACGCAGCTGATCACGGCGCTTCAGGACGAGGGGCTGGTGGTGGGCATGTGCGGCGACGGCGCCAACGACTGCGGCGCGCTCAAGGCCGCGCACGTCGGCATCTCGCTCTCAGAGGCCGACGCCTCCGGTCAGTACCTACTCTTTGTTGATCTATGGTTCCTCATCGTCGAAAGAACATATAAATGGTTCCTTGTCTCAACATTTGAAATAAAGAAAATAAAGAAATTATATAAGACTAGTGGACGCCCGCAGCTTCGCTCGCGTGGAATCTATATATATAAAAGGAGAAGGTGACTGACTGACTGACTGACTGACTGACTGACTGACATATCAACGCAGGGCCTAAACTATAAGGATTAGAAACTTGAAATTTTCACAGGGGTTCCTTTTATAACGTAGGGGAGCACTAAGAAAGGATTTTTGAAACTTCACCCCCTAGGGGGGTAAAATGGGGGTGCAAAGTTAGTATGAAACATTACCGTTTTTGAAGTTAGTGAATTTCTAATTCCACGCGAGCGAAGCTGCGGGCGTCCACTAGTTAGACATAATAATAGATTAAAAAGTAGCCTATGTCCTTCCTCAGGCTCTAGACTATCTGTGTACCAAATTTCATTTAAATCGGTTCAGTAGTTTTGGCGTGAAAACGACACAGACAGACAGACAGAGTTACTTTCGCATTATAATATTAGTATGGATAAAATAAAGATATTTTGTCTCACATACAATAAACATACAGTACAATAAATTAAAAGAAATGAAATAAATTAAAAATAAGCCAAACATATAAATTAAGGAGACTAAATAGGACTACTCTCAGCCTGTGCTGTCGTACTGACTGAGAACCGCTGCTGCTGGTTTACAGCGTAGCCCGTTTTTTCTGAGCAGTCGTATTTGCGGTGCAAAGCATTTTATTTATTTATTTATTTATTTATTTATTTAACAATCAGTTTCAAATATAGTAAACATTACAGATTTACTCCAAATCGTTTATCTACCAAACTGCACATATCTTTCGGCCGTTCTGCGAAATACAGCAGGTGAAGAGAAAAATAAGTCCAGGGTCTGATCCCAAGCCAGGACACCATTGAGCAATGTCAGTGCGCGTACCAGGGGTGACTCACTTACCATCACTAATCTACATCCAGGAACCGCAAACACTCTGTTTCGACGCACATGCGACCTTACAGGCACATATAGTGGTATTAGTGCTAGTACCTCTGGGTTAGAAATGTTTCCCCTGATGATGTTGAAAAAATGCTCCATCAGAGATACATCTCTTCTAGCTTCCAAAGAATTGTATCCTAACATTCCTTGCAGGAATAGAGTTGGATACACATAAGGGTATCCCACGAAGTACCCGTACCGCTTCCAGTAAAGCCATCTTAGAAATTTCTTTTGGAGTTTCTCCAACATGAGCTTATATTTATCCTCATGTGGACTCCAGATAACTGCATTACTTTCAAGAGTACTTCTAACGAAGCTATTATACAGTATTTTTATCGCCGCAACACTTTCAAAGTCCCTAGACTGCCTCAACACAAACCCTAGCGATTTGTAGGCTTTTGTAGCGATCTTACAAATATGATCAGTGAAGCTAAGGTGAGGGGACATCAAAATACCTAAGTCCTTCACTGACGATTGTCTTTTGATGAGAGCTCCATCAAGTCTATAATCGTACTGCACCGGGTTATGCGCTCGAGTAAACGACATTACAGAACACTTGTCTTTGTTAAACGTCAGCTTATTCCGCTTACTCCACTCAGTGACCTTTAAAATATCTTTCTGCAACAAATCACAATCCGACTGCGAATCAATTTTCAAGAATAATTTTAGGTCATCTGCAAATAACAGACATCGAGCAGTACTAACAGTATCAGGCAAATCGTTTATGAAAATTATAAATTCCAAAGGACCCAGATTCGATCCTTGACTGATTCCGGAAAACGTATAATACGGTCTTGAGATATGTCCATTAAACTGCACATACTGCCTTCTATTACGAAGGTAGCAGGAGAAGAATTTTAACAAGGCAGGGGTAAATCCGGCAGCTGCAAACTTACGGAGAAGTAGGTCGTTGTCGACCGTATCAAAAGCCCTCCGGAAGTCAAAATATGCCGTGTCAACCTGAGACCCACCATCCATTGCTAGAGAGGTGTATGAGTGGAAGGCTAGCATATTGCTGGTAGTAGAACGACCAACTCTAAAGCCATGCTGCGCATCCGATAGTTGACTCTTAATTTGAAAACTTATAATATCATGAAGCAACGATTCAAACAATTTGCCAAACACTGATAGTATGGCCACCGGTCTGAAGTTACTTACCTCTGAACTAGAATTATTCTTCGGAACTGGAACTACTCGTGATACCTTCCAAACATCTGGATATTTAGAGGTTTTTATGCACAAGTTGAAAATGTAAAACAGTGGTTTTACAAAGATTGAGCGGCAATCTTTAATTACGTATGGAGGGATACCATCAGGACCAGGCGAACGTTTCGCCTTGAGCCTCCCCAGTGCTTGTTCCACGTCATCCATGCTGAGTACTCCAACTTGTATCCTTCTACTCGTAGACCCCTCTGAGAAACTCATCGCCTTCTGCACGTCTAAGTCAGGTGGGTGCTGCAGATATACTGCCCTGAAATACTCCGCGAAGACTTGAGCCCCTTCAGCAACCGGTACAGAAACACCATTGTTCTGTACTGTTTTAAGTTTCTTCCCCTTGCTACGTTTAGACGATATGTAACCCCAAAACGTCGAGGGATCCCTACGAATATTCTGCTCTATCTTTGCCTTAAACTTATAGTAGTCAGCTTTAATGCTCAACTTGACAAGTGCTCTGTAACGCGAGAATTTTACGCGGTGTCTACTACTTAAAGTTCTTTTATACAGACGATGAAAGTGTGCTTTGACTTTAATGTAGCGTTTTGTTAAAGGCAAGTACCAGCCAGGGTAAGAATACCTAGGTGGTACGACCACACGCCGTTTGCTCGGTACGCAGTTATCTATACAACTGTTTAATATGGAGTAAAATTCCATAACCGCTGTATCAGGGTCCTGTATTCCGCCTAGCGAACCCCAATTCGCATTTTGAAAACTTTCATATAAGCTGTGAAAATCAGCTTTACGAAAGTCCCATTCATTGCTAGCACCAACCGACGGAGCACCACGGCAATCTACTCTTCTTTCTATAGCAATCTCAAGTGGTGGATGGTATGCATCTGGCAGTATAATTATGTCTAACGCCCGCTGCACACTAACTCCGCCCAACGATGAACTGACCAAGACCAAGTCCAATAATCCCCCATGATTATTAATAACTGTGTTTACCTGCCGTAGCTCGCAGAATGCCAACAGATACTCAAAAGCTGCCCTAATTGTAAACCTTGTTGAATTCAAATTTAAATTAAAATCCCCACAAATTAGTACATTATTAAATTTTACACATAAATTTTCAATAATCCTAAACGTAGACAAATAGTGTGTTTCATGAGTATTCGGAGGAATATATAAACATGCTATTAACAATACAACCTTATTTTGCTTAACTAAGTTAGCACAAACAAAATCACAGCAACTCGGTATATTTAATACCTCAATAGTTTCAAGTGTATACATTGGTGAACATATGATGGCTGCACCACCTCCTCTTTTAGACCCCTGCCGATCAGCTCTGAGGATGTGGTATCCATTTGGTACTACCTCGTTATCACTGATACCTGAGGTGAGCCAAGTTTCCGTGAGTAAAAAAACATCTGACTGAGATGTTGTAATGGCCGTAGATAGATTCCACAGCTTCGTGCGTAGCCCGCGTACATTCTGGTAATACATCAAAACCGATTGTTTCATACATACATCATCACGTTTATTCTTTAGGACGATCCACTGCTTGTCGCCTTCGAAACCACTCATTAAGGCGTGTGTGGGCCGGCCAATTCTGTGTAGGGCGACAATTTTCGATTGTCGCCCTACCACGTGGGCAACGTACCCATCGCCACTGAATACTGAACAACTTCGTGTATTCGTGATTGGTAACTGAATTATAAAAATGGACTCGAATGGCAAATGTCATACGCGATCGTGTTTATAGAAGACGAAAATTCGTAAGTAAGAATCTTCTTGATATTTTGCTGTGTATACAGGCGCAGTCGACGATAAGTTACTTGCGAATCCCGTATAATTTTTTTAAAAGCTTTTATTTAACTTCACTCGTATGTATCTATGTATGTCCTGGAATCTTGCAATCAATATTTCACCCACTTCCACTGAAGCTATCGAGCTGAAATTTGGTACACATATTTGGTTCAGATGACAATGCACGAAAATAAAAAAAAACGTCATGAAAAGCTTTTTTTTAAAAACTTTTTTTAATAATTCATTAATATAAACATTACGATAATCTTATGGAAGTTGCCAATAAATCTTTATAATCATAATAGCGTACGAATTAATTGTCACCACAAAACGTACGATAAACTCGCCTTAATGTATGTTAGGCGATCGGCAGAGTTCACTAGAACATGGAAATGTCATCTAATTGCAAAAGTTACACAAAATCTAGCCGTCACTCATGTTTCTGGAGCGTCGGTATGTGTCGACATTGTATCAATCAACTATTATTTTACTCCTTTTAGTGGCTGCACCGTTCACATCGCAAGTACAAGACATAAGATGCGTGAAGCTGCTCGCGTTGGAAGGACGATGTGCGCTGAGCACTTCGTTCGCGATCTTCAAATACATGGCTCTCTACTCCTTGATTCAGTTCTTCTCGATTCTTATTCTGTATAACGTAAGTATTTTGTTACTATAGTTGGCCAATCAGTTATAATGAAAAAACAGACACTTGAAAACACTTGTAGAGTTTTGATGTCGATTTATGCTTAAATCATCTAAAGATTTACAGGATATGAGTTCGAGGTTTTCCTTAGCATCATCGGTCATTTACAGGATGCAAACTAAAAAGTACGATAGGTGGTTGCCTACCACATTATTCTCACCGTGTCGCCCTAATTCGCAGGGAATGGCTTTTGAGTCTGCCTTTTTCGAAAGCTAGTTTTAGACTATACAATAAAGTTGAAATAAACAAATTACTGCCATTAACATGTGTATATATATCCGTCGGTCGACGTCATCAGTTCGGTCTCTGGAAGAAAAACGAGCACGGATTTTTAGACAACAATGAGACCGAAAGTGGCTGGCAAGTCGTCACAAACAATTGCGCACTTTTTGGCATGCTTCCTGAGCCCAGCCACCTGCTCGAAGGGCGATCATAATTATGCCTAGGCCACTTTTCACTCTGGTATTTGTATAATGGTGGTAGCTAAACTTGATCCATTGAAACGTATGAAGAAGACTGACAAGTGTCAAGTCGTCACAAACAATTGCGCACTTTTTGGCATGCTTCCTGAGCCCAGCCACCTGCTCGAAGGGCGATCATAATTAGGCCTAGGCCTTTTCACTCTGGTACTTGTATAATGGTGGTAGCTAAACTTGATCCATTGAAAGGTATGAAGAAGACTGACAAGTGTTCGTTGTTGGTAGTACTTCTCAATCCTGGGCAACAACCAGTTCCTGTACATCGACCTGGTGCTGACGACGCTGCTGGCGCTGTCGCTGGGGCGCGCGACGCCGGGCCCGCGGCTGTCGCGGCACTCGCCGCCCGTGTCGCTGGTGGCGTGCGCGTCGCTGCTGCCGCTGTGCGCGCAGGTGGCGCTCGTGCTGGCCGCGCAGCTCGCCGCGCTCTACCTGCTGCACGACCAGCCCTGGTGAGTTCCGCCGGTTATACGGTTAACGGATTCCCGCCCGTGTCGCTGGTGGCGTGCGCGTCGCTGCTGCCGCTGTGCGCGCAGGTGGCGCTCGTGCTGGCCGCGCAGCTCGCCGCGCTCTACCTGCTGCACGACCAGCCCTGGTGAGTTCCGCCGGTTATACGGTTAACGGATTCCCGCCCGTGTCGCTGGTGGCGTGCGCGTCGCTGCTGCCGCTGTGCGCGCAGGTGGCGCTCGTGCTGGCCGCGCAGCTCGCCGCGCTCTACCTGCTGCACGACCAGCCCTGGTGAGTTCCGCCGGTTGTACGGTTAACGGATTCCCGCCCGTGTCGCTGGTGGCGTGCGCGTCGCTGCTGCCGCTGTGCGCGCAGGTGGCGCTCGTGCTGGCCGCGCAGCTCGCCGCGCTCTACCTGCTGCACGACCAGCCCTGGTGAGTTCCGCCGGTTGTACGGTTAACGGATTCCCGCCCGTGTCGCTGGTGGCGTGCGCGTCGCTGCTGCCGCTGTGCGCGCAGGTGGCGCTCGTGCTGGCCGCGCAGCTCGCCGCGCTCTACCTGCTGCACGA
The DNA here is from genome assembly GCA_944567765.1 of Carterocephalus palaemon. NCBI lineage: Eukaryota > Metazoa > Arthropoda > Insecta > Lepidoptera > Hesperiidae > Carterocephalus > Carterocephalus palaemon. The sequence goes on along the minus strand of OX155643.1, from coordinate 7,963,449 downwards.
CCAGCCCTGGTGAGTTCCGCCGGTTATACGGTTAACGGATTCCCGCCCGTGTCGCTGGTGGCGTGCGCGTCGCTGCTGCCGCTGTGCGCGCAGGTGGCGCTCGTGCTGGCCGCGCAGCTCGCCGCGCTCTACCTGCTGCACGACCAGCCCTGGTGAGTTCCGCCGGTTGTACGGTTAACGGATTCCCGCCCGTGTCGCTGGTGGCGTGCGCGTCGCTGCTGCCGCTGTGCGCGCAGGTGGCGCTCGTGCTGGCCGCGCAGCTCGCCGCGCTCTACCTGCTGCACGACCAGCCCTGGTGAGTTCCGCCGGTTGTACGGTTAACGGATTCCCGCCCGTGTCGCTGGTGGCGTGCGCGTCGCTGCTGCCGCTGTGCGCGCAGGTGGCGCTCGTGCTGGCCGCGCAGCTCGCCGCGCTCTACCTGCTGCACGACCAGCCCTGGTGAGTTCCGCCGGTTATACGGTTAACGGATTCCCGCCCGTGTCGCTGGTGGCGTGCGCGTCGCTGCTGCCGCTGTGCGCGCAGGTGGCGCTCGTGCTGGCCGCGCAGCTCGCCGCGCTCTACCTGCTGCACGACCAGCCCTGGTGAGTTCCGCCGGTTGTACGGTTAACGGATTCCCGCCCGTGTCGCTGGTGGCGTGCGCGTCGCTGCTGCCGCTGTGCGCGCAGGTGGCGCTCGTGCTGGCCGCGCAGCTCGCCGCGCTCTACCTGCTGCACGACCAGCCCTGGTGAGTTCCGCCCATAGATTTAACTAGATAGATTGGCAATGTGAAAGAGAAAGAACATATATACTATTTTATTACTGAACGATTCGTGAGTGTCTATATTCATAGTTGAAGTTACCGGCTTACTCACGTGTGATTTAAGTCGAAACTAGTCGGACTATTTTCGACTTAAATCACACGTGAGTAAGCCGGTAACTTCAACTATGAACATATATACTTATATGTGAGAGCGAGATAGATAGGCGAGACCATTTGCGTACACGCTATAGGCCTGTAGTGACCCAACGTCAGTTGTGCACGAAACAAATTTTGCTTATTTTTCTAAATCTCACGTTTAAAAGCGTACATTTGGTGTGATTTATACGTAAATAATTATGGTTACGTGTACAGTACCAGGATGTAACTCATCTAAGAAAGAAAATTATACATTTCATAAGTAAGTACGATTGAAAGTTTTAATTCTCCTATTGCAATGTTTGAGAACTTTGAAAAAGAAATGATTAACAAATGGATGGCTAATAATATGACATTTCAATATATAAATGCTTTGAATGCATAGGAATTGAATATAAAATATTATCAAATACGTGAATTTCTAGTATTTCTCACCTCAATCCTATAGAGATTGACGTAATATTGACAACCGCTTACAGCACACATGCACATTACACGCATACTCGTGTGATTAAGTTTTGGTCTCGCTTTGATGTTTCTATTGCCAATCTTTCTCTAGTATTAAATCTATGGTTCCGCCGGTTATACAGTGAACGGATTCGTACAACTTTATGGCGAGCGCAAACGAGCGTACAGTACTCCCAAATTAATAATGCGCATAGAAATCTTCGTTACTGTTCGGCAAAGGTCGTATTCCCCGAGCGTCGGAAAACGATATGTGTATAGAGTGGTTAAGTGCATTTTCTTAAAAATGGTTTTCAAACACAGGTTTACATTAAAATCTAATCATTATAATCTCAGTTCAAAAGTATTTACAGCACTGATCATTCCAGAATAATATTAAAATTACAAATAATTCATCAGAATCAAGGAGGATCTCTATTCCTGACATCCTAGATTCATCAGAACTTTCATTATGCTCTTGTTCATTTACACTTTCCCCACTGCTATCACCCGTGTAAATAATCATTTCATCGGAAAAACCATCGATTCTTGGGTCAAATTTTCTATATTCATCTTCGCATTTAACAGCGTGATCACAAACTTTTTTCCATTCTTCTGATCCTATATTATTGATTTTTTCTAATATAGCATCTTTAACTGACTTGACAGTCATTGCAATATTTTTTTTGGCTACGTGATGCTTTATTTGGGACCAAATATTTTCAATGGGGTTAAAATCGGGATGATATGGTGGCAATCGTATAATTTTATGCCCATGTTCCTCCATTATACGGTCTATGGCGAATTCTGTATATTCTGTATATTCTGTATGTTATTTTACAAAATAGACGACTGTCGACTGGCGGATAGACTAAGTTCTGCAGCTTACGCGGTTAAAAGGATACGCTGTTTAGCGGATGTCGATACCGCTAGATTGGTCTATTTCAGTTACTTTCACAGTATAATGTCCTATGGCATTTTACTCTGGGGTAATGCAGCGGATGCTAATATTATTTTTATTTTGCAGAAAAGGGCTATCCGTTGTATATACAAAATGAGAAGTAGAGACTCCCTAAGAGAAAAATTTAAGGAAATAAACATCCTAACCCTTGCATCGCAGTACATCTATGAGAATCTTATGTATATTCGTAAAAATAGGCATCAGTTTGTAAGTCGTAGTGACCTAAATGCCTTACGCAATGTAACACTAAGGAACGGCCACAAATTAGCGTTTCCTAAATGCCGGCTTAGTAAGAAAAGTCGTTCCTTCATAGGAATGTCTATTCTAATATTCAATAAAGTCCCGGCTGCGGTTCAGTCTCTGCCTTTACACAGGTTTAAAAAAACCATCAAACAAACATTATGTCAAAAAGCTTATTATAATATTCAGGAGTATTTGGATGATAAGAAGGCATGGGACTGAATTAAACTCTGACAGGCTATCACTATGCTTTTGTATTAATTATACTAAATATTGTAAGCAGGTGGCATATGGGGTGATTCTTGGCATACACGATTGGCTGTCTCGTGTCTGTCCTAATCATATCATGGTCATACTGTACATTTTTCTGTAAAAATTAATTTGAATTTTAAAAGAGTACCGAGAGATTTTTCCTCCGGCTTTTTTCTCTCTCGGCCTACACTAGGGCATAGGATAAGAATATTGTAAGTTCTTCCTTAAGCCGATGACCAGGTAGATAGTCTATCGTGACTTAGAGCTTAGCTTAGTGGTAGGTAATTATTGTAAATTAGCCATAAGGCAGGTTAGGCACCTGTGTAGGATTAGCTATTCATTCAAGGATAAATAGCTCATCCTTTGCTTTATATTAATCAGTTTAGAATAGCATTATATCTCTTTAAGTAGTTTGTAGTTACCTAGACTTTCGTTAAGCGTGTGTAATCACCTCATAGCGAAATAAATTATTTGAATTTTGAATTTTGAATTTTGAAACTATTTCAATTTGAGTAAGATAATTAAAGTTGAAATTAAATTCACCTTTGAAAACAAAACCAAGAAGGGTGTGTAATAGCAGCTCTTTAAAATTCACCAGTATATAAAGACGACTGACGGACCTTTGACTGACCGGCGACAGCCGCCGACCAACCGAATTGTTTTCAATTTTTTCACATGATTTGACATATGACTTTGACTCCTGTTTCTTTCGAACAAGGTGCAAAATGCAAGTGCATTGTTGAGGGCTTTCTCCGATTCAATGATTCGGGTGTTTCCGGGAATACGACAATTAGCGAAGATTTGCATGCGCATTATTAATTTGGGAGTACTGTAATTTTGTGAGTTGTGTGACGCGTATTTTGAGTCGCAAGATTTTGCTCAGATTGCGCTCAACGCAGATTGTTTAGTAAAAACGTGAGTTTTGTATGAAACCGTGTTGTTGCATCCATAGCCCAATGGCTCGGGTCAATTCAATGTGATCGAAAGAGTTAACGACGGGCGCGGTCGGTTTGTGGATGGGTGACCGCTAGTGGCAAAATTTCATGGACGCTACCATGCTTCGGAGGGCACGTAAAGCCGTCGGTCCCGGTTGTTTTCAATGTTGGAAACAGTCGTTAAGAATCAAAATTGACGACTTACAACTTATAAAATCACGTTTGTTTGGCCTCACTCTTAATTGCTTAAAACAGTGGTTTTTGCGTCCAGTTCAATAATTCATTCGGGACGGTGCGGTGGGTCTGCCCCGATTCTGCAGCGCATCTGACATGGTTACAACGACACTATCTGTTGCAAATTTCTTGAGCGCTTTTACGCCAACAATAAGCCATTGATTCGAGTTGTTATTGTGGAATAATATGTGTTAATCCATTTCGGAGTCTGACAATCAGGTTGGCCAGTAACCCCTCCGCCAATCCCATAGCACCGAGGTGGAATACGCTCCAGGCCTTCCCACTTGTGAGAATCAACCTGTTGCAGTGGGACGCTATTGAGTTGCAGACACATTTTGAAATTTAAGTCAAAGTCCACGACTTAGGAAAGAAAACCTTGTTTATGTGCTGCCATAATTCACCTAATATTGAACTAGTGCATACTTTTTACACTATTTGTGTTGAAATCTAGTTCATTTTTTCATCTTTTCCTTTTTTTTTCAGGTACACTCCAGTGCAGGGCAGTGCGGACTTTGAACAGATATTATGCTGGGAGAACACAGTCATCTTCATTGTTACTTCATATCAGTACCTTATAATGGCGTGCGTGTATGCTAAAGGCTGGCCCTTTAGACAGCCTTTCTGTTCAAACTGTAAGTACCCATACATTATTTTTGCACTGCTATTCGTGTTATTATTATTTTACGGTTACTGCATATTTAGATGTCTATTCTCACTCCTTTCCTATAGATATTGTTAGTATTAAAGGTCAATAATTAATTAAAGGTCAATATATAGTATATAATACTAGTACTAAAATGTATAACATAATTTATTAACTAATAGTTCAGTTTCAAAACAATCGTTTGGTCCTTAGAACCAGGGTTGTTGCTGATGTAGGTTTTTTCAATATCAGCTGATGCTGATGCTGATGCTGATTTTGTAAATTAATATCAGCTGATGCTGATGCTGATGCTGATTTTATTGAAACATGAAATTGAAACTATGAAGTTATTGGTAAAAGTGATAACTTTATTATGCTTTTTAAATAAAAGGGAAATTATTAAAAAAAAAATTGTGAGCCGTCACGGGACGCCTGGCAGATGTGAAACATCGAAATTATTTTGTACAAGTAATAGGCACAAAAGTACAGATTATGACAGGAACTAAAACATATAATAAAAATAATAAAAAAAAAAACAAAATAATGAAAAAAAAATTAATTAAAAATGGTTGTCTGTAAAGTCGGTTTACGGACGATAGATTTACGTGATAACGTCATAATCATTATTTTATACAATACAAAAAAGGAGAATTGAAAATACAAAGATAACAGACAACAGACAAGTCTATATATTTATTTTGACAGTTCCCTATTTCGGAGCCATAGAAACGCCAATGTTGTGTGTAAAATTAATTTAATAAAATTAAAAATTAATTTAATAAAAACACTCGAAGCAGAACGGGATACTTTTTCATATGCGCTGTTCATCAATTTATAAGAAGTTATCACGTCAAAAAAAAAAATTATTATTAATATTTAATAATAATGGCGAAGCGTCGCCACGGCCTGTATCGCCACGCCAAAAATTTGGTTTACCCTCCGCCTAAAGATGTTTCACATCAATAATACTGTGACTTTTAATCATCACAAACAATCATCTTCTTAAATGTGGTGGTAGGGCCCCGGAGGGATTATATTGGTAATATTGATTTGAATACCATTATTACCATTATTATTTCTCCATGGGGTTTGCCTGGATAGCTACCACCCTTGAGCATGAGTCAGCCGCCAAACGACTCATCGTGTTCCAGCTGGGGGCTTAAATGTGGTGGTAGGGCCCCGGAGGGATTATATTGGTAATATTGATTTGAATACCATTATTACCATTATTATTTCTCCATGGGGTTTGCCTGGATAGCTACCACCCTTGAGCATGAGTCAGCCGCCAAACGACTCATCGTGTTCCAGCTGGGGGCTTAAGAGCCAGATCTTTCTTTCTTTTTCTTCTCTCTTTCTTGGCCGGCAACGCATCAGTGATGCCTTTGGTGTTCGCTCTAAGAACGACTGACAATTTTACGATCTTTGATTGGTCAAAAACCCACGCAGTCATAGCTAAGCCCCGCCTTCAACGGTCATGTCACGACTGGAATATCAGCAATAAAATCAGCATCGATTAATGCGGATGCTGATGTTGAAACCAATGCTGATAATCAGCTGATGCTGATGCTGATGCTGATATTCGCAACAACCCTGCTTAGAACTACTGAATTTGTAGTGGTACGTTTTTAAATTAACAGTTATACATTTTTACTTTATTATGCCTATGAAATTCAAGGGACCAAAGCCATAATGCTAATAGCATTCTGTGCTAGTCAACCTTTGGGCTGTGGTAAAATAATGAAGGCGGTATTCTTACCACAAATTAAAATGAATACATGATAAAACATCTAGTAGAAAAAGTCTGTTTAATAAATCGCATTTTTGCACCGATTCTTTGCAAAACTTTAATCTGTTTTTCCAAGTGAGAAACTTAAACCCATTATGAAATAAATGTTAACCAAAAAATGTCAGGTAGCACAATTCAATTGAAGGCAAAAAGAAAATAATTAACCCATGATTTAGCCGGCAATCATAAATGTTCATTGAAAGTGCTTTGCTTTTTCGAATGGACTTTTGCTGTATGGTCATAAAGACCTTTAAGGCGTCACCGAATAGGGTGGTAAACTTCAAAGAGCTCACACCAAAGGTAAAGGATTAACTCCTTCAAGTGTGTGGTGATTGTTCCAAGGGTCTTCCCCTGATGTACGGACCTCGACTTAGGTCAACGCTGCGTTTGTAACTAAAGAAGGGGATCGACCAATCATTTGAGGATACCTCGTGCTGGCCGTACTGTGTGGTGTACTGTGTGTGTGTTTTGTATCTGAAGTACATTGAAAGTGGTAACTATATTAATTCCAGACACTAAACGTATCTATGGTTATTGTTGTAGATTGCATGGTGTTAACATTGTTAACCCAAGCCGTGTTCATCACTGTGATGCTGCTCGCACCGTTTACCTGGCTGGCGGATCTCATGGAGGTTTTAGTGCTCAAGACCTCAGAGACTGAGCAGAACATATTCCGCATTTATATGCTGCTGTTGCCTGTCTTGCATCTCCTTCTAGCTATTGCGATTGAGGTAATTAGATATTTTGCTTTTTATTTTTCATATAGCGGATGAATGACTAAGATTTGGCTGTTTTTTTTTATGGTCTAGTCATATTTCATTCAACTGCAAAACTGAAAACTGCTTAGTATTTAAAATATCGTAGCTTAAAAGTTGATTGTAGCGTCCATATCCCTGTGGCTTGCGTCGATTCAATGTGATCGAAAGAGTTAAGCAACGACGGGCGCGGTCGGTTTGTGCATGGGTTACAGCTAGTGGCATAAATGTCATGGACGCTACCGTGATTCGGAGGGCAAGTTAAGCCGTCGGTCCCGGATGTTTTCATGGTTCATGGTGGAAACACTGCGTTGAACCTTGTCGAAGACCTTCTGGTGGCTTTAGTACATTAGACACTGGGTTGGCCACTAACCCGTCCATCTGCATCGGAGCAGCGTGGTGGAGTATGCTCTAGTCTAGACCTTCTGCAGCTGTGTCTGTGGGATAGACACTTGCCAAACAGGACATCTATGAGTTGTGAATATTAGCTGTAGACGACGGTGCTCCGATCGGTTTCGAACTAAGTTGACCCCTTATATTAGGTATAATGTCGGTAGACGATACCTATCTGTCAGGTATTGGATACAATTCTCCTACTTAACAATATAAGATAGCAAACGAGTTGGTAGCACCACCCATAGAGAGTTAATAAGAACATTAGTTGGCCATTTAGTTTAGTAGGTATGAGGACTGAGGACTGTTGGTGATAGTAGTCTCGTTAATAGGTGTTAGTAATCTCCAATAAATAATTGTTACCAATAATGCTCTCGTTCTATGTCAGCCACAGGTGCGTAGCTACTTGCGTCGCCTCCAAAGAAGTGTAACCGAAAACCATTTTATTTTAACAATATAATGTCAAACAACCCATCGATCTACTCCAGGCGACGCTGTCAGACACCGAGCGGTTCTCGTCCCTGCTGCGGCTGCTGCGGCGGCGCTGCTCCGACAAGCAGGAGCCGCCGGCGGACGCGGCCTGTCCGCTGTGGCCGCCGCGCTCGCCCGCGCACGCCTGCTGACGCCCCGCCCGCGTCGACCGCCCCCCCCGCGTCGACCGCCCCGCCCGCGTCGACCGCCCCTCCCGCGTCGACCGCCCCTCCCGCGTCGACCGCCCCTCCCGCGTCGACCGCCCCTCCCGCCCCCCCCGGCCCGCCGCCGCGAGGTGACCCCTGCACACACACACACCTCCATCCGAAGCGGCGAGAACCATTTCAAGCCTCTGTACGGGAAGGACACGTGCGACGATTGCGTCACACTCTCCCATCGGTTACGCCAATGCGTTGGCTTCTCGGCGCACCAGTAGCATATATGTAAATGTGAAATGTGCCAAGATTGTGTGGCTACGCTTACACTTTAAGAGTAACCGGATCGCATCGGTGAAAAGAGTTGCAATACTATATCTGTATGCTGTCATCGATAACAGGATTGAAACGGTGAAATGTGCGAGGATCGCATCTCTAGACTTGTATGCTCTCGCCGGTAACAGAATCGGATCGCTAGAAGGAATAGTAAAAGATTCGATGGTCGTATCGCAGCTCGCAAGCGACACGTTAATGCGACCGTGCCCGACTGAGGCTACACAGTTTCAACGGATTAAAACATTGAAGAACTACTTGCGTTCTTTACGATTCATAGAATCGGTCTGGGTTCATTCGATCCTGTTCGAATTTGTTGGGATGTTTCTGGCGCTCTGGGTGGTATTTGTCAAGTGTGAGTGTTTATTACACGAACCGTCGCCGAGTTCGCTGTGTAGCCAACCACAGCCGTTCCTCATAACTCGGTGACAGTGTTCGTGTGTGGTAAAGTTAAGGTTACTACGTGTGCGGTCGCAAATCTCGCGGCGCCTGCGCATACGCCTCTCTAAGCAATTTGATTTGTGTAAGTTTACTAACTCAATAAATATCATAGGACAACTTGTCCGGTGACGAAAGCCTCGTGGCCGGCGAAGTTATTTCGCGTCGACCACGTTAATGTATTTCGCGTTTCACTCGCGGCTTCATAACTTACTGCGTGTTTTTCTGCTTGAGAGCAGTGATGTGAGTATGTCTGACTAATTGTATGAGTCGTAAACCTTAGGGTATAAAACTACAAATTATTACAAATTTTAATATAATCAGAATTTTACTTGTTCCAAATTAATAAATAACAGTGTTACTAACACTTAAGTATTTTTTACCCGACTGCCCCAGTAGGAGGATTATGTTTTTAGAGTGTATGTGTATGTATGGAAATTTCTTTGGCACGCTCTGTAGCCTAAACGACTTGATTAGGGTTTTAGCTTTATATGTGTCGTTAGATTCGTTTCAATTGTGAGAGTGACACTGGGTATATCAAAATTATGAAAATTAACTTGGCCGATTTTTGGCGCCATATTACGCCATATTTTTTCTCAAACCTTCTCACCTGTTGAGTATCAAAATAATGGGTGTCATCAAGAACTTGCAAAAATTATAAATTTATTGATTTATATTTTCATGAATGATTTCTTGAATGTTATTTGCATCACTACAATGTAGTAACACGCAGTAGGTATTAAAATAATGTTCCCGATTCCATACATAGAAGCTTTTAAGAATTTACAATGACTGCATGAATGAGTAGTGAATGAATGTTTGGCGGTTGGTGAAATGTTTCTTCAATATTCATAAGAAGTAAAGTTCTTGAACACGTTACTTAATGTTGTTGTGTTAAAGTTCATTTGCTTTTAGATTTTGTTTTAAATTTCTACTTGTTTTGGCAGTTTATTAAGTAATTAGAAGCATTTAATGCTTATTTTATTAAGTAATTTATCCATTTTAGTTTGTCGAATTAATATTTATTTTTTTATCACAAATATTTAGGAAATTCTCTGTTATGTAATCAAAAACTGTGCAATAAAATTACTATACAGTATGAATATTACAACAATGCCGGATTGCAGAATTCATTAAGGTGTGAAATTTGTGAAGATTTACATCTGTCACTACCCATATAACGTAAGCCCTTAAATATGTAGTTCGCTGTAAGATTCAATTCACAGCTGGCACTTTTGTAATATTTAATTGTACTTATATGTATATTGCATGTGATACATTTATTTGGGTAAAATTCAGGGACCGCTTAATATTTTCGGTTAGAGATTTTTTTATTGGATATTATGAAAGTTCTTCTCTTTGAAGTCCATGAATAACGTAAGTTAAGCAAAAGGATAACTGTCATAGACCTCAACATTAATACTTAGTTATCGATTGCTTAATAAATTCTTTAAACATGCAAACAATGCCGGATAGATTGATGTCGTATATTCATAGTGAAAACCATCGACTATCGGTTACTACTAAAATAACCTTGACATTCACAGTTTAATCTTGTACCTGCCTATCCGGTCCCTGATCTTTGATCCAGCATATGTAGTGAATGAGTTTGATAAATGCCTAAGTGATAGTTTATGAAAAGTGTGTAAACAATATAAGCAGAACGAGTGCGTAAAATCATAACTGTTAATTTATTTGTACTTACTTAAGTAGTTATATTTAATTTCATGTGCTACTAAAGGTGCTCCATTATTGAGTAACATTAATTAACAAAAAGAAACATAAGTACTTATACTATTTATAATTCCGGCGATACTTTTCGAGTTTTATACATTTTACTTATTATTTTTAGAGATTAATATCGTGAATACAATTATACAAAATATAATCCAATCCATATATGAAGGAAAAATGCATCACAAAGTTGGGAAAATACTTTTAAAAAAATATTATTATCTCTTAGATAACTTTTACTGACATGAACTGTACTTACATTAAAAACATAGAGTATCAAATCAAATTCTATTTTAGATTTAAACATGATATATATTATTATCGAATTAATGTAAGAATAAAATATGTTCCATATTTTTCTTTTTAAACTCTATTACTGCCTTTTATAATGTTTTGTTATACATACCTAAACAAATATTCACTTAATATTAGTTTAGACCAATTAAAAAATTCTTTCGTACTGAAAAATGTTCTAAGCTTGGGATTATTGTTTAATGTTTTCTCTTTCTCAACGGAATGATGTATCGAAGTGAATTCTTGTATAGATTTAGTGTAAGGCCTGGAGAGTGACATGGGCTACTTTTTACCCCAAAATCGGCACCTGTGAAATGGGTATAACACTCTAATAATAGTTTGATTTTCAATCTATAATTAACTCTCGATCGATTTTTAATTAATGGCTATCTCGTATTATGATCGGCTGAAAAGCGGATGAATCTAGATATTGATAAGTGGTAATCTTTGGTGTAGCTTACCGTTGATAAAGGTTGATTTAATTATTATTTTTAAAACATCGCTTTATAGTACCTAGAGGTAATTCTGCCCGTAAGACGACTTGACACAGTCGGAGCCGCGAGAAAACTAGATAAAAATAGAGGTTTCAATTTATTTTTTCTAAGTTTAATTAAAATCTATGTCTAACTTCAATATTTATTCCCTTTGTGTCTTATAAAGATTTCATAAAAAAAATATTGTCCTGTTATGTACTAAAAACTAAAAGCTCTCGCTATATTCTTTTTTGTGTTTATTTAGTAATTTAGTTTTTAGTTGTACAGTTATGTATTTCATGTAGGTACTTATAAAGTTATACTAGAAAATCGTATATACATAAAAATCTGATGGAACGTCTTTAGTAAGTATGGTGTCACGGTATGTAAATCTGTATCGATTGATTCAGATACTCTACTTATGTCTTTGGAGTATTTAAGGATTTAATTGTCACGGAATAGTGTTGATTTAAATGACGCGCAAAATAAAATACTTTTGGTGTATTATAGAAAGATTTAGTTAAAACTAAGCTACTCATAGCAGATATTTGAACATTGTCCCAATATATAAAAAATATTACATTGTTCCTAGTTCTTAGCTCGTTTTTATCAGAACTTGGCTATTTCTATAAAAAAAAATTGCAATATTGGATGACCAATCATGAATTATGTAGTAACATGTTTCATGAAATACGGAATATGAATTGCTGATGATATGATTGCTTTATGAAGTGGTATCTCAATACTGAAATAGCTAGCCTAGGAGAGAAAAACGTAAAAAATTGTTGTGGTGGTGAAATGTTATACAATTTAAATCATTACTCTATAACACTCCAAATGTTTACATGTATTTAATTTAATAGTGTAATTTTTAACGTAACATTCAATTAGCAATATATGAAGGATGCCAATTGATTATGTAAGTATTATGAAGGAACACTTCATTCCTAATACTTAATTACTAATAATAAGTAAGTACTTAGATTTTGTTATTTAATTGGTTAGGCCCTTTGGCAAGTTTCTATCAGAATGATGAGATAATCAAGATAAATACCCAAGTGTGATGTTTTATTATATACATAATATAGTATTCTTTTTATTCTTGTTATTACTTAGGACTGCATTATTGTGGTTATTTTAGACTTGATGCGTCTAGATTCCTCGAATATTTCGAAGCTGTCAGCTGTTTTGTGTCAAAATCATGATAATGTAGTTCGATCGGAATTTTCCGAATTACCGAGAGATTTCGATGTGACCAAAAATAAAAAAAATAATGAATTCAAATATTTATGACTTTTATTGCATTAATCCCTCAGAATACGGAATCAATTAACTCGATGAAATAAAAGTTACGGAAGGTACGTAGTGTATACGGGTGGAGGTGAGTACTGTGGGCACTGCGAGTTCATGACTTGTAGTTTGAGAGGCTGCTGCTGAGTTGCCTCATTGCTTGGTGGTTGTTTCCACCTGCGGACAACGTAAGGAAAGATTATAGGCACTTAACACTGCATAAAATTTACCAACTAGAATTTTCTATTGCGAATCTATGCAGGTTAAACCCATATGACTAAAGCTTGCGCATGAGTTATTTTAGGGACTCAGTATTTGATGGAATTATACGAAATTCCTTGTAGTCTCAGAATACGGAAACAATAATAAATTTCTACTAGACTTAAAGGAGCGTCAAAGAGAAAGGTTTTTTTCTGTATTTTGAGCTTGTAGCAAATAAATGGAGTTCGAGTAGCATACTTAGTTTAAGTTATACAATAAAGTGTGGCGATATTTCGCACTCTATAGTGCGGTCTTCTTTAACAATTACTGCGAACCACGGGGCCCGGGTTCGAGTCCAAGCCGGCCAAATATTTATTTCGCAGATAAATATTTGTAGGTACTCGTGTCTGGTATTTGTTCTCAGAATGACAGGCGATAGGCGATGCAGAATGGCAGTTTTCACATGCCTTCGAAAACATTATTTATTTATTATTTAATGCACCAACAAGATATAAGTACACTAATAATTATAAAATATACATCACTTAGTTGAAGATACAAGTAAAGTGTTACCTCAATTACAGGCACATATAACATTCATAAATGGACAGCGTACATTAATCAAATTAAATAGAAAATAATATCATTAGATTACATAATACAAAATTGCTATATAAGATTACCTACTAGTCAAAATAAAATGGCTCATAATAAGACGAAAATAAAATTAAAATTACCTAATTAATTAATTAATTTATGGAGAACTCTTATTCGTGCAGGTCATGCACCAGGTGGTCATGTTCCAGCAGATGACACTTAATTCATGAAAACGCTCGTTACTTCAAAAAGTCATAGGTGAGTTCAGCTTGGATTTGAACCATCGAGAGTGAGAGGCGTGTTCAATAGCCACTGTCACCGCTGTTGATCGGGTCGGATATTTAAATCTACCCTACCCTACTAAATAAATTATATTTCATTATTTTTTGTGAGTAGGTACTCCACCCACAAGCCGAGATGTGCTGCGCGGATAACGCTGGATTTCAATAACCTATCTACGGATAGATTTGGCTATCGGAGATAGAAATTTGACATAAGTCCCATATAAAATGTGTCGAATTTCTATCTCCGATCCAAATCTATCTGTAGATATGTTATTGAAATCCAGCGTAAGTGTTTGTTTTTTCATTACCATGGGACGAGACTGAGGTTGTATGGCGGCTTGGGGCAGGCCCGGCGCTCCACGCGCTCGCGGCGCAACGAGTCGGCGTCGCGCGCGGCCGCGCACCACGCGCGCAGCGTGAAGTAGTACACTATCTCCACGCCCGACAGCAGCGAGAAGCCGAGGAACAGGCCGGCGATGCCGCCGAACGATACTACCGAAAAGGCCTGCGACTGAGGATTGGCTGCAAGTGCTGCAACTTATCGCGATTGAGAGGCCCTGGCCTATTATTGAATCGCTCGCCGTCCAACGAGCGAATTACGAGTCATATCGCGAACGACATGAGCAATTCTGTATTTTCAAAAATACTTGTCACTAGAATGCAACGACTGGTTTAAAACACTCGACTGGCTTTATTGTTTCTAATTAACGTTAGTGAATTACATTCGAGTGATTAAGTCACGCGAGAGATTTAAAAATAAAGCTCCTAGAGCGTAGTCCGTAAGTTATTGCACAGCAGCTTACAATTGATAGACATTTATTTTTCATCAATACCGATTACGGGAACTCCCCAAGTTCGTTTATCCTAACAAGTAAGAAGTCTTTTCTTGCTATGTTGACACCACTACAACCCTTTCTTTGTCCCGCTGTTAGGCACGGGTCTCCTCTCAGAATGGGAGGGATTAGGCCTTAGTCCACCACACTGACCAAGTGCGGATTAGCAGACTTCACATGCCTTCGAGAACATTAGGTATGATGAACTCTCAGTCTAGCAGGTTTAACCACGATGTGTCCTTCACCGTTATAGCAAGTGACATTCAATTTCTTACATCGTACATAACGTAGAAAAGTGATTGGTGTGTACCGCTTGGGTTTGAACCAGGACCGCTCGAGTGAGAGGCGAGATCAATAGCCACTGGTCTGTCGCTGCTTGTGTAACAAATAATCATAAGTTGGTTTTAATAATAGTTATTGAATTGATAAGTGAAATCCTTAGTTACCTAGTAAATCCACCCAGCCAAACAACACTTCGCGCTTATAACGCACCATAGGCCACGAAACAAATTCTGTCTCCAAGACGCTGGCGTCCGCAGGACTTTTAGTTACACTGCAAGAAAATGATTTTACTAGATAAGTAACACGGAATATTAGATTTGGTAGTAGGTTTAGTAGGAGTACAAGCAGTAGAGTAGGTAAGCACTAAAGTAAGTAGGCACGTGAAAACTGGTAGGTAAACTTAGTTTAGTAAGTAGGTACCTAAAGCAAATTTGTACAAACAAATAAAATCTTTATCTATCTAGCTATACTATATATCAGAATCTCGTTAAATTGAACATTCCATATACCTACCTAATGTCCTCAAAGGAATAGGTTGGTAGGTATGTGACGAGTAACAACAAACTCAGAATTGTTGAAAAATGAGATTCAATTATTTCTGCAGCTCTAAACTTTGAAATGGAAGCCCATTTCAAAGTTTAGCTTTATGTTTATGTTAGGTTTACGTTCTTCAAAAAAGGCGTAAAAAGAGCTGTTCTTCGTGGCGAGCGACGCATTGGCGACTCATTTGTTTTAGCTCATGTTCATACCACTTAACATCTCAGCTTGATCGTCATTTAAAAAAGAAGGCCTAAAAATAATTTAAAAGGAGATAGGATTTAAAAGGAGAGATAAATATACGCACTCGACTTCAGTGAGTTTCTCAACTTCATAGACGGTGTGAGTGCAACCTAGCTCGCACGCGCAGCGCGTCACGTCTGTGATCGCGGAAGCGTACTTAGCAATACATTCCAACTCGCGAACTGTGCAGTGCCGATACCCCTCTGCAAAATACAAATGGTCTTGTAACATTTTTTTTATGGATCTAAGGTAATAAAATGAAATGAAGTCCCTAACACATTTCCAGCTGAAACACAATTTCTTTGAAAATAATTAATACACGGTAATAATTGTAATAAGTACTATAGGTACCGTATGACGGGATGTGTTTCTAAATGGAACTTATACATTTAGATTAGTTAGAGTCCTTAGAAACTACAATGGTTCCATTTTATTATCTTTTTCCTAAGAAGCCAACTTAAGCACCTCTAGTCACTAACTTATAGTAGGATAGAAGTGTGGCACGCATTTGCAGTAAGATCGACTCCGCTGCATGCGGCACTGGCGCATGCAGGCGGAGTAGGTGTAGATGCTAGACGTCTCCAACTTCAGCTCATCGGCGAACACGCATCGTCTCTGCCGGATGGATAGCTGGCGCGCGTCTTCTGTCGTGTACGTGTGCTTTACGGAAAACGAGACTTTCTCCACGCGGCGATTCCAGGAATGCTGGGCGCTTAGCTCCAAACCGGCCATTTCTTCAGTTGAATGGATGTAGACCTGTGCAACAGTCTGAGGTCAGCGAATTACGTATCAGTTTCATTAGTTTATGACAGCTCTGATCTATGCTTATAAAGTACTTACCTACGTCAGTAGGTAATTTTACGTAAGTAGATACCTACGGTAGCTTCAACCGCAGCCTCCGTAAATTTTGGCGCGACCCAAGAACCTACGTGACATGTGTACTAGGCCTTAATTTGATAATTATATCAAATACTTAGTACATATTTGATATTACAATATAATTATCATTAGATCAGATTATCAGAGATACTAATAAATGGTAGATGAAGAAGTTTTACAAATATATGTGATTATGTAGCAAAATTAGCAAAACATACATTTAGCACAGTGTCGTTGCGATACGAATTTAATAAGAAGGACCATTTGGCATCTGTTTCATGAATAAATGCTTCTGCGAACTGCTCGTTGGAAGTTTGCCTGTAATTAATAGACTGTTTAGTAGGTAATATTAAAAAAAAGGTGTGTGCGTGTAACCTTTACGCGCGATTGAAGTAAAACTTATTATAAGTTATTGTTATTTTTATTATTTATTTTGTACAAAAAACCTGTTTCACCAAAAAGTGTCGTTAGAACTTTTAGTCTTAATTTTTTCCGTCTAGCCCCCTTTCGTAACGCGCGATAAGGATTCGTTCCAAAAGTAAAAAGTACTCGTTTGATTAAAATAAATTAATAGTTTAATAAGCGTTACTGTACGTTGCGTGGTGGAGTATGCTCTACACCTCCCGCAGCAGTGTCTGTGGGGGAGACCCGTGCCCAGCAGTGGGACGTCTATGGGTTGCAGCGAAGCGTTACTTCCGTCAGAAAATAAGCGTCGCATCCGCCAGAAAATAAGCGTCACATCCGCCAGAAAATAAATGTCACTTCCGTCAGAATCAAAAATCTGAGTTACTCCCTACCTATTCGCGCCTAAAGAAGTTTTACTTCAAAAATAATTGTAGGTACTCAACATATCTTACCAAGGCCAAGTTTTTTCAGCATGTCTAGAATTAAAAGCGTAACAAAATCCCATCTCGGTGAACACGGGTATCAACAAGTCGCAACATTCTTCTGAATCACCTTTCCATTCACAATCGTAGAATAATGTCTCGCAATGTCTTACAATCTAAAAACACAGAGGAATGATATCTACAAGGTAAAATAATTTAGAAGATAAATCAAATGTAACGACGGTAGTACCTAGATAATGGTAGCGGAAACTCATTCACAAACCAATTACAAAATATAATAAATAGAACTTCTCCTAATGAAGTTACCTTATAAACAGCTTTCTTTGGATTGATTACGGGCTCTGGGGCATCAAGATCGGTGGAGCCCACGAGATCTGGTTTTGATATAAACTCAGAAGCTCTTTCTGTGATAGAACGGTAACTGAGAGTCGTCAACCATCTCAACATATCCGTAGCTTGAGCTGGAGGCTTCGAGCCCCATATTCTTAAAAAAATAATTAAATTCATGCGAATGAGTGTCAGGTAGGACACCGTGCCGTAACACTCACTAATACGTTTATTATGTTATGGGTATGTACCTTATTTTTTTTTGTTTAACGAGTGGGAAACCTTGAAAAGGTACCCGAACGTCGTGGGAGCGACGCCGGATTACGTGGGACTTTCACCCACTAAAACCCGCTCGGTGGCCTACTCCGGCGCTACAGGAGGGGTCCGGGATCTCTTAGTTTCTAGTCGCCTTTTACGACAGGCAGCGGCTACCGTAGCACTATTCTGGTCCCGAGCTACAGGGATTTACCAGGTTATGGGTAGGTACCTAGGGCGTTTGTTAGTAACTACATAATTAATTTAGAACTATAATTTTTTAAAGTCTGGCAGTACGTACATATTTATTTTACTATCTGTAAGTACGTAGGTATTATCTGTATGTAAGTACATAGGATTTATGGCGGTAAATCCACAACACCACAATATCCGATCTGATACGGTTAAACACTAAAAACTATATGCATAATGACTTACTGTTCTATATAATCTTGCAAAAGTTCGTTATCAACAGGATCTATGTCGCATATCGTTACTGCTGGAAATGGTACGTCCCAGTTATGGAAGTCAGTATCCAAACCTGGTACACGGAATTGAATTATTAGATAAGTGACGATCTGCCCATTATCCTACACGCACTATAATGGGGGCTTGAAATGAAGGCTATCGAGTCATGAAGTTCAAAGTCTACACGCATCTATCATTGGAAATTAAATGAAATCTGCTGTAACAGCTGTAACTGTAAAGGAAAATACAATTACATATATAGGAAATCAACATAACTATGTTTTCCAAAATACATAGTGTCTGCAAGATACCGATTAGCACTACATTGCCAATAATATTGTTATTAGATTAGGTTTCGAATAGGACGAACCTGACCTCCACCAAGTTAGCTGGCCAGTCGGGTGCAGTTAGTCAGTAATGTTGCGTTTTGTTTTAAATACAACTTAAATTTACGTTAAATTCAAATTTATAAGTATGTATTAGTTTAAGTACGTAACATCCAAATAAATTTTACCTGTGATCGTGGGGTTGGTCTGAAACTTTTCCCACAAGCTTACTATAATTATGCACGTAGCAATAGCTCCTATCGCCGTAAAACTGAACCACATGAACCTGAAATGTACTTTAGTAATGTAGTCCGTGGTATTAGTGTGTTAGTAGGTTAAACGATTTAAGAATTCATTACATACCTCCTGTATGTAATGAATTCTTAATTTCTTCTTGTTGTGGCAGCTAAAATGGGGCTTCTCATAGATATAAGACGTTTTGGGCTTCTGGGGTTGCGTGCGGCCAAAACTGGACGCTCAAACCGCCTGGCTAGCGACGCGACCTCAGGAAGGTGTGTACGATTATACAAGACTTGGGAGATGGATGAATCAATTTTGTCTAAATGGACGTGACTATATCTCACCAACGCTAAGGAGGTATTTAGTGGATAGAAATCCCTCCCACACATCCCGGTTTCGCTGCCAACCGACTTCGTCGAGTAAATGTCTAGGTACTTACTTTTCACAAAATGGTCGGTCTTTTTCTGCAATATAACGCACTCCATGAAGTGTAGAATTGTTGAAAAACTCGGTAGTTTGATGTCGTAAGCTAGTCGCCAATAGAGCGAGACCATCCCGCTCTGAAGGTATTTTGTTGACAGACATTTTTCGTTTTTTAAACCAGTTATTTGTATTACGAGGTGGTTTTTCCTCATACCATGAAATATTTTGTGGATACACTTTCATTATTTCAGGTACTTTATAGAAAAACGAGGACATTCGTTTGTGACTGTCGTGACAATACCTACGTCCTGCGTCGTACTAAATCACGCGAGCCCAGATAACATCGAAAATATTGACGTTATTGCGTGTTTCCCTAAATTATGGATGGTCCTGCCTACGATTAAGACCCAAACAAAATAAAATGTGAAAAAGTAGGCAAAGTTAAGAAAAATTCAGCTTTTTCATCAGCTTTGCCGAAGAAAAGACTTAAACGAATATCAAGTTCCAGAACCGTTCCAAACTGCGCCGCGAAGTATATTATTCATCCAAGCCCAGCCTTCTGTATTCTAAGGGGGCAATAATTTTAGTCATTTCAAATTAATTCAACTTTTCAATGTTTTACCTTGAATTGTACCTGTAGGTACCTATTTAAAAAATAATTGTTAGCTAAAAAAAATTTTATATTCGCAATACGCCCGCGTAGAGGCGGCGAACATCGTCCTGAGATCCTCCTAGATTGGGTAACAAACGGTGCATTACACCTGCTACCTCCTACACCTGCTCTATGAGGGACCAGTCGCTCGAAGTGCTCTTCGAAGCCCGAGCGACCATATACATATATTTTTGTGTTTGTGAATGTCTGACAATTTTCGAGTGTTTTGTTGATGGTTGATGCTTTACTGGTGATACACAACAACAACAACACAACAACACACCAAGAAAACCTACATACCTGAAGTTATGGAAATATTAAATAATAACAATAGTATACATGCCATATAAACGTTAGTTATAATTGTTTTAAATGAAGCCCTAAATATCAAACAATAAATTATAAGCCACTCATAGTCTTGATATCTTTTTTTGATTTCGGAGACCCTTCCGCGTCAGCCTCAGACGGTAGTAGGGGTTCTATTTTAATGTCGAGTTCTTTCAAAGCATCGTCGAGAATTTTAATCTTTCCCAAAAGCTGCTCGGCTTGCAAGTTATATCCTGGCTCTAACATTTTCCCGCTAGGATTCAATTTAAATAGATATTCCGCCTGCAAAAAAATTAAATAATATAATGATTTAAAGTAGGTAACGACTATAAAACCTTCGTGCGTTCGATTCAGGGTAGAGTAAGGTCTCCAGTAAATGAATAAAATGCATTTTTTTCTTCATCAAAAAAGTAAGAATTTAGGTTGCTACAAAACTGCCTATTATTTTTTTGTAATTCCAACTCTTACTTACTTTATTTTCAACAATTATTATTCACAATAATACTGTTAATTTTAAAATGGAGAGCGTCTAAAGGGCCGAAAAAGAATTTTCATGCTCATTGACAAGATTTATTTTGTTTATTCGCTGGAAAATTCCGTTCATTCAATGGGGTTTTGGGATTCTCTATTTATTGTCAAATATCTAAGACTGCAAAAGATATGATAAAAAGAACCTAAGCCTGTTTTTTGAATGTACCTATTCTTTAGACCAAAATCTATCTATGGGCCGTATCCATTACAAGAAACATAAGTAGCAATTGATTTTGACGAAATGCTTCAGTGTTCATTTACTGGAGACCTTACCTTACTCACCAAACAATAAGTTATCGCTCTGAAATTGGCCTTTGTGCATATAGAGAAGTCGAGGGCGGCCGCCCACCCCGCACTTTTCAGCGCTAGATATCAAAATTTTGTCATTAATTTTGGTGATAGATAACCAGATTATTAATAACTAGTGGACGCCCGCAGCTTCGCTCGCGTGGAATTAGACATTCACTAACTTCAAAAACGGCAATTTTCATACTAAGTTTGCACCCCCGTTTTACCCCCTTAGGGGGTGAATTAAAAAATCCTTTCTTAGTGCTCCCCTACGTTATAAAAGGAACCCCTGTTCAAAATTTCAAGTTTCTAGCCCTTATAGTTTAGGCCCTGCGTTGATATGTCAGTCAGTCAGTCAGTCAGTCAGTCAGTCAGTCAGTCAGTCAGTCAGTCAGTCAGTCAGTCAGTCAGTCACCTTCTCCTTTTATATATATAGAAGATTACCTAACTACTTGTAAACCAATAGAATTTAACAACGAACACCAACCAAGAAATCGATAGGATCTTCTGGACGAAGCTTCGCAACCTCAAGCAGCCCAGCGGTGAGGGTGGGAAAGATATGCTTCATGAGGTAGTTCCGCATGGGCTCGCCCGCCGCAGCCAGCGCCGCCTCCTCCTCTTCACGCATCAATGCATACAGTTCAGACTGGTCGGAAAATAGTTGCGCTTTAAGACCTTATACCGTTTTTATTGTATACTAGTGGACGCCCGCAGCTTCGCTCGCGTTACACATTCACTAACTTCAAAAACGGCAAAGCTTCATACTAACTTTGCACCCCCGTTTTACCTCCTTAGGGGATGAATTTTCAAATTTTTCTTGCCGTAAAAACCATCCTTGAACTTCAACGAACATTTTAAAAAAAGAATTGGCCAAATTGGTCCAGGCGTTGTTGAGTTATGCGCTTACCAACACATTTTGCGATTCATTTTTATAATATAGAAGATGATAAGATAACTGTATATGCACTCTCGACTAGGTGGATATTAGCAGTGCTTCATAAGGATAAGAGGACTGAGTTTTGTGAAAGAATCATGGCTTACCTAGACTTGTTGACCTACGCTGAAATACATGCAGTAGAGATTGGTTATAGAATGAATTGCGCTTTACTCTTTACTGATACTAAATTGACAGTAGGCGAGATAGACAACAACAGTGATGATAGTTCAATATGATTAACAAATTTAATTAAACGAGTAAGCCAAAAATCAGCCTGAGCCTCTAAATAAAATGGCCTTTGGGAATATAAAAAATACCCAGTATTCCATTTTTTCTTCCCGTTCTTCTTTCATTTTCTTTTCCAACTCTTCCAATGCTTTAGCTTCTTTAGCTTGAAGTGTATCGAACTCTTTTTTTTCTTTCTTTTCAGCTGCTTCTATCAATGCTATAACATTTCAATGCAAATTGTATTATAAAACTTCAGATCTTCAGTAATTGCTAGGTAGTAGATGAAGAATAATGCTTACATACCAATAAGTTTTCCATATCGGCAGGGCCGTCCCATACGCAAAGCGACGGCTGCATAAGTACCTTTCATATCGTAATCCAAATGGTCTTTGACGGATACTACAAGAGGATGAATGTCCAATTCATCGAAAAAGTTAAGTGGAGTCGAATCATGGGAGTCACCCGCTCTAAACTCGCTCAAACGCTTGAGTATTGTCTCCTCATCCATACGTGTATCACCCTCTGGTTGACGCATAGCTTTCTCACAGATAAAGTCATCAGTAGCTTCTAAGGAAACTACAATGTCTGAAATAAGGGTATGTGTGGTTACCTTCAACTTGAATTGTAATCGGCCTGCCAAGTCCCTGGTTAGTTAGAGATAAGATTTAATGCAAATTGCAGAAAATGATTAATCACTCTATCATCCATAAAAAAATGTGATCGACACGGCAAAATTATACCAGGCAATAGTTTTTTCAAAACGTTGTTGTAAAGATCAACATCTTCATCGAACTGATCCTCAGGGTTTTCTTCTTCAGCCTCCGAATCTTGTTCTTCTCCTCTATCAAACACTAGAAATAAAGATAATTATTAAGTAATTTTTATCTCATAGACATTTGTAATCAAAGAAAATACTACAGAGCGATTTTAAATGAAAATACTAACAACTAGCACACTGCAACAGATTCACTGGAAACCCATCTAGTACCCAACCTCTGTTCAAAGCATCACGATTTAACAATCTCTGGCGTAGATATCTAGATCGAAACAGATAACATTTTAGTAAAGTAACTGGGCGAATAATTTCTATTAAACTATTAATTATTAACCGGATGATCTGAATCAAGCCAGATCTAGACCAGCCTTTAAAAGGAAAGTCTGGGCGCACCTCTTAAAGGGAAGAAACTTTTTTGGAGAATAAGTAGTAATCAAAAATACCCCATGATTTCATCGTCTGTAAGAGGTCGGCCGGAACGTAAAATGCCTAGTGTCTGTCGCACTGTTTCCCTCATCCCTTCCTCCTCAGCCATGTCTTCGTCATCATCACCAGCATTGTCATCTTCTTCCGCAACTGGCATGCCAAGAGCAGTAGTCTCGCCGGTCTCCCAATGACTTACACGCAAAGCCTAGTCATAAAATATTCAAGCTTCAATCTAATCATGGTAAATTTTATCGTTAGTAAATGTTAAACAATTTACTGACATAAGTATTATTTAAATTAAATATGAAAAAAAAATTGTAATTTAAGTTGATAAATCGAACCAATTCCTCCATTAGATCTTGAGCAACTGTTTCCGGAGAAATATAAACAAGGCCATATTCTTCGCAAATAAGCTTAGACAAAGTAGTTTTTCCTACTATCGGTGGACCGTACACGAGAACCTAAGAATAGATAGTTAAATATTTAAATGTTAAGTTTACTTTAATATGTAGGTATGTCCAATAAATTGGGTCGATAGCAATGTTAATAATTTTACCTTGAAAGGTTTTAATCCTCTCTCTTTTTTAAACTCTTTCATAAGTATCGGCACATTCTCCGCAAAAGTCAACTCCGAAACCCATTGCAATCCCATTGTTTCAACTATGAACGTTGGTTCCATATTCATGTTAAGGGTCATCAAATCAAATATCCTTTGCTGGAATTATATTAACAAAAATATTATTATGTATTTGTATAAACATACAGGTACAGCCTCAACTATCTTCATTAGGTATTTTGGAATGCGAACAGGAATAGGATAAATAATAACTTAAGAATTTTTTTTTAACTCTTTATGAGTCTTAACAAATAAGGAGCTTACATCAATTTCAGGAATTAGAAAGGCGTCTTCAACCGGTATGCATTTAAACATTCCTGATCCTATTTTTCTACCCAAGGATTTAATAATCTGTAAAGAGCAAATAATAATTAGATAAAATTAATGCAGCTAATCAAAATTAAAAAAATTAAAACTAGACCTACCTCCCTTTGCTTAGTCACATTCTGTTCAACAGCAAGAATGTATAGTTTCTTTGGGAAATCTTGTGTTAAATTGTAAATTATTCTGTGACAAAAACATAAAGTAGTTACGTGTTAGATTTTGATATTTTACACATGTTTGTAATTTGAATTTTTTAGTTTCATACTGACTGTGCTAAGTCTTGTACATTTATAAGTGGTACAGTATTGGTTCCACGGCCAAATATTGGAAGTAGTCTCTCACACTCCCAGGCCTTTTGGAACCAGTAAAATAAAACATCTTCGCGACCTCCGTACGTGACTCCAGACGCAACTACTATGGCCCTGTATATTGAAATAATAAAGTAGAAAATTAAATTTTTGGTTCATATTCATGTTTTGTGAGTTTTATATAAAAAAATGCGAAATAAAGGCACTTGTAAGAATTAATTAGAAATTACGCAACATTACATACCTTACAAATTATCTCTATTGTAAATCAATCCAACCTCGTATGGTTCAAAATTAATGAGGTCATAAAATTAGATACTTACTTAGTACATTAAATATTAGATAGGACATTGTAGTTATAAAGTGTAAATTACATGGATCTGGCAATGACTCATAGGCAAGAGACGGCAACAAAAACAAACCAGTTCGACTCTCAGTGCAACTTTACAAATGTCACGAATTCATTATTTTAAATACAACAACCATACCCGATTTCGGACTTGTATTTTCTGGCGATGTCAATAACCTCGCTCTCCACATCATAATGCATTCTATAATTAGGATGAGCCTTACGTTTCCGAAAATCTGTCTCAACAAATGGCATGTCAGGTGTGTCCTATAAAAATAATAATAACGAAAATACTGATTTATGCTATAAAATAAACATTTTGCTATTAATGGCTGCTACTAATTATTTTTTTATTTACTGGATCTAGCGGCTTGGTTGATGCCCACGTCATGACGGTCGATATTAGAATAAGGCAACGCTTTTTCGTCTCGATCCCATTGTCGTCAGCGTTGTCGCCTCCCGCTGATTTGATAGATGTTTGCCGAGCCAGCAAATCTTTTAAAACTGTAAAGGTATAAACTTTTTAGGAAATCGGCGTGACCTTTTCCTAGAGCTTAGGTAGTACCATTGGATTTTTGTTTATCCTAATATCGTAATGCCATATTCGTAATGGGCAATACCGCATCGCTTTTTTGGAAGGCTTAGCTTACCTTGTAACTTGTCAGAACAATATAGCCACATTTCACACTAATTTATAGGGTGTAATCGTTAAGTGTGTACAGGCGATTATTCCGTAACTATTACAGATATCAAAAAACTTTAAACTGATATCGAAAGTACTTTACCTAATGAGTAAAATGTCAATAATAACTTATTAAAAATAAAACGAGAAATATCCAAAAATTTTACATTAAACACTCCCATACATTTAGTAGGTATGAGATAGTAGAAAGGTTTTACTTTCCTTATTCTAAGTGGAATAGTACCTACTCATTTCAACCTTATCATTTTTTATAATTATGTATGATATGATATTGTTGAATTTAAAGTAGATACACGTGTAGATTAATTATCTTACCACTTCAAATTAATACTAAATCTTGTTTCAATATCGTATTGATTCTAACTGGCCGCTACGTAGACGTTGTCCGCTACACGATGACCGATACCTTAGTAAGCGTGACAAATTTTTTGTTCTCGATTGACACGATTGACAATTTATTGTATTCTTTTGCTACCCTCAATATGATATCTTTAAAAAAATTGTAAGTGTATACTTTTAATAATATGTGGTTATTACGCCTAGCGGCAATATATTGTAATAGTTTAGTTTCTCTGTAAGTGAATTGTTTTGTAATTCTTAAGAGAAATAAAAATCTTAAACCGTAAACAAAATGATTTGAAATTACTAACACGCATGCATGCAGGCAGGGAGGAGAAGTTTAAGAAAAGTGGTAAGTGGTACCTAAATATGTACCTATGTAGGTATTACCAGTTTTAGTAAACCTATGATTGATAAATGACAACTAGGTAAATACACTAAATACTCAGTACTCACGTTTCATATAATCTACAGCAATCTTTAATTCGTCTCTGTTGCAACTTATATCCAGTATAACAGTTCCACATGTAAGCATCTGGGGCAAGCATTCGGATTTAGTAATGATCCTGGCGACGTTATCAATACTTTTGATCTTGGAATCGACGACAGTGCCTGAGAAGAAACTTAAACCCCTAACTAGGTAAAAACATATAATATGATGATGGTGATGAGTTCTGCACTCATAAACTAGTTAATACCGAGTTAAGAAAACGATAATGAAATTCATTACGGATATTCATCATAAGCACAAGCCATTTCTGAACCTGAATTTCAAAAGTATTCATCTTAAATCCACGCTAGTCAAAATGCGACGTGGTTTGGTTGGTGCACATAAAAGAATACATTATCTAATTTATCCATAATGGTTAGGGATCCTATCCCTATCCCTATAGGATACCTAATAATTATGCCATAAATGTAGAATTGTCGCAATTCGCACTATTTGCTCAGTTTCTCGTCAGCAATGTGCTGTAAAATGTAATAGGTAGGTACTAAAAGATTTTTAAGAAATAAGTGTTAGAAAAAAGAGATAAATAAAGAAAAAGATTTAATTATTATGCAAGCATTTTGAAGTGCATAAATATTTCGTAAAAGGTGTGAATAATAAAATAGGTACTCCAGATGTGCCACGTGGCTTTAACTTAATTAAAGAAAAAATAGGAAAGGTGTCTCAAACTCCATTAAATAACGCATAATACAACAAAGTTATTAACTCAAATTGCCCATAATTTGATGAACATACTTTACTTTAGGTCAGTGGGGCCATTAGAGAAATTCCATTTAAACGAAATATTTAAAATTATCATTATTATTAAACTAACTAAACAAAGCATAACATAGTGTTTGGTGACGCTGCAAAGGTCAAACGCCATTATAGAAAGTTTAGTTAATGAATAATCTGCTCTTCATTTATTAAACTAGTGTCTATACAACATACCATAACAAACTGTTTGATGACGCTGTAAAGGCCAGAGGAAGCCTTAAAGTTAGATTCAGATTCATTTATTTTTCATTATATGGTACTTGTACTCTGAATGGACGTCATAACATTTTTTTATCTATCGCTGGTTCACAAAGTTGATGCTACCGAGAAGAACACGGGAAGAAACTCGTAGTTACTCTTTTCAAAATTTATAATTTGATCAAGGTCGATATCGATAAGTGTTTACACATAAAATTATCTAGGAAACTTAATAAATATAACTCTAAGTACAATATTTTTGATAAAGAATTAAAAAGAGTGGAGGAAGTGAAAGACCTTGGGGTAATAATAGATTCAGAACTACGGTTTATTAGTCATATAAATCATGTGATTAAAAAAAGCTATATGATGTTAGGATTTATTACACGAAACACCAGAGAGTTTACATCAGTACTAGCTCTTAAGGCCCTTTATAATGCACTGGTACGTAGCAACACTGAGTACTGTTCCTTTGTATGGTACCCAGTATATCAAAACAATCTTCAGCGCATTGAAAAGGTGCAGAAAATATTTTTAAAAAGACTATCTTTTAAAGCTAAAAAACATAAGGAGCTTAATAGCTATAATGACCGGTTGCATCATTTCGGCTACCTTCCATTATGGAAACGCAATCAGGCTCTGGGTAGTATTTTTCTTTTTAAATTATTTAATCAAAAGTTTGACTGTCCATCCCTCTTGAATCGGATTAACTTATATGTACCCATAATAGCATCAAGGGCGAGTAACTTGAGGATTTATAAGCCGTTTTATACTTATCGTAATAAGGTAAAGTACTCGTATGTTGATAATTCTCCGCTTAACCTCATACAAAGAAATCTAAATGTAATCTTTCGCAATACAGACATTGACATCTTTGCAGATACACTAGGTCTATTTAAGAAAAAAATTAACATGCTGTTGATGGATAATGAAATTTAAAGTTAATATCTTTAATTTTTATTTTTATTTTTTATATGTATTGCTGTACTAAAACTGTTGTCTGATTACAATGCTTCATTATATAAATGTTGTGCAAACCTTTAATTTAAGTGCATAAAATAGGAAACACCATTGTATCACTAATTAATGTAAAATACTCTTATGTACTTAGTTGGTATGCCTATATTAAATAAATAAATAAATAAATAAAAAGGTACATTATGTATTATTGAACAAGTGGAGCTGGAGATAATCATCGCACCAAGCGTTTTTATCGTTTAAGTAGGTAGTCATTAATTATATAGAAGGCTTTATTATGGAGATTTTGTTTAATGTAAGATTTAAATTTATTCTCTCAGAGACATGTTTTATTTCCGGGTATTTTATTGTAGAAGCGAACACAGTTCCCCATAAAATATTTTGATACTTTACTTAGTCTAGAGCTAGATACAATCCTTGTCTTGTATTAAAGGTATGTACCTACAATGTTTTTTTTGCGAACGCAACCATGTATCAATAAATGGTCCATAGAAAATAATAAAATTAATTGATGTTTTTTATTTATATTTACTATCAGGATAAAAATAAAATCAAAAAAATGGTAAGTTATTTCCCCTATGGCGGAACAAAGTTCAACGGGAGATACTTATTTTAAAAAAAATTAGAAAAAAGTAATTAAAATACAAGTTCAATATAGTAATAATATTCATACTTTCTTAGGATTTTATTTTTTTAGTAACCTGACGCAAATAGGGTTTATGTACCTATGTTTATTATAATTTTGATTTTGATTTGATTTTAATTTTGATTTATGAAATACCCGTGCGAAGCCGGGGCGGACCACTAGTACATAATATTTTCATAAATATATTGGCATGGGACAGTTAAAATATTTATAGACAACAGTTCTCGCAGGGTATCATGCTTTTGTAGGCCGTAAATACTCCTCGAAAACGAGCTGTAAGGTGATATCCCTTACGGCTCGTTTTTGTAAAATAAAGATGGTATCAATGTCGGCATCACTACCCCACAGTATTTTCTGTGAAAGTAGCTAAAATAAACGAGTCCAGCTGTTGTTATATCAGCGATCTGTCTGACAGCGTAAGCAGCAAAACTTAATTTGCTGGACCGAATATACCTATTGATGTGGGTGTGATTTATAATATCTATATACATAATATAAAAGGAGAAGCTGACTGACTGACTGACTGACATTATCAACGTAGGGCCTAAACTATAAGGGTTAGAAACTTGAAATTTTGCACAGGGGTTCCTATAATAACGTAGAGGAGCACAAAGACAGGATTTTTGAAAATTCACCCCCTAAGGGGGTAAAACGGGGGTTCAAAGTTAGTATGAAACTTTGCCGTTTTTGAAGTTATTCGAATGAAATTCAGTATGAAAGTTTTTCATAGAAAGTTTCGAAAATAATCCCTTATGGGGGTAAAAGGGGGGTGCAAAGTTAGAAGGTATCAAAGTATTTCGTATTTACCTACATTACTTCAATGAAATTTTGTAATTAGGTTATTAGTTCCTAATAATTATTATTGGTTTAAAGGTCTAGCGGGCCGCGCGCGCACGGATATGTCGAGGTGCTGCATGACCATGAGGTACGCAACCAGATCGCGGGCAGACGTCGTTAATGGTCGCTTCGGTTATTAAAAATTTCAAATTGAATTTCTTTATTCTTTTATGTGTTTAGATAGGTACCATTTCGAATACTTGCATACTTTTTGCAAAGTTCGAAGGACTAAATTAGATTAATAGTGTCTTTGAAGAGGGTGGCAACTAGGTGTAAACGAAACGGTAACTATTGTTGTCTTATTCCACGCGAGCGAAGCTGCGGGCGTCCACTAGTTAATATATAGTCTATGTCACTACGTCATGATGCACCTTTCTAATGGTAAAATTATTTTTGAAATCGGTGCAGTAGTTTTATTGTGAAAACATTATAAACACACATTTCCTCTTTATAATACTACAAGTATAGATAAAGGATTGATTATGGCAGTGTGACGGATACTATGAAAACGAATGCCGTTCTAATACGGTGTAAATACGGTAATAAATGAAGGTTAGATACATGATCAATGTGGTTAGGTATCTTTCTAATAATATATAATAATGTAAAACTATTTAAAATAAACCTATGATCTCATATGATTGCTTCAAGGGTGCAGGTGGCATCAATTCTGCATCTTCTGCCATTATACTTTGCAAAGACGGCTCATCGGGCACCGCATTTTTTTCAAGTACTTTGACAATTTCCTTGAGAATAAACTCTCCATGATATGAATCAAGATCGTTTATAAAATAACGTTTGAATGAAAATGTGTTGTTAAGTTCGGTAGAAGATTTTTCTGAAGACATTTTTCCGTTACCAATCTCCAAACGTTAAACGCGCGTCGAAAAAAATTGTTGGATTTTTGGCAAGAAACACGTTTTAAAATTGATTAATAAAATGTCAAATGACCATAGATAAGTAATAGATCAAGGGATAGATAGATATGCAATGGAGAACGTTTTCATGTTTTGTTTACGGAGGTATGACAGAAGAAATTCTAAAATATTTGTAGAAATTAATATTCGATTTATTTACATGCTTTAGGTTGGGATAACGTTGGGATAATATTTAGAAATGAATAGATACTGCAAATGGACTTACATTCATATTTATTGTAGTAAATAGTCTTTTTAGAGAGATAGAAATAACATTGTAGGAAGTGTTACTTACAACGTATATTATATAAAATAATTATGCTAAATTACATCATACAATACAACGTGTATTTATGTAAAGTATTGTTAGTAACATAGATTTTATAACAATTTGAAGCTTATTCTAATAGGCAATAATGATTAAAAGTTAACATTTTGGACGGAGATAGAAGGCTGTATTGTAAAACTTTAAAAACAATTAATATGATGTTAATAATGTATAAAATATCAGACATCTGCAAAATATTTTAAATCAGTCCTTACAGTCATTGGACAATGAATTATTTCTCATTTCCCAAATACAAAATAGTTAACAGCCGCTCTTACTGTTATTTTAAAGTGTAAAAACATAATAAAGTAAGAGTTCTATATAACTCAGTCTAGCTAGCCACATCCCAGGCCCTTTTCAGTGCAGTCTCTCAAAACTGAGAAGGCCTGGGGCTCTATTTTTGAAACACTCGCGTGACTTAATCGCTCTACTGCGAATCATTATAATTAAATAGAAACAATACGGTTCTATTGCGATTCAAAAATAGAGCTCATGCAGAGTGGAACGTGGGGGGACTCCAAGCTTCTCCAATGCTGAGTGGTGGATATAACTCAATATAGCTATAAGTAATTTAATAGAACAACGGAATTTTACTGTAAACAGCTGTAAAAAATCGTATAAGGTCCGTGGCATTAAGTACATAATACTTAATCAATTATACTAAACAGTAAGAAATTCAATGAGTCTACGTTGGTTAAGTATGAATTATAGTTTTACACATTATATTTAGTCAGGCTTATTTCAATAACAGTTTTACATCCTTAAGTACCTACCTAGTTTAGATTGTGACCACTAATGTATGAGCATTATGAAGAATCATAGACCGAAAAGTAGAAACCAATTCCAAATTAATCGTTTGATTTGCTTTGCTGCACTCGAATGAGTAATAATGGCACCTGGGAGATATCTTAATACTGACAAAATTGTACTACACTAAACCTATACAAATATACATATTTTGAAAATAATATTAGTTGTAGTGAATAAAAGGTCGGCTCAATCAAATTTTTTAAGCGTGTCACACATTACGCAGATACGATAATATTTTATCTGCGTATAAAAACTTATATTATCTGAAAGTATCACACACTTCGCAGATACGATAATATACGAAATACACTTTTTTTTTGCTGCGGATCATATTATACAGTATGATGAATTCTGATACAAATGCCATTAATATGCCAATGAGTTCGCGTTTATTGCTTTTTGATTTATTAGACAGTTTAGCTTAGAAGAGGATTATGATTTTGAATTTGATGCCCGTGTTGCGTTACAATGTACTAAAAGGCGAAAAATTTGGGTGGAAACGCATATAAAACTTAAAAATGATCGAGGTGAATTTAATCCCTTCAAGGATCTATCAGATCTGTCATTTATGGCGATTCATGACTTGATCAAAGGGGATATAAAAAAAATATACTAAAATGCGAGAATGCATTTCTACCGAAGAACGACTGGCTGCTTGTTTATGGCAGGTAAGCAATTAATATTTTTACAGGGTTTAAGGGAAAACTAACAACAAAATTCGGGAGGATTATTATGATTTAGAAAAATTTCAACACAGAAGTTTTTGATTAGCTGTCACTCTAGTTTATTATTGTAGGTATATATCAAAGAACAGTAGGTAGGTACTTGAACCGACATGTCGACACATGTCAGTTTCCCCCCGTCCGCCTGACGGCATACCGCGCCGCCTCAGTGCAAAACAACCTGTATAAAATCTGTTGCATCGGCAGATGTTATCTGCCCATCTGTTGATATATGTCGGTGCCGACAGATGCTTGACGGTAAAATATAAGTGATCTGCGTAGTGTGTGTTGCTCCTTGAGTTTAGTATAGAGACCGATATGGACAGATATGCGCTCAGATACAGATATCTTACCGCATCTGCGTAGTGTGTGACACGCTTTAAGTACCTGTGTTCTTAAATTAACTGCTTCTTTTAGCTTGACATATATTATATAGATATTATTTCATATATAAAATATGAAATACCTACTATTCTACTATCGGTTTACACTAATCGTTTTCGTCTTCATAAGTTATTAATATATTATTATAAGCACCTACAACTACCTACATGAGTACAAAAGCCACTCAACATTCCTAGAAAACTGGGACACCACTTGTTATTTCTTAACATTATGGCGTCTTTACAATGATTAAATTTCTAAGTACGTTTTAGTTTAGTACATTTATTTATTTATAGACGTATAAAATTAGTTCCCCCGGCGCGGCGTAGTTTAATATTCTGTCGTCCTATTCTTTTAACTCTATTACAAATATAATATGTATTGTAGATACATATATATTGTTTAAACAGTATTTTGTTACACATTAGAAATTTAAAAAATATTTGAATAGATTAGAATCCCTAGACTCAAATAGATAAGACCCAAATTACTGGCCAGAAGCTCATTAGGTACTGCATTGTTTTACATATCGGTTCCAAATGATGTTAGGCCACTTATGATATGATAGATAAATGCTAGAAGTGAGTTACCCAATAGTTGTTTCATTTTAAAAGCTTTTATTTAACTTCACTTGTATGTATCTATTTCCTGGAATCTTGCAATCAATATTTCACCCACTTCCACTGAAGCTATCGAGCTGAAATTTGGCACACATTATTTGGTTCCGATGACAATGCACGAAAATAAAAAAAAGTTATAAAAAGCTTATTTAAAAAAAAAATGTTGTGTTCAGCGGAAAATTGAATTGAATGTTAATATTGAAACCAGTAACGTGCCCACGTTACTGGACAGAATAGCAGTCGCGCTTGCCCAAGCGCGACTGCTATTCTCTCCTTGGTTCGATTCCAGGTTCAGGTAACAACTATTGTTAAAAGCTTTTATTTAACTTCACTCGTATGTATCCATTATTAATGTATGTAAGTATGTCCTGGAATCTTGCAATCAATATTTCACCCACTTCCACTGAAGCTATCGAGCTGAAATTTGGCACACATATTTGGTTCCGATGACAATGCATGAAAATAATTTAACGGTATAATTATTTTATAAATGCTACTGCTGCTGCTTAGCAGCTCAGAATCTGAACGAAGAACGGGTAACGTACCTAGACATAAATGAGACAAGAACATTATAAAGTGGAATGAATAATGGAATGTTATGTTTTCGTTGAATAATACTTATGCTTCTTTAGCTTGAAGTGTATCGAACTCTTTTTTTTCTTTCTTTTCAGCTGCTTCTATCAATGCTATAACATTTCAATGCAAATTGTATTATAAAACTTCAGATCTTCAGTAATTGCTAGGTAGTAGATGAAGAATATTGCTTACATACCAATAAGTTTTCCATATCGGCAGGGCCGTCCCATACGCAAAGCGACGGCTGCATAAGTACCTTTCATATCGTAATCCAAATGGTCTTTGACGGATACTACAAGAGGATGAATGTCCAATTCATCGAAAAAGTTAAGTGGAGTCGAATCATGGGAGTCACCCGCTCTAAACTCGCTCAAACGCTTGAGTATTGTCTCCTCATCCATACGTGTATCACCCTCTGGTTGACGCATAGCTTTCTCACAGATAAAGTCATCAGTAGCTTCTAAGGAAACTACAATGTCTGAAATAAGAGTATGTGTGGTTACCTTCAACTTGAATTGTTATCGGCCTGCCAAGTCCCTGGTTAGTTAGAGATAAGATTTAATGCAAATTGCAGAAAATGATTAATCACTCTATCATCCATAAAAAAATGTGATCGACACGGCAAAATTATACCAGGCAATAGTTTTTTCAAAACGTTGTTGTATAGATCAACATCTTCATCGAACTGATCCTCAGGGTTTTCTTCTTCAGCCTCCGAATCTTGTTCTTCTCCTCTATCAAACACTAGAAATAAAGATAATTATTAAGTAAGTAATTTTATCTCATAGACATTTGTAATCAAAGAAAATACTACAGAGCGATTTTAAATGAAAATACTAACAACTAGCACACTGCAACAGATTCACTGGAAACCCATCTAGTACCCAACCTCTGTTCAAAGCATCACGATTTAACAATCTCTGGCGTAGATATCTAGATCGAAACAGATAACATTTTAGTAAAGTAACTGGGCGAATAATTTCTATTAAACTATTAATTATTAACCGGATGATCTGAATCAAGCCAGATCTAGACCAGCCTTTAAAAGGAAAGTCTGGGCGCACCTCTTAAAGGGAAGAAACTTTTTTGGAGAATAAGTAGTAATCAAAAATACCCCATGATTTCATCGTCTGTAAGAGGTCGGCCGGAACGTAAAATGCCTAGTGTCTGTCGCACTGTTTCCCTCATCCCTTCCTCCTCAGCCATGTCTTCGTCATCATCACCAGCATTGTCATCTTCTTCCGCAACTGGCATGCCAAGAGCAGTAGTCTCGCCGGTCTCCCAATGACTTACACGCAAAGCCTAGTCATAAAATATTCAAGCTTCAATCTAATCATGGTAAATTTTATCGTTAGTAAATGTTAAACAATTTACTGACATAAGTATTATTTAAATTAAATATGAAAAAAAAATTGTAATTTAAGTTGATAAATCGAACCAATTCCTCCATTAGATCTTGAGCAACTGTTTCCGGAGAAATATAAACAAGGCCATATTCTTCGCAAATAAGCTTAGACAAAGTAGTTTTTCCTACTATCGGTGGACCGTACACGAGAACCTAAGAATAGATAGTTAAATATTTAAATGTTAAGTTTACTTTAATATGTAGGTATGTCCAATAAATTGGGTCGATAGCAATGTTAATAATTTTACCTTGAAAGGTTTTAATCCTCTCTCTTTTTTAAACTCTTTCATAAGTATCGGCACATTCTCCGCAAAAGTCAACTCCGAAACCCATTGCAATCCCATTGTTTCAACTATGAACGTTGGTTCCATATTCATGTTAAGGGTCATCAAATCAAATATCCTTTGCTGGAATTATATTAACAAAAATATTATTATGTATTTGTATAAACATACAGGTACAGCCTCAACTATCTTCATTAGGTATTTTGGAATGCGAACAGGAATAGGATAAATAATAACTTAAGAATTTTTTTTTAACTCTTTATGAGTCTTAACAAATAAGGAGCTTACATCAATTTCAGGAATTAGAAAGGCGTCTTCAACCGGTATGCATTTAAACATTCCTGATCCTATTTTTCTACCCAAGGATTTAATAATCTGTAAAGAGCAAATAATAATTAGATAAAATTAATGCAGCTAATCAAAATTAAAAAAATTAAAACTAGACCTACCTCCCTTTGCTTAGTCACATTCTGTTCAACAGCAAGAATGTATAGTTTCTTTGGGAAATCTTGTGTTAAATTGTAAATTATTCTGTGACAAAAACATAAAGTAGTTACGTGTTAGATTTTGATATTTTACACATGTTTGTAATTTGAATTTTTTAGTTTCATACTGACTGTGCTAAGTCTTGTACATTTATAAGTGGTACAGTATTGGTTCCACGGCCAAATATTGGAAGTAGTCTCTCACACTCCCAGGCCTTTTGGAACCAGTAAAATAAAACATCTTCGCGACCTCCGTACGTGACTCCAGACGCAACTACTATGGCCCTGTATATTGAAATAATAAAGTAGAAAATTAAATTTTTGGTTCATATTCATGTTTTGTGAGTTTTATATAAAAAAATGCGAAATAAAGGCACTTGTAAGAATTAATTAGAAATTACGCAACATTACATACCTTACAAATTATCTCTATTGTAAATCAATCCAACCTCGTATGGTTCAAAATTAATGAGGTCATAAAATTAGATACTTACTTAGTACATTAAATATTAGATAGGACATTGTAGTTATAAAGTGTAAATTACATGGATCTGGCAATGACTCATAGGCAAGAGACGGCAACAAAAACAAACCAGTTCGACTCTCAGTGCAACTTTACAAATGTCACGAATTCATTATTTTAAATACAACAACCATACCCGATTTCGGACTTGTATTTTCTGGCGATGTCAATAACCTCGCTCTCCACATCATAATGCATTCTATAATTAGGATGAGCCTTACGTTTCCGAAAATCTGTCTCAACAAATGGCATGTCAGGTGTGTCCTATAAAAATAATAATAACGAAAATACTGATTTATGCTATAAAATAAACATTTTGCTATTAATGGCTGCTACTAATTATTTTTTTATTTACTGGATCTAGCGGCTTGGTTGATGCCCACGTCATGACGGTCGATATTAGAATAAGGCAACGCTTTTTCGTCTCGATCCCATTGTCGTCAGCGTTGTCGCCTCCCGCTGATTTGATAGATGTTTGCCGAGCCAGCAAATCTTTTAAAACTGTAAAGGTATAAACTTTTTAGGAAATCGGCGTGACCTTTTCCTAGAGCTTAGGTACTTAGTACCATTGGATTTTTGTTTATCCTAATATCGTAATGCCATATTCGTAATGGGCAATACCGCATCGCTTTTTTGGAAGGCTTAGCTTACCTTGTAACTTGTCAGAACAATATAGCCACATTTCACACTAATTTATAGGGTGTAATCGTTAAGTGTGTACAGGCGATTATTCCGTAACTATTACAGATATCAAAAAACTTTAAACTGATATCGAAAGTACTTTACCTAATGAGTAAAATGTCAATAATAACTTATTAAAAATAAAACGAGAAATATCCAAAAATTTTACATTAAACACTCCCATACATTTAGTAGGTATGAGATAGTAGAAAGGTTTTACTTTCCTTATTCTAAGTGGAATAGTACCTACTCATTTCAACCTTATCATTTTTTATAATTATGTATGATATGATATTGTTGAATTTAAAGTAGATACACGTGTAGATTAATTATCTTACCACTTCAAATTAATACTAAATCTTGTTTCAATATCGTATTGATTCTAACTGGCCGCTACGTAGACGTTGTCCGCTACACGATGACCGATACCTTAGTAAGCGTGACAAATTTTTTGTTCTCGATTGACACGATTGACAATTTATTGTATTCTTTTGCTACCCTCAATATGATATCTTTAAAAAAATTGTAAGTGTATACTTTTAATAATATGTGGTTATTACGCCTAGCGGCAATATATTGTAATAGTTTAGTTTCTCTGTAAGTGAATTGTTTTGTAATTCTTAAGAGAAATAAAAATCTTAAACCGTAAACAAAATGATTTGAAATTACTAACACGCATGCATGCAGGCAGGGAGGAGAAGTTTAAGAAAAGTGGTAAGTGGTACCTAAATATGTACCTATGTAGGTATTACCAGTTTTAGTAAACCTATGATTGATAAATGACAACTAGGTAAATACACTAAATACTCAGTACTCACGTTTCATATAATCTACAGCAATCTTTAATTCGTCTCTGTTGCAACTTATATCCAGTATAACAGTTCCACATGTAAGCATCTGGGGCAGTGGTGGGCAAACTTTTTTAATGGCGGGCCACAAAGGTTTTGAAATTCTAGAGGAGGGCCAGAATTATAGAAAAAATGCATTTTGTGTTAAAGCTTTTAATATATGTAATTTTATAAAACATTACAGCATTAAACACAAATATTACAAAATACCTTTTACCCTAAAAAATAACAATCAATTTAACTTTTATTCTAAGGCTCTGCCTTGTTAGGCGTGTGAGACATGTGGAATTGTTTTGGTTTTTCCATAATATTTTCGAAAGCCGTTTCCAGCTGTGTGGCGACTGAGTTCACTCGCCCCGCCGCCCGCGCCGTTCATTTCACCACGCTTTGCGCCCCGTATTCAGAGCCGGATTTAGGGGAGGGCAACCGGGGCTACCGCCCCGGGCCTCTACAAAAGAGGGGCCCCTACAATAGAGTTCGGAAAAAAAAGTTTCATATTCCGACTAGTAAACACTTGTAAACAGCTTTTCTTTTTTTTTTGCTGTTTTACCTCCACCTTTAGCTTTGTACAAACATGATTATACTGTTCTTAAATATTAACAGAAAGCATTTATCTATATTTTTATATGTTTGTTAAATACTAAAATAATCTACTCGGTTTCACAATAAATTATTGATTGAAAAACTCGACTGAAAAAAGTTGTTCAGCTCATTTGGAAAATAAATTGGGGCCAGGGGGCCTCCACTCCTTTGTTGCCCGAGGCCTCCAGACCTCTAAATCCGGCCCTGCCCGTATTACGCAACACATGAACTACGCGGCTAGTTTAGCTTCACCTATAGGCTTCATCTATTATTCTACTAAGTAGAATCTACTTTTTCTTCTCGACCGTCAAAACGTAATTATAACGGGCCATATACTATCCATGTCGACGGACCCTCGGCGGGCCGGATTAAATACTTTCGCGGGCCGGAGTTGGCCCGCGGGCCGTAGTTTGCCCATCACTGATCTGGGGCAAGCATTCGGATTTAGTAATGATCCTGGCGACGTTATCAATACTTTTGATCTTGGAATCGACGACAGTGCCTGAGAAGAAACTTAAACCCCTAACTAGGTAAAAACATATAATATGATGATGGTGATGAGTTCTGCACTCATAAACTAGTTAATACCGAGTTAAGAAAACGATAATGAAATTCATTACGGATATTCATCATAAGCACAAGCCATTTCTGAACCTGAATTTCAAAAGTATTCATCTTAAATCCACGCTAGTCAAAATGCGACGTGGTTTGGTTGGTGCACATAAAAGAATACATTATCTAATTTATCCATAATGGTTAGGGATCCTATCCCTATCCCTATAGGATACCTAATAATTATGCCATAAATGTAGAATTGTCGCAATTCGCACTATTTGCTCAGTTTCTCGTCAGCAATGTGCTGTAAAATGTAATAGGTAGGTACTAAAAGATTTTTAAGAAATAAGTGTTAGAAAAAAGAGATAAATAAAGAAAAAGATTTAATTATTATGCAAGCATTTTGAAGTGCATAAATATTTCGTAAAAGGTGTGAATAATAAAATAGGTACTCCAGATGTGCCACGTGGCTTTAACTTAATTAAAGAAAAAATAGGAAAGGGGTCTCAAACTCCATTAAATAACGCATAATACAACAAAGTTATTAACTCAAATTGCCCATAATTTGATGAACATACTTTACTTTAGGTCAGTGGGGCCATTAGAGAAATTCCATTTAAACGAAATATTTAAAATTATCATTATTATTAAACTAACTAAACAAAGCATAACATAGTGTTTGGTGACGCTGCAAAGGTCAAACGCCATTATAGAAAGTTTAGTTAATGAATAATCTGCTCTTCATTTATTAAACTAGTGTCTATACAACATACCATAACAAACTGTTTGATGACGCTGTAAAGGCCAGAGGAAGCCTTAAAGTTAGATTCAGATTCATTTATTTTTCATTATATGGTACTTGTACTCTGAATGGACGTCATAACATTTTTTTATCTATCGCTGGTTCACAAAGTTGATGCTACCGAGAAGAACACGGGAAGAAACTCGTAGTTACTCTTTTCAAAATTTATAATTTGATCAAGGTCGATATCGATAAGTGTTTACACATAAAATTATCTAGGAAACTTAATAAATATAACTCTAAGTACAATATTTTTGATAAAGAATTAAAAAGAGTGGAGGAAGTGAAAGACCTTGGGGTAATAATAGATTCAGAACTACGGTTTATTAGTCATATAAATCATGTGATTAAAAAAAGCTATATGATGTTAGGATTTATTACACGAAACACCAGAGAGTTTACATCAGTACTAGCTCTTAAGGCCCTTTATAATGCACTGGTACGTAGCAACACTGAGTACTGTTCCTTTGTATGGTACCCAGTATATCAAAACAATCTTCAGCGCATTGAAAAGGTGCAGAAAATATTTTTAAAAAGACTATCTTTTAAAGCTAAAAAACATAAGGAGCTTAATAGCTATAATGACCGTTTGCATCATTTCGGCTACCTTCCATTATGGAAACGCAATCAGGCTCTGGGTAGTATTTTTCTTTTTAAATTATTTAATCAAAAGTTTGACTGTCCATCCCTCTTGAATCGGATTAACTTATATGTACCCATAATAGCATCAAGGGCGAGTAACTTGAGGATTTATAAGCCGTTTTATACTTATCGTAATAAGGTAAAGTACTCGTATGTTGATAATTCTCCGCTTAACCTCATACAAAGAAATCTAAATGTAATCTTTCGCAATACAGACATTGACATCTTTGCAGATACACTAGGTCTATTTAAGAAAAAAATTAACATGCTGTTGATGGATAATGAAATTTAAAGTTAATATCTTTAATTTTTATTTTTATTTTTTATATGTATTGCTGTACTAAAACTGTTGTCTGATTACAATGCTTCATTATATAAATGTTGTGCAAACCTTTAATTTAAGTGCATAAAATAGGAAACACCATTGTATCACTAATTAATGTAAAATACTCTTATGTACTTAGTTGGTATGCCTATATTAAATAAATAAATAAATAAATAAAAAGGTACATTATGTATTATTGAACAAGTGGAGCTGGAGATAATCATCGCACCAAGCGTTTTTATCGTTTAAGTAGGTAGTCATTAATTATATAGAAGGCTTTATTATGGAGATTTTGTTTAATGTAAGATTTAAATTTATTCTCTCAGAGACATGTTTTATTTCCGGGTATTTTATTGTAGAAGCGAACACAGTTCCCCATAAAATATTTTGATACTTTACTTAGTCTAGAGCTAGATACAATCCTTGTCTTGTATTAAAGGTATGTACCTACAATGTTTTTTTTGCGAACGCAACCATGTATCAATAAATGGTCCATAGAAAATAATAAAATTAATTGATGTTTTTTATTTATATTTACTATCAGGATAAAAATAAAATCAAAAAAATGGTAAGTTATTTCCCCTATGGCGGAACAAAGTTCAACGGGAGATACTTATTTTAAAAAAAATTAGAAAAAAGTAATTAAAATACAAGTTCAATATAGTAATAATATTCATACTTTCTTAGGATTTTATTTTTTTAGTAACCTGACGCAAATAGGGTTTATGTACCTATGTTTATTATAATTTTGATTTTGATTTGATTTTAATTTTGATTTATGAAATACCCGTGCGAAGCCGGGGCGGACCACTAGTACATAATATTTTCATAAATATATTGGCATGGGACAGTTAAAATATTTATAGACAACAGTTCTCGCAGGGTATCATGCTTTTGTAGGCCGTAAATACTCCTCGAAAACGAGCTGTAAGGTGATATCCCTTACGGCTCGTTTTTGTAAAATAAAGATGGTATCAATGTCGGCATCACTACCCCACAGTATTTTCTGTGAAAGTAGCTAAAATAAACGAGTCCAGCTGTTGTTATATCAGCGATCTGTCTGACAGCGTAAGCAGCAAAACTTAATTTGCTGGACCGAATATACCTATTGATGTGGGTGTGATTTATAATATCTATATACATAATATAAAAGGAGAAGCTGACTGACTGACTGACTGACATTATCAACGTAGGGCCTAAACTATAAGGGTTAGAAACTTGAAATTTTGCACAGGGGTTCCTATAATAACGTAGAGGAGCACAAAGACAGGATTTTTGAAAATTCACCCCCTAAGGGGGTAAAACGGGGGTTCAAAGTTAGTATGAAACTTTGCCGTTTTTGAAGTTATTCGAATGAAATTCAGTATGAAAGTTTTTCATAGAAAGTTTCGAAAATAATCCCTTATGGGGGTAAAAGGGGGGTGCAAAGTTAGAAGGTATCAAAGTATTTCGTATTTACCTACATTACTTCAATGAAATTTTGTAATTAGGTTATTAGTTCCTAATAATTATTATTGGTTTAAAGGTCTAGCGGGCCGCGCGCGCACGGATATGTCGAGGTGCTGCATGACCATGAGGTACGCAACCAGATCGCGGGCAGACGTCGTTAATGGTCGCTTCGGTTATTAAAAATTTCAAATTGAATTTCTTTATTCTTTTATGTGTTTAGATAGGTACCATTTCGAATACTTGCATACTTTTTGCAAAGTTCGAAGGACTAAATTAGATTAATAGTGTCTTTGAAGAGGGTGGCAACTAGGTGTAAACGAAACGGTAACTATTGTTGTCTTATTCCACGCGAGCGAAGCTGCGGGCGTCCACTAGTTAATATATAGTCTATGTCACTACGTCATGATGCACCTTTCTAATGGTAAAATTATTTTTGAAATCGGTGCAGTAGTTTTATTGTGAAAACATTATAAACACACATTTCCTCTTTATAATACTACAAGTATAGATAAAGGATTGATTATGGCAGTGTGACGGATACTATGAAAACGAATGCCGTTCTAATACGGTGTAAATACGGTAATAAATGAAGGTTAGATACATGATCAATGTGGTTAGGTATCTTTCTAATAATATATAATAATGTAAAACTATTTAAAATAAACCTATGATCTCATATGATTGCTTCAAGGGTGCAGGTGGCATCAATTCTGCATCTTCTGCCATTATACTTTGCAAAGACGGCTCATCGGGCACCGCATTTTTTTCAAGTACTTTGACAATTTCCTTGAGAATAAACTCTCCATGATATGAATCAAGATCGTTTATAAAATAACGTTTGAATGAAAATGTGTTGTTAAGTTCGGTAGAAGATTTTTCTGAAGACATTTTTCCGTTACCAATCTCCAAACGTTAAACGCGCGTCGAAAAAAATTGTTGGATTTTTGGCAAGAAACACGTTTTAAAATTGATTAATAAAATGTCAAATGACCATAGATAAGTAATAGATCAAGGGATAGATAGATATGCAATGGAGAACGTTTTCATGTTTTGTTTACGGAGGTATGACAGAAGAAATTCTAAAATATTTGTAGAAATTAATATTCGATTTATTTACATGCTTTAGGTTGGGATAACGTTGGGATAATATTTAGAAATGAATAGATACTGCAAATGGACTTACATTCATATTTATTGTAGTAAATAGTCTTTTTAGAGAGATAGAAATAACATTGTAGGAAGTGTTACTTACAACGTATATTATATAAAATAATTATGCTAAATTACACCATACAATACAACGTGTATTTATGTAAAGTATTGTTAGTAACATAGATTTTATAACAATTTGAAGCTTATTCTAATAGGCAATAATGATTAAAAGTTAACATTTTGGACGGAGAT
Organism: Carterocephalus palaemon; assembly: GCA_944567765.1. Classification (NCBI taxonomy): domain Eukaryota; kingdom Metazoa; phylum Arthropoda; class Insecta; order Lepidoptera; family Hesperiidae; genus Carterocephalus; species Carterocephalus palaemon. The sequence continues at coordinate 7,918,912 of OX155643.1, read as the reverse complement.
AGAAGGCTGTATTGTAAAACTTTAAAAACAATTAATATGATGTTAATAATGTATAAAATATCAGACATCTGCAAAATATTTTAAATCAGTCCTTACAGTCATTGGACAATGAATTATTTCTCATTTCCCAAATACAAAATAGTTAACAGCCGCTCTTACTGTTATTTTAAAGTGTAAAAACATAATAAAGTAAGAGTTCTATATAACTCAGTCTAGCTAGCCACATCCCAGGCCCTTTTCAGTGCAGTCTCTCAAAACTGAGAAGGCCTGGGGCTCTATTTTTGAAACACTCGCGTGACTTAATCGCTCTACTGCGAATCATTATAATTAAATAGAAACAATACGGTTCTATTGCGATTCAAAAATAGAGTTCATGCAGAGTGGAACGTGGGGGGACTCCAAGCTTCTCCAATGCTGAGTGGTGGATATAACTCAATATAGCTATAAGTAATTTAATAGAACAACGGAATTTTACTGTAAACAGCTGTAAAAAATCGTATAAGGTCCGTGGCATTAAGTACATAATACTTAATCAATTATACTAAACAGTAAGAAATTCAATGAGTCTACGTTGGTTAAGTATGAATTATAGTTTTACACATTATATTTAGTCAGGCTTATTTCAATAACAGTTTTACATCCTTAAGTACCTACCTAGTTTAGATTGTGACCACTAATGTATGAGCATTATGAAGAATCATAGACCGAAAAGTAGAAACCAATTCCAAATTAATCGTTTGATTTGCTTTGCTGCACTCGAATGAGTAATAATGGCACCTGGGAGATATCTTAATACTGACAAAATTGTACTACACTAAACCTATACAAATATACATATTTTGAAAATAATATTAGTTGTAGTGAATAAAAGGTCGGCTCAATCAAATTTTTTAAGTACCTGTGTTCTTAAATTAACTGCTTCTTTTAGCTTGACATATATTATATAGATATTATTTCATATATAAAATATGAAATACCTACTATTCTACTATCGGTTTACACTAATCGTTTTCGTCTTCATAAGTTATTAATATATTATTATAAGCACCTACAACTACCTACATGAGTACAAAAGCCACTCAACATTCCTAGAAAACTGGGACACCACTTGTTATTTCTTAACATTATGGCGTCTTTACAATGATTAAATTTCTAAGTACGTTTTAGTTTAGTACATTTATTTATTTATAGACGTATAAAATTAGTTCCCCCGGCGCGGCGTAGTTTAATATTCTGTCGTCCTATTCTTTTAACTCTATTACAAATATAATATGTATTGTAGATACATATATATTGTTTAAACAGTATTTTGTTACACATTAGAAATTTAAAAAATATTTGAATAGATTAGAATCCCTAGACTCAAATAGATAAGACCCAAATTACTGGCCAGAAGCTCATTAGGTACTGCATTGTTTTACATATCGGTTCCAAATGATGTTAGGCCACTTATGATATGATAGATAAATGCTAGAAGTGAGTTACCCAATAGTTGTTTCATTTTAAAAGCTTTTATTTAACTTCACTTGTATGTATCTATTTCCTGGAATCTTGCAATCAATATTTCACCCACTTCCACTGAAGCTATCGAGCTGAAATTTGGCACACATTATTTGGTTCCGATGACAATGCACGAAAATAAAAAAAAGTTATAAAAAGCTTATTTAAAAAAAAAATGTTGTGTTCAGCGGAAAATTGAATTGAATGTTAATATTGAAACCAGTAACGTGCCCACGTTACTGGACAGAATAGCAGTCGCGCTTGCCCAAGCGCGACTGCTATTCTCTCCTTGGTTCGATTCCAGGTTCAGGTAACAACTATTGTTAAAAGCTTTTATTTAACTTCACTCGTATGTATCCATTATTAATGTATGTAAGTATGTCCTGGAATCTTGCAATCAATATTTCACCCACTTCCACTGAAGCTATCGAGCTGAAATTTGGCACACATATTTGGTTCCGATGACAATGCATGAAAATAATTTAACGGTATAATTATTTTATAAATGCTACTGCTGCTGCTTAGCAGCTCAGAATCTGAACGAAGAACGGGTAACGTACCTAGACATAAATGAGACAAGAACATTATAAAGTGGAATGAATAATGGAATGTTATGTTTTCGTTGAATAATACTTATATTCCATTATAATAACCAGTTATTCGTATTGGGTTTAAAAGGTCGTAAATAGTTACTACCGAACTAAGCGACACAAATATTCACGTATTTTTAATACATAATAAAATTGTTTATTCAAGTGTTCAGTCATGATCAACACATGGTTTTTGGAAATAAACCATCTCACTTTAAGTTTCTTCCAAAACTTTAAAAGCGAAAAGCTATAATTTCCTTTTTAAATCTGTTTAATATATACATATTTCAAAATAATTTTACAACATAATTTGAATTTATAACACGATAACGCATGTGTCGTACGAATGTATGTAAATAAAATTAATAAACTTATCAGTCTAATATATTTAAAGTATTCGTCAAGCACCAATTCTTAATTATACGAGTATAGGTATATACATACTAATTTTAGATATGAAGATAAAAAAAAACATGTTTCAGATTATATTAAAAACGGAATAATAAACCGAGAATTAATAATAACTATTAATTATTAAAGTTGAGTTGTAATGACGGACTTGCGATGGATAATAGTTATTTCTTTTTCACCAATGCCCGACGGTGAACTTGGCTCTGAAGTAACTAGCCACGGCGAAAGGGATGACAGGGGCTGCGATTTTGGAGTTATTTCTTCCTTTCGTTCTGTCGATTTTGGTGATGCGGTCTTCGTTTGTGCACGTGGCGGCTCCACTACCACAATAGACACATATTGTGAGTTTGTTGGATTATTCTCGTTAAGAATTTTCGGTGATGGTGTGGAGGGTATCGAAAGATTTATGTTTGTAGATTCATTTACTATTTTGACTTCATTCTCGCGAGCCTTTAATATGTTGTTGCATTTTAACTGACCAGGTGGTAAATTTTTAGAAGACGGCAAATAACACTTCATTTGATTATTAGGCACTTCCTTGTCCACAGCTGAATCTATTTGGTCTCTCTTTACTTCGTTTTTAGAATCATCACTATTCAATTTCTCCTTAACTAAACTCATTAGTAGGTCATTGAGTGGGTTAAAATCTGAGGAGGGTGAACAATTGCAGGACGGCTTGTTTATCACCAGTTGTGTTAGATTGTTCTTCTTTTCCTCTGCAGGTTTATCCATTTTGAATAATACTTTATTGCTGATAGCATCTTCTTTTGATATCAATACTTCAACTGGTGGCTCATCATGCAACAAGTTCTTTACAGAAGGCTCTCCAGTTTCTGTTTTATTGTCACTATCTAGAAGTGACGATTTTTGAGACTTGGCACTACTCTTTCTGGACAGTGTGTCAAGAGAGGTTTCAGGTACAAGTATTGTAGTATCGAAAGAAGTACTGGGCATTTCATTAGATGGTTCCGGTGGTTGTTGAACCTCTGGCTTAGTAGTAGAGTTCTGTTTCTCACGCTCTCGTAAAACATGACTTTGCCGACGAGCAAAACGTTGGCTAGGCCGTCTTTCAAATTGAACTGTGCGGCGAGCACGGTTTTGCTGTGTAGTCTGATATTCCGTTTTACCAGAGTATTGAAATCTAGATCCCATTCGAAAGAAGTTTTGTCTAGCAGACGGCCCTTTGACAGGAGCTCTTAAACGGAAAAATGTATGGTGTTCAACTGCACATTTCCAAAGATGTTTACAAGCTTTTTCATTATGTAAACGAAATACAAAAGTATGTTCTTGTTCACGACCTTGATCATCATCCTCAACTACTACTAAAGTCAGTTTTTTTTTCTTAAAATCTAATTTACTTATTTTGGGCCAAAAGAATAACCCAATCTTTTGGGGGCCTTCAAATACCAATATTCCTGTTGGAGTCAAACCTAAATGGTATTCACATCCATCTTTTCCAAGAACAATGTGCATATCAACTCCATACATTTCAAGCCATTTAGCTTTATTCAAATAATTTACTTCTGCTTGTGCAGGCGTCAATCCTTTGTATTTTTTAAACTCATCTAAAATTTCAATCTCCATCTCTTCTGTTTGGTTGGGTACAAATCTGAATTCAGAAACTGTAGCAGGTGTGTGTATGGATTCATCAAAATCGCCTAGCTCAGACTGAAGAGCCAAAGCTGCTAATTCCACAGCAGTTGAATGAGGACATTCAAGTTTGCTTTCTACGATATCTTTCTTAAGTTGCAGAAAGAATTGGTATCTTGTCAACTCTTCTCTTAGGTTATTTGGTTCTGATGAATAAAATTTGACTTTTAACCTTAGAGTATATGGTGGTCCAATTTTAACTTGTTTTTTTATTGTTTTTGTGGGATCTAGCCAATGCTTTACATTGTTAGTGTCTGTGAATTGTAGGCCAAAATAGTCTTTCTCAATGAGGTCTAAAGAATAAAAAACCTGTTCATAAAGATCTGCAGCACTAGCTTTTTTTGACAAATTTATAGATAAATCAGTATCATCAAGAAGCATTACCTTGCATTGTATCAAATTCTTGTTGCTTGTTGACTTTTGATTCTGTTTATTTCGATTCTGGCTTGAGGAGCGACCTCGTCTGCTTAGGAAGCGCAGCATCTTTAACACCAATGTTTACCTGTTTGACAATAACATGATTATTTTTACATTGGGGTTTTCAGTATAGGTAGGGGTTAGTGGCTAGCCTTGTAAAACCCAAATATCTTCAACAAGGTTTAAAGATAGTTTTACAACTAAAAAACAACCGGTTGAACGTGCCCTCCAAAGCACGGAAACGCCCATTAAATTTTACCACTAGCCATACACAAACCGAGCGCGGCCGTCGTTGTAACTCGGCATACGATCGACGCGAGTTATTGGGCATTGGACACTTCTAAATATTAAATACTTTTATGATCCTATTGTGAATATGGAACCAGTGTGTAACACTTTATTGAGCATCCTCTTCATATATACAGTACCTACTTTGAACACATACCTATAATTATATGAGAAAAATAAAAATACTCAGTTTCACATATATTACATCGACACTATATAAATAAAAGAAAGCATGAAAATAGAATTAACTAACCAACTTTATCCAAGCAGGTAAAAGGAATTGATGTTGAACTTGAAGTGATGAAATTCCTGCGCTTGTGGTTGTCTAGTCTTGGCTATCATCACAGATTACCTTTTCAAATGGCTATCATTTAGTTATAATTAAAAAAAGTGTTTTTATATCGAAAGCACCTAAAGTTGGTTAAAAATAAATCCAGAATTAGATTGCATTTACTTCACTCCACAAAACACTAATTTAACAATTTATTCTCGAATCTTGAAATTACAAAACAAGTTTGTACGTATCATAGATAAGTAAACATCATTAAATTTAACAGATGAACACAATTTTAACTTGGACTTATAAATCACAGATTAATTTAATTGTTATAAATCTGTGTTTAAAACAAAATACTCTGTGGTAAACATAAACCTCTGTACCACAGACTAGGTAGAGATACTAAATATCTCAGTACACTGCCAGCAGCGCATACTGTGTCTCCCTACTGTGAATATATTTATTCTGTACTCTGTGTATACATATCACACATCACACATAGAAGTAATAGATCCGTTCCATCCATGGAAGTAATACATTAGAATTTATCAGGAAGGTATACTATACTGCGAGCCGGAAAAGAGGCTCTGAAATCAAGCTGACTCTTCGCTGCGACCCATAGACGTCCCACTGCTGGGCACGGGTCTCCCCCACAGACGCAGCTGCGGGAGGTCTAGAGCATACTCCACCACGCTGCTCCAATGCGGATTGGTGGAGGGGTTAGTGGCCAACCCAGTGTCGAATGTTCTCAAGCCACCCGAAGGTCTTCGACAAGGCTTAACGACTGTTTCCAACATTGAAAACAACCGGGACCGACGGCTTTACGTGCCCTCCGATGCACGGTAGCGTCCATGAAATTTTGCCACTAGCGGTCACCCATCCACAAACCGACCGGGCCCGTCGTTGCTTAACTCTTTCGATCACATTGAATCGAACCGAGCCATTGGGCTATGGACGCTACAAGCTAAGCTGACCCTTACTTGTCATTAACTGGCAAGGTGTAATATTCAATTAATAAAGTGATAAATAAAATTACTAAAGTTTCATTTGCACTTCTAAATCTTATTAATATGTATGGCCCTGTCCATAACTTGCAAGGACACCGATGGGACGCCAAGCAACCTAGTGATGTGTCGTTCGCGGCCGTTATGGTTGATGGTCGTCACAATTTCTTTGATAGACTATTATTTTAAGACAGTTAAGAAATTAATTATAATTAGTTCAAAGCCTGTTCTAATGAAGAGTAATAAATTATGGATCGTTCAAGTTGTCTCTTTTTCTGGGCTGAAGTGTAAACTATGTGTTTCTAATTATAATATTTGATTCTATATGCTGGAACAGGAAATATTAGTAATGCGATATTCGACATCTTTGTAATGAATAGAATATCTAAGGGAATACTAGTCGTGCTGCAACTCCAGTTACTGGAGCGCCAATCTGTGTAACTTGCTTCCCCCCATCGCGACCATGGAAGCAGTCCTCTTCACGTACACATATAGGGAGAGGCCAGGGAATCTCTGCTCCGGGCAGCCGAAGGAGGTAGGACAAACTGGCAATCACGTGCCATGAGGATGCTCTTTGACGACCTCATGACATGCCGAATCATGGCGATGCCCAGCGACGCCACTACCAAGCAGTTAGTCTTCAACAAGCTGTTCAATGTTACTATACCACCAAGAAAGGGATGGATGCACAAGGCTCCAAGATCTTCTTAAAAACAGCGATATCATCTGGTATTCGGATGGATCTAGAAAGGGTGGTCAATCTGGGGGCCTTTTGTGGACCACAGGGGGTAGGTAGGTCTATAAACTTAGGTATCCACGCCACCGTTTTTCAGGCTGAAGTTTATGCAAGTATAATCTGCGCACACGAAAGCCTTGACTTATACTATACGAATAGTATCACCATAATCTCGGACTGACGGTGCAGATACCACAGAGTACTTTGTTATCTGCATGGATGCTTTTTTTTTTATGGATACAAGATAGCAAACGAGCTTGCAGCACCACCCATCCGCTGCCGCCCATGACAACTGTGACTGACTTTGAACAAGACTCAATTAGGGACTGGGATGGTTAGTCCAATTAGTTGAGAAAGTTAATTAGAACATTAGTTGGTCAGTTCGTTAGTAGGTATGAGGACTGGGGACTGTTAGTGATAGTTAGTCCTGTTAGTTGGTGTTAGTAATAGTAGTGAGTATCATTCAGTTCAGTTCTTCAGAGTTCATTACGCTATTCATAATATTAGGTCTTTTCTGTCTCTGCTGTTCTGTGATTATCAGCATATTTATTCTGTGGTGATCACAGAACATAATACTCCTGTGGTGATGATCAAAGAGTATAATAATATGTGATGATACGATAGGAGATATCTACTTACTTTGTGCTATGAGTATTATTATCCCTTATTAGTTTGTGAGTATTATATATATTCTGTGGTGATGATGTGAATGTGTGTGGTTCAAACACTTCAAACGAGTATTATGTTCTGTGCTTCAAACTTCAATTCAATTCACTGTTTTCTTTTTCACACTTTCACAGATTCCTGCGGCTGTGATTGTATGTATTGTATTGTATTAAAGTACTATCACTGCAATCTATAACTTTCTCAAAATAATAACTTTTTCACTAGAAAGGATTTAAAATTATGATTAAAATATCTTCCGTATTACTAGTCACAGGTCACAACGGATTCGTAAGCAACCCTAGTCACGCTGGTATTAACTTGGCTTAGCACACATCAATCGTAAGTATTGTTCTAACCTAAAGGTTTCATCATCTTTGTTAAAAAAATTATTAAATAACGAAAATATCCTTGTTTTATCTAAAATAATTTTGAGTTAATTACTATTGACTGTTGTTGAAATGTATTTTGCTTGCTTAATGTTTATAGCATGAATATGCTTTATAATAAGTACCTACTTAAGCATGTGGCATCTGGCTTATATGATGACAAGTATTTTCGACACATGCTTTGCTATCTTTTGACCAAAGAATTTTTCAAAGATAGTAAATACAGTTTTGTTGTTCTAGATGCCTGTAGCTGATGAGATACAGACTTCATGGGCTGATGAGGTTGAAATAGACCAGGGAGCACTTCCGGCGCCCTCGGAAGTAGTTCAAAATGGACTGAAGATTGTTACAGAATATAAATACGATAATGATAACAAAAAAGTCAAGATTGTTAGAACTTATAAAATTGAAAAACGTGTTGTTTCTAAGGTAATATATATAATGTGTAGAATACCCAATAATTAACTTTAAATACACTAATTTAAATACTAGTACTTAATAGTAATATAAATACATTTGAGCTCATTGACCTACTAGGCTTTTATGGATATATTATTAAGCATGTTGCAAAAGGCCTTCTGAGCCAGCCACACTGCTGCCCATCTGTTCCAAATGACAAACAGGATTCGGAAAGTCACTGGGATTAATGAGCTAAGTTTATATACCCACTTGTCACACATACACTACAATACAGAAATACTTCATTGTACACCAAGAAAGTACACACAAAAATACAGGAATATACAATATTATGGCAGTCTAATAATATTGCTGTAAGCAATAACTTAGAGAAATCTTTTGATGTCTTAGCAATAGCTCAGAGCGAGCTTTTCCAGCTACTAAGGCTGGCATATCCAAAGGAAAAATTTATTAAATAAAAGTAACTACCTTACCACATAGACTGGAACACAAATGAGCTAAAGAATATTAATCTTACAAATATACCATATTCAGTCTGAGAACATTCATACATACATATGAATATGAAATATTATTACTTATTGTACTATTATTTACTAAACAATATCCTATTAATTTATTGCAACTTATTTTTTATAGAGCATTGCAAAACGTAAGACATGGAGCAAGTTTGGTGATTCTGCTAATGATAAACCTGGCCCAAATCCTGCGACAACAATGGTTTCTGAAGATGTCCACATGCAGTTCATCAGCAGTAAAGAAGAGAGCCAACGACCTGATGATGGAGAGCTTGATGGTCTGAAGGTACAGCTTGATGTGTTGAAATGAATGTCTGTCTGTCATATTATATGAGCTTTTCTGTGTCTATTATGTATATAATATCAACAAAAATTCTACATAACCCAATAATATACATTATGATGTACATGTGACTTATGCTGTTATTGCACATCTTAATAGTGAATTTGGTATATCTGCTCATCAGCAGTATTGTATAATATTTTAATTTTGCATGGTGTAGAAATAGTTATGGGTAAAGAACTGGCTTAGGTTATGCAGTGCTAAAAAATAATAAAGCTGCAGAAACAATAAATACTACACCATTTTGTTGCACTGCAGACTGCTATTCTTGTTAAATGTTACGCCATAGTAGTTAAACATAATCCTCACATCAATAATAAAAAAATTACATCTTTTATTTATCTGCTATAGGCCATACATTTTTTTGTTTTAGAAATTTACTAAACAAAAAAACATACTATACTAAAATACAGAATTGTTTTGGTGTATAATCGTAATAATATTTTATCCTGTTAAGCCACAAACCAGCAGCGTGATCTACAAGTGCCGTACATGCCAAGGCGACCACTGGACTCTGAGCTGTCCCTTCAAGCATACTCAGCTAGCACAAGCTAAGGCCAGTGAAGCTGCTATAGCTGCAGGTATGCTTTCTTTCCAACATAACTAAATCATATAATATGGATGTAAATTATGTAATTACAAGTTCTTAGATATTACAATAACTGTATTTAATTATTATAAGGTAGCTGTTAGTTTACATAGCTACATCCTGGATACCATGTTTATTGCATGCATTTTTCAAATTCATATGACTTATTTAACAAATTACTCCTTGCCAATCAAATTCTAATTTCGACTGATGATAGAAAATGTGTCACAAATGTTATTTAGTTCATTGTTGGTATGTCCATGCGAAAATGTTTTGTATACACTATTTGTATCTAATATTTAATATAAATCGGTAAACAAAAAACGATGGTCTTATATATACACGTATTTTGAATCTTTCAGATTCTAAAGCCCCTGCTTCTAATAAATACGTGGCGCCATATTTGCGCGACGGCGCAGCCCGTGGCACCGGCCGCGAGCCGCCGGGCATGCGTCGAGATGACTACGCCGCTATCCGCATCTCGAACTTGAGCAATTTTGCTGATGAGATGGACCTTGAAAAACTTACCACGGTCTTTGGACCTATCCAGAAGCTGTACCTAGCTAAAGAGAAGGTATTTATTTGTCCATCTATTTTATGGCAAACTAATAATCTTGCAATTGGAAGGGACTGGAAATGTTAATCCAGTTCCTATAGAATTAAATAGGATGTAAATAGGAACATTGCTTTGCAAGGTCAGTAATCATGAGGTAAAGTCCTGTTCTGATCTGTGATTAGATCTCTTGAGGACCAATATTGTCTCGACTGGCAACTACATATTTTCAGAAAACAAGATTAAACTACATTTAGAAACTTTACACTTGCTAGTATACTTATACAGAATATGTACCAGGCCACCCTAGTGAAGTGAAGGGTTTTAAAACCTGGTAGGGTAAATAGGTCTGATCTCTTCTGTAAAGTTTATTAAATATATCTTAAAAAGTTTAATAGTGATGATAAAACATTGTTACAGAGCACTGGGGAATGCAAAGGTTTTGCTTACGTCCATTTTAAGCACCGGGCTGATGCAGCAAGGGCAATACAGGTCCTCAATGGCCACGGATTTGACCATTTGATCCTAAGTGTAGAATGGTCTAAGCCACCACAGAACAACTAACAAATTCTTTTTTATTTGTAAATTTCAGTTATTGTTGGTAATTTGAACGAATTTAAAAGAATTAAAAGTTGATCATGATAAAATTGCTATTTAATTGATATCTCATTTACATATTGAACTTTGTATTTGTACCCATTATTTATTCAATTAAATGTTACAATATAATATTTCGTATGGGGCTATACGAGAATATGTTTGGAGTACACTCCCTGAGGAATAATTTTATAAATATAGCAGACACACTGAAAATAGGAAATGAAACTTGTTTGTTTATATTGGATTTATTTCAATCTTGCATGGGGACAGAAGGACAGCACTGACAGAAGCGCATGTGTATATATTGTGCAGCAAACAATGTTATTCATTAAAGGAGGATGGCCATTTTGGTAATTGGATGAATCATGCACCATTGGATAGCACTTTTCAAGTGTATAAAAAGAATCTGCCTCTTGCCCCGCGGCCGTGGCCGCTCGGTTAGCGACATTGGTTAGATAGAATGCACCAGAAAATGATCGGTAGATCATAAGGGCACCGACCATCACCCGATGTCCTGTCCAGGCCAACCGCCAATACTTGTCCCTTACTCTATGGATTCAGCCCGTTAATAGGTATGGTATACCGAGAGATCACCAGCTGATCGACCCTTGCAAAACCTCACTGGCGGTCGTTGATCAACTGATGCTCCCCGAGATACTTGAGCAACAGGTTTTGATGAACCGCTCCATTACCTTAGAGAGTAGGGAGTTGATCGCGATAGATCTGCAATTTGATAGAACGGCACTATCACCTTTTTTGGGAATCGGGTGAACGAGGGTAACCTTCCAAGAAGACGGCACTACAGTTGTAGCATAAAAAAGTGTTAAGAGGCGCGTAAGCACCGGAGTCAGCTCGGGAGCGCACATCTTCAGCACCACTGCAGGGATTCTGTCTGGCCCACAAGACATCTTCACATCAAGGGGCAAAAGACATCGCGAAGGCGTTTGAACAGGTTAGGCATATAGGCCTTCTCTCGAAATTAGCAACTTACGTCCTACCTGAGAGGTTGTGCAACTGGATTGCCAGTTTCTTGTGCGTGCGTGCTATTCAGGTCGTTGTTAACGGTCACTGCTCGGACATGGAACGTATTAACGCTGGTGTTCCCGAAGGTTCTGTGTTGTCTCCCAAGACATGTTACACCAGAATCCTATGCATGATGTGAATTCATTGCTATGCAGATAACATCACTGGTGATAAAAACTATATGAGCCGTGCGGATACCCCTCAGTAGGTTTGCGCGTTCAGCGTCAGCAGTCAAATTTGCGCGCTCTCCGCTACAAAAAAACCAAGAAAACAACCGGGACCGACGGCTTTACGTGCCCTCCGAAGCACGGTAGCGTCTAGCGTCCATGAAATTTTGCCACTAGCGGTCACCCATCCACAAACCGACCGCGCCCGTCGTTGCTTAACTCTTTCGATCACATTGAATCGACGCGAGCCATTGGGCTATGGACGCTACATATAGACGATCCGAGTTGTTGGCGATCCCAATCTTACTGGTAAATTGGAAGACCTCCTTCGTCTGAGTGCCCCGAGGAATTACATAAACTAATACCTACCACCAATCTCATTCTATTATCGCACTACACGCCGAGGTTTGAAGTTTCATCAACAACGACTCCTGGTCTAGAACCACCGTGCGCTTCTTGTGGTCTTGTTTACGGCGAACTGGTCTCATGTGGAATGAGCTTCCGACTGAGGTTTTTCCTTCGACCTAAGGCATGGAGTGCTTCAAGAAGAGTGAAACGGTCCCTTCAAGGCAGGTAACGCACTAACGCACCTGTGATAAAGTGTTTAGATGTGTTCAAATGACCCTTGTAGTTTGTCATCAAAATCGATCGTCAAGTTGCAAACATCTCAGCCCTGCAAATATACATAAGTACATACTTTAAGAATAATCCATCAATGAAATGTAGAGTACCTATAGGTACATAAGTATTTATTAATAGATCCAGAAGCCAACTTATTCTATTCATTGCATAGAATAAGTTGGCTTCTGGATAGGTACCTACTAGTGCAATACTAGTAGGTACCTAATTAACTTATTTCTTAGAGTTTGTAGAATTATCTGAGTAACGATCGATTTAATCTTTTTTTTTATGGATACAAGATAGCAAACGAGCTTGCAGCACCACCCATCCGCTGCCGTCCATGACAACTGTAACTGACTTTGAACAAGACTCAAAAGGACTGGGATGGTTAGTTCAATTAGTTGAGAGAGTTAATTAGAACATTAGTTGGTCAGTTCGTTAGTAGGTTAAAGGACTGGGGACTGTTAGTGATAGTTAGTCCTGTTAGTTGGTTGCTACCTTTCCAACTGGACCATAATTGTTTTATAAACAATTAATACACGGCAGAAATGGCACTAGGTACCGTGGCGGGCGTTGGTACTGCCCCGGCGAACTCTATAAAATATGGAACCAATTAGGTTTCATCAAAAAAAACCTATTTGGTTCCCTATAGGCTCTACCACCTAACAAAAACATACCAATTCTAAATTCAACAAGACAATTAATAAAATAATGTATTTGCATAAAGTTTTCCTTTTCGATTATTTTGTTTTTGGTTATAACCTAGCTGATGTGAGGGGTTATAAAATGATAACGTTTGATTCCATTCTCTGTCTACGATTTTAATGTTTCATTGATAAAATTACAGTTATTTGTTATATATTCGTAGTTTGAAGATTAAATCCGTTGAACGTTTTTTTTTTCAAATGCACTTTTGCTGTATGGTCACAAAGACCTTTGCGGCGTCACCGAATAGGCGTGGAACTATCTATCAGTAGTTAAGTTACCGACCATGGAGGAGAAATTTCCCTTCATGTTACGGACCAATCTGCCACTGCCATCTAGTAGAATAATTATTAATTGAATCACAAATGTTTTTGTTCGTTCTACAATATCGATGTCACCACTTTGTAAGGTATGTATGTACCGTCACCACTGAGCAAGTAATCACTACGTTTTTAGAGACGGGACTCCCTAGTAAAAAAATTAAAAAATATCAAAAAACGAAACACATGGACTGGCTCAATGCCAACCTAACCAAATTATAAAACTTCACCCAATGTTGCCAACGTGAACCAAAAAATAGGGATGCCACTGTTGTCGATAAAATAAGATCGATAACATTAGTAAATACTTCAAAATTTCTCAAATAAAAAATCAAGTTAAAAAATAGTTTTTTATTAATTTTATTTCATTACAATATAGTATATAAAAAGAAGTTATATTTAATTCATTTTCCGCCGCCGCTGAAGGATCTGGACTCCGCGTGTGTTGATTCTGGAGGTTCTGCAACAAATGTGGAATGGGTTGTCTTATTCATTAATATTTTAACGGGTTAAAACACTATTTTTTGTAGGCAGATTAACGGTTACCTACTATATCGCGACGTTTCGACTTGGTTGCACAAGTATATAGGAGAGGGTCAAAGAACACAATCATCATCATCACAACCATTAATGCAAAAACCTTTTTTTTTCCTATTTGTCACAGCTCAGTCGCTGAACTGATTTTAATGAAATTAGATAAGGAGGAAGTTTAAAGAGGGAATTTACTTAGAGATGGAGGGTAAATAAACTTTTCTTATAAATAGCACTGATACAAAAATGGATTAATCGATAGTCGATAAAAAAACTGCACTGCACTAGTGTTTGCGTAAAACATATTCCCACATTTTTATTTAGAAATATTATGTCCTGAAATTCAATAAGTGATAAGATACATTGATTTAGAGTATAGTTAAATTCGTCAAACATACTTACTGATCTTCATCCAGTGGAAATTGAGCCATAAATGTTCGTTTATTGTCTTCCTGCCGACTTGTCCTTAATCCACATATCTCGCACTTTACAAGTGGCGTATTTAAAATATTTATCAAATATAAATCACGTATAAAGATTATTACACACGATAACGACGCAAATTACTATTAAACAGCTTTAATTTTAAGTATAAAACAGAGAACTCGACAGAACAGTAAACTGACATTGTTGATTGACGGATTCTGTCGCCATTAAAAGATCCATGCGTTCATACTAGCTTTTTTTTAAACTAAGTTTCGCCAGACTGACCGTCACTACCGTCTTCCTCTAGCAGTACCCCCCCCAGTACTGGTTGCGATCACAGAAAGAGAGTTTATAGAGTACATTTTACATACTGGCTGTTTGTTTGCGACGAATGCGATGCGAATGCGATCGAGAGGAAGAGGACTGCGAAGTAATAGTGAGTGTTCTGTGCACAGAGAACATTATGGTCACAGAGTACATTTTTGATAAATTTGATAATGATTCTGTGGTTCTGTGCGACCGAGAGGCGAGAGATAAAATAATAAATTTAAATATTTTATATTGTTGTGGTGCATAATTTCCTAGCAATAATTTGATTTCTGTTGTTGCAACGGTTAAACCAAGCCTATTATTTATTAAACCCCATCAAATGTGAGTATGGCCACCCATTATTGTATTTGTATTAATGTATTGTTATTGTTATTGCAAAATATTTCTTGTTTCACCTTCACCGCTTAAATAACCATACAATGAAATTTATTAGAAATAATTTATTAGAAAGTTATTAATAATATACGATATGTATACAAATTGAGATGGACATTTAAAACAATCTATAAAGAAATAGGTTGGAGTTGGAGAAAGGCAATGCTATCGTAAATAATGGGTAATAACTTACTGTTTACTACTTGCTAATAATAAGGAGGCAATATTTTGAAAATTACTCATATGAAAATGCGCGCTTAATAAATTAAAATTAAGTTTTTTTAATTGGAGGGTTTCTGATTATAGATGCCTGTTGCTGATGAGATACAGACATCATGGGCTGATGAGGTTGAAATAGACCAGGGAGCTCTCCCGGCACCCTCGGAAGTAGTTCAAAATGGACTGAAGATTGTTACAGAATATAAATACGATAATGATAACAAAAAAGTCAAGATTGTAAGAACTTACAAAATAGAAAAGCGTGTTGTCTCAAAGGTATCACCAATTTAAATTTTGAATTCTATGCTATTCTTTCGTTTGAAATTCTTAAAAAGCATGTTAAAACTTTCAAGTTATGTTTTTTTTATTAAATTGATATTGAGTTAGCTAATGTAGAGTTGACAAATTTATTTTTATGCATTTAAAGTCATTATTTTAAGAGCATTGCAAAACGCAAGACATGGAGCAAGTTTGGTGATTCAGCTAATGACAAACCTGGCCCAAATCCTGCAACAACAATGGTTTCTGAAGATGTCCACATGCAGTTCATTACCAGCAAGGAGGAGAGTCAGCGTCCTGATGATGGCGAGCTTGATGGATTAAAGGTATTAATTTTGTGAGAAATCATTGCAAAGTACTAGTGCTATAGAATTACATAATATCACACCGGTATTCACCAAAGGCCTTCCTAAAAAAGAAATTATAAATATTAAAATTAAAAATAACTAACTATCATCAGTATCATCACCACTCTCTTGGTATTAGAAGAATATATTTACCCAAAGAGATCTGAAGATTGATATTTAAGTTAAATGATTACTTATGTCATATTAAGCCACAAACCAGCAGCGTGATCTACAAGTGCCGTACATGCCAAGGCGATCACTGGACTCTGAGCTGTCCCTTCAAGCACACACAACTGGCACAAGCCAAGGCCAGTGAAGCTGCTAAAGCTGCAGGTAAGTTTTTCTTTTTTTTAATTTCAGATATATACAGACAGAATAAGTGTGTGAATCAGAATGCACATAACTCTATATTTCGAATTTCACTGATACTGGTCTAAGTTTTAGGTGGTTTCTTGTAGGAAATATGTTTGTATGCGAAATTTGTAAGTAGTAAATTATACGTGTGTAAGTAATTTGAAATTTGAAAAATAGACATAAAATTGATGCCTTGGCGATTTTCGTAAAGAAACATGATTTAAGGAGTCTGTACTCTAAATGGTTGATTGATGGATGAAAATTAAATTACTGTTAAAAAATATTATAAATTTTAGTAAAAGGTGTGCCAAGATAATTCATCAATATAGCTTAAGAAAATTGTGTATAAATACAAATCATTTTAAAATGACAGATTCCAAAGCGGCCCCTACCAACAAGTACGTAGCCCCATTCTTGCGCGAAGGCGCAGCCCGTGGCACTGGCCGCGAGCCCCCGGGCATGCGTCGCGACGACAATGCTGCAATCCGCATATCGAACTTGAGCAATTTCACTGTCGAGGCCGACCTGGAAGACCTTACCAAGGGCTTTGGGCCCGTCCAGAAGCTTTATCTTGCTAAGGAGAAGGTATTTATGGTCCTTTTCAATCTATGGGGTTAGTGATTTCCTTTAAGCCAACAGCTAATCCTACATAAAATGTAAGTTAGCTATGCTTAAAAAATTTGGCTTCAAATTTTATTGACCCATCCCACTATCTACTGCTGACTATGAAATTTGTGACAAAGAACACCTCAGGCCTTACCAATGGGCAAACCTGTATGCATGTTTGTAGGAATACCTGGAAAATATTTGCCATTAAAAAAGGCTATTAGTTTAGGGAAAGCAAATTTAATTTAAAATTATTCTAGGGTTGGCAGTTTATTCCCAGCTTTTAATTATATTTACTAGAGTATGATAGGGACAGAAAGACTAACAAGATCAATTCTGTTTTGAGTTCTTGTATAATATGTTTGTATCAGTCAGAACCTTAATCTTCTTTATTGAAATAACATGGTTTGTTTCAGAGCACTGGCCAATGCAAAGGATTTGCATATGTTCATTTTAAATTCCGGGCTGATGCAGCTAAAGCTATACAGGTCCTCAATGGTCATGGATATGACCATTTGATCCTTAATGCAGAATGGTCCAAGCCTCCACAAAACAACTAAGAAAGTTATAATGCACTCTCATCTCAAATATTTCATTTATTGTATACAAGAAATAAATGAAGATTTCATATAAAAATAGGTGTTTGTTATTTATCAATACATATTATACACATATTTATGACATGTATAATGTGACACTGTGAGTTCCAAAGTATAAATGTACTCACAAAGTATGTTCATTGAATTTTATAGTCTGAAAACTTTCTATATGCTTTCAGATTGATCTTAATTCTAGTACTCTAATTTCTCAGTTTCTTTTTTAAACTTTAATCAACTGAATCAACCTTTATCAATTCACATTCATTAAATCAATTAGGGGTTTATCCTTTTTTTTTTGTACTTCATATTATATTATATTTTCAAAATATCTTGCTTGTTAAAAAAAATACATTCTAATTAATAAGTATCAACATTTATTCAAGCAAAACCATTATTATGGACTAAGACAGTAATTATATAATTACAAAAGTAATAATGTTTCTCAGGGCAATAAATTAAGCTTAATATTTTACTTGGTAAAACTATCTTAACTACTTAGTAGAGTATAGTGTGCTTATACAAACGAAATAAAGTATTCTAAACATAGTGGGGAATAAATGAAATATTTATACAATGACTGAATGAGAGGTTCCTAATACTAATATTTTAAATATCTATATCATATCTTTCATCGTCACTGTTTGGGCTGTAGGTGTTTTCAGGCAAGCGAACTTCGCCACAAAACATGAGCTCAACATAACTGAAGTAGTCCAGAGCAATGTTTGTCAGCATTGCTCCAGTAGTGACACCTAAGATTGTGCCTATAACTGGTCTTTGGCCAACAGAGCTTCTCAGTATTGCCCACATAAAGATGGACCCAAGAGGCCACAGGCAACCACCTAAAAAGGCCCAGGAGAACCTCCTGGCAGGAGCGGCAGCTGCAATGTGAGGACGGGCCCAAAGCCACAGTCCAGCTCCTCCACCAGCAGACAGGAATAAAACATCAGTTATATCTCTCTTTGGGAACAATCTGAAACAATTATTTGAATTGTTTTCTCACATTGAATAAATACAAAATGTAACTGTTAAACCAAAATAATAATATGAAATAAGCATGACATTATATTCTAGATACAATAGCAGTCAATACAGGTTTATTACATTTGCTTATGGGTTGGAACCCATTTCTCAAATTTCCACATTTTTCAACAAGATAAACAATGCCATAAGTGCAGCAATAATGATAATACTATTCTTACCGTATCATTAAATGAGGGTTCATTACACTCACAGACAAAGTTGTGTAACTAAAAAGGCCTTGCATGGGTAAATAGTAGTACAGGACATTATCTCTCGTAAAAGGCGGTATTTTTACTTTAGTTACAGATTTATTTAAATAGTCAATAGTTTTCGGAACCGACATTGGTAAACTAGAGAACTGTTTTCTGACATTTTGATAAATTCTCTCTAAAATTTCCATTCTTGATAATCCCTTGCAATGTTGAATTAATTAGTACACTTTAAGGTTACGTTACACATTATTTGGCAACAGTTACCATTTGTGACGCTATAACTATAATTTGCCAAATATCATGAGATGTAGAATTTAATTTGCAGTGAGATTCAGCGT
Organism: Carterocephalus palaemon; assembly: GCA_944567765.1. Lineage (NCBI taxonomy): Eukaryota > Metazoa > Arthropoda > Insecta > Lepidoptera > Hesperiidae > Carterocephalus > Carterocephalus palaemon. The sequence goes on along the minus strand of OX155643.1, from coordinate 7,899,492 downwards.
CAGCGACAGTCACTAGTCAGCGATATTCTCTTTGGATTTTGGATGGAAGGAATGACACTTGTCTTGACTTGACTGACAGTCGTCACTCAGTTAAAGAGCACAGATTAATATATTAGTAGCTAGCTAATGCTAATTTATTAATCTGTGCACTCAGTTTTGTTGATTTGATACTAATAAAGTTTATGCAAATGCCAGTGTTGCCAGTGGCAGATGGTCAAATATAACAATGAGACAGCTCAAAAAGTAACATTTTCATTATTTTATGCCATATAAGCAGAAAACGATTGACTGGTAATCTTAAGAAAAAGTGACAGATTACGGACAGTTTTTTTTTAGATTTTACTCGCAGGTCGTGCGTTTGTCAATAATTTGTGTCAGGGTCACCACAGAGTACATTTTATCTAACTGAGGGTCACAAAATCAAGCGAAAAAAAAAAGACGTTTCGTTTCACGGATCTAGTACTTGCTGGAAAATATTTAGTAATATTTTGAGTCGTGTATGATGAGAGGGTCAAAAATAACGTAAACATACGTAGTATCTCTAGCTAGTTTGTGACGTAAACCACCAAACCTAGTTACCTACTTGTAATGCTGGAAATTAAACAAGGTTTTCTTTAAAGAATTGTTAAAAAATACCTTGCATTATAAAATTGTTTGCTGTAGGAAATAAGAGTCAGTCAAAATGATTAATTCGCTACGATATTTCTGCGTGGATCATGTGTGTAAAAAAAGAGTTTCAATTTTAAATAATTACTTATTTATTGGATGTAGGAGAAACCTCGAGACTTGTTCAGTAATTCTGGGTATAGAAACTTCTTGCGATGACACAGGTTGTGCAATTATAAATAACAAAGGGGTGATTTTAAGTGAACAATTACGATCACAGAATTTGATGCATCTTAGAAACGGAGGTATTATTCCAGATGTTGCCCAAGATTTGCATCGAAAATATATTGAACCTACAATAGAGGAAACACTTAGTGATGCTAAATTAACAATAAGAGATATCACTGCTATAGCAGTTACTCTTCAGCCAGGCCTTCCACTAAGCTTAGCAATTGGAATGAAGTATGCCAAACACTTAGCGAGAAGATACAAAACACCAATTATTCCCATCCATCATATGGAGGCACATGCTTTGACTGTAAGAATGCAGCATCCAGTGTCCTTTCCATATTTAACAATGCTTATATCTGGTGGACATTGTCTGCTTGCTGTAGTAAAAGATGTTAACAAATTTCTGCTGCTAGGAGAATGCAATGATAGTGCCCCAGGAGAAGTTTTCGATAAATTGGCGAGGCGTATGAAGTTAAGAAACTTACCAGAATATTCTCAAATGTGTGGAGGGCTAGCAATTGAAATTGCTGCTTCGAAAGCTACAAATCCTCATATGTTCCAACTCCCACTACCATTAACTGAATATAGGGATTGCAACTTTAGTTTCTCTGGCATCAAAACATCTGTATTATATCATCTTTTAAAAAAAGAAAAAGAGCATAATATTACTGCAGACAAGCTAATACCAGAAGTAAACGACTTGTGTGCAAGCTTGTTGATGACTGTATCTAGGCACTTAGTTCACAGAGTACAAAGAGCAATTGAGTTTTGTCAGCAAAAAGACTTGATACCAGAAGAAAATAAACAGCTTGTTGTGTCTGGGGGAGTGGCCTGTAATAATTATATATTTAATGTTATATCTATGTTGTGTGATGAATTTGGCTATAAAATATATCGACCTTCTCCAAAGTTATGTACTGATAATGGAATAATGATAGCTTGGAATGGCTTAGAAAAATGGAAGCGAGGAATAGATATTGTAAAAGATCTAGGCACTCTGGATATACAGGCAATAAGTCCACTTGGTCAAAGTCTTATTTGTGAAGTAGCTCAAGCAAGAATACCATCAAAGCTTAGTAAACTTAAATTAAGATTATAGCAATTTTATTTGTTGCCCAATATTATTTTATTAATTTATTGTGATTGTAAGTAATATTTGCTGTTTATCTTAGCTTAATTATTTTGATGAAATAAATATATTATTAATTTTTCGTGGAGAATATGATAAAGTTCTTTATTTTACTTAAATATTTTTAGACAAACAAAATTCTGAAATTAGCTTCAGCTTGATAAACATCATAATATCTATAAAAACACACAACCAAACTCCTTGGTAGGCCCAGGACTGTGTCGCGGGCATAGAGGAATAAAGGCGCGGGTCACATTTTCACGTCACATAATATGTTTATACCCTTTCATATTTCATACCAAGATGAGACCAATGCCCAGCAGTGTGAACCGCAAGGATCGATTCCCAAGGTAATCCGAAAAAATACTATAAATTACTACAGCATTTATAGTTTTTTTTAGTTAAAAAGCTAATATTCGACTCAATTTTTGGCGAGCTAAAAAAACACCTCCCGGCTCTACACTTTTATAGAGGCGACCATCTTTACCTCAAGGCAAAACATTTGGAACTGACTTGGAAGTCTGTTTCTGCTTCTAAGAAGTACTAGAACGAATTAACCAACTAATGGTTCATACACGTGCTAATGGACTAACCATTTAATCATCTCAGTCACTACGAACGAGCTTGCAGCATCACCCGTCTACGATTGCTATAAAAAAACCAATGAGTACACGGAAGAAATGTACTAAGTGATGTGGCGTGGCGTGCGGTGATAGGTACCTACTGTCCCGGGCGAACTCTATGTAGAACCTTTATGGTTCCTTAATAGGCTATGTATGTCCAAATAGGTATTCACTATGTGGTTATACTCTTTCCATGTACTGCCTACCACTGTTATTCCACTGATAGCAATGTACAATTTTATTATGAACGATAGAGTCCCTTGTCCCTATGCCCCAGCGATGCTAGATTTTTTTTTGCCAAGTCGGGATTTTGGAACATTCTGAGTGAAAAAAGCGGGACTCTCGTCGAAAGCGGGACATCAATAGATAGCAAAAATAGCCATAGAAAATGTATTTTAATAAAAATATAATAATTTAAATCTGATTTACGTTACTATCGTTAAATAGTTGAGTCTTATTCGTCTTCTAAATAAAATAAAAAAAACAGAAATCAAAATCAAAAAGATCATGAGAAAAATAAGGCGTTTCAAAACAATAGTCTCTGAAGTGAGTGTTACAAATTGCAACTTACATTAAGAGAATGATTATTTATATGAATTACTTATTCATGATATTTCTGTGAAGATTTAACGTCTTTTAAAGTTTCCTCTTTCTCATTAACCAAGACGAACTCTTCACAGGATAGCTGTAGGTTAAACTGGATGAGTACCTAACAGTGCCCACGCTTCCACAGCACGGTCGAGTTATCGCCGAAAAGCGGGACTGAGCCTGTTCGGGACATTTAATTTTCATGTAAAAATCGGGACGTCCCGTCAAAATCGGGACGTCTGGAAACGCTGCTATGCCCTATCCCTATCAAGACTTACGTACCTAGTGTACCTACAAGAAAATTTGTAAATAGCAGCTCAGGAAAACTAACAGCAGTGCGGGCTGTCCTAGTACCTGCAGCCACCGTTTGGCAAGATGTCAATGGTAAGCAAAAACTAGGTACCTATATATACTCAGTCAGAAATTTCAGTCTATGGTAGCTAATATCATATACCTAAGTACAACATTGTAGTGTAATTTGTTTTATTTAATAAATGATGATTTGAACGAAAATCTATCGAGTCAGATCATCTTAACCACTGGACTGTTCCATCATGCTGTCAAATAGGCAATTGACAATTCTTATGAATGTAGCTTTTCATGCAGAATAGCAGAATTTAATAGAAAGAAGAAATTTTACCCATACATACTTACATACCGTTAGGTAACTAGATTCTAGAAAAGACTAGAAAATCACGTGCAGTAGATTTAAAAAATCAACGAATTCAAAAATTATGCATGTATCAAAAACAGCGATCGCCCGGGGCTTAGCACTTTTTTCATTTTGTAAACTTACCCATGTGCATCTCATTTCAAGTGTGTTGTTTGCACTTTGTAATTCGAAGCTCGCTCAGTGTTGCGTTGCTTTTCACACGGATCGCACGATATTGTCACGTCTACTGTCTAGATATGTTGAAACTTAAGATCACTACAAAGTTATTAAATACAAAAGTTGATAGTAATGTAATCCAGGGTGTTGGATTAATTTCTCGATTTAGTAATAATAGTAGTACAAAAAGGTGCAAGTCAAATGTACCCTTGAATTTTAACGATATCCCTGGCCCCAAGAGTTATCCTGTTATTGGAACATTATATAAATATTGGCCTCTTATTGGTAAGTATATTTTTATTTATAGATAAAGGTAGTGGTCGTCCAGCATTTAAAGTAGATAGATAGAGTAGGTGCCATCACCTTTACAATTTTAGTTACAAATTGAAAGAATACGTAACTAATAAAGATTTTACCGGCTTACTCACGTGTGATTTAAGTTGGAAATAGGCGGCCTAGTTTCGGTTAATTACGATGACCATCTTCAGGAGTGAACGCGGTCACAACGGATACACCGTACTAGTAGACTTATTGACTTATTTCCGACTTGAATCACACAAAATATTAAAAAATATTTCTTAAATTCAATTTTAAGCATAATTTTTTGCTAAGAGAGTGCAGATGCTGAGAATTCGGTAATATCTACATATTGTTCCATCGATCGATTGCTTGCCTCTACTGTTCTACCTAAAATTACTATAAACGACGCCACTTGGAACAACCCTAACATAAAATAAGTATAAAGTGAAAATGGTTCTTTAAATAAAAATATTGCGGATGAAGTGTAGACGGTAGCATACTTCGCTAACAGAAAAAAATTCTGATTGAAAAATTGATTGATTCATAAAATCAAAACATGATATTGAAATAAATAGGTAAATAGATGACCCCAAGCCAATGTATTTTTTCATTCTAGGTGACTACGACGCGGAAACTCTAGATGAAAATGCGTGGTTAAACTGGCGTCGCTATGGAGGGCTAGTAAGGGAAATACCATTGGTAAAATTACTAAATGTATATGAACCTGATTTAATTGAAACTGTTCTGAGACAAAATGACCGCTATCCTGCTAGGCGCAGCCACATCGCCATGCTACATTATCGTCTGAGTAAACCAGATGTTTATAACACCGGCGGCCTGCTTTCCACGTAAGATATAATGTTGTGTGTATGTGTGTATTTTCATTATGAGGGTTCACCTTATATCACTATCTTAGGCTGTAGCTACTACATCTGTCATGATCCTAGAGTAGCTTGCCCTGCCTGCCTGTTCTGGTCTCCAGTTAGACTAAGAATATAATTATTAAGTTTATCAAGTTCGACCAATCAGGATCAACTCGCTCTTAATCCAACCGTCCACATCTCGGGCAAAGGCTTCCCAATCCGAGAACAAGACGCGCCGCGCTCCGCACTATACGTAGCATAATTAGAGCTTTGGCTAAGCTGTGTGTTATCCCGGTCCGCGGTCCTCAATACAAATCAATACAAATAAGTACCACCTACTTATCTACTTATATTACTTTCATAAAATTTTATAATAGGTGGTTTATTTTTAGAAATGGACCAGAGTGGGGGAAGCTTCGGAGCACCTTTCAAAAGAATTTTGCTGGTCCACAAAATGCCAAGGAATACGTGGAAAACACTGATGCAATTGTATATGAATTTGTGCAATGGGTGAAGCGCAGAAAAAATATCCATAGACGTGATTTTTTACCGTATTTAAACAGATTAAATTTAGAAGGTAGGTACGGCTTGCAGTTACTTTAAGCATAGAGTAAGGACCAAAAAAAAAGTGTCTAGTCCGTGCTATAGGTAAAATAAATAATTTAGGTCCTTACATCGTTTAGAAAAACTAAAAAACATGCTTTCGTAGATAACCGATCTAACATGATGCTTTTTTTTAAATTATTACATTGTTACCGGTCCGGTCCTTCGTGAGTGTGCAAAGTTTCAAATTAATCTAACGTCTTAAATTATGCGAAAATCATGTTCAAAGATTCCGTTACATACATTAATATACAAAATACCTACATACACACGTATGTACAGGTACACATACTCGTATACATACCAAGCTAATAAAAGCGTGTTAATACCACAGTAATTCAACATTAATAAAATTAATTATTTTGTACTATGATATCTACTGCTTTTTCTGCATTTCCTACTCTGGATTACAATATTGTTTTTGTACATATTTCACTGATATGATAAAACCTTATAAATTATTATAATGTAAGTTCCCCATGAAATTATTTCAGTGATAGGGATTATTGCTTTTAATGAGCGTTTTCATAGCTTCGATGACAAGGAACAAAATCCCGAATCACGGAGCACTAAAATTATAACTGCAGCATTTGGATCTAATAGTGGTGTGATGAAATTAGACAAAAGCGTACTATGGAAATTATTTAAAACACCATTGTATAAAAAACTGGCTTCATCGCAAGAATATTTAGAGAAGTATGTATACGTTACGTAAACTTGTATAAAGTGTAATAATATAATTTGAATGTAACTTTTCAATAGTAATTTACTCATTAAATACGTCTATCATTAATTTACAGAGTTTCTACAGAAATTTTGTTAAATAAGGCTAACTTCTTTGAATCTTTTCCAAGGGAACTGAAAAATGATAAATCACTTGTAAGTTCCTTCTTGCAGCAACATAATCTAGACTTGAAAGATGTCCGGGGTATGATGGTTGATATCCTTATGGCCGCCATTGATACGGTTAGTAATTGCAATAAATAATTTTTTAAGGTACGAGTAACTCTATCTGATGTGCCTTCTGTTTCTCCTTTCAGACAGCATATGCGACAAGTTTTGCTTTGTATCATTTAGCACAAAATCCAGACCGCCAAAGCAGGCTTTTTGAAGAAGTCAAAAGATTACTTCCTTCTAAGGATACAAAGATAACGCCTGAAGTATTGTGTAATGCAATTTACGTTAAGAGTAGCGTTAAAGAAAGCCTTCGATTAAATCCAGTTTCTATAGGAATTGGTCGGGTGTTACAAAAAGACATTGTGTTAAAAGAATATTTGATTCCGAAAGGGGTAAGTGGTCGGTGGATTCTTTATTACCTAATTTTTTATGGATATATTAGATAGCAAATGAGCATGCCGCACTGCAGCATATCCCATCCACTGCTGCTCATTACAACTAGGACAGAACACAAGACTTATAAGAGTCTCGTTCAAAGTCTTGAGAACTAAATGGTCATTTCTATAAATGTGTAACCGGAAACATCATATTTTTAACCGGAACAAATTGGTACAAAAAAATTAAATATTTTTACACTTTGAAAAATAGTCTCATGTTCATTAATACGTATTTAATATTTTCAGACAGTGGTTGTAACACAGAATATGATTGCTTCTCGACTCCCAGATTATATCAAGGAACCATTACGTTTTAAGCCGGAGCGCTGGATTCGTGGCTCGCCAGATTATGAGAGTGTACATCCATTTTTAAGTTTGCCTTTCGGATTTGGTCCGCGTTCATGTATAGCTAGAAGATTAGCTGAACAAAATATGTGTATAACTTTAATTCGTGTAAGTAATATAAGTATTCGTGTTGTTTAAGGAGAGGATACATTAGGATATACCTACCGTGTGTTTTTTAAATGGGCTAGAATGGGGAAATACTCCACCAATCCGCATTGGAGCAGCGTGGTGGAGTATGCTCTAGACCTCCCGCAGCTGCGTCTGTGCTAAGCAGTGGGACGTCTATGGGTCGCAGCGATGATTGTACATTTAAGCATATTTCATGGACCACGTGTAGCATTATAATAGTTAATTATTTTAATTAAATCTCGTTGCTTTATTAGCCGTTGGAGTTGGAGCAGTTTGACGTAGCTTATCTATCTATCACGGAAATACTATAATGTTTAGGCTAGGCCATACCAGTTTATCCTAGAGTGTGCGTGTTTATCAGGATCAACTAGTTTGGCCTATCCTAAACTGTACGGTGCAAGCCGTACATTCCGCTGCGTCAGCGGTTTCCGCGAGCCGCGTGGATTGTATAGTCAGTACGCGTTCGGATCTAGCAAGGTGTCCGCGCGTGCTCATACAACATCAATAAGTATGCGTTCGGATCTAGCAAGGAGTCCGCGCGTGCTCATACAACATCAATAAGTATGCGTTCGGAACTAGCAAGGTGTCCGCGCGTGCTCACCTCATATCATATCATATCATAGCATCAATCATTTAATCATTCAATCAAGCAATAAATAACCTTAATTGAAACCACTCGAGTATAATTTAAATCAATATCAAGTCAATATCAAGAGCAATTCGAAAAGGTGTAGAGGTTAGCAAAGGACCCTACATCCTTTTTTGGTCCTTCGAATCGTTCGAATCCTTATTTGGTCCTGCGAATAAGGGCCTCGCGAGTGCACATAAGCAAGTTGTGTTTCGTGAGGAGAACCAGCAAGCAAGAAGTATCAAGAACATCCCGCTGTAGATCAAGATTGCAGTGTTGGAATTATCAAGTTGGTGACGGAGAGCAATCAAGGCTATTCCAGTTATCAAGTAAGATCTTTCTTATTATATTAAGCAAGGATGGAGGATCTGCTAGCAACACAGCAGCAGTTGATTGGAGCTGTGGAGCAGCTGTACTCCAATTTCAAAAAAGATGGACCGGAACGCAAGACCGGGGAATACATCAAGCGTAGGCTGGAAACCCTGAACACGTATTGGCAGGAGTTCCAGGCTAATCATGTAAAGTTATGTGGGTATGGTATTAGGTCGCACGAATACTTTACTCAAAACAGTTATGAGCGTACCAAAGCACGGTACGAATCTATCAAGTTAGCAATTGCAAATTATCAAGCACGGGAGGAGAAGCCATCGAGTCCACTTCTTCGTCCAGCTACTCCACTGGGAGTACAGCAACCGCAGGCGCCGCGCACGCCCACTGAAGTGGAGCTGCCGGCAGCAAGGCCGGGCACATCGCAAAAAGGTATGTTGCATGAAAACGGTGCTTCAAGTCATCCAATCACTATCAGGGCTCAGGGTGTCGACAGCAGGACAGATGAGTTGCTGAGGAAGCAAGCCAGCAACTTCAGGGCATTGCAGAGAAAGGTAGCTGGCTTAGATTTAAATACGGTCACAGAAAAATGGGAGTTTGAGGACTTGTTACGTATCTTTCAATCACGTTGGGCAGCCATTGATTCACTGCATTTAGAGATAGATAGTGAACTAGAGGGGAAGAACCAGGAGTACGACAACACCTATTATCACTACGAGCAAGTATATGAAGAAATCAAGAAAACCATCAACAAAAAGATGCGGTCCGTTTGCCACAGAGATAAGTCTACGCCTCAGATGGAGCTGCCAGCATTCCATGGTAATTTTCATGATTGGACTTCTTTCAAGGATCTCTTCACGGAGACGATCCACACCAATCCTGCATTGTCGAGTGCATAGAAAATGCAGTTCCTGAAGGGAAAGCTCAGGGGTGAAGCTGAAAGATTGGTGCAGCATCTCAACATCAGCTCGGACAATTACGTCACGTGCTGGGATATACTCAACCACAGGTATAACAATAGAAAACTAATATTTACGTCGCACGTCAATGTTATCATGAACCTACCAGTGTCGCAGCAACCATCGTTCGGTCATATCAAGAGGATCCACGATACGTCAACGGAATCGCTAAACGCTATCAAGAACCTGGGGGTGGGCATTGACACGTGGGACCCGCTACTCGTGCATATTTTGAGTCAAAAGCTGGACTCCGACACCTACAATGAGTATATATCGTCATTAAAGTGTCCCCGAGAATTGCCATCGCTGAAAGAATTCCTGGAATTCTTAGAATGCAAGTTTACGGCGTTAGAGACTTCACGTAAAAAGCAAGAAAACCCGCCGGCGAAGTCAAGTCATAATAATTATTTTCATTCATCGAACAATTCAAATCATTATAACAAGTCAAGCTACAAAAAACCTACTTATTTTAAACAAACATTCGCGTCAAATAACAAGTTTGCGCAATCGACGTCCGGTCAGAATAGCAAGCCTGCAAAATATTGTCCTATATGCAATGTTAACGATCATGGAATTTATTATTGCTCGAAGTTTTTAGAAATGCCAACTTACCTTAAACGTAAAATAATTACCGAAAAGAAGTTATGCAAAAACTGTCTTTACGATCATCAGGGTAGAAATTGTTATTCAGAAAAACGTTGTCGTGAATGCAATGAAAATCATAATTCTATTTTGCATGACGCGTTTAGTAATAAGATCCGTACGCTAACATCGACAGAGGCTCGCGCCGGGAACAATAACAACATGATATCTGAGCTTGGAAACACTCACGTGTCACTACAGGGTCAAGCACCCGAGATCCTATTAGCAACAGCTGTTATCAAAGTTCAGACTTACGATGGATCTTATCATAGCATCCGTACTCTTCTCGATCAGGGATCTCAAACGTCGTTAATATCCGAAAAAGCAGCTGAGGTCCTAGGGCTGCCCAGGAAAAAGTGTCGCGGGGTCATTACTGGAATAGGTGACAAAGACAATAGCTGTAAAGGAATGATGACTATCAAGTGTCTGTCTCATCACGAAGACTTTTCTTTTGAGACAGACGCCTTTATCATGAAGTCGTTGATAAAAAATTTACCTGGCAATTCATTCAACAGACCAACATGGCCAATTTTAGAATCAATTCCGCTAGCTGATCCTAATTTTAATATCAGTAGTCCAATCGATCTTCTTCTTGGAGCTGACGTTTACAGCAGTATTTTGTTAGATGGAATATTTAGAATGGGACCGAACTTACCTATTGCGCAGCGAACACGTCTAGGATGGATTTTGAGCGGTAGTGTAGAGCGTACATTACAATGCAACGTGACTATTAATAACATCGAGGAAATACAACAGTTTTGGCATATTGAAGATATTTCGGAGCCGGCTTCAATGTCGCTGGAGGATCAGCAAATCATGGAATTTTATAAGAATACTACTAGGCGCTGCTCAGATGGTAGGTATGAAGTCCGCTTACCCTTGAAACCGAGCGTAGATCAAGAGTTAGGATTATCAACAGCAAGATAAATTTAGTTTTACATCGAAAATTGAATTTTCACAAAAACCTCCTACAAAACGAACACTTCTATCAGACATCTCCAAACTATTTGATCCACTCGGCTGGTTGTCTCCGCTCTCTACAAAAATCAAGATTTTATTTCAACAAGTGTGGCGATTAGACATTCAATGGGATGAGCCCTTACCTGAAAATATTAACAAGGAATGGACTCAGATTAAATCAGACCTGAAAAACATAAATCAATTTAACATACCGAGATGGTTAGGAACAACGGAGCGCGGTGAAATTGAGCTTCATGGATTTTCCGACGCCTCTATGAAAGCATATGCATGCGTCGTTTATTGCAAGATGACGTCACATGGTCATACGTCGGTAACCATGATAGCCGGTAAAGCAAGACTAGTACCGGTAAACAAAAGCTTCACTCTACCTAAATTGGAATTGTGTGGCGCACTCCTCCTCATCAAGTTATTAGAAAAAATCAAGAAATGTTTAGAGGATTATCAAATCAATATGCATTGCTGGGTTGACTCCATGGTAGTTCTAGGGTGGATACATGGATCGCCGGAGCGCTGGAAACCATTTGTAGCAAATAGAATCAAGCAGATTGTACAAGTGGCTCCTCCGGTCTGCTGGAGTTACGTCAAATCAGATGAAAATCCAGCAGATTGTGCCAGTCGTGGTCTTACAGCGTCACAGCTAAGAGAGCATGACCTGTGGTGGAAAGGACCCTTCTGGCTATCATCATTTGAAGCAAATAAGCAGGAAAGCATGCAAGGAAGTTATTTTACCGATCAAGAGGTGAAGAAAGCTAAGCAAGTAGCAACTGTTATCAAGCAAGATCAAGCAATCATTATAGAGGAAATGTTAAACAAATATAGCTCGTTAAGCAAGGTCACTAGAATATTAGCATGGGTTTACAGATTTATATCAAGAAAGCAAGCAAGAAAATCATACTTAACATTAATTGAAGTAAGCATGGCAAAAATCAAGATCGTCAAGCAAGTACAGCAAGAATATTTTTATCAAGAGATTGAAGCATTGAAAAAGGGGTCGGCTGTAGCAGCAAAAAGCAAGATTTGTATGCTGAACCCTATTCTGGATCAAGAGCAAGTTCTGAGAGTGGGTGGACGTCTAAAACATGCGCATATACACTTAGACATGAAGCACCCCATTATTATTCCGAAAAATAGCAGGTTATCGGAATTAATAATTGACGAATGCCATGAGCTCACATATCACGGTGGAGCTAAGCTTACATCAGCCTTCATACGACAGAAGTATTGGCTGGTGGGTGGACTCAAGGCTACCAAAAAACGTATTTATCGATGCGTCCAATGCCGAAAGCATAGCCCAAGTCGGCATTATCAGATAATGGGAGATTTACCCGCAGCAAGAGTAAATCCGTCACGACCGTTTTACCATACAGGGGTAGACTATACGGGACACGTGTACGTTAAGTCCAGCAAGGGACGAGGAATCAAGACCTCAAAAGGCTATGTAGCCGTATTTGTGTGTATGGTGACCAAGGCCATACACCTCGAGTTGGTTTCAGATTTGACCAAGTCCACATTCTTAGCAGCCCTCCGCAGAATGTCTGCAAGACGAGGAGTACCAAAACATATGTACAGCGATCAAGGTACAACGTTTATTGGAGCAAACAAGGTTCTGCAGCAAGAGTATGAAGAAATCAAGAACATTTTCAACGAGGACTTTCTCGCTGACGTCACAGATATGGGAATCGAGTGGCATTTTAACTGTGCATCGTGGCCTTCAGCTGGTGGCTTATGGGAATCCAGTGTGCGTCGTTTAAAGCACCATTTGAAACGGGTAATAGGTGAGCAGAAGCTTACCTTTGAAGAATACAGCACGTTACTCTCACAAATAGAAGCCTGTCTTAATCAGAGACCATTATGTCCTTTAACGGAGGACCCAGACGATCTAGACTGCCTGACCCCCTCACACTTCTTATCAAGTGGACCGACGCTGACGTTCTTTGACACGGAAACAGATTTGCGTACTCGTTGGCATCTTACACAGAAAATATTTCAAGATATATGGAATAGATGGCAGTCGGAATATCTTACACAATTGACAACTCGTAGTAAATGGCAAACACCGCAACATAATATAAAAATTAATGATGTGGTTCTGATTCAAGATGCCAATCTGCCGGCGGGCAGGTGGCCACTCGGTCGTGTTATCGCATTACACCCAGGGAGTGATGGCTACGTAAGAGTTGTTACTCTCAAGACAAAGAATGGAATCATGAAGCGTCCTATCGTCAAGCTTTCAATATTACCTGTTCAGCAAGAAAACGGAGATCAACAAGGGTCACTAGCACAAAAATCAAGTTATCAAGACAGTGTCAAGCAGACGTGCTACGTTTCTCAGTCAAGGAGAAACAAACCCCTCAGTTTAACCAAAATCGTATTCGGACTGCTTATGTTTATCATGACCCTTATTACAAGTACCGAAGGTGCATTTAACATAACGCCTTTACGAAGCAATCAAAGCTTGTATTTCGATAAAGTTACCGACATGTATGTCATTAGAGACGAGTGGCGCCTAGTTGTCTATTATGACATGAGTCCCTACTGGGAAGGCACGCAAGCATTGCAGAAATACACAGATTATTTAGAAAACATTTGTTTGAAGATAAGGAACATCTCACATTGCGACACGATCATGTTACAGCTTCAACACAGTAGCGAACAGCTGCACCATTATAATGACATTTTACTACATCAGCAGAAATCACGCACTCGCCGAGGACTGATAAACGTAATAGGGTCAATTTCAAATAGTTTATTCGGTATTTTAGATAGCAAGTTTGCCGAAAAGTATGAGCAGGATATTCAGCTTATCCAGAAAAATCAAGAACATCTAGCATTACTCTGGAAAAATCAAACATCCGTGGTCGAGTCGGAGTTTAATCTACTTAAACGCATTGAAGACATCATGAATAAGCAGCACAAGCTTATAAATCAGCGTCTAATGTATTTAGAAGATACTGTAAGAGACTTTAGATCCGATCATTTAGCCAATTCTGTAATACGAGACTTCACTTTCTCCTTGATGATTGCTAATAATATTCGAATGCAGCTCAAAGATATACAAGATATTTTACTGGACACGTTGACCAACATCTACAACGGACAGATAAGTTTTCATCTTCTTTCTCCCGAACAACTTCACAACGAACTGAATCTCATATCTGGAAAGATCTCAAAGGATTTAGCGGTGCCCTTTGATAGCGTTTCCTTACCTGAAATCTATCGTCTTCTAAAAATAAAAGCAAGAATGTCTACAAAGTACCTCATATTTGAAACAAAAATACCTCTAGTTCACCGCGATACGTATGAAATTTACAAAGTCCATCCCATTCCACAGTTATTAAATAACCATAATAATAATATTATGATGATAAGCATTAAGCCCGTATCAAGTTACTTAGCTTATAATTTAAAGAAAGACGCCCTGTTGCCAATGACAGAAGGGGATTTGCAATCATGTTTACATCAAGACTCTGGGACGTTCCTATGTTCGACGCGATCCCCGGTCTATCACATCAGGGATGACGAGAGTTTATGCGACAAGGATCCTGTAACCGGCAAGTGCACGATATATCAAGAACCCTGCAAGTTCAAATGGTCCGAATTAAATAAAATAAACACTTATTTCTATTTTTGTTGCGATGACTGTCAACTGAAACTACTCTGTGAAGATCATGTTACACCGCTGCAATTATCAAATGCTGGCCTATTTACTTCAAGCGCCGGTTGCATAATTAAATTTAAAGACTTCAATGTGTTTACTCATAAGCAAGACATGAGTGATCTGCACATCAAGGCTGACCTTGAAGTCCCAAAGCTGGCACCTATCAATCACATAATCAACCTTTCTATTCCCGCACCTCCCACTAACATCCCGGAAGAAAATGTCGACGAACATGCAAGAACGCTGACCCGTATCCAACACCAAATAGAAGAGATGCAGCAGACCGTGCCTCTATACGACGACATCAATAATCATGACATTCATCACTACACGGTAACGTACATCTTGGTCGGCATCGTTAGCATTGTCTCTGCCGCGTGGGGGGTGAGGACCCTGCGGAGGAGGTGCGCAGCAGCAGCGGCGGCGGCGGCGCAGACGGCTGAGGGAGCAAGTCCTCCGCCGAGCGCCCGCCGAGCATTATCAACGAACAATCAGTGCGGTGTAAGTGATATATGTGATAGTCCCGTTCCGCGGTATCAACGTCGGCCGATTAAAAGCAAAAGTGTACAGTGCGTATCGGCGGTCGACGTCGGTAAACATAACAAGTGTACGTCAACGGATTTAAACGCAGTGTACGTCGTCGGTGATGAAAGTGTTAGATTTAATTCGCTCTAATTATCAGTAAAATTCATTTGATTGTTTCCATTAACTAACATGTAGTGTAAGGAGAAAATGGCATCACCTTATAGCACCCCATCTTATTAACCCTTCACATCATTTTCGGGCCGGAGCATGTACGGTGCAAGCCGTACATTCCGCTGCGTCAGCGGTTTCCGCGAGCCGCGTGGATTGTATAGTCAGTACGCGTTCGGATCTAGCAAGGTGTCCGCGCGTGCTCATACATCATCAATAAGTATGCGTTCGGATCTAGCAAGGAGTCCGCGCGTGCTCATACAACATCAATAAGTATGCGTTCGGAACTAGCAAGGTGTCCGCGCGTGCTCACCTCATATCATATCATATCATAGCATCAATCATTTAATCATTCAATCAAGCAATAAATAACCTTAATTGAAACCACTCGAGTATAATTTAAATCAATATCAAGTCAATATCAAGAGCAATTCGAAAAGGTGTAGAGGTTAGCAAAGGACCCTACACTAAACTGATCTATCCTATCGGGCTTAGGACAAATTATTTTGGACTAGCCTAAACTGGTTTATCCTATCGGGCTTAGGGCAAATTAGTTTGGACTAGGCTATACCAGTTAATCCTATCCCGTATAGGAAGAACTAGTTTAGCCTAGGCCAAACTAGTTTGTCCTTAAATCGGGTTTTTCCGGTAACATATATATATTATACATTTCTACATATCGATGGAGCTAAGGAAGTTTTGCTTCAGTCGTGTGGTCTAAAGCACACTCGTTTTAAATTTGTTTCAGCTGGTGCGTGAGTTCGATATCAAATGGATGGGATCAGCGACTCTGGGCATCAAAACACTGTTAATTAATAAACCAGACCAGCCTATTTTACTGTCGTTCAATGCAAGGCCCGAGTGATACCTGAGAGCGATGCAAATAAACTGTACAAAGCTTTATGATAATTTTATTTTAAAATACTTGTATCTTATAACCTACTCATACTTAATAAACATAAATTATTCAACTGAGTTTTTATAAGACTGATTTATAAGATGGGGCTCATAATTACATTTATATTTTTACTATCACTAATAATATTTGGCACAACACGCTCCGCGATAATACTTTGCGCACATAGGGTTGGTAATATTTTCGCAATGTCATGCCGCGAATTGAATTCATTGGGCAAGGAAAGTCTAGATATTTTACCTGGAATAGGCAAAATTGCTTTAAGTTTTTCCAAAATGCCACTAAAAATGTTTGTAGAGGTACGATCTGGTAAAATGCATCGAACCATCGGTGCATATAGACGTTGGACGAATACGGGTTGGTCCGGGATTAACAAAAAATGACTCTTAATATTTATCTGAATAGGTAATTTCGGTAATATTAGAGGAGCCAATTGTGGAGGATCAGGTATTATTGCTGGGCGGAAAGGTCTTTCCAAAGATATTGGGAACCGGGGTAAATCGGTTTTTCCCTCGGAAACTTTTGATACTACAGAAATACTGTCGGTATTACTATATCCTTGTTTGTAAGACGTAAACGGAGATCCATATATAAATTTCGGTTTGATGAACACGTTGTTTCCTTGTTGAATTACCGTAGGACTTGCTGGAAGTGTCGATGTTGCATTGGATGTGTTCTTGACTTGAAGTGTCTTCATTGTTTTTTCGTCAGATATTGTTATCTGCCCCTGCGATGCAGTGTCTGTTGAATAGGTGCTAGTTAACGATAGTCCAAGCAAGATACATCCGAAATAATTCCATCTTCTAACCTGGGGAGAACAAATAAATATTTAATTTTTATTAAATATAAATGCGAAACAGTAAAACTTCGATATAAATAGCTTACCATTTTGCCAGCTGTCCAATAGACGTGTGATTTCAATGGACTATTTGTAATCTACTTTTATAAATGAACGTTAACCTGAAATAGGTTAAACCTGTCTGGACTACTTTAATATTTAAATGCTACTTAGTACCTAATGTGATTTAAAAAGTCATTGCGGTCAATAATTATCATGTCCGTAATTAAAAATAAACAACCAGAACTTTATTCCTATATAATTTCCTAGAAAGAGTATTGAAAAATACTTAGTACCAGGTTTACCAAGTATAGTGGCGAGTATTGCAACAATATCGCATGTTCATGTGCGTGTGTTTGGAATACTCATTTATTACTCTACACAAATTCGGTAGAGACTGGTAATTTCAAAATGACAAATTTGAAATTTAAAAAATGGAATTCTGTGGTTCTACTAAAAAGGTTAACATTTTGAATGGACTGATTGATATGTCTGGCTGCGACCCATAGACGTCCCACTGCTGGGCACGGGTCTCCCCCACAAACACTTCTGCGGGAGGTCTAGAGCATACTCCACCACGCTGCTCCAATGCGGATTGATATACTATGTTGGAATAGGCGCCATTTGTACCTTCATGTTTAAAGTGTGTTGGGTACGTAACTTACTAAATATCAAATAATTTAAGATAACTATTTATATTATATATGTATTTATAATTTAATTAAGGTATACATACACATTTACTGTAACCCATGGAATAACGTCAATTGCACCATGTAATCTTTTCAATATAGTAGAAGTTCCGTTTGCCAAATATGTTTCTTACATAGATTATTGGAATAAGTGCATACCAGGTTTTTGATAAAATGTAAGTATGTATATAAAAATAATTGATTTATGCAAATTATTTAAATACCTACCAGCTGTAGGTACCTAATGTAAGTGGATTTCATTTGAGTGACTATATTGTATGTCATATGTTATAACATGTTAAAAATCTCTAGTATGGTATGAATGGGAAATAGCCTCGTAACTAGCTTTTGTTTTTCGGGATGAAAAGTAAGTAAGTTCGTACTAATCTAGATTATTAACAACCTAAGTGCCAAGTTTCATCAAAATACATTTTGTAGTTTTTGCCTGATTGAGTAACAAACATTCAAATATCAAAATATTTAAACATCCAATCATACCAACTTTCACATTCATAATATTAGTAGGTAGCTAAAGAATACTTCTTTAGCTTATGGAATACTTTACTGCCTACCTAAATTTCTTAGCGCCAAATTACTGTAAATAAGTTATGATGGCCGCACTTACCTAAATAATATGATTTTAAATAGTTTTATCGATAAACGTCTCTAATTCCAAATTCATTGCTTAAGTCATTGTGATAAGGACAAAGGAAATTTTATATAAACCTCCAACGCTTTAGATGAACTAATCATTTGGATTTACATACAGAACAATCAAGGTACCTACCTATAGTTTTTTATTGTTTGAAATATTTTTATTTACTACATTTGAATTTATATTATGTTAGCTGTAAATTTTTTTGGTTTTATTTTTAAGATGATCCTACTGAGTCTGCTATACTTTGCTGTCGCCGCGTCAGGGTTTCCAACATCACAAAGTGTTATTTATATTGACTCAAATGGTGCTAAATTAGGTCAAAGTGTAGATGTTACCATTACGCCTCATGACTCGCCGTTTGATATAAAACAAGCGTCTGGTTTACCACCCGCACCAATATTACCACCAATGTACATTTTCACAACCGATGACTGGTTTGCAAGGAAGCCTGTGTCTAATAAAGATGAAAATAAGGAGGATGTCGAAGGTAAGAAACCAGAGCACAAGGAACCGACTGGCGATGCGGTTGTGGTAAAGCTGGACGTTCCAGTTCCGTCTATAATCACCGGATTTCTACCCGGGTTACCCTCATCTTTCCCTGTTCAATTCCCCTTTCAGTTTCCATTTCAATTCCCCTTTCAAATCCCATTCGTATCATCAATTTTCTCATCGGGCGGACAGTCTCGTGCAAGATATGTTTATTAACACAATAATGCTATATTTAAGATTCCATTCTATTAAAATGTCATTGGTACCTATAAAATTTACGTTTTAATTTTATAATTTGAACTGCCTGCTTTTATATGGTGATAATTTGAGTTGTTTTCTATACTTTTTAATACATATAAACATTCTGTAGTTATGATTTTATGTGTAGTGTAGGATTCCATGAACTGTAAATTGATTAATAATAAACAATTTTAAGGAAGTATACTTTTGCGTTTTATTTATATTTTAAATCTATTTTTGATATTCTTACAAGCTTGAAACATATTATGTTGAACCAAATTGATTCTTGATTTCTTCCTAGATTTCTTCACAGAAAGTAGTTATATTTGTTTAACATTACACAGGGATAAGGACTTCAAAAGGAAGGAAAAACCAAAAGCACAAATGTTGGTACAACAACTCCATCTTTTCAACTTTATTTGCCAAAACCATCAAACCATGGCGATAGAGTTGGTAGAGGTGGTAGAGTCATGATTGAGATATTTGAGACTTCGTCAATTTCGTATACTTTGGTTGATTGATCTTCATTAATTTGTTTCCTTCCAGCGATGATTGTGTTGTTCTTGCGTCTTTCGAGTGTATTATTGGGTTCACCAAATTCACCAAGCTTGAGATTTTGTTCAATCACGGTTTGCTTTGTTTTATTTTTATTATTAGACGTTTTATTAGAGGTTGGTTCAGAATCTCCACTAGAGCCTTCAGTAGATATTAAATGATCCACTGAGTGTGAATTTAATGTGGAAAAGTTTTGGGTAAATATTGATTTTAATGGTACTTTAGGATTCATAATACTCATTGACATTTGTTTGAATAAATCTGGGTTTTTCCAATCTTCTGTAAGATTCTCACTAAGTTTTTGAGGTTTCTTAATTTTGTATCCCCTTAAACTGTCTTGCTTTGTTTCCACTTGATTTAGCAGTTTGGCCCTCATGGATTCAAAAAATAAATTAGTATTAGAATCATCCTTAATTACAGTGTTTAAATTTAAAGCACTGATCATACGAATAAATAAAAATAATAGTAGCCACATTATCTGGGAATGTTGATTTGAAAAAAAAATACTTCGTTTATGTACACAAGTAAAGAAGAATCTCCGATATTTATTGTCTGTTACAATGCTTGTGCAAGTGTGCAAAAGCTCTATGACATTCACCAAATGAGTGAATTTCTTTTTGTAGTTAATTTTGTCCCTAATAAGTACATAACTAATTAGTAAAAACAGGAAAACCTGCATTTTTGACTCCGAACGTGATTGATAGGTGTAATTAATTAAAATGTATTTATATTCGATCAATAATGATCGATTGGAACATTAGATTTTTAAGCAACTACAAATAAGGTGTCGTGTGTTAATAATTGTTATTTTGCCTTCCGGTGTCGGTATTTGTCATTGGATTTGATCAATCCAGGGACCCCGGGTAAATATCATAACAACGATAAGAGATAGATCCACAGTTTCTTTGGAGAACTTGTAGATAAAATGATGAAATTTAATAAAACATGCAAAAAAATTTACCTCAACGACCCCGTTTTAAAGTTACAGATACTTAAATTAAAAAAAATGAACTTTTTTACAAGTTTCAAAATGTTTTATTTTTTACGAAGTTTCAGTTCGATATTGTTATTGTTTTTTTTTATCTGTTTAGCTAGTTAGACTTTCTAGCTTTCAAATGAGACTATATTGAAGATAATTCACCGTTTACGAACAGAGAAACAAAGTAAGAACAAAAACATGAGGTTTCGTTAAATAAAAAATTAAAGTGACTTCATTTTTTAAATAGCCTACTTAATTAATTTTTTTTCGTATTTTTATCGATAACTTCTTGTCGTATATCCGCACATTTCGTTTGATTAAGTTTAAAAAAAACACATTGTATACAAAGCTATGTTGTATGATTTTAATAGTGGAATTTACTACCGTTAGTTGGCGCTACTAAGGTGTTTGTATTAAATATTGATTAAAATATCAGTTTATTTTAGTGAAACTGCTAGGTAATTATCTTAATTCTATAATGTTCCCTTATAGGTTACTCTATGTTGTACACATCGTATAGAGACTATGCTGCGGTAGATTTATGGAGATTGCCACAATGAAGGAGCAAAAAATAAATAATGTACGTATGAAAAGAGTAGACTTGAGCTAAATTTATCAAGCGATAATAATAGTTTTGTCAGTAAAAATAATACCAAATTCATTGATTGTTTCTTCTTTTTATGTTTCGTATTTAGTTATTTATTATGAACTAGGCCAACATCTTGCTATAAAGTTAGTAATTTAAAGATTCCTATACTCTTATATCAGCAGGACGAATTAATGAAAAATCATAAGCAGTTAATATTTAAATTTATTGCTCTAAAATGAATAGTTTAATAATAGGTTAGTTAAATTAGGATGTTTGAGTATCTAAATATTTTTTAACAAAAAATTTAAGATACCTATCATAAATTAACTCTTATTTATAGAAAATTAATTTAAATTAAAACTTTTAGGCAGATAACATAAAGAAGTTAATAACATTAACAGTTTATAACAATGGTATATAATAATATAGTAATACAAGTAGTAAAGGTTTTACAACGGTTTCCCTTTTACGTTACTGCAACAAGTTGCCATTGCGATATAAAAATCTTGCCATACTAAATGCATTAATGGCAAATTATTCGCAATAACTTTTAATGTACATCCACCAAGTTAAAGAAATTGATTTTTTGACTTAAAAACTGTTTATATACAGAAATAAAATGACACATTACGCTAAATAAATTAAATTAAATACAATTATTTAAAGTGATTGAAAAAAATAAATGATGTACGTTCTATTCAGGCTTATACTAAACGATTAATGTGAAAATTATTTATTAATTTATTATTTATTCAATTAATTCTGCCTATCTAACGTCTGTGAGAATTTTATACACGGACACTGAAGAAGGAAATGTAATATGTATTTGCTTTACTGGGACATACCTACGTGTATGATGTATACTTGTACTTTTAAAAATATTTAACACTGACAAATATTTCAAATCAGTATCATTCAACGGAGCATTAAAGAATTTTACATAAGTATTATTGTTTGTAGGTACTCCAATTATTTACTAAAATATTTATATTTTCAATGTTTTTGGTTCAATTGTTTACAAACCAGAAGTTGAGGGTACCTAATATTATGTGTAACTGTTATGCACCGGTTAAAATCGGTCTCGAAAGACACCAATTAATATACTACATAACTCTCGTTCTCCGAATTGACATGTGAAAAACATGGCACCGATAAACGAAAAATTCAAATTTAGTATGAATCCCATGTATTGGAAAATGTTTACCTTCACTATAAAAGTGCAATGTTAATTTGGGATAATCTGGAATAAGCCTGTCCGTCCCGCTGCTCTGTCCCCTCACTCCAGGTCTTAAATTCATATTAAGTACTACAGTAATAATATATGAATCGTTATCGAAATATAAACTGGGCTTGTATTTAAAAAAAAAATCTACCCGTATATTGCGGCGGGTCACTAGCTAATATATGTTTTTTTATGTAGAGCATTCATTTGCATGCTATAAATATAATAGGGCCTTAAGAATATTGACTCTTCTTAATGCTAGAGTTATGGCTAAGTTTCGTTCGAAGATCAATCGTTTTGTCTTTCCCAATTATATCAGGTAAGTTCGAATTATCTAGCAATACTGATAATTGAATAGGTAACTGCGACATATCTTACATACGGAGCTTAATGTCAATTTACTGGCCGGGGATCGTAGGGAGTTGCATCATGACCGACATAACGGTTGTTTTTTCGAACTTGGAACCCGTGCCCAGGTGCAGTATTGTAATAAATTACTCTACGAATGCCGAAAGGATCAACGTAGCCAAAGCTTCCTGTCCTCTCATTGGTATTCTGAGTCTCCTCCTCATGGTATTGTTTAGGAAGATAATATCGGAATCCATTTCTTCTAAATGCCACTCCGTCGTACCCAGGAAACTGAGGCGTGTAACCATCACCGAGTCTAACTCCGGCTTGCTGTCGTCTCGTCCAGTCATCAGCGTGTCTATACGAGTTAGGATTGTAGATGTCGTATCGTCTACTGTCACTGGCATAGTAGTTATTGTCAATTGAGTTTGTATTAGATAAGTCATAATCGTAAGGGCTGGGAGACGGAGTGGCTTCGCTTGTAGTGATTGGGGGAACTGTAGGTTTGAAATTGAATGCAGGAGACGAGTCGATAGAATTTGGTGACACTTCAACGTATGGTGTAGAGGTTGGGTTCGGGTATGCTGTAGGGGTTACTGTAGCATCTGGTGAGTAGGAGTGTGGTGGTTCAAATGTTGTCGCAGGTCGCGGCGATGGAGTAGCGTGCGTCGTGGTGCTTATTCGCGGAGTGCCACGCTCAATATGTGGTGCAGGTGCCCGCGTGATGCCATATCCAGAATCTGTTGGTGCTGTTTTCGCTATTTTCAATGATTCCTGAAAATTAAAAAATATAAAAAGTTAATAATATGTTGAGACGAACTCGTAAAATATTAAGTGTAGGTATATGTATTTTTACATACATTACATATTAAAAACATTTTACACGTTCCATTGTACACTTACACCAATTGGTCGATTTTCGCCAACATAAACAGTCTTTGATTTATAGATTCTGTAACCCTGGTCATCCGCAATATAGTCCTGTAGCCTTAGGTAACCGTCTGCTCCAACCCATCCGGTTGTGCCTGAAATTAATAGAATTCAATATAAGATATAAGAACCACTAAGTAAGCTTCTTCAGCGGAATACTAAAACAAACGTACCTACCTACATGATTTGACAATTTGCCAGTTTGAACCCAAATCCGTTTGTTCTCATAATTATTATTATGAGAGCAATGAGTTATGCGCATAACAACAGCTCAGTGGCTATCGAACTCGCCTCTCACACGAGCGATCCGGGTTCAAAACCCATCAATGACTTGTTTAAGCGATTTAAGAAATTAAATGTCACTTGCTGTAACGGACACATTATGCAGAACTCCTGATGGTTCTCGAAGGCATGTGAAGTCTGCTGGTGGACTAATGCCTAATCCTTCCCATTCTGCGAGTAGACCTGTGCCCAACAGTGGGACAAAGAATGGGTTGTGGTGGAATGAGTTATGTAAACATCCAAACCATGGTCAACAATGGGAACAAATCATCGGGGTGATTGTATCACAAATTCGATAAATGCAATGCAAAACACGGTTCCGTTCACCCATTCTATATCGTTTTTATTTAGTAACCAGCTGACCCGGCAAACGTTGTTTTGCCATATAAATGATTTTTGGTTGATCGTAGAGGGTTGAAAATTCAGGGTTGTATGTATTTTCTAATGTTGTATCATAAAAAAATACGAAAATAAAAATGTATCTAACAATTTAAAAAAAAAAATTTGGGATGGACTACCCTTAACATTTAGGGGGATGAAAAATAGATGTTAGTCGATTCTCAGACCTACTGAATACGCATATAAAATTTGGTAAAAATCGGTAAAGCCGTTTCGGAGGAGTACTACTTTATATATTAGAAGATTTAGTTTGACTATGTCATTATACTGACCTACGACGGAACCATCTTTGAGCCTCCTTTCCTTACGGTACTGGCCGTTGTGTGTCTGATAAAGGAAGTATCTTTCGTCGTCTTCATCCGTTTGTATGTGGAACTGGTCAGGATCTTGCTGTGCGCTGTATCCGTCTAAAACCGCCAGCGTTCCGCAAGCGAACATCTGTAAATAAAAATTTATTTATCAAATAATAATAAAAACATAATTTTGACTACAAAACATCGGTAGACCCTTAGAAAGAAAGAAAGAAAAATCTTTAATTCAGGATAAAATCTACAAATACAAATAACAAAAGATTAAATAATGTATGTAGAAAAAATAAAATAAATGTACACAATTAGGTAATGAATTATTGCTGAGTTACGCTACAAAAGGGACTGAACTCAGCATAATGCTGCTAGAACTGAGAACACAGAGAAAAGCGAGTCTATTTACTGTTCCAGTTTGGGTTAGCGGAACTAGCCAAACTGATTTTCGAAAATTTTTAAACCGCTCGAAGCCCCCGATATTCCTAGTGAGTGTAATGAATAACAGCTCGTGATTCGTCCTTGTGTGGTCAAAATACGTACTTTTAAATCCATTTGTAATATACCTCACTAAGTTTAACTTCTTAACATCGACGCTGAGCAGTACAGGGCAGGCTAAACACATAATAAATAATACGCCCCTGCCCTAATACTTGATTTGCGTGCTACTTGTAAGTTATTAGTCGTAGGCTTGCGTGGGATTCAGGATTGTAGCAACAACAGTTTAATATCGACGATGTCAAGGACCTGCAAAAACCAGTTGCTTTTAATAACTACTCAAATGATAATGTAGCCTGTGTTCAATGATCATAAAACAGAGGATATAGCTATCTATATTAATGGCTCGTCATATTTGTGAAGACTAACTTGCTTCTAAAGGTGAATATGCTTCTAGAGATGTTTGTATACAGTAATGTATCAGCGAGTTGATTCCAGGATGTTGGTCATTTCTTATTTCACCCGTGATGCAAGGAATATTAGTTAATGTGTGGAGTACAAGTAACTTATTAATCAGGTTGGAAATAATGCCAGTTTTAATGTACCTATGATTGATGATGAGTTTTGTTTTGAAGGTAAATATGATTACTTAACTTATGTACTTAACTTGTGCAGACATTGAAGATTTTAGGCTTTATCTATAAAATTACTAAGAAACAGCTTTAAGAATTCATTTACATTTGGTATAGTGAGACTGTTTACGACAAAAGGAGTGGGTGCATAGTGGTACAAAAATCTTACAAAAGTTACATTATAATTTGGACTACAAACAGTTCAAAACTTAAATGTCTACTGAAATAAATAATTTTGAGTGGCATTATGACTTAACAAGACTTTTTTTATAATAAGTATTAACTTAATAATAATATAAATTATAATAAATATTAACTTTATTTTAAGCTGCCTTTTGTAAATACATACTACGTATGACTAATACCTATGCCATCTTCATGACAATGTGTCAATGATGTTCAGGACCCGTTAAATCGGGCAATGGATTGTGGGAAACAATGGGCAAAGAACAAATTAAAGACTGAATGAGTAATTTATTGAACAATAGTTGGCGTCAACTGAACCACGAAGGTCATAGGGAGGTAATTTAACACACGAAGCCAATACTGAAAATTTACACATCTAAACGAAATAAAAGAAGGTAATTATTAACAAGTCGGAAAGAAAAGCGTATGCACTTGTTTTTACCGGCAATTTACAAGAGTTATTAATGAAAATTATACGATCCACGGTGTTGGTGAACGTATACAATTAGCTTTGCACAATATTAAAAAACAATCTACTAATATTTTTAACTTTTCCTATTTAGTTCCATTAATTTTGTTGGGTGTATTTATGAAAGTTTTGCGAGATGTCACAGAGCAATGGAACGTAGTAGTGCTTTAAAGGACAACATCAGGAGCTCTGACATTAGAGAGAAAGTTGGGATAGCTTTAGGATATTGTCAGAATGGACGAATTAAAACAAGCTCCGAGATAGCCAAGATTAGTGGGGTACCCGGGTACCCACGGGATAGCAAAAGAAAAAAGGGTTGACAAGTCAGACGGTAGGAGGATGAACTGAAGCTGTTAGCTGGGCCCTTCTGGAGCGGACCGGAAACGAAAGCACTGGAGACAGCTGGAGAAGGTCTTTGCCAAGAAGCACAGTTTTAATGGTTTTATTTAACTAAATTATTATGTATAAGTTAATAAAAGGCTATTTTATTTATATAAGGAAGAAGTCTAGAATAGTAGGTTGCACTATAAAATAGTGCTCAGTAGCATTATTCATTACTAGCCTCTTAGAATAATAATATAAGTACGAGTAATATAGCAATGGTACAACCTCGGGACCACATACGTGGGTTGGTAGCTAAGGACCTACGCGGAAACGTTGTAGCATTGTATATGCATGTCAGATTAGGTGGTGACTCTTCAATGGGAAAATCTTCGTTTATGCTCAGATTCAAATGTAAGTATTGACAATTAGAAGACGGCTTTTCCGCAATGTTTGTCACTACAAAACATGAAGGCTGCATTAATCAGAACATTAAATTGGAACTACTTAAATAAAGATAAAAATACAAAGCAGGACTTAATGAATCACACAGAGAGGATTGACTCATAATTAGCAATGTTGTTTAGTTTCGAAAAACTTAGTTCACAGGAACTGATTCATGCTAATCCATTTTTGGTTCTTGATAAATAAAGTTACTTAAAATAGAGGAAACGTAACGTAAAGGAATGTCAATCCAGTCATAGAATAAAACATAAGCAATTTTTGGAGATCTGTGTGTACAACTAAAAACGTTAGTATAAAAAATTTCACAAAATACACGTGCTACTAATATTGCCTACAACAGTTTCGTACAGGCCTATCAATAATCCAGTCAGTTAGAAATAAAGCTTCAATACCTGCTAATAATGACATATTGGAATCGTAAATATTAAATGGTTTCTAGTTCCTAAAAAGTAAAAAAAGTATAGATATGTACAAACTATTTAGCTGCCACATATCGAACTGTGATATGTCACTCAGTATGTTAAAGTGTCACAGTAAGTTAATATGTAGGTACATAATCTAATAATGTAAGTAAAAAAATAATTATGAGAAGTCCTATTCAAAGTTTGTCACAAATGTAATGGGTAGCAGCAGATAAATAGTGTTGTTGCTCGTTTTTATTTTTTATATCCATTACAAAATATTATTAATTCACGTGCCTCCTATGTGACTTTGATCACGTAGTATGATCTTAATACATGTTACATGTTACACAAACGGTGAATATGTTGAAAGGTAAAATATTAAAAAGTCTAAACGTGATTTACATACAGATGCTAATCCACGAGAAATTCCAAGCCCTTCCTACCTGTTGCAATATTAATTTTTATAATTTAAATAATCATTTCATAGAACTTCAATGGTAGCTTTGCTTATTATATTTTAATAAGCATTCATTTACAAAACCTGGCATTTAGACGCAATTGAGACGTGCAAGAATGTAAAGGAATAGGTTTTATTTTGCACGTAGTGAAACCTTGCATCCTTCGTTACATAGGTACCTATACGAACTTTGTATATTATTTTCCTTTAAAAGACATCAACGCATCAACAGAAACATTATCGAGGCATTTTTTACAAAAACAAAATGATTTTTTCTTTTCTATAATAAATAATTGCTATAGTCAAATCCACCAACCCACGTAGCAGTAGTGTGGCTGTGTGAAAGACTAATGCCCAACAGTGAGGGTATGGGTTTAAATTAAAATGGCTTAGTTAGTAGTAGTTGTAGTCAAATTAAAAGTTCTGTAAGAAAAAATAGAGTTATAGCACAGAATAAAGAGTCGCTCCGCTCTACCGGAGCGACTCTTTATTCTATGGTTATAGCATCTAAGCACAAGTATAAACTATGTATGTCACAACCAAATTTACAAATGTATTGGTTAAACGGAAACAAAATATACCTACATTATTTGTGTTTGCAGAATTATTAGTCGATTTAATTCAGGAAACCATTAAATTAAATACTTTTATTTACATATCCTTTTGACTACTTTTGCACGCTATACCGTTTTAGTTTTTACCGAATCTTATTTGAAACAATAGTAACTGAATACACTCAGGTATTTTCTGGACAGTAAATTTATTACAATAATTACCTATTTACCTAACCACCACAATCGCTACTGTCAAGTCTTGCTAAATCTTCATTTAATTACTTCTAATGAATGGAGCAATTTAAATTATGATTTTTTTTTACTTCGAATAGTATATTTTAAGAAGACCCATGAGGTATATTATGTTATTAACATAAATGATTAAGTATCTACTCCTGAGTTGGTGCCTGTTTTAGTACACTAAAGAGATTGGAGTGACTAACCAACTTGTATAGTATTACCACGCTGATTAGGAAGGGCCACCACTGATCAAACAGTCCTTGAAATGTGATGTCCATTCATAATGATGAATTATCATCTTAAAATATGAAGATAGATGAGTTTTATAGCAACTTCATATTTATGTCGCAAGAAAATAAAGTAGAACATCGAGTGAAATGACCCGGAAATTATGTCACAAGACCCTGTAATGGATTATTACGTATGCACTTCGGACACATGTAACTTTCCAAGTTTGACCCCATAAAGGACACCTCATGGCAGTGTCTTACGTAATCAATGGATAAATGAATTAACGATCACGAACCATTTTCATGCCGTGACTCATTTGGCATCGCATCAACGTATGAGTGACACTTGCTATGCTTTGATTATTATGCAAATCATTATTGTGGTGTTCTGGAAACAATGGATATCGTCAGACAAGTCCTAGTTAAACGAGCAAAATACTAAAGCTAAATAAATATCCTTACCGCAGAAATACTCTGAGGCAAGGATTCGATTTTAATTATTACACTAATGTTGAATATTAAGCCTTCATTGTGGTGTGCCCACATTATTGTTTTTTCAATAGAAATTTTGTTTAATTGTAAAAAAAAACAGAATAATGCTTATAAAACTTGGTGTACGGGATATGAGCGTACGTATATTGAGGAATACTTAGTTATTCCATAAAATATGCAAAGACGGAACCAAGTAAGATTAGAAAAATATGTATTTTGAACACAACGCAATTATAATAATTAGTCACTTGTAGTAAGTACAAAGGGGCAAATTTAATTAGAAGTGAATTTTCATGAACTGAGAAACTACACAAAAGGTTATAAAACAGAAAAATGCGCAAGTTGCGTAAGGCATGCCTAAATTATTTAAATTGTGAAGATGTTTTTTTATGAATAACTAGCATATTATGTTGCCTTTACGTCGTCATGTATGAGTTTAAACAATGAAATGATTACTACGTTAAACAATTCTGAAATACCGAAAATATTAATTGGGTTAGAATTAATCTGTTTTAAGTAAACTTTTGCCTTCGTTAACACTTAGAAGGTCTCGTCTCGCATACTAAAGAAGATTAGAAATAAATACAGTAAGTAGAAAAAGGATACGATTTGAAGACAAACCTTTTTCAGCTGGCATGAAATTTAAAAATAAATTAGATATTTACAAATTTTACGAATTAATATGGATGACTGATTACTGATAACCATTGAGCGTGAAATACTCCGTTCAGTATATAAAACAACTAGTGGACGCGCAGCTTCCCTCGCGTAGAATAAGACATAACAATAGTTTCGTTTACACCTAGATATATTATATAGCCTATGTCACTCAGTAAAGATGCAGTTTTCTAATCATGACATATTACTCCATATATCATCGTATAAGGCCCATAGGCTGCGTTGTAATAAAACTGTAATTACATTGTTTCATTTTGGGTAAAAATGAAGTCACGAACAACTACACCGTCCGTGATTCATGGACGGCGCGACGACAGCCTTAAATGGAGTTGAATTAGACCTGCAAGTTGGAAGAGGCTCGGCCTATGTGTAATGGGTTTTGTGCAACTGGACTGTACGCCTACTCGCGAATACTTAGCAACTTCATATAATAATAATATGTCC
The DNA here is from genome assembly GCA_944567765.1 of Carterocephalus palaemon. Classification (NCBI taxonomy): domain Eukaryota; kingdom Metazoa; phylum Arthropoda; class Insecta; order Lepidoptera; family Hesperiidae; genus Carterocephalus; species Carterocephalus palaemon. The sequence goes on along the minus strand of OX155643.1, from coordinate 7,868,575 downwards.
CATGAGATTTACTCAATTGCGTAATAATTCCAAACATGGAATATATAGTGCGATATCGTTATTATCAATTATGAATTAATATACGAGACCAGTGAATATAATTAACGTGAAGGGAATACCGAGGCATAAGATCAGTGCCCAGTGAGTGGTGGGCGAGGACTTATTGCGCTGTTAGGTTGCAGGTTGAAAATATGAATGTACATGCGTAAGGTTCTATTTGCACTGTAGTCTGCGGTGGGTGTGGGCGACACCCACGGTGGAGTGTGGGTTCCCAGGACGCGTAAATCCGCATTGCGAGAACTGCTCTAACCTTGTAAGTCATGCTACTCAATTCACATTCGGAAATAAAATAAAAAATCAGTCAAATAGAGAAGCGACCCTAGAAAGTAAATATTAATAACTTCTTTATCAAATAAGGCGATTTGATCTACACTTTAAGCGGGTATATTACGAGTAGGTGTTTAACTTATTGTCTTTTTACAGTAAGAAGGGTTATAGTCCAAAAACTCACACACTAGGAAGAATCTAGCCAAAAATGGATTAAATATAGATCGATAGTTAGCGATTAAAATTTGACGAACGAACTATTATTTTAGTTTTTTTTCCATTTCATGGAAAACATGCAATTTACGGCATATTAAGTAGCCTATGTTTACATCCCTAAAAAAATCTAGTCGATTGATCGTTCCGTTGAAGCGGAGAAGAAGGACAAACCAACACACTTTCCCATTTATATACATATTAGGATTAAGTTGATGAGTCGGTGTCAGCGGTGCAATATCAGAAAAACAAGGCTTATTTCATACCATAAAGCTATCACCGTCCTTTGGTTTTTCTGATTTGTTTGATTTGTTAAGTTGCGGTTCTTGAATTCTCAATAGTAATGACTAAAGTTTATGACCTTTAAAATACTTTCGGTACCTAACCTTACATTCCTCTATGAATGATACCAACAGAGCTCGTTAAACCAGCTGTCGTTAACGCAGCGAGTATCTTCACATGCATTGTAGTGTCACATTCTTTGCCGGTGCACTAATGTAAACGTTGTAACTGTAACTTGCTGGCTCTGTAGCAAATGCATTCTCAATTCATTATGAAGAGTAATTCTATTCAATGCGCGGAATCTCCTATGTTCATATATATATATGATGCCATACCTTCCTGTTTACAACTAGTATGCAAGACGTTACCACCTATGGCTATGTCTCCCGGCCGAAAAATCATTTGATAATGCTACTGCTAAAATTACTGTTGGTAACAATAACTCTAAATGCGGTATGAATTTGTTATTAATATTTTAAGAATAATACATATACATTACATACATTACATATTACATTACATATTAAGAATGTATACAGTAAAAGTTAATAATTGATGACTTTAAAACTACAAAGAAATTGTACTTGAATATTTTTTTTCCACTATTTAATATATCAGTAGCGATGCAAATTTTTGTCCGTATGATGGTTAGAAATGGTTGTGATAATCATCAGTTATTCATAGTAATTTTTTGTGCCTTAATAGTAGGTGAAGATAAGATATGGTTACAATTAATTATTGTTCCCTACAATCGCTTCCCCGGAAGCAAGGAAAGTGTTGCGATGCGCCACAATGCGCGGTTCTCACGCGATGAAAGCTGACTGACGTAACCGCTCGTTGAAGCAAGGTTACCAGCCAACTACTTATTCGTAGTAACCTTAATTGCAATTTCTATATCGTTATAAATTATGCTTGTTTAGAACAAATTTGTGACGCTGAAATTGATATGACTCATTTATTGATTTTCAAAAGTTTCGGCATTTGATGCAATAGAACAGGTGTTCCTAAACTTTAAAGATAACGGAACACCAACCAAATACCTTTTATTTTATGGAACACTTATCAAATGATTACAAAACAACACTGAAATTTATGTAAGAACATTTTTTTTAAAGAAATGTGCAATGTAATTGTAACACATTATTCTTAACTTAAAGTTTTAATGTCCGACAAATGTATGTTATATCTGGGTCTAATCTTGACCTGTATTTGTTTTTTGTATAAACATAGGCTGAAAAGCCTGTTTCACAATGATATGTACAGGATAATTTTGGCGGAACCCTGATGACTATTCTAAGGAACCCTTAGGTTCCACGGAACCCAGTTTGGGAATCCCTGCAAAAGAGTATTAAACGTAAATAGTTTTCCGAATTATGTGAACTGAACTTAATACATTATTTTAACAATAATATCCTAATCATATTAAATTAATTTTAATAAAGTCACTCCTTAACCTATTATCCTTTACTCATTACTATTGATAAAACTAAAAAACGATCATTTTAATTACTACTAAAAACTATTTAAATTACATTATGGTTAAGGCTAATTAAGGAAATGTGACGTGGAAATATTTTTGCACAGCATTTTTAAGTTCAGACTCAGGTATAAGGTACTAAAAACACTTTACAGCCGTAATAGACATGTATTTTTCTTCTACCAGCGATAGCGATATGTTAATAGGTCATGATTAGCTATTTTTATAAGTCCGAATTTTTACCTCAGTGTGAAAGAATAACCCAGTTAATATAACCGCTTTATTTTTGCATTGCGTTTACTAATAAAATATATCTACTTAATTAATTGGGAGACGAACATTTCAAATTTGTATTTAAAAAGTTTATTGTACATACAAGAATTTAAAATAGAGTAGCATTAAGCGTAAAGCGTTAAAATAATTTGGACGATATCGACATAACTAATATAATTCCGGCCGGTTACCGTGAAGGAAGGTTTGCACAAAATGTTTTTTGTCCATGCCATATGCGGCTATTGCACACTCTAATTCGTTCCAATTTGCTAATATTTTCTGGTGTAGTCAATTACAATTGCATACCGACAAAATAGTTATTACGACTGCAGAATTTTTTTAATGTGTTACAAATTTCATGAATAACTAGATACTTTCAAGAACAAATACTGGCAAAATAAAATACTAATAGGATTTCTTGAATTTTGAATCTCTTTGCAGGACAATAATTTTATCAATTAAAAAAAAAGAAATATACAAAAACATTGTATATTAATTATTATAATTATTATGTAGAAAACACAATAAACAATAAATATGAACTTAAACAAGAATTATTATTATATACCTACAAACCTCAGCAGAATCCTGATTTGTATTTTTAAAGCTTAATGATAATGTAAATGATTTTTAAACGGTTGTATTTAGCTTGTCCTATTTGTTTATTTAAATACATACTAGTGGACGCCCCGCAGCTTCGCTCGCGTGGAATTAGACGTAACATAAACTAAATACAAAATTTCATTGAAATAATGTAGGTATATACGAAAAACTTTTATACCTACTAACTTTGGACCCCCCTTTTACCCCCCTTAAGAGATGACTTTCGAAACTCAATAAAAAAACCTTCATAGGTACTGAATTTCATTCGAATAACATCAAAAACGGCAAAGTTTCATACTAACTTTGCACCCCCGTTTTACCCCCTTAGGGGGTGAATTTTCAAAAATCCTTTCTTATTGCTCCCCTACGTTATAAAAGGAACCCCTGTGCAAAATTTCAAGTTTCTAGCCCTTATAGTTTAGGCCCTGCGTTGATATGTCAGTCAGTCAGTCAGTCAGTCAGTCAGTCAGTCAGTCAGTCACCTTCTCCTTTTATATATATAGATTTACTTGTAACAGTAGGTAGGTATCTATATTTCAATTATTAAACTGCCTAGAATAAGAATAAGATAAGATGTTTTATGAATACATAAATCAAATTTTTTAATTCAAAGGTCCGAATTATTTTTCGGTTTACTGTCTGCCTTGCTGCACAAATCTCAGATGAATAGAGCTTTTGAAATCATTGGAATAGAGTAGTTTTGTCTCTTTCATAAGTAGTAATACATACCCAATAAAAGTCACGAATGTGTACCAAATAGAATAATGCGCAGTGAATAAATATGTCCGATCGGAAGTCCAAAGATACTGATGTATCGATGTTACACAATCCTGTTGCGCAACTAACCATGTCTGTGACGCCTCGGCATGCGCTGAACGCCGAGACAAACACTTTCCAACGGGCTATTATTGCACGCCCAAACATATTAATCGGAAATATTATCAACGCATTACAAATCGACTAGCCGTAATAGCTGAGTAGATATGTTGGTCTTTTTCTGGGCAGTTTTGACTTATTGCGACTTATGACTATTATGTAAAGCTTATGTAGCATTAGAGTTTCATCTGTACATAAATTTAACTTGGTAGGTGAGGTAGGCTACAATTTTAAGTTTACTCTAACGACAGGTAGGTAATGTTTAAATCATAGAATCCAAGGTGGCCGACCGCGTTAACTTCTCCTGATGGGCTATTTCGATCCCTCTCTCGTAAGTAGGAAAGGGAAATTAAAGTTGGTATTACACCATACACTGCCCTTAAACAGTACCATCGCAACTTTCGATGTGAATGAACCCTTAGATCTTGTTTAGAAAATGAGAAGCGTTCGAATCATCTGATGAATGTGAAACTTACTGGTAACGGTAAATAGCGGAAACAGGCCGCGTCGATGGACACATGACTTGACAGGACATTACGGAAAGGATGACGCTGATCGCTTTCACTAGATACATAAGTACCTATATCAAATATACAGAGTATATGACAAATAGATTTGAATTTCGCAATGGGAATACCAAAATCTATATACCGAATACTAATACGCTTATAAGGTTCGGTTTGTGTCACTTTAGCATAAATAAATAAGTTAGTTTTTACTTGTATTAACTCGAATGCGTAATTTACGTATATAAGTGAATTTTATAGATAGAGTACTTTGGATTTTAAAATGTAATACTTCGCTAATATACCGGCGTGATAAAGTTTCAAAGATATCGATTCTTGGTAGTTTAATTATGTGCATATTATGAATATAATAATGTATCTTGCTCTGCATAACTGAGATGCGTGTGTTAGTCATTAGGCATGTGACATTGAGATAGTCAATAGTACTGATTTGTAAAGGCAGCCTTGAAGTCGGGCACAGTTGGGTGAATTTTTGAGCAAGGCAACAACTGCATTGTTTTTTTCACTATTCGACCTCCGATTTGGTCAGCTTCATGAATCTATTGTTTTTCCTGTAATTACCCAAACGATATTTAACACAATGAGGTAAGAGACTTAGCTTCTTATTTAGCTTCTTTTAAAAAAATATTAAATTTCAACATAAATGGGTGAACCAATGTACCTACTGGACAATGATTTTTACACATTTTAGGTTTGTAACGCCGCCGGGTGATATTTAAAGCTTCTAGAAATTATAGTAAACTAGCTTTCCCCGCGGCTCCGCCCGTGTAAAGTCGTTTTACGCAGAATTACCTCTACCATCAAGTGATGTTTTAAAATATATTAAGAAATAGCCTTTATCAACGGCAAGATACACACTTATCAATATCATAAAACATGTAATGTTTTTGTCCGTTTCCACAAGAAACGTGCAATTCTTCAGGATAAAAAGTAGCCTACGTACATACTCTAGGTACAATACTATATCTATGCAACGATCGATCACGTCGATCCATAATTCCGTTATGGCGGAGAAGAAGAACAAACCAACAAACACACTTTCCCATTTATTTATTAGTAAGGATATTTACTACAAAGTACAAAGCCCTAAAATAAAGCTCAGGCGGAGTTTTATAAGGTTTTTTAGATCGCAGGTCCACTTAGCGTTCGAGCTGAAAAAAATTAGCTTGTGCGAACATGCTCTATGGTCGTATATTATTATAAAAACAATAATTATTACGAAAATTGATGATCTAACAGCTGTCAGAGTTGGCAATTGGCACTGCAAGAAGCGGTGCACTCGTGTTGTTTGGTTTGCATTTGGTAGCCATTAGTTTAGTTTGGAATATCTTCGAAGAAGGTCGAAGGTCACTCAGGTAGACGATTGGAAAGAAAATGTGTCCAAAGGTTTCACCTAATTTTAAAATGTAGGTACATTTAAGCTTATTTAGGAATTTGGTTGATAAAATGTATCGAATATGTGGGCGGATGTTATTGTTTGAAATTAATACTCATAATTGATTAAATATATTACTTTTGTAAAGCCAGTAAAATATAACTATCAACTTTTTATCATATCGCTTATGTCTGTTTTTCAAACTAGATAAAATATGCGCTTTGATGGGCTAACATACTCGTAGTTACCTACCAGTAAGACTTTGTCTTTCTGTCTCATGCATTGTTGAAGTTGTTCTGCATTGTTAGGTCTGTTGAAGTTTTGTATAGGGGGAGAGGGAGGCAGTTTAGAACAGAGGCAGTTTTGAATTATCTGTTTTATGAACGGATCCTTTATCATTCCTAACCTCTGAAACCATTTTAATACTGGTAAAACCATCCTAAACATCTGTCAGATCCAAACTAACACCAATATCAGTGTCATTTTGAAAATCATTGGCCGGTTTGTTTACGAAGTCCTGAGTAAATAATTTTTTTTTATATGTATGCAAATTACTGACAAGGTAAGTGTTATTTTCAAGTTGTTATTATTTTATTGCGTTGTTTATATTATATCCCGAGTATTACAAATGAAAATTAATTTGAACTCAAGTAAGTTTTTTGTCCAGAGATGTTTATTTATGCAAGGTGGTGTTGAGGCAGATTTGAAAAAAATTGCTGGGGCACTTTTGAATAAAGTGCCCTTGTGGGTACCTTTTTTTTTTTTTTTGTTTAACGAGTGGGAAACCTTGAAAAAGGTACCCGGACGTCGTGGGAGCGACGCCGGGTTATGTGGGACTTTCACCCACTAAAACCCACTCGGTGGCCTACTCCGGCGCTACAGGAGGGCTCCGGGATCTCTTGTAGAACGCGCCGGTGCCCTCCAGCGCTGCGCCCAAGACGGGCTCTTCCCGGTTTCACAACGCTGTGCAGCCACAAACAGCGTCGTCTTTCCCGGGGTCACATCGATGGACGGTTCGAGCTCCCCCTCTCACCGCCCGCAACCCCAGAAGTCCCCTTTTAGTCGCCTTTTACGACAGGCAGGGGCTACCGTAGCACTATTCTGGTCCCGAGCTACAGGGACACCCTTGTGGGTACCTAACCAAGTAAATACGCACCCATCGTGAGATTTTTAATATTTAATTGGTTTCTTGTTTCAGTCATCATGGTAAGAAATTACAAAAAGAAAAAAGAAAATGCTGTGAATGAAGACGATGCCGAAAGAGCTGTATTGTGTGTTGTCTAAGTTATTAATAAGTTAGTTTATGCTTGTTCAAGACTGCCCCAGACTGTTTAGAGTTTTATACAATTTATTTAAGTAATAACTAGTGTAGGTATATATGTCTGTGTTCAATGATAATATAAGATGTAAATAACTTAAATATAGTGTTGATTATATTCTAAGTTACGTGGTTTTTATTTTATCCTGGTTTTTCAATACTGCCCCTAGGGGTTTCAATAGTGCCCCGCAGATGGGGCAGATTTTAACTAAATAAGGTTTTTAATAAAATGTAAATTGCGTTCGTTTGATGGTTCAAAATAAATAAATATCATTTTTATTATTTAGTATAAACCCCATATCTATTTATAAAATATAATACATCCTGATATATACCACCATATGAGAAATATAATTTAATAACTAAAAAGTGTTCAAAGGTGCCCCCCTCTCCCCTACTGTTGGATAATATGGGAAGTATTTTATTTATGCTGAGCCACCATTGAATAATATCTTTAGTTCGTAAGAGCATTGTATTATACATATAGTACTTAGTTGTATATAGTACTTATATATTCGGTAGTAAGCACATCAATTTATTATCGTGTCTGAATAAACGTGGGTACTTTTGGCAAAGACCTCGCGTTAATAATCTATTGTTACCGTGTATAGGCGTTTGTTTGTAGGTACCTACTATGCTTGTATAGCCAAGGCGATTCCCGTGTTAAATAGAACTAGTAGAAAATTACTAAGATGTTACATTAATTTGTAATGTAACAAAGGCTAATAAACACAGTTGAAAGTAACATTGCGGAAGTTAACAATTTAATCTTTTTGTAGTCTTACTAACGTTTGAAGAAGCCATAAGAAGCGACAAAAATATATTATTAATGCCACATATCTAATAATAAGAAGTGGATGAGCCCATATTATTATATCAACGGCCATAAAATAACTCCATTAACATTATTTTTAATTTCTGTTAAAGTTATCATACGTAGATTTTAACCTATCGTGGATACCTAAATGTTTCTTCTTATTTCTAAGAACGTCTATAAAAGCTTATCTGTCGGAGGAGACATAAAGATTCTGTAAGGTAGGTAGTCATGTTTAATGGCATCTAGAGTTTAACCCGCACATCTGATTTAAAAGAGTTACAGTAAAATTTGAATATTCTCGTTTTCTAAAAAAAATTTAAAAAATTTTGTTGGGTGTTGGTTAGTTGGTTACGCAGCACCAGTAGTACAGTAATGTTAAATTTTAATAACATAAAATAGGCATCCAGATTGATATTTTTTTTTTTAAATACTTGGAAATGATTAAAATTATATCATATTTGTTTTGGTGATATAATCAAGTCAGCTAATTCTAAAAATACAGTTGGGAATTATACAATCCACGATTATATTTTTGTAAAAAGTCTAAAAGAATCGATGAACGATATGTTATGTAATTCTTGCAGACAATCGTTATCCGGAGTTTCCTTCTTTGCTTTTCATTGGCACCATATGACTCATTGATATTCTAGGCAGTATGTTGTTTGAAAGCATGAACATTTTGTAGCTACAAATTGCTAATAATTAATTAAACGTTGTTCATATTTTCAAATATGGATACGCAGGCAGCCAGCGCGATTATCTGATACTGTTCACGTTTGACTGTTATGATATTAATATGTACTACGAGTATGTTAATGAGATCTTAAATATTATTCAAATTAAATTAAGAACACTTAGTACTGTTCTTCTGTTTGTTAATATTTTTTTCTTTTGTACGGATTGTTTTGCTGCTATTTGTTTATTTTTATAAACGTTTTATTATACCTTATTACAATGAGGTACAAAAGGCGGACTTAATGCTAAAAGCTTCCTCTTTGCTAAAAGCATTTTTCCCAGTCAACCTTTGCAGAGAGAAGCGATGGCGATATATTTGAGAATTTTTATTATTGACAAGGTTTAGACTTTTCCACCTTATTCTTAAAAATAATTAATCTATTTGAGCTCTACAGTGTTTTCTGTTCATTATTCATACTCAATTTAGAATTCTAAAGGAATTGACAAAACCCTCTGTAGCTATAATTGGGTTATTAATTTGTTATAAATAAGAGATTCAATTAATAAAAAAGTTTAGAAAAAAAAATCAAATACGATTATGGACTTATTATGTATGTATTACGTTATATCAAATATCTATGAGAGCATTCAATGTCCCGGTGACGTCGAATGAATTACATATTTAAAGTTTTTGATTATTACATATTATTATTTGAAAGAAAAGTCGTTCCTTCATAGGAATGTCTATTCTAATATTCAATAAAGTCCCGGCTGCGGTTCAGTCTCTGCCTTTACACAGGTTTAAGAAAACCATCAAACAAACATTATGTCAAAAAGCTTATTATAATATTCAGGAGTATTTGGATGATAAGAAGGCATGGGACTGAATTAAACTCTGACAGGCTATCACTATGTTTTTGTATTAATTATACTAAATATTGTAAGCAGGTGGCATATGGGGTGATTCTTGGCATACACGATTGGCTGTCTCGTGTCTGTCCTAATCATATCATGGTCATACTGTACATTTTTCTGTAAAAATTAATTTGAATTTTAAAAGAGTACCGAGAGTTTTTTCCTCCGGCTTTTTTCTCTCTCGGCCTACACTAGGGCATAGGATAAGAATATTGTAAGTTCTTCCTTAAGCCGATGACCAGGTAGATAGTCTATCGTGACTTAGAGCTTAGCTTAGTGGTAGGTAATTATTGTAAATTAGCCATAAGGCAGGTTAGGCACCTGTGTAGGATTAGCTATTCATTCAAGGATAAATAGCTCATCCTTTGCTTTATATTAATCAGTTTAGAATAGCATTATATATCTTTAAGTAGTTTGTAGTTACCTAGACTTTCGTTAAGCGTGTATAATCACCTCATAGCGAAATAAATTATTTGAATTTGAATTTGAATTATTGTATTTGATATGACTAAAATATACTCCCACTAAATACACGCATATTTTGCTCGTAGGTACCTACTCGTATGTTTGATGTGTACGACATCCACAGGCACGTTGAATCCTCCTACACACGAAGCTAACTTGAATGAGGTTGATAGGATAAGCATATAAGAACCTTTTGGTTGGCCTTGCTCCTGACAAAACTAAAACTTTAAATTTTATCACGTGATGTCAGAGATGTCACATCATATAGTGTATTATCTAATTTTACTAGTGTTTGTAAAATACGTTATTTCAGAAAAGTACGTATAAGCCGCATTGGAATCATGTTACGTCATCCATCCATTGATTTCTTAGTCTAGAAGCTATAAAAAATTAGGATAAAAAGTGTAAAATGTGAGTGTAAAAGAACCTACTAAAATAGTATCTAAGCTCTTTAGAAATAATTCTTAAATATTGCCTTTATTACGATTTGACCTAGACCGAACACGACCGTCATAGCTTTTAATTTATATAGGGACGACAACTTTGTTTCAAGTGCATGCATAGCCTGAACTCCGATGCCCTGAGGCGGAACGTGGGCGAATTATCCTCTACAACGCTCGTGGTACACACGCCACATTGACATGATCAAGACCTCGGTATATTTACTCACTTAATTTCATAAATATAAACTACCTACTACGAGTACATCCACTTGCGTCTTGCAGTAGCTCCAAAAAGGTATGCATACCAAATTTCAATATGTTTTGAGGCCATTTCGAAAGTGTGTCAGAACGAGGTGGGGCAACCATTCTTAAATTGGTAAATGGAAGTAATTAAGGTAAAAAAAATCATATCACATAAATTAGAAAAAGTGGTTTGAATCTACCCAGATAAAAATTTCAACTGAAGGTTTAGGTTTGTACTAAGCATACATATTGGGCTAGGATACTGCACATAAAAAAACATACCTACTCGTACTTTCGCATAAGATATACTAGTTTTCCCCGCGGCTCCGCCCACGTTAAGTCGTTTTTCGTGCAGAACTACCCCTACCATCAAGGGATAGTTTAAAATATAATTTGTATAGCCTTTATCAATGGGAAGCTACACCAAAGACTAATCAAGATCTATCTTCACTCGTAGTTCGGCTGATCGATAATTAGATATCGATTGAACAACCATTTCGAACGACTATTTCAATGTTTTCATTTCACAGAAACCATGCAATTTTTTGAAATAAAAAGTAAAAAGTAGTGCAAAAAATCACATTCATCCATCATTCCGTTGAGGAACAGAAGAGGGACAAACCAAAAAACCAACAAACTATCAAACACATTCCCATTTATGTCTATTATTAAAGATTATTAAGGATTTCAGCTTAAATATTGTTTGCTTAATATGCGTTAAGTGCGAAGTATTTACAATGTAATTTGAACAATGTCATGTTTTTGTTAAATCTTATTCCGTGTTCGTAATCAATTAATACAATTAAGCAGTATCTTATTTAAGGTATGCTAGGATTATATTTAGCAGTTGAAAGTACTTTGCCATATACATAGGTACCTATCTAAAAATTGCTGAAGCAACACATTACATAATTCTCTCATTTTGTAAGCGGGTCATTCTAATCAATACATGGGTTCAGGTTTCAAGTAAAATTAGTGGGTGTATCCTAATGGCTAACGTGAGACTGGTGAGCCGATAGCTCATTGCTAGGGTTGGCATTGGCATCAATTTTCTTATTTTGAAATACAACGGAGTTCAAAACTTATAACTTAATTATTTTTCATAAATAAAAGGATAATTAGTTAAGTTCAGGCGATTACAAAAGTATAGAAACATTCAAATAACATCAGTTTTTTTGAAGCCACCCTATTTCAGTCATCTGTTATCAATGAAAAACATACCACCAACATAATATCATTAGATCAGCCTTTCTCATGTTATTTGACAACCCTGATTCCTCCGCTGTGGTGTTTCGAAAGCCAGGTTAGTGGCTCGATAACGTGCTCTACATTCATTTATTGTCTTGTTGCGTAGGTACTATTTCCAGCTGAGCTGGCTACTTGCTTGTTAGTTTACGGCAATCTAAAATATTTTGGTAAATGGAGCTTAATTTAGAATATATTGCTACGCACTACAACACCAGCATTCTAATCATTGCAAAGCAATAGAATTTTGATTAGTATTTATCACCAGTTGTAATACAAAATTGATCTAACTTCGAACAGTTCTTCAGTATGTTGACGAATTGTTTAAAGTTGTGACCGCTAGTGGCAAAATTTCATGGGCGGTACCATGCTTCGGAGGCTCGTTAAGTCGTCGGTCCCGATCGAAAACCTTCGGGTGGCTTGAGAACATCTGACACTGGGTTGGCAACTAACTCCTTGTTGTCGTCGTCGTATGCTCCAGACTTCCCGTAGGTTTGTCTATGGGGGAGACACGTGCCCAGCAGTGGGATCTATGAGTGGCGGCTTAGCAGCTTTTTTAAAAATGCAGCTGCAGAATTATTTTAAAAACATTCTGTTTTCCCGTTAATATAGTTTATGGTATTGTTACAATATGATATCTATAATTAAAATATTCACTGACTGGATCTACACGTTAATTATGATGTTGTGGGTGGGTATTACAATCACTGATAATGTTTGTCGCATGAGGACATAAACAAATGTCTAGTTTTTATTGCATCAACCAACTTAGGAATGACAGGTTTAATTTTTTTTAATAATCATTGTGTTTTTGAGTACAAAGCTTAAAATCCCTGAGGTTAAGTCCACCTACGTTATGACTATGTATAATAATTTATTCAAAGATGACTCATATGATGGGAATTAATCCACAGGGAATGAATGATATTAACAACGAGTATTGAATAAGGCTTGATATATTTAGTGCACGGTTTATTTACTACGGCTTATCCTAGTAATTTGCCACTACAAAGGTATAAGTATATAGGTATCCTTCCTTTGTGACGCTCGCTCTTGTCATAATTTAGTTATAACACAGTTAACTGTTCTTAGTAGCGTATCTATCATGCTTGTTATTCTGCAGGGCTGTTTAAAAATATAATTTAAGATTAACATTGTATATAGTACAATTCCCAGGGGCTATAGTGACAAGAATGCGCATTGTATTAAGAGGCACAGACTGACATAGACTGACAGGGCAGACATGTTGGACTTCCAAATGCATTCGAGCAAGCAACGAACAAGGTCTTGATTTTAATTATTATCGTTAGAATCGTCTATTTGTTGCTGTTGAACGTCTAGTTGAGTAAGATATAGGTATAAATAATTGCATGCTTAATAAATATTTTTTTTACTATTCTCCATAGCCCAATATAGTTTCCATTCATTTCGTTCAATAGTTCCTGTGCATCTGGCGGGGCCCACCTTCGGGTGTACCAACTAAGGATGCAGTCAATCAAGGGTGGTATCCGCAACGTGCGCCATACCACAACTCATTAAAATGTCTCGAAGTGACAATCTAAGTGTTGGACCTGTGTTCCCACGCAAGCCTTCCAAATTACACATAATAATAATACTCTTTATTGTACACCAAATTACAGAGTTACTAAGAAAATAAAGGTAAAACAAAAACAATTACAATGGGCGATCGTATTGCTTTTTCGTTTCATCCTACAAAACAATTTGGAATACTAAGTGGTCAACTAGCATTTTAAGCTAATTGCTGTTAATGGTGGTAGTAGATTGTAGAAATATTCTAGTTCCATGTGATGACTATCTCAAATCAAAGTATTTTCTGAGTTTTTTTTTAATGTTAGAATTCTAGATATTAATAGAATTAACGACGAGAAGAGTTAAAAACTTGTTTTACATCCAGAACAACTATTTATAAGTAAATGGACATTTTAAATACATTTTTCGTATTATTATTATGTGCGATGTTCGAAACCAGAAGTCTGGTGAGTCCGCCAACCTCGGATATAAACTTATTGATTTTTTTTGTTATTTGATGGACTTGTCAAGACCATCAAACACCTACATCAAATAACTTTTTGATAATCCACTCATTAGTTTGATATCTCACTCATTAGTTCAAATCTAATGAGTGGGATATCAAAATAAAGGTTTTCATTAAGAGTTCTGCAAAAATTATAAATTTATTTACTACCAAAACTAAAAAAAAAGAATAAAATTATATCAGAAAAAAAATCAGGTTTTTTCCTATTTCCTTTCAAAAGATGAGTCCTCTGACAGACAAACAGACAGCGAGGCATATTAATAGGGTTTGGTTTCTCACCCTTTGGGTATGGAAACCTAACAAACGAGCTGGCAGCTTCATTATACATAACAATATCTTCACGAAACCTAAACATTGTGAAATGTAGGTTATTACCAACTAATAAAGCGATTGCAATTATTATTGCGTTAATATAAGTCACCTAGCCGCTCTGAATTGATATAACGATTACGTGTTTAATTGAAGTTCGTCTGGCCTGTATGTGGGTAACTGTGGTCATCGGAATATTGTCCACTTTCACTCGCCGGTCGTACCGACTGTAACTCAAAGATTGTTAAGTACTTTGAAACCAGAATGTAGAGTAGTATGTCCGACAGGCATTATTTTCGTTTTTAATTGACTCGTACAACCAGCAACTTACTCGACACATGGTACAGTAGGTTGCCTATAAGAAAAAAAATATGTAAAAATATTTCTTCCTATTTCTTATGCTTATGTATCACGTAAAATTGGGAATCTATGAACGTGACTTTCGCCCACTTCAAAAACGTCGGATTTATTTAAAAAAAAATTTGCACACTTATCAATAACTGATGACAATGCGCGAATAATAAAAAACTACATTTTAGTTCCGTTATCTCTACATAAACATGTTTTTAATTTTTTAAAACGTTGTTGACTGACACTGTTGAAACCGATTATTATTAATTCCAGCATTTTCCCGCTGTCTTCTTCAGTCTACCTCGTCAGAGGGCGGCCAATACACCATCCGTAAGAAAAATCAACAGCGCTCATAACAATAATAAGCAACTTTGATGAGCATTGTTTTTCTGAAAACTAGCGTGAGACAGCTTTTTTGTCAGTTATGATTTTTTATAGATATATTTTATTTTATTAAATTACGTTTTTTATGCATAAAGAAGAAGAAGTAGGAAATGGTGCTGTAACTTGTTGAAAAACTGCATAAAATTGACTTTAATTTGCTACAAAAACATATAAACTTGACCTGAAAATCACATAACACATAAATTCCACTACAACTTAGCCTTAGAGTCATTAATTAAAGTCAAATAGATATCCTCTGATGCACTGTGTGTCACGCCGCTTACCCACATATCGCGCTTTGTCGCTGCTTACAAAACTGTTAGTAGCTATTGTTTGAAAACAAAAGTCGCGTACCGATTACCAAATGTAGGACAATGAAGATTGATTCGTCGATGCCAATACATATTGTACTTAATGTACCCACTTAAAGATCATTTTTTGAATAATTATTTTTAGCTTCTTTCCTAAGTTATTATTCTTTTTAGCAATGTTGAAAATGACATACTAACTTTAAAAGTATTAACTTTGAATCAATATTAATAGAAATATTTAAATCGATATTCATCGATCGTAAATAATAATCATATTTATCGTATGTAATTTCAAAGTTTCATTGGATATAACAGAATTAGCTAACCTAAAAATTATGGATATTTTGTTGAATTGTTAACATGAAAAAGCTAAAGAAAATAATATATATAAATGCAGTGACTGCTTTGTTGAACTTGAACACATTAAGTGCGTACATTATATGACTTAACCAATTATGTAACGCTGGTTGGTAAGTTATTACACTTATTACTTTTAATGTGACGAAATATAATAATGTTATTTTAAAAAGATTAACAACACTTAATTAATTTCCGGTAACCTTTTTAAGGTTTTACTTTCAAATACAGTTAAATTTCAATAGTTTCCTCTGTCGTAATTATGTGCTCAACCAATCACGCTCATTATAAACACTTCGAAGGCGTCCGTACAATTTCTTACATACTTGTTGCTTTTTAGCATAATAGCATCGATATACACTGCCTCCTGGTGTCTCGTAATTATCTCTTCCAAACATAGACCTCCGAGTTAAAAGTATATTTCCACTAAATCCACACCAACTTCCGCTGCATTTATATTTTAGTGGTACCAAATGTAAATCTGTTTTCAAAAGCATTTTATTGGCAACTTTGATATCCTCTTTTGGTTTCAAACCGACCGGGTATGAGACGTAGCGATTAAAATCGCAATTAACATTCGTGTCGGCCTGCTCACATATAAACTCCTCCAGTGAGAGTACGTTATTCTCATTTGGTCTCGCTATGGTTCCAATGTCTACTAATTTAGCGTGTGAATTCGTGTCGTCTTTCTTATGACAAACCCGTTCGCCATCTGAGTATATCAAGCAATCAGCCAAATAAAATATTTTTGTCGGTATATTATTTGCCAAGAACAACAATTTGTCAATATTTTTGTAATAGTTATATTTTACTGTTTCGCAAGCATATTTATCAGGTGTCTCAAGAAAGCAGTGTTTTAAATTCGATGTAGGATGTGACAACTGGGTTATAGAAAACAACTTGTGAGGTTTACATTCGGTAATCGTACAGTTGTAAAGGACTGAGTTCATTCGAGGTATATATGGTTCATACAATGGCATGTTGGTATTTAAATTATTAGATCGGCGTTCAATTGATTTTATAGTTTTGCACTTGGGAAAATTATCCTGAAATTATTAAAATATGTATATGTAATTGATTAGAGAGTTGCTGTTTTATCTTGCAGCGAATCAAAATATTATATTGCCAGAAAGCCAAATAAAAATCCAATCAGATATTAGTCACCCAAAAATGCGTTGCCATCACTGAGGCTTGTCGTGCAAATAAAAATATCTTCAAGGACGGAGTACGCAAACATGTGTATATCCCCATTGTAAAGAATTAAAAATAAAGGAATTCGTGACTTTACGGTCATTATGTAAGGCACGCAATCAATTTGCATAGTAATTCGTAACGCTAAAATTATTTTGAATACGTTTGTCAATCATTCTCCGGAAAAAAGCATGGTAAATCCAAAAACTGTTTTAATATACCTATATATATTTTAATTGCATCTACCTTCTTACCTTATCAATAATACATTCTACATTTTTGTTGTATTGCTGAAAAAGTGAAATTTGGTTGTATTTTTTGTATCTGTTATAATGAAAGGAAATAAGTTTGTTTTATATTTTCGATACACTTCCAATTACAAAAAAAGAAAGTCGGTTAAAGCTATTAAATATATCATGAAAATAAAAAGTATATATGTATATATGTTTATATATTATCATAAGTGTTATTTTTTCTAGCATTTTTTAAAGTATTTTTTTGAGACAAGGTTACAAAATTTAGTTATTTTTGTAGATATAAAATATAATATTTATATTGAGACAATAATTATGCATATTTTTCGAAATAAAGAACTTACCGCATGAACCTCAAAAATTAAAACACACTGAGCGAGTGTAAAAATTATAAACATATTTCCAATATTGCATTACCCACAACAAGTAGGTAGCTATTTATCTTAAACTGAACAGTCACCGGGTAATAAAGTTTTTACTATTTGCCGTTTCATTGCACATAGGTATATGAAAGAGTAATTGAATTTCCTTACAATTTATACTGAAGTTTATCTATTAAATCGTGTTATTAAAATTTTTTTTAAAAATTATAAGTTTTAAGGATTTGGTCAAAAAGTACTTACCAAAAATAACAGGTGCTGTTGAAACATTGTTCATTACAAGCTGATGACTCGATTTTAATTCTGAAAAGAAAAAATCATTTTTTTAAAGTATTTTAGGAATTCATTATAAGAAACGCGTAGCTCAGTAAAAATTATTCGTCATTATTATAAATTAGGTTTCTAGTTGACTGGGATAGAAGCGACTAAAAAAAGGTCTTACAAAATATTAGAACATTAAGGGCTTGCGCCCACTGGCGGCACGGCACGACAAGGGATCCATCGGCATCACTTGCATCACACGCAAGTGCATACTGACGGTTATTTCGGTGGGATGCCGAGGCATTCCGAAGGTCTGCCGCGCTGCTAATGGGCGCAGGCCCTTAGAACATACTATTATTATCCTAATAAACTACTTTACGGGACCATTTGTAAGCTTAAACAAGTGATTGTGACATGGGAACATAATGAGTTTGCTGTAATCTTGAGATAATAAAGCGTTATTATTTTTCATAACTGTCATTACTATTTGCCATGGCAAACGAGGTCATGGTCGCGGTATTGTATAATAACATGAGAACTTGATGGTGACTTATTAGAGCAGATTTATTATTATTACATCTTTTGTTTTCTATTGTGAAGTTGGTATATTTACATGTTAATTTGATCATTATGTAAACTGTCAAGAGGACATTAGCAATAATTAAATTCTTATTAAAGTTTATTCAGCAGGGTTAACTAATTAATTAACAGCTCCCCATAATTTTATAGTCATAACAACTAGATCAATTTAATATATAATAATGGTGACGTTATGTTTAAATCCTTGACTTAAGTCTGAATTCATTAGAGTACTAGATTGGGGATAAAACTATTGCACTGAATTTATTCAAAAGGATAAACTAATAATAATATATTTTTTCCTTTTTTGTTTTTGGTTAAGAAAAATTGCAACGGGGCACCACTACACAAATAACATTTTTTTATTTAATATAACTGAAAATTTGTACACGATTATAAACAATTTAAAGTTAGATAACATAAAGAATTTATAGTATACCTACATATAACTGTTTAGTAATCTTTGGGCGCTAGGAGGATTTTCGGTTTTTCGTTGCTGAGAATGAAGATGATCGTGTGAAGAAGTGTACATCTAGAAGAGTAAACGGAAACCATAAGATTGCCCAAAATTTAACGTGATTATGTGTAAAGTCCTAACCATACAGTCAAAATCAAGGTTGCAACATCAATAGGCTGGGCTAAGAACATGTACCTCTGTGCACTGCTGCTCTAGTTCTTAATTGACAAGGCTGCGCACGGGCGGCGAGTATTGCACGTTAAGCAAACTACACTTAACAATGAAGCGGTGGCGATGCTATCTGACGCGATTTTATCGCAAGTGCTTTTAAATTGAATGTCTAAAATTTCTTTATTCGTACAAATACAATGTAATTATTATCGGTTTACAACTAATTAGTTGTACTAAATTTAGTAGGCGATGATTTTGTTTGGCGAAGTTTAATATTTTCAATCCTACTACAAAGAAATATAAAGTTTATTTTACGAAAGGCTTTTGTTTTAAGTATATAACATTATATTTACTAACATACGGCTTTGTTAAGATTTCATCTGTATTATAGCTTCGAAGTAAGTACCTTTGATGTGAGCTTATTGACTGAAACTGAGAATATAGTTTCTCAGTAGGTACTTACTCTAATATACAAGTAGAGCATATCTCTAGTCATCATCATCATCATTATCACAACACTTTCTTTGTCCCACTGTTGGGCACGGATCTCCTCTCAGAACGGGAGGGATTAGGCCTTAGTCTACCACGCTGGCCAAGTGCGGATTGGCAGACTTCACATGCCTTCGAGAACATTATGATGAACTCTCAGGCATGCAGGTTTCCTCCGATGTGTCCTTCACCGTTATGGCAAGACATTTAATTTCTTAAATTACTTTTTAAAATTCACACTTTTACCGCAATATATCTCTAGTATTCTGCGGTAAAAGTGTGAAATGCGTGTTTCACGGAACCGGTATCGTAATAAAACTATTATGACATTGAAATTGTGGAGCTTGTAGGTACGCATGACGGGCAGTAACCCAACAATTATTTCTGTGCCATTTATCTTGCATCATTTGCCTATTGTGTCGCGTTGTTCATTTGAACGAATTATGCACCTATGCGAGGAGTTTATATACGTATATTATTATATTAAGAATACTTGTTAAAAAACGACACCATGCCAAGCCATTTTTTTATGTATTTGAACTTAAATACTTTAACAGTATTTGATTTGAATTATTTTTCCAATTTAAAAATGATATTACCATGTACCTAGTATAATTTCTAACGTATAATAATAAAGTAAGTATTTATTTAAAAATAAATATAAACAAAATAAAAGTTTTGAATAAGTTTACTAAATAAGTTTTATACCAAAGAAAGTGAAAAAATAGACATTAAACGATAGTGAAAATGAATCTCTCTTTGCATATAAAACAAGCGTTTTGTATTGTGTCATGAATGGGTTGGGTGCGGCATGCCTTGAAGGAGGCAGTCGCTATTGGCATACCAATACCAAATCAAATTATAGTCTACAGACTTTATAGAAATAGTAATCTATAGTAGATATTTATTGATTGGAGCATAGAAGCTTATTTAGTTGAAATAATTTGGAATGTCAAAGTAAAACTTTTTTTTAGGACCACCATATTGACAAATATGACAGATTACAGTCTGAAACAAGTTACTATTTCAAGTAGAATGACTTGCATACCTATACATTTACAAAGAAAAAAATATTATACCAATTATCAAATTAATAAAATCGTAAAGAGTATCGACATTTTATTATCTTTTGTATGTTTTTACAAAGTTAAATATATGCCAAATTGAAAGCATAAAATAATGTGTTAGTGACATTGGAACCAAAGTTCACCATAATAAAGCAAACGAACCTAAGAAACGCGGATAAGTAACTCGATCGACGATGTTGGGTTACCGGTAGCTGTGGTTTACTAACAGCAGCGCATACCTCGCTCTTGCACTGCTTCACACTTTGCTACCCCTCGGTGATTAAGTTTATCTTTTATGATCTTATCAAACAGGCTCATAAAATAAATTAATATATACTATCTATGCATATAATAAGACTCCACTGACTATATGTTATTTGCAACAGTATAGGTAGTTGCTTACTTCGATTAATAGAGTCATCATCATCATCACAACCTTTCTTTGTCCCACTGTTGGGCTCGGGTCTCCTCTCAGAATGGGAGGGATTAGGCCTTAATCCACCACGCTGGCCACGTGCGGATTGGCAGATTAATAGAGTATTTACTAGTTATTCAGTATTTATGAAGTAAAAAAATCTGAGCGATTATATTGTTCTACCTGCAAAGGGTTAAAAGAATAGTCACAAGGGCTAACTAAAATAAGGTGAACTGATTGACCAGGCATGTGTTAATCCTATGACGGATTAAAATGTTAATTTATTCAGGTTATTTAGGGTATGCCTAAATGTTAACCTGGGTTTTTCTGAGTAGGTACCTAGTTTGTCTATGAGATTTTCTCTTTTTATAATGAGTGAAAGTCTTTGTATAATTAGAAGGGTGGCAACTGGCAACTACGCAGGAAACTGCTGCGATGTGTAATTGCATCGTCACGTCGAAATTCAATCTCTGAAATCGCTATTTCACACTTTTTTGGGTACTTTGTACAACTGGAAAGTGGAAACATAAAACCAATTATGTAAGTATATACACATTAACAATATAATTGGAAATGAATGAATGTGGTGAACGACCGCAAAATAAAAATTAATATTTAAATGATCGACATCAATCTACTATGTCGGAGGCAATTACTATACCTACTTCTTTAAATATGAGCATAGTGGGAAGTTGTGAAGGCGATGAACAGTTACGATACGGTTGCCTACTAAAAATACAATGATCTCGTTTTGCCATTTATAACTTAAAATGTGTTCGTTGAACTTGTAGTACTAAAATATATTAGAAGAAACATTTCAACGATAAAAACAAAGGTACTTCCAGCTATGTTTTGTTTTTGTTCAGTATTGTATTTGTTAATAATTCTGTAGTCCAGCCAAGCGGGTGGAATCATCATCATCATGTCACCTCAATTCAAATATTTGGAAGGGAATTAATCATCCACCAAAATGATTTGTAAGCTTCTCGGCCTTTTGGCTAAGATTAAAGTAGGTATAGAAGTTTGATTAGTAGGTACTTACACGTAGATACATTGTTCTGCAATAATTAAGTGGAAGAACAAACAACAGGTAGGTACTTTGATTTAACAGTAGAATAATGGTTTCACCCTGCTATTGTACTATTATTAAAATAACAAGAACACCAAACTTGATGCAATACGATGAGGAATTGATTACCATGCTTTTTTCTTCTTAAATAGTCTCGTAGATTACCAAGACTGACTTTGCCTAAGCGATGCCGGCGTCTCCTTGAATAACATCAAAGCATAACTAAATATCGATAATATTGCATTAATGAACAATAGAGCAATGTTGAACCTTAATAATAATAAATCATTTGACATTGATATTTTGCTAATTTTTGCTAAATAAATGAAAGGTATATTGAAATGAGGAAAGAAGATAATCGTTGGCTAGCAGATTTTTATTAATATGATATTAAACTGGGTGGTCCACGTGTACGGCCATGCCAAACTGAGGGAAAGTGTACCTTAAATATTGCACAAAGGAAGTTTTACTGGAACAAGACTTCATTTTGATTTTATAAATAATTGGAACTGCGTTCAAATATTTTTAAAATAATTGTCGGCCGGAACCAGAAGTTCGACTTCTGGTTATCAAAACGTGAAAATAGAGCACATGTAGCACAATGTTCAAGAAGTTAAATTTAAACGACTACTAGACTTGTGAGCCGATAATTAAATATAATTAGCGTAGAAAATTTATTTACTCGTGTTAGGAGCAGACTTTTTGAAGCACAAAGAAATACCTACACGTGTTTTTGACACATTTGGCGGGTTCAATTCCCAGTTCAGGCCGACGATCTTTAAAGTAGATTTTTTTAAGTCAAACAATTTTTAAAATCAAAATCTAGGCTTTCAGTAAATCTGTTATTAATTTATGTTATATTCCCCCTTTCATCTCTTTCCATTCTCAACACAGGCTTACCGCGAAAGTTGGTAGCGTTTATTTAATGAAGTGATTAATGAAGACTCAAATTAGTTCACTTTTAGCAAAATACAAGAGTGATTAAATTTATTATTCAGTTTCCTTATGTTATGTGGTCTATTAAATAAACAACACTGCAACGCTGCATTAGTGCTGCCGGCTTCCGAGCGGACACGCTGCAATGCAATCTTCACTCAACAACAACTTCAACTCTTGTGAACTGCACTTATTAACACGAAGAGCTGAATATTGTCTTCGAACGTTATAAAATTTATTGTATGGCTATAATTAGTAAGCTAGTTTTGGTTCGCTCGTATACGTTATGGTTTTTATTATTAGAACAAATTAAACAAATATTCCTATGATTCCGATGAGATTTTGATTCACCAAAGCATTTTGCTAATCCTTGCTTAACAATAACACTTTATTCCATCTATGCCTATAATTCCTGATTTTTTTATTGACACCTGATCTATATGAAATGCAGTAGGTACTATGTTATGTCTGAGATAAGGTTTACGTTTGATTGTTTGATCAATTATTTAGTCAGCGACCAGGTGACCACCGATGTAATTTAATTAGTAACAAAATATAATATGAAGGTGTTAAAAAGTCGTTGACATGTCCTGGTTGACTGCTATTCTCTTGCCACTATCAGGGCCAAATTATTTCATGGGCAAAATATCTAACATACTGATCAGATCACACGTAAAATATTTTCGAATGAGTACGACTGATTATTAATATCGATTTTCTTGTAACTTTTAAGTCCTCGGTTATTATAAACACGAGTTTTGCGGGTTTCGTAATGATGTGTCAATTTTTATAAAACTTTGATTCCATGATTGATCTAAATTCAAGTTACAATAAAGATTAATATAATCTGAATAATCTCAAGATTATTCAGAGATTTGAAAATTAAAAGCTAGTTATTTTTTTGCGACGGACAAATATAATACCTAATTAAGGTTATTTTGATACTCTTAAATAACGAATAGGAATAGTCAAAAAAAGAATAATCATCAGTTTCCGAGAAAATGGATATGATAGTTAGTATTTTAAGCAGCGTCAATATTTGTTATGTCTGTGTTAAATTGCCAGTGTCGTATGTTTTAATATTTATTAGGTTCCCTGATTTCATAGTGTTATTTATTAGGTACAGTAGAATATTAACATTTTTTCCATATACCAACCTCCTATGTTTCCTGAGTGTTTAATTTCACAAAAATAAAACTGTACGCGAATTTAAATTCACCCGGGCTAGTACATTCAAATTTTACGAAAGTAGAACTAAGACTGCTATTGTAAGCTAACAAAGAGTATTCACAGCATGTTAGAGAGAATCGTTACAAAGGAAAATGAGGTGTGTCCTCAATACTTCCATTTAAACAAATTGTTTAACAAAAAGATTAGGAGACAAAACGTCGCGTTCGCGATCGCATCGAGTATGGAGTTTTAAATAACGAACGCGTGTTGCGCACGCACCGGCTCTCTTGTAACTGGTAGATGTTTCCCGCCAAAACCACGCGCAGATATTATTTAAGCATACAGACTCATTCACCCTTTTATTACATCATATAATAATTCGGTCAATAGAGTGTGTTATTAGCTACTTAACTGATTTATCGAATATTATCAGTACCTACTGAAAAAGTTTTCTTTAGAAGCTTAACACAAATCAAAGCATATACATACATATATTTCTGATCACTATTCTTTAGATTGTGTAATGCAAAGTTATAATGGGATATTCTTAGAACCACTACCTAGGGATATTATTTAAAGTACCTATTCGTTATTTTTTGATGATTTGGAATTAAAAGTTATTATGTTTTACTGCAGAATTAACCTTATCATATTGTGGCAAGCAAAGTACCTAATCTAAAGACTAAAGCTCCCTAACGTACTTATACGAAATGTACTTGCAATAAAAAATCTATGAGCTTGATAAAGTGTCTTCTCTAAAAATTAGATTTTTTCTATTTGTGTTTAACCTTTCTAAAAATGCACATAATCATAAAATATAGGGATATTTCTCGGAATATTTTTTATTTGTTTTCTTAAAATATACATTTAGCATAAAATAATGATAATATTTCTAGCTAAATTAAGCTTTCCCCGCGTCTCCGCCCGTGTGAAATCGTTTAGCGTGAAGAATCAACTTTACCATCAAGGGATGTTTTCATATATAAAAAGTATAGCATATATCAATTAAAACGACACCAGAGATTTATCAAAATCTAGCTTCACCCGCAGTTTGGCAGATCATTATCCGGAACGATTTGTACAGGTCTAAAAAACTGTAGAAAAGCAATTTTCCGTGGACCTTGCAATTTTCCTATGTCACTCTCCAGGCCCTACACTATACCTATCTATGCAAAAGGTCACGTTGATCCATTATTCCGTTGAGGCGGACAAGAAGGAAAAAAAGGAACCAACAAAACAACAAACCAACAAACCCATTTACGAGTATATATTAGAGTATATATTTCAGTAGCAAAACTTGTGCTTCGATCATGTTACGCGTCAAACGTACCGTGACAAAGATAAACCCGGGTAATTTACAAGCCTCATTTAGCAGGTTCAATCTACACATAACTCAACATATACGTATACCTAATAGTCTTTCAAGTAGGTACATACTAGATCCGAGGTTTGAACTCTTTTAACTTTATTTGTATCGTTTATTTGACGTGACGAGTACACCGTCATTCGGCTTATAAAAGTGGTGACAACCCAGTGGCTATCGAACTCGCCTTTCACTCGAGGTGACCGGGTTCAATTCTAAGCGGCACTCACCAATGACATGAAGTATTACAATACATTAATTAAAGAAATTAAATATAACGTGCTGTAATGGTGAAGGAAATGCATGCATGAGAGTTCACCAAAATTTTCTCGAAGGCATATTAAGTCTGTCAATTCGCACTTTACCAGCGTGGTGGACTATGGCCTAAACCATTCCGAAAGGAGACCCGTGACCAACCGCTCTTGTTTATGATGGACTTATACGAACGATAATAAATCCTTTGATCTTAAATTAAAATTAAAATAATTTGTTCGTTATAATATTATATTATGTGACACTTTTAACTCTGAGGTTGTTCTCTGTCTCTCTCATTATGAAAATAGTACGCTTTAGTAATAGTTACCTAGATAAATAACACGTTGATACTCATAAGTTTATCTCCTTCTTATTTTCGATATAAAGCCGTTCATGACAACTGGAACGATCTGAGAACAAGACTCATGACATGATGGTCAGTCCTATTATAAGTTAGATTAATATTAAAATTAGTTAGGTCTGTTCCTTAGTAGGTAGTAGTGAGAATTATTTGGGTAGCAATGGTTAGTCCTTTTCGTTTTGTTAGTATTAAGCGGAACAAGATAGACCATGCACCAAAATCTCACTTTTACGCACGGGTCTCTCCCAAATACCATGCTCTCCAATGCGTCTTGGTAAATGAATACTAGAATAGTATATTTCGCTACAAGTGCGGAAAGCCTGTCATTGCAAAGAGTTCCGACAAATGTCTACCCGAGCCGAAGGCGAGGGTTGACAGTCGGAACAAGTTGCAATGACGGTTCCGCACGTGTACTGAACAACTATTTTTAATACAGTTGCGAAAAAATGAAGCAATTTATTAAAATAATAAAAACACAAACTAAACTCGCAAAGAACATTTTTGGAAAATGGCGCCAACCATAAAAGAATACAGAGTATAGCAGAGATTTTTTTTTGTTTTATTCACCCATTCTGGGCAGGCAAAGGGAACTATGCCCATACAGCCAAGTCTTCAGTAGAATTTCTTTATTGACATGAAATTTAATGAGATGAAATGAAGTGAAACCTTACCTAACTCATTGAATCAAATCATTAAATCTGATATTGAAACAAATTAGTAGCTTCTTTTTAGAAATATTTGTATGAATCATAAAAACTTCTATGAATTTCTTTTTAGTAAAAACTTCGTGGTTGGTTTTTTTCTTTTTAATAGACATTATTTTGACAGTTGGGAAAGAGAACGCACGAGTTCGGAAAAGGTAAAGAAAAAGCACGAGTGTGTAATAGCTCACTTCCCGAACGCTATACGTCCCTGTAATACGCCACTTTTTGAGCAACTGTATTAAAATAGTATATTTCGCTACAAGTGCGGAAAGCCTGTCATTGCAAAGAGTTCCGACAAATGTCTACCCGAGCCGAAGGCGAGGGTTGACAGTCGGAACAAGTTGCAATGACGGTTACGCACGCGTACTGAACAACTATTTTTAATACAGTTGCGAAAAAATGAAGCAATTTAATAAAATAATAAAAACACAAACTAAACTCGCAAAGAACATTTTTAGAAAATGGCGCCAACCGTAAAAGAATACAGAGTATTGCAGAGATTTTTTTTTGTTTTCTTCACCCATTCTGGGTAGGCAAAGGGAACTATGCCCATACAGCCAAGTCTTCAGTAGAATTTTTTTATTGACATGAAATTTAATGTGATGAAATGAAGTGAAACCTAACCTAACTCATTGAATCAAATCATTAAATCTGATATTGAAACTAATTAGTAGCTTCTTTTTAGAAATATTTGCATGAATCATAAAAACTTCTATGAATTTTTTTTTAGTAAAAACTTCGTGGTTGGTTTTTTCTTTTTAATAGACATTATTTTGACAGTTGGGAAAGAGAACGCACGAGTTCGGAAAAGGTAAAGAAAAAGCACGAGTGTGTAATAGCTCACTTCCCGAACGCTATACGTCCCTGTAATACGCCACTTTTTGAGCAACTGTATTAAAATAGTATATTTCGCTACAAGTGCGGAAAGCCTGTCATTGCAAAGAGTTCCGACAAATGTCTACCCGAGCCGAAGGCGAGGGTTGACAGTCGGAACAAGTTGCAATGACGGTTCCGCACGTGTACTGAACA
Organism: Carterocephalus palaemon; assembly: GCA_944567765.1. Classification (NCBI taxonomy): domain Eukaryota; kingdom Metazoa; phylum Arthropoda; class Insecta; order Lepidoptera; family Hesperiidae; genus Carterocephalus; species Carterocephalus palaemon. The sequence goes on along the minus strand of OX155643.1, from coordinate 7,840,582 downwards.
ACTATTTTTAATACAGTTGCGAAAAAATTAAGCAATTTGATAAAATAATAAAAACACAAACTAAACTCGCAGCGAACATTTTTGGAAAATGGCGCCAACCGTAAAAGAATACAGAGTATTGAAGAGATTTTTTTTTGTTTTCTTCACCCATTCTGGGTAGGTAAAGGGAACTATGCCCATACAGCCAAGTCTTCAGTAGAATTTTTTTATTGACATGAAATTTAATGAGATGAAATGAAATGAAACCTAACCTAATTCATTGAATCAAATCATTAAATCTGATATTGAAACAAATTAGTAGCTTCTTTTTAGAAATATTTGCATGAAACATAAAAACTTCTATGAATTTTTTTTTTCGTGGTTGGTTTTTTCTTTTTAATAGACATTATTTTGACAGTTGGGAAAGAGAACGCACGAGTTCGGAAAAGGTAAAGAAAAAGCACGAGTGTGTAATAGCTCACTTCCCGAACGCTAAACGTCCCTGTAATATGCCACTTTTTGAGCAACTGTATTAAAAAAATATTTACAGTTGAAGCTTGGCTCCAATGCCATCTTGTAACGTAATTGTTGCAGTGACTTCAACTTAGTTAACTGTGCAGTGCATGAACCTTACCTTTCGTGTAGCTGTAGAGATTGCGATGGATTGTATCACGTAGTTCAAACCATGTTAACTAGGTGGCGCGGCACGTGTATAATATAATTTGAATTAATGTTTTATTTATGCCATTCATTTATCCATTCAATATTTGATATGGCTTTATTATTTATCGTATTATTTACGATTATTATTACGTTTATTATTACGTTTATAACGTTTATAAACTACACAACAGGTTACCTCTTCCTTATTTAATTTACCAGCGATTTCTAAGCATATAGGTCATTTTCTTATGTCTATTAACTTATAAGTAAAACATAATTACATATACTTGTCCATTAGAGTTAAGTATACATGTAGGAGAGCTTATTTATTTATTTAAGTTGTTGGCGCTTTAGGTCTAGTGCTGTGGTCAGCTTTTATAAATTTTAGAGCAGCTAGGCGACCTATACAGAGCGAGCTCCTCCCAAAATGTGTTCAGTATGTCTTTTGAACACATCCTTACAGCGCAGATGCTGACCGTCGCGCTTCCGCTTGCCTTCAGCCATCTCAGAGAAGAACACAGCAAACTTGGCAAACGGTGGCATTCCATGCGAAGGACGTGCCCACACCACCTAAGCTGGTGGTGCATGAGCAGAGCTTCCATAGCGTACATTCCAACGCCGAATCGTAGTGTTGGGCACGCGATCCTGCTATATTATTTTTATAATTGATCTCAGACACCGAAGATGTATGTATGTGTCGAGTTTCCCAATTTGTACAGGCACGAAGTCTCTGCACCGTACAAAAGCACTGTTAATCATTATTGTACTAGCAAATTCTAATTTTAATTTGATTTAATTTTTTATATTATATAATTTAATTTTATTTCCATGATTTATTGTATTAATAACTGTACATGTACTAACATAGGCTAAGTAATACTAACAAATGTATATGAGATCTTGTAAATCTTGAAGTAAACGATTATTATTATTATTAATGCCTTGTAAACATTTAGCTATTTGACTAATCTTAGATTATGTGATCTCTTGACAGGATCAGCAAGTCGTCCAAAACTGGGAGCGGCGTTTGCAATGCGCAATGGTTTCCCGAAGCGAGGGTGTTATTGTGTCTGAGAGTACTTCCCAAATATTTGAAGTGCGTTACCTCTGTTCGGTTTTCCTCGTTCTCATGGTTTTCCTTGAAGATTTAGGGTTGCTTCGTGAGCTTTGTGGCGTTTGGTATTTGGGTTTTGAAAGCACTAATGACCAATCCAAATTGCTTAAAACACACACTGCTGGTGTGGAGACAGTGGAGACGTAATAAAGATTTTCTTGTCAACATTATTTTCCCGTAACTGTCAATATAGCTCTGATTTAAGGACGGGGCAGTTTCCTGTTTTCTATTGCTTTTGCTTTCAATTAATAAAAAAAATTCCAACATGATCTAAGTAATGAACTTGTGCTGGCGAACTGACACATTTAGTATTTTTGATATTTAAAAGAATTCAATATTGAAAGGTCCAATGGGAATTAAACATTTGTTCATCACAAACAAAATTGTAATTCTATTGCACAAATTTAATCCCGAAGTATATTTATGTAGGGAATACGACACACCTAGACGATACACGGCCTAGGTTTATGATTAAAATGATGCAGGAATCAAAATATTTTTTTTATTTATTAAGTACTTTATAAGTATAGAATACTATATGACAAGACAATAATTAAAACATATAATCCTTAAAAGTAATTGATTGGTAGTTAACATGGCAGTGTGTAAAAAGTAAAGGCATTTTATACTATTTAAAAAAATAATAAAAATCATCGAGCATCCACTTTATCAATTGGAAGTATAAATATTCTTTGAATTATTAGTTTATTTACATTATTTATTCAATATATTGTCAATAGTTTTGATAAATAAATAGGATTCCTATTATGCTAAATTATTAATTTTTATCTATAATACTCCCGTTACTTTCGATGCTCAGCAGGGTAGTAGAGCCACTTAAATTCGTAGCCTTTCAAACCAAACTTTTCATCTTTTTCCGATTCTGGTTTAGGCACATCGTCAGATGCTATATCAAGTACTTCATGACTTATTCGAGGTCTAAATCCTTTTTCATCAGCTATATAATCGACTCGCGTCCTGATACCATTTCTTCCTGTTACGAAATAATAGCCTTGTTTAGCACCATTCGTATAACCCTCTTCGTGGTGCCCATGAAAACCAACGGTATAGTTAAAAGTATAAAGTAGCTGAGTCATATCATTTTTAGACAATCCACCAGGTAACCCATCTTTTTCTCCGGGACCCTTGTGATAAATATCCGTATCCTTTGGTACAATTTGCATTTGAGCCGCAAGAAGGGTGGGTTTATTTGAAATCGGTTGATTGCCTTGGGATGCTAAAGCAGCTTCAAATCCTGGTGATTGGAGTAATCCAGAATTTGAAGGATTATTATTACTGTATTGCTTAGGTGCTCTTAAGGTGCCTTGGCGAACTTGTGAATTCGAGTCTGGTACTTCTTGCCTAGGCAGCTGTTGATCAAAAGGTGATCCTGGTTGTGAATAGTAATTATTAGGTTCTATTTGCTGTTGAGGAGATTTTTGATATGCATCGTTTTGTGTCTGTGGATAATTTTGATTCAAATTATTTGCTCCTTTAGGATTAAAGTGGTTGTTATTATTTATGTTTTGGGTAAAAGCTTGAACATCACTATTTACTATCTGTGGAATATTTTGGTTGGGACCATTTTCGTTTTTATTGTAATATGAACTACCATCTTGAGGATTGTTTACATTTGAATTAGTACCTTGTTGAGGATAGTAATCTTTAGTATAACTAACAGGTAATTGATTGCCTGCAGATTGTTTTTGATAGCTTCGACCTATATCATGTTCTTGTTTAGGATGATTTTCTTGACCACTAAGGATTGGTTGATGCCCATGTGGCGAGTTATTTTGGCTTATACTTGACTGTGTATTTTGAGCTCCTAATCCTGAAGGAGTGATGATTTGCTGACCAAAACTATCTGGTCTACTAGAACCTGAAGATGGATTACTTTGATAGCTATCTGAATTTAATAGTCCAGAAGTAACTGTGTGGTCTCTTGCAACGACAGCTATGTCAGTTAACTCAGGTGCTTTCGTTGTTCTCGTGGGAAGTCTGCAATGTGAGCACGCTTTAGCTGGTGATGAAATTTGTTTGTCTGTTTGTGTTGATTTTGATTCTTGGTTGGATGTGGATGTTTTTGAAGGACCTTGTAACGTTGGAACATTTCCTGAAGATGGGAATGGAAGAGAAAGACCTTTTTTCATGCTACCGCCTGAACCTGGATCTGAAAATGATGTGAAATATAAAATTGTATTAAAAGCTACATAACAAGTTAAAAAAATATTTATTTGTTTTGGTAAACACAAATTGAAAAATTATGTGATGTGCTAACATAGCCTATGTTAGCACATCTGGGCGAATAGGTACCAAAAAAAATTCAATGATGACAATCTCAGATTATGATAAACCGAACTGCGGGTTAGACTAGACGAAGTTAGACTTTGATTCGAGGTAATATTTGGTGTAGGTTGCCGTTGATAATGGATTAGGTATTATATTTATAATTTAAATAAAGTTACCTACTTACCTTAACCTACGGTACGCCTTAACTTATATTATATAGCCTTAACTTATGTTACATTATGTTATTATTGTACTTATAGGCTTAATTATTATGCCGTATAGATACTAATTGTGTTTTAAAATAATAGTCATGATGACAGTTTTCAAAAAATAAAGAATATTGGTTTTAGCGGAACAAGTATGTATGTTGAATAATTCCTAAAAAATGGTCAAGTTTTAATAAAAACATTGAGGTTAATAAGATTTTCATTAAAATAAAAGTATACAATACGGCAATCGGCCATGTTAACTGAAACACCGATCAGAGTGGATGACGTCACGGCTCAGTAAAAACGTCGCCTGTCGCTTGGGCTTGTGTTGAATACAGCGGCATATTTACTAAGGCGTAACGTCAAGTGGACGCCATGACACATACTCGTAAGAGCGTTTTCGCGCCAAATACAAAGTAGATAGGAATAACTGCAATAACTTGCGTTAAAACTCAATTTATTGCTGAAATACTTAAATATATTTTATATATATTATCTTATATTTTTTTTAAATATTGGATGTCTACCTATATAACAAAAAGCAATTTCAAATCTGTCATCATGCCTATTGTGTTCCAGTCGGAGAACTCCTATTAATCAAATAATGTTCTTATTGACGTCGACTAAGTAGGATAATCATCCCAGTTCCATCAAGAGTATTTTTCATGTTCCGTCATTATATCTCTAAAAAAGAGTTCGAGGAATGTGGCCATGACTGTTTCAAGAGATCGTTAGTTATTATAAGCTTGGAATAGAATAACTCCTTTATTATGGATACCAACGGTAGGGAACCACTGCGTGCCATTCATGGGATATAGATTTGTGAGAAGGTACTAGTAGGCAATCATGGAAAATATGACTTACAGGGTTTTACTCTAATGTTCTTCATAGACAATATCTTGAATCTCCCATTTTCGTCAGTAGCATACACTGTCACGTGATATACTCCATCAGCGGTGATAAACCCAAATTCACCCATAATTATTCCGTTTTCATCTGTAACATGGAAAATAATACAATCAGATTTTATTGTATAATAGTGGACGCCCGCAGCTTCGCTTGCTTGAACTAGATTTATAACAAAATAATTATTTATAGTTCATGTCTCAAGGTTATAACCAGAAAAACTCTATCATTGAAGTTCAGATAGAAGAGGTATTAATGAGATAAAAGTCTAACCATCCAACCACGCTCTACCACCTGAAAAACTCACTTGAAGGGGTCTGAGTTTAAATCCAAGTGGTACCAATAAATTCGAATCTGTATTCGAATGCATCGATTTATTCATTTCAGTGATAAAAACAATACGTCATGCCAATGTGTATGTAACCGGACACACGAAGCTAAAGTCCATTCCATTTCGTCCAGACTCTTTCAGTTATTTAAATTTATTTTATTTATTTTGTAATTTACTTTATTATTATATATTTAAAAATCAGTAGATATTTTGGTTAGCGGTGACAGCACACTAGCTATCGAACTTGCATCTTACTCGAGCAGTCCAGGTTGGAAAACCAAGTAGCAAACCAATGATTTTTCTAAGTTATGTGCGATTTACGAAATAAAATGTCACCTTCTGTAACTGCGAAGAAAATATCGTGAGGAAACAGATGTTCTCGAAGACATAAAAAGTTTGCCAATTTGCACTTGGCTAGCAGCGTGGTGGACTAAGTCTCCTCCCACTCTGAGGGGAACCCACGCCCAACAGGGGTATAAAGAAGGGCTTGTGGTGTGACATTTTGAAAAAGACACTCGGGTGGCTTGAGAACATTCGACTCTGACTTGGCCACTAACCTCTCCACCAATGCGCATTGGAGCAGCGTGGTGGAGTATGCTCTAGACCTTCCACATTTTTGTCTGTGAAGGAGACCCGTGCTCAGCAATGGAACGCTATGAGTTGCAGCTAAACATAAGTGGTGAAAAGTGGGTTTACTACAACATACATCTGTCTGCCCCTTCGGAGACATATAAACGTTATGTAATGTTATGACTAAATTGAATTTAAAAAAAAAGATCATGAAGCCCTCAAACAGAACCTTCTGCCAAAACCCCAAATCCCAACCAGTAGCTGTTGCTACTAATGTATAGGAAGGACAAAGGGTAATTTAGTTCGTGCTAATAATAATAACCTTAAGACAAACCAAAAATATTAAATAAACAAGCACTATGATAATTAACAAATAAACCCTTCAAAACGACCTTAATTTACTGTTTACATAATCAAGTCAATTACCTAAAAGTAAAATTCAAACTGCGTGCCGCTTTTCACCCGCATTGCGTGATATATGTATTATTAAACTTTCCACTATCTCGTAAACTATAGATCCAATTGACAAGCTGATGATGATGAAGTAACTTTCCTCCGTAATATAATACTCGTATATATATCTACACAATTTCTTTTTTCAAAATTTCAATTGAGGGGCATTATAGTAATGAATTAGATCTCAAAAATGTGTTTTTGAAAATATCTGTCTGTATGTCTGTCCGGGCATCACGTAAAAACCCGTGGACAGATTTGGATGAATTTACATCAGAAAAGATGTTACTTGTATTCCGGCTAGATACTTTAAGTCCCCAAACACCTTGAGGTTCCCTAGGGATTCGGTATGTATGAACTTTTTGTTAAATCTCGTAAAATTTATTTCTAATTCATTTTCTTTCATAATTTTAATATGTGGTCTCCAATGTAAATTCAGCATTTTTCAATTTTCAACCTATATATTTGTCTAGGCATCATGTGAAAACAATTTATAGAAAATAAGGAAGTCCTTCTCTTGGGTTTCACTGGGTAGAGATTTTCTTGTAATGATCATGAGGAGAATAAGCAGCAACAATAAACCAAGCTGCATCCAATGTCTACTAACTAAACACGAGCGAAGCTGCGGGCGTCCCCTAGTGCATAATGATCGCTCGTAAATAACTATTTGAATTTTGATGTTTTCTTCAATAATCAATATCTTATTTATTTATTTATTTATTTAATAATTTATGTACACACTTTAGTTAGGAAACAGTTACAATATATAACACAGGAAGAAAATTATTGTGATTTATGTGTAAGAATTAGGTATTTCCTATCGCGGTCTTTTATTTAGCTTGAGCAAAGATTTACCTATATTTTTCCAAAACATTGTAATGTAATAAGTGCACATAACCTACTATGACATAGCACTAAGACGGCGTACGCGGTATTAAGATTTTTAGGAGTGATTGCCCTGCCGAATTGCTTAACCACTATCTATATTTAGGACAATAAAGCTGAACAGTTAAGCGTAGTTATAACATATATACTATTACAGGAGTATCAGTCCAATTTAAAAAAGATTTTTTTTAAATCGGACTGATACTTTTAGAGATAAGCTCGTTTAAACAAACAAAAAAAAAACAAAAAATCTCTTCCGCTTTTTAATATTACTATAGATAAAATACCTATCAATTATAACACCTGATAAATATTTTAGCACGTCTATTAATTTTATTCAAGGAAGTAAGCATCTGCTTTGAAGGTGATGAAATCAAATAAATATTTGTATAGTCAAAAACGATTAATACCAATTTATAACATCGATGGCATTGCTGCTGCTGATTACTACTACGAGTACTTACCTACAATAGATTATAATCATCCGGTGATGTCAGTGTTTGATGAATGAAATTTATGTATTCAAATAAACGACTTCAAATCTTAATTTAACTCAAATGCACAATCTATGTCAAATGTATTTTATAATGTATTATTGTATTAATAAGTTACAAAGTGCTGTCAAATATATAAGTAGTGGAAACTGTGGAATGTATATAAGTAGGTTGCTCAGTAAGATGCCATTCTTCTATACAACCAGCTCGGATGTTCTTCCGAGTTCCGATAGTAATATAAAAATAGACTTAGAGCGAGGGTTCTCGAGCATACAGTTTCTAAAGGTACCTGTTTTGAGATGTAGTCTAATCTATTAATTCTGTTTTTAAATTTAATTCCTGATCTAATCAGGTATCTAGATAGGTATCTAAGTAATAATTATAGTTTTGTTTCTAAAAATATTTGAATGGTTTACTACTAAGTTTTAATAATAGTAAAGAAATAATTTAAGTTATGTTTCGAGTTCAAACGTAAATTGACCTTGTACGATAATTTATACCAACTGAAGAACAGATTTGTTTTTTATTATTATACTTTTATAAATATATTTTCAAAACCATATAAACTTGATGTTACTAATGACTGTATGCTATGTTTTAATGATTCAGTTTATAAGAAGCATATCCTTGATCCAAAAATCAGTTGCAAATATTTAAAGACTGATTACCTTTCAGAGGGCAAAAATCAATCATATAAAATGATGTACTTACGTGTATACTTATGCCTACCGTACCTACACAATATAACTTGTACCTACCGTTATTGCATTCATTTGCTACGCAAACTGATTATTTCACTACCATAAAATCTATTTATTGAAGCTAAGTTAGTTGTCGTTGGCAACCGGCACTGTGTGTCGTGCAATTTACAAGATAATACGTGATTGGGATTAAAACTTTCTTATCTCCATTCTCTTCCATATGAAAAATGTATGTAATTTTAACCTTTTTTCTCGTGTCTATGTTGTTCACCATCAATTTTGAATCCGAACTCATAAGGCCGATTTTCGTCTGTGTATTTGCCAGCTCCGCGCGAAGCTCCGATCAGTGCATGTAAACAAACAGCTAAACTGATTATCTTTAACTGCAGCATCTGAAAAATACGTGTGAAGATGATGAGCTTTAATATTTATAACAAACATACCAGGCACCTTTAGGTTATGTAAATTATTTTGTCTAAAGATGACTCTATTAGCATTGTCGTTTTTAAATAATACTAGAATTAATCATGCTATCATTAACGACATGATTATGTATTAGCTTTCTTGTCAAATATTACTAATATTTTATAATGCTTATGCTAAGAGTAATGAATAGTTCTGCGCTACGTGTTGTAGCACAGCGGAGACCAATAATTTAAATAAGCTATAATGTCATAATACGAACAATCCTTCGTATTTAATATTCAACTACCGAAATATTAAACTATCAAACTATGACGTTTGTCTATCGGGTACATCCACGTATATCTGTATTAGCAGGATATTTGTTTTGAGTAAGAGTTGCTAAAATATACGCGGTAAATCCGTGTATATTGTAATCATCGTCAATTGTAATTCAAATCCGTAAACGTGACTCGTAGAACCTCCTCATACGATAGTGTGTGATACTCATTAGGATCCTTCGAACTTTAAAGGTATGATAGTATTTTTATAGAGTTGTAACAATCACTCAAAAAGTATTGAAAAAAATACAGATAATTAAAAATCTAGCCGGTTACTGATCTATCTATCGTCTATGATACCCATATGTATATATCTATAGTTCGTAATGTTTACATTACTTAATTGACTTATACGGGTGGATTGTATCTATACATATTTTGTTTCAATAACTGACATTAGTATGTTACAATTAATTGCAATAAATGGCCACAGGTTCATACCACATTAATGTAGTGTTACGTGATGTCAAATAAGTATGTATACGAAAGACCAGAACAAACATTCAGGTACTTTTTAGCGTCCCGTCTGCGCGAGTCCGACTCGCACTTTGCCGGTTTTAAATTTATTTCAAATGGTTTAAATAACTACAAAAAAACTCATGTTCATAATATTTTTGTGTTAGCTTATATTTAGTTCAGAGTACCAATTACATAAATCATTGTTGATGTCCACACACTAGCACCTGACTGAACATCTATTTAAATAAAAATGAAATATGTGTGAATATATTATGTATCGGCACAGCTGTCACTAAGCATGGTATGTACGAGTATATGTAGTAGGTATGTATATATATCTTTGTAAATGCGAAGTTATTACATGTGGTAAAATTGATGTTTTAATACATTAAATCAGTTATTTTTACTATAAGTTATACAAAGTCAGTTAGAGGTAGAGTAGCTAGAGATCCTGAGTTCGATCCGCGGGTCGAGCAACAACTATTGAGTTCTTCTTGAATTGCCCGATAGCAGCTCGGAGTTTGGATTTGTGCCAGGTGTATGGCTCACACATGGGACCCAAATATAACATTATTTCATGTGAAGTATAACATGTTACTTAAATTCAGTAAAATTATTTTCTATGAAACATTTAAAATGAAATAAGTATATTTTTCATACAGATTGTTACTAATTGAGCCTAAAGTGAGTAATTGCTATTTGTATCATCACCATCACTAAAGCTTAAATAACTATAAAATACGAGTAGGAATTGCACTCGATGAAATAAAGCATAAAACAAATATTATTATAGTGTAATGTGTATAATGTCTGTACCTACTAATTTCAAAACCATAGGTGTGTTATGTCGTTCAGTTCATGAATTGCGATGAAGTTTATTTTAAATAACTGATAGGCAATGTTAGTTTAATATGTTTAAATTAACTTCAGAAAGAACTACCGCGGCAACTACTACGGAAGCTACTAATATAGTATGCAGTCCGTGCTACTAGTAACATAAAATCTATAATTTATTGTATAGTAAAATTAAGCATTCGTTCGATAGTATCAATGCTGACTATTAATATTAATAAACTTAATGTTTCAGTATTTATAGAGACTCGTTAAAAACACAATAGAATCTATTGAATTTAAAATTCAAGACAAGATTAAACAAACCATTAATTTTTTTATAGTTTATGAATTGCAGATTATTTAAATACCTTTAAGTTTATTGGAAGAAATCTATTACTTGCCTTAAAGAATTGCAATTATGAAATAAATATACACAACATCTTAGACACAACGTATGTTATGGGCCTTGATGCCTGAAATAAATGATATTATTATTATTATTATACTCGTATTTTTTTAAATGTTCATACCTGATTACCTATATCTATATATACTTTATGTACTATACAATGTGTTTTTTGAAACTTGATCAAACGAAATGTGCGGATACAAGACAAGTTATCGACAAAAATACGAAAAAAAAAATTTTGTAGGCTATTTAAAAAATGAAGGCACTTTCATTTTTTATTTAATGAAAACCTCAAGTTTTTGTTCTTACTTTGTTTCTTTGTTTGTAAACGGTGAATTATCTTCAAAATAGTCTCATTTGAAAGCTAGAAAGTCTAACAAGCTAAACAGATAAAAAAACCAATAACAATATCGAACAAAAACTTCGTAAAAAATAAAACACTTTGAAATTAGTAAAAAAAGTTCATTTTTTTAAATTTAATTATCTGTAACTTTTAAACGGGGTCGTTGAGGTTTATTGGGGGAAGGTTTAAAAACAATAATAATAGAGTACATCCTAAAGAAAAGCTATACCGGTAATTCGTATAAAATTTGTATGGAAAATCGTTTAACTGACTGCTTTACAACACTGTCATTACATCCATTGCCACTTAGCTTTTAATAGATGGCGTTCTTGAAATTCAATATTTATAATAGTAAGTAATGAAAAGTGGAAAAGGGTCAATGGTGAATTTAGGTGCAAAAGAAATAATTTTATTATTTATTTTCATAATATTATGTTATTATAATTATTTAGTCAAAAATTTTACTATGATCCGAGCACTCGCTTAAAGTTTGTCATTTCCAATTGATTTATCAAGTAATCCACATTTTTACGTGATAAATATATGATTGTAGGTGGCACGTAGTTCATCGGGTTGTTGTATTCTATATACATACATAACTATTCTATATGAAACTTTTATTTTCATCGTACATAATTATTTCAAATATAGAATGGTTAACGGATAAGAATATTATTTTCTTTGTCACCTCTACAAAAGGAGATTACACTTCTTGCTTTTAGTTATGTTTTTAATTCTGTGAATAAATATCAACAGTTTTTAACAGTTTTCATCACGGCCACTAGGCCGTTCTCAAGAACTCAAAAATAGGTACATAAGAAGAATCCTACATAAGTACCTATTTTTGAGTTCTATGCGTGTCTATCTTGGATTAGATAATTTATATATTGTTTTAGGTCATTTAAAATATCTGTATTATGAGTAAGTGACAGGTTTTTAGGTACCCTCGAAGTATCTGATCTTATTCAAAGTTATGTGATTGTCTTATTACTTTGCGATAGTCATCTGTAACCAGAAGAATATGCATTCTGCACTAACTGATTTTTAATAAGTGTTTGTTTAGATTGTTTATCTATTTCCCGGCACATTATCACACAAGGACTTTTAAAGTAGCTCACATAAGTAACAATTAGCTATTATTTGTACATATATTAATACTAAGAAGCTTTTTTTATTTCACTTGTTAACCTTAGGATATAAATAAAGTTGGATTTAATCTTGCGACAATAGCGACAAACCCTATTCAGCTGATATTTTGATATATTTTATAGATGACTGATATTTTAACAAATCAAATATATTCAAATATTAAGCTCTAGTTATTATTTTGCATTTGTATTTTTTGAACTACTTACAAAAGATAAAAAAATATCTATTGTAATGAAATTATTAAAAAAATAACATACACATAATTAAATCATGCAAATACAGAATATAAATTTAATTAAATAATATGAAACTAACAGTTGATTGTTATGTAAACAAAAAATGCGTAAATAAATTAAAGGTACCTATTGTTTGTGTGACATTACCTTGTCTATTTTCTTACACATGGAGGGTGTGGCGCGGCCTGTTGCGCAAGAGATGGCACGAGACTGTGCCGATTCTGTGGACAACGTAATTTATTAATACACCACAACATATGACCACAGATTAGCCGTGAGAACCGACGGTAAGCGCTGCGATCATAAAATAAAAATCTACGCGCCGCCTGTGCCGTGACTTACCTACTTTGTACTACGATGCATAAAGCACATGCCAAGTCATTCACACGAACCAGTATCCGTGCTTCTTATCAAATGCTTTTAAAAACTTCACAGTAGCCAGAAAAGCTTTTCTTGTTTATTTACAGGTCCGTTAGACGAAGTGTATTTGGGGGATCGATGAGGGCGTTTCTCGGCCTCAGAACTTAGTGACGGGATGAGGGAAGGTCGGTATAATTCGCCGCCTCCTTATGCCATTTCCAAGCAAGATTAAAATAAAAATTAGAAGGTAAGTTTTTAATGTTACGATTACCTACTTACAGCCACAGAATAATAGTACAAGTATTACAGCTAAGTATTTGTTGTTGAAAATCATATTTTAGAGAAAAGTTGATAGCCTTTATAATAATAAGGGAATGGGAAGGGAATGGGTGATGAATTCTCATTTACCTATAGATTAAAAAAAAATATGGTAAAAAACTATGGTGTATTATAAATTTACTTGCAATTATAAAAATACTTGCAATGCAAATCTGTTCAAGTATTATAACACTTTAGACGTACAGGGTATACACAACAAAGTAGTACATAATACGTATTGTAGGCCCAATTTTGCCGTGTACGTATTTTTTTTTATCTTCAATTCAATCACATAGGTGTATTCTTACTAATTGACAAAGGTCAATTCTGAGTGTTCAATGTTTATTTTACAATTACCGCTACAATCAAGGTCCTGCCGTGATGGTACCTGCATACAGAAAAAATATATTTTTAACTTATGTTCACATAGGTCTTACTTTTCGATCTTATACAGGGTGTTAGTGTATTAATAGAAAAAACCTTCGCTGGCTTGCTCTATCCGTCATTCTGAAGACCACCACGAATGTAGTTTATTTTTAAAAGGAAGATTTATTTCCTATACAAAATAAAACACGATTTATTTTCTCAAAAATATAACTTACAACACTGTGGCACTAAGCCGCAAATGTTCTGATGAATGAATCGAACATAAGCTTCCATTTAATAAAAGTTTACAACTGGCTCGGTAGCTCGCTTCGGCGCCTTTGAAACGCCGCGCCGCCGCGCGCGCCGCGTAAGTACCTACGAACCTGAACGGTTAGGCTCCGCTCACACTACCGCTGAGAAATCCCGTCGTCGACTTTTATCATCATTCTGCGTTAGAAAAAATATTCTTATTTGCCAACTGGTTATGAAAGTCAGTTATGAAAATGGATTCAATATTCATAGTTCGAAAGTTGCTACGAAAAAGTTAAAAAAGTCTGTTTCTTAACTGATTACAAAACTGACCAAACCAACATTTTCTTTGTGGATTTAAGATAGCAAACGGGCTTGCAGCTCCACCCATCAGTTGTCACCCATGACATCTATGAGAAACTTGGAACAATACTGTACAATTAATAAATAGGTATGGAGTACAGGTCCAGTTAGTGTAAGATATTAATAAAAATATTAGTTGGTAAGTATTCGTTAGTATGTGGACTGTAGGAGTCGACTGTTAGTTAGTTAGTGTTAGTGATAGTCCAGTTAGTACTTGTTAGTAAAAGTACCGTTCGAAATTGGTCACAGACGCGTTGCTACCCTTGAGGACTAAGGTGGTCGCCTCTTTTATAGCGTAGCCGGCAATCACAATTTTCAGACTGGAATACAAACAATTATTATGTGGCAGAAATGGGTGTGGCAGTGGTACTTCCCCGGGCGATCCGTGTACAGATTCTACCACCAGATTCAATCCCCTTGCCCTTGGGGAATGATTTTGGTGAGAAACAATAGTAGCTTATGTGCCATTGTTCGCTCTAATCCAAACTAACTCCACACAAAACTTCATAAGAATCCGTTATTGTGGCTGAACAAAATTTCCGTGCAGTGTGATGTAAGCTTTACAACAGCGGTGAGCCGATAGCGGTCTTTGAAAAATGCCGCTCGCTCGCCACACGCGCCGTATTAGTAGTAGTGAGTTCGCGCGCTGCAAACAAAATGTTGTAACTCGTTTTTCGAGTTTTCTTCGGAAAACATCAAATTATTAATTTCTCCTGAATTAATGCATTTAAAAATAAACTACATTCGTGGTGGTCTTCAGAATTATGGATAGAGCAAGCGAGCGAAGGTTTTTTCTATGAATAAACAAACACCCGGTATACGACTTACTTTAAAACTGTTATGAATTAATGTTTTTTATTATTATTAATATTTTTTTGTATTATATTTATATGTATGAATGATACGACATGAATAGTACCTACCTATATTACCCTTTATTGGCAAATGTCTGGCACTAATATTTGTTCACATCGCCGCGTCGTTAATAGTCCGTAACTTGGTTACCAAAAAGTTTATATAAAATCTGGCCATCACAAACACATCGCGGACCACGTTGGAACTTCTGTTAACCGGCACCCGGATGCTAGTCGCAAAATAATGGATTCAAAGTGCACTTTCGACCCCGAAATTACGTAGACCGAGGTGTATGAAATTTGGTTACTTAAACATTGGTTTGTAATAAATATAATTATATTTGGTGTTTATAAATATCTTAATCTTAATGTATATATATTTCTTCTGTACGTGTGTGATAGTGAACTACTCCTAAACGGCTTGATAGAATATGTTGATGAAATTTTTTGTGTGTGTTCAAGGAGATTCGAGAATGGTTTAGATTTACAAATTGGTCCACTGAAAAATATTTTTTAAACATTATTTTAGTATTTTTCTATACATTATCATTTACATGAAGTGTCGCGTCACTTTTACATTTCGTATGGCAGATCAAAGTTTGCGGGGTAGGTAGTAGATATATATATGTATATACAACCTAAAACTTTAAAAATGAATTTTGGTTAAAGTGCGACCACTATTATCGCCATTTGTACCTCTAGCACTGAAAATACAAAAACTGATATTAAAATACAAGGTAACGTAACTTGGTTATGTACAGCGTTTTTATTAGGACCTATGCTGTTTGCTAACGACTAATGTAATTATACGAATCTAATAAACAACATTAGGTATGTAAACATACTGCCGTACAAACAAATGATTTATATTACTTATTCATAGGCTCATGACATACTCTGTGCAGGAATCGATGCAGTTCAGGAACTCGGGTCAGTCACGAAGTGACGCAAGCATCATGTTTTAACAGATAAACCTCTAACATGTATTGTACACATAAGATGAAATTGAAACAATAATATTGGAAGTATTTACTTAAATTAGATTAGTAATTTTAAACAGTTTATTAGTTTTATTATTTTGTATCTGTTAACTGAATTATTTTTAGTCACATATTTCTAATAAATTATTAATCATTAGTTACCTATTATATTAGTCTACCAGTGGTTTATTTATTCTATTTATTAAAAAATAAAATAATTATGCAAGCGAATGCCCGCGGTTTAGGAATTACACATTAGATTTTTCGGTAACAGACAGCCGCGGTCCTTCTTAAAGTCATTACCGGTCAATCTGTTGAATTTCAACCCAAAGGAAATGACTGAAATGATTGACAAACACCCCTTGCAAATATGAACTAATTTTATCGAAATATAAGAAATATTATAATAAACTCCCGTATTGTCTATTCTAATAAAATCCCGTAACATAAGGCTTGGGATGGAATTTTGGATAGACCTACGTGTCCTTATTTTCCGGAAATGCCTATAGGTAATGTAAGCTAAAAATGTATATGTCCAATATTTTTTTACCAAACCCCGTCAAAAGATTTACTACTTAGTTGTTGTTTTTTTAGTTGTTATGTTTGAACAATCATTACATTATACTTTACTTTGTCAGAACTTTCCTCCGTTTCTTTAATCCTTTGTGGATTGTATTTACACGCTGAATTTTTATTAAAGAAAACTAGTGGACGCCCGCAGCTTCGCTCGCGTTACACATTCACTAACTTCAAAAACGGCAAAGCTTCATACTAACTTTGCACCCCCGTTTTACCCCCTTAGGGGATGAATTTTCAAATTTTTCTCGCCGTAAAAACCATCCTTGAACTTCAACGAACATTTAAAAAAAAGAATTGGCCAAATTGGTCCAGGCGTTGTTGAGTTATGCGCTTACCAACACATTTTGCGATTCATTTTTATTATATAGATTAATTGATGTATCTTTAGTTTTTAATCCAGGATAAAATCTTCCATATTACACCCAGGATGAAATTAAAAATATGTCCACTTATAAAAAAGACTTCAACGAGTGAGACTGAGTATGTATAAAACTTTATGTAATGTATGTAATGTATAAAACTATTATAATATGATTTACAAACAAGCGTTTACAATTAAATAATTAATGTACACTTATTTATTCTCTTTATTTTACAAAATACAGAAAAATTAACAAACACATATGAATTTAATTTGAATAGTTAAACCATACAAAATTTCAACCAGTACTTTCATACTTAGGACAAAAAAGTACTCTAGTTCCGTGTCAAAAATTCAAAGCATATTCGTGCCAAGTTTTATTTGGTTTCAAGATTTTATTTTCAGACGCGGACTCGCTAGACTCGCTAGAGTAATATATAAAATGTTTGTAGATTACAATAATGTAAGGAAATTAAATTTACAATTGTATATTTTTACACATTTTTTCTGTCAATGCCTAGCATTTTACTTGTAATCGGATACAATACAATAACTTTCCATCAAGTACAAGTAACACCACAAAGACGGTATAACGGATGGTTAGTAGGTATAATAAATGTAGTAGGAATATCTAAATATTTATAAAATCAGTCTGGCGACATGGCTCAGACAATTTCTTAAGGCACTTCTAGCTATTCTTGAATTTATTTTGAATAATTATTCTAAATAAAAAAGTTCACACAAACATTTTATTTAAATATAAATTACTAGTGGACGCAGCTTCGCTCGCGTTTATTTTACACCCTTAGGGGTAACATTTTTACAAACTTTGAATGCCATATTTATTTATATCTAATCAACAGCCTATATTATAAATTTTATGCTTCTAGTTCTGAAAATGACAATACATTCATACAACATTTCATCCCCCTTTTCAACCCTTTACAACACTTTTCAATTAAAAAGAGAGCATTTCTCAAGCCCTAGACTATCTGTGTACCAAATGTCATTTAAATCGGTTCAGTAGTTTTGCCGAGAAAGCGAGACAGACAGACAGAGTTACTTTCGCATTTATAATATTATTGTATTATGTAGATAGTATTAAAGTATAGTAGGTATTATAGATTATTATGGATATGTAACAAGGATTTGTAACAGTTGTACATGTTACAATAGCAGTCAAAATGCACAGGACTTATAATGTAAATAATGTCCACGACGTAAGACTGAAAAACACATTTCTGTATAGTTTTAATTAAATTATGTAATTTTGAATAGTTATTAAATGTAAAGCACCAAGTTTGTAACGATATTGGTATAATACGAGTATAAATCTATATAATCTATATATATAAAAGGAGAAGGTGACTGACTGACTGACTGACTGACTGACTGACTGACATATCATCGCAGGGCCTAAACTATAAGGGTTAGAAACTTGAAATTTTGCACAGGGGTTCCTTTTATAACGTAGGGGAGCACTAAGAAAGGATTTTTGAAAATTCACACCCCTTAGGGGGTAAAACGGGGGTGCAAAGTTGGTATGAAAATTTGCCGTTTTTGAAGTTAGTGAATGTCTAATTCCACGCGAGCGAAGCTGCGGGCGTCCACTAGTAATATATAAAAATGAATTACTGTTTGTTAGTCTCGCTAAAACTCGAGAACGGCTGAACGGATTTATCTTATCTTGGTCTTGAAATGTTCGTGGAGGTCTAGGGAAGGTTTAAAAGGATAAAAATGAAAAAAATTCGAAGAACTGCCGGGAAAACCCTAAAAACAGCCCTTTTCTTTTTCTTATACAACGATTCCGTCTGTCAATCAATACTTACAAAGATTGATAAGTCAAGTTAGCTGTCTCTGCTTTTAGTGCAACGCTCAGCGCTTTAATTTGCTTCAGCAAGTTTTTACTACATATGGATCAAGCGCTGAAGCGGTAACTTTGAATATTTTCCGGAGAACAGAGAAATCGGCGTGAAGCGAATGAAGTGTCCATCTGTATATATAAAAGTAGAAGCTGACTGACTGACTGACTGACTGACTGACTGACTGACATATCAACGCAGGGCCTAAACTATAAGGGTTAGAAACTTGAAATTTTGCACAGGGGTTCCTTTTATAACGTAGGGGAGCACTAAGAAAGGATTTTTGAAAATTCACCCCCTAAGGGGGTAAAACGGGGGTGCAAAGTTAGTATGACACTTTGCCGTTTTTGAAGTCAAGTGGGCAACCCGAACGCGGGCAGATGTCGTTAATGGGTCTAATTCTACGCGAGCGAAGTTGCAGGCGTCCACTGGTTTATTTATTTTTTAATAATCCGTGTGTAAAATTTAAGTGTCCGTTAAATTCTAGCATATGGAATAACGGGCAATAAATAAGCTAAGAATTACTGTATAATAATATATTAGACGTCTGCAAATTCTTAGGCGAAAAACGACAATGTCCTTTGTGGAGCTAAAGTTGAAACGTTAAGAAGAATCTATTATTATGTCTAATTTCACGCGAGCGAAGCTAAGGGCTTTCACTAGTAATTGATAAAATTGCAAAGCGTATGAAAGACCTTGCACTATATTTTCTCCATTGTATACCTATATATTATAGGTGGTATTCACAGCTTAAATAGTGGGTTGAATAATTTTATTTTACTTTAAATGAAAAGTGATGTAATATTTAGTGGTATATTTTGGTTATTTTATTGATTGATTCACATCGGATCGATTTTGTAAGCTTAACTTATCTTTTTAAATAAAAAGTTAACAGAAAAAGAAATATGTACCTAGTTCATATCATGTAGGTACATAATTTATTGCTCGTCTCAAATAATGGTACCTACAAAACGAACGCCTTGTACTTTTATCTGACAAACGTTACGTTACTCGACTTCGATATTCAGAATAACAAATTTCAGATAAATTATTGTAAGTACTTATTTGTTTTGAGTCACATTCATATTGTGAGGTACCATATAGCATGGCATTAATTGATACCTACATGCTCCTTATAAATAACTTGAAATTATTTTGCCTGAAGCTTTCCAAAGCACGAGAATGATAGAAGAGTTAGTTAAGAAATCCTTTATTTAGGAAGTTAAATGGAGTTTCCTTATTATTGCAATATTAAGAAGCTGCCAAATAAACAGCCCTAAAATTAGTCTTGTATGTGACTGTGTATAAAAGTTAAGATGTGACGTCGAATAAAGGGTTCTACCGATCTAACGATCACTGCGATTGCGGAACACGTCTTTTCGTGCGTGTTGTCAGCGTTCATCTTTTAATAAGACGTTATATCATGTCAATAAATTTAGAATAATATACGCAAATAAATCTAAAAAAATAATCTGTCTAGGTATTGGCTCAGAATATTCAATAGTTGGTATTGGACAGTATGAACAATTTCAGTATTCTGTATTGAATTATATGAAGTAGTAGAATGCTGGATGCCATAAAATTCATGTATCGGTAGGTACCTACCTACTATGGGGAAAAATAGACGATTAATTACCAGTTACGTAATTAGTTGTCACAAAATTATATCATTTGTAATTAGTAGTTAAGAATTTTAACAGTTTACAACTAAAATGCATTTATAGCGAAATTATAATTAACACTTAATGATCCAACGTCATTTAATAAAGTATAAAAAGGGAATATTGCTATAGTTGTTATCATTATATAAAAAATCAAAAAGCAAGTAACATCGCTCAGCATTATGGAGACGGTAAGATTTTTCAATATTTTCAGTATTTTTTTATTTTTTTTACCTTGTTGCTAAAATAATGCTTGCATAGTAATGGGAAAAAAATAACAATAAAAATAATAGCTTTTCTGTCTGGTCCGAAAAAAATAATTAAAAAAGAAATTGGAATCTCTGTGTATCGTATGTGGTTTTATTATAAGTAATATACATATATTAAAATCTAAATTAATTAAAATCTTTATTAATCTATATATTTAAATTTTTTAAGGCATTTAATATGTCTATTGATAATGTTGTGACTAGGTGATTAATGTGTAATTTTTATATAATGTTACAGGTCATCATCTTTTGCATGTGTTTCCTTGCCGTTTTTTGCGCGCCAAGCAATACGGAGACGGAGCGGCTCGCAATCGCAGCCCGCCGCGCCCTTCCCGCCGTCGTGCATGAAGAAGTCCACGACAAACTGGGCCAGTACTCCCTACGATACGTGACCGCTGAAGGAACTATAGTCATCGAGACCGGCGAGCTCGTACCCACACCTGATAACAGCGGCCTCGTGCTTGCCGTCAGGGGTGAAGTGACTTATATCGGTGACGACGGCAAGAAGTATGTTACCAGGTACACCGCTGGCCTCGATGGTTACAAGGTCGAGGGGGATCATTTACCAAAAGCACCGACGGTGCCAGTAGTACCGGCAGTACCAGCTGTACCCGATTTACCAGAGAGATTATCAGATGTACCAATTGAATTCGCCGTACCAGAAATACCGAAAGCACCAACGCTGCCTTCGGTCACACAACAACCCAATGAAGCATGATAAAATGGAATTACGAATAATACAGTACAACTATAAGTAGGTACAGTTCTGTTATATTTCGGAAGTTAAAAGGCTGCCCGAAAAGAGCTGATATATATATGTAACAAGCTTTAACACGAATTTACGTAACTGGAAAAAAATATAAGCAATTTCAATATATTAATTGTTTTATTCTAACATTCTTGAATATTGCTGTTACAGATAAAATGACTAATTATTTTGTAAATTAAGCGAATTTTGACATTTCGTATTAAAACGTCACTTGGACGTTCAGAAGGTCGTAAGTTTCATCAATGATTTGGCAACCATTTATATATTACTCATTATTCTTAAATACTGTTGACAGTGCCTACTTAAAATTGCATCATGTAACAAATGTACTCGACTGGAACCTTGTCTATTTAAGTACAACTTAGACAAGGTCGTCAAAATTCTTTGTAAATATTTGCTTACAAATTGGAAATACATAGTTAATACTCATTCTTAGAGTTCAGTTGTATTAATTATGGTCTTATTATTGGATAGAGATGAGTACTTCATTGGAGTACATTTATTATGTAGGTTACTTCGATTTCTAATAAAAATAAAACAATTGCTAATTAAAGACATTTAGTTGGTGTTGCCATACACCGGGCACAAATCCAGATTCAGAGCTGCTACCGAGCATTTATAATTATAATTATCATTAGGTGAGACAAATGCTTTATGAGCCTGGTGTGACGTGTTTTTCATTATGTGATCCATGAAAAAATGCTAATCGGATAAATAAATAATCTTTTATTTCTGGCAATTATGTAGCCTATAGAATGTTAGTGGGTAAGTAGAACAGCTTATAATAGATTGTTAGTTAATGTTAGTACAAACTATAAAAAAAACTTATAACTAAAAATTAACCGGAGACTAAGATGGTGGTCTCCGCTCCCTAGGCTTGCCCGCAGAGTCTCACCTGTCCGCTAGCTGTGAGTGCTGCCGCACAGCCGGCTCATCAGAGACGCGCACCGCTTTCTAATGTAGGCATTAATGCCATCAATGTGAGCCTCCGCAAACATTTCTGAAGCACTACAGCAGCGCGGGATCCCCAAGCACTAAAACACAGAATACATAATAGTACAAGAACTAAATTCATAATTATTGTACGCGAAGAGCAGCGTAAGCCCTCTGCGTATTTGACCTACAGGCCGCTCATGTAAAAGGACTGGTGTTATTGCTTTAAAAAGCGTCGCCTTTACCTTGCTTGTACACCGAGCGAACCTACGTGCCACATATTGCATCGGACGGTCAGTGCCCTTCGCTCCCTACTGATGTCCATGCCATCTCCTCTACGTCTTCAGAGACTCAGTGACCCAGATACTTGAAGTGAGATAGACGTGTTAGTGAAGTTCCATTTAATGATACCGGGGCTTTACATTTATACAGTCATTCAAGTCCTACAAAACATGGTTTTCAGGGCACCTGCCATTTTTTAATTAATTTTTTTAATAGTGGGCTATGAATATATTTTGGTAGTCTTTACATATATTTAATTATATTTGAGTATTATAATAACAGTTAAGTGTTAGATAGGCACGTTCATTATAAATTATTTGTTAAAAAGTTTCTTTCACAACAATCGCGAATAAAATTTACGCAAACGGAAGAAGCTGATAATACCAGACAATACCCGGGAAAAGAGGTCATAAGGCTGCGCTAAGTGAAACCGAGTAGGTACACATACTGTCGTTGCGATGGGCAGACACGAATACGCGTATTGACATTTAACGTTTTACGAAATACATTGAACACCTACCTTATAATTAACTTGAGTCAGGTAAAATATATAGGTACACTAGCTTTTCCTGCAGCTCCACTCTTATATTAATAATTTTCATCATTCCATCTGCTCTTTAAAGTCCACTGCTGGACAAAGGTTATGATCATCGACCAGAAAATAAATAATTTTGTTCATAATTATTACATCTACTATATCATTTAAGGGATAGGTATGAATCAAAAATATTTTTTTTTTATAATATAGACGGACAAACAGACATGCCACCTGATGGTTAGTGGTCACCGTCGCCTATGGACATGTGCGACACCGGGGGTATAACTTTTCCAGAGTCTAAGTTGTCTATACACACCACAATAATATATTCTTATTCATTAAAGTTTCTATGAACGTTCAATACCTATTTGTTGAAATAACACTGTAATGCCCGGATTACACGAGGCTAGTTTTTCAAGCTAGGATGGTATGCTAGTGTTAGTAAACTAGCAAGCTAGCCACTGTGGCTTCGTGTAGTTAAAACTAGCTTATTTTTAAGGATTACGTCTTAAGCTAGGATAGTTTAGTAGGATGGGGTTATATTTTTTGAGCTTGTAGTAGGTACTGGTTTTACTATCCCGGCATGTGTACTATATCCATGTGGCCAGCGAAGCTAGGATTCGATTGGCTAGTGAGCAGTGATTTTACTTCACTAATGGTAAAATGGCTTAAAATTAACTGGTATGGTGTAGACAACACTAGCATGTTCCAAGCCAGGACAGCAAGCTAGAACAATAGAGTACAGTATCTAGTTTGAAAAACTAGGCTCGTGTAATCCGGGCATAAGTCCGACTTGTTCGATAATTGTCACAAGTGTCATGGACGGCAGTTAATGGATGATGCTGCATGCTCCTTGATTCTCCTCTCCTCCTCCTTAAGAAGTGAATAATACTATTTATAGATTAATAACACTAAACTATAGTTTAGTGTTATTATTCTATAATAGTTCTAATTCTATATTCTATTTAGTAACTATAGTTTAAAAACTTAATATATTTTTATTTATACACTCTATATTACACTTTATATTTCGAAAGAAAAAGTGCCTTGCAAAAATTAAGTTATTTATAAGTAATAAATACATACTACATTAATATGTAAAATTTGAATATAAACTCATTTGTATTCTAAATAAGAATGCAATACAAAGTTCATTTAAGTGTAAAGTTCAGGTAAATTTCAATCATGATTACACTCAAGACGTGGCACGATCCTGGACAAGGACTGGTCGTCCTTGCCTAGTAGATACTAGTCTTTATTGTCATTGAATAATAATAAACGACGTCGAAATACTGCGCAAAAACATAGATTCATTGGCATCGTTACGAACATTAGATTGAATCCTTTCATACTTTAATCAAGCTTAGTTTTGTTTATTGCTGAAATGTTATATTTTGGTGATGAGGAAAAAAATTTAAAAGCTTCCGTGCTTTGGAGAGCATGTTCAGCCGATGCTATCGTAACATAACAATTGTTAAGCCATGTTGAAGGCGAAGTGTTCTTTTAATTTTATCGCATCGGTTCGGAGCATTGGTTTAGGAAATATTACATATCGCATTAACCCTCCAAAGCTGATAGCCTGATAGGTGGATAGAATAAAGCATGCCACAGGCATTGTTTGCCTTTAGAACCAAGTCTTTATCGAGCTGAAAGTAAAACTACAAAAGGGGCCTACGAAATAAATTAGTTACCTTACAAAAATGTACCTACTTAACATTTAGTTAGGTCGACAAATAAAACCATCTCAACAATTTATATTGCAAAAGTTTTAATATAAAACTAAAAAAGTACAAAATTTTCTTATGGCACAAGAAATTAGATAAGTACTTAATTCAGGACATGAAGCTTTACAGAAGTTGAGATCTTATTATATTTTGTAAAAAAACTTGTTTATTTCTATTATGAAACTTTATAGATGCGCTCCCAAGAACTGTACCGTTCTCTTGTAGTACCTATTTACATATTGGTCTTCTAGAAGTGTTGGCGATCGACTATTTATTTACAGGCTCTATCGATCGAGTTTTGATTTTAGACCTTATTTCTTTTGTCCTAGGGAAGTTTTGGGTTGGAAGCCATTAGGGCCGGCGGTGAAGGTGACGGAATACTGCTTGCCGTCTGGAGCTACGTAGGAGTACTGGCCAGTCACTGTGAGGGCTGCGTTCTCTGACTGTGGGTTGTCAATCTTACCCTCCTCTTGCCTCTTCGTTCCGTCGCTTGTTTCATATCTGTAATTAAAAATATATTCCGTTGGACTTTGTTAGGTTCAATTTAATTGAAGAATAATATAATATTATTGTAGTATTTGAAGTGACGCAATATACATATTTATAATTTAAACGCAATCTTGCAAGGTAGCTGGGGCATTGTAATCAATTGTTAAAAAATTCGGTATTCCAATTTTTAAGGCTGGGCCTCCGCATTAGAATTTAGAGTTTTTGTTATTGCAGTCCCAGTGCGCGCACACTGCTTAATAATTTGGCTACTTTTTGGAAAATCGGGGTTCATAATACCGAAGCGCTGGAACGTACTAATGACTTTTCTAAAGCTAATTGGCGGCTTAAGGCCTAATTAAATATCACCTATCGTGATAGTAAAGGAAATTTTGACGAGAACTACATAACTGCCTAAGAGTCCTCCAAAATATTAAATCTATCATTCCACACTTGGACTTATGGCTTGCCAACAGTTGATAGACCCCTAAAACCAGTTCAATTTCATCGAATTTACTGAATTCAGTCCCAGCTCGAGGTCAGTTTTAACATGTCTATAATTAGATACAAACATCGTGGTAATGAAAATGACATCTTACGCAAAATTGTATCCGTCGGGTTGTACGTCACTGTCAAAACGGAGGATCTGGACATCTTGTGGGTTCTGTTGAGGAGCGCCGGCGCACAACGCAGCCAGGACGCACAATACTGTTACCTGTAGGTAAATATGCATCAGCTATTACATAACTCAATAAATTGTAATTCTAGGATTGTTTAATGTTAACTTCCAATGCTTCAATTATGTCAAATTTAACATCCATTTTCTTTTGTCAATCTCATTAGTCTTGTCAATGATGCCTGATTTTAGGGTTATTAGAATTAAAATAAAACCGTTTAATAAGGTAAAATCGGTCAAGTGCGAGTCGGGCTCTCACTCTTTACACACTTTATTTAAAAAAAATTATTTGTTCATCACTATTTTGTAAGTAAGTAAGTTAATATGTAAGGGAAACGTTTTTAACGTTCTGTAATGTTTTTTATTCTCTTCTAATTCTTTATTAAAGAATTGTTTAACGAATTCTCTAGCGGTCTGGTTTGGATTTACCAGCGACAAAAAATCCAAAGAATCTAATTACTTAATTGGATACCGACCCAAAACATAATCTCCGTACTCTTCCGAATGTACTACTCTGTACTTATAGCATTGATATCTAGATGAGACTTGATTTTAACTGTATATGTCTGGCCACGAACGATTTATTTCGTCTTTTCAAATTCAAGTAACTGCATTTAATGATCCATACATCACTTATATTCAAAGTAGCATGCGTAACATGCCCGATTTATGTGACACTTAACACTTGTTTAACATCACTTAAAACATAAAGATTTATTAAAAAGATAACAAACACGACAAACTTTTTCAATTAACATTTATTGACATGTTTAAGCAACTATATTTAAAAAAAAGTTAAAAATCTTGTTTTCACATATTGCGAAAATATTTTAAATTATAAGGGAGCAGCAATGTGCTATTTTTACTCATACTGTCTTTAATTTGACAGCAAATTTAAGCAAAACAAATTTTAACTCACGTATTTAAGCATGATGTTTAGTTTTCGTCTTGAGCACAAACTAACGAATGAGTAACTATCCTAAGTTCGATCTTTTTATATGTGATCCGTGATGCAGCACTTGCAGGCTGACATCATGGCAGATGCGCGGTGGCCACACCAAATCTATGTTCTATGATTTAGAGTGTTTTCATAATTTTTTACGTTGATAGTATCAAATAAACTCAATAGGAAGTAGCTGATACTTAAATAAATATCATAAATAAATATTATATTGTTAACATCAGTACTTTTGTCTTACAACTATAATCATATTTACCTAAAGAAGAAAACTTAACAGATATACTCGTATATAACACTGGTTGAGCAATTGAGCTATCACATAATAAATCTAAATTTATTTGATTAAAAAAATCCGAGGAGTTCTGAAGTCTTCATCTATTTTCGGTTTCAGAATAGGTTATATATATATATATATAGGTGCTATCAGCAGGTTGTTAACTATTTTGAAATTGATATTAAATTTTTTTTCTTGCTTTGTTGTTTTTAATAAATTTGGATGACCAAGTATGTATATATTCTTAAGTATGTACCTATACTTGGTCTACGAAATTTATACAATTGAATACTGTTTGTAAATTGACCGTAAAATTAATATGATCATAAGATTTAGTAAGAGATCCTAAATAACAAACAAAAAACATTAAGAAGCCTTCTCAGGTAAGCTTGGTTATTTATTCATTAAAATACTTTTTGCTATATGATTTATCCTTATTTGTAAGTTATATCATGCATTTTATTTATTTTTAATTCAATTTCTGCTTCATCACTAATTGATAACGTCGATAATAATTTGGATAATTACTATCGACGTTATAGATAACGTCGATAGTAATATCCAATTATCCAAATTATTATTTACTGTAGCTAGAAAATATTATAAACAACCAGAACAGATTTACTAGATTAGAATGGATTACGTTGTGTAAAATAACGAACCAATTCGCATTGGTGGAAAACGCCCTAAGCCTATGGCTGTGGAAGAGACACCTCTTTTATCTGTTCTGTAGAAGAGACCCGTGCCCAATAATGCCACGCCAATGGATAGTCAGATTTTCATATTTGAATATAGTATTTCTATTATATCTTGTGGTTGTTAGTTGGTTGAATAGAAAACAGCTATTATATACCTAATCCACCAATCTCAATCGGAAGTAAGTTAAATTATTAACTTAAAAAACAACAAGATTCATCACTAAACTTCTATCTAAACGAAAACGAAATTAAAAACTATAAATTAATCAATTTAATAAACAAAATACATACATATAATATATAGAATTTTAGCTGGTAGTCTTAGATTATAGTAATTTAAGCTGGCACCATTTCCGCTAAGCCGAGACGCTGGCTGACTATCTCAATTAACATAAAAACGATGTATTAGTCTTGTTTTTATATATCAAATCGTAAGTGTAACTACGTTTAAAATCACTGAAACCACCTAAAATTAATTCGAATTAATCTCATGAATTTTCATTATGAAGAAATATTATATTATACTTGTTAAAGATATAAAAAACCTTACTCAATCACGTATATATATTTTATTAAGAGGTTGCAGAGTGGATTAGTTAAATAAGTTAAGAAATAGCACGTGAGTGAAAACACAATGAGCTCATTTAAAAGTTCATATCACTGCTATGATGACATAAGTTTACTAAAGCTCTTGTCGCGGTTTCATTCAGAAAGAATTATTGACATCGATCAAGGAATTTTTATTACTAGGAATGAATACAATAGATGCTTATTAAAGCTATTGCATTCTTCAGCATTTATCTTTTTGGAACCTAAGATAATGTATACCTAATGTTTTGACTTAAATCGAAAGGATTTTAAAGTATTTTTAACATTTTTCAGTAGTACTCGTAAAATTGTATAAATAACAAGAACTGAATTATTAAAATTTCAGCTGGATAGCTTCAGTGGAAGTGGGTGAAATATTGATTGCAAGATTCCAGGACATACATACATAGATACATACGAGTGAAGTTAAATAAAAGCTTCTAAAAAAGACAAGTGGACATATTTATAAATGGATCACCTAGTGATGGATAAGTTCTATGTAATTAAAGGGAGTCAATAGATTAAATCCCGATGGCCACCTCGTTGCCTACTATCTATAAAAAGTGTATATCGATGTAAAAAATGTATGTGTAAGACAAAAAAAAGCAAAAGTAGGAAAAGAAGTAATTAAAGATTGCATTTTCTGAGAAGATTTACTATAGTAAGATATATTTTTTTTTCCACCATCGGAAAGTAGAGGTTTCAACGAACAGAAAGCATACCAACTTTTTGAAAAAAAGCTGATATTTTGACGGGTGAATTTTCGATTGAAAATTAGGGTGCTTTTTCGATATTAATTCAAAATAAAGGTGAAAAAATAAATATTTCTAATCAAGTAAATTACAGCGTATTTGGGACATAAAAAGGTACGTTTTCACCAAATTTCGTGGAAAAAAAAATTGTTTGTAAATGATAAAAATAAAAGACCAAAAACTTGGTTTTTTGAATTTTCACATAAATTTTGAGGTTATGTGAAAAAAGTGTAAATACAAAAGTTACTATCTACAACTTTTTCCATTTGACTTTTTTCCATAGGACTTTTAGTTTTGCCGGAAATCGAGATAAACCGTTTTTTACCCTTTTGGTGTACAAAACTTGTCTGTCTGTCTGTCTATCTACTCAGCCATCTTAAACAAAGACTGGGTCAAAGCGGTGGGACCTGGGTGGTTATCTCATCATGAGATTATTCCATGTTTAATTTTATTGTTTATAGCGAAATAGATTGTTATTGCTACTCTTATGTACTAAGAAACGGAATACTTTGGAAGAGTCTAACCGTAGTTCCCGGATTTTGTTGGTTGAAAATGGGCTGCCACCCGCGATATTCGGAAATGAAAAGGTAATGATTATTTATGTATCATTTTATACGCTTTAATTAACGCCATGACAATAAGAAATAAATTTTACGGCAGCGTGTGTTCAGTCCCAATTACGCGAAGACGACGCGTGCCCTTTTGGCCTGTTATGTAAGGAATAGACAACTGGCATTATGTTTTACGGCCTTTGGCATGCTTGTGTCGATTTGTAGTACTTAGTCCGTAGCGTTGCAGCTGGCAAGCACTGTAAACTGAATATTTTAAATCTTTGTATTGTAAATTGGGTAGATAAAGTTTTAAATAAATATTACATACATATTATCATATATAAGGTCACGCCTGTTGTCCACTGGGGAAGGCAATGGAGTTTCCATTGACTATGATGCTTTTTGCATTCAAACAAATTTCGTTGGCTTTATTTATGTCATCACACATACTAAAAACGTAATTTTTTTTAAAAACATCTCATCTAGGTTATTGATCTCGCCAATTGAGATTTCCGTCGATGACATTATTCTACTGGTTAATGTAGGCAGGCGTGATGTTATTAACATAATTATGCTTATATTACTGTTTATATCCTGTTGTTTAGGTAAGATAATTAGCGCATTACAGCGATTTGATCGTTTAGGTTTCAGAATATCGCTTTTGATATCAGTTTCTGAAATGAACGCCCCTAATATCACACTTAGTCGTAGTTATATTTATTAGTCGTCCCTGTAGCTCGAGACCAGAATAGTGCTACAGTAGCCCCTGCCTGTCGTAAAAGGCGACTAAAAGGGGGCTTCTGGGGTCACGGGCAGTGAGAGGGGGAGCTCGAACTGTTCATCTTGTGACCCCGGGAAAGACGACGCTGTTTGTGGCTGCACAGCGTTGTGTAAACCGGGAAGAGCCCGTCTTGGGAGCAGCGCCGGAGGGCACTGGCGCGTTCTACAAAAGATCCCGGAGCCCTCCTGTAGCTACTCACGTAGGTAATCACGGGAAACAGTGCCCTGCCCCGACGCACGTCTGACTAGGCGATTGTTGTCTCCCGACAGGAGAGCCCTGCGCATACCTAATCGGCAACATCACTGGACACTGCCCACTTAACGAACATTTATATGTTCTAGGTACGACCGACAGCCCTCTGTGTAGAGCATGCCTGTCGGCAGAAGAAACAGCTGCCCACGTAATCCTGGAATGCGGAGGCGTGGCTAATCAACGGGCTGAAATCCTCGGAACACCGAGGTCGCCCCGCGAGGCCTGTGGGGACACCAGGAGGATCCAGCGCTTCTGGGCGGAGCTAGGCTGGCTAGACAACTAGCCGGCATTGCATGCAAAACGGCTCTTTATTAAGAGCTAATTGCGGATACCGCAGCCTACCACCATATTCTCCTGTAGTGCCGGAGTAGGCCACCGAGTGGGTTTTAGTGGGTGAAAGTCTCACATAATTCGGCGTCGTTCCCACGACGTTAGGGCACCTTTTCAAGGTTTCCCATCCGTAAACAAAAAAAATAAGGTAAATTTATCAGTAGAACTGTTCTTAGGGTATCGTATTTCAATATTTCGTAATTAATAGACATTAACTAATTTTGATTTAGAGTTTCCGTTTGGAAAATATTAATATTACCACCACCTATAGTAGGTATAGACAAAACGTATATATGTATATACCATAGGTGGTAGTCTATAGTGAAATAATTGGGTTTTATAAGAAGCCTATTTTGTTCCATATAGAGTTCGCCCGACGCAGTACCACCGCCCAGCATGGTATCTAGTAAGTACTATTTCTACCGTGTTGTTTTCAAAATAATTTTGGTCCGGTTGGAAAGGTGTGGTTTCCGGTTACACTTCATTACAGGCGACCATATTAGTCCTCAAGGGTCTGTGACTGACTTGGAACGAGACTCTTACAACAATTACTAATACCAACTTTCATGTACCAATAAACAAACATTATTCGTAGCATTTTTTTATGAATGTAAGATAATAATCGAGATTGCAACATCACCCTCCCACTTCCGCCCATGACAACTGTGACTGAGTTTACAAGACTCAAATAGGGACTGGGATGGTAGTTAGCAGTTAGCTGTTAGATTTAATTATAACATTGGTTGGTCAGTTCGTTAGTGGTTATGAGGACTAGGGTTAGTGATAGTTAGTCCTGTTACTTGGAGTTGGTAATAGTCCCCCTTCAAATCAAATCTTTATTCTAAAAGTAGTGTATTTTGTGGACAAAGTTGCGAATTTAATATCATAGGTAAGTTAATATTCGGGTTTTGCTTCTATATGATGGGTTGCAGCCAACCCGTTTGCTGCAACCCATTGGCGTCCCAAAGCAGGGCACGGGTTTCTGCACACGACTGAAATCGTGGAGGCCATGCCCAAAGACCTCCGAGGTGGTTTAACGAATCTGTCTTGCGATAACAACCGGGACCGAAGGCTTAACTTAGCTTAACTTAACGTTAGACTTAAACATGTTGCCGGTAATGGTCATGGTCACCCATTAAACAGACCGTGGCAGCTTAAAACTATCAATTGGATAATACTGTATCGAGTCTTGAGCCATAGGACTACAAGCGGTTTATTGGGATGCGAAATTGCTCCTCATCAAATTTTGCTTCAAAGTCGCCGATAGTAAAATCCCAATTTTTTACATCTCGAACCTTGTAAAAAAAATTACGAATCTGTTTACACAAGTTCAAGTATCAATTTCAAGTAAGTTTGAATACTCCATAAGCCTTGACCTTTACGTCCATCATCGTGTGATAATAGTTTGTGGGGAGCTTAATTCTTGATGGATATTTAATGATTAGGGTATTTCTTGTTTTATACCGTCAAGTTTTTCAATAACAGTTTGCATGATCTTTGTCTACGAATTAGTAGTAAAATTATTTTATTTAAGAGCTGACTGATCATATACATAAAAGGACAGCCCACCACAAACCACTGATATTTATGTTATGAATACATTTGACTCCATACATTTCTATGTAAGATTCTATCATGATCTAGGAACACTGTACCTGTACATTATATATAAATATAGTGTAGGTATAAATTTTTGCATATAAATTAATGAAATATAAAT
Source organism: Carterocephalus palaemon (assembly GCA_944567765.1). NCBI lineage: Eukaryota > Metazoa > Arthropoda > Insecta > Lepidoptera > Hesperiidae > Carterocephalus > Carterocephalus palaemon. The sequence continues at coordinate 7,807,278 of OX155643.1, read as the reverse complement.
TTATGAAATAAACGTGTAAATACACGGTAGTAGTATTCGGTATAGCTTAAAAACTACTGTTATTTATCACTAAAATACGATCTACAATTATGCTTTATACAGTTAAGATTTGGAAAGCGGTGGAAGGGACTTATTTATTTGGGAACGATGTGGTATGTAACTAGGTCACGCATACTCGCATGTAGGTTAAGTGATACATGCTTCGGTTGCTGCAAGTAAACAATGTAGATATACAATTGACAAATCCCTGTAACATTGTCGTGGATCACCTTAAATACACTGTTTGCATGATTGTGATTAACACCTCTGGTTGCCAATGAAACTTCGAAACATGTTATTGTCAATACATTGACGAGATATTTATACCACAAGTTTTCGTCTCAGTGCAATAGACGTTCAGAATTCGTTCAGTCATCCACATCCACTTCTTGTCATATTTTTCTTTATCAAGATGATGAAAATTGTAAGTATTATATTTCAGTTTATAAATAATATTTAGCGGAAGTTAGTATTAAAACAAAGCCTAATTGAAACTTTAAACGAAAATTCGATTGATATACATAATATTCGATTAATAAATTCTTAACTAGTTTTGTTTTAATTTTTTTTTTATCTCACTTTGATTTCACTGCCAGAACAGAGGCAGAGGCTTTACTGAGAACCTAGGATCATAATATAATCTAATTGCATGGAGTGTTCTTCAGGAAAATTAATTATGAGAACATTTTTTACTTGAAGTCAAATTCAAGTTAACATTTTACTCCTGATTTCCAGTCGATAATTTGCTTAACAGCTAAAGTGGACATCAATGTAAGTTGACTTGCATATGAATTAACGGGCCATGCCACCGGCTTCATCCTTGGGAAAATTTCGATTACATTTTTTCGTAGTACTTACATAGTACGAATTTCGTACACAGCGGGTCGGGATGTAGGGAAGAGCAACATGTGCCGAATATTATTATGAAAAATTGTAGAAAAGGTTGAGAATTTGATGGAATTTACCTGTGCACTCGCCAATGAGTGAAGCCGGTGGGTGCACGGGTCGTACTCCGAATTTATCTGTAGTGATAGAGCAATGTGTCATCAAAGATTATACAAATTGAATTAGAAATTACACATTTTCCATCATTTTCAGACCCTTTTCCTTCTTGCTGCGTTAGCCATTGCATGTGGATTGCCACAAGATCAAGCGCAGGCGCAGTCAGTGCAAATCGTCAAACAAGACTCCGATGTCAATATTGATGGCTACAACTTTGAGTAAGACATTATAATTTTAGATATTCAATATTTTAATTAGTCTGGCTTTTTAGCACACTTTAGAAATAAGCTTTTCTTTGCACAGGTAGGTAGGTTTTTTTTAAAACCACAATTTACTATATAATAATTTTAAAAGCTAAATCAAATATGTACTTTGTTCGATGGTTCAGGTTCGAAACCAGCGACGGTACGTCACGACAAGAGCAAGGAGACTACAAGAACACAACCGATCAACAGGGTCTCTCTGTCAAGGGCAGTTACAAATACGTCGCTCCTGATGGCCAACACATCTCAGTTACTTTCATTGCAGACAAGAACGGTTACCAACCAACTGAACAGAAGGACGACCAAGCCGCACCAGCACAATAAATTAAAGTTATTAATTGGCTTTTGCCTTGTAAATTGCTAAAACCAAATATATAATCTTAATCTAGATGTACACGTATATCTAGATAATTAATACAATATGTGATATGAAGCCCTTGTGTACAAACTTGTTAACAACATGTACCTAATGTACTTAAATGTCGGTAGGTACATTAACTATATTACAACAACGTTACTAGAAATAAAAATTGTTGGTTGTTTACATTTTTTTAATTTTGTCTGCACCTTTTAATTATGATGAGGTAGGGAGTCTAACACATGGTGAACTCCTAACTAGAGTTTCCAAAACTGGTATCGTTTGGTGGAACCGGTCATTTCGGTACCGGGTATAGCTGGTACCGGGAATTTTGGTACCAGGATAAAATAATTGGAATTTACAAATATTCTTGCTCAAAAACATGAAAACATAAATATGTGTATGCAACATAAATATATATGTGTATACAACATATATATGTATGTGGATGCAACATAAATATGTACATCTATCAGTGAGTACCCGTTATTATAATTTAAAAAAAAATTCAATGTAGAGAAAAAGTTCCTCTTCAGTTTTATTATATTAATATAAAGAATATTATATCTAATCATCAGCCTAAAATATAAGTTTTATGCTTCTAGTTCTGAAAATGTCAATACTTTCATACAACCTTTCATCCCTCTTTTCAACCAAATCGGTTCATTAGTTTTGGCGTGAAAGCGAGACAGACAGAAAGACTGACAGACAGATAAATATATCTAACCACACATAGGTACTAAAAAAATAGGAATTGAAGTATGCAACATTCTACTGATTATTGGCTTATATCAGGTTACAAAATAGACTATTTGTCCTGTTAAAATAATCTAAATAATATACTTACAAAAGAAGCCATTGTTTTCAGGCGATTACCTTTACAATTGATTTGTGACTGAATATAGAAAGACGTTTTTTATTTACTTAAATACATAAGTACTCTAATTGTTTGTCCAAGTTACAAAAATGATCCAACAGGTTGGACTACGAGTCGTCGCAAGCCTTTGCATGCCGTACTACACAAATAGAACCAATTTCAAGTGTGTCAATAGGTACCATATTTTGTATGGTTCGTCTTGAAAACATCACCATTTCTGAATTTAAAGTCTCTCTTGCAGTTTAAAAAGTATCTGCCTAGATATTGCCATGCCATAGGTGTACGAGTAGGTATATGTTAAAAAAAGTTTATATTTGTCGAATTTTTGTTTATTCCGCTATCGTCGTGATCTTACATCTCAAAGAATGTCAAAAAAGTCTAAATCTATGTTAGGGTTACAAGAAATAAACAACGCTGAGGGTAGCGCTGAGTTTAACTGGGTATTCTGATATCAGCGAGTCCCACATACATAACCCACCTGTCCGACAAGGTTATGGGTGGGATGTGTAATAGCATTTCCCAGCGATAAAAAAAGGTAACCAACATTCATAAATAAATTTTGAAGTTTATTTAAACTAGTGATTTTCAATACGCTTAGGTAGATACATAACCGATATGATAAATACAAATGTAAAAGATTGTGTAAACATTTTGTTTGTAATTAATTTCTAACTATACGGCATACAATGTGTTACAATAAAATGTATCAATATCAAATCTTACAATATTTTATTAGTGTAATATGGCCATAGATGAATTAATTTAATAATGTGGCCAACTCCAATGGATGAATTCTTCTCATACTTAAAATACCATTTATTAATCTATGCAATAAATAATAAATATTACAACAAAATAAATAAGTAACCTCGCTGATTCTATGAGATCTTCTTGATGATGGTTCTGTAGCCTCTCCGGCCAGCTTTATACGTCATCTCGTAGAGGTCACCTTGATCGTCGTACCATTGGACGGTGCCCAGCACACTTAGGGCTGCTTCGCTAGTGCCGGCGTTGGCGATACTCCCTTGTTCAGTACGTGATGACCCATCACTAGTGTCGTAGCTGAAACAGAGAGATATGACATGTAAGCGGCGATAATATCATTTTGCTGGCCAGTTTTAACTTCAAACATTTATGTGAAAGCAAGCTGAGTGTTCGTATCATTAAATACCTTTGTTTAAGGTAGGTACCTATATCTATAAAAAGAAAATGTAATGTAAAATATTTAACATAACTAGAGAAGTATATGAGAGATAGTTCTATCTATCAATTTCCAATTGCGTTAAGTATTCGTCTATCTATTTCTAAGGATATATCCGGGTGGGCTACCGGAGCGCAGTTGTGCACGGCCAGGGTTGTAGATTGATATGTTTATTGTTTTTAGTACATAATGCACACAATATAGATACATTATATACAGTTATTCACTTTGGTAATACAAGCTATCATTGATTCTGAGTGATTTCAATTCTATAATGAAGAATCCCAATGTGTTAAGGTGAAATTGTTATTGTACCTCTCACAAACGTTTTGAACAATTCGTACGACATTTGAATATAAACAGTTATTTTATAAATGAGCCCTGCGGAGGCATTTTTATGTGTTCTTTTTATGTTTTTTTAACATTTATACGAGTAATGTTATCTCAAAGATCTGGTGTAAAACAAGTGCTTTTTATAAGGTTAAGCTCCCAAAAATACCTTAATGGTGAAAGTTTATCTCAAGATCTTTAAATTATATCTTAACTTGCACATACCGTTACTTTGGTCGAATCAAGTCAAAATTTATTGTTAAATTTTGTTGCGTTATTTTCTTAGGACAAAACACAAACCACTGAGGCATTATACTGATAATTACTGATGACGCTTCCTAGATATTTTTATACCTTCAGACATCTAAGGTATGAAGGTAAAAATATTAAGGTACAAATGAATGCAAAAATGAGTTCAAAGTTGCATGCCAAACATGGAAAATTTATTTTTGTTTTTACGAGGCGTTTAACGTTAGTTTAAGGCTCAGCTCACACTGGTGCAGAGTCAGAGCGACGCAACGCGTCATGTTTTGCACGGCGACGCGCGCCTTTGCGCAGCGACGCGCGTCCGTATCACAGAGTGCCGGAACCAGTTCAGAGACTTTCGAATATTCGTGAATGGTGCACGCTCGACAGTATACGATGTGATATCGATCTTTCCATGATTGCGCTAATATCAGGAGCTGAAGAGGAAGAGGAAGAAAGTGGATTTATCTCAGAAGCTGAGAAAAGTAAAACCGTTGTGGTCGGCGTCTGACGCGTCACTGCGCCCGGCGACTCGCGGCGACTAGCGAATCCACTCGGATCCAGCCGAGCGTCGAAGTGCGAATGCGCGGGTCAACGCGCGTCGACGCGCGCTTCTATATTTACATAGCAGAAATTTGTACTTAAAAATAATAGAACAACAGAGATGAACATGCTGTAGGCGGAAAATATGACGCGTCGCGTCGCTTCAACTCTGCGCCAGTGTGAGCTGAGCCTAAGTATCAAGTTATGTTCGTAAGCTTGTTTGCATAAAATAAACATAAGTACCTCAAATTTTACTTATTGAAATGATCGTGATGCAACATATTTATTATGCTAATGTTGTCAACGATCACTCGATAGTTACTTGACACTAAAACGCAAAAAATTGACCATGCAATCCACTATCAATATCTATGTGATTATTGTTGAAACATGAGACGAGTTGTTCGAAGTACACAGTAGTTTCATAGTGTATGTATAAATGTAGGGACTTATATGGAAATACTATGTGATAGTTGTAGTAGATAATATTTAAAATTAAACTATATTGATATTAAAAAGAGGAACGATGTGTTTGTAATGTTTTCAGAACTACTGGACCGATTTCAAAAATTCTTTCACCATTAAAAAGATGCATCTTTACGCAGTGACATAGGCTATATAAAAATATTATATTGTGTATTTGTGTGTATGTTTGTAATGTTTTCACACAAAAACTACTCGATCGATTTCAAAATTTTTTTCATTATTAATAATCTTCACTTAGTAACATAGGTTATATAACATTTTCAAAAAAATCCCTGATAAAAATGCAATAATATAACTCAAGGTGTGGAAATTATTGATAAAAGTGCCGACAATAATCAAACCATATTATTCATACCTAAGTATTAATCCTTATCCTATTAAATATTTTATTAAAGAACGTTTAAATAACTGTAAAATACTTTTTAAATTATTAAAATCGGAAATTCTATTCAAAAGATATAACGAATATAAAAATGTCAATCTAAAGAAAATAATGCAATAATAAAACAATGCGGTGTGTGGGTGGCCCCGCGCAGCGTAGTCTACATTACTAAAAGATGAATAGAATTGATGAATTGCTTCATATTAGCAAAAAAAAGTTGAATTATTTAATAAAAATATAGGATATGTAGGTACTTTTCATCTCGGTGATTTCCACAAGAATGAAGTTCGAAGGACAAAATTCGATCGATAGTGTCTTTGAAGAAGGTGGCAACTAGGTGTAAACGAAACTATTGTTATGTCTAATTCCACGCGAGCGAAGCTGCGGGCGTCCACTAGTATTTCGCTGCAATCCATAGACGTCCCACTACTGGGCTCGGGTCTCTCCCACAGACACAGCTGCGGGTGTCTAGTGCACACTCCACCACGCTGCTCCAATGCAGATTGGTGGAGAGGTTAGTGGCCCACCCAGTGTTGAATGCTCTAAAGCCACCCGAAGGTCTTCGACAAGGCTTAACGACTGTTTCCAGCATTGAAAACAACCGGAACCGACGGCTTTACGTGCCCTCCGAAGCACGGTAGCGTCCATGAAATTTTGCCACTAGCGGTCACCCATCCACAAGCCGACCGCGCCCGTCGTTGCTTAACTCTTTCGATCATATTGAATCGATGCGAGCCATTGGGCTATGGACGCCACTAGGTAAGGACATCTAGATGTCCTTAACTACTCCTAGTGAATGTAGCTATATCTAGTACAATATTTTTTTAAATCGGGCTGATAATTCCAGAGATTTATTAGCGCGTTCAAACAATATAGGTAGGAGGTACTTATAGATTTATCGGAATGGACGCCCGCAGCTTCGCTCGCGTAGAATTAGACCCATTAACGACGTCTACCCGTCTAAAGACTTCAAAAACGGCAAAGTTTCATACTAACTTTGCACCCCCGTTTTACCCCCTTAGGGGGTGAATTTTCAGAAATCCTTTCTTAGTGCTCCCCTACATTATAAAAGGAACCCCTGTGCAAAATTTCAAGTTTCTAGCCCTTATAGTTTAGGCCCTGCGTTGATATGTCAGTCAGTCAGTCAGTCAGTCAGTCAGTCAGTCACCTTCTCCTTTTATATATATAGATAGATTTATCGGAATTTAACCATATTGGTTAAGTTTCGAAAATTGTACTTAATGTTTGTGGATAAAGTTATTCCATTATTTGTCAATATTAGTTTAGTTTCTTATTCAATGTGACAGATACAATTTAATTTCAGTTTTTGTCAATTTTATTGTTTTAAACCTAAATGTTTTATTCAATTTTATAAGCTTTTATTTAACTTCACTCGTATGTATCCATTGTTAATGTATGTAAGTATATCCTGGAATCTTGCAATCAATATTTCACCCACTTCCACTGAAGCTATCGAGCTGAAATTTGGCACACATATTTGGTTCCGATGACAATTCATGAAAATAAAAAAAAGTTTTTAAAAAAAAAGCACGAAGCACGGTAGCGTCCATGACATTTTTGCCACTAGCGGTCACCCATCCACATACCGACCGCGCCCGTCGTTGCTTAACTCTTTCGATCACATTGAATCGACGTGAGCCATTGGGCTATGGACATAATATTTGAGTTAAAATACATATATCTGTATCCGTTGGAGTACGTTACCAACGTGCAGCTTTGTTGTTGTGATTCTTGAAGTTCATGATCATCTCAGGTCAAGTTAAATTAATTAATAAATCAAATTTATTTCTTCAAATTTGACAGGAACAGAGAGGAACAGTTTAGAACAGATCGTTTTTATTGTATTAATTGTCGTAAGTACAATAGACAAAAAAGTAATTTTAATTTATGATTGTCTAAACCTTTATGAAAAAAAAAATGTGTTTGTAAAATTTTATACATGCATTTTATCTGAGATCTGTGGTACTACAACTTCGTTTGCTGTCTTGTATACATAATTTATAAAGCCATGTCATGTAAAAACATAGAAATTGCAGTATAACAAGAGCTATGGCTGTTGTTTGAAACCTAACGTGTGATTTAATTATCAAATGCTTAGTATTGGGCCAATGTCGAGGCAATATTAATCATCAGGATGAAAAAATAAACTCACTCTGTACACCGCAAACGGATTACGGACGTTCAACTTAAGCAAGGCGTAACACATTATTCAAAACCATGTTTTTGTTTCCTCTCCGTGCGGCGTTCGTTCTACTTTTTATATCGTAATTGTCGCATAACAATTTCAATTGGATTCATTACGCCTTATGAGGCGGATGGATATTCAGTGAGATCTTAAGTTCCCCATAACCAATATGAGACAACGCCGCCCTCAATTTTGAGTAGCAATTAACGGTAACGGTAATTACTGTAAGCGATTTGTCACATAGAAGTCTGCAAACTCGCTTGACAGCAAACAGTTAGCCAACCAATTTTGGAATAACAGGTACATTTTTTAATGAAGCATTCATTACAATTTATCTTTCTAATCCAATGAAATTGCTGCCTACTGTGCATATTTTATTGATCAAAAATATTGTTTTTTTGCAATGCCACGCAGTAGTCGAATAAAGGTGCATATTTGGCTAGCAACGGCTTTTTTATCTATGGGACATTTTGAACATTTATATGGGGGTCTTAAAATAAATGAAAGCTTTCCAGAACAGCGGAACTGTTGCGGAAGGCCAGCATTAAAGTAGGTAGGTGTTTACTTTCGCCAAAGGCTTTCTAGGTCACGTGTTTGGATAATCGGGCTATAACCATTTGTTCACGTAAGGACAACACGAGTAAATTAACATAAATTTGGCATTCAGGCTATTTGTGCTGCCAAAACATTCTTGGCCACTTGGCAGTCTATCACAGTTCGTGGATGACTCATGAGTTTACTTTCCTTTTTGTTTGAACCTATCTTCCGCTAATGGCTGGTTTAAAACGATGTCTTTTAGATTTTTAATCATTAAGTTATGTCAATGAACGTTAAAGTATTCTAATTTTATCTTGCTGGATTCCCAAGAATAACTAAAATATGGCAGTAATTACCACATCTTACTTCATAAAGATATTAATTATGTAAATTTTTGTTGGGAGCCTTTATGCTAAAAACTTGTACATAAAACAATAAGAAGTCAAAGGTTATGTATGTCTGTATATGTATGTATTTAAGCTGGAGCGGGACGTGTTGGTTTTTAGGTAATAATAGGTAAAATTATCTATATCTCGTATACCCACACATTTCATATAACTGTAGGAGGACAGGTTTATCTTCAACTATAGTCCATTAGTTCTAATTGGCCATTGAAGCAAAAAAGTCTACCTTAGAATAATATCATCAGCTCCAGATATGCCTGGAATTCAGGATATTGTATATTAATATAGTGAGTAACGAATTTCGTCTACTGTTTTTTTGTTGTTAATTTAGAATGCTCATAATATCTACTCTTTTATTTAAGATTACGTCATTCTACATATTTAACTTGGGATCTGAATTGTGACTAATCTCTTTATTACCATAATAGGTAGTTACTAAAACATCAACATTATGAACCTTTGTAAGAATATCAGAAAACATTCGATAAAGATCAAATTACAAAAATCTTATATCTCGCTCATTACAAAAAGTCACGTGACAAATGATCTAAAAAGATTCATGAAGGGTGCTAACAGTCCAAATATCGCGAATTTAGGTCTCCCTCCAAAATATCCAGTCCGCATCCCTTTAACTATCTTCTGTGTAAAGAATTGCTGCATAAGTATAAATACCTACTTATTGTTATGGAACTTGATATGTTCAGAGCCAATGTCAAGAAGTAATAATCTGAGTCCATCACCTTTTTTAGATGTAATAGTTCTAATATGTAAATGTAATATTATAAATGTTTGTGAGATATTCTGTTGTTAAACACCACAGTATTTACATGGTCAAGGTAATGTTACGCCAACTACGAAAATACTCCTTTTTATTTTAATTGAAAACCATCCCTAGGCAATATTTTGTTATTTATTATAGGTAGCATGTTCATTATAGTGACATTGAGTTTTTTTGCAGCAAAAATTCTCTGATATGTTCATAGGATAATCAGATAGTTCCAGGTCATTATAATAAAAATATTTTGTTTTGCCAGCTGTTTTAAGTGAGTACATGTTACGTGACTATAATTATTGATTTTTTTTTTACCGTTTTGCTCGAGTTTTTTATTTCTTCTATCAAATGAGTGGAAAATTGCACGTTGAAATTAGTTGGTAAAATCAAGCATTGATGCGGTCTAAAAGAGTTAGAATGTTGCTGAAATTTTACTTCCATGGAATTTTAAATTATGACACAGTTGGGCTGAAAGTTGAAATACTTACTGGAAGTTGTAGGAATTCGGCATATTCGCAGTTTCCATTTGATATTGTATCACCTGCGGTCTTGGTTTGCTGTCTATAACTGGATTCGCTCCCAAGATATTTACTAACAGGGACAGGCCCACTATCTGTAATTACAATAACATTTATGATTTGAGTGTAAAACCTTATTACTGGACAAAATAAAATAAAAAATACTTGATTGTAAAACGCACATACATATAATCTACAAATCGCAAGCTTGTTTATATTTTGTTTTATATTGATAAAAAACATGCGAAATATTGTATCATCATGACTATTTTAATAGAAAACCTGTTAGGGACATTATAGAAAAAAGTGTTGAATAAGAAGTCAGTCGGGGATTATTACACTGTATACAGATTTTAAATCGCTTAAATGTTTTCATTTAGAGTTAAAACATACTTGTTAAGGGCTTCAAGTTCTATTGAGTTCACTAAAGTAAATTAAACTGAGGTCATTAACTACTTCATATTTTACTGATGTACAAACTTCAATTTCAGTTATCAAACATTATGCACTAGACACGTTGAGCTTTTGCAATAAGTACCTTCAAAGCTGTCGTCATGCAATCAACGCGAAGGTCACATAGAAGAACCATAACATAAGTAATAAATAAAGGGGTCTACAGCTGCGATTTCCAATGTCATATTTATATATTACCATATTATATTTACCAGTTCAAGAAGCATGGTGTTTATTCAACGGTAGCAGAAGAAGCAGATGAGTTCCTGGAGAAGCCTAAGTCCGAATGTTTTAACGGTTTCGTAAGATGTCCTTATATATAAGGAGTCCCCAGTGTTCGCGTTGGTTGGCCGCATGCGGGCCGCGTGCCGAGCTCCGGTTACTCTGAAACTGAGGCAATTCTGGCTAGCCAGTAGCTTAAAGATCGACATTATGAATGAGAAGAGGATTCACCTAGGCATTACGTCACTTGGCGACACGTATCGTGATCATTACTTGTCACGTTCTATTTACCTTTGAACATTTTAGCATGCAAACAATATGAAATATAAACACCTCTAGGTAGGTAGGTAGTTGTGACCCGTGTAGATTCAACTGCAACAAACAAGTTTTAGGTTTAAATTTTAATATTGGACAAACCACAAGCAAATGCATTTCGTAAGCATATTGCGTACGTTTTATGACTACAGTAAACGCAAGCAATACTTTTCTATACGTGGCCACACATTTGTAAATGCAGGAGAGATTAATTTATTTCATAACAGTATACTGCAAAATTACCATTAACGACAATATTAGGAAGAATTTTGTAGACGAATACCTTATATATAGGTATAGCATATAATGTTTTACATTACATTAGAGCATATTATTATATGTTTTACATTTTGATTTTTCTATACGTTAAAAGTATTACACCGGTTAGGAACAACAAAACGCTATATGTACCTTTAGCTATTATAATGAGCTAAGTGTTCATTCAAAACAAAATTTTCATCCCCATTTCAACCCTTTGTAGGTTGAAATCTAAGAAACGCAAAATTTGCATTGGAGACCACATATTAAAATGCTGGCACTATCAATTTGTAGTATCGCGTCTTGAAAATTTTAATATTACTCTAATTTTTTTTTCTGGTATTATTGAAGAAACTAAAAGTAACTAAAGGTTTTGTAAGTTTTATATATGTACTTACTTGCTACAGGTTAATCTAAATTGATTTCATTCCAGCTTGTTTCTGTGGATGAAAAAATATTAATATTTTTTATATACGATATTACAGACAACCATTAATGGTTGTCTGTAATATCGGCTTACGGACGATAATTTTACGTGATATGAAAGAAATAAGAGCATTGAGGGAATGAACAAAAAAAGAGGTTACAAATGCGAAGACTAAAAGTACTAGGATTCAAGTTTACAGAATACATCACGGTAGCCATATGGAAAGAAATGTAGATCAAGAACGTAAGGTTAATAAAGATCTACAAGCAACAATGGAAATTACAGACGCCTCCAGCAGCGGCGGGGGTCCAAGTCAAGTCATCACAAGTTACAATGCGCTTTATAAAACATTCTCTCACTACAGTATGCCTGCTGGTAAGGACCGACGTGCCTATATATCCTATTATACGTTTACTTCAAAATTAAAGAAAAACAATAGCGCCATTGCTATGGGTTACTGACTAAAATTGAAAAAATACACTTGGCTCACTAGATGGCCCTGCAAAATTGTATTCCGAATTACGCTATTGAGATTCCTTGTAAAATAAGTAAATAGGCCGGTGTAATTTTCAAGTACTATAATTAGTGCAACCGATTATTTGCTCTAGTGCTATGGTTTACAGACTAAAATTGAATTAATACGCTTGGCGTAACACTTGGCGGTACGTATGGCGGAACGGGAGGATGACGTCAAACTTTTTTTCGAATGGCGTTCATCGATTTGTAAGACGTTATCGCGTCAAAAATTATTAAATTATTTTTGGTATAATTCTCATATATTCCATAAACCTTCCTTCATAATCGTTAATAGTTTTCACAGTAAATATAATTCTATTTAATCGAGAATATGCAAGAAACACCTACATAAAGCTTGAGACGAACGGTAAAAATTAAATTTTAACTTTCCATGTAAAAGTAAAAACTTAGGTACTATGTCACTTCGATAAGAAACTAAGTGAAAGGTCGGAGTTGTTGTTGGTATTGTGAGTTTTAAAATTAAATTGATCTTTTTAAAGTTCTTGAAAAATCTTTGTTTGTGTTTATACCACGTTTATACAAATATGAATAGTTACTTAAATAAATTAAGATATTCGTGTAAATTTTAGAAAGGTCGGTCAATTAAGAAGGTTCGACTTCGAAAAATGGAGGAGATTCTATGTTCGACTCTTCGTATTTTATTTAATTATAAATAAAGTAAATTCTATATTAGCAATGTATTCTTCTATATACAAATGATACAGTAGCATTATAGTATTCTTCGTGTACATTGCCATTAGGTACAGCGTCATAGATAGTATATGGATTTTCATGTATTCTCTTTTTGGTTTCATCATAGACTAGGTTCTTATTTGACCCTTAAGTAGTGTAAAATGCATAAATAGGGCAGCAAATTATGTGTTCGTGTGTATTGCACTGTAGTCGTATGTAGCTGCTGTGTGTGGATTTTGATGATTCTTTTTTATTTGAAAGGCCTTATCACAGAGTACATTCTTCATACATTTTTAAATTTAAAAAAAAAAGCATTTAACGTAGTTACAATTCAGAATACGGGCAATTTCTCTACAGCGGAATAAAAGAGAGTTTAAGAGGGGGGCGGGGGCGAAGCCACCCAATAAACTAATAAACTAACACAAAATCTATATATATAAAAGAAGAAGCTGACTGACTAACTGACTGAAACTATAAGGGTTAGAAACTTGAAATTTTGCACAGGGGTACCTTTTATAACGTAGGGGAGCACTAAGAAAGGATTTTTGAAAATTCACCCCCTAAGGGGGGTAAAACGGGGGAGCACAGTTAGTATGAAACTGCTGTTTTTGAAGTCAAGTGGGCAGTCCGAACGCGGGTAGACGTCGTTAATGGGTCTAATTCTACGCGAGCGAAGCTGCGGGCGTCCTCTAGTTTACAAATAAAGTAACAATATTAAAATATAATAACACCGACTTCTAAACTAAATAGTCAAAAATAAAAGTAATTCGTTTGTGGAAACATGTGCCTCCCACAGTCACAGTTGAGGGAAGTCGAGAGCATATTAATCCACACTGCTCCAATGCGGATTCATTCATATATTCATGTAATATTTTAATCTCAGGCACGATCACGTCATATGATCGACGAGAGCCATTGTCGATGTTATTTTTTTCTAAAAGCCTGCATCTAGATAAGTGGTAAACGTTTCGAATCATTATGAATCGATCCTACGACGTCGTAATTGAATTATAAGTAAGTAATTTATTTATTACACTATAGTTAAACCTTTCAGCTTTACTTATGTAATTGAGTTATACCTACCTACACTAGCTGACCCCGCAAACGTTGTTCTGTCATATGAAATGTCAAAGTAACGCGACACTTTGTAAATGACCACGTCAATGAACGACGGTTAAAATAAATAGGTAATGTTTAAAAAACATTTTCCAATGGACCAAATTGTGAATCTAAACCATTCTCGAATCCCCTTGAACACACACAAAAAATTTCATGAACATCTATCCAGCCGTTTAGGAGGAGTTCAGTGACATACACACGTACACAAGAAGTATAATATATTGTAGTAAGATTAAGATACGAGCTTTTGTTTATGGTTTAAGTTACAGTTATGCGGATGGTCAGTTTTTGGAAAAGTCTGATTCGAAAACGGTCACCCGATGCAAATATTAATACAGAAAATAAAAATGAAAGCGGGCGGTCAAAGGGACAACTCGAACTATTTAGCCAAATAGTCACTTTAGACATAAAATAATATCCAAAATTTAACCATACTTCCTTAAGTAATTTAGGTACATATTAAATCTTTTCAAAAACATGATACAAAAATACGATGCCACAGACAGACAGACACATAGACACACAAGCGGATACGTGTTTAGGTATACGTTTAATTAATGTCATTAAATTTTTTATCTACCTCTTATTCGCTAAATTGATGCTACCGAGAAGAACAATGCTAGACTTTTTCAAAATTTACAAGCTTTAATAAGCAGATTTTCTTAATGTAAGATTTACATATTATTTAAATATTTGTAATTAATAAAGATAAATAGTTTGAAACATTCCTTATAATCTCAGCGAAAGTACAATGCTGGCTCTCCTAAAAGGAGGCTTTGGCTGATGCGAGATGGGGACCCAAACCTTATTTCTTATTATCCAGCAGGAGACACAGACATACACACACAGTATAAAATGTGTTTATTTTTCAACATATTTTCAATAAATAGCAAGATATTATTTATGGTAACAATTTGTTGTTATTCTAAATTGAAATAAATCAATTCAATTTTTTTTCTCGCTATAAACTTACGTAGCCCTATATAAATGTTTGTCATTAGAATTATTACTAAGTACATTGAAATACATTTTGTTGAAAGGTAATGTAACACACTTTTTTTTTATGATTATTAAGATTTATTTCTGGTTGAACACCTTAAATATCTTGTTATAATTTTATTAATCATACAGGTTTAAATATCTCACCCCCTGACAAACTCGAAACAATGGTAAAGTAAAAGTTTATTTAAAATTTATTGAGTGGTGATAGCCACGGTGATAGCCCACTTGATTTATTCTCTTCAGATTGGTTCGACTTCAAATCTAGAGAGTATTCCATAACATTCTGCTTGTCTGAGAGTATTCCATAACATTCTCGGAAGCGAGTGGTAGATTTTAATTACCATTATATTGTAGGACGGAATAAATATTAGGTTACCTATGAATATGGACATTTGAAAAAGTGCTTCTTAGCGGAGTATGCTATTTTAGTAAGGTATATTTGAATTCATGCATCATGAAATTAACATGATTTACACTAGACTAGAAAAAAAATATTTAAAATTTAATATGTTTAGGTATATACTTACATATTTAAACGAAATCATTTTATTTACTTAAGTATTTTTAATTTAAACAGAAGGTCCTACTTTGGGGATGTCTTGTATTGTGTGGCATCGCCATCAGCCATGCAGAACTGAACGGTAAATCAAACGCAGAACTGGACCGTTTGAGTCGTTCGAACATTCCATTGTAAGTAAATTTTAATACGAATGATTTGAATAAGATCTCAACTGAAATTCCAAAATAGAGACTCATTTTACCTTTTTAAATTTTAACTTTTAATTTCTCTTGGACAGATCCAGATCATCAAACGAACGACTCAGTGATCTTGGTTCTATAACACAGGTAAAAAATACGCTAGATTGGTACTCTAGGTTTTTATTATACTGGGTGCCCTACGGCTATGCTAACTTATATTACTGCAAATAGGAAGATTTACTCAAAGAAGATTTAATTTTGATTTTAAAAATCGATAGAGCTGCGTTCAAAGATTTAAAAAAAATCGTCTAACTGAACCGGGAGTCGAACTCGCCAAATCTGAAAAAAAAAAAACTATTATTTTATGTTGATGGTTCAAAGAATTAATGATAAGGTTTATTTTTCCTAAATAACAGCGTCTTAATCCGAAAAAAATATAATTTAATTTTTTCTCGACTGCGCCCGAAGGAAGGTTATAATTTTTGAGTGTATATATGTATGTACATATGTATGTATGAATATATTTTTGGCACGCTCTGTAGCCAAAACGGACTGATGGATTTTAGCTTTAGAGGTGTCGTTAGATTTGTCGTAATTGTGAGACTGACACTAATATAAAAAAGTTGTGAACGTTTACTTGGCCGATTTTCGGCGTCATATTATACTGTCGAGTGGAGTATCAAAATAAAGGATTTCATCAAGAACTAAAAACGTTAAAATAAAAATATTATTGAAAAACAACAAAACTTCTTTAAGTTTGGAAATATTTGTTCTGTGTAAGCAGTTTGATAATTAACAGTTGTTTGTTTGTTTTATATTCTCAAAAAGTTGTTTGTTAATATCAAATTAATTATTATTATTAGTTAATTAATATTAAATTAATTCTTGAAATGCTCAAAATGAAATAAATCTACCAACTGTAGAATTTAAATTCTCTCTCTTGTATTTATTTCGTTCTTTGTTGCTTTTCTTATCTTTGCATGGTGAATATAAAAAATAATACGGCTAACTTCATTTTACAAATACCGGTGTGATAACAAATACCTGTTCTTATTTTTTATATAACCCCATAAAAATCTAGTTGGGTTAGATCTGGGGATCTTGAAGATTATCAAGAGTAAGATTATCAATCTCACCTTTCATTTAACATAATTTAAATGTTATGTTTTCGTGCTTCAAAAAATACGTATTAATATATTGATTCACTCTTTGAACCATCATCATAAAATACACGTTTATTTTTACACATATGACGGGTTCAGTTCCCGGTTCAGGGACACGATTATTTGAATTTTTTTGAATATAGTTCAAATTATTTTTAAAATCAAAATGAAGTCTTCTTTCAGTAAACATTTCCCATTAAAACATAAAAATAAATATAAGGTACTTTCCCTCCGAGTGGTATGGCGTGGGACACCTGTATAAAGCCACTACATAAAAATGGTTTGTTCATTATTGTTTGTTTAAGCAGCTCAGTAAATCAGTAGGTAAAGTGTTTTTGTGATATTTTTTCTAGTTTCAGTAAGTTATAAATAGAAATTTATGATACATCGAACGGTAAAGGCATTTTTAATAGCTTAATTGATGTTGTTTTTCATAGGGAGAAGATAACGTGCTGTTTCGAGCAGAAAAAAAGAAATTGCCACAAGATCTTGTGCTTTCACTCATCGGGGGATAAAATATATTCGAGATAGATAAACAACAATAGTATAAACAAATAATAAATTTCGATATTTCTATCATTAAATTCCCTAGTTTTGTTACCATAATAATCTGTATTCGTGCACAACCTGTGCCAAATTTATATAACTTAATTAATAAAAATGTTACATTCCAAATAACTTTTTTCAAGTGTTAAATATTCTTCAACTCATTGTATCATCTCATCATGTGAATAACATTTTACATTCATTTATTAATTTAGAACATTCGTTTTCATTTTTGAAATAGCATAATTATGTATCCTAATCTTCACTATTTTACATTTTCTTTGATCTAATTTTTTTTTGACCAGTGCACGTTCTTTTCTCTATTAACTCCATTAATCTCACTAAATATATGAAATTCAAAATTCTGGATTCTAACTGAGATTTGTCTCAGTTAAGAAATATAACACAGAGCAAAGCAGAAGCCACATGTCATCTTTCAACTTTCCAAACGATCTTAAAAGAAGAAAAGGAATTGCCATGCAGTTCTTCACAGTATAAGTCGTTTTCTTCATAGGTGCTCCTATGAAACGAGAATGAAATCGATATAAATAGATAATTTTGCAGCCGATGTTGTCCGGAGTATGATACAAAATTTTTATGTCATCAATGTCGTCCGCAGTTTCGCTTGCGCGGATTAGATTCAGGTTTTCTGAGGCTCCAGGTTTGTGGAGCATGATGTTTGATCTAATTTTTGTAGTGTATTTATTATCTTATCTGATTTTATTTTCTTCATTTTAATAACAAGTAGGTACAAGCTCAAAGCATAACTTCCACTTGGTTAAAGCAAAACTCGTTTAAAAACATTACCATGATATAATTTAGTTGATTAGACTTCTTAACAGGCTTGGTCTTGGGTTCGCTAGGTTCATTTTATCGCTAGGAAATGCATGTATACATCCTGCCCGGTATATGGACCAAAG
Source organism: Carterocephalus palaemon (assembly GCA_944567765.1). Lineage (NCBI taxonomy): Eukaryota > Metazoa > Arthropoda > Insecta > Lepidoptera > Hesperiidae > Carterocephalus > Carterocephalus palaemon. The sequence goes on along the minus strand of OX155643.1, from coordinate 7,788,781 downwards.
CAGGTGGGACTCACCGGCGGCCTGGCTGAAACTCACTAAAACCCAGCGGCACATGAGACGCTGACCATTACTCCCGAGACGCACCTTAGTGGTTCCACACTTTCATTTTTATGACAGAAGGAGCAGGTTCATCATCCTGGTGTCATTCTGCGTAATACGTCAGCGAAGGCGCTGCTTTCTCTCATTCTCTCCGCAGCCTGTTTTTGGGCCACCACTCGCTCGCAGAATTATGGCCACTGCCTTCCAGCTTTTTTGTTGAGCATAGGTACTGTTCGGTTTTTCTAACTTGAAATGCCCAGTAGCAGCTTGGAGTCTGGATTTGTGCACGGGGTATGGCAATAGGTTCACCACCTATTAGATGATACCTAAAGATAACTAATTTTCTTTTCTTTTTCCTTTTTCTTCCAACTTTAAAATAAATCAGTTTATCAAAAGAACGTTATGCGTAAAGTAAAATACTCTATCTTTTATCCATATGAACTACATGAAACCCAATTATTTCCTACTTTTAATTACACAGACTCAGACTGACATAGAATATTTTTACCACTGAGCAATTTCAGTGTGCGTACCAGGAGTTAATCACTTACCATCACAAATCTACAGCCAGGCACCGCAAACACATTTATTCTGACACACTTGATGTACATTTATTCCGACACACTTGATGTTCGACTACTTTAATTTCATGTTACCTGCTGCAACAGTAAAGGAAATCCCGCATCGTCGGGAATCCTGCATGACTGAGAGTTCTCCATAAAGTTCTCGAAGGCATGTGAAGTTTATCAATCGGCACTTGACCAGCATGGTGGACTATGGCCTAACCGCTCCCATTACGAGTGGGATATTGATAAGTTGATATTACTAGATTATAAAACACTAGTGGACGCCCGCAGCTTCGCTCGCGTTGAATTAGACATTCACTAACTTCAAAAACGGCAAAGTTTCATACTAAATTTGCACCCCTGTTTTACCCCCTTAGGGGTACTTTACCCCCTTTTCAAAAATACTTTCTTAGTGCTCCCCTACGTTACAAAAGGAACCCCTGTGCAAAATTTCAAGTTTCTAACCCTTATAGTTTAGGCACTGCGTTGATATGTCAGTCAGTCAGTCAGTCAGTCAGTCACCTTCTCCTTTTATTTATATAGATTATAGATTGATGTTACTAAAAAAATAAAATAATAAAGAAAGTTAGAAAAAAAATATTATTATAATGAACTTTTATTTTAATTACTTGATAAGCATGAATTCGAGTCATACTAACGCCACAAAGTAGATCTAACGCGGAGCACTTCACATGCAATTTCTTATTCTTCTTTAGCCCTTTCATTCGCAATGTTTCGAATCCTAGTTACATTATCTTTTTTTTACCATTACGGCTTTGTCGGTAAATATTTGAGCGTCTTGGTCGCGGCATGGTATTGTTAATGATAATATCGGCACAATAAGATAATAGATATTCTAAACAAACATGTAAAATGTACTCTTTAAAACTAACACATCAATTGGTCGACTTCAAATATTTCAAATTGTCAAATTTTCATCTGTCACTAAAAAATAAAATAAAACGGATCGATGTAAAAAGTATCCTATAGCACTCCCCTGGTTCTAAGCTACCTCCCGACAAATTTTCATCCAAATCCCTTCAGCGGTTCTTGAGTTATTAATAGTGTAACTAACACGACTTTATTTAATATTATATATAGATTATAACAATAGCACCCTGTTACGCCTAGTAATATTATATAGCCTATGTCTCTCAGTAAAGATGCAGCTTTCTAATGGTGAAAGAATTTTCGAAATCGATCTTGTAGTTTTGGCAGCGCACGCCAGAATAGCTCGCAGATGGTAGATTTTTTCCTACTTACTTGACACTTATCGTAATATTTTGGACAATTCACACAATATCTTTATATATCGTAGCCTATGTGTTATTCTGATGTATAAGCTATATTATTGTAAAGTTTCATTAAAATCCATTCAGTACTTTTTACGTGAAAGAGTAACACACATCCATCCATACATACATACATACTTACAAACTTTCCCCTTTATAATAGTAGTAGGATAAAAAATATTACTGTTCGCATAGAATTCCCTCGATTTATTATTACGATGTTGATTATGGTATCTTAATCGATTACTTTTTGGAAGACTTAAAAAACGTTGCTTTGAGGACGTTGAGGAAGAGGGACTCAAAAAAATTGAATTTAAGAAATTGTTTTTTTGCAAACGAAGTATTTTACTGGTTTTCACATTTCACGATGCATATTTCAGTGTCTAAATACTTTTTGAAAAAATCAGCCACGTCTCGTAAGTTGTACATCCAATGCTCGTTCAATAGTGTATTATTTTTATCGAACTCCTGATATAATAAGCTGTGAATTTTATTTTTATCACGAGATCTTGTTTTAGACCGCAATATTTGAGCATCGTTGATAATTAAAATAGATTTCTTGCCTAATGACAAAATATTTTTCGACACGTTTCCTTTCGTACTAAGACTGCTGTTAGTAAAACTGTAAAATTAAATTTTACATAATTATTTAGTTCTTATTTATTTATAAAAAATGTTATATAAACAAGTGATGAAGAAAATAGATTATAAAAATACCTTGTTAAACTATCCGTACTGGTAATGTTGGCATTACACAGCACCGTTGTGAATAGGATAATAAACTGTAAAGGAAAATATAAAATCAGTGGAAAAAACAATAGTTCCTTTTGTTATTTTTTATATTTACTTACGAATTTTCCTACTTACACTTTTAAATAGCAACATTTATGCAATATGTAGCTTGTAAAGGTTGAATAGATGAACAACAGGCACTATGTAATTATTGAGAAGCGCAATCGATTGCCTTTTTAATAACTCTTGTATAAATGATTAGCGTGAAATTAGTGAAATGAGCTGAAGTGAGCTGAATCGTATCTATTATGTAGCTTGTAATCTACCTATCTATTCTTACTAGTAGTAGTAGATAAAGGCTCCCATAAAAACGACGTCATATATAAACTTCGTTTACACATTCTAAATTTGGGTGTAATTTACTGATAGCATTGAATTACGACTTTTTTATTTTACAGAAAAATAAAAAAGTCATTTAAAAATAAATTTTAATTTTCTAAATTAAATCCAAACAAACAAGTCGTAATGCTGATGCTGCTTCAGCGTAAATATATGTGGACGCTTCAGTTAAACACTAAAATGAAAGCAAGTTTTCATAGGCTGAGTTGTAAGGAAGCCTGTGAGATAAAAAGCAGAGGAAAAAACAACGGGGACGGTTCCAAAGTAGATCTTACAAAAAGAAGTGAAATAAAATTAAATGATAAACTATACCTTTTAAAAGCGTCAGTCAGGATTTGCTTAGTGATTTCTAGCTGTGGATGTCTTTAATTAAACTAGGGCTTAGGAATATGCACCGGTGATTTCCGTAGGAGATCCTGGAAGCGTTTCACACTCTTTTTGAAGCGCTCCATGTTGTAGCTCTTAGAAAAAGCCTCAGTCGGAAGCTCATTCCACAGCAGACCAGTTTGCCGTAAAAAAATGTATTGTTGGTGTTTTAATATGTAGGTACCTATATAGCAACAGAAATTAAAAAAAGTCCGTTGGTGTTTTAATATGTAAGTAGGTATATAGGAATAGAAATAGGTACGAGTCTTGATCGATTAGCACCGGATATCCGCGTTCGATCACTTATTTATTTTTATTTATTTATTTATTTATCTATCTTTATTGAACGAGATACAAAAGGTACGGGTACGTTACAGATATAAACGGTACGGGATACAAAAGTTACAAATGGCGAGCTTAATGTATAAAGCATTCTCTATCATTGGACTGAGAACAACAAACAACCGACTCGACACGTTCAAGTTGGCGCTAAGTTTTTGTTCCGTGCACTTGGATTTAAGCACAATTAACTGCGGGCCCTAACAATACTCCTCACACTTAAGATATGATAAGATAGAATAGTGATGACACATGCAGATTTTGCAAGATTGTAAGCACTTATCTATTCATGTATTTTGTAAGTCAAGCCTGTACCTTATCAACTAATTTACTACTAGGTGGAGGTTAACACATCAAAACGGTTCATTTAACGGTTGACCTTTGCGATCAAGTTTAAACTAAAAGGAATAGCTGCAATACATCTTCTAAGGTTGCTGAGATTCATGACTCGGCTTCTAAGCTTGTTAGGTTATTTTTATAGTTCCTTGTGCTGAGACGAAAGATATGCATGTGTAACTGATTGCATTTAATTTTGCCTTAATATGTAATTTCATGCTTCTAGTTTCATAACGCAAACTCGATTACGAGAAGGATAATAATAATAATAATTGATTTATACGTAATTACGTTCTGATTGGAATGATAATATAATTTTCTAGAGGCGACTGTTCCTCAAGGGTAGTAACGCATCATTCATTGACATTTTTTTTCAAGGAATCTGTACAGATTACCTACTTATCAACCTTTTATAGATTTTCTACAGACGCATTCAAAGCAAATTCATAATTTAGGTACCTTTAATTAAGAATCTACTTTTTCGTAATTGGTTAAATTTTTAAAGTGTGTTTTGGAATTACGAGTAAGATTATGAAACGAAAAGCACCAACTAAGTTCTCAATCTAGTTTGTCAAATAACATAACAATCTTCATCTTCAACACAATTGAAGCTTGCATTGCAACAAGACTAATTTGTTACCCATTGAATATTTCAAACGCACTAAAAGTATGTTGGTAAGCACCAAGCAAAATAATTTTTAAATTAGCACGGACTACTTTGGTCCTTGTACTGTCCTTACTCTATATAATTCTGTGTCCTTACTCTATAGTATTAGTTTATTGGACACAACATAACATAACATCACGCCTGTATTTCCTGGAAGGAGCTGGCAGAGATGTGTAAACACACACATTTCACCAGTTATGTTTAGGTCCCATGTAATAGGTGGTGAGAGGCAGAAATCCAAACTTCAAGCTGCTGCAGTAGACCACGCTATAACCATTAGGTATCAGTAGAGCATCTTCAGAAGAGGTATCAAGTTTTCCTAAATGTTGTAATTAAATCGGTCAGTATAAAATTAATGAATAAATTATTTATTTATTCAGGGATGCCCATAAATTAAACATCTAAGAAGACTAACTTGGGTGATGAAAGTAACTGAATTGTATACATATAGATCTGAGATATCAATGCACATCTGCCCATCAAAATCCATAGTTCATTTCAGTTTATTTCTAACGGAGGTCTGTGATGATATCCTCACAATAATTTTGATTCCATTAGAACCCGTGCCCTTCGATAACCGCGGACTTTTCACGTAACCGCTACATAGACGAAGTTATTGGAATAAACTCGTTTAATCTATTAGAAATGGAATGTGGTCATCAAAAGTAATTTTTAGGGTTCCATTCCGAATACGGGACCCTATTACTGTCCGTCAACAGGCTATATTTCATGAACCGTGATAGACAGTTTTGACAAATGATGTATTTCTGTTGTCGCTATAACAACAAATAGTAAAAAACAGAAAAAAAAATATTTAAGGGGCTCCCATACAACAAACATGATTTTTTTCTCGTTTTTATAGATAATGGTATGGAACCCTTCGTGCGCGAGTTCGACTCGAACTTGGCCGTTTTTTTTAAATAAACTTGATTAACAAAGATAATCAACTAGGTACCAGTAGATACAGTAAAATTATTATTGCTTTTAAGAATTGATGATGAAAGAAAATCTCGAGTCAGTATTTTTTTTATTAGAATTAGACTAGCGATAAATTTAAGTTATCATCCCAAAAGAGAAGCGACGACTCCAGCGGGCACCGCGCCGCCGGGGGGTTGTTCAATTATAGGTTTGAATCCGTTTTCGTCGGCGGTGTACTTGACGGTGTACTCGAGTCCGTCGGGGCCGATCCAGGTGTAGGAGCCTTTCATAGCTACGAACTCCTCATCGGTTCCCGCGTTCCTCACTTCTCCCACCTCATCGCGCTTGCTGCCATCGCTCTGCTCGTACCTGGAATTGAGTCAAGTGGAAATCTAATCGTATTGCTTGTACGCGTATTAGTTTCTCGGTGCCAATGGATATTGATACACAATGTTAATAGTTTAAAAAAACTAAAAAAAACACGCTTTTATAAAAAATCCAACTAAAAAAGAATTCATGAGACCTTGAAACCTAATCGTGGTCAAAGTTCATTACAAGACTTTACCACAAGTGCAAACACGACTATGATACGATATTCCATCATGGAATGCCAGTGCCTATCTTCCGGCTTCATCATCAGACCTTGAAACCTAATCGTGGTCAAAGTTCATTACAAGACCTTACCACAAGTCCAAACACGACTATGATACGATATTCCATCATGAAGTTCCAGTTAATATCTTCCGGCTCCATCATCAGATCAGTTCGACAGTACCATATTATTGTATTGTCATCAGAACTACATACAGCTGCCAATTTTCATTACGCTACGATCCTTGGAAAATGGTCAAATTAGCTATCTTAGATTCCACTTTAAAGAAGCTAATATCTTCCGGCTCTATCATCACATCAGTTCGACAGTACCATATTATTGTATGTGTTTCAGAAGTACATACAGCTGCCAATTTTCATTTCGCTACGATCTTTGGAAAATGGTCAAATTAGCTATCTTAGATTCCACTTTAAAGTAGCTAATATGTTCCGGCTCCATCATCAGATCAATTCGACAGTACCATATTATTGTATGTGTTTCAGAAGTACATACAGCTGCCAATTTTCATAACGCTACGATCCTTGGAAGATGGTTAAATTAGCTATCTTAGATTCCCTTACATTGTGAGTTACATACAAGTGGACCTAATATAAGCATGTTAAAAATACAGTCATATTCCTTTGGTCGTTTGTACAGAAATTTACGACATTCATAAATATAGTAAAGGATTTCATAAATATAGCTTGGAGTTACCAATGACTAGCGAAAGAGGTCTTCATACTTTGTCATCGTAATCTTTCGAAAGATTTTGAAGCATGATAAAGCACTTTGTGAGCCAAGTTCTTGGCCAGCTTAACAAAAGGAGAGCTTATTAGTAACGTGCTTTGAATACGATGAATTTTTAACGGCAAAGCCACACTGCATCCGTTTACTACATTATCAAGCTAAATGCCTTTCGCTGCGACCCATAGACGTCCCACTGCTGGGCACGGGTCTCCCCCACAGACACTTCTGCGGGAGGTCTAGAGCATACTCCACCACGCTGCTCCAATGCGGATTGGTGGAGGGGTTAGTGGCCAACCCAGTGTCGAATGTTCTCAAGCCACCCGAAGGTCTTCGACAAGGCTTAACGACTGTTTCCAGCATTGAAAACAACCGGGACCGACGGCTTTACGTACCCTCCGAAGCACGGTAGCGCCCATCAAATTTTGTCACTAGCGGTCACCCATCCACAAACCGACCGCGCCCGTCGTTGCTTAACACTTTCGATCACATTGAATCGAGGCAAGCCATTGGGCTATGGACGCTATAAATGCCTTTAGCTTACGCGAAACTGTAGGTTCCAAGTCCATCGTTATCAGAATCCAACCGCAATATTTGCACTTCAGCAGTAGGTGCAGCCCTAGACGCCGCTTGGGGTGCTGCGGCAGCTACACTCGTCAGGACAAGAACTACCAACTGGAATTAACAAAAACACTTAATCACTTCACGGCACTTGTTCATACACTATAATCACTGTATCACTTCAATGCTACTAACCAGTTTCATGATAAACTTCACTAAGATGCTTTAATGTTTACAACAAAATTGTATATGATTACTGATTTTGCTAAACGCGTGTTTTATACTTTTCGGTATTTTGTATTACGCCATAATTATTTGATGTACATCTCGTTACAATGTTTTGAATAAGTGACCACTCCTACTTCGCAGCGAAGGTAAACCGTAGATCATTTGAGGACAAACATGATGGGGCTGTTTTGCAATCACTGTTTCTTTGATGGATGGAATTTATTTAAACGTATCTTTTAATTGTTGGTATTTTTTCTTAACAAATGACTGCGAAAGTGCTTTGCCAATAGTTACAATATCTGTGACTGTATCGTGTAGAATTCTAGAACATCGATTTAGTGTTTCTTAACCATTAAACTGCGCTGCTATAAAAACAAATTGGTAGTTTAATTTTTTACATTTTTAAAAGAATAAAAACACGAATATAGGGTAGGGTCACCTAAGATTGCGCACTTAACGTTTGACTTGCTATAAGTCAAGAATAAAATAAGTTAGCATAATCATCTTTATTTATTTTCAAACATACATTAATATACTTTGTTAAAAAAAGACAATCAAATATTTCGTAACATTTTTTGGAATAATTGAGAAATATATGGAAAATGGTAAATGCGCAGTCTTAGGACTCAGGGTGGGTAACATTGCGCACTAGGATCGGTAAGACTGCGCATTTGGAACAGGAGCTTTTAAGTAATACTAAATTAAGTAAAGCCCTATTAATACTAAACTAACCCACTCTATGTACAAAAATCAATAAATCAATCTGCCCAATACCTATGTATAGATATTATTTTTCAGGGCAGTCATAAGCCAATGAGTTTGAATTTATGAATTACTATAATACATGATATCTTTGCAATTATTGTTCAGATATGACATGAAGACTGTTGACAGATTTGAGTGTTATAAGACTAGCTAATTCATACTAGTTATTTAAACCAATTATATCTAAATTATTATTTTACTTATTAACAGTGCAAAGTGTTCTTATTTTGGTTGATGCTCGGAATATTATTACTAAAGCCTATCTGCCTCGCACAATGTCAAGGAAAATAAACTGTTATGATTCTAATCCTATATCCTATTGATGGGGTTGCTTTCATGAAGTCAATCAGCAAGCAATTTGATCTGTTAAATTGCGATAATTATTAAGGTGATGTTTGTCGATTGCTGTGTGATTGCTTCTTTATTTACGTTTTAAACGTGGAATGTATTGTTTTATTTCTTAAAGGCAATACTTTAACTAACTTTTTTTATGGATACAAGATAGCAAACGAGCTTGCTTTGCCCATCCGCTGCCGCCCAAGACAACTGTGACTGACTTTGAACAAGACTCAATAAGGGACTGGGATGGTTAGTCCAGTTAGTTGAGAGAGTTAATTAGAACATTAGTTGGTCAGTTCGTTAGTAGGTATGAGGACTGGGGACTGTTAGTGTTAGTTAGTCCTGTTAGTTGGTGTTAGTAATAGTCCAGTTAGTACTTAGTCCAGTTAGTACGTAGTTTCTGTGTCTGGATGTACATACTTACATAATATGAATGTTTGAAAATATGGATAAATGTATGTTGTTATTATTATTATTTCAATAAAAAAACGCATTTTTCGGATCCCAGTTCGTCACCAATATACATACCAAAATAAACAGCCCTCATGTTATGTTTACTTGATTTTTTTACAAGTCCCTTTCTCGTAATTATTACTCTCTTATTTGTAAAAAAAGATGTTGGAAACATCTGTTTAACATTTTGTTAGTTCCAGTGATTGCTACTAAATTGCTAATGGCGCTGGTTCCGTCGCAAAAAGTGCAACTAGCGATCAGCGAACAATTTGTCAGCAATCACTTACGTAATACGATTTATTTTGACGAAAAGCAATTGGTCGCGAGATCACTGCGCGATTATTGTTGGTCGCTTACCGATTGCTAATTTTAGGTAATAGGCCGGATGGCTTTACTGGAGCGTCCTACACACCGAATATGTTCAAATAACGAGATCATCAAATTTATTGATAACAAGCTGATTTTTTGTATGAAGCTTAATAAATATTTGTACAATCAAATGGTCACACAGTCCTACAAATGTAGTGGTTCGATTTCCCAGTCCTACGTTTTGAAGTTGTCCATTCTACGGTTAAGACTTTTTTCATTGATAACTGTAGGACAAAAATAACATGGTGGTGAGTTACTGCATTCTTTGCCTAAATCACCACGGACTACACACTATAGTCCTTACTCTATGGTAGTACCTACTATACTTACTGATCTGTGCTTCAAAGTGACATGTGACATGTGACAAATAAGATGCCATCGTATCCAGATAACGATATGTAGGTATAAATGTGTGTGTGTCAAACCAATGGTAGTGTGTGAAAAGTTTTATTTTATTAATTTAATCTATTTCAGATGCCTATTATACAAAAATGATAGGGTTTGTATTTCTGTTCCATATAAAATTTCACTGTAATTCATTACATATACCGACTTATACTTAACTAAAGAATAAAACCGATTAAAAAGTTAGTTGTCTATCTTGGACATTCTCACACACGGCCATCTGACCCCAAAGAAGCGCGAGCCTGTGTTATGGATGTCAGAGACTGATATACATACATAGATATTTTAAAATACATACTTAAATAAACACACCGGCATATTTAGCGGAACATCGACTTTGGAACGCGGACCAATGGAGTAAGGTATTGTTTAGAATTCAGAAAGAAGAATTCAGTGCAGAATTCTCTTAAATCAAATTGACGGCAGGCAAAGAATATACAGACGCAAAGGAGAACGATGAAACTACAGTTGCATACGGTGGTGGATCAATAATGGTTTGGGCGGGCATTTGTTTGGGAGCTGGCACAGACTTGGTAGTGATTGACAGAGTGTGTAGATAATATTAACATCCAGGAACAGAACAAATACAAGAGTTCGTCACACGAATTTTTGTCCTCAGTGGGATTCGAACCCACGACCCCTGGCGCAACAGACACGGTCACTACCGATTGCACCAACGGGCCCGCCAACACGTAGGCTATTTACTAGCGTATTATTTTGTGGGATATGAAGTTCCGGGTCATATGTGTTATGAAATATAGGGATTTCCAAGTATTGACAGCTCGGTTCTCATTACAAAATATGAGTTAGGTAGTAAAATATTGACCAAACCACATTGAGCAAAAGTTAATAATAGTAAAAAAATTCGTGTTAAATTTTAAATAAACTGGTGCTATCTATGTTTCTTAATAGCAGGCAACTTATTTGTAATAGTACCTAAAGATTAGATATAGTTTAGTTAAGATAAATAGTTTATAGAAACACTTTTCGATCTTAGCGATGCTGCAATTTCGTGTAGCGTCCCAAAGACTCCCGGTTGTGGACCGCTAGTGGCAAAATTTCATGGGCACTACCTACCTCGAAGGTTAAGCCGTCGGTCCCGGTTGTTTTCATTATCATTGTTTTCATTAGTAAAAAAAAACGTAAAGACCTGTCGCCCTTCGTGAAATTTCATTATTGTTATGTTATTTAAATTTAAACCATAAAATTGGAATATTACCTATTTTCATATTCTTTTAAAATCTACTATTTTTATATAAGTAAGACGTTCTCAATTTGACGCGTAGGTATGTAAAATTATTGGAACTGCATTATGGTACAGTCATTTGGTATTTTTACCTGGAAAGTTTTCCGGGAGTTTTGAAAATTGGCAATTTTATAGATTTTGACGTGATCGTACCGAATTTCAACTTTGCCACCTCGTATCTTTGCCGCTTCCGCCGCCATATTGGAAAGATGTCGCCTAAAAGCAGTTTTTTTATAATAACTCCTTTCCGACGCATTTTACAGGAAAAACATATGTATACAAAATAATTGTAGAGAAAATTTCCTACAATTTATGTAATAACCTTTTTTTCCCTAAAATCAATAGTTTCGGCGTACGAGCGCCGTAAAGTGTAGTTAAACACGCGTTTCGGCAGAAATACTCATTTCCACACCAACATGAAGTAGAAAGCGGCGCGTTTTTTTTTATGGTGGTATCCCTAGTAGGTCTAATCCACATCTGGCTCCCTATTCCCGAGGAAATCTCCGCCCCTTTATTGTTGTTGACGGACCAGATGTTGTGCTTTCATCGTCTTCAGTACTGATTGAAATATCAAAGACGGATGTTTCTTGTCAATTGAGAATATTATCCGTTTCTTCTTCTTCACTGCTATCTCGTGATGGAAATTGCGAATTATCACAAGAACCACCACAGTTCGTGCACACAACGAAGCACTTTAGCCCTGCCTTTCTGCATCCGCAAGCTTTTTGACTGTATAGGGGAATGAGCCCGTTCTTGTCTTTTTTCCATCCCCATTGTTCTACATTTTGTTCGTTCCCATACCACTGCTGAAGCTGGTGATAAGTTCGAAACTAATGTTGTCGTGCTGCTGCTTCTGTTGGTAGTAACGACGTTAAATTTACTTTTATATGCTGATGCTGTGAAGCATGTCGCTGCGACCCATAGACGTCCCACTGCTGGGCACGGCTCCCCCACAGACACTGCTGCGGGAGGTCTAGAGCATACTCCACCACGCTGCTCCAATTCGGATTGGTGGAGGGGTTAGTGACCAACCCAGTGTCGAATGTTCACAAGCCCCCCGAAGGTCTTCGACAAGGCTTAACGACTGTTTCCAGCATTGAAAACATCCGGGACCGACGGCTTTACGTGCCCTCCGAAGTCCATGAACGTCACTTTCTCTACCTCATGGTGGTGTGGAAATGAGTATTTCTGCCGAAACGCGTGTTTAACTACACTTTACGGCGCTCGTACGCCGAAACTATTGATTTTAGGAAAATAAAGGTAATGACATAAATTGTAGAAAATTTACTCTACAATTATTTTGTAAAATATGTTTTCCTGTAAAATGCGTCGGAAAGGAGTTATTTTAAGAAAACTGCTTTTGGGCGCCATCTTTCCAATATGGCGGCGGGAGCGGCGAAGATACGAGGTGGCAAAGTTGAAATTCGGTTAGAGCACGTAAAATCTATAAAATTGTCAATTTTCAAAACTCCCGGAAAACTTTCCAGGTAACCCCTATTTTTTTAACCAAATGACTGTACTATTAGTCAAATTCTGAATTAGGGTTATTAATAGTATAAAAAAAAAAGAATTTATGAATTACTATAATACATGATATATGATACATAATTTACAATTCTCTTCTAAAAACAGACTAGTTCTTCAATTGGCGTGGGTCGTCGTAATCAACCCAGGAGGGAGGCAACCACGGCGGAAGGCACCGCACCTCCGGGCCCCTGGTTGATCTCGGGCTGGAAACCTTCTTCGTCGGCCGTGTACGTTATCAGGTAGGTGACACCGTCAGGCCCCACGTACTCGTAGGATCCCTTCACGGCGACGTATTCGTTCTCCAGACCCTGGTTTCTGATTTGACCCTGTTCTTCCCTCTTTTGGCCATCGCTTTGGGCAAATCTGCAATGTTTCAGCACGGTTATTCTCATGTATTCTTTCGAGACGCTTTTCTTATTAAGTAATTAAGTGAAGTAGCGTCCATAGCCCAATGGCTCGCATCGAATCAATGTGATCGAAAGAGTTAAGCAACGACGGGCGCGGTCGGTTTGTGGATGGGTGACCGCTAGTGGCAAAATTTCATGGATGCTACCGTGCTTCGGAGGGCACGTTAAGCTGTCGGTCCCGGTTGTTTTCAATGCTGGAAACAGTCGTTAAGCCTTGTCGAAGACCCTCGGGTGGCTTGAGAACATTCGACACTGGGTTGGCCACTAACCCCTCCACCAATCCGCATTGGAGCAGCGTGGTGGAGTATGCTCTAGACCTCCCGCAGAAGTGTCTGTGGGGGAGACCCGTGCCCAGCAGTGGGACGTCTATGGGTCGCAGCGAATTAAGTGAAGAATTATTAGAGGATTTAGGAGGCCTATTAGAGGATTTACGATTTTCCGGAAGTTTTTATCGATTTAATAATTTGTATTATCTTTCAAAGTACGTTAATATTCGTGTCTGATTATGAAATGTATTGAATATGGACATATTATATGGATATACTATAACTTTTAGGTAGGTATGTGATATACATTAAGTACCTACTTGATGTAAATATATCTATGCTACATTTGAAGATAACGCATGTTTCGAATTATTCATTTGCATTCCTTAATTTCGCGAAATCAAAAATTGTCAATAATATGACCAGCTTACCTTGTGCTACATACACAAAAGGCTTCATAACTTAATTGGTATGGACAAGAACTAAATGAGATAATATGAACAGATCATTAGCCTCATGCATAATTTTGCTGCTCAAATATCGATTTCGTGATGATGTTTATACTATCTAAAAACTGTTTTAACAGAAGGGTTCAAGCCTTTTAATTAATCAATTTAACAAACCAAAGATAATCTACTTATCTAATCTACTTTGCAATTATTGTTCAGATATGACATGAAAACCGTTGATAGATTTGAGTGTTAGTTCTTTATTATATTATATTATTTACTTATATTTAGGGTTTACATTAGAGGCATTCAGGAGATTCTGTTGGAACACGGGATGATAGTTGGTTTAAATAAAACTATTTTTATGTCCACGCTAGAAGACTAGCTAATTCATCCTAGTTATTTAAACCAATTATCTCTTAATTATTAACTTACTTATTAACAGTGCAAGTGTTCTTACTTTGGTTGATGCTCGGAACATTATTACTAAAGCCTATCTGCCTCGCACAATGTCAAGGAAAATAAACTGTTATGATTCTAATCCTATATCCTATTGATGGGGTTGCTTTCATGAAGTCAATGTCTAATAAATGAGAATTACCCGAAACTGTAGTTGTTGTCATCGTCTACGTTGTTGTCATATTTCAGAAGCTGCACATTGTCTTGTGAGTATGACACGCTTGGTGGAGGCGCGGCGGCTACCACAGCGACCAAACACAGAGCAACGATCTGTAACAGCGGACCAATAGTGTTCGATATTGTAATGGACTGTATATAGATAGATTCGCTGGTATTCGTATGTTACAAACACAAATTGTATTTAAAAAAATTGTATTTAAATCACAGCAATGCAAATTACTAATTAGCAAGTATATTAAAATACAGTCACAGTTAGATTGTTAAGATTCACATATTTTTTTAAACAGTTTTATTTTATAATTAATTATAGCCAATCTGTAGTTACAAATTGGCTATACCTATATATCACAGCAAAATATTTCTAAAATAACAATATATGTTTTGATACCACGTTCAATATGTAGGATTAAAAAATAGTGTTTGTCACACTTCACACTGCACTAATTCACTTTCTTATGCACTTTTAAGTTATTAATACTGACCAGTTTCATTTTAGCGGAGATGATCCTGTGTTGACTAGTAACGACGGTATAAACGCGTCAGATTGAGTAGCTTCCTTTATATCTAAAGCAGGTGAATTATTTATAGTGATACAAAATACCAGAAATTTTAAATCAGCGGTGAAGGTAAACCGCTCACCACTACTTGGAACACATGAGGGATATGTCGCCAAAGATTTCAATTTTATTTGCATACAATCTTTATTGCAGTAAGGTCCGAATTTCTTGCAAACAGCTGAATATTTTCAAGTAGCATGTGTCATTTTATTTCGTCTGTGCGTATGTTCGTGTATTCTAGTGGTCACCGATAGCAGTTGGCGATTATAAGCTATACTAAATTAAAAGTTTGATCTTCATTAAAATATCTCAATCGAAGATCTCATAATATACCTAACTCATAGACTTAATCCAAACCAATGTTAAAAACAGTACGTAGTACCACGGACTACATTCCTTACATACTTACTGATCTGTGCTTCAAAGTGACATGTGACATGTGACAAATAACATGCCATCGTATCCAGATAACGATATGTAGGTATAAATGTGTGTGTATCAAACCAATGGTAGTGTGTGAAAAGTTTTATTTTATTAATTTAATGTATTTCAGATGCCTATTATACAAAAATGATAGGTTTTGCATTTTTGTTCCATATAAAATTTCACTGTAATTCATTACATACACCGACTTATACTTAACTAAAGAATAAAACCGTTTAAAAAGTTAGTTGTCTATAAATATCTTGGACATTCTCACACACGGCCATCTGACCCCAAAGTAGGCGCGAGCCTGTGATATGGGGTGTCAGAGACTGATATACATACATAGATATTTTTAAATACATATTTAAATAGATAATATTGACATCCAGACACAGAACAAATACAAGTGTTCGTCACACGAATATTTGTCCTGAGTGGTATTCGAACATGAGGTAGTGATCCTGTCTGTTGCGCTAAAGGTCGTTTTGGCGCAACAGACAGGGTCACTACCGATTGCGCCAACGGGCCTGTCAAATACATACATACATAGATATTTTCAAATACATACTTAAATATATGTATTATTTATTGTTTTTTATTTTATAAGCGAGCCAAATTAACCCAGCACTACACCGAAGATATCCCGGAGGTCAGCCTGTACGAGATTAGGGGGGGGACTCAAACAACTAAAAAACAACAGGGCACCGTGAGATGACGGAATCACAACAGAGCTGATAAGAGCCGGCAGGAAACCCGACCTAGTGGCACTTCAGAAATTGTTCGATTCCGTCATAAGTAGTGGAATCACCCCGGAGGCGTGGCGCACGAGCGAAGCGATACTGTTCTTCAAGAAGTTCGATAAAACCCTCTTGAAGAATTACAGGCCCATCGCGCTCTTGAGCCACGTCTACAAGTTGTTTTTGAGGGTCCTCACAAATCGCATAGCGCGCAGGCTTGCTGACTTCCAGTCTCCCGAACAAACCGGTTTCTGAAAAGGCTACAGTACCAAGGACCACATACAGATACCAAGACAGTTATACAGAAGACCGAGGAGTATAACCAGCCTTCATGTGTCACGTTTGTGGACTATGAGAAAGCCTTCAATGGGCAGTGTTAGCGTCTCTGCAGCGGTGCCAGATTGACTATAGGTATATTGAGGTTTTGAAGTGGATATACAATGCCGTCACTATGTCAGTCCGAGTACACAACAGGAGCACGAACCCCATCCAAGTGCAGAGAGGTGTCAGGCAAGGGGATGATATATCCCCAGATTTTGGAAGACTGCTGCTTTGAAGATGTGTTCAAGCTGATGGAGTGGAAAGATCATGGCATCAACATCAACGGAGAACGCCTCACACACCTTCGATTTGCCTATGATATAGTCATTTTAGCGGAATCGCTGGACGATCTCAACACCTTGCTAGGACACTTGAACTCGCAACGGCTGCGTTTGAAAATTAACATGGACAAGACTAAGATCATGTCCAATGTGCATGTTAAACCTATACCCGTTGTTGTTGAGTGCGCTGCTCACGAAGTTGTTGACGAGTATGTTTATCTGGGACAAGTAGTCCAGTTGGGTAAGTCAAACTTCACGAAAGACGTCACTCGAAGAGTCCAGCTCGGCTGGGCAGCGTTCGGGAAGCTACGACGTATCTTCACATCCAAACTACCTCAGTGCCTGAAGACGAAAGTTTTCGAGCAGTGTGTATTGCCAGTGATGACATATGGATCCGAGACGTGGTCCTTTACCGTCGATCTGATCGGCTATGGAGAGGAAGATTCCTATATCTAAACATTTATTTATACAAGATGCCAAAACACTGAAGATTAAGTTTTTAATACATTTTAGTGTTATAATATTTATTTCATCTACTGGAACTAGAGTTTATGCACAATGTTCAAGATTTTAAGAGCTTCAGATTACGTATGGTTGGAACTTTTTTAAGATAATAGTGGAGGCGTTTTGTTCAGTGATTGGATGAGTCATGATTATGATAATGTGTGGGAATGTTATAAGCTAAAAGATATGTGTCCAATTGTGGCGAAAAAGTTATTGAAAGTATCACACGGGCTATTCGGTGAAACTGTAAATGTCATATGGGCAAACAACAACAGACCATTCATTTTTTTTATTGTTCCGTAATAGCCACAATCTGCTGCAGTTTAGAGAACTATGTTACATAGTATATACCCTTGTTAAAATAACTACAGTAGGTACGTTATATCACGGACTACAAAGCTAATAAGAGTAGACAGTTAATCTTCAAAACTGCGAACTATCCAAATCAAGGCCATTGTTAATTTATTGGGTTTCTCGCCCTTATTTAAATGTCAATACACGGCTAGCATTTAACTCAGGTAGCAGATCACACATTCGAACAACTTCCAGTGAATGCTCTAGATACCATTATAAGTAAGTTCACATAATTTTGCAGTAGTTAACTGGTGCTTTGTGGTAGTAAAACCCTTTAGGTGGCATGGCCTATATAGAGGTCGCCCGGGTTATAACACTTTGAAGAAAAGTGTAATATAAGTTTAAATAAAACTTACTTTGACTTTGGTATTGACAGCCCCGTAGGTATCAACTGAATTTGTAACTTTCCTATTCACATCCAATACTAACTGGATGATGTGATTTTGTTATGGCCATTTTTGTATAAGTATTGCTTGCCATAAAAAGCATACCTAAGTGTTCACTAGTTTTAAAAATTTTAGGTATATATAAGCATAATGTAAATTACATAATAAATGTACATAAAGTACATTCGAATATAATATTACTTATTATTATTCTTAAAGTACAGTCATTACGTTTCAGAAATATAGTGTAGTAGGTACTTAGGTACCATAAATGCAAAAAGGTAAGCGTTCTTAATATTGCAACTTAAAGTTGAACTCGTAATAATAAACATGTTTAAACAGTTTCATCATTGATCATTAGTTTGTAGAATGTAAACTAGTCGGACTATTTTCGACTTAAATCACACGTGTGTAAGCCGGTAACTTCAACTATGAGTTTGTAGAATTTCATAAACGGTTTATGTGTAACTCTTTCGATGGTGAATATGATATGGAGCCTCGTGCTATAGGTATTGTGATGATACCCTTTCACTTACTCTAATCATATTTTATGATTTTAACTAGCTGACCCGGCAAACGTTGTTTTGCCATATAAATAATTTTTACTGAATATTTTGGATATGTAAGTGTGTGGACTACAACTACCACTACCAATACCACTACCACTACTACTACCACTACCCCTACCACTAACACTACCCCTACCCCTACCACTACCCCTACCACTAACCCTACCACTACTCCTACCACTACCCCTACCCCTACCACTACCCCTACCACTACCATTACCACTACCACTACCACTACCCCTACCACTACCCCTACCACTAACACTACCCCTACCACTACTCCTACCACTACCCCTACCACTACCCCTACCACTAACACTACCCCTACCACTACCACTACCCCTACATCTACCACTACCCCTACCACTACCCCTACCACTACCTATCACGCACCGGCGCCATCTACTTAAAATATTGGTTTGTAGTACATGCTATGTATCAGAGATGGCGCTGTATGTGAAAAAAGATTTTCCCGCTTTTCTGTTGAAATTTTTCCTGAATTTTCTTTGCTATAAACCTCACGGAGCCCGAGACCTTTCCAACGAATGCAAAACCGTGGAAATCGGTTCGTGCGTTCTGGAGTTATAGCGTCAGGAAGGAAAACCCGACTTATTTTTATATAGTAGATTACTATTATAATTTCTTGTTATTTTTGTGTATATTGTAGTTTTATAAATTGTTGTATGAATGCATTTGCAATAAACAGCACAATGCAGTACAAAGATTTCATCTCACGACGGAAGTGACCTGGCTGGATTAGATTTAATCATGGCCTAGTGGTGCAAATTAATAGAAAATCAATACATGTATTACTTTTACTTGTAATTTGGTGTTGGTAGGTAAATTATAATATGACATTAGTTGTAACGTCCTAAAACGTGAGAATTCGATCTGTAATTTTATGACGGTTTGCAGTGAAATCAAATTCGGTTAGTTGCAGTGAAATGAAATAATAAAAAAGTAGGCATGTACTTATGGTTCTATCTTATCTACCTATATGGTAGGTACCTATGACATTTTATGAAAAGGTATAAGTACTAGACGCTACTTCCTTGTCAGATGATGATTTGCAATTTAAATTTATCATAAATTCTTATTTTTATTACCTACAAGCACAAGCACACATCCACCTGACGGCCCGATCCTTGCTTTGTACTACTACATCTTGATATTATAATTATTTCTGTAGACTATCAACTTAACAGACAGTTACTTTAAACGTATTTATAATTCATTAAAAACTTGTTCAAGAATCAAATACCATTATTGGCTAGCCAAGAAAATGTTTTTTTTTTTTTAACTTATTTCGACTAATATAAAAGATGATATTATATTGATTGCTTATCATTATCATTGATGAAGAAACGTGTTTGTAACAGAAGCTTATGTAAAATTTTCTGAGAATCTTGTAGCAGGTAATTATTCGTTAATTTATTCTAATTATTATAATTTTTAAACATGCTAATTATACGTTACGAATATGAAACATTTCATGATGAAACACAGAAAGTTTTACATAGCATTTAAGGTAGAAAACACGTTATTTATGTTGGTTATTTGGGGAAGGGAAAACCTCATTCATAAAAAATAAAAGATATTATGTTTAAATAAAAACTTCAACATTATAATAAGTATTCTAAAGCCTACATATAAATATTATATACAGCCTCATGAGTATTGCGCTATTTACATCATAATCTCCTATTAAGGAAACCCAATTTAACCTAGGAGAGACGCTACAACTGCTGACGGGACCGCACCTCCCGGTCCTTGTTGGATTTGAGGCCTGAATCCATTCTCGTCAGCGATATAGGTAACAGTGTATGTCACACCGTCAGGCCCAATCCAAGTGTATTGGCCTTGAACAGCTATACCTTCGTTTTCTGTTCCTTGGTTCTGAAGCTGACCTTGCTCTTCGTGTTTGCTGCCGTCTGAAAGTTCCCACCTGGAATTAAAATTACCGAGAAGTAAAACTATTACAACTGTGTTTTATTACATTTCTCACTGCAATTAAAGAACTATCAATTGAATCCTACCCAAAACTGTAAGAATCAATTCCTGCATTGTTGGAGTCGTAACGAAGGATTTGGACATCTTGAGGGTTTTGGGGAGCAGCAGACACGGCGGCTACCAAAGCAAAAACGACCAGCTGTAATGAAAAAGATTGTTAAGCCCTATCGACATAACATTATATTTGTGTTTAACTCTCACGACACTTATGATTCGCTTCACTCTGTACTGACCAATTTCATTGTTTTTTTTGTTAAGTTCAGCGACCGTCTTCTGCAAAGAATAGGTTGAGTGTGGTGTGATTACGTATCCAAACGTCCCTCTTATATACATATATGTATGTATTTCTTCTATTACGGGTTGCAACACTGTGAGTCGGTCTTAGTGATTCTAATACGCAAGCGAAAAGATGCAGCCGGTACACTTCACTACACTAAATTTGACGTAAAGATCAGGTGCTAAGTCATAAATAATAACGTAGTAAACGTTATTATTTATGAAACAACTTGTTATCCCTTTTTTGTGATAATACAAAAGGATATAAAAAAGGAGGAATATAAATTGTTGCATAGATTAAGTAGATGTGGTAGAATTGTAGAAATTGTAGAAACTATGAGATTGACGCGACTATTAAAAGAAGGTGAACTTGAATATAAAGTCGAATAATTTCAAGTTCTTCTGGGGTTCATTAGAGGAGTTGGTCTAGTAATGTATGTATATATTATTACCTAAATTTATACATAACCTTTACTGCTCAATACTTCCATCTGAGTTGTATATTTTTGAACGATATCAGGTCTACATTTCATGGTGTGTTCCATAAAAATATTCTCGTATAATATTAAATGTATGGCACGAATGTCTGATTAGACTATCTGATCCGACTATCGGAGAGAAAAATCGGACGTGTATTCCCAGCCTTAATCGCACATAACTTAGTGTTGAGGTGAATTGCCACAGGGCTGTCACCGCAAGCTATTAATATATATATATGTCATATATACGAGTATATATAGTATTTTTTGAAATATCTTAGAGATTACTATAGTTACTAGGGTTAGTTTTGGGGCCAGATTTATAAATAGGGGTGCTTTTTAAACCAATCAGGGAAGATTCCTTTATCTAAACATTCATTTATACAAGACTAGTGGACGCCCGCCCGCAGCTTCGCTCGCGTGGAATTAGACAAAACTATAGTTTCGTTTACATCTAGTAAAATTATATAGCCTATGTTACTCAGTGAAGATGCAGCTTTCTAATGGTGAAAGAATTTTTGAAATCGGTCCTTTAATTTTTGTGTGAAAACATTACAAACAAATTTTTTTTCCTTTCCTCTTTATAATATTATTAGTATATATTACATAAGTCTACGTCACTGTTAATTAAAATGTTTGTAAAGCTTGAGTATCTCATCGTTTGTCTGCAGCTACATTCAAACTGCAACAACAAATAACCGAAATTAATCTAGTTAGCCAGTTGATTCTTTTGGGTGTATCTTAATGTTATCTTGAAGGTATCTTTTTATTGTGATCGTTAAACTTAATTAATGTACACCCAATGAAAAAACTACTGAAGCTACAATTGAAGCTCAAACGGACCATTCAAAATTTTTCGTAATAATAATTTATCTTGGAGCTGTTCTAACCCGGTAGCTGTACGTAAGTTTTAGGACGGCCAAGCCGTTGTCTTAATTTTATTATCGCAGAATCAATCTTAATAAAAATTAAGCGATTTCAGATGAAGATTAATTTGCTTTTGAAATTTTTTTTTCAATAGCTCCTTACGAAAGCTTCTTCTAAATAACTAACAAATAAAAAATAAAAAAACAGATTGAAGAACAGAAAATAAAAAATATAAGTATTTCACGGTTTCCTTTAGCCTATTTACAATATAATAGATACAATATTTAACCACTTAATAGACCCAATTTTTCAGGTTTTCAATAATGAAACAATAATTTTATTTTATTAAAGGTTTCATCAAAATCGGTTCTGTAGTTTTTGAGTCAATCGCGCATATTGAATATACCAAATACCAATACCATTAAGTTTGCTGAATCTGGATCACTAATCCAACCCTTAGGTAATTCAACCGCAGTTAGGTTTTTTTTATGAATAATGCAGGTTATTATTGCAAGAGTTATTATAAGAAGTGTCGAGACGATGCAACTATTGGTTTTTTTAGCTTGAATACCTGATAGCAGCTTAGAGTCTGGACTTGTGCCCGGTGTATGGGAATAGACTCACCACCTATTTACATGGGACCTAAACATAACTGGTGAAAAGTGGGTGAATATGCTGTTCATACCTCTGTCTATCTCTTCAAGGAAATACAGGCGTGATGTAGGTAATTTTTTTTAGTTATTACTTTACGTGTGTAGTTCATTCTTATAGGATTGTGAGAACATTAATGCTACGACCACGGCCTTAAATATTTTCACGAGTTATTTTAAAGATGACGTTATTTTCTAATACAATTCTTATTACCATAGAAATAAAGATCTATATTTAAAGTTAATGCAGATGTCGTATGTTAATAGGTAAGTATAAGCCACACCACAACCTAATGTAGATAATAACTTAGGAAATGCCAAGGTTTTACGTTGCGCTGAATAATTTGTAGCCAATTGGTTTTTGATGGGCGTTTCAGTAATGAACAAATTAAGTACGTGAGAATAACTATGAACTATGTAGGTATAAATAACTTAGGTACAATTATTTATTACAGATTTATTACAGATCTGATTAAAAGTAAGAAGAAATATTTAAACATGACATTCTTTACCTGCCAGTTAATTTGAATCCACTTAAAAATGAGGATTTAGGTCCCGGCCTAACTACGCATTGTTGGATTTCACACGCCTTAATTGTTATCATCGAGTCTAACTCGGAAGTGAACTTCAGAATAACGACAGGGCGAATCTGGAAACATTAATCGCCTTTGAAAATCCCATGAAGAACGCTTCGCCATGAAGGTTTCAGTCACTTTTACAGTTATTAATACGTGAAGAGTAAGTTCATTTGAATCTCATATTGGACGAGCAGAAAGCCAATGCCAAGGCTAATGCAACGACTGTCAAAGCCTTTCATTTACTACTTGTCATGCCATATTTTAAAATAAATTAGAAATTAAGCAGTTGTACAAAGTTTGTATTTTCATTAAAAAAAAATGTGTGTGTACCTACTTATGTACAGCGATGTCTTATTTCAATCAACATGACATTGACGTTGTCACAAGAAGAACAACTGAGAATAAATAATTTTCGAGGTGGAAACTAGGCGATACCTAAAAGGTATTTATTACATTGAAAGTTTTATTATAACGCATTTATTAACTAGTTAAATAAAGTTTATTTAAATATCACAAAAAATCACCGGAATGAGCCCGCAGACTTTGACAATTGAAAGTGTACACTGTCAAACCATTTTTTGACAATGTTGACTATAGCTAACTTCATCCTGTTGGTTTTTCGTTTCGGTGTGCGCGCGCATCGTAAAAATTTACTCTCATCATTTTTCCCTAACGCGCCAAAAGAAGTATAACTTCAAAATGTTCTGAATACCCTTTAGATTAATCTGAACCTGATTTCGCTAGGTGAAATGTGTTTGTAGAGTCTTCGGGTCGTTTCTAACCGGTCTTGTTGCGTCACAGACTGTTGAACCGAAGACACGCGCTGCTGACCTCTGACTCCCAGCGTCGTCGCCTTCCTCAAGAAAGCTTTTTGGGTCACTCTTTTAAAGTCTTACGATATATTTGATAACAAAGCAATATCGTAAATCTGTCAATAATGAGCATTCTTATAATATTTCGTACGTGCGTGACATAATAACGCATACCATCGCATCTTCTTTACATAATGTCGCATATTTGAGTAAATGCCATACGGAGTAGAAGTGACAGGTCAAGTTCTCCGCTAATGTGCATCTTCTTTAACCTTGTAAATGTTTAATGCCAAATTTATTACTTACTATTGAAAAATATTATGTTTTTATAGAAAAACAGTAGGTATTCGATTTGGGAAGTAAAGTGAAGTTAATTACTATCAATTTTAGGTTTCACTTTTCTTCCGTCCCTGGGTTGACAATTGTCATGACATCACATAACTACAAATCAATACAAGTCGTTATTTGACTTTAATGCCAATAACAGGTATACAGCATCCCTGAGGTTGCCAATCGCCAACTGCTTGCTTCATACTATGATTTTTTGGCAGACGCAACGAGGAGTTACACCTCATTGTCCATGGGAACGAAACAATCGAATTGTGATGAAGCTGCTCTATCTGATAAGTAGGGCTTTCACACTCAGACGTGGTCGGGTAAAAACACATTCAAACATTGTGTCCGTTTCTATAACGATTATACAACGACTATTGTGTTACAGCAGTCAATTAAGTAGGCAAGATGTTCATTTGGTAAATCACTCCTTACTGTAATTGGTAGGTAAATAACCATACTACGGTTGCAGACAATACATTATTTTACTATTTATAGCCACAGTTTGGTAGTACGTAGCTGCACTCAAATTAGATATTAGACAAGTAACGTTAAGTATGTACTTATATATACCATATATACGATTTTAATATATCAATAATATTGTAATAAGTTTTTTAATAACTAAAATAATATTATATTATTTCGTTTTTTTATAATGGTTCATTTGTAAATTAGTGTAGTATACTTATTTATTTACTATTTTTGGTTAGTCTATCTAGGTTATTATTGTAAGTAATTGCTAGTGGTTGGCATTTTTCAATTTACATAGGACTACGACTTATTTACTGATTTGAAAGAATAATCTACATAGGAAAAATATAATACGTATAATATATGGGTTACATATTTATTTGATTTAGATCTAAAATTCACACACTCACACGGTTAAATGTGTAATAATAATGTAATAAAATATGCTCGGGATACGACTAAAACGAAGCAACGACCCTGTCCAGTTCATCTTCGGTGAAGCACAGCAGCATCAAACAATACACCCGCCTGCGGTCCACGTGACTCTCGGGCCCGGGTAACGAGTTGTAGTGCTCTTCCTCCGGCGAATATCGCTCCACATCGAGCCGACACACCTAGAATACAATAAGGGAATTTGGTTATAATATGGTTTGTGTGAGGATGACCAAAAAAAAAAAACTTGCTGCAAAATGCGTTTCTGCATCCTGTCCGGTTAAAACATGGCAAGCAGGTATGAGGGACTCATTAATGTGGCAGAATACCCACTAAAACTAGCGGTACCATCAACGTTAAGAATGAAGCGCCGCTTGCGCATTGCTACCGTGGTGCCTCAATGCGTGTCTTACGGTTCCTATTATGGGGGAGGAGATCTTCTTCTTCCCCCGATCTTCTGCGGAGCAAGTCGCCGAAGGCGCTGCTCTTTCTTTCCTTTCCTGTTCCGCGGCTTCTTTTTGAGACAAGAATTCAATGACATTTCTCAAAAAAGTTAACCACGGCTTGCCAGCATCTAATGCTCCCCGGCATGGCAATTACTACACTTGGCAGCGAGAGAGCTCCCGTCTTGTTACTCTGTGTAGATATTCGCCGACACAAGCATGTCCAATAAGGATTTGAGCCATCCTGAACGTGAATGCTCTATACCCTCTAGATATCCACCGATTAAAATGCGGGCGTACTGCCTCAACAGTTGTCAGACCGGCAATGGGAGATTAGGTCCTCCTTCCACCTTAGGATTAGGTCTTCGCGGACTATCATCCTGAACCTTTCGTACTACTACAACTGTAAGTACCTACCTTTCTTATTTTCATTTGGATTGACTAATAATATACATAAAAAAACATTTTTAGCAATTTTATTTTGCACGATAATAATATTAGGTACATATACTAGTTATGTCGTAAAAAACATAACTTTCCAAAGTCTAAACATTTTATATTGAACAAGCCGTTAGCATTTGCGAAATGTTAACAACATACCTAACCATATTTAGCGTATTAACTCAGTGCCGCAATAGGCGTATGTGTAATTAATATTTAGTGACAGCAATTATGGTTTACCTTTTTACCATTTTCGTCATAGCACGCCAGCTCTTCGAAGTGAGTGTTCAGCTTATTCTTCGGATGCTTAAAATAATACTTAAGTTCCGCGTAGCGACCTAAATGCTACAAAAAGTGTAAGATCTAATTAAAATCGATGTAACTTAATTAACTTTTAGCGCCACTTGCTACCAATAAAGTTTTGAAGAGATTTAGTTACGCAGTAGCGATGCAGCACCTGTATCACAATTTTAATAACTGTGTCTAAGGTGGTAAATGTCTAAAGCATCAAATGGTGCAGATGGTCTAAATTGTTTATTGTAATGGTTATGTATCAAACGGGGTCTATGAAATATCAATCAAAACTTGTGATGTTATAGGTACAATATAACCAATATAGTAAATAATATTACACATTGCATAGATAATTGCAAGAAAATTTATAAACTTACTTCTGGATCCTTGGATCCACTTTTCCTGATAACATCTTGTGGAAACTCGTTTGGAAAGATTCTTCGTAATTCTACGTCCTCACTGAAATTGTTAAATTACCTATGCCTTTTAATATATTTCAAAGCCAATTATGAATGCCAATGAAATGATTGAATACTTACTAAGTATAAATTACACTTATACCTTCTGGTATTAAATATTGCATTACCTAAAATTAATGAAAATCATTCAAATTTCCTCAGATTTAAATTTATTTTTAACTTCTAGAAAGTTGAGTTAATTATTAATTTGTTTTGTAAATAATTTAATAATTCAATCATCTTTCATAATTAATTGAATAGATTTAGAACATGTGATTGTTGTTTTATTGTTTTCCACAACATACTTACAATTATTAAAATAACACCAATTGAAAATGCGTACGCCATGATATTACACTACAAACGGTACAGTAAATTGTAATCTAAATAAAATGAATAAAGTTGCATATAATAGAAAACTTAGAATTATACCTTTACCAGGGTATGAAATATTTTCACCGAAGTTATGCCAATAAAATCGAATTTTATGGTGTTGCCAAATGATTCCAGTACCTACCTACGACGCTTATGACATAATTTCTGATAGGTATATAAAACATTGTGTAAGTTTGTAATGTTGTTTATAAGGAGTAGAGCATGTATAAATGTAGATAAAGGCTTAAAAAATATGTGCATTACAAACTGTATGGTTTCATGTACCTACAACGTGTGTTGTGTTGTACCCTACACGTAGTGTAAATATTACTTTTTTTTTTTGTAGTTTTTAGCTCATGTGTGTTTATTTATATTTTGATAAACAAACGTAGTTTGGTTTATTCACACGTTTTCTTTTTATTTATTCAAATTCACTTAGTAACTCATTTACATGTAATGTAAAAAAAATCACTGACCGATTTATATCTATGAATTTTTAATGAGGTAAAAATGTTAATATTTAAGTTTTTTTTTTTCATTGTATTGATATTATATTAATATTACGTTTAAGAATAAAGTAATTAAAAAAATTAAGGTAAAAATTAGATTTATTCAAGATAACAACAATTTCAAACAATTCGCCTGTCGTTAAACCGGGTATCGCTATCAATAGCGAGTGGTCTGAAACCATTTGAATCTGCAACGTATTTAATGGAGCGTGGCTGACCATTAGGGTCTATGTATCCATATTCTCCTCTCACCACCAAGCCCCTTACTCCTGCAAAATTTTTTATAATTCCACCATCCTCTTTTCTGTAAGATCCATCCGAAATAGCATACCTACAAATAAAATGATCTTAAATACCATAGCTTGTGGATATAATAATATATGTATATATTCTGCTATAAGGACTCAAAACAAATGTTTTTGTTCATGGACCTGTTATGATAAAAATAATACAGGTACCTAGCCAATGTATTTCACAGTAAAAATAACTTACTCATACAAGTTTTGCCAATCAACATAAAAGGTTAAATAAAAAAATGTTGGTGACTATGCTATTTACAATTATTTAATGATGCATATTGTGACGACGTACGTACGAGTACCTACACTACGGGCAAGTTTAACACATATAATATAATACAAATATTACTTAAAATCTCTCTATGTAAATAATTTCTATTCTGATTTACTATGCCGGTTAAAAATCGACAATAGTGTTGGGTAACATAGCAAATAAGAATAAAAATGTATACCCAGATATTTAAAACTTTTAAGTTTAAGTTATGTCGGTCCGTATACCAAATAGGAGACGTTTGTATGTTCATCACAGTTATAAATTATACTTTCGAATAATATAATTTGACTATTATAACCATAATCATATCATTTCATAATCATACATTATCTATTATAGTATAGCGGGGAAATACCAACTAATGCAGGTAGTCATATCTATATCTTGTTTTACCGGGAAATAACAATAATAGAAGAAGTTCTTAAAATCTTGTATGTTACAACTGTCTAATTTTTGAAAGCTTTCAATTGGGTTCGTACTTAGTATTTTAAATCATTTTATAATAAACTAGCTGACCCAGCAAACGTTGTTCTGCTATATGAAATGTCAAAATGACGCGACACTTGATGTAAATGACTTCACGTCAATGAACGATGGTTAAATCATTTGGATATTGTTCATACAAAAATACATAAAATCGCTATTAAAAAATTAGGGGTGGGGGTAAGAGGATTAAAAATACTTTACGTCCTATTCTCAGACCTACCCAATATGCGCACAAAATTTCATGAGAATCGGTCAAGCCGTTTCGGAGGAGTTTAACCACAAACACCGTGACACGAGAATTTTATATATTAGATGTTGCCTATTAAATTGAAATCCTTGGCCTCACATTCAAAAGTTCAGAGGCTTAATTAGACACAGTATGATGGAAATCATCGGGTGGAATTTTTTTAACTTTCTCGTATAAAATATAATGAGTTCAAAATAAATATAAACATGAATAGAAAGGAAATGTTTTAAATTATTTATTGTAAATTAAAATATTTAAAATAGTACCTTCACCTAGATTTTTTACACAACGATAGGAAGACGAAATCCATGACAGTATATATTTCTTAAATAAATAAAGGAACTTACTCAAAGCTGTACGTCCCAAATCCATCATTGTTGAATATTTGTTTTTTTACTATTTTCTCAATAGCGCACGTTCTTGGCATTTTGACAATAGTTGTAGAGAATACAACTATTACAAAGATGAGTTTTACGTCTTTTACCTGCGCAACACATACCATATGTCAAGGCCGACCTCTCTATATATGAATATTAATTTAATTTATTTCAATGGAATTTAAATAGCATAAATTTAATTTATAGATTCTACGCTATGGACGCCTTTGGATGCGGATGTAGAATTTGTTTATTTTTGTTTTATGGACAGGACTCGTTAGACGATACAGCGATATCAATTTAGTTGATTCGTAATTCGTGATTGTCGCGTTAGTTTCGTGTTTTTGTTTTTTACAACACTAAGATTGCGGTACATATTACAAAACAAGTGGACGCCCGCAGCTTCGCTCGCGTGGAATTAGACATAACAATAGTTTCGTTTACACCTAGTTGCCACCCTCTTCAAATAATAATTATTAGGCAGTAATAACCTAAATATAAAATTTAATTGAAATAATGTAGGTAAATACGAAAAACTTGTATACCTACCTACTAACTTTGCACCTTTAACTTTCAATGAAAAACCTTCACTTCACTCAACTTCAAAAACGGCAAAGTTACATACCAACTTTGCACCCCCGTTTTACCCCCTTAGGGGGTGAGTTTTCAAAAATTCTTTCTTAGTGCCCTACGTTATAAAAGGAACCCCTGTGCAAAATTTCAAGTTTCTAGCCCTTATAGTTTAGGGCCTGCGTTGATATGTCAGTCAGTCAGTCAGTCAGTCAGTCAGTCAGTCAGTCAGTCAGTCAGTCAGTCAGACAGTCAGTCGGTCAGTCAGTCGGTCAGTCAGTCAGTCAGTCAGCTTCTCCTATTATAGATTATAGTGCGGAAAATATGATCTGTGGCCTTAAATTATTACTCTTAAAAATTTATTTTACTTAATGAAATAATTAATTTTAATTTTGAAACAATCCCCATTCACTATAATAAGTCAATAACAATCCCCCATAAAATGACTTGTGTCATATAGGTAGGTTAGGTATAGTTACGAGTTACCATTAAAATTATCAAGTAGGTAAATTATTAACGCAACATAAGAAAGCGAAACTATTAACTAATATTTAGTTTATTGTATCTATATACTCTCATTTTAAATAAATTAAACAGTAAAAAAAACAACTGCTTTTTCCATCGACCGGTTCAATACTAAATCAATCATTATCGAAACAAGAATGCGGTCATGTAGAAAGGTAACAAAATAGATAAGCTTACCATAATGTGTATATTTCCTCTCGGGGTGTTTCTAAGTGGACTGCGACACCGGCAAGCTGCTAACACTTTATATCCAGTTCTTCAAGAATGTCAGGTCTGGACTTCATTCCTAAGCAAACAATGCGACGCCAGGACTTCTTCAAGTCAATGACACTGATACACATAATTATTATGTAAACTGCACTAGGATTACTCACATGAGTAGGTAAATAACTAGAACAAGACCGCATATTCATTGATATCCTCGAGCCTTAATTAACTAGATCGGCATCGTTCCGACAAGACCAATATCGTTCGAATGTTTTAATGTAAAAACCACATACCGTTTTATTTGGATAATTATTGAAACCGATTTCAATCGAATGTTTGTATACTGTATGGAGAAATCTGAAACCTTAGAACATAATATACTCTTATGTAACAAACCATATTTGTGTAAGGATACATGAAACTGAGTCGATAGGCATGACAATTCACGCTTGACAAATTTAGTTTCAGAAAAATTTATAGTTTGTTTTCACAAAATATTTGTAAATAGATGAGCTCTAATTTTGAGAAATAACAGAAATACTATATGCAGCGATGTTACCAAGTCTCAGGGGAGTAAATATTAATAGGTTGGTCACCTGCACCTAGCACGAATTGACTTAGTAATTAACTCATTATTATAATTTATTGTTATCATGGATACAAAACATTTATATCTATCATGAGCCATACTTCCGCGCTGAAACCAGAGGTCAACTATTTATATATAATTAAATCTTTGATCGAAGGTGATGATGACAAATACGTGACCAACAAATATATTTTATGTTCGCACTATAAATGTTATGGTATTGAATTATAAATTACTTGATATGCTATTTAATTATATTGTGTGCCAAATCAATGGTAATATTCCAGCGAGGTGCAAAGATTTTGTGACCGGGCTAAATGTGTCCAAATCACGTAACGTTCGCGTACGCGATTGTTCCCATGAAAGTTATCGCTCTCACCCGTCAATATTCTAATATAGGATCGTCACAAAATCGTGTCGAAATTACCGATAATAGTTATTATTTGAAGGAAAGGGATGTGGACCATAATGCCCACAAGCCACTGCGACGTAAAAAGATCTATTATAGCTAGCCCCCAAAAAGTTCAAACTTGATCCCAAAGGCCAATCACTCGGATAAATACCAGGATGTACCTACGTACCTACTTAAACGTTTAGTTTAGCGCTTAATTCTGCTATGTGACAGACAGATGAAACAATCGAAAGCTCGTCTTCATTAATACTGTGAATGTTTTGTTGAATGATTGTTTTAATAGGTATGACTGGAACGATTTCTGAAAAATCTTTTAAGCAACTTTGACGAGTATGTTCAAAATGATGATACAAGATGTAATGATGCTTTGAAATTTTTAATTTACTAAATGACAATAAATTGATAGGTATCACACAACTAATGTATCACACAATAATTTGATATGTATCACATAACTTCTAAAAATTAAAAAAAAACGTTATACCATAGAGTAAGGAATAGTGTGTAGTCCGTGGTTAGACATATAATGACATCACGTTATTACTGTTGTTGAGGGTAAATGTAAATATCTTTTTGTCGTGTATATTGGATTTTAATTTTGTTTTTGAAGTTATACTTCTTTTGGCGAGTTAGGGATAAATGATGAGAGTAAATTTTTACGATGCCCGCGCACACCGAAACGAAAAACCAACAGGATGAAGTTAGCTATAGTCAACATTGTCAAAATATGGTTTGACAGTGTACACTTTCAATTGCTTTCAATTGTCAAAGTCTGCGGGCTCATTCCGGTGATTTTTTGTGATATTTAAATAAACTTTATTTAATTAGATAATGCGTTATAATAAAACTTTCAATGTATTAAATACCTTTTAGGTATAGTTTCCACCTCGAAAATTATTTATTTTCAGTTGTTCTTCTTGTGACAACGTCAATGTCATGGCGATTGAGATAAGACATCGACAGTGCAGGTTGTTCTTGCAAAGGTTATACAAAGAAGTTTAACTTTCTAACGCGTGTATATAAGTAGGACAATTTTTTTCTTCTAATGTCAATAAAAATGCTAATAATTATAAAATCATAAAAATACAAATTTTATAGTCTGCTATATAATACAGCGCCATCTTTGTGGGTCGTAAACTACTTTGACAGCAAAGGAGGCTTCGAGGCTATGCTTCGAGGTAATCAGAGCTAGTGGCTGAGTGCGCGCTGTGAAGAATTTAGTTTAAGAAGGTTCAACTAGATGGCGTAAAAATGCCAGATTACAATTTGGGAAAAACAAACATACCTACCCTTATCAGATTGCCAGTATCAGACATATTACCAGTACTACACCTGTATATTGATTTGAATTTAATTCTCATCACAATTTAAGATTTCTGATAACCAGATACTAAAATTAAAACCAAATAAGATAACATTTAACTTAACATCACGCTTTTATTATCGCGGAGGGTTAGACAGAGGTGTGTAGTACACTTTTCACCAATAATGTTTATGTCCCATGTAGGTAATAGGTGGTGAGCCTAATGCCATACACCGGGTACAAATCCAGACTCCAAGTGTCTTCCAGACATTATAAGTTAATAGTTGTAGCCCGACCCGGGGATCGAACCCAGGACCTCTAGCTTAGCAGTCCTACCACAAAACTATGTATGTGGGGAGACCCGTGCCCAGCAGGGGGACGTCTATGGGTGGCAGCGAATATATCTAGCTTTACCCGCATTCCAGCCGATCATAATCCTATATAGCCATCAATCGATAAAAATCGTTCGACAAAAATCGAACGATTGTCAAACGGTTTTTTGGGGAACCGTGCAATTTTCGGGGTACAAAATTCTTCAAAAATTCTACAAAAAATACGTTGGATACATCACTACGCGTTGAGGAGGAGAAGATGGACAAATTGGTTAATTGGTTAAATTGGGCACCGTACAGATAATCTATTAAGCATCCTGCGTATGATTGCAGGCAGATTTTTATTTGTTTGATTTTTTTAGTTTTGCGATAGGTAGCTGGTAATTGGCGTACGATATGAAATTGTAAGATTTTGTATTTGTGAGCTAGCCAATTTAGATAAATAGTAGGTATAAAACTATAAGCACATAACTAAAGCTTTTATATATTTATTATGTGATGATGTTGACCACTGCAAGACTAATATCATCTTTAATTTTATTACGAAGTTGAAAGATGTTTAAGTACCAACCTGAATGTGTAGTCTCTGCTACCATAGTTATTCTTGTAGTCCAAAATAATTGCATCTTTTTCTTCTGGTATACTAACAGCAGCCATAGAAATATATAATACTAATAGGACGGCAAAGATACTAAACATTTTATAAAATTCTCCTAGTCAACGTCACTCGATATGAATATACCTATAGATCACCCGTTTAAGGTCAGTGTTATCATTGAAAGCAAATTTTCTCTAAATATTATGTTCTAGTATCGATGTAGGTAGCTTTACCAAGGATTACGGTAGGTATAGATACTGTGAAACTGTACAGACTGTACGAAACTGTATAGTTAAATAATAATATGTAGGTACGTATTGCTAACTTTTTCCTTAAAAAACAAAAACAAAATACTTTGTGTTCATCAGCCCGATATACCTTTTAAATTCTCATTCTAATTAGGCTCTGTCAAGAAGCAATAAAAACCACACAAAAAATATATTATTATTTAATGTTAGTAAACCTTTAATAGGTAAACTGGGAAATATGCACGTAGCCTATTGTAACCTATATCACAAAAAAATTGGTTGTCTGTAAAGTCGGTTTACGGACGATAGATTTACGTGATAACGTCATAATCATTATTTTATACAAACAAATTGGTTGTCTGTAAAGTCGGTTTACTGACGATAGTTGAACGTGACAACGTCTTAAGAAAATACTGATGGAATGTCAAAAAGTGTGACGTCATGGTAACAACTCATGACGTCAAAAAGTGTGACGTCATGGTAACAGTACCATGACGTCAAACTTTTTCGGATGTGTTGGCGTTCATCGATTTAATAAACGTTATCACGTCAAAAATAACATAAGTCTGCACCTAGGCACTAGTTCATTCACAACGTTTACCTATTATATCACGTGTTGTTGTGTCATCTCGTTTTTGACCAAATAATTCAAGATGATATCGTTTTGAAGTTCGGAAACATAAGTGTGCGAGTCTGACTCGTACTTGACCGATTTTCTTGAAGAATATTCTCGATTTTTATGGGGTTCCCTTATTTGTAACAGTGTGATGACCTCGAGATTCTTTCGGGTTTGTGTAAAAATCGAAATAGTGTATATTCAATCAAAGAACATACCTCCACTTGCAAAGTTGGTTTACATTAAAAATAATCCGAAATTATGCCTCAAGGGTGTAAAAAGGTCTATAACACAAGTTAAGTAAGTTTATGTATTTTAACCACTTAGTTCATGTATTTTTAATCAATTCGAGGGATGGAATCAATAATTTCTTAAGTATGGAATAAAACTCTGCAGTTTTATAGGTGAGAAACTTTATTTAAAGCCACTGTTAGGTACATGTAGTTAGAAACGCGGATTCGAATAGACATTTATTTTAATTGGTAATACACCAATTTAAACAATACTGCTTTCAAATATTCCATACGAGCAAAACTGCTGGGATCCACGTACTGGTTTAAAGATTAAATTATAAGGAGTGATTCCATGAAAGTCAAGGCTAAAGCATCGTATAATGATATATTATCATCTCTGTGGCTAAAGATAGACTGCTACAAAACTAGTTTCGCATGCTACAAGGTCAATGTTTTTATTGCAGGAATTAGGTATCCGGTATAAATGTACAAAATTTGAAAATCTTTAAACAAAAGAGAGTTAATCCAGTTATTAAAAGATTTTAATAGCTTACCTATTAAGGCTATGTCGCTTATTTTATACTTATTATGTTTATTATGTTGGCAAACAATCAAATAAATAAATAAATAGCCTAATTACCAACAAATTAACTTGAACAAGTTGATTTGTTGGTCCCTTACTTACGGTCCGATTTTTAAACAACTTCTAAAAGAAGGTATGTTCGACTGAATGTATTTTTATATACTCGTATACAGCGATAACTTCGTCGAACACAAACCGATTTTGAATTTTGATGAGTTTCGTAGAACATACTTCGGTTCCGTATAAATTTCATGAAACTAAGGGTAATAAATAATAGTTGTACTAATTGCCCTATGGCGTTGTTTTTTGTTTTCTGGATTTTGATGATTTTTATTTTATTACTAGTGGACGCCCGCAGCTTCGCTCGCGTTACACATTCACTAACTTCAAAAACGGCAAAGCTTCATACTAACTTTGCACCCCCGTTTTACCCCCTTAGGGGATGAATTTTCAATTTTTTGAATTTTCTCGCCGTAAAAACCATCCTTGAACTTCAACGAACATTTTAAAAAAAGAATTGGCCAAATTGGTCCAGGCGTTGTTGAGTTATGCGCTTACCAACACATTTTGCGATTCATTTTTATTATATAGATAGGTCTGATTACATAATAATTATCCTAAAAATTGAAAGAAAAAATTCTACCCTATAAATATGCATAAACAGGATAACAGTTCTTCGACTTCAAAACCCTGAAGTGTCAGTGTTTGTGTATGGATTTTCATCATTCCTTTTTATTTGAAAGGTCCTACCATAGACAAGGTCCTCTATAAATTACCAGATAAAATTTGACCCATAAGAATAGTTAAAATTCATAATAAGGGAAGTTATTTGTGTTTATTGCACTGTAGCCGTGTTTATATATGGATTTGATGATGACTACCCATGAAATTTTGTCACTAGTCGGCTTGTGGATACCCATCCACAAACCGACTAGTGACTAGTGCACCCATCGTTGCTTAACTCTTTCAATCACATTGTATCGACGCTACTTGGTACAAAGACAAGATTGTAGTGGTGGTGATACTGGCTTTTCAGACATTAATTAGACTCATGTTGAATTGATAAAAACTCACAGCGTACATTTAAAAACATTAAATTGAAATGAGAATCATCTATAATCTAATGCAGTGCAGTTTGGGGCTCCTTCTATGGATGTCACTAAAACTAGTTCTTCCTGCCTCTAATAGTAGGTACTTCCTCTAAAATCAATAATAATAATAATCAATAATAATCATATACAAGTAATAATAGTTATAATAATCATAATCATATACAAGTAAATAATAATAAACGCTAAACACTCCCCGTTACCAAATTAAACACACCTACGACCATTTAATTTTTAAAATTAAAAAACAAAAATTTTGGTATTTTTTTTATTTTAGCTAATCTAAGTATTGGCCTAAATAATCAATTTTGCCATTTTGATGTCAGTTTGTTTAACCCTTTACTTCCCTTTACTTTACAGCGGGGATATCACCGACGGGGTTCAACCCTGGAGCAATTGCCCGGATAGAAGGACATCCTTACATCCAAATTCCTCGCAGGAGCGCTCACAGCGCCGCGAAAGAGGAGGAAAGGTTTCGTTCGTTTCGTTCGCGTTTTGTGACTGCCTTTCGGGTATCGATAACTTTTTACCACTTAAAAATTTGTCCAAATTTTGAAAAAAGAGGTGCATGCTATTTTGCTAATATTTTATTTTCCATTAGCGGTCATCCATCCAGTTGCCAGCCGATACCGTAGCATTATCGATTTATATTATACCGAACGACGAATAAAGATCTTCTATCAAAGTTACTTAACTGATAAACGGTTTTGACGATAGATGGCACTGTTCTCGCTTTTAGTATTCAGTGTTATCTATCGTCATTGCAACATTATGGCGATAGATGACGAAAATCTGTAATATGCGATTTCACAAAGCGTTTTTGGTAAGTTACACTACTAGCTGTTCCCGCGGCTTCGCCCCTGTCAAATCTTTTTCCGTGCATTACTTACCTCTAATATAGTTGACCTTGTCAACGGTAAGCTATACCAAAGATTACAATTTATCAAAATCCAGCTTCACCTGTAGTTGTAATAATAAACCAAGATAGCCATTAATCGAATAGAAACCGATCAATAGTTAATTAGCGATAAAAATTGAACGATTTTTATGTTTTGTCCATTTCAATTTTGCAATTTTCAGGGATAAATAGTAGCTCACTAAGTAGCAGTAAAGATGTCACTCTCCAGGCCCTGTAGTACGAGCTACTACATCTGTGCAATAAAATTCCAGAATTTCGTTGAGTAAGAGAAGGAAAAACCAACAAACACATTTTGCCATTTATTTAATTAACTAAGGTAGGTACGGGATGTTGAATTCTTCAGCGCAGTTTAAACGCAGTTTATGTTCACTAATGAGACAGTACATATATAAAAAAAGAGTTATGTGTCGACGTAGCAATCGACCTTCTTGTGAATTATTTTGCTACGGTATTAACTATTCCTCGAAACAGTATAAATCCCGTAAGTAATAGTCTATTCAAGTCTAGTTCAATTGTCCCATTTTTGGGGCAGTGATTTTAGTAATGGTTGTGCAAGCTTAACAATAATGTCAGATTTTCTTTCTCCTATGCGGAAATCCCGAAAACTGTCAATTAAATTAAAAACATGTGCATTAACATAGTAATAACATTCTAAAAAGTTTCGTGTTTTCATTCTGACGCTTTTGATGCCTTGGATCTTCCTGGTGAGTATGGTATACTGATGTAGAAAAAAAGAAGTAAATTACAATTATCTTAATGTTTTTATTATTAATAATCTCGTAATTTCCTTATTTTATAAAATAAATCACAGTTACAAT
This sequence comes from Carterocephalus palaemon, assembly GCA_944567765.1. Taxonomy (NCBI): domain Eukaryota; kingdom Metazoa; phylum Arthropoda; class Insecta; order Lepidoptera; family Hesperiidae; genus Carterocephalus; species Carterocephalus palaemon. Next base: position 7,749,826 of record OX155643.1, on the reverse strand, counting down.
TCTAAAACTATCCATTTTGTCATATCATAATTCATATTTCTTGCATTGCGTGCGGTTGTCTAGTGTTGCTTTTCTGCGTTATTTCTTATCCGCGGAATGGTTGTTGGGAAAATTGTTGTTGTGGCTGTTGGGGCTGAGATTCGATGTACCGTAGGGCACGAAGAATGGGCTCAGGAATGGGAGGAGGGGTGGGGAGATGAGCGCCCTCGGCACGGAAACCTGGAAAAAGAAACATTTGTCGGTCCTAAGTTCGGTCTTTGTTGTTTTGTTTACTGGCAGAATCAAATATTTATATCAAAGAACGTCCAATATTATTTTCCCAGAACCCGATAGCTTAAAGAGACATATATTTAGAGGTAATTCTTGGTTGCTATGTTTTGAGATCTAAAAACGCTAGATTTACATATTATTATAATGTTCCAGTGCGCTAGTTCGTATAACTAAGAGAATTTTGAAGATACGTTTTGCAAATGCGATCGGTGGTCGGTGCGGGCTTCATTTCACGTATAAAAGGTATCCTCATTACCTATCTGACGACATATGTAGGTATAGATGATAATCTCTTACCATTCTCATCAGCAATGTACGTGACAGCAATGGGGATGCCCTCGGGAGAAGTGTAGCTGTAAGAGCCCTGCGCGACCTCAGCCTCCGCATCCTTGATACCGGGGTTCTTCAGGTACCCTTGCTCTTGCGCTGCGATGCCATTGCCGGTTTCATAACTGGAAAAATAAAAAATATTCAGATAACTTATGCTATTTGCTCTATCATCTACAGTCAGAACCCGTGTGGTTTTGAAAGAGGATTGGTGATCTTCAACACATTTCTTTTAGAAATATCGACCGAATAATAATTATAATATTTTATGTATTCTTTCATGCACGTTTTCTCTAATTTGAATTATGGAAATTCCATCGGATTAAAGAAGTAGAAAATGATGGGTAAATTATAAAATGTACCTACCTGTTTAAGCAAAAAAAGCTATGAAAACCGAAAGCTTAAGCTTTAATTAAATGTATAGTGCAATATGAAACATAAATAACAACATGACATAAAGGCATAGGAAGAGAATAGAGTCGTCTATCTTAAATAATACACTTCGAGTAATAACAAGCCTTGCAATTAATGAATAATCATAGAATTACTTGTTGTTATTGACCAATAATATGATTGACAGCTAACGATAGCGCTAAAATGACTGAAGTCGATGTAATTTGCGAACGTTCATAAAGCATGTAAGACAGAGCATGACTTGTACAGTAAACGAGGTGTTAGAGCAACGATGGGCGGCAAACGCTGCAAATATCAAATGTAATGAGATGTTCCACCATCGTTTCTATGGTGTAATCATGATGCATTGTCAGCCTTTTGTTCATAAGAAGCTGCGCTTACTGACAGACTTCAATTTACTTTATTACCAGTTATCCTAGGTTACAGACGTCAGAAACTTCACTTGCATACTTATAAGTTCATAGCTAATCGTTATACAGTTCGAAACAAAATAACCACAATACGGTTTTACGAATATATGAATAGGTGTGTATGATGACAAACAAAACAAACTTAAGATGCTTTGTGCATACTGAATGTCTTTAAACATGATGGTCAGATTTAACGAAGCTCTGCAAGTATGGACACAGCTACTTGGGAGTCACACTTATTTTATTTTCTCGTCGTTGCCACACTGTCATAAATATATTTAAGGTAAAGTAATACATCAATTTTTCATAGCAAACAACTATGGCGAAATTCTGAATCGCTTTCATAATTGTTGATCTCTAACGATGATATATTTATGTTAGTACATAAATAAACTTCTGCAATATATGGCAACACGTTTCCCAAATCAGTGCGTAGCGTCATTGTATTAGCAATAGCATCTGAATCAGCTTGTGCAAGCAGGGCTGGGTATAAGTTGACTCATAAATCAATATTTTAATTCGCCATGGTTTAGCCCTGGGAATTTTATTATATACATCATTTTTGGCTCATTTTTGGCTCATCTTAGTAAATTTTAATGTTGCTCTATTGTACTTTGTTGCTATTTGTATCTTTTAGCCCTGCTCCAAATCACTGTAATTATTTATATACATATGTATGTTTTTATCAGTGGAAACATTGCTGATTTGTGTACTATATTGTAAGCTGTCCTTAAATGTTATATAATAATTGTGTTTCCCAAAAATAAATAAATAAAATAAAAAATAATTATAGATAATAATATGTGGGTGCTGCATGCTTTTTTATTGATTTCAGCACGAATGAGAAAGTTCTTCTTTAGTTCTAGCATGGAATAAGGATATAGTGTGCAGTCCGTGATTCTAGTAATATTTTCTGATAATTGTTAATCAAATTTTTAAACAAATTTCAAGTCTTTTCAACAGTTCTTGTAGACTAAAAATTCATGTAGCGTCCATATCCCAATGGCTCGCGTCGATTCCGCAGATTTGTCTGTGGGGGAGACCCGTGTCTAGCAGTGGGACGTCAAAAATAAACGAATTTCAATGAATACTTGGACTGTACTGTAAGAAAGGTACTAAGTAAGTAATCTAAATAAGAGTACGTAAGTAAGAAAAAGTGTATCATCACCATGCTGAGGCAAATATTATATTACAATAAAATAAATAATATTGCATTCTATGTTACCTGTATTGGTATGAGCCGTCCGCATTGACTTCCTGAGACTGCTTGAGGATTGGGATAACCTGTCCCTGGTACTGTTGTTGTTGGTATTGAAACTGCGGTGCACCCAAGGCTACTGCCACGAAGGCTGATAGGACGATAAACTAAAAAAAATGTAGAATTTGTTACCACTGATTGCCAATTTATTGTTTTATGTAGTTGCGACTAATAAAATAATTGTTATTTGAGTATTGTACGGCGGTTATTATCTAGGCTATTAAAAACGTCAAGTATGTAAAGGACAATTATGACAAGGAGAGAACGAAGGGCGTTGGCAGCAGAAAGTTATTTGCGCACACGCAACTATTCTCTTTTCAAATTCATGTTAATGACATTGACTATTAAAGAGAGAGTAGTGCCATTTCACAATTTTCAATTTCCGTTTCATTTTTACGGCAGTTTGAAGATTAAACAATACAATCTTGGTCAAGTTTATCACGTTAACCTTTAGAAATAATTTGCGCTGAATCGTTAGAATAATCGCGATTACCAAACTGACCCACAGAGTTTGCCATAACATAACATTGAATTTGCATTTTATGCCCGTATTACTTCGGGGCGTTTGAAATAGCGATCAATCTATTTACCATAAATTATTTTCATATAATCTTATATCTAATATTTTATAATAATGACAGTGAAGTTAAATTAAAAAAAATATAGTTCGCAAAATAGACTGCATTAAGTATAGATTTTCAATTTGTCACACAGAAAAATAAAAATTGAATCATTTTAACGATAGGTACACTTTTTAAGTAAAAATTAACAATATACAAATTATGTAGGTATAGTTGATTAATTTCAGTGCTTCAGGAATTTATGCATGAAGTAAAAATTTGTGCAAGTAAAATCTCAATGTGGATGATTTATTTTCTTATTTTATTTGTTAGATGCATTTGTTTTAGTGTTGTAGTTTTATGGGAAAACAAATAATTTTTTTTACCTAAAACTAAACTAGTTCATCGAACAAAAATGTTTCATTAAAATGTGATGTTAAGTTAAATATATATTTAATAAGGATTTTTTTTTTAATTATATAAATCAGTGAATTTATTTGATTTATTCAATGATTTGACATTTACTAAAGTCTATTAAATTATAAAATAGGGGTTTCCTACCGCCTCTGTTTCTTTCATACACTTACCGATTTCATATTTGTGTGAATATGAATGTATTAACAATTCAAGAAGAACAGGTGTGATCCTCGGTGTATGTAACTGGAATGATTTTTCAGATCAGCGTCGGCTGCTTTTATAGTGGTGGTAGTGGTGCGGCCCGTGAAATTGGAGTACAGAGGCGCGCTTTAGAATACCGCCCGCCCAAGTAAAACACGCACCGAATACGATAATCTTCACTTATTATTAAGATAAATGATGTTATTTACTCGTAGCGTCACCAAAATATAATGTGTAATGACGGTTGATTTGATTTATTATTTTATAATAAAGTACAATATTATAGAATCGAGTCTTAGAGTTCTAATTAGACTATGTCCACGTGGATTTACAAAAAAACCATAAATACTGGTTCTCAATGTCATTCAAATAATTGACAAACTTATTCTGCTTTATTTAGAGCATTCACTTAATACGACTAGGTACATTATAATCAAATTTAGTTTATTTAAACTACACCTCAAAAATTTACGGATGTGACTCAGTAAAGTTCCGAATCCCGGAGTATGAGCTACTTTAATTCGAAAAAAATATAGAGAATACAGTAGGTATAAAATTTTGGGATATTTAAAATAATTTCAACAGATTCAGTTCAAATTTGAAACAAACATTAAGAACACAAATAATTAATATACCTACATATTTACCAAATTTTCAGTATAATGTAAATAGAAGAAAAATTGTTAAATTAATGTAGATTTATTATTTAAAACTTTTCAATCCGAGCTTCCTGATTAGACAATCATGCTATTGTCCTACAATCTACAATACAAAATTCTGCTTTTTATAATTTCAATCTACAATGGGTTGAAAAAGATGATGGAAACCAGTAAAACAGGATTTTCAGTTTGGCAGGATCTTTACTAATAAAACTTTTGGGTTAGCCATAACCTGAAGTTTGTCTAGTAATGTCCGCATCCGGTATGAAAAAAAAAACGTAACTGCCGCAATTTCTAAATCCACACAATCGGAAATGCGGTCATCTTGTAGATAATGAAAATTGTATGAATATTAATATCATAATAATTATACCCATATGACTATTTAAAAAAAATCATTTATTCATAATTTTATATTATTTTTTTTAGATTTTTTTTAAATATTTATATAAAAAAATAACGGTATGCCTCTAGTGGCGGGGACGTATCAACTCAAAATCTGTACCTATATTTTATAACTACTTTATCTGTTACCTATATTCAACAATAAAACTAATTGAATTGAATTGAAAAAATATTTATAATTAATTATTTTTAAAAGCTTTTACTTAACTTCACTCGTATGTATTCATTCATTCATGTATGTCCTGGAATCTTGCAATCAATATTTCACCCACTTCCACTGAAGCTATCGAGCTGACATTTGGCACACATATTAGGTTCCGATGACAATGCAATAATATGGTACTGTCAAACTGATCTGATGATGGAGCCGGAAGATATTAACTGGAACTTCATGATGGAATATCGTATCATAGTCGTGTTTGCACTTGTGGTAGTCTTGTAATGAACTTTGACCACGATTAGGTTTCAAGGTCAAGTTATAAAAGCTTTTTAAAAAAAAATTTTTTTTACAGTATAGTTATTAAATTGAAAAAATATATAAATAATTATAATTCTATGTGACAACATACATAACAGCTATTCATGCCCATACTCAAAAATTTTACTCCATTTTACTCCATTTTCTGGCAAAGCTATGCAAAACCACAAATTAGAGATCCCAGGATTGCACTTGTAGCATTTTTTTGTGGCACGTGGATTTAACTTCACGACATTACCCTTTAAAGTTTAAATTTGATGGTAACATTACTGTTGCTGAGCTTACATATCTGATGAGCAAGACGTAAGCGAGGAATGTATCATTACAAGGCAATATTGTCCTTGTTTTGATTTTATTTGGGTAAAGTTCACTCTTCACAGTTTAAGGTTTAATGTAGGTATGCAAATAAGGCTTAATAATGATTTCAAAAGACAATGTATTTTTAATACGCTTTTATTTGCTTGGTATGTATGTATTTATGTATGTATATAACGGAATCATTGAACGTGACTTTCGCCCACATCAAAACGTCGGATTAATTTGAATTTTTGGCACACTTATCAAGGACAGATGACAATGCAATAATTAAAAAAAAAAATTTTTTTTTTTAAATACATTTTAGTTCGGTTAACTACAAAAGCGTGTATTTTACTAACTCAGCGAACATTTATATGTCATATTTTTATATGAATTCATACCAAATCCGATGAAAGCAAAATCTAAATGTATTAAAATAGTGCGTTGAATTAAGCATTCATCTTCCTATTCATTTTTTACAACAAACTTTGGCATATTCATGAGGCCCGAGGTCCTTATATAATCCAGGCTTAGGACCCTTCGTTTTTAAAATAAATAAAAAAATAAACAAATAAACAAACAGGGCAAGCGAAATAAAACCGTTTAAAAACAGATAAGTTTTACTTTTAAGTAAACGGGTTTTAGCCAATGTCATTTTCATCACCTTTTTACGCAATCTATAGGGTTAACTTCATAAACACCATAACCCGCAATCAGGCATCAAGAGTCAAGAATCGCAAAGCATCGAGCAGTTTATTTTAATTTCCTCCTCCTGCATGTTTCAAAATATTTAATGAAATTTTAGGTTAAAGTTCATTTATAGGTAACGGAGTGGGAAGATCAGATCGTGCACTTGGTTGGTTTCCCATGTCTTAAAGCTAATTAAAACATAAATCAACGGTTACTCAAAACATAGTAAAACAAGAACTTTTACCAGCTACCGATCTAAAGATAGTGTTAACTTATATATATATATATATATTTATAACGGTATTTCATACACAGGATTTATTATTTTGGCGACGTTAAATAGACTTAACATCTGTACTGTATTTTAACCGACATAGTAAATAAGAGATTTAAGGGATATTGAAAAGTAATAAATAAAAATACCATGGACATCACACTCGGCCATCTGATCCCAAACTAGGCAGAGCCTGTATATGTACGTTGCCCGTATGGGTGTCAAAGATTTACATACATAGATATTTTTTATTACTCCAATGGACCATGGATAAGTTTAAAAGAGTTTTTCTCCGCCTCATTCTTATGAGTCTCTTGTATCACAGCTAACAACAAAAATAAATATAGTCCCTATTAATTTTGTACCACAATTATTCATTCTTCAGCTTGTAGTAGTAGGAAATTATATTTAGCTTTATAATATTTAATGAATATTAAAAAAATATTATTAATATTATTTTTATAAAATAACGCTTACTGATAAAAACTACTAAAATTATTTCTTATTGATCCAATATTTCAAAAACTCTGGCTTGTACAGAGAAAACTTGCAAGACCTAACATTTCTTGCATTTACGGTTAGCCATGAATACTGTCAATAGCTAATCGCATTAACTGTGAGCTCATTTATCACATCACATTATTGCATATATGTTTTTGCAATCGATAATTAAGTATCAAATTAAACTATGAGTGTAGACGAATTACTATTTGCATGTTTTACTACGTGTCATGTAACATTTTCTACTAAACTAAGAAACGTTTATATTAATTGTACGTAGTAACTAACAACTTTGTTTTAATGAACTCACAGGATTTAATTCATTTTTAAATAACCGATATAGTATACTACTATAATGACCGATTTCTAAGGTTTATTTTATAAATTTTATCTTTTTTCAAGTTAACGTTTAGTATACTTATTTTTATTGAATATGAATACTGAATTATTTAAATTTGATCTTAGTGCAAATAATTCACGTTGTGGAATACTACCATGAAATATCAAACACTTAACTTAATACTGTGAAGATCACAATTACCTAAAACGTTAGGCCTGCAGGCAATTGTTAGTTTAATGATTTGTAGCTTAGAATCAAAATAGTGCCGGAAAATATAGTAAGGTCGATACTTATTGAAGTGCAATACAAAAAAAAATTATCAAATTTTTGAACTTATTTGCAATTTTGTATAGTGTTTTATGTTTTAAAAACACTTCTTATTATAGCCCTATTGGGTATATAGGTTGTAAAACGTTGGTAAACTATGTTAGGTGGTCTCTTTGACCGTTCATTGAAAGGCCAAAATTGATCAGTCATGGCTTATGATTAATAGGTATATATTTCTTATAAAAATAGCTGGTGGCAGAACGCACTCTTTTTCTAAGCATATTGTAAAAACTTTGAGATGTAGACACCGTATGAACTATCATTGTCATAATGTTTATTTAGTTTTAGAACCTCATAGGAGTACACCAATAAAACAAACTTTAAAAAGGCTAAGAAAGGAAGAGAATATATTAAATTTTAAACCGACTTGATTGTCAAAATGATTTTTGTGATTCAACTTGGAAAATATCCGTCTGAAAACTTTCAACTCTTACTTTTCGTCAATCTTTACTGGATGAACGTTTTACAGGCCTAAAATTTGAAAAGAAAAATCCGCACATAGCATCCTATTTTTATATTTAGGCACAATAACCATTTACGATCAAACTTTTGATCTATAAAGGGACACTGCTTATGAATGATTCCTAAATAAATAATTTAGTCATCTGGCGGATTTGATGTAGAGGATCTTTAAAAATAGGCTCCTCAATATAAATACAATAATGACTGGCGTAGAAGCCTAATTGATTCCATAAGATGTTCCGCATTGCGAAGTCCTTCGTTGTTTCGTTAAAACATGTACAACACGATACAATTAATTGTTTTAACTATGCGTATTTGAATCATCTTTTACATATTTGACCTTTGTACCTAGTCGTTTTGTTTTGTGAAATCGTTAAACTTAATATTTTTGTTTGTTTCCTAGGGTTTTTGTTTTGACGAGGATTTCAACACATATTATACATACAAAGTCATCGTTGCCGTTTGTGGTAAATTAGTGAATGAACGTAAGAATGGCTAAAGGATTCAGTGAAACAATGAAAGCAATTGGAATTGATCCGGGTCCTGATATATGATTATGATTTACATAAATCAAAGTATAAGGTTTTTCTTTTAATAGAATGTCTTGGAATATTATATTGAAATTATTGCTCTGAACAGTGACTAAAGTGCGTCCGTAAAATTAATTGTAGGAATATGTCCTCTATACATAACACGTAATAGTTTGTGACATTTAATACAATCTTGAATTACCAAATATCAACACGCAAGAGTCACCTGAAGATTGATGAGCTGACGCGAATTATGTATGTAGGGCAATCGGCATCTTCCGATAATTGACTTGGGCTGGATGCAATTGATGGTCACTATGCACAACGGAGGTGGAACATGTTCTATTCATATTAAATTGAGCATGTAAAGCTCTGCGATGAGAGTGCTACTCACGCGTTTGGTTCAAAGGTACGATGCTCAAAGAATAAATTGATAAATTGCCCCTTCATTTGCACATAAAATTTACTTCTATGCTTGTGAAAAATTGTAACATCTCATCACGCATATATTTACTGAAGGGCTATACTCAGAAATGTAATAGACCCAATTTCCATCAGCTATATTAGTCACACAGTTCAAAGTCACAAGGTAAATCTAAATTTTAATAATATTATTTTATTTACATATTTAAACTATAACTTATTTTATTCCAATACATTAAAATTATTGTCTACTAAATGATGACGGTTCTTGATTTATTTTATCGTTTTCAAATCATATTTACCTACTTTTAATTTTAATGAGTGCTTGAATTTAAAAAAAACTGTGATTGTATTGTACATTAATTGAGAGAGAGATGAATTCATAGATTTTATAGGGGCGACGTAACCTGTTAAGATAATAAAGATTTTATTTATTTACTAGTAGACGCCCGCAGCTTCGCTCGCGTGGAATTAGACATAATAATAGATTATTCTTAACACGTTAACTTTAGCTCCACAAATCTGTAATAAATTCGTAAATGTGTTATCCCCTATGTTTATTTTACACCCTTAATGGTAAAATTTTTACAAACATTGAATGCCATATTTATTTATATCTTATCAACAGCCTATAATATAAATTTTATGCATCTAGTTCTGAAAATGACAATAATTGCATACAACCTTTCATCCCCCTTTTCAACCCTTAACAACATTTTTTTCCAATTAAAAAGTTGCCTTATATGTCCTTTCTCAGGCTCTAGACTATCTGTGTACCAAGTAGTAGTCGTTTTGGCGTGAAAGTGAAACAGACAGACAGACATTCGCATTTTTAATATTAGTATGGATATTTTGGACACGTCATAGGGCACAAATATAAACTCCGTCCTTTGGTGCTGTATATCAATTGTTTTTATAGCTAGTTTTTATAGCTATTCTGGCTAGATTTTTTTTAAAAGCGAGAAAGGGTATTATGCGACAAAAGTAACAACTAAACTGTGAATTGAAATGAGACTCTTGCCAACTACTAACGAGATTATTAATAACACCAAAAAATAACAACATAAGGATTCTAGCCTTACCCCATGAAATTCTTGTTAACATTATCTGATAACTAGACTGACCATCTTTGGGATGGTCAGTATGCCATAATTGTCATCAGCTGCAGAGTAGAAATGAGTGGTGCTGCAAGCTCGTTTGCTATCTTAGTAGTATGCACTGACCTACATGCAGTGCATCCGTGGCAACTTTAGATTAATCGTTCACATTACTGCACATTTATGTAAATCAAAAGTCATCTCTATCTATATTTATTATAATCCTAGACATTTTAACCACTGTAATAATATATACCTACCGTGCTTTAACTTTCTTTAAATACTTAACCAACATATTATAATTAAATTTTCATCAGTACTTTACTTTTACGCGCTATTTAAATAATGATACCTTTCCGATTGAATAATGTAGCTAGAATCAATTCCTGACCTATCAACACCTGAAATACCGTTTGCACTTTAATTCTAAAGAGTTTCATTAATTTCAAGTCAACTTATTCGTGGAATAAGATCTAATCATCCTCTCTGCTAAGATAAACTTGTATTCTAGTATATTAATTTGTTTTGGCGGTTTGACTTGAAATATCTCCCACAGTAAAGTAATCTTATTTATTTTATTTATTTAGGATAAAAAATCTATAAAAATCTAAAAATATATAACTAGATAATAATAGTAAAACGTAACTTAACTACTGGGCGCATTCAAGTTATCTATAAACAAAATTCATGGGAAACAAAATTATGCGTAATAGTGCATATATAGGTACCTACCTAAGTGCATTCTGATATGCAAATATCAAAATAAGTACTTATGTAATTTTAGGAATAAAAATACTCAAAAATCTCGCCAAAATTAACCCACGTCGTCAACGTGGGGCGACTACATAAGTTAACAGCAGCTTTACATAATAAAGTGTCTAATAAACTTTTTGTTCAAAATGTATGGACGTTGCCCTGCCACGAAATTGCCAAATGCTTGAATAAATGTCTCGCAGCAACTTCCGGTGGAAAGGGCTGATGAGGTTGTTGAGGATTGTTCCAACCCTTGTTTTAATAGTTTGGAGACAGTCAGGCAGTATGTAGGCGCGCGTCACGGTGCCAAAGGCGGCGAGCGGCGGCGGGAATGAGCGAGGCTGGAGATTTTTGAACTTCTCCGTCAGTTTGCTTAGATTTTCTCAGTACTCAGTGCTACACTAGTATCATTGTTTAAAAAATCTATGATGAATCACGGCTCCGGCTTAATACTATAAAATGACTATTTGGTATGAGGGCGTGAGTGGCAAAAAAATGGTTTAAAAAAGTTTTGAATTGGTTTGTAAACTCAGTCTGTTTTAACATGGCATTGTGCTTAAAATGAATTAAACAGTAGCGTATAGGTACGTTATATAAGAGAATCACAGCCTAATAATATTCTTTCTTAACAGAATCGTTGGCAAAAACTTTTTACAGTACAAAACGTACACAGCGGATACTCATTTGACTTGTCATAAACTTTCTATGATAAACGTCAGTGCGGTTCAATGTATGGTGCAAACATCTCGAGGGTCATTATCAAAATAAAGTGAAATCTTGCAGTATATTGTCGACTGAACCTTTAACTCTGAACTGAAGGTGTAATATACCTACACATGCATCATAATACATACATATCGAATAAATAGTAATTGTGAGTTTATTCCATGTTTATGTCATCTGGCAGCGTTCAATTAATAATGACAGTCGTGGGAACACTGAAAAGTGTTCATTTATCATTTTGTTATGACAATAAAACAACTTGATTTTATATTGTTGATTGTTGCATATTATATTCCTAAATACAGAATGATGAATGTGTCGCAACTGACGTACAACCCACAGAGGTTCCACTGTTGGACACGGGTATCTCCCCCAGCTATGGCAGAGCATACGAGCTGTGGGAGGTGCTAGAGCATACTCCACCATGCTGCTCCAATGCGGATTGGTGGAGGGATTAGTGGCGAACACAGTGTCGAATGTTCTCAAGTCCCCTATAGGTGTTCGACAAGGCTTATGGATTGTTTTACAATTGAAAACAACCGCACGGCTGTCCAAAACCAAAGCCTAGCAAGTACATCTGACTTAATTATACAGGAGAAGACCTGAAACATTTTCTTCTGCCATTTAGCAAAGAATTCCTTTTTTATGCTTGTCTTGTTTCCATATGAAGAATAATAAGTTGTTTTACTTTGTGGAATAGTAAAATTGCACATAAGTGCATTTAGACAATTTTTATGTGCCCTACTAATGACTGTTTTGGATACTTCAAGATATGTATGATATTAAACCAATAGCAAAAACCTAGTAACATCTCTACCTAGGTTTTTTAATTGGTTTCTATAAACGTATTGTTTTGGATCTAACATTAAAGACCTAGTAAAGACATTTACTAGGTTTCTGAATTAGATTCTTAATTATTTTTTATACCTAATGTGGCATTTCATCCTAGTAAGTAGCATAATGATAGGAAAAATAAAATAAATTAAACTCCAGTACTGTTCCCAAATAGCCAGTCTGTCCTGATCTGAAAATTGTAAACATTCTCTCTTGCACTTTCCATCGCAGGATTCACGTAACATACGTTTATTTTTGAAGATGCTATCATTGGGAGCAATATTTGAAATAAAAATTGGTCCGGGATATTGCCCAATAAAAATCGGTCTTGTGTTCTCTGTAATATCGTGCGCAGGATGCCGTTGAAGAGCCTAGTCCAGCTGACTAGAGCCCTTTGGGGGAGCATAGTCAGTGCCCAGTTTGGGTAAACGCCTAGCGACCTTCCGAGCCTCAAAGGGCGAGATGAACTCAAATCCCTCAGGCTTCAGTGTCGGGCCACTGATGAAGTCCGCTACACGCGCCTCCACAAGCTCGCAGTGTTCAGCCGCTGCAGCGGTGCCGACGGGGTTTGGAGCAAATTGCTCTTCCAAGTGCTGTGCAAGTATATCCGCCCGGCCTTGTGCTGAAAAGTGCTGGTCACCCGCCCAATCATAGAGCGGGCTAACACCAGGCCTTGAGCGAGTGAGTGCTCGGTTGAGGTGGTGGAGCAACGCTTCGGACTCGCTGGCCTGGTCGACCCTCGTCTCCCACGCGATCCTGCTCCTCCTCCTCCTCCCGGCGTGGTGAGCTCACTATACTGGAAGTCGGTCAAGGCGGCTTGGTAAGCTCGCCAGTCGGTTACCCGCATCTGGCGGGGGAAGCTCGTGCACTCCACCCCAAGGCCAAGCGTAATAAGTATGGGAAGATGCTGTGTGTCGAGGTCATACAGCACCTCCAAATTAACCGGGCAGTTAATATTCTTGCACAGAATTATGTCTAGGACGTCGGGAAAATGGCGGGGTTTGATGTGGTGGTGGGTGCAAGTGGGGGTGGGTGCTTCGAGCCCAAGCACCTCGTACCCCTTGGCCTCCGCGTCGTCGTATAGGCAGCGGCCTACTGGCGTGACCACTCGGGAACTCCAAGCCGTATGTTTGGCATTGAGGTCCGCGGATACGAGGGTCGCGTCAGACGCACGCCTACCCGACATAATTTGATCGACGTCCCGCGGATAGAATTGTGGACCGGGGTAGGCAGCAAACAACCTAAGTTCTCGACTGGCCATGCTCACTGCTGCGCCTATAGAGCGCAGACAAGTGAAGTCCGGGAGAGGCAGTTCCTCGTGCACCACATCGCGACGGACCGCTATCGCTGTGCCTCGATAGGCGATGCCAGCGGGAGATATGTCGTCGCGGCGGTACACTAAGTAACCGGGCAGCCGATAAGACTCGTTCGGACGGAGTTTGGTCTCGCCCAGCAGCACAACGTGAACGTTCTGCCCCCGAACGAGTGACCGAAGGTTACGGGCTTGGGGTGTGAGTCCCCCCGGGTTCCAATATAGCAGCCTAAGATGTACTACCATCTTGGTCCCCGAGGATACTTCGGACTAATTCGCGGATTGCCCTCAGCAATCTCGGGTGCTTCGCGAAGGCTTCAGTTGAGCGAGTCAAAACTTGTCGAGCCGGCCGGCGGCCGAGGCGCGGGAGCAGTGGCCCCCTCCCCGCCTCATGCGCATATAACGCGCACCGACATTGACTTACTATTATTTTGCTATAGAAACGATTTGATAATCTTGTACTATACTACAGTAGTTTTTTAAATCAAAAACCTAGTACGGGACAATTCCAAGATTAAAAACTTAGTATAAGACCAATTTCAAATTCAAAAGCCTAGTAAGTTAATTTGCAAATTCAAAAACCTAGCATGTATAGTATTTGATAGGATTTTGAACTTGGAAATGTTACTTACTAGCTTTTTGATTTTGTAACCTCCGAGTACGAATGTCGCTTGCTAGGTTTAAGCATGTTCATAACTTTGATTCTGTTTATGATAGAAATACAGTTGTTTTTGCCATAGACGTAGCAAAAAATTTTGGAAATATTGGTTTTAGAAAATGTGTTTGAATAAAAATGTCCCTTGCTAGGTTTTGGTTTTGGACAGCCGCGCAAAGGATCGTATAATTTTAATCTAAGATAGATTTTCGCATCTTTCGAGCTATTTTAAGGATCGTTGCAAACATCCCAGTCTGTCTGGGACAATTTGAAACTTCAAAGCTGATTTATAATGGGTTGGAGATAAGGTTACATTTAAGCTAATCTATCTTACTTTACACGGAGCAACGGAACCCGCCTTTATCCATCCGGATGGATGGATGGATGGACATCCATCCATCCTTTTAAGGTTCAATGCTTGAAACTACTTCGTCAAGTCCAGGTCCCTAGGATTTTCATTATATAAAGTTAGATATATAGTATAGATCTTTATTATATACACATGGACGATAGAATATTTTTAGTAGGAGAAAAAGACATTTTGGATTAATATTATGAAAAAGTTAGTAGTATCAGGTGCTATTTTACGGAAATCTACTTTGCAACAATCCGGGAACAAGGCGTATGATAACTGTGTGTTTCCTTAACGTCCGTGAATGTGTAGTCCGTGGTGAAAGTATATTCGTCTTCACAGTTCGTGACAGCGGAAGTAGCCCATGTGAAATTTAAAATGAATTTATTAGTGTTCTATTGTTAGGGTTAAACGCAGGTTGAGTGTAAATAAGTAGGCATCAAAACTTGAATTTGAAATTTCTTTTATTTACAGTAGCTACATTTAGTATTTTATTACAACTCTATCTAAACAGAACATCAACATTTCTTTTGTAACTTTTTATTTTGCCTTTTAAACGCAAACAGTAACCGGCAGTAAAATTCCTTCTCAATGTAGTCATTACACTTGTAGATTTCGTTTTGTCACAGTAAGTCAATAGTCGTTTAGTTGGACCTAGATCCAAAAGTTGTCATTTATATTGCGTTGAGCTTTCTGATCTCAAGCTTCGTGTATGATTTCTAGTTATAGGTTCATATATCACAGATTTTCATTAGAGTTCCCGCCTCTAAATGAAGTAAACAAACGATATGTCTCGTCCTGATAACAAGTATTATATAAGTAGAACGTTATGTTGAGGTGTGCATGAGTATAGCATTAAAATCTTTTGTTCTTGAATGAGGTCGACTGCGGTTGAATATTTGTTTCAGCGGTAGGCGGGAGGGACTTCAAGTGTTCCAGAGCTTTTTGGATTGCTGGCGGTATTGGTGGTGGTGTCGGCAGATGCTCACCCTGGAAAAGAAATTTGTAATTACATTCATAAATTGTTTCAATAGCGCGTCCATAGCCCAATGGCTCGGGTCGATTCAATGTGATCAAAAGAGTTAAGCAACGACGGGCGCGGTCGGTTTGTGGATGGGTGACCGCTAGTGGCAAAATTTCATGGACGCTACCGTGCTTCGGAGGGCACGTAAAACCGTCGGTCCCGGTTGTTTTCAATGGTGAAAACAGTCGTTAAGCCTTGTCGAAGACCTTCGGGTGGCTTGAGAACATTCGACACTGGGTTGGCCACTAACCCCTCCACCAATCCGCATTGGAGCAGCGTGGTGGAGTATGCTCTAGACCTCCCGCAGCGCGTCTGTGGGGGAGACCCGTGCCCAGCAGTGGGACGTCAATGGGTCGGAGCGATTGTTTCAATAAAATAACCTATTTACAACTTGCAGTAATCGTAATGATACTATTTGGTATTTACATCAGATATTCTTTTTTTTAACTAAACAATATACTTTTTCCCAAATTAAATCCAGGGAGCGTTTACCAAAGTTAACATAACATTTAAGACTTTTCTTGCTATTTATAATCTATCTTCATACGAAGATCGTGTAAACTGATAATAATCAGTCATTATATATATAGATAAATAATTAAGTAGGTACTCATACATTTTATGATTGTCTCTCTCATATAAAAACGCTTAGGTACATTAGATTTTTTTAAATTTCTACACTAATAATTTCCTATAATAAATTAATCTGCATTCGATACATACTTTAAAATATTTTATTTTACCATCGGCTTTTTAAACTTGACATTACCTACTAATGTTATGGCGATATAAACCTTAACTTTACCAAACAATAAGCGGATTACCAATTCGAAAAGTTTAATAGAGAGGTATTTACAAATATGTTATTGCAGCCATTGTTTTTGAGATAACTATCTATTAAAAGTTAGATATTTTTCTCGTGGAATGATGAAATAATGATGCCAACATTACATGCCGATTAAAATTTATTTGAGAACTAGTGGACGCCCGCAGCTTCGCTCGCGTTACACATTCACTAACTTCAAATACGGGAAAGCTTCATACTAACTTTGCACCCCCGTTTTACCCCCTTAGGGGATGAATTTTCAAATTTTTCTCGCCGTAAAAACCAGCCTTGAACTTCAACGAACATTTAAAAAAAAGAATTGGCCAAATTGGTCCACGCGTTGTTGAGTTATGCGCTTACCAACACATTTTGCGATTCATTTTTATAATTTGAGAATATACCAATATTTTTTGCTGAGAGTAATAAACAATGGATCTGACAATAATAAAAATTGTAAAAATCATCATCGAGATTTCGAAACTGGCCGAGAGAAATAGACTCCCCAAAAATCAAATTATGTATTAACAGATGTTTTCTTTAAATTTGAGAAAATAGCAATTGAGCAATCATTTATAGCCTGTTCTCCAATACTTCGTAATATTTTATATTATGTATTTAATAATTAAATACTTACTTATTTTTAGCTCTATATTATATTATCGTTGTTTGGTTTGTTTTGGTTTGATTGGTTTATAGTTTACGCTATACTTTAGCGTAAACTATAAACCAATCAAACCAAAACAAACCAGGTTCCAGTTCATATAAGATGATAATAAGTGATTATAAGTGACTAGTAAAGTTGGGCAATACTGTCAGTCGGGGCCGTGCTATGTGATAGTTTAAGTAACTGTTGACATATCAAACAAAGTTAAGTCAATAAATTAATGGAAATTACGAGACAATACGATTTACCTAATTTTATGGTTTGGTTTAATTAAATATTGATGTAGGGTATTATTTGTAAATATCTACTGTTGTGTTCATTTATCATTTTGAAATTCTACGTCCGGAATTTCAAAAACATTGATTCGTATTCATATATTTTATTCATTAATATCTTTATTCATTCATGTTATCCTTCGATCAAATGTTATCACAATCTCATAATTTTTTAACTATTTAAGAATGCTCAAGTCCATTTTAGTCCTTAGAATGTGTGTTCTTTTATTTTTCTTTGACCTTGATTTTGTAATAAGCTCTATACCTAGCAGATACTTTACTTAATCTAATCTTTAACACTAATCTTGTATGTAAGTTAGGTCCTTATAATAGTCATAGTACCTACTAAGTAATAATACCAATGTTTATAGGGTGTGATCTTAGGATATTGTGTTTACTTCAATCCTTACTAATATTATAAATGCGAAAGTAACTCTGTCTGTCTGTCTGTGTCGCTTTCACGCCAAAACTACTGAACCGATTTAATTTTGTACACAGATAGTCTAGAGCCTGAGAAAGGACATAGGCTACTTTTTATTTGAAAAAAGTGTTGTAACAAAGTTTCTATGAAAGTTTTGTCATTTTCAGAACTAGAAACATAACATTTATATTATAGGCTGTTGATTAGATATAATTGCTATTATATGGCATTCAAAGTTTGTAAAAAAATTTTAAAGGGTGTAAAATAAACATATATTATTATTTCTAATTCCACGCGAGCGAAGCTGCGGGCGTCCACTAGTATTTCATAAACGTATTTATTTAGTTATCTTTCCATCTATCAATCTTTAAGTAACGACCAAAATAATATGGTTTCATTAAATTGGAATATTCTATTGTTTCGACACTTGCATTGAGAACATTACAATGTGGCGTTATAAAACTGTCAACCTTCAAAATAGAAGAGTTGATCAACATTCTTCAAATTAAAGACGCTCTTATCAGTATTATATCGATGTCGAATGCGAAAACATTTCCCATTTCCCAAGAGCAGGTCACGGGTCGCTGTTTGATATTTTGAAGCGACATTTACACACACGTTGGCTAACCCAGCCTCACACCCGCGCGGCCGCGCTGTGCCAATCAGACGTCTTCCTTAGCTACGATACTTTACGCAAGCTTGATGATTCAGGCTCCAGTCGACACATTCATACTTTCAAGTAGGTTTAAATGGATTTATGTGCGAAAACCACACCCTTGTGAATGTATAAACGGCATAAACTTTTAGAGGTCTTTAATGCAAATTTTATTCTCAGAATAAAATGAATATGATTCCGCACTCAGAATAGTTTTGATGACACTTATCATTTTGAGCCTTGCACGGCTGCATACTAAGTATTGTCTTTATATGGCGATTCTGTGTAAAAACAGCCCATCGTGATGACAGATACTGAACCTTAAAATAAACCAATCTGTAATCTTAATGTTAGGTCACCAAGATCAAGGTAAACCAGTTTGTGTATTGCAGATGCAACAAGTCTATAAACCGACATCAGAACCGATAAATATGTTAAGTATTAGTAATCTGATCGAATTGCCAAATCTTACCTATTATAAGTAGCACATAACATCTCGCCTGCATTTCCTCAGAAGGGGTAGGCAGAGGTGTGTATACACTTACTTATAAGTACCTTCTACGTTATAAATGCTTTTATTTATTAGAATAGAGAAATTAGAATATAGAATATATAAGACTAAGAAGAGTCTGTGTTGTTCAGATAAACTAGGTAACATCCTATCACATATTTTAAACTGGAACAATTAGACATACCAAACAACAGTTTCACTTATACCAGCTAGTGGCGATAGATCTAATCATCCTCATCAAAGACAATGCTGGTCGAACCTACACTCTGACCTACACTCTGACCTCAATCCTACTGGGACATTACCGGGCTAAAACGTACCTGGTATCTAACACATATTTTTTTCATTTATCTGGTAAACTTGTTCCAAATTTTTGTTCCAAAAATATAATCTCATTACCTAAGGGAAACTTTATTTTCTGGGACTCCATATAATGTTTACACAAAATATACGAATATGTCATATCAAAAACCA
Source organism: Carterocephalus palaemon (assembly GCA_944567765.1). Lineage (NCBI taxonomy): Eukaryota > Metazoa > Arthropoda > Insecta > Lepidoptera > Hesperiidae > Carterocephalus > Carterocephalus palaemon. The sequence continues at coordinate 7,730,007 of OX155643.1, read as the reverse complement.
TCAGCAGGTATTCACGTCACGGCTGAACAATAATTATTTGACTTCACTTTAAGAAATCCTTCTACTCATTTTGTATCCCTTTGTAAATTGAAAATACAAGTAGGTAGGTGCGTTGAATTTGTATTGGAGCAGAACAGAAACACATATTGTTGTGCCATTATTCTTTAACCCAGTACCATAAGACAAATGGCACACTTAGACACGGGTCTATAAAAAATAAATATAGCTCAAGTTATTTGATCTTTTATTTATTTTAATTAACATACCCACAAAAAAAAAATTAAATAGACAACCTTTACTGTAAATTACAAATGCATCAAATAGTATTCGACAAAAATTACGAGTACATACAAACTTTCATCCTGTATTCCAATCCTCTTTTATATTACATAGTGGACGCCCGCAGCTTCGCTCGCGTATAATTAGACCCTTTAACGACGTCTGCCCGCGTTCGGGTTGCCCACTTGACTTCAAAAACGGCAAAGTTTCATACTAACTTTGCACCCCCATTTTACCCCCTTAGGGGGTGAATTTTCAAAAATCCTTTCTTAGTGCTCCCCTACGTTATAAAAGGAACCCCTGTGCAAAATTTCATGTTTCTAACCCTTATAGATTAGGCCCTGCGTTGATATGTCAGTCAGTCAGTCAGTCAGTCAGTCAGTCAGTCAGTCAGTCAGTCAGTCAGTCACCTTCTCCTTTTATACATATAGACAAACGCCCGAGGGATTCAGTGCATGTTTGTTTTATTATATGTTTGTAGATTAGCTGATAGATTAAGTCATAAGAAAGAGGAAGATAATATTTTAATTAATTTGCAAAATTGATAGAGGATCATAAAAATATAATCCTATCTCGAAATTGAACATCTAGCCTATAGCTTAACAGCAAAATGCAAATTTATGACTATAAGCTGTCAAATATTAACAATAAACCTTGAACGGTCATAAATTTTATGGATCAAAAATCGCAGACTGGTTATTGGAACAGGTTCCTTTATGGTATTGGAAAGAGGTATTTAAAATTCTGCAATAGCCGAAACTATAGGTACTATTTATATACTACTAGCTTTTGCCCGCAGCTTCTCCTGCAGACTAAATTAAGAATTAGTGTCAACGCCATCTGTTGACATTGTGCCAGACAACTTTCCAATAAACATGCAAATTATTCCAACATATTTCTGGGTTATCGTCTACCTATGTGCCAAGTTTCATCCAAATCGTAATTAGTAGGATTTATAATATTATGGCGTTCTAATTTGGTCGACAACGTAAATTTACGCTTTGCGGACTTCATAATTCTAGAAATTAGGGATATATTTTATATTTATATCTAACTAACTAACTATCTATATCTAACTATCCATATCTAATAATTAGCTCAGCGTAATTAGGCCGGAGGTTACAAGGCTGACCTTGAAAGGGTCCAGGTTAAAATCCTGGCAGTACCTACAGACCAATGCCTTTTACGTTATATGCGTTTTAAGGAAAACGTGAAAGGTGAATAAGTCTGCTAAAGCGGACATGGCCAGCGTGTTTATAACCAAAAACCTCTCGGTTCTAGAGAAAACCAAGGTTCAACAGTGGGAATGCTTGTGATGACGAATATAAAACTGACTCAACTGAATAAAGTCTTTGAATAAAAAACTGCTGTTTACTTAGTTCGCCATTAGTTTGCTAACTATGGTAAACTTTTCCTGTTCAATTTTATTTTTTGTTTGTAACAAAGTAACTAGTATTTTTACGAATCGCAAGAAAATTAATATCCTATTTATTACATTGATGAACATGTATTATTCCCAGGCGTTCTTGATATTTTTACTTATACCTATGAATCTTTTTACTCATACCTGAGGTTGGAAACCGTTTTCGTCTGCGATGTACGTGAGTGCTATAATGGTGCCGTCAGGCGCTTTGTAGCTGAACCTTCCTTCTGCTACTTGTACTTCCTCCGGCTCTCCTTTACCAAAGTTCTTTACGTAGCCAGATTCTTCTGCATTTATTTCATTGCCAGTCTCGTATCTGAAAATTAGTGCGAATAGTTTTTTAATAATATTGAAAGGTTTTAATTAATCATTAGGTACGACACTAACATTTTATATAAACTGGCATCCGGTATCCTAAAGGATCCTAATTACTTTTAAGGATTACAATATTCTATAGCCACCAAAATGAAGTATTTCTTTATAAAAGGGTATGTTTTAATCGGAAAAGTGCGTAATGCATAATAAGCCACCTGTTGCAAAGTAGTCACCGTCGTCAGCTATAGACAAGTTCTCTAAGACAACTGAACATTGAATATTTATGGTAAAATTAAACCTAATGTCACTGTCTTTTTTTTTTCTTGGCGCCTGTGGGTTTCTTTTAGCGTACCTACGGGTGTAAGTAGCGTGCGTTTCATCGTGCTCAGTACATTATCTAGTATATTTAGTCAGTTCGTCGAGCGTAGTGACGGTAGGTACTGACGACCCCTTACGGATGACAATGACCAGTAGTGCATAAGTGCATATACCGATAACCTATCAATCAAGGAATTTACTACCAAGGATTTCTAAAAGCTGCATCTTCACTGGGTGACATAGGCTATAGTTTACTTGGTGTAAATGAAACTATTGATATGTCTAATACCACACGAGCGAAGCTGCGGGCGTCCACTAGTTATATTATAAATGAATGTTATAGGTACGTGTTTACCAGCTTTTCAAAACAAAAGAAATTTAAATAAAGCAAAGGTCAATTAAATGTAGATATTTAACAGTTTTCAGAAAAAGCTTCCGACTTAACCGTTGGTTGGTGTTTTACGAGTAAGGAACTTTGTACCTACTGATTTTTTTTTATTAAAAGATAAAAACAAGCGTGCAGGAAACAATTACTTACAGCCATTTATATGAGCCGTCGACGTTCGGCCCTTCAGATTCATATCGTATAATAGGGATGGGCTCATTGGGTTGTTGTGCTGCCGGCGCCGCCAGCGTAGTAGCGGCCAAAGCGAGCAGTATTAAATAAATCTGCGAAATTTAAATGTTTATTTTAGGCGTCGTATATAATATTCATTTAATGCCAGTGATATAAATAATTGGTTAGCATGGTTATTATGTTACTATCATGAACTAAACGTTCCTAATAGCCAGAATGGGAGCGTTTAGCTCCGAAACTGTAGGTCTAAATTACTATAAGATGATACTTTTTAAACAGACATAATATGGATTAAGCTTAACCGTTATGCGGTAATAGCGGATAAAAATGTTTAATGTAAAACATTGAGTTTTAGAAAAAAATGGTTTTTTAATGCTCCATTACCATTGCTCAGAGCATAATACCATTTAAATTACTGTTAAGACAAATCGTAGTATACATTTATATGAACGCGCGTGCTGTGAAAGCGGAACTGCATGGTGCCGGAAGAGAGTTGCAGCAACTGCTTGCCACGAACAATGCAACACGTTGCTATAGTGGAACCGCATGTTTGATTTATTTGCGGCATCGTACTCAATACCGTCAACACTTCATAAAACAGTTTGATTATGAAAGAAATTATTGAGGCACAGAATTGAGACAAGTATTACATTACAGACCGATAGCACATTTACATCCGTCAAAGATAAATAATATGTTTGTGTTTGTTAGATAATAGCATAATATATTTTTATTGTTTATTAATAAAAATATAATATAAACAACGAATTTATCTTTTTTTAGACACGAAAAATTCTAATAAGAAAAATACTTATAAATCCTTAATTCATGCAATCGTTAAATGTCACTTGGTATTGCTTATTAGTTCCGAACCAATTTGAAAATCTGCAGCTACATACGAGTACATTCAAAAACTGTTAAATATACCCAATTCTTATTTTCTAAATTAGTACATACCTACTCAGTCGTCGGAGAAAGTATCTATGCACACTTTGATATTTTTTAATTGACAGAGTTTTTCAAATTCAAATGGGTACAATATTTAATTTTTCCAATTATTTACATATCAGTAAATTTAAGTACATTCTCGTTGAAAATAATCACATATTTTGACTAAAATATAATATGCAAGTAAAAATAGATATATTTTTGTAATAAGCAAAAATAAATATCAATGGATATCATATTAAATCTTAAAGTGAGTTATCCATGCCTGATTTTAAAATATTTTTAAAAACTTTTTGTCTGTAGGTACTTTTCTGTTATTTACGAGTATGTCACTCTTTAAAAGTTTTAATATTAAACTGTTTAAACCTATGCCTTACCATTGCTAAATCGTGTACGATGTGTTACGTGAGGATGGGTCTGGATGCAATAAGCCGCACTGGTGGTGTGTGCTCTGTGACACTGCATGGGATTTATATACCACCATCTTTACCTATGAACTTCTTACGACCCGAACATCCCGACGACTCATCTGAATGCATACGATGGTAACCACGCACACTATCATGAAGCGCATACACATAGGTTTCAAATAATAATTGGTTAATGGACATTAAATTTGTGCATATTTGTTGTACATAGGTACATGGCAAATTCCTAGTAATAAAAAACTTTATTTGCTTCACGTCAAACAGATTGCCCCATGCACCTATTGTTATTTTTATGACATCAAATGCATTAACGATTTTACATGCTTCTTCGTTACGTGAATATGCAATAAACTGGTTGTAGCAAAATATTCACTTGTCTCATTTTGCCTAACAATTCAAATCAAGTAAGTTCTGAATGATATTTTATGAAGAAACTAGCATTTACCCGCGGCTCCGACCGCGTGGTCAAGGGGAATTAACAATGAGTTGTTTATCATACATGACACATTTGTACGGACGAATTGACAGTTACATGATTAAAAGATACTTAGAGGAACCAGAGGTAATTCTGACCGCAGATAAAGTGTACGTACACTGACGTACTGGAGCTTTATGCTAACTTCAATAGAAGTGTGCTGGTGAAGATTAATACAAGATCCACTGATCCTGCTTACGTGTACAGGCAATACTAACGTGGAGAGCACATATAAGTGTGATTTGTTTTTCAAATGGGTGTGATTTTTCCTTTTGAAGAGTTTCCATCCATACACGGCTTGGGACACAGAACAGAGCACTATTTTAATACGCTACTGTAGACGATATTATATGTCTCCATTTGGGGATAAATTGTAAAGATTCTGGGCATTGAACCACAACGCTATCTATTAACAACATCCGGAACTAAATATCTAGCAAATAACAAAACATCGATCTTCCCATGGCATGGGGATGTTTAACCGCGGTAAAAAGCCTACGTCACTCTCCACCCTCCTCACTATCTCCACACACAAAAACCTTACCATATAATACCTTCGTTGCGACGTGATAGCCGGACAAACAAACAAACACACTTTCACATTTATAATATTCATATGGACTAGTATGGAAGTATAAATGTTTAGATAAGTATAAGGTCTTTCAAAAGTAACTGCTGTTAATTTGCAGTCGAAATCAAGACATGTCAAATTCCCAAGCTAGGTAAAACAATAAAAGGTATAACAATTCCTAGGTAAAACAATTCCCATTTTTAGGTTATATTATAATAGGTTCACCATGGACCGCTGTTTAGATCAAAGACGGACTAGAAAGGTAATTTGCAGAAATTCATTTCTGAAGACATGGCTAAAACTATTATTACACTGTTAAAACTAACTTGTAACAATCCACTAAATATAATATGAATATAGTGCACACTTTCATGCACAATACACCTAACTGCCTTCCCTCTCAGGTAACATAATTATACCGCAATCAAAGAATTTAGATTAGTAACAATGCTTATAGCTAGTTTGGAAATTATAGAAATTTGGTATGAGAATATTATACTAATAGACCAGTCTCGATAGCTTTTAAAACAAAAAAAAATAATAGTAGAATATAACCTATTAGAAAAGGAGGAGAATATTATAAACATTAAAGGAAAAATAAATTCCGGGCGATCTGAGGGGGTGTTTAAGGGGGAAAAACGGTTTATGTCGATTTCCGGCAAAACTAAAAGTCCTATGGAAAAAAGTCAAATGGCAAAGTTGTAGATAGTAAAAAGATCTAAAACTTTTGTATTTACACTTTTTTCACATAACCTCAAAATGTATGTGAAAAGTTCAAAAAACCAAGTTTTTGGTTTTTTATTTTTATCTTTTATTTATATAAAAATCAAAATTATAATACACACACATAAACCCTATTTGCGTCAGGTTACTAAAAAAATAAAAATTTAACACGACTTTATTTTACATATATACTCGTAGATTATTACCTACTTGACACTTATCGTCATATTTTGGACAATTCACACAATATCTTTATAAATTTTAGCCTGTGTGTTATTCTGATGTATAAGCTATATTATTGTAAAGTTTCATTAAAATCCATTCAGTACTTTTTACGTGAAAAAGTAACACACATCCATCCATCCATACATACATACATACTTACAAACTTTCCCCTTTATAATATTAGTAGGATAGGATTAGTAAGGATTATACCTTATCAACAGCCTAAAATTTAAGTTTTATGCTTCTAGTTCTGAAAATGACAATACTTTCATACAACCTTTCATCTCCCTTTTCAACCCATTACAACACTTTTTTCCAATTAAAAAGTGTCTATGTCCTTTGTCAGGCTCTAGACTGTGTACCAAATTTCATTTAAATCGGTTCAGTAGGTTTGGCGTGAAAGCGAAACAGACAGACAGACAGACAGACACTTCAAAACCAAACGTCCAATTTTAATCATTCAAAGACCAAATATTATCTACATAAACTGTAAATGTAGTCCAAAAAAAATTCAAGATATAAAATGGTTGTTGTGCCTCACTCGACATAGATAGGTATAGTGTGTCGCGGACTTTTTTATAGATATTTATAAGATCTACAGTTAATTAGAACATTTTATGGTTCTATCTTTTATAGTTTAAGCAGCGTACGCAAAATAAGTAACTTTTCTGGTTGATTTTTTACACCTTGTGTCCGAAAAACCCAAATATCTTACGGAACCCTATTTTTTTCCAAAATAAAATTTAGCCTATGTCACCCGGGGATAGTGTAGCTTTCCAACAGTGAAAGAATTTTTCAAATCGGTTCAGTAGTTTTGAAGCCTATTCGATGCAAACAAACAAACAAACAATCAAATCTTTCCTCTTTATAATATTAGTATAGACAAATAATTTTTCTTTTTCACGAAATTTGGTGAAAACTTACCTTTTTATGTCCCAAATACGCTGTAATTTATTTGATTAGAAATATTTATTTTTTCAACCTTATTTTGAATTAATATCGAAAAAGAACCCTAATTTTCAATCGAAAATTCACCCGTCAAAATATCAGCTTTTTTCAAAAAGTTGGTATGCTTTCTGTTCGTTGAAACCTCTACTTTCAGATGGTGAAAAAAAAATATATCTTACTGTAGTAAATCTTCTTAGAAAATGCAATCTTTAATTACTTCTTTTCCTTCCTTTGCTTTTTTTTGTCTTACACATATACATTTTTTACATCATTATTCACTTTTTATAGATTTTTAATATATATTATTTAAAATATATAAATATATTAAAAATCTATATACAGGACATGGGAGGTGGATTTTTATGGTGGTATATACAATTTCGTTCGTAAGAAGTATTGTTGTTTTATCATGTAAACGAAACTATTGCTATGTGTTATGTCTAATTCCACGCGAGCGAAGCTGCGGGCGACAACTAGTTTCAAAATAAAAACGTGAATATAAAATTTTATTTTTAGCTATCGGGTTAGTTAAATAACACATTTAAAAGTAATTTATCCAAATGGTGTCGTTAATAATTTGTATGGAAAATAAAACCTTTTCTTTAGGTAATTTAAAGTGCATTCAAATGAGTTATATCTCAGTTAATAATCTTGTATGATTCTGTGGTAGGTAATAATAAAATATAAATCTACATAAATAATAAATGTATATAATGGTTGGTTATTATTGGGTAGTGCATTTTATTATAGATACCCATCGATGCAAGTACGCCTTGTGCTTACCTACTTTACTAGCTTACCACATTAATAACATAACATATTTCCCCGAAAGGAAGATAGAGGTGTGTACACCCACCACCAGTTATGTTTAACTCTCACTAGTTATGTTTAAGACCCATGTAAACGGTGGTGAGCCAGAGTAGGTACCGTACATACTTACCATACACGGGGCACAAATCCAGATTCCGAGCAACTACTAGGAATTTCAGGCTAAAAATCCCCAAGAATATCGTTGGACCCAGGAGTCGAACCTAGGAAGACTAGCTTAACAGTCGCGCTTGCGACCGGTAAACTGACGACTCGTCAGCTGACGAGGCAGTCATTAATGACACAGTTGAAGATACATTATATGAGCGCTTCCTTAGTTTCATGCTCGTTTCGTTTAATATAAAATAAATATTCCCGAGGTTACAAATCTCCATCATATCGCATGGAAGAGATCCTGTTATCGCGTTCCTATGAAGCTAGAAAAAATGATTGTGTAACAATATAAAGGCAATTAATAAGTTTTCGAGAGAAGGTGTACTCGTTACTATATAAAACTTCGTGTGTGGTTGTTTATACTTAGACATGATCGTGAAAATGTCCGTGTTAATTACTTGTTATTAGATTTATATTCAATAAACACTTTTAAATTGAATATAATAAAAGCTTTGCAAAGATAGGTATGTATGAATATTTCATGTTTAAAACCTTATTTATTATGGTAAGTAGCAAGTAAAATGCATAAACCGTAAAGTCACCATCAAGATAACTTGTAAGTCATGCAAGCTTTTCGCACCTATTTTAATGCTACGTTCTTTTCCTTAAGAGGATATCACAAGCGAACAAGTCGACACTTTTCCATACAAACGTAGTCCCCTGTTTCCTCCTAGGATAAAGAAGTTACAGAAGAGAAAAAAATACCATACGATTTATACGTACCTCTGCCATGACTGTACGTTTTGTTTTTTTTCATAATTTGATTAATAGAAGAGAAAAAAAATCATTTAAAATCAAAAAAATCGACTTTTTTTACATACATTTTCAAACATCAAGCAAACTGGTAATTACTAACATATCCCAAAAAAGCAAAACGTACGGGCATAGCTTAGACCCTGTTCTACATTTTAACTGAAAGAAATATTGAAATCGGTCTAGATTTCGAGGAGGAAACAGGGGATTACGAAAGGACGATTTTCTTAATTTTACGTAGGTAAAATCAGTTCGAGACTGCACTTCTCTCTATCGCGCTGAGCCCCTTAGCTCAGCGCGACGGCAATATTTTTGGTAAAAACCTATTCTTCAAAAGTGACGGTCGACTGATATCCTCTTAATTCATTACCAACTTATATTTTTTATAACATCACCACGCCTGTATTTCCCTTATATTTTAGCTAAGATATTTTGTTTGATCGATGTGTAAATTAGGCCACGTTTTAATAATTCATGGTTCATGTTGGTTTAAACCCTGACTGCCACGCTATGGCTTTCGGGTTCGATCCCGGCCGAGATACAAAAGTAATGACGTTCTTAACAGACAGAGTCCTATACGTACGGGAGCCCTCTTCGTTGATAGCGCCCCGCCTCGCCAAGCGGGGCCGCGTCAGTTCACGGCTTTGAGGTCTTCGGACCAGAGCCAGAAGGCGGGTTTTAGTCTACGGACGGACGGACGGAACGATGTGGCTAAGATGTTTGACTTGACGTCTGTCTTAAGTCCTGCACGGCGGCTTATTATATTTTACCAAAATAGGGTTCCAGATAGACTTGTACGTAGGTATCATAAGCGAGTTCTTGTCGAACCACAGATTCCACTTTAGAGTAGAGGGCTCCCGGTCCTTCTCCGGCCCCTTAAGGGCAGGAGTTCCCTAAGGCTCTGCACTTTCCCACTGCTCTCATCATCACAACCCTTCCTTTGTCCCACTGTTGGGCTCGGGTCTCCTCTCAGAATGGGAGGGATTAGGCCTTAGTCCACCACGCTGGCCAAGTGCGAATTGGGAAACTTCGCATACCTTCGAGAACGTTATGATCAACTCTCAGGCAAGCAGGTTTCCTCACGATGTGTCATTCACCGTTATAGCAAGTGACATTTAATTTCATAAATCGCACATAACTTAGAAGAGAGGCGAGTTCGATAGCCACTGGGCTATCACCGCTTCCCCCTGCTCTACCTCACCTAAAATCCCTTACTTATGGAAATGGCCGAAAAAGCCCGTGTACACTGACTTCTCTGACTGGTAATTTATGGTCAACTAGTGGACGCCCGCAGCTTCGCTCGCGTGGAATTAGACATTCACTAACATCAAAAACGGCAGTTTCATACTAACTTTGCACCACCGTTTTACCCCCTTAGGGGGTGAATTTTAAAAATCCTTTCTTAGTGCTCCCCAACGTTGTAAAAGGAACCCCTGTGCAAAATTTCAAGTTTCTAACCCTTATAGTTTAGGCCCTGCGTTGATATGTCAGTCAGTCAGTCAGTCAGTCAGTCAGTCAGTCAGTCAGTCAGTCAGTCAGTCAGTCACCTTCTCCTTTTATATATATAGATTTGCTGGAAAAAATATTATTGATTTTTATTTCGATGCGTTTTATACTTCAGCCAGTAGCCAAGATCATAAAATAAACAGATACACATTATTATTAACTGTCAAAAAGCTTCTGCTGCTGCTATAACCCTTAGACGTCCTACTGCTGAGCTCGAGTCTGCCCCGCAGACAAATCTGTGGGAGGTCTAGATCATACTCCACCACGCTGCTCCAATGTGGATTGGTGGAGGGGTTAGTGGCTAACCCAGTGAAGAATGTCCTCAAGCCACCTGAAGTCTCCATTACGGCTTTACGATTGTTTTCACCATTGAAAACAACTGCGACTGGCGGCTTAACGTGCCCTCCGAAGCACGGTAGCTGTCATGAAATTTTGCCAAAAGCGGTCTAGCCACTCGAGCCATTGGGATACGCACGCTACAACTGGCAAATTGATATAGTACTTAATTTAAGTTCCTTATGACATTATAATATGCAAAACTTGCACATCTCGAAAATAGATATGATGTAGGTAGGTATGTACGTGACGTTTTAATTATACATTTGCGTTAGCTTCATCGAGTATTATATTAAATTTCAGAAAGGTGTCAGCAACTTCTGATAAAGGCGTCGTAATTGTGAAATATATATGTATTGCCGACACTAGTTTAGACCATCTCCCATATAGTTTGACCCTTGCAAATCCTGTTCTGCGTGTGGTATTTGTTGACATTCATAATGTTACTTCAATCAGCATTTAAATACATTTAATTTATTAAACAACGATGGCTTTGAGTAAATCTTTCTGTAAACAGAACTCAGAATATTACCTACTATGGAAAGAGTTTAATATTAAAATTAATTATTAACCAATCTCAGACCAGGCAGACAAAAACAGTGGGAAATCACTGAATTCAGAGAACACAGGATCCTGATCCTGACATAGGCTATGTCTCTATCGAGGTATTGTGGTCTAAAAGGCTAATGGATGAATAGTTGTTTTTTTTTTAATTATTACTAGTTTGTCTGTCTGTCACTGTGTGCATCATAAACTCAAAATCTGTTCAACTGCAACATTTGTTTACCAACGTGTTTTTTTTGTCAGTTTTATACTTTTTTGTATTCCTTTCTTCGTGAAAAGTGCAAGATGGAAAGAGGAAAACCAACATAAAACATCTCTACGAAACATATTTCTGGAATAAATATATTAACTATATTTTTTTTAAAGCATTTATTTAACTTCACTCGTATGTATTCATTCATTCATGTAAGTATGTATGTCCTGGAATCTTGCAATCAATATTTCACCCACTTCCACTGAAGCTATCGAGCTGAAATTTGGCACACATATTTGGTTCCGATGACAATGCATGAAAATAAAAAAAAAGTTTTAAAAAGTTTATTTAAAAAAATATATTCAACAGTATAATTTTATTATATATAGCAAACAAGGTTATAGCCCCATGACAACTGTGACTGACTTTGAACAAGACTCAAATTGGGACTGAGATGTCCAGTTAGCTGAGAGAGTTAATCAGATCATTAGTTATCAGTTAGTTAGTGGGTATAGGACTGGGGACTGTAAATGATAGATAGTCTTATAATAGGAGTTTCGTTCCAAGTCAGTCATAGATGTGTTGCTACCCTTGAGGACTAAAATAGTCGATACAAAAGAAGTGTAACCTGAAACCACACCTTTCCAACCGGACCAAAATTGCATTAAAGACCTTCAAGTACCACAACCACAACTACAAATGATATAAGTAGGGAAAATAGCAAGAATGGTTTTGAAGCAACTTTAAATCCATTAAATGAAAGAACTATAAAAGGAATCTTTAAATTATTTTTAAATATCTATTCAACAATACCTCAATTGATATTTTGGTCGATATTTTTGTTTTAAATTTGACAACTTGGCGTCTGATTGTCGCTATTTATTTTTATGACACTGACACGGTTAAGATGAATTATTTTACTTAAGAATCATCCAAATCGCCTCAAGCGTTTGGTCTCAATTTGCATACATAGACTGGTGGGTTTCAAGAGGGTAAAAGTTTGTATGAAACTTCATCATTTCTCAAGCTGCGTAGGTACATGAAAATTGATATTGAACTATCACCACATGATTTTCACCTTTTTTTTAAATTCCACCCCTGAGAGAGATAAATTGGGAGTTCAGCATTTAGACCGCTCTGAACAGCTTTAACTATTATGTCTTGAAATGTAGAATGTTGAGACCAGATTCCTTTTATAATGTATGCGAATATAAATTAATTATTTTCTATTTCTATTTCTATTTCAAATACTAATAAAGGATTTTATTGAATTTCGGAAAATCATTGAAAGGATTTATGAATCTTAAGACATAGAATATAACGCATATAAAATACTTTTTATCCAGGAAATATGTTCCATAGGGATGTTTGCATGATTATTGTTTCCATGCCTTTAGTTGGTACCACTGTAAACATTTATGGAATTCAGATGAAAACAGACATGGAGATGTTATCCACATAACATCAATTTTATCCCGAAAATATGTTTGTATACCAGGATTGTATATAATGTCTTAATTTTCAGTTTTTCACAAACCTGAACCTTATCCAGTTAATTTGATAGTAGGGCAGACTTTCTCTTTCTATTTCTAGTAACATATAACATGACATAGTTTCCCTCAAAGGGGTAAGCTAGGGCTATGTAGTATAAGATAAGATTCTTAATACGTCAAGAAATACGAAAAATATGAATGTATTAAAGGTCAGAATAAAAAATAAACTTATAATATTCAACATTTTAATCACATAATTATATCAAAGGATAAGTTAAAATATGTACAAAAGTATAAAATAAGTGTAAACTCATCATTATTTATTTCTTATGCATCTGCAGTATAAAATCACACAATCCAATGTAAAATTTAACATAAATCTTGAATTAAATTTCATTCTATGAGTACCTATATTGTTTTGTCATCTCAATCAAATTTGCTCTGGTTTTTCTTAACTTTAAAGCATATTTTATCACTGTTTGATTACATTATACGTATAAAGTAACAAATATAATCTGTAATGTCTAAAGTAAATGTATTGAAATACTCACAGAGCATTTTCATTTGAACGTAACTCACTGACTAACATGGGGGTAGAGTTTTTCGTGGGTTACAATGGCAGTTGTCAAAATGACATTCTTTTCACAATATTGTCCGCAACACTCACTTAAACTATTGCTGGTAGTATTGACCCTTGTAGTCAAGAGCCGCCTTGTCTTGGTTGGCCTTGGCAGCCTCTGGGTTGTTCTTGGCTTCAAGTGCGGCGCGTTCCTGAAATTGTCATATTTAAAATGTTAATACAAAAATAAAACTATATTTAAATTAAATTTTAAAGCAAACAACTTTATGTTATTGTTATATTACTAAAGTACGTTTAAAAAATAAAATGTAAGTTTCTTTATATTATTACTACCCACTGTTGGGCACGGGTCTCTCCCACAGCTAGATCTGCGAAAGGTCTAGCTAGAGCATAATTCAACTCGCTGTTCCAATATCCGCATTGGTGGAGAGGTTAGTGGCCACCCCAGTGTCGAATGTATCTTTATATTATTACTACCCACTGTTGGGCACGGGTCTCTCCCACAGCTAGATCTGCGAAAGGTCTAGCTAGAGCATAATTCAACTCGCTGTTCCAATATCCGCATTGGTGGAGAGGTTAGTGGCCACCCCAGTGTCGAATGTTCTCAAGCCACTGGCCACTGGTTTGACTGCTTAACGTGCCCTCTGAAGCATGAATTTTCATAAAATTTGCCACTAGCACAAACCGACCGCACCCGTCGTGTATAGCAAAAATGGTTAAATTAGCATTTTCAGATACTAAAACCCTTCGATGGCCATCTTTAGTGATTGTAGAGGACTTAGGGCTATCTGATAGAAGCAGGCGGGTGATCTGTGGATAGAAGGCACCGTCGCTATTGCATATTAAACTGTATTATTGTTATTGAATTGTAAGACATTAAAACAAAATAATCGTACCGCATTGGCCTTGATTCCAGCGTAGATGAGGTCCAGACCTTTCTGGATTTCAGGGGACACTGGAGGTGGCGTGGGTATATGGTCTCCCTTTACTCTAAATCCAAACTCATCAGCGGTGTATTCGATCGTGATGATCTGACCATCGGGAGCGGTGTAAGAGTAGCCTCCCTGTTGCACCAGAGCTTGAATGTCGTCGCTCCCCTCGACGTTTCTTAGGTAACCTTGCTCGTTAGAAGTAATGTGGTTTCCAGTTTCGTAGCTGGAAAGAGATACAGAAAATTTTAAGTTTCTTATCGTTGTTTGTTAGGAAGCCACCCACTCCCCCTGATTAGAAAACATTATATAAAAAGTAAGAAGAAGATATTATAAGGTTCTCAGTTCCTATTTCTCAGTAATAAACTAGGTTCTCAGTTCCGTTTCCGTTTTTTTAATGCTATATATTTTTTTGCCTGCTTGGAAGAAAAATCATTAGTAATTTAATTATTCAAAATATTTCATTACCTCAAAAAAATGTTACCGTTTTTTTTGACGATATAGATTTATTTATTTATAAAGATCAATTACATTTAGTTATTAATTAATCATCATCAATAATAACACAAGCGTAACTAAGTGAAATTTATGTGATATAATTTATAATAATGGCTATTACTGTAGCAATATTTATCTATGAGTAATTATTAGCCTATATCAAAGTACCTATATATAGTAAGTATAAAGTAAGTATATATCCAAGTTCTGCTAAATTTGGTACCAAAACGTCATATTATTGACTAGTGGACGCCCGCAGCTTCGCTCGCGTAGAATTAGACCCATTAACGACGTCTACCCGTTTAACGACTTCAAAAACGGCAAATTTTCATACTAACTTTGCACCCCCGTTTTACCCCCTTAGGGGGTGAATTTTCAAAAATCCTATCTTAGTGCTCCCCTACGTTATAAAAGGAACCCCTGTGCAAAATTTCAAGTTTCTAGCCCTTATGGTTTAGGCCCTGCGTTGATATGTCAGTCAGTCAGTCAGTCAGTCAGTCAGTCAG
This sequence comes from Carterocephalus palaemon, assembly GCA_944567765.1. Lineage (NCBI taxonomy): Eukaryota > Metazoa > Arthropoda > Insecta > Lepidoptera > Hesperiidae > Carterocephalus > Carterocephalus palaemon. The sequence continues at coordinate 7,714,438 of OX155643.1, read as the reverse complement.
TCACCTTCTCCTTTTATATATATAGATATGGGCGCAAAGCCAATTATCTAGAGCCATGTAGGTCAGGCGTTTAATATGTGACTACTTTTTCACATCTCGCTCAACCAGATTGTTGAAAAACCCGACTAGTTGGCCAGGCAAATGTATTACATGGACGGACATGTTTAGTCTGGCTTAATTTGGGCCCAATGAAAAAAAAAAGACTATAAACATATATTATAAAAACATATAAAGAAGCCACTGTTGTACATCAGTGCAAATCACATCATCACATATATCATTTTTCAGACACTGTTGTACATCAGTGCAAATCACATCGATCCAGCATTTCATTGAGTACGATAAGAAGGACAAACCATTAGACCAAAAAAAAACGGTTAAAAATCAAACGATTATTACAGATTTTTGTCCATTTCACGGGAATCGTGCAATATTCCGGGATAAAAATTAGCCTGTTTCACTTTACAGGCCGTATACTAATTCTTTGCAAAAAATTACATCGATCCATCATTCCGTTGAGGCGGAGAAGAAAGACAAACCAACAAGCACACTTACATTTTGTATTAGGATTTAATTGCGAAAATGTAAACAAATTATTATAATAAATTCATAGTTTAAAAAAACTAAAATAACAAGCTTTTATAAAAAATCCAACTTAAAAAGATGTCATGAGACCTTGAAACCTAATCGTGGTCAAAGTTCATTACAAGACTTTACCACAAGTGCAAACACGACTATGATACGATATTCCATCATGGAATGCCAGTGCCTATCTTCCGGCTTCATCATCAGACCTTGAAACTTAATCGTGGTCAAAGTTCATTACAAGACCTTACCACAAGTGCAAACACGACTATGATACGATATTCCATCATGAAGTTCCAGTTAATATTCTCTTCTTCCGGCTCCATCATCAGATCAGTTCGACAGTACCATATTATTGTATTGTCATCAGAACTACATACAGCTGCCAACTTTCATTACGCTACGATCCTTGGAAGATGGTTAAATTAGCTATCTTAGATTCCACTATGTAGTAGTTAATATCTTCCGGCTCCATCATCAGATCAGTTCGACAGTACCATATTATTGTATGTGTTTCAGAAGTACATACAGCTGCCAATTTTCATTACGCTACGATCCTTGGAAGATGGTTAAATTAACTATCTTAGATTCCCTTACATTGTGAGTTACATACAAGTGGACCTAATAAAAGCATGTTAAAAATACAAATAAATAGGTAATAAATAGGTAATAAAAATAGTAAATAAAAAGGTTTTTTTTTAGGTACCTTGAATAACGTTATCATATGAATACTCATACACATACGTAAGCGTTTATTGAAATAGTTTATTAGTAAATTTTACAAATGGTTATTTGAATAATAAAAATAATTCTAATAACATGCTTGTATTCAACATAAAGATTGATAGGCTATTCCATAAATGCAACAGTTTTTTCATCAATTATTTACTGTGTTCATACAGATTAGATAATCTGTCTACAATTTCAAGCAGAATAATTAATTCACAGCGTATTACTGAATGTACGTTATGCAAATTAGGCAATGCAATCGATTATGCACACGTACCTTATATAATACGTGAATAATACGTTTCTACCCAACATTTCAATAATTTAAAACTGGAATTAAATAAAGTATAAGTGTGTATAAGTTTGAATAAGTGTTTTTATACATATTATATCTATATATATAAAAGGAGAAGGTGACTGACTGACTGACTGACTGACTGACTGACTGACTGACTGACTGACTGACATATCAACGCAGGGCCTAAACTATAAGGGCTAGAAACTTGAAACTTTGCACAGGGGTTCCTTTTATAACGTAGGGGAGCACTAAGAAAGGATTTTTGAAAATTCACCCCCTAAGGGGGTAAAACGGGGGTGCAAAGTTAGTATGAAAATTGGCCGTTTTTGAAGTCGTTAGACGGGTAGACGTCGTTAATGGGTCTAATTCTACGCAAGCGAAGCTGCGGGCGTCCACTAGTCTATTATAAGAAAAATAACAAAACTTACGATGTTTTGTAGCTTCCATCGGTACCCTGTTCCTTGTCAAAGCTGATTATAGGGATGAAGGTAGTTGTTTCCAGGGTAACCTTGGGCCTGAAGTCCTCTACTGGTTTTGATTGTCTGTATTCCTGTTGTTGTCTATAATCGTTCTGTTGTTGGAAGTTGTCGTAGTTCTGTTCAGCGGTCTGCTGGTCGGCTTCCCCAGCCTCAGGATTCAAGGACAACCTCCGTTGTGGAAGCGACACTGCTAGCGCCAACGTGGCTGAGATGACTATCTGTAACACATAAATTCATAAATGACAAAAAAACTTCTTAATATGCAATTATATTGCACACATCGGCGACGAAAGGTATTAGAGTCAGCTATGCAATTAGTATATAGATTCAATGCGAATAAGAGATGATGTCAGAAGAAGAGCTTAATCATACAGTGTGTCGTAAGTTAAGGTGGAGCGGATACAAAAGGTACTGCAATTGCGAAACGGCCTCATCCGACACGCAGCTTGGGCGAAAGTGGGCTCAAGTAAAGCATGCATTGACTTGCATGCTCCGAACAGAACTAAGGTATTGTTTTCTTTCAGATTTGTTCAACATTAGTTGCGCTTCGTTAGTAACGTGTATCTAGTTTGACAACATTTGCTGTTACACAAACGCCATTCAACTTGCAACTATAAGACTAACGTGACCTCACCTCCAGTGATATAACTGAAACACTACTTTTTCATGTAGGTATGTATGTAATTCGTTTTACTTATTCATTAAATCAAATCATGCCATCGATACAGTCTGATCGCATTATTTCATTAACAAAGAAAATGGTTGCATTATTGAATTTTGAATTTTGTTAATTTGATGTAACATTTATTCACATTTACGCATAACAGTGGTAAGTATTGAAATATTGAGTTGTTAAAAATAAATGTACCAATTGAAAAACAAAAATATATATATAATTTCGTCAAGTCCAAGAATATCGATCATAAACTTGGGCAATCAATTTTAAATAAATGATGGGCATACGCAAGAATGCCGAAAACATATATGTCAAGGTCATAAATTAACATTATGAGTGAACTACGTCAACTATGACATTTTACTATCGTACTATCGTTTTACTTCATTAAAGCATACGGATTCCACACTGTCGGATTCCTTAGAAGGCAACTGGCTCTACTAAGATTGGAAAGGAATGAACAAACAATTGGAATTATTACACATCAAAGTTGCTTGTGGGATGATTCACGGATGCCAACAACCAATGTAAACGACGCTTTTACGCCACCCACAGATAACATCTTGTATCTGTGAGGCCAAATTTATGATGACCTAGAAAGTAAAGTTATGCAAGACGTCGACACGATGAACGAGATCGTTTGTATAACAGACATATAGTAAACGGGGTTATGTGTATATGAGTTGTGGCAAAAAATCGGTCGTCCGAAGCTAGATTAATTTACAACGATAAATTACTAATTACTTTCCACTTTTATCAACTGCGAGTTTTGCCTTATAGTAATTTTAATTAATTTTGATGAACCGATTAAATAACAATCGTTATGTTGATAGGCTTACTAATTAATTTCATTAATACTATTAATTAATACTGTTATGTTTTAAATTTTAAACTCAAGCATTACATGCGAACAGTATGTATTATAACTTTAAAAGTTTCTATTATTTTTTTACCTACATATTCAAGGACCGTTTAATAATAGTTTACGTGACGAATGTAGGTAAATTATAAGATTATCAAATTTTCTCTGCAATAAACTAATAATTACTCGTGAGTAAGCCGGTTACTTCCAGTATTATGTTAAAATGTTTCAAGGTTTTGTTACTGGAGAGTTTTATATGTTTTTCTCCTACTTTTTCTAATAAGAAGAGGAAACTATTGAGAAATATACTCGGTTAAAGAAGTAACAATTTTGAAAAATAAAGGAAAGACTGAACTAAAACTTAAACTCACTGAATTTATACTTAAATATATTGCCGCAATCGTAGTATTAAAAATAAGGTTAGTAGCAGGTGTTCGTGGAAATCAGTGACTGCTTGAGACCCTTGTACTATATTTATTTAATACGAGTACAAGATAAAAGATACACAGATTCAAAATATTCAATTAAGTTCAAAAGCATTATTCATAGAGAAGTAGCTTATGCGAAAAACGGCACCGGTACGAGGATTCGAACGTTATGTCAAAGTTCAACCACCGACTCGTCTACCGACCTTAATCGAAATCGATCTCGCAATAGCTGATTACGGAAATTCCTTAAATTGCAATAAAAGGTTCTATTTCCAGTATTGTGGTGAAATTATTTCTTTAATTATAATCTAATTTTTTTCTAGTATAGTGACAACTCATCTTCAAAATTTCTGTGATACTAGATAACAATTAGAATGTTTCACCTAATGAGCTTTCTGAACTCACCAGTAATTTCATTGTTGTTTTTGTATGTGGCGTGCTGCAGCAAGGCACGTGTTGTCCTCGGAACTATGTCAGAGTGGTAGTAGTGCGCCCACTTATATACTCCACCCCTGCCACTCGGTTTGCCCTGAGCATCACACTTTCATACCCGATGGTCGGTGCAATACGCTGGATTCCGAGATAGCAGATGCAGCGATTTTCTGGTGTATCGTTTAAACTTTTTTCATTTTCATATTAAAACAGTTTTATATATGAACATGGCACATGCATATGCAAATGCACATGACATCATGTAAATATTCCCTTTTTATTTTATGAGTTTAAACAGCTGTTATATTAAACTACTCCGTGGCGCGGTCGTGACCCTGACTGTCGAACCGCGGGTCCCGAATGTGAATCCCAGCAGGAGCAGATATTTATTTCGCTGATATATATTTGTATTGGGATCATATATGTTAAATTGTGTTGTTTTCTGTGTGTCCGCCCCCCGCAACACAAACCTAAGCCCACCATGTTAAATTGTGTTGTTTTCTGTGTGTCCGCCACCCGCAACACAAACCTAAGCCCACCGCGGGAGTGTAAAGAGTTGATTTATTACTTATTTAAACTGTTTGACCTTAAAATAATTCAAATTCGATATTTTCTTTTCTAATATTTTCTTTTCTTTTTATAATGACAAGAAGTGTTTATCTTTCATATTTACCCACTTTGTCATTGCAGAAACTGGATTGATTGAAATAGGATATGCTGCGATTTTCTTAGTAAACTTTTTATTTGCTAACAAATTTTAAAAACATCGTTGTTCAATCAATGCACATGTAATTAATATTCTTCCTTTTGATTCGGGTTCCTTAATAAAGCTACATAAGTGACATCCTTTATTATATTAGTTGATCATTGTAATCTAAATAATTGGGCGCCGGGAGGGCTTTTTGGACGCGGAGCCCTATGAAATGAAATGTATCTTCACGCACAACCTACACAACACTCAAGTATACTTTATTTTTATATACTCGTATAATGTACCTGCATCACAAATGTCTAATTAACTCATTGCAAAGTATTTACAAATTGCCATGCTTTAGAATAGCCGTATCAACTGAGATGAAACGAAATCCTCCGCTCTGACGTTGTTTGGTTCTGAAGTTTTAATTTTACCTACAATTATTTACAATAAAAGCAATTGATACCACTGTTTTATTAAAGAGTTTGACCTTATATTAAGAGAATGGTATTATCATACGATATACATTCCTACATTCATATGATTTATTTTCTGACGATAAATTATAGTTCCAAAAAGTATTCATATCTCATACTCGATAGTCGTTGCAATATCCTGGATCCGTCAAGATTGTGTTGTTGTTGTTGCTCTTTGCTCCCAACTGTATTTTTAAAACCTTTTTAGTAATTATTGCTTAAAAAAAACAAGGTGCGCAATTTGCACTTATGAAAAATTATAAATTGCCTTCTCTTCCATCTATCCACCCATCCATCACCCTATTAGAATCCACAGCTGGACATAGGCCTGCCTTAATCAACTGATCCAGTTCCTTCTGAAGACAGCGGTTTCTCGCTGGCGTCTTCAAGTCGTCGGTCCACATGGTTAGAGGTCGTCCAATCCGGCTTATTATTTATATACTACATATCTATATTATAATATTTATCATCTGTAGCCGCAGGACTCGTCTACTTTCCGCTATTGTCATGCTTAACTTAATATGGACAAAAAGGAAGAAAGGTTTTGGATAAATTTTTTCAGTTTTTCTCAAGATGATGATGTTCCATGTAAATATGTTATGATGGGTTTATAATGTATATCATATTGAGCGAATGTGCTATCATACATAATGTTAAAATATAAAAATATCTCTATTGACTGGCCATAGCTGTGTTGACGCGATTTAATTTTCACAATCTCGTCTCAATGAGCTCCTTTTTTCGATGAAAATTTGCTAATTGGCCCAACTGGCCTTTACGAATGTCACCGAACATGTTCTATGTCATCTTGTATTTGACTATTATTATTTGAAACAATAAGAATTAATATCGTTCGGTGATCTGGAATTCTGTGCGTGTCCGATTACTCTTAATCGATTTTATTTTGAACTTTTTCATAAGGGTAATCTATGAATTTATAGTATTTCATTCATTTTAAACGTAACACTAAATAATATGTTTGATAGAACTCATGAAACTAAAGTGCATTAAATTTATTGTAGGTAATTTAAAATCGCATTTTATTATAATTAATATTTTACCCGCGGTTTTGCGTGCAAACTTCTATATTTTTTGTTACTTTCATGAGGATAAGTACGAGTATGTCAGTATTTTGATGGCTAGCTTTTGTCAGGAGAACACAAAACTTTATCCATGTAATAGGTGGTGAGCCTACTGCCCTAAAAATGATGAATTCTTTACACCTGTAAAGAATTAAGTACCTAGGTATTTACTCAAGAATAAGATATCATGGGAGGCACTCGTGAGTGGTGCTTGCAGCAGTAAGCCCGTTTGCTATCTTAAATCCATAACAAAATATAATTATATATATATGTTTCTACTTAGATTTTGTGTAATATATCGAAATTTTTGATTGTACGTAATTCATGCCATTGTATCGTCCATGGCAGCACAGTATTATGTAACTGGCAGGCGTTGTTGGTGCGTCTGTCATGTAGCAACGAGTTAGTATCAGTTATCGAACTTGTGCAATGAGTTCAGAAGGGTGTCTGCCCATCTGGAATGATCCTCTTCTACGAAATACAAACCGCTTGATTGAGAGAATATATGATCTTGTAGCCGCACATTACAAGGTATATCTATATATATAAAAGGAGAAGCTGACTGACTGACTGACTGACTGATTGACTGACTGACATATCAACGCAGGGCCTAAACTATAAGGGTTAGACTTGAAATTTTGTACAGTGGTTCCTTTTATAACGTAAGGGAGCACTAAGAAATGATTTTTGAAAATTCATCCCCTAAGGGGGTAAAAAGGGGGTGCAAAGTTAGTATGAAACTTTGCCGTTTTTGAAGTCAAGTGGGCAACCCGAACGCGGGCAGACGTCGTTAATGGATCTAATTCTACGCGAGCGAAGCTGCGGGCGTCCTCTAGTATTAGATAAAACTGAGAAAGCTCTCAGAGAGTGTACTGTCTCATACTGAACCGGTGCCTTCTGGATGTTTCCAGGTTATAACCATACCGTCCCAGTCCCTTTATGAGTCTGGTTCAATGTTTGCCGCGGTTGTCATAGGCTGCATCGAATGAATCGTGCTGCATACTTCGTTTTTTTTACTTGCGTATTTGTACTGTAGGTGTACTATGATTATTTTCCGTACTTTAATTTATTAATTCTATAATTATTTCTTTCAACTGTCAATACAAGTAACGAACTAAATCTACAATATGAAATTCGTTTTTTTAACATCTTTTTACGAATTTATTGTATTACGAACTTTATAGTTCGTTACTTGTAGGAAATCAACAAATCAGTTTACTAAATATAACATATCATATCACGCCTTTATTTCCCCGATAGGGTAGGCGGTGGTGTATACCTCCACTTTTAACCAGTTAAACAGGTTACTGGATTATATTTTTATTCAGTCGAACATCATAAAACTCATATTACTTCGTTTACAATTCAAATAAGTTAATTCTAACTGTGAGTATGAATAATTTATACACAACGCGATGGCTCAAAATCAACACGTGAAATAATAATATTTTGATGTCACAATGATGTCAATGATTATAATAAATCGTATTATGAAACCGATTTTCAAATAACAAAAAAAATGCCGGGTTTAGTAAAATTATGACTTTCTAACTGACTTTTGGTCCGTTTAAGCAGTATTTCCTAGTCCAAAAGTTTGTTAGTCAAAGGCCAGAATAATATTTTTACTATAAAGTAAACCTTAAATAACACTTTTGAATTAATTTCTTTTTCTATTTTCCTATTTAATTAAATACATTATTGAAAATATTAATTAAATACCGGTATACTAGCATTTCATAAAAGTGTTCAAGAGAATAGTAAGGTTTATAATAATAATAAAAGTAAATTGTGCGCAGCATGAAAGAAAATTGTATATTTTATCTATTCATCTTTTATACAGCTTTAGTATAAATGATGAATATAGTACAGCGGAGTTAAACTGTATGCTTGGATTTGAACGAGTGTGTTCAATAGAAGCATTCACTATTGCGAGTAAAGAGATGATCTAGTTACATAAGGTGAACTCCACCCGTAAGGTTACCAGCGCGTTGTGCCAGCATGCAGCACGCGGTACCGGCGAAGCAATATCTCACGCCAGAACACACTCACTTACCGATATCAAAACTGCTCTTAGATTTTGTCTTTTAAACACCGTGAATGTTTAAGTAAAAAAAATAACACGGGTAACATTAATTCTTCGACAGATAAAGATAACTTTCACTTGCTTTTGCCCGCGACTTTGTCCGCGTGAATTTTGTAATTGAAGAAAATAGCACAAATTTATCGTAAAAATAACATAGTTCGAAATAGAAAGAAAAAGTCTTTTCTTCTATCATATACTACGATAATGTTCAGATTGGACTTGATTTTGATAATATTAAAAAAAATGCATTAAAAACATCCCTAGATAATAATTCTGATATTTCAGATTCGAACCGAAATAAGGAGGAAAAACTATGTCTCACTGTTTTTCCTTTTTTTTATGTACTTACATTAACAAACCGATTTTGATGATTCTTTTTGTATTTGGTAGACCATACATTGAAAATGGTCTCATATAAATTTCTTGAAAAAATTGTACACCTGCGAGTAGTAGTTCCAGGTTTCAGTTCAAGTTTCTTCCTACTCTATGAAAAAAGATGCCTTGCTGAAAGCAAGTTGAGTGGAGAATGGAGATTCATTCGCAGTAGATATACAGAAATTGCAGCCTATCTCATAGGATTTGTAATATGATATATATAGCAGCTTAAGTTTTGTAGGTAAATATATTATAATTTCATGCTTGTGGTCACCGAGTTGTTTTGGGTTGTATCCAGTAACGAGTGGCTATTGAACTCTCCTCCTTACTCCACTCTTAAGAAATTAAATGTTACCTGCTGTAACGGTGAAGGAAACCTGCATGCCTGAGAGCATCTCCACTGTGTTCTCGAAGGCATGTGAAGTCAGCCGATCCGCACGTAGTGGACTAAGGCGTTAACCCTTCCCATCCCGTAAATCCATTTCAAATCCCTAATCGTTCAAAACAAGTTCCGAACAAGTTCTTTATATTATATTAGCAGATTGAGAGCGTTTTTAAACTGCTGGAAACACATACTGATCTTACTACTCTGACTCATGAAGAAGAAAAACCCTGACACACATTTTTGGGTATAAAAATTTAATATACTTAACTCATTGCTATATTTACAAAAGGCAGTATATTTTAATACTTATCTTAACTGACTTTGAGAGTAAAATTGTATCGTTGTCACATTGCCATAATATAACTTTTATCTTATAATCCCTCTTTCCAATAAAGCATTACTATTATTTATACATTATTGTTATATTATACCCGTTTTATAAATAGGATATTTTAAAGAGCTATGTTAAAGAACAATGACTAGTGGTCCATGTAGTTTAATTAAGCTGAAGCGGTAGTGGAGGCAGCGTCAGACGATTGTAGTGAAGCTTCAGTTGTCGCTTGTTGATCTGCTGCTGGTATGGGCACTGATTCTTCAGCATTCTCCGTGACAACTGTTTGGTCGTTAGCTTCAGTGGGGCCTGGCTGCTCGTCAGCTGCATTGGGTACCGATGATTGATCATTCTCTACTGTGGGAGCTGGTTGTTCCGCCACTGCCGCATTTGTGTCTGCAGCAACTGTTGAAGCATGTTCCTCAGTTATTGGAACAAGTTGCTCATCAGCTATAGTAGATGCTGATTGCTCATTTGCTGCCTCAGAAACTTGAACTTGAGCACTTGCTGCCGTAGTTGCTTGAGCATCGGCTGCAGTGGCTGATTCTTGAGCAGCCACAGTACTTGACTGTTCTTCAGCAGCTATTTCTGGTTGCTGAGCAGCTTCTGTCTTTGGCTTGTCAGCAGCAAAAGGAGTACTAGATTGTTCAGCAGATTCAACTGCAACGGTCGTACTGCTCTGTTCAACAGAATCAGCAGGCATGGATTGGTCTTGGTCGGCAGGTGCTTCACCTGATTTGGGCTCAATTTCACTAGGGTTGACAGCTTCTACAGCAGTTGCGGCTGATTCTGATTTGAAGTTTTCTCCCTTGGCCTCAGCAGCTGGCTGAGAAGGCTCTGGTTCAGCTTGCTGCGGGGCCGGCTTAGTGGCAGAAACTGGTGCTGATGCAGCTTCTGCGCTATCAATTGTCTTCAAAGCACGACCACTTTTCTCAGCTGAACTAAGTGAAACAGGCAGTGGTGCTGGAGCCCTAGGCAAGTGGTCTCCAAATGCCTGGAATCCGTTTTCATCAGCAATGTACCTTTTATAAAAAATAGAATAATTAATATTTTAATACAATGACTATTTAAACTACTTTTAAGGACGTGATCTTAACTAATGAAACCTTAATTATGTAAGTAAGGAAGTAGTATCATTCAGTTCTAATAAAGTACTTTCAAAACTAAGTTATACCTGGTATAATAAGTACCTAAGTTGCAAATGATTTTATAAAATTAAAATAAAACATAAGGAATCATAGAAATATTAAGAGTTCTGTACCTCACAGTAATAACGGTGCCATCAGGAGCCGTGTAAGAGTAGGAACCCTGCTGCACATGAATTTCGTCGCTCTCATTGCTCTCACCACCCTCTTCACTGGCGCTACGACCTTCCGACCTTACAACTACTTTATCGTATGAAGTTTCTTCGCGTTTAATTCCATTCCCTGTTTCATAGCTGAAAAAAAATTGTTTTATGATATATTTTATAAACATGTAGGCTCAGTAGAGCCTAATTTGGCTGCAAGCTTAATCCTTCTAATTCTGGATAGATAGGGTCATTGTCCACCAAACAGTCCCTTTGCGAATTGAAGGACACATTTTTTTATAAATTGATATAGATAGACAATACAAACTGAAATAATCACAATTATGGAACAAACATATAAGGCGGATGATGCTTCTAATCGCATTATAATAACGAGTTATAACTCTTAAATGTTTTATATTGTCCGTCTCTCTGTCTGTCTGTCCGGCATCACGTAAAAACCCGTAAACAGATTTTATATAATTTAGTGAAGTTTTCATTTATACATCCGGTTATGTTGCTACTTCAATAAAGGCTTCTTTAATTTCCGTAAAATATTGACCGTCCCTAGGGATAAGTTACGAAAGTTTGTATGAATATTACAAAATTATAACAAATGTTCCTTACATAAATTAATGGAATACATGTAGGTATATCATTAAAATTTGATAAAACAAAATAGTCAAATCAATGTAGAACAATTTATATATCTACAAAGGGTTGAACAAGGGAAATGAAAGTTCGAACTAAAGAAAGTATTGATTTTCTTTATCCAACATACAACAACATAACATCCAAGCTTAACATGAAAACCCATTGACGTTATTATATGTCATTTCGGATAACTATGAAGGAAATAGATAAAAGGTTATCTAAGATTTCACTGGGTACAGATTTTCCAGTAATGTCCATGAGGAGGATGGACATTTCGGATAACCATGAAGGAGATAGATAAAAGGTTATCTAAGATTTCACTGGGTAGGACAGATTTTCCAATAATGTCCATGGAGTGCAACAATATACCAAGCAGACGCATTGTCTAATTTCACGCGCGAGACCTCTAGTCGAATGAGCTGAATGAATAATGATAGATTTAATAATGAGCTGTCATTTAACTTGAGACTACAGTTATTACTCAAAAACAAATGAACGATTTAACGAGAGAGAGAAGGGGCTCAACAAAAATACAGAACGAATTTAGTGCAGGCCAGTTCTATATCTAATAAGCCCTATTTAAAAAAAATATATTTTGCTCTTATCGACTATATCACGCGATTACTTTGAATCGGAACGAAAATTTTCTTTCACAATAATTATGAACGTTTGTTTAACTATTCCGCGGGCAAAGTTGCGGGTAAAAGCTAGGTGTAAATAAATATAATTTGGTTATAAATTGGGTATTTCAATTTTTCTCAGTAATTCATGTATTCTGATTGTACCATTTAGCTTATTCATGAAATTAACGAGTATTTGTTATATAATCCTATTCTTTGCACATAAAAGTTTTGTCCATGTAATCTCAATTTAGACAGTTGTTATAACTGTTACCATCTCTTCGTGGTTAACACTTAGAAACTAATTGGTAAACCTGCAAACATTGGTTACAGTTGAATTCATGTCCTGAAAGTTATTTAATTCAAATTATTTAACTTTGGACTGCTTTTTACGTACACATATTTACTTTACACTATCACTACATTAAAAACCGTTATCAGGTGATTCATGGGATTTACCTCAATCTGGATTTAAAATTTGCTTGACTACTAACACAAATAAATGCCAACTTACTCGAAATTCGTTAAGTTTATGCCTCGGCCTAGTTAATGCAAATCTCTGAACATGAACTCTAAGCATGATCTGAAGATCCTGTTATTTTTGAATATTCCCGTTCGTTAATGTTTTCCAAAGAAAATTAGGTCCGCTAATCTATATATATAAAAGGAGAAGGTGACTGACTGACTGACTGACTGACTGACTGACATATCAACGCAGGGCCTAAACTATAAGGGTTAGAAACTTGAAATTTTGCACAGGGGTTCCTTTTATAACGTAGGGGAGCACTAAGAAAGGATTTTTGAAAATTCACCCCCTAAGGGGGTAAAACGGGGGTGCAAAGTTAGTATGAAACTTTGCAGTTTTTGAAGTCAAGTGGGCAACCCGAACGCGGGCAGACGTCGTTGATGGGTCTAATTCTACGCGAGCGAAGCTGCGGGCTTCCACTAGTATATAATAAACTAGTGTTTTGGAAAGTGGCTTTCACCCTTTTATGATAATGTTTTATGCATAGTGAACCACTGCACATTACAACGATATTGCAAGGGTGAAGTGTTTTGGAAAGTGGCTTTCACCCTTTTATGATAATGTTTTATGCATAGTGAACCACTGCACATTACAACGATATTGCAATGGTGAAGGAAAACATCGTGAGGAAACCTACATGGTTTCTCCAAAACGTATTACCAATTGACCAAAGCAGTGGACTATGCCGCCACTACTCTCATTCCGTTAGGAGACCAACAGTGGGACAGTAGTGGTGGTTGGTCCATCATTCATCTTTCCATCGGCTATTCAAAGTCCACTGCTTAACCCACTACGACATCGAACTTGACTGATTTTTGATGACTGATACTGACTTGGTCCGAGTGCGTTGTCTTAAATTGGTTGACAGCTGATGACTATGATACAAAAATCTATTGAATAACATACCTGTATTTATATGTACCATTAGGCTCTAGTTCTTCTGACTGCGATATGATTGGAATGACTGTCGGCTGTTGTTGTTCTAATGGGATATCTGCTGGCGCCGATAGAACAAACGCAGCGGCGGTGCACAATACTACCACTGGGTACAACATGATTTCTCCAGGTACCTACTCACTCCCGAAAATCACTAATGAATGATACTCCAGACTCCTTAACCACTTATATGTAAGACTCATCTATTTACACTACCCTCCCCCCGCTTTCCGCCCGAATGAGCCTTAGCGTACGCTAAATACTTCAACCTTAGCAGTTGACAGATGTGTTCTTCGGAAAATATAATTGCACAATTGTCGAGGTGTCAATAATGTGATACGAAGGGTGACGATCGCTCGCGATTAAACTGTTCGCCACTTCCAGCAAGGTTTGTTTGATCTTTGAACTCGAGGTAAGTACTCATATCTCCTTACATTATCAGCAGTGCATTACGAACATGCTTGGTATTAAAAAGAAATCAATAATAGTATATGGATATGTTATATTTTATGGTCTTCTGACGGTATTGTTATGATTTTGGTATTTGGTATAAGAACTTAAAATTTATTGAAATTATTTTATCGACAGTAAAATTGTTTAGTAAGTATTTATTCGTATTGTGTTATAACTATCGATGGTACTCTCAGTCACGATAAAATATAGCTTTACTGTCTGCGGGGCGGGCGGAAAGGAATACTGAAAAACACACTTGAGTCACTGATAATCTTTTATATAATTTGGTTGCATATATTTAAACGATACACATTTTACTTTGTACATAACATACCTAATCAAATATGATTACACCTAGTATTATCTAGGTTGTATGAATTGTAAGATATTAATTTAATCGATCTCATGGTATTTGTATATCTTATTATTCTTTGGCATATAAAATTGTCCTTGAGACTAAAGAGCTTATCCAGGCAACATGATCCGCCCAATTGGGTAAAGCGTACGTGAGTGTTTCTAAGATAACCGAGAAATAGTCAATGTTCCAGCAAGAACAAAAATCGATTTATGATGTAAATTAAACACAGGTTAGGGGCTTCGTGTAGCAAAATAAAATTGTAACTTCAAATCATTTTAATACGTTAATAAACCTCATATAAATAATAAAGTGATAGGCCACCACCTATTAGAAGGGATATAAACATTATCAGTAAAAATGGTTGTTCTACACTACTCTGCTTTCCCTTCCGGGAAATACAATGGCGATGTAATGTGTATATTATAGTTAATAAATTTAATAGGAACGTCATTCCAATGCTTTGATAACATACATCAAAGCATTGGAATGACCTTCCTTACTTTTTAATAACTAAATATAGGTACTTAGACATAAAAAAAAATTTGATAACAATACGGCATGATGCATAATATGATAAATATTTAATTCTCGTTTGACTGGTAGTGTTATTGTCTATAGACATAAAATTGATTTTGCCTAAGGTGGATTACTGACTCATCTTTATTACAGTTCACGCGCGTCAGTCGTATGTTATAGTGCTTATTAAAACAAATATTTGTTATTGCTTCGAAATGTTAATTCGTAGCTTCTACCTTTTAGGCGCTTTAATTTTACTACAAAGTGTATTAAGTAGTGGTTTACGTAAATATGATCCAAATAAAAGTGAAGAAACTTCGAGACAGCTTGAAACGGAACCGGAAATTTACAGATATAACCACCCGCCTCTAACTGACGTAAATACCGATAGGGAAACTCGAAAAGAAAAATCAATTGATGTCAATGAACAACAGTCAACACCACCAACCAGAACCCGTTCAAGAGGTGCTCAGCGACGGCGAACATTACCGAAAGTCAATGAAAGTTCAAGCTTAGAAATTCCCGTTAAAGTTATTTATGACGAAGCAACTACTGTAACTCCTAAGACGCTACTATCCCAACCCTCTGCTGTTGAAAATACTACTAGGGTTATCGTAAAGCGGAGACGTGTTCATTCGAATACAAGTAAAAAGGTAGACGTAAGACAAATAAAACCAGACGAAAGTAATAAAACGAAAGTCACAGGAAATGTGACTGAGTCTAATAATAGTCACATCACATCGAGTACCATGTTTCCTAAGAGGTCACGAAGTAGTTATTTTAAGAAAAGAACCACTGCCGTTGTTCCTACGCCAAAAGTTAAAATATTAGAAGAAGAAAATTTCGTTTACTCCCATAGTGGTAATTTTCATTACAGGTGATTAATTATATATTTTTAAATATATTGTACTAGTTTTTCATTTTAATTTTCATAAATGTGCACGTGCAAAACATTGAGAGAATCGCTACCCACTGCCTACGTAGGTGTTGACGAATTAACCTAATTAGTGAACTGTTTTATTGGTTGATATTTGTATTTTGCAGTTACTTGAGCGAAGATGGTACAAATGTCTCCAGCCAAGGTCAATTAAAATCCTACGATAACGCACAGACCGGTGAATCAGTATCAGGAACTGTCGTTTACAAAGTGAGTTTAATATATTTCTACTTCTATTGAAAACTATCTTTCCTGCGGCTCCACCAGTGTCATGTCGTTTTCCGCGAACTTCTATCATCGAGGTGTGGTTTAAAATATAATAATATAGCTATACCTTTACCAACGGCAACCTACACCAAACATAGTCATGTTTGGTGTATGTCAAAATCTAGCTTCTCCCGCAGTTCGGCCGATCATAATCAGAGATAGCCATCGGAGTCGAGCCTCTGTCCGTGGGTATTAAATTGTCCCTCACCCGCACTATACAGCCGCCTTCCTACGTACCTACCCGAAGGGCGCCTTCGACCAACTAGGGTATCGATAGTAGAGGCGGGCATGCTTCATCGTGCGGCCTGCGCACTGGCGTTGTGACCGTCCCTTTGCTATAAAGAATGATACCAAAGATATTCAATAATTTAATTACTTTTGGTTTTACTACTGATTTTAATAAGTAATATTACCGGGTAATACCAACTAGCGCTATAATACCTAATCATCTGTAAAGCAAGTTAGATCACCAATTTCAGTATTGACATTACTGAAGCAATTCCTTGGGGTACCTAAGATGGTAAGATCCAGGTAAATGAAATTATTTAAAATATCGATAAATAGAATAGTATCTTAACTGCAATGAAGCCATCTTTGGTTTTTAGGTTGTTATCGGATTAAGAGGATCAAGAAAAAAATGACGTTTTATTGTAATTTTATTCAACTTATTTTAATATTTATTTCATAAAGCCTTATTAATTCCATAATTGTAGCATTTATTTTATAAAAATATCATAACATTTGAATATACTTATAAATATCATAAGGAAATCGTTGTGTATAAAATATATCTAAAACATAACTTAAATTAGAGGTAGTTCATGTTTGTAAGTTTGAAAGCATCACAGAAATCACGGGACCGATTTTTAAAATTAAAATTAAATTTTAAACAAACAGTGAGCTTATACATTTTACACGTTAACTCTCATGAATAGTCTATTTCCGATTTGTTTGTTTGTTGTTTTTTGTTTGTTTATGAATAAACATTATTTTTGTTTCAGGACAACGAAGGCAATGATTTCAGTCTATCGTACACGGCTGATGAAAACGGTTACCGGCCTGTAGGCGCGCACCTGCCGACGCCGCCGCCTATACCGCCCGCCATCGCACGAGCGCTTAAATACATTGCTGATAAGAGTACTACAGTTTCGCCAGTTACATAAGAGTATTATTAAATATCTCTTTAATATACAGGATTACTGGTAATATGTTGGCAATCCGTTAAGTTTGTGTAGGAGAGGTTATTATTCAACCAAATGACCCCGTATGTATCAACAATTTTCAAAGCTAAGTGTAGGATAGGTGTAGGCTTAGCAAGGTAAGCTATCCTACATTGTCAACGAATTACCAGTAACTCTGTAAATAACGAGGTGGAATAAGACGACACATGGGGCAAGCACTTTTAAATATCTCTTAGAGTACACTTTTCATTCTAATTACTTTGTTGGTTACCCGAAACCATTCGTTGTTTTAACCGACATAATAGTAAATAAAAGCGTGTTAATTAAATAAGAAATGTGAACTAAACGTTAGTCTTGCCCCATGTGTTTGTCTCACCTCACAATACACAAATTACTGCTCCGCTGAGATAATTATCATGAAAGTAAGACACCAAAATAGGGTTAATTGTGTATGAATCTGGTCTGGTATAAACTTCATTATTTTAAATTTGCTTTGTTTAAATTACTTAAAATTTAATAGTTTTTGTTAAAATAAATAGAATTTTAAATCTTATCGTTCTTCGGTATAGTCAAATTATTGTAGTCGAATGCGGGATTATTAAGTGTTTCATAAAAGGTGACGAATTGAAAAATTTCCAGGGGTTGGATAGCAGTGTTTTCTGCATACTACTTGCATTGTTCAAGAGTTGGAACCAACTCAACCAACCCGTTTATAGTTGTGTGTTGATGGATAGGCTCTTATTTAAAAATGATTTAAATCCACAGTAATTATCAATTTTTAATTTTAATTTCCTTCTAGGTGTGCTTGCGATGTACTTTGTATGTCGAAAATATTATCGCAACCAATTTGTCAATTCTACAAAATACTTATAATATTATCAATATCCTTTGTCGGGAATGTGCGAATTATGTGCTTATACTTTAGTCAATATTACAGTTGACACCTTTGGATTAGCGATTAGCTTCATGGATTCCTAACAGTGATGTATAACTGCCTCAAAATTATTTAATTTTATTGTTTCTGTTTATGTAGTTTTAAGATCCACTTAGCACTGTTCTCGTCAGTGACCTTGAGACGCTCACTCCAACCAACAGGTTATCGAATGCCGGCGGTTTAAAGCGTACCGTTTGGTTGGACCGCTTATTAAGTTACACACATACTCTTAAATTTATAGAAGATCATAAAAACGTATTTATCCAATGTAAGATCATACGTAGTACATGAATATCTGATAACAACTGCTTTGTTGGATCTCATAGTAGTAGTGGAAATTGTGTCACTTTTATAACCTGCTACGGAACTGTTACGGAAGTAAAATTATTGCTTTTAATCGATTAGCAGGAAATTTCAGATGAAACCAAAATTTATACATATTTATAAAATCTACGTAAATAGATAATAATTATGTATTTATTTAGAACTAGTGGACGCCCGCAGCTTCGCTCGCGTAGAATTAGACCCATTAACGACGTCTACCCGTCTAAAGACTTCAAAAACGGCAAAGTTTCATACTAACTTTTACCCTCCCGTTTTACCCCCTTAGGGGGTGAATTTTCAGAAATCCTTTCTTAGTGCTCCCCTACATTATAAAAGGAACCCCTGTGCAAAATTTCAAGTTTCTAGCCCTTATAGTTTAGGCCCTGCGTTGATATGTCAGTCAGTCAGTCAGTCAGTCAGTCAGTCAGTCAGTCAGTCAGTCAGTCACTTTCTCCTTTTATATATATAGATTTAAAACTGATTGACTGTTTTATATTGCAACTGAGGCAGAAATTACCAGGACATTTGGTTTAAATACGTTACTGACTGGTGAGGTGTAAAAAGTGAAAGCTTAAAAACTTTCCTATAATTCTTATTGTATATAATGCATATATTACATTAGTTTAAAATATTGCAGGAATTATAGCAATCTAGGGGTGTATTTTTGAATCTCACTCACATACGAAAATCGCCAAAAGCGTCTTTAAAATTCATATGGTCTCTATTTTTTTTTAAATTCACTAGCGCGATCTAAAGTGTGATCCATAACTCTCGAATTCTAATTTCGCCCGGCGATAGAACGACGACTTCACACTGTTTCATTCAGTGTTTTACTTTAATTATTGCTTTTAGAAAGTCTAAAATTAACTCTTTAAAAAATTCACTTACGAATATCTAGTCGTAACGGTAAAGTTCAAAAATCGGGGACCTGATAACAGCGAGTGTACGAATGCGTAATCGTATTTCCCAGCGTTTAAAAAAGGAACGAAAATATAGGTTATGTGAATTTTGTCTGTGCACCAACAAAAAATGCAGCTTGTAAAATAAATTTTGCAATTTTCATTTTATAAAATGTTGCTGAGAAAGATGATTGATTGAAATGTATAAGTTAGGAATCATGAAAGTTCGTGTTTGTTACAAAGTGGAATCCCAGCTTACTCAGGTGATAAACTAGTTCGCTAGGTGTTAAGTGTGTTTTCGTCAAATAATGTACAACCATGTTCCGCGATGTGTAAGACGTTTGGTATGACATCAATGAAGGTGATAACATATTTAAAAAAAAAAAAATTAAACGATATCCTAATGGATGACGTCAATAGGCCTGTAGAGGTTTTTGTATTTCGGCGTCATCGTATGTATTTTGTACTCATTGTTTTGAATTTCAATTAAAATCATATAGGAAGTGACTTCGACTATTAACACCTGAGACAAGATTTTGTCAACTCTTATGCTAATCAATTGTCTTAGGATAACGTTTGCGTCATTATCAAATATTTTTTCACCTTGTGATTACAATAAAACATACCGTATTCATTAGCAATGCATCTTTGGCACTGATTTTGCATTTATTCAATAAATAGGCAATACTCGTATTTCTGTCCATGCAAACATCATCATCTATCACAGTTCAATCGTTGAGCATCCATTTTTATTTGATTTTACAATGCTTTGAGTATAAAAATACCGATTTATAAACAAGCAACTAGTCCTCATATACATGCATGAATGTTTTCAATATAAGTATTATTAAAATTGGAGTATATGAAGTACAGAAGCGTGTTTTCAAATCGGCATGGAGTCGTCTGACATATAACGAGTACGAATAGCTGGAAATCGTCTTGGAGGTCGTCAGGAGCTTGGCCTAAGATCTGGAGGGCGGTGGTGGTGGCAACGTGGCGAGGTAATCCAGCGCTTTTTGGATTGCTGGTGGTATCGGCGGAGGGGTCGGCAGATGGTCACCCTGGAATGGATAAATTATAAATCTCTCAAAATCAATAGATTAAATCCTTACAAATCCTTACTTAAAAACTTACTTTTGCACTTATTTAACTCACAAGAGTTAATTTTCAATGAATACCTTGTATAACGCCGGCTTCTCAGGTTTTAGAAGCCTTTGGAATTTAAGAATATAGTTATCGGATAGAACCTATTACTTACCAAAAAACTGTAACCTGTTACGTTTTAAATTACGAAAATAAATGGACGTTTATATTTTAAGATAACTTCTTTTCTCTAGCATTTAAATTAAATGTAGATTTTATGATGTGTTAGTGGTCATGCAGCGTGTGATTGTAATGACTTTAACATTTAAATATTTATTGTTCATGATCTTTATCAAATGCTCACCATGTTTTATAATTAATTATCATTATCATGTTAGTAAAATTTATCGCATATAAATTGGTCATTATATAGATCTTAGTGTGTACTGAATTATTTTATAAAACTGCAATAAACTGTAAAGTGTTTAAGCATTACTGGTTTAAGCATTCAATTCAATATTTTTTAGGCTTTGTTAATTTTTGGTCTCTAAAAATGTAATCAAATTAAGTAAGGGGTTAACGGCTTAAAAGAGGTTTTACTTTCTTAATTCGTGATATGTATTACACGGGTAACATATTATAAGGGTAACAAGTGTATTTAAATATAGCGTTTTGACATGTCAATAATTTATCAAAGATTTGCTACGGATAAGTTAACCTACTAATAATATAAATAAATATCATGGACGTCTCACACGTCATCTGACCCCAAACTAGGCAGAACCTGTAATATACCAGGGTGTCAGAGACTACGTACCAAAATAGATATTTTAAATACATAAGTACTTATATATTAACACCCACACAGAACAGAAAAAAGTGTTCGTTACACGAATGTTTTTCCTGAATGGGATTCGACCCACCCCGGCGTAGAAGGTGATTCTCCAATTGCGCCAACGGACCAGTCAAATCCTTAAGCCAAATACTTAGCCATTGTGGTGAACATGACCTAACCGTGGTCCTAAGAGTAAACAGCACTTAGTTACGCTTGGACGTAAAAACATAATTTAGATATAGTTGAATACTTGCCTGAGGTTTAAAGCCATTTTCATCGTCCGCAATGTAGTTGAGGTTTATAACAGTGCCGTCAGGCGCCGTGTAGCTAAACGCGCCTTGGGCTACTATGACGTCATTGCTGTCCGCGCTACTAGCCTTCTTCAGCGTACCGGTCTCGTCTGCTTTTATCCCATTTTCAGTTTCATAGCTGGAAAATATACCAAATACGATTACTCAAAATGTGATTATGAAATTTGTATATTTTTTTTTATATCTAATATATAAAATTTCCGTGTCACAATGTTTGTTGCAGTACTCCTCCGAAACGGCTTTACCGATTTTTACCAAATTTTATATGCGTATTCAGTAGGTCTGAGAATCGACTAACATCTATTTTTCATCCCCCTAAATGTTAAGGGTAGTCCATCCCAAATTTTTTTTTTTTAATTGTTAGATACATTTTTATTTTTGTATTTTTTTATGATACAACATTAGAAAATACATACAACCCTGAATTTTCAATCCTCTACGATCAACCAAAAATTATTTATATGGCAAAACAACGTTTGCCGGGTCAGCTGGTAACATATATTCATAATTATCATATCATATTATTCAAACGGATCCATTAGATTCTAGGTTTGCCTAGGTCACATGGTTTAAGGAAATCAGCGCTAGTTTATTGACAGGGACATTATATTTTTAAGGCTTCATGGCTGGATCAACTTCTCATTCGGAATAAAGTGCCGATATTAGCAGTGTGGCCGAGCTGTTTATTTAGAAACAAAATAATCAACATACATCTGTATATATAAAAGGAGAAGGTGACTGACTGACTGACTGACTGACTGACTGACTGACTGACTGACTGACTGACATATCAACGCAGGGCCTAAACTATAAGGGTTAGAAACTTGAAATTTTGCACAGGGGTTCGTTTTATAACGTAGGGGAGCACTAAGAAAGGATTTTTGTAAATTCACCCCCTAGGGGGGTAAAACGGGGGTGCAAAGTTAGTATGAAACTGCCGGTTTTTTTAAGTTAGTGAATGTCTAATTCCACGCGAGCGAAGCTGCGGGCGTCCACTAGTAATATATACAACTAAAAATAAATACAAAGTAGTTAGGTATAACAAGTAAAGCCCTGATTTTCTCCTGTATGTCATAGTAACCAGAACGCTAGCAGAGTTACCTCTTTGACTAGTCATGCTAAATCTTTGGGCACAGAAGCTACCAGCCCTTCGGTCACCTAAAGTGAAGCCTGATCGACATAGTCTTTATGAATTATGGTTTATTCATAACTAAATGTGACCGATATATTTAAATATACTATAAAACAGTATGTAGCAATTTCACTATTTACCAGTTAAATAATCGATGTCATGTATTACACCATTTAGTCCCGCCCAACAACACAGGGACAGGGGTTGTCTGAAAAACAGCGCTGCGTAGGACCTGCAGGCCTATGTCAGGAGAAGCTGAGCCAACTCCTGTTGCCCACTCAAGACTTTTTTAAATGTACCTTTAATACTTTAATTTTGGTGTGAAATTGTGTATTGTATTAGGTACCTGTAATTTTTCTTTGGAATTGTGTGGCAATAAAAACATTTTTATTCTTATTTATTTATTACCTGTAAACGTAAGATCCATCGGGTTGCTGATCAAAGTCCTGCTTGATGATCGCTATCACCTTGTCCCCTGGTCCTTGTGGAGCGGCCGTTGCTAGGGCCACTACGCCGAATAGAAATATCACCCTCTGTAATCAAATTTAAGAAACGGATTAACTACAATTATCTAGCATAAACTTAACTCTAAATAACTCCAGGTTAATACAGTGTTAGAGTTATAGATACTAAATTACAGGATTATGTTTCTCATACATTAGAAAAATATATTTATAAGCATAGGGATTTGAAATCCATAACAATCAAATGAGTTATCATGTTTAAATAGCAATAATTTGGTATAGGTAGGTACACTCAGAGGTGTAACGCTAATAAATAATAGTTACTAACTTAAATTATATAAGGTATTTTATTCTATAACTCGTGTAACAGACACCTTATTCTTAATATAATAAAAAGTAAAAGTAAAAGTAAAAGTAAAAGTAAAAGTTCTGTAAAGTAAAAGTAAAAGTTCTACATTAATTATAATATGTATAATACGCCTGTATTAATTCATAAGCAAAAAATCAGTTCCAACAAATTCGTAAGTTGTAACAATCAGGCATTCGACTATTTCACTGCGTACCTGTGCCTATCGTAGCTTCGATTATGGAAATCATAACGGGGTTCTAATACATTTGAACAATATTGGAATAATTCTAATAACAAGTTATGAAATTAGCTCAAAAGTTGGATTCGCATCTGTGGGTTCGTGCACACCCCTGCACAGACAAACAGATACAGACATAACATTAAAATCACTACTACATAAATGAGTATAAACAATAGTTTAACCCCTTTCACTCCAACCAAACTTGAGGCTCGTGGTATGTGTGTATGGTGAAAATTAACGTTATCATGAGAAAATTGTTGAGTGCGCAAAGACTTCAAAGTTACTTTTTAACCGACTTCCAAAAAAGGGAGATTTTCAATTCGTCCCCTTCTTTTTTTATATCGATCGTGGTTTTGTGCATAAATTAGTAATATGTAATTTGTAGAATTTCTAAGAAACATTTAGATGGGAGGCAAAGATATTCATGGATAGCTACGTAAATCGTAACTAAAGGTATTGTAAAGGTGATACCATGCTAGTATATAATCTTTAAGTTTATATTATAGCATGGCATAATATGGCTAATATTCCTTGATTAACTTGCGACATAAATATAGGTACGCACAGCACACCGCAAGTCAATTATTAAATATTTTTTCATAAGTAAAATATTAAAAGATAAATAATTTTGCAAGATTTAAAAACTTTTCATTGACTTACTTTACAGAAATATGGGTCATGAATGGCTACATATCGAGCCCGCTAATTGTCTCCGCGAGATAAAACAATTACCTACCCAAGTGGCCAGTTCGCAACCTTCACATGCCGCTGATGACGTACCATCAAACAATGTCATCAAAATATTCATCCTTGTAAACGTTGAAATATTAAGGTTAAATATAAGGCTTTTCAGTGGTACATAAATTATCATCATCATCATCATCACAACGCTTTCTTTATCCCATTGTTGGGCACGAGTCTCCTCTCAGAATGGAAGGGATTAGGCCTAAGGCCATCACGCTGGCCAAGTGCGGATTGGCAGACTTCACACATATACACACTTGGTACATCTTAAGGAAATTATTTTTAAAAATGTTTTGAAGTATATTTGAAAGTATGTATTTGCAAAAAATGTTAAGTAATTTTACGAAGGGGATCAAGTAGGAGTTAAGAGCCGAAGACCAGGCTCAGGCCTTGGACAGGCATTTGTCTGACATTAGACTGACGTGGACTTAACTAAGAAGAGATTTTTGGGCTAATCTTGTAAGCTACGAGTACATTTGAAACACTTACACACTCTCAGCCCACGGAGACACATTTTGGTACAATTGGTTCTTTCAGTTCCTATGAACAGTCGATACATATTAAGGTTGACTTTATCTGATACTCCTGCAGCCTGGGAATTCGAAGGAACTTCTTAATTGGTATAGACATATGCAGTTTTTTTTTATGGGTAATTATTCTGCAGCAGTCGTTTACTCGTAAATTGCACACTTTCCTGATTAAGGACCATGAAAGTATTTTATAAACATTAGTGTTAAATCTCATTTATGCTTAAATTTATTGATAACTCTTAAGGCTATTTACATGCACTGACACAAATGTTTAATTAATGTTCTTGATATGGTTGAAATTTGTCAAAAAGTTGAAAATTATACTACGATTAATCCTTATTCCGATTATGCCTTATTAAATTATTATTTAATTGTAATATGTAATTCTAGAATAGTATTTTAGTAAAATATAACAGGTATCAAAAGTACGATACAAAACACAACACACAAAAATACCTTAATTTGTGTAATTGGTTTCTTAAATAATATAAAGCATAAAGCCTAATCGGGAGTTAATAGGCTTTATTATAATTAACTACGTCAATTTTGAACACTTAGCTGGATCAGTTAGCTAGCTTGAATCTAGTTTTACGATTATTTATAATATTAACTGGAAATTTAAATTCATTTGCGTGATGCACATACTATAGTAACGCACTAATATTATTTGGTAAGAATTGAGTGGAAGCTCATAAATATGTTCCTTTATCATTAAGGTATGCTGACTTGACATCTGCATAATAAGTTGTTGTTTTGCAAGTGTGTTAAGCGGTGGGAACGTGGCACAGAATTTGTGAGCCGCCTTCAAGACAATTTCCAACGTACAAAAACAAAAGATTTGCACTTAATTAAGCGCTCGCACGCTTCAAGCTAGGACAGAGACGGACTTAGTGTTGAATACATTTTTATTTTAGTTTTTTATATTCTATGGAATAGCTTCCCCTTATACAGGGTTACAGGTTAAGTCGACCTATTCCCGTTAAGGGCGTGTAGTTTACATCGTTTCTGACTGATTTGATAATAAAACACCCTATCCTAAATCTAACCGTTTTCGAGATATTTGAATTTAATTGTTTTTTATAAAAAATACCCGATTTTCGGCTATCAGCTTAGATATTTTGAAATGTGTAAGTCTTATTATTACTATTATTTGATTATTTCATGTAAAATAAGATGCTTTACTACCTCAATAACCAATATTGTACGTAAAATAAATAAATAAGTCATTGTAGATGATTGAAACTCATACAAACTAATAAAAATTTAGAATGTTTATTTTTCTATCAATAAAATCTTAAAAAAACATTATGGCCGCCGTTTTGCAGATGTACTTAAAAATATCTACGTTTCATCAGCTATCCAACGAGGTATAACAATCTAGGGTTATAATAAACATTCATTGAAAAAACTTAGTTTCATTGGCTACAGGGAAGGCAAACAAAAGTTAAATAAAGCGATAGTGAGTACAAGATACTACATTTATTAAACTTTAAAGTTCCAACAAAACATCTTAAAGTCTAAATTTCATGCTCGACATGTCCGCCTCTGTTTTGCACACATCTTCGGCGAATGAAATGAGAAGAAAATTAACTACTGGTGTAGTAAATAAAAAATGGACTTCGTAAAATAATGCGAAGATGTGTGCAAAACAGAGGCGGACATGTCGATCATGAAATTTAGACTTTAAGATGTTTTGTTGGAACTTTAAAGTTTAATAAATGTAGTATCTTGTACTCACTATCGTATTATTTAACTTTTGTTTGCCTTCCCTGTAGCCAATGAAACTAAGTTTTTTCAATGAATGTTAATTATATTCCTAGATTGTTATACCTCGTTGGATAGCTGATGAAACGTAGATATTTTTAAGTACATCTGCAAAACGGCGGCCATAATGTTTTTTTAAGATTTTATTGATAGAAAAATAAACTAGAACTAAACTTGATAGAAAAATAAATTTTTATTAGTTTGTATGAGTTTCAATCATCTACAATGACTTATTTATTCATTTTACGTACAATATTGGGTATGGAGGTAGTAAAGCATCTTATTTTACATGAAAAAATCAAATAATAGTAATAATAAGACTTACACATTTCAAAATATCTAAGCTGATAGCCGAAAATCGGGTATTTTTTATAAAAAACAATTAAATTCAAATATCTCGAAAACGGTTAGATTTAGGCTAGGGTGTTTTATTATCAAATCAGTCAGAAACGATGTAAACTACACGCCCTTAACGGGAATAGGTCGACTTAACCTGTAACCCTGTATAATGTAGCTCTGTGATTGAATTTCATATTTTTATTGTCCTTAATTTCATGTTCCTTATTACATATCTACTTGTATATATACTCATAATTTATTTATTTATTAAACCTTTATTGCATTATCTACAGTGAGCGGACTTAATGCCAAAAGGCATTTTCTAACAGTCAACTCTTGGTGACAAAGAAAAGTTTAGGCAGCTAAACATTTAACGTGAAAAGAGATAATAATAAAAAAGTGCGTGCGTACAAAGTACACATGTCAGAAGTGAAACTTCTTTGGCTAAATATTCAAATATACACAAAAAAAGAATAAATATAAATATTCATTTGAAAGTCTTGTTGTTTTATTATAAAACTTAAGTTATGTTAGTCTTTATAAGTTTTAATTTCAATTTGATTTTCATTAATTGCCATATACACTTACAATATCTAGTCACATTAAAAATAGCAAACCAGGACCAGATGTAACCTGTTATTTCACTCATACGGTTTTATTTTGCTTTGACAGCGACGCAGGGCAGAGATACTGTACTTCGTGGATAGAGAGAGTATTCGGAGTCAGAATAGTGGGTTGTTTTATGTTCGCACCGCACGGTATCTCTAAATGACGATTCCGGTTAGCGATCCTTTATCTGTATTTTGTCTTATTTTGTCTGTAGATATACATCTTTGGTTTTGGATTTTGTATCTGTATTTTACTCGTATTTAGTCTGTGGTGGAGCTTTGGATTTGACTTGTACTGTGCGACGTTCGCTCTATCTCACTTTTTCTCTATCGCCCATCCTCTTCTTCGTGCATGCTGCGGATGTGACGCATTATTGCGTCACGGATGTGACGCATTATTGCGCTTCATCCGTAAACATTTTACCAAAGAAGTTTCACTTCAATAATAATAATTCTATGTTCTATTGTTACTACTTTGATCAGCATGACTTATCTCAGTTAATTTTATTTATCGCTACTTTTTCATTACTGGGCTTCTTATTTATAATATATTACATTTAACTGATTTAAATACTAAAGATTTTAATTTACATAGTATAACTGTGTTTATTTATTCCTACATATAATAATGAGTCGGTCCACATGTCAATACCTACCCCTACTATTTCGATGTTTAAAAAGTTATTTAAATAATACCTAGCTACTATGCAAAAACAATCAAAGATGAAAAAAAATATTTTGGAATAGCAAATGTTGATGTATTAACGTATATAATAAAGAAATCTTTAACTTGAATGTATATAGGTTAATTAAAGATAACGTGAGAATAGATTGCATGCACGCATGTCACTTGCACTTTCTTAAGTTTCCAGCAAAAAAAAAAACTATTGTGTAGTATATTTACAAACAGAATAATAATTTATTAGCAGCAATTATAATTTGAGAAATTTTAAAATTAAACAACTATAATGTAAGATAGTTTTAACTAGGTACTTTTAAGCATTGATAATTTTATAAGATGTTCTATCGAGCTCGACTCTGACATTTCTATGTAATAATTTCCGACTAACCACACCTGAATATTGAATATTGCAATCAAAGAAACATGCCTAGCTAACTCTAATGACACACACTCGAACGATAAATATTCCTTCATACGATCTTCGCTCTTCACCAAGATAAACAGCGTAGATGCTGGCAAAGGTTAGGTATTGTCGGTGCATTAAATGCACGAGAGATTGCATAACAACCCGCGACAAACGGTGCGCTTGCCCTGTGCGCCATCTTCTTAGATTCCCGTACATGATATAAAATGTATTGTTGTTTAGTATGAACAAAGTTGGTATTTATTTTATCAAAATTTTAGCTAACATACAATTAATATATATTGATTGATGACTATATAAATTATTAGGTACTTTAATAGTATCTGCTAGAAGGTTGGATGGTTCGGTAATGACAAATGTTACTGCAAGTTTTCCAGGCCAATTTTTAATACTTTATATAAAACAGCGGAATAAATATTCATGTTTAATTCAATTTTTCAAATTACTAAAAAATTCATATTGCGCCCGTTGATATAGAGCATTAATTACAATTGTAATTTTAGTGTCAATGAAGCAATTACTTCTTACTTAAACTTGTTTTGATAGTGGAAAAAATTATTAGGTTATTTACGTGGCATAGTTAAAAAAAATCAAAAGCGTAGTAGGTAACCTGAAAATATTTAAAACCATTCCAAATATGGCAATAACAGCACTTCTTTAAGCATGTTGGCAGACGTTTTCATATATTATGTGAATGCCGCAGCATTGATTAACCTTTAAACTTGCAACTTAATCCGTTTACACTGAGATATATTCTCCAATAAATCTGGTATAAATGAGTATGTAGATTACTCACTTTATACGACTACAGTGTGGCTACAAATAGGTAAGGTGAGCCAAATAAGCAAAACAAGTTTAAAAGAAACATCACAAAAGTAATATTTAATTTAACACTCACCGCCCCATATTTATGCCGACCACGAAGCTACATAAATACAAAGGATGATACGATAAATATATTTGTCAATTATAGATATTTGTCATCAAGGTGGACATTATTAACATATTATTATATCTATCGTTAAAATTTATTTCATTTCTACCGCAATTATCATTACTTACGGTTGAAAATAAGCGGTTTAATTTTTGTAAATAGTTTATTTTGTTTTGTAAATAGTAACGCCAATTGAAAAAAAACAGACCTAAATATATAGATATAATTTTATCTGTACCACTGTAGCCCTACCCTACCATATTTAAAACAAAACTTGCAATAAATTAGTTTTTATTCATCCCTGAAAAAATAAGTCAACGTTAAAACTATTTTGCAACTTACCGTTTTCATATTGGAAGTCACTGGTAATACTTAAGGTCCGCAAATGTTGTAATGTCCCATGTGGGATGTAGTGGGTGTCGACGGCGTATGCCGATTGTACTTAGCCATCTAATCACATGTCCCTTTTATATAGAGACGCAGGTTTGTCTAGCCATTGCATACAGAAGGGGAGCCTGCAACGACTGCAAAGTACAGGGCCGTACTAAGAGCAAATTTAATTGAATCTAACACTGGGAAATGCAACATGTGCTACCTACGATTTTTTCCTCTATTATATTTTTTATTTTATTTTCTTATCTATCATTTATTTTACAAACATAAGTCAAACACATATATATATATTAATTTTTTTCATTGTAAGTAACTGATAAGGAGATATCAGTAAAAAAAACGTAACTCAATAATGTATCATGGCTAAGCAAATCATGCCAAATCCCTTCATTCTAAATTCTGGCCGCCCAAGAAAGGCAGACCATGACGAAAGTAAATAAAATATAGGTAAATAAGTATCATTTTCCTATGCCTCAAAATACATAACATCAATATATATAATAAATAAGATAATAATACCTATCTATAAAATATTTTATCTTTTTATTAACAGAATAAATTTATACAAGCAGGGTGAAAGTATTAAAAATATTATATTAGATCAAAAATATTCGTCTATTCACCAGAATATGTAATAGGTAAAAAAATTTATTCAATTTTTTTAAATAATTAAATGTAGGACTTTTAAGTATGTATAGTAGGACTTTTTTATATCAATTTCAACATTTATTTATCCCAGTTCGGCCCTTTGTGCCACATTATATCGTTCATGGTTACAATAGAGTACCTAACCATCAAGTGACTCGTAAAACTCCAGCCCACTAGATGTTATGTTCGCTTTACGTCTAAAACACTGTTTTAAGCATTTATTTTTACATATTTCATTGCCTAAACTGTTTTGTAAATATTTTTAATCAATTAGTATGGAAATAACAACTTCGTTGTTTTACTTAAATAAATGTGAAAACGTCGTAAAGTGTTACTTAGTTATATATTTTCAGGTTCTGATCACCAATTTTCATACTGTTTCAGAAATAATAATAAGCATTCCCTAGCTGGGCGAGGTTTATGTATCTACCGTTCACCCTAAATATTTTAGCGAATAGATTATTATTGACCTGACATTTGAAACATATAAATAACCAATATAATTTTGTTCCCCAAAAGTTTTTCTAGTCTAAAAAAAAAAACAAATTTTCATTTATTTATTTGGGTACTTTCTAAACCAACCTACTTTTTTTATTAAGGATTGAATATATCATCTGTTATTGCACTACGGGGAACGGTTGAAGTGCAAACCAAAACACATTGGAAACAAGTCTATTAAAACACCTAATTGACGCTTCGATGAGACTAAAAGGATGTGCAATCCAAACATTAGGATTCACGTCTAATTACACTTAACTTACATGCAATAGGCCGTATAATTTAGTCAATATTTGTGACTAGAGACGAAATTCTTATCAATTTTTTTATATTAGATTCTGTAACCTACTCATAACTTGTTTGACTAGACCTACCTATTTACTACATACTTCATAGACACGTAATTTATATCCCTCCATAGCTCAATGACTCTGATAACGTTCAATGTCTTTCGATGCGTTAAGAATCTGCTACTGGAACCTAATGATTTCACGGTTTATAGTTAGACCACTATATAACCATATAGAATACAATAATTACGTGATAACTCGTGATAATGATGTTTTCTTATGAAACACTTAATATATATTTTGGATAAAATATTGTACTGAACCATTTTGTTGAAAAGCACTTGGATGTAGCTTTCGCTGCGACCCATAGACGTCCCACTGGGCACTGGTCTCCCCCACAGACATTGCTGCGGGAGGTCTAGAGCATACTCCACCACGCTGCTCCAATGCGGATTGGTGGAAGGGTTAGTGGCCAACCCAGTGTCGAATGTTCTCAAGCCACCCGAAGGTCTTCGACAAGGCTTAACGACTATTTCCAGCATTGAAAATAACCGGGACCGACGGCTTTACGGGCCCTCCGAAGCACGGTAGGATCCATGTAATTTTGCCACTAGCGGTCACCCATGGATGTAACTTATGTTTATTTAATGTAAGCCAGCGAAAGTGACCAGAATTATCTTAATTATTCGGCTGTCACCGCTTAGTAGATAAATATCTATGTCAAAATATAAGTGGTGCTTACGTTTTCTCTACATTTCCAGTAGCCAGCTAGCAGTGTTGAGTTAATAGTAATTTATATTAAGTCTCATACCCCTACTGCATTTGTGTACTTGCTAATTGTGTACCTACGTTAGATAATCTGATTAATTTAATAGGTCACCGGTCCGAAATCTAAACAATAAAACCATTAATGTTTTGTTTTAGAGTACAAAGGCAATTGTACTAAGCATCTATGCGAATTCAGTGATACCGAGAGCGTGTGTACGTAACCTAATGCAGCCAAATATACTGAAATTATTTGGACGAACTGAACCGTGATATTGTAGCTTTTGACGTGTTAACGTTTATTTAATCGATGAACGCCAACACATCCGAAAAAGTGTGACGTCATGGTGTCGTTATCTGACGTCATGTGTCGTTACCTGACGTCATGTGTGGTTACCTCGCATTGTACAACAATTGTACAACATTGTATACAGGGTGTGTGTTTATTTGTATAAAATAATGATTATGACGTTATCACGTAAATCTATCGTCCGTAAACCGACTTTACAGACAACCATTTTTTTTAATTTGTTTAATGTACAGTAAAGTTGTCCCATATTAAGGTTTTACTTTTTGGTAGTCATAGCGCAAGTTCCCACGAGTGATCTTATCTCTCCGTGATTATCTCCTGCTACAATTTGTGATATATTAATATCACATTCCTTAAGGTATTAATATTCTAATTAGTAGATACAATATTAAAAATAGCATTATCAATATCTTAAATCTTGCGGATCTTTATATTGTTATAAAACATCATATCACACATACTGTAATATCTCTAATTACCAGAGATGTTACGAGTATTCCATAAAGATACAGGATACTGGCATAAATTAAAATATCTGAATGACAAACGATGAACTTTAGTATATTGATTCCATTCTAGAATTGATTCATACAACGCTTCATTATATATTATACTTTATGCATTTAAAGGATACACGCATAATAAATTGTTTAATAGCTGGCCTTATTTATGACTGATTTCAGAATATTCAAATATTTTGATAACTACATAAACTAATAAGTATTAACTCGTAGTGGTACGCCAAAATTTAAATATAGAGGATTGAGGACTGAAACAGTAAAAACCAAATCATATTTATTTTAAGAAATCATGTAATTATTTTTTTGTACCATTCCAATAATGTTGTCATTATAATAAAGTCGTCATTATCATTCCAGCTAATTGAAAAGAAAGAATCTTGTTGTGGGTCTCCCTCTTTATATTGAATTTATTTTGCAATCTGTTGTGAAATTGAATGTAATCATACTTGTAAATTTGTGTACTTCTATAAATGGAGACAACTTATTAGAAATAAAATATTTATTTATTTATTCAACTTTATTGACACCTCTAATGAGATATACAATGGGCGGACTTAATGCCTTATGGCATTTTCTACCGTCCAGTCAAACCCTGGTTTAGTTGTATTATTTTTTTCTTTTATACACGCAAGACCAATGATTCTTTTTTACAACTTCTTATTCATATGCATAAAACATTATAAATGGTACATAGAAAATTGACTAGCGTGTGCACTTTATTGATAAAACCCTCCACACAAGATTGAGCTACGACGCAGGTTTAAACGTCAAAACTTATAAGCTTTGAACGGATATTTATTTAAATTTGTACGCAGTAATAAAATATTTGTCAATTGTATAGTGCATAGTTTATCAATTTTGCAGTTTAAACTAAACGGTGGGAACTGTTCATTTATCCATTGTTATTCATAACTTTTTTGCGCCGGTCGTTTAGGTTATGCCTCAGATTATTGAAAATTATAAAGGTCTCATTCATTCCCACTCACTCTGAGTGATGCTCACATGTCTCTGTGACGTGTTAGGAATCTAGAACGTCAATACCGGCAATATCTGATAACTGACACTTCGAATACATCCGATTTCACTAAATACCCGAGGAGCTATTGATTGAGGTTATTTGAATCGCTGAAGTTTCGGAGAAAATAAGATATAAGTAGATTTTTCTTCATCAGTTTAATGTTACCTATTATTAATGTAATTACCCTTTTTTAATTTAGATATGGAAATAATTGCAGAAATCTCTATTTTTTACCAGAATAAGTTATGGCTTCGACCGCAAGTGGTATTCAGATTACCTAGTGCTACTTGAGTATTTTATCGTTTGTTACTCTAATAAAGAATTATTTATATTATTCATAAAGTAGACGAGGCTCTTGAGCCAAAGGTCTTGGGTATATATCGTATAAACACAATTTATCTAAACAGCTAAAAACCAGTCTGTTGCGGATGTATCTCAAATGAAACATATTGT
Organism: Carterocephalus palaemon; assembly: GCA_944567765.1. Classification (NCBI taxonomy): domain Eukaryota; kingdom Metazoa; phylum Arthropoda; class Insecta; order Lepidoptera; family Hesperiidae; genus Carterocephalus; species Carterocephalus palaemon. The sequence goes on along the minus strand of OX155643.1, from coordinate 7,679,294 downwards.
GATAAATTTTCAAGGTACACGCACGATATTTAGTAAAACGCTGACATTTTGTCGCGTCTGCCGGCGGACGATTACTCAGAGCTATGTGATCGTGTGGCATTAACATTACCTACATTTGAACCTCTAATGGACATACTTGTATGGGCTCTGGTACACATGGCTTTACGTCCTTTATCATTATTATGTTGTAGGGTATTCAATTTACCTAAGCGTAGGACGTGTAATAGGTAAACAGGCGTCGAGTAGCCGAGAAGGAAAGAAAACCTGTGCACTCTGAACTTTAACATATACCTACTAGCATACTTGCCTAATGCAACGGAGTCGTCTCAGGGCGGGTACCATGATTATTTGCTCATTTTCTAACTCAATATTCAAGTATCTTCTGCCTGTCTGGTAACATTTTAACTTAACAAATACCAAAGTAATTTTAGAATAATTTTCCCGTATCCTTGGTGCCATAATCACTCAGATTACGGAACCGAGGAACCTGTAGAAAAAAATGACTATGATTATATTGTATCAAAAATAATAAATGCAACACTTATGTCATACTCATTTAATACTGTTAAAAGTAGTATGTACATATTACATAACTTCAAAGAATATTACGTTTATGTAAATAGTACAATGTTACTTTTTCAGAAAATCTTACTGGACTTAAAAAATAATACCTACTAAAAACATCTGACTTAAAACTCATTTGAAATCTACACCAATTTAATTCAAAGTTAATATGACTCAGAAAACCAATATGATCCATTATTATTATTACGACCACACATACGTACTTCGCAAATGATATGTAAACTATTAATAACCCGGATACGAGAAAAATCCTATTACAATAATTACATTTCAAGTTTTTAGATTTATTTATACATAAGCTTGAATTAGTTTAAATATTAAACGTTAATCAAAACTATATAATTATTGACGCTGCTCTAATGAAGACCGGTCGTGAACCCTTAAAGTCAAATAGTTTCCGGTACCTACTGTTTAAATCGCTGTGATAGGAGACATGATTTTATCATGGGGCGGCCCAGATCCATTATAAGTCTGATCTCCCCGAGTCCGATCTCCAAAAATATCCGACTTTATCCTATTATTATATATATACATTTCCAATATGGCTTAAATATTAACAATAACAAGGTAAATATTACACCACAGAGTGTACAGACCTATCCTACATGGACCTTAGTCTCTCCAATGAGTGCAAGGAGAATGATGAGGCACCTTTGCACCTTCTTCTCAAATGTTGTGCTCTGGTGCAAAAACGGAATGTTCATGTATATGTATTGCATCCAGATGAAGTGAAGGATATCGCCATCCAAAAAGTCCTGTCTTTCTTCAATGCCATTGGACTGGATGGCGAACTTTTATGGGCTGGGCACAAACGAACAGGTAAACGTGCCTTGGAGCTGTGAAATCCAACTCCACAAATAAAAAAGTAATAATACACCGGGCACAAATCCAGACTTGACAGGTGTAGGGGCATTTCAAGTTGGAAAAACCCAATAGTTGTTGCCCACCTAGGGGATCTAACACAGGACCTCTAGCTTAGCAATCGCATTTACTACCACTATAACGACTAGATAGAACCGTAAATGTAACTTTTTATTTAGATTGAATAATAATTAATAATATAAGAAGCGGTTCATTCGTTTCCTACACCACAGCGGCTGCCTAGACATAATTGTAATACAATGTAAGTTTATACAAATATAAAAATAAATAAATCTGAATACGAATCAAATTGGGGCTAGGCAGGTCCCAGTTTCACAGCATCTCCTGTTAAAGATGTCTTCTTAGGCGTTGCTGCTCAAAGTCGACGCCCTGATCCCGGACTCTATAAAGGCTATTAAGGTCAGCAACAATCTGTTAGAAAAAGTAAAGTAAAGTTAGAAAAAAAAAATTACCTGTCCTGGCGTCGTGGATGTGGGAGCGCCCTTGAATTAAAATTATTGTTATTATTTACACTTACTGCGTTAATTCTGCACCATCGCTGCGACCCATAGACGTCCCACTGTTGGGCAAGAGTCTCCCCCAGAGACGAGAATGGTAATAATAATTATTACCATTATTTATGTGCACCATAAATAATGGTAATTTAATAGTGTCCAGACGACCTCTATACTAACTAGTAAAACATAAAATAAATGTAATAATGATGAGTTGAAAATTAGTTTACTAAAAAACTAAACAAACTGCTTCCATTCCATTTGATGTATGGAAAATTAAGCAGAAAATCTATGAAGTATAAATTAGAAGGGCGGTAATACCGCCCCAGGCTAATCATTACCTATTAAACCTATGATTTTATACAATAGATATACGTACCTCGTAGCCTCCAGTATGTACGTCGTACGTGTATTTGGGACGTTCTCGAGACGTTTACAGCACCTTTGGTAAATCTTCTTCTTTTTAACAACTTCTTCAATGAATTAAACCTTTTCTTAGGTTATTTCATTATTATGTTCCATCTTATAGTTATTTTCATCTATTCAGGTATTATTTAATAAAAATAAGGAATATAGGTAGAGATGTGACGGCATATCGCAAATGCTAAGGCCGCGTGGACCGCATAGTTTCACGATGGCTGTATTCGCGATGAGGAGCGCATCTATCACGTTACGCAATTAAGCCTTTGTTTTGCAGACAAATACACCTTATAACGTTCTCTGATTGATTTCCTAATTCAATGAGTTTTTGTGTTGCTTTATTCATGATAGCACATACGTTGCTGTTACTGCTTTTGCAGTGCCGGTGCACTACAAAAGCAGTGCCGTGTGTGTGCAGTGTGTTAACCAATAATTAATTGGTTTTAAATTATCTGTGGTTTTGTTTGAAAGGTGTAGTTTTTATCGATCTTAGTCCTCAAGGACCTACCCTAGTCCTACCTACTAACGAACTGAACTGAACGAACGAACTGACCAACTAATGTTCTTAACTTTCTCTGGTAACTAGACTAACCATATAAGTTTATATTTGGGTCTTGTTCAAAGTCAGTCAAAGTTATTATAGATGGATAGTGCTACAACCTAGTTTGCTATATTATAATCATAAAAAACCACGTTGTTAACGTGCTACTTGTGAACGAGATACCCGACACAACTTGGGACTTTCGTCCTCCTAGCGGTACAACAAGTTACCGGACCTGAGGATTTCCGTGTTTACCGCCTGTCTTTGCACTTCGGATAGCTTCGATGTACTCTAAGTTTATAATTTCCTCTTCAAGGTCATACCCCTTTTCATCGGCTCTCAGTTGCAGGGTGGCAAGTCCAGTTTTTTAAAGATTTGAGGCTGGGCTTCTACCGGGGATTTCAGCTCTCACTCCAACCCAATTGACAAACAGGACACTATCGGTACACCGTCGTTCCATGTTAACGGTTAATTTAGTTGTTATAAATAAACAATAACCGTTATGATAAATTGGTTTAATTTATATCAGATTAGCACTATTTATAAGGTCGGAGCGAAGATAAATCTCCCAAAAACCTGTTGTACAAATTTCTGTAACATTGCGTAATCAACGAATGTTGATGAGCATCGCCCGGACGCGTGGGTTCAGTTGCCTCCTGCCTTGAACTAATGTGACACCTATAAAAACCAAGGACCATTCAACTTGGACATTTGCTGCTGTAATACGTCTCTCATCGATTTATAGTTCCATTAGCAACCAGACGATCCGACGAAAACCATTCGATCAACTTGAGACCTCGTATTCATAAATAACTATGCAAAAGATCTTTGAGTTTACCTACCTACCTACAGAAGTAGGCTCCCTTGGAATAGCGAAGGGTGTTTATACGATATGAAATCTACGTAATAAAATTATGTACATCTTCATACGTCGTCATATTATGATCTACTTTTGTTAAAAAATAAAATAAATAAATAAACAACATCACGCCTTTATTGTCGCGAAGGGGCAGGCAGGTCCAATTAGGTCCAATTTAATGGGTGGTGAGCCTTTTGTCATACACCGGGCACATTCCGTCTCCCCTCATCTGAGAGGAGTCCCGTGCGCTACAGTGGGACAGAGAAAAGTATGTGGTGATGGTGGTGATATGCAATTTTTAATAGTTACTATGATAAAAAATTAATTCATTTCCGTATCAAGTGGTCGCAAGCGCGACTGTTAAGTGTAATTAATTGAAAACTTTAGATACCAAAGGTCGGCAAAACACCACTGATGCGCGCAGTGTCACATGTCCATCGTCAACAGTGACCAAAATATAACCAGGTGCCCGTATGCTTATTTATCTCAATGTTATCCAAGAAAAGAAATTTACCAAGTTATTAACCCTAAAGAGCTATAATGAGTTAATAATTTTCAAAAATGATGAAATTATTAATTAATTGTAAGAAATTGTAAACCACTGACTTTAAGCAGTTCTTTCGGACCTTTGTTAATGAATATAAGTATTTATTTGTTTCTTTTTTGTAATGGCCCTTAAAATATCTAATTTTAAAATTATGATTTAAACATTTCACACTGTAGAGGAGAAATATTTAAAAAAAAAAACCAATAAATCCAAACACTTGTCAAATTTCATAGAAGCATACTAAATTGCCTTTAATCTGACTTACTTAACTCAAATATATCTATACTATATATATCTATTGATGGTTGTTCATTAGTCTCGCTACCGAACCGATTTGAATACTTTGTTATGTGTTATTGTATATGTGGTTAGTTTTGATCGTTTTATTTCAAAATAATAGAGAAATCCATCTAAAACATAATATAATATTATATCGGTAGTTTTGTATGGAAAATCATCTACTGACATGTTATACTACAATGTAATTTCAGCCATCGCCAATTCGTAATTCTTTAATAGCTGGCGTTCGTGGCATACAATGTTTATAATTTTTGGTCCTTACTCTATGATAATAGTAAGTAATGTAAAATGGAAAAAGTTAAGTGGGTTTTCTATATCTATGAAACTTTACGTTAGGCAAAGTATAATTCCAAATTCTAACTTTTCCTTTAATTTCTAGAAGAGAGCTGAAATCAGTAGAATGATAGTGGAACGAGTAAATACCTGGTCTTGATGGTGATTCGCAACACCTTTAGAGAGACGTAATAAATAGTTAATATACAAATTCTAACTTTTACGCGAACAGAGTCGCGGGCACAGCTATTTTGATATGTATATAAAGTTAGATAGATTTTAGACATTGAAATAAAGAATATAATATAAAGTAAAGAATCTAAAGTATAATAAAAGGTAAATAGGCATGAGTATGTGTTCTGAAAACCAACACCAACTCCAATTTATTTAGTGCACCTTATACTTAGTTTAACACTGAATATTATTGAGGTAACATATTATCGTCTTTTTAAAAGCTTTTATTTAACCTCACTCGTATGTATGTTCTGGAATCTTGCAATCAATATTTCACCCACTTCCACTGAAGCTATCGAGCTGAAATTTGGCACACATATTAGGTTCCGATGACAATGCATGAAAATAAAATAAAAAGTTATAAAAGCTTTTTAGAAAACGTTAACATATTAGCTCCTGCGATGGTGTTACTCGTATTTGCGTTACCATTTATTCAAAGCTTAAAAAATGTCAATTATTGCTGATAGAGGATATTTAATTTGAGCAAAACACAAATAAAATTATTACGTTAATAAAGTCACATAATCATTCTCAGGGTAAACAAGTTCAATATCTACTTTCCATAATTTTTTGACATTTTAATACTCGCTCGCTGCGACCCATACACGTCCCACTGCTGGGCACGGGTCTCCCCGACAGACTATGCTGCGGGAGGTCTAGAGCATACTCCACCACGCTGCTCCAATGCGGATTGGTGGAGGGGTTAGTAGCCAACCCAGTGTCGAATGTTCTCAAGCCACCCGAAGGTCTTCGACAAGGCTTAACGACTGTTTCCAGCATTGAAAACAACCGGGACCGACGGCTTTACGTGCCCTCCGAAGCACGGTAGCGTCCATGAAATTTTGCCACTAGCGGTCACCCATCCACAAACCGATCGCGTCCGTCGTTGCTTATCTCTTTCGATTACATTGAATCGACGCGAGCCATTGGGCTATGGACGCTACGCTACGCTTTTAATACTATTGAATCATATTTATGATCTTTAAATGGTCCAGTCTAGTTAAATTTTTACTTTGATAAAAAAAAAGTAAGAATAAAGGTTAACCATTTCCTTACATACACATATAGATATGTTATACCTTGAAAGATTAGCATTTAGTAAGAAATATATTAACACTCCTTATACCGAAAAATAATTAAATAAAGAAACCGAGCCAAAATACCCATTTAAAAAACTAAGACACACTAATGTGTAAGGCCCAATTAGTTTAATATAAGTAGATGTAAATTTATTTAACTTTAGGTAATATTTTTTTAGTTTTGTCTATTATTCGCAGGCTGATGAGAAGCTCTATAAGCAGATGAGATTGAATAATTATTTAATCATAGGGTGACACCTAGTAACAAAATTTCATGGGCAATACCCATCGGCATCGGCACGTTAAGCCAACAGTCTTGGTTGTGTTCAATGATAAAAACCATTGTTAAAGTCCTGCGCTCGGCTTGAGAACATTCAACTCTAACTTGGTTGGTCACTAACACCTTCACATACATATTGGATCAGTGTGGTGGATTATGCTCTAGACCTCCAATAACTGTAGGTATGGAGAACAGTGACCGACAGTGGAACGTCAAAACATAAAAGTAAATTAAAATTGGTTTTTATGTTTAGGAGCTTTGATATTACAGACATCCATAATGGTTACACGCATCAAAACCATTACTATTCGTGACCATTACTATTATAATGTTACACATAGATGTAATATTTGACAGACTTTGAATAAAATATCAAGTTAGTATTGTCTATTTAATTTAATTTTGACTTTCATTTTCAAATGCAGTGATCTAGAAGCATCATATTAAGATATCACATATAAATTATTTATTTCGTATCATACAGGCAGAACTATATTAACTCTAAATCTTCTAAAATTTGAGTGAGCTAAGCAGTGGAACGATAGGCTTTTTTTAGTTCTTGGCGACGTATTTGGCGGCGTACTCTAGGGCGCGGGCGATCTGGGCGGGCACGGCTGGTGGCACGGGGAGAGCATCGCTCTGAAAAAAATATTAATTATTTAATTATGTGGTACTACAAGAAGTTTTCTCGTTGACTTTTTGGAATTCCTAGAAAAAATCTTTGAATAGAAGTGTTAGTAGGTACTTGTACTAACATAGTCGATTAAATTTTCTGATTAAAGGACTCTTACTCTTAGAATTTCTTCTGAGTGTGGATTATTTTTTTCATCGAATTTACAAATATTTTTTCGGGTCATTTTAACGAAATATATAAAATCTGCCATCCCAAAGACCCTCACTAACGACATGAAGTTGAGTCTCTTACCTGGGGCTGGTAGCCGTTCTCATCAGCAGTGTAGGTGACGGAGATGGTCTTGCCTTCAGGGGTCACCCACGAGAAGGATCCCTGCGCAACGTCAGGGACTACGGGTGGGTTACCACCGAAGTTGCGAGGAGTACCCTGAGCCTGGGCGGCAATTCCATTGCTGGTTTCGAAGCTGGAAAAATAGATCAACAAATTTAAAGCAATTACTTAAATGTATAACTATATTATGCTCTCCTAACTGGGAGGATGCTGGGCCTTTGTATATTTTTGGATTGGTGGAAATTAAATTAAATTACGAATGAAATCAATCGGATCCCCTTCTCTAGATACTAATCTCAACAACATTTCCGCTAAGTACTTATACGCATAAAATTATCGCTAATAGGAAGCTACATTATCCCGAGTCCTATATACGAGTATGGTATATACAATACATAACATAAATCACGCCTGTATTATCGCGAAGGGGTAGGCAGAGGTGTGCAGTACAGCCACTTTTCACCAGTTACATTTAGGTCCTCCACCAATCCGCATTGGAGCAGCGTGGTGGAGTATGCTCTAGACCTCCCGCAGCTGCGTCTGTGGGGGAGACCCGTGCCCAGCAGTGGGACGTCTATGGGTCGCAGCATACATTTAGGTCCCATTTAATAGCTAGGTGAGCCTATTGCCTTACACCGGGAACAAATTCCGACTCCGAGCTGCGACCGGGTATTTGAACTTCTAAAATCCAATAGCTGTTGCCTGACCCGGGGATAGAATCCTGAACCTCTAGCTTAGCTTAGCGCTTGCAACCAGAGTCAGCTTGTAAAATATGAATATGTAGTACTTACAAGTAGCTGTAGCTGCCGTCAGGGTTGATCTCGTTTCCAGACTTGAGGGTCTCGGCCGAGCGCGCGTCAGCAGCTACTCGGGAGGCAACAACAGGGGTGACTGGAGTGTAGGGCACCGCGGGGACCACGGGAGCTACAGGGGCCACGGGGCGCACAGGGAAGGGAGTGGGGTTGACTTGCACGAACGCGGAAGCCTTGGCTACGGCGGGCTTGACGGGGAAGGGTGTCGCGCTCACGAATGGCCTATAAGGCTTATTGTTGAATGGCTGGTAACGGTTTTGCCCTTGCTGGTACTGGCCTTGCTGACCGGGTCTGTATTGACCCTGGTTACCGAAGCCAAAGTTGCTGTTCCTGTTGAACTGGGCGTTGGCAACGGCCAACGCACAGGCGAGAATGGCTACCTGCAAAAAAAATTAAATTAATAATCGGAATTTTGAAATATGTAGGTATATGTTTTTATCACATTAGTATCATCATTTACTTACGGCGAATTTCATATTTTTTTTTAGATAGATTTGCCTAGCTTGGTTGATCTAGTTTGAATGCCGGTAAAAAATCCGCGCAGGCTTTTATATCGTTATAGAAACACCCACTTTGGGCGGCGAATTGCAATAACATTTAAATAATTCGCTGATAGATTGAAGAACTGTATTAAATAACTTGGCATATATTTATTTCATATTATAATACATGAAATCTTTTCAGTAAAAAATATTCCTACTGTTCATATCGTGAAACTCATCAATATTATATGTACATTAACGTCGGCGATATTTTTAAAACAGATGAGATGCTTTAATCGATAAGTCGTTAAAATTATATTTTATGTATAGTCAATAGGTAATAATTAAAATAACAAACAACGGTGTATAAATGTTTGTTAAGCCGTACTACACAAGTATATGGCATAACTTTTCAGGCAAGATCATATTGTTTATTAATCGTTACTTGGAAACCTTTTTTGGGCCAAACCAAAATTAACTGATAAATTAACTAAAAATTAAGTTCCATAACCGTTTGGAAGTATATGCAAGCTCATAAGTTAAACGATCCTAAAGTTTTTTTAATATTAAAATCATCAATACAGAACAAAAACATACTAGGAATAAGTACACCAAATATACCGTATTTGTTATACCGGGTTTAGAGCGAAACCATGAAATTCGCCTATTCGAGAAGAAAATTTGAAGATAAAAGTTGGATTTATTAGAATTTATTTCCGTAAAGGAAGCTTGAATGGTCTCTCTAGATTACACTTATTATTACATTCAAGCTTCACCAATTCTTTAAAATCCACAAGAATTTGTGGATTTTAAAGAAGTGGATTTGTAGGTTTGAAAGCCCAAATAATAAACCTACACATAAAGGGGTTATGAGTTCTTGAGAAAATGAGTTATTGATAAAGGTCATCATAAAACATCTTCCTGCATTGAATAATTTGTGTTTTGGCTATCATAATAGAAAAACATACATGACATTTTTTTAAATTTTAATCATTATAAAATTATACAGCCAAACGTATAAATTTCAAATCAAGATATAAATTGTAAAAATGTGTAAAAAGTCATGATTCTAAAACATTATCTACATTAAAAATAAACATACTTTTATAAAAATACATATTCGTGTATTTGGATTGATTTATATCTATACTATAATAAATCTGAAGAGCAACTTTTTCTGTACATTGAATTTTTTTTCAAAATTTCAATTCAGGGGCATTATAATAACGCTTTAGAACTCAGAAATGTGATTTTTGAAAATATTGTCTGTCTGTCTGTCTGTCCGGGCATCACAAGAAAACCCGTGAATGGATTAGGATGTAACTTGGTAAAGTTATTACTCATAGTCCTGGTTAACATATAGGCTATTTTTATTCCCAGAAAATAAAGAGGATCCCATGGGATATAGATCGAAAGTTTGTATGGATTTTTTTTTAAATCTCAACTAATTCATTTCAAATTTGCAACAAACATTTTTTACAAAAATTAAAAGAATACGTGTTTACCAGTTTTTTTGTTTAATGTAAAGAAAAGAAAAAAAATACGAAATAATGTAAATATTTTCAATTTTACAAAACAAGCTCTAGGAATAATCGTAGGTGTTTTCGTATCGTATTTGATTATAATTAGATGAAGATATTATTTTCTCCAAAACAAATTCAGCATTTACTAATTTTCACCCTAGAAATGGTAAAAAAAGGAGTTATGTAATGAGTAAGGTTTGCACGGATTCTATACAGTCCTCACGTGAAAATGAAAACCTATCAACTGATTGATAAAAAATGTTAGTATGTTTAATTAATTAGTTAGTAAGTCTAATAAAATAAATTTACCAATCTCATATAATGCATAAAAACCGAAGAAAGTATTTTCAACCACCAAAGTATTGACTAATTTTCACTAATGGCACTTTGATTTTTCCTTACGATTTTGTCGTTAACTGAATATTTCATGTGATACACACCAAATTTTACTCGATTGATACCTGTTTGGAAACTAAAAAATAAGTTGAATTTGTATATTCCGACATTCTTTTCAGTTTTAATTAAGCTCTTAGAAAGCAAATATGCCTTCACGAAAACAAACAAGCCTTTCTCAAAATTCTAGAGATGCTAAAAGAAAGAGACTTCAAAGGTCTCAAGAGACAGAGGAAGAGCGTGAGCTACGATTCGTCGCTGCGACCCACAGACGTCCCACTGCTGGGCACGGGTCTCTCCCACAGACACTTCTGCGGGAGGTCTAGAGCATACTCCACCACGCTGCTCCAATGCGGATTGGTGGAGGGGTTAGTGGCCAACCCAGTGTCGAATGTTCTCAAGCCACCCGAAGGTCTTCGACAAGGTTTAACGACTGTTTCCAGCATTGAAAACAACCGGGATCGACGGCTTTACGTGCCCTCCGAAGCACGGTAGCGCCCATGAAATTTTTGCCGGTCACCTATCCACAAACCGACCGCGCCCGTCATTGCTTAACACTTTCGTTCACATTGAATCGACGCGAGCCACTGGACTATGGACGCTACGATTAAATGCTGATTAATAATAAATAAAATAATTAAATACTGATTAATGCTAAGTTATTACGTGCTGCTGAAACTCATTCTCAGCGTGATTTTCGAGTAACATATAGCTGCAGTAAGGATGCGTTGCCATCAAGTTACTGTGGACAATAGATGGGTTGCTCCTTATTCTCCGGTATTGACTAAAACTTTTATTGCCCATATAAATATGGAAGTTTGTAATACCGTAGAAAGTATCAAATACATAATGACCAAAACCACTTTTGCGCTAAGCAATGACTGAGATAAAGTTTGTCGGTTTCAATCTGGGCGTTATATTAGTTCTTCTGAAGCTGTGTGGCGTATATAATTTTTCGTATTCATGAACGATATCCGCCAGTCGTACATTTCGATGCGCATGTTCTTATGTGGGAGGGAGGGAGGTGCTTTAGGCATGAAAGCATACACCTTAGTCGCGGATTGTTGCAAAGTAAAAACTTATGCATAACATAACAGAACATCTCGCCTGTATTTCCCCGAAGTGTCAACTTTATTTCCCCTCTTATCAACATTTATGTATGGGTCCCATGTAATGGGTGGTAAGCCTATTGCCATATACCGGGCACATCGATCGATACTTAATTATTGATTCAAAATCAAACGAATTTTTTTTTTGATCAATTTTACGAGATTATCCGGGATAAAAAGTACCTTAAGTCACTCTCAGGCCGTATAGTATACCTATCCAAAAAATCACATTGATCCATCATTTCGTTGAGGAGGAGAAGGAGTAAAAGCCAACAAGCACACTTTCTCATTGATATTTTAGTAAGGATTTGTACTTTACATCCAGTTTCTATTTTGGTACTACACTATTTCTCTTTTGTATTTCGTGCCGTGTTCTTTGCAATTTAAAACCCGATTACTACGCGGACAGAGTCGCGGGTACTGCTAGTAGCAAATAAAAATAAAAGCTAGACCGCTCTAGTGACTAAAGCTGCTTAATAGATAACTAAACTCATCAATCCATAATTTATTCTATACCACAAGTAAATAAGATCATTTAAATATACATGACAACCTTGTGTATATTTGTGGTATTGTTTAACACCTAACAAATAAATAGGTATAGATAATAATATAGTTTGTAATTTAAATTACTTCAGTGTTTTCTGTATTTCGTAAGATAAAGAAAAATAAATTGAATACGAGTAGATAAAATAGATAATTTAAATTTTTATGAGTCGTTCTTACTTCCTGGGTAAATTGTGGATATTTTGTCCTGGATTTAAGACGAATGATACATCAACGTCGGTTCTCCGATATAAATTCGGCGTTTTTGTATATTTAATCTACAAAGGGTTAAACAAGATCTAACTCAAGTGAAGTCAAGCAATTATTCTTTTGACCTAACATGAAAACCTGTTGCCGCATTTTGACCAACATAATACTATGTTTTGAGTTAACATTGTAGGCGTTCCCTGAAAATATGTGGGTATGGGATATGGGATAGAAGTTTGTTTGGATATTTCTTAAATTTTGGCGACCGGAGAAGAACAGTAGTTGTGAGTATATAGGGAAAGAAAATCATTATTAAATATACTCGTAAAGTAATAAGAAATTAATGACTTAAAATACTTTTTTTTTATAAAATTTAATTGCCTTTTTTTCGAAATTTAAAGTTGTTTATCTAATTGAGCGGAAAGAATTCATGAACATGAGGAGGCAAGAAAAATATCTTATGAAGCTCGTTTAACCAGCTAAAGGTGGATGACACCACTGTCTCTACACTGCGGTGACCTGGCATAGAGTTCAAGATATTATTGCCCATACACATCAATGGCAGCTTGACGGCTTCATATGTGTTTGAGGAAATAAATTAAAATAAAGGTTTCGTATCGAAGACAAGCATAATACACAATCATGTACTATATTGCATACATGATATATGAAATCTTTATGATGTTATTTTGATACGTTCACAGACCTGATATTTTGAACTAGTGGACGCCCGCAGCTTCGCTCGCGTGTAATTAGACATTCATCCATCCATCCATCCATCAGCCTTTTGAGGTCCACTGCTGGACATAGGCCTCTCCTAAACGACACCACTCCGACCGGTCCTGTGCCTTCTGAAACCAGCGGTTTCCCGCCGTCTTCTTCAGGTCGTCTGTCCACCTAGTCGAAGGGCGACCTGTGCTCCTTTTTCCGAGTCGTGGTCTCCATTCGAGGACTTTTCTCCCCCACCGGTTGTCAGTCCTTCGAACGACGTGGCCTGCCCATTGCCACTTCAACTTACTAACCCTGCGAACTATGTCGGTGAGCTTTGTTCGCCTACGGATTTCATCATTTCTGATTCGGTCTCGTAGCGAAATACCAAGCATAGTTCTCTCCATAGCGCGTTGAGTGACTTTGAGCTTGTGCAAGAGGCCGACGGTAAAGGACCACGTCTCGGATCCGTATGTCATCACTGGCAACACACATTGCTCGAAAACTTTCGACTTCAGGCACTGAGGTATCTTGGACGTAAAGATATGTCTTAATTTCCCGAACGCTGCCCAGCCGAGTTGGATTCTGCGAGTGACCTCTTTCTCGAAGTTGGATTTTCCCATCTGGACCACTTGTCCCAGGTAAATGTACTCATCGACAACTTCGAGAGCAGTGCCATCAACAACCACCGGTTTAGGTATGACATGCACATTGAACATGACTTTCGTCTTGTCCATGTTCATTTTCAGACCCACCCGTTGTGAGGCACTGTTCAGGTCCCCAAGCATAGTGCTGAGGTCATCCAGCGATTGCGCCAAGATCACTATATCGTCGGCAAATCGGAGGTGAGTGAGGTGTTCGCCATTGATATTGATGCCGCGACCTTTCCACTCCATCAACTTGAACACATCTTCCAATGCAGCGGTGAAAAGCTTTGGGGATATGACGTCCCCTTGCCTGACACCTTTCTGCAGTTGGATGGGGTTCGTGCTTCTGTCGTGTACTCGGACCGACATGGTGGCGGCTTTGTAAATACACTTCAATGCCTCGATATACCTATAGTCGATCTGGCACCGCTGCAGAGACGCCAGCACCGCCCAGGTCTCGACAGAATCAAAGGCTTTCTAATAGTCCACATACGCTACGCATAACGGCTGGTTGTACTCCTCCGTCTTCTCTATAACCTGCCGCAGCGTATGTATGTGGTCCATGGTACTGTAGCCTCTCCGGAAACCGGCTTGTTCGGGAGGCTGGAAGTCGTCAAGCCTGCGAGCAATTCTGTTAGTGAGGACTCTCGAGAACAGCTTGTAGACGTGGCTCAGGAGCGCAATGGGCCTGTAGTTCTTTAGGAGGGTTTTGTCGCCCTTCTTAAAGAACAGTATCACCACGCTTCTGCTCCACGCCTCCGGGGTTGCTCCACTACTGATGACAGAATCGAACAACTTTTGGAGCGCTACTAGGACGGGTTTACCGCCAGCTCTTAGCAGCTCTGTTGTGATTCCATCATCACCCGGTGCCTTGTTGTTCTTGAGCTGTTTGAGTGCCCCACTAATCTCGTACAGGCTGACGTCCGGGATATCTTCAGTATAGTGTCGGGTTAGTTTTGCTCGCTTGTCATGAGCACCAGCAGAAGCTGGGGCTTGCGAGGAGGTGTACAACTGTCCGTAGTATTTCTCAATTTCTCTCAGAACTTCAGGCTTCGAAGAGACTATGGTTCCGGACTCGGTCTTCAGCCTCGTTAGTTGACTTTGCCCGATGCATTGATCTCGCGCAAACACTTTAGAGCCTTGGTTCCGCTCTATAGTGTGTTTGACGCGTTTGACGTTATGTGAACGCCAATCGCGTCGTCTGCTCGCTGAGATCTCCGCATCGAGCCGTCTGCACTCAGACGTTGAGGCTGGAGATTGGACGCATAGCTCTCGTCTTTTCCTCATCAGACTGAGGGTATGTTCTGAGAGAATTTGAGACCTACCTCTGGAGGCGGTCTTAAAGAACTTAGACCCGACCTCATGGACAGTTGTAACAAACCTGGTGTTCATCTCGTCCACTGATACGCTAGGTTCAAGACACGCGAAACGATTTTTCAACTCGAGCTGAAAGTTCTCAGAGCCCTGGATTTGGACATTTGAGGGGCGGAGTGTAGACTTCATCATGCGTGACCGCTCGAGCTTTACGTTGATATTTAGGATGCCTCTGACCATTCTATGATCGCTACCGGTTTTAAACCTACTGATCACAGAGACATCCTTAAATATGTGCCGTTTGTCTGCCATGATGAAGTCTATTTCGCTTCTCGTGGAACCATTAGGACTCATCCAAGTCCACTTGCGATGCTCTTTCTTCTTGAAGAAGGAGTTCATCATGAAGAGGTTCTCCCTCTCCAAGAAGCCAGATAGCATGTGGCCTCGGTGGTTCCGATGTCCAAAACCAAAGGGCCCAACCTTCTGCTCATTGCCGTGACGCGCGCCAATCCTTGCGTTGAAGTCCCCCATAACAACTGTGAAATGAGTCTTTGAGGTATTATGTATGGCTCTACTGATGTCCTCATACAATACCTCAACCTCTTCATCTGGGTGTGTCGAGGTCGGCGCATATACCTGTATGACCTTCAGCGAGTACCTTTTAGATACTCTGAGTATAAGGTATGCTACCCTGTTCGACACACTACCGACTTCCACAATGTTGTTGACGAGGGACTTGTGGACGAGGAACCCGACACCACCTTGGGACTGGTGTTCGCCCTTCCGGTGATAGAACAAGTTGCCGGACTTAAGGATTATCGTGTCCTCCCCCTGTCTTCGGACTTCAGATAAACCTAGGATACTCCAGTGCAACTTGTCTATCTCTTCTTCCAGCTCACATAGCTTGTCATCTAACCTCAGTGTCCTGGTATTGTATGTTGCCAGGTGCAGGGTCCGTTTGAGATTTTGGTAGCCGGATCTCTGCCGGAGATTATCGCCCCTGGCCCCGCCGTTACCCTGGCCGCTACCGTAACCAGGACGAACGGGCCGCCGGGAACTTGGGGTCTGGGCTTAGTGACTTTTTTCATTTTGGAGGTATTAGCCAGTAGTCACCACGCTTGGCCATTGCGTGTTGGTGACCGCAGTTGCTTTGCACAGAAGACGCTGCTGCCCATCTCCTGGCATCTGGTATTACTCTCAGTAATACATTGTCGCTCGTTAGCACCACCCAGGGGGTACGTGTAGGGTTTCCTTCGGGTATCCACCTACGGACGTGAGCGACCACCCCCCGAGAGCGAGACATTCACTAACTTCAAAAACGGCAAAGTTTCATACTAACTTTGCACCCCCTTTGGGTACGGAATCCTAAAAACTACCAAGCGTATCCATCCAAACAAAATAACCGATAAATTGCTACTTGCAATTTTGGTTACCATCTTGTTGTAATGAATAACTGGTTATTATTTCACGGTGGGTTATTAACGAGTAGTTAATAACCCACCGTGAAATAATAACCAGTTTGCTTAGAAAAATATATTATTCGGGATCACCGAATAATTGCAGGTATCTTTATGTAACTGATCATTAATGATAATTGTAATTCTAATTCACCCATGAAAGACTTCACCAAGAGGTTTGTGTATAACTCTAAATAGAGCGTGATTTTTAAACTCTGACTTAACTTAAGTTAAACTTGACTTAATACTTAAACTTGACTTAATACGAATGAAATCAACTGAATATGTGGTAAAAACAAAAAATTTGGTAATTAGTGGTTTACTATGTTAACTGTTTATCATACCTATTTACTTTTTTTTTGTCACAAGTGACATAGCTATAATTTGTAAAATCAACCCCTTAGAAAGAACAAAAAAAAATCAGTTTAAAGTCTAATGAGATGCAGTAGGTATAATAGATTCGGAGCTTTTGCCGAAATCACTTAATTAATTACCGCATTCATTTAGAATTTAAAAATAAACAATATATAAAATATATTTCTGAATGTGGAGTTCTTCGACCCTAATTTGCAAAGCATGATCTCATGTTTGTGGCTTGAAGCTTGTCAAGTAACTTTTAACAGCCAAACCGAATTATAATTTCTTTAAGAAAGACAGAAGGCTTAGTAACAGACTTAATAGTTGTTTAGTATATTTCTTTATATTATCTATCTATATATATATTAAAACTAACACACTATTTCATACCAGAACACAATGTTTAAACAAACATAGGTACATACAAAACATAATACACTATCAAAGTAAACGTTCAACTTGAATGTATGCTATTAAACCCAGTTATTATTATTCCCTCTATACCACTGAAAGTTCACGCTTTTGGCAAATTGTAGCTTTATCTACGAGGAAGTTAGAGGGGGCTCGAAATCATTTGGAATAGTTTCGAGAAAAGTAAATTCACTGGCGTATTTTATATTATTGTTGCAAGCTGAATAAAAGAATTGCATTGTATTGTATTGTATCGGTAACAATAAGTTTGTCAATGTGAATTGTAATTCGCAACTTTGATTTAATATTCGGAATTTAAAAGGTAACAACATGTAGAGTATTTTAATCTTATCGATAAACAGTATAATATTTATGTAGATTATAATTTACGATGTAACATAATTTTATCTTGGAATTTAAAACATTTTAATTAGGCATAATGTGATCTCATTTTTAATATTCGATCGACATTAAAATGTTAAATTTGCGGCTTTTATATTTCGGATCATATTTAACCGAGGTTTTTCTTTTGTCTTTAACCATGTGATAACTTCGTCCACGTAAAGTAATACAATTATTATATGTACACACTAGTGAACGCCCGCAGCTTCGCTCGCGTAGAATTAGACCCATTAACGATGTCTACCCGTCTAAAGACTTCAAAAACGGCAAAGTTTCATACTAACTTTGCACCCCCGTTTTACCCCCTTAGGGGGTGAATTTTCAGAAATCCTTTCTTAGTGCTCCCCTACATTATAAAAGGAACCCCTGTGCAAAATTTCAAGTTTCTAGCCCTTATAGTTTAGGCCCTGCGTTGATATGTCAGTCAGTCAGTCAGTCAGTCAGTCAGTCAGTCAGTCACCTTCTCCTTTTATATATATAGATTGTATACTCCAAATATACTTTAAAACTGATTGTGGTTCTTTTCCATAGTTAGATCGGGCTCATAGATTTTTAACGACTCCATTTTAAAATACAAGCATGTAGTGTTTTAAATGGAGTCGTTAAAGTTTTAAGTTAAGAACTATAGTTGATAAGTTATAAATTCAATAATTCTAAAATATTGTAATAAGTGCATTTGCCTTTGATATCCATTTAATTTCATGATGTGAATTTATTAATTATGCAGGCATTCCAAAATCCAACGAGATTTTTTGTTTCTTAAATATATTAATTATGTAATGTAATAAAATAAATTTAATATAATATTTAGAATACTTTGATATTCTTCTGTGTATAGTAACGCATGATTAACGTGTTAAAATCTAGATCTAAATTCATGAATGTAACCTTTAAGGAACGTTTTGACATGATTTATTAAAATAAGTGATTTTTATTATGTTCTTGTACCCGCACCGTTTCTTAGGCCCAGACTAAACACGAAATAATGATCTATATTATTTAGTTACGAGTGTGTACTAAGTATCTTGTTGTAATAAATTGTAATGATATGCCCAATGCCTATGCCCAATGCCTATTAAGATAGGGTGAGATCGATCAATTGAATCAATACATAATAACCTCCAGAATCCGTAATAACCTCCAAAAAGAACCTAGCAACATTCAATGCAGGTTTCATCAGGGAACCACCGGCGGATCGATTATTAAAGATACAGATACAGAAGCATAAGATGATGTTATCAGATGTATGTAAACAGGGGGAAGACGCGGTAATCCGTTCCAGTAACATGTTAAACCACACCATGGGATTAATGTCCCCCCCTCTCTCTCTCTTTATACTTTGCCCATGTTCCATTGTCAAGTGCACCGTGCGTTTGACATTTTTTTTAATGTTTCGGGCTTATATCGTTTTCTAGTTAATTTTACTGGAAGTTAAATATAAATTTCAATAAAATAGTAGATTTTGAACCCCCGAAGCAAAAAGAGAGGGGTGTTATAAGTTTAACGTGTCTGCCTATGTATTTGTCGTGGCTCCCAAACGGATGAACCAATTTTCGTTTAGTTTTCCATATAATAGAAAACTTTACTTCACTTCTCTCTCAAACACACCTCGTATATAAAATTAATAAACAAACAGGGCTAGCTAAATAAAAGCCTTTAAAAAAATGAACATTTTTGATTTTTCTATAATCCTGTAAGATAACTTAGAGCAAAATTCTAAATACTCGATATTAAACATTAATTTAGGCAGGCGTACAACGATTATACATGTTATTATTATATTGTCTATGGAATTAAATAAAAAATATAAATCTAAAAAATTGGATTGTTAGAAATATTTTTTATAAATATTATCTACTTCTACTCATCAACTCGACCATGGCCATGGCCCATAAATTTTTGGAACATCTCCTTTACGATATTTAAATATAAAAAAGGCTAATAAAAAACCGAACAATAAGAAGTTATTAAAATTTCGTTTATACCCGTAATAATTTACAATCAAGCCGGCAAATGTAGTGTGTTTCTTTCACATCAACAGTAAAGGCACATAAAGGTTCATTCGTTTTTTATGAGCTGCATAAAGGCTTGTCCAATTGAGATTTAACATGATTGTATTTATACGGATAGATTTTATATAGACATTGTTTTTCATCCTGATTAATAATTAGTATACCTACGTTTGAAATTTTGTATGATTTTTTTAGTTTTTCGATATCCTATGCTAGGCGAGCAATCCTTTGGGCGGCCACTAGTTTAGTTAGCTAGAACCTATTAATGTTCCACTGCTGGGCACGAGTCTCTTCTCACCAGCAGCCCTTCAGGCCTAAAGCAAAGTCCCGAAGGCCCCAATAGCCCAAATAGCACAATTGTTTTTTAGCTTGTGAATGATTTTATATTAAAAAAATATACTGCGTCTATAAAATTTAGTGCTAAAAGATGTGCTCTTAAACAAATAAACGTGCATTGTGCTCGTTGTAATGCGCGTCGCAGAGTAAATATTTTGTATTTACCAAATTGTCACAATTTGGAACGTTTCGATGATACACTTTTACAGCGCCTATGGCAGATTTGCTTCTTTAAACAACTTATTATATCTATAGATGTACCTTTCGATAAGAACCAAGTTTGACAGCTTTTTTTGTTCATGAAATTTGTGAAAATAGTTTATGAAATTTGGTTCTTGTTTAGAAATATTACACTTTTCTTTAGTGACTATTTTTCCAAGAGTATTATACCATTTTGGAATCTTGATTAGTTGTGTCAACTTTTAAAAAAACTTGCCATAGTAGTGTCCATACTTTTTTTTACACCACAATGAGTGAAAGTGGACTGAGAGTACCTAAATTTGATTAAAATTTTTAGGGAAAACAATGATTTTAATTGTTTATTGTGTACATTATAGGAATTTTAAGATTTGTGGTAGATAGCAGTACTACTTAGGTCACGGATACAAAAAAAATCAGAAATATCTTTAAAACTGTTGTCATGGTAGTTAAAAATATCATGAGGGGTGTCATTTTTCTAAGAATTTCCATTTTTATTATGTAATTTGAAAAAAAATCGAGATAATTTTTTTTCTTTTTTTTTCTGAAGTAGTCATTAGCAGTCCCAACCTCTGGTTTTCGCTTATCGTTGAGTTTTGGGACACCTTGTATATAAAAATTTACACGAGTATGCCGCATTTGCTATCGTTGAAAGATGACATGCACCTTAATTATCATCTTTTATGAATGTAAAAAGATAAAATTGATGAAATAATAAATCGATTCTGTTGCGTGCAAGTCCTTTTTCTTTCCTTCACAAATAATACGGGATATTTATATTAGGAGCTTTGTAAGAGCAATGCCCTGAATTAACTCGTAACGTAAACGTTTGTTCACCATACTCGTACAGCTGTCAAATACGACTAAACTGCAAAAGTAAGAGTATGTATCGATTATTTTTATTTTATTTTCGGAGTTCCTCTGAAGTTATTATCTACATTCATTTTAAAAAATATTTTTCATTTTACAATATACGTCAATATTAATTGTGAAATATATATTGAATATATTTAATAAAAATGCTATTTTTCTCGTATTAGGCTCGCCATTTGTGGTTTTATATTTAATTTGATTCAATAAAGATCAGTAGGTATATAAATGAAATGCAGATATTAGTTTATGAGTATCGATAATATTTTATTGTTGATTTTATTGCTTAAAATGTATTTATATTTTGTATTTGTAAATTTGGGGCTTAAAGTTTACATACTGTAAACAGCTCCTTGGTGGTGTGGTGATGATCATTCATACTTGTTCCATACCATTCGTTTGTGTCCAGCCAATTAATGTTCGCAATCTAGTAGTATGGCATTTATGAATGCTAGGCCTTTTTGGATGGCGATGTATTTATTTAACCGGATTTAATACATATCATTTAATATGAACATTCCGTTTGTGTACGAGAACAGAGCAGTTGAGGCGGAGATTATTATGCATAAATGTTATAGGTACATATATTGGCGCTACCTTATAAACGAATGAGGAAGAAGATCCATGAAGTTCGATAACCTTTTAACAAGTATTTGAAGCTGACTACTAAAAGCGGTAAACGTATCAACCAGATCAGCGGGGTTTGTTCAACCTAAAAATAAAACTTGGGCCTTTACGAATATCGTCCGGGAGTAGAAAGAGTGGCTATTTGAACCCTGAGGTTATTCACATCAAGTTTTATCGCTTACACATTTAAGACCCACGTATTCTGTAAAATAAAAAGGGACATTATAAATTATTTTCGGGACAGGTTACTTATTTGTGACGAATATTGAGTAACTGACATAGACTTTTTTATTTATTTTGTTTAATTCGATATAAGTTTCAACACTAATACCATAACACAACACTAGTATAACAGCGAGGCTTCCAAGTTGGAAGGACAATCGCGTCTTCGCTATTGTATTTGCTTTGTACCAAAGTTCGACATAAGTACTCGTAATGCTAATGCTTGAAAGAGTTCGCTCGTTTTTGTCATCAGAACAGCCAAACGTTATTCACATATATTTGAAGATATTATAAAATTAAGGAAGATGTGCTCCAGTAGGATGAAAGCCATTCTCGTCCGCCGTGTAGTCAACTCTATACGTGCGGCCGTCATCGCCGATATACTCGTAGAACCCGGTAGTCCTAGTGCCTCCGCTAACCGCATCCACTACTCCGCTCTCACCAGCGCTTATTCCGTTTTCAGTAAGATATTTATAGCTGTAGCTGTTTTCGTTTGCATCATTTTCTTGTACAACAATTCTTGCGTTGCCTTCGTTATTGTATTGGGTTTTGTATACGGGTACGACGTTCTTAGCAGGTGTGTAAACGATAGGTCGAACTGTGGAGACGACGACTGGTGGGCGAGAGGTGACACTGGCAAGCGATGACGCCTCTTGTTCCAATCTGTAAATGGCAACAGCATTTGCTTTAAGGCAATCTCTTAAATAACGTCTTTTTGACCTATATCTAATATGTCAAAGAAAAATACATGTTCAAGAAATCGAAAGTTCTCATACGACTAAAGATTAGGTATTGTTTTTGTCAACTCTGTTCGTCCTGTTGGGATCTGTACGTCTCTACGTCTTTAAAGGACTTTAATGTAGTATTGATAGTATTGACTTTACATGATTTGACCGTTAGTGAAGATTAGTATATTCAACTTGTAATTAGTGTGGAGATGAGAGCGAGAGAGCAAGATAGGAGACTAGTAATGTATTCATAATATTATTATTTAAAAAAAGCGGTGACAGCCTATCGCGGCTATCGAACTCGCCTCTCATTCGAGCGGTCCGGGTTCAAAACCAAGCGGCACGCACCAATAACTTTTCTAAGTTATGTGCGATTTAATAAATTAAATGTCACTTGCTGTAACGGTCAAGGACAAATCGTGAGGAATCTCTGAATGCCTGAGAGTTCTTCATAATGAACGATACGAAGGCATGTGAAGTCTGCCAATCCGCACTTGGCCAGCGTGGTGGAGTAAGGCTTAATCTCTACCCTTCCCGACCGAGACCAACAGTGGAACAAAGAAAGGGTTGTGATGATGATGATAATGAATATTATTACACCATCCTTTATAAGCTCGTTACTTACAAAATGCTGCATCAGTATGCAATAATTCTTAAAAACGTCATACCTGGTTCTATAGTCAGTAAAAGGAGCCAGTAGCTGCTGGTAAGGACTCAAGTCTTTATAATACTTTTGTTCGGTGTTGGGGTAATAAGGGTTGTAGCGGTTGTACTGGTTGTCCCTTGAGTAGACGTTTCTATATCTGTCGTAGTACTGGGTGTCTTGCACACCGTGGTACTTGCCGTCATCACCGTACTTCTCTGGTCTGTATTGACCGTTATCGTTAGCAAGGGATAGATGAACGACTGCAAGTACTACTACGGTTAGCTGTAAAAAAATAGAGATATTTTTTGAATTATACATACATAATATGACTTCGAAATAGTAATAAACTCTGCTAGTCATCCAGGAGTTTGACCATCTAACGTCTCCATTGCCAGATCAACTCAATGGTATAATCGTGATCAGCTTATAGGTCTGTCACTGCATGTCTTATGAACTTGAAAGAAAACTAAAGTTAATTAAAATTCAGTTGATTATTGTTGCAGTAAAATTTAATTAAACATTAAATTATAGCGGGAAATCACTGGATTCGAAAGGCATATGATCGGTCGGATTGGCGTCATTTAGGGGTATGCCTATGTGGGCTTCGAAAGGCAAATGATGATGATGAAAATTAATAGTTAATTATTATTATTTAAATTAAAGCATTAGTTAACATAGCACAACTAAAACAATAGTTAACGAAATTCAGCTTTTACTTAATTCCAAATTTTCAACAAAATATTTCCTAGTTTTGAACTTACCACGATTGACTTCATTTTTCTAGAAGTTCGAAGGACCCAAGAGTCTAAGGAGTAGTGATACTCCAATACAACCTACCGTTTGTTTTTATAGAGTGATCAAATTCGTAAATGGACTACTTGTTGCAAGACTATACCTACCGATACGATCAATAAATTCATGGATAATCTAATTTACATTCTGTGTTTGTTGAGATGGCATTGAAAAGCTTATATGGAACTTTGTGTAATATATTACACCATTTACCACGCCCATGGGCAGAAATAGGATCATGCTTTGAATAAAGTAAAGGTATCATTCTTTCAACTCCTATATCATTCATACTAAATCTGAATAACATTCGTAAATATTCGGAGATCGTTTTCTGACTGTCAAAAGGTTCAACTAAAATCACAGAAAATACCCAAGAAATACATAATTAAACGAAACAGTACAGGTCTTTGTATATATAGAAGAGCATTTAGTTAATTTTATCAAAGGGCAGTTTTAGTCCAAATCTTAAAATATATATTTCTTGTGTACGTGTGTATGACAGTGAACTCCTCCTAAAGGACACGTTTATCTTTCCATACAACTTGGGCCATGAGATGTACCTCGGATACAAAAATTGATTTTTGGAGAAAAAAATGCGTTATTTTATTAAAAAAATAAATTAGATTTTTTACTGCATTTGTACCACCTAAAATTAACTTTAAAAGATAATTTATGTATTGCAACACTGCAAGTTATGGCAATCTAATTCAATCTATCATAACATTGCGTTTCGGTTGTTACTAAATATGTAATTACTCTATACCCATTTATAAAATATACAATAAGCGCATTGTATTAATAAACTACCTTAAGAAACAGAATCATAGTATCCTATATTGATTTAAATATTCTATTAATTACCATTAAAGGCTAATTTTTTCTTGAAATCGTTTTTAAACTAGTAATAATTTGTAAATTGAATACAGGTTAATAGATCTATAATGTGTGACTGACGTCTGTCACTAAAACTGAAGTTGGCAAATGACATAAACAGTGCAGAGTAGTTACCACGTAGTATCCCTTATTAGTTTGTGGTTACTACTATGTGAAGTTTTGTGGTACGAAATGTTGTATTTTTTATTATTTTATTACAAGCTAACTATAAGGATTCTAAAAATAATTGATCGACCATTAGTTTTAGTATATTGTAAGGAATTTTTACCAATACTTTGTACCTCGGTACATCGTTTGGCCCAAAATTGATCGTCTCCTTTAGTCCACTGGAAAATGTTTTTAATTCTCGATTGTAGTATGTTTGTGAATGACTGATATTTTACATGAAGTGTCGCGTCACTTTGACATTTCATATGGCAGAACAACGTTTGCGGGGCTAGTATAATAAATATAATCTACTAATAAATTTTAATATACCTAAAGAAATAAAAAAATCGATGGATAATATTTCGATGAAAAATTGCTTAAAATTTACCTTTAGGCATATCTTATCACCACTAACGATTTTACATTCGTAATGCGACCTTATTATTCTACTTAAGGGAGATATTTAACAAACCGAACTTTCCCAGGGTGAACATTAGCCCTTCTTATTTTAAGCAGGGTTACTCAATGCTCATAATTGGAAAAGTTTGTGCTAGTATGAAAAGTTGTCTTACGGAACTGTTTTATAAATGACCACATACCTACTGAACCTATCGAGAGCCAAAATATAAATCACGTGTTTCTTCCGTATTGCGTAGGCTTGACCATATAGCTATAAATTGTTATATTTTGTCCACATAAATTAGTTATTCCTCATCTCACAGTTGAACGAGAGATACAATATAGGAAATAACAAGACTATGTTCCAAAAATAATTGACTACTGGACTGACCTACTGGATAAGAAAAGAGGGACAGCAGTTGTTAAAATAAGGATAGGTCTACGTAATTATTATTGCTATTCTTCCCCTCTTATTGAGTGTTTGAGGTAACGAAATTTTTCTGCTATAATCTATAATACTTACAGTGGCTATCCTGCAATCATAACATTTAACTTAAATTATATTTCACACTCACAGTGTTAAATTTTAAACTAGCAGATGCACGCAACTTCGCTCGCGTGGAATAAAACATAACAATAGTTTCTTTTACCCCACATCTTTTTATATTTTTGCTGCAAACATTTGTTGCAAATATGAAGCATTTCTATTGAAATTTAAGAAATATATAATCAAACTTTCCATATCCCAAGCCACCCTCAATGTTTTTTGGGACCGCCTACACTGCTAACTCAAATTATAGTATTAATTTGTTCAAAATGCTTCAAAAGCAAAAGGTTTTAATGTTATGTCTAAACAATAATTACTTGATTTGACTTTAGGTACAACTTTCCTCCCAATTTTTAAACACCCATCGTTTACCCAGAAACACCTCTTGAGGGACAAAAATTATTTTTAATACTGTTTTTTCTTTATCTTACAGCTTCGCTCGCGTCCAATTAGATATAACAATAGTTTCGTTTACACCTAGCGATAAAAGTAGGTATGTATTATCATTTAGGAATCAATTTATTTATTTGAAATTAATTATCAATTTTTATTGTAGTTATGGTTCACTATTTTGACTATAATGGCTTACACACTTAGATAAATACTGTGGCGGGCTTTTATGTAAGACAATTTAAGATAAACATTTCCATCATACATTACATATGTGTAACTCTAGCGGTTTTGGCAGCGACACTAGAATAGCTCGCAGCTGGTAGATTTTTTCCTACTTACTTGATACTTATCGTCATAATATTTTGGACAATTCACACAATATCTTTATAAATTGTAGCCTATGTCTTATTCTGATGTATAAGCTATATTATTGTAAAGTTTCATTAAAATCCATTCAGAACTTTTTACGTGAAAGAGTAACTGTTGTGACATTGAAACCAGTACGTTCGGATGACAACTGTTTTATTCAATCAGTAGGTAGTTACATTACATTCACTTTTAATAATATAAATATGAAACTACCTACAACATCTCCCCCTAAATAGATAAACCGACAAAGTAAATAATTTCACAAATATTTATGTTTATGAAGATGAAGCTTTCTTACACGTACCTACTCACTTTCCCCAACAGTATTTTTATAAAGGAAAAAAAAAAAAGAACGAAAAACTAAATATAGGCAGGTAATTACACAAAAATATGTTATTTTAATATATTAGTTTCATGTTTAGAAATTTTCTTCACCCTTTTACGAGTGAGAGGAGGCTCATTTTGTGTCTCACTTACTCCAACTTCTCGTTGTGCTTGCAGAAGGCACTGATCACTTGGCAAATACTCCTTCTCATCGTAAACGGGCGAACAAAGATTATTCCGTAACATGTCATGCGGTTCCCTTGGTGACACCATGGACCTACTCGGACCATACCCTGTGCCGTGCGCACCGCCAGCTCTCCCCTCGGGCTCACATCTAATCAAATGTCGCCGATTACGTCGGTACAATACTCCTCGCTTGTTTTTAATTACATGGGATCTAGGGGTATCATGCTTGCGGTGCATAGGTTCCTTACAGTGCGCGTTCGAATATACCTGACACACTTTACATCGCCTTACATACAACTCGATGTCCTGGGTAATTCCCGGCCAGAACAACACCTCTCGTGCACGCCTCTCGCACCGGTCTATCCCCTGGTGCCCTTCGTGTATTATACCAAGCATCTCGTTTCTAAGCGAGCAAGGAATTAGCACTAGTTTATTTTTAAATATGACGCTATCAATTGTAAATAACTGGTCTCTTATGGAATAAAAATATTTTAAATCATTAGGAATTTTATGCAATTTTTCTGGCCAGCCATTGTTTATGAAATCTATTAATTGACAAAAAAGTTTATCTTTCAAAGTTTCCTTCTTAATTAGTTTTAGTTTGTTTTGTGATATCGGCAAACTATCTATAAGATAGTGTACTTGGTATAATACACCTCTAGTTACACTGTCATCGTATAAAATCGGAAGAGGCGCGCGCGACAGCGTATCAGGTAAATACATATATTTACCCGGTTTATAGGAAACTTTCAAATCGTACCCCTGCACCCTGAGTAACATCCGTTGCAAGCGAACTGGGACCGACTCCAATGCCTTTTTAAAAATGCTTTCGAGAGGCTTATGATCAGTCTCAACGAGCACGTCTGCCTTCCCGAAGATATATTGGTGAAACTTCTCGCACGCGAACACGATCGCCAACATCTCTTTCTCGATCTGCGCGTACCGAGTCTGCGCGGCGGTGAGCGTGCGCGACGCATACTCAACCGGACGGCCCCCCTGCAGCAGCACGGCGCCCAGCGCGCGCGCGCTCGCGTCCACGGACACTACCGCCGGCTGCGCCGCGTCGTACAGCGCCAGCACGGGCGCATTGGACACGAGCTCCTTGAGGGAACTAAAACATTTCTCATGGCCCGCTTCCCAACTCCAAGCTACGTCCTTTTTTAGAAGTTCCGTTAAGGGGTATGTGGACTCTGAATAATTTGGTATAAATTTAGATAGGTAATTGATGGCCCCTAAAAATCTCTCCAAGGATTTTTTATCGGTAGGCGCCGACATACATTTTATAGCACTGACTTTGGCCGGGTCTGGTTTCATTCCGTTTTTATTAAAAACGTGACCTAAGTAAACTACTTCTTCGACGCATATTCTACATTTTTCTTTATTAAATTTTAAATTTATGTTTCGCGCCTTTTCTAACAACGCACGTAAGCGTCTGTCGTGCTCGGCTTTCGTACGACCCCAACAAATTATGTCATCAATAAATGAGTCGACGCCCTCCAGACCCTCCACTAGCAGTTGCTTAATCTTAGAATGGAAGACCTCCGAGGCGCAATTGACCCCATAGGGTAAACGCAAATACTGATATCTGCCGTAAGGGCTGGAGAACGTACACAAATCTGCACTCTCCGCATCTAGTTTAACGCACCAGAACCCGGAATTAGCATCTAAAACTGAAAAGTACTGCGCGCCGTGTAACTTAGCCGCTATCTCGTTCACGGTTGGCAGTTGAAAATGAGCGCGTTGAATGGCTCTGTTCAACGGTCGAGGATCTAGGCATATGCGTAAGTCACCGTTTTTCTTAGCCGCGATAACCACCGAATTAACCCATCTCGTCGGGTGATCCACTTTCCTAATAACGCCCAATTCGACCATCCTATTTAATTCAACCTGTAACTTATCTCGCATGTTCAAAGGAACCTTACGCGACGCGCTCACCTCCGGCTGGACCGATTCATCGACGACGATGTGGTACTCTCCCGGTAAACAGCCTATTCCCGTAAACAAATCACTAAACTCCTGCATATCGATCGAGTAAACGCGTTTAATCAAACCTAACTCGGTGCACGCTTGTCGGCCCAGGACACTTTGACAATCGATATCAGCAATGGCGAATTTCAATATGTACATTCTATTTTTATACCACCACTTTAAGTGACAAATGCCTCTAACCGGTACAACATCACCACTATACGACTGCAATCTTACATTTGTTGAATCATTCAAAAAAGCAGGATCGAATCCCAACGACTTAAAACTATTGAAAGATAACACATTAATATCGGCACCCGTATCTAATTTAAACTTTTCATTGCCAAACTCACATCTTAAAGTCTCAAACCAATCGTCTTTTGTATTTAATCTTGAAATATTTCGCAGCATCGAAATGTAAAATGACTCACCACTCTCGTCCCCCGACTCGCTACCAACATTACTGTCACTCACCGCCACCTCATACAGCCTTTTCACTCTCGTATTCACTTGACACATTCTTGCGTAATGACCAAAATTATGACACACATAACACCTCACACTTTGCGCCGGACATATTCCCGGATCGCACCGCAGGCCGCACCCGCGGCATCGCTCGCCGGCCGGGCGCGCACGCCGCGGCGGGGGGTGCGGGCGGAGCGGGGCGTTGGGAGCCGCCGCGCGCCGAGCCTGCGCGAGCGCCGCGCCGCCTCCGCCGCCAGCGCCGCGCCGCCCGCGGGTCTCCACTGCGTCGACGCTAGCCAGGCCCCGATTCGAGCAATCCGCATCGCCGCTCGCCTCTCGACTCTCCAGTCGCCTGTTGCCGTCGCTCGACAGCTCGTCGGCCTGACATATTTTCACGGCCTTATCGAGTGTCAGGTCCTCGGCTCTCAGCAACCGATCCCTGACCACTGAACTCCTGATACCGCAAACTATTCGATCACGAATGAGATCCTCTTGTAATACGGAAAATTCACAGTGTTTACTGAGAAGCTTTAAGGCCGTCACGTACTGACTGATAGACTCGCCATGATCTTGATTACGGGTAAAAAAATTATAACGCGCTAGGGTTATATTTGGTTTCACTCCGAAGTACTCGTCGAATTTCTTGATCAACACCTTGACGTCATCCTTTTCCTTGTCATCTAGTGCGAACGTTTGATAAATGTCGAATCCGTCGGGACCGATGAGGTTGACAAGTAAACTCGACTGTACTGCCGCTTCTTCTTTGTGGACACCAGATGCTTTTAAAAAGAGGTCAAACTGTATTTTCCACCGCCTCCACGCGTCAGCCCGGCTGACGGGGCTGCCATCCACGCACAATTCCGGCGGTGGCCGCGCGTGTTCCATTCTCTCAACACTTGACGCGAACCGTACTACGTATAATTACTACTTTTACGCACTGTGCAACTCCCGAATCTCAAAATAAACGATAAAATTTACCGCTGCCACCATGTTGTGACATTGAAACCAGTACGTTCGGATGACAACTGTTTTATTCAATCAGTAGGTAGTTACATTACATTCACTTTTAATAATATAAATATGAAACTACCTACAACAGTAACAAACATCCATCCATCCATCCATCCATCCATACTTACAAACTTTCCCATTTATAATATTACTAGGACTAGGATATACAGAAAAACGGATAAAAACGTATTCCATTAATCTAATCTTGGAAACCTCTGTTGCAAGTTTAAAATTTATCAGATAATATTCGAGAAAAATTCCATACAAATATTTATTATATCCTCTCAGGGGGTGTATATTTTATTTTTATTTATATATTTTTTGCCATTCTGTATTCCACAAATTCCACGACAGGCTCTCTGGTTTTTGTAATATGTATAAAAAGCAAACCAATTATGAGCTTATAACAACTCAAGAATCAAATATATTTCACATCTTAATCTATATATATAAAAGGAGAAGCTGACTGACTGACTGACTGACTGACATATCAACGCAGGGCCTAAACTATGAGGGCTAGAAACTTGAAATTTTGCACAGGTGTTCCTTTTATAACGTAGGGAAGCAATAAGAAAGGATTTTTGAAAATTCACCCCCTAAGGGAGTAAAACGGGGTGCAAAGTTAGTATAAACTTTGCCGTTTTTGAAGTTATTCGAATGAAATACCACGCGAGCGAAGCTGTGGGCGTCCACTAGTCACCTATAAACGACCTATAACGAATCTATCATTTTTAATTTACTGATAATTCTTACTTTTTGGGTTACATCTGAAGCTGCAAATGAAATAATGTTTTAATACAAATAGTTTATTATATAATTTAAGGGTTTTTGAGTGCGAGTCATTCCTATATTTTACCATAATGCTAAAAATATTCTACAAAGTCATTCTGTAACATCTTCTACAACTCTTACAATTACTTCATACTCGAGTTTTAACTTATTTGTAAGCGCATTTTTAACCGTACTCAAGACTTTTGTACCCTTAAAGCTATATAATGATCCCACTTTTTCTCCCTTTTCTATCTTCGTTTGTGGTGGGTACCTGCAACAGCAACATTGAAAATAAATTTAATATGGGTTTATTACTAAACATAGATAATATTTAAGCTTTTCACACAATAAAATGAACAATCAAAATATTGTTAGTAAATTGGCATTGAAACTTTCAGAAACCCGTTCCAGTATCGTGACTCATCGTCAAGACATTTTCATTATGTATGACTGAATTAATTTTACCTACTATGTATTTTTTATTTTCTTTATACCGCCATAGAAGCCGCATTTATTCATAAGATTAATAAAAAAGTTAAAAAATAAATAATAATATGTTGTCCAAGCTCTCCCCATATCCTCTCTCCACAGCGGGGCAATTGTATAAAAGTTTTCATGGAATGATTTACGATCGTTATGTCGAATTCGTATTGTGTAAGATTTTTATTTTCATGAAGACGTTTATTAGTGACTTCACTCTTCTTCAAACCACAACATATAACAAACCAAAGCGAATTTGTCATATTATTAAATAAACACTTTATACCGTTCGAATGTAAATCCCAAACAAAACTAATAAAATCATTCACTCAAACATCGAAACTAACGACCCAATAAAAAAAAATCTTAATATGAACAATTCGAATTATCTGTTTGACAAATCACACCGTCGATATGATTGAATTCATCTCATCTTCCGTACATTGGATTACGTTAAACCGTCTTATGAAGATCTTCATTTCATCTTCTTTGGGTGGCTTGGGAATATTCGACACTGGGTTGACTACTAACCCCACCACCCATCCACATTGCAATTTTTATACCCTTAATGGAATATTGTTTCAAAATTTTTTAGTTAAATGTCTATAGTGTGAAAAAAAGTTTCACTTTTACCGTGGTTTCATAAAACCAAACAATTAAATTTTTTTAAATTTTATATTTCACTTACATTTTGAGATAACTGTTATTTGAAATAAGAAATTTTGATATGAAAGTAAGTATGAGTATACTTTTTACGCATACTAATATGAGAAACTGAAGATGGTAGATGTCTTGTAAACTGCGTTAAGATTTTCATTTGTATATTTAAATGTATTTAATTGTATGGCGCACAATATACTCGTATATAACTAAATAATGACTATAACTTATGGATACCAAGAAAATTTAATATCTAGAAATCCTCCACGCTATTAGACTTTACGACAAATTTTCATATTTTAAGAATTCTGCTATCCGCATTCCTTACATAGATCCGGATATTATGATCTGTTGTAATTCTGATTAACTAAATTATCATAAATTTTAAATTAATATATTATGGTGACCGCGACAAATTGAACGCGAAATTTAGCATTTTTTACCTGCACGGATATCACACCACTGTTAGGTGGTTTTACCATATTTGTCACTCGAACCTAGTAGGAGAACGTTGGAAATTTTCACAATAATTAAGTATGACCTATTAATTCGCTTGCACCATTATATTCTGTATTATCATTCATTCGACTGTAAACATTGGTTGCGAATGTGAAGCATTTGAATTTGTTGAAATTTAAGATTTATTCAAACAAATTTCTAAAGAAGATATAAGTTTGAATTTTAATTTTAATTTTGCTATATTTTTATGATATTATAACTAGATATAGGTTAGCCAGTGTTCATGTATACATATTTCATTTGTAATGAAATTTAAAATTATCCTGACCATAAATATTCCAATAGTTTCTTGTAGGAATTATTGTTTTACGTGTAAAACTGACAAACTTTGACTGTAAACCAATATTAGGAAACTATTAAATTGTGTATTCTTTCATTATTAATAAATATATAAATAAATTATTTACTATATTATTTCTTTCAAAATTGAGCATAACCCTGACTTTACTTAAGGATTGAAGTAACCTAAACAGTCCCTTTTATTTAAATAAACAATGGTGGTTATGTGCGACTTAAGAAATTAAATGTCACTTGTTTAACGGTAAGATCACATCGTGAGGAAACCTGCATGCCTGAGAGTTCATCATAATGTTCTTGAAGGCATGTTATGTCTGCCAATCCGCACATGGCCAGCGTGGTGGACTAAGGCCTAATCCCCCCTATTCTGAGAGGAGACCCGTACCCAACAGTAGGACAAACAAAGGATTGTCATGTGTACTGTATTTCAAAATCGTTCGTTCGAAAGTGCAGTGGTTTTTGCAAAGTGCGACTATGATATTTATATGAGTTTTTCCGTTTTAATAGGGGTTGGTAACGAGAAGATCATAGATTAATAACTAATACGTTTATTGCATACCTAAGAGATTTGGAGTTATTATGGATTTTGTGATATTGCATTCCAATATGATAAATCAGGTCATAGACCCCACTTTTTGGATAACAAGTATAATCAACGGCTAACCATAATAACAAAGCAACTTATTTCAAGGGTAGTGAGTATTTTAGGTACCTGTTATATACCTACTGGTATATTAAATTATTTACTGTTATATACTCAAAATCACTGTAACAGCTTAGCCTTAATAGCATAACGCTAAGTATCGTCTTTTTTAGAGCCATAAGTGAGATGTAAAATAGCATATTTTGGCGATCTGTGTTTATCAATCTATTTATTTAGATTTTAGAAATAAGTTATTTGTGTGGAAAATGTCTGTCGCTTTTCTAATTTAAATAGAAATTTTTCTTAGTTTTGTTATTTTTTGTTTTATCATTGATTGATACTTCATCTAACTTCTCTCAACGGTTAACTTATAATAATCAAGTCAGATACACCTGCACATTAGGCTATAAGTAAAAACGTAATTTTCAACTATATAGCTGTGTTCATTTAAAAAAAAAAATTATAATAAAGGATGTAGAGGATCTATGTGTGTGGTGACTTTCATCTGAATTCGTTCAGTTTTTTTGTGTTCACGCACAACATAAGCAAGATATAATCATTACATAAAATACATACTCTGTCACGATTTCTGTTGTATTGTTCACTTCTCCCTCGGGTGTTATAATATTGCACTTGAGAGCCACTTCTTTGTCTACAAAGACTTTGTTGAAGTAATTGTCACTATTATCTACATCTTCGTAAATTAAGCTGTCTGGTGACACATATTTATTTATTAAAGCCTTGATTACACTATGTATGTATTGAAATCGTGGTGCATATATCTTAAATCCTATGTAATCATCAGAGTCACCAAGTTCTAGATGTTTATAGGTCCCATCAAAGGGCCACACGCCTTGTGTATAAATATACGTGTATTTCCCTTCATCTCCAGGCACATATTTTCCCTCGTCGGAAGGTCGGTAGTATTTACCGTCATCCTGATTATTTCTGCGTTTGTATTTTCCATCATCGTAAGGGGAACACCACACAATAGTCAAGAGCGATAACAGCAAAACCTGAAATGATAAATATTAAAATGATTACTACAAAGTTATTAAAACAGATTACAAAAAATTTGAGCATCTGAAATATTTTAACCTATTTTAAGAGACTATGTATAGGTTTTGTATAAAGTTTGCTCTGGGCAGTACCACGGCCCGCCACGGTACACAGCACCATTTCTACAGACGACCATCTTAATTCTCAAAGGTAAAAACACATCAGTGACCGACTTAGAACGAGAATCTTACTAACAATCACTACTAACAATTACTGGATTGAAACTAAAAACAATTCACAGGGCTAATTATCACTAACAGTCCTTACACCAGTCTCTTTTCATATGTACTAACGAACAGACCAACTAATGCACTAATTAACACGCTCTGTTAACTGGAATAATCATCCCAGTCCCTATTTGAGTCATGTCCAAAGATTATAGATGTGTTGGGAGGTAGCGGATGATTAGCGCTGCATGCTTGTTTGCTATCTTACACCCAAAAAAAACTAATTTGTGTTGTGTTCAAATTAGCAAAAATATTAAAATTTAAAAAATAAAGGGATTTAAATAAAGATTTATCATCATCATCAGCAATTAATTAGTGATAGGATAAATCTGACACTTAAATAGAAGGAACCTAGTTTACATATTACCAAGTATCATGACAGAATGTCAATATTCATTTAGTAATTGCTTATTCCTCTTCACCTTCAAGCAGACTAAATCACATCATTATGTTTTTAAAATATCAAGCAAGCACGCTGTCCACCTTGTAATAAATTAGTAAACATCCCACTTTATTTAAAAAATACTGACCAAATCAAAGTTTTAGGCCATTAATAATATCTAGGATTTTTAATTAGTAAATGAGAACTTGGACATACGAGTATATGTATATAGGTACTAAAACTGGCTGGTATTTTCTCATCCTAGGTGTCAACATGTTTTAGGCCAGCAAGGCAAAAGGTTCAACAGCATTCACAGTCTATTAATCCAAAGGCTATATAGCCTTGAAAAGGACGGAAAACACTAAAACTGTTGACAAATTTTTGAATAGAAGAGTAGAGAAAATAAAAAACTGGTTAGTGGGGTCGAGATGCAGGGACGATCTGTTTAGTAATATTTCTACCTAGTCATACAGACCAGCGAAAGGAAATTAAAACTTATTAGGCTAGGGTGTAATTGGCCACTGTTTGACTAAGATGGTCACGTATTATACTAAGTGTAATGTAGCCACACATGGCTAATTGGATCTATAGACTAGAACACGATTGGTGTGAAGATGTTACTGGTCAGGGCAAACCGCAGTCAGATTCCTTCTTATTTCTTGCTGTTATTTACGAATCCTGTGCATGCGAAAAGACGGAGCACAGGCCACCCAACGACTAGGTGAACTGGTGACCTGACGACGACGGCAAAGCACTTGAAGGAGTGCCACCGATTTAGGGAGATCTATGTCTAGCAGCGAACTGGCAAAAGGTTGACGGATGGATAGATGGATCCACAAAACCAACCTAAGTCTAGGTAAAATTCACAAACATGCCCTTTTGTCACTAGTTGTTCCCACTTTTTCCTAGAAAAGAACAAATAAAAAACTTCTGGACCCTTGTATCCCTGATATCTTGTTGAATTTATTTGATCAGTAGACTTGTTTGACAAGAAAGCTTAAGGGAGAAGCAAAATAGCGTATTTTAATACTGAGAAATGTAGGAATTTATTAATTATGACTATTACAGGATATTATTTGCAGTGTGTAGCTACTGACCCACGTCATTCATAGTAGTAAAATGACAGTTATATGTGAATGAAATTGCTTAACTATAATAAAGCAAGTTTAGCATTATGCTAAGAAAGCACACAATCTAAAAATAGTAATACCAGATAAAGGTACTTACATAATTTCCAAATTTCTTCATGATATTAACTCCGATATAAATATATGTCTAATTTTTATATTATAATAATAAGTTCATGTGATTTCACGCTTCAACCGGTACAAGTTGTTAACGCCACAGATTATGTTTTGGATCTGAAACTAGATCAGATAATGTGTCATAAGCAAGCAGTATTTTAGTTTGATAACAGCCAATATTCGTCAAAAATATCTGATTCCTCATTGCCTTAATTAACATTTAAATGTGTAATAAATTTTGTTCGAGACATACCAAAAGTGGATCAGAATCCTAAAATCAGGTGTGACAAGGTCACGAATTAGAATTTGCATAGCTACTGATTACTGCTCCGTAGCGACTAATATACCACATAAGTAATTGTGCATTTCACAACACAATGCAAGTATTGTCCTAGTAATAGTTACCGTGTTAAATGTACCTGTATCCTGATTTTTAATAATAAAAGTCTTATGTATCTACTAGAATTTATTAGAGTCTAGGCTAGACCTTTACAAGTAAACCATTTGCATAAGTAGCATCTAATTGATCGTAAAATGCTATAATATAGTGTACTTTAGATTCAACATATTGGTAGGTAGATTGCTGAATATTTACATACAGAATAGTTTGATTAAATGACATAAAACTACAACTACAAGATAATAACAAGTTAAATTATTAACTGTAATTATAAAAATAATTGATAATAACAATAAATTTAATTACCTATTTCCTTTTCCTCAGCCGACGAACCTACATGTGTAACATTTTATCGATGTTCTAGTATAGGTCAATTATTACACACGCGAAGGTCAAATTCTAATTCACTCATCTCAGCGTGGTAACGCTGCACTAATTTGGCAAAAACTAGGCACAGAGAATTATATTATAGGAATTTCAGCGCAATTTCTCTCATAAACTAGTCTGACAAGAGCGTCACGACCAATAAGGATTGATTCTGAAATTGATATGAAGTCGCCTTCGATGGTGCGAAGCGCAAGGCATGACAAGTTATGCACATGAATTCTTCGCTCTCACGTATAATAAAAATAAAAGAATTATTGATTTTTAATTTATCCGGGTACACGGATATGAAGTTACCAGAACGTGGTCTACTATGTTACGGCGCTAACCACTTAATTAAGCTCAGCGTCAACAGCCGGCTATATTCAGATTGACTATAATATATGAATAAAACTTGCTGGATTGGAATATTAAAATAACCATTTCGTTATGCTTTTGAGATTCTTTAACAGTATAATGTACTAGTAGCAATCCACCCATCTGTCACACACTGCTGGACATAGACTGCCTGCACCCAGCTTTGAATCCCTCGGCTTCCGTAGTATTCCGTCAAGTACCTAATTAGCCCACCTAATTGAGAGGCGCTTAGTAGAAGGTAGGCAAAAAAGGCGTCCTTATCTGAGGCATACTGGCGAGTCCACTGAAGTTGCCCGTGTCTGCTATATATATAGGCCACAGTGAGCACTTAGTGCTTACCGTGAGTTCGCCCGAATGCTTATTGTGCTGAGGTCTTGATCTATAATTAACTACCAGATGAAATCTATAATGATAATGTTTGTCCACCAACAACCCGAAATCCTAAAGGCTATCTATCTATGGCTCACTAAGGCTATGCCAATGAAATTGGAGTTTGTTAGTAGGCAAACTGCAATTTTGTTGGACTATGCGATAGCAAATCAGTCAGTCAGTTACATACAGGGTGTCCCAGGAAATAGTGTCAAGCGGTAGCCTAGAGATAGAGCACCCCTAGGGCTACCCGAATCACCCCCATGTATTTTCCGCAACTTTTCGTAGTTTTCGAGTTATGATTTTTTTTGTATTTTTTTTTGATACCTTGGTTTATTTGAC
Organism: Carterocephalus palaemon; assembly: GCA_944567765.1. Taxonomy (NCBI): domain Eukaryota; kingdom Metazoa; phylum Arthropoda; class Insecta; order Lepidoptera; family Hesperiidae; genus Carterocephalus; species Carterocephalus palaemon. Next base: position 7,640,200 of record OX155643.1, on the reverse strand, counting down.
ATTATTGGTCACAGAGGGATAAATTGTTGAGATACAAGCTTGATTTTTTTTTCTGAAATAGGTGAATAGTACTTATTGCAGATACAAAAACAATTGTGGGCCCATATGCTACTATTAAGCCATAAAAAAATGTTGAACTCTAATTTTCTTAAAATTTTAAAATTAAAGATCTCTTTTAGGACGATTTAAAAAAAAACTTATTCTAAAAATGTTTCCAAAATCTCTTTCAAAAACTTCCCAATTTCATCAGCTATTTGCCATGTAAATTTGATTGAGCTATCTCTACGGCTTCATCCTTGAAAGAATGTTTTAAACACAGTAAGTCGAAAAAACTTAGTTAAAAGATCGGGCTAAATAAAACTAAAAATTAATTATCATTGATTGTTCATTATTAAATTACAAAATGTCTCCCTTCCTGCGCAATGGCAATCCTACATCGCCTTAAAAAAGTCTTTATTTTTTTAATACGACTTTGTGAACAGACGAATCTCATTTTTAACGTTGTAAGAAAGGCGATGTAGAATTGCCATTGCGCAGGAAGGGAGACATTTTGTAATTTAATAATGAACAATCAATGATAATTAATTTTTAGTTTTATTTAGCCCGATCTTTAAATTAAGTTTTTTCGACTTACCGTGTTTAAAACATTCTTTCAAGGATGAAGCCGTAGAGATAGCTCTATGAAATTTACATGGCAAATAGCTAATGAAATTGGGAAGTTTTTGAAAGAGATTTTGGAAACATTTTTAGAATAAGTTTTTTTTTAAATCGTCCTAAAAGAGATCCTTAATTTTAAAATTTTAACAAACTTAGAGTTCAACATTTTTTTATGGCTTAATAGTAGCATATGGGCCCACAATTGTTTTTGTATCTGCAATAAGTACTATTCACCTATTTCAGAAAAAAAAATCAAGCTTGTATCTCAACAATTTATCCCTCTGTGACCAATAATGTCAAATAAACCAAGGTATCAAAAAAAAATACAAAAAAAATCATAACTCGAAAACTACGAAAAGTTGCGGAACATACATGGGGGTGATTCGGGTAGCCCTAGGTGTGCTCTATCTCTAGGCTACCGCTTGACACTATTTCCTGGGACACCCTGTATAAGTACAACATTTTTCAATAGTTCACGATTGTCGATCTGTCAAAATTTGATTTTAACAATTCAAATTTTATTCCATCCGTTAATGAGCGGAAGGTGATCTATATACTTAATAGACTTCTTTAAGAGATCACATCGAATAATTAAAATACTTTAATGTCATTTGCCTAATAAATCACTACGGATTTCCTGGTAAAAATACTCGTATCTTCAGTACTTTGTCATAATTTTTTTTAAAAAGTTAAAACCGTTTTCTTGTTGTTTCTTAATTCAGACAATAAAAACAGTCCATTTTCTTAATTTTTAGATAAATTTTTATTTTTTTATGATTCAGCATTAGAAAATACATAGGCATGAATTTTCAACCCTCTACGATCAACCCCTATTTTTCCATCGCGATTTTTATTTTTAATAATTTCCTACTTTTATTGTTTATAACGCTTTCGATTATAAGTACATCCCCGAACACTTATAGTAGATAGTTAAAAATACATAAAACCCTAAATTTTCAAGTACTAGTAGTAGTAGTAGTATTGGTGGTAGTGTCGTAATGGTAGTGGTAGTGTTAGTAGTAATGGTAGTGATAGTGGTAGTGGTAATGGTAGTGGTAGTGGTAATGGTAGTGGTAGTGGTAAGTAGTGGTAGTGGTAATGGTAGTGGTAGTGGTAATGGTAACGGTAATGGTAGTGGTAGTGGTACTGGTAGTGGTAATGGTAGTGGTAGTTGTAGTCCACACACTTACATGAAGTTCTCCCAAAATATTCAGTAAAAATTATTTATATGGCAAAACAACGTTTGCCGGGTCAGCTAGTTTATCTATAAAATTTATCTATAAAAAGTTTGTTGTAAATTATAAAACAACTAGTGGATGCCCGCAGCTTCGCTCGCGTAGAATTAAACCCACTAACGACGTCTTCCCGCGTTCGGGACACGTGGTGGTTTTGCTATTAAATTTAATAGCTTAAAGGACACATTTGTAGGTTTAACATAGCAGCGCCATCTATTGATAACTTACTCAATCCAGTCAACAGATATCGCCATCTGTTAAAATCGTTTGGAGTTAACAGATTGTGAATGTCAAATAATAGACAAATAATTTGCAATAAAATAATATTGCGGCTATAAATTAAGATGTAAGCTATCCTATCTTTCAAGTTGGATCAAACTGCAGACGGTGTGCAAATTTAATTTAAAATCATCGCGGACAAACAACGTGACACGTGATTTATATAATATTAAGATTATCAAAATCGGTTCGACAATATTGAGTTCATCGGACACATAGCTACGAGTATAAGCTAAACTACAACCCATACGGGTGTTCTGGTGTTGGGCACGAGTCTCTCCCACAGCCACAGCTGAGGGAGGTCTAGAGTATACTACGCCACGCTTCTCCAATACGGATTGGAAGAGGATGGCTAACCTTGTGTTAAATATTTCTAAGCTAGCTGAAGGTGTTTGATAATTAAAAATAACCGGGACCGAAGGTTTATCGTGCCCAGCGAAGGACGGAAGCGCCCATGAAATTTTGCCAGGAACGGTCCAGACATTAAACTGACATTAAATATATTTTGGAGTTCACGCAGCGCTTTCACGCATTAGAATCGTTTCTGGATGACGAATACACAAAAAAATCAAACAATTTATATATTAAGGATATCGAACCTGGGTTGTTCGTCGGTCAGGGTCATTGACCATTGTACCGCGGAGTGTATTTATAGAACCTAAAACCCCATTTACTTTGTAGTATTCAAATTGTTAGTGAAATACAAAATTAGGTACTGTTCATAAATGTAGATACGTACGTATCGCAAAATATAATAATAAATATAATATAATATAAATATCTTGGACATTCTCACACACGGCCATCTGACCCCAAAGTAGGCGCGATCCTGTGTTATGGGTGTCAGAGACTGATATACATACATAGATATTTTTAAATACATGCATAAATAGATAATATCACAATTAATTAATTAATTATTTAATATTAATGTATATCTAAACGTGCAAAATTATTAGATGGTGGTTATTAAAAAACATGTTATTTACTAGCTGACCCGGCAAACGTTGTTTTGCCATATAAATAATTTTAATTTAATTTTCTTTGCTATAAACCTCACGTAGCCCGAGACCTTTCCAACGAATGCAAAACCGTGGAAATCGGTTCGTGCGTTCTGGAGTTATAGCGTCAGGAAGGAAAACCCGACTTATTTTTATATAGTAGATGACCCATTGAAGAATTTCGTCACTCACATGAGGAAGCCTGAAGTGTACCTCACCATGCAGCTTTTATGCGTATTTTCCGTACCTAACCAACAGGCGTTCTTAAAACGACGGAAGACAGTAAACGAAGAATGGACAAAATAATGTAACGAACCAAAAATAAGACAAATTTTGGCTCTACCTATCCCAGGGATTTTATTTTTGCATTTTTGTAAATAATATTATTTTTATCTTGATCAAATTTCAGGCAATATTTATAAGATTAAACATCGCTTACAATTCATATTAGCAATCTTTCGCTAACGCTCAAAATTATACCGATAATTAGGCGCGGAAATGTGCTAATCAATTTATAAATACGTACTAGCTGTTACCCGCGGGTTTGCACACGTTTAATATGGCCTGTGGTTTTACTTACCAGTAGCAATCTATCCATCAGTCATCAGATATAGGATTCCATTAGCAATTATACCCAGACTGTACTCTTCCCGCAGCTGCTTTTCATATTATTCTTTAAGACATCCGTCCACCTGAGGACGCTTAGAATTATGATATATTAAGACATAGAAAAAAGGCGTCTCAGCCCGTGACCTGTAATGTTTCATTGGGAAAAGAGAAAGAAGGTAAAGTATAACGGATGTTTATTGAAAATTCTTGGTGGTGTAGGTAATTACATAAAATTTTGAAAAACACCGTCTTTAGGTTTAAGGTAGTTTATAGATAAAATGTCCGACTCACTGATGTAGGAGGGTTAATAAAACAGAACAGTAGCGGCTAGCTCACTGCAAGTTCGATTGCTGACTGCACAGGCGTAATAGCCGAGGTCTGTAGAGCCTAGAGACACTAGCGGAGTACCGCCTAGACACACTTTTGACACTGACTTGGCAGGTATTTAAAAATGTATTATCATTATCTATAAAAACGGCAAATAAATAATGTCTGTTGAATGGGAGAATGGGAGCTTCACTTAAATTAAGTAATTGTTGTAATAGCTGCCACAATAATACATCTGTGAAAATTTCAATTGACTAACTATCACAAAGATACAGCCTGGTGACAGACGGACAGACGGACAGCGGATTCTTAGTAATAGGGTCCCGTGTTACCCTTTGCGTATGGAACCCTAAAAAAGACCCTAATCTTTTGACTGCTAAAGAAAGCTCCTCCCTTACAAAACGGAATCAAATATTCAAATTCTAAATTATACTTACACAAGAATCCGTTTGATTTAATATTGAGGATAATTTTCTCCTTTAGATTCTTCCTTACAGACCTGAGTCATTTTATGTTATTATTAGGGGACGCGCGCAGCTTCGCTCGTCGAGTTAGTAGACATTTCGTCAGCTTGGTTTATTATTGCTACTTATTGTCCTCGTGAACATTACTGGAAAAACTACCCAGTGAAAACCTAGAGAACCTTCCTTATTTCCGAAGTATCTCTTCATGTTAACCCGAATAAACTGTTTACACATTATGCTTGGACAAGCAATGTTTCTCTTCAATTTAGTCAATGCTTTCATCCCAGTTTAAACGCTTTGTAAGCTGTTAGTTAATTGTTGTTACATTGGAGACTACATAATAATATGCTGTTACGTGCTGTCACTCCTAATTTGAAAACAATAACATAAATGTGTCATACAGTACCGCGTCTTGAAATTTTTTAATTTATCCTTTAATTTTATTTATTTTTTTAATATATATTTTTAATTTGGTATACCTAAATATTATGTAAATATAAATTTATGTAGGAATATTTGTCGCAAATTTTAAATGAATCGGATGAGATTTTAGAAAAGTCCACGCAAACTTTCATACCGTATCCCCATAAGTTTTCGGGAATCAACATAGCCTAAAACTGAATAAAATATAATAATATATAAATCATCTGAATAAAATTTAGATGTAACTTTACCAAGTTACATCTAAATCCGTCATCGGGATTTTATGTGACACCCAGAACCCTGTGTGATACCCTCTTTCAACCCTTTGTAGATTAATAATACAAAATTGCTGTATAAATATTCTGGATCATATATTTCAGTGTCTATATTTTTAATTCCAGGTCAAAAATTTACTAATCTACCTACTAATAATTTCAAATGGAGGCGCCTGGCGCATGAGCTCCGCCTTCCCCCATAAGGTGGGTCTCCGGGCGGTGAACCGGGGGGGGGTACCATCGCCCAGGAGGAGACCCCCGAGACGACTGGCGTGTCCCGTGTTCCGGCACGCCAGGTTGAATGGTGATTGGCGCCACAGGTGAGCGCCCCACAAGATGGGCCCCGAGTCCCGGGCAACCGTCTGCGGAGCAGCGGAAGTGTGCGAAAGCGTTCCCGCAGCTCCGCCGGAAGAAAAACTGACAGACATGTAATCGCATGATTTAAATAATATACGTTTTTTTGTAAGTTTGAACTGAATCGGTTGAAGTTTCAAAAAACTTTTGGAGTACGGTATGTATTCCACGAGAGCCTCTTTATAGCCCGGGAACTAAAATAACCTAAATGTTAATGCAATAATGCAAACTATGAGTATTAACTAGGCTAAGTTTCATCTAAATTCGTCTATGGGATTTTACGTGATGCGTACACAGACAGGCAGACAATATTTTCGAAAAACATAATTTTGAGTTTAAACTCGCTATTATAATGCTCAGAGCATTATTGAAATTTTGAAAAAATATTCAATGTACAGAAAAACTTCCTCTTCAGTTTTATTATAGTATAGTTTACATAGATAGATAGATAGATTATTGATAGTATAGGTTGTAATAGATGGATATTTTTTTAGCTTTATCTATTGTAACTTATAACAGAACTGGTGACTTGCACTATTTACTTATACTGAAATCTGAATGTAATACTTTCATGCTACTATGGCCCACCACACGAGAACACAAAACTCTCTAAACTCAGTATAAAAATTTAAAAGATAATTTTGCACCGCACCTTGGTCAGTAATTTTAAAGATCAACAAGATTCATGATAATACTTGAATGAATGAAATGAATACCTAATTGATATTAAAAAAAAATCCATTGCAAATGAGAGCAAATGGAATCGAGATCATCTTAATATAAAAAGTAAATAATCTTTTATGTTCGTTAAAACATTTTTTACAGAATATGATAAGCATTAAGCGTTGTGAATTGCTATTTTTTATTATGATCATTGATTATTCAGCTACTATGACAGTACATAATCTGTTTAGGATCAATACACAGTAATAATTTAAATGTTATTATTCATACATTATGTTTATTTTCAAAATATCTCTACTGGAATACTGTAAAGAGGAGACATTTCATAACTAATAAAATTATAATGTGTGAGAATAAAATATGTTTCAACCAATTCTCAAACACAAACGGCAAACCATTATAATTAAATTTTATTGAGTAGCTCACTGTCTTTTGATAAATCATTGGCTTTTACAGGTGACACTTGTAGTCCATATAGAATACTATTTTTTAAGTGTATACAAATCGAAGATACAAATAGTAAACTGGCATTACCTTTGATCGTTTCACAAATTAAATCACTCAGGTAAAGCCGGGCAAATAGCTAGTTGTATCACATAATTAGATCAAATACAGTATATAAAAGAACCGACTTGTGAAAATGACACATTAAGATCTTCAGTGTATTCAGGTCACAGACAAGAGCAGACAATGCGTGAAATAGTGGTATGTGTGATGTTTTTAAAACTACTTCATTTTCATTTTCCATAGTTTACTTAGTTAGTCTACAAGACTTTTGATTTCAAATATTTCATTTCATTTCAAATATTTATTTCAAATATTTTTAATAATGGTAAACATCTGCAAACAGACATGTATTTCATGTATATTTAATAAAATTTATAATTTCTTATATCAAAATGATATAATAATAATTGTGAGTGCATAAAGCGGTTTTTCTTAGTTGTGACAAATAAATATTGCATTCAATTCAATAGTTAAACTTTATTACAGATCCTTTGTTTATGCGCCACGGCTGCATTGGCAGCTGAAACTGGAAAGTAAGTTTTATATTTTTTACCGTAGTATATTTTACATATGTTACTTTATATATATTATAAATCGCTATAAATTTTTCAGATACAATCCCTTCCAGTTTGCTAGCCGGGCAACGGCAACAGCTTCGGTTCGCAAGAACGATAGTGCGGGCCAGTACAACCCAGGCCGCTACGACCCCGGCCGCTACGACCCCGGCCGGTACGACGCTGGAAAATACGACCCCGGGAAATACGACAACTCCGGCCGCTACATTCCTGACAACAGCGGGCTTTACAAGTAAGAACAATTAAAATTATTTTGAATTATTTTACCAAAAGTTTTTAGACCAACTGAAAGAGTAACTATTTTTATAACCCAAACTACTATTAAAACCTTAAAAAATTAAATCTACAGCGGTGACCGCGGTGACCGCGGCAGCGCGGGCGGCTTCTACACGGGCACGTCCGACGCCGGCGGCCCCGGTGGAGCTTACATTGGCAACAAGGATTATATTGCCAAGTACAAACCCGAAAAATCATCTTCGGGGTGAGTGAAAATCAATGCTATTTTAATTCTTAATGATAATCTTTTGAATTGATTTTAAAACTTGTGCTTGTATTTACGCCAATTCAGTTCCATTAAAAATAAGTTTGCATAATGTAAAATTCAATTTGCAGCGGTGATGGATACAAGGGAAATAAAGACAGTGTTACTGGTAATGGTGCGCGAGCTACCTATTCTTCTGCTGCTCCTAAGGCCAGCTACACCGCTGCTCCTAAATTCAGTTCTACTTACGCTCCTGTGATCAGTTCCACAACAGCCTTTGTAAAGCCCACCTCGGTAATTCGGCCTACTCCGGCCGTTATTAAAGTTAACCCTGGCACCTATGATTACAAGTACGGCATTATTCGTCAAGAAACTGACGTGAACCCTGACGGCTACCATTATCTCTACGAGACTGAGAACAAGATCTTAGCTGAGGAGGCGGGAAAGATTGAAAAAATCGACAATGAAAGGGAAGGTATGAGGGCTAGAGGCTTCTTCGAATACGTTGGCCCCGACGGCGTTACCTACAGAGTTGACTACACCGCAGACGAGAACGGCTTCAGACCCACTGGCGCTCACTTACCTTAATCTAGACTTGTCTTGATTTATATTAGAAGAAAAATGTTGTTATGTTTGCTAAATTTTAATAAATGTAATTATTATTTTATACTGAGTCTTAATTTAACCTATTCTAATCATTGCGACTGGTCTGGTATTGCTCGTGTTTTTATATAGGCGACAATGACTATAATACTTCTACTACTACTACTACTACTACTATAATAATATACTTACCATTAGGTGGCGAGTTTTATTGTTCTTTAGGCTATAATTTATTTAAAAAAAAATGTAGTTAACTTTCGTACACGGGTTAAGTACGATTCGTGTGGTAACCTGAATCCAAGTATAAGACGCTTGACTCTAATCAACACTGTTAAAATGAAAACAAATTCAGTGCAAATAATGAAGAACGAGTGATAGATTTTTCAGACTAGCGCATACGTGTTTCATGATGATTGGCGTAATTGTATTCTAAACTTTACACTCAAGTTCAAATACCATTATAAACGTTCCCATTTTAATCTAGTCTAACTAACATTTCTACGATGAATGTAAAAGTTATAGACTTGATATTATTCCAGGTAAGTTTAATGAATGAAATAAATCACATAATATGCAACCCCAGATAAACTTGTTACCTACCAGCAATAGATCACATTTATCAACAGTTTCTTACTTTATATTTAATCGATCTTTGAACGAAGGTGTGTTTAAAAAAAATCTTGTAACATATAAACTATTAACTTTTTACTTTTCTACACACAGATAAATAATTTGCTGATTTATTGTTCTCCCATTCTACCAGAGAAGGGTCAGATACTCAAAAAACATACCTTGAAAGAAGATACTGAAGTAAGCAAGCTACAACATATAATTATCACCTGCAGGAAGAGTCAGGGTGAGTTGGAAACCTGAATAAGTTAAAAAATATTCCTAATTTTTAAATTTAACTACACATAACTAATGTGTAGTTAAATTTTTAAATTAAAATTTTAACTACACATAATTAATGTGTAGTTAAATTTTTAATATTCGTCCCATTTTTTTTAAATAATTAAGTACCATTATATAATCTTGTAGAAGTTATAGACAATGTTTACATATTTTACATATTCCAGAACTACATAACATATTGTTATGTTTTTACGCGTTCACCATGAAGTGCATGGTTTTATTTACATCGAAGTATTTTAAATACAATCTATGTAATTTAGTGATTTATGTAAATTTCGATAAAGATTTAGTTCCAGTCTTACGCAAGTCTATATTGTATGTAATACCAACTTTTGACATTTTAAATCAAAATCACCAACGCCACGGTAATATTAAGTTAGCGATTTGCCTAAAAAATAACAGAAATATTTAGAAACAAAGAGTAATCAACATGACCACGTAGGATTTTTTACGATAATTTCAAACAGAATTAATTCACCTATCTTAAATAAAATATATTTAACGATTATTGTTTCATATTATCATGAGAAAATAAAGACATTAAAACACAAGACCATTACTGTCATCGTTCTGTATTTTCATTCATGTTTAATGTATGTTGACCTTATGCATGTATGCTAATCTAATTCCTGTAACATAGTAGTTATGGTCACTTGGGCTGTAATCACAACACACACTATTGATTATTACACCCATTTTATTTGTACACATAGGTATCTCCTTATGAGGGCTGTTACAAAATTGAAGCGCTCAGTTTTAAGATTATTGTACCTACTTATTATAAGCTGTCACCTATTTACAAAGACAATATGGAAACAAAAAGGTCATAAATTAAATATTTATTATGTAAAGAATAAAGACTAAAACCGCACGTCCCGAGATCTATATTAATTTAAAGGACTGCATACAACAATTGATTCAAAATATTATTTTAATTTTGAATAGCTTATTTTTTTCAAGCAAAGTAACATACTAGACTTTATTATTATATACTTATTATTTGAATTTGGATTATATATTCATAAGTAACCCCCCCCGGTCCCGGTTGGTAAAAAAAATCGTTAAACCTTATTGAAGACTTTTGGGTGTCTTGAGAACATTCAACAATGTGGATTGGTGGCGGGGAGGACATTAGTCCATATTGAAGCACCGTGGTGAAGTATGATCTAGAACTCTCGCCGCTGTATCTGTGGGAGACCCTTCCTAACATTGGGATGTTTATGGGTTGCAACTTGACACAAAAAAAGGCTAGTGTAACATATTAACAACAATTTATTTCAATTGTATGTATAACAATTTCAATTAATTTAAACAGGTACATTAACTAAATAATAATAGTAGAAGACTAGAAGTTAAGGTAAGTGAGCGCCAGTGGGTCTGAAGCCGTTCTCGTCGGCGGTGTAGTCAACTCTGTAGGTAACTCCGTCGGGGCCAACGTATTCGAAGAAACCTTTAACCCTCATACCTGAGTTTTCATTGTCAATTTTTTCGATTTTTCCTGCTTCTTCAGCTAAGATCTTGTTCTCGGTCTCGTAAAGGTAGTGATAGCCATCGGGTTCAACGTCAGTTTCTTGGCGGATGATGCCATATTTGTAGTCGTAGTTTCCTGTTGAGACCTTGACAGTAACAGGAGTAGGTCTGACCACTGCCGTGGTTGGTCTGACGGGGGCCGCAGTGGTGCTTAGGGATGCAGCACCTGCGCTGCCACCAGCATTAGCACCAGATCCCGCCCCAGCTCCACCGCCTCTGTCTCCCCTGTAGCCGTCGCCGCTGAAAGTTTAAATCGTAACTTACAAACACATTCAGTAAGAAAATGTATATTTACATTTAAACAATCTATGTCTTTTTTACGTACCCAGAAGAGCTCTTGTCGGGCTTGTACTTGTCAATAGCATCCTTGTTGCCTACGTAAGCTCCTCCGGGACCACCGCGGTCTGACGAGCCGGTGTAAAAGCCTCCCGCTCCGCCCCTGTCACCGCGGTCGCCGCTGTAACATTATTAAAAACAATACAAAAAATTGCATTTGTGAAATTGAAATGAAAAAATGAAAAAACCCAACAACCGATAAATGAAAAAAGAATCTCACTCATATCTTCCGCTGCCGTCCGGTATCCAGCGTCCAGAGCTGTCGTATTTTCCAGGGTTGTATTTGCCTGGGTCGTAACGACCGGGATCGTAACGGCCAGGGTCGTATCTACCTGGATTATAATTTCCAGCGCTGTCGTATTTTCGTGTGGTAGCCGTAGCAGTTGCTGTTGCTCGCCCAAACTGGAACGGATTGTATCTGAAAAATTAGGTTAAGTTTAATAAATATGTAGTATATATTGGGTAGTAAGAAATTTTAATTTTAAAATTTTTCATTGAATTAACTTAATAAATTCATTCATTCGCAGAGTGGAAACATACCTCCCAGTTTCAGCTGCTAATGCAGCGGTTGCACATAGGCATAGGATCTGTAATGTGAAAAATTTAATGAATCACCGTCACTATGTTGCCTACATCACAATATGAAAAAATAAGTGGTTAATTTTTAATCTATTTTAATTGAGATTCTTATATAATTAATATTTGTTCGATTTCTTTAGTAATGTCACTTAAAAAATGGGTTGATTTCTACCCAAAATTGTTTTCTCCTGATTTAATGTGGAGAATAAAAATATTTAATTTTTATTTAACTTAATCCAATTTTAACGACTCTACGAATAATTATTGATTTAATGTGTAATTGTGTTCAGTTAAGAATATTTTTATTTGATATCCTTGCTCTAATTAGATCAATAGATCACGTACCACTAGTGCGCGCATTTCTGTTATTGTCTATAAGCTTAACAACTTAATGAGCTTAGGTTACGGCTCAATTCCTATTTATACCTTTTTTCATCCAATTTTATCCAATAGTGATTCCGCTGTCAACTGGACCTCTCATTTATAAGCATGTTGTTTGCTATTCACTAGCAAAGTTTCTCAAACTTGTTGGTCATTTCTAACAACGACGTGTTGTGTCATTGACGTGCTAATGAAATATTAAATAAGTACCATGAAAATGCGATTTCAGAAAGATGTAGTACAGAGTATTCGTGTTCTTCTGATAAAGTCAAATAAATTTATTTAACATTAATTTTTCAAAATGAGATCTTCATGATTATTTTTAATACATACCTACCTACTCATAAAAATAGTCTAAGCAACATGCATCATGTCATAAATTTTACAAAATATATTTATCAATTACATATATCTTTTCTTACCAGAGGTGTAGTAAAAAAAACGTATTGTTTTTTCTTTAAATTAAAAATGAATGCATGAATTCATATTTAGCCATATTTAGTCTTAATCTTGATCTTGATTTTATTCAAAGATATGTAAGTATGATTGTTGCAAGCGGGAATAAATCAATCTCAGTTATCTAGGCATTTTAGTGTCAACATAAGCGTTACACGTTAGGAGATCCCACTGAGCAGAACCGCGGAAGGAGAACAACCACTGCGAAAGAAAGATACCTACATACTATACGATTGCAAGACGTTAACGTTGACCTCCCGAGACAAAATTCAAGTGGAGTTGTTGTTAACCCCCCACCGTGCTAATCGGCTGTATGTATGTGGAGTACGGCCTATGAGCACGATGCCTAATCAGGGTCCACCTATACGTCGTACGGCAATTGCACTCGTCGAAACGAATGGTGTAATAGGGACACATAACTTAGACCTAGGAGCAATGTGATAAAATTTTATTTTGCTATTAGTCTCGATTCGGGCTTAGGTCTGATACAAGTAGGGTTGGTTAGTGTCCTCCTCGTCCCAGAAATACTGAAAGGCTGGGGTGCGTCCAGGAAGTTCATCCATACAGTGACTCAACATTTATGGTATTGGCGGGTATTATGAATGAACTGAACAAACTGAAATATGAACGCTGAAAATTACGTTGGGGATGTTCTGAGGCCTTAAATGTCCATTTGCCCAAACCCTTGGCTCCGATTTCACATTAATGCATGACAATGCGCTTTCGCATACAGCTTTATGGAGCTTTGAGAACTTGACAATAACAATATAATAATAATAATAATTGTGTGTGTGTGTGTGTATGTTCTACGAATGACAGTTAGGAAAGGACTATTTGGTAATGTGAGTAGATCTTCGAACTCTAGATAAGTTTTAGTCCCAAGCCAATTTTTCACATTCATTTTCATTTTGAATTTGGACATACTCGTATCATTAAGATTTTCGTGTCGGATAATTTCATTAAATAAGTAGGGTCCCAAAAAAACAATAGAATTTCTGAGCATAGTTACTTCTAAGATGCGGAACTTCTATACACAATCTCTCCTTCTTCTTTGTTGTGTGTCTTTGTTTACGGGCTGCGTGTTGTTTAATTATATTTAGTTTGTAAAATAGTTTACGTACAGATAGCAATTGGTACTCGTTGTCTATACAATGCAATATACAGAATCACTATTATTCTGTAGAAAAACACAGTGGCAGTGGTACCTTTATTTAGGATTGCGACCTCCTGCATCTGTGTCTGCTAATTCTGCTTCAGACTGCAAGAAATGCTTCTGGACTTGTTTTTTGAAAGTCCTTAAGCTTGAGGCCTTTCTTATTTCTACTGAGAGATTGGTCAAGAGTAGTACTGCCTGAATATAAAATACTTCTTTAAGGTATGAAGGAGAGGATGTACTATTCAGAACTAAATAATGGCACAGAGTATCCTGGAGATTCGCCTTAGCCAAGTGGAAAGCAAATTTATGTGGGGGCGATATATAGTCATGTTTACGTAGATTAAAAATATAACGAATACATTTGAGAAGGCGCTATAATATGTTTAGAAATTCTTCAGAAAGATTTGGGTAATATACATCAACCATAGCCAATAGTGGTGGTGCTGTCTCCAGTGTGAAATCCAGACTGAATATATTAAAAAAAGAAAAGAAAAAAAAAAAACAGCAGCCATTTGGATAGGAATGGTAAGGTGGAGATTGGGCGGAAGGCCTGAACGCCTTGCTCACCACTCTGTTATAGTCCGGATTGGCGAAGAGTTTTAAAGCCAACCCCATCGCTATAGCTTAACAAATATTATCTGACGATAGCTTACCGAGACGATTAAATTGCCGCGACCGACAACTAACCGTACCCTCCAAAACACGGATTAAAAAAAAACCCTATGATATGGTGAAGTTTCATAAAGCTGTGTGAAAATTCACTATGTGGGACAACCTAATGCAGGGTAGTGCAAAAATCTGTGTAAGACAACATGGAGGCGTGTCTTCGGAGAAGCTTTAGTCGAAGCTTTTAAAAAATTGTGGGTTAAAAAGCTGCAGTTTCAAAAACAAATTTTTTTTTTATACATTTATATTCATTCATTTTTAATACTTTGAGAACCATACGGCTAATTAATTGTCAATTCTGCCATGTAAGTTTGACCTATTCTTACTAGAAGTTTAAACCGGCTAGCAAACACATGAATTCATACAAGTAATATGACGTTATTATAAAACAAGGCCAGTAGCAAAATGTTAAATTACAATGTTAACTATCATGAGCTATGTAATATATTCTATGTCCACATTTTTTAGTCCAGATTTTAATATTTAGAATAATAATCTAGCTAATGAAAGTCTAACTGAGTCTAATGGAGGGCGTTTTTGTCTTTATATTAAACTAGTGGTCCGCCCCGGCTTCGCACGGGTATTTTATATAAAAATCAAAATTATAATACACACACATAAACCCTATTTGCGTCAGGTTACTAAAAAAATAAAAATTTAACACGACTTTATTTTACATATATAGATTATAACAATAGTTTCGTTTACGCCTAGTAATATTATATAGCCTATGTCACTCAGTGATAGGGCTGCCATCCGTCCGGGTTTCCCCGGATTTGTCCTAGTTTGGAAGACGTCCGGGGAGCGTCCGGGCGGGGTTTTAATTGTAGTCCGGGTGAAACCCGGACTACAATAAAAGTCCGGGTTTTCGATCAGATCCCGTTCCCATAAGTTATGTAAATAAAACTACAGCCACTTTGAAGGCATTTTAATGTTATTGCATAAAGAATTACCAAATAATTAGGTAAAAACTCTAAATTAGTTTTCTTTTTAATTTAAATTAAGTAGTTACACATTTCTATGAATGTAAACAACAAATCTATATATCTATATATATAAAAGGAGAAGGTGACTGACTGACTGACTGACTGACTGACTGACTGACTGACTGACTGACATATCAACGCAGGGCCTAAACTATAAGGGCTAGAAACATGAAATTTTGCACAGGGGTTCCTTTTATAACGTAGGGGAGCACTAAGAAAGGATTTTTGAAAATTCACCCCCTAAGGGGGTAAAACGGGGGTACAAAGTTAGTATGAAACTTTGCCGTTTTTGAAGTCGTTAGACGGGTAGACGTCGTTAATGGGTCTAATTCTACGCGAGCGAAGCTGCGGGCGTCCACTAGTAGGTATATAAAAGGAGAAGGTGACTGACTGACTGACTGACTGACATATCAACGCAGGGCCTAAACTATAAGGGCTAGAAACTTGAAATTTTGCACAGGAGTTCCTTTTATAACCTAAGGGAGCAACTAAGAAAGGATTTTTGAAAATTCACCCCCTAAGGGGGTAAAACGGGGGTGCAAAGTTAGTATGAAACTTTGCCGTTTTTGATGTTATTCGAATGAAATTCAGTACCTATGAAGGTTTTTTATTCAGTTTCCAAAATCATCTCTTAAGGGGGTAAAAGGGGGGGTGCAAAGTTAGTAGGTATAAAAGTTTTTCGTATATACCTACCTACATTATTTCAATGAAATTTTGTATTTAGGTTATGTTACGTCTAATTCCACGCGAGCGAAGCTGCGGGCGTCCACTAGTTTATAATAAACATGTAGGATTGCTAACTATACATTGTGTAAGTGTATGAAAAAAGTATTGAAATGTCCGGGGTGAAAGGTCCAAAATCCGGGAAACTTACGCTTCCGGTCCGGGGGGCAGGTTTTAGAGATGGCAGCCCTACTCAGTGAAGATGCAGCTTTCTAATGGTGAAAGAATTTTTGAAATCGGTCCAGTAGTTTTGGCAGCGCACGCCAGAATAGCTCGCAGATGGTAGAATTTTTCCTACTTACCTACTTGACACTTATCGTCATATTTTGGACAATTCACACAATATCTTTATACATTTTAGCCTGTGTGTTATTCTGATGTATAAGCTATATTATTGTAAAGTTTCATTAAAATCCATTCAGTACTTTTTACGTGAAAAAGTAACACACATCCATCCATACATACATACATACTTACAAACTTTCCCCTTTATAATATTAGTGGGATAGGATTAGTAAGAATTATACCTTATCAACAGCCTAAAATGTAAGTTATATGCTTCTAGTTTTGAAAATGACAATAGGTACTTTCATACAACCTTCCATCTCCCTTTTCAACCCATTACAACACTTTTTTCCAATTAAAAAGTGTCTATGTCCTTTCCACAGGCTCTAGACTGTGTACCAAATTTCATTTAAATCGGTTCAGTAGTTTTGGCGTGAAAGCGAAACAGACAGACAGACAGACACTTCAAAACCAAACGTCCAATTTTAATCATTCAAAGACCAAATATTATCTACATAAACTGTGAATGTAGTCCAAAAAAAATTCAAGATAAAAAAATGGTTGTTGTGCCTCACTCGACATAGATAGGTATAGTGTGTCGCGGTTTTTTTTATAGATATTTATAAGATCTACAATTAATTAGAACATTTTATGGTTCTATCTTTTATATTTTAGGCAGCGTACGCAAAATAAGTAACTTTTCTGGTTGATTTTTTACACCTTGTGTCCGAAAATCCCAAATATCTTACGGAACCCTATTTTTTTCTAAAATAAAATTTAGCCTATGTCACCCGGGGATAGTGTAGCTTTCCAACAGTGAAAGAATTTTTCAAATCGGTTCAGTAGTTTTGAAGCCTATTCGATTCAAACAAACAATCAAATATTTCCTCTTTATATATTAGTATAGACTAGTATAGACTAGTATAGATATAGATTATACTGTAAATTTTTTTTTTTTTTAAAGCTTTTATAACTTTTTATTTTATTTTCATGCATTGTCATCGGAACCTAATATGTGTGCCAAATGTCAGCTCGATAACTTCAGTGGAAGTGGGTGAAATATTGATTGCAAGATATACGAGTGAAGTTAAATAAAAGCTTATAAAAAAAATTTGGGGATGATAATTTTACATGTTATATATAATATAAATTCTAAATTTGTACGTCTTGACACTCTGTGTCCTCATCCTACCCCCTCATCATCCATCCATCATCCTATCCCCTTGTTTAGAAATATTATACTTTTTTTTTGTGACTAGTTTTCCAAGAGTATTATACCATTTTGGAATCTTGATTAGTTGCGTCAACTTTTAAAAAAACTTGCCATAGTAGTGTCCATACTTTTTTTTTACACCACAATGAGTGAAAGTGGACTGAAAGTAAATTTGATTAAAATTTTTAGGGAAAACAATGATTTTAATTGTTTATTGTGTAAAAACTACAGATATAATAGGAATTTTAAGATTTGTGGAAGATAGCAGTATTACTTAGGTCACGGATACAAAAAAAAATCAGAAATATCTTAAAAATTGTGGTCATGGTAGTTAAAAATATCATGAGGGGTGTCAATATTCTAAGAATTTCCATTTTTATTATGTAATTTGAAAAAAAATCGAGATAATTTTTTTTTTCTTTTTTTTCCTGGAGTAGTCATTAGCAGGCCCATCCTCTGGTTCAGGATTATCGTTGAATTTTGGGACACCTTGTATATATATCATATCGATATGACCTATAAATTATGCAAATCGAACATAAATGTCGTGAAGATCTCGTTTGTATACGTTGAATAATATACAGTCACGCATATTTATAAGTGATGAACTATATATTTTATTTAATTGAAAAATAAAATTATAAATAGTTCTTGTGTGTGTGTGTTTTTCTAGCGGCCTCAACATTTTTGTCCTATTAACAAAGGCGCCCTTGAATATGATACCAGCTAAAAGTATCTAACCTACAAAAAATCGATGATGGAACTTTGCTTTCTATGCCTGATAACAAAATATGCACAACCAAAATATTATGTTAATGTTTTTCTACTTCCACTATTTATTTACATAACAGTCAGCCTAACGAGCAAGCCGTGCCTGGTAGTGGTCACCGTATTAACACGAGGCCACGAGCAACACCGGATAGGTATTGATGCGTCGCAGCCCGGCAGCTTATTAAAGAACTCTATGTCTCATAGCCCACTATGAAACGAAAAACCTCAAAAAAAGCTTATTCTACAAATGCGCAGCAGAAAAAATGTCCGACCAACCTTACTTAGAACCCATAAAAATGTTGCAACTACTCTCGGTTACTTATTTACATTTTGAGATTAATATGATAATTTCTTAGTCATGGCAGAACGGTCTTACCATAGTTATAGGGCCAAACAGATATGGGTGACGCACTACGAGATATGCAGACAGCGCCAATATCATTCTTAGATATTCAGAAACAAATTGCATTTGAAAAGACAACGCCGTGTTAGAGACTCCTACGCAATTTTTTGTTTCTTCTACGATATTTACGATGCATAACTCTACCCTGATGACTCACAATGTCACAGTAAAGTTTACAATTTACATTAAAATTAATGGAATGCGGACTGTTTTCAGTAACCTTTTGATAACTAAATTTAATTATGTACATACTTATCTTAGGTTTTTTAATGGACAGTAGAAAATGATTTCAGAATAGTGATACGTATCTAATCTAGATAGTATAATATTATTCATGCAGAAATACAGTGTAAAAATAATGGCCACATATCCTAGATATGTTTTAATGAAGGTATACAAAATATGAAATGTCTTTGGTTGGTTTGGTTTAGCTTGTGTGTTTAATCACGCGAGTGGTTAAAAAATAGAGCCCCTGAATAACTCAAAAACTATGAAATACTATTTTTGCAATGCTACCATATGTGGACCCGGTAATTTGGAAGGCTTGCGTGGGGACACAGGTCCAACACGTAGAGGCCCCTTTGAGACATTTTAATGAATTGCGATATGTCACACGTGGCGGAGACCACCCTCGATCGAATGCACCATCAATTGGTACACCCGAAGGTGGGCCCCGCCAGATGCACAGGAACTATTGCAAAGGAATGTAAACTATATTGGGTCTATTGTGGTGGATTTAGAGGGACTGATACATGGGCTATAGAGAACTATGACACCTGCCATTCAGATCGTTATAAACCTAAAAAACGGCAGGTGGAGACTCGCCACTCACTGTATGGGCTACCTAAACACGCTGGAAGCCAAAGGCGGCAACATGTTCGTGAGTGGCTCAGGAAGTCGAGAGGTGTACCGCAATTAAAATAAGTACTAAGTGTAAAATTAAAATGAAACTAATTCATCAACTTTGATACTAAATAGATAAATTATAACAGATCGTCACTTCGTTTCAGATTCTAAGAAAATATAGCCCATTAAAAACATGAACTTGTTAATTATAATAATAAAGTGAATAAATATGTTAATACTAACGTTTAATTTTGACTACAAGTCAACATCGGTAGTATTAATATTGACGAGTTCGCTAATGCCGGGCTACATTATCGCGATTGTTTTGGCTTTGTAGTTCGTCGAATCGCGATGTATTCAGGCAAACACGAATGCTTCGCGCATCAAAGTTCTTCGTGGCTAAACTTCTACGGTGGTTTATCGCGAAAACGCAACAACTAAATATTTATTTATTTACAAATCAAACAAATTTGGGCGAATGCAATACGTAGCCACAAGTAAGAATAATTGATCATTAAGTGAAAATCGATTTTATAATAGAGTAATGCGAACATATATACCTATGTGTCTATCATGCCATTCAACAAGTTCAAAACCACATCTGGCTGACCTACATTATATAAAACAGCTTATTATTAAATAGGAACAAAGATGCCACCACTCTTATCTAATACTTATACTTCAAATTAAGTAGTGTCCACGGACGCCGGGAACATCTGAATTTGCATATAAAACACGTTTGTGAGTAACTTTGAATCAACCGATCCACTACTCTTATCAGTTTTACCTGTCATTTAAAAGCGATTATTGATGTCAATAGGAAGCACTTAAAATTTAATAAACTAAACATTTATTTTAAGTCCGGTGCAGCAATACACGTTATGACTTTTATTTCATCAGCAATAGTGAAATTTTGAAAAATTTACCAAAAATTTTGTAAGTTAGTCCCTAACTTGTCTATCTGTATATTATTAAGTATTTTTATATTTATAAGTATTAAGGCAAATTCCAATATTTCAATCAACTCAGCTCCTGCGATTCCGCACCATATATTTTCTTTGAAGGGTGGACTGAGATAATTATAATGCAATAATTATCTTGTAAATTATGTATTACAGAAATGAATAACATGCTGATTGAACATTGAAAACAAATAATGTGTCTATTTTATTTGTTGTATTTGCGATCATCCTCGTTTGTTAAAGGTTGGCTATAAATATTTAACAAGGATAGTTATGATTGTATCCGTATCACAATATTTATTTTATCTATCTACTAGCTTTCCCCGCTGCTTCGCCCGCGTAAATTATGTATTACGTGCAGATATAGATGATAAAACTCTAACGATTCTGCGTATGTACCTATATTTTATAAATATTGAAATAAACAATCAGGGGCGAGGGGCATTCGATACAGATTGCGAATATATTTTATCAAATTTATTGTCTGTTTGTGTCTCCTTATGGCGCGTTGAAATCAAAAACTACCGAACCAATTTTAATAAAACATAATACAAACATGCACTGAATCCCTGTAAAGGATCTATGATAGGTACCTGGTCTACTATTTATTCCGAAAAGTAAAGAAGTTTTACTGAAATACATGATGAAAGTTTGTATGGAATTAATTAATTCACAAACATTATCTGAATGAATTTTAAATGAATATTTTAAATGACTCATTTCCCTAATTTTGTGTATTCTGTATGATAAAGAAGAAATAATTAAATAACTACTACATAATTTGCATTTTTTAATACCTACACGTTTTTGTCTTGAATTTCAGATAAGTACATCAATATGTGTTCTCCGACACAAATTCAGCGTTTTTGTATATGCAATCGACAAAGAGTTAAAAATGAAAGTAAATAGCTAATTAAAGTGAAGTCAAATAACTATTGTTTAGACTTTAGACGTAGCCTGGAGACGCGTTTCATTCAATTTAATACGATATAGCTAGGTAAAATTGTAGGCGTTCACGGAAAATAGTAGGGTCCTTTGGGTTATCTATATATATATAAAAGGAGAAGGTGACTGACTGACTGACTGACTGACTGACTGACATATCAACGCAGGGCCTAAACTATAAGGGCTAGAAATTTGAAATTTTGCACTTCTCTTAACCCTCCACTAATCCACATTGGCCACAGTAACGTGGTTGTGGCTGTGGGGGAGCCCGGTCCCCAACAGTGGGACGCGTATTGTAAATTCACAATATTTCACAACGTTTGTTTAATTTGTTTTTAAATACCGAGGATTACTTTTGAGACTAAATTATTCTCAAAAGTACTGAAGGCGAGTAAGTGAGGGCGTTCCCATCCCTCGACCACTAACCCAGGCATGTAACGGAGCTCGTCCACTTCATAAAGGCCGGCAGGATCTACCTGGGCCTGCATTTCCTTGGCGGTATCGGCCGCACATCGGATTGGGAACCCCTTTACGCTTTACAGTCAGAGCTATTTTCGGTATTGCGTTCATGTCTCTTAATTTAATAACATCAACGCCATCTAACGATACTTCAGTGAACTCGAATAGACTTTAAACAGCACAAGCGCTATTCGAAACTTCAAGCTCTGAGCTCATCGATCCACACACACAACATCATACTAGTTTCAATGAAGTATCATAGATGGGCTGTGTGTCGCTAATTGAAACGTCATGTTCATGAATTAAATAGAACCTCGCCATCTTATGATATATCGGTGAACCTGAATCAAAAAGACTATATTATAATCAGTCTGCAATAAATTAAATAATAATCGTAGATGTAATAAAGTCTTTTACCTCCTTCCTGCCAGTATTACAGGTTCTCCTACACTTTGTCGATCCTGGTAGATCTATGTCGCTTTGTCGGTAGGTGTGCCGGATGTGTCATTTATACTTTGCTACGTAACTAAATCGTCCAATAATATGTTGTGGTCAACCAAAAGATAAATTCAAGTAGTAGATACTAGTAGCGACCTCGAGCAATATACTTCTTCGTACATATTGGAAGATCTGTATTTATCTCCTCTTGAGAACACCAACTTGTTGTACCACCAGTGATTCTGGATTTACAAAGCCCGGTATTTTTTATCTAGGATTAAACTTTTTTTGTAGGTACTTGATTTTTTAATAATAAGAAAAATTATTTCTACTGCTTTATTTTTACGTGTTTTTACTAACTACCTAGGTACTCATATAAGTGTAGCCAGTAACTTTAAAGTCTAAAGATGCATATTAAAATATCTATGGCAATAGTACAATTGAATAATTTCGATAATTTTGAAGAGATCGTCGTCGTCGATACAAATTGCAGTTTCAGTATAATTTTATTACAAGAAAGTTATGATGATTACTTTTCCCCTTAGATACTTGATTATTATCAACGTTGTAAGTTTTACACATTTGCTATGTCTATCGGATTTGGCAAAAGAAAACGACGCGACGTTCGGCGGAAAACTACTACCTAATACTAATTAAATCCTTGAAATTGAATATTCATGAATACCATAGAATTTATTCAAAAACGTGTAAATAAACTTACCTAGATGTCAAAGATAAGGGGAGTTAAGGTTAAAATAAGATAATGAAGTAATACTGATTTTTAAACTAATATTTACAAAAATATAAAATACAAATCTATTACCACATTACAATACAACCTGCAGCTATATACATGTCGGATAAAACCAATGCTATCTTTAGCAACGAAGTTCCTTAATTCAATAAATTAAAAAAATTTTTAGTTAAATTTTTATGTACTTTGGCTTGGTACTTCATGGAAAGTTATCGCCTTTGCGGTTGAGGAGGGGCGGTAGCGAGGATTTCGAGGGCACGCAGAATGTAGTCGGGGGTTGGCGGGGGAGTAGGTAAGTGAGCGCCCTCGGGTTGATAACCTAACTCGTTGGCAATATACCGCAGCTGGATGGGACCCTCTTCGCTTTGATATTGAAACTGGCCTTGCACTTGCAGAGCTGGCTCCTCTGCTCCGACGTCCTTTAGGTTTCCTGACTCGTCAGCAATAATTCCGTTGCCGGTTTCATATGAGAACTGGTAGGAGCCATCAGGATTGATGTTGGTGTTCTGACTGATGATGGGAATTGGCTCTATTTCTGCTGCGGGAGCGGCACATGCAACCGCAAATAGGCCCAAGGCGATCTAAAAATGAACAAAGTTTTAAATCGCTACGATTGTGAACTATTATATTCTATATTATATTCGTCTGTGGCAAGTCCTGTGATAGGACTTTCTTTACTTTGCTGCATCTGTGGCGAGATCTGTCGTGGGATCCGAGGACATCGTCTTTAATTCTCAGTGATTTTATCGTTACTTTATTTACCTAATATTAATTTTATTGTAATGAAAGAAATCAAGAAAATAACTTTATCCTATTATCTTTCTTTTATCTTATCTTTACAGAAATTCTAATTAAACCAAGCTTTGAGATGTGAGATCTGTAAAGGGAGACACAGATTGAATGTTATTAGTTTTTTGACATACTGACAAAAGGATTACTAGTGACAACCTATAGGCTGTCGAAGATTATAGTAAAATTCCAGCACTAAATATCTATTGATGGACAGTTGGAACTACGTAAAACTACTTCCATTTTGTGGTCCTTTTGAGGTCCATAGCTGGACATCGGCCTCTCTTAAAGACACCATTCCGACTTGTTAATATTATCTAATGGTGTAGTATTAGTGATTATGATAGTAAGTAGGTATATTATATATTCTATTACAAAGCATGGCGGTAAGATATTATCCAATGTAAGAGGTAACCAAGAAACAGATTTGGTCAAAAAACAGTTAATTGTGCTATTGTGATAGCTCGGAAGATGTTACAAATGAACGTGGGAAGCATGTATTCGTAAAAAGACTAGTTTTTTTTTCGTAATATAAGCTAATTAATCTTGGGATCTTAAAAATTCAATTACAATATCCAAGCATAGGTTAATGAAGATGTGTAAAACAAAAACTATTGTTATTTTGGTTTTAGTGGCACAAGGAAAATACTTATCAAACACTATTACTGGCACTTACTATGATCTTCATGTTGATATCTAAATGTGGGTGTAGGCACTAGACAATGTTGATCTAACAGAGTTATCTGTATTTATATGAGTGGGCCACTGCACCGCCTACCACCAATAGATGATATTGCACCATCGTCCGCGCAGAATAAAATAGACAAATTACTGTGACTTTATTTACAAATGCATGGGTATAATATCCTTGAGTACATTTTTTTTATGTGTTTAAAGTTAACTGTTCTATAATATGAATTTACATTTGCATCTCAAATGTTGTTTGTAGGACTTGTAAATGATACTAATCAAATAAGCTGATTCTATCTGATTTAAAATGTATGCATATGAATAGGTAACAAATTATTGTTTTTCAGTCTGAGCGAAACCGGTTATTTATCATTATTAACTAGTTGATTAATTAAGTAAATACTATGCCAATTAATTTGCTTATAGCAGTTTTGAATCGTCATTCAGGAGAACTATGTACGAATTTATAACTCAGTACAAATCGACTGGTTCATCCCTGAAGAATTAGATACGGATTAAAATTACCAAATAATATAATTACAAACCTGGTAACCTGGTTAACTGGATAAAATGGCATATTATTTGTACACGTTAATGTAACACTGGAGATTGGTTTGGATTAAGTCTACAAGCATAAAGATATTTATAGTATGACAATAAAACATTAATAACGTTCAAACTTTTAAAAAAAATTGTGGTTTATTTCGACCATTTTGCGTCCACAGTAATAAATTCGTTGAAGAGTAACAAGCTAGTTACTCTACAACCCATAAGCATTCCACTGTGTGGGCACAGGTCCTTCCCACAGCCACCAGAACATTCTGCACCACGCTGCTCCAATGCAGATTGTTTGGTTTATTCGCGTAATATTTTAAAGTAAGCTGACTTTCATGTTGGTAGGAAATAAAGTAAGTAAGATGACAAAATATACTATCTTACTTTTTTTAGTTCTGAGATCGGTGTTTTTACCATTTCATGGTATGTCGGTTTTTGATGTTAAAATTATGAATGATAGGTAAACAAAAAAGCTCCGATGCACTTATGATTACTTATGTAAATATTATAAACTTCATTGACCGGTAGGTAAGGAAAAACGGAGTAACGATGGATGTTTAATAATTACCAAAATTAACATTTTGGTAATTATTACCAAAATTAACATTTTGGTAATTATTAAACATTATGTAACAGAATCCTAAAAACCTTCTATTTTATTTCGTTAATATTTTCCTGTTCGCCATGATTATTTTATGAAATATCTCAGTTTCTCCATAATGATCATGCGTCTAATGCAATCTCTCTATTCTCCAAACTTCATGATAATTATATTGAAATCACCTGAGAAAGGTCGGTACCAGTACAGACATAAATAGAATTGTCAATAAAAGCCGTAGGTATGGCGATAGATGTAAGCGATTACAATAGGCTTGCACATTCGAAAAGCCTCAAATACAAAGGTCAACCCGTTATCTAATTAGTATCAACTTGCAACTTGAGACTGAAGGAATACAATGTGATTTGCTCTTAGTGTCAGTTCTATATTTAATATGCAATTATCTTAGTAGGAGTTTAACACTAAGCTAATTTATTATATAATAAGGTGGAACAAGAGAAACACAGAGTCAAGACAAACACATTAAAATACCTCCATATGTACAATTATATTCTTATTTAATATGTCAGTTAAACAGTACAAATCATAAGGGTCATATAAGACAGACTTAGCGATTCGGCTATTCAATATAGGCAAAACAATGTCATTGTCGGGGCAGTACCAACGCCCGCCACGGTACCTATTACCATTTCTGCCGAGTAGTAGTTGTTTTTAAAGCAATTATGGTCCGGTTGGAAAGGTGTGGTTTCCTTTGACACTTCTTTAGAGGTGACCATATTAGTCCTCAAGGGTAGAAATATATCTGTGATTGACTTGGAATGAGACTCTTACTAACAAGTACCTACTAACTGGACTATCACTAACAATCCCCAGTCCTCATACCCACTAACGAACTGACCAACTAATGTTCTAATTAACTTGTTCAGCTAACTGGACTAACCATCCCAGTCCTTAATTGAGTCTTTGAGTTAAAAATTAGGTCACTGTTGTCATGGGCGGCAGTGGATGGGTGGTGCCTCAAAGTCGTTTGCTATCTTGATACCATAAAAAAATAATTAAAAATGTGAGTCGCGTGAAGAAAGTTTCATGGTTACTGAATTAAAGTTTTAACTAAATTTCACAAGCTAGAGGTGAAAAATTTAAAGTGTTCGATATTTCATTCTTATATTACCTAGATCAGATTACAGACCGAAAGGCATAATATATACGATGTGAAAATGAAATGAGTCATGTGACAAAAAAAAAAAATTTTAATTTGACGTTCTAGCATTGACTCTGTAGGGTGACGCGCATCTTTGTGTGCGTAGGGTGGCTGGATATTGTGAAATACTTTTTCAAACAATATTTATTTTCAATATAGGAACTTACTACGTTACAATAGCTGTATTTGAATTGAATAATGTTTAACTTTGTATTATTCTGATTGATTTTTCTATCTTTAGGTATCCCTTAACCTTTCCTATATATAAATGGGTAATTGTGTTTATTGGTTTGTCTTTCTTCTCCTCCTTAACGGACTTTTTATATTTTAAACCAACTTTAGTGGGAAGAATCATTATTCATTATTCTCCTGGAAAACCATTAAATGCGGATGGAGCCGCGGGTAAAGCCAAAAAAAGTGTTTAAACGTCCTCCGATGATTTTGATCAGCCTAGGAAATAACATGAGACCTATTTATATAGGATATGAAAAATTTAACCACGACTGTAAACTCATCAATTTAGCTACAATAGATCTATTTAGGTTGCAGTGGCTTACGGGCATTATGGCCCACACCCCCTTCCTACAACTAATAATAAACTCATCAATCGGTTCTGATCCATCATAGCCCATTATTTATAGGCCCACTTATGAGGGTTAATCTGTATATATAAAAGGAGAAGGTGACTGACTGACTGACTGACTGACATATCAACGCAGGGCCTAAACTATAAGGGCTAGAAACTTGAAATTTTGCACAGGGGTTCCTTTTATAACGTAGGGGAGCACGAAGAAAGGATTTTTGAAAATTCACCCCCTAAGGGGGTAAAACGGGGGTGCAAAGTTAGTATGAAACTTTGCCGTTTTTGATGTTATTCGAATGAAATTCAGTACCTATGAAGGTTTTTTATTGAGTTTCAAAAATCATCTCTTAAGGGGGGTAAAAGGGGGGTGCAAAGTTAGTAGGTATAAAAGTTTTTCGTATATACCTACATTATTTCAATGAAATTTTGTATTTAGGTTATGTTACGTCTAATTCCACGCGAGCGAAGCTGCGGACGTCCACTAGTCTATTAGATGGCACTATGACCAAGAACGATTTAACTGCATATTATTATCTAGTTCACACCTCTTCAGGAATGTAGGAGAGAGCTCTCGGGCAATATACTCGTATGCGTTCAGTACGAAATATCAGGATACATTGATATATATGTTACCACCAGGATATCAAACAGTGGTAAATCAAATTAAACAATCTTTTTTTCTACTAAATTATATTTGTTTTACAAAAATACAAAAGAAAATAAAAAACATTGCAATGATTGTTCCAGCCTATTAGATATACCTACTCGTCTCAACCTTATATTTATTTGGTACATTACTCCATTGCATTATAAAATACCCCACACAGCTGAGAGCTAAGTTTTCAGGCGCTTCGTGGTCCTACTGGCCTTCAGGTTGGGGAGGGGCGGTGGCCAAGTAGGCGAGAGCGCGCGCGATGGCTTCGGGCACGGGCGGGGCGGTCGGCAAATGATCTCCTTGGGGCTGGAATCCGTTTTCATCCGCAGTGTACGTCAGCTGGATATTTCCGTTCTCACCGGGGTATTGGAACTGGCCTTGAACTTGCAAGGCTTCTACGTCTCCAACCTTCTTCAAGTCTCCCTTTTGGTCCGCACTGATACCGTTTCCGGTTTCGAAGGAGTACTGATACGATCCATCGCCATTCACTTGACTGTCCTGGCGTACTATGGGAATCGGCTCGGCGGGTGCTTGGGGAGCAGCGAATGCGACTGCGGCGAAAAGAGCAACCAAAGCCTGAAACACCAAAAACACTAATTACATTTGCTATTCAGGCACTTTTATATTACATACGAATCACTTAGCTAGTAGGTGTGTGAATCGCTTTCACATATTTAGTAAACATCGCAAGTATCCTGTAATGGCACTTCACATACACTAGGCAATCAATCACTTGAACAAATAACACTTACAATGGATTTCATTTTTTTTCCTTGTGTTGTTGAACAATCAAGTGAAGAGTACTGCAACTGATGCTGTCATGTCCTAAAATTTTTAGTATTTATAGTAGGCTGGTCAAAAGAGTGACCACCTCCCTGCGTCTCCCTAGTTTCGCAATAAAAGCGATGTCGCAAAATCGATGAAATAAGTAAACTGCAGATGCATTACCTCGAGTCGTAGGTATATGTCAACTTGAGACCACGTAACAGTTGTCAACAAGCCTAACGGATTTTCCAATTGTTCAGTATTGACCTTAACGCAAGCGCCAGTATCTGTGTACAAATGGACGCACATTTTTGTATTTGTGGAATTAGCAAATTTTTATGTAAGGTTTTAATTGTTTTAAAGCGCTCATAGCCCATCGGCTGGAGTCGATCTACGCAACAAATAAAATGGCTTCGAATTGCACGTTAAACCGTCGGTTATGGTGGTTTCAAATGATAAGCGTTGTCTGAGACGTTCATGTGGTTTGATAACCTTCAACTCTAGCTTGACC
The DNA here is from genome assembly GCA_944567765.1 of Carterocephalus palaemon. NCBI lineage: Eukaryota > Metazoa > Arthropoda > Insecta > Lepidoptera > Hesperiidae > Carterocephalus > Carterocephalus palaemon. Next base: position 7,610,617 of record OX155643.1, on the reverse strand, counting down.
TTTTGCAATCAGCGCTATAGCAGCGTGGTGAAGTTAGCACTAGACTTCCTTCCCTACCTATGGACCTATGGCTTGTATCTTAACTACCGTGATTGAACTACTACTCTGCACCGTATTTCTTCTTTTATTTTCATGTCATGAAACGGTTAAATAAGTTCGTTTTCAAAAATTAAGTAAACACTAAATGACGAAAAACCGATGTGGTATTGAACTGCCATCTACCAAGCTCACCACATAAATTATAAATGACCACGACCCTAATGTAAATCATTATTATTATCTTTAACATGATCTCGATTATTTTAACTAAGTTTTGTTTAATACGTTACCATGTCGGATTGCATGTTGCATGCATCTCATTTCATTACCGTACACAATTAATTAATATTTAGTTTGAATGCATAATATTTATATATAACTAGTGGACGCCCGCAGCTTCGCTCGCGTGAAATTAGACATAATAATAGATTCTTCTTAACTTTAGCTCCACAAAGGACATTGTTGTTTTTCGCCTAAGAATTTGTAGACGTCTAATATATTCTTAGCTTATTTATTGCCCGTTATTCCATATGCTAGAATTTAACGGACACTTCAGATTATTAAAATATAAATAAATGGACACTTCATTCGCTTCACGTCGATTTTCCTGTTCTCCGAAAAATATTCAAAATTATCGCTTCAGCGCTTGATCCGTAGGTAGTAAAAACTTGCCGAAGCAAATTAAAGCGCTGAGCGCTGCACTAAGAGCAGAAACAGCTAACTTGACAGGTTAGCATCGGGCATCCATTTTGTATCAAAGTATTGGAAAAAAAAGGGCTGTTTTTAGGGTTTTCCCGGCAATTATTCGAATTTTTCTCACCTTTTAAACCTTCCCTAGACCCTAGACCTCCACGAACATTTCAAGACCAAGATAAGATAAATCCCTTCAGCCGTTTTCGAGTTTTAGCGAGACTAACGAACAGCAATTCATTTTTATATATATAGATAGATATCACTAGTATTGTGACATTAATTAATATACGTTTTATAATAATTATACATTCAATTAGATATTGCAGAAATAAAATAATATGTTATTATTTTTGTTTATACCGTAATACTAGATGTGGTAGTAAAATTCTGCATGGTAAAATATTTGAACATAGACTGAGCCCAAGAAATGCTGATAGTAAATTAACTTAAATATCATTAAATTATTATAAAATGTAATGCGACGTGCGTTACGCGACATGCGACAGACAAGCCAAAATTTTCAGAACAATGTAATAAAAGTTTCACTTTAATAACTTTTTTCACCATATCTTTTACATAGTTATTTATAAAGTACCTACTAGTGGACGCCCGCAGCTTCGCTCGCGTAGAATTAGACCCATTAACGACGTCTGCCCGCGTTCGGGTTGCCCACTTGACATCGAAAACGGCAAAGTTTCATACTAACTTAGCACCCCCGTTTTACCCCTTATGGGATGAATTTTCAAAAATCCTTTCTTAGTGCTCCCCTACGTTATAAAAGGAACCCCTGTGCAAAATTTCAAGTTTCTAACCCTTATAGTTTAGGCCCTGCGTTGATATGTCAGTCAGTCAGTCAGTCAGTCAGTCAGTCAGTCAGTCAGTCAGTCAGTCAGTCAGTCACCTTCTCCTTTTATATATATAGATAGATAGTAGCCATAGATATAACAATTAGTAAAAATCAGACAAATGCGAATCGGACTCGCAATCTAAATATAGTTATTGTAGAAAGTATATTTCAAGAATAATTTGCTCATCATAATTAAACTAGTACCTACATAACATAACAAACTATTCGATGACGCTGCTCTGTAAAGGCCAGGGGCATTGGAGAAAAATATGTCTTCAATCTTGCTCATCGTTTTAAACAACTATCCCGTAACTAGCTATACCCAGTACCCACATAGCATAACATACTGTTCGGATATGATTTGTAGGCCAGAAGGGTCATAGGAGAAAAACCATATGAAAAACAAACTACAAACCTACTCATAAATATGATCCACAAATTAGCTTTTTATTGTTTTTTGTTAAAGAGGCTTAAACAATAATAATAATAAATATCTTGGACATTCTCACACACGGCCATCTGACCCCAAAGTTGGCGCTAGCCTGTAATATGAGTGAGTGTCAGAGACTGATATACATACATAGATATTTTTATATACATACTTAAATAGATAATTTTAACATCCAGACACAGAACAAATACAAGTGTTCGTCACACAAATATTTGTCCTGAGTGGGATTCAAACCCACGACCCTTGGCGCAAAGACAGGGTCACTACCGATTGCGCCAACGGGTCCGTCAATGTTAAATGAACGTAGTTTTGCAAATTTCAAATATAGCGGTTCAATAGATACACAAAATCGAAGCAAGACATAGAAAACCATATATTTTTTACTTTATATCTTTTTTATTGTGGTAACAGTACAGTAAAACGCATTCTGTGAAAATTTCTGGTTTCTACCTATTCCCGTTCAAGAGATAGAGCCATAAGCCCATTTGACAGGCCCGTTGGCGCAATCGGTAGTGACCCTGTCTGTTGCGCGAAGGGTCGTGGGTTCGATTCCCACTCAGGACAAATATTCGTGTGACGAACACATGTATTTGTTCTGTGTCTGGATGTTAATATTATCTATTTAAGTATGTTTTTAAAAATATCTATGTATTTATATCAGTCTCTGACACCCTTAACGCAGGCTCGCGCCTACTTTGGGGTCAGATGGACGAGTGTGAGAATGTCCATGATATTTATATTTATTTATTTATATTTATAGGTAAGCTATTTTGAAATTAACGTGATAAAAGAATGTGATGATATACATATGTACATGTGATAATTTAGTCATTGACGTACGAAAGTCTACCGGAAGGCCAGAAATCTCGCAAAAATGACGAAATCAAATGAGTAAGTCTGCTGTAATGCACGTTAAAAATATAAAGCAGAACCTGAACTTCAGAGAACTTTTCTTGAGCATTTTTTTTTTATTTCTGAAAATACTTGCTAGAAACCACTTGTTCATTAGGTAATGACACCAAGAAGTAAAAAATTTAGTTTTGGTAAGTTTGGGCCCATCCGTATGAATTTTCTAAATTTCATAATATTTTCAATTATATGCATTGCGAACGTCGCTAAAAGTCAGTAAGGTTTTGTTCGTATAAAAAAAAATACTTTATTTTTAGAATGTTTAATTGAGCGAATAAATTAAATTCGTTATCCTATATGCAGTATAAACACTAAGAAATTCATAAGCTCGGAATTCGAACTGCAGACTTCTTGATTAGAAAGCATACTTACATACATCCTTGTACAGTTAAACAATTTTATTTAAATAAGTACCACTTGGCTCATTTGCTCTGATTGTATCGATATGCAGAGATCGATACAATCAGATGGCAGACTATATAATGGGCGGCTTACACGAATAGATCCTCAGACAACAAAGGATTCCACTCGTAACAGTTATGTAAATCGGATTACAAGTAGTTTTAACAAATATAATGAATAATTTTGGTCGCTGTATTAACAACCATTTGTTGGGAGAGGCACATTATGTGGCTGTTGTATGAGTATGTTAATGTGATGAAGTCATTTGACATTTTAGAGTCTTTGTTAATATCGAATATGAATCTATAGACAGAAAAAAACAGGCAAAGTTTTTTTTTTTATCTGTTTGCAATAGCCACTCATTATTCGAACGCCTGTTTGTCTATCATCGGTATAAAAAGATATAGGATGGGCTTCGATGATTCTATGAATCATTTGTGGTTTAATTATACTAACACTTGGGGTAAGATTTACACTTTTAAATATATCATAAAGTAGGTACACATTTCCATTTTAATTTAGCATGTCGGTTAAACAACCAACAAATCAGTGTCAGGTATATGGGAAACCTGACACTGGTTAGTCTTATTCCACATAAATATTATTTAAATCAAACGAGTATCTAGATTTGATTCATTTCACTGCCTCTCGAACTTTCTGCAATATGACCATGTATTTATTATTTATATTTTGTACTATGTATATTTTTTTACTTTATTACTTTAAACGTGCATGAACTTGAAAATCTATGGTGTGTAGATATCAAAATTTTTATGCCGGACCTCTGTGGGACAAGCGCTAAACGTAAATACTGAGTAACAACAATAGGTTAACAAAAGTAATTGCTCAGATTCATGATGCACTGCTGCTTACTAGGAATCATATTATGGTTAGTTCTGTGACACAGAATAATTAAGTGTGACATCCTTTTACGCTCATATGATTGAGTAGCCATTAAATAGTAGAAGCAGTAAGTAGCATATATTAATAAAGTTCAAGTAGTATTTTTAATCTGTGATGGTCACTTGCAAACAATCACAACACTGTCGTGGTTCATCGAGGTCGTCAGACGTTCAAACGCCAGGTTGTTGGATCATTTAATTAATTAGCACTGACCGTAGGCAAGTTTTTTTGGAATTAATCGCTTCTTTGTAAAATAACCAGAAAGACTGACAGGCGAGAGGTCAGGATCGTAGAAGCTAGTTATGAAGGCTCGATTGAAGTTCGATTCACAGCATGATTGATCCAGGAGCATTATGCTAGATATATACACATATATGCCGCAATGTACGGAAGACCGAAGAGTAAGCACAGTTTTTACACCAAACTAGTGTAATCTATGTTCGAGACATATAAGTTTTTAAGTAAGGTGTCGTGCGGTTCAGGAGCACTAATTAATTTCACCTATTTTTCTAAATCCGTAAAAAAAATTAAGTGTCGAAGAAAATAACTACCTTGTTAAAAAAATATGTTATTTTTCAGCGCCTGGATCACATATCCAGGCACTTAGTTCACTTGATACCCGATAACAATGAAGTGAAAACATCCAGGCCCGATCGGCTGGTGATCTCCTGGTTTATCTGACTTTAATGACGCACCATTGGGCAAAGGCAGTTAGCAGTTAGCCTATCGATAAGGCCTTTGATCGCGTCTGGCATAAGGCAATTTTCGTGAAGCTATCATTTTACCTTTACCAGTTTTCCTGATGGGTTGTGCAAATGGGTAGCCAGTTTTTTTGTTGAAGCGACAAATCAAGGTCGTTATCGACGGTCGTTGCTCACACCAAAAACCGTAATATTATCCACACTGTATCTTCTGCATATCAATGATAAGCAGGAACACAGCAGCATAGTCACATGCATCAACATCATCTCCTATCCGTGTACCTACTTCGTGAACAAGGTTCAACTAGTATCTCATGTGACAGTAGTTTCACGCTTCATCTAGCTAATAAGGTAGATGAGCTGAGCTGAGTTGTCCATCAATCAAACGAGAGTAAAATTTCAAGAAGGTCAGTGGGTAATTTTTCCAGATGTATCCGAGATGAGTAATATGACATGTGTACCTATATGCTACTCATATATGAATTTTATGGCGATGTGATCGTGCGACCTTGACACGCAGCAGGGAAAGTGAACACACCGGTTGTTGAGTAAGAGGTCGGCGCCTATCGAACTCCACATGTTTAGTGGTGGTCCGCAGATGCCTTTTCATGGACTAGGTACCTGTCGCCGTGTGTTTGATGAACATAAAATTGCATGCTTGATCAAAAGAAGGATTGAAATCATTTTAAGGATAAGGAGTGGATTAATTTATTTTAATCGATTTATTCTAAATTTACTGTGAATATTTAAATTTTGGTAAATGTGAATTGAAATAAATAGATTTTAGCTAATTTTGTTAAGCTATACGAGTATAACAATACGGTGACAGCCCAGTGGCTATCGAACTCGCCTCTCACTCAAGCGGTCAGGGTTCAAACCCAAGCGGCACGCACCAGTGAGTTTTCTGAGTTATGTGCGATTTAAGAAATTAAATGTCACTTGCTATAACGGCATGCTGCATACCTGAGAGTTCATCATAATGTTCTCGAAGGGATGTGAAGTCTGCCAATCTGCACTTGGCCAAAGTGGTGGACTAAGGCCTAATTCCTCCCATTCTGAAAGGAGACCCGTGCCCAACAGTGGGACAAAGAAAGGGTTGTGATGATGATGATGAAGATTACAGATTTAAGTACATACTAATAAAATGATTGACAATAAGCGCTGAAAAAGTATACAATATATTTAATAACTACATTTAAATAAAATACCACGAATAAAGTATGTAATATATTTATTTCTCACAAAACAATAACCTATTTAAATTAATAATTTAGTTACTCTTTCTAATGTCACATTTCCTAATGAATCGGAAACAATATATTTTTGTTCACATCCTTACTTAGAATAATAACAAGTGACTTAATATGTAATATAATATAACATGTCTAATGCGTCTTCATAGTTAAACCTAATTTATTTAAATTTTATCAATCATTAATTCATAAAAAATTAATAAACCTTTTAGCTATAGAGTGACTTCTATATTCAAATTCAATTCAGAATTCGATAGAAAGTGACAAAAAACTGGGTTATAATTATGTTACGACTAGGTTTATAAATTTGTTATGAATAATGTTCTACCATTATTTATTTGTTTCTAAATTCCCTAGTGTCGGGAGCCTGAGGCGGTAATGTTGCCAGGAAATCTAACGCCTTTTGGATATCTTGAGGAATTGGCGGTGACGTTGGAAGATGAGCACCTTGGGGTTGGAAACCATTTTCATCGGCTAAGTATTGCACATTGATGACCTGTATAAAAATAAAGCAACATTAATAGGTTAGATTGCTTATGTCAAATTGTACATACTATTAATATTATGTTTCTTTCTGTTGTACTTCCCATAAATAAATTAAATTTAAATCGATATTAGATCACAAAAGTAGAAGATAACTTATGAAATGTAATTAAGAAATATCTAGAACCTTTCTAATAATTGTGTTCCTGCTTGAAAGGTGTGGATTGAATTTTCTAGAGGGAACTATCTTATTAGTTCTCAAGGGTGGCAGCGTATTTGTGACTTGGAACGAGACTCTTACTAACAGGAGAACTAGCTGTAAGTTGGACAGGAACTACTTAAAGTCTTGCTAACTGGACTAACCATCCCACTCCCCTTACGAGTTTTGTCCAAAATCTGTCACAGTTGTCTTAAGCAGCAGCGGACGGCCGACGGGAAATGTTGCATGCTCGTTTGCCATCATATACCCGTGCCATCATCTTAATCTTAATATATATATTACTTGTGTAGGTACGTGTGTATGACAGAGAACTCCTCCTAAACGGCTGGATAGATGTTGATGAAATTTTTTGTGTGTGTTCAAGGGATTCGAGAATGGTTTAGATCCACAATTTGGTCCACTGGAAAATGTTTTATAAACATTATTTTAGTATTTTTGTATAAATTATCATTTACATGAAGTGTCGCGCCACTTTGACATTTCATATGGCAGAACAAAGTTTGCGGGGTGCTGACGTAGTATCTATATAAAAAATGTCAAATACACTATTAAAACAAAAGAGTTTTTACTGTACTGAGCTAATATGGTAATATGAAAATTAAATAAACTAAAATCTTGTCTAAAACGAATACCTCTAACGAGTAGTACTCGTATGTTTTATGACGTTTATAAAAAACCTCATGGTAGGTACTATGACCTAATATTTTTTATCATAAGACACCTAGTTTTATTAACATCTGCAGAACTCTTAATTTATTGGAACGAGGTCCAACGGAACTCAAAAACATATTCCCCGTATTGGGACACGCAACTGAGTATAAGGTTTTTCGTACTTTACCTATTTCTAATCAATAACCTTCAAATCCACCTAGGTGGTTGGTTAGGAAAACTATTCTTGGTAAATGCGAGCCATTGACTATATGCATAGACGCCTAAACCTAAACCGCCTAAACTGACAGATGGACTGACAGATGAAAGAACATGGCGCAACGTGTTCCTTTTTACTCCGGGGCTTTAGTTAAAGAATAATTACCTTGTACCTATCAATGCCTCTTTACAGCTACTTAGTAATGTGCTAATTGAATATAGAATTAACTTGATTTAAAGATTCCGTTGAACTGATCCCTAAAAATATACTTGAGGCTCCCATAGTCTTGCAGAAACTTAATTTTACACCTAACAAGTTTTTGATTTTTAACGTGTGTTTATTATTAGTACACTATATTATATTCTGCATGAATTATTTAAATATTGAAGATAGAAGAAGAACTTAATCGATCAATCGTCAAGTTTATTCTTTTTCTAAATATAAGCACACAAGTTTACCAATTAAAATAAGTGAATTTTTAAAATCAGTCGCGTTACAATATATGGTAGTTTTAATTTGTAAGTATGTGATTAAAATGTATTTGATAAACTTACCCCTATATAATAAATTGAAATCTGCAAAACCTCAGATTACAGTGCAAAATTACTGGAAAACTGAAATTTTCATAAAATCAACTGCAAATACGATGTCAAGAAGAAATCATAAAAGTAAAACAAGTATGAACTATGTTAGCCAAAACCTGTACACTTCTCTCTGTTGGGCAAGGGTGTCCCCAAAGCCAGATTATACTCCAGTACGCTTACCCGATACGGAATGGTGGAGGGGTTAGTGGCTTAGAGTGCCCTCGGAAGCACGGAAGCGCCCATGAAATTTTGCCACTAGCAGCCCATCCACAAACCGACCGCACCCGTTGTTTCTTGACTCGGTTACTCTGCCTCAGTCGATCACATACCGCCGACGCGAACCATTGAGCTATGGACGCTTCAAACCTATGTAGCCGCCAATGCTACGTAGGTAATTATATTACTAACAACTTACCCCGATGAACGTATGGCTTGTCTACGTCACAGTAGCGCCTAACCAACGCCTAACGTTACTCGAGCTGTCGTAGAGTCGAAAAAATGTAATCTCGATATGATCAGGCGTATGATTTTTTTTACAAAACTAGCGTACTAGCACAAACAAATGGAGGTATTTTTTATTTCATATGTAAGGACATTGTTTTTATTTTATAAGTAGGTAATCCTACCTACTTTAAACCTACCTACTTTAAAATTTAAAATTGATCTTTTTAAAACTTGTTCACTTCTTGTTGGACATTTTAATACTGGATTATTATTGCGACTGAGCTCTGTGCTATGTTTGTTGCAGTTATGCACTACAAATAAAGTTTCTTTCTAGATTTTATCGTAGGTACTCATAACCCGATCAAAACGGTAAACACAAAAAAATGAGATTTTATTTGTATATCATCATAATACCTAGTTTAAAATCATATTAACGCAGATAAAAGCGACACCTACCAAGCAAGGTTTCACGATATCTGTGACGGGCTTAATGTGACCAGTCTACAAGTTTTAATAGCTAGGGACCCGGTCGAAATCACTTTTTACTGATTTATTTTCGCACATAGAAACAAATAATAAATAAATATCATGGACAACCTCACACATGGCCATCTGACCCTAAACTAGGGAGAGCCAGTACGGTTTCGGAGAGTGTAATATATATATATATATATATATATAGGTATATAGATAGATAGATAGATATTTTTAAATACATACATATTTAATGAAGATATTAAAATCGGCACACAACAAACAAAAAAGTGGAATTCGTATCTACGATCCCTGGCGCAGAAGAGTAGGCGGCGTAGGGTCACTACCGATTTCACCGAAACGGTTTAATTTTTGACTTAGTTTTTGCGTCAAAAACATAATAGTACAGTTTTAGTTTCTTTTGTAAATTTTATTTATGCATATTTGCTAAGTAAAAGCACAGAAAAATAGCTAACCTGTCCATCAGGCGCCGTGTATTGGTACTGGCCCTGCGCGCTTTGCACCTCCTGTTCTGGGATTCCCTGATTCTTTATGAATCCTTGCTCTTCAGCAGTTATTCCATTACCGGTTTCATAACTGTAAGATCAAGAAATAATGACTATGTTAGGGGTAAGAAAAAGAGAGTCATGTCTTTAAATTTGACATCTGCCTCGTTGATTTAGTAGTCGCAAACGCGACTGCTAATTTATGGGTCTTGGCTTCAATGGGTCGAACAAAGTTAGTATTATTGGGTTTTTCTAAATTGAAACTCCTAGTAGTAACTTGGAGCCTGATTTGGGCTTGGTGTATGGCAATATGCTCACCACAAATTACAAGGGACCTATGCCTACCCCTTCGGTTCAATACAGACATGATCTTATATTATGTTATTTTTAAAAATAAAAGTTGCATTTCCAACTTTCCAACTGGCCTCTTTAAGATACCTTAGTTTTAACCAGTTAGAAACTCAATTGAATTATCAAAGATATTTTTTTTTATATGGTTAGTGACAAAGGTTCAAAAAAAGTGGGTATTTTTCCAGGGTTAGTCGTACATCGAAGATTGACTCTCCCGTATTTTGATGTTTTTCCGTCATACCACCCATCTCTTATGCTGATAGGCCTGCGTGAGTATTGTGTTGTATAGTACTAACTTCCACTTGTAAGATCCGTCTGGGTTGATGATCTGCTCTTGACGTATAATAGGAATAGGCTCAGTCGTGTACTGCGACTGGGGCTGTTGTTGCTGCTGTTGGTAAAAAGGTTGAAAGCTGATGTCTGCCAATACTATGCCGATGACAGACGCCAAAACAATCTGGAATTAATTAGTTGAATACATGATAATCTGTTACTCGATAACAGTGAAAGTATAAACCATGAGTCATCAATCTCAAATATACTATCAATGTGCCCGCCCACCCAAAGGGAGTGACTAGCGGCAAGCATGCGAAAGAGGAAGTATAGTTCAGTTCTAAATAGCTCACAGTGACTCCTTCTAATAACTAGAGTGAATAATAGTATGAATGAATAAATTAATTATTAATTATTACACTACAAGACACACAATATATTTACTTGTGGAAGTGTTACACTACGCATGGTCTGTACTTAGCTTATGCTGTCGACAAGATAACGTTTAGAACGTTTGCTTAAAAAGTAATAGTTTAAATTAAAATTTAAACCACACTCCACTACTCGTGAACCGAATTGTTATTGGGAAAAGTTATTAACTGCAATAATTTTCAGTACCTAAATATAAAGTAAGTTCGATTAATACTCACAATGCACTTCATGTTGAAAAAGTTGCACTTGTAAGTAGAAAGCCAGGAACAGAATGATGCACTGAGATTTAACCCCCAGTATTTATACGAAAATTTTTGTGTCAATTACGTGCGACGTGATGTGATGTGAGTACATATTTTATGTTCTCTTCTCACAAAGGATAGGCAGTGCGGTGCGTTCCTTTGACGTGATGCATATGGGCATACGACAACAGCGTATGAGTTATAAATTTGTTAAAATAATACCTCGTAATATTAATGCATACCTCGTGTTGCATTTTTATGGAACTCAACATAAATTTACAACGTAATTTGTGGAAATAAGATAGTAAACGAGCTTGTACCACCACCCATCTGCTGACTTTGAACAAGGCTTAAATAGGGACTGGGATGGTTAGTCCAGTTAGCTTAGAAAGTTAATAAGAACATAAGTTGGTCAGTTCGGTATTGGTTATGAGAACTGGGAACTGTAAGTAAGATAGTTAGTCCTTTAAGTTGGTGTTAGTAATAGTCCAGTTAGTAATTATTTGTAAGAGACAGTTTTAAATAAACAAGTAACGTGAAATTGATTTCGCATTACATAATTTTGAATAAATAATGTGAATCATAAAAGTACTGAATAAACAAGATATAATTCTTGGAGAATACTAAAAATTATATGTAACCGAGTGTCAAAAATGATATAATATAAAATTCTACAGATTTAACCTTCTCGTAGGAACATCAGTACAGGCAGATCTCTCAAACCAGTTGCAATGCGTATGGCACACTTCAACAAGGTTTTTTAAAACAAAAATTTATTGATCTTGCCACATCGAGTATTCATACACAGTAACAAAATATTGCCCTTCAACTTTTATTTCTACATTAATACAATTCATGATCAACATTTTACGCATGCTTGCAGAGATCTCGTACTAAATTATGAACCACCTATGCGTGAAAAAGTAAAATCCCTAAGATATTATTTAGTTTTGACTGAAACTGTTTTTAAATAAAAAAAAATCGACTTCAAAACTCTAGTCGCTCGCTGTCGCTGCGACCCATAGACGTTCCACTGCTGGGCACGGGTATTCCCCACAGACGCAGCTGCGGGAGGTCTAGAGCATACTCCACCACGCTGCTCCAAGGCGGATTGGTGGAGGGGTTAGTGGCCAACCCAGTGTCGAATGTTCTCAAGCCACCCGAAGGTCTTCGACCAGGCTTAACGACTGTTTCCAACATTGAAAACAACCGGGACCGACGGCTTTACGTGCCCTCCGAAGCACGGTAGCGTCCATGAAATTTTGCCACTAGCGGTCACCCATCCACAAACCGACCGCGCCCGTCGTTGCTTAACTCTTTTCACATTTAATCGACCCGAGCCATTAGGCTATGGACGCTACAAGACATGATAATCATTAGGTTTCTAGCTACAAGTTTACAACCCATAGACGTCCCAACAATGCTCCAATGCTGATTGGTTCGTTATTTACAATATGTCGATCGTACTTAACTAAAACAACTAAAATAAAAAAACATATAATACTGTTTTATACTTGAATTTATTAATAACTAAGAGTAATAATATATCGCATGTCTTAAAAGCTGACAGTCATATATTTAAAAAAATCATGCATTTTCTTTCTTTGGTTCCTCTTTGACTTCCTTGTTCAAGCCCCGGTAAGGGTTATGTAAATTAAATTTTGGATCGTATGGGTAACGGGAGTCATAAGGTTTAACACTGGGATTATTGTACTGTCCATAGTAAGGATTACGATAGTTCAAAGGCTTATAGCGGTTATACAAGGATTCATATTTTTCTTGAGGGTCTTTTATTCCTACTGGTAGAATGGGTACAGCAGGAACCGGTAAAATGCCTTTACCGTTGGCTGGGATATGGACTCCAGATGGTCTAAAACCTGCAAAATAAAGGGTCATTGCAGTAACTATAGTAGCAGTATATGTGTTAAGAACGCAGAGGCTGATATTTGACTCATAAGGCCACGCACCATGACTTTTCTATGCTATGTGTATTTTAAGAACTTAAATATCATCTGCTGTATTGATGAAAAAAAATCGCTAGGAAACCTGTTTACCTGAGAGTTTTGCATTATGTCCCTGGAAAAAGTAATCTGGCAAACTGCACTTGGCCTTCAAAGAAGGCCAAGTGCACCTCTTACATACCAGTAGGAGTCCAATTTACAGCAGTGGCCCAATGAAATGGTTGTGACGCTCATGATAGCTTGCTATGCTCGTGGTCTGATCTATCGTTCGGTTTTTAAATAGAAGCAGTTTCTAGAAGTTGGAATATTTAGTGGCTAGTGGCTATATTTTCATGAACATTTCTATGCGTCGCAGAGTCATCAGGAACTGTTCCATCGTCTGATAGAAATAAAGGTATGTTACAGTCATCATCACCATTGCCCTATAACCACTGTTTTAATTTGCACTGAAGAAGTATAGTCGAATGACAGCAGTCTTCGTATTTAGTTGGGGACGGGTATGTCTAAATGGGAGGGGTTAGGCCTTAGACCACCACGCTGGCCTCGGTAGACTTCACATGGCTTCGAGAACATTATGGAGAACTCTCAGGCATGCAGGTTTCCGATGCAGAAACAATGTTTCCTTCACCGTTACAGCAGGTGACATTTAACTTCTTAAATCGAACATAACATAAAAATGTTATTGGTGCGTGCTGTTTGGATTTGAACACGGACCGCTCGAGAGTTCGGTAGTCTCTGGGCTGTTACCGCACAGTCCAATGACGCCAACGAAACCAAATTATTTAAAAAATATATATAATATTTTTTTTTATCGTAGGTCGCAAAAAAGTTTCAATATTCATTAATTCACTCGTATGACATTTTGATCGTCCTGCCTTATACAGTATGAATGTGTCATTTAATTCTATAATTATAGATCGACGGCTGAATTCGAATTTCACGCTTATAAATTGTAATTGTGCTTATCGAACACTGGTATAACAATGAAACAATGAATTGTTGCATTCATGAACTAATGGGCACCCGCAGCTTCGCTCGCATGAAATAAGACATAGGTACCTAACAATAGTTTCATTTCAATTGTGTCCTTCAAATTTGAACTGTTCAAATATCAAATCTTACCATTTTCATCAGCTACGTAATTAACTTGGATGGGCGTTCCTTCAGGAGAAATGTAAGCGTAGCTGCCCTCGACCACCTGTTAAAATAATGAATATTGATTTAAGACTCGATCATGAATAATATCTAAGTATCTAGCAGGTTAATGCGTGAGGTTTTATTTTATGGTACCTGAGTTCCTTGAGGTTCGCCATTATTGTCTATGTAAGCATCTTTTAAAAATCCACTTTCTTGAGCTTGCTTACCGTCAGCTGTCGTAAAACTGTAAAGAAGTACAAAATTTCAGTATATTTACGTCTCAGTTATTAAAAATTATACTCTAAATTTTTTTTTTTAAAAAAAGCTTTTATAACTTTTATTTTTATTTTCATGCATTGTCATCGGAACCTAATATGTGTGCCAAATTTCAGCTCGATAGCTTCAGTGGAAGTGGGTGAAATATTGATTGCAAGATTCCAGGACATACATACATAGATACATACGAGTGAAGTTAAATAAAAGCTTTTAAAAAAGAAGAATAAATACATATTTAAAGATTCAGATTCATTTATTTTTCTTTATATGGTATTTGCATACGCTTAATGATCGTCAATACATTTTTTATCTTTTGCCGGTTCACAATATTGATACTACCGAGAAGAACACGGCAAGAAACTCGGTAGTTACTCTTTTCAAAGTTTTAAATTTAATAATTTGATACAGGTACATTATTTTTGAACTTATGGAGCTGGAGATACTTGGAGGGCTTCTTTAAGTAGTCATTTATTGTACAGAATGTTTTATTAAGGAGGTTTTGTTTGATTTTAAATTTCAATTTATTTTCGAAGAGTATTATATTACTAATATTTTCACGTAGGTACTTTATTCTAGAAGCGAACAAAGTTCGCCATAAATGATTTTGATATGTACCTACTTTACTTAAAGATACGTACAATCAATTTATCTTTATTTCTTGTGTTAATGTTATGTGCCTTACTTTTATTTTCAAACAAAATATGATTTTTGCGTACATAGATAATATTTTCATAAATTTATTGACTTGGTACAGTTAAAATTTTTATCTGACTGAGAGACAGCTCTTGTAAGGTTACACTTTCGTATGCCGTAAATACAAGGAGTATTTACGGCATACAAAAGTGTAATGAATCTTGACTTTTTGTAAAATAAAGATGGTATCAATGGGAAATGGCAAATTAGGAATGGGGAATGATCTATGTATGTAAACTAAAAATAAAAACGGGCCTAAGATAGAACTTTGCGGAACCCTTATATACATTTACAAAAGACCCAGAGGATTAACACCAGTTTAATTGAATTCGTTGCAATTTAATTAATATCATAAATACGACTTCATAGCTGCAAAGTATGAAAAAATAATATATTCTTTTCCATCCATCCATGTAGCACCCATAGCTCAATGGCTTGCATCGATTCAATTATGTGATCGATGGAGTTAAGCAAAATGGGCGCGGTCGGTTTATATCCACAAAATGACCGCGCCCCATCCGGATGACCGCTAGTTTTATGGACGCTGCCATGCTCTGGCAGGCACGTTAAGCCGTCGGTCCCGGTCAGCAGTGTGTTAAGTATGCTGTAGACCTCCCGCAGTTGAATTTATGGGGAAGACCCGTGCCTAGCAGTGGTTTTTAGACATTTTTTAACTTTAACTTAGCACGGGTTTCAGCTTTTAGCTTAACATCCATCCATCCAATCTCTCCTAAACAATGCCATATTAATTAATTTTATTTTTAAATTCAAGTAATGTTTTAAAGGTGCGACTAACTGTCGTTGAACTAATTAAGACATATTTTCAGATGGAACATTTATGTGTATAATAAAACCCTAAGCCTACTTCCAGGTCTCGTCAGTTCTAGGAAATGATACATTTATGAGCATAAAAATAATCATCATAGGTAGAAAACAGTTGAAATCATTACTCACCTATAAGTATAACTTCCATCGACACCGCGCTCATTCAAGTAAGTCAGTATAGGCACAAAAGCCTCCCCTTTATAATATGGGTTGTTGTATCCAGGTATCGCAGGATTAGGGGTATTATATCCGGGAAGCAAGGGATTAGGGGTATTATATGCTGGTATCAAAGGATTTTGGACTGGATACAATGGCGCTGAAGGGTTAAGTGGGTTTAATGGTGGCACAACAACCGGTGGTACAATAGCCGGTGGTACGATGGCCGGTGGATGGCCATAAGGGCCCAACGGAGGCCTATACGGAATTGACTTACTATACACCACGGCACATAGGAGCACACAAGAGAATAACTGGATCATCTAGAATCAAAAGATAGGTAAGTAAGCTTTGACTCATGAAACAGGTTTTTTTTAGATTTTATTGGTATTGCTATTAGGTGGCTCACATTTTTAATGAAAATACGAGTAGCTACAAAACTGTTATGAATTAAAAATATACCCTACATTTTTTGAATATAGAACACAGGCGCAAGTATACAGGCGCATAAATAATAATCGAAACAAACATCAAGTACCTAGATTTGTTTCGGGATTACGGAGATGTCTTTTTAAAAAGAATTATAAAAGAATTATATTTAATTAATTATATTTAATTAATAAGACTGGTTTAATTGGAGGTTTACAATCGACTAACTTATTCTATCATGCATGGGAGGTCGAAGTTGCACAAATGCAACGTCTCTAAAATGCAGCGTCAACGTCTAGACGACTTTGTTCTGTGAACAGCTTGTTTATGTTACTAAGAAAAGACAGACCGGGAGGTCGACGCTGGTGGTATAACTCCTCCCTCCTCAAGTTCGAGATTATCCTGAGTATCTGGATTATCTCGAGCCATTTTAATGCTAAATAATTTCTTAATTTTATCCTTAAATGCGAAAATTACAATACACATAATGGTCAGAACACAAAACACAGTAACACTTATGTTAATACTTTCACTTTGGTGGTTTTCGGGAACACTTATCACTTCATGTTCACTTTTCTGCAGCAAGTAGTTAAGCATTTGGATATCCGCAAGCTCGATTCCGTTAAGGTTGACAGGTTTTCTCTGATTATCTGATATCTTGACTATTGAGGGCAGATTGACAACTGGAACACTTGTATAGGTAAAATCTTTTCCTTGATTTTGATGTCTTTTAAGGTTAATATCTTTTATTTTCACATGACAATTATCATTCAGGGTTAACAGGTAAGTACCCTGGACTGCTTCTTGTGTAACCTCATTTTCACAGTACTGGGTAAGCGGCGTTTCGATTTTCGCATAGATGATCCAGCGACTGGATTGCACCGGGTTGACTTTTACATCATCGAGGAGTACAGGAACTGGGTGACAGCTTGAGATATTTGTGGAGAATGTTATAAGTGCGGTTACACAATCAACTCTGATCAGTGGTGAAGTATCTTTCTCGAAGCATAGATAACGAGCTTCATCAATTTCACGGCATGAACGGGAGAGCGGTTTTGCTTTCAGCCCTTTCACAAGGATGTAAGGATACTTAGGTAAAATAAGAGTGGTAAGGGTATTATTTTTATCAAGGACAGGTAAGGGTATTAATTTAAAATAGTTATAAATTTCATTTGTTACCAAGGGTATGTGCATTATTATTTTTATCTGATTTTGTTTTATATAAGCTTTCATTTCTATAGTTTGCTCTATTTTTACAATATTCTCACTAATTGCTGGAAATGCTAATTTTTCAGTTAATTCAATCTCCTTAAATAATAGTATCAACTCATCAGTGTCTATGAATGAACCGTGTAACATGTTAATTTTTGCAAATGCAATTGCTGTTTCAACTTCATTCAGCCTTAAGTAAAGTATTTGAAAGTTATGAATAAAGATGTTATAAATGTGAATAATTTTATTACTTATTTGCAATTGTTTCGATTCATTCAAGGATTTGTTAATATTTTTAAGACTTTTCTCTATCTGAATGAAGTTGTTTTTTGTTGTGTTAGCTATTTTTGTGAATGAACCCAACATTTCGGAGATAATAGTAACTTTATTTTTTAATGCATCTTGTTTATTGTTAACTTCCATAATTAATTTTTCGTACATTACAGCATCATCATTGTCGAGATTACCTGTTATTGCTTTAATTAAAGAACCTAGAGGGTTTAACAAGCCACGCTTAACTCTTATTGACGGAATCAATTGCTTATATTTTTCTATAGTTATGTTCATTATAAAATCAGTTTGTGACTGTACTTCAATAAAATCTAATTCAAATGCTGTTGTGTTGAAACTATTTATAACTTGCTTTTTAAGTGCAATATACCTGTGTACATTTGATTTTAATTCTTCATACATAAACTTTAAATCTAATATCTTAATAACGGTCCAACTGTTATGACTGATTATAGCTTGACCTTCCTTTACAGGTAGAAGTCCTGGATTTCTTTCAATCCGCTGCAGAAGAAGGGCCTGGCTGCGGATCGTAAGGACCATCAGCACTATGAACCTGTGGAGGACGCCTGATGTCTTTAATGGGTACATTAGTTAAACGGTTTCGTGTCATAACTGGTATGATATTTCTATGTACGGCCCCAGTTACTTGCGCCTTCTGATACCGTGGTTTGTCTTTACTACGTCTATTGTTGACTCCTTGTACAAAAATAGTGTCGCCTATGTCTATGTCAAAGTCTGTCTCACCGCCTCGTTTATCTATTACTGTCTGTTTTCTACTAATAATTTTGTCTGTCAAGTATTCGTATAAGTATTTTGTCCTTCTTACATGTTCTCTAACTAATTGTTGGGTAAACTGTTTTGTGAAATCAACATTAAAAGCGTTGTTAACTTCTGTGTGGCCAAAAACGACTTCAAAAGGGGTTAATCCTGTAGTAGAATGGATGGTATGATTATATGACATTATAGCATATGTCATAACTGAGGCAGCATCTGTAATTTTTCGTTCATATTTAGCAATTCTGTAAATTTCGATTATGGTGGAATGGAACCTTTCGACTATGCCCATAGAATTCGGATTATGGGCTGTACTAATATGCAGCTCAATTTTGTAAAACGCTAGCATTTCTTTAAGAAGTGTGTTATTAAATTCAACACCTGGATCGGCACTGATTCTACTAGGGGTTCCATACATGGAAAAATACTTTACTAGGGCTCTTGCTACTTCTGGAGCGGACTTAGTGCTAATTTCAAATGCTTGACCTAGTTTGCTAAATGCGTCAACTATTGTTAGGAATTGCTTACCGTCTATAGAAAATGTATCAATAAATAGTTCTTGAAAAGGTTTTGTTTGCGTTTGCGATAGCTGTAACTCCGGTCTTAATGGTCTACGGTCATATTTCATTTTTTTACACAATTCACAAGAGTTTATAACACTAGACACAGTTTGATCCATATGTTCCCAGTAAAAGTTACGTTTTAGGTGTATTAACGTTTCCTTAATCCCCCTATGACTATTTTTCCCTTCATGATACTTAAGGACGGCTTCACGCTGTTCTGAATCTGTTTTTAAATAAATTACTCTTTTTGTACATTCATAAAATTTTACAGTTCCCTTTTGGAAAAGTGATATAATTGTTTCAGAAAATTGTTTCCTGTGCAAGGGTTCATCAAAATAAATGAAGTACTTTATTTTAGGTCTAGTATAGTTTTTCAGGAATCTTTTAACTAGTTCAATATTATCTAAAGGCAAGTAAATATCTAATATTTTTTGTTTATTTCTAGAGGAATCTTTTACAGTTAGTTCGTTTCTATTCCAGGAATGCACTATGATCTGATTTGGCTTGGTATCAATAGCTTCCTGTAAAATGGGCATTCCATCTACATCTAAATCAATAGCTGAATGAACAGTGCCTATTGTTCCCTCTCTTCCTTCCGATGCGGAATCAGTTGTACTACCTACAGTTTCAGTTGAGCTCCTTGCTGGTGGACTAGAATGAACAGGTTGTGGACTATCTATCGAGAGATCTCTTTCAGCAGGTATCACAGCAGCTAAAGAAGATGGAGTGGGTTCATGTTGGGTTGAAGATTGTGGAGTGTTGTTTTGGTCTCTAGAGAGTTCTACTATTTCATTTGTTAAGTCTTCGATGTGGGACTGGAGTCTGCGTTCAAATGACCTATCTACATTTACCTTCATTGATATGTCGTCCTTGTCACCTAATGCATAGAGTCTAATACGTGACAAAGCGTCGGCATTACAGTTTTGTTTTCCATCCTTGTGTTTTATGTCATAGTCAAATTCTGATAGTCGTAGTTTCCACCTAGTTAGTTTACTATTAGGCTCTTTTATAGATTTAATCCAAGTTAATGGTCTATGGTCAGTGTAAATAATAAATTTTCTACCGTACAGGTATGGTCTAAAATGCTTTGTAGCCCAGACAATCGCCAACAATTCTTTCTCGATGGTGCTATACCTAGTTTCTGCCTCATTTAATGTGCGACTGGCGTATGCTATCGGTTTGTTACTACCAATAGGACCCTGAGAAAGGACGGCACCGATTGCAAAATTTGATGCATCTGTTGTAAGGACAAACGGTTTCGTAAAATCGGGAAATTGTAAGATTGGAGCATTAATGAGAAGTTCCTTACATTTCTCGAATGCGTCTATATATTCCTGTTTCCTATAATCTATTTTGTTCTTCTTTTTCAGACAAGACGTGAGGGGTTGTGTTAATTTAGCGAAGTCTTTAATAAATTTTCGGTAGTAACCGACTAAACCAAGGAAACTTTTTATTTCAGTGGCTGTTCGAGGAAGTGGAAAGTTCATTACTGATTTAATTTTGTCATTATTAGGCATAAGGCCATCTTTAGTGATTGTGTGACCAAGATAGAGAACTTCTTTTCTTAGGAATTCGCATTTGTCTAACGTGACTTTCAAGTTAGTTTCCCTAAGGCGATCGAATACCTTTCGAAGTTTATCTAGGTGTTCCTGAAGGCTGCATGAATATATTATAATATCGTCAAGGTAAACTAGGCAATGTAGACCCTGGAGTCCACGTAACACGTTGTCCATAGCCCTCTGAAACGTGGCGGGCGCCGTTTTTAACCCAAAAGGCATCCTGGTAAACTCATAGTGTCCTGTTTGTGTTGAGAAGGCTGTTTTAGGAATATCCACCTCATTAATTTCAATTTGGTGGTACCCACTGGCAAGATCGATTGTACTAAAATATTGAGCTCGTCCTATTTGGTCAAACAAATCAGTAATGTTGGGCAAAGGGTACTTATCATCGACAGTGATATCATTCAGGCGTCGATAATCAATCACCATCCTATACTTCTTTTCCCCTGATGCATCTAGTTTCTTGGGGACCAGGTGTACTGGTGCACTCCAAGGTGAGTGGGATTCTCTTATAACATTATCTGCTAAGAGTTTATTAACCTGTTTATTAATTTCCTGATTTACAATTGGTGGCTGTCGATAGGGCCGAATATAAATTGGGTCTTCATTTAAAGTTCTAATATTATGTTTTACCTGATTTGAAAAAGTAAGAGGAAGTTTGTCTGAATAAAATATATCTCGATACTCGTGACATAAGCTAAAAATACTTTCACGCTCTTCTTTGTTCATATGGTCCATTCTTAGTTTTTCTAAATTTTCTTTCAAAATTTCATCGATCATAATATCATCTGTCATAAAATTTAACTCACATACTTCATTCTCAAATATTGTCACGTAAAATGGTTCTTTGATAGTAATTACAACTTTTTCATTTGTAGTGTTTTGTATTACAGTTTCAGCAAAATAATTTTCACATTTGACCAGTGCTGTAGGCATACGGATACCTTCTTGAAATTTTAAATAATCTAATATCGCATCCCCGTGTTGTAAGTTTGTTGGTATTTTTACTCTTGTTTCAGTACGTGGCTCTACACTCAGCTCATAAGGAGGGTTGTAAATTATTGGGATTTGTGTGTTTTGTGTGACTAACATGAGATTGAGCATATCTATATTTGCTCCTAATTTTTGTAACAGGTCTGACCCTATTAATCCATCGTACCTACCATCTATATCATAAATGTAGAATTTGTGACAAAGTGTACTTCTAAATGTTTTTAATAATGGAATGTATATGATTTCATTATGTGAGCTTTGCGCATGCGTACTAATCACAGTGAATGGTTCTATGTACTTGTAATCATTAAAAAACTGATTTGCTTTAACTGGACTTATAAAAGATCTGCTACTACCAGTATCAATAAGAAATTTTGCATTTATTTCGGGTATCTCAATATGGGGTAACTTTAAAATACTATCACAATAGTTTAAATTTATTATTTCACTACTTCCTTCGAGGCAGGTTTCTGAAAATTTTCAGGCTGGTTAATTTCAGGGCTAACATTTTCTTCTAAATATTCAGGATTTTCATCGATAATTTCTTCAGCATAATAACGACAATCATTCTCGTCTATGTAATCCGGGGCATATTCATAACAAGGGGTTGGTTGCTCCATGTAAAATAAATCATTGGTGATCAAATTTTGTCTGATAGGTGCTGTACGCATTGACACATCAGTATTTTCTAACCTAGGATCCTGCTGTTTGTTTTGATTTACGTTGAATTTAGACTGATTTGGGACGCCGAATTTAAAGTTCTGTTGTTGTGGCATGCCGAATTTGTAATTATGTTGTTGAAACGGCATGCGTTGCGAAGGCCCCTGTCCAAAACCGTGTGAAACTTGGTTTTGGGGTGTCCCGAACCTATAACCCATATTAGGAGGAGGAGCTCTATTCTGTTGGCCAAAATTGGGTCTGAATGAGCTGTTTTGCGGGGCACCAAAACGGTAATTATTTTGAGGAATCCCGAATCGGAAATTATTGCTAGGCATTGAATTGAATAATACTGGTTTAGAATGTTGGTTTGAATTAATTTGTCTGAATAAATTTTGACTATTTGAAAGTGGCAACTGCGATGAGTTTTGTTTAATAAATTTATTTTTAGCCTCATATTGAATTTTAAAATTTAATTCTTCCGTCACTATACTAAGGGCTGATTCCAGTGTAGTGCACCCCTTTAATCTCACAATTCTGATCATGTCTTCAGGTAAGTTATATAAAAATACGTTAAGTGCCGTGTTGTTATAGATGATCATTTTTGCGGCCTTTACACCTTCATCAGTGAGACGATTTACTTTTGCAAATAGTGAGCTTCTAGAGCTTTGAATTCTCTGACAAAATTTAATGTAAGATTCACCACTTTTAAGCTTAAGATTTTCAAGTTCTATTGCGATGCACTCTTCCGAACGCGGATCTCCAAAATGTTGCGTTAATAATTCTTTAAGTCTTTCATAAGTAGATATGTTAGGATGGTCACTTAATAGAACTGCGGCTCTACCAACTAATTTACTAGATGCTACGTGAAATAGATATAAATCTTGTCTATGGTTGCCAGGTATACTAGCGTTTTGTATTACATAATCGCATTTAGATAAAAATAGATTTAATAAATTTTCTTCCCCATCATATTTAGGGATGAGTGATACGGTGTCACTTGGCAGTAATTTAGTTTCCATTGTAATTAATTTAACACTAGTATTGTAACACAATTATAAATTTCCTGCAAATGGTAAAAACTACACAGACAAGCAACAAAAATCAATATAACTTTTAAATCTGAATACACAATAAAATATAATAAAATAAAGCACAAATTTACCAATTTTTGTGTAAATATAAAACGTGCAGCTTAATCTAAAATAACTTTACGAAAAAGAATAGTTTTGACTGACATATAGCACCGATTTACCAATTGAAGTGTAAATCAAAATTGTACTAACAAAATCAGATAAATTTAATAATAGTTTTGACTGACTGAAAGCACCGATTTACCAATTTAAGTGTAAATCAAAATTGTACAAACAAAATCAGATAAATTATATTAATAACGAAGATTTCTATTCGTAAGGACACAGGGATATAAAACAGGATGTGAAAGGTTTACTCACTCTTTGCTGCTAATCCCCATATTCCTCGTGAGTCGATTGCACCAATTCTTTCCACTCACTTCACCACAAAATCTTATTTATTTGGTTTGTATACGCCGCGTCCGCGTAAAGACGGTTTTCAATTTTCGGAAAATGCGGCGTATCCTACCGGCTGCGCCAGATTTGTTTCGGGATTACGGAGATGTCTTTTTAAAAAGAATTATAAAAGAATTATATTTAATTAATTATATTTAATTAATAAGACTGGTTTAATTGGAGGTTTACAATCGACTAACTTATTCTATCATGCATGGGAGGTCGAAGTTGCACAAATGCAACGTCTCTAAAATGCAGCGTCAACGTCTAGACGACTTTGTTCTGTGAACAGCTTGTTTATGTTACTAAGAAAAGACAGACCGGGAGGTCGACGCTGGTGGTATAACTACCTACGATAAAAAAACGCAATTTTTAAAACAAACAAACAAAAGCTGCTGCGGATCAAATGAAACATTTAATATTGTATTACCTTTATGAGATGTTGTTCTAATCCGACTGCACTGGTTGTACTCAGTTTACTACTGTTTGCGTGGGATCCGAATATTCCATTTATAGGCAGCAGGGTTGCTTTGTGCTGATATTTTTGTTATGCCATCACTCAAACGTGATTGTTACACACGTCCCTTCTACCTACCAACTATTATTAACCGAGTTTTACTTACATTCGCCAATGGCAATAGAGCACGAAGAGAGAATTTAGCAATTTCAACCCAAAATTATTGTAAATGTTACATGCTGCGGTACACGGATATTACCTACCCGCCCAATTACAGGCAGTTTCAATTCAATATGCATTTCTCATATTTAGGCGTTCCTTGACGATTGGAGTTTCGACAAAGCAAAACACTTACATCGAGAATTGTACTAAAACTAAACTTATATACTATATTATAAATTACATTATTCCTTGGATAAACTAGCTATTCCCGTGGCTCAGCCCGCGCATAAGTTGGTTGTCAATAGATAATTATCGACTAATCATTTAACGGATGGTGAGAATGAAATCAGTAGAAAGAAAGAATCATGGACCAGTTTTCGTTAATTTAACCCGGTCTATTTAAAGAATGTAAGTCCATTAGACGTCATAAATTCGCCAATCCTTTCAGAATTTCAGAGGTTCGTGGCCGTTCTCCATTGCCGTATTGGGTCCAAACCCAAGCGGCACGCTAAGTAATAGGTATGTGTTTCAAGAAATTAAATGTTACCTGCTGTGACGGTAAAGGAAAACGTCTTGGGGAAACCTGTATGCCTGAGACTCATAATGTTCGATGACATGTGAAGTCTGCCAATCCGCATTTGGCCAGTGTGGTTGACTATAGCCTAGACCCTACCATTCCGAGAGGAGACACGAACCCAATAAACTATCATAACTAAATATGTATGTAGTTTTGTTTCTGTTCTACTAATCGTTCAGGAATTCTAAAGCCAGTTATAAAGCCAATCTTGGTTACAGCAGCCAGATCTTGATGATTAGAAAGGATTATAAAAACTGTATGACCTGTATGTATAAGAAAAGATTCATGTTAGTTCTATTGTCGGCTCAGGATAAGTAAATGGACAATCCTAGGCGTGGCAGCCAGATCATAATGAAATATGAAACTGAATGTATGTGTAAAGTTTCACGTCTGTTCTACTGACCGTTGAAGAATTCCGTCGTCAGGATTCAAGCCTACATTTAAGATCTTGATAACGAAAAGAAAGGAACTTATTATAAGGTACCGTAGGGGTGGAACATTATTTTTTATTACTGACTGACCGAAATCAAACGAAATGTACTCGTAATACTAAGCTATTTGCACATATGTAGTTACTGATATAATAATAATGAGCAAGTTTGATGATTTTCTCCGAATGGATATTTACTGGAATTTACAGCATCACCGTGCTAATATTATTATTTAATTTAATCTTGTAAAGCAAGTTGGATGTTATGTTTGATGATTTTTTACGAGAATAGATATCTGTTATTGGCTTTACTGGCCTTTACAGCTTCACCGAACAGTATGACATGTCGTTTAATCGTGATATGCAAGTTTGATGATTTTTTACGAATAGATATCTGTTACTGGACTGTCCTTTATCCGCTGCCACCCTTGAAAACTGTGACTGACTTTGAACAATACTCAAGGACTGGGATGGTTAGTCCAGTTAGCGATGAGTTAATTAGAACATTAGTTGGTGAGTTCGTTACTGGGTATTATGACTGGGACTGTCAGTGATAGTTAGTCCCGTTAGTTGGTGTTAGCAATAGTCTAGTTAGTAATTGTTAGTAAGAGTCGTCTTCAAAGTCAGTCGCATATATGTTAATACTGCCCCGGGAATTTTATATAAACCTATTTGGTTTCCTATAGGCTCTACCACCTACAAAAACGTATAGATAGGTTCCTTTACTTAACTACTTATAAAGTCATTTAGCGCTGTTGAACAAATGGCTTACGTTTAAATGCCTACCATAAGTGCACATAAATTACTTCCAATAAATTCAATATATCTACCGAAATAGATACTTTGCTCACCAAATTGTGTTTGTTTTTTGTGGGCCGTTTAAGTTAATTTCAGACCAAATATTTTATATTAAAGCTAAATAGACGTTACCAATATTTTATTTTATGACATTCATTTTAGTAATCTTTGCTGAGGCAAAAAAAACTAGCAGTTGATCGTATATATTTTTTTAATACCAAATAAAATATTGCTCACCCCAAACACAAATCACTAGAGTCTGATTTGGTTCTACTTTTTGTACTCGATAGTGGATAAAAAAACTTATATAAGTACACAAATATCAGAAGCCTGTCACAGATGTCGACGGAACCCCGCTATGCGGGGTTCCTTTTTTTGTGAAAATTAAAAAAAACCCTTTTTTTACCGGGGGAGCCTGCTTACTAGCTAGCAGGATTAAAATTTATTTTAGATTAAAAACAAACTCAAAACTAACTGTTAACTAATGGAAAGTCGAGCCCCATCTCAGGTTCAAATGCCTACCAGAAATGCACATAAAACACAATTTTTTTTTAATTACTTCATGTTTGGATTTATCTCGTTGCGATTACTAGAAGGTCATCTATTGTGTTTTCATTATGTACAAGCTGGAACACTCACAGGTAAGATACGCATCTAAATGTCAATTTAACTTTATATCAAGATGCTCTTAATTATACATGTCTATTATTCTTTTTTGAGGAAAATATAATTTTGTTTGCTTCATAATTGACTTTTTAATATATATATGCATGCATGTAATATTTTGTGACTATTTTTCTTATTTGTTAAGATTCTTAAAATATTTTTAAATATAATCGCTGCGACCCATAGACGTCCCACTGCTGGGCACGGGTCTCCCCCACAGACGCAGCTGCGGGAGGTCTAGAGCATACTCCACCACGCTGCTCCAATGCGGATTGGTGGAGGGGTTAGTGGCCAACCCAGTGTCGAATGTTCTCAAGCCACCCGAAGGTCTTCGACAAGGCTTAACGACTGTTTCCAACATTGAAAACAACCGGGACCGTCGGCTTTACGTGCCCTCCGAAGCACGGTAGCGTCCATGAAATTTTGCCACTAGCGGTCACCCATCCACAAACCGATCGGGCCCATCGTTGCTTAACTCTTTCGATCACATTGAATCGAACCAAGCCATTGGGCTATGGACAATTTCCTTGGAAGATGGTTAAATTAACTATCTTAGATTCCCTTACATTGTGAGTTACATACAAGTGGACCTAATATAAGCATGTTAAAAACATATTTTCCTTTTCTGAAATTGCCTTAAATTTAGGCAAATCCTTATTTGCCTCGATTTGCAATAAAAACCACCTTATGACTTTACCTTTTCAAAGAAAATAAAGATTTTTAAAATCGATGGACCCTCTCTTCTGTGAAATAGAATACTGAAACATATTGATTTCCAGCAAATTATACAAAAAGTCTTTCCTGTTCCAGCGCCCCACGCTTTTGCAATAAAATATTATAATTAAAGGCACATAGTTTACACTTCAGCCTAGAAATAGAGACAACTTCAACGATCCATAATTTATTTTTGGTTTTTACGTGCATTTATAAAAGCGCGTTGTTCTAGTTTTTTTTAAACTATTAATTTATTTTATACTTTTTAGTCTTTTTTTTAGGTTCCTATATATACATTTTGTACAGCCACCTATGTCAATATTTACACTATTTATATATTTACACTATTTACACTCAATATTTACAAGTAAATATAAAATAGGTTTGTTATAACCTGATCGTGTTCAATGTCCATTTTCATTTTCATTACACTACGATCCTTGAAATATGTGTTACGCACTGCCAAATAGCAAGAAGCATTATCTACCTACTTTAATTACTAGTTTTATTAATTTAATATTTTATTGACTGTGTGATAATGAACACATTATTATTAATCATTTATTTATTTATAGACTTATATTCATCATTTTAATTGTTAAATGATAAATATTGTTAGATGATCTTTGATGACACTTTATATTGACTCATATTTTCCCAATATAAGTGCATGTTTCGAGTAGGCGGATCAGTGTGAAACCTAGACTAGTCAGGGGTTACTCTGCCCAAGTACATATACCAGCGTTGAACAGTTTTTTAATTTCAGCCATACATACATCCTATCGTTTTTAATAGATGGTTAAATTAGTTACCTTAGATTCCATTACATAGTTAGTTACATACAGGTCGACCTAATAATAACGAAATATTTACTGAAACCTAATCGTGGTCAAAGTTCATTACAAGACTTTACTAAGAAATCTAAAAACAGCTATGATACGATGTTCCATCATGAAGTTCCAGTTAATACCTATCTTCCGGCTCCATCATAAGATCAGTTCGACAGTACCATATTATTGTATTGTCATCAGAACTACATACAGCTGCCAATTTTCATTACGCTACGATCCTTGGAAGATGGTTAAATTAGCTATCTTAGATTCCACTTTTGAGTAGCTAATATCTTCCGGCTCCATCATCAGATCAGTTCGACAGTACCATATTATTGTATGTGTTTCAGAAGTACATACAGCTGCCAATTTTCATTACGCTACGATCCTTGGAAGATGGTTAAATTAGCTATCTTAGATTCCATTACATAGTAAAAAAAATACCTCTAAATTTGGTCAGTCGCATTCGAATTTGCACAGTTTTCAAGCAATAATCTTGAACTTAAGAGTCTCGGATTTATTAATTTCTCAAATTGCAATAGATCCTACTTACAACTAGTTACTAATCATTCTTGTTCTAAGACACGTAAGCCTTACTTTAATTTCACATCATAAATTAATATAATGGAATATTTTAAAACTTTCAATTTTAAATTAAAATTTATGGATGTTTCAATTAAATACACTTTTGTTGAGTTAAGCTCCCATTAAAACTTTAGCCTTTTGAAATCTTTGGAAAACTTTAAAAGTACCCTGCACAATAAAAGACAGTTTTTTTTTCAATTAAGTATATTGACTGTTCAAATCACATTGTATTATTATTACTCAACAAATAAAAAATGTAAAAAATATGGCAGTGAGTATTAGAGAATAGAAAAAAAATATGCATCAAGAGTAAATTTGGATATCACCTCACACTCTTATGGCATATAATTTTCCTGACTAATTATTCCCAAGTAATCGATCAAAAGTATCGATTAATCGATTACTCATTAGATGCGTCGTTTGCTTATCTCCTGGAGGGGACTTGGGGGATGGACTTTCCCTCTGGGTGGTAGCCGCTCTCGTCAGCGGTGTAGTTGATGGTCTCTTCATTGCCCTCCAGGTCGGTGTAGGTGTAAGAACCACGGACAACGATGACCGAGTGTGGCTTTTTTTCCTCATCAAGAACTTCCTTTACTTCACCGGTTTCAGAGCGCTTGGTTTTGTCGTCGCTTTCGAAGCTGTAAAATGAATTACAGTTAGGATCACAGGTGCATACAAAAAAGACCAATACTTTTGCAGAGATGAAAAATAAGATTATCATATTGATTTGATATTAACATAAATGATAAAATAAATTAAAGAACATACTCGTACTTATTGATAACTTTCGTTTTGGCAATAGTGTTATAACGATGAATTGATTGTGCTGGCACATACTCGTAAGGTCTCGAGGATTTATTCATAAGTTGTACATTTATTTATTTAGTTATCACTAAACTTACAGGCTTAAGTGCATCATAAAATAATTACCAACGTTACGACAATTACGATACAATACAGTATCAAAGCTCATACATATCGGGGTAACTGCTATATCAAGTGAGGTAACGAATAATAATTAGAACAAATTTAGGTACTAAAACTGAGAAATGTATTTAAACACCTCAGTCAGGTACCTATTACTTTTTTCAATGTCATAATAGGTGATAATAATGTTATTAATTGGTCGTCGAGATAAACAGTGTTGTAGGCAAAGGAATATAAAGGCTAATCTTACTCGAAGTTATATCCGCCATCTGGGTTCTGGTTGAACTCCGAGCGCAGGATCTGGACGGGTTCACCGGGCACCGATGCGGCGGCGGCGACGGCCACGAGGGCGAGAGCTACGATGATCTGTGAAAATAAAATTCTTTAGAATTTTCAGATAGGGCACCAAAAGCTGTTTATAAATCACAAGTATTAAAAACGATTTTTTTTTAATATCATTTTTGATATTGCACAATTTTCCACTCTTAATACATTTATAATTCTTCTAAAACGTACCATCTTCATGGTTGATTAGTTTGGTTTGGACTCGTTGCTACCTGATGTGCGACTGATACCTAAACGCTCGAATCAAATTCTTTTATACATTTCTCCCGGCTCAGAAATCTAATGTCAAATGGCAACAAACATACGATGTCGATATTCTGGCTCTCCGAAATTAGGCACCTATGATCACAAACGACTGTGCATGTGTTAGAAGAGTGATCTGTTTGACAAATAAGTGTAGGAATGTGTGCGGCACCAGCGCTTGCGCAGCTATTCGAAGGTTTTATTAACCACTGTTTACCCTGCAATATGTCACAAAGTTTGAAAAACCGATAAGCATAATATGTACAATGTCAAAGGTAATAGAAAAAAAAATTGGATTAATTGAATTTTATTTTATAATTTTTTTATCAATTATTTATTATGTTCGTTTCTTTTAGTTGTTTAATATAATAAACAAATTAAGTGTTTTTAACTCTATTTTCTAAGCTTTACTATGCAATGTAATAATGCATTTGGTTAAAGATTAATAAAAACAAGGACTAGGTAATTAGTTAAGGACTAAACACACACAACCACACTATCAAGAATTGTAAAGAAGTATTTCCTTAAAATCAACCGACTGCTAGTGATATTAATTATAGTTGTTACAGTAGGTACATTTGTTGGTATGCCCTTTGTTAATTGTTCAACGGGACACTGGATGGATGTGATGTTTTGCCTTTTTATCTTTGAAAGCTGTGAAATTATGACGCGTCAATAGTAACTTAGTAGTAACGAAGTCACTCGATGTTAATTAATAGTGTTTACTTATTATATTTTCATTGCTAAGTATTTTTTATGAGGACATTCATATCATTATTGCGCAAAATAATAAGTATATTTTTTACAAATAAGAACGACATTTTGCTACCTGTAATTTGGGCAGTTAATATACTCGAGAAATCCTTACTGTCGTCAACTCTATATTATTTGGTTGGTAAAATTTTCTGAACTGTGTGTAAAACTAGTATACTTAATTTTAGTGTAAAATTTGTTGTTATCAATAAATATTATTATTACCAATGAATTATCCTTTTCCCATCATGCATTATATTAATACCCTAAAGGCGGCTAATTCTGAAAACGAATAATGTCTAATACGTGAAGCAAAAACTTTAAAATTAGATGGACGAAGGAAATTACGTGTATGATATTTGGAACTGTTAAAATTTATATAAAATTTTTATATAAGTAATATATCTATATATAAAAGGAGAAGCTGACTGACTGACTGACATATCAACGCAGGGCCTAAACTATAAGGGTTAGAAACTTGAAATTTTGCACAGGGGTTCTTTTTATAACGTAGGGGAGCACTTAAAAAGGATTTTTGATAATTCACCCCCTAAAGGGGTAAAACGGGGGTGCAAATTTAGTATGAAACTTTGCCGTTTTTGAAGTCAAGTGGGCAACCCGAACGCGGGCAGACGTCGTTAGGGGTCTAATTCTACGCGAGCGAAGCTGCGGGCGTCTGATACTAGTATGCATATAAATTTGTACATTATACAATTAAAAGAAAACATTACACACATTACCATGGTTTGACACACAACATAGTTGGTTACCTGAAAACGACGACATCAATGATGACAATCATCATCACAACCCTTTCTTTGTCCCACTGTTGGGCACGGGTCTCCTCTCAATGGGAGGGATTAGGCCTTAGTCCACCACGCTGGCCAAGTGCGGATTGACAGACATGCTATTTGTTAAATATCACTATGAACTTTTTGGATTGAATAGGTATACCTAATAATGATCAAACTTAACATTTAAAAAATTAACTACATATAGTCGAATTTTTCAAAAGCAATGACAGCCCAGAGGGTATCGAACTCGCTTCTCACTCGAGCGGTCCGGGTTCAATACTAAATGAATTTTGCAAGTAATGTGCGAAATAAAAAATTAAATGATACCTACTGTGACTTATGTGACTAACAGTTCTCCATAATGTTTTCAAAGGCTTGTACTAGTAAATTCTGTCACACTTGGCTAGCGTAGTGGATTAAGATCTAACCCCTCCCATTCCGAGAAGAGACCCGCTCCCGACAGTAGACCAATGAAACCCCTTGTGGTGTATGTGGCGGTGGTCAGATTTCAACCACTAGGCGACCAGCAGTCGTTTTTAAAACTTATTCAATTACTAAATTATTGCATATTTTAATTCTGTAAAAACGTAGATATATTCCAATTCTTGGCACCCGTTGAACTCTTTTACTGACACGGCTGAAACCTCGTTAATAAACTAAGCTCCTATTAGAGCTTAGTTGACCGCTAGTACATTGATAAAACTAATCTATCAAACTATTGTTAGATAGATATCAATGTACTCGTACTCAATTCATAATGCTTTTTTCAGTTCACACAGTTACATAATGTACACTTTTACGGTTAACGAAAAGAAATCTATTTTCGAGACTTCGCGGACAGGATTTCAAAGAAACACAGAGTAGATGAAAGACAGATGAATTTTAAATGTAGAGCACAAGCAGAGCTAATCTTGCTATTTTGTGACATCATAACGGTATAATAATAAAACCCCCCCAGGGCAATACAATTATTTTATAGTAAAATAAAATGTAACTTTGCAATTGGGGTAAAATGCAACCACAGTATATAGTGACGCAGCTATGTAAGCAAAATAGACATTCAAGATTTAAATTTTCTTCGTAGTTCTAAAATGTTTAAATAAATTATATAAAACTAATAAAGTTACTCGAAAGATATGAAAGCATAAGTATATTCGTGTTTATGACGTATAGCTTCAATTCAACGGAGCTACAGGAACCACTTGCATACGCGTTGTACGCAAATAATTCAGATTCCTCCCAATTACTTTTTTAGTTCGTTAGTTTTAAGATTTTGTGTGTCATTATGTTTTTCGGTGACTAGGGATCCAAGATAAAACGTGTCGGTTTCATGTTTATGGGTACCCCCTATGTAAGAAATATTTGTATAAATGTTTTTAAATAAAATAAAAAATCTTTTTAAAAACATGCTTGTATTACTTGTTAATAAAAAGAACTAAAAAGTTAAAAACATTTAAAACCTGATAAGAAAAATAACATTTTATAGGTTGCAACCTTATTAACTTTCGTATTAAGGCTGGGTTACCCTATATTTACTATATTTTAAACCAATTTTACATACTGTAAATAATGTTTTCTGGCCCAAAAAAAAATATATAACAAAGCCAAGGATACTATCTAAACGCCTCTACCATTGAAAACATAATGCGTTTAGTTTTTCTCGATATAAAAAATATCTGAACTTACGTCTTTTACAATCTTTTTTCCAGTTTTATTTGGGATATAATACATACTTAGATTATAATAAAAATGGTACTATTAAATCAAGCGTGCTTTTTTAAAGCGATTTCTACCATTACTTTTGTAAATTTATATATATTATTTATACAAATCGAGATATTTATAATATGATATATGGCAGGCGCGGCGTGGCTCACGTCAGTAGCCCGCGAGGCGTTCTAAGGGTAGGACCTGTGCACGAATTTACAGAAAAAATATAGACAATTCATCATAATGTCAAAATCACAACATTTGTAAAATTGTACCTATGACACAGTATAAGCACATAACAGTATGACAACTAGGTGGTAGAACCTGTATAAGTTGCGATTGCTGTTGTTTTCAAATTCAAATTCAAATAATTTATTTCGCTATGAGGTGATTACACACGCTTAACGAAAGTCTAGGTAACTACAAACTACTTAAAGAGAAGAGATATAATGCTATTCTAAACTGATTAAAATAAAGCAAAGGATGAGCTATTGATCCTTGAATGAATAGCTAATCCTACATAGGTGCCTAACCTGCCTTATGGCTAATTTACAATAATTACCTACCTTAGTGGTAGGTAATTATTGCTAAGCTCTAAGTCACGATAGACTATCTATCTGGTCATCGGCTTTAGGAAGAATTTACAATATTCTTATCCTATGCCCTAGTGTAGGCCGAGAGAGAAAAAAGCCGGAGGTAAAAACTCTCGGTACTCTTTTAAAATTCAAATTAATTTGTACAGAAAAATGTACAGTATGACCATGGCATGATCAGGACAGACACGAGACCGTGAGAGATCGTGTATGCCAAGAATCACCACATATGCAACCTGCTTACAATATTTAGTATAATTAATACAAGGAAAAGCATAGTGATAGCCTATCACAGTTTAATTCAGTCCCATGCCTTCTTATCATCCAAATACTCCTGAATACCATAATAAGCTTTTCGACATAATGTTTGTTTGATGGTTTTTTTAAATCTGTGTAAAGGCAGAGACTGAACCGCAGCCGGGACTTTGTTGAATATTAGAATAGACATTGCTATGAAGGAACGACTTTTCTTACTAAGCCGGCATTTAGGAAACGCTAATTTGTGGCCGTTCCTTAGTGTTACATTGCGCAAGGCATTTAGGTCACTACGACTTACAAACTGATGCCTATTTTTACGAATATACATAATGTTCTCATAGATGTACTGCGATGCAAGGGTTAGGATGTTTATTTCCTTAAATTTTTCTCTTAGGGAGTCTCTACTTTTCATTTTGTATATAGAACGGATAGCCCTTTTCTGCAAAATAAAAATAATATTAGCATCCGCTGCATTACCCCAGAGTAAAATGCCATAGGACATTACACTGTGATAAACTGAAATAGACCAATCTAGCGGTATCGACATCCGCTAAACAGCGTATCCTTTTAACCGCGTAAGCTGCAGAACTTAGTCTATCCGCCAGTCGACAGATATGGGGTCCCCACTTTGAATTTTTGAATAGCTAGGTGGTATAACCTGTATACGGTGCGCTTGCTGCTTGTTTTGAATAGCTAGGTGGTAGGACCTGTATACGGTGCGCTTGCTGCTTGTTTTGAATAGCTATGTGGTAGAACCTATTTACGGTGCGCTTGCCGTTTTATTTTGAATATCTAGGTGGTTGTATATAATAAATAATAAAAATAACAATAAAATAACTTAATAATATAACTTATATATCCAATAACTTCGTTCCATCCTGGTGTCCCTTGGCACGTCTCAAGTTTCTTTTTAATTACTTTTGTAATAAATAAATAATTAATAAATTTATGACGATTGCGACATTCTATAATATTCAATGAAAAGGTTATATTGACATGTGCTGATCTAACTCAATTATTACTCTACTATAACTCAATTATTTATCTACTCTCAATTATTCTATTTAACAAATGAAAATATTTATAAAATGTGAAAGTGATATTAATGAATTTTAAATGGAATATAAAATGAAATAGTGAATATTAAATGAAATGGCAGAGTCCCAGGAACATTTTACTCTTTCATCAATAAATAATAATAAAAGAAAAAATCAAGTGCCTGATAAGTTTTACTTCAATCGCGCGTAAAAGGTTACACGCACACACTTTTTGTCATTTTTAAATTTATTTTTGGCTTGATAACGTCTTATAAATGGATGAACACCGGCTGCACGCACGAAAATGTGTCACGTTCCGCCTGAGCCTGAGCGTGCAAGCGAGAGCACGGAACAAGCGATAGAGAGGCACGATTGGCCCAAGCGTTCGCTTGTGACCATTTATCTCTCTTCTCGCGTGACGTCAGAGCTAGCAGTTCGAATAGTTCTGCTACTGGAACGCCGCCACGCGAGCTTCTTTGAGAACTTCTACAATAAGCTCCGCCTTAGCATGTAGTGTGTAGTGTGTAATTTATCGAAAAAATGAATATTCAATTAACTTCTTTTTTATTATACAAAATAATGATAATTCAGTGATAATAATTCAATTCAATTCATCAAATATCATATGCAATTTTTTATCAATGTTTCTTTATGACGTTATCACATAAAACTATCGTCCGTTAACCGACTTTACATACAACCAATTTATAAGCTTTACAAAACTTACATAAAGTATATATTTTTATATGTATAAATAATACTCGTATATCCTTTTATAATTATTAAATTATAATCATAAAAATAATACAATTATGTTAACTTCATACTAATAAATATACTTATTTACCAACTACTACAAAAAATAATTCAAATCTGTAATAGTAGTACAGTGCTCCTACTGCAAACCATATGCTGTGGTGGGTCACCGGGTTCATGCGAGTTCACTTTCTCGGAGCGTTTGCGATGTTTGATAGGCCCGAACTGGGGATGCGCTAAATGCCTACTGCGTGAGTATAAGAGGGCCTTAACCGTCTTCATACCTAATTATATTTTCATTAAACCCTAAAACTTTACACCTTGTATTAAATCTTTGCGTTTTTATCACAGACCCAATTCTTTTATAAATATAAGTATACGTGTTACATTGTGATTGCAAAACAAAAATAATGAAGGTGTAATATGCTAAGTGTACTTTAATGTTCCATCAATACGATGAGGTTATGTCGTTTAATTACTGAGTTCCTATGGCCACCTTCCAGCTCCATCATCAGACCCTGGTTACCATCTAGCACCAAAGTAACCGTCAAGAAGAATCATACGAACCTAAACCCTACAATATTTGCTATATGTGTACTTAAAGCTGCTTAAAGTTAAGGTCAGTATGGTCACATCGTGGACGATTTAAATTATGAACATGAAAGCATTTTTTTACCTATTTAGGGATTATCTGTAAAAACTAAACCCGGGTGATGTACAATAAATAAATATAATACTAATCATTCTAACGTGGACGAAATATCTTTCGATGAAATTCCACTTTTTTATTTCCAGCGGAACCCGAGAAAGACATGTCAAAATTCAAATTCAAATTCAAATTCAAATACTTTATTGCAATCTGTTGGTAGTTGGTAGATGGTACAGTGATAATATGCTCCTTAACAGAAACCCTGTGCGGGTGTACAATACATGGTTAGATTAACTAGGTATATAATATTTTAATTAATTAATTTTGACATATAATAAAATAATTTTTAAGGCACACAATGATACAATAATACAATAATTTACGATTTAATTAGCTATAGTCATTAATTTTACATTGAATATGATACCTACTTATTTGTCTTGATCTACTATGAAATCATTCACTGCATAATAGCCTTTTTTAATTAGCCAGGGTCTTAGTTTATTTTTAAATTGTGGTGTCGGTAAGTTCTTTATATCACCTGGCAGAGCATTGTAAATTTTCCCACACATTGCGTAGCAAGAGTTGCCATACAGTTCGGTACTGATTTTTTTACCCAGTACAATTCGGTCTGGATTCCGAGTGTTCCTGATATATGTGTCTTTGGCTCTTACAAAATACTGATCATTATTTTTTAAAAATAGAGCCAGTTCAAAAATATACATAGAGGGTAATGTCAGCACATTTAACTCTCGGAACAATGGTTTGCAAGATTCCCAGGGTGGAATTCCACAAATGGCTCTTATACATTTTTTTTGTGCAATAAATGCTTTATTTATGTCTGGTGAGGTGCCCCAAATGATAAGACCGTACCGAAGTATGGATGCAACGTATCCATGGTAGGCAGTCAGTAATGTAGATCGTGACGATGTATTTTTTAATTTGTGAAGTACGAATACAAATTTGTTAATTTTGGAAGTGATTTTCTCAATATGGGCTTTCCAGTTGCACTTATTATCCAGTGTTATACCAAGAAATAATGTATGGTTGACTTGTTTAATTAAAGTATCTTTATATTTTATGTCTAGTTTAATTTCTTTTTTATTTTTAGTTAAGAATTGTATATAATTAGTTTTTGATAGGTTAACTACTAAATCATTGTCAGTGAGCCATTGGATAATGTTTTCTATAGTATTATTAGCGTCAATTATGTCTTTTGCAATGTCATTAGTTAATGTCAAAATAATACAAATGTCATCCGCAAAAAGAGTACATGGTTTTTCAGTAATTTCAGGTAAGTCATTAATATACAATAAGAATAACAGAGGTCCAAGGACACTTCCCTGGGGAACTCCACGCTTGTTATGTTTAAATGTTGATTTATATTCAATAATTTCATTTTTATCATTGAGACCTGTAACTGAAACACACTGTATTCTGTTTTCTAAGTAACTTCTTAACCAATTTAAGGCCTGTCCCCGGATCCCATATTTGTCCAATTTATTAAGCAATAATTCATGGGAAACTAAATCAAATGCTCTCGTCATATCAAAGAAAATTCCGACAGCCCTTTTTTTAGCGTCCAGAATTTCAATTATACGGTTAATCACATTGTAACATGCTAAGGTTGTGGATTTTCCTTTCTGAAAGCCGTATTGTTCACTTTTAATTAAATTGTTTTTAGTACAAAATTCTAAAATACGGGTATACATAGTTGTTTCGAATATCTTTGATAAAATAGAAATGAGGGTAATGGGCCGATAATTGCTCATTGAGGTTCGGTCGCCTTTTTTATGTAAAGGCTTTACAACCGACTTTTTCAGAATGCTTGGAAACGATCCATTTTCAAATGAAATATTAACTAAATAAGTCACGATTGGGGCAAGTTCGCGACAGCAATATTTTAAAACTTTAGTAGATATTTCATCGTATCCAACGGCACTTGTGTTTTTTAGTTTCAGTTTTATTATTTTGGCAATTTCATCTACGCTGCAAGGGCGCAGAAAAATACTATTGCATATGTTTATCTGTAGTGTATTTTTTATGTTACTTACATTCTTGCAGCTCGAGCTTATCAAGAAGTTATTAAAGCTTTCAGCTATTTCGTCAATTTTTACTATTTTTTTACCGTCAATTAGTAACTCTGTGATAAATTTTGTCTTATTCGTACAATTATTTCCATTTTTTATTAAGTCCCATGATGCTTTACATTTGTTGTTTGAATCTTTTAAATATTTATAATTCTGATTTTTTATTGAAGCATTAATGCAACTTTTTAAAAGTTTTGAATAGGTGACGTAAGAGTCTTTCTCGCATCGTGACTTGTAATATTTGAACCGCAAATATCTTTTTGTTTTGCAACTAACTCTGAGACCTTTAGTTATCCATTTATTTTTGCGTTTTATGAGTATTTTTCTTCTTACAAGCGGAAAACATAATTGATAAAATAAGGAGAAAAGTTCAAAGAAACTATTGTATGCTGAATCGATCAATGCAGTTTCAAATACTTCGGCAAATGAAAGGCTAGTAATACATTCGCGAAACTTATTCAGATTGTCCTTGTTATAATCTCTCAAGTAAACATAATAAAAATCTTTTGATATCTCCTTTTTTACATATGGGATATTTAACATTTGGGCAGTATTGTGGTCAGAAAGACATAGATGTAATAATTCACCCTTAGCTTTATGTATGTTACTAATTATGTGATCAATACAAGTTTTTTGACGAGTAGGTTCATTAATGTGAATAGTTAGATTGTAATTCCTTGTTAAGTCTAGTAAAAGAGACGTATTACGATTAAGTTCTAGTGTATTTATATTAAGGTCCCCAGCTAAGATTACTTTCTTCCTTTTTTTGTAAGTCAGTTTCCTTAAAATATTGTCTAGATTTGACATGAATAAATCAATATTTGACTTAGGTGTCCTGTATAAGCACACTATAATTAAGTTTTCACTTGTTATGTTTATACCGCAACATTCAAAATCATGATCAATAGAGTATTTACTCAGGACAAGACAAGTATAAACAACATAATCGTATTGAATAATCTTATAGCTTTGTAGACCGCAAACGTGACTATCAAATTTGTCCTTGAACTCTATCTTCAATACTAATCGGCCATCCTAGAGATACATATTATGTAAGTAGTATTTTACTTTTAAATATTAACTGGCAAACTAGCTAGTCGCTAATTGTCCAAAGCCTGTGAAGAATTTACGTCGGGTGCAGGTTTAAAAGTTTTTTTTTTAAATTTGCAATAGGTCCTTAAATACACCTACTAAACATTTACACCACAATCCTTACTTTGTCCCACCGAAAAGCGGGACTGAGCTTGTCCCGCGCGGGACATATCATTTTGATGTAAAAATCGGGACGTCCCGCCAAAATCGGGACCTACCTACATTATTTCAATGAAATTTTGTATTTAGGTTATGTTATGTCTAATTCCACGTGAGCGAAGCTGCGGGCGCGTCCACTAGTTTATATATATAGAAGAAGATAGATTCCATATAAATACCCTCTATCACACGAGGACTGCCTATGCGGGATAAAATGTAGGTAATCTGAGTCTCATTAACTAGTGTAATGGGCAAAAGTAGATGGTTGGTTCTGCATGCTCCTTTCGCAATTCGAGAAATTTGTTGGAACCTATCCTATAAGTCTTGTTTAAAGTCAATCAAATTTGCCCTGGGCAACAGCAAATAGTGTTACTGCAAGCTCGTTACATCTATTTATCTATCTATACTATAATAAATCTGAAGAGCAACTTTTTCTGTAAATTGATTTTTTTTTTCAAAATTCCAGTTCAGGGGCATTGTAATAATGCTTTAGAACTCAGAAATGTGATTTTTGAAAATATTGTCTGTCTGTCTGTCGAATAAAGGTTGCACTAATTATAGTACATTACACTGGCCTATTTATGTATTGTACAAGAAGTCTCACCAGAGTGATTCAGAATACAATTTTGCAGCGCCATCTAGTGAGCCAAGCGTATTCATTCATTTTAGTCTGTAACCCATATAATAGCAATAGAGCGAATAGTCGGTTGCATTGATCCGGATATATAGGTGCGTCGGGCCTCACTAGTAGCCATACTGTAGTAATAATAATAATAATAATATATCATTTAATTCAAGACAGAGCCTCATACACACACATTATAATTATAAACAGTAATCAATACAATTAATTATAAACCTAATATTACAAAAAATAAAAATAGAATAATAAAAATAAAATAAAAATAAAGTAGTGAAAGAACTAGTTTAATAAAGCGCATTGTACCTTGTGATAGTTGGTTGCCATTGATAGGGTAGGAGGACCCCCGCCGCTGTCGGAGGCGTCTGTAATTTCCATTGTTGCTTGTCTTTATTAATCTTACTTTCCTGATCTGCATTTCTTTCCAAATGTCTACCGTGATGTATTCTGTAAACTTTACTCCTAGTATTTTTAGACTTCGCATTTGTAACGTCTTTTTTTGTTCATTCTTGCAATATTCTTATTTCTTATGACGTTATCACGTAAAATTATCGTCCGTAAACCGACTTTACAGACAACCATTATTTTTTTATTTTATAGTCAAATACATATTTTACTAACTCGAAAGAAATAAATTTTCAATAGAATCCATACTAATATTATAAATGTGAAAGTGTGTTTGTTTGTTTGTTTTTCCGGCTTTCACGTCGCAACGAACCTATTATATGGTATGGTTTATGTGTATGGAGATAGTGAGGAGGGTGGAGAGTAACGTAGGCTACTTTTTACTGCGGTAAAACATTCCCATGGGAAGATATAGATGTTTTGTTATTTGCTAGATATTTAGCTCCGGATGTTGTTAATAGATGGCGTTAGTAAAATTCATTTGCTAGTTCTGAATCACGCTGAAAAATGATACATGTAAATAAATTAAGTCATAGGCAACTAATAAATTAAATTGAATTTTGAATTCGCGCTGGATAAATTGTTGCTTTTGGTTTAAAATTAATATTGTAAAGGAATAAGATCTACGTTTTGATTCTGGTTTTGGTTCGCTTCTTCGTTCGTTCTTTTAATCGTGGAACTGTCACTATTCATCCACCACAGTTGTGTCATGTATGATAAACAACTCATTGTTAATTCCCTTTGATCACGCGGGCGGAGCCGCGGATAAAAGCTAGTTACCTATATGCGGACCTACTCGTTTGCTATCGTTTAAATACAAGGTAAAGTATCGTACGTGAATATTATATGTAATTTTGTATAGTAGTAGTATAAATAACTTTGAAGTATAAAAAGTTAAATAGTTAAGTAAATTAATACTAAAGTTTAGTTAATATAATAACTTATTTGGATCTTCATTGGATAAAAATGAAAGAAAATTTAGGTAGGTACTGTATCAAAGAAGTTTATTCACTAACTGAATCACA
Source organism: Carterocephalus palaemon (assembly GCA_944567765.1). NCBI lineage: Eukaryota > Metazoa > Arthropoda > Insecta > Lepidoptera > Hesperiidae > Carterocephalus > Carterocephalus palaemon. The sequence goes on along the minus strand of OX155643.1, from coordinate 7,567,792 downwards.
TTACATTATTATTACTTAACCAATAATAATTAGGTACCAGAATATGTACATTGAGTACCTATTAGAGAATAACCAACAACAAAGGCGAATGAAGACGGATAGCGCCTCACAATTAAAATGGCACTGATATTTCCCTAGGAGCTTTCCGGAGCAATCGATTAATGGCTACGGCTATCTAATCGAGTGCTCGTTAAATTGGGCAGTCTAGCAGTTTATCGCCTGGAGTTCTTGGGGACGGAGGGTCCTTCCGCGTGGTAGCCGGTCTCGTCAGCGAAGTAGTTGATGTTCTCAACGTTTCCTTCGGTGTCCTTGTATCCGTAGGAGCCGCGGACAGAGAGGATGGTGTGGGGCTTGTTTTCCTCATCGAGCACTTCCTTCGGTTCTGCGATTTCCGAGCGTACGTTACCTTTTTCGGTTTCATAGCTGAAAAATTTGGTTTACATTAGGGAACTTTCGATAAGTAGACATTATGACTGACAATGTCGCAAATAGTTAGTGGATACATTATCGTTAGTTTAGTTAGTTTAGACACGGGGGACCGCTAGTTGCAAATATTCTTATGCAATTTCGTGATTTGGTATAATGGTTTATGTAGATTTGACGAGCAACACATTGCAAATTGCTCCATGCCAAATAGAAATTTAAGGAAGCTACATTTTTAAAAGCTTTTATTTAACTTCAATCTTAAGTATCTATGTAGGTATGTATGTCCTGGAATCTTGCAATCAATATTTCACCCACTTCCACTGAAGCTATCGAGCTGAAATTATGCACACATATTTGGTTCCGATGACATTGCACGAAAATAAAACAAAGTTATAAAGAGCCTTATTGTTTCTTATTTTAATAATTCAATTATAATGCAAATTAATAATGAATCGTACCTGAATTCGTAGCCGCCATCGGGTGTCTGGTCGTACTTAGAGCGCAAGATGGCGTCGTCTTGCTCGGGCACCGAGGCGGCGGCGGCGACGGCCACGAGGGCCAGGGCGGCGATGATCTGCGAATACAAAACAAGTCTCCTACTATCACTACGTCCATCACTTGTTTTTCATCGACATCATTACCATCTATCACACACATTCTCTGACACCAAACTAGGCGCGAGCCTGTACTGTATGGGTCAGAGACTGATATACATACATAGATATTTTTAAAAACATACATATTTATGTATGTATTTAACATCCAGACAGGACAAACACAAGTGTTCGTCCCACTATTATCGAAATTGAACGATTTCGAAAAAAAAACAATTTTAATTCAAATTAGCGACAGCGAGGATAACTACACTAACCAATAACTTATTAAGTAAATAACATTACAGTCTTTTGAGACAATCATGGAGTTATAACACCAACTATTCGTATTTTCACCTATGTGTTCCTTCATCGATAAAATAGATAATTTAATAGGTAAGTTCGGATTTTTAGTAAGTCCAGTAAAGTAATGGCGGGATTAGGTTATTGAACTAATGTTTTACTACGTATTTGGCGTAACGTACCATCTTCATGGTTGATTGGTTGGTGTGAATGCGTTGCTACCTAATGAGCGACTAATACCTAGACGTCTGAATCTACTACTTATATACATTTTTCCAAGCGACAGACCTACGCGACACGATGAGAATGTGCAATAAACCTACATATTATTATTGATATTTGGATTCTGGATATTTTTATTTGGATATATTGGATTCATATACTGGTATATCGTGTTAATAAAAGTATATTGAGCAGATATTTGTTTGACAGTTGTTATAGGGACTGGGATGGTTAGATTGAGGTTAGTAGAGCTTTTTAGTGTGAACATTTGTTGTTTAGTTAGTTCGTTATTAGGAATGAGCTACTACTTTGGAAGGGACGGTTAAGTGACAAAAAATATTTGTTAATTACTACGAAATGGGAAAGTGAGTTCGTTGGTCTAGTTGTCGTAACCACAACTGCTAAGCTAGAGGTCGTGGGTTCGATCCCGGGTCGAGCAACATCACTTAACAATCGAATTGGACAAGTCTGTTAAGATTGTTATGTCTATGTAAGTAATAAAATAAAATAAATTGTGTTTTTTAACTTGAATTGCCCGGAGTATGGATTTTGTGCCCGTTGTACAATATCAATAGGCTCACCATTATTACCTACATGGGACCTAAATATAACTGATAAAAAGTGGGTGAATCTCTCTCCTCCTGGTAAAACCTGGTGAATCTCTGCTCAAACACTGCACTTACACCTTGAGGAAATACAGGCGTGATATTATGTTACGTTATGGAACGTTTGTATAGACAAACGTTAGACAAACTCTAGAGTTTGTCCTTCGATTCGATATTATTTTTTGCACAGATTTACCTATACGGAGTGACATGTATGACGTGTATGTACGTTACATTTTAACCTGAAAAATTGCATGGTTTCCGTGAAATGGAACCCACACTGTATTAAATGTTTAATTTTTAATCCATTATTATCTATCGATCAATTTTTAACTGACGACATTTCGTGTTTTGAGCAGTCTTAGGTGAGGATAGAATTAAAATAGTGGTAATCTTTCGTGTCGCTTGCCGTAAAAAAGGCTATCATTTTTCTTTATTCTAAGCTACTAGCTACAACGTCCCACTGTTGGGCAGGGGTATCCCCTCAATATATAGCTGCAAGAGATCTATATAGAGCATAACGCACCACGCTGCTCCAATGCAGATTTATGGAGGGATTAGTGGCGAAAGCACTGTCAAATTTTCTCAAGTCACACAGAGTGTCTTCGACAGGGCTTAGCGATTGTATTCACAATTGAAAACAACCAGGACCGACGGCTAGACATGCGTTCTGAAGCACGGAAGCGCGCAAGAAATGTTTCCACTAGCCGTTACCCATACACAAACCTACCGCGCGCGTCATTGCTTAACTCGGTCGATCACATGCGATCGACGCGAGTCATTGGACTATGAACACTACGGGTAAAGCGTAGTACTACACATAACTTAAACTTAGGTACCTTTAAAGTTTCCCCCCTAGAGCGACTTTGCCCACCAAAAATCAAAAAATATACCTATATAATACACAGTTGAAGAAAACCACTGGAAAGTGTTCTGGCCTAATAGTTGTAGTAGAGTTGTGTAGACATACGTACTCGTATGTCTAATGATCAAATTAAAGCTTGTTGGGGTCGTCCATCCAACCGCCGCGATGTCGTCCGTTTAAAATTGAAGGTATTATAGGTATGTATGCATATGCCATCCTTGTACCTTATAATTTTCATTTTAAAACTAACCAGTAACTAATCCGGAAGATGTTACCATCCCAAAATTCGCCTACTCCACAATCATAATATCTTCTGAAATAGCGTACTATGGGACGAGTGAGCATAATCGTCAGCAATTGCTAGTCTTTCCAACTAACGGTAGATCGGTCGGAAGTCTGCATATATTCGGTGTTAACAGCGGCTGTAAGTCATCCTTGACCTAGAGGAGTGCTCACAATGATGTCGTAAATACCTACTTGGTCTCATCGGTTTGTCTTTAATAAAAGTTTAATGCAATATTTTACGTTAGTACCTACACATATAGGTACATGTTTTGTATGTTTATGTGTTAACTCGGTGTAGTAAGCTTTTGACAATGTAGGTATAAATTATCACTTTGAATCATTGTCTATTTAGGCATTGACAATTTAAGTAGTAGTAACACATTAATCCCCCCTCTATGGTAGTAGCGCGGACTACATAGTGAGATATGTACCTGACTAAACCAACAACATTTTGTGTTTATTGCCAAACCGTTGAGTAGTCTCTTGGTCTGGCGTCAAATCTTGGTGGATCTCTGGATATCTTGCTTAATGGCTATAACATGGCGAATGAGCATGCAGCATAACCAAACTGCTGCCGTCCATGACACCTGTGATGTGATATTTCAGTATGTAAAATGTACTCTGTGATGTGACAGACCTATGATAAGACACCTATGTCTAGGTAAAACTTCTTAAGAACTGGGATGGTGTCAGTCCAGTTAGCAAATAGAGATAATCGTCGTGATGGGTCCGTTGGCGCAATCGGTAGTGACCCTGTCTGTTGCACAAGGGGTCGTGGGTTCGAATCCCACTCAGGACAAATATTCGTGTGACGAACACTTGTATTAGTTCTGTGTCTGGATTTTAATATCATCTATTTATGTATGTATTTAAACATATTTATGTATGTATATCAGTCTCTGACACCCATAACACAGGCTCGCGCCTACTTTGGGGTCAGATGGCCTTCAAATTCAAATTCAAATAATTTATTTCGCTATGAGGTGATTACACACGCTTAACGAAAGTCTGGGTAACTACAAACTACTTAAAGAGAAGAGATATAATGCTATTCTAAACTGATTAATATAAAGCAAAGGATGAGCTATCTTGTCATCGGCTTTAGGAAGAATTTACAATATTATTATCCTAGTGTAGGCCGAGAGAGAAAAAAGCCGGAGGAAAAAAAAACTCTCGGTAAAAATTCAAATTAATTTGTACAGTGTGATAATGTCCAAGATATTATTAAATTATATTAAAATTAAATACTAAGAACATTCACGAACTCATGCTACTGTCACTAATTATGTATACGTTATCGATATCCGGTGTTTGTGTGGGGATGAAGATCTACATTTATATGATGATAGATGTCACTTGCTCGGACGCGGTCACCCGGCCGCGATCCCGTGTTTGCTCGTGTGGGTGCGCCCATCCATCTCTTACCAACTATCACTTGAGCAAGTATGTGAATAGTTTTGTGAAAATTTTACTTTAAGCAACTCATAAGAGGTCTACGCGCAGACTCCTCCCTCAAAGTCTAGGCCCGACTATAACGTGTTGATACGTGGAGAGTTAAACAAAGAGTTACGACACGGAATAGATATTAAAACGTTAAAGTGGTAAATGGTTCAAATTCGGGCACCAACGGTTTTTATGTATGAATTATGTAAGTACCTATTATGCATGTCCGCTAAATAAACGGATAGTTATGTTATATCGACATGGACATCGTGAGGAATCCTTCATGCTTGATTGTACTGCTAAATTGTCTATGAAGTCTACAACTACTAACTAGTACTACAACTACTAACAAGTACTAACTGGACTATTACTAACACCAACTAACAGGACTAACTATCAATCACTAACAGTCCCTAGTCCTCATACATAGGGTAGGGTCGCCTAAGATTGCGCGGGAGGTAAGACTGCGCAATGCTAATATGTCAAAGCATAAACGACGTCTATGGCTAACTTCAATCGTATTTTGATGCATACAAATGAGTGGTTTTGCTGCGACAAAAAAATTGAAATCAGTGGGATATCGGATCTGCTAGGTAAGTTTGAAGAAAATTAATGTAACTGATGTTAATTTTACTCATTTTGAAACTGTGTACATGTATGATTATGCTATACTTCTATAAATCTAGTTATCGTTTTTAATCACCAAATTCTACCTACAACGCCACCCGGTTGCATATTTTATGCCTCTACTCAAAAGATGCCATTGCCAGTAATCTAGTTGCATATTGAACGATTCCCTAAGACTGCGCAGAGCCAGAATCCTTAAAACTGCGCGCGCAGACTTACCCTCCCATAATTTAAACTATGTTTTTCTTCGTTTTCATTGATTATTAAAACGATATTTATTTAATTATAGGATGCATAATCAAATAAAAATATCGACAGGACGTGTCTTATGTCCTCAATCTGTTCTGGATGAAGCCAGAATACGTATACAAGGTAGTAAAAGTCAGAGAAAAGTTGCGCTCTCATATAGTATGAAGGAAAATACTTTAGAGAAGTAAGAAAGTTAGAAAGAGTAAGCTTCTCCCCAAAAGAGTTTTGTCTATATTTAGAACGCTGAACTAGACAATATTGTTTCAAGGAATGACTGCTAAAGATTTACGTACATTGGCTTATGACTGCCCTGAAAAATAATATCTATACATAGGTATTGGGCAGTTCAAATGTGATATCGATAAAATAGGTATAAAGATGGACAGTTGTAAAATATAGTAGCGTGAAAAGGTCAAATAATAGAAAAAAATAGATAGAAGCTTGAATATCGTAGGCTATAATTATCATAACTTTACCTGTATGAATAACTTAAGACGTTACAAAAACTTGTCCCTCGTCTCTATGCAAGGCAAGACGTAAATAAAAGTGATGTGCTCTTAACCTTTCCAGAGGTCGAGACCATTCTTTAATCGTGAAATTATAATTCAAGGTCAAATGCTTCATATATTTTAATTTTATTGTGATATTACTAATTAAACATAGTCTGTTAATTTAGAGAAACCTATTGGAGCGCTGGCTGAAGTACGGTAGGTACTACCTGTAAGGAGGCAGTTTAATTAATATTAATATCAACATGAAAGTTGGCCGGTATTCAAAATAATAAATGAATAAACGAATCGATCCTCATTGGAGCAGTGTGCTGGAGAATATCTCAACTGTGCCTGTGGGTTCGCCCCCGCACAACTCTTAACCTCTCTTTTTCCGTATTCTGAATTGTAACTGTAATTGTAAAGGAAATATTTTTTATTAAATTTATATATAGTCAACGTACTTGGTGAAAAGGCCTTTCAAATAAAAAAGGAATCTTCAAAATCCATACACAAATACGACTACAATGCAATAATCACGAAGATATACTCTACATACCTACTCTTAGGGCTCAAATTTATAGGACCAATTCTGTGGTGAAATAAAAGAATCATGAAAATCCATACACAATCACTGACGCTACAGGGCAATAACACAAAGAACACATCTTAAAATTTTTAGAAAAGGAATTAAAGGAGAATCATCTAAATCCATATACAAACACTGACGCTACAGGGCAATTAACACAACTATTACTAATGTCGCTACCCTTATTATGTTTACTACTCTTAAGAGTACAATTATTATTTATTTTTATTAGTACAATTTTTTCATGAAATTTATATGGGAACACCTTCGTTGTATGTTCTGCCAAACAAAAAAGAATCATTAAAATCTGTTTAATACACAACGAAGTTATGTACATAGATACCTACATAAAAAATACAAACAGTCGAGCATAAAACATCCTCCTTTTTTCTAAATTGGTTTAAAAGCGCATCTTTAAAAGTAACTGCCTGGGAATAGAGCTGAAATATTAAATATTCAAATACTTACAACGAAATCTTATACTTATATTATGTAGACGGGTAAGTCAGATTCATTTATTTTTCAATGTATAGTGTATAAACAATATTTAGGTGCAAACAATAAAACACTGATAAATATAATTTAGATTTATTACACAAAATAAATGCGTTACAAAACAACAAAATAAGTTATATACTACCAAGTTAAACGCATTACATGATCAGTCTTTCTTTTAGATGACTTAATAAATCCTAAGAACTGCAATTCAGTCACCGCCCGAGTGAACCGTACTCTGTGAAAATAAAGAAAATAAAATTATTGTCCAATTCCATCCATCCATCAGCCTTTTGAGGTCATCTACTGGACATAGGCCTCTCCTAAACGACAACAGTCAGACCGGTTCTGTGACTTGCCTGTGCCCTAGCGGGAGCTAGGGCTCGCGAGGTGTACAACTGTCTGTAGTATTTCTCAATCTCTCTCAGAACATCAAGTTTCGAAGAGACTGAATTATTGTTGAACGTTAATTGACTTTTCCCGGTGCATTGATCTCGTGCAAACACCTCTATGATGTATTTGACTCGTTTTGTGTTGTATTTACAAAAATCGCATCTCCTGCACGTTAAGATCTCCGCATCGATCCGCTTGAGGCTGGCGACCGAACGCATAACTCTCGTCTTTTCATAAGACTGAGGGTATATTCTAAGAGAATTTGAGATCTACTTCTGGAGGCGGTCTTGTAGAATTTAGATCCGATCTCGTGGACGTCACAAGCCGGGTGTTCATCTCGTCCACGGACACGCAGGGCTCTAGGCACGCGAAACGTTTTTGTAACTCTAGGTGAATGTTTTCAGAGCTCTGAATGCAACAAACTTTATAAAATGCTAAAATAGCTAGGTATCATAAGATACATTACCTAAGTTTGTACTGTACCTTATATTAGAATTTAGCTAGTTATATATATCTACCTACTTTAATAAAAAACTGAAATTTATTTTTTCTGAAAATCGTTGAACGTGTACCTACATGTGTCGGCATAAAAATGTGCAACTCTGAACTATTTTCAGAATGGATATCTGCGCATGAGTTATCAAACATAATACGGCTCGCACCGCGCAAGACGATATCTTAAATTTTTACTTCGGCGCATTCAAAGTCAGAGCTACATTTTCGTGCCGACACTTATACTTATAATTTTGATCCTTACTGCAAGCTGGAGTCTTTGGCGCGCTCATCGTGTTCGCGGTCGGGGCACAGCACCTCGGCGAAGGCGGTCAGCCAGTCGTACAGGTTAATATGCTTGCCGCACTCCCGGTGCAGCTTGTACGCGAGGCACACGTCGGGAACCCGGCCCGACACGCTATCCGGGGATGGCAGGTGGCAGCACGAGCACTGCGATCATAAAATAAATAAATAAACGCTACACACTCACACCCCCGCGGTAGGCATAAATCCTATATTGCGGGTGGCGAAATACATACAAAACATAACAATTTAACATCCATGACCCGTTTACAAATATTTCTGCTACGCTTTCTGCTATCTGCTACGGCCAGGATTCAAACCCGTATCTTGAGGCAGTCAGGGTCTGTCTCAATGTACAGGCGCGAATTCGTTAGTTTTATTATATGTATAGACAAGTCAATTTTTATACTTATTTGTTAATCTCATGACATCAACATGGGTTCAAATAAAATCCTTATTATTATGATTACCATAATCACAACACCTACACAGTTTTATACAAATATTTGCGGTCATAAAACAAAAATCTACCTAATAAAAATATTTAACAACCAGTCAAGTAGAACTGGTTGCCTAAAAATAACTTATTTAATAAACAAAAGACTCAAGGAAAATATGATAAGCAAAGGCCCTAAAATAGTAAAACATTCAATACATGTTCTCTCTTGTTTCACTTCACATAAGTGAGAAATGAACCCTGAATAAAACCCAAGGGAAAGATTGACAGCTTGTCAGCGAGGTATGGAAAGATGTAAGGAATATATAAGTGATGATAAGAAGAGCCATTACTATACAACAACTGACGGGTTGCATGCTTCACTCTTACGAATGCAGGCGGAGTAGAACCGTAACAAAATATGGTAAAATGGTAAAACCGTAACAAATCCACGCGATGGAAAACGCATCAGAGGTTCTACTCTTAAAATAGGAAAGCGACTATGTGCTGACAGTAGGTCCTTACTGGATAAGAAAGTAAACCATAAGGTTGGTTTTATCAATGCAATATTTAATTTATACAATCACACAACAATATGTATTCGACTCTAATGGCTAGACTAAAAATTTGTACCGTAAAAAATATTTCCAGAACTAATTAATAATTTGGTCATGTTCAATACTTCAATGCTCAGATTGTACGAGTAGGTTGTCTTGGGCCGAGTTTGCTATCTTTTATCTATAAAAAGATAGACCTAATCTCCGACGGTACCGACACGGTGATTTTAAACATATAGGTACGCCTATATCTCCTCCTTTTAAAACCCTTTTTTGGTATAATTGTTTATCGCGCGCAGCTCTGTCGTACAAGGGGCTAAGCATTCAAGTGCTATGATTACTATTATTGTTTATTACTTCTTTGAATATTAAATGCTGTTTAAATAAAGATTAGCAAGAGATGGCCAGCAAGTACATTTAGTACTTGAGAAGCATTGAGATGCATATTCGTTTTACTCTAATGGTGTATTAACATAGTTTTCGATCGCGTCAGGTTTATCATATTTGATCCGGACTTTCCTTATATAATAACAATTAATACTACCCAGAACATCCTGGGCTACAGTTTTAAATTAATACTAGCCACAACACCGCAAACCCGTTGAAAAACTAGTTTTGGTAACCACTGTCAAGGTCAACATCAAATACCGGACTATTTTCTGCAAAAAAAGCCATACCTCAGTCGTGAATCTTGTTTTTTGGGAAACGCGAGTTTTAGTTCGATATCGAAAACGAGTTAACAGCCCTGTCGGAATAATAACATAAAATTTGCATACAATTTATTCATAACTGACACTGATCACTAACTAATTTTGATGAGAGCGAAAATGAATTTTAAACATAATAATTTTATAAAATTAAATGAAGTAGGTACCTATTGACAAAGGATTGATAAGTTTTTAGAATATTATGTACCTGAAAGTACGAAATATTAGTTTGCCGCAAAATTTTTATACATCTATCAGTAGGTATTGTAACAATTAGGAATACAGTAAAAAATATTTTTTAATAAAAAGCTTTTATTAAACAAATAAAAATGTACTAAAAAGTAAAAAATAAGTTGTTGCTAAAATTGACTTACACTGAAAATAACTATGCTATAAATTTTGGGTTTTAAAGGTATTTCAACCAAAATATATCTTTGACGTAGGTATTTCTTCAACGGTAAGTTGTGTGACTTCGAGTCACACAACTTGGACTGAATATAATTAGTACCACCATCTTAACCATCTTTATCTGCGGTCAGCATTACCTCTGGTTCCTCTAAGTATCTTTTAATCGTGGAACTGTCACTATTCATCCACCACAAATGTGTCATGTATATGATAAACAAGTCATTGTTAATTCCCTTTGACCACGCGGGCGTAGCCGCGGGTAAAAGCTAGTTCAATATAATATCATCAATATATATACATAATTACAAAAACCTTCATTAAATTTTCTTTATGTTAAAGTAACTTTAGTTCGTAAGGATTAATATGACATGCATAATAAAACCGCTCGTAAATCACTGTTTGAGTTAGTATTGGTTCTTTTTTTTTTTGGAGTAAAGATCCATATTTTTTGTAAAATATTTTAATAACATATACTATGACATAGCAGTAAGACGGCATACACGGTTTAAGGATTTTTAGGAGCGCTTACCTTTCCGACTTGCTTAACAAATATCAATATTTAGGCTGAGAAGTTATGCTTAGTTCTAGAGTCTAACTATATTTTTTTTTAATTGGTCTGGTAGGTACTTAGCGCGTTTAAGCAAAAAAAAATCTCTTTGGCTTTATAATATTAGTATATTGAAATCTATACTAATATTATAAAGCCGGAGAGATTTTCCTCCCTTGAGTCCTTGAAGCTTGACCAACCAAACCTAAGAAGACAATTATTGACTGAATAATAACATAAAATCTGAAATAATTTATAACTGTAAAAACCTTGAGCTTGTTGATTCGCCCAGCTCAAAGGAGTGCTCTCACTATCATTATCTCTACTTTGATAATGGGTTGCAAGCTCAGGTCAATGGGCAAAAGTCAATACGTGCCGGCAATTACGGGAAACAGTGCCCTGCCCCGATGCACGACTAACTAGGCGATTGTTCTCTCCATAGGAGAGCCCTACGCATAGTCGTAGGCAACATAACATTGCCCACTTAACAAACATGTATATGTTCTAGGTATAACCGACAGCCCTCTGTGCAGAGCATGCCTGTCGGTAGAAGAAGCAGCTGCCCACGTAATCCTGGCATGCGGAGGCGTAACTAAACAACGGGCTGAAATCGTCGGCACACCGAGGTCGCTCCGCGAGGCCTGTGGTGACACCAGGAGCAGAGCCTATTGGGAACCTAATAGGTTTTATATGAAGCCTATTTTGTTCCATCCATACTAATATTATAAATGGGAAAGTGTGTTTGTTTGTTTGTCCGGCTTTCACGTCGCAACGAAGCTATTATATGGTATGGTTTTTGTGTGTGGAGATAGTGAGGAGGGTGGAGAGTGACGTAGGCTACTTTTTACCGCGGTAAAACATCCCCATGGGTAGATATCGATGTTTTGTTATTTGCTAGATATTTAGTTCCGGATGTTGTTAATAGATGGCGTACCTTACGTACCCTTTATCTGCGGTCAGCACTACCTCTTGTTCCTCTAAGTATATCTTTTAATCGTGGAACTGTCATTATTTATCCACCACAAATATGATAAACAACTCATTGTTAATTCCCTTTGACCACGCGGGCGGAGACGCGGGTAAAAGCTAGTAATCTATATGGAACAAAATCGCTCGGGGCAGTACCACCACCCCCCACGGTACCTTGTACCATTCTACCATGTAGTAATTGTGGTCCGGTTGGAAAGGTGTGGTCTCCGGTTAAACTTCTTTAGAGGCGACCATCTTAGTCCTCAAGGATAGCAACACACCTGTGACTGACTTGGAACGAGACTCTTACTAACAATAACTAAATGGACTATTACTAACACCAACTAACAGGACTTACAATCAGTAAAATTCCCTAGTTCTCATACCCACTAACGAACTGTCTAATGTTCTAATTATCTCTCCTAGCTAACTGAACTAACCAATCCCAGACCCTATTTAAATCTTGTTCAAAGACAGTCATAGTTGTCATGGGCATAAACGTTCGAGCTAGGAGCTTACTGGCTAGACACGTAGCCAGTAATCATGCAAAAAGGCATCTCAGTGCCAATTAAGGAAACTGGTGCCCACCACCATAACCATAATGGGTTGCCAGCCACTGTCCACTAAGTTTTGGTACCCACTTTTTTTGTGGAATTTACAATTTGTTAAGAAGATTGACATACCTGCAAGTAATGCACAGGATTGCTGAGGGCAGTGTGAATGGCTCCGCGGGGCGATCCGATTATATTTTTCTTTACATTCGCAACATCACTAAAGAACAATATTTCGTGAAAAGGTTGCGTGTATGGAGGCTGCAGTCCTTTCCTGAACATTTCTTCTACGTAACTTACGAACCTTGAGCGAATCATTTCAAATTCAGATTGAATTCTATCGAGCCTTGTTGCGTTTAATAATTTCTGGAAGAATTTTTCTTTAATTAATGGCCATATTACAACAGTGCCAGCCCAGTGGCTATCGAACTCGCCTCTCACTCGAGCGGTCCGGGTTCAAACCCCAGCGGCATGCACCAATTACTTTTCTGAGTTATGTGCGATTTAAGAAATTAAATGTCACTTGCTGTAATGGTAGAGGACACATCGTGAGGAAACTTGCATGTCTGAGAGTTCATCATAATGTTCTCGAATGCATGTGAAGTCTGCCAATCCGCACTTGGCCAGCGTGGTGGACCTAATCCCTCTGTTCTGAGAGGAGACCCGTGCCCAACAGTGGGACAAAGAAAGGGTTGTGATGATGAATGGCCATATTTTTCTAATTGTTTGGTTGAAAATGTTATTGCAGTTTAATTTTTAATAACGTCAAAATCACTCTTAGTGTATACTGATATTTACCAAAGACCTAAAATTGCAACATAGGTTTTTGCTGTGATACATTGTAAGGCTCTTGTGACTCTGTGATGCAATCCAGTGTGGATTGACAGCTGGTAACCAAAACCTAATTAATTCTCTACTGAAAATGGAACTCCATACAACATAACTGATTATAGGCCGACATGGCTTATTTAATATTAGTGTATTTCACACGATTTCAAGAACCATCATCTAATACTTGGTTAACTGTAAATTAAGGCATCTTTCGGGCGTCAAGATTTCGTACAATGTATTGTTACACTGCTCCATCCATCCATCCTTCAGCCTTTTGAGGTCAACTGCTGGGTATAGGCCTCTCTTAAACGACACCACTCCGACAGGACCTATGCCTTCTGAATCTAGAGGTTTCCCGCCGTCTACTTCAAGACATACTCATACTCATACATTTTCCTGAGTCGTGGTCTCCATTTAAGGACTTTATTCCCACCGGTTATCAGTCCTTGGAACGACGTGGCCCGCACATAGCCACTTCAACTTGCTAACAGTGCAAACTATGTTAGTGAGTTTTGTTCGTCTACGGATTTAATAATCCTGATTCGGTTGCGTAGCGAAATTATGGTGAACATGACTTTCGTCTTGTTAAGAATAAGTGGTCATTTTATTTAATTAATGTAAACTTACCTCCTTTAACTTATATCTATTCTCTGGGACGATACTCATACAGTTATCGTTAGTATCGGTTTTCGTAAAAATAGTTGCCTCATTGTTTGCATTTTCAATTTGTCTTAGAAAAGTGAGTAGATGTATTTTAACAGTTTTGAGAAAGCTCTCTCCAAGTCCATCGTCATGACTAAAATCATTTTGGCTAATCTTCTTTGGCGTTGATCTGAGAGTCCTGACGGGAGATGTTATTTGTAAAGCAGAATTCACAACTTGCACAGCGTTTTTTATGCTTTCAGCCAGCCTAACCTGAGACTGGAAGTTCAGTAGCTGCATGCACTCCTTGAACTCTTGCGACTCTGTGATACACTCCACAACGCATTTCGCGTATACTTCACGTACCTTTAAACGAAAAATCAAATAAGTTTCATTATCAGATCAGGTTGGTATTGATGCAATTTTAAATGGGAAATACAAAGTCAAAGGAGTACTGTTGTCAGCGAAACTGGATCAATGTTTCTCATGTCCAATTCGTGGGAGTGGGTGTTTCAATAGATTACAATATTTGACCGATAATACAAACAAACAAAATTGCAAGTTTTCAAAATTACAAATAGAAGAACATACAAATTGTCAGCACTTTACATTCGACCATTTCATAAACATGGACTTACCGATTTTCCAAGTATATTCTTTGGAATACATTTTACAAATACCAGCAATAATCTTACGCATGCATAGAAGCTGTGAGTATAATCGTGGAGTTTATTAATCTGTTCATACAAAATGTCTTTGAATATATTGTCATTTTCAAAGAGCGCAATTCTTGTCCGACAATCTTGTGTTTCTAAAAATGGTCTAAAAGATGGCAGCTGGCGTAAAATTTCAACATCCTCGGACGTTAAATTGAATATAGTTTCCTCAATTTTATCTCGTTCACAACATAAAGCCTTAGAATTGTCTCCGTAATAGTGGTCCATAAAGCAATACTAAAACAGAATACTGCACATGTATAAAACATAAAATGGATAACACTTTCAGATGAACATATTTTTAAATACAATGTACCTTCATACTTTGGATTAATCCAGTAACAGAGAAATCATAGAACAAAAATACATCTGTCAATAATTCAAACGCCTTCCCAGACAAATGAAAAGAACTTGTATGGGTCAAGAAAATACTTTCGAGAACCTGGAACAATCAAACACCTTATATTAGTTCCAAAAGTTTGTACTTTGATATGAAGATTTCTTAGTACCCAGCTTTCAATTACAAAAATAACAATAAAATAGTAACAAAGAAAAATTCATTCAACATACAAAACATGAAAATAATAACAAAAAAACAAAATTTTAGAAGTATATTGACATCAAACCTTACCTCATTCATGAAAACATGAGATGAACGGGAGTAAAATACTTTAATCAGCAACTTTGACGACACATGGTAAGGAAAAGACTTGTGTAGAGCTGATACTGATGTGGCCACTCCAAATACAAATATTATTGGTAGCATAGAAATGTAGGAACTAAAAAATAAAATCAATTATGCTGTTATGTTAAACAGTTTTCAATGGTAATTGGAATTATAGAAGTGCAGGAACTGTAAAAATCTTTTATCTTTGATATTATAATTTCTCATTAATACCTAATTAGTATTATATAGAACTATGAGAACCAGAAACAAAAAAACCTTTCATGATATAATTTTGAGAACTGAATGTTGTGTAATTTATCAGTTTTATGTTGTTAAATTTAGCAACATTCCTAATCTCGAGCTAGAAAGAGAAAAGCAGGTATTTACTTGACTCATTTTGTACCTGGCTTTTAGAAATTGCATTGTTTAAAACTTAAAAACTTCCCTAATGTGGCAGTTTTGGTGATTAGATGTATACTATTAGTATTAAAATACCAGATGCAATAGAAATGAGAATTCACATATAAATGAGTGAGAATAGAAATGAGGGTAGTCCTCACTGTATTGTAAGTTATACCTTGCAATCAATACAAAATCTTGTAACACATTACAATTGAAGCTCTCAAAATCTGGCATTATTATAACTAGAGATTTTTTGGTATTTGGAGATTTGCCCATCTTTGTAGTGTTTGTGTACTTGGCATGGTACCAACTCTGCAGAACCTTCATTGTATACTGGCTCTTTGTCAGTCTTTTTTTAGGGTGACCCTCAAAATCATCGCTCTCGTTTAAGGAATCCTGTAAAGCAGAAAGTAGAGTATAGAAAAGAATATTGATTTATTTAAAAACAGGAATTCCTGTAAAAACTTACTTAAGTATGATAAATTAAAATAATGAAAAATGAAAAGATTCTTGATAAATGGCGCTTCTATTATCAATGAAAATGGACCTAAATTTGAAGGCCAAAATTTAACCCATAGCCACCAACGTGACCACCAGATAGAGATAGAGAGTTAAAACAAACAGACAAAATACATATTTTTAGCTTGATTGCATGAATAAGTTAGATGCCATAAGAATCTTTTCTGAATACTTTCCAGTAGTGTGGAGACCACGCCATGCTGCAGTACTTGAGCCCACCGCGTATGAGGGAGTTATACAACAATATTTTGGTTTGGGGAGATCTGAACATCTTATTGTTAAGTAAGACAAAACCAAAGTTCTTGAAGGCTTTAGTACTGATTTTGTCGATATGAGAATAAAGTCGTAACTTTCGGTCAAGTATAATACCTAGATTTCTAATGTTGTCTACTACTTTAAGCACTTTATTATTGATTTTGTACTTATGATGATACTCAAGCTTTTTTTGGGTCAATTGTATAAAGTAATACACAACAGAATACGGACAGTATTGTGTCGTGTGTTATCCTGCTCCCTCAATGTACCAAGTCTTTTTAAAACCTACAATACTTGATCGTCCTTGAATTTGATCATGCTACATATTTGTAAGCATTGGTACACGGTTGCTAAGTGCAAAAGTCAAATGATATTTCGATGGATCCCTCATTATGAGGCTGAAAAGTTTTGAGCAGAGATTGCAAATAGTGTAACCATTTGATGCAGTGCAGTCGCCTAGCTTCATTTGCGCTGGGTAATGACTGTCCCTTTTTAAATTTTTTATAAAAGTCCAAAAAAGTTTTGAATTAGAATGAGAGTTAGTCTGTATATAGTTATCTATAATAGATAGTTAGAGTTCTCTATAAAGTTCAATAAGACATGTGAATTTGCCATTCCTGTATTGCTTGAACAATGTTCAAGCGCAATTTGGATGGAGTACAGATATTTTCTACCACATTTTGACCATTCATTCAAAGCTGGTATATTACTGGTAAGGTTACGGCAAAGAGTCAAAATTTGACAATAGTTTTAAGTATAAGAAATCTTACATAAGAATTAGTCCCATGAATAAGTTGCCAAACTGCATTTTCAACCAAGTGTTTTACTGTCTGTGCATCTTGGGACCCAATTATTGCTACGTGCGGTGTCATCTCAACTCTGAAAATAGTTTTTAAATTTCTTTTAAGACATTTGATTCATATTTTTTTCTTATTGCTAGTTTTTTACCCTTTTTTCTGTTTAATGTGTGGGAAACCTTTTGAAGGACATCATGGGGTACCGGACACCTGGTTATGTGGATTTTCAACTCACTAAAACCCCCTCAGTGGCCTTTTTTAGTGTTTGTCGAGGGCTCCAGGATCTCTGTTAGAATGCACCAGTGCCTTCCAGAGCTGTGCCTTTGACAGGTTCGTTTCAGAACAGACTAACTATTTTATGTAAGACAATTATGAAAAAATAAGGATATAAGATGTCAAATTCGAAAAAGTTGTGGGGAAGACATACTAAAACCACTAAGAGCACTTTGTGACCATCAAGTAGGTATGAGTACTTCAGTGCTCATATAGTAAAAATCTATTTAAAAAGATATTGTAATATGTGTATATATTACCTGATTTTATAAGTGAGAGCAGCAAACTGATTTACATGGTCTGGTTGATTTACACCAGTGAGTAAGGTAGCACTCGGGATAACATCATCAAACAGCTCCGCCATACAATTCCAATGAAATGATTTCATAAAAGCAACTATGTCATGAAAAAGAGCAGCGTTAGTCTCCAGGTGTATTTTCTGTAAATAAGAAACATTTTTGTGTTATCAACCCATGTGAAAAAATTAAAATAGGTTGAAATACCAATGTTGACCACAGTCAATTATAATTAGTGCTTATTTAAGTATGTCAATATTATCTATTTAAGTATGTATTTAAAAGTATCTATGTATGTATATCAGTCTCTGACACCCATAACACAGGCTCGCTCCTACTTTGGGGTCAGATGGCCGTGTGTGAGAATGTCCAAGATATTTATTATTTATTTATTATTTATTATATTAAGTGCTGATAGAAACTACTCTTCCTGTAGTAGTTTGGGTTAAGTGTACCCCAAATGAAACTGTGTAGTTTTCAGTTTTTTTTTAAAATAGCCATGCAGCGTTCTTAATTAATTAATAAATTGGCTTCATTCCATTCAAATTAGTTTGCATAATTTGAATACTTACTTTATTTTATTTACTTAGTTATATATATTAATTTGATGTTACATAAATAAAATATTAATGGTATTCACTAAATTTTCACTGTTGTTGTTTTTAAATCTATACTAACCTTCAATTGTAATTCAATTTTATCCCAATTTTGTTTAAATGTAACATACCAGGGCTCCTTGGTAAAAAAAGTTTCAAATAGACTTAGTTTGGATGTCTTCTTAGAGTAATTTGATTTTTGATACCCATTTCGGAAGAGGAATACGCCCTGAAAATATAAAAATGTCATTAAATCGCAAAAGTACTTAATTTATAGTTCAATTTTTATTATGATTGAAGAAAATAGTATACCTTGGACACCGAAACCGTTGAATCCATCATTTAAACAATTTGTTTACACTGTCTGTTTTACACTGTAAGTAATAGGAGTAATGGTATAAGTATTGATATTGAAAATTGCTTGTATTATCACAAACTTTAAAAAGAATGTATCGCAGTAAAATACAAGTTTTTCAATTCAATGGTAATAAACGTAAATACAAGTTTGCCTTTTTCATTCAACTTCAACAAATTTTATGTGGTAGGATTTGCAACACAACTATGTGAAATTAACTAAGCAAGGACTTAAATTAAGTAATTATTTTAGTAGTGCACATAAAGACTATCAATATCTAAGTTAAAAATATGAGTTTCGAAGTTGCACTTTGCTGAAACTTTTAGTTTCATTAACTAACAAAGTTTACGCTGTGTTATACGTTAGTATCCCTAGTTTGTGGTTGAAACTTTTAGACTTCATACGATACTTCATCGAGCTAACAGTAATAACAAGTTTTTGTTATTAATATTTCTATCTTTATTTTGTGATAAATTCAAATAGATCCAATCCAAACCAAATAGTCTTGTGTAGTACAGGAACGGTGAACGATTAGGAACCGTTCCGCAGTGCTGACCGAAAAGATTCAATTCCCAAACGTTAATCGTACATCGGACACTCGGTCTATTAGTTCAACTGAACGATGAGTACGCAACCGCTCGAAGTATTTCCCAAACGTTATTCATACATCGGACACTCGGTCGGTCTATTAGTTCAGCCGAACGATGAGTAAGCAACCGCTCGAAGTACTACGTACGACTACCTACGAACGAAAGAGTACGATCTTCTAACTACTACTGTCCAAGACAATAATTACAGATACATATTGGCCATAGACTTATCTTGAGTAGACTATTTACAAGATTTACAATAATAATAGACTTTTTTCTAATAAACGAGTAATACCTACTGGTAATTGGTAAACTTTAAACACTTGAAATAAAATAAATTAATAAACATTGAAATAAAATTTAATCTACATACTTACAGTACATTTAGGTAATAACAAGTGTTTAATATGTTGTAGGTATTAGCAAGACAAAAATTAGTAAACACTAAACAGGTGCAATCGTTCTGAATCGTTTGAAAAACTACCTACTGAGTACTGACTGACCTAAGGACCGAATAGTCCGAATAGAACGGTTAGAGTGAACTAGTTCACTGCTTAAAGTGTACTAGTACGGAGCGATCTTTCAAGTGAACGAGCAGGCACAAGACTAAAACCAAAGGATCAAAACCACAGATTACATGTATGTACTCTGTGACTATTACTTCCGCCCAAAACACAGACAACATAAAGATGTCTAAAGCGCCCCACACAAAGCCCTGCTTGCAGGGCCCCTGCCAATCGTATCATGTGTGGGCTTGCAGGGCCGATTTTTTAATTGCTCACCCATCCTGCCAGCCCGACGCACGATCTCCCCACTCCAACCCTGTACGGTCGGGCCGATTTCACAGATTTATAAGTATAGTATTTAAAAATATGGTGTATATCTAATCTGTGGTTTCTACTTTTCAACAATAAATGTTTGGTTTTCTTCGTATTCGTACGCCGTCTTAATTTGTTTTCATTTTGTTGTACTATGTATTGTTGTGCAATAATTTTAAAGGATAGTTATAATAAAGTTATAGTATCTCTCATCAATATATTCTTTTTTCAATTGGTGTCACCATTGTCAATAAATCATCAAACTGTGACTCATTCGCTGCGACCCATAGACGTCCCACTGTTGGACACGGGTCTCCTCTCAGAATGGGAGGGATTAGGCCTTAGTCCACCACGCTGACCAAGTGCGGATTGGCAGACTTCACATGCCTTCGAGAACGTTATGAAGTACTCTCAGGCTTGCAGGTTTCCTCACGATGTGTCCTTCACCGTTATAGCAAGTGAAATTTAAATTCTTAAATCGCACATAACTTAGAAAGTCATTGGTGCGTGCCGCTGGGGTTTGAACCCGGACCGCTCGAGTGAGAGGCGAGTTCGATAGCCACTGAGCTGTCACCACAAAATTTAACGCGACCTATGCAAGTAATTTCATGCTAAAAGCTGGCGATCTTACACTTTAAAACACAACAAATTTGAATTTAGAATATACTATACAAATTTTGGCGGTTTTTGTGATTCATGGAACATTATTCTAATTTGGGTGTTTAATTTCAGATCCGAAATTATACATTGAAATATTCGGTGCGCAAATAAAAAAATAATTTCAACTTATATGACGGCACGTCATAGTTCCTGCCGTCAGAATCGTTAGAAAAGAGGGAAGAACGTGGGTGAATCGATCCCTCTTAACGGAGCGTCGAACTGTGGTGGCAAGATGCCTCTACGTAGTATCTCTATCTAGTCTGTGGAAGGCTCGCCCTCTAGAAGTTATGGTTATTGTTGGGCTAGAGAAGAATGGCGGGAAAGTGGAGGGAGGCGCTTGCACCACGGACGGGACGAATCGTTTATTCTAACGTCGTAAAGTTATTTTGATTACTATTAACAAGGTGCATTTCAATTACAATATCAGTGTTGACTAAACGCGTAATTAGTATGGAAGACACTGATACAGGCCATCCTGAGCCGACATCAGGCGTGGGATTAAAAAATGGTCAAACAGAAACCACAAACTTATTATCAATTATGGAGACCTTGTTTTCACGAATAATCTCCAATGGCCAAACCCACATCCACACCAGGACAAAGGTTGTATTTTGTTACTTACTACACGATTGGAAAAGCTGGTAATGTATCTACAAATTTGCCAGACCGGAAGAATAGGTAATGGCGAATTCGATTCAATGTAAAAAAAAAGGAGTTCAATAATAAGTGACCATCAGTACTCAAGTTCATCGTTGGAGACATCTGGTGAGCAGTTCCTTTTTCTATTTGGTATCATCATGTTAACTTCTTTGCGAATGTCATAGTTTCCGGGTACAGTACAGTATACAGAAGCCGTGTATATCATAAAGGTATTTGGGGTGATGATTTACAATGTTTTTCTCAAATCATAAGCACATTTAAAATTGGTAAGATTTTAGTAGATTATAATGTTTCACATTGTTCCTGACTGTTAGTTCTGTGCCTGTTATTTTAGATAAAGGTTTTACCGCACAGATAACTTTCCAATAGATTCCGCATACAAGGGAACCGTAGCGCACCATGCGTGTGTATTATTATTGCACTAATAAAAATATGAGCTTCGATGCTTCGCTCCAGTTCTTCAGTGCTGACCAAGTATTTGACCTGTTCGCGAGCCGTTCCTTTGTGATTTCCAACTGTTATTCTTGCTTATTTTTGTGAATACAAGTTAGATAAAATTACATCAAGACACTTCACACAGACAATTTTCATATTGTGAAAAATATTATAATTGTGAATAGAAACTGCAACACTGAGATTTTAAAATGTATCTCTGTCTGTTGAAAATCGCTATAATTAGCAAGTGTAATGTTACCTACCCATTTTAGCATCAAAATCACTAAAGGTAAGTCTGTGAAAATATTAATGAAAAATTGCCGATTTGAATAAAAACTATTAAATAATGTCCTTGAATTAATATCGATAATATGCTTTCTCAGTTTATATCACTACGTTTCGATGTTTGACCTTGAAATAGCCAATCATAGTGCATTCACAGAGTACATTTTACATACTAGCGCATTTGCATGCCCCGCGCGTCCCGCTCATACCGCTAAAGGAGATTGCCCACGGAGAGTATCGCTAAATCTAAGTTGTGTCACTACTTCATGAAATCAGTAATTCCTATTATTAATTTAAACAATTTTTGTAACTATTACAAAATAACAAATTCTCCGGATAAAAACTGACCAAATTAAAGGTCTTGCTTTTGACCATTTACTTTGTCGCCATCTTTGCCAATTGCCACTGCAAAAATACGATTAGTGGTGGACCAAGGAATCGATAAGTTAAGTGAAATTCGATTATTCATATAATATGATGAATGAGCAATCGATGATAAAATCGATTACAATAACTTTTAGTGGAGCATTTTGATGGAGACTTCTTATGGTGCTGTTATTACTACATTTAAGGCAATGGATTAAAAAAAATAATAGTTTACAACTACTAAGCCACTGACAACATTTTTAAATCTATTCTTAAATGACCAAGAAATTGGTTATTGAAGTTTAGTCTGTATGTATACGATCTCACTAATAATTGTCGATCTTCAATTTATTGCAGGATAAGCTACTACTCACAATAGTAAATATTTTCGTTTTTAACATTGTTGCCCGATTAATATTAAAGCTTTAATTAATAAGTAATAGGATTTAATAATTGATTAATGTTCTTAATTAATTAATAACAAATAAATTAGGGATTGCATAGTACAAGGATAACAGTGATCATGTTTAAAAAATGACCTCCTAAAGTGGCGCTGCGATCGCTTCCATATGATATAAATATAGCAGTTTTCAGCGGACTGATGTGTGCCGACGGTGCCGAATACCATCGAGAATTCTCGGCACGCATATGGAATTAAACTCACAACAACTTTTTGTCGCTAGGTTCTTAAAACAGTCCGATTTAAAAGAATTCATCCAAACGACGTAGCGTTCAAGATCGATCTGTCGATCGATTTCAGATCAACATGCTTAATCGATTTTTCGATAAATCAATCTCCTTTGGCGACTTCGAATCGGAATAAATGATCAATCATGTGGTAACAATTGGGGGTAATCTGGGTTTTGCCGTGACAATTGATAATGATCAACTAATATTTACGTACTTACATAAAGCAAGCTGGTTTTGTGAGAGCGAGATAGGTGAACCGGATTTCCTTCAAGTTTATTCTGATTTATTAGGCGAAGACAGGGATTCACTTTTATAATTCTTAAATAAATAATCCGACTACTTCATAGATGGTGTACTTACCTAAAGCGCGTCAAAACAGGATTCTTAGAGATCAAATTAATAGATCCTCACAAAGTTGTGCAGAGATTACCCTATCGATTGGCACCGGTAGAAAGAAATATTAGATGCAGGAATAATCCGCGAAAGCTCCTCTCCTGTTGCTAGTCCAATACTTCTTGTGAAAAAAAAAAAAAAAAACAGACAAAGTTAGATAGAAAGTATAGAAAACCATTAACTAACTTCGGTATTGGAAAATGATCGCTACGAACTTAAAAGTTTCAGCGGGTCAAACCGCGTTTACAAGCACGCGCACGAGAGTTTGTGCTCAGTAAACTCGGGGACATACCGGCATATTTGAAACCACCGCCAATCCGGAGAAGGCCGTGACGGCACCAAAAGATGTGCCAACCTTATCATTCAAAACGTCACGGATGAACCAGATTCAGACTCGGCATCTAATATGAGCCCGACATAATAGACGTTCAACATGAAATCGAAATCCACATTCAAAGGATTGCCTATAACCTTTGGGAAAGGTTGATCGATTTAAAATTTTACTGTGATAAACGAGTTATGCTAACCATTTTTGTTGAAGGAATACGTTAATCCGGATCATCAGCATTTTGAATACGTGGTACGATGGTTTAGTTGCAATCACAAGTAGCTCGTCAAGCTATCGAGTGATGAAAATATGAAAACGAGAGGATTGCTGTTGAAATTCAAATTAAGGTCGAGCCTGGTGTGACGGTCCCATTGCTGGACACCATCAGAGTTCTGGGTTCCAAGGTCGAGCCTGGTGTGACGGTCCCATTGCTGGACACCATCAGAGTTCTGGGGTCCAAGGTCGAGCCTGGTGTGACGGTCCCATTGCTGGACACCATCGGTGTGACGGTCCCATTGCTGGACACCATCGGTGTGACGGTCCCATTGCTGGACACCATCAGAGTTCTGGGGTCTAAGGTCGAGCCTGGTGTGACGGTCCCATTGCTGGACACCATCAGAGGGTCCATTCGCTGGACGGGTCCATTCGCTGGACGGGTCCATTCGCTGGACGGGTCCATTCGCTGGACGGGTCCATTCGCTGGACGGGTCCATTCGCTGGACGGGTCCATTCGCTGGACGGGTCCATTCGCTGGACGGGTCCATTCGCTGGACGGGTCCATTCGCTGGACGGGTCCATTCGCTGGACGGGTCCATTCGCTGGACGGGTCCATTCGCTGGACGGGTCCATTCGCTGGACGGGTCCATTCGCTGGACGGGTCCATCACTGTATGCAGCACGGTAGATACAAAAATGTTATTACGTTCGTTAAGCGTATACAAAATGCCATGTTGTGAAGGATTAATGAATCTGAATCTGACACTATCAAAGTTTTGCGGCCAATTGCTGGATGGGTCCACTGCTGGACAACATCAGTCAATAATAATAATAATAGTTTTGCGGTCAACTCGTGCGATGCGAAACATGCGGTCTACCTCTAGACGCTATTAGTGATTTGGGTACGTTATTGGACACCCTCAGTATTGTGGAATCAATAGTGGTTGATAATAGACACCATTAGTGTCTCCTGCTGTAGTTTTCCTAATCCCTGGTTTCTCAGGCTGGACGAGCGGATTGAGTGATCAAAACCTTGTCACAACAACGTGCCAGTGTTTTACAGTGTTTTTGTTGTTGTTGTTTGTGTTTTACAGGACAACGTGAACAACGCCCGAGGACGGTCGAAGGTCAGTCCGGCCGTGACGGCACGTCATAGTTCCTGCCGTCAGAATCGTTAGAAAAGAGGGAAGAACGTGGGTGAATCGATCCCTCTTAACGGAGCGTCGAACTGTGGTGGCAAGATGCCTCTACGTAGTATCTCTATCTAGTCTGTGGAAGGCTCGCCCTCTAGAAGTTATGGTTATTGTTGGGCTAGAGAAGAATGGCGGGAAAGTGGAGGGAGGCGCTTGCACCACGGACGGGACGAATCGTTTATTCTAACGTCGTAAAGTTATTTTGATTACTATTAACAAGGTGCATTTCAATTACAATATCAGTGTTGACTAAACGCGTAATTAGTATGGAAGACACTGATACAGGCCATCCTGAGCCGACATATACATAACTTGTTTCTATTTTTTACTTATTTTTTTTTCAATTTACGCAGTCGTTTTTTTTTTCAATAATATTATTTAGCGTGTCCCCAATTTGATCGTGATTTTGAAAATATTATATCCATTAACTCCCGACCGCGCCCTTCGTTGCTTAACTCTTTCGATTACATTGAATCGACGCGAGGCATTGGGCTATGGACGCTATTACAACATGCTACTAGATATTAATTAATTAATTATTAATTAAGATTAGAATACGTTCAGAAATTGTAATAGAAATTGTTTGAAAGGAGTCCGAATCTTCGCGTAGGTACTTAGATTATTTACACAATCATTCTGATGTGACAATTATGTTTCCACTCTGAAACATACGATTCTGATTTTCTGAGGCATCCCAAACAACACCTCCATATGACAATAATGATGATCATAATTATAATCTAAGTATTGGGGAGTCATGAGGTTCAAGACGATGGCAAGGTGCCGTCCACGAAATTCAATTTATTATTATTGAGTCACATTATTGGTTAAATCAATAGATTTCCCATTGTTGATAAGTTTCAAGTTAAAAAGCCGGGAGTTAAAGACCGTAAGTGTTTGCGTGTCTACTTACATAGACATGTATTCAATCTAAGGTAAATACAATTGTAATAAAACGACGACACAGTTAACAAAAACTTTTTCATTTGCCAAAGTCATATTTCAGCACTTTAAAAACAACTACATAGGTACCTAGAAAATATATTTATATGGTATGTACACTTAGATAAACAGATAATAAGTAGTAAGTAATACATTTTAGGTACGTGTTCTATAAACTATAATTTACAATGAAAATCTCTTGATTAACCCTATATAAGCATCTTAAGTACCTACTTAATAAGAAAATGAGAAGACGTTGATATACATAGATGATAGATTAAGTTTCTTCTACAAATCCTTGAAAGTGCCTATGTAATTCCCTAATATACATATAAGTATATATATTATATATATATATGTCACAGGAAAATAACAAGAACCGCAAGTTTATAAATTTCCCAGGAAATCGTAATACGTTCGTAGGATTCTAAACGAGAGATAAATTGTATTATTTTACGCCCACATTTTCGCAAATTGATAAACTTACCGAACTGACGCGTAAAATAATAAGTAAGCAACATTTGTTGACGAACTGAAATTTACCACAGAGCTATGAAATTTTTATAGTGGCCATGACCAAAATAGTAAGAACTACATAGCGCCGTTGTAACAAAATCATCCTGAATCAAACTAAATAAATCATTTTTAACTAGCTGGTAAGCGGGAGTATGGGGCGGGTAACCGGGGGGTGGTAACCGAAAACTCAGAGAGCTCGGGGGCAAAGCCCGCCCCCCAAGAAAAAACGACACAACTCCAAATTTGTTAGGTTAGGTTCAGGTTTTGTCTATGTTTATTTACGCAAAAAAGGGACCCCGCGAAGCGGGGTTCCGTCGAAATTTGTGACAGAGTCCGACTTGTCTCACAAGAAATAAAATTCCTATTATTATTATACAATTTGTTTTATTTAATTCCTTCAATCAAAGCAAAAGCAATTTAATTTTTCATTACTATTTAAGTACCTACTATCTTGTAATCCATACTGATAAAGTTACAGTTTGGCAAGTCTGATTGTATCTAAGTCTATGAACACAAGCATTGCCACCGTCAACATTGAACAATCAGAGAGCAGTGTGTTATTTGCCGTATTTTAAAGAAGCGTAAAATTAAAAGCTCTTTTGTGATTGGTCAAACCGTTTAGAATCTTACGGATTGATATCCGTTAGTTTATAAATTTACCAAGAGACGTCGCAAATTGATAAATTTGCGAAAATGTGGGCGTAAAATAATACAATTTATCTCTCGTTTAGAATCCTACGAAGGCTTATAAATTTCCTTGCGGATCTTGTTATCTTCCGGTGACATATAAATTATATATAATTCAGGCGTCCCGGTTATTATAATGTTCTAATTATGTACTGAAACTTAAAAATTAATTAAACATAAGTGAAGATACCTACTCTTAATTTCGTAATATTCTCGTAATAAGTTATTTGTTTTATTGAAACGTGGAAATTACAACAGCAAAAAATTCATTTTATTAATAAATAATAATAAAGAATGAGTCTAAGCCTATTGCGAGAGAAGTAGGCATCCCAAGTGGTTATTTATTATAAAGCATGTTATCTGTAGGCACAGTTTACCAATAACACAAGTATAATTTTACATTTTGACCCCCTTATTCATAACAAATTCATAACTCTTAAATAGAGCTATAGAGCTTTGTCATCTTCTGTCAAATCTGATAGACTTCTGTCTGATGAATCTAAATTGAGGAATGATCTTCTTCATTCACTGTACCTGTATTTAGAATAGGTTTATTAATTTGTTATGAATAAGGGGATGAATTTTTACTAAGTCACATAATTTGCTTCAGTAACAAAAATCTACATTACATAATACATATTAACATTGAGACCAAGCCGAGATGCCTCCAAAGTAACTCCAACACCCCTTTGGTTAAATCGATTTTATAGGTTTAATATGCATTAACTGTATTCCTCATGATAGCTAGCTAGCTGCGACCCATACACGTCCCACTCCTGGGCACGGGTCTTCCCCACAGATACAGCTGCGGGCGGTCTAGCTAGAGCATACTCCACCACGCTGCTCCAATGCGAATTGGTGCAGGGGTTAGTGGTCTACCCATGTCGAATGTTTTAAACCACCCGAAGGTCTTCGACAAGGCTTAACGACTGTTTCCACCATTGAAAAAGGGTTTGCGACTGCGGGACCGACGGCTTAACGTGCCCTCCCAAGCTCGGTAGCGGCCATGAAATCTTGCCACTAGCGGTCACCGATCCACAAACCGACCGCACCCGTCGTAGCATAACTATTTCGATCGACTAATCGCGAACCATTGGGCTATGGACGCTAACGCTCCTCATAAATACTTATCTGTAAAGTAATCTAAAAAGCCAATTGAATTATTTTGTAACTTGAACTGAAATATATTCAATTTTTGTAGTCTTTGGCACAGATTATGTGCCAAAGACTACAAAAATTGTTAAGTAAAAATGAAAATGGTGCCAAATTATTAATTAAATAAATTATTGTTTATATAATATATAATATTGTTTTTTTCTGCACAAAAATATTTTTTTGCAAAAATATTTGATAATGTCCTCTAAACTCTAAGAGAGCTCATAACCTGATTTCATCTTCCTACGAAATTCAAACTAAACATGAGTTCTTGTCACTGTGCAGGCGAGCGAGGTGGAAGGGTGTCCTCACATGGCGATTGTCGCTCCTCTTCGGTGTTGAATTTGTATTCTCTTTCGCTGGCCTGGTGTTCAGAAGCCGACGGGGTCGTGCGGCCTTCCTGGTTGGCCGACGCGGCTTCTAACGGAGGTCCCGTCGGCCCAAAAGACATGCCTTCAGCACTGTACGCTACCTCACCCGTTCCAACATATTCGGACGGTTGGTATCCGTAACTATTTAAGCTGAAAGTGAAAAAGATTAAAATGTAGGTACATTTTCAGATTAAAGGAGTTTAAATAACCTTCACGCTTGCGTTGATGTCGTTTCTATGGGAAAATTGCTATACATTTATTTTTAAAGCTACGTCAGTGAGATGAGCTCAATTTTTCACTAAATAATACACATATCACATGTTTTCACACGTATGTGTATGATTTAGCTCTAGCTAGTGAAAAAAGGTAGTTAAGTTACACCTCAGAAAAAGAATGAGACTGCGTACGGAATAGGGGAAGTCCCTTCGAGCAAGAACTTTAATTAAGCTAAATTACAAAATGTCTTAATTGTTACTTATTATTAATTGTTATTATTACTAAACTTTTAATGGTACTAAACTTAATTTTAAATTTATATTTTTTGTTTTATTTACATTGGGCATTGTTTTTAATTAATTTTTTGGAAATTTTGAAGAACGACCGTATGGTTAGTTCGAATACAAATTTCCGCCTGCTTCCTTTGTGATCGTTTTTTCTCAGTTTTTTTAAAATAAGTTCATAGTTGTTATGCCTTGTTGGAAAGCTAAGAAAACGGTTATGTTTTTAAAATAATCTGCAAGCCAAATTTGATATAAGTTTTTTTTGTTTTTAAGGCATTTCAGTGGACAAAAATTTCAAAATATATTGAAGTAATATCGTTAATCGTCTCGCATTTTTAAAGTTGGACCGATAATTGTAGTTTTAATGTTGATAAATAACCATTGTTTAATCATTTTTATAAATCATAAGAAAATAATTTATTTTAATTGATACTTTTTTTTAAATAAATTTTTGATGTTGCATTTTTGACTTATTTTGAAAAAAGCTGAAAAGCTTGATAATTTGAAAATGGTTCACTTTTGCATAATGCATATGGGGGTTTAAATTATTACAAATTGTCACCCCTATCACCTCCTAACGGGAATACGTCGAATTAGTACCAATAACCCTGTATATTATTATGCATAGAGTACCTACATTATAACTTTAAAAAAAGACAAGTAAGTAATTATAAAAGTGTTAAACAACCAAGACAGCTTAAGAAATTTACCATCATATTATTGCACTACACGTCCAAGTATGAATTTCATCCAATCGACTCCTGGCACACACAACTACCGTACGCTTCTCACAAACATTCAAACATTCTCCTGTCAAATGAGCTTATGAGCTTAGTAGAGTATGAAACGTTCCATTCGAGGCCGGCAACGCACCTACGATACCCCTGGTATCGCACGTGTCCATAGGCGACGGTGACCACTTTCCATTAGGCATGCCTTTCGATGCGTGTTATAAAAAAATACAGTACACATCATTAATCAGTACCTATTAGGCCAGTAGGAAATGTCTTCTATAGGGTGATGAGCATACGGCGCGTACGCGTGTTGGTAGTACGGCGAGTGATGTTGCGCGGGGGTGTCGTACTGGAGGGGGTACAGCGGAGCAGGGCCCGGCGCCGGCGAGGACGTGCTGGTAGGCGGCGCAGGCGCGTACTCGAGGGGCGCGGGGTAAGCATGCGGCGGCGTGCGGTAGGGTGCTGACACACTGCAGTTATGAGATGAGATAAATACTCGTAAATAAATAATTACACGCTCTCAGCCTACAATAATAATATACACAATAATAATAATAAGACCGCAGGGCAGCTTGTGGCGAGCTGTTGGGGAGTAGCGACCCCACGCACCCGAGTTACTTTAATACTCGATCAGGCTCCCCATCTCCGGCTTGCCTTCACTGGCTGGTAGGAGTGGGTCCCAGGAGGGCCCCGCAGGAGTCTCGCATCTGGCTTGCGAACTATGTCGGTGAGCTTTGTTCGCCTACGGATTTCATCATTCCTGATTCGGTCTCGTAGCGAAATACCAAGCATAGTTCTCTCCATAGCGCGTTGAGTGACTTTGAGCTTGTGCAAGAGGCCGACGGTAAAGGACCACGTCTCGGATCCGTATGTCATCACTGGCAACACACATTGCTCGAAAACTTTCGACTTCAGGCACTGAGGTATCTTGGATGTAAAGATATGTCTGCGAGTGACCTCTTTCCGTTGCGTACATAGTGGTATTATCAATAGTGACCCTGTTGGGACACGCTGCTGTGTATATAGGGTTGTACCATCACCTGTGCGGCGCGGGAGAGGCGCTCGGCTGCGGGGAGCTGCTTCCCTGCGTGCTCCAATAGCCAGTGCTGCCCGCCCACGTATAGCTGCCGCTGCCGTTAGCAGCTGGCGGGCGTTCAGAGTTGCTGTACGTTGCTGTGAATAGGTACACTCTTTGAAACAACTCAGTCGTTACACGTATTATCATGACAACTAAATTTTAAAAAAATCATTTTGATTTAATTCAAGCCTAAATAAGCAAATGTATCTAATATCCAAAAAAATAAATCCAAATGGATGATAGGTGGTAGGTCCCCACAATATGTCAAGTCTGAGTATTAAGTATTTTGTTACTAAATTCCTGTTATCTACGCGGGTATCTAAAGATGTCAGTAAGTGTTCTGTGGATGACAGTACTTCATTGTGATACTATACAGTCTAGAAAATTTGAAAATGTTTCAAAAGCTTGTTTAAAAATAAACTATCAACCATCTGAACCGTCCTTGATCAATGATCAATTTCGTCGTCCTTTTGAATGACACTGCGTTACTTTTAATTTGATCTTCAGTGGGGTCACTTTCATTCAGGTTCGTTCTTGTACTACCTACTCTTAACTAAACATGTAACTGAATGACATTCAGTTTTAAATCACATTTCTGGAGAAATAAGATTTCAACATGTTTCAATTTTATTTCTTCATTAGCACAATAGCGTAATGTTTGCATGCCATCCGGCTAGGAAAAGTACAGAATATCATCGTGAGAAAAACCCATAACTAACTTTCAATATGTTTTATAATGTTTCAAATGCTTTTAAGCTCAGCAAACATGGCATCGACATGCGCATGCGCAAACATCATATTTTTACAGCGGCGGCGGCGTTCCGCTATACTTACATGGCGGCGATAATGTGCGAGGTCGCGACGGGGGTCGCGGCGGGTACGGCGCCGGTCGCCGCGACGACGCGTTGCTACTGCCATACAGCGACTGTGATGTCACGAACCAACCTCCAACTGCGTAAGATTTGGTGGTCACTAATTTATTAAAAATATATAGATAGGTGTGGATTTGTTCATTGTTATTCAAGTAGGTATATAAATAAAATACAAAAAACCTTTTATTTCTTTCTATCAGCATTAGAATTAGAATACATGCATTTTTCGGGATCAACAGTATTCGGCTCAGGGATGCAGTGCAGTGCAAGTTTCACCAAAATCGGATTTGTACAAAAGTAGTTTTAAATTTGAAAAAAATGTTTTCGGATTCAATATCGATTACTAATCAACCCTAGATAGGATTTTCAAAATGTATTTAATGTACAGGCGGACTCGCTAGAATTTTATTATATGTAGGTATATCTACATAGCTAAAATGTAACTAATATTAAAGATAAAATGAAAATAAAAATGTTTAATTTAGCATCCATCTCTAGAGTGCCACTTGCTCCCATACTAGGATTCCCTTAGGATTCCCACTCTCTTCATTCTCCAATAAAAAGTACATATATTACCGGCAATCTGTATAATTCAGATATTCTACAGTCTACACATACAGTACACAGATTGCCGGTAATATATGTATATACACTTATTATAACTATATTATAAATAGTATTTTTATTGTTTTTATTCTTACATTGTGGATATTGATGAGGAGAAGAACTCTGTTGCGGATAGTGGGACCCAACAAAATCTCTTTGATAGTAACCCTCAGGTCTTTCTTTCGCATCAAGGAACGCTTTGGCAAACGGGTTGTACTTAATCTTGAGGGACGTTACTTCTTCGTTTTGATAAGCAGTTACCGCTATAAACTGAGTCTCCGGGAAGGGATATGTCATGATCCGTCGGAGATCCGTTCCTACTTTTACCAAATGAACCCGTGGCTCATACTTGTGCAAGGAATTCAGCATAATCTAAAAATAATTACCATTATTATAATATTAACACTATTATATTGACACAGGCATTATCGGCAATGAATACATTCACGAATAATTAAACATTTATTACAAATTTTACGTTGTAATTCAAACAAAAACATTAAAAGTGAAATTATTGTGATAACATTAAAATATTCATGTTGTAATAATATAAAATAATATTTAACGAGAGTATCAGTAAACATTGTGCTGAGACAATAATTATTACAAATGATAGTGCGTACGGGCACCTGCTAAATAGTTGGTAAAGCTACAGATTTCACACCGAGACGTCAACATATGGATCTGGATGTATCACTGTTTGCTTTCATATTCATTCGCACCATATATACGCGTGAGAAGTAACTCCTACGAAGTAGCGGTAGCCACGAAATTGTAGCAGTGTAGCGCCTCTACAAATCTTCACATCTGAATAACTGCTTTCCTAATGTCTTAAATTAGTATTCCGTCAGTTCTGGGTACTGTTAATTATGCTCGATTCCCCGGCAGCACACAAAGGATAGTGGCTTTCGAAGTTTACCGACGTTTCGAGACTTATGAACTATGTATGGATGTACCTAAGTTAGAAGGTATCTATTAGTTTAATCAACACATAATATTGTGTTAAATATACCAACGCTTGCTCGACGCTTACCCACTCTATTATCTGTCATAATTAGAGTTAGAAATTTATAATAGATAGTTAAGATAATAGATAAATAAAATAAAATTACTTGTCCATTTCCATTAGTCTTATTGGTAAGCTTGACTTTGGCAAAAGAGATTGGTTCTTTCATCCAGTGTGCTCCGAAGTTAGGACTTTCCGGGTGAATGTAGATAGCATTGGAGGGCGGAACTTCTGCCTTGCCACCAGGAACCTTTTAACAGGAACATTTTGCAACCATTAACTTCTTCATTTAGTTGGTGAAATATATAATTAGATTCCAAAAAATCGTAACATATATACGTCCAGTCCCATTAACATTTTATTGATGAAGTAGGTAAGGAATTTTTTTTTTCACTAACATTCATTAAAATTAACTTACCCATTCCCCATTTACGTATTTCCATCGATGTGAATCTACTTGGACAAATTCGAGCAAAACTGTATACATTGCCGTTGGGTCCAAGCCGCTAGCAGTTACTTTTACCACGGGAAACATTCGCCTGTAACAAATACCTAAATATTATAAGATAAATATAAATAGATAGTTATAATGGAGTATTGGTTCCATTGTTTATTTGAAACACATATGGCGGATATTAATTTGTAGTTGTGTTATGTGTTTATAAAGTCTATGGTATGACAATATATAACTTTATTATGAAAATGTACTACACATTATATTCAAAAAGCATTAAGGTGAAATCAAAATACTACAGGTATACGGATGCTATAAATAATAATATGTACATAGTAGGTATGCCAAATTAAACACCATAATCATTCACACCTATGAATGAGGTATAGCCGGAAATATCGCATGACAATAATTGGCGAGACGGTGTATATTTGCTCTTGATCTGGTATAAATTTTATTTGTTTAGTCTTCTTTAATCTATCTAAGAAGTAAGTTTAATTAAGAGAAAAATAGTAACATTGCTTTAGTAGTTCGCATACATTTTTTGACTACTAGATAAATTTAACCCAAGGCGTTATTCTGTTCAACTTTGGTGATGGATGAAATCATGCATGAATTTTGCAGTATAAATTCCTAGTTCCTACCATTCATACTCGTACCATGACATTATTTCCGTAATGGTTGATGATTTTAAGATTTTCTTAATTTCCTTAGGAAAATATTTGGGTGTGCACACAGAACAGTTTATCTGTTTATCTGTTCTGTGGGTGTGCACAATTCTATAGGTTGTTCTGTGGAAACTATATTACTGACGTTCCGAATTTTTTTTTTAGGTTTCAAAAGGTAAGAACGTGAAATATATCAATACAATACATTACATACTCGTATATCAATACATTTATGTTTTGTAGCGTCCATAGCCCAATGACTTGCGTTGATTCAATGTGATCGACAGGGTTCAGAGAGTCAGAGATAGAGAGAAGCAACGACGGGAGCGGTCAGTTTGTGAATAGGTGACCGCTAGTGGCAGAATTTCATGGGCGCTACGTGAATCGGAGGGCACGTTAAGCCTTCAGTCCCGGTTTTCAATCGTGTAAACTAGCAATTTCTTTGTCCATGCAATTGAACCGATTGCCAGTTGCTAGTTTACAATATAACCGCAGTCACATTTTGTGAACAAGACGTTTGTAGATGATACATTTTTCCATTCGCCAGAAGTTTCTTCAAGGGTAGAGGCAGTCATGGATCATGAACAGCATTGTTTAGACACTCTGCGTTAATGAGTAGGGCCTATGGTGTTAATGGCTTAAAACTAGCCGCCCCTCTGCGAACGGTTAGCACAAGCGAATGTGTTATATGCGTATATACTCATTCTGCAAAAGTGTCTCCTTAAATAATGCGCGCACTTCGAATTATTGCTCTCATTGAAATGTCTGCATAATAAAATCGGAAGAAATACCTATTTTTATATTATTACTAAAAATAGGTATTTGAAAGGAGTATCATGAACTATTGAGTATTGTGTATCATGAATATTTTGCAGTATGTGTCTTGTTCCTCGGCTCTATCTTTCCATAACTTCCAGATGTTGTTTGCTAGTTTAAATGTTTGGCAAATTAATACTACTTATATTGAATACATTTTATTAATTTGATGTCGCTATCCATTGGTATACATACTGCCAGTACTGTTTAAAAAATTAAATATGTCTGCTTAGTACCTAAGATCTGAACAAAAACCACAAAGAGATATATGAGATGTAAATGGATACCAAGTTGCAGAGCTGTTCCACACATCATACCTTTGAAGCAGCTATCTTCAATTGAAGCCAGACTAATTTGTTATGTTGTTTGATATGGAGCTAATAACAATATTTGAATGTTTTTAAAAGTAAAATTTTTTGAACATTTAATGTCAGCTTTTACTTGTAGGTTTGTCTTAGATCATCATGTTTCGTTTTAACATCAAGTAAGACATTATTCACACTTGCTTACTAATAATTATGAGAGCTAGGATGAGAGTGGTAGTGGCGATAAACGATTAACTATGAAATAGAATTCCATCCATCCATTAGCCTTTTAGAGTCCACTGCTATACATAACCTTCATTAATCAACGCTACTCCTCATGTTCATGACCTCTTTTAATACAGTGTTACCTGCTGTTTTCTTCAGGCCATCGTTTCCCTAGTTGGAGAAAGTTTCACTTTGGCGGTGGTGGTTGTATATTTTATTGTTATTTGTAAATTCCCCGAGTGAAGTGTATAGGTTATTGTTCTTGTACTTGTACCACCTGCATTTGTTGTTTTTTAGGTAGTTTTTCCTTTGTTTAAACAAATAATCTATTACATATTCATGTAATACTTTATAAACTACTAGTGAACGCCCGCAGCTTCGCTCGCGTGTAATTAGACATAAAAATAGATTCTTCTTAACGCGTTATCTTTAGCTCCACATGAATCCGTAAATGTGTTATCCCCTATGTTTCTTAGGGGTAACATTTTTAAAAACTTTGAATGCCATATTTATTTATATCTAATCAACAACCTAAAATATAAATTTTATGCTTCTAGTTCTGAAAATGACAATTCTTTTTCAACCCTTTACAACACTTTTTTCCAACTAAAAAGTAGCCTATGTCCTTTCTCAGGCTCTAGACTCTCACCAAATTTCATTTAAATCGGTTCAGTAGTTTTGGCGTGAAAGCGAGACAGACAGACAGGCAGAGTTACTTTCGCATTTATAATATTAAGTATGGTTTATATCATTTCCCTCGAAACGTGAAACATATAAAAGTTTAACTACCCTTAAAATTGCAAAGCATTGAAATGCATCAGTTACGAGTAGGTACAAGTAGTGTCTTAGGTATGATGTCCACCGATCTAAAAGTAAAGCCAAGACAATAAATTATTCCTGTTTAAAACAACAAGGATTAACTTGCATTCTCCTTACACGTTGCAAAGGCCGTAAATATAGGTAGTTACTATCGGCTCGAACCTTAACATTAATTTCACGAACAACAAAGCGAGTTGATTAGTCCCAGATGTTTTAGATGTTATATGACTTAACTTAAGTACACGGTCAAGCTATAAACAACCTCAACGTTATTGTAAGGAGTAGATATTGTTTCATTTTATTTTATTTCTCATTTACCGCACACTTGACCGATGGTTTAAAACGTAAAATAACGATATTAAAATATCACATAAGGGACTTCAATACTAAAATGAAAGAAATAATATTAAATAAGTTTAGCTTACTAAATAGCTACACTAAGACCCCACAGTTGGGCACAGCAAACTTACACAGCGTTTTAATTTCCATTTCCGATTTTCATATTTAAGCAATTGTTATGAAATAAGCCTACTGAATAAACCTACAGTTGCTGGAGTGACTGAAAAAGGGCGGAACTGCAGTCAACGGTCATCGAGAGCTACTTTGACCTACCTCCGGTCGCGGCCACCGCACGCGCCTGCGCCGCCCAACGTCGGCTCCACGGCGCACAGAGTGCCATGTTACCATCCTAAGCGTTCATAAAATATTCTCACCTTCCATTCTTAGTGACTATCATTTCATTAGTGAGTGTCTGAAAGCGGACCCACAGCTCGCGGTCGTCGAGTGCCACGTTCACCTCCCGCTCGCGGCCGCCACGCGCGCCTGCGCCGCCCACCGTCGGCTCCACGGCGCTTAGAATGTGCGAAGTCGCCATATTTGGTCTGGAAAAGTGATTTATATCGGTTAGCATAACGTCACGCCTGTATTTTTCGAAGTGAGTTTACGTCCAATTTTCACCAGTTATGTAAATGTCCCGGTGGTGAGCTTATTGCCAAACATAGGGCACGTTAAAGTTAGAAAAACCCAAAAGTTACTCTCACGCTCAACAGCGAGGAAGGCACCGACGAGGTTTAGGTACCCCTGGAGCAATTGCCCGGATAGAGGGGATCTCCCCTTATTCCGAATTCCTTCAACGCAAGAGCGCCCACAGCGCTGCGGAAGAGGAGGAAAGGTCTGTCTGTCCAAAAGTTGTTGTCCTTTCCGGGGATCGAACCAAGACCTTTAGCTTAGCAATCATGGTTACGACCACTAGACCAATGAACATTGTACAAAAGAAATGAAAAAAGACAGAAAAGAAGAAGTTTGATAACATAAACCGAACCATAGATAAGATATATTAAATCTTATATTGAAACAAATTTATTCGCTTTAATTTTGTTTCATATGAAAAACCAAAAATTCATCTATATCACCCACTGACTCAGAGCTAGCTGAAATTTTGCAAAGTTTCTGCTTATTACGGAATCGACGAATAAGGCCAGATTCATAGACTTGAAAGACATTCTAAAGATGAAGCCCGGATATCTTTAATTTTCAGAAAGATGTGGAATAAAGAGCATTTATATATTTAGGCCGTTGTCTCCAAAAAAATATGTTCTATAATGATAAAGAATGAAAATAATGAATTATCTATTG
The DNA here is from genome assembly GCA_944567765.1 of Carterocephalus palaemon. Classification (NCBI taxonomy): domain Eukaryota; kingdom Metazoa; phylum Arthropoda; class Insecta; order Lepidoptera; family Hesperiidae; genus Carterocephalus; species Carterocephalus palaemon. The sequence goes on along the minus strand of OX155643.1, from coordinate 7,528,868 downwards.
GTATAGTGCGGGTAAAGCTAATATGAACAAAAACAAAAGAAAGCCAAGTTAAATTAGACGAAAATTAGTGCTCTCCTCTGCCACCCCCCAAACAGTTGTGAGATCTAAATGGATACCTAATTCCAGAGCTGTTCCACAGATCATACTTTCAAGAACCTGGGAATTCTGAATCTTTCAATAGGGTAGGTACCAAGCAAAGAATTCATTGCTCATATTTAACATTTAGTTGATTGATGAAGTAAATGGTTAGGTTCCTTACCTATCTATACATGATGTGAAAGTTTGTAAGTTTCACCTTTTTGATAATTTCTGCCGGCTACTTCCACTGGTGAACGGAAGTACCTACCGTGCTACCTTATACATTTTTTGTTCAGAATGTTTACTTGGTATAGATAGAAAAATTCAGAGCCCTAAGGTTCGGGTTAATGATTGTGATCAATCGAATTCAGAATTGGACCAGTTTGGTAAAATATGCTCTAGACCAGCAATGTATGTGACCAGCATGACTCAAGGCCGTGGACAGGTATGGTTGGTGGTAGAGCCTATAGGGAACCAAAATGGGTTTTATGTGAAACCTATTTGGTTCCATATAGAGTTTGCCCAGGGCACTACCACCGCCCGCCACGGTACTAGTACCATTTCCGCCGTGTAAAAATTGTTTTTTAATTTTAATAAATTGTTTTTAATTTGTGTCCAGTGGGAGAGGTATGGTTTCCGGTTACACTTCTTTAGAGGAGACCCATCTTAATCCTCAAGGGTAGCAACACATCTGTGACTGACTTTGAACGAGACTCCTACTAACAAGTACTAATTGGACTATTACTAACACCAACTAACAGGACTAACTATCACTAACAGTCCCCAGTCCTCATATCTACTAACGAACTGACCAAGTAATCTTCTAATGAACTCTCCATAAAAAAATGTCCGCTTCTGTGTACATTGAATAATTCTTGAAAAACACTATATGGGCGATAAGATAAATAAATCAATACAGATTCCAAAAAATATTATTTTCAAATTTATTACCGAACAGATTTTAATAAAACTTGTTGCACTGCATCCCTGTGACGGATCAAATATACCCGCCAAATACTGCTCATCCAGAAAATCCCGGTGATTTCCCTAGGAATGAAGTTCGGATGACAGAATTCGATCGGTAGTGTCTTCTTCGGATGGGTTGGTGGTAGGTTTCTCTCTCTCTAACCAGGTGTAAACGAAAGAATTGATGTCTAATTCCACGCGAGCGAAACTGCGGGCGTAAACTGGTATTTATACGGAGTATAAAAAGTAGGTACATATAGTACAAATATGTTGATATGTTTAAATTTTTATAAGTATTGAAAGTTATTTGAATTAAATTAAGATAACAGAAACTTATACACATCAAATTATTGATGGTAATATTGTGAGTCACAAATATCAGGTGTGACCAACCAATACAGTTAATTTTTATAGAGTTACACTAAGGTGTTACGATGTCAGCTTAGTCACCTCTATTCGGTATTTTTATTTGAGAGAAATTTTCAGCTTTTGATTCAAATTCAAACATAGGATGTTTTTGTTGTCTATGGTTCTCTATCTATTCAAAATATGACAAGCTTTTTGGTCAACTAGCTCTTTTCTAGCTTTTTTTTAATATAGACGCATTCTAATATAATATATATGACCATTTGATTGTTCAAATATTTATTAAGCTTCATACAAAAAATCAGCTTGTTATCAATAAATTTGATGATCTCGTTATTTGAACATATTCCGTCCAATTACCTCAATATAAAAAAAAAACATACAACATACACAAATAAACCCTACCAAATCGAGTCAGAGGAAGAAGTTGGACGTCTCGTCAAAACCGAACCTGCTCACGAAAATTCAGCCTATTACTCATTAAAAAAAACAAGCGATGGCTGCAGAACTATAATGTAGGTGATACATTAAAAAGTACGCTTTTTATAAGGAAGCAGACTAATCCATCGAATTGCATAACAAAATAAAAGAAACAATGATCCTATATCAGGCTACCAATATAAACAAACAAGAATCGCAATAAATATAAACATACATTAGACTTTCTAATGTACGAGTAAGTTTAAGGTTATGAAACAAGTATTTACGTTTCTAACAGGGAACATCACGAAATCTTTATAGCAAATATAAACTGAACATTTATTTTAAGTTTGGCTCACGATCTCCTCTTACAATGTTTATTATGCTCATTATCACTGCTGACCGACGAGCAGTTCAACGTCCCAGGAATCGTCCCAAGATGGTTACTTGTGTCAATTTCTTTTTCTTTTGATAATCCTTATTTTTAATTTTAACATTAGTATTCACCTATGCATGGGAGAATATAATGTCAGGTAAACTTCTAACTTATCTTATGGTTGATGTGTTTGGACCCCAAATCGTGGTAGACACGAGTAGGTAATTGTGAAAAGGAAACCGTTCACAATTGTGGGTTAGGTGGGCTGTGATGTGATAATAATATGTTAAAGTATTTTTTTGGGTTTAAAGCCAATAACAGGTCCACAAAAACTATGAACCATTTCAAAAAATATCCATTACTATGTCGTATGTACACATATTTGCTGTCTCCAACTGCATTAAAAGCAGCTCTGAATTTGTATGTTTTCTGGTAATTTAAATTAATATTTTTAAATTTAAATGATTTTACTATGCAGTAACTGACGGATCTAACTACGGCTCACACAATAAAACTCAAAAGTAACTTGAATTAACAAGTAAATATAATTGAAAATAATGTTTTCAATGTAATTGAACATGTGAAAATCATGTGCATTTTTTGGAATCTATAGGTACAAACATACGAGAGGCGTTCAATCTTCTATATAATAAAAATGAATCGCAAAATGTGTTGGTAAGCGCATAACTCAACAACGCTTGGACCAATTTGGCCAATTCTTTTTTTAAAATGTTCGTTGAAGTTCAAGGATGGTTTTTACGGCGAGAAAAATTTGAAAATTCATCCCCTAAGGGGGTAAGACGTGGGTGCAAAGTTAGTATGAAGCTTTGCCGTTTTTGAAGTTAGTGAATGTGTAACGCGAGCGAAGCGTCCACTAGTAATTAATAAGGATGAGAAAAACTATACTTGGTATTACGTAAACGTTGTTTAAAAAAGAGTTCGCATATTATTAACCCTCAAATTATTAGTTACAGAACCTATAGTACGCATTACATAATAAAATAGGCTGATAATACATTTAAAGAAAATATTGTCTAAAAATATTTAAAAATTTAACAAAATACAAGAAAGCATCAAAGAATTAGCGGCTAGCATATACGCCTAACTATGTATAATGGCAACGTAATTACAGCACTAGCCCACTCGTCTGTATCGTCATTATTCATCATTTTACGACTCCATGAGGTATAAATATTAAAGACGAGTCGTATAGATGTATTGCGAACATATTCTTTTTAATGGTACTAAGGTTAAATATGGTGTTCAAGAAGGGTCCTGGTTCCCGATCTAACTCGGCGAAATAGCCCACAACAAAATATTCATAATGCACCGAACGGAGTAAAAAGTTATCGCATTTTAATTACATGTAGTCACTCATGTACCTGTGGCTTACTAGCCGACTCGACAGTAAAACTGGCTCGGAGATGAATTCGTTTCGTCCCGATCACCAGCGGACACGAGGAATGTCACTTAATCGCTTTGCAGTGCCGTCGTTTTACTGATCCCTATAAAATATTAAAGATTACACCGAGTGGCCGTTCCTACGAAAGGAACTCGGGTCCCGTGATTGAAGGTTTATGGCACGGCAGTCGCTTCGATAAATATAAGCGCGGTATCACTGCAATTGTACGCGCTCAGTATTAGGTACCTCCGAGCTGAAAGGCGAGAGGTGCTAATTATCAAATGCAAGACTGACCAAACCGAAATTGAAACCATTGAAACAATATAGCTCGTGTTGTCTTTTCCAATTTCAAAGTTTGCAGAACGGCTGCGTAATGAAGGCCGAGAAGGCTATGCAAATGGAATGATGCCGAAAACTCAAGTAAGTATTTTTAATGGTCTTGCGTCATCGCTGACCGTTTCAAACTTGAATTTTTATTATCACTTGGCATGTATACAACCATCAGCCTTGATATGTTAATCAAACAATAGGCAAGACAAACACATACTTGATCAATAGGTAAGGTTCGTCTCCACAAACTCAAATTATTTTCTACTGTCGAAGATTTACACAATAACACACAGCCTTGACGATCACAAATCAACTTGAAAATGCCCAAATTGTCACCGACTAGATGTAGGTAGAAGAAGTGGAAATTCTATTCATATGATATATTATATCAAACATTTTATTTTACAAGTGGACTGCTTAAAATATGATATTTATTCAGAAGTTTGTCTTTTTACTCAACTGGGCGACGCAAAGAAGGGTATTGTGTTTTTCAGTCTATTTATGTACGTTTGTTCCTCTATGGAGTTCTAGATACTTATACAAATGCGTTATGCAATTTTGATGATTCGTACGTCAAACGATTCGTCATAACCTTATGAGTGTCACAAAAGACATGACAGTATCTACCTACTTAGCCAAGATTCACAGCGACAACCAGACGCCATTTATTGTCAAATTGAAAACAAAAAAATTATCTATCCAGTGAGGTACATATCGTTGAAGAGGTATTTAAAAATCATTTCAAGGTATTTTATTATTTTTCATTTTAAATTTTTAAAAGTTTATGATACATAACGATTTAAACGGGTAAGGAACCATTCTTCTACTTACGAGTAGGTACCTACATAGGTTATTTGTTATGCAGCCGCGTTTGTTTTTTTTTTAATTATGCAACTTATTGATTGTAGTTTATGACTATTAGGTACCTAATGTTTTGTTGCATAAGCCATAATTTTTTTACATCTGATATCAGCAGAATCGTAAATAATAATAATAAGCTCGCAGTGCAGCTTGTGGCGGGCTGTTGGAGAGTAGCGACCCTACAGACCCGAGTTTCCCGAGACTCGAGGGGGGAGGGCATATCCGGCATGCCTAACAGGCTGGTTGGGTTGGGGCGTTATAGCTATATGATCGCAGGGTGGAACTGATCAACGTTGAGGGTGCCGCTGGGTTTTAGTAGGTATTCCGTAATCTGGGAGTCCCACATACCCGCCCGACCTTATGGCCGATATGGGATGCGTAAATTGCATTTCCCAGCGATAAAAAAAAGGGTGGAACTGAAACTTGCGTAAGTCGCGAGGTGGTACATTGGGTTAAACCACCTCATCAATACCGCGGTACATGTTGCCAACTCTGCTGTCCAGCGCGTCAGCATATTTGGGTAGCCCATACAGTGAGTGGCGAGTCACCACCTGCCGCTTAGCGATATAACGATCTGAATGGCAGGTGTCATAGTTCTCTATAGCCCATACCTATACCAGTCACTGTAAACCCACCACAGTATACCCAATATAGTTTCCACTCCTTTGCAATAGTTTCTGTCCATCTGGCGGGACCCACCTTCCGGTGTATCGATTGATGGTCTAGCCGATCGATTGTGGTATCCGCCACGTGTGCCATAACACAACTCATTAAAATGTCTCGAAGAGTTCTCTACGTGATGGACCTGTGTCGGCTGTGTCCCCACGCGAGCCTTCCAAATAACCACCCGGTAACCACATCTGAATCGAAATAAATACAAATTATAATATCAATAATACTATCTTAGAAATATTCTCTAAATTACAAACAAATATATATCTATTAGGTACGTTGGTAAGGTAAGAGTATATTTTATGTGAGTTGGACTTAATTAAAATATCTTAGAAGCAATACGCGTGTAACTCGGTGAGTAACGACTGGTTAACGAACCCCTGGCCATGAATAAGTAGGACCAATTTTATTTTCTTTTCAAATATTCAATGTAAATATTCAAATTCGGAAGCTGATAACCGCAATCAAACTTTTTTCGGAGCTACATTTCAATTAAATTTTATTCCTCAATACTGTGGTCGTCATAAAACTTTAGAGTTTGACGAGTAAAGCCCATTGAGAAACTCCGAATTGATATTAATTCAAATAACTCGGGTTAAAAAGTCAGGGTTTTATGTGAGCTGTAAAAGTTTATTGTAGGGCTTTGTGGCGAGCCGGACGCGCCGATAGGCCTTCGCCGGCCGATGACGGAACCCGCGCGTTCGTCCTCTTTGTGCGCAGCCGCGCCGGCGCATGCGCATACAGCACAAACCAAGTACCCGCTCAAGCCACCGATGAGGGAATGCAATATCTGACAGCTAAGGCGAACGTTAAATAAGAAACGTCTTAATTAGCTTTATGTTTAAATGGTGTGTTTAAATATTAATGATAAGTAAATGATATTCAGATAGCTAAGCTAATAGTTTAAAAGAAAATTTGATTGATTTGCAATCGTGTGAGAATTTTTAGTAAAGAAATATTTTTGAAGCTTAAATATGTTTTGAAGTATAAAACTGTGGTATAATATTTATTTTTAGTGTCAACATTCCCGAATGTAGGCAAAAAGAATGGGCATTAACATCATCATTATTGTTTCATAATAATAACCTTAATAATTAAAAATACAGTCCTGTTAAAGGTCTATCATAGATGGGTGTACGTGTACTTAGTTACATGACCGTTTACTATTCCTGTTACATAAAAAAGTGTAAGCAGTGAGGTCTACCAGTCAATCACCAGTCCAGTCTAGAGCGCTACGAATGAATACCGGTTTTAACTTTGTGTTCACAAAAGCTGCTTGATGGTCCACAATGTACCATAGTTTAATGCCGGTTATTCATATTTACCTTCTCATTTTACGTCATAAGCTTTATTAATATCCCTCAAGTACAATAAATGTAAAAATTCGTACTTATATAGGTTGAGAAGATCTCTTATCAATAACGCATTGCAGTTTTACTCAATCACTAACTAATGCCCGCGGCTTCGACAGCACAGCGTGTAGCGCAAGGCTGAAATCAAATCTTTCTCAAAAATAGGGCTTCAAATCAAGTAATGGAATCCTACCGGTAGTTAAAATAATAATAATAATAAATAATAAATAAAATCTTTATTTGCTCTCGCAATGTGTTACAATTTCTTTAGGATACAGCAGTTACATTAAAAAAGCCTGATTTGCGAGAGCCTGGTGCCTGAAATAGGTTCTTGGGGAACCTTTGTTACAGGTCACCAGTTATTTAGTTAAAAGACAGTAGTTCAAAGATAAATCCGTTTAAACCATTGATATATATTTAACTCAGTGGTTTAAACTTTATACCTACGGGTAAGCTATTATAATTGTCTAGCTAAATACATATCTATAATTATCATACGCTAATTATTATTTTTTATATTCTTATTATGTAGCTTATTATCTATCATATAATATAGAAGCGCCTCGAAAATGTATTGTTATTATGTAGGTAAGATGACAGTGTTAATGGGACAGTGTTCAAACGATTGCTACTCTCCAAAATAATATTCTATAGCCAGCTACTTAACATTACTACTTACTAAAGCTTTTTTTGGGAAAGGACTTTTGCTGTATGGTCATACAGACCTTTACGGCGTCACCGAATAGGGTGGTAAACTTCAAAGAGCTCAAAACAAAAGGTAAAGGCATGCGACTTCTATATATATAAGGAGAAGCTTATAGTTTAGGCCCTGCGTTGATATGTCAGTCAGTCAGTCTGACTGACATATCAACGCAGGGCCTAAACTATAAGGGTTAGAAACTTGAAATTTTGCACAGGGTTTCCTTTTATAACGTAGGGGAGCACTAAGAAAGGATTTTTGAAAATTAACCCCCTAAGGGGTTAAAACGGGGGTGCAAAGTTAGTATGAAATGATGAGAATGAATTATTGAAAGTCTAATTCCACGCGAGCGAAGCTGCGGGCATCCACTATTACTATGATAAAGGACTACTCCTTGGAGTGTGTGAGTGCGATTGATCCAAGGGTCTCTTAGGGTCTCTTGGGGTACGGACCTCGGCTTAGGTCAATGCTGTGTTTGTAACTATAGCAGGGGATCGACCAATCATTCGAGTATACCTCGTGCTGGCCGTTCGAAAGTTGTGTCTTCGTACCCGCCGGCGGGGGCGGTGTACATGTGGTGTGTTTTGTATCTGAGATAAGGAGCAATTTACAATAGTGATTCCTTAATCAGGGTCTTCTAGCACATGTTTAGGACGTCTAAATCGAGCTAGTACTCTCAATTCCGGGAATCAGCTGAATGTACCACCAAAGGATTTAAGTGGATGGCAGCCTTATCAAAGTACGACTTTGAGTGCTGCTTCATGAACTGATTTATAGTTGGTAGATCTAAATCGCAATGTAGATGTACATTGCGCACATACCATGGACAGCCCGTGGCATTGCGCATATAACGATTTTGTATCCTCTGCAGGGTTATGATTTTACTATGGCTGGCATGAGCAAACACCACGCTGGCGTATGTCATGATTGGTCTGATGCAAGTTTTGTAAATTGTCACTACTTAGGTACTAAAGAGCAGCAGCTCTTTTACTGAGCCGTTAATTTAACGTTTAAATAATAAGTTACTTTGGTAACAATGCTTCGCCACGCTGTGCCCGAATTATGTTATGAGGCGAAGTATAATTTCACGAGGTAGGTACAAGTATGTTTTTACCTATTTACAGAAAAAGATTTGCCACAAAACCACAGAGATACAAGAAAAATTAATTCTTAAATTGGGCCGCGAGAACAATAAAAACAAGCTCTGACTTGACAGAATGCTTTTGTGATAACTTCCTAGACAACGGATAAGAAAGCTGCATAGTTTAAAAATGGTTGAATTTATAGGCAATATGTACATATACATAGCTTGTGAAATAGATAGTCACTTGCCTAGAGGCCAACATCATGAAATGTGCAAATGTGAGACAATATAAACAATAAATTTTAACAATGTTCCCACATTTTGAAACAGATATTATTCAAAATTATGGCACATTATAATGATATTATACCTCTTTATTAGGTTCATTCAATATCATAGCTATGATTTGCCTGCTAACGTTGACTTTTACAGTTCTTAAAACACGTTAAATTTTCAATTTAAATTCTCGAATGTTATGAATAGTTAAACAAGTATTTCCACTTAACTTGAATATAATGGAATCTTACATTAAAGGTATGTACTATGTACCAATAGATATCTATTTATATCTTAGAAGTAATTTTAATTTGTTGTGTAGGTACGGCATGAAGTAGTGCTTCTGACACAAGGTTGTTTTACACGTAAAATTATAATGAAGCTCAAATGCAAACATCAGTTACTTTGTACACGATGAACAATTTATTTATGTAATTTTATATATTTGTAATATGGAACTTCGTTCAAAATATGAATTCGAACCGTGGTCCTCTACCGTCAGCCTCATTCGTAAGTTCAAAGTCGCTCAACGCACTATGGAAAGAGCTATGCTCAGTATTTCACTACGAGACAGGATTCTTAATGATGAAATCCGCAGACAAACGAGGGTTACCGACACAGTTCGTCGAGTAAGCAAGCTGAAGCAATGAGCAGGCCACGTCGCTCGAAGGGCTGATAACCGGTAAGTATGAAAGGTCCTCCGACTATGTGGACTGATAACTAAAAGTAACTAGTAAGTAACCGCTGGATTCAGAAGGCACAAATCGGAGATTCGGATGGCACTGATTATCTAAGGAGGCCTCCGTCCAGCAGTCGGCGTAGTTCTAAAGGCTGCTGGGTGGATAGATGGAATATGGAACATTGGAATATACAAATAATTTAATAAACCATAAAATTAAAGACCATTTAACAGCTTAAATAAGTAAATGCCTATTTAATTTTATGTAATTCTTGGAGTTATAAGATACAATGAATTTAGTACAGATCCTTAGGTATTACTTAACGGGAAATTCTAAATGAATTATTTTATATAAAAATGGACTTACCTGCCTGAATATATTTTGAGCACCTAATCCTGTTGATTGTAACACTTTGTCATATAAAAATCATCAACATTTCAGTTCACTGCACTAAATATCGTTGAAAACACTCAACATTGTTAAACTTTATTTATAAAGTTCCGACTTAATTATTTTTTCACACTTTGTTAACGAATGTAGAGTTTTTGTCAAAAATTAATGACAGTGGGTTCTCTATTTGTCACATTACAAATCACTGCTGACGTGCCAACTGCATGACCAACTACCACAAACTCGACCACACTACACTTCATTAGCATGTATACAAAATAACATTCCCACTAAGAATCTCGATCCTCCGTTCCGACATCGGTCCTATTATGCTTTTCATAAAACACAAAGTTGGTTACCATCAAATAGTTAAACGAAAATCGATACAAGCAATATTGTGTTTTAAAGTGTAGTGTGAAAGCTCAAATTGAAAATTGATGTAGTAACGAACATAACCACAGACAAGTTACGCTGGCCCCGCCCCTGACGTATTGACAAACAAACCGATTGGTGGCGATCTTTGGGCGCTACTGCGACAATCCTGCGCAACTTGATACGGTATACGGAGAACAAGCTAAAAAGAGCCCCTAGAGATTCCATTATAATATTATTATTAGTACCTAACTACATGGAAACACTTAAATATCGTCAAGTCGAGTTGAAGTCTGTAATGTTGTTAAATAAGATAAATAGATATGTTTATCGTTTGAATTTAATTAAATTTAGCCACTTTTCCCATTACAACAATAACAAAAATCAGAGGCACGGGGTACCTACTTAATTGACAGAGAGAACTTGATGTCGTCAGGATACAGAATAAATATAGATATAATTTAAAATAATTAACTAAAGCTCGGCTTATAATCGTTACGTTTGACGTTTGAAATTTCACTTACTTTGGTTCTGTAAAAACAAAAGAGAGTGTAGTCGCAATAAAATTCTTATTCAACGAAGACGCGTGTGGTCTTTTATTTGACGGTTTCTTACACACACAATAACGTGAACTTCAACATAATAGGTAACTGAAAACTGAAAACTCACTCCTAACAAACACCTTACGTCAGGCGAAATTACACACCAAGTTACAGTTCATTAGATAGATAGTTGCTCTAGTGAAATCTATACTTTATTTATATAATTATACTCTATACTAATACTTGTAATATTATAAAGAGGAAAGTGACATAGGCTATATAATATTACTAGTTGTAAACGAAACTAATAATATGTAGGTATGTCTAATTCCACGCGAGCTAACTACTTGAATAACTATACTGTAAAAAAAATTTTTTTTTTAAAAGCTTTTATAACTTGACCTTGAAACCTAATCGTGGTCAAAGTTCATTACAAGACTTTACCACAAGTGCAAACACGACTATGATACGATATTCCATCATGAAGTTCCAGTTAATATCTTCCGGCTCCATCATCAGATCAGTTTGACAGTACCATATTATTGCATTGTCATCGGAACCTAATATGTGTGCCAAATGTCAGCTCGATAGCTTCAGTGGAAGTGGGTGAAATATTGATTGCAAGATTCCAGGACATACATACATGAATGAATACATACGAGTGAAGTTAAGTAAAAGCTTTTAAAAATAAAGACATCATGGAATTCGTAGACGCATTGGGGATTTTCGAATACGAGATTCAGCATTTGAGCCGTAGTCTCGAACGCACGGATCTTAAAATGCGTAGGGTGATATATCACTTTGATAAAAGTAGCATTGTATTATTTGTCAGTATTCATTGTCTACGGATTTATTACGGCGTAGACGCTGTCGGAGACCCGTGCCCAACAGTGGGACGTCTATGGGTCGCAGCAGCAGACGCTGTCGCTACGCAGCTACATTTTCATTTAAAACAATTGAAATGAAAGGTGTACATAAGGATCTATTAAGTACATCCATGTAACTAATATTATAAAACTTAAGAGATTGTTTAGTTGAACACACTAATCTCAGGAACTACTGATTAGAATTAAAAAAATATTTTGTGTTGGATAGACCATTTATCGAGAAAGACTAAGCTATTGTTACCTACGCATCTATGCGTATTGCCCGATTCCTTAGATTTTTTTTTTTATGGATACAGGATAGCAAACGAGCTTGCAGCACCACCCATCCGCTGCCACCCATGACAACTGTGACTGACTTTGAACAAGACTCAATTAGGGACTGGGATGGTTAGTCCAATTAGTTGAGAAAGTTAATTAGAACATTAGTTGGTCAGTTCGTTAGTAGGTATGAGGACTAGGGACTGTTAGTGATAGTTAGTCCTGTTAGTTGGTGTTAGTAATAGTCCAGTTAGTACTTGTTAGTAGGAGTCTCGTTCTAAGTCAGTCACTGATGTGTTGCTACCCTTGAGGACTAAGATGGTCGCCTCTAAAGAAGTGTAACCGGAATCCACACCTTTCCAACCGGACCACAATTGCTTTAAAAACAATTATTACACGGCAGAAATGTTACTAGGTACCGTGGCGGGCGGTGGTACTGCCCCGGGCGAACTCTATATGGAACCAATTAGCTTTCATATAAAACCTATTTGGTTCCCTATAGGCTCTACCACCTACAGTTATACACCTATATTTATTTCTTTGGTGATATAAAGCTTATAGTTCATTATTATTATTTTATGTTGCTCTACATTTTGCCTAATATGTTCACAGACAGTATTGTACATAATATGTTCACAGTTGAATGAATATAAATATATATTATTATGTACAAATATTAATCTATTCTATTGTAAGAAATATTCAAACAAACTTCTATCTCATATCCCATGGGACCTCATTATTTTCTGGGAACGCCTACAATATTAACTCAAAATATAGTATTAAGTTGTTATTTATCTTACAATATACAGAAAAACGGAGAAACACGTACTCTATTAATTTCGGAATGAATAGTAAAAAAGATCTGTCTCAGGGATTCAATACATATTTACACCAAGTTCAATTAAAATCGGTTCGATCGTTTCCAATTCCATCAGGTTTAATAGTTTTTTTCAAGATTTATTAAATGTACAGACGCGGACTCGTTACTTTTATTATATTTTGTATACATATATGCTTTAGAAAAACATTAAATAAATAACAAAAGACACACTACAATTGGAGAGTGAATAAAGACTTGTAACATACTACCATATCGATGAGTAATGTCTTACTACCATATCGATGGGATTGAGTAATGTACACACAATGTATTTAGTAGTTGGCTAGAGTTGGTTAACAGGATACGATGGCTATGTTGTCACGTTTCACTTAGAACATTAGTTTGGATTAAAACGATTATAGAGATATAGTGGACGCCCGCAGCTTCGCTCGCGTGGAATTAGACATAACAATAGTTTCATTTACACATAGTTGCCACCCGCTTCAAATAATATTTATTAGGAACTAATAACCTAAATACAATACGAAAAACTGTTATACCTACTAAATTTGCACCCCCCTTTTACGCCTTTTATCCCTTAAGGCATGATTTTCGAAACTGTCAATGAAAAACCTTCATAGGTAGGTACTGAATTTCATAATATATATAATAACTTCAAAAACGGTAAAGTTTCATACTAACTTTTGCACCCCCGTTTTACCCCCTTAGGGACTAGTGACTTCTGAACCAGGATCGATCGAACCTAAAATGGCTCCTCATTGTCCTTAACTCCTATAAACAAAATAGAAGGTTAGGGAATGAAAGGATTCTATCTCAATCATAGTTTACTTTTAGTTAGTAATACAGAGTAGGTAGGTACGTAACTACATCGAGATCGGCTTCATCTATATGTAGTAAGTATGTCATATTAGGTATAAAAAGGATAGATAGTTGCTCTAGTGAAATCTATACTATCTTTATATAATTATACTCTATTCTAATATACCTACTAATACTTATCTATACTAATAATATAAAGAGGAAAGATTTGATTGTTTGTTTGTTTTGAATAGGCTTCAAAACTACTGAACCGATTTGAAAAATTCTTTCACTGTTGGAAAGCTACACTATCCCCGGGTGACATAGGCTAAATTTTATTTTGAAAAAAAATAGGGTTCCGTAAGATATTTGGGTTTTTCGGACACAAGGTGTAAAAAAATCAACCAGAAAAGTTACTTATTTTGCGTACGCTGCCTAAACTATAAAAGATAGAACCATAAAATGTTCTAATTAATTGTAGATCTTATAAATATCTATAAAAAAGTCAGCGACACACTATACCTATCTATGTCGAGTGAGGCACCACAACCATTTTTTTATCTTGAATTTTTTTTGGACTACATTTACAGTTTATGTAGATAATATTTGGTCTTTGAATGATTAAAATTGGACGTTTGGTTTTGAAGTGTCTGTCTGTCTGTCTGTCTGTCTGTTTCGCTTTCACGCCAAAACTACTGAACCGATTTAAATAAAATTTGATACACAGTCTAGAGCCTGACAAAGGACATAGACACTTTTTAATTGGAAAAAAGTGTTGTTATGGGTTGAAAAGGGAGATGAAAGGTCGTATGAAAGTATTGTCATTTTCAGAACTAGAAGCATAAAACTTAAATTTTAGGCTGTTGATAAGGTAATCCTTACTAATCCTATCCTACTAATATTATAAAGGGGAAAGTTTGTAAGTATGTATGTATGTATGGATGGATGTGTGTTACTTTTTCACGTAAAAAGTACTGAATGGATTTTAATGAAACTTTACAATAATATAGCTTATACATCAGAATAACACACAGGCTAAAATTTATAAAGATATTGTGTGAATTGTCCAAAATATGACGATAAGTGTTAAGTAGGTACGAGTAAGTAGGAAAAAATCTACCATCTGCGAGCTATTCTGGCGTCCGCTGCCAAAACTACTGGACCGATTTCAAAAATTCTTTCACCATTAGATAGCTGCATCTTCACTGAGTGACATAGGCTATATAATATGTATTACTAGGCATAAACGAAACTATTGTTATAATCTATATATGTAAAATAAAGTCGTGTTAAATTTTTTTTTTTTTGTAACCTGACGCAAATAGGGTTTATGTGTGTATTATAATTTTGATTTTTACATAAAATACCCGTGCGAAGCCAGGGCGGACCACTAGTAATCTTATAAAGAGGAAAGATTTGTTTGTAATGTTTTCACGCAAAAACTACTAGACCGATTTCAAAAATTCTTTCACCATTAGAAAGCTGCATCTTCACTGATGATGCTGACATAGGCTATATGATATTACTAAGTGAAAACGAATGTAATGTCTAATTGCACGCGAGCGAAGCTGCGGGATCCACTAGTTTAAAATAATAATATAATCAAAATTTTGACATCAGGTACACAACAATTTCAAGACTATCAGATTTATACTGCAAGTCATTCAAACATTGTATAGGTACATGCGAACGCAGATCAATAATGTTAAAGTGATGTTTCTGGTTTTATTAAAAGCCAACGCCATTATTGGACTTAACGTTGCTGTTTCATCGCAAGAATACCTCCCGCGAGAAGCAGGCATCTAGTCAGCATTCCAAGCTCGCTCGCCTCACCCAGTTACGGTCTACCGGGCGAGTGCTAATTGGAAAAGGAAACCTCAAACAACGAGCGAGCTCAATGCTCTCCACAGAAACGTTTCATTTTTAAACACTTGACCGTTATAGCCGATCGTTATAGACTCGATCGCACTTTTAATGTAGTAGCAATGACTGCTATGTACAAGACAAAAATTACGTCTTAAAGACATATTTGCCTACATCAGTATAATTTGCTGCACTTTAAAATTTAGTTTGATATTTTTATAAAAGTAAAAATTTACAATAACTGTGTAGGTATTTACCCTTTCACATACCCACGAAAAACATTTACGAGTAACCAGTATACGTATTTATAAGTGATACATAACTCATACATGATACATCCTCTACATGTAGTTTACGAACCTAGTTAAGACGTGACAAAACACATTTCGTACCTACGATGAACGACGAAGGGATGTTGGGCTCGTAGAGCAATCAGAGTAGAAGCTTGTCAAAGAGGTATTTATAAATCGACTAGCTCCAAAAACATATCCTCAGGACGTCCTCAGAAGGTTACACAAAATTAAAACAACAACATTACACAACATTAAACTTCCAATAGTAGGTACTCGTTAGTACCTACCGATATTCAGCAGTTGTTTGTTCACATTACAACCGAATATTAGATATTATAATATATTGACAGAAATCTTAAAAATATTGTCTCAACACGACAGACTCAACTTAATTAGAACAACAAAACAAAACTTATAAAATTTACTTATTTCTACCATCACAGCCCTTTATTTGTCCCACTGTTTGGCTCTTGGTCTAGGGCTAGGGTCTCCTTTCGGAATAGGATGTCTTAGCTTAGGCCATTGTCAATCACGTTGGCGCAGTGTGGATTGGCAGAAAATATTTTAAGCCTTCTACAATATCTATCTAACTATAAAGCCTATGCTACACGGGCGGTTCTCCCGCCGCGGGAAACCGCTCGACAAAGCTGCCGCAGACCATCAAACTACACGGGACGCGGTTTATCGCTGCCTTTTGTTCATTTCAACATGGATCCGCCAATGATAACTGCGCTTGCAGCTCTCATATTAATAGAATTATTAAAAAATAAAGTAAAGCGCAATGTGTGGGTGGAACCAGTGTTAAGTAATCGTTTAACTTTGGGAATATTTCATTCAATTTCAACCCTAAAAGGCTTTGAATCAAAGGGCACGCGAACAGCTCTAAGGACAACGTTTTTACGTACCTACATGAGATAGAAGTTGATACACTTCTAAACAAATTAACTTCCATGCATGCCTACGCCTTTCGATATATTTCTTTAATTGACCACGCAAGTAGGTATGTATAAACTTTTTGAAGTTGCAAACTCATGTATTTAAATTATAACATTCTATATCATCTCTTCATAAATGAAAGCTTGCATACTTGCTTGATGATATTGAAAACTGTATTTAAAACTGACTAAATTATTTTAACAATATATGCAAATTAACGTTACATTTTAATTTAACACTATCACCACCGCAACCCTTTCTTTTCCCACTGTTGGAATGGGAGGGATTTGGCTTTAACACTATCCCAAAGTAGTAAATAAGACAACACAATTATCTCAGCAAGGGCTACTTTCGTGTGAGACTTAAAATAAATAACCCGGAAATCCTACTCCTGTACCACCAAAATACATGGCAGACATTTGTGTGTTAGATTTGTGAAGAGCGCAACTACAAATTTAATTCTACGACTCTGATTTTTCAACTAACTTACCTACTTGTATCTAGATTTAACTGAATCGTTGGATTGATATTTCTGTAGTACCTACCTACCTACAAGCGTAGTTTATTTCCACAGAACATACAATGAGAGATAAACGACATTTAATTCAAGACGATATAGAGGAAGCGTCGGTTAATATGTAAATAAGTAGATACAACCCACATAGACGTCCAACTGCTTGGAACGGGTAGAAACGCGTGTGAGTCCACAGTCACAACTGCGGAAGGTCTAGACTTCTAGAGCAACCCGTTAGTACCTATTTAACAAGTCTTAAATATAAGCACTAATAGCTATAGGCTAGATAAATATGGATGCAGGTTAGGTTAGGTTACAAGGTCGATGAGCGCACCACGCCCAAATATAGGCGGCGACTGGTTGCTTGGAGACCCCGAGATTTATATTCGCCTCCTATATTTGGGACTGGTGCGCTCAATGGCCTTGTAACCTATCCTAACCAGCATTTTTGTTTGGCACGAAGCTCTTACTGGACGAAACATCGCCCTGCTGTGGGGAACACAGAGGTTCATGGTCATCGGGGTCATACGAGGATATCGCTAAACCCTATCATTAAAGGTGGCGTGTGTAGTTGCGGGGTCCCCTCCATGGTCACCACATGGAGCCCGAGCTCTTTGCGTCTTTACACACTGGTAATCCTCCGGCTCGACGATAAATTTAATTTTAATATTCTTGTACACGGGAAGTGAATGCATAGAAATTGCTCGCCCGGCAATTCATGCTCATGGTATCGACAGACCGGCAGATCTCCGCTATCAGTAGGCCTCGAGGTGACGCATTGAGCTTCCGCGTGAATATTGCAGGCGGACCCGCACTCGAGAGGTCTTAAAGAGGCCAACGTCGCTGGGATTACGGAAGAATGCGAAATCGTTTCCGTAATCCCAAATAACACACACAGAAAAGAGTACCATGGGGTTTTAATCAGTAGGAGTCCGACATAATCCCCAGTGGCCCCCGGCATGGAAAGGATATCCAATACGAATTCTTCACGTTGAAAATAATGGACCTGAACGGACTAATTATAATGCGTTTTTTTGTTTGACCAAGATAATAATAATAATAAATATCTTGGACATTCTCACACTCGGCCATCTGACCCCAAAGTAGGCGCGAGCCTGTGTTATGGTAAATTTCATGACTTGGTGTAAGCAGTAACTATGACGATCTTGTTGGTATCGCTGGGTTGTTTGGGAGTATATATAAAGCATGTTTCTTTAGAAAATCTTATACATTTTGTATATTTACCCCTTCACCTTCCTAGAAACTACTGGACCAATTCTCTTAAATCTCTGTTTAAGTATAATGTTAGAGCTCAGATAAAAAACATACACGCATTCACCGCTCAAGATGTTACTAGCAATATTGAGTCTTTGTAATAAACTCGTGTAGCTTATTCGTAATCTCTATCAATTAGTTTTCGTTAGTGTGTTAACTCTGTTTTACTCATTATTAAAAGTCTCATTATTCATCTGAGTTAAAAGTAAGTACCTAATAAAAAATTATGTTAAAATATCAACAAACCGACTTCAAAACTAAGTAGTGAGAAATATTAATTAATTCGTTTTCTAGCTTACTACACTACAACCATAGTTGGGTACAGGTCCCTCACACAGCTACAACTGAGCGAGGTCTAGAGCACACTCCACCGAGTTGCTCCAATGCGGATTGTTTCGTTTATTTACTTAATATTTTTCAATAACCTATTCCGGCAAATGTAAGGCTTATCAACATGAAAGTCCCATAATGATAAGTATGATCTCCGAGTAGCTACCAAACATCTACATAGAGTGAGGCTATACCTACAGATACAGCTGCGAGTGAACAAAGGCCCACGCCGAAGGCGAAGCTTGCACGAACAACGTACGAGTACAAAATCCGGCGCAACGCTGTTTATTCAGAGCCTCGTGTTAACTCCACCGTTTAAACACTACGTGCTAGCAGGGCATGAATTAACTTTTCATATAAATAAAATTCACGCTACTCTAACCTCCTGAAATTAACACCTCGGCGTAAATACTATTTAGTCTCGTTATCTCATGCCATATCGGTCTTTGTGGATTTAATGAACGCTACCGGCTTAAAGATCCACTCCGTATGAGTAGAGGAGAGTGACCAAATATGGGCTACCATTTTGTTTTTGTCTCAAAAATAAAAAACTATTTAATAATCAACCATTTATTGGCGTCAAAATAATCACACATACATTTTTAAAGAGCTCAGTAACAATCTTAGATTCTTAGTATTATTATGTATTATTATATTGAGCATTAAACAAAATATCAAAAAAGACGCTAAATATGGAACAGGTACTCAAATATGGGCTACAAATAAAACCTTATAATATCTTGTACAAAAATAACAATTATAAATATTTATCTTATAAGAGATCAAATTACTTTGGTAAGTGGAATAAATCACATAATTTACTTACAAAAACCACATATCCAGGTGTCAAACTCTGGCCGAGCACAGTCATTATGTGCCCAGAGCTTACACATTAAACATCTGACCCACAGTTCTTCTGTTTTCGGAAAAAAGTTCCTGACAAAACATACACGCTGCATCTGACAAAACATACACCTTTAAGGGTATCTGGTTCACTATCTGAATCAAATTGGGTATCTTCTTAACCTTCACTTTCGTCCCTGTCTTGGCTTTCTTATTTCTTATAGTTCTTTTCTTTTGCTTGGGTTTCTTAACTTTTGTTTTATTTTCTTTTTCATTTTTTTTCTTATTTGTTTCAATAAGGTCAATTTGATACGGAGACGAAGTAATAACCGAGGCCACAACAGTTTTTCTACCTCTATTAGATAATTTCTGACCTTTTTTGGCACGGGACTTATGTCATAAGGAGATACTAGACTGCTGCGATCAATTCCGGAAGACGAAGGTTGACAGTCATATGTTGGTTCATGTCCAGTTATGTACCTTTAGAACCACATAACCAACCACCTAAAATAATAATACCTAAATAGGGGCTAGCCCATATTCAGGACCATAGTCATAGCCCATATTCGAAATTCTTTACTAAAATCAACTTGATCGTGTACTTTACGAATCATATATAGCAAGCAATAAATCGACCAAAAATCATAAAAATAAACTTATATTCTGCAATAAAACACATAGTTACAGTATTTAGACCTAATTTTCATTAATTAAATAACACATTGATACGTACCGCAGAAAGTTTTTCGACAGCAGCAAGACAAGTATGGCCGACACTGGCGACAACTCGTGTGCGAGTGACAAGAATGAGTGAGTGCGATGTTAGGGCGAATGAGTACGATAGACGATCGTCGTTTGTTGCGTCTTTCGATTAAAGGTTTTCGAGAATTGTTACTAGCCCATATTAAAGCACTAGCCCACATTTAGTTACTTTCCTCTAACACTGGTAAAAATATGTGAATAAACTCAATCTTATCAATTAAATAAGTTGATTATGCATACGAGAAAGCTCAACGTGCCTACATACACAACAATTAATACGTTTATATTGGTTGAATATTACCTTAAACTCACGATCATGAATATTAAAATTTAAGCAAGTTACAAATTTAGTGTCAAAGAAATCGCCAATTCATGTTTGTACATTACTTAAGCAAACTGAATTTTCTTCACATAGAGTCGTGAAATAAATAATTACAGTTAAGTTAACTAGGCAATCCAATAGTTATCCGCTATAGAAACAACTATCGACTGTGGATTTGATCTTTTTTAAACAAGCCCCTAAAAATTAAGGAACATAACATAAGATATGAAAATACCTATGTACCTAATATCAAATATAATTTAGTTTAAAAAAAACCGCCTTACTCGCCCCAACAATGTTTCATGACTTAAATTTGAGACTGCAGTTAATATTTTAATGTTATTAGCAAAACGTTAACAGTATGCTAAATATGTCAATTTTGGTATTTACATGACAGAAAACCAACGTTTACCAAACTAACATAGTTTTAAGTAAGTTAGTGGATTTAACTGTCACGAAATCTAACTGCACTTAGAAATAATTTCATATTTTGCGGTGAAAATTAATAGGGAATAGTAATTATTTATTCAAGATGTACTTGCAGCTACTACCTTTCTTAATGAGCATTGGTGTTTTTAAAAACCTGAATACAATTTGCCTATGCACATAGTGCAAAAGACTTGAAAGATTGTAAGCTTTACTTTGTATAATATTTTTTCTATTGGAATGAAAGAGAAACTAACCAGTTTCATGTAAATGTATTGAATTTAAAATAAGGTACCCAATTCTTTACTCTGTAATAGGATGTAATTTTTTAAAATAGGGTAGATGCCCAATTAAGCACGCCGGAATAACGCTTTTCCGGTATGAAACCAGTGGTAATAACAAATATAGACGTGGATAAAATATATCCTTTCATTATTACTAATTACCTAATATGAGTATGTAAATTAGAATAACTAAGTACTTAAATTGCTCTATGTCGCCTGACCTCAGGACTCTTTTCATAATGAGGGATCAGGCTTACCAATAAAGTATATCCCATACCCTGGGAAGTAAGGTAAGCTAGCCAATTGCAGATCGGTGGAGACGCTGGCACATATCTAAAATAAGCCTTAGTGAATTTAAAACTTATTTTCAGCTAGTACATTAAAATTCTTGCCGGCTATATTGTCCGCTTATATTTAGTTGTACGATAGAAGAAAAATCTTAAAAAAAAAAAGTAAATAAAAGAAAGATTTTAATAATGATCCCTATACAAAAGCGGACGTTGTTCTCACCGTGTCGGCGTCCGTTGTCAGGTTTATGTTAGCTCTACCTACTGCCTACCTCTACGATTCCGTACGTAAACTCATAAACAAGAGTCACCGCGTCTCCGCCATGCTCGTCCACTTTTGTGTTTAAACATGCGTGCTTAAACATGGTGACATGAAACGTGTTCGATAATTATTGGAAGGATCAATAACGCTATGCCAACTATTCGTGGTTGGCAAACATCATGTTTTACGACCGTTGCCTGGCGGGCTGTGCTTTACCTACGTTTCTATTTGAATCTTAATTTCCAACATAGTTTACTTTAAATACGTTTCCAAGACACTTTATTTACTCTTGGATGGAGCTGAGCGTAAGTAAATTTTAGAATAGGCGTGATCTAGTCATTGCTTACTTATGTTATGTGTAGTATATTTAATGGTATACCTAGGTAGGTATTGGCTTTTATTATAATTGCTCCGTGCTTTTAGCCAACTGCTAGGAGAGTTATGTTTTGGTGTCGAGCCGCTGAACATAATAAATACTTTATGTACATAAAATGGTTTATTATAAGGGAGACAAGCGTGTTACACACATAATAAGAAGACAGTTGAAGAAACTATTAAAAAGCTTTCAACGCTTATAAACGTACCCTGCATAAATGCTTATCTCACATAAACAGCTCTGATAAGAACATTTGCTTTGTAGAATGCTTTCGGTATTCAACAAAATGCAACAACTACCTACTTCATATGTTTGCATATCATAATATTTGATTATTGCTAAAGAATCTTCGTGGGGGGTTCTATGCAAATTGCTGTACCTGTAACCCTAGCAGTTTAAAGCAAACACACCTTGTCCTGGGCTGTCCTCCGTTTGCTCAGTTTTATGGTGCGTCTGTAAAGTACGATTATTTCTTTGACCATTAAATGCCGAATGACAAAGGAACGCGGCTACATTGATTTTTAAATAATTTCCATAATATCGGTCCAAGGTTTTTTATGTACAGCGAATAGCAAATAGTCAAATATCAATTTCATTATGTGGTGATACGGCAGTCTGAACGAAAGTCTAGGTAACTACTAAAAAAAAGAAGATAATATAATGTTTACTGATTCGTTGCCATTACCTTAAAGTAGATAAACATTAGTAACAATTTCCTAACACATACCTATTGCCATAGATAGAGGAAGGTCAAAGGGCTACTAGGTATTATAATAATACCAGAGTAATAAATCTATGATAATACCTGTAACTTTAGACAAATTGTAACTACTGTCTACTATGATAATTGTACCTAGGTACGTACTTATCCCGGCTACCAGATGAAGTTCTAAGGGGATAGTTCGATTACCTAATGAGGAGGATGTCATGTCATCTAGCAGTTTCTAATTCTAACTATGTTAACGAAAAGGACGGACTATTCATCCGGAAAAGTAGAGGTTCTGAAAGTTTGTATGGAGTTTTTCTCAAACATGATCAGATTAATTTGTAATTTGCAGCAATAGATTGTTATTTAAATTAATAGAATACGTGTCTCTCCGTTCTTTTGTATTTTGTAAGATAAAGAAGAAAAAAAGATGATTTTAATTTTTTAAACCAGGTTTACCCAGGAAACCATAGTTTGCTTTTGTTCTGGATATAAGACGAATGATGCATCAATGTGTGTTCTCCAATCGAATTCAGGCTTTTTCTTATATACAATACACAAAGGTTAAAAAATGTGAGGAAAGTTCTTACATGTCTAACGTTATAAAGTTCGAACTAAAGTGAAGTCAAGTAATTATTACTGAGGCATAACATGAGAACCTGTTGACGCATTTTTATCAACTTTTGGGATATTGGAAGAAGTTTGAATATTTTTTAAATTTTAATAATATATATGCAAAAAATGTTCATCATTTATGTTCTCGAAGGCATCTGATGTTTATCAATCCGCACTTAGCCAGCGTGCTGAACTAAGTCCTCACCCATCCATCCTAAATGGCAACCCGAGCCCCAACTGTGACAAAGGGCTGCGGTGCTGGTGTTATCATAGTATTTTATTTATAGATGCGGGTTTACTATCTATGCTCGTAAATTAAAAACACCACCCATTGAAGTAAGTGTATACTTTTATATTTAAATGCTATGGTATGGACAAAATAAGTATTCAATCTCGTACCCATGGTCGTCGGTTAACTAAGTTAAGCAGAGTGTAGCGATGACGGCTACATTTACACGAACCATCCAACTCAGACAAGGCGCCGCTGAGGAGAGGACAGACCATTTCTATTTTTTTGGAACTTGGCCTCCAAATTCACTCACACACTTATAACAAAAAATGTAACTGTTAAATATTGCTTTATAATAAGGGCATGATAAAGGTGTAAAAAGAAAGAAGACCTTTATATTAATAATGCATATATATTTTAATAACATTGAAAAAAAATAAACTTGTTTAAGTGAAAAAATTGCGTAATTTTATTGAGTCTTTGTCGTTCAGAGACTACTCCCAAGAGTATAGAGAATACAACAAAATGCTCCTCAGAGCTCAACATAACATCAGTAACATATCTTAAACGTATACACTCTTTTCTACTTTATAAGCATGATTTGGGAGTAGATCTCTTGACCCCGTTAGTGATAATGTTGATACATTACAATATTTAAATTAGTCATCTACAACCCTTATTCACATGTGAATTTATACACAGCCTATATAATAATAATAACAACCCACTGCCATTAATTTCGATGATTCAAAAATAGCCCCTGAAGTAAACTTTATAAATAATTATAATTACATATTATAATGTAGTTAAACATCCGCATCTGCACACTGTTTATTTAACGATTGAGACATGTTATTACTAGGAACAATACAGAGACAACAATTTGTTTGATGATTGGTTACTGTTTTAAATCAACCACAAAATAGTTTATAGATACATAATCCATCTCAGTTGTAATACCCGACACTCGTAATCATCGTGCAATTTAATTATTCAAATATTACAGTCCTTCCTCAATATTCTACAGTTATATGAAGCGCAATCCAGTAATTGATTATTTTAAATGTCACGATAGGATAGAGAGGAGTCGACGAGGCAGTGAGTGAACAATACTAGGGATATAATTGAAGAATTAAAAGCATGTAGTAATGTTAAAAAGGCATTTAAAGAATCATCACCCACTCGATATGCAACAAATAAGACAAATCATTATTTAATATAGGGCATTGTCGCGGCAATTTGGTTTTACACACAGTGAATCAGCAAATTGAGACAAACAATCAGTCGGATAACGATAGTACTTTTCTTCTCACTAACACTATCAGCTTTACTATCGAACGTTTCGATCGCTTGCTGTGCGTAGTACGGACGAATACAACCAACTCTACAAGCGAGACTCCTGCGGCAAAGTAACTAATTTAAGTATTAAAAAAAACGATACAAGTATCTAGCAAAGTACGCAACTGTACCGCAATTACAACTTCCAAACAAATATTAATATTCATGTGCAACCATAAGTTTAGTTTTTAGTCCATTTGCGGTACATTAAATTCTCCAAATCTCTTTAATACTTCACAATAAGGGTACACGATAACATTCATAAAATTCACAATATTTTAAATTAAATTTTCTTAAGATTCACAACAGTATGTATCTTGTCACTTGCTATCAACATAGGCGATCGTATTCTAAGATAAATCAGCTTGATAATTAATTAGTAATAGTTTATTAATTATTAATAGCATATGTAATTATGATGCCACCTTTGTAAACCTTTTACTAATAGAAAGATATCCTGTCGAAAAGCTACTCAAGAATTATATAAATAATAATTGCACGCACTAATGCTAAAAATCTTGTTAATAACGTGGCTCAAGCATACATACCCTGCTGCATATTTTGGGCTGTAAATCATTCTATCATGTTTAAATTTCGAACACGCCTGGTGAGAAGCCAGAGGAATCCGTTCAACAGCAACGTGACATTTGCTTGCCAAAGTCATTTAAAAAACAAAATCTCAGGTGAACCGCTTGTTTACCAGTAATGGCAATAATGTAAGCTGTGAGATAAATATATTAACTAATATTTAACCAATTAGGATTGTGACAATGTCAGAACTGTCTGCTGAAGAACTGCCAATTCTACTCTCTTCACTTCAATGGGTTATACAAAAGTAAGTAGGTGTGTAAGCGTCTATGTATCACTTTATTACTAAAAAAAATTAAAACTGTAACGTTTAGATACACATATTAGCGTGGGTTTAGATGGCCGTATGGATCAGGAGGTCCATGACAGCTTAGCCGCAGGAGCTAGCAAGACGTCTAACACCGAACAAGCTATAAAAGCCAATACGAATGCATCAGTCGCATTTGATAAGACAGACATTTGCACGAAAGCTAGTTTTTTATTTTTTATTTTACGATGGTTATGTTTTATTTCTTGGTATCTTTAAATATAGGTATTGCCGGGACTGATGTCGACATCACTTGATTATCTGTTATGCATGTTTAAATTTTTCTTTTTGTTGGACAAGCAAATTAACAGTTGATCTAGCTGCTGTCGTCCAAATGCAGTGATGATAAGAGAGCCAATCATACATTTGATCGCCTATTATTTTTATAATGAACCTCAGGTGAACAGTAATTAATACGTACATTATTTTTCGAATTTTATAAACCTTTGTGCAAGTATTACTTATTGACGGTAGTATGTCATTGTGATTGTGCAAATGGTCTCGTGCAAACAGTATGAAGGCATATTGTCAGTACGAAATACGTTGGTATCTTTTATACAAATGTTTATATAATTATGGTGTTAAGCTATTGATGTGGATAACACGTCATCATCAAACGGAGACCTCGATTCAGAGCTGCGGCTACTGTGATATGGTTATAAGTATGTTTTCACATAGTCTCCATGGCGTCGTTACATAACGGCCTCAGGGACGATACGCACATTTATGACGGACAGCTCCGTACTTTGAAATGGAGTAAAAAATATTAATCGCTGCAGTCCGATTATCACTTTCACCGCCCGCGCGTCTGATGGGTACTATTACTAGTCCGAATTGAAAATCATGATGACAATGCTTCCGACTCAAATTTTAATATACTTGTGGCGCTAAAAATGCACATTAAACGGACCGCCGGACTTTCTTCAGTCTGGTATCTTGGGCGGCAGTCGAAATATAGACCAAATTACAAACCATACATTACACCATGGCATTACAAAATGCCATGGTCGCGCCACGGATCGGACAACCGCAGTGTCTTGGAAATATCAAGTCACCAAAAGTGCAACCAAAGATGACGTCACGTGTTTCAAAATTGACGTCGTAGTTAACGAAAAAGGATGAGGCCAGACGAACGTTATTTTTTAATACAGTTGCTCAAAAAGTGGCGTATTACAGGGACGTTTAGCGTTCGGGAAGTGAGCTATTACACACTCGTGCTTTTTCTTTACCTTTTCCGAACTCGTGCGTTCTCTTTCCCAACTGTCAAAATAATGTCTATTAAAAAGAAAATACCAACCACGAAGTTTTTACAAAAAAAATATTCATAGAAGTTTTTATGATTCATGCAAATATTCCTAAAAAAAAGCTACTAATTTGTTTCAATATCAGATTTAATGATTTGATTCAATGAGTTAGGTAAGGTTTCACTTCATTTCACCGCATTAAATTTCATGTCAATAAAAAAAATCTACTGAAGACTTGGCTGTATGGGCATAGTTCCCTTTGCCTACCCAGAATGGGAGAAGAAAACAAAAAAATATATCTGCAATACTCTGTATTCTTTTACGGTTGGCGCCATTTTCCAAAAATGTTCTTTGCGAGTTTAGTTTGTGTTTTTATTATTTTATTAAATTGCTTCATTTTTTCGCAACTATATTAAAAATAGTTGTTCAGTACACGTGCGGAACCGTCATTGCAACTTGTTCCGACTGTCAACCCTCGCCTTCGGCTCGGGTAGACATTTGTCGGAACTCTTTGCAATGACAGGCTTTCCGCACTTGTAGCGAAATATACTATTGTTGGTTGTGCTGCATTTGGTTTCATTAACTCGTGCCAAACGCGAACAAAATTTCCCTTTGCGACTCAAAATACAAGATGCAAAACTCACTACTCGTTTGGCCTCACTGTGCACATGTGAGTCTATCATAGCAGCGCAACTGAGTGATTGAGACGCTATAAAGCGCTATACAATAGTGGTTAGGCAAGCAGACACAAGGTGAAATGCCCTCCATAGACCTGTATAGGCAACAGTCAAAACTTACAACGCGGTCAAAGCAACTTTTGACTGAAACTTTGACTTGTGTAGCCAATACACATTTTTTCACTGATAACACAAATTAGAACCGTCAAAGATGTCGAGAACGGTTCGGTTTTTTGTGTAAAGTACTGGTTTCCTCCAAAAGCGGTGACGTCATGAAGCGGCCGTAATACAGCGATGAATAACGTCACTAGAACGTTGTCTATGTAATAAACCAAATGGCGCGGTTTTCTAGGGAACGGTAATAGACACCGTAATGTCAAAAAGCGGTGCTGCCATTTGCATGACGGCCGTCTTGTCGGTATTGAATGATCTGTGAACGTTTTTTAGATAGCGGTGAAGCCATTTGATACGTATAGCACACGACTTTGTTTGTGGTCTGTTCACCGTAAAAAGACGGCCGTCGAAGTCTCGAACAGTCCACGTGCCTACGGCCGTCTTTTTGTGGCCATCACATTGCGTTCGTTTAATGACGCCAACGCTTTTGGAGGAAACCAGAGCTTAAGGTACAAAAGCCTAACCCTGACCAACCATATCACAATCATGATGGTAGGCTGTGTTTTTTTCCTTTTGCGGAAGATCAGTCAAACTTAGTTTTGTCTAAGGACATGAGTAAAAACCACGTTTTCCTTGTTTTAACTGAAGTGTTTTTGAGTTATGAGTGACTGTAGCGCGTCTAGTTCAGCGCCATGGTATCTGAGATCAGCGCCGACGGACGGAGTGACGGCGAAGCTGCGTTTTGAGAAATTAAAAGCAGTCTCGCGCCTCTCGACCGCCCTTTCAGTCTCCCACCATGATTTAATTTAGCGATTCCTATTCTTACATTCTTATGCAACATTTTAAGCTGAATAGGCATGATGACAGTGTTAAAAAAATAAAGAGTAAATGGTTTTAGAGGAACAAGTGTGCTGAATAATTCCTAAAAAATGGTCAAGTTTTAATAAAAACATTGAGATTAATCAGATTTTCATTAAAATAAAAGTATAAAATACAGCAGTCGGCCATGTTAACTGAAACGCCAATCCTTGATCCAATCATTAGATGACGTCACGGTTGAGTGAAAATTCACCTGTCACTTGGGTATTTATAGGTAAATACAGCGGCATCTTGTGTTATAATATTTAACGTGACGTCAAAGCGGACGCCATGACACCTACGAGTGTTTTCGCGCTAATTTTAAAGTAGATAGGGAAAACTGCAATAATTTGCGTTAAAACTCAATTTATTGCTGAAATAATGTTTTTTTTTTTCGAAATACTGGATGTGTACCTACATTACAGAAGGCAATTTCAAAATCTGTCATCATGCCTATTTAGGTTATTACTAAATAAGTCGCTTTGTCTCAACCGTCAGCGCTGACTGTACTGTAATACGGCCGTTCGGTTGGTGGGTGGCACGGTGTAGTGCGGTCTAGTCTTTAGAGGAGGTGTCCATGGGGCTGGCGGGCTGCGGCAGCGCGGCGGGGGAGGGCGGCGCGCGCGGCGCGGGCGCGGGCAGCTCGGCCGGCGCGCGCGCCCCGCCCGCCGGCAGCGCTGGCTTCACGAACCGCTCGTTCGGACGCCTGGCCTGCTGACACCCACCATTGTTTTATAGATATACTAGTGGACGCCCGCAGCTTCGCTCGCGTGGAATTAGACATCTATATATATAAAAGGAAAAGGTGCCTGACTGACTGACTGACTGACTGACATATCAACGCAGGGCCTAAACTATAAGGGCTAGAAACTTGAAATTTTGCACAGGGGTTCCTTTTATAACGTAGGGGAGCACTAAGAAAGGATTTTTGAAAATTCACCCCCTAAGGGGGTAAAACGGGGGTGCAAAGTTAGTATGAAACTTTGCCGTTTTTGAAGTTAATCGAATGAAATTCCACGCGAGCGAAGCTGCGGGCGTCCACTAGTAATAATATATGTTTATTTTACACCCTTACAAAATTTTTACAAACTTTGAATGCCATACTTATTTATATCTAATCAACAGCCTATAATATAAATTTTATGCTTCTAGTTCTGAAAATGACAAAACTTTCATATAACCTTTCAACCCCCTTTTCAACCCCTTACAACACTTTTTTCCAAATAAAAAGTACCCTATGTCCTTTCTCAGGCTCTAGACTATATGTGTACCAAATTTCATTTAAATCGGTTCAGTAGTTTAGGCGTGAAAGCGACACAGACAGACAGACAGAGTTACTTTCGCATTTATAATATAAGTATGGAAGATAGCAAATGAGCTTGTAGTCCAGTTAACAGAGAGTTAAAACAAAATCGCAAGCTTATAAACATACATATAAATTAGTAGAAGAATCTATCATTCTGTTGAGAAGAAGGACAAACCAACATTCCCATTTATATATTAGTAAGGATTATTATGAGGATATTATCTACTTCTTTTTGTCCTTAATAGATCAATGAATGCAGGTGATACGAAGTTCATCGTGTCATATGATCGTAGAGGTTGACTGAAAATCCAATATTTGTTTTAAATATCAATCTATCTATTTTTAATCTAGCTAGATCTGGTTAAGCTTGTATTTGTATATATTATTACCTGCGAGTTGAAATGCAAAGCCGTTCGCGGCAGGCCCGAGCTGGGCAGCAGCGGCGACGCGTACGGGGACAGCGGGCGCGACCCGCCCGGCGACGACACGCTGCGGGAACGCGCCTGAAATACATAAAGCATTTGATGTTTAATAATAATAATAAATCTTTATTCAGGTTACCAGTGACCCATTTAAAAATCTTACAAAAAATTACATACCTATAACAATTTTTAAATATCACAATTACAGAAAATCCTCAAAATAAGTTAATATTTAAATTTAAAATTTCATTACAATATAATTTACAAAAAAAAAAAAAATTTAATAATAATAATATAAATAATAATAAAAAATTGAAAATTAAAATTAAGTACATCGTCAAATTTAAAACAGTTTAAACAGTTTAAGGTGGATGCTTTGATGCGTAACGGAAAAATTAAATTAAAATATTTTTTTGTTGTTTTCATCTGGTTAAACATAAACTGACATTATTTTTAACTAACATTTTTCAATGTATCATTATAGTTCTGAGGTTAATCCTAATTTGATTATGGCTCCATAAACCATAAAAACCGTCAAAAATTGTAATGTCGAGCATTATCGAAGCACTTTATTCATAAAAATATTTTGTCTCTTATTAATATGCTAATCCGGTGAGTATAAGAGTAGAAAGCGTGATATGTATAATACATAACGGACACTCAAAATTTAATTCTTCCTTCGTCACTTATTCGTAATTGCGACTTATTTTCAAAAATTAAACTTACATTTAAAGCTTCATTAAACTGCCGTTCTTCTTCCATTTCCAGTGATGATTCGCTTTCGGACAGGTGCCTACACAATGCTTCCCTGCGCTCTACCTGCAAATTAAAGGAAATCATAGTTACGTCACACAGGATAATGACAAACGAACGAAATACAAGTTCCTGTACGCACTAGTATTAAAAATAATGCCAAGCAATTATTTAAGAAATTATTGTTTACAAACCTACAATATGTTCCCTACAAATTGTTAGATATAAGTTTATTTTTTACTCTTAGGAAATTAGCAAAATATCCCTCTTCTACTTGTATTACTATACGAGCACCCCCATATTGTCATCTATTGTGTGAAATTTTTGATTACAAATTGGTATTTTATGCGTCTAAATAGTATTAAAATTTTTAATACATATATAGTTTACCTCTTGTTGTAGTTTTCTTTGCAAACGGATATTCTCTTCACGGATGTGTTTTTCCTCCAGTGCAAAGCGGTGCATTTTTTCTTTGTTTTCATTTTGAGATACTGCCAACTGGTTCCTTTAGCAGAAAATTTTACAATTAATTTTTAATGGCTGAATTATAAAAGTATATGCACGAAATTGAACTAACGTCAAATATCAAAACTAACTAAGTTTAAAATAGATAATAATTACATACCTTAATTTCACAACCTCAGATCGCAACGTTTGGATATGATTGCTAAGATTTGACGCCGTGTCTCCATTGCTGATGTCCCTGACAATACGAAATTATTATCAATTGCGATTATACACTTTAATTATGTAACTACGCAAATCAGAATATAGTTTAGGCACATGAACATGAACAATGTATAATTTAAACTTTGATATATTTTTAATTATGTAGGACATTAAAAACGTTACATTTTAATCTAGTATGGTAAGGTCTATTAAGATCAACGACTTTCAATATTTTGGACTGATTTTTGAAAAAACTCAGTACATTTCTTGATATACAATTAAAATGGCTAAAGGAAACTTAAAAGGATTTTGAAGATAATCTTGACTGCCCATCACACTGTTAGTCAATTGGCCTCTCTCATCCCTCAATTTTTCTCTATTGAATGCCGTGGTGAAGTATAAATTTTATAGTAGGACCTGACCTACTCGTATTTCGTGTTTTCTTCTTAATTAAAAAAATATGTTTAAATTTCTATCTATATAAACGATGTGACCTTAGTTTATAATGTTGTGATGAAATAATTAATGTTTATAAAAGCTTATTATTTAATCAAGATGGGAAAAAAGCTTATAGCACCAGGCATGGACTGCCGCCCATGACAACTGTGACTGACATTGAACAAGACTCAAACAGGGAAGGGGTGGTTAATCCTGTTAGCTATTTAAATCGAATATTAGTTGGTCAGTTTGTTAGTGGGTATGAAGACTGGGGACTGTTAGTGATAGTTAGTTAGTAGATAGTCCAATCAGTAATTGTTACTAAGTCTCGTTCCTCTCGTTCATAAAGCTGACTGCTTTACATGAGCTAACTGTTCTGTGTACTGTCTTCATTATTCAAACTCAATTTGACAGAAAGTAACAAACCACTTTATAGATTTGACAATAGTCTTATTAATTTGTTATGAATAAAAGAGAAAATGTCCTCCTTATTCAAATATATGAAATGGAGGGAAATCCTTAATGATGCGTAATGTTACCTACCCTAAGGTGTCTACCAGGACAGTAAGCAGATGTACTTATATTTAGCCTAATGAAGAGATGATGGGCGAACGGGAATGCCGAAGTTATAATAGATATTAAAGTGATTCACCTAGGACTAGCTGGGTCAGACACTGGCTGGTCAAGTCTTATTTGAAGGGATCGCTTTTCAGCCTCCAACTTGTCCATTCTTTTCCACAGCCTGTTCACAAGTGCTTCCTGTTCCTGTTCTAGAGTATTCTCCAGCTCTACCTAAAAACATATTACGGCACAATATGATTCAAAAATTTGAAGCAGGCTCGTCTCGGCGCGTTTACGACATTGTGACAGGTGACGATTCCTGGATTTACCAATACGATCCAGAAACAAAGCGTCAGTCGACAGTTTAGCTGTTACAAAACGAACCATTGCCTTTCGTAGGCAATGGTAGGCGAAGCGATCGAGAAGCGCAGGGAAAATTTTGATTGCTAGTCTCTTCACTTTGACGGGATATCTGGTTTCAATTCCATTACGAGCCCAAAGCAGTATCAACGCCGAATAGTATACCACAAAATGCCTGCCAGAAGTTTTGTCTGCAATGGGCAACAAGCGACCGAACACCGGATGATGACCATTTTAATCTCAATCAGATGTTAAATACTGCCTTGTTGGTCTAGTGGTCCCAAACTGGACTTTGAAGGTCAAGGGTGATTTATTGGCATTAAACAAAGTTGTTTTACTCACTAGACTACACATACTTAAGATGACTAATAATTGTTACTAATATCAATAACATTACAGCTTACCTTCTCCCTGCGGAGTCTCTCTAAATTAGTTTGCTTGGCTAAAGTCTCAGCCTCAAGCTTCTCTATTTTACGCATCAGCTTGTTCACAAGACATTCTTGTTCTTGTTCCAATGTCTGTTCTAGACGGCATTTCTCTTGGCGTAACTGAAAATATAATAATTAGGAATAACTATTTACTTAACTGTTTTATCCTTATTTATATTACTACAAACCAGTTTGCTAAATTCATTTCATCTATCGGCTTTTAAATTTCTCTGCTTGTAATGTTTTATTTTTAAGTTCACTGTTAGATATAAGCCCCCCTTAATCAGTACCACACACTGATTATATTCACTTATTTATTTAAACTTTATTGAACCACAATAAAATACAATAAAGTGGACAAATGGTATGTAAGCTTAATGCAAAAAGCATATCTACCAGTAACCACAGTAAATTAACATCCTTAGTAAATTGTATATAGTTACATGAAATACAGGCATAATATAGTATATTATATCAATGATAAAAGCAATGATTATGCTAGCTATAAATATTAGTGTTATGAAATAATTCAAAATCATTATCATCAAACATCTGGAGTGAACCATTGAGTAATAAATTGAAAATGAAAAAATA
The DNA here is from genome assembly GCA_944567765.1 of Carterocephalus palaemon. Taxonomy (NCBI): domain Eukaryota; kingdom Metazoa; phylum Arthropoda; class Insecta; order Lepidoptera; family Hesperiidae; genus Carterocephalus; species Carterocephalus palaemon. The sequence goes on along the minus strand of OX155643.1, from coordinate 7,494,234 downwards.
CATAATTGTAATTTCTGAGATAAGTATAATAACAATTTTCTTTATAAAGAAGAAGCTTCTAAATATAAAAATATTATACCTGATTAAGCTTTCTAGATAAGTCATTTGTAAGACATTCCTCTTCCCTTTCATAATGGTGAGCCAAGGTTTCCTTTTCTTTTTTTAAAGCCTGTATTTTCTTTAGAAGTGTATTTGATATGTACTCTTCTTCCTGTTCAGCTTTTGCTTGCTAAAACAAATAATTGTCATGTAAAATTGTTTCTAAAATATCAAATTGAAAGAAAAATGCTTGACTTAGGCCTCTCCACCCCTGGTCCTATGCCTTTTGAATCCAGCGGTTCCATCTTCTTCAGGTCGTCTGTCCACCTTGTCAAAGGGAAACCAGTACTCCTGTTTTCCAAATCATGGTCTCCATTCGAGGACTTTTCATCCCCACCAGTTTTTACATTATCCATCCCATTTTGAAGTATTGAATATGTATTGATATTGTTTAATAAGTTTTAATTATACTGACATAAATAATTAAAAGTTAGTCATAGTAAGTTGATGTTTTATGATGTTAAATAATATAAGGAAATTTTGTGGTTAAAATTAAAAATACAGTAGCCAGGATGTGAGGAGCTGAATTGGCAGTTTGATGCTGTTCACAACAATAGCATTCAAAAATTGTTGTAGTTGTAACTACAAGCACATTCATGCAACTAGTAACTTATTATATACTATATTATAAATACTATATTATAAATCCAATCAAAAATCAATACATACGATAGAAACAGATGCTTGTCTCAATGCACGGTTTTCTTCTTGAAGAGCCTTGACACGTAACTTGTATGTATCAAGTTCTACTTTCAGGACCCTGTATTAAAAAAAGGAAAAAACCATTTCAATTCAACAATGACAGTAGCCATAGAAAACATCCCTTAGAAATTATTGACTAAACTAAATTATTAATCAGACTATAATTTTCAATTATTACTAAATATATGAACTATTAATCCTCTCATAGATTTTATAAATTCATGGAATCTTAAAATTGCATCATTTGTTTAAACTGATTATGGTTAAAAATTGACAATATGAAATTTTAGTATTGTAGTGTCTAGCAATAGGATTTGTGTTGCAGAAAATAAATAAATAAATAAATAAAATATGGACAAGTGAAAGGGCAAAATCCAAGAGCGACAAATAAGAAATCGGCTTAAACTTATCACACCTTATTAGCCTTCATAAGGTCTCGAAATCATGGGATTAGCCTTTGACTATGCAAGATTTGTCTACTCCCAGCTTTAAACATCAAGTTAGAGCACAACTCATATCGGTTTAAATATCTTTATTTTTCATTAAGATATAAAATATAAACATCCCTTACATGAGAAAAATAATTTAATATTTAAAGGTACAACATGGTACATAAAGGTACTTATATGGGCCCAGTGTGGGTAGTCATGTTTAACTTTATTATTTATACAATAACAAAACATCAAAAACTAGTACAATCAAACATGAGGGTGGGTATACATATCTGCACGTGCCTCTTTATGGAATAGGGGTTGTGGTCCAAGTTAGTAGCGGGCTAAATATACTGATTAAATTAAGTTTATATTTAAAATGAAAGTATGTAACTTTTTTTAAACAAATTGAGAGTAGGTGCATCTCTGACATCTCAGGAATCACTACATACTATAAAACAAAGTTGCTTTCTATGTCCCTATCTAAGCTTAAATCTTTAAAACTACGCAAAGGATTTTGATGTGGTTTTTTTTAATAGATACAAGTGATTGAAGAGGAAGGTTTATAATGTATTTAACATGCATAATATCAGCTTTGCACCCGTGCGGAGCCAGGCGGGTCGCTAGTAGTATTATAAAGTTGTGCCCCTGCAAATTTCAATGAGGTTTGCCCAAATTTCATACGTGAACGGGTCATTGTAAGATTGTGTGCATGACGGGATGAGTATTTTGCAGTTGCCCCTTTTGTGGTGAATGTGATGTGGGAGTGTACAAGTTTGTGGATTATTTTGTAAATAAGTATGCATGTATTATATATGTATAATTGGTGAATATTCATAATGTTTGTTTGTTGAGGGTGATAAGTAGTCATAGTGAAATTAGATTTTTATTTTTTCGGTTTTGTAGTCTCTGTAGTGGATTAATAATAGTTTTTGCAGCTATTCCCCATAGTTCAATAAAGTAAGTGAGAACCATTAGCTTCAAATGTTTCAGTATTACATTGATCATATCAATACAGACCAAAACCGCAAACAAACTGACATGCTAACATCAATGGTGAACTAATTATATACTTTTAGTATTCCTCATCAAGCATCACGCATAAAATTAATAAAATACTGACCGATTCTGTTGTTGTAGGGATTCTATTCTTTTTTGCAACTGATCTCTGGAAACCGTGCTAGGAGGCAACATAGCTCCGCCATCGAGGGAGCTTGAATCACTTTCCGATGCCGAGTCTCCCATTTTGTTACCTAAAATAAATTGTACTTTACAAATTAACGTTTAGAATTATTGAATTTTAACCTGATTTTTTCCAGTCAGACGATTACTCTGTACCTGGGGAAATCACAGTATCATCCATTTGCAGTAATTTGCACTGTACTTATGAGAAGAAAAGGCAACAAAATGTCATCTAATTTTAATGTAAATAGATTAAAAAGGAATTTTATTATCATAAAATGCCAATTAAAACATATCGTTTTTAAAGTTAAATGTAAAATGTTTAATAGTAGTAAATTTAATTTTTTTACAATTATTATTGTTTTATTTCGTTCGCCGCGGATTACACACACAAGCAAAGCAAATTGTAGAAAATTGAAAATGAATGAAATGGAGAATCAAGAAAGAAAGAAGTCAAGTTGGATTGGAAGCCATAGATTAAACATACACATGGCAGCTGTCACAAAACGAAGTAAAAGGAGAGATACTGACTTCTTTTTTGAATAGATTTTTGCTGTTTGGTATTTATACGGGTAAGTATTACAGAACTTTACCACAAAGTAGATATTAGGTACAGAGATTAAGCTTCTTAAGAACATGCAAAATTGTTACCTATTTTGGTAGGGTTGTCACAACAGGTTAAGAGAAATTAAAGAAATCATTTGTTAAATAGTTTTATTATTCAGAATATAAAAAGAATACTACAATAAGAACCAATACAGAATAGAAAATAGAAAATAACATACTTTACAAATTTCATACTCTAATAATTTTATTTTTATAATTTTTATTTTTTAATATTTTATTATTTATTTTTATGGTATGGAAAATTCTAAATCTAATATATAGTTTTTTCAAGTAATGTATCAGGAAACACTCACATGGCATATCAAATCCTAGCTGCAGCGTCAGGTTATAATCTATCATATTATTGTACTGTCACCGAAGTTACGCAGGAAAAATTTCAGTTCATTAAGACATCTGGATGTGGTTCAAATCTCACTTGCAATACTTAAATTTAAAACACATAGTACGTACCAACCCACCCACATACCTACAAATGTTTAGTAAAAGCTTGTAATAATAATAAAAAGGTAAAAACACACCGTGTAGTACACATTTCTTATTAAAAAAAGGATAATTCCGTAAAATAAAGGTACTTACTTGAAAAAGTAATAATCAAATATTTACTTACCTATTGCACTCCTTGGGATAGTTAAAGTGTGGTTAAAGTATGATATATTTTTATTTTTTCTAGCATTATTCATACACACAGTACAATATACAACCATTATTATTAATACCACGTTTTTATATTAGACCAGCTGACCCGGCAAACGTTGTTTTGCCATATAAATAATTTTTAGTTGATCGTAGAGGGTTGAAAATTCAGGGTTGTATGTATTTTCTAATGTTGTATCATAAAAAAATACAAAAATAAAAATTTGTCTAAAAATTAAAAAAAAAAAAAATTAGGGATGGACTACCCTTAACATTTAGGGGGATGAAAAATAGATGTTAGTCGATTCTCAGACCTACTGAATACGCATATAAAATTTGGTAAAAATCAGTAAAGCCGTTTCGGAGGAGTACTGCAACAAACATTGTGACACGGAAATTTTATATATAAGACTAGCTGACCCGGCAAACGTTGTTTTGCCATATAAATAATTTTTACTGAATATTTTGGGAGAACTTCATGTAAGTGTGTGGACTACAACTACCCCTACCAATACCCCTACCACTACCCCTACCACTACCACTATTACAACCACTACCCCTACCACTACCCCTACCACTACGACTACCATTACTTATAATCGAAAACGTTCAATAAAAGTAGGAAATTATTAAAAATAAAAATCGCGATGGAAAAATAGGGGTTGATCGTAGAGGGTTGAAAATTCAGGGTTGTATGTATTTTCTAATGCTGTATCATAAAAAAAAAAATTATCTAAAAATTTTTAAAACAAATTTGGGGTGGACTACCCTTAACATTTAGAGGGATGAAAAATAGATGTTAGTCGATTCTCAGACCTACTGAATACGCATATAAAATTTGGTAAAAATTGGTAAGGCCGTTTCGGAGGAGTACTGCAACAAACAACACATTGTGACATGGAAATTTTATATATTAGATTTATATCTATATCTTTATCTTATATCCATACTAATATTATAAATGCGAAAGTGTGTTTGTTTGTTTGTTTATTTGTTTGTTTGTCCGGCTTTCACGTCGCAAGGAAGCTATTATGTATATGGTATTGTTTTTGTGTGTCGACATAGTGAGGAGGGTGGAGAGTGACGTAGGCTACTTTTTACCGCGGTAAAACATCCCCATGGGAAGATATCGATGTTTTGTTATTTGAAAGATATTTAGTTCCGAATGTTATTAATAGATGGCGTTAGTAAAATTCATTTTCAAGTTCTGAATCACGTATATGATACACAAGTCATTGTTAATTCCCTTTGACCACGCGGGCGGAGCCCCGGGTAAAAGCTAGTCTATTATATTAGAGTATATATATTTATACTTATACTTATACTTATACTTGTACTTGTACTTGTACCTGTACTTGTCCTTGTCCTTGTCCTTGTACTTGTACTTGTACTTGTCCTTGTCCTTGTCCTTGTACTTGTACTTGTACTTGTACTTGTACTTGTACTTGTCCTTGTCCTTGTCCTTGTCCTTGTCCTTGTCCTTGTCCTTGTCCTTGTCCTTGTCCTTGTACTTGTACTTGTACTTGTCCTTGTCCTTGTCCTTGTCCTTGTCCTTGTACTTGTACTTGTACTTGTACTTGTACTTGTACTTGTCCTTGTCCTTGTCCTTGTCCTTGTCCTTGTACTTGTACTTGTACTTGTACTTGTACTTGTACTTGTACTTGTAATTGTCCTTGTCCTTGTCCTTGTCCTTGTCCTTGTCCTTGTACTTGTACTTGTCCTTGTCCTTGTCCTTGTACTTGTCCTTGTCCTTGTACTTGTACTTGTACTTGTACTTGTACTTGTACTTGTACTTGTACTTGTCCTTGTCCTTGTCCTTGTCCTTGTCCTTGTACTTGTACTTGTACTTGTACTTGTACTTGTACTTGTACTTGTACTTGTACTTATACTTATACATACTTATATTTATTTTTATATTTATATCTAGTGGACGTCCGCAGCTTCGCTCGCGTTACACATTCACTAACTTCAAAAACGGCAAAGCTTCATACTAACTTTGCACCCCCGTTTTACCCCCTTAGGGGATGAATTTTCAAATTTTTCTCGCCGTAAAAACCATCCTTGAACTTCAACGAACATTTAAAAAAAAGAATTGGCCAAATTGGTCCAGGCGTTGTTGAGTTATGCGCTTACCAACACATTTTGCGATTCATTTTTATTATATAGATATTCAAACTTGCAACTAACAAAACCAACAATGTGCGTAGCGATTACCCTGCGATTTTCAACTTGATGTGACAGCGTCAACCGGTTTTTTCCACTCTCGCCGCGTACGCGACAAGCGGCCAGTGGCCACACATAGATGTCCCGCGTGCTTGTAGGAGTGCAACCGATTTGCACGTTCCTATGAAACTTAATCTCTGTACCTAATATCTACTTTGTGACTTTACGGCGTCACCGAATAGAGTGATACGCTTTTAAAAGCTCAAACCAAAAGGTAAAGGACGAACTCCTTCTAGTGTTTGGGTGCGATTGATCTAAGGGTCTACCATAACTATAGAAGGGGATCGACTAATCAATCACTCGGGGATACCTCGTGTTGACCGTTCGAATGTAGTTTCTTCGTCCCTGCCGATGGGAACGGTGTACATGTGGTGTATTTTGTACATGAGATAGGGAATGATTCTCTAGGTTGTTAGCAATAGTGATTACGTCATTAGGGTCTTCTAGCTCGTCCTAGTTCTCCCGGTCCGGTACGTAATCAGCTGATTGTACCACCACTGCCCGGCAGCGTTATCAAAGAAATACTTTGAGTACTGCTTCATGAACTGAACTAAGGTTGTTGGTTCTAAGTCGTGATGCAGATCTACATTGCGCATTACACAATATACAGCCCGTTCATGCGCACATCGCGCATAAAAAGATTTTGAATCCTTTGGATGGTTATTATATTATATATGCGGCTCTGTAGCGCACCCCTATTGATGTGTCTAATGTGTTCAGCAAATGATAATATGATAACAGTAGCTCGAAGGTATTTGGCCCATTGCGACCATGGAATTGGTTGGCCAAATATGAAAATGAGTTTCCACGCCTTCTTGAAATATCACTGTTTGTGGGTGAAAAGTACTGTTGCACTTTTTTATCTGGATTGTCTTCTGTTCTCCATTTCCTAAACCTATCTCCGCGATAGCCGTGGCTGGAATCTTCAAGTAATCCTGTTAGGCGGAGTAAACGGAGTTGTAATGGGCAGTATCATTAGCGGATAAGTCTACTTCCACATTAGGGCGTTTAGGGATATCGCTTGTAGAGAATACATCAGAATCTACACTGCGTGTAGAGCAGTGGGGAAAGTGGAGAGCATTGAAAGACTCCTGCCCTTATGAGGCGAGAGGAGGACCGTGAATCCTACACTCTGAAGTGGAATCTGCGGTTCGACAAGAACTCGATTATGATGCGTACGAGTCTGTCTAGCACTCCCATTTGGTAATGCTTATTTAATAGGCCACCGTGCTAAACTTTGTCTAACGCCTAAGCCACATAAAAGAAGCGGGCTCCTGTGTAACTAGGACTCTGTCTGCTAAGACCCGTAAGAATGTACTCCATAAGATGGTGCACCTGTTGGATACATGAGTGCCGAGCTCTAAAGCTAAACTTTTGATCCTTAATATCCATAGGTATTTCGTATGATGGACCGCTCTAGGACGGATATGTAGTAATTTTTTACAGACTTTGCTAAGTGTGTTAATCAAGCTGATATGGCGATCTCCCGCGCTTGTAGAAGTTTTACTTCAAAAATATCTATCACATCGCTACCACGGACTACCACCATAATTTTTGTATCCAACAAAATGTACTCTGTTTGTCCAACGACATGATGACAACCGTGTGCACTTGAAGGCGTCCGTGAAGCAACTGTCCGATTTGGTCATTTTGGTCATTGTTTTATTTATTTATTTATTTAATTTAATTAGTACGGGTATACCACTTACAATAATAAAAATAAATTAAGTCCGCAATTACAAAATTTAAAATATATATATTTGCAAAGTATTATAATGTCACCATTGAATAATCTAAGTACATTATGTCATCTAAATTAATAAAAGTCAAAAAATACAAGTCTTAAAATAATAAATAATTCTTAAAATAATATTTTAATACCAATTCAACTATGTAATTCTATTCTTTTTGTAACGAAAATGATGATGATGATGATGATTAAGTTTTCATTTATATTACGAGAAAGCTCCATACTCTGTTGACGAAAATCATTCACTTATTTAAAATTCCAAGTGAGGTACAAAATTAACATGCAAGGCTATGATTTTCTGATAGAAAGACATGTGGCAACACCATGCTTAAAAAAAACAAAGTTTTGTAAAAAAGTGACACACACGCCATAATGTAAATTGCTTCTAGATTTGGCGTTTGAGTTAAAATTTTAGGATTTTGATGCTATTACTTAGTTTTTCTGTCCAATAACGGCATTTAAAATGTCCGAAGTTAATATCGGTAAGGAATAAATGTAATTTGTGAATAAACATCCGTTGAATCATCACCTTGAAAATAATTTAGGTTGGATAGGTATTGAAAGAATCGAAGCCATTTATTTCTATTCGTCGAAACGAGTCCAGTTAAATTTCAGTTTCTTGTGATTGTTAGTTTTGCAAGAGCAAATTAATTATGAAATAAAAAATATGAAGTGCAGTGATTGTGTCGTATGCAATAGTTTAATCGTCGCCATAGTGGAAGTGTTCGTACAATCCACGGAGTCATTGGTCCTGTTGTTGTAACTTGTAGTTGTGTTCAGGGTATCTGAAATATCTGTCAACGAAACAGTTGTTCACCGAAAATGATTTCAGCTTATTGTTATTTTGATATTGATTTATAAGTGCATTAAACGTGAAAATTCTGTTTTAATATTTGTAAACAAATCATATGTGCGAGTTGCGATTGAAGTGGTTGATTAATAATATAACCGTTTATTAAAAGTGTTGAATAAACCATTTGTATTCGTGTAAATTTACAAATATCAGAATTACAAATATCTATCACTACAAATTTACACCTGCAATTTATGCAGATATACAAAATTTATTAAAGTAGCTATACAAACTGTACATACATACTTAATTTGGTCAACAGGCTAAGCATTTGCAATGGCTCAATTCTACCAAATAGTTGGGCAAGGACACTCTCTTACTATTGAAGACATACAAAGGTTCTGCCCTAATATATGTTTGGATGGTATAATAGTCAACCAAGAAGATCAACAGTATACTCAACAACAGGTTAGTTTCATGTTTGTATTTTTTTATTTACAAAAGTGTCTTAGAAATTACTAGAATAGCCTAACTTAGGAGGTACTTAATATTCTAATGTTATTATTGTTTAGTTTATATGACATGCTATGCTAGTGAGATAATCAAAGTATTATTAGAGGCTTAATGCTCAGCAACACACCTGATATGGTAAGTGATATATATCCATAGCCTATAGACATCAGTAAAACCAAAAGGGAGACATTGTGATGCTGTGGTTTTGAAAAGAGGCTCCTATTTTTCTATGATAAGAATAAAATTATGTTTTTAAGGTGGTTGTACAACAAACTGAGCAGCCCAATGATATAATAGTCAGTGAGGGGGTTCAACAACAATTGGTCGTGGGTGGAGATGGCTTACAGTATCAGCAGCAGTACATCATACGCCATGAGCCACCACCACCTCCCCCTCGTCCTGATTTCCAACAACCTCAGCAGCAACAGAATCACCAGCAGCAAGCCTTGCATAGGCATCAGGTAAATACATTCATTTTTCCTGCTCTACTTGTTAGCTGCTATGTAACTTAGCACTGTTATGTTTGAAACCTTCAATACATGTTATTTTTTGTTGCAATATTATCAACATTGCTAATAACTTTTTATGGTATTTACAAGTAATATTAATAATATTGAGTTAATCCATTAGGAATAAGCATAAATTATTCTATTGGTATAATAATTTATTTATAGGTATACTACACATCTGATTTACCTGTGGATGCTCAGGTTGTGTTGCAACAACAGATCATTGATGCATCTTTGATGCAACAGTCATCTCCACAACGCCCACAACATGTATGTGTCATGATTGTCTACTACACATTTCAGAGACCATCAAATTGCAATGCACTTATCAGTTCTTGTAGAGATGCTTAGCATGGGTTATTATTTTGTTAGATCATTCATAAACACCATAAGTTGGTGAGGTAACCAAACTAAACATCTATGGTAATCTAACTTAGATGCACTCAAATAAATAATCCTAGGATTTAATTATATACCTAAATTATTTACATCCTTGTATACATATTTATGTATCAGTTTCAAATGGTCAAGTTTCAAACAAACATATTGATCTAAAATTTTGCAATAGCAAAAATATATATTTTTTAAATATACAGTGTAAACTCTATAACGAATTTCAAGGGACCGAGCATTTTCTTTCGTTATAAAGAGTTTTCGTTATAGGGAGCAGAAAAAATAAACCAAATTTAACTAATTACAATAATTTCTAATTTCATTACTATCAATACAGTAGATAAATTATTCTAAACACATATATTCTGTTAACTTTGCCTGACGTGTTGCTATGCCAATATTTGTTTTGTTTTTTTGTAAATATTGGTTCCATTTTTTTACGACTGATAATGCACAGGTGATGATGGTACGCTTAGTAACTGTAACTGAGACCAAAATTTCCTACAAGCAATATAATCTAAGATATATAGCACTATAAGGCAATTAACAAAAGCTAGAGGTCTCTTTTTGACCTCAGGTATCTTAGAAATTTCGGCACCAGAAGATTAGTTTTGTTTTGTTTTAATATGTAGTTGATGTCTAAATATGAAAATATTTCTTCGTAATAGAGAATGGCGGATAGAGTGAATTAATGTATGGGTTTTATGGTAAACCAACCAAATTGAACTAATTTTTACGGTATAGAGAGTTTTTCGTTATAACGTTAAAAAGAGTTTACACTGTATATTAATTCCTATACCTAATAACTTTTCTGCCTTGACATACTAACTCAAACCAAATAGGATTTAAATAATGAAAGCTTCAGATATAAATTTCAAGAAGGATAAGTCTTGTTAATGATTTTGTATTATGTATTGAGATTTAAATATACACACACTTGCAGATTTATGCTTTATTTTGTAAGGGCAATAATCAATTTTCTTGAAATTCATAAATTTTTTACCTAAATTTTTCTTTTGTAGTTTATTCTAGCCTCAATAATTAATATTTTGTTAAGAAGTAGATAACTAATGTAGTGTTTACTGTCGTGAAACACATTTTTGTAAAGAAACATTGTTTTAAGAATATATTATTAAGTAATATTATTATGTAAGTATAACACTTAAAAAATACATTTTATTGTAATGTACCCAAATTTTTTTTAGACTCAATTTCTTAATATTACCTGTCAGATGTAAGCTGTTAATCTCTCTATCCAGAAATTGATGTGTTTATAAAATTATTATTTTTTATCTACTGCTCACTCCATTCGTTTACCTAAATGTCAGATTTAATATCAGTTTGTTGTCCATTACTCACCACAATTTATAGTCCAATTTAAGGGATTCAAATCTGATAGACCAACCATTACAAATTATGTATTTACACGATTTGGTTTTGGTCTTACATAATTAAAATCAAAACTTGTTTGTGGTTGGTTTTTATTAATTAGGTTTGCTGTGTAACAGGACATAACATATTATTATTATTTAATGATCAATTCTGATTCAACTAATTCTGGTTCATCACAACCCTTTCTTTGTCCCACTGTTGGGCACAGATCTCCTCTCAGAACGGGACGGATTAGGCCTTAGTCCACCACACTGGCCAAGTGCGGATTGGCAGAGTTCACATGCCTTTAACTGACTGGTAGAAAATGCCATAAGGCATTAATGTGTATGAAACTCTGTCTTGAAAATAAATGATATATTATTATTAAGTCCACCCATTGTATATCTCTATAAAGTTGTCAATAAAGTTGAATAAAATTGACTGGTAGATTAAGTCAGCCTTTTGTACAACAAGCTTTTTGGTATAATAAAGAATAAATAAATTAATGAATAAAATAAAAATTGTGTGTACTTATGTACACGCGTTAGAAGTTATACTTCTTTGTATAACCTTTGCAAGAACAACCTGCACTGTCGATGTCTTATTTCAATCACCATGACATTGACGTTGTCACAAGAAGAACAACTGAAAATAAATAATTTTCGAGGAAACTAGGCGATACCTAAAAGGTATATAATACATTGAAAGTTTTATTATAACGCATCTTGTTAAATAAAGTTTATTTAAATATCACAAAAAATCACCGGAATGAGCCCGCAGACTTTGACATTTGAAAGTGTACACTGTCAAACCATTTTTTGACAATGTTGACTATAGCTAACTTCATCCTGTTGGTTTTTCGTTTCGGTGTGCGCGCGCATTGTAAAAATTTACTCATCATTTTTCCCTAACGCGCCAAAAGAAGTATAACTTCAATAAAAAAAACATTATAAGAACTCTTAGGTATGCAGACTTCCTCACGATGTGTCCTTCACCATAACAGCAAGTGACATTTGATTTCTTAAATCACACAAAACTCAGAAAAGTCATTGGTGCATGCCGCTGGGGTTTGGACCCGGATTGCTTGAGTGAGAGGAGAGTTCGATAGCCACTGGGCTGACACCGCTTATTGAATTAATGAAATTATTAAATTTGTTGTCCACATTCAAATTTCTACATTTATAAAACAAAACCAAATTTACATAAATAAATTTTGCAGTACTCGACTGGTGTCTCATTTGTGACCAGATCAAGGCTCAGTTGAATTTAGTAATCTTCTACCTGACACACATAACTCTTTGATAGGTATTTTCCAAATCTAGTAACTTTTTAGAATCCTCTATATTTTTGTTATTTATGTTTATGTATGTATGGATTGCATTTGAAAGAAACTAAATTTTTACCTATTTGTTGTACCGGTTAGGTTATAGTGAGGCTATACTTATCTCCATATGTTGTATTGTAGTGTAGTACTTGGAGTAGTAATAATTTGATGTCATGACAAGAATTATTTGTGTATTCTTTTGTCAAATAACATAAATTTAAATAATTTTTATAGCTGAATTTTTATTATGTACCTAATTGTAAAGTTTTAATAATCTTAGTTGTAGACTACCTTGTAGTTAATTATAATTTTGAAGTAACTGTTATATGTTATTGTGATTGTAGTGCCTGGTAAGATGTTGCTATATTATTTGGAATGCTATGTGGAATGCAAGATTTTATTATAATGCTTTGTATATTATTTAAGTTAACTATTGTCATACATTGAGTGCTCTCATTGATCTTACACTACATAGAAAAATGATTTAAAAAAGCTCTTAACTTTATTAATATGCAACATAATTATGACAGTTCAATAAAGTGTAGTAAAATAAGGTTTTTAGGTTACATATTATTCTAATTAAAGCGCAGTAAAATGGTATATGCAGTTCAGAGTTCTGATTAGTTCCTTTGAACTATATTATATTTCTTAATATTTCAGTCAGTATTTAAGATATCTACACAATACTCCACCATGTGTACCACCACCACCCAGGTTGGGAGCCACCTACTGTTCGTCAGAAGAACCTTTTTTTATTTAATTTTTTTTTGCAAATAAATATTATAGTCCTGCAGCCATCGCCTGTTTTTTTTAGTGATTAATAACAGACAAAATTTTCGTGAGCAGGTTGGGTTCGACGAGACGCCCAAGTTCTTCTTCTGACAATTTTCTGCAAACCAAAAAAAATGGTGGCGCTAGCGAGTGGACTGTAAATTATGTGGATAATAAGGAAGAAATAGGTGAAAGGGCGTGGCGTAGGACGTAAGAAGTTATGTTGTGCGGTGTGGGAAGCGGCGGTTTTGAAACTATACCGCACACATTATCGCGATCTTTGCGATCATCATAGGATTTTCATGAACATCCTAATTTTCTGATTTTCCTTCTATCGATTCTTCTCCTGAATCGCGTGCTGTTGTAGACTAAAATTACAACAAAATATTTGTACGTTGATACTTGATTAACCACTTGTTTATTTAAGCAGTTGGTAAGTCCTGCGCACGTGCTGTCACAGCCGACGGTGATACACCCGGCCCAGCCGCCACCGCCGCAGCCACCACCCCCGCAGCAACCCCAACATATTGCTGCACCACCCCCAGTGAGTATATCGTTGTAAAGCTACAACCCATAGACGTCACGGCACGGCACGGGTCTTCCACTGCCACAGCTGTGGTCTAGTCTAGAGCATGCTCCAACACGCTGCGTATTGGTGCCTTCGACTGGTGGTGTCTTCGACCGAAGGCTTAATGTGCCCTCTGAAACTCGAATGCGCCTATGAAATTTTGCTACTCACGGTCATCCCATCCACGAACCGATCGCTCCCGACGTTGCTTAACTCTGTCGATCATAAACGATCGACGCGAGTATTTGAATTAAAAATTAATATGAATGGTTCAGTAACCATTGATATATTATGTAGAAGTTCTGTGTTCACAAATGTTACATTCGTTGACATTCAAATATGTCATCGCTGCGACCCTTAGACGTCCCATTGTTGGGCACGGGTCTCCTCTCAGAATGGGAGGGATTAGGCCTTAGTCCACCACGCTGGCCAAGTGCGGATTGGCAGACTTCACATGCCTTCGAGAACATTATGAAGTACTCTCAGGCATGCAGGTTTCCTGACGATGTGTCCTTCACCGTTATAGCAAGTGACATTTAAATTCTTAAACCGCACATAACTTAAAAAGTCATTGGTGCGTGCCGCTGGGGTTTGAACCCGGACCGCTCGAGTGAGAGGCGAGTTCGTTGACCACTGGGCTGTCACCGCACTGACATAAAATTAATCAAATTGTATTGACCTGACTTAATTTTTACATGTGATATAATTTTAATGTTAAGAACCTTTTTAGTAGTTTAATTGGGCCTCTCATCCGAGTTGTCTGGTTTATATCCCAGTGGATTCCATACATTCTGTAAGGTATAAGATATTTCTGAGAGTTCTCGAAGACATTTGTAGTCTCCCAATCCGCTCTTGACCAGTATGGTGAATAATAACAGAACCCAGAAGAAGTGAAATGTTTGTGGTATGAAGCTGACGAGTCATCCTATCCTATCCAGGCATGTGTATCTCTAAATATACCTCAAACAGTTCATAGTCAAGCTATACACAAACATTAGTGTTTGTCTCTATAAAGACTTTCTACTAATAATAATAACAACTTTATTGCAGCCTCCACAACAGCAACCACAACAGTTACCTCGTATGCAGTTGCAGCACCTTCAACAACAACATCAGCAGCATCTGCACATCCAACAGTTGCAACAGCAGCAACAGCAACAGCAGCAGCAGCTACAGCAACAACAGCAACAGCTACAGCAGCAGCAACAACAGATGCAACAACAGCAGCAACAGTTGCAGCATCAACTCCAACAACAGCATCAGCAACATATACAATCACAGCAGATACAGCAGCCACAGCAAATACAACATCAACAAGTTGTCATGCATTCATACATTAACCAGCAGAGTGTTAGTTCACATACTCTATTTTACATTATCTATTTTTGCATGTATTCCTAATCCATTTAGTATAAATTATAAAGAGGAAACATTTGTTTGTAATGTTTGACACAAAAACTACTGGACCGATTTCGAAAATTCGTTCACCATTAGGAAGCTGCATCTTCACTGAGTAACATAGGCTATATTATATTACTAGGTGTAATCGAAACTATTGTTATGCCTGATACCACGCGAGCGAAGCTGCGGGCGTCCACTAATCATATAGTAAATGGACTAGCTACGTCCATTTACTGTATGTACATTTTTGTCTTGCTGTAAATGCTTAAAACAGGTTTTATTTCATACTCATGTCATACAAGTTACAACCTCGTGATGAATGCTTGGTTCGATATTTCGACGAAGAGTCAGACACAATTTGATATCGATAAAATGTATAGCGTCGAACATAATGTGATCAACCCAGTTAAGTCGGTATTCGGACGGGTGACCGGACCGTTACCAAAATTTCATGGATATTTCTTCGGAGGGCACGTTTTGGCGTCGGTCCCGGTGGATTTCAATTGTAAAACATGGCGAAGTATGTCCC
Organism: Carterocephalus palaemon; assembly: GCA_944567765.1. Taxonomy (NCBI): domain Eukaryota; kingdom Metazoa; phylum Arthropoda; class Insecta; order Lepidoptera; family Hesperiidae; genus Carterocephalus; species Carterocephalus palaemon. Next base: position 7,478,415 of record OX155643.1, on the reverse strand, counting down.
TCAGCTGTGGCTGTGTGAAAGACCCGTGGACGCCTATGAGTTGTAGCTAAGCTTTTATAACTGACCTTAAGTTAAGCGCTTAAAAAAAATGCATTTATTATTACAAAATTGTATGCATGTGTTGTGATGATATTGAAGTATTGATTTATTTCAGGCAACGCCCACGAGACAAGCCCCTCCTCGTCTCTTGAACCAAGCCCTGGGTACCCCCAGCGGCGTGACGCTTGTGCGGCCGGCCGTGCGAGCGAGCAAGCCGCGCCGCCCCACCATGCGTATACCCATGGTCAACTCGCCCATGCAAGTGCAACAGACGCGGCTCCACACTCCTCAACATCAGCAGGTATGGTCATCAAATTCAAATTATTAATTTTTTATGTGTATGTACATATTAACTGAGTTGATAAAAACTGCAAAGAGGGGTGTATAAAAGTACTTACTATAGAACCTCTTATTTAATGATGAAAGTCCACAGGACTACCTGACCGTTTACTCCTGATGCGGTGGCAGTTTATTAGATCGTATGTATTCCGCATACATAAACTCTGTTCAAATACGATCTAGTCGTGAGCTTTGTTTACCTTTAGTCAAGGTAATAAAGATTGCCTAGCAACCATTAGCAAAAAGATGCATAGAACCTTTTGTAGTAATTTAACTGTAAGATATTATTTTTTTATTGACGGTTAGCGCCTGACAGCAGTGATGTCAGATGAACGATTGACGATCCATCCAACTGTTTCTGGAAATCCACTCAAAATTCAGAGCAAGAAAGATTGCGCTGCGTCTTCGGAACCACTCGGTTACTTTTTGTTCGTATGCAATCACATTATGCAGATTTATTTCATTTTGAATAGTAGTTTAAGCTACTTTTAATTTTCTCCTCTTTTCTCAAATAACTGTTTTGGTAATAAAAACCCCTAATTCCCTATATACTGTATGAGAGCCATTTGGGAATTCCATCCTAGCAATCTTACAAACCATTGTTCCAAGAACTAAATGTGCTCACTTTGCCATGTATATTTTTGAGATAGCTCTATTTAAAAAAAAATAGTCCATCCTTATGAACCATTTATTAATTCTCTCAGTTCAAATTTAAATAATTTATTTCGCTATGAGGTGATTACACACGCTTAACGAAAGTCTAGGTAACTACAAACTACTTAAAGAGAAGAGATATAATGTTATTCTAAACTGATTAATATAAAGCAAAGGATGAGCTATTGATTCTTGAATGAATAGCTAATCCTACACAGGTGCCTAACCTGCCTTATGGCTAATTTACAATAATTACCTACCACTAAGCTAAGCTCTAAGTCACGATAGACTATCTATCTGGTCATCGGCTTTAGGAAGAATTTAAAATATTCTTATCCTATGCCCTAGTGTAGGCCGAGAGAGAAAAAAGCCGGAGGAAAAAACTCTCGGTGCTCTTAACTGGTACAGGTACAGTTAACTGAACTAACCATCCCAGTTTCTATTTGAGTCTTGTTCAGAGTCAGGCACAGTTGTCATGGGCGACTAATATACAATCCATACTAGTCCATACTAATATTATAAATGTGAAAGTGTGTTTGTTTGTTTGTCCGGCTTTCACGTCGCAACGAAGCTATTATATGGTATGGTTTTTGTGTGTGGAGATAGTGAGGAGGGTGGAGAGTGACGTAGGCTACTTTTTACCGCGGTAAAACATCCCCATGGGAAGATATCGATGTTTTGTTATTTGCTAGATATTTAGTTCCGGATGTTGTTAATAGATGGCGTTAGTAAAATTCATTTGCAAGTTCTGAATTTCGCTAACAATACATACATGTAAATTAATTAAGTCATAGGCAACTAATAAATTGAATTGAATTTTGAATTCGCGCTGGATAAATTGTCGTTTTGGTTTAAAATTAATATGGTAAACAACAACAACTCTTTGTTAATTCCCGTTGACCACGCGGGCGGAGCCGCGGGTAAAAGCTAGTGTCCATATAAAAGGAATCATCTGTCCTCCAGGTGGGTGTGAGTGCAGCGGGCGGTGCGCGCGCCGCGGGCGCGGGCGCGGCGAGCGCGGCGCTGGCGGCGGGCGTGGCGCGCGCGCGGGCCCCGCGGCCGGGGTCGCCGCGCGTCCTCAACCTGAACGCGCCGCAAGCGCTGCACCGCGCACCGCGCCCGCACACGCCGCTCTTGCAGGTAAACATACCGCATAGTCCATTGAAATGTTACATTTTTTAGGCCTAACCTTGCGTTTTTTAGAGGACGCTATTTTTTTTTTTTATGTGATATAACTTTTTTATTTACAGTTCTAGGACAAAAAGTTACTGAACCAAAGTTGTAGGGAATTTAATTTGCAACAAAAATGTTGACAATTTTTTTTTATCAGCTTAAGAGATATATCGTAAAAACCATTTCAACCCCTATTTTCAAGATGGCGGCCGTGGGACAAGGGTGGCGACCCCACAAACTTGGTTTTAGCTTTACACTGACCCCCCTACACATCAAAAAAATAAAATTGCGTCCTCTAAAAAACGAAACCCCAAATGTAACTTTTCAATGGACTAACAGTATTGTTTTGAGACTGCAAAATTGCCATGAACGTTGAGGTGGGTGGTCCAATTATGTTCCGGTTGGAAAGGTCTCGTTTTCGGTTACACTTGTTTAGAGGCGACCATCTTAGTCCTCAAGGGTAGCAACACATCTGTGACTGACTTGGAAGTTGGATTTACTAACTGGACTATTAATAAAACTAACTAACAGTCCATGCACCAGTCCACTAGGTTTTATATAAAAGCTAATTGGTTCCATATAGAGTTCGCCCGGGGCAGTACCACCGCCCGCCACGGTACTTAGTACCATTTCTGCCGTGTAGTAATTGTTTTTAAAGCAATTATGGTCCGGTTGGAAAGGTGTGGTTTCCGGTTACACTTCTTTAGAGGCGACCATCTTAGTCCTCAAGGTTAACAACACATCTGTGACTGACTTAAAACGAGACTCCTACTAACAAGTACTAACTGGACTATTACTAACACCAACTAACAGGACTAACTATCACTAACAGTCCCCAGTCCTCATAACTACTAACGAACTGACCAACTAATGTTCTAATTAACTTTCTCAACTAATTGGACTAACCATCCCAGTCCCTAATTGAGTCTTGTTCAAAGTCAGTCACAGTTGTCATGGGCGGCAGCGGATGGGTGGTGCTGCAAGCTCGTTTGCTATCCTGTATCCATAAAAAAAAATTAGATTGATCGTAGGAGACGCACATAGGATAGGTAACTACCTCAAAGAACCGTCTTTCCCTGTTTAGCTTTTTACTTTTACCCTACTGTAAGTCATATTTGAAAAATTTTAATTAGAATTAAGGAAGGTTACGACATAAAGCAGTATAACTCGAAACGCTGTTTTCAAAAAACCTAATGTAACTAAGTTTAAACAACAAATTATTGAGGCGATACGAAATTAGCGGGAACAGCTAGTAAGGTATAAATAACACAAATAGTTGGTATATTATTGTTATATATTTGAAAAATTTTAATTAGAATTAAGGAAGGTTACTACATAAAGCAGTATCACTCGAAACGCTGTTTTCAACAAACTTAATGTAACTAAGTTAAAACAACAAATTATTGAGGCGATACGAAATTAGCGGGAACAGCTAGTAAGGTATAAATAACACAAATAGTTGGTACGAGTATGTATTTTAAAAATCAGTAGGAGCAGCTTGCGCGGATGGTCCTCACCCCCTCGTATAAAAATTGTTCTGTTTTATATTGTGTATACAGGGTGTCCCAGGAAATAGTGTCAAGCGGTAGCCTAGAGATAGAGCACCCCTAGGGCTACCCGAATCACCCCCATGTATGTTCTGCAACTTTTCGTAGTTTTCGAGTTATGATTTTTTTTGTATTTTTTTTTGATACCTTGGTTTATTTGACATTATTGGTCACAGAGGGATAAATTGTTGAGATACAAGCTTGATTTTTTTTTCTGAAATAGGTGAATAGTACTTATTGCAGATACAAAAACAATTGTGGGCCCATATGCTACTATTAAGCCATAAAAAAATGTTGAACTCTAAGTTTGTTAAAATTTTAAAATTAAGGATCTCTTTTAGGACGATTTAAAAAAAAACTTATTCTAAAAATGTTTCCAAAATCTCTTTCAAAAACTTCCCAATTTCATTAGCTATTTGCCATGTAAATTTCATAGAGCTATCTCTACGGCTTCATCCTTGAAAGAATGTTTTAAACACGGTAAGTCGAAAAAACTTAATTTAAAGATCGGGCTAAATAAAACTAAAAATTAATTATCATTGATTGTTCATTATTAAATTACAAAATGTCTCCCTTCCTGCGCAATGGCAATTCTACATCGCCTTTCTACAACGTTTAAAATGAGATTCGTCTGTTCACAAAATCGTATTAAAAAAATAAAGACTTTTTTAAGGCGATGTAGGATTGCCATTGCGCAGGAAGGGAGACATTTTGTAATTTAATAATGAACAATCAATGATAATTAATTTTTAATTTTATTTAGCCCGATCTTTTAACTAAGTTTTTTCGACTTACTGTGTTTAAAACATTCTTTCAAGGATGAAGCCGTAGAGATAGCTCAATCAAATTTACATGGCAAATAGCTGATGAAATTGGGAAGTTTTTGAAAGAGATTTTGGAAACATTTTTAGAATAAGTTTTTTTTTAAATCGTCCTAAAAGAGATCCTTAATTTTAAAATTTTAACAAACTTAGAGTTCAACATTTTTTTATGGCTTAATAGTAGCATATGGGCCCACAATTGTTTTTGTATCTGCAATAAGTACTATTCACCTATTTCAGAAAAAAAAATCAAGCTTGTATCTCAACAATTTATCCCTCTGTGACCAATAATGTCAAATAAACCAAGGTATCAAAAAAAAATACAAAAAAAATCATAACTCGAAAACTACGAAAAGTTGCGGAACATACATGGGGGTGATTCGGGTAGCCCTAGGGGTGCTCTATCTCTAGGCTACCGCTTGACACTATTTCCTGGGACACCCTGTATATAAACTACACTCAAAACATTTATTCTTAAAATACAATGATTAAATAAAATTACAGAAAATGACTACCGCGACTTTGCGTCCTTTTGTATTACCCACTATATTTTAATTAGTATTACATATTTGACTTTTGCGCATTCAAGGTCAGAGTACATACATATTTTTTTTAAATTTTATACTTCGAACAATTTTTATAAAAACTGATTGTCCGCTACCAGATGAAGATCGGGGATTCGGAGGAAGATCGCAGTTCCCCTCGGGTATTAAACCTTCACCCAGCACAAGGCTTGCACCCCGCTGCGCGTCCCCGCACTCCGCTGCATCAGGTGAGGTCTGATTGCTTAGAAGTCTCAGGTTCGATCCTCAGGTCTGGAAAAGCTTGCGGTGACAGCCCGACAGCGGACTATTGAACTCACCTGTCACTCGAGGAGGTCTGAGTCTGATGAGGGATCATGTGCGATTTATGAAACAAAATGTCACGCGCTGTGACGGTGCAGTAAAACAACGGAGGAAACCTGCATGCCTGAGAGTTTTCTAATTTCGGGATTTTATATTTAACAGTGTCCCTTCGCATTTATAAATCAAAAGTCCATAGGCCTATAATAGGACTGTCTGTTTGTATGTTAGATTGAATTTTAGGAAATATATGTAAAACTAAAGTAACTGAATGTTATTACTAGCAACAGCAACAACAACAGCTCCCCGCGCACCAGATGTCGCCACACGTCCTGGGCCAACAGGTCCACCAACAACAGGGACATCCACAGCTCAACCAGCTAAAACTTACTACTCAACAAGTTAGTGATTTGATGGCATTTTTATTTTATTTTACTTTACCACTTACTTATGAGCAATAACTCATAAAAAAGACCTCGAATGGAGACCTCGACTCGATAAAAGGAACACAGGCCGCCCTTCGGCAAGGTGGATGGAAGACCTGAAGAAGGCCTTGGGAAACTACTGGATTCAGAAAGCACGGGTCGGTGGTCGGAGGAGTGTGAAGCCAACCTGAAGTCTTCGAAAAGGCTAAACGATTATTTACAATTGAAAAAAAAACGGGACCGACAGCTTAACGTGCCTACCAAAGGACGCAAGCGCAATGAAATTTTGCCACTAGCGGTCATACCGACCGTGCCCGATGTTGCTTGCATAACTTGCTTGATCACATATAACCGACGCAGACTATGCACAGTTAATTTTCTTAAGTTCTATCAAAATGGTCAAGATAAACATCGTAATGAAACTTGCATGTCTGATTGTTCTTATTCATGTTCTCAATGGGGTTTAGCAGACTTCTGGAAGTGACGATCCATAAAAGTTATTTCTGAAATTTATGAATTATCTTGTTTATTCTAAATAAATATTTCTTTTCAGCAACATATCCTCCTCAATCAACAACATCAAGTCCAAGGACAAACAACGTCGCGCATAATTACCCCCCAGGGTACAATTGTAACACCAAATATGCAACCACAATTAACTCAGCAGCATATGGTGGTTCAATCTCAGGGCAACGGTCCAGTTCTTCAACAAACGAACATAAATGTGATCCAACAGAGATCATCACCTCATCCGCAAGTGCAACTGCCGGTCAAAAAAGTGGTTGTTCAACCTAATAATGCTAACGATATGGACGATTTGGAGGAGAGTATCACGGCAGCGATAGTGCAGAAGGCACCCGCGGAGAATGTGAACACCTCTCAACAGTTTCACACTCCACCGCCGAATATGCGTCCGAACCATTCCGCTCACACTACACAACAACATCACATCACATTCACATCTCAGCACAATTACCAACAGCAGCAAGTTAGTTACGATCAGCAACACATGCAACAAGCGCCGCCGACGCTCACTCAACTCTTGATGGAGCCTGACACTGCGGAAGAGGAGAGGCAACTAGTGACCCTACCTGGCGGCCAGAGAATCACGGTGGCGGATTATAAGAGAATGCAAAAATCGTCACTCGCTATGAATTCTCAACAACAACAACCTCGGTAATCATTTTTTTATGTGAAAAAAATACAGTCGTTATGTATAATAAAAATGACGGAATTTGGAAAGTACATGACATCAAATATTACGTTTGCGTGGTGTACGTGAATAAACGCATTAGTTGAATTCGCTTCAAACGTATATTATTTCGAAATTAAGCATGATTTTTTTTCTAAGATTTTTTCTGTCAGTCAAAGTTTAAAATATCAGAATAATGATAAAAACATATTATCTGAATTATCTTAATTATCTATTTTCAGCTTTTTAGTAAATTAATATGGTTTTAGTAATGTTACCCTGCCAACTTTCGATACGATATTAATACGATTTAAATACCCCTAATGTCAGGATTTAGGATAAGAACATTTTCGAAAGCAAAGAAGAAATTTATTATAAGAAATAATTTATGCCCTTTAATGATCACAGGGAAAGTGGAAGGCAGACGTTGGTTAGGAGTAAAGAGCAGCAAAGGCCAGTGCAAAGAGTTACTCCAATGCAAGCACAACAACAACCTACACAATCTGGTATGATTCTGAATATCTATGAATTACACGCGAAACCCAAAACCATTTTTGACTGTGAAAATCATGAAAAAGTGGTTTTGACCAATGTCCTCAGTCTAAAATTTAGCATTTCATTTCATTTGATTATTATATACTATACAATGTTTTTTTTTAAACTGGTCAATTTGGGGAAATCTGAAACCATAGAAAATACAAAGAATCTTTCTTAGGAAACAAACCCTTTTTTTAAATACATAAATAAATTTGGCATTACAAATTTTGATTTTCCAGTGTTCCATAAATGGTTAATTATATTATTAAGTGATTTAAATTTGAGGTTTCAATGTTTAGATCGTTATACAGCATGTCTAGATTGTTGTACAGCCTTTACTGCTGGGCCTTGAAATATGAAATATTGACATTAGGTAGGTAGGTTCTCTTCATAATGTAGGCATCCAATTAAGAATGGATTTGCAATAGTCCATCCCTAACAAGGTAAAAAGAGGGGTTAAAACTTGAACTTCTTCATTTCTCAAGCTATATCCATGAAAATTAAAACTAAAGCTATTATTTAAAATAACCAAATACATGTTTCACCTTTTTTTAAATTGTACCCCAATGATAGTATAATTGGTGGTTCAATGCTTAGACCGTTGCAGAACAGCTGAACTTTAAACGGATTTTAGTTAAACTGTGCACACATGTAAACGATATGTAACATAATTTTTATTGCGAAAATACGTTCTCTTGGACAGAACTATAAGAACTATGTATATAATATGTACCAATAATACTAAAATCGTTCATAAGATGAAGCCTCATCATCATACAGTCTCTACAACTGGTCCTAAAAATATGCAATTATACAATAAATAACATTAAATAGCATAAGTTTTATTCCGAAAATATTTTCTCAAGAGTAGAAACATCCAGTTTCAAAGTTTTACTTGATAATGCTGATTGAAAGCGTTCAAAGGCTGAAGTGCAACCAATATCCAGCCAATTTGATAGTGATGACCTAGCTTCTTTTTTTATTTATTATACAACACGTATCCAGGATGACTACATAGCATCATTTTTATCCCGAAAATATGTTCATAGAGAAGCAAAAGTTTCCTTGATAATACTGAAAATGTTCAATGAAGTCCATACAATGTCCAGAAAATTTGATAGCGGGCCAAGCACAGACCCCTAAACTCACTCAGAACGCTATTTTTTTAAATTCAAAATTCAGGCATGCAAATTATTATAAGAGAAACACTTATTTTAGAAAATAATGAAGTTGCTACGGCGGGTTCAGAGCCAGCTGCAGAGCCACAATCAGCAAAAATGTTAATCTTCTTACAAAATGGAGAACAAAGACTTATTACCTTTACATTGCCAAAAGAAAGCTGTACCCTTCAAGAAGTTCTAGAACAGGTAATATGTATAGAAGACATGACATTATACTGTCGATAATCAGTTCTTGTGTTAAGATCAAATGTATGAGTTTCTTGATTGATTGCAGGTTAATGTTCCTTTCACTGAAGATACTCACATTCAGTGTATGCAAAATACGAGTAGCGAAATAGATTATTTTGTATCAGTGGGCTCAACGACACGGATCGAAGAAATGCTAGAAAATCATCCGGTATGTTCATAATTAATGTATTACATACAAAATTGCCTGATAGAGAGGTTATTTAGATTTCATTCATATATTATTATATACTTATTAATTGTATTATTGCAGATGTTAATTGGTGATATCAGCAATAGAAGTTCACCCAATGTGTTATCCCAACCTCAAAGTAGTGAAATGTCAACTCCCGAAAAATCAATGTGTCCAGATAATGGTTGGTTGTTTACTGCATTTAAACAATAATGAATAGTTTGATAGTTCATAGTTGAAATATAATTACGATGGCTTTATATTTCTTTTTTAACAGTAAGCAACAGTCCTGAATCACCAGAACAACGATCACCTCCGCCACGATTTGTAGAAGGGATGTTAGCACTTTGCAAGACCTGCGGCTATACTGGATGTGACTTCAGCCGCTGCCAAAGGTCAGAAAATCTGATTAAATATGTTAATATAACTCATTCCTGTTCTTCTACTTTAATTCTGTACAGATTTTTAAATTACAGATGTAAACGTGTATTTACCGAAGAACCTAAAGCTGTACCCATGCCCAGTAAGAAAGAACAAAAGAGAAAAGAACCAGAGAAACTTACGTAAGTAATCAATAATAAATACACTTTTATTTTGGTAAGATTAGTGGACGCCCGCTTTGATTGCGTGGATATAACAAAAGTTTCGTTTATAGTTCCTGTGATTTTTCAAGGAAACAATTGAAAAACTCTGCTAGTTATAACAAAAATCTCTTATTTTTTCTCTCGTTTTTGCTATAATATTATAGCAAAAACCCAAATCTGCGCAAAAATTCCTAGTAAGCTGAATTTTTGTATACACATTTATTACGGACTTGCTTGTAATGAAGATGTGAAAAATCGACATTGATATCGTGCCGGCTAAAAAAGTTAAGGTAAAAAGGTCACGAAAATCAGTTTTTCGCAAATATCTCGCGATCTATTGCTCGGAGGTCAGCAGAGGTCATTAAAAAAATTGTTTGTCGTGAAACTATCTACAAAAAATGCTTTTTTCTTTTTTTAATTAACCTTAGAAAGCGATTAGAATGCATACACACGGTATTGTATACCGTACGTACATCAAGGCGTAAACTCAATTGCTTTTTAATTCATGTTTGTATGTGTCATAAAAACTTCTATCTGATACTTGGTCGTTTTGTGAAAAATATACTTATATTATAGGGGTTGGGAACTTAGTTAAATCTACTTAATATTATACAAACGCCGTTCATTTATTACGACGCCGTAATAAAGGTGTATACCAAAATTCCGCTCACTAGGAATATTTCCGCAGATAAATCTAAAATGACTGGGCTATTAGTATAGATTTGTTGTTACATGTATAACTTGTTTCAGTGCCTGTGGTGAAGGTATCAAATTGAATTTACTGAAGACTACGATGAAAACGTTAAACAGTAAAACTGTAAGTATTATACAGTAGCACTTAACAGAGTAGCTCTCATTGAGCTTGTTTCTGTAATGTTTTTTTTTCTTTTAGCTCCCGCAAGATAAAAAACCTGCAAGAGTGAGAAAACCAAGAGGAAAACAACCAGACCCTGAGCCTGTTATATTAACTTTGAGTTCAGACGAAGAAGACTCAAATAGTTCAATGTTGGGCAACCAGGTAAAAAAAAATACATACATATATGTATGTGAATCAGTTTATATATAATTCATGTATTCACAGTGCTGTTTAATTACAGCATGAGCATACAAGTCACGTTAAAGAACCAACATTAAGTGAAATAGAAGGTGGGACTCCAGACAGTGGCATTAGTATGGATTATGCTGATGGTAAGTATATACTATGCTATTTTTTTAATGAAGGTGTTGCGTGATCTTATCTTGGTTAAAGTTTTTCTTTCTTTATTTTCTTTTTTTCTTTCTTTCATTCATCCTAAAACATCGCAGTTTATATGATAAGTGTGCAAAGAATTTTTAAATACGCAGAGGGCCGAAGTACCTTGTTACCTTGAGGTAACAAATTTGGAAGCATCAATTTTTTTGCCCATTTGTTGCCGGTAATAAGAATATAGTATTAAACACTTGTGGACTTGTTTTGAGCGAGAATATGTAACTGACATAAAATAACTAATATGTACAGTCACGAGCATTAATATAAGACCATGGACACATCAGCAAAAATATCTACCTCAAGAATGCGTTAATAAGTATTATCTGCCGGCACGAACGCGGCAAAAATATCTATCTGATCGTCGTCATGTCATAGACTGCGTATTAAAGTGACGACAAAAACGACGTTTGCCGGTCCGGTCGCCACAGACATCATAATGTTATGACGTCGCTAATAGCCGTAATACACGCTCGGATTTGGTCGGCGGACCAAATCCGCGTACCAAATCCGTTCTCGCTACAGACGGCCGGATCGGACAGTTGCTTCATGTAAGCATGACGTAAGCGGACCGAGGCGGACACAATTAATAATAATTATGTTCGCGGACTACTCTACAGACGCCCAGATTTGGTCGGGAAGCGGACCAAATCCGGGCGTGTATTACGGCTATAAAACAAAAGCTATGAATTCTTATCTCTGTGGAAATAACACTGCATAAATAAACTACTCTATGAAATTTGGCGTGCCAATGTCAAAAGTGATATCTTCTAATAAGTTTAGAACTTTAGTGAAAGGGACAGATTTGAGTAAAAAGTACTGCTCTGTTCTATTCGAGAAAACTCTTCAGTTCTTGCTGGCGACATGGAAGTTCAGTAATCCGCAAAGACCCGAAGTGATACAAATGAAGTAATTTGTGCTTATAAATAATATAGACACAACACAGGTTTGTAGGTGGTAGAGCCCATAGGGAACCAAATAGGTTTTTTATGAAACCTAATTTGTTCCATATAAAGTTCGCCTGGGGCAGTACCAACGCCCACCATGGTACCCAGTACCATTTGTGCCGTATAATAATTGTTTTTGAATCAATTATGGTCCGGTTGGAAAGGTGTGGTTTCCGGTTACACTTCTTAAGAGGCGACCATCTTAGTCCTCAAGGGTAGCAACACAACACATCTGTTGACAGACTTAGAACGAGACACCTACTAACAAGTACTAACTGGACTATTCCTCCAGTCCAGGACCAGTCCTCATACCTACTAACGAACAGACCAACTAATGTTCTAATTAACTCTCAACTAATCCCAGTCACTAATTGAGTTTTGTTCTTTGTTCAAAGTCAGTCACAGTTGTCATGGGCGCCAGCGGATGGGTGGTGCTGCAAGCTCGTTTGCTATCTTGTATCCATAAAAAAAAAACAATAAAAATAGTGATTTAACACAAAAACCAAAAGTAGTGCCAAAATTGTTTACCAAACACCTCGCACCCGCGCTGCGTTATATGTACATACTTAATTCTGAACATCATGTCTAGTTGGCAATGTGCTTCGTAACTTATCTTCCCGGGTAACATCGGCATTCACAGACCCGTAGACCCCACGTATTACCGAACTACCGAAATTGCTTAAAAGGCTATGAACATTAGATCAATAGATTAATAGTTTAACATTATTACACATGTTTTACATTGTTTAACAATATTAGATCAATAGTTTCGATGATAATAATTCACTGGGCACATTGATTGAGTCTTACACAATAGTAATTTGACGTAACGATCATAACTCCTATGAAAACTTTCGCAATAGTGCGACTTATACATGAGCGGTGATTTAATCCGACTTACCCCGAAACCACATCACAGAGCAAAACACAAAACAGTTCCATGACTTCTAGATTGAATTTGTCATCAGTGAAATCATTAGTTTGAATTTGTTGTAAATCCCAAAAAAACGATCCAATCGTTGTCCCTTTAACAATGAGATACCTACACAATTCGAATTAGGTGTTTGACAAGTCATATCGTACGATATAAATTAATTCAACACATGAAACTTTTACTTATCTGCCTCGAAATTCTTTATTGATTTGACTATCCACAATACTAATTTGACAACGCACAGTGTGTTATGAACCTCGATTTTGTTTCACTTCGTTTTTATTCGAAAATACTATAGTCAATATCATTACAAACGTCTGAGTAAAACTCCCAATGCGATACAGCTATTAGTTTTTTTGTTACACCGTTTCAAAGTTTGCCTATACCCGGGTCCAAAAATTCACAAATTATTTTTTTGCAGAAAAACCAAATTGGATACTATAAAATTGATTATGCCAGCTAATTGTGCAGATATAACTATACTACCCTTAAAATATTTGTCCTATTACTGTGGTCAAATAAAGTGGAAAATGTATTTTTATCATTTTCGGTCTTATTCGTTTTTCTCAGGTATAATGCCGTATTAGATGGAGATTTTTCATGAATCGATAGCTTATATAAATGACTATTATCAGTATTAAAATCATATTCTAATTCAGCGTTATTCAAAAAATAAACGACATTTAAAGTTTTATTCAGGGTTGGCACTATAAAATCCGGATAATAATAATATTTGGTGTCAGGATTTTAAAAAATATAATAAAATATATCGTACTATCTTTCAAATTTTAATTGATTCATAAGGGTCATCAGTCGTTTTGTAATGATTCATTGAAAGTCATGAAACACGTATAAAATATTTTTTTAATACAGTTGCTCAAAAAGTGGCGTATTACAGGGACGTATAGCGTTCGGGAAGTGAGCTATTACACACTCGTGTTTTTTCTTTACCTTTTCCGAACTCGTGCGTTCTCTTTCCCAACTGTCAAAATAATGTTTATTAAAAAGAAAAAACCAACCACGAAGTTTTTATTAAAAAAAAAAATCATAGAAGTTTTTATATGCAAATATTTCTAAAAAAAAGCTACTAATTTGTTTCAATATCAGATTTAATGATTTGATTCAATGAGTTAGGTTAGGTTTCATTTCATTTCATCTCATAAAATTTCATGTCAATAAAAAAATTCTACTGAAGACTTGGCTGTATGGGCATAGTTCCCTTTGCCTACCCAGAATGGGTGAAGAAAACAAAAAAAAATCTCTCTTACGGTTAATAAAAATATTAACTTAAAAATATAATTTGTGTGAACTTCGACGTTCAAAGACAGCGAGTACGAAATTTTAAAATTTAACGATTGATCATATTCACCAAATGGGTTGATCTTTCTGCCACTACTGTGAATAAATAAAAAAGACTTGATAGCATTTTAACTTGATTTTCGGATACCCTAAACATCTTAACTAGTATATTGTTTTTCTACAAATCGATTTATCTATGAAAAACAATATTAAAATAAAAGGTTGTGTAGATGAACATTAAAAAACGTATACCGGATGTAATAAAAATTATCTTGATGTGACAACCCTAACCACAATAAATCCGGATATAACTTTAATTAGTTATTACTTTTGAATAACGCGGAATTAGAATATGATTTTAATACTGATAATAGTCATTTATATAAGCTATCGATTCATGAAAAATCTCCATCTAATACGGCATTATACCTGAGAAAAACGAATAAGACCGAAAATGATAAAAATACATTTTCCACTTTATTTGACCACAGTAATAGGACAAATGTTTTAAGGGTAGTATAGTTATATCTGCACAATTAGCTGGCATAATCAATTTTATAGTATCCAATTTGGTTTTTCTGCAAAAAAATAATTTGTAAATTTTTGTACCCAAAATAGGCAAACTTTGAAACGGTGTAACAAAAAAACTAAAAGCTGTATCGCATTGGGAGTTTTACTCCGACGTTTGTAATGATATTGACTATAGTATTTTCGAATAAAAACGAAGTGAAACAAAATCGAGGTTCATAACACACTGTGCAACGATCGAAACTCTAAAATCTAAATGAAAACATACGCAATGGCCCGGCCGACTAACAAAATAGACATTTTTTTCACGCAGACCACCAAGACAATGTTTTGCAACTTGTTTTTGATGCGAACATTGCCAAAACATTGATATTATCGTGAAGGGAAAATTATTTTTATTGTGAGAATGGTTAGTGGGTTTGTACTTGTACTATTAAGTAGGTATTCTGTGGCATTATTAAAAATCTTTGACAGATAAAACGATTCTTTTATGGATTGTACGATGTACCATGTCATAAATTCATTTTGTTTTGTATCTGTGGTGTCAGTCATGGTATGGCATGGCTGGCTATTCGTTCGCTATGAAACTAAGCGTTTTTTGCGAGTTACATATTTATAAAAATCAAGAAAAATGTATAAAAAGGGATGGATCGCCTTTAATGAAGGTATGAAATACCCTAAACTCTCCTAATATTAAACTGTTGAATATAAAGTAGTTTTAAACCGTTGCCATAACTCATTACGTCTTTCATATTTCTTGTACGTATTTGTTCAATTTTCGTCGCGATATATGTATGTAATTCGTATTTTTATTAGCGTAATACAAAGATATATGCGATTATTGACTCTATTGCAGTTATCACCTTATCAGCAGTTAGCAGCTTATCATATAAATATTTGACCAAAATGTTATTTTTTGGACAACCTTAAATTGGATGAAATCGATGTTAACTGATTTATGTGAAAAACCTTACTTCTAGATGAGCCGAAATGTTATTATTTTTAATTTTATCTTCTGAGAATGCTCAAAATTGAGTATTTAATTGTGAAAAGAAGCTAGACATACACAAATGAGGAACTTAGTTGAAGTTTGTTGCCTGCCTGCATTCGCCGTGTGAAAAGGTGATAGAGTGATGTACTTGGGACAACCTGACTACATTTCTAAATTTCTGCTATGACCCTTCTTAAGTAACCCCCTGTCTTTGTCAAGCTCAATTTTATTCTTTTATAGGCTTACAATGTAAGAGTATGTTTCCTCAGAGTGGAGTGAGCTTTTCACACATTTGACATTTTAAAACATTCTTTTCCTTGTTAAATGTATGAACACACTGCTCCACTCCGTACAGCTTTTTATCTGTGAAAAGCAGCCTAGGAGATGATAGGAAGAGAGGATAGGTGGATAGTGTATTACTTGGATTTGTAAGAAATGTTTGAATGTTGAGTTTGAAGAAATTAAATCTTATCGACTGTAACACTGCATGAACACATTGAAAGGAAACCTGAATGTCTGATAGTGCTCAATAGTGTTAGAAAGTGCCTTCCTTCAGAGGCAGAGATGCATTGGTGACTCCTCTGGTGTTGCGTATATTTATAGGCCACTGTGTTTATTTACCATGAGGTGAGGCTTGTTTGCTAGGCTGTGAACTTTTGCTGGATTTCTCTCAGTCCGAGATAAAGGTTTGTAAATATTATGATCTTAAGATGCCTATTCGGTGCAAGATCAAAGATCAATCAAAAATGAAAAGATGCTACTAAAATATTGTGGTATCAAAAAAATTCTTTGCTTTACAGATGAAAGTAGAGACAATATGGCACAACCTACTGTTGGGATCAGTACCGCACTTAACTGTCGTACAGTTAAAATTGGTTCATATAAATACACTCCCAAAGAAAAGGTAAGTTTATTTCATATAAAAATAAAATCTTGTTTTGCTAGTAATGATTTTTATTATCTGACAACCCATTGAATTAAGAGTCATGATGTTCATCATCATCATCACAAACCTTTTTTTGCTCCACTGTTTGGGCATGGGTCTCCTCTCAAAATGGGAGGGGTTCAGGCCTTAGTCCACCACACTGGCCAAGTGCGGATTGGCACACTTCACATGCATTTGAGAACTCTCAAGCATGCAGGTTTCCTTACGATGTGTCCTTCACCATTACAGCAAGTGACATTAAATTTTTTAAATCGTACCTAACTCGCCGCTTGGGCTTGGACCCGGACCGCTTGAATGAGAGGTGAGTTCTATAGCCACTGGGCTGTCATGATGTTACTGATCATAAATTGAGTATGAATCAACTAAAGGCTGGTTCTTGATTTGTCCATGTGGCAACAGATTGGGATGGGATTGGAAAGCTTGTGCCAAAACTTTACAGTATTGCCTTACTCAGGTAATGGTATAAAATCCTGCAATACCGTTTGTATGAAAGTTAAATCCACGTGAATATATCTTTCCGCCATTTTGTTTGCTTTGAATACGTGGCCATCCGTACATGGCCCCGTATAAGCATCCCGAGACGTGGTAAACCGAAACGAACCCTTCCCGCTTCCGCGCACTCTACTAATCAGTAAACGCTTATTGTAACATGGGCGCTCGGTATGATTTCGGTACCGCGTATACCGAGAATACAGATTCCGCACTGCTGCCACTCCGACAAATTATTAATCGACCTAGGTTCATAAAAATTAATGGGATATTATTAATCAAAAAATCTATTAATGATAAAATTAATACTAAGCCAAGCGGCAAAATCATGTATTTCTTAAAAATTAAGTGGCGATGATGAATGAATCACAATGATTAATTAGATCACTTAAAATGTGTTTGTCTTGCGGTAGTAAATTTGTTAGGTACTGTTATACTACTTGAAATTTTAATTAGTTGTATTTTAGCATATTCTTTTGAAAATCACACATATTATTAATTTAATTTGATCAAGGTACATTATTATTGAACTAGCGTTTCTATCGTTCAAGTAGTCATTTATTTTATAGGAAGCATTATTATGGAGGTTTTGTTTAATGTAAGATTTAAATTTAATCTCTAAGAGACAAGTAATTTAATTACCAATATGATTTTTCAGGTCTTTATGTCATCAAAAGGTATAAAAATCATAGCACCTTCCCTTAAGAATGAATCAAAAGAAGTGGCATTATTGATACCTACTCATGAAATTGTCAAGATATTGATGCACTCTGGGAAAGGACTTCCAGTTGTTTTTTTGTACATTACAAAGAAATGTGGAGTATCTATAAGAAAAGAATTAGATATGACTGATGAATCAGGTATTTGAACTAAATACTTTGCTTTAGATGCAACACATTAGCGTCTCACAACTGAGAATGCCTGGCCACACTGCTTCATTGCAGATTGGTTCAAAGTTTTTTATTTAATCTGTACTGGTTAGTTGCTAACCAGACTATTGGAAGTTTTTATTTAGTGTGAAGGTCACAAACATGACCTTGCAGCTGTTTTATTTTGTTAACAACCAGTGCCGATAGCAACAAGCCCTGGACGAATTGTATGATCTCATGGAATTCAGCCTCCAGCAGTCTCCCTTCAAAGGCTGGTCAAGACCGGAGGACAGCTTGAAACTATCGAATATGTATATAATAAGTGAAGTACATACTTATTTTATTTCTTCCCTTGATTCACAGGTCCATATTATGATCCTACTTCAAAGGTAGACCCTTTTAAAAGAATAACTTTACTACCTGATCTTATCACTGATGAAGCCAAGATAAGTATGAAAAGACTTTTTGAAAAAGTAATTGATGAATTGAATGGCAAAGAAGCCAATGAATTACTAGTAAGATCTTGCCCCAAAGAGTCTAATAATGTTACAAAAATGGTTACAAGATCAGCCAACTCCTCAATTGGGCCCGGAGCTAAAAGGTATGTTATAGAAACTGATTACATAAATCTTAGATTCAATCATATTCCTAGTCCCTTATTTTATTTACAAGTGTAGTATGTAGGTCAATAGAAAACGAGGAATTGTAATTTATTATTCTGTTAAATAAATAAGTATTTAAAATGATTAGATATTCATATACATACAATGTAACTATTAAAATATAAAGTTTTCATTGCTTTTCACTATTCATGATATTATTAATTTAATTTGCAGCGCAAACCCAGCTGAAATTCGACAAATATTGATATACCCTCCAGGGAAAGGTGGTATACCTATTAATACTGAAGATTATATGTGTCTAGCTCAAGATCAATTTCTGAATGATGTTATCATCGATTTTTATCTCAAACATTTAGTACATGACATTTTAACGCACAGCCAGAGAGAAAAGACTCATATTTTTAGTACATTCTTTTATAAAAGACTTACCACTAAACCAAGCAAAGTCAATAAGAGTTCAAATCCCCATGAATGGGATTCAAGCTTAACTCCAGCCCAAAAGCGACATGCAAGAGTTAAAACCTGGACAAAGAATGTTAATATTTTTGACAAAGATTTTATTGTTGTTCCTATTAATGAAAATTGTCATTGGTTTGTGGCTATCATATGTTACCCAAGCCTTGATGGCTGCAGGAGTATGATAGACAACAGGACTGTTACACCACAAGAAATTAAAAAAAGAGGTAACAATGACACAGTCATAGTTATATTAAATTTTTGTAAAATTATATACATACTTTAAATGGCAACATCTCATTTTCTTACAGAACGAAGATCATCAATACAAATAGGAAATACAACAATAACACCACTGAATAAACAAGAGCAGCTTACATTAAATTGTGACTCTGATAATCTGAGTGAAAGAGATGAAGCAGAAGCTGAGGTATTTTGTTGTTGTAAAAATAAAAATACACCCAGGCCTTACTGGACCTTTAATGGGTTCACATTCAAGTTTCAGAGAACTTTAATATTTTAAAACATGTTTTATTTTATTATGTTATACATGTATTACTTTAAATATAACCTATGTTTATTGTTAATAATAAATTAAAATTTGTTGCAGGAGAGTGATTTAGATATGCAATGTGATTCTGATGAAGAAGAATCTGATAAAAGTTTACCAGAAAAGAAGCCTGAACCTCAAATTGTAAGAAAAAATGAACCCATCAAACAGTAAGTGTAAATCTTTTTTCCTTTAAAATTAATATATTATGTTGAAGATGTAGTTTTCGTAAGATCGTTAATTACTATAAGTTACTCAAGATAATTCAATACAAATATCCATTTTTATTCAATATATTTATATTTTCAGGCCCTGTATATTGATCTTTGATTCACTAGCTGGAGCTTCAAGGTCCAGAGTTGTAGCTACTCTTCGAGATTACCTGACTTGTGAATACCAGACAAAGGTAATATCGAGTGAACGCGCTCGCGGCGGGCATGGCGTACACTACCAGACTATCAGTGTACGCCGTGCACGTCGTCCCGAGTAATTCAGTAATAAATTTATTTTATTACCATTATTCAAATTATTGAATTATAATGCACAACTTAATTGTTTAAAAGATTAATGTGTTACAGATTTGCAAAAACAAAATATTTAATAAGGATAACATTAAAGGAAGCTGTCCAAAAATTCCGCAGCAAAACAATTTCACTGATTGCGGTTTATACTTATTACAATATGTTGAACAGTTTTTTAAGGTAATATATACTGTACTTTATCATATTTCTTCTTTGAATTGAAATTAATCTGGTTTTGATTAAATAATGATGCCTTATTTATTATTTTCCAGGATCCCATTCATGATTACTCTCTCCCTATTAAACAACTAGCAAACTGGTTTGATGAAATCATAGTGACACGGAAAAGAGAAGAAATCTCTAAACTTTTAAAGGCTCTCATGAACCGATATAATCCAGATTCACATTTAACATTGCCTGATATAAAATTCCCAACACTAAATGGTAATTAAAAATTTTGCAAATGGATTTTAAAAGCTTTTATTTAAGTTCACTCGTATGTATGTATTCATTCATGTATGTCCTGGAATCTTGCAATCAATATTTCACCCACTTCCACTGAAGCTATCGAGCTGAAATTTGGCACACATATTAGGTTCCGATGACAATGCATGAAAATAAAAAAAAAGTAATAAAAGCTGTTTAAAAAAAAATTTTTAGAGTATATAATCTTGAATTCAACCTTCAGTCAGAATTATCTGTATATTTATTTTCACAGGAAAATTAATTGAAACCGACGATCAACAAGATGAAGGCTGTGAAGGTGATAAGGGCAATTCTAGTAAAAAAGCAGATGGGAAAGAATCTGAAGTGACAACTCTCACGATAGTTAAACAGATGCCTACTGGTGATATATTTGTGAAGCGCAATTTTAGTGACTCTTCTGAAATCATACGAAAGACAATTAGACTTTCAAGTGATGGTGAAAATAGATCTGTGATGCAAATAAAGAAAGGAGATAATGATAGCCAGATATTGATACCTATCACGCGTGTAGCAAGTGATTTTGTTAAAGACATTCAAAACTCATTTATAGTTAATAAGAATAATAAGAGTTTAGGTGATAAAAAGCATGGTCTACACAATCAAAGTGTATCAAGTGTGAACTGTATTCGACAGAGCATTAGTGATAGTGAAAGTAGTACATTTCTTAAAACAAGAAGAATAAAACTCGACGATGTAATGACTGACACAAGTAAAAAATTTAAAAGAAATGAATGTTAACACTGTCGCCTGTCTAAATTATCCGATATGTTAAATTATTAACTGAATGAAATTGTATAGTTAGCATATGACCTTGTAAATACTAGTTAATAATATTTACAACATGTATTTAATACTGTATCTGTTTAATAAGGTAATGTAAAAATAGTTTTATTATATAAACTAGCTTCCATAAATACAAAAATTGTAAGTTATTGATAGTTGCCTTTTCGTTTTATCGTTATAAGTTTTACTTTTAACAAAGAAATAAAAAAAGTAATCTAAATTGATTTATTACAGTACCCATGCTACAACCCATAGACATCACTGTTGGTCACCAGTCCTATAACCACAGCTGCAGGTATGGAGTATACCTGCAGCTGTGGTTATAGGACCACGCTGCCCCAAGGCGGATTGGTACCAGTATCTAATGATTGAGCCCAAAGGCCTTCGACAAGCAATACTTATCGAAGGTGAGGAGGTGGAAATAACCGGAACCGAGGCCCTTAGAACCACGGTAGTGCCCATTATATTTTTGCAACTAGCGGTCACCCATCCACAAACCGACCGGGCCTGTCGTTGCATAACTGGGCAACCAGTAGATTTATTTTGGTGAAAATAACTACTGCTTTCTTTTTGTTGACATGTCAATTTGTTCAAATCTTACAAACTGATTTATTGTACTGAAAAAAAGCAATAGTATCATCAGCCTACATAATGTAAGTCTTACATTGTCTCGCGCTATCATGGTCACCCTACTAAAACAGGCCAGCTCGGAAGTTTCAGACGCTCTTGAGTTGCGTTTAGGGCTTTGAGCCCCCCACTCAAAGCCCTGCTTGCAGTTACTGCCGCAGAGGATGTTGCCACACAAAGCCCTGCAAATCATTAGGCAGCTTGCGTCCACAGACTAGGTAGAGATATTATATTCTGTGGTAGAGATCTTGCGTCGTTTGAGTCACGCCATTGTATTGAAAGAATTGTATCCTGATGACGAACTTTTAAGAATGAATGAGTCACAGTTTGAAGATTTATTGACAATGGTGACACCATTAACTGAAAAATCTGCCAGCCCGACGCACGATCTCCCCACTCCAAACACCACAGAACATAATATCTCTACCTAGTCTGTGGACGCCAGCTGCCGTCAGGGCTTTGTGTGGTAACATCCTCTGCGGCAGGCCCTGCAAGCAGGGCTTTGTGTGGGGCGCTTAAAGTGCCCCACACAAAGGCCTGCCTGCGCCCTGCGGCAGGGTAAGCAATTAAAAAATCGGCCCTGCAAGCACACACACGATACGATTGGCAGGGGCACTGCAAGCAGGGCTTTGTGTGGGGCGCTTTACTTACATGCACAGAGTACATTTTATCTGAAATTTACATGAAGTGATCAAGTGAAGCGTACTGAAGTTTATTTCTCAGGGATAAATCCTTTGATAACTGAATTACAGAGGATGTGTAATAAGGTCACGTGATCTGAAGCCGACTGTCTTTATATTATGGCGTCAACTCCGCCCATCAACCGCCCCCTGGCCATTGATAACAGCACAGTAGGTAGTCATTGATAACATACTAGTTCTGTTATCAATGTAGGTAGTGTTGTACTCATAGAGTCGATACTGACGATAAAACGTTTAATTAAAGTAAAAAATTAAAAAAGTTTTCTCTTGACAAGCGTGTGATCTAGTACCGTGTAATAACTAATAACTACTTCAAGTAGGTAGTTGCATGATTAGGACTCTTTGGGCTATACCCTAGAAGCTCAATCATACGTCAAATTGACCTTTAAGAAAAAAATACCCGTATCTTAGTGTGATACGCTTTAATTTGCATTTATTTTCATGTAATAGATTAACAAATTAGTGAGGATATAAAAGAAGCAAATAATTATACAATTAATGGTAGGAGGCATCAGAACGAAATTTTTTTATGACTATGTTGTCTTCTTACTATATGTTATGTTGTATTGTGTTCTATAAATTAATATTGTAGTTTTTACTTCAGCAAAATTATTGTAATAAAACATGTCACATGTTTATAACATGTAGCCTAGGTAGTAAAACTAGGTACTACAAAAAACAACGTTAAATGCTTTTAAAATAAGCATAAACTGGTGCAAAAGTTACACAAAGCCCAAACATACGTAAAAATTACCTACAAAATGGCGGGACTTACCAAGATGGTACAGCCTTTTTTTGTCAGCTCTCGGTGGCCACTGAGTTGGTTTAGATGGTCACCGCGATCGAAACAAGCATGCGGAAGAGAAAACGAATATGCGTTTTCGTATGGGTTAAAATGACGTAGATTAGGCTTCTAGGGACCACTCCAGTGACTATCGAACTCGCCTGTCAATCAAGCGGTCCAATTCCAAGCGAATCAAATTTAAACAATTATATGCGATTCAATAATTTAAAATTCATCTGCTGTAACGGTGAAGGAAACGTCTTATAAGCTCTCCATAATGTTCTTGAAGGCATAAGCAATCTTCCGTTTTGAGAGGAAACCCAGAAAGGAAAAAAGTTGCGGTGAAAAGATAAATTAAACAATTGTATGCAAATTTAAATAATTATTTTTTAGTTCATGTCGGAATAATATTAATTTCCTTAAAAAGTTTCTTTTCGACACATGTTCGTCATGTTTTTTTCCATAGTACTTGTATCTTATTTCTAAGTAATTAAAAATAACGGCTTTAATCAAAAGTAATTTATGAGAACTCTCATGTTCGGTGTTGCGATTGTTGAATATGTCCAAACGACGCACAGGTGACAGCCAACTTACTCAACTCGATGATGACTAGGCTTGAGCGTTGAATGAACGAACAGTTTTTTTCGACTGTTTACTTTGCATGAACGGTTAAACTAGTTTATAGTCTACCGATAAACCAGTTTACTCGTGAACGACATTATGTTATGTTCATGAATGAACAATCGGAGCGACACACGAATGCGTCGACTGGCGTCAACGTCGTTCAACAGCAGAGTTCGACTACTTTACAGATTACGAATAACGTGAATAAACCTGTTTGTTCGTTTCGCCACTGACGTGTCCCGAGTTTGACAGCAATCGTTCGCGAAATGTCCGAGCGCTCCGATCGATCGAATTCCGATCGGAATCCATCGATCGATCTGATCGATTCTTATTAGAATTTAATTTCTAGTAAACTACTGCTGCTATAGTAAAGTAAAAAATACTGTACGAAGCTGACTCTATAGGGAATCAATCTATATTTAATGTAAAGTACAATATTAATCCAAAAGGTATAAAAAAAATATTGACCTTGACATTGCGGGTAAATTTGAGTAAAATTTTTCTTATAAGAATCTTTTACGAATCATTCTAAAACATTTCTCAATGTTACTTAGTAATTATTAAACTAGATTAATGTGTCTTTCTTTTGATACCAATGAATCATTACTTGGAATGTAGAGTGTAACCCAATAAACCAAAACAAAGTACCCATTCCCGTGTAAATCTCCGTTAGAAATCGGGGAAGAGAAAATTTTAAAACGTAAAATCATAACTATTTTAGTCATATTCTTTTCATTTACGTATATGTAAATGTTCATAATGAACTGCTTTTCTAATAACTATAAGAGTTTTACTTATATAAACAGTAATTAATACAAAAACTTACCGATAAACCGGCCGCAATGGCCGGCAAAATTCATGTTTGTGCAAGTCGACTTTAGCACATGTTTTCATATCCGATCAGACTTTGCATTCACAGCATTTGTAGATATGTTGAAAGAATGAATCTTGAGGATTATTTACATATATAACACTAATACCATCAGTTAATGAATAAACTTTTGTTTACATAAGATAAGATCAGATTACAACCACTTGAAAACACATGACGTCACCCACTTGAAAAGATAAACAAATTTTTTTTACAATGATGACTGACGACTGTACAGATGTTTTACCTACCCAGAGAAAGGAAATTTAATACAGATTCCATATAAAGAACCATCGACAAACTCTATGGCATTCGACACAGATAAAAACTTGTTTAAATCGTATGCATCCTCCGGTCGATTTCATAAAAAATTTTTTTTTTCACTCTATGAAATATATCCGATCAAGCTTGCCATTCACAGCATTTGTAGGTATCTCTAAAGAATAAAGCTTGACGATTATTTTGATATACAACACTAATACAGTGGGATAATAGATAAACTTTTGTTTACATATGAAAATATCAGATTACAACCACTTAAGAACACGTGACGTCACCCACTTCAAACATTTTTTATAAAATATTGGTTTCGTCAATATAAATGTTTTACCTACCCAGAGAAAGGAAATTTAATACAGATTCCATATAAAAAAACATTATCTGTGCAAAAATTGGGCGTATTTTGTTGCCTGGACATTTGGGCGTATAGATTTTTAGGCTGCATATGCAGCCCGGACATTTGAGCGGTATGTTAGTGTAGGCTGCAGATGCAGCCCGGACGCTTGAGTGGTTCGACTTGATTTTGTTTTCGCTTAGTCGACGCAACGCGCTTGAGTAGTTTATCGTACACACAAGTTTAATAATCAGCCTGCCAGTAAATGTATGAAAATATGAAGGGAAGTTAATTTCAATTTGCAAGTACAATTCGTGGATCAGTCTATTAGTAAACAAATTTAAACTAAACGAGCTATTTAATCATAAATCTGATTTTGCACTACGAGATATGTAATCTTAAATCTGATTTTTCACTAAACGGTGGATAAACAATGACAAAAATTTGTATAAACGCTGCTCCGTCTACCATGTAAACTAGTAGAAAATAGAACTGTTTTTTGAACTAGTTTATCGTAGACGATAAACCAGTTTCGTTTCGTCGACTGTAAAAACGTCAACGTCCCATCACTAATGATGACGCAGGAAGCCCATTGATACCAAAACTGTTTTTATAAAATGGCGTCCGCTTACCTGCAAAACCGGCTTCAAGGCGGGTCTTTGTTGATACATCGTAAGATTTTACTAATTGAATTGAATGTGCGACATTACTTGTACCTTTTCTACAAGTACAGATTGTAACGTGTGAGAATGAGATAGATATATTTTTGTTATTGTGGTTCATATTTGCATGATATTTCTATAATGAAAAAATATATAGGCAAAAGATAAATCGTATTGATGTATTGATCAATTGATATTGATTACTTGCTCTGTGCTCGCTCAGGGAGAGAATGGTATATGAAATAAAAATACCAAAATACCAATTGGTCATGTGCTAAAAGTGCATATTGTAGTGTTTATGTTTACTAAAATTTGTGTTGACTTGGATTAGGAGAAAAAAGTATGCATGTGAACAGTTTCTTAATATCCCCATCATTACTATAAATATATTATACACTGGATATAAACCATGTCCATTAATGTCCATGTATTCCTCTGATTGGCAAGGGTCTCTCCCACAGCCACAGGCCAGGCCACAGTTATAGGTCTTGAGCATACCGTACGTATGTCAGATCAGAAATCCATAAATAACAAATATAGTGCATATTTTTAACATAAAGGTTGTGAAGTATATTTTAATCAATATATACTAAAAAAGTTAGTGTAATTAAATTATGGTATGATTATGGGACTTACATAATAATATATATTTTATACTCTTAGACTTTATACTTTTGGTCAAGGTTATTATTGTTTTTATTTTTACCCAGAGCGTACCTTTGGAAGTTTAGGGGCCGAAAGTTTTGCCTTCATTAAATTTCTACAATATTTCTGAGCTATTGTGAATATTCCAGAGCACACATTCCAGAATGTTCTGCAAAGATCCAGACTATTCTCTAAAATGTTAAAATATCCTAGAACACTGGAATGTTGTAGAATATTCTCGAAAAAAAATCACTCAAAGCCACTTAAACATTACAAGACATAAGAGAAAACTCTGAAACTTACTAATCAGAAATCTTAACTAAACTAAAACTATGTAATAGAACAAGGATGATTGCCAAACAGCTGTTGTGTTTTCCAAAAAATTAGTTTGTAGTTTTACGATTTATGAAGTGCAAGGACATATATTCAAATATTGCAGCATCAATAAATACTACAATAAAACCTTACACCAAGTTACGAAGCAAAGCCGGGTACTCAAGCTAGTATGAAAATATAAATTTGAATCAATGTTGATAAAGAAGTCTTAGACTGCTACATTTTTTGGCTGGTAACTGCTTACAATTCCAATGGTATTCCTTTATTTGTCTTTGATTAATAAATTTTATTTTATTTCAGAAATCATGTCAGACGAGACACGGCTTGAGAGGATAAAAGTTAAGGCACTTTAACTGAAATCATACTCTTAATTTAAATCATTAGTAATTTATAAAATTATGCTTAGTAAATCTCATTTTAGTTAGCCATAGTTACTTTTAAAGTTACCCTAGAAAGATAATCATTATTATTTGTACTGTACAGTCAGATGTATATTATACCTTATTGTATTTACTAACACTACAGATTAAACTTCCTTCAAACTTCATTCCTACTTCAAACTAGTTCCACTGGTAAGCACTTGTTGCAAATAAGAACCAATTCAATTGATATTTAATGTATCTAAGATCTGTTTCAGGAACATAGTGCATCAAGCACATAGCGACAGACTGATGGAATAAATTTGAAAGTGCTATGACTCAAAATAAATAACCTTTCTTGGTAGCTTAAAGAACAGATAAACTAAATAATACATTCCAAACGTAGACAAGATTTTGATCTTCAAGTATTGTATATTTATTTTTCAGCTGGTGCATTTTTGGCATCCATTGCAGGGATTTCTGCATTTGTAGGATTTAGTGCCACTTTATCGGCTGCCAAAAAAACAGATCCAAAATACTTTAGTAAAGGTATTGTTTTATTTAAATTCTTGATTAATTAACAAATTCACTGTTCAAAAGTTTTAATTTAATTTTTGACGTGATAACGTTTTATACATCGATAACACACATACGAATACACCAATAGTTTTTAGTCCTTAATCCATGTAATTGTTCTTTTATGTCTTGGTGTGCAATAAAGAGTTAATAAATAAATAAATAAAAATACGAAAGAGTGTTAACCCAAACGTATTCATTCAACTTTAGTCTGTTGGAATGTCAGTTTTAACTAATTGGACCAACCATCCTAGTCCTTAAATGAGTGGTGTGCAATAAAGTTACTTAATACAAATAATAAATAAATAAATAAAAATACGAAAAAGTGTTAACCCAACTGTCTGTTTTAACTAATTGGACTAACCATCCTAGTCCTTAAATGAGTTTTGTTCAAAGTCAGTCACAGTTGTCATGGGCGGCAGCGGATGGTTGGTGCTGCAAGCTCGTTTGCTATCTTCTATCCATAAAAAAAATATCTAATAATATTTCTTAAGACGTAATCACGTAAAATTATCGTCTGTAAACTGACTTTACAGACAACCATTGATTTTGTGACATTTTTTTCTTCTGCATTCAAAATGATCTACATTTTGAATGCATAAAATAAAGTTAATAATCTACTTGCAAGGTATGCACAGCAGTGTGGAACTGGGCGATGCAGGAGCTATCCTTGCACTGAGAGCTCTGGGTTGGGGGACTTTATATGCGATTGCTGGCACATCATGTTTGTGTTACGGCGTTTGGAAACTATCTGGAGCCAAAGATGTAAGTATTATTTCTTAATATTTTTTATTTATGTGTGTATGAGATGTTAGAAAGATATTAAGTCAGTATTTATCTAATTTAAATTAAATTTAACGATAACGTAACGTAACAAGTATCGATATATGTAGTTAGATATTACAAATAATTATGGGCTTCTGTAAGTAGTCAATGTTAGTTTCAGTATTTTGGAGTGAAGATTAATGTACAAGTGAAACTAAAGTGACCATATAATTCCAACTGAAATACTTACAGAATTTCTAATAATACATACTTATACATATTATTTATCAGTTAACTCTCTTTATATTTAAATAATTTATTTATTCTCATCTTTCTCTTAATCTCATACATTTCAGTTAAAAGATTTTCGAATGAAAATGGGCCAGATTTTACCAGTTTTACCAAAAAATAATCCACCACAGTCAAGAACAGAATTTACAGGACTCAATGACCTTTTAACATACCTATCTGAAGATTATGGAAAGAAGCACAAGTAATATAAAGCCCCATCCACACGCTTGGCAAACAATGGCAAACAGCCAACAGCAAACAGCAAACACGGACGTGTGGATGGGTGTTTGTCGTTGTTTGCCTGTTTGTGTTTGTGTTGGGCAGTGTTCGGCATCGGTGTCGGTTTTTCTTGCCAGATCAAAGGATGTTCGGCAAACAGTTTGCGACGTATCCACACGTTTGGCAGCGATCAGTAATGCGCGCGAGCTTGCGGGAGGCGGACGTATTTACTTGCCATATTCATGGGCATATAAAGAGAACATTCCACCCTATTATTGATCGAAGATTCCACCCCATTTAAAAACTGTACCTCAAGTATTCGAATTCGATGGTAGCAAAATTATTTATAACAAGTGACTTTTAAAAACTTTTAATTAAATTCACTCGTATGTATGTCCTGGAATCTTGCAATCAATATTTCACCCACTTCCACTGAAGATATCGAGCTGAAATTTGGCACACATATTAGGTTCCGATGACAATGCATGAAAATAAAAATAAAAGATATAAGTAAAAGCTCTTTAAAAAAAAATTTTTTTACAGTATAATTTATGAATAAAATCTAACTATATTGATACATTTTATTATTGCAAAATTTTCATCGGAATCACCATCGTCTTCGCTTTCTTCTTTTTTTCTTTTTTCTTTCCCTGCTTTAATTTATAATAAAAATATGTCAACCCGAAAGTAATAGCTGCCACAAGCTTGTCGTCCGCCATGTTTGCCGATTCGGAATGTTATGAACGTTCGCCAAGCATGTGGATGGCTGTTTGTGTTGGGTGATTGTGGTTGGTGTTTGGGACTTTGCTTGCTGTTTGCGGTGTTTGTGACAAACAGCCAGCGTGTGGATGGGGCATAAAAGGTATGGGTAAAAAATATAATCATAAATATATAAAACACATTTCATTTTTAATAAATGTTTGGTTGATGTTATTGTAAATCTTGTTTTATTACATACTCTTCTTTATAAGCTGGTCCATTGCTGCAACTATTTTTACATGTATAAACGGCTACAATACCCCAATCAATGCTGTTAAGTTCTAATCCAACATTCAGGAAATTGAGTAATTGTGGCATTATCTGGAATAGAAATCAAATAATAATATTACAATTTAATAAGTATTCCATTACCTCGAAATTGTAAAAAATTAACTTACTTGAAACTCAAACTGCCTTTCTTGGTCACAATAATGGCATTTAGGTACACTTGTAAGTTCATTTTTCTCACTTGCTGTGATCCAGAGAGGCGTGCCTCCTCTGTTATATCTCAGAACTTGCTCAGGGTGTCTGGCTACCCTTTTGCTAAATTTGTTAAAAATTTTATCTTTGGGTAAAGCACCTGCATATTGCTCCAATTCAATATCATCTATATTGTTCAATGAACCACCTTTTTTATCTTGTAAAAGTTTTCTTAATTTTTCCATTTCCTTAATGGTGTCCACATTAGTTGCTTCCTCCTTAAAAATGTAAGATAAATTGAGGTATGCACATATTATATTGATTTATTGGAACAAAATAACAGCCATAGTTGAACAATTAAAAACAATACCTCATCTTCTTCATCAACTAATAGTTCCCATTCTTGAAACAAAAGAGATTTCCCTGCTTCTGTCACAAGAAAATTGCTAGGGTTAACTGATGGTGCAGCCTAAAATGCAATGTAATAAATAATATAATATGCAATCTTCCATACAAACAAGTTAAATAGAACTTCATGATTTTAATAACTTAAAAATTTATTACCTGCAGCAAGTTTGAGCAATGACTTTTATGGCCTTTTTGCCAATCCAATATCTGGTGTTTGCGACTGCAATAATATACCTGCTTACATTTTGAACAGTGTGATGGAGCTTTTGTGCCACACAAATGACATAATTTTGAATGTTTATCCATGGGGAATTCCTGAAAAACCCATTTATTTCAAGTCTAAGTAAATTACCATTATTCTTGATACCTTTTTATTTCAGATTAATAGTTAACGTTGTCATACCTCATGCTCAATTTCTTTATAAGGTTCAAATGAGTAAAAATCATTTTTTCTTGGTAATTGACACCTTAATGCAACAATGTTTTCAGCACTATTTGTCGTACAGCAGGATCCATTTGCACATATAAAGATGAATATGGTACGGTGAAAACATTCACTTTTATCCTCAAAAGGTGCATAAATCTGAAAGTATACTGTTTATAAAAAATAATTTTATTTTTTATTTATGCCTATTGATGATCCTTTCGTTGACTTCGTCTTCCAGCCATTGGACTATCACTAATTTTCCCACATTAAGGAATACATACCTACATAATTCGACAGAAATACATAATTCTATTTACATACCTGACATAAAAATATCAAAGGGTCACTGCACCTCTTACAGGTTAAGTTTTTTGGGCTTGGTAAATTCTTAAGGTCCAACCAAGCTGGTTTTCCACCTACTTTGCTGGGAAAAAACCTTGGATGTAAAAGCCAGTCTTTTTTTTCTTCCAAGAATCCAATATCAACTGTCTTTTTATCCATTTTGAAAATTCTATCTCAATGTTAGATCCCACTTAACTTTTATATTACAGCCGCAGTCACTTATTAGAATAATTAAATTAATTTATGTACACTAAATAAAATTGCAATGTGATTGCCACAGATTAGTATATTAGTAGGTGTCCATTTATAATATTAGTATGGATAGGTATGTATGTACCTAGTCTGTGGCACAGAGTACATTTTATATGCTGTGGTCTACTCGTTCATTCATGGCATGACAGACAGACTAGGTACATACATACCTATCCATACTAATATTATAAATGTGAAAGTGTGTTTGTTTCTTTGTCCGGCTTTCACGTCGCAACGAAGCTATTATATGGTATGGTTTTTGTGTGTGGAGATAGTGAGGAGGGTGGAGAGTGACGTAGGCTACTTTTTACCGCGGTAAAACATCTCCATGGGAAGATAACGATGTTTTGTTATTTGCTAGATATTTAGTTCCGGATGTTGTTAACAGATGACATTGTTAATTCCCTTTTCCTACGCGGGCGGAGCCGCGGGTAAAAGCTAGTAATTATTGCTTAGATAGGTACGTAGACGTACTTGAGAGACTCGTAGCGTAGACCATGTCAGAATGTCGATGTCATGTCAATGTCGAATAAAAGTAGGTATCAAAAACTTGACACTGGCAAATGCATTTTTTTCATACCGTTAGAATAAAAAAACAAAAGTATATAATAAACTTTGGGGATAACTGTACCCCTTACTTTTGTATCGGAAAAAACAAATACTAGTTGAATAGTCAATACGTTTATTTATCACAGATTCACAAAACTTTCTCACTTAACATTAAAGCGTTAGTATAACTATTATATATATACGATTATCAGAGCAAGATTCGAGCTCTTTTATAGCTTGAACCAGAAGGAGGGAAAAATTCTCCTGTCAAAGCGACAGACATGTCATCTTGCCAGCCCGACGCACGATCATACTTGCTCAGTGGCACGATCTCCCCACTCCAAACACTGCAAGCAGGGCAATGTGTGGTACGGTCGGACCGATTTTGTTTCAATTACAGATTTTTAAGTATAGTATTTAATAATATGGTGTATATCTAATCTGTGGTTTCTACTTTTCAACAATAAATGTTTGGTTTTCTTCATATGCCGTCATAATTTGTTTTCATTTTGTTGCGTCTGAAACTTCGAGCTTTAGTAGGGCGACCATGTTAGCGCGAGACAATGTAAGACTTACATTATGTAGACTGATGATCCTACCTATTGCTTTTTTTCAGTACAATAAATCAGTTTTTAAGATTTGAACCAATTGACATGTCAACAAAAAGAAAGCAGTAGAGTTATTTTCACCAAAATAAATCAACTGGTTGCCCAGTTATGCAACGACAGGCCCGGTCGGCTTGTGGATGGGTGACCGTTAGTTGCAAAAATATAATGGGCACTACCGTGGTTCTAAGGGCCTCGGTCCCGGTTATTTCCAATAGTGATTGCGTCATTGGGGTCTCCTATCACACCTTCGTTGTGCATTGCTTGTCGAAGGCCTTTGGGCTCAAACATTAGATACTGGTACCAATCCGCCTTGGGGCAGCGTGGTGGAGTATACCTGCAGCTGTGGTTAAAGGACCGGTGACCAACAGTGATAAGTCTATGGGTTGTAGCATGGGTACTGTAATAAATCAATTTAGATAATTTTTTTTATTTCTTTGTTTAAAGTAAAATTTATAACGATTAAACGAAAAGGCAACTATCAATAACTTACAATTTTTGTATTTATGGAAGCTAGTTTATATAATAAAACTATTTTTACATTACCTTAATAAACAGATACAGTATTAAATACATGTTGTAAATATTATTAACTAGTATTTACAAGGTCATAAGCTAACTATACAATTTCATTCAGTTAATAATTTAACATATCGGATAATTTAGACAGGCAACCTACCTAGCCTGTGGACGCTGATTTGCAGGGCTTTGTGTGGTAACATCCTCTGCGGCAGGCCCTGCAAGCAGGGCTTTGTGTGGGGCCCTTAAGTAAAATGGATTTACGGTACGATATAATAACGATCGTTGAATCAACCGGGCAATTGCGTAAAAGTTCATGATATGAATTCATATATGTCGTATGGACGCTACGCATTGTTATTAAACCAATAAAAAAAAATGGTTGTCTATAAAGTCGGTTTACGGACGATAGATTTACGTTTGCGTCGTCCTATTAGTTCCCTATTTCGGAGCCATGGAACCGTACTTCGGAGGACACGTAAAGCGTCGGTCCCGGTTGTTTTCAATGCTGGAAGCAGTCGATAAGCCTTGTCGAAGACCTTCGGGTGGCTTGAGAACATTCGACACTGGGGTGACCCGTCCACCAATCCGCATTGGAGCAGCGTGTTGGAGTAGGTATGCTCTAGAGACGGGAGACCCGTGCCCAGCAGTGGGACGTCTATGGGTCGCAGCGATTGTCGTAGAGGGAAAATGGTATTTATATAGACAGTAGACTTTTTCTCTCCCCGTATTTACCCTTCTATGTCTTATGCGAACTGTTATGTTGACCAAAATAATGAGTAAGCTTTTTTTATTTTAGACGTTTCAATGCTCTGAGTTTTCCGTTTTGTCGTAGTTATTAGTTGTTAGGTTGGTAATATCTACGTCGTAGAGAAAGATATTATTATAGTACGTAATCTGTGAGACGTAAACC
The DNA here is from genome assembly GCA_944567765.1 of Carterocephalus palaemon. Classification (NCBI taxonomy): domain Eukaryota; kingdom Metazoa; phylum Arthropoda; class Insecta; order Lepidoptera; family Hesperiidae; genus Carterocephalus; species Carterocephalus palaemon. Next base: position 7,443,728 of record OX155643.1, on the reverse strand, counting down.
AAAGATTCTGTGGTTTACTTGTCTATAGTTGACTGTCAATGTCTACTAACTAAATTGTATGTATGTATGTATATTAATCTGTGTTCACAGAGTACATCATAGATAATATGAGTACATTTTACATCTGTAAATAGCTCTTTGAACTTTGATTGAGCATAGCTAATAATAAACTAATCCACAGAGTACCTTTACTAATCCTGCTTTGTTTGAGCGCACTGAGCAAGTGTTTGAGCGTAAACCACAGAAATTCACAGAATATCCTGGTATAAACTGCTATAAGAGGGAGATAAGAGTCATAAGCATAGAATAAACATACTTTCTTATTTATACAATAACAATAACAAACAATACGCGCTACGGCGCTACCCACCCTCACGGGTATACGTGTAAGCTGATAAGATCCAGTTGATACCTCCCTCCAACCTCCAACTCTGTGGTAAACTGTAAGCACGTGATGTATGCATTTGCATACGCAAGGAGGAGTAAGTAACCATTGCCCTCCATTATCACTCACACCAATCGCCAATTTAAAATGACAAAAAACAAAGTAAATGTAGCAGACTTGTTTGCTGCTGCAAAAGTAAATAAGGATTATGTGAAAGTGTGTGCTCCTATGGTGAGGTATAGTAAAGTTCAGTTTAGAACATTGATAAAGAAGTTAGTATCTTGTTTTTAATTTTATTTTTGGAATAATTGAGCAGTATATAAAGTAAGACAAATCAACAGGATTTTTGCAATTAATTTTGATCTGTTTCAGTTACGGAGTTGACATGAGTTTCACCCCAATGATAATTGCAGACTCCTTTTGCCAAAATGCAAAAGCTCGTGCTAGCGAATTCTCTACTACAGCTGGTGATGCACCCTTAATAGTGCAATTTGCTGCCAATAATGTTGCTGATTTCGTCGATGCTTCAACACTTGTCTATCCTTATGCTGATGGAGCTGATTTAAACTGTGGCTGTCCACAAAGATGGGCCATGAAAGATGGTTATGGTTGTGCCTTATTATTAAAACCTGAAATGATTCATGATTTAGTCAAAAGTGTCAGGAATAGTCTGCCATCCGACTTTAGTGTATCGGTTAAAATAAGAATTTTAAGTGATATGAGAAATACAGTAAACCTCTGCAACCAACTGGAAAAATGTGGCATTAATTTTATAACAGTTCATGGCCGCACACCTTTACAGAAAAGTGGTGATAGTGTTGATATTGATGCCTTGCAGCAAGTATGTGAATTAGTAAATGTACCTGTTATAGCTAATGGTGGTATAAAAACCTTGGAGGAAGCTAATAACTTGTATAGCATATTAAAATGTAATGGGATTATGGCTGCAAGTGGCTTACTAAGCAATCCTGCCCTATTTAGTGGTGCTAAGACTACCCCACTGGACTGTATCAGTCTGTGGATGGATATAAAAAATAAAAGTCTGGATAATATTACATTCCAGTGTTATCATCATCATCTAGTGTTTATGCTAGAAAAGATACTTAGTAAAAAACAAAAACAAGAATTCAACTACTTGTCTACATTTGAGAGTGTTGATAAATTTTTAGTAACAAACATTCTTGAAAACAATAGAGACTATCCACAAGCTCAATATCATCTGAATGATTTTGTTAGTTGTGAATTTGCAGAGGAAATTTTATTAAAACATTCAACTAAATGTAGAAGCTGTAGTAGGAGCTTGTATTATTGTTTATGTAAGAATTATGATTGTAATGCCATAGATGGGAATTACTTTACATCTTATGTCAAACAGTATGATGAACTTGATTACATGTGTGGTAACATATTTGATGAAACCAATTTATAGCATAAAGTTTTTTATTTAACTGCAGCTCTAGAATCATTTATAATCCTATTTATCAAAAATAATTCCACACGTGAATAAATGGGATTTAAAGTGTTTTATTGTCTGACCTTATAATTATAATACTACTAGCTGTCCCTGCAAACGTTCTGCCATAGGAGGAGTTCACTGTCATACACCACGTACAAATGAAATATTATGTAACTATGTATTTATCTACTTCTATTTATGTATTCACAGTATTATATTATATATTTGTTTATATTATATATTATTTTATATTATATATATATATTTATATATATTATATTATATTATACATTTGTTATCCTTATTATTTTTGTAATAATCTATGTTGTAATTGATTTTTGTTTTTTTCTCTTCTTTTTGGTTTAAATTATTTTGTTTTTAATGATTTTTTTCCCTATTTCTTGATTTGAATACCGCCTTCGCTGTTTTATGACTGCCCAAAGGTTGACTGGCACAGAATGCTTTAAGCATTAAGTCCGCCTTTTGTCCCTAATTTTCTTTTTTAGGTACAATAAAGATTAAATAAATAAATAAATAAATAGTCTGTCAAGAAAGTCATGAAAAAAAAGGAGGGCGCCACTATCTTTAATATGATATCCCTATATACATTGACTGAAAAGTTTTGATGCTTGGTTTTTATTTTTATTTTATAATAAATATAATAAGTTATTATTGTAAATACCTTATTATTAATAAGCCATTAACCTCTCAAGCGTGACGCAGATTTGACAGGAAAACGCAAACGTCAAGCGTGGCAACCGGAGACCGGTGTTCCCACGCTCACTTATTTCTTATTAGATTCAGTTTCTTTCCATTATGACTGTTTTAATAAGCTAAACCTAATTAAATTGAGAATCTAGAAACATTAATCTAGTGCCATGATTTATTACAACTCCGCCGAGGACGTAATAATATTAGAAAATAGCTTTGGAAAAATAGGTTGTGAAATGTACTGATGTTATTTGGATTTTATTAAAAAACTACGTAATAAATTCTATGTGTTTTTATTACTATATAATCCTGTCCATGTATCTAAAACAATACAAGCAAAATATTAGTATACTACCATACAAATATTTCTTGTAAAACAAGTTTATTTGATCTCACTCGCACGACGTCCACTTGAGTGGTGCCAAAAGTGGTCGTTATATTTTATCTCGGTTCTTATTACTCATAAGGCGTAGAACAAAGCCTTTTTGTTTACAGTAACTAGAGTGTATCTATTATACGATAGCATAACGAGCAGATCGTTTATATAACTTGATTGAATACGTTTCGACAGTTAAAACTTACGACTGACTGCAATCTATAGTCTCTATGGCTGAATTTAATTATGTATACGTCTATCCTGCTATTATGTAAAAGGGCTTAGTGAAAAATTGCTCTCAAAATCGGCCAACACTAGGGTACAAAAAAAAATAAACTGAAATAATATTATTTTTTATTAATCAGAGTCGAAATCTGTGTCCAGGTATTCGACTCCCGAAATATTTCCTGAACTTCCTGCACAGTGAGGTTGGTCCATTTCTTCCTCTTCGGATTCACTGGAACTATCATCCCCTAATTGGATGACAAGTCTATCAACATCGTTATATAAAGTTCCTCCTCGAGTGTGATATTCTTTTTCAATCTTAATGACATGGTCAACACAATTTTTCCATTCTTGTGAAGTTACTGACTGGAATACTTCTTCTGCCAACTTTGCAACATTTTGACCACCAACATTCTTTAATGCAATACGCTTTTTTACCATTGCCCAAATTAATTCAATGGGGTTTAGATCACAATGGTAAGGCGGCAGTCTTACCACTGTATGTCCATATTCTCCTAAAAGTTCATCAATATAATATACAGGGTCAGGCTTATGTTTTTTTACCAACATTAACAAGGATGGTTTCCTTAATGTTTCATCAAATGCAATGTTATTTTCTAGTAACCACAATTTTATTTCATCGACTCTTGAAGCAGATGTAGGAGCCTGGTGAAAAACGAATAGTTAGTAATGTAATTTAATTTTAAACATACAATCATTCTGCATAATATAAAAATAAGAAAGACATTAATAATAATATACCTTGTTTGTTATAACTGAGTGGTATGGTGCATTATCCATCACAATGATTGATGGTTCATTTAAATTGGGCACTAACTTTTCCGTTATCCATTTCGTAAAATTATGAGCATTCATCTCGGAATGGTAATCTTCTTGCTTGTTTTTACCAGAAAATATTAGAAGCGCATTCGGCACAAAACCTTTCTCACTACCAGCATGTACTATTATCCACCGTTTCCCTTTGGATATATTTTGTTGGACACCTGCAACATTAACAGACTGCCAACATTTAGTTACTTTGTACGACTCGTGTATGTAACTCTCGTCCAAATAAATAATGTTTTTTTGAAGTTCCTCTGGCAAACTTCTATTGTCAAGAATTTGCTTTAAATAATACTCCCGCTTTGATGCTATTGCTGGTTTCTCTATCAGGGCCAATCTATTTGTTTGACATTTTTTAAATTTAAAGCCAATGGAGAATAAAATCTGTCTTAAATGTTCGTGACTGCCATCAAAATTCAATTCGTCCTTCACCGTTGATAATAGTTTTCTTAGTGTAGGTACTTCTTTTTGTACAGTGTAGAAAAACTGAACTTTTTGACGAATAGCACATATATCAAAATCATCGATCTCTTTCTTAGGTCTTCCTTTCCTGTTTTTGCCAGGCGTTACAAATTTACCACCATTCTTCATGCCTTCGTCCACTATGCGCCGAACGGTGCTTTCGGAGACACCTGAAAACAGTGCGAGCATATTAAATATAAACAAATAATAAATATCTCAAATTATTTAGTTATATTTGAATAAAAAATAATAAAGGATCAAAATTGTTCACCGTGTAGTAATATTTGCAGCATAATTAGGTATAACTTGATAACCTCAAAAATAGGTAAACAATACTATTTATACAAGTAAAATTACATTTAAAAACAAAAAATTTAGAGGGACTACAGTCGCTTCACTTTATTTAACAATAAAATACGTGTACATACCAGTTACTTTTGCTGTTCGACCGTAAACATCGTCCAACTCGGAAAGCAACTTTCCCGCTTGAAATTCACTCATAAATTCTTCAAAAACCTTAAATATGATTTGTCTCGAGCCACTCTTATAAACATTCCGATTCATTCTAACTTATTAAACCGTTTCAAGATAAGAAAACCTAGAAATACTTCAAAAAATCCGTGCAAATCATTCATAACAACCTACGAAGTGACAATTGATATACACAGCTTGATAGTAATTCAGTGTTGCCACAGCATGCAAAATAATTAGTTCCTAAAACATTCTTTTCATGACTTTCTTGACTGACTATATGACATAATTACCATTCAGTGAAATTAAAACAAAGATGGCAAAATTAAAAAGTTATATAACTTTTATTGATAGTTGGAAGCTAGGTATTTTTTATCTGTGAGAGTACAACTGATAAGGACTTTTGAGACACAAAAAAAAAATGGCTTAATAATTCATAAAGAAATTTTTTTTTAAATATTTAGGTCGAAAATCTTAAAATATATGAAAAAAAATCATATCTCGTAAACTACAAAAAATCTTGGAATATACATGGGGTATTTTCGAGTACCCCCAGATGTCAGCAATCCAAAAAAATGTTTTAGACGTCACCGTTTGATATCACTTACAAGAAATAACGTTAAATAGGCCTTAAAGAGAAGAAGAGGACCGCGGGAAACCGTTGGATCCAGAGGGCGCAGGATCGGGAGGAGTGGCGACGATTGAGGGAGGCCTATGTCCAGCAGTGGACCCAGAAAGGCTGATGGATGGATGGATAGGCCTTAAACTTAGAAAAATCATGACAATCTTATACGAGATGCGCTAGTGGATTCGGCATGCTGAGGGGCAGGGGCGCTGGTGGCGCGGTTCGGTCTCACGCTCTCGATATACATAATATTGTCATATAGACACTAATATGTTATAACCAAAGTTTTCCAATAAAACGGATTATAAACACTATTTTTGAGTTATTGATTTGTGCCTGAAATCTCCCAAACGCATGAAAGAGTTGATCATAGGTCACGTCGTAGCACCAAGCTGCGGCGCAAGCTTGGGTAGACCCGGCTTTTCTGTCAAGAAGTCGAGTGGACCTGATAGCATTCCCGCAGTAGTACCACCACCTACATAAGACGTGTACTCCCGTCTTATCGCGTTTTTTCTCGCTTTCCTACACGACAGTGAGAGAACCGTCTTCGTACAAGGTAGCCTTGATCCATCCGGTACCAAAACAAGGTGATCGGAGCGATCCTGACAACTACAGGCCTATAGCGATAACCTTCTTGCTGTCCAAGGCATGAGATTAACACACAGCTAGTAGAATAAGCTGAGCAGCGATCGCAAATACGGTTTCCGTCAAAGCCGATCAGCTGGTGATCTCTTGGTTTATCTGACACACCGTTGTTATCAAGCAATCGACAGCTAGGGGGATAGGCCAGTCATTAAAGCCTCAAACCCCTAAGAAATTAGTAACTCGCTGAAATTTTGAGGATTTGTTAAGGAAGGTAAAATAACTTACCGTGTGATTTTGCAGCGTTGTGGGGTGTACGGAAAGGGGTGAAACAAGTTTTTTGTTAATAACATTGCCAAAAAAATTAGTAACACGCTGCAAATTTAGAATTATGTTGTTCTTACCATTTTGTAACATGTATTAAATTTGCAGCGTTTTGCAACATACGGAACATTGTTTATTATTATAAAACAATGAAATTTGTTAATAATAAGGGTAAAGAAATTAGTAATGTTCCGTTTGTTGCAAAACGCTGCAAATTTAGTAGTTGCTATAAAATGCTGTAAACAGGGTATTTACAAATTTACAGCCAGTTACTAATTTTTTTTACCCCCTCATAAAAACAAATTTAATTGTTTTTTAATAATAACCAATGTTCCGTATGTTGCAAAACGCTGCAAATTTAATAAATGTTATAAAACGGTAAGAACAACCTAATTCCAAATTTGCAGCGTGTTACTAATTTCTTTACCCTTGTTATTAACAAATTTCATTGTTTTTTAATAATAAACAATGTTCCGTATGTTGCAAAACGCTGCAAATTTAATACATGTTACAAAATGGTAAGAACAACATAATTCTAAATTTGCAGCGTGTTACTAATTTTTTTGGGAATGTTATTAACAAAAAAAACTTTTTTCACCCCTTTTCAACCCTTTCCGTACACCCCAGAACGCTGCAAAATCACACGGTAAGTTATTTTACCTTCCTCAACAAACCCTCAAAATTTCACCGAGTTACTAATTTCTTAGGGGTTTGAGGCTTTAATGACTGGCCTAGGAAGCATTGGCAGGTAGCTTATATATCGCTAAGGCCTTTGATCGCGTCTGGCTTAAGGAACTTCTTGCGAAGCTAAAATCTTACGGGTGTTCGTGAGAGGTTGTGCGAATGAGTAGCTAGTTCTTTGTCTGATTGACAAATCAAGGTCTTAGACAACAGTTGTTGCTCAGAACAAAAACCTATAAATACTGGCGTTCCTCAAGTTTCTGTAATATCTCACAAACAACACAACAGACTTGTGACATGCATTGCTATGGGGACGATAGTAGGTACCTACGGGAGATGCGTTGTACCTACACAAGCCACGCAAAACCCCCTCCGACGCAAGTGTAGGTAGGTAGGTAACCGATGGTTTTCGGCAGGTTATGGAATGTTTCATTTCAAACTCTGTCGTACCCAGTGGCGGCCGGAATCGGCCCTGATTTGGTGGCTCTTGTGTTGGTATTGTCAGCCTCAAACAAAGTGCTTTCCGGACTTGGGCTTCTGCTCCAGCAACTAAAGATCCGAAGGCCCCCGAGCTCAAGAAAAAGTTAACTGTTAATGATTCCGCGCAGCACACGCTCGAGAACTGCCCTGCATGGGAGTCAGAGCGGCGGATCCTCACGGACACAATTGGGCAAGATCTTTCCCCGGCAGTTGTGGTCGCGGCGATGCTCCGGAGCGGGGAAGCGTGACGAAGCGTCCCCTCCTTCTGCGACGCAGTAATGCTTGCGAAGGAGGACGCCGAGCGAAGCCGAGAACGCTCGGATCCTGCTCGGAGGAGGAGCCACCGCAGCAGACGTCATCAACGTCCCGCGCCGGGGGAGTCTTGACTCCCGTGACGAGCCTGCCCAGGCACCGCGCTGGAGGGCACCGGTGCGTTCTACACAGTGATCCCGGAGCCCTCCCGGAGCGCTGAAGATGGTGCCTGATGGGTTTTAGTGGGTATTCCGGCAGTAGGCCGGCGAGTCCTACACTCCGTGCGTAAAGGCATTTCCCATCGTTAAAAAAAAAAAGGCGACGATAACAACTTACCATCAGGAGGCCCGTCCGCTTGTTCGTTAGGTTCAAGGTCAGTCACAGTTGTCATGGGTGGCAGCGGATGGGTGGTGCTGCAAGCTCGTTTGCTATCATATCAAAAAAAAAAGGTTAAATTTATAAAAAAAGTGTGCGTGTAACCTTTACGCGCGATTGAAGTAAAACTTATTATAAGTTATTATTATTGTCATTATTATTATTTATTATGTACAACCACCTAGATATCTATATATATAAAAGGAGAAGGTGACTGACATATCAACGCAGGGCCTAAACTATAAGGGTTAGAAACTTGAAATTTTGCACAGGGCTTATTTTATAACGTAGGGGAGCACTAAGAAAGGATTTTTGAAAATTCATCCCCTAAGGGGGTAAAACGGGGGTGCAAAGTTAGTATAAAACTGCCGTTTTTGAAGTTAAGTGAATGTCTAATTCCACGCGAGCGAAGCTGCGGGCGTCTGTATATTTCTAGACAAGTCTATATATTTATTTTGACAGTTCCCTATTTCGGAGCCATGTAACCGCCAATGTTGTCGTGTGTAAAAATTAATTTATTGAAAATAATTTCTCTGCAGAGAACCGCTCATTTAATATTGTCTTTAATATTTTTCTGTGAATCAGTATATTTATTTATATTTTTCTCTATTTATGCTGGAATGTACAAAAAAAAAACACCACTTTTTCATATGCGCTGTCGATGTTCATCAATTTTTAAGACGTTATCACGTCAAAATAAGTCCATAGCTGAATCCTATACAAACACAAATGTATAGGATTCAGCCGGCGAGAGAATGAGATAGAACACATTAGACGTTCCGGTACTGGACAGCAGAGATTAGGCGGTTTTCCATTACCCGGCCCGGCACCGGCCCGGCACCGGCATGGCCGTCCACCGGCACCGGCACCGGGGCTTCGTTTTTCCACTGCGCCGGTTGTCGATGCCGGTGAGTGGTACAGTACTGTCACGGACTTCAGCACGACGACACGTAAAGTACAACGCGTTTTACCAGGCTGTTTTTACAAAATGGTATCGTCATGTATTTGTTATATCTTTTACATCTACGACGCCGACACCGACGAAGAGACGTCAAATTATGGATTCATCTAATACTAAAAGTCAGATACCTAGAAGGAACATATTATCCTTATTTGAAAAGTTGAAAATGGACCCCAAAAAATTTCGCTCCTCGTCCCCCTACCCGCCCCGCGCATTCACACACGCACACGGCTTACATCACACATGCAGTTTTGCCGCCCGGCACGACTGGGAAGCTTGCTGCCCCGGCGACGGCGACGGCGCCGGTGGGACTCAACGCCGGGCCGGCGCCGGTGCCGGTAGGTGTAAAAGCAAGCCATACATTTTTAAACGTTTTTGCTTCCCCGGCACCGGCACGGCGCCGGCGCCGGCGTCGATGCTGGTGCCGGGCCGGGTAATGGAAAAGCGCCCATTATGTGATGGTTGCTTCATGTCACCGGTAGCAGTGCTGTCTATAAGCTCTATGTCACAGATGTCACCGAGAGTGCTGGACAGCAGAGATTATGTGATGGCTGCTTCATGTCTATAAGGTCTTTGTCACAGATGTCACCGACAGTGCTGGACAGCAGAGATTATGTGATTGTTGCTTCATGTCACCGGTAGCAGTTCTGTCTATAAGGTCTTTGTCACAGATGTCACCGACAGTGCTGGACAGCAGAGATTATGTGATGGTTGCTTCATGTCACCGGTAGCAGTTAAGTCTATAAGGTCTTTGTCACAGATGTCACCGACAATTTTATTTGCTCTTTGTATACGAGTACCTCTGAAATCGTTTTCAAAGAAAAACCACTGAAAGTCTCACTTGAACTTCTGGGTGCTTAGCCTTACTCCTGCCCGCGCCGCGCTGCCAGCTGGGCTTCACTATAGGTATAGAAATATGAGGACTCTGTAAAAAATGTCTCATGCCATTTTCTATTTGAACTCCTTAAAATCAATATATCTAGTCTTCCAACCAATATCTGAAAGTAATTCAGTGATTTCTTTACAATAGAAAACATCTAACTAAACAATATTACATACTTATTGTGTACAATAAAATTGCTATGCTCCTACAGAAAATGTTGATATGCAATGAGCCCAGATTACTTATTATATGAATGATTCTCAGAATTTCATCACTTGGCTTGTCTTTGGTTGGGTGTGTTAGGAATTATTTTATTAAAAAATAAGGAATGAAACCACAATTTAAGATTTACTCCTGTTTTTAATCGTTTTGGTGTTTTAAAATAATTATTGATCAAGTGTATAAAATTACAGGCTTTTACAGTGAATAATATATAAGTATTTCTGGCATATTTTATAGTTATAGTGTTTCCTTGTGTCAAGGCGTTTAAGGATGTTCGTTACGTTACATACGTACAATATTATAATAGCTGGTTAATACATTACAGTTATATTTTGCTTATTTTGATACCATACGTTAGGTATTGTTCATACATAACAATATATAAGAACGATCTATTTTCCTTAGGCTTTTAAGTATATTTTTATACAAGATTACAATGCTTGAGTTGTTTATGTGACTGATAGTTTGGAAATAACAATATTTACAATGAAACAAATCAAGAATATATTTTGTTCCTTACCATTTCAAAACAGTTTTATGTAAGTAATTTTGTCTGTATACTTTGTTTCATTTTTCCTAATTGCGATGTAGACACAGGAGTTATAAATGAGTAGGTACCTAGTATAGGTATTATTTTCATACATAGTTATTTTATTAGACAAAATGCCTTTCATATGGCGAAGTTTAAACAATTTGTACGATTTCCAGTTGGAGGTCAGACATTTCTTCTGAATTTCCAATGAGATTATGTATAGGTATTATTTTTACCATATCAATTTATACGATGGATAATGATTTCATAATTTAAATATAAAAATATGTAAATTCTATTCTAAATATTTTAAAACAATACATAACCAATTTAAGGAATGGCGAGAAGTTTTTAACAAGATCAGCAATAGTTACTTAGTAGGTAGTTTAGCCGCAATAGTAATTTTGAGAATATTCTACTTAGATTTTAAACTAAGTGCCAGAAATTGATAACGTTTTGATTTCGCACACTACAACAGGTCTTTGCTAGTGGTCTCATTTGTGAGTAGGTCAAGATGGACATTTATAGATCCTAAAATTGTCTTCGTTATAGGTACCTACATATAAAGTACGTAGGTAGGTAATTACTATTAATAAATGTGTGCGAATATCTAAGCCCAAATGGATGATTTTCATGTTACTTTACTAATCTTCAAAGGACTGTCATTTGATACAAAAATGGTAGCTCTGTAGGTAAACTGTAAGTATAAAATATACAATTATTAAATTTATAAATGATCGATTGCATGTAAAAATCTGTCTCATACGAACAATAGAAATATACAAAAAGCTATGTTTTGGTTCTACATCACGTATAGCTATGCCTAACAGTTCATGCGCTATATGACAGACGTGTACTTACACAATGTTAATGTGAACAGTTCCTCTAATACTCGTAACATTCGCCAATCGTCACATTACATTTTTATCTCAGCCTTTTTGATTAGGAGAATTATAATATTAAAGTACTAGAAATTTTGGAATATAATAGTAGGTACATAATTATGAAATCGGTTGAATTAAGATTACATGTAAGTAGTAAATAGTCGTGTCATGGTGCGCGCGCTCGCAGCGCCGCGCGACGAGCTACTCTACCACGTGAAGCACCATTTGTTCTAGCGTAGGGACAATGTACACGATTCCTCCACTCTAATCTAAGTTACATAAGAATTAAATTGATGCACGTTTGCGCTTACTCTCCAATTATTCATTAGGAACAACGATTTTAAAATACTATATGAATATCTTATTAGGATAACTTAAAACGTAAAAAAATATTGATATATTGATGCGCTTTTGGCACTTACTTCTAATTTGATTTCGACTATGTTAAGTTTTAAGTTTAGTGAGTTTTAATGTGACTCAACATACTTGAGACATTTTCAGTATCGTCCAGATATTATGGAACATTTCCGTTGAGAAGTTCTTTGGTGAATTTCAAGATATTCAAGTATTGCATCTTAGACTGCAGAAAAAAAGTATAAATAAGTACCTGCCAGTATTTAAAAAATATTATTACAAAGACGCTGTAGAACATCTACTTAATTCTAGTACGTATTTACAGGATATAACCTATATACAAAGACATTTTTAAATAAAATAAAGATGTCGTAAACATATTTACAATAGAAATTCTAAGTAGAAAAATTGAGCACTAGCACAAAAAAGGCTTGAGACCTTAATTAAAAAAATACTTTTACGGAGCTTCGAAAAATTTTACGAAACGATCTTGTCCATATGGAAGTACTTAGTACTTAATAACACCACAATGTGCTTAAAATTAACTTTTTACAAATATACATCTCAAAGTTTTTATATTAATCTCATAGCCACTGAACGAAGTCTTACACACGCGGTTGCGTCATTACATTTAACAAAATACTTTCGTTAGATCACAAGAATGGAATCACATGATGCGGCGGGGGGAGCGCTTCGGGCGGCGCGGCGGCTCAGGTGCATTCGATGATGAGGGGCTGGCTGGACTCTATAACGGAAGGCCTCGTCTCGGGGGCTGGCGCGGCGTAGTGTGGCTCGTGCTCGGGAGGCGGCAGCGCTCGATACGCGGGCGCCGGCGACAGGGGCCCATGGCCGGCCAGGTGCGGCGTGGTGGAGTGCGCTTGCCCCGAGTGACCCAGCATCGCGTCGTGCGCCAGCGCCATGCGCGCCCCACCGGCCACCAGCCCTCCCTGCGACGCCGAGTGCACTTCGTACGCCTCGTGCCCCTCTCTCTCGTGGCAGTCTTTGTCGACGGTACCTGCAAAGTGCACGCGAAAATGAAATCGGTCGCGTTCAGCGACAGCGCAAGTGAAAGTTGTAGTTCACCTACGAAGAGAAAGTGCAACGCGATGCGACTCCCGCACCACTTCCATTTTCGTATTATTTTGTGTAAAAACACACGAAATTAATTGTGTAAAGAATTATTTTATAAATTTAAAATTTCCAATGTCCTTTTTATATTCGAAAAATGTGTTTTTATATTTATAAATGTAATACTTACCAATACATTCACTGTGTGCTGCATTTGTAATTGCTAGGACTTCCTCAATATTGTTTGGTTTACAACTTGTTGTTTTCCAATGGGTGCGAAGACCAGAGGCGCTGATGTACTTCTTATCGCACCCCTGACAGACATATGGCCTGTCGTTTGTATGTAGTCTTTTATGCAGTTTCAAGTGAACAAATTGGGTGAATTTTTGCATACAAAGATCGCAAGCATACGGTTTTTGACCTGAATGTAAGCGAAGATGAGTTTTCAAATTCGACGTCGAAGAAAACCTTTTCTTGCATATGTCGCACTGATGAGGTTTCTCTCCTGTATGCACAAGGTGATGTTTTTGAAGATGAGCTAATTGTGTGAATGATTTGTTGCATACGTTACACTTGAACGGTCTTTCACCTGAATGTGTTCTTAAGTGTACTTTTAAATTTGACAATTGACCAAATGTTTTGCAGCATACGTTGCATTCATAGTGCATTTTTCCATCTTTCTTCTTTAAAGGATAGGGGAGACTTCTGTAACCACGAGAAGACTGCGAGTTAGGGCTCATAGGCGCCATAAGACTGTCAGGACTCATTCCACCATGTTGTGCAACAAGTGGACCATTCATATTTGAGTTTTGTATTAAGCTTAACTGTGAACAGTTTTTGAGCGTGATAACACTAGTTGAAGACGGATAATGGTGACTGCTCTGTCCGTTCTGAGTCCTCTCATATTGGTGCGTAGATGTTACAGTTGGCGAATAAGTATTAGGAGGAGATCCCAATTGTGTAATAATTGTAGAGTTTGGTGGAGAATATAAATTATACGAATAGTTTGGGTAGTGACTTTCATATCTGGTCTCTCTAATTTCCCTTATTTCACGAATTTCCCGTATTTCTGTGGTGTGCGGAATTGTATGAGGTGGTGATGTCGAATAAACAGAAGTAACACTTGGGGTCGGTAATTGTTGCGGTAGGGGTAATAAAGATGGTAATGGTGTTAAATTAGAACTTGAATCGGGACTGCAAACATTGCCATACCTCTGGCTTTTCTTATAAGAATAAGCCATTTCAGTGGGCGATGACGGCGGCGGTGTAGCATTAGGCTGGCGCCGGTTAGGGTCGTTGTTGTTGGTATCAATTCTATTTCCAGTCAGTATAGTTTCTAATATCCTTGTATCAGGTGGAGAGTATCTCATGAAAGCTGGTTGTGGGGATGGCGACATTGTTCCATCTTCATAGTAAGGTTTATTTAAGGGAACAATTGAATTTTGCGAAGATTCTAGTACAATCACCGTAGATGTCGCGGGATCTCGCCGGGGGGGTGATAAATTTTGCGGTGCATCACTTATAATTTCTTCGGCTATAATCAACTCCTTCTCGCTTTCACAGTCCATATCTTTATGATTTTGATATTGATAAGCTCTTGGCATTTTTATTTTCACTTTTCTGTATTCATTTCGATGCATATCAATATCAGTTTTTTGAACAATTACTGTTTCTTTGGGTTCATTTGTTTTGTTTGAACAATCCAGAACATAATTTTCGACGTCGGAATCACTGGAATCTTCTGGAGGTGTAAACTCATCGTGATATCCATTGCTGTGGTAACCTTCGTCAGATCGAACTGAACCGTCGTTGGGAGTTAATTGATGTTCATAATGTTGAGGCCCACAGTGAGTGAGACTTGGAGATTTGCTTCCTAATTTGTCCTGATGACCCTGTGCCATAGGAGAAGGGCCTCGCATGTCTCTTAGATGTTGATTTTGTGCGGGCGATCTATTGCTTTGTATTCTGGGATTTTCTAATTGATGTATAACTACATGAGATGTACTTTCCTTATGTTGATGAATTATTAGAGTTTGGTTATCTCTATGATGTATTTTTACTGGCGATGGAGGTTGCATCAAACCGTTTGGCGATAATGTTGGACACTCGTTTATGATTGGACTTTCTAGCTTATGATGAATAATATTTGTAGATATATCTGATTTGATAATAGATCTATCAGCTTGCTTAGCACTTCGCGGTTCTTCTTTAGGCAAAATGAGTGTTGTTTCATGTTGCATTTCACTTGGTTCTCTTTTCCATCTACGACTGGGTATTTCTGTTTCAAGAAGTTCTTTCGCATTTGTAAGGCCTAGTACATATTTCATATGATTGAAAGCTATTTCAGGATGTACTGGGGCAGGTGGCAAGCCATATGCTTTTTTGATAGTTTCTTCTTTGCCTGGAATAAAGATATACGAACATAAATTCCACATCCCAGAGTGAATAGATACCAGAGTGAGTTCCAGGAACCAAATATTTTTTCATTCAAAATTTGTATTTATTTCACTTATTACTTACATATGGAATAAGTGGCTCTCTCAGGGTCGATGTCATAACCTAATCTTGTTGCAAAATCTTTGCAATACCAAACCATAAGCTCTTCATTAGGCATTATGTCTCTGAAAATAGGAAAATATATTAATATAAGGTAACTATCGTATACAT
Organism: Carterocephalus palaemon; assembly: GCA_944567765.1. Lineage (NCBI taxonomy): Eukaryota > Metazoa > Arthropoda > Insecta > Lepidoptera > Hesperiidae > Carterocephalus > Carterocephalus palaemon. Next base: position 7,427,909 of record OX155643.1, on the reverse strand, counting down.
TATTAAAAAGTTTTGAAAAAGAATGGTGAAAGTGTAGTGTTACCAAGTGATTTACCTAATAGTGTAAAAGTATATGTGTTCTTGGTGTTGACACGCGACGAGATTCATCACCGAAAGGGAATAAGCCGACGCTACGTAACGCATCCAGTTTGCCACACTTGTGTCGGATCCATCCAGGTAATAATAGTCACTGTCTTTGAATATCTGTAAATAATATGAAGTTGTTTTTGAAAAAAAATTGCGCTACATAAAATATGCCAACTTATAGATTAGTGGTTAGTTATGACTGTACTACTGAAGAAGTAACATCGCTCTCGACGACTCAATTACGTTTAGCCATAGTAAGTTAACTCATCTTCCCTCACCACCGAAAGAAATTACGACGGTGGTCAGGTCAACAAGATTAATCCGACTGTACCGACATTTCTTCATCGTTTTCATACACTTTCGCTGGTTCAAAATATACGTTTGTGTTTGTTCGTAAGCTCTTGTAAGCCATTGCTTATTATTGTTATGTCAGAACCCACCAGAATAATTGGAGTGTTTGCGTCTCATTACGACTCCGCGAGAGACGATACTACAAAACTAACAAACACATTAGGTATTAATAATGCTAAATAATTATTTAAAAAAATCAAATAAATATACTGACTAAAATATCTACGTTATCTTGAATTTTCCGAATTCAAATATAAATTGAAAAGCTTAATATTGTCTAAATTAAATTTTTCAATTCATATACATTGCAGCTTGGTATTTAAAGATAAGTAGTTCTGTACAACAGAAAAGAGAAAACACTTAACAAGTACCACAACCATAACAGAATGTAAAGCCCAATCTCACCTTAATATTTCCATAAGTATGATGTCTGACAGTTTCCTGTACCTGGCCCAAAAGAGAGAAGAATATGTTAGTTAGAGACAAGAAAAGTGCGTAAGGGGTTTGAGTTTAGGATAGGATACTTAGTACTAATATTGGTTAGCTTAATAGGTATCTGTCGTATAAGATACATGTTATGATACCGGGAAAGAAAAATATTTACAAAGCCATAACCAACATTCTTAATGTAATCAAGAATACTGTAAAGCGAAGCGTAGAGTCAGTGCTAAAAGTGTACAAAAAAGACTTTTACTCACCCTCCAATAATATCGCCAGGAGACTTTATCGTTGGGCTTATTTGGTGTTCTTGTTCCTTCGAAAGGTCCAAATCTGGTTCCACGAGGTATGACCCCAGTACTCCATACACCTTCAGTCTATGACAAATTAAAAGTACTTACTTTAAAACATATACAGTAAATTAGCAATAAATTTTGCAGCAGTGTGCTTTGAATAAACTAACACCATCTTAATTTTAGTAAAGTACCAGGTTTAATAAAGAATCAATTATACTGAGTAACGAAGGTACTGTAACTGACCTCATATAAATATTCATAGCTATAAAGCCTATTTATCTTTGTGATCAGACCTACTGATGAATACATTTTATGACTGTTAGTCCAACTTGAACAAGACTCAATTAGGGACTGGGAGGGTTAGTCCAATTAGTTGAGAGAGTTAATTAGAACATTAGTTGGTCAGTTCGTTAGTAGGTATGAGGACTGGGGACTGTCAGTGATAGTTAGTCCTGTTAGTTATAGTCCAGTTAGTACTTGTTACTAGGAGTCTCGTTCTAAGTCAGTCACAGATGTGTTGCTACCCTTGAGGACTAAGATGGTCGCCTCTAAAGAAGTGTAACCGGAAACCACACCTTTCCAACCGGACCCTAATTGCTTTAAAAACAATTATTACACTGCAGAAATGGTACTAGGTACCCTGGCGGGCGGTGGTACTGCCCCGGGCGAACTCTATATGGAACCAATTAGGTTTCATATAAAACCTATTTGGTTGAGCGCCTTGAGTTATCTACAACCGCACAGCATAACAGTACCTAGTAGAATTAACTGGTGTACCTATTAGGGCATTGAACAAGGTGGAGAGATGCTCGCACAACTCGGTAGACTGTTCGAATGGTTCACTAATGCATCGCCGGACTTGAACTGGTAGCGTCCATAGCCCATTGGCTCGAGTCGATTCAATGTGATCGAAACAGTTAAGCAACGACGGACGCGGTTTCTTTGTGGATGGGTGCCCGATAGTGCATGGACGCTACCGTGCTTCGGAGGGCACGTAAAGCCGTCGGTCCCGGTTGTTTTCAACCCCTCCACCAATCCGCATTGGAGCAGCGTGGTAGAGTATGCTCTAGACCTGCAGCAGTGTCTGTAGGGGAGACCCGTGCCCAGCAGTGGGAAGTCTATGGGTCGCAGCGACTTGAAGTGGACTGTGGATGTGGCCACATGGCACACGAGCGGGCAAGCAGGACTGACCGGTGTGTTAGGGGTGGAGAGCACGGCGGAGGGCCGCAGCGCGAGGCTGCGCGGCAGCGTGCGCTCGGCGCGGCCGGGCGCGCCGCGCTCGCACGGCACGTCGGGCACGATGTACACGGTGAGCCGCTCGAACTCCTCCTCGCGCATGCGCGTCACGTCGTACGCGCCGCCCGCGCCGGGGCTGCCCATGCGCCCCACCGTCGTGCTCGGGATCTCCTCGCTGCTTGACTGTTGACAATATACGTCGAGCTCAATGAGAAGATAAAATATAATTTACTAGCTTTTGCCCGCAGCTTCGCTCGCGGATAAAGTGTCATCATTTTAAGCGCCATTTGTTCACAGTGTGCCAGACAACTTTCCAATAAACATGCAAATCATCCCAAGGGAACGTTTTCCTCCAAATCCGTTTCGTAGTTTTTGCGTGATTGAGTAGTAACAAACATCCTAACATCCAAACTTAAAAACTTTCACATATATAATATGTATTATAGTAGCGATTTGGCACGTTCATTGTATAAGTAGCTGTACCCTACGGGATCCCACGTTTTTTTGCTTGGATTCCACGTTAATAGCTTACGTAACCTTATCTAAAAACAAAAAATTAAGTTTTCAAATCCTGCTAACATTACTGTTTTGCACGGCTAAACATAGAAAAATCTGTTCAGCTTTATTTATTATATGTACTTATTAGTAATTTAAAGAAGTGGGTACCTACTTCTTGTTTTAAAGAAATTAAAACTGCTGATAGATATCTAAAAGTTCAAGGATCATTCTATATATATAATATTAATTATAATCTGATATAATGAAATAAATATTTTTAATTTTAAATGATTACCTAAAGTAATATAATTAGCCGTTCTTAAATTGAGACACAAACCACTTTTTATAGATACTACAGTTAATATAAAAAATTACGCCTGAAAAGTGAAAGCACCTACTCGTTGAAAATATATAGAAGTTCTAAAACGAAATCTTTTTCACTTTCACGCACTAATCAGGATACATAAATAACACTGTCTGCGATTGAATTTAAAAAGCATTATTTGCAAAGCTTACAATTAGAAGGATAATGGCCATTTTAGATATCCAGTGGGTGCTCAAAGAAGTATTTTCAGCGACGGCCCCTCCGCCGGCCGGTAACATTTTCAGTTCCGAAAAATATGCAAACGAAATGCACTTCTCCCTTCACACCCGTCTGCATGCCCCGGAAGTGATAGTGCAAACTGATTCTTGTGATATTTCAAAGAGGGTTTATTTTAGTATAATGAAAATACGACATCGGCTGTGTTCGATAAAGGGGCGGCGCAACTACTGACCTAGTTCTGTGATAAGTGCGCACTTTCCACTGCGCACTGACACTTCCCCTTTGCCTATTTATATTTTCCACAAATTCTATTTATTTCTTACTTCATTTGAACACCCTAAATCCAGCACGGTTAGGTACAAGATTCAAAGTAATAAGTTGATTAGGTATATAAAGTATTATATATTTACCAGTCTCATTTTGAAAAATGTAGTTTACACTAGGTTTTTATTCCATGTAGTGATGTAGCAAGTTCCTGGAAACAATTAAAACATAACATTAGAGTAAATTGTTTATAAATACAAGTAGAAATAGTGATATGCAAATGTTTTTTGGGTACAATCATGCATTGGATCCACCACCGCAACCCATTTTTGTCCCACTGCTGGGCACGGGTATCTTCTCAGAGTGGTAGGGATTAGACCTAGGTCCACCACGCTGGCCAAGTGCGGATTGGCTTGTATCCATGAGATGGTTATTTTATTTCGGAAAATATGGAGTGTGAAACATTTTATCACTGTTGCAAAATCAAATCCACGCAAGTGAAGCCGCAGGTTTATATAATTCTACACTAACAATATTTATATATAGGTCTAAATACATTCCCGTGAAAAAACAACATATATACCCTTACATATAAATTGTATGAGTATCTAACGGTTCAGCAATTTCTTCCTACATTTTATTTTGTATAATTTGCCTAGAACAAGATGATAAGTTCACGGAGATGCTGTTTACAAGTAAATCCTATACCTAAGTGAACTAATTAAACTAAATCAATAATTATCACGAAGATACGATTATAAATAGGAAATTCCAGTAATCAGAATCATACTAAGTTAACTTTATGCAAATTGCTGAATTATTTGTAATCAACAAACATTGCAACATTGAATTGTATCAAAAAATGCTTTGCTCATCTACCTACTTATATTAACCCAGCAAAGATACACAATACAATTTATGTAATTGAATAAAGCAAAGGCCTTTAAACTTTAGCACGCCACTTAAATAAGTTTCTTCACCGACGCCAAGAATTGTAGTAAGGCATTATGTGCATTCAACGTGTCGTTGCATAATTTGAAGTCGGAAGTGACGCAGTAGCGGGCGTCGACTCCTCTCGGTGAGAACGAAAATTTGTTTTTCAAACCGGCTCAATTTGACATTCAAATGGCTGCGCAAGCGCTGTCGAAGTGCCGTTTTATAAACAGAGATTGATGTGGTTTCTATTGTTGCATTTACAGCTGGTTATCATAAATACACACACGTGACACAGCCATGTTAAGGTTAAGGTTTGAATAAACATCTGCGGGATCTATGTATACATTTGTAAAATATCCGATTTAATATAGTCAATTCTTTTAAAGACTGCCTCGTTTGTCAGGACTCTAGACAAACGAGGCAGATATATAAAAATCTAGACTCTAGCTAGAGGCTGCTAAGCTAGAGATTGTGGAGTCAATTCCTGGCTGATAAGGCTGCAATTACTATTTTAGTTTCCACGCTGTACAACTCGCTTTTATGAATATTAATCATGTTATTGCACCTATATAATATATATATGTATATATAATATATATATATATATGTATATATTATATATATATATATGTATATCTATAAATAAATAAATAAAAAACCTACCTACCAAAACAAATAACGAAAGAAGGAAAATGTAAGATCACGTTGCCTATTGTGTTAATCATTAAGTTCGCAATTTGTTTGAAAGGAATCGCAAGAGGCCGTAGATATTCTCGTTAGCGAAGATGTTTGTAAAATGAAACGCACGTGAACTCGCGTTGCGCAATTCGACCGCGCAATGTCACGCCGAGCCCGAGCCGTGCACGAACCGATCCTGCGGCCTCGGGCCCAGGGTTGCCACAAACAACTTCAATGCAAATTTCAAGCTTTAGAACTCAAATTCTAACCCGAGAAATCAAGGCGTGGCAGCCTTTATTTCTTGAACACATGTTATTACGCAAAATTAACTTCTTTTTTCATACTTTAACAGCCTTACAAATAAAAATTTATTATTCCCTATTTCCCTAACTGCAAGCGAGCAAACCGAACAGTTGATGTTTTATGAACAAGTCCTGAAGTTCAAGTTGAAATAAAACGCGTTAATGTCTAATGTTACGAAGTCATTATTTGTATATTATTTGTGCAAATTCAAGTAATAATTATTGGTACTTAAATTACTTTTAAGTTTACGTATTTTACGAAAAATTATTATAGCAAAATATATAAGTATAATATTTCAGCCATTTCAGTAATCATCTGTGCACCACACTTACTCTTTGCACCGAAGCCGTATATAATAATATGTACCTAGACTCCGTTTAGTAAACAATGTAGTCTTTACAATACAGTCTTTTAACTCGTTATTTGTGAGACAAGACTTAAGACAACTTGGTAAGTTATTTTATTAGATAAGATAATTACAGCTGAACTGCTGTAAGGAATCTATTAATTGCTTTGTAATTGATTATATATTATTCCGATATAATCTTGGTGTACAATAAAGAGTTAACAATAATAATACTTAGTACTTGTTTGTTCTTACGGATACAGATCGATTTTTGTGAAAAGAGATAATAATAGAATATGTAGTCGTGTAGAGAAAAAATGAATTCTGTTGGATAGATTTAAAAATATTATGTAAAACTAACCTACCGACAAAGCTTTGTAGCTGAATATTTGATTCATGTCATTACGAGTTTCGTTTTGTTAAATGGAAACACATGACAACCCTACTAGCTCTAGTCACTCAAACTTTATCACGACTTGAAAAGTGTTTTACAGTTAAGAGTGATATTGTGGAAATTGACAAATCCACCACAAGTAGCCAGACGTTTTCACTTGCAACTGTTGATTAAATAATACGATGCATAATTGCTCACGTGCACTGATTAGAATAGTGCTGAACATATTACGCACTTCACGTTCAATTGCTGCAGCCGCGTGAAACGTGAATAACATTGCTATAAAGATTCCTTCAAATCAATAAATGAATAAAGCATAAATGAAACACAACTTGAGCAAATATGAATTATTGAATGATTGTAAAAAAAAACTTGTCAATTTATATTAATTGTTAAGAAATTTATGAACATTGATAAATGAACTAATTTTTATTATATTGACTGTATTTTAAAGTCATCGTTGATTTTTGATCATAAATTTACAGAAACACTCGCATTTTAATACCATGCATACCAGTTTAAATCTTAGGTAGGCAAACATTAGATATACTTATTATATTTGTTATAAACCTTACATTAATAATATAAATGTTAAGTAGAATTGAACCCTCATACATAAATTGTAACGGAGATGTCACATGGATGGCAACGTGATTTGTGTATTGTGTTAAATTACGGCTATGTAATCAAATTATGTATAAGTATTAATAACGTCTACATACGCATTAACGAGTAATAAAAGGATAATACGTAGATGGTGTTTTGTGTTATATTACTCACAAAATAATAACAATTTTACACGGTACATATACCTAATGCATTATAATGTTTTTCATTATCTTTTTTTCAAACCAAATTCTTCACGATTTGAGTTGGAGAATAAAAGAGCAAATGTAACATACTCGCAGATACTGTGGTCATAAATTAACTTTAAAAATTTTAAGTTTCAATGTTTAATAAAACCTGGTAACCTTACATTTTAAATAATAAAAATACATAAACGATAGAGACACACTCCCGTGGACTCTGTGGCGGTGATAATACACGCATTGAAAACGTTTTTAATATCTATACCTATTTAAGATTAATGACTAGTAATCTATATGCTCAAATAAATTAAATTAAATTTAAGATTCAAACCCAAGATCCGCAGTCCAGCAGTTAGGGCATACAAATATTTGAACATTTATTTCTTTAATTTCTTTTTCTTAATTAGTGTTTCTTGGCTGAAATAAATCAACGGTAAATAAATGTAGGTAGTTAAATTTCATTCCGATCGACAGATATGCATTATCATAATAGCAACGCATACAATAACACGAGTGTGTGCATCGAGCGGCGCGCGCGCACCAGGAAGCCAGCCTTGGCGCATGCGTTGCACTTGAACTTGCCCTATTCGCATCGCGAGGCGCTCGCGTCACTCTTATCTTCGCTAATAACGCTTATCGAACTACTCATGAATTAATAAGTACCTACTAGTAGACTTTGACGCGAGATATGTGTATTTTAGTCCCATCCCGCATACACTGTTATGTAGTTATAATTTTTTTCGATGGGTCGGGCTATTTGCTATTTATTTATTTTATATTTTGGTGAATACACCTACTAAGCATCTGTTTCATGGTTTTCTTAGCTAAAATGTTGGTGGAAATAGGTTTGCTGAAATCTATACATATTCATTAAAGAATATACGTACTATTAATTACTCAAGGAAGTTTAAACGAGTACCTTCTTATTTCGAAATCGAATTATATTGCATTATAGGCAGTCGTAATTATGCTTAAGACTTAATTATTTATTATTAGCTAGCTCATTTTGTAGCTTTAGTTCGTTGAAAATCGTAAAAATATCGTAGCGATTTAATTTCTACATCTCAAATTATAAGCATATAAAAATTAATAACACAGTTCCGCTCTTGTTAAGTATGGATATGAAGTTTAACATATGAACATTTTCTACGTTTACGTTGCCATGCAAGACGAGACGTGTTATAAAATATGGCCATGATATTGCGAACTCACACATAGGTATGTTAGTGCAACGGGAAAACTAACCTTGCAGTCTAATAATAATTTAATACGTAGATGTTTCCACTGTGAATAGATGCGGGGATCGGCAAGGCATATGCATGTTACCTATATATGGCTAATGCGGAATTCGATTAGATGACATTGATTTTGTAACTGGCTAAATTCATTTATGCAACTGGATCCGAAATAGATTACGACATTGATGTAATAAATATATAGGTATACTTAAATCTTGATAATGGCTATTATGATAATTTAAATGAATGAAAAGTAAAAGTGTGTAGGTACTGATAATATTTGAATGATCTTTAAATACAATTTTGAGATAAAGGAGAAAAAAATATGTCACTTCCGGGTTTGAAAGTAAAACTAGTTACGTATCGGAAAATTCACTTGTTACGCCCGCCTGATTTGCACTCAAATTTTATAATTTCCTTGTAACGTTTAAAGGTCCCGGAAGTACTTTTACTAGCTTACTTAATTACAAATTAACTTCAGCAAAAAACTACATAATATATCTTGAACATCAGTATATATATACTGATGTTCAAGAACCATCTACGAAAACCACCTGAATTCAACATACACATTAATCATGTAAAACTTTATACTTACAATTAACGCTATCGTTGGGGCATTCTTGAAATAACAATTCCTAGGCCATACGACTATCGCGCATTTACATGAGTTATTTATCGTGTATGGGACGCGTTGGAGATCGCGACTGAATGTGTTCGAGCAGGATGCGGAGGGTGAGCAGCGAGACGAGCGGGCGCAGCCAGCGCGCCGCGCTCATGCCGGGCGGAGGCACTGCCGGCAGCTGGCTACGCGGGCTCGGGCACCGGCCGGCGCGCGGCCCCGCGCTCCCAGCGCATTATGCAACCGCTCCGACCTGCCCCACGTCCGCCCGCGGAGCGCGTCGCACTAACCCGACGGCCGACGCCGCGCTATGCCGACCGACCTAGATGCACTTTTACAACGGCGAGAATGCAATCGGCACACATATTCGCGTCTCGTTCCGATAAACGCATCGACGACGAAAGCGGCCCGTGATGGAGAATGCGGACGAATTTGACAGCGAGTGCAGTGAGGACGTCACGTTCGCGCCTAGCGTTCCGCGATTAGACGAGAGAGAGACGGCGGCGCAGTGCGACCGAGCGCTGCATTCAAGTTCATTACTTCCGTAGTGCGGCCGCCGCGGCGCCCTGACCGTGCTCCGGATCCTCTCTTGCTGGCGGCCGAGCATCGCCACCTGATAATCCGCCACCTTATCATCACTCTACTCACAGTTTCATGCACTAGAGCGTTATTTTAAATGCATCATGACTCACTGAGCCTTCGCTTTTCTTCTTTGTTTGAAACTTGCTTGGCTCAGACTAGTTTAAATAGCAGTACCTAACCATCTAGGCAACTTAAAAATAACTCACCTTAATTATAAGAACGTCCATATGATTTGCACAGACACCGGTAGGTTTTTATCATGTTACTAAAATTACTAAAACATGTTAATAAAATCGGAGGTGATGTGGAAGCGGGTAGCGTGAGAACGGTAGCGAAAGCCATGGCTGGGCGGGCGGGCGGCTCGATGCCACCCCGGAACACGCTTTCACTCTCACGGGTCGACGACACAGCCTTCGAATACCCTTACCATTAGAACTCGAATTTGAAGCCTATACTCGATCATAGCTGTCTTTATCTATTGCAGCAGATTCAGAGCAGGATGGGTTTACGTTATTTTGATCAAATACAACGTAAACCTTTCCCGCATTGAATGCAGTATATGCAAGTATGCTGGACACCCGTAGTAAGGGCGACGTATTTTGCCTCCTCCGCCTGCTCTGCCATGGCTCACCCAGCCACCTACCATTATCCAATATTGATTTCACTATTTACAGCCTGTAATCTGTTAACAGCCTCAAACTGTTCGAACCTGAATAATGGACCGGCGGCTGCCCGGGTCTCGTCTACCTTGCAGTTGTTGTTCAAAGCATGATGTACTTTTTTAAAGTTTATGTTTGAAATGGACGTTCCATTTTCAAAATTTCTATGAACAGGTATAGGTAACCAAGCGTTCATTGTACCTCCCTACATAAGTTTTCCTGTTAACTTTCGTTGTATTGAACCACTGTTTGGCTCTCTATTTTAAAGCTAATCGTATGTAATACAACTAGACGTCTATCTAATCTTTCGTAATCAAAGCTGAAATGAAGACTTGGAGAATCCAAATTAAAATTGCTTTATCTATTACTAAAATGAATAAGAAAAAAACAATTGTTTTGGTCGTAGCGCGATTTTATATAGCCAAGAGCCATCCTCGATAAATGAATTATCCAACACCAAAATGATTTTTAATTCAAATCAGTAGTTCCTGAGATTATAATATAGATATTGATACTTATATGTGAATTCTAAAAGCATGTTACTTATATACTATGCATAATTAGGCTATGCTAAAGATAAACATAATGATGAAATGCTACTATTATTCATTAAAATTTCGATATGTTTCGAAATCAATGTTTATTTTATCTGTATACGATTTTAAATTACCACTTAACTAATTTCCCCGTTTCTCTCTTTCGTGCCCTGACCTGCCCTAACGGCATTACGTCTGCGATGTCTAGTGAGCCACCTAACTCTGCCCCTCTTATTTTCGCACTAAAATTGATGTAATGATGTACCTGACTATTTCTAACCGACTTCGAAAAATCTACAGCGATCGTCTTCGTCGTTTATTAACAGATTTTGATGATTTTATTTTTGTGTTTGGTTGAACATAGATCGAATTCCATATAAATTTAATTAAAAATTCTACGACTAAGATAATAAGAGTAACAATTTCAGTAATAGCTTTGGTAATTGCCCTGTGGCGTTGGTGTATTTTGATGATTCAAATTTTATTTGAGAGGTCTTATTACAGAATAGGTTCTCTGAAATTTTCATGAACGAATTTTGCCCTCAAGAGTATAAAAATGCAAAGGTAGCAATTTAACTTTCTTGTAGCGTCAGTGATTGCGCATGGATTTTCATTAATATTTCTGAGGTCACCACAGAATAGGTTTTCGGCAAATTTCAAAATAATATTTGACCTCTAGAAGTAGTAAAAATGCATAACAAGCAAAACAAAGTGTTCTTCGTATTTATTGCGCTGTAGCCATATTTGTGTATGCATTTTGATGATTATTTTGTTTTTGAAAGGCCTTATCACAGTGTAGATTCCTTATACATTTTATAAAAAAAAAAACTTAAAGTAGTTACAATTCAGAATACGGGAAAACGTTGTGTGTTTATCTCTCTACAGTGGAATGAATAAGGGAGTTCAAGAGAGGCGCGGGGGCGAAGCCCCCCACTTAAATAATAAACGTCACAAATACAAAAGTGTTCAAACATAAGTTACAAATAAAATAAATAAAAAAATATTAAAATATCAAAAAAACTGTTTTCAAAACAAAACAAATAGTCCGTATTATTAGTATTTATTTTCAAAGGAAATAAATACTTTTAATCATAATAACATATTTAAAAATAATAAGATTTGTCCCATTAACATACTATTTATGCTTTTCTGCATACAGCTATCATACACTCTGTTCATGATAAATATCTGAAAAATTGTATTTAAGACAAAATCCCTCAATTGGTGGTCAATTAGAGCGTGAAAAGCGAAGCGCATCAAAGAAAATGCAGTTTTCCAGCGCCGACGGAGGCTTGAGCGGTATCAAAACACTGAATCTTCCGGGGTGAACGGCCGCGCGCCTCGTTCCACCGCGCTAGCCCCCGCGCCCGGCGCCGCCCGTCTCGCTCTACGCTCCACGCTCGCCGCTCTCTGCGCGAATAAATCGCGCCGCGGCTGTGTGCGAGAAATGCGTTTACTGTATGAGTATTGGACCCAGGGGTCGTTGACACTCACACCAATTTTACTTGTACTTGCCATCTCGTACCACGTGGCAAGAGATAATTGTAGCATACGACTTTTCAGAAGTTTAAATTATTTATAAGAACTAGTTTTTGTATGTAGAAAAACCGATCACTTTCAAAGATTAGTAATGTTTTGGGGGTATAAATATGGGTACTTTAATTAGTTTCACTGATTGACTTTATACGCATGTCATATAAATTTATCTGATAGATTATACGTCCCTAATGAAATGTGTATATTTTATGTAGCGCCACCAATGCTTGAAATAAACTAGTATTTTCATTAAGAATTGAATACAGATTATTTTAAACCATACTCTATTTGTAAAGTTTCAATCTACTGGACCTTCCTGCAGTGTCGTGCTATCTACATTATAATGACGTATATTCTCTGTATTTCGTATAGCCAGATCGAGTATAACGTATAGCCAGATAACTCCAGCATTTATCTCGTGATAAAAGCTTTATTGATCTTACTTTAGAACGTTGTGGTGTAGGACAAGTCTGTGGAACCTACACTGCAAACTCGATTTCCCCCTTCTTGGGGTAGGCTTCAATACTCATTCATGTTTTTTTCCTGCTCTAGCTAGGGTGCAATGGCATAACGCGCTCCCTCTCCCGACGTTTCCGTGTTGACTGTGATACATACGCGCATGCACTAGACCTAGCCCAATGCAGCGAATTTTGCGTAGGGTCGTTGTCCTCCGTTGCCTATATCCGCACCGAACTCAAATAGTCTATGACGAAAATGTCTCCGCATCCCTGGCAATATTACTTTAATACCAGTCCCTATGGGATTTTTAACTGTTTCATAGAAACTGTACAATTGTAAACCTTAATTATATTTACGACCGGCCGTTTCACTTTTCGCACAAATAAATGCGCAATTCGCTTTGTCGGTATTGCATTGTTTATTAGAAACGTTAACGGTTGGATAAAAAATAAGTACAAAAGGAGCTGGAAACAACAGTGCCCTTAGAGCATGGAAAGAACTACCTTTACAGCATGCCAAATGTGCTAAAAAATGCCATTTGAAAAGTTTGTATTTTTTGCATAAACAAATTCAAGTCTTTTATTATTCGAGAGCGCAAATGACGCTTGAGACAATGCAAAGAGTTATTGCAAGACAATTTGAACTGTAGCTTTTTAGCTTCAAAGGGGGTTTGTTTTTTTCGGTGTTACGAGAACTTTTGGGTAGTTTTGTGGAAAATATTCGTTATATTATTAAGAGTAATAAATAAGTACCTACTACTATGTTTCTGTAAAAAATACTTAAAATTAAAGACTGCTTAAAAAAATTGTTAATTTTTATTTTTTTACTTCCTACCAAAATAATTGTATTATCTGATATGATTAGCCGGTAGGTGACAAATCGAGTGCATAGAAGTGTGAAGTACTAGTCTAGAATGTGGATAGGGTCAAAAGCCGCGCAGTATGTCAGCGTTTAGTATTCCGTGAGCCCGGGCCCGGCCGGCTAACGGGACTGCCCGCCCGTCTACACTGGCCTTTACTTTCATCGATCGAACAAACCACTACGGTTTACTTTCCTTTGTTAGTTTCAACTTCTAAAAATATTGTGCTCTATTAATGACTTGCATACGATTCTTGCATTTGCGTGATGATTACTGAACGAGGTCAGTGCTGAACAGATTGTCACATACTTGTATTTTATACTGAATTCATTATTGGTCCCATAGTCTCACAATACACTATATTATTAAACTTGTTAAGTAAGCGTATGTGTTTAATTAAAGTTCCGTTATGGGATTTTTCAAAAATGGTGCAAACAGAGCTCTTATCAGAGCGATGCCGCACTGATGACTCCTCAGGCATTGAAAAAAGACAGAACAAAAGTTATCTACTAATAGTACCGTTAATATTAATAGATGATAAGAAAAATAACAATATCTGATCGTACGTGACAATCCGTTGGCTACAATTTTATTTAGTTTGTTATAATATGGCCATAAATACATACAATAAAAGCTCTTATTCAAACGTGATTGCAAACATCCACGACAATGTGAACAAATAATTGGTCATGGTTAACCAAATCCCTAAAAATAAGTGACAAGTGTAAGGGCTGCATCGCAGGTAGATATGGTGGATATTTTATTTACTAAAAAAAATTACACCGCAGCCTTTGTAAAATGATGTACCGTTAGATCCATTTGAGATGTTTTGAATCAACACAGGATAGAAATATGATCGATTTGTATGACAGACACTTCTTGTCGTAAGAAAAAAGTTATGTGCGTTTATCATAATTTTCTTATGTTATTTATCTTGAACTTTTAACATAATGCAGTTGTTTAGTTACTACTTAGTTTAATTAGATTTCTTATAGTAAATGACGTAGTTGAATATTGATGAAAGGGAGGTCACAACTACCGTACAGCGGTTCTATTTTACGACTTCCGGACCACTTCAGACTTTCCTAAACTAGTAAGGGAGTGAGCGTATATTAGAAAGAAAGAAATTTATTTACGAGTATATTCTTATTTTGCTATACATCCGAGCAAATGAAGATATAAATAGGTTTATTAAGATATGTAAGTATTTTAATTTGTATTTACTAGAAGATGGTTTAAATATTAATAGGATTCTAGGTTTTTGTTATTATATAAGTGATTATTTTACAAGAAATTTCGATTAGAAATTCGAATTTATAACAAAACCACGAAAGAAGAGTCCTTTAGAAATATTAATGCGTAGAGCAGGTAAAGGCCGACCTTCCGTGTATAATGTTACACATAATGCGTTCCAGGTTACGGTACCTACGGGACGCTACTACAGTTAGAATGCACCGATAAAAAATAGGAGGGTGAAATCAAAACTCCGATACTTCCCACAAAATTACGGTATAAACGTGACCATTGAAGTGGAATTAACAAATGAAAAATAAACCGAAACAAGTAAAAAACGTATCTACCTAATAGAAGTATTTTCTATTGATCACTTGAGCAAGCTAAACAGAAAAAGAATATGCGATGTTATTTTTGAATCTATAATTTCTTAACAAAATAAAAATAAAATTTATTTCTGCATGTTGGAAATAAAAAATAGGTTCGTCGTTCGTTGAGCTTTGTCCATCAGAGCAAGTTCTAGCTTATGACACCCTATATTACAAAACTAGTGGACGCCCGCAGCTTCGCTCGCGTGGAATTAGACATTCACTAACTTCAAAAACGGCAAAGTTTCATACTAACTTTGCACCCCCGTTTTACCCCCCTAGGGGGTGAATTTTCAAAAATCCTTTCTTAGTGCTCCCCTACATTATAAAAGGAACCCCTGTGCAAAATTTCAAGTTTCTAACCCTTATAGTTTAGGCCCTGCGTTGATATGTCAGTCAGTCAGTCAGTCAGTCAGTCAGTCAGTCAGTCAGTCAGTCAGTCACCTTCTCCTTTTATATATATAGATATGCATTTCCAGTGCCACGTCACTCCATGTATATTTTCATACGCAAAGATAATACATATCTATTTGTATGTATTGTACATGTTTTATTAGTATCTTTATTTTTATCCCATATGTTGAGAATTCGTTTAAATCTTCATACTAAGCTAAACTATTTATTTTTTATGTTCGGTTACATTATTCAGATAATTAAAGCTGCGATAATAATCATTTCCAGCGACGTCCGCGATGTGGCGGATGACAAATGAATGGCGATATAGTGCTGCTCGCCCGTCATCGGTGGAGTAACCGTTCATTGTTACTGTTAGCGGAAGGCTTGCGACATACATATTGTTCTAGCTAGAATTTTGCTTTTGTGCATGTATGTAGGTATGCTGTGGATAATGTGTGTGAACGAGGCTTTATGTGTACTGGATCGGTCAGAATGTGTTTTACCAAGTCTATCCTTTTTTATGATATGCTATTATACACTATACACTATAACCACAAATCATGAGCGGATGCATTTATTTGCATGCTCATTTTCTATTCTACATTAATTATTTGTAGTATCCTGATGCGTACCTAAGTACTTGTACTGTAAAACAACGCATGATGATGTTTCGATTGATATGTATACATTTTGACTTCGAAACTACGTAGGTGCCTGAAGACGAAACTATTCGAGCAGTGTGTGGTATCCGTTATAGGTTTTTAATTGATATACATATACTTAATGGATTCTCAGGGTTTCATAAAGAGTGCAGAAAAGAACTCAAGACGAAAAATAATTGGAAAAATCAAATTATAGAGCAACTGGATCGAAATATATATTAAAATGAATCTGTTTGCTTGAAATTATAAGTAAGAAATGTGCTTAGAGTATGTATATTGTTGAAAAATATCGATTCATAAAAGACAGTGTGACTATTAGATGCTGGATATAATGTAGTAATTAATGGTAGGATTTTATGGAGGATTTTCTTGGCCGCAGTAATGAAAATAACTTTTTTAATATTTATCTAACAGGATGTCTTGATCCAATGATTATAATGTGATGCCCGCTTATTTTAGAGGACACTTTCAATCTCGTATTCAAAACGCAATTAAAATACCTAACCAACCTTTGATGTTTAACGAGTTTTAATCCGCATGAGTGTTATCACATTAGGGCGCGTTTTCCGGCATGAGGTCAGGAAAAGGCCGGATCAAAACAAGGAATCAAAGACAAAGCTATCGGGGCATGAAAATGGTTATTACATAATAGGTGCGTGTGCGCCCCGGGCGCTGAGGTACCGTTGCCCGAACAGGTTCCAGGCATTAGCCGCCCTCACCCCGCCCCGCCACACGCACACCATGTTTACCCAACGTTTACTTTCTACCTATCAAGGACCTTCCTAGCGATCCCGCGCTGACTGCTCACTCTCCAAGTTTCTGAATCCTCAAGTGCTTACATTTAAATAACTTTGCTGTAAGTGACGTCGTGTAACAATTACAATAACAGCCAAAAGTGTATCTTTTCTTATATCAGTGTATGTGATGATGAAAAATAATAGTAAGTTCATTGCTCTTACATGAAACCTATAAATTTATATTGCTAACGTCAAAATTTGTAAGCAAAATATTTCAATAATGGCAAACTAATTGAAATCATCACATACAACCATTAATGCTATAGATAAGAGTTACGTTGATAAGTAACGTATAATATTGATAAATATGCACATATTAAAGAATAATTATACTGTAAAAAAATTTTTTTTTTAAAAAGCTTTTATAACTTGACCTTGAAACCTAATCGTGGTCAAAGTTCATTACAAGACTTTACCACAAGTGCAAACACGACTATGATACGATATTCCATCATGAAGTTCCAGTTAATATCTTCCGGCTCCATCATCAGATCAGTTCGATAGTACCATATTATTGCATTGTCATCGGAACCTAATATGTGTGCCAAATTTCAGCTCGATAGCTTCAGTGGAAGTGGGTGAAATATTGATTGCAAGATTCCAGGACATACATACATACATAGATACATACGAGTGAAGTTAAATAAAAGCTTTTAATATTGATTGCAAGATTCCAGGACATACATACTTACATGAATACATACGAGTGAAGTTAAATAAAAGCTTTTAAAAACGAGATAATTTAAGTACTATTACGGAAGGTTATTTAAGGGGAAGGGTTTATGTGCAAAATAATTTTGATTGTTTTAATAACGTCTCATACTACACAATCCTATTGATTCTTTGGTTAAAACCGAAAAATATTGCATCACGAAAGTTCGATTCGAATCTTAACTGTATAATATTTATAGATACAAGTGAGATTGAGCTTTATGTTCAGCAGAGTAAACACGAATATTGCATAAGCGAAAGCTGCTCGAGCCGGCTTGAGCGCGAACGACGCGGTTCAACGACCGACTTTTCACAGGTTTGTCAGCCTGATGTTATATCATCGCCCGTAGTCAGTGTCATTGCCGAATCCGAGCTCTCATTGTATGCTGATTTTCATCTTATGCGCTTATACTTCGGTTCACTTTTGCTTGCATTATTATTTTTTGGTCATTCTACCACATTCGCATTTTAATTTTCATGTGCTATTTTTATTCCTCGTATGTGCAATTTATGTGTGCATGAGCTTTATTTTGGATATATTTCGTGTATATGAGTGTGTTGTGAGGCGTTTCCATATAGTGTTACCGAATTTAAAAAAATATTAATAGATATTTAAAGAAATAATCCATACTTGTTTTTATTTAACAGCTGCTTATTGTCTAAAAAAAACACACATACATAAGTTGGAAAAAAAAATGTTATAAATAATGTGTAGGACTATATTATTGATATACTCGTAGTTATTGGTTATAAAATAAATGCTTAAAACATAGCCTACCTGTGGGGTGAATTACGTAAGCTTTGTGTGGGTACTGTGGGTAGATCACGTGTGCAAAATGTTCGCCTTGAATTTGAACTCAAAAAGTTCAAGGTTGCGTTTTTACACAACTCGTCCGCCCAACAACAATAGTCCGAGTTGTGTGTGTATTATATATGTATTATATATATGTATATGTTTTATGATACGTTCTCATTGTATCAACTCTATAATTGTTATGCTACAATGTCTGCCGAAATCAAACGTATTGCTTATGTATTAACTAAATAATATTTGTACAAATGTAAAGTAGAATGATTAGAATTTATGTTTTGTCTTTGAGGGTTATTAGAAATATGTATATACGAGAGAATTAATTCTCTATTACTTTCCACATTTTGATTTTTTAAAGACTTATGCCACAATAATTATTGATTTTTATTATTAAATTCTTTACGCAGGTATGTTAAAATATAACATAACATCATGCCTCTATTTCCCCGAAGGTGTGTCATAGTACACCCACTTTTCACCAGCTATGTTAAGATCATTTAATAGGTACATACACCGGGTACAAATCCAGAGTCGGAGCTGCCTATAGCATTTCATTTCAAGATAGAAAAACTCTATTTTTGTTGCCCGACACGGGTATCAAACCCTGGACCTCCAGCTTAGCATTCGCTTTTTAGACAACTATACCAACTTAAATATGTTCAAATTGTAGTTACCGGTATCTTGGGTTTAGAATAAATACATCTCGTATGAGATAATAAATTATGCAAGGTGCATCGCTGTCCGTAAATTCCATTTGATCTATATGATCGGGGAGTGTTTCCTAACAAGTAGTTTAGCAATTAATGAATTATAGAACGGATAAAATCAACAAAAATACTAAATAACTTTCCTCCATTTATGATTCCATGTATAAAAAGTAGAAATAAACAAAATTCTCTTAAAAACACAGATTTATATTATTTCTTAAATTATCATTTTTATAATATATATAATATTAATAATAATATATCATTTATTTCAGGCATCAAGGCCCATAACTTAAATACCTTAAAGACTAACATACATACATTTTTGAAGGTTAACTTAGATCTAAGATGAAAGCGACAATATACGACAAATCAGGCGTGTCATGTAGTCATAATTAATAATAGTAAATTCAATTTAATAGTGATTTATTTACATAAACATTAAATTAAGCCACTATATTCGAAATACCATTAATAATGAATAGTGATAGATTTTTACCATCTTACAGGACAAGCAGGATATATTTATGGTTCTGTTTCTGTTTTATTACCATATGAAATAAAAGTTTACTAACGATTACATCAATGTTTCGTCTTTAATTACATTAAAATTAATGACGAAACATTGACAATTCGTCACGATAAAAATGGTAGAGTCGCGCGTTGATGTCTTTTGCCGGCTAGAATACGACTTGAGACGTTAATATTGGCATTTTTAATTACCTATTTAATTTAATATAACAACTTACCAATGACACCATAAATATCCAGTCGGGTGACATGAGTAGAAAAATCCACATCGAAGAAAATCCCAAGTGTTTTGTATGTTTTCACTAAACTTATCAACTAATTGCCACAACACTGATCGTCACTTAAAAATAGAATACTAAAAAATAAGTCTTAGATTGAGATCTATGTTACATTCAGTCTGCGAAACACGAGTTAGAGGGTCATGGTGGAGCGGACGCGGCGTAGCGCACCGATAGCTCCGGATAACTGATAATGTGTAGTTCGGTTCACGGTCGGAGCCGGCCTTACCGCGCGGCTGCCTGCGCCTGCGCTTCTTCCGCACTCGCTCCGCACCCGGGTGAATGAACTGCTGTGTGGAAGCGAGACGCAACACCCATCCCGCACCAACCAATGCCATGGCCGAGGCAATCGCTATTACTCCTATCTAGGCAAGGTAATCTAGTACAACTGTCAAATTATGTATGTTCAATTTACTATTTTCAATTTCTGCAAGATGATGTGACAAAAGAAAAACACATGTCATGTGTCCAGAGTTACATAATGCCACTAAGCTCCTTGGCAATTGGCAATTGTCGTTATTTCATCAAAACAACCACTCTATTGATACATGAAATGATATTTTGGTGAACATTTTGATAAATTAGCATGTGACTTCAACAGTGTCAATATACCATAGCTGTATTTTTTTTTTCAGAATTTGATCTATAATTTCAGGGTTTAGCGCATTCAAACAAACAAACTCTCCAGTCCGTCATGCAATCCATTATTCTGTTGTGGAGAAGAAGATGGACTCCATTTATATATTGATAACGTTAAGGATTAGCGCATGTGAAGTGTGTTCATTGGTCATGTTCCACTATCTTTTGGATTGCGCAGTCTATTTGTGGCAAAATTTCACTTAGTCTAGTTAATGTGTCCCAACGAATTAAATAAGAATTTTAGGCAATAAGAATAACAAAATCTAGTTAAGGGTGTACCTAGTCAACTGAATGGCACAAATGCAGTAAGTGTTACGCGTTGATTTGAGCAAAGGAAGGTTTCTCAAGCAACATGAATTTGAAAAAGATTTTCTCTTCTGTGATACATAGAAAAATAAGATTATAAGTACTAGGTTATCTGATAGAAGAACCTATAACAGATTTGTTTGTTTCTACAGAACTACCTAGTTCTATACAGATGTGTAGGTAACTTATGTAACTTTTGTTTGTTACAACAATGCTCATAAATTTTAGGTAGATACACTCCTACTACTTAGCTAATAAAACTACACTTCTTAGCTAATGTGTGTTTTATAAATATCGGTGGGTTTATTGGCTACAATAAAAGTAATCAGGGAAGACGTGTACCTAAAAATGTCATATTAACCACTAATATTCCCCGAGGCTCTGCCCGTGTCAAATCAAAATTTTGTTGCAGTTGCAAAATTACCTCTATCACAAAAGATGATGAAAGATGATAAGTAAAGCTTTATCAACGGAAAGCTAAAACAACTATTACCAATATATATATATATATATTTGCTTACAAACATAATCAAAATCTAGGTTCACCCGCAGTTCAGCAGATCATAATCCGAGATAGCCATTACATAGAATTATCCGGGATAAAAATTAGCTCGCCAGACTATGTTCTACATCTATGTAAAAAATTCGGTCAAGTGCAAGTCGGGACACTTTGGATTCTGAACCACCGAAACCTTGGTCAAAAATGAGATGACACAATAGCTAAGAAGAACTAGCCTATAATTTAATTAACTAGTACCCACATAACATTCTGTTCGGAGAGGCTGTGAAGGCCAGTTGGGCCACACTCCTACTACTTAGCTAATAAAACTACACTTCTTAGCTAATGTGTGTTTTATAAATATCGGTGGGCTTATTGGCTACAATAAAAGTAATCAGGGAAGAAGTGTACCTAAAAATGTCATATTAACCACTAATATTCCCCGAGGCTCTGCCCGTGTCAAATCAAAATTTTGTTGCAGTTGCAAAATTACCTCTATCACAAAAGATGATGAAAGATGATAAGTAAAGCTTTATCAACGGAAAGCTAAAACAACTATTACCAATATATATATATATTTGCTTACAAACATAATCAAAATCTAGGTTCACCCGCAGTTCAGCAGATCATAATCCGAGATAGCCATTACATAGAATTATCCGGGATAAAAATTAGCTCGCCAGACTATGTTCTACATCTATGTAAAAAAATCGGTCAAGTGCAAGTCGGGACACTTTGGATTCTGAACCACCGAAACCTTGGTCAAAAATGAGATGACACAATAGCTAAGAAGAACTAGCCTATAATTTAATTAACTAGTACCCACATAACATTCTGTTCGGAGAGGCTGTGAAGGCCAGTTGGGCCAGTTAGTAAATGTCTGTTCAAAAAGACCCACGAATTTGTTGCTACTAAGGCTCAAATGGTTTTGACGGGATGTTGTTAATATCTTTGTCTGGCATATTTGTAGGTACGGCTTGCTTTCATTGCAACTGCTTCTGTTCTTTCAATATTGGATCTTAGGTAGTTTAAGCAGATTAAATTGTACGCCAAACGGATTAGCCGTTAATAATCCGTATTAATTTATTAATACATAAATATTATGGCCGCTTATAATCGTAATACGGATTACAAGACCGTTTTAAAATAAAAACATAAGTTTTTAATTAAGGGGCTTGCAGGCTCAGCAAGTAATCTGGAAATAAGCATACCGAATTGAAAGGAAAAAGGAAAAGAGCACATTTTGGCTCCTGATACGAAAAATTAATAAAAATGACAAATGTTGAGCTGAACAGGCTTGCGATAAACTTTTCGTTTATTTATCTCAGTTTGTAGAATCTGTGTGTTCGTTCGGGCAATACAACTCGGAGACTCGGACACGGACTCGTGTGTTAGTATTGTGCTCACTGTGTACCGCAAGCTGCGTGAAACGCTGCAGGTGGCGGTCCCAACTAGCAGAAAATCATTCCTATACCTAAAATCAGATGGGTCTCACTTCTCTGGATTACATAAGTTTTGGGTTAAAAAAGTAACTTTTTTATTGAAAAAAATAAAGTAGTAAAAGACATCTCGACTACCTTATTTCATCCTGTCTAGCGCTGCTGGTAACTCATGCAAAAATAATCAAAAGGTTTATTAAAATATTTAATAATATCAGTAACTAAGATGTTCAAAAATTTTTTTTGCATAAGCCTTATTATTTACAAGATTTTCGAAAGGTTAAGGGCTTACATGGCACGTGGGTCATATCATTATCAAAATCAATTTGATGTCACAATACACCCTCAAGATTCTTGTGCAGTGCTTGAGATAACAAAACAGTACAGTTACAAATGCAACAATCAAATGTGTTACACGTTAACAATACCAAAAGTGTATTTATCGACGATTGCAGCTTTTAATCGTGTTTCTCTATCAAGGATTTACCTGCCGAAACCATAGTTAAATTTTTTTCCCTAAAAGGGTACCGGGCATATAATAATCATGGTCCTGCATAAAAACTATAACGGTTCTTCATCCATCCAAATGCACATTGCGGCGGCAAAAACAACAATGACATAGACTGTTACGTTTCCTGTGATAAAACATATGGAAAATAATATGAGCAGTGTTGCTGCAATGAAATGTCTTTTAATTGTGAAACTTTTCATAAATATGATATTCTTGTTTATTGTGATTCGACTTCGAAGTGGCAATAGTCGTAGGCTCAGTTTTCAGGATTAAAATTGTAACTTATTTAATTTATTTTGTGATTTCTATTATAAATTTCCTACCAGAGTTAGTTTAAGCTGATGACCATGGATTTTTTATTGATTACTTGAGTGAAGTAGGTAATACTAAATACGAGTGTTTTTGAAAATTCCTTAAACTACCTTTAAACAATTAAAAAAAATACTATAAAAACAAACATGGATTATTTTTGGTTTAATGTAAATTATTCAACAAAAAATCTTTACTTTATCTCATATTATTTCGGAGCAGTGGTCTTAAAATGCTAAATACTGTCTCAATGAGCCTATTGTTAACTAAGAACGGTACCATTATATATCCGTGAAGCTATTTGTGCAGTAACCGATTACAAAAGAGTTTTATTGTTCAGTAGCCAAAACTACATAAGAAAGGGGTGCGGTGTTAGCTCTCTCTCCTTTTTTTAACTGACCAAAACTTTCTTTCAAATTGGGATCATAAATAACCTGCTCTTTGGAATAATTTATGGAGATATTCCATGGTAGTATTTACATTTCCTTATTTTTTTTGCATAAAATCAAAATCACTACCAAAATTAACGAAAAAAATAGTACTCATGTTTATGTACCAATGTATAGTAGTTAGTTTTAAACTAATTTGCAATAACCCGCGAACAAGGTGTATGACGGTGCACACTTTCCTGCATATTATAGTACCTACCTCCGTCCCTCCCTCCAACATGAAGCATGCACATACAACAATGAAATATACACGAACACGTCTATAATAAAATAGTTCATAATAATATAACGAATATGATTTATGAGTGAACTTTTACATCAAAAAGTCGATGATGCATGGCATTGC
Source organism: Carterocephalus palaemon (assembly GCA_944567765.1). NCBI lineage: Eukaryota > Metazoa > Arthropoda > Insecta > Lepidoptera > Hesperiidae > Carterocephalus > Carterocephalus palaemon. The sequence goes on along the minus strand of OX155643.1, from coordinate 7,403,246 downwards.
ACGCACAAAAACTATGATGACGAAGTAAGAGCATAATTTATCAATTTACGACTAATTTGGCTATAAGCTCTACATTTCTGATATTTTATTAGTATTCTTTATTTATCACCTAAACACATGGTGGTAGGTGTGCGTTTTAAATGATTAAATTAACATGTGTATGAGGGACCTGTATGCCTGAGAGATCTCCATGCTGTTCTCGATAGCAACTGACACTGCTAATCCGTTCTAGGCCAGCGTGGTGGACGATGGCTTAGTGCCTCCGACACCTAACCTAGCATTCCGAAAGGAGACCCGAACCCGACAGTGGGACAAAGAAAGAGATGTGGTGGTGGTGGTTACATACATATTGTAATCACAGATTTTAGTTATAGGTTTGTGCACTTTCATCACATCAATCAAAAAATTTTACATTTCTCCGTAGAAGCGCATTATATTTAAGTAGGGAGTTTTTTTATATGATACATGGTACAGTATATAAACAGTGTAAGTAATCTTGCAGTCGTGTACATAAAATTATAGGTGACCACAACATTCACATTGTTTTAATCTAGAATCTAGAATTTCACATATTTCACGTATTACCAATGTCTAGTATCCATTGAGTGGCAGTGATATCGTTGTAATCTCTTAACAATAGGAGAGTAATAATTAGTGTGGCTAGGTGTAGGAAAAAAAGGTTTATATGTATTTACCTGCTCTAGGCTTCCTTAATGGTATAGTTTGATTAGCGATAACATATTTGAACCAGCAGTTATACGATTTACCACATTGTATAGAAAAAACATGCCATTCACACGTCTTCTATCCTAAGGAAAGCGCACAAATTTTATGTCTATGAGCTAAAACTCTTAAAAACATTATTTGAGCTCTTATGTTATTCGGGTTTCAAGCTACGCTGCAATACTCCAGGGAAATTCTTACTAAAAACATTGTAAAGTAGAGGAATTGTTTCGAGATTTTTGAATTCCTTGGAGTTACGCAAAACAAAGTCGAGTGAATGAAGTGCCGATTTGATGTTTTTAATGATGGTTTATTAGTAAGCAAATATTTCAAATACAAAAATCATATTTATTTTCCTCCAAACTTGGTTAAATTGAGCTATCCTAGTCGACCTAGTCTAAAGCAAACAGATAAAGGAAAATAATTACCTGGAGTCCGTCGCTGCTTCTTAGGTACAATTTTTTGTGGCGCGAAGGAAGAACTTCAAAAAAGTATACATGTATAATTATGTGTTAGCTAAAAAAAGAAGTGAACGTCCACTAGCCGGTGGAGTGGCCCCTCCGGGCGGCAGGACGCGATCAGCGATTTGGGAGCAACGTCCTCGACCTTGAAGCTAGATGAACTTATGTAACCGCCCGGGCTACCTCAGAGCCTCCTCCAAATTATTCCTAAAGTTTTTGCAACGCCCGCCATGATCAAACTTGGACGGACGTAAAAAAGTCATCGCAACCGTGGACGATGCGGAATAACAAAGAATTATTTTCTATGGCGTATGTTTGATGATGTTCAAATATGACTTCCACGAACTTAAAAAAACAAGCGTAAGTCTTAATCTCGTGTTAAGAAAATACTTTTTGTAATTAAAGCAATAACTCATTTTACATAAGGTGTAGGCAACTACGAGTAGCATTGAACTGCTGAACCAAGTCATGAGCTGAATAATGGCTAATTATGAGTCAAGACCTTCCGCCCTTCGACAAGGTGGACGGACGACCTGAAGAAGGCAGCGGGAAACCGCTGGATTCAGAAGGCGCAGGACCGGTCGGAGTGGCGTCGTTTAGGAGAGGCCTATGTCCAGCAGTGGACCAATAAAGGCTGATGATGATGATGATGATGATGATGAGTCAAGAATTTATTTTGATAAATTCCCTTATAATACTATACAATAGTAAAGTGTGATTCCCATGCCTACATTGTTAAGGAGCTTGTTTTTGATGTCCCACCTCAACAACAACCCTTTTTAATCAACTTTTGAAAAAAGGAGGAGTTAATCAAATCGACTATAATTTTCTGCCACTATTAATCTATCGATTTTAAATGAAAAAGAATAATGTTTTTATGTTTAGTAGAACATTATGTACTACTAAGGTGGTCCTATAAATCTATATATATAAAAGGAGAAGGTGACTGACTGACTGACTGACATATCAACGCAGGGCCTAAACTATAAGGGTTAGAAACTTGAAATGTTGCACAGGGGTTCCTTTTATAGCGTAGGGGAGCACTAAGAAAGGATTTTTGAAAATTCACCCCCTAAGGGGGTAAAACGGGGGTGCAAATTTAGTATGAAACTTTGCCGTTTTTTAAGTCAAGTGGGCAACCCGAACGCTGGTAGGGTATAATTCTATGCGAGCGAAGCTGCGGGCGTCCACTAGTATTCTATAAGAACAAACTATGTGTTCGTTGTGTTCATTACACCAAGCCCTCTTGACACAGTGTTAGTAAGTTGATTTTGATAATTTTTCTTTAATCGATTTCTCTCATCACAAAGTGGATCTAATTGTCAAGAAATTCAATTCAAATTTATTCCCTATGAATTATAATATGCATAATAAAAGTAAAAAAACTATGTTTTACTCGTGTTTATTGCCCTGTAGCGTCAGCCATAGCTTTAGCCCAACGATGCACGGAAATTTCTATGATATTTTTCAACTATTAGTTACCCATGTACGTACCGACCGCTTCCGACGTTGATTAACTAGGTCATAAGAGCTTTTAATAAGTTGAGATATATAATTTGCTGCGAGGATACACGACACCGATGCCAGCCAAGTGGCTATTGAACCAACCTCTCACTCGAGCGTTCCGAGCTTAAATCCAAGCGGCACGCACTTATGACTTTTGTAAGTTATGTGCGATTAAGAAATTAAATGCCGCCAGCTGTAAAAGTAAAGGAAATATCGTGAGAAAACATTAATGCCTGAGAGTTCTTCTTAAAGTTCTCAAAGTCTGCCAATACTCACTTGTCCAGCAGGGCCTAATGCCTGATCCCGATCCGAGGAGAGATTGTGGTGGATTCATGAAATAGATTTAACTTTACAGACAAACAATTCTAACCCAATTTATTTAATATTTTTTTAAATCACCAGCAAAGTAGGAAATATAAATTAAATAAAGTAGCACAAAGATCCTCCTTTGGGACTCGCGATGCATTGACCACCCTACTGATGCCACCCTCTGATGAGATCGTCCATCTGCAAAAATCCTTGGAAAAAAACATCGTATCAATGTATTAATTTTTTACTTAGTTACTTTTTAACTACACTACACGATATATTTTAATAAATAAATATCAAATGGGACTTTTCTATTATAGTCGATACCTTTTTCCTGGTCATAAAAAAATTTGTTACTTCTTTTCTCAACCTAGTAGCTACGGGTTTCGGGGAGATGATGTCATAACCAAAACCAAGCTACAAAAAGTGCTATTGTGTATAGTCGTGAGACTATATAGCCAGTTAGGTTGACGAGCGTTGAACTCTTTTGAGTGGTGAGCGCCGCGAATGCCCGCCATTAGCTAAATTATAATACGAACCAACAATGCTAGGTTGCCCCACCATCATATGCTATACAAATATAACTTTTAGTTCAGTTAAATATGAGTGTTTCTTAAAGTTTTCATTGAAATGAAATAAGACACTTAAAAAACATTTACTTCTTATCGTGTATTTGTTGAAGTAGTTAATTATTATACCCGCATGAAGACGAGGGTTTTTCTTTTACATTTGCAACAGTGTTACACTGAAAGATAGTGAATTCAGACATCAATGTAATATTTTTATATACATATACATAATTACCCTTATACATATAATTATCTCCTTTATTGCAAAATTTTGTTGGTTTGCCTTTCTTCGAAATGTTTTTTTGCATAGATATAATGTATACGGCCTGGAGAGTGATATATGTACTATTATTTATCCCAGATAGTTGCACTTTTCCCGTCAAATGGAATGTTCGATTTGTAATCTATCTATTTTCATATAAGCCGCGACCCATAGACGTCCCACTGCTGGGCACGGGTCTCCCCCGCAGACTGCTGCGGGAGGTATAGAGCATACTCCACCACGCTGCTCCAATGCGGATTGGTGGAGGGGTTAGTGGCCAACCCAGTGTCGAACGTTCTCAAGCCACCCGAAGGTCTTCGACAAGGCCTAACGACTGTTTCCACCATTGAAAACAACCGGGACCGACGGCTTTACGTGCCCTCCGAAGCACGGCTTATTTTCATACTAGCTTTTACCCGCGGCTCCGCCCGCGTGGTCAAAGGGAATTAACAATGAGTTGTTTATCATGACACATTTGTATAGTGTATAATTTGTTAGCGAAATTCAGAACTTGCAAATGAATTTTACTAACGCCATCTATTAACAACATCCGGAACTAAATATCTAGAAAATAACAAAACATCGATATCTTTCCATGGGGATGTTTTACCGCGGTAAAAAGTAGCCTACGTCACTCTCCACCCTCCTCACTATCTCCACACACAAAAACCATACCATATAATAGCTTCGTTGCGACGTGAAAGCCGGACAAACAAACAAACACACTTTCCCATTTATAATATTAGTATGGATATTACATCTATATATATAAAAGGAGAAGGTGACTGACTGACTGACTGACTGACATATCAACGCAGGGCCTAAACTATAAGGGCTAGAAACTTGAAATTTTGCACAGGGGTTCCTTTTATAACGTAGGGGAGCACTAAGAAAGGATTTTTGAAAATTCACCCCCTAAGGGGGTAAAACGGGGGTGCAAAGTTAGTATGAAACTTTGCCGTTTTTGATGTTATTCGAATGAAATTCAGTACCTATGAAGGTTTTTATTGAGTTTCGAAAAGCATCTCTTAAGGGGGGGTAAAAGGGGGGTGCAAAGTTAGTAGGTATAAAAGGGTTTCGTATATACCTACATTATTTCAATGAAATTTTGTATTCAGGTTATGTTACGTCTAATTTCACGCAAGCGAAGCTGCGGGCGTCCACTAGTAGTATATAAAAATTGATATGTATTATGATATAGTTTATTTATTCGATGGTCAGATATTATGGACTGATATTTTTTGGATCTTCAACACAGGAAGGGTTGGTGGTTATCCTTATTCAAAAGTATCTATGATTATATGATACCATTTACCAAATAAATAAATAATAATATTCTCTCAATTTTTCACTACCACTTTGTGTAAGATAAACCTATGTTACTATGTTAAAATACTAGATTTTTTTTTGTAAAATGGCGGGAAAACGAAATCTTGCATAGTTCACACGTTCCAAATTAAATTTCAGGGAGAATCAAATTCCGATGTTTTTGAATTGTAATAATATTTGTGGTAAGATTTGGTATAAATAAAAAATTATGTGAATTGTTTTTTTTTTTTAAATAGCAGTAGTTCCTACCTATATTAAATACCTATAGGAAATAGTAACTTCTACAGCTACTAAAGAAAACTAAAGAATGACAAAGCTGATTATTGTTAGGATCTCAAATACATGCCTAACGATACCTAAATCCCTCTATCAGGATTTAAACGGTAACGTAAGCCTCAAACTGGCATGGTCAATGCGTTGGCAAGGCGAGTCACTGCCGAATATATAGAGACTGCAAAGTTCGATCACCCGAGACTGGCCGAAAAAATAGACTTGATTCTACTACTGCACTGACATGTGCTTTTTGCTATTCCATTATAAGTTAGAGTCTATTTATTTAGTACGAAATTATTCAGACTGCGAATCTTATGTGATTACAATATTTGGGCACCACGACCCTTATAAATGAATACATTTTTTATTCCTAACGCTTAATCAATATATGTAATTTTCCATGCATTCATTAAAACATGTATACGAGAAGATAGATAGATAGGTTGATCTTAGAACATTAGTGTAGGCTTGAACAAATATTCATTATTAAAATATTTTTAAAACTATAGTATTATAATTAATATTATAGATGTTGATTGAATATGAGTATCATATTCAATCAACATCTATAATATTAACTCAAGAAATGCTCGCGATACCCTTTAACGACCCTGTTTTATACGGTACATAATAATACATAACTGTACGTAAAACACACTCCATAGAACAATATTTCGATGAAATAAAACAAATATGGTTCACCCGCGACGCCACCCGTGCTTAAATCGTTTATTATACAGAATTTTAGTGTCACCTACTACTTTATCTAATGAATGATTAGAAAAATAATACGAGTATATACGCAAAGTGAATTTTATGGCTTCAGTTAACCTCTACAAAGATGCAGATGCGCGAATTATGCTGTCACTCAATATAGACATTTCACAGCTATTTACAAATACATATATAAATGGTTTGTTCGTTGGTTTGTCTTTCTTCTCGTCCTCAACAGAATGATGGATCGATGTGAATTTTTTTGCACAGATGTAAGTATGGAGCCTGCTAAAGTGCCACAGGCTACTTTTTATCCCGGATTGTAATTCGGGATAGTTAGTTTCAGTAAAATGGACAAAAACATGTAATAAACGCTTGATTTGAATAGATTCTTAACTATCGATAGATTTTTAATAGACTGATTGATAAAATCTCTGATAACATCCCTTAATGATAGCAGTAATAGTATAGTTCTGTTTAGTATGGAGCGTTATAATCGCGAGGTAATCGTGCATTATCAACTGAGTTAAGCAACATCGGGCGCGATTGGTATGGAGATGGATGATTACTAGTGGCAACATTTCATGGTAGCTTTCGTACTTTTGTGGGCACTTTAGACTAATTTGTTGTCTTGGTTGTTTATTAAATTATCCTAAAGTTTTGTCGATGCCTTTCAGGTAGACAACATTCAACATTGGGTTGGCCACTAACCCCTCTACAATCCGCATTGGAGCAGCGAGGTGGAGTAGGCTCTAGAAATCCCGGAGATTCATCTGTGAGGTATATCATAAATCCGATGACTTCACAATGAGTGCATAAGTATAGAAGCGGTTTCGAGCGCTTAATTAGCAGTAACAGTGGATGACGATGTCATGTTTCTCATTTCACTGTCAGTGACACAACTAAATAATTTCGGTTTTTTGAAGGAAACACGTTTAGTAATTTTCTATAGCTAAGTAGAATGGCTGAAGTAAAGTGATAAACATGAATTGTGTGTAAATGTATGTTTAATGCGAAAGCCGCCAGTTGAATGAGTAGAACACGCACATTACAGTGGCAGCCAGGGTTAAGATACTTACTTAAATTTAATTTCTAGAAAACAACTGTGAGGGTGTCGCCTAGTTTTCTATGCGACAGCGGAGTTAGAGCGCACGCCGTCGCCGCGGAGTGCGTCGAGTCAAGGTAAGTGTGCCGACGGCCGGGTGTGACCTAGTGTGGCTCCCCACCCTGCTGCTGCGTTCTGCACTCGCGAAAGTTCAACGAACCTACAGCAGAATTCTTACAGGCATACACGACTGTTACATTACCGGAAAGCTGCTGCAATCGCTGACGTGCACGACCGCCGAACATGGCGCTCCCATATTTAACTATCGGATTATTATTTACCTTATTGAATACGAGTTCACTTTATGTAATTTTCACTGTAGATAATTCTTGTTATACTCTCGATACAATTTAAGATGTCTAACTCGTATGTGTGTCGTTTTATTTTTAACTGACAATGTCTTCTAATAATCCAAAATATTTATTAATCTCGTACGTATCTTGGATGATGGATATACATAATATATTCAATCTATCCTATGAACGTATTTTTTGTACCGTATGGATTTTCGGTTTGACAACGAAATTAAAACCTTCATTGGAATAGATCCTTTATTACAATACATCTTGAGATGTGTATTAGAAATTATAATAGTAAAAGGAAAATTTCTGCGCGGGCCGGTAAATCTAACACACTTGCAATGACTACTGGATGTGCATTGCATGCAAATGAAGCTGTATCTAAGTTACCGTTTTCTTCGCAAACTTCTCGGATTCCCTATGACTCGCATAGTGATAAGAGTGAGTAAGAGTAAAGGAAAAAGGGGTTTTACTTGAGTTAGTGGAATTATGTTAATATTTGGTTCATTATGTCACCGACGCTTGCCGAACGTTCGTGAATCATCGGCGTGCGTTGACGCTACGCAGTTTTCGGTCATGTATTCTTACACCGTTATTACTTTCTACCAACTGTGCACTGGGTTTTTTTGAATTAATTTCCCCTTCAATTTCAAAACAAATATATTTAGTACACTTATAATTTTTGACGATGATCTTTCAAGACAATCCAATTCAAATTGTTCATCTATCTATATATATAAAAGAAAGTCGTGTTAGTTACACCATTTATAACTCAAGAATGGCCGAACCGATTTGGCTGAAAATTTGTCGGGAGGTACCTTAGAACCGGGGGACTGCTATAGGATACTTTTTACACCGTTCCGTTTTATTTTATTTTTTAGTGACAGTTGATAATTTGACCATTTGGAATTTTTGAAGTCGACCAGTTGATGTGTTTGTTTTATAGAGTACATTTTAAATGTTTTTTTTGAGTTTCTATTAGCTTATTGTGTCGATATTATCATTAACAATACCATGCCGCGACCAAGACAATCAATTCTTTTCCGACAGAGCCGTAATCCACGTAGGATTCGAAACATTGCGAATCAAAGGGCACGTGAAGAGCGCCGCGTTAGTATGGCGACTTCGTGCTTCTCAATCACAAGAGCAAAGCGAGGCAGCCACTGAAACGGCTCGAGAACTAGATAATTTTAGAAGAACAAGAAGAAATTTATCAAGTACTGGTTTGAATTGAGCAGCGTTTCAATACGATTTCAGAACTGATTACTGTCCGCCACCTGAACCATTACATTCATTGTTTCTTGGCGAAACACCAGAATCACGACATTTTCTAGCAAACATTCGAAAATATAATAGTTGTTTCCAAATGACCTGATTTGGGGCAGTCATTATGGAAGAACGAGGATTTAATCCGACAATAAAGGTATGTGTTAATTTATTTAATTTTTGTACTTACAAAGAATAATGTAGAACATTAACATACTATAGTTATTACTATGTTATGTATGCAAATTATAAAAAAATATATTTATAAATCAGTAATACTGACTTTGCTTTTGATTTTTTAGATACAAGGACAGACAGATTTACCATTGAATCGGAACATTACAACCTCTCGAAGATGCACAAAATATTTTTTTACAATTATACTGCATGGCGAACATGATCGACGTCAAGAGATTCAGCAATGAAAAGAGCAATTTCAAAACTTCATGCGTTGGTCAGGCTGTTCAAGAGTGCTTTGGAGCGCATGACAATCATTTGTCATAGTCCTCATGGACTACAAAGTGGTGATCAGAGCGGATAAACAACCATCTGGAAAACACGAACGCACATTTAACGCTCCAGATTAAGTCAAATTAATAATTTATTAACATTAATTTAAGACCATCTGCATTATTTGATCTTGCGCATGAAAATAAAACGAGAAATGTCGTCTATCACAAGGTAATATATAAATAAATGGTCAATAAAGAATCATTAAAATAATTAATTTGTTTTATTTATATTATGTACTATGTTAATAAAAATAAAATCAAAAATATACTCATTTATTTCCTGCGCGGAACAAAGTTCGCGGGGTTAGCTAGTTTGTAATAAATGGTGATTGTTGAAATATTCAATAGGCAATAATCGAAGACTAAATGTAACCAAATGTAAGGAAATATTAGCAAATCTAAGCTGTAATTTTAGCTGGTAGTGAGGACTTTTGCCTTTTCCACGTTTTCATCGCCCCCTGCTGCATGCAAAGACATACGGATACAAGATTTATGGCCCTGATTAATGATAAGTAAGTACCAGCTTACCAGGTACGCCGTAATAAAAATGTATATTGATGTTAATTTTAACACCCTCGTGACTCTACTGGACGAACCCAGTCCCTATACGAGTCTTGTCCAGTATCTGTCACAGTCATCAAGGGCAGCAGTGAATGAAGACGTGTGTGAACACGCCAGCTCGTTTGCTATCGTACACGATTAAAACAAGCCTGAGTAGGCGACCCGTGTACAGATTCTACCAGATTGTATATTATGATACCAATTGATAAGGCTGTCTGATCATAATGCGTCCGTCAGTGAGAGCGCCGGTCCAGCGGTAACGGCGTGATCGGGGCCGTTGAACGCTGCTGGCCTTATTCCGGCGAACTATCGCAAGCGAGAAACGCGACGCGTACTTTCATTGTCACCTCACTATCTGCACAACTTGCCTTCCAGCTCCTCAGCATCCCATCGGCGTAACGCTCTAAAAGTTTGAGTAAACTTCTTCACCAGAGTCAGTCACTCATGTTTAAATACTCGTTAGAGTTAAAAATGCCGTTATTAGCTAATTTATTAATTTGATTTCATTTTCACCTTATTCTCTAATACATAATGCATTTTGTGCTTAATCTACTTGTGTATCCTAATAACCCACACAGACGTACTATATAGTACATTTTGCGTACAAGCGAAATGTGTTTGAAGCGCCGCTATAAAATCTGTTTTAAAGACAAACCGCCTTCAAATAATCTGAAATGCCAAGTTATCTGAAGTAAAGATCTAAGTTTAGCAAGAGGTCAGCGATGTAGGATTAAGTCGGAGTTGTAGATAACAATGGCGCAACTGTTGCTACGGCGGCCGCTACGCCGCTGCCATTGACCCCGCGCTAGTGTCAAGTGCAAATACTCTTTATATAGCCACACTATGTATCAATAATCCCATATAATTTTATTTACATAGCTGATTTATATTATTTTCATGTAAATGGTTTTAATTTCATTATTGTTGTTCCATATGTTTCATTGTTATTATTCGCATATGTATTTGGTTTTAAAACTGTAAACAAATTGATTATGGTTTTAAATAAATCCTTAATAATATACTTATTTAATATGATGGGAAACTATGTTTGATGGTTTTTTCTTTTTGTTTTCTTCACCTCAAGGGAATGCTGGATTCAGATTTATTTATTTGGCATTAGAGTACATGAAGTCATGAAGTCATACAGGTAACAAATGATTAATCAGAACTGTATTTTTATTTATTTATTTAATATCATATACATCTCTTATTTCCTACCTAACTACATGGACGGTGTAAGCTAAATATCAGGAATCAGAAAATGTGCCCCTCTACCTGGGATTTGAAAAAATACCTTGTTTTCATCTAGTAAACTACCTAATTCTACTAGGTGTTTTTAAGGCCGGCCATTTTCGAATTAAAATATTTCTCTCTGGATAAGGGAAAAATACATATATTCATTCTGTGTGTTACATAAGTGTTATGAAAAATTATATCTAATTCATCGCTCAAAAACGTCACCGACACAGGGGCGAATCAGATGTTCTATCAGTATACTCTTGTTCAGCTCTCGCTAACTCACTCCTCAGGGTACAACGTAGTCCACTACGTTGTAACCTTTTTATTTTTAATATAAAACTTGGCCTCGAAGCGGCAGTAATAGTCGATAGCCGATCGAATAGGAATTAATTATTAATTAAGTTATCCAACGTGTTACGTTGACTTGCACTTTCGGTTAGTGACCCCAGCATTATAATAAAGATGTTCGTGAATGTTCATTTAGCATTTTGGAAATTCTGGCTAAACACAATTATGATCCCTGTTTATAAAATTTCAATAATTCTTCCGTAATACTTTAAGAAAATTACTTATTACGGTGAAGTAAAATTTGCGTCGCCGGCCCTGAAGGATACCTCTCTTTACGCCTTTTTTGAAGTACCCCATGTCATAGCGCAACGTGAAAACCTGAGAAGGAAGTTCATTCCACAGTTTACAAATACGCGGCAAATAAAAACAAATGCGGATAAACAACATTATTATTATTATTATTTAGTGAAGATATTTAGGGGTTGCAGCGCTTAAAATTCAGATTATTTTACCAGCTTCACATAGTCCTCATGTTTCCATGTTAATAATGTTTGTTGTTCTGGTTACACATCTTAAAATACATGTATATAACATATACTATATTGATTACAATACTCATTTTAGCATGTACCGATTTTATGCGAAAATTTTAACGGGTAGATCCGACTAGAAATAAATTTTAAGATGCCACTATATATTTATATTCAATATTCAATAATCCTTGTTTACGGATCGAAGTATCTAAAACAAGCTTAATATACCAATTTATAGCATGTTACAAGTCATTTTCAAATTCATCACTGTATTTCGTGCAGGACCCCGTTAATAATCGCGGTTCATTTGATATATTATTGAATATTCTATTGCTTACTTCCAAAAATATTCATTATGTCCCTAGTATAATTGAGAAATATGCATAGGAAGATAATAGCATATTGAAAATAAAATAACATTAAAAACGCAATTTTATTATTAGAATTTAATAGATTCGTATATATTCGTAACATGATAGAAGGGAATACTTATAACCTACTATTATTAAAGAGAATACTAATTAATTGTAGTATTGTGAGGATTTCATTATTATATTTCAAATAATGAAAGTGTTGAAAACCAATTCCATAGGATCTAAACATAGTAAAACATCTATGTAGATTACTGCACAAACACCTCTGCATACCCCTTCGGGATGATGTTTTGTTAGTAAACGTTAGTTAGTAATAAGTAATAATTTCGAGTTTGTAAACTTATATAAATTAACTTTTTTACTTTTTCTAAACTAATCATACAAAGAGGATTTAATTCCTTACATTATCAAATACGCATAAGTGTAGATATTTAAGAAACGGAATTTATTTAGTTGGACTTTAGTAGAGAGTCATCGATTTTTTGTAAAAATTTCTTTAGGTTCGTGTCTATGAGTGAAAACTGCATCGCGGTGCGGACGTCATTCCACTTTTCCAAAGCGTCAGTGGATTATAACGCGACCAATTAAATTAGACCCCCTAATAAAACCTGGCCACTAACGTTTACTATATTTCATTGGCTGATATGTAGAAGAGGTATACCAACCTCTTTTACCAGAAAAGTGTAGCTATAATTAAATTGCATCTTATAATTATCATTTGGTAAAGTACATGTATTCGTTAAACATATTTACCAGACCGAAAAATGCTATAAAATCTACTTTATTTTTTTCTATAACTCGTTAGTCATAACTACCTATATACACTCACAAATGTTTTAAATAAATATAGATGGTGAGAACTGGAGGTCTTACATGAAGTGTTGGAGTTCTAATGATAATGGTTTCCTCGTATCCGGAGTAGCGAGTGACGACGCGGCAATGCAATTTCGCTGCAGTGTGCAGTAGGTAAGTGTGTCAATGCACTCAGTCCCCACCATGCGTCTCTGCAATATTTTAACAAGTTCAACTTGTCTAGTTGGTGATGGATGCTTAGTTTTCTATATCCTAAAATGACAATTATATTACAAAAGAAGAAGTCACACTAAAGTTTAGAAGACTTGAAACTATGACAAAAATCTTAATTGAGGTTGGGAATCATTAATCAAAATAATTTTTCGTTATTTATACTACATTCCATTGTCACGTAACGGTATAGCACCCAGGCTGTTTCTTTGCAAAATCAAATCACATAATTTACTGTACTACGACTGACATGTTCTAGTGGTTCCACCTACACTCAAACATGATAAATGCACAAAATCTACCTTTCACACCTTTAAATATTGGCATGTACAATTTAAATAATACCGTGTTTATTGGCTTTTAGAATAAAGACTTGCTCTTCAATTCCTTCATGTAAAACATTGATAAGTACAAGACTTTAGTATAAAAAGCCACCGATATAGGTGAAGACTATTTATCTCATAAAAGTTTGTTGAAACCGTAAATTATAAGAAGTTACGAGCGTAAGACACGATACTGACGTTGTTGGTGCGTAAATAAAAAAATCTCTTCCTCTCGTCAAATGAGTTCAATGCTCCGTATCGTTTTCAATAACTTACACCTTGCACAACTTTAATTTTTTTAAACAGATCTGATTTTTGTGGGTACCTACTGTAAAATATATTTTCAGTTGAAACAGATTATACTTTGAATGTTACATGGAATAATGGATATTATATCGATGTAGTTGGTACATTTTAATAGTATATGGGATATGATTACCCTAGTCCACCACCTAACTCCAGAGGTTAGCAATGGTCAGTAGGCTATGCGGTGATACTGTTGCATAGCCAATTCGAATTTATTGCCTAGGCCTAGTGTCAAAGTGGCAGGTGGGTGCGCAGCGCATCGTGCCGAGTTTCCTATCCGTATCTAGGCGAGTGACAGTAGTGGCTTGCGAAAGTGCACATAATTGGATCGGTGCTTTAGAAAGGGGGTTATGAGTTTGTAAGTGCAACGAACCCGCATGCATTTCCTCGGGAAGATGGTGTTAGCTCGCCGCGGTGGAAAGCGCGCGCTTCCAGGAATCGGCGATACGTCGTCGGCTCCTCGTCACGGCTCTCTCGCAGTAGCTCGATATGGCGAAAAGTGAAAATTTATAAATACGCTCATCACTTACTAGACATGGGATACACCTTATAGCTATCAGTTTTGGATTTATAGGATTCAATAAATTTCCTTAGGCCCGCTAAAATTCGTAGCATATATTTTACATATATTTTTTAAACAATATATAATTGATTATAAATATTCACAAAAAAAGCATTGAATGTTTTGATACTTTGTACTGAAACACTCAGTTCAATAAATATTCGTAGCGCGTCATAACCGTTATGTCAATGCACGTGTGCATACCTTTCATACAGCCTGGAAACACCCTTGTAGCATTCATATTGCCGTATAATTTGTGAAGTCAATCTTATCCGTCAAATAAAAGTAAAGATTTGCTCATAAAAGGATTAAGATTAATTTATGAATAATGAGTAGCCAGGCTGCATTAATTCATAGATTGATTGACACATACATAGATTGAATAAATAATTGAGATAGAAAAAATATTGATTTTTGTAGAGGTGGTGGAGATGAAGCATGTAATAGCTGAATTAAGACGGGATTCTAAATTACATTTAACATAAATATTTGCACATTTATCAATATTTATTATTAGAAAAAATATTAATAATATTCTCCATTATCATTATTCTCCAGATATCATTGTTTCCTTTCAAAACATTCAAAGGAATCTTAGTTTAGGTTCTGTTTATAATTATTTCAAAAGACTCATAAACCAAAATATTCCAAGGACTTGAAATCTTACTTAAACGTTCTCATTTTACCTTTCCAACAGTCTCAGATTACACGGATTAAAACATGATGATAGAGATTTTTTTATAATATAGACATCTCTATTTGTAAGGCTGAAAGTCGTTATACTTTGGTATTTCAATATTTTTGCAAACACAGTTCTGGTTGCCATCTGGTCAATAGCATTGAATGATCAAAGATACACATACCCATACACATATACATATGATACAGATACACTGTTACGACAGTGGCTCAAACGTGCTGGAGCTACCGCACCATTCAGTGCTGGGGCTAAATTCTGTTGGTAAATTACGGCGATATCAGTTCTCCAGACAACAACAGTTGTTAGGTTAACTTTATCTAAGTTACCAAATCAGTATTTATGAATGAATTACTTACCTACTTAGTTTTATTCATCAAGCATCAGCTCTTTTCAGCCAACATTAAACCCTATATCAATAATATAGAAAAGTTTAAATACATACATATCACTCACTTTTTGTTGATCTCCCAGAGTATCCGAACATATGATTAATTTTATCATTAGGATCATATAAATGGGAGAGTCCATTTGGACAACGCGACATATTCTAGGCAATGATGAAAACTGTAGATTATGGTTAAATAAACATTACGTTAAAACGGCATGAATATTGGTAACAATAACTAATTCAATGAACACAACCCAATAAGGCATATCGTAGATAAAATATTATGTACAGGAACACATGTATTGCAGCCTAGATTTCGGGGGACAAGAGCGTGTTTATTGCACTATAAATGCTTCTAAACTCCTATCCTAACTCTGCGTAAACGAACAATCTCTGTTTATAAAATTATGCGAATAAAAAATAATTAAGATTGTACGAATCACTTGTTTCATTAATCAAAATCAATCAAAAAAATAATTTAAATTGTATCAATTTTTATATTATAAACTTTACAGAACATCCCATTTTTAATAAAAATGGGATTTTAACTTTATTTTAATTGAATCCGGCATTCAAACTGACATGTCATATAAGTATAAAGAAAGGCGTTACTTGTACTTTTTATGCTCCTGAAGTGATTACATTTACTGGCTATATAAAAAGCGCTTATAAAAAGGTCAAAAAAGCAAAACCATTGTGCACATAAATAACGCAACTGTTCTTTAACAAATGCAACGTAACGGGGCCAAAGGGTTATACGGCCATATGCCTCGCAGTGGCCCAAATACCGGATATGGGTTAAGTAATCACAGCCTTTTTTATGCATCCTCTCTATTAAACCCTTTTCATTAAATAGTACCGTAATAGGGCATTCTGGTGTTAGAAAAAAAAACAACATTTGCAACTGCCTCAAGGTGGTATCATAATGGCTTACCAAATGACATCGTATTTGATAGACATTTTTCTGTTTAGTTTAAGCTAAACTAATTTGGAAACGTCACAGTTATTACTTTTTTGCTAGTTTAACTTAGCTTAAAGACTGTAATAATTCTAGTATGTATAGGAAAGTAACATAAACATTACGTATTCGAAAGAATGAAAAGAACAAAAGAACGAGAAAATAAAACTCCTATATTGTTTAACCACAGGAGCTACCTGACCGTTACTTTTAGTTAAAGCTTATACAACTTGTCAAACCTCAGATTTGCTACGGACCTACGAAATGTCATATATCTTCTTGATCTATTGTTCTCCATGGCATCTTTAGTTCTAAGAAGTGACAAACTAGAGGTCCCGGTTTACACAAGAAACTGTTACTTATTAACGGCTCTTGCATGGAAGCAAAAGTGCATTTTTGTAAAAATCGTCCTGACGTCACAATGTGTACTTCGACGTTGGTAGCCTCCCGTTATTCCTACAAAGCGGAAACAAAGGACTTCTGGCTTGACCACAAAGTAGCTGCTCGCAGAGAATTGTTTCTTACGCAGGATCGTAAATCAATCATTGTTAAGCAACACCTTTTTATATTCAAATGCTGTTTGGGACTTTAAGTTCCAGAATCACAAGAGAGAGAGATTTGAGTATGAAGAAATAGTGACGTAGCATGTAGATATATTATATTTAATATGTCAATGTATAGAACGTTAAATATGCATATAATACATTGCATCATAAGAAAGTATTTAGAAGTGTGAAATATATTCAAAGACTAGGTACATAGAGTAAGATGCATACAATCCCATTAAAATATCCGGAGCCGAAAAACATTGATGCGGCGAAGAGGTTGGAGCGGTAAAAACATGCGTCTAAAAAATCAGTGGGCTTTATTAAAAGTGAACGCATGCCTTGGCCGTCCCTAGCTTAGAAAAAAGTAAAAAGAAGGGACCAGTCCCGTTACTATTCCGGTATCCTGCTGCTTAACGACGTGCTTAAGACGACGGGACGAGAAGTTTGTCGAAGTCATGTGCCTAAAATTAATATTACCTTGCATAGAATTTCAACGCATTACTGATTTGTATAATGAAACATGATTTTTATATTCATAAAATGTAACTTAAGGTTACATTACATCTTAAGTTTTGTAATACAATATATTTATTACTACATAATTTGTATACGATATTTTTTTTATATTACATATACATATATTACATCTTATATTATAACCTGCGTCAATAATACGTAATACATAGTTAAGTATCCAAGTTAATTGAAATGCAAACGTTTGCAGATTCTACTAACAATAAGTATTGCACTGCCCAAATCATCAAGATAATAGTAAATATATATTACTGAAGTCTATAATGTAGATCTGTTAATTTATATTTGGTAAATGTATAGTAGGTACTCCTCATAGATAATAAATGAAGTATCCTATTTTAGCTATACTGTTCTGTCTTCTTTAATCAAACTCAATTCAGAATTCGAAAGAAAGTGACAAAACTCTGCATGGCTATAATTTATTTATAGGACGGGGGTGTGGGCAGTTATGCCCACAAGCCACAGCGACCTAAAGAGATCTATTGTAGCTATAATATTATGTATTCGATTTTACAGAATAAAAAGTAATTTATTATTATTATTAACCTCATCTGTTAACTGGACCAACCTAACAAATGTTGCTAAAAAACAGGTATGGCTCCAATTGGGCTTTCTGTAAATTATGCAATGCCTATTTGATGCAATATCTTTTTATATATGTTTTAGGAGCACCACTAATCCACTGGCACCAACAAAACTGTGATAGACTTTGAACAAGACTCAAATAGGACCGGGTTGGTAAGACCAGTTAACAGAGGAGGTTAATAATAATAATTGATCTGTTCGTTAGTAGATTAGATAGTTAATCGTGTTAAACTATCTTGAGGACCTCATATTTCAAAGAAATACTCAAGCTTCAGAAAATAATATTACAAGTAATTCTGAATAGGCGACATATTTACTGTGCTGAAACAGACCATTTCAAGGAGTGTAAAATTTTAACAGTACATACACAAGTAAAATATTTAATATCAAAAGAAAACATTTTCAATAAAATATTTTTGACAAAGTGCAACACTGTCTGCACACGGCCATCTTTCGCAGCCTCAACTTTGCAACAGGAACACAATTGCTTTAAAAAACCATGTAAACAAAAAGAAAACTCGGTTGCAATGGTATTAAATACCGTGCCTTGCGGTGGTACTTCCTTGACCAAACTCTCTATAGAACCTATATAATCGTTTCTAGCTTCTACTTAGTACGGGTGTTTAGGCGTATTTGACGCTTCTGATGCAAATGTATTTATACAACACACAATCTGCAAATTCGGCTTATAAGTAAGGCTTATGTTGCAAAAAGGTTTGTAAGCTACTTATTTAATATGAGGGCATTAATTTATTAAAATCTGATTGATTTTATGACTCAATCTTGTCCATGAAAGGAGTTAAAGAGACGTTTTCGTAAGGTAAAATACAACATTTATGTTCCGTCATGTGTTTTAATATTATGAATAGGAATGTGTGTTTGTGATAGTTGATTTTGATAAGTATAGACTTATAGATGATTTTGTAGGATATTCTCTTCTCCTCAATGGAATGATGAATCGGTGTGATTTTCTACAGATAGGTTATAGGTATAGGGTCCGGAGAGAGACATGGGCTAATTTTTATATCGGAAAATGGTATGGTACCTGTGAAATATAAGAATAAAACACAATAATAATCGGGCGGAGTGCGTGTAAAGCTAGTCTGAAATAAATGGGTTTTATGTCCATTTGAGGATATTTATTATGTTGATTTTGCACAAAAAAACACAACAGAATGTTCAGTCTTTATGTCTATGAACTTTTTGCTTATGTCTTTGGCCCACAATGATGGCCTTTTGTTGTATTTATATAGAAATAAACATATTTTCTACTAATTGTCAGATAAATATAGATAATAAAAAGAAAATGTAAATAACATTACAAACAACCTCGAATAGTTAATATAGTAGGTGAATAATGTCCAAAAACATTATATCACAATTAAGAATCATGACATAAAAATTGTGATTTTCTATTGCTATTTCTTTTCGCAAACTAATCTATCGCAATTTAAGAAAAGGCTAACAAAATACTGAAGCCAATAACTTCTGATTACGATAACGAACCAATTTTGGAAACAATTGAAGAATCTTACGAGCAGCCACAATTATTCAAAGTGGGTGCACTATCGGCTGTCTAGCGCTGGCAGTAGTAGCAGTAAATATCGAGCGGCTAAGGCAACGACCTCTTTATGTAGGATGAGTGCTTACTCCCTCGCTTCCTGGTGAATGCCTGAAGTAAAAAAGCGGAAACAATGCAAGAGATATTAATGCTGTGATAAAAGTCGGGATCAAAAGATGATTGCCATTCAAAATTAGGTTGAGCATCTTTAAAGTCTTATTTTTAGGAAGGGGGTGTGGGCCATGATGCCCATAAGCCACAGTGACCTAAAGAGATCTATTGTAGCTAAAAAAGTAAATCATTTTATTATCTATTTAAAGTCTTAGATTCTGCTTAAAATAGTGACAGGGTTCTGCCTGCAGTTAGCAGTGTTAGATTTTTAGTTTAAATGATTCACTCTTCAGCCCAAATTAGTCTTCTGCTAGATATAGATAGGCCTTTCGTCTTCCGGAAAGCACGTCACTGGTTTAGTTAATTATCGTTTACTTGCTCCCGCCGTTTTGTAATGATCGTCGCGCCATCTAGCAGGAGGAAGTTCCACACTACGTGTTCCTATTGTTGTTTGGAGATGTTTGTTTTAACCGATTTTTTCTTCAATGATTGGCTTGTCCTCCGTTAGATGGCCAGATTTCATAATCAGTCCCACACACGTGCCACTGTTGGGTCCTCCAAAGACACAGCTGCGGGAGCTCTTGAACATACTACACCATGCTGCTCTAATGCGGATTGGCGGAGATGTATGTCAGTTTAATTAACGCTAAAAGTCATTTTGGTGACTTTGGTCCGCATACAATTTTTTCACTTTATTTATTCCTCCAAGTAAAAACACCAATAATAACTAAAAATGGGGGTCAAAGTTACTAATTACTAACCTGACACAAAACAATAGTTTGCAATATTGATAAATTTACATTAAAAATATTTTAGCTGGATTATTAGCGACCTAGTCCCAACATTTATAAATAATTGGTATCTCTGAGAAACTGGGTAAACTCAAAGCAGATTCCACCATACAGCTAACTGGTGGAGGGTTTAATGACCATTATACCTATCTAGTCTGAAGTCTTTGAGCCAGCCAAATTTTTTTTTAACATAATATTAGGTCATTACCGTTATGAGTCTCAAAAGAGGAGCGATACACAGAGCAAGTAGGTAGTATGGATTACTTCAAATAAAAATAACATTACAGCTACTGGTGGAGGGTTTAATGACCATTATACCTAAGTCTGAAGTCTCTGAGCCAGCCAAATTTTTTTTTACATAATATTAGGTAATTACCGTTATGAGTCTCAAAAGAGGAGCGATACACAGAGCAAGTAGTATGGATTACTTAAAATAAAAATAACATTTTAGATTCATGTGTATAAAAAATATTTAATAAGTATTAAATAGTGGAGGCATTTAACATTGACTTTAGCTACGCGTGCGATTAATTACTATTTGCTAGGCTACTGTTCTTTTTTGCATTACATAATGAATGATGGGATAGATATAGTGTTCACACTTGACCAGGTTCTGTCTAAATACTGTGAACACATCACTACCCGCATAATAGGGCGAAGAAAAGTCTTAGCGGCCGTTTTAATTAATTACTTCGTTAGAAAAGTAGCGCGCAGTTTCTCGCGGCCACCGTTCGCGATGCGCGGCGCTAAAGTCGGCACCGCTTGCATTACTCGTAGGAAAGTTGCTTATGACGTCGGAAAGTGTCACGTTGAACCATGGTGACCGCGACCGGAGTCTTCTGCGGTGTCTGGCCTACTCACCAAACTGTCATTCTATCAATCCGTCACCATTATTTGATCTACGCTATTATGTACACATGAGCGCCACCGAGAGATAACTAATTTCCCATCTGACAAGTATTTGGTTCGTTGATTGTTAAATGATTTTGAATTTATTTAAAGTGCCTTTAATTGAGTACACTGTTAACAAGTATTAATAACACAGCGGTCACAAGATCTTCAAAATGACCATTATTCGCTTGAAATTTAAATCAAGATTCGACGTAATAATCCATCAGCTTTTTTGGGTCCACTGCTGGACATAGGCCTCCCTCAATCGTCGCCACTCCTCCCGATTCTGCGCCCTCTGAATCCAACGGTTTCCCGCTGTCTTCTTCAGGTAATACAGTAGACAAGTAAGATTTGGCAAGAGCAATTTTCAGACTCTACCTGTTATTAACTATTAAGTTCATAAACACTTTGCAACACTGTTTTTCAAAGTCACTGTATTTGGTACAATAGTAGAATATTGCAACCTAGCTGGGAATAGCCACGCAAAAACCCTCTATGTATGGTGGTGTAAATAAGGTGGTGCTTAAAATAATATTTTGATTACAGATTTCACAGTGCAGTATAAAGATAGAAGTAATAAGTCAAGTCAACTAACCGACGTTGATTCACGAGGTTATATGAGCGCAATAAACTTGCTCGCAAAATTTAATAGAGTTCAATGACAAGTTACGAGTATTATTAGTTCCTTACGTGGAACTGAAAAGAACAGGCTCATAATACATTTTTAGGAGTTTGAAAATAAAATGTGGAGTGCAATCCTTTATATTTCATTCAATAGCCAGTTATTTCGTATTTCATCATTTGCGCATCCGGCGTTTGCTTTGGTTTTGTGTAATCGAAGCTTTCCTTTTGATATTTATTCATAAATAAATATGCTTTGTTTGACGTGTAAGCAAAATCATTCAACGTTAAAGTATATGTGGGCTTACGTTATATTATAGAGTTAATTTAGTAACATACTAATTGAAGTGTGCAAAAAATTTACGTATAAATAATAGTGTTGGGATATTATTTTCTTAGTATTGGTTGAATCATAGTTTTTTTTCTATGAAAACCGTTTATACCTCTTATTGATGTGTGAATTATCATGAACTTGCGGATTGGTGAGCGGAAAGAGTGAGCTGTAGTGGGGGGAAAAGGGGAGGAGGGGGACGGTAGGTGTACGCAGCAACTAACGAAACGAAAATTTGTGAGGTCAACGAACGTGAGTAGCCGAGCAACCAAACATCAGGTTGATTCACTTTTCATCCACACTCACTTCGCGATAGATTTGTTTATACATATCTTATATCTTTAAACGAGCAATTCTTGTATATACAGGGTTATTGGTAATTCGACGTATTCCCGTTAGGAGCTGATAGGGGTGACTATTTGTGATAATTTTAACCCCCATATGCATTATGCAAAAGTGAACCATTTTTGAGTTATCGTGGTTTTTAACTTTTTCCAAAATAAGTCGAAAATGCAACATAAAAAATTTATTAAAAAAAAAGTTTCAATTTAAATCTAATATTTTCTTTTGATTTATAAAAACGATTAAACAATGCTTATTTATCAATATTAAAACAACAGTTATCGGTCCTACTTTAAAAATGCGAGACGACAAACGATATAATTTCAATATTATTTGAGATTTTCGTCCACTAAAATGCCTTAAAAACCAAAAAAACTTATATCAAACTTGGCTTGCAGATTGTTTTAAAAACATAACCGTTTTCTTAGCTCTCCAACAAGGCATAACAACTAGGAACTTATTTAAAAAAAACTGGAAATAAACCGTTCACAAAGGAAGCAGGCGAAAATTTGTATTCGAAATAAACTTAAGGTCGTTCTTTAAAATTTCCATAAAATTAAATAAAAACAATGCCCAATGTAAATAAAACAAAAAATACAATTTTAAAATAAAATTTAGAACCAGTAAAAGTTTAGTAATACCTAATAACAACTAATAATAAGTAACAATTAAGACATTTTGTAATTTTGTCTAATTAAAGTTCTTGCTCGAAGGGACTTCCCCTATGACGCAAGACGGATGTCCTGCACATTTTGGTGTCAATGTTAGGCGATGACTTGATAGCCATTTTCCTAATAGTTAGATAGCGCGAGGACCCATTCCGTGGCCTGCGAGGAGTCCGGACTTAACGCCGGTTGATTTCTATGTCTGGGGTCACATGAAATCCCTAGTTCACGACGTCTCGCCCCTGTGTCGTTCGCGGAAGAACTCAAAACAAGAATTATAAACGCAGCAAATTTGACTACTTCGGTAGTTATGTTACACCTCAGAAAAAGAATGAAACTTTGCGTACGCAATAGGGGAAGTCCCTTCGAGCAAGAACTTTAATTAGGCAAAATTACAAAATGTCTTAATTGTTACTTATTATTAGTTGTTATTAGGTATTACTAAACTTTTACTGGTTCTAAATTTTATTTTAAATTTGTATTTTTTGTTTTATTTACATTGGGTATTGTTTTTATTTAATTTTATGGAAATTTTAAAGAACGACCTTAAGTTTATTTCGAATACAAATTTCCGCCTGCTTCCTTTGTGATCGGTTTATTTCCAGTTTTTTTTAAATAAGTTCCTAGTTGTTATGCCTTGTTGGAGAGCTAAGAAAACGGTTATGTTTTTAAAACAATCTGCAAGCCAAGTTTGATATAAGTTTTTTTGGTTTTTAAGGCATTTTAGTGGACGAAAATCTCAAAAAATATTGAAATTATATCGTTTGTCGTCTCGCATTTTTAAAGTTGGACCGATAACTGTTGTTTTAATATTGATAAATAAGCATTGTTTAATCGTTTTTATAAATCAAAAGGAAATATTAGATTTAAATTGATACTTTTTTTTTAATAAATTTTTTATGTTGCATTTTCGACTTATTTTGAAAAAAGTTAAAAACCACGATAACTCAAAAATGGTTCACTTTTGCATAATGCATATGGGGGTAAAAATTATCACAAATAGTCACCCCTATCAGCTCCTAACGGGAATACGTCGAATTACCAATAACCCTGTATATATATAATTGGAATCTCGGAATCGGCTCCAACGATTTTCATGAAATTACAGGGGGTTTCGGGGGCGATAAATCGATCTAGCTAGGATTCATTTTTAGAAAAAAAATTTTTCGTGTTTTATCGATAATCAAAAATTGTAGGCGACGCACCTTATTGTAGAAAAATAAACTGTTTACTTATAAGAAAAAAGAATAAAAACGTCAAGGCGCTGTCGCGCTGAAGAAAAACGTAGTGATTACTTGCTCAGTGCGCTGAAGTATCAAAACTTTTCGGTGGCTTTTATTTTCCATCGCCAATAATTCTGGGTTTCTGTTAAAATATGTTAAACAATCGCAGTACAATTTCACGCGAGCGAAGCTGCAGGTGCCTCTAGTTTTAAATTTAACAGAAAATTTTAAACTTGTTTCTTGATAGTGAAGGACGTCGATATTGAGTATTATTTAATGTTTATTAATTCATACATAAGAAAATACTTTTAAAACAATACTTGAATGCGTTTATATTTGTAATCATGGCTTGATGGAAAAAAGATTCATTATTTGATTGTTACTAACACAACTGCAGGAATTCCATAGGTAATATGTTAGTATAAAGCCTGCAATAAGATTAGTTCTGGTGGAATTTGAATGAAGATTTAGTCCTTCATTGAACTGTATAAAATGAAATGGAAATGAATTTATTGTTATGGTAATCTCTTCGGACCAAGTCCTCGTATAATTATGATAGACATTTAAGTACCGGTCCATATCCATCCATTCATACATCCATCAGCCACTGCTGGACATAGGCTTCCCTCAATCGACGCCACTCCTCCTGATCCTGCGCCCTCTGAATCCAACGGTTTCTCGCTGTCTTCTTCAGGTCGTCAGCCCACCTCGTCGGAGGCGGCCAATACTTTACTTATGTACAGGTAAGTTCGTTTACTCATTAACAATACTTATGTGGTCATATTACATAATAACATTTAAACGTAAATTTTATTTTATTTTCGAAAGAAAATGAAATTATCTGTACCTATTGATTGATTACATTAGCCAGCAAGCATGTGAGTCTTACCCACTTCACTAATACATTTTTCATTTAGTTTCATTGTTGTCCGTTGCGAAGGCAATGCACGCTTGTGTGTGTGTCACCTGTTTCAATATTGAAGGTGAGACAGTATGTGGAGAATATTTTGTAACGCGAGCGGTAACGCAGAAAGCATGAGTTTTTACTTTTATCGAGCACATGAGTGGAGGTTCGTTGACCCCGCTCACGGTGTTCGGCGACGATTTTGCGGCCGCCAGCGGTCCCGCAGCGCCGATGCTGATCTCAGCCTTTCTTTTTAAATTTTCAAATTTAACCAAAGGATTTTATAAGAAAAACTTAATTATCTGCAGGAAAAACTAGGTTAAAACTGGTGTTATGAAGACACGTTTTTTAATAATCATCATTTTTTCTTTTTTTATCTTGATATGTTTGTAATTATTTATTTAATCATATTCTGATCAATTTTCAACATATCCAAATTCATCCGAAATCACATGACTGTATTGTTTGCTATTAGCGGTTTGAAGTCTTTAAATAGACTTACTTCCATTTGTAACAGTTGCTTTCTGACTGTTTTCTGAAGAGCACTGGATTATTTAGAACTATACTCGTAATATAGTTTGGCGAATATTTTGAAAATATTTAAATTTCAGCAATTTAATATTACATATAATAATTGACAGGCCCGTTGGCGCAATCGGTAGTGACCCTGTCTGTTGCGCCAAAGGTCGTGGGTTCGAATCCCACTTAGGACAAATATTCGTGTGACGAACACTTGTATTTGTTCTGTGTCTGGATGTCAATATTATCTATTTAAGTATGTATTTAAAAATATCTATGTATGTATATCAGTCTCTGACACCCATAACACAGGCTCGCGCCTACTTTGGGGTCAGATGGCCATGTGTAAAAAAAAAAAAAAATTAATCACATTTTTTAGAACAAGAATTAAAATTGAATGTAGCCATCCCTTAGCTACAACAGATATTTTAGGTCGCAGTGGCTTATGGGCATTATCCACACCAGCTCCTTTTAAATAATAGTAATAATAATAATCCCTTACGATTTAAATAGTTCGAACATAATTTTCTTGATTTAATAAAAGCAAAGAGATTCTTTTTTGAGTTTCTCAAGCATAATCAGCTGCGCTCGTTGATGTCGTTTCTACGAGAATCACGCAAGATCATCACACCGCGCAACGTGAGATTTTCCTTACAGACACATCTAAAGCCAAAACACGATGCAAAACGCCATTAATCTATCATCTATGGTAGAAATATATATTATTTGTCCCTAGTAATTAGCTGCATTGTAAAAAAAACACATTACTCCCACGTGTTGTAATATATTTTGGCACTAAAAGTTAATGAAAGCTTTGATCCAGGATCTAATGGATCGTTCTTATTTTTCAGGGTACATGATCAGAGATTAAATGCATTTGATATCAAGTTTCATCGCAATGGAATGAGGAAAATGGTAGAGCATACAAACAAACAAACATAAATTTTTATATTCTACAAAAGTTGTAATTCCTTAAATTACCAAGATATTACTAAATAAGTATTTCATTGTTATAAAAGTAGATATTCACACCCAAAAACCATAATTACTGCGTGTCTACTTAACAGTTTTTAAGAGCAAATCATTAACCATAACGATGTTATTTACCTCCAATTTATATTATCTGAGTCCCGTAAATAAGCATTTCCTTTCAAATTAAGTAAATCCAATGAAAATTCATGCGATGCTTGTCTCCTTAATGCACTTTATAAATACAGGCTGCAGCGTCGTAGCGCAACAGGTACAAAAACATTTCCGCATTGCGCAGTGCGGTGAATGCTTTCCTATGGCGCGAGCCCTTCTTATATAATGGTTATTATCGATGTATAAACATTTATTCACGAAGTTAAAGAGGATAGAACATACTTGCGACTAAATACGTGATACGAGAAATATGTAAAATGTTTCAGTAATGAAGTCAATATAAAACAAACGTCTAAAATTACAGGGGCTCCACTGGCCGCATTGAAAATCAGTGTCGTAGTTCCCTTGTTCCATGACATTATGTTGAGTACAAGCCTTTTTGTTTTTCTAATTTACAACATCGATAAATGTTGTATTCCATTAAGGATTGTGATATCTAAAATTTTATGTAGACGTTTTATGGTTTCTTCTTTTAAATTTCTTATTGATAATTATCTACTGATCTTAGTTACTATTGTTAATTTTTTTAGGCCTCTGACCCAAAGGATGAAAAATGGAAACCGATTAATATGCTTCCTCTGTACATCTGTCAGTCAGCTCTCTATCTCTTGAACGGATATTGGTAGACGCCTGAAATTTTCACAAAATGCGTTTTAATGTAGCCGCTATACTAATAAACAAAAAAAAAAAATTGTGAGCCGTCACGGGATGCCTGGCAGATGTGAAACATCGAAATTATTTTGTACAAGTAATATGCACAAAAGTACAGATTATGACCGGAACTAAAACATATAAGAAAAAAAAACAAAAAAAAAACAAAAAAAAAAATGAAACAAACAAACAAAAAAAAATAATTCCGACCGTCATTTGTCGGAACTGTATAGTATATATATTCCATATTCGCTCGCCACGCTCGCCACGCCAAAAATTTGGTTTGCCCTCCGCCTAAAGATGTTTCACATCAAAAGTTGGATCTGACAGGGGTTCGCTACATAAAAAAAAAGGATTTTCTAGGCCTTATGTGAACAACTATAGGTCTATAGGTACACACATAATTTTTTTATATAGTACGTGACTTTAAGCCTGCATTACTACAAATAATAAAAAGTCAGTAAATGTATTCTCAAGGGCCCATATGCCATGCAATAAATGAACGCATTTTCTCGAACTTCGCGCTGTCTTTTAAGCTTTAATTCAGTTTTACTCCGTAAAGCGCTAGTGTGCGACACAGAAACCAAAGTGACTTTAATTACATATTATCAAAGTCTGTAACTTTGCTACATTGATGAATTTAGATCCATCCAAATAAACTGGAATATCAGACTACGTAAACTACTACTGCAACGTCTCTGTTTTCAGTGTATCAAATTCAATGACCAGAGGACGGAACTGTAAATGAAAAACAATAATTATAAGTTTACCAATTTAACAATATTTGTTTAGATTATCTGGCCGTACTTTATTATGTTGAAATTAGTCGGCATTTCAAAGTGAGATTATTTGACTTTTGACATCAATTTATGGCATTTCAGCGAGATTGTTTGCAGCGAGATGCAGCGAGGTGCGGGCAACTGTCGCCGTCGGCAGCTAGCGGTTCGCAAGGTTCAGGTTCACGAGGGTTCATTGCCATAGTTTTGTAACCCTTCTTGTGTAACTCGCTCTCGGCGGCCCTTCCCGCTCGCCTCTCACTTGTGCTCGATACTGACGATACTTATTTTTCGCAGCTTCGACGAACGGGCGACCGCGAGCCCCTGCAGCCCAGCACTGATAGGTTTCAATCATTTCCGATTAACAACATACAGTACCTACCTGAAACTACATAGACAGACATCTTAGCTTAGTAATCTATCTTGATCAAACCGATCGTCCCCTTAAAATAACTAGTAACAGTTTTTATCATTATGAGCTTATATTGAAGTGTTTGGAAAGGATGGGTGATGGGTGGAGGCGGGTGGGAGTGGGGTTAAGATAAGAAATATTTTTAAAATATTTTTTGATTAAACTACGCGGGAACCAAGATTTTTTTTTACAGAATAAACATTGGCTACTGATATTAAATAGGCACCATTGAATTTGATTTCGAAGGTATTGATATCTGAATAGAGTGAGTAAAGCGAACTACGAAAACATAACGCAAGTGTGGAAGATTTAATTGAGTGGTGGCGTAGGCCGCTGTTCCGCGTCTAGCGGCCGTCGACCCCGCAGCCTTTCGAGAGTATCGAACCGCATGGATTACGTCACCCGCGCAAGCCTCCTACTTCGTCTATACCTCGTTGCCTTGCGTACGCTCGAACTCTTCCACATTGCTTCTTAGCTTCTTTCTTCAATCTTTTATTTTGCAAGCATATTGTTTTAACATGCCAACTGTAATATTGACGTATGTAGTCTTACTGTAATATTGACGTATGTAGTGTAAAGTTACACCAACCACCACGCTGCTCCAATGCGGATTGTGGAGGGGCTAGTGGCCAACCCAGTGTCAAATGTTCACGCTGTCTCCACCATTACAAACAACCGGGACTGATGACTTAACGTGCCTCCAAAGCACGTTAGCGTTCATGAATTTTTGCCACTAGCATTCACCCCTCCCACAAACTGATCGCGCCCGTCGTTGCTTAACTCTTTCGATTACAATGAATCGACGCGAGCCATTGGGCTAAAGGACGCTACAATACTCACAATATCAAGCAAAAATGTTATAAAAAATAATATGTATAAAATTTTCAAGGTTTTCCGAGAATTTTCTCATAAATTCTCCAGTTGTTTGGTTTATGCAAAAATTCAATACACTATACCGTTTGGCTTTTACTTGAAAAAAAAAAGTTCTGATATCAGTTAAAAAAATATCATTATTTACTCTTATATAAATGAAAACTAGTATAGTATAATTTTTTATAATTAAATACCATCAGAATATGACTGTTTATTGTGTAATACCAATTCCGATTACAATAAATAAATAAAACCAATGCGTAGGTGGTCGCCTACGAAATGGCTACGACAATCAATGCTTTCCATTAGTACTCATCTAGTCCTAAAAGTATTAGGCCGTTCATAGGACAGTTTGCATCTTGTCGATTACGCTCACTCTCTCAATAAAATAAACATCATCTGTAGTTATGCGCGGCAGTCATCGACCCCACTTCGCTGGCAAGGCCACTCGCTTACACAACCGCCCAAAACACTTCTTTCTCATCTTTAGATATTTTCTTTATTCTTAATAGAATTTACATTTTTCGAATAATTTTATTATGGTCGCGTCATTTATAAGGTCACTGAACTTAGTTGAACTTGGCGCATCCATTATGAGTTCGAATTATGAAAAGAGCGCCTTTGTTTTGAATAAATATAATGGCAACTGAACGGTGTTCTCAATACGCTAAACTTGCGATCGTTCATATAGCGAGCGGCTGAACGTAGCATTCGAGTCGAGCAAGCAACAAAAGTACTTTCGGGCGAGTAACGGGACTTCGCGGAGAAATGCTCTACGAAATCGAAACACGCGTTACCGTTACGACGGCCCTCGCCCTCGGCCTGCCGGGATAATCTTGGTAAATCACGCCCTCCGCCTCCCACCTTCTTCATACACGATCTTGAATTAACAGTTTTACAAAATGAATTTTAATTATTATTAATTATTATGATATATACAAATGTTCTCAATACGAAATCTTGTATGTTTTTAGTCTTATTATTATTTCCATTTTCCTTTTTATAAATAATGCATTATTTAAAAATGTGTTTTCTTGTCTAGATTCATATATTCAGTATCGATAAAATCGATTAGGTACCTGGGATAAATAACTAAAATTTAACCGGAAAATTAAAAACAATGTTAACAATATAATTTTGAACGCCATTACAGCGCTGTCTAGACCAATGTACATTAAATATAATCTTTAATATGGCCATCTAGCGGAGAGATATTTAACATGTTTGTACATTCATCGTCTTTTGTAGAGAGACTGATGAAGCGTTACTTTAACGAACACAGATGGTGCTCTTATAATGTACCAGCTGCACTGAACACAGAGAACTGTAACAGGTGTATGGAGAAACCAAAGGATTTTAGTAATGTTTAATATAATACAATGTTGTATTAATTTTTTTTTTGATGCGTTACACTGTGGTGCATTGTAAGATCATGGCTAAAACAAATATATGCCTACACACTATCGTTATAGTCAGTTGGAGCGAAACATTAGATTCAGATCACTATTGATTTTTGCCGATATTTGAAAATCATAAATGATTGGATCTGTGTGTCTGTGTATCTTTATTTTGTCTATCTATGGCTTAATAGCTTCCAAAGAGATAAACAGACTAATATTTGATGCTTGAAAATTATGTTAACATTATAAATATTTTCGAACACCACTACAGCGGCATCTAGACCATCGTACCTTAAACATCATCGTTAATATTGCCATCTAGTGGATAGATATTCAATAAGCTTGACTACGAGTACGTTAACCGTCTGTCTGTAGGTGAAGCATTACCATAACCAACACAGATGGCGCTCTTATGATTAACGAGTACGGAGAAATAAATATAAAATACAATTTTGTACAAGTTTGTATGGCTGTGTTACGTAGTGAATATTGTGATGCATGTTAAGATAATGATTTAAACCAAAATGATACATATCTACTTATTTACATAGTAAAGTCATGGAGCAAAACAGCTGGTAGGTTCAGAGTTAGGGAATATAATTGCTGATTACTTAACGATAAAACGGTATTACTTATATTTAATTATTAATTAAAATCTAAACAAAGTAAAGCTTAAAAATAAAAAATACCTTGCTCCCGTCGCATTGTACCTAAGATACTGGCAGAAATTCCTTGCTTTATTTATAGGTAACTAGACCCGGCGAACTTTGTACAGGCAATAAATGAGCTGATTTTAGATTTTAGTTTTATGAGGATAATAAATTATTATTATCAGGTTTTTTAATGATTCTGTATTGGCCATGTATTTTCACACCAAACGCGTTCCGTTGCACAGTTTTGGTTGGTTTATGTTTCGAAGCATGATTACTACGGAGCCAACTTTTAGTTGTAAATTGTACGGTGGTAAGCCAGGCACATCCAAGGAGTTTAAAAATTCAATTGGAGAGTTGGTGGCTTCATATTCATTTCTTATACAGTCAATAGATTTGAATGAATGCAGTTTACCAATGATCTCATTCTGACTTATGTAGTTTAAGTTATCTACGAGTACCTACATCTTTATTCTTAGCCGCGAAAATTGCTTGCTCACTCAGCCATTCATTATTTTTAGTGGTTAATAAGGATGTTTGGGAATACTTTGTTGTTGATAACTTTGTCTTATCTTTCGATAAGACAAAGTTACCTACGGAAATTCATGGGAAATGAAATCAATCCGCTCGATTAGTGGACAGCTTCTACCGATAGTCAGCAATTGCTCAGAGAAATCTTTAGCAGATGTATCGTTCAGCAATGCAACTCTAATGTTAGTTGTCAGATGACGTGTCTTCAAATAACGCCATAGATTTTATGATTTAAGGTAAGTTTGACTACGAGTTGACTAGTAAGTTGATCTTTAAATTACCTACTGGCAGTGTTTGACGGAAATCGCCAGACATTAAAATCATTCCGCCAAAACATCTCGAGTCATTGCGTAGATCTTTCAATGTTCGCTTAGGTGCTTCTAATGCCCGTTTATGCGTTATTTAAATATATAATATTGTGCATTCGATGATGATTTTCTATGCTGATAAAACTTTGGCCATTGCGGGTGGTTTTGTAATATTACATGTTGTTTCTTCAATTGTTAGAAGATTTAACTGTAATTTTAATTCTAAATTACGCGTCCGGCATCCTTTTAACAATTTGTCTCCTATTCCAGAAGATTTTTAAAAAACTGCAACTGCAATCTCGCACGAACAGTTGCTAAAACTACTGACATGAGGAATGACTTACTAGTTCCACCAGGGGCATCCAGGAAATATAAACCACCATTTCCATCATCAATAGCCTTAATTAATGTATATGATACGATACGATATGAACTTCCTTTTGTTTGGGGATTCAAAAGGGGCACATTCATTTCTTATAATGTCGAAGTGCTAGACTTGCTAGAGGTACAAATGGCAATAATAGTTGTAGCACTTTAACCAAAATAAATTTTTATAGTTTTACGTTATATTCTACTGGTTCTAAGCTACTTCCCCACAAATTTTCAATCAAATCGGTTCTTGAGTTGCAAATAGTAAATATAACTATCACGACTTTCTATATAATTTATGTTAAGATAATATGATAAGCGAGAAAACTGCTAGCTCTTGGATCGCCTGTTGCGTTCTTAATATTTTACTTATTGTATCAAATAAGAATTGGGCATCAGGTTAGCATGGGCTAAGAACGCCCTTGTATTTCATATACTTAGAGCGTTCAACCACCTCCGCCGCCGCTCCGGCCTTAGTTGTCGTGGCAGCACACCAGCGATCACCATGCTCGCATATGCTCCACATATATCCCATCGGGTATCTTTCCATCGCTCCGACAAACACCACTAGGCTCTAATATTGTCGGAATGTTAATAGATGCAAGACTCCGTCGATTAATGTTTTTGAATGAAATCAA
This sequence comes from Carterocephalus palaemon, assembly GCA_944567765.1. Taxonomy (NCBI): domain Eukaryota; kingdom Metazoa; phylum Arthropoda; class Insecta; order Lepidoptera; family Hesperiidae; genus Carterocephalus; species Carterocephalus palaemon. The sequence goes on along the minus strand of OX155643.1, from coordinate 7,369,286 downwards.
TGGGACTTTGGTTGAGAAGGGAATTTGGAACTCGGGTAAGCTAAAGACCATGCAGATTTAGCCTCATTCAATCACGATACACTATAGTTTTGACCTCAACTTCAAAATAAATTACCTATAAGAGTATTCGTACTAAAGATTGAAGATAAAAAAAGCTGGCAAAGCTACACTTGACATTTTGCGAATACCCAGACCGCTTTGTCTAATTCTCACCTGACAGCTTTATGAGTGCAGTATGTATATCTTTTAAGAGTGCAGTATGTCTAACATTGAGCTCTAACACTGCGGTATTGTAGGCGGTGTGGCCCCATTGTGGAACTTCCTGAATGGTGTTCAATCAGTCGCATGCCAATTTGGAACGTCCGACGCATGGATCTTTTTATCTAGGACTAACTAATAGGAAATCACAAATATTAAAAATCAAAAATTTGATATTTGTCTGTTTTCTAATGGATCATTTGTTTATGGAATCTCAATGTCAATGGAATCTGAATGATAAAATGCTTACAGAAGGATTATGGCTGTTTGTTAAATTTTTCCGCGGCCGTAGCAAGCAAAAGTTAAAGTAAAGTATAAATACTAAATATACTCGTAAATGAGTAAAATTTGAACTCCGCAGGATAATAAGTGGTCCAAATTCAGTATGTCACATTAACACTGAAATGAATCTATTTGATTTAATTAACTAAATGTTTTTTTTTTTAAATCCTACAATAGCTCCATATATCGCAGCGTAAAAGCGCGATACATATCTGAAATGTTCGGCTGGTTATCATATTTATTTAAAATAACTTTGTGTTTAAGAATAATTATAATAATAGCTAGTCGGGTACCTAAAATTAAACTGTTAACAGATTCCGTCATTAAAAGATGCACCACATCATAAGATTACTAAGAAGTGACGAATTCTGTAAGATATATTATATATATACCTACCTAACTGCAATTGAAATTAAAGAAAAAACAAATAAGGTACAAACACGTCCATCCAGCGAGTAAATATCATCAATCTTCATGACTAATGTTACATAAGGGCTTCCAAAACATGCACCATGTAAACATTCCCCGTAAAAAATGGATGTTTTTTATTACTTTGGTTCTTTATTTAAAAAATACGCGAATTGATTGGTTGCGCGGAACAGTCCTCGGCCCTTGGAGTTTGCGCAGCGTCCCTCCGAATTGTAACCAATGGGGGCACCGAGCCTTGTGAGGGTCCGCGCCCTTTTTGTGTGGTGATATTAGCGAAGGGCATGCGAACCAGATTATCTAATATCTTGACTATTTTGTCCTAGTCAGTTTCATTTAAAATGGGACAAGCTTTGATAATATTTTAGCATAATTTTAACCGCATAATCTAGATTCCTGCCAATGACCGACTTATTACATTTTAGCTGATTAGCTTCGCCAGCTAACAGGATTTTAATAATTTCTAAGAAAAAACCGGTCAATAAAGGTTTTGCTTAGAAATTTCAGTGGTGAAAAGTAGATGTACTATAACACACCTGTGCCTACCCCTTCGTGGAAATACAATACAATATTTTTTGTTGTTTTATTGATAAGTTTAAAATTCTCAAAATATATTGACAAAGAGTTGCACTGATTTTAGCTTCCTTGCGTTTTATTTTTATTGAATATAGAACTGCCCCATACGCGTGACGTGTGCTTATTGCTGTTATTTATAAATTGCTGTGTCCTGTTCCGCCAAAACATTGACGGATAGCAGATTTTTTAATCTGCCCTGCCGACACGTACTTTTTTTTAAATGTAGGTACTTTTTCTGTATGATCATACATATGTACCCTTACGGCGTCACCGAATAAGTTCACGTACCTATTTTGCGTTGTGTTGTTTGTGATAGGCGAATCGTCACTATTGCTCGTTGAGCGAACAACGCTCACACGCAGATATCACCTTCGAAAAATAACCGTATTTTTTGAAACCACAAACCATTTTTGTGAAACCGTAAACCGTTTCTGCTTAGCTTAGATAGCGCAAAGTGGAAAATCATCGCGACCAACGGAGATAGACCAGGTACACACATCGAAAATATTCGACATATCTTCAAAATTTAACAATGTTTACGTTATACTTTTTTTTAACACTTTCTTAAATTAAAAAATAAAACTAATTGTATTTTTAAAAATAAAAATTTTAATAATTCAATCCTAAAGCGATTGTAATAGAACTTGATAGAAATAAAAAGATAGATTAAGCAAACTTAAAAACCTTTTATTAATAAATTGTTGTTTATCTAATACAAAATAACTCCTCCTCTGGCTCGAACACATGCGGAGATCCTCCTGGGCTGAGAATCAAGTTATGCAGCATTTCTTGTGGTAACCAGTCCCATTCTTGAACAGCGGCTTCCCTGAGCTGCGGCACTGTCTGGGGTGGTGGCTGCCGGTTCCAAACAGCTCGCTTAAGAGCATCCCACGCGTGCTCTATTGGGTTTAAGTCAGAAGAGCCGGCAGGCCAGTCTAACCTTGTGATTTCGTATTCTCGGGGAGCAGCAATGACTCGTTGAGCTCGATGTGCGGGCGCATTATCGTCAACCAGTACAAATTGATGCCCATGGTTTACTCGGAAAGGTCTGACGATTCCATCAATAGCGACTGTTTTGTTTCTGTTTCTCGTCATGAAGCCTTGATAAGGGATTAAAGGCGTTCTAGCGCCAATCATAATTCCCGCCTTGCTGAACCGTTCCAGTGGCCGTTCTTTGCCTTTCAGAGTCTCCAGGTCTTCTCCAAACACGGACTCTTCGGTTAACTGGATGAGTACTGATTCGTGATTCGTCAACGAAGAGGCAGTTTTGCCAAATGTTTTACTTTTCGTCTTCTTCGTTTTGCCGAAGCCTAGCCTACTGTTATCTCTGTCGCTTAAATTACGTTCCCGTGAATTCCAAGGTGCTCGCAAGCAATTCTGAATGGTCTGAGTGCTAACTGCAAATCCGGAGGAGGCCCGTATTTATTTATGCTTTTAATTTAGTGGCGATTATTGTTGGGTCGCGGGCTACCAGCAACCTGATGTAGCGCTTCTGAGCAACTGTCAAAACAATTGGGCGACCGCTGCGGGGTCGATCAGCTAAATTACCCATGCCGTGGTATCTCTGCAACGTGGTTACTACACAGTTACTACACGTGGTTATTTCTCTCGCTCGTGAACATCTGATAATCCTCGTGGCATTTTTTAAATCACAACTTTCCGTGAAAAAATATTTTAAATTCGATAATATTGATTAAGTCAGATATCTGAATGAGTGTCAGCTTGGATTGCATGTCTTTTTATATGGAAAAACAATTGAATTATTTTATTGTTTTACGTTCTAATTCTAATTTTAAAATTTAGAATCTTAACAGAAAAAGAAATTACAAAAAAGTCTTGATGCTTTAATAATACAATTTATTTTTCAAAGTGATCGCAAACTTTTTTTAATGTGTGTACATGCCAGTATTTGCCTGATTTTTTGTGGTTTCTCTTGTGCGAAAAGCAACTCGTACATCGCCTCACCGTAGTCAATTGTTATGGTATCCCTATGATTATCGTGTCTATCGTATTTTTTTTTATCTAAAAATAATAGCATCGCATTTACGCATCCGTATGTTAGGTTATATACCTAACGCTCATTGTTTGAGCGACAAAATACAAGTACCTACCTACTTCATCGCACTAAAGCAATATTTTTACATGAAAGCTATAGTAATTCATATAGGCTATAGTGGCTATCATGAACCAAATTAATACATTGATCCGGGTATCAATTTTTTATTAGAGATTCGCAAAATTTTTTTTTGATCTGAACAATACTCGAACGTCTTTCTCGTGCGAGATCGTACTATATTCCGACATTAATAGATTTGTTTGTGAGTTAGTTTATAAAGCTACATACCTAACATACCTAACACGACTGGAAATCAACAGTCGGTTAAAATTCTACATATACATATATGAAGACTAACGAAACATACAGAAAACAGCAACACACCGCTGCTGTATCAGGATGGCTGAACTGATTCCATCCATCAACTTAAATTATATTTAAAATGAACACTCTTATATATATACTAGTGGACGCCTGCAGCTTCGATCGCGTGGAAGTAGAAATAACAATAGTTTCCTTCATACCTAGTTGCCACCCTCCTCAAAGACACTACCGATCGAATTCTACCCTTCGAACTCTTCGATCAAGGAACAATAAATATGGATACTGCATGTTAGCCCAAATCATGTCACCATCAAAAATACTCTCAAATTCTAAAATAGCAATCACTGTTCGCAGTCTGAAAGAAGCTCCGTATTTTTGAGTAGATATGCCTCGTTTTCTAGTTAAAATGTGTAAAACTGGTAGTGGAAAACACCTAAAAGCTAAAGGTGTAATATTTCACATGTAAATTTATTTTTAAATACAATATGGCGGCTCTTTTAAATTTTAGAATTTATGAAAGATTTTCCTTACTACAATAAGTTTATTTCTTTTTAAAACATATTCAAAGAGTTGACTTGATAGCACAAAATAGTTTCATTTTATCTTGCAAGCTTGAATCAACTATGCACAACAATATATTACTAACTGTAAAATAGATATACATATCAAATCGTACAAACAATCAAAGACTACAAGTAAACTTAGGGGAAAGCCAAATCATCAAACAGTCAGATGAATCTGCCAATAAACAAACTCGCTGTGACTGCAACTTGTCACTCAACTTTAACAAGTTTTAATTCAAGCATTATGAATGATGTTCACAGAAGAGCGCTTATTTGCGAGTCGCGAGCAAAGGGCCTTGTCAATGGGCAAAAACTTGTCAATTCCGTCGTGGGTGCGTCCGCCCCCTCGATGCGTTATAAACATTTGGCAACGTACGCATGCGCCGAAAGCTCAACTCGCCGTGCCTTGCCGTGACTTGCGTGAAATTATGTAGTTTGAATAAATTACATCGCTGATTTATGTACTATTCAATATATTTCGGTTGGATAACATAATCAACTTGCTGCAATTAATAGTATTATTTACATTACCATAAAAACATGGTTTTACTAAAAAATTTATGTACCAATGTTTTTGATTATAATGTGGTTACAATTTACAAAGACAGTATAATACACACAAAAAAAATAATCAATTTATTTGATGTCACACAAAATTATTTATTACTTTTATTCGTAAATTTATAGAAATAAAAAGCGACCAAGTGCGAGTCGGACTCGCCCATGAAGGGATTCCGTAGCAGCAAGTAACATAATATAAAAATTCTTGTAGTTCTTTTTTTTTGTATTTGAGTTGATTGAATAAAAGGTAAATTGCAGTTTACGATTTATGACGTATTGTATTGACGTAATGGACATCATATATTTTTTTTAGTTTTATCATTCTCTTATTTTAGAATTTACATTTTACCACTTTGGAAGTGTCTCTCCCGCAATGTGGTTTACAGAATATGTACATCTACTTACCAAGTTTCAACAGTGTAGCTCTTATAGTTTCGGATAAAAGTGGCTATGATATACGGACGGACAGACAGACAGACATGACGAATCCATAAGGGTTTGTTTTTTTCCATCGGCTACGGAACCCTAAAAAAAGAACTCAAAAAAGTTAAATATAATAATAATACATTAGCCGTACATACATAGTATTTTTCTTTTCCTAGCGTCTACAAAAAGTTGTCTAACTACATAACTAATAATGAACAATTTCTTAAATTTAAATTAATTTCCAACAAATGTTTTAATAAGTTTGAGAATTTTATTTTGCTACGTGTATATAATCAAGTAATGATAATATTCTACTAGCTCAAACAAGATACCTCAGCTGTAGGAAAATTATTTTGGTTTTGTAGTGCTTTTAATATTTATTTCGATGTATTAATTATGAAAAGAAATAATAAAATATGTCATTACAATTTTATTCATTAAGTTCACGAATTTAATGAATTTATATTGCGATGTTTATAATTTACACAACACTAATAAATAGTCGATTATTCTACAGTCAATTGTTGTGCTTTTGTCTCGTAAACGCTTTCTGTGAAAATACGTTCGTTTGTTGAAACACCTTTAGAAACATTATATTTTCATACTTATTATAACACGCTGCTTATAAAAAATGATGTGAACTCAGAGTCTAAAATTGTGCAATAAACAGCCAAAACTAGGGAACTTCAATCACGATGTGTTCTAATTTAAGTTTTGTATTTTTTGAGTTGAGTTGCAAATGCAGATGTGCGAATGACCGCTCCCCCTGCTGTCAATCAATCAGGCTCTGGAACAAATATAAAGAATGACCCCACGCTGACCACGGAAAAAAGAAAAAATACAAAAGAGACAAAAAAAACTAGCCAAGTATTTCGGATAAAATCCAAATTAATGTGAAAGCCATTCGTTGGAATTAGGTCCACGTGCCATGCAAAAAAACTGAGCCTCGTTGCTGCATGAAATCGGGTTTTATATTTCTACCTATGTACATATCTAGGTACTTAGATTTAAATGTAAGTGCGAGAGATTTGTACGTGATTATCTCTTGACGAAGTATACAAAACTTGACGAAGTTTGTTTCATTTCTTTATGAAATAAGGAATCTCGAAAAATATAATATGAATTTTCATATAAAATTGAATCCTTATAAAATGGTTTAAAATGTCATCGATATGTAAATAAAGTTAGCTTATATTAAAAAATCCAAAAAATTCTGCCAATCCATATTAATATTATTCTATAACTAACTCTATTTGTTTTCTAGAAAATCTTGAATGATTCAGTTTATGAACACGACCAAGCCCCTGAACAAGCAAGTCTCTTCAAACTGTACCATATCTGACACGCGTCAATTAAGCTTTTTTTACGTGCATTCATTTTTTTCTCATTTTTTGCACAAAAAGCTTCCCCTATTTGTAAACTAGTAGGGACCTTTGATCTAAGAGCTTATTAAATATAAATATTTCATGAAACATTATCGTGACATTTTTTATTACTGTTTTTATCGTATCGTTACGGTTTCCATTCATAGTTTTGTTATAATTACGAGGCCTATCTATTGATAAAACCGTATTTCATAATTTGTGCCATCAACCTAATTTTGTCGTTACTTTAGTGAGGTCATATACAACTCGACTTGATGATGATGTTATTATTTCTGCGGAGTTTAAACATTTGTTTCTTATTATTGTTAATATTTTATTATTATATAAATAAATCTATTTATTCATTTTCCTCCTCATTCCATTTTATTTTTTATATTTATTATATTTTTTAGTATAAAAGTTCTAATTAAAATCTTAAATAAAATCTGAGTTTCTCTCAAAAAGCGCTGTCAAATTATAAGCATTATGTTACATTACCACGTGTAAAATATATGTAAATATAATTTACACGTACGATTTATAAGTTTTTTATGTATACTTAAGTATATTTAATTTAATACTTACTTTGATTTTGCAAAGAAAAAATTAACCGTTTTTGTGAAATTCTAGAGCGATAATACCGTGTGGTACTATTAAAGCTATGGGGTGGGTCAGGTAAGGACATAGTATCCATGAAGTATGTCATTAAAATAGATATCACTTTATAGATTTTTGCCAATCAATTTTTGGATGTCTAATTAGCAGAGAGTAGCTTTGGGAAGTTATTACTGTTAATAATTATGGAGTGAAAATAAAATGAGCAAGAAATATTCGAGTGAACGTTACATAAAATTTTCTTTGGACGAGATTAATTACTTACTAAGTTTCTTGGTATAAGGTTATTTAGTAGGTCAGATAACTCTGTGTATTAACTAATTATTGTTACTAAGAGCAGGGACTGCTCCAATTGCATCATACCTACTTATAATAATAATAATACTTAATCAATTTATTTCGGATTTCTCCATATTATGTGTTAGTAACAATAATTCTTATATCTTAGTACTTACTTACTAAAACTTATTTTCTATATCGGTCCGACCGACCGACATGCAGGGTGGTCCACTGCTTAAATATCGGTCCGTCGAATCGGTTCGCCACCGTTCGGAACAGACTGTTCGGGCTCTCGCGCACCCGCTGCCACAAGGATGCCACTCGCTTGCGTATTATCGCGTAAAACCCATCGTTATGCTCTACTGCGAACATCCCTGATGCGCTGCAGTACCGCGGAAGCCCCATCAATGCCCTAAACGCATTGTTATATTGTACACTTAGGACGCTGTGGGCCTTTTTTAGTATATGCGATCCACAGGCTGCATGTGTAAAACGACTGGCAGTACGCCCTAAACAATGTAAGTTTTACATGGTTTGTGCATTTTGCATACCTGTGGATCAGCATATTACTTCTTACCGCCAGCGCCCTACGTTCCCTCTCCAAGTATAAGTCATCTTTTTGGTCTGCGGGCGGACTTATGGGCGATACGATCGAAGCAACTAATGTTCATATTAATATTCTACACTTACTGAAATAACTAGCCCCGTCCTTTCATAAACTTCTTACACTTACTTCTTACAGGTGTCAAAGATGGTAGTGGATTGGTTTGGTGTATACAATCCATAATACATATAAGGGAGCAATCGAACATGCACATGTGCATATATATCGATTAAAAACACAAATAACAGTCCACTTTTTTCGCAGGACATTACCGCTACTTCTTATTTTTCCAAAAAATTTGGGTTTCCGACGATTAAATTCTGTCTGAACTGTCCATAAAGGCTTATGGTTACCCTATCCCCAGTGATTGTGTCCACGCGCTGACCAGCAGCTGTGCGGCCGGCTGTGCCCGCACATGCAGTGCGCATGCGTCGCTGTCGTTACACAAACATGGCCGCTCGCTCATATTTCGTTACATCATCATCATATTCCCTGATCTCACATTACGATTACCAATCAATATCTTAAGTAGAGCTTAAAAATATGTTATACTCGTAAGTAAATGTTTTTCGTAAAAACCGGCGGCCGATCTTAGTAGGCATATCTACTAGTAGATGAGAGTTAAGTACATTATAATAATTTATTTATTATATTCTCAATCATTGAGGCCTATAATTTTATAGCTCATTTTAATACAATGTCATGCTAAAACAGTTGAAACTCAACAACTGAGTGATTTCTAAGTGATACTTAAAAAGTCGGTGTATGTGTCTTCAAATACAAGTGAATAAATAATTTAATAAAAACGATAATGTTAAAGTAATCTGGTTTCTTGGTACATCATTAATCTTTTGATCAAAAAGGCACTGACATTCGACATAGAGTAAGCAGAAGACAGAGTTCTAAGCACAAAATATACATTTTTATTTTGAATAAAGATTTATGTATTTGTAATTTGGAATCTACATGCACTCAATGCATTGATTACATGTATCCTAAATAGGTACTGTTTTACTAAAGTAAAATACTAAATATTTATTAACAATTAGCTATGCATTTATATATTATTAGGTTTAAGGTAGGTACAGCTACACAACATAGAAGAATCACATTACCAGACTTACCTTAGATCAGTCAGGACAAGGGTATCTACTGAAAATAATTAAATCATTTCCTTTAAAACATAACATAACATAATTATGTCTATTAATTAACATGATTCCTTTAAAACGTAACTACTACGTAAATAGGTATACAAGTAAGTAAGTATAATTTGGTAGCTAATAGAAGAACAGTCATTATTTTTTTCGTATATTTAAATTTTTCATAAATTTGATTTTTATTGAAGAAACCTTATACATCTTCACTGAGTTTCATATTCGCCTCTTTAATACCTCATTGTGATAGATATGATATATTATTTTTAATTACGTACTCATTTAATAGCATACATGCAATAATTGAATCAAAAGCTTGTACCTATAGATACTTCAAAATAGTTTTAAAAAAAAAATTTACTCATTGAAACTACATAGGTTGGTAGGTATCTACAACTATACCACATCAAATTACGCAATTAAGTAAATTTTTGCCAGCTGATCAAATATATGCCAAATTTTAGCTTTTGGTATCAAATATATGTATAGTTTTGTAAGGTGTTAAATACCTAATATGTTTTTTGATTTGTTTGGAAGCTCTAGTAATCTGATTATTTGCTGTAAATATAATTGGTAGGTAGGTATAATCACTTTTCTATCAAAATCATTCCTATTTGATCTAAAATGCAAACATAAGAGGGATTCTTATTTACTATGGAAAATAAAGTAAGCATCCCCCAACCATGCGCGTCACCCCAGAATCACGCAAAATGTACCACGCAGTTCTTCGCTAATCGCCATACGCGGCACTTCTCCAGGATGAGAATTCGATAGTAAATAATTCCGAAATAAATTAGTATTCGCAGAATATATCCAGTTGAAAAAAAATAATACCGTCGATGTAAATAATAGCGAAACAAACATTTTCAGCAAGTCAATGATACGATTGTGTGACGTGTTAAAATTGCGTTTTGATACATTGTATAAAATGTGTTGTTCAATAAACAAAAAATATTTGTTAATTTTCAATAATATTACCACATTCTTTATGTGGTGAGGTGATAGACTGGTTACCGATTTCTGGAGAGGGGTGGCCCGCAAAACACATGAAGGGTGAGTTATTTACTGTATGTTATGTACCTACATAGCAGAATTTTAAAGCTTATTTTGTGTATGTAACTGTGCTTAAACTATGAGTATAAATTATGTGCTTATAATGTTTATACATATAAATACAAATATTTATAAATAACCAAACTTTATTTTTAGATAATATTGGATTTTGCAATGTGTTGCAAAAGTGATTTTTGTGTTATAAATATAAATATAAATTAATACATGATTATTATATCGGCGATGACTAAATGGCTTATTATAATAACGACATCAGCAAGTGCCAATTTATTAAAAGCTTTTAATTGACTTCACTCGTATGTATCTATGTCCTGGAATCTTGCAATCAATATTTCACCCACTTCCACTGAATTTATCCAGCTGAAATTTGGCACTCAAATTTGGTTCCGATGACTATGCACGAAAATAAAAAAAAAAGTTATGACAAGCATTTTTAAAAAAAAAATTATTTAATATTTCATTATTATTATTTGTGATAATGATATAGCTTTTTTGTGCTTTAATAAGATGCGTAAGATTTGGGTACCATTACTCACTATTTTTTAAACGTAACAAATTAATTATGCCGGATTTAATCAATAACAATCCAAGTCACAGTACAACAGTTCCGTATTTAACTTAATATCCTAGGTCAAATAGGGTTCTAATTTGTCAAAACCGCCATCCGTATTTATTTAGTACGCCTTTTAAAAAAATCTAAGAAAACCTATGAAAATTAAAAATAAAACAATTTTACGTTCGAATTTATACTGTTTTCAATAATCTGAAGTACAGCGACATTATTTCAACAAGCTATTACATTATCTGTAGGCATTGATATATATGTTACCACTAGATTAGTAATCACCGCGCTAGAGCCTTGCCACTGTCCATACGCCCACTGGCGTATGCGTAGCTAACGTCAGTTCAGTGCTCTGTGTGACGCCGGCCGAGTTGAACTGACAGAAAATATTTTCAAAATGGGCAAATACACAGTGAAAAAGTGCGATTCAAGATCACAAAAACTTAATAAGTCCACTAGAATTACTTTCCACACGTAATTTTATTGTTTCTGTATTGACATCAACGTAAAAACGCAATAAAATAAATAAATTGTACAATTTTGAAATATAGGTTCAGTGTGACCACTAAAAACTTAGTTTTAGATCCCCACAATTCTGGGAGAATTTAAAATTATGGAATAAGTGAATATATATATTTTTTAATAATAACAACGTTGCAGTGTTAGGTACACTAAGGTAGGTAAGATGCAGCACGCCGTGATAAGTGGGTGGAAATAATTCGATTATTGAGAAAAGAGACTGGCTACCTACAAAATATTAAAAGAATTTGCGATACACCTGGGAGATCACATATCCTCAATACTAGTTGATCATTCCCTTTTATTAGTACCTAAACTAGTGGACGCCCGCAGCTTCGCTCGCGTGGAATTAGACATAACAATAGTTTCGTTTACACCTAGTTGCCACCCTCTTCAAAGACACTATCGATCGAATTTTGTCCTTCGAACTTCATTTTTGGGGAAATCACCGAGATGAAAAGTACCTACATATCCTACATTTTAATTAATTAATTCAACTGTAAACATTTGTTGCTAATATGAAGCAATTCATCAATTCTATTCATCTTTTAAGTAATATATCTAAGACTACGCTGCGCGGCGCCACCCACACCTTATTATTTTATTATTGCATTATTTTCTTTATGGTGACATTTTAAATTCGTTATATCTTTTTATTCGTTATTCGGATTTTAATAATTTAATAAGTATTTAACAGGTATTGAAACGGTCTTTAATATTAAAATTATAATATTAATTAATATTATATAATTATTAATTATATTTAATGGGATATGAATTAATTCAAAGTTATGAATAATAATGGTTTGATTATTGTCGGCACTGTTATCAGCTTTTAAAATGTAAAAAAGTAGTTATAGTGGAATAACTACAGTAGTTGGACATATGGTATCGCGACTTTTTGTAAATAATGATGTGATCTGCAAAGTCGTAGCACATTATTTTATTCTATCATCAATAGTTTTCGCAGCGCACGCGAAGTAAAGAATATTTTAGGTATTTTTCACACCTTGGGTAATATTATTGCATTTTTATTAAGGATCCCTATTTTTTTTTTTATTTAATATATGTTACTCAGTGAAGGTGCAGCTTTTTAATGGTGAATGAATTTTCGAAATCGGTCCAGCAGTTTTTGTGTGAAAACATTACAAACATACATTCAAAAACACAAATGTATAATATTATTATATAGCCTATGTCAGAACGTAAAGATGCAGCTTTCTAGCTGGTGAAAGATTTTTTGAAATCAGTCCAGTACTTTCTGTGTTTTAACATTACAAACAAATGTTTCCTCTTTATAATATTAGTATAGATTCCATAATTTACAAATATTTTAAAATAAGATTGTATTACGAAAGCAAATTATTTACTCAAACTTACAAAAAAGAGTCTAAAAGGCAATTGTATACAAAACTTATGTTATAAAGCGGAGTATGATTTCATTAATTTCAGATCATCAAAATTCTATTTACATATGTAATTCAAATATTTTAAAGTTAATTTAATTTAGTATTAAAACTTTTCTAGGGCTTAAAAAAATTGGGTAAAACTTCGCGTGGGTAGGCAACCCTGTCCCACAGATTCCCGTAATTGCATATTAATATTGCGATCTTTGTCTAATCTACACGACGGTATTGTTATTGTGACTTGTGTAAGTGAGACAAATATATGTTTACATTCAAATGTTTAGTGATTTCAAAGCTACGTCGTCGCGTTTAAAAAGTGGTTACGCTATATTTGAGGCATTCTGATGAGGTTTGCTTCTCTAGTATATTTAACTCAGTGTCTGTAGGTCAATGTTATAGTTCCCTATTCAGATTCTTATGGGGAAGGTAACGTACCTGATTACCGTATTGGCATGAAATTAAGCTATTTAGTAAAGCATAAGCTTAAAGATATTTTATAAGAATATTTTAGTTAAACATTAATAGACGAAATGTAATAATAATAATTATAGACGTAATGGACATTGACAGTTTGTCGGAAAGGGTAGCGTACCTTATACTCACTTTTAGGTGCTTTGTTGTTTTTTTTTTTGAGAGCCTCTCGTACAGGCTGACGTCCGCGTTATCTTCCATATGGTGCAGGGGGGAGCAAGATTATGCTGGCTTATGTAGAGCACCAGTTGGAGCTGCATAATGCTCAATTTCTCTCAAAACTTGTTTGGGTTTTGGACGAGACTATGTTACTGGAATCAGACTTCAACCTCGTTAACCAATTAGATTTGCCCAATGCATTGATCTCGAGCGAACACTTGGATTCTTCACACACTTCTTTTCTTGATTATCTTGACAACGCGCTGGGTGTTGTGTAAAAGCCAGTCACGCTGCACACATTTTGAGTATTCTGCGGTAATTTGCCATAGAGGTGGGAGACTGGATACATAGGTCTCGTCTTTCGCCAATGAGACCGACTGTACGATTTGAGAGAACTTGACACTTACCACTAGAGGGATCTTGTAAAAACTAGATCCAGCATCTCGGAGAGCTGAACTAAACCTCTGCTTACTTCATTCACAGGAACGTTTTTAGGTTAATGTTTTCGGAGCACTGATCCGAATTAGGCAGAGGGTAGGCTTCATGTGCCGTGATCGTTCCAGCTTAACGTCGATATTTAATGTGGCACTGACCATTCTGTGATCACTACCGGTTTTGAACCTCTTGAACACACACCAGACAGAACAGACACCCTAGAATATGTGCCGTTTGTCTGTCAGATTATAGTCTATCTCGCTTTTAGTGGAACCATCAGAGATGATTCAAGCTCACTTGCATTGCTCTTTCTTCATAGAGAGGTTCTCCTTCTCCAATATGTCAGAAAGCATGTGGCCTCGGTGGTTCCGGGGTCCAAATCTAAAAATTAGACATTCTGAGTATAAGGTACGCTACCTTTTCCGACACACTGTCGATGTCCACTACGTCGTCTATTACTATTATTAAACTTTAATAGACTTATTTCGTCTATTAAAGTTTAACTAAAATATTCTTATAAGAATACTGAGTTCGGACGATACCGTACGATGAACGCGAGCCATAGCTCTGAGCTTCTAAAGTTAAAAAATATACTTAGTACGTATAAACACTTAAATTAAAATATATGAATGCATTATTTGCAGAGTGCAGCGTCTGCGCAGCCGCGGCGGCTGCGGCGGCGGCGGCGGCCGCCTGCTACTCAGCCGACCCTGCGGCTGGCAAACCACCTCCCACTACCCATCACGTCGTGGTGGTCACCAATGGCGTGGCCAATGGGGACAACAGATACATTAAAAATTGTAAGTACCTACTCAGTTGGTGATTTTTAAAGGCTAGTGGACGGCTCGCAGCTTTGCTCGTTTCGAATAAGACAAATTAGTATATACTTTCAGAGAGAAGTTTTCAATGGTAAAATCAATTGGTAAGCCATGTCGAAGACGTCGGGCTTGAGAACATTCGGGTTAGCCGCAAGTAGTAAATCCGCAATGGAGCAGCGTGGTGGAGTATGTTCTAGCAGATTTGTTTGTAGGGGAGACGTGCCCAGCAGTGGGACATCTATGGGTTGCAGGTTAGCTATTTGGCTTTTTATATAGAAAAACGGAGAAACACGTATTCCACTAATATAAATAACAAATATTTGCAGCTTTGAGAAATATTCCACATACTTTCATCCTGTATTTCAGGAGAACCCCGTTAATTTTCGGGATGAATATTATATTTGATTCGTCTCAGGGATTTAGTGCATGCTGTGTTAGTTTGTGTTGAAATCGGTTTGGTAGTTTTTGATTCAAATGGCAAATTCATATGGCAGACAGGCTGACAGACAGTAAATTCTAAAAAAAATATATTTTGGAATCCGTATTACGATCGATGGTGATACGAACATGTATCTGCAAAATAAATATCTATTCCGGCGATGAATCAAATCCCAGACCTATCTAAACAGCTCCGCAATTGTTGACTATAGCTCCAAGGAGTTGTTGAGTTATAAACATACCACACGATGAAAACCGTTAGGTCAAATGTTAACACAGAACCGGATTTAAAAAACATACAAAATGAAATATTGAATAAAAGTTATCTAAATAAGAAAATAGTTCTATATCTTTTCCATTATGGAATGCAACCCCAAAGGGAGTTTCTAGATATAACAGCATAATACTTATCAGAGATATTTAACTAAACTTGTTGCAAAAGTTTTCACCATAAATTTAATATTCAAATGTCGCAAAGCAAAAAATTTATGAATTAATTTTGTAATGACATGTTATAAGCGCCACCCCTATAGGCCGCCTCACAAAGTAACGCACAAACAAGTGGTTAAGTTAATGTCTATGACAGATTATAGATGGCAGCTTGGTACTGTAGCCTGCCATCTAGTGAATTATAACTAAACAACTAACTGGCTTACTTAACCTGACATCAAAGAGGTTTCTATTATCATATAGATGTCGCTCTGTATTCATTTTAGCTTATGTGCATTTTAACAATGCTCACTAAAATTGTAATATTTAACTGTAGAGCCACTAACTATTTATTTAAAAACTAATTCGGTAATTATCAGTTATTTATATAAAACTGATACTCCCATTGATATTTTTAGAGTAATGATCATAATATCTTGTCCACATAAATTCGTCATCCATTCAATTTTGTCTTTCATTTACAATTTTTATGAGTAAACCTTACGAATGATTCATTTATTTAATTCATTAATTATGATTCACATATTATCGTATATTCGCTTTTTTTACTAGCTTTGTTTCTTGCCACTTTTATATTTCAAACGCCTCTTCCTAATCCTGATGTTGTCACGCTACATGAAGATTAAAAGTAGTGTACTTTTAATCTTCACTTGTTTTATTTCGAACAAGTTTTTTTCGAATTTTGTTTCATCTTATTCGAATAATGTTAATGTAAAATTAATAAACCGTGTTAATGGATCGTTAAATAAAGAAGAGGTGGAAATGAAATCATTATAACATATAGTTGTAATTTACATTAACTTATTTATTGTTAACAAAATAGCTAACTGGCTGGCACGGGGGCTGGTTTGCTTGGGGTAGAAAGACCAGAGAAAGTGTCAAGTCACACAATCAATTGCGATATATTGTTTCCAAAACTTGAATTTCTAGTAAGGCGGCCATTGTCGCGGACTTGGTGCATAATCATTTTTGGATTAGGTTGGTACAAAAGATTCAGCAGACGAGTTCGTCAAAGTGACAACTGAATGAAGGGGCCTTCCTCGCTTATTTGGGGTGGTGGAAAACAACCAATTTAAAATATTCGTCATCGGTTTCCAACACACTAAGAATAAACGCTTCAGTCATGAGAAAATGAAATATATGTTGGCAACAAAGTATTATTACCAAATATAGTACCTAATCTGAAATCTAGTTATTTTATACTCTCGCGTATTAATTTTTTAAATTTAATTTAATTTATGTCTATATAACCACATGCAATTATATGTTTTTGTATGCATTTTAAGAACTCTACGATAACAGCTAATTACTACCTAGAACAAAGTAATTAGTTAATACATATCTAATAACCCGTTTGATAACTATGATTTAGATTGAACAAAATTATGCTAATTTTACGAGTTGTATGTACCTGAAGATCCTCGTAAATAATGTATAGTTTTAAATTGTATGCTCTCTATCACTCATACCGATAATACGTCATCGTGTATTAGTCATCGATAAAATTTGTCACTATTCCTGTTAAAAATTCTACGAATTCAGGAGCTTTGGGTATTTAGAAATAATCCTTAACCTTACTAAAATATAAATGGGAAATTTGTAGGTTTATAGTTATGTCCTTCTGCTCTTCCTCAACGGAATGATGTTTCGATGTTATTTTTTGGATAGTTATGGTATACAGCCTGGAAAGTACCACAGCCTATCCCAGTAATTAAAGGGGTGGTTAACCCTAATTGCTAAAGGTTCTACATGAAAAACGATTTAACGCGGGCAGAGCCGAGGGTAAAGCTAGTACAATATAATTTGTAAATTTTTATCACTTATTTTGGAGATGTACCTACATTGCTATTCGCCAATTTTAATATCACCACACAAAACGCACTTGGCCATTAAATTTTCGATGAAGTACCTACTTACGTTGCTGCAAGTAGAGTACCTAAACTAAATAAATTTTATTATTCCTTACATTATCAACTTGGTAAGCGGCACAAATTTGATAAAGCTCTACGATACAACTTCAATTACAGAAAAATTGTCACAAGCATAAGTTCGAAAAATATATGGCGCAGTAACGAGGTTACACGATGGAAACAATAGTAGATATGGTTAACTTGTGAAGGAGCGCCATAAATTTATTGGCGTTTCGTTTCGGGAATGTTTTTGGGTGTTAGTGGCTGATAGAATGTCGTTCGGTGTTCGCTGCAGTCGCGGGCGGGTGTGGTACCACACGCCGGTCAGCCTGTGTCGACGATCCCTTTCTTATGCTAGCGGCCTAAGTTCTACATCGTGCGCGCCGGCAAGTGACATATTTTGGTTTGGGGTAAAGCAGCCGGCACTTTCGGGCCGCTCACACGTTCCGTTAGCTTCTCTATTTTAAAAACTACTTGCTTGACTATATCCGGGAAGGGACCAACCGCAATACCGCGCGTCGCTAGCTCCACACTATTGCCTGCCACTCATTTTCGATGCAGTCGACCTGCGTATGCGTCGCCAGTCGCTTCGCGCGCACGCGCATCTCCTTCTCATGCTCCTTATAAATTTTAATAGTTGATAGGTTATTTCAAAACAAAATCTTTAGCTATTGTGTATAATGAACTCATCGTAAACAAAGTGACTTTTGATAACACGGATGATGGATGGTATGCATAGGTGATATTAGTGGTGCAAGTTAATAAATATATTTTTGTTAACATGAGCGGGAGGGAAGGCGGAAATGCAGTTCCGTCTTCAAGTAAGTATACTTTTTTTTTTCTGTTTTTAAAACTGTTTAATGTTTTTTTAGGTAATTTTGTTATCACTTTGTGTATGTTTTGTTTCCCATTCAACCACGAGCGAGTGTGGACAGGCGACTTAAGTCAATAATATTTCCTTTGCAATTGGAACTTATTGAGCGCATGTATGACTGATACGCACCGCCTGGAAGGGCAATCATAGAAATTGTTTACAACATCATTGAAATAATTTGGATTGAGGTTAATAGTCTCGTTTCATTGATGTCACACATATGCGTGCCATGTTTACTTCGTATCACATACAATAACAATCACAATCTATTTTAAAATGCTTGCTTTGTAATTTGAGGACGGTTTGTAGTAGTTTTGTTTATGCAATATGTTTGTTTTATTCCAGCATTCTTGTTTTCCTATTCATGTAAATGCAAATTTTATTATACCTAAATTATCGTGACGTGTGTTTCGGATTGTATATATTAAACTAAAACGTGAATTAATTTAATGATTTTAATCTCAATATTGTTGACGTTGAATAAAATACGATTATTAATTAGTATTATTATTTAGTATTAGTAGTATTTATATTTAAAAAGAGTCAAATTTTAATCGGTTTAAGAAAACAAACTATTAATTGATATCTATATATGTATATAAAAGGAGAAGCTGACTGACTGACTGACTGACTGACTGACATATCAACGCAGGGCCTAAACTATAAGGGTTAGAAACATGAAATTTTGCACAGGGGTTCCTTTTATAACGTAGGGAAGCACTAAGAAAGGATTTTTGAAAATTCACCCCCCAAGGGGTTAAAACGGGGGTGCAAAGTTAATATGAAACTTTGCCGTTTTTGAAGTCAAGTTGGCAACCCGAACGCGGGCAGACGTCGTTATTGAGTCAATTCTACGCGAGCGAAGCTGCGGGCGTCCGCTAGTTATGTATGTATGTATATGATATGATATTTTATTATAAGCATTACCTATAAATTTATTATTTTGTTTTTCATTTGTATGGTGTACATTGTGAATAATTTTATTGTATAATTTGAAATGAATGATTCCAAAATGTTTATTATAATCTTACGATAACGTATACGCATAAAAGGTACGCGTGGTTGTAGTATTTTACGATACTCTACAAAGCGTACGATTCCGTAAAGTAAACGTGCTCCGCGTGTTGTGTGCAACAAGGGACAACCAAAACACTTCTTAAGTGTGTTGTAGTAAGACTCATAATCCACCAACGTTTTTTCTATCAATTTGTGTGCGTTGCAGGAATTTGTGTGCGTTTAAGCCGGCTGCATTTTCGTAGGATTGTAATCTCAATCTTTACCCCACCACTCTTCAACTACGTGTTTTTGTCGTTGACATACCAAAGCTGTAGTGATGGAACCTATTCGATTTTTTATGATAAATATTGTTTAAGATAACTCGAGCCGATAAAAAAAACACATTTTGAAATCAAGCAAGATAGTATCAATTTCAATCCGACTCATTCTTCAATTTAGGTATCTATTCATTCAATTTACTATTTTGTACGTACAGAAAGTAAGTTGTCAAAACAAAAATCGACATTGATATTTTCGATAGAAATTGGTATTCATAGAGAGTTGCTGAAGAACTACCTATTTGGAATTTTTAGAAAGTCGACGTTAAGTAACATTACGTTACGTCCCTACAGCAGGGTCCGAGTTCGTAACCAGTCAATTAAGTCTGAATGGTGGTACATTGAGCCGTCTCTTTCACTCCCAGCTAGATCCAGAGGCACAAGCGCCACTTGACGATGATTCATGTTTAAATTCCATACCTGCGATTGATAATAGCATAAAGTAGTGAATGGCACAACGTTTTTGGTTATTTTATTTTTTTCTTGTCGTTCGCGCGCATTTCAAAGGAAACGTGCCTGGCTTGTTTACAAAATAAACAGTCTTGAGAGAATTTAGTTTTTTACATTTTACTGTTTGGGCTTAGATTTAGGCCTACTTCAATATTGTAGCTAGTATTAAAAGTATTTTGCTACAATTCTCATGGACGAGGCTTGACCAACGGGCGAATACTTATGCTAAAAGTACTTAATAGCCATAGTTGTTTTTGTTTTGATTAATAAATAAGTAAAATTATCCGTATAATATTAAAACTAAGAAAGAAAGAAAAACTTTATTCACACACAGGCTTTACATTCATATCCAAATAAATAAAAATAAAATAAATACATACATTTATATATATGTACATAAATAATAAATAGGTATGTGAAATGGTTTCCACTCAGCGTTAGCCACAGCCTTAAACAGCTGGTTTTCAGTGGAAATCGTGCCGTAAATACGATTAAAGTTTTAATTTTTAATTTTATTTATGCTAGTTTATTTAAAAATTAACTCTATTATTCTATTAGGTTACCAAAGAAATTGGCATTCAGCCTGGTAAACTCTAATTTCATGAGCTTAAAAATCTGTCATCTGAAATTATTTTGTCAGTGCGAAAATTAAGTCTGTTTCAGATTGACGTTTGGTTTCATCGAATGGATGAATATATCTATGAAATTTTTTATGCAAACGCTCACCAGGTTTCACTCTAGAACACCTTGATAAACCTTTCATTTCAGAATACAGAACTAATCTTTCAAAGGTATCTGGACATTGTGGGAGTGACACTAGGTTATCCTATGTAGAATTTTCACCTACTAAAACCCACTCGCTTAGCGTGCTATCGAAATAGCTATGCTCGAGTTTTCCTTTAGGCAAGATCCGGAACGAAATAATTCGTATGAGGACCAAAGTCACATAACTCTGAAAGCGGAAGTGGCAATGGGCTATCCACTTTTGCCGGAGGACCGACAGCCGTTAGTAAACAGCTACTTTAGAGTAGAGACCACGTATAGGTAAACGTAGTGCGCGATAACCTCAAGCTAGGTGTTATTTATTTATTTATTTATTTATTTAATTAGTACGGGTATACCAATTACACTAATTAAAAAAAAAAAAATTTAAGTCCGCAATTACAAAAATACAAAATTTAAAATATATATAGTTGCAAAGTATCATAATGTCACCATTGAATAATCTAAGTACATATGTCATCTAAATTAATACAAGTCAATAAAAAATAAATCTAATCAAAAGAATCTAGTCATAATTCACTCATACTCATACATCACGCATTCAGTTCACAATATCGCAGGCACTCTATCAGGATAATTTTCCAGTCGTCCGCAAAAATGTCACAGTGAGGCGAGGCGTCCAGAAGAGCATTGAGCGCGGAAAGCGATCGCGGGATGGGAGAGTTCGCACGAGCCACTGTGCGGCACTGCGGAACTACGAACAGCTTGTGCTTTCTATTCCGACGAATTTTGGTATAATCGTTAGGAACGAAAATCTTTAATAAGTTCTCGTGTAACTCTGGAGCATCCACCATGCCTCTGAGAACTTTGCACATCATTAGTATTTGGTCTCTCCATCTTCTGACCTCCAGGGAGTTAGATCTGCGTAAGGCGGCGTGGTGCAAGTGGATGAGAAGAGCCGAAGAATGGACTCAGTGGCGTGACTTGGGATGGGCTTATGTTCAGCAATGG
This sequence comes from Carterocephalus palaemon, assembly GCA_944567765.1. Taxonomy (NCBI): domain Eukaryota; kingdom Metazoa; phylum Arthropoda; class Insecta; order Lepidoptera; family Hesperiidae; genus Carterocephalus; species Carterocephalus palaemon. The sequence continues at coordinate 7,347,161 of OX155643.1, read as the reverse complement.
ACTATTGTGCGGTGAAGAAATAAAGAGAGAAAACCCATTCGGTACTTGATGAGGACTCTGGGATCTCGGAACTGGTCAAACGCAGAGTCCGTCCCAGGCTCTACATGATTTTTTGAAGGTACATTAATTGTCCCTATTGAATTAGTTAGAAAGCGGATAGTAATCTCATTTATGGGATGAATACTTACCTATATGAAAGAATGATGAATTTCATAGATTATAGAATTACTTTAATCGCGTGATATATCAATCGACGACGTTCATATTCATTTTTAATTTATTCTGAAAGCAATCCATCATGATGCAAATAATAGTGGTTAGATCGTTTACTCATCTTCAATGCTTCAAAGGCAATTTTCGGAAATTAGCCCAAGGTTAGCGGGTTAAAAAAATGGTATTAATCTACCGGTACCGTTAAATTTATCTGGTAGGTACAACTATCCACCGCAACACTTTCTTTCCATAGTTCCCCACGCTGGCAAGGGTGATTTGGCAAACCTTCGAGAACATCATGGAGAACTCTCAGACACGTTGGATTCCTCTTCCCTTCCTTTCCAATGTTTTCCTTCACCGCAACTGCAGGTGACATTTAATTTTTCCACATAACTTAGAAAAGTTAGTGGTGCGTGCTGCTTGCTTTGACCCAAGCTCCCTCGAGTGAGAGTCGAGTTCTATAGCCACTGAGCTGGTTTCGATAGCCACTGCTTTATTAACTGCTACGATCGTCAATTTGTAAATATATTACTCATATTGCATAGAATCATTTTAATATGAACATTGACAAACAATATCTTATCATAATGTCAACATTATAAATTGCGTCGATTCAAAATTAGATTTAATAAGTAATAATTAAATATAATAATTTCTACTACAAATAATTAATGTAATAATATAATACATAATAATAGATTTTGTTGAGGTGATTACATGTTTAGTATATTTTTTTTATTTTTTTTATTTTAGAAATTAATCAAAATTACAAATAAATATTGAACTAAATAATATTAAGACCGGAAATAACAAGACACAATTTTTATGTTTCTTACATTTATTAGTTACAGGTGTTCCAAATAACGAGTACCTCCAATTTAATTAGTAGGTTTACGATGTTCATCATGAAAAGGTGTCTCAGAAATCAACCAACATTATGCTTGTTGGAATGAAAATTAGACCGTCAACAGGAAATTAGCAGATGTTCATTTTGAATTTGAAAATTTATCGATTTAATTTTCGAACCTTCTAATTATATCTTATCCTAGTTTATGGTAATTATGCCATAAGGCATTAAGTCCGCCCATTGTATATCTCTTTAGAGGTGTCAATAAAGTTAAATAAATAAATAAATAAATAAATAATTATAGTAGGCATAAATAGGTACGTATTGATCAATGTCCCATATTACCTACGTAAATCTCTAAATTTCATTATTTATAGAAGTACTCTAAGTGTATCAGCTTGTATGCAGGTCAATGCACTATTCCGTGCTATCAACATAACTCAAGCTTTTAACTACATAGTCGTCTTACTTTGTGTTTACAAAATTATCACGGTTCTCAACAATAGCCATAATTACTATAGTGTAACACGTCAGCAGAGTAAGCGCAGCACGTATGGTCGAAGCAAACATAAAATATGCATAGTATTTCCCCTTCTTCATTTTAAAATAAGTCAAGCTTAAATTAACTTCAGTTTTAAAATAGTCAAGTAATCGCGGAAGGAACTAAATAGAGCAAGAATGTCACGATGTCTGTTTTGGGTTTCATAATGCCAAGGGAAAATATTTCAGCTGCGCTGTTTATTTAGTGGCCTCTTAAAAACATACCTCAATGTGTATTTTTAAGTCGATAGGCAAATCGGAAGGGCCCACTGAGAAGCGCGCCGCATCGTTGGATGACCCGCGGCGCGCATCGTACGCATGCGGGCCGTCTGAAAATGAAACTGGTAGAATTTTATCAACAAATATTGGTGGGCTCGGGCTAATGGAATGCAATCAAAAGTTAAGCACGCGTATGTAGTTTGAAATTTCAAAGTGTATGTTGACGGGTAGTGCTGGAAGGTAGAGCGGCATTGTGCGGGCGACGGGCGGGGTGCGCGGTCGACGACTCACGCGCCATGCTGAGTAAACAGAACAAGTCTCGGATGCGCCTGTGCTACCGGCAAACCAGCATTGCACTTGCTCGAACCAGTTGCCCTGACTCACTACGCTTCAGGAAAACTATTCATAAATTTTTCAAATAATAGGTATAGTTACCTATGTACCTACCACAAGAATAATTATAAAAATAATTGTAGGTAGGTATAGTTTTTTTCACGCTAATGGTATCTCCGCATTGAGTAATTTTAATGAGATCACAGCACAGTCTTGATAACGATGCCTTACCGATACCAGTATCGGCCCGATGTCAGCCCTACAGAGTGACCTATGATAGATTATTTTTCTACAGTAAGGTTCGTATTCGTATCAGGGGCGAAAGAGATCACATTTTTGGAGCCATTTTATTTCCTATGGATCAGGGTGAATTTTGTGCTAATTTACAACAATACTATTTTATTACTTCTTTTATGTATGTATAAGCAATAATAGTACATAGTGCCAGCAAACGCGCAAATAAATACGTCATATGACTGCGTCGTGTTTTTTGGCAAGGCCTATTTTTTAACCAATTTTTGTATGTATTTTTCGCCTTCTAGTTAGTATTTGTGAATGGAAATAAAAGTTCACTTGTAACTGACTTCAGATAAAGGAGAAAGTTAGGATAGGGTACAAATAAAATGTGTCCAATATATTATCGATTATTTTAAAAAATACTGGGAGACAAGATAACCGGTATTAAAGTGATTAAATAATTCAATAAACAAATGAAGCACCTTATAGTGCCTCAATGTTTGATTGCACTGCTATGAGGCAGCGTAAAAATGCCCACGGTGTTAATCAAAAAGGTTTCTACAGGAGACACGTGTAAATATCTCGCGCTAAAGCTCCAGTTCCTTTGATGGGGAAATGTTCGTGGTTGTTCATTTTGGAACGCGTTGATCAAACAGTTCTCCCAGTTCATTACGTTAATACGATAGTAGCCACCATTGTTTGAGCGTATTTTTCATTCAGCCCAAAATTAGGTATACAAAACACATTCATTCCGTTGCGTCAGATGAGATTCTTTCAATGAGATTTTAAATTCATTTTATATTTTGGTATGTTACGTTTTTATGCCGTTGTCATTTAGAATATGCAATAGATATGGTTATAGATATGGGCGTAGCGTATGGGTTAATTTATTTGCGGCGGCGTCGGCGGTGTGGCCGTGAACCGTTAATTTTTATCAGGAGAAATTTCAGGGATCAAAGGAAACCAAACTAACTAACTTTTGTTAGTTAGTTTGGTTTCCTTTAATAATAAACTAATAAATAACTATCTACTAACTATCGTTTTATTAGTTTTATAGGTTTAATTTTTTTGATGTTATCTTTTGATCGCCCTCATTTTTTAAACTACTCGTTTCGACTATGAGAACGCGAATGTGTAAGCCGGACCGGCTGAAACCGCGCGACGGCAGCGTGAACGTTTCGTGGCGACGGCGCGTCGACACAACTCACGGCGATGACGGCGCGCCGGCGCGGTGCCCATGTCTTGTCATGTAAACAACAACTTAAAAATATTATTCGTACAAATATACTTGTAATTACACTGGTGACCACCCAGTAGTTTAAGTTCCACCGTAATTGTATAAATATTTACCCCCTTATTCATAAGAAATTAATAAACCTATTAGAGCCATAAAGTGCTTTTAAGATCTTTCGAATTCTGAAAGGAGTTTGAATAAAGTAGACAAAAAACTGTACCTTAGGGAAAATAGGTTTACTTTAAACAGTTTTATTTACGAATAACATTGTTAGATTCAAGTTACTCTTCTTTAAAAACAAAAGCTTAGTACACTAGTTGTACCTACTATCTAAAAATTTGAAATTAAAATATTTTGATGTGAAACAACTTTAGGCGGAGGGTAAACCAGATACCTAAATCAGAATAACACATTGGCTACAATTTATAAAGATATTGTGTGAATTGTCCAAAATATGACGTTAAGTGTCAAGTACCAAAAATCTACCATCTGCGAGCTATTCTGGCGTGCGCTTCCAAAACTACTGGACCGATTTCAAAAATTCTTTCACCATTAGAAAGCCGCATCTTCACTGACTGATACTATGCGTAAACGAAACTATTGTTATGTCTAATTCCATGCGAGCGAAGCTGCGGGCGTCCACTAGTATACTATACAGTTCCGACAAATGTCTACCCGAGCCGAGGCGCAGCCGAAGGTGAGGGTGTGACTGTTTTAGTAAAACAATATTTGGTGAGCAAAAGATCTATTTTGGTGAGCTAAAAGAATTTTTGGTCAGCATTTAAATTGTACCCATTGTAAATCTAAAATCTTCGTTTTCACACTTAATGTGAACATAAGTTTACTTAATTTCACGTTACACCTTACGCGCTTTTATACATATGGCATAGACGTATGGCAATGTCATCGAAATTGAGCGTACTCACTAGATCCATCGACTTAGGCCTTCCTTAATATGTGTCACTTCTCCCGGTCCTTTGCCATTTCATCAAGCGGTTACGCGTTAAACCAGGGGTTCCCAAACTTATTTTGTCTACTGCCCACTTTGACAATAAATAATTTTTTAGCGCCCCCATTTTTTCACCTAAACTTCTAATTATTGTGAGCTACATATATTAGCGGAGATGAAACATTAATTCTAAACGAGACTTTTTCAGTAGGATGCCCCATTTTTTTTCTGGGTCTCTTACGTCTCTCTCGTCCATTTAGGCCTGCAGCGCCCATAAGGGGGCGTTATTGCCCACTTTGGGAAAGGCTGCGTTAAACGAACTTGGGAACGAACACATAAAATAAATCTAGCCAAGTTGGGAATTGAACCTAAGGCATAAGCTCGAGACATTTTCAATTAACGTAGGTAGCTCATAATTCAATTAACTTGGTGTTTCAATTTTTTTTAATTAACATATCAATTTTGCTTTGCTTCTTACTTAAAACTAGTGGACGCCCGCAGCTTCGCTCGCGTGGAATTATACGTAACATAACCTAAATACAAAATTTCATTGAAATAATGTAGGTATATACGAAAAACTTTTATACCTACTAACTTTGCACCCCCCTTAAGAGATGATTTTCGAAACTCAATAAAAAACCTTCATAGGTACTGAATTTCATTCGAATAACATTAAAAACGGCAAAGTTTCATACTAACTTTGCACCCCCGTTTTACCCCCTTAGGGGGTGAATTTTCAAAAATCCTTTCTTAGTGCTCCCCTTCGTTATAAAAGGAACCCCTGTGCAAAATTTCAAGTTTCTAGCCCTTATAGTTTAGGCCCTGCGTTGATATGTCAGTCAGTCAGTCAGTCAGTCAGTCACCTTCTCCTTTTATATATATAGATTAACAGAGTATGAAAAGTCATTCAAGACATCAAAGTGGGTTAAAAGGGCGTGGAAATGTACGTACAGCTATCAAAGACGGAGGCTGCACTGTTTTTTTTTTATTTCATAGCCATTTTAAATTTCGTTCCATCATCTTAGCATGGCTGTACTAATTAACATGTTTATATTTAACTATAAGATATACTTGAAATATGTAAAGATGTAAAGTCGTATTTGGGGCTTGGACTAATATCTAAATTAAAATCAATACCTACATATTTTATTCACACTTTTTTTAAGTAATTATCTGTTTCATATATGGCCATCAACATGTATTTAAGCTGAATAAATATCTCATATTAAAAATTTTAAGAAAAAGTTTTGTTAGGTTGAATAGTACCTATTATAATATTTTCTAAAGGCTGAAATAATGAACAAGTTTTCTTTTAAAATCAGGATTTTTTCACGAACCATCGTGTTGATATATCGACAGTGTTTAGAGAAGTAAAAAAATATAGTATAATTGTACGAATACCTAAGCGCATTTTAATTTTGACTGAAAAAAAATTACATAACATATAACCAGTTATCTTTGTCATTCTTTACTATGCCAGTATTTTAATTGTAAAAAGTCTTATAAATCCATGACAATACCTGATCCAAATCTTCAAATTTAGGCTTTATTTCATAAAAGACTTTCTATCCATCTCAGTCTGGAGAAATTTTTCCTTGTTCTTCCAAATAGAGAGACATAAACAGAGATACTAAATGTTTTTCAAGAATTCTATTTTTTTCTCGCATTTCTATCGCACGAATTAATGACAGTTTTTCGTCAACACACCACTCGACATGTTTCCAGTTAAAAAATGTAAAGCAACTAAGAACAACATAAAGATAACCCTCGGCAATAACATGGTAGTAGCCGTGGTAGTAGGAAGTACAGCAAGCAAGCACACACGTGCTATATAGGCAATTACAACAAACAACGTATGAAAATGTAGGTAGGAAATATTGACGTCTCTGTATCAGTATTATGTTTGAATGTTAGTGAAATGAATGTTTATTGGGATCTAAATAATGATGTATTTTTTCGCTATTGAGAGTGGTTGCTAAGTTTTAAAGCATGTTTTAATAAAAGGGTAACAATGTAAACCAAACAAACCTCAGGAATTTCTACGTTTTATGGAGATTTTCATTAAATAGAAGTTCCTTTGCTATATAGGGTTTACACTGTAGTTTAAATATACTCGTATATTGTATTTAAATTATACATAAATTATATTCATACACCCACACATAAATAAAAACACACACACTAACACTAGACATAAAACAAATTATTCACTATTGAATTTCAGAAGAAGGTAACGAGGCATATCACAAGGAACTTTATGTCTAGAGACCAAGGTAAAGTTGCACAGGAAATGCTTTAAACTTTAACGCATGAATGAATGTGGAAGAATAGAAAGCTTCATATGATTATTGTGTAGAATGAATAGCATACATTGGAATTGGTTTACTGCCATCAATAAAGTTATAGAACATTTTCATGTGAAAGGTATTTTAAAAATGTATACAGTTATGATGAAACAGCTTTGAAACTTGGAATGAATATTTACGCTTTCTCATTAATGCGGTTTAGGGAACAATAAATATTGAGTATCGGGTATGGCGAGGTTGGGCTGAGCGACAACAACACGGAATTGCGGCTGCTCGGAATAGTCTAGGAGCTAGCGACGTACAGATTACCGCCTGTTTTAAGTCCCGATGAAGATGAAATTACGTCTTTGTGCATTTGCGCTACTACATTTATAAATGGACCAGCAACGTCGATCCAAAATATTTTATAAAAGTAGAAAAATGTTAACCGTTATAAAGGTAAATTCATCATCAAAGTTCAACTATCATTCTGTCAAAGTGTTATGCTCATTATGTTTATATGAAAAGTAATAACATGGGTAAGCCGAGCAAACTAGACGTGATTAATGTCTTAATTTTCGGTTGTCTAGCTTACTTATAAAGTATACAAAGTACTGTTCAAACAAAATTGACGTTGAGCTTAGAGGTAACCAGCTCTCCCTCTAGAGTGGTGGGAGCGAGCGCGGCGGTCGGCAAGGCAAGGTGCAATGTTACGGCAATGAATGAAGAGGTACCAGAAACGCAACCTAAATACCTCACATTCTTCGAGTCCCCGCCGTCGACACGTGTGCCCGCCGCTTTTACCTACCGCCGTTGCCGCCCGAAATAATATGTTTCTGTTACATACCAACACAAATGCATGAAATTATTCTATATTATAATGCGATATTACGTGATATTGTTTATCAATCTTATTCATGATTTTATAGTTTTTACAATATGTCACGTAAAACTACGGAGAGGAAAAAGTTAAACGGAACAATTATGGTCATCAATAACATATTTTCAGATACGAATATATGATGTAAATAAAACATTTTGACATTGAATATTAAGTAAAATTTGTAAATAATAAGAATAAGGTACTAACAAAGTAGTTACCATATTATGCATACCTAAATACTCGTGATATAATGCTGTAAATCCTGCATGAATTACAATTACCACCTTTGCCTACCTCATCGGGGAAATACAGGAGTGATGTTTTAATTATAAATAGTATACCATTATAATGCAAGCAGGATAATGGTAATACAACTTTTTATTTTCAATGATGAACCGACTGCGCCCGTCGTTGCTTAACTCTTTCGATCACATTGAATCGATGCGAGCCATTGGGCTATGGACGCTACTACGCTACGCTACGCATCGATTCAATGTGATCGAAAGAGTTAAGCAACGACGGGCGCAGTCGGTTTGTGGATGGGTGACCGCTAGTGGCAAAATTTCGGAGGGCACCTTAAGCCGTCGGTCCCGGTTGTTTTCAATGGTGGAAACAACCGTTAAGCCTTGTTGAAGACCTTCGGGTAGCTTGAGAACATTCGACACTGGGTTGGCCACTAACCCCTCCACCAATCCGCATTGGAGCAGCGTGGTGGAGTATGCTCTAGACCTCCCGCAGCTGCTGGAGACCCGTGCCCAGCAGTGGGACATCTATTGGTCGCAGCGAGGCGATCAGATCGCGTATAGGCTAAAGTTTATCGAATAGTCGGATCTATTCAAATTATTTTAATAAAACTATCAACAAATATCACTTTCAGGAAATAGTCAACAGCTTAGTCATAGTAAAACTCGAAGTCGAGTCATAGTATCAGTAAAACTATGACTACAAAAAATTATTATTTTTACTGACCGGATAGGATGTGATGTGACTCATATCATGTTTTTTTAACATTATTAAGTACTTACCATAAGATTAGTAGGTACCTATATTATTGTGATCACAAATAATTTTTAGAAAAATTAAAAGCCTGATAGTTTTCATTCATTAAGGGTTTGTTGTTGTAAAAATTCCTTTGAAACGAGGTCTTCAACCTTTACAACTCCACGATATCTAAACATAAAAAGAAGAGTTCATTCTTTCATTTGGTTCCCACGTTATTTTTTGTGAAGGAGCCGATAAGGGGAATAGTATACCCTTTCTTAGTCCTGTAAACGATCGTGGGCCCTTATTTATTGCTAATAGATTTCCGAACGGTAAAATGCTTGAGTATGTAAGTATGCATTTAAAGGAGGGGCCCCTCCACTTAATGCAATTCGATTACATTAGGTAGGTACGTTTTAAAATTCAACTTGAGAGAGCTTCAATAAGTTGTACGGTCGCTCATATGTTCGAAATAATACTAGTAGAGACTACATGATACTTCAGATAGTAATTTGTTACAGTTTTGTATAAATTCCTGTTGTATTTTTTTTTAAATATTTAAAATGATAATTATATATTTTTTTACTAAATAATATTTTACTTGTCTTTAATACGTACTTTTACTATACCTACTATACTTGGATATACCAAGAAAATAAATAAATAGTAAAAAAATCGATACAGTAGGTACCATAATGAATCGTTTACAGTTACTATAATATATTGTGTAGCTAGTGTATTGGATATTTGCATTACCACTAAATTATAACTAAACTTATTAATTGCTAGTATTTTAAGTTAACGGTTGAGATCGTAGTTAAATCATAGTTTTGTAGGCTGTCAGTTTTCTGATTAAAAGGTTTTTTTTAAAATATGCATGTGGAAGAAAAGAGCAAGGCGAGTGAGCCGTAGATGGGTTCTACCACCCGTCTGATTGACAAGACACCTGCAACATTTCATTTAGCGTTGCAGCTGTTTCGCTGCAGTTGTAACTTTTGCTTCTGTATCAGCTGGCTGAATTTAATTTAGAGGTACTTATTTAAATGGGTTTATTACATGGATGTAAAAAATTGATTGTGATATAAACTGTTTGCAGGTGCGGGCGGCGTGAGCGGCGGCGGCGGGGTGACGGGAGTGACGCGGCGAGGGCGCTGCAAGTGGTTCAACGTGGCCAAGGGCTGGGGGTTCATTACCCCGGATGATGGCGGCCAAGACGTATTCGTTCATCAGGTGATGGCCGAAATATTATGGATGTCTTTTGGCTTGTTGGCAGGCAGGCAATCTCAGATTAGATAGATGATACGAGCACATATTTTATGAAATGTTTTAATTACGGTATATAAATCGGTTATGTTCTTACACTTGTACATCTCCCAGTTGAATTGTTTAATTTATCTTGTGCTATACAATAAAAAAATACAATGCAATACAAAAGGACAATACATGTATAAAAAACCATTTAAAAACTGTATAAAATTATATCTACTTGTTAATTAAATATTGATATTTATATGAAAAAAGTAGTAATGTACAGAGTTCGCTCGGGGCAGTAGGTACTAGCTCGCCACGGTACCTAGTACCATTTCTACCGCGGAATATTGGTTTTTAAAGCAACTGTGGTTCGGTTGGAATGGCTTGGATTCCGGTTTAATTTCTTTAGAGGCGATCATTTTAGTCCTCATTGGTGTAACAAACCTGTGTCTGACTTAAAACGAGACTTACTAAAAAATAATCACTGGACTTACACCGACTAACTATAACTAACAATCCCCAGTCCTCATTCCCACCAACGAATTGACCAGCTAATGTTAAGTATAATTGACTCTCTCAGCTAACTTGACTAACCATCCTGTCCTGTCCCTATTTGAGTCTTGTTCACAGTCAGTCACGGGTGAATGAACTTATTTTGTAAATATGTATTAAACTTCGTTTTAAGTACGTATGCATCAAAAACCACATGAAAAATATAAATAAAAATATGCCGAAAACAATTTCATACGGTACACAAATACAGTACATAAATATAAGAATTTGAAGTTCAACATCAGTGTGTCCGCACTGTGGGGTGTAATAGAGTCGATAACTTTTTGTAAATTTAATTTTAACCGCCTCGAGAATGTCGTCAAAGCATAATTTTTACGACTGGCCCATTAGAATTCGGTTGTAGTAAAAAATAAATCCATTGAGAAAACACGCTGTCGTATCTAGCGGTTGACCTGATAGTGCGCTTATTTGTTTGTTCGGCTTATCAAGGCCGGATGTTTTTTCTATACATTTACGCCACCAAATTTGTACTTCGTTCGACTGCAACAACGCTAGCGGTAAAATTTTTATTAGGTCATGACTACGTTATTGGATGTTGGTAACCGTCGGTATCACAGTACTAAAACTACCGATGTAGCAAGGTAAGGCGAAACACCTCAAGGGCGCTTGTCAGGATCCATGTTGTGACCTGCGGCCTTTCGCTGCATCCCGATCTCTGCCGATCGTGCCGGTCTACCGGTCCATTGGACTACAGAGGGAGGGACGAGAGAGTGGACTTGCACCCGCGCAACCGTTTGTCCACTTAAAATAAATTCACGCGCAGATGACCCTAGCTATTCTTCCCGGATATGAGTATTGAAAAAGTCCTGCGGCGATGGGGTGTTGGCGGTGGGGTTAAGGTATCGATGTACTGAGGCTTTAGTTGACACCCTGCACGTAGGCGGCCAGGAGAGAGTGGTCGCTCCCGGAGCCGATTGAGGCGGGGCTCAGGGTTCGGCAGCACGTCTGGCGACAAAGCAGCCCTATTTAGGATCGCTCTGCTTTCCTCTGCACAGAGGAGGGGTCTAGAAAAGGTGGCCCAAACATAGTCTGCCTCACTCTCATCTGGGTGCCTTACCGCGGGCGCCTGGACATCACCTAAATGCGGTCGCAAGAAACATGAGAAATTTGATAAGAACCTTAAACTTAAACGACTAGGCATTGCTACATGGAACGTACGAACTCTTCTAGATAATGACCGTAACATCTGTCCGGAGAGAAAGACTGCTCTCATTGCAAGAGAGCTGGCTCGCTACAACATTGACATAGCGGCTATCAGTGAAACTCACCTATGTGACAGTGGCGAGCTCTGTGAAGCCCTTGGCGGTTACACGTACTACTGGAGCGGGCGGCCTTCCAGTGAAAGAGCGGGCAGTGGTGTAGGATTTGCTATTCGCAATGGTTTGGCTAGAGATCTGAGAGAGCTACCAAAAGGCATCAATGACCGCCTTATGACTTTACGCCTTCCAATTACAAATAATAAACATGTCCATCTTATAAGTGCCTATGCACCTACCCTGCCCTCACCTGATGAGGATAAAGAGGATTTCTATCAACATCTACGTGGAATCCTCGAAAATATTCCAAAACATGATAAAATCATTTTGTTAGGGGACTTTAACGCCCGTGTTGGCACCGAACATGATCTCTGGAACGGTGCTCTCGGCAAGCATGGAATTGGAAAATGTAATGATAATGGGTTCAGACTGCTGTCATTATGTGCTCAATTCGATCTAAGCATAACAAATACCTTTTTCCGACTTGCTGAAAAGTATAAAACCTCGTGGATGCACCCCAGATCGAAGCATTGGCATCTTTTAGACTACGTCATTGTTCGTCGTAAAGACCTACGCGACGTCCTTATTACCAGAGCAATGCGAGGGGCACAGGGCTGGACTGATCATCGTCTTATCAGATCCAAACTTCAACTGTCACTAAAAGCAACACGGCGGGCACCCCACAAAATTCCACCAAAACTTGCATTCTCGAGACTTATTACCTCACCGGGACTTGGTGAATATCTAGATGATAAATTTGTTGTTAATATACCACAGACCTTTTCTTCATTGGATGATGAGTGGAAATCGTTTGCAAAACACCTTCATAGCTGTGCTCTTGAGACTATTGGCAAAATACAAAAAAAGAACCAAGACTGGTTTGACGATTCAGACGAGGAAATAAAACAGCTAGTCGAGAGACACAGATATGAACTTAATGCAAAGTGTGCAGACACAAGCAGTAGAAAAGAAGCATATCTGAAACTACGACTTAAGATCCGTGAACTTAAAGATAGATGGTGGAAGGAGAAAGCAGCTGAGTTGCAACATAGTGCAGATACAAATCAAACTGGCAAATTCTTTGAGGGCATAAAATCCATTTTTGGCCCGCGAGTAAGAAAAACTGCACCAATGTACTCAAAAGACCGACAACACCGAGTTACTGACAAGAACGAAGTGATAACTCGGTGGGCAGAGCATTTTGATGAAGTCCTTAACCCTAATGCCCTCAGCGCTGATCTGTCCCATATTAAAATGCTTGAGGAAATGCCGGTGTGTCACCAACTAGACGATCCACCATCTCTTGAAGAATTTGTAGAAGCAGTCAACCGTCTCAAAAACTTAAAGACACCAGGTATGGATCAACTTCCTGCTGAAGTATACAAATACAGTGGCAATAATGTTTTAAATAGGCTCTATAATCTAACCAAGAGAGTGTGGACTACTGAAGAGGTTCCACAGGACTGGAGAGATGCCGTTATTTGTAAGCTGTATAAAGGGAAGGGAGATGTCTCCGATTGCAGCTCTTACCGAGGTATATCGCTCCTATCTTGTGCTGGTAAGATACTTGCGCATATTATTAACACCCGCCTGAGCAAAATAGCAGAAACGTGCCTACCTGAGAGCCAATGTGGGTTCCGGCCCAGCAGGGGTACAATAGATGCTATTTCAGTCGTGAGACAACTCCAGGAGAAAAGCCTTGAACATCAACGGCCCCTCTACATGTGCTTTGTCGATTTAGAGAAGGCTTTTGATAGAGTTCCACGTGAGGCCCTGTGGCTTGTTCTCGAAAAGTTGGGATACCCAAAGATGTTTGTCAACATCATACGCCAATTCCATGTCGGCATGAAAGCGCGGATTCAGCACGAAAATGAACTTTCTGAGGAGATCCCAATTACAAGTGGAGTAAAACAAGGCTGCGTTATGGCACCTACTCTCTTCGCCATATACTTCTCAGTTGTCATGAGAGACGCACTGCACCATTGCACTGAGAATATTCTACTAAACTTTCGAACAGAAAAAGGCATATTTGACATTTCAAGATTTAAAGCGAAGTCCAAAGTTCAAAAGATACCAGTTCTGGACATACTCTACGCAGACGATGTATGTCTTATGTCTGACAGCGTGGCGCATCTCCAAAGGTATATTGACGCACTCCACCTATCATGTCAACGATTTGGGCTGGTCATTAGTGCATCCAAGACCCAAATCCTCAAGCAACCACCACGGGGCTGCGAAGCTGATAAAGCAACACTCAATCTAGATGGGAAGCCACTTGATGAGGTGTCACACTTTAAATATTTAGGTAGCACAATTAGGCACGACAACACCCTCGCTTCGGAGATACCATCGCGCATTGCCAATGCCGCCACCAGCTTCGGCAGACTTACTGATCGAGTGTGGAGATCGCACGATCTTAGACTACAAACCAAAATTAGTGTTTATAAGGCATTAATAATACCGATACTTCTATACGGTGCGGAGACTTGGTGCTTATACAAAACCGACATAAAAAAACTTGACACATATCATCTTCGGTGCCTAAGATCCATCCTAAAAATTAAGTGGCAGGACCGAGTGCCTAACACTGAGGTTTTACGTCGGTCTGGTATGTATGGCATGGAATCTCTGCTCATGCAGCGCCAGCTTAGGTGGTGTGGACTCGCATGGTGTGTTTTCGCATGGAAAAGCATCGTTTGCCTAAGACTGTATTTTACTCCGAGATGGCTGAGGGCAAGCGGAAGCGCGGTGGCCAGCATTTGCGCTACAAGGACGTGTTAAAGAGACACTTGAATGCTTGCTGCATTGAGCCTTCACGTTGGGAGGAGCTCGCTACACAAAGGTCATCTTGGCGCTCCACCATCTATAACAAGGTTAAAGACTTTGAGGAGGCACGACTTAAAGCTCTTGACGCAAAACGCCAAATTCGTAAAGATAGACCAAAGCCCTCCTACTCGTACACTTATAACTCGATTGGTGAACTGTATTGTTCACCGTGTAATCGAGTTTTTAAAACCAAATTTGGTCTAGCCAGCCATATAAGAGCTCATGCAAGAAAATAGCGGCATTCAATTTTGTCGCATTAATAATTAGTTAGGGTCGCCGTCATCGAAATCGATGAGGAGGACTATATTGGATGTTGATAAGCTTGACTGTTTTTCATGATAAGTTGTTTCATATTCCTATGTGAAAGAACCTGGATTTGTGGGCGAGAGTCACTTTTTTGTATACGTACCTAAATGATTACTTACTACTGTTATTCGGAGGCAACGTCACAAAACTCAAATATTTGAGCTCTTTAATTTTATGAGCAGGAAAGCAAATATGCGGAGAAAATTAAGAATATTAATATTATCTTTGACTTGAGTGCTTTACACGTAGTAAAAAGCTCCAAAGTCCTAGTACGTAAATAAGCAACTAAATATTAAATGCGCAATTACCTACAGAGCTTCGCTCTACGAGGAGGTAGGTAGGGAGGATGAAATTTGGAAGCGTTGGACAACGTTCAAAACTTATTTTCGTGTTATGCTTAGTCCAGTTATACGAGTAACAAACAGTTTTTACTAAAGATTTCTAGAAAACTTATTTTGTTTACTTTTATTCTTTTCTAAAGCATTTCATGATTATTAATACGGTTTTATTTGTTTGATTCGTCTGACAATAATAAAAATAAATATTGAAAATACCTACTTTTTAAAGGTGCATAATTTCATTACATTTGATGTACCTATATGTATATTTATAAATAATATATAAATAAACGCTAACACTCACACCCCTGCAGTAGGTCCAGGCCTGTGTTGCGGGTGGCAACACCCTGGAAACAACACAATTTAACAATGTACCCGGGACTCGCGGTTCGGCTGTTAGGGTCTCTCACCACCGTGCCGTCAAAATGAAATAAACAAATTATGTAAACTAACAATGCAATGTGTCAAGTAGAATTTAACTAAAGTTACTAATATTTTTTGACACCTCAATGTGCATAAGCAAAGGCAGTTTTACAAACAAAACCCTGAATATGATTATGAACAATACTATTTAATGAAGTTATTGGATATTAAAAGAATTGTTGAAAAACTACTCTTGCATCACGATTCATATTCATTTACTGTCACAATAGGGGAGTAATATCTAATCTATGTAATATTTTTGGCGTAATTTCTAGTAATATATTTGTCTGTTTTAGAGCGTCATTCAAATGCCAGGGTTTCGTTCGCTGGGAGACGAAGAGGAAGTGGAATTTGAATGCAAGGAGTCTGACAAGGGGCTAGAGGCAACGCGCGTATCCGGACCATCCTCCGTCGACTGCCAAGGGTCGCATCGCCGGCCATTGTCCAAGAAACGGTTCCGAAAAATACGGTAAAAGCACCATCAAAATCAGTTTAATTTTTCACAGAATACAACATATTATAGGTACCTATTTTACAATTACACGTATACCTGGTTAAAGTTTAAAAGATTCTCTGGAAGTAGATACCAAGGGGATTACAAAAAAAACTTTTAAAATTGGCAAATATTACATTGGTTGTACAATCTGAAATTTTAATGTCCTTACCAGATAAATAGACAATTATATTAATCTGGCTAGTATAGTGACATATTATTTTGTATATCTCTTTTTCGTTTTATTTAAGAAACAAAATCGTACAATTTTCTGCCACATGTACTACCTACCTACCGTACCTATTTTACAATTACACGTATACCTGGTTAAAGTTTAAAAGATTCTCTGGAAGTAGATACCAAGGGGATTACAAAAAAAACTTTTAAAATTGGCAAATATTACATTGGTTGTACAATCTGAAATTTTAATGTCCTTACCAGATAAATAGACAATTATATTAATCTGGCTAGTATAGTGACATATTATTTTGTATATCTCATTTTCGTTTTATTTAAGAAACAAAATCGTACAATTTTCTGTCACATGTCGTGATGTTACAGCACTTTTTCAATATCATCAATGAATTGAGTAATTTTTTGGTGGGGTAGGAGTTTTTAGTGGGTGTGGGTGGGGGTGACACAGATTGATAGATGTTAATTAAAAAATAGAAAGATACTTATTTTTTCACTGGGAAATCTGAAAACGAATAAAAATATTGTATAACTGCTATTCAATGCTTGTCTGGATGCAATAATGCCTTATTGTGCAAACTACCATATTATTGTAATTGTGTATTTTTTTAACATTCAACTCGAAATAATCGTTTCAGACTATAACGAATGCACAGTGTACAAAAATTAAAACTAGTTAATACATCAATACTGACCTAATTACGACTGTACAAATATTTTCCCGTATTTCAGCTGCTACAACTGCGGAGAGTTCGCCAACCACATAGCCGCCAAGTGCAGCATTGGGCCGCAACCAAAGAGATGCCACAACTGTAAGAGCGAAGACCATCTCATCGCTGACTGCCCCATAAAGGTAAAATAACTATGAGAATGGCTGCAGCTGATAAGTCCCCGAGTGAGCGTACTCCACCACGATTCTCCAGTGTAGTAGTGTAGTGTAGTATTAGTTAAGCTGGTCTGCTTTTTACGCGATATGTACATTGTACAATGTTGTCCGCATAAATCACGTAGGTACTATGGAAGTGCATGTCTATGGTGATTTAATCCATCCTAAACTTTTGGTTTCCATACGAATATAAACTGGTAAAAAGTATTAAATGACATAATTGCGTTTTAGGTTGAAAAGAAGAAAGATGAATCACAATCAAAGAGCTCCAGCAGTTCCCAAGGGAGTCAGGAAGGCGGCCTGCAACAGTCCTAATCCAGATACTATATCAAGAAAATAAAACCTGTCATGATGTTTTATTTTAAAACTGCGGAAGTGCCATGAACATGGGGTTTGGATGCACATGCACATTGTTCATGTGTGCATAATTTAAGGACGTATTTTGGTAGTTGCAGATCTGTGGAGCGTAGCGTTGTCATCATACATTTGATATGGCGTTTAGCTGCTTAAATGAAAAGCCCGCCCCGATCGCATTTGCAGAAACAAACCTTGAAAATATTCTTGGTTATACGCACACAACTGCGTGTGAGTCCATAGATAGTTTCACTAGTTTTGTGCAGTTTTAAAATAAAACAACTATATTACCGTTATTTAATTCCCGGTGGCATTTACTTCTCTAGAATACGTATGTTTAAGATTATTATTATACAAAACATTTGCAGTATTTTTAGAGCACCGACTATGAAGCAACGTATTATCAAAAAAAGTCCTAGTATACATTTTTAAAGTCAGGTTAGGTCTGTCCCTTTATACTGCAATATAATCTTCTTAGTTGTTGATGAAAATAGTGTATAGATTTGGAAATCAATCTACCTCATTACGACGTAAACACATTTTGATTATTGAATTATGTACAAGACTGATGAGTACAAATCCGATAGGTACAAACTAATATTAGGTACTCATAGATTAAATATGTTTAGTTTGCAAACGTAACTTAAGTACAAATTTTATGTGTTCGAGTGACGATATCTTTTTTATTTTACATTATATTGTATACCCAACGTTAGTGTGTGTCTAATATATTATTATAATAATTTTGTTACTATTTTACTACATAATTATATTACGACCAATTCATGTTATTTTTAGCATGTAGCAATGGTAATCTAGATTTATGATAATAACTGGCTATGAACAAAATAAACAGATTACAATTTTAAACTACCTCACATAAAAATCTAACGTTTAAGTATATTGGCGTCATAACAGTAACGGTATCACTACATTTCCACAATTGCATTTAAAGATCATACGTGTAAAGATTAGATTACCCTCTACACTATAGTTACTTAAACCAAATATTGAAATTAAAGGAATACTTACTATGAATTTACAAAACGGTCGCTCTGTATACTTACTTACCGTACCTTTCATGCAACAGTTACAAAGATCGTTGTCATAGATTTTACAATTCATTGTGTTTTTTAAACTGAAGAATCTTAATGAAGTCAAGTTTTAATTATTATAAATCTTAAAAATATGACATCGTAAATCACGTCTAAATTTTGATCTAGTACTATAAAATGGAAACTTTAAATCGAAGATAATGTGCCAAAGTAAAAATTGAATGTAGTTGCAATAATATTTTATATTAATTTAGAGTTAAATAGTAGCGTCATTTAAATTTAATTTATGTAACTTGCCAATTATGGTTATATGCATAATACTTATCATTATTGTCTGCCAAGAGAGCTAAACGAAGGCTGGCATAATAGGCTATAAAAAACTCCCAATCATCCAATTTTCATTACTTGAAATTGAATAAAGCGGTGCCATAAAATCAATAAATATTATCAATATATTCTACTCATGTTCGGAATGCAATACAACTCTTGTATATGACTTTTTTTTAATTCACGGTAGATAATAATCAGAATAAATATAAAAAACAAAACAAAATTCAATGTAAATTTATATTGAATGCGGATTTGAAAATCTTACTATCACATTAATTCAAAGATATTGGCTTAGATGTATATCGTTTCTGCAGCAACTAAAGTAGACTAAAGTAGATAAAAAGTCCCCTGAAGATAAAAATCGTAAAAATGTTTTAAAAACAAGATTGCATTTATACTAATTCCCTTATCTCTTAATAAGCCTATCATAGCTGTGAAGGGTATTGTCACTTTCAAATTCTGATTGATGTTATTCAGGGCATGCCAATATAAAGTCACATCTAAAGTTTTTGCAAGTCACATAACACAGAATTGATGAGCGCTTAAATCGTAGCCAAAGTATAACTCAACCGCCTAAGCCACCACAACCCAACTGCACATAGACCTGCAAGACTGCATCACTATGATATGACTACATGACTATAGTAAATATAGTATCCAAGACGTAAAATTAATTAATTACCTTAATTAATAAATCAGGGACAGGGACATTCTCACACACAGCCATCTGACCGCAAACTAGGCGCGAGCCGGTACTATGGGTGTCAGAGACTGATATACATACATAGATATTTTTAAATACATACTTAAACAGTTAATATTAACACGCAGACACAGAAAACAAACACAAGTGTAAGTCACACGAATGTTTCTCCTGAGTGGGATTCGAACCCACGACCCCTGACGTAACAGGCTGGGTCACTACCGATTGCGCCAACGGGCCAGTCGATAAAATAAAAAGTAAAAAAAGACAGAACTTACAATTTAGTAACGTCCGCATCCGTCACAAACAAACGTAATAGTATATTTCGCTACAAGTGCGGAAAGCCTGTCATTGCAAAGAGTTCCGACAAATGTCTACCCGAGCCGAAGGCGAGGGTTGACAGTCGGAACAAGTTGCAATGACGGTTCCGCACGTGTACTGAACAACTATTTTTAATACAGTTGCGAAAAAATCAAGCAATTTAGTAAAATAATA
The DNA here is from genome assembly GCA_944567765.1 of Carterocephalus palaemon. NCBI lineage: Eukaryota > Metazoa > Arthropoda > Insecta > Lepidoptera > Hesperiidae > Carterocephalus > Carterocephalus palaemon. The sequence continues at coordinate 7,326,959 of OX155643.1, read as the reverse complement.
AAAACACAAACTAAACTCGCAAAGAACATTTTTGGAAAATGGCGCCAACCGTAAAAGAATACAGAGTATTGCAGGGATTATTTTTTGTTTTCTTCACCCATTCTGGGTAGGCAAAGGGAACTATGCCCATACAGCCAAGTCTTCAGTAGAATTTTTTTATTGACATGAAATTTAATGAGATGAAATGAAATTAAGCCTAACCTAACTCATTGAATAAAATCATTAAATCTGATATTGAAACAAATTAGTAGCTTCTTTTTAAAAATATTTGCATGAATCATAAAAACTTCTATGAATTTTTTTTTAGTAAAAACTTCGGGGTCGTTTTTCTTTTTAATAGACATTATTTTGACAGTTGGGAAAGAGAACGCACGAGTTCGGAAAAGGTAAAGAAAAAGCACGAGTGTGTAATAGATCACTTCCCGAACGCTATACGTCCCTGTAATATGCCACTTTTTGAGCAACTGTATTAAAAAATTTATTTCCTAACATTTCACAAAAATTATATGAAATTAAAGTTAATTAATGCTATTGGAGTACTTTCAAGACAGTCTATGAATAGTAAGAATTCATAAATAATCATTTGAAATGTCTGTATAATGTGACAATTCTATTACATTATGTTTGCCCTTGATCATGTAAAATGAAAAAATAACTTAGGTACGTATTAGTTTATTTAATTCGCCATGAACCAATGAATCCATTATAAAATTGTCATAAGTGGTACCTACTCTTCCAGTAGTAACAGAAATAACCCATCGATTTTTAATAATTTTACGAACGATTAATTATTTTAAGAATTTTATATTGTTATGAATATTTTAATTTAATGTCAAACAACACATATCAGAATTTGTACATCGTGTTTTTAAAATTCCTATGTTATAATTTGACTCTTTATTGAAGTTTTCTTAATTTTGTTTAAAAGATTGAGAATTTTAATTTTTTTACTACACGGTAACTTCGATTGTCTGATTGATATTTACTGTTTTATGGAAAACAATATCTTTATGCTAGATAAGTAGGTAAACCACATTCATTGACATAATAAAATGAGGTATTACAATTTACGGGTTTTTTAGTTTTTATTTTATGGAAATAATATTAGATTTTAAGGATATAAAGACTATTTGGAAATCATCTACCTCATAATTTAATAAAGTTAAATAGAGTTTATTGATAAGTTAATACTATAGTGAACATTCAAAGTCTATCAGTTATATTTTCCATTAAATATCTGCTAATTACCGAGTAAATAATGGTTTTATATTTCGTATGTTTAGAGTTTAAACTTTGTTTTCATTTTAATTTTTCAAAGAAAAATATAGTGCAAAGTATGAGTGACTTTTAATTTTGTATCACCTTATCCTATATCCTAAATAATATTTAATAAATATATAGCGTATTTTTGGTTTCTCCTTTTTATTCTCTACGGAATGATGGATCGAAGTATGTTAGTAGTAATAAGTTACTTCCCGTGAAATGGACAAGTATTATAATCGTTCGATATTACATAGATTTTTTATAACATAGACCATACATAGGCAAATAGGAATACGTGTCACCTGATGGTAAATTGTCAACATGATCATTGCGGGCCTTGAAGGATGCGATTTATTCTCTTCTTGAAGCGCTCCATGTCGTAGCTTAATGGAAATAAATAGCTGTTCTAGAAGCCCATTCCACAGGTGACTGGTTCGTCAAAAGAAGTATCGCGAGAAGTGGACGGTGTTTGATGTCGATTGATCGTTATAATCTAAATCACGATCGGATTCTGATCGGTGGAACTGAGTGTGGTGAGATTTTTTTTAACAAGCTCTTATTGCAGAGAGGAAAAACTATAAAAAGAAGAAAATAAGTTCTAATATATTTTATTTACCATTTTCTGTTATTGTCACATATAATATTTTTTTTTTTTTATGGATTACAGGATAGCAAACGAGCTTGCAGCACCACCCATCCGCTGCCACCTATGACAACTATGACTGACTTTGAACAAGACTCAATTAGGGACTGGGATGGTTAGTCCAATTAGTTGAGAAAGTTAATTAGAACATTAGTTGGTCAGTTCGTTAGTAGGTATGAGGACTAGGGACTGTTAGTGATAGTTAGTCCTGTTAGTTGGTGTTAGTAATAGTCCAGTTAGTACTTGTTAGTAGGAGTCTCGTTCTAAGTCAGTCACAGATGTGTTGCTACCCTTGAGGACTAAGATGGTCGCCTCTAAATAAGTGTAACCGGAATCCACACCTTTCCAACTGGACCACAATTGCTTTAAAAACAATTATTACACGGCAGAAATTGTATCAGGCGTTACTTTGCGGAACTCCATTATTACAAACCAAGAATTAATCTACTTTGCAACAATCCGCGAACAAAAACGTATGGTGATGTATGTATGTTGGTGTGGGTATTCATTTAATGTGCATGTTTTCCTGCGTGGGAGGGAGGGAGGTGCTACGTGCATGAAAGTATACATACATCACCATACGTTTTTGTTCGCGGATTGTTGCAAAGTAGATTAATTCTTGGTTTGTAATTGTCACATATCAAAATATCTTTTTTATAATATCGAGAACCATGGCCGTTGATTAAAGTCAAGTTCAGGTGACGACGGAAACTTGTAATTTTGCATTAAGTTTTAGGGAATTTTAGCTCGTATAATCCCACTAGCTAATGGATCTAGAGCAGAATCCAGAAAGCTGCTCCAATCGAGTGTTCTTAAATAATCATCTTCAAGTTTTTGGCTTCCCGATCGGTCCTGGTCTGTTTTCAATGATCAAACCGTCATTATAATAGTATTTGTAGTTTTTAAATTTGGTTTTCATAACCAAATTCGATTTGATATCATTCATATTATATCAAGGAAACCTACGTGAAGTGGAGACTATTTATCACGACTGTACAATTGCTGCCGCAAAGCGAATTTGCCGTAAAGCGAATCTATTCTAAAGCGAACCATAGTCTATCGACTTTTACTTTGCTATATATTTGGTTATCAGTTTTCATGGTAGAACAAAAACAATAATGTGAACATTAGAAATAAAGTCAGATCTAAACGGACATCATGTTGCCGTTCCTCACAATAAACTTTTATGAATGTGCAGATATATTCAATTGATAAGTATATCTTCGGTTAAAATGGCAGTTAAAGTTATAGATAGAGCTATGCTTCATTCTAAAAATATACGCAAATTTTATCTTTTACCCTGTTTATAATAAGCGTTACCGCTGAGTGCCAATAGATGGCGCTACATACACCTCGTCCTCTAAAACATTTAATAAAGAATCAATAGTTCTAATCAGACTTTTAACTTACTGGTCCTACAAAATTTGTGAAATGACTGCTTGTATTTTAATAATACGCCTACATACAATACAATAGTTAGTGAGCACTAGTAACGTAACACGTAGTAGTTGTAACTATTTTAAGCTACAATTGCAAAGATCATATCACAACTTGAAACTAATAACAATCTTAGAAATTGATAAAAGTCAATGAACAACAATGATGTTTGGGATTTGCCGTTTGCTTAACTACGCTACTTGGATTGATATAGTCAAGATAACTGTTACCAACCAAATACATTATCTGCATGTGGGTACGTAAGTCAGTCCCACATATTTAAGAATTAATATTCCTTAACGGTAAAAGCTTAGTCAGAAGCCAAGGCTTTATACACTTATTGAAACACTAACAGTTATTACTAATAAAATCGTGCCATGGAGATTTTTTGACAATCATTAAAAAATATATGAAAACAGTAAGTAATATTACCTTGTTGACTACTTTTCTAAAAAACAATCAATGTACTCGTACAGTGAGCTTATTTAGTTGCTTTTTAATTCACTTGATAAATAAAACATCTTTTCATATGAATTAACAGCACGTTCAAACCTTGGAATCACCAGTTAAGAGTACCATGCATTAAAATTACATGGATTATTCATCTGAGTAACAATTTCTGCAGCAAGTGTGGGACGTTACGGTCCTTGGAGAGGGAGCGGTGGGCTGCGCGCGCGGGGCGTTCTATGCCGAGAGATGTCACGTTTTTCAGGCGAGCCGGGTGAAGATGGGCGCTTCGAGGATGCAGCAGTGCGGGGCTCCCCCCGCACCACCCCCCCTCGCTGACGTAACTCTGCCGTGTCCGCCCGCCCTAGTGTGTGCCGCGCCGCGCTCCGACCGACTGGGCATCGCGCCCGCACTACATCAGTTTAAATCACTTGACGTTTTATAATTTGGACTACTGATTCGGTATCGAGCTTGACAAGGACGAGGTGCATAACGAGGTTGTGCACGCGTTAATGTTCGGTCGTATCCTATTAGCGTAGCGGTCGACACCGCCCCCGGTGGCCGGATGCATCGATGTCATTTCTCAATATCTAGTTAACGGCGTTGCAATCGTTCTTTTTACAACAAGTCGTATATATTTTACTGCATTTTATACAGATTTTTCAGGTGCTGATGTCATCCTAAATATTTTTATGATAGTAAAGTACCTACTGATGTAGGCTGTATTATTGCTATAATGCGTATGTAATTAAAGTTTTATATAAATTTCTCAATTAATTTAATATAATGAAAATCAAAATGTCTTGTCTTAATTTTACATTAATAGCGTTTGTTTACAGTCATTTTTAGTTTAACTTAGAATCTAGCAATGAGTTATGCGTAGGTAGCACAAGTATTAGGAAGTTTATGTAACATAGTAAAGAACGTGTTAAGTTCCAGTTACTACATTAGTATATACAAAATAATTTTATTCCTACAATAAATTGTATAGATATATCAAAGCCGACTATCAATAGTCATGTATAGAAATACAATGTGCAATTAGATCAGCAACAGCTAACAAATACAATAATTATATTGGACAATAATTGGCATTGATGCTCTTATGGTAAGTAGAAGTGACTGATACTTACACCGTTTTGTAGTGTTGACAAACTGCGCTTTATAGATTAGAGGCATCATGCTACATAAATAACTTGAACATCTCAAGTGGAATCATTTGAAGATAGATCGAATAAAATCATTCACTCACATGCAGGTAGTCTTCTAGTCTATTATAATATACAAGCATTAATAGTTAAAGACATCGCCATTTAGAATCTGATGTTGTACAAGCTCTATTCAAGACTCATTATTACCAGCCAGCCTATTTGGTGAAAAAGTACGTTCCAATAAGCATTTTAGATCAAATTAGCATGATAGTTTTAGTGTATGTACATATTAAGTCCATGAAATCATTGTTTATTTTTACGTTGTTAACAATTTTAGACTAGCAAGTAAGAGTGTAATAATTGTATGACGTAAAGGAGAACTGTTCAGCAGTCTCTTGAGCTAACACTAAACCTCTTCCGAACACTAGATTCGATTGCATTTTCGTTCGAAGTCTTTCGTCAAGTTATAATTTAAAAATATTTTTTGCAGAGTACTGTTTCAATCATTAAATTATTTTGCAATAGACATGGTAAATTAATACTTATTATTTTTTATTGAACATGAAATATTACTGTTATAGCTTATTTTCATATTGATGGGTGCTGTTATTAATAGTATTATTAAAGTTCTGCTCTGTTTGTCTAATATACACAAAATATTCTTACGTAAAACCTTACGTGGATTTTTAATAATGTACTTATATATACATATTTTATTTAATGATAACTACTGATAACTAATAACTAATGGTTCATAGTTGATACTTCCTAAAGTGTAGTGATTTAGTTGCCAACCAAGAGACTCCCAGGGCTGTAATTATGGAAAATAAGTAATAATAATATCAAAATATCAAAAAATCTATTCCAAAACTAAAAAGTCACAAATAATAGTCAATTCGTTTGTAGGACAGGACAGGTCCCTTCCACAGCCAAAGACGAGGAAGGTCACGAGCGTACTCCACCACGCTGATCCATGTTGACCTTTCAAATAAAACATGAATCATACAAATCCTTTCATAGCACCGATGCTATAGGAAAACTAATCCTACTACATAATACAAACATTGCTACCCTTATTATGCTCGTATAATACTCTTAGAAGTAGAATATTCTTCTTCTTCATTACATTTAAATTTTCTTGAAATTTAAATGGTCAAGTCGGTCAAGTCGGTAAGTCGGTAAGTCGGTAAGTCAGTAAGTCGGTCAAGTCGATCAAGTCGGTCAAGTCGGTCAAGTCGGTCGTGTCGGTCAAATCGGTCAAGTCGGTCAAGTCGGTCAAGTCGGTCAAGTCGGTCAAGTCAGTCAGTCAGTCAGTCAGTCAGTCAGTTACCCACCTAGCTGTTCAAAACAAGCAGCAAGCGCACCGTATACAGGTTCTACCACCTAGATATTCAAAATAAAACAGCAAGCGCACCGTAAATAGGTTCTCCCACCTAGCTATTCGAAACAAGCAGCAAGCGCACCGTATACAGGTTCTACTACCTAGCTATTCAAAACAACAGCAATCGCACCGTATACAGGTTCTACCACCAACGCGCGATAAGGGACTTCGTTCCAAAAGTAAAAAGTACTCGTTTGAGAAAATAACCGTAACATCCGTCAGAATCAAAAATCTGAGTTACTCCCTAGTCGCGCCTAAAGAAGTTTTACTTCAAATGTGACAGGCCCGTTGGCGAAATCGGTAGTGACCCTGTCTCTTGCGTCAGAGGTCGTGGGTTCGAATCCCACACAGGACAAATATTTGTATGATGAACTCAGACCAACAAGAAAACTTTTTTTGTTGGTCTGTTAAGACGAACACTTGTATTTGTTCTGTGTCTGGATGTTAATATTATCTATTTAAGTATGTATTTAAAATATCTATGTATACTTGTATCAGTTTCTGACACCCATATCCATAGCTCGCGCCTACCTTGGGGTCAAATGGCCGTGTGTGAGAATGTCCAAAAAATACATATAATATCAAGTATGACCTGTAATTAAACTTAAGAATAAAAAATAATTCCATCTTAACACAGCTAATAATTAAAAAGCGGTCAAATGCGAGTCGAACAAGCAGCAAGTAACATAGTATAAATGTTCTTGTAGTTCGTTGTAACTATAATCGATGTTTTAATAGTTGATTGCATGAAAGGTAAATTACGACTTACGATTTATAAAAAACTACTTACAAGATCTCGTTCAAACTAATTTTGGGTGGAAGTTTGCATGCTAATGTACAATATTTTTTTTTTAGTTTTATCATTCTCTTATTTTAGACATTACAGGGGGTGGGACTCACATTTTACCACTTTGGAAGTGTCTATCGCCTAAGCTATTCTGCTTGGAAAAAAATGATATTAGAAACCTCAATATCATTTTTGAAGGCCTATCCATTTAACACGTATGATCATCAGTTCTAAGTATGGGGAACCCCAAAATTTATTGTTTTTTTCTATTTATGTGTGAAAATCTTAATGCGGTTCACAGAATACATCTACTTACAAAGTTTCAACGGTATAATTCGGTTTATGGTTTCGGAAAAAAACTGGCTGTGACATACGGACGGACAGATAGACAGACAGACATGACGAATCGATAAGGGTTCGGTTTTTTGCCATTTGGCTACGGAACCCTAAAAACTATGGACGATTTCACGAGAGGCAGAGTCAACAATTTGCGGAATTTGGTTTAGGCCAGTCCTAATTCATTATTTTTATATTTGGCTCTGGTTTACATTATCACGCGAATACTGTAAATCAAAACCATTTTGACGTGATAACGTCTTATAAATTGATGAACAGCGCATATAAAAAAGTGTATCCCGTGTTTTTATTCAATTAATTTTTAATTTTATTAAATTATTTTACACACGACAGCATTGGCGTTTCCATGGCTCCGAAATAGGGAACTGTCAAAATAAATATAAAGACTTGTCTGTTGTCTGTTATCTTTGTATTTTCAATTCTCCTTTTTTGTATTGTTTAAAATAATGATTAAGACGTTATCACGTAAGTCTATCGTCCGTAAACTGACTTTACAGACAACCATTTTTTTTCTTACAGAAGGATTATGACGTTTGTTTAATTTTTCCGCAGTCTAGGCTACGGGCAAAACAGTAGGTACAAAAATATTTATCAAATTTGGTCCTTGATTCCAATTATATATCTATATATATAAAAGGAGAAGGTGACTGACTGACTGACTGACTGACATATCAACGCAGGGCCTAAACTATAAGGGCTAGAAACTTGAAATTTTGCACAGGGGTTCCTTTTATAACGTAGGGGAGAACTAAGAAAGGATTTTTGAAAATTCACCCCCAAAGGGGGTAAAACGGGGGTGCAAAGTTAGTATGAAACTTTGCCGTTTTTGAAGTTAGTGAATGTATAATTCCACGCGAGTTTGCTCGTTTAAAGATATTAGATAGAATAACAATCCTTATGCTCTGAACTATATAGTAAGTTCCTGTTTTTTAAGAATTTTATCAAAAATTATGATCTTGAGTAAAGATCTGTAAGGGTAACAGCCAATTCTGAATATATCGATTTTAACTAGAACAAACCACGACACTTAGGGCAGCTGACTTGTATCGAGGTCAATTTTTAATATTGTATTGTCGGCGCAGCGTAGGTACTGACAAGCCAAGTATTAACAGGGTGCAATCTATTTGCACCCTGTAGACAAATATTTATTTGATCACTGTAAACAAATGTCAAATAAAATACCTCGATATAAATTATAATTATTACACCCTGTACAACATAGCTTGATCTTTTTGACAGACGGGCTAGTGATGGGAAACAGAAAATATCTAGTAGTCCAAAAAATAACGTTTTAAAATAACTTGTAACTGTGACGAGATGGTGTGGGTGTATTAAGTGTGAAATTCTTTATTGCACTAGATATATAAATGGCTTATATGGCCAGTCGATGGAACGATGGAATGCGAATTAAAATTAGAATTAAATTATCTTTTTACCTTAATTTTCTAAAAAGAGATACCAGCTAAAGAGACACCAACCAAAAGGATCCCCGTTCGCAACAATAACTTAACAATGATCTTTGATAATGATTTTTTGTAATCGATATTTGTAACAGTTACTGCCTGTTATTCGTGTCCCATCCGTCCGACCGATGTAACATTGTACAAAGGACTATTATTTTCAGAGTTCCTTTTTTAAATTTTACTTTGATGCAATAAAAAGTCTTAAAATTTTCGGATAACGCTTAAATCTTTAATTTTGTGTTATATGTATTTTTTTAATATTTATACAATTTTTAAAATCATTAAATTATTAAAATATGTAATATGTTTGTCATTGCAAAGTTATGTCGATCAGAAAAATTTACATCTGTCAAAAAGATCAAGCTATCTTGTACAGGGTATAGTAGAATATTTTACCGGGCCACTTAAATATAAAATTATCTAGACCTGCACAGGGCCAAAACAAAGACAAAATTAATTTCGTAGAGCCTAGATGCTCAACTTAAGTTCAGTTTACACTCATTGTATCGTAAAGCAGAATTGTCTGCTATGTTTAGGAGCTCGGCGGAGCTTCATATGCTAAACTATTCACTAGCAGGAGTGGAGCTAACACTGTAGCTTGATAAGAGCAGAAGCAACTTGCGGCTTTGCTTTTAAATTATTCTTAACTTGCATCACCGTACAATTTATGTGTGGCAACGAGCTACATGCTAATCCTTAGTAAACTAATCATACATCACAATATACTTATGGATATATGGGCCAAGTCTAACCCTTTTCAAAATATCTTTGATTTTTTTTTACTTTTTAGTGTTTTTTTTTGTGTACATTTTTTATGTTTGTTTCATTATTTTTAAATTACTCGCGGATCCTCATTTTAATAGATAACTACTTATAAGTTTATGTAATAGACATGTTAGTGTTTCGATCAACATTTAACTAACATCTCATTAAGACTAATCTTATGAACTCAAACACGCTATATTTGTGTAAGTTTCTGAGGAACAAACGAAATTTAAAATCAATTGGATATGTGAAAGTTAGAAACACCCTTTTGTCAAGTATGTAGAAAATGAACTGATGATTATCAAACGCCTGAACAGATCTTCATAAATTATAACTAAGAACCATCTCGGACACATCTGCTTTCAAATAAAAAAAAGAGTGTTAATAAAACGCAATCAGTAGTTGTTACCTACTCTTTTTGCGTCGGGGATTAAAAACTATCGTAATACACTCGTAATGTCGCCATGGCGCCATCGGAGTAAGATCAAATTAAATTTAATTCCGTAGTAATCCTAAATAACATTTTTAATGAAAGAAAGCATGTTATTGTCATTTTAATCTTTCTTTCTACATAAAGAGATTTTATGAAATAGATTAGGAATGAAGAACCCTTGTGATCACAGTCTCATAATAATGTTAAACTATTCACTTGCACGACTGGGGCAAAGCTGATAAGAGACTTGACTTTGAGGTTAGTCTTGTTCTCTAATCCTTTATTTTTAACATGCTTTTATTAGGTCGACTTGTATGTAACTCACAATGTAAGGGAATCTAAGATAGTTAATTTATTTATGTTGGAAGTGCATCTCATAATAAATGCAGATTATTTTCTTCAATATAACTTTTTTCACCATTAGAAAACTGAGTGACATAGGCTATATTATAATAGTAGTAAGAAACTATTGTTATGTCTAATTCCACGCGAGCGTAGTTGCGGGCGTCCACTGGTCGTTTATATCTTAACTTCAAACAGAATTTAAAAATCGGTTGTGTGGTCGATAATAACAATTTCTAGAGTGATTTGATTTATCATTTGATCTGATTTACCGTCGCCATAAATAAAGAGAAGCTACTTTAAAGGAACGAGGAAATTGCTCTCGGATGCAATCAATTGGAATAGTAATAAGTAAGACAATGATACATACTCGATCTGCCAGTGCTGTGCGCCAATAATCAGTAACAATTTGCCCGCAGTATTTCATTTTGTCTTTGCTCGCAGCTAAGCTGTTCCTTTTGGTTTCTTGCTTTGGTTGGTTAATACTCGTAAAATTATAACTAATTGAATATTTATGGCCACTTTGATGTCTTATTATATAAATAATTATATTTAAATTGTTACTTTTTTTATTTGTATTGCACTATGTCAATATTATTAATTACATTAATTATTTTTTTAGTAATTTCGTTTATTGTATGAATATTCAGATTGAAAAACATTCGATTTTTTTTATAAATAGCTTGCTTTTGCCAACGATTTCGTCCACGGGGATTTTGAGTTAAGTGATGAATTGACTTCATCAAACATTTTCAGTATAGGTAATCAAGTCAATCACAACTTCTTCTTCCCTGTGAAGCCTTCTAAGTACACAGAAACATTAAACATTCAAAACATACCTAGGGAGTATATTTCTAGGATGAAAAGTGTTTTACATGTAAAATAATTCATGCTATTATCTACTTATGTACCATGTTTCATTCAACCGTCAATTAACAAATCATTAATAAAATGGCGAACTAATTGCTCACATTTTAATTTTACATGATTTAGCTTTGGAAATGACGAAGTTTCATACAAACATTAACCCCCCCTTTTCACTCTCTTCTGGGTGGAATATTGCAAAATCCTTTCCTAGTGTATGCCTACATTATGGAAAAAACTTACCTACAGTAAAAATTTCATATTTCTTGGGCCAGCGCAGCGGTTTAGGCTGTGCGTTGATGTGTCCAAACAGTGATCAGAACTTTGAATTTTATAAATTTAGATGCTCAATGTAGATATGCGCCTAGCACTACAAAATACAAAAATACAAATACAAGATCTTTATTGGCTTAATGTAAAATACATTGTTTAGAGTTCGATCCCTTCCCTCCATTTTCACTTTAGTACGTACGTCCTACGTTTAGTATTTTATTAATAATTCTAAAAAAGGAAAGTAGACAAACTTTTTGATCAACGCGTGTAAATATTTCATTAAATTTTTAATAATTTATAATTTGGGATATGATTATGTTGTTTGATATTTGTGAATAAAGCATTTTATTTACTAACATTATGAATGAATATCCAAGGAGATACCAAGGAGAAACTGAGGAAACTTGTCTACCTGCACAGTCACTGCACTGCACTAGTCAGCCTGCTCAGTTTTTTAGCTAGGCTAGATTTGATGAAAGTAGTTTAAAAAATCGTTATTATTTATTAGGTCGTCACAAAAATGAATGAAAAAATTTCTTTAGCCTCGAAATACCTACCATAGACTCTATATTCACAGTTAATAACCAAAATTCATTTTGTTGTAATATCATTGCATGGGTTATTGTCTGAATTAAGTTATTAAAATCATTTAAACCTTGCTTTGGTCTCGTTTTTATAATTGGATATATAAAAAATGGCTTTCTATCATGAATATCAGGTGAAACCTGTAAAACCTGCACCAGCACATTAGCACCACAACCTTTTCTTTGTACCACTGTTGGGCACTGGTCTCCTCTCAGAATGGGAGGTATTAGGTCGTAGTCCACCACGCTCGCCAAGTGCGGATCGGCAAACTTCACATGCCATCGAGAACATTATGAAGAACTCTCAGGCATGCAGGTTACTACACGATGTATCCTTCACCGTTACAGCAAGTGACATTTAATTTCCTAAATCGCACATAACTTAGAAAAGTCATTTGAAGCCCGCTTGAGTTTGAACCCGGACCGCTTGAGTAAGAGGCGAGATCTATAGTCACTGGGCTGTCACTGCTGGACAATATAGTGCCATAATAATCAAGAAATTACGAAGCTGATATAAGTTATTTTAATATGTTTATTCTGTATCTGTTCTGTGTCTTCCGTAAATACGTATAATATGATTTAGTTTCTCTTATCCATCCCATCGTGAGGGGTGTTGTGGAATAGGTCGTCTCTTTGACACAATATTTTGATATTGTGTATGATTTAAAACCTTTTTTCATGTCATCATGTTATTATTATTAAAATTGCATATTTTTGTCAGAAGCATGTATCCTCCCCCAAACTAAATGGTTTGTTTCAGAGTTGTATACGTCTTTTATAAAGACCTCCCATTCTTTTATAAAGACGTATGCAACTCAGTGGCTACATTTAAAAAAAATCAAGATCAGGAAAACTATCTTGGCCCAGTTAGGTTCTACAAGTTAACTCACAAAGCTATAAAAAGGTATTTAAAAATTCGCTATTCAAATCAAAATCGACTCTTGTTTAGTTTCCATTACAATGTAGGTACTCATGATGATGCTTTTTGTTTTGTAAGCTAATATTTTATTTAATCTTGACTTGTTCTCTTGGTCCAAGTTACATGAACAGCTTTTAATAAAATATGATTCACAAAATATAAATTATAGGTAGGTTTCCTCACATTTACTGGTGTTTTCAAATACGGTTAATTTGTATAAAATTAACCGTATTTGAAAACACAATTTTCCTGTCACCCATAATTTGAGAGGAGAGGGCGTTAAATATAATAATGTTAGCGTGTGTAATTTTAAGTAAATTAGATTAGATTTTTTCAATCGATGACGTAAATTTTGAAACACTTACTCTAATTATACTATCGAGTTCCTTGCCATGTTCTCGGTATCATTAACTTTGTGAACCGGCGGAAGATAAGAAAATGTAATAGGGTCAATAAAAAAAATCCATCTAATAAAAAAAAAATTAATCTGAATTAAAATCATGAATATTGTTAGTACATTACAATGATTTCACTTTGGAGTATTAAGACGTAGCGGTTTTGGTCACTTACTCGAGAAGTCCAAGGTTGTAATGTATGAATGAAATAGAGTATGAGGTTTCTCAAAAATGTTGTAGGCGTAAATTCAGCCCAACTGCAGTCGACTATCTAGCGAGAATACGCTAATGATAAATCCTTTTTGACCATAATCTATCTACTCGAAGTTAAAATTTCTTTATTATATATGTTCGGTGTATAAATAAAGAAAATTCAAACTTAAAATATCGATTACTGAACTTAATCAGAATAGTAAGAATAGTAATCAGAAAAATTATTAAAAAATCCTAAATATTAAATTTCAATTACTAGTTGTGTAGATTTATGTAATATTCATGTTCGAGCATGCACTTATCATAGCAAGTAAATAGGAGTAACTGCAATGATATTTAACGTCATGTTAATCATACATATTTTGTCGCACGAAAATGTAGTTTCACGTGGACTTAAGTTTAGTGTTTGTTTGTTAGGTTAAGATTTTTCATCTCTCTTTTGTCAATGAAAAGTGTGGGAAAACTACTTACATGACATTTATATCCATCAAAATACTACATAATTATAATTATACCGTTATAAAATATATTTTTTATAAATGCTTTTTAAAACTTTTTTTTTATTTTCATGCATTGTCATCGGAACCAAATATGTGTGCCAAATTTCAGCTCGATAGCTTTAGTGGAAGTGGGTGAAATATTGATTGCAAGATTCCAGGACATAGGTAGGTACATACTTACAAGATACCTACATACGAGTGAAGTTAAATAAAAGCTTTTAATATTACTTCAAATAAAATATATTTTTTTTTTTTATTACATCATGTGAGTAGTACTTAGGAATAGTGTCGTAAACGTAAAAATGAATGTAGGAAATGTACGTTCGTACAATGTATGTACATATATGAAGTATAAGATAATAATTGTTCAGAAACGTGCACGAATCCCAGTTGATTATGTTAAGAGTACCTACCATGAATTAAGTTGGCCTACATATCTATTAAAATATAATGAAGGTTTAGATTTCATAAAATAAATTTAATAAGGATTCGCCTGCCGTGACATATTCTAGAACGAACTATTAAATCACCCGGTGGGCCACAGTAAGCATCCAACAGTCATGGACCAAAATCGAATGTCTCGGGGAGAGTGCGCGCGCATCCCCCCTCGCTTCACCGCTCCGAACGTCCATTGATGATCTCCTTAATCTCAATACATATTACTAACGTTATTTGTATGCGTCATTTTAATAGAGAAAACTTAAAATTTCTATCGGTTGTGGTTTTAATATCGCAAGGTGGAAGTTGATAAGTTTTCATATGTGTAAAAGTTTAAGAGGATAGTATTGGAAGGAGATAAAAGGTTGGGCGCTGGCCGCCGTATCCGCCGTAGCTAGGTTTGGGCGTCGCTGCGTCTCGGCTTTCGGCGGGCGGTCGGCGGTCGTGCGCGCGGCGGCCGGCGCGACTCCGCCACGCACGCTCGCCTCCCGCTCGCGACCCAGTCCGCTCTGACGTTTACCCGAGCCGCCGGTGTCGCTTCGTCGTGTCGCTCGCCCTGCTGTGCCGCTGCAAAGCAAGTTGTGCGCACTTGGCCATATTACAGCGTAGTTATCGATAGTGCGACTGGGTTGGGTCGTGGTGGATAGCGCGCAGGGATAGAGGCGCGGGCGTACGGAGGTCGGCCCGGAGCGCGCCGCCGGGGCTGCGGGCCGAGCTGAGCGAGCCAGCTGGCGGTGTTTACACGCCGCGCCTGCACCCGCGCCGCCCTGCGCGTTCGCTCGCTGCAACATACTCCCCTATCATATTCTATTCGGAGCCGTGAATTTTTAACATTTCGAACGAGCAGCGATTGAGGTATTAATGCTTATTCAACCCGACTCTCCCCAGAGAGCACAATCGTAGCACACAAAATATAGTGTCACGAACGATCAGAGCATTCGCATCGAAACCGAATTGTCATAGTTCATACGAGTGATTTCACAACACTAACTATGGGTGCTAAAGAAAGCGTGGAGGCAGCAAAATTTACTGCGCAAAATTGGAACAACTTCGAGGTTCGTAATACCCTTATCATTTGCACATGGAGTGTTTGCATCCCTTTCCTTCGTGATGTCTGATTTGTGGACATTTCACGCCTTTAAATTTATGTCTAAATTGGAAATATATATTTAAATAAAAAGAAATTATGCACAGTAAAAATATCAGTCTTACGTAGCATGCGCACACTTTCCTAAAATAAAATTTTAAATTATTTTATAATTATATTTATTTTGAAGTCCTTTATTGAAATTAAAAAATGGATTGTCCAAATTATGCTATATACTAGCTAGTTTGTAAATTGTGTGATAGCGATCAGGTTAACAATGTTATGTATTGTATTTGTATGTTATCATCAGTATAAATTTATAATGAGAGTACTCGTAATTGCGTTATGTTTTTGTATGCATCAGTTACGTACCAGTATGGCATTACTGAACTAATATGTTTCAAAGTAAGCACTCTCAATCCTTAGTAGAGTAGACTAAAAATAACGCGAGCTCCACCTCTGAAACCCAGTATGGTTGAATAATAGTGTAGTTGAATAACAAACTAGACTGATCCATTTAATGTTTATAGATTAGTCTGCCATGACTGAAAACTCACCGGAGAGAGCGTAATGCGCCTCTTGACTTTTAATTACAATTTGATATCATAGACTTAAGCGCCCGGCTGAAAATCAATACCGATTAAGTGATTGCAAACTGTTTGATACTTTATTCCCTATGTTCACTTCAATGAAGGTTTGGTAAAACGTATAAGTAACATGTAACATGTAAGTCAAACCTTCACTTATTAACCTTATGTAATATTTTCATATTTTACTACTATAACGCACTATTTATCAGCATAGAATACTTGTTTACATACGCGTAAAGTTGAAAACATTGGATTGATAGCATGTTAGGAGGCGTGGTCAAGATCTACTTTATACTCATAAGGCTTCTATTCCACGCGTGAATGAAAATCCAATATTCCCAGTCCAGAAGACATGTACATCTTGAGTTAGTGTATTAAACACTCGACTAGTAAACAATTTCATAGTTCCATCGCATTGCCATCAATATTTATCAATGCTTATATGTAAGCAAATCGATAAATACCTGTAGTACATGTTTCTATAACTATTGCGTCACAGGATAAAGTAGGTAACTGTAATGAAAATAAATGAATAATTTTGAATTGAAACAAGACACGCTCTAAGTCGTGTGTAAACAAATCATTGAAGCGCTACATTACCAAGCTAACATTGATCATAGTTATCAAATACTGCGCGTGAATGGATAATTTGCGCAGTTTGTGTAATCCACAAGTAACTCTGTGCAATGATTCAATGAGTTATATCGTCTATAATATGTAATCTGATTAATTGCATACATAAAAATAAACATAGAACGAAACAATTGAAAATTGAATAATTTTAAAACATGTAAACACAAGAGGCACAAATATTATGTATGAGATGTTGTATAAAATGATATTTAAAATGTGACTACTTAACTTTTATAATCAATTTTGCCCTACATTCGAAACCATGCATGTTCACTTCATCTGAGATTCACACCAACTACAAGTATCATCACGATCATTTTCTTTTTGTTGGATGTGATGGTTTGTGATGTACTTGTAGGATACTATAGAACATTGTAGGGAAACTCTTCATACCACTCAGGCTGTTAAAGACATCAAGTACGCGGGGATATTAAATTTGAGTTTCACAGTGTTTAATTTATCATCGGATTGGTGGATTTATAAAACACATAATTACCCATTTAAAGTAATTAGTTTTAAATTTGCTATGAATATTGCTTCAATATATGTATATCCCCAACAAAACAAATTAACCTGTAGCTGCGGATCGGTACTACTGGAACTTAATTAGAGTTAATGAGAAATAAAATATTAATAGAATAAAAGAGTGGTGCGTAGATTTCCTGTACATGCATGGATGCCTTTAAATTAAATGATGCTTATGTATTTTAGCATAAATAAATTTAACATAAAATTAAAGTACCTACTCACTATAGGATATAATTTTTTTTATTGTATATAAAAATTTTTTTAATGAAACGTGTGGTAACTTTTAACATTTTTTTATTTTATTTACAAATCAAGTTAATAATAATGTTAATTTGTCAAAAAAAAAAAATAATGTTAAAAGATTTTTTAATTTTTAAAAATTAAATCTTTTTAAAAATTTGATTTAATTATGAATCCTCAACTATTCTTTTTGTATTAAAATTGATAGTTATTGGTGTCGATTTATGTGATTTGGTGTGCGTGTAAAGTATTACCTCCGTACCTATTCATGAAAAAATAATAATCTAATAAAGCTATAAAGTGTTGTGATTTTATTTAGAATTCCAAATAGAGTTTGATTAAACAAGACTTTATAGCTAAATTGTTTTATTATTTTTTTAAGAATACTAAGGTAAATATTATACGTAGAAATCAATTTAATCGTGTTTCATAAATTTCAGCATGGCGTGAAACATCACTATAGACACGGCACGCAGCGCTCCCAGAGCTTGAACCGCGGGCACTCCCTCTCGCGCTCCGATGGCACCTGGTGACATCACGGGACCGCGGGTAAAATATGGAATCTCCTCAATAATATAACTGGTTGTGTAACCTCTCTACGTGAGGTTCCTGTGCATCTTTCTGGGCTCACCTTCGGGTGTACCAAATTAATAATGCAGTCTGTAGCAAGGAGCATCAACCACCGTCCACTTGTGCCATATGACACGTAAAAGTGTCTCGGAAGGGCTTCTACGTGTTGGACCTGAGCAAGGCTTAGAATAAAATCACAGTTCCAATATAATGAAATGAGGTAATGGAACTGCAGGCGTTTTGAATAGCACGGAACATACCTGGGTCCATGAAAAAAATAATAAGTATAGCATATTAATCAAAATGAGAAGTGAGTGAGAGTACTAGTGAACAATCTGGAAAAGGACTTAGAATGAGTTTTTTTAGGGATTGGTATAATGAGATCGTCAATGAAACATTAGTTAGGATTGGGAACATAGGGAACATTAGTTAATTATTTTGTTCGTTAGTGGGTTTATGTACTACACCTAAGAGTATGATCATTAGTGACAATTTAGACCAGTTACTGATGTACAAGAGATTTTAAAGCCGTAGTGGTTTACGGGCTAAACTCAAACACTTCCCCAACTGATAAACATCCAATAAATGTCATCACAGATGCGTTGCTAATCTTGAGGTCGTATGATCGTCGCTTCTTTTAAAGTGTACTTGTATTTATACATCATCATCATCATTATCAGCCTTTATTGGCCCACTGCTTGATACAGGACTCTCCTAAACGACGCCACTTCGACCGGTCATGTGCCTTCTGAATCCAGCGGTTTCCCGCTACCTTCTTCAGGTCGTCCGTCCACCTTATCGAAGGGCGGCCTGTGCTCCTTTTTCCAAGTCGAGGTCTCTATTAGAGGACTTTTCTATTTCCCCACTGGTTATCCGCCCTGCGAACGACGTGGCCAGCCCATTGCCACTGTATGATACATACTGAAAAAAATGTTTGTCCACAGGCAGCATAGTACAGTGCGCCGAGTGCGGAACACGCACGATGGGCAACAAGCTCTCGTCGTGCTCCTGCGCGCCAATCATCCGCAAGGCGTACCGCTATGAAGACAGCCCGTGGCAGAACTCCCGACGACGTGACGGACATCTTTTGAGGTATGTCGGTACAGTGGAGTGTAATAATAATGGTGTATTTCATACCAAAATTGGTCTTTGCATTTAATTTAACACGCCCTCTCTCTCTAACACTCTCTCTACTCTCGTTAACAATTTGACATTTACAAGAATTATACAGTGTTAGGTATCTTGTCCTTGTAAAGAAATCACTTTTGTATAAATTTGAGCAGCATAAATTCACTTAGTTTTTGAGGTCAATATAAGTTAAATAAAACTCTAAGTTCACTGCTTGTATTTATTTTTAATTTTATCTATTAATAAATGTCCGAACGTAACTTATGACGGCGAAACCCTATTCGCTTGCCGGACTGATAACCGATGGGTCAGAAAAGTTCTCGAATGGATACCTTGACTTGGTAAATCGACGTATTGGCCGCCCTCCGATTATGTGGACTGCCAACCTGAAGGCAGCGAAACCGCTGGATTCAAAGAGCACAGGATCGGGACGATGTATTACATGGGACATATAACATTCTGTGTTCGTTAAAGTTATTGGTTCTGTACCGTTCCAGTTAACAATAAATAAATAAATAAATAATAATAACTTGTTACTAGTGGGCTTACTACTCACATCCACCTACTACTTCAGGCAATACAGCCGTGAATGATGTTGTTTTCTATATGTATTTCGGCTTGAAAGGCAACAGACCAAAGCCTCATAAGATTTAGTTTCGAAATAATCCAAGGAAGTGGTAATGCATGTATATCATTTTATTATTAATATGTATTTATTTAAGACGTATTATCAGTACAAGTTACAAAGTGTGTGCCAAAACAATTTCACAGATATTAAGTTTAATTTATATCTACAGAGTGTCCTATCTGTAACATACATTTAGAGCGTAGATAGGTACGATATTGATATGAGAGATTATAAATAAGTATTTGCGTTTTTAATTTTATATACAAATACTATGGACGACTTAGGAGCCTTAGGGCCCATCATATCTATACATAACATTTATTTAGATTATTATTAATAATAATAATGAAATACCCTCTAAATCCACCACAATAGACCCAATATAGTTTCCATTCCTTTGCAATAGTTAGTTAATAGAAATATGGGGATCGGCTGTTGCAACAAACTTAAATCCGTTACAAAGGACTCAAAATAAAATTATAAAATTACTATTTCACTATCCTTACCTTACTCCTACCATACAATTATACAAAAAAACCAAAATATTTAATATACATCAACTATATACATATTATACCTGCGTCCACATAAGAAAAATTACTACTGATTGCACTAAATCGAATATAAAATTAAATAAAAGAGTATTCAAATATAATTTAAGAAACAAATTTAAAATTGCACTACCTTCTGTACGAACTAATTACGGTAAGAAGACGATAATGTTTGATGGAGTCCTACTTTATAACAATTTACCTAATCATATAAAGAAGTGCGACAGCATAACTATGTTTAAAAAGAAATTAAAACAACATGTAGTGACTATGTTAAGAAATTAGAGAAGTGCATTGTAAACATTTTATGTAAAGGCATTAGAGGCAAACACTTACTTACTATTATGTTTTTCTTTGTATCTCATTGTAAATGGAACTTGTGTTTTTTATGAGAATAAATTCTTTAAACCTAAACCTAGTTCTTGTGCATCTGGCGGGGCCGACCATCAGGTGCACCGGTTGATAGTGCAGTCGATCGAGGGTGGTATCCGCCACGTGTGCCATAATATCGCCGGGTCCACATCTGGACCCCTGAAATTTAAAGAGATACAATAATGACATACCTATATTACATATTATACCTATATTGTCATGCTTTTACCCTTGTTCTTCTACCAAAAGTTTGATTGGAATAAATCGCCACAGAAGCTATAAGGCTACCTTTTGGCCACCACTGTTTGTTTTATGTCTTACTTCTTGTTATAAAGTGTGTGTGTACTGTATAATGAATGAAATATATGTGGCAGATTATGGGCGGAGGTGTTCCACGTGTCAGCGAGCGGCGCTGGCACGGTGAAGTGGCAGCAGGTGTCCGAGGACCTGGTTCCGGTGAACATCACCTGCATCCAGGACTCGCCAGAGTGCGTGTTTCATATCACCGCTTACAACTCGCAAGTCGACAAGATCCTCGATGTTAGACTATTGCAGCCTGGTGAGTGACTTCTTACTGTAGAATAGACAAGAATAATCAATAATTAGAACATAAAAATTTTGTTGGTAAATATACAAGAATAAAAAATGACAAATTCCTTCCTAATTGCCCACAGATATTAAAAATGCTAAAACTTTGGCTACTTTTAAAAGACTATTAAAAACTCATATCATAAACACATAATTAATTTAGCAATTTAAACTTTTGTAACATTATTATAACCTTTATATATTATTTATATTTATTACTACATTTAAATTCCTCTTATATCTCACTACTACTATAATGTATTTATTTCCAATAACACAAACACATTCAAGTTACCCATATTAAGTCATTCACCCAACTATAGCAAAAATGCCACATCCAGAGATGTCGATCACTTTGTACATCCATGTATTTGTTATCGCGTAGCGCGTAGTCACAAAGAATAGTTTAAAATCACGCATTATGAGGGTATAAATAAATTTGAGCACACCCGCTAGCTACTTAATATCTCAAATATGTTAAATATTCTTATTTTGTATACAATAATTAGTATTTATCTTCTGTACGCTTGCTATTATATAAGTTTGTTACTGTTATTGATTTCTCAGTAAGTGAATTATTGTTAATTCTTTATGAGAAATAATAAAGTTCTTAAACCATATTTTATCTTCTCAAAATATTAAAATACACATTGAAGTGCAGTGTTTCAGTGAACGTTTGTATGAGAGCGAGTTTTATGAGCTAATAGAAAAAGTACGCTGGCCGCCGCTATAACCCAGTTTTAAAAATGTACACTAGCATCTAGGGCGATTGACCGAAATCTGTATTTATATATCGAAATGTCCAGGAAGAGAACGTATTTTGTTTCGGTAATATTAATAGACTTGTTTTACGAGTGACAAAAACAAATTATAATGCTACATATTATGGTTCAGGGCTACGTATGTTATTCTCTCCTACTTATAAACCCCTTTTTTATTCAGTCTAATTAGTAGTTATTAGGAAAATTGTTATTATTACATTACTGATAATATAAAATTCTATACTACACTATAAAAAAATACATAAATATTCTCGCCGTGATTTACACAAAAGGTGACGACTTATACTGAGCACTAGCTAAAAAATATATGAAAATGTTTAGCTTGAATGTTGTTTATAATAATAATATGGGAATACGTTTGGCAGTTTTAGGAAATACATATTGGCAGAGTATTACACTACGATACATTTTTAACATAATTATTTTATAAACCAACCGAGCCCTGATCTCATGCGTCCCGGTTTCAGGCGGCAGTTGGCACGTAAACGCGAGTGGCAAAATTTCTTATACTTGCTTCAGAGGGCACTGTAATCCGCCGATTAGGCGATCTAAAACCTTCCAACAGTCGCATTATAGATTCAGGCCTTCTCAGTTTTGAAAACTGGATCCGTGGCCCGCATAGGGACGCTAGTGCAACCAAAATTCTTACGAATCTATTTCAGTACGATGCATACAATAGTAATTATTTTCATATAGAAAAGCAACAGGGTTATCTAATTTTCATAACTATCTACCTATTACTTTCGATAATGAAAAAAAGTATATAATGACATTTTCATTTTCAGGTACTCGCATTGGCCAGGCCTCTGAATGCTTTGTGTACTGGAAGGACCCTATGACTAACGACACCTGGGGATTGAACTTCACTTCCCCTATCGATGCTAAACAATTTCGAGAATGTTGTGTAAGTTTTTTTACTATCGTAACTAGACGTCAGACCCAAAAAGATTTTATGAAATTAGAGACTCTTACTAACAATTACTAACTGGACTAATCTAACACCAACCTACAGGACTAACTATCACTTACAGTCCCTAGTCCTCATACCCACTAACAAACTGATCAACTAATGATCTAATTAACTCTATCAGCTAACTGGACTAACCATCCCAGTCCCTATTTGAGTCTTATTCAAAGTAAGTCACAGTTGTCATGGGCGGCAGCAGATGGGTGGAGCTGTAAGCTCGTTTGCTATTTTATATATTTTTTTTTTTTATGGATACAGGATAGCAAACGAGCTTGCAGCACCACCCATCCGCTGCCACCCATGACAACTGTGACTGACTTTGAACAAGACTCAATTAGGGACTGGGATGGTTAGTCCAATTAGTTGAGAAAGTTAATTAGAACATTAGTTGGTCAGTTCGTTAGTAGGTATGAGGACTAGGGACTGTTAGTGATAGTTAGTCCTGTTAGTTGGTGTTAGTAATAGTCCAGTTAGTACTTGTTAGTAGGAGTCTCGTTCTAAGTCAGTCACAGTTGTGTTGCTACCCTTGAGGACTAAGATGGTCGCCTCTAAAGAAGTGTAACCGGAATCCACACCTTTCCAACCGGACCACAATTGCTTTAAAAACAATTATTACACGGCAGAAATGGTACTAGGTACCGTGGCGGGCGGTGGTACTGCCCCGGGCGAACTCTATATGGAACCAATTAGCTTTCATATAAAACCTATTTGGTTCCCTATAGGCTCTACCACCTACTAAACCTTAAGATGGTAGAATAAGTAAAAGAAGTTGGATACTTATCAGTCTCCCATACAAACTTCCTGGATGGATACATCCAGCCTTTTGAGGTCCAAGCGTCCCTTTTAGGAGTTTTTTAATGTCATTTACGACACCACTCCGCCCGATCCTGTGCCTTATGAATCCAGCGGTTTTCGGCCGACTTCATAAGATTTTCAGTCCACCTTGTCGAAGGGCGATGTACTCCTTTTTCTGAGTTATAGTGTCCATTCCAGGACTTTTCTTCCCCACTTCTACATATTCAGAGTCATTGTAGTCAATTGGAATTAATTTAGAATTAAAATAAGTACATGACACAATTGATCAACCTCTCATCTTCATCATAGAGGAAAATATTTAAAAAAAATCATAAAAAATATGTCTACTTACGAGCATATTTTATGATTTTAGTCACCATCATTCAAATTCTCACGAAAGGCATCTTCGAGCTACAGTCTCAAACTCGAGCCACCAGGAAGCAAGCAGAAGTTTAAGACCAAGAGGAAACCAGTTTCTACACCTGCAAGCCCTAATCGTTCCAGGTAATTAAATAATCAGGCTTTTTACTACGAACAACCTACCTAAGCGTCCTGTAGCGTCCATAGCCCAATGGCTTGCTTCGATTCAATGTGATCGAAAGTGTTAAGCAACGACGGGCGCGGTCGGTTTGTGGATGGGTGACCGCTAGTGGCAAAATTTCATGGACGCTACCGTGCTTCGGAGGGCACGTAAAGCCGTCGGTCCCGGTTGTTTTCAATGGTGGAAACAGTCGTTAAGCCTTGTCGAAGACCTTCGGGTGGCTTGAAAACATTCGACACTGGGTTGGCCACTAACCCCTCCACCAATACGCATTGGAGCAGCGTGGTGGAGTATGCTCTAGACCTCCCGCAGAAGTGTCTGTGGGGGAGACCCGTGCCCAGCAGTGGGACGTCTATGGGTCGCAGCAGCGAACCTACCTAAAAGGATACCAAAATTAAGGGCGGCTTAATATACTATTATACATTGGTGTATTGTTACACCACAAGGTTTTTGTTAGTCTATAGATTAGTAGTTAGATTTTTTAAGTCGTAGGATCCGAATCCTACTCAGTTTTTCTTGTAGAACGCTGCCAAGACTTTGGTCATGGAAATCTTCTGTAAGCTAAGTGCCATGCGAATTACAACGTTATGTTGGCATATAAAATTAAGGTAACGGCGTTTTGAAAAATAATAACACGTCTCTCAATCAATGGACTTGACTAGCAGATAGAGGAAATACACACAGATAGAACACCACCATAACCCTTTCTTCTTCCCACTATTGGGCACGGATCTCCTCTCAGAATAGGATGGATTAGGCCTTGGCGCTGGCCAAATGCGGATTAGCAGACTTCACATGCCTTCGAGAACATCAGGCATGCAGGTTTTCTCGCGATGTGTCCTCACCGTTATAGCAAGCATAATCACTATACTCGTTAAGTTACTTAGACACTATAAATTCTCGTTTGAAAACTGTATTCTATTAATTTTTTTAAATATTTTTACAGCCTCACATACGGCCGTGAACCACAGTGCACATGCATGACACAGGAGCAGTATGCAAGACTCCGAGCTCAAGATCCACGATATCGTAATTATTGTTTATTTATTTTTCAACTGATAGTTATTCTTTAATCTTCCACGGATTGAGATGGCCATGGCTGTAGGTCAAATACAGGCGACGACGGCGGCAGTGTATCTTTACATCATCCATTTCGAGCAACTCAAGAACTATTCGCCTTCGATTCGATTGTTTTAAAATTGAAAACAATTTCGATCGACGGCTAAACTTGCCCTCCGCCCCAGCGCGAGTCTATGATTACTTTATTTTACTAATAATTATATAAATGGGGCAATTGGGTGTTTGTTGGTTTGTCTCAGCCTTAACATGATGGATTATCGGAATTTTTTGTATAGATGTGTAGGGTCTGAAGAGAAACATAGGCTACTTTTATCCCGGAAAAGTACTCGATTGCCGTGAAAATGGACAAAAATCATTCATTCATTCATCATTTTTAATCGATTTTTTGTTGGTTTGATGATTTATCCTTCTTCTTCTTTACAGAATAATGGATTGAAGCAATTTTTGCATAGTTTTAGTATATGGCTGAGAGAGTGACATATATGAGATACTTTTTATTTCGAAAAATTGCATGGTTCTCGTTAAATGGACAAGCCATTGAAATAATCGATTTTTAATCGATTAATGGCACTTTTGCATTATGATTGTCTGAACTGTAAGTTGAAGATAGATTTTGATAAATGGTAATTTTTGATGTAGCTTGCTGTTGATACAGGCTACACTTATTATTTATTTTGAAACATTCCTAGATGGTAGGGATAATTCTGTACGTGTAAAACAATCTGACGTAAGTGGAGCCGCGGGGAATGATGTTATAGGTAATACCTCATTATTTTAAGGTCTTAAATTTTGAGCTTAATTGCTAATTTTTCATCAGGTTCTTCAACACTGCCGCGAACGACGACCCGCGCGATTGAAACAGACGCAAACGCAGCGGCCGGAGCCGCGGGCCGCACGGACAAGGTCGCTGCGGCCACCTCCTCTACTTCGCTATACGACAACGTCTCCACCAACCAGCCGGCGAACCAGACACCAAAACGTACGAATATTAAAATGGTTATATTTTATCTATATCTAGATTAGTGAAGATGGCGCCACCTAATGAATATTAAATAATATCCAACCAATCTGATTTGTTGATAGTAAATACATAAGTGATAATTTCTGTCAACAAATCAACATAAGGAAAATTTTGATTTGAAGTCATGGTACTGTGGTTTGTACAGTATAAGTGGTGGAAATGCAAGTGCTATTTTTCTCGCTCTTTGCAGGGTTTGTAACCACTTTCGAATTTTTTGGATTGCAGATTTATTAAAATTGGTGGTCGCCAAGTAGTCCACAGAAACCATAATTCATCAATTCCACGTATTTTTTGTACAAAGGGGTCGAGTAAATTCTAGACTGCAACCTGTTCTAAATAACTCACATACGAAGAAACTTGTCGGTTACTAAATTACTATCTCGTACTGAGATATGATGTTTCAAAGAACAACCCGTTTGCTACCGTCTATACATATACATTTTTACTACTCATTATCATAAATTTTATTTTTAATTTTTAGTTTGTACTGAGAGGTTTCAAATAAAAGTTGATTTATGAAAGCAGAGTTATGAAAATCCATACACAATCATTAACTCTACAGGGAATTTAACAAAACTATTACTAACATTGCTCCCCTTGCTTGATTATGGCACAGAATACATAATAGTACAAGGTAACATTTTTTCCTACCTTCCTTTTTTACAGTAGATGTAGGTATGTTCTAACAAACACAAAAAGAGTCATCACAATTGATTTTTATACGACGAAAAATTGCTGAACATACCTTAAAATTAAAAAAACTAAAAAAACACGCTTTTATAAAAAATCCAACTAAAAAAGAAGTCATGAGAGCTTGAAACCTAATCGTGGTCAAACTTCATTACAAGACTTTACCACAAGTGCAAACACGACTATGATACGATATTCCATCATGGAATGCCAGTGCCTATCTTCCGGCTTCATCATCAGACCTTGAAACCTAATCGTGGTTAAAGTTCATTACAAGACCTTACCACAAGTGCAAACACGACTATGATACGATATTCCATCACGAAGTTCCAGTTAATATCTTCCGGCTCCATCATCAGATCAGTTCGACAGTACCATATTATTGTATTGTCATCAGAACTACATGCAGCTGCCAATTTTCATTACGCTACGATCCTTAGAAAATGGTCAAATTAGCTATCTTAGATTCCACTTTAAAGTAGCTAATATCTTCCGGCTCCATCATCAGATCAGTTCGACAGTACCATATTATTGTATGTGTCTCAGAAGTACATACAGCTGCCAATTTTCATTACGCTACGATCCTTGGAAAATGGTCAAATTAGCTATCTTAGATTCCCTTACATTGTGAGTTACATACAAGTGGACCTAATATAAGCATGTTAAAAATACAAACAGTTGAACATAGAACCTCTTCCTTCTTTCGAAGTTGATTAATAATAGTACAAAGTCTTATTTGAACTGTTTATGTTTATTTTACATATAATTTTCTATTTTTTAATTATTTAGCTGCAGCGCGTCAATCCGATGGCCAGTCATCTACGCGCACACCAAAATCTCAGGAGACGTCCACTATGACTACCAACACTTCTACTGCGCCCAAAACCGTCACTGCTTCGGTGGGCACTCATGGAAATAATGTAAGTGTTCTTTATATATCAACTGGTGGCGACATTACACTTTTAATGTTCATTCTCACACATATTCTCACACATACGGTGCTGCATGTTTATTCGTCAGGATTAAATATATAAAATAGTATATTTACCTAGAATTAATAGCATGAATCTTGGAATTTAAGTTACAATTGGTAAAATTTCAGTGCTTTCGGGAGCACTCAACAATTACTCTCATAAATAATGAAGACAGGTTTCGGCAGCTTAAAATTTCGGAATCAACGCTTGACTAATACAATACCTATCAGTAGTTGTAGTCAGTAATATGTACCAATGAGAAACATCGTAATGAAGTACGCTGGGACCCAATTCAGTTAAAAGAGAGACCCATGCAGATAGTTCTTTTCTAGATCCCCGTGGATTTAATTCATATCATATTATTATATCCGAATATTCAAAAATATAATATGACATTAACTTCGTAGGCTAACGAAGATCAACAAGCCTCTGGTGGGCAAGGCAACCAAGACCTCAAGTCTGAAGGAGTGCAAGCGGGAGGCACGCTCACCGCATCTAAGTCCTCGGCCACCTCGACGCGGTCGGGCAAGGAACATCTTCAGCACATGCCGAAGAGCATCGACTATGGGGATGGAAATGAATCGGTAAGTTTATAAGAAAGACATAGCTGCTGGATTCTCAATGGAAGGAATGGAACAGACGTGGAATATGAAGTAGAGCAAACATCCACATTCAGTGGTACTTTGAGGAATTTTCCAATGTGTCAATGGTGAAATTATTCGGTGGCATTAGCTGATCAGACACAGAACAAACACAAGTGTTCGTATGTAACGCTAATGGTTGTCCTTATTGGGATTCACCATGATCCATGGCGTAGAAGGCAGGGTCGACACGGTTGCGCCAATGAGTCAGTCGTACATACATCCTTTTCAACCACTGGTCTGAGATATAGTACTTTTACATTATTATTGTTACGAGTATATTAATTACACCGTACTGTGACACCCCAGTGGCTATCGAACTCACCTCTCACTCGAGCGGTCGGGGTTCAAACCGCGGCGGCACGCACCCAATGACTTTTCTAAGTTATGAGCGATTTAAGAAATTAAATGTCACTTGCTATAACGTTAAAGGACACATCGTGGGAAACCTGCATACCTGAGAGTTCTTCATAATGTTCTCGAAGGCATGTGAAGTCTGCCAATCCGCACTTGGCCAGCGTGGTGGTCTAAGGCCTAATCCCTCCCATTCTGACCCATGCCCAACAGTAGGACAAAGAAAGGGTTGTGATTATGATAAATTACACCGTTTCTGTGCCGTGGAAACGGTCGCACCGCTTGAACAGACCCCGTCGAATTGCAAAAAGGTTCTTCCATGTAATTAATATAACAGTAATTTAATATCAATTTATATTAGAATTGGATACATTCAAATGAGCGCGTGATTGCAACAATTTAGATTTGAATACATACCCGTGCTCTTGCTGTGGGCTGTCTGAACTAGTCTCACATAGCTACCAAAAAGTATGAGCACGCTAGTTTACACTCTTCATTTAACTAGCCAGGTACAACGTCTATCCTTATTTACACTACATCTTTACAATTAATTTACAATCTTACACGTCTTTAAACAAATTTTTTCAGGGGCGCGAGTCCGAGCGACATTCTATGCACAACCACAACGTGATCAACAACAACACGTCAGGATCGCGCCGAACTAAATCTAAGAGCACAGAAGATATGAACATGGGTGAGTAAATTGAAAATATATGTGCTGTTTTTATGCTAAACCGACTGGTTCCATTTTTAAAAACACAATTAACCTGTAAAATTTCTTGCAATACTTACAAGAGCTTGTTACACCTCATATAGCAGACGTATTTATCAAAGTCGAATAGTGCCTATTTCTAAAATGCCTATTTCATTATCTTGTTTGTTTCAGATTCAAATACATTGAAGCGCATGTTAAAACCGATGCCATCGACTGAGAGTCCAGTAACGTCACCAGAGATGGGTCGCCGGCGCTACGGCGGCGCGGGGCCCTGCCCGCCATCTTGCGGCTCCCACGGACACCGCCACTCGCAGCACATGTCCCACGGCCACTACGCGCATATCGTCAACAACAACAGCCGACAAAACTCACAACGGTACGCCATTATTATATTAGATGCCTTTGAAAACATTATGTAGAACATTTTACCGAAGAAACATACGCCTAGTCCTTGTGAATAAAAATTTCATACTAAATAATTGATTTTATTTTTCTTAAATTCAAGGTCGTCAAAGTCATGTTTGCAGTATTCATATTACACATGTAATATGAATATTTATTTGCATGTTTGAGTTTATTAAAGTGGATATTACAACTGTTTATTTCTTACACAGACGTGGAGTGGGTGTCGGTGCCGCCCCGAGTGGCTACCCGGGCCGTGGACTGTACTTAGAGCTGGGCGGCGGCGAACGAGACCTCTCCCCACCTTCCGACAACGTCATGTTCGACAACCAGTGCTACGCTACGACCCCCTCGTCGTCTAACGGGAACTCTGACCAGGAGCCCTGCCACCGACGTGACCGCGATCTTCGTGACCCACGTGATCCTCGTGATCCTCGTGATCCTCGAGATCCCCGTGATCCTCGTGATCCTCGTGATTCTCGTGATCCCCGTGATCCACGAGATCCACGTGATCCTAGGGAACTCCGCGATCCACGGGATCCCCGGCATCATCATCCTGTGAGTGTCAAGTATCTTCTATTTTATAGTCGTCAGTATAAAATAGATCGGTTTTGTCGTTGTTAAAAAATGCAATAGTGAATTAAAGATTAAAGATTAAAGCTTAAAGAATTAAAGATTGTTTAATGTAGGAATTAGAAGTAAGATAATTGCAAGGCGGTGGTAATCTTTATAAAGCAAGATTTAAATCAAGTCAGTACTACAGAAAGTACCATAACATTACCAAAGCAGTTGCAACATAAGCATAAATTGGGCCATTGTAAAAATAGGGACAAAGAAGGTTGAGCTTAGTTTAGCTACAACACAAAGCTGTCTCGCTGTTAGAGAGACATGTGTCTCTCTTACAGCTGCTGGAGGTCTAGAGAATACTCCACCACACTGCTCTACTGCAGATTAGTAGAGAATAAGCGATAAATGAAGAGATGAACATTACAAAATTCAACAAGTTGGCAAATTTATACTTACGTGCATCATTATGGATTTTTCCAAAGTATTTTATTCCTTTACTAGTGGACGCCCGCAGCTTCGCTCGCGTTACACATTCACTAACTTCAAAAACGGCAAAGCTTCATACTAACTTTGCACCCCCGTTTTGCCCCCTTAGGGGATGAATTTTCAAATTTTTGTCGCCGTAAAAACCATCCTTGAACTTCAACGAACATTTAAAAAAAAGAATTGGCCAAATTGGTCCAGGCGTTGTTGAGTTATGCGCTTACCAACACATTTTGCGATTCATTTTTATTATATAGAAGATTTAGCCTTTCAATGAATGCTTTCGAAATCCATTATTGCTTGTAAGTACTTATTGTTAATTAGACGACGTGGGGCCTATTGGCCAGTCCAAAAAGAACTAACGTAATCTATCTCCGCAGCAAAAGCCCTGCTTGTCGCGCCAGGCCTCGCAGTCAAGCGCGACGCCGGCGCCGGGGTCGCCGACCTCGCGGCTTCTCCTCGAATACGAGATGCATTTACGAAATACCCTCGCCAAAGGTATGGACGCTGAGAGCTACAGTCTGCACACGTTCGAAGCTTTATTGAGTCAGAGCATGGAAGATTTAGGTAAATAAAAAATACTTCATGTAAAATAGCATCCAAAAAATTAGTTTCATTAAAAATTAATACCTATACTATGTATCTCAAAAGATAACAGTTACCTATATCTTGTAGCTTCATTACATTTGTATGTAAATTTGTGTCAGGCGAAAATGCTTTTGCGTAGATAGTTAAATGTTGTAGCCTTTTATATCATGCTTTGATGTTGATTAGATTAAAACTGTACCTTCCTTCCTTATCTATATATTCTACTCTGTTCTTAAATTCTTTTAGTATCAACATATCAGTAAGCAATATTTGCTTCTAACACTGGTATTTACCACAAGTCATGGAGGCTAGAACGCTGACCTGGTGGTTACCGACGAAGTTCATCCAAATTATAAAATTTTGGTTATTATTGATAATTATGATAATTGTATGATCAAACTAGTAAATTTGAAAATACTATACGGAGACTGCATTAAATATTTTCATTTAAAAGATCTTTGAATAATGTATTTCTTTTGAAAAAAAGGCTACTAGCTAACCCCAAAATTATTCTATAAAATGAAATTAATTATCTCAAGTGAGTAACGGCAAATTGAATAAGTTACTTGATGCTTTTCTCCTTTCTTTCTAGAATATAATGACAATATGCCGCCTTCAAATCAACGAAGCCCATATCCACCTAGGCGACGTAAGTGTTATATAAGTTTTAAGTCTCATAGAGTATTTACCTGGATTATAGGTGTTAGAACTGTTGACTGGAAAATATATGCCTAAAATACCAAGAGCTATAAAATACCAATCAACTAGCCGTTTTGTTAGAGGATATACCTCAGGAAAAAGGTGTAACAAATAAGAAGCAAATGAAAAATCTACAGTAAGAAGCAAATGAAAAATCATTAACTGATCATCAAAGTGAATTAAGGATTAGTGATCGATTTGCAATGAAAAAGGATAAATATGAAGATGTATCAAACTATGAAATACTAAGTCTACCCAGAAAAGTGAGTCTAAAGAAATTAAAAGTATACTTTCATGAGGTTCAGAAAATAGATATTGTAATTCCCAGGATAACAACGGCAGATTTTAATTTCTTAATGGGTTGTTACATCTCCTGATTAGTCGCTTGTTGATGCTTATAAAGACTGATTATATTTCATAAAATATTAAAAATATGGATGAAAATATCTTATGGGATTATAGCACAATGTGTAAGCAACGCAACGATGATAATTATTTCATTCGACTGTATCACACTAGAGGTAATGTTTTGAGATGTTTATATGCTTGTCTGTTTATATGTCACGTTTTATAAAATTAGAAAAAAGAAAAGGAAACCCCGAGGATATTCCGATTCCTTATACAGTTTCAATAACAAATCAAGTAATCACGAATTCATTAATTCGACATTTGGGAAAGTCAATGAGTTGAAATTAATTTTGATTGACGATGGTAAAAAAAATCTATTAGAATACTGCTGGGTATAAAAAAATACACCAAATATGGTTTTCCTTCTACTTGAAATGCGATGTCATATATGTAAGGCCCTTTTGACAGCTAGCACAAAATACGATTGTTCTTTTTCACATTAGGCGGGTTCGACTTCCGGATCAGCAGGCGATTATTTAAAAATCTTTGAATAAATTTAAAATTACATTCGAAATCAGGTCTTCAGGAAAACTTCCTATATACAACATTTAAGATATACTCTCTTCGCGTGGCATGGTAGAGAGACACGTTATATATTTACCAGGCCACTAAAGTATGAATGAAAGAAAGAATTGTCAGCCAGACTCATTTTCGTTTTCATGAGCGGAGGACTGGCAACGTTTTGGTGAAACAAATAAGCCTGGCGATATAGCATGGTAAAGCTACCCGCGTTCTAAGCACTACCAATGGTTTTATTGTGGATGACATATTCCTACCCCTTTTTAACGGGATTGTATTTTTTTACTTTTAAGTATTCTGAACGAAATAATGAACGGAACGGTTTCATGTATAAGGACCAGCATCACAGTGCTCCGGAGGAGGCGGGGGCAGCCGCTCCTCAACCCTGCCACTGCCACACCGGCTGGGCGTTGAACGTCAGCACAGCGCACGATCTGACCGCGACGGATACTACAGGTATCATTAATCATTAATATCATTATTGAGTTTTTCTTACTTGAAGTTCCAAGTAGCTCAGATTAAAAGTTCTGAGCCAATTACTAATAAATATTGGCACATAGGACCTAAATTTGTGAAAAGTAGGTGTAACATCCCTTTCGAGTAAATACGGACCTGATGAAGTTATATTTTATTAATTACGGCACGCATGTTTGACAAGTATACAAAATGTTGTTGAATACTTTTCTACATAGCAAGTAGGTACTTACCAAAAAGTCTCTCGTACGCAACGTGGTGGGTATAGTAGGTATGTGTTGAATTATATTGTAGGGCTCGTCAATTTCTGGACAAAAATAATGTACAAATGATAAATAGTTTATACAACGATACGAGAACTCATATAATGTACAAAAAAATATATATTGGTCATTAGGCTCTTATTATTCAAGAAAATTTCTGAAATAACTACTTAAACAATATAATTTAAATTTTTAATGTGTCTATTGTTAAAGTGACCGCAACGAATTGATGAGAGAACGAGAGAGGGAACGAGAACGCGGCTATTTGAGTGACCACAATACCAGGTTTGTTTTGATAGTTTGATTGTAATTGTAAAAACTAAATTTCTGTCTGAAAGATAATAAGCAAGTACGCTAGTCACGTATAGCTATACGCGTGCTATGTTCTTGGATTGACTTGCTTGAATTGCTAAATTAAATAAGAACTGAAAAATTGATCTGCTTACAACAGACGACTAGAATTTTGTTGATCAAGTATCAACTAACACCACAAGAATCGTTTGAAATACTTTTGTAGCTTATTACAAAGGCTTAACGGAACAAAAATGTAAATGTTAAAAATAGAAAGCCAAGTGTAGAAGGAAATAAAATGTTCTCAGCTGCTTCGTTACAAAATGATGCTAGATATAAATGGATACCAAGTACCTGATCAATGTGCAGCAATGTATCTTCCATATAATGACATAACATGTCAGAGTCTTCTTGAGTGAGAAGGGGTCAAAGTGGCTTAAAATAGATTGTGTAAAGATATATACTGCCGTTGTCGTCGCTGTACTTAGCTATAACCAACGGTCTTGGGTCTCGATTTCATACTAACATGAAAGTTGAGGGGCTCTCTAACCTACCAAAAAAAAAAAATTATTCAATTTAGTGTTGCTTCATAGCCGCAAAATCATAATAATATTATGTCATTTCGTGCATAACACCATATGTCACTTATTTAAAGTAAAATTACACTTACACTTTAATTTTGTTTATTTCCTCTAATAGTAATATTTTTCAACAGGGATAGAGTACGTGACCGAGATCAGGGTTATCTAAGCGATCATCAGTCAAGGTAAGTAATGTTTAGCATCGAGAGATTAAAAACGATTACTATTATTATTATTTTTTGACGTGATAACGTCTTTTAAGTCGATGAACGCCTACAAATACAGAAAGAGGGTGATGTCATCCTCCTGTACCGCCAAGACAAGTGTTACGCCTAGCATATTAATTAAATTTTAACCAGAACCTGTCTGTAACCCATAGCAATAGAGTTAGTTTACTAGAGCGTACTGAGGTAATATTGTACTTTACACAATATAGTTCAGAGCATGATTCAGAAAAAGGCACAGCGCCACCTAGTTTATGTTTTGTGAATCAATGCTACGATTTCTAGTATTTTATAAAACGTTATCATGTAAAATTTTCGTCTGTAAACCGGCTTTAAAGGCAACCGTTAATTTTTTTTTTGTAAAAAGGTCTAGCCTCGCTCTGAGTCAGATTGGTTGCTGTGAATACGACCTTGGGCGATTCACATAACTTATGTGACATAGCTAAGCATTACAAACAACTTAATTTGTTGTCTGATATTTTTTTTGCTTGAAATTTTCTTATGGATTGACACTAATAAGATATCAAACGAGCATACAATACCACTTCTACGCTGCTGACAAAAAACGGTGTCAGACCCCGGTATATGTTTAAATGACATAAGCTGAATCCGGTGTGGTGTGATGGCGAAATCCAGCCTTATCCCATAATTTTCGCGCATTCCGAATTTTTGCAATTTTGTTTCATATATGTTATAATTATTTAAAACCGTTTATAAAAGAAAAATATCATGGTAATTTGAAAGTAAACCAAGTTGAAAAATATTTGACGGTTTTATCGGTTTTATCGGTGCTAGGAAATAATAATATATCTTTATTTACATGTAAAAAATCAATTTTACTTATATAGCACCATGGAATTGTACCTACACATGCAAATTGCTTACTGACAGTTTTAGTAGTATATTTTTAACATGGTATATAAAAAATTACAGAACATTTGTCTAGCTTCGCTCGCGTGGAATTAGACATTCACTAACTTCAAAAACGGCAAAGTTTCATACTAACTTTGCACCCCGTTTTATCCCCTTAGGACATGAATTTTCAAAAATCCTTTCTTACTCCACAGGGGTTCCTTTTATAACGTACGGGAGCACCCTACCTGTGCAAAATTTCAAGTTTCTAACCCTTATAGTTTAGGCCCTGCGTTGATATGTCAGTCAGTCAGTCAGTCAGTCAGTCAGTCAGTCAGTCAGCTTCTCCTTTTATATATATGTATGTATAGATTAACGGATTAGTATCTGTGTACTACAAATGGAAGGTACGCGTTTAGTATGTACGTGGCACGGAAGTCTAGCGCTGACTGTGAACATAGATTAAGACGGTACCGTCCGGAGTAAACGAAGCGCGGGGAAGGCGTGACCCAGTCGTAACCGCTAATTGGTTCGCTAGTAGTACCTATTAAGACGTTTGCGAGTGGAGCACCAGATACAATAGAACTTTTAATGTTATAAACAGTTATAGTCGTTCACCGCACGCGTAAGGGTTTAGTATAGTGTTGCTCTTAAAAATTATTTCAGATTGTTGATTCTTGTTGTTGTTTGTCTTGTTATTGATTGTTATTAATATAAATAAACAAAAATATGTAATTAATATTAATTGGAGGAGTATAACCAGCCGTTATGCGTTAGCGTGTGGACTATGAGAAAGCATTTAATTATGTCAATATCTGGGCTTGTTGTGTGTTGGCGTCTCAGCAGCAATGCTAAATTCACTATAGGTATCGAGGCATAGAAGTATATTCTTCAAAAGCTTCAAAAACTCAAAAAGTTCTGCACCGATCGAGCTGAAATTCTAGCATGATATATAATCCGCATCAAGGATTGTTTTTATCTAATTTTTTGTATCAGTCACATATCCGCGAAAAATATTGTATATCCACAAGTATTGCAAAATTAAACTTATATGACATGTATTCTTTGTTTTGTTTCTCATTTCGCAACCATTCAATCACAATGTGCCACAGCGAAGCGTGGCAGGGTACAGCTAGTTATATATACAATATAAAAAGGATACAAGTATAGCTACAATATATTTTTTAGGTCGCAGTGGCTTACAGGCTTAAACCAAACCTCCTCCCTTTAAAATTCTTACCTTAGGCTCTGGAAGGATATTAGATGAAAAAAAAGATGTAAAGATTTCCTGAATAACTGCCACACTCTTCTCTACCGTGTACTGTACATGTTATACATTGTTCAGTAATTACTATGATACGGTTTTGAAACAATAATTAATGTCAAGCCAACTAAAATGAATGCATAAACTACCTCTGTCGTCACTGTGTAACGAAGATCATTAATTCAACCGATGTGATTAAACTATCGAAGTACTTATCGGCTTCTTAGCAAAAAATCTCAAAATTATATTTTAAAAAACATTAAGTTTCGGTTTAATAAAAAAATAAATAATAAAACGAATAATAAAATTCTTTCAAACATCGTCTGGAGTAAATATCATGAAAATTTTCAAGCTCGTATTCAAATCAAGCGCGAGGCTGTTGGATACTCGTAATTATTGCACTTAGTTTTAATATCTACTTCACATTTCTGAGAAAGCGTCGTGGATTTTAAATCTGCTAAATTTGAATTTAAAATTATAATTTTTGTGTTGGCAAAGTAAAACAAATTTTACTTAAAACCTAACTTTAAATTTTAAAAGTATGAAAACATGAATTCAATTTATGCAGATGCCCGCCGATCACTCGCGTGAATTAAATAGATAGATAGATACATTTATTTTTATCACATTTCAGCTTCAGTACATTAAACAGAAAAAAAAGTGCGTGCGTACAAAGTACACATGTCAGAAGTGAAACTTCTTTGGCTAAATATTCAAATATACACAAAAAAAAGAATAATTATAAACATTCATTTGAAAGTCTTGTTGTTTTATTACAAAACTTAAGTTATGTTAGTCTTTATAAGTTTTAATTTCAATTTAATTTTCATTTATTGCCATATACACTTACCTACTTGTTTTATGTTCGCACCGCACGGTATCTCTGAATGACGATTCTAAATTGTGGCAATCATTGCGTTTTTTCTATACCTAGTATTTCTTAGAGGGCATAACAATTAGAGGTACATCCGTTTATTTCCTTAAAAAAGAGAGAACGTTCCTTGTTACCAGGGTTTTACCATGAACATGGCTACTATGGTGGAGACTCCATATTAACGTAACATCATTTCACAAATCCAACAGTTTGTCCGGTAGTGCGTCCAGATTACAACGATCACATTAACAACTACCCGGTCTACTCAGCCTTGTTTAATAAGCACTAAATTGATTGCAGTTAGGAGTAACAGGTTTCTTCCTAGGCTGAAGAACTGCTCCATATCATAATGAGACAACACCCCAAGCCACTTTCGGTTCACAAGTAGTGCTTGGCGTGTGAACGTCCTTCAGTTCTCACTTTTAGCAATTTTGTTATAGGGACTGAAAAATGTAGTCATTTATTGAGTGTATCTCGCCTTCACTCTTGACACGAGAAGGTTATAAACCCTTTGTTACGTTTGAATAGTACGTGAGTAGCTTGCGACAGGCACTAAAATTCAGAGCACATTTTTGCCCGGCCTTGAATTTCCACGAACAAAGAATTCTGAGATGACGTAAAATAACTGTTGTTTATAGCGGCATATTAAAAACGAATAATGAGTAGTGAAAATATTTTCCATTTCTATAAAAGGAAGGTAGTGATTATGCTCTTAACTAAAATATCTACCCATAATCGATACAGAACTTTCAAATTAAGCGTGAAATCCGAGCAGGATCCTAACGCAACAGACACGAAGTAAATCTGGCCTCTGAAGGATCCACGAAAATTTAATTTGTAATAAGATTTAATTCTGCAATATTGAATCGAATGTAATTTAATTCGAGGTAATTTAATGAAAAAGAACCGGGACTTCGTTGCAACTCTCAATAATAGAGGTTTCTCATTTATCCAGGTCCCACTTAACCAGGTTTCACTGTATAAATGTTAATTAATTTATTTATTTACAATAGGGAGTAGGTAAACATAACAGGTAAGTCCCCAATGCGTTTGATTATGACACTGAACTTATTTTATAAGTGACTACTTCTAAATATTTAGCGGCAGTTCTGCGAAATACAGCTGGTGACGACCAGAACAAGTCTAAGCTAGGATCTGAGGCCAGGATACCATTGAGCAAGGTCAAGGCTTGTACCAGCGGTGACTCACTTACCAATACCAGTCAACAGTATGGAATGGCAAATACTTTATGCCGGCGAACATGTGCGTGTTTGGCAGGAATATGCAACGGCATAAGCTCCAATACTGAAGGGTTCTAAGTTCCCCCTGATTAATTGGAAAAAAAATATCAATTAATGACATAGCACGCCTTAATTCCAATGTTTCATAACCTAACATGCTTTGCAGGAAAAGGCTTGGGTATGCATGCGGAAACCCCACATTATACCCATATTGCTTCATGTTTTTTCAATTACTAGGCAAAGGCTAGAAGATTAAAACACTTAAATCATTAGGGTCCGTTAGCGCAATCGGTAGAGACCCTGCCTTCTGCACTAGGGGTCGTGGGTTCGAATCACACTTAGGACAAATATTCGTATTTGTTCTGTGTGTGTACATTGCAAACGCCGGCTGTAATGGTATATATCTATCTCTTATGCTTTGATCACACGTACCGAGCAATCGAGCGAGACAGTAAAATGTTTCTCGGCCGAGACAGTGAGACAGTGAGCGCGTAAGCCGGCCCAGCACTCGGCGCTATGTTTATACGCACCGAGTACTCCGCCGAGAGCACTGTCTCGCCCGTTTGCTCGGTACGTTTCAAGGCATTAAGGATACCCACAATAACTATGTGCGCTGGGAGGTAGCAATGACCATTAATAAATATCTGGGTCATACTTTCAACGTTGCACGTTGGGCAATTAAATGTCGCTCTTTCAGGAGTAACCACTAAAGAAAACATTTTTGTATCATCTTATGACAAAAAAGCTGTGAACGTTGTATATTATTAGTATATTAGTATATAAAGACATTCTGTAGTAAGATTTAATATCAACATTGCACCCGTACGGAGCTGGGACGGGTTGCTAGTATAAGTATAAAATAAAGTATATATTAGAAGTGAAGTTGGTTATAAATTGGTTCATAAGGACTAGAATCAACTAAAACCTAACCAAAACCCTTGTAAATGATAAAATTCACAATTACACAGTACAGTAATTTACTTTAAATCGCTATTAGCTAGATTATTTTCCTTCTCATAACATATTTCTTCTATCCATCGTCATGTATCTTGTATGTAATTGTATGAAGTCATTCCCATACCCATTATTCACTTGAGACATCAAAAGCATTAGAAATTGTTTCCATCGCAGTTTCGTGAGCGCATCTCGTTGTGCGTCGTGCATAGGCGAATCAGCCCGCTCGGCATGGTACAGACATTCCGATGGCTGGCGAGGCGCTCCGCCCCCCGGGCCCCGGCGTTCTCCGTGGGACTCGTTGCCCAGCCTGCGCCATGAAGAAAGCCTCAACGATTCCGGCTATAGAAGCAACCGAAATGATAGCTTTGAGCAACGGTAAGTTCGTTTCCTGTAAGTTACAGGCATCCATAGGAAAGGTGCAGCCGTTTTCGACTGATGTGCATGTTTACTTTTAACCAGCGTCGTGTATTTAATATTTTGGTACTAGTGATTTATTGGTGTTGTAAATCATTACACAGCTATGACAATAAATACTTATGCATCATTAACTTATAGTAGGTAGTCTTACTATTTCTTCTCGCTTCATAATTCGAATTTCACTTCTGAAGCCCTTTTCTATACTATTTTAAGTAAATCTAGTTATACCTAAGTGTCCTATTTTTTCATGAATCAAATATATATATTATTATCTATAAGTAATCTGTTTGTTACTTTCTATAAAGAAAACAAGATGACTCGAGATTATAATTATAAAACTTTGTGTGAATAGAAGTAATCCAAATAAAGATGGAAATTTTCAATTATTCAAGGCTTTTTTTTTTCATCTTAAAATTCTATATTAAAACACGGACTAAACTTTTCAGAACTTCATAAGACGCTCTTGGACGTCTTCCCATTCAAAATCCTCCGGAAATTATGCGCAAAATTCATAGTGAATAAAAACAACGTATCAGCTACGTTCTACATCCATTACACTAAGTACACCTATAATATAAAATGATCGAGTGTGGATTCTAAAGACACATTAGAATCTTATCTAATATTTACAAGTAAGAGTAAGTCCTAAAAATAAACTTCCCTAATAGGAGATAAAAGAAATTAAATTCATTCCTTTGTTTTATATATGATTGATTCATTTTTTTGGGGAAACTTACAATTTTGAGCAACGTTAATTTTGGATCCACGTTAAGATTGGGAAAGGAACATAAAAATCAGAGCTCTATTTATATTCTATCCTTTAGGTATCCCAGTGATTTTTAACATGTGGTCCACGGACCTCTAGGGGTCTGCGGGTATATTTATCAGGGTCCGTAGATGCTACGAGATCTACTATAGATCAAGTTTTTAGATTAATGTAAAAAAATATAAGGAGAAGAGAGAAGCACTGAAACATTTACAGCTTTCAACTACAATACTCAACTACATACCTCTGTGAATAGGCATTTTCTGCTCTTGTATATACAAAAATAAATTTTGAAACAGATTACAAGTGGAATTCGACTTGAGATTAAAACTTAGTAGTAACTTCAACCTTAATAAACATAGTGTAGTTGCAATAAAAT
Organism: Carterocephalus palaemon; assembly: GCA_944567765.1. Classification (NCBI taxonomy): domain Eukaryota; kingdom Metazoa; phylum Arthropoda; class Insecta; order Lepidoptera; family Hesperiidae; genus Carterocephalus; species Carterocephalus palaemon. Next base: position 7,284,580 of record OX155643.1, on the reverse strand, counting down.
TGCTACTGACCTTCACACTAACGTATTTTTTTTAATGAAAAACAATTTATATTTAGTATTCGTAGGAAAAATAAATGGTCTGATTTTTCTTTTTTTATTAAGAGGGTTGAAATTGTGAAATTGTGCTTGATTTACTAGGGATCCGTTAACTGAAAAATGTTAAGAAACGTTGTATCCTGTTCCAATCGATGTTAAATAAGTGCGTTCCATTTATGACACAAATCGGAAAAAACGTGGAATAGGTACTGTGACCAGAGCACAAATTTATGTAAATGTCGCCGCTTGTTTCAATTTTAGATTTTTGGGTTCCGTTGTGTATTAAATATGCACATGATATTAATACGACACAGGGAAAGTAAATTATATCACGAAATTATATATATTTTTTTATAATATAGACGGAAAAACAGACATACCTACGGGCCACCTGATGGTAAGTGATCACCTGATGGACGTGCGACATCAGGGGTAGTACAGGTGCGTTGCCTGCCTTGAAGGAAACGTTTCACACTCTTTTTGAAGCGCTCTATGTCGTAGCTTCAAGAGAAAACCTCAGTCGGAAGCTCATTCCACAAAAGACCAGTTCGCCTTAAAAAGACCGCGTGAAACGCATGGTGGTAGTAGGCCATGAGCCGATTCGGTATGATGAAACTTCGAAGTACCTATAATAATAATTAGAGGCTATTGTTTAAAATATATGTAGGTACGTATAATTACCGTTTATCTGTTAGCGATAGACTGCGTTGTAGGTGCTGCAACTCGATAATATTCCCACACCGAAATACGACACCAATTATACGTAACAATTAGTCTCAGAGAAACTACGCATAGTGCGGGTAAACAATGCTGCTTAGTTTATTATGCTCTTAATTATGATAATTTAAAGGCGCATTTATTGTGTATTAAGGAAAACCCTTATCATATGATACATGTACGGAAATAATAAGTACTCAATTATATTTTCACCTATCCTTGGTAGCGTCCATAGCACAATGGCTCGCATGGATTCGATGTTATCGATAGATTTAAGCAACGACGGGCGCGTTCGGTTTGTGAATGGGTGACCGCTGCTAGTAGCAAAATTTCATTGACGCTTATGTGCAAGCCGTCGGTCCCGGTTATTTTCAATGGTGAAAACTGTCGTTAAGCCTTGTCGAAGACCTTCGGGTGGCTTAAGAAAATTTGAACCTGGTTTGGTCACTAACCACTCCATCAATGCTTATTGGAGCAGTGTCTCTAGACCTCCCGCAAATTTGCCTGTGGGGCTCCCGTGCCCAGCAGTCTAAGCGTCACCTATACTGACAGCAACATGATTTTAGAATGATTTATTTAAGTTCGGATGTGATAGGAGTATGTACTCTATGACCATAAGATCCTAATTAAATAAACAAGTAATGCACAACGTATTGTTAATTGTGTAATAGTTATTATCTATTTCCGCACTCTAACATAGCAAGAATGACAGCCTTTTATTGTAGGGCACCTAAAATTGAATAACTATTAAATTATTAACGCTACTCTTGGCTCTGGCCTTGCGCCATTGTAACACAGAAGTCTGACGTTCGTGATTGCTGTAGTGCTGTATAAGAGCCAAGATAAATAAATAAACAGTGCTTTGAAATTTTAATTAAGAAATCGTATTTCATCCAAACTTAAGATTCCGTCCGTCTGGAAATATACATGAAGTTTAGGTATACGAGTTACGAGTAAGGACTAATTGGTTGCTCTTTATCTTCGCCAGATATGAAAAATACTACATGTTTAATATATAGACCACCTTTCAGAGGCGTGTTCGACCGCCAGGACAGCGTCCGCTCGGAGTACACCAGTGACCGGGAGTCCACACGCTACGGCATCGTGCAGCAGGCGTCCATTGACAGCACTGATTCCCGGATCTGTTACCTGACTTCAAGCGAGGTAAGTGGAGTTTACTAAACACTACCATGCAATGCAATATTTGTCATAGTGTAAAGCAATAACATTGATTTGCAATAGGTACTTCAAAAATGGAACAACCATACAAGTAAATGTACTTAAACGAAAAGGGATACGTTTGCGACATATTGAAAAGTTTTTCTGTGACTTGGCTGTATCAAATGTGCGCGAACTTGGAATATCATGTGACTTTTCAGGTTGAAGTGGGGATTTTATTTTATTTGAAGTTATTTTAGTTGAAGTTTCATTCGAATCGGTCGAGTGGTTTTTTTTTTATGGATACAAGATAGCAAACGAGCTTGCAGCACCACCCATCCGCTGCCGCCCATGCCGGCTTTTGCGCTGCCGGGGCTTGCAAAATTTATTTTTAAATTTCCTCCTTATTTTAAATAAAATAAAAAATTCTTTGTTGGTTTTTGCGTACAACATAAAAGGAATTTAGTATCCACTAATATTTCAGGTAAAGGTTCAGCAGTTAAAGAATTTCTTTACAACGCATCGGTATAAACATTGAACCCGAATTTTAACCAAGGTTTAAAAAAGGTGATATAAGTATTTCTTTGTTTTCGAATCGATCAAAACTAGTCGGACTATTTCCGACTTAAATAAGACGCGAGTAAGTCGGTAATTTTCAACTATGAATATACACACATTCGAATGGTTCAGTATAAAAATGTTCAAACTTACTAATTAAATGAACTGATCAGATAGAAAAAAGAAGCAATTTTAGCTACTTTCACAGCATCATGTCTTATGGAATCTGTGGGGTAGTGCTGCCGACATTGATACCATCTTTATGTTACAATAACGAGCCATAATGAGTATCTAAGGCCTACAAAAGCGTGATACCCTGCGAGAACCGTTTAAGTCTATAAATATTTGAACTGTCCCATGCCTAATACTAAAAATATTGGGATTTTGTCAAAAAAAGCAGTGAACATAACTTTAATACAAGAAATAAGGATAAATTGATTGTACCTAGATCTAGAAACTATCAAAATCTTTTATCGGGAACTGTGTTCGCTTCTACAATAAAATACCCGGATATATTACTTGTCTTGTCTCTCAGAGAATAAATTTAATCTTACATTAAACAAAACCTCCATAATAAATCTTTCGATAAAATAAATGACAACATAAATTTAGTAAAATAAATAAATAAAATAAAAAATAAATGCCTAAATAAAATAAAAAATTTAAATAAAAACGCTTGGTGCGAGGTATCTCCAGCTCCACTTATTCAATAATAATGTCCCTTGATGAAATTATAAAGTTGTAAATTTTGAAAAGTGTAACATCGACATTGTGAACCAGGGGTAGATAAAAAATGTATTTACAATATAATTTACGCAGGCAAAAGTAGCAGTTAGTTTACATATACCATCTTATATAATATACCATATAGATTTCCACGCAGTCTATAAATTTCATTATCTTACATACACACATCACATTCTAACAAACGATCTATGTACAAGTAGAGGATCATAGATCACTATTGATACACCGCCCTGCCGCTTAACCTCTATATATTTGCTCTCATGAGAAGACACACTCTTATTTATGACCAAAAAATAATTTAGTACCAGGATTGCTAGCCAAATGTTTTGGAATTACTTACTTTTCTCAGTCATTCAGCAAAAAAAATCAATATTCAATGACAATAAAAATGAAAGAGCTCGATCGGGGTACCGAATAACTGTGTTCTAATATTGTGTGACTTATGAAAAGTTGGTGGTGATTTCGTTTAATCTTTAGGAATTGTCTCATCTAATTATAGGACTCTTATTATATCATAACGTTATGTATATGTGACAAGAGCTAGGAAAGGAATATGGCCAGGGTGAAGTCGGGTGTCCTCGGAATGATTCGTTGGAGCCTGCGCAGTGAGCACCGCGCGCCGCTGCGCTCCGAGCTTATTCAATTGTATCTTATAGTAGCATTAAAATATTATTTGAGGTTATTTTTAACCACAATACAAATAACAAAACGAATAGTTACGGAAGTCTAATAACGTTGTAATATACATTTGTCGAATGTCGCGAAAGAGAACTCTGAACCGGAAACTGAGACGTTTTGTTTGTGTAAATACAAAGCTCTTGCTGGCAAGTGCATGGACAAAGAAGATACCACCTATTCCTCTACGTTACATATCGTTTATGAAAATTTGTGGTCACGACTGTTAAGTTGCTGTTCAACTGTGGACTGAATGGACTTTTATTGATGTGTTTGGAAACATATTCCGCGTCTGTAACCAAAAGCCAATGAAAGGCTTTTGTTGTTGTTAATATATCGTGTTTTCGTTACAATTTAAAGAGTTTACGTAATTTAATAACATAAAATGTTAAGGTAGAGTTCCTGCTTGTATCGCTTGCGTCATCTGTGATATTTATTTTATCTTTTTAAATAAATGTTGAGCTTTGTGCGTTAATTCTGTAAACATGACGTTCTTTTAGAAAACTAGTATTTGAAAACTTAGTTAATTTGTTATAGGAATTGATATTAAAAGTTCGTTGTTTATAAATAAAAAATCAAGTGTATTCTTACTGTTGTTAAAAATAAACATATTCTTATATTTCGAAATATCTATTGAACTTCTACGAATATCATAATAGTAGGTAATGTTAAAATAATTAAAAATATGTCGCGTTAACTGCATGGGGGTCATCAATTCAAAGAATGCTGTTTTAGTAAAGGTAATGTCGTAGTTTTTTATATATTACTTTCTATCACTATGCAAGTAACCAATTCTTTCCTTGCTAGCCTATTAAGTAGTTATTTTCTAAAGTGTTTCTCAAATATCAACCATTTTATCTAAAAATAAAGTTTTTGTTAAGATGTTCCCACCAATTCCCAATATAAAAGCTTTATTTAAAGCGTATATTTTTTGAAGCTTTACAATTAACAATTTTATAACCTGATAGCGCCTTAGTTATATTTGAACATGACCTATATTCATATAACGATTACTTAGTTGTTCATTTAATGGCACCTGTTGTCTGAATTGAGTCCAAAAGTGATACAAATAATTAAATTGTATTTTGGAGTTTTAAAAGTTTCAATTTTAAGTTTGTTGACAATGTGATAAAATTATGAAAATGTATACAAGAGTATTAGGTAAAATATTTTGTGTATCAAATTTTAAAATAAGTAAATAAATTCACAATAAACCTCCCCTTTATTAGATTTAGTGTGTGTATTGCGGGTGATATGCAACTTTTAAAGGTTCTATTCTATTCTAACCGACACGGTAATAATTTATTTAAAAGCAATTTTGTTCGAGTTGCAAAGGTTTCCGGTTCCAGTTTTCTATAGGTGAGTTTTCAAGGGCCGAAACACATCTTCGACCGACTTGGAACGAGAATTTTATTAATTACTTACTGGAGTACTCTACCACCTACTATCAGTACTCCTGACGACAACTTACGAACAATTCAACATATTAACATCCTCTAATAAATGGACTTATGATCGCAGTTCCCTATTCGAGCCTTGATTCAAAAGCAGGGAGGTTCTAAAATACGGTAGCTACATCCTATGGATATCCCACTCCGTGTGTCCCACAGACACAGCTGCGGGAGATTTACGGGAGATTTCGTTGGTGGAGGGGTTAGTGTCTAATCCAGTATTGAATGTTCTCAAGACATTTAAAAAAACCGGGACCGGCTTAAGATAACACCCTCGAAAGCACGGTAACACCCATGAAATTTTGCCACTAGCAGTCACCCATCCAAACCGATCGCACTCGACGTTGCATAACTCTCTTTTATTATCACATTGAATTGACGCAAGCCATTGGGCTATGGCCGCTACGCAATTTTTTGTAAAGACGGAGAAACGAGTTAAACGAGTCGAATTCTGTTACAGAACTCGACGGAACTCCGCTTCGCGATGAATATCAAACAATTAAAAAATATATATATTAAAATAAAATTCCATAAGAAAGCTTAGTGTAAACGGTGCCGCCTGCTACCTCCAATGGATATTTGCATAGTTTTCAGTTGAAACTCCTTTTTTAACGTGCTTAAGCACCATTGAGGTGAGTTATTACACATTGCCAGTGGCCCGGCAGGTTTTATTTAAAAAAATATCCCTTGAAGTAGTTAAATTTCAGATTACGAGCAAATTTTGTGTCTTATCTCGCTACAGCGAAATGAAACAGAGAGGTTAACAGGAGTGCGGGAGCGAAGCCCCCCCACTAAAATAATAAACTAACAATCAAAAGGTACAAAAAATAACGATATTCAAATACCAGAAATAGTCCGGTCAAATTAGATCAAAAAATAAGAGTAAAGCTACATAAATTCCCACCAAGCTTAAAATCAGTAAGATTGTTAAAAATATGATTAAAAATTAAATTTAGGTCAAAGGTCAAAAAAATGAGTTTTTCGTGATTTTCAGCAAAACGGTAAGTTTTAGCATAAAAATACTTCTGACAAAAATTGTAGATCATAAAATTATCTACAAAAAATGTATTAATATTTTCGTAGCTTCGAATGTCTAAATTGACCGGACTAAAAACCGACTTCAAAACTAAGAAGTCAGTTATAATAGTAATTCGTTTGTGGACAAAGTTCGTTCCGTATTCAAAGATGAGGGAGGTCAAAAGCCATACTGTAACAATGCGGATTTATTCGTTTATCCATGTAATATTTTGAAGTCAGGACAATTTTCATGTTGATATGAAATAAACGCCAGCCTGTCTGAAATGCACATTGATTGCTTACTATCTTTTCTCCTATGATCCCAAGGGTCAGTGTTTATTCGTGAACGGGGCCACAAACTACGTCTGTAAAGGCTGCTACTGTAAATTGTGTCAGGGTCAACTCCCTATTGATCTCGCTTCTTTTACTGCGACACCGACCGCCCTACACTGTGTTTTCAGGTGCCCAGTCTCAACGTACCGGAGAATTTCCAATTCAAATTATTTTGGCTGTCAATTAGATGTTTGTGTGAAAAGTGCCAAAGTATACCCTATTAATAAAATAGAATGGATTCTACCAATGATTTTTTGCCATCCCTTTTTACCCTCTCGTATTTTGAGGGCACACTGAATAATTGTAAATTCAAATGTTTTGATGGCATCGGGTCTATTTCCAGTTCATAATAAAGCCCTTGAGGTAAATAAAAAAATTTGGTGGACTTTGGACATCACAAAGCTTTATTGAAAGCCTAATGGGGGCCCGCGGCGATACTCACGTTAAAAAAGGGATAATTGTCATTATCCCTTTTTTGTTTACTTATAAGTGTTTACTTATAAATGTAAATAAAATCTAAGTGCTTTAACTGGACACGGCCTTCACAAAATTAATTATAATCGTAATTGAATTAGTACAATTTGGATTCTGGAAGTATGTGAAGTCGGCCAAATCGCAATTGGTGGGTTAAGGCCTAACCCATTCTGAGAGGAGACTTCAGGAGACCCGTACCTAACTGCAGGCACAAAGTAAAGTGTGTTGTTGATGGTGAAATAAGTTATTGTTCGCTGTTACTGTAGAGTAGAGTGACCGTAACGTTGAAAAATACTTTTTAGTCATTTATGTACATTTATGATACAAGACAACAGAAAATCATGTTGGTAGAAAGGATGAAAACATTTGTACTCATTCCTAGAATAGCATCATATGGCTCTTTCGTATACTCGCTGAACTAGCTCTGGGCATGCCGCTGCAGGACCAAATATGATAATGGAGTAATTTATATAGATTGAGACTGCATTTTTTGAACGTAGATGTAGATCTAATGACCAGCCACGGGACCTGACACTTTTTATGACATATGTAGGTACCTACAAACCGCCCTTCGATATTAGGTGGGCTCATAACTTGAAGAAGAACATGGAATGGTGGAAGGAAAAATACAATCGTGAATCGTGAACTGTGAAAAATACAATGATTAAATTGAATTCTAAACAAAACAAATCATAAACCCACCAACCAGTACCTTTTTCTTAAACAAAAAAATGTTTAAAGATTTTTAGGAGCCCTTCCGACTTGCTTAACAAAAATCAATATTTATGGCAAGCAGAGAAGTGAAGCCTCGTTCTAGATAGATTATACTGTACCTACCTTTTTAATGTGCCTACAAATTTTAAATCCAACGGGTACCTTAAGAGATTAGCACGTTTAAACAATGAAAAAAAAAGGCCTGTCCCACTTTATAATATGAGTTTCTTACGTAGGGGTAGGTACCTACTCAGTAGTGATACACGTATGTTATTTTATTCTTACGATATTTTTAGGGGGTGCTTACCCGGCTTAAGCCACCCCAAGCAAAACGAATAAAAGTCGCGGACAGCTCGCACCGGTTCTCTGAATATTTAAAAAAACTCGTAAAAGATTTTTATTTTATCGTGGCCAAGAGAAACGCTTTTTGATGAAATTTATGACACAGTAATTTCATCATATTTTATAACTAGTGGACGCTCGCAGCTTCGCTCGCTTGAAATCTATATATATATAGGAGAAGGTGACTGACTGACTGACTGACATATCAACGCAGGGCCTAAACTATAAGGGCTAGAAACTTGAAATTTTGCACAGGGGTTCCTTTTATAACGTAGGGGAGCACTAAGAAAGGATTTTGAAAATTCACCCCCTAAGGGGGTAAAACGGGGGTACAAAGTTAGTATGAAAATTTGCCGTTTTTGAAGTCAAGTGGGCAACCCGAACGCGGGCAGACGTCGTTAATGGGTCTAATTCTACGCGAGCGAAGCTGCGGGCGTCCACTAGTTAGACATAATAATAGATTCTTCTTAACGCGTTAACTTTAGCTCCAGTACATATTTCGCCTAACAATTTACAGACGTCTAATATATACAGTAATTCTTAGCTTATTTAAAAAAAATCCGTTATGGTCTCGAAAGCATGTGAGTCTGCCTTTCCTTGAGGATATCCATGCCAAACTGTAAGACAGTCGGTGCTGGTGAAACTGTAAGACATGTGAGATTGTTTGAAAAAGATATGAGGATGCATATCTCTTATTTATGGGATATTTATTTTAGATTATCGTAATATCTCTTATTTATGGGATATTTATTTTAGATTATCGTAAGATGATTTTGTTCCAGAATATATAACGAATCAACAAATATTTGAGTCTTAACTTACTTACTGGTTAAGTAATTAATTGGTGTTCGCCTTTTCATCATCACAACCCTTCCTTTGTCCCACTGTTGGGCACGGGTCTCCTCTCAGAATGGGAGGGATTAGGCCTTAGTTTTGCAGACTATACATGTCTTCGAGAACATTATGAAGAACTTTCAGGCATGCAGGTTCCTCACGATGTGTCCTCCACCGCTATAGCGAGTGACATTTAATTTCTTAAATCGCACATAACTTTGAAAAGTCATTGGTGCGTGCCGCTGGGGTTTGAACCCGGACCGCTCGAGTGAGAGACGAGTTCGATAGCCACTGGGCTGTCACCGCTTCGCCTTTTATGTATTACTTAAAAAGCGAAATTGAAAAAGTGAGGATTACATTTGAATAGTTTATAGTCGTCAATAATAATGTCAAATAATAGAGCAAGCTTAATAGAATAAAATGAGATAAATCAAAATATCCTCTTACCCGTATGGGATTTCATAACAAGAGCAAATAAACCCCACAAGAAACGCATGGAAACTCTTTCTGAGATAAATATATATAATATTTCTTTGCCAACCAAATAAATGGTTGGAAAAACGCGCTTCTCCGTGATATATTTTTCCAGGAAATACGTTCCGGCAAAGAGAGTTATACTCGTATGTGATACTATAACTTTTTAGAGTAAACTCTACTATTACGTTGAGCCTACCTATAATTTTAAATCCTTGGATTATACAAGATTACTTGGTTACACTGAAAGTTTTGTGTACCTAACACATTAATTAACATGTAAGTTAACAACATAACATTTTAAACACATTGTTTTGGTCAAACTATTTTTGATATTGGTGTAAGGGGATGTTTTTCACGAGCTGGTTGAAAGCTATCACGGCCTTTTCTAGCCCTGTAAACTTCGATCCTGTAAATGTTATATCAAGTTATGTCATAAAATGAAATAGTATGGTGCCAGGTCTGGACTATGTGCGGGATGGGTCACTAGCTCTATCTTTTCAGAACCCAAAAATGATTTTGTCTTGTTCTCGGTGTGCGCCGAAGCATTGTCATGGTGCAATAGGATGCGACTTCTTGGTCGTTTTCCCTAGCTTTTTTAGGGTTCTGTACCCAAAGGTAAAACGAGACCCTATTACTAAGATTTCTGTTGCCGCTATAACAAAAAATACTTTAAAAAAAAAATTAAGGGTAGGTTGTATGGGAGCAACAGACATGATTTTTCGGCCGTTTGTATGGATAATTGTACGGAACCCTTCTTGCGCGAGTTCGACTCGCACTTAGCCGGTTTTTATTAAAGACACTGGGCAATCAAATGTTGGTGTACGTGTATAAAATAAAACAAATAATAATCAGACATGACAAGTAGTATCGAATTGATAAATATCTTTTTAACATCGACTAAGAAGTTTTTAATTAAGTAAATGTTATTAAAAATAATCAAAATATTCAAAAAAACTTTTTCCCTATTTTGTGAAACACAAACAATGTTGTAATTAATTTACAACATTGTTAAGTAATATGTCCAAGTCCATCCTTCTGCATGCTACGAATTATATTATCTGTTATATCTTGGGACAAGTTCTGCCACTCTTTAAATAATGCGTTTGCAATTATCTCAGGTTGTTGGGGGTGGTATTCTGGATTTAACGCTTCTCTTTAACAAGTCCTAAATATGCTCTATAGGATTCATATCCGGGGATCTTTCTTCCACTTCCACTACATGACTGTTAAATCCATATGGTTTAGATATATTTATTATATTTACCTATTACATACATGATCATCATCATGATCATTCATCGGGCACAATTCTAGACTCCGAGGTACTAGGGGAATTATATATACCCAATAAAACTTTGTTCGACCCGGTAATTAAATACAGGACTTAATACCAACGACTAATTTTAATACAAATATCTTAAAGTTTTTAGTAAACAAATATAAATACCTACCGCTACAAATAATAAATAATAACTTAATATATGGTTTCTTCTTTCCAGGTAAGTGAATAGAAGCAGACGTAAGTTTTAAATCAAAAGAGGTAAGTTGATCTTTGGTAAATACAAAATTTTTAACTTTTAATACGAGTACCGCAGTACGAGCCGGATCCCTAAAAATTCTCTTTACTGGCTGTAAGAGAGAAGTTGGTAAAAGCTTTCAAGATACTTATATAAACTACAGTTTTCCACCGAGAATGTTAATTGTAGGGCCGGGAAATTAGTGTGTTTCCTTTTTTCTGTTAGTTCAAACAGCTAAATGTTTCAGGTTTACTCTTTGCATATATACATATATATATATTGTTCCTTGTTTCTTCAATGTTTCCTTAAGAGTTGGATATAAAATTCCAATAAATATACGTAATGACTATTGTTTTACGGCTTCGAAATTCCCTGTCTTATATTTTCTCAAAAGGTTTGACTGCTAAAGCTTATGTTAAGATTACATTTTCGTCCTAAAAGACCTTTTACATAATTCTGGAATGGTAGTATGTCTTCATTATATGCATATAATATTTTAGCTCATCGGTTAAATATTCAAAACTTAACCACCACCACAACTCATTCTTTGTCCCAATATTGGGCAGGGGTCTCCTCTCAGAATGGGAAGGATTAGGCCTTAATCCATCATGCTGGTCATGTGCGGATAGCAGCGGACTCGCAGATTTCACATGCCATCGAGAACATTATAAACTCTCAGACATGCAGGTTTCCTCACGATGTGTCCATCACCGTTACAGCAAGTGACATATAATTTCTTAAATCGCACATAAATCGCATCTAACATTGATTGTAGTAGGTATTTTTCCAATAAGCTTAGGTTTCTCATCAGACGGGAAGGCTTACGTGTGAAATCTAGCGGACACACACAAAATGTAGCAACTCCCAAGATACGAACACAAATATTATAAAATATTTACCAAAAATCATCCCGATCGGCGATTTAATCTAACCCATAGAACTTCCACTACTGAGCATGGGTGTCACGTCAGCTAGAGCTGCGGGAAAACAAGAACATTACTCCACACTTATCCAAGGCGGATTGGACCTAGACTCGACGTTATCAAGCCATCCGAAGGTTTCCGACAAGGCTTAACGATTATTTTACAGTTACAAAAACAGTTACCCAGGGGCTAAACGTCACCTCCTAAGCACATGAAATTTGACCACCAGTCGTTGCTTAACTTGGTCCGTCAGATTCTGATCAACACAAGCTATTGGACTATGGACACTTCGTTTAGGCTACACGAACACCTTAAATAGGTCAGAAATGACCATACCTGGTTAAGCAGTCTGAAGCAACATAATTTTACTGAAAGATATTTTTACAGACCAGGTAACGTTTCTGAAATAATCATGAACAATGAAACAGTTTAATTAAGACTCTTCGGCAATAACTGTTTCACGTACGATCTACTATCTACCTACTATATTGTCAATAATAGCACTGCAATAAGTGAAGTTCAGGAACAATGTCAGATATCACGAGCAAACTAGAACTGAGTTGGTCTTTAGAAATAATATATAATTCATTGCTTGGCTTCTGTTCTCAACTTGGTTCTCATAGGATGAAGCGGCCGAGTAGCTTAATAGAGACGAGATAGAAACACAATTTCTGATAAACGTAGCTCCTTAGATTAGTAATATAAATGCTCTACTATTTTTCCAACCATAATAACATTATTTTAGAATGTACTACAGTTAAAAGATGATTTGCTCCAACTATTATGTTGGAACCAACACAACTGGAACTATGTTTTCATTCTAAAAGCAAACATACAATATTAGGTGGACAAATATCTGTTGATACTTGCTGAAAAGTGTAAATTTAACCAACAAATTATTTATTATCTATGTAGATATTGGTATGTATCAATAAACAATCTTCAATGACATGTACAGCAGAAGGGGCAAGAATCAGTTGAATATTTATTTTGTACCTCAGGGCCAGCAACTGTATCTGTGACTGTAAAAACATATAACACCACTCTTTTTAATAATGTTATAAGGATTATGCAAGCCCACAGAACATGGCGTTATAAGGCAGAGTATTTTCTGTTGTGGTGGGTCTTCAATCACTGACCTTGGAGGTCCACCACCTGAAAAAATCACATTGTTTTAATTTCATCACAACTTTTAATTTTTATGATATATTTTTTTAATATAATATGATTACAGGAATACCTATATAAAAAGTTGTAAAAATTATCAGGAAACAAAGAAAAATACCTGTTTGAATTAATTGCATCCTTCTAAAAGATGCTTCTTTTTTTGTAGTTTTCTATAAGTTTTCCCACTGGGCTTTCAAATTATCGGCAGCACGATGAGAAAGCATTGTCTGCGAATTATATTTGCTTGAAATTGTTATCCATTCTCCAAGCTTTTGCTTCATTGATACTCCATCCGTCCTTTTATTTTCTATCACATGAAAATGCTCAGTAACGAGATCAACCAGCAATGACTTATATGATGCCATCCAATTAACAGATCGCTTTCGCTTTTCATTTGCCATTGTTTATAATCAACGATTTGTATAAAACAATTTTATATAGTAACGGAATAAAACTAGTTCAAAAGTTCCAAAACACAACAAAACCAAAATTTATTTTATTTAGCTACAGTACTGTTTAAATTATATAAAGCCGCGCACGGCACGGGATCACTCACTGTCAACTCAATTGTCAAGTTAACGTATTATCCGAACAAATAAAATAATACACAGCGCTATTGTGCAAGTATGAGCCAAACTGTCTATTTTACTTGGGTACATTACACATACATTCAATTCATTCGTTCAACGGCCTAGAGTAACTATGCGAGATTAAGATATCTCTAGATTACCGTGGTGAAACGAAATTGAAGTTAACCATCGAATAAATCGACAGAGTAGTTCAGAGTACAGTTACACTGGGATAGCTACCCTCACAGAGTACTTTATTATACTTTATTATATACTGAAATAGAGACCAAACTTGTTGCCGGAAATGGGTAATGCATTACTACCGTTAGTTGGATTAGGAACTACTATAGACATACGTATAGCTATAGCTAGCGACGTATTGGAACTACTCTATACATTCGTATAGCTATAGCTAGCGACTTAGATCTATAGGTATATATGTATGTTGCCGTATTGTATTATTTCTTTCATAGTGGAAGTCTGCCGTAAGCTCTAGTTTTCATACGTGAAATTACGTAAATTACGTAATTTCATACTCACACAAAGCGCTTTAAAACACTGTTTTAAGCGAAAAATCACATACGAAAAGCCGGCGCTGGATCGATCAGATTTCAGTATTTATTATAGACAATTATAGTACTCTGTGGGATGACGTATGACATTTTATACAGGATAAGTAAAAATTTTTACATTTGTGCAACCACAGACTGCAACAGCCTTGCTATGATAGTTTAATCTATTTAACAATAGCAATAATATGTAATTTTTTACTAAAAATCTAAAACTTACATCGGTACGTACTTCTGATTAAATAAAATTAATTTAATGTGGATTTTATAAACTGTTATACTATACTTCCTATCAAACCGTTTTTGCGCCATCTGTTAGCATCTTTATAAACTCCACTTTAAGTGCTGCCATCAGTGCCATCCATACTTTGGATGTTGGATGTGGACCAACACGTTTTGACGTGTTGAAACTGGTTTCAGCAACTAGCAATCTAGTATCTACTAGCAAGCAATTTTTTTTTTCGACGCAATACATTATGTATGTACATTCATAACTACATTAAATTCATAACATAAAAAATACGCATTTTTATTAAAATTTCCACCTCTAAAAATGGAATAACGGCACATTTCGACCTCTGTAAGCGGGGACCTCTGTAAATGAGACAACTATAAATTTAAACCTGTTTAATTGGAAAACTGGATTATTGAAAACCCTCAATAATTGGTACATATGTCTTGGTCCCTTGAGATCCCAATTAACCAGGTTTCACTGTACTTCTTGATTTAGTATCATAATTTTTACAATCTTTCCACATATTTAACGCTAAGCTTGTGCACTCTGGCTACCCTAGTGTAAGTTCAGTGTTGGTGAAATCGGGCCTTAGTACGGGTAAATTTATTTCCATGGTAAATCCACAGAGAAGTCTTTTTCAAGCTCATGTTTTTGCTCTCTCTTAGATCAGCCTTAAGCTCAGGCTCTATACTAGTATCTATCAAAAAAATCACAATAATCCATCATTTCGTTGAGCAGGAGAAGAAGGAAAATCCAACAACCACACATTCTCATTGATATTTAGTAAGGACAAATCCTTACTAAATATCAATGAGAATGTATTTTTACCTACGGTGTTATGTGTACCTACTTTACATCCAGTTTCTATTTTGGAACTACACTATTTCTCTTTTGTATTTCGTGCCGTGTTCTTTGCAAATTAATACCCGATTACACGCGGACAGAGTCGCGGGTACCTACTGCTAACTAGTATGTATAATTTTCGAAAAAAAAATTTTTTTGTCGCGTCCACAGTCCAATGGCTCGCGTCGATTCAATATAATCGAAAGAGTTAAGCAACGACGGGCACGGTCGGCTTGTGTGGTCGGGCTAGTATCAAAACTTCATGGACGCTACCGTCTTTTGTAGGGCACGTTAAGCCCCGTCGGTCGGTCCCGGTTGTTTTCAATGTTGGAAACAGTTGTTAAGCCTTGTCGAAGGCCTTCGGGTGCCTTGAGAACATTCGTCACTGGGTTGGCCACTAACCCCTCCACCAATCCGCATTGGAGCAGCATGGTGGAGTATGCTATAGACCTCCCGCAGCTGTGTCTGTGGGGTAGACCCGTGCCCAGCAGTGGGACGTATATGGGTCGCAGCTATATATTATTTTAACAGTTGTTTTTGTATTGATAGGTACGACTATTATGTATTTATATAAATATATAAATAAAAATAATCCATTATAATCGGTATTTTATTGGCTAACCATAAGGCTAAAATCTTTGCAAAGTATTTTAATATTTCACTTTCATTAATAAAATAACTCTTAAACTTATCGCTACCACAAAGTAGATATTAGGTACAGAGATTAAGTTTCATAGGAACGTGCAAATCGGTTGCACTCCTACAAGCACGCGGGACATCTATGTGTGGCCACTGGCCGCTTGTCGCGTACGCGGCGAGAGTGGAAAAAACCGGTTGACGCTGTCACATCAAGTTGAAAATCGCAGGGTAATCGCTACGCACATTGTTGGTTTTGTTAGTTGCAAGTTTGAATATCTATATAATAAAAATGAATCGCAAAATGTGTTGGTAAGCGCATAACTCAACAACGCCTGGACCAATTTGGCCAATTCTTTTTTTTAAATGTTCGTTGAAGTTCAAGGATGGTTTTTACGGCGAGAAAAATTTGAAAATTCATCCCCTAAGGGGGTAAAACGGGGGTGCAAAGTTAGTATGAAGCTTTGCCGTTTTTGAAGTTAGTGAATGTGTAACGCGAGCGAAGCTGCGGACGTCCACTAGATATAAATATAAAAATAAATATAAGTATGTATAAGTATAAGTACAAGTACAAGTACAAGTACAAGTACAAGTACAAGTACAAGTACAAGGACAAGGACAAGGACAAGGACAAGTACAAGTACAAGTACAAGTACAAGTACAAGTACAAGTACAAGTACAAGTACAAGTACAAGGACAAGGACAAGTACAACGACAAGGACAAGGACAAGTACAAGTACAAGTACAAGGACAAGGACAAGGACAAGGACAAGGACAAGGACAATTACAAGTACAAGTACAAGTACAAGTACATGTACAAGGACAAGGACAAGGACAAGTACAAGTACAAGTACAAGGACAAGTACAAGTACAAGGACAAGGACAAGGACAAGGACAAGGACAAGGACAAGTACAAGTACAAGTACAAGTACAAGGACAAGGACAAGGACAAGTACAAGTACAAGGACAAGGACAAGGACAAGGACAAGTACAAGTACAAGTACAAGTACAAGGACAAGGACAAGTACAAGGACAAGGACAAGGACAAGTACAAGTACAAGTACAAGTACAAGGACAAGGACAAGGACAAGGACAAGGACAAGGACAATTACAAGTACAAGTACAAGTACAAGTACAAGTACAAGGACAAGTACAAGTACAAGTACAAGTACAAGGACAAGGACAAGTACAAGTACAAGTACAAGGACAAGGACAAGGACAAGGACAAGGACAAGGACAAGTACAAGTACAAGTACAAGTACAAGGACAAGAACAAGGACAAGTACAAGTACAAGTACAAGGACAAGGACAAGGACAGGTACAGGTACAAGTACAAGTATAAGTATAAGTATAAGTATAAGTATAAATATATATACTCTAATATAATAGACTAGCTTTTACCCGGGGCTCCGCCCGCGTGGTCAAAGGGAATTAACAATGACTTGTGTATCATATACGTGATTCAGAACTTGAAAATGAATTTTACTAACGCCATCTATTAATAACATTCGGAACTAAATATCTATCAAATAACAAAACATCGATATCTTCCCATGGGGATGTTTTACCGCGGTAAAAAGTAGCCTACGTCACTCTCCACCCTCCTCACTATGTCGACACACAAAAACAATACCATATACATAATAGCTTCCTTGCGACGTGAAAGCCGGACAAACAAACAAATAAACAAACAAACAAACACACTTTCGCATTTATAATATTAGTATGGATATAAGATAAAGATATAGATATAAATCTAATATATAAAATTTCCATGTCACAATGTGTTGTTTGTTGCAGTACTCCTCCGAAACGGCCTTACCAATTTTTACCAAATTTTATATGCGTATTCAGTAGGTCTGAGAATCGACTAACATCTATTTTTCATCCCCCTAAATGTTAAGGGTAGTCCATCCCTAATTTTTTTTTTTAAATTTTTAGACAAATTTTTATTTTTGTATTTTTTTATGATACAACATTAGAAAATACATACAACCCTGAATTTTCAACCCTCTACGATCAACTAAAAATTATTTATATGGCAAAACAACGTTTGCCGGGTCAGCTGGTCTAATATAAAAACGTGGTATTAATAATAATGGTTGTATATTGTACTGTGTGTATGAATAATGCTAGAAAAAATAAAAATATATCATACTTTAACCACACTTTAACTATCCCAAGGAGTGCAATAGGTAAGTAAATATTTGATTATTACTTTTTCAAGTAAGTACCTTTATTTTACGGAATTATCCTTTTTTTAATAAGAAATGTGTACTACACGGTGTGTTTTTACCTTTTTATTATTATTACAAGCTTTTACTAAACATTTGTAGGTATGTGGGTGGGTTGGTACGTACTATGTGTTTTAAATTTAAGTATTGCAAGTGAGATTTGAACCACATCCAGATGTCTTATTGAACTGAAATTTTTCCTGCGTAACTTCGGTGACAGTACAATAATATGATAGATTATAACCTGACGCTGCAGCTAGGATTTGATATGCCATGTGAGTGTTTCCTGATACATTACTTGAAAAAACTATATATTAGATTTAGAATTTTCCATACCATAAAAATAAATAATAAAATATTAAAAAATAAAAATTATAAAAATAAAATTATTAGAGTAAGAAATTTGTAAAGTATGTTATTTTCTATTTTCTATTCTGTATTGGTTCTTATTGTAGTATTCTTTTTATATTCTGAATAATAAAACTATTTAACAAATGATTTCTTTAATTTCTCTTAACCTGTTGTGACAACCCTACCAAAATAGGTAACAATTTTGCATGTTCTTAAGAAGCTTAATCTCTGTACCTAATATCTACTTTGTGTCGCTACTACATATTTGAGTTTAACCACTGTGTTTTTGAATTCGTTCTGTTCTGTTACAAATAAGTTCTTTGGCAACAACAAGATCATGGAAATGCTATTAACAGAAAACGGTCACGTTTTAAGTTGACAACGGAAAAGTCGCTTTGAAATGTCTTCTCGAAATGAAGTCTACAGTCATCTTCTGAAATAGATGACATAGAAAGAATTGAAAAGCAAACGTTGTGTTACGTTTTCGAAGAAATTGTTTAAGTAACAATAGTAGATAGATATTTTTATAAATTAACATACATTTGCCTGTTGCGCCAAGGGTCGTGGGTTCGAATCCCACTCAGGACAAACATTAGTGTAACGAACACTTGTGTTTGTTCTGTCTGGATGTAAATATTATCTATTGAAGTATGTATTTAAAAATAGATATGTATGTATATAGGTCTCTAACACCCATTGTACAGGCCTGCGCCTAATTTGGGGTCAGATGGCCGTGTGTGAGAAAGTGATATTTATAATATTTATTATTATTGAAGTTATACTTCTTTTGGCGCGTTATGGAAAAAGATGACTTTATTTAACTAGATAATGCGTTATACTAAAAATAAGTTTTTTTTAATGTGTACAATAAAGAATTAATAACTAATAAAACTTTCAATGTTTTAAATACCTTTTTTCTATTGTTAGTGTCGTTTTTTTCTACAAACGTAGAATAAGGCGAAAGATAAAATGTTTGAAAAGATTTTTATCTTGTTACGCCAAAGAAGTATAACTTCTAACGCGTGTACGTACATAGTACACACACACACTTTTTTTTAATTAAAAATAATACAGCTAACGACCCCTGTATTGTGTGAGAGGAATAAATAACGCTATTTATCACCCTAGACCCAAGTTAAAATAACTTTCTGCCCATATCTCTCAGTAGGCCGGTGTCGTCACATATGAATCAAAAACGTGATTATGATGTATTTAAGTTAAATATACAGTCGTGGTCAACTAATTAGGGACATGCAAGATAGTAAAGAACAATAACCGGTTATGTACATACAAATATAAAACCCTATAGATTTCTCAGTAACTATTATTTGCATAATTTGGTCCGATAATTATGCTTTAAATGGCTGTAAATAAAAGAATAAATAAATAGAAAAAAGTATTTAATATCAAAGGTTGAACATGTATTCAATTTTAAGGTATAATTCTGTAGCTGGACATTTAATTAAGGACAGTAAACTATAGTGAAAAATAGAGTTAAACAAAACGAATAATCTGCAGTATTATAATATCTTTAACAGCTCCATTTTATTACGTGTAAAATCAGTACCCAGTAGCAAAACCTTTGTTAGTAATTACTGCTTGACACCGATGTGGCATAGACTTTATCAGTTTCTGGCATGTTTCAACAGAAATGTTTGCCCATGCCTCACAAAAAGCTTCATTAAGTTCATCTAAAGTTGTGGTACGATAAGTGGCTACTTTTTTCTTGATTTCGTGCCAAAGGTGCTCGATTGGGTTAAGGTCCGGGCTATTTGCTGGCCAATCTAGCACCGATACTGACTGACTGGTAAGAAACGACTTGACTGAACGGGCGGTATGTTTCGGGTCGTTATCATGCTGAAACGTCCATATAATAGGGAGATGCTCCTCAGCATAGGGAAGCATCGTTTCCTCCAATATTGCCTTGTATTGATGTTGGTCTAAGTTACCCTGAACTTTCCTCACAGGTCCCACTCCACGTCCAGAAAATGAACCCCACATTTTAATGTTTCCACCGCCATGTTTCACCTGCTTTTTTGTGAATCTTGGATTCATTTCCGCTTTTACTGGACGCCGTACGTATTGCCTTCCATCTGAAGAAATCAAATTAACCTTGGTCTCGTCAGAGAATAATACATGTTGCCATTGGGCGTAGGTCCAATGTCCATATTTACGTGCAAACGCCAAACGAGCATTTCTATGTTCTTTCTTCAACAACGGTACTTTGCGAGCCACTCTTCCGAACAACCCTGCTTCTACCAGACGTCGTCGAACGGTCCTCGCTGAGACACGAGCTCTTTCGTCTGTCCCAAACACTTCGTGTTTAATTAAAATAGAGCCTAGAAACGGATCTTTCTTAGCTAACCTGGTTATCATTCTATCTTCTTGCGGAGTTGTTTTTCTCGATCTTTTTGTTCTGGGCACATTTAAATCTGTGTTATTGCGTCTGACATGTTGCACTGCATTGTATACCATAGTTTTTGAACAATTTAAATGTTCTGCTATCCTTCGGTATGGCCAACCATGCTCGAAGACAAACTTCATGATAATTTTTCGTAGTGTTGGATCGCAACTTTTATTTTTACCCATTTTTCTTCAAAATATTTTTCAAAACTTAAAATAAATATCGGGATTGCCGCCAAAACTACCACGAAACAATAAGAGAAGAAGTAAAAAAGTATTGAGATTCAAATTTTGAAAATAGAACGCAATATCTCAGTGTCCCTAATTAAATGGCCAGCCAGCATTATTTGAACAAATAGCACTACGATAATCTATCAGCTATACTGTAAGGAGGTTTAATGTTTAAGAAGTTGTTATTGTTTGTATAATCGGGCACATAAATGACTAATTATACTTACATGTAAGAGATATGGAATATGGTTAGACTCGTTGGAAAATAAAAAATAAATTCACAATTCGGTTTAACCAAAGAGTGTCCCTAATTAGTTGACCACGACTGTATGTACCGTTAGCAAAAAGTAATGCCAAACCCTTACACTTACAATTTGCTTAAATTATCGTAGTCGATAGCATTTTTTTCTCAATTTTGCCTGTTTACTGAATAACAATTTAATTTTAGTGATGTTACTAACTTCCCCTTTTTTGGTTTTATGACATCACTCTCCAAGGAAGATCTGTCAAGATCAAGTTCTGATCATTTAAATACAGCTCTACGCTTTTTTGAGAAAAGCTAACAGCTATACAGACATACTTACACACTGACAACGACGTCCTCATTTTAAGGTTTCTCTTTTTTACTCTTGAGTTACAGAACCCTAAAAAATTAAAAAAGGTTAAAACAGTAAAAACGCGCAATAACATTGCAGAATTTTTTTTTTATAAAGATTATTATCCTCATTGTAGTGTACATAAGTGATATATATATAATCTGTTAAACATGATCACATACACTACACTCATGAAGACCGTAAGTGCAAAAGCTTTATGTGTTTGTTTGTTTCTTGTGGTTTTTAATGGTAATAATTGTGTCCCAGTTGGAGCGGTTTCCGGTAATAGTACATTATGATACAAGTGCGGTAAGTTGAAAATTACAGCCGAGGCGATATTGCTAGCCCGAGGCGTAGGCGAGGGCTACAAGAAAGCAGAGGCTGTAATTATCAAAGCGCACGCGTGTCATACGACGTTTTATAACATATTTGCGAGGAAATAAATTAGTAAATTCATCAATACTTGACGACATTTTCAAATAAAAACACTACAGCGAAAAGAAAAAGCGCGCGGAACACCACAGAACCACGACAGAACAGTCATATCGTACGATTTCACTGATCAATATTGTTCTTATGATATGCATCGTTATTTTCGATGGTTGAGTGAATTATTTGATTTTTTTCTCAGCCATTTACAGCAAATTCGAATTGTCTACAGTTTTCATTTTATAATTTAAATAATTTTTACTTGTACACAAATTAGCAATGCGCGCGCATCACAGCTTTTTTTAAGGCAAAGTCACTAAAACAGCCAATATTATTATTAAAGTAAATTGATATTTTTTTGTTTTTGGTACAGATAAATTATTTTAATTTATTGTCAAAATTAATTAAATTAAAGAATTAAATGTTTTTTTTATATATTTTATCTCCCAAAGTTAATTTTATTCATAAAATGTTGACCACTTTTTGACATAAAAACTCTTTGCTAAGATTGAAAAAAGTACCGTTCGTTTTAGACGGAGCATCTTGTTAGACCGTGCGTTTTACCTTATTAAAAAAAAACCCGTGCGTTTTAAATTACATTACCGCACAAGTGATGTAATGTAATTTAAAACGCACAAGTGCGGTAATTAGATACATTACGATATTGAAATTGGTGAATTAAGGGGCCCTTTACGAGCAAATGTGTTATAAAAAAAAATTTGTGGCGACTGTGACCGATTTTACACTTGGCTCTGAAGTTCTGATTGTTTCAATGACACCATCTATATTGGAAACAACCATCCCAATAATTTACTTTACTAACGATTGTGGAGCGAAAAAATTAAGCTATTTCATAGACAGTGTCGATTGTTTCAACAGTTGTCAGGCTTTGATTCCGCGCGCCATTCGTTTTATATTAAAATTTGCTTCGTCACACAGCCAGTCGCTTCCGCTCTCTTTAACGCTGATTGCAATGGGTCAGTGACGGCTGTGACGTCGGTAACGTCAGTTACAGTACATTGGCGCTCGTCGCTCGCAGTGATTCGCACATCTGGCTACTTCACTCGCTCCCTGCAGCGAGAAACGTTGGGGGGAAGCGAAAGGGGAGAACCGTGGTACCTCCACGCCTGCGTTTAACTCCAAACGCATATCCCTTGTAACACACTCGGTTTGTTTGATCGGTCACTTATTATCCTGATATTGAAGCAGCGAACTTATGCGATATAATTGCTTTTGTTTGTCATAAAAAAATAAAATAAATATTCTTAAATTACCCCTGGAACCGACTTCCAGATTTTATCCAAATGCATTTTAAACAATACACGTATCTACATAACATTAACTTGAAGTTAGAATTAAAATTCAGCTTTATAAATCATGGCGACTGATAAAAACATTAGCACAAGCAGAATTATAATATAACCCGAATGTAATCATATCGCTTAATCAAAAAATCTACTTGCAATATTCAAGGGATAATTTGTTGTTAGCGGTTACTCTTAAAGGTCTCAAAAAATCAGTCAATAACACCGTCGGCCATCTACTTCGTATTCAACTTCGCTCGTCGGGTAGTCGGGTAGGTATACACGTATAAGATTTTATTACGCTGAGTTGGATTAGATTACCTTTTCTGAAAATTACTGAATTTCCATTTTCATAGGAATGACCTGGATTTATTATCATTGTCATTATATTTTTGAAGTTATACTTCTTTTGGCGCGTTAGGGAAAAATGATGAGAGTAAATTTTTACGATGCGCGCGCACACCGTCACAAAAACCGACACCATGAAGTTAGCTATAATCAACATTGTCAAAAAATGGTTTGACAGTGTACACTTTCAATTGTCAAGGTCTGCTAGTCAGGTGCTGTCAATGTAGAATTTTTTTTTTTGTGATATTTAAATAAACTTTATTTAACTAGATAAGTAATGCGTTATAATAAAACTTTCAATGTATTAAATACCTTTTTTCTATTGTTAGTGTCGTTTTTTCTACAAACGTAGAATATGGCGAAAGATAAAATTTTGGAAAAGATTTTTATCTTGTTACGCCTAAGAAGTATAACTTCTAACGCGTGTACAATATGTACACACACACTTTTTTATTTGTTACAATTTATTAGTAAAATATCAGAAAAAAATTCAAAAATAAGTGGACTAAAATAATGTCAATTAATATTGCATCCTAATAAATAATTCTATTGTATCACAGAATAATAGTACTGTATATACCACGTAAATATACCTAGTTGATGATGTTAATAAAGCTGTTACTTTTTGAAGTGTTTGCATAATTAAGAATATCTGATTCCCTAATAAAAAATATGACGTTTGTTTAAATTATTTCCGTCAGTGTTTTCAATGACATCTAAAGTTAAATCATGTAAGTGGAAATTTAATTGGCTCAGCAGTTTGAATACATTTATTAGTGTAAGAGGCAAAAGTGCTCGGAATTAATTAGCATACAAATTGCACCTGCCTTCATGCTTTGCTATTCGAGCGATTAATTGCTGATTGATTTAATTGCGTTTGCGTATATTGATAATGTACATTGTACGCCATAAGATAATTAAAATCTAATACACTTTAGTTTAAGCAGTATCAGTATTAAGTTAAGTGTTCCTTACCTCAAAAGAAAAGAACCCTTTTCGGATTACTTGGTAGTCGTCTTCACTGTCTGTCAAGACATTTTCTCATGGTCTTTACGCGCAGACTTAAAGAGCTGAAATAAATAAATACTCATATCTACGATCACTTGGAGCCCTGAAAAAAAATAAACTTCTAAGCCAATACCTACTAAAAAAATGGGCAAAAAAGGGAAAAGACCTAAATCCACACATCGTAGATCATGATGATAATTTTTTGACATTTTATTATTATTATTTTCAAGTATATATGTTTCTATTTACATTGTGTACTAAGCTACTCCGAGTTGCACTTACATACATAGCTTGATATAATATGAATCTACCTACATACATATTTGATAATACATATTTATAAATTATAAACTACACCACAAGTATATTTCAACATAAATGTGTTCACTTAATTAATGAAATTTCATCGTGTTCAATCAATGTTCATTTTGAACCAACAGTGTGACACAAAGAAGGGTATTGTGTTTATCAATCTATATTTGTATGTTTGTTCCTCTATGGCGTTCTAGAGGCCAAACGTGTAAAGCGATTTTGATAATTCTTACGTCAAACGATTCGTTTCAACCATTTAAGTGTCTCTAAATATATGACAGTAACCAGCGACAACCAGACGCGATATTGTTAAAATAAAAATAAATAAAACCGTTGAAAAATTCGATCAACTATATCAAGTGAGGTATCCTTGAATAAGTATTTTATATTTTTATAATTTTTCATTATAAATGACATTTAAGGATATATAATGGTTTTTTGGGCTTCTCTTAATACCTTCCAATATCTATGTAAATAGAACTTTTGAAAACTAGTAACAGCAACGAGGAAAGATTTCTGATCTAAAGTTTTCAGTGAGCCCTAATCATTCTACAGGTTACTTGTATTTCTCTTTAGCATCTCTGAATGACAAATAGCATAATGCTGGCCAGATGCGGGTATAGCAAACTTTAACTGTCTTTGAGGACATATAGTAGGTGCTCACTCGCTTACAATGTTTATCAGCATTTTAATAATAATATATTTAAATTCAAACCCACATCAACGCGACATATTATACAGGGTTATTGGTAATTCGACGTATTCCCGTTAGGAGGTGATAGGGGTCACTATTTGTGATAATTTTAACCCCCATATGCATTATGCAAAAGTGAACCATTTTTGAGTTATCGTGGTTTTTAACTTTTTTCAAAATAAGTAAAAAATACAACATAAAAAATTTATTAAAAAAAAAGTATCAATTTAAATCTAATATTTTCTTTTGATTTATAAAAACGATTAAACAATGCTTATTTATCAATATTAAAACAACAGTTATCTGTCCAACTTTAAAAATGCGAGACGACTAACGATATAATTTCAATATTTTTTGAGATTTTCGTCCACTAAAATGCATTAAAAACCAAAAAAACTTATATCAAACTTGGCTTGCAGATTGTTTTAAAAACATAACCGTTTTCTTAGCTCTCCAACAAGGCATAACAACTAGGAACTTATTTAAAAAAAACTGGAAATAAACCGATCACAAAGGAAGCAGGCGGAAATTTGTATTCGAAATAAACTTAAGGTCGTTCTTTAAAATTTCCATAAAATTAAATAAAAACAATGCCCAATGTAAATAAAACAAAAAATACAAATTTAAAATAAAATTTAGAACCAGTAAAAGTTTAGTAATACCTAATAACAATTAATAATAAGTGACAATTAAGACATTTTGTAATTTTGCCTAATTAAAGTTCTTTATCACCTCCTAACGGGAATACGTCGAATTACCAATAACCCTGTATATAGGACACATTGATAGATCTGCGCTCCTGGCCGTTCATAATTGTTTGAATTTCGAATGATATATTTTTTAAAACAAATGAAATTCACTGACTCCACAAGACTGCACTGCTCGTCATCAAAATGCTTTTGGGAGGGAGGCACCTCATTTAAGCACCGTAAGTGAATGTGGCGTTTCTCTTCATGATGAAATTCGTGAAGGTCAGCCCTCATCTGCGATCACTAAGAAAAACGTGGCTACTGTCCGGCAACTAATTGAAGAAAACCGTTGTGTAGGTACCTATTAGTATAGACCTCTCGGGTGTGATACCGAGTTTTCAACCACCGGGCTATCGTTAGCTACCGTTAGCGTGAGCCCAGTGGTAGAAATTTGACCTTAGAAGTCAAGTTAGATCCCGAGAGATTATATTAAAATAGACATATTTAAATAGACATCGGTAAATCAAACATCGGTAAAAATCCTGCATGCCTGAGTATTCTGCATAATTTTTTTAAATGTACGTAAAGTTGGCAGGCATGGTAGACTAGGAGAGGAGACCCATGCCCAATACGGCGCGGTGGTGGGCTCAGCCACTGTCATAATGATATAATAACATCATAATAATAACAAAAACATTGATATTAATGATTTACTTTTTGGAATATCATTAACTCGTCAATATTAAACGATAAACCGTCTTAACCAGGTTATATTTTCTATAGCGCACGCCAGAATCACCAGAATAGCTCGCAGATGGTAGATTTTTTCCTACTTACTTGGCACTTATCGTCATATTTTTGACAATTCACTCAATATCTTTATAAATTGTAGCCTATGTGTAATTCTGATGTAAATTATTGTAAAGTTTCATTAAAATCCATTCAGTACTTTTTACGCGAAAGAGTAACAAACATCCATCCATCCATCCATACTTACAAACTTTCCCGTTTATAATATTAGTATATTAGACTATATTCAATTTTCTATTGCGGGTGGAAATTGCACTGTAGAATCAGATGTACTCCCCTCAGGATTCCCATCCCGGGAGTTATTACAGAACATATTTCTATAACTCCACTTCATGTTGTTTAATAATACTTCTATTGTACGCGATTTATGTTCTGTATTTCGAAGTCCTCATGTACCTCTGTTTCATTCATTAAAAACTACGGCATAACATTGTTCCGGTAAGGGTACCTGTAACTCAGAAACTAATAATTTGATCATCTTCAGTTTTGTTTATTTAATATTTCTGTGTAAACGGAACACAACAAGCTCATATTGAGGCAATTCACTTCATACCATATTGCGTATAACATAAATGAAAAATGGGTCAAGTGCATAATACTTCTGCTCCAATTGGAGTTTGCAAACTAATCTACTTTATTTACCATCTTCCTCATAAATGCATTCAATGTGTAGGCGTAGATTTTTTTGTAAAGTTGAATTTAAACGCTTTTTACGCTACGCTACAATTAAATACAAGTTATAATAACGTAATAAATATCAGATATCCTCTTTACAATTATTTAATGCCCCTTCGACCATACTTGAATTAATATTCAGAATACAAAGTCCAAATTAAAATTGCAGATAATACGAATACCGTTTATTAAACTTGTGGACGCGCATAGCGTCGGTTGCGTGTATTAGATTTTAGTTCCTGTCCTTCTCAAGGAAATATATGGAAAAATCTACCCATTGCAGTTCAACCCGTCCATCTAGTATACCGTGCACATAGTTCGTAAGGATTAATATACCACGCAAACCGCTCGTAAATCACTCCTTGATTTTGCATAATTATTCTTCATTAAATACGTTATTTTGAATAATGTATAAGATGTATAATGTATAATGTATAAGAGTTAGGTCTATGCTATTGTGGACATTAAATAAAATAATTAAATGTTGATTAATGCTAATACGTACTGCTAAAACTCATTCTCAGCGTGATTTTCGAGTAAAATATGATATGCGTCAATCCACGTCCCGCGCTTCTGAAACTATTTTCCAGCGTGAAACTAGACTAACTGCTGACAGGGAGCGTCATGTGGACTCCCGCGACTCTGAAACGCTACCTAACCACGCCACAAGATAGGCATCCGACAGAGAGCGTCATTCAGAGTCTCAGACTTCTGAAGCGCATTCACAGCGCGCTACTAGATTGGTTTTTGACAGAGAGCGCCATTTAGGGTCTCGCACTTCTGAAACGTTTACCGAGCTTCAGATGAGACCAACAGATGACAGAGATCGCCACTCCCAATTGCGGGCTCCAGAAACATTTGTCCAATATGAACAACGACTCACGTGTGATTTTGATCAGCATAGTATTAGCAAAACTCGTAATACAGATGAACAAAACGAGGTCCGTTTAAATTCGGTTAGCAAAATATTAATATAAATCCTTCAACAGGAGTAGTCAATTATAGTCAAAAGACATCCGCCTTAAAATTCTACGTCGTAAAAGCGTGGCCTACTTCACGCTCACATTCTTTTGTGGCTTCAGGTTCAAATTCGTCCAAATGATATAGACAAAATTCTTGCGGAACATTAAACGCCAAATCTCTTTGTCTCTTAAACAAGGTGGCATCAGACAGGGCTACATGGGCGGTGCACAAAAATATATCCAAAACCAATAACAGATAGTACAATAACAGAAGAAGATGGATATCTGAAGTACCGTCGTCGCTCGCCTATCAACGGTGGGTTTACCGCTACAGTAAGGATGCGTGGCCATCATGTTACTGTGAACAATAAATGGGTTGTTCCTTATTCCCCGGTATTGACTAAAACTTTTAATGCCAATATTAATGTGGAAGTTTGTAATAGCGTAGGAAGCATCAAATTCATATGCAAGTACAAGGGAAGTGACCAAACCACTTTTGTGCTAAGCAATGACTGGGATAATGTTTGTCGGTTTCAATCTGGGCGTTATATTAGTTCTTCTGAAGCTGTGTAGCGTATATTATGTTCTCGTACTGGCTGGCGGATATCGTTCATGAAGAACGATATCCGCCAGTCGTACGTTTCGATATCAGCTGCACTACCCCGTATGACAAAACTGTGAAACACTACATACACATCATCATCACAACCCTTTCTTTGTCCCACTGTTGGGCACAGGTCTCCTCTCAGAACGGGAGGGATTAGGCCTTAGTCCACCAAGCTGGCCAAATGCGGATTTGCAGAATTCACATGCCTTTGAGACACACAGCGGTGACAGCCCAGTGGCTATGGAACTCACCTCTTACTCGAGCGATCTGGGCTCAAACCCAAGCGGCACGCACCGATGACTTTTCTAAGTAATGTGCGATTTAAGAAATTAAATGTCACTAGTTGTAACAGTAAATAAAGAACACATCGTGAGGAAACCTACATGCCTGAGAGTTCTTCATACGATTACATACATTTTCAGAAGGGGTGCTTTGCAATCATACTTGTCCTAAAACATTTTCATCTGCATCATTGGAGAATTCAATCAGAACCCACAAATATTTATATATCTTTCCCTGCTTACACAAGAAGAAATAAGGGATTTTCGAATATATATTTTGTTTGCTGTATCATCTGCTTCAATTGATATAGGTTCTTAATAAATATTATGATTAAACAAGTAACTAATTTTTTATAAGAATATATTTCAACGTAAAATATTTCGAATTCATGGCGTCCCCACTCTCCATATTATGATTCTTGGTACTTTTTCCTTATTTTTAATCCTTTAGCAGGAAACAAGAGTCGTTTCACTAACTTTGTTACGTGTCGTTAGCATTATTTTGCATAATACAGAGAACGTATTCTATCGGAAAATAATTCGCTGCCCGTAGGCATATTCTCATTTTAAATTTCAATTCTTATTTTTTTATTTAGAAATTTAGAATAAGTGAAAATGTTGTACAAATTAATTGTTGTTGAACAGGGGATATTTTTTTTCCTTAATAATATAATGTTGTTTTTGTAAATGTACAAGATGGTACAAATTTTGCTCAGCCAAAGTGAAGTTTTTATGTAGTTAAATGATCCATGCCGATAAAACAGAATACAAACGTTACCCTTTCGTGTCTTTACGTTGCTGCAAACACATGTTCAAAAAGAAAAAATCATCAATCAATAATACACATCCTCTGCTTATACTGCGAACAACGTCTGGCGTACATTCGCCCCGGCCTTTTCCTGTAAATATAAATAGTATTTTATGCGAGTATCTCTTCTTCATCTAAGTAAGCAGACGGCGTGAATATTTTCATCGTGGGAGAAACTCACTTGAAAAACGCGACAGTCAGACGATAAGTTTCTTTAGGATAATTAGATAAGGCCAGCACTTAGACTGTACATTTACAGTTTTTCTCCCAACGGAGATGGAGCGTATTCCACCACGCTGCTCCAGTGGGGAATGGCGGACTATGAACTTGAAATGACAAGGCAAGGTTTGTGATGACTATGATATTGATGGTCAGAAAAATACTCGGAAAATGCTTAATATTTATATTTTGGATTGTTATCAAACGGTGTAGGTAAATATTCAAAAGGGGTGCTTTGCAACCAGGCCATAATTAAAGTAAAGCAAAACTAGTTGGACTAAAAACCTATTGAAAACATTTATAAGTCATAGATGTTAAATTGTGTTATTTTCTGTGTGTTTCCACCCCCTGCAACACAGCTTAAAGGTTAATAACATTATTATATGAACCCAAAACATCAAAATCCATTTTCACGTCGTCTGAACAATAATTAGCCGACCTAACTATAGTTAGAACCTGCCGCCATTATATATCAATGCCCAGAAACATATCTTTAATTTTTCGAAAGTTTTTGGATCTTTATTATTAAAAGCTTTTATTTAACTTCACTCGTATGTATCCATTATTAATGTTTGTAAGTATGTAAGTATGTCCTGGAATCTTGCAATCAATATTTCACCCACTTCCACTGAAGCTATCGAGCTGAAATTTGGCACACATATTTGGTTCCGATGACAATGCATGAAAATAAAAAAAAGTTTTAAAAAGCTTTTTTTAAAAAATATATTTTTTAACGGTATAATTATTATTTTACAAAATACAAACAAAAATGAAAAACCACGCATTCAGTTACCTTTGCTGCAAATTTAACATAAATCAGATAATTATAAACATAATATTATATTTAGATGGTCAGTCATTCCACACCACTTATTCTCACCATCACATTAGGTTGGCTGGTAGAAACTGCCAAAAGTCATTAAGTTCGCTCTTTGTAAAATAATCTTTTGTTTATTTACAATAAAGATAATAAATAAATAATATTTGAGAAATATTCCATAAAAATTTTAGTATGTATTCCAAGGAAATCTGCTTATTATTAAATAAGAAAGAATTATATTTCTACCAAGTTACATCAAACCCAATTCGGTAGTATTTGAGTCCATTGCGGACAGAGGCAGACTGATGAACCTCTAACACTCAGGGGTTGATAAGTAAGTTTTAAGATTTATGCAATGTACAGATGTGCGCCGACACGCTAGAGCTTTATTATATGTATAGATAATGTTCAAAGCGCACCTTAATCACTGGGGTCACTGATTTACGGGGCTGACCCATATATGTCCTTTTAAAGGAAACCATATTCTATTCTTCCTCCAAAGCCAAAGTAAACCGAGGCGATGGGTGCTGAAACCGCAAGTAGCCACTGGCT
The DNA here is from genome assembly GCA_944567765.1 of Carterocephalus palaemon. Taxonomy (NCBI): domain Eukaryota; kingdom Metazoa; phylum Arthropoda; class Insecta; order Lepidoptera; family Hesperiidae; genus Carterocephalus; species Carterocephalus palaemon. The sequence continues at coordinate 7,252,255 of OX155643.1, read as the reverse complement.
GACGACATAAATCAAATAGCCTGTTATGACAAATGTTAAAGCAGAATTTCTAGCTAGACTATATTTAAATAAGTTACTTGTATTGAAATGCGTCATTATTTTTTTATACATTTCTAACTATCTGATTAATTAAACAACATCTGACTTCATAAATAGCACTCATTTATTTTTCGTAACAATCTGTTGATGAGTCTGACCATATTATGACTGGCTACATTATGAAGGTGAAATCCCGGAAAAATAAAGATTCTCTAGTTTGAAACAGTCCTTATTTTTCCTCATTGTAAACTTTTTTTTCTAGTTACACATCTTACACTACAATGAAACACTAAAACGTATTAAATGCTATTTGTAATACTTATAATAATTCTTCGATTTTGGGTTAAAATAGTGGGAAAACTTAATATCTTCATAGTTATATACTTAAAAAATAAATTTAAAAGGCCTTTACCTGCGATAAACTAACACAAACGGTTACATGTGAGAATTATTTTTGGATGCGTAAATTTAACTAAATTGTACCCACAAGAAAGATTTCATTAATATTACACGTTAACAAATAATTTCTTTCAAATTCCAAAATATAAACAACAAAGGATCAAAATATCTATAACAATGTCTTTTATTCGAATTAAACAATTGTAGCGTATTATTTTAAACGTCATTTTGCATAATTTGCATTTTATGTATCGTGCAGGCCTCCGTTAGGGACATGACAGATCTCGCATCGCAAAACTTTTCACTGTATAAATCAGAATTTAATTTTAGTGGAAATATATTGAAGGCTGGGTTGGTAGAGTGTAGCGGCGGGCGGACAATGCGGGCCTCGGCGCCGCGACGCCGCCCGCCGCCGCCCGCCGCCGCGCGTGCTCCGAGAGTGCCCGAGGACGTACGATCGTTTCATTCCGACTCGTAACGAAGTTTGACGATCGTGGCCACCCTTCGTCGACGCGTGCCGGATCCAGTCGCAGTGTGAGCCGCCTGGGCGTTGGAGCAGTTCTGTGTGTGCCCGGTGCTCGGTTATGTAACCCAATATACTTATTTATTTATCGAACGAAAAAAACAACACCTGACCCATTGTGGTGATCACCTACATACTTCAACAGCAGATCAAACAAATTATTTAGGCTCGCAAGTACATGTGTAAAAGTGATGTGTATATACGCCTATCCTCGCGGCAATAGACGACATCGGAACAGGTTTATCGTTTCGTTGCAACATTATTTACTTAATCCAATACAGACTCAATTGCTTTCTTAAATATAAATATCTATAAACTGGCGGCAACTCTATCGTTTATTACAAAGACAATCCTTTCAGAATATACAAATAATTGCGAAAATAAGTTGTTTTGGAATCTTGTTGTTAATTTGGTTTAACGGGCACCAAGGAGTATTTAATAAAATGTTACTGAAATGTTGCAAGTGGCTTGTTGTTTTTGCATAAATATAAGTAACAATTAAACCAGAAGCAATAAGAATTTGGCGCAATGCAGGACGCTTGTATAGAAACGTCCACACAGTTGCTCAACGCTCATTTCGAATCAGTAATTGCTTACATAGTCGAATCGGTGCTCGGTGCAATTCTGGATAGTAGAATACAGAATACACTTCATATATCCACCAGTGAATTATTCTTTAGCTATACCAAACCTATAATATTGAACTGAAATCAAATTCATTCGTAATAACAAAAAGTTTGTAAGTATACCAAAGTTGAAATAGAGCAGTATTATTATTAAAATGTATTTTAAGTTTATTAAAGGTTGATAAAACCTAAAACAATTTAGATTAAATATAATAAATAAAAAAACACCAATTTAGATTTCATTTGAACAATTTTTAACGTTATACGAGTAAGTACTTTTGTATTAAGCTTGACACTCTATTTTATTTAGATCGGAGCCTTTATTCTTTTAGGACACAATGCATTGGTTTCAAAGCAAATATTGAATTGACTTAAGAATCTACATTTTTAGTGAATTATAATGTAAGTAATTATTTTTTTACTTATTGAAAACCCTTTCCTCATAAATTTGTTATATTGTGTATTAAATTTACCATTAGAATAAAACTTTATTTCGTGTTTACTTTCTTTTTTCACCGACTTAAAAAGAACGATTTATTTATTAGATAATATTTTTAACGTCATATTACCATATTTATGATGAATAAATTATTATCTTATCTTATGTATTGTATTTATGTCTGTAGGATTACTTTTATGAATGATTTTGTTTCGATACCCTGATTTGTGATACATATTTGTTTTGGGTTGCCAACACTAATTGAAATTTGAAAGTAACCCTCTCAGCGAACACATTATTAACACTTACGTTTTTATTTTCTATCTAGCACCACTTCTTGTGCTTACTTAAGTGTTCCTCTCCTCGCTGCCTCTCCTAGTTGATAAGTAAAGTTGTTTTTTGTTCTTTACGGTTTCGAAGATAAAATATTTAAGATGAATCTTTCGTGGCTAGTCCTTTCAACACTAAAATCATTTTAATTTTTTAATTATTTATTATTAACATTATTTTAATCACTACAATGACTTTAAAGCCATTTGATTAACTCTACCGCGTGAACGCGATGAGGTAAACCTGAGCGATTGCAACTTATTTTCCTGCAAATCTGTACTCAGATTGAATTGAAATAAAATAAAGCCGAGATAGTCCTAACAAAAGTGAAATCGCAAAAAAATTGAGTAGTTCATTAAAATTCTGTACTCTTACTTACTTACCATGAACTTAATAATAGAAAATGATTTTCCTTTCGAGGATGGCACGTACTCATACCACAGAAAGTCTCACACATCGCCTAAATTAAAATAGCTTTTTTCATAACCATATTTACGAACAACGTAAAACGACAAACTGAAATTTATCGCTAGTATCATCGAAGCAGTCATATATCATATGACTGCTTCGGTGGTTTAGTGGTTGTATACACCACTGCTAAGCTAGAGCTCCGCTCTCGGTCAAGGTGTAACTGGATATTTCGAACATAGAATTCCCTGTAGTAGCTCGGCGTTTTAATTTGTTCCCGGTGTCAATAAATATCTAATAAAACATATCTGTCTACCTCATCAAAAAATATAGACGTGATATTTTTAAATAAAGTTGAAGGGCAACGTTAAGTTTTATGTAAAAACTAGAGGTTTTGGATTCGATTCCCGGGTCGGGCAACAACTATTCGAAACTAGTGATTTTCTAACTTGAAATTTCCGTTAGCAGCTCGGAGCCTGGGCTCGTGCTCGATGTATGGCTATAGGCTCACCTAACCTACACGTGATCTAAACATAACTGGTGACTTGGTGGTTCTAAACACCTCTGCCTACCTACCCCTTCGGGGGTAGCCTTCCTACCCCAGGCGTGATTATCTTTTAGCTTCATCAAATCAAATCTTTTATCATCAATAAATCATAACCATCGGCGGTGCCCCAATTGAACAGCTGACGTAAGTTTAATAATATGTAAATTAAAGCCAAAATCGTAACTTCACGTTGATGAATGCTATTCTTGGTAATAGGTACTCATCTTAAGTCAGCGGAGGCTTGTTGTTTTCCCAGCTAACTTATTGCCTCGATTTCGTGAGCGATGCACGATTAAAAAATATTCAGTTTCACATTTATAAGTACCTATCCCTGTATAATGTAGTTTCATGATTCATCATGATGATTATTTCGTGAAATTTATTTTATTTCATTCGGATATGCTTTATCATGTTTTAGCACAATTAAATTTCACCAATTAGGTATGTAACTTAGATGTAGATTTGTTTATTGTTTATGTTAGATACTGTAAAAATGTTTATGCTTTGTTCCTAATTTACAAAACAAACCTTACATTAATTTAATTCTTATCACAGTATATTTTGTTCTACTAAAATCACAATCAATCAGTAGGTTCACAGTAGCACCTACTGTCATCATACTAATCACTAAGTATCTAATAGTATGAATATTTCTTTAAATACACGATGTCAAAAATATAAATCGTACTCGTACTTTAAAATGTAGACGATCTTCGTTTATTTCAAACATGGCCTTGACCTAAGCGATTGAAATGAAATGAATATGTGCACGATATTTGTCTCCGAAATGGATACACGACCATGTTTGAATACCTATGCACAAGCTATTCAGAAGTTGTCTGCGAAACGCAGTAGTACTTATTTTTAAAATGTCTGAATACATTTTATTCTCTCAATCAAATATGAACAGAAAATATCGCTGTTGACAGTGTGATTTATTAGCTTCTTAATGTATGTATGAATTAAAAAGTTAGATAAAAGATGATGTAATTATAATTCCACTGTCTCATGATGCACGTAAACTTATTGCTGTGTGCAGATTGCTCAGAAAAATTGTTATTTTAATGGTTATTTTTCAGTAAGTTCAGTTCGTCCCGCATGCCATTTCAAGTCAACTGTTAGCACATTAGATAATTTTTTTAATACATAATACATTTCGCTGAAATTGATTTCATACGTGTATTCGACTGACTTGATTAATAGAAATATTCAATACACGTATTTAGAAAACGAGTCGACGCAATGTCGTCGCGTCACGATACTCCAAATGCGATGTCGCTTTGCGGCGATGCATCACGCCCTACTTCCCTTCGGGACGTACCGGCTGTTAGCGTAATTAAAACATGACAAAACTAGAAGAAAAACATAATTCTCAACACTTCGAATGAGCGCCTTGTATTTCTCAAACACGACTTATTACTACTTACTCGTACTTTGCTGTATTGGTATGCCCATGGCCCATTTTCATTTAGGATACCATGTTCAGTTAATTTCCATCAAATTCTTTTGTTAGACTTGAGTAAAGGACTCGTCGAAATGTTAGCAACTAATAGAAGTCGGAAAATCTGGAAATATTGAAGATTGACGATATGAAAATGTCTATCATCAAAAGAGAAAAACATAATAATAGTGAAATACAAATTACGAATGACAGTTTTACACAACAATCTTGATACAAGGTATTTTAACATCCTTTTTTTTAAGTTTAATGTTATTTAAGGAAAACATGTTTTTATTGCTCTAAATACCTACTTAATTTTTACTCAACAAGACGCGTGTCCTGGCAAACATGACTAAACAAACTTCTAGCAGTATTTAGGCTGTTCATATAAAATGTCACAATGATTGATTAACACGGTGTAAGAAGTACCTACACTCTATCGTATTTTATCCTCGTGGGTAGAAAGTTGGCTCGTATCCCTCACATAACCATCAATAAAGGTTGTAAATATTCAAATCAAAAACATTATTATCTAAAATTTATTTCACGAACTTTTAATAGATTTCTAAAATATATATTACAAGTTATAAGTGATTGATTGGTTTAGGTAAGTAAATATTATTTTATGGTTGATGGATAGACAAACAAAAGCAGCGATGACAATTTAAAACTGAATGTACCTATAAAAGCTGAAGTCAGGTATTTCTATCTTTTTATCTATTACTAGATGACCCGGCAAACGTTGTTTTGCAATATAAATTATTTTTAGTGAATATTTTGGGAAACAAACATGTAACAACTGTAACAAACATTGTGACATGGAAATTTTATATATTAGATATATTTATTTGTGAAATACCGACCAGAGTTCTGTTATAAAACGCATTGGAATATTGTTGATAAAAAACTTATTGCTTTGATTTGTATTTTTGAATTTATTAGATTGTGTTGTTCATCTAAATTGTAGCTAAATTGGTGTTTTTATTTATTGTTTTATTCCCACAGTACATTACTCTAAACATCAGCTATAGGTACATCCAATCGTACAAGCATCGATTTCTAATAAATCAACATCGTAGTCGGTTAAGCTTGGCGTGAAGGTTGCCTCTGATGCTAACCTTGCTGTCGCAGGAATTTGATTATGCACTGAGCAGAAATTCAAATTCCCAGTAATCTTGAATACCTGCAGACCCGCAGCCATGTATCATGTAATCAATATTTGTGCTGCGGTGTGGGTGCTATGTTATGTATCATACATCTGAACATAGCAAAAATATGAAAATAAAAAGCCAAGTATGAGGGAAGTTCAGTCTCTCAGCTGCTTCGCCAAAAAGATGTGAGATGTATATGGATATCAAGTAGGTACCAGAGCCGATCCACACATCACACCTTTAACACATGTCACATATCAATTGAAGATAGACAATCTTCCATCGATATGTGACTAGTTTGTATATTCTTTGATATGGAGCTAATAACTTGACTGGTTTGAAGTTTTAATTTGAATGTTTTTAAAAGTAAAATTTGATGAATATTAAAAGTTAGTAAAACACTTAACCTTGTCTAATATTATTATGTCTCGTTTTAATATCACGTAATATATTATTTAAACTACTGTTAAATATTATATTTTTACACCAACTTCTGTTTTTCGATAAAATTCAAATTAAAACCCTGAAACAATTCTCTGCGGGTGAGATTTGAACCCACAACCTTCACATCGGTAATGAGAGTGCTCTAAACGTCTGAGACAAACTGAGACAAACTGAGACACCGTAGTCCAATCCACAAACATCGACATTTGCATACGTCTTAGCGTGTCGTCAGTACCACTATCCAGTCCCTATACAGTAAACGCATACAAACTAATTTAAAAAAAAATTAAAACCTTGAGAAAATTCTCCGATTTGAATTAATCGTAAAGTTTCCTATAAAGTTTAGTGAATGATAAGTAGGTAGGTAGATAATTAATACTCGAACGTTGTTAAAAAAGTCATTTAACCACACTTCAGCATAGACATAATTATAATTGTTTAGTTTATCTGAGGTTCTTAAAAAATATGTTTACCGTAACAGCTGTTAACTGAACTGACAGCTTGTTAACGTTAGTTGCAGGGAACAAGCCACTTCAAATGCAGACCGCTTACATCCGATCTCTTTACAAAATATTATGGTTTTTATTTTATTTTTTATCTTGTTATGCGCCGGAATAGCAAATGGATACTATGAATACGAAATAGTTTGAAATTATATTCAAAGGATTGCCTTTATAATAATTAACACTTGTTTCTCACAATACTAATACATTGAAATCATTGTGCAGATTATCAGAAAACGATACAACTTATGTCAGGAAAGTATAAAATAGATTAACTAAGGAGCACAAAAATGTCCATAATGTGTTAAGTGTAATTGTATACAATGTGAACGTGTGTGATACGATAGCGTTAAACGAAGGCGCGCAGGACAGGAGATAGAGGGAGTGGATGTTTGATATCGTGATGAGGTGACGCTCGCGCGCCGGCCGCTGACGCCGCTCCTCGCCAATGATGGTGGAGACGCACCGCGCGCCGCCGCCTCGCAGCGCGCGCGCGCCCGAGCCCCGGCCCAAGCCCATCTCGGCCTCCGCGCCGCCCTCGCTTGCCGGCAGCGGCACCGTCATGCACCTGCGCCGGCGCCGGCACAAGACTGTCCACTTCGGAGAGAACCTCCTCATGCAGGTTTGCGCCGACCGCGCGCATCTGGCGGCGCTCGGCGCGAGAGTGCCCGACGTTTCCTTCTGCCACAAAGCTCATACGGGACTTCACAAAGGAGACGCGCGATTCTGCTGCGTCGCTCACCATTGCTGTCTCGCCGCGGGAGCCCTCGTAGCTCTGACGTCAAACGGGAGGCCGAAGCCGCGCCGGGAACGCAGCGGTGACTCGCACTCGAGCGGCGGTGAGACCGCGGAGAAGGGGGACGGCTTCGGCGGCTCGGGATCGAAGGAGCACAAACGTAAAACTAAGCACCACCATCACCATCACCATCATCACCATCATAAGGTACACAACTGTCCGTACCATGACGTGGCACCTCCACCGGAGGATGAGCCCGAAGAAAAAGCTGTAGTACCCAAGAAAACAGTTTCACCGTATCTATTTATTCCTAGTAAACTAGAACCAAACGTGCAACAGTTGTTTAGTTTTATTGAAAGTGTTCTAAGCGCGTGGGCGGCCGAGGAAGGCCTCACAAGCACGGGCGAGTACTCCGAGCCAGATGAGCGAATAGTTCGCCGGCGCAAGCTCAACAAATACAAGAAACGCACGGATGTACTCAACATCCGACGCATTGTATACGAAGTATCAATCCTGCAAGGTGCAAAATTGCTCGGCAACGTGAGATTTCGCCACTATCATTGGAAAGGAACAGCGCAAACATGCAATGAAGCATTTCTCAGAAAAGTAAGTTGGTCTTGTAAAATTGTATTCATTTAAAGGTAGTGTTATTCATAATTCAGAGAAAAAATCATTACTTACCTATAACACATACATTCAGATAAACACTCACTACCCTCCACATACTCAAAATCACACCTACACACACTTTTCTCTGTAGGCATAAGCAAATTTCGTATTCTGATTTACTGTTGCTTTCTTGTCGGATGAGCGATACCCAGTAACACGGGTGTTTTGCACAAGTTTTGCACATAGTCTTGTATTAGGTGGCTTCTGGTCCTTGCCACAAGCATATAATGACACTTTTATAAATCAATAAACTACTACTAATACTAGTTTCATATCAGAAGAATAAATCAATAAGGTATTAACTATTTTAAATTAATTTAAAAAATAAGTAACTTTATAAGTAATCGAACATACCTACAATAAAAAATATAAGTATTAAAAGCTTAAAATAATTAATAAAAATGTCATAAATCATTAAGTACGCCTGGGATATGAATATTGGACCTTTCGAATGAGAAGACACGTTAATCACTTAGCTGTATCGTCCTACTAATATCTCAGGTCTCTAGTGATTGAAATCTTTGCTTGCTGCAACTCGCAAAGGGATACCACTTTCTCTGAAATAGCAGTTACGGCAAAGTATACCTCATTTAACTGTAATCCGTATCAATCAGGAGACGACACGAATCAGTATATCCCTTCATATTTCAGATCTCACTACTATGTTCGCTTCAATATAATACGCTACTTGTACTTCCTACTGTAGAAGTTGATTCAATAAACTATCCCTACCTAAAACTACAAATATTTCATTTTTTTCCTTTAAATAATAATTTCATGCTTAAGAATGATTATACTATAGACATTTATGCATAATGCCACAAAACATACGTAATATAATTGAGTGCGAATAACTAAAAAAAAGTTGCAGTACAATAAATTTATACCTTTAGACAAAGAGGAAAAGACTTTAAGATACATCCAAGATACCTCAGTGCCTGAAAATGAATATATTCGAGCAATGTGTGTTACCAGTGATGGCATACCGAATCGTGGTCCGTTACCGTCAGCTTCTTGCACAAGCTCAAAGTTACTCAACGCACTATGGAGAGAGCTATGCTCGATAATTGGATACGCAACCAAATTAGAAATGTTGAAATCTATAGATAAACAGGCAGGCCACGTCGTTTGAAGGACTGATATAGGGTGGGGAATAAAAGTCTACAAATTGAGAACACGACTCGAAAAACGAAAAAGGAGTGGTCACCTTTCGACAAAGTGGGCCTGAAGATGGCGGGAAACCGCTGGATTTAGAAGGCACAAGACCGATAGGAGTTGTGTCGTTTAGGAGAGGTAGGCCTATGTATGTCCAGCGGTGGACAACAAAAGGCTGATGGATGGAATTTTATACCCACAAAGGATCCAGAAAAATATTTTAATTGTATGAAAATTTAATACAATACAAATCAATATAAATTACAACTTTCTTTGATATATTTATCTAATCATTAATGTACAAGTGAATAGCTTGTCATAAATTCATAGCAACGAATATGGCAATGTAGTAGAGCTACGCGCTATCGTGGGAAAGCGCGTAGCTTCGTAACCTCGTAGCACAGTTTGAGAACTTACAGTATATTATTATGTATAATATACCAAAAAATAAAACATGATAATTAAAATTTTTTTTTAACATAAAAATAATTTATCATATAGATATTGATGCAAAATAACAAAACACATTCGTAATACAATTGAGAGCGAATTACTAAAAAAAGTTTGTAGTACAATAATTTTATACCTAGTTAAGATACAGAAAGATGTTTTAAATGCATGCGAACTACATTCAATATAAAGCTGTATAGTAGGAAATACAACTTTCTTTAATATCTAATACTTATTTTACAACTTCGCATAAATTGCTACGAAACATGGCAATTGTGCTACGCGCTATGCTCAATAATAAATAGGGTTAAAGTAAGGATAAAAACATTTGGCAATAACCTAATCTCGTTTACTGCTTTTTTAATTTAATAGTTTTAGTATTACTTAGGTAAATGCGCTTAATGGTATTTATGTATTAATAATGATAATTTATTTGAATTAATCTTAACTCAATTTCACCCAAATTCACTTGCGCCAACTTAAGCTCAACAATAATCTTAAACTCAACAATTACGGGACTCCAGTTAAGTTAGAGCAAAATTTTGACCTTATTCTACTTTTCTCAATGGTTAAGCTGCAATTTCCTTTTCTGCTAATGAGGCCTTTTATTTAGTTTACGTATAAAGGGGCATGAGTATTCTGATCTCTATTTTGCAATCTATTCATTGAGCTACATAAGATAGGGGGATGTATTGTCAATAGGCATCACCATTTTAACAGGATACTACTTTTTGTAGTCTTTAAGAACAAGTAAAGTGAAAGTGTTACAAACTTGAGGCAACGTGAAAAATTGAATAAGTTATTTCTATATAAACTAGTTAAAAGCATTTTCTCGACTGATGGTCAACCTGTTTTATTTTATTTTATTTGAAAGCTATTAATAAATTTGTTCTTTGTTACGAGAATCAATAAGAATGATTAAAAGTTTTGATTTGGAATAAAACTATGTGGTGAAAGTTTCGACCTCTGGTGGAACTTAAAACTGAAATCACTTTATTGGTATATTATATATAATAACTTAGTTACTCTCTTTTAATTAAATATCTTAAAATCAATAGAATTTCGAACTATATTTTGACGTCAGTAAAATTAAAACTGAAAAGTTCTTAAGAAAATATAAAAGTCTGAATCCGGAAACAATTACATAAAAAATAACACATTAATTAATCTGAATGCTGACTTCTCTATTCTTAAGTTTCACTAAGCTGCAGATTATTTGCAAAATTTTATGTATTTGCCCAAAGTCTTTTGATGCAATAATAAAATTGTATGAATAGTAAAACGTTTTAAATATATTCTCCAAAAACGACTGGCACTTAAAATTGTTATTGAGGTGCTCGGTCATATTTCTATATTAATACATATAAATTGTTCATTAAGTGTAGTCAGTGCAGTCACTGTGTATACATTTTGAAATGTATCAACGTTACACTTGCCTTTGAATTGAGTGCAATGATCTAGCTCGGAATCTCTAATTAAGTATCCTTGTGAATGAACCTTTATTTTTCCATAATCCATATATCTTTGCTCGTTACATAACAGACTCTTGTAAAGAGAATCTGCATTTTTGCTTTCAGCTTAATTACGATGGGTAGGTAATTTGTAAAGAACACGCTTTTCGATATTAACACGAAATTGGGTTTATACTGGATTGAGAGAATGCTGTTTTAAAGTGGTTGCTGAAAATAAGAATACTTAATTACAAATTTTAGATTTTATTATGCGATGTATATTCTTTTATTCTTATGAAAGGAGTGGGCGAGGGCGACGAAGTCAAGGGTTATTCAGCTGAGAGCCCGCCACCGCGGCCCGCATACAGCTCCAAGTAATTCCTTCCTTGTTACGGTGTGTCGCGATCAAAAGCGCAAGGGATGGCTCTTAGCTTTATGTTAATCATTACATAATAAGAGCTAAACGGTTATTAGTTTGTCTTTTCCATGTGAACTTATTTGAGAACCAACCCTCAGTTTATATTGTCAATCACAACTAAGATAATGACTGGACTATTATTATATTTAATAACATAGATTATAATCATTCCCTTTGTTGGTAATTCTTCCTAGATTTTATGTTGTTAGTCTTAATTAGGATGTTGCCTGATTACACAATAACTGCCGAACGAATTTCTGTGAAATATTCACTCAAACAAGATCACTTGAACCAAGAAAAATTAGAATAGGGTATGTAACGATAGTACCTGAGGTTTCCCACCTTACAGTGTACAATTCCTTATAATAATATTATAGTAAGAGCTGGCATGCCAACTCTACCAGCGCGTATCTACAGCTATCTCTGCCAAGAGAAATATCAATTTTCAGTGCTGGAAACGAGGGCGTAATCTGGTAAATTACGTTACACTCAAGTAAATACTAAAAATATTTAAATATATTGCTACAATGCCATTGCAACATTTATCTTGATGAATTTGAAGTATGTAATAAATTTGCATTTACAAAAGCTTCTATTTAGTTATAAATACTATGATTTTTTTATACATTAGATTTCAGAACTGAGGAAACAGTACCACAAATACTGTATTAAGATTTAATTCACACGGTTTTCTGTAAGCGCCATCATAAAATTATGAATAACGGCCTTGCTTAAGCCCTTTGTCGGTCCAAAACTGATTTATTTTTATGAAACTGGTGAAGATAGATTGCAGCGCAAGAACAAAGGAAATGTCTTCCTTAATTTTTACTTTCCAGAAGAAAATTATTCTGCATTCAGTATTCATATAAGTGACAAAACTATTTTAAAATATGAATTTTTATGTAAAGCGCGCTGTGTAAAGCTTTGTGTTTCGTGCCCAAAACTGCCCTACGTGCCCTTACTTCGTCTTTTTTTCGTCCAGCTCTATGTCTGCCAAGTCTGTACCTCGTAAACTTTAATAAGTAAATAGTTACAATTATCATAGGGTGTATTAAATTAAGAGATTATTATAAAACATGTATAATAATAATAATAATAAGCCCGCAGGGCAGCTTGTGGCGAGCTGTTGGGGAGTATCGACCACACGGACCCGAGTTCCCCGAAGACTCCCGCAGGAGTCTCGCCTCTGGCTTGCCTTAACCGGCCGTCCATTGTGGGGCGTTAGAGCTATATGCTCGCAGGGTGGAAGTGAAACTTGCGTAAGTCGCGAGTAGGTAGAGTGGGTAAAACCACCTCATTTAAAGCGCGGCACACCTCTCTACACCCTGAGCCACTCACGAACATGTTGCCGCCTTTGCCGTCCAGTGTGTCGGCATGCCCATATAGTGAGTGGCGAGTCATCACCTGCCGCTTTTTAGGTTTGTAACGATCTGAATGGCAGGTGTCATAGTTCTCCATAGCTCATGTATCAGTCCCTCTAAATCCACCACAATACGCAAGCCTTAAAATTAACGGGTCCACATCTGGACCCGTGAAATTTAAAGAGATACATAATAATAATAAAGCTTTATTTGATTCCACAATAATTAGATAATTACATGTTTTTTACGTTTTATAATAATAATAATAATAAAATATGTATTCTGTCAATATAATAATGAATAAAATTTAATGATATAACAATATATAATTTTAAATTTTATTTAAAACTAGCCATACTGCCGTGTAAAATAAGGCCTATAGCTCTCAGGGTAAGATAGCTAAAATTATGTAGGTAAAATTCATTCATTATTAGAAGTTATTAATAATGAAAGAATTTTTAGAATCAGACCAATAGCTATAAAGATTACCCCCAAATATAGAAACTTGCAAGCTCCTTTATAATATTACGATATAAGTAGGTACCTAAAGTTTAATATTGTACGATGGTACGGAATCCTTAGGTCTGAGTCCAAATCGTACATGCCTTTTTCAACTCGATAATAGACTGATTAAAATTTTGGATTTGTACTATTCACATTTATAAAATTATTCAGATACTAGGTTCCCAGTGGCTCCGCTAGCGTGAAATCATTTAATGTGTAGAATTACCTGTACCAACTACACCAAAGCATATAGAAAGGACTAAAGATTATCATTTATCAAAATTTAGCTTCAGCCGAAGTTCAGTTGAATGTAATCCGAGATCAATCCATTAAATTATCGATGAAATTAAAAACAGAATAATTATTTCAAGTAAAAAAACACACCTAAGAATTTATATATTAATCCTTACGATCAGATTTAAGATATTTTTCATGGCTCATGGAGCTTAGTAAAAAAAGTTTTGAAAGTTTCGAATCTATGATGGTCATAAACTTTAAGCTGGCTTCATAGTAACAATGCTTAGGATTGTGGTAGCGAGAACTTCCGGGGAGTTGTACGCTAAAATACAATGTGCGTATGCTACAATGCAGTATCTAAATCATATCTACTTCAAACTTTACCTTATAACTGTTTTGATAGAATGTTACATGATGGGACGGTTGATAAATAGTGTGTAATTTTTTTGTACATATGTGTGTGATAACTTGATCTTGGCATCAATATGAAGACTATCTATACGTGAGTATTAATTCCATCCGTGACTTATAACATTTTTAACGTTGTCTTGGTCAGCTACTAATTAATTTTCCCTCAAATTACAAAAAATTTAAAATTACATAATTTTACCTACTAAAACATTTTTTGTTCATTTTAAAAGTAACGATGTTGCAGTTTTACGACTAGCAACAAAGTAATCACTTAGCTAAGTTCTACCAAACATTGATTTAGTGCAAATGGGTAAAACATTTCGTGAATACCATTAAAGTAAAACCAAGTGAGATCTAGGCAAATTCTGCTACGTTTCTATAAAGCGTTTCGCAGCGTTTTATGTTCCAACAAACGATTCTAACGACTTAGCTAGAACTAATACTGGATTCTCGTATATTGAATTAAATGATTCTTAACACCCTTATCTACGATTCGGATGTCTCCACACCGACACATCTTATATTCTTTGAGACAATTTCTACATCAATTTGTTTGATTTTGTGATGTATGATATGAGACGTCGTAACAATCAATGAATATTTAAGATATAAATGAATATGATGAAAATATAAGACACAAATTACGAGTATATAATCACATAAAGAAAGACCTTTACATCAGCCAAAGAGATTAGCAACTCATTGCAGACTCTACTAGCGACACCAATTTTACATAATTTCAAAAATGAGTGCGAGCCAATTAGATTTCGACCCCGCAAGTACCAGCTTTCTCAAGTGAGAGTCGATTTAGATAGCCACTGGATTGTCGCCGTTTTTTATCACTAGCAGTTAACCATCAACTGTCGAGCCAGATCGGTAGTACTGAACATCATTTATCTGATGAAAGCTGAAAGAAGATTGAAACTGACTTACCTAACCGCATAGGATACTTGAAGTTAAAGAGTTCAATGTTTACTGTAATCTTCTATTTATTATCGTTATACTTTTAAATATCGTTATATGTAGTAATCTACAGTACAATGTAATACGTTATAACCAGATTAAAAAAAAAAATTGAGAATGTAAATTAAGAATTCTTGTATTGATTGTACATGGATATTTGTATGTCTGTCTAGATATCGGACGATGATCGTATGTCGCTGACCACAGCGGTGTCTGACGAAGAGGACCCTGGCGAGAGCGCAATGAACTCTCCCTACAAAGGCAAGCAGACCGGCGCGGCGGCCGCCTCCTTTAACTGCACCGGTGCTGTCAGGAAAGCTGGGTAAGCGAACTTTTTTCTCATACAGCCTATCTGTCTGGCTACTAAAAAGCTTATAAACTTTCTTGTTTGACCAGTTATTACACGCATCAAAGTCTTAATCACGTTTTATTAGAGTTAAATTGTTTCTGTGTTGAATGTTGATGAATTAAAAAAAAATTTTTGCTGGAGCCTCCATTACGGCATTTTAAATAGTACTATCCAATTTACTTTTCTAATGCGCTTTGGACAAACGCAAGCTTAGTCAACATTTCACTGATATCAAAAGAGTTGATTATAAATTAATAAGTAATTTCACGCAATAGAAAATAGTCAGATAATGCTAATGTCTAAATTTAGCCCAGAAATATATGAGGGTAGCCTTGAGGGCTCTATATGCCAGATTAACTTAGCAACACTTGAATACAAATAAATTGGAGTCCACTTACTTTTTTTATGGAAATAACATAGCAAACGCGCTTGCAGCACCAACCATACGTTGCCACCCAAGACAACTGTGACAAACTTTGAACAAGACTCCAATCGGGTCTGGGATGGCTAGTCCAGTTAGCTAAAAGAAATAATTAGAACATTAGTTAGTCCTGTTAGTTGGCATTAGTAATAGTCGAGTAAGTAATTGCTACTAAGAGTCTCGTTCCAAGTCAGCAACATATGTGTTGCTACCCTTGAGGACTAAGATGGTCGCCTGTAAAGAAGTGTTACCGGAAACCGCGCCTTTCCAACCGGACCACAATTGCTTTAAAAATAATGATTACACGGTAGAAATGGTACTAGGTACCGTGGTGGGCTACTAACGAATTCCAATTTCTTTGTTTAAATCAGCCGTCACCCGTCTATCAGTCGACATCCTTTTATTATCTGTTATTTGAAACGCAAAATTTTCATCAAAACATTTAGCAAAATACTTTCCTATCCGTTCAGATTATATTCATGAAAATATTTGTACGCGTTATAAATAATTTTTCACTCACGATAACGGAATACTTTTAGGCACAGGTTCAAGATGATTTATTTAAATTTTCCGATTTACAAATTGACGCTATAACATGACTTAAGTTTTAATACTATATTTCATTACGAGTGCGGAAAGCCTTTCATTGCAAAGAGTTCCGACAAATGTCTACCCGAGCCGAGGCGCAGCCGAAGGTGAGGGTTGACAGTCGGAACAAGTTGCAATGACGGTTCCGCACGTGTACTGAACAACTATTTTTAATACAGTTGCGAAAAAATGAAGCAATTTAATAAAATAATAAAAACACAAACTAAACTCGCAAAGAACATTTTTGGAAAATGGCGCCAACCGTAAAAGAATACAGAGTATTGCAGAGATTTTTTTTTGTTTTCTTCACCCATTCTGGGTAGGCAAAGGGAACTATGCCCATACAGCCAAGTCTTCAGTAGATTTTTTTTATTGACATGAATAATGAGATGAAATGAAATGAAACCTAACCTAACTCATTGAATCAAATCATTAAATCTGATATTGAAACAAATTAGTAGCTTCTTTTTAGAAATATTTGCATGAATCATAAAAACTTCTATGAATTTTTTTTAGTAAAAACTTCGTGGTTGGTTTTTTCTTTTAATAGACATTATTTTGACAGTTGGGAAAGAGAACGCACGAGTTCGGAAAAGGTAAAGAAAAAGCACGAGTGTGTAATAGCCTACGTAATAACCCACTTCCTGAACGCTATACGTCCCTGCAATACGCCACTTTTTGAGCAACGCTATAGAAAAATTATTGAGCACGATATTAGTTCATATTAAATTACGCAACTAATTGAGATGATGTTTCGTTGCTGAAACGCTCAAACACTTAAATATTTACACACTCGCACCCCATCGGTAGGGTTTCTTATCAAGTTAATTTTATATATGGAAGATATAATTTTTTACAATAAGTATATTATTGATACCCGAGACTTAACGCTATTATGCACAACTTTCCCGTTGAAATCAATATTGATTGAAAACATGTTTATCTCGATAAAGATAAAACTTCTTTATAACTAGAAAATGATTTATGTAAGGTATTCAATTACTTATTTGCTAGCTTATTCTAAGATGTTAATATCAGAAAATTATATTTGCGCATATTTTCTTCCGCATGAAAACAAACAAATACGAAAGCACCTGCCTTTCTAAAGTTTTACAATAATTGTAAGGAAAAGGAAGAAAGAAAGGAAAACAAAAGGGACATGATGTCGTAGAAAGCTGAAGACTTTCCTGGAGCCCACAGCGTCCTTTATACTCCTTGAGGCTACAATTCCTGTTCCATGAATCTCAAATGACCGGAGGGAAATCTTAGCCGTGACCCATTCAATGCCGCCGTAAAAAGTAGAGCCTGGCTATGAGACGAGAAGTGTCCTTGCCAATGAGATCCGTGACATACCTTCGCGCACTTTTCCTTAAAAGGCTTTGATAATATGGGTTTATTTTTCACTGCTTTACAACTCAATGTCCTTTGAGTTGTGTCGCATATACAGTGCAGACGGTTGTGATACTACTAACCTAAATAGAAAAACTATTACGAAGTGGCGCTTGATTAAAACATTTCAACTGCTTCGTTAACGATTTTAATATGCTATAAGTATTATGTCGATATTGTGAGACTTGACACAACTTAATACTTAAATCTAAATTATGAAACCCAATGAAACGTTAAATTGAATTAATTAACCTATTTGCTAGTAAAGGTGAAATATGATACCACTAACGTAAATTGGAACGCTATTGCTATAGAAAATTGCCTGACTTTTACCAACTGTCAATTAATATAAGCCAAAATAGAAATTGTTGTACAAAATTGATTTCATATTGAGTTTTACGTTTACTACCAAGTTTTATTGGCGAGAGGTTAAATATGAATGCTTTACTATAGTACGATGGCTAGTGAAAGCTCGTGCTCTAGGTCGACTGTATTTCGAGTGCGTACGAACGTAAAAATATCAAAAAATCGAAGAGAAAAAATTGCTGCAACGCCAATCAACGTTATCCTATGGGCTATGGAGGTCCTGGGCGGTCGAAAACAAGGTGTTTCAATCCAAAGGATAAGTTCTCTCGTGAAAAAAAACTTTGTGATTCCCTGTAGAGAAAAAGACGTTGATAGAAAAATTCATACTGCTGTGATGCTCGCAGTTTATTTTGGAATTCTCAATCATTCTAAAAACATGTTCTTTTTAAAAGACAAATCAAATTTTATTTCTCAAATAAGAAAACGTTAAAAAATTTATAGTTAAAAAAATATTAAATACTTTTACTCAGATGGCTTTTATTTTATTGTTTCTTTTGAACACTTTCAATTTTCTAAACAGTATGACGGCTCAAAAATCATATTTTTAATTCAATAATTAAACTGGTAAGTCTGTTATACATCAAATACATATATTATAGAGAAGCGGTATAAATTTCGTTTTATTCCACAGATTTTTAAGCGTGAAGAAATGGTTACTGCGCAAGAAGCATCAAATAGAATTAGCCCGGAAACGAGGTTGGAAGGGTTATTGGGTATGCCTGAAGGGCACAACTCTATTATTTTACCCTTGCGATTCCCGCGAGGGTCGCTCAGTTGAAGCTGCTCCTAAACATCTAATCATAGTCGACGGTGCCATCATGCAGCCAATTCCAGAACATCCTAAACGCGATTACATATTCTGCCTGAGCACAGCCTTCGGCGACGCATACCTATTTCAAGCTCCCTGTCAAGTGAGTACCTTCTATATATGCTATATTATTATAACACACCTCAGTGTCCTTTGTTACGAGTAACTTCAACGTAGCCCGTATAATTACATAGGTGGAGCTTGAAAACTGGGTGAATAGCATACACAGTGCATGCGCTGCGGCATTCGCGCGTCACCGGGGCAAAACCGGAACGCTACACCTACTTCAAGAAGAGATTTACCGCCTCGAAAAGGCTATTGAATCGGTAAGTATTATATTGTCATATCATATCATGCACAAAGTAACGATACATTGGTGTGGAAATTAAACCGGGTTCTTGTTTGGTTTCGATGCTTTGACATCTCTGTCTGAAATGAAAACTGCGGACTCAAAAAGCAAATTCATTGGGGCACTGTGCGAGACTCAACCCCTAACAGCCTATAGCAACGACCTCAACCAAGCCATTGTTTAACTGGTTTGAGTAGGTATCCGACAGAGATTCAGCTTTAATACACAGTTTTAAGGGTCAATTTTACGAGAAGATGAGACTTACTGCGCTCGCTATAAGCTCTTTAAGTGTGTACAGTGTAGCGATGTGAAAGGCAATCACTATTTATATGCAGATAATTTTGTTGAGATTACTAACAACTTCAGACGATTAGTAAAGGTACCATTTTGATTGATTTTGCTTATGAAGATCTTTGCTCTCTGTAAACACTTTAGAAGCGATGATGAAATCAAGAACTTAGTATTTAGATTACACATAACTTGATTCTTTACATCCATTATTTTGATATTCATGAAACACGGCATGAAAATGCGTGGGGTATCGTAATCAATCAGTTTAATAACTTCAAGTTTATCCAGGCAATTAATCCATAAATAAATACCTAGTTCCTTTAGAAAATGTGGACAAATATTACATACATGTTTCTTATGCTTTTGTAAACATACTGTGCACATTTTTCCGATAAGCCAGAGCTATGTGAATACCTACTATTCGCGTTTTAGTCACTCCTATTTCTCAGTTTGCGAGCCGGGCGTGCGGTAGCCGTACTTCGTACATATCGTGCCAATTTCTGACCCGTACCGGATGACCGCAACACGCGTCAAAGCCTTTGCGGCTATTTGTGATCACTACATGTGCAAATATGTATATGCATTAATTTCTAACAGTGGCGTGTGAGCGTGGTCAGTAAATTGAATGGAATGCGCCTTCTCAATACACATTTAAGCTTTAATTGCGCGCATTATAGTATGTTTGATTCGATTCGAATGATCAAGTTCAACTAAATACATGTAGTACTTGGTGTAATAAAACTCATCCAACTGTAAATTAAATAGACTTTGTGTAGCAATTATGTAATAAATTCACTAGGATTCTAGATACAGTTTGAATGGCGCATAATAGTTAAGATAAGCAACATTTAACTTTTCTGAAAATGCTATCGATTACTATACCAAAATTATCTCAAAACTACCTGACGCTCTCATTAATATTCATAGCAACCGCCGTGCTCCAGTGTGGGTTCGAGGACCGCTTGTATCATTCAAATTCACGTGATCTTTAACATTAGGTATACGAGCAAAGTGTCGAAGCGTCGTTCACTTGACACACAAGTTTACGTGCATGCGAAAATCGTTGAGTTCAGCTACAACTTTAGCATACTAATTATCTCTTCAATAGATTCTAGTACACTGACGCCAACTTTAAATCTATTGAAATAGGAGAATATCGGTATTGCATGCGTATAGGCTGAAGGGGAGGACGTCATAGGAAGGAGGAAGTCATATACGCATATAATCTCGTACGTGTACTGCACGGCGACCTAGGCGACTATGTCGAATGTCTACATTTTGCGATAGCTGTGTTGATCTATCGCATAAACAAACCTTTTATTTGAGCCCAATTCTCACGAATACATTACATAGTATTATTACATAGTGAATGAATAACATTTTTCACTGTAGGACCACAAACTAAAACACATGGCAGACCTGCAGCAATCAGTAGTATCAGATCCAGAGACAAGAGCTCAACTAGCATTGCAGATGTTGCAATGGGAGGAGAATCTCGAGAGGCTACACTGTGAACAGTTCCGGCTTCGTTGCTACATGGCCAGCCTTCAGAGTGGCGAGCTGCCTAACCCAAAGGTAAGTTTTTTAATACAAATTACTCCGTAATCATTTGATTGCACCGTTTTATTTCTTATATAATTGTCCATGAGGACAGCCTACATAGTCCTTGTAACACAATGTTAGACTATATTACGTAAAAATGGAATGGTTTTTAATCCCTCGAATATTTTTTAATGAATTCTAGACAAAATGGTAAAAGTTCATTCAAGTCAATGTTCAATCTGTAACAGATATCGTCAATTAAATTAGTTGTATAGAATGTTCTATTAAAATCATTTCAAATTCAGAATTTTCAGTTAAAGCTTTATAATGTTAATGGAATAATGGAATTTACAAACTGTAAGTGTCAACAAACAATATTGTTATCATGGTTTTTGATGTTCAACAATTAAAATGAATGCGCTCTAATTATTATTAAAACGAAATTGCTCATTATTAAATTTTTTGGGTTATATTTTAATGTCCCAAAGAGAATAGGTATACATATTTTCTGTTCTTCATGTTCATAATATGGATCCAGGAATATGAATTACAACATATCCATATTCAACTGTTCTGATTCTCTGTAAAATAGAAATACTTGAAATACAACATTTTTTGCGTAAGTACTACGATTTCACGTGCCTTTTTACGATGATAAGTTGAAATGCTGCTTCAAAAGTATAGTTTATTTTAAGGTGATGGCGGAAAAGAATAACTATTTCGTCAGCTTCACTGAATCAATTGACAGTTACCGACATGCGCACTAAAGGAACCCTTGTCACCCCAGTATATTCACGTATTCTATGTATCATCATTAATCCATAACCGATCCGCTTCTAAGCAGGGGTTCTCCCTGCGGCCACATACGTTGCTCAAGGTCAAAATGGAAAAAGTTTCTACACATCAAACTCCATTTAGTATAAAGGAAGCCGAGTTTAATTTTGGGATATTAAATTGTATATTGAATTTAACAGATATAGACAAAACAAATGCATTTCTTCTGAACCTTTTAATATTTGACTTGATAAATTGATTTGATTGTGAACAATTTCTTCACTATCGAAAACAGAAATGTTTTTATTAGATTTAAGGGTACGTAATAATTATTAAATATTTATTTATTTAATACTTTATTGTTACACCAAAAAAAGATATTACAATGGGCGGACTTAATGATTAGCTGTTTCCTTTACATAGTTTGATTAAAATATTACATTTTTTTATAACTTGAAAATATTTTTTCGCACATTACATATATTTATATGTTTTTTATGCATACATGTAATTTGCTTGTGTAACAATATAAAACAGTATCAATATAAAACTATAAACCTTCACTCTAGATTATTGATATTATAGTAAAAACAATTCAGCAGCAGTGTACATTTCAGATTAAGAGAGAAATAAAATTATTATTGGCAACACACCGCTGAATATAAATTTGCCCGAGGGTCACTGAAATCCTGCAAAATTTAATTACATGAACGTTCAAATATTTAGTCACGGTAGTAGCTCAAACAACTGGATACGCAGATAAAATATTCATTTACATAAACCTTTTTTACACTTTTAGAACCACGCAGAGGGCATGAATAAGTGACTGAGTACTCAAGTGAACAAGTGACCTCGATGGACAATTTATTTAAAAATTATAGCAATTCACTATTTTATCGCTGCCAAATTTAATTTTGCATAAATTTTTTTGTGACTGCTTCAATGACAAGTTCGCTCACATATTAAGTATGTACATATAATGTACGCTGCATTTTAGTTTATTGATTACTCCGTTACCGTAAGCTAATCCACTCAGGTCCAAATTAGTGACAAGGTCTCCAAATTGGACCTAAGATAATATTGTACACGAGAGCCAATGTAGAACTAATGAGTTTTCCGCTGTTATTAGTATGTCATGAATCGTGTAGTCATATTTTTAAGTCACGATTCCTTACATTCATTTCTGGTTTTATGTAATTATTGTGCAGGAAAATCTGCCGAATCTGACCAACTACAAAACAAGAAGTAAATTTCTCCTGGTTTAATTATAATAATGTGTTTATTAACAACTCTCATTACATTATGGTTAGGTTAAAGTTAAATGGTTAAACTTCATATTCAAAAATAAGTAAAATAAATAAAGCCAGTAGCCGCAACCGCCTAGCACTCTCTCGTTCTGTAAGGATACCCGTGCCAATTGATGGCTACATATGATACTACCATTCATAAAATATTTATAACTCTATATAGGTTACAGGTATGTGCATGTGCAGAATTGAGATACCGCTCGGTTCATAAAAAAATACAATTTGCACAGATAAGAAGTTCTCGGCGCGAGTTAAGCCGAGACGTTTGTTCCAGTCGTTGCTGACACATGTCTCCCGGGGCACTAAGAGCACTTTGAACAAATTGGGCGTGTTCACTGTGTCGTCGTTCCACGCATTTATATGTGCCCGCTCACCGTCTCTCCTCAACAACCTGCTGGCGGGGCGAGGCGCCACCAAGCGCCGCGCGCCCAACCTCTCGCGCTCTAATTCTGGCTCTAGCCGCCGCTCCATGCAGGTAACGTCATTATGTCTACACTTTTGAAACGAAACACGCACTTTTTCTGTTATTTACTCAGCTTCTCGCAAGGCATTCGCGGTTGGAAAGGTAAAGTTTTCTTGAGAAATTCCCCGTGGAAACAACAATGAGTACTACCATTATGTGTACGCGTTGACTCAGTCAGTGTTCAATATGGATATTGGCGTGATGTTACCGATAAGCTTTACATGAAATTTTAGAACTTTTCATACTTTGTGGTCTTATCAGCTTGTTAGTATTCTGTACCACACATCACCACTGTAGATTGGTGGAGGGGTTAATGATCACCCCGTGTCAAACGTTCTCAAGTCTTTAAAAAGTAGTAAAATCGGGGCGTGAAAATGTATGAATATAAAGTAGCAATGTAAGATCCATTTTAAGTAGTTCAACGAGTTCAAGCAATGAGAAACCGAAGAAAACTGGTGTCCTCATTGTTATTTACCAATAAAACGGTCCGTAACTTTAGCATGCGAGTATACATACATTCAATATAAACGAAAAAATTATGCCCCGACATAAAGGCACTAATGACAAGTAAGATAAATGGAATGAATAATGAATTTTAACTCTAACGTATACCGGAAAATACGCCACGCCGCATGAATCATCCATTATGATGAAAAATTTAATTACAATCACAAACGTGGGTATTCGCCGAACCTAAATCAAGCTACGAGTAATTAGAATTTAATGGTCAATTTTGCATATTACGTTATATCGCTGCGACCCATAGATGTCCCACTGCTTGGCACGGGGTCTCCCCCACACTGCTGCGGGAGGTCTAGAGTATACTCCACCACGCTGCTTCAATGCGGATTGGTGGAGTTATTACGTTATATACAACGGCATTAATGTATTAGATTGTTTGCAAATTTGCGCTAGGCGATCGTAGTGTGTATTCTATACATATAATAAAACTCGAACGAGTCCGCATCTGTTTATTAAATAAATCTTGAGAAAAAATGGTTGTCTGTAAAGTCGTTTAACGGACGATAGATTTACGTGATAACGTCATAATCATTATTTTATACAATACAAAAAAGGAGAATTGAAAATACAAAGATAATAGATAACAGACAAGTCTATATATTTATTTTGACAGTTCCCTATGTCGGAGCCGTGGAAACGCCAATGTTGTCGTGTGTAAAATTAATTTAATAAAATTAAAAATTAATTTAATAAAAACACTCAACGGAAACGGAAGCGGAACGGGATACTTTTTCATATGCGCTGTTCATCAATTTATAAGACGTTATCACGTCAAAAAAATCTGGCAAGCAATCGATACAAATTCAGATTTATTTTTATTTTATTTTAATTAATCATTGGATGAACATGCTCTGCATGCCTGCATCCTGAAAATTAGAGAGGTTCTCCTGGAATACAGGAAGAAAGTTTTTATGGATTTTTTCTCAAGCAATATCAGATAAATTCAAAAATAAAGGGTGACAACTAAATTTAAATGTAATGTTGCAAGATAACCTTGCCATTTTAATTGCAGCCACGTAGCTTTCATTAAAAATAATCTCCTTCCGCAGTTGTTGTGAAATCCCATCAACTACGCAAAGCGCAAAGCTAAATCACACTCAAAATGCTCATCGAGCCTCAGGGGCACTCAGCTCCGGAAATGCCCAAGTGGCGTGTCCTATAATATTAGAAGAATATACACAGTCACGAAAAGAGGCTATTAGTCTATAATTGGCGTCTTCAGGGGCTCGTCCTTAGACTACTACTATTTTTCTAAACAATTTATAAAAAAGATCGTTATCAACAGACCGAAAAAACGCCCAAAGTTATATACGTTAAATGAAACTAACATTTTCTTAGAAGAAGCGTGACTTGCGCTTTTCATACTATTTATCTTTCTCACTTGCGCATAATTAGAGAGAAATGTTTTCTGCTGACTTAATTTCGTTTAAGCAAAGTAAATGCTAATTACCTATTTTCAATGATAATTTAGGGGATTTACGCATGTTAAGTGTAATGTTAAGGTTAGATAAATATCTAGTTTGTTTATTATACCTAATGTGTTACGGAGCTACACAGTACATGATAGACGTATCTAAAAACTTAATAGTTATTATACGATTTGACCGTGTAAATGACAACATATTTTTCATAAATTTGACCTGTTATACCAATACTGTAAAGTAAGTAAAGATTAATCAGCGCCACAAAATAATGAGTTCTTTGTAAAGTTAGCTGCCTTATTTCTCTTTTCAATGGGTAGAATATTCTTTGATATTAATACAAAATATTTTGATCAACACTTTTTGTACTCCTAAAATAAATTTCCAACTGAACGTACCTACTGTCAGTACTTATACTGTAGACACAAAACCGTGATCACATTATGGAATTAATACGACTTACGTCGAATTGATTTCGAACCATTATGGCGTCATGCACACGTATGCATGCTTTGCTGACGTGTATTTGTAATTTGATTTGGATGGCTGACTTCAGATTCGGATTAACAAGATGTGTCATGAAGGAGGTTATAATCATGAGCGCTGTGTTTATGCATGCATGTATTTGGGGTCTGCTAGTTGTGTAAACTCATTCTAAGAGGGAGTTTGTGATGACTCACCGGCATTGATCACTTAAGCAAGAAGTAGAATCGTTTTACCGGCAGAATTACCTCTACCATCAAGGGGTGTTTTATAATAAGGTATAGCCTTTATCGATTGCAAGCTACATCAAAATCTATCTTCACCCGCAGTTCAGCTGATCATAATCCGAGATAGCTCAAAGATTAAAAATATTATCGATAGTGTATCGATTCAATAGAACAATTATTACAGTTTTTTGTCCATTTCACAGGAACCATGCATTTTTCAAGGATTAAAAATAGCCATGTAACTCCCCATACCGCATATTACATTTATGACAAAAAATCACGTTTTGTTCATGTTCAACAAATGTTCAACAAATGTTTCATCATTCCGATAAGGAAAAGGAAGAACACACTTTCCCATTCATATATTAGCAAAGAGCATTGTCTGTATGAAAATATATGGTTTGTTAAATATATCATATGGTGGTGAATTCGGCGTACCAGATGTCTCGCGAGGAAGGCGAGGCCGCCGTGAGGGTGTCGCTGCCCGAGGGCACGACCGCCACGGTGGGCGTGCGCGAGGGCATGTCGGTGGAGGAGTTCCTCGCCGCCGCGTGCGCGCGCCGCTCACTCAACGCTCTCGAGCACTTCGTGCGCGTCAAGAAGCGGCGAGACATGGAAGATCATAACTACTTTGTCCCACATCGGAGCGATCTCATTGAAACTTACGTAAGTTACCAGCAAGTGAGAAACGCGATATTCTTGGTAATGTAGACTTCTCTTATAATGACTTGACGTAAAGGTCATATTATTTAACATCACTTAGTATTTTATTTAACTGAAATTAATATATTTAATTGAACGCTCGCTTCTAATAATAAATTTGAGAAATCAATACTAGCGACAGCAATACGACGTGGAGCAGTTTAGATTACGTTTAAAAAACAAGGCTTGTAATTTATTTAATGATCATCCTTTGTATACGGTGTAGCCTCAATGGAGTAATTTGTTTTATGAAACCATCTGAATTGAATTTCTTATAAAAATCGCGGCGCAACTTAGGTAATCCTGATGGATAACTGCGTTGTATAATAAAATTTGCGAGTGAAAAATTATCCTAATTTTATTGTCTGGAACTGATTTTTTACTCGCATTTAACCCGACCATTCCGTTGGATGTACGGCTAAGTGAGCAGATCTGGGAGTATAAAAAGCGACATGTGACCGGATGTCACGTGAGAAGGGTCTGACGGACCGGCTTCTGGTATTGTAAGTCATAAAGAAACCTTATCAATCAGTCAGCATAATAGCTTTTGAATAATAGGCGAGAAAACAAATGTTACAGACAGTTATTTTCTATTGTTTGACCGTATTTTTTGTACATCTGACTTATTAGTACAAAAATGTATCGTTTTCTATTTTTGTTTCATATATAGTTGCACACTCACGAAGTAGTGGAGGTGTGTGCAAAGATCCTTTACCAAGTGGAGCTACAAAGAAACACGTTGGAGCAAATGTGGGGCTTCAGTGTGGAGGCGGAGCTCATAGAGAACGCAGAACGACAAGACGAACTGTGCTGTTACGTGAGCAGGGTCGAAGACAAGAGTGTTGCTATGCAAAATGGTAATCAATTAATACTAATTGTGTAACGTGTAAACGATTATGTTTAAAGTCGTATATTGTATCATTATGCGGATTCATTGTCTCTCGTCATTGTGTTCGAACAAAAACCTTGAAAATCCCAGTTGCAATTAAATGTTTTATTTTTGCACAAGGTATAATCAAAGGCGATGAGATAATGGTGATCAACGGAGCGATCGTATCTGACCTAGATATGATGTACTTGGAGAGCGTATTGCAAGAGGAGCTGTCTCTAGTCATGATGATGAGGTGGGTTTTTGCTATTCGTTTTCTCATTATCATTTTAATGCAATTTCGCTGATCGTCAACAGAGTTAACTGCTGTTCATTAATCAACCAGCGTTTCGAGACGCATTCGTTAGCATCGATTCGCATAATTTCACTGCGCCAGCAACGAATTCGTTACAGCATGGCAATTAAGAAAACAATCAGAAATCGGAAAGTGGACTTTTTACCAAATTATTTTAATACAGTTCAAACAAAAAGAAATCAAGACCAATTTTCATTGCGGCAGCAGATTAGTATAATGAGCCGAAATCATTAAAGAGATTTTAAATTTTATGGTATTCGGATATCTGATCCGTTTTTGGTTTTATGTAAGCAAAATTTAAAACACTTTATGAGAATAAATGCTGATTTTTAAATCTTTGATAGCGAGAGAGTTACATTTAACTTAGTACCTACTACTCAGTTATATATTTTTGCCTGTGAGAATTTTAATAAATACGCTGCTTATAAACAAAGACCTATATACAGCTGAAAAGTAATTCGACTAAGCGATTTATAAAACCTCACAATTCCAACACGTAGCGAGCAATTGAATTTAAATACAAAGCGCATAAAATCGCGACAACTTGCCCTCGTTCCCGGCGCAGCGCCCGCGGCGGCAGGAAGCCAGCAAAATCGGATAGCCTGTTTGAAATTTCTCTTGGCTGTAATTTCTCCAGCGAATGAACTACAATTTTTATACGCCGAGTGTTAACTAGACTCTGCCACACGACTTTCCAATAAACATTTGAGTTGTTTAACGGCATACGAAAGAGGTAATAATTACAGTCTCAGAAGAAGCAATACGCCCACGACTTAAGATCACAATGAATAAATCATTCAATAGGGATTTTACATGGTGTTGAAAATATTCGCACAGGTAATGGAGCTGATATAAAAAGCAATTTGTACAGCGTGTGTGTACTTAAATAGATGGATATTTGTGAATTTATAAGAGTATATAAAATTTCCGTGTCACAATGTTTGTTGCAGTACTCCTCCGAAACGGCTTTACCGATTTTTACCAAATTTTATATGCGTATTCAGTAGGTCTGAAAATCGACTAACATCTATTTTTCATCCCCCTAAATGTTAAGGGTAGTCCACCCCAAATTTTTTTTTTTTAATTTTTAGATAAATTTTTATTTCTTTATTTTTTTATGATACAACATTAAAAAATACATACAATCCTAAATATTCAACCTTCTACGATCAACCCCTATTTTTCCATCGCGATTTTTATTTTTAATAATTTCCTTCAATTATGATTGGCAAAACAACGTTTGCCGGGTCAGCTGGTAAGAGTATAAGATATAGTTAGACCTGGTCTAATCAGCATGTTCGAGTTAGATAATATTAGATAGCTATTCGAAGTCAGTCATACATTCTTTGCTATTAATGAATTCCAAATCGCCGAAAGCGTTCCGCTGACTACATCTTTTGACTAGCGAAACACGATATTTTATTTTGAGCATGCAGAGGCTGCGGTGGCGCAAGCGGCGGGGTTCCCATCGGCATTTCCCGCCCTCATACACCTGACCTTTCGTCCGCGACAAGTTTACTGAACCGCTAGCAGCGACCTACATACTCCCTCGCCCCATAGCCCTCGGCCGCTCAGCGCGCCGCCCGTTGTGGGCGCCCGCAATCGAGCCTCTCCACCGCACCGCGCCACACTCTGTGAATTAATGCCCAGTAAATTCTCATCTCGAAACGACATGATATTGTTGTGAGCTCATTGTCTTCGGATAATAACGCTTTGCGCCGTCGCCCCTACGCGAGGTATTATTCTCCTGGCCGCGGTGAGTTCGTGGACTTTAACACTTCCCGTGTTACATTTTGTTGCAAGCCCCACAATATACCCTCTCGCCATTATTTCTAGTACGTTACTTGTGAGTAATTGCAATGTTCCTCACACGTTTTCCGAACATTCTCTATGTAAATTACGTGCTTATTAACTATTATAAAGCACCATTCCTGACGTTGTAGAAAAATTAGGCGCAACCGCTTAATTTTTTCATTAATATTGTATGATGCGGACATAGACTATGCTCTGAAGATATCTGATCTGAAGTGATAGCGTACTTTAATATTGAATCTTAGAAGCATCAAAATAAAGCTATTGATACTTCTAAGATTCAATATTCTTCGATTTATTTACTGATGTTTTTTTGTTTACTTTCTGGAATTAAATATTTATTATATTTATTCAATAGCATATTGAAAAGTATTATATATAAGTATTAAAATATCTAAAGAATGATAGTATAATGTTTACATTTTCATTATTTTCAATCTGTGCTAAATACAATCGGGTGTCGAATTAAATTTGAAAGGCATAAGATGAGAGATTTTAATAAAATTTTCAAGTTTAAAGTCGAAGCCGAATTCCTTGTTATGCGCTTATCACTTCACTTTTAGATAAAGGATAATCTAAGATAAAATTTCCTGGGTTTTCTGAATTACTTTGAGAAAGTACCTTCAAATGAAAATGTAGAAAAAAAATGGTCATCTATGTACTATATAGATTTACAATTTTAGCGCCCAGCCCTTGCTGATCAATTGTATTCTAGACCACCTGCTGACTCCTGCTGCTCAACCCCTCTTTTCCCGACAATCATCTTCTGATGCAACAACCATGATCTTATTAGATCAATTGTTAAGAACTTTTATGTTATTCAAATAACCCATTAAGTACTTAATAAGTAATACATATACACTTGTATATGATACATACAATTTTTATAATTAATGGTTAAGCACTTGTTATGGTTCGTTTTACATGGCTTCATTGTTGTCCACTTCTCTCATTAAGTTATTCTTAGAAATAATCAACAATTTTATCATACATATGAACTGATTATACCGAATAATTTACGCTTATGTGACTATAGGAATCACAATATGGAATAATACAAAGTGCGGAGGAGTATTGCTATATAAGAACCAAGAAGTGGTGTCTGTGTGACATGAATAAGTGGGGCTTTTATTAGCGATAAGGAAGTTTGTGGAATAAGAAGCGTGTAAAAGCGCAGATGAGAAGTTATTTACATGATTTTCATATTGCCCTTTTTCTTTCCCTTGTGAATGGAATGAAATATTCTTTATTGATTCTTTGCTCTGACGTTCTTGGTTCTAGTTTATAATTATGTAGCAATCATCATACAAATTGAACAATATATTTAATTAACTCTCCTTTAACCACCATAACAAAAGCCTTCGTTATTGTGAGAATCAGGTAACTCATACGGTTATTGATCTGAGAAAATAATAATGAAGATGCACCGTAGCTCACATATTCATTAACTATGCATAGAGTATGGCTTGATAATATTTAATTGTTCCTTCTGAGCAGAAAAATAACTTCATGAACATGCATCCAAGCTTACGCATCTAGAGCATTCCATTCAAATTCAAAAAATATGATATAAAATTAAGAATATGATTTTTTTTGGAGATATTTGAGCTAGTATTCAAGCACGTACATTTACTGTATATTCTAAACAGCCTCTTCATCCAATAATTCTTCAAAAAGTCACATTGTAAGTTTTTTTTAACTGGAATGAACTGGGATGAACCGGGATGATACGATATAATTATCTTAATGATCGTACGGCCAAACATCGTAGTATAGCAGCAGAGAGAAATGCCTTGCAAAGAAAGAGAACGAATTAGGTATAGTAAGGTGGGGTAGGGCTAACATACTTTTCTGTCAAACAGCAAAAATCGGTTCTACTGGAGTTTACTGTCCTACTATAGTTTTAAAATAATGCTACATCGTCTAGATTCATGATGATTATCTAAAGAAAATATATCATGTATCACAAACATACTAGATAGACGAAATCAGAAATTAATATAGAACCTTTACTCCTGTCACTTATAAAGCTGAACCTTAGCGTAAACGTAGGAGTGATTTGCTTTAATTGCCCGATCGCAACAATAAAATCCGGGTAAAAATGCGCCGCACTCTGTGTACCAGAACCACAGAAAGAAAAGTGGATAAATTATAGGCCAGTTAAATTGCAGGCCAGTACATTGATAATCCATTTTTTTAACGCTAAGGACAGATCAGTTTTTTTCCACCAATTTTTTTGACTTAACCTGACCTTTTTTATATGGATACAAGATAGCAAAAGAGCCGGCAACAACACCGATTTTAACCGATATAGTATAAAGATATTTAAAAGTGCCCCGATGCCCACCTTACTATACATACCTATTGTTGTGTCATTAATGTTTGTGTTGTTATTACAACGTTTTTGTTAAATATAAACAAAAAGCACGTTAAATAAAAGACAGATGAGCAAGCAAAATAAAAGCAAGTGAAGTTCCATCATCATTGAAATCTGAATGTCGTATTTTTAAACCATGGCTGTACGTCGTTTATGAAACAGCACTATCGGGTACGTTGACCCTTGCCGTAATCGCGTAAGCTCACCCGCGCACAGTAGATACATCACAATGTGACATGCAAATGCAGTACATTACAGGTCATTGAGCGCTGGAACACCAAGACCCTGTGGTACGAGCGGACATTGATCGCACAAACTCATACTTAAGAACTATCGTACCATTAGGAAACACGTTGATGAATCTACTTTTTACACTAAGAAGTTGTAGTAGCGTGAAAAATGTTGAATTTTTGCGCACCGTTTCCTGCATCGCATAGCTGCCGAATAGCTGTCGTATTCCATTGGGATTCGGTAGCTCTTTGGAAACTGAAATATCGAAACATTTTGATGCCCAAGGTTTATTTCGATGGATGAATGGAAGAGAAAACATAAAAAAAGTCTTTTCATCTTATAAAAGTTTGTAAATGGACATCATTTTCTCTGGGCTGTGGTATTTTAGGATATTGTAGATAGTGCTCATAGTTTTTTAAGAGTTTATGAATAGTGTAGAGTTTTTTGTGATTTTCTCTTGACCATCGTGCGCCAATGCTGCGCACACAAAACAAAAATTGTTCATTCGGTAATAAAATCAGAGTTCAGGTATACTCAAGATTAAGTATACCCCGATAATTGCTACAAGCTCGGATGAAAGACGTTGATGAAGTATGTATAGTGATAGTTTTAATAGAGGTAATTTCAACTATGAATATAGACATTCACGAATCTTTTAGTAATAAATAAGATTTTAGACATTAGACATTCACGAATCATTTAGTAATAATAATTGGTACTTGATTTTAATAGGCAGAACGTATCATCATCATATCAGTTTTTATTTACACTTAGTTGTAATATTATATACGAAAGGTATTCTTTTCTTTAATTCTGGTCAAGAATAAGAAACGTTGTGATATTCCATGTTTAGCATTCA
Organism: Carterocephalus palaemon; assembly: GCA_944567765.1. Classification (NCBI taxonomy): domain Eukaryota; kingdom Metazoa; phylum Arthropoda; class Insecta; order Lepidoptera; family Hesperiidae; genus Carterocephalus; species Carterocephalus palaemon. The sequence continues at coordinate 7,218,585 of OX155643.1, read as the reverse complement.
CGCGACACCCTTAATGTATCGATATACTTTTTGTGGGAATCCAACCAAGTGCTATCAAATGTTTTTTGTGGTAGGTCGTCTCGCACGGAGCCGCCTGAATTGACCGGTATGATGCGCGCGGCCACTGACGACATCATCGACTCGCTGGTGTGCCCGCCGCCGCCCAGCGACCCGCCCGTCATCTCGGACGACATGATATCCGGACTCATCGTGCCCGCACCAGCCTGGAGTGAGTATTATAGTTAAACTAGTGGACGCCCGCAGCTTCGCTCGCGTGGAATTAGACATTCACTAACTTCAAAAACGGCAAAGTTTCATACTAACTTTGCACCCACGTTTTACACCCTTATGGGGTGAATTTTCAAACATCCTTTCTTAGTGCTCCCCTACGTTATAAAAGGAACCCCTGTGCAAAATTTCAAGTTTCTAACCCTTATAGTTTAGGCCTTGCGTTGATATGTCAGTCAGTCAGTCAGCTTCTCCATAAAAGGTATTTCAACCAAAATGTACCATTAACGCAGGTTTTTATTTCGGTATTTCTGTATACATTAAAAAATCGTGCATTGTCATGGGAACCAAATATGTATATCAAATTTCAGCTTAATAACTTTAGCAGGTGAAATATTGATTGCAAGAGGACAGGACAAACATACAAGTGAAGTTAAATAAAAGCTTTTAAAATAGCATTAACCGTTTACGAAATCATGAATAATAATAAGTTATGATTTTAATACAGTATTCTTGTTATTCGGATCACTTACATCAATATTGTTTGAAAACATCATCCATTTACCATAAAACAGTAAGTTGTTTCAACTTACGAGCATGTAAAACGTTGTACGCTTCGTTAGAATGCAATTACAAGTTGTTGGCGCTGAATAAATGTTCTCATGTTCCAAATTTTATCGCAACATTAAAATGCCTAAATTTCTATGATACCTCTGATCAACCAACAGGTTGTGAGAAATGTGGATACTGTAATTAATAATGTAATGTCTCATATTGTTTTGGTTGTAGCTTGAACTAGTAGTTGAAACTAGAATAAATCTATATATATAAAAGGAGAAGGTGACTGACTGACTGACTGACTGACTGACTGACTGACTGACATATCAACGCAGGGCCTAAACTATAAGAGCTAGAAACTTGAAATTTTGCACAGGGGTTCTTTTTATAACCTAGGGGAGCACTAAGAAAGGATTTTTGAAAATTCACCCCCTAAGGGGGTAAAACGGGGGTGCAAAGTTAGTATGAAACTTTGCCGTTTTTTGAGTCAAGTGGGCAACCCGAACGCGGGCAGACGTCGTTAATAGGTCTAATTCTACGCGAGCGAAGCTGCGGGCGTCCACTAGTTTAATATAATAATGAACCTCATTGGAAAATCTAGATATTCTTAAGAAAAAACTCTTCACTAAGTTATGGTATAGTTTCTGTATAATATTATATAAACTGTTAATACTTTTAGCTTCGTTGTGTTTTTGTCAGCGTGTGTAAATCTGATTTTCACGGTTTCAAATCTCCTAAAAAACAATAAAATACCTTTTTTAAGCATATTACGACGCTTTGCTTTTTAAAAAATATTTGGTGATATTATAACTCACGTCATTTGTCAGACTAGCGGACTCGAGTGTTAAATAAGGTGCACACATTATTTTCGTAGCATTTACTACGTAGTTGCTACGAGCTACACAATTTGTCACTATTTACTGAATTCGACGGTTCACTTCTTGGGTTTTAATTAGTACCTAAGTGTTATAGAACAAGCGAGGTAAAGTCACTTTTTAATATAATAATAAGTTGCACACATTATTTTCGTAGCATTTACTACGTGGTGGTTGCTAAGAGCTACAATTGTGCAGCTCGTAGCAAACACTGTTTACTGAATTCGACGGTTCACTTCTTGGGTTTTAATCAGTAAGTGTTATACAACAAGGGAGGTGAAGTCACTTTTTATACTAGACTAGTGGACGCCTGCAGCTTCGCTCGCGTAGAAAAAGACCCATTAACGACGTTTGACCGCGTTCAGGTTGCCCACTTGACTTCAAAAACGGCAAAGTTTCATACTAACTTTGCACCCCCGTTTTACCCCCTTAGGGGATGAATTTTCAAAAATCCTTTCTTAGTGCTCCCCTACGTTATAAAAGGAACCGCTGTGCAAAATTTCAAGTTTCTAACCCTTATAGTTTAGGCCCTGCGTTAATATGTCAGTCAGTCAATCAGTCAGTCAGTCAGTCACCTTCTCCTTTTATATATATGGATAGATTATTTGTTATAATTCACTTAAATATGGCCTTAAATATGTTTGGCATTATTTTGAGTTTAATATTCCAATAGTTAGGGCGTTGAAGGGCGGGCGAGGCCATACGGCATCAACTCATCTCCACCATAATATCCGGTTACCGCACGCCTGGAATATGTTGGTATGTTATGTACAATTGGTTTCCAGCTTTTTGAAAGCAAGTAGGCACTTTAAACTCAAATAATATATGAATGTTCAAGTCTGCGAAACCATGTAAAAAATTTACAGACCATTTGCAGGGTTAACTTTGCATTATTGCTCCCACTTAAATGGTGACCCCAATTCATATAACTCTATTAGTATTAAAACAATGGTAAAATACTATGTTGGATTATTTTATTCCTATAGTAAAATCTTTTTTTTCTATTTTATTAAAATTTTTCACATTCAGTGTTTTATTTTAAATATGTATTATTTTTAATTTTGACTAAAATCTACTACAACAATTCGTGATTCAAACCCACGCACACGACCTTCACACGTACTGCTAATGCTCTAACTGGAAGGTAAATAAATAAACATATATAATGTGTAAAATATCATAAATAAAATATTAGATCGATACATACTTTAGCGTTAGTCCTAAAAAGTTTTTATACAATACCCAGTGTGCGACCGACATCAACAAAATTATTATTCAGCCGTTACTAAAGTGAAATGAACGTAAATTTTTTGCTTGCCTTCGGAAGCATAACAAGCCGCGCTTCAATCTTATCCATCTATATATTACTTGGCATCATTTCCAAAGTACCTATCAGATTTTTCATAAACTCCCAATATTGTGGCTGACAGCCAGTACCATAATGTATTTCGAAGATAACTCCAATAGTGCTTCGCTTAGCTAGAGCCACGTAGTCATTACTTTTTATTAAAAGCTTTTATTTAACTTCACTCATACGAGTGTATGTCCTGGAATCTTGCAATCAATATTTCACCCACTTCCACTGAAGCTATCGAGCTGAAATTTGGTACAAATTTGGTATTAGGTTCCGATGACAATGCATGAAAATAAAATAAAAAGTTATAAAAACTTTTAAAAAAAAAAATTTTTTACAGTATAATTTTGTACTTATCAATGTTTACTTGTCTCATCCAACAAAAACTGTATCAATTCTTGTTGTGGAGTGCATTTGCCGCAGTATGTCCTGTTATTGTACTGTGACGTAAGTTTTGTGGCTTCATAGCAGAGATAATCTAGTCGTATAGACCAAAATGGCTGGCAGCATTTTCGTTTTTTTATAAAAAGCCTATTTTTAAATTAAATTTTTGTAGCTATCTAGGTTTAAAAAATAAAACATTTTAACACGACAAATATAATCCATATAAAACCAATTTCAAAAAAGTGCAAACCAGCCTATTTAGAAATGAGGTATTAAATGTAAACAAGGGTATTAATAAAATAGCTTTGTTCCCGGGATTTGTTTGTTCCGTCATTTATTTATATCGTTATTTGGTTCACTCCAAATAACTCCAAATCTACTCCAGTTAAGTCCGCAGCGCGGGTTATGACACGAGAACCAATTACGATATTGAATGGTTGAGTTGTAGCTGTAGGTATTACTGTGCGTATATGCTTGTTCTTCGATTCGATTTAATGCATATCCTAGTTTGCCATATTTTAATATTATTCTCTGTTACATCAATTTATAATCTACTTCCATTCCGAACTGAACGTAATGGGTTCTACGAATCCCATTTCAGGTGCAAATCAAATTTCAAAATTATATCAAGAAAATGGTAAATCTTACACTAAGTTATTATTTGGTAATAAAAGTATGTAGTAATAGGACTACAAAAATAACGAGTTAATAGAAAAATTTACGTCATAGGAGAATAATAGGCAGCCAGCAAATAAATTGACCCGTGTAAGGCGAGACCACCCTGTCACGCGCCCGGATACCATTAACCTGTCGCGTGACGTGTTCTTATAACGACATAATAAAAAGTTCTTCTTTTTCCGCATTACAGTGTTATAGAAAAACTGAAATTGTTACATTCTGAATAAAAATACTAATAACAGTTACAGTATTTTGCTTTTACCTCTTCCGTTGCGATTAGGAACTTTGTAATTTTTTTGTAATTAAAAAGTGGAGAGTTTATGCCAACTTGCTAGCAAAGTACTCATCGCGGCCTCCAAATAAAGGTCGTGACCCCTTCCGTAGGCTATTTGCTTGCCCCTGATGTCGACTTAGCTAACCGAAAAAACTTATTGTGTTATTTCTTGCAACGATGATCTGGATACGAAGCTTGTAAATGCATTCCTAGATTTTTTTAATAGGGCGGAAATATTTAAAAAAATATTGTTCAATCATTTTTATAGTTATAATAGCTTTTAACCATGTTAAAAAGTTAGAAATCCTGAGTATCATAGTAATTCAACTCAATCAACTTTCTAGGTTACAGTTTTTCTTCATTTTCTAGGCAACTTTGTAATTCAAGACGTCGATTAAGTTTGTTCAGTTTCATATTCAATAACTTGAATCTACCTGATCAATATGGTATAACGTAACGGTACCTATACATATAGTATACGTTATCTGGGAAATCAATTCATTGGTTCGGTCAGCATAACAATGATCGCAAATTGCTAAAGCTGGATAGAATAGACAATATCTCCGTGCAGCAAGTTAACAGGGTCGGGTAATTGGTTCGGGGAAGCTATAGGTCACGACTCCTAGCGTGGTGTTTCCCTTGTCACCTTGATTGTGGAACTGCGAGCCGAGATTTTAATTCTGGCCGGGGCAAATATTTTGCAGATTAATATTTAAGTCCTTCGGCTATTGATTATAGATGTTTTACAGAGTGATTTTCCGTGTGAGTGTTCCGCAACACAATAGTCTGGGGTCGTAAGATTTTTTATGGTTTTAAGATAGTATACGAGCCATGACAACTTAGATAGACTTTGAATAAAATCTATATTTCGTTTAAAATCAAGTAATGCATTGCTACCTGTGATGACTTAGATGTAGATTCTAGATACTCTAGAAACTTTTCTAACACGGAAACCACGTATTTTTAGTCGGAACACAATTGCTTTAAAACAATTACTACACGGTGACACTAGGTACTTCGGCGGTAATGCTTGTGGGATTACAGTGTATAAATTTAGTTTATTTAGCTATAAGAGATACATTAACCCTACGATACCAAAATTCAGGTAAAGAACTATACAGTCCCGTGGAACCAGATGTACAAGGCGAGTCTTCAACCTCCGGCCCGCCGAAAGTTAGCTCCCGAACGAATTCCTTTGAAATCGAGAATCTTCTCAAGGTAATTTTATCTTACACACTTAATATTAGTTATGGAATTTTTACGCAAGTCATTGAGTACTTTCGTTTTTTGACGAAAACCTTGTAATTAAGACAGAAATACGCTTAACGATATACATTTTCATTCAGTAGTTTTAAAGCCTTTAAGTAAATGGATTGCAACACTTTCGCGAGATAAGAGCTATTAAAGTCAAGAAGCGTTCAATAGACTGCTTGGATAAGTATGCTTACGTAGATAGCAAACTTTTCTTCTGCTATACGTCCTAAAAACTACGTGTTTAAAGTTATCAATACTTGATTTTCGATTAAGCTGGTAAATCAACAGATTAACAACATGTTTTTCTTGTAAGAAATTATGTAAAGATACGAACGAATAAACGAATAAAGAATTTTGTAGATTACATAATTCATTTTTAAGCGAGTTTACGTCAAGGCCACATCATTACATGACATGCAGAAAATACTCCGATTTTGCGCATGCCATTAATTCGTCCGCCTATTATGTAACATTGTCGAAATTTACAATTTTATTTAGATTCTGACACAATATTTGATTCAACCGAACAAGATTTTATTAATTTTTTATGATTATGATTAGTGCCAGTACCCATAAATATGTACCGAGTGCTATAAAATTCATGGTATTTAATATGTTAATAGATAGTAGGATTAGCGAGACGAACTATTCTTACTGGTGAAATGGCCCAATAGTTGAGGTTCACATTATAAAAATATAACTTTATTATATATTTTACTGCTTTATTGAAGGTTAAGCAGCAACTCCGTAAAGCAGGCTTAAGTAATAATGTAGCAACTCCGGTAAGGAAACTAGTTAGAATATTTTATTAGATTCTATTATCAATTACAGTTTCACTCGTGTTAATTAAACACTAAAAGAAGAAATTATTCAGTGTTCTAGAAGCACTTACGTAAACTTACTTAAATTACTTAGGCCCTCGTTTCTAATAATTATCTTTATAAGCCTAAAAATTAAACATAATTATCTTTTATATTTCACTTTTGTCACCTTTACAACAAAAATGTTGTCTCTACGTAGTTCATAAATAAATTGTAAATCCACGACCACATTTGGCTTAAATAGGCAGCTAGCTGTAGTTTAGCAAAATATTGGTCAAAATCAAAATTTAGATGGCTATTAAATTATCATTCATATCATTTTTAGCACCGCATAGTTGCATTTACGCTAGATGTGGCCGAGGTTGGGATTCATACTGAACAATATCTTGGGTCTGATTATTCATTAATTTTATTTCTAATATCAATTTAAATTCCATGCATGACACACTACCGCCACATCTAGCCGAGCCGCATTAACTGTTGCATACAATACCTAATATAGAAGGGTGGGGGTGTGCGTGTGCGGCAGAGTGCAGAACAGGTGACTGGCTGGTGCCGCTCCCCTGGCGACACGCGACGCGGCTCCCCCACCGGCAGCACCAGCGCCGCCGTCACGCCCTCGCGCCACCTCTCCGACGCCGACAAGCTGCGCAAGGTGCTCATGGAGCTCGTGGACACTGAGCGCGCCTATGTCAAGGTGAGTCTCGAGTGGGAACAGATGAAGAACTAGCGCGCTCCCGCACCGGCAGCACCAGCGCCGCCGTCACGCCCTCGCGCCACCTCTCCGACGCCGACAAGCTGCGCAAGGTGCTCATGGAGCTCGTGGACACTGAGCGCGCCTATGTCAAGGTGAGTCTCGAGTGGGAACAGATGAAGAACTAGCGCGCTCCCGCACTGGCAGCACCAGCGCCGCCGTCACGCCCTCGCGCCACCTCTCCGACGCCGACAAGCTGCGCAAGGTGCTCATGGAGCTCGTGGACACTGAGCGCGCCTATGTCAAGGTGAGTCTCGAGTGGGAACAGATGAAGAACTAGCGCGCTCCCGCACCGGCAGCACCAGCGCCGCCGTCACGCCCTCGCGCCACCTCTCCGGCGCCGACAAGCTGCGCAAGGTGCTCATGGAGCTCGTGGACACTGAGCGCGCCTATGTCAAGGTGAGTCTCGAGTGGGAACAGATGAAGAACTAGCGCGCTCCCGCACCGGCAGCACCAGAACCGCTGTCACGCTTTAAGCCATTCGCTGTCGCTATCAAGCGACATACTTGTTATCAATGAGAGTTGAATTAGGATAGTTGAATTTTTCGTAAATGCCCCGAATAAAAATTTTTAAAGGTCAAAAGCAAAGAAGAAGGAGGAATTGCCTGTTTTCCGGAATTTTGGCTATACGGAATTTATCATCCAGCGTTTTTTATTTTAAGCGTACGTATATTTCCAGCAGCTTTTCTCTAAATGTACTCAGCTGGAGTGTTTTGCGATGGATCCAATTACGAATATATTTTCAAATTTCATCTATCCCTTCATAGGTTATATTTTCCATCTTGCAATACATGTATGTAATCACATAAATATCTGACGTTTTACCATTTATATGGTTGTTTGCAGTTTATCATGTATTGCGAGTTGGAAAATATAATCTATGAACACGTGAACGATGTTCGGTTCTAAAAGATATAATTATGGCTACACATTTACGTACGTCATATCTGAAAGTTTGCTTAGGTTCTTCGAGGTAAGGAATAATAAAATTATCAATTTTTATATAATATTTGTTGATTATCATAAAAATTCAGATATTAATCACCTCCTCTGGGGTTTCGATGTGAATTAAAACATTTGTTTCAAACCATTCGTGGTAAAACAAAACAGTGATAAATATTCACGGAAAAAGAAATACGATTCCTTGCATTGTTTTAGTCGTTCAGGAGAATAAAACCTTTGTTCTTTCAATATCACCATTGCGATATTTTATCGTTCTGAAATACTTTTTAGTAAATAACCTAAAGGTACCTATAAATTGAATGAAATTGTTTAGAAGTATGTAACAATGGTGAATTATAAATATGTATATAAAAGGCCGTTACGAGAATATTGAAAAATATGGTGCCCACACACCAAGTCTCACATTTTACTTTTCATAGATAGAACCGGCATGGAATACATTCTTTATTTCGCATGAAAGAAAAAATCTAGAAGTCAGTTCATTCAAATTGGTCGAACCGAAAATTTGAAATAAATTTATTTCTCGATGAAACCACCTGCTGTCGACCTGTCTGTCGGATTAAATCATTTGTTTGGATGCTAGTAAATGAAGGTGTGCCTAAATGTGAGCTCCAACAATCCAGTATGATTGATGAGTTTGAAATCATAACTTGTGAAATTTCTTGAAAGCTAATTAAGATAAATATAATTAAACAGATTTATCGTACTTACAAGTACTTTTAAAATATACCTAAGTACGTATGAAAGTAAAAAGAAGATATAGTTAATTTATTGAAGTTGCCATATCATGGATTTATTATAAAGTGTGAAAAAGATAGATGTGTGATAGACGCTCCAAAATTTGCGGGTAAAATCTAATAGGTACACCTTTGCTCAGTTTCGCGTGAGTACGTGATATTATCTAGATTCTATTATCAATGAATATACCATTTACCAACACTGAAAGCTATAAAGATAACGTAAATCTACTTGATATATCAACCGTTACTACCAGAAAACCTTAGAAATATTGCGTAATTTAATGTTATATTATTTTGTTAAAAGTACCAATTTCTCTGTAATTTAATAGAATCGATCAATAACTTACGATTGAAATTGTAATAGATTGATTTACAAATAATCTCATCGTCTGCTCGTTTTAAATATTAACTGCGATCAACTTGGGTGCTTACAGAATCTAAATAACTTGTTGGAGAACTACTTGGAACCGCTGAAGAGGGAAACTTTTTTATCAAACGCAGAGATCAATGCTCTGTTCGGAAACATTCAAGAGATAGTAACTTTCCAAAGGCAGTTCTTGCAAAACTTAGAAGAAGCCCTCGAGGCTGAACCTAATTTCCATCATTTTGAATTCTCAAACCAATTTAAGGTAAATATTTTGTGTACAAAGCTTTATTATTCATTCTCGGTTGTTAAATTTTCAATCGGTTTGAAGATATTACTATAAGAAGTATTAATTACAGTTAAACACAAATTATGTATATGTTTTTTTATATTAAAGAAATCTCTTCCAGATAAAGTTACTAGTTATATGTATTTTCAGAACGTCCTGTTCGCAGTCGGCAACGCCTTTCTTTATTACGTCAACCATTTCAAATTATACAGCTCGTTCTGCGCCAGTCACAGCAAGGCACAGAAAGTTTTGCATCCGAGTAAGTTATATTTCAATTCTCGTATTGCGAAATCAAGAAACTATACTCGTCTTCGTAATACTTTAATTTTCACCTTACACAGATGAGGGAAATCAGGCTTTGCAAGAGTTTCTTGCTGCACGAAATCCGAAACAACAACACTCTTCCACTTTGGAGTCATATTTAATTAAACCCATTCAACGGATACTGAAATATCCCTTGTTACTTCAGCAACTGAGGAATTTGACTGATGTTAATTCTGAGGAACATCTTCATTTAGTTGGTAAGCTAATTAATTGTATCAGACTTATTTCAATTTGAAAACCAGCTAACTGGTGTTTTGATTTTAACAAGTGGAATATGCTTTTTTTAGAGGCACTCAAGGGTATGGAAAAAGTTGCAGAACACATCAATGAAATGCAACGAATTCATGAAGAATATGGTGCTATATTTGATCACTTGTTTAGACAACATCAAAAGTCTTGCAAGCAACCTATAGATCTAAGTCCTGGTAAGTATTGTTTTATGTATTAATGTTTTCAATTTTTCATTTGTTAGAACAAAGAAATATTTGTTATTGATATTAAAATAATATCACCTCACGTGTTTCAGGTGATTTGTTATATTATGGAGGCGTAGAATGGCTGAATATATCAGACTTTTTAGGAAAAATAAAGAAGGGACTTGAATTACACGCAATGTGTTTTGTCTTTAAATCGGCAGTTGTCTTCCTCTGCAAAGAAAGACTGAGACAGAAGAAAAAGTTAATGGTAAGTGTCGAAGATCAATTTTGGTGTATGATATCTATAGAGAGAATTTTTATAATGATATTTATCCAATCCCCAGGGAGTTTCCAGTAAGAATAATTCAAATGAAGTGGAGATTATAAGGTATCAAGTATTGATTCCGGTAACCGAGGTGCAAGTGCGCGCATCGTCGGCCAAGGATATGGACAGCCATTTCCTGTGGGAGTTGATCCATTTGCGCAGTCAGTTGCAGCGACGCTCGGAAAAAGTTTACGTTCTTTCAAACAGGTTAGTGGTTGAACAACTTTTTGCAACCACATAATAGTAGGTAGGTTTTTGCAACCTATTTGTGTTTGAAATGTGTACTCTACTCGTGTGTACTACTCGTGTGTACACTTAATTATTAATTTCCAAGTGTTCATTTTCTATGATGATATTTACGCTTGTAGTTTTATAAAGGAACGTCTTATCAACGTGTTTTATTTCCACACCAGCACGGCGGACTTCCGGAATGCATTCCTGAAGACGATTCGCCAGATCATCCGCGAGTCGGTGCGCAACATGTCGCTGCCGAGCTCGCGGCCCGCGCCCGCGCCGCCCCGCGCGCCGCACTCCACGCACACGCACCACTCCGCGCACACGCTTGATCGCGACCGCCCTAAGCACCAGGTAAACACCGTCAATCTACAACGCGTTTCTGACGTCGATCCGCCCGATGATCTGCGAGTCGGTGCGCAACAAGACGCTACAGAGCTCGAGATGGCCACCAGCGACATTATAACTCCGCGCAACTTCTAAAAACTGTTATGAAATATTTTCTCTTCTCCGACTATTCGTTGTCATTATAGGATACTTATGTTTACAGATACATCATCATTTTTTAATTCTTTATCTTTATTACTTTATTTTATAGGTTCATGTCACGCAAGGATTTCACACTTTGGGAAAAACGAAGAAATCAAAAATAACAGGACAAAGACTCTCAGCTGGCAATATTGAAGTAAGTACCCTTAAGACTTTATTGAACTTTTTACAATACAATTCTGTATGCAGTAAAAGTTTTGTTTGCTTGTTGTTGTTTGTTCTTTGATTGTTGTTCATACAATCAATTACTTACACAATTTAAACAAAAACAATATAATTTGTTTTGAGGACGCCGTAGCACGGTGATGTAATCCAGACTGCACTGTAATCGCGGGTCCTGGACTAAAATCCCGGCCGTTGCAGATATTTATTTCGCTAGTAAAGTTTGTACGTAACGGTTATCAGTGTTAAATTATGGTGTGTCCGCCATCCGCAACACAGGCCCTTTAGACATGCCTGCCAACCATGATGTGGGGTGCTAGCGTCCAAGCGTTTAGTGCTGATAATTGTTTTTCCGTCACAGGTGGGTGATCTTTCACGTGAAAATTCTCAAGACGCAGACGAACCCCCACAAGAAATATCTTCCGATGAACCGTCATTTAGGATCAGGAGCAAAGTTATTGGGGAAGCTTCAGGTTAGTCTTTATTGAAATAATATCAACACATAAAACTATGATATACTAGCTGACCCCGCAAACGTTGTTCTGCCATATGAAATTTCAAAGTAACGCGACGCTTCACGTCAGTGAACGACGATAAAATCTTGTTTAAAAAACATTTTCCAGTGGAGCAAATTATGAATCTAAACCACTTTCGAATCCTTGATCACTCACAAAAAAATTCATCAACATCTATCCAGCCATTTAGGAGGTGTTCAGTGACATACATACGTACACAAGAAATATATACATAAAGATAACTTATATATTTTTCATGAATACATCATTAAACTAGTAGCGTCCAACGTCCAATGGCTCGCGCCGATTCAATGTGATCGACAGAGTTAAACAACTACGGGCGAGGGCGTTTTGTGGATAGTGGCATTAATTTAAAATCGTTAAGGCTTGTCGAAGACCTTTGAGTGGCTTGAAAACATTCGATTCTGGGTTGGCCACTAACCCCTCCACCGATTCGCATTGGAGCAGCGTGTTGGAGTATGCTCTAGCTAGACCCTCCGCAGATTTGAGTATGGGGGAGACTTGTGCCCAGCACTGGGACGTCTATGGCTTGCAGCTACATCACTAAAGTCCTACTTACTAAAGGTATTACATTCAACAAATTACGTTGAACGATTGATGGAAATCAATCGTTACATTAAGGTTTGATAGGATCCTATCAGACCTTAATGTAAGAATTCGTGAATTAGTTGCATAAGCAAATAAAAATATGGGTACAATAGACAGAATAGTAATTTCATACATGAAAAGAAGGTGTTCCGACATCGTCTTGAAGAAGTTTCAAATGTCTAACTAGCTATTATGCCTAATAATATTTTGGTAGACTAGTATGTACGTCTCCAGGTATATTTTAATGTTAATAGTCCTATTTGAAACAAAATAACAGACGCGTCGCTATTAACGCGATCTAGAAGAGTCGCTTAGGTACAAGTGTACCTAGAAAGCACTATGAACACAATTATTTACGAATGCAAAGATTCCTATCCCACTAACACTTCTCCATACAAAGCTACATGTCGCCCTACAAAGTTATTTTGATAATTGAGTGGCACAGTTTGACCTCTACTCTATTGACCTCTACAGAATTACCTACCACAATCCTTTCCTTGTCCCAATTTTCTGGAAATAAAAAATCAATCCTGAAATCGCACATAACTTCATTGGAAATTCATGCGCGTGGAAATTTCATTAGTGCATGCGCTTGGGTTTGAACGCTCACCCCCTCGAATGAGAGCTGAGCTGTTACAGTCGGGCTGGTTAATTTGACGGTAAGTGGTGCTAGTTTCAGCGCCAGAGGCATCCAGCGGCGAGAGCAGAAAGCCCGCCACCAGCGGCGCCGACACCGAGGCCGAGGGCTCCAAGTCAGAGGGCGAGGACGAGCCGCCGCCGCCGCCCGCCAAGCGAGGGTTAGGCCGCACCCCCAACCACCTCACCCTCAGGTACCATATGTATGGGTGCGATCCCGACACACACCGAATGTAATGCGAGCACTGTTCTCCGGTTAAGAATCACTCGACATATCTTCTGTCCGTCTTCTGTGTTCAAAAGTGGTGAGAATCAATCGACATGCCTTCTGTCCGTCGACTGTGTTCAAAAGTGCAAAATCGATTGTTTTTGTTGTGTGTTGAGATTTTTAAACAAAATTCTATAAAAAAAATTGTTCCAATATTAAAGTAAATAATGGGTGTAGAAGGGAAATAAAAGCATAAAAAGGAATAATGAGTTTATGTTTTGGCTACTTACTTTGGTTACCTTCCTACAAATATAGATCGACATAACCTGATATAAAAACAAGAGCAAATTGTTTAGTATAAAGGTTATTCCTGAGTCAACGTTAACTTTATACATTAGGTGTTTTCGAAGTACCTACTACGGTAGCCCGTGCCTGTCGTAAGAGGTGAATATAAGGGGACATCTTGATTCACTGGTTGCATTTTAGTGGGGAAATTCCACATAAACCGGTGTCGCTCCCCGCTCCCACGTAATCCGGATTAGCTTTCAAAGGTTTTCAACTCGTTAAACAAAAAAAATATATTTAGATAAGTTTTATCTGATGTAGTTATTTTATGAATGCATTACCTATCACTGACCAGAGTAATCAATGCTCGCATTATGTTTACAGTGCCGACACAATGCACCGACACTCGGGATTCGATGTTTGCGTTCATTCACTCATGCATATTTCTCAAAATTTACGCATATCCGCTTATCTCTACTCATACATATGTCCCGTGCTTTCCCTTGTAGTATTTAACTTAAAAAAAATAGTTCCATAAATACTGTATAATATTTTACAGCACGACATCCACTCTGAGTGCCGGCAGCACGGGCAGCCAAGCTCGACTCATTCAGTCGTCACACCAGCCCACGCAGTACCAGCCTACTATGGTCAAGGAACTAGGTAAGCAGGAGTCGCAATCCCTCAAATCTTCTCCCGAAAAGAAATCGTCAGCAAGAAAAATCAAAGTTATTCGATCGGGCAGCGGCAGCAGCATTAACAGAGAAAGGTCACCTAGTCGTATGGCCGATCACTCTTCGCCCGAAAGGGATCAAGTAACCAAAATTATAATTTGCAAGTCACCAAATAAGTCTAGTCTTAAACATTCGAAGACGTTACACCGGTCTCCCAAGGGCAGCTTTGATCATTCGAGGTCCCCGCGGGAATCTATCGATAAATCACGTTCGCCGCAACAAAGTTTCGACGGCTCCAGATCCCCTCGCGGAAGCATAATGAAGTCTCGCGAGAGTAGCCTCGATAGGGCGAAATCACCAAAACCTGCACCTAAGAAAGGTATAATGAGAACCCCACAAGCTAGTTTCGACAGGTCCCCGTGCAAATCGCCAAATGTGAGTCGCCGTTCGTCTAGGTCAAGTGGTGAGAAGTTAGCAAGAATCGGAACGAATTCATTGGATAGGCAGACTCATTACTCCCAGTTGGCTAAAGCGGAAGACAAGGCCATGAAAATGGGTATTGTAGTGTCGAAATCCACTGAATCAATCGCTAAAGCTATTGAGCACCCGACTTGCGTTCAATGTCACCTTTCTGTAAAAAAACAGTCGAAAACTTCCTAGCATAAGGGGAAGGGCAAGAACCCTAAAGCTCGAAGAAAATCATCAATGCTTCAATCTATCCTAGTTTCTTCTGACCGTAGCAGCATTGAAACCTTGGACGATATGAGCCTCGAGCGTGGTCATTGCCCTTCCTCCCGACATTGCGAGAAGAACGAATTCAATCAAATTCATGTTTAATCTATGTATCTTTTTTTATTATTTTCATTAACATTATCAACTTACATGAAAAAAATGTTTGAGATGAGCTATCCGGTGCTCTAAAATATCTGCTGAGTAAATATCTTGCTTAAAGGAATTGACTAGTAAATTCAAAGTAATGATGATTAATAAACAAAAATTAGATAGTTAATTTCAAATTTACGGATACTTATGTGATTTATTAATGTTCTCTTTATCTATAAACTAGAAAACACCAATTAAATTTATTTTCGTAACTTACGGACGTGGTATTTAATGAACAAAATAAGGTTCAAATTACGTATACGTAATCATTTTGACCTATATTACAAATAGTAGAGAGAACTCGTGACTCTAAAATGAAACCCCATTTATGGGTACCCGATGAATTGCATAATTTAAGAATATAATATATCGAACGTAGTTATATAACATAATATTGATGTAGAATCGTCTATCGAACACAAAATATATAAGAAATTTTCGTAGTCACAAATGTACTAGATATATCCAAGTGATAAGTATTATACATAATTATGGCTGTGGAATCGAACTGATGTTAATCCTAAATCACTTTATGCATATTTTTTGTCTTGTAACTAATTTCACACTGACTGTTTATATAACCAATTCCCCCAGGTATTATTACACTATTACTATTGTGTATATTGTCATAGATTTGTACTATTGATTAAGTCTTCCATTTCGAAATACTTATTTAATTTTCTCTGTGCCTGCTTAAGATTAGTTTAGATAAAATTTATATCCCTCACTTTCAACGTATCTTCTCGACGAACCTAAACGGTTTGGAAAGGGATTACAAATAGGTATCCCTGACGCAAGTTTTCAGCCTTTTACATTAGCATTATATTCTATAAAATATACTTATCTCAGTACACGTGCATGTTACATTTTGAGTATTATAGCTATATACTTATATACTTATTCAATTATTGAGATAAATCGTATAATAAATTTCATAGTATAAAGCGTTAAAATTCACTACTAAATATACCCTTGACATACTCGTAACACCTAACTATAATAGTAGGAGACCCTTCGTTAAATAAATAGAAGTATAGTTATTAGCTGCACACTAAATTTATGTTACCTTATAATAGATGAATGCACAGGCAATTGCAACCCATTAATTATATTATAAATTAGTGTTTATGTAGAAAGATTTAAATCTTAACCACTGGTGCACCTTAATATTAACTTTATAGTAGGTACGTGTCTGTAGGCTTAGTTATAATACGTAACTTGCTCGGAATAAATATTAGGTATGTTACGAAAAATTTGAATTCGATAATAATTAATTGAATGTTCGATGTAATGTTGACGGCCGGAAATACTACTTAGTCATTAATATACGTTAACCTCCGATAACTTCGTATTGGAAAATGTCACTCGGGGTCGGGCACACTCGTGAGGTTTCTACCGGGCGTTGTTATCGTACTGTAAAAAGGAGGTAGAAAAAGACTCGAAATGGCCACGTAATTCAACGGTATCGTCTCTAAAAGGCGGAGAGAATTTAACTTACGATACCAATAATCCGTATCAGGAAGTTGCATTACAATACTTGGCATAACAAACGGTCTCCGTCTCTTAGATTTGCGCTCCTTTTTACGTCACGATCACGACTCTGACAACATTCATCAAACATTCAACTCTTTTCGTGAATCCGCGAAATCCGGAGACCTTTAATGTCGCGTCCAAATCGCCTCGCCTCGAGCCGCCCCCACCCGCACGGTCGCCGCCGACGCCGGCGATGGTGCGGGGCCCTGGGTTAAAAGAGTTCGGTGTTTGGTGTGTTGTAGGGTCGCCCGTGTGGAAACCGCGCGACTTGTTGAGCGAGGCGGCGGCCCCCCCTGCGCCCACCACGCTGCCTCGCTCGCAGCGCCCAGCGCCCCGCGCGCCCCACCTCTCCGCCAGCCGCAAGTCGCTCGCTCCGGACCACCGACACTAAGCGCACACCAAGCAACCACCGCAATCATTGCCCGTCGTTCTCTCACTCACTTCTTCCTCACTCCCGTCTCGTCTTACCACGGGTACTACTAAGTGATCAGTTAAGCTTACAATGGTCTGGTCGACGCAGAATGATCAATTAGGATAACAACGGAAAACACATCAGTCATAAATTATTGACAACCGTTGACGTAACTAATACTTATTTATACTCCTTTGATATTATATTCTATGACTTAACATCCTATCTGTCATATCGGTTTGAGTCATTAACACTTTTTTCTCCTTTTATTTAACTTTAAATGCAACTACTTATCTTTTATTAACTAGGTAACTGTTTTCTTTTAACCTTCTCTGGCTTTGTTTATTAGACCTCATCGTGGTGCTTCGGTCAATTGTATTTTTCTTGGATTCAAGGCCAAATCTATTCCCGACTGATACATATATTTTCTTTACTGACATTGTTACTTCTTGGAAATACTTACTTGAACGTTTGATCAGGAAAAAAATGCCACCTTCGATACATTTCTTTTATTATTCTTTGAGCGGGTATTTGAGTCAAACTTACTTAGAGTTATGCGTTTTTTATTATTTATCATCTTAAAATAATACTTTTTGATATAACAAAGTATTATTTAAGACAACATGCATAATAAAAATGGATGTTAATAATTTTTGAATATCTAAAATATTTTATTATCTCAGTGAAAAGCGAAATTCAGTGATCATCTAGTGACTAGTAACCCAAGGACATGGGCCTTTAATTTTTTTTAATATATATTATTATAATCTGAATATTGTCTTGCCCACTTTGTGAAGTGGTTCACAAAATATTAATATTAAAACATGAAATTGTATCATTTTTAACAAACGGCAAATACATTTGGTAAATACGAGGTCTGAATGATTAAATGGATAATAATTAACAAGGTTTTACGAGTCTCGCAAAAGAAAGTGTCGATTAACAATGGCTATTAGGTACCTATGTGTAATTCTCGAGACAGGACATAAATCTATATAAGCCTGTTCTTTATATATATACGGCTGCAGGTATTACATGACTATGAACTATATGAATTTCTTCAAGCTTAGGAACTTTATGAAAACAGAAAAATAAATTATTGTATATTAATCTAGGAAATCCTTCTCGAAATAACGAGGTTATTAACTAATAATACATACATGTTGACCTTAATATGTGAGAGGATAGACAACATAGATGACGAGTCATAGCTATGCACGTAATATTTCATCCTATGTAAAATAGATTGTTCCAAATAATTAGGGATGTGATATCCTAAGAAACCGAAAAAAAATTTGCATCAGTAAAGAAGTGATTGTATAAAGGTTACATATTTCTACAAATTTAAGTTGTATTTATTAAAGTACTTACATCGATTTATCTATATCGATATGTCTTTATTTGGTTCGAAGTGAGAATGACTCTGAATGATTAACGTTATTTTCACCATAACATTTTGTCAAGCGCTCAAAATCTCTGAATTTTTGTGATACCTCGTATAGGTTTATTAGGAATTTGTCAGCAATTCTGTTATTGATTCATTTTATTTATCCATACTTGATAAGACTGTGAATATCTTGAATGGATTTAGTAAAGAGGAAATGTCACTAAATAAACAATGTCTTAGATACTCATCTATGTATTAAATTATTGTAAAGACTATTGGATTACATATTAACATAATATGACATAGTGCAAAAATGCACCCCTGTAGTTCCACGTATTAATATGACTATCACGAAATAAACTTTGTTAGAAATTAAGTTTCCTTTGAACTAGTACTCACCATGGATTTCCTAAGTTTTTCTTTCCTCCTTCGTAAGTATCTTCATTTACCAAATAAAGACAATATAATTATAAAACCAATAGTAATATGATAATTATATTACGTTACGTCATATTAAATAACATATTAATTGTATTTCAAGTTGATTTTCTATATCTATGGTGGTTCAATGCTTAATACCTATTTAAAATAAGTACAAGGTTAATTTAAAAACTCATCTTCTTTTATGGTGCCTGCATAGGCTTATAAAAATAACAACTTTAAACAATTCAAACATAAAATTTGTTATTTTAAGACATGATAAATTTATGATTAATTAGTGGCAATATGTATTTATGTAAAGATTCGCTGATAAGAGGTTTTGATAACTAAATGTGCGAAGTACGTACTTAAATTTTCTTTGATTCCATTAAAATATCATAGTACCATATTAATGACAAAAGAAAAACTAATAACTACTTCAAAACTTACGTCAATAGCTAGTTAAGTTTCAAACTACCAGAAGATATAGAGAATACATTTATTCATTTCAAATTAAGTAGCTAAGTATTATATTTAGCTCGTATCGTATACCTTCCTATTTTCGATAAATACGCGTATTTATTTGAGTTTGCAATATACTCGTACGAGGCAGGACTCGAATATGAATGACTGTTAAGTCTCCAGTGCCAAAAATTAGGTTCGAATATTGATTGATACTGTGCTTGTTACTACTCAATGTTAACATTTATATGTATATGCCTACTAAATAAATAATATAAATATATCGTCAGAGTAGCTAGCTGTAATCTACCTACCTACGATTAATTTCGTTACATTGCATTGGCAACGCGATTCACTACCCTATAGTTCAAAATGCACTTACCCTATGGAAAAGTACACTAGGTAGTTTTGATAATAATTTCTCTTCGTGATCAAATTCAAAAGTTCTATCATAGGTTAGGCAAAAGGTAAAACATGTATCTTTGAGTTTTTATTTACCGTTGATACATAGCAATATGGTTGTTTTATTAATACAGATATTAAAATATGCTATTAAATTATTAGAGGTTTGTTTGAAACCACGATCAAACTAACTGCTTATGTATGATTTTATCGAGAAATAACTATAGCACTTATGGTTAATGTACTGTTGCACGAGTCTAGGGATGTAAATTTTACATAAAAATTTTACGTAAATTTTACAAAAAAAAGGGATGTAAATTTTACATAAAATCAGATAATATCTTTATTGTGATTACTATAAGATCACATTTCTTATTTCAAATACAAGTCTAACTTTTAAGAAGATGATTTCCTAGCTTTCTAATACAGGGTAAGTCCTGGGTAGACAAAGATAGCCGCTTTGGGATAGTCGCCCCCGACTAGTACATGGTGTTACACCGCTGTGAGGTCGCAATGTCCCCGCTACGGCCGCTCAAAGTTTTGAGACGACGAAATTTTAGGTGGTATTTTTGCTGTCGCCTTGGTTTGCGAAGTATTGATGCCCTTAGGCCTTATAATTCTTTTGTGATTTTGAATATCTTGTTTAAATCATTACAGGTAGATTTGTATCAGTTTGTCTGATCGGAAGTTTCACATCAAATATACATGTTTTTAATAAATAGACCCAATATATATAGATTTCGAAAACTGCTTAAAGAACCTATAAGTATTTGTTAAATATTCAATGCTTTTGATATTATATATCTATCCTCTAATCTCACTTTACATACATACACTTATTTTTAGTTATTAGTATTATTTTTTAGGTTTCCTTTTTCATTAAAAACAGCAAAAGTTCAAATATAATGAAGGTTCTTCTTCCAATAGGGCACGTATGCTTTTGCCAGTTTCCATAAGGGGCAATTATCCGCTATAGGGGCAAGTATCCCTAAAAAGGGTTCTGGAAGATAAAAATATAAAAAGTATCAACGGCTGCGGTTTTTGTTTCTGCATAATGGTAGACCAAAGATCAAAGTTTTTATACGTAACACCTTTAGTTTACTCCTGGCATTAAATCAGCAGATATAAATTAATTTATATATGGACTTACCCTACATAAAAACGGTGTGCAAAGACTTAATTCGCTACGTGGTAACAATTTTTTCGCGTCATAACATATCATTGGCGGAATCAATCAAGTTAATCTACAGTTAATCGTGGTTTCAAGTGCCTGTATGTTTAAATTACGTTACAGTAATTTGGAGTATATTGATTTTATTGTGATCAAACATAAATTGCATTTATATTTTAAATTTTATGTACCTATCGTTTAAAATTGTTTCGTGGTTTATTGAAATAAAACATGTTTATTAATATACATATGTTAAAATATTCGAATTTAATAATTACGAACTTATACAATCAATTTATAGATATTGTTATACTAAGAAAATATAATAAATAAAATGAATAAACAAATATGAGTGGAAAATGAAATGAAGTATGAGCTCATTATTAAAATTGCAATTGTATTTCATACTTCAATGACATTTGACGTAATGTAGGAAAATGAATGAATATTTAGAAAGACTTATTGAAGTTAAATACGAAGGTTATAATAAGTATTGTACTTTTATAATTTCACTTTGCATAATTTGCGTCTTGGTTAAGTTATTGTTTTGAGTTGTGTCAATATATTATAGTATGGTATTGGTATGTATGATAAATTTCCTAAAAACTGTTCTTAGTAAGGTATTATTGGTAAACTATCGTATCGTACCTGCTACTTATTTCAAAAGGCATGAACCATCATAGTGCTGCCATATAAAAGCTGAAGCTACTCGGTCTGAAGCTACTCGGGTGTGTTATTTCACGATATAAATAATAATTTTGTTACGTAGGTAAGTAGTTAAAAGTAGAATTTGCTATAGTGTATTCAGGTCAAGCCAAGGACAGATTAAAATATCAAGTAGGGGTTTGTGATAAAGCTACAGCGGTTATTATTCAGATTGTTTTTCTTTCCGTCTTGAAAAATAATTGATCCAGAGCCTAAAAGAAAGTGCCTTTACGCGTTTAAATTTGGCGCATGCTCGTTACACTTGTCTAAATCGTAATACGAATAGTTTACCAATATCCTACTATTAATCTTGAATACCAAGTCTAGCATCTTTTAGTGGCTTCCAGCAACTTAAGTCTATTTTGAAAATGTATGTACCTATTCAGATTGTTTTTCTAAGTATTAATAAGTTCAATTTTGTGAAACATATGAAAATTACTTTTTATTGCTTATGAATAAATATAAAATGTAACATCTTGTATTTTTTTCCATATATCCTATTTCCATATTATAAACTAGCGGACGCCCGCAGCTTCGCTCGCGTTTAATTAGACATTCACTAACTTCAAAAACGGCAAAGTTTCATACTAACTTTTCACCCCCGTTTTACTCCCTTAGGGGGTGAATTTTCAAAAATCCTTTCTTAGTGCTCCCCTACGTTATAAAACCCCTGTGCAAAATTTCAAGTTTCTAGCCCTTATAGTTTAGGCCCTGCGTTGATATGTCAGTCAGTCAGTCAGTCAGTCAGTCAGTCAGTCAGTCAGTCAGTCAGTCAGTCAGTCAGTCAGTCAGTCAGTCAGTCACCTTCTCCTTTTATATATATAGATGTGAATATTTTGATGTTTGGTGCTCAATCACGCAAAAACTGCGAAACTGATTTGGATGAACTTGGTACACATATAGATAATAACGTAGATTAGAACATGATTACTTATAATCTCAAAAATATGTTCGTTGCGATGCTTCGCACGTTTTTTGGAAAGTTGTTTGGCACAGCGATAGCAGGCGGTGCTAACGATACTCTAGCGTGGCTCTCTAGAGCCTATAAGTCGGAAATAGATGTAACGGTCACAGTTCGACCAGCTATACCTTTTTCTAGCAAGTAACTTCTAAAGGATAGATGGATGATTACTCAGCATTAGCTAAAATCGTATAAGCTAGTTAGTGAATTTTTGGTAAAGAGCACGTTTGTATTATACGATAGATTTATGATTATTACAAACTCGAGAAAGTCTCGTAATTATGCTAGGTATACCAGGCCCTAAAAACTGCATGCGGTGAAATTGCAGATGAAAAATCAATTATACTCGTGCGTTGTTCTCTAGATTAGCAATAGGTATACTTGTAGGCTCCAGGCGTGGCCTAATCAGCACTGTATTTGAGATATATTATTTAAAAATTTTTATGTGGTAACACTTGAAGGTTGTAGGTAAACCTTAATTACAGTTTACAGTTTAGTTTGCTCCGCCAGTCAGCACGTGTTGCGTGTTTATTTGTTCCGTTATAAAATATAATCAAGTTAACATGTGCTAGGCGTATGGTAAAAACCATGAGTCTGTAACTAGAAAAAATTTAAAGTTGGAACTATAATATGCGCACACGTCGCAAAGATCAATTTAGGTCGTCGAGAATATGGAGATCAATAAGGCTTATTTTTATTTTATATTAAAGTACTGCGAGTAACCTGTGGGGTTACCACTAAAAACAGTAATGCAGTCCTTCTTTAAGGCCACTTATCACGTATGTTATATTATAGTACTGCTGTTAACCTGTGGGGTTATCACTTTTTTTATCACTTTACCATTTAACATTTTCTTTCGCCAGATAGAATAAACGGCGAATCTATAAGGTTCATTCGGGCTTCGGGTTTTTAAACATACCTTCTACTGAGCGTGGCCAATGGTCTTTAAAAACACGAAGATTTGGACCCTGCGTAGTAAAGGATTATGTGAAGGAAAAATCATTCGGTAAAATGTGTGTAATTAAATCGTACATCGATTTCATAAACCAAACATTTCAGTGTTCTCAGAAACAATGTTTTACAATTTTCTAATAAAACCATTTCCCTAGATTGATATGAGTGAAACATTGAAAATAATAATTCAATAGGTATTTACAAAGTTAAAGATTATAATAATAATTTCTAAATAGATAATATTTACTTCATTTATCAATTTAGTATTTCACCAATTTTATATGTAGTAGACGTTTGCAATTTTATGGGCGTAATTTGAAAACAAATTAAAAGAAAATAATAGAACGTAACATAAACATAACACCTACCTACGGAAACTGTGGCTGGATAAAGAAATCACGTTTAATTTCCACAGAGTAAAACTTAAAAAGATCATGGTATGTATGGTACAACTGTTACATCAACTAGTAGTAATCACGATTTGGCATTTTCCACAGGATACCTGGATACACTTGGTTTTCTGTAACGAGGCTCATGAAATGTTTTTGTTTCGTAATCGCAGTGACTATATCGACACTAGTTAAATCTACCTATTATAGTAAATTATAATGGAAATTTTAGTGTCGTTTGACTGTTCTAAGGGTTCTGTAAATAGCTTACTGATGGTAGACAAAATTGTAGGATAGTCAAACGGGAAGCTCTATTATATTGGAAATACTTAGGTTATATAATTTTAAAATTACGATCTGTACAACTCTCTATAGTATAAATTATAAACCCTAATAATTAAACAAATAACAATAGGATTAACTAAGGACATGTATATTGAATATACATTAAATAATGTATATCAAACTACACTTTTCTATATATTGATAACGAAATTTACAATAGACTGATGCACAAAATTGGACTCAAGAATCAACAATTTGTTCGCAAGCTTATGTTTTCGTTTCAGTATTATTATTTAAATATTTATTTGCTGGAGTCCGAATTTGTGAAGTTTGTTAGGGCTGTTGTACCTACCCTTAATCAACGGCGCACGATGTTCCAAGAATGTATTTGCTATTAGCTCAGAACATTTAAAAAAATATTGTTGGAATTACCTTTAATTAAATGAGATAAGACTTGACTAAACTTCAATTTTGGCTAGTATCTAGATTAAGTACTTATAAACTCTCAACAACTAACCAAATGGTAGCTAAACTTATTCAAAAAAATCGTAAATCTTATTAGAAAAATAATACATATTTAAATAAACCGTTAATTAACCTTAATACTTATAACACTCTTTAACTATTTATTATTTGTAACAAATTATTTAAAAACATTTTTTGTATTAATATAACGGTTATCGCACTCCATGATATAATTAAACACTAAAGTTATAATATGCATGTTACTACATACATAAAGTAGGTACCTATGTGTAAAAGTTTATTTACTTTAATTAAGTAAGTATTTTATCACATCTACGAATTAATGAAATACTTGGTTTTAAAGAAGATTTATTAATTACTCTATTATCTATATGGTGTTCCATCAAATTATACTAGAATAAAATTCATTCACCTATTTTCATATCATTTAAATTACATAAGGCACTCCAATATTTAACTGCAATATCGAAAGAAGATGAATTATTCTAACACTTGTATTAATCCCTATAAAAATGAAGACGATTGGAAGTTTTAGTTGTAATTCATCCCTTTACATCACAAAACATTATCTTGTATCCACTGCCAAGGAATAAAGCACTCGTCAATACTTCTTGTTAAATATTGAAAACTTGTTAAGTCGAGTTTCAAAGTGAGAGAATTAGTTTAAAAAATATTTTTGTCGATTGGGAAAGCATTTCTGATTTAACCAAAATGATTCGTTGTGCATTCAAGTGCTAAATTAGCATGCCAAAAAACCAGAAATAATCATACTTCAGATTATTCATTACAACTGAAAAAATAATATATACCAATTTAGTAGGTGATTTAATTAAACAAACTAAATACGATAATAATTTAAAATGTTATACAAGAAAACTTTTTATCGCTGATCATAGTCTAATCTGACAAAGAGTTTTTTTTAATGTTATTGGACCCCTAAGTATTTAATTAACAAGCAAGTAAGTATTTAATTAAAAATCTAATTTAAAAATTATGAAATTTCTACTACCTAAATACTCGTAGATTTCTTTAAATATTTTTAATAATGTTTGGTAACATAAATTAAAAAAAAACCGCGCGGCGTCTTCGGGGCCCCAGTACAGCCTAACAAAGGGAAACAAAATAATGTAGGTAGTATAACAACCTTTAAAGGATAGTAGGCGCAAAACTTTTCGTCAATTTTACACAGACAAAACTCATTTTAGCTACATACATGCCTATTGTTGAATTCAAGGTGTTAACTTGACATGAGCGTCGCTGAACATTGATTAAGATTTAAAAATATAGGAAATAGATTAGAAAAATTAGGTATCCTGATTCTTTAAATATATTGTTGAATTACTAGGAACTATACGCGATACATTTATATTAGATATAATGTAATTACCTCTTTCCGCACCGCTATTCCTGCGCTATTTCTACCTATCGACATTTTTCATTTCTTTTTTATAGTAACCATAAAAAATATTAATCTTACTCCCTTGGATTTAGAATCAATATTGTACATATTTATTTTTGTTGTGATTTATACTTCGTTTTGCGCATACCGTATTAGTGTAAAAATTAATAAGTATCATACCTACATATGTAAGCACAAGATTAGGTAACTATGACTAAATCAGAAATGATACCAGGAAACATTATTCATCATGATAAATCATTATATCATTGACTACTAAATTTACAGTATATATCCAATTTCAGATATAAAAAGATAATTGTAAAACTTTATTATATTACGCCAAAGTTTTATCTTATTATTTCCAATTAGCTAAAATTTGCCTAATAGAATATCATAAGTGCATTCGACGTAAGTCAAAAATCGCTTATGAGTATTAATCATTATTACTCGTATTTTTGACTACGGATCTTAAAAAATTTCGTTACTCCCTGACGGAACATCTTAAATGGTTTCGATGAACTTATTGCGCCTTGTTGGGTACGCGACAGGGTCGTGTATATTTGTCTAAACGTTGGTCCCTATAATTTCTATTGTAATTACATGATATATTCCTGGCGGGAGCGGGGCGATGACGCCGCGCGACTAGCGGCCGGGTGCTCCGAGTAAAGGCACATTGAATCTTTGTTATTTAATCTTTGCAGTACCTACCTACCATTCCCACATTCCCCATAGCGTCAACAACTATACTCTCGACTTTTTAAGGTTTGTCTAAAACTAGTTAAAGGGAATAAACTAATTAATAATCTATTATAATATATAATTATATAACATGTATACGAATTAAAGTCACACCACTATTATCTTCAGCCGATTCATTATCGAAGACCTTAAAAAATTTGGTATCACATACTAGTCCTATAATATCGAATTCCATCGATATGAAGCTACACATTTTGGCAACGTGGTGGTGGGACTAAATATTTTCTAAATTAGCTAAGAGACGCATGAGCCTCGAATTAACGCTAGAGCCAGCCAGCGTTACGTTAATAGTTGTCTTCGCACTTGATTTCCCGCGAAACGGGCTGCGTCGACCACTGCAACTCCGGGGGACCGTCCCAGTCTTGGAATGATTCGTAGACGAAGTTGTCATTGGAGCTATCTTCTGCATCGTGAACTGCTTCAGCACGACTGAATGCTTCAGCAAACTTCCCGATCTCGGTGGACCCAAAAGCTTGTTGGAACGCAGGCAGCGGTACCAGTGGCGGCCGCTTCTCCTCCGGCGGGCTAGGTCGCTGCTCGCGTTGTTCCAAGTATCGTTCGCGTGCTGGATGAACGTTGGCCTCTGATGGCGTTACTTCTCTTCTAGAATATTCGTTTACATCCGCATGCTTGGCGGAACCCCCACCATCCGCCCCGTAGGAAGAGTCCTCGAAAACAGGATAGTGCGACGCCCTTGCCTCCTGTGCGCAGGCTTGCCCTTGGTGGTTTGGAGGTGGACCCTGAAAATACATAAATTACGTTTAGACATAAGTATAAATTACGAGTACATAACTAATTGTCAAAGTCCCTATATTGATAGAAATAACATAAATAAGTACCTAGTGTACTGTTATTATCATACTGGAGGTCTGTGACCAGCAGTGGACTAAAATACGAGTAGTTTATGGATAATCACTAATGATATATAAACAAGCAAGGGAACTATTACAAATAATCCAAACTAAAATACTGTAAATTCAAGCTAAAGTTGTATAGTGTAAGCGTAGGTGTATGTAATAGTGTATATCAATATTTCAGTACCACTACCACTAAAACCTTTTTTAGTACACCACACTGGTCAATTACAGATTTCTTTTAACAATATAGACGGACTACAGGCATACGGTAAGTGATTACCATCGCCTATGGACACGTACGGCATAGGTGCGTTGCCTGCCTTTCACACTCTTCTTGAAGCAATCCATGCTCCCCAGTCGGAAGACAGGAGACCAGAACGGTTCATAAATAGAGCCCCTATTTTTAAACTGCTCGTGACTTAATCGCGCGACTGCAACTCATATTCGTTAAATAGAAACAATACCGTACTACTTAGTAAAGGCGTACATTTTTTAAATTGCATATAACTAACGCTTGAATTTGAACCCTCTCTCGAGTGTGACGCGAGTTCAATAGCCATACTAATCTTACCAACCTTCATGAGACGGCAATCAGAGTTGTAACGCATTGGCTCCCTTGAGCCAGGGCCTCTGGAAGCCCATGAGCCGTTCACAGCCCGACTCGGGCCATTCCACCCCCCGACAGGGACGCCCATCTGAAAAAAATAGTTTCATGTATACCAAACGAGTAAATGACAACAAAATCTACAAAAACAACACCGATTGAGCCTGTATTCCAATTTCATTTTCTTTTGAAAATTTCGTGTCAATTTTCCAGTCTGATAATACATGGATTAACCATATGTTACTATACTGACATGATTTTGACATTAGTTTTATCCAAAGAATTTGGAAGTAGACCTATTTCTTTGGTTTTATCGTCCAACTATAAACTTTAACGCACTTGCCCAGCTGATCTGCGATAATAATCTTGCTTATTAATTATCCTTACTTAATACTACGAAATTACAAATGGCATGTTTGTATTATTTATTATTTATATTATTTTTATTTAGTACTTACATATTATACGAATTGAAGATGAAAAATTACAAATGCAAAATAGACAGCAAAATAAATAATCAACACTAAATACTACTACATACTTTCTACATATTTTATAAAAACTAGCTGCAGAGCTGAGATAAATCCAAAAATAATAACAAAAATTTCATATATAAACATTACGCAAGAATTGAATTTACTAAACATCGATCATGTCAAATATTTTTAATCCAAAAGTATGAATCTAGGACCTTTATTCTAGATTTATTTGGACTGGAGTATTATAATGTTTACATTTTCTTAATTCAATAAAGAAAACGGTAGCTATGTTTTAATACATATATAATTTAATACGAAAATTTATCTCAAATTGCATACCTAAATTGTTTAATGTGTTACCTGATAATGTGGCCATAATTGCGGCTCGCAGTAGGCAGGACCACGACCGTTTATTCCACATTCCAGCGGTGGCTAAAACATTAATTCAATACATTACACAGATTTCAGGGCTGTCTTTTTATTTAAAACAGAACTAAAATTTTGTAACCGTCAAAATAATATGTTCATTAAATTCAGTTAAAATATTTTTCTGAAACAAGTACTAACTTTAACCTTTCTAACCATTAATACTAAAACGTGTTTTATTGTTAACTTCTTTGCCTTTTTTCCCTAATCTGAGCTTTGACCTATCAAAATATTACAGTATTTATAGGGATAATAAACATCATTTAAGAAACGATTCGCATTTCATTCATTCGGCGCTAAGTGATGGTGATAGTGTTGTCTAGAAGGGTATACGAGTATTTCATGCAAGTAGTGTGACATTGATTAGAACGTCGGCGGGAATGAAGGTTCCACCGGTATCGATTCAGAGGGCTCTAAGTGAGAAGCGACGGCGCGTTGCACGCCCCATGTACTCAGACGAGTATATAGTAGGGATGTTAAGAAGTTCTGTGACTGAACTGAACCTTTCTTATATCCGATTATCAAAATCTTAAAGCAATCGTGTGTATTAGAATTGTAAATACTGATTATTTTTTACATAACTGACCTGAAACGTCTGATGGTATTTAGAACTCCTCTATTCGACCTTGTCAAACAGTTATAATTGTATATTTTATGTTTTTTTTAATGATTTTAATAACATTATTAAGAATAGTCTATTAAGACAAAAACATGTTATAAATTAAATAAAAATACGAATTTGTTAATAAATGTACTAATATGAAAATAATATATTTACCTATATATCCCAATATGTAAAAAACAAAATCAAATTATATCTTTAATAACCATATTCATATCAATATCTGAAATATCATATCCCCAACGTCCCCGGTATATACATTTTCACGCCGCGTGTGAACTGCCGGTAACAATCGATAATATTACCCTGATCAACGTAGCGTGATATAACACACGTCTATGTTCTATTTACAAGTACATAACTAGGTTTGTACGACGATAACACATAGCTAAATTGGTTTCGCACAGTGGTTAATTAAATATTTATTATTGTGGACAGACATTAATTGAATATTTAATTAGATAATATTATTATTACCCGTTACAAATATCTTACAAGGAATAGTAATCAATACTTTGACGCTTAGCAGCTTATTCACTGCAGGGTATACGCATAAATTATCTGCAGCTGTACTATGGTACAGCAAAAAAAAGTAAAGAAGTACATTATACTATATCAACTTTACTTTTCTTTTACTTTTTGTCGATCAAATAAAAAACATTGGTAGCAATTAACTGAAAAGCATATAATTTGTTAATAAATAATTTAGTTTGGTAAATTAATTTAGTACTAATAATTTAATATAAGAGTGAGCCATTACAAATTGGGGCTATTTTCGTTACCCCGGTATCCACTATGATGACAGAACATTGTGTACAAGAGCACGGGATGCGAGATAACGTTTAGTAGACGCGGGGTGGGGCGGCAGCCGCGATCGATGTCCGTCACTCCCTCTGCACTCTGCGTTGCAGTACTGCATCCACCACACCTTACCCCCAATTCCTTAACCCTTTCATAAGCATTTCTGCTTTACTATATTAATAGGAGATCTATATATTAACAGGCGAAGATACATAATACTTAGTGTTAATTTTTGAAACCATGTGTGGAAGCCAGAATGTGAAATAGTTCAGAAACGAAGAATCATCATAGATTAAAATATAAACTCACGAATAAAACATGTTAAATTTACATACAACGCCCTCTATGAATGTTAATGGTGACTGTTTTAATAGTAAATGGATGATGTTTTGTTATAAAAAAGCCATAAATTGAAATAGTTGAACATTTGAACATCCCTTACGAACTGCGGTACCGCATTTACTTTAATTACAGACACTCCTACCATAACCCTTCATCTATATTTCAAGCTAAAGTAATTATAGTTTTGGTTAAATTAATAAAACAATCCTTTAATGATGTTTTCGTAGCTCCCTACGATGCTGTAGCGCATCGCTACGGTGCTACGCGGGACGACAGTTCACGATTAATTTGTGCCGATGAATATTATATAACTTCCGCAGATTGCGATAGTTTTGACATGAGCGCTAACACCGGCGTATAATTTAATTATACGTCGGTATGTATTGCAATATAGCTGCAGGATGTAAATATTAAAAAAACGTTCGAAGCAATGTATGGCTGCGAAATTACAGGTATTCGGCGTTTGCAAAAGTATAAATGTTGGTAGTAAGTGGTATCTATGGCCTTCGGGTGGCAGGTAGACCGAGTGACGTAGCATATTAGCGGAGTGGCGGGAGATTTGCAGAGGCTAACAACTATTGAGCGGCAAGTGGCGAGCTCGGCGTGAACCACGTGACTTATCGATCAGCGCGCCCACGACACTCGGAAAAATCAACCGCTGACAGCTTTCATGGGCCACCCCCCTCCCTCCGCCCGCCGCCCGCGCAACCCCGTCGCCCTCATTAGCGCCTTTGTGCCGCTCACTTGTCTCGTAATCTGACGCCGTAATGATACCACTTCCAACCGTATGATACTGCTTCCGTGTACCGACCATCTAATTTTGGTAATAATGATTACGGGTTCAACTCTTCATTAAATTTCTGAATGCAGGCAATCCTGAATCTAATTTTTTTTTAATATACGAGAAACGATTATATTCAGCCAATGAGTGAACATAAAATACGAATCTTGTCTAAAGAGGTGTAATTTCAATAAAATATTCCTGTGACCTTGCATAGTTTCTTCCCAACTGTACTTATAAAGTTGACGGGCCAGCGCGTGTTCAATTGACTTTCCTACTTGTGCGCTGAAAAGGACTGTCTGTGGAGGGTCTGCGCTAATATTGTTTTGTAATATTTTTTAGCCACTGAAAGTCTCTTAAAGCGTCGCATTATTATTTTGTTTGCCTCTGTTCATGTCTCCTCCTTTTAAGGATTCTGAACTGAATGGTTGCCATGTCGAGAGGCTACCTTAAATGTTTACTCAGTTATATTAATGTGTTTGTAAGATTTTAAATTGCTTTAGACTAAAACTTGTCAAATACATTTTAGTAATCACTTAGACAGCCCGAGACTTGCATATTTTCAAAAATTCTGTATGTTATTGTGTTTCTGATACCACATATGTCTGCCGTATCTGATAAGATAACGATTATTAATTGAAAATGTATCAATTGATTTTCGTACTCAATGAAATCGTTCAGTTTGTAATATTCAATTATCTATGTTTAACTTGTTTGTAACCTTGAGTTCTGTAAATTATAATTGAGGGACGTCGGGGTCAATTTGACGCGATAAAAGCATTTGCTGAAAGTTAGTTCATAAACACAGATTATAAAAAGGATGTAAGTTTCGCGTCACGATTGTACTCTGACACTGACCTATATTTCGCAAAGCTAGCCGCAATAGTCATTTAGATAAATAAGAGTAACTTTTACTTAAATTCTAATTTATCATTTTTAAACATGTTTTTATTAATATGATTTTTTCTTTCAATGCACTTTTGAATGGTAATCTTGTGATTGAATATGGACTTCATGAAAGACAATTAGAAGGGTTGAAAAAGTTGAAATTTTTAATACTCTCCTCTGAAAGCCGGAACGCAATACAGACATATTTGTTTAATAATTATTATTGTTACCACATTTTATAATTCTGTGTTTCTACATTCTACAGTTTCATATAAAACTAGAACTGAAGTTCCAAAATTGAAAATATCTGCGTTACATATTATATCAGTACCTACTTTACACACCTATCTCCATAAAAGTTATAATTATTTGTTTAATATAAGTTATATGTACCTAATTATAATTTTTATACAAAAATCTAAAAATGACAATAAAGTGTATGAAAGTACTACTAATATTTTAGTGTATATAAAAGTTTGTAAAACATAACAGATTTGGATAAATCTTAGCACATAGGTAGATATTAACCTAGATAAGAACATAGGATACATTTCATCCCGGAAATATGTTCCCTTGGGATGCTTCGCACGTTTATTGGAAAGTTGTTCACAGCGCTGACACCTAGTTCTGAAACGCGGTGGCGACTTTTTTAGCTTTGACTTTCGTAAAATTTATCGGATTTACTGTTACTGATTTTATTTTAAACCTTCCTTTAAGAGTTAGAATAGGTATCGATAACCATGTAAATTAAAGAATACGTTACCGTGTGCGGCAGCGGCAAATGGTGCGCAGAGGGTCGCTGGTCGCGCCGCGCCATTGGCCGCCGCGACCGCGCTTCCTTCAGCGCGTACGCACCATACTCTGGGGAGAAACCTGGGTATAGTACTTGCGTAACTAAATTCTTCCTTTTGTGACCAGTTTAATTTGTAGCTTATAACGTACACAAAAAATATTAGGATTTAATTATAAATACTCATTCATTGCAATTTCTGTTTATTATTTATTATTAAACTACCAAAACAGTTCTTTTACAAAAAATAACTATAATAGAAAAACAATGTACTTCATACTACTCTGAGTATTCGCTACTCTACTCACTCCTTGCACTAAGAAATGTGTGTACCGCGTACTGAACATAGACACGTAGGTTAGAGAGGTCATCTAGTTCCTTCACCGTTCCATTAGATTATTTAGTCATTATATAAATAAAAATAATAGAATAAGCTACTAGCATTTAGTTATAACAAGGCCCGTGCCCTGAACTGCGCCGCTAATGGGTAACAATATGATATGATTATTCTATGCGCACTTTACCAAAAACAAATGTCGTGAAGTAAGAGTTAAATGTAAGAGAAATATATTTAAATCTTTTTAGTAGTATTCTTACGTAAGACGGTGTTATCACATATACCGAGCTTTATAATTAAACAAATAAATAAAAAATTGCCAAATATTCTAAATATAATGTATAATAGATACTTATATATTTTATTATGTGTGTATGATAGAAATTGACGTAATCTATATAATATTTACGCAAAACTTTGTTGCAAATGGACTATTTGGTCGGTAGTCGTTTTTCTTTTTAGTCATTTTGTAAATGGATCGAATAAATGCTATTTACCATAAAAAAATCAATGAGGCTCTTGTGGGATAGACATGGAAATTTTACTACGTGAGTGGAGTTGTGGGCTTTGTTATAAGCTGTGCCACCAAAAAGTGGCTGCAAGTCTGTCATATATCCCAATACAGCAAACAATTCTAGTACACATAACACAATATTTACTATAACAAAGTCATATAAATGACGCTATCATTACTGGAAAAAACTAAACATTAAAAGTTAGAGCAGATAGTGATTGAAGGAGATAGTGTTAAGGTTAATGAAAGGATAAAGAGAGTAGGTAATAGTATTTGCAGAAGAATATTTGTGAGTCTGTACAAATAGATACAGCTAAATGGGAATAGTTCCTCAATAACCCCAATTAAACAATAAATATTTTATATAATAACAATGTTTATCTTTTGTAATTCACCTATCAGGGTTTTATGTAGAGCTTATAAGCCTAATTGGTTTTTCATATCGATCCAAATAAACTTTCTTTTAATTAATCAAAAGAGAGCCGACTCAAGAGACGTCTCAAGCGTCTCGCATCCGCAGCAACTTTAACAGAAAATATACAGTAAGCGTAAAAGTGAAAACGCCGTCCCCGTTTACGTAGCGATGCAGCGTGTATAAAGTTTAGAGGGAAGGCGACGCGGGCGTCAGCACTCCGGTCAATATGGTGAGTGGCTGTGCGCTGTGCGGACGATCAATTCCACGGCGCGGCCACCTGTAGAGCGCGCCCGACCCCCCAAGCCCCACCGGCATCGACACGTGACGTAGACGAGAAATCCGCCCAAACGTAAACATTAATTCTTACTTCATTCTTCATTGTTCAGAATGTCGCGCCACGCGTGCGAATTCCGATCTCACCGTATTGGTAAACAAACACCGACACGCTTGCATATTTTAAACAACAGCGACGACAAACAACAAATGCCTGCAGCGCAACCGTGCCAGTAATTCAATTAGTGCAAGGAATTAGTTCTAGTTACGGCAGGGACAATTATTGATGCATTTCCACGGTAACACGTCCTTCCACTCATTTAGTAATTAAATTTATGCAACTTCGCTATTACTATTATACGAACATCTAAGTAAAGCTCGACTCGTATATATTTTATTGACCTTTAATCGTTTGATTATTGTTTTAGGTAAAGATAATCCTTCATTTAGGCTAGTTATTGAGACGTTTAATCATACCGAATAATCTGGCTATAGCTAGACGTACTTTAAATAAAGTAAGTGAGTATGCTAGGCGTTTGCTGGCGTTTACCCTCAATTATTTATATAATTTTCAATTATCTTAACTTATTATTTCAAATATTCTTTCCTCAGGGCAAGGCTACAATTTGACTAACTAATTTCAAGGTATTATTTATTGTTTCTATGTGTATTTTGTAGGATTTAGTAAGTTATATAATATTACATACAGGAAGGCTTTAGTAATGCAGTCCGTGCTATTAGTATGTGTTGATTAAAACTGGTAGTAAATAGGTGGTGAAAGTAATTAATTAGATTGGTACATGCTACTTTACGGAATGCATAAGTTTAATAAATTTAAATACATATCGTAAATTATATATCTATATTATAACTAATTTATCTGTTCATTTTTGTATTGTGATGTATATATACTACGAATACACACCTATTGGCATAGCATGGTCCGTGTGATGCCCGTGGTAGTCAGTGGAACGCGTAGGGTATTCGTAGCGGTAGTATCTTGCGTAGGGATCGTGTGTGGGCGGCCCGTAGTAGGCGTGCGCGTACGGCGGGTAGGGCAGCGGCGCGTACCCGTAGCCCTCCCAGCCCGCACCTGCGCCCGCGCCATACTGCGCGTGCGCCGCCCCGCGGTACTCCCCGTACTTGCAGCAATCCATGCCCGCCCGCGCCTACGCAGCCGGCAGCGCGCACACCCATGCTCGCCCGCAACCACTCGTACGCGCCCTCATCGCACCAGCACTACCCTTCTACCTTATACCCGCTACCTCAACCACCTCAGCGACGACCGCATGACAATCTACCCTAAACTTTCTTAACAAATAACCCCTAATTAACCAATATAAACTTGCACCCGATGCTCAAGAGTTTACCCGGTGTTCGCGTAAAACGAACGCAGTTTCGCGGCGGGAAACGGACGCGGGAGCGACGTTAGTTAGCGAAAAGAGGTCGTTCGAGTTTGCCGGCGACGTCGAGATTCGACGGGCGAGGAGGGCGCGAGGTGGCGGGCGCAGGGGGCGACGCCCGCTCGCCGCCGGCTCGGCGCAGCGCGCGCTCGGCGGACGCCGACTGAAGGCGGCGCGGAATCGATACGCCGCCGCCGCGTGCCCGCGCCCGCACTACCTGCCCGCGCCCGTATTGCGCGCGAACTTTGTCTTCCTCTACCCAATTTTATATTTAGAACCATGGTGAAGAAATTGATCAATACTTTTGCACTATTAATTAGTACACACTTTTCCTACGTCTCTATACAAAACGTACATCCCGTTAGATGGTTCAAACAAAACCTGACGCGTCACTACGTATTTATTTAAAATATTTTAAACTTAACAAAACTCTTGACACATGACCGGTACCTACGGGACATCGACTAGACAGTTAATTGTTTACAATCAAAATATCTGAAGACAGACAAACAGCTATAAACATGTAAATATTCGTATAGTGTAATAAGTAGAGGTTTTTTGAAACGAAAAAATTATTGCCTTTGAGACTTACTAAAATTGTTAGACAAGTTTATTGCAGATTTGGGATAACGATTATTATCTGATAGCGACTAGCCGTTTCGTACCGTTGCGGATAATGTGTCGTAACCTGGTGGTGAATACTTGCAAAGTTTTATCGAATCGCGAGTAGATGTGCGTCAGTGACCCACATCACACGACGCACACGCCCCTTCGTCCTTCGTAGACCTCAAACGCAAACTTTATTCACTTATTTTAATAAACAAGTAACGGACATGCGCTAACTGTTATCACTTCATTCAATAACCGTCCTAGTTCTCTGCACTAGTGTTTTTGATTTTATCATTTTCGTAGGATGTAATATCAATGTTTGTATGATTGGATGTTTGGAGGTTCATATGTTTGGATGTATGTCAGTCACTCAATCACGCAAAAACTACTGAACGGATTTGGATGGAACTTGGCACATAGGTAGATGATAATATAAATTAGCAAATATGATGAATTTTAATATGTAGCGCAATATAATCGTCACTTTCATTAGTCGCCGGCACGGACAACAATATTAAAGGTTAACCTACTCGTATCAACTTAATAAACTGTAATAAGTAACTAATTAATTTAGGTACGGCACGGTAGTATGTAAATGTACTTATAACTTACTATCTTGGTATCCTTAGATCCGTTAATTTTAAATACAACTCATTGACAACAGTTATTATATAATAAATAATAATAAATATATTCGACATTCTCACACACGGCCATCTGACCCCAAAGTAGGCGCGAGCCTGTAGTATGGGTGTCAGAGACTGATATACATATATAGATATTTTTAAATACATACATACTTAGATAATATTAACATCCAGACACAGAGCAAATACAAGTGTTCGTCACACGAATATTTGTCCTGAGTGGGATTCGAACCTACGAACCGATTGCGCCAACGGGCCCGTCGATATATGTTATAATTTCCTGTTTAAGATGTATAGGATTTACCAAATACGTATATAGTTATAGTTAACTCCAATTTATTACAATAGTAGAATAGTCTTTTTAATCGATTGTTTTTCGGACGCTGCGGTCGGAAAGGAGTGGGTACACTTTCAGGCGTAGCAACACGAACATTATTATTTACTAGTGGACGCCCGCAGCTTCGCTCGCGTGGAATTAGATATAACAATAGTTTTATATAGCCTATGTCGCTCAGTGAAGATGCAGCTTTCTAATGGTGAAATAATTTTTGAAATCGGTCCAGTAGATTTTGTGTGAAAAAATTACAAACAAATGTTTTCTCTTTATAATATTAGTATAGACAATAAGAATCACCGGCCATAGGATAGTGGCTGAAATTCGTCTCTATCTTATTCATTTAAGAATCAATTTATTACTACCAAATGTGCATTTGAATTATTTTATTTTATTAATTATCAATTTTTGTTGTAGTTATGGTTCACTTTTGGCTATAATGGCTTACACATAAGATATAGATATATACGGCGGGCTTTTTTGTAAGACTATATAAGATAAACATTTCCATCATACATTACATAATTATGTGTAACTCTAATGGTTTTGGCGCGCACGCCAGAATAGCTCGCAGATGGTAGATTTTTTCCTACTTACTTGACACTTATCGACATATTTTGGACAATTCACACAATATCTTTATAAATTGTAGCCTATGTGTTATACTGATGTAAAAGCTATATTATTGTAAAGTTTCATTAAAATCCATTCAGTACTTTTTTCGTGAAAGAGTAGCAAACATCCATCCATACTTACAAACTTTCACGTTTATAATATTAGTAGGATTCCGCGGCAACACTAACAAACTTTGAACGGAACTAATGATTAGAAATACACTTAGTGGACACTTACCTCCTAACTTAGGCCTACAGGACTGAAATAGTTCAACGGCAGATACATATAAAGAACTAACTAGGATGTATACACAAACCAACTGACACAATATCTAGGTTACTTACATACATCACATTTAAGTAATACGAAAGGTTTACTACATTAGAAAATATTTACAGCACGCAATAAGTAACGTTGTCCCTCTGATAGACGGCCCTCATATGGGTTTCTACCGCAAAGTTAAGGCTATCTAATATTGTAAAGTGTTCGCCATTATTACAAACCTTCTGAAAATTGAGTGCCATAATTTGAAAGCTACTTCGGAAGGTAAAAGGAAGACCAGCCGGTACTAGTGTTAAAGTTTAAACGTAGGATACGTACTAATATTATAAATATAAATGATTGCATGCTTAGATAATATTTGTTGGTCAATCACGCATAAACCACAAAACTGATTTGGATGAAACTTAGTACATAAGCAAATGATGACATATAATATTAAAACATAGGATACTTTTCATCTCGGAAATGCTCGTATGTTGGTATGCTTCGCACGTTTATAAGAAAGTTGTTAGGCACATCGGTGGAGGTGGCGCTGATGCTAATTCTGAATCGCGGTAGCTTTTTTATTTTATTTACCGCTACTGAATCGAAAATTTTATTGCAACTAAAATTGAAAACCAACGTATATGCAGGTGGAACCGCGGGAAAAGCTAGTCAATTAATAAAAAGGAACCTTTCTCAGTCAATTTATATGAAGCTGATATTACTTTCTTTTTTGCACTTATTCCAGTGAAACTTTATATTTGGGTCGAAAATGCCCAAAGACGTAACCGAATCTTTCGTTCGGCACTAATGGAATTTTAACACGATATTTCCGAGACGATGAATAAAATCTTGTCATACCGAGATGTTTGGGTTCAAAATCCTAGGTTCGCAGGTATCTTGCAAGGAACCTTGTGTACATAATAGGTGTTTACTTTAAATATGCACGATGCGATGTGGTGTTTGGTTGCGCATGCACACTGTCTCTGTGTGTATTATTTAAAAGCGTGTTTCAGATGCAGATCTGCATAGCGAAGAAAAGATTTTTGACATGTTGCTCCAGCTTTATAAATCGTCAAATACAAAGCTCGCAGCTTCAATCGCATCTTCAGAAACCCACCCATAATTAATAATACACACAAAGACAATGTACAATTTTTTATTTTTTTTATTTCTCATTCCATAATATCAGAGTGACCAACTGATTTTCTTCCACCAATTAATGACATACACATACACTTCAAGTCATGAGACTAACCTCACAGAAGTCTTGTATGACGGCGAATAGGTGGATCTGCATGTTTCTTTGTTTATATCTACAAAAATATCTAGGAATGACAATACAGTGCTAACGTTAACAATGCTGACTGTACTCGGACAAATACCGAGTTCGCTTACAGCCTCACTCCCGCCTGATCAATAACATTTCTATTGATTCTCTTGTTACCTATCTACTGGCAATTATGTTACGTTATTAACACATAGGAATGGACATGGGGAGTGGTATATCTTAGTAACCAGTGATTTAATAATGGTGCCATAAGGCCAAGCATATTCATTTGAAATACATGAAGCATGGTGATATTTTTTGCTTTTTAAGGAGGGTACTTAGATATTTGATCACGTAAGAAATAATTTATCGAAGATTTTGTCGACTTCTGTCGATTTGAAATGTTAAATAAACAAAATTTGAAAATAACACTTACCTTTGAATTTATATTAAAACTACTCGTAATCTTTAAATCCATGCACTGACCATACTATTAAAAAAAAATAGTAAACTTACTTTAATAATGACTATATTACTAAAGTAAGTTTACTTATTTTTTTGTGATTTAGCTAAGTATTATTTTTTCGAATAAATAATTGAGTTCTGATATAAAAGATATTAAAATACATAATAGCTCAAATAAGTTATTTTTTATTAATAATACGCTTAGTAGATAGTAAGAAACAATTATTTGTTGTATTTTATTTATCTATTATAAATAAATTCCTAATAACTTGCCTAGAGTGGACTCTGAGATAAAATGCAAATTATGAGGAGGACTTTTGGCAGACCGCAGATTTTCACTCGGGCTACCAACATCTTATATCTCTGCAAGTGCAAGCTGATGCGCGTTGGCACATTTATATCTATACTGCGGCATTGGTTACTACCAATCTACATTACACAGCTGTAGTGGAAAGACCTGAGAAGTAAAGAATGATTCGTACTCTACCATGGGTTGTTACAGAGATATTTCATGCACGCAGGTACATAAGAAAAAAACTTATTCAAAACTGAATCACTAAATATATGTTGTTGGGTAAATATCACAATGCTTATCTGCTCTTATTAACACACACTGTAGGTACCTACTCATAATTAATTTATTCACGTAGTATTTTTAAAATGCACCCACCCATCGTTACAGGTACAAACAAAATTATCGTATATAAATAGATAGGTATTGGTAAATTGCTGTTGGGTATATAATTTTACGATTAGTAAAATCGTCAATAAAGCTTCCATGAGTAGGTATGTACTACGCGGCACACTTTATGTAGAGTCGTCTCTACCAACATTCAGTGATTACATATCGTCACATTTTACCATTATAGGTTTAATTTTAATTGGAAAGAATACCTGAATGATGAACATTATAAAAGGGGATATTATTATGGCCTTATATTATATCGTAGTAGAGTTCAATAACAGTACCTGACGCTGACAGAAACTAGAACCAGGAAAATTAAAAATAAGACGACGGCTCTGAAGCTTTAGAAATACATACTGAATTAATTTATTTCAATTTATTTTTATCCAGTGTATGCATGATTTTATTGCCGACACTACAGGGAGAATTTATCAGAAAATTAAAATATCAAAAAACCGACTTACAAACTAAAAAAGTAAGAAATAATGGTAATTCGTTTGTGGACGCAGGTCCCTCCCACACACAGTTGTGGGACTTCGAGAGCATACTCCACCACGCTGCACCAATGATTGGTTTGTTTATTCACGTAATATTTTTCAGTTAAGCCGGCCAGTCAGTGTTCATCGCCAAGGCAACGTTAGACAAAAATGCTAAGTATGTTCTAATGTAATGTACTTGTAGCGAGCAGAGAAGCCAGGCGCGGGTTATCATGCAGATTGCGGCGAATCAATAGGGGCGCCTCGGCCACTGACGACGGATGACGATCAATAGCGTCCCAACGGAGCTGTCTCCGCATTAAGGGGCTTCCTAGAACGCCTTTACACATCCACAAGCTATCTACGCTTCGCACGTAGCGTTACTATGCTTGCCTTGCGGTGAATCTTCTGTGCGACCTGCTCGCCGAAATTGACTTCTCTTAGCCGGCGTCTAGTGATCTTTGTCTAATGCATCGTCACGTATGACTAGAATGTAGTACCTAAGTACCTAAGCATTAATAATGTCTATCAAAAGAAATTATTTTAAGTCAGGTAACTATTATTTGTAAAATTGTATAAAAAGTATGTTAATAAAATAAAAACCCGACATTTGGTGAGTTTTGTAAAAGATCTTGGTGTCCAGTGCCTCGTTAATTGCCTAATCATTGAATGCAAAAATTTAAATATGGTAAAGTGTATTTATTTATTTATTCTTTATTATACCAAAAAGCTTGTGGTACAAAAGGCGGACTTAATGCTAAAACCATTATCTACCAGTCGACCTTTAGGCCAAGTGTAAGCAAGTTTAAATTGTAGATACCTAAATTTAAGTTATTTACTAGGTACCTAGGTAGTAAATTAAATTTTGCAGGGTCAAAATAAAAAATAAATAATCCAACCTGCGAGTATCAATCCATAACAAAATAAACAAGAAATAAATCAGGAGCTAGCCTCGTATAGGGATAACAGAACCTAACTTAAACCAACTGGAATATCAAATAATCTGTCAATAGGAGAATAATATTACTTTTGGCAACCACACTACACAGGATACCGTACCAGCCTAGCCGAGATTCAAGCTTCAAGATTCCATATTATTTTCCAGCCACATACATAGGTAATTGACTACCCCATGTAGATGCTGCCATCCTTCATTATAAAGAAATTCCCTTATACTACCTGTATATATTTTATCGCTTATAATTATCATAGCGCACGTAATCAAAGGCGTGTAACAACCTAATCTGTCTTTATACGAACCTCTCTAAGAGTCTCTCTACTCGAGAGAAGCCAGTATGCAAGGCTCGTCTCCATTGCTCACAGTGATGCATAGGTAGGTGCATATCCACCCCATTGTTCAGCTTTAAGACACGTACTAGCCTCGTGCCGCTACAATACAAAATAGATGCACGATTTGTCCCCCAACGAATTTGGCAACAAGTTGTGAAATATCGCATTAATAGAGTAAACGTTAACCAGTTGAATAATATCGAAAAAAAAAAAACAAATATTTTAACACACAACATTCTAAGGCATTCTTACAAACCTATAGGTAATTGGTTAGGTAGGTATTTTTATAAACTGATTTGTTGTTAAAAAAATCTGCTGCAAACGAATAGATAATCATTAAATCTTTACTTTCACCAATTCTACACGACACGTTGAAAAATGCGTGGAGAAATAACTCAATTCAATGAAGTCACAGGTCTAGTATAGATGTTAGGCAATCTATATAGGTAATCTAGTATTCTATACAATGCCTAGACATGTATAGAATATCCAAAGCGTGTAGGTAGGTAATGTATGAAATTATTTATTTTATACTTTGGCAAAGTATTCTATACAATACCGAATGCGCAGCTGGTAATGTGTGTAAAAGACAAGAGAGGGGAAAAAAGTCTTAAGGGGTCGTAAAAAATGGTAACCGTATACGTACATACTTGGATACACGTAATTATTTTTTTCAGGCTAATGCCACTCTCGACGGAACCTCTCT
The DNA here is from genome assembly GCA_944567765.1 of Carterocephalus palaemon. Taxonomy (NCBI): domain Eukaryota; kingdom Metazoa; phylum Arthropoda; class Insecta; order Lepidoptera; family Hesperiidae; genus Carterocephalus; species Carterocephalus palaemon. Next base: position 7,174,609 of record OX155643.1, on the reverse strand, counting down.
TCCTAGCCTGAACATTTCGCTTTTTGTATCGGGGGAAAATATAAAGATACCCAGCCTCAGGGGGTAGAGGCTGAGGGACGTGAGACGAGTAACGTTACTCCTAACCTGAACCTAACCTAACTTACCTAAGTTAGTGTTATACGAGTCGGACTCTGTCTGTCATAGATGTCGACAGAATCCTACTTCGCGGGGTCTCATTTTTTGCGAATATAAATAAAACCTAACCTGAACCAAACATAGCAAGACTTCAAAGTTTATTTCGTTTTTTCTTGGGGTGGGCTTAGCCTGCCGTGGGCAGTTACTCATCCAGTTTAATCTACAGCTATCCTGTGAAGAGTTCTTCGTCTTGATTAAAAAGAAAGAGAAAACTTTAAAAGAAGTTAAATCTTCACAGAAATATCATGAATAAGTAATTCTTATAAATAATACCTAATCATTCTCAATGTAAGTTGCAATTTGTAACACTCACTCCACAGAATATTGATTGAAACACCATATTTTTCTCATGAACTTTTTTGATTTTGATTTCTGTTTTATTTTATTTAGAAGACAATATGACAACTATTAACGATAGTAACGTAAATCTGATTTAAAACAATGTATTTTTATTAAAATACATTTTCTATGGCTATTTTTGCTATCTATTACGTATATTTTTTTTAAATACATATATGTAAACGTAATTTGAATTCAAATTAAAAGATAAGTACATATTTAAAAACACTTCACAGTATATACGTTTTTTTACTATGTCCGGCTTTCGACGAAATAATCCCGCTTTTTTCACTCAGAATGTTCCAAAATCCCGACTTGGCAAAAAAAAAATCAGGCAACGCTGGGTAGCATACAATATTGACCTGTATTTGTTTTTTGTATAAACGTAGGCTGAAAAGCCTGTTTCATAACGATTCGTACAGAATAATTTTGGCGCTACCCTGATGACTATTCTACGGGACCCCTAGGTTCCGCGAAACCCAGTTTGGGAATCCCTTCGGATTTTTATTTCAAATTCCGACTAATAAATATTACCTAGTAGGTAACAAAGTTTTCTTTTAAATTTTTTTTCGCATTTACAAACATTAAGTATTATATTGTTCTTAACAGAAATAATTGATCTTTATTTTTATGTTTGTTAATTATTAAAAGAATTTAACTCAATTTCACAATAAATTATTGATCGAAAAACTCGACTCAAAAAAGTTGTTCATCTCATTTGGAAAATAATTTGGGGCCAGGGGGCCTCCACTCCTTTGTTGCCACGAGGCCTCCACACCTCTAAATCCGGCCCTGCCACTGTATCAGGGAAATAAATCCATAGTCCAGTCGACTGTAAACCGAAAGTAATTACGACGGTGGTCCTGTCAACAGCATTAACCCAACTGTACCACGGGCGTACCAGTAGCGCATTTTATTGTTCTGTCACAATTAGAATTAAACGATCGTCGCGTGACCTTTTGAGAGAATAAATAAAAATACAAAATTGAGAAGCAATTATCTTTTATTTATAACAATTTAAAATATAAATCTTGTAAAATTCTGAATAAAATATTCAACAATATATTGATACAATTACCTACTACTATTTTATCAACTACAATATTAAAATAAGTATACTTTTAAAATAGCAATTCGTTTCCTAACAATATTATCTTACAATAATTAAATATACTCTCAATAATATAATAATTTAATTCCTCACTAATGGCATTCAACTCACAAAATTAAATTGCTATAACAATTTATAATATTAATAACAACAAAATCTATCCATTCAACTGTCAAGAAAGTTAGAGCTGAAACTAGCAACATTGCATTCTTCTAAAATGTCGGTAACTTATTAGTATAAAAACTTAAAAAAATTACAGTAACTTCATAAAACTCTTTTTGGCACAACTCACCAAAAGAAAAGTCTCACACCTAATAAAATAAAATAAACTTCGTGGTTTGCCTAACCCCCGTTTATTGTCTATTCTTAAATACTGTTTCATATTTGAGATTAAGAAAATCATTACCTAATCGAAACACAACTATGACAGGGTATTTTAAGAACTATACATTTTTAAGTCATAACACTTCGACAGACTTCAAACACACATTATATAGGTAGTTTAACTCTAGTCTAATTAAATCTGATACTAACAAATAAGTATAATCTAAAATTAAATATACAAAGTGGGTCTCCATTTAATAGATAAGAATTACATGTATAAAGATTAATGTGTAACATGTTACATGTTAAAAGAGCAACATACAACTCTTAGTTTAAGCCGAATTTCGCGGAATTTGAGCTCTGGATCCGTTTGATTTACATAATTATGAACTAATATTCTTTTCTTCGAGCATTCGACATCCCGAGCTCCGGTATGCAATCGTACAATTTCATAAAACCAATAAATAAAAATAACTTAAAATCTAAGTACCTATACTATAATTTACTACTATATTTATTTTAAATAAAACTAAAGAATCATCCTAACCATCCAATTGTATCCTTCGATGAAAAAATAAAAAAGAATAAACAACCAATGCACAGAACCTATACCTCACAAAGTCCTCATTATGAAACATTTAGCACCAAAGAGTGCACAACAAGCCTTTGTATATTTGAATTTTACATTTCTATTACACACTGCATGGAAAGTAATTGTGCAAATGCAAATTTTCATAGCATTTAACACGATGCAGAAGCAAAATCGGCAGTAAGCTGGCTCAATCGCATCGTTACTGCAGCTAAAGACACTTTCATCTAAAAGAACACACAGATTTACATAATTCACGTCTTCATTACACTCAGTCGCCAACGCGTAACATTTTTCTGTAACTTTATTTAATTTTGCTATACATAATATTATCTAAGTTTAGGCGATTGTCGGAGATTTTTAGGATATCATAATCAGCCTCCAGAACCGACATGAGACACTTACATCTAATTATTAATGTATTATTGTGATTTGAACACCACAAGCCTGGGCTCTTACTCTTGAAAACAATTTCAATAGATCGACATGGAATTGTCACGTTTCGTACCCTTGAATGCTACACTAGCGTCAAACATTTTTCAATATTAAGCGGTTATTGCGTGAACTAAATGATATTGCGTAAATTCGTTATAATTTTAATATTGGTCAAATGAGGCCACTCTTGACTCGTTTTTGACGGCTCAATATTGAAGATTAAAATTGAGTTAATGTCAATTTCAGACAATAACGAAAGTGTTACTTTTTCAGCACTAAACCGTTTCTTTATTAAATTAAATTAAACGTAATGGCTCGCTTATCACTTGTGTACGGTGCTCTGAAGAAAGCACATAAGTTTGAATTAAGACAAAATAGAAATTATCGACGCTTAGCTAGAAATATGGATAAGGCATTTGCTTTGGGTGACGAGGAGCTTAGAGCAAATTATCGTGTTTCATAAGATTTGTTTGGAGACATTTATAACGAATTTTTACACTTCTTGTTATATCCCTGAGAAGTGATATATCCCTCAAACTTAAGGTAATCTGTGTATGTAGAACCAAAACTTACAGTTTACACCTTAAAACTTACATTTACTTAAAGACCCACATATTTAACGGTATAATCACAATTACAAATGTCTCGGATGTATCATGGATGCCGTGGCTTCAATCCATAGTAGCCACTGCAGGCTGAGGGTATCTCCTCATAATTGAGGAGGACTAGAGCATACTCATACAAGTGGTTACAGCCCAGTGGCTATCGAACTCGAACGGTCCGGGTTCAAACCAGTGGCACGCACCAATGACTTTTCTATGTTATGTGTGATTTAAGAAATTAAATGTCACTTCCTATAACGGTGAAGGACACATAGTGAGGAAACCTGCATGCCTGAGAGTTCATCATAACGTTCTCGAAGGTATGTGAAGTCTGCCAATCCGCACTTGGCCAGCGTGGTTGACTAAGGACTAATCCCTCCCGTTCTGAGAGGAGACCCGAGCCCAACAGTGGGACAAAGAAAGGGTTGTGATGATGAGCATACTCCACTACGTTGCTTCAATGTGGGTTTGTGAACGTGCGGTATTTAATCATCGTAATGTCATTCATAGCGTTGCGTCCATAGCCCAATGGCTCGCTTCGATTCAATGTGATCGAAAGAGTTAAGCAACGGCCACTAACCCCTCCACCAATCCGCATTGGAGCAGCGTGGTGGAGTATGCTCTAGAACTCCCGCAGAAGTGTCTGTGGGGGAGACCCGCGCCCAGCAGTGGGACGTCTATGGGTCGCAGCGAATGTCATTCAAGTTGTTTTTTTTTTTCTCGTAAGCACTTGATACACTTACTTGTTACAGCGACCCATACAGCCAAATTGTATAAATTGTGACTCGCATTTATACAAATTATATTTTTTTGGCCAAAATACATAGAATGGTGGTTCAAATTACCAAAGTTCTTAAAAAAACTATATAAATCATATATTTAAACTGTTAATGTTTGATTTTGTTAACATTATCGGTTTAAAGTAGAATTGTTCATCACTGCCGCAATTCGGTAACGACGCAATTATTGGACAAGTAACGCCAATTCTAATTTCGAACGCAATTGTGTTCAAGAGTACGAAACCAAATGACACTCAAGATGGGATCGGAATCACATTGATGTTGGACAATAATTTTTGTTGTTTTCGAGAGTAAGAGCCCTGTTCAGTTCATGCTCCATATTAGGGCCGTAATAATAAACAATCCCAAGATCAGGCTCAGGATCAAGGTTTCTAAACCTAAGCACAAATTTTGAATTCCAACTTTTTTTTATTAAGATATGTATTACCGGCTCAGCCAAATAAAACATTTCAAACACACATTAAAAAAAAGGTAAATTAAATTAAAATAATATTTAAAACTATTAAAATATACACATGTTGTTGAATGGTTCTTTAAAATGGAAAATTTAGGATTGCGAAAAATCTTGAAACGTTCTGAAAATTTTGGTATGTCTGTCGCATGTCGCATTACATCATTTGTGCCAGTGCTCCACGCTATTTTTAAACTTGAATCTAAAATTTTATTTTGTTGAGACACTGGGTAGCGAACCGGCACTCTCAGCGTAGAAGGTTGAGTTTTACCAACCGTTCGACCGTTCGACCAAGCGTACTTAATAGAAATTGTTGAAATTTAGATACATATATCGACACCTGCAAGGAAGAACATCGTAACTCATTTTTAGTAACTTTACAGGAGAGCGCGTTAAAGTTTAAAAAAATTCTTAGTCAGTTCTGTTATGTCCTAACGCCATTCACACTAGAAAGTTGTAGTCAAAAAGGGATAATTTATATTACTGTATGATTAATATGCTATTACTACGTTCATTTTACTACCTTTTATGAGTTACAATGAGTTTGCACGTTATAAACTTTATAAAATGACATTGTAACTCAGATTTACAATTCAAAATTGTACGCCTATGTTTGCTTCATAGAAAAAAAAAATTGTAAGTCTGACATACAATGCGCAACATGTATTTTAATTTGATTTGAAGTTACCATATAAGTAAAACAAGTGAAATAATTTAATTATTCATTATTAATTCCAAAGTGTTTGCTCGAGATCAATGCATTGGGCAAACGGCAAAGCCAGTTATCAAGGTTGAAGACAGATTCCGGTACCATAGTCTCGTCCAAACCTGAAGTTTTGATAGAAATTGAGAAGTATTACGGACAACTGTACACTTCCTCGCAAGCCCCAGCTCCAGCTGGCGCTCACGATAAGCGAGCTAGATTAACCCGGCACTATACCGAAGATATCCCGGACGTCAGCCTGTACGAGATTAGGGAGGCTCTCAAACAACTGAAAAACAACAAAGCTGGTGGGAAATCTGTCCTAGTGGCGCTCCAGAAGCTGTTCGATACTGTCATCAATAGCGGAACCACCCCAGAGGCGTGGCGCGCGAGCGAGGTTGTGTTGTTCTTCAAGAAGGGCGACAAAACCCTTCTTAAGAACTACAGGCCCCTTGCGCTCCTGAGCCACGTCTACAAGTTGTTTTCGAGAGTCCTTACTAATCGCATTGCGCGCAGGCTTGACGACTTCCAGCCTCCCGAACAAGCCGGTTTCCGAAAAGGCTACAGCACCATGGACCACATACAGACACTGCGGCAAGTTATACAGAAGACCGAGGAGTATAACCAGCCGTTGTGTGTCGCGTTTGTGGACTATGAGAAAGCCTTCGATTCTATCGAGACCTGGGCAGTGTTGGCGTCTCTGCAGCGGTGCCAGATTGACTATAGGTACATCGAGGTGTTGAAGTGGATATATGAAGCCGCCACAATGACAGTCCGAGTACACGACAGAAGCACGAACCCCATTCAATTGCAGAGAGGTGTTAGGCAAGGGGACGTTATCTCCTCTCGGCGGCGTACTGGCGCCGCAGCGCAGCAGCACGAGCCGATGAGTTGGAGCCAGAGCCGGAGGAGGCCGGGCATCAGAGGCAACTCGACCGCCAGGTCCTCCTCCGGAAATGGAAGGACAGGCTGGCGGAGCCGACCGCCGGCAGAAGGACGGTGGAGGCGATTCGGCCCGTTCTAGAAAGGTGGGTCGATCGCCGACACGGGGCCCTCACCTTCCGCACTGTGCAGGTCCTGACAGGGCACGGTTGCTTCGGCAGGTACCTGTGCAGGGTGGCGGGTCGGGAGCCGACCAGCGTGTGCCACGCTTGTGGGTGTCCAGAGGACACAGCGGAGCACACGCTGGCGGAATGCCCTGAGTGGGTGGAGCCGCGGGCGACGCTCGCGGCGGTGATTGGGGGCGATCTGTCGCTGCCGGGCGTCGTGAGAGCCATGGTCGGCAGCGACAGAGCGTGGAAGGCGGTGCTCCGATTTTGTGAGGCGGTCATGGCGCAGAAGGAGGCGGCGGAGCGGGTGAGGGAAGACGACCCTCTGTCCAACCCAATCCGCCGTAAAAGAGTGGGTCGGAGGCGCCTGGCGCATGAGCGCCGCCTTCCCCCATAAGGTGGGTCTCCGGGCGGTGGAACCGGGGGGTACCATCGCCCAGTGGAGGAGACCCCCGAGACGACTGGCGTGTCCCGTGTTCCGGCACGCCAGGTTGAATGGTGAGTGGCGCCACAGGTGAGCGCCCCACAAGATGGGCCCCGAATCCCGGGCAACCGTCGGCGGAGCAGCGGAAGTATGCGAAAGCGTTCCCGCAGCTCCTCCGGAAGACGGCGAGGAGGAACACCGCTGGTTTTTAGCCGGTAAGAGTCCGGCATAACCCGACCGCGCCCCCCCGCGCCTGTCGGGTATCCATGAGGATTTTCCAGCGTTAAAAAAAAAAAAAAAAAGGGGACGTTATCTCCCCGAAGCTTTTCACCGCTTCATTGGAAGGCGTGTTTAAGCTAACGCCTCACACGCCTTCGATTTGATGATGATATAGTTATCTTGGCAGAATCGCTGGACGACCTAAACACTATGCTAGGGGACCTCAACAGTGCCTCACAATGGGTGGGTTTGAAGATGAACATGGACAAGACTAAGATCATGTCCAATGTGCATGTCAAACCTATACCAGTTGTTGTTGATGGCGCTGCACTCGAAGTTGTTGACGAGTATATTTACCTGGGACAAGTGGTCCAGATGGGTAAGTCCAACTTCGAGAAAGAGGTCACTCGAAGAATCCAACTCGGCTGGGCAGCGTTCGGGAAGCTACGACATATCTTTTCATCGAGATTACCTCAGTGCCTGAAGACGAAAGTTTTCGAACAGTGTGTGTTGCCAGTGATGACATATGGATCCGAGACGTGGTCCTTTACCGTCGGCGTCATTCGCAAGCTCAAAGTCGCTCAGTGTCGCTATGGAAAGAGCTATGCTCGGTATTTCGCTACGAGACCGGATTCGAAACGATGAAATCCGTAGACGAACGAGGGTTACCGACATAGCTCGTCGACTAAGCACGCTGAAATGGCAATGGGCAGGCCACGTCGGTCGTAGGACGGACAACCGATGGGTTAGAAAGGTCCTCGAGTGGAGACCAGGGCTCGGGAAACGGAGCACAGGCCGCCCTCCAACCAGATGGACTGATGACCTGAAAAAGTCAGCGGGAAATCGCTGGATTCAGAAGGCACAGGATCGGGAGGAGTGGCACCTATTAAGGGAGGCCTATGTCCAGCAGTGGACTCTGAAAGGCTGATGGATGGATGGATGGATGATGCCCATATCATAGATCGTAAAATTATATGTAGCAAGTTTTCTTTTATAATAAAACAGAGATACTTCCGACTGTGGAGTATTCAAGATCTTTTGTAAGTCGAAACAAGCTGCTACAACAGAATCAGAGTGCTTGGCTCGGTGTTTATCGCTATCTTTTAAAATGTTACAATTTTGGAATCGAAAATATTAATCTTCGTTTGAGAATGAAAACATTGTAACTAAGATTGCAATGAAAGATTGTTTAACGTTCACGTTCACGTTCACAACATCTTGCGAAAGACAAGAGGGTATCTCGTATTGCAATTTTTTCTTAGTAATATTATCAATTACTGGCAAATTATCAATAAGTAACTAAATATACATTTTTATCATTTTCTGTAAACGTTGACTTACAATGCTTTAATACTGGCTAAAAACATAATTAGAAATAATTCAGATATGGGAGTGAGTGCAAAAAATAGAGCTTTTTTTTTTAATAAAGAATATGATTGTAACTCAAATTCATCAAAAAGTGAGTTACGATGTTCTTCCTTGCAGGTGTCGATATTTCGAACGTCTAATAGTGTAGTAACCCTTGTTATTTTATTTCCCATTATCATTCAAATTTTCCAAGTATAAAATTAAGATTGATAAAGCGATTTTTATACCCTTAATGTAATATTATTCCAAAAATTTTTAGTTAAATAATGGTTACATAAAACCACACAATTTAATTTTTTATAAATTATTAAATTCTAATTTAGATGTAACGAAATAAAATCATCGATATAACATCAAAGGATGCCCAAAAGTAAAGTTTCATGAAACATTCTTTACAGAGACAAGGTTTTTACTGATTTATGTAAACAAATTGAAACGTTAGAACACCAAGACAAATAATAAAAATTATCATGAATATGTGGGTGTTAGAAATACCATTGCTCAGTAACCATTATTGCATAAATGAGTGCCACAGAAAAGCACATATTCTGTTCAGTAATGTCTGCATGTATACATTTTTCTTAAAACAACAATATTAAGATATCCTAAAATATCAATAATAAATCCCTCCAAATGTTCATTTAAAATTTTACAGCACCTACTAAAATTTAGCACATAATATTATTAGGTATAATTTCTTTCACTATTTTTTAGAATATTCAACACAGTACACATTTGGAAAAATAGTTTTGTGTCCTGTACTGAATTTAAAGTAATTAACAAAATGTATACATCCATTATACACTTAAATATAATAATAATTAATATATAGTATAACCTAGTATTATGTAATATACTTTTATATCCAAATTAGCTACATAAATAAACTGCCTTCAACTTTGTTCAAATATTTTCTTACTGATAGATTGAACAATTTAAAATGATATAATTTGATTTAAGTTTCCTAAATTATTATTTACAAGGCACATGTTCTATTAGATAATTCCCACACAAAATAGTATGTATTAAAATTGGCAAGGAACTACATAAGGCACTTTTAACAACAATATAACAGTTCTCAGTTCCTTTGACCATGACTCGACCACATGTGTTCTTTGAAAGTTTCCCTCATAGTGAAAGACCTTGGGCAAAGGTAGCAGCATAATCTATTAGTTAAATCAGAGTGCATTAATCTCACGTGATATTTCAAGGCCGATTGGTTTGAATATTTCATTCCACAATGTGGACAGTCACCACAAATAGCTGCATGGTTGGACTGCTGGTGTACGGAGCTAGGTTGTGACGCCGAGGTGCCGGGACCCACCACTGCAACAGACGACATGCCAGCTAGGAGCATCAATGCTTGCGACTGTTCTTGAGTATACGTACTATCTGAGTCTGTGCCATCTTGTTGTTCCGACAACAGGACCTCTGGTTCATAATCAATATCCGATTTTGGAGACTGCTTCTCAGTTTTTACAAAAGATTCCTCCATAGGGCTCGACTTTATTGGACTTTTGGAGACAGCACTTGTATAAGTAACAGAATCAATATTGCTTTCCTTGGGTCGAGTAGTGTGCAAATCAGGTATTGAGGTCTTTTTCGATGCTGGATTATTGACACAACTAATATCACTTTTCGATGGGTTTATACCTGAAAAATGAGAATGATGTATAACTAAATATAGCAGGATAGATTTATTTTAAACAAAAATCAATAGCATACTCTCTATATCTATGTCTATAACCTGACTTAATTCTCCGGTAATCTGGTAAAATTACTCACCTGAGAGGAGAGATCTGGCAAGCATACTATTTTCATAATCTGGAATACTATCTTCATTTTCAAAATTACAGATGTTTGGGGGTATTGGTGAATTAGCTTCATCTATCCATTCAGTTTTAACAGAAACTGGAACATCATCTTGAACAGCCTTAAAAACAGATAAATATAGCCGATAACATATTTGTTTAATATATAATACTATTTTTAAGTGTAGTACGTAGTAACTTAATACTACAGTGGTGATTAATTGTGTTAAAATGTTTATAGATAGATAACTTATTTAATCATTATCAGATGAGTCTCAAAATACTGTCAATTAACAGGTTTTCTAGGGATTTGACAATTAATTGTTTCATCAAATAGGTGAATCCATCTTTGAACAAATTTACACACAATATACCACCAGGTGATAATGTATTAATCAAGTTGTGCATGTAAGGTCACATGAGATTAAATTACTCATAATAATAATAATGACTTACCATAGTTGAACTTTTGCCATTAGCTGTGACTGAATGTTCATATTTCGTTTTTTCAAGATTATTTTCAGGTGGAAGTGTAGGATTATCCAGTCTTGTTGTATGGGGTCCATTGTTCCTAGCATAAATATCACATGACTCTAATATCTTACTCTTCTTATGCTCTACTACAGGCACTTCACTTGGCTTGTCTGATGTACTGCTTCGTCTCTTTTTTAGTGCTGGGATTTTACTTTCCTTATGAGTTATACCAAAGTGTGACTTTGGCGATATTGTCAATTGAGTATACAGCTTGTTTGTAGTACTTGGGGATGAAATGTTTTCATTCTGAAAATACCATTTTTAATGTTGTCTATAAAACAATACATATCAACATACTGAAATGGAAGAACAAGTTCTTATTTGGAAGGAGTATTCCAAACAAAACTTCCATTCCATATACCTACCACTGCCACCTAAGGGCTTATAAAATGTTTATTTTAAATGTAAGTAATGTTAACTTTGTAAGTTCCATACTACTAAAATATCAGTGTCAGACTATTTACAGTCATTTTTAAAACCCGAATTATCTCAAGTTAAGAGTGTGTAACCAAATATAGTTTTAGGAATAAAAATGTATCCAAAATGTACCTGTTGTGTTACACCTGTTAAACCCTTCACTTGGAGAAGAGCAGCAGTCTGTAAAAAGGATGAAAGTTTACTCTCTTCAATGAACACTTCTCCTTGATACATGTATGAGAGAAGACTAACAATATCGTCGGCTGAAACATCTTTTAGAATTATAACTGGATGCTGGCATGGATTCTCCTGAAAAGTAACATGATGTTAAGTTTTTTTTAATCAAACAATCCAGTTATGTGTGCTTTGTACCATTAGCACAAGCTTGAAGGTTATTAATGGCCTAAGTCATTCACCTTGAACACATTCCTAAAGTACGGACTGCATGCTGACAATATCACTTTATGAGCCTTGATGTTTCTCCCTTCGCAAGTCAATGTAACGTCGACCAAATCTTCCGAACATTTCAACGAATCTAACGCACTCACAATGTTTGTTTGGAAATTATTCCAACGCAAGCAAAACTGATCTGCCATAACTACGTTTCCCCTTGGTATATCTGAAAAACAACATCACATTCGCTATTTGCCAATTCTATGCCATGACAGTATGTTATTTTATTATAATCCTTTAATCAAAAGTCACTCACACGCAGATTAGTTATGTACATAACTAATGGAATTAACATTAGAATGTTTAATTTAACAAATTATAAATGTCAACAATTTTTATTTTAGATTTTACGAACGATCGGTTGAAATAAAAATAAAGTGCATGACCTCCAATGACACGATCTTCTTTCACTTTCATAAAAAAAAAAAAAAATTTGTCCACAAGATAATGTTCGCTTTTATAGTTTTCACCCGCAACGACACGTAACGCGTCAACTGCTTCGCACTTTTCAAATTCGGATTGCCTTTGAAACAAAAAGATTCAAAAGATATGTACTTTGAAAAATGTCTTGAATGTATCATCGTCTAAAGATTGTGTCTCCATGGATTGAAACATCCAATATTTGTGGATATATTTAATCTATTTAGTCTGTGGTGATGGTGTCTACTCTGTGATCGTTTTTCGTACTCTGTGATCTCCAAATACAGACATCTACATCACAGAGTTCATTTTGATCTACATTTCTGTGGTCTATCTTCATATCTGTGCTCTGTGACTATGAGTCTGTGGTCTTTTACTGTCTCTTTTGAATTTTGTTGTGTTGTGATTTGATTCCTCAAGAAAGAGATTTTGTGAAACCACATTATTCACCAGTCACGAGATATTTCCAGGAATTGCACATAATTTGCAACATTAATTTAACGTTAATTCATTTGAGCGTGCTTCTATTAACATAATAAAATGGCAAACGATCCTGAGAGGTTTGATTCCATGCTTTTAGCTATGGCACAGCAGCATGAGGGTGGTGTCAAAGATGTAAGTATTATTCTAGAACCCTTGATAACAACGGCTACAATGTTCGCGATATCAATATAATTGTTATGGTAAAATTGCAGTAGATATATATTTTACTTTTCCAAAATAGCTTAAAGAGGCCTGAAAACCTTATGGTACTAGAGACCCAGAAATATATCGAATGTGCTTGACGGTTTTTAATGTTAAAACTGTGGACGCAGACGAGTCTAATTTTCTTCTCATGTGAGTGAGAGCGTGTGCTTGTCAGAATTTTAATTATGATGTAAGACCAAATTTTATGCAATTGATTTTTAATCAGATATATGAAGGGAAATTCAAAATTAACCCCAAGAACTATTGTTCTGATGCTGAGGTATAAAAAACAATTGATTCAGTATCCTTTCTGAGGCTGTCACTTCTATAGTTAATAGAATATGTATTTGGTTTACACTTGGTGGTTCTTCCACCACTTGTATTGCAGAAATATTATTCTATTACATATTACCTAAATTAGATTGTTTTTTAAGTACATAATTCAGTTCTGTTCTGGCTGGCCTGTTGGAAAAGTGTGGCTATGAATTATATTTATACAAGAGTTCCTTGGTCAGAGTTGCATTAAGTATTACATCTGTTACCAGTTACTTTCATATTATTATGCAATTATTTATCTTACTAATACTAGATAACAGGCAATATGTTCAAATATACCCCAAATTAGTGTTACAACTCATTAGAGACTAAACTACTCATGAGAGACTTGTGGCTCTGGCCAAATATCAGCCAAATTTTTGAATGTGTATGGGATGGGTATTGTATATCTCCATACCAAAGTGCCTGAGAATAGACCTCTAAGACAATCAAGAAGCCTAACTCTATTTTACCCTTATTTAGACATTTACAGTAACAGTTTGTCAAATAATTTAATATTTAATAAAATCAATTTTATCTATAAAGTATTAATACATTTTTCAGTTGTTGAACACAATAGCCTCATTTCTAGCCAGGAAAACGGATTTCTTTACTGGTGCTAAGGAAGGAGAGTGGCAAAAGGTTAATAAAGTTTTTTTTTTCATTAGAAATGCTTATCTTTACTAATCAATTAATGGGAATGTGTGTTTGTTGGTTTGTTAGCTCTTCTCCTCAACAGAATTGCATAGATTTTTGCAGTACTGGGCCTAAAGAGTAACATTAGCTACTTATTGTAGGAAAATTGCTTGTATCCTGTGAAATTGACAAAACACTGAAATAATTGTAAAATTTTTGGTAATCTTTGGTGTGGCTTGCCATTGATAAGGGCTCTACTTATATTACAAATCAACCTAGATGCTAGTTTTGTAATTCTGCATGGAAAACGATTTGACGCAGGGGGAGCTGCAGGGAACGTTTGTCAATTCATAAATGTGTTAAATTTATTTTAAACTTATCAACTACAGTCCAAAGAAGGAGGAGATTCTCAATTTTGTTTTGCTTTTTCAGGTTATGAAGGAGACATTCTTTGTTCATGCACAAAAAGCTATAGATGAGGCTAATAAAGCAAAGAAAGAAAAAGATGAAGCAGATAAGAGGTTAAGGGAAATCCAACAGAGAAAAGAACAGGAAAGAATTGCAAAAGACTTTGAACCAGCTGTTGTAACAGAACTGACTGATCAAGAAGCTATTGAAATGCAAGAAGATATTGAAAAAGATAAAAAACGTAAGGGTAAAGTACAAATCCAATTAAGAAGCAAGTGACTATTGGCATGAGATCCAGGGTTGAAGCATCCATTTGTCAATAAGTCATATCAAAGTCTGCTGCTGGATGTAGGCCTCCATCAATTAGCATCACTCCCAATCCCGTGCCCTCTGAATGTCTCTGTGCCAGTGCGATTATCCAATGTTTTCTTCTAGTTAATGGATCACCTAGTCCACAGATTAATCCCAATAGATACTGCATCAATGATCATTTGTTCCGACTTGAAGTTACCAAATTTGGCAGTATGAATGGGATGTATGGGGCTTACTTAATTTATTGGTAAAATTTTATGCCATCTTTTTGGTATCTTGACGTCCTTCTCGACTTGCCACACCATTCCACTGTAGGGCCAGCCAATTCAAAAATGTTTTTTAGAAACTATTTTAAAAATCTTATCACACTCTTGTGTCTCCAGGTCATAGACTTGGTCAACACTGATGTCTCCTTACCTAGCCTTACTTTATATCATCAACTAGTGGGACCTGTGTAATATACTTTTAGATGACTGTGTTTATACTAATCAATTACTATAGGTCCTGTTAAATTCTGATTAACACTGGGTTCACAAGGCAGTGTACTGCACATTTTATGGTGGTGCCCAATAAAATCCATTCTAAAAACCCATGGATGGGGAATCTCCTTGCACTTCTTATCCATGATCAATGATTTATTGTAACTTTTAGAACTAATTTGTGTTAACTCAACACATCTACATTTCTGACTGATCTGAATTAATCAATAACTAATTAATTTCCATTTAATTTAGATGAAGAAAATGGTAGTGGAGATGCATCGCCTAGTGATGTTGAAACTCCTGATGCGCCGGACGAGGAAGAAGATGCTCAAGAGAAAGGTAAACTGAAGCCAAATGCTGGTAATGGCTGCGATTTGGAACATTACAGATGGACTCAGACTCTGGAGGAAATTGAGGTGAGTTATTATAAACTATATTATGAATAAAAAAATCTGCAATGTTTGCTTTGTATTTGTATACCTTTTGTCTTGTATATTTTTTATTAACTCATCTGAATTAAAATAAAACGACATTTTATTCCTGTTTAGACCTAATTGCGATTTTTTTCAATGCAGTGAAATGAACGTTATCATGTGTCGAATAAGATAAGCGCCTGGATCACATACCTACTGCAAATTACAAAAAATAAATCAGTCTTATTATCAGTATTATTTAATAATAATAATTATTTAATAAAACATATTCAAGAACACCTGTTATCCCGGAAACCTAGCCATAAAAGTTCTCTAATATAATGAAAGTCAGACATGTGTGCCTTATTCTCATTATATCCCTGGGCAACTAATAGGTACCGCTCGCGCCCCCTTGCCCGCCCGCATGCTTTGAAAATGTCTAATGTGGTTTGTACTACTGCTACTTGTTCTATTATTCTGTGCTACTGCTTCAGTTTTTACGTGTGAATTATAGGAATCTCTAGTATCTATCTACTCGTAGTCAACCATTACCGATAAGCGTTGCAGGCACGTCTTGTTTTGTCGATTAAGTACATAGAACATTATTAAAAACCGCAGCGTGGCTTCCGCTATAGTACCTATATTGAATTAGTTATATGTACATATACAATTTTATTTAAAAAAAACTCCCAAGGTGAGAGAACCACCTTGGAAGATTTTAATAGTTTTAGTAAACAAATATGCAAATAATAAGCATTCAATAATAATACAGTAAGTAAGGTTATATTTCTGTTTTATTATCACAGTTTCCAATAAAATTAACTACTTAATTCTAAAATTTTCAGACATTTTTCCAAAAAGCAATTTTTAGAGTAAATCAATGAATCTTATTACAATTTTGATTCCACAATTTTTTGTTAACACTGGTGTTATGATAACGGTTAAGTATGAACACTATTTACATTTTTTGATGCAGATGATGAATAAAATAGTTCCCCGTTGTACATAATATCCTCTATATAAACAACACCTACCATTTTTGTTCAGAAAAAGTGGACTAAATTTTTTTTTTTCATAAAAGCTTTAAATAAAGATGTTTAATAAATAGTTACAAAGCTAAAGCAAAAAAGTTCAGAATCATTTAATAATTAGCTACGTGATAATTAATATTTTTAATCATTGAGAACCCTTTTCCGCTTTTGAATTATATGATACTATTCATGTTTCACCAACTAATGTATTTTGTCAGAAAATTAGTACTATATATAGTATTCCTCAAGTAGGAAGAAGAGTTCTGGTTTTACAAGTATTTGTTGAAAATAATAATATTTTACAAATTGAGCACAAGGTCATCAATAATATAAATAACACAATTTAGTTATATGTGTTCCTACATTATAATTACATTAAATTATTGCACTTAATACAGAAGATATTGCATTAATGACTGCTATAAATCATTAAACCCTTAATTAAAAAATATAACTGATTATAAAACTTTTTCGTTTATAACAAATAATTCAATCATTGTTATGATAAATGCAATAATATTCCTAGGCGTGGAAATAATTGCTTCATATGTATGACCAAAACAAAATGAACATTATCTGTATGTTCACAAACAGCTGATTTTGTTTGGTTGCTTAATGCATAATATTTGTTTGACCAAATAACATAATTATAATTATTAACTAAACACATATGGCGCTTGACACCTCGAACTTGTGCAACGCATCTATGACCGACTTTGAACGGCCTACATATATATTTTGTATATTAACAACACGACTAGGCGGACTGGCGAACAGGCATATAGCCATTTTTATAGTTGTTTTATTTTAAATTTATTATATTATTTTACATGAAATGCTACAAGAGACAATCGACAGGCCCGTTGGTGCAAGTAGTGACCCTGCCTCTTGCGCCAGGGGTCGTGGATTCAAATCCCACTCAGGACAAACATTCGTGTGACGACCATTAAAATTTGTGTTTGTTCTGTGTCGGGATGTTAATATTATCAATTCTTAAATTGATAATATTAACATCCCGACACAGAACAAACTTAGGTACATACTTATATGTACCTATTTAAAAATATCTTTGTATGTATATCAATCAGTCTCTAACACCTATAGTACAGGCTCGCGCCTAGTATGGAGTCAGACGGCCGTGTGAGAATGTTCATGATATTTATTTGTTTATAATATGCATGTGCATCCATCTTGAATAACATGGTAAATCTGCATGATTTAAAATAAAACATCTATATATCTATAGTAATATCATCCACCTCATTATAACATTCCATATTTAAATATATATTGGTTCGTGAAGCGTCTGCATTACAACTACCTACTCTAACATTTCCCAGAAGATGCCACTGGTATGCGTTGTTGTAATTTGCATGTTGTTTTCAAAACCAGCGCGGCGACGGTATGCTTCCTATTATAAATTATTCTTAAATAATGTACTCGATGCGCCTCTTCAACTCCCTAAGAGTATTTGTACATGCCAGTCTCCTTACGCATTCGCACTGTGAACAAAAAACATAATTATACCATTATTACAAAATATTTAACCATCGTCATATACATATATGTAGAATATTTTTTTCAAAATAAGATTTTGATTTGAGCCACAGCATGTTAGGACTTCATGGTTGCAATTTATGGGGAGATTAAAAAGTTGGATATTTTATATGATTAAAAAGTGGGATATTTTATATGATTATAAAGTGGGATATTATTATGTTATATGAAGTATAACTCACTTTCGACGAAACATATGGCAGCGAGAATACAGGCCGAAAACAAAATGGTCATCGATATGACAAGGACTGTGATTTGATGCGAATGGTCGCAACAGCATGACTTTTCTTCCTTGCTGGGTCGATGTTTCGTAAATCCGTTGACTACTGTAAAATGCGTCGAACTTGCAATTGACGTCGTGTCCAGTGTAGGTTCGGATCCTCTCTTGACGTCCTGCCAGAAAGCGTCAGCTGTTTCACGAGTCTCTTCCGGTATGGCCACCACTGTATTGGACAGAGCAGATTTTCGGCCATAGCTCGCAGATTTATTTTGAAGGCAATCGTGTTCTCTCTGCCCTGCATTTCGGTTGTTACGCACCAGTTGAGCTGCGCTAAGTAGCATTGATCCTGACGAAACGCTCTGAAACATAATAGAAAGAATTTGATTTTATTTACGCAGCTTATCTCAATCATTTACGATATTTCTAGGCGTTTTTGACATATCAACCTACTGAAAAGAATTATTGAATGGATGGGTGACCGCTACTGGCAACATTTCATGGGCGCTACAGCTACCGTGCTTCGGAGGGCACGCGGAAAACTATAAGTACCTACAGATACGAGACTTTCATTAGAACTTCAAGTAAATCAGCAGCGTAACATGACTGAGGCGGCATCTTTATACTTGGTTATAAAATACTCATAAAATTATAATGGTAAACAAATGATTACTTATAAAGAAAAATCTCAATTGCCTGTATTGATTTTATAGATATATAGCATACCAGGAGAAAAATCTAGAAAAGAATATTTAGTAGGAATGTGATTTTATCTATACCTAGAATTCCATAGAAGTAATTTATGCCTAAGCACGACATTCCGGATATAAGTGAAGCGCTAATGGGATTGAGAGACCTTGCTGAAAAAATGTGCGGATATTGTGTTTTTATACGCTACTACTACTAATGGATACGTCACGTTACCTAATGTCATGTGCGTTTTTGTTATCAGTCGGATATCCCCAAGCGACGGGCATATTGTTAGCAAATATATATCTACGATTTGAGAGATATAATTTTGTTATTGACTATCACAAATATGCATCTGTGTGTTTTAATAGGACCTAAAACTTTATTATTTAACTAGTGGTGGCAGCTTTGCTCGTGTGGTATTAGACATTCACTAACTACAAAAACGGCAAAGTTTCATACTAACTTTGCACCCCCGTTTTACCCCCTTAGGGGGTGAATTTTCAAAAATACTTTCTTATTGCTCCCCTACGTTATAAAAGGAACCCCTGTGCAAAATTTCAAGTTTCTAACCCTTATAGTTTAGGCCCTGAGTTGATATGTCAGTCAGTCAGCTTCTCCTTTTATTATATATAGATGTATACACATTGCTTGGAATTCAATCAAGAATAAAATAAATGTTACTCGCTAATAAATTTAGCATGTTAATTTCTATAGCTCGGCACTTGCACCTAAAACCTAGTACAAATTCCAAATTTGCTCCAAGTTTGGAATGCTGCAAACGTGAATTTTGTTTGATGCCGGATCCTATTCATTTGAATGAAATTCTCTGTCAGAATTCGTAGTCACGTTAGAATGCACGGGTAAGTTAGGTAGATTTTATATTAGTCATGAACTGAAGTCACTCAATCTAGGTCGTCGTTTATGATTGTCTTGTTCGGCGACATTAGACAATTACAAAAGTTTACCGATCGAGCTATATTTTGTCTCCGGATTCCTTAAGCTGACATTTATATTTAGTAGTTGTCCCTGATCTTCAAGATTTCGTATGATCCGCATAGAGATAGTTCTGAGTGTTATTCTTATTACCTATTAAAATTTGACTTATCACGAGTTTATAAATTGTGTAACAATTCATGTAATGAATTATATATTTCTATAGGCTTTACAAATTGGGAAGTCTATATTTTCGTTTCGATATCTATTACGAACTACTTTTCAACATTATCAGCACACATTCATTAGCCGTTAAAGTTAAAAACCTATAAGATTAGTCTTCGATAGTACGGATAGGATTGCAATGTCGGAAGTTGATTAAAGAACGAACTCGAAGGCATTCATTTGATCCAATCATCCACTTGATACAACTACCGGGCGGCGACATCTAAGTATCATAATGTCCTGAATGCAATTAAAGTTAGTTGCTCTGAACAGTTCCAAGTACATCAGTAAACTTTTCATACTAATTTGCGCCTACGCTTTATGGCTAATTTGAACTAAACCCCTCGGCGTGTAAATCGAAGAGGTTTTGGGGGACGCATCTTGCCGCTTGCTTGTACGTCTGGCGATACCAACATAGCATAGAGCGTCTAAATGCGCTTAGATTAGAGTGGCCAGAATGTTTGCCGCGTATAATCATGATGGTCTTACGTGAGTGCTGTGATTGCTAGATGAGCCTTGGCTGGAGGCGGACCCGCCCCGCGAGCGCGCGTCGCTTGCGCTGCTCGCCGCACTGCTCGCGAGCGACGGCCGCGGTATGTGCCATTCGGGTGTCGAGATCTGAAACGAGATTCATATCCACATGAATTCAAAAAAATTGAACAGTTGTAACGTAATTGTGTGGGTCAGCAGAAAAAGTAGTTAACTGTCATTTTAGTATAATAATTATTATACATCACACTTTAAATCAGAGGCCTACGTTAAATACTTTATATTTAAATTTTGAGTTAAGACAAATTATTTTTAAATTTAGCTAGGATAAATTTACTGCATCTATCAACATTGTAGTGATTTCTAATACCAACAGCTACTAAAATAATAGCCTTTACTTACGTAACGTCTGCACTTAAGATAAGCAACTTAAAAATGGTCATCTCTGACGAACATTCATTTGATGCTCACTGGATGTTCATCATTTTAAAGTAATCAATCAAGAGATAAAATTATAGCTTGTGTATTGTTATGTTTACTTAAATTCGAAAATCGATGCCAAGCTTCCGTTACCGTAAAACTGAAAGAACTTGCTAAAGTAGTAGTAGTAGTTGCTGAAATCAAATTGTAACAGTAATCTTTACATTAACACATTGTCCGTTATTTCATACTTTATATTTCAGGTGAATGTTTGATATTGATATTTTTTCAAATTATATTTATCAAGCTGCCTAGCGGTGATTCGATGTTATTTATATTATGATGAGTGTTTGGTTCAGGATAAAGACTCAAATCTAGTTTTTAATCAGGATGTGTTTTTATAATTTAGCGAATCTGCATGCGCATGGGTATAACGTCATAGAAATATTTATAATAATAATAGATTAATCTATTTTACATAATATATACCAATAGGATACTATACAGGATATCTATACTATATAGGATAGATATACCTACCAATATTTCCTATTTCTTGTTAATATGAGCACACTCTTGAACAAGCCTGAATGTTAACACAGAAAGTAAATATTTGAACTAAACAAAACTTACAAATTGGTGCGAAATTCTTATTGTTGAAAGGTTTATCTTGGTGAATAACGTAGGAAAAAGATTTGAATCATACCTAGATTTTGACTATTAAGGTATGTCAAAAAAGGTGGAAATTATAGTTACTCTGGGTGACCCTTATTGAGTAACCAACAGATATTAAGCTGGGCATAGTGTGCAACCACTTGCAACTAGTTGCAACAAACAACCGCCATAATTATAATAATATGCAACATGCATGTCATATCTTTCATGCGGCATATAATAAGTACTACATTAACTTCTGTAGTCCTGTAGGCATTCAGAAGCTACATTTCTTACTACAAAATTGTTAAAAAAGTTACATCTATTTAATTTTTAGGTCAAGTTTTGTTCGGAGTCCGATTGATTTTGTCAGATACGGTGTTCAAGGTTCGCGTTCTCTTTATTTGCGGTCTTGTTTCGTCGGCCTCTGGCGCAATAAATCTTAGTTTTGCTTTCAACTTCATGGTCCTCTTTGTTGCTTTGATAAGGTGATGGATAAGCATAAAGGTAGCTAGAGTAATAAAGTTCTTCTTTTAAGGCATACACGAGGTTAATGTGTAACTTCTTTGAGCGCAGAATTAGCTCTTGGCTGTAAGTTATAAAATATGCAGCCAATATCAACGATTTCCTAAATCTATTCCCACCTTGTGCAGTAAGTACTGCTGAGAATCGGTGGGCGCATGTTGCAAAATGTTTGTCTAAATGTACAGAAACCGGTTCCATTCCTGGCGTCACCATGGTAACTACAGAACAGCCTTTGCAACAAGTACTGTTCACTTTCGCTATTTATACAAATACAATCTAAGTCATATCCGTATTAAAGTTAATATTTCGTTTAAATTCGTGTCAGTAAACGTTAGACATTCGGCGTTAATAAACAAATATGTATGTGGTAGATTAAAAAATTATCGGTACCTACACCTGGTTTATGACTCTAAATAGTCCAAAAACAGTTAAACGGCACGTGTTCGACAATGGATTTGTACCTCACATCATCATTCAGGATTTAATTGATAAAAACACGTGGCGAGCACACGTTATGAGGCACATTGCGCTTCCTAAGTGTGGATATCTCGGTAAACGTCAATATGTTGTGCGACGTGTGTCCTAGCACGTGGAGTCCGGCGCGGTTCCCTTCCTTCGTTACCTTCTAACAGTTAGCATTCACTTCCATGGGCTGTGCACGTTCTGCTGCGAATATTTTAAATGTAATTATGTCTAACTTACGAATTTATAACACTGCTCGATCTAAGTTATCGTATTCTACACATTAACCATTTCTAATAAAGTTTGCCGATTGAAAAAACGCAATTATTATTAACTTATATTTACTTAAGGACTACGAACAGTGGGAAAATTGGTTGTTACTTACGTATACGGTCCTTATGTATAAGTGAGAAGTGTATTCGTTGGTTTGTCCGTTTCCTTCTAAACAGCATGAAAAATCGACATGATTTTTGCATAGATGTAGGGCCTGGCAAGTGACGTACTTTTTATCCCGGAAAATTGCACGGTTCCCGTGAAATAAAAAATTAAATATCATGGACATTCTCACACACCCCCATCGGACCCCAAACTAGGCGCGAGCCTGTACCTACTGTGGGTGTCAGTGACATTACATCAGTATATACATTGATATTTTGAAATACATACATAAATTGATAATATTAACATCCAGACAGAATAAACAAGTGTTCGTCTCACTAATGTTTGTTCTGAGTGGAATTCGAACCCACGACTACTGGTGTAACAGGCAGGGGCACTACCGATTACGCCCGGATTATCCAATTAGCATCACGTCCAATTGCGTTAATGGATAAGACACTGTAATAATCGTTCAATTTTTAATTGATAATAAATTAACTATTGATCAGTTTTTAATAGATTGATCTATTGATCTTGGATTATGACCGGCCGAACTACGGGTGATACTAAATTTTTATTAGTAGGTACTAATATTTGCCGTTGATAAAGTAATTAGTATTTTAAGCCATCCCTTAATACGGAACACAAATTGACGCAGGCGGAGTCGCGGGGAAAGTTGGTAGATTAAATACCCCATAACCACAGCTGAAGTCTAGAGCATACCCGTGCTCATTAGTGCGACGCCTATAGGCTGTAGCTTTTTAATATTTAATTTTAATTTTAATAATTTGAAAAAAATCTACAATTTAGTTCGGTTGTGTACGAAAGCGCGATTATTAGTTTTTTAAACGATGTTGTTATTATTTTATACATTTATTGTTACCTTAACGAACAAGCAGTCTTGTAACTTAGCAGCAATTAGGTGAAAATATGTCTTAATAATTACAGAAGGTCATTACGGTATTAAAAATTGTTAAACAAATGGTGTACGACTTGGATGTTACTTCTAGCGAAGGAAGGTATTACTTTGTAGTAAATTGCATAGATAACGTGAAAACAATTGTCATGTAAATTACAAAGATTATGTAAAGAACATTAAAGCTTCTGTAATGAAACAGCAAGTTTATCTGGTTATTTAACTAACGGTGATGGAACATCAGCATACATAGTAATCACAGATGAAGAGTTGAATAACATGTTCGGCTCATCGAGACGTATGTTATGCAATAGCGACAGTAATCTTGACGAATCTAATTGAATGCGCTCGTACACGCGTGCCTATAACGGTGTATTGTGTGATCACGGAACACATTAACATTACAAGTACATTCTTAATGGGAATAGCTATTTTGGTATTAGAACATTTTTGTTACATAATAAACTTTATTCTTACATAATAAGAAGGATTACATTGATTCATTTCCTGTCCCTAATCTCTGCATCCTCTGTCAACGGTTTAGCAACATCTAACAATGGTTAGATCATTTTATTTATTTTTGTAATTTATTTTTACAACTTTATTGACACCTCTAAAGTGATATACAATGGACGGACTTAATGTCTTATGGTCATTTTATACCAGTCAAACCCTGGTTGAGTGGGTAAAATTTGCGTTAGTTGGAAAAAAAACTTAATGTATTCTTATTAAGTCAATATTTCAAACGTGTGATTTTAGACAATTTAGACTAAGTGTTACTACCGCTCTCTTCTGAAACAATGCTTGGAACATTAACCATGATAATCAGTTAACGACCATCTCGACTGTTCTCCTTTAGAAGAGAAAGTTGCTTGTTGCACGGGTCTTCTTGGAATACTTTCGGAGCTGCAAATGTCACAATGGCTAACGGATTGGGTTCATGATTTCAATACTTTTGATTTCATTTCTTTCTTCAGGTTTATAATGATATGTACATATCATTGCCATGTTGATTCCGAGAATGAAATGATAACTGTAAAAATATTCTGGAATACTTTTATCTGATATGGAATATTATATGTAATAAATACTGCAACGTGAATTCCCAATAAATTTAGCGGCACATATGATGCCGAATTCAATATAATTAATTAATTCATAATAAAACGTTAATTTGCAGACAAATTTGCTAAGCAAAGATTATTTCATGTACATGGTTAATGGCCAGTTAAATTGAAATGAAAAATTCCAATGTAACAGAAATTACTGATTGGATGCGCGAAGATTGCATCGTAAAATATAATAACACTTCAGTGAGTAATTCAAGGAGTATTTTTAGTGGTAACACCGTAACGTAGTTTTGACCGTCCAATTATCATATTTTATACGTGATTACATGAGGACACAGCAACATAAATTTATTGTTCACGCTGGTCACAAACACTAGCATGATTCTTAAGCATGTCCTTGAACTCAATTGGTTGTATTTATGAAGCTAACAGGAATCGTGTCAATGCAAATTGCTTGGAAGCTGTTCTACTACTGACTGAATGACAGTGAAGAACTGCGTTTGACATTCAGCAAGTATGGCTAAAAATTATATATTTAAATAAACTTAAACCCATCTGGGGCTGAAACCTCAGAGATATCCTAATACCGAATTTATAATAATGGACAATGTTGCTGCCTAGTTTTAGCCCCTCAATATTTTTTTAAATACACACATTGCAATGTTATTTATTAGAATAGAAGTTTTATTGGAACAGAGATATTACAGCATGATTAACAATTATTTGTCTTTAAATAACAGTTTAAAAAAAACAATCTCAAATTAACGATTATATTCTCCGAGGATCTAAATTGTATCACCGCGTATTAAAACTAATACTAGGCAGTTGAACTCAACCCTTGAATAAAGACCATGGTAAATCAAATGCATAATTTTTATAGTCATGTCGACTTGACTAGTCATTATGACGATTTTGGTTAGTTATGCAACCGAGATTAAAAACAGTATCAAGACATGAACAAAAAACAAGCAACACCAAAAACTGTAGGAAATCATCGATCTTTGAACTTATCCATCGACTTCCCTGATTGAGTCAATAATTACACTTGCCGTAAGATTGACGTACGTAATTTGAGTGGGATGTTAGGATTGAAAAAGTGACCATGAAGTAGGTTACTCATCCGGATTCCTGTATCGATGCCTTTGATGACATCATTAGCTGAGGTGACGTACATAATATGGGGTTACGTTACGTTTCGTTGAGAACATGAAAATTGTGTTTTTACTTTGCATCCATATTAAAATTATGTAACAGTCCATTTTTTGATAGCAATCTGTCACAGTAACAAATGGGCTGCGGCTTTTTAGTTAGTACATCCTATACAAAGATTCGTTTACCTTGACAAACTGGTGTCTTTGTAAAAATAGTCTTCCTGACTGTCATGTTAAGTGAATGATAAATATCAAGTCGTCTTTGTATATTTTGTCACTAGTGTCAATTGAGATTAAGGTCACTTGCATTTAATTTTGTTTTGCCTGAGTTTAGAAATTCGTTTTCGAAAATTTGGACTTTGGTGGGTACGACTTTGCAGCAACGCTTTAAGTAGTTTCGTTGTCTATTATATTATGCATTTCGAAAGCTTAACAGTTGATCGATTTCGGTGGTTCTAGTCTATTTTAAATAAGAAACAATATTTATTGCTTTCACTTTTTTCGCCTCGAATCACGTTTATTTTACAATTGCAGTTACCAGGTCGAAAGCACATACTTTTTTTTTTCATAATTGTGACATGTTTTGTAAATGTAAATTAACATATACATATTTAAAAATTACACACAATGACATAAGAGTGTGAGTTTCTGTATGAAAGACTTGTTGATCTACTACTGCCAAGTTCAGTCTAGTGATATAACACCTAGTATAAAAAATATCAAATAAATTGACATGAGGCTTTAAGATAGAAAACTAGCTCCTACGGCCCATATCTGTATGTACTTATTGCAGAATAGTGCTACAACAACTATCCAACTGATTTTCTAACAAATCTGTTTTATAAATATTTCCAACAATTGAAAATGTTCACAAACATCTGACCAAAATCTGCGACCTTTCACACTTCATTGATGCCGTAGTGCAATACCTAGTTCAAATTTGTTTGCTTTATTTCGTAATTTGGCTCATACTGGACGTAGAGATCATGGGAAGGTACGACGACGTTGTAAAGTTGTCTAAACTATCGTCTGAGGACAAACGTAAATTGCAAATACAGTGCGAATAGTTCGCACGTTCGTTTCTAAAGCAATACAGTTAAAATCAAAGTATTTAGGTGCCACAATTTCATTATGATAATTATAACACGCGATTGAGACTTGGATTTAAATGCCAGATGATTTGTTAACGAGGTTGTGACAAAATATACACAACGCAGGCTTTAATAATGACGTAATAGCCCCATTGATTGAAAACTAAGAGTTTATTTGCTCTATGTATGAGTATATGTATTTATATAATTTGTTAAAAACGGTCTAATTTAATAATACCTAGTATTTATAAGTAAGTATACATTATTAAATTTCGTTGCTGTCATTATGTAAAGCAAAATATTTAACACACGATTATTTTTATTACAACCTTTTGTTTAGTTTCACCTGTCGCGTTGTCTGTAATGAAATCTTGCAAGTTAAATTTGACCTACTTCCCAGTTTACTTTTTACGGTTAGTGAGCTGAAGTTTTTCATGCATATGTATATTGCGTGACAATGCAATTTTATGATGACATGGAGCTAATCTGACGCTGGAGCTAAAAGGTGGCCATAGGAGCTCCGCAATAAAACGACACAACCCCATTGAGTTTGGGATCAAACGAGCCCAATTGACGAATACTTTGATCCAGGGTTTGATGCTGGAAAAGCTTGTTAAGCGTGCTTAAAAAATGTCTTTAATTTTCCACCTAAACTTGGTATGCAGTGCATGCATTTAATTAACAAGTGCATTAGTGCAATTACTTGAGAAACTAGTAACTAAAGTTACACGTATATGTTCGAGATAATGTCTAACTTTGACCCTGACTGTTGTTGATAATTAAGTTAAATTATTAATAAGTATGTGTGCCATTGACAGTGACACATTCCGATTTCATTTATGCTAATTAAATTTTTGTTTACCTTATAACTTCCGTTTTAATGGAAACTAATAGATATTAATTTGCATTTAAAATTTGAATATCTACAACGTCTTTGGCTATTTGTATTTTTTTTATGTATAAGATAGCAAACGACCTTACAACACCACCCTTCCGCTGCCGCTCATGACAACTGTGACAGGAACAAGACTCAAATAGGGACTGGGATGGTTAGTCCAGTTAACTGAGAGAGTTAGATGGTCAGTTCGTTAGTAGGCTGGGGACTGTTGGTTAAAGTTAGTCCTGTTAGTTGGTGTTAGTAATAGTCCAGTTAGTAATTGTTAGTATGTCTCTTTACAAGTCAGTCACAGATGTCTTGCTACCACTGAGGACTTAGATGGTCGCCTCTACAACCCACAATTGGTTTAAAGACAATTACCACACGCTTGAAATGGTACCGGATTAGATACCATGACTGGCGGTAGTTCTGCCCAGCGCGAACTCCATAGGGAATAAAATAGGACTCATATAAAATTTATTTGGCTCCCTAGAGGCTCTACCACTATAATTCTCAGTAATATTAATTATTATTAAAAAATCTGAGGATTTATATTATAAATACTTACACTTAAATTAATTGAGGATTGGAATTTAAATATCAAAATTTAACTGTTAAGGACAGCTAGTAATTACTAAGTATTTGTCGTTAGTTTTAGACAGGAATCGTAACTAACAACAAGTAACAAACAGGTTTATGAAAAAACGACAGATGCCGAAAAAATGTCGATTTGGTTGTTTTCAACATAATTGGTGGGTTGAACTAATCAGGTGGCACGCCCGCCGTCCGTCTGGAGGTCTACTAAGTTAAGTCCGGGTATTGTGAAATGTGAAGGCCGCACGTTGATGCAACTCCACTTGTCAGTCAACTCCCTGTGCCATTTAATTCGGGTCTAATTGACGCTACTTAATAGAATTCGCGTAGCTTAGCTTTTTTAGTTCTACATTTTATTTATATCTTGTTTATTTTCGTGTTTTCGTTGGTCAACGAGCATTTGCGCGGATCGTTTGCCTTAAAAATCTTAAGTTAAAAGCAAGGCATTATTCAAGTGAATCGTTAGATAGAATTTCTACAAATTCACCATGAACATGCAGCACACTTCCTTTGTCACGTTTACAGCTAGCTCGCCCGCGTTCTTAAGCCATAGAGGAAAGTAACCAAATATGGAATTTTGTCGTATGTCCTACGGCAATTTAGGTTAGATTCCGTATTTAGGGTATTATTCCATATTTGGTTATTAAAAGCTTTTATTTAACTTCACTCGTATGTATCTATGTATGTACCTATGTATGTATGTAGGTATGTCCTGGAATCTTGCAATCAATATTTCACCCACTTCCACTGAAGCTATCGAGCTGAAATTTTGCACACATATTTGGTTCTGATGACAATGCACGAAAATAAATAAAATTTATAAAAAGCTTTTTTTTAAAAAACTTTTTTTAATAATTTTCCTTTACTTTTACATAAACGTCAACGTAAATAAACACGGTAACTAACATACGAACTTGTGATGTCTATTCTATCCTTATTAGGCTTGTTCCCAATGGCTCCGCGTTATCTAATTGTTGCATCATCATAACGCTATTGGCAAAATACTATTACAGCATAAACCAACAGATATTTCTGTGGATTTGTATATATGTCAAAACTGATTAAGATCGATTGATCTATTTCAGTTATTTAAATACAATAAAGTAGGTTACTGATTTTGAGTGTTATAACTCAGAACTCATCTTGCTTGGTACATCTAAAAAAGCGTTACACACAAAAACTTCTTAAAACAAAATAGATATACGTAGATTAGTAGGTTAGTATTATATGGGCAAGTCTTAATGTCAATTACCAAATTGTGTAAAAATACACTGCCTCCACCTATCTGCACTGGAGCAGCGTGGTGGAGTACCAGGTCTTCTCAATTGTTATTTTAGATGAGACCCGTGCCCTGCAGTTGGACTATAATGGGCTGTAGGTAGTTGTAGCGTATACAATACACACTGCCACGACCACTGGTCGCTGCATTCCTCCGAACTTTGCCTCGTGGAGGCATGGAGCCGCCGTCGTGGGTCTACATGGATTAGCGTTCCGAAAAATGTTAGCAATTACTGCCTGGGGTTAACGGTAAGCGGTTGCAATATGTTGAGCTAATTTGAGCACTGACGTGTCGTTTTATTGACTACAAGATTCATTGTCTGTAATATTTCGCCATCGGTATAATGTTAACGTGTTTTCATCAAAAAAACTTAAGTGTTCATTAGCGCATTTTTTGTGCTCTTACTCAGATCAAAATTTTGTTCAGACAGCAGTCGACATAACACAAACAAAATATAACTGGTTATTAATTTAAGAATAACAAGAGATATGCTATACGAGAGAGATGCTTTGTGAACATAATCTCGTATCTATAGCAATCTATTGTAAAATATCTTGTGCCACTAATAAATATGCGGATGTATTTATTTCGGACGATGCTCAAAATCTTGTTTTGAAACAACATTCCGAGTCCGGTGAAATAAATAACTATGTTACTAGGTGCACGAAAGGAGTGTGGGTGTTCGTTACTCGGCAAATATCATCAACCTGCATCGATTTAAATCAGAACAAGTTTTGAATCTTTGATATTTATAGACAAACATTAAGCTGGATTTAAAAAATAACATCTGTATTGAAATCATTCTAATCGAGGTATTTCGAGGTTATGTTTGAAATCGATTTTGTTTTATTGCTACCTTTTTTTATAACAATGTCGTATGACAAACATGCTTATGGACCACCTGATGGTAAGTGGTCGTCTATGAACACGTGCGAGTTACATTCTTGAAGCGCTCCATGTCGTAGCTAAAAGGAAATACCTCAGCTGGAAGCTCATTTCACAGGTGACTTTGTTCGCCAAAAGAAAGACCGCGAGAAGCGGACGATGGTAGATGACCAGGAGTCAATGCGATGTGGATGGGACTTTAACCCTTGGCGAGTATTGCGAAAGGGAGGTTGTGAAGTTCCTCACCATGATGACCGATAGAGAACACAGAGAGAGTCTCCTATGTCTCTCCGAAGGCTAAGATCCTCTAATTTACCAGTAACCTTTCTTTAATCCAACTATTATTATTAGTAGTATGCCATTTTCTAGTAGGTCCTACTTTATTTCATTTGTTTAAATGTTTCAATTACTGATAAAATAGGTTATCTGATTAAATTCAAATGAAATGCTATTTAAGTAAACCAATGCTTTACTTATATGACCTGGATTGATTCAGGATAAATATAGCTCAGGTAAACAAAACCGCAAACAATTAATGCTAGACGTGTACTTATATAAAGTACTCTTGTTATTGCTTATTATGAAGGTACCCTACCTACTATTAGTAACCAGTAACTGATCGAAAACTTGTTAATCTTTAAAGGTCGTTGTGTGTTCTAATTTAATTTGATTGAATTCCAGCAGCTTTTGTTGTCTACCTATTTGATAATGACCTTTTTTTTTTTTTATTTAAAGTAAGGTAACCTTCATAGTGATATAATCAACAATATTAACAAGGAGACACTTATTACCAAAGGAAAACTGGTCTGGTTCCAGGTTCCAGGTTCAGATTCAAATTCAATTTATTAGGTTTAGTTGGGTAATTAATTTTATCTATATGTAATGTGCCTTCATACTCTTTAGCAGGTACGTGGGTTATCAAGACGACACATTTGTTATTGTTTATGTGCATAGATGACTTACCGGGCTTTTAGCATCCATTGTTTGTGTTATCATCTCTGTGGTTATATCGATTGCTCACTATTATTTCGTCACTGAACACTGCATTCACTTCGTCCACATTTCGTCTGCCGAATTTGCCTTGCTTGCTTCTTCAGCGAAATTGAGTTACCTCTCTCGCGATCTCCGTGAGGACGGCGGCGTAGCACGCGCCTGTTCCAACCGGCAAAGCGACTAGAGTCGTACTGAGAATATTGCAACAATCGCCAAGGTTTATATATAAGGTTGGAAGCTGCCGATCTGTATACAAAAATTTGATTTTTAACGCTCCAACTTGCAATTAGTTTACATTTTGTGATCACTTAACGACTTTGCTTCGTCAACTTTTTGTTTTGATCTATTTTGAATGACGCTAATTTGTACCGTTATTATTTTGTGGACAGCGTTTACCATTTTTTCACAGGAAAATAAAGTATAACTAAGTGTGTTGTGCAAATTAAACTTTTTACCAAATTCTATGACTACGTGTTGGCTATTTGAATGTTGTGCTTTAAACACAAGCACCAATAAGTAAGTAAAAATATATGTGTTATCACTTGTAAAAGTGCGTAACTGACATTGATGACATTTTTGTCCTAAATATTCAAATGTTATGAAGTCACTTGCATAAGTATGACGTTAAAGCGTAATATACTATAAGTAGTACAGCAATATTTGCTCTACAGTCAGTCTTACAACTACGAACTTTGTATAGCGTCCGCATAAAACTCGTTGAAAATACAGGAAAATTGTGGAGGTCTATGTCAGATGGTTTAAAGTAGTAATACAGAAGCTAAGTCACGTTGCGATAGACTGCAGGCCCTCGTGACGCACTCCAGGAGGGTTGCGACACTCGCGACATCGGCAGCAAGCGAGGACGCTCGTTCCGTGCGATTGAATCATGCAGGATTCGGAAGGATTTAAATTGTGCAACCATATTATTGCTTGTATTACTTCTTATTTTTTATTTAATCTTTTTAATTCTTTATTTAATTCATCTGCATGACTTTATTTAATTCATATTAATGGGAAAGTATTTGTGCGTTTGTTGAATTTTCCTTTTGCTCCATAACGGAAATATGGATCGATGTGAGTTTTTCACGGATGTATACATATACGGTCTGTAGACTCCAAGCCGCTACTTCTTAAATTGCATGCTTCACTTAAATTGAGCAAAACACTGTAATAATCGTTCGATTTCAAATCGATTTATATGTATCGATTGATATATAATCTCGAATCGGTGTACCTTCGGGTAAAGCTAGATTTTGACTTTCGGTAGCCTTCGATATGGCTTGCCGTCTAAATATGCTATACTATTTATTTTAGACCATCTACTACCTAGTAGTTCAGAGGATGGAAAAATATTTAATCAGATCAACAAGCTATTCCAATATTATCTGTGATCGGCCATTACCTACATATTGCGATAGCAAGTAGCTACTACTTGCAAAGGGAGATGACACTTAATGTTAATGTTTTATAAATTTTGGATGAGATATTCATAATTTTTTTGAATCCTTAATGATTACAATAACAAACCTCGTACTTAGGTACTGCGTGCAACACATATTGTTTTTCGTTTATGATTGACGGACTTTAATGCGTGCAGCTCAAGATGACTATTTAATGAGTAGTTTAAATGATCACTCTATCTCTTGACTAGGTAATACGTAAGCAACAAATGAACGAGATAAAAATATTTGAATAAATTTGTCTGTAAAGTGTTATTATATCGTCACTGGTATGTAGATCAAGATCATTGTTGCGTAATTTTATAGAACAAATGTTAGGGAAATCCGAAACATTCTTCCCTTCGATTGTAGTAACATTCAGAGGATTCATGTCGTGCAACCCTTTTATGCTACTGAAGTAGGATTTGTTAACCGCTTGATTCACTCAAGTCTTTATGACTTGAGTGAATGAAGCTAAGATCATTCGGAATGTGCACAAAGAAAAAAAAAATCAGCCTGATAAATAAACCACAAATTATAACTGTAAATATACAAATTGCTAATTGGAAGTACTTATAGGAAAATTTATCATTACTTTTTAGTCTTACAAACATAAAATAACATTGTATCCACACCCCACCAAACTCCACCACACTCCAAACAAATAAAACAAACTTAAATATGAGAATAATTTTGTAGTCGTAGGTAGATAGGTACTTATTATTTATTAGAATACCCGACGATTCCCCGGCCATTAGAACGTGTTGGTAATCGGCGCGTAATCGTGTGAAGGTATTATAACACCACGCTATTGAACACAACAGTTACTGCAAGGTTTTTACAAAAAATATTCGTTAAAGCAACAAAAGATTGAAGGCTTACTTAATTTCCCAGTCGCACGCTCGATCCCACTTTTAAGTAATTACTGGTACAAAATTCATCCTATGATTTCACTAGACCTAGTCTGGTTTAAAAATAATATTATTTTTTCCCTTTTGCAATAAGTTTAATGTCCTGAAGTTTGAAGGTCAACATCTAGAGTGAATCCAAATTAACAAAGCCATGACTTTTGTACAGAATGAAAAATGTGCAATGCTTATTGTGTTTTTACAACCGAAAAAAGGGGTACCTATTTTTTATTTTAATTATTATGGGACGGAAACTTAGTGTTTTTGTACTGTCCACGTTTGTCAGTTGAATAAAAGATTGAACAAATTATGGTCAATTCAGACATAAAGAAACAGATTTTATAGAATCGCTCAGATTTTGTATAAAAAAGCTGCTAATCTGCAACCCATAGACGTCCCACTGCTGTGCACGGGTCTTCCCCACAGACAAATCTGCGGGAGGTCTAAAGTACACTCTACCACGCTGCTCCAATGCGGATTGGTGGAGGGGTTAGTGACCAACCAAGTGTCGAATGTTCTCAAGCCACCCGAATGTCTTCGACAAAGTTCAACGACTGTTTCCACCATTGGAAACAACCGGGACCGATGGCTTTACGTGCCCTCCGAAGCACGGTAGCGTCCATGAAATTTTGCCAATAGCGGTCACCCATCCACAAACCGACAGCGCCCGTCGTTGCTTAACTCTTTCGATCACATTGAATCGACCGAGCCATTGAGCTATGGACGCTAAAAAACAACCAGGACCAACGGCTTAACGTGCCCTCCGAAGCGAGACAGTGCCCATGAAATTTTGTCACTAGCGATCACCCATACACAAACCACTGTAAACCTAACTAAAAAAAACCCAAAGTAAAGTTTTTTTCGTTCATGTGAAGATTATATATAGTAGTACCGACTGGCATCAAAGCTTAGCTCTGACTTTGAATACGCGCAGAAGCCGAAATAAAAGTATCGTCTGGCGCGTGTCAAGTAGGCTGTCAGTCGTAAACGCTGATTTGTTCACCATCCGTATTAAATCCCCAGCATACCCCATGCGCAGCTATCCGATCCGGATTTCGTTCAAAGCTAATAAGCCTATGTGCCGCGAGGAATACACTGAGATGCAATGCGCACTTATCTGAGAAAAGCAATTGGACTAATGTTCTAACATACATGAATAAGTTTCATAATTATGTCATGTCACTGTAATTTCAGTTCCCCCAATTGGACTGATAAATCGAGATCTTACTTAATTTTTATGGGTCATAAGTCAATGTATGCCATTGACTTATTATAGTTATAATAAGTGCATATGAAATATCCTCGTCTACAAAGATATAAAATGGTTTTTCCTGGTCATTGGTTAGAGTTACATCTAAGTACTTTAAGAACTTTAAGCATATCCGCCTGGGATTTCCCTTTAGAGCACATTCAAAAGGATTCAGAGACAAGTGGGTGGGTTTATTGATGGTGTTCTTCTACGACGAAGATATGAAAAGTTTTGTCGCGTGATGCATCTGAGATATTTATATCGGTTACTCCGATTCCGTGAGTTGGCAATTGATGTCTAACATATCATTTTTGATCTAGAGTTTGTCATAATAGTTAATAAAGTCATAACAGATTGACAGTCTCCCTGTTATACAGGCTTAGTACAGCAGTTACGCGAATGCATGCCTTTTTGGCTTTAACGGCCCATATTCTCATCTCATCAAGCATTCTTTCGTCATTTTTGTGACACGCGAATCAGTGTTGTTGTCCATTCCGATTAATCCGAGCGCAGTATACCCATACTCATGTACATCGTCCTTGCGAGGAATGCGAGGCCATCACGCGCTAGTGGTCGTTCGCGTTCTTTTGTGGCGGCCCTGTTGTGAAACATAAAATTGTTTAGAATCGATCATTCCGTATTCTATGCATGTCATTATGACGCCAGCTCACCCATCTCACCTTGTTCGACCAAGAGGCGCGGACGCCGCTGCACAGTACCTAGCTTGCAATCATCAATTATGGGATTCTAATGAGGTCAATCTACCCAAGTTACCTATATATAAAGTACGTTTGGAAAATGGTTAGGTACAACACATATCAAAACGTCTGCTATGTAGCATTTAAGTAAATTAAACTAATAGAAAAATTTTAAACATACATTAGTCTTAATAGTGGGTACCTCCTATCAAATATGACATAAATAACAACAATTGCGTAAGCTAAACAATTGCTTGTTCTGTCCAAGCATGTACCTTACCATACCTTTTGCGTACAAACTTAACTGTTGTCACATATACTTTATTAATGTAAATCCTTGCAATGTTTGGAAGAAATCGCTGCTTAGTGATAAAGCTGCCCATTGCATTATATAGTAAGTTCAATGACTTTCTTTATGTAAATTGATTGATTTTTCTGTGTGCATTGTAGTGTTAAATCCATACTAATATTATAAATGTGAAAGTGTGTTTGTTTGTTTGTTTATTTGTTTGTTTGTCCGGCTTTCACGTCGCAACGAAGCTATTATATGGTATGGTTTTTGTATGTGGAGATAGTGAGGAGGGTGGAGAGTGACGTAGGCTACTTTTTACCGCGGTAAAACATCCTCATGGGAAGATATCAATGTTTTGTTATTTGCTAGATATTTAGTTCCGGATGTTGTTAATAGATGGCATTGTTAATTCCCTATTCCCACGCGGGCGGAGCCGCGGGTAAAAGCTAGTTAATAAATAAATGCGTATGATTTTGTAACATTATGTGAACTTGAGTAGGTAAATAAGAAATTATGCCCTTAACCATTATGACGTACGTTATTGCAATGATTACAACTTTCAATAAAGAATTTTTAAAGACGTCATAATATGCAGTGATCCCATTCGATGAAACTGACCGGTAACATTTCATGTGAGAATTAATATAAAGAGAATTCTCACATTTTTAACGTGAATAATACATGTGACCTTTAAAATATGTATCGGTGCAAGAACCTTGTTATGGCACCATATTCATATCCGTCTGCATAAATACGTCAGTGGTTGTTTACTGAATCCTGTTATATAATATAACAGCAATAAGTTATTGCACCTTCTTCTATTCTTATAGGTGCCTTTTTTACGTTTTAATTTTTTTTTATATTATATTATTATATGTATTTTTGAAAACTGAATGGATAATGTAGGAACAATGTCTTGGTTGGGACTAGACTATCAATTGTATCAATATCGGTAAGATAAACTGATATATTTACTGTGTTACCAAATTCTGCTAACAAAAAATTAATGCTGTCTACTCTAACCAAGCTTAACCAAGCTTTCGAAAAGTTCACTTGTACAAACAAGTGAACTGACTCATTGGTTCACTGCTGAACTAAAACATCACTATGACTTTAGGTTATCCAGATACCTTTAAAGGTTTCCCCTCATTAGGTACAAAAAAAATTGTCCCTGAAAGAGTTAAATCTCCGAAAGTTTTAAGTTCAATGCATTACAACCCTCTCAATCTTCGATCAATAAGTACATTATTGATCGAAGCTCTCAATGAATAGACACACAATGAATAGTCAATAATATGTAGAATGAAAACAATTTTAATTGCACTACTATAAGCTGACGTTAAAACCTTCTCATGAGTACATTCTCAGTCGGCGTTTACTCTGTGCGTAAAAGATAAAATTGTTCTTTCTTTAAAATAAAGGTCTTTACTATTCCTGCAACGTTCAAATCAGTACTTACCTTATAAGTCGCTAAGTTGAGAACATTTTCCTCCTGCCATTGATACAGGCTCAGACTTACGTTACCTTAGCTTTACTGTCAGTAATAATTAATACTTCAAAGATCGAAGACTTCAAATAAATAAATATAAGTAATCAATATATTATGTACGTACATATTTCAATAGGTACCTAAACCAAATTAATATTGAAAAAAAAAATTACTAGTAGCGAATGGTTAACAAGATTATGGAGTTATTATTGAATGTGTTAGAAAATTTGAAGATGTAACTATATTTCCGATATCTTATGTAGCTTATGACCTCCACATAGATACATAAATATTATTTTGTCACGTTCACATTAAAATGTAAGCAACCTGTTTATAAAAATAAGCGCAAGCAGCCACCAAGTTATCTGGTAGATTTGTGTTTAGTAAGTCTGAGTGTGGTTTCAGATTCTTTGAAAATTCTTGACTTGTGAATAACTTGCAGGGCATGCATTTATAATATATACACCAGCTGCTCTCTTGCATTTTAATGCCGTAGAACCACCGCAGACATTTGACATCAAAAATTTCTCGTACATCTTGATAATATGTTTACAGTTACGAGTTCCACTGCGACAGATCTTAAGGCCACGAGACCTGACTGTTATCATCAACAAGCGTCATCTAAAAGTCGGCATCAAAGGCCAACCGCTTATCATTGATGGAGAACTAGACGCGGATGTTAAAATTGAGGAATCCACTTGGGTGCTACAAGACGGCCGCAATTTACTTGTTAATTTAGAAAAGGTTAAGTTTCAGAATGTATTTACTAGTTTGTTTTATTATTTCTCGTGTTTATCCATAACTTACCCTTATGTGACCCTATTTATTAATTATGCCTACAGGTAAATAAAATGAATTGGTGGAGTCGACTCGTTAAAACAGATCCCGAGATCTCGACAAGGAAAATTAATCCAGGTATAAAATATAATGTTTCACTTTTTATTATAATCTATATCTATATATATAAAAGGAGAAGGTGACTGACTGACTGACTGACTGACTGACTGACTGACTGACTGACTGACTGACTGACTGACTGACTGACTGACTGACTGACTGACTGACTGACTGACTGACTGACTGACTGACTGACTGACA
Organism: Carterocephalus palaemon; assembly: GCA_944567765.1. Taxonomy (NCBI): domain Eukaryota; kingdom Metazoa; phylum Arthropoda; class Insecta; order Lepidoptera; family Hesperiidae; genus Carterocephalus; species Carterocephalus palaemon. Next base: position 7,135,538 of record OX155643.1, on the reverse strand, counting down.
TATCAACGCAGGGCCGAAAGTATAAGGGTTAGAAACTTGAAATTTTGCACAGGGGTTCCTTTCATAACGTAGGGGAGCACTAAGAAAGGATTTTTGAAAATTCACCCCCTAAGGGGGTAAAACGGGGGTGCAAAGTTAGTATGAAACTTTGCCGTTTTTGAAGTCAAGTGGGCAACCCGAACGCGGGCAGACATCGTTAATGGGTAACTCAAGCGGCACAAACCAATGAAGTTATGTGCGATTTATGAAATTAAATGTCACTTACTATAATGGTGAAGGACACATCGTGAGGAAACCTGCATGCCTGAGAGTTCATCATAATGTTCTCGAAGGCATGTGAAGTCTGCCATTTGGCCAGCGTGGGTGGACTAAGGCCTAATCCCATTCTAGGAGACCCGTGCCCAACAGTGGGACAAAAAAACTGTTGTGATGATGATGATGATTTTTGGTAATGTTATGTAAGAGGCATCACTGCAGTGTGCAACGCGGAATCTAGTGTTATTTTAACATTAATATCATATTACTAGTTGAAGATTAATTAACAACTCTAAAATAACAATTTATATAAGCTTGTAAATAAGCTTAGCATAACAATGGTTGATATATTTCCCATTTGAGTAACCTTACAACGGAAGCCGTCACTCTATGCGCCAGTTAGATTTAGTGTGTAAATAATGTAATATCTTTATCTGAACAATTGGTTTAATAGGTCCGGAAGTATTTTATGGATAATTGTTTTAATAACACTTCCTTTATGCAGATTACTTTATGCAAATTATGTACTTTGAAATGACATTGTTTTAGAGCCATCTAAACTATCGGACTTGGACGGTGAAACGCGAGGTCTCGTTGAAAAAATGATGTATGATCAAAGGCAAAAAGAAATGGGACTGCCCACTAGCGAAGAACAAAAGAAACAGGATGTTCTTAAGAAGTAAGTTTTTAGACAGACCCTTTCTCCTCCTGCGCGGCGCTGTAGGCGCTCCTGCGCTGAGGGAATTCGAAGTTAGGGGAGTTCCCCTCTATCCGGGCAATTGCTCCAAGGGTAAACCCCGTCGGTGACTTCCCCGCTGTTGAGCGTGGGAGCCAGTCGATCGTCAATCTACAAGCTTAAGCCTCCTATTATTAGGTGGGTCTCTCCTACGTTTAGAACACCACGCTGCTCCAATGGATCCTTGGATTGGTGGAGATTGCTTGCCTAAGTTTCCTTACTAATATAATCGAAAAGTGTTTGTTATTTGTTGATTATCTTTCATGGTTCAAGCGTTCCCTGAAATTTTATATTTTTTAAATTTTTATACCGATTTTCAATCCATCAATCGATTGATTTGAAATCCATTCCTAATATTGATAATTTATAATATTTGGAAAGTAATTCTGCATGCAAAAAGAGTTTTACACAGGCGGAGCCGCGTGTAAATCTAGTTAACTATACAAACTTTTAACTATAACATTATTAATCTAGAACTACAACTTCAACCAGAGTACATTAACTCTGCTTCAGGTTCATAATATTAATAAATCTATTTTTTTTGAATAAAACGGATCATATTATTAAATTCTTACTTTTACATCTAGAAAAAATCGTCGCATAGCACTCACAAAACTTTTTTTAAAGGTTGTTACATCAATGAGTCTTGTACCTGCTTTCGTAATCTTTCACTTCTTTTCCGCAATAAGTATTGCATTTGCGTCATTTACATACCAGAACTGACTTATTTTTTCACAGATTTATGGAACAACACCCGGAAATGGATTTCTCGAAATGCAAGTTTAATTAATTAAGGAGTGCTATGTTAGGATGCAACCAATATGATCCACTTTTTGGTGCAAGCTGATAAATTTTATCTTTCTTTATAATGATGATGCTATATGACAATATCAGTATACATGCACACCTTTATTCATGTCAAGGGAGTTTAAATGCATTTAGGTTTAATTTTAAAGCAGTTGTTGTGATAAACTGTGACTCTTTTCTTTTTTATAAGCTTCAATTCGACACTTGTACCAACTAGCTTATATATTACAATTCATTCTCTATTTACATAAAGGTAGACTATATGTAAAAAAAAATTTAAAAAGTTTAAATAACTTGCTCTGTACACACTTACGAGTACTTATCATTGAATGAATTAATGTTACAAATACTTTAGGCATACCATAATAAATTAAAATACCATAAATATTCGTAGTTTTCTTTATATTATAGACAATAGCACATCATACCCCTCTACTCTTATACCTACCTATTTCCATCATGAACTATGACGTGGCGAACAAGCTGACGGCCCACCAGCGGGAAAAGTTGCTTTTGTACGATTTTCGTAGGACTGGAGAGGTTTATAGCCAAAACTGGTATCGTCGTTGGAATCAACATAGTCTACACCTATAGGTAGTCTTAAAATGCCTGTTGTCGCGTTTAAAGTGGTGGAATAAGTATCTATGACGGCTCATGACGGATTATTGTGATAACTATATACCTATCCGAATAAAGGAAATTAGGTATGAAATGATAGTTACATAAATTGTTAATTAAAAGAAATTTAAAAAATATTTAGTAAAATGTAACTTTGTTAAAGATTTGTACCATTTAACAGAGGCCCAATATCTATATTATAAAAATGAATCGCAAAATGTGTTGGTAAGCGCATAACTCAACAACGCCTGGACCAATTTGGCCAATTCTTTTTTTTTAAAGTTTGTTGAAGTTCAAGGATGGTTTTTACGGCGAGAAAAATTTGAAAATTCATCCCCTAAGGGGGTAAAACAGGGGTGCAAAGTTAGTATGAAGCTTTGCCGTTTTTGAAGTTAATGAATGTGTAACGCGAGCGAAGCTGCGGGCGTCCACTAGTCCCAATAAATATACAAAATAGGTATTCAAAAACATCTATTTACATTTTGAATAGTACATCCTCTGTTTTTGAACGCTACCGTGCTTCGGAGGGCACGTAAAGCCGTCGGTCCCGGTTGTTTTCAATGCTGGAAACAGTCGTTAAGCCTTGTCGAAGACCTTCGGGTGGCTTGAGAACATTCGACTCTCGGTTGGCCACTAACCCCTCGTGGTGGAGTATGCTCTAGACCTCCCGCAGCAGTGTCTGTGGGGACCGTGACCAACCCGTGCCCAACAGTGGGACTTCTATGGGACGCAGCGATGACAAAACAATAAATTGTTGATACCTAGTCTGCGACTACAGAACATAATACGTAGTACCACAGATTCATAAGCAAGCAATACTACGCAACGCACATACATACATAGTTATTACGCTTTGGTACGTACTACGTAGCACTAGTCTGTTCCTGTATATACTATTACTCTTTGAGTCTGTGCTACGTAATATCCTAGTAGTTCTGTGTACGAACCGTGAATACGTAGTAAATATCTCTACTCTACCTAGTCTGTGGACTTGTTTGTTTGTCATGTCAGTATCTCTAGCTAGTTTGTGGCTTGTTTGTGGTCATTCATGCATCATGCATGTCAAATTGTCAATGAATGAATCTAATCAGCGCCAGCTGCCAGCGCAAGAAAGAAAATAACTTGAAAAGAATAAAACCACATGAAAATAAAGAATTTGGGAATATAAAATGGTTAGAACAGTGTATTCTCCAGAATATTGTCTCCAATATTTAGAGCAATATGCATCGCAAGAAGCCTTCGTTATAGGACTAATTTTGGGACAAGTAAGTTATTTAATTCATACTAAATATTTTAATTCTTTACACATTTTTATTACATACATAGTGTATATTCATTAAATAAAGTTATATGAAATATTCTATTTAGCAATCGTTATGTCATTCTGTACAAATGTTTCACAGGTTACGAGTGCTAGGGAAAATGTAATCCATTTAGCAAGAACGCCTGAAGAGAAAGGTGGTGATACGGTTTCGGATAATAGCTATGCATCAGAAAAGACTGAGGCGGCAAGAAATCTGTTGGGAGTGTCTGAAGCATGGGTAGCGGATCATGCTAAACATGTCACCAGGATGTTACCTGGAGGGATGTATGTTCAAGGTATATATTTTTTCAAATTCATCAATTCACAGTGATCTGTCATGAATTCTTACTACATATTATTCATATTTTCTTCTTATCTTTATTGCAGGTATATTTATAACAAGTGATGAAGATATTTTTGAGGACCCCAATCTTTTCAGTAAAGTGAGAACTGTGTTAAACTACACATTTAAAGTCCTCAGTACGTACCAATACATGTATGGAAACTCTCCCCATTCCAACGAGAGGTTAATTTTACACATGTCAACAAGCACAAAGGTATTGACATGTAAGAGTGTTGAAGTTGGATCGACTGGCAAAACTGCCATGAAACCAGTGGAGTGGAAGTTTTTGCCGAAACCGCAACAGTGGCAAAGATTAGACTGTTATTATGAGTTTGATGAAATGTACCCTGTAATAGTCAAGAAAAGTGGCATATCAGTGAAACAACAATTTCAGGTGAATTTTATTATCAATAGTTTAATTAATTTAAATTTAAATTAATTTAAATTTTAAAAATAGGAATTTATTCCATTAACTAAGGAACAAAATCATCCATTTGGCTGATAAATGAAAGATTATAATAAAAGATTTTGAGGTCTACTGTAGGACATATTTACGATACAAAGTAAGGAAATAGTTATGTAAAGTTAATTTTACACAAAAGAAATAATTTTTATTTGAGTTATTTATATTACAGCAAATATTGGAGTCAGCCCACAAAGCAATTGAATCAAGTGTCATGTTTATCGATGGGGAGCTCAAAGATGGCTCAGAGGCATTAGAACAGTTAATGAAGAAAAAGAAGCCTAAAAACAGTAGTAGCAAAACTACACAAGAAACACCTAAATCAATGCATGTGTCATTATTTGTGCCATTTGTGAGTATTTGTAAAATTTATTTTTTACATCAGTCTGAATATGTGTGCATGAAGAGAAAACTGGGTACCGTTTTATAAAATTCAGTTAAAAAACCTTTTTGAAATACCTTGTTTATACTTATTTAAGATTATATGGTGAAGAAGCACAAACTTAGTTTTCTAGGGGCAACCGTCTTATGTCCTCAAGGCCAATGTATCTGAGTCTGACTTGTCGACCAATCTTGTTGACCAACATCTGTGTACAAGGCTGACTACCAATCACCAAGCTAGCTAGATAGCCATAGACAATTTTTTTGATCACATACAACCAATGGACTATGAAAACTGTCAATTACTAAAAGGATTAATATTATCACCAACTAATAGCACTAACCCTGTCCCAGAGACCTCACACCTAATAATGAACTAAATATCTGAGCTTATGATTATTCTAACATAGATGGTGTTAACTAGACTTACTTTCCCAGTCCCTATTGTGTGGCATGCTCCTTTTCAATCTTATATCTATTAAAAATCTCTGCTTTTAGGAAAATTCCATGCCAGAATCTGTGGAATATCTAGAATGTGATGGTAGTATACATTTTAGTGGTGTAATATCATCTAGCATATTCATGTTCCCCAAAGCAACAGTGAGTGAAGCTATTGCTGCTGTGAAGGAAGATATAATAAGATCGCTAGCATCAAGATTTACGATGCACTGTGATGCACTCATTGATGACAATTTATTGCCAGAAGGTGAGATGTTACATAAGCCTATTTAATGAGAAACAAATATTATTATGTGAATGAGTTTAATTGACTGAAAAATAATATATGTACTGGTATTCTGTCTATCAAGTATTTTATGGTTATATTAGAATATAGATAAGTAATGTTTTGATGAAAAACATGTGGATCTAAAAATATAAGTACCAACTTCAGTAAGGTGACCTGAATGACTAATTCCTGAGAGAACAAAATTCTTACCTACTTTCATGGGGCTGTCCTTTGTTTGGATATGTATAATGAATGAACTGAAGGACAGACTGATGGACAGACAGATACTGAGGTAATCCATGTGTCACCTGACCATAAATTGGTCCTTGCATTAGATCACTAAACCAAATTAAAAATAAATAAAACTGTACCTACTTACACGCATTTCATTTAAAGGGATGTTTGTATCTTTCATACATATATTATTCCTATTTCACCCATAAGGGTATAAAGTATAGATATGTACACTCCTACAGTAGTGTGTTTATTAATCAAAGTGAAACAGTACAGCTGTTTCTGGGGCTGGTCAGCTGGGGCTGACAAAAGAGCTGGCTTAAACCGGTTTGTACCCAGGCGGCCACCAGCGCGAGTATAACACATAGCTGTGTGTGTAGTAGCGCTCTCGCCATCTTTGGAAAATTCTGATATAAGATTAAACAAAAACAAACAAACAACAAAAATAGTATTTTAACTTTACTATCTAATTTATTTACAGAGAAAGTGTGTTTCAACGAGCCCCCTCGACGTGTGCTAGTCCCGGTGGGTTCTCTTTACCTCTGTGATTACTTATTCCCTGGGGAAGCACCAGCTGAAGCACTACTATCTGTACGGGAACTTCTAGACTTGCAAATTACTGAGGGAGATGTAGTATGTGACATTGAAACACCAGCTGGTAAGCTTATTAATTTATAACAACTAAAATACTTGTTTGACGACTTGAATTTGGAATAGGTTGAATTAAAGAGGTACATTTTGTGTATACTGAAAATAATTTTTTCCATCTCTTTGAATTAAAATGTTAATTTAAAATGTTTTGCAATTTTTAATTAGGTATAAGAAAAATTCAGTGATGGCCTGATATGAATTTAGTTTGGCTTCGGTGATGGTACATATTATTATATCATATTCTTTCTAAAATACCATTACCTATTACTATTACCATCACCGAACTTGAGATACGTGAATATTAATTGTGGTGGCTATTAGACCACCTAATTTTTTCGGCAATTCCTAATTTAATTTTAGTATTCCTTTTTTGGAAATAACTTAGTGATTATTATTTGGAGTAATTGGCTCGAGCTTATTCAGCTCTGGGCACTTATCTATTAGCTGATCTTTTGTGCCCACAAAATTAGTGATAGAATCTATATATATAAAAGGAGAAGGTGACTGACTGACTGACTGACTGACTGACTGACTGACTGACTGACTGACTGACTGACTGACTGACTGACATATCAACGCAGGGCCTAAACTATAAGGGCTAGAAACTTGAAATTTTGCACAGGGGTTCCTTTTATAACGTAGGGGAGCACTAAGAAAGGATTTTTGAAAATTCACCCCCTAAGGGGGTATAACGGGGGTGCAAAGTTAGTATGAAACTATGCCGTTTTTGAAGTCGTTAGACGGGTAGACGTCGTTAATGGGTCTAATTCTACGCGAGCGAAGCTGCGGGCGTTCACTAGTATTTTATATTTTCAGACACTTCGGAGTTTGATGCATTGGACCGAGACACCAGCAGTGAAGAGCTACTGGCGACCCCTCAAGAGGCAAGCCAGTTCATGTACATCACGGGCATTTGTTTCGCCATGTTTGTATTACTTATATCAATTTTCATTCACTATTATGACGCTGTAGTTACTATACTGAGTAACCTCGTAACAAAGTCCTAAGCATAGGCATTGAGTTTAATTCTATAATCCATCATGTTCAATAAATGAAATAATTTTAATATACATAGGTACATATTTATTTTAACACTACGAATTTGAGGTAAATGAATTGGTAGTGCCTTAATTTTGCATTTGAATTAATTAATATCTATACTTTAGTAAACCTGAAGAGAATAATTTTCTGATTTGGAAATTTCGTCTTGTCTTTTCCTCTATTGAATTTCCATTATACAAAGCATTGAAAAAGGGGATGAAATTTCTGAGTAAAGTAAAAAGAAGTATTAATTGTACCGTCTGGTTCCGATAATTTCATTATTTAGTCCCACAATGGACTATAGTATAGTAAAAAATAGGATTTTTTTTCTCCCAGTAGTTATATAGAACTGGAATGAATGCAGACAAAATTATTCCCTTACTACCGGCATAATCACGATGAAACAAATATTCGTAACCACGAGTCCGTCACAATATATTAACGATTTGATCATCTGTCCGTTTATTAGTAGGTAAGTAATCTAAACTTAACAAAAAAACATGAATTACTGTTTATTTTCTTCATCCTCAGTCACCATCTATATATGAGGAGAGTAGTGCTCTCGTCTATAAAATATAAGCACAAAATTAGATCAGCAAAAGCATTTCAATTAACTATTGAAAATGATATTTACTTATTTTGCTTATAAATCTGCCAAATAGACATTGGCCAATTATAAAAATTACAGGCTAGTTTCACATTAAATGTACAAGTAATTAGTCTCACATACATAGTTCTTACAATTTACGACTTGTATATGGGGACTAATTTTATCATGAATAAACAGCATTTTAGTTCCATGGAACTACTGGGACACCAGGTGATTTGTACAGGGCATAATGTAAAAACCCATCGACGTTATTATATACCATTTTATTCGAGTTAACATGAAGGGATATTTAGGAAATAAGGAATGTTACCTGAATAGTTTATCCAATAATGTCCATGAGGTACACTATAATAAACCAAGCAGCCACATTGTCTTATTCCACACTGATGAAGCAGCAGGAGTCCTCTAATTAAATATAATTTTAAATGAAACAAATCAATCCATACTTCCATACTAATATTATAAATGCGAAAGTAACTCTGTCTGTCTGTCTCGCTTTCACGCCAAAACTACAGAACTGATATAAATGAAATTTGTTACACAGATAGTCTAGAGCCTGAGAAAGGACATAGGCTACTTTTTAATTGGAAAAAAGTGTTGTAATGGGTTAGAAAGGGGGATTAAAGGTTGTATGAAAGTATTTTAATTTTCGGAACTAGAAGCATAATATTTATATTTTAGGCTGTTGATTGGATATAAATTAGATATATGGCATTCAAAGTGTGTAAAATAAACATAGGGTGTAACATACCCTATGTTATAATGGTGTCATACCCTTAAGGGCGTAATATACACTTACGGCATAACACATTTACGGATTCATTAAATATTGTGGAGCTAAAGTTAAGGCGTTAAGAAGAATCTATTATTACGTCTAATTCCACGCGAGCGAAGCTTCGGGCCTCCACTAGTTTAGAATTAAAAATAAAAACTAATTACACACTTGTCATCTTTGACATGTATAAAGAAAGATAAGGTCCTTTTTGTGGGCATAATCAACTGTTACAGGCATTTTTAAGAGTGTTTGCATTTATGACAGTATTCATAGAATAGGAAATAACGTATTGGATACAGACCATTTTAATTTTAACTTGTTTGGATTTTATTACTTTAACTAATTGCGCCCCACGGTTTAATGATTTTATTTCAATATTCATTCTAAGATTGCATTGTGCACTTGTTTTGTACAGACATTGATATTCTTAAAGTTTTATTTTTAAAGAATAAATGATTATTTTTATATTTTGTTATTTGTTTGATTTACCACCCCCAAAGTGCCCCAAGGTGATGATATCCCGTGAACACAGATCACGCTACTCGAGGTCTAGGGTGCTGCTCGCACACGCGCATCAGTTAAATTTCTAAATCTCACATTCCAACTTACTCGTAGGTACTGCTAAAGAGTGCCCGCTCTGTGGCAATACAACCTGATTTTTACAGAAATTGTTATTTCGCTGAAGGCCCCCGACAAGAATAATATTCCTTCAATTCTGACGGCTAGACGGGCAGCATAGCAATATCGACCAGTTGATGGGTCTTGCTTGAGCCGCGCCACCACGAGCGCTTCATTAAAGGAATAAAAAAAATGACATGAAATATCGGTAAGTACATAATAATTATACCTAGTTTATGAAATTATATGGGAGCTTACTTAACTGATGATGTGGAGGCGTAGTACACACCTCTGCCTACCTATTCGGAATGATTTTAGCATGATTGATATTATGAATTGTGCTAATTCAAGTAAAAATTTTTGGTACTTTAATAATCATTATCAATATGAATATATTTGGTAATAATGATTTTTTAGTATTTCAAATTAAGTAGGTATAGTTTAAAATTACATAAGTACTTACCATAATATTACTTGAATTAGCACAAAATAAAGACCTAATAGTAGTACATATTAGCATAGTTAATTGTCTCATAAGTATGAACAGTATGACGTATTTATAAAAAAATAATGGTTGTCTGTAAACTCGGTTTACGGACGATAATTTTACGTGATAACGTCAAAAAAAACGCAAAATTTATTTACACTCATTTTCCAAAGTTTCTCACAATCTATATAAGTAGGTATTAAATAAGAGTACTATTGCGAGAATGCAAATTAACTTAGTATCAAACAAAAAAATATCGTTAGCACCATCTATGCACTGCCGGGTGAATTAGTTCCTCGATGCGTAATGGTCAGTCATACATTGTCTGTTACTACTGAACTGATTCACTATTTGCTCAATAGATGGCGCTGCAAAATTGTATTCTGAAACTGCGTGTTTCATTTTAGGCCGGTGTCATTTTCTTATACACTAGTGCAACCGATTCTTTGCTCTATTGCTTTACAGCTTGTAATTAGTGTGTAACTTATAGACTAAAATTGAATGAATACGATTGGCGTAACACTCTATGGCGTAACACTTGGAGGTACGCGATGGCGTAACACTCTATGGCGTAACACTTGGAGGTACGCGATGGCGTAACGGGAGGATGCCGTCACACTTTTTTCGTATGTGTAGGCGTTCATCGATGTCTAAAGGCCCCTACTCAAAACACTGCTTGCAGGGCCCTGCTTGCAGTGCCACTGCCAATCGTATTGTATGAATGCAGGGGCGATAATTATTTTAATTGTTTACCCTGTCGCAGGGCCTCAGGGTCATCCTGCCAGGCCGACGCACGATCTCCCCACTCCAAACACTGCAAGCAGCGCCATGTGTAGCACGGTCGGACCGATTTTGTTTCAATCACAGATTTATAAGTATAGTATTTAATAATATGGTGTATATCTAATCTGTGGTTTTTACGTTTCAACAATGTTTGGTTTTCTTACAACTACAACCACAGAATACATACTACAAATGAGTACAACTATTTCACTATTCTGTGAGGTGAGGTGATGGGATGCGACTGGGGTGTGAAATTGGAATTTGGCTTTGTGAAAAACGCATGGTATATCTATGTATAAACATACATTTTGTATCACTAACTAATCTATGATTACTGTTTTTGACATGTTAACGTCTTAAGGGGCCTACTCAAAGCACTTGCAGGGCCTGCTTGCAGTTACTGCCGCAGAGGATGTTACTCCACAAAGCCCTGCAAATCATTAGGCAGCTTGCGTCCACAGACTAGGTAGAGATATTATTTTCTGTGGTAGAGATCTTGCGTCGTTTGAGTCCATTGATAACAGAACTAAAATCAATGTTTGAGTCACGCCAATACTTATTAGTTAATTTGAAAGAATTACAACTGATGACTTCATGAACTTTAGAATGAATGAGTCACAGTTTGAAGATTTATTGACAATGGTGACACCATTAATTGGAAAAAATAATATATTGATGAGAGATACGATGTACGTACGACGAGATGTATATCTATTCTGCGTGAAAGAGAAAACCGATACACTTGTACTATTAAATATTCTGTGCCGATACCAAGACACTATAACCAGTATACTTACAATAATATCTATGAAGATAAAGATACCACAATCAAATTATTATATTTATCAAACGACCTAGGAATTTGGTTTGGATGAACCCTACTTCTTTGAATTAACCTCAGAGCAATGAGACTTGAATGAGATCAAATAAATTGGAATTCGGACTATTTTTTTTAATGAGACCTTTACAATGAATGAACTACAATAAGTGACACTGACAGATCAATGAAAATGAATGACTGACTGCGCTATGAACGAACGAACATTGTAGTTGTAATGTATTCACATTGACACTCACACGCCGATTTCTATTCATAAAAGTTTGTTTATAAAATATTGAGTTGATTATAGTATTGTTTGTGGTGTTTTGTTCGTGCATTACTTACAAGATGAAGATGATAAAAAAGCGGATAACTAATTAAGCTTACCTACCTAGAAACATCCAATGAACATCCTGTGGTACATGCTTGCGTTATTAATTAATCAATTAACCGGTTTTAGTGCGAGGTGTTTGATACGCGATATCGTAGTGAACACGATCATTGTTTACAATGGCATTCTCTCTTAGTAAATTAAAGAACATTTTAAATTCGAACCGGGATAACCAATTGGCGGGAAGTGGGAGTTCAGAGCCAGAAATAGGATTCAAGTTGGCTTTGCATCCTGTAAGCAAAAATTTATATGTGACTGTTATCGGTGCCCGAAACCTTCCTTCCCTATTTGGACTGAGTCGAGCCCACGGATACCTCGTTAAGGTAACATGGCATGCCATGAAAATATTTGTATCTAATTAACGCGAAGACAGCGATAAGTATACATTACTACCTAAGTTTTATGTACATATCACATTATCATAACAACATTATCAATTTATCTTTTATAATTTGAAGAAAAAACGCCCAAACAATTTAAAATGTTTACACTTACAACATTATTTATTATATGTCTAATGTTTACAACAGTTAGTATAAAAAAATAAAAAAATAAGTGATACAATTAATGGTTGTCTGTAAATTCGGCTTACGGACGATAATTTTAGGAGATACACGCCTACATAATATTATTATTAGAAATTGTAGCATTGATTCACAAAAGAAACACTAGATGACGCTGTGCCTTTTTCTGAATCACGCTATCAACTGTACTGTGTAAAGTATGTACAATAATAAATATATTAAAATAAAAAATACAACTTGAGTACATAATTTAAAAGAAAATGTCATTAAATTTTTTTTATTAAAATTTTTATTAAAATTTTTTTTGGGATTTAAAATTTTCTTGTGATACTGGATGGAAGTTTGTTAGAATATTCCTTAAATTTCAATAGAATTGCTTTTTGCAACGAGTAGTTATGAGTTGAAAGAATAAATAAATATGAATAAAGAACTTCAATATGTAAGTTCGATCGTTAGTAGACTTTGAGTAAACGAAACTGGGGCTCACTCAAGTGGTTCAAGCTCTGCGACTTATATTCGTTATATAGAAACAATACTGTACTTACCTTATGCCCGGTTTCTGAGGTCCATTTGACGGCAGTTTATCTATTCATTAGCGCTATCGGTTCGATAACTTTTCAAATTGTGTTTCTGAATAACCCAATGTAAGATAAACTCCGTTTATACTTAGATTAACTTAACTGACGAAATATGGCCGTTTATCGGTTCGTTAACCTTATTTGACGTTTCTATGACAAACTACAAAAACTTTTAAGTTATTATTGCCTAAGTACGTGTTAAATAGTATTGAATTTTAGTCTAGAAATCCCGGTGAAACATTTTACAGTTATTCGCAGGACATAACAATAGATCAATACGAGTTCTATTATGGACATCGAAATATCGAAATAAATTATTTTACTTTGACTTTTGACTTTGTCAAAAGTGACTGACAATTTCGGTTCTAAACATTAAAATTGTAGATATTGTTCACATTTGACTATGATGCACAGATGCTAATAAATACCAAATTACAATATTTGGTAAATAAAACAAGGTGTTACTACTTATTGACTATGGAAAAAATATTTCTTACAAATAAGACTATTCCTAGAGTACAAACTACAATGAATATCTATTTTAAACTTGATCTTTTGAAGATACCCATCTAGTGGCAGTTTAAGGTACTCGTTATCGGATTCATAGTTAATGGAAGGCTCTTCGCGTGTTCAGAAACCCAGTGACAGTTATCCGACATATATCTTACGTTTAACTTTATTGATTCAATAGCTGTTGATAATATAACTGAAGACTTCAGAAACCGGCCATTAGTCTATCTCTTGGCACGCCAATCGAGTATTTATATCATTTGCTTAGATTATTAATATGTCATCACTTGTACATTGTAGTTTAGTCGAGCGATTAACACGCGAGCGGTTCAAAAATAGAGACCCTGTTATCACGCAAGCGAAGCAGCGGGCGTCCACTATTCTGTAAGGTTTGGAATTAACAGAATTAGGGTGTACTTCTTATAGCTTAGTAACTATATATTTTACAAATTCCTGAAACCTAATGTAGGTACCTAGTAACTCTCTCTACCTATTATGTATTTCTGTTTTTGCCTATTGCTGGTTTACTACTGGGCGCTTCCCTACTTATCTTATTGGCGTCATAGTCAACATCAAAGTTAATTTGCTTCGTCTTCTCTGAAACGATCTTTTCTCCTCCTTTCTGAGTAACAAGAACTTTCTTTATCGTTTGTTGGTTGTTTTAAAAGGCGAGATTGTTTGACCACTTCAACTTTCTATTTCTATATTTTATAAATAAATAAATAAGTTCGCCCGGGGCAGTACCACCGCCCGCCACGGTACCTTATACCATTTCTGCCGTGTAATAATTGTTTTTAGAGCAATTATGGTCCGGTTGGAAAGGTGTGGTTTCCGGTTACACTTCTTTAGAGGCGACCATCTTTGTCCTCAAGGGTAGCAACACATCTGTGACCGACTTAGATGGAGATTCCTACTAACAAGTACTAACTGGACTATTACTAACACCAACTAACAGGACTAACTATCACTAACCCCAGTCCTCATACCTACTAACGAACTCACCAACGAATGTTCTAATTAACTCTCTCACCTAATTGGACTAACCATCCCAGTCCCTAATTGAGTCTTGTTCAAAGTCAGTCACAGTTGTCATGGGCGGCAGCGGATGGGCGATGCTGCAAGCTCGTTTACTATCTCTTATATTACTTACCATAAAAAAAAATCGGTAAATTTTGTTTGTCTATGAATTCTAGTTCGATCTAACACGTATTTATCCACTCTCTCCACATTGTATCACTGGTACAGCAACATACATACATAAAAAATCTATTTGAGGGATCGAATGATTTTGACGTCCGGCCAGATGTTTCCTAATCGATACAGCCCGAATAAGTACTGCTCAATTAGTTTATAAACGACATGGGATGAATGAATAAAAACTTTGTAGAAGATTGGAGGGTAGGCTAACATAGTATTAGATTAACTGGTCACTCACTGGTCCATTGAATTTTGTATATGTAATTATTCTACATTTGCCCGGTTACAAATTATGTATGTGTAGTTATTCGGCTTTATTATGTAGGTCTTCGTCCCTGTCTGTAACTCCTGTAAGTTATAGCGACGTTATGTTATGATGAATCGTTTACTGAATGAACATAAATATGTATTTATGTAAAGGAGTTAGATATTCAAGATACCATTACTGGCCCACTGTCGCACTATCAGTCAACCTTATCAATTTTACGATCACACCTACCAAACCTAATTCATTGGTTTGCAGTGCCCCTTATCACCAACGTATCACTCGGTCGGTCACGCTTTACTTACCTGTACTACCTATGTTCGAATTCAATGTGACCGACAGTGTTAAGCAACGACGCGCGCAGTCCATTTGTGGATTCAATGGTGAAAGCAGTCGTTAAGCCTTAAAGACCTTCGGGTGGCTTGAGAAAATTCGACACTGGGTTGGCTTCTAACCCCTCCACCAATCCGCATTGGAGCAGCGCGGTGGAGTATGCTCTAGACGTTCCTCAGATTTGTCTGTGGGGGAGACCTGTGACCAACAGTGGGACGTCCAGTGTCGAATGTTCTCAAACCACCCGAAGGTCTTCGACAAGGCTTAACGACTGTTTTCACCATTGAAAACAACTGAGACCGATGGCTTTACGTGCCCTCCGAAGCATAGGTAGCGTCCGGTAGCGTCCATGAAATTTTTCCACTAGAGATCACCCATCCACAAACCGACCGCGCCCGTCATTGATTAACTCTATCGATCACATTGAATCGACGCGAGCCATTGGGCTATGGACGCTACATAGACGCGAGCCAATGGGCTATGGACGCTACAAAGATGGTATCAATGTCGGCAGCGCTACCGCACAATAAAATTGGCAACTGATTTGCTATAACAACAAGCCACTGATTTCTCACAAAAGTCACAACACAACTAAAAACCTAATAATGTAGGCAGCTGGTATTTCTATCATAATAAAGTAATGCTACATTCCTATAAAATTTTACCCTTTACATAGGTATATGTAAATAGACTTTATAAATACAAGAATTTGTTAAAATTGAAACATCGAATGATTTAAAACTATACACCTAAGTATAGATACTTAAAATTTCTCTACTCTCCCATATATTTCTCTTAGGCACTCTTAGGTTTGTAAATTCGAAGGTAGGTACATAATTATATTCGAAAAAGGCAGGACAATTTAGTTCAAACGCTGTATTAAATGTGGTTTTTCCCAGACGCTTTCCTTAACAATTCGGCCTATAAAAAATATCAACAATGCGACGTATGTCAGCACTTTGGTCCAAAGCTTCACTTCACTCCTACTTTCATGGCCAACATTACTGCTTTATTTCTAGCGTTTTAGCTGTCTTGATGGAGTGAAATCCCTTCAGAATGTTTTAAGTAAACTTCCACCATAAACTTTAATCAAGCATTCTTCTTGTGGCAGTAAAATGAAGTTCACAGCTCTATTTTACTGCCACAAGCCGTAGATATATTAAGATCATTTTCTTATTCTTTTATTATAACCACAGATATTACATAATATAATAATACTTACCTAGTAGTAGTGTTGCCCTTGTCACTAGCAGGCGCTTCCAAGGTATTTTTGTATTCGATAGCCTTATGTATTGTTGTACAATTTGATATGTAATAATAATATCAAATTGTACAACAATACTTAAGACCATATAGCACGATTGTTAAATATGATTTTAACATTTTTATTTACAGATTAAAGTTTTCCCAGGAGAAAGCAAATATGAAACGTCGTTGCAAGAGAGTTCCTGGCCAGTATGGAACGAAGACTTCAAATTTCATCTCAAACCTAAAGAGCAGAAGAAACCATCCGAAAAAGTCGATCTACAGAGCCAACTTGCGGGACATTTTTTATCTCTTACCATTTATGCTTTGTTAGAATCAAGACAGGAATCGGATAAAAGGAAAAGCCTTAAGTCGTCCGATCCAAAAAAGACATCAAAAGTTTCAGATGAACCACCGGAACATAAGACTAAAGGAGGGTTTCTTGAGAAAACCTTCAGTAGCTTCAAGTCGACGAAGGCTGAGGCTGCAGTCCAAAAATCAATATTGGAAAAAAGAAGGACAGTAGGTGCAGCCACTTGGAATTTCGACTCAAAGCTATTCCAAAATGATTTAAAGAATGGGTTGGTAGGCACGCCTGATATATGGCGTCCTATAAACGCTATTGCTAGCGGCCTATCCAGCTCCGAGTCACGGGTGAGTTGAAATAAGTTCAGTGTTACTTACATATTAACACAGTAAGTTACGAACAGATAATATACATATGAATTATTTTTTCAAAATCCAAATTCTTGAGATGGTGATTATTCAATATAAACGCACAATATTCGCTGCCCTAATTTATTTATAAGAGTATTCTACTGTTTTAGTGTAAAGACGACCGAATAAGTCTTATAGTAACTGTCGTTGTCTCGTAAAATTAATATTATTCATGAAGTTGTTAACAAAGATGTAATGGTTTTTAGCGATAAACATACTGTTTTTGTTCAAAATGACATCATCATGATGTACCAAGTACCTTAACAATCTTCGTTGTCGTAGCTTTGTTTAAGTTAAGTAGATAATAGTTGATGCATTTCTTGATATTACTGCTGTTTAAAAATGTGTCTTTAATTCTTTATAGTTTAGTGAAGCACTGAAAATTGACTTTGAGGAAACTGGAAATGGAATTCACAAATTCACTAAGATCCTATCCGAAAAAGAGCTTTACGGCTTAATACTTTATAAAGCTTTTAATCTGCATTATGTAGCTAGTAGCTACCTACGAGTATAGAGTTGGATTTGGTTGACAGCTCACAGCATGAAACACTGCGAAATCAATACTCTTGTCCTCGATTTAGAAGTCCAGAAGTCCCCGTCTCCTTTCACTCATACTTATACGAAAATCGATAAATCGTTATTAAAGTTTTTTATTTTTATTGTTCTATATGACTACAATTAACCAGTATGCAATTAACCAATATGCGAAAATGTTTCGTAGAGAAATACCTACATATAGATATTAGAGATACCTATGGGTGATTTGAATTTTCGGTCAATCCTGGTACCTAGGCACCTACACCAAAATATTTTTCGGCAGGACATTATAAAAAGACAAGTACCTCTATTTAATAGAAAAACCGTCTTAAGTTGTGTATAATCATGGTTAAGTGTAAAATCTGTAAGTAATCTGATCGGGTAAAGCTAGATTTGATTATTGGTAGTCTTTTGTGTAGGTTGCCTTCAAAAAAAGGCTCTTACTCTATACTCTTATATTTTAAATCACCCCTTAATGGCAGTGGTAGTGGCTATTAAGTTCGGCTTGGATAACAATTTAACTCGGTAACTCGTATTTTATATTTATAAGAAAGATTCTGAAGTTTCTAAGAATGTTTTTATGGCAATGAAACGGAGATGAAAAACAAATACCAACCTATCTTACTTTTTATCGTTAGTTTTACCATGGATAACTAACTACTATAGATCGTATCGTCGTACAATGTGAGTGTCACTAAAGACATAACAGTAACCAAGAATCACCACTGCTACAACCAGACCTCGTAATGCCAAAATGAAATTTAAAAAATCGAGAAACTATATCAAGTGGGGTATCGTTTAATAGGTATTTAATTGTAAATCACTCGCAAAAGTTCCTACTTAAATAATTTGTTTTGCAGTAGGGTTTGGCTTTTAAATTATACAACTTGTATAATGACGGACTTGCATACCTATGACGTGATCAAAATCACGATTGGCTGGCTTTTTTTACTGTTTAAAATGTAATTGCAGTTAGGTAATTAAAGTCTGTTTTATTTATGACTCATCATTGATGGTCAAGGGCGTTGAGGCGAATTTAAATAGTGTTGATTCTTATTATGCAGACCGACAATAGAATAGCTTTGACCTTGAGTGATCCCAGAACGGCCTGGGCACGAGTAGGTATGTAACCTATTATTCCGCTGACGCAAGATCATAGCCTTGATTTGTCTTTTATGAATTCGTATAATTTTGTTAACATCAATCTCAAAAATTCAACTTATTTAACTTATTATTATGTGTGTTACGTATACCAGCAACAATGACATAGGTGCATGTCTGTATGCAGATTTTTATTACCTAATGGACGATGTGTCGTGTTAGAAAAAGAGTTCGTGGTCTTCGGCGTAACGAACTTTATTTTTGAACATGGACACCGAGCGCAGCGTTTCTTTATCTTAATTTATTGTAAAGAAAAACCATCGACTAAAGAATTGATCAAATTTAATCAATTTTAGCAGAGCATTCGCAGGTAACAGGCAACCTATGCGAAACAGCGTAAATAAAAAAATACATATAACTTTTTATTCCGTAGTTATAATACCTATAGACTATGTAGGTACCTACTTATAGAGTTGGTCGCAGTTATTAAATTAGGTATATCAATAAAATCTCTTATGTATTGGTGGTTTTTGAGTGTAGGTACAATGTAAATATAGTCCGTGGTATTACATACCTACATCTACATCGTACCTTTCCATTGGTGTGCAAAAAATTACGTTAATTAATTTCTTCATTTTAATGTTCTCAAAGTTAAATAAACACGTTTTCTCTTTCAAACTTAATTTAATATTTAAATTAAACTGTCACTAGATGTTCAAGCCACAAACAATGAGTGTGTTTGACTCGCATTGCACAAAAAAGGAGCAGATTGTCAATAAGACTATGGATTTCATTGATGATGGATGTTCATCATGTTCAGTACAGTAATATTATAATATGCTGAGCTCTTATTATTTCTCGTTTGAATTACTTTTGGCATGACTTCATAGTTTGACTATCGTAAAAAGTTACGGTTAGCTCAGTATTTTCTTTACTAATTCAAGAATGCATAGTACATTCATACGCCGTCAATGCCAAGGATAAGGAAAATTCATAATCATAGTTAGAATTCAAAACAGCTTTCAAGCAATGTTATCTGACACGTAGTAAAAATTGATGACTAATTTAAAACTCATCATAATTATCACAACTTGTCTGACCCAATCTACCCTTTACGTTGGCCAAGTGTGGTTTAGCAGATTTCACATAATATACCTAATTGCTGAATTTAACAACCTTAACTTAATTTAACCTTACGTAGATTTCTCCAGTATGTAGGCTACCTCTGATGTTTACTCACGTTATACAACAATCGTTAGCGTTAACAATCCAATACAACATTCAAACCCTACCGAACATTATTTAGTGAAAAATTATTTGGTTGTGGGATTAAAAAACGGGATCATTTGCATCTGAGGCCGCAAAGTAACTAAAACACTAAGGACTAGTAAATCAATACTCCTGCCTGATACATGATTACTATTGTCGGACGGCGACTAGACCACAGCGACGGCTTTGATGTATTTATGATTCGTCAATTATGTTTAATTTTTTTCAATTCTCAGAGAGAGAACAAGAAGGGTCAACTTGAAGTGACCCTGCTGTACACAGCAAGTGAAGACGGGTTCAATGACATCGTCCAGCTGACAGTAAACAGACTTCGGTGCAGCGTCCAAACCATGCAGGAGCAGGAGCAGTATAAAGGTGTGTTTTTAAGGATATAAGATAGTAAACGAGCATGCTGCATACACCAGCCATCTGCTGGCTATGGCAATCATTGAACAAGACTTATAAGAGAACTGGGATTGGGTACGAAGACGCGTAGCATCGTAGGTGAGTACACTGAGTTTTGTACTACAATTGTAGTAGGACAGAAAAGAGGTCTCGAAGAGGCCTCTACGTGTTGGACCTGTGTCCTTGCGTGGGCAAGCCTTCCAAATTACCGGGTCCACATCTAGACCCGTGAAATTTAAATAGATACAAATAATAATTCATTTATTGTTACTGACATTGATTTTTCCATATTGTGTTAGCAAGTTATAAATAATGTAAGTACAATAATCTTAAAACTGAGCGCTTCAATTTTGTAACAGCCCTCTTAAGATATTCTTGGTCGCAATTATACGACTTTGAGATTGTGACGCTCCTCGCGGTGATACGCTGTACGGTATTCGACACTTAGGTACTTGAAACTGATGGCAACAAATTACATTTTAGCGTACGTAGTCCTTCAAAGTTGCTAATGTCAATTAAGAACGTAAAGCGAATTAACTACTTTGAACGTTCTTACTATAAAGGTAAATATACATAGGTAAATATAAGTAAAAGGTAAATACAGGTCATATAGATACAAAAAATATAGGTATGTATATAATTTATTGAACATTACCTAATTGTTCTATTAAATTTAAAAAATAAATTGTATTAAGATATGGTTTTTTTAAATTTACAAACAGAAAAATATGTTTGGTTTGTAAGTAAGACTACAACGATAGACTTAACTTGACCTCCGAAGTACGGAAGCGCCCATTTTTGCCAATAGCGATCACTCAGTCTAGTTATGTTCGAGCCATAGGGCTGCGAGTGCTTCAAACAGGTCCGCGTACTGTAGGTATATATGTATTGAAGAAGTGAGATGCGCGTACCATAATTGCGCGTTGAATCATAAAAATTGAGAAGCGCTAACAAGTGACTGAGCAATTCAATTCAACTGACGCCAGTGAATGCAAATTGCAACTGGATATCTTGAGCGAGCTAGCTGTAACCTACTTAACAAATTTAAGGTTTTTTTTAAGGTTAAGTCAAGTACATAGGTGTCTTTTTTATGGAAAAAAATATGATATACAACTGTGACTGACTTTGATCAGTTTCTAATCAATATCATCAGCCTTTCAAATCAAATCAAATCAAATGTCTTTATTGCAAGATAAGGTACAATGTTAGGTCTTAATAAAATTTACAAACTTTAGACGTCCACTGCTGAACACAGGCCTCTACTCTCTCCTCTCCTAGTCTCTAATTGGGACTAGGATATTAGTTAGTCCGGCTGATGTGGCTTCAAGGAAACTTGGAATAATATAATACTTAGTATAATAATAGAATCGTAACTCCATCCATGAAAACTTAGAGATAATTATTGTGGAATTACTCCACTGATTGTTGGGGTTGCTAGAAGTGAAGTAAATATTAGAGCAAATCTTCATCAATCAATCACTGCGACTGCCCGTGCTGAGTTGCCGGCGATAAGACCCGTAGTTAAGTAAGACAAGTAAAGACAATTTTTGTTGGTCACTAGTTTACTGGTAGAATAAATAAGAGTTTACTGGTGTAAAAAATGCACATGCAATTAGAAATCCAATTTTCTGATGAATAAATAACTAGATTATTAAGTACCTACATAGGTCCGTCAGCAATAAATTTAATTTAAGTAAGTAAATATATATCATTATTTGTACTTAAAACTACAATACAAATAACAAAAATTATACCACATAGTTACAATATAACATACAAATATATATTTAACGGGTTATTTGCATTACAGAATTCCGCTGCAAAAGGTACTCAGCATAATGCGGCTGACTCAAAGCCAGCGTCGCTTTTTCAGTACAACCCTTTTGGATGCGTAGTTGGAACAACGAGAGCATCTTACCAAATGAAAATTTTAAATCCTAATTTAATTTATCCGCTTTTTAGTACGTCAAGACTGTATTAAACCATTGTTAATAAAGACAAAGGACGCGTAAATCTCGTAAATCAACATTTTTATATGCGGTTTCGGTTTAAATATCTAAATAAATAAACTACCTGAAGGGTTTGGATGAAACTTGGCACATAGCATACTTTTCATCCCGGAAATATCAATCCTTTAGAATGCATTGCACGTTTATTGGAATAAAGCTGTCTGGCACACCGTCAACAGCGCTGACACTAATTCTTAACTTGATAACAACTGTAACAAAGATAGGATTATGATGTAACACAGCACAGGAGCAGACGATATGCTGGATAGCAACGAAGCATAGGTACTCTATCCCGGTAATAACTTCCCTAGAGATGTTATGCCTGTTTAATGCTCCTTTTATTGTAAGCCAGCCCAATTTTTTTTTTTTTGGCTCTTCTACTATAACACGAGTTTACTGTATATCGGAACGAAAACTTTCTTTCAGAAAGATAATCACTGCCTGTTTAATTTTTTCAAGTAGAAAGATTATCACTGCCTGTTTAATTTTTTCTACTAGTAATTATTAACATTTATTATTTAATGTATTAATTATGTAATTAGTAGCTAGTAATTATTAACATTTATTATTAAATGAAATTGAAGATAATTTGTTCTATTTCAGCCCCGCTATACTTGAAGGCAACGATTTTGGAGGCGAGCAAAGCCGAATGCTACTGGAAGAGCGACAGATTCGTGCCGACGATATCGGCGAGATGGGACCCCAAGTCGGCTACGGTGAAGTTAAACGTTTTCAAGGCTAGCCTGGATAAAGTTAGCATTTATATAAGTCTGGGATGCAAAACAAAAATGGCGAAAAAAGAAATACTCGGTAAAGCGGTAATTGATGAGAAATCTCCTTATACCGACAGTTGGAGAGAATGTTTGAGACAACCTGGGATACCTAAAACGTTTTGGGTTAATTTTGAATGATATGAAATTTAAGCATGACAAATTGTTTAGTATTACTAGACATGTAAGACAACTATACAGATTTCAAATTAGTATTGTGTTAAAAATGTTTTATGTGTTATGTATTATTTTGTTTCAAATACGAGTAAATATACTTACTACTTACTAGATATGTAATTATATACAAAATCAAAGTCGGCAAGACATAGTTTGACTTGCTAGATATATAAGAATATAACTCGTTAGTTATACCACGGTTGGTCCTTCTCTATGGTTATACTTACCTAATCCTGATCAAAAATGCGTTTGGTAAATGTGGGTTACTGGACTTCCTGCTTTATTTATTTTTGTAACTTACCAAATTAAATATTTTTTAACAGAGTTACTGACTTGACAAAAGTGCATGAAAATTAAAGTATTATAATCATTCTTTGATACATTTAATTATTTTATTTAAATAACAAATAAAAATATATACTCACTACAACCTATACATTTTTTATATTATATAATTATGGGTATACCTTGAAACCAAGGTTATACTTATTTATATCGAAGTTAAGTATAATAGGTAACTGATATTAATGTAATTGTGTACCTACTAATTTTGTCAAATTATTAATATTGGTGAATTGACAAGTAATGAATTATAGTTGAATACGAATATAACTGAAGCGACGAATATAACTAACGATGAATATCAAAGCATTGTATCTAACTGAATATAATGACATTCACAAGTTTGTGTTACACCTTAAATTGTGAAATGTAACTGTAAAGTTTATGAAAACACTAATTTAAAACGTAATTCTGATCTTCACTACACCGGTATATAGTTATATCAATTCTGTGTCTTTACCACTATGCAATTTTAAACACATAGCTAATTATATTCAAGTCAGATAAATCAATCAAAATATCTCTCATTACGAAGATTTAATAAAATACCGTAAGTAATCACGTTATTTAGTCTCGATGACATGGTTGCTTCTTAATTTTATTAGGCAATCGGTTGTGATGGTAACTATCTTCTTTTCATTTAGGAATGATGTACCTACCTATCTATTTTCTGTACCTGTTACTTTATGACATTATAATAAAATAACCATATGTAAATGTAAAGTAAATTGAAAAAATGATATTAAACTGACATTGTTTATTTTTTCAATAGTTGTGTTTTATTAGTTACGTAAACAGTTTTTATCGATAAAATTTAAATTTTGTAGAAGTAAAGTTTGTAAAAGTATTAAAGTAGTTTAAGGAATAAAAAGTAGTACCTACGGTTAGCGTTCTTTTGTACTACTACATATTTTATATAATTACATACATACTTAACTTCCACCAAGGAGAAGGAAAGAGGAGAGATTTACTACACACATTAAAAAGAGCAGGGTGCACTAATTAATTCCAGCTACTTTCTAAATCTACCTAGCGGACCAGCATAGAAACAAAATCTACTAGTAATCAACATTGGTAGCAATTGTCGTAATTTCGGTATCTCTCACCAGTACCCGGTGTAGGCCAGGGAATTTTATCGTCACCCAAAAAAACAAAATAATGAAAGTTTCAGGCGAGGTGTTGCGGGGGCCTGAAGACGCTTGCGGTACCTACTCGCAGATCGGATACCATCTTTGGGATAAAAAGTAATTGCACATAGAGATCGTGTACTTTATTCATTTATTTTTCTTATGGTGTTTCTAACACTTTCCGAAATTGCAAAATAATTTAATCGTATGTTTGTAGATATTTCTCAAAAATGTGATTATCAAACAATGTAAGTATTCAACTACATATTTCCAAAAATAATTTTAATAAAACTAACATTCCGTAGGTAAATGACATACCTAGTCAAAGTAATATTTTGTTATATACTTAAGGCGCCTAGTGGTGCAAAATGACCTTGAGAATCGGTGCACACGTTCTCACAAACGACAACAGCGCCTCTAACGGAAAACCTCAGAACTACCTTACAGAGCATACAATGACATGTCATGAGGTACTGTATTAATCGCCTGTATAACCCGCGCAGATAGAGAATAGATCTGAAAATGGTACTTAAAATACAAGCACAACACACAACACAAGCAAGGGTACTTAAAACACTGGATTGTAAAATTTGCCTTTATTAATTGTGACATTTCAGAATCAGATTATAAAAATAAAGAACAATAGGATGGGAATGGTATCAAAGGTTTTATAAACCGCTTGGTCCAGCAGTGTCCTGGTCATCTGTACCCATTACTGGTTCAATTCCCTCCATGAATTGGTTAAAATCTTCCATGGACTGGTCACTTTCACAGTCCTGGTCTTCAGAGTCGTCACTTTCATCTTCGGTGTTGCTGTTCAATTACATCACAAAATGTCAACGTTCGTAACAAAAACTTAACGAAAATAAATAACAATCAAATGTAACGCAAACAAAAACAACAATATCAACGAAAACAACAATTACTCGGAGTGCGTCAAGTAGCTTAGAAAGCGAATCCCGACTGATTATTTGTTTGCAGCTCGTACTTCACTGTGTGAGTATAGACAGCGATAGAGAGTGAGCGAGAACGCATGCGAGAGGACGCCATTTTCAAATCTATTCTCTATCTGCGCGGCTTATACGGGGAAGTGTTTCAGTAGATGGCGTTTATTTTAAGTAATAATTGACCTAACAAAAAATTTATAGGAAGGTACGACAACGTAATGAAATTAGATTTATGCAATTTTTTTAGTTACTTAAAATAATAACAAAAAAAAATCATAAAAAAATAAAGAAAAAATTGAAAAAGAAAGGAAGTGTAACTGGAATTTGAACCCGAGTCTCTAGAGCGAGATTCTTACTCACTGCTAATGTCTATAATTTCCCCGTTATTGATATTATCTTTGGATTCTCTTTTCCTGTAATAAATACATATTATGACATATATAAATATTATTAGCTTTTTATTTCATTTGCATAAAATAATAACAAAAAAAAAGTCATAAAAAATAAAGAAAAAATTGAAAAAGATAGGAAGTGTAACTGGGATTTGAACCCGAGTCTCTGGAGCGAGATTCTTACTCGCCGCAAACTCCAATTACGCCATTTACAGCTATACGATTAGGGTTGAAAAACTGTGTACGTATCTATCTTTTTGTACTCTGCAGGATTGCAGAGAACAATGAAAATTAATAAATGTTTGACAAAATTTAAATCTTTACGTCATTCATGTGTGTGACGTTTGCTTTATATGAACACTTTTGATTTATTTCCCATGTTTATTTACAAAATAGGAGTCCGTTTACGCCCTTCTAACTTAAAAAAATACTTATAACGTTAAATTATTTATATAAATTAACCTTATGTAATAACCAATCAATAAAAGTAATGAAATAACGTTGGAATCTTGCAGAAATTTTGCGGCAGAAAGCGCGACACGCCCGTCTAGCAAGAGGCCTCAGCCGCGACTGTCGGTACACGGCTTTTACACACACATGCTCGCGAGTTATGTTCTAAAACACTGCGCAAATGAGAACAAGGGTTTTTTGGAAATTCTACAAAATGGATTTAAAAAGTGGTATAACTGATATATTGTATTTATTGTGATGAAAAATATATGTTAAATTGAAAAAAAAAACACGTATTTTAGAAGGGATTTGATTGTTTAGAAGATTATTTTAGAGGTATCTTCGTGATTTTTTTCTATCGAGTCAACATTAATGTATTATGTTTTGAAGGCCGTAGCAATCTAACATATATCCCCAAGAATACCATATATTTTTTTTATTTGATTCTCTGCAATGGTTCGTGTGATATCTTGTTTATAAAACTCGCGTTTAGCCTCTGTAGTCCTCTTAATGAATATAATTACGTGCCATTTTTATAAAAGTTTCGCTAATCGGTAATCAACCACCACTTTTACATACCTACTACCTAATAAGATTGGTACGCTTAACTTATAACCATCCCCTTACCTTTGATTCTGTATAAAATATTTAAATTATTTGTATAGAAGATTAATGAACTTGCTAATTTGCCACTTCTCTAATAAAAATAAATTATGTGATTTGGTATTCTGATGAAATGAGCGATGGTTTCCACCTATGGTTGAATTATTACGTACGATTCAATTAATATATTCGCATGATTCCAATTTGCCCATGTCAGCTGGCTAGAAAGCTAAGTGGAATGAGATAAGGTTCACGGAGCGTGAAGAGCCAGAATTTGAATCGAATGTGATTAGCCAAGAGACATTTACAGACTACGGTCTTGAATTAGAAGGATGTGATAAGTGGTTATAAATTTTTCAAATCCACGCCAATACATCGCTAGGTATAATTTTTCATGAATGTGCCTCTAAGAACTAGGGTGCTCCCATAGGGGTTACCATACACCAGAACTTTATTTTCTATTGCATCTGTAGTAGGTGGGTACTCTACTGTAGCTAAGTTTAGAAGAAAAGGTGGACTTAATGTTAATTTTCAAGCAATCCTAACTGTTCTGTCTTATTATTGCTGAGCTGACAGACAGAGAGGACCACATATTACTACTTCATGTAATTGATCTTGAATCCTCTCCCTCACCCGGGAGAGGTAGCTTTCCCTACGAAAATTTAGAAGGCGTAAGCCTAAAATTACAAACCGAGGAGTGTTTAGTGGGTAGGCACAATGGCTTCACCTGTGAGTCCCACATATCCAGCGCAATCGGGGCGCTGGAATGCATGAGCATCAGGCTTGACAATCTTCTCATTGGCTACCGAGAAATAGGTTTTAATACGAGGATTGTATGTTAGGTCTCAAATACACCCAGAGATGGCAGTGCACAGAACATAAAACTCCTAGCGGACTACGTAGTTTATACTATGGTACGTAAGATGGCGTTATTACGTTTGTTGTTATTTACGTTCCTGCCTGTCACAAATCTGTACTGTGGCCGCCGATTTGCGCAATTGTTTTTCGGTGTCTTGGCTTGTTTCGCGTTCTTGTGCTTTTTCTGTACCTAAGAGTTCCTGCTCCTCCGGCTGTGCTGACTTTGTACATACGTGCGTGCATTGAAAGTTTAGCATTAAGATAGGACTCTGACGATCGTTGGGTGTTAAGGTTAACTTTTGTGAAAACATGTCTAATAAAAAGTGTTGCGTCCCCGGATGTGTAAATAGTTCAGCAGGTTCTAAGAGAGAGTGTGATGATGATACGGATATGCATAAAGTAAAAGCTAAGAAATTGTTTAAGAAGTGTTTTATAAGAAAGAAGTAAATAATTACATGTAAGGTTATCGTTGTTTTATTTATTTGTAAACTTTAGTTTAACAGTTGTTTTTAATAACCTATAATTGGATTTGGCTACTAGAGATTTATATTTGAACATAAAGACCATTTTAGTTTCTAGTAGCCAAATTCAAAGATAGGTTATTAAAAACTATTATGATGCCAGCTAGGCCGTATACGTATATACGCACACATACGCGAATGCATTTACGCACACTAGGATGCCAACTAGGCCGTATACGTATACACGCACACATGCATATACGTAGACATTAGCTCCAAACCAAAAGTCCAGAGGGCGACACTTGTATTACCCACTTCGGTCGCAAAGATAAACCTCTATTTCAGTATATTTAAAGGTACTCTGTGATGAGCATTCACTACCTCCCTCCCTCGTATCCCGGAGGGTGCCCACATACCTACTATATTCGGGCGCAAAAAAAATGATCTTGACCGTCCCACTCCTCCTGGTCCTGCCTTTTTAATCCTCCGCTTCTCTTGGCTCGTCTTAGCACTAGCGTGCCTGTAAATATACTACACCAGATTACAATTAATATTGTGAATAAAATCATGAAAAATTCAGCATGTTTGAGGGTCCTCTTATTTATTATAATGCCCTCCATAAAAGGCAGTGAAATTCACGATGTCGGTATGGTAGAACTAGAACTAGGTCCTTCCATTTCTGAGAAGAGATCCTGTAGGGTCGTAATGGTTTCAGGACATCAGGATTGAACAATGATCAGCACCGATCACCGAATTATAATTATAGCAATAACACTTACGTTGGTACAGAACGAACATTAACTATTGAGTGCTGATGCTGGCGTAAATGCTTTATATTAGTAATTTTCTAGTCTTTGTCTTAATGTAATAAACCTACTACAGTGTTTGCTAGGTACATACTAAGATACCTACTTCCATTCTCACCTATTTTCAACATTTGAATTTCTCTTAATGCATTTCTAAGACTGAGTCCCTGCTGCACCTACAAGTCATGATTGTGAGTATTGCGACTAAATAATTTGCCTTCAACGAACTGCCAGGCGAGTGTTAGCATCCATTAGATCTGATAAGGTTCAATATACCTAACTACCAACAACCTACCAACACAACACAATTAATTATTACTTTGAATTAATTGTTAAGTTCTTGAACGAGGTAATGGAACTACCGGGACAGGACAGGAAACTTATAATTTGAACTGAACACCCACCATTCTCGGGAATTCCCTTCTAATTTTCCTGCAGACTTCAGATACCTACCTCCTAGAAAATTAGGGTACAAGCATGCAGGTTTCCTGGAAACATCGTCATTCACCGAGAAAGCAGGTGACTTTTAATTTCTTAAATCGCACATAACAGAAAAGTCATTGGTGCTTGCTGCTTGGATTTCGCATGAAGCATGCCAATCTCTTAGGTACGAGTACTTACTTACCTTTTATTATCTTTCTGTACAAGATGTTATAAGATACAAAAGCTGCTTTATAATTAAATGCTGCTTAGGATTAATTTGATGTCGTAAAAAGAAAGGTTAGCATTTGAATTTAAGCTAAAACTGGTAGGTAAATACTATATAAATAAACACATAATAAATACTATTTTCGTGTATCTATTGTAAGTAGGTACTTTCCTACACAAATAGACTACCCGTCCTCAATCTATCATCTCATCATGTTGCACATTTACGATAGAAGCGGCGCTAAATTAAGTCGACGCAAACGGTATAAATTCCTTGTCCTAACTAGACTGAAGTGAAAATGCATCCACAATTTCCTCTTGGAAAACTCACATTCAGTACCAGATTTATTTAGATAGGTAATATCCGGTTTGTAAAATGGAACAGTCCGGGCAGGGTTTAAAGATGGAACTGGAAAGAAAATGTAGTGTTTGTTGATGATGGCTGTTGTGATTGTGGCCTTAATTGAATGACGCTTGATGAAGTATCTAGCTACTTAACTGACTACGTATAATATGAATATTAGGTACCTACTACACTACACTCACTAGTCTCATTACATAGGAGTGCGCCAAAATAAAATAAAATATATACTTATAAATAATACCCATACGTACTTGTACTATTATTCTGTGCCATACGTAAGGTTATAGTACCCAAAGGAACATGGCACAATATAGAGAGAGAGAGAGAGAGGGGGCCAAGGCTTGTCATATCTGACTTGTGTTGTATATTGGTGTTTTGCATCAATAAGCCGCAAGGTTCAGATGACGCTCGATGTTCTCGTATCCGTAACGGGACTCACTACAGGGGCCTTGAACTCGACTCGCTAAGATTGTAATCTAATTGCCAGAGCGAAATTTTAAACATTTAAGGAAATTTGCGCGTGAATTGTTATTACTACTTTTATCAATCTTTATGACTGAACTTTTTTTGGTTCGGCGGTTTTGATTAGGTTGCGGTTATTACTGGCACCTAAACTTATAGGTAATGGTGTAAAATAATAATAAGAAAATAACTAAAATAAATCAAATTTTAAGCTAAGTAATACTTTGTTTTTCTTTACTTATTTTCCCATTTTAAGGTGGAGATCACGTCTCGGGATGTACTGGAATGTACCGATGACCCGAAGGACTCAGCGGGTAAACGCTGGATTCAGAAGGAACAGGGTCGGGAGAGTGACACCGATTAAGGAAGGCATAGGTATGTCCAGCATTGGACTTTTAATTATGATAATTTATTTTAATAACTCATGATATAGGTAGGTACTTACATCCTTACTATACTTCCCTACAATATTACTTGTTCGTATGCAAATGCAACCATGGTACAAAATTCACAAAATTGTCATCGATCAAGTAGAACATTTAAGTCAAGTGTAAATGCTAACGTAACCTAAAATTATAATATCACGAAATTGTAAAGCTAAATACAAGGGCAGTATAAACTATTAACTCCACTACTGCGTCAGTAAGAGCTGTTTAAATATTTGAACATTCGGTCATTGAGCTCGCCGTTATCGCTTCCCGTATTTAAATGATCTGCTAGGTACATACATACGATTACATTCAAGGTATTATACCTACTGTCGTAGATATAATACCTACTGTTCTTATTTTACTAGAATCCTATAAAGTTCCCACGTTTTTATTGTCTTACCAAAGTTACGAATGTATCTTTAGGTAACTGGAAATGCTATCCAATCTATCTCTATATATAAAAATCTTCACAGATTATTAGAATAAATAAAAACACGTAGGAGTACCTTATTTGTCACAATACATTCATACATAAACGCACACCTACCAGAGGGGTAGGCAAAGACATTTTTTCAAAAGGATATTCAGTAACCACAATCCTTACAGGTATGTGTGTCATTCGCTTCATCATCTTTCACTAGTGTCATACTTGGTATGAAAATTGAAACTTATTTATATAGCATCTACATGCTTCTCTTGCTCTTCTTTAGAGATATTTAACCTTAATAATATCCATCCCATTGGAAAATAAAAATTGAGGGCAAAACAAGTTTGTTACTAAAAATATAGTAACATGGGATAGCTCTTGTTGTCAGATTCCGTTGCATTTGGGTAATTTTGCGTTCACGCTGTCAGGATGGAGATTATTGGAATTCGTAACACTTTATTAATTGCATACTGAACTTCTTACAATACAAGTAAGCCTGGAACGATTAAACTAAGTCTTTAAAATTGTTCCTTAGTTTGTCTCAATTTTGAAATGATTTACATAATTTTATTGTGGTAGCCGTGCACGAAGAGTAAAAATCTAAAAGTATTGGATAGCTTGGTGGATAAATGATAGAACGATAGCAGCTGTGGTGTGGCAGCGCACGCGCAGTCAGATGTTACGCTGGCAGCGAGCGTGTTGCGTCGGTTCGCGCCACTTGGATGTAAACGGAGTTTCGTCGATTTAACTCTAACGTGATCTTTATGAAACAAGCATAGCCACATTTCGGTAAGACTCTTTTGCTTTAAATTCCATTCACTGCAAAGTAGTGTTTTAATATTAAACTTCTTGATAAGAAGCTACTAGCTCACCTGTGCATTTTTATTTATTTCTTTGCAAACTTAAATTAATTTCACACCAAATATCTGAAACTGAGTTTTAATTTAAAATCTTATGATTTTCTTTTGAACACATTTTTATTGTTTTATTGTTAAAACAATATCAAAGCACGTACAGATGTAGGTAAGTAAATAACACCGATATTAATACTGAAGCGATCTATGATCAATTTAAAATCTTCGAATATTATATTTGCGTAGTGAAGTAGGGTACCCAAAGTTGTTAAGGTAACATAGGTTAGTTTATTTATTTCAGTACAACATCATTCCTATATAGTGATCATCACATACATAATTTACTTAATTAAACCTAAAAATTCCTAAAGTAAGTAATACGTCATTTAAGTAAGGTAAATTCTTTAATTTTAATTTCCTACTAAAGCTTATTTAATTACACAACTACGTTCTTGCAAGAAAAGCTGTAGTTAAGTTGGACTGGATTTCATACATTTCCTGTCGCATTTTCCCTCGGTAACTGGTCCAGAATAAACTGATACAATAAATCAGCGAGAGTAACATCCAGCCCACGTTAAGTGGTAGATACTTGTCACCGGCCGGCTCTTAATTATACTTAGCGTAATCTAGTTAGGCGGTTCGACTGACATGCTTATCTTATATTACGTAGCTAAGCTTTGTTTTAAAATATGTATTCATACAATTTCAAGTTAAATTAAAATGAATCGTCATTGGTAATATGTATTTCTCTATTTCATCCTTCATGGACGTAATTTTTGTTTTACGTTCGTTCTTTGGTACCTAATTATATATAAATATCCACCAATCATGCGTACCACAGTGAAACCTACCTAGTGTAGTGCAATGTATAATGTATCAGCTTATTAAGTCGATATATTTATTATTATTTTCTTATCGGTCAAAGAAAACCAAAGAAATTTATACTTAGGTACCCAAATGTGGCTGGGGAGCGAACATACGACATATGGGTTTAATTAAACGTGGAACGTGCTCCAACGACCTAAGGCTTCAGTTCCTCCAAAGTTCTTGTGCACCTCAATGCTCAATCACACTAACTTCCCACAGTACCTGGACATTCATCAACATCAATGGCCGTTGATTAGCATGGCTCCCGATCTACAGAACTTGAAATAGAACGGCTTAGTTAGTTAGTGATCGGGAGGAGGGATCGGGAGGAGTGGCGACAATTGAGGGAGGCCTATGTCCAGCAGTGGACCCAAAAAGGCTGATGGATGGATGGATGGAGTTAGTTAGTTAGTAGTGAGTTACATAAGCTTATAAATAGTGATACTAAACAAAGAACTCCCAAATGATATTAAATCCGCAAATAATTTGTTAATTGTTGTACAGAACTTGAATTAGAACGGCTTAGTTAGTTAGTTAATAGTTTTCTTCAATGCTGAGTCCGTCCCTGGTCGTTGACTCACCTATCGCTAGTTCTAGTACAGATAAATTTAATTTTATTTTTCATACTACTGACCATACGCTGATGTTTACCCTTATTAACTAGACATAACTATAACAAAAATAGTAGTTAGTTAGTAGTGAGTTACATAAGCTTATAAATAGTGATACTAAACAAAGAACTCCCAAATGATATTAAATCCGCAAATAATTTGTTAATTGTTGTACAGAACTTGAATTAGAACGGCTTAGTTAGTTAGTTAATAGTTTTCTTCAATGCTGAGTCCGTCCCTGGTCGTTGACTCACCTATCGCTAGTTCTAGTACAGATAAATTTTATTTTATTTTTCATACTACTGACCATACGCTGATGTTTACCCTTATTAACTAGACATAACTATAACAAAAATATCAATTTAAGTATCAATCCAAAACTCATCTTTACATTAAACTATATACACACAACAAGTGAACGTAATGTTCATTTGTATTCTCAACCAATGAGTTGTGAAATTATTTGTCAACGCTTACCTCTTGTCGACCTAAAAACACAGTAATTTTTGATACAACTTATATAGCTGCATAAGTTCTATTCTAAGTATCGCTAAGACTTAAGTTAGAAAATACCTCAAATTTTCTTTGTTCAATATATCACTTGCCGACGTCTTGATTAACAAATGATATAGGTATACACACTTTACTAGCAGTACCTTCACACAAGGTAGAAAAACTAATAAGCAACACGACTTGTGGGGACGGAAGTTTTTTTATTAGGTCAATCTCTTGTAATATTACACCAGTTGGAGCTGATTTCGAGCCACTTCATCTTAAATATTTTTGTGTAACTTTCTCGTGACTTTGTAATTCTGATCAGGCTTTACAATCCCGAAAAAGTAAACGTTGAAAGTTTTATAATGTCTATGAACCGAAAAGTAACGTTTATGTTACGTTACGTATGATAGGATTTAGGTAAATCATCATCATACATGGTAACTGTGAAATGTCTAAGCTAATAATGGTTAAAAATTAACCATTATTTGGTACAAAATAGGCATCAAAAGCAGATAGGCCTTATCTCATCATAAGCTTCTAATTCAGAGACGAGAGACCTGTGCTAAGTAAATGACATGTATAGGTCACGAGAGGGTTTTTTTTTTGGGTTTTTGGTTTGCAGGTATCTATATATTAAACCCTGTTAATATAACATATTAAAATCTATACGAGAGACAATAGGTATATACAAAGGTATTTATTTATATTTATATACAAAAATCAATACCAATTCTGAAATCTTTTACGAGTAGAACAACTTGAAGAAAGCTTTGACGGCAGAAAATGTTTTCCAACCAACTTTTCATGCTAACCCAGTGCGGATTTTTCAATTACAATTGTTATACAGCGGAACAGATGGAAAGCTTACCTAATGCAGTAGCAACGAATTAGCGGTATCAAACAGGGAACATTACGTAAAATGTAAACAATATCTACAATCCTCTGCTAATAATAATATAATGCTATAGACTTCCCTTAATCGACGCCTCTCCTCACGATCACGTGCCATATGAATCCATCGGTTTTCCCGCTGTCTTCTTCAGGTCGTCATTCAACCGGAGGGTTTTCCGAGGACTTTTCTTACCCAACGGGACATCAGTACGTTGAGCGACTTAACGGATTATTCGAGGCCACTTCAGTTCGCTGATCTTGCGAGATATGTCGATTATCTTCGTTCATCTACAGATTCAGTCATTGCGAATCCGGTACTGTAGAAAAATAACGAACATAGCTTTCTCCAAAGCTAAGCGAACTTGAGCTTGCGAATAAGATCGACGGTAAAGGACGTCTCGGATACAAAAGAGACACAATTCAAAATGTAAAAAAATTTACTGTGTAAAATTTACATTTTAAAAGCCGCTCAAGGACCACTGGCTTAAGGCTTTAACGTGCCCTGTGAGCTACGGAAGCACCTACCAACTGTTTTTCACTAGCATTCACAATAAATGCATAGATAATTCTCGATTCTTCCCTTACCACAGAATACATAATAGTAAAAGTTGCCCTTACCTAACATGTATAGATAGGTACTGCAATAATTACTTGACTTACGCGGTTAATAAAATATGGCTTTGGTATTGAAATAATATTGTAAGTGTCACGCTTCCGCCACTAAATGTAAATTAACCACCTACTAAATATTACCCTCTTTAATTATAATACGTCAAAACCTTTAGACACAGAATTTTAGCACCCTTTTACCTCTCATGCCAAACTTTGTCATCCTTCTCGTTCATTTTAAATGAAGGAGCCTGACTGAAAAATTCATGGTTATAACGTGAAGTGAGGGTTCGTTTTACAATATTTGAAAGAATCTAAATGCTATGATTTTTAAAAAGGTAGGTAGTAACATAAAAGTTAGCTTGACAACGAACTACTTGACTCTTATCTTAACAAGTCATGAATCGGATTTTAAAAATACTTTTTACGCTGTCGATTTAATTAACAAGCAAATGATTCGCTTAGTCACTTGATAGTCTGTAATTTTTGTGGCCATAAATTAATTTCTGCGTCCCATAAGAATTTATGGGCAGTTAATTTATGAGTAATTTATGCAAAAGGTGACGAAGAGTAATTTCAAGGCTCGGAATTTTGGGCTTGGGTAGTGATGCGTACACTTAATACCGTGTTCAACGATCCGGGACACTTATTGCGTTGCATGTCGTATGGAAACGCGTAGATTTCCGGGTTTGACAGTAACTTTTGGTTTGTTGCTTCTAACAGTAGTAAAGGTGAATGATTTTTTATATACCAAGAGTAGGTATATACATATATAGGTACTAGCAATCAATTGGAGTGGGCCGTGGAAAGCGTTGTGATGAATGATGTCCATTGTGTTTTTTTTTAAATTGCCTATCTCTGGAGCCAGCAAGTTTTAAGTCCTTCTTAATTCTCGAAGCCTACGCCACGTTGCATTTTCAAAAAACAACGCGGATGGAGTTTCGAGCATGAGCTAATCAACGAGTTTAACGTGAGCGAAGCTGCAGGCGACAACTAATTTCATATTATATAGATGATTTGTACTATAGGTACAAGTGTATGTAGAGACGAAAAGAATGTTAGTCTTTTCTAATCTTATCTCTAGTCCTAAAGAAAGAGAAAAAAAGATACTTATATCCAGTTTCATTGAAAACCTAAGTGATTAATTGTATATTTTAGTAATTTTAATAATATTAATGACCCTGGTCCCATGTCTTGATAACTCATGTTGCAAATGTTCTTAGTTTGGAACTTGTCGTATCATACAAGATTAAGGTAGTTAAACGTGGAACATACATATCTTAATTGGCTCGCTAAGGCTTAGATTAAACTATTATATTAGTACAGCGTTATGATGGGAATTTTGGGCTATGTATTTACAAATTGATGTTTTAGTGTAGGACCTAAACGTAAACGTGACCTGAAGTGAAAGCCACGCTTAGAAACCATGTTTTTATTGAAGTAAAACTTCTTTAGGCGCGACTAACTCAGATGAGGGAGTAACTCAGATTTTTGATTCTGACGGATGTTCCGGTTATTTTCTTATTAAACTACTAGTGGACGCCCGCAGCTTCGCTCGCGTGTAATTAGACATTCACTAATTTCAAAAACGGCAAAGTTTCATACTAACTTTGCACCCCCGTTTTACCCCCCTAGGGGGTGAATTTTCAAAAATCCTTTCTTAGTGCTCCCCTACGTTATAAAAGGAACCCCTGTGCAAAATCTCAAGTTTCTAACCCTTATAGTTTAGGCCCTGCGTTGATATGTCAGTCATTCAGTCAGTCAGTCAGTCAGTCAGTCAGTCAGTCAGTCAGTCAGTCACCTTCTCCTTTTATATATATAAGATAGATTAATTTATTTTAATCAAACGAGTACTTTTTACTTTTGGAACAAAGTTCATTATCGCGCGTTGGTGGTAGAACCTGTATACGGTGCGATTGCTGTTGTTTTGAATAGCTAGGTGGTAGAACCTGTATACGGTGCGCTTGCTGCTTGTTTTGAATAGCTAGGTGGTAGAACCTATTTACGGTGCGCTTGCTGTTTTATTTTGAATATCTAGGTGGTAGAACCTGTATACGGTGCGCTTGCTGCTTGTTTTGAATAGCTTCGTGGTTGACTGACTGACTGACTGACTGACTGACTGACTTGACAGACTTGACCGACTTGACCGACTTGACCGACTTGACCGACTTGACCGACTTGTTATTATTACTAAACTGATACTAGTTCGTATAAGTAAGGATGCATTAAAAAACATAAAATTAATAAAAGAAAACATTACACACGCAAAAATTGGTTACACACAACATATTTAATAGTTGGTTACAAAAGTATTTGAAATCAGTCCACATTATTTATTTATTTTACATTTCAAGCAATAAATTGAAGATCTAAGCTACAATTTGCTTTGATTCGATTTTTTAACAGCTTTGTTTTACTGTAACAGTCATCGGGTCGATACATAAACCAGCCGGTGTGTTCGAACTAGTTCGAAGTAAGCATATGGGTCGCTGAGTTCTTGTATGGCACAGTCGGGTTGTTTTACACGAACGACCGAAACTTTTTACTTCGTTTTTGCCTGTAAGCTATTTTTGTTTGCATCTCATTGTACCTATTTACCAAAACAAACGAACAGGATGAATACATAAAAATCTCATATCGATGAAAAGCAAGATGTACTTAGGTAGGTATGTCTGTTGTCTGGGATCCAACTCATGGGAAATTGAATTCTTAACAATTTGAGCATCAGCACATTATTAGGCTATCCACTTCTGATTATTAAAACCGTTATATAGTACCTACATTATACATAATCTTATTTGCGGCATCAGGTACAGTAAATGTGAATAAAAAAGGGCTGTAGAATCAAACGTGAAGTTCTCGAAGTATAGATACTATCAGATTGAACTCAGAAATTCAATTTCTACCGGGAATGCGGTTGAACATTTTTATTTCTGAATTTCCCAAGCAGATGCTCGGACATAATTTTCAAACTAAAAATTATGTAACATCTTCGACGATTATGAATGAAATGTCTACGTTCCTTGTAGTCGTGATGCCTCATTGTATTATAATATTGTAGTCTTGTTACATTTACATCGTACCCGTATCTTTCTAGATTATAACAGACCCTTCTTTTTTATACCTATATATAAAATCATTGAATTGACCTGTTTGAATGGTTTATTTTCCAGACTTTATTGTTCTAAAATAAAACTATTTTGTTCACAGAACTGCTGTACCAAAATGTCCATGTCGACGTATAGGGCATATCAATGGTAAGGTGTACCTTCATTTTGGTGTAAGCTTTATTCTTGACCTCCTTGACTATGTGTGGGAGCAATTATGACATTTAGAAAACAATGCTGCATAAATGCTCGCTGCCTGCATAGAACAACCTCTCTATAAATCATATATGGGCAGAGCCTACAAATGTAACACCAGTACTTATTAATTATATTGTTCTTGAGCCATTGTCCTGCAATGTTTATTAAAGGCGAGCTATTTTGACGCGAGCCAAGAATTCAGTGGGGTGACTGGGGTGAGGTGTGGAGTGGTGCCCGCGCGTCTCGCACTTTAAACCAAAAACACGTAAAATCACTTATAACAAACTAAACAAGGGCAAAATTAAGTTGATACAGGCTATGGACAAATAGAAACTAAACTATAAGCACGAACAATTAACATGTTTTTTTTTAAGTTACATAATTTACGAGCGCTATGAGCTGCGAAACTGGTATATAATAAGTCCGATAAGTAAATAAGTCCTGCTTCTGATGTGTTCCGCTAAGGCATGAATGAAAAATTATCAAAGCGCACGTATGTCATACGACGTTTTATAACATATTTGCGAATAAATAAATAAATTCATTCAATTCATTTTCAAATAAAAACAATACCTACAGCGAAAAGAAAAAGCGCGCGGAATAATTTTTACTTGTTCACAATCACAAATTAGCGATCAGCGCTTTTTTTTTAAGGCAAAGGCACAAAAACAGCCAGTATTACTAATAAAGTAAATTAATATTATTTTGTTTTTGTTACAGAAAAATTAGTGTAATTTATTGTCAAAATTAGCTAATTAAATTAAATAATTAAATGTTTATTTTTTATATTTTATCTCAAAGCTGATTTTATTCATAAAATGTTGACCACTTTTCTGACATAAAAACTCATTGCTAAGATTGAAAAAAATACCGTTCGTTTTAGACGGAGCATCTTGTTAAACCGTGCGTTTTACATTACATTATCGCACAAGTGCGTAATGAGATAGGTACATTACGATATTGAAATTGGTGAATTAAGAGGAGAGGTCTCGTAAAGGGTTTACGAGCAAATCTTAATATATTTTTTAATACAGTTGCTCAAAAAGTGGCATATTACAGGGTCGTATAGCGTTCGGGAAGTGAGCTATTACACACTCGTGCTTTTTCTTTACCTTTTCCGAACTCGTGCGTTCTCTTTCCCAACTGTCAAAATAATGTCTATTAAAAAGAAAAAACCAACCACGAAGTTTTTACTAAAAAAAATTCATAGAAGTTTTTATGATTCATGCAAATATTTCTAAAAAGAAGCTACTAATTTGTTTAAATATCAGATTTAATGATTTGATTCAATGAGTTAGGTTAGGTTTCATTTCATTTCATCTCATTAAATTTCATGTCAATAAATAAATTATTAGTTCCCTTTGCCTACCCAGAATGGGTGAAGAAAACAAAAAAAAAATCTCTGCAATACTCTGTATTCTTTTACGGTTGGCGCCATTTTCCAAAAATGTTCTTTGCGAGTTTAGTTTGTGTTTTTATTATTTTATTAAATTGCTTCATTTTTTCGCAACTGTATCTACATAATAGAAATAGTTGTTCAGTACACGTGCGGAACCGTCATTGCAACTTGTTCCGACTGTCAACCCTCGCCTTCGGCTCGGGTAGACATTTGTCGGAACTCTTTGCAATGACAGGCTTTCCGCACTTGTAATGAAATATACTATATTTCTTGTGTACGTGTGTATGACAGTGAACTTCTCCTAAAATGCTGGTTAGATGTTGATGAAATTTTTTATGTGTGTTCAAGGGGATTCGAGAATGGTTTAGATTCACAATTTGGTCCACTGGAAAATGTTTTTTAAACACTATTTTAGTATTTTTATTTTTAACCGTCGTTCATTGACGTGAAGCGTCGCGTGACTTTGACATTTCATATGGCATAACAACGTTTGCGGGGTCAGCTAGTGTGTTATAAAATATTAAACGTACGTACGATAACTAGCTGAGTATGAAGATTTTACTAATTTTAAGGGTACCTACTGTGAATATTATGATACACAAAGAATGAGTTGTTGTTGTCAATACGTAAAGTTCATTGTTATCTTCACCGTTTTTTTATTTCAGATGCCAAATTTCCCTAATTTTTCACTCGCGAGTGGTGAATATGTTGTGGCTTTACCATTTGGTATACATACTCGTCATAGCCATGGAAACACCTCGAGCGCAACACGTGAGTATGACCTTGTTTCACTGTCCTATTTGAGTTTATTAGCGTATTGTTAACAGCAGATCAACCCACTAAAAGATCGATACGGATCCTAGATTTGCCTTTGTTGGAGTTGCACTTTCAATGCATTTTAACTCCAAAAATTTGGGGTATGGTATAGCCGAACTAAAACATGTCTTGCTTGATGAATAAAATTCAATACAAGTATTGTGTACTGGGCAGCGATGGGTTTTGTAGTTTGACCTAGTTATCCAAATGGCGGACACAGTGTTAACATGCTATTATGTGCGATACAATATTATTTATTTGAATAAGGATATTGATAGCGATTTGCATACAGGTTGAATTTGAACGATTGCCCGAAAATGTGAGCCTATCATTTTTTACAAATGACGAAGAATACATTGGACTCAAAAAAGGTGCGTAAAAAGAGATCTATCTATCTATCTAAGAGATTGCATGCAACCATATCAAAGATAATGATGATACGACCCCACTCACCACCTTACTAGACATTTTTTCATGTTAGTGCTTCGATCAATAACGAAGTGTTAGTGTCCCGAATAGTGGAAATAAATTATTCATGTTATTACTCCCAATTTCAGATGTCAAAAAGTTATCATATTCGGAATGGTCGCGCTGGGGTGCATGCCAAGGCGGTCGTAAAACTAGGAGGCGACATTGCTTACGTCGCCGGGTATGCGGCGACTC
Source organism: Carterocephalus palaemon (assembly GCA_944567765.1). Taxonomy (NCBI): domain Eukaryota; kingdom Metazoa; phylum Arthropoda; class Insecta; order Lepidoptera; family Hesperiidae; genus Carterocephalus; species Carterocephalus palaemon. Next base: position 7,093,027 of record OX155643.1, on the reverse strand, counting down.
CCTACGGGTAGAAGTTGCGAGGTAGGTACGTTCAGAATTAGGGATGATTGATAATTGATGCTTTCATAAATTTGAAAATTTTCAATTATTTTGACACCTACTTGGCGCGGTCATAAAGTGCTGGCACGCCGAGTAACCCTCTCCTAAACCGTCGGTTTCGAATTCGAATCCCGGCCGGGGAAGATATTTTTTTTCTTTTGCATATATGTGTACTCGGGTTTCTGTGTAAGCCTATATACCGCGGGGGTTTGAGTTCATAGTAAAAATTATCACATATTATAATACAACCTTATTTTATCTTGACGAAGCTTCGGTTAATCCTTGCGGCATTCATCTAGATCACGGAACACAATTCTCTCTCTGTTCTAATCTGTAATATCATCTAGGTAATAATCTAAATATTCGTTGTTTGTAAATACAGATATACCGACATCGCTTACTTACAGAGGATCGACACCATGAATGTTTGTTTATAGATGCGGAAACGGGGATATACATTGGAAGAATTCTAATACAGATGAATCAGAGAGTTCCACGAAGCCATACGTACATATACTTTTGGTAAATATTATAATATATTTTAACTTATTGAATATGAAAAATAGAGAGGCTTATTATGAAGGCATGGCTGAGTTTATAACATAATGAGGAATAATGCTCGAGCCAAATTAATAAGAAAATTAGGTCCTTAATTTGTCTTTGATATGAGGAGAGCTGCTATTGTGACACTAAGTAATGTCGATGGCCACTGGATATATCTATGTTGACTTTAGTATTCATCTAACTTGACGATCGTCTGAAAGAACCTGAGTGAGTCTGAGATGTACAATGGCAATCGGTTTGAAATTTGAATTGAGAGAAGCGTTCATAACCACTGAAGCACTCCCTATCAAAATAATCCACTTGGTTGTGCAGAACTTACATGATCACTTACTGCGCCGAGGAGCCATGAATATTTTCTTTTATTTGAGTGGTTTTGGCTCGAGTTTTCCAAGCTTTTGGCACTTTGACCGTAACATCTGATAGCAATCGCTTCATTTGCAATACCATACTTGATAATACAACCAAACTAAGTTCAAAATGAAAACTAGTTAGCAAAGCTGTAATCTAACGTGGAATTATTTTATTTATGCCATGCACCGAAGTGATCGATTCATAATAAATAATGTGCTGGTGTCAATGTGCATAAATATATAGAATCAGTTTCAGTATATCGATAGGGTCGAGTCGAGTCTTACTTATAATCAAGTTTTGCCTTTGCTCTACCCAAATTGGTCAATGAGCAACGAAGTTTCAACGATACAAATTATTTATATTATCGCGTAATTAAAATGCTCGGTGAAGTTTCTTCATTAATCGACTTCACTCCGTGGTTATATCATGAGTTTCTCAGTACCTAAAGTCATCAATACATTTAAGTACTTATGTTAAATTTTGAATAGTTAATTTGAAATGTATAAATCAGGGATACCTACCAACTTTGTATTAACTTATCCTAACTACCTACCTTTCTTTTATGTTAGTATATTTAAACAGCTATCTTATAAAAACAGATATGATTAATTCGTTCTATTTATGTTTCAATCTGGCAGCCTCGAGTGCGTCAGTTGGAGGTAGGCGTAGATGTTCAGAATAAGCTTCGGGGGTTTTCTCCTTGGACTCCTTGGGCCCCTTGTTCACGAAAATGTACAACGGTTCGAAGAAGGTAAAGAAATAAATTCTTTTCTACATGCCTATAGGGCTATAAATATTTTATTGGACACAGCTCCCTTTTGAACTTTCTTTTTGTTACGTTATATTTTATTTCGCCGCTGTCAGAGTAAAATAAAACTATGACTTGATACTAAGCGCCGTCTACTATTATCTGGTATTTTCTATAGAATTCATCTAAGATTTTCATTAGTACCTACTAGTTAGTGAGAATTATTTTATTTTAATATTATAGAATGTTTATTTATGTTATATGTTTTATGTTTGCCAGTATGATTGCTGTTGAATACTCAACAGCAATCATACTGGTAAGCATATAGTAGATTGTGCTCACCGATTCCAATTTGATTTTATAGCGGGAGTTGATATTTTTTATCTTTAGGTTTTAATTTTCTGCTGTTGTAGATTGTGTCAGAAATGGAGTCTATGTGGACGGAAAATAATTAGACAATCAGCTTACTGCTTTCTAGAAGGAAGCTATTGCCAACACTGGATACGTAGCAGAATGCAGAGGCGAAAGGACGCAGGTGAAATTGCGCATAGGTACCTACTACTTAGCTAACAACTTGTTTATCTAATAACATGCATTATGTAATTAGCAACGCCTTAATTTAATGATGACAGTTAGTAAAGTTATTTTAAGCCGTAGAGAGACGTATCTTAGGTGGGTTTCACCATTTTAAAACTAGGCCAAGCCATTTTGGAGATGAGTTTGTAGTAGGTTAGGTTAAGTTAATGGATCCACAAATAAATAAACAAATAAATAGTCTTCTATTCTATTCTATGAGAATTATGTTTAAATATTTTATTATCCACCGTAGCCATCTACTCATTAACAGGCTTCACACTACAGTGTATTTCATATGGTTATCTTATCAGTATCACACAGAGCAGCTTTTCTCATAAGACATTTTTAGCTTCATTGAAAACAGGTAGCATTTATATAATTGTTTCCTGTTGCTTGAAACGCACATATGAATTAATGAAATAAATAATTTACAGGTAGTAAACTCGTATCACAACTTTGAGTACAGTCCTAGACTGAGTCGTAGAGTACTCGTAGAGATATGTTTCAATGTTTTTATCAATTATGAATACTTAGTTCCTACAGCCTTATAAATATGTAATTCTCTGGATCTTAAGTTTAATTTGCAAAATGCCTAACGAAAACACACTCCCATTCCTTTCCCAAGCCCTCTGTTATGCTTCCTTGCTCCGCTAATCGGAGAAATCACAATCAAAACGAATATACGAGTAAATAATATATTAAAATAACGATACAAAATTAGTTTTTTACTCAGAGGTTATATTTCGACTGTTATTGGCGTAATAGTTAACATTTTCTGAAATAACTATACTGTAAAAAAAATTTTTTTTTAAAAAGCTTTTATAACTTGACCTTGAAACCTAATCGTGGTCAAAGTTCATTACAAGACTTTACCACAAGTGCAAACACGACTATGATACGATCCATCATGAAGTTCCAGTTAATATCTTCCGGCTCCATCATCAGATCAGTTTGACAGTACCATATTATTGCATTGTCATCGGAACCTAATATGTGTGCCAAATGTCAGCTCGATAGCTTCAGTGTAAGTGGGTGAAATATTGATTGCAAGATTCCAGGACATACATACATACATGAATGAATGAATACATACGAGTGAAGTTAAATAAAAAGCTTTTAAAAATTATGTTACAGAGTTCGCAAGGCTTGAAGTGCTGCCACCTCCTCCGGTACGGGCCGTCCATCCGGAAGATTCCAGATCTTTCCCCATCACGACGCCACCTTGTGGCAAGCTTGGAAGGTACAGAGGATCGTCAAAAGCGAGAATTAGAGCGCGCATGAAAGATATGATACGAATAATCGGGGGCAGGCCAGCGCCTCCCGGGAAGTGGACGTGGCAAGTTGCTGTCCTTAATCGTTATAAGGTAACATACAGGTTAAATTACATTTATTACAATCGAATAAATGTGTAACGTAAAACTATAATATTGTGTTATATAAAACAGTGTTCTTCAGGGTGGGAAAAGGTTGGCTGTCGCTGGAGTAAAGTATCGGGTTTTAAAGTAAAGGATTTAATTTCTGAGACAAATACTATGCTTACTTACCTATAATTTTTAGGCATATCAACCTAAAAAATACTCTCTTATTATAAATCTAATAATTAAATTATTATTGTCGTCAAGAAGTCATAAATGGCTAATTGTAAACAAATATCCAAATAAATTTACAAAACAGAATCCGCTGTTCCCGGCTTTTAGATAGAAAATCACAGAATATTAGATTTATACCTACATACATTTACTTCCATTTCCAAATATGAAAGCACTCTTAAATTATATTAACATTTTCAATAATCATAGTGGACGGAACATGTAAGTGTTCTTAAACCTTACCCCAATAAAACGATTTTTTCACGTACCTAAATCGTAAAACGTATCACTTTTTTATTCAATTGCCCTGTGCCTGTTCGATTCTCGGTCCCTTTGTGTAGCTGAATTGGCTCAAACCTTTCCGAACCTATATAAAAACTGGCGTGAAATCTATACTAATATATAAAGAGGAAAGATTTGATTGTTTGTTTGAATTGAATAGGCTTCAAAACTACTGAACCGATTTGAAAAATTCTTTCACTGTTGGAAAGCTACACTATCCCCGGGTGACATAGGCTAAATTTTATTTTGGAAAAAATAGGGTTCCGTAAGATATTTGGGTTTTTCGGACACAAGGTGTACTACTGAACCGATTTGAAAAATTCTTTCACTGTTGGAAAGCTACACTATCCCCGGGTGACATAGGCTAAACTTTATTTTGGAAAAAATAGGGTTCCGTAAGATATTTGGGTTTTTCGGACACAAGGTGTACTACTGAACCGATTTGAAAAATTCTTTCACTGTTGGAAAGCTACACTATCCCCGGGTGACATAGGCTAAATTTTATTTTGGAAAAAATAGGGTTCCGTAAGATATTTGGGTTTTTCGGACACAAGGTGTAAAAAATCAACCAGAAAAGTTACTTATTTTGCGTACGCTGCCTAAAATATAAAAGATAGAACCATAAAATATTCTAATTAATTGTAGATCTTATAAATATCTATAAAAAAAACCGCGACACACTATACCTATCTATGTCGAGTGAGGCACAACAACCATTTTTTTATCTTGAATTTTTTTTGGACTACATTTACAGTTTATGTAGATAATATTTGGTCTTTGAATGATTAAAATTGGACGTTTGGTTTTGAAGTGTCTGTCTGTCTGTCTGTCTGTCTGTCTGTCTGTTTCGCTTTCACGCCAAAACTACTGAACCGATTTAAATGAAATTTGGTACACAGTCTAGAGCCTGACAAAGGACATAGACACTTTTTAATTGGAAAAAAGTGTTGTAATGGGTTGAAAAGGGAGATGAAAGGTTGTATGAAAGTATTGTCATTTTCAAAACTAGAAGCATATAACTTAAATTTTAGGCTGTTGATAAGGTATAATTCTTACTAATCCTATCCTACTAATATTATAAAGGGGAAAGTTTGTAAGTATGTATGTATGTATGGATGGATGTGTGTTACTTTTTCACGTAAAAAGTACTGAATGGATTTTAATGAAACTTTACAATAATATAGCTTATACATCAGAATAACACACAGGCTAAAATTTATAAAGATATTGTGTGAATTGTCCAAAATATGACGATAAGTGTCAAGTAGGTAAGTAGGAAAAAATCTACCATCTGCGAGCTATTCTGGCGTGCGCTGCCAAAACTACTGGACCGATTTCAAAAATTCTTTCACCATTAGAAAGCTGCATCTTCACTGAGTGACATAGGCTATATAATATTACTAGGCGTAAACGAAACTATTGTTATAGTCTATATATGTAAAATAAAGTCGTGTTAAATTTTTATTTTTTTAGTAACCTGACGCAAATAGGGTTTATGTGTGTGTACTATAATTTTGATTTTTATATAAAATACCCGTGCGAAGCCGGGGCGGACCACTAGTTCTAATATAAAATTGTTAACACATCAGACACTGCGAGTTCCAATAATTGGATAACCTTTGATAGTGTACACGCAGCACGCACATTAAATGAAATCATGAAATTCTGCATTATACATTAGTCATTTTTAAAGTAGGTACAGCATATAAGACTTTTAGCAAGCTATCAGCTGCCTCGATAAAGCAGGATTTCAACATTTTATAATTAAACATTTACATATGCTGGGCCCGTTGGCGCAATCGGTAGTGACCCTGTCTGTTGCGCCAGGGGTCGTGGGTTCGAATCCCACTCAGGACAAATATGTTAATATTATCTATTTATGTATGTATTTAAAAATATCTATGTATGTATATCAGTCTCTGACACCCATAACACAGGCTCGCGCCTACTTTGGGGTCCGATGGCCGTGTGTGAGAATGTCCAAGATATTTATTTATTTATTTATTTATATAAATTTAGATTCCATCCATAAAAGCTTATTTTCTTACGCGGATATCCTGTTACACTCTTCGGAGCAAAATAAAAAGCTATTCTGCTTCCTATTAATAGGAAGCCTTTTGCGGTGGCACGCTCATCTCTCTCCGATGGGTGGTGACGGCCGCACATTGTGTGAGAAAGAGGCTGTATGTGCGACTGGGGGAGCACGATTTGCTGGTGCGTGGCTACGGGGAAATGGAGATGAAGGTCGTTGATGCTGTGATCCACCCACGGTACGACCCTGATACGGTCGTGAACGATGTTGCGCTGTTGAGGTAAGGATATAAACACTTAAAATACACGGAGATACAAGTGAATCCGCTACCAGTGGTCACCTGGACCTACAAATTAAGTAAACTAAAATCATTCAAGTATACTCATATACCACATTTTATATTTTTTCGCAAGGAGTTGCGAGGTAGACTACTATAAAATCGACAATGTCTACAGTCATCATCATTATCACAACCCTTTCGTTGTCCCAATGTTGGGGGGGGCTCCTCTCAGAATGGGGGGGATTAGGCCTTAGTCCACCACGCTAGCCAGGAGCGGATTGGCAGACTTCACATGCCTTCGAGAACATTATGATGCTCTCAGGCATGCGGGTTTCCTCACGATGTGTCCTTCACCATTATAGCAAGTGACATTTAATTTCTCAAATCGCACATAACTTACCAACTTAGAAAAGTCATTGGTGCGTGCCGCTGGGATTTGAACCCGGACCGCTCGAGTGAGGGGCGAGTTCTATAGCTGGGCTGTCACCGCTATGTCTACAGTACCTACCAATAGCACAGAATAATAGTACAAGTACCAATAGTTAAATGGTATATTATTATATCAGTACTTTTGAGTAAGATCAGATATCATTTAGTAGTACATAATTAACAACTCTTACACAGCATCTTGAGTTCGTCATTGTTTTGCGCGCTCATTTGCTACAAACTACATATGCCCAACAATTTTGATTAATAGCTCCAGATATTTGATATGCTTTTGTAAGTTCGATATAACTCTCGTGGTAAATCTTAAACATGTATTAGAGCTGTCCCGTCCCGCCTTTGGAAACTTGTTAATTTTGTGAACAATGGTGAGATACCCACAATGAGTGTCTTCGAGCTACATGAATATCATATGAGTCATAAGTCTAGAGGAGCTACTCGTATCTTGGAGCATATGCTGCATTTCATCATAATACATATTACAAAAGATTTGTACCATGGTAAAATATTAGGCAATATCAGTATCAGTTCTCATAATATCAGCGCCAAACGTGCCGAAAAGTACACAGATAAAAGGATTTTCTACAAAGGAACGTAATAAGAAAGAAAGCATTTGACCGCAAATTAAAATATTTCGTGCGGTATTATATCCTACTATATTCTAGCAGCATTACCTATAGCATAGATTCGTTCAAATACATTTATGATCTTCAGGAACTATCAAGGCTTAATGCTTACCATATTTCTTTGATTTTTTCATGAAGTATTACAAATTCGACGAGGTGTCGACGGGCGATCTAATGTTCAGTTCTTGTTCATTATAAACATGATTTCCTATATCTCACTTCTGCAGAGTTTTAAGTTATTCTACGTATCTCGTTCAAGTGTAGATTGCCGAATGTAGTTATAGCTATGACAAGCCTACTTACCCACATTAATGTTGCGAAGGGATCGCGATTTCACATTAAAAAAATGTAGATGTACAAAACCTATTGCAAAGGAATGGAAAGTATATTGGGTCTATTGTGGTGGTTTTAGAGGGACTGATACATGGGATATGGAGAACTATGACACCTGCCATTGAGATTGTTACAAATCTAAAAAGCGGCAGGTATGCGTATGAATATTCGCTGCACGGCAAATGCGGCAAGAGGAGTACCGCGATGTAAATGAGGTGGTGTTACCCACTTTACCAATTCTCGGCTTACGCAATTTTCACTTCCACCCTCTAACGGCCCACTATCGACCGCTGGTTAAGGCAAGCCAGAGGCGACAAACCTGCGGCGTAACCTGGCGTCCACACAGACCATCCAGTAAAGGCAAGCTGGAGATGGGGAGCCTGATCGAGTCTCAGGGGTACTCGGGTCCGTGGGGTCGCTACTCCCCAATAGCTCGCCACAAGCTGCCCTGGGGCTTATATTCAGTTCCTTGTTTAATGCTGAGACTATTTGAAACTTCCACATCAAATCAATGATTTGTCCTGCTCGCCGAAGTCCGAAGTGGTAAATAGTTATTAAAATTAAATTTAAAGGGATGTTGTTTTCATTTAATTCAATGTGGCTTAAATGTTGAAAATGTGTATCGCTGCGACCCATAGACGTCCCACTGATGGGCACGGGTCTCCCCCACAGACACTGCTGCGGGAGGTCTAGAGCATACTCCACCACGCGCTGCTTGGGTTAACCCAGTGTCGAATGTTCTCAAGCCACCCGAAGGTCTTCGACACGGCTTAAAGACTGTTTCCAGCATTGAAAACAACCTCGGACGGCTTTACGTGTCCTCCGAAGCACGGTAGTCCATGAAATTTTGCCACTAGCGGTCACCCATCCACGAACGCCGCGACCTTCGTTCCTTAACTCATTCGATCACATTCAATCGACGCGAGCCATTGGGCTATGGACGCTACATGTCCATTAGAAAATGTGTATAAAATGATTAAATAATTCAAAAACAAATATCATGCAACTAAGGAAAACAAAAAGGATCATATTTTTTTACCTTAGTAACAGGCTTGGCTTGTGATCCATAGCCTTGTCTGCCTTGGTAGATAAAAACGCTCGAACCTTTTCACGACGGATGGATTAATTAGGTAGCCGTTTTTGCACCTTTAGTTTAAGTCTAGCTCAAAAACCTCAACTTTTTGCTACACAACTACAACTAGTGAACGCCCGCAGCTTCGCTTGCGTGGATTAGATATAACAAAAAGTTTCCTTTACAGTACTTGTCCTTCTCAAGGAAATAATCTTACATACTCTACCCATTGAAGTTCAAATAGAACAGTAGGTATTAACGGGATACTAAAGGACAAAGTTAATCTTCCGAAAATGTTCTTGATGTTAAGGTAACATTCGTTCGTAAGGATTAATATGATATGTAATAATCTAAGCATTCGGACATAATCTGTTCTCCCTTTTTTGAAGTCACAGACTAATATACATTTTAACGCAATCTAGAAGTAGAACTTAGAATTATAATGTTAACAACATCATGGAGTAGGTATGTTAATCTTACATTTAATATTTTTTATATTTAACTGGTCGGGATTAATCATTGAGTAAAACTAATAAATGAGTTATAGTCAGCAAACAACATCAACAAAATACACATTACAATACAACACATTACAATATGTTTCGATAAAGGTCTATTTTACAGCAAAAAGCATCGTAATGTAAATCGTAGTATAAACAAATAATAGATAAAACTACAAGTTTCTGCAAATGACTTTATTTATACATAAAATTGAATGGAAAGCCTATTTATGTCTGATAGCAAAAAATCTTACAAACGGATAAATCAAGTTTTGATGGATGAGTTGCTAGCTGCTCGCTGCTAGTCATAAATTGCTAGAGCGGAAAACTCTTCAGATACAATCTCATAATAATTATAAGACTTATTGAAATTTAATATTAATTTTACATTAAACATATTCCTTGTGTTGTAATTTTATAAAATGTTCACCTTTGTCGTATTACTCGTGTATCGGGCATGTCACGAACTTTCTATACAACACGAAATATAAAAATATATAAAATAAGTTAAATAAAATAAACATAGGCTAGAAATTAGGAAAACATTTCCAGATACGACATCTAAATGTTCCTTATCAACTTTCGTAATTTCATATCAACTAATTGGATCCCCTTCTGACCCCAGTTCTACGTTGCGATTAACGTGTTAAAGGTGTTCAGGTTACCCTTAGGTGGTGTCACTAACAGTAAAATATACTAAACTACCGATATATCATATTTGTATCAGTTCATACAACAGATCTAAAACTCTGATCTAAATGATCAAACATATATTTTAGTGTCGTCATGGCGTCGTCTTTCAGAGTCTTTGTTAAGTCGAGTCAACCCATTGCCATTGATTAAAAGCAGTCTTATTTGTGATTCACATTATACATAGTGAAATGTTTTAGGCTACCAGCACCCGCTCAACCAAGGTTGGGCCATGGAATAGCATGTCTACCGCAACCTTATCAAACGCTGCCACCCCACTCTACGTGCGTCATACTCGGCTGGGGCAAGAAAAGATCGAGTGACGTTCATGGGACCAGAATATTGCATGAAGCTCAAGTAAGTTTTTAAGGATTAACAACTCTTTTAAATGCGCATTTTTATTCAGAAGTTTATCTAAAAATCTTATATCAATAAAAAGACGAAACAGTTCAGACCCTCTCATATCATTTCCTATAGGTACTTTTTAAAAATAAAGAGCAATAATTTAAACATGTGCACAGTGCTCTCGTCGTGAGATTTTGTCACATAGCAACTGTTAACTGCTTACATACTTACAAAAAGTTTTCACAATGATCCACACACTTCACAATAATACATTGTAAAACTTTCAGTGATATAGCAATAAATTTTATTTAACCTATATGTTTGTAAGGAAAAATGTCAAAGTTGAAATATGTTTTATAAGGTCGTTTGGAATAAAAGCAAAGCAATTTTCCCAGGAAAAACCATTACTAGAAGCACCGGGCGAACGTCGCCTTAGGTAGAGAGGGTCAAATAGAAAACCAATGTAACACTTAATTGCTAAAACGTTCAACGAAATGTTTTATTTACATCAAAAGGAAACTTTGAAGTTTTCAGTGGCACGTTGGTGAGTGATCCTAACCGAGGGTCTCAGGTTTGAATCCCGTCCGGGCTAGATATTTATTTCGCAGATGAATATTTATACTTGGGTCAAATTATCAGCTCCACAATATAAAAACTGTGAATGAGTGAACAAAAACAATACAAAATTGCTGACGGCGGCTGACTGTATACATCTCAATTCATGTACTCCATCCATCCATGAGCCTTTTAAGGTCCACTGCTGGATATAGGCCTAGCCTAAACGTCACCACTCTTGTGCCTTTAGAATCCAGCTGTTTCCCGCCGTCTTCTTCAGGTCATCAGTCCACCTTGTTGAGGGGCGACCCTGTACTCCTTTTTTTGAGTCGTGGTGTCAATTCGAGGACTTTTCTTTCCCATCGGTTATCAGTCCTTCGTAGGACGTGGCCTGCCCATTGCCATTTCAACTTATTAATCAATACATGTGCAGATTGTTATCATATAAGACACGCTGAAAACTTGCAAAAACGATTTGATACTAAACATTGCATTAAATTGAAATTGAATTGAAAAAAAAAACGTTTCAATTATAGGTATAATTTTATTCTTACTTTGATTCACTCTATTCGTTGGGCGAGATTTATGCTGCCTTCATTAACACAATGTTGAGATTATCCACTTAATATCTGTTTTATCGCGTCGCAGCGATCTGTTTTATCACGATTTTTATACGGAAGCCCTACTATGCTATAAAACACAAGAGGATATATTACTAGGGGACGCCCGCAGCTTAGCTCGCGTGTATTTAGACTGCGGTAGTTTCGTTTATAGTTGTTACCTACTTTAATCACGGAAGTGAAAACTAAGGAAACTTTCTTTTTTTTTTTAAGTTAAGGAACATTTCTTGTAAATTTGAACTGAATTGGTTAAACTTAAAAATAAAAGAATTTAACCCAGAGTATGAGTTTTGCCGAGTTTTATCTAAATCAGTAGAAATCAGTCTACGGGTTTTAAGTGACGCGTGCACAGACAGACTGACAGATAGACAGACAGGAAGCCGGACAATATTTTCAAATAACCCATTTTTGTTATTATAATGCCACTGAATTGAAATTTTGAAAAAATATTCGATGTACAGAAATAGTTTATCTTTGGTATTTAGTATATTATATTAAAATACATAGTATTTTATATAGAGTAGATGTATTATCTAGAGAATGAGTTTAATTCAAAGGCTCATGTTTCTAGTACATATCTAGAACCTTTAAAATTTCAAAATATGCGTTTTAAAAAAAGGCAATAATTTTTGGTTTATTTTTTGGTTCTTTCTGCCGGAGACTCGAGATCGTTCACTGTATTGCCCGTGTTCTTTTATTCCAATAGAAGGTCTTGCCTTTGTTATGTAGGTATATGTTTATTTATATAAATTAGTAACTACTCAGTTTTTCGTTCTACTCAGTAGTGACATCAACAAACAACAGTAATGACGTTGATTACGCTTTTATCGTTGGAATTGACACAGTAAATATCCTCAGGTATCGACTATTCAGCAAGGCGTGTGCCGTCGTTCCTACTGGCAGTACGCTATCACAGACAACATGGTGTGCGCTGGTCGGGGACATCGGGACTCGTGCGCCGGGGACTCTGGCGGCCCGCTGCTGTGTCGCGACCGCAATATGCGATATTACTTACAGGTACCTTGCATAGCGTCGATCCACCAATCTGTGGGCCTAGACAAGTGGCAAAACGCTAGTAGAATAGAAATAGAATAGAATAACAAATGTATGGGATGGGTTTGACATTCGCTTACGACTAATTAGTCGATAGCGAATGTCAATCCCATATTTATTTATTTATTTATTTAACCTTTTATTGTGTAATACAATATGGCGGACTTAATGCCTAATGGCATTATCTACCAGTCAACCATGGGCGTTGGTGAAAAGATGTAAAATAAGTAGGCAGTTTACTATACCGTTGATTTTTCGTGAAAGTTATTATAAGTATAAAAGATATACCTATATACCAACACAAATTATACATACTATATACAAATAGAATACAATATATACAAATAAAATACAATATATATACAATATAAATACAATATATATACATATCTATTCTACTAGCGTTTTTGCCACTTGTCTAGGCCCCTGCATTTGAAGAGCGTGTACAGCTGTATCTGTGGGGGAGACCCGTGCCCAACAGTGGGACCTCTATACCTTGAAATGATGGTGGTAACAGTCCAGTGGCTCCAGTCGCCCCTCACTAGAGGAGTCCGGGTGCAAATCCAAGCAATGACTATTTTAAGTTATGTGCGATTTATGAAAGTCATATAAAGCGCTTCAACACATAAAAAAGTTCTTTTAGTTGGATACCTCTGCTAAAAATACATACGGGATGTTTTAATAACCACCAAGCCCCATTCTTCGTCCCATTATTGTGCTCGGTTCTCCTCTCGGAATGGGAGGAGTAAGGTCATAGCCCTCCACGCTCACTAAGCGTGAATTGACAGGGTTCAAATGCGAAAACAGAGAGACAGAGTACTTTCAGGTTCGCAGAGTGTCGCAATTTTCCTCTCGATGGTTTTCTTTCCTTACAGGAAGGGTGAATAAGATTTCCAGCAACTATGAATTATCAATACTTATAGGAACTGAGTGAATAATAGGAAAATTTTTGGCTTTTATTCTAGCCATGTTATTATTTGAATAGTCAAATTTAATTATTGTAATTTTACAAAAGTGTTACAAGCTCTCGATACTGTCTGCAAAGATATTCATAAAAAGGGACAGACGGAGCACGTCCGTTGAGAGATCTTCGTTTTACCAAACTATTGCGGTCCTCGTTGGAATATTAATTTCGTTGGGATTCTCGGGATATTGTAGGCAGCAACAATAAGGTGTTATATGAACACGAAGCAGACTTTATAAAAAAACAAAAATTACTACTTACCTAGTCTAAAAAAATTACGAACGAAAACTGCGAACTAAGAATGATTAAAATGCGAATAAAATTATTACATGCCTTATTAAAAAAATATAGTAGAGTTTCTACTTCCAAGAGACTCGTATTTCCTCAGATTTAATAGGAATTACTGTAATTTTAAGAAAATTATTTTTAATCTCTCTCGAAGCTTTCATATTGGAGGCGTGAAGCTCTGTTGTTTGTTCCATTTTATTAGCAAGCTCAAGTTATTTCAGCGCGCAAACACTTGTAGTCCATTGTTATTTTTGGCGAACCTTAGTAGAGTTTTATTGAGGAAAATTTTTATTTTCGTTCTTAGGGCAGGTTTACATGTCAGATGTGATTAGATTCGAAGGTTATAAAATAAGATTACGCAAGAGAGTGTTCCGTTGTCATAATTATATAATTTTCCATATGTTCTATTAAATAATTTTACGAAACTAGTCGATACTTAAAACTTTATCTTTTATTTAGGTTCTTCTCTTATAGATATAAATATAACAGGACAAAACATCTATTAATACGTGAATTTTTGGAACGAACATGCAGACTCATTTATTGGGATAATTGAACTGATAGGTTGCAAAAGCGGATGACAAATTGACATTTCGTTTGAATTGGTTTCCTTTTCCATCAACCCGGCACTGGCGGATCAGTAGCGTTTTCCAGGGATTGAATTGGTTAATTGTTTTTATGGGAACTATTAATAATCTTTGTAGAGAATAAATAATTTTATATTTTAAATAATTAGTGTTTTCAGAAGAAGTTTCAAATAACCAAAGCCTTGGGTAGAAGCAAAATTCAGTGAGATATACTACTACCATCTGATCTGTTGATAGCATTCAACCATTCGTTTGATATTGTTTGATAAAATAATACCCCCTTACTTTAGCTCCTTAAGTGATACCGGCAAATGTGATTTGCCCTAAAATAAATTAAGTGTTCCATGTCTCGCGTTCAATATTCAAATTAGAACTAAGCCTACCGTTTTATATTCATCTCCTCAATGTAACAAATGATTCCCTCGGTGATGGAAAAGGCATTTGGCAAGCGCTCGACATGCTGAAATAAAATTATTTTGAATTGTCGGTTACGGATGTCAATATTTTAAATGAAAATATGTACTAGTAGTAACAGCATAGCTAAATCTAAGGCAAAATCACATAAATTGTTATTCGTTCTTATAGTACCTCTTATACCTGTACCTTTTATACAGTAAGACTGTGTGTATGTTTTTTTTTTTAGCTACAATAGGTCGCAATGGCTTCTGGGCTTAAACAACATCCCCTCCCTCCAAATAATAATAATGTTTCTTTTTAATAAATAGACACGTATAAACTACTTAACGGATTTGCGCAAAATCGTAACAAGTACCCACAGGTCTCTAGTGAACTAAACTGTGAAATGAGCATCACCATTCACCATCTTATTTCACCTTTGACATGTGTAATAAACCTTAAGTGGGACTGAAACTAAAGAAACGGTAACGTTCAAAGAAAAGTTAATGTGCATGATAAGCATATTATACATATACGTTATAATATAATATTATAAAACGGGAGAGATTTTTTGTTTGTATGTTTGAATGCGCTAAAGTAAATAAAATTTATTGTTTTTACTTAATGTAAGTCGTAATATAAGTAACAACTGTACCAAGTAACATCCAAATCCGTCAACGGATTTTCACGTGATGACTGGACAGACGGACAGACAGACAATATTTTAGACGCATTTAATGCCCCTGAAATAAATTTTGAAAATATCAATGTTTTACACATTGATATATTATTAAAAATTCCACTTCAGTTTTATTAAAATTATCAGGTAGTTAGGTATATGTACCTATATAAATGTTAAATAAATAATTCAATTAGAACTAACCCTTAAAAATATAAAACACTCAATAAATGATTAAAAGAGAGAGGTTAATCAATAGATAAATGGGTAAACCAATAGGTTTACCCATCTTTCAATGATTACAAGAGAGAGGCTTACTTACTGTAGGTACCTACCTTTTCTTTGTTGTTACAAAGCACAAACATAATATGTATTAGTCTAAGATACCACTTTTCTAAACAAATAGTTGATGAAAGGAGAGATACCTATCTATTACGGGTAACGTATACCTACCAATTTGGTAAATAAATGTTTTGATTTTTTTAATTCCTAGAATATCTATATCCTACGAAACATAACAAACGAAGTAACAACCAAACAAGTACTTAGTTGTTTGATTGTTACTTCGTTTGTTATGTTTCGTTATTTTTTATTATTTTGGTAGGTAATAAATACATTTAAAATGTAATCGTTACTGAAACACATTTTTATATAAATTAATTATACAGGGGCATCACAGCTTATAAATGATTAGCTAGGTTGAAATGATCCCACACAAAATATTATGCCACTGTAGCTACTGTCGAAATAGCCAAGTAAATATTTTCAGTCATGGTTAATATGTTAATTTTTAAACATGAACCCTGTAGGGCACGACAATGTAATTGGAATAGACAGGAAGACGCTGCTTATTGTCACGCAAATATTTTATTAAAAGCTTTTATTTAACTTCACTCGTATGTAGGTATGTCCTGGAATCTTGCAATCAATATTTCACCCACTTCTACTGAAGCTATCGAGCTGTAATTTTGCACACATATTTGGTTCCGATGACCATGCACGAAAATAAAAAAAAAAGTTACAAAAAGCTTTTTCTTTTTTAAATTTTTTAATAATTCAATTATTATTGATAAGTCAATAATAATGTTAATGTTTGTCAATTAATAATAATGTGAATTTAAGTTCAGTTAGTTAAGTGTCAAATTAAGTTAAATGTCAATATGATTTATTAGAATGTAATTTACTTTACGGATTGGTATGTGACTTCACTTAAATGAATTCCTATATTGTGCGTGTTCACGCATGCTGGAGTTGAGAAGTAAGACTACTGAAGGCCGTAATAATAAAAAATCTAAAAAAAATAATAAATCTAACAATGATTGCTAAAGAGATATGCTCTTTAGCAATCATTGTTAGATTTATTGCTTACATAAATCATTATTTACAGGGAATAACAAGCTTTGGTGATGGTTGCGGCAAGCGGGGCAAGTTCGGCATATACACGCGTACCGCCGGCTACGTGTCCTGGATGCGTGACGTCATGAACGGCAAATACTTCGACGATTGACCCCGTGTTGTTTAGAATGGAAATATATTACTTCTGAGTTTAACAGTTATTAACGCTCATCCTTACAATGTTAAAATTGTCTGTGTTGAAACTGGGAACTTCAAATCTAACTGAGCTGTCATTATTTCTCGTAGACAATTAGTAAGTATATGAAATAAACGTTGAATTTATAATTTTGTAAGGCTTGCAGAAATCTTTTTTTATGCCACAATCGCCACTAGAAGTTATTGTAGGTAAATTAACGTCACGAGGTAGGGAAGGTACCATTTAACCAATTAATCAAACTTAAACTAACAAGCAAATTTTGGTCGGTTACATAAATGCACGTGCGGTAATGGTTGTTCCTGAAAATTACTACATGCCATGATGAGGCTACATATTGCCATAATGTGGCTAGCAGGTATCTAACCTAGGTACCAGTAAAAAATACCGTTAGGTAGCAGATCAATATCTATCGTTTTTGTTTCTACGTTTGTGGAATTATTTTTAAATAACATTAGAATTGCTTCAATTTGCTAACGCGAGTTAACAGAGCTTATGAGGTGAAAAATAAAGTCGGTGTGTCGGAATTTACGTAGATATTTCTAACTTTGCAATACATGCTATATACGAGTATTTAGACACGGATGCTACACGGGTAGGAAATATGAAATTAAAACTACTACAATTCAAAGTCAGAGAAGCTGCGAACGTCCCCTAGCCAATAGTGAACTTCTACGATACGAGTATGTCTTTCTTACTATTTAATATGTCACGGATACCGCGTAACTTTATAATGCACACTCAAATCTTCGTTGTACGCTTTTAGTGGAATGGGATTTTGTGCGCTATATAATTTTAAAGAAAAATCATAGGACCTACATAGATCTAAGTAACGCCTAAAACGAATGTATGGGTAGAGTGCTGAAAATGTATTTTAAAATCAGAATATGTACATATAATGTGAAATGTGTGAATGAAAAAAAAATCACCTTTTACTGATACAATTTAAGGTGCATATTGATAACAGACAACATTCGTGTTTAGTTTTAAAAATAGTACATATACTAGTAAATGTAAATAAAATATCATGTAATATGTACAAATTACGAAAATACAATATTAAAACCATCCAGATAAAAAGCTATGGAAAAATGTGTGTAAATTACACCACTATAAATTGTTACTTACGAAGAGTACCTATCGAGGAGGAACAATCTTCATTATTTGCAGACAAATTTACGATGCTAATTTAGTCACATTTTTTACTAATGTAATGTAATGTAATGTAATGCCTGCTGCTTATTTTATATTCATTATTTATGACATTTATATAAAACATATTAATTAAAACAATATTTATATATTGTACAAACATATACAATATTGTACATTATTATAATCATTTGTTTACTAAGTGAAGACTAAGTAAAAATTTTACCTCAATAGCATTCAATGATCGCACACGGCATATTTCGAATCATAGATTTGTGCCACTTTCAAAGCTGATTTGAAATATCTACTTTTCACATTTCATTATAACGATGAGTTTTTTTGGATTAATAAAGTCTCTCTAGTTCTATAATCCTTTTTTATTCCTATATTCTTGTGATTGAACGTTAATTTTGATTTGGCACGATAGGTATCGTGAAGCCTTCATAACCCAGGACAAGTAAGCAAAAGTAAGGATTAAAAAAATTAAAAAAATACCTTGTTGAAATTCACAAGTTCTCACTTTATTCAATGATCATTTTTTCAAGCTGTTGTCATAGTTCGATGGGAAAAGTATCGTCTGGCTCCCGGGCGGTCTCTGCCAGCCAAGGCAGCAGGCGCCAAAGGCCCGTGTACTGCGCGGACTGCTCTCCCCACGGGCGACGCTCCTCCTGCAGGAGAATAAATTACATAAAAGAACATCACGTGTGTATTTCCCCGCAGGATAGCCAGAGGTACCTACACCCAATTTCCACCAGTTATGTTTAGATTCCATATTAGGTGGTGAGCCATGCACCATGCACAATTCCAGACTGCTGCCGTGCATTTCAAGTTAGAAAAACTCAATAGTTGTTGCGCGACTCGGGACGAACCTAGGATCTCTAAATTTCTAGCTGTGCGACCACTACACCAATGAGATAATAATGCTATTTCAAGCGGTTATTGACTGGTTGATTCACAGGGAGCGCTGATATTCCAGTTGTTGAAACTCACGATGAAGTTTACCGTCCTTTTCCTATCCTCATCAAAGCAACATAGTTCGCGAATAGTAATAAGTAATGGATTGTACGTAAATAACCATCATTTGAATGGACAAGAACTGGCAGTGTAGTAGGCACATGAGGCATTGAATGAGTGAACACATAGATAAATCAACAGTTTGTAAGAAATATTATCTACTGCTAATTTTCAACTCTATAGCAATAACCTGTAAGTACAACGCCAGCAATTTCCCTCCAATCAACAGCAGAGCGCCGTGAACTGTATCATTTTCTTCCGATAGATAAGGCGGCAACGATAGGCAATATACATTTTTGAAGCCGTCCTCATCTGGACTGTGCGCATTGCTAGAAATAAAAAGAGTAAAATTTAAAAAAAAAGGGTTTCTACATTAATCCATGCATTCAGAATTTCAGTATGCAAACAACACTACTAAGACATAACTATTATAAACTATCAAGGATAAACATATTGCTTACATAATTTACAATATGCATCTATTGATACTATATTCTATGTCGTAGGATGAATAGCTTTTTAGAGTGGCGGGAGTGCTTTCAGTATTACAATAGAAAGCATATTTATTTACCAATACTGTCAATAAAAGATAATAAATAATGTGCATAACCCAGTGTGTCACACGAATGGTGCACGTTAAAAATTATATTAATAATACTTACGAGTATTCCGTATTCCCTGGACATGATTGCGAGTACACGGTGTCTTCATATTTCATTAAAGGATGCCGAGAAATTTCTGTCACAGAGTACTTGTCATCATATCTGATTTAAAAAAAAGAGTTAAACGTTATTCATTACGAATTCAAGTATACCTATATAGCACAACTATTAGAACTAAAGAATCAGTAAAGCGGTGACAGCCCAGTGGCTATCGAACTCGCCTCTCACTCGAGGGGTCCGGTTTCAAACTCAAGCAACACGCACCGATGACTTTTCAAAGTAGGTAATGTGCGATTTAAAAAGTTCTGAGAGTTCTTCATAATGTTCTCGAAGGCATGTAAAGTCTGCCAATCCACACTTGGCCAGCGTGGTGTACTAAGGCCTAATCCCTCCCATTCTAAGAGGAGACCCCTGTCCAACAGTGGGACAAAGAAAGGGTTGTGAATATTATCACAATACTTAAATTAATTTAAATTGAATTAATGATTGTCCACATCTTTTCAAGTACTATACATAATTAATCACTATACATAATTAATTAATCTATCAATCATCTAAAGACCTGTTGCACATAGGCCTCCCCTCTGCGGCGTGACTACTAAGTGGGTTTTGCACTGAAATAGATAACTGCTACAAAACCTCATTATATGGGACTACCGCTCAATGGACAGATAGCGCTGCCCAATAATTTCTTGTGCCAACTTAATAAAAACATTATAGGTAAATATGAAACAGCAATAAACTGCTTTCCTTTTTATTTAAATACCTGTCTAATCCCCATCCAACGGCCGTTCCAGTTGTTCCCTGCTGGTCAGCAGTAAAGTGATGGGATATCAAGGTCACCGGCGCCCAGCCATTGCATGAATCCAACGAGTTGACTACTTGCACTAAGCCTAGAATAAACAATTATTATTATTAATTTATATTGGAATGGAAATACCTAATATAGATTCTGTTACAATGGATTCAATAAGCAAACTTATTGCATGATCAAAATGATAATACGAATTGGTTTTGAGAATAGTTAGAACGCTAAAAGGCATCAGCAATAATCTTTACTGATTTATTATTTATATTTCATTTATTTAGTAAAAAAAGTGATTATTCCTTAACGCGACAAAATAAATGTCTGCAATCCCATAAGGGTATATAGGGGGAGATCATCCCAAACCAAACCGAACCAAATGACCCCTTGATCCCTTTGTAAATGTCAACATTTTCTGAGTATTTTGACATTATTGTGAACAAAATTATAATTTCTTTAAGCATGTTATATTTTAGAGATACATTATTATAAACAATATTTAACCAGCCTTGTAACTTTTCAAAGTAAATGAAAATGCCCCTTTATCTTATTTTGGAGAAACTGTACAGTGAGTTGTATTTTGTCTTTTTCTGTAAAAACTTTTTTGGAAAACATCTGTAAAACTTTCCCCAACAGAATCCCGTGTCAATAACAAACTTGACTTCTTCATGGTACGGAAGTTTAGTAAAAGTAAAAGCATGAGGGGCAGTAATGATGAAGCTAGACAAAGTTAAGATTTTTGGTGAAATAAAATTGTAACTCTATTTTTAACTACGCAATTAGACGACCTCTAGAAAAATGTAGATAACCGTTAACAACGGCTTTCGTAGAAGTTGAATAAACCAAAAGGAACACATAGTTTGGTACCTACATACATATTTCAAACGCATGCAATGAAATCATTGTACCTTTTTTTTTTTTTGTACCTACGAGTATAATTATTAACTTTTTACGTATTCTTATTTTATGATATCATGAAATTTTAATTAAATTTAAACAATACCTACCTACGTTGCCAGCCTCGACAATTATACGTAAGTTTCTATTATTTTTACATCATTTCTTAATAATTAATTTAGGTATGTTTAAGATATTGCAAGCCGAAATCTGTTGAAAAAGATTAACCATAATTTTAGCATGTTATTACTTTGATATCTGTTCAGTTGTTTAAGTTCTAATTTAGAATGTAGCTACCCTCAGAGGTTTTCACGTTCTGCTATGACATGGGGTTCTTCAAAGAAGCTACAATAAGAGCTCTCCTGATGCATTGGCCACCCCTCTGGGTAGTAGTCGGGTAAGTGGTAATCACTTACCATCACCACTTACCCAACTGCTTGTTAGTTATGCAAAAACTTATATATATGCTAGCTGATCCCGCAAACGTTGCTCTGCCATATGAAATGTCAAAGTGACGCAACACTTCATGTAAATGATAATTAATACAATAATAATGTTTAAAAAACACACACAAAAAATTTCATCAACATCTATCCAACTGTTTAGGAGGAGTTCACTGTCATACACACGTACACAAGAATAGTACATTATGATACAAGTGCGGTAAGTTGAAAATTACAGCCGAGGCGATATTGCTAGCCCGAGCCGTAGGCGAGGGCTACAAGAAAGCAGAGGCTGTAATTATCAAAGCGCACGCGTGTCATACGACGTTTTATAACATATTTGCGAGGAAATAAATTAATAAATTCATCAATACTTGACGACATTTTCAAATAAAAACACTACAGCGAAAAGAAAAAGCGCGCGGAACACCACAGAACCACGACAGAACAGTCATATCGTACGATTTCACTGATCAATATTGTTCTTATGATATGCATCGTTATTTTCGATGATTGAGTGAATTATTTGATTTTTTTCTCAGCCATTTACAGCAAATTCGAATTATCTACAGTTTTCATTTTATAATTTAAATAATTTTTACTTGTACACAAATTAGCAATGCGCGCGCATCAGAGCTTTTTTTAAGGCAAAGTCACAAAAACAGCCAATATTATTGTTAAAGTAAGTAAATTGATATTTTGTTGTTTTTGGTACAGATAAATTATTTTAATTTATTGTCAAAATTGATTAAATTAAAGAATTAAATGTTTATTTTTTATATTTTATCTCCCAAAGTTAATTTTATTCATAAAATGTTGACCACTTATTGACATAAAAACTCTTTGCTAAGATTGAAAAAAGTACCGTTCGTTTTAGACGGAGCATCTTGTTAGACCGTGTGTTTTACCTTATTAAAAAAAAAACCCGTGCGTTTTACATTACATTACCGCACAAGTGCTGTAATGTAATTTAAAACGCACAAGTGCGGTAATTAGATACATTACGATATTGAAATTGGTGAAATAAGGGGCCCTTTACGAGCAAATGTGTTATAAATATATATATGTATTAAGATTTTAAAAAAACTTACCGGCATTGAAGAGATAGCGTCGTAATTTATCGTTCGGTCTGAAGTGCGGGTGTATTATGGTACGTTTCACATATGATATCATTTGCGGATATCTCCAGTCCTCGCTGCAGAAGGTCACGAAGGCCGACAGAGCACCTCCGCGGAGCTCCCGCCGGTGCCGCGCGAGGCACGATCCGGCAGCGAGCAGCCAATGCGGGCTGATACCGGCGGCGTCACATCGGACCTGAGCGAAGCGCATTGCAATCTTATCGACCATAACCCTATCTTTGCCCCACTGGGCACTTGGGCTCTACTCTCTGAATAGCAGGGATTAGGCTAGTCCTCCAAGATTGCCAACTGCGGATCGACAGACTTCACACATCGTCGAGAACAATATGGAGAACTCTCAGGCATGCATGTTTCCTCACGATAGCCCCCTCGTATGAAAGGCGAGATATATAGTATCTAACTATTATTTATTAAAACTTTAATAGGAATACAAATGCGTCTACCAGTCAACGTTTGATGATAATGATAGGATAAATATACCTTACTTAATAGGTATTTAAAAAAAGTGAAGACTAATATAAAATACTTACTCTTATACAATATACTTAAAATACTATATACTTACCATGTTACATAAAATACACACGTAACAGCAACTGGACATTTGCCCTCCTACCTAGATGAAGGTGCATGATAATTGCTTTAGGGGTTAAAGTTATAAGTTGCTTAAATTTCATTAAGCAAGTCATAAAATCCAATTTTATTCATAAAATTATCAACAAAATCGCCTAGTTATATTATAATAATTGAGTCCGTTTACTTTTAAAATATTCATAACAAATTAAGGCAGGTAATAACTGAATTGTATCTATTTGCAATTTTAATGCTGTTAGCGCTTGCCCGTGAGTCTATCTTGTTAGTATCACTTCTCAATTTACGCCCGGAGACCCAACCTGACAACATCACTCAATCATTCATCAATTCAGTTTGTAATGTTTTGAAGTGAAATAAGCAATACATACATCGTAACCTTCGATCAATAATATCGTAACCATGTATTTTTAATTGAAGGAAATCGAAACACTTGTTTCTTGCAAATATTAAATCGAAATGCGATTAACTCAACTAGAGGTCGTCAAAAACTAGTAGTGGTAGTGGTAGTAGTAGTCCACACACTTACATTAAGTTCTCCCAAAATATTCACAAAAAAATATTTTATGGCAAAACAACGTTTGCCGGGTCAGCTAGTCCCACTATAAATATGCACGTTTCCTGCTTAGGACATTACGGTAGGATGTACTGATTGAAGATTAAGATCCTACTATCCTACTTATGATGGACAGACGGACGGACGGACAGCGAAGTCTTTGGGTACGGGTCTCCCTTTGGGTACGGAACCCTAAAAAACTGTCTGTCCTTCTGTCACTAGGATGTATTTCATGAACCGTAATAGTTAGATGGTTTAAATTTTCACAAATTATGTATTTCTGTTGCCGCTATAACAATATGTAAATACCAAAAAATAGAAAAATAAAACTTTAAGGGGAGCTCCCATACAATAGACATAATTTTTTTGCCATTTTTATAGAAAATGGTACGGAACCCTTCATGCGCGATTCCGCCTCGCACTTGGCCGACGTGAGGATCAAGGCCGTTTTTATAAGTATACCTGGTTTGGACAACTACAGTAGACATCTATGAATATCGAGATAATAATTACGAACTAAAAGTTAGAAACCATCAACTAATTTTACTTTACATAATCAAATGTGAATGCTTACTTGTAAGGGCTCATAAATATAAACAGCCACAAAAGGAAAATCGGACAAAACGGCCTTAAAACTATTACTTTTCTTATGAAAATTCTGAAATACTTTTTTTGATACAACGGGACGTTCTGATGTATTTAATAGATCTTGTTTTATTAAATGCGATAGTGAAATATCTTCGTTTTTTATATTCCTCATACTATGTTTCTTGACAAATTTTGTTTTATTAATATTTTGCTGGCTATAAATATATTCGTTTTCACGGTCAAATAGTATTTGTCCATCAATGTGAAAATTTTTGTCATGGGTATCGTAATCATTGATTAAGTTCGTTTTATTATTTGGATCATAATTATGCCACTTAGGTGTATAGTTATCGTACATTTCAAAGAATTTCACTTTATCATAAGCGGTTGCATACGTTGTCGTAGATAGTAAATTATTAACAGAAACAATCACTGTTTCTTCCTTTGTATCCTTTGGTTTATATTCAACCTGTTTTCTTGGAAGTTTACTAATTTGATTTTGCCCATTCCTATTTTTCGAATTTCTTTTAATTGTCTGTTGAATATTTTTTAATTTGGATTTACTTGGTTTAGTCCGGCCAATGTTACCTTTTCTGATATTGTTAGCTGATTTGCTCGCTAGGGACGCTATTACGGAGTATTTGCGTCGGACGGTATTAACATGAATTTTGAATAATGAAGCAAGGGAAGATTTTCTAATGTTATTGCGTCCAATGTTCGATTTGCTTTCGTTTTTAAACTTACGTGAAGATTTATTGGAATGTTTACGCTTTATTCTGTCATCGCTAAGGTCCAAATAATAAAATTCTATGTAACTTGGTGTAGAGGATTGAGATTTGTTACGTATACTCTTAAAAAGGGTTTTTTGCTTAAGACCCTTAGCGATAGATGTAGCATGCTCTTGAAATTTAGGGGTGGTTTCTGTGGTAGTGGCTTTGCATGTAAGGTTTGAATAATCTATATCAATAAATAATTTAGTCTTAGGCATTAACACAGTAACAATTCCGTGCTGTTTACTTGTCACCCTCCCAATATTCCACTTCTTCTTTTGGTTAATCATTGTTGTCGTAGAAACATATCTTTTATCGGATGCATTAAATTTAGAGAATTTATTTGAAATAGTTTTTTTCCCACTTGAAAATTTACTTTGCCTTATATCTGAGTCCGTGGCGAGTCCATGGCAATTTGGAAATATATCAAATTCCAAATAAAGGGTCAATCCCAAAACCAGTAATAATCTGGAGTTCATTTTAAATTATACTTGTGTATATTTTGGATACATAAATTTTAGCTACCTGCAAAAAACATATTTTACTCAATTTATTGATTCACCGCAATTGAAAATTTCGAATGACAGATTATAAGATTGTATAATGACAAATTTCAGTATGTAAAATGTACTCTGTGTGTAAAATGTACTCTGTATAATGACAGGTTATGTTATTAATGATGAACACCTTTAATTTACACTGTGATATACAGATTCATTATTAGTCCTTAATTTCTTGTTTAGCTACAATAAGTAGAGTTTGAGGTGCCTCTGAGGCACGGCCTTTATAACTATTATTATATTATTAAACTCTTTGGGCACGGCCACAACTGAGTGAGTTCCAAAGCTTACACCAACATGCTGCTCAAAGGATTATTAGACGGGTTAGTGGTCTGTCCAGTGTCGAATGTTTTTAATCCACCCTGGTCTTCGACAAGGACTAAACGAAATCCACAGAACAGATAAATTATCTGTTCTGTGACGAAATCAACCGACGAATGAAAGTGCCCATCGAACCTCCGAAGCACGAAAGCGGTAATGAAATTTTTGGCACTAGTGGTCACCTCCTTGGTTCAGATTAAAGAACCGGTGATAGCTTTAGTTAAATTGCGATGCAATAAATTAAAGCACGAAAAGTAGGTACATCAAAAAAAAAAAGGTCGCTCTACGATTGGTACCTACTCTCAATACTGGTTGATTTAAAATCTATGAATAAATATTTTTTGTCATCATTGTAATGTCAAATTAGTAAAAATATCAAGAGAGTTGAATTTTTCGATCTATAAAAATTCTTGTTCATAACCTTAGTTTCTACCCGTATTTGGCCAGTCAAAATACTAATACTTTGTGTACTATTAATGTGGAGAGGTTAATTAATATTAAGGTAAGGAACCGTATAAGACTTTTCCGTAATAAAAATTCTGGAGCTTAAGTACTATATTATAGAGATAATGAAAGGAATAAGTACGATTGAAATACCAAAATTTTTAATATCTCGCCTTTAAATTATGACATAAGTTTCGTTTTAATTGTTTTTACTTAATCGTAAATTAGTGACTAGGTTATGTAGTTTCAGAGAAGTCCGGAGTCAACAAAGTTACCTGAAACTAGCATACAAACATTACCTTCATATTAATGGTAATGTGTTAGTGTTCAGAATTGCTCTATTACCTACCAAATAAGTGGGTACTTGATGTAGCTATATCCTTCACTCACTACTCAGTGACTTCATCAGTGATTTAAAATCATTATGGCTCATAAAATTTGAGGGTTGTATTTAACTCCCTTTAATATTGATGAGTTCCTATACTGTTGACACTTAAGTATCCTAAGGCTGTAAATCTAGTTGAACGATTTTCATGGTAGCAATAATTTCTACTCAGGTAACTTTTAGGAGTTGAGATGTATGTTTAACATATTATATTCTATCGAACGTATCCAGTTTGAGACGGATTGAAAAAAATATGTCAATCTCAGTGAATAAAGGAATCAATACTACTACAGTACAAAAGTTTATTTACCAAATAGACTATTCTATTATGAGATCAAACTCGTGGCTTATTCGTTCAAATCATTATCTAACCCACAAGTGTAGAATATCCAACATAGCTGAGATATACGAGATATTGTGATGGGCTAAGTGATTAATAATGTTTATATAATTTTTGGTCTATAACATACACTCTGTAGAAAATAATCTTGAATTAATTTTATATTTACAGCAATCACAATGAATTCCGTACCCATTGCACTCAACAAGGCTGCTATGCGCAAGTATGAGGATTTGGAGGTTCCCTGTGAAGCGGTGTTGGCCGGCTACGTGTGGGTGGATGGCACAGGCATAAATCTCCGATCCAAGGACAGAACCTTCGACTTCGTCCCCAAAACTCATAAAGGTCCTTAAAACTTTATAATGGTTACCGTCTTTTTCTCAATTGAATAATGGAATGAAAGTTAAATGGACGTCGTTAAGTTTTAGTATTGAAAAACGAAACTTTGCTTGAAAGCGTCTTTGGGATCCATATTATACATTATAGGTAATACTGCGTAAGGACATGGCTAATGCGACTTATTAAGAGCGCACTAGTCGACCGTCACTTTTGAAGAATAGGTTTTTACCAAAAATATTGCCGTCGCGCTGATGCCCGACCTTACCCCTTAGCGTGCGATAGAGAGAAGTGCAGTCTCGAACTGATTTTACCTACGTAAAATTAAGAAAATCGTCCTTTCGTAATCCCCTGTTTCCTCCTCGAAATCTAGACCAATTTCAATATTTCTTTCAGTTAAAATGTAGAACAGGGTCTAAGCTATGCCCGTACGTTTTGCTTTTTTGGGATATGTTAGTGATTACCAGTTTGCTTGATGTTTGAAAATGTATGTAAAAAAAGTCGATTTTTTTGATTTTAAAAGATTTTTTTTCTCTTCTATTAAGCAAATTATGAAAAAAAAAAACAAAACGTACAGGCATGGCAGAGGTACGTATAAATCGTATGGTATTTTTTTTTATTCTGTAACTTCTTTATCCTAGGAGGAAACAGGGGACTACGTTTGTATGGAAAAAGTGTCGACTCATATCCTCTTAATGGCTCCAGCGCGTTGGCCCTTAAAAATATCGCTTTAGAGCCAACGAGACTCAGTCGTCTGCTGCACAGAGTACATTGTATATTGGTCCGGTGATTGCAGAGTGAACCAGTCCGTTTTTTTAGTCATAAAATTTTCAATTATATTATGAGAGGCTGCATAAATGCAAAAATGATATAAAAGTTAAACCGATATTTGGAATATCGTATCGTCGATATGTAAGCTTACATGATTTTTTTTTGTTTAACAATTAAATAAACATATTTTAGAGCGATAATATTAGGTTCTATGGTAGCGATAATATTAGGTATATTAGGTTATATCACCGAAAAATGGTACGGTGATAGCCCTGCGGCAGCAGCAACGTATTTACGATATATTTATAATAATAGAATGTACGGAATAAAGAAAATATGAGTGAGGCTGATGAAAATAATGTGACTCGCTCTTGATCGATCAGATGCAACGAGTTCGCTGTTATAGAGAGACGCGCTTTACAAATTTTAATTATAATACCCCTGCAGCTGGCGTGCCAAGTCATTTGTGTACCGACCGATGCAAAGCCTATTGTCCTACCTGCTCGACTCTGAGCGGTTGAAATTATTATGGCCAGTCTTGATAAAATTTCAGGTTAAATTTCATGTGACATTGGCAAATTTTACCTATACCTAACTTCGTATGAATAGTTGTCAGTTCAGTATCTAAATTTCCACTGTATGAAAAGTTTTCTAGCCTTCTTTGGCTTCTTTATTCTTATAAACAAAGCTTACAATACTATTACATTTCTCATTCGTTTGTAGTCTTACAAAATGATAATATCTTCAGCTATTCCACCGAAATTCATTAAACTTTTTTAAGCGAAATATCGTAGCTTCACCCGACAGGGTGTTTTTCGAACAGAAGTATGAGATTAATGCCTGTTATAATCATTATCCCAAAAATCGGATGTTTGGCTCCCACACTATGGAGATATTAATTTTATTTATTAGTTTCTTTGTTACCATTCACATGATATGCCAATTTTCATATAAGTACCTATTGTATCTATCTAATTCATTCAATATGAGGTCATTTAAAGCTCAAAAGGAATTCAATGAGTGGTTTCATGGCTTTTTCTTTTAATGCAGAACAGGATTCACAGCTTATATTTTTTCTAATAAAAATTGACAAGCGTCTACTTTTCTGATTGGTTACCCACTCTCCATAGTTTTTATTCGTGTTTTATTCTATCAGTGTTTTCATTATACACTATTTTACATAATTATGGAAATTAAACAATGAATCTTTTAATTATAATTCAACAATACCTTCGCTGCGAACCATAGCCGTCCGTCCTACTGCTGGGCACGGGTCTCACAGATACTGCAATACCTACTCGAGGACAATTATTATCGTAGTGCTACGCGTTTTGCGTAACTGTATCGCATTTTACATTTTACTATGGTATTCGCGAATTTAGAGTATTATTAATTAATTTAAGTAACTATAATGTAATCCGCGGTTCATTATAGAAGATTTATGCAAAGACCACATGTATGCCTACTACTAGACGAGCTGGAACTTTATTTTTGAACCGCTCGCGTGAATTACTCGCTCGACTGCGAAATATGCGTAATGTTACTCGTATGTTACAGATTTGCCAATTTGGTACTTCGATGGCAGCAACACCGCGCAAGCTAATCCGGATAACTCTGACACGTTCATCTTCCCTGAAGTGATTTATCACGATCCGTTCCGACGGGGCAGCCACATATTAGTTTTGGCGGACACCTATCAATATAACTATCAACCAACTAGTTAGTTTAAAGTAGTACATACTGGGAATTTAACGGCCTTATTTCAAAACTCGAGTTAGTTCCATATTAATTGCTTAGCAATCAAGTCGAGTGCTTTACAAGATGTTTGCTTTGTTATTGTACGGTACTACGATCTCAATGGTTTTGATAAGACACTTAAATCTACGTCCTATAATTTAAAAATAAATTGTTTACTTAGTGTAAATTGCTTTGTAAAGGCTTTATTTCTGAGGTAGAATTCAAAAGAACGTAAGTAACGAGCATACGTACTCCAACGCTGTACATGAAATATTTTGTGTAAATCTCACAGAAACACAATTTTCATCAAGAAGAGTACAAAATCTAGGTATACGCAGTATGCAAGTCATATTATGCGGTTGCTATTAATTGCGACTTCAACTGAAGTGCACTGAAATATCCTATTTCCGTACGTATCCGATAAATCTATGTGTAACTGCCATACCCTCGAAGTCTCGACGCGACTATGAGAGTGGAATATTCATTTTCACCTTTAAAAATTCATGCGGTATTAGGTCTGCAGGTACACTTTCAGTCTTGAAATCATCCAGAATACACCGAATAACGATCGCAAAAGCTTTTTAATTAAAATAATGGCAAGGGACATATAACAAAACTTCTGTAAAATAAAATATTACGTGAATTAACGAACCAATCCGCATTGGAACAGCGTGGTTGATTATGCTCTAGCGCTCTCTGTGCCCACAAACAAATTACTGTTGGTTCTTAGTTTTTACTTTGTAGTCTATTTTTGATATTTATTCATTTAATACTTGAAGGCTTTATCCCAACTCCCAAGGGTAAATTATATTATTATTATATTATAGGGTATTAATTAATGTATCTCTCTATTTTTACTTCAACGCATGTGCCATCTTAAATCAAATAAAAGGCCCCAAGATCATTGGTGTCGTTAGCATAAATATGGACTATCTCAAATGAAAAGCCGTATTTCACCCACGGTAAAAGTATCTATTTATGTTTTACTTTTTGCTGTAAGAATTAGTTTAGTGTATGTATGTCACTGTCTGAATTTTTTATTCAAAAACTAAACGTGATTTGTATGTACAATTTAATCCCTAAAGAACTCACTTCATATTATAATAATTATGTTCTTCACTACACTGCCTTTTTGGATAGGTGAGTGAATTCAAGCAGTAGCAGCAATTAATTCGTATGCTAAAACTTTTAAAATATTTTGGTAACAACTCAGTAAACTCCACAGAACAGATAAAGGAGGAGTAAACTCAGTATTCAGCTCTACCTCTTTTGACTCAGCTAATCCTCTTTTGAAGTAATTTAAAATGTAAACTAGGTTTCGGTGTTAACTGCATGGAAGTAATTTGATTGAAACTAATATTATAATGTCCACTAATATTATTTTACTGTACTCTTAAACATGGGACCAGACCAACACTTTTAAATATATTATCATACATTACCTAGACATATTTACTATGTCGGTTAGCGGATAACAGCGAGTAACTGCTTCATTCAAAAAGCACAGGACCGCCTATGTCCCAGCATTTGACTGGTAAAAGCTGATTAGTGGATGGATGTTGGTTACTCCACATCAGTGTCGATAATTATTGTATAACCGACATTAAAGTAAATTAAAATAAATCTTCAGTTTAACGGATATATAAAACTATTAGTCTTGCCCCATATGCTTGTCTTACCCTCCGTCACAATATATTGTTTGCAAATTCAGCTACAAACTACCGAAAGGATTGCGTGATGTTGTGCAAGAAAGGTGAGGTAGAGGAGCCCTGGTTTGGATTTAATCAAGAGTTCTTTTTGACAACGACGGATGGGAGACCGCTCGGCTGGCCGCCAGGGGGCTATCCGGCCCCGCCCGGCCCTTACTATTGTGCAATCGGTGCCAACAGAATTGTCGCTCGAGACCTGATGGAAGCGTTTTACAGGTGCGATCGGCTTGCATAAATTATACTAGACTGTTTACTTTTCTTTTCTAGTTATCTCTGGTTTTCTTTCTACTGGTTTGCATGGATTAGTTACTTCATAGAAACCTTTTTTAAAACATTTTTTAATCGCATATTTAATATGAAAATGTCAATTAAAATGAAAGTGTACTCATTTTGAAATAGATTTATTTAATATAAAATGTTCAATATTCACCTTTTTTTAATGTATGTACAGCGATACTTCAACATTCATGTTGATACGAAATAAACTATTACGTGAATAAGCGAATCAATCCGCATTGGAGCAGTGTGGTGGAGTATGCTCTCGACATCCCTCAACTGGGAAAAACCTGTGCCCACGAACGAATTACTATTATTGCTCATATTAGTATCATAAGATATCTTTAGTCCACTCTTAGCATGATGTTTGACTTTCAGCCATGTATTTCCTTACAATACTTACCAAGTCTTTCTCCACCATGTTCTTTGCTTCACTGTAAGCTGGTGTAGCTCTCGAAAATCTATGTCTTGACTCTTGATCACTGTACCATCACTAATTTATTCTACTGAGAAACAATGTGGTTATGATCATATTACTTACAGCAAAGTAATATTGCTAGCCGGTGTAACATTGAGTTAAAATATGGTGGCCCTTAGGAAGCATTAAAAGTAAGTTGAGATGCTTCCTAAGATCTATTTATCAAATGATTTCGCCTTTAAAGCGCATTAGATATTAAAATATAAAACCGTATTTTATCTTAACTACCCGGATTTCATTGTGTTTTACATTAATTTTGATTAATCCAAGTATTTTGTAAGTAATGATGATAACGATTTTGTAATTAAGTTTGGAACAGTGTAGGTATCATTTTTGACTTCATAATAATATATATGAACTTATATACATAGTTTTTAATAAAATATATTTCGTTACCGTTCCGACGACATTAAAACACAATGTTTTATGCAAATTAAATTTCTTCAACTTCAATTCCCGCCGCCCAACTTTTAGACATCGATATAAATCTAAACTTGAAACAAAAGTAAAGTCTGAATCAGGTTACTTTTCTTTTACATCTGTTTTATTTAAATCTTTTTAGATTTGTAAATAAGCAATTTGTTGATACTGAAATGGATATTGTATTACGCACTAATTCGTTCATCTAAGTTTGTAATAAAGGTTAGTTATTACTACCTACACTACACTACACTACACATACTTCAGTCTATTGTATGAGATTGTGCTTCAAGCTAACTCAAGATCAATCCTTTTAAGAGCAATAGGTAATCGATGAAAGCAATTAATCTCGTGTACCTACTTATTACGCTACAACAACCTGCGTGGCGTGAACTGCTTCAGAAAACCTTTTAAGGTCACAGATTTTATCCCTTCAATAGCATTTGCTACCATTTTTTACCCCATAGTCGCGTAGTAACTCACGCGACGGCGAAATAGATTGAGCGTATAAGGGATACGTTACTTATATTAAAGAATTTTATTTGAGAATATTTAAACAAATTTTATAACATTATGCAATACTCGCAGAAGTACTAGTCTATCAAACGGCTCAGGTGTTTTGTTTATTAATGCAAGGTGAAGGATATTAAGCTTAATAGAAGGCATTAAACGCTCATTTAACCTAAAACGACTCAAAGTGTCCATCCATCTTCATAATTGCAGATGCTGTTTGTACGCAGGGGTACATTTGAATGGTATAAATCCTGGAACAACACCTTCACAATGGAATTTTCAGGCGAGTGCTTTTCGAGAAAGGGTGAACTTATTACTATTACGTTTTTTACTTAGTATTAGGTGTTAGTGGTAGGTTAGTAGTATTTTGCTTATAGATCAACGAAGAAAGGGCTTTTAGTGTAAGAATACTTATTAGTTTAAGATATACTTAGCGAGTGATAAGAAATAGTCTTATTAAAATATTGTCTAAGATGCATGTAGGTATTTAAGATGCTGTAAATAACCTACCCTTAAGGATAAAGCTAAACCTGCTTTTGTAGAGTGTATTTATTCATTCTTTCAGTTTATACTTTCTGTTAAATGGGTACTTAAACATTTCTACCCCTTTCCATTTCTCCAGCTTTCGTTTGTCCCATTGTGTTCGTTGAAAATTGTTATGCTCGCTATTGTTAGCTGAATTCACATTTACTACGCATTGTGATAGATCGTATCTACCGTATCGTTTAGCTACCACATTTTCGCCAGTATTTGATGTTTGTTCGACTATCATCAGCAACCCATCAGTGCCAATTAATGAGCACGGATCTTAAAAACAATAAGATTATGCACCGGTTCAAGCTTATCTGGTGACATTAAACGTAATGTCTCAAATAAGAGCGTCAAGGTAGCATGGAGAGCCACATCCTACCTGATCAGATAATCAGAGGCTGGATGTGGCTGACCGGTCCATGAGCTCAATAAAAGTAAAAAAAGCGTTCCGCGGTCATCAAACCTTACTTATGGCTTACATTATCAGGTTGCAATTATGTATCTACTAGTTAATAATTTTCTTACACATACACGTTTTAAAAGAAGCTATACAATCCGCTGAAGTAAAATATACACTCCATATACACTCCGTAGGATAAAAAAGAATGCGGTTCATTTTACCTTGAACTAACAACAATGCAAGTAAAAAATGTTTTTACCACTTTAATAACACTTGTAAAATCATTGGGTATACCTATTTAGGTAGGACCAAGTCCAGATATTCGCAGCGCAGACGACCTCTGGATGGCGCGATACATCCTAGCACGTCTGGCCGAGGAGTACGGCACCGTGGCCAGCTTCGAGCCACAGCCCGTGCCCGACTGGCCCGGCAACGGAACCTTCGTGTACTTCTCCACCAAGGATATGAGGGAAGAGGACGGAATACTGTAAGTTATAGCTCCTCTTATCAATCAGTTATCCATCTGAACTTAGCACTCTAAGAGAGAAAAGAGAGTAGTAGTGTGGTCGTAGCTAGAGAGAAGGCTCGCTTTCTAAGTGTGGATAGAGAGATGTTATATTATTAATTCCAATGATTCCAGAAAGGTGGGACTAAGATACATGGTAGATACTATGGTCACCCTACGACTAGGTGACGTAGGAACCAAACCACCGCGCTGTGCTGGTAAACCGCTGGGTTAAGAATTTACAGGATCTGGTAGGCGCCAATTAAGAAAGTCCAGCAGTGGAATTTAAAATGCTGATGAGATATTTGCTGATGGATAGAAAGTTGATATCCTAAGGCGAAAGCTGATGAATGTTTGATTGAACTCTCTGGAATAACGTTCTCGGAAAATGCGTTTTAAAGGTTAAGGAAATTTAATTTGCTAAAAAATGATACCCTAAGACGCTAAGATTAATGCCATTTAGGCTTTTAACGTTAGCCACAGGTGGCTGCTGTGATTTGGCCGCGATAGGTAATTATTTGTTAATTGAAATGGGGTTCCACCATTCCTCAAAGTTCTACCTGTAATATTGAAACGAGGCTACTTTATTGATAAAAGTTACTTACGTGACTTATGAAGTCTTTAAAGTCTATATACCTGCTGTAGGTATTTAGATATTTATCATTATCCACCTACACGTTAGTTCAGTCTTACCTATCAAAATTCGTTTTAATGTAAGGGTACAGAATACTTAATATTATTATTGATCTGTATTCATCATCATCATCACAACCCTTTCTTTGTCCCACTGTTGGGCACGGGTCTCCTCTCAGAACGGGAGGCCTTAGTACACCACGCTGGCCAAGTGCGGATTGGCAGACTTCACATGCCTTCTAGAACATTAGAACTCCCAGGCATGCAGGGTTCCTCACGATGTGTCCTTCACCGTTACAGCAAGTGAGATTTAATTAATAAATCGCACATAACTCAGAAAAGTCATTGGTGCGTGCCGCTTGGGTTTGAACCCGGACCGCTCGAGTGAGAGGCGAGTTCGATAGCCACTGGGTTGTCACCGCTGTCGGGGATAATCCGATCAGATCCTCGACAGCTTCGCCCTCGACGTCTGATAATCTTCTTAACACAGTGTTGTTGTATGTTATCATGCTATCTTACTTTCATGTTTTTTATCAATAAATGTTATGACATCTTAAACAATGTTGCAGCGTTATAGAGAGAGCGATAGACAAGCTGGCGCGGCGGCACGGGGTCCACATAAACGAGTACGACGCCAGCAATGGAGCAGACAACGCGCTGCGCCTTACCGGCAAGAATGGAATGCCCCACATACGGGACTTCACTGCAGGTAATATAACATAATATTATAACCGGTGAATAGAGCTTAGTCGCTCGGTCTCGGCCTGTAATTGGATGGGTGACAGCTAGTGGCATTTCTCGAGCGCTTCCGTGCCTACATTCTTGTTGTTAAGCCATATAGGAGACCTTCGAGTAGCCAAAAAACTTCCTACTATGAGGACTGCGTGATTGAACTGAATGAACCTTCTCACTTGTGAGGGGACCCGCGCCCTCCAGTGGGTTACCCTCACAATGATCTTACGCCTGGGTTGAATATCACACGATCACGGTTATAGTTAAGTATGTAAGGTATAGGTAAACGTTAAGACCATCGTATGTAACGTAACTGAGACATGGGTATTCGAATTTTGGCAAATATTTTAACTAACCGTTACCGATCGAATGCTGTCGGTCTGAGCCAAGTTAACCCGAAATGAAATTAAAAAAAGTGTTATTAATTAATTACTTTAAATGGAATTGTAATTGTATTTTTTCAAATCATCACTTATCTATCAAAAAATCTCTTACGAAAATCAGACTCGAAAAATGGGAAAGGATGTCAAAATTGTTATGGCAGCGCCATTGATCGCCGTAACTTTTGACGACGTAGGCAAAAAGTAGCGTTCATAGCCCAATGGCTCGTGTCGATTCAATGTGATTAAAAGAGTTAAGCGACGCGGGCGCGGTCAGTTTGTGGATGGTTGCCCGCTAGTGGCAAAATTTCATGGACGCTACTGTGCTTCGGAGGGCACTTAAAGCCGTCGGTCCCAGTTGTTTTCTATGGTGGAAGCAATCGTTAAGCCTTGTCGAAGACCTTCGGGTGGCTTGAGAACATTCGACACTGGGTTGGCCACTAACCCCTCCACCAATGAACATTGGAGCAGCGTGGTGGAGTATGCTCTAGACCTTCCGCAGCTGCGTCTGTGGGGAAGACCCGTGCCCAGCAGTGGGACGTCTATGGGTCGCAGCGAGGCAAAAAACATGCAACGCATTAGGCAACGGTTGGCATAGTTAAGTTTGTGTCAACTTTGTCGAAAGCTAAAATTTGCCAGCAACCGACCCTGAGCGTTATTATTTGATTATGATTTTTCACAACACCTAGTCTATCCGCCTAGCAATGAGCATCAACAATATTCCGTTAAAATTTTGTGTAACGCAGCCCAATATTCACTCTGAACGCCCACACGGCAATCCGCGCGCTCGGATTTAATTGCAGTTTTGCACAGATAATCAAGCTCAGTTACTGCTGATGACTTCAGTGCGCCATTTAAGTATGAGTTGGTGTAGTAGTGTCATGCGTAGTGTGGGAAGAACCGATGTAGAATAGAGCAAACATGGCTAATATTTTAATAAATAAATAATATAACATTTTACCACATTCTATTAAGTAGTGTTTCCTAAAGTCGGCTATTTGGACTCGAATAGACAGCAGTCGTGCGCGCTTCACGGGTCTAACAGGGGGAGCTTGTACCCAACTACCAAATACTCTTTATGTATTAGCCGGTCGAGTGTAATATTTGAATAACATATTTATGCTAACAAATACGGAACAGACTAAGCAAACATTTTAATTTTAATTACTTAGCGTCCTAACAATAATGACAGCATTTCGCAATAGACGCCCTACTGTGTAGTTCCGCTGTGATTTTATTACTTTTACTATGCATATTTAATATACCGATGTTTACAATGTCCTCCAAACCCGGCCGGTCAATTCTCGACGGAATAAAACTTCGTCCCTCAGTTACAGCAAGTTATCCCAATACAAACATTCTTGAAATATCATAAACGCAAGAAAACGCATACATTGTAATTATAGCTGTTTCCTCAAGTTTCAATTTGTTCTTATGTCGCAGCAGAATTTGGCCAATCGCACACAAGAATTATCATCATATGACTACACGTTACTGGATGTTAGTTTCACTTTTACCGTGTTTTCATAAAACCACACAATTTAATTTTTTTCACATTATAGACTAAACATTTTTGAAATTATATACCATTAAGGGTATAAAAATCGCTTTATCAATCATAATTTTATAATTAGAAAATTGGAATGATAATGGGAAATAAAATAAAATAGCAAGCGTCACTACACTATTAGCCGTTCGAAATATATGTACATCTAAATTTCAACAAATTCTGTTAAGGACGCTTGGTCCAATGGTCCAATGTTTGTTAAAAACAATCTTCTACGCCGCGAGTCGCGGTTCGATCCCAAGTGTCTCAACAAAAATAAAAATTTTAGTTTAGATTCAATTTTAAAATGTAATGCGTCGTGCGTCCCGCGACATACGACAGACAAGCAAAAATTTTCAGAACGATGTAATAAAAGTTTCACTATAAAAGTACTCGTTTGATTAGAATAAATTAATAGTTTAAAAATAAGTGTCATATCGGTCAAAACAAAAAAGTACTCGTTTGATTAAAATAAATTAATAGTTTAATAACAAAATAACCGGAACATCCGTCAGAAAATAAACGTCACTTTCGTCAGAAAATAAACGTCACAAATCAAAAATCTGAGTTACTCTTCGAGTTATTAAAGAAGTTTTACTTCAATACTATTCGCAAAACCAATCTCGGTTATTGTATCAAACCGCGTAGGTAAATATGAAATACGGATTGTTACAAATTTGTAGTAGCCTGATTCACTTCCGTCGAGTTGGAGCGTGTATGTCACGAATAAAAAAGGAAAACTTGGAACATTTTTGAATTGTGACATTTTATATCTGAAATTTCTGAGCGAATAGCATTGTTTACTTAGTGGTTTATTTTGTTCATAACTTTTAAGTTCAGTGGAATTAATAATTAAGTAGCTTCATAATAGAACTTACTGTTTGCTCCTAACAAGTTGTACTTTCTTAATCTTTCTCGAAATCCTCTGAAAGGCACCACCAAGTTAACTAGGTTATAGGGCAGCAAGTTTAGCGTAAACTTGCATTAGTCTTTGAAAGTTATGCAATAAATTTTGCTTAAATGTCGCTGAACCTATAATGTGCTACTATGGAAGTAATTAAGACTCGTAAAGTGAGTTGTACTGCGCCGCAAGTATCGTCATGCTTTACTGTCCAACTTTTCAGTTTAGCGAAAATGCATTAGAAACATGTAATGTGTTGACAATTAACCAAACATGGCTGAAATATTTATTTTTCTAACTTACTTCTTCGTTACTCGAACATTAATCATCTTCATCATCATAACCCTTTCTTTGTCCCACTGTTGGGCACGGGTCTCCTCTCAGAATGGGAGGGATTAGGCCTTAGTCCACCACGCTGGCCGAGTGCGGATTGGCAGGCTTCACATGCCTACGATGAACATTATAAAGAACTCTTTTTGTGTTTTCATTAAGATTAATAGATACTCTCCTTCTAAAAAGCAAGGATTTTTAGACAGTAACTTGGCGGAAGAAATATTAATAAATAGATACTAAATTACATTTTGACGTCCTACTAGGTATTAGGTAGTAGGCCACCGTATAATGGGAGAACGCAGAAGCATTATTTTGTAGATGTAGAGACGGGTAAACGAGTGCTCGATAGTAAGTACTTAGGGTACTCGCGGGATTCACTCTTTCAGTAAAAGCTCTTCGGTAATATAGAGGTTTAATCAGGCGTGAAACCAATTCTGTAAAGAAGCGCCTTGTCAGGCCTTGTGTGACCCACACGGCCCCTTTCGTAGCCAATCTTTATTGTCTTAGTAAGGCGACCTACATAACTATAACTATGGGAGCCATCCTGTAAAGGCCACTTTGAATGAAAGTCGTTTACTTTATTACTGACACATATAACTGTATATTTTACCTTAGGTTCCATTAATCTAACGATCTCTCTAGCGTGTATGTCCGTCAAAAAAGTCCGATTGTTATCTAATACAATTTCTCTACTTGGAGCAATACCTTGAAAAATTACTTATGATTAAGTACTTACTTATTATTATACTTATTATATTTATTCATATATATGTATATAAAAATCACGTGTCACGTTGCTTGTCCGCGATGGACTCCTAAACTACTTAACCGATTTTAAATTAAAATTGCATACCGTGTGCTGTTTGATCCAACTTTAAAGATAGGATAGCTTACATCTTAATTTATAGCCGCAATATTATTTTATTGCAAATTATTTGTCTACTATTTGATATTCACAATTATCTGTTAACTTCAAACGATTTTAATTAAAAATCGTTAATTTACTAACAAAATCGCTCGATAAAATTTTACTCGAAAGTACCGAGAATAATACTGCTCAATTGTGCAGCTGTCAACATAAGCACTTTTGTCATTAGTTCCCAATTAGTGCCTTGTTATAAAGTTAATTAAATTTACATTGCAACGCCGAACAAGCGCCCCGAAACGAAGTGTCATATGGACAAGTTGACTCCACGGAGATCAGTGGCAAAGTCCTCTTTCGGAGTGGTGACGGTTGTATACGTGCATATTTTCCCCCGGGAGGTTCTATATGCATGAAAATATAAATCACCATACGCTTAGTTTGCGAGTTGTTGCAAAA
The DNA here is from genome assembly GCA_944567765.1 of Carterocephalus palaemon. Lineage (NCBI taxonomy): Eukaryota > Metazoa > Arthropoda > Insecta > Lepidoptera > Hesperiidae > Carterocephalus > Carterocephalus palaemon. The sequence continues at coordinate 7,051,676 of OX155643.1, read as the reverse complement.
GTAAATTAAACTGACTTTATGAATAGAAGTTATGAGTAAAGTTAAAAGTATATTTTGAGCTAAACATTAGAAGTGACAAAAAGAATCAGAATGATTTACATGCTTTCCCACGCTCCCAACATGTCATCACAACGAACTATGGAACGAGCCAGATGTCAAGCTGTCCATCCGGGAAAACTCAAAGTATCTTGTAAAAAACTATTAGGTAGGTCAGGTTTTTATTTTCACAGTCCAGTCAGTGGTGTTGGAATAACATATATTTATATCTGCATATTGTTAAGCATAGAACATTGACGCTGCGGCGCTGTGTAGGTAATCTAATCGCCGAACCCGTTTTATCCCATCTGGTCAGTGACGGCATTATCCATTGAATAATTAGTTTACGTTAGAGGAAACTCGAGGAGATAACTAAAGCTAATTCATTTTGTCAAGATGGCACAAAGAGGCGCGTGTAAACTATGGTCTTAGTTGAATTACTAACAGTTGCAGTAGACTTGTGGTGGACTTGTGTTACACAATTACCTCAGGTACCTATCGAAGTCACTAAAATATTAATTCCTGAGAATTGGTCTTTGGGATTTTTCTGTATTTTCCTATGCTAGAATGAAAGAGTATTCAAAAGTTAAAGTTGCATGGAATCAGAAACAAGTGCATTAGTTTAAAATTATATTGTTAGTAAATCTTACCGCCAGAGAAAAAACAGTTTTATGCACATAAAAAAAAAAGTGTGTGCGTGTAACCTTTACGCGCGATTGAAGTAAAACTTATTATAAGTTTATGTTATTGTTATTTTTATTATTTATTTTGTACAACCACCTAGATATAAAATAAAACAGCAAGCGCACCGTAAATAGGTTCACCACCTAGCTATTCAAAACAAGCAGCAAGCGTACCGTATATAGGTTCTACCAACAAAAAGTGTCAGAACTTTTAGTCTTAATTTTTTCCGTCTAGCCCCCTTTCGCAACACGCGATAAGTAAGGAACTTCTTACTCGTTTGATTAAAATAAATTAATAGTTTAATAAGAAAATAACCGGAACATCCGTCAGAAAATAAACGTCACTTCCGTCAGAATCAAAAATCTGAGTTACTCCCTAGTCGCGCCTAAAGAAGTTTTGCTTCAATAATAAATTTAAAAAGTTTACACAAGAATTTTCTTACCCGACAGGTGTCGCAAATAGAAGCTGCTCTGTGAGGATTCCCCGTCAAGTGTCGGAAGATAAGCGCGGGTATTTGGAAGACAGGCGCCCCGCGGCCAACGCAGATCCCTATCGCGTTATCTCTATACTCCTCAGGACTTGCGTGTTTGATGAATAGAATGTTCTAGTGCGTTACATTGATATATCTAGTAAAAAAGAGGTAGATTCATAGATACATAGATTCTATAAACGTAACATCCGCAAATTATTTTCAAAGCCCCTTTAAATACAATAGGTACAATAAAAGTTTTGCGTAACTCATTAATAAAACAAATTACATGTAAAGAATGTAATATATTTCTTTTCTTTAATTCTTCGTGTGGGATGGTGGGCAGACAGGACCCATCGGGAGAAAAAAAAATTCTCTCTCCTGCCTCAATTTTGTTGGTTTGTCATCTTTGAACACTATTGCTTTCTTTCCGGCATGTTACAATATATTCCATCTCCTGTTACAATATCATACACAGCTTTTGAATGTCTGTGATCGTACTGTAATTTAAAAAAAAAAACACGAATTACACACCCATATTCCTCAGTGATTGCAGTTGAGGGCCTACCAACAATACCACTAATCGATTTTGATATAGCTTATCATTATAGTTGAATTAATAGAAACTGATAAGCGTTTCAATCACGATACGCGATAATGGGCATCGTAATTGACTAAAATCTAGTCCTGTTTTTCGACACGGTAAAGCCGTTTAGGTACCTGTTCCTAATTTTCATTTTGTACTAATCTCAAAATTTAACTGAGTGTATTCTAACTTGTGGTATAAAATAAATTGCACTTTGCAAGAACCGCAGTAACGCTGAATAACATACCTAATGTTATACAGCGTTACTGCGGTTCTTAAATATTGTTAATGTGTCGCTTCGCTGCGACCCATAGACGTCCCACTGCTGGGCACGGGTCTCCCCCACAGAAACTGCTGCGGGAGTCTAGAGCATTCTCCACCACGCTGCTCCAATGCGAATTGGGAATGTATATAAGGCCCCATTTAACCTCCTTTCAGCTTTACGGGTAGTTTTGTAACACCCTGAATATTTTCAAATGAACTCGTTCATCCATAATTCTACCATTCGTTAGTGAATAGTTCTGTAGAAAATGACCTAATGGGGCCTAGAGTGAACTAATGCCACATTAAATTTACAGTTAGGCAAGAGTAGGTGAATAGTGCTGACATTCTGTAAAACTGCTCCGAAGAATAGGCCGCTTCCATACCTAAAGAGTTGGCTAGTAGCCAATATCAATATGGATGAAAATTCACATATTGTTATCTCTATTCTGGCTTCATGTAAACTTGCGTTAAGGACGGTGAGTTGCCTTATCTTTCCATCTAGTTTTCACTCTATAAATTTTATATGGATGGATATTATATTCCTGGGCGACATAATAATATACTCGTAGGTTGCCCAGGAATATAATAATACTAGCTGTTGCCTGCAACTTTGCCCGTGTTATAAATAGCTTATGACACTCGGTAACTATGCAGCTTGTAGTCTTCCTATCCATTCTTAGTAGGAGCAATCCATCCATACGTTAAACACCGCTGCTTCCATTAGCAAATACACCCAGATTGTACTTTTCGAATCCCACGGCTTCCCGTTATCTACTATCTACTACCTATCTAGTCATCAGTCCACCTAATCGAAGGGTGCTTAGTAGGTAACTTGTTGTAACATTAAATCATAATATTTTATTTCTATAGAATGGGTTATAGTGAGTAAACCTGAAGAGACAGACATAATAATATGCTTTTTCATAAAACTTTTGCGTTACTTTAACCTTTTACGCAGCGCACGTGACGTCTCAATAGTGTTCAACCAAAGAAACAAGACATCATAAAGAAGCATAGATGCGACAGCTATGAGGGCGCTATTTTCAAAATTAATATAGCATTACTTAGATCACTTTGGTCGTCACCCGTCAAGGTTTTATCTGCGGAAAAATTCCTAGTGAGATTACGGCGTTGTAATGAAGATGTGAAAAATCTATATTGATATCGTGCCGGCTAAAAAAGTTTTAAAGGTCAAAAGGTCACGAAAATCAGTTTTCCGCAAATATCTCGCGACCTATTGTTTGGAAGTCAATAGAGGTCATTATAAAAATTGTTTGTCGTAAAATTATCTACAAAAAATGCCATTTCCATTTTTCTGTAAAATTAGCCGTCTTCGGAGTAGAGCGCTTGGTCTCCACCACTCCTGGTGCACAATGGCCAAACTCTCCCATCCCATTCCAAAAGGAGACGGAGCGGAAAATTAAGGAGTTAGAATTCTAAGTAAAAAGTCTAAAAAGAAGCAATACCATAGGTTCTTATTTAGTGTCTCTCTTATTGTTTATAAGATATAAGTAATCATAATAATGCACCACCAAATCAAAAGTTTTAAAACTACGGCCAGGCGAATAAATAAGCGTAACATCAGTTATCAATAATAGGTATATTTTACATTTCTATCAGATCATGACTGTAATAAATAATTTACATTGTATTATTCTAATTCATCAATATTATACTTTGTTATCACATCTTAAATCAGTGAATTCTACGACATTACTATTAGGAAAAATGTATAGCTCAGTGACTCTCTCATCTCCCATGGGTTTGTCCTTATCGCGTGACAGTCTTTCATTTGTAGTCACTCTTGTAAAACTTTCTTGAACACCTAAATTAACACTTTTACACTTATCGCCATTTCTGTATGAATTGCATTCATCTGGGGTTTTTAACCGATATTGGTTTTCATTAGTGTTTTTATTCCTCATACAAAGACAGGAATTCCTCGAGGGAACCCTGAGGGAGTCGGTTTGGCCCATATTAATTGATTTTCTTCCAGAATATACACTTCTATCGTTCGTTGATCGAAATGAAAGTATTCGCGTCCTGTACGACTGGCCATCCTGAAAGATAATGTAAAACGTAGGAATCGTAACATAATAAGGTAACACTCGTAAATAAACATTATCTTGATACTGCTTATAAATTTTTCATGATCCATTATTGTAGGTACGGTTTTCACTTTCATGTCTAATAAGAACTTATTCTGTTTTACTATCCTATACACTTTAATGCATAGTTACAACTTATTCTGGGTTTTATATAGTAATTAATGCAAAAAATAACAAAGTATGTAATAGGTAATAGGTAGTAGGACCTTAATCGACTTGGTAATTTTACTTACCTCATAACTGTCATTAGAGAATCGATTCTTCTTTTGTCCGAATGTAAATCGTTGTTTAAATTCTTTTTTGAACTTTTCCTGAAACAATAAATGACATTTGGTTAACGTTTGTATTTGCTTTGAAAAAAAAAAATCTTTGTAGTAAGAAGGTCTGAGAGAGGACCCGTGCCAAAAAAAAACTGAAGGTCAAGTTCTGAATGGATGGTTAGTATCTAAAACATTTGTATGTTTTTTCTTTATCTGCTTATACTCGTAAGATGATACTAATAAATGTTGGGATTTTGCATCAAGATCCCTAGAAATACCTAAGCTACAGCCCAAGGAGAACGCGATAGTCGTACAATTTGAGTCACATGAATGAGAAAATCTAAGTTAAGCCGTGTGATTACAGAGCACGTTCTCAGTCACTTATCAGCTGAGCCACGCGTCTGGAAACTAAACCAACATCTCTACTAACTACTTCAAAACCAATGCTCTGTTTTCCGCAGATTATGAACATTTAAAGTTAATTTGTTCAAAACATTGTGATACATGATGAAAGTACATAGAACTCATTACCGTTGTTATTATTTATGGCGCACAAAAATTTAACACATGGTTGCCGCGCCTTCGTCTGTTGTCAATTAATTAAGTTGGTAGAGCCTATTTAGAAACTATAAGTTTTATATTGAGTCCTCCTGATACTGTGAAATTGCCCTTCAAGGTACCTAGTACAAGGTACCCAGGGAGAAAGGTGTGGTTTTTGGTTATTTTTTTCCAGTCTCTGTTACTGACTTGGAACGAGCGAGACTCTTACTAGGAACGACATGTAGTAGCCGTGGGAAGAACTGGGGACTAATGATGTACCTCATGAGTTCCCCAGTTCTCATACCTACTAACGAACTGATCAACTAACACTAACACTAACTCGACTTACTATTCCCTTTATTAGTATTCAAGATTTGTAACAGGAAAAGCTTGGTAGTCCGAGATACGTTCCAGGGATATGCACCTGTATCTTGTATGTCTGTATTTGCGGTTTGTATTTGTCCGCTCCACCGCACTGCAGTGCTTGTATGTAAAACCTTTTAATGTAACTACTATAAAAATGTCATTCTTTTCCTTTGTTTAATGCATATTTTTTAATTTTATCGTTAGTTTGTACTAAATTAAATTATCGTTATCGGTATAAGTAGAATTATAATTCAAAGATAAATTTGTACATTGCCAATATTTGCATGCTACGTGTGTGCTAAATGCTAAATGTGAGGAACTATTCGCTACCACATAACTAAATTGTATCACATTTACAGCAAATAAATTAATTATGAAAAAAAATTATGAATAAAACTCATCTAATATCAGCTTTAATCCGGCAACCCCCACCTAAAAATTTGTCGCTGTAACTTTAAATATTGAGGTCCACTTTGGTATGTTTGGTTGCCTTAGCCCTAGTAAGTAGTAAGCTAAGAAGTTCCCTTATTACCGATTACCTAGCGACCTAGTACCTAGAAGAGGTTCTATGTTTGACTGTTTATATTTTTTATTCTTTTATTTTAACTACGAGTATCGTCGTTTAGTAACCGATTATGAAGAATCTTTTTTTAATTGAAAGGCCTTATCACAGAGTAGATTCTATATACATTTCATTAAAAACCCTTAAACTAGTTAGCAGGTAGTTAGTCAGGCAGTTTATATTATATCGACATGAAAGTTGGACCCGTGCCCACAAACAAATCACTATTATTTGTGACTTTTTAGTTTAGAAGTCGGTTTTCCTACTTGAAATCATTATGTAAAGTCTAAACTTTGAGATCCACTTTAATTTGATACCAATTATGTTAAACATACTTACGTTATAAATAGCGTAGATAAATGGATTGTAGCAGGAATTACTCATTGCTAGCCAATCGAAGCAGAAGAAAATCACGTTGATATATCTGTACCTGAAAGATAGAAAAAAAATATAGTAATTTACTTCTCATTTACCTAATTTGGCCAATTTTTGTAATGTCATCCTTATTTATCGCTGCGACCCATAGACGTCCCACTGTTGGGCACGGGTCTCCTCTCAGAATGGGAGGGATTAGGCCTTAGTCCACCACGCTGGCCAAGTGCGGATTGGCAGACTTCACATGCCTTCGAGAACATTAAGAAGAACTCTCAGGCATGCAGGTTTCCTCACGATGTGTCCTTCACCGTTATAGCTAAAATTCTATAATTAAAATCTCTCCCGCTTTATTATATGGAGCAAAATAACTCTGCTAAATAAAACGTACGAAGTCCAGTTTTAGAATAACAAAACACGACAATTTTCATCTCGTAGTTTCATTTCCAACGTTTTCACAACTTTAGGTTAGGCTCTGCCCACGTAGATTATTGTGTGATACAAGAACTTTCCTATCCATTTAGAAGTACATGAGCGGCCGGCTCCGGCATACTCGTAGCATTTTAAATTTTTAAACAAAAATGCTTTGAAATTATATAAATCTTAAAAATAAAACAATTGATGATAAAATTATTTGACCGTTATTAGATTATAGGCCAGTCATTAAAGCCTCAAACCCCTAAGAAATTAGTAACTCACTGAAATTTTGAGGATTTGTTAAGGAAGGTAAAATAACTTACCGTGTGATTTTGCAGCGTTCTGGGGTGTACGGAAAGGGGTGAAAAAAGTTTTTTGTTAATAACATTGCCAAAAAAATTAGTAACACGCTGCAAATTTAGAATTATGTTGTTCTTACCATTTTGTAACATGTTTTAAATTTGCAGCGTTTTGCAACATACGGAACATTGTTTATTATTAAAAAACAATGAAATTTGTTAATAAAAAGGGTAAAGAAATTAGTAATGTTCCGTTTGTTGCAAAACGCTGCAAATTTAGTAGTTGCTATAAAATGCTGTAAACAGGGTATTTACAAATTTACAGCCAGTTACTAATTTTTTTTTACCCCCTCATAAAAACAAATTTAATTGTTTTTTAATAATAAACAATGTTCCGTATGTTGCAAAACGCTGCAAATTTAATAAATGTTATAAAACGGTAAGAACAACCTAATTCCAAATTTGCAGCGTGTTACTAATTTCTTTACCCTTGTTATTAACAAATTTCATTGTTTTTTAATAATAGGCAATGTTCCGTATGTTGCAAAACGCTGCAAATTTAATACATGTTACAAAATGGTAAGAACAACATAATTCTAAATTTGCAGCGTGTTACTAATTTTTTTGGGAATGTTATTAACAAAAAAAACTTTTTTACCCCTTTTCAACCCTTTCCGTACACCCCAGAACGCTGCAAAATCACACGGTAAGTTATTTTACCTTCCTTAACAAGCCCTCGAAATTTCAGCGAGTTACTAATTTCTTAGGGGTTTGAGGCTTTAATGACTGGCCTATTACACATGCGCACTTACTCGTTTATCGAAGGGAAGAATGATTGAAGCAGCATATAGCTCTGAAGGGGTAACCAGCACAGGGCAAAGAGAGCAACGACCAAAACCAACATTTTTATTACCTGAAAAATAAAATTAGTGAGGTGAACTATTCTTGAACGTGTGAGGAAGTTTTAACTGCCTTTTTGGCTTCTAGAATTCTAAAAATAAATACAAGTTTTGCGCTCAGATCGGCGGCATAGTGCAACCAAACATGTATAAGACAATTAGGAATTAATACGATTTGATATTTTACATAAGAACAATAGAATGATCAATCCCTGAAAGAACTTGCAATTTGTAATATGTTAGTTTTTAATAAGTGTATTTCCTCACTACTACCTACAATCACAGTGTCTGAAACACCTTCACATGTACGATTTTAAAGGTTTCGACATCAGAAGATAACTCTTCTTTCTTAGATTCATATACATTTTAATATCATCATAAATTAATATCACCACACGGTATTTACGAAATGGGTTAGAACCTTCCTGTTGCGTACAATATACCTAATTATTCTGACATAGAGTGCATATCTCTCCTAGAAATCAAAGAAAATAATGGAAGATGAAAATAACGTATAATTAATTAATATTCATGATACTTACCCTTTTCTTGTTTTTCATGTGATTAGCATCTCTAGTCTCTTGCGCGTTGCCGGGCGCTCGAGCTCCCCACAGTTTCTTCGCCATGTGAGCGTATGCGAATGTTATCACAAATAATGGGATCACATACTGGAGACAAAATAAAATATTAGGTTGTTAAAATGTTAACTCACACTGTCTTTTCGATACTAGATTTTTTATCTCATTATGGTTGTAGATTGAATAATTTTAAAAATAAGCAGTGAAGGTACCTACTTTGAAAAACATTTATATGATATTTTATGTGCTTACCTGAAAAATGTACAATAATAGCCTGTATATAGCTAACGAATGAGATCCAAAGTCACTGGCAGTACAAAATGGCTTCTTATAAAATAATTCAGTAACTGCAACAAAAGAAAACTAAATACACACTATTCAAAATATAAGAATTTTAATCATGTCCAATTGAAAATGTCGTAGTAAAACTATGGTCTGCATAAACCAGTAAATTGCTTTTAGGTATGTATTAGCTTAATTATGTTGTTATTTGTTAAGGTGGGTCTACAGTAGACGAACCGAGCACGAGCGGAGCACGAGCCGAGCCAAAATTCGTGTAGTGTGGACCGACTTACGAGCCTCGAACGAGCGCGCTTCGAGCGTTTGGCTCGTGCTCGACTGCGCTCCGCCTGTTGTCGGTTTTTTGACGAACACAAAGGGATTTCCTTCGCGCTCCGCAGTGCGCTCGTGGACGTGTTTAGTGACAGACGTCGGTCGCTCGAGCTGAGCATCATGGAAACGTGGACCGAAGATGCATCCGTGCAATTAATTAAATCTCATTTTATATAGATTTGTAGATCTCCATCGTCTTGGCCTTTTTCTTTTTTTGCTGACCACTGCCATAATAATCGCTGCAACAGCAGCGGCTACTGCAATAATGTCGTCCATATTCGCCAAGAGCCGCGAGCTAGCGATGAGCGTTGAATCAACGAACTCGTTGAATCAACCGTTGATCTCCTGTCAACGTATTAACGTTAACTGTTTATGAATCAACCCGTTGAATTCGTCAACGACGTTGAATTTAACTCGTGCGTCTCATTCGTTAATCGAAAACGCAAACGAAACTTAACGAAATGCCAATGTCAACGTCAACTGAGAAAATTAAAAAACGAACGTTGAAAATAACGTCATTGCGAGCGACGGTCATATCATACAATTTGAACTCTAAGTATCATACAAAAGAGTTGATTTTCGAATTAGTACTTAATTACTTATCACTATTTTGGTGAAATGGCGCACCCCGCTCGTGCCGCCCGAGAGAAACATGTTTAAACTAGTTTGGTTGTTTACGTTTACGAACGAAGTTCTCTTTCTTTTAATATTTGATTGACAGTTTGTGACTAGTTGTAGTTGCGCGGATGGATGTGTACATAAAATCATAAAAAACCAACATAAAAAATATGGAAAAAAACAAGAAAACAAAATATATATCTATAACAAAACTATAAAAAACATATTGTAAATAGTAATTGATTTGTGCACATAGAATCAGATAATCTTTTAAATACGCGTGAGTAGAATAAATGGTTTATATTAATAGCTACATATTTATATTCTATTCAGTCAGTCCTAAGCCTGAAGAAAAAGTATGAAGGGCAGGTTATCTAAGTAGAACCATCAATCAAACGTTTTCGAATACTTGAATTTAAACCCGAATAAACCGTTCAACGAATGAAAGTTGTAAGTTGACGTTGTGGTTGACATTAGTAGTAGGTACGTTAACTCGTTGACGAATTCAACGAGTTGATCAACTCGTTGATGAATGGGAATCAACGTTAACGTTTCGTTAACGGAAAAACCGTCAACGACCCACCGCTACCGCGAGCTCACTGCGGAAAACTACGTTCGAGGACAGTGATCGTTGTAGGTTCGTTGTACGTCCACACTTGACGCCGCGAACGGACGGCTCCGCTTGTGCTCCGCTCGTGCTCGGTTCGTCTACTGTAGACCCACCTTTACACCTCTGTTTTTTAATTCAGTGGATCATGGACGATTGAAGCTACAATCAATACAGTAATGTTATGTTAACAACATACTTGTAAAAACGCCCACCGAGGTGGAGGCAATAAACATTATAGGAGCAGAACATATTTGTGGTTTCTTCGGTCAGTCTGAGGATCCCAATATATGCGTATATGTAATGAGTACTAATGAGCATAAATAATTACCTAATTAAAAGAATAATCTGTAAAATAAATCTATTCCTTGTCCAGAATGCAACCTAACCCTTCGTCTCAAGTTCAACGTCGACTACTAATTAATTTAAGTTGATTAAGAGAAGTAAGGCAGCCCCGTTTCCTTCTTTATTTATTTGCCAGTTCTAATTAGCATCTAAACAAAGAATAGGAAAAAAGGGCGATAATTAAAGGATGGTGTAGGAACTAAATTAAAATATCAGTTTCAATTGTAGATACAGATAATCATAGTTTTGCTACCTACCTTTTTTTTAAATCACTGTTCTATGTTTGCATTTGTGCTTCATGCATTGTTTCCTTCAATACGAATGCGTTTTTCCGCTGTAGGTATTTGCTCCCCGTATAAAAATGTTTGTGTTTGTTTGAACCTTGTTTCAGTGCAATCGAAGTACACAATCATTGTCTTAAGTGTATAGATAAAACGGATGTTAAAGTTTTTCGCAATAAAATATATCTTTATTTTATCGTTAGAAATGTATAGCAATGTATAGCTATGAAATGTATAGCATCCACCGTCCGGTTTCTGTTACAGTTTTTGTTAAACTGAAGTTTCGAAACCACAAAAGAACATAATAGATTTCTATTGATAACATCATTTCTTTTTATGTCACTGTATGTATATTGTTACAAAAGAGTTTGTAGTTATTAGTGATTTACAAGCGTAAAAGGATGGTAAATGAATAAATGGTGCTATAGTTGGTTGTTTAAGTGAGTAGTAGGTAACAGGTTTATTTTATACTAGGATAAGCATAAGAACTTCATACAGCCACCTTTTTTATTTACTAACTAGCTAAATTGCAGGTGCCAAAACTTTCCATAAACTTCCCCACAATTACACCAGTTTAGTTACCATACACTTGCAATAGTTTCTGCAACATTATTAGAACAAATACCTAAGTAACAATAATAACTAAGTAAATGGAATTTGGAAAACTATCTCGATGTCAAGTTGTCGCAAGCGCGACTGCTAAGCTAGTGTTCCTAGTTTCGATCCCCAGGTCGAGTAAAGTATTTTCCCCTGGTATGGGGTATGGGTTTTTCTGAGTTGAAATTCCTAGTAGGTACTCGTAGTTCGTAGTCTGGGTTTGTGCCCGGTGTAAGATAAGGCTAGCTTCTGCTTTCTTTCTACCGTGTTATAATTGTTTTTAGAGCAATTGTGTTTCGGCTGGAAAAGTGTGGTTTCCGGTTACACTAAGGTATCTGGTAATGAGGCGACCATTTTAGACCTCACTCCTTAAATCCTCGCGAGTGAAATGTAATCGACTTAGATCTTACAACAACTAACAGGAATAACTACGATTATCTCTAACAACTCGTATCCTCAAACCTACTAACGAACTTCGCTGATTTCTGCATCATTATTTTTGTTCTATATTTTACATTTTTAAAATATTGTATGTTTCCCAAATATTAATAAAAAAATCAACTGATCAACTAATGTAAACACCCACAAAGTTCATTAATTGGATAAGTTCAACTAATACCGTATTTGAGTCTTTTTCTAAGACGGTCACAGCTGCCATGGATACATGATCGTTTGTTGTTGTTGTTTTTAGATATTAAGTTATTAGCTTACCTGGATCTTGCTCCTCTACCATGATAACCTCCCACGACATTGCCATAGGCGCGGCTAGCGACAGAGCTAGCAGCCATATTAATACGATTATCACCTTTGCTATCCGTTTGGACGTATGTGCACTGAAACAAAGTTTCACTATGTAGTTTTAATATAGCAGCGGTAGTAGAAAAGGAAAGAGGAAAACTGCATGCCTGAGAGTTCTCCACAATATTCTCAAAGGCATGTGAAGTCTGCCGATCCGCACTTGTCCGTGTTTCATTTGTTTTGTGAATTGGACGCCATTTCAAAAGTCCTGTTACACCTCAAATGTTTTATTACTTTCGTTATGGTCATAATTAACAACAAAGCTATAGACTTCGATTATTATTTAATAATGAAGCCCCATCTCGTGCTACTGATTACAATTGATTTAATGCATTTAAGCATAGGCGTAGCAATCTCAGTGATGATCTGCGTGAGGGAAGTCCGTCAATAGCGAGCGACATTTAAAGATAAAATCACTTCTGTGCTACGCATGTTAGAAGAAGATAAGGAAGTGACCTACTAGCAGATGCGGCCAAGCTTAGGCATTGGTATGAGTCAATTACAAGAATTTTACACGAACATTTTGAAATTGAACGAAAATTTGAACGAACAATTGACTATTGAAGTATGGAAGGTATCAAGATAATGAGTCATCCGCTATATAAACTTCGAGGTATTCACATAAGAGCCCTGAAGTTGCGGCGAGAGCGCTTGATAATGCAATAGAAGAAACCCCTTAGGAAGAATGGGCGCGAAGATGGACAGAGAGGAATGGAGAGTATTTCGAAAAACAATATAAGAATTGGCAACTTTCTGTATTGAGCCGTTTTTTTTAAGGGCTTTCAGAGTGACCAACGTATGTATGAATGCACAGTCACATGATTAATCATGTGGCACAGTGTTTATATATAAAACTACTTAAAATAAATGTTGCCCATACCTCGTACGTAAACTATTATACAGTCCAGTATTTGGAATGACCTTTTTAAATTTCCTGGAAGACACAATTTAATAATAAATCAAAAGAATTGTAAATCACGATAATGATTTTCTATCAGCCGTCCAAACCAAAGCTCTCGTTAATCTTGAACCAATTTACAAGGGGCAAAAAACGTCGTCTATAATTTTTTATTACTTTCAAGTTTTGGCAGATGGTGACAACCGCTTAATTTTTTGGGGTTAAATACTTCTCAAAGTTTTTTTATAAGCAGTGAGATTCCCAAGTCTACTTTTACACGTTATTTATTCGTTATTTAAAATATTTTCATTTTTTTACAACCGTTATGTAAGATGACCAGATTTAATAATTTAAAATTTTACTCTTAAGACGTACATATCCGTAAGATGTAGCTAATATAACATATACTTAGTGTAATATTAAAAAAAGGTAAGTGTTTATATCGGGCCATTCGGGGTTAATCTCATCAAGATCAATTTTGAAATTTATCGTGATGTGTATCATAATTTTGTGTTTGTGGCCATTTTAACTTTGATAATTTTATTATACCCAGTGACACTCTCACAATAGAGTAGAATCTAACGACGCCGTTAAAGCTAAAATTCATCAAGCTGTTAAGGCGTTTCTACAATAAATACAGATTGTTTCTTTTCCACAGAATTAGGTTTCAGTAATTACTCGCATTCGAGGCTGTAATTAAAAATGGGAAATATGTAGGTGGTAGAGCCTATAGGTATAACCAAATAGGTTTAATATGAAACCTAATTGCTTCCATATAGAGTTCGCCCGGGGCAGTACCACCGCACGCCACGGTACCTAGTACCATTTCTGCCGTGTAATAATTGTTTTTAAAGCAATTATGGTCCGGTTGGAAAGGTGTGGTTCCCGGTTACAATTCTTTAGAGGTGACCATCTTAGTCCTCAAGGGTAACAACACATCTGTGACCGACGTAGAACGAGACTCCTAATAACAAGTACTAACTGGACTATTACTAACACCAACTAACAGGACTAACTATCACTAACAGTCCCCAGTGCTCATACCTACTAACGAACTGACCAACTAATGTCCTAATTAACTTTCTCAACTATTTGGACTATCCATCCCAGTCCCTAATTGAGTCTTGTTCAAAGTCAGTCACAGTTGTCATGGGCGGCAGTGGATGGTGCTTCAAGCTCGTTTGCTCTTCTCTTGTATCCATAAAAAAATGTACCAAGAGTACCAAAAGTATTTAATATCACAACCGACTCCGTACATTTCATAATGTATCAAGTAAATAAATATTTATCAATGTTATGTAAGTAATGTTCGGACCCATAGTAGTGGAAATATTAGGTACATAACCACATCTCAGAATACAAAACTAACTTGGACCCAAGGAAAACATTTTGAAAAATGTGCCGTCTCTAGTCAAGTTAGCTTACCTGTCCTAAGCCTGTATTTACTTACTTACAATACTAGTCGTATGTTTCACTAGCAATAGGGTTTTAAATAGCAACGTCAGGTATGTTGTAGGTTATTCAATGGTCTCAGCAATTTGTTAAAAGCTATTAAGCTAACACCACACAGGCGTTGTACCCGTTGGTGTATTCAACATGTTAGTTGATTAAACGAAACTTGTTATCATTACGTGCAATATTACAAGATGGCATGAACTCATAGACAAAATACTTCTATGTACAAAAAAAGCAACAAAAAACGTATAATAAAATATTAAAAACATTAAAAAGGGTATGTTTGTAACTATGTATATATCTGTGTCAACATAAGCTCTTTAAAATAAAACCATGAAAATTGTTAATTTGGGCTATAGTGCAAGCAACTATACAGATGAATACATTTTGTAAGCAAGAACACCTCAAGGAGGACCTACACCTACCTACACCTGTAATAATCATTTAATTTTGTATCGATTTTTTAATGGTCTGTTAGTTTGTCTTTCTTCTCCGCATCAACGGATTGATGTATCGATGTTTTTTTTTCATATATCTAGTGTACGGCTAGAAGAGTGACACCGGGAAAAAAGTATCTAAATACTTTTTTCCCGGTGAAAAATCGATAAAAATCGGAAAATCGCATGGTTTCCGTGAAATGGACATTCGTTTGTTGGATATTGAATAATGAATATTGCCGCCTATCAATCACTATCTCACCATCACCCTGGGTTGACTGGCAGAAAATGCCAATAGGCATTAAGTCCGTCCATTGTAACATCTTTTTTTGGTGTAACCATAAAGTATTTAAATAAAAAATAAAAATATTCGGATTATGATTGGCTGGACTGCGGGTGAAGCTAGATTTTAATTAGTGGAAATCTTTGGTTTAGCTTACCGTTGAAAAAGGGTATATAAATTTTAAATCAACCCTGAGCGGTAGAGTAATAGGCATGATGACAGTATTAAAAAAATAAAGAATAAATGGTTTTAGCAGAACAAGTATTTTGAATAATTCATAAACAATGGTGAAGTTTGGATGAAAACATTGAGATAATAAGATTTTCACTAAAATAAAAGTATAAAATACAGCAATCGGCCATGTAAAACGAAGGAATAGTTTTTTCTCCGTTCACTTTTCATCCCTTATTCAATCGTAATACCATTTTATTACTTACGGCTTCCATTTGCAATAAAAACCAAGTTATGGAATGACGTGTTATTTTATGCTCACTAACCTATTACAATTTTAGTAGTTACAAGCCATTAAATAACATTTGCATTAGCAAGTGCCAAAATTATGAAAATCTCTTTTAAGGATAAAATAAAAAAATACAAAACATAAGCTAATGTAAAAAAATGCAAAGCATAAAATAATGTATGGAATGGAACTGATTATTTTTTAAAACTAAAAACAGCCGGACGCCGCCTTTGAAGAAAAAAATACTTAATAACCAATAGTAATCGTAAGTCAACTCGCTAATTCCACCGTAATGATTAACCTATTCGTCTGTTTTAATTCAAACAAGCCGGCACGCACACATTCACCATAGGCACGTTCAGATCAAACCTCTATTATTGAATCGCTCTATTATTGAATCGCTGGTGTGACTTAATCGCTCGGCTGCGACTCATTACAGTTAAATATAAACAATACCGGGTTATTTAGTGTATCTTTCAGCCCACCAATCGAATGTATAATCCCATACCTTGCATTCTTGTGACTCCAAAATACGAAATCGCCTCTGTCGATCGAGATACGATTCGGAATTTTGTGCTCGTCGGGCGGCGAGCGATTTAAAAATCACTCCGTGTACCCCGTACGCTTCGAACCATGCGACGTATTGATGTCGTCATTTGCATTGAAAACCATTATAGTGCTTCAAACTTTTCTTGACGATACTTTGTCCACCTTTATATAAATCCATGTCCAGAACTTGCTTCATGAAAGTCTATAGCTTTAAACTTGAATGTGCAGAATGTTGAAATGTAAGGTATCATCTTGCGTGAGGCGAGTGGCGCTAAAAAGTGTAAGCGCTAATTAGTTCGCCAGCCGTAGTATTTATGTACCCACATTGATACCCCATTCGCAGTTATCCCCTACGAATGTCGTTAAGAGCTAAACATTCGTGCCGACAGCTGTACTCAGCTTACCTTAGAGGAGTTATTATCGCGCGGTGGCGATCGACAGCGATCGCGGTAAGCGTGAACACGCTGACGTTCACGCTGAGCGCCTGCACGAACGGACAGAAGGCGCACATGAAGTGTGGCAGCAGCCACCGCTGAAGCAGGGCCGCTTGGAACTATACGAACAAGAAAATTATTACATATAAGATTCATAAATATGTTTCACTTGTCTGCACGATTGCCATGAATGTGTCCATTATTGTCGTGTAGATTTAAAATTTATGTGAATTTAATAGATTTATGTATAGGGATCTAGTAAAATATGTTTTTGATGGTATCACCAATAGGCCCTATGTCCTATTTAAAGCCTTTTTAGGTCCTATGTGGAGCTTGTATAGGCTCAGTTTAGAAATCACCTGGGACATTACCTACCACCGCTAAGGTAGGTACCAAATAAATACATCTGGGACCAAGTTGAAAAGAGAATACTAATCATTTTACTGTACTACTAGTGGTAGTTTTTATCCCGGTGATTTTCTACGAATGAAGTTCTAAGGACTAAATTCAAATGGTAATTCGGTGTGTTTTTGAGGATGGTGTCAAAAGTTTTGTTTTGTTTTAACGAAACTATTGTTATATGTCTAATTCCACGCGAGCGCGTCTGCAGGCGTCCACAAGTAGGTATCAATAATCCTGAACTTGTAGTGGTTACTGGACTTTTTTAATGTTTCGAAAATTAAAGCCTTTTATAGCAATAAATGTTAGAATAGGTCGATATTTTTTATTGAACTCCGACATACACGTGGGCGGAGCGAAAAGCTAGTTGTAAAAGGAAACAATTACTTACTTGGAATGGTACTGCAAATAATCCTATAACAATATCAGCTAATGCTAAGTTGGCTATGTAGCAGTTGGTGACGCTTTGCATCCGTCGCGATGTAGCTACCACCCACATAACCAGGAAATTCCCAACGACGGCCAGCACTGATATGGACCCGTATAAAAAAGACAACAGTACAATCATACCAGTCGGTACGGCGTACAGTGTATCTGAAAAAAGATTACAATAATTTTCTGTAGACATAAAACTAGATATCGGTTTATTGGGGAGAAATCACCAGATTTTAAGTTGATGGTGGCAATGCTTCGACTAAAAATACACTATAATTCACCGAGTTTAAACTGGTTATTTATATACTATGTTTATTTATCATTATAACGTCATCATGTCCATTGTCTTGGCTGCCGTTTCCTAATACAGTAGGTAAGCTTATATATCTTTGCAAACAACATCCCCTAATTACATACGGCTTCAAAGATTTAGCTGTGTGTGTTTTTACTTAGATTTATGTATGTACTGTAAATAGGTACCTCAATAAATAAAGAACGAATATTCAACTGTTCAAAAAGCTGTTACCCAAACTTTTATGATTGATTACTCCGCAAAATGATTTCATAATTCCTAACCAACTTGGAAACAATGTTCGTTGCTGACGCATCTATCGAAGTTTACTTTAAATATGTAACTACTCATCGGAAATAATAAAAAAAGAACGTCATTTAAGTCAACGACATTTTCATATTTTGAAGGCTAAACTAAAATTGAATTTAAAAAAATTAAAAAATTAAATTAGAATTACACATTTCTGACCTGATCAAAACTTGCGGAATATCAATCTATAGGTACGTGAGGTTGGATTAAAACAGGTAAGATTTATCGAGTCCGTGATTTGAAAACAAATTTCTTCCACATATATTCTCTCTACAATTTCAGTAAATCACCTTTTGTTAAATGGTCTTACCGCACGTGTACCGCATTATGACCTTTCATTCTGTCCCTGAGAAACTTCATGTGAAGCGTAGTCGGATTTTCCGGGAGGACTGCTTATTCCACAGTTTTAACACATCAGAATGAATCGAAAGAAGTCAGGAGAGAAGCTATCACAAATAAAGTCTTTTTGAGTTAACTGACTGAGACAAACATAGAGGTAAGCAAAACTAGATATAACCCACCCAGCCTTTTATAAAAAACAAGCGACCCGCCCCGGCTCCGCACGGGAGCAATGCTGATACTAAATATACAACAGAATATCTTTATATACAACGTTCTCAGCTTTTGTCATTAAACAATACAAACATTGTTTTCTTTAGAGGTTACTCTTGAAAGAGCGACACATAATTGCTATTAAAACACTCAGCGCTCAAATCTAAGTATGTAATGTATATGTCTTTTTTGCTTTCTCCTTCTTCTCCTATTCGATTTAATGCTACGATATAGGTACCTAATCTGTGATTTTTTGCACAGTACA
Source organism: Carterocephalus palaemon (assembly GCA_944567765.1). Classification (NCBI taxonomy): domain Eukaryota; kingdom Metazoa; phylum Arthropoda; class Insecta; order Lepidoptera; family Hesperiidae; genus Carterocephalus; species Carterocephalus palaemon. The sequence goes on along the minus strand of OX155643.1, from coordinate 7,032,610 downwards.
GCTTGAAGAGTAACATAAGACTTTTTATGTCGAAAATTCCATTGTTCACGTGAAATGGACAAAATATAGATATAATCATTCGATTTTTAATCGATGATTAACTATCGATCGATGGCTATCTCGGATTATGATCGGCCGGACTGCGGATGAAGCTAAATTTTGATTAGTGGTAATCATTGGTTTTGTTGTGTTTCCGTTGCTAAAGGCTATAAATATTATATTTAAAAACACCTGACTGACAACTGAATGCTGTAGGTAATTGAACGCGTAAAACGAGCTGCTGGGGTTTGGGGTTCCATAATATTCAATTTTATAACGATACTAGTGGACGCCCGCAGCTTCGCTCGCGTAGAATTAGACCCATTAACGACGTCTACCCGTCTAACAGCTTCAAAAACGGCAAAGTTTCATACTAACTTTGCACCCCCGTTTTACCCCCTTAGGGGGTGAATTTTCAAAAATCCTTTCTTAGTGCTCCCCTACGTTATAAAAGGAACCCCTGTGCAAAATTTCAAGTTTCTAGCCCTTATAGTTTAGGCCCTGCGTTGATATGTCAGTCAGTCAGTCAGTCAGTCAGTCAGTCAGTCAGTCACCTTCTCCTTTTATATATATAGATTACAGACCTACCCTGTACCTAATATATACGAGTAATAAAATAAATTATGGTTTATGATGATAATTGTTTCCTTATTTAAATTCGTAAGTACACTGTCTAAGATTTAAAAAGCTCTTTTCTACCGTGTTCATAGATAAAAAATAATTTCTGTAGGAAATTAATACTAGCTACATACCATATTCATCACTAGTACTGTTTTTCTGTCCTAAGTACTCTTCAATCGAAGAATTCCTTGCCCAATCCGCAAATTCCGCATCATCATCTTGCGACGAGTTTGTGGTGCTGTAATAAAAAATAAGCAATAGATTTAAATAATAAAATATAGATAGTGTAGATACTCGTAGTGTTGCATATTTATTTCCCCACGAGATATATAAATCTAAAAACCAATGGCTGAATTAAAAAAAAAAACTCAGAGTCAAGTTTCCCTTTCAATTGGAGAAAGAACATTACACACATTATTTTATCGCCTAAAGATGTAACTGCTTCTGTCTCTGTATGAGGATTCTGTCTGGATCATCGGTATTCTCGTACCTATATGAGGTGTACTTTAAACGTTAGTGTATAAGGGCCATATCGAGTTTGCCATTTGAAAACACTGAATCAGATTGTCATGGGTTCTGAGCACAGCACTGAATACAATAAAGGTGATATATCAATATGAATAGTCAATTCAACAATGCTTATACCTGAAATGAAGGATTTGTACATTTCAAAGGTAGTACTGAGACTTGATATAAATTGCAGATAACTTGGAAGTCACGTTAATTCAATGAATAAGTTCTGAGTGGAACTCTCATAGGTATGGTTACTAGTAAATCCATTTGATATCCATATCTATTAGCGATGCGTTTATTTATTATACGAAAATTTACACGTCATCAATAACCTAAGTTTTTTGTCAATTTCATAAATGTTACATGTAATTGGATTTGAGATCCATATTCGTTTTTACTTACTGGTAAATAATCGATTCTTCATCAATGATCGAAATTATAAACTATACATATTATATCGAATATTATTATATATAATTTGATCTAGTTGAACAAGTAGGTATCTTATTAAACGGTTTTTTTTTATTAACAACTTGATGTCCCATTAACGATACATAAAGGCATAATCCTCAATTCAACTCAATAGCTCATTTAAGAAAATAGCCGTGTCTACACGTGTCATCCTCCTAAAATTGTGCCAGTTGAATTCCAAATCAAATTACTCGAAACGACATTATTAAATTTCCTTGCCTCACGATCATGTCGCAGAAATAACTATGAACAGAAATATTGGTTGGAAAACATTGTACCTATTACTAATTTTCAATGCCTTTGAACAAACTTAACTTGTTATGGACACATTTTGTTATTTCGGCTAGCCTACTCGTTTGTTCGAAGTTTGCAATGTTTTCCCAAACGTTAAACAAAATGCAATAAAAATGGAATGTTTTTCTTTACCTTGTATCGAAAGGTGGTGGAGCCTATCGAAAGGTGGTGGAGTGGTAGGTGGTAGAGCATATAGGGAACCAAATAGGTTTTATATGAAACCTAATTGGTTCCATATAGAGTTCACCTGGGTCAGTACCACCGCCGGCCACGGTACCTAGTACCATTTCTACCGTATAATAATTGTTTTTAAAGCAACATATATATAAGAAACTTTATATGTTGAATATAGTATGTAAGTAGGTACCTACATATTATTATACTGTAATAACATATACCTACAATCTCGAGTCGATCATATTATAAGGGAGTTCTTAGAAAATAACCCATTCATCCATAAATATTTCATATTTCATTCGTGCTTTCCTCGGTTCATAAATCCACTGGGCAAATCCATTATTGCTATTTAATAATAAATAATACATTTGTATTTGTCTCAATAAGATTAATATAAAGTGACAGATTTCCTATGGTTTTCACATTTTGTTTTCATCGAAAGGATGCCTATGAACCTCAATCTATAAACAACTTTACGCAATTGTTCACCTTTTTACTAACGAGCAATTTTCTTTGTTTAACAGACCACTTACCACTCCAACGTTTTAGTAGCCGAATTAATAATGTAATCAATCACCTTGTTGCTACTAAAACTCGTAAAGTTTAAAATATACCAACTAAAGGTACAATTTCTCTAATGACTTAACTCAGCTAAGGAAAATTACGGTAGCACTTGCCTATCGTAAAAATATCTTATTTATAATAATTTTATATCAAGGAAGTTTTGTATTGACTCGGGTGCCGTAATAAAAATATTATCATTGTTAGCAAAGCAAGATAACGTCCTAATGTCTGATTACTGATTATTTATAGATATATTCGGTTTATAGGTTTTCAAAATATACCTATTCTAAATGTAAACACAGACTTAGAGATTATTTCGAAAGTGATTTCTATGAAATAATGTTGCTCGAATTAGTCATAGCTCATTTCCTGTAATGTTGAACATGTCAAAGCTAAAACTATAAGGGTTCATTGTTGACTACAGAACCCTTAAAACTACAAATAATTCGCCGAAAGTTATTAATCTGAGTGAGTTACTGATATGATCCGTCAATATAATATTATATTTTACGACAAGCTGTGACTTATTTGCTGAAGTAAACATCTTGGCTTTGCCCCCAAGCTATAAAACGACAGGCACTAAAACCACACCCGGTCAGCACTATGCTATAATCCATTGTATGGGGATCTGTAATAGCGTAAGTTCAGGTGATAACAAGTTACTTAACGTCCAAGTACCCTTTCAATAACGGTTGTTTAGATTTGGGGCACCTTTTTTTATTCTTCCATTTTACGGAACCCCAATAGGATATTCTATTCATTAAAAAATAAAGTGACCGCTAATGGCAAAATTTCATGGACGCTACCGTTTTCAATAGTGGAAACAGTCGTTAAGCCTTGTCGAAGGTCTTCGGGTGGCTTGAGAACTTTCGACACTGGGTTGGCCACTAACCCCTCCACCAATCCGCATTGGAGCAGCGTGGTGGAGTAGGTATGCTCTAGACCGCCCGCAGCTAAGTCTGTGGGAGAGACCCGTGCCCAGCAGTGGGACATATATGCGTCGCAGCGATTCATTAAGAAAAGGAACAATTGTGGCAAGTTTAAACCAATTCAAATGATATTTAAAAACCCATTGCTTTTAACATTTTTAAGGAATTGGTTTTTAAATAATAACTTAAAATTGTCACTGCTGTTAATATTGCACCTGGGTGCAAAATTGAGTATACTTCACGCCTACCCCTTTGAGGAAATACAGGCGTGCGTGATGCCATGTTATAATATTGTTATAGAATGTTCTCTAAACTACAATAATTGTTTTTATATTATTTACTTAAAGAATCACTGAAATATAATCTCGGCGAACGTTTAACCAGCGCTTTAAATAGTTCTTTTTTACTAAGATTTTCTTGGTCAGCCGTTGATAGTCTATCGAAAAAGTTATGCAATATTGAATGTTGTTTGTTTTCACTTCAAAATAAAACAAAATTTCCTCCTACCGCACATCATCAAGAAAAGCTTTTTTTATAGGTATTTATATTGCTTCAATGTCTTTTATGTTTTTACTTTTGAAAACATTCATGTTGATAAGCCGTTTCTTCTTTCTTCTTAATAAACTAACCAACCCGCATGGAGCAACGTGGTGGAATATGCTTTAGACCTCCTTCAGCTGGGGCTGTGGTAGGGACACAAGTAAATTCTGTACAGATCTTGGTTGAAAAACAGCAGCTCTTATGAGAGCTTACATTGATAGCGCGGCTAGTTTGACCGATCGACGATCGTATTAATTTATCTCTTTCAAAATCCTCTAACGGCTCTTCTTTACTTTCAGAAGTTTTAGTTCCATATTTCTATTCTATTTCTGAAATAAGACCCATCCTAAAAGAACTGCTAAATAAAAATGAATATGGATTAGCGGCAGTTGTGGTCTTGTATGCGTCCAAAGGAAGAGTAATCGACCTTACGTGAGCGTGCCCGTACGTGGCTCTGCTCGTTTAAAAGAGTCGAAGAAATGTAACGGTTAAGTAAGGTACTTTAATGTTTACCTACGAATAAAGTGCCTAATTAATGTAGCTAGTAAGTAATTGCCATAATTGACGCGACACATATTTGTTTGCAAACACAACTGTGTTACTTCGCAGACGGTTCAAAGTTCAAATTCATATAATAATAACACATCAGAAACATTTCCAGCAGAGCGCGGCAATAGTCCGTGCGTCATATCCTAAAACCACTCGCATTAACTGGTGATATCGATGACGTTAAGCAAACAGCTCTCGGCCACATCCATCGTTCGATTAACAATATTTTATCATCGCACATCATTAGGCAATTCACATGCTCTTGATATTATAAAGCATTAAAACATTCGTCGGCTTCAGTGTGGGTGTTATAATAAACGCCTACACATTCCTCCCGCGCCTGCATTTCCCGTGTTGTGGTGTATTAAATTTAATTGCATTTTAATTATAATAACATACATAGCACGACTAGACTGTAAGTAATTATCTGCAAAATGAATGTCTGGTCCGTCCGGGATTTGAACCCGCAGTTGCCGAACTCACCACCAAGCCGAAAATAATGAAGTAAATCCAAAAGAATCAAAAGATCGAAAGTGTGCTATATTTTGGTAAACGTAAAACTACAACTTCATATTTGTTTCTGGAATAAAGATAATTAGTTATTAAAGGGAAGGGAAGGCCTATGACAAGATCAAAATTCTACAAAATATTATTATGTTAATATTTTATAAAAACTTTGGAACACCTCTTTTGCCAAATTTATCTTGTTTATAGTTATTATCTGTGCTCTGTCGATGCAGTTTTAGTTCTTCTAGGAAAAACTGTTCTTGACGTTACGTTTATATATATATGTATATATATATATATATACGTTATATATGATAATATATAACGTTATATATAATTATATATAATATAGTCCATAGATAAATAAGTCCATATATTTTATCTATGGACTTTCCCCATACCTCTTCAAATGGTCACGTAAACCAAATATGAGATAAATTCGCATATTCTTTATATTATTATACAATTTTTCGACTTCAATTTTTTTTCCCAATCATCATTTATACGAATAGAAATGTGGAGATATACAGATATTACTGCGTCGGTCTTGCTCCAAGTGTTAGTCCTAACCCACCTCACTATACCTACATACATACATAATATAACAATTAAGTAGGATCGACTGGGGCTCAGGAATAAATTGCTTTTATGAGGGCTTCAGCATTCAGTTTGTACCTAATAAACACATTTTATAGGATATTTATCTATTTCAGAACCCTCTATGTATCAGAGCCTTATATCATTATGTCAGATCTAACGAGACATGAAAAAGCGATCCTTTTTACTGTTCTTTTTGAAGACTACAATCCTTTGAGGTCATTTTATGGCCGTGTACGCTGTGATTAAATTCAATGAAAACCCTATATTTCGGTGCGCGGTTTCTTTGCTAAAAGCGACGCTATTTTTAAAGTCATTATGAGAGACAGAGAGGGAGAAAAAGAAATTTATTATTGATGGTTCACAGCTAAAAGTGTTTCTTGCTTTTCGCCGAAAGATTTCTTATGTATGTATGCTGCGACCATAGACGTCCCACTGCTGGGCACGGGTCTCCCCCACAGACTTATTTCTCACGTAATCGACATAAATTGAATTGAGAGAGGTAAGGGGTCTGTACACTTACAATTCAAAATTGTTAAACACACTAGGATAGGGGTTAAACTTCTCAAAGGATTTCGTTTGATTTCTTCTCCGTGTTCAGAATACAAAATCGTTTTACCGGAAAATCCTGGACATGTGTAATACATACGAACGTTCCTGTCGTGTTTGTTAGCATAACAATTCGAACAAATGAATTATTCCTGAATAGCATAAATTGTCGGTAATACAACACACAATATTTTAGCACGCTTCAAGCGTTGTTTGCTTACCCAAGCCATTAGAACACCAATAGTGACAGTATACGTATTAAGAATAAAATTTATTTAATAACTAGTGGACGCCTGCAGCTTCGCTCGCGTAGAATTAGACCCATTAACGACATATGTCCGCGTTCGGGTTGCCCACTTGACTTCAAAAACAAGGCAAGGCAAAGTTTCTCAAAAATCCTTTCTTAGTGCTCCCCTACGTTATAAAAGGAACCCCTGTGCAAAATTTCAACTTTCTAACCCTTATAGTTTAGGCCCTGCGTTGATATGTCAGTCATTCAGTCAGTCAGTCAGCTTCTCCTTTTATATATATATATATATAGATAAGGTAGCATTAATAACATTAAACCCAACTTCAAACCAATGTCTACTCGTAATCTTTGTTGAGACTTTGATATTATGTAACCTTATAAACATTTATTTCATAAGGTTAAATCTGTACCTACTTACCAGTACTAACGTAACAAGTACAAAATTGGACTATTACTAATACATTTACTAATACAATTTAGTTTAACTAAAGACTCAAATTCGGTATCAAATCCACTTACAAATTATTTTCGGCTAGAAAGTAACTTTCCTACCCTTGACATTATGTATGGGTAAAATAACCTGGCGCTGGTGACAAGGGGCTCGCTGCAGAGGCTTTGCTCCCTTGATCTAATGCCTCTCGATCATACTAGACACTAGACCATCCTTTTAAAATAAAATATCCTTTTAATGAAAGTAACCAAGCAAAAATAGGTGAAAATGATTTTACTGAGGACAAAAATGACGAGTGATGGTTATGAGGGTCACGTATGTATTTATTGTTTTAAAAAACATCTGGTCAGTCATTAGGAAAGAATTGGCATTCTTGATGAGATTTTTTTTTAATTTTAATAATCATGAACTTAGAACTAAAGCAAGCAGTTCAAAACAGATCTAATACTTATGAAAATAAAACTGTTCACTGTTAACCATGTACACCCTCAGGGAATTCTGGGCAATACTTTAATACCAGCATTTAAATTTAAGCAAGTTCCGCTTCCTATTTATTATGTAGGCAGGTTTTGAACATCAATGTCGTTACTTGCCGCATCGCTGAAGGAAAATAGCACAACAAAATGTTGGAAAAAGTAGTAGTATAATGTTTCTAAAAAATACTCTAGAGACAAGAAAAACAAATTCGTAAACCGATTGAGAGGAGATCCGAGCCCAGCACAGGGACAAATAAAGTGGTGGTGGTGGATGAAAGAATGACAATTTCTTTTTTCAAAATGTTTTCTTTGACTCTAATTTTGTTTTAATAAGAACTGTAACTTAATTTTGGATTATATAACATCATTCGGTTTTGTACGTGTTTACTACGCTAACTTCGAATTACGAGTATCTTTTTGATTAATCCTATTCAACCTCTTCTGAAACTTATAGGATTACTTGATATGTTCCTCTAATGCATAAATTTATAACGTATCTTATGCAGATATGACATCCAACTCTATGCAGATTATTCAAGACATAGGGACACATTTTTTATTACAAGATATAAGTGTTTATAAGATGTTTTATACACATTATAACATATACCCATTTAAAATACCTTCGGGTGGTTTGAGAACATTCAACACTTGGGTGGCCACTAACCCCTCCACCTATCCGCATTTGAGCAGCGTGGTGGAGTATGCTCTAGCTAGACCTCCCGTAGATTTATCTGTGGGCAAGACCAGTGTAGTTTATAGGTTGAAGCTTACATTTAAAATAATGTAAACATATTTTATATTGATTGGGTAGGGCAGTTCATACGCAAATGTTTAGTATAGCTTTAACTGATGTTAAATTATACGCTATAAAAAACCTCATCGCCAGGTTAACGATGATATTATCCACCTTTAAAAACGATTTGAATATAAATAAGTACATCAATATTTTGAAAGAAAAACTTGCCTTGTGTCCATCGTTGAGAGGTACAAATATGTAGTATGTAGAAAATTTGCGATTAATAACAATCCTTTGTTCTTTATCCAATAGTGCCTTCTTGGCTCACTGTGCTAACACGTACGGCACACAACGACCACATACTCGTAGCTCTACGGCTGCCTTACAGCATGTTTGTAAAACGATTAGCATGCTTGTCCCCGCTCCCAAAGTTGACATTGCGCACTTACAGATTTTTCAACCTTGCCGTTTTATACAGAAATTACTTCAGCAAACTTCAGCAGTACTACCGTTTAACACTTCACTAGGGGAACGTGTAATACGCCCCGAAAAACTTCGAAACTGATCTTATCCTGCGCCACTCAATCAATGTCACCATAACTACATATTTACATCAGGCTTTCACTTTGTAAATATTGTGTCACTCATACCACGCACATACAAGATAGTATTATTTTACTGAAAAATGTTTAATACGTTTAACATAAACTTAGTGGAATAAAAAATTGAAGTTTTTATTATTTTAAATTAGTATCTGATCATTCTAAGATTAATAAGTTATATTATGGAATTGTTATAATGTTTTATATACACGGTACCGCGAGTGAAACTTTCTTCTGAAAAGCGATAGGAGCGTAATGCCGCGGCGGTCGGCCGGCGACGAATGCGCGGTTCCGGCGCACAGAGGCATGGGCTTCCACCCTTGAATAGTGCCCATGAAAGGTTATTCATGTGCCAACACTATATGGTGGATTAATTAAGCCACGTAGATTAAGTACGTGGATAAGACGTCGTATAAAAAGTCTACCTATATATTTATTTACTTTTACATGAATTATTAAATTGAAGTATTATTAACAGTTTGTTTTGATAATACGCTAGAAAAATGGCACAAAGATGCGATGATCCCTTTTGAATTCATGGTTAGGATTGTAGATTTTAGCCATAAAATAAAAAGTTGGGTACATAGTGAAGTAATGTGTGCCCTCAAGAAGTGTGAGCCACAGCCCAAGATTCAATGTAAGTAAATTTCGTCAGCACAAATTGGAGCAGCGTGGTGGAGTATCCTCTAGACCTCCCGCAGCTGCGTCTGTACGGGACACCCGTGCCCAATACTGGGACGTCTATGGGTTGTAACTAATCCGGTCAAGAGTGTGTTGGGCCATGTGCAATGTATTTCGTATATATTACCATTTGCGAGTTAAGAAGAAATCATGGACAGACAAGGGACGACCGATTTGCGAGCTAAGAAGGGTCCCTTGTTATATACTGCCGCTGTCGCCGCGAGAGGAAAGTAGACCGGGACAATGGTATACCATCATAATACTAAGGACATATAAATCTTCTATCTATATATATAAAAGGAGAAGGTGACTGACTAACTGACTGACTGACTGACATATCAACGACATAATGTCGGCGGGATGCGCGTGCGCAGCGGTCGCGCGCGCGCTGGCGGGCTCAACCGCTGCGCCCGCGACGGTCGCGTGCGCTGCGCTGAGCGTGTTAGCCGCTGTCGCCGCGAGAGGAAAGTAGACCGGGACAATGGTATACCATCATAATACTAAGGACATATAAATCTTCTATCTATATATATAAAAGGAGAAGGTGACTGACTGACTGACTGACTGACTGACTGACATATCAACGACATAATGTCGGCGGGATGCGCGTGCGCAGCGGTCGCGCGCGCGCTGGCGGGCTCAACCGCTGCGCCCGCGACGGTCGCGTGCGCTGCGCTGAGCGTGTTAGCCGCTGTCGCCGCGAGAGGAAAGTAGACCGGGACAATGGTATACCATCATAATAATAAGGACATATAAATCTTCTATCTATATATATAAAAGGAGAAGGTGACTGACTGACTGACTGACTGACTGACATATCAACGACATAATGTCGGCGGGATGCGCGTGCGCAGCGGTCGCGCGCGCGCTGGCGGGCTCAACCGCTGCGCCCGCGACGGTCGCGTGCGCTGCGCTGAGCGTGTTAGCCGCTGTCGCCGCGAGAGGAAAGTAGACCGGGACAATGGTATACCATCATAATACTAAGGACATATAAATCTTCTATCTATATATATAAAAGGAGAAGGTGACTGACTGACTGACGCGTGCGCAGCGCTGAGCGTGTTAGCCGCTGTCGCTGCGAGAGGGAAGTAGACCGGGACAATGGTATACCATCATAATAAGGCCATATACAGTCAAACCTGGGTAAGTGAGAACTGGATAAGTGAGAAAACTCTATAAGTGAGAGTAATAGCCAGAACCCGTCATTTTAAGCTCCCAAAACCTCTATTAGCGAGAAATGGACCTCTGTAAGTGAGACTGCTACTTATCTATACCTCTATAAGCGACAGTCGAGCTTTATTTATTTTATTATTTAGGAGGAACTATAGCTACAATAAAAATACATACATACATAAAAAATACACACATACAGTAACAAGTGACAAAACAAATTACAAATTTAACATCTGCTATTTTATGACTCATTCTTAACTTTCGTGGAACTTCATACCATTTTTATAAGTGTAAATAAGTTCTAAATAAAATAAAATTAAGATAATTACCCCCTTTAACATGAGACAGCCATTTTATTATAGAACTACCACTATAACTATATTACGGGACGTAAACGTATCCCTATGAATATAATTATATCACGTCTTTAATCATCTAACTACGACATATTATTATTATATGTATACACATATAATCAAAAAGGGTAGGTACCTAGTGAAAAATAAAATAGATGAAAGCATTTTAACGATTTGAATAAATTAGATTTTATTTATTTTAAATCTATATATATAAAAATTAATTGCTGTTCGTTGGTCTCGCTAAAACTCGAGAACGGCTTAACGGATTTATCTTATTATAAAATTTACCCCCTGAGGGGATAAAACGGGGGTGCAAAGTTAGTAAGAAACTGCCGTTTTTTAAAGTTATTCGAATGAAATTCAGTACTTATTTCATAATTCATAATTCATTTATTTGCTTTAAATGTGGTACAATTTGTTTGTTATGTAGGTGAATGGTTCCTCATATTTAGCTAGTGTGTAGCATGCAAATATTGGTAGTTTACAAAATGTTTAATTTATAATTCTACTTATATCGAACACATTAATTATTTTAACACAAACTTGTTAAAATTATAAAATAAAATAAATTAAAAATATGCATTAAAAAGGAAAACAATTACATTTTTATATAGTTACATTAAAAGTTTATATTCAGTTTTCACATTGTCAAATTTGAAAATAGTAACACATTATTAAAATAAAAAAAATATAAACCACTATTCATGTCATAAGTGTCTTTAGTCATTTAGGAATTCGTTGACGGAATAGTAACACTTTTCTACTAGCCATGACTCTTTTAAACGGTGTGAGTGGTTTATCTTTAAATTCTGTAGGCAACTTGTTAAAGACTTTAACTGCCATTGAGTAACAATTTTTACTAACCTTGTCACAACTGACGTTGGGTCAAAACAGGCCTATAGCGTGTACGCAAATGGTCTCGCCTATCTATCTCGCTCTCACATATGAGTATCTATTTTCTTTCTCTTTCGCATTGTCAATCTATCTAGTTAAATCTATGGCTCAATCACTATATTAAGATTTGTAGATTTTACTTATAAAATAATTTTAAAATAGGTTTGGATTGCTAATCGAGTTTGGGTACAACTGATTTATTTTAATATATATTATTATCTCTAAGCTGTGTCCAATGCCACAAATTATGGGATTTTTTGGTAACCGTAAATGGGGAAGTGTTTTCTGTTGTTGACTGACACGTTGCGGCCAGGAAAAAGATATATGATTAAATCGCTTTTCTATCGTCACAGACGTGGACTGCATATAAACGACTAAGATTTTTCACTGTGTTTTCTTATATGAATTGGCTTGAAGATCTTGTAGAAGTGATTTGTCATTCCTTACAAAAAAAGAAATGAATATTATGACAGTTCACAGGGGACATGTTTTCGGCTTAGTATAAAAACCAAATAAATTGGAATTTTCTTGAAAACTTTCACCACTTTTCCATTCCATTTTCTAAAGCCGGTCGGGTTGACCCCCCCCCCCCCATAATAGTCATATTTTTGGTAATGAGAAATTGTAAAAATTTTGTCAAGCACCTACTTCCGTTTTCTTGTCTTCGTTGTTGATTTAGTCTAACTATTAATATAACAATAAGCAACTATTTATGAATTATAAATAATAGGTACAATACGTTTTATGATCATTAAACAATAGATCTTATTCTATATTAGGCTTTAGGAATATTAGTGCCACCAATGGCCCTAATGAATTCTATAGTCTATCTATATCCTTAAAGATTAATTAGATATCCTCATAACTATTTCAAAGAGCTACTTAATGCAATAGTCATGTTTATTATTGGTGGGCTATGAAAGAAATGATATTTACTTTTTAGGTTTCGTACACAAAGGGTGAAAAACGGAACCTATTAATATGCTTTCGCTATCCGTCTGTCAGTCAGAAGGTTCTTGAACCGAAACAGGACCTGAAATTTTCACAGAAGGCGTTTTACTGTGGCCACTATCACACTAAATAATAAAAAAGTTAAATATTTGATCCCAAAGCTTAAAGGTTGTTGCTTATCACAAAATAATAGTATGAACCGTTATATTATTATGTAGGTAGACACTTGAAATTTATACGAATTACGTGTCCTAAAGCTTTCACCACAATTAATAAAAAGTTAATAAATGTAGGTACCTATTTCCACCTCACTCTCGGTTAAACTCGTAATATATTGTTTATTTTAGGGTGATCGTTGGTATTTTTAAACGGTTTTATTTCTTTATTCAGTTCAATAAAATTAATTTCTATCTTATTCCACAAGTTCCAAATGAAGTTTATGACGATTTTAAATTTGTATAAACTATTTAGTAGTTAATTTACATTTAGTTGTATCTATGCAGAACTGTCTTACCTCCATGGCCGGCCAGCGGATGCAATCAATTCAGTTAACTGGTTAATTACGTATTCTAATAAATTTGCGAATCGCATCAAACAAGATGTACTCAGTAGGAAACTAAATTTGGCTTATCTTAAAAGATTAAGTTTCGTCCATGGTATTTTTATATTTTTTGATATTCTAGGATTATAACTCAGCTTAATAACTAAAAACTGTTCTTGTGCGTTTTTATTTGAAGAAGAAATTGTTATTAATACCTAATTATATAAATAAAATAAAAATTATGTTTGTTAGTTAAATTATTTTCTTTTTACATTACGAGTACCTACTTATTTAAACAAATTATTTAATTTTATATTATAAAGTAGTATTATTTTACAATACCTACTACCTACAATACCTACCAAAGTAACTGTTTAATTGGTATGTAATTATTGTCCTGAAATATTGTTATAAATGTTATTATTATATTTGTTCGTTTAGTAAAATCATATTTTAATGTTTGTTATCCGGAAGAACCCTTTCACAGGTCAAAAGCCTCCTATTATAAGAATTTATTATTAAGTAACGTGTAGTATTAGGTATTACATAAAGAAATATTATAAACGTACCTTTCTGTCCGTATTAACAAATGAGTGACTACTTAAAGGTATGATCCCTAGTAATAGGTATGATTCCCATAAGGAAAAAAATGTTTGATCCCTAAACAAGACACAGCGATAACAATAAAATTAAGGTAGCCTGCCTGTCTAAAGTTTTAATTGATAACAAATGCACTAGATACCAAGTGTTTTGTGTTTTGCGCTATGGTGTGGTTTCGAAGTAAGTTGGAATTATTCACCGGTCACATAATGAATTGTCAGTTTGACACAATATGAATTTGCCATAACGATCTACGGACCATCGTGTAGGTTCTCCATCTATGAAAATTAGTACGCAATTGACATCCAAATCATACTTAAATAAATCTAATATAATATATGTCTGTGCAGCGTTTAACAAACTATACCTAATATGTATATAATATCATTGACCCTTAAACATTAATTATTAGGTGATAAAAGAACCGAGCCAACAACCATACGTAGGCACATTTACAAGCAGGGATAACTATTGACAGACTTCTATACATTTTCCTAATAATGAGTCTGTGAAACCTTTTTTATAAATATTATAATTCTACAAGGTAGAGAAAACAATTGACTTATCTACCTGTGTACCTAACCTAACTATGGAATACTATGGTATCTTTTATTCTAAATATTACAAGTAAAATTTGCTTAACGGTTACTTTATCTATTATTACTTGATACTATTGCATAATGTAGGTTCAGCAAAACAAAAGTACCTACAGTCGGACTGACCAACCGTAGATTCAGTATCTTTGTTTGTAGAGGATAAGTGAATTCCCAGCATGATTTTTTTATCTCTACTTATCGTAGTGCACATTTTAGATATGAAAGGTAAATTGTTTTTAGTACCTACTAGGTAAAATGTGGATTGTTTTAAATACACATTCCTTAGATTTAAAGATTAAAGTTTTATTTGGTATATCAAGTATCTTAATGTAAGTATTCCTTTTTTTTTAAGTTAGTACCTACGCTATATAAATTTGTGAACAAGAATAGTTTAAAACAATCTGCAAACGATAAATCAAGAAATCCAGCTATGGCGTACTATCTAAATTGAACCAGTGAAGTCTAAGTTATCATTCTAAGTTATTATTAACAATGGACAAAGAAAAAGGAAACCTTATGTCCACTTGTTAAAAATTGCTATGCTTGCAAGCTGTTTTGGAAACTTCCGCCGTCCTAGGCACTTTAAGCTCTGAAAACATATTGCCTTATTTTTGTTGCAATTAAAACTTAAGATAAGATATTACAGTGATGTTTGAAATTAATAGCGGTGTATGAATGTAACAATACGTACGTAACAACGTGCAATAACGTTAGACGGCAGCTAGAGACGTATTACCAGAATTACGAGTGCGTTACTTCTACTTACTAACCTCAATCATCATCCATCAACCTATCAGTCTTTTTCTGTTCATTGACGGGCAGAGCCCTCCCTCTATCGAAGCCACTACTTCCGCTCCTGTGCTTTTTGAATCCAGCGGTCAACTTCGATCTACTTTCTTAATATTAAATACTAGTGGCCGTCCGTAGCTTCGCTCGCGAGGAATTAGGCATACACTACCGATCTAATTCTTTCCTTCGAACTTCATAAGTAGGGAAATCACTGGGATAAACATATCCTAAGTTTTTAATGATGTACAACATTTTAATGATTTTCATCGAAAGCTATCACTATCATTACCAACTTAAGTAAGAATAAATACATTTTATAAAAACATAACATAACATAATTTGTATTGCATGATAACAAAACGGGAGTAAATTTGCATCCGTAATAATCCATTTCATAAGTCCCTGCATGATCTGTTCGCATTCTATATTCTACGTGAGCTCAATATTGACGACCCAATGCGTCTGTTGCGTTCAAAACTCGTATTTTATCCGATACTAGCAGTTTACGCTTTTCAAATACATGACACGATGCAGCTATGCTGTTATGAGAGTATGAGACGTGACTTTATGAAATTACAATGGCAACATTACTGAAACTTTGAATAAGAAATTCAAAGTTCCAATGAAATAAAGTTTTAGATGTACGTAAACATTGTCCAACAGAATAGTACTAAATATTGTATTTGTATCAATACTTTAATGACACATGAGTCATGTCGCAATGGTGAGTCTCCTGCCACTTTTTGTAGCCATAACGATCTGATTGACAGGTAGGTACCATCACCAGTCCAGCTAAACCCACCACAATAGACCCAATAGCGGCAATTTAGACGGCGCATCTAGCTGGGCCCACCATCAGGTGTACCAATTTATAGTGCAGTCGATCGAGGGTAGCATCCGCCAAGTATGCCATACCACCTCTATCTCACCTGCTATATGTATCTATACTAATATACTAATATTATAAAGCGGGAGATATTTTTTGTTTAAACGTGTTAATCTCTGGGAGTACCACTCCAGGGTCTTAGGTTATTACAATAATCTACAAAAATAATAATATAGAGCTTCACTCAATCTTATTGAAGAGAAATATCCAAATTCAAATAGTGATTTACGAGTGGTTTTATTATGCATGTCCTATTATATTCTTACGAACGAAAGTTACTTCATCATCATGAAATTTTTATGAAGACGAACTTTGTTCTTTAAAGCCTAAAAAATTGAATCTATAGTTTACGAGATAATGGAAAGTTAAATAAAAAATACATACGTCGAACAACGCAAGTAAACAACAAATTAAGGTCGTTTTCATCGGGTTCATTTGTAAATTATCATAGTAGGTACTTATTTAGGTTATTATTAGTAACTAGTGGACGCCCGCCGCTTCGCTCGCGTGGAATTAGACGTAACATAACCTAAATACAAAATTTCATTGAAATAATGTAGGTAGGTATATACGTACGAAAAACTTTTATACTTACTAACTTTGCACCCCCCTTTTATGCAGCATGAGCCACATATTACTGAGATGATTTTCGAAACTCAATAAAAAACCTTCATAGGTACTGAATTTCATTCGAATAACATGAAAAACGGCTAAGTTTCATACTAACTTTGCACCCCCGTTTTACCCCCTTAGGGAGTGAATTTTCAAAAATCCTTTCTTAGTGCTCCCCTACGTTATAAAAGGAACCCCTGTGCAAAATTTCAAGTTTCTAGCCCTTATAGTTTAGGCCCTGCGTTGATATGTCAGTCAGTCAGTCAGTCAGTCAGTCAGTCAGTCAGTCAGTCAGTCACCTTCTCCTTTTATATATATAGATTGAAAAAAAAAAAAATTTTTTTTTCATGTTAATAGAAATAGTTGTTTCATTCATGATGATGAATTCATGTTTCATTCATTCATTTCATGTTATTAGAAATAGTTGTTGCCCGTCCTTGGATCGCACAAAGGACATGTAGCTTACCAAGCTTGCTAAGCTGCGGGGGCGTCTATATTATTATTACTATAATATTTCGATAATGTTGTCTGTGTGTGCACATATAACGTAAAAACCCGTTGACGGATTTAAATGAGACTTGGCAAAGTTACTATCCATTTTCTGGGTTAACATTTAGGCTACTTTAAATAAACAGGTCCCCTTGGGATACGGTATGAAAGTTTGAACGGATTTTTTAAAAACTTTAACCGATTCAGTTCAAACTTACACTAAACATTTATTATTTTAATTAAGCGTATACGTGTTTGTCAGTCTTATCTAAAGTTTGTATTTTGTAAATAAAGTAAAATTAATGCAGATATTTTCAGTTATTCAAGGCACACCGCTGGATAAAGGTAGTGTGTTTTAGACCTTAAGAATATAGATTCGAAAATATTAGTCGATATAAAAGTCAACTAGCCAAAGTGTTATTTTGGCAGTAAACTAAGTACCTAAACTAATCTCATATAGATAAGTTTACCTATGTAGAATTTTTACTTTTTTCAGTTATGCAGAAAAACGATTTGTAATATTAACATTTATATTTGAAATGCCACATACAATATTTTGCGTACAGTCTGCGTTATGTCAAGATATTGATGTCATGTAAAAACTGAGAAAATTACACTTTGGCTAGTTGACTTTTGTACCGACGAATGGTCTCCAATACAATTTCAGTGACTTTGTATTTTCAATCCTTTATTGATCGAAGTTTCAATCTGTAGTATTGAAAAAGGGGTTGAATATTACTACATTGAAGAGATGTAATATTTTTTTTCAGACATTACGACGTTGCACAGAGACGTTTTTATTATTTCATAATAATAGATAAGGGTACCAAACTCTAAAAAAGAATGAAAGTTTCCTTTGGTTATTACTGTTAATAGGTACCGTTTGTCCAGTAATGTTCATGATTAAAATAGGTAGTAACTATAAACGAAGCTACCCCAGTCTAAATCCATGCCATCGAAGCTTCGGGTGTCCCCTACTCACTTATTAAATGTCCAATAGGGGCCTCTACGAATTGGATCTGTGTCCCCACGCAAACCTTCCAAATTACCGGGTCTTATTTGCGAGACCCGTGAAATTTAATTGAAATACGTAATAAAAAGGTTTTCCAAAAATAAAATATTAAGTTCTTTCCTGTCAAATTAACCAAAGGAATAAAGGACGTTCACATTCACCTTACCAAAAATAGGAAAAAATACAGTACTTAATAAGGAATATAATGCAATGAGTTAACTGACAAGGCGTGTTGTCTGTAATTGGCTACTTACTTGAATCTTATACATCTGTAAATAAATCCTGATACGTCGCGTGTTCACATTCTATATTCAGATTGAGAAGATCAATAAGCACGGTTGGAAGTCCTCTAACTACAGTGCAAAACTGAGAGTACATTAGAGAATATTATCAGAAGTTTTTAAGATTACTTTCGTGTACCTATGTGAACTGCTTGTAATATTGTTGAAGATTGTGAATTAAAAAAAACTTTGATTACAAGTAAACACGTTATTTAGTGAAAGTAATTATAATTACTTAAAGTTATTTGATTTCTATTAAAAATTTTTAGCAATCAACTTTAACGATTATTAGAAACTTTGTAGTTTTATTTATTAAAAAAGGCCTTTTTGAAATAGCCGAACACAACATTATTCCAGTATAACATACGTATTTAGGTAATAACAAGAAATGAGACTGCAGCTAAATGGTCCTTATAATTAAACCGCGTGTGTTCCAGTGCATTCTTATTTTTCCTATTCACAGGTTAGTGGTGAGAAAATCACATTTATTAAACACAAGTTGTACTATATAAGTTTACTTTTAATTATGTGTTTGTGTGTGATTCGATACTAAATTAACGTTTAGTTTGATTTAAGTCAGATCAAAATTCCATTACTTATAGATTTTCGTGCATTCGGTGGTACCAAAATAAAAAAAAGCTTTCGTCATGCTTAATCTTTTAATATATTCTATTTTAATAAAATATATAATATTTCTTATGAATAAGGTAACTAATGTATGCGTTTCAAATAATCAGTGTTACAGATAAAAGCAGAATGTTCCCTTACTCCTTGTGAAGTCTACGACATGTTTTCCAAAGCTCAAAGGGATGAAGAACATTCGAATTCTGGGGAATGCACCAATGACATCCAGTGGAGGCAGCTGGATCGCCGGTTGCGAGCGATCGAACAACCTGGTAAGATTCCTGAAATTAGGTCTTATTAATGCTCGGGACGAAGAATAGTTCTACAGTATCCCCTGCCTGTTGAGTGCATTGACATAGAGTAGCTTTTGGTTTGCGGGCGGCAAAAGTGCAATGGTCAATAGTTATTTAATTGCTGCAACAAATACACGTCAAGACAGAAATTAAGTTTGTTTTTTAAGAAACAAAAACTTCAACCAATACCTTATTGTATACAATAATTGAGCTGCAGAGTTTGTTTGTTCAATCTCAAAAGCTACCTACTGGTTTAATTGGAAAAATCTTTTTATGTTGTTTCTATAGATTTATCAAGGAAAGCTCTAGGCTATTATATATTATTAGGCTATTATATACATATTATATGGCATCAAGTTACGAGTACGAGCAATAGGAGCGGGGCATCAATGAAAAATGTAGCAAAAAGATACTCCTTTTGGGAGCATTCAATGCGAGCGCTGCTAAACGGTTACGCAAAAACATGCACGTCGGAGTTTTTCACCATAAACATTTCTAAAAAGAAGTCCGGGACAGCATATGTGGCCCTCCGATTAGGTGGCCTGACGACTACAAGAAAACTACGGGAAGCCGAATTCGAAGAGTACAATCTGGGTGTATTTACTAATGGTAGTTTGTCTGATGCTATTTTTAATGCGGGCGATGTCGCGGACAACAGCAAAAAAAAAACTACCTATGAGTACCTACCTAATGGTAGCAACGACGTTTTATGTCGCTTCTGAGACTTTTCACTTAAAATACTAAGAAAGGACTATCGTCTCTTTCTTGTTGAAACTCGTAGTTTTAAACTCACTGAAGTTATGAAATGTTGGAGTTTTATTAGGTTTTCATAGGGTATAAACTTTTTAAGCTCACACTTCTAAACAAATGAGGAAAAGGATAAAGGTAAGGATCTATTTATTATACTATTTTACTGTTTTATTTACTATTTTTACCAGTACTATGTACGTCTCAACATTGAATAAGTGTGTATTCTTGCATCAGTCGTCCAGTACCTACTTACAAAAACTTGTATTAACTAATTTTATATTTACGTTTAACCATAATATTATTACATATTTGTATATTATAATAAGAATGTTTTTATGCAGGCGCCAGGCGAAGAGTTGTTGGATATTTGTGTGTGGTTATTAATGTTTCACAGTTTCTATTTTTATTGTTGAACTAGACAATAATGTTCTTGCAGTATGGACTATCAGCTACAGTCAGGCGCGCTGGCGACAGTGCACCAAGAGCTCATGCAGATGCGACGCAGTGCACCGCTCTCTCAACTGTTGGAGGGCGGGGCTCACTGCCCTTACCACCGACTTAATTGTACCCGCTGACCTATTTACTATGTAGGTAAAATTAATCTTCTCTTTAATCGATATTTCAATAATATTATTATAAGCCATAATAGCCTTTTTTAACATATTAACATTCATCTCACCATTTTTACCACATTCCTTGACCAGTGCAACCTTTGTTTCCAGTGACTTGGGCACTAACAAACTTAGAACTCTTCATAAGACAACGTTTAAAGGTATGCGTTCACTGACTGAACTGGACATGTTTGACAACCATGTGGAATATTTGCCTCCAGGAATATTTGATTCACTTACGAACTTGAGAATTTTGTAAGTATTGCATTATCGAAAAGTTATATGTGGTTGATATAAAATTATTCATATGAAGTAACAAAATGTTGATTCTAAAATTAAATGCATGTGTAGGTACTATTGTGTGCCAAACAAGAATAAAATAAATAAATTGCAAAGTTCTATTTATTGATAACATTCTGATGATACTTCGATACTAAAAAATCATTCAAGACTAGTGGACGCCCCCGCAGCTTCGCTCGCGTAGTATTCGACCCATTAACGACGTCTGCCCGCGATCGGGTTGCCCACTTGACATTTTTGAAGTTAGTTTCATACTAACTTTGCACCCCCGTTTTACCCCCTTAGGGGGTGAATTTTCAAAAATCCTTTCTTAGTGCTCCCCTACGTTATAAAATGAACCCCTGTGCAAAATTTCAGGTTTCTAGCCCTTATAGTTTAGGCCCTGCGTTGATATGTCAGTCAGTCAGTCAGTCAGTCAGTCAGTCAGTCAGTCAGTCAGTCACCTTCTCCTTTTATATATATAGATATGAATATGTTTGTGTAACCTAAAAATTAGTACCTATATTCATTAATGAACCAAAGTTTTATAGCATTTTGGTAGCTTTCTGTATGATAATTATAAAATTTATAGTATGGAACGTTCAAACCATGATTTGAGCGGGGAAATGTTGGGACCTCTGCCAATACTACGTTAATTTTCTGAAATTACTGGGGGCATAACATAAAGTCACTGTTCCGGCATATAATTTCTAGATATTTATTTTAAAGTCTTATCTTAACACAAAAACCTGTTTAAACCTCTTATACATTTCGTAATGCGCTTGGAAAATATTACTATGCATTTTGACTGTGGTTCTTGTTTTGCTATTTTTATAAACTACGGTAGTTTCGTTTATAAATGCTACCTATTTTTATCATGGGCATTAACATCCGCCAGACCAGGAATATACCTAATTGACATTAGCTCCATGAAATAACTTAGTGTAAAATGCAATTTCAGGCGACTTCAAAGAAATTACTTGGAAGAAATTGACAGCGAATTCTTTCGATCGACGAAACGATTATTCCACGTAGATCTGTCGAACAATTACCTGTACACACTGCCAGAACGCCTGTTCACGAACAATTCATACCTCGAAACGGTGGACTTCTCCAACAACCAAATAGTTTATATTCCATCGGATACTTTCATTGGACTCAACTCTTTATTAATATTAGATTTATCAAGGAATAAAATACACAGGCTAGAAAATGGCACATTTTTGCTCAAAAACCTTCAAATACTAAAGTTGTCGGACAATAAAATAGGCAATATCACTGAAAATGCATTTGAAAGCCTGACCTCGCTCGAGACGTTGCTACTCGATAAAAACGATTTACAGACCATTTCTGCTAACTTATTTTGTAACCTTCGCTGTTTAACTTTTTTGGATTTATCGAACAATAATATTTTATATGTAAGTTTTTTAATTTACCTTGACTTTACTTTCGTTCAATCATTCTATGAGTATATTGAGAAAATATTTTAATAATTGTATGTTTCAGTTAACAGGTCATGAGTTTCACAAGCTTACGTTACTGCGAATTTTGGATTTAAAAGAGAACGCTATATCGGAATTGCCAGACGATGTTTTCTCGAAATGCTCTAGCTTAGAAAAGTTGGATCTATCCAAGAATAAATTGCGTTTTTTAAACGTAACTACATTCGATGGTCTTGATAACCTCACGTCGCTCATTTTATCTGAAAACCAAATACATGAAATACATTTTAAAACATTTGCAACGCTGAAGAATCTGACTACCTTGTAAGTCATTCGATCCGTAACATAACTTGTTTTTCACATTCACCCAGATCTATAAACATGTCTTTCATTAAGTTACTAGCTTAACCCTGTCCTTTTGTTTAACTCGTTGTATTATGTAGAATTTTATTACAACGATCTATAATTTCTTCCATTTGAAAGGAACGGTTCATTTTCTCTCTTAGACGTAATTTTAATTGCCTTAATAGTTGTTTTAATTAAGCTAGTTTAATAATAATTTGCCTTCATAGATACTTGGATAACAACAGGTTGCCTTCACTTCCGTCACGAGCCTTGGACTACATGCCAAAACTAGCTAATGTAAAGCTGGCCAATAACCCATGGCATTGTGATTGCCATGCGCTCTATGTTTCTGCGTGAGTAACATGTTAATTGTTAGGTCCTCCTCATGACTTAGGTTAACTGCGTGTTATTAAGTGAATGAAGCAGTGACAGCCCAGTGGCTATAGAACTCGCCTCTCACTCGAGCGGTCCGGGTTCAAATTCCAGCGGCACGCACCAATGACTTTTCTAAGTTATGTGCAATTCAAGAAATTAAATGTCACTTGCTATAACGGTGAAGGACACATCGTGAGGAAACCTGCATGCCTGAGAATACATCATAATGTTCTCCAATGCATGTGAAGTCTACCAATCCGCACTTGGCCAGCGTGGTGGACTAAGGCCTAATCCCTCCCACTCTGAGAGGAGACCCGTGCCCAACAGTGGGACAAAGAAAGCGTTGTGATGATGATGTGATGATGAAGTGAATGAAAAGAGTTAATTGTTAATATGCACTAGTTAAAATTTAATTCAAATCATCTGCAGTCACACTAGAGAAATAATAATTTAATTATTAAAAAAAGTTTTTAAAAAAAAAGCTTTTATATTTTAGCTATAGCTTTTTATAACTTTTATTTTTATTTTCGTACATTGTCATCGAAACCAAATATGTGTGCCAAATTTCAGCTCGATAGCTTCAGTGGAAGTGGGTGAAATATTGATTGCAAGATTCCAGGACATACATACAAAGATACATACGAGTGAAGTTAAATAAAAGCTTTTAAAATGAGGCAGCTGATCCTATACTGAAATAGTTTTTTTTAATCACCTTACGATATATCGAATACCTTTATTGCGAGGAGACAAAAGAGAAACCAGTCATACCAATAGCAATTTCTTTTAGACGTCCTTTGGGTATAAGGATAAGGAAAAATAGGGAATTGGAAGGCTTTTAATATTGGATTGGAAATAATCAATTTAATCATTTGTAGTGGTCAAGTTTTTATTTTTTCAACGTCCTATATTAAAAACAGGATAAAAATAAAAGGTAAAAAGAAAAGGGCAAAAATAAAAGGGTTTAAGTTCTTTTTTTCCCCGAACTGTTTTATCATTGGATATTAACTAATTCTCTATTTATATTATTTTCTTTTCTACATTTTATGGATAAATAATTTTAATAAGATATAATTGTAGGAAATTAGGTCAGGTTAACCTAAAACAAAACGAAGTATGTAACGTTTAGAAATTATATTAACGATCATTCAATTTTATTTTTATAGAATATTTTACTGAAATTATGAGACGTGTTGACCCACTGTTTCCTAGTTCTTGCTGTGTTCAATTGAAGGTAAAATTAGAGAACGCGAATGGTAACTGAACTGAAAGAACACGTAGCATGACTGACAGGATTGCATTTAATTGAATAAAGAATGAGAAAAACTGAAAATACTATGATGTCGATACTGTCGAGTATTAACTCTGTCTATCAAAATAGTTACCTACTGATTAATTAATTGATAACATTTCTCAACACGGAGCCCTTTAAAAAACAGAGATATACATATAAATAAAGAGTTGCTTATACATAGAAAGATAAAAAATTTTTAGGGATTCATTTCACAATTATTAAGGACTTATTTGAGTACGAGTACCTACGAGTAAGAAAATGATGTTGAATTAGCTATACCTACATGAAGGATAATGAATCTGAAATCAAGTTAAACATTATACATTGATAAGTAAATCAAGCTCATCATCATACATTATTAATAAAGTATTCACATTAAACACACAAACACACTTTTCGATAATATCAGTGTCTCTATTAGATAACCGTTCATTATCAAAATTGACTTGTACCACAGAGGAATAAATTATTAAACTGTGCTTGTACCTACGCTGTATTATCAAAGACATAAAGCATTGTCTAACATATTTGTTTGTTCATAACAGACAATCTTGAGGTTAATCAAGACCCTAAGGAACGAGAGTTGTGTATCTTTGACATTTTAGAAACTTCTGATTGGAATACCAACTCTCTTCATCATTTCTGTCTGTTTCTATTAATTGTGATGTGATGTGTGTAGAATAAGGTAGAACACAATATTTCCTAGTTATCAAATTTATTATTTAAACAACAATTGTCTGCTTACCATACCTAATTTGCCCAAATAAATAGTACTAAGTTTAAAATAGGTGAAGTGCGTTTAGTCTTACCACTGGCTGAATATATTTATTTCAGGTGGGTTCGGCTTAATGAAATGAAGATATGGGATTATTCGCCTACCTGTATATCGCCCTGGTATTTAGAGGGACATTTCTTGAAGAAATTAAAATTCCCGGAGCTTTGCACTGGTCAGTGGGCCAGTATGGTCAACTTGGCCCCAAGACTTGCATTACAACAACTAATGTCTCTCAATGTTTCAATTAACAAAAAACCTCAAGAGAGTAGTGAACATAATTTAGAAGTTACTTCCGTAGATGAAAACTGGCACTAAGTCTTGGAATGTCATTGTTTTGTTATAAATTATGAAAGAAATATACGTGTCATTACAAAACCGTAGTTTCAATTGTTTTTGCTTTTTCCTCTAATGTTGGGCTGTTTTATAGGTAATATAGATTTGTGTGTCAGGAAAGTACCTAAATTGAACTTGATCCAAATCGAGATTCTGCAGAAAATTAATTACCTCTACGTATTAAGGTATCAAGCGCTATGTACTTCCAACAACTTACAACGAGTGTCTCTTCTCATCTGCTTATGCAATTTACTCCTAATTTAAACATTTATTGTAACAGTTTCTTTTACAAACTTAGTTGCTTTTACAAACTGAATTCATGGCCATAATTGAATCGCAAAAGCTATTAAGTCAGATCCTGGAACAATGTTTCCATTAATTTTAACAGTAATATCAGAGTCGAATGAACCATGCTAATAAAATGGAACGTCACGCGACATTACCAGAGTACCTATCAATAAATGGGTCGCAAGTCGCAACCTTGGGACTGTCACAATCATTGGTGACAATATATTAACTGTGCTTTGTTTGTGTATTAAGTAGATATGTAGATACTTATGAAATTATGTACTTATTATTACTAGCTGGTACACACAAGTGTGAGTACTTAAATATCAAAATAGAGAGAGCACTACGAGTCGTCAAAAAGTAGGCTATTATCCCCTTACTTACGAAGCTATTAATGGTTTCGAAACTTTTTTATTTAGGTACTTCGAATAAATATAAATTTAAAAGAAGAAGTTCTCTCAGCAGCGTTCTTATACAAAATGTTATGTGTCATATGTCCTTGGTGTAGCAGTAATAAAACATAAAAAACACCAATAAAAGTTTTTGAATAATAATATTTTCTATCATAACTACCAACTACCCAATAAAATGAATTTAAACTAGATGTGCTTAAAATCCCTCCCTAATAATGAATTTAAAAACAATTAAGAAGTTATGAGTGGGGACGTAGCCAAGGACTATTTGGTATCATTGTTTTTATCATAAGCGGCATTTTTGCACAAAATAAAGTTATCAAAGCTTTTTATCATGTGACTATCTAGATTTTGGTGTAATTATAAGGGTATATCTAAGCGGCAACTTGTCATCAAATCTACTATATAAAAATAAGTCGGGTTTTCCTTCCTGACGCTATAACTCCAGAACGCACGAACCGATTTCCACGGTTTTGCATTCGTTGGAAAGGTCTCGGGCTCCGTGAGGTTTATAGCAAATAAAATTCAGGAAAAATTTCAACAGAAAAGCGGGAAAATCTTTTTTCAAATACAGTGCCATCTCTGATACATAGCATGTACTACAAACCAATATTTTAAGTAGATGGCGCCGGTGCGTGATAGGTAGGGGTAGTGGTAGTGGTAGGAGTAGTGGTAGTAGTAGTCCACACACTTACATGAAGTTCTCCCAAGATATTCAGTAAAAATTATTTATATGGCAAAACAACGTTTGCCGGGTCAGCTAGTATTTACTATATGTTATTCTACTTTTACCTTGTACTATTAAGTATTCTGTGGTTTTACTGACTATTTACCATAAAATAATTTTGTTTATTTAAATTTGTAAGATAACGATATTAAAATATTTAAAAAACCCGACTAAAAACTAAATGTCAAAAATAATAATAAATTTGGCTTTTATTAGCTACGTGTACACAACAACTACATCTTATAGGCGTCCCATGGTGTGCACGTTGCTCCAACGCGGATCGTTTATTCACGTAATAATTTTCAGTCAGGCCGGCAAAGGCTTATTTCATGTTAATATGAAAGTAAGACTACCAAACGAATAAAGAATCATCAAAACCAATTCGCAAATTGGCGGAGTAATCGCTTAAAACAAATACGAAAAGAACTGTTGGATTGATATCCTTTCCTCCTTTATTGGAAATCGGTTAAATATAAATTAAGTAAATTAATATTTTTCTTACAGCGAGCGTAGTCATTGTTACTTTAAAAACTAATTCCTGCATATTTTTTTTTTATTTAAATTGAACTACTAGCTAGCTTGTGGCCATCTATGATAGAATGCGTCTGATGTCTTTGGTTTGATTATGACATGAA
The DNA here is from genome assembly GCA_944567765.1 of Carterocephalus palaemon. Classification (NCBI taxonomy): domain Eukaryota; kingdom Metazoa; phylum Arthropoda; class Insecta; order Lepidoptera; family Hesperiidae; genus Carterocephalus; species Carterocephalus palaemon. Next base: position 7,004,697 of record OX155643.1, on the reverse strand, counting down.
TTTATTTCTAATATTTTCAAATTTTCACTCAGATCTTTAACATCTTACTTGGCTTTTTCATAAGACCACAACAAGTTTACTAATACAAATAAGCCATGTAAATTGTCACCATAAATAATATATTATGAGGTCACAAATAACAACAATGGGTAGACCTCTATAGCACTGGCTTTATATACCTACCGTTTGCCTCAAAGAATCCTCGTTATGTGTTATTAACTGTTTGATATTGTTGTTTATCTCAATATAAATTATGTTCTTTGAGAAATAAATTTCTTAGACCAAATTTGAAACCAATTTGAGGTAGAGAGACTGCATAAATTAGTGTAATTTAAGGATGCGCAATGTTTTATGTTATAACAAGAAATGACTTTACCCTCGATCGAATTCAATTTGTGCTTATATATTACTAAGAAAACACAAGCCCTGCGTACAATGCGGTAAAAAATATCATCATTAGTATTCGAAAACATTAAATTTACTCTCTTTTTTAACATAATTAGTATTGTTTTTTTATCAATCTTCCACGTTATTTAAGTCTGAATGTTTCCTCTTAAAATACGCACCGAATCCATTTTGATACCCCATTCTGAATATTTCATAATGACATGAATTTATTTCTAATATTTTCAAATTTTCACTCAGATCTTTAACATCTTACTTGGCTTTTTCATAAGACCACAACAAGTTTACTAATACAAATAAGCCATGTAAATTGTCACCATAAATAATATATTATGAGGTCACAAATAACAACAATGGGTAGACCTCTATAGCACTGGCTTTATATACCTACCGTTTGCCTCAAAGAATCCTCGTTATGTGTTATTAACTGTTTGATATTGTTGTTTATCTCAATATAAATTATGTTCTTTGAGAAATAAATTTCTTAGACCAAATTTGAAACCAATTTGAGGTAGAGAGACTGCATAAATTAGTGTAATTTAAGGATGCGCAATGTTTTATGTTATAACAAGAAATGACTTTACCCTCGATCGAATTCAATTTGTGCTTATATATTACTAAGAAAACACAAGCCCTGCGTACAATGCGGTAAAAAATATCATCATTAGTATTCGAAAACATTAAATTTACTCTCTTTTTTAACATAATTAGTATTGTTTTTTTATCAATCTTCCACGTTATTTAAGTCTGAATGTTTCCTCTTAAAATACGCACCGAATCCATTTTGATACCCCATTCTGAATATTTCATAAGATGATTGTACGAATAAATGACCTGCGAGCTGGAGAGATTCGAGCTCGTAGGTTAAAAATACAAAAAAAACGCAAGCACTATCCTCCTAGACCAGGTTAGCTGGATCCCTCCACAGGTCGCTGGGCGAACCTGGTTGCGACGAATAAACCGAATTTAAACAAAATTGAACTGTATGGCTCCATGGCTCCATGGCTATGGTTATTTGGGCCAATGATCCGACGACGGATACAAGAAAATGGATTCCACAGATTGTGCAGCTCGCCGGATGGGTACTCGAACGCTACTCCAGCTTCCGGCTTCCTCCTCTTGCTCATTTGCAGTAAAAAGGAAAAAAATACTCAAAAAGGTTTTCAATTCAATAAAAGCGTAAGGTACCTAATTCTACTACCACCACAACGCTTTCTTTGTCTCACTGTTGGGATTGGGTCTCCTCTCGGGATGGGAGATAAATCAAAAATAATTCTCCCAAGTGTCGTTTCTATGTGCGTAAATAACATCAAAGCTGCACCTAACAAAATATATTCTCTCAAGTGTCGAAAGATGCAAGTCTATGGAAAAAGTGGTACAAGGCAATATAAGTATCGTGTTTGAGCAGTTTGTACTTTGAAGATCATTTTAACGTACCTAATTAAGGACATTAAAAAATTGCAAACACTTGTTTGGTTTACAAACCTCGACGAAAACTTAAAAAGTTCGTTATGATATTCTCAATATCTATTAACCTAATACTCTTAAGGATAAATACAGCTATTTATCCATAAGAGTATTAGGTACATATGCATGAAAACATGTAACTTATTAGATTAAAAGGGGAAACACGTAATCATCATAAACACGACTATTTTAAGAAGATTAACTGATTGTGCTTGGACACAACCGATTTCAGTCATTGTGTTAAGTCTATCTTCACAAGGGTTTAATACTTTAATACAGAAAACTAATAACTTAACATGAAACAACCACGAAACAATACAAATATCACCAGACACCATATAAGCAACCAATTTTGTTATTTTTGGAGTCACATGCATATTCTCTATTAACTAATAATCAACTGTATTATAATTGGAAGTACCTATGGAATATGTATTATATTAAATTTGTAGTCGTATTTCTATTTCTTCTGTCTTTTAATTGAGTTTCTATTCTTTCTTTTGACAAATGTAACACTTTAACCGACTCTAGATCAGACATAATATTAGAACTTTTATTGTTGTAACGTCTTTATACGTTCACCAACCGAAAGTACCTTTAAATACGTACGTAAATACGGTAAGCAGATTAGTTACTCGCGCACTATTTCAAAATGTATTTCATTTCCTACATTTTAATAAAGTTCTTTCATCATTTGTATGTAACTGATAAGCTATTTCTTGGCAAAGATATGGATCTATGGATTGAAAGGTAATTATCGTCATCACTTTTTATCTTATAATACGCCGATACGATATACTCTCTATCATGATATTCAGTCTAGTACTAGTTTGTTTTCAGTGGTGAGGTTCAGAGTGATACAACTATTTACTTGTAAACACTTTTCTAAATAATTTTTAAAAAGCGATAATTTATGGTTGTACGTATTTATTAAAATAAAAACGGTCTGGATTTCGTGAAAATATTTATGAATTATTTGTGTATTACAAGTGTTATTTGTGGAATGTAAAGTAGTGATGAAATTTTTGTTTAGAACGTCATTGTTCTTTTGTTGTTGGAATGTGGATGGCATAAAACGTAATGGATAAACGTTTGCTTATATTTTGCGTTTATTTGAGCTATCATATACATAGTAGCCATGGTATGTATCGCACAAGTTATGAGCATTGACCGTTAAAGGCGATCGAGTTAAAAAAAACGTGATTAAATAAAAATCTAATTTAATTCAGAAATTACATAATTATTTAAGTAAATTAACGAGAGCGAGGGATATCCGCGATGGAAGAAATAGTATTCCCATCTTCGGTCATGGGCCTCTTTAAAAAACATAATAATATGCTGCGTTTGCACTTCGTTACGTCGTCGCGCGCGTTGGTTCTCTTAACACACATAGTGCACCTAACATTTTAATAAGTATATATGTTTATGTTCATCATTGTATTCGTTATTATAATCATAAGCCCAATAATAAATTATTATAAATTATATAAATTAATATTGTAATGAATATGAACACATTCCTTTTATTTTTCTTCGAACGCATAAAGGGAACGGGCCATACTCTGTGGTCCTCCATCTATGCGTAGGACCAATCAGAGCGCGGCATCTGTTTTGCCGCGCATTTTGAATCGCGAGCGGAGATTCGGAAGAGGTGACTGAACGGAGTTAGTGCGGACAAGGGTGTTTTATTATTTTGTAATTTGTTGTTTTAGAAGTAAAGTATTTTGTTAAGAAATAAAAACTTTTCTTACAATATTTATTAATTATTAACTGCGTATAACAGAATCGGAATCTGATTTTTATACAAAACAACTTTATCTTTTTCTTGCATGCCTAGGTAATTATTATTATTATTAGAAATTTAGTTTACAAGAAATCTATTGTCAAGTAACTTCTATATAAGACAATGTTTCTACATATTCTGAGTGAGTAAGTAAGTAAGTTACCTACTTACAAAATATTCTAACAAGTTGAGAGAAACAAATTATTTGATTCTAAATTAATTATTGGCTAAGCTTAGACTGTCAACCATGATATCGCTAAGTCCAAATAAATTGGAGTTCGCCTATTTCTCTAGGCTAAGACGTTATACTGATGCATTGTCAACCCCTCTGGTAATTCTAGTACTCTTTGGCGTATAATTTAAAATGTGTATAAACATTATACGACCGTAAGAGCCGGCAGTTTGCTCGTTTTACAGCGAGAAAAAAAAATCTTTATGTAACTTCTAAACAATTTGTTTGTTTGTGTTTTGTTATGTGTTTAAGTTTTAATTTAGAAGGGTAAGATGCATAAATTAAGTTATAGCAAAATATAAATATAAAATTGCTCTATTCGTCCATTGATGTCAATCCTATTTAAGATTCTTATCGGAAAATTATATTATTTTTTCAGGATGTCAGATGGAAGACGTTGTACAATGGCTAGAACCGCAATCCTTTCAATTCAAAGACACACACAAAGGACTTATAATTAGCCGAGCAACCACCAACATAGAAGGTATTTCAATGAAAAATAATAATACTTTTGATTGTATTCAAGATTTTTCGTAGAAGATATTACCTTTTACTGTTAACACGTAATTTTGTATTTTACTTTTATTCGCTAACTCTTAAGTATTGGGTCTCTTTTGGAAAATAAGAAGTTAGTCGTTCTTCAAACCCATTTGCTAAGAGTCACAAATAAATCAATTTTATATTTGTTATCTAAATCGATGATATGCCAGTGAAAATAATATTTTGATCAAATGGATTATTGTATACGTAGTTCATACAAGAAATTAACAGAGTAAAACGATGATATACAATATACCTACTAGTTACACAATATTTTGTCATTACAGCGATTGATAGGGCAGACTTTTTTGATGGACTTAACCGAGGGCCTTATTTAGAGTTAAACCTCAAAGATTCCATATTCACGGTCAGTACAATTGATGCGTTCGCTGAATACGAGGAATATGAGACTCTGGCATCTATCAGGCTTACGGTTACCTTTAGATGTACCGGAGGCAGCACTCGATCCTTGGTAAGTTCAATTGTACATTTTTTAATTTCATATCCAAAGGTATCCCTTCGCCACAAGAGGTACCATTTCTGCCTGCGACTTACTGTTATCGAAGTACTTATAAGCAAACGGAAGTTTGTTGAACATTTTCTTGGGCTTAACCTAAAACATGCTAATATGCATTAGCGATTATGTGGCACCTCAGTCGGTTTTACTGGGTATTCCCAATTATTTGGCAAGTCTCACATACCTGCCTTAACCTTAGTAGTAGGTACATGGCTGGATGCGTAAATGCATTTCCGAACGATAAAAAGAGGATAATTATATAGAACTTGGAATACGTATATTTTGTCGTGTCTACAGAAATTCGAAGGTTACATATCAATATTTTTGTATACATTAGACCGCTAAACTTGTCTTGATTTAAAAAAGTCTATTTACTATCAAGTTCAATTTCTTGTAAGTATTGTAAAAATTCGTTCCTACTAAATAAATATTGGTGTATTTTCAGGTATTTATGTTTGGCATAATTGACACAAATAACCACGCCCCCGTGTTTAAACTATCGGAACCGTATAACTTTCCTTTGGCCTTACCAGTACCACCAGGATTCAAAGTCAGCGGCTGTGATCATATGGTTGTGAGAGATGTAGACCTAACAACATCGGCAATTATATTTAGTATACAAGATAACCCGTATTTTGAAATAGTTTACCACGGACAAACGCAAGCTAAGGAGTTCGGGGCTTCTATAAGAACGAAGACATTAATAAGATCTCTTCCCGATTCCTTGTCGTTTCAAATCAGTGCTACGGTAGGTTAATTTACATAAACGTCACGTTTTATTTATAAAAAAAAAATTGAAATTAATAATCAAACAATCCAATACTTATGTTAAATATTATTGTGTGTTCAATGTTGTGATAATAACGATGACTGTTCACGATTCATTTTTTATTTTTCATATTTATATATTATGCTTGAATAAACTAGCTACACACCTCTGTTTAGCCCTTTGGGAAAATTAAGTCATGATGATAAGTTATGTTAGTTGTAAGTCAGCACATTGAATCACAGATAGTATATTAACATAAACCCATTCATCAGCCTTTTGAGGTCCACTGCTGCCTCTCCTAAACAACACCACTCCGACCGGTCCTGTGCCTTCTGAATCCATTAACATAAATACCAAGAATAATTGTATTCAACTTAGAAAATAGCATACATAACTACACTAGGTAATTTTTTATTTAATCAGGATGTAGATGAAACTACCGATGATCCTCTCACGAGCCTTGCGACAGTGAATATCCTAGCTGACAACGCATTTAGGTTACCGGAACAACCAATTTTCTCACAAGCATTTTATAAGGCGCATTACTCAGAAGAACCCGACATCGTCTTACAAGAATATATTAGCTTAAGACAAGGCTACGATGATGAAGTCAAATTTGGTATTAGAGGAGGTGCGTTAATTTTTCAATTATTTTCATTTCGGCATTATGTTACAGTAACCACAAAGTGCGTAACCGCGACCGAAATATTACAAATGTACACTTGCTGCATTTATTTGTTTTAAGACTATACGTTAAATAATTTTTTTTATAATAAATTAATAAGAACTACGCTTACACGGAGCTCACAGCTCGGCAGGCAGTATCACTGGTATTACTGTCGACTATGCACTTCTCTACTGTACAACAATCGCAGATAGTCACAGAACAAGATTGCTTAAGGAAAGGCATTGTGTTACAGAGTATGCAGACTTCTTTGATCTTGTTGATAATAACAACCGACTTTCATTCCGAGTGAAATCTCCTTTAACTGAAGATGTTTCCGAGCCACAAATATTGCTTGTCGTCACAGCGGAACGTGAATTTACAAGCGAAGCCTCTGCTACAGTTGTTATATTTCTGCCTGAAGGTAATTTTTCTACTCTTGTTATGAAATTGTATTTTATTGTAAGGACATTTTTCGTAACTTTTTAATGAAGTCATACTTGTAAGTCTTTAGACGACTAGGTGCTCAGTAAAAAGAAATGATGCTATGTTCATCATCATAAAATTATGTTTCCCCTATTCTGCAGCCTAAATTTACGTAATTATTATAACAGTAAAGTTTTCTTTTCCAGCGCCAATTTTGATATTCGAATCTACTCTTTATGAAGGTCAAGTCGTAGACAACATTTTAAAAGCCCCAAGTTTAATAATAACGCAAGGATATGGTGACATAAGAAACATAAATATTATCAGTGGTAAGTCTTCATCATTAAAATTAAATTGATGATTCTCTATTCGTCCGACTTGACAATAATCAACACTACCGACGGTCGTGAAAGAAAATAACGACATAAGTGTTATTTTAAATATTTTATAATATATATAAAAGCTAACTTTATTTTCTTTTGTATAATATCTATTTCCTTCCGTAACATTTTCTATCAAATGTTGTATAATAATATCGTAAACAAGTTTCAAGTAATATGCTACATACCAACTTACATAAAAACGTGCATATCACAATCAAAATATATATTTAGTTTAAACATTATGTACAAAGGTGGTAAACAGTACAACATGAATTCGTAAATGTTTTGTAAGACACATTAGCTAAAGTGTGTAAATAAGTCACTACGCATGGTCAACTATTCACTGACGCTGCCGGAAAATCTCCATCACAAAGAATGATGCTCATAGTTTGTTGAACCTTTTTCCCAGATTATTGTCCGGGACCACTTCCGAACGGTCATGATCCTCAGTCACGAGCGGGAGCCAATTAACATTCTGTACCAACAAACTTTCTTGTTTTATTTATATAGTAGGTACTTCTAAAAACTAATTACACTCAAGATGAATATAACTATGAATTAAATCCAAGTAAAATAACTTTTAATCCATAAAGCTGCCGTCGAGTGGTTTTAGGACTTTCGACTTTTTGTTCTGGAGGTTAAAGGTCTGGGTTCAAATCAAAGGCTGTCTTAGACTTACCTACTTAAATAATTAAATGGTTTTAAATCATCATGATGACATTTAAAACGCATGAGAGTTCTTCATAATGTTATTGAAGTCAAGGTCTATGATGTCAATTATACCGCACTTAGCCCACGAGATGGCTTATAGTTTATGTAACATTAGTAAAATTTTAATTGGATCAATCACCGTATCAGGCATAGTAGGTACTCTTGGGCTATTCTTACTTGAAATCCTAGTAGAACTCGTAGCTCGGAGTCTGAATTTGTATCCGGTCTATGCATCAGAAAGTAGCGTCTATAAGCCCACTGGCTCGCGTCGATTCTCTCGTAATCGAAAGAGTTAAGCAACGACGGGCGCGGTCGGTTTGTGGATGGGTGACCGCTAGTGGCAAAATTTCATGAACGCTATCGTGCTTCGGAGGGTACGTAAATCCATCGGTCCTGGTTTTTTTTCAATGCTGGAAACAGTCGTTAAGACCGAAGGTCTTCTACAAACCTTCGGGTGGCTTGAGAATATTCGACACTGGGTTGGCCACTAACTCCTACACCAATCCGCATTGGAGCAGCGTGGTGGAGTATGCTCTAGACCTCCTGCAGCAGTATTTGTGGGGGTGACCCGTGCCAAGCAGTGGGACGTTTATGGGTCGCAGCGATCTATTCATGGGACCTAAACAAAATTCGTAAAAAGCCAGTATCTACTCCTTCGGGAAAATCCAGGTGTGATTTTATGTTATTTTATTCTAAAATTTGTAACAAATTTCAGAATACTCTTCTTACTTCAAGACAACCATAAAAGACAACATGGTCATACTGTCAATGAGTCCTCTGCCTACAACAGTGATAAGAGAAAACAATGTTTTAAACCTACAAGTGGTTGCTACTACAAACCGAAATGCTACGGCTTCTACAATTGTTGTCCTGGATATAATAAAAGATGACTACATTACCCCTACGTTCGAAAAAACAATGTACGAAGGAAATTATGATCCGGATACAGGACTTGTTTTAGACCCCATCGTATTAAGTAGGGGATACGATGATACTGTGCAAATTAGTTTAAAAGGAGGTAAGAATACAACATTTACTTAGTATAAATAACAATAGTAGATGCAAATGCTACGGCTGCACTATACATAATAACACAAATAAATACCTGGAAAAAAGATATGAATATCTAAATTGGCTCATCTTGGCCCTGATTGATTTTGGAACTAATCGTAACATAACTTATATTGCTAGGTCTCTAGGTCTAAGTCTATGGGTCTAATGTGATAACTTAGTACAAGACACACAGTAAGAAACCATTTTGATGACATTATTTCAATCTGAAATAACTACAATTTAATAAAATAACACGGATTGATAATGATTTATGATTTATTAAGTTAAGCACCTACATGCAATTATAAGATCCAATCAATAATTAAGAAGGCATATTAAGAGTTTTCACCTTGACACATCTGGTGAAATGTGTGATGTATACCTAACCATATATATCCGTTCAGGAAATACACGGGTGATGTTGTTTTGTTATTGCATTAATAATTTCAGATCACGCAAATTACTTCGAAAAGGACCAGAATAATGCAGTTATCAAATTGAGCGCTTCTATACCTCAGCAAGTCTGGTCAGAAGGATCGTTAATGATTACCGTGGAAGCTACAAAGCCTAGAACTGTTGGCGGTAATACTGCAGTATACATAAATTTACCCGCAGGTGAGTGCATTGTATCCACTTGAAAATAGCCATATACCGAAATGTGTGGCACTTTAAACGATATCACAGAAACAGTGATTTAATGTTGGATTATAGAAAGAAATACGATATTATATGAAAACTTTTTTCTCTTACTGGCTTACTACCACTACTGTGCTCCCCTATTGGCTAAATAATATTGTGGTCCATTACGAACAAATACAAGTTGGCAAACTTTGAGAACTACCAGAGATGAGGTTACAGACGACCTGGATGTTTTACTTTTCTTTGAATACTTAAATCTCAAACCGAAAACCGAACTAGGAGACAAAAATTTAAGTAGGCAGTGAACTTACTTCGCGATCATTTTATATACCACACACTTTAGCAGAGTAACAACTTCTTTAATAAAATGAATCGTGAGTACACGCGTGCGATTTAAGTCGGAATAGGGGTAGAATAATAAATAATACTAACTAAATGTTATATGTAATTTAACTTAAAAAGACTTATAATAAATGGAATTTCAATTATGTTGCATTATCATGTATTTTTGGACTACCTTTTCTTTGATCTTCCTACTATTACTCGTTCGCACCAGCATTCCATAAAATCATTTATGAGCAGAACATTAAAAAAGAGTAAGATAAATAAATAAGTAACGACTGCTAACGTAGTTCTTTGGTGGTATCTTTGATAAACGGTAACGAGTTTCAAACATCTATTGAACTCTCTCTGCACTGTCTTCACTAATCCTCACATTTACTGCAAGTATTATCTCAACTTGTAATGAAATTCCACTTATTATTAAGGTAATAAGAAGGGTTTTTTTAGGCATTCATGCTAGTAAAATTTGTGATGAGGTCGGAATTGCCACTTTTTGGTATCTTCTCGTTTCACACATGGATACCTACTAGTAGATTTTAATAAAGAGACCGTTTTTATTAGATGTTTATTTATGAAAATTGTTTGCCAAAGCCTTTATGAAAAGAGATGAAATAGTTGTAATACAGTAAAATCAATGTCACATGTTTTTTATTTAGTAATAAGTAGTTAAATAACTTACTAGCTTATTTATTTAAACTTAACAACAGATCATCAACTTTTAGGAGTTTTAATAACCATACTGTTAGTACATCTAACATTGACTTATTATAACTATAGACATACTAAAATCGCGAAAAAAATGTCCCAGTTACAAGGATACAGTCACAAGAATACAAATGTTAATAAGGTACCTAATTTAAACACTAAATTCATTACATCGTGGTTTAATTTCTATTGCAACAAATAAACACCGTATGAAGCTTCGATTACACTACACACCATAAGCAGTTCATAGTGGAACAAAACGCGACAGTAAAACTAATAGAGTAGTATTTTTTTTAATTATATTTATTTGTACCACACATAAATTGTACATTTTACTCGAAATGCCTTTGACAGTTATCTTAAATTATCAAAATAATCCAAGCATTCATCGTGGGTTTCCCTCGCGACGTAGCAATAATACCTCTCCATGCTAAACAACGTATTTGGTCTCGAGGAAATGTAGAATAAATATATTTTATTAGTGGACGCCCGCAACTTCGCTCGCGTGGAATTAGAGATAATAATAGATTCTTCTTAATACGTTAACTTTAGCTCCACAAATTTGTAATGAATCCGTAAATGTGTTATCCGTATATGTGTCCTTTATCCCCTATGTTTATTTTTAAAATTTTTACAATCTTTGAATGCCATATGTATATCTAATTACTATCTGTATAAAATATCTAATAATTACATACCTAAAATATAAATTTAGTGCTTGTAGTTCTGAAAATGACAATACTTTTATACAACCTTTCATCCCCCTTTTCAAGCCTTTACAACACTTTTTACTAATTAAAAAGGCTAAATCCTTTAAAAAAAAGACTACACTATCTGTGTACAAAATTTCATTTAAATTGGTTCAGTAGTTTTGGCGTGAAAACAAGACAGACAGACAGAGTTACTTTCACATTTAAAATATTATTATAGATTATACTAAAAATCCAATTCAAACTAAACATTTAAATATAAAAAAAAAACAAAGAAGCGACTGTATGAAATATTTGTTCTATATCTTGCGATGGGTATCACTATACCGCGTTATTCACTACTAACGAGGGATTGTAGCTCTTTTTGCGTTTTGTAGCTCATTTGGCTTGAACCGAGGACCCGACGGCCATATTAGTAGGTATGATAATAATATAAGTCAATGACATCAAAATATAAATTAACTCTCGATAATGTTCTCAAACGCTTGTGTTCTCCGAGTGGGCCTACAAGTGTGTAGTGAATGACCAACTTAGTAGTAGCCGATTTATAATTATAATATCGTATATATCTCTCTTATATCGAGTATATTTGGGTAAGTTAAGTATTTCTAGTAATTTTCTTTGATCACTGAAACAAATATTGTATTTAGATAATCATTATCTAATTTTTAGAAATATTGTTTAAAATGCGAATTATGCTCATAAGAACAAAAACCACAGATTTTAATAATATTTTTATTAGTATGCCATTTCACAGATCCATTCATAAAGCAAAAGTAAGTATTTTTACAATTTGTTGACTAATTATTAATTGAATTTTGTGTTTTCTTTCAATTTATCGTCATATTACCTATCAATGTATTTACTAATTTGCTAAACCAATTTTTGTTCTATGTACCGATGACAATTTTCAGCAAGAGAACTTACTTTTGAAGCTCCATATTATATCGGCAGTTTAGAAAACAACGATTTAACACTAGAAAGTATTGTGTTAAGGCATGGTTATGCACCAGGCGTGAGTTTTAAGCTTTCAGGAGGTAATTATAATTGTTTCTATAATTATTTTTCTCAGCAACATATCTACTAATGTAGGTGCTAAGTATCAAGCCTTGTTATACCTATAGTAAGTAAAGTAAATATGTAGAAATTTCTTTGCAGAATTCGCTACTTATTTTACTACAAGAAACATAGAAAATAGGGTTACAATTAGTTTACAAACGCAGATACCCGAAACCGTAATCCTAGATAACTCCGGAATGATGCTTACTCTTAGTGCCATAGGATTAAATGCTTTAACGGCTAATACAAACATTTTACTGAATATAATCAAAGATGATCATACTACACCAGTATTTGAAAAAACTATGTATAATGGCACGTATTCAGCAACAGGATTAGTAATCGAACCAATAAAAATTGTTCAAGGACTCGATGATACTGTTAAGTATACTTTAGTCGGAGGTAAGTAAGGATTTTCAAGTCGACACAGAATCACCAATAATCAAATATTTAAACAATCTCCTAATGACGCGAAGTGATTACGTCCGTATTTTAGCCTTATACCCATAGCAGACACAATAGAAAGTAATTTCATTTCTTTTTCCATACAAACATCATAATAGGATTTTAATAATAAAGGAGATGGCCAACACATTTGCTCCACTAGATTTTTTACTTTACTTATGATCTTGCAATATCTAGTTAAATAATTTAACCAATAAAAATCTCTAGATTCTAGGATTTTGTTTTTACCTGAAGTAGTTAGCTATTGTATACAGATTATTCTATTCTTCAGAACTGAGGTAAATGTGTTCTCAAGAATACTATTTAATAAATATTATTTACTTACGACACTCCCATATACCTTATGGCCAAATTTAAATGAAAACCGAAAATATCTTAAATTCTTCAGGCAATACACAATAGCTTAGCTATTAAGTATTACAATACAACTTTATTTTACTTACTGTACTCAAGGCAGAAAAAAAATGATAAATGGGGAAACGTCTCTTCCACAGAACAGATAAAGGAGGTATCCTCCTTTATCTGTTCTGTGGTCTCTTCAGAGGATTTTAACAGGAAATACTGATTAAAACTATTTTTACAATTTCCGGGGTAAATAAACAAATTTTTCCGTGAAACTTAGTATTGGATCAGGTTTTTAAAAAAATAATTTTCTTTCTATCAGATCATTCCGAGTTATTTGAAGTTAAATTAGAAGGTCAAACAATTAGTGTGAATGGGACCGTTCCAACACAAATTTGGTCAGAAAAAATATTATTTCTGACATTGCATGCTACAAAACCTAGGACTGTTGGTGCGCACGCTATCATACAGATATATCTACCGAAAGGTAAGGCAATAAAACGATTTAAAATAAATAAAATACCTACATATAGTGGTTTTCAAACGGCTCTGAATATCAGATAATCATGGTCATCAAAATAAAAAAATATTTGTTACGTTGTGTCTATTAACGTTTTTCAGCACGAGAAATAAGATTCGAAAAATCTTCGTACATCGGAATCTTAAGAAACCCGATTATAGCAATTGAAGAGATTATAATTAGCACTGGATACAGCTCAGATCTAGAGTTTATGGTTACAGGCGGTTAGTTCCTGGTCGATTAGAAAGTACGACCATGCCGTTGCTTAGTAGCAGTTCACGATATCCGTGGTGCTTTTATTTATCGCTATTCGAATTAATAATAATATATCAAATGATAACATTTGCATGATTCTGTTACAGAATATGCACATTTTTTTGACATAATAAACGCTGACAATAAAGTTTCGATGAAATTAATAACGAATCTTCCTGAGCACATATTGTTGGAAAATAATTTAATTATTGTCAAAATAAGTGCTTCTGGGCTACATGCCGTCACAGCTTTTACTACAATAGTATTAGATATACAGAAAGATGATACGACTACGCCTATTTTTAGTCGTACCATTTACGAAGGAATTTATAAGGATTCATTAAATATTTACGTAGAAAACATAGCTTTAATACAAGGCTATGATAAAACAGTATCATTTGGACTTCAGGGAGGTGAGTTAATTGTTTGACAAGTTCCTACTAGCGTATGATTTTTGTTTTCATATTTCGTGGCTGAGACGTATCTTAGACTTAATGTAGCACAACTTCTAAAATACCAAGTATTAAAAAAAAGTTATTTTCATTCTTCTCAATAATTATAGTTTTGCGTAATTCCAGATCATGCTCAGTATTTCAAATTGGATAGCGTTGGAAATAATATCACAATTTCTCTTAAATCTGCAATTCCAGAAGAAGTAATATTTAATGAGAAAAGATTACTGCTCAATATGTTTGCTGAAAAAGATCTAACAGTTGGAGCTTCTGCCGTTGTCTCTTTTCAATTTCCAGCAGGTAGGTACTTATAATTTTATCTCTCTCTCTCTCACGTTGATTGAATAAGTAATTAAAATAAGAAAATTATCTCTTAAATAGAGCGAAAAATATGCAGTCTCAATGAGAGTTTATCCTTAATCGAGATTGTATCTTTTTAATATATATTTAACACATATACTTACAATTAAGATTATATTTAAAAATCACCCTCGTTGACTTAAAATCCTCGTTGACTTTTCAGAATTTACTGAACCGACAGTTATGCGATTCTCAAAAACGACGTATGAGGCAAAATTAGAAAAAGAAACGTTTAAAGTGACCGAAATAATTATTCTACAGACTGGCTTTAAAAAAGATACAAAGTTTATGCTTTCTGGGAGTAAGTAATCAAAATAACTGTACATAAAAGTAATTTTGATTTGTTCTTAAACGTCTTCATAATCAACAATTCTTTTCATAACGTATTTCACTCATCTATCTATCATCTAAATATTTAAAACCTATTATTTTTTCAGACTTTGCTCAATATTTTGAGCTAGAGAATTCTCAAAACATTGTTACAATTTTAATGCGAAATACAACATCAGAAGAAGTATTACAAATGCAAAAGTTCATAATATTACAAATAGATGCTTACCACGATAAAGCCGTACCCGTTTCAGCTTCCCTAATAATAGATGTCATAAAATCAGATGCTATTATTTCACCAGTATTCGAAAATCCCTTCTATAGTGGAACATTTACAAAAGAGAACGGCCTTAAATTTGACGAAGAAATACGTTTAGTATCGGGTTATGAGGATACAGTACTATTTGAATTAGAAGGAGGTAAAGTTTATCAATTTTACCATATGTAATAGAATTGATATTGCTTTTGTTTTCTTCCTTCTCGTATAGATAAATATAAGTTAGCAAAAGCTCTATGTAGAATGCAACGAACCTATTGCTGCCACTCATGAGCTCCGTGACAAGCTATAAACAGAACTCAGCAAAGGACTATGATAGTTAGTTCAATTAGTAAAATAAATATAAAATAAAATAACACGCTTCTAGTTCTTCGAGGACTATAGAAGCAAGCAGTGATAAAATAGTCCTTTCCTCCATATCTGAAATGGTCAAGTTAGTAAGAGTACCATTCTAAGTTGGTTACAGAGTTACAGGTGCATTTCTACCCTTGAGAACTACGAAAATATGAATAAAAATGGCAATCACATAATTCTAGCAGGTATTCAATTAATTCCGATTCGGTGTCCCCACTGGAAATGTAATTGCCTTCAGCTTTAATAACACTGCTACACGTGGTGGTAACGTAAGCGGCGGTAGAAAATACATAGATTCAGAACTGGCTGTATATTTCATAACTTGAATCTACTATTAAACATATTATATCTATTATTATTAATATATAAGCATATTGCATACTTAGAAAACGAATATGTATATATCTACACTTTAAATGGGAGGATGTAGACTTCACATTCATCACATCATCTTCACATCACATCAATAAATATATTACTTTTTTAGATGTCTCCGAATGGTTCTCTTTACAAATAAACGGCAATTCTATCTTCATATTAGAAAATGTCGATACAGAAATACCAGATGAAGTTTTAGAATTAAACAATCAGCTATTGTTTGCGATTGTAGCAAACAAACCTGGAACAGATGGAGGAAGAGCAGCTATATCAATATCATTGCCAAAAGGTACTTTTGACGAGTTCGCTTTATTTTTTTAGTCGTGCTTGCTTTGTTCTAAAAGCTATAAAAATGACATCACGTTATCAGTCAAATCCTCAACTGTAACTTAGCATAAAATATGTCTGTGAAACATTTAATTCAAACTAGGTATTTATATTTAATACCCGTGTATTAACAATTTTTATGAATTTTCAGCATCGATATCTCTTAGGTTTTCCGAGAACTATTATAAAGGTTATATTGAAGAAGGCAATTTAAATTTGGATATCATTACCCTGAATGAAAGTTATTCCGGCGATGATATAATATTTAATTTAATTGGAGGTAAATAACAATTTTCACAGCTAGAAATAAAATTGATTATCAAGTAGCCTAATCGTTTACGTTTCTTTTAGATTATAACGATTTCTTTCAGTTATCAAATCAAAATGGCAGCATTCTAATAGAAAAATCAAAAGAACTTCCATCTACCGTATATGAAAATTATAACGTTTTAATTCTTACACTTCAGGCTCGTATTGATCACATAGAAATTTATGCAACACTTATTTTTGAAATAAAATCAAATCCTGAATTTAATAATACTACATTAAGTTTTGAAAAAACTTACTACACGGGATTTTATTCAAAAATAAGTAATTTAGTGTTTGATTTTGTAATGACAATCAATGGCAAGATTGAGGACCAGATCGCATTTAATCTCGAAGGAGGTAAGAAATAATTTCCTATACCTAATATTACATTTAACATTTTAGGGATAATTTTTAATTTTAGTATTAAACACACTGAGTTAGGTATATCATATTATTATATATCTTGAAGTTATAAACGTCAGCAACTTATGACATATGAAAAAATAATGGTTGTCTGTAAAGTCGGTTTACGGACGATAATTTTACGTGATAACGTCATATAAAATTCAATTCATCTAATTAAATTTCATTTTCATTTCAATTCAATTTCATTCAAAATGCGTCCACTACTTGATACGAAGCTTGATAGGTGATACGCTGATACGGATACGGTGATCGGATCGGGCAAATGATAAATATCTGGACCCGGCTTTAGGCTCTCAGCACGAGTCACGCTTTTTCACGCCGGCGCCGCGGCGTCATCTATATATATAAAAGGAGAAGCTGACTGACTTACTGACATCAACGCAGGGCCTAAACTATAAGGGTTAGAAACTTGAAATTTTGCACAGGGGTTCCTTTTATAACGTAGGGGAGCACTAAGAAAGGAGTTTTGAAAATTCGTCCCCTAAGGTGGTAAAACGGGTGTGCAAAGTTAGTATGAAACTTTTCCGTTTTTGAAGTTAGTGAATGTCTAATTCCACGCGAGTGAAGCTGCGGGCGTCCACTAGTCGATTTATAAGACGTTATCACGTCAAAACATAATCCTAATCGTTAAACAAAATAATACACTTTACATCTCAGAGCAATTACATACATAATTATACACTCTTGAATATTAATTTACAGCGGATGCCACATGGTTTGATCTGAAGATAATTTCGGAAAACTCAGTCACTCTGAACCTTAAAAGTGATATTCCACCCGAAGTAATGACAAACAATACTAAGCTTATCTTTGTTATCAAAGCTACAAAATTTGGTAGCGTAGCCCGAGCGACTATAGTGATTTCCTTAACCAACGGTAAAAACATTCTTAAAATGTCTTGATTTAGCAAAATATTAATAAAACTAAGTAATTAAATATTTCATAACCTATCCGTTTTTATAGAAAATACAGAGCCTAATATTCTTGGATTCGAAAAAATCAGCTACTCTGGAACAATAGATAAAGATAGTCACATTAACCTGGTGCCCATTAACTTAAATGAAGGATTTAATGATCAAGTTCAATTTAATCTTCGCGGAGGTAAATACATTTTCAACCTATAGGTACCATATTATACTGTATTTTTTTTTTTAAAAAGCTTTTATAACTTTATTTTTATTTTTATGCATTGTCATCGGAACCTAATATGTGTGCCAAATTTCAGCTCAGTAGCTTCAGTGGAAGTGGGTGAAATATTGATTGCAAGATTCCAGGACATACATACCAGTGAAGTTAAATAAAAGCTTTTAAAATAGAAAACATCAGTAACTTCAAAAGCAAATATAAATAAATTCTTATAATGTATGAGGACCTTATGTAAATTATATCGGTTACTTTTCAGAACTAGCACCCTACTTTATATTAGAGAGCAATGGTCCGACGGTAATACTAATAAAACGCAGTAACACTCCAGAAGACCTCATACCATCCAATGGCATAATAATTCTTGAGCTGTTTGCCTCCGCGCCACGTGCAGTACCGACTTTTGCAACGATAGTGCTGACAATCGAAAGATTGGATAATATAACGGAGTTACTGTCTTTTGCCGATACATATTACACTGGTAGTTTTAATACTCAAGACGGTCTCACTTTTAACCAGTTGTTCTTCTTAATTCAGGGTTACGACAAGAATGTAGTGTTTGCACTTCAAGGAGGTATGTGTATGTTTAAAATAATTCTAATAATAAATATTAATCTGAGTTAACATCTCGATTTGTATTTTCAGACGACTCAGTATGGTTTGGACTGGAAAAAAGGTCAGAGAATTCGTTTGCTCTCATTATGGCAAGGCCCATTCCACCGGCAGTCTTAATAAACAAACAAAAGCTCGTCTTTGTCATTACAGCTACAAAATCTGGTAGTGCGCCGGCTCGATCGACTGTTATTGTATCCTTATTCAATGGTAATAAAAAATAATTAAGCAAGTGATATTTTGTCACACATAATAGAAAACTAGACATAAAAATAAATTAAAATATGTATTGTTGATTTTTAGAGTATACGACGCAAACTATTCTTGGTTTCGAGAAAATCAGCTATAATGGCTCGATTGACAAAAACAGTCTGATTAATTTAGAGCAAATTATCTTAAACGAAGGATATAGTGATCAGGTTTTATTTATTCTTCACGGAGGTAAGAAACTTTATCTTCCATAATGACTCCATTAGCATACTGTAGTTAAATTCTAATAGACAATATTCTTAGTGTTCTCTACCTTTGTTTTATTTTCAGAACTGGCATCTTACTTTAAACTGGAGAACAATGGTGCAACGGTAACAATAACAATACTCACTAACATTTCGGTAGACCTACCATCCAATGACATAATAATTCTCGAGCTACTGGCTTCCGCACCGCAAGCAGTCTCAACTTTTGCTACGATAGTGCTCGCAGTTGAAAGAGCAGATGATACTCCTATATCTGAGCAACTATCTTTCGCCGAGACCTACTACTTGGGACGTTTTACTATTCAAGACGGTCTCAATTTCAACTATTTAGTTACCTTAATTTCAGGTTACCATAAAAATGTTGTGTTTGCACTTGAAGGAGGTATGTGCATGTTTTGAAAATTACTTATAACTAGAAATTGTGTACCATTTTTACTGATGACTTCTTTTATAGGGATGTTTATAATTTTCAGATGATTCCGTATGGTTTGGACTAGATAGAAGGTCGGATAAGTCGGTTGCTCTCACCATAACAAGCCATATTCCGCCGGCGATCTTGGAAAACAAGGAAAAGCTAATCTTTGTTATTAAGGCTACAAGAGTGGGCAGCTTACCAGCTCGAGCGACTATAGTCATATCTTTAAGTGATGTTGGTAAGACACAGTATCTTTTTTCAACACTTTAATAATATTTGTGAAAGTTAAGCCCTGTTAATCCGCCGTAGTGATTTGTAGTTAGTTCAGTCACAGAATTCTTAATAGTACTGGTTCAGTGAGATTTAAATAATAATGCATTTAAATAAATTAACTCAAAATATGAAGTTATTGACAGAAGTCAGGTATATAATTCATAATATTAACATTCAATTAAATACGAAGAAAGCCAGTCTCCACGATCATTAATAATGATACGAGATGATACTCATGTAATGCTACTTGCATTACATGAGTATCTTATCAGAAGCTCTTATGATAAGATTATCAAACAATTTATAATGATGGTAGTTTCATCGTCATTTTACATTGACATTCATATCAATCATACCTTCTTTGTTTATTTCAGGCGATCATTATGGATCTATTTTGATTTTTGAACTGAGCTTATTTGATTCCATAACTGTGGTTTTTGTTCTTTAATGCAAACAACTTTAAAATTATTTTGAGTTAGGGTGTTAGTTTTAAGTGGTCTTCATTGTTAAAAAACAAATTTAATACTGTTTTGTGTTATTTTCAGGCTCTGATCCATTTGTCACATTTGATAAACTTATATACAACGGAGTTGTTCGAACTGATACTGATACTGTTACGCATGAGCCAATCACAATATCTGGATTTGATGGAACAAGTATCAAAATCGTGGGTCGTAAGTAACGATATGATTATTTTTGTGTCTTAACGTGTTTCGTTTTGTGGTTTATATGCTTTTAAAAGCTGGTTAAAGATTAGCTGCCTTAGTAACGTCAATCATAGGACGTCGGTACCTACTTATCATCTCTGCCTACCCAATTGGGAGACAGGCTTTGTTTTATTGTATATAAAATGTTTGTATATTTTATGTGATTGCAAGTACATATGCTTTATGCATATATATGCGTATGTTTGTCCATGTGTGATTAAACTTTACCTTTCATTAAAAATATTTTAATTGGTTAAATTAGCTGGTGAAAAGTGGGTCTCTCACACCTCACTAATGCCTAACCCTTATGGAAACAGTATCTACGAGTCATCATCATCACCACTTTTGGGCATGGATCTCCTCTCAGAATAGGGAGGGATTAGATCTTAGTCGACCACGCTGGCCAAGTGAACATTATGAAGTATTCTCAGGCATTCTCACGATGTGTGAAGGGCACACCGTTACAGCAATTGACATTTAATTCGAGTTATATTATTATAAACCATAACATTCATTTTTATCTAATTCATATCTAATAAACTGTTTTATTCTTTGCAGAATATTCCGATCATTTTGAACAAAGTCTTATGAATGATAAATTAGTTATAACTTTAAAATCTTCGGCACTTTTTCCAAATGTATCTAACATTGCTTTAGAATTACAAGCAAACTTAGCAAGAGCTGTCCTTTTACTAAATATAGAAAGATCGGGTAAGTAAAATGTCTTTCATATAATATGCTACACTAGGAACCTATGTCATCTCACGAGAACTTGATTACTTTGCCAATCAATGTATGTATATAATAGTTCACATTCAGGACATAAGTAGGTATATGTATTTATAAGTATGTATTTACCTGTTAAGTATAACTTTATAGCTTTAACAATATTGTTATCAAAATATATACATTGATTATGATCAGCGAACGATAAATTGATTGTTATAATATTTACTATTTTATAGAAACTCCGGTACTTCCAACGGTTGCCTTCAGCTCGTCGTCATATGTTATGAAAGTGGATATAATTCATATTGGCTTAATCGGTCAAGTACAGGCTACTGCAGATAATGGAGAATCGGTGAAATATTCCCTACTTATTGATGATGGTATGATAACAATATCCTTTTTAGCTTTCGTATAGCTGTAGGTAATCACCCATATTATATTAACACCTTGTTAATGGTATATATGACTTAGTTTAGTATAAATATATGACATATTTTCTTACACGTTATATAACTTTGTATCTAATAATTTAAGAGATTCTCAAAAGCAATGACGGCATATTTAAATTTTGCTATTCTATTTTAGGGGTGTATACACAGCAAGTTTGTTGTTATTTGAAATTTTACATTTGATATTATATTATTACAGACAGCCTATATATTTACATGATGTTATTGATGTTATGTATATTTATTTGATGTTACATCAAGATAAAATAAATCTAAAAATAATATATGTAAAAAATAAAATAAACTCATATTTTAAAACACTTACAAAAGCCACTACTTAAAATTAAAATAAAAGCAAGTGTTAATTACATAAAGACTTGAAGAATTTCGGACCGGGTATTTATACAGAGTTTTGCGCCTAAGCTTTAGAACGAGCAACACAGTACAGGATTGTAGATTATTATTTGATATTATACTCAGGCGTCTCTAGCAAAAGTAGGTAGCCATTGCTTGTGTTCGCTCTTGTATGGTCAATTGTATCAGGCGTTACTTTGCTGAAGTCCATTGTTATATGTTAGTTTTAATATTAACAACTACCCACGAGCAAGGCGCACTTACCTTGCATGAAAGTACTTAACATGCATTGCAAGGTACATACCTACCATCGAGCGCTTTGCTCGCGGATTATTGCAAAATAACATAAAATAACATAATAACGTTGTGGTGGATCTTCTCAAGCCATTTTCATATGGCCAGGATGGCAGAGTTGGGCTTACTAGCCAAGTGCGGATTGGCAGACTTATCTAGGTAGACAACTTCGAAAACGTCTCGTTTATGTTTATTCGCAGTCTCACAACAAACGCTGTCAGCCTATCAAACGACATTTAATTCGTTACCAAAAACGTCATACTTTCATTACATAATTTTTAACGGTCACATGTAAAATGAGTTTCCTTCTGAGTTTTTCTAGTTGGATCAATTATGGAGCACTTTTTGAATTACGTAAAAACCTTCTTTTAGGAAGCTCCCGCAGGAGCAGGCGACTCTTCTGGTGCTGCTCATTATCTGGTACCACTTAGTCACCATCAGATCTGCTTGTTCTTCATGCAATAGGCAAAACTTTAAATCTTATTCATGCAAATACGCTATCTGAGTACGTTTTCGGTTTATTAAATTAGACATCAGCACATGCCTGCGACTTGAAACCGGATCTTTCGAGAAGCATGGAATAGATAGTGTAATATCATTTCGGCATGACAACTTTAGCGGTTCCCCGACGACGCCTCGAGCTATGACGCGTGACGACGCTTGGATAAAAAAATCCAGTACCTAACCGTTACCAGGGTTACAATTAAAAAGGGTTACGATTGTATGATGAATTTTAAAGCCTTAATTTATTTTTAATGGGAAAACATAAACATACAGCGCATTTTTACTAATTGATAACATTTTAATATCGGTTATAAGATTATAAGATTAAGTTTATTTGCATAATTAAATAAATCTTTAATTGAAAAATTTAAATCAATGATAGGAAATTAAAATAGAGCTAATATGGCTTCATCGAATAATTAAATAAATTAAATTGATTTGAACCATATTCATATTTCGATTCAGCATATAATTTCCGTAAATTGAATTTGCTTCCTAATCACACCAAGACTCAATATGATAAATTATTAAACATCATACATCACCATCCAAAAAAATTCAAATGACGCCTCGATCAAGGTTTTAAAAAGGCTGTTTTCGAGAATAAATATCTCGATGTGTTTCTGAAGGCATATGATGTCTACCAATCCGCTCTTGCCAACGTGGTGGAATGGTTCATCTCACATGCTGTGACAGAATTTGAACAACACTCAAATAGGGCCAGAATGGTTGGCATAGAATGTTAATAAGAACATTAACTGGCCAGTTCGTTAACTTTTTCCAACCAGAACGCAGTTGCCATAAAACAATATTATTAGTTTGTAGAAATAGTATTAGCACGGACTACACACTCTTGGTCCTTACTCTATGGTATTAGCATAGAGTAAGGTATTAGGTACCGTGGCAGGCGGTGGTACCGCAACGGCAAGGCACTTCCGCCTATGAAAGTAAATATAATAATACATAATAAATATGAATGTTTTGCAGATCATCTTCGGAATAGACTATCAGTGGACAGCGATGGCCATCTCCGGTTGGCAGCGCCGGCCAGTAGCGGCGCGTACTCGTTCCGGGCTTTGGCGACCGCGGCAGTGTCTGGTGCCTCTGCTACTGCCCCTGTATGTATAATGAACCATATCAATGTAACAATAAAAAATTAAACTTAAACAGACACACAGAACACACATTTAACGTCCATGACCCGAGATACAAAATATTTATCTGCCAAACAAATATCTACTCGCCCCGGATTCAAAACCAGGACCACAGACCTATTATAGGTGTGGTACCAAGACTAACAGGTCAGTACCTAATCAAAGTTGCCGCGTAAGCGTAACAGAGTTCTTATACTTAGAAAAAAATACCCTAGGTTTTTACAATCAACATTTAATTAATTTTTAGGTGAAATCATTGACATAATATTATTATGTGTTTTATTGAATTATAAAAAGGTGCAACCCATAGACGTTCCAGTGCTGGACACGGATCACACCCACAGGTAAATCTGTATCACTAGAGCATACTTCACCACGCTGCTCCAATGCGGATTGGTGGAGGGGTTAGTGGCATACCCAGTTTCAAATGTTCTCAAGCCACCCGAAGGTCTTCGACAGTTGAATTATGCTACCTTATTATTATTTGCCTATTTTACAGGCACAATACAATAGAAGCAAAACATAAAATAAAACTTTCCTACTTACCAACATAATAACGTTTTACAAGATTTTATAATTTTCGTATTCTGTATGCCAGTAAAGTTTATTACCTATAACAACGGCTTATCAAATTTTGTATCTTTATCAAAGCACGTCATATTATTATGATTGACCTATACGATTAGTATTATAGTAGGATTTGTAGGTACTTATCCCATATCCCTTACCCAGATTATCGTTACAGTTAGAACTTACGAGCGGACGTAGAGTTATGTTTATTAGTAATACTAGTAGGTACAGCGTAACATAGATGCTACGATACAATTATTAATTCTAACCAATATTATTCCCTAGGACAAAGGTAATATACTCAGTTCGTAGGTACTACTAGATAGGTAGACACGTATTTGTAAGGAATCAAATGTTGTAATAAATATTTGCTAGGTGATCGACCAATGGCTATCGAACTCGCCTCTCACCTACTCGAGGGAGCTTGGCCGCGTGGACTCAAATTTATTAAGTTTTTTTAAGTAACTTATGATGTTATGTGCGATGCCTGAGAGTTCTCAGAGTTAAGTTTGCCAATCCGCACTTGGCCATGCATCGTGATGTACTATGAACATATTTTCGCTGTTAAATGAAATATAAATCCACTCAATACCACCAACACAAAGCAATCAATTGTGGTCAGGGATGAAGACATGCGGCCACGTTGGATATCTCATCTTATCGAGTGAGTAATGAGTTCTCGACAAAATAAAAACTCGCTATTAATAACGGGATTTATCAGGATCATTTTACATTTCCCAAAACTCAATAAATTGCTGTTTACAGTTACCATTACTGTCTCAAAGGAAACAGTTTATAGTGAAATAGTAGTAACATTTGGGTCAGTAATATGAGTTATTCGTCATCTCGCACGACAAATCTCGCCCGATCGGGCGACTTGGCACCTTTCGAATTTACCTAATATTTCTGTCGTCAACTCGCACGACCATAAAAATGTGAGGTAACTTAGTACAGTCAACTACAAAAATCCTTTTTAAAAACGTTTAATATTTTATGGTTGGACTTTAAAATTAAACAAAATGTTATTATATCATAATTTAGATATATTTCACAAATTAATATTATTCATTTCTTGAAAAAGAATTCTTCGATAATTGGCAATTCTTTGTTCGCGCGGCTTTATTACAAAACCTCTTTATCCTTTTCGCGCTTCAATCAATCATCAATCAATTGTAACCGTTATTACTTATACCTACCTGAATCATAAATTAATAAACTCATTATCTTAATTGTTATGAAAATTCCCTTTATGGGCACTTTAATGGAACAAAACAAAACACAATAAAACAGTATTTAGATGATCATTTTACGTATTTTATCTTCCATAGGTACACCTTACAGTGGAAGCCGTTACTGTTTGTGGCGACAATATTGTCATGCCACCGCTGATAATTTTGGAAAGGGATGAAGAGGAGCCACATAGGAACTTGGTGGTGTTGAATGAAACAACGTACCCAGGCTGTCGATTCACTGTGTCAAACAGTTGGCCTCAGGATCAATCATGGTTGTACGTAGACGACAGCGGCCTGCATACAGTGGCAATCGATAGAGAACACTCATCGATAGCTTTTATGGCACAGTCGCAAATTCAAGTAGAGCTGATTCTTACGTGCGAGGATGACGTCACAAGTAGAACAAAACGCTCGTTACACAAAGCTGACTGGCTCGGGCCTTATGACTACGGCTCTAATAAATGGATACTCACAGACACGATCCCGTATAATGCGAGGCGAAGTTTAGTGAACCTCATTGTCAACGATATCAATGACAACAGGCCGATATTCGTTGACAAGGAACTCGAGCCCATTGCAGTTGGATACCCTGTGGCTGACCTCGAGAAGATAATTGTACCAAGGGCTTTAGCTGAGTTAAAGGTGAGTTATGATATGGGGATGGGCAATCACCTTATTAATAAAAAAATTTAAATGTGTTGTCTTCATTAACAATTCGATATGCTAAACCCATCAAGCATGTAGGATAAAACCACAGTATTTTAGGTTGAGAAATTATGATATATATAGTTATAGTCGCATGCATAGCTTCAGTTTTTTTTAAATATTCTTAGTCACACAAAATTTTAATTTTTTATAATTTAAATCTGTTATCCATCTAGTCACGTTAGAGTAACAATATCAGTTTACGAAATCCATATAAAATTGTTCAAATTCTCCGTTCAGCTAATAACACACATGACCTTTGAAAGAGGTGTTTGAAGAACTCGAATGCCTTTGCCGAAATATTTGAACGCCAACATACTTACCTACCCTATTCGTAAACTGGTTCAAGTTATGTGTTCGATGGATGAATATTGTATTCAGATAGAGAGATTAAATATGTATCTCTTCTAAACATTCGAAAACATTCATGAATAGATACGAAATTTTGCAAAAAATGCCAAAAATGTACCGTTAGGTATCATCATCATGATGATCATCACTACCCTTTCTTTATCCCACGGGTCTTCTGTCAGAATGGGAGGGATTAGGCCTTATTTTGCCACGCTGGCAAAGGTGGACTTAATTGATCTTAGGTATACTAAGATCAATTTAATAATATTTTGTGAATTCAAGTTCCAAAGTCCAAATGTGTTTCTGCCATAAAACAATGTTTCTTGTGTTTCTGCTAGATATATATTTTTCGGTCTCTGATGTCAGTCAGTGGAAACCAGGTAAAGCTGAACAGGTTCATTGTTGGTTAAAGATGTTTGTTTCTTCAGTCAACTTAACAGCGTGGGTGTGGTTTTTGGCGAAATCAAGAAACACTTGCAAATAGTATTTTTCAGAACCAAATGGGCGGTCATCAAAGCATATGCAAAACTTTCCTTCAACTTGAACATGTTAAGCCGAACTTATACATAGTACTCTGAAAAACGAACCGAAAATTGTGGTTTTCTCGGAAAGTTGTCTATCATAACCATATCATTTTATCAGTTTAAAAGATTCAGCACACAATTTAAATTGTCTCACTAACATCAGATCACCCAGTCACTGCCACTGCTGTAAAAACGAAAATACATCAACCCTTTAAATATACCTTTCTACGAAGCCCATTTTTTTTATTTAGTAGGTATTTAAACCACATTTAATTCATTTTTCACAGGCAAATGATGCGGATGTAGGTGAAAACGCAGCACTGGTTTACTGGAGTGCGGAGGAGAGCCTTGCCGTGTCTCCAAGCACGGGTTTCGTGCACGTCCGCAATAATTTCAATTTGCAAAACAACGCTCGCCTCATCGTTCACGCGACCGACCGGAACGGTGCCGGACTCACGGGAAATTTGGAGCTTATGGTACCTTTATTCCATGATTAATGATATATTCAATGTATCTCACATTGTATACAGCGGTGATAACTAAAATCCGGCCTTTCACTCCAAAGGATCCGAGCTCATATCTCAGCACGCGCCAATGACTTTTTTTAGTTATGCGCGTTTTAAGCTAAAAGGTCATCTGCTGTAAACATGAAGGATGTCTCGCAGTTGGTTACGCATATCCCAAAATTATGATGTTGATTTTATTGATATTCAATGGAAGTCCAAAGGCATGAACCATGAAGTGCACACCAAATCTCATAGCTTAGCTGCAACCCATAGTCATCCCACTGCCGGGCATGGGTCTCCCCCACAGACAAATCCGCGGGAGGTCTAGAGAATACTCCACCACGCTGCTCCATTGCGGATTGTTGGAGGGGTTAGTGGACCCAGTGTTAGTTAGTTCGACAAGGCTTAACGACTTTTTTAACCATTGAAAACAACCGGAACCGACGGCTTAAGCACGGTAGCGCCCATGAAATTTTGCCACTAGCGGTCACCCATCCACAAACACACCGCGCCCGACGTTGCTTAACTCTCTCGATCACATTGAATCGACGCGAGCCAATGGGCTATGTATGGACACGACTAACTCTGTCAACAGAGTTAGTCGTGTCCATTTAGATTTAATTTAGTTTAGTTTAGTTTGAATTACCATAGCAACGATGCTAAGCATCGTTGATAAATCATCAGCATTCCCGAACGATAAAACGAACACACGAATAGTAAGTACTTACTATAATGTACCTACCAGTAGAATATACAGTTCGCCGCAGCAACTATACCACAGGATTGTGACACAAAGAGTTCCTGGAATGTAAAATAGAATTGAAATTAATTTAATAAACCTTTACTTGAAATAATTATTTACCTTAAAAATTATGTCCAAAAATAAACGTTACACACGCACCTTTGCGCTAGCCTTTGAATAATTTCGTTACACAACCTGTTCTTAGCCGTTCCCACTGATATAAAAATAAGTAGTTCGGATAATGTAGACTCTTGAAAGCGATAAAGAGAACAGACTCGTGCAGATAAAATAAACCTGAGAGCAATGACACAATACTTAATGAATAAGCGCATAATGTGTCGACATTAAGTATTACGACACATAAATATTTAATCAAAGACAAAAAATATTTTTACTATTAAGAACTGGACTATCAGTCTGTTTGTCCGTCCTATACTATATAAAAATAATGAATGAATGTTTCTTCAGGCAGTAGGTAACAGTATTTTTTAATTTTGCTGATTAGACATTGTATTCGGGTTATCCTTAAGGCACACCCTGAAATCATCGAAGGTTTCCTTGGGGGTAGAAACTGCTGCAACTAATTCCACGCACACTAAGCTGCTGGCGTCTTCTAGCTTACCTACTGAGTATAAAACCATATATCGTGTAGAAAAACCAGAACGAATAGGACAATTTACAGTTAGAGGGTGACAGTTTTTATCTTTCAAGACGACTACAGCATAACCCCCGAACCGAGCATAACTAGTTACAAGTTTGAATCTAGAACGGCTGAGACCCACTGACTATTACGATTAGGTACGATTTTATCCTGTTTCATATTTGGGTAGCTTTTTTTTTCGTGAAAGACAAAGATCTGAGAACACGTACATTCTTAAAAAATAAAAGCTCATTTTATTTTATTCCTACTAAGTTTTTGTCACAATATACTTTATTATTCAACATAGTCACAAAGACTCCGAAACAACTCTTATGAATAATAATTAGGAAATTGTTGAATATGTTGATAGTTTTTATTGAATACTCTCTAATTTAGTGGAAATAACTATAATAATTACTTATTTTTTAACTTATTTCCCAAAAAAATACATTATTCATACAGACCAAGCACAGTTTTTAAAGGAATGCCCACACATTAGTTATTATTAGTCTTGCTGATAGATTAAATAAATCAAATGGTCGCCGAGAGATCAAAATTCGAAGATACACTGATTTATTTAATGTTATCATTATTTGAAAAACAATAGGCATGCTAAGAATTAACACAAAATACAGAAAATAATAACACTAAGTATCTGCTATGATTAGATTATTTTGAGTGATGTGTATTTCTGAAGATAATCAAAATGTAAAGAATTCTATTATTATTAGTATAAGGCATTAAAGTGAATACGCAAAATATTATCAAAATATCGGACATAATCTAATAGCATATTTCGCAATTTGTCGCAACCGCAACCGTTACCATTATTAAAATTACTAAGTAAATATCAATTAATGCTATTTTGGTTTGATGAGATACCTTTAAAGGTATTTTGCTCTTCGTTTTATCACACATAGCTAGGAGATGACACATGCTCTACTCTAATATTGGATCATAATAAAAACGGGTGTCGCCAAGTAGTATAAATTAGACCGTAATTTTATTTACCTACATTGAAATTCTAGTACTTACATCTTTCTTTTAAAATAAAACCATCAATTAGGTCATCTATTATTATTTACTAAAATATCAGACATTCAGAGATGCCGCTAGTTGTACATTTAAAATGTTTTAATTTTTGTATTTTTCACTCATATCTATATTTTACCGGCAATTTGAATAATTATTATGATGAATTAGGTGTCATCATTGTGTATAATAAGTGTTATATACGAATTCAGTACATTACGACCCAGGTATCCTATACATTGCCTAGGTATTTTATAGAATACCTGAATTATACAGATTACCGGTACATATATTTTCAAACTTCGAAGTAAATAAGGTACAGGAATGTTTTAGTAATGAATATAAAATACTCGTAGCAGCCAGCACGCAGCACAACCCATCCGCTGCTGCCCTTGGCAACTGTGACAGACTCTGTACACAACTCATATAGGGACAGATGGTTATTTCAGGTAGGGGTTAATATAATGAACATGAACATAATTATATTAATATGCTTACTCGTATAATGTTCACATACGTCCTTTGTCAGTTCGTTATCAGGTATGACTCTAGTGGGACTCTAGGATCAGGGACTGTTAGTTACAGTTACGGAGGTACTCCTAATAGTTGGTGTTAGTAAGTAATAGTCCAGTTTATAATTCGTTGCTTCAAAACAAAGGGGCCACAAATAGAACAGAGCCATGAGGAAGCCATTTTAATATTAAAATTTTGGAGAACTGGATGTACTTTACCGTTAACAGTCTTCACGTTATGGATGACAGACCCCTTATCTCGTTCTGAACGCTATTTTCTTTAATTCGTAATTCACGCGGACGAACTCGCGGGTGAAATTTAGTATAATGTATATGTGCCTTAACCACGTCTTTGTCAAACTTTTGCATATTTTACTAAACCATTTTAAATTTTCAAGCATTTTCAGTGTAACGTACAACGAAAATGCGTCAAAATTTAAAAAAAAAATGCATAGTAACATAACCTACGATGTTCTTCAAATAAAGTTTCTGCAGAAATTGTTAATTTTGCTTAAAATATACAAGCCGCAGCTGCTGCTAATGAGTCTGTTGACTTATTGAACAAAAGTATGCCTGTCTTATTACTGCTTGCCTAGGGACGACATAACATTTAACAAGATTAGGACCGCGAACCCACAGCCGGTGTGCTCGATTTCGAATAAAGTAAATCATAACAAAGTAAAAAGTACTTTTCTTACATAATATCTGAAATGGACAATATTAAACGCTAGTTGGATCGGTGACTAGTGACAAATATTTTTACGTGTTTCGGTGGGCACAGTAAGCCTGTTTAGTAGTAGGTCTCGTAAGGTCGAAGGTTAATAATGCCCAGTCGGGATTACTTACCTCTCCATGGATACACACTAGATCAGTGATGGGCAAACTACGGCCCGCGGGCCAACTCCGGCCCGCGAAATTATTTAATCCGGCCCGCCGAGGGTCCGTCGACATGGATAGTATATGGCCCGTTATAATTACGTTTTGACGGTCGAGAAGAAAAAGTAGATTCTACATAGAAGAATAATAGATGCATAACCTATAGGTGAACTAGCCACGTAGTTCATGTGTTGCGTAATACGGGCAGGGCCGGATTTAGAGGTGTGGAGGCCTCGAGCAACAAAGGAGTGGAGGACCCCTGGCCCCAATTTATTTTGCAAATGAGCTGAACAACTTTTTCCAGTCGAGTTTTTCAATCAATAATTTATTGTGAAACCGAGTAGATTATTTTAGTATAATAACAAACATATAAAAATATAGATAAATGATTTCTGTTAATATTTAAGAACAGAATAAGTAATCATGTTTGTACAAAGGTAAATAGAGGTAAAACAGCAAAAAAAAAAAACGTTGTTTCCAAGTGTTTACCAGATCCTTCGAATAAAAGTTAAATTGATTATTATTTTTTAGGGTAACAGGTATTTTGTAATATTTGTGTTTAATGCTGCAATGTTTTATAAAATTATATTAAAATCTTTAACACAAAATGCATTTTTTCTATAATTCTGGCCCTCCTCTAGAATTTCTAAGCCTATGTGGCCCGCCATTAAAAAAGTTTGCCCACCACTGCACTAGATCAACAGAATGAAGTAAGCAAGTTAAGACTTTGGTGACTTACCTACTCAAGACGCTCGAGCTCAAATTTTGCTTTATACCATTATCATACTATATCATTTATAAATTTTCATTAAGTTTGCGGTAGATTCAGTCTAACAAACGAAGTTGTTTTTAATAAAAGGTGGAGAAAAATCGTGCAAAACCACTCATTATCATCATTCTCACACAACTGGGGCAAATTTGATCGGTTCGTTAGTAAGGATTATAGGAACAGGGATATAGAACCATTCCATTATCCACACCTATTCAAGCGGAACACAATTTATTTCAAAATCTATTATTACATAGCAGAAATGGGCCTTGCCCCAGGAGTACGTAAGGCATAGGAACCGTGTACTAAATACACATTGAAAAAATAAAATCTCACTTCCTAAAAGAAGCTCGTCATGTTAACTTCGGCTCTTCGTATAAGTATGTATTTGTATATTTATATGATTATTCTTCGTATATAAAAATTTAAGTGTACGTAATTAATTAGTTTATAACCTTTGTTTCCTTTTCGTGACCATAAGATATTTAATTTTTACTTCTTAGTTTATAAAGTCAATAGCCGCCGCCTTCGTAATTGTTCCGCTCCCTAAAGTTGGCTGGTAGATAGGTAATGCTTTTAGCATTAAGTCCGCCTGTGCTGCTCATTTTGCAGTTGTTTTTAAATATAATAAAGATCAAATTAAAAAAAATAGGCTCGACACCAATAAAAATGAATTGAACCACCGAAAACCACAGTCTGTAGTTTTAAAACCAGCGGATTTTTCAAAAATAGGCAATTTCACCAGAACAGCTCCAGGTTATTAAAATTGTTTTGAGCTTTTGCCAACATTCGCCAGTATTTTCCCGCCAGTTTGCCGCCCGCTTTATGTTACCGGACAAATCCGATTTAAGGACAAACTAGTTTGGCCTAGCCTAAACTGATCTATCCCGTTTTACCCCCTTAGGGAATGAATTTTCAAATTTTTCTCGCCGTAAAAACCATCCTTAAACTTCAACGAACATTTAAAAAAAAGAATTGGCCAAATTGGTCCAGGCGTTGTTGAGTTATGCGCTTACCAACACATTTTGCGATTCATTTTTATTATATAGATATCTTTGTAATATTAGTATAGGTTCATTGATTTGTTATGAATTAGGCGATAAATTTAAAAGCATTGAAATAATTTGGTGTTGGAATTGGAGTCAACTAATTAGGTGTTGTTAAAAATGACAAATAAATAAATAGGTATGCTTAATATTAACCAACCTAAAAATTTAGTTGCTTTGTAAAAAGTTAACATACTTTTTAGGAAGCATTGTTTACATAACTCAATAAGCAGTTGACCTTACATGTTTACATAATAATACTTAAATAAGCATTGCCGAGTTCTTGTTTTGCACCCAGGATCTTTGCTTTGTTTGTGTTACATGCAAATATTTGGAAGTCTTTCGTCAAAATTCACTTACTTTATTCTTACGTTGAACTTATTGCTTACTTTTCAGGTGAAACTGTTAGAAGAAAGTCGTATAGCTGTAATAACTATTCAAAATGTATTCCTTGATGATGAAAAAGAGATCTTGACCAATATCACTAATGCAGTTGGATACGAAGTAAAGAGCTTAAGAACTATTGTGGTAACTGAATCTAAGCTCTCAAGGGATACGCGTGACACTTCAGGTGTGTCACTGCAACTTTTCGTATACGGTTTGATTGAACGTGAACCGGTCGAAGTCAATCAACTCACTGCGTAAGTGGATTTGAATGTCTTTTATCGATTTGAATAAAATGTACATGAAGATCTTATCACGAAAATGTGAAAGGATAATATATTTAATACGATATTTCTGTACATCTTCGTGGTTGGTATACCAAAGATTTATTTGGCGCTACTTTTGTTTTGTATCTATCTAATCTATCTCACTTATGTACAAAAAAAACTTTGTTTCAGCGATATTCAAAATAACAACATATTCGCCGTAGCTAAAACTGTATCACTAGAAGATCATCTGGAAGGCAATGAGATATGCACTCTGCCTAGACGTGACACCGGACTGTTAGTGGCCACAATTGTACTGAGCGTCCTGCTCGTCATACTAATTGTAGTTATCGCTGTATGGTTCTTTCTAAAATGGTAAGATAACTGTTAAAACGACAATTTTTTAAAGGCAAAAATATATATTTTAATCTTTTTGATCTTAATAAATTTTAGGAGAAGAAATAAAGTTTACGAGGAATTTAGTGATAAAAATAGCTTGACAGCTTCGAGAAACGATTCTCTCGAGCAACCAAAGGTAGAAACTGTCGCAAAACCGAGATTAAATATTGAAGAGCTTAAGAGAAGTGAGAGAAGACTTCAAGAAAGACTTGATGTTCCGGTTACTCAAGTTTCAGTTCAACCCTCAAAATCTAATCCAACTACTCTTGAAGCTAAAGTTAACATAACCACACCTGAAACTCAATTGCCAATTGTTATTCAAACAATAGACAAACTAAAAGATAGTGCTGAAGACTCTGACGATGGCGATGAATTTGGTGAAAAAGTGAAAATCAGGAGAAAATCTGTGGTTACTTTCAATGAAAATGTCGAGAAAATTATTCATGTTGAAGATAATCCAGATAACTCAGATTATGAAATATTTAGGTTTTAATATTTTGTTTTGAACTCGTAACATGTTGAAATATATATGTAAATAATTCATAAAATAGTCAATATTTATTAAAATAAAGATACTTACATTTGTCTTTACTGTTTGTGTAGATTTTCCTTATAATAGCAAACTAATGTTTCGTGTTACCAAAAACCGACCTCGAATGGGTAACGCTGTAAGGCATTGTCCTCTTTATGGCTGACCCTAAGATATGATCAGACGTTCAAATTTAAATTTTTCGCCTAACAGTGAAGTAGTCGTACCTCCAATATTAGTTTGTGGCCATAAAACAATTTATCTCAGGATTTTAAATTTCAACTTGTCCTGAAAAACTCTCTTAAGTTTTGCTAAGCTAAAGTTATGTATTTCTTCGGTCAAACCAATGTTAAACAAACAGCAAAACTAACTGTACATTTAAGGGCGTCAAGCTTTTAGTCTCCCATAGAGTTGTTAGTTTGTTCTTATAACTTGTAGAAACTGCACATGCAACAAAATACCACTTGGAGACTATGGTGTTTGCAGAATGTATGTTCGATACCATAGTAATATTTTTTTTAAACTCTACTGAATATTTTATTGATAGTAGACAATATTTAAGCTCAAACTATAGCGCTACGAAATAAATTAATTTCTTCCTATTAACCACGAACCTGCTCCACGTTCCAAATTCCCATTTGGTGAACTTACGAATACAAACTTACGAGTACTCGTATAAACTTGTATTTCCACGTCACATTTTTTTCTCTTTCTATACATAAACAATTTAACATTTTATTACAACTACTTTTCAAATTATGGTAAAACCCATAATTGTCATTAGGCACAGGGCCTGTTCAAATTGTGTAATTTATTTAGTTGGGATTAAACAAAGGACAATGGATGGTTATAGCCATTTCAGTTAATTGGCACATTACATTGACTTGTTACTTAAAAAGTGTTAGTTACACAATAATAAAAACATTGCTACAAAAGGCATTACCTAGGTATAGTCGACAAATAAAAAAAATGTTTGAACAAAAGTAAATTACTGTACTGATTATTTAATTTTAATTTAAAGTTAATTTGATCAACATAACAGAGACCATATTTGTTGACATAATATATACAGATATAATAGTAAAACATTTATCTTGTAAACATGCTCATAAATTTCACCGCATAACGTTTTAGCGCTCCTACACCGCTAGGTGTCACGTCTTAAACAATATTATGGCTTAGCTTGTCTTTACAGTTATTCTTTTGGTTGAGCATATAAATGGTGGAGAATTTTGATATTCAAGGTGGAGGAGAAACATCCGCAACTTGTCCGAATTAACTTAAAACACCAAAATAAAACCAAATGCGATCGTGAACGATTTCGTGCATTGAACCTTTCTTCCGTGCCGCAGTCGAGTATCGTGATCGATTGCTTGCATCTTGCATGTACATTAAAGACCACACAAAATTAAAAAATAGGAATATATTCCAAAAGAAAACAATATTTATCTTTAAAATCCTCACAATTAATTTTTCTTAACCACTGAATTGCTGACATGCCAGACATAACACGAATATAGAAATAAACTTTGTTACCGGAGTTGTTTTACTTACAAATCTTATTTAGTACCATTGTATTGATTAAACTGATAAACAATAAGTTATTGTGTGTTAGTCGAATACCTTTGGACACAAATTAATTCCAGAGACTAAGACAAGATATTTAAAAAAAAATCAGTCAGTGGACTCACCGGCGCAACATAAATACGCTGTTGTATACGAATGATTAGAGTTACAATTTACTTGTATCACAAAGAGTTGCATTTAAACTCGAAGAAAAAAAATGTTTTTGTCATCTTGAAACACTGCGTCATACATAGTTCAATTTTCATTTACCTAATATATCTAAATATTACAATGTTGGTTAATTGCTTTTATATAGACCGACTCAGTGGACCGACGACGATTACAAGATTTGAGACCCATTTATTAGTATTAAGTCCTACTCGTATGGCAAAGCATGTCAAAGGCACCTATCGAACTCTTCAATCCTTTTAAAAGCCAGCAAAGTTTTTGCAAGTCACCGATCATCTTAACCCAAATGAGTGCCCTCAGTGACAGGGCATTGTAATGGTACATGAATGAGTAGATACATTATGAACAAGATGTATATAAGTAGGTATGTACGCTACATTTTTGCTACAATTGTATATCATCCGGATAACTCCCTTCAGCCCATTAGACAATGCTGGGCATCGACTTCCATTAGGATTTTATAACTACACAAGGACCGTATCCTTTTATCTCATGACCTCCGCCATCTTCTTCAAGTCATTGGTCTACCTAATCGAAGGTCGCTTAGTAGGAACGTAAGATATGAGGTATAACATAACAAAAAAAGCAAAACTATACGGGGCATGTAAAGTGTTACCTTAGTGTGTTAAAGTGGGACCCCTCTGACAACTTACTCCTAGTTGGTTCGAATGCTAACTGCAGCGATTTTAATCTATAAAAAGTAAGAATAAAAGCTTGTTAAGCTATGTTGGACGAAATTTATTGTTACCAATCGGGATACGTAATGAAATATTGAGCAGAGTATTCTTCATAGCCCGTTTGTCGCTGAACGACATTGCAAAAGAGGAATGCCATCCCTGTGCTAAGAGCGTTATCTCTTAATATATATATATATACTTACTTACTTATTCCACTTATTATACTACCCTACGGCATAATTTTGTAATATCTGAAATGTATGTTTTATCTCAATAATGCTAAAAATTAATTGCATATGGGCTGAAAATTTTTGGTTTCCGGTTACACACCACACACGATTAAAGAGGCTACCATCATCCTCAAGAGTAGAAGCGTTTCTGTCAGCAGCGGCTTGAAAAGAGATTCTATTGAACAAGTGAACACTGTAACTTCTAAATATGAAAAATTACGAAACACTGTAAAATATAATTTTGTAACGCACTTATATAATAATTAGAGCACTAATTATAAAGTTGCAATTTCATTGACACAATAAATATAACTACATAATATGATTGCGAACTAGGGTATCGAATTTCGGAGGTTAGTAGGGTCGGCAAAAATTGAATAGCATAATGACGGAAAATTTGTAAATCCGCCACTGCTCCGATCACAGAAGTAAATAGTTGATAGTGTTCAATTAACTGCTACTTTTTTTAGTTTTGTTTAATAAATAACGAATGTTTCATTTATCAGGTAAACGTTGTAGAAAAAATATTTTTCCCAAAAAGAAATATTTTTACTAGATCAAATTAAATTTCTATTGCCATTTTGTTAGCCGTAGGCAGCCACCCGTTTGCCCCTTGTATGTCGATATAACGTACGGTAGGTACACAAGAATATTGAAAACAAACAATCATTTTTATCAAAAGAGATTTTTGTCCACGTTTGTACTTTATCCTCTCCCATATACTCATATATTATTATATATTACTAAGAATTCATATCTCGAAATTTAAATTTCTACGATAGACAGCGTGAACCACTAGACTATTTTTAAAATTTTTATACATTGCTATTTTTTTACATTTTAATCAAATTACAAAAATTAAAGAGACATTTTACATCGTGAATGAAAACAATAGCACAGAATAGAAAGAAACAATAGGTAGGTTCATAGGAAATTTCAAAGAAATTGGAATTCGAAATTCCATTTTATTTGGTTTATAAAGAAGTACCCAAATACAATATTTTACAGCTGAGATAGTGTAGTGGTTGCAAAAGCAGCTGCTAAGTTAGAGGTCCTGAGTTTGGTCCCCGGGTCTTACCTGGGAATTTTTCTAACTTGGAGTCTGGATTTGTGCCCGGTGTATGGCATTAGACTCACCACATACATGGCACCTGAACCTAACTGGTGAAAAGTGTGTGTACTACAATACACCTCTACCCCCTCTTACAAAATACAGGCGTAATATTATACAGCTCAGAGAAAAGGACTTAGGTACGTCTGAAAAGATAAAAATATATAATCTATGTTTCACATTTTTAATTATCGTTCACATAATATTATGGAATTACAGTGGTCGACTCTGCGTTCAGCCTGGAGGAAGCTAAAATGTATTATAATTCCTTATGCCTATCCCATTTGCCCAACAATATTATCACATAGTTGCGGGCGGAAAGAAACTGTCTAAATTTATTCGTATTAGTGGTATTAGTATCAAGTTATTTTAAATGAACCTGTAATAAATTTTTATGCCATGATCCTCATCGGTTTTAGGTAGGTATATTATAAACCACAGGATGCCCATAACTTCGCCCACGTGAAAATAAACAATGCGGTCGCTCGATTTACTGTAGCAACGAAATTCAAAAAACCTAAATTTGTATTGGAGATCACATGTCATATTAAACTACCTAACTAAAAGCTATAACCTATAGCATCCCACTGCTGCACACGGGACACACCCCCACAGACATCTGCGGGAGGTCTAGAGCATACTTCACCATGCTGCTAGAATGCGGATTGGTGGAGGGGTCAGTGGTAATTCAGTGTCGAATTTTCTCAAGCCACTCGTAGGTCGGTCTTTAAGCCTTAAAGATTATTTTTAAGATTGAAAACAACAGGGACCGACGGGTTAACGTGCCCTCCGATGCACTCCCATGAAATTTTTACCACTGGCGATCGCCAGTATCCCCAATACCCATCCACAAAACGACCGCGCCCGTTCTTGCTTAACTCTATCGATCACACTGAATGGACGTGAGCCATTGGGCTATGGATGCTACAAGTACTACAAGTACAGTACCTAACTACCTACCATCAATCTCGAATTCAAGACAATAAAATTTAACATTTAATGAAATAAACGACACTAGCGACTAACCGGTGACAGCCCAGTGGCTATTTAACTCGCCTCTGACTCGAGCGGTCCGGGTTCAAACCCAAGCAGCACGCACGATTTAAGAAATTAAATGTCACTTGGTATAACGGTGAAGGACACACCGTGTGAGGAAACCTGCATTCCTGAGAGTTCATCATAATGTTCTCGAAGGCATGTGAAGCCTGCCGATCCGCACTTGGCCAGCGTCGTGGACTAAGCTAATCATGCCCAACAGTGGGACAAAGAAAGGGTTGTGCTGAACGACACTAGCCCAAACACGCTATATCTGCTGTATGTTTCTGTGGATTAAAGCATACCGCAGACTATTTGATGCTGCAGCATCTGCTCAAGGTCAGCATGGCTTGGAAATATCATCCAACTAACATTAGGTACACCAAATTTCGATTACTTTTTAATATATTCTCTTCGTATTAGCTCTTCTCGGCTCTCGGTATTGCCTATGCCCAAAGGCTATGTAGGTTATCATCTCGAGGATAAACATAGGGGGAAACTAGCTTTACTCAATAACTGATTAGTTTTCTGAAGGTTAGAAAGGTCTAAAAAAATAAACTCAAAGATTTCCATTAATATAATTTAACTTACACACTGTACAATACAAATACGTAACGTAATATGAATATTGAAAATAAATATTGTTTGGAAAAGTATTTCCGAAGATCTAGCAACCCTACATACAAAGATAAGCGTGTCCCTATAGAGTCAATGCTAGACGTCATTCAACACATATCTGCTATGTGGTTTCACGTTGTTTTCTAGGAATCTATCTGCCTTTGGTTCTGCAATCTGAGGTGATTACCATAAACGTACCCTAATATTAAATATTTTTAAACTGATAATTTTTACCGTTATAAGTTTTAGCATTTTCATAAATTCAACTATCAGCGTAATTTCACGTAGAATAGTCGTAAAACCGATATAAATCTACATACGGACGTGCCAAAAACTGTTTTTTCTACAGATAAGGACGGTTTAAGTTTATTGTAATGTAAGTTTGGACATAACGAGGATTAACCTGCCGGGCACAGGTCATAAATCCAGTTCAGTTAACCTCCCGCGCCGCGCCGTCGCGCACAGTGGGTTCAAAATTATTTTACAGGTTGCCAGAGCTTTGCTTTATGCCTGACATTGTGACCTATACAATTAATTTTTTACTGTATTCGTGCATTCGTTAACTTTAAGGTTCAATGAAATGAAACTTCATTTCGTAAAAAATACATTTTTTATTAATTTTCCAGAAAGGTGTG
This sequence comes from Carterocephalus palaemon, assembly GCA_944567765.1. Classification (NCBI taxonomy): domain Eukaryota; kingdom Metazoa; phylum Arthropoda; class Insecta; order Lepidoptera; family Hesperiidae; genus Carterocephalus; species Carterocephalus palaemon. Next base: position 6,963,243 of record OX155643.1, on the reverse strand, counting down.
ATGTGCCAAATGCAATCTAGACTAAAAACGAAACATTATTTTGACCCAAACTATGTAAATTATTTTAAAAGAACTAGTCCATTAACCGTTCTTAGTGTCTATTAAGTTATAGTCAAACTATTCTTGTCGACTTATTACTATAGTTGAGACTGTATTATTCTTGTCGACTTATTACTATAGTTGAGACTATAATATACACTTAGACGCTATTTTGATTAACACGCTCTCCACGACGCACTGCACTATACTACACAAGTTGTTCATGTGGCTTTGTCCTACTAAAAAAACTACTACTGTGTGGCTAAAGCCTACTTATTGTGTCCGTGGGGTTGAGGAGCTGGATAGCCTCAACGTACTAATGGTGAATCCGCTGTTCGTTTGCTTCTGTATGTTTTTTTTATGATGATGTTAACGAGATCAATTTTAAGGTCTCTGTAGATGTCGTCTTTTCTCATGTGCCAGGGCGAACACACGATGTCCTTTCACACATGAGTGCTTTCATCTGGAATTGCTGGATAATTTTTGGAATACTTAGTTTGGTAGGGGAAATATCCCTAAATTTGAATATCATAAGTTCAAATTGGCATAAGTACTTGTTTGTACAATAAGAGATTACTTTGAATGGACAGCCTCCCGAGTATCCTCCCGTTTTTTTCTTTACATGTGTTTTTCAGCGAAACTCCAAATCAAGAATCATACCGTCATACTTGGCTGTATTGTACGGGAGGTATTTTGTCAAAAGTAACGACATAAAAATATTTTAAAAACTTAAATTGGTATCACTCACAAACACTGGGAGCTTTACTAATTTCTTTGACTAACTAAACAATACCGGGTTTTCCGCATAGTGTAACATGTGATGCAAACAAATACATTGCCTATTTTGATTTGAAACGACTTAAATGTGGTAATCAAATTACCACATCACTACACCGAGGTCACAGAAAATTATAAATAAACATTGTGTAATCATAGTTCCGTTGTCATAATCGGAAAATCTATCGTTTTTATCTATTCTATCGACTTACCTACCTGTGTTCTATGAATTTTCTTTCCTAGTACACACAAGGAACACCATCTGCCGCCGCAAATTTTAATGTATCAACACCAGCACAACCCGTTTTTTTTCTTCGTCTTAGGCTCTTCTTAGCCTCGTCTTAGGCGCTCTTAGTCTACCAGGCTAGCCAAGTGTGGATTGGCAGACTTCACATGGCTTTGAAAACGTTATGGAGGACTCAACAGGCATGCAGGTTTACTAACGGTTTTCCTACACTTACAGCAGATGATAATTTGTTACTGAAATGGCACATAACGTATACATACTATCAATATCATTTCTTATAGTTTTCATCATAAAATTGAGACTATTTCGTAAGTAAGGCTAATTATACCTTAATCAAGTTCATCTTAATAAGTTTTAAATCACCTATTGGATGCCGGGGCCATTATGTAATAATACAAGAAGGGCTGAGACTATAGGAGGGTATACAATGTGCCTTTATTTGAAAATATTTTTGTTTTCTTACTTTACATAGTCCTACATCATTTTCACATTCACTATACACATACAAGTATTATAGACTTACCGTGCACTTTTATCGCCAAAAGAATTAACATGCCTACCTAACTAACTGTCGAACTTAAATCATTTAAAATCATAGGTATTATGACAACAGCATGTCAGTATATATATGAAAACCTGATTTATGTCCATAAAAATATTGATAAATTTAATAAGAAAGGTGACTTTAATGAATATAATACTAGAAATAAAAATAAGCTGACTCTTCCTCCTTTTAGGCTCCATAAAGTTAGAAATTCTTTTAAAGGGCAATGTATACGTTTCTATAACAGAATTCCTTGTAACTGCCAACAATTGTCTTTAAATAAATTTAAACGTATGATTAAAGCTAATTTAATAAGCAGAACTTATTACAAAGTTTCTGACTTTCTTGACGACCGCATACCCTGGAATTGTGACATACCTAGCTAATTTATTGTAATATGAACTTGCATACTGTGACATATCTCAAATATCTCTTTTTCTATTTAATGTACATATACAACATATGTTTTGACGTTCGTTGAGTGTTCCTTTGCTGTACCAAATGACGAATAAATATATTTGAAATTTGAAATTTGAACTCGGCAGCTTCGAATCTTTCGCCATGGTTCTTTCCTATAAAAACAGCCGTAAATATTAAAACCGTAAAAGAAATTAACAAGCCAGTTTTATATGCAAAATAGTGGGTGGTAGGTCCGACATCACGAGAATATATTATTTTATTTTGGTCGTTCACCCGATTATGCAGAGATTTGAATGAATTTGGCTTTTAAGAACCATATAAAAGTACTCGCTTCTGAACAATTAAGGAGAGTGGTTAAGATAGTACTTAATGGTTTTTATCGGAAACCAGAACACTTCCACCACAATACGTTGAGCAGGGGTCTCTTCCCGGAATGGGAGGGGTTAGTGAACCACATTGGTCATGTGCGTATTGGCAGACTCCACATATCGTCGAGAACATTATGAAAAAATGTTTTCACCGTGGCAGTAAGTGACATTTTTACTTGCACATAACAGTTGCTTTGATTTGAACCCCTTCAAGTGAGAGAGCGTTTTATAGCCCCTATGCTTCGCAACGTAGATTAACAAATAGAAATAAAATTTGTTACTAACAAATGGTTTATATACCTATGTAAGTATGGTTTATATATCAAAATAATACGACCTATAAATACAATTGTATATAAATGTCTAGATAGCTAAGTAACAAAATTTCTGTTTTAATAGAGTCAAAATTTAATTGGTTTGAAGTTACATTATTTTATGTAAAAAACATAATCGTTTAATATTTCATTTTATAATAATTATTAAACACTGTTTTACCAATTGCCAATTCAGTACAGTTAAATTGAGATTTAAATTAAAGATTAGAAATGGTCTTGAATAAAAAGATTTAACAAAGGCATTAAATCATTAAAGTGTACCGATACTTCGTTCTTCGCCTACTTGGCCATCTATCATAGTTGGCCAGATCTAGATGATCAGGTTATTGACCGTTTTATGGCGAACACGCCTTTAAACGTGTAATTTTTTTGATCACAAATTTTTTTACCAACTGGATTAATTCGCGAAACCTTTTTAAAAAAAAATTACCCTTTAAAAGATGTGATACAGATCTACAATAAGAACAAGTCCATTTTATATGGCGTACCATCAACGACCTTCCCCTTAACAACCTCTTATTTGTGAAAGAAACGTGTTTTCAGCTTCTAAAAATCCATAACAAGTACAGGCCAAAGCAATATCTCAATCCCACCCAAAGCTTTATCTAAACAACGTCCTGTTGCGTAAATTAGCGGATTCCTTCCAGAGCAACCTGCGTCTTTAAAATCCATAAAAAGGCGCAATGGCAATAAAAATAACTGTATGCTAATATAAATACTTCTTCACGACCATTGGAATAATTTTAAATGAATATTTCCTACAGTTAAAAGCTGGCGCTTGGATTCTCCACCGACAAACAACCGTTCTGACTGTCATCCGTGCTTATTACTTTTATATTTAACGAATAATTTCTCATGTGATTTTGTTAGGAATGTGTGCGAATCGTTTACCTACATATTTATTGAAGTAATAGTACATTATGATACAAGTGCGGTAAGTTGAAAATTACAGCCGAGGCGATATTGCTAGCCCGAGCCGTAGGCGAGGTCTACAAGAAAGCAGAGGCTGTAATTATCAAAGCGCACGTGTGTCATACGACGTTTTATAACATATTTGCGAGGAAATAAATTAATAAATTCATCATTACTTGACGACATTTTCAAATAAAAACAATACAGCGAAAAGAAAAAGCGCGCCGAATAATTTTTACTTGTTCACAAATTAGCGATGCGCGCGCATCAACGCTTTTTTTTAAGGCAAAGGCACAGAAACAGCCAGTATTATTTTAAAGTAAATTAATATTTTTTTGTTTTTGTTACCTACAGATAAATTATTGTAATTTATTGTCAAAATTTATTAAATTAAAGAATTTAATGTTTATTTTTTATATTCTATCTCCCAAAGTTAATTTTATTCTTAAAATGTTGACCACTTTTCTTACATAAAAACTCTTTGCTAAGATTGAAAAAGTACTGTTCGTTTTAGACGGAGCATCTTGTTAGACCGTGCGTTTTACCTTATTAAAAAAAAACCTACATTACAGCACAAGTGCGGTAATGTAATGTAAAACGCACAAGTGCGGTAATGAGATACATTACGATATTGAAATTTGTGAAATAAGGGGCCCTTTACGAGCAAATGTGTTATAAAACTTCTTTACGCACGCTTGACTTGGGGAGTAAGCTGAAGAATGTCTCGTCACACATTCTTCAGCTTCAGCGTTACGGAAAAAAGTGTAACGGAAGTTCAGAAGGATATAAGTTGATGAAGACGGAAAGAGAGAGAAATACGGAAATTTATCGGGCGAGGTGACAGGAAGTTGAGTTATCCATCAATCTCATATCTTACTTTATATGCCTACATCACAATAGCCAGTTACGTTTCGTATATCTGTCACAGTCATATTGTCTGTATCTCACATAAATTTTGCGTTTCTTACGCGTTCAAAACCATTTTCTTCAAAACCAGCTTCGCTTTAGAACTGCGTGCTTTTTGGTAATTTTTATGTTTATTTTTATTATTTTATTCTGTCTACAACCGTCTCGAGATTTCGCAGCGCGTCAGTAGGAGGTGGCGCTGGTGGTGATTGTTTTACATTTAGGTCTGTAATTCAACAAGACAAAGGAACTACATTACTGCCACAGATACTACCACAAGGATTTAATATAACTTTGTCTGACAATAATATTTTCTGTGGACTAGCCTAGACCTTCGAAAGTATTCAAATATCTGCATATTTCAAACTTAGTGCTAGTTACAAAAGTAACTGCGATAGCAACGTAAAATAGGGAAACTTTTGTGGTTTGTGTTCGTACCTGCGAGCCGCAGGCAGCTGACACCGTTGCGAGTAATGGTTTTCATTTTGTACAAAACAGTTCTGAAGCCCTATTTTGGAATCGCTCTCCGCACATCGAGCGCTCTATTGAGAATTTTCGTTGCTCACCATGCTACACTAGAATGTTATTCCACTATCAACGAGTTGAGAGTGAAATAAACTCAAAAACGCCCTTTTTTGTGTGTGTTTAATTGAAACTGTCGATCAAGAAACGACTGCTAGGTCGTTCGAAATATGGCGAGCGTTTTAAAAATAGAGCTCCTGTTTAACCGGCCACGCTGCTGACATGCACACAATAAATATTGATTAAATGATTGTGGAATGGTTCAACCACAAATTCATTAATTTGTTATATTCTGATATAGACCCTTTGTTAGAGTGGATAAATATTTGGTAAAATATATACATACGACGATGAGATGTTCAAATATTAGATTAAGATTAACCTAAGAAAATATTTATAAACTTTATTTAAAGGTGAATAAAAAATTAAACAAGTATTTTAAATTTAAATTAATTTAAAAAAATTTAAAATTAATTATAGGAAATTAGTAACTACCTTAAAAAGAGATACAGAGTTCTATAGTACCTAACTTTATTAAGATAAAGGTACATAATATAAAGATACAAAAAATCGTATGAAAATCAAGTTTTGATCATGTTTAAATTGTCTCATGTTCAGAGGATTATTTATTAAAATTTATGTTGTAAATGAAACTCGAGCTAGGAACTAATTGCTTCCTCAACGTAGGTACCTCTTGCATTACGTACGGGATAGAGATTTCTGAGCGATTCTCATGGGAAAAAACAAAATTCATAAGTAGGTACTTTACTAATATACTGCTAATATAGATACGTAGGTGATATAATCAGATAAAAAAATCTAACTATAAATTCAATATCGTCAAGCCAATTATTCAATATTAAGCACAAAAAACTTTTAAATCTACATCTAAACAACCAAACAGCAAATAATATTTGCGAATGTATCCACAAAAAGTAAATTCACATACAAGTCAAATTGCGTTTTGCCACCGTATTAGCGAGTGTGGCAATGTCAGCCTTGGCTTTAAGATAATCGCGAATATAAGATATTAGCATATTATTATGCCCACATTGACATTGATAGACAATAAATATATACTCGTACCAGCTTAACGCGTTAGCTAGCCGAATTCTAAGAGAAATAAGGGCCATAATCTCACGTAGAATATCCGCCCTCATGCAACATGCAGCGCTGTATACAACAAGTGACTTCTTTATAAGATCAGCGACTATCCGAGGTACCTACTCGTAACTAAGTCAATGTCAGTCATGGTAACGAAGAAAGTATTATTAATGACATGAAAATGGACCTCACATTCATCCGATTTAAGTAAATTGAAAATTCGCTGAAATTAGCAGATGCATGAACTTTGACAGTAAAGACCTCCAAGCTCTTCAGTGGGGAAAATAATATAGGTGATAAGGACATTGATTCCATCACAATGCATCTAAATCCGAGCATGAATTATATTACATAACACTGAAATAAAAAACAAATATATTAAGTACGTAATATAGGTACTTAATCACAATCTTCGTAAATATCTAGTTTATTAGTAGATTGAGTTGTGTACTATAACAATTTCTTTTGTAATTGAATTTAAATAAACTGAATAATCAAATTTATTTTGCACTATAGTTCATAATAAATTTACAATGAATAATTAGCTTTTACTTAACGTAGTAATGTCATAAATTGGCTAAAATATTCGCTATACGTGAAGAAGTGTAATAAATACGTTAAGAGAAATGGGGTTCTTCAAAAAAGCTGCAAAAAGGAGCTCTACTTCAGGTTCAGACACGCATTGGCGGCCCCTCTGGTATTGCTCATGCTCATGGCAACGGTGATCAGGTCTGGTTCAGGTGGCTAGGCCCGTCTGCTTGTTCGTTAAGTTAAAATTTATGAAAAATAGTAAACTACATACATTACATACCATTTTTTTAATTAATGCGCGGAAGGAGGATTTAATATAGCATAGTCAGAGATGAAGTGCAGAACCTGATCACCCAAAAAAGAAAAATTCAGACTACATATTTTGATAACCTCCATTTTTAACCGACTTCCAAGCTATTTCGCAATTCGATTGTATGTTATTTTAATACAGTTAACGTAGGAAATTGTTATTTAGGTTAATTTTTTAACATGAACATTAAAAAAAACTAAGTAATGTTTTGTGCTAAGGTTGTGTACGGACATTTGTAAAATAGATACCTAGAAATCGGGAATAATTTTTTGATACATTCAACCCCACGAGGACTCACGAGGCTGTCTCACGAGGACAAGATCTCAGATGATGGACCGTAGTAAATAGCTGAGATCGACCTGAGGATGTGTCCCTAAGGATTTCATCGCGCTGGCCGCACGCGTGACGGTCTTGATTTATGAGGCTTGTCATTAATGCGACCTACCGTGCCTTATTGGAAACCAATATCCTGAGTCGGTACTTGGTAAGAGTGAATTACGATGAAGAGATACCCTAAAGATATAAAAAGATATACGAGTAGTAGGTAACATAAAAATAAATAAAAATAATTGATATTTTAGAGTTCTTTTTCTTGGAATCAAGTAAACTTCGCGCACCAAAATCAGTTAAAGCAATATTAATCTATAATTATATAAAAGGAGACGCTGACTGACTGAGATATCTATAAGGGTTAGAAATTTGAAATTTTGGACAGAGGTTCCTTTTATAACCTAGGGGATCACTAAGAAAGGATGTTTGAAAATTCGACCCCTAAATTCAGGGGTAAAACGGGGGTGCAATGTTAACTATTGTTGTCTAATTCCACGCGAGCGAAGCTGCGGGCGTCCACTAGTTATGTATAAGAGACATGCCGATGTGGAAATACTCAACTGTACATTTGATAAAAAACATATTTTTATGTATATTTAAGTATAATGGACGTATAAAATTAGTATAGATTAGGAGATATTATTCCTGCGGATACCTATACGTCGGTTTTCAATAAATAATAATCACCACTTATCCTACTTATATTTTAAATGAGAAAGAGTGCATGTTTGGATGTATTTTGCTCAATCACACAAGAACACAAATTGAGTTTGAGAAAATTATATGAGTACTTAAGCCATATAACGTAGTAATAAGTAGTTTACTTAATACGCTACTCCTTGAGCTAACGTATCAAACCACGACGGATAACTAATTCTCAGGCATAGGTACTTCATTTTCTGGCTACTTACGTTTCCCTAAAAGCTTTTCCTCCAAGCTAGCACAATTCGTGTACCTATGCCACCAGGTTACAAAAAGAACAAAATTTTATTTAAGTACGTTTTTTTTGTTTTGTTTAACGACTGGGAAACCTTGAAAAGATACCCTGACGTCGTGGGAGCGACGCCGGGTTATGTGGGACTTTCACCCACTAAAACCCGCTCGGTGGCCTACTCCGGCGCTACAAGAGGGTTCCGGAATGTCTTGTAGAACGCGCCGGTCCCCTCCGGCGCTGCGCCCAAGACTGGCTCTTCCCGGTTTACATAACGCTCACAAACAGCGTCGTCTTTCCCGGGGTCACATGATGGACGATTCGAGCTCCCACTCTCACCGCCCGTAACCCCAGAAGTCCAATTTTATTTACCTATTCGATAATTACTACTAACAAATTAGGTTAGCCTGTAAGGTTAGTGATGTTTTTGGATTGATTGATTAAATAAATAAATATAATTTGATTAGCAAGTTCTGCGTTAATTTAATTAGTACTATAATATGCTAGATGCCGATTTTATTATAACATACCGGCTTTAAATGTGTTATATTTAGTACTAGTGGACGCCCGCAGCTTCGCTCACGTGGAATAAGACATAACAATAGTTTCGTTTACACCTAGTAATATTATATAGTCTATGTTACTCAGGATGCATCTTTCTAATGGCGAAAGAATTTTTGAAATCGGTCTAGTAGTTTTTGTGTGAAAACATTACAAACAAATGTTTCCTCGCTACAAAACTACTTTATAATGTACTAGTGGACGCCCGCAGCTTCGCTCGCGTGGAATTAGACATAATAATAGATTCTTCTTAACGCGTTAACTTTAGCTCCACATATTTGTAATGAATCCGTGAATGTGTTATCCCCTATGTTTATTTTACACCCATAGGGGTAAAATTTTTACAAACTTTGAATGCCATATTTATTTATATCTAATCAACAGCCTGTGGTATATAGGAATTCATAAAATATCAAATATGTATGTAGGTAGAATATAATTATTTATGTAGGTAGATCTAGATATAAAATGTAACGCCACTTGCATTAAACGCTAAGTAACGGACAGCAGCTTTTCATTGTGTTTCCCTAAAATACTCCCTCAGGACTATCAACAGGTGCTCATCAGGTATATAACACAGCCTAAAATATAAATGTTATGCTTCTAGTTCTGAAAATGACAATACTTTCATACAAACTTTTATCCCCCTTTTAAACCCTTTACAACACTTTTTTCCAATTAAAAAGTAGCCTTTGTCCTTTCTCAGGTTCTAGACTATCTGTGTACCAAATTTCATTTAAATCGGTTCAGTAGTTTTGGCGTGAAAGCTAGAGAGACTGATAGACAGACAGACAGACAGAGTTACTTTCGCATTTATAGTATTATTATGGATTAACAGACCTTCATAAAAGAAGACCTCTCTTGTGAAGGTTTATTAAAATATTAGAAAATAGCTTTAAATTGTAATTTTACGTTACTACGTTTACGTTTTCTTTATTTAAACCTACCTTCTTTTTTTTTATACAAAGCACTGTTGTGATCGTAACTCATAGAAGCACACGTAGATCTGATAAAGGCTATAAATTCCACCTACTTGTACAGCGCTTCAATGAATGCCTACTTAGGTTCTGTAGGTCAAACATTTTGGGACACAGTCATGTTAAATACAAACAACGTTTTCGCAACAACGGTTCTCCTGCGAATACATTCTTACTTCAAAGGGGGTTTTGTGAATCATAATATCCACCTACACACTTTCTTAAATGTTTTTTTTTTATGTTCTTCTTTCATTCAGTTCCAAAGGTTTACCAGATAATTATTTTGAGAGGGCATCTCATACCATGGAATAGGTAATTTTTTCGAGATACCTGAACAACTTCTGTGAACACATTGTCATCATAATGTTTTCAATTACAATCCCGAGAGTAATTTTATCAATCAATCAAGAAAACTATCATTTTGCAGCTTCCAATACCTTTTTATAATCCTAATTCTGATTTTATATCTTGCTATCTTGTTTACAATGTTTACATACTAATTGTTATTAAATAACACACACGAAGTTCTGTTTGCCTTCTAGATCTAGACTTTTTATCTGGATTTAATTACATCGTAATTCAGTCAACTCCACTTACTTTTAATAAATAAAACTAGTGGTCACAGAGTAGTCGGAATCCTACTAATGCCTATTATAAATATGAAAATAAGTACGAGTATGTTTGAATGTTTGTTGCTCAATCACGCACGTTATTCTCATACACCTGCGTCCACGTAAATATGGGTAAAAGGTTTTGCTTCACGTATTAATATTTTTTTAAGGATATTATGAACGTTTACTTAAATTATATTTAGCAAGTTGACGTTTTCAAGTAGTTTACTGAATTGCTATAATCTAAGTATAATGTAGTTACATGCTTTGTAGTACCAAGAAGATAAACACAATAAGTAGGTAGCTTATCGAAGTAAAAACCCGTTTTCTGAATTCTGATAATTTGTGATAGCCAAGATGAGATAACTAAAATGTTTGAGTTGAGAGATATTATTGAAAATAATAAACATTTGACGGAAAAACATGACATTTAACATTGATGTAAACTAAGCCTAATAAATCTAGCAACCGGGGCGGGGTTTTTTTTTTTTGCTTTGCAAGTGTAGAAAAAATAGAGAAACATATTTTCTTAGGTCGAAGGCTGGGTTACCCATACGCATAGAGACGATAGATAACACAAAATTTTAATTATTTTATTATCTTAAGGAATGATAATAAAATAATTAAACTGTCTTGAATGCTCAAATATGCATCAAATAATATTTTTGGCCAACATATCCTTATGAGCACGTGGCTTATGAGCCAACACTTGGTATGTGATGAATGTATAGCATTAAAATCTATTTTACATGAAACTATTATTCACATGTTATTTATGACACTACATTTCTTTCATCATCATCATCACAAAATTTAACCCTCATTATCTTACCACCATTATTCTTTTCTATTAGGTCTGCCGTTTTTTTATAACCGTGACTCTTTTTTACTTTCTTTTTGAAAGGTACGCTATACCGATTGTAGGTAGGTTTAGGTAGGTTTACTTACCGAATTTTTTTAAATTTTTTGGCACAATATTTTATATTTATTTGTTCCAATCAACAAACAGTAAGCATATTTTAATTGATTCGATGACTCCGTGCCGCTATTGTGAGTGACCCTGATAGGCGAACCGTGGGTCTTAGGTTAGAATCCCCGGCCAATCGGGCCATATTTAATTTTATGTCTCATTGAGCGCGCATACATTCAACATTGTAGGTTCTATAGTTTTTAAAAGGTGGTAAACGGTCAATGACCTCGATCGTAAAGAAAAGAAAAAATCTTAGCAATTTAAATCCAATCTTGCAATTCCTGTCCTTCCCGTTGTCTTCGAGGAATGGGCGACAACGATTTCGCCTCAGCTTTTCTGTTACCGCTATCTTTATCTCGCGAACACAAAATAAACTTGCGCCGGGCTACTTGCCTAAATTAGGGTATAATTGTGTGTTTTTCGCAGGAAGTCAAGTAATTAAATCCACACGAAACATGCCTTCGAAGGACGTCAACGTGCCGTATTGGTACAAACATTATGTGGAGTTTATTTAAAACTTTTTTGCGAAGACAAAGGTGCCTGGTTGCTGGAAGGTACTGCTACGTAGCTAATGGTCCATAAATGATTTTCAATTTAATACATGATACGTGAAGGAGGTATCATGTTACCAGAGACATTCAACTTGATTTTTTCGTTTCGATTATGTAGTATTAAAATTTTATCACCGCGGATGATAAAGTTTACTAAATTATATATAAATACATTGAAGAGAATGGAACAACGGTTTTGTATGTGTTAGTTATGTTGTAACATAACTTAACATAACATCACGCCTGTTTTCCCCGAATGGGTAGGCAGAGGCGTGAACTCATTTTTACTTATTCATTAAAAACAGAGAAAAAGAGGGGTGTCATAAATTTGACATGTTTATCTGTGTGTCTGTCTGTACTCTGTATCATCGTGGCTACCAAACGAATGAGTCTATTTTAATTAATTCGGTTACAAAACAATAATATTATAAAGGTTACAGATTGGTAATATGTGTATATGTTTTTTACTTCTTCACGCTCAAACGGCTTGACTAATTTTGTATGGATTAACATATATGATACTGTCTATTCCGATAATTCCCTGGATATAAAAAAACAAATTTCAATATTTGTATAGCGGGTAACTTAACCTAGTGGGTGATTTAACCTAGATTATTCTAAGCTAAGATTTAATGAAATCTGCTCAGCGTTTGAAGATCATCAGCTATTTTATAGTTGATGAAGCAATTTGAGCAGGTTCTACAGGACTGATCGATACAAATTGAAATCATGTCTACGGCCTACAAAAGCGTGAATGCGAGAACTGTTTAAGTCTATAAATATTTTAACTGTCCCATGCCAATATATTTATGAAAATATTATGTATGTACGAATTTTTTTTAATTTTTTTGACAACAAAAAACAGTGTACATAACATTAGTACAAGAAATACGAATAAATTGATTGTACCTAGCTCTAGACTAACTTTGCTGCGACCCATAGACGTCCCACTGATGAGCACGGGTCTCCTCTAAGACTAAGTAAAGTATCAAAATCTTTTATGGGGAACTGTGTTCGCTTCTACAATAAAATACCCGAAAATATTACATGTCTCTCAGAGAATAAATTTAAGTCTTACATTAAACAAAACCTCCATAATAAAGCTTTCTATAAAATTAATGACTACTTGAACGATAGAAATGCTTGGTGCGATGTATCTCCAGCTCCACTTGTTCAATAATAATGTAATGTGATCAAATTATAAAAATTTTGAAAAGAGGCAAGAAACTACCGAGTTTCTTGCTGTGTTCTTCTTGGTAGCATCAACTTTGTGAACCGGCGGTAGATAAAAAATGTTATGACGTTCATTAAGCGTATACAAAATACCATATAATGAAAAATAAATGAATCTGAATCTGTCTTCGCTGCGACCCATAGAAATCCTACTGCTGGGCACGGATCTCCCCCACAGACACTGCTGCATGTATATTCAATGATATTTCATAAACATGATCAACTTAACGTGATGCTCATATGCATCACCAAGAATCTGCAAGATACCCAAGTTTTACTACTAGAGCTACCACTTAAAGCCAGTCCGTAAACTTTTTTCATAAAATCCTTTAACAAACACTTTTAGTTATTTAATTAATCCGTTGTATAAGTAACAAAACTTTTCTGCGTTACTTTAGACAGGCAATGACAAAGCTCGATGGCGAACTGATAATCCTACCATGAATCTTACCGCACCCTGGCACCACTATCGCTTGATAAATTAACAACCCCGTATCATTAAGAAATACAACTAAGTAGGTACCTACCTGAATGTTCGATTTTTAACCGACATTTTTTAATTATGTACAGCGATAACTTCGTCGATTACGGACCGATTTTGATGTTTTGTTTTGTGTTAAATAAGCATAATAAGGGTAGCAATGTTAGGAATAGTTGTGTTAATTGCCCTGCAGCATCAGTGATTGTATATGGATTTTCATGATTCTTCTTTTACATATTTGAAAGGTCTCACTACAGACAAGTATAAATTCAACCCCAAAGAGTAGTAAAAATTCATAATAAGGGTAGCGTAAACGATGTGTTCTTCGTGTTTATTGTGCTATATTATGTTGTATTTTAGATAGCACTTCGTCTTGAGAATAAGTATCCAAATATATGACAAAGTAAAAGTTAATAACAAGTACGTACCCGTCTTAAACAATGTATCATTTACTCCCGGTTAAAATGAAAAGATTACCATAGGATTCATTGTGAAAGTTTGTTTATCGACACACATAAATTTAAAAAAAAAGGAAAAAAAAAGTACAAACATACCTACGAATTGAATGTACCTACTCCTTTTTTCGAAGTCGGTTAAAAACTGGATCAAAATGTTTTGTGTAAAGCAGTGATTCTTAAGCTGTGGTCCGCACACCCCTTTATTTTTTTTAACGAGTGGGAAATCTTCTCAAGATGTCCGACCGCTGGGAGGAGGCCAGGGTATGTGAGATTTTTACTCACTAAAACCCCCTCGGCAGCCTTCCTGCGCATATAGTGAGGCCCCGGGATCTCCTAGGGAACGCACCGGTGCAGGTCCCCACACCTCTAGAGATCCGCAAGTATGTATATGGGGGTACGCAGTCTATATCAAGTTTTTAGTGTAAAACTTTTTTATAAGAATTCATCAGAAGAGCCAGTACTCTTACCAAACCAAATGTGTGTGTGTTGTTTACAAGTGGAATCCGATTTCAGATTACAACGTAGTAGTAACATCAACCAAATAAACATATATAAGTTGCAATAAAGCAGCACCAAGCTTCACTAACGTATTTTTTTATGAAAGATATATTGTTGTACTCGTAGGACTAAAATAAATGGTCCTAATATTTTTCCCACGGCCGTGGCACAGTGGGTCTCGATCACTGATTGTCACAAATGTCATTAGTCACATTCATTGCTCCTTCCACTGAAGCTTTACAAGGAAATTATGTGCAATCTTTATAATGATATTGATAAATGCATGAAATGTTATATTTTATGGTGCAAAGACACTAATAGACAAAACTATGAAAATATGTTGCAATATTTCCCATACCTAATCAGATACCGACTAACTTATAGACACATTGTATATGTAATCTGAATCTTAATCTGGATTTCAGTAAATAAAAAGGTATGTTCATTTTCCACGTTTCTCACGTTTAAATAATTTATTCAAACCGGGGTGCTACAGACTGTCTCTGTTCCGCATAGGTTCAATAGAACTATTTATTATAATTATGTTATCAGTCTAGTAACAACCACAAACAAATACTTCTCGAAAAAGGTTAATGCTCTCATTTAAAAATCGGAAATCTTAATTTAATGATTTAGTTTATGATACCGTTTATTAATTATAACAGTAATTCTATCCTATTCTGTATATTTTCGCTTATTTGTTGATCCTGCACACAATGAACCCACACATTATTAGAATATACTTTCTTCTCTGTTGGTTCAAGGGTTTTATACCTATGAATGTTTATAAATATTCTTGTTTTAAGAAAATTATAATTAAATTGAAACTGATCGAAGTGCGAGACGGACTCGCGCAAGTAAGCTTCCGTCCCACCAAATGAATTTTTAAGGTTGTATTGGGACCTCCTTTGGGATCAAATTTGTTTTTTTAAATTTTTGATAGCGACTACAGTTAGAATGCATGTTGCATTCTATGAAAATTTCAAGTAGGTATCTACCTATTTCCCTTCAGGAGATGTGACAGCCAGACAGAGATACAGACAGACTGCGGAGGCATATTAATTTATATTCATTCTGTCTGTCTGAAAATAAGAAATTTATCCACCTTTTTCTATAAGTGGTGATGAATGAGATCAGATCTATAATCATTTTAATATATATTCTATCAGCATTCTGATATATTGACTCCAAAATACAAGACATAAATTAAGCTTTCGTCATTATCATTCATTTAAATCTATATATATAAAAAGAGAAGGTGACTGACTGACTGACTGACTGACTGACTGACTGACTGACTGACTGACATATCAACGCAGGGCCTAAACTATAAGGGCTAGAAACTTGAAATTTTGCACAGAGGTTCCTTTTATAACGTAGGGGAGCACTAAGAAAGGATTTTTAAAAATTCACCCCCTAAGGGGGTAAAACGGGGGTGCAAAGTTAGTATGAAACTTTGCCGTTTTTGAAGTCGTTAGACGGGTAGACGTCGTTAATGGGTCTAATTCTACGCGAGCGAAGCTGCGGGCGTCCACTAGTCGATGGATAAACTGTTTGCTATATTGTTCACATGAAGTCATTATTGGTAAAACTTAATGGAACAAAAAATTCACTGACTAGTTTTGCGTCTGACACATGCATTACAAAGGCACTTATTGAATCAGCGATAAAAATGTCAAAAGGTTTCTCGACTGACCTAGCCTTGTACCTAAAGTACTCGATTATGTAATCAGGAATCTCACACCCGCTAGGCTATCCCATAACCATAACCATACATATAATATTAAGTAATGAGTATATTATGTACTTACATATAATACATAAAATATCACACAAAGTACCTATATCAAATCAGGACCATCCAGAGTGAAAACTCATGAGTTTCCAGGCAACGTCCAGGATGAAATCGCAGCGGTAGATACGCACGAAATATTTTCTATGTAAGTGCGTTTCAAGTTGTAACTGTGACCAAAAAAATACAGAACGTTATGTATAATGTTATATGAGAGGTCTGTCAATCCGCACTTGATCCCACGAAGAGGGCCTTAATTTGAAAAAAGAAGAGACCTTAGGATAATTGAGGCTCTTGGAAAATGGAGGCTTTTAAAAAATAGAGAAAACAGATGACTACAAAATTGAGGCTACAGGAAAATGAAGGGCTTTGTAAAATAGATACCTTCGATAAATAAAAGCCTTTGGAAAATATAAGCCACAGGTAAATAAAAAACATTTAAAATTGTAGGTCTTTTTAAAAGCTTTTAATAACTTCACTCGTATGTATGTACTCGTATGTCCTGGAATCTTGCAATCAATATTTCACCCACTTCCACTGAAGCTATCGAGCTGAAATTCGGCACACATATTTGGTTCCGATGACAATGCCCGAAAATAAGAATAAAAAGTTAAAAAAGCTTTTTAAAAAAAATTAACAGGTAATTAGTGTAATATAGGTAATTAGTAGATTTGCACATTTACTGCCTAAAATTCGATTTTTCAAAGCACACACTTCTCTTCCTGAAAGTTAACTTTAGGATCCTTGGTGTCTTTTTGGATATCTACTAAAGACGAAATCTGCTTCAAGAAGGATAATAGGATGCATCTAAATATGGCCAAGGTATTTCCCTTGAGAAGAACCGTTTCCTTTATTTAAAACTTTGGTGAGGCCACACATAGAGCACTGTTCTGGTCTCTCAACCAAGATCCTGAGTACCTTCAGCCATTATTAGTCTGAACTTCATACGATATAGCGTGGTAAAGATAATCGACAATTCTAGAAATCTACAATTTGGAACCCCAAGTTTACATTGGGAGGGTACATTCTTCGTGTTTGACCAGCTTTACAATGTACGCTTCTTGCTGCGCACTTGTGAACGGTCAGACAAAGTGCTTCCTTCTGATATTTTCTACTATTAAATTAAATTGTTCATGAAGGTGCAATTTTTTTTTAATTTACCTATTCATAAGGTACCTAAAACAAATTTGGTACAATATCCATTCCTGCCGAACTGCAGAACAGTTTGTCGGCAGCAGTTCTCGAGGATGTAACAAGTAAAATACATATTTAATTACCTACTGTATTATGTATACCTATTACATTTATGTACTTATTATATGTTGTATGTGACCTATATAATTACTATTGTATTCTATGTATTTCTGTATATATTTTAGCGCTATATATAATAACATGCATCTAATGTAGATAGTTGACACCTGTAGCTTGCGGTTGTTGTTATGTGCGAGGTCCGGCCAAGCCTATCTCATTTATTTAGTGCTGGCGATGCATTGGCGACCCCATTTTTATTTTCTGTGATCATAAGCAAAGTTTTCTTATATTTATGGATATTTCTAATCATAATACCAAAGGAATCGATACCCATATCGAAATGATATTTTTATTTCCATATTATTCCATAATTTGTGCCCAATTATAAGTACCAATCTTATCCAATGAGTTTGCATCGGTCATTATACTTTGCTTCATAAACAAGTCACACAGAGTTCTTATAAATTACAAATTAATTTAAGTAAGGGTATAAATCTAAGGTCTGGATAAATTTAAAACTGGATTGATTAACTATTCGATTCACATTCATTAGCGGAGAGGATTAATGGACTCCAAGGAATTTAAAAAAATCGGATGCAAGTCGGTGACAAGAGATTCAGACTCTCACCAATAAAAAGGTAAAAGGATATATGTATTAATATTCGGGACATACATACATACACGACGTGTAGTTATCACATATCGGCGACACACATGACCAGAGGCTCTGTTGCCGAAAAACGCACACATGCGACGAGATACGCCTTTATGCCAAATACGTTGCGGTATTCGGCGTTAAGGTAAGAAGTAATATAAGAGCGCATCTTCGAGTTTGCACATTTTAGTTTTAAAAGCCGGCCGTGTGAGCGGGTCATGTTAGCGAATTTTAATACGAACTGAGCTTAACCGGCTCTGTATAGGGACAAAGTGTTGCCATAACATTGGAGGCTGAACCTTGAAGCGGACAGTGGGGCCTGAAGGGCCAGAGCCCGCGCCATGGAGCCGGGGATTCTATTGTATATTCTGGTTAGTTACTCAATTATTTCTTAATATTTTAAGTCTATTTTAAATTAATTTAATGCGATAATGTAATATAAAATAATACAAAAAAATATAACATAACCAAAAAAGATTATTTTAAATAACAAACATTAAAAACAGTTTTATTGAAAGTATACGAAATGATTTTTGCTTGCTTTATTAATAATTTCATTTAATATTCATACAAATTATTTCAAAACACTTTAAATGGTTACATTAAATTTTGTTCAGTGCCTTCATATTAAAACCTAACCTAAACCTAAGTACCTAAATAGAATAGTAATTTTTGGTCAAATATATTACAATATTTAATAGTTTCAAGTGCCTTGATTAATGTATTATAGTAAAATTATAATACATTAATAAATATGAATAATTTTTATTTAAGAAAATGTCTATATTCCTGACATGAAATAATATTATTATGACGACCTTGACCTTTTCGAGATATTTGATCTAATGCTGACTCATTAGCAGACACAACCCGGAAGATTAGTGGCTTACTATCCTATTACATTACCGGTAATTGGTTAAAAAATGTATTTACTCACATGTAATTTTGTAAATCAACAATCAGTTTCTAAACCCAACCAAAACTATACAACATAAAAATCCTTAAAAAAACATACATTTAATAATTGGATTTAAAATCTAGAGTTACCTACTTAACTTGAGTGAAATATAGTAGAATATTTCAGAAGTATCTATCAAAGTAGAATCTTTAATGTATGTTAATAAAATGTAAAACTAAAACATTCGTTGATAAGATAAAAAATCTGTTAGCCGTGGGTCACATTATAAAATCTCGTATTCTTTTTGTCGTTGAGAAATGTCGTTAAAGAAACAAATAACATAGAAACAAATTCGCTGACATCATCTGATCCCCAACCTGTTTTGGCAATTTTCGCCTCTCAATAATTTGGTATGTGTAAAATTCAACATTATATTTATTTTATTTTCTTTATGTTACATACGTCTTCTGGTAACTTTACGAGTGTGCGACAGTTCCATGTAGTCAGAAAAAAATGGATGTAGAAAAAAGTTAAATACCTATATAAATGTTTGGTTATGAAAAATGCAGCAATTAACTCACTGCACGAAAACCTGCCCGTTATATAACTCTCGTTCCATTTTATTTAGCTCCATTTATATCTAGTACAGATCCTTAACTCTAATTTTCCCGTAGATTTTCCGCACAGTCTAAAACTGTGAGAGTCAGCAGTTAAAATAACGGCGGCGTCCTATATTAGATAATTATCTGCGAGGCTTGTTGTTCACTAAATGTTATAAAATCTGTGATGAACTGAGAAAATAATTATTTGGAAGTGCTATGGAAGTAATAGTGTGAAGTGTTCCTATCAGTACCTGGAAGACTCTTAACATGGACTAAAAATAAGGATTGGTAATATACATATTTGTCACGTCGTCACGTCAGAAAAAGAATGCTTTTTGCAAAGAAATTAGAATTTCGTCACCAACAGAACTTCCAATTTCATTGGTTTGTTGAATAATTAGAATATTTTCCTAGTTTTTATTTCAATGCAAAGTATATTGGTTGAATCTTGATCAATTTAATGATTATCATCTATCTATTCTTTTAATTGATACCATATCCTTGGTATTGTTGATCGAAGCCATATCCATTCGAAATAGTTATACTTGCTGTTAGTTTGTTAAGAATTTATCCTTCAGATTTCTGATGATTACTACTCAGCATCAGGTCAAGGATATCATGTTTTTTGCAAAATCGTTGAAATGACTGGTTTCCAATTTTGAATCGATCATTGTTCGATTGCTGCGCATAATATACCTTCATCAACTAGAACAGAACTGATTCAGACGATTTTCAAACCTTTTGTGGGATTAAAATACTTCTGCTGAAGTACATTAGTGTATAATAAGTATATTAAGTATATTAGTGTAGTCGATGGTTAATTCGTGACTCGCTCGCTTCGACCCATAGACGTTCCACTTCTGGGCACGGGTCTCCCCCACAGACACTGCTGCGGGAGGTCTAGAGCATACTCCAACACGCTGCTCCAATGCGGAATGGTGGAGGGGTTAGTGGCCAACACAGTGTCGAATGTTCTCAAGCCACCCGTTTCCAGCATTGAAAACAATCGGGACCGACGGCTTAACGTGCCCTCCGAAGCACGGTAGCTTCCATGAAATTTACCACTAGCGGTCACCCATCCACAAACCGACCGCACCCGTCGTTGCTTAACTTTTTCGATCACATTGAATCGACGCGAGCCATTGGGCTATGGACGCTACATTCGTGACTAGTTTAGCTCTTTTATTCTCTTTCGTCTGCGTACTGTAAAAGTATTGATTAAGATTGTTAATAAGGAATCGCACTTTATTTTCATAACACATGAAAGTAATCTTTTCATCTCAGAATTCGCGATATGAGTACGTGCAAGACATTCGCACGAAAATGTTCGAAGACTGCACAATGTCAGCTTGGCACCATAAAAGTTGTTTTATACTTCATAAAATATCACGAACCGCTTCGCATGACATCTATACTAAAAGTAAGAAATGAGAAATGCGTTGTAATAATTTTTATTTTCATTCAGCATTTTTATTTTTGTATAAAGACAATTTACGAGAACGAAAATAAAAGCGAGACGTTATAAAATTTTAAGATTAATTTTTAATTTCCACGTCCAAGCCATATTGTCTAAAATTGTGATCTTTAGTCAGATTTTCACCGTTACAAAAGTCAAAAAAGTTATGTGAAGCATCATAACAAGAACATATTAATTTAAAAAAGCAAATGTGTCAATGAAATGAATGTTTAATGATTCAAAAGGGAAAACTGCATTCCTTTTTATTAAAAGCTTTTATTTAACTTCACTCGTATGTATCCATTATTAATGTATGTAAGTATGTAAGTATGTCCTGGAGTCTTGCAATCAATATTTCACCCACTTCCACTGAAGCTATCGAGCTGAAATTTGGCACACATATTTGGTTCCGATGACAATGCATGAAAATAAAAAAAAAGTTTTAAAGAGCTTTTTAAAAAAAAAAATTTTTAACGGTATAATTAATCACAACTGAAGGGCGATCTTACTTATGATGTTAGGTATGATAAATGCGAATATTTTATAAATGCCGTAGATGCGTATTTCGTTACCTTCATACAGACTATGTTAAAGAGGTAGTTATAGAAGTAGAATTCACAAATACAGTTACAACAAGCCTTTTTTTAAATCAGTCTAGAATACTCGTAGGTACGAGTAGGTACATCAAGAAAGTTTCATACACACCAATTAGATTTATGGCGGTCTTCAACAAAACACACGTTTTAGCTTGTATACTGTTTATTAGGTTTCCTCGACAGACTATGAGATAGGGAACTCTAAAAAAGCGTGAATAGAACTCTTCTTCAAGTCCAGTGGCACATTATTGATTTATGAGCAGACGAGACACCTGATAGTTACAATCAGGTGTCTGTTTGTATGAAAAATAAAAAATAAATCATTGGTTGGTCTTAATTTAACTTAACAGTTGGATTATGGGATTGGAATTGGAAGCTGAAATCCCATTTACTGCGTTATCGCCGCACCTTTATCTTCTTCACCTAAGTCACATGTCTAATGCCATTGGTTTTCTTTGATGACCTTGGCGACATTTTCATTTTATAACCAAAAGCAAAGGTGTAATAGCATTGACACTGAACTGTACACAGGCACTTGAAAAATACACGTATTGCATAACCAACATCAAGACAAACAAGTTTCACGCTTTCATTAACATGGTATATATGTTTGTATGTATGTAACGGAATCTTTGAATCTCGCCCACTTCAAAACGTCGATTAATTAGAATCTCTGCACACTTATCAAGGAGCGATGACAATGAAGTAAATTAAATAGTTTGTCCAAATATCCTGACCAGGATTTTCAGGATTAGCAATTTTAGGTTATCTACAAAAGTGTGTTATTAAGGTTTTTTTTTAATTCGGTTTAGTTTAAGCATAGAGTAAGGAATCGGAAAAACTTTACTGTAGCTATTTTTCTATTATTTAAAAAATAGACCTACACATTATGAAGATCCTTGCTATAGAGTTTGGAATTCCGGCTTGCTCTAGTTGTTTTCCTTGAACCCAGAGCTAATATGGACGCAACATAATGGACCTATTAATAAATTCACATAAAATTTACTACTTAAACTATAGACCAAACATTAATTTGGATTCATACCAATTAAATTACGGTTGATGTCATAATAAATTATTGTAAGATGAATGTACACATAATGTTTGTTATTTTATGAAAAGTTTATATGTATCTACCTACAGAACGTTTTATTTACAGTAGTGTATGCTTTTTTGCTGCCAACATAAATTTTTATGGTCTTTATGATGTGTTGCACAAAGTACCTACTCCTTCTTGTTTCAGAACAATAAAGTTGAACGTCCTCTTATGTCAGATTAGACAAAATATCAACGTCATAGGACATGTCCGAACTGTATGTCGATTTTTGCAAGCGTCCTACGCAAATGCTGACTATCTTATCGAATCAACTAAAACACTTAGACAGACCTAATGGGATTTAATTATCGAGAAGAAGTTGAATAATCGATACAATTAGCTATGATCAAGAGCTAGAAATGTATTTTTTAATCACTTTTTGGAACTAATAGAAATACATAAAGAAAAATTATAAAAGATTCCTATTGTAAAAAATAAACCTGTGCTAAATACATGTGCATGTAGTTATGTAGATAAGCAAGCAATCCTAAGCAAATTTCTTTTGGTAGTTACCTAATCTTCAACTTGTTACTGAAAGGACCTTAACTTTGTGCTGATAATGTGCAGTCTATTATTTGTGTTTTTATTGCTCAGAGAAAAATTATGTTTTGGTGCAATACTCCACACCAATTCATTTTACTTACATAGGTACTACAATACAGAATATTTAACGATACCCTGATTGTGTGCCGGACACAAAGAAACAGAACCGGGTTGTCATGTCTAGAACTATGTTAGCAGACATCATTACCGTAAACTTTTAAAGTTATTGTGCGACTTACATAACAAATGCTGGTACGTTGGTATAGAAGGTATCGTCTTTAGTTACTTACAATAATGTTCCGTTAAGAGAGAAATAAGAGGACTGCCGTATGGAGTGCCAAGTGACGCACCATCATGACTCACATGGTAACATGACACTGGTCAGCTGACGACCTTTCTGCCAGCAATACGGAGACCATTAACGCGATATGTAAGTGGCAGACTTTCATCAAATTATTTTTCTACTAGCTTATATAGTATGTAGACTTTGACTCAATTAAATCGCATGTAATTGAAATTGTACTAACATTTATGTACTTAGCCTGGCTGAAAATATTTATAAGAGTGTACCTACCAAATTTAAAATGAAAATTGTAAATTATTTATTATGCTGACACATAACATTGGTGTTTTATTAGCTTAGTCAACATACCAAAAATTAAATTATTAATCAACAAATTAAAATTTGATAAATCGAAGGAGTATTAAGATGAACAATACACATTAAAATGAGAAATACGGTAAATATGTATAATGTTCTGATACCTACCAACCAACATAAGAATATTATCCATTGAGGCCTCATGTTTCTTGTTAACAAAATACTCTGTTACCTTATGAATTATTAACCACATGTTCTCCATTGATAATACACCTAGTAGCATGTTGTTGTCTTTGAACTTATATTATCTAATTATAACGTCTATGACTGCTCCAATGATTTTGTAGTCCCTAAGATATACGCTTATGTTTTAAAACAATATTTTAGTAGGTTTATGTATACAAGGGATTTTAAAGTCACAGTACATTGACATTAACTAACTTGTAACTTCCAGTGTGCGACAATGGGTTTAGAAGTCGGACATTTGTTTAGCTCATTGTCGTGTCAATCATTGGGTCCAATATGTAAATGCTGGGGGCAAAAAATATTCGGCATAGGTACTTGATCTTGCCCGTTGGATTGAAATTGGATGATGATGATCTGGTAACAGTATGTTTTTTTAGTAAATCACATTTGCCCAATGTGGATAAATTAAACCGCAAATCAAATGCTCTTTAGTCCTCAAAATAAAATTTAATTACTGTTTACTTCGATACTAAATATTTCTTAAATAAATAAAATAATAAATAATAAATATCTTGGACATTCTCACACACGGCCAACTGACCCCAAAGTAGGCAGAGCCTGTGTTATGGGTGTCAGAGACTGATATACATATATAGATATTTTTAAATACATACTTAAATAGATAATTAACATCCAGACACAGAACAAATACAAGTGTTCGTCACACGAATATTTGTCCTGAGTGGGATTCGAACCCACGACCTTTGGCGCGACAGACAGGGTCACTACCGATTGCGCCAACGGGCCTGTCATAATAATATAATATTTAATCAATAAATTAAATAAATAAAGATTCCTTTTAGTGAATTTGAAATTAAATTATATTACCTAATGAAAAACATTACATAACATCTCATTCAAACAAATGTTCAACAAATCATTTATTTAACATAATGTTAATTAAATATATTTCATTAACGAATATAAAATTCAAAAAAGTCAGTTGAATGTAGACATTTTAAATAGGAAGTGATGGAACTAATATGTGTTGACAAACTCCGCGTTTTTTTTATTTCACTAAAACTACAACTACAAAGGGTTGAAAATAAAGTTCTAAACTAAAGTAAAATGAGGTATTGTTTGTCCAGGCATAATGTAAAAGCTATTTATTGGGGTTAACATGAAGGGAATACCTATTAAACAAGGAAGATTTTCTAGGGTTTCACTGGGTCGAGATTGTCCAGAAATGTTCATGAGGTGAATAGTCACAATAATAGGTACTCTTAGTTTCGGATAAAAAATATGATAATGTACCAATCATGTGAAAAAAAATTAATAGAAATTAATTTTAAGCATTTTTAACTATGCGACAGCTAATAGATAGCTAAGCAATTTTAATGAGTAAAATGAATCATGTCTATTTTTAATATTATGATACAAACATATCGATCCGGTTATTTGCGTGTGCGACGAGTGAGCTTAGAATGGCTTAAAGGTTGAGGATGCGTGCCGGCTCACCTTTTACGCGATGTGCGATTTGTATGACGTAATAGAACCCTGTGACCTTTCATCGCCATTGAATAATCATAAAATGGTAAACGACATTGTAAATTATAATAGGAATATGTACTGATATATTTAAAGGTGTTAGTCTTGCCCTATGCCTTAGACCTATATTATAATTTATAACTATAAATGTTGGTCTAGTGGTCATAACCGCGACTGCTATACTAGAGGTCCTGGGTTCGATCCCCGTGTTGGGCAATAACTATAATGGGTTTTTCCAACTTGAAATGCCTTGAATTTTTCTACTAGCTTATATAGTATGTAGACTTTGACTCAATTAAATCGCATGTAATTGAAATTGTACTAACATTTATGTACTTAGCCTGGCTGAAAATATTTATAAGAGTGTACCTACCAAATTTAAAATGAAAATTGTAAATTATTTATTATGCTGACACATAACATTGGTGTTTTATTAGCTTAGTCAACATACCAAAAATTAAATTATTAATCAACAAATTAAAATTTGATAAATCGAAGGAGTATTAAGATGAACAATACACATTAAAATGAGAAATACGGTAAATATGTATAATGTTCTGATACCTACCAACCAACATAAGAATATTATCCATTGAGGCCTCATGTTTCTTGTTAACAAAATACTCTGTTACCTTATGAATTATTAACCACATGTTCTCCATTGATAATACACCTAGTAGCATGTTGTTGTCTTTGAACTTATATTATCTAATTATAACGTCTATGACTGCTCCAATGATTTTGTAGTCCCTAAGATATACGCTTATGTTTTAAAACAATATTTTAGTAGGTTTATGTATACAAGGGATTTTAAAGTCACAGTACATTGACATTAACTAACTTGTAACTTCCAGTGTGCGACAATGGGTTTAGAAGTCGGACATTTGTTTAGCTCATTGTCGTGTCAATCATTGGGTCCAATATGTAAATGCTGGGGGCAAAAAATATTCGGCATAGGTACTTGATCTTGCCCGTTGGATTGAAATTGGATGATGATGATCTGGTAACAGTATGTTTTTTTAGTAAATCACATTTGCCCAATGTGGATAAATTAAACCGCAAATCAAATGCTCTTTAGTCCTCAAAATAAAATTTAATTACTGTTTACTTCGATACTAAATATTTCTTAAATAAATAAAATAATAAATAATAAATATCTTGGACATTCTCACACACGGCCAACTGACCCCAAAGTAGGCAGAGCCTGTGTTATGGGTGTCAGAGACTGATATACATATATAGATATTTTTAAATACATACTTAAATAGATAATTAACATCCAGACACAGAACAAATACAAGTGTTCGTCACACGAATATTTGTCCTGAGTGGGATTCGAACCCACGACCTTTGGCGCGACAGACAGGGTCACTACCGATTGCGCCAACGGGCCTGTCATAATAATATAATATTTAATCAATAAATTAAATAAATAAAGATTCCTTTTAGTGAATTTGAAATTAAATTATATTACCTAATGAAAAACATTACATAACATCTCATTCAAACAAATGTTCAACAAATCATTTATTTAACATAATGTTAATTAAATATATTTCATTAACGAATATAAAATTCAAAAAAGTCAGTTGAATGTAGACATTTTAAATAGGAAGTGATGGAACTAATATGTGTTGACAAACTCCGCGTTTTTTTTATTTCACTAAAACTACAACTACAAAGGGTTGAAAATAAAGTTCTAAACTAAAGTAAAATGAGGTATTGTTTGTCCAGGCATAATGTAAAAGCTATTTATTGGGGTTAACATGAAGGGAATACCTATTAAACAAGGAAGATTTTCTAGGGTTTCACTGGGTCGAGATTGTCCAGAAATGTTCATGAGGTGAATAGTCACAATAATAGGTACTCTTAGTTTCGGATAAAAAATATGATAATGTACCAATCATGTGAAAAAAAATTAATAGAAATTAATTTTAAGCATTTTTAACTATGCGACAGCTAATAGATAGCTAAGCAATTTTAATGAGTAAAATGAATCATGTCTATTTTTAATATTATGATACAAACATATCGATCCGGTTATTTGCGTGTGCGACGAGTGAGCTTAGAATGGCTTAAAGGTTGAGGATGCGTGCCGGCTCACCTTTTACGCGATGTGCGATTTGTATGACGTAATAGAACCCTGTGACCTTTCATCGCCATTGAATAATCATAAAATGGTAAACGACATTGTAAATTATAATAGGAATATGTACTGATATATTTAAAGGTGTTAGTCTTGCCCTATGCCTTAGACCTATATTATAATTTATAACTATAAATGTTGGTCTAGTGGTCATAACCGCGACTGCTATACTAGAGGTCCTGGGTTCGATCCCCGTGTTGGGCAATAACTATAATGGGTTTTTCCAACTTGAAATGCCCGGTAGCAGCTCGGAGTCTAGATTTGTGTCTGGTGTATAGCAATAGGCTCACCACCTATTTGCCACCACCTACATGGGACCCAAACATACCTGGTGAAATGTGGATGTATACACACCTCTGGCTACCCCTTCGGGGAAATACAGGCGTGATGTTATGTTATGTTATAAGCTTGTTCTTAACGTTAGTAAAGACATTTAAACATACTTATATCGTTCGTTTTTGTAGGTAAAACCTATATTGTGAAGAGCATAGCTCATGATAAATTAGATTATTTTGAGCGGCTTAGGGATCAATGCCTTAGATAATAATTGTAGACATTCTTACATACTCGTATTCTTTGCCTGACATGCTCGTCTCGATTGATAAGTGCAGATAAATTTAAATGTTATGTTTCTTGTTTTTAAATTATTCTGCCTTATCAACCTGCAGCTGCGGAATAGCTGCTTCTGTTTTTAAGGACATGAAATAGTAAACATGCACTTGACCCAGAAGTCATCTTAACCTTTGGAACTTGGGTTATACTAAATAACAATTAATTTAAAAAAAAAAAGGTTTTTATAAATCTTTTATTTTATTTTTATTCTGCTGTGAACCTGTAATAAGATATAGATGGACAAAAGATGGAAAGGACTTTCCAATTTATTTTATTATCATTTTCTCATTAAATCTAGTTATATATTATACTGGGTGGATTTGCCAACTGATAATGATAATGCCAACAGGCTTATTAATCCAGAAAACGAGGTGTAACCAAGGAAAAATGAGGCAGAAGTACTGTATTATGTCTTTGCAATACAATTAGTATACTTAGCTTTCCGCAAAGCTTATTAGCATAAAAGCTTTTATTGATCGAAGCTTAATAGATATTAAGTAAAAGCGTATTAGGTCACTCAAAACTATTAAGTGTTTAAAAAATAGAATAACATCAATGTTTTGATGTTAGTGTGCACATCGATTAATTCTATTGATCAGCTGTTGTCAATATCAAAGGTTAATCATTGACTTTCACTCATGCATTGTACTCGGTCCGCCTCTGCCGGATGCAAGCGACCTTCACCAGTTTGTTAAGCCACTTAACGCCTAAAATGCTGTACAAACAGACCAGCTTGACATCACATAACCTGCTGACGGTGGCGTCACCTCCACACCTTGACTTGTATATTTGACCACATGTAAAAGTCACAATTAATCACATGAAAAATGTTGTATTTTATTCAATGACGATGTCGTATTTAACATAATGTACTTGATTTTTAAACATTTCTTGACTGCTAACGAAAAATGATTTCTTGTAGCATAATTTGAACAATACAAACTAACATTACCTACCAAAAACAAACAAAACAGAAATGCTTGGGTCCTAAGCTGACACCTTATCGCCCATAAGAAGGATTACCTGCCTATTAGCCCACTACCTATTAATGTATGCCAATGTAGGCATACTGCCAACCCTTTCATTGGGCTCCTTTCACTAGGTACGTACGTTTCTAGATTGTACTACTGCTACTACGACAAAGGTGGAGACAATTATAAAAACGATTAAATAGAATTTATTAGAGTCACCCAAAAAAGGTATAGCATATTGTAGAAAGAAAAATCGTACAGCATACCGCAGAAAAAATTCTGTTATTCAATGAAATTATAGTAATTAATTGACAACTTGTATGTCTGACCTTAGTAGCTAACTTGTTGTACCCGTTTTTAGTAGAAACAATGGTACCTAGTATCGTGTAAAACCACAAAATTTGTAGATACATACATATATAAATGCCTAGCCTTGCCTTCTAGCAGTGCCTATGTATGGAACAAACCAGCCATAAATTAACTTAAACTGTTGTTTACTTAACTGTTTACTTAACTGTGTTGTTGTCTTAAACTGTTGTTTGGCAAATAATTTAATTTTATCTCTAAAGTAAAATAATATTAAGGCAAAGAAGTAGGTAACTTCGAAAAATATTTAATCATCTCCATAGTTAGAAAATAAAAAAATTAAACTATGAATGATTTTGAAATTAATTATATACTTATATTGAGAACAAATTATGTAGGTACACTTGTTTTAGCTTTAGAGTGTTTTGTCATCTTTATTCAAACTCAATTCAGAATTCTAAGCAATTAAGCAAGTTTATTAATGTAATGAATAAGGTGGATTTCCATCAAAACCATATTTCTTCTGTAATAATAAAAACCTTTACAACCATTGTGATACCAATGAAAATTGATTGAGAATTCTTTATCTAAAGACAGCAATACTACTTGTACTAATGTATTCTGTGGCAATACTGACCTTGATTAGGTCTTGTGTTCGAGTCAGAGCCAACACTTTTCAACTCTTATGCATAGCTCTTCTGCTGAACTACAAACTCTCGTTTCAATAAGGGTACCTACATGACGTTTCGGCTAATATTTGATTTGTCATCCAAAAATGACAAATTTATTTCAAATTAAACTTTTTATTACAATCTATGTCTGCACATTACCATTATAATTTTACTCGGTGGTTTCTTATTGATTTGTCGAGATTCACGTTTAGTAACTCTATCCATGACCATATTGACCATATGTTAGGTATCTATTTCAATTAATAGGTTGGAGGAACCTATGCCACTATGCCTTATGTTAATTCCTCTCCTCAGTATGCATGGCCAAGATAAACTCTCTAACCAGTACGAATATATTAATATCCACATCTTAGATCTATGTAAATAATAAATTAATGTATATCAAACTAACTTTCAGTTTGGGGAATAGATGAATACTGAAACCCTGTAACCACAGGCTTCTGTCACATTGTATCTAGTTTAAAGGCGCAGTCCAATAAACTGTGAAATCAAAGCTTCGGAATGAAAGCGAGAAAAGAGATCCTAATGGTAAAATAATTGACTCTCAATACATATAATTGCTAATACCTATTTAGTGGCATCGCATCAATATTAATGGTATGAATTAATGAACCTAGAACTCGTAGTAACAAGAAGTAATACCTACCTTTTAGTCTCGCACCTTCAAATCGCCGATAAAATAACCATTTAATTTATTGGTATTGTCAAACTAATCTAAGGTCCGCGTCAGACTATTATGAGACACTTGTATAAAAATGTTAATGAAACGTGTTTATAGGAATACACAATATAGAAATCTAGTATTTTATAGCAATAAAATCTGCATACCTACTTTGCTAAGCATGTACTTACTCAGGAATTAAAATGTAGCTAGGTACCTGTATATTTTTACATGCATGCAGGATATCAAACTGGTATCTATTAATGCTTATTAACTAGCGAGTTGTAGTAAGTAGGTACTAAACACGAAGAGAGGGCATAATCTCTTTTGAAGAAACATTGCCAAATCGAGTAAGTTTATTCTGTACAACGTCCTATAGTTTTTTGAGGACTGTGAATTAACATTATTTGGTTTCTGTGCCAAAGGTCTTATTGTTTGGTGAAATTTCGCTACAACGGATTTTTTCGAATGCTTACACGTATATCCGTGATCAAAACATATGTAGTTGAGCATCAGCTACCTATACAGTCTTCCGTACGTGATAACGTAGCAATGAGACGGAGCAGTTAAGGTGGGAGCCACGTACAATTTGGACATTGCTAAAATTTAAACCGCGCGTGAACTGAATCAAAAACCCGTGTGAATCCGTGTGGCCTGGGGCGCGGTGGTGACTGGATATCCCAGTTCGTGATCGACGTGACCGTAATCCGTTCAGAATTAACTTGTTCCATTTCCGCAACTTCTGAAGAACACAGCCCGAGCACTACTACTGGCATATTCATAATTTTGCAATCAAGTATGTATCAACAAAGGTTATTGTTGAACTGATTACCTATTTCATATATTCAGTTGTTACAATTGACTACTTAATACATGTGTGTGTCGGTCTATGTTATGTTTCATTTTATTTTCAAATCGCAGTTTTCTGTTATGCACCTACATGTACGAAATAATATGATTTATATATAAAGCTTTGATAAAAGTTATATTTTTACACTTATTTTATTCGCATCAACTTCCATTAATATAAATATAAATTAATAGGAGAATAGATAATGTAACATTTTTAGAATTAGATTGTCTCTACAATTCCTTAACTCAAATAATTATTCGCACTCAAAACACAGAGTTTTGGACAATATTTGCGAAGGTGAAGGAAACAAATGAGGTGACAATTAGCGTAATTCCGTAATTTAGGCATAAACAAGAAGTCTAGAAACTTTTCCCTTTTGTAAGGGCAAGACAGTTACCATATTACTTTAGTAGGTAGATACAGGAATTCATAGAGAGTCAATGAAAGTGGGAGGAGATTGATTTTGATGTGGTGAAATTGATCTAATGCTAGCTATGCTAGCAAATCCATCAATATAAATGCCATAAAATTCTGCAGGTTGGTTACATTTTACTTTTCATAACACTCAAATCAAGTATCCAACATATCATTCAAATACAAACACGCGCATTCTCGAATCCCTAATGGCTAAAGGCGCCTCCTTAAATGTTTTGCAATAGATTACCAATTTACCTCTGGTGACGTATACCTACCTACCTACAAATAAACTTAAGTGTGTCATGAATTTTTAGCGTCCTCATAGGAATATGATGACATACCCTTCTATGTGTTTATTAAGAAGCCTAATAGTATAGACCTTGGGATTTATTTTTAAACAAAGGACCTTACTGAGCTCTGACCACTACAATATAATAATTACCTATTTACCTAGTTGATTTACCTACAGGAGTTGGGAAACTCCTCGACTGCCTAAAACAAATTGAAAAAGAAAAGAAGATAAATAGAAAATATTGTAGTTCCTTTTTTCTGTTAATTACAACATTATATAAACTACTTCTACTACTAAAAGCTACTACTAATATAAGCAGTAGCATAGAGTAAGGAGTATTTAGTTTAAATGTTATTTCAATACTTAAAACTTGTTTTGAATTCAAATCTTACTTGGATTTATTGACCAGAAAAAAACAAAAGCAATTATCCATGTAGTGAATTAAACAAACCTTTAACAAAACCATAATAAATACCGAATTTATAAAAACATCTGAACATTCATGTATTAGGCGAATAACAAAAGCTGTTATGACATCACAGAGGTGCGTCTAGACCTGTTGCAAGCGTTTGCGCTAAGAACCTGCTTCATTACTTAATGTTGCAATGCTAAAAACATACAGACGGTGTAATTTTTTTTTTAAAACAAAATATTTTTTCTAGCAACCTTATTTTCGGTTTCATCATCACCATTCATATATTCAATATTTGTCCTCTTGAAAGGTTCTCTGGACTCTATAAAGCTAAGCTTGCTATTTAAAGTCAAATTTAATATGGAAACAATGCAACGCAAAATTATGGAAATTTAATAGGAATAATAGCAATTTACCACCACCACCACAACTCTTGGGCACAGGTCTCCTCTTAGAATGGGAGGGGTTAGGCCTTAGTTCACCACGCTGGCCAAGTTCCGATTGGCAGACTTCACATGCCTTCGAGAACATTATGATGAACACTCTGGCATACAGGTTTCCTCACGATGTGTCCTCCACCGTTATAGCAAGTGATATTTAATTTCTTAAATCGCACATAACTTGAAAAGTCATTGGTGCATGCCGCTTGGGTTTGAACCCGGACCGCTCGTGTGAGAGGCGAATTCGATAGCTATTGGGATGTCACCGCTTGTCGTTT
This sequence comes from Carterocephalus palaemon, assembly GCA_944567765.1. NCBI lineage: Eukaryota > Metazoa > Arthropoda > Insecta > Lepidoptera > Hesperiidae > Carterocephalus > Carterocephalus palaemon. The sequence goes on along the minus strand of OX155643.1, from coordinate 6,929,320 downwards.
TTTTGTCTATTTTCGGTTTAAAGGTATCTAATTCTCATTAAATAAAAAAAATAGAATAAATATTAGAAGGTATTAATACACAAGACCTTACATATACATATTAAAAATAACAACTCCTAAATCAAACTTTCTTGTTACAGGCTTCGCTAGTGATAACTCACGCTAGCGAGACCAAAGAACCAAAGAATGTCACAGTAGTGACGACAGAAAAGGCTGTAGAACAGGCAACTGAGGCTCGGCAGGGAAGACAACTCGACTCATACGGCTACGCACAGAACAACAACGAAGTGGTAGTTGATATCGAAGACGCTGGCAAGAAACAATACTACGAAACCAATTATGACACGAGTGAGTAGCTATTGTGTTCACCGCCTATAAACGGTACGGCACCGTCTCCGTCGTTAGTGATCGGCAGGCTTAAGCAACTCCGGGCGCTATCGGTTCGTGGATGGGCTCCGCTGCGACCCTTAGACGTCCGACTGCTGGGCACGGGTCTCCCTCACAGACATTTCTGCGGGAGGTTTAGAGCATACTCCACCACGCTGCTCCAATGCGGATTGGTGGACGGGTTCTATTACCGCTACCAGCACAGGTAGTGAATACCGTTTATATATGAATCGGTCTATAAAACTACGTTTTTAATTTCCCTTTTATATATAAATAAATTACTTGCTGTAACGGTGAAGGATACAAAGATCGTGAGGAAACCTGCAGGCCTGAGAGTTCTCCATAATGTTCTTAAAAGTATGTGAAGTCTGTCAGTACCTACGCAATTGGCCAGCGGGGTGGACAAAGGCTTAACCCCTCCCATTCGGAGAGGAGACCCGTGCCCAAGAGTTGTGGTGGTGGTGGTAAATTGCTATTATTCCTATTAAATTTCCATAATTTTGCGTTGCATTGTTTCCATATTAAATTTGACTTTAAATAGCAAGCTTAGCTTTATAGAGTCCAGAGAACCTTTCAAGAGGACAAATATTGAATATATTAATGGTTATAATTTATGGGGTAGTAGAGTGAAAAAATTAAAGTGAATAACCTTTCAGCGACAAAAAAGTTAAAAAAGTTAAGTTAACGTTAAGCAAACATGATCCCCCAATAATGATTTCGTTTCCATTTTAGGTGCATATGGTTTCGGTTACGACGTCGGTCCCAACAACCAGTTCCATCACGAGATCCGCGGACCCGATGGCGTGACATACGGTTGTTACGGTTACGTCGACGCCAATAAAATCCTTCGAGCCACCCACTATGTCGCTGATAGCCATGGCTACAGAGTCGTCGAACCCGATAAACCCGTGGAGGTGTTCCCTGATGATGAAAATCAATTAAACGAAAAGTTAGTAGTGGGATACATATATCAAAAGAATCTAGGGATACATTATTCCGATATTCATCATGCTTTATAGTTTAAAATCTATATAATAAAAATGAATCGCAAAATGTGTTGGTAAGCGCATAACTCAACAATGCCTGGACCAATTTGGCCAATTCTTTTTTATTCGTTACGTCTTGTTCGTTGAAGTTCAAGGATGGTTTTTACGACAGAAAAATTTGAAAATTCATACCCTAAGGGGGTAAAACAGGGGTGCAAAGTTAGTATGAAGCTTTGCCGTTTTTGAAGTTAGTGAATGTGTAACGCGAGCGAAGCTGCGGGCGTCCACTAGTCTAATATATAAAATTTCCATGTCACAATGTTTGTTACCGTACTCCTCCGAAACGGCTTGACCGATTCTCATGAAATTTTGTATCAGTATTCAGTAGGTCTGAGAATCGGCTAACATCTATTTTTCATCCCCTAATTTTTATTTTTTTATTTTTAGATAAATTTGATTTTTTATTTTTTTATGATACAGCTTTAGAAAATACATACAACCCTGAATTTTCAACCCTCTACGATCAACCCCTATTTTTCCATCGCGATTTTTATTTTTAATAATTTCCTTCAATTATGATTGGCAAAACAACGTTTGCCGGGTCAGCTAGATAGCTGTTTTTATTGGAATAAAAAAATACATAAAACCCTAAATTTTCAAGTAGTAGATATAGTAGTAGTATTGGTGGTAGTGGTAATGGTATTGGTAGTGGTAATTGTGTAGGATCAATAGGATTGTTTTTTTACATACATATGTGTTCACCTAGATTGGGAGTTTTAAAATATTATTGTTACCCATAAACAGAAAATTTGTTTTGCCTACAGTTCTGGAAACGACCCGCCCTCCGACAAACCTGGTGTAACCTTACCATGGGACCAGCTATACTTCCCCAAAGGTTGTGGCAGAACGCCAGGCGGAGTGCCGCCCAGGCCGCCGCCGAAGCCCACCCGACCGCCGCGCCCGCCCCCGGACAGCTCTGGCCAGACAAGCAACCCTAAGCCTGGCGTAGTACCTGGACCTGGTAAATACATACCTACTTTCTACTATCTGCCGCTGCTACAACTCATCTATAGAGGGCACGGGTCTCCCCCACAGACACTGCTACGGGAGGTCTAGAACATACTCCACCCCGCTGCTACAATGCGGATTGCTTGAGGGGTTAGTGGCCAACCCCGTTTCGAATGTTTTCAAGCCGCCCGAACGTCATCGACAATGCATAAAGATTGTTTTTACCATTAAAAACAACCAGGACTGACAGCTTTACGTGGCCTCCGAAGCACGGTAGTGCCCATGAAATTTTTGCCGCTAACGGTCTTCCATCCACAAACGATCGCGCCTGTCGTCGCTTAACTCTGTCGACCACATTAAATCGACACGAGCCGCTGGGGCTATGGTCAGTTCCTACTACTCTTACAGCCTAATAAGTAGTTATCTGTAATACAGTCGGCTATCAGAGACGTCTAGACAGAGCAATCGTCCGGGTTCGCAGGGCGAGTCATACCGAACTACAAAACACTCGTTCGCTACAAGCAATCGACTGTGAAATTTGAAATGACGCATTTACTAATATATAACAATAACAAATATATAAATTAACTAAAAATAAAATTTAATAATATGAAATCGCTGCGCGGCAATTTAAGCATTTCCCGGGACTTCAAAGGCGATGGTCCACTGTAACCTTCGATAGCATGCCGCATAGGTAACGGTAACAGTGGTATTTAAAAGGCTGAGATAAACCAATAGGTACTTATGATGTTTTCGTAGGTCAAGGCGGCTACTATCCTGGTTACCCTGGATCTGTGGGGACCCCCGGCAGCCCAGGATACCCCGGCACCCCTGGCTCCCCCGGCTCTCCCGGAGGCCCTGGAGGACCCGGTGGACCAGGAGGACCCGGCTACTACCCAGGAACAGGTACATGAGAATGAGCTACTAAATCAATCATTCTCTTACAACTTTTTTTATTATCGTTTACTTAAACAGTATACGAGCTAGGAACTCACGGAGCGATTTTGTCCCGTGCCTGCCGCGGTTGCGGAACTGCGGTTTTATTTCTAAACTCACGAGACCGCTTATTTACGCGGTTACGCAGCCATCGCGGTTGAGATCATCGCCCACCACGTTTGCGGGTGTAAAACACTTTGTGAGATGCGTTGCTTTCATTTTTTACATATATGTATATGCATGTTGCATTCTACAACAGTTGCGGGCCCTCAATCTCGGCGGGCGCGGGTGAAAACCCTTCCGTGAGCCTCGTTACTACAGAGCTTTGGGTCCCGGTTTTGTTAGTAAATCAAATAAAGTTACATTGACCTTTGACCAGGATCACATCCTATAACTATACTCTATTAAACTATAACTCTATTAAATTAAACTCCTATAACTCTATTAAATTATCAGTAATACCGAGTTCAGATCTGCGTCATAAATTTTCTTTATAAACATATGCTTATAATTTTCAGGCTCTGGTGGACCGAACGGACCCGGCGGACCTAACGGTCCTGGTGGGCCCAACGGACCAAGTGGACCCAACGGACCTGGTGGACCCAACGGACCGGGTGGGTCATGTACGTATACTCTATTCGATATATTAAAATAATTTCTGCGCAGATTTATGCATTTGTAAGTGAATCATTATTCTGAAATGACTGCCATTAATGCGATATTATCCATATCCATACTAATATTATAAATGTGAAAGTGTGTTTGTTTATTTATTTATTTGTTTGTTTGTTTGTTTGTCCGGCTTTCACGTCGCAACGAAGCTATTATATGGTATGGTTTTTGTGTGTGGAGATAGTGAGGAGGGTGGAGAGTTTTACCGCGGTAAAACATCCCCATGGGAAGATATCGATGTTTTGTTATTTGCTAGATATTTAGTTCCGGACATTGTTAATAGATGGCGTTAGAACAATTTAGAAGCAGTTAGTATAGTGGTTAAGTAGTTAGTATCTTTTAATCGTGGAACTGTCACTATTCATCCACCACAAATATGTCATGTATGATAAACAACTCATTGTTAATTCCCTTTGACCACGCGGGCGGAGCCGCGGGCAAAAGCTAGTTATATATATTTATTTATAATCAACAATCAACAGCCTATAATATAAATTGTATGCTTCTAGTTATGAAAATGACAAAACTTTCATAGAACCTTTCAACCCCCTTTTCAACCCTTTACAACACTTTTTTCCAAATAAAAAGTAGCCTACGTCCTTTCTCAGGCTCTAGACTATCTGTCTACCAAATTTTATTTAAATCGGTTCAGTAGTTTTGGCTTGAAAGCGACACAGACAGACAGAGAGACAGACAGAGTTACTTTCGCATTTATAATATTAAGTATGGATAGAACAAAATACCACGGAAACTTACAGTTAGTAGTAGGTAATCAACGAAACGTCAAAAAAAATCTAATTATTGGCTGGCGCCAACATCATTTTACTTCTTTACGTTCTAATTTCAATTGATTCATTTTTTTTCTTTAATTGTGGCCTATAACTGTGAATTGATACAAAATAATTGAAATTAGAACATAGTGTTTTGAAGATGACTGCGCTTGGAGCATCTTTTCGAACGAGATGGTAATGTAGGTATGATTTGTCAAAAGAATTTTATAAGATGTTTTAAATTTATGGCAGTTTATAAATAATTATCCACCAGTATCTTTAAGATTGCTGTTTGTCATTATATCCCAGAATTCGTTAGTTATTTACTATCGAATGGTGTAATTCGATTTTTCAAAAATCCAATGAGTTTCAGTTTTCATTAAAATTGAGTTCGAGACTCCTTTGTATACTTATCGCTATTATTCATAATTTCTGATTTGGACTTGAAAAGTTCACCCTGTAAATATTAATATTATATATTTATAATACTTACAATTTACTATAGAATATGTAAATCACTCGTCGAACATACAAAAACCGTTTTTTAAATTTAAAGAGATTAAAAATTTGTAAAAGCTTATGTAATTCCTATCCATAAAAGTAATCAGTATCAGAAGAAACAGCTAAGTAACTGCCTAGTCAAACATACTTATTACACTGTGTTGCCAAGTTAAAGGACGGTTCAAATCAAAGTCAAAGACGTCAATATATGAATAGTTTCATATATCAACGATCTACCGTATTAGGTACAAAGGTCTAAATAAATATGTTTTTCTTATACAGGGCAAGGTACTTCAGGCATTCCGGGTAGTCCCGGTACCCCAGGCACCCCTGGTACCCCCGGCTCTCCCGGAGGCCCTGGAGGACCCGGTGGACCAGGAGGACCCAGCTACTACCCAGGATCAGGTACATTATAAATAAAAAAAATTGTAAGAGAATGAGGTATTGAATCAATCATTCTCTTACAACTTTTTTTATTACCGTTTACTTAAACAGTATACAAGCTAGGAACTCATGGAGCGATTTTGTCCCGTGCCCGCTGCGGTTGCGGAACTGCGGTTTTATTTCTAATCTAAACTCACGAGACCGCTTATTTGCGCGGTTACGCAGCCATCGCGGTTGAGATCATCGCGTTTGCGGCCGTAAAACGCTTCGTGAGATGCGTTGCTTTAATTTTTTACTTAATGTATACCTATGCATGCTGCATTCTACAAAAGTTGCGGGCCCGCAACCTCGGCGGGCACGGGTGAAAACCGCTCCGTGAGTTCTTAGCCTCGTTACTACAGAGCTTTGGGTCCCGGTTTTGTTAATAAAGCAAATAACGTTACATTGACCTTTGAACAGGATCACATCCTATGACTCTATTGAATTTCAGTAATACCGAGTTCAAACTGCGTCATAAATTTTCTATATAAAAATGTGCTTATAATTTTCAGGCTCTGGTGGACCGAACGGACCCGGTGGACCTAACGGTCCTGGTGGGCCCAACGGACCCGGTGGACCCAACGGACCAAGTGGACCCAACGGACCTGGTGGACCCAACGGACCGGGTGGGTCATGTAAGTATACTCTATTCGATATATTAAAATAATTTCTGCGCAAATTTATGCATTTATATGTGAATCAGTATTCTGAAATGACTGCCAATAATGCGATGATCCGTAGGTACCTAACCTACCTAAAAGTACCTTTACAGACTATTATTTAACAATAACAAGCAAGCTAGGCTAGTTTGAAAGATAATTGAACAATAATTACAGGGCAAGGCGGATACCCCGGTACTCCGGGCACACCAGGCAGTCCCGGTTCTCCAGGCACTCCTGGTGGCCCAGGTGGGCCAGGCGGTCCCGGCGGTCCCGGCGGACCAAGCTCCGGTGGAGGTTACAATCCAGGAACAGGTGAGAAATGCATGTTTTTAAGGTTTTGCACCCAAAGGGTGAAAAGCGGAAATTCTATTACCTAATAGGTCTCCGTGTAACCTGAAATTTTCACTAAATGTGTCAATACAAATTTTGTAAGTTTGGGTTCCGTGTATAATAATAAATCCTATTTTCCAACCTGTGTAATTGAAAGCATGAGATAATTTCCGATATTTCTGAAAATCCCGATACTTGTAACAATATATTTTACTTTGTTAAGGAGGAGCGAGTGGTCCTAGTGGAGGACCAAGCGGTCCGGGTGGCCCCACCGGTCCGGGGACTGGCGGGTACTACCCGAGCACCCCCGGAACCCCCGGCTCACCCGGCTCACCCGGCACACCAGGATCACCCGGTGGACCAGGTAAACTTAAACTCATACTTTTAGTATTGATATGGGCACGCGCTACTGCCCTCTACTGTGACAATTATTGAAGAATTAATAAAGAATATGAGTCCAGTGGCGGTCCAGTCCAGTCCAAAAGCGGTGACAGCCCAGTGGCTATCGAACTCGCCTCTCACTCGAGCGGTCCGGGTTCAAACCCCAGCGGCACGCACCAATGACTATCTAAGTTATGTGCGATTTAAGAAATTAAATGTCACTTGCTATAACGGTGAAGGACACATCGTGAGGAAACCTGCATGCCTGAGAGTTCATCATAACGTTCTCGAAGGTATGCGATGTCTGCCAATCCGCACTTGGCCAGCGTGGTGGACTAAGGCCTAATCCCTCCCATTCTGAGAGGAGACCCGAGCCCAACAGTGGGACAAAGAAAGGGTTGTGATGATGATGATGATGATGAGTCCAGTTAATACAGGATGTTTATTAGTCGGCCAATATTCGAATATTTAGAGTATTTTTTTATTTTAATTTATCAAATACTTCATTGAATTTTTACACACACTATCATGCTGTCATTTTGAGGGCTAAGCCATTAGTATAAAGACTACCGAAGCGAAGACTCTTTATACTATGGCTAAGCTAAGGGCGTCGAACTTTAATGTGAATCAGCCCTATTGGTCAGTATTAGAAGACAAATTACTAGGCTAGGTATTAGTACCGCCCATAGCCCCAGGGCTCGCGTCGATTCTATGTGATCGACAGAGTTAAGCAACGACAAGCGCGGTCGATTCATGGATGATGGATGGACCCGTTAAATGTTGCCCTAGTGGCTACATGTGGATGCTATCGTGCTTCGGAGGGCACGTTAGCCGTCGGTCCCGGTTATTTTTACGGTTAAAACAATCGTTAAGCCTGTCAAATACGTTCGAGTGGCTTGAGAACATTCGACACTGGGTTGGCCACTAACACCTCCACCAATCCGCATTGGAGCAACGTCATAGAGTATTCTGTTGACGTTCCGCAGCTGTGTCTGTGGAGGATACCCGTGCTCAAAAGTGGGACGTCTAGGCATTGTAATAGTAGCTTATTACGACACCTGCAAGGAAGAACATCGTAACTCATTTTTAGTAACTTTACAGGAGAGCGCGTTAAAGTTTAAAAAAATTCTTAGTCAGTTCTGTTATGTCCTAACGCCATTCACACTAGAAAGTTGTAGTCAAAAAGGGATAATTTATATTACTGTATGATTAATATGCTATTACTACGTTCATTTTACTACCTTTTATGAGTTACAATGAGTTTGCACGTTATAAACTTTATAAAATGACATTGTAACTCAGATTTACAATTCAAAATTGTACGCCTACGTTTGCTTCATAGAAAAAAAAAATTGTAAGTCTGACATACAATGCGCAACATGTATTTTAATTTGATTTGAAGTTACCATATAAGTAAAACAAGTGAAATAATTTAATTATTCTTTATTAATTCCAAAGTGTTTGCTCGAGATCAATGCATTGGGCAAACGGCAAAGCCAGTTATCAAGGTTGAAGACAGATTCCGGTACCATAGTCTCGTCCAAACCTGAAGTTTTGATAGAAATTGAGAAGTATTACGGACAACTGTACACTTCCTCGCAAGCCCCAGCTCCAGCTGGCGCTCACGATAAGCGAGCTAGATTAACCCGGCACTATACCGAAGATATCCCGGACGTCAGCCTGTACGAGATTAGGGAGGCTCTCAAACAACTGAAAAACAACAAAGCACCGGGTGATGACGGAATCACAGCAGAGCTGCTAAGAGCTGGTGGGAAACCTGTCCTAGTGGCGCTCCAGAAGCTGTTCGATACTGTCATCAATAGCGGAACCACCCCAGAGGCGTGGCGCGCGAGCGAGGTTGTGTTGTTCTTCAAGAAGGACGACAAAACCCTTCTTAAGAACTACAGGCCCCTTGCGCTCCTGAGCCACGTCTACAAGTTGTTTTCGAGAGTCCTTACTAATCGCATTGCGCGCAGGCTTGACGACTTCCAGCCTCCCGAACAAGCCGGTTTCCGAAAAGGCTACAGCACCATGGACCACATACAGACACTGCGGCAAGTTATACAAAAGACCGAGGAGTATAACCAGCCGTTGTGTGTCGCGTTTGTGGACTATGAGAAAGCCTTCGATTCTATCGAGACCTGGGCAGTGTTGGCGTCTCTGCAGCGGTGCCAGATTGACTATAGGTACATCGAGGTGTTGAAGTGGATATATGAAGCCGCCACAATGACAGTCCGAGTACACGACAGAAGCACGAACCCCATTCAATTGCAGAGAGGTGTTAGGCAAGGGGACGTTATCTCCCCGAAGCTTTTCACCGCTGCATTGGAAGGCGTGTTTAAGCTGATGGAGTGGAAAGGACTAGGCATCAACGTCAATGGCTAACGCCTCACACACCTTCGATTTGCCGATGATATAGTTATCTTGGAAGAATCGCTGGACGACCTCAACACTATGCTAGGGGACCTCAACAGTGCCTCACAATGGGTGGGTTTGAAGATGAACATGGACAAGACTAAGATCATGTCCAATGTGCATGTCAAACCTATACCAGTTGTTGTTGATGGCGCTGCCATAATATATGTATATGTATATTTACCTGGGACAAGTGGTCCAGTTGGGTAAGTCCAACTTCGAGAAAGAGGTCACTTGAAGAATCCAACTCGGCTGGGCAGCGTTCGGGAAGCTACGACATATCTTTTCATCGAGATTACCTCAGTGCCTGAAGACGAAAGTTTTCGAACAGTGTGTGTTGCCAGTGATGACATATGGATCCGAGACGTGGTCCTTTACCGTCGGCGTCATTCGCAAGCTCAAAGTCGCTCAGTGTCGCTATGGAAAGAGCTATGCTCGGTATTTCGCTACGAGACCGGATTCGAAACGATGAAATCCGTAGACGAACGAGAGTTACCGACATAGCTCGTCGACTAAGCACGCTGAAATGGCAATGAGCAGGCCACGTCGCTCGTAGGACGGACAACCGATGGGTTAGAAAGGTCCTCGAGTGGAGACCAGGGCTCGGGAAACGGAGCACAGGCCGCCCTCCAACCAGATGGACTGATGACCTGAAAAAGTCAGCGGGAAATCGCTGGATTCAGAAGGCACAGGATCGGGAGGAGTGGCACCTATTAAGGGAGGCCTATGTCCAGCAGTGGACTCTGAAAGGCTGATGGATGGATGGATGCCCATATCATAGATCGTAAAATTATATGTAGCAAGTTTTCTTTTATAATAAAACAGAGATACTTCCGACTGTAGAGTATTCAAGATCTTTTGTAAGTCGAAACAAGCTACTACAACAGAATCAGAGTGCTTGGCTCGGTGTTTATCGCTATCTTTTAAAATGTTACAATTTTGGAATCGAAAATATTAATCTTCGTTTGAGAATGAAAACATTGTAACTAAGATTGCAATGAAAGATTGTTTAACGTTCACGTTCACGTTCACAACATCTTGCGAAAGACAAGAGGGTATCTCGTATTGCAATTTTTTCTTAGTAATATTATCAATTACTGGCAAATTATCAATAAGTAACTAAATATACATTTTTATCATTTTCTGTAAACGTTGACTTACAATGCTTTAATACTGGCTAAAAACTTAATTAGAAATAATTCAGATATGGGAGTAAGTGCAAAAAATAGAGCTTTTTTTTTTAATAAAGAATATGATTGTAACTCAAATTCATCAAAAAGTGAGTTACGATGTTCTTCCTTGCAGGTGTCGATTAGTAAAAACCCAATTGGTAATTATTGCCTAAACACGAACGTGATTTTGCCTCTTGTAGGATGAAGATTTAGATTATAGGTTTTTAGTTAACAATCCTTTCCATTGCAGGTGGTCCCGGAGGACCAGGGGGGCCGGGAGGTCCCGGAGGTCCCAGCAGCCCTGGTCAACCAGGATCCGGAGGATACAATCCTACAAAACCTGATAACCAAGGTAACTAGTTATCCATACTACCAATATGTAAACGAAGTAGCCGTCGGTCCCTGTTGTTTCTTCACCCACGTAATAGTATATTTCATTACAAGTGCGGAAAGCCTGTCATTGCAAAGAGTTCCGACAAATGTCTACCCGAGCCGAAGGCAAGGGTTGACAGTCGGAACAAGTTGCAATGACGGTTCCGCACGTGTACTGAACAACTATTTTTAATACAGTTGCGAAAAAATTAAGCAATTTAATAAAATAATAAAAACACAAACTAAACTCGCAAAGAAAATTTATGGAAAATGGCGCCAACCCTAAAAGAATACAGAGTATTGCAGAGATTTTTTTTTGTTTTCTTCACCCATTCTGGGTAGGCAAAGGGAACTATGCCCATACAGCCAAGTCTTCAGTAGAATTTTTTTATTGAAATGAAATTTAATGAGATGAAATGAAATGAAACCTAACCTCTTCTCTAACTCATTGAATCAAATCATTAAATCTGATATTGAAACAGATTAGTAGCTTCTTTTTAGAAATATTTGCATGAATCATAATAACTTCTATGAATTTTTTTTTAGTAAAAACTTCGTAGTTGGTTTTTTCTTTTAAATAGACATTATTTTGACAGTTGGGAAAGAGAACGCACGAGTTCGGAAAAGGTAAAGAAAAAGCACGAGTGTGTAATAGCTCACTTCCCGAACGCTATACGTCCCTGTAATACGCCACTTTTTGAGCAACTGTATTAAAAAAGTCTTTTAATACTCTGGGATAATGTAAATAATTCTTTAAGAATAGGATCACTATTTATCTATATTTGATACAAACTTCAACATTTTAATAATATAAAAGTGTAGGTTTTACTTGGTTTAATATTTACTCATTGCATTAAAAATTACAGCAAAGGTAGCCTTATTAAAACATTATTAAAAAACAGTAGATCTGTTTTTGTTTGATTTTAATCAAGTGAATATGTACTTCGTTTGAATTTTAAAATAATCAAGATTATTTTAATTCTAACTATAGATGTTAGTTCATTTTCAAAAAAGATTTAAAAAAATATTTGCAGTAAAACCCGGTCAAGGGCAACCCGGCCAATCAGGTCAGCCAGGCTACCCAGGACAGCCTGGTCAACCAGGCACTCCAGGAAAACCCGGTCAACCAGGATACCCAGGACAACCCGGTCAAGTCGGCTATCCAGGACAACCCGGACAATCAGGATACCCAGAACAACCCGGTCAAGTCGGCTATCCAGGACAACCCGAGCAGCCCGGATACCCGGGACAACCGGGACAGCCAGGACAACCAGGAACTTCAGGACAACCAGGAACTCCAGGACAGCCAGGCTACCCAGGACAACCAGGACAACCAGGCTACCCAGGACAGCCAGGAACCCCAGAACAGCCAGGACAACCAGGAACTTCAGGACGACCAGGAACTCCAGGACAGCCAGGCTACCCAGGACAACCAGGCTACCCAGGACAGCCAGGAACCCCAGGACAGCCAGGACAACCAGGCTACCCAGGACAGCCAGGACAACCAGGGCAACTAGGCTACCCAGGACAGCCGGGTCAACCAGGAATCCCAGGACAGCCAGGACAACCAGGCTACCCAGGACAGCAAGGGCAACCAGGTGGCCCAGGACAACCAGGAAAACCTGGACAGCCAGGCTACCCCGGACGGCCAGATCAACCAGGAACCTCAGGACAAACAGGTGGCCCAGGACAACAAGGTCAGCCAGGACAACCCGGCTACCCAGGAGAGCCAGGACAGCCAGGGCAACCAGGCTACCCAGGACAGACAGGGCATCCAGGATCCCCAGGACAGCCAGGACAACCAGGAACACCTGGACAGCCAGGGTACCCAGGACAGCCAGGTCAACCAGGAACCTCAGGACAGCCAGGCTTCCCAGGACAACCAGGAAAACCTGGACAGCCAGGCTACCCAGGACAGCCAGGGCAACCAGGAACACCAGGACAACCAGGAATACCTGGACAGCCAGGTCAACCAGGAACCTCAGGACAGCCAGGACAACTAGGTGTGTATTATGAACGATTTCAATACTTAGATTAAAATATTTTGTGAATTCAGGCGATATTGTCAAAAATATGAAATTATTTTTGTATTTAGAAATAAGAGCAGGAACAGGAAAAAATCAATATTTTGTATCAAATAGACACAATTAAAAAAAAGATAATGTATGAGACACAGAGAGAAATCGTGCCTCGTTGGGTTTTTATCTATCTAGTGGTCGCAAGGGTGATCGATAAGCTAACGGTCCCGTTCGACGGTTCGACCCCAGATGGGTCGGGCAAAAACTTTTTCTACTAACATATACTTATATTTCTTAACTTTGTACTATCTTATTTACTATAAATCTAATTAACATGCCTTAAAGAACTATTAAATTAATCTTCGTAACATTTTCTTGACAATGAAGTAATTTTCCAGGTGGCCCCGGACAGCCAGGACAAGCAGGCTACCCAGGACAGCCAGGTAAACCAGGCCACCCAGGACATCCAGGAACCCCAGGACAGCCAGGACAACCAGGAACTTCAGGACAACCAGGAACTCCAGGACAGCCAGGTAAACCAGGCTACCCAGGACAGCCAGGACAACCAGGAACTTCAGGACAACCAGGAACTCCAGGACAGCCAGGCTACCCAGGACAACCAGAACAACCAGGCTACCCAGGACAGCCAGGAACCACAGGACAGCCAGGACAACCAGGCTACCCAGGACAGCCAGTACAACCAGGGCAACCAGGCTTCCCAGGAGAGCCGGGTCAACCAGGAACCCCAGGACAGCCAGGACAACCAGGCTACCCAGGACAGCAAGGGCAACCAGGTGGCCCAGGACAACCAGGAAAACCTGGACAGCCAGGTTACCCAGGACGGCCAGATCAACCAGGAACCTCAGGACAAACAGGTGGCCCAGGACAACAAGGTCAGCCAGGACAACCCGGCTACCCAGGAGAGCCAGGACAGCCAGGGCAACCAGGCTACCCAGGACAGACAGGGCATCCAGGATCCCCAGGACAGCCAGGACAACCAGGAACACCTGGACAGCCAGGACAACAAGGTCAGCCAGGACAACCCGGCTACCCAGGAGAGCCAGGACAGCCAGGGCATCCAGGATCCCCAGGACAGCCAGGACAACCAGGAACACCTGGACAGCCAGGTTACCCAGGACAGCCAGGCTTCCCAGGACAGCCAGGCTACCCAGGACAGCCAGGGCACCCAGGAACACCAGGACAACCAGGAATACCTGGACACCCAGGTCAACCAGGAACCTCAGGACAGCCAGGACAACTAGGTGTGTATTATGAACGATTTCAATACTTAGATTAAAATATTTTGTGAATTCAGGCGATATTGTCAAAAATATGAAATTATTTTTGTATTTAGAAATAAGAGCAGGAACAGGAAAAAAATCAATATTTTGTATCAAATAGACAAAATTAAAAAAAAGATTATGTATGAGACAGAGAAATCGTGCCTCGTTGGGTTTTTATCTATCTAGTGGTCGCAAGGGTGATCGATAAGCTAACGGTCCGGTTCGACGGTTCGACCCCAGATGGGTCGGGCAAAAACTTTTTCTACTAACATATACTTATATTTCTTAACTTTGTACTATCTCATTTACTATAAATCTAATTAACATGCTTTAAAGAACTATTAAATTAATCTTCGTAAAATTTTCTTGACAATGAAGTAATTTTCCTTCGTAATTTTCCAGGTGGCCCCGGATTACCAGGACAACCAGGCTACCCAGGACAGCCAGGTAAACCAGGTGGCCCTGGACAACATGGACAGCCAGGACAACCAAGCTACCCCGGGCAACCAGGGAAACCCGGACAGTCAGGACAACCGGGCTACCCAGGACAACCAGGCCAACCAGGAACCCCAGGAAAGCCAGGACTACCAGGCTACCCAGGACAGCCAGGTCAACCAGGCTACCCAGGAGAGCCAGGACAGCCAGGGCAACCAGGCTACCCAGGACAGACAGGGCATCCAGGATCCCCAGGACAGCCAGGACAACCAGGAACACCTGGACAGCCAGGACAACAAGGTCAGCCAGGACAACCCGGCTACCCAGGAGAGCCAGGACAGCCAGGGCATCCAGGATCCCCAGGACAGCCAGGACAACCAGGAACACCTGGACAGCCAGGTTACCCAGGACAGCCAGGCTTCCCAGGACAGCCAGGCTACCCAGGACAGCCAGGGCAACCAGGAACACCAGGACAACCAGGAATACCTGGACAGCCAAGTCAAACAGGAACCTCAGGACAGCCAGGACAACTAGGTGTGTATTATGAACGATTTCAATAGATTAAAATATTTTGTGAATTCAGTTGATATTGTCAAAAATATGAAATTATTTTTGTATTTAGAAAGAAGAGAAGGAACAGGAAAAAAATCAACATTTTGTATCAAATAGACACAATTTAAAAAAAAGATAATGTATGATACACAGCGAGAAATCGGGCCTCGTTGGGTTTTTATCTATCTAGTGGTCGCAAGGGTGATCGTTAAGCTAACGGTCCCGTTCGACGGTTCGACCCCAGATGGGTCGGGCAAAAACTTTTTCTACTAACATATACTTATATTTCTTAACTTTGTACTATCTCATTTACTATAAATGTAATTAACATGCTTTAAAGAACTATTAAATTAATCTTCGTAAAATTTTCTTGACAATGAAGTAATTTTCCTTCGTAATTTTCCAGGTGGCCCCGGACAACCAGGACAACCAGGCTACCCAGGACAGCCAGGAAAACCAGGTGGCCCTGGACAACATGGACAGCCAGGACAACCAAGCTACCCCGGGCAACCAGGGAAACCCGGACAGTCAGGACAACCGGGCTACCCAGGACAACCAGGCCAACCAGGAACCCCAGGAAAGCCAGGACAACCAGGCTACCCAGGTCAGCCAGGTCAACCAGGCTACCCAGGAAAGCCAGGACAGCCAGGATACCCTGGTCAGCCAGGTCAACCAGGCTACCCAGGACAGCCAGGACAACCGGGCTACCCAGGACAGCAAGGGCAACCAGGTGGCCCAGGACAACCAGGAAAACCTGGACAGCCAGGCTACCCAGGACGGCCAGACCAACCAGGAACCTCAGGACAAACAGGTGGCCCAGGACAACAAGGTCAGCCAGGACAACCCGGCTACCCAGGAGAGCCAGGACAGCCAGGGCAACCAGGCTACCCAGGACAGACAGGGCATCCAGGATCCCCAGGACAGCCAGGACAACCAGGAACACCTGGACAGCCAGGACAACAAGGTCAGCCAGGACAACCCGGCTACCCAGGAGAGCCAGGACAGCCAGGGCATCCAGGATCCCCAGGACAGCCAGGACAACCAGGAACAACTGGACAGCCAGGTTACCCAGGACAGCCAGGTCAACCAGGAACCTCAGGACAGCCAGGCTTCCCAGGACAGCCAGGACAACCAGGAAAACCTGGACAACCAGGAAAACCTGGACAGCCAGGCTACCCCGGACAGCCAGGGCACCCAGGAACACCAGGACAACCAGGAATACCTGGACACCCAGGTCAACCAGGAACCTCAGGACAGCCAGGACAACTAGGTGTGTATTATGAACGATTTCAATAGATTAAAATATATTGTGAATTCAGTCGATATTGTCAAAAATATGAGATTACTAGCTTTTACCCGCGGCTCCGCCCGCGTGGTCAAAGGGAATTAATAAGGAGTTATTTATCATACATGACGTATAATTTGTTAGCGAAATTCAGAACTTGCAAATGAATTTTACTAACGCCATCTTTTAACAAAATCCGGAACTAAATATCTAGCAAATATCAAAACATCGATATCTTCCCATGGGGATGTTTTACCACGGTAAAAAGTAGCCTACGTCACTCTCCACCCTCCTCACTATCTCCACACACAAAAACCATACCATATAATAGCTTCGTTGCGACGTGAAAGCCGGACAAACAAACAAACAAACACACTTTCCCATTTATAATATTAGTATGGATTTTTGTATTTAGAAAGAAGAGAAGGAACAGGAAAAAATCAACATTTTGTATCAAATAGACACAATTAAAAAAAGATAATGTATGAGACACACCGAGAAATCGTGCCTCGTTGGGTTTTTATCTATCTAGTGGTCGCAAGGGTGATCGATAAGCTAACGGTCCCGTTCGACGGTTCGACCCCAGATGGATCGGGCAAAAACTTTTTCTACTAACATATACATATATTTCTTAACTTTGTACTATCTCATTTACTATAAATCTAATTAACATGCTTTAACGAACTATTAAATTAATCTTCGTAAAATTTTCTTGACAATGAAATAATTTTCCTTCGTAATTTTCCAGGTGGCCCCGGACAACCAGGACAACCAGGCTACCCAGGACAGCCAGGTAAACCAGGTGGCCCTGGACAACATGGACAGCCAGGACAACCAAGCTACCCCGGGCAACCAGGGAAACCCGGACAGTCAGGACAACCGGGCTACCCAGGACAACCAGGCCAACCAGGAACCCCAGGAAAGCCAGGACAACCAGGCTACCCAGGTCAGCCAGGTCAACCAGGCTACCCAGGAAAGCCAGGACAGCCAGGATACCCTGGTCAGCCAGGTCAACCAGGCTACCCAGGACAGCCAGGACAACCGGGCTACCCAGGAAATCCAGGTCAACCTGGTAGCTCCGTACAGCCAGGACAACACGGTCAACCAGGTGGCCCCGGAGAACAAGGACAGCCAGGACAACCAGGCTACCCCGGACAGCCAGGTCAACCAGGTGGCTCCGGACAGCCAGGACAACCAGGCTACCCAGGACAGCCAGGACAGCCAGGACAACCGGGCTACCCAGGGCAGCCAGGTCAACCAGGAACCTCAGGACAGCCAGGCTTCCCAGGACAGCCAGGACAACCAGGAAAACCTGGACAACCAGGAAAACCTGGACAGCCAGGCTACCCAGGACAGCCAGGGCACCCAGGAACACCAGGACAACCAGGAATACCTGGACACCCAGGTCAACCAGGAACCTCAGGACTGCCAGGACAACTAGGTGTGTATTATGAACGATTTCAATAGATTAAAATATATTGTGAATTCAGTCGATACTGTCAAAAATATGAGATTATTTTTGTATTTAGAAAGAAGAGAAGGAACAGGAAAAAAATCAACATTTTGTATCAAATAGACACAATTAAAAAAAAGATAATGTATGAGACACACCGAGAAATCGTGCCTCGTTGGGTTTTTATCTATCTAGTGGTCGCAAGGGTGATCGATAAGCTAACGGTCCCGTTCGACGGTTCGACCCCAGATGGGTCGGGCAAAAACTTTTTCTACTAACATATACATATATTTCTTAACTTTGTACTATCTCATTTACTATAAATCTAATTAACATGCTTTAACGAACTATTAAATTAATCTTCGTAAAATTTTCTTGACAATGAAATAATTTTCCTTCGTAATTTTCCAGGTGGCCCCGGACAACCAGGACAACCAGGCTACCCAGGACAGCCAGGTAAACCAGGTGGCCCTGGACCACATGGACAGCCAGGACAACCAAGCTACCCCGGGCAACCAGGGAAACCCGGACAGTCAGGACAACCGGGCTACCCAGGACAACCAGGCCAACCAGGAACCCCAGGAAAGCCAGGACAACCAGGCTACCCAGGTCAGCCAGGTCAACCAGGCTACCCCGGACAGCCAGGTCAACCAGGTGGCTCCGGACAGCCAGGACAACCAGGCTACCCAGGACAGCCAGGTCAACCAGGTGGCCCCGGACAACATGGACAGCCAGGACAACCAGGCTACCCAGGACAACCAGGTCAACCAGGTGGCCCCGGACAACCAGGACAGCCAGGACAACCGGGCTACCCAGGGCAGCCAGGACAACCAGGCTACCCAGGACAGCCAGGACAGCCAGGACAACCGGGCTACCCAGGGCAGCCAGGTCAACCAGGAACCTCAGGACAGCCAGGCTTCCCAGGACAGCCAGGACAACCAGGAAAACCTGGACAACCAGGAAAACCTGGACAGCCAGGCTACCCAGGACAGCCAGGGCACCCAGGAACACCAGGACAACCAGGAATACCTGGACACCCAGGTCAACCAGGAACCTCAGGACTGCCAGGACAACTAGGTGTGTATTATGACGATTTCAATAGATTAAAATATATTGTGAATTCAGTCGATACTGTCAAAAATATGAGATTATTTTTGTATTTAGAAAGAAGGGAAGGAACAGGAAAAAAATCAACATTTTGTATCAAATAGACACAATTAAAAAAAAGATAATGTATGAGACACACCGAGAAATCGTGCCTCGTTGGGTTTTTATCTATCTAGTGGTCGCAAGGGTGATCGATAAGCTAACGGTCCCGTTCGACGGTTCGACCCCAGATGGGTCGGGCAAAAACTTTTTCTACTAACATATACATATATTTCTTAACTTTGTACTATCTCATTTACTATAAATCTAATTAACATGCTTTAACGAACTATTAAATTAATCTTCGTAAAATTTTCTTGACAATGAAATAATTTTCCTTCGTAATTTTCCAGGTGGCCCCGGACAACCAGGACAACCAGGCTACCCAGGACAGCCAGGTAAACCAGGTGGCCCTGGACCAAATGGACAGCCAGGACAACCAAGCTACCCCGGGCAACCAGGGAAACCCGGACAGTCAGGACAACCGGGCTACCCAGGACAACCAGGCCAACCAGGAACCCCAGGAAAGCCAGGACAACCAGGCTACCCAGGTCAGCCAGGTCAACCAGGCTACCCCGGACAGCCAGGTCAACCAGGTGGCTCCGGACAGCCAGGACAACCAGGCTACCCAGGACAGCCAGGTCAACCAGGTGGCCCCGGACAACATGGACAGCCAGGACAACCAGGCTACCCAGGACAACCAGGTCAACCAGGTGGCCCCGGACAACCAGGACAGCCAGGACAACCGGGCTACCCAGGGCAGCCAGGACAACCAGGCTACCCAGGACAGCCAGGTAAACCAGATGGCCCTGGACAACATGGACAGCCAGGACAATCAGGCTACCCAGGACAACCAGGTCAACCAGGTGGCCCCGGACAACCAGGACAACCAGGACAACCGGGCTACCCAGGGCAGCCAGGACAACCAGGCTACCCAGGACAGCCAGGTAAACCAGATGGCCCTGGACAACATGGACAGCCAGGACAATCAGGCTACCCAGGACAAACAGGTCAACCAGGTGGCCCCGAACAACCAGGACAGCCAGGACAACCGGGCTACCCAGGGCAGCCAGGACAACCAGGCTACCCAGGACAGCCAGGTAAACCAGATGGCCCTGGACAACATGGACAGCCAGGACAATCAGGCTACCCAGGACAACCAGGTCAACCAGGTGGCCCCGGACAACCAGGACAACCAGGCTACCCAGTACAGCCAGGTAAACCAGATGGCCCTGGACAACATGGACAGCCAGGACAATCAGGCTACCCAGGACAACCAGGTCAACCAGGTGATCCCGGACAGCCAGGACAACCGGGCTTCCCAGGACAACCAGGTCAACCAGGTGGCCCCGGACAACCAGGACAGCCAGGACAACCGGGCTACCCAGGGCAGCCAGGACAACCAGATGGCCCTGGACAACATGGACAGCCAGGACAATCAGGCTACCCAGGACAACCAGGTCAACCAGGTGGCCCCGGACAACCAGGACAGCCAGGACAACCGGGCTACCCAGGGCAGCCAGGACTACCAGGCTACCCAGGACAGCCAGGTAAACCAGATGGCCCTGGACAACATGGACAGCCAGGACAATCAGGCTACCCAGGACAACCAGGTCAACCAGGTGGCCCCGGACAACCAGGACAACCAGGCTACCCAGGACAACCAGGTCAACCAGGTGGCCCCGGACAACCAGGACAACCAGGCTACCCAGGACAGCCAGGTAAACCAGATGGCCCTGGACAACATGGACAGCCAGGACAATCAGGCTACCCAGGACAACCAGGTCAACCAGGTGGTCCCGGACAGCCAGGACAACCGGGCTTCCCAGGACAACCAGGTCAACCAGGTGGCCCCGGACAACCAGGACAGCCAGGACAACCGGGCTACCCAGGGCAGCCAGGACAACCAGGCTACCCAGGACAGCCAGGTAAACCAGATGGCCCTGGACAACATGGACAGCCAGGACAATCAGGCTACCCAGGACAACCAGGTCAACCAGGTGGCCCCGGACAACCAGGACAGCCAGGCTACCCAGGACAACCAGGTCAACCAGGTGGCCCCGGACAACCAGGACAACCAGGCTACCCAGGACAGCCAGGTAACCCAGGTGGCCCTGGACAACCAGGACAACCAGGCTACCCAGGACAGCCAGGTAAACCAGGTGGCCCTGGACAACCAGGACAGCCAGGACAACCAGGCTACCCAGGACAACCAGGTGGCCCCGGACAACCAGGACAGCAAGGACAACCGGGCTACCCAGGGCAGCCAGGACAACTGGGCTACCCAGGGCAGCCAGGACAACCAGGCTACCCAGG
Organism: Carterocephalus palaemon; assembly: GCA_944567765.1. NCBI lineage: Eukaryota > Metazoa > Arthropoda > Insecta > Lepidoptera > Hesperiidae > Carterocephalus > Carterocephalus palaemon. The sequence goes on along the minus strand of OX155643.1, from coordinate 6,907,817 downwards.
TCAACCAGGTGGCCCCGGACAACATGGACAGCCAGGACAACCAGGTCATCCAGATGGCCCCGGACCACAAGGACAGCCAGGACAACCAGGTCAACCAGGTGGGCCCGGACAACCAGGACAACCAGGCTACCCAGGACAGCCAGGTAAACCAGGTGGCCCTGGACAACATGGACAGCCAGGACAACCAGGCTACCCAGGACAACCAGGTGGCCCCGGACAACCAGGACAGCAAGGACAACTGGGCTACCCAGGGCAGCCAGGACAACCAGGTGGCCCCGGACAACCAGGTGGCCCCGGACAACCAGGACAGCCAGGACAACCAGGCTACCCAGGACAGACAGATAAACCAGGTGGCCCTGGACAACATGGACAGCCAGGACAACCAGGCTACCCAGGACTACCAGGTCAACCAGGTGGCCCCGAACAACCAGGACAGCCAGGTAAACCAGGTGGCCCTGGACAACATGGACAGCCAGGACAACCAAGCTACCCTGGGCAACCAGAGAAACCCGGACAGTCAGGACAACCGGGCTACCCAGGACAACCAGGCCAACCAGGAACCCCAGGAAAGCCAGGACAACCAGGCTACCCAGGTCAGCCAGGTCAACCAGGCTACCCAGGACAACCAGGTCAACCAGGTGGCCCCGGACAACCAGGACAGCCAGGACAACCGGGCTACCCAGGGCAGCCAGGACAACCAGGCTACCCAGGACAGTCAGGTCAACCAGGTGGCCCCGGACAACATGGACTGCCAGGACAACCAGGTCATCCAGATGGCCCCGGACCACAAGGACAGCCAGGACAACCGGGCTACCCAGGACAGCCAGGTCAACCAGGTGGTCCCGGACAGCCAGGACAACCGGGCCTACCAGGACAGCCAGGTCAACCAGATGGCCCCGGACAACAAGGACAGCCAGGACAACCAGGTTTCCCAGGACAGCCAGGTCAACAAGGTGGCCCCGGACAGCCAGGACAACCCGGTCAACCAGGTGGCCCCGGAGAAGGTAAGTGACTAAGCTTGAAATTCGTAATATTTTTACCACATCTTATGCTCCTAAAGAGTTTTCAGTTTTGCAAAGGGCACAATTTTTATAACATTAGCCGTCACATACTGACTCGAAACTGATTAAATGGTCAATCAATGAAATGGTCAGTCACATCAAGTGACATATAAGACATATGTATATTTGATGTTCTTCTATCATTCTGCCTTAACTAGTACAACAATATCAACATCTTTTTTGCACTTGAGTACTTATATCGATGAATTACACCAAACCTTAGAATACCAGTGATCAAATCATTCTGTTAAAAAGAGTTTTTCTGTTTGACAATGATCATTTATTGACTGCTAAGCTCAGTTATCTTAAGCATCATAAAAATTACTTTGGCTGAAGCTGAAGAACATGATATTAAAATAAACATGATCTTTATACTCACTACATATTTATATTGTTATCTATTATGTTGGTATTGTCTTTAGCCATTTGACCAAAGTATCTGAAGCATTTTCATTTTTTCAGGTGGTGATTCTGTTGGCGAGCCCAGTGGAACTGGAGTACAACCACCGGCCACATATCCGCCTAGTGGACAAATGACGCCATTCCCCATATACGTTATACCGTATCCTCTACCGATCGTCCCAAGCCCTAGCACGTGCCCATGCTACCTTCTGAACCCTGGAAGAAATGACACGACAGCTATGACTCAAGTTCAACCAACACAGAGTAACGGTTATTATCCTCCATACGGTATAATCGGATTTGTTCCTGTCGTTTTTCTACCGTCCTGCCCAGGAAACGCCGTCAATATGCAAAATGCTCAACAGAATTTCCCAGATGCAGTACCGGTTCCATACAATTGTGCTCAATGCCAAGCTAACAGGGACGTCTACCGATACCTCGGGAGATTGAACAGTGGGCGCAGCACTAAAATTGACGATTTGAAAGAGATTAAATCAATAACGGAACTCGAAACACTTCTAAAAGATCAAATCAAGCCTGTGCGAAAGGTATTACGAAGAATAAATGTTAACCCTATAGTTTTAGACGGTAAACAGAAGGACAAAAATGAAAAGAAAATTAAAAGTTAGGCCATGGAAACATTGAATAAGGATAGCTGAATAGTGGATGTTAACTTATTAGATATGAATATGATTTTGAGGCTGTCTGATACAAACTCTTGGACGGTTTCAAAATTTAAATGGTTGAGTTATTTGTAATATTTATTGTATTTCATATGCTCTATACAACAAACCAGTTTTATTATATTTTTGTACTAACTGGAATTTGTTACCATTATATTGTAGTATTTTTACAACTACTAAATGTATAAACTCAACTTTGTAAACTTATTTTTTTATATTTTGATACTTTTATCGAAACAGTCAAGTAGGTACTTTATTGTGTACTGTAAATTCATAAATAAATCTAAAATTTATTGCTGTTTCTTCCTTACTATCGTATACAATTTTTGTTACCACCATACCATATCCATACTAATATTATAAATGCGAAAGTAACTCTGTCTGTCTGTGTCGTTTTCACGCCAAAACTACTGAACCGATTTAAATGAAATTTGGTACACAGATAGTCTAGAGCCTGAGGAAGGACATAGGCTACTTTTTAATCTATTATTATCTCCAATTCCACGCGAGCGAAGCTGCGGGCGTCCACTAGTACCCAATAAATAGTAACCAACGACGTAACATTACTCCCCACGTCATTTTTTATACATAATGTGCTACTCATACTCATGTTAGTATCTCTGTTATGTACCTATATTAATAAATACATAGATGAAACGAAATCTAATAAATAAATTCCCCAGTGTCACCTGAGATCGTTCACTGAACACAAACCACGCATAGAAGGACATACAACAAGCAATACAAACGCAAAACCACAGCCGACACATGCAAAACCATGCGGCGAAATTTAAAAAAAGTAGGTACCTACTGTACAAACCGATAGGAACGTTGCAAGTACGCGGTCTACCTCACCTAGGTATCTACTTGGATTCTAAGTGGGTTACAGTGGTAGACATCCTTTTAAACAACGTTTGTTACTTAGAATGTATACATTTATTTCTAAACAACACAGGGAATAGTTAAATAGATTACGTTACGTAGGTAGGTTTGTATACCTAACTACGTAACGTAGATAAGTATAGGTAGTATTTATCTACCCTTTGATTGATCTCGTTATGAACTTATCCTAACCAACAGTGGGTTAAGTAAGGCTTCTGTTTGTGGTGCACTGAAAATAATTATACCGTTAAAATTTTTTTTTTAAAATGCTTTTTAAAAAAAAATTTTTCTTCGGATGGCTTGAGCACATTCGACACTAGGTTGGCCACTAACCCCTCCACCAATCCGCATTGGAACAGCGTGGTGGAGTATGCTCTAGACCTCCCGCAGCGGTGTCTGTGGGGGAGACCCTTGCCCAGCAGTGGGACGTCTATGGGTCGCAGCGAGTGTAGGAGGAAAATTCAGTCCCCTGATGGTAAATATTGTATGGTAGGTATTGTATATGTTTTGTGAATCAATGCTACAATTCCTAATAATACATACCTATTTCATATTATTATGACGTTATTACCTACGTTAAATTATCGTCCGTTAACCGACTTTACAGACAAACACTATTTTTTTAACTAAGTATTAGATACCTCTGCGGGACAGACTGATCTAATCCTAATAAGTACCTAGTTAGTAAATGCTAGAACGTGAGTAAAATTGTAGGAAAAGAACAGTCAGCTCAGTCGCTCTGAATAACTGTAAATTCTGTTTTTGAAAATAATTCCGTCCCAACCAAAGTAGGTATCTGGCCGTTATGTCAGGGGACTCTGAATCTGAAGATGACTCGTGTAAGACGCGGCCTTGCCACGACGACCTTAGTCACTCGAGCGTATGAGTGATTCAACACTTCACGTAATCACTTCACAAAGACAATTTGATATCCTTACCTACTTTATGCAATCTTGTCTTCCGTGATTGGTCTTGGTAAAGGTAGGGTTAACTTAGCAGGAATTAGAATCTATAAGTATCGGATAATTTCCCGTATTTTAAAAGCTTTTATTTAACTTTAGTCCGGTCAATTTAGTCATAAAAATAGTGATCAAATAAAGAAAATTCTGACAGAGCCAAATCTTCGTAGAGACCTTAGGTTTACCACAAGGAATAAAGTGTCAAAAGTCCCCATCAATCCCATGTGTGCGTCGGGACTTATTCGGGTCCCAAGGTCAAAATTTTAGGTTTTTTGGATTTTTCTCGAAAACGGTAAGTTTTATCGAAAAGTACCGTAAAGCAAAGTTGTAGATCTTAAAATTCTCTATAAAAATGGTTCCTATGATTTTTTCTCTAAGACCCACTATTTCCCAGATATTGCGCTTGTAAGAATCATGTTCTACATAGTATGCACACATGTACCACGTATATACATATTTAGGTACTCAAGCAAGCAAAAATGCCTACTCGTGTCTCTTTTATGTATACATTATACTATTCTAAGAAAATTTACTCTATAATGACCGCCGGTCCCTTACCGAATCCCCTCTACTTGAATAACAGATGTTTAACATTAGTAAAAAATACACGAAACAAAAAGCAAGTACTTTTCGAACTTTACTGCCCCCTGCTCCAGAAAAACTTCTAAACACTATTTTTTGCAAATTGCAAGAAAGGTTGTAGTGCCAAATGTGGCTGTAAAAAAGTAGGGTTGCAGTGTTCTCCAGCGTGTACCAATTGCCAAGGTGTCTCTTGCTCAAATGTTCAATTAAATACAAGAGAGGGGAGCAGGGGGCAGTAAATTCGAATCGGTTCCAAAGTATTATTTATCAATTTCCAACCCCAGTCTTCAGGGTTCAGTTCATTGCCTTGCTATGTCTGAACTTGATAGTATACTCGAAACAAATGTTGAGTAGCAGATGCCGATGTTGGAGGAAGACAAGATAGCTGTACTTGCTTTTTGTTTCGTGTATTTTATACAAATGTTAAATATCTGTTATTCAAGTAGAGGGGATTCGGTAAGGGACCGGCGGTCATTTTAGAGTAAATTTTCTTAGAATAGTATAATGTATACATAAAAGAGACACGAGTAGGCATTTTTGCTTGCTTGAGTACCTAAATATGTATATACGTGGCATAAGTGCATACTATGTAGAACATGATTCTTACAAGCGCAATATCTGGGAAATAGTGGGTCTTAGAGAAAAAATCATAGGGACCATTTTTATAGAGAATTTTAAGATCTACAACTTTGCTTTGCGGTACTTTTCGATAAAACTTACCGTTTTCGAGAAAAATCCAAAAAACCTAAAATTTTGACCTTGGGACCCGAATAAGTCCCGACGCACACATGGGATTGATGGGGACTTTTGACACTTTATTCCTTGTGGTAAACCTAAGGTCTCTACGAAGATTTGGCTCTGTCAGAATTTTCTTTATTTGATCACTATTTTTATGTCTAAATTGACCGGACTAAAGTTAAATAAAAGCTTTTAAAATACGGGAAATTATCCGATACTTATAGATTCTAATTCCTGCTAAGTTAACCCTACCTTTACCAAGACCAATCACGGAAGACAAGATTGCATAAAGTAGGTAAGGATATCAAATTGTCTTTGTGAAGTGATTACGTGAAGTGTTGAATCACTCATACGCTCGAGTGACTAAGGTCGTCGTGGCAAGGCCGCGTCTTACGCGAGTCATCTTCAGATTCAGAGTCCCCTGACATAACGGCCAGATACCTACTTTGGTTGGGACGGAATTATTTTCAAAAACAGAATTTACAGTTATTCAGAGCGACTGAGCTGACTGTTCTTTTCCTACAATTTTACTCACGTTCTAGCATTTACTAACTAGATACTTATTAGGATTATATCAGTCTGTCCCGCAGAGGTATCTAATACTTAGTTAAAAAAATAATGTTTGTCTGTAAAGTCGGTTAACGGACGATAATTTAACGTAGGTAATAACGTCATAATAATATGAAATATGTATTATTAGGAATTGTAGCATTGATTCACAAAACATATACAATACCTACCATAAAATATTTACCATCAGGGGACTGAATTTTCCTCCTACACTCGCTGCGACCCATAGACGTCCCACTGCTGGGCAAGGGTCTCCCCCACATACACTGCTGCGGGAGGTCTAGAGCATACTCCACCACGCTGTTCCAATGCGGATTGGTGGAGGGGTTAGTGGCCAACCTAGTGTCGAATGTGCTTTGACAAGGCTTAACGACTGTTTCCAGCATTGAAAACAACCGGGACCGACAGCTTTACGTGCCCTCCGAAGCACGGTAGCGTCCATGAAATTTTTGCCACTAGCGGTCACCCATCCACAAACCGACCGCGCCAGTCGTTGCTTAACTCTTTCGATCACATTGAATCGACGCGAGCCATTGGGCTATGGACGCTACCAGGCTGGCCAGGCTTCCTCCTACATTTACAAGTAAATACTTAAATTTAAGAACTATTCTCAAAATGTTTACTTATTTTCTTATTTTATCAATGTTTTGAAAAAATCTTAGGTAGTTGGAAGTTCAATTCTGTATTTACATAGAGGTAATAAGGAAGTAACAGGATCTCCGCATAAGTAGTGCCATATTGATAATCAAAACACCCCTGAGAATTAATTATTCGCAAAATGGCTCATTGTGTGACTCTTAATTTAGTCTGCGTCATGTTAGCATCTTATGGAAGGACGCGTAGCCTACGATTCATTACGTCCTCTCCTCAGAGACCATTGTCAACCATAGAAAAAAAACTCTCACGGTTTATAAAGGTTCGGATGTACCGCACACACGCAGAGCGCATCTTAACTCAAAACGCAGTGCCAGTGTCAGAGGCCTCAAAAAATTGGTTGCAAGTTACAAATTGTAAGTACACAATTTTTAGCTATAAATTAAAAATATTTTCGCTATTATTGTGATTTATGACTGATATGCTAGGAATTATGGGAATCCACTAAAAAATAATTTAATTCTTGTCTGAATACTGCCCTAATAAGCGCTTGTTCTATATATTTTTTAAAGATTGATACCTTGTTTGAAGATGTGTTATTTAATGTAATAACTCATCTACTTATCTACTAAATATTTTTTCAACTGCAGAAGCTGTCATATCCATTGGTTTAAATATATATCGTTTAAAATGATAAAACTAAGATGTTTTATCACCAGTGATTTGAAACCAAAGGTTCAAATCACTGGAATGAGTTGTTACATTTAGAGTGAATTTTTAGTTTCATTTGAAACACATTATTATTAACTAGCATTATTTATACCTACCTACTACAATATAAAATATAAAATTACAGGAGATTAGAGCTATAGTCTAGCTAGAGACAGCTACAATCTATTAAAGCTAAGTACTTATCTCCATTTTCTTTTTCACGAACAAATTATTATTTTTCCGTACCAACACTATTATACCTAGGTAGGTACATAATATTTTCTTAAATACATAGCATATTGACATGGTACACTTAAAATATTTTAGACCTAAACAACTTTCGCTCAGGATTGCTTTTGTAGGACATGGTATGACTCGTTTTTGTTAAATAAATATGGTATTAATGTCGGCAGCTACCCCACATTATGATGCCATAATGATAGTGATAAGTGATAACCATTTAAAGATGGTGGAAGTAGCTACATAATGTAAACGAGCTGAGCTGTTGTCAGCAGCTGATCTTGAACCATCGATATTAGAACATAATGTGGTGGTTACAGACTTGTGTAATTCACCCACTGTTCGCCATTTAAGTTTATGTTATACATATGTAATTGTAGTGGTATAGTACTTACTTATTGCAACAGTGTGGATACATCTCATGCCATAGAGCTAGGTAGCTACTATTGGGAGATTCTACTTAGAAGATCATACCACCACCAACATTTACCACTGACATAATATATTTCATTTAAAAAACTGAATAATAATTTGCCCGACCGGGGATCGAACCCAGGATTATCTAAGAAGTCAAAATTAAATCAGCTGCGTTCGCTGCTACGCATGAGAGGTACTAAAATAAAATTTAAAAAATCCTCCATAGTTATTGCCTACAGCGCACTTTTGGAAGGTGAGCAGAATATGAATGTGAGAATTGTCTTACAAAGCTATTATTGTTTTGAGGGTCAATATGGTAAGGCCAAGTCCTAATTCTACTGTAGGTAGGTACCGTCACGTAATAACTATCGGCATTAATTTACAATGAACAACACATGGTTAAGTATGCGGAGCACGCGATGATGGTTATGCTTAGGTACCTTTACCTCCTAGCCTAAAACGATATCTAGGTACTTAACTATTAGTCCTATAAGTCTGTATATCCCTCCATAACACAGTGCAAGCTAAAATTGAGGGAATATGGGATCCAACTCTAAACATTGTATTTTACATTATGATAATACAGATTTTTATATTTTTTTGTATAGTATTTGTTTAATTAAGTAGTCTTCATATCAGTAACTTGCAACCATGATACCTCAGGGTTAGTAATAATATTTACTATCGATAGTGGGGAATACTGAATTCTGGACCTTGTCACTTACTATGAAATATTTAAAAAGCCTTTATGTAATCTGAAATCTGAAATGGAACTCTTTGAGAACATGTTACTTTTTAAATTTCGCGACTCATTTGTTTCTTGAATGTGGCGTTCTTTAGAAAAATGTGTGTCGCTATAATACAATTAATTATTTAAGTAACTCGTTAAAATTTTGTTCGATGTTTTTTTTCGACTTTCGCCGTGGCTTAAATCAGCAAAACAGTTGCCAGAGACTTTTGGTGATGAAGCCCCATCTAGCGCAGCTCTGGTTTGGAGAATTTATATGTGGACGCGAATGATCACGAGATGATATCTCCGTGAAGGTCGGCCAACGACTGCGGTTGCAGAATCCAATATTGATACCAAAAATACATGATTATGATTTAAGGGAAGACCAAAAACAATTACGTGTTCACTGGTGCTAAAAAATCTTTAAAAAAACTGGTTGTCTGTAAAGTCGGTTTACGGACGATAGATTAACATGATAACGTCATCATTATTTTATACAATACAAAAAAGGAGAATTGATAATACAAAGATAACAGACAACAGACAAGTCTACATATTTATTATGACAGTTCCCTATTTCGGAGCCATGGAACCGCCAATGTTGTCGTGTGTAACATTTATTTATTTATTTATTTATTTATTTATTTATTTATTTATTTATTTATTTATTTATTTATTTATTTATTTATTTATTTATTTTACAATATCTTACATCTAACATTACAGGCCTTGAGCCCAATGCGCTAGTGTAGTTAATAATTCAGTCAATAAATAATAATAATAATATATAATAACATGTCAAAATTAAATATGTAATTCATTATAACTTAAAATAACATTAAAACGTGGACAACATGGCTATGGTGAACTCGTTAATAAAATTAAAAATTAATTTAATAAAAACACTCAACGGAAACGGAAGCGGAACGGGATACTTTTTCATATCTTTTCATCGTTCATCAATTTAAAAGACGTTATCACGTCAAAAATAATCGGTCCTCCGACAGTCATTGGTTATGCATATAATAATATCGTGACACGTGACGAAATCGTGAGTGTACTGCTTTGAACCGGAAACAAAAAGCCAGTCAGCAGAATGGGCCTTTCCTTTTGAAGATTTGCCGACAAAAGTTAAGAAAAGTCGAAGCATTGGTAAAAAAAAGGGTGCTTCTATTTTTGGCAAATCAGGACATCACACAGATCATCAAACAGAAGTGTCGCTTCAAAACCAAAGGTTAGTGACAGCAGATTGGTACGTCAACAATTGTTTGCCCAGTTCGCGAAGAGTCCTCGATGCAAAGTCGTCCTTCACCGCGATAAGTAGGAAAAATAGAAAAAAAAACGTTTATTTTGACCAAATGCAGCAGATTACGCATCCTCACATTCCGCGGCTTCAAATGTAGAACTGATGTTACATCTGCCATTCAGACCTCGCACCTTGCGACTTCTTTTTATTTTCAAAAATTGAAGATAAACTTAGAGGCACACGTTTTACGAGCCCTGAATCAGCATTGAACGCGTTCCATAAAGCCATTGAGAGGCGTCTAGGAAGACTAGTCGTATTGCTTCTTACAATGATTCCAGCGAATGAAAAATTTCATAAATATGAGGCCAGACTTTGAGAAACAACAACAATCTGGTCTTATTTAGCAGAATCCAGAATCTTTCAGTATGACCTTTGCTTACTACACAATATTTTGACGATCCGTGGCGCGTTGGTGAGCGACCTTGACTGCCGAGATGCGGGACCCGGGTTCGAATCGTAGCTGAGGCTAAAGATATCTAAATTACGATGATCGGGTGGGCCGCTAAAGCCTCCGCCAACCTGTATTGGTGGAGGGTAGTGGAGTAGGTACGAAAGGGCACGGATATCGTTTCCAAGGGAAAAGATATCCGTGCCCTCAGGGGAAACTGTAATACCTAGTCGTTCGATTTTCTATCGATTACTTTGGTTAGTGTGTCCTACTCCTGTCTCTTTTCTTATACGGAATTATGGTTAGATATGATTTTTTTAATACAGTTGCTCAAAAAGTGACGTATTACAGGGACGTATAGCGTTCGGGAAGTGAGCTATTACACACTCGTGCTTTTTCTTTACCTTTTCCGAACTCGTGCGTTCTCTTTCCCAACTGTCAAAATAATGTCTATTAAAAAGAAAAAACCAACCACGAAGTTTTTACTAAAAAAAAAATCATAGAAGTTTTTATGATTCATGCAAATATTTCTAAAAAGAAGCTACTAATTTGTTTCAATATCAGATTTAATGATTTGATTCAATGAGTTAGGTTAGGTTTCACTTCATTTCATCTCATTAAATTTCATGTCAATAAAAAAATTCTACTGAAGACTTGGCTGTATGGGCATAGTTCCCTTTGCCTACCCAGAATGGGTGAAGAAAACAAAAAAAAATCTCTGCAATACTCTGTGTTCTTTTACGGTTGGCGCCATTTTCCAAAAATGTTCTTTGCGAGTTTAGTTTGTGTTTTTATTATTTTATTAAATTGCTTCATTTTTTCGCAACTGTATTAAAAATAGTTGTTCAGTACACGTGCGGAACCGTCATTGCAACTTGTTCCGACTGTCTACCCTCGCCTTCGGCTCGGGTAGACATTTGTCGGAACTCTTTGTAATGACAGGCTTTCCGCACTTGTAGCGAAATATACTATTTTAATACAGTTGCTCAAAAAGTGGCGTATTACAGGGACGTCTATAGCGTTCGGGAAGTGAGCTATTACACACTCGTGCTTTTTCTTTACCTTTTCCGAACTCGTGCCGTGCGTTCTCTTTCCCAACTGTCAAAATAATGTCAATTAAAAAGAAAACACCAACCACGAAGTTTTTATGATTCATGCAAATATTTCTAAAAAGAAGCTACTAATTTGTTTCAATATCAGATTTAATGATTTGATTCAATGAGTTAGGTTAGGTTTCATTTCATTTCATCTCATTAAATTTCATGTCAATAAAAAAATTCTACTGAAGACTTGGCTGTATAGGCATAGTTCCCTTTGCCTACCCAGAATGGGTGAAAACAAAAAAAAAATTGTGAGCCGTCACGGGACGCCTGGCAGATGTGAAACATCGAAATTATTTTGTACAAGTAATAATATGCACAAAAGTACAGATTATGACAGGAACTAAAACATTTAAGTAAAAATTTAAAAATAAAAAAAATTATTACATTTTGTTAATAAAATAATTTCCTCCGACCGTCATTTGTCGGAACTGTATATATATTCCATATTCGCCAAGCTCGCCACGCTCGCCACGCCAAAAATTTGGTTGGCCCTCCGCCTAAAGATGTTTCACATCAAAAAAATATCTGCAATACTCTGTATTCTTTTACTTACTGTATTTTAACTTGTTGCAATGACAGGCATTCCGCACTTGTAATGAAATATACTATTTTCTGGATACTTGCGTGGTTCCCTAATATATAAATATTTCCATGTCACAATGTTAGTTACTGTACTCCTCCGAAACGGCTTTACCGATTTTTACCAAATTTTATATGCGTATTCAGTAGGTCTGAGAATCGGCTAACATCTATTTTTCATCCCCCTAAATGTTAAGGGTCCAAGGTTAAAGTCCACCCCTAATTTTTATTTCTTTATTTTTAGATAAATTTTATTTTTTTTATTTTATTATGATACAGCATTACAAAATACATACAACCCTGAATTTTCAACCCTCTACGATCAACCCCTATTTTTCCATCGCGATTTTTATTTTTAATAATTTCCTACTTTTATTGTTTTTATAACGCTTTCGATTATAAGTACATCCCCGAACACTTAAAGTAGATAGTTAAAAATACAAAATACCCAAATACATAAAACCCTAAATTTTCAAGTAGTAGGTAGTAGTAGTAGTGGTAGTAGTAGTTGTAGTGGTAATGGTAGTGGTAGTAGTAGTGGTAGTAGTAGTAGTAGTGGTAGTGGTAGTAGTAGTGGTAGTGGTAATGGTAGTGGTGGTGGTAGTGGTAATGGTAGTGGTAGGGATAGTGGTAGTGGTAATGGTAGTGGTAGTGGTAGGAGTAGTGGTAGTGGTAGTCCACACACTTACGTTAAGTTCTCCCAAAATATTCACTAAAAAATATTTATATGGCAAAACAACGCTTGCCGGGTCAGCTAGTTTTTCTATAAAATTTCCAATTTTTTTGTCGATATTATGTACCTAGTATATTTTAATATCTAGTATGGTCACCTATATCTATCAAAAAAAATTTTTTGAAACGAACAGCAATCGATAATAACGATAATGTGTTAGTTTATCCCTAAATAATTAAATATAAATAGAAACAGAAAAAACTTTATTTCACATATACACCGAACCAGAGGAGCATGTCGAAACACACATAAATTATATGGTTAAATTATTAGCTTAAAAATAGTTACTGCAGTAGAGCATGTACATATTGTGAAATACGCAACGCACACAGCTCTGCTAATTAATGCCGCTGGTTTTCAGTGCGTCCGTTTTTGACGCATAGTTCGGGTTATGGTGAACATTTTGGGTATGCCTGCAATAAACATTAATATTTTTGATGGTTTCAGATGGCGTCTCGAATATTACTACTATCTATTATGGCTCTCACTGCACGCGGAACACCTGACAAAGAACTGAAGCCAGTTGCTGAAGCAGAATCATTTAAGAAAATAAATGACGAAAATGAAGATCTTAAAACAGCAAGCAGCTCATGTATGTTTAAAAAATTAACTACACATAAATACCTACCTAATAATATTTTGTGTAGGTACATTATTTAATATAACTTCACTTCAACTTAAAATAATTTATGCGTGTTAAAAAATAGGAACATACTATTATGCGCGGTAAAATTCAACAAGCGGTTAAATTTCGTTCCGATCCATAGTAAGTGATGTAAATAATTCTCGGAAAGCTCGGGGAGGAGCTCCCGGAAAAAAATTGAGCATTTAATATGCACAATAATGCACAACATCCCTAGGGAACATATTTCCGGGATGAAAAGTATCCTATGTGCTAATCAAGGTTCAATTCAATCATATATACCTATGATGAAATTTGGGATTTTCATCCAAATCTGTTTTGTAATTTTTGCGGGATTTAGTAACAAACATCAAAACGTCTAAAACTTCTCATCTATAAGACTTGTTAGTAGGATCACTCGGATTAAATCTGAGGGAAATAATAAGCAAGTATGTATTCGATACAGAATCCACGAATAGGTATATTGTGAGATGGGGTAAGAACACGGGTAGGTAAGACTTACACATGGGGCAGGCAAGACTAACACATTAAATATCTCTTTTAGGTGCACCTCACGTTTCTATTCTAATTTACTAAATTAAGTCGGTTACTCGACACCATTGGTGGTTGTTGCAACATTGCATATTATTACTATCGTTATTATGATCAATCTATATAATGTGGAAATTATAAAAATCGTATCAGTTCATAAACCTACCAAACAAGCGAACAAAATTGTTTATCTACTAAATGCTTCAACAATCTTCCTTAGCAGCTGTAGGTACTAAGCTCAGCAATATATATTATTCTATTGTGAATATATGTGCCTAGAAACAGTAATTTATGACACTTTTAAATAATTTTAGATTCCCATCAATACTCCAACTGGGGTGGTCGCTACCCTAGTGGCTACGACTTCAGCGTAACTGGTTACGGCACAGTTGACGATCGAGCTAGAGCAAGTTATGGCGACATAGGATCTAACAATATAGGCTACGGTGTCAAGCCTGGCTCCAGCGCAGGTTACGATGGGTTCACTGGATATGAAGGAGTTGGTCAAACTGGATACGAACGGGGTTACGGCGTCAACGGTGGTTACAGAGGGAACAGCGCTTACGGCGTAAGCGGTGTTTATGGAGGAAATAGTGGCTACGGTGGGAGTAACAGCTACGGCCTTGGTGGTGGCTATGGAGGAAATAATGGCTACGGCCTGAGCGGTGGATACGGGGGAAATAACGGCTACAGGGGGAATTACCCAAGCAACAGTGAAATTGGCGGTATCGGAGTCTATTACGACGAAAAAAGTGGTTATGGTGGCAGTAGCGGAAATGGCGGCTACGGTGGATATGGAGGAAATGGGGGATTAACGTCGTATTATGGATATAACAACCCTTACTATCAAGGCAACAACCATCTCGGATACGGCTATTACAACAGAAAGCCAGGATATGGCAGTATACATAATAATGGCATAACACCTAGTTTAGTGACGGGGTACAGAGGCTATTCAAGATAAGGCAATTGTCACTAGTTGTATTTAAAATAGTACCAAAGTTTAGGCCAAAGTATTAATGTTAAAGTATAAGTAAATATACATGATGTAAAATTACATGGATATTTTTTTTATAATATAAAAATAAATATATATATGTATACTGGCTGACCACCCCCCCGCAAACGTTGTTCTGCCATATGAAATGTCAAAGTGACGCGACGCTTCACGTCAATGAACGACGGGTAGAAATAAAAATACTAAAATCGTGTTTAAAAAACATTTTCCAGTGGAGCAAATTGTGAATGTGAGCATTCTCGAATCCCGATAGATGTTGATGAAATTTTTTGTGTGTTTTCACACAAATAATTTCATCAACATCTATCCAGCAGCTGTTTAGGAGTTCACTGTCATACACACGTAAACAAGAAATATATATTTTAAGATATATACTATATTTATGTCCACTCTTTCTTTTACAGAAATTTTATCATGCATGTAATTTCTTAATATCTCGTACATAGTTTACGGATATTATTATCTATTATATAAAATTCTCGTGTCACAGTTTTAAATACCATACTCCTCCGAAACGGCTTCACTAAAAATTATTTATATGGCAAAACGTTTGCCGGGTCACCTAGTTATTATATAAATTTGTATCAGGAAATGGAATACAAAGCGGAAAGTGCTAGTAAAAAGAAAGTATCATATTTTATTTTTTTATTATCTAACACAGAAAATGCACATTACAATCTTAGAATCATTCTATTATATTTTTAAAAGTTAAATATACATACCCGATTGACTGAAATATATAGCAGGCACACACTATATGTACATGCAAAATCGAGTTGAAAGGTGTCGTCATTGTCAACAATCGAATTCATGAGTAATTTATTTCGGTCGATAGTGATGAAAATCTTAAAAAAATGCTTATGCTTGTCTTAATAACAAGTATAGGGTATAATGTTGTTTGCGCACTTACTAATAAAATAAACAGGCTAAGAGAGAAGGGAACTTATCTCTAATCAGCTATTTATGTGTCCACTATATATTAATATATCAATCAATGAATGTAATCGGTGAAAATTCAATGTTAAGATGCTCTACTCCATACCCTTCATAATTTCAAAAGTATTTAGTCTGATCCAGATGCACTGGTTTGTTTTTTCATAGACTTAAGTGCTCTTTCGCGAAGTTTTTTTTCTAAATCTTCATTGTTGGCCTTACTTTCCTCCTCCTCCTCTTCGCCTTCCTCACTATCCGAAGAATCATCCTTCTTCTTAGATGATTTCTTGTGTTTCTTGTGTTTCTTGTGTTTTTTTGAATGTTTCTTATGCTTTTTGGCTTTCTTGGACTTCTTAGGCTCATCACTTTCAGAATCTGATTCAGACTCTGAAACCTTCTTTCTTGCCTTCTTTTTAGAGACTTGGTCGCTTTCAGAAGAGGACTCCTCTTTTTCACGTTTTTTCGCCTTCTTTTCGCTTTCATCCCGCAACTTTGACTTAGATTCATCCACATGCTTTGTTTTTGAACTTTTGTCTTCTTTTTTTGCCTTATTTGCGTCAGGCGAGCCAATTTTATCTTTCAGCGTTTCTATTTTCTTACGCCTTGCCTCTTTTTCCGACGATGAATCAAGCTTAGTCTTTTTCTTAGAAGACTTGTCATCACTGTCTGAGGTGTCATCATTAGAATCCTCTGAATGACCTGGTTTTTTGGTCTTTACTGGTTTAACTTCAGCCTTATCAGACCTGGAGTGATCAATGCTGGCATCCTTGTTGCGCCTTTTAGCTTTTTTGTCTGTGTCAGATTCTTCAGGAATGTTCTTTTGTTTTGACTTAGAGCTTTTACGTTTAACTTCCTCCTCTGAACTAGAATCAGAGCTTGATGAGCGGGATCTCTTCTTTCTCGACTTTTTCACTGGTTTCTTCTTAGAGTTCTTCTTACTCTTCTTCTTCCTGTCTTCTTCTGAGTCACTAGAAGATGAATCATCTGACTCACTATCACTTGAGGAACTTTCTTTTCTTGGTTTCTTAGCCCTCTTTGAAGACACTTTCTCTTTACGCTTAAGTTTAGCCTTAGCCTTGGACTTGGATACTTCTTCACTGCTTTCACTTTCTGAATCGGATTGACGTCCCTTACGCTTAGCTTTCTTAACTGTGTTCTGCACCTTGGTTTCTTCTTCTTGATGATGATGCTCCTTTCCTGATGCATCATCGCCTGATCTATCCGACTTCTTATGTTCCATTTCATGTTTTCTAAGGAAAGGAGAAGGAGTGCGTGATAAGCTCTTAGAATATTCTCGTAAGGTAGGGACGCGAATAATGTATTCCCTATCGTCATCATCGGATGAATGTCCCCCTTTGGCTGTACTTTCATTCTGTGTCGGAACTTCAATAGCAACAGATGACTCTCTGCTTGAACTAGATCTTTGTTTAGAGCGCTCTCGCTCCCGCTCCCGCACATCAGATATGCGTTCAGATGACTTTTTAGTAAGTTTGTCAAGGTGATCTGGAAAAGAAAATTAAGATTTTTTTAACCATTTAGTTAAACATATGTTATTATTCACAACTTATTTGAAGTTATGCAATTTAAGACAACAATACATTTTCTGAAGGCTAAGTTATAAATTACCTTTGCGAGGAATAGAGACAGATTTCTCTAACCGCTCTTTGATCAGGTCGCTAGACCTTCTGTCCAGTGATTTTCTATCGCGCGACCTCCTATCCTTTACGCGTTCCTTTGATTTCTTATCCCTGAAAA
Source organism: Carterocephalus palaemon (assembly GCA_944567765.1). Classification (NCBI taxonomy): domain Eukaryota; kingdom Metazoa; phylum Arthropoda; class Insecta; order Lepidoptera; family Hesperiidae; genus Carterocephalus; species Carterocephalus palaemon. The sequence goes on along the minus strand of OX155643.1, from coordinate 6,890,259 downwards.
TAAAAATTTATTATATATAAATTTTAGTGTATAAATACTTGTGTTTTATTTAAATGGGTGGGCCCATTTGGACACAGGTCCAACACGTAGAGGCCCCTTTGAGACATTTAATGAGTTGTAATAATATGGCAAACGTAGCTTAGTATTATTATTATTATATTTAATATCTTATGTACATATATATTATAGACATTTTAATTTTAAACTTAGTGGTATTATTATAACGTCAATTTTGTATCATGTATGCCTTCAATTAACTCGAAACAAAGTTCGCATACGAAAGTTTCGTATAAGAAAGCCTATAGTCATTTAAATGAAATTCAAAAACGGGGGGGCCAGCGCTTACGACTGACACGCGCTCGGCCGACGCAAGACGATAACTTTAACTTCGACGTCTGCGCATTCAGAGCTAGACTTTCATGCTGGTCCGTATATATAAATGTGTTAGAATTATAATTTACCTTGATCTATCGCGGGAGCGACGATCTCTCGAGCGGATATCGCGAGAACGACGGTCGCGGGGCGACCGGCGCACGGAGCGGCGGCGCGAGCGCGAGCGTTTCCTTGACCGGGAACGACGCCGATCGCGAGACCTGCCAATACGTATACGGATTTATTATACACTAGTGGTCCGCCCCGGCTTGGCACGGGTATTTTATATAAAAATCAAAATTATAATACACACATAAACCTACATATTATGTTTGAGATATTATGTTTGAGATATTATGGTAACATTTCTTTAGTTGCAAGCAATTATACTAATAAATGAATAAGGTAAGGAATTTGTTGTTTCATAAAATAATATAAAAAAATCTTTCATATTCTCATGGGTTCCTAAATATACATTTAAATTCATTCTTTTCATATTTTATTAGTACTTGTTAGTCTGATTTTATTAATATTTTCATTAATCTCTGCATTGTGTGCATACGTCATACTCAACTTTATTCATAGCTGTAAACATATTTCTTTGTTGTTAAATACATACTTACAACTAGACAACTTACACAATTACAATATTATAGTCCGACCAATAATTCTATGCAAGCGAATTATTGTTCAGACTATAGGATAACTGAATAGGGCTTTAAGTTTGCGAATTGAACACAAATTGAACAAAGCGGTATTAACCTGTCTCTTGAACGTCGTCGGGAACGCGAACTCGATCTTCGACGCCTTTCCAGCGACCGGCGACGTTCGCGTGACCTGTCATTATTACAAGCTATCGTCATTTATGCAATTTGAAAATAAAATCCTATTTAGATTTGGATATTTGTGACCCATTCAATTAATATATGTATAAAAATAATTAATAATAATAGTAATTTCTGAATGCGTTATACATAGTTATATGTTTGTTCACTATCAAACTATTGTTTTAATTTGAAAAAATACATCTAGAATACAAAAAAAACGACGCATGCCAAAAGAAAAGTACGAAAATAAGCGATGCCTTACGCTAGCAACTTCAGCTATGAGCGATTCATCCACGCCTGCCGCGGGACCGCACGCAACACGTAGAAAATAGTATAAATATAGGTAGGTAGTAATTTTCATGACACGATTTATGCCCGCTGAGTTTACGGTAGTTTGCGGGAACAGCGACACCGAACAACTTGTAGAATCTAGCGGAGTCCCTGCTGTCGGTCGGCGGGAGATAAATTGAACAATTCTATGATCGTAAATAACCACCCGTCTTGCCATTATCGCCCTCTTATTTTGCGGGCGATGATCGCAACCGCAGCGGTGGCTATTGCCGCAAAAAACTGCGGTCTCGTGAGTATAGAAATAAAACAGCGGTCCCTGCAAACGTACGCGGATGAAAATCGCTCCCTTAGTTCTTAGAGTATAGGATCTATCTCTAAAGATTATCAGCAATTCAGTAGCCCGTTTCAGGTAAAAGAGCTGCTTGATTTTTGAATCGCTCGCCGCAATTCATTGCTCGATTGCGTCAAGTTTTCGTTGGATGGAAACAATTCCGGACGTTTAGTCTATAACACGCCTCGTGAGACGTGTATGAATGATACCACTCGTCGTAGCTAGAAAGTACGACAGCGCTCGTTTACACAACGCAGTAGTAATTATAGTGGGTAGTGTGTAACGTGGGAATTGGTTGTGTAACGTGAAGATTGGTGGAAACACACCAGTTCTAATCAGTAACGCTTTGTTTAGTTAGATACTCGCCGAATACAACGACTTTTAAATATTCCTTTCGAATACCCAATATACCAGACTAGTGGACGCCCGCAGCTTCGCTCGCGTAGAATTAGACCCATTAACGACGTCTACCCGTCTAAAGACTTCAAAAACGGCAAAGTTTCATACTAACTTTGCACCCCCGTTTTACCCCCTTAGGGGGTGAATTTTCAGAAATCCTTTCTTAGTGCTCCCCTACATTATAAAAGGCACCCCTGTGCAAAATTTCAAGTTTCTAGCCCTTATAGTTTAGGCCCTGCGTTGATATGTCAGTCAGTCAGTCAGTCAGTCAGTCAGTCAGTCAGTCAGTCAGTCAGTCAGTCAGTCAGTCAGTCAGTCAGTCAGTCACCTTCTCCTTTTATATATATAGATAAGCAGTTTACATACAACTCATACCTGTTCATCTGTACTCGGCTATTATCTAAACTGAGAGTAAAATCGAGACATATGTACCTCTCCCTCCGTTCCCTCTCGCGGCGTCGCCTCTCCCTCTCTCGCTCGCGTTCACGTTCGCGCTCGCGCTCCCGCTCGCGCTCGCGCCGGTCCACCGAGCTGCGGCGGCGGCTGCTGCGGCGGCGGGACTTGCTCCTATTACCATTTTTTTTATCATCATCATTAGTTACACTGCCCCACTGTTGGGTATTGTTGGTCTTCTCTTAGCCGGAGAGCTGGCACCAATTTTTCGGTAGGTATTTGAGGCAAGCTGAAAACTTGTCCAACGCCTCTCCTATTATACCCCAACACGGAACTGCAGACCTGGCTGGTGAGTAGCGGGACAAAATCAAAACCTATATAAATTTAAAAAAAAAAAATTATTTTTATATTCTGTAAACATTGGACTACAACGATTAAAAATTACATATTGCCTCAAATATATGTTTGGAAATAAAAATTTTTTTTTTTAAATTTGTATAGGGGTTGATTTTATCCCGCTACTCACCAGCCAGGTCTGCAATTCCGTGTTGGGGTATTATAGGAGAGGCGTTGGACAAGTTTTCAGCTTGCCTCAAATACCTACCGAAAAATTGATGCCAGCTCTTGGACCATCTCGGAGTAGACTTCAAAGGGCTTATTTATTTATTTATTTTTAAGTTGGTACAATTAAGCCAACAACTAAAGGCGGATTAAAAGTGTTCTATGCTAGTCAAACTTTGTGCAGTAGAAAAATTATGAAAGCGGTACAACAACAACCTAAAAAGAACAAGTAGCAATAAGATAAAATGAAATTTTTAAATATATGTTTAGTGGGCTTAACACCTCTGAGAACTCTTCAGCATACAAGTTCAATGTGTCCCTTTTAGTACATGTTTTATTTATATTTCGGTTATTTAAGTTGCTCAACTAGTTTTGAACTTAATTATACTGTAAAAAAAAATTTTTTTTAAAAAGCTTTTATAACTTTTTATTTTATTTTCATGCATTGTCATCGGAACCTAATATGTGTGCCAAATTTCAGCTCGATAGCTTCAGTGGAAGTGGGTGAAAGATTAATTTAAAGATTCCAGGACATACATACGAGTGAAGTTAAATAAAAGCTTTTAAAAAGTGGAGATTAATGTTTTAATACCATACCTTTCTCTACGAGAACTGCGCCGGGGGCTCACACTGGTCGACGAATCGCGGTTGGAACGGTACTGCCGCTTCTTGTGCGAGGCACGCTTCTTGGCACTTTCGCCTAGAAAACACAATTTAGGGGTCAAATAGTTTATACAACCTATCTATACCTACCTATAGTTTATACAACCTATCTATACCTACCTACCTATAGTTTATACAACCTATCTATACCTACCTACCTATAGTTTATACAACCTATCTATACCTACCTACCTATAGTTTATACAACCTATCTATACCTACCTACCTATAGTTTATACAACCTATCTATACCTACCTACCTATAGTTTATACAACCTATCTATACCTACCTACCTATAGTTTATACAACCTATCGTAACATGACCCTAAGTTGGTCGTCCAAATTGTCTCAGTGTAATAATTACATACATTAGCAACCAAGTTGCATGGTGTTCAGTTTTTAAACGACTGTATCCTTTATTGATGCAAATTTCATAGAATTTTGCTTCTTATATTTTTACCCTTTTAATCTACACAAGTAATGAAACCAAACAGAGAGCATTTCGTGTACAAGGTAATAATTTATATAAATGACAACCTGAGTGTTTTCCTCAGGTTTGGATTGAATTAGTGCAATAGGGTTCTAGGAAAAGTAAAGCTAGGTAAGTGAATAAGTGTTTAAGAATTCATAAATATTATTCTTACGAGAGGAAGCCGATGAAGAACGTCTGTCACTCGAAGGGTTTCGTGGTTTTTCTGTGGGTTTGTTCTCTGGGTTGGCTTCCTTCTCACCGGTTGACCTAAATAAGAACAAGCTAAATAAATTGACATGTCAAAGTGAACGGAAATGAAGCCAAGATGAAATATGGCAAATATAGAATTTCGTTTGTTTTAATGTTTAATTAATGTCTACATTCGATATTAAAGTAAAGGAAAAATGATATATGTATTGCATTGAAGTTACTTTAGATTTTAGAGCGCTGTTGTCGAAATTAAAATGGTTATCATACTTTGCGGGTGATACAGATCTAGATTTGCGATCTTCTTCCTTTTTCTCCTCCTTTTCAGTGATTTCCTCCTGTGGCTGAGTTTCGTTTACCGTTTCCGTTGTCGAATTGTGGTTCTCTTCTTGAGTGTCCGATTCTTCTTTCTTCTCGGGTGATTTACCATTCTCTGAAGTAAACCACAAAAACATCCAGATTTAAAAATAAAATTATTTAAGAGATTTAAGGTAAAAGAGATTTAAAAGTAAATATTCTAAAAAAAACTATTTATAACTTTTTTTTTTAAATTTTATTTTCGTGCATTGTCATCGGAACTTAATATTTCAGCTCGATAGCTTCAATGGAAGTGGGTGAAATATTGATTGCAAGATTTCAGGACATACATACATACATAGATACATACGAGTGAAGTTAAATAAAAGCTTTTAAAAATAATATTAAGCTTTACAGCTTAAACTGTTGTTGGCCAGGTAGGTAACACTTTTCTAGAAGCGTCCATCTTAGCTTAGTCTTGGAGTAAAACTTAGAACGAGACGACGTTTCTTATACAGTGTTGCATGTTTTATAACTTAAAATCATATTATAAAAAAAATAATATATAGAAAAAAGGATTAACACTCCTGGGCAGTTCCTTATATGTTCTAGTCTTGCATGCATAAATAGTAATTTATTACATTGTGGCAATTTAATAGGTTGGGGAAAAAGTCTTTTCGCATTATAGTATGTAGGAACTTGTAATAAAAAATCTTTGGCTATACTATTTGTATCTGGCTGGTTTTGGTATCATTGAAAGTTCAAATTTTAAAGAACATAATTCCTAATTCACATTAGGAAAATGTGTGATTTTCATTTGTTTTTCGTACCGCCAAGATGAGTGAATCTAATGAAGAAATTCGATACATTTTAAAATTTTACTACAAAAAAGGTAAAAATGCAACGCAAGCCGCGAAAAAAATTTGCGACGTTTATGGACCTAGTGCAGTGTCTGTGAGAGTAGCACAAATTTGGTTTAAGCGTTTTCAATCCGCAAATTTTGATGTCAAAGATGCACGTCGCTCTGGTCGCCCAATTACGGATAAAATGGGTGCCATTTTTGAAAAAGTGGAGCAAGATCGGCATGTCAGTAGTTACGACGTAGCTGAAGAACTGGGAATTGACCACAAAACAGTTTTGGCGCATTTGAAAAAAACTGGGTACACAAAAAAGCTCGATATTTGGGTACCTCACGAGCTCACTGAAAGAAACCTAATGAACCGTGTACTCATTTGTGACTCTTTATTACGACGTTATGAAACCGAACCATTTTTGAAGAAGCTGATAACTGGTGATGAAAAGTGGATCACCTACAACAAGAACGTGCGAAAATTATTCATTATGAGCTGTTACCACCAGGCAGGACCATCGATTCTGAACTCTACTGCGAACAACTGATGAGATTAAAGCAAGAAGTTGAGAGAAAGCGGCCGGAATTAATCAACAGAAGGGGTGTGGTTTTTCATCATGATAACGCTAGACCTCACACATCTTTAGCCACTCAGCAAAAATTAAGAGAGTTTGGCTGGGAGGTGTTAATGCATCCGCCGTATAGTCCTGACCTTGCACCTTCAGATTTCCACCTGTTTCGGTCTCTTCAGAATTCTTTAGGCAGTGTCAGGTTAACATCACGAGAGGACTGCCAAAACCACTTGTCGCGGTATTTTGATCAGAAGTCCCAAAATTTCTATAGGAATGGGATCATGTCCCTACCTACAAGATGGCAAAAAGTTATCGAACAAAATGGTACCTACATACTTTAGTTAAATGTAAATAAACTATATTAAAAAAAGTTTGGAATTTTCATAAAAAATGCGAAGAAACTTTTTCCCCAACCTAATACTTTCCTTGATTCAAATTAATCATCATCGCAATCTATCGTTGCTCTGGGATGCACATGTGCATATGATAAGAATAAGAGAAAAGAAAAACCTTTAGGTTCCGGCAACTTGATCTCATCCACGTGAGTGTTCTTTGGCGGGCTGTTCCGGTCCCGACTGCGCCTGCGAGATCGACGAGGGCTGCCACCATTGCGATGTCTGTAACCGTTTGTAAACTTTAACAAATTCATGCTTATTTACACATGTAAGGCGTAATAGTTTATCTAATATATAAAATTTCCATGTCACAATGTTAGTTACAGTACTGCTCCGAAACGGCTTTACCGATTTTTACCAAATTTTATATGCGTATTCAGTAGGTCTGAGAATGGCGATTTATAATTTTTACAGCAACCCCTGTGATATGGGTATCAAATGAAAGAGCTCAATGAGCAGATGCATTAAGTAAAGTAACGTCATTCTAAATTCAAAATGATTCGGACGAAGCTTTTATTTATAGTAATATGAATATAGAAATACCGTGAAGAAATACCTACGTCAAAGATATATTTTGGTTGAAAAACCTTTAAAACCCAAAATTTATAGGTCAGTTATTTTCAGTCTAAGTCAATTTTAGCAACAACTTATTTTTTACTTTTTAGTGCATTTTTATTTGTTTAATAAAAGCTTTTTATTAAAAAATATTTTTTACTTTATAATATTTAATTTCTGCACGTAACCAGTAGCTTGGATAACCCGATTTTGAATATATTGCTCCATAAACCGGAAAAACCGTCTAAAATTGTATGTTGGGGCTATATTCAATTTTGACTTTATTTTGGAACCAAAATGATACATTATATGATGCAATGCTATACAGCATGTATGCAAATTAAAAATTAATTTCACTATTTACTAAAACTTAACTAATTGAAAACATTTGTAGGTGGTAGAGCCTATAGGGAACCAAATAGGTTTTATATGAAAGCTAATTGGTTCCATATAGAGTTCGCCCGGGGCAGTACCACCGCCCGCCACGGTACCTAGTACCATTTCTGCCGTGTAATAATTGTTTTTAAAGCAATTGTGGTCCGGTTGGAAAGGTGTGGATTCCGGTTACACTTCTTTAGAGGCGACCATCTTAGTCCTCAAGGGTAGCAACACATCTGTGACTGACTTAGAACGAGACTCCTACTAATAAGTACTAACTGGACTATTACTAACACCAACTAACAGGGCTAACGATCACTAACAGTCCCTAGTCCTCATACCTACTAACGAACTAACCAACTAATGTTCTAATTAACTCTCTCAACTAATTGGACTAACCATCCCAGTCCCTAATTGAGTCTTGTTCAAAGTCAGTCACAGTTGTCATGGGTGGCAGCGGATGGGTGGTGCTGCAAGCTCGTTTGCAATCCTGTATCAATAAAAAAAAAAAAAAAACACACAGCGTCCACCTTAATAAAATCAAAATAAACAAACTAGTATCATATAAATAGGTGTGCAATACCATCTAAAGACAAAGCTTTATGCACGTTTGAAATGACACGTAAAAGTTTCGACTTACTTCCTGTCAGAGGAGCGATCCCGCGACCTGGTTCGCGAGCGGCGGCGGTCCCGCGAGCGGCGGCGCGAGCGCGAGCGCGACCGGCGACGCTCCTTATCCTTATCCTTGTCTTTGTCCTTCTGCTGTTCTTCCTAAACAATGACAAAGATGATCATTCTCTTTTTAAACGGTTTTATTATGTTAAGATTGAAATGAAATGCGATTGATTGATTTGAAAACAAAATACGTAGGTATAAATAATAAATAAATAAATGTCATGGACATTCTCACACACGGCCATCTGACCCCAAAGTAGGCGCGAGCCTGTGATATGGGTGTCAGAGACTGATATACATACATAGATATTTTTAAATACATACTTAAATAGATAGTATTAACATCCAGACACAGAACAAATACAAGTGTTCGTCACACGAATATCTGTCCTGAGTGGGATTCGAACCCACGTCCTTTGGCGCAACAGACAGGGTCACTACCGATTGCGCCAACGGGCCTGTCGTATCTATACTAATATTATAAAGCTGAAGAGTTTGTTTGTTTGTTTGTTTGTTTGTTTGAACGCGCTAATCTCAGGAACTACTGGTTCGAATTGAAAAATTCTTTTTGTGTTGAATAGACCATTTATCGAGGAAGGCTTTAGGCTATATAACATCACGCTGCAACTATTAGGAGCGAAGAAATAATGGAAAATGTGAAAAAAACGGGGAAAATTATTCATCCTTGAGGGCTTCCGTTGCGTGCGCTGCGAAAACGGTTCAAGATACCAAAAATATATGTATGAAAGAATTATTCCTCTTGAAATGATCTAAAAAAATGTCCACGACAGTATATGTCTATCTTTTAAGATTAACTCACTAGAACCTTTTTTATGGTAATCAAATTTGGTCGAAATTAATGCATTTGTCAAGAGTTGTATCAACGTAATAATATTAATTTTTAATAATTTCCTACTTTTATTGAACGCTTTCGATTATAAGTAATGGTAATGGTAGTTGTAGTGGTAGTGGAAGTGGTGGTAGTAATCCACACATTTACAATAAGTTCTCCCAAAATATTCACTAAAAATTATCTTTAAGGCAAAACAACGTTTGCTGGGTCAGCTAGTAATGAATATTTCTCCAAAATAAGAAATTACAGTGATTTTGACGACTCCGTGGCGGGGTGGTGGTGATTGACGAACCGCGGGCTCGAATCTCGGCCGGGGCAGATATTTATTTCTCAGATAAATTTGTACTCGGATCATGGACGTTAGTGTTGTTTTCTGTGTCCCCCCACCCATAGCACAGGCATAGGCCCACCGCGGGGTAAGCGTTTATTTATTTATTAATATATTATAAATACTGTTACAATTAAAAATAAACAAAATATTACATTTGAATTTGGAATCTTTCATTTTTATATGATTGCTCATTGTGTTTTCTCATTTTCGCGCCAATACATTGTAAAATTTTGAGATATTAAAATGGAGTGAGGTGATAAAGAGACGTAATCGCTGTGATTACATTAGGTACACAAAGTAGGTATGGAGCCAAATACAATATTGAAACTCCATACGCTTAGTATAAGTCAAATGTTTGTGTACCGGGCTATTGATAGGTACAATGAAACCTCCTCTGTTTGTGACAGAAAATGATCTGGCCGTCCACGTAGCTTTCGTACGAAAAAGGCGATCAAAGAATAAGGGTAATCATTCGAAGAAATCCTGTCCGAAAGTAAATGATTTTATCTCGTAAGATGAAGATAGCACCAAGAACCATGTCGTGTATGTAGTTTAAAACATGACTTAGGATTTGCAGCCTATAAGAGACGCACTGGTCATTTCTTAACTGATAATTTAAAAAAAAATTAAAATGAATTTTAAAAAGGACAGAAAAATTTTGTTTACTGATTAAAATTGAGCAATATTTTAACCAACAAAATGACTGTATTTAAGCTCAAAGCTCTAAGTAAGTTTCCTAATTAGTTAACAGAGTACTACAACGTTGGCATTATCCGACTTCAGTGATGGTTTGGTGGCGTGTTAGTTATGAAGGAGTGACTGAGCCATATTTTTGTGAAACATCGGCACAAGTGTATCAAGATATCATTGTTAAGTTGTTAAGCCCCTTAACAACATCATGTTCAATAACCAAGTATGGTCTTTTCAGCAAGACTCGGCGCAGGGTCGTCATAAAACTCGATCCACCCAATCTTGGTAAGAAACCAACATTCCGGACTTCTCAGAGCTGAATTATGATTATAGTCATTTTTAGAGATTATGGCTTACTCTAAATGCCATGATAATTAATGGAGTCCCTAAAACAATCAATACGATTGGCAGAGAAGAATTTTCCCATGGAAAGAGTGCGTGATTCTATTGATACCTGGCCTCAACATTTAAAGGACTATATTGCAGCCACTTCGAATAAGCTTCTTTTTTTTAATAATTTTATATTAATGTATTAAACTAACACTGTAATAGTAATAAATATTACGTACAATAGAAAAAAAATTTTTTTTCTTTGTAACAATATTTAGGGCAAGGCTATGTATTTGTTAGAGAATCACCAGAGTTAAATCCAACATGCTTAGGAACATAAATGATTTTATAAAGTAAATGGTGCTGACTTTATTAAGACCTACATTCGAAAGAAAAACAAGTTAAGCTCTGTACTCCCATGTTGTCACGCTCAATGGTATGATTTTCTGATGAAGATCTTTTCATTATATTCTCTTACCATTCGTTTCTTGATCTCCTCCTTCTTTTGTTGAGTGAAAGATTCAGGAATGCCGTTCTCACTGGCCTGGGCACTCAGCAACAGCTCCCACAGCTCGCCCATGAAGAGACGCGCGTTCTTCCCATTCAGGAAACCGGTCAAGTTGATCTGCATTTTCTTAGGACAGGGGAACTAGGAAGGAAGTGGATAGGGAGAGAAAACATTCATTAATTATTTTAATGACCTCAAGTCACACAAGCAATAGCATCAAATCTATTTTTCGATTGCTTGATTTTATTATACTTTTAACAAATCAAACTTTATGTATCCAAATTAACGTTGTTCCAAATTAAGCCTTTAATCGGGAAATCATTTTAGAACACGTTAAGAGCGCCCAATGACTAATTTGTTAACAAAACCACACAGCTCGGAAATGACTCTGGTATGGAAGTGAACCTTATCTTAGTACATGATATGTTTATAAGTTCGGTGTCGAGAAGGGCCGGACAGCAGCCGGGAGCGTGCCGCGCCGCGACGCCGCACCGCCGTCGCTACGCCAGCGACGCTCGCCAACCGCTGCACAGCACTGCGACCACCAAAATCTTCCGACTTCGCTCTTCTACTTGCATCTGTAAGGGTTTTGCGAACACAACCACATTATGCTGAACGCAAGGCCTACAAAATGAAACTTCTATACCGAGAGTCAATTCCTTCTCTTAACGTCTTCGTGTTCTGTTCTGTATGTTTGTCAATTGGTGACTTAGTAGTCGTTGGCTAGGACAGGCTCGCCAATGCATCAGTGTTTTTGTAAGGTGTTAACTTTAAATACTAAATTTCCCCGTAAATACCGATTGCGAACGCTAAGGGCCTCCGAAAGAGTGGAGCTGGTGGGCAGCTGCAGGCGGCGGCTGCAGGCGGCGCGTGCGGCGGAGCTCTAGCCGGTGAGGACCATAAAAATAGCCATACGCAATCAATATACATTTGAAAATATTTTTCAATTGCAGTTTCTTTAGCTCTAGTAGAGTATGTATTTATGTTGTAGTGTACATTAATAACATAAAAGTTTGTACTGTAATTATACTCAAAATTATAATTTCATCACTTACTGATGCAATAAAGAAACTGCAATGATTACATCTGCTTAGTGACATTTAAAAATCATAAATGAACAATGGCAACCAACTCACCTTTTCCTCCAATTGATTATTGACGTAATCGATGACAACATCGTCTTCCATTTTGAGGATTTCAGTGATCTTCTGGGTGATCCAGGGCTTCAGTACATCCAGCTTCACCTTGGACATATCCACCTAAACAGATTGATGAAGTAGAAATAAATTTTCCTTATTTTGTTGTCAACTTTTGTCATTTTAAATAAATTATTGTGCTATATTGTAAAAAGGCTTGCTTCATCATAATAACAATATTAAAATATTAAAAAGTGAGTTCAAAACTGAAGTCTGAAATAATAATAAATAATTCATTTCTCACTGGTCCCTCCCAGTCGCAGTTGAGGGATGTTGAGAGCATACCACACTGATCCAATGTGGATTGTTTCATTTAATAGTTTAAAGTCAGTTCCTTTTTAAAAGCTTTTATTTAACTTCACTCGTATGTAAGTATGTCCTGGAATCTTGCAATCAATATTTCACCCACTTCCACTAAAGCTATCGAGCTGAAATTTGGCACACATATTTCGTTCCGATGACAATGCATGAAAATAAAAATAAAAGTTTTAAAAAGCTTTTTATAAAAAAAAATTTTTTAATAGTATAATTATTATTTCATATCTTATCTAACTTTCATGTTCGAGCCTGCCTGACTGAAACTGTACTTTACTGTAACTCTTGAGTGTTATTTTTTTTATTTTACCCATCTTACCATAGCTTTTTCATTCCGATGTAGAAAGATTAACACCTAAGATTTGCCCATATTCTGAATTGTAACTACATACTTCAAGGGTAATAACTTTTTTTGAAATTCATATAAAAGCTACTCTGTGATAAGGCCTTTCAAATAAAATAAAAAATTGTCAAAATCCATACACAATAGGGGTACAGGGCAATGAACACAAAGAATACATTGCTACACTTATTATGCATACTTTTGGGGGTAAAATTTGTTCTTGAAATATTTAGAGGACCTGCTCTGTAATCACTGCACATTCATACAAAAAAAAATAATACAGACTGTCAAACATAGAACATTTTTGAAGATCCTTGGTGATCCTAGAACACTTCCTTGTAGTGGAGTATAAGGGTTCAATACAGGGGCACAGAACCCAATGCAATATTTTTGCCAAGCAAAGTGTACCAGAAGCAAAAATAATTCCAATGAATGTAGATAATTAATAATTTTCAAAACATTCTAGTGCACATTTATGATTGTGTATTATTATGATAGTTTATTTGAGTATGAGGATAGTTTTGTGTATGTTTTAAATCCAATATATATTCAAGGTCTTTGTATTTTCACTCTGAAACATTTAATAATGTGCAAAAAAATGTGACTGAAGAGAAGTAAAGTTGTCAAGTCATAACGTGACAACCTATGACCTTTATTTGGGTAATAATTGATAAAATTATGGAAGGTTCAATAGTGTCACTGTGTAGAATTTGTTCATTAATGTTCACTTATGAATTGGATGGGTAGCAACTAGCAACAAAAACCAAACTGCCGCAATGCCTGATCCCACGCATGCGAAGCTGCGGGCGGCCTATAGTTAGTACAAAATAAAATACCTGTTGAGTCAAACAATCCCCAAACTTCATTTGCTTCATGAGTTTCTTCTCCTTATCGCTGAAGCGGGTGTCCTGCTCCGTACTGGTTCCCTATACGGACAATTACGGGAAATCAAGATAAGATCTAACCTAAACACAGTTATTAGTATGCTTTTTTAATGTATCTGGTCTTCTTCATTTTTTTTATTCTAGAGACAAAGGGAGTATTTCATGATAACGCATGTAAGTTTACTGATGAAAGTAGGGATTAGAAATTATTTCTATGAAGTATAGTTAAAACATTAAACTATTTCCTTAAATAAATTATTTCCTTACCGTGTACATCATCATGTTTGTCTTCTCTAAGAAGTATCCAAATAAATCGATAGACGAGGAAGAACCTCAACTAAAAACCCCAAACTCATGGGTTCGGTTCGCGAACACGACGCCAACGCCAAGTGCGGGTGCTGGTTATATTAGTGCAATATACAACAAAGATATAATTACATGAACTTTAAAACAACGAAGTGGCTTAAGTCAACAATAACGAACCGATAGAATTCATACTTCAAGCAAGCCAAGATTAATAGGCCACAAAACTACAAATTCATTTCAATCAATGTGACTAGGCGTAAGCGGCGCCATTTTAGAAAACAAATTGAAAATGGACGCCTCCTTCCAATCCAAACCAAACTCCAATTTCCATCCACAGACTAGGTAGAGATTTTCCATCTCTCTGGACTCAACAGACAGGATATAATTGTTTGAACACAGATTTTCAATGAATTGCCAACGCAACGCAACTTCGATCAAGGAAGAAAAGTACACAAACTCTCTTAAGACGAGATACATATTGTATTGACTAGCTGATAGCTGATAGGATCTTTCCATTACCTAAGTAAGAGCTAGGACTGTCAATTTAATGATCACCATAATACAGTCAATCTGGGTAACTTTGGCCGTAGTTATAACTTTGGCCCAAAATTATATTTCCGATTATTATTATTTTTTACAGATTGCCTTAATTGATAAAAAAATAATTTTACAAATAAAAGATAGAATGTATCTTCGTAAACGTATTTCACCCGCCGAAATGTGTCATTTGTCAATGACAAAATTCAAAAGTTGCCTTTTTCGTGAGTGCATTTAAGACGGTACTTTTCTCAGTGTTAAAAAGTAGCATTCAGCGCTGTTCTTATTAGGTTTTGAATGGTAAGTTGCAATGTATTGTGTTACCAACTTGTCTGCCTATCATTTAAAACATTTTTTGCAATATATAATACAGTACTTTTTCTAGAAACATCTAAAATATTTCAAAACTACTTTGGAGTTACTATATCAGGGTAACATTGGCCCGGGATAAGGTTACACTAATATTTTACTATCATACTAATATGTTGCCAGATTTTGGAAAATGTGTCGAATTTGATATAAATATGTATGTAGTACATTCGATATCGTGAAAAAATATTTTTTTCCATACAGAAAAAGATATTATGCCTCAGGACGAATCTCTTTAATGACAAAGGCTACAGATTGTTGGATTTGGGATCCAACGAATCGACCAGAAATAGTGCTATTATCAATTAACAATAATCATAAGTCTTAGATGAATCGTAAATAACTCGAAAAGGCAGTTATTTTGAGATAAATGATGATTTTTGGCGATGGAATGGGATGATTAGAAAGGATGACTTTACAGCATTTTTGATAATTAAGTAGTTAGTTACTTTTCGGTTAAAATTTTATTTTTTAACAATTACATATTTAGATATTTTGAAGGGCCATAACAGCCTGATTTCCTATTTTTCCTATCAATACCAAATAATAAAAGATTTAATAAAAAAGTATGTTTCATAGGGCAACATTTTATTTCATACCTAAATTTTCCTTACAAACCTTAACTAAGGTACAAAAAATATTGACTTTGGATGTAGACTATATATTTTTCTGCTAGTATTTAGTGGCCAATGCTACCTAGTTCACTTATTTTGCGAGAAATCATAAAAAACATGCACCAGGCCAGGCCTGGGTCAATTTTACCCCAACTCTAATTGTAACTTTGACCCATCGGTTTTATTACTTTTTCATTTCTTTTTTCTAAGAAACTATCATTATATTGCTAGGTTTATAGAATCAGTGGCTCTCAAAGCCATCAAAAAGTCTTCTTGGATGAGTCTTCCGCACTAATTTAAACATTTATTGCATTTTAATTCCGAAAAGTAGGCCAATGTTACCCAGGTTGACTGTAATATGTAACTAATTTTTGACCAGCGAATTAATTCCTACCTTTGATCACAGAAGAAAAATTCATTTCAAAAAAAGAAATTAGAGTTGCTAAATGGCCACACAAAGCCCTGCTTGCAGGGCCCTGCTTGCAGTGCCCCAATCGTATCGTGTGTGTGCTTGCAGGGCCGATTTTTTAATTGCTTACCCTGGCGCAGGGCGGCAGGGTCATCTTGCCAGCCCGACGCACGATCTCCCCACTCCAACCCTGCAAGCAGGGCAATGTGTGGTACGGTCGGACCGATTATGTTTCAATCACAGATTGATAAGTTAATATCTATATATATAAAAGGAGAAGGTGACTGACTGACTGACTGACTGACTGACTGACTGACTGACTGACTGACATATCAACGCAGGGCCTAAACTATAAGGGCTAGAAACTTAAAATTTTGCACAGGGGTTCCTTTTATAATGTAGGGGAGCACTAAGAAAGGATTTCTGAAAATTCACCCCCTAAGGGGGTAAAACGGGGGTGCAAAGTTAGTATGAAACTTTGCCGTTTTTGAAGTCTTTAGACGGGTAGACGTCGTTAATGGGTCTAATTCTACGCGAGCGAAGCTGCGGGCGTCCACTAGTTTAATAATATGGTGTATATCTAATCAGTGGTTTCTACTTTTCAACAATAATTGTTTGGTTTTCTTCGTACGCCGTCTTATTTTGTTTTCATTTTGTTGTACTATGTATTGTTTGTGCAATAATTTTAAAGGATAGTTATAATAAAGTTACAGTATCTCTCATCAACATATTCTTTTTTTCAATTAACGATGTCACCATTGTCATTAAATCTTCAAACTGTGACTCATTCATTCTTATAAAGTTCATAAAGTCATCAGGTTGTAATTCTTTCAATTTTGGCGTGAACTTTTTAAGAATGACTGAGTTACAGTTTGAAGATTTATTGAAAATGGTGACACCATTAATTGAAAAAAAGAATATATTGATGAGAGATACTGTAACTTTATTATAATTATCCTACAAAATTATTGCACAAACAATACATAGTACAACAAAATGAAAACAAAATAAGACGGCGTACGAAGAAAACCAAATATTTATTGTTGAAAAGTAGAAACCACAGATTAGATATACCATATTATTAAATACTATACTTATAAAGGAGATGTTCACGAAATGTATGGGGGCTGGTACTAAATTTGTACATAAACAAAACTTGGATGTGGAGAAAGCGAAAATTATTCCGATTGTGACAAAGTTATGAAAATAAAAAAAAGTTCCACCCTTGTTTTTTTATTTGTGTTTGAATTTCAGTAGATAGATAAAAAGCTTGCCACACTGGGCACCTTAAACTTCTGGCAACTCTAACCTGACACTGACACTACTGACTGTAAATAGTAGTGACATTGAGTGATGAATTATCGTTGACATTTTGTTTTGGTTTTGATTTCATTTAAAAATAATTCAGACGACTTTCCGACTCCGTTCCGCGCTGTTCGTAATTTCGTTGTGCTCTGTGTTTTTACGCCGCCGTCGCCGCGCTACCGCCGTGATCAATCCTTTTATAACAACCTCTGCTTGCCTACCGGACTCCGACCTTATCTCTCTATACGACAACCTGGCGCTTGCCTACCGGACTCCGACCTTATCTCTCTATACGACGACCTGGCGCTTGCTTACTGGACCTCCCGATTTGTTCTATCAAAATCTTTTGGAAAGAAAAGGTATGTAACAACGACATGTACCTATAATGTAGCTATCTATTTTAGAAGATTAATATTTGTTTGCATATTTCATCATATTAGTATAATTGCTTTGATTTACTATATGCTCTCATGCAGCCAAACAAGTCTTCCTTCACTAACAAACAAATAGGTGTATTCTGGGTATACATATCAAGTAAATTCATGTATGAATGTAGTACATGTAAGGATTTGCTCATAATAAATTAATCGTGATAAGTTTGTTACAATAAATACATTGCACTTGCTTCTTGTCCTGATTTGTTATATTTCAATTTCTAGATACCAACCTTACAATTACAATGGCTGTATGTATTAATTGCCATATTATTCTACGACCTAACCACCAGAGGAATGAATACCATGCTGTGGACTTCAGTGAAGACTTTGTCGCAATAATTGAAGAATGGTGTGGCCGTGAGGTATAGTTTTTTTTTGTTTTTATGTTTCCTCATTATAAGTTACAACAATCTATAAGTATTAAGATTATTATTAAGCCTTTTAAGTATGTAATATAGATCACATGTTTTATTGTTTCAGATTTCTGATAATGATCAGTTGTGCCCAGAGTGTGTGAATCTGGTAATTCAAGAAGCCAACAACCGCATTGCAGATCCTCATTGTACATCAAACAAACAACTAGGACATGCCTGTGTATGCATATCTTGTGGCATTTCTCTATCAAGCCGTACAGGGAGACGTCGGCACAGACTGCCCGAAAATTGTGTGGAAAGAAACTATTTAGAAAATCAAATATTTCCACGGCAGGTAATAAATGATTGAATTGCCATAAACTGTATAGAGTAGGAAACAAAAATTACTAAAATAGCTTTAATCATGATAATTTTATATTTTTCTAATTACATCTGTTTATATTTATAATTATAATATTGCAATTTTCAGATTCCAAATGAAGCTTGGGTATGTTATGCTTGTTGGATGAGAGCTCATCGAAATGCACCCCAGCCTCTGCCATTGGAACATGGTACAACTGCAGAACCTGCTGTATTAGAGGTCCTAGTTGATACCCACGAACTCAATGAATCCACTTTGGATTCAACACGTCCTTCAAGCTCGGTGACTATCCCGAGCTCTGAAACAAATTCTTGGACTGATCAGTTGCCTAACAGTCAAGGTTCAGCGAGAGCAAGGGAAACTATAACCTTACACAATTTCACTCGCACTCTGGATACACCAAATCATTGTTTTGTGCCAGGCTGTATGAATACAGAGCGCCTACGAGTGCCAAACTATATTAAAAGATCAATCCTATCTCAGCAAAAAATATATGTTACTCAAAGTGCTAGAGTTTGTCAAGAGCATTCCATGTTATTTAACTGGGACATTCTAAATGAACATGAGTTCTCTTCCACTTTCAACGCTATTCATTTAGAAAATATGTTGAATTTATTACATACAATGCCAGCTGGTTGTGTTCTCAATTTCGAAAATATAGAGAATCTTTCAGATGGCTTATGTCATTATTGGACAGGTCTGACTGTTGCAAAGTTTTTAATACTGTTTAATAGCATTCCTATGGGGACTGTTTGTAAAAAAGCTAAAACTGCTCTGGGTATGTATTTGGTGAAACTTAGAACAGGAGAATCATTAGCACGAATGGCCACTCTGTTTTTAACTTCTAAGGTCACTGTTTCTAATTATATAAAAAAGGCAAGGGCATGTTTAACTGATTTTTATGTACCCATACATTTAGGTATTGGCCATATAACCAGGGAGCAACACAGTGCTCGTAATCTTTTAATACCTCAAGGACTATTTGGGACTGAAGCTAATAATCCCATAGTGATCTGCGATGGTACCTATATTTACTTACAGAAGTCATCTAATTATTTGTTTCAAAAAAAAAGTTATAGTTTGCATAAATTCAGAAACTTAATAAAACCTTTCTTGATAGTAGCATGTGATGGCCACATAATTGATGCATATGGACCTTATGCTGCGACTAAGTCCGATTCTGATATTATAAAAGATATATTTCAAGATGAAAATTCAAATGAAAGGTCTTATTTCCGGCAAAATGATATTTTCATTTTGGATCGTGGCTTCCGTGACTCAATCAGTTTTTTAAATTCTTTAAGATTCCATGTACATAAACCTGAGAGCATGGAAGCAGGTGAAAAACAGTTGTCTACTATAAAGGCCAACAAATCGAGATGGGTAACATTATGTCGCTGGGTGGTAGAAGTTGTAAATGGTAGGTTTAAACGGGATTTTAAGTTATTCAGGGGAGACTATTTTAATTTAGCATCAAAACATTTAATGGCTGATTTTAGAGTTGCTGCAGCTATACTTAACTGTTTCCATCCCGTTATAACCGACCGCCTTGATGCCCAGGCCATTTTAAACAGAGCACTGGAAAGATTTAATGTTCGTAACACATTGGCCACTTATGTTATAGAACAAAATGTTAATAGACAACGGGCCAGTTTTGTATCGATAGATGGCCAGCTCCCTCAACTGGATGTGTTCCCTATGATGGAAATGAGCGATATTATTTTATTTGCACTAGGCATATATCAAATAAAACAAGCCCGATCTTATTATGGGGAACACATCCGAGAAAATGGAACATTCAAAATAGAAGTTGACTCCAATCTACATAGACATTCAGAAAATACATTGTTGTTAAGGGGAAGAATAAAGTCACGTCATCAAGGTAGCAAAGTGTATTATACATATATATTGTTGGATTTAGATGCTGACATCAATGATTGGAGTCAACGAATTACTCAATATTACTGTAATTGTATAGTAGGAATGCGTACAGTAGGGAGCTGTGCACATATAATGACCATTATATGGTATTTAGGATGGGCTCGGCATCAAAATAATATTCTACCACCAGCAAGATTTTTAGATGGCATTTGTGTGAGAGAAGATGTGGAAAACGAAGTTGAATAAAATGTAACTTTTCATAAAGTCTTTTATTATTGCCTATTCTCCATGTAATTGCACACATTTTATTTATGTATGATATCAGCTTTCTATTATTAAAACGTGATGCCTACAAAATCTATTTTCTTGGCTGTTTGTTTAAATGGCTTTCATAATATACAATGGGTTTGATAATAAAATACTATTGTGCCTAGGTTATGATGAGCTTAAAATCCTAAGACATTATTACATATTAGTCATCATTATAGTCTTCATTCCGAATTATGCAGAAAGAGAATCCAGGTTGTGTGATATCCAGGCTAGAGCGAGTTACGAGCAATCGGCGGTTCGGGCCTGCGATTCTCGAGGAAACTGAAGCAGATCCTGGTCATCCTGGTCGTAATTACTGGTTTTAATAATGTAGTCCACCAATATTTTGCACTGATTCGCATGTTCAATTACTTATTAGTGTGTTGTAATAAAAAAATTGAATTACTATCTTAATGTTTAGCAATAAATGCACTTCGCAGAAACCAAACCAATAAATAAACCCATCAATATTGACAATCGACTTTGATTGATTGACAGTTGTCATTGACAGTTACTAATATCAAACTAGGATCTATGTCGTTTCGTTTCTTCATGATTTTGGTTTACAATTCATATTATTATTTAGAACATTATAATTATGTAATAATTACGTATTAAAAACATAATAATAATAAAGATGGACCTCAGTTAAGTTCATAATTCGTGAAAAGGACGTATGTACCTGTTAGAAAACAAACATTGCTTTCCATCGACGTTCTAATTATCCCGAACATACTTCATCGATTTTCCAAAATATGGAGGGACAAAAAAATATAAATCTTAAAATTTCAAGTAGATTACAAAATATGCTTTCAAATGAAACATAAATTACGGCTGTACAGAATATAGTACCACTTTTGAACATCTCCTTTGTGAAATCGGCCCGACCGTACCACACATTGCCCTGCTTGCAGGGTTGGAGTGGGGAGATCGTTTGTCGGGCTGGCAGGATGACCCTGCCACCCTGCGGCAGGGTAAGCAATTAAAAAATCGGCCCTGCAAGCACACACACGATACGATTGGCAGGGGCACTGCAAGCAGGGCTTTGTGTGGGGCCCTTTAAGTGTATATCTTCTGTGGAATGTAAAGACCACAGAATAAATATATAGACCACAGATACAGACACTCACGCATTGTGATTGTAGTATTCTATGTACCTTTCTACAATGTATGATTTTGACATTGACATGACATTTGTGATTGATAATTGATAACATTATGTCGATCGAACGATCGATCGCAATTATTCGCAATCGATCGATCGATACACGGCTTAACAAAAGTGTTGCAGACACAGAGTACATTTTATAGAAACTGTTACTCGAAATAAACTATTTTCTATTTTTTTTACATACATACATAACTCAAAAGGTAATAATTACCCTGCCCAAGAAAAATGATTTGTTTTTCCGTTTTTAACAGTAAAACGCACATCAATACCATTTAAAAACATACTTTTTTATTTAATTTTAACTGTATTAAATTGACTATTACTAGCATTTCAATTCATTCCTCAGTTTCATCCCCTTGTTGTTTTTTACTTTACTTGATCAATTTAACTTATATTCGATGCTATAAAAAATTTCTTCAAGAGCTTCAAGTTTATTTCTTTTTGTACCACCTCTAATAAAGGACTTCGATGTTTTTGTTACTTGGAAAACTTTAAAATGCAATTTTCAAGTATTCCGTTGAATTTAACAGCAATTTATCAAATTAACTATTTATTAGTTTGTCATGTACCTATAACTTTCTTTATTTAATAACCTATTGGACGTAATTTATGTTTTTTGTGCTAATTATTACTTATTAAAATAAAGCAATAAAGTATATTTCCCGCTGAGCTTTTTAACAGTGGGTATTGTGGGACAAACAATAAGTAGCATCCCCCTGAGTTACTGCCCTCATCAGCTTGACCTTCATTCTAACATGCATGAGCCCTGAGTTTAGAGTGGCCCTGACATAATGTTTAGAGAAAACACATTTCGTATAGTAATTAAAATAGTATTGTACTGAAAACCAACCATCATATTTGCCAATCATACTGGCAGTGGCACAAATATTTTGTATTTCGCTAAGCAAAATAGATAGCTTCATTCATTCTTAATCTAGTAATTAAAACTTAACAATGATGATTACTTAAATTATTGCATTAAAATGTCATTGTTATTTATTAATTTCATACCATTAAGTACATTTTTTATTCTCTTCATCATGGAACGTGAAATAGAAAAATTTGTTATTCTTGTCAGTTTTAACATTATTACTATTATTGCATAAGCTGAGTGGTAAATTTGTTACAGACTTACTGACTATAATTTCTTATCTGAAGCTATGAACTTTGACATTGATGCAAGCAATCTAAAATATGAGTAGGTAGATAGATAATTTAAAGGAGTAAACATTTGTTGTCCACAGTTTAGAGTGGGAACATCTTCAATCAATTTGAAATCAAGAAAAAGATGTGTATCATCAGATTTTTTTCTCGAGAAGCATTTAGTGCTCATAAAACAAATGATATACTTCTAAAGCTAAAATCCATTGATGATGATGTTGATTCGTTGTCAACTGAGATTTGTTACCACATAGAATTGGCAGAGGGCTGTGATTATCTGAACATCAATCAGATTAAGATACTACAATGGCTTCTGAGATCTCCTTTGCAGCCTCATGCCCTAAAAAATGAAACTTTCTATAAAAGTGTTGGTAATAACCAGGTGGTTATTGAAATTGGGCCAAGGTAATTATTTTTAAATTACTTAATACCTATGTTATTAAAAGTTTTAATATTCTTACAATAATGTACTAAATAAATCAAATAAGATTAAATAAAGCATCAAATTAATCAAAAATGTGCCTTTTCTTGATGTGTATTAAATCAAGTATTAATTATAAATAGATATAAACTAAACTACATATACTATACTTCAAGGAAATACAAATTTGATATTATTTTCTATTATTTAATAAAATAAATAAGCTAAGCATTAAGTTTAACTAGGTAAATGATTTTTCAGTAGCTATCTTGACTTCATGTTTTCAGGTTCAACTTCTCTACAGCTGATAGCAGTAACTCTGTTCAAATCTGTGAAAGTGTTGGTCTGCGTGATGTTGTGCGGCTCGAAGTGTCCACAAGATATCTTGTTACATTCACAAAACCAAAAAATGTTATCAAGTCATTGTTTGAAAAATTGGCAGCTCTACTGCATGATAGAATGACACAATGCATTTATACAAAAGAAAATCTTCCTCGTCAAAGTTTTAATGAGAGCCTTATAAAAGATCTGGAACCATGGTTTGTAGTGCCCTTGCAAAAGGAAGGAATTGCTGCCATGAAGCAGGTTAACCAAAAATTGGGTAGTGTATCAATATACATTTATTTCTGAAGTTATTCATTAATCTTGTATTCAAGTATCAAGATACAGGAGTATTTGTTTAAGAATGTGGCATTTTGAGACTAAATTGTGTCTTGGTTTCTGTAAATACTTTTACTATCAAATATTTTTTACTAATTTAATAATGTTTAATATTTTGAAAGGTTTGGCCTTCGATGATTGGGATATGGATTTCTATATGGATCTCTTTGTCAATAAGCTGAAGCGTGACCCAACTAGCGTTGAGTTATTTGACCTTGCACAGAGCAATAGTGAACATTCCAGACATTGGTTTTTCAAGGTAAAACTTTAATTTGTTATTAACTTTCACACAGTTGTAATGCCATTTCAATAGAAATTAACAAATGTGTTAGGGAAATAATGTTCTATTTTTAATTTCAACTAACAATGTTGGAATGTAAATTTAATATCATATTTGATTTTGCAGGGAAAGTTAATATTGGATGGCAAAGAGATAAATGGATCTCTAATAGATATGGTAGCCTCCACACAAAATTCTTCAAACAACAATAATGTTATTAAGTTTGGGGATAATAGCAGGTAATATTAATCTATATAAAAGGAGAAGGTGACTGACTGACTGACTGACTGACTGACATATCAACGCAGGGCCTAAACTATAATGGTTAGAAACTTGAAATTTTTTTGAAGAGGTTCCTTTTATAACGTAGGGGAGCACTAAGAAAGGATTTTTGAAAATTCACCCCCTAGGGGGGTAAAACGGGGGTGCAAATTTAGTATGAAACTTTGCCGTTTTTGAAGTTAGTGAATGTCTAATTCCACGCGAGCGAAGCTGCGGGCGTCAACTAGTATATATATGTTTCGTTATTTACTTATAAAATATAGAAATATAGACACCTACTAATTTAATTTTAAAGCTGTAATTCAACATGAAACGACAACGATCATATCAGGTCCTAGATGGCCTTATCATTTTGTTTTGTAATTTTTGTTATTGTTATCCAGTTTGTGAGTAATATTGTTTTCATGTTACAGTAACAATAATAAATCTCATTTTCTTACATCACCTTCATGTGATTAATGTTCCTATCTGTTATCAATTTTATCATTTTCATTTTGCTGATGGGATATGGACTAGACATAACATTACATTTAACTTTACGCTTGTATTACCCCGAAGGGGTAAGCAGAGGTGTTTATACACACAGTTTTCACCAGTTACGATTAGGTCCCATGCAATTGGAACGAGCTTAACTTATCAAGTGGGCATTTATTTATTTTGTTTAGTACATAATCAAACGTTTATTTAATAAAATTAGTCCAGTAACATTTACATTGAATTTATTACCTAACTTTAACCCCCCAATTGTAGATTACACACTAATATGCTATTCAATCATTTTATATTGGATCATCATCATCACAACCCTTTCTTTGTCCCACCGTTATGTACTTCCATACGTTATGTACGTAATTTTTAGACTATACTATAGTAGACAAGCGGTAACAGCCCAGCGGCTATCGAACTCGCCTCTCACTCGAGCGGTCCGGGTTCAAACCCCAGTGGCACGCACCAATGACTTTTCTAAGTTATGTGCGATTTAAGAATTTAAATGTCACTTGCTATAACGGTGAAGGACACATCGTGAGGAAACCTGCATGCCTGAGAGTTCATCATAACGTTCTCGAAGGTATGTGAAGTCTGCCAATCCGCACTTGGCCAGCGTGGTGGACTAAGGCCTAATCCCTCCCATTCTGAGAGGAGACCCGTGCCCAACAGTGGGACGTCTATGGGTCGCAGCGACTATAGTAGATAAGATACAATATAGGATATTTTTTAGAAATCGGGTTTTTGGTCGGAAGAAGTTCAATAAATAACATAATTAATGCCGAATAGAAACCAAGGGGATCTTTCGGTCATATGAATTTTTGATTAACATCCTTTTAATGTTTACCTACTAAACAACTACTTTCCTCCGTTCCTACAGCTTGTCATGGGCGGCAGCGGATGGGTGGTGCTGCAAGCTCGTTTGCTATCTTGTATCCATAACAAAAAAAAGATAACCTTTTTCCAATAATCGTTGTTATACCTACGTTTACAACAGTGCAATAAGAGGGTTCACGCATACGAAGCTGCGGCCATCGGACGTGAAGGGTCCTTCGCGCATGGTCTTCGAGTGTACGGAATCGGACATAATATTCACCGCGGAGACGCACAACATGCCGACGGCGGTGGCGCCGTTCAGCGGGGCGACGACGGGCACCGGCGGCCGCATAAGGGACGTGCAGGGCGTCGGTCGCGGCGGGCACACCGTCGCGGGCACCGCGGGCTACAGCGTCGGCAATCTCTTCATTCCTGGTATGTTTTTTTTTTTTTTTGACGTTACAACGTCTTATAAATTGGTTTGCCGGGTGACACTTCAAGAAACTGCGTTACGCTCCGCTCACGTTATGCGCTCACAATGAGAGCGAGTGAGAGGCACGCGTCCCTTCCACTCGGGCATGGTTAGCCCGCCTAAGAGCGAGAGAGACAGACATAAAAAGTGAACAAGTTATTGTATGTATATTTGTATATAAATACGTATGTATGTGTAAAGGTAAAAATAAAATTTTGTTAATATGAAATTCAGTGCGAGATTCTTTGTATAAATTAATGTTTTAAATATAATTCTTTGTATAAATAAATGTTTTAAATTGTTACTATTATTTCATCCTTCTTCCTACTATACGAATGAATATTCACATTAAAATTATTTTACCACTCAAAGTCGTTGTCACGTAAAACTTTCGCCCGTATACCGACTTTACAGGCAACCAAGTGTTTTTTTTAATATCTTGGACAATCTCACACACGGCCATCTGACCCCAAAGTAGGCGCGAGCCTGTGATACGGGTGTCAGAGACTGATATACATACATAGATATTTTTAAATACATACTTAAATAGATAATATTGACATCCACACACAGAACAAATACAAGTGTTCGTCACACGAATATTTGTCCTGAGTGGGATTCGAACCCACGACCTTTGGCGCAACAGACAGGGTCACTACCGATTGCGCCAACGGGCCTGTATGTTTCGAGAGAGACGTGGAGAGTTGCAATGGGGCATGCAGCGTCCATAGCCTAATGGCTTGCGTCGATTCTATGTGATCGACATAGGTAAGCAATGACGGGCGCGTTCTTGTGCATGCCTATTCATAAAAATTGTCCGTTTCCTGGTCTGTTGCAACATAAATGTACCTATTGATTTTTTTTTTCGGTAATTGCATTTATTTTTTCAATAGGCTATGATCTACCCTGGGAAGACAAGAGCTGGAAGTATCCCAATAACTTCGCAACGCCCCTGCAAATAATAATAGAAGCCAGTAACGGTGCTTCAGATTACGGAAATAAATTTGGAGAGCCCGTTGTTACTGGTAAAGTGTTTATTAAAAATGTATCCAGAGATCTGTTTATCAGGAAGTCAACAAGTCTATATAAAATTGATTTGGTATCTTAGTGGTGGTGTTAGATTAAGCTCAGTTAAGTGAACTTTAGTGCATTTAAAGAAATACAAAAAAAATAGGCTTTTACTATTAAAAGCGATCTCGGGCCGACTGTTACGTTAGTTTTTTTTTAAATTTTATTTTCTAATCACAAATATGAATTTTGTAATTCAGGTTTCGTCCAGTCATACGGATTGAAGAATGCTGATAAAGTCAGGGAGGAGTTCGTTAAACCCATCATGTTCAGCGGAGGCATTGGGTACATGCCTCATAGCATGATCAAGAAAAACAAGCCGGAAAAGGGTTAGTAAGACAGTAAAACGAATCCTCTTAACGACCTCAATAAGCACTTTACTAACACTTCTATTTTGGACAACACAATCCGGTTACAGACCATTGCATTAATAGCATCTAATCAATCGAATGTCTACCCACACTTCCAATTTAACCGTGTGGAACAAGCTGAGGTGAAAAAGGTCATTCTTTCCATAAAATCTAGGGCATTGGGATATGACAACATTGGTAGAAGAATGATTGTTGATGTAATGGACTATTTTTTATCCGCCATCACAAATATTATTAGATAATTTTTCGTTAGAATCTGGTCAATTTCCAACAATTTGGAAGAAGGCTTATGTTCGACCATTGGCCAAAATTTCGCAACCTTCACTCCCTAATCATTATCGACCAATCTCTATACTTCCTTTCCTATCTAAAGTTCTTGAAGTCTGTATACACAGGCTTCAAGAACTTAAGAGGCTTAAGAGGAGACTTGCTTCAATATTGAAGCAAGTCTCCTCTTATATACAAAAACATAATCTGCTGAGTATTCATCAGTCTGGGTTTCGCTACGGTCACAGTACCACTACCGCTCTTGTCAAAGTCACTGATGATATCAGACGTAATATGGATGACAGAAAACTGACGGTGGTGGTACTGATTGACTTTTCCAATGCCTTCAACACAGTGGACCACAATATTCTCCTTGCCATCCTTGCCAACTTACGTTTTAATTCTACAGCATTAGACTGGTTTTCTTCTTACCTTAGCGGGCGTCAGCAATCTATCCATATAGTTTCTCTGCTTTTTCTATTTCTAATAGAAATGTAAAAAAATATTCAGTTATTATAAAAAAAATTAAATAAATTTAAATAAATATCTTGTACAATCTCACACACGGCCATCTGACCCCAAAGTAGGCGCGAGCCTGTGATATGGGTGTCAGAGACTGATATACATACATAGATATTTTTAAATACATACTTAAATAGATAATATTGACATCCAGACACAGAACAAATACAAGTGTTCGTCACACGAATATTTGTCCTGAGTGGGATTCGAACCCACGACCTTTGGCGCAACAGACAGGGTCACTACCGATTGCGCCAACGGGCCTGTCGAGCCGTCACGGGACTCCTGGCAGATGTGAAACATTGAAATTATTTTGTACAAGTAATATGCACAAAAGTACAGATTATGACAGGAGCTAAAACATAAAAGAAAAAAAAAGAAAATAAAAATAATAAAAAAAAAAAAAATTAATTTCCGACCGTCATTTGTCAGAACTTTTATAGTATATATAATATGTATACTATATATATTCCATATTCGCCACGCTCGCCACGCTCGCCACGCCAAAAAACTCAGCTATTGACTGGTAGAGAATGCTTTTAGAGAGAATGAAAATCCTCTTTGGCTGTAAATTTTTTAAAAAACCTAAACCGGGCGCTAAGTAAATAATTTCCTGATTTCTGAAGTGATTTTCAGGTATGCTGCTAGTGAAGATCGGCGGTCCGGTATACCGCATCGGAGTGGGAGGCGGCGCGGCGTCCTCCGTGGCCGTACAGGGCGGCGGCTCGAGGGACCACGCTCTCGACTTTGGCGCCGTGCAAAGAGGTAATGTCGATGAGAACCGGTTTCGAAACTTAATTCGCAGAGATTAATTTTTACTCAAGGTTATGTATGCTAAATTGTACAGAATTACAATTTAGCATACATAACCGTGTTCGCCGAAAAGGTCTAGACCTACCGCGGTGTATGTGTGTGGAAAATATGGAGATACTATATTTACTACACTTGCCTCGTATATATTTGAGATGCCATGAAGTTTGTATGTACCTTAAGTGATGATGAAATCAGTATTGGTTCTGCCATATAACTATTGCAACTAATATAATCTAACCGATTGGAAAAGGTTCGTTCCCGATTACCCTTTTGAAATGAAAATATGAAAATGAAAATGAAATGATTTATTAGTAAAGCGAACACAAACAATAATTTAGAACACAATATTAAAAATAAATGTAACACTGTAACACTGTACACTTTACCAAAATGGGCTCTGCTCAACAACCAACGCTGGTCTTCCGCAGGACCCATATGGTTTCCCTTTTTTAAAGACGAACATCTTAGTCTTGAAGGGTAGCAATGACTTTATGTTTATGTGCCCTGCACTGATACTCCTTGCGCAGAGCAGCTATCCCCTTCGGATTTTAATCATAGCTAAACATTCGTGCCACGAGCTAAATAAATATATTTGTTTCCCAGTAGCATCTCTTGATTAAAATTAGGTTATCCTTACACATGACATGAAGTGAATGGTTTCTGATTTCAGTGCTTTATATTTAATTTGCAGGTGATGCTGAGATGGGAAATCGTCTGAACAGAGTAGTTAGAGGCTGCCTGGAAGCAGACATCAATCCTGTTGAATGTACCTACGTTTTTATATACATTTTTTATTACCATATAATAGTTCAATGGTCAAAGTTAAATATAATTAACCCGGAAAGATTGAAATTTAATAACTTTTCTAAAAGATTCATTCTATAAGTTATGCAATTTCTATGCTACAACGATAAAGGGAACATCGTTTGGAAATATGCATGAATCAGAGATAAGCATGCTTGGCTTGTTAAGAGTATTTAAGTATCTCTCCAGTCCTGTAAAAATATTATGTTAGTGACGATGATAAACTATTATGTATATGATTAAAATCTATGTGACCTACTTAATGTCACAGTTTATAGCGTAAACAAAACATGATATAGTTACAATAGTAAAGCAAATTACATTAAGTACATTATATGACGTCGCAACTACTAGTATACCGCCACAATTTTATTCCATTATTTACCAAGATATCGTTCCGTTTTTGCTGCTACATTATTGTGATTAAAGTGTAGCAGCGATATCGCGACTTATCGCTGGGTAAACGTTCACAGTGAAAATTCGCTTGTTTGCTTGTTATTGAGCAGTGTTAAGGTGTGGTATAAGCGGTGACAGCCCAGTGGCTATCGAACTCGCCTCTCACTCGAGCGGTCTGGGTTCAAACCCCAGTGGCACGCACCAATGACTTTTCTAAGTTATGTGCGATTTAAGAAATTAAATGTCACTTGCTATAACGGTGAAGGACACATCGTGAGGAAACCTGCATGCCTGAGGGTTCATCATAACGTTCTCGAAGGTATGCGAAGTCTGCCAATCCGCACTTGGCCAGCGTGGTGGACTAAGGCCTAATCCCTCCCATTCTGAGAGGAGACCCGAGCCCAACAGTGGGCAAAGAAAGGGTTGTGATATATAATAATATGATATATAAGGTGTGGTAAGTCCAAGGTATCTACTTCATGGGCTCATGGTTTGAAAAATAACTCTTTTTCCAGCAATCCATGATCAAGGCGCGGGCGGGAACGGTAACGTGCTCAAAGAGCTGGTGGAACCAGAGGGCGCGGTGGTGTTCACGCGGGAGTTCCAGCTGGGAGACCCCACCATCACCACGCTGGAGCTGTGGGGCGCCGAGTACCAGGAGAACGACGCTCTGCTGTGCTCCAAGGGCAACAGGAACCTTCTAGAAGGTGACTAGTTGGTTGACCTGTAACTGATTCTGGGAAGATTCACATGCATTAATGTACATGCTTAGATCTACCGTCTGTTATAAATTTCCTGTCTCGGGTCTACTGGAAGAAATTTCAGAAGAAATAAGTAGTACCCTTGTACCATTTTCTTCCTGTGTTATATATTGTAACTATTTCCTAACTAAAGTGTGTACATAAATTATTAAATAAATAAATAAAATAAATGAAATGGAGTGAGGTTTTCCGCCAGGCTATAACCAGCATATATCCACCTCACCTCCTAGCTCTCGAGGTGGTGTTCAAGATCGTATTTGATGGATAAAGTAAGTTTGCCAGACAAACGTGTGTGTAAATGTTTGATGGTATTCTCATCTGAAACATCTATGGAGGCACCACCACCATGGCACCACACTAAGATTGTCTGGTTTTAAGGGGTAAACTTTTATTTATTTATATTAGCTATCTTTATCTTAAAAAATTTTTTGAACTAACTCAATTTTTTTTTTCAAATGATTAGATATTTGCCGACGTGAGAGATGCCCAGTATCATTTGTGGGAGAGGTGACAGGTGATGGCTACATGAGTTTGGTGGAAGATTCTTTCAAGCAAACCTATTTGAGAAGGGAAGACCGTCTTAAACCGGAAATCAAGTCCAAGTTGCCCTATGACTTGCATTTGGAAGCAGTTTTAGGTTGGATGAAAGTTTTTATATATAATATTCATTTAATCTAAACAGCGGTGACAGCCCAGCGGCTATCGAACTCGCCTCTCACTCGAGCGGTCCGGGTTCAAACCCCAGTGGCACGCACCAATGACTTTTAAGTTATGTGCGTTTTAAGAAATTAAATGTCACTTGCTATAACGGTGAAGGACACATCGTGAGGAAACCTGCATGCCTGAGAGTTCATCATAACGTTCTCGAAGGTATGTGAAGTCTGCCAATCCGCACTTGGCCAGCGTGGTGGACTAAGGCCTAATCCCTCCCATTCTGAGAGGAGACCCGTGCCCAACAGTGGGACGTCTATGGGTCGCAGCGAATCTAAACAGCGGTAGCTATATAGCGGTGACAGCTCAGTGGCTAACGAACTTGCTTCTCACTCGAGCGGTCCGGGTTCAAAACCAAACGGCAAGCAACACAACAATAAATTTTCTAAGTTTTTAGCGTTTTAAGAAATTAAATGTCACTTACTTTAACGGTGAAGGACACATCGAGAGAAAACCTACATGCCTGAGAGTTCATCATAATGTTCTCGAAAGCATGTCAAGTCTGCCAATCCGCACTTGGCCAGCGTGGTGGCCTAAAGCCATTCTGAGAGTAGACCCGTGCCCAACAGTAGGACAAAGAAAGCATTGTGATCATGATCTAAAAGTAGCTTATTTAAATAAAAATTCAAAGTTTATTATAACATTATTATACCCATTGCGTGTATTGCTAATTATTAAATGTGTATTTATAGGAAATATGCCACAGAAAACATTTGATTTCACTCAAGAAAAGAGAACAAGGTTGCCATTAACTTTACCAAGTGATGTGACGGTCGAGAAAGCACTTAACAGAGTATTGAGGCTTGTCAATGTTGCCAGTAAGCGGTACTTGACTAATAAGGTAAGAATATAACTAAGTTTTGTTTAAAGTTTTTATTGTATTATTTCATTTTACTATTAGTCAATTAAGCTTTTTAAAGCCTTGTTTAAACACGAATATTGAAATGAATTTGCTTTTAGTAAATACTAAAGTTTTTTATTAATTCTTGTGCAATCGGAAAGAAATAAAGTAAGACTTTTTTAAATACTTCACTTCTCTATTTCCTTATGAAGCCCTTAAATACTCAATGATGATTACTGCTTTTCAAAATATGAAATTGCTAACCATGCATTTAGATTCACGACATATTTGCTAGCGAACGATGTAGATTACTTTACACAGTTCGTGATGTTCTGTTACGTTTTATTATAATCGCTGCTCGCTGCGACCCATAGACGTCCCACTGCTGGGCACGGGTCTCTCCCACAGACGCAGCTGCGGGAGCTCTAGAGCATACTCCACCACGCTGCTCCAATGCGGATTGGTGGAGGGGTTAGTGGCCAACCCAGTGTCGAATTTTCTCAAGCCACCCGAAGGTCTTCGACAAGGCTTAACGACTGTTTCCAACATTGAAAACAACCGGGACCGACGGCTTTACGTGCCCTCCGAAGCACGGTAGCGTCCATGAAATTTTGCCACTAGCGGTCACCCATCCACAAACCGACCGCGCCCGTCGTTGCTTAACTCTTTCGATCACATTGAATCGAACCGAGCCATTGGGCTATGGACGCTAGTTATTATAATATATTCCTTCAATTCATATTTCTAGGTGGACCGTTGCGTCACAGGCTTAGTAGCGCAGCAGCAATGCGTAGGCCCCTTACACACGCCGCTGGCGGACTGCGCGATCATCGCACTGTCGCACACTGACCTGGTCGGATCGGCTACTTCAATAGGCACGCAAAACGTCAAGGGCTTGTTGGACCCCGCAGCCGGTGCCAGATTGTCCTTGGGCGAGGCTCTCACTAATTTGGTAAGAAGAAATTCTATTGAAAGGTTATTAATGATAACTCTTTCACGTAATAAGTATACCGTGAAAAATTTTTTTTTTTAAAAAAGCTTTTTAAAACTTTTTTTTTATTTTCATGCATTGTCATCGGAACCAAATATGTGTGCCAAATTTCAGCTCGATAGCTTCAGTGGAAGTGGGTGAAATATTGATTGCAAGATTCCAGGACATACATACATACTTACATAGATACATACGAGTGAAGTTAAATAAAAGCTTTTAAAAAGTACTGAATGGATTTTAATGAAACTTTACAATAATATAGCTTATACATCAGAATAACACATAGGCTGCAAATTATAAAGATATTGTGTGAATTGTTCAAAATATGACGATAAGTGTCAAGTAAGTAGGAAAAAATCTACCAACTGCGAGCTATTCTGGCGTGCGCTGCCAAAACTACTGGCCGATTTCAAAAATTCTTTCACCATTAGAAAGCTGCATCTTCACTGAGTGACATAGGCTATATAATATTACTAGGCGTAAACGAAACTATTGTTATGTCTAATTACACGCGAGCGAAGCTGCTGGGCGTCCATCTTGTGATTACATATTTATACATGCAATATGTACCAAATATCAAGTGGATTCCTCTTCAGTTTTACTATAGTACAGATTATTGTGATAATTTCCCGTACTCGCGGGATATTCAGTTTTGGAAATAAGCATCACTAGCCATCGCCCAACGGATGAGATGACTGTTTATAATACCTAGGCTTCATTTAAATGAAGCCTAGGTATTATAAACACACCTGCCGAACACCTACACAGAAAAAGGTTAACGTTATTCTGTGTAGGTGTTCGCCGGCATATCGGAGTTGGAGGACGTGAAGTGTTCCGGCAACTGGATGTGGAGCGGCAAGACGGGCGGCGCGGGCGCGGCGCTGGCGGTCGCGTGCGCGGCGCTCTGCGACGCGATGCGCGCGCTCGGCGTCGCGGTCGACGGCGGGAAGGACTCGCTGTCCATGTGCGCGCAGGTCGAGGGGGAAACTGGTTAGTTCTTATGACAGTTATTTCGCTGCGACCCATAGACGTCCCACTGCTGGGAGTTGGAGGACGTGAAGTGTTCCGGCAACTGGATGTGGAGCGGCAAGACGGGCGGCGCGGGCGCGGCGCTGGCGGTCGCGTGCGCGGCGCTCTGCGACGCGATGCGCGCGCTCGGCGTCGCGGTCGACGGCGGGAAGGACTCGCTGTCCATGTGCGCGCAGGTCGAGGGGGAAACTGGTGAGTTCTTATGACAGTTATTGGAGTATAATAATAATCTATATATATAAAAGGAGAAGGTGACTGACTGACTGACTGACTGACTGACTGACTGACTGACTGACTGACTGACTGACATATCAACGCAGGGCCTAAACTATAAGGGCTAGGAACTTGAAATTTTGCACAGGGGTTCCTTTTATAACGTAGGGGAGCACTAAGAAAGGATTTTTGAAATTACACCCCCTAAGAGGGTAAAACGGGGGTGCAAAGTTAGTATGAAACTTTGCCGTTTTTGAAGTCGTTAGACTGGGTCTAATTCTACGCGAGCGAAGCTGCGGGCGTCCACTAGTATAATATAATATCTTAGACATTTTCACACACGGCCATCTAACCCCAAAGTAGGCGCGAGCCTGTGTTATTGGTGTCAGAGACTGATATACATACATATATATTTTTAAATACATACTTAAATAGATAATATTGACATCCATGAGTGTGCTAGTAATAAGGTACCTGACGCGCTTAAATCATTACCTACAAATATTTATAAGAAAAAATTAAGAAACTGGCTACCTACTGGACAAAAATTTCTATACGGTTCAAGAATTTTTAAATCATGAAATAAAATAGACATCTCACAAAAAAAAAAATGACAGATACTATTAACTTGACATTGTTATCTATGTATATTTGCATGCCACAGAGTGGTTAAAATTGATGGTTTTGTTAAATTTAAGAACTCTAATGTACCAATTTTACTGCAAATAAATTAATCTTGAATCTTGAATCTTGCTATATCTGGGACGGCGCTGGTGGTCCCGTGCGCGGCCACCCGAAGGTCTTCGACAAGGCTTAACGACTGTTTCCAGCATTGAAAACAACCGGGACGGACGGCCTTACGTGCCCTCCGAAGCATGGTAGCGTCCATGAAATTTTGCCACTAGCGGTCACCCATCCACAAACCGACGCGAGCCATTGGCCTATGGACGCTATGAAACGAACATGTAACATTGACTCGTCATTTGACATCGTATTTGAAAAAAAAGTTTTGTGCACTATAAAATCTTTCAGTTGTCATTAATTTAATTTAAGTACGGTCGCCTGGCACGCTGGTGGTGTCAACGTATGCGCCGTGCCCCGACGTGACCGTGAAAGTGGAGCCCGCTCTGCTGCGGGGCGGCGCGGCGCTCGTGCACGTGCCCGTCACGCCCGGAAAGTACAGGTGAGGTCATCAGTCAGAGTCACTACGATGTCACTCCTAACTCTTGTCTAGGTGACGTGTCAACGTACGCGCCGTGGCCTGATGTCAAAGTGAAGCTCACACTGCTGCGGGCCCTCTCATTTGTGGGAGTTGTAGGTACATTTTGAAATCAGTAACTACCGAGTTTCGTACTGTTTCCTTCTGAGAGTATCGCTTCGCTGCGACCCATTGACGTCCCACTGCTGGGCACGGGTCTCCCCCACAGACACTTCTGCGGGAGGTCTAGAGCATACTCCACCGCGCTGCTCCAATGCGGATTGGTGGAGGGGTTAGTGGCCAACCCAGTGTCGAATGTTCTCAAGCCACCCGAAGGTCTTCCACAAGGCTTAACGACTGTTTGCAGCATTGAAACAACCGGGACCGACGGCTTTACGTGCCCTCCGAAGCACGGTAGCGTCCATGAAATTTTGCCACTAGCGGTCACCCATCCACAAACCGACCGCGCCCGTCGTTGCTTAACATCTCGATCACATTGATTCGATGCGAGCCATTGGGCTATGGACGCTACCATAGAGAGTATAAACATTGTGAACTGGCGATAGAAAAAAAGAGATTGGCATACGTTCATTGTGTAATGAAAAATATTTTTTTCTGACCTGTGCCCTGTTATGTTATAGCTTTTAATATTCATAGTTGCTTTGTTTTAATATGTTGCAGAGTCGGAGGTTCGTCCCTCGCACAGTGCTACCAACAACTGGGCGATACTCCACCGGACCTAGATGACCCCGCTGTCCTCAAAGCTCTGTTTAAAACAACACAGAAGTTACTGAAAGGTAAGTTTACTAACTACCAAGTTTCCCAACATCACTTTCGAGAATTCAAACTTAGAATTGTTAATTACTTTTTAATCAAGTTCGGCCATTTCAAATTGGAATTTAACACCAAAGACACTACAACTGTTTCACTGTCCCATTGTTGTTCCACGTGCGTAGTTCTCAATCATACAAGTTTTCTCATGATGATTTTCTTTTCCATTACTGCAACAAAAAAATTTTTTAAACGCATATAATTTACAAAAGTCGTTGGTCCGTCCCATTAGGATTTCTATTGAGAGGCCAAACTTCATATTAATAAATAAAACTTATTCATTTCAGAAAACAAACTACTTTCTGGACACGACATCAGTGAAGGTGGTTTCATAACAACTGTTTTAGAGATGGGAATAGCTGGTGTACGAGGATTGAACATTGATGTGAAAGTAGATAATAACGTGTCTGCAATTAACGCTCTGTTCAATGAAGAGTTGGGCATAGTTGTAGAGGTTGAGCAAAGCAACTTGGAATATGTATTGAAGGAATATCAGAACAGTGGTGTCCAAGCCAAATTGATAGGAACTGTTGGAAAATATGGAATGGATTCTGATGTAAGTGTTGTGATAAGATTGACAGCAGTGATCGGCTGAAATTTGACCTTTCAGTCTAAGAGAGTCAGCATCAAATGCGAGCAACACACCGATGACTTTACGAAGTAAATATGTGTTCAAAGTCGTCATATATGTATCGCTAGAGAAACGGAACCGGAACTACAGTTTTACAAACGCACACCGACACTTTTTTTTTAAAACAATTATTACACCTCGGAAATGGTACTTAGTGTTCCATGTCGTTTTTATTTTCCCTAAGGGTTAGGCAGAGGTGTATACCCACTTCTGACCAGTTATGTTTAGGTCTCATGTAACAGGTGTAACAGGCCTATTGTCTTACACCAGGCACAAATTCAGGCTCCAAAAGCTGTTACCGGGCATTTCAAGTTGGATAAACCCAATAGCCAATGCCAGCTTCTAGCTTAGCAATAGCGCTTGTGACAACGAAACAAGGCTTTACTTCCTAAAAATGTTCATATCATTAAGCTTTATTTATTTTCTACTAGGTTGCTGTAAAAGTCAATGGACATACGGTTCTGCAATCCACCGTAATCCAGGTGTTCAGAATGTGGGAAGAGACCAGCTTCCAACTTGAGTGTCTACAAGCCAACTCTGAATGTATCAAACAAGAATGGAATGGTGAGTTGAAGATACTCGTATGTTCCTTAAATCTTTTTTTATCAGCCGATCCCTTCGGGGAAATACAGGCGTAATGTTATGTTAATGTGAAATACAACGGGTGTATTGGTTTCGGCTTTTTAGCAGTTATGTTTAGATAACATGTGCGTAATGCCATAAATCGGACCTAATGCAAAAACCCTACGATTTTTATGTTTATCCCAACTGTTAATTTTTTTTTATCTATCAGGGTTATCTAAACGCAAAGGAGTGACATACAATGTAACGTTCGACCCCTCGGCGGCTGTTGTGAAGACAAAATCGATTCGGGTGGCTGTGTTGCGCGAAGAAGGTTAGTGTTAAGTTTATAAAACTATTTTTAAATATATCAATAACTCTGCCAGACGATTAAGTTTACTACTGTATGTCGGGTAACAAAAATTGGCATGTTCATATTACTCACACAATTTATTATTTCTACAGCATGTTATAGAAACTGGTTAGTCAGTCATATTTTGTTTTATTATACTACCTAGAGCTTTTAATGGCAGACGAGTTGTAATAAAACAACACTACATTTCGAAATATTTCTATGTTTTTTTTAGGTATAAACGGTGATCGTGAAATGATTTCGTCTCTGATGATGGCGAATTTCGATGTATTTGACGTCACTATGAGCGACTTGCAAGCTAAGAAGTTTACCTTGGACCAGGTTCAAGGCCTGGTCTTCCCTGGAGGTTTCAGTTATGCTGGTCAGTATACCAAAACATATGTCGATTTATAGTACCAAGTACCATTTATCATAGAATGATTATGTTTTTTAACCGACTTTGTATTTGACCCTTATTATGTGCAGTTTACCCAAACACTATTGATAGAATTTGGATGTTATTTATTTCCATATAATTTAATATTCATTTATATACCTTACGGCGAAGGTATATAAATGAATATTAAAAGAATATTCGAAGCTAAATAGGTTTCACCTGAACTAATGTTGGTTTAAAAATTACTGGAAGTCAGTTTCAGCATTACTCACGAATTGTACCACTAACCTAAACTGTACTACCCTATGTTTTTTAAATCTATACAGAAGCTGACTGACTGACTGACATATCAACGCAGGGCCTAAACTAAAAGGGTTAGAAACTTGAAATTTTGCGCAGGGGTTCCTTTTATAACGTAGGGGAGCACTAAGAAAGGATTTTTGAAAATTCACCCCCTAAGGGGGTAAAACGGGGGTGCAAAGTTAGTATGAAACTTTGCCGTTTTTGAAGTTAGTGAATGTCTAATTCCACGCGAGCGAAGCTGCGGGCGTCCACTAGTAGCTTTATAATTTTCAACTACATTGTATTTGTCTTGTTGTCCATAATATTATTATATTGTTTTATTACAGGCCTGTTGGCGCAATCGGTAGTGACCCTGTCTGTTGCGCCAAAGGTCGTGGGTTCGAATCCCACTCAGGACAAATATTCGTGTGACGAACACTTGTATTTGTTCTGTGTCTGGATGTCAATATTATCTATGTATGTATATCAGTCTCTGACACCCATAACACAAGCTCGCGCCTACTTTGGGGTCAGATGGCCGTGTGTGAGAATGTCCAAGATATTTATTTATTATTTATTTATTTATTGTATATTTCCAGACACATTGGGGTCGGCAAAAGGTTGGGCAGCAGGCATTCTCTTCTCGGAGTTGCTTAGCAAGCAGTTCTCGCACTTCAAGGGCCGAAGCGACACGTTCTCCCTGGGCGTGTGCAACGGCTGCCAGCTGATGGCGATGCTGGGCTGGGTGAACCCGGAGGACGACCCTAGGACTGACATCCAAGTCTTTCTTGACCACAACCTTTCTGAACGGTATGGCACATATCCAGACATTGATATTAGTGAGAATTTAAAACTTTTGAAACACAGTTTTGCACCAATTATTTTAATAGGAAACTCCATAGAATTCAGTGCTAAGAAATGTGCACATGAACATGTTGTTGTGCATGTTGCCCTGCGCGACGCAGAGTAAATAGACTAATTGGCACGTTTTCAAGGTTTCTCTTTTACTACTTCTTATATGCTTTACGCGACAAGCGGTGACAGCCCAGCGGCGATCGAACTCGCCTCTCACTCGAGCGGTCCGGGTTCAAACCCCAGTGGCACGCACCAATCACTTTTCTAAGTTATGTGCGTTTTAAGAAATTAAATGTCACTTGCTATAACGGTGAAGGACACATCGTGAGGAAACCTGCATGCCTGAGAGTTCATCATAACGTTCTCGAAGGTATGTGAAGTCTGCCAATCCGCACTTGGCCAGCGTGGTGGACTAAGGCCTAATCCCTCCCATTCTGAGAGGAGACCCGTGCCCAACAGTGGGACGTCTATGGGTCGCAGCGAGCGATATGCTTTACACGAACTTACACTCTAGTTTGTTGATAGGTTCGAGTGCCGCTGGAGTGCTGTGAAAGTGTCCGAGATGGACGGCGAGGACGTGTGGTTCGCGGGCATGGGCGGCAGCGTGCTCGGCGTGTGGGTGGCGCACGGCGAGGGCCGGTTCGCGCTCGCCCCGCGCTCGCTAGCCCGCGCCCGCGCCGCCGGCCAGCTCGCCCTGCGGTACGTCGACGATGACGGACTGCCCACTGAAGCGTACCCGATGAACCCCAACGGCAGCCCCGGTACGTGTCTTTCTATTTACATAAGACTAGCTTTTACCCGCGGCTCCGCCCGCGTTGTCAAAGGGAATTAACGATGAGTTGTCTATCATATTTGTGGTGGATGAATAGTTTAAACCAAAACTACAATTTATCCAGCGCGAATTCAAAATTCAATTCAATTTATTAGTTGCCTATGACATAATTAATTTACATGTATATCAGTTGTTAGCGAAATACAGAACTTTCAAATGAATGTTACTAACGCCATCTATTAACCACATCCGGAACTAAATATCTAGCAAATAACAAAACATCGATATCTTCCCATGGGGATGTTTTACCGCGGTAAAAAGTAGCCTACGTCACTCTCCACCCTCCTCACTATCTCTACACACAAAAACCATACCATATAATAGCTTAGTTGCGACGTGAAAGCCGGACAAACAAACAAACACACTTTCACATTTATAATATTAGTATGGATTTCATCATTTTTAGACTGTCTGACTAGGCTCTACAATGGGATCCTGCGCACGGGCCATTTCTCTGGATCTGGAAGAAGGGGAATGTAATAATAGCTCTCCTCTAGCGCTCTCGACCGCCGTTTCCCGGCCAGGTACCGTTCTATTACGTCGTAATGGATCGGTAGCTAGTGATTACGCTTTTTCTCACTATCCAAGCTGTTTGAGAGGATGGCGATGACACGCGTTCGGCCGTCGCTTTAATTCGGCAGTCGGCGTTCGCTCATGTTCGACAAGCTAAATTACGGGCGACACGCTCGAAATATTTCCCGACATGGGGAAAGCATCACAATGTGTGTGGGACGAGGGGCTGTCTGACAAGTTGTTGGATTCTCCCTTGTCGACAATGTTAGTGAGGCTTATAGTGTTTCTTAATGAGCAGCAGTTAATTGCATTTTGCGGACGCCCAACGTGCGTCATCTCCCCAGAGCGATACTAACTCCATCAAGCGACTAAGACCAGTTCGCACTCCCAAATATCTGCTTCTTTCTCCAACTCCTGCCAACTCCCTGTTGTCCCAAAATACAAGGCTTTTACCACATTGTAACTCTATAACCCTCAACAGTGTGGCCTAACACCAAGGGGGCAGTGATTCCAAGATAATTACTTGGCACCCAGGGACCCCTGACACCCGAATTCCCTTCGCGCATTGGCCGCGCAAAGGATGCATTAGTATCTGCTTTTAAGTTTATTTTTTATTTATTTTTATTTATCTTTATTGAACCACATACAAAAGTACAAGGTACAAATGGCGAGCTTAATACATAAAGCATTCTCTACCAGCCCACCATTGGGCTAACCAGATAGTCACGAACAGCGGTTTTAATTTTAATATTTTAAGCACAAAAAAAAAAAAGATTGATTAAATATTAACATACATACTAAATCATACACAATAATACATATATAGTACATACAAACATACTAACATATATAAATACATACTTAAATCTATATATATAAAAGGAGAAGGTGACTGACTGACTGAATGACTGACTGACTGACTGACATATCAACGCAGGGCCTAAACTATAAGGGCTAGAAACTTGAAATTTTGCACAGGGGTTCCTTTTATAACGTAGGGGAGCACTAAGAAAGGATTTTTGAAAATT
The DNA here is from genome assembly GCA_944567765.1 of Carterocephalus palaemon. Lineage (NCBI taxonomy): Eukaryota > Metazoa > Arthropoda > Insecta > Lepidoptera > Hesperiidae > Carterocephalus > Carterocephalus palaemon. The sequence continues at coordinate 6,847,652 of OX155643.1, read as the reverse complement.
CACCCCCTAAGGGGTAAAACGGGGGTGCAGTTAGTATGAAACTTTGCCGTTTTTGAAGTTAGTGAATGTCTAATTCCACGCGAGCGAAGCTGCGGGCTTCCACTAGTATATATATAAATACATTTTTTCTTGTATTCCCAGAGGGCGTAGCGGGCATGCGTTCCCGCGACGGGCGGCACCTGGCGATGATGCCGCACCCCGAGCGCTGCGTCCTGCGCTGGCAGTGCGCCTCGCCCCCCAGCCCCAGCCCCGCCCCAGCGCGTCCCACTTCCCAGGCCTCACCCTGGATGCGGCTCTTCCAGAACGCTTATAGCTGGGCTGCACGCTCGTAGGAATATACAATAGGCATGATGACAGATTTTGAAATTGCCTTGTATAATGCAGGTACACATCCAATATTTCGAAAAAAAAACATTATTTCAGCAATAAATTGAGTTTTAACGCTAATTATTGCAGTTTTTCCTATCTACTTTAAATTTAGCGCGAAAACGCTCGTAGGTGTCATGGCGTCCGCATCGACGTCACGCCTGGATATTATAACAGAAAATGCCGTGGTATTTATATGAGAAGCCCAAGCGGCCGGTGCATTTTTACTCGACCATGACGTCATCCGCTCTGACTGACGTTTCCAGGCGTTTCAGTCAACATGGCCGATTGCTGTATTTTATACTTTTATTTTAATGCAAATCTTATTAATCTCAATGTTTTTATTAAAACTTGACCATTTTTTAGGAATTATTCAACATACTTGTTCCGCTAAAACCATTTATTCTTTATTTTTTTAATACTGTCATCATGCCTATTAATATAGATCCTAAATTAATCTGCAAATTTACAACTGTCCTTAGCCATTGATTTCATTTACTGGATAAACTACGAGAACAACATTCCTCTACGACTCCACGAAAACTCGAGTTCACGCAAAATCTAAAGATAGTACAAACCAGTATACTAACGATATGTATAATATTATTTAGTTTGTAATATACCAGGCATGCGTTCTCGCTTTCGTCGTTCTGCACTGGGTGATCTGTTTATAATAGTACATGTTTATTGGTGTTTAGATTTTTCTATTATTATACATTCATGAAATTGCATTCCATTTTAGAATTTAATAAAATATTAATCAGCTGATTTTACTACATTTTTTAGTGTTACCAATTTTTAATATTTTTGTTTTATTTATAGGATTTTTATAGAGTGAATCTCTGAAATTATTTATAATGGTTAAGTTTAACTTTTAACAATATAAAAGGTAGTCTGGATTTGAAAACGTTTCATGACAAAATAGAGCATTTCAGTTTTACAGACGATAAAGATAATGAAAGTTAGTATTATAACTGAAAATGTATGTTAAATGATGTAAGTTTTATTAGAATTCATTTTATCTGATTTAAGATTTTATGCAATTACACAACATCATTCATCATTCTTCAATCGCTGAATTCAGAAGGCACAGAACCAGTCGGAGTGGCGTCGTTTATTAGAGGCCTATGTCCAGCAGTGGACCAATAAAGGCTAATGATGATGATGATGATGATGATTCAACAATCTCGAATAATTTATTGTGGTGTAGTTGAAATGTTATGCATTGAATCTGAAATCTTCAGAATACCATTTGACATACCTGGTATTTTATCAACTATTCAACCAGTGTAAGATTAAACTGTAACTAAGTTGGTAATTTAATATGCATCTGATAATGTTGTTTTTGTTACATTCATTCAGATTATTTAATTCTTTATTCTATCATAATGAATATGAATGCAATTAATATCAAACGAATATAATTATAAACATCTATTTACTTATTCTTTATGCACAGCTACAATAGTAAGATTAACATTGTTGGATTAATGGTATGTAAATGTAGTTTCATATATCTTTCAATTAAAAAAATTATAAGAACCAAGCACATTTAAATTGTTGAAAATATTATCTTTATATATTTTATAGATTTAAGTAAAAAATTGTACTACATACAAATTTATTATAAGTAAATTTATGAGAATTTACATGAATTTTTTTTTATAATTTGATAATGTTTTATCTACAAAGCCATGTTAATAAATAAAATAGTATTTTAATAATTATTTTTTATTTATAGAAACCCTGATACCCCCTGATAGACAATCGATTTACAGATAATTGCTGAAATTTATGTTTAAAACAAATATTAAATAGTATGTTCCAACTGAATTGGAAAACAGGAGTGGCATTGACTTAGGGCAGCCCTTGTCCAGCCGATGACCTTAAAAGTGGGATGGATGGATTTAGACATTATACTAATTCGACTATATACTAATTTCAAATATTCATTGCCATAATATTTTGTAATGATTTGCTGAGGTCTTTTCTTCTACTTCTCTCTAAAGCATTGCAGAGAACAAAAAACCATCTTTGAGGGTCAGCTTTGTCATAATATACTTCCATTAATTTTCTTGCTTTGATTTCTAAAGTATCATAACAGTCTATTTCATCTATTGTACATTCTCTTATCATTTTGAAGTTCCTGGCTAAGTTACGCCAGTCAGTACCAATTTCTTCCACAACAGTATCAATGATCCTCTTTTTCTTTCTTTCAGTTAAGTTCCCAAATGGATGGTTATCCAAGGGACTACTAACTTGTCTGTTGAAAGAGTTTTGCATAACTTCAGGTGCTGTAATAAAATATACTATAAATGTAATATAATATAAATGTTCAACAACTTATCATCATAATATTTATGTTAGTAATGAAGATATAGTGTAGTATTCTGATGAGGGGTCATGCTTATGACAGTTAATATTGCAATAAGGATGACTCTTCTATAGATAGGTATTAATTACAATGATACATCAACATTGTGAGATGTCACAACCAGGTGACCATCAAAATCTGGTGATTTTTATAAATTTTACTTTTGACTATTTGATAGAGACTTTAATCTATGAATGGAAATGTAATGACCATAGTTACCACCATTGTCCCTGGATCTGATTTGTGCAGCCTCATATTCATAAATTTTTCGTAACAAATCTCCGTTGTTTGGTAATCTTTGGGCAATCTCTCTTAGGGGTCCAACATCAGATTTAGATAAAATGTCTCTGATTTCTAAAATATTCAAGAGCTGACCAATATTTGTAATTTGCTCAAACCTCCTTATAGAATCTATGTCATCTTTAAAAAACTCCTTCATAGTTTGGACAATTTGACCATAATTTTCACTTGCTCCCACACTAAGCATGATTTGTCTTTTAAGTTTATCATATTCAATAATAGTCATTTCCTTGAAATTTGTAAGTACTTATTTTGATTTTTTGATAACTCACTCTGTTATTTGACTTATTCTTGTAGCTTCAATTCACGTTTACAATTTCTCTCAGATTTGGATAAAAGTTGCTAGATGAATTTTTATTTCTTAAGTATAACACATACTACACACAGTAGATTAATGTTCTCTTATGCTTAAGAAGCCTGTCAGTCCGCACTTGGCTAGCGTGTTGGACTAAAGCCTAACCACTCCTTTTCCAGGAGACCCGTGCCCAACAGTGGGACAATGAAAGGGTTGTGATGGTGGTGGTGGTGAACACTTAGTAATATCGGTCGTCGCACTGAGCCACAGTAAGAATAAGACCTTTTAGTTTTTAATAATGCACCCTGTGTTATAAATCATTATTTAATTAAGGTATTATTTATTGAAATACAAGGGAGATTCAATAAGTTAAAAAGAAAATAATAATGTCTAATGTCTAATTGACGTTGACATTTTCACCCATAGATACGTTCCGTTTCTAAATAAAATAAACTACACTTTAATCACACCATAATTTTAAAACTGCTTTTGGTTTGATGGTTATTTTATCAAACAAAATAAATTAGTGTGAAAAGAAAACTTGAACAGCATTTTAATAGGCGAGTTAATTTTTTATTTTATATTGCAATGTAGATCCTATGATAGAATTTTTTCATTCTATCATGATCATTGGAACCGGTCGAAGCCTGCGTGTAAAGAAAAACAAAGACTTGGTTACATGGAAGTACATAATAAGCCGCCTCTACACATAGGCCAACGCGTTGGCAAGCGCGCTGGCCCAGCCACTCGCCCAATGTGAAGAACGGGCGTTGGCGCATTGGCGGTAGGTATTTGAACGTTGGCTGGCGCGCTTGCGAGCTTGCCGCGCGGTTTTGGCAACATCAAAGGACACTTGTCGCAAGCTTTAAGTACGCAACGCAAGTCGCGATTAGTTTGCCCGGAGCAGCGATCAAGAGTCAAGAGTGCACGTTTTCTTCTTGCGGCGAACTAACACCTAACTTAACGAAATGGGGAACACGAGTAACGAGGAAACATTTAAATTTCGAGCTCTATCAGAGTGAAAACTGCCTGTGGAACCAAAAAAAAAGTAACATAAAAATAAAAATGTTGTAAGTATTAAAAGTGCTAAATAAATAAGGTTCTTGGACATGATGTATTGATAACATCCACCACCTACTTTTTAGCCATTTCTTTTTTATCACCCTTTTCTTGTACACATTTACAAAATAATTATAAGCTGTGAATAAATATATAGCTGCAGCTGTTAGCGACTCCACATCCATTTTGAATCCGTCCGCACATTGGCGCGAACCAAACCATACTGAACACTTTAATCTATGTACTGAACGACCTTCCAATGTGTGGATTACTCACAAGCGCGTTGGGAAGCGCACCGCCAGCGCGTTGGCGATGCGCTGGCCTGTGTGTAGAGGCGGCAATAGATTACCTTGCGTAAATCTATAAGATCCATGCTTGGTTAATAGCACGAAGTACTGTAGGTATGGTTTATAATTGGGGAAGCCCCACATGTACCTATGAGTATATTATGTTAATCGACTTCATATAAGGAAAGGTAATCTGATCTCTTATAAAAATGTCTTGATAAAACAGTAGTTTGTAAACTGTGCCTGTTTAGTAGAATGAGATCCTATATTATTTTATCGGAAGTATTGGTCACCGAGTGATCGACAATCAACCGTAATTTCTTTTATAACAACTATTAACCCCTTATTCATAATAAAACTATTAGGTATCATAGAGGAATGATAGTGAACTTTCTACTACTACTAGCAAAAGTACCTATTCATAAAGTGTACCTGCATATCTGCATAAATTGATATAGGTTTCGATTAAATCGTTCACAGTCGTTCACATACATAATTTCAATCGAACTTCACAAGAGTTCGTTTGATTGTTAATTATGCTCACTTAAAAGGGTCAAGATTAAGTAGGTACCTACCTATACAAAATTGTGTAAGAAGTTGACGTTAACGTACCTATCTATGATAACCTGATAGAGTAGGTCATTGAGTTCAATGAAAATGTATTTAAAAAGTTTGGTACCTAATATATGCGTTGGTAATTAGCCGGTTTAGTTGGTTTTCAGTAAATAATTATCGATACCCTTAGGTTATTTATAATGTGTAAAATGTTCTAAATTGACACCTATTGCTATTCTAACTAATGTTATTAGGATGGCTTAAAATCAAATCAGTAGCAGTAAATGGTCCTTTTAATGAAAGTGTGACATAAAGTCGCCACCGCGATTCAGAATAAGTATCTGCGCCAACTGTTATCGCTGTGCCAAAAACTTTCTAATAAACTTGCGAAGCATTCTAAGGGAACATACTTAGGTACCTATTTCTGGGATGAAAAGTTTCCTTTGTTCTAATCTACATTATCATTGTGCCAAGTTTCATCAAAGATTCAACCGTTTTGTAGTTTTTGCTATAGTGATCAACGAACTTCCAAAATCGAACAAAACATTTAACATTTATTAATATTAGTAGGATTAGGGATGGTAAACATTATTATTAGCAATAGCAGACGTCAGCGATAGCACATACAATACCGTACCTATAATTAATGATGTTTGCTCATACGAGCTCAAACTTATGTTTTCGTTCAATAAATTCTCTTATTGCCCGGGCTTATCAAACATCCCAGCTCATGAATCTTCTGACCCCTCTATCAGTCTTTTGTAACACGGCCAGTAACATGATCAAGACATTTCATTAATTGAGATTTCATAAGACATTTTATTAATTCTACAAAAATGAACAGGCTAGCAAGAAGTTGTTTTTCGTTAAAAAGTAAACTAAATAAAACTACAAAGTTGTTAGGAAGTGCAAGGTGTAAAAATGTGTGGAAAGATGCAAATCGATGTGTTGCAACGCAAAGTTCTAAATCCGATAGTTTATTCCCGAAAAGAGTTGATTTTCCCAGTAAACATATTGGTCCTAGAGATCAAGATTTAGTGACCATGCTAGATTCCTTGGGATACAAGGTATGTAGACTCCACAATCCTAAAGTTACTTATTGAAGGAGAACAAAATATATAATCTGTAGGTACCTACCTATTATTAGTTTTTGGTAAGGTTTTATGTATACATTTTGTTAGTTTTGACCACGAGCATCTTCGTTTGTTTTCAGAGCTTAGATCAACTGACTAATGATGCGGTTCCTAAAAAAATCCAGCTTCAAGGGTTGATGGAAATAGATGAACCTATGAGTATGCTTTATTGAAAGACACATTTGAACATGTATTCTTTTATATGTACCTAATAAATTAAAATATGTACATATATATTCCAGGTGAATATGATCTTATTCAACGTGTTCATAAAATTGCTCAACAAAACCAAATATGGAGGACTTATATTGGAATGGGTTACCACAACTGTTGTGTGCCTCACACGATTATGCGAAATATGTTCGAAAATCCAGGATGGCAAGTAACATAATGTGGTTTATTTCTTATATTTCATGTCATATAAATCAAGGTATTTTTACCCTTATGAGTAAGAACAACACTAAAAGTACCTACTTATTAGATATTATTTTGTCTGAATATAATATGAATGGCCCGAAGCGTAAAGTAAATCGAATTAATAAAATATATATTTATTGCTTTGATTTACTTTTTCGATTTCATTGAAAGTATATTATAACATCCTTGCGGGATATCCAGTGCATCTCAACTATTTATTTTTATAAAATTTAAAATGTTCGTATTACGTATATTTTCGCTAGGTTTCGTCTCAGATGAATATTTATATTGCTTATTGAATATCTATATATATATATAAAAGAAAGTCGTGTTAGTTACACCACTTATAACTCAAGAACGGCAGAACAGATTTGGCTGAAAATTGGTAGGGAGGTAGCTTAGAGCCAGGAGACGGACATAGGATACTTTTTATCCCATTCGACAGCGTTCCCGTGTGACTTGACATGAAACGTCAGTCACTATAAAACGTGGTATAACAAAAAAGAATCAGACTCGGAATAACAAAACGCAAATGACAGCTATGTAATTGACGTATAATGACAGCTATGTAATCTACTATATAAAAATAAGTCGGGTTTTCCTTCCTGACGCTATAACTCCAGAACGCACGAACCGATTTCCACGGTTTTGCATTCGTTGGAAAGGTCTCGGGCTCGGTGAGGTTTATAGCAAAGAAAATTCAGGAAAAATTTCAACAGAAAAGCGGGAAAAATCTTTTTTCACATACAGCGCCATCTCTGATACATAGCATGTACTACAAACCAATATTTTAAGTAGATGGCGCCGGTGCGTGATAGGTAGTGGTAGGGGTAGATGTAGGGGTAGTAGTAGTGGTAGGGGTAGTGTTAGTGGTAGGTGTAGTGGTAGGGGTAGTGGTAGTGGTATTGGTAATGGTAGGGGTAGGGGTAGTGGTAGAGGTAGGGGTAGTGGTAGGGGTAGTGGTAGGTGTAGTGGTAGGGGTAGGGGTAGGGGTAGTGGTATTGGTAATGGTAGGGGTAGGGGTAGTGGTAGAGGTAGGGGTAGTGGTATTGGTAATGGTAGGGGTAGGGGTAGTGGTAGAGGTAGGGGTAGTGGTAGGAGTAGTGGTAGGGGTAGTGGTAGTAGTAGGTGTAGTGGTATTGGTAGTGGTAGTTGTAGTCCACACACTTACATTAAGTTCTCCCAAAATATTCAGTAAAAATTATTTATGTGGCAAAACAACGTTTGCCGGGTCAGCTAGTTTGTTATATATTAAAAGTATTTTCTTTGTGTTCCACAAATCTATAGTACCTACCTACTTACCTTAGTAAAAGGAAAAAAAATATGTAGATATTTAAAAAAAAATACAAGACGCGTTACCGGACGAAAAATTTATGCTATTGTCATAAACCATAAGAGTACGAGTACTACTCATACGAGGTTAATAGATAGCAACAATAGAAAGCTAAGCTACCGTAATGTTTAATACCACGCGAGCGAAGCTGCTAGTCTACTAGTAATCTAGTAATATCTATTTGTATGCCTTAGGACAACACAATATACGCCGTATCAACCAGAAATAGCACAAGGAAGATTAGAAGGACTCCTTAACTACCAAACTATGGTCAGCGATTTAACTGGATTAGACGTCGCCAACGCTTCGCTACTAGACGAGGGAACAGCCGCCGCAGAAGCCTTATCTCTCTGTCACAGGTGAAGGCCAGAATCTAATAGTAAAGTTAACCTTGACTTATTTTAAGACTGCTTAATTTGATTGTAAAGAATATCATGTGGATGGACCACATGATCTGGAGATCATTTTCAATAGGTCAAAGAAGAGATAAGTTATTTTTATGTACACGTGCGTTACGTACTTACCTACTGCTGTGTGCATCCGTATTGATGTTCATTATATTCGATTAGGTACAGTAACTTTCGGTTTCCGATACTAGTTACGATATCAGTATGCTGACGCCGACTTGTCTTATCTATACTTACTTATCACTATATTAGTATGAAAGCTGTTTTCATTATAATGAGTAAGTAAGTAGGTATTTTTCTCAAGCAAATCTTAATTAGGGGAGGTCAGAGGTCAAAACATGTGAGAAATAACGATTGTATCTGTGTGTCTTATGTTTTGAATATAATCCACAGACATAACAAAAGGATGAAATTCGTGGTATCAGAAAGACTGCATCCACAAACCTTAGCAGTCGTTCAAACACGTCTGGATGCTTTGGGATTGGAAGTAAAGGTGGTGCCAGACGTACGGCAGGCGGACTTTGCGCAGAGGGACATCTCTGCAGTCCTATTGCAGTGCCCAGACACTAGGGGCTTAGTCTATGACTACTCTGCTTTAGCAGCTGCAGCCCAGGAACACGGGGTTAGTATACATGTCAAAAACATTACCGGCCCAAGCTCTTTAGGCTCTTTTATAGTCTTATCGTAGGCCAAAGTCCACCTCGCTGAATACCTACTCAAAGGCCGTTCTACCTTCGGGTAGAACATTATTTAGAACTCACAGATTCTTTTCAATTTAAACAACAACAGATTTTTCTTCATCGTTAAAGATAGCTTAATTGGTTTAATTAAGCCTCTGTATCTGTGTTTTGCCTTATGCAAAAACTGATTACAGATCCGTCAGATTCCAGCTGCAATCCCAATTTATTTATGCAAACATTAGCAAACGCATTCGCAGTGCTAAGTGCTTTAGTTACTCTAATACTATAATACTAGTTACTCTGTGACTGCGTACCTACTAAATACTTTAATCTAGTAAATAAGGGTTAAGAGTAACCCTTATCATAGAGATGTTCTTGGCAGACTTTAGTCGTTGTGGCAACAGACCTGCTAGCGCTGGCGTTGCTACGTCCTCCGGCGGAGTGTGGCGCAGCGCTCGCGGTCGGCACCTCCCAGAGGTTCGGGGTGCCTCTGGGCTATGGCGGGCCGCACGCCGGATTCTTCGCAGCAGAACATGCCCTTGTCCGGCTCATGCCCGGACGGATGGTTGGAGTGACTAGGGATGCTGCGGGAAGGGACGCTTACAGGTAAACTTTCAAAGTACCTACATAAGTTAGTAGATCTTGGAGTCTGAGTTTTTTCTGATCATAGTCGTTATCATGTACCTATTTTTATTGAAAGCGCAAAAAGCGTAATATTTCATGCGTTTCCCGTACATAGTTGGTGGTCCCGATCTTTTTATGCTGGTTATGCTGTAGTCTGCTCTATTTTCCGATAAATTTTCAATGCATTGCCTTCGTTGCAGATTAGCACTTCAGACACGCGAACAGCACATACGGAGAGATAAAGCAACATCCAATATCTGCACAGCGCAGGCGCTGCTCGCCAACATGTCTGCTATGTTTGCGGTCTACCACGGCCCTCAAGGTCTAAGAGACATTGCCACCCGAGTACATAACGCTACACTTGTATTGGATCACGGTAACTGATTTTGGATATTTTAATTTTAGCTCTAAAATACTATAGTAATACTAGCTGTCTACTAAGCTCTCTAGCTCTCGCGCTTGGCATGTCTTTGGTTCGATCCCCAGGCAAAAACTTGAGGGTTTTTCTAACTTGAAATGCCCCGTAGCAGCTTGTAGTCTGTATTTGTGCCCGCTGTATAGGCTTACCACATGGGACCCAAACATAACCGGTGAAAAGTGGGTGTACTACACACTTCTGCCTACCCCATCGAAGAAATACAGGCATCATGTTATATCATATGTTGTCCTATTCATTTTTGTGGTTAATTTATTTACTTTCCAGGTGTAAGGCAACGCGGTCACAAGCAGGCAAACGACGTTTACTTCGACACACTGTTCATCGAACCGGTGGCAGAACACGATGCTACCGCTATCAAAGCACGAGCTCAGGAAAAGAAAATCAATTTGAGATACTTCGACGACGGAGCCGTCGGGGTCGCCCTAGATGAAACTACAACCATGCAAGATGTTGATGACCTATTATGGATATTTGACTGCAAGAAAATTGACGAGGTAATTGAAATGATCCTATCATATACATAATATTGTAGCCGATAGGTCATCATTACTATTTGAATTCGTATTACCTTTAAGAATGATTTAAGCTAAGCTCTTGATCATTTTAACTACATATATCATTACTGCTTTCATGAATTTCCACGCTTTATTCAAACTGAAACAGCATTAATGTCGAAACATATGGAAATATAAATATTATAAATTTTATTGTTCATGAATTTCACTAAAATTAGCCCTTGTAAGTAAAACTTTGTCTTTCCATTCAGGTCATGAAGAGTGATGATGTCAGAAGTCGAAGTATTCCTAAGGGCCCATTCCGACGAACATCGCCTTATCTGACCCATCCCGTGTTCAACATGCATCATTCTGAAACAAGAATCGTTCGCTATATGAAGAGGCTAGAAAACAAAGACATATCGCTGGTTCATTCAATGATACCCTTAGTATGTTTCTATTATTCATCGTTTATATTATATTAATACTAACTTGTTTAATTTCAACTCATCTTATGTTTTAGGGTTCTTGCACAATGAAACTTAATTCAACTACAGAAATGATGCCATGTTCGCTTAAACACTTTACGGATATTCATCCATTTGCGCCACTCGAACAGTGCCAGGGATATCACACTTTGTTTGAAGAGTTAGCTAGAGACCTTTGTGCAGTCACTGGCTACGACAGGGTTTCATTTCAACCAAACAGGCAAGTAGTACTGCAAATATTATGTCGTACTGCAAGTAATAATTGCCTAAAAATAGATAAATAGTTTGAGAAAATATTACGTTTCGATGCGACTAAAATCTAAATATTCACGACCACATGACACTAAACCATCGATATGAAAGAAAGTAAGTTAGGTAAAAGTCTTTGCACAATATTGCAAACACTCTACAACAATCTATAATTTATTAATATAGCCCGCCTAAATTATATTCAGTTACGCAGTCATGCACCGGTCAGTATTTACATAGGTTCACAGAGAGAAGGCGATGCTACTATGCTTAACTATTATCTATCTAATGTTATATTTTATAAGATTTAATGCTTCAGTGGTGCACAAGGAGAATACGCGGGGCTACGAACGATTAAACGGTACCACGAGTATCGCGGAGATACCGATCGGAACATCTGCTTGATCCCCATCAGCGCGCACGGCACCAACCCTGCGTCTGCGCACATGGCCGGGATGCGCGTCTGCGCCATTCGCGTCACGGCCTCTGGAGATATCGACATGGCACATTTAAAGGATATGGTAATTAAATATTTTTCGGCTATGATCTACTTAACTACTGTTTATAATCAACTAGACGCTTGTTGAGTGTGCACTTTTTCATCCCAGTTGCATTATCATTCGGAACCTATAAAATGTAATGAATGATATACAACAAAATGCAAAACTTTTAGTATTTATCGTTGATTCCTCTAATAATTTATCTGCACAATTTAAGGTGGAGGAACACAGCGCAAAATTATCCTGCTTAATGCTAACATACCCAAGTACCTTCGGTGTGTTTGAAGAACACGCGGCAGATGTGTGCGCCCTGGTGCACGCTCATGGCGGGCAAGTTTATTTGGATGGTGCTAACATGAATGCGCAGGTAACTAACTTAAAAGCTATAAATTGAACTCAATAATTATGACCACTATTTATAAAATAATGGAATTTGACAAGGATTTCTTATTTTTAAGGTTGGGTTGTGTCGACCAGGAGATTATGGCAGTGATGTATCACACTTAAATCTTCACAAGACGTTCTGCATTCCGCACGGCGGTGGTGGACCTGGGATGGGTCCGATCGGAGTGTAAGTTATGATAATTTTTTTCTTTTCTTGACCTGTTGTTAGATTTCTTCGATCTATAGGTTTACTTGAAACATCACTGAAATATCCTCATTTTGTTACTTTTTAGGAAAGCGCATTTAGCGCCATTCTTACCGTCCCATCCAGTAATTGATCCTTTAGCTGATTTAGGTGACGCTGCTCACAGTTTTGGTTCTGTTAGTGCTGCACCTTTTGGATCGTCTGCCATCTTACCAATATCTTGGGCGTATATAAAGGTAATTTCATTAACATATTAACTACATAACATAATAATATAGCTTACCTACTTCTTAAAGTGTAGAAATCCTGGACGAATTCTGAACCTAACGAATAACGACGATATAAAATTATAGTAATTAATTTTTTTTCTGTAGATGATGGGACCTAAAGGTCTTAGAAGAGCAACACAAGTAGCCATTCTCAACGCTAACTACATGTCCCGTAGATTAGAAGGCCACTATAAAACTTTATATAAGGGCGAGAGGGGTTTAGTGGCACACGAATTTATCATAGATGTCAGAGATCTCAAGAAGTCTGCCAACATTGAACCTGGGGATATTGCTAAGAGGCTAATGGATTTTGGTAAGTCCACATTTTTTTAACTTCGCCGACTAATGATAAATAACTTTTTCAGATACCTATGTAATTGACAATAAATCTTTATTTTTTAACTAAACATTAAACGGTTTTTTTTTGACGATTTAAAATTGATCAAATAAATTATTACCAGGTTTCCATGCACCTACCATGTCATGGCCAGTAGCTGGTACTCTTATGATTGAACCTACCGAGTCAGAAGATCTTCTAGAAATGGACAGATTTTGTGATGCTCTCATTACTATTAGGAAAGAAATTAAGGATATTGAAGATGGTTTGATTGATAAACGATTAAACCCACTAAAAGTAAGTTATAAAGATTAACTAATTATGTAAATAACCACAAAATTGCTAACAATTTCTTCCTTGGTTCTTTTTTGTATGGTCTTATGGTCGTTTGACAAAACGAACCAATACCTTAATTAAACTACAATTTTGTTTATATTAGATGGCACCACACACACAAGAAGAGTTAATCACTGAAGATTGGAATCGTCCATACACGAGAGAGCAAGCAGCATTCCCAGCGGTAAGTATGACCACAACATTTGTATTTAATGCTTGAATAGGAATAGCAACTAATGAATTTGTTATTTTCAGCCATTCGTGAAAGGAGAAACAAAAATCTGGCCCACGGTCAGTCGTATCGATGACATGTATGGTGATAAACATCTCGTATGTACCTGTCCGCCTGTAATTGTTGACTTTTAGGTTAAAATATTTGGAATTAAATAAAAAGAACTTTTCGGTCGCATTATAATAATGTATATTCTGTCAATATTGTCATAGAATAAATATCGTCTTTAAACAACAGAACTTTTCATTTGCAATTGATAAATTTAACATTATCTACAATAATTATAATCTAATAGCCGGATTGCCAAGATAATGATAATGAACATGTCAATAAATCTTTATTTCATTATAAATATAAATATTTCATATTGCGCAAATTTATTAATTTAATTTATTTATAACATTACATTGATATCAAGGCAACATGTTGGTTTGTTTTCTAAGTAAGTATAAAATAAATTATTGAGAATACGAAATATATAAATTTCATAATACTTTCTTACTAACTAATTTGGGCCTGAAATTTATGATTTCGTATTCTTAGCTATTTATAAAGCATTCGCTGACGGTATTTCGATTAAACATTATTTCATTTATTAGATTTAAATTTGGATACGAATATTTACTTAAATATAGAATTAAAATTAATTTTCAACAAAAATAGTCATAAAAAACCAAAACATAATCCAAATATCGACTTAGTTTAAATAAGGTATAAGTATAAAAAGTCCACAACATAATTATTAAAGCATCATTTTAATTTTTTAAATTGTTCATCCGTTCTGAATGATGCGGAAATTATTTCGAAGGAGAATTCAAAGAATCTTTTGGATACATGCCTAATCTCACTCCAATGTCTTTGGGCATTCGCATAGCTGGGCGCGTGGGAAAAGGGTTATAGGAGCCTGAGGATGGACTTCTAGGGTAAGACAATGAAGATAATGTATCAGTTTCCATAAGAGAAGTTATAGTACTACAAGTATCGTCTGATTCTATCTTCATTCTTTCACTTCGTTCCACATAATCTTTAGGAAGGGTAGGTGTGTCTCTACTGGTAAATACTTTAGGTGATATTGGTGTTGATATTTGATCCAGTGAAGTTATTTGACATAAAGTATCACTAGAATTACTCTTTGCACCAGTCGGAGAATCATCTTCTGCAGAAGGATCGCAAGTAAAGCTAATGGATGACGTTACTACGTGTGAAAAATCACTGTCACGACTAATGTTTTCAGCCTTAAATGAATTATCGCTAGTTTTCGGCCCCTGTTCCACAATTTTACTACATATGTCACTGGCCTTCGTTAAAATAATATCATTGTATTTGCTCGAAACAGAGAACGGGTAGTTATAATTATCTGAGGTAAACCTTCTTTCATACGTGGAAGTGTCTTTCATTTCCGATGAAGGCAAGGTAACTGAAGCTTTTGAAATTCCTGAAAATGAATATCTGGGCCATTCACCGGATACTGTATTTTTATCCTTATCAGAAATATCACTGTTTACTGAAACAATGCTTGTTTTTCTTTTAAATTCTTCATCAAATTTAGTATTTTGTCTATCTACATTTCCTTTGTACTCACATTTGGCTAAAAAGCCTTTGTTTTCCCATCCGTATATGTCAGTTTTGTTTCCTAAGCATTCGCTGCTAGGGGTCTTGATATCTTTCAATGAGACCTCCAGCTGTCCTGAAAAAGCGTTGCGTGTTTCAAATGAAAAGGGGTCGTCTATAGAAATTGGTCGAGCCCGATGAAAATCACTTTTCTCTGTCATTTCATCTTTCGGTTTTCTTTTTATATAACCAATCAGTGAATCAGAAGTTGATTCTTTAAGTGATGGAGAATCTACTAACTTACATTCTAATATCTCATCAGACCTAATATTTCTGGAAATATTTCGTTTTTCACCAATTTCAAATTCTTCAGTTTTATTACTAATGTTACTAACATTTGTACTATTTTGTTTTGTTAATATTCTGCTTAGTATCTGTGAGTTTTCTTGAATTATCTGTAACGCCCGTTCACTATTTTTACGCCCAGATTGTATGATTTGATCTTTTGGTGAAATCTTTGCCTTTAGTGAATCTTGATCTCTTTGTTTCTTAAAATTGAATGGTACAATAATTGGACTGCTATCTTTAATATTACTCGATTTTCCGTTATTTGGAATCTTGCGTGTTTCCTTCAAAACTGGACTTGGTGATTTTATTTTTGCAAAACTGGGAGTTTGAGGTAAAGATGATGCCCTTTCTGCTTCATAATTTAGTATTTTTTCATTATGGCTACTTTGAAGTGTCAATGAATCAGGTTTTTTAGGGAATCGTGAATTTCGTTTAGTTGGTCTCCTGTTGGGAATGTCAGTATTATTAGGATCAGTTAAGCGGGCTCCGAAGAATTCTGGACTGTGTTCAAAATATTTATCTATTTTAAGAGGAATAGGCGGTTCATCTTCACTTACAATTATACTTTCAGAGCCTGGACTTCTTAGAGGACTCTCGTAATCAGAAACATTTTTATCAGATAAATCAATATCTGGCACAAAATTAGGATACATTGTGAAACTATCGATTATATCTGGGGGTCGGGAAGTAAGATCAATGCGAGAAGTTGAAGTTTGTTTGAAATTATTTTCACAATTATCAAATTTGTATACCGCATTAGGACTAACAGTAAAATGACACGTTGTTATATCTAGGGGAACTAAACTCGTGAAGGTTTTTGTTTGGGATAAGTTGTTTGGCCTTTTTGTCTCGTGTATTGTAGCATCTGAATATTCCGGAATGTGAGTAATGAATGAGCTTACCACAGAATCAGTTCGAATAGTTGGAGAAGAGAGTGATTTAAATGGACTTATTGGTTTAAAATTATTGTTTTCTTTGATTGTCGTGCAACTTTTTTGTTTTAGTTTGGTTTCAAAACCGTCAATATATGTACGTAGCGGTTCACCTGCAGCTGAATCTAAATAGTCTGAAATGTCTTTTACAGATTTTTCAGTTGATAATTTGACCTGGCGTTCAGGTGATTTTTTCGGTGTTGTTATATTTACTTTGGATGAAACCAATTTTTTGTTATCTATAATGGGAGATTTACAATCCATTGGAGATTCTATTTTAGATTTTGAGGTCACAACTCTGCTACTTTTGCTATCATCTGGTAATTCTGTTTCAGAATCACTTGCTTTTTCGTTTTCATCACAAAGACTTGTATCCGTACTTGAGGCCGTATGTGAAGAGTACGATGAACTCTCACTTGAGCTACGAGACCTTATTGAAGCAATCATTTCGTTTGCTTCTCTTTCTGATACGATTATACCATCACCTTTTTCGTCTAAGTCAATTGAAGGTTTTCTTGCAATTTCTGAATTCTTTTCTTTTTTTATATCTTTCCACTTTAAAGAGTTTCTTCTGATTAGTGACTTCCGAGATTTTTCTTCATCCCAACTTATGGTTTCATTAGAAGTTCGGCGTACTCGGGATCCCAGTTTTTCATTACTTTGTTGTTCATTTGTCTGGCGAGATGGAGGTACTGCGCCCGGAGGTGGGCCAAGCCTCCTCCCTCTTGAACTTACGATGGCACTTTTCCCCAATAGTAAATTATTTACAGTGAGTGATGTAGGTGAAGTGGGAACACCAACTGAAAGAGGCAATGGAGCATCAGAAGTAATTCTTCAACCTGTAGCTCAAAGGAAAAGTTGTGAATACTATCTCTAGGACAAAAGTCTGATTACATTTTATTGTTATTGTTGTATATCCAATAGTTCTAAAACAGTCTTGAGTTAATTTGTCAACTTTATTTCACCAAAATTTTGGCAATTGTACTAATTTCTGTTAGAAATAACAATTAACAGTTAACTGTAGTATTAAACACCGCCCTTTAAACTACAATTTAATAACTCACCAGCAGCATGGCGAGCGCACGCCGCAGCTAATATTACGTGTGCTTGTCTTTGTCTTTCACGTAGTCGTGCATATTGCCTTTTCAGTGCTCCAATATCCAAAGAAAGTCTATCGCCAGCCTCTATGCGATCTTTTCGTTGCGGTATAACCTACCCAAAAAAAGTTATTTGACATAAGCCAACATTAGGATATTTTAAGTTTTAAGTCAATGAAATTACTTATATTATTAAACACTGTGTTATGCTTAATTGCAGGTAATGTTAAAGCATACATTACTAAAGATTTTTTTACCGTAGCTAGAGCCAACTTATTTCCGTCGTCACTTGAATCTCCTTCATCTTCAGAATAGAACAAACGTAGTCCTCGTTTCGTCATGGACTGCATCTGAAAAGGTCACATTTAACAAATATTATAACCTATTATATAAATTGTAACAAAGAATTTGAAAACTAATGTAGCCAAAGAATGTTTAATTATATGACCTCTCTGATATACGCAAACATTAATGCACATAATTTTAGGGTATCCCAGGAACGTAGGTGGGTGCGCGCTGTAAACCTCCGCAATGTGCGGTTAGTTCCAGAATATATATTTGTTTATGCTTAGCCCTGTCCGCTAATTTCACTCAATTGTACTTGCGCGGGAGCTAAAAGTCACCTTTAAATGTTTAAAATATCAGAAAAAAAAACAGAAAACTATATGAAATCAGATTCAATTCAATATCTGATGTGCCGCACCTATATATTTCCATTCACCCATCCCAACATCCACGCCAATCCATCCGGTCCTGTGACCTCCCTAGTTTCCAGCAGTCTTCTTTAGGTCATAAGTCTATCAGGTCAGGGCGGCAGTGCTTAGCTTTCCAAGTGTCCACACGAGGACCTTCCCCACCCCCATGGTCCATGAGCATCTATCTTATTATCAGTAGGCATTACTTTAATAAAAGAGAAAACTTTGTAAACATGTTGAAAGCATACCGCTGATTGAAGGGGCGGATGATAAGAGGGCGGCGCGGCGGGGGGCGCGGGAGGCGTCACCCTGTACCGGTGCAGGCTGCGCAGGCGCGGCAGCTCGGGCACGGAGCCGAACGCCACCACACGCGCCACCAGCGCCTCGCCCGCCTCCCACACCAGGCCCGCGCCTCCCCCCATGCAGCTGTAGAACTCGTCCGCGGAACGCGCTGATAAGATGCGACTGGAATTTGTTTTATGTAAGTAGGTATGCCGTTTCCTCGTGCTTACACTGTGTCGTCATATTTTACGAGAGATTTCCTTCCCCCCGTGGATATAAATGCTTTTTTATCTGTTGACTGAATTTTACAGATTTGTCAGAGAAGTAATACGTTGAGGATTGACAGCTTAGGTACAGCAAATAGAAGTAGGTACATGATAAATTTAAAATAGTAAATTAATATAATCCATATTGTTGTTATCCGACATACTCGTAGTAGGTATATAAGAATAGAAATGTCAGATATTTAAAAATGTTAGTCTTGCCGCGGGGCGACAGAGGTACACAGCAACACAACTCATAGAAGTCCCACTGTTGAGCACGAGTCTCTCCAAAGCCACAACTCTAGGAGGTCTAGAGCATACTCCACCACGCTATTCCAATATTGGACTCTACCCATCTTAGGTTTACTGAGGGGTTGTTGAAAACACCGGGGACCGACGGCTTAACGTGCCTTCCAAAACCCGGAAGCGCTCATGAAATTTGAACTAGCGGTCACACATCCACAAAGCGATCGCACCGATCGTTGTTTAACTCGGTTGATCACATACGATCGCCACGAGCCATAGTAGGCTATGGATTACTCCACATCCCTACCTACAGGTTAATTTTTTTTGGAAAAACAACCCAAATTTACGATAATTTCTTTGGTTTTGCCAATTACTTACGTGTACAATAAACCTAGTTGTTTATTATATTATATTAATTATTTTTTAAATAGTCTGGCTTTTGCCTCAGGGGATGTATGTGTGATATGATTTTCGGTAAAGGAAGGATATGATGAGAAAACCTGCACAAGAGATTCATTTTAATCATGCAGGCGGCTGTAATTTTATACTAATTATATGTAACAATCTTGAAATCTTGCTCTACTCTCACCCTTCCATGGTTTTTACACTTACTACTATATGTATATATGTATATACTATATGTATATGCAGGGTTAAAAATAATTTCTAAAAATTAGCTCAATTTAATTTTTAATACACTAACCGAAGTTAACCAAAACACTTACTCCTGCAACAAATCCCAAATCGCTAACGCTGTTAACAGCAGAACTTCGTTACCGTCCAAGAGAATGAGGTCCCATATCCTCAGTAAGCACTCCCGGGGCAACCAGGTGGCGTACAGAGTAAGGAACCACTGCATCGTGAACACATCTGGTAACGGAGGTTCTATACCTCCACCTGAAAGTAATGGTACATACATAATATACCTACGTATAAAGTTACATACTTACGTGCGTAGGTAAGTAACTTTATGGCAATTCTGATCCACTTGCAATTATCTGCAATTATTATCAAAAATTATGTACCTAATTAATAATAAATACATAATTTGTTAAAGGTGTCAAAATATTAAATTGTAAATTTTGAAACATTAAAATTCTTGCATTTCAATAGTTCCTGTGTATCTGGCGGGGCCCACCTTCGGGTGTACCTACCAATTGATGGTGCAGTCGATCGAGGGTGGTATCCGCCACGTGTGCAACTTATTAAAATGTCTAGGGGCCTCTATGTGCTAGACCTGTGCCACGCAAGCCTTCCAAATTACCGGGTCCACATCTGGACCCGTGAAATTTACAAGAATAATAATAATTTAAAAAAAATTATTGTCACACACAATTACAATACAAAATTACAGGTAAGTATGTACTACAAAAAACAATAAATGATAAATAAATAATGACAAATAAATAAATCTGACTGAATCATTTTCAGAATGTGCGGGCGAAAACAGGAAGCGCGAGAGTCACAGATTGTCAGCTGAGATCTGAGATTCTCATTTCTATTCAAAGATTTTGTTTGCTTTATAATTTTTCACGCAATAAGTTAATTAAATATAGTATTGTATGAATCTAGAATGCAATACACATACGAATACGCGTTCATGTGTTCAGCCCACCTTCTTAATATTTCTTAAAATTAAGTCCATTGTCAATTTTTATACCTATTCTTGTTTTGTTATTCTACACTACCTGATGAACCTACCGTCAGATATTCTTTGCAAATGGTCCATATGGTGTGCCAGCCGCGGCAGTCGCAACCTGAGCAAGTCTCTAAACGCGGCCATGTCCGCAGACAAACCACGCAGATCATCCGCAAAGTACCCTTCCGGTAATACGGCCTCTACTAAGTATATCATAACCTGAAATTTTATAAAAGTAAGTCAAGAAACAAATAATTATTCAATAAAAGCAATATACGAGACGTTTCTCTACACATTTAATACGATTCATTAAAATAACTAACAACTTACGAACCTAACTAACCTTATTCCATAACGAATTTCTCGTTTTATCGCATTAATCATAGAATGTGTGCGGCTTCTGTTTACAGTTAAGAAAACAATGCAGCATACCTAAACATCTATTAGATACAGTTCCAGTTACCTACCTTTAACGAATCTGCTTCTGACTTCTCCATAACTTCTAAAATTATAGCTGCTAACATATTAAAACCTTGGCAATACCCTACTTCCTTATTCCATCTAAAACAGAAATAGAAACTTTCAGTGAGCTCTTTAATCGTTAAATATTTTAAAAATTGACGTATGCATGGATGTCACTTACCTGGCGTATGCTAATAAAACTCTTCTAAGCATTGCTTGATTTTCCCGACCCTCTGCTCCACAGAATAGGGAGCATCCAGTTCGATGCAAGTCCTGAAAATGAATTATAAAAGCTGATGATCTCCTCTCAGAATGTGTATGCCGTAGCACACAACAAGAGATTCAATTTTATACGTGAACGAGTTAGCGAGATTGTGTGTCAAAGGCACTCACTTTAATGATTTGCGCGCCCAATTCCGCATCATCGGGAAGCGCGGTGCCGCGGAAACAAGCTCGCTCTGCAGAGCTCCACTCGATCCCTCTAGCCGTTAGATGTCGCTCTGCCAGATTCAGCCATAGCTAGGTACATTAAGACACAAATAATAATCTAACAAGCTTAAATATATTATGATTGATCTTAGGGCACTAAGACGAACGTAATGCAAAAAATTAACTTTTGCTGTGGTCGAGGAATGTGGCTTGTGGGGTACTTAATAGAGATTAATGGAGCTGTGTTATGAATTAGTGTGAATTCTTTGCTGTTGTTACATGTTGAAGTGCTGAGAACCTAGGTTCCGCATTGTTTCAAAACACACAGGGCCTAAAACATAACACGACTCCTCTAAGTCTAGTCAGGCCACGACGCAATATATTTCTGCCGCAGTGAGGCATACCTCCTTGCTGACGACGCAACAAATATTTGCCGCAATCAGGCATAGTACTTTCTGCAGTATTGATAAAGACATCCTTGCGGAACCTTAATAATAATATGGGAGTGGTGCAGACTTCCTTGTGGAATGTAACTGATGTGGTACCTTTCTGCGGAAGTGGTGCGGCACGCCGGCGGGCAGGCGCGCGACGAGCCGCATCGCGTGCAGCCATTCCGCGTACCCGCCCTCGCCGGGGCCCTCGCCACCAGGGGTCACGCCAAAACGCGCGCCGGCGCCGCTCTCGCCACCTGTCCACATAACACTATTATGATGACGACGTACACTGCGCGGAGATGTTTTTATTTTGTAATAGTGCGCCAGGCGCCGACGTCAGCACTGTACCTACACATGTGCAGTACGAAATAGCTTTTAAAAAGTTAAAGTTTATTTTTCTTTATTTATTTATTTAAGGCTTTATTGAAAAATCCTGAAAAGATTTTACAAAAGGCGGCCTTAATGCCCCAAGGCATTTTATACCAGTCAACCTAGTGTGATTGTTAGAGCTGGTGGTACTAAGTGTCAAAAAACAGAAATTAATTATTTGCGAAAAGAAAAAATATCAAAATAAGTAAGTAAACTAAGTATGTATAAGTAAAACTTAAAAATACCGAGTAAATTAAGATATGTATTTATATATTATTAGATACAATAAATTATAGCTTCCGTCAATAACAGTTTAATATAAAAATCCTTATGACTGTACATGTAAATATATACAAGACAAAATGAAAATCAAGTGAAAGCTGCCGAGTACATACAACACACTTACATTTTGCGTAGATACATTTTTAAGTACAAATTGCGATATCGAGATGTGTCGTAACTTCGTGAACCCTGCCCAGATGTGTTCGATTATTCCATTTGTCCCAGGCCAAATTAGTCGAAAACTTCGAGAGAAGTGCGTAGCAGCTAGCTAGTTACAGTTACAGCCCAATAGACGGCACAATGTTGGGCATGGGTCTCCCCCACAGACAGCAAGAACCACGCTGCTCCAATGCGGATTGGTGGCCAACACAGTGTCGAATGTGCTGATGAACCACCCGAAGGTCTTCGACAAAGCTTAACGACTGTTTTTACCAAACCAAGACAACCGGGACCGAAATGCCCTACGATGCATGGAAGCGGCCATGAAATTTTTCCAGCAGGTAACTTTAAAAAGTAATTTGAGGTAGTGTCCGTCCGTCAACACCAACCTGTATTTTATAGGGCTGATACTGATATATATTAATTTAGTCTTGTCAATGCTCAATTTCAAAATTACATTTGACGCAGTGTTAAAGTCTCCCGTGAAGTCCCGATCGTGAAGTTCAAGCCTTCCAACGATTTTGTCGAGATCACTATGTCGTAAGCAATGTACGTAAACTGGTTCATATTCTGGCGCCACATAAATTGCTGGCGCCCTTGTTGCCCACTCATGTTATACTTTCAGTAGTAAAATATTATGAAAAACTTTAATATAACACTGTGTATATGTCTATATGTTTCAATAATAGGTAGGTACGAACATTATCATTACAAGACTGTCTGTGTATTAAATTTAAGTGCAGGGATATCTGCGATTTAAGTTAAATATCAGATCTCCACAATAAATGGCTTCTTATTCAGGGCCAATTAATTCTCGATGATCGT
Source organism: Carterocephalus palaemon (assembly GCA_944567765.1). NCBI lineage: Eukaryota > Metazoa > Arthropoda > Insecta > Lepidoptera > Hesperiidae > Carterocephalus > Carterocephalus palaemon. The sequence continues at coordinate 6,823,876 of OX155643.1, read as the reverse complement.
CGCAATTGCATTAGCTTTTATTAAACTTATCCTTTATACAAATATATACCTAAGCTGTAACTGGGTTTTTAATGTGTAATCAACCCTGCGTGAAATTATGTAAAACATTTACATTACTTCAGCGTGTGTGTTGGAAGGTGAGCCGAGAAGATATTTTTACCAGATACATATTTTTATATTTTTTTTATATTTCTATACAAAATCTGAGACCGTTTATTTAAGTTGCCTATAAAAAGTAATGTTTAGTAACGCGTGGCTAAATTAAACGTGATGATGTATTTTTCACAAATTGTTAGGATCTAATAAGTTAACTATTGCGCTAAGTAGGTTTTACTGGCGTAGTCAGTCTCGAACAGATTAAATGAAAATTTTCTATTAATACCGACCTCACCTTTAACAGTCGCTAAGTATTTTTGAAACCAATTTGTTTGGAGTTAATACTTTCACCATTATTTTAAACTCATTTAAAAGATGATAAAATAACAACTATTTACGCCCCTTACCTACCTTTCTCGTTACAGCAGCTGTCTTACCAAAGCACCAAAAGCAAAAAAGTATGTTATACGCTATTTTGCGTAAAGAGAACAGCTTTCTTAACATTATTTTTCCATCAAACTAGAGATAATTTGACAATTAATACAATACAAATGAAAACATTGAGAGTAAACTGAGCTGAGAGTAGTAGAGAGTATATAGTGCCTGCTTAATGTGACTTTCTTACATAATAATCAAATCTATATATATAAAAGGAGAAGGTGACTGACTGACTGACTGACTGACTGACTGACTGACATATCAACGCAGGGCCTAAACCATAAGGGCTAGAAACTTGAAATTTTGCACAGGGGTTCCTTTTATAACGTAGGGGAGCACTAAGAAAGGATTTTTGAAAATTCACCCCCTAAGGGGGTAAAACGGGGGTGCAAAGTTAGTATGAAAATTTGCCGTTTTTGAAGTCGTTAGACGGGTAGACGTCGTTAATGGGTCTAATTCTACGCGAGCGAAGCTGCGGGCGTCCACTAGTCAAAAATAAACGGCTAATCAGATTTATTGTTTTGTTTTCTTGCCTAACATATTAATTAAGCTTGCTAGCGTTTAAATTTTAAATAACCTGATATTTTGCCTATCGTAGTAGTTGTAGCGTCCAATGGCTCGCGTCGATTCAATGTGAACGACAGAGTTAAGCAACGAGGGGCGCAGTCGGTTTGTGGATGGGGGACCGCTAATGGCAAAATTTCATAGGGCTACCGTGCTTCGGAGGACATGTTAAGTCGTCGGCCTCGGTTATTTTCAATGGTAAAAATGATTTTTAAGCCTTGTCGAAGACCTTCGTGTGGCTTGAAAACATTCGACACTGGGTTGACCACTAATCCCTCCACCAATCCGCACTGGAGCAGCGTGGTGGAGACGGATGCCCAGCAGTGGGACATGTTTGGTATTCAGCTTAGCTTAGCTTAGCTATAGCTTAGTTCTAGAATAACTGAACAAAAATTGGTGATTTACGGATAATGATGTAATGAACATAAAAGTATTAAAATAATGTTATTTAAATAGTACCTGTGGTAGCCCTCGAAGAACTGGCTAAGGTCCTGAGGGAATTTAAAAGCGCACTCATATGTTCTGCATTTGGCACACATTTGTATGTAAATGCATTCTTCCTGCGGCACTATCACAAACTTAATTGTTTGCCTGCCTAATTTGACGCAGGGCCAATGCAGGCAGAGCCGTCATTGTCATTGAAAACTAACAAAACATCATAAATATCGCAAATCGAATTAATGGTACACATAAAACAGTACACGAAACAAAGCGTAGAGCCGAGGTGCGTGACATATCTGCAATATTTAACACTAGGTTTTCTACCAGCTGACGTGATGTTTACGAGGAAACACGCGGAACGTAGTGGTGGGGCCGGCCACCCTTGCTACAAATAGCATTGGTATTTAATTCAAATCGATGCCAGGAAAACAGTGAAGATAGAGGCGGATAGGATGTCGAGGCCCGAGCGCCGTGATAGCTACGTTTCATTGGGCATGCGCGATCTCTTGCGTGCTCCTGTGTGCGTCGCATATCGATTTGGTTTCATTCTGTACGTCAGTGTCAGACATCATTTGAAAAGCAATGTACAGCCTTTGATGTGCGTAGGGTTATTTTAAGACTGAATGAAACGAGGGTCTAGCTCTTTTCTATTCATGAATCGCTTAGCGTTTCTTCACTGCGGTAGTAAAATATCTATTATTAGTACAGATATGAGGTGTTGAATTAGATTTAACACCGTGTTCAGTTATGAAAACTAAATTTTGTAACATGCTTCGGTATAGTACCGCTAATAAAAGATGATCTTTATTATCCGCATTGGAGCCGCTTTTTAGAGTAACCAATTTAATTGGAAGTATAGGTTCATTCCAGGCAATGGATTACAGCAGTTACAATTTTTTTTATAATCTTAGTTTAATAAGGCATGATACGAGGTAACATAAACATGTACATACATATATGCTGCAGGAGCACAGTTAAGGCAGCGCAGAGCCTCTTTTGTTGCCTTCGAATTCTGTCTTTTGCTCTCAAACATCTCGCAAGTCTTTCGCCCACCACTTGTAGTCTATTTGTGTATTCACAAAATTGTATACGCAGTTCTTCGATATCTGTAACACACGATTGATACAAATTCATTTATTGAATGTTTCTAAAATTATTATTAGTATATTATATTACTACATAATTTAATTATAACTATGTATTTTAACTATTATTTTTTTCTTCAATACAATACTTAACCTAAGCTTTCAAGGTAATTTTGTTCAAAAGCATGAGTACGATCGTGGTGATAGAAGTTTGACACTGAGGAAGTTGTAGACGCTGCTTGAGTCGATCTAAAATAAAAATGTAGTAAAATTAATGTTTTATTTTAATATTTAATTTAATTACTCTAATTATTCCTACGTTCGTCCTAATTAGAGTAAAAATATGTGAATGAAAATGAAAATTACTTTTCATTGTTAAGATGACAAACAAACTTTATGCTGTTAAATAAAAGTTATCCTAGTTAACCTTACCCATGACTGATTTCGTTGACACTGCTATTACTCCAATTCCTTTGATCTGCGTAGAGTTCGTCAAGTAGTTCTTCGACTAATTCATTAACATTCCGTTTCTGTTAAAAATAAATATTAGCGTCATTCATTAGTTTATTATTAATAGTTCTATTGGGATATCGTTTAATGTTTACTAATAATTCAAATGTTTTAATGAAGTTATGCCCGGTAGCCTTCGAACATTAATATAAAATATATTTTAAATAGATATTATTGATCGAAGCCGGTAGCTCAGTTTTTGTGCCCGCTGTATGGCAATAGGCTCACTACCTATTACATGAGACCTAAACATAACTGGTAAATAGTGGGTGTATAACCTGTGCCTACCCCTACGGTGAAATGTGAGTTATATTGCGTTTGCGCTTGGTCTGGGTATTTTTTCCATACATCGTGAGCATTGTCCTTTCATTTCTTCCAGCAATATTGTCAGTATCAGCCTACCTGATTAGGATTTCGAATTGGAGGAGATGGTGGTATTATAGCTTGCCGCCTTTGAAAACGTAGTTTTGGAATTTTGATTTCTTTAACTTTGTCCTTAGTCTTCTGTTTTGGAGTATTCAGCTTAGTAAAATCCAATTCATACCGCACAACTTTTAAGTTAAATGGTTCATCGATTATTATTGTTTTCATTGTTTACAAAGGTTGACAATGATAACCACATAAATGTCGTTAATGTTATTTTGACTTTTAATGTCACGTTCAGTTTTGATTTCAATTTTTTTAAATGGGTACCTAGATTACGCGCGTTTGTATTACCAGTTGTTTAGTGACTACTGACTGTAGGGAGCGTCGTGATACTCACCCACTCGTTTATTGTCTGTTCGCGTCCTGATACTGCTGATAACAGTCAACGTATTCAGTTCAATGCATGTCCAATGAGCTAGAGAACAACGGACACTAAATCGTCTATGTTATGGCTAAATAGTAAGAAAATAGCTTGGGTGGATCAGATGGTTCCGTTTATAGTTCCTGTCCTACTCAAAGAAATAACCGGAAAAATCTACCTATTGAAGTTCAAATAAAATATATATTAACGGAATAAAAGTCCATCCATCGAATGCAAGCTTAGTATAGATACATCTACATTATATACTCTAAAAATAAACCTACATGCGACAAACAAATCGATACTAATTTTAAAAAGCGGGAGATATTTTTGTTTTGTATTTTTTTTATATAAAAGTAAGTAAAAGTAAACATTAAATTAAGATCCATTTGAAATATTTATTTGTAAATAATCATAGTAATTATTTATTTCCTACTAGTGGACGCCCTGGTCTAACACTAATCAAGGACCAATGTAAATTGTGTATGTAAATGTGAAACTATAAAAAGAACATTTTAGTTTGATTATCTTCAAAACCGAGTTTTTGAACTTCAATGAGCAGTTTTTTTTCCTTGAGAAGGAGAGGAACTCGAAACGAAACTTTCCTTATATCTAATCCACGCAAGCAAAGCTGCGGGCGTCCACTAGTTAATTAATAAAAAAAAGTTAAATAATAAATAAAATTAATATGAGGTGCTGCTGTGGTTCCGCAAACGTACCTACCTAATTCCCCTTAGCCATGTAGATGTTTCTACTTTCTAAGTATAGTTATTGATCGTAGTGGACTCGTATCGTATCGTAGTCGACTGGCGGATAGACTAAGTTCTGCAGCTTACGCGGTTAAAAGGATACGCTGTTTAGCGGATGTCGATACCGCTAGATTGGTCTATTTCAGTTACTTTCACAGTATAATGTCCTATGGCATTTTACTCTGGGGTAATGCAGCGGATGCTAATATTATTTTTATTTTGCAGAAAAGGGCTATCCGTTATATATACAAAATGAAAAGTAGAGACTCCCTTAGAGAAAAATTTAAGGAAATAAACATCCTAACCCTTGCATCGCAGTACATCTATGAGAATCTTATGTATATTCGTAAAAATAGGCATATAGAATTTTGAATTTTGAATTTTGAGTAGTATACAAGTATTACTACGATTAATACCTATAATTCTCGTTACGTACCTATATTTTACAAAACCGCTTGTTTTATAAAATATTATTACCTATAGGTAATAATATTACCTATAGGTAATAATATTTTTCACTGTGCGTGGTCCTTTAGATAAGTAACTGAGCAGTTGTGTATTTTTACCTAAATTGGTATATATGTTACTGGATATCGCTTTCCGTTTATTGGACTTAATTAGGTAGGTATACAAAATAGAACACAAAAAGTTCTGTGCATTTGTTACGTTGCAAATTTTGTTTTATGTAGGACTTTAAACAATGTTCGATATTTGGATATTATGATCTATAATACTATCTGAATCAATTGGAATTTCTTTTATTTTCTTTGGTAACAATTCTACCTGCAGTCCTTCGCTTGGTCGAAGATCGCTACCTACTTACTCCAACGTCTTTGATTAATTGTCACTTGTTTCCATAAATACCTCTGTGTATAAACAAGGGATTCGTTTCCATGGATACAAATAGTTTTTGTTGAACATACAAGATTCAGTATTTTATAGATAATATAGTGATATTTACTTTATTTTTCGTCTTTTTTGGCGATAATGAGTAATCGAGACGATACAAAAGCTCATGAAGACGACACGCAGCCAGGATTCTGTTCAGCCACTTGCGTCAACCGGTCCAGCCTGCAGCAGGAGATAGGGAAGCCTGAACCGAAAACTTCGGATTTCTTTGCTACTTGTAACCTGCCAAAGAGATTTGAACATCCTCGTACGTAATCTGATGTCTTTTACAGCACTGATTAGATAGATTGCCGATTCATACATGTTCTAAGATTAATTTATTTCACATTGCATGAGAAAAATAAGCTTAAAACATGTTTGGCATGATTACAGAATACATTAGTTAGAAAATATAACAACATAGCTATACAACAGCTACTTGGTTAGTTATATGTAATAGTAAGCCCCGCCGTAGCTTCGTGGAGTTAGTTGACATTGAGGCAGCTAGGTTCATTGCTGCTCAAAACTCTATCCTGTGAAACCTTAGGGAACCGTCTTTAGTTTCTAGGTGCTCTCATGTTTTCCCGATTAATTTGTTTTTACATTTTACATTATGACTTGTCTACACTTTAGTCAAAACTTTCATCCCCTTTTCAGATTGAAAATTCTAAAACGCTGAATTAGTTGTTTCCCCCAATTTCAGAACAATAGCTGAAATGAATGGGAGATTTAACAAGAAGTCCTTAATGTGATAAATATATCACATTATCTAGACAATTTAGTCATTATATATAATGACCAGTCATTATGTATAATAGCTATTTAATCACTATGACTGTAACATATATACATATATATATAATATTTTCTCTTCCTGCTATCCCAATTGTACCTATTATAAGTACACGTAAAAAGTTGAACTCACAACATGTCGTTGATCCTAGTCGAATATGCAGGTAGTCGGTATGCGGGTTACGTGTATTGACTTTAAGATAAGGCAGAAATAATGGAAGCATTTATCTTATTAAATAATGAACGAATTTATCTTTAGTTACGATAAATGACGAATTGAATACCAAATACTCGTAGTTATGAACGTAATAAAATAGGGTGCAGCTTGCGGTTGCAGAGACTATTACGAGTAATTATACCTAAATTGCAGATTGGTTTAATGGCTACGGTTCTCAAATGAGTAAACAGCATCCATTCTACAGGACCTCTGCTAGCGAATATGGATGGTATCCACCAGGTACTGTGACTGTAAGGGTAACGTATTGGTTGCATTTAGAGTAATAAAAAATATATTTATTTATTTCAAACTTTGACTCAATGATTGACGATATCCTCTACAAGACAGCTGTTGCTGTTGATAAGAAGTTTATTCTACCATCTTCTTCGATCAATAATCTTATTTTATTTCGCATTTTCGGATGGGTAGTATACATAATGTTGTTTCCAACTTCTTAAAAATATTTTATTTAAAAAATTCTAAGTACATGTTATGTATTTTTTTAAATATTTTAAATTGATAGTTTGAAGAAAAACACAAACAATTTTAAATTGAAAGCAAATGTTATTTTTTTAAATATTTGAATAAACAATTTTAAATTGTAATCAATCAAACTTAACGCAACATGTGTATGGCCACTTCATGCGTAAGGATATATTATTCATATATTCATCTTTTTTTTGTATCTTATTTCTTATGTTTAGGTAAGTTGCCTATATCTTATGTTAGCTTTTTGTATCTTACGCGTATTTGTGTTAGATATTGCTGCTTCTTATGAGATACTTACTCCAGAAAATGTATCTTCTAGGCTTTCACTCTGCGCCGACAGTGTATTTTCCGAAGAGCCAAAGTTTTTCAAACCAGTTGGCATCATCTGGCATGTACAGGAATTATTCCCTCAACACTGCGATGGATCCATTGCCACCTAAATAACATTATCCTGAAAGACTTAAAATACTCTTTTTTTTGCGTTTTTTTATTTTTAAGTACTATGTTTTAGTATTAAGTATTATGTACTATGGTTAGAAAAAAAATGGAGTTGAAAAACTTCTAATGTTTATTTTAATTAAATTTCATAGGTGTTACTTGTATTTAATATAATAATTGAACCATTTCGTTTTTTTGTGATTATGGTATATTCTATAAACCTATTATTACGTGTTAATAAATTAATGACTAATATTGATCTGTTGTTTTATTTATAAATAAAAATCCTTCAATGTATTTTGTTTTTTCCCCATGTAATCGTTTTACCAAGGTTTTACTCCGCCTTACTATACTTTCCAAGTTCCTTTTTTTAATGATTCCCCTATACTACATTTAACCCAATACATAGGTAGGATAGGTACTATATATCAAATGAAGTGGTTGTATTACGTCCATAGGATGCACTTTCAAAACCTTAGTTACCTTCAGTGTAAAGACATTAGTACTTGTCTTTACGGGAATCCAAATTTAACTTTACATTTCCAGGAATCCACTCAGTGCCTTCAGTGTTCTTCCCCGCCGGCCAGACTTTTACCAACCGGCTGGCAGCAGCTGGCATGTATCGCAACTACAGCCTCAACACTGGCATGGATCCTCCCAGTTATAGATAAGGTAGCATTTCGACTGTCATCAGTAACAACAACAATAATGTTCCCCCTTTGCCAGTTTGTCGTTGACTGTCAGCTAATAACTCTGATCTGCAAATTGGACGGCCAAGCCATCAGTTTGCAGGTTTCATCAATATTCCTATACAGTAAATCAAGTACCTATGCGGTATCCGTCGACTGGATCAAATGTCAGTTGTAAATCGGTAGATGAGACCCTGATTTTATTTCCATTTGTACGAAGTATATTATTATCTCTGTGCTGAAAATAAGAATGCTTTGTACATGTACACTCGCGTTCTTTTTATATGCATCTAAAAACATGGAAAAACAGTCAGCAGCAAACTATTTGCTTAATCCGCAACCTGAGACCGAGAATCTTTATTTAATGCAGGTTTAGAATTAAAATTAGAATTCGGATTTAAATATGTAAAATGTACTGGTCTCTCTCTAACCTTGCTCTAACGGTCCAAGTTTCTATTGTCTTCAATGGTCTCTGTCTAGTCTCGATTACTGGTAATAAAAGCCGCCATAATTTTGGATATATTTAATAGTAGGTTTTTAATTTTATACCTACCTAGTTCTTATGTTGTTTACGCTTTTTTACTTAATAATATTTAATTAAGTAATATTTTTGGTAATTGTTAGTTGATTTGTTACCTTCTTGGTAAAATTTCACCATAAATGTTGTATTTTATACATATACGAGAGCCTACTTGTTAAATCGAAAGTTATATCAGTGAGTATAAAATAAAAAATCGTTTTATTATTGACTTACCAAAAGAGGTATTTATTCATTATAATATAGATTAACATGCATTCAAATTCCATTAAAATATTTCCTTCGACAAAGACATGGAAGTTGTGTAGGTGTGATGTAATTATGGGTGAATTTTCACCTACAAATTAGCAATTAAATTGGTGCTCGAAAATAACAACATAGGTACTTTAATTTTTTGGTAAAAACGTAACGAGAAAGATCAATTGATAATATTTGATATTAATAAAAAAGTGGATCTTGAAAAGTAAAATCACACCTAAATATTAAACCCCATGTCTTTTTTTTATTATGGTCTCACTGACGTTACATCGCCATAATTATTTAATGAAAGCAATTTCATAAACGCAAGAAGTATATTAATACTCGTACATACCAATACCTGCCTGCTTTAATCCCGGTACTCCCTTCGATTGCGATATTTCAAAAATATTTTTATTAGTTATACATGTATACCTAGTATTCTTTGTTCTCTAACATCCGTTTCGATGGAACCACCTTGCATTTGCCATATCCTGCTATTTGTTCAAGCCCAGGTCTTCAATTTCAATTCAATTAACAATAACCTTCAATTCAATTAAATTAAAATTTTTACTAAACATTCGTGTCTTGCATAGGATAATCCTACTATGTTGTCTTTATTTAAAAAAAAAGGTAGTAATATTGATGATACAGATAATTTACCCACAAGTAAGTAGTATGTAGTAAATTATGTCAAAAATCAACAAAAAATAATTAGATTTATGTAGAGTGAAATATTTTGTAGTGAGTTTATTTACTATATGGATGTAACGTCAGTGCTGATACAAGTACGAGTATATTGTATAACTTGTTTATTTAGCAACAACAACAACAGCATTATAATTAATGTACTATAATATAATTTTATAATCGTTATATATTGTGAAATGCAGAACAGTCTAACATAAAATCTGAATCATCGCCAACCGAATTAAAGTATACCTACATGACATTCTTGAATATTTTCTACAGCATCAAAATATAACTACTATAGTTGCTTACTGTCGCATTTTATAGACACTTATTGATTAAGAACTAGAGGATTTGTGTCAATATCTAGCTACGAGTGCGTGTACGATACAATCTAAGCACGACAGTGTCTGGTCTCGACCTTACCAAGGCTCGATCAGAATAATTCGCTATTACAAGACAACATATCGTATGAAATAGCTAACTTATCAAAACCGACAATGTTTGCCAGACACTACATTATTGAAGGCATTAATTTCAATTTCGTTGTTAAATCTATTAGGTACGGATATCCATAACAAATGGTGGAAGATAAAAAATATTTAACAAAAGAAAATTGCCAAAAATTTTATACCCTCCCACTTTTCAGTACTATTATTATTTGGGTACCTATTAACCTTACCTATAATATCTAACCTTATGGTTGGGTATTAAAGGTAAGGTTGGGTAATATAGGTACATTAACTTCAAGGGCTTAACTTATTTATCGAGAGTATTAAAACAATTGAAAAAGCGCAATATTGGAAGCAATTTGAATATCATTGACTCCCTTGATATGCCACACGCTCAACATTACATCATGGAATTGGAAATCACGTGTCAGCATACGAATATACGATACCTACATACAAATAATTAATAATAATAGTCAAGTATAATGACTAATATAGGAATACCTAGTTATAGCGTGAATAATGATATAACACGAAATTAAATACCGCTCGCAATAAAACACACTTTGGAACATTATAGAATACATTGTAGATTAATACACAGTAGTAACAGTACTTAGATCTACGAGATTTAACTAGTTATATTAAGATATAAAATGTGAGTAGGTACTATTCGCTTTCAACAATATTGTCTTAAAATTGCTAATAATAATATGCCATCATCTTCCCGACTTTTCCCAACGTAATCTCTCCTACTTCACTTCTCAGTGTTTTCGTCATTATATCATCGAAATGATTTGTGATGATTTTTCTCACCTTTCTTAACAGTTGTGCTGTTTTCATACTCGGCACCCTTTCAAATGCAGGATTGTCAAACAGTAATGATTGGCTCAATGTTAATATTTGGTTAATAAAAATCTAGATTTAGATTTATTTATTTGACAAGTTTATGGGTATTAATTATTAATACGGTCTTTTTCCTTTATAGAAATACTGTAGGCTGTATTTGGAAGAGCCCGTACACTTGAGTAATTAAGAAAAGGCTTATAATAAAAGTATTAGGATCTAATCTAATTATTGCCCAAACATTCCTCCTTCTACGTATCATAAACACGAAATACAAGCAACACTCAACTGCAAGATACTTTGTAAAGTGAAACTGCCCCTCTAGAAGGCGCGCAGGCAGAAAAGTCAAGAGCTCAGCGAGACAGACAGAAGTTCTACTGCCGTAACAAACGGGTTCGATCACAATGTAGCTCAGTTGATTCGTATTTTTCATATTTTATAACAAACTTATGGTAAAAAATCTATATTAATTTACATTTAACACTATTTTAACGGTTCTGTCTCTTAACACGGTTTGAAAACGTTCGGTTCGAAGGCCATCTGCTTTATAAACATTTTCGTCATGTCTATTAATTGCGCATTTTACAAAATATTTTATAACATATATTATTTAACGATCAACGATTCCTTTAATTTAATGTCTACAAGTCTACTTTATTCGTATGTTTATCGACGTAGTATGAAAAGAAAACACAATCGACAAAGAAGGCGGTCAGGTCAGGAGTTGAATTCCTCTAGCATCCTTTCCTACATGTGATGGGTAAATAAAATAAAGATCGATAGCTTAACTTAAAAAAAAAAGATCGCCAGCAGTTGTTCAGTCCACAACCTGATTTAACGCTTTTGGACAACATGTTCAGAGTCACACTCTAATCCAATATTGATGATAGATAGAGTTATTTTTAATGATCGATGGAACTATTTTTCAATTCATATGGTCCGGATGTAATCGCTGCTTAGCGAAAACACCGCCCATTGCACTTTAGATACTAAGAGACTACTAGATGTAAACTGGTAGTTTTTTTTAAATGTTTCAGCGGTGGTGAAATAAAAAGTTAAATAATAATAATATCATCAATATTGGATGAGGCTAACTACTAATAAGGTGTGGAGTGTGGTGGTGAGGACGCAAGTCAACTGTTGTGTCGCTTTAGTTTACATGTCGCCGAAGATGCCGGCGAATGTTTTGCGAAGGTTTTTCATGGTGTCTTCGGCGTCTTCTGTGAGCGCGGCGCTAAGCGAGCCCTGGCGGGCGAAGCCCCCGCGGGAGGGCGTGGGCGCGGGGGGCGCCGCCCCGGAGCTGCTGGCCGCGCTCGGCGCCGCCGACGCTGAGGACACCGTTGAAGACTGTGACGCTGTGGACATGATTGTTCGTAAACATTTGGCTCTTTTAATAGCAACTTAAGTGAAGTACAATTTGAACAATGAGAAGATTTACGTATTAACGGATATTTTTAAGGAATATAAGTGAGCTTGCAGCACCACCATCTCACTGCCACCCATGACAACTGTGACCGACTCTGAAAAATACTCAAATATGTGCTGGTTAGCCCAGTTAGCAGAGGGTTGTTAGTAAAAGTAATGTTAGTAATTGTTACTAAAGGGCGGTGAAGGTACTGCTCCGGGCGAACTCTAAGATGGCGTTTCAATGTGATTTAATTCTCGGCTACTCCTCGTTGATTTTGAGTCTTATTACCTTGCGAGTCGCGACGCGCCAGCGGCGGCGGTGGCGGCTGAGAGGGCTCGGCGGGTATCGGCGGCAGCGGGCGGTCGATGCTGGCGGCGGTGGCGAGCGGCGCGGGCGGCGGCGCGGCGGGCGGGCCGGCGGGCGGGCCGGGCGGCCGCTCCTCCGGCGACGCCGCGCCGCTGCCGGACACCGAGCTGCGCGAGGTGGTCTTCGTTATCCCGGGACGGCAGACCGACTGCAAATTGATGGCACGATTATCTTGACATGCTCCCGTTCTGTGATAACACCGAGGATAAGGATGCCACTGTTACATCAATGCGTAAACAAAACAAGGTACCTAATAGTTAAACAAGGCATTCGAAGGTCAGACTTCGGAATATTTGTCTGAGATGAAAATCCTAATTATTTCCTTACAATTCAAAAATATCACTAGGTAACAAAGATAAATTCAGAATTTGAATTCCTCCTGCTTAGATTAAAATTTCTTTCAAAATTCTAGTTAACAACACGTTCGTTTTCATCTAGTTTCTCATGACTTTCGATTCTTTAAAGCCTTTAGGACATAACATACATAACATGACATTCCTGCAATTCACACCTAGGAGCTTTTGCTTTAGGAAGATATCGGGCGGCGCTTTTTCCATACAAACTTAGTCCCCTGTATTCTCCGAGGATAATGAAGCTACAGAAAAAATAAAATTAACATACGATTTATAAATGCTTCTGTCATAACTATACGTTTTAAATTGTTTTCCATGTTTTGATAAGCAGAAGAGAAAACTCACTCCAGCAATCCGCATTGGAGGAGCGTGGTGGAGTAAGCTTTAGACCTCCAGCAGATTTGTCTGTGGGGGAGACCCGTGCCCGTGGACGATTAACTTAGCTTTTTAGAAGAGAAAAAATCTTTTGAAATCACAACTTTATTGATATTTTCAGATTGCAAACTGGTTATTAGTAACATAAACAAAAAAAGAAAACGTAGCAAGGACAACGTACGATAGGTTCAAGCTATCGTATATATATCGTATATTCTATAGAAATACGAAAGAAATTTTTAAATCGGTACAGATTTCGAGAAGGAAACAGGAGACTACGAGAGGACGATTTTCTTAATATTGCGTAGGTAAAATCAGTTAGAATTAGTATCTCTATCGCATGCGAAGGAAGATCGACGGAGCTCAGCGCACCAGCGATATTTTTGTTAAATACCTAATTTTCAAAACTCACTGTCACACGATCCTCTTATGGATAAGGCTAAGGACTGGAGTAGTACAAATTGACCTGCATGCGCTGCAGCACGAGGTCGGCGAGGTTGCGGCGGTCCTCCTCCTGCGTGTCTCCCATCAGCGACGCGGCGGAGTCGTTCAGCTCGATGATGTGCTCGCGCCCGTCCTTGCCCACCACCAGCTCCAGCGCGCACACCTCTAGCCCGCCGAAGATCTCGCTCACCTATTAAGTATTATTGGCTTTTATTTGTAGTAATTACTAGTGGACGCCCGCAGCTTCGCTCGCGTAGAATTAGACCCATTAACTACGTCTGCCCGCGTTCGGGTTGCCCACTTGACTTCAAAAACGGCAAAGTTTCATACTAACTTTGCACCCCCGTTTTACCCCCTTAGGGGATGAATTTTCAAAAATCCTTTCTTAGTGCTCCCCTATGTCATAAAAGGAGCCCTTGTGCAAAATTTCAAGTTTCTAACCCTTATAGTTTAGGCCCTGCGTTGATATATCAGACCTTAGTGTGGCATTCGACACTGGGTTGGTCATTAACTCCTCTACCAATCTGCATTTGAGCAGCGTGGTGGAGTATGCTCCAGACCTCCCGCAGCTGTGTCTGTGGGGGAGACCCGTGCCCAACAGTGGGATGTCTATTGGCTGTACTTGTAGCAAGCTTAGGATTTATTTATGGGCAACGGTGGCCTCAGAACTCACCTCTCACTCGAGAGGGTGTGGGTTTAATTCAAGCTGCATACACCAGTGACGTTTCTATGTTATGTGCATAATCATCTATTAGGATGTTTTATAATGTTCAATTTCCTTACACGTAAATAAAGGTTAGTAAGGTAAGATTTTTTTACCAGGCAAGTCTATATAAAAATCTTACATACTTCTCCATATAATATACGGATAACTTTCTTAGCCAAGAATCAATAAAATACTCGTTAGACCAAAATTATCAAAGTACATACAGAGCCAAATGCCTTATAGATTAGTATATATCCTTTATGATTCTTCACGTGGCACTGGTATTATGAATTGAACGAAAGATCACAGTTTTATCCAGCGTTATGAAAGATTACCTCATCGATCCACATTTTGTATCTGTCATTCATGCCTATTGCTTCCAAAATGGCAGAACCCTGGTTGGTCTTCCAGTTTCCAGAAATAGACTTTCGCCTACAACAAATAACAAAGAAGGTTAACCTCTTAATTAATTCTTTATCAAAAAATAAGTATATATTTCATTGTCATTTTTACGATTTAATATATTTATTTTCCCAAAAGATTCACAAAATATGTAATTTTTTTTTCAACACAATCCATTTTTTAAAACTTTGCCTAAATCATACACTGCCAATCTGAAATTATGATATTTGTGATAATCGAGATATGTACAGCTATTAATATAGTCTTCATAATTTTGTCTTCTTGATACAGTTTATATTTGATCGTTATGTTTTACATTATATTATTATGCTTTTCATATAATCTTACACCTTATGCGCCTTACACCGTGAACCTAGTAAAAACTTACAACAACGTTGCGTCTGAAGGTTTATGTATTTTACAGGCGTTAACAATGTAACTATTTTATGATTTGTAAGTATCTAAATAAATACATTTTATCCGAAGACTCTGTCAATTTGGATTGTTGCAATACACTATAATAATTATCTAACTTATGTCTGCGACAGATTGGGCTATAGTAGTAAAATACTTACATGAATGCCTTGTAGTTGGTGCCAATTTTCTGTATATGGATGTCGTATTTGGCGTCAATGTAGGGCTCCACTGTGCAATAACTACCTACCATGGCTACAACTCCAGCGATATCCTTAAACAAATTTTATTAAAATGTAATTGTACCTTGAAATATTAATGTTGACAACATAGTAAGATTAATGTCTTTGGTATTTATTTGTATCTCAATCAATCTGTACCAACTAGGGAGTTCTATCTCTATAGAGTAGCGTAGTGTGAGGGAGTAGTATTTTAAATTAAATAATTAACAAAAATAGGTAGTTTCCATTCGATAAACATCACTAGATTACCAACACATAATCAGGCATACAATGTTACTATTCCGATCCATATCCCACAATGTGGGGTATATTTTTACAACAATAAAAAGTGTGATACGTTTAGTAATAATAAAATTTCCCCTTCAATTTCGGATCGGAATAGTAACGTGCGTGATACGATAATAGGGCTGCGACCACCGATTACCTATTATAGTTAAAATCGTGTGGCATTTCATTGTATTGCTGGAGGCAATAAAGAATAATTATAGCCTTCAGTCAATGTTAACTACAGGGACGCGTTATCCAAATAATAATTTTACTATTCAGTAACTTATTGCTATGTTGTTAGTTCAAAGCCTTGTTTTATTGAATGTGTTTTTATGGAAATTTAAGCATATCTGCTGGTACATATAATGTTTTTTTTTTTTAAATAATATTGGCATATTATTATGTGTTTTACATTTTGTTCATTACAAAACTTTCTCAAAATTAAAAAATAAGAAATATTTCGTGCTGTATTGTCTATTTGAATACTTTTCGCATGAAGGCCTGTGTCTGGCAAAAGCGCCAGCCTTAAAAGGCAATTACGGTGATTCACAATGTAAAAGAATTTTCGTGACTCTGTTGCAAAGTGAGCAGGAAAACTATGCTATGACCAAATCCGTTTATAAAAGAATGGTTATACCTGGAAATCTGCCAAGGAGTCCACTTTCACCTTGGCTACGCCACTGTGCGCGTGACCGATTTTAATCACCACTGGGAATTTTGATGCAGATACCTGCAACAAAGTCAAGGTCCAAATTATTCAACTGTTCAATAGGTTCATTTTTATGGTCATAGAAAATAAGCTTAAGATAGAGGTCTATTTCATCCATACTGAACTATACATCCAAATTTAATAATCCGTACACTGTATCTAAAATTTAGCCACAGGTCAGTGTTAAAATCATTGGAATCCGTATATAGGTATGCATTGCCTTGCCCGCATTGAAAGTTTGCGTAACTAATTAATAAAACAATGTACATCTAAAGTTATTATATTATATATTTATATTATATTTATTGCTTTTTGAAGTTTTTGAAGTATTCTCCTTTACATTTTAAACACGTTTTCATCCGGTCAAACCATTTTTGAAACTATGAGGACCAATGGTCAAACTAAGGGCATGTGTTTAAATGAGTATGTGTGCTACACACAAAATACAATGAGTATCTATTCATATTTGTATTTATTTCATATCTTTTATAACAATAAAGACAATATTTCACAAGAATAAGAAGAATAAGAATGATTTATTGGGGAAAAAAAATTTACATAGTTTATCTGATTGTTTATCTAAGTGTACGTGAGTGTCTATAAGACCATTATAACACGTACGAGTTTCTCATGATATCAATAATATGATAGATACATAGGTATCGTTGTTAGGCGTTGCAAATGTTAATTAATTGAGATACGTACGTAAATGTACAGAATCCTGTAACTCAGGACTTGAAAAGTGCAACAGTAGATATCTCCTGCCTATCGAAATGGGTTCTTGGGCTGCGGTTGGCAAGAGTGGGCGAGTGGGAGCTTGAGTTGCCCAGTGTGAACCACGACCGGGAAAGACAGTCGATCTCTCGAGTCTATTCAGTAATTTAAGCCCATTACAGACACCGCGCTCGAGATTACCGGTCCGATCTACGAGTAACATAGATCCGAGTCTTTAAAAATCACTGAGGAATACCACTGAAGGCTTTTACTTATAGAACATATTTTCATAGATATCTTCTTATTTCCTGTTTTTGGCATAGACCCGTTTTTATTAGGCAGTAAACAGTTATATACATTTGGAGAACCTGTAGTAGGTATCTTGTCCCACTCAGCAGATTAAGGTACTCACGTAACTCATAGATTGTAAATATCATAAAAATGTTACTAACTAGCCCTTGCATATAGCTTAATGCTTAGTTTTAAAACGAAAGCAAATGAAAAATTACAAATTCATAAGTACATATTAATTAATTTATGCGTAGCATGAACTTGCCCGACTACGTTTGACACTCACTTAAGTGCGAACAGAAATAAAGTTGTGATAAAATCGTGGTTTACATCGACTGAAGTGTGAAAATAAAAACTAATAATATTTTTTAAATGCATGTGCAAATAAGGCATGTTCAATTAAAACGCATCTGCAGTACTTCTACACCTCTGCAATACACCAGTTTCGATTGCGTTATCTTTTTGTAGTAGGTACTTAGTCGTATAAAATTAAAACATTGCTTGACAATATAGCACTTAAGTTTCACGAGAACTCCATCGTAAAGCTTCAGAATTAAATTTAGAATTAAGATTCTTGTATGTTAAATCAAGGTCACGGTGATTTATGATAGTAGTCATTTTAACATAGGACCGTTGTGTTGTAATGTGCATATAAAATTGTCTACATGAAGAACTGTAGACAAGCAGCAGTTTCTCACTTAACATGTTCCCTTAATTACAGATCGGAGCCGCAATTACTTTGTAATGAATAACTGCAGGGCAAACTTTGTTTGTAAAGTATTGTATAAGCCATTAGTGTAATCATAGGTTATTTATAAACGGCATGTCGATGAATGAATAATCAATAATTTGTTAGCTGGAAATAATTCGTAACCATTACAAGTTAACATGCTTGTTTAAAACTTTTAGTGATATAGATGGACAAATTTATTTTTCACAATGATTGTGTATTTTTTATTAAAAGCTTTTATTTAACTTCACTCGTATGTCTCTATGTAGGTACTCGTATGTCCTGGAATCTTGTAATCAATATTTCATCCACTTCCACTGAATCTATCGAGCTGAAATTTGGCACACATATTTGGTTCCGATGACAATGCACGAAAATAAAAAAAAGCTATAAAAAACTTAAAAAAGAAAAAAAATTTAATGGTAGGTACCTATTTTTTTTTTAATGAACACGATAACTGGTAGTAAGTGGTTGTAGTACAAACGTCTGCCTCCCCTTCGAGGAAATTTATTTATTTTTAGAAATGTGTCTTTTCAACATAATGTTTAAAGTAATATTTAGAACTTTTGTTCGAATTCATTTGATTGTTTCTAGGTCATCCATATTCTCCATTCCTTTTATGTTGTGTAAGGTCGTTTCATACTAGGTACTCGCTTCAAGAATATTTATTTCAAGCTCTAATTCTACGTAGATAGTCATGTCTAAATGGAAAGATAAACGGATTTGAAGTAGCCATAACAATGCCTTCCTGAAAATGCTGGAATGAGCAATATTTGTGTTGTAAATATTTGTGTAAATATTTTAATTAAGTAATATGAAAGGGGATATAAACTTAATTTAATCCGCTGATTAAAAATCTACAACAAAATATCTCACGAGAATTACGTCCTATCTCATAGAACTATTCTATACTTTGATTACATTTGGGATTTAAACTTTATAATTGGCCTGCGAGATTATGTTAATATTTTTGTATGTTATTAAATTGTGTATTTAAATACACAAAATGTTACCAGTATATAGTCTTAGTAAAACCATGGATAAAATTGTAAAATAGTTTAGTTTTTATTCTACAAAGCAATATTTGAAGTTAGAATAAATAGTGTTTTTTCAGTTTAGGTACAGCAGCAATTAATCAACAGTCTGATACTTAATATTCTGTAAAACGACTGAACTAAAAACAGTATAGGCACCAAGGTGTTTTTTCCCTTAGGCAAGCACAAAGTCGCTTTGTGAAATTAATGCGGTGTCAATCTGTAGCGACGTGGTAATGTCGCCGAACAGCGCTTAGCTTAGGCAGGCATGAGCGGGGGCGGCTGTGGGCGGCGCGATAAAGAGTTCTTCCACGAGGTATACCTACGGCTACTTCCCGACTCATGTTGGTGACGCATGTCACCACCAACAAACAAATATTTGCTTGCTCAATTACTATTTATGGTCCGCCCGCTGGAACACCTATTAGCTGTTTGATGATTTAACTATGTTTGTTGATCATTTCCGTCAAGTCAGACGAGCGCAATTCCAAGTTTGCGAAGTATGAGTAAATATAATCCGTAGAATTATTTCGCTATTTTAATATCGCAGTGAGACGTTTGTCATTACATGCTAGCCGGCGCCACTGTGCTGTGCGCCTGTAATAATTTGCACCGCAGCTTTAATAGTTCCCCGTCGATCGATCGGCCCGATAACCGCGGTGGCTATTGAAGCATTCAATTCAAATATCAATACAGCAGTTGACAATAGCTCTTAATGACTATAAGCAAGCGAGAAGGAATATTGCACGGGGCTTGATGGCATATATTGTCCGTAAAGGACAAGACAATTGTAATTTATCACTATAATGACCGCCTTTGATGCTTATCTTTCCGCCATGTGAATAAATGGTATGTATCTCCTTACACATAATATAATATCGGTTTTGTTGAACAAGGATTTACCTCGAAAAGATTACTTTGCACAAAGAATACGGGGTTTGTGTGCAAATGATGACAAATCTATAGAATGTCATATCATATATTTTTTATATGTATTATTTTAATTGTAAATGCAGATAGAAAATAGAACGGATCATATGATATCAAATCATCAGCTATCTATTCATTTATCATTGGTAAGTACGAATTATCTTATCTCTCGAACCGAACATAGAAGTGTAGGCAAATAATAATTATAATATGAACGCGAACTCATTACCACTGCTATTGACCTTACTCAAGGTGACTAGTGTGTTTATCGACAGATTTGCACCTCTATGATATATTGACGTACCAAGTTTTTTTATTCGATTATGATGTGGTAACAAGCAGTCTATTAAAATTGGCGCCAGGATTTAGAGTTCAAGTACCGTTCACTATAGTAGAGCGGCGCAATTAATATAAATTTAACAATAATTCGTATATTACCGTATCTCATAAGGCTAAAGATTTAATTATTATTGTGGAAACAGAAAAATATAATAGTAGATATATAGAATAAAACCAACATTGAATCCAACTTTGAATCGAGCTGACTTCTTAAGTAATCAATCCACCTGGTTGGAAAAAAAATAACCAAATAATAATAAAATATACATGAACTTAATTAAACTTAAATGATTTCTTTCCGGATCTTAGCCTAAAATAACTGGTAGGATTCATTGATAGACTGATTTATTGAGTAGACTAAATTAAGTAAAAGATTACGTCTCGGTTGGCTAAACATAATTCTCTGACAACTTCGAGAGCTGTGCAGTAACGTAAGCTAAGGTGGTTCATTTTGTTTGGTAAGCAATGACAAAATTCCAGATTTTGTATTGATTCTCCATAGTGATAATATCGTCTGCAAATCGTCATCGTTACGTGTGCCATATTCCAGTCCAATAGCCTGATGATATCCTGCATTGCACTCGTAAACAGTTTTGAGGATAAAAACCCCATTGACGATGTCGAAAATTTAATATTCATTGCCAAAGGCGTCTCGATAAAATATCAGCAAATGTTTTAAAAATAAAGGACTATGTAATTGAAATGTTTGCAACCAACTTGACGAGTTGAATGAACATTAAACAGTGTTCACCGATGTTCATGTTACTAGTTACTAAATAAACTGCAATTTTATTCTACAACTAGTGGACGCCCGCAGCTTCGCTCGCGTTACACATTCACTAACTTCAAAAACGGCAGAGCTTCATACTAACTTTGCACCCCCGTTTTACCCCCTTAGGGGATGAATTTTCAAATTTTTCTCGCCGTAAAAACCATCCTTGAACTTCAACGAACATTTAAGAAAAAGAATTGGCCAAATTGGTCCAGGCGTTGTTGAGTTATGCGCTTACCAACACATTTTGCGATTCATTTTTATTATATAGAAGATATCAATGCAAACACAGATTATTGTTGAATAAATTCGAGTGTAATGACTAAATTAGTACCTGGGCGCTATCTACGACTGAGTGTGGGCGATAGAGATTTGCGCAAATTAACAATTTGCGCTGGTAAGGGCATCAATAATAAACGTCACCTTCTAAAGGTCCTACTCAAAAGGATGTAGTAAACAAGTGGTTGGTTTTAAAAGAAAACATTGCAACAACTCGAGTCGACCCACATTGATAACAGCAAGAAGCGTCTACAAACAACGCGCGCGAGGGGAAATTAATTGGAACCCATTTGTATTGGAAATGTTAGTTAACATCACTCTGCTCTTTACTCTTTCTAAGCTTACTAGCAATTAACAGAACACATCCAAAATTTCTGTCTAGTTCGAAGTACTGTAGGTACTTCCCTATAGCAATCAACCAACCAATCAAGAGTGTGCAGTTATTTTATTTTATAATTTTTATTCTTGACTACTTACATTAACTCTTATTATTTAACATACGATGACAAAAACATCCGAGTGGATTCAGGTTTTTTCAATGGGTGAGTTAAGAAGGTACGTGACGTACCGCATGTAAAAATATTTTTCAAATCCGACTGGTAATCAACAAACTCGTTAAATAACCTTTTCAGTTTTATTATTTTAGACACTTAATTAATGAAAGAGATTAGGAACACGTGTTTGTATGATAACAAAAATCACGTAGCATAATTCGTTTAATTTGAAAATCTGTCGTTTCAATAAACGCTCCGAACTTGCGATCATCTTATATTGTTTAATAACGAATTAAAGTCTTTAATAAGTGATTTATATCTAAATTTATATTCAATAACAGTGAATCCTATTTCTCTTACAGCCATATTCGCTTTGCACCACCGCTCACGATTAAAACTCTATGGAATTTTCCGGGTATCTGCAATTAAACAGTCTCAGCTAATTGATATGACCCTACTACACATATTTTCAATTATATTCGCGTTAAGAAAACACTTCCTTGCGCACTTAGGACTGAGTAGACATAACTTGTTTTATAATAGTAATAATGATTTGCATTGGTATGATAAATATAACGCAAGAGTACATACTTATTCGGCAACTTACCCGTGGTCCCACCAGTGGGTCATAGCGGTGGGACCACAGTTTAGATGACGTCATTTATACTTCAGAGAACACATAGCTATATAGGTACGCGGCGAATCTCAATAAAATATACATTTATTTGGTGTAGGAGTGTTCGCTTACAGCAAGATTTTATTTTGCTCCTTCAATCTTATGATTTAGATTTATCATATCAGTAATGGAGCGCGATGGCGACCAGTTATCTGAGAAAACTCGAGGGTCTGATCGGATGATGCCAAATATAATCTCATCCCTCATCCCATATCATATAGATTTACTAAATGAAGCGTTTTATATAAATATCGAGCATTACTGATTTCAGTGGCATTGACAATGCACGATTGTGGAGCTGTTAATATTCCTTATACTATTCAGATAGTAAAGGCAATTCAAGAACTACGAAGATATAATGAGTCAAAAGTTATAATGTAAAAGTATTAAATTGATTTTTAAATTAATTGATTTTATTTAATATTAAAGGGTTATAATGATAGGTAACGATAATGAGTTATTAAATAAAACTTTTTGGAATTCAAGTGGAAATTTTGACTCAATTTAAAGTTAATTTACCTAAGTCCTGCCTATCGTGTATGTGTATTGTCAAAAAATTTCGTACAGCCAAATATTAGATACAAATTTTTGCTACTTATTCATTTTGTTTCGCCTATTATTCGGCTGAGCAGTTAAATAAATAAAACATTGCTGTATCCAATTAAAATTTGTAAAAAACAATAGTGTTACGATATGGTTACGATACAATGTACGGAACACTTATACGGTAAGTCATCGTAAATGAAAATGAAAGGTAATGATCAACTTCGTGTTATTTTTAATGCATTAATTATTTGCTTGCGAAAACTGTTAAAGATAACCTATTGAAGGGTCCACGCCATAAGCCACTGTGACCTAAGAAGATCTATTGTAGCTAACAAGGCAAGGGTAACATCACCTATGCTAACACGGCCCTCGTTACAAACAGGTACCCAAAGAATCGTTATGGTACTATATACAGGGTTATTGGTAATTCGACGTATTCCCGTTAGGAGGTGATAGGGGTGACTATTTGTGATAATTTTAACCCCCATATGCATTATGCAAAAGTGAACCATTTTCGAGTTATCAAGCTTTTCAGCTTTTTTCAAAATAGGTCAGAAATGCAACATCAAACATTTATTTTAAAAAAAGTATCAATAAAATCTATTTTTTTCTTCTGACTTATAAAAACGATTAAACAATCGTTTTTTATAAACATTAAAACTACAATTATCGGTCCAACTTTAAAAATGCGAGACGATTAACGATATTACTTCAATATTTTTTGAGATTTTTGTCCACTAAAATGCCTTAAAAACAAAAAAAACTTATATCAAACTTGGCTTGCAGATTATTTTAAAAACATAACCGTTTTCTTAGCTTTCCAACAAGGCATAACAACTATGAACTTATTTTAAAAAAACTGAGAAAAACCGATCACAAAGGAAGCAGGCGGAAATTCGTATTCGAACTAAACTTATGGTCGTTCTTTAAAATTTCAAAAAAAGTAATTAAAAACAATGCCCAATGTAAATAAAACAAAAAATATAAATATAAAATTAAGTTTAGAACCAGTAAAAGTTTAGTAATAATAACAATTAATAATAAGTAACAATTGAGACACTTTGTAATTTAGCCTAATTAAAGTTCTTGTTCAAGGGACTTGTACGTACGCGTACGCAAAGTCTCATTATTTTTCTGAGGAGTAACTTAACTACCGAAGTAGTCAAATTATTCTGCATTATGTGCAATATGTGCAAGAATTTATCGATGAACCAAATTTGCTCGCTTACGAATTTTTTTAACAAATGAAAAGCTTGAAGACGTGCCTTTGGCTATAAGGCAAAACATGATATACTAGCAAGATTTCCTGTCCTGCAAATGTGATTCGGAATAATTTGAATACTTCGGTAGTTAAGTTACACTTCAGAAAAAGAATGAGACTGCGTACGTAATAGGGGAAGTCCCTTGAGCAAGAACTTTAATTAGGCTAAATTACAATATATCATAATTGTTACTTATTATTAATTGTTATTATTACTAAACTTTTACTGGTTCTAAACTTAATTTTATATTTATATTTTTTGTTTTATTTACACTGGGCATTGTTTTTAATTAATTTTTATGAAATTTTAAAGAACGACCTAAAGTTTAGTTTGAATACAAATTTCCGCTTGCTTCCTTTGTGATCGGTTTTTCTCAGTTTTTTTTAAATAAGTTCATAGTTGCTATGCCTTGTTGGAAAGCTAAGAAAACGGTTATGTTTTTAAAATAATCTGCAAGCCAAGTTTGATATAATTTTTTTTTGTTTTTAAGGCATTTTAGTTGACAAAAATCTCAAAAAATATTGAAGTAATATCGTTAATCGTCTCGCATTTTTAAAGTTGGACCGATAATTGCAGTTTTAATATTGATAAATAACCATTGTTTAATCGTTTTTATAAATCAGAAGAAAAAAATGGATTTTAGTTGATACTTTTTTTTTAATAAATTTTTGATGTTGCATTTCTGACCTATTTTGAAAAAAGCTGAAAAGCTTGATAACTCGAAAATGGTTCACTTTTGCATAATGCATATGGGGGTTAAAATTATCACAAATAGTCACCCCTATCACCTCCTAACGGGAATACGTCGAATTACCAATAACCCTGTATAATAATATACGTACTGAATGAAATACACTACCTATTTCACGAATTTCTTTTGACGGTAAAACAATTGCTGTTGTTGAAAATGTAATTTTTTTAACGGTTTCTTAGATGCGGGATTTGTAGGAAAGTTATGAAACATTTCTCGAGGCTCTTGTAGGTGGCAATGTAAACCGCAACGTAACCAACACCGCATTAGCAGCTTGCGTGCCATGTAGGCACTGGGCACCGTGAATAGTCGTCACATATTGCTTCACGGTGATAAATATTTTGCAAATGTTATATGACATGGACTTAGCTTGCATGCAAGCACGATGTTGTTTTACAAGAAGGAATTTCGAAGTGCTGACCACAAGGCTCGTCTGGCATCTCGTGTTTACATTAGACGCGTAACTCGTTGATGTCATACGCGAAACCTAATTCTGATGAATCATGAGCTTTTACCGGCGATGCACCGATAAGCGTTGTATCCTGCGTATGTGTGATATCACGGCGAGTCGCTCGACATACCGAGTCCCACGTGTTACTGAAGTTATTGATGGCAACTGTGGGCGCATAATAACTGGTCCGGCTCAGCCGAACGTTTAGTTACTGATTGTCCGCTACGGGGAGCGCGTGTCGCGAGCATCACGAAGCCGGTATTGCGCGCGAGCACACTCGACGTCTTAACGTACTCTTCAAAACTCTGATTTTACACAAATTGGACAGATTTTAGTGAATTAGTTGCAGTGTGTGTCTTCCGATCGGATGATTTCAGGAAAATTTTCGAAGTGAAACTGAAAAATCAACTGAGTGCAGGTGCATTTGTTTACTAGGTTCGCATAGTATTTATTACTTTCGCTTTCGTAACTGTTATGTTTTTATAATACATTATCTGATAAAGTTATATACATATAATCTATCATTATGATGTCACGGTTCTTTACTTCGTTTATTCAATCGTAGGTACACCTGATATTGTTTATTTTGAAGATAATTGATTTTTAAATGTTATCGCTACGTCGTACATAATTCGGACGTCTCTCTAAACTATTTGCGTAGTTTACGTAGTGGATTGCAACTAAGTTTTGCTTGTAAAGCAAACGTGACACATTTTGTAAACATCGTTAGCGTTTGGTTAGCGTCCTCGTATACGGTTACTATGGGGCTCTCGAACATGCAGGTACTGCGCTTTCAATTTTATGGCTTGTACTAGTAACTAGTTCTATTATTGTTGTTATACAACTGATTATCGCAATTTTAATGTCCACCTGGAGATTCTGGAGTAACATTTTCATATTTATTTTATTTACATATCACATTTTCGTTAAATTTCTGTGGTAAATCATTTTGTAGTGATGACTACCTTAGCTATCTAGTATATTGTAAAGTAAATTGTAATTACTTCATTTAATGATTACCGGGCCATAAAAGGAGTATAGAATTTGTTAATCTTCATTTAAATTAAAGCTATAATAAGGAACTATAAAATATATTAGATATACATATATCGTATGTAATCTAAGTATTAATACATAGATTACGACAAATTAAGGAGAACTTTATCTAATTTCATTATTTTGGTTACATGCCTTCATTCAAAATAATAATTATGTCAAGATCCTATTATACTTAATAATTATTATTATTTACGTGCATTTGAGAAGAACTAGAAGAAAAGACTAGAATTACAGAATTACCTATTGAATTTTAATTTTTTTCTAATTGTCTGTAAATATCACAAGATCTTGTCCGGAATTTCCACCATTGTGGTAACATATATATCAATTACTTTATTACTTTTTTTTTTTTAAACAGGTATCTTTACTAAATGCGTCAACCACGCAAAACCACCAAAAAGCTGTTGGTAAATACAATGCAATATTAGAAATTTCGCCTTGGTAGTAGTATGTGCCATGTACTGCGATAAACGCACAAGCATAGTACAACCCATGACGTCCCACTGTTAGGCACAGGTCCGCTGCGAGTGCGCCCATGAATTTTTTGCCATTAGTGTTCACCCATCCACAAAACGAATTAACTTAAGTTCATTGTAACCTTTAACGATAGTCAAGGTTCTTCGTCGAAGACAAAGTAATTCCATATCGTACATAATTATATATTTTTAACACTAAAACTTTACACCTTAATTGTTAAATCTTCCCGTTTTTATCACTGTCCCAATTTTATAAATAAAAGCGTGTTACATTTTGATGGTATAATCATGAACATTTAGCACCTTCTTTTTCCTCTTGCTATCATAATGGCAACACTCTATTTATAGAGCAATGGCTTTAGCTTGGTGACACTGGGCAACGCAATTCAGAGTGCAAGGACCATTGGAGCCAGCAGCGAAGGAAGTGTGTCGTTAGGCCATAGTGGCAGGGCCCACTCTGCTCTATTGATTAATCAAACGGTTTTATTGCATAATAGCTACGCTGAAAGATTTGTTAGAGTGCACGTCGAGTATAGGTATTCTCTAATATAGTTATTGTACGAGAAGAAGGTTACAAAATTGGAGTAGTAAGATGATATATTGCTTGATAATATATGTACATACTATAGGTACTTATCGTATCAGATTTCATGATCAAAGATACATACTTATGGAATTATATTTTTAAATAAATAAAATAATATTGCATACAGGTATGCGAATAACAAACTAATAAATTTTCTTATAAGAAAGTATCTTATCTATACTATAATATTATAAAGCTGAAGAATTTGTTTGTTTGGTTGAACGCGCTAATCTCCGGAACTACTTGTTCGAATTGAAAAAATATTTTTGTGTTGGATAGTCCTTTTATCGAGGAAGGGTTTAAGCTATTGTTATTTCTAATCCTAGCGAAGCTGCGGGGGCGTCCACTAGTAATGTATAAATATAAAATCTTAAGTCAAAACAGGGGCTTTTACGCACTAACAAAAAATTACTTTTACTTCAGGTAGGTAATAAAAATAAAAATATTATTTTGTGATGTGATTTAATATACGTTTACACTTTACGTTTACACTTTTAATTCGCTAGGCATCCAACATAAATGCCACGGCTAGAAATCTAGCCTCTGACTGTGCCATGTTTATAGCGCCGTGACCCCTGATTGTTGACCCTGCGCGCGGAAGAAGTTAATCACGAACCTATTCCCAAGATCCACCACCTCTTCCGTGTATAATATGAAGTAGGTATTATGACCTATTTGAACACTTACTTTTACCTTGAATACATTTTTGAACACTTTTTATACACGGTTGCATTCACCTTCTATCCAATATAAATTTAGGGTGCATAATTTTAATACACGCTACGTTAATTTAACAGCAGAAATGTAATATACATCCAATATTAGATTTAAATTTGACAAAAGTAATGCATGAAAAACTACTTACACAATATATATAAATGTAGTTTTCAGGCTTTATATGTATATAAAAAACTTTTAGAAGCCCGAAGCTTCGCTCGCGTGGAATTAGACTTAATAATAGTTTCGGTTTCTCTAGTTCCCATCCCATACTTTATGAGATAGTATTTGGATTTAAAAGGTTATTCGATATAATAGGTACAACCTGATAAATATTACCTACTAATATTATAAACTGTTCCTATTAAAACACACTTATATAATAGTGGATACCTACCTAGTTATGGTATTTTCTAGTAACGTAATCTAATCTCCCTTAGAATAAATAAGTGAACTATAAACGAAATAAATCAGTAAATTGTAATTAGAATCAAGCTCATTTAAATTAACGCAACAATATTAAAATACACTTAAGAAGAACTGTATATGATTTGAATACTTATTATGTATTTATTTTAATCAAACGCTATCAGTAAGTATTTACGTTTTAAATATTTTATTAGAAAAGTTCAACAGTATTATAAAACGTCAATAGATAACCGGGAACGTGGAACGCCGAAACCGAACGTGTTGTAGTTGAAATAATTTTACAAAATTAAATTCCTTTTTGTTAGAGGTAAGAGCTCATGCGTCAGAATTACTGTTTTACGTAATGTCGTGAACTATGACGAAGAGAATGTAAACGGTAGAGATAAAAACATGTGTAGACAAATTGAATTAGCAAGTAAAAATGTTATCTTAATTCCGAGGTGGCAGCGGGCGGAGGCTTTATCGATCGGGTTCACGACACGATAAACGCAGAGCATTGGAAGAAAGCTTTCCGGTGAATCGTGGATTTCGATATAAAAATGCTATAAAACCCTAGTATAAATTCGTTTGTTCCACTTTACTATCTTCAACTACAAGAATATATTAAGACTAGGAGACTAGTTTCGCTCGCGTGGAGTCAGTAGACATTGACGCAGCTTGGTTTATTGTTGCTACTTATTCTCCTCAAGAACATTACTGGAAAAAATGTACCCTGTGAAACCCTGTGAAAACCTTCCTTATTATCTAGGTATCCCTTCATGTTAACCAGAATAAATTGTTTTCACATTATGCCTGGACAAACAATACCTACTTCTCTTCACTTTAGTCAAAACTTTCTTCCATTGTTGTGGATGTTAATATTATCTATTTAAGTATGTATTTAAAAATATCCTATATCAGTCTCTGACACCCATATCCCAGGCTCGCGCCTACCTTGGAGTCAGATGGCCGTGTGTGAGAATGTCCAAGATATTTATTTATTTATTAAAGTGAAACTTTTATTACATCGTTCTGAAAATTTTGGTTTGTCTGTCGCATGTCGCATTACGCATGTTGCACTACATTTTAAAATTGAATCTAAAATTTTTTTTTTTTGTTGAGACACTGGGTTGCGAACCGGGAACTCTCGGCATAGAAGGTTGTTTTTACCAACCGTTCAACCGTTCGACCAAGCGTACTTAATAGAATTTGTTGAAATTTAGATACATATATTTCGAACGACTAATAGTGTAGTGACGCTTGTTATTTTATTTCCCGTTATCATTCCAATTTTCTAAGTATAAAATTAAGATTGATAAAGCGTTTTTTATACCCTTAATGGAATATTATTTCAAAAATTTTTAGTTAAATGTCTTTAATGTGAAAAAAAGTTTCAATTTTACCGTGGTTTCATAAAACCACACAATTTAATTTATTTATTGTTCAACCCTTTGTTGGTTGAAAATTTAAAAACACTGAATTAACATTGAAGACCACATATTAATGTACTGTCACTCCTAATTTGAGAATAACAGCATAAATGTTTCGTCCAGTATCGCTTCATGAAATTTTTTAAATTTCACACTTTTTTCCATATATGTACATATATAAATTTTATTAGGTACATGTATACTGTAATAAAGTTGAAGAGACAATTTTTTCTCTCATAAGTAATTTCAATTAAGGTATATTGTTGTTTTCAATGCTGGAAACAGTCGTTAAGCCTTGTCGAAGACCTTCGGGTGCCTTGAGAACATTCGACACTGGGTTGGCCACTAACCCTTCCACCAATCCGCATTGGAGCAGCGTGGTGGAGTATGCTCTAGACCTCCCGCAGCTGTGTCTGTGGGGGAGACCCGTGCCCAGCACGTCAGGGACGTCTATGGGTTGCAGCGATTAACGAGTTGGAACTCAAAAATATATTTTTTGAAAATGTTGTCAATATGTGTGTCTGTCTGTCCGGACATCACGTAAAAACCCGTGGACGGATTTGGATACACAAATTAATACTTATATAAATTAATTGAAAACGTGTACCAGATTTGTACCTAGATTAATAGTTAAAGGCGCCCGAGAAGACAATACGAAAATGTTTAAAAAGCTTATTACTTAATATTCTGCTGATGGTTAATGATATTTGCACCTTTAGTTATTTCACAACTCCAAGTGAGGAAATATCGAGGCTGGAGGTGGACTTTGATCATTTACTCATATGTATGTTGATTGAGAGAGAAACGGATGCTTTTAGAAATATAAGAAATTGTCGATGCCACTTGCGCCACGCGTCGGCGCGTCTCGCCGGGCCGCCTTCCAGGGTTAACTCGGCTGGCGGTCTCGCGTGTTCCATTTTGTACCGAACAATTATCGCGATTTGACACCAAAACACTAAAACTTTTCACTACTAAACGTCTATAATAATATAATTTTAACCACCGCTGTCACCATGTAATAAAACAACGCTTGCTGGACCAAGACTGACTTTTATTAACCAAGTATGTAGGTAGATACCTATTATTTTATTGCCACTTAATGTACCGTCACCACACACATACATATTACTTACTACAGTATGTAGACTGTTCTGGCCGCAAGTGCAGAGCTCAAGTTACAGCTTGGGAATGAAAACAATGGATCCATATAATGAACGCAGGTGATACGAACTAGGTGTGACAACCACTTGTAGCATATACCTACTAAGGTAAAAAAAATATTACCATATCCATGTTTCCTTCAATTTAGTAAAATGTGCGAACAAAAAATGTACTTGATTATACTGAAAAAAAAAACTATAAAATTTTTCATTATTAACTTATCATATTTAAAAAGAATATTTGTTTGAATAATTAATATATTGTCACTTGTGCATAATTTAGTATTGAAATATCTCTCAATCTCCTAGCAAGTGATACTTTGGTAACTTGGACGGAATGGGTAGGTACTCACGCCTCACATAAACTCTTAATCTAGTATCTATCTAGTCAAGATCAAAACTGATCATTAGATCATCAACATTATAACTTTTATTTCTGATAAAGATACCACTTTAATAGGCCAATTGTAATACGAGAATGCGAAGAGAAAACAAAAAGGATAATATTGTAAACAACTTGTAGTTTCATCCACCGAATTGTGTCCGCCTACGTTAACCTGCGATTTATAACTTAAGCCACGCAGAAGGCGCCGGGCGCCGGCAAATGCTCATTCTAGTTTATTTGATGTGTGTACAACATTGTTGTTTACGATTTTAAGTTCCAAGCGAATCAACACGTTCATTGTCACAGCTAATATTAGAGCTATACATAAAACCAACCTACTATTCTCTGAATCAATCGTATGCCGTCACATTGCCGCTCTGCCTTGATAAGCATTTATTAAAACAGTGTGCACTTTCTTAAATTGTTGAATATTAAATGTCGTGGAATATGAGTTCAATATTGCTTGCAGAATACTTCACGAACTAGTACGCAGGCGCCACTTTGCCGCTAACGGTAATACTAGATGCCTGGCCCAAGCTCACTATCAGAGCTCGTACGCGATGGTAATAAGATGGGTGATGGATCGCCATATTGAGTGACTTTCCTCTGCATTCTGATCTTAACACCTCTTGCAATCAGATGAAATTTCATGAAACTTTGGTTTTCTCCAAGTTCCCTCTTATATCAGAGAAGGAGCATACGTAAATTCACGTAGAGAATGTAGTTACATAAATACACATATTGTTTCTTAAGATTTATTAGTTTTTTTATATTCATGTTATTTGGGGTCTACGCAATCGTCAAAAACAAGGTTTGAGCTATATATTCTATATACATTATGTTTGTTCATCGTAAACACCATAAATGAACCCATGGTGGGTTGCGGGCTGATTTATTACCATTACTGTGCAATATCCCATAATGGTGTCTATTTGGCTGAAACCTCATTTAGATAGGTTTGTTGAATAAGATGGATGTATTGTATTTTAGTATGATATATTTTTCTTCTGCATTTAATTTTTCATGAGCATTACTACCATGAAGCCTCGACGCTTTTTAGTGGTTCCACTTGCATTTTTATGACTGGGATAAGATGCGCATAGCGCCACCTCCTCCTGCGTGATGCGTCGACGAGGGCGCTGCTTTCTCTCAAAAGCTCCGCAGCCTCTTTTTGGGCCGATTCTCCCTCGCTTCCTCCCCCACCGATTATAGCCACTAAATCGGCAAGGGTATGCCTTGACGTGTACTCGTTTGCATCCTCCTTCTTTTCCATCCTCGTTCATGGCAGGTGGGCGTCGCCTCCTTTCTGGCTACTCGGTGTAGGTACTCCTCTAAGTATTTGTGCTTTTTTCAGCCGTCGAAATGGGGCGGATCATATCCACTGTCAGCGATTGGGGCATCGAGTTTTTCCAGCCATCTTTGGAGCAAGCATTCACGAGCTATCTCTTTGTATCATTCAATTATCCTGCTGCTAGTGTTCGCTCGTAGCTTGAATGCTTTCTCGGAAATGGTACGATTTCGTCGAGAAAGCTGTGAGGTACACAGGGTTTGAAGCAGTCAGAATAGGTGGGCCAGAGGCAATATTATATTGGGTTTATAAAGTACAGGCAGATGGTATATTATGTTTCGCCAAGTTATTCCTAACAACACAAATACATAGTATGAATCGTATCGAAATATGAAGAAGCCTGTCGAAAGCTTTACAACCGAAAAGCATGTCCAATATCAAAGCTGAATCATGGCCAAATCTGACTAGAACGCGGCGTTTTGGCGCCAACTCAGTATCCACGAACGACAGAGAATGTTAAAATGATTATATTGGCTAAGGAAATATTTTTATTTTTATTTTATGTCCATTTAAGTGGTGAACTGAAAATATTACACATACACTACACATATTACACATATTGTGTAATTACAGCTCTCATGATAGTAGGTATTAACATGGACTACATTACTAAATTAATTATTACTTTGCCCTTCCTCTATAGTATTATTTATCTCATAACTATTATTCCCACATATAATAAAGCAATAATGTTATAATATATGTGGGAATATCAGGAGAAACCGTCCTTCGAGGTTGAGAATGGAAAAACCATACAACTTAGTATAAATATATATATCATATTTAATAAATTAATGTATATACCGAAATAATATTATATCAATTCCATAGGTATAATGCAATAAACATTTGAAATTGAATGTCCTATTTCATTTGAAGTAGGTGTAGGATCTGTGAGATTGTTCCCCCATTACGCTACGTGCATCGGTCACGGTACTGGTAGGTACGTAATGTTTGGCTCCCAAAATAAACGTGACCGATGACGATTTCGAGAAAGGCAACGATAATGCAGTCTCATAAATAAACAGTAGCCGGATTAAATGACGAACATTTTTTTCAGTTAAGCTCGATTACTAAGGATCATTAATAAAACGAATTGGAGGTGATTAATTTTGTGTGTCGTCGTCGCGTGCTTTATGTTGCTTTCATTGTTGATCACGGAATATTCTAAGCCCACAACTTGGAAATATAAACCAGAAATATTACTAGTTCCTCATGTATTGTATACCTACTATCAGCTATACGGCATCCGTATCTGCTGGAACAAATCGTATGCTCGGTGATCGTGGCGAACAACGAAATGTATGTTAGCTGTCAATCAGTATCAGCTTACTAACGTTGGAAACAAACTTTGTATAGTATCGAAAACATTATTAGAACAATATGTAGGACCCAACATCTTCGACGCCACTACCTTCGACGCATTATAATTATAACGGAAACGAGAAATCTTTATTACTTAATCTTAATCTGTATTACTTCTTTATACACAACACCGAAGATACGAGAACTTCAGATTGATTATCTTAAGTTGGATAGCAATGAATATTTTGATGACGCTCTATACCACTGTTTTATGAATTAGCGGCATGGAAGGAGATGAAAGATGTAACGCAATGTCAAGTCGTTGTAGAAACGTAGGTTTTTCATTCACGCAGCATGACGTAATTCACTACAAGATGTTTTTTAAATATGCTTAATAAACGGTTTACCTCATCATCGTTTTCATGGCCGTTGTCAAGGTCAAGTTTGCGATAATGGTGCGCCGTAGGCACCGCACCGGGTGTGTGTTGGCACTGTGCTTGCTTACCTAGGCTCCATAAATAACCTATAGCTTGATGTATCGACTATTCGGCTAACCGAGTGTTTGTATTTCTAAACTCTCCTGTTGTTTTAGCAAAATCGCGTACAATTTACGAGGTTAAAAATGGCGCTCCTCATTGGAATGATGCATTATGTAAACATCCTGTGGAAAACACGATCCAGGCTCTCTAGTCGGCCAAGGTTGAGTGAGTTTAGCATGGTGTGCTGTTTACCTGCATATTTTTTATGGACCAATTTATAATGGTCTTACATAAACTAGCCAACTAGAAATAAGATAAGGTTTTTTACAAACAGCCACGTATGACGTGACGTAACTAAGTTCTTTAATATTAAGGGTCTTTAATATTAAGTTCGGTTTTAATGGGCGTTTAAGTAAGGTTATAATATAATATCCATATTTTATAGTGGTGTTCTGAATATTCGGACTCTCACTTCAGAGGGTACGGGTTTAAATCTCAGCAGCACGCACCATCGACTTTTCTAAGTTATGTGTACCTACCTATCTTAAGAAATTATTATTAATGTGACCTGTGGCAACAGAGTATCCGACTGGCCCTAATAAACCATTCCGAGACCCTTGCCCAACGATGCGACGGTTACAATAGTTTTGGGATGATGTGAATATTCAAACCGATAAAAAAAGGACTGTGAAATAAACGAACTGTATTAATACATTTTGTACATGATTGATGAAATGTGGATAAATCTTTTGCTTTATAAAAAAGACATTATATTGCTAATAGACGCTATTATCACATCCAGAGATAATAAACTGGATAGGTTATGGCCAGAATTAGCACTCTGTTGGATTTACGTCTCATAATATAACTCCGGGAAATACTCGATAGGACTTCCTAATACGATTCCATCGTTTACGACACTGTATAAACAGGCAGCTGAGCGTACAGCGTCCGGTACACGACACCGCAAACTATGACAGAGCTACGTTTTTAAATATAAGGAAAATAGTAAACAAGCATGTAGGACCTCTACCAAAAAAATAATAACGATCAGGTTATTACAGTTACTGCTATTGAGTCTCAGGTGCCTCTTACAATAAGTGTAACCGGCAACTATATTTTTCAACCTAACTTAATTTTTGGTAAATACAGATATTTTATTTGTAACCCGCAACTAAATTAATTTTATAATTACTTACATTCATTATCAAGAATTCGTGTCCTTGTCTTATTCTTATTTTTGAGTTTACTACCGCAAAACTAAAAGCTATTTCGAAATTTTGTGGCCGGCCATTATCTTTAGCGCGGGAATAAAATACCCGAAATGCCTTTCTCGTTAGATTTGGAACGCGTGACATACGTACTCTTAGGACGGATCACGCGGTTTCACGTGCATACTGAGCTTTGTCTATCATAGCACAATAGGGACTTAATGTCAAGACAGCCCAATATGTGCCAGGCTGTGAGCTCTATATAACATTATGTTGCACGCGTTGCACGCACGATCTTTGACGCAATCATAATGTTACAATTATCTGCATACAACTGAAGCTGTTGTAGTATTGAAATTCTACTGTTTTGTTTATTCCTTTTAGTCGGTTTAAGTACTATAGGAAGTGCCCGTGTTAGCATGGCTTTTATCAATCGATCGGTGGCAGTTGAATGAAGACTGCTTGCTTCGAAGGATCCAGCCGACGGATATCATCGTGAGATAGTCGTTAATCCGGTTGGAGGCCATCGTGCGGTCTGAAAATCTCCGACTTTCGATTAGCCAAATGGAGTTAGGTCCAGACAGTGAACAAATCACTCTACCATGATATAATATAGGCACGGGTGTTAATTGACTTGTAATTTCATACAGCCTTGACCTTCCAGTTGAACAAAAATCCGTTCAGGTATTTGATACCAACGAGAACTGGCATACATCCAAAACTTTCTAAATACGGTTTAGCTGCATTATTTCAATTAAGCCCAACTGTCAGATGATGCGATGAGGAGATGCAGCAAACCGTTTAAAAAAGCTACACCCATATTCTCAGTCATTAAACGCCGACAATTGAGAACATGATTTATGGTTACCAGTCTAATCTGTGAATTGAGAGTAGGTACCTGTTATTTTTACACGATACCATGAGTGGATTCGTTTACTCTTATCATTTCTGTAATGAAAACAATACTACGTACTTTTACCTAGTTTCTTAAAATCCATCAATATTGTGTTTTAGAATTTTAACAAGTGCAAGAATATTCGAAAATTGTAATGTTTTAAGTTTCAATCTTGCTGCATCGTAAGGCACACAAGGTAGAAACAAAATCTGAAGAAAAATTTCTGTAAACGGACGTTTCGTTTCCGTAAACCTGTCAGGTTTTATCGATAAGTTGAACTGTCCTGTACTTGACAAGTTTCGTTAGAGTTCATGGTTACTGCCTGTTACGCCCAGGGTCTTGGGATCGAATCCAACTCATGACAAACGTTCGTGTGACGAATACTTGTGTTTGTTCTGTGCCCAGATGTTAATATTATCAATTTAAGTATGTGTGAGAATTTCCGTGATATTTATTATTATAATTATTAATTTATGCCGTCATCGTTTAACTATAGATAATCTTTTAATTTTTATTTCAGTAAGCATAGATACTACTACGCGCAGATGTATAAGCCTAATTGTGTGTATACTACGTACTACGCACTTCTGCCTACCTACCCATTCGAGGAAATACAGACGTGATGTTATGTTATGTCGACACATTGCATGATCGTAATGCTGTCTGTGACTACGATATCTAACTCATAACCATACTCGTAGTAGTTGAAGTACAAAGCGGCTGCGCGCATCATCATTGCGCCTTGTGATATTCCAGACGTTTGCATGTAGGTACACACAACGTATATTTTCATGCAGAATTGATGCAGTTGTGTTGATGTATTATTAATGACCTTAATTTAAGTCCTTGATAGTAATTTCGGGTAATTCAGGTAGAGTATAATTGCAATCATTACATTACATTCCAAGGCAATTTAGGAATTGCCTTGAAGATGAAGCGTCAATACCTGCATATACCTAAGCACAAAATAATGATAACGCGTATTTTCTTAAACTTAATTGTATTAAGTTGTTTTGAGTAAGCCATAAATTGTAAATTAAAGTTTCAAATTAAAAAACAAGTAGATATTATTATGTACTTACTACCTGAGACAATTCTATACTTATCTACTCATATTATAGGTAATTTATTTCTTGTCTGAGCTAAAATGTCTGCGACCGCTGGGATTTGTGAGACGTACGAGTATTTTGTTCCAAAACAGAAAAAGAAACTGTGTCTGTCGCCGCTCAGTCGTTGCCAAAATCAGATATCGTGCAAAGCCATCGATTATTGTACCTAGTCCAAAATAACAGTGTGCGATGAGCATGTACCAATACTATACAGTTACCTAATATTATAATATTATTAATATTAAAAATGTAAACGAATTAGAATCTCGTCACAACATGTCAAAATTAATATAGGATGGTAAATATCACAATGCAGTATAAGTCGTAGCATAATAGTTATGATTGCATCAATTAGTAGATGATTAAATTCATTGAAGAGTGCATGTCGCGGTATATTCCGACTATAATTAGACCACGCGTCAGATTGCTTATAAGTATCGTTGGGGCAAATTCTTGGCCCATATTATTACGACGATATAACGATGAGAGCATTTTAAGGAAGTGAAAAAAAAAAAGTTGGACTTATAGAACGTGATCCATCGTTTGGCACGGCTTTCGTTTTCCAAAAACATTCTTGAATGTCTATGATAAAAACGACAAAATACAACAAGAAAAGGCAATTAATTACTTGAGACGTTTGTTGTCGACGTTAGCGCTATTTAATCTTATATTATTATAACATTTCCTAGCTATATATTCAGGCTGGAGTATTCGATATTCGATGAACAACAGGTTATAATAATTATATAAGTATTTCATTTTTATATGCTAAGCTAATTTACGCCAATACTTTTTTGTCAACCGTCGATTCACAAAGTCGTTGCTACCGAGATGAACACGCCACGAAACTCGTAGTTAATCTTTTCAAAATTTAATACCCATTACAAATTTTGAAAATTTGAATGCGTCGCCCACAGGCGTCGCCTCAGTCTGTAGCCAAACCATTCTGGATTCCATTATGGTTATACATATACAGACTGTGCGTTGGCAACAGTACTAAATAACGCATAATGCACCAAAGAACGTTGCTCCTCTGAAGTTCCAGATTCATTGTATTGTTCTGCTCTAATAGACGCAACGACTCCGGCGACCTTGCTCTGTTCAATGTATGTATGTATGTATGAGTATGCAATGCAACACAGATATAGTATGTAGTTATGAACATTCATTAAATGATAACATTGTTAAATATTAAGAAAAATATACCAGAGGTATGTAACAAATTTAACAATTTGATATATAAGTATGATCCAATATCTACAAATATTACTATTCTAAACTACCTACACTATTATTTTTAGTAGCGGCCAAAGTCAGCCATATGATTATAATTATTAGATACTATAGTAAGTACCTACCTACCTACTGGTTGGTTTAGATGGATCAGAATTTAAAAAATGTAGTTCTTCAAGTAATTTATGATTACAAGTGAAGCGCTTTAATAGTGACAAAAATATTAAGAATGTAGCATTCAAGACAGAGAACCATGGATGTCGCCTATCACATCTGTAACAAGTAGTTTTTGAAGTTATACTTCTTTTGGCGCGTTAGGGAAAAATGATGTGAGTAAATTTTTACGATGCGCGCGCACACCGTCACAAAAAACCGACACCCTGAAGTTAGCTATAGTCAACATTGTCAAAAAATGGTTTGACAATGTACACTTTCAATTGTCAAAATCTGCAGGCTCATTCCGGTGATTTTTTGTGATATTTAAATAAACTTTATTTAAATAGATAATGCGTTATAATAAAACTTTCAATGTATTATATACCTTTTTTCTATTGTTAGTGTCGTTTTTTCTACAAACGTAGAATAAGGCGAAAGATAAAATTTTTGAAAAGATTTTTATCTTGTTACGCCAAAGAAGTATAACTTCTAACGCGTGTACGTAAGTACACACACTCTTTTATTAATAATCCTTTATACGCCTACTATTTTGATTACATGAAAGTAGGAAGGCAGAAGAAAGGAGTAATCGGTGCATAAGATTGGCGCGATCACAATCGCGTCATCATTGGATAATTATCGTTGCATTGGAGCCTTGGAGCACGCGCACGAGCAGATTAGGATGACAGGCTGCTTACACCATGACTAACGCATCATACATTCTATAACTAGAAAGGCTCTTAACATACCTACCACAGCAATCTTACTTACATTGTTGATTGCAACCTTGCTAACCTTAACAAAATTACAAATATTAATTAAGTTAAATAAACCTAAGATAAATCTGTCTATCTATTGAAATAATAAACCTGAAGAGTTTATTTTGCAAAAGGGCTAATAATAATCTATGTAAATACAACCCAGACTTGTGTTTTATAGCCCAGTTTTAGAAGTGTATAGAACTCTATTCAACACTACATGCATGTTCTACGCGACATGAAGTCGTGGGCATCATTTAATTAGGTTCTAATTACCACAAAATTCTACTAAAATGAAAATTGTCAGTTTTGTTTAGTTTCCAAGTGCCATATACCAGTCAGAAATCCGAGCAAAAGCTCATAAAGTTCATAAAACTATTATGTACTGCATCTAGTCTTTAAATTGAAAAAAAAAATGCTAACAACGTTATTTAAAATTATGTATTATCAATGATATATATATATATATATCATTGATAATACGATATATATATATATATATATATATCGTTTCATACAGCTGGAAAGTATTGTTTCTATTGATAAGGATCTGGTACCTAAAATGGAACAGAACATTGAGTTAAATAGAACAGAATATCAAAACAAGTTACCTTTATATATACTTACATGTATATTTTTACTATGGGAAAATATAGTCTGGTAAGTAGATATGTATATAATATATGTAATTGCATTCACAGAATCTAGGGTAATGATTGGACGTGCTAAGAGTTCAATGATGCTATAAATTGAAATACGCTATCAAACCCGTTAATCGTTGAACAAACTGCTTCATTGTCCGCAGCACCGTGAGACTACGTGGCCTATGACTTGAACATATTCAACATAAGGGAATATTGGTTATATCTTGGTAAAACTTAATATACTCTGAGCATTATTAAATTAATGCGATTTTATTAAATTTGGAACACAATTCTTCATTGTGTCAAATACATTTTACTCAGTCAAGCCGATATCCTAGCACGCTATTTTCAGATTAAATTGGCACGAATTCCAGAGATTCGTGGTATCTGCCACAGACCAGTCAAGGAGCTGTCACAGTAATGTTCCTGTCTGATTTAATTCGCACGTATTAGTTATTATGCATATGCAAATAATAAATAAACTATCACGATCATGCACTCAGCGGTCTACTTAAAAAAGTCGTTGTTGTTGTGTCTGCTAATAAAAAGGCGCAGTTTGTTGATGTGGGCGATTTATTTAGATCAACATGCGTAGGGCCTCGTTAAATATTCCGACTCTCCAAATCCATTTACAACTTCCAACCGTGTCGTACCTTCTGATAGCGCGATAATAAAAGTATTTTGCCTACAAATGCTGGTTTCTCCGCCGCGCATTTTCCAGTACATCTAATACCTTTCCTTGAAATAACAATTATTGTTAGAGTTTACAACTTAGGGTGATTCATATCAGATATCAGTAGGTTGTTCTTATTTATGCATTCCACGAAGTGTGAAATATCCTTCATACAGCGTCGTTGATTAATTTGCGGAACGAATTAACCGTGAAATAATTCGCTCTGTGAATCAGTTAAGCTTTACTGACTCGTAGACTATCAATTTTATTACGCTGAAATAAAACGATATTCAAATTCAAGCTATCAATCACGAATCAATAAAATAAGTGATACAATATACGACGTAATAATACGTGAGTAGGTTCTTAAAGATATCTCATTGAAGAAAATATTTATTTTCGTACGTTGCATATTGATACTGATTTTAAATGGTTTTTCGTAAAGTAACTTTTGAAAGCTTTTCCACGGTAATATCAATAAATTTTTTCAACAAAACAATCACTATAAAATCATATCTTATTTACTTATTTATTACAATGCAATAATGTTATTTTAATGCTTTCCAATTTAGTTATTTTGTAGTCGATTTTTAATCTACATCACATGAATTCATCATGTGATGTAGATTAAAAATCGAGTCGTCTGGTCAAGGCAAATTTAAGAAGCTACCAAAACTGCCTCGCTCGCTCGACGATAGACATTGGGTCAGGGACCCAATACCCACTACCCAGCGAGCGTGGTCTTTAACAACCTCTTCCCGATAATTCCCGGTGGCATATCGAATTAGTCTAGATAATCTATAAATACGTAATAATCTCTTTCACTTGTCGTATTTAACTAATAGAAACAGCGCTGGTTTCATGTCAAAAGTCAATTACTACTGAAAAACTAAAGTAGCCATTCCTAACAGAGCGGACGAGTCAACCAATGGATAGTGTAGGTATCTAAATACCACGTTAATTCTCATACCGCTATATTTTATTATGTCAAAATTAAGGCAAATAACATAATATGCCCTTTTCCCTATTAAATATGCTAATTACTAGATTTGTTATGGCT
This sequence comes from Carterocephalus palaemon, assembly GCA_944567765.1. NCBI lineage: Eukaryota > Metazoa > Arthropoda > Insecta > Lepidoptera > Hesperiidae > Carterocephalus > Carterocephalus palaemon. The sequence goes on along the minus strand of OX155643.1, from coordinate 6,780,883 downwards.
TATGGCTTTAGGGAAGTAGAAACACATAATATATGTATAAAGTTACGAGTGGTTTTATGCAAACGAAAGCAATTAATTTTCCAAAACAAGTACAGTATATAATTAATGTACACAGCATTTCTGGGTCTGGTATCCTGTATTTAAGTAAGTTCTGCGTGAATATGACCACGGCACGTAATGTTTGTTTCGATGATTTATTTTGGGCAACGACCCAATCGCCTCAATCATTCGAAATATTGAATGGACTCAATACTTAAACGCGACATGGAATTAGGTCGAGGTCCTCTCCATTGCGACCTAGAGGAATCGCGTCAGACCGCAGTCGGGCCGTATCGTTGGTCGAATCAGTTCATAAATGCGAATAGACAAATGACTCGCAAATCATAAACAATTTTTAAGAACGCCCATAAAACTTCTGCGTATTATTTTATCACTCACGGCTTTTTACGAGCGAATTTAAACGAATGAATCTTGCAACATACCCAAGTGTATTGTGTACCTACCTATTGAAATACATATCTACGTAATACCTAGATGAAATTCTACCTGTGTTGAAAATACTAAGTGTTTTTGTTAGTGTGTTATTCTTCTATACAACTTACTAATGGTTCAACTTTATTTTGGACTAGTGGACGCCCGCAGCTTCGCTCGCGTGGAATTAGACATAACAATAGTTTTGTTTACACCTATACTATTATATAGCCTATGTCACTCAGTGAAGGTGCAGCTTTCTAATGGTGAAAGAATTTTTGAAATCGGTCCAGTAGTTTTTGTGTGCAAACATTACAAACACATCTTTCCTCTTTATAATCTATATATATAAAAGGAACTATAAGGGCTAGAAACTTGAAATTTTGCACAGGGGTTCCTTTTATAACGTAGGGGAGCACTAAGAAAGGATTTTTGAAAATTCACCCCCTAAGGGGGTAAAACGGGGGTGCAAAGTTAGTATGAAAATTTGCCGTTTTTGAAGTCGTTAGACGGGTAGACGTCGTTAATGGGTCTAATTCTACGCGAGCGAAGCTGCGGGCGTCCACTAGTATTAGTATAGAAATATAGATAAAAATAGTATGTGCTCAAAAGGTGACTTAGAAAGTGATAATATAATCTCTAAAAGAAATACTTCGCATTCAAGATTCATAGAAAAAACTATATTTTGTATGGTTATGGTCAATGATACTAATTAATAACATTACAAAAACTGATTCAATTTAAAACAGGATAAAGTTTCTTGTTTGCAATTTAATTCTTAGGCATAATTAACTTAGTGGCATAAACCAAAGCATTGTATACTTTGGTTTCGGGTTTATCCCCGCAACTGTGGAACACACAGTAACAATAACAAAAAGAATGGATCCAGTCAACATTCTATTTATACTATGTACTGTATCTACTGCTGTTATTATTCTGACTACGTATTTATATAGTTAGTCACCCTCGAGATCATACAGGGATGAGATAAAAAAAACTGTCAGATTTCATTAGTCTGTGTATTTATGATTAATTAAATTTTCGAGGTATAAGAAATAAGGTAGGTATTAGTGACGTGGGAAACGTTACAGAAACGCATAGAACCTGGATAACAGTTAACAACCCTTACAGAGTCTAACTATCGTCGTTTAAAGTATAAAACCTAGTCACGATTATCGGGTATACGCCTCGATGTAACAAGGATTTAAGAAATTCGGGGAGCGCGTGACTTTAGCTTGATTTACATTACACAAACTGGGATCATACATATAGTAAATACTTATGGTAGTAACTCTAGGATTTTAAATTAATATAGATTCAATACAATAGAACTACAAGGTAAAGTAGTATTGTACCTCTTGTAGTCTAGTCATTATCCTGTCTTATACCTATAGGTAGGTATAATACTAGGTGCATACCTACCAAAACATAAAATTTTAATTTAACACTCGTATATAAAATTCTCGTGTCACAGTGTTTGTAACGAAATTTTGTGTGTATATTGAGTAGGTCTGAGGTCTTCAGTAGGTCGTAAAGTATTTTTCACCCTCCTATCCACAATAAAAAAAATATTTAACCGTCGCTCATTTACATGAAGTGTCGCGTCACTTTGACATTTCATATGGCAGAACAACGTTTTCGGGGTCAGCTAGTGTGATATAATATAATACATAATAACTATAAAAAAAGTGTGTGCGTGTAACCTTTACGCACGATTGAAGTAAAACTTATTACCTATATGTTATTGTTATTGTTATTTTTATTATTTATTATTTCCAACCACCTAGATATTCAAAATAAAACAGCAAGCGCACCGTAAATAGGTTCTACCACCTAGCTATTCAAAACAAGCAGCAAGCGTACCATTTAAAGGTTCTAGCACCAAAAAGTGTCAGAACCTTAATTTTTCCGTCTAGCCCCCTTTCTTAACACGCGATAAGGAACTTCGTTCCAAGAGTAAAAAGTACTCGTTTGATTAAAATAAATTAATAGTTTAAAAATAAGCGTCACATCCGTTAAAAAAAAGTACTCGTTTGATTAAAATAAATTAATAGTTTATTAAGAAAATAACCGGAACATCCGTCAGAAGTCAGAATCAAAAAATCTGAATTACTCCCTAGTCGCGCCTAAAGAAGTTTTACTTCAAAAATTAAAGCTTCCGTCAAGACATAAATAAGTACTCTAATTTGGCACATAGAAACTCTTGATGATAAGTAGGTATTTGACTACCTATGTGTTTTGTTTCATATTTTGGTTAACAAACCATGGGTTGCATTGCAACACGGCCCACTTCCCGAACCTATCTTTATGACAGGTAGTTTAGAACGCGTGCGGCTACTTTAAGATTTGAAGAAAATGTGAACAGTTCGAAAACGCAGTACCAATACTCGAAGGGCTGTTAACTGCGCTCGCGCACCAAGTCTACTTAGCGTACATCTAATAATTAATCCATATTATGCAAACAAGCCTGCACCTTTTTATGGTCTCCTCGCGAAATAGTGAAACGACGCTAATTCTCTATGACACTCAACAAACCTCTGGAAAGCAGTTGGAATTTATTAGAAATCATAGATATGGACATTGTTAACGAACCTTAAAGAATGCTGCTAAATAAATGTAAACATCATTACAATACAACAGTTTAGGTACTTAAAACAATGACATTTTAGTACAATAACAACAAACTGCAGCATACTGGCTGTAAATACAAATATTTAAAAGTTTTGTATTTCATTAAAAAAAAGTAAACTTTAATGCATATCTATCGCAGTAGGTACGAGTATTCATACAGGTTGTCACATTAAGTCAAAGGCTTAATAAAAGGCAGCACCAGCGCCTCACGGGCGGGCGCAGGAACAAAGGGTAATAAGTCTTGAAATTGGTTTTTGAAACAGGTGAGGCCGCGTCAATCCCAGACTAGCCGCACCGCATTCACTTTCTTTAACAACACAAATAAACGCCGAAGGCCGAAGGAGATTTTATTTTCATTCCCACCTGGTTTTATGTGCGAACGTATTTCAGATTGTTTTGAGCATTCTTTCATAACCTAAACTTTGCTTTAAGACTACTCCGGTCGTAAATCTCGCTTTATGACAACGTTTGGAAGCAATCAGTCTCAATTTTAGAAGTTATGTGTTCACATCGTGGTATTGAAATTTGCATTTATATTTGTTAATGCCAAAACCATTGCAGTACCTACTATTAGTGTAACCCACTCGCAGTATCCAGTTGGCCAGCGTTGGCCGATGTCATATGATTGATTTTTTGGAATTAAGTATGCCAGTAAAATTGTACTTTCAAACTGTAATGAAAAGCTTTTTTATGGTGTCTGAACTATATTTGGAGCGAGGGGCATATTATGTGTAGACATCTCGTTATTGTAATTACATCTTGTTCCTTGTTGATTATTATTTTGTCTTGAGACTTCCTTATTCACGTAGGTAATATTATTTTATTGAATTACAAAAATAACTGTCTGCACTTTTGTTGATAATTTATCAAGATCGTCATTATCTAACCTTATGATAGTGAAATTATCAAATAAAAGGATGTCAATTATTGTGTAACATACACTGTAATTTATTTATTAAATCACAGTTCCAACAAATGGCGGAGATTAATATTCATATCAGTATAGGTAGGTATTACGTACATAAGCAATTCAAAACATAATTAGGAATTATGTAAACGTCTCTAATATTATTAAGGAACAAGCGAATTTAGAAGCGAAGATTTAGAAGTTCCTTATGTGGTATAGTTCAATTCACATTAAAAATGTAATTTATAAGCCTTGATATTTTTACTATTGCATTAAACTATAACTGAATAAGTCAAGAACTTTAAAACTATGTATACTTAGTTAAAAGTTGTTGTTCCGTATAATTATTACAATCATAAGGTTAAATCATGTTTGATTTTATTCCTCTCATATAATCCGACAAGATCATAATAACGTAATGTTCGCATCATACTTCGACCAATAATGGTTTATTAACTTGACAACGCGCGGCGCGGTTCAGTAAATGTTTGATTTACGTCTCGCTCGAGACAATTTGCAATCTAAATCCTTTACAATTGGCAATTTTCGGCAATATAATATTTTTCATACTCATAATTAAATAATTTAAGCTTATTTAGAAATTATGTCACTGATTTTTTTCTTACACCTTAAAAATTCCTATTACTGTTCGATGCGGGTCATCTCATCCAACAATATGCCACCCTGCTCATTGCTATTTTTAACTTATGACAATATACGCACTTCAAGCATCAAAGCTGAAAGTACCTAAAGAGAATTCGTTCCACTTGCCTTTTTCATTTTTTCAATGCCATCTTCGGACTATCGACACGTGCATGAAAAATGACTTTTTTATTATTATCGAAACAGATGGAGGGGCGACATGTTCTGCAGCTATTAGCATAACCCAATGGTATGTTTTCATTTTAATTATTTGTTTTGTTAATTTAATGGCCTTATTAGCATAGAAAGCCTACAGAAATGAACGATATGTTACACGATTTGACAAGGGCAAAGCTATCGGGATTACCAAGAGCATTTATTGCATTACATGCCTACTACAGTAAATTCAAATTTCAATAAAACGAAATTTTCTAACTAAGTTAATAAATTCTGACATAAGTAAAGCCTGTGTAGGTTTTATATGTGTAACTATAAGGTGTATTTTTAAAAAATAATCACTGCGTCTTTGTAAATGTGTATTTGCTTTATAAAGTGTTCTCAGCCTACAACCCAACCTACAACTTTTCTTTATGTACCTACCTAATTATGTTTACGATGTATTCATAAATTTTTAAGGGATTTTTATAGAGGCCGAAACAATTATGTACTCGTAGTTAAATTAAAAGGCCTTTTCAGCGACTCCTTTTTGTGAAATGTTAAACCTTGAAATCTAAAATTAATACGCAGAGATGAACTAACACACTGCGAAGCGTCAAGATTATCGATAAAAAACAGCCTTATACAGCCGAACCTGACAACCTCCTCCTTTTTTGGAGTCGTTAATAATTTACATGCTAGAGATATATCAATTTGTTCTCTAATAAATGAATTCATAACATCGGCCATAATCTGCTAACAAAATCAATAACTCAATTTATGACTTTTTTTTTTTTTTTATGGGAAAAAGATAGCAAACGAGCCTGCAGCACCACCCATCCGCTGCCGCCCATGACAACTGTGACTGACTTTGAACAAGACTCAATAAGGGACTGGGATGGTTAGTCCAATTAGTTGAGAGAGTTGATTAGAACATTAGTTGGTCAGTTCGTTAGTAGGTATGAGGACTGGGGACTGTTAGTGATAGTTAGTCCTGTTAGTTGTTGTTAGTAATAGTCCAGTTAGTACTTGTTAGTAGGAGTCTCGTTCTAAGTCAGTCACAGATGTGTTGCTACCCTTGAGGACTAAGATGGTCGCCTCTAAAGAAGTGTAACCGGAATCCACACCTTTCCAACCGGACCACAATTGCTTTAAAAACAATTATTACACGGCAGAAATGGTACTAGGTACCGTGGCGGGCGGTGGTATTCCTATGGTGGTACTTCCTATAATCAAAAATATTTAAATTGACAATAGGTATTGTGATCCAGGTCAATTTGCAATCGCTACAATTATCTTGTACAATGATGTAAGCGATGCGTTGCGCTCCAGAGCTCAAAAACTTTTAAAACTTTTGAATATCTAGTTTCACGACCACATTCTCAGACTCAGCGATCATTATTGATAGGAGTCCGATAAATCAGCATCAGTCCAGTGAACAAGTGGACAGCCTTGATAATATATGTAAGCGCGACACGGGTGACTCAGCGTCTCCATTAATTCAGTGATCTGCCTAAAGGCTTAAAGCATAAATTTCATAATTGCAGACACGTAGACAATGCTGGAACAAGTGAAGCTGGGACCCCATGAATAATACATGCAAAAAGCGGCTGATACCTCCTCGATACAGGGTGCCGAGCCGAGACACGATAGGGAACTACTTTGTTCTTATTAATGTAGAATATTTCAAGCCAACCACTCCCATGCTATCGGAAATAAATGTTCCCTTTGTCCGATAAAATTTAAATAAGAATATAAAATATCACAGTTTATTTATTTTTTTATTTTTATATTTTTTAAGGACTCAGTTGTAGTTTTAACACCGGATCTACACACGCTAGGCGTCGAGCTGTTCTTTTAATTTTAGTTATATAATTTCTTATAATAAAATGTGTTTTATTGTAATACCTACTTACAAAAAAATTTGCTTATGATCGTCACATCAATAAAATTGTTGCAATACAATAAAATACAACTTAGGAGTTGTATGATGTCTGTTGATGTTAAATTATTTTTCTGACAAAAATATGTCTAGGAATATGTTTTAATTTAAAAATGGGATTTTTATTTCCAGATCTTACCATACATACAAAAATTAACGTTATGTTACAAATAGCATATTGTTTAGTGCTCTTAGATCGGTAGTAGATAATAACCAATACCAGGCCACAAAAACAACCACATTTTGTAATTAGGTATGTGGGTGTGAGAAGAACGTATTTGTAGTAAATTGTCCGAATACCGCAATCTATAAATACATCGCAATGAATCACAAACCATTCAGCAGAGGAGTGTGTGACGCGACTTGATTACGCATATTGCAGCCGTAACAGTCAATACGTTTCTTCGAATTACTATGCCTGCAGGAATGGGAATCAAGTAGATACATGTGGAAAGCATGATCAGTTCATATTTTTGGACATCAAGGCGGTCAGTTTAGATCATTGCTCATCTCAGAGAGCAGCAGAGCTATCTACATAAGGCAAAGTCTACTGTGGTCGCAGTCGGGCGAATCCTATCCAGGTTTTTGTCATGACTCCTTATGCAAGAGACAAATAAATAAATACATGGTGACTAGTTAATTAGCGAATGCTAAACAGGAAAAAATCTGAAGTTGTTTGAACGTAGAAATACAATTATAAGGGCAAAATGTTTTAACAATGAATGGTTCAAATATAGTTAATACTGAACTTAGTTTTACTGCTTGACGAAGGAATTGGCTAGTATGCGAGATTTGCATGAGTATTCGATTACTTATACACATACAGATAAAGCTTTCTCATAATAACTTAGTTTATGTTCAAGAAATATATCACAGAAATTTCCCTGATTTAAGAGTTGTTATTTATAATGGTTTTTAATGAATCATCATCAGCCATTATTGGTCCACTGCTGGACATAGACTTCTCCTAAGCAACGCCACTCCGACCGGTCCTGTGCCATCTGAATCCAGCGGTTTCCCGCTGCCTTCATCAGGTCGTCCGTCCACCTTGTCGAAGAGCGACCAGTGCTCCTTTCTCCAAGTCAATTCGAGGACTTTTCTTCGCCATCGGTTATCAGCCCTGCGAACAACGCCCAGCCCATTGCCACTTCAACGTACTAAATCTGCGAACTATGTCGGTGAGCTTTGTTCATCTACGGATTTCATCATTTTTGATACGGTCGCGCAGCGAAATACCGAGCATAGCTCTCATAGCGCGCTGAGTGACTCTGAGCTTGTGAAATAGGCCGACGGTAAGGGACCACGACTCGGATCCGTAAGTCATCACTGGCAACACACATTGCTCTAACACTTTTGACTTCACGCACGGAGGTAAATTGGATGTCAAGATATGCCTTAGTTTCCCGAACGCTGCCCAATTTTAATGTTTATTTTCATTAAACTAGGAAATCCTATAAACATGATAAATCTCTCATAAATCGTTATGTATTTCAAACTTTTAAATATCAAGGAATTAAGTTAATCACTAAACGATCAACATGTCGTTCTATTCGGATAAACAACAGTTTAATAGTTCTGTGTAACCATTTACGAGTATATGCTCTTGATACCTTCTTTACGACTTAATTGCCAGTTATCTAGTGTTATAATCACAGAGCAGTTTATGGCAACATGCTAGTAAGTGGAAATGTAACTTATATAAGACTTGTATCTTATTCTCTATCTTGAAAGAATCCTTATCCCTCATTGTTAGAATTTCTCCACTGTAGAAAGAGAAGCTGAACTATGTTAGACAAAAATAAGGCTACATTTTCTTGTATTCGAGTGGTACACTAAAAACTGAAATTTACAGATTTATGAAATTTATTCTAACGAAGTTTTGTTAATTTATGTTATGCAAAAGTTATATAGAAAAAAAGTTATTTTAAACATTTTTTTTAACTTGAATGATCATGGTTGACAGTGTTCACAAACGCAGTCGCAGTAGGCATCAAATACATGAACTATAATTTCTATGTTGTTATCGTATGATGATGAATATATTTTCATATATGAAGTAAGTTTGAAAATATTTTTTTAGTTTACGCAGTCGAGTTGTTTGTTAATTACAATAATATTTTTATTTTAGTTTTTTAATTGTTTTCGAAGTAAATAAATTTATAATTTTGCAAGCTCTTCAATATTCGCCGCGACCCATAGACGTCCCACTGCTGGGCACAGGTCTCTCCCACAGACACTTCTGCGGGAGGTCTAGTCTAGAGCAAACTCCACCACGCTGCTCCAATGCGGATTGGTGGAGTCTTCAATATTAAAATTTATTTAATCAGTTATATCGAGTGGATTAACATTCAAATTTTCTGATCATTTAAGGTTAGTTTCCTTATAGAAAAACCAGCTTAGAGGGAAAATTGATGGGATAAGTTTTATTAGTGATCCCAGGCGGCTACGAAACAAATTAGAGAGGATAACAGTCCGGATATATGTGCTCTATCTAGGCTAAAAACGTAGTGTATTACATTGTATATCAAATATAATGAAATTAAAGTACATCGGGGATATTGGAAAGGCTAGTGGTCGCGAAAGTTAACCTTGCAGTGTTGAGGCAGTGAGATTAACGGCTCGCCCGTACTGGCTGCTTTCCCCGGCAATTTGCTGTACTCGCTGTGTATAGAACGTGACTACTGACTTACTATATATACTTACTGTTTCAAATTATACTGTTCCTTTGTCTCAACGGAAGGAACATTAGGGATGTAAACAACTTTATAAACATTTCAACGCAAAGTGATTTCATCGTCTATCTATACATACCTGTAATAAAACTAAAGAGTCCATATACCATACCCACTAATGAACTGACCAACTAATGCTCAACTCTCTCGGCTAACTTGACAGCTCAGTCCCTATATGAATCTTGTTCCATGTCAAACATAGTTGTCATGGGCGGCAGTGGTTAGGTGCAAGCTCGTTTGCTATCTTGATAAGTAAAGTTATATTTTCCAAATATAATATAAATTCCAATTTAATGTTCCAAATATATATGATAAATTTATTATCTGTCTGCTCAAAAACTACCGAACTGATTTTAATGAAACTTGGTAGGTACAAACATGCATATTTTAATCAATGTAACAAAAAAGAAAGAAGAAAAAAGGGGTTCCCTTGGTATACAGGATAAAAATATCGAATTGTTGTAAATTTCTACACTTATATTTAATTCGTATCTGTATAAAAGCAATTCATTTTTAATTGCCTTTAAACATATTCAATGTTAATATTAATAAAATATTATGTGTCTAGAAAGGTAAAATGCTTAACAGTATAATGAGTTTTAGGTCATCTGCATTATATTATAAATATAAAATAATATAACACATGCTGTTCCCAGTGAACTCATGCAGGGTATGTACTTGTAACATACCTCGACATCCCCTGAAGAAACGGTTCAACATTACTATCTCATGACTCATCATTTATTCAAGTCATAAATATTTATAGAACATTACTTGCAGTAAGTATGACTTTACATTTACAAGAGATCATTAATTAACTAACAGTTTTCCCCTTAGCAATTATTACGCCTATGATTCGGTTAGAGACGCGGCCAACCGCCTTGGATAGCGGTCAATCTATTAACAAAATCCAAAGTGAGTCCATCAATCTTTTAATATATGATCTAGACCAGTGGACGCCTGCAGCTGCGCTTGCGTGGATTAAATATACAGGGTGGAAAGATCGAATGCCACATGGATGGCAACTACCATAAATATTGTAAATAGCACATTCTGTTTAAAGGAGACATTCCTTTATTTTATAAAACAATAAATTCTGCATTTATGGATTTATGAAAAATCACCTGCCTCAGTCGGGACTCGAACCGGTCAAATGTGACAAAAAATAAAGTGACGTATTTTATGATGCAGATTGAAAGGGTTACTGATAGGGTTTAGTTTTCTCTAAATAACAAATACAATCAAAATAAACGGAAGGCCATTAAAATTGGAAACCAACAATTAAAACACACAAAAGAAAACAATATTCATATAATAAACTTACTTAAACCTTGCTAACTGTTCAAAATGAGCTCCGTTTTCTCGTATGCATTAATTTAATCTTTTGAGGAATTGACTTCTCGTAGCTCGTGGCAGTGAATTGTGATGAATATTAGTAATAGCTGCATGGACGATTTTTAAATTGCCTACACTTTCGTAAGTTCCTTTATAAATAACATCCTTCACATATCCCCACAAAAAGTAGTCCAATGGTGTTAGATCCGGAGATCTGGCCGGCCATTTAATATTCCCGTTTGTACCGATCCATGTCTGGAAATGGTTATTTAAATATGTAGTCGATAACCTGCTGCTATGTGCTGGTGTACCGTCTTGTTGGAAAATTATAGTGACTTATATGAAATTATAGTCTTCTTCGGGGAGAGAATTTAACGCATTTCGCAATAGGTCCCAGGATTTAGAGGTATTTTACTGTATTCAGTTGTCCTTCACAATTAAATATGTGAACCATAACAACCCTGTTCTTCACTACCCGCACCAAACGTTAAAAGAGAATCTCACCTGATTATTTTATTTAGTTTCACGTGTACGCATCGGGTTTTCACGTGACGGGTGAAAACAAAATTAAAAGGTACTTGTTAGTTTTCATGGCCTTCCGTTATTTTGATTGTATTTGTTATTTAGAGAAAACTAAACCCTATCAGTAACCCTTTCAATCTGCATCATAAAATACGTCACTTTATTTTTTGTCACATTTGACCGGTTCGAGTCCCGACTGAGGCAGGTGATTTTTCATAAATCCATAAATGCAGAATTTATTGTTTTTGAAAATAAAGGAATGTCTCCTTTAAACAGAATGTGCTATTTACAATATTTATGGTAGTTGCCATCCATGTGGCATTCGATCTTTCCACCCTGTATAACGTTATATAAGTTTCGTTTATAGTTCCTGTCCTTCTCAAGGAAATAACCGGAAAAACTCTATCGTATGATTTTTTTTTATAATAACGGGATAAAAGTGTATCCATCTAATCCAATCATAGTGTAATACTATGATTGGATTAGATGGATACATAAGTACTCTAAAAATGACCTTTATTAGACAGACAAATGATAAAAATAAATTTTGTCTCGTTGATTTTGTGATCTAGTGGTCGCAAGGGCGATTGGTAAGCTAAAGATCGTTCATTCGATTACCGGGTCAGGCAATAACTATTTCTAAAAACTTGAAATGCCCGGTAGCAGCTCGGTGTCTGGACTTGTGCCCGTTGTATCGCAATAGGTTCACCAACTACTAATATATTTACTTACAGACTATTTGAATGGCGTAAATCCTATTACACCATTTAAAAGGAACTCACGTAGACAATAACTGCAGATACTCGAGTCCAGATAATACGTTATCTTTGTTTAATGTTCCGTTATAATCGCGTTAGCCTGATATATTGGTTCAAACGTTTTGGTCGGCTATATATTAAAACATGTAAATTACAATCACTATAAATACCTACAGTTGTATAAATAAATAACCTACACTAAATCGATGCAAACATTTTGGCGTGTAAGAATATCCACATTCTGAATTTTAACATCAAATATTTATGAACTATTATCTACTGGCAGATGTACCTATGTGAAAAATCCATGAAGCCTAAAATAATAAAATATAACATACCTAGGACATGGCGTACATACATAATTTGCATATTGTTGTTTTGCATTTCGAGGCGATAAAATCGAAAGTCTTGCGCCGTGTCATTCTGCATAAGGTACAATACAACCATAGATATATTATGCGATTACACTACGCTACTTTAGCGGTGACCTTTTGTATCAAATGTGACAATACTCTATCATCTCGTTGTCGTAGATAATGCATGAAAGTATTAAAAGCGTAGGCGGTCAAGTTCGCTCGTAGTTATCTGTTGTTAGAAGCCAAGCGGGGTCAACAGTTCATTGGCGCCTTGTGAAGAATAGAGGAGCCGATTTGTGACTCACAAAATTTGTGTATAGTTGAACTGCATGGTCTCTGGAGTCTATTGTTCATAGTTCTTCTTAACTTAAAGGAAATTAATTAATTTAAACCACGGTAGGCGACTCAATTTGAGGTAAACATTCCTCATATTATTATAAATATCCCTTTAATAGAGATGAACACGCGCCCAAAAGGCATTCATAAATTGGTAGCTTACGGAGTCGTGCTAATGGCAATGATTTCCGATTTTATTTAAACTTTAGTTTAGTGTATTCGTTTCTCATATAGTATTTGGTATGTTAATCGGTTCTTCTCGACTTAGGTACATGTGCTATTTACGTATTTGTTATGCCAGACACACGAAAGATACCAAATTATTTCCAAAAACAGAGTTTACGTCAAGGATTCATCACATCGCATCGACAGTAAAAAACGACCTACACATTTGTGAAATACGTGAATACGTGAGTTGACCGCTTATTTTTATATTTTACCGAAAGTTCTTCTTTATTTTACATTTTTGGGATACCTAACAATAATGGGAACCTAAAAATAATGCAGTAGCTAATAGTAAGTAGTTTTTCGTAACTTTACAACAACATTAATAAGTAGCATCTGATTCTTGCTCATAGCTTCATAAATACTAATCTACTTAAACTCCCCAGGTTTAAACACAAACATAACTTCCTACATACTCTTAACATAAACATGAGTTAATATTGTTGAAATGAGAGTTAACATCGAGAACACGCGTATCATGTTATTGATTCCTACAAGCAAGTTTATAAGTTTAAAGTGTCTAATAACATGGTCCAATAACATCCTATTCGAAAGGTCAGGATTCAAATACCAGTGGTTTCTGAGTATTTATGCTAGTATATACATCTCTGAGTTACACTTATGACTATTTAATTAAACAATTAAATGGCACTTTCGGTATAGTTCTCCATAATGTTCATCAAAGCGTGTAAATTCGTACTTGGTTAGGATGGAACACAAATGACCTGACTCCTCTTATTTCGAGATTCTTATTTAACTAACACGTCCGGTTGATTTTAAAACAAATATGTATTTATGTATATTTATTTACTGTTTAATAACAATTTTGCGTGTTATATTTGTTTCACAACCATATGGCAGTAGAGCCAGAAAAAAGTAAGACTTTGTACGTAGTTTTGCTACTTACCACATACTCGTCCATAATGATACTTGTTATGTATATTTTTTGTACCAAGCCACTAGTGGAGAGGTATGCAAACCAAGCTAACTTTCAAGTGCTCACGTGTCAAACTATTCACACACTTGAGTGTGTGACAAAATGACTGCCATTGGGTAGACACTTTGTTTCAAATTGAATTACGCAGTAACTTTTTACCTATCAATAGTGAAAATTATCAATTCTTATAATTGATTTCAAAATCTGCTTAAACTATTTTTTTTAAATATAATCTCCCAAAGATAGACCACTTCATAACTAACATTGAAAAAAAATACATTTGTTATGTCGTTGTAATACTTGTAACCACATAAGTATGTCGCATTGACTAACGATTATTAAGTACAACCGTCGTAACATTATTTTTACTTTCACGCGTGTATCCTTGGAAAACTGGCCCACGAAATTAGGGCTATAACTTTATAGTTATATATCTGTGTTACTGACAGTTACTGTACGTTAGTTATTCATTTTATTAGCTTTATGGCTCAGTGGAGTAAGCCATCAATTATCGTACAATAACCCACAACCAAAACCATTCCAGTCCAATTAATCTCCAGGCTTAATAGCCCATATAGACCTTAGAAATTACCAGTATTTTTTTATTTCATGAGCACAATTTTAGCAGTATCGTAAGTTAACACGCGACGTGCCCATCGACACTACGTTCCGATGTAACGTAAACGTAAAATCGATGGTCGAGGAACCCGTGGATGAACGGAATTTTATTTAAAATTAGGCTGTTTCTCGCAGTATCGTATTAAATCTATTAATATTATACAATTAAACAATAATATACAGGAAATCAATGACTGGAATCTTAATTCCCAGTCGAAGCACGTATTCACTTAGCAGACAATCATCAGAAGGGTTTTGATAAATGTTTACCATGTATTTACTATATAGTCCATAAGTGATGGTCCTACCATCCACCATTAGGTGGCTCTTATGCGTGGTTATTGAGTTAAAATCTTTAGAAAAAAAACTACCATCCACCACGCTCACTAGGATTTTTTTCCGCGGGGACATTAGTCTTCTTTTTAAATCCATTGGCATATAGGTATATTTTTAAATAGCTGATTTATTGATACCACTCAGTACGCAGTGGTAAATGTAAATAATAGTAATCAGTCATGTAAATTAGTTATTTGCAGGTAACCATTGCAAGTTAGATAGTTCTGCAGATTAAACCAACGCGTATACCAAGATTATTTTATACTTTGAGTGCGATTATTCATATTCATAAAACCTTACAGTCTCGTATTTACATATAAAATGGTTATACAGTTTTCAACAATTGGATATGTAAAATCATAACATTCATAGAGTAATTGCATCACATCTATCTCAATTGAATCTTGAGTCGCATTCACATATTTAAATGATGTGTGTTAAATATTCGTAAAATTATTTATTGCGTGTTACAAGTGTTATCGTATTTTATATCCGTATTCTTATTCGGTTATTGGTAAAGGCACAATCCACACAATTTTTTCCTTCATTTGCACTTGAGACAGAGATGCAAAATACGCTACGAGCGAGTTTCTTAGTTATATTGCAAACACGCACCAAACACGGTAAAAAATGTCTTACAATTGAATACAGTTCTATAACAAACTACGAATATTAAATCTGAGCTAAGCCAATATTGGTGTAATGTAATGTGTTTGAAAACTTCTAAAAAAATTTATGAGTAGGTAGGTACATACAATTTGCGGTAGATGGAATTAAAAAAAAAAAACAAAATTAAAACAGATTACAATTAACTAAATTGCATTTAACATACAAAAAAAACATACATACAACACATATAAATACATAGTTATTACAACTACCTATTAACACAAATATATATCTGATTCCAATTGAGCAAAGCTAGTCCATTAGTTTATATTAAAACAATATTAATACCAGACCAAACACACTACCTGAAGCTTGCAAGCAATGCCACTGTGCACTCATGTCGTAACGCGTAATAAATTTTGGATATTGCAAAATTATACGAATGAAACAACAATTCAGCTCCCTACCATTGTGATTCATCCTTAGTGGTATTATCACGCATCGAAATTATAAACGAATAACCCGAATTATTTATACCTAACCTGCAGCCAAAATCATAGGTGACAATATGAATGTACATATTTAGCGATTTATAAAACGTCTAACAGCATTTGATATTAATTATTTTAACCTTATTTCCGCAGTCGTACGCTAAGCATGTTCATAATTTGAACATCATTATAATTTGTTGATGGATAGATTACGCGGGGAGATTGATTGATATGTATAAACGATATAATTGAAGTGTCACGAATTGAGCACAGTATGGGTCAGTCAGATAGATTTATGCGTGATGTCGGTTTTTCCGACGTGGCTGGCGACGTCAACCATCGTTAGCGATTGTTTATTGGTGGAGATCGCTGATTGATCTTGTTCATCTCATGTTGCATTCGTGATAGCGCCTATAATGAAATACCTTTATAATATAATAATAGCTGTACCCGCGGCTCCGCCCGCGTCTAATCGTTTTACGTGCAAAATTACCTCTCCCATCCAGAAAAGTTTTAAAATATAATAAGTACCTATAGCCTTTATCAACGGAAAGCAACACTTAATACTCAACACTTGCATTATGTACATAGTAAACAAAAAGCATCGTACATAATAATAACGATAAGAGGGTGTTGCAATTTAATAATTAGTGATGGATCAATTCATTTTATTTCTAAAGCTATTAGATTTTAATTTTGTTATTATATGATATTTATGTAAATTATCATAATATATTATGGCGTTAAACCAAAGATTAGCAATAATTAAAATCTAGCTTTACCCTCAGTCCGGCCGTTCATAATCCATATTGCCATCATATTGATCGTTCGATAGTTAATTATCGATTAAAAATTACAGGAATATTTCAGTGTTATGTCCATGTCACGGGAACCGTTAAATATTTCGGTATAAAAAGTATCCTAGGTCACTCTTCTAGTCGTATACCTACTACATCTATGCAAAAAAAAAACAATTCAATAAATCATACCTACCGTTGCGGCAGAGAAGTAGGCCAAATCAACAAACCAACAAACACACTTTCCCATATTATATATATTAGTAAGAATATCATATTATAAGAATATTATATATATATTAGTAAGAATATCATTTTATAATTAATAGTGGTGTTCAATACCCGCGCCATTAGTTCACTGGTGATAATTAGAATGCACTTTGGGATACTATAGTACCCAATAATTGGAAAATTTGTTAAGCTATAGGTACATCATCCTAAATAGATGTTCATGTTTAACGATAATAATCTATGTATATATCTAGACTATAATAAAACTGATCAGAAAAACCAACTTGTTTACTAAAACAGTAAACAACTAAGTATACTTAAATGCGGCAGTCCCAAAAAATACACTCATTAAATTTGTAATAACGTAATAAACTTAAAGATCGTGTGACCTCGACACTGACTTGACCCGTTTTCACCACAGCATAAAACACTATATTAAAATGTATCAAGAACAACAGCAGGCACTTCATTAAGCAATGAAGTAAAATTTACCTAGGGCAACATTAGCGCATTATTCTACCAGCAGTTGCATTACCCGTCTGTTGAGAACGAGTTCCTTGGGATTCAAATGGAAGGTGTGTTGGATTAGCAGACTTTACATGCTTTCGGAAATATTGGAGAACTCTCAGACATGCAGGAATTCTCACAGTAATACTATTTCTTCTTATTATTGTTACCATCAGCAAACTACATAATAAGGATTACTTGGTATAAAATACAACAGTAAGGTCGCGTAAGGATTGCTACTGATGACTGAACAAAAAATCTACTCAAACAAAAGAAACTTTTAAAGAAAAGTCTAGACTCTAGGTAGCGTTCAATTGAGATCTACCTATCTAAGACTCACACATCAATTCATGTTCCTTGGCTTTTTACTTACAACTGAAGTGTTATGTTAAAAAATAAACAGAATTTTAAAGGTAAATTAAAAAAAAAAAGTGTGTACTTATGTACACGCGTTAGAAGTTATACTTCTTTGTATAACCTTTGCAAGAACAACCTGCACTGTCGATGTCTTATTTCAATCACCATGACATTGACGTTGTCACAAGAAGAACAACTGAAAAAAAATCATTTTCGAGGTGGAAACTAGGCGATACCTAAAAGGTATATAATACATTGAAAGTTTTATTATAACGCATTATCTAGTTAAATAAAGTTTATTTAAATATCACAAAAAATCACCAGAATGAGCCCGCAGACTTTGACAATTGAAAGTGTACACTGTCAAACCATTTTTTGACAATGTTGAGTATAGTTAACTTCATCCTGTTGGTTTTTCGTTTCGGTGTGCGCGCGCATCGTAAAAATTTACTCTCATCATTTTTCCATAGCGCGCCAAAAGAAGTATAACTTCAAAAAGTTTGTAAATTGTGAACAGCTACAATTTACAAAGTACATTCTTGAAAGACTGCGGGAGAAAAATCAAATTAATGGTGTTTCGTTACGTCGGAGCCGTTTCCGACATCTTATTTCGATGTAATTGGAACACGTCCCTACAAGGAACCCGACAAAACGAATTCAACGATAACTGTATATTGATAGACGCACGTATTCTTACATAAGACAGAAGTTCTGCTTAATAATTGTGAAATAGATTCAAGAGATAAAGTTATAACATTGTGGCTCTTAGATACAATTTAAAACATAAGGAATGTAAAACCAAACCAAAGAGCCAGGCGGAGCCGTTTATGAATATCAACATTCTTAATATTAATTTTTATAGTTTTAGGTCTAGAGATGATGAATAGTTTTTCATTTTGTGGTTTTAAGGCAAAACTGTTTTAATGTTTTACCGACTGTGGTTTTTTGGTTATCCTCCCTTAAATAAATCTCGGAAATATGTGTAGATATTGACCCAGGATGTGGTTATTCACTTATCAAATGCGTTAAACAATGCTAAAGTAGTATGCATGTGTAATGGCGACAGTAGTTAGACAAAAAGGGAGATTTTGAAAACTTTCACTTTATAATCAATGGTCCGCCCCGGCTTCGCACGGGTATTTTATATAAAAATCAAAATTATAATACACACACATAAACCTATTTGCGTCAGGTTACTAAAAAAATAAAAATTTAACACGACTTTATTTTACATATATAGATTATATAGATTATAACAATAGTTTCGTTTACGCCTAGTAATATTATATAGCCTATGTCACTCAGTGAAGATGCAGCTTTCTAATGGTGAAAGAATTTTTGAAATCGGTCCAGTAGTTTTGGCAGCGCACGCCAGAATAGCTCGCAGATGGTAGATTTTTTCCTACTTACCTACTTGACATTTATCGTCATATTTTGGACAATTCACACAATATCTTTATAAATTTTAGCCTGTGTGTTATTCTGATGTATAAGCTATATTATTGTAAAGTTTCATTAAAATCCATTCAGTAGGTACTTTTTCGTGAAAAAGTAACACACATCCATCCATACATACATACATACTTACAAACTTTCCCCTTTATAATATTAGTAGGATAGGATTAGTAAGAATTATACCTTATCAACAGCCTAAAATTTAAGTTATATGCTTCTAGTTTTGAAAATGACAATACTTTCATACAACCTTTCATCTCCCTTTTCAACCCATTACAACACTTTTTTCCAATTAAAAAGTGTCTATGTCCTTTGTCAGGATCTAGACTGTAAACCAAATTTCATTTAAATCGGTTCAGTAGTTTTGGCGTGAAAGCGAAACAGACAGACAGACAGACACTTCAAAACCAAACGTCCAATTTTAATCATTCAAATACAAAATATTATCTACATAAACTGTAAATGTAGTCCAAAAATAATTCAAGATAAAAAAATGGTTGTTGTGCCTCACTCGACATAGATAGGTATAGTGTGTAGCAGTTTTTTTTATAGATATTTATAAGATCTACAATTAATTAGAACATTTTATGGTTCTATCTTTTATATTTTAGGCAGCGTACGCAAAATAAGTAACTTTTCTGGTTAATTTTTTACACCTTGTGTCCGAAAAACCCAAATATCTTACGGAACCCTATTTTTTTCCAAAATAAAATTTAGCCTATGTCACCTGGGGATAGTGTAGCTTTCCAACAGTGAAAGAATTTTTCAAATCGGTTCAGTAGTTTTGAAGCCTATTCGATTCAAACAAACAATCAAATCTTTCCTCTTTATATATTAGTATAGAAGATAAAATTGTGTTCGAATTTCATGACAAGTCGGTATGTTTCAAAGCAATTATTGGTTTAGTCAATTAGTTTGCAAGATTCGACTTTAACGAACTAACAAACATTACTAGTGAAATAAAAGCTTCTAAAAGTAGTAATAGGCATGTAAATTATGTATATGAAAGTTAAAGTAATAGGATTTAAATGTAAGAAGAAGATGAAAGAAAGAAGTGGTTGATAGATTACACTGTAGGTACATTAAGAATCAGTTAACCTATTAACAGTGCCTATGTGTAACAGACATTTATCCCTGCACAGGCGAAATATCATTTCTTGAAGTCATGCCATTTCACTTCTTAAAGATTGTGCAAATAACTGCCGCGCTATTTTTTTTATTAAAAGCTTTTATTTAACTTCACTCGTATGTATGTATTCATTCATGTATGTCCTGGAATCTTGCAATCAATATTTCACCCACTTCCACTGAAGCTATCGAGCTGAAATTTGGCACACATATTAGGTTCCGATGACAATGCATGAAAAAAAAAAGTTAGGTATAAAAGCTTTTAAAAAAAAAATTTTTTTTTGAGTATAATTATTTACTTTTGTTTTAATGATAAGAAAGAAAAATCAGTGAAACTCAAAGAATCAAAAACTAGTACGTATGTTAAAATAATATTTTCACACTCACAGTGTTATATTTTTAAATATATTTACTACATATACCATGAAAAAATTAGCATGTTTGCCTGTATGCATACGGTACGGTTGAGAATTTTTTTTACGAAAAAATAATACCACTATACTTATATTAATATATAAATAAATAAATAAATATACCTACAATTTTTTTAGATGTACTCGTAGATGTGGTGATGCGATACGCATAAAATATTGTAAGTTATTATATACATATAAGACCATATAAGACTGTACTGGAAATCCAATTCACTGTGTTCGAATACTGTCCAAAGCTTATAATTTGACTTTAGTGCATTTTTTCTCATCCGGGGACCACCCGACCCGTATTCCATGTTCAGAGCTGTAAAATTGTTCTTTTGAAATTTCGATGTTCTTTTTTGTGACGTAATGTAAAATTGCAAACGAGACCTGCTGATTTGCGATTTTATCAACCTTACTCAAAAAACCTGTAACGTGTGTGTGGCCTAGGGTTGCCAAAATTTTTACGACTAAATGTAGTATTTTTCAAATAAACTAGGTATGAATAATGTATGTATAAATTAGGTATGAATAAACTCTTCCAGAAATGTGAAGTAGGTGGGTACCTGGTATTTGATTGTACCAACTTTAGGTTTCTCGCTGAACCCTAACAAACGAGGTATTGTCAAAAGACGCCACGGCATTATAGACAGTTTGCGATCATGGGAATGAACTCATAAATTTCCTCATTGTTATTTTTCGTTATACAATGTGGTTCAATATACTTTGTTGTGGTTCTTTGTATTGACATTGTTATAAACTTCAGTTCAGCTTCATTCACTCCGATCAATGTCACCTGTAGTTTCAAAGAATCTTTGCTGCTTATGCTCTTTAATAATACGCGATACGCGAGAGCGCAATTCGAGCAGGGCGGCAAAAACTATTTGCGCTCCCAGTCGCGCACACCGAGATATTTATTTGTCGCCCTATAGAAATTCAAAAGGTGGCTGGACGTCACATGGTAGCAGTGGTAGCAGTAGCCACTGACCATTGGTAGCAGTGTTGCTAATTAACTTGTTATCTAACTATATCTACCCATATATTAATTTATTTCACATTTACGTTTGGCTTAGCTGTAAGTAAAATGTTGACTGTTAATAAATAAAAAAATAAATACGTACTTATTATTTGGATTTTAAATTGCCTACAAATATACATGTACATTTATTTAACTAATCTTGATTCGTACAATACATTCAAATATTGCAGTTGGTAATTTGGGGTGACTTAGCATAGCACTGCTGAAACGCATAAACGAATAAAATTGCAATAGCGTCAAAATTTCAAGTCAAAAAAGTCAATAGATAGGTAAGTATCAGATGCCAACAAACTGAATTACTAGTTTTCAACGTTTACTATCACACATATACGAGTACATTAAATACCTGGTAATAGTCCGCTTAGTGCTCGACAAATCATTGACATTATTAGAGATTTGAATATAAATTCTTCTTAGTATATTTAATGTTCGTTTTACATTACGTAGGAACACTACTTACAAGTACACCTACACATTTTCCGGTCATAATGGCTTGTTTATAATATTTTGATTCCATTTAGAAACACTTTAGTGTTAGCTATACCGGTAATAACTGAGAAAGTGAACAAGGTTGGCACGGATTTAAATCTATATATATAAAAGGAGAAGGTGACTGACTGACTGACTGACTGACTGACTGACTGACTGACTGACTGACTGACTGACATATCAACGCAGGGCCTAAACTATAAGGGCTAGAAACTTGAAATTTTGCACAGGGGTTCCTTTTATAACGTAGGGGAGCACTAAGAAAGGATTTTTGAAAATTCACCCCCTAGGGGGTAAAACGGGGGTGCAAAGTTAGTATGAAACTTTGCCGTTTTTGATGTTATTCGAATGAAATTCAGTACCTATGAAGGTTTTTTATTGAGTTTCGAAAATCATCTCTTAAGGGGGGGTAAAAGGGGGGTGCAAAGTTAGTAGGTATAAAAGTTTTTCGTATATACCTACATTATTTCAAGGAAATTTTGTATTTAGGTTATGTTACGTCTAATTCCACGCGAGCGAAGCTGCGGGCGTCCACTAGTTAAATTATATTGCCAAAGTCATATTTGTAATATCGAAAAGGGTGTTGACTTTCTCTGGAGATGTGGGATATATCTATATACGAGAAGAGTGTCACACTCACGCAGATAGATTTGTCTATAGTCAAACAAGTAGTAAGTACTTAATAAAATACAGCAGATTTAATAACAGATAGCGCATCTTTAATAGCAGACAGCGCATTATGAAATCCTTTTTGCTCGCTGGGAAATGGGTTTGCGCGTCCTGCCTGGTTTATTGAATTGAGGACGCAGACAGGTTATGAGGCTCACTGTCTTAGAAGAATACGCACGCACTATAACCCAGCGGTACCATCAGCGCTCAAAATGAAGCGTCACGGGATCGTTTGCGCATTGCTACCGTTACTTCTCAGCTCGTAACTCTGTCTGTCTGTCTGTATGTCTGTCTGTCGATTTAAATGAAATTTGGTACACAGAGGTCACAACATTACGCAGTATAACGCTAAACGCTATTTAAATGCAAAGTACACATGTCAGAAGTGAAACTTCTTTGGCGAAATATTCAAATATACACAAAAAAAGAATAAATATAAATATTCATTTGAAAGTCTTGTTGTTTTATTACAAAAATTAAGTTATGTTAGTCTTTATAAGTTTTAATTTCAATTTAATTTTAATATATTGCCATATACACTTACAATATCCAGTCACATTAAAAATAGCAAACCAGGACCAGATGTCACCTGTTATTTGACTCATACGGTTTTGTTTTGCTTTGACAGCGACGCAGGGCAGAGATACTGTACTTCGTGGATAGAGAGTATTCGGAGTCAGAATAGTGGGTTGTTTTATGTTCGCACCGCACGGTATCTCTAAATGACGATTCCGTTTAATCCGTATTTTGTCTTATTTAGTCTGTCGTATATCTTTGGTTTTGGATTTTGTATCTGTATTTTACTCATATTTAGTCTGTGGTGGAGCTTTGGATTTGACTTGTACTGTGCGACGTTCGCTCTATGCGCGTGCATCCGCTTCATCCGTAAAAATTTTACCCTCATGCACTCATGCGCCTAAAGAAGTTTCACTTCAAAAAAACTTATTTACGCGGACTAAATTATAACAACAATTATTGAGGCGGTACTAAGTTCGAGGGGACAGCTACGAAAGCTATTACAAACCTCCGTATTATTTCACTTCAGAAAGACAACAGAATACAAACAACGAGAATACATACCTTTGAATGCCAAACCTAACGATCAACATTCATAGAGTAATTTCTAAAAAAAGCCAAATAAATCCACGATTATAACCCAGTTTATAATATTTCTACTCTTACATGATTCCGCGCCATTGTATTATCATTATAATGACAACAGCGCAGCGCCATAAAGCAAGAACAAAATAAGGCAATGAGTTTTGTATGTTGTTTAGTTTGTTTGTAAGTATGCTCGATCTTTTGATTAAAATTCATTGGATCCAATAAGAATGAGCGTGAGATAATACCAGCAAATCGGATGAACGTCAACACTTACAAAGACATGACATTTATTTTCTCATTTATGTTCTGATCACTTTTTTTCGCTTTTGTACGCAACAAAAGGATTAACAACCGTGAGGTTTACAAGCGTTAAAGGACGCCAGAGCCAGCATGATACGTATGTAATATATACAGTATGTATTTAAACACAATCTTAAAAGTGCCATTAAACTCGTCAGTTGAGTAAAATCTAAAAGATTTCAAAGGAAAGACTCAAGTCCATACGGCTCAGAAGAAAAATACCAGATCAAAGAAACTTCAATACTCCAACTTAAATGTTTATATAAAACCGTTTAATAAAATACTAGATAACAAAGATTATAAGCACGGTGATAGAATCCTAAGGTATACTGTGTTACAAGTGTCATGTCATTACGGGGATGTATAAAAAAAAATTAACCACTTTAGGAGAGGCCTATGTCCAGCAATGGACCTCAAAAGGCTGATGGATGGATGAAATCACATGGTTAAACTTACATTTATTTTAAATTCATAGTTCCTCTAAGAAGTTGGTGTTCTTATCAGCAAAATATCAAGATTAAACTGGATTTTATATGAAAATATCTGTTACAATTTCTCATGTAAGGTTAAATGGTTGTTTTAATTAAGGCATGGTCATAAATTCCATTCAATAGAAGCTAATTTATATATTATATATAGTAGACTAGTGGACGCTCGCAGCTTCGCTCGCGTAGAATAAGAACCATTAACGACGTCTGCCCGCGTTCGGGTTGCCCACTTGACTTCAAAAATGACAAAGTTTCATACTAAATTTGCACCCCCGTTTTACCCCCTTAGGGGATGAATTTTTAAAAATCCTTTCTTAGTGCTCCCCTACGTTATAAATGGAACCCCTGTGCAAAATTTCAAGTTTCTAACCCTTATAGTTTAGGCCCTGCGTTGATATGCCAGTCAGTCAGTCAGTCAGTCAGTCAGCTTCTCCTTTTATATACAGGGTTATTGGTAATTCGACGTATTCCCGTTAGGAGGTGATAGGGGTGACTATTTGTGATAATTTTGACCCCCATATGCATGATGCAAAAGTGAACCATTTTCGAGTTATCAAGCTTTTAAGCTTTTTTCAAAATAGGTCAGAAATGCAACATCAAAAATTTATTTAAAAAAAAGTATCAATTAAAATCAATTTTTTTCTTCTGATTTATAAAAACGATTAAACAATGGTTATTTATCAACATTGAAACTACAATTATCGGTCCAACTTTAAAAATGCGAGACGATTACCGATATTACTTCAATATTTTCTGAGATATTTGTCCACTAAAATGCCTTGAAAACAAAAAAAACTTATATCAAACTTGGTTTGCAGATTATTTTAAAAACATAACCGTTTTCTTAGCTTTCCAAAAAGGCATAACAACTATGAACTTATTTTAAAAAAACTGAGAAAAACCGATCACAAAGGAAGCAGGCGGAAATTTGTATTCGAACTAAACTTATGGTCATTCTTAAAAATTTCAAAAAAATTTATTAAAAACAATGCGCAATGTAAATAAAACAAAAAAATATAAATTAAAAATTAAATTTAGAACCAAGAAAAAGTTTAGTAATAATAACAATTAATAATAAGTAACAATAAAGACATTTTGTATTTTAGCCTAATTAAAGTTCTTGCTCGAAGGGACTTCCCCTATTGCGTACGCAAAGTCTCATTCTTTTTCTGAGGTGTAACTTAACTACTGAAGTGGTCAAATTATTTCGAATCACATTAGCTGCGTTTATCATTTTTGTTTTGAGTTCTACCGCGGATGACACAGGCAAGACATCGTAAACTAAGGATTTCATGTGAACGCATAGACTTAGAAATCAACACAAAGACATAGAAATCAACCGGCGTTAAGATCGGACTCCTCGTAGGCCATGGAATGGGTCCTCGCCCTATCCAACGATTAGGAAAATGGCTATCAAATCATCGCCTAATTGACACCAAAATGTGTGACATCCGTCTTGCTAGTACATACGAGTATATCATGTTTTGCCTTATAGCCAAAGGCAAGTCTTCAAGCATTTCATTTGTTAAAAAAAATTCGTAAGCGAGCAAAATTGGTTCATCGATAAATTCTTGCACATATCTTTGTAATTAATAACATGGACTGGTGGTTT
This sequence comes from Carterocephalus palaemon, assembly GCA_944567765.1. NCBI lineage: Eukaryota > Metazoa > Arthropoda > Insecta > Lepidoptera > Hesperiidae > Carterocephalus > Carterocephalus palaemon. The sequence goes on along the minus strand of OX155643.1, from coordinate 6,754,287 downwards.
TCCGGCATTAACCAGGACCAATTCCGTGGCCTACGAGGAGTCCGGTCTTAACGCCGGTTGATTTCTATTTCTCGTATTGTCTCACAATAGGGGAAGTCCGTTCGAGCAAGAACTTTAATTAGGCAAAATTACAAAATGTCTTAATTCTTACTTATTATTAATTGTTATTATTACTAAGCTTTAACTGGTTATTTCTACTTTTTGTTTTATTTACATTGGGCATTGTATTTAATAATTTTTTTGAAAATTTTAAAGAAAGAACTTAAGTTTAGTTCGAATACAAATTTCCGCCTGCTTCCTTTGTGATCGTTTTTTTTTTTCAGTTTTTTTTAAATAAGTTCATAGTTGTTATGCCTTGTTGGAAAGCTAAGAAAACGGTTATGTTTTTAAAACAATCTGCAAGCCAAGTTTGATATAATTTTTTTTTGTTTTTTAGGCATTTTAGTGGACAAAAATCTCAGAAAATATTGAAGTAATATCGTTAATCGTCTCGCATTTTTAAAGTTGGACCGATAATTGTAGTTTTAATGTTGATAAATAACCATTGTTTAATCGTTTTTATAAATCAGAAGAAAAAAATTGATTTTAATTGATACTTCTTTTTAAATAAATTTTTGATGTTGCATTTCTGACCTATTTTGAAAAAAGCTGAAAAGCTTGATAACTCGAAAATGGTTCACTTTTGCATAATGCATATGGGGGTCAAAATTATCACAAATAGTCACTTCTACCACCTCCTAACGGGAATACGTCGAATTACCAATAACCCTGTATATAGACATTATGTTTTTGACCACCATAAAGAATATTAAAAGTGTGGCTATTCATGTAAGACCAAATAGTAAGCATACACAGAAAGTTTTAAAATCACCTCATTGCTACAATAGGTTTATTAATTTCCAATGAATACCTAATGGGTTATGATTATACTATTTTAATTGAGTAATAGTTACGAAATGCTTACGATTACAAAAAGAAACCGATCAAAATTGAAGTCCTCATAGATTATTTAAAATCTTGTCTTCCCGTGGAAAATAAACAAATACGGGTTCTTTGGATGGGTACGTGCGTTTAAATAATCCACATACCTTTTAGAGACCGATTTCTAAAAAGGTCGCAGTTGGTATTTCTTTTGTGTTTCTATCATGAACGTTATGCATAATATATTCGGGATTCGGGAATCATGATACGAATATTTATATGGTGGCTTAAATTATGTTAGGTTTGTATGGCATATACGAGATTTATGGTAATTATGGTAAGTATTATTAAAACCATTTATTCGCGTACAACAAACATGTCAGTAACATGCTAACGTTCAGCTTTAAATAATTATGAGTTATTTGCAAGAGTACCTATTATTTGGTTGCAGAGAAAATATTGTTTTACAAGATACTTATATGGTAACATATATATCAATGCTTATAACCATTTACGCGTGAGGCAACGTTTTACAGCGAGCCCTGTAATTTGTGTTATTCGGAATTGCGGCATTCACGACAAATAAACGAACTGATCATCCAATCACGACGGATCGTATTTCTGTGTTGCTTATTATTAGGGTTCAGTTGCAGTCTACATGATTCTAATCTTGCCAATTTAATTTCCGTTTGCTAAAATGCATTTAGGTACCTATTTGTAGTTTCGGGTCATCGCACTCATTGTGTTTTGTGCAGTAAAATGAAAAGTTCTATTATTAACTGCAACACTGGACAGAAATCTGGGATTGAAAACAAAGTCGATATTTGCTTTCAATATTTTGTCCAGCAATAAAAGTTAATTAATTGTGTTTAGTTGGCTTCTCTATGGGGACGAGGACCTGATAGTTAACAATTTATTTTTGCAATTTATATTAAAAATCTTCACGACTCATTTGAAATCTTATGACAATTCATTGTTTATCTATATGCAGTAGTACCTGAAAAAATAGGACTAAAGGCATAAAGATATTACTAGTGTATGATAAAAATATAATTTTATTTACAATTCCAAACAGTTAATTGGAAAAATAACGATATTTACCTGCATTGGCAGTATTGACTCGCAATCCTTGATACATGCCTTCACATATATTTTTTCCTACGTGGACAGCATGGTAAATTATTTTTGCCTATGCTTTTAATACGTTTTATTACATGTTATTACGATACGTAAATTAAATTAAGATTAAATAAAATTAAGATTAAAAATTAAACAATTTTTAAAATCCGCAGTTTAAGAAGGATACACAATGTTTTTATGAAAAGTAAGAATATTATGAAAATATCTTACGACAGATGGAAAAATTAGCATGGGTAGCCGCCAGACCGCAGTGAAATTAGCTTAGTTGACGCCGGTTGGCTCGAGAGCTTAAGCACTTCTCCGTGGACGAGCATTTGAAGGCAACTTTCAATTAAATTTTTTTACCCAAACTATGAAATAGATGATAGAGACTTTGAAGTTAATTAGTAGGTACTTGATTATAAGGGTTCACCCAGGTATTTAGAACCCTAGATATTAAGTCCCTATTAGAGTCTTGTTCAAAGTCAGCCACAGTCATGGGCGGCAGCGGATCGTTGATACGGCAGACTCGTTTATTATCTTAAGTCCATTAAAAACTTGAATTAAGAAATACGTCACATCTATAAAGGAAAAACATTCATAAATATAAAAAAAAAACAAAAAAAATCAAAAATTTTTTTAATCAATAAGTTTACCGCAGAACTTATCTTAATATCCTTTTAATAAGCACAGCACCTAAAACAGTAGCAAATAAAGATTATATTTTGTATAAACATCCTCCTTTTTAGGGTTCCGTAGGTCCCCAAAGGATAAAACTAAGACTTCGCTGTCCGTCTGTCCGTCCATCTGTCCGCCTGTCACCAGGCTGTATCTCATGATCCGTGATAGTTAGACAGTTGTATTTTTCACAGATGATGTATTTCTTTTGCCGCTATAACAGCAAATACTACAAAATATAAAAAATTAAAAATTTAAGGGCGCTCCCATACGACAGACAGTTTTTTTTGCCGTTTGTATAGATATAGAACCATACGTGCGCGAGTCGGACTCGCACTTGGCCGATTTTTTGGACTTCCTCCGACTTAAAAATGAAGTATCCTTACTTATAAGCGGTTTATGGTTGTTTGCAGAGCATACTAAGAAGCATGCTCACGAGGTGGCTGACCCTGGTGCTCGTGGCTGCGAGTTGGCGCGCCACCGACGCCTGCACGTGCTCGCTCGCACACCCTCAGACATACTACTGCAATAGTGACTTTGGTATGTACAAGATTATATACTGTCTCTAAAATATACTACCACCATAGATAGCCATTAGTCCACCACGCTGACCAAGTGTGGATCGACAGACTTAAACAAGTCATCGAGAATATTATGGAGAACTGTCAGAAATACAGGATTTCTCCCTAGTTTACCCGGTTCTTTCTCACTCGAGCGAACCGGGTTCAACAAAGAGTTTTTCCTACACTGTACAAGTGCGGCCACTTGGATTTGAACCCGCTTGGACTCGAGCGAGAGGTGAGTTCGATAGCCGCTGGGTCACAAAGAATACTTAACCATCAAACTCACTACTGCTGCAATCAGAACAAAACACAGTTTCCTGACTCTTACATTGAGCAAAGATCAAAGAAATAATAAAGATTTAGACATTTTACGCATGCCGGCCGCCTTTTTACCAACGAATCAGTGTCACAATATTTTTATATAAAAGAATATCGCCACAAAATATTTGTTTCATAAAAGATTTCAAAGATTTCTCTTTCATTACATTTACTCTTACCTTACCTTTACCCTTTCATTGATATTTCTCTACGTTACCTGCATAAACTTTTTCTGGTTGTTTCAGTGATTGTCGGCAGAGTTCAAAAAATATTCAGAGGAAACGATTTTTACGACGCGTACAAAGTAAAAATACGAAACGTTTTTAAAGTAAGCATGTTTTTTAAACTTTAATTAGCAGCAATTAAATAAATCACAAGCTAAAGATGGAATCATTTTAAATGCAATCATTATGAAAACTTTTTACGATATCGTTAACATTTAAATGAGTAGGAATACACAAAGAAAGATCCAGTGCACTTAGGTGCCTTGGAGTTTATTTCGAAAAAGTGGCAAAAGAGTGTAAAGACTTATTGGAACTGACGAGTTTACGACTCCCGAAGTATGATAAAGAATGTTACCAACTCGTAAATCGGTTACAAGTTCTTGCTACAGCTAAGGAGATTAATTTGTTTTGTCGATGGCGTATTTCAATACTATATTGTATTGATTGTCTTATGTACTTATTCGAAAGAGATAAAACATAGTGGTATATGCATATTAAAAATTATAAATTTATTTATTTATTTATTTAATTAAAACTTATGCCTACTTTGACAGGTTACCCTAATGCGTTAGCGTGTTAATCCACTATAATTAACAAATCTAAATAATTTTAACTTAATAATAACATAATTTATTATAACATAATTTGTAATGAATGGATAAAACTAGTAATAATATTCTTTTTAGATAAATTTTAATCTAATTTTTAGGCCACCCCAAAGGCAGCGTTGGCATTAAAATCAGGACGAATATTAACGCCTTCTCAGGAATCTCTCTGTGGAGTGAATCTTCAACCCAGGGAGACCTACGTCATAACAGGTGAGAACATCAATATGATTTTGATAATACTAGGTAGGTACTTACCTACGTACAGTAGTGCTCAACGTTCTTAAAACAAATAGATTTAATAACGCATTGAATTCTGAACATAAGCTCATAAAATACAAGCCAGACCGAAAAGATTTGAGCGTTCAGATATAAAAATTATATCAAGAAAACTTACAGCATTGTCTCGTTCGAATGCTTCGTAAGATTAAGATAAAGCACGAAACAGTACTCTCTCTGTTTTGTTCGAGTCACAATCTGTCTATTATAACATTTTAAGCTCTGCATTAACATTATATACATCATGACGATTTCTCTCCGCGTTAAATTGTTGAGGTTGTTTAGTTTTATACATCAGCGAAGTTTTGTTGATGCTTACAAAGAAATTTCAATGCAAAACATTCGTAGTAGGTATCAAATGTTTTCCCAAACTTTTGTTCACCATAAAATTTGAATAGGTAATATAATTTTTAATATAGTAAATAATGAACTGTCCAAGGATCATTAAGGCATCATAGGAACATCATCAACGTGTAGTTAACTATTACTACAAAACTCTTAATTACCAATGATATTTATCTTAAATGATATTATTTATCTTATATGAAGTTGGGAATTGGAAAATAAACGACTACTCCCTTTCTGTACTTAAAAAGCCTTCGACAAGGTGGACGGAAAACCTGAAGAAGGCGGGAAATTGCTGGATTCTGAAAGCACCGGTAGGAGTGGCGTCGTTTATTGCAGGCCTATGTCCAATTGTAAACCTCATAAAGATGAATGGATGGATGGAACATAGATGGAATGGAATATATGTATATGAAATATGGATGGATGGAATACTGAATAATAATATCAGAACTAAGTAACTGAAATTAACATTTTTCGATGTCCTGGGAATTATTACGGGTTTAAAAAATTAAGGAAGTAAGCAATTAAGCTGTAAATTTGACTTTGCAGGTAAAGTGGTACATTTGCAAGCGCAGGTGCATCTCTGCGGGTATATCAACAAATGGCGTGACGTCACTCCGCGGCAAAGAAAGGGCTTCAGACTACTCTACAAACAGGGTTGCACCTGCAAGGTTTGTTAGAATTATACTTAAAACATCTTTACCTTCTGATCTCTTATTTGTCATTATTTTTTTATTTCTCAGTAAACTCAAACATGCTACCAGTTAGGATTGTAATAAATTAGCAAGCACAATTTAAACACAAAATTCTTCAACCTAACTCCAGGCCGAGCCGATCAAATGTTTATATTTCATGAAGCCGAAACCAACAGAACCAATAAGCATTATACAACTAAGCTAAGCATTTCGTCGAAAACACGTCGATGTGTTCGAAGTTATTTGCGAGACAGCGATTATTTATCAACAGTTTACTTGCATAGAAACGTTCGTTACGTACAATGCGCAAATAGATTTAAGCTAAATTATTTTACGGAACTCAATAATATGTACGATTGATGGCACTGTTTACGAACCTCAGACTTGATTCTGACCTGTATACTGTTTTATTTATCCAGTATTCTACAGGTAAACGATTTAAAATATTCTCTTCACATAGATCTGAAATGTACTTCGTATATGTTAGCTTTTATTATACATATGTGAATCACAACATGTATAATAAACATACACAATACCAACATAGTAATACCATCGCATCCATAGAACCAAGGTTACAATAATGCTATGTCTGATATACCAGGTGCACATGAATCGACGCAGCTCCAAGTCCCCGAACGCGTGCGTGGCGAGCTACGACGAATGCTACGAGCGGCACGGCGTGTGCCTGCACGACCGCGGCCAGCGGTGCCGCTGGACTAGGTAACTTTTTTATTCTCTCTTGCCTTTGTCTTCAACCAAAATCAAGTCCACTAGACTACCAACGTATGCTTCCCGTGTTCGGTTCTTCATATCCACTTGCTCCCCGCTTTCACGCATCATCTATATAGAAGGTCGTCTCGCAATAAGTTTAAATAGTCCCGATATCCACTTTAGAAGCCGTTTACTACGATTGTCGGATATGTGACCAACCCAGTGCCATATAGCTTTCTTATAAAGTAAGTGCTTTCGAGTTACATTACTCAAAATTCGTCCACTTCCTTTCATTAATCATTACCAACATCTGGACGACCACAGACTCGGAGTCGAAATATGGTATATACGTGGAAGGAGAGAGAAAACATATCTTGTCATAGTTACATTTATATGTTGTTGATATGTAGGCTGGTATGTGGATGAACGTACCAGCATAACATGCACACCTGCACGGAAGCTGCTTTCTGTACGTGTACTAATTCGTCCGTCCGTCCGTTTACACATTAACATTTATCGGAATACACCCTGTGAGTAGTACACTGCAAAAAATATGCATTCCTTCTCGTTAGAATATACGTTGTATACGTTGCTACTACTGAAGACGAATACTAATTCCAGTGTCTTAAGGAAAACTATGTCGCTGAAAATTTCTTGTCGATGTAAATTGGTCCAGTTAATTAAAGATTACCATTTATTTGCTACTGTCACTACCTACCTTCCTATACAACATTTACTATGTTACTACAACTATTAAATACTTCTAATCATAACTCACAGCATCGTCTGTGACAAAAGTAGAACGCATGGTTTTGCAAAACATCAAACGACTGCGCTTGAGTTGTGATTTTACTCACAGATGCTTTTGACGATAGGGATCAGAAACGGTGAAAGATATATTTTAATTACGTACAACAAATAGCAGATGTGGAAATGTTACTCAAATTACGAGTTCCATATCTTATCTACTTAATGAGAATCAATGATGAAATTTATGAGTTACATAAAAGATAATAAACATCATTAATAACATAACATAGCATCACACCTGTATTTCCCCGAAGGGGTAGGCGGTGGTAGCGGGCATTTTAATTTAGAAAAACCCAGTAGTTGTTGCTCGACACGGAAAACGAACCCAAGACCTCTGGCTTAAGTGCTAACGACCACTACACAGTCTGATTAAGTAGTATAATCCTTAGTAGATGTTGGCTGTTATACAGCTAATCTTCAATCATTGAAATGAAAGGCAACTCTTTTAACGTCTTTTGTTTCTATTTTAAAATAGAAATAAAATAAATATAGTAAAATATACCTAAGCAGCTAAACTCTCTAACAGGTACCTACTAAAAATCAAATTAGTTACTCGATAAAATTGCACTGCATAACGTTATACCAAGAACCATAAGCATTTCAGATAAGGAAATAAACAGTACAGCAAAATTTATTCAGTGGAAATATCCGCGAACTGTGTTACGTGAAACACTAATAAACACTCTGAACCCTTTGATATTTATCCTTGGCCAGTAGACATGTTCGCTCAATACAATGGTATGGTTTACGTTTCAGAGCTCCAGCCCTCACGAGGTGCCTGCAGAAACAACACTTCAACGGAACCATGACTTGATTTATGAAACACCGAATCGATTTGTAAACAGTAACTACTATTTGTATATCTCGATACATCTCCAAGAATATTCCGCTGTTACCTTTGAATTTGTTACTAATTATTTATAGAAAGTTCAAGGCTTCTCAGGGGTATCTAAGCCAAATTATTATTTATATATTCTAACACTTGAAGTGAGTTAGATGTTTACTATTTATTAATGCTGATAGCCATGAGTATTTTAGTTAAGCATACGACTCAGGAAATTTTAAACGAGGCAGCAAGCACGATTTCACTTCAAAAAGAATGAATAAAAAGATCTATATCGATAAAATTCAATGATGATTTATACACGGCAAATTTACGCCACCACTTTTATCAATATTCTTTATTGTTATTAGTGTAATTTTGTTTGACAGAGACTCCGAAATTGTTATTTCGTCCGATAAGGCGAAAAAATTTTAACGTTATTTTGTAATAATTTATTTTAAGTTATATTTATATCTAAGTTAAATTGTAAATTAACATGAATAGTGATATGTTTAGTTTTAAATAAAAAGTTACGAAACATTAATGATTGTTTTATTCCTAAGTTAGTTAAGTATAACCATAGAGTAAGGACCAAAAAAGAAACCGTGGCGTTCAGATGATTTTTAATACGGATCAACAAACTTACCATATCAGTATGGTTGTGGTAATAAGTCTGTTCGATGAGTGGGAAGTTCTCTCTTCCCAGGCGTCGCTGCAGTTGGAGGAGATGCCCGAACACCCATGGGCGATCCTACAGGAGTAAATACAATATGTACAATAACTATATGCAAGCACATAATTATGTATATAAAATGACGAAAAAAAACGCTGTTTAAGAGATAAGCATAATAAATTACGTCGTTTAGATTGGCTTCTGTCGAACCCTACAAACTCATTCAAATCATAATGTACCTAGAATCCGGCTTTCTCATTAGAATTATGTGGGATATAACTTACTGTGGTCTTTACCATCCACATGCCAATATTAACTGTAGGCTTTATGTTCTTACTGTATAAATTAGACAAGTTCCTCGTGATGTTACCCATGTTGTTAGTGGGCCTGACTATACCAACAGCTAACCGTATTAATAGTTTGAACCGCAGAGTATCTAACAGTATCTATGTATCGGTTCTTTGCTTTAAACAAGCATAAGTTCAATAAGTTTCAACGGAGGAGTTTACCCCTATATATGTTTACATAAACCTATGACTGGCAAGGATTTCTATAGTTCTAGGCTCATGTTTCAAGTAATAATAAATATGAATTCATTTTAAAGTTTCAGGACCTTTTATATTTTAGTTTCATATAAGCTTTCTTGTTATTCTCGTATCGACCTCGTCCCATATTGCTACTTGACCTGACTAGGGTTGACATTTTACCGTTCCCAAGGGAAGCCTCGTAATTCACTAGACCGCGAGCCGAGATATGGTCCAATGTAAGTAGGTTGTTTTGTTGCTTACATGTTTATTTATGTAACATGGGGAAAATTGCTACTTTAGCTAGTCCTTGTGTGTTTTTATTATAATGTAACAACTAGTAAGTAATACAATTGTTATTCCACAATGAACAGAACGAACGAAACGAACGACGAGAAAAAGAAGAACAGGAAAATGTTACAAATAAAATTTTACTCTCTATCTTGGTCTTGTAGACCAAGTTAGAGAGCTATCATGAGATAATGATGTGTGTGTCTGTTTGTACAGTTCCTAGCATAATATGCTTCACTATTAAAATTTATTTGATCATATCTCTTCATATTGTGATCATCAGAATCATACCTAAGTAACACTTTATCAAGTCAAATTTTTTACTTGATAAAATGTTACTTAGTTAAGAAAATCTAATCAGTCATTTGAATGACTCAAAATATAGAAGATTGTTAGGGTTCTATATCCAAAGGGTGGAAAACGGAACGTTTAATATGGCTTCGCTGTCTGTCAGTCAGTCAGAGGGCTCTATCTCTCGAACGGATATATGAAATTTTTTCATAGTAGGATAATAGTTACCTGGAAATGATAGATCGAGTTAAGGCTGTTAATGGAAGGCACGCCGCCGAACTTGAGGCCGAGCAGCAGCGCGCGGTGGTCGGCGGCCGCGTCGCGCACGTTCTGGCGCACCAGCACGAAGTCAGGCCTGGAAACACTCCTTGTTAGCTAAATCCATAACATCTAGCCATAACAGTAGCCATACCAAATAGATACTATCGTTGTTAAGAGCATAATGTTGAGACATAGGTTTAATAAATATTCTTGATTCCGTAACCTTTGTATAATCGTAATGATGATTTGGATTTTCATAATATTTATTCGCTTTGATGTCATTTTGATTATGTTCTATAACATGTACGACTTTTACCTCCTTTTTCGCTTCTTACCCAGAAGATAAGAGAAGAATTTCTCGAGAAGAGTTCTTTGGATCACAGGAACATGCTAAGTCGACCATGTGATTTCTTTAGGAAAGGTACTTACTTAAAGCAGCGAGTTACTTTAGTTCCGCTGCGGTACACGGCCATGGACACGTTAGCGCCCTCCGAGGTCGCTGTCACCGTCAACTCCTGTAATACGACAATCAGTTCGCAATACCTGATTTAATTTCAAACGAAAATATGTTTAAAAGTAAATGCTTTTATTGTACAGTAACACAATACTGGTACCACCAATCCACAATGGAGCAGCGTAGTGGAGTAATCTCTACACTTCCCGCATGTTTGTCTGTGGGAGAGACTCGTGCTCAGCTCTAGGACGTCTATGGGTTGCAGCTATGACTATAATACAACAGTGAAGCGATTCAATGATCATGTAGGTACGTGAATCTGGATCACCTCAGTCATAAATCTGACTACTTATATTTAAACAATCTGGCGTCTTATTACCTGAATCGGAATTACTTCATAGGAGAATGTATATTTTGCAAAATCATTGACCAAGTTGTTCGGTGGATCTTATATTTATGATCCTCAGAAAACCGATACTAATGTTGATTATCTGACGAAAGTTTTCTTAGCTCTTCCCCCCTGTCTCTATACTGTGCTCTGGATTGTGATTGTTTTTGATACCATCAAAAATTAAAAATAAGCCATATTTGACATGAAGAACGAAAAGAAAAAGAAGAAAAATTGTTATACCCACCCAATTTATTAATCAATTTTTAACTGTAAGGAAACCGTTAAAACTGACAACAAATGTTTTGACGACTCCGTGGCGCGGTGCTTAGTGAGCCTTACGGCTTCGAATCCCGGCCGGGGCAGATATTTCGCAGATTTGCACTCGGGTCATAGATGTTAAGTTGTGTTGTTTTGTGTGTGTCCTCCACCAGCAACACAGGCCTAGGCCTACCGCGGGGTGTGAGTGTGAACTATACCTAACGCGCATTGTGTATGTCTAACTAGAGGTACATACTATTCAGTGAAAATTCAAAACCAAACTGATTTAATTGAGGTTCCATCAAAGTTGATAACAACTTTATCCATTTTAACACGAACATTTACGTCATCTTAAACTGTTACCGCAAGTGGAACAGTTTGCTTTACAGATTTAGCACCAACTTTGCAATCTACGTACATAATTGATCGGGTTGTGTGCGCGCGCACCACTACAATCACAGTAGCGTTTCAATGAATGTTACGTTCATTTGCGTTCACTAATTGCCTACAAGTTTACTCCAAGTTAAGTCAGCAATCACTAGTAGATCTAACAACGTATTTATTGAGCCGAGTTCCGACTAATGAGCTACCATTACTTCTCGCTCCACGTGTTCTTAATGCCTCGCCCTAAGAAACGCTGTTAGATTCGTTCAGAGCTAAACTTCGAAAAAGCTAATTCTTAATCGCGGAGCGAGAACAACCTTAAATTCAGCCTGCTCCACGCGAATATCCCACTCTCCCGGAAGCCGGCGCCCGCGGAAATACTTCGACCAGTCGGTGTTTTGGTCATCCACCACGAGCAGAGTCACGCAGCGGTCGCGGTTGTACCCGCGCCCAACGGACGCCACAGATGTCACACTCCCTGTTAGGTGGAATTACAATATTATTTATACATAAAAGCTATAGATGCGAGTACCTACTTAGATGTTACTTATTATTGTCACCACAACTTGACAACCTATTCATTCGATCCATCCATCAGCTTTTAGAACTTCACTGCTGGACATGGCCTCCCATAATCGTAGCCACTTCTCTCGATTATGTGCCTTCTAAATCCAGTGTTTACCCGCTGACTTTCTTTAGGTCGTCAGTCCATCTAGTATTTGAAGGGCGGCTTGTGCTAAGTACGAAAGGCAAAGTTTCCTCACGACATTTTCCAACACCTTTGCAACAGGCGACATATAATTAGCAAAGTTTCTTGGTCAGTGTTTATTACGTACATTTATCACATCCCTTCTAACACCTATTGTACAATTTTGAATATGCTCATTACTCTTAAGTGGATAAATATAGGTTTTTATATAGCATATAACAGCAGACTTGATTCATACTGCTATTCACTACTAATCAAGCGAAGTCACTGAAAGAGGAGAATGATTGAGCCCCCTACAATAAATTGTCATGATTTGTGGCAACTAGAATCAATCTTATGTAACCAGATAATTATTAATAATTATAAGTTATGGTCAAAGGCTTGTAACCCTTTACAACCGAGGAAAATAATTTGCTCCGACTCTTTTGAAATTCGCATGACTTTTTCATTGGTGCCTAAGTGTCATGTGAAAAATGAAAAAAAAATTCCTGAAGTCTCTGGTTTCCTGAAAACTTACCCTCACGATCGTAGGGCTTAGGAGGTACTCAAGAAGTGAGTTTTATCTAGTTTAGGGATATTTTTTGGTATTAAATTAATTAAACAGTGTTTATAATCATCACTCTTTATTTATTATCATTTATTAATTAAACTTTAGGTATATATTAAAGAAAAAACAATCAATAGTCATAATAAAAATTTAAAAAAAAATTATTTCATATATTATTAATCTTTTTTGGCATAAAACTAAAAATCAACACAAGTATGACTTTTATTTGTGTAGGCAGATTCTACCCACATCCTCTCCTCACCTGTCCCTCTTCTTCCACTAGCCTGTCCTCTTCCTCTAGCCCGTCCTCTTCCTCTAGCTAGCTCTCTTCCCATAGCCCGCCCTCTACCTCTTGCAGTAGCCAGTCCTCTTGACCCAGTGGAGCCCCTGCTTCGCGATGGGATAGGTGGTGGTGCCTCTTCCACTTCGGATGACTCATTTCCAGTACCAGATCCACTGTCATCTAGGTGATTTAGGGCCCTCGGCACAATTCTTCGTCTTCATCGGCAAATTCCTCGATATCCGAGTCATCTCCATTCGCCAATAACTGGGCCACTTCGTCATCCCTGAGGGTAATCCTAAAAATTAAGAAAACACCATGTTGAACGATCATACATAGAAGAAAATCATGTTTAGGTACAAAAAATGTATGAATTTCCATTTAGGTCATACCACCTAACCTAAACGATCGTGCGACCTTGATTTTGAGTCACAATATACGCCAAAGTAAGCGTGTTAGGTTCAAATTACATACATATACGTATAAAACAACTCTTTTTTAAGTAAATCACACAAAAAAAACAATAGAAATTGCATTAATTTGACAAAATATTAATTACTTACCCGGGCGAGTGCGCGCGCCAAAAAACGCAGCCATCCTTCCCTGTGGTCACGGGCTACTGGCAGGTTCAAACTTGTTCGCAAGCGGCCCACGCGCGTTTTTTACAAGTAAAGGATAGTTTCACGATCGATCGATGCCGGTTGTGTCTCGAAAAGTTGATTTCCGTACGCGCTAGAATTTTTGAAAATCAACTCTCACCATCGTATCAAGCCGGTTGTAAAGGGGTAATATGTAGGTATATGCATGTATTTAAGGTGACAAACTACAAGCAGCTTAAAGGTATATCTGAATCAATATAATTAAATTTAATAAATAGTAAGTATGGAACTACTCGAATGTACATTCTAGCAAAAAATTAATTGTCTCGACCAATTACCGACAACCTCCCGTGTCAGTTATTCAGAGAAATTAATCTGCTGTCCCGTAGATGGCTGACAGGACCACCCGCAATAACCAAAGTATTACATTACAATTTTTATAGGTATTACATTACATTACACATTTTTTTTAGTTATAAGATAGCAAAGGAGCATGCATAACACCCGCTGCCGTCCATGACAACAGTAGGTACTCATTTATGTAACTCATTCAAGACGAACATAAATAAGATTTGATTTGCGTCTTGTTGAGTCTTGTTCAAAATCAGTCACAGTTGTAATGGGCGGCAGCGGATGGGTGGTGCTGCAAGTTCGTTTGCTTTCTTGTATCCTTAAAAAAAACCTGAAAATAAGTGTATCCAGAAACCACAACCGGAACAAAGCACAACCCTTTCTTTGTTCTATTGTTGGGCGCAGGTTAACTCGGGCTTTAGTCCACACGCTTCCCAGACTTCACATGCCTTCGAGAACATTATGGAGAACTCTCAGGCATCAGGCATGTAAGTTTCCTTTTTTTACCGTTACAGCAGATAACATTTAATATCGTAAATAGCAAATAGTCTTGTCATAAATGTCAATGGTGCATGCGTGCCGCTTGAATTTGAACCCGGACTGATCGAATGAAAGCCGTGTTCGATAGCCGGGCTAACAACACTACAATGCTACAGGAATACAAAACAACCGACGCAAAGTACAACGATATGAGAATTAACGGGGAATCTAGCGTACAAATACCTAACAAATTGGCACCCTGGTCTCTGGCGGCGCCCGTCAGCGACTGCACCCGCTGCAGCAGCGACTCGCGCGACTTGGCCGGCGACGAGGGCGCGGATGTGCCGCGCGAGCCGCCGCGCAGGTTCAGGGAGAGGTCCCCGCTGGAGCCCGCACTCGCCGCGGCCGTCGGTGGAGGGGCCGATCCGCTCCCCATACTCCCACCCGTTGCTAATGTAGCGAAACATGAGAAAAGCTTATTATAAGAAAATTGGGCAATTCGTTTGAGCTACTCTTTTATTTTTTTTATAGATAATAATAGCCTAACGAACAAGCCGACGGGCCACCGGGTGGTAGGTAGTTACCGTCGCCATGAACATGAACAGAGAAGTCGTTAATGCTTCACCGACCCTTTTTAACGCATTTTCAGAAGAATCCTATGTCGTAGTCCACCGTGAAAACCTCAGAAGGAAGCTCATTCCTCAGTTAACAAGCGCGGCAAAATGGATTGCTAAAATCGCATTTAAATTTTAGTTACCCAGACAGTGATTTCCATGTATATCAGAATACAAATATTTCTATGCAAAATCACGATCTGACCGCCGCGCTGCGGTGTCGCCTCGAAAAGCTTCCTATGGGAAATTAGATCATTCATGTGTAACAGTGGAGAATTTTGGGCCATTGAACAAATGTTTCTAGCGTAAAACTTCGACAGCGCATTCGGTACAGTTGCAAAGACTGAACATCATATTTTTACAACAACAAAGAAGAAAACTTATTTAGGTCCCGTCTTGTTATGTTCTTGTTTACTCCAAATAAGTATAATATACATTTTTACAAAATGCCAAGAAGCGAATTTCGTGCGCTGCCCTCTTCGCTCAACGAAAATTAATTGTATTCAGTTTACAGAATCGGAATAAAATTCAAAATATTTTAAATTACAATGTAACTATAGGTTCACAGAACCTTCCATAGGACGATTAATAGCACCACGATTCCTAGATTTTCTTCGCGATTTAAGTATTTTAGGGTAAAGTAAAAGTATTCCTTATCAAAAGATATCTACAATAAAAGTAAAAGCAAGATGTTAAATTACTTAAAATTAATTTCAAAACTTGTTATAACAATAACTTTGAAAAGGATTCGGAAGCTTATACCAAATGTATCGATAGTAGTAATTTTTAAATTAAAAGCTTTTATTAACTTCACTCGTATGTATGTATGTATGTCCTGGAATCTTGCAATCAATATTTCACCCACTTCCACTGAAGCTATCGAGCTGAAATTTGGCACACATATTTGGTTCCGATGAAAATGTACGAAAAAAAATAATTATCAAAAGCTTTTTTAAAAATAATATTTTTTAATAATTAAATTATTATAGATAGAACCTTACCCTGGGAGGTCGGCCTCTGATTCTGCGGCTTCGGCTGGCTGGTGGTGGCCGGGCGGCCGGTGTAGGGGTCCACCTCGCCCTCATCACAGTCCGACTGCAGGTCCCCCGAGCTGAATCTGCGCAACGCGTCCGCTGAGCTACGGCCGCGTCACCGCGCCGCACCACGCCACATCGCGCCGCACCGGGACAGGGACACGCATGGGAAGGAAACCGACACACACGCAATGTAGCCACTCATCGAACATGACACTCACCCGGTCGCGCATTCGCTTACGGAACTGTCGCGCTCGACCTATTCTCGATCCAGTTTCAATTTCCGCGCAGTAATGAATGCGAGCTAAGTGTATTACAAACACTAAATCTGTTGATGGAGGATATTGTGATTGAAAACCATTCTCTCATGTTATTTTATGTTCCAGCTGTGCTTGCCACGTCTAGCATTGTAAGCGATCACATCGAAATACAAAATCTGCATCGAGGGTTAAAGCGCCATGCACTGAGTTTAGAGTCGTTACTTGCGGCGGAGATTCACCTGTACGCTTGTACTCTGTGACGAGATGCAGCAAATAACAACTGAGATGATCGCGACGTGGTCTTAAAGAGCTGAGATAATGAGTGGTCCTACACGGTATGTGAGCAGCGGGATTGGAGCGTGGACGGAAGGGTCAAGTGCGGATGAGGGTGGAAGCAGCGCAGTGAAGCAGTTCGAGCCTTTGGCGGTCTCTCAGTATGGCATAACTTGTGTCCAAGTGCCGATTTAACACATTTATATTAACAAACAATGATTACATTGTAATGTTTTTAGAAAAAAATCATTTAAAAAGTGCATATGAATATCGCAATTTTTGAAGACATTGATTTAGGATTTTTAATACAATAAGTGATTGTAGAAATATATTGTAAGCATATTATACTATAATATATATTAACAAATTAGTGGCCACTGATTTTCCCAAACAGGTCTTTCAAATTTTAATTATTATACTGGCGATTTCTATGTGAATTCGAAGTGTAAATAAAGGTAGATATGTTATTATGAACCCCGAAAACGGTTTGGTTAAATCTGATCAAAAGTGTTCATACTTGACATATTCTTATAGATTCTAATGCCAATGAAATGATGATTTACTATGAAGTTGTCTACCTTTTTTTACTTGACATTTAATGCTATAAAAGAAAGTTAACCTTAGCCATATCCACCAAAAAAAGCGTATTAATGAGACTCCAACAACTAAAATAAAGCGCCTTCGCTAGCAAATTTGTTTTTAATGGTTATTTATGCTTATTATCATTACAATTTCATGAAATACAAGCATTGTCAAGAATAAAATTCATCTCATATAGATCGTGTCAATAGTTTTAAAGCATCTCAAATATCTGCCGTAGGGTAGTTTGAAAGTGATATGATATTACTAATTAGAATTAAAAAGTATGAATTATGTATTATATGTTTAGAATCGGAAGAAGAAATCCATGCACGAACATTACAAAATAAACGAATTGAGCGTGTTAAAATATATAACGTAAACAGATTTAAAATATCTTCGGAACAGGGATAGAATAAGAAAAGAGTCATCACAATAGAATATCGTTTCATATTGGTTATATAAGTGGGTAAGTACACTGAAAGTTTTGCGTAACTCATTAATAAAAAAATTTACATAAAAACTATTTACTGCTTTTCGAAGCATTCTCCATTACATTTTAAACACTCTTTCATTCGATCAAACCATGTTTGAAAACATGAGGACCATTGGTCTAAGGCCTCTAAGGGCTCGTGCTCGTTAAAAGCTATCACGGCCTCTTCCGGCCTCGTAAATATCATACCTCTCATCAAATCTTTATTTTTTGGCAAAATAAAGAAATCGCATGATGTCAGGTCTTGGACTATGTGCGGTATGCTATGTACAACTCTACCTTTTTATGTGTTTGTGTATTGTGTGTTCCGAAGCATTGTGATGGTGCTATAGGATGCGACTTGTTGGTCGTTTCTCTAACATTTTCAAAGACACCGGGCACTCAAACCACCGTTTGATTGTACCACTCAGCATTAGGAAAAAAACGCAATATTTTTTGTCTACGTTTCTCACCTGCCTCTATTTTGTTGTTTTTCTGTCACATTCGGACACCCGTACAGAAGACTTGCTTTCTTTCCGGCATGTAATAAAATTATCATGTTTCATCTCTTGTCTCAATGTCTAAACAGCATTTTAACGTCCGTGATCGTACTTATACAAAAAAAATTTACACCAATCAACACGAGTCCGTTTTTGTTCTGGAGTGAGTTCAAGAGGAATCCAGCTTCAACAAAGACTTTTTTAACTTTTTTAACTTTTAAATTGTTGTAAGATGTTAAGTTTCAAAACATTGATGTAAGATTTTTTGAATTTATAATAGGTATATAGTATGAGCCATACTATTACCGAAATGTCCTCGAATCTCCTCACAATGATAGAGTGTTCTTCAATTAGTTGCCTGACAGTAGCCACATTTTCCTCAGTGATCGCAGTTGAGGACCGACGGATTTCATGGAGAGAAACACGGCCACGATCAAATTCTGCGTACAATTATGAGCGTCCAGGAGCGGCAGAACTTTCAGTGTGCCCTACGTACAATAAAATTATAATTTCCCGGGAGCCTGCCCCTTCGGGGTGCGTAGTACAATTATAACACAGCCTTGGTGTGATAATTGAGATACTTTTTTTTTAATCATATCTAATGAAATTGTATTAATCCAAACAAATTTCTTCCTATGTAATTTTGTAACTTAAAGCTTTAATAATACGTAACCGTTTTAAGAATACATACCTTCTTTTCAAGTAATTGACATTGGAGGTGAATGAGCTCCGAAAGCTTGAGAAAGACAGGGTTGATGTGGTCGCGGCCTGCGGGCCACAGATGCCAGGACACCCCGACCGATCTATTTTGACCGCCCCTACGGTTAAGCAACACGATTAATAAGATTATTCACTTATACATCCATTTACCATTTACTTATTATTACAATTAACTACACTAGTACTTACGGTACATATCATTACTGTGTTTTAATTTTCTTCGATTTTCCGATATGTGAATTACGACTACCTGTATGTTCTGTTACACGAGTACATAAAACCTTGCTGCTCCGGTATATTTGGAACTCGAAGAAAATAAAAATATAACACCACGTCTGTATTTACTTAAAGGGATCGGTACAATTGGTACAGGTAGGATGTAGGTATGTTTAGTACACCCACATTACACCAATTATCATTATGTTCCACCTAAGTAATACGCGATGAGCATATTCCCAACATAAAAACGAGGTCAGAATCCTGTCAGTGCAATTCAATTTGTTAGGTATTAGTCTAACTAAACAGTAATCAATCCATCATGCTACAGGTATTTCCAAAAATTCAACTTAAGTCTTAGTTAGTCATAATAATCGCGATTAACGATTGCGAAATTTTAAGTGGAAGTTGATATTTAACAGTTGCTATCCGTAGGAGAGGAATCACAAAAAATAATCAAGATAAGATAACTGGGCGTATACCCCGTGCCGCAATCTTACAATATACTGCAAGATATCTCACAAGTTCAGTCATTCAGTCAGTGCGCGTCGATACTTGTTACGGTACGTTACGTTATCGATACGTTACGCTATCGAGAGATTTGGTTACAACTAAAACGAGTGTTTCACCTCACAATTTACTATAGTGTGACGTCACATAGTAGTCGGCCAGGCTACGAAAAAGGGACACGCATCGTTTATATCAAAAATTTCTGTGAGAGGAATCCTTCTATCTAATGGATAACATAGCCTGCGATACGAAAAATAAATTCTGTGACAAAGTTAATTAACTATACTTAACTAGTACAAATAATACCAAGTAAAACTTGCTCATGATCTCATAACATATATATATGGTCTACAAAGTTACGCTACGCCAGATGAGGTCTAAAATTGTTTTACCGAATACGCAAACCCAATGACAGGAGAGTTCCGAGTTCACTAATTCACCATTCATGTACTTAAATAGAAACATCAATTTAGGTACATACTAATAATACATGCAGGTACAGTAGGGACGCACAGAAAATCAGCGTTTCCATTTTGAATCATGGCATACTAGCTATGCTTAGTGCGGTTCCTATTTTCCATTTGGATACGTAACTGTTTTATAATTTAATTTATATTATATTGTTAAATACTCTATAAGTAAGTAAATGTGATATTGTTTATTTGCTGCGACCCATAGACGTCCCACTTGCTGGGCACGGGTCTTCCCCACAGACGTAGCTGCGGGTGGTTATTAAAATGTTTATGAAACGTGATAAATTCGAATTGTTTCGGTGGCAAATAAATTGAGGACTCTACGTTTAATTACGAGTATTAACCGCATCACAGACCGTTTTATCCGGTTATAATGAAAACATATGAAACGTGGCGAATTATTCATTCCCAAACTTATTACGTGTTTAAAAGCACTCAAAACCCGGTCCTTGTTATTTCATCGCTTAAGCTGAACCACTAATCAGAACCGAGGCACTTTCAGCTACACTTGAGTGCGCGCCTGCCAGCTCGCTCGCACATCACGGCGAATAATCATAAAACATTACTTTATTATCAGGCACTTAAATAAGTTCAAACTATTTTCTCTCACCTCTGATATTAATAAGCCTTGGTTTTCGTTATTTTCAGATACAATACGTAAGGCGAGAAAATACAAAATTAGTTTATTATTTGGTTATAACTACGCCTACCAAAAACTTTTGCTTTGTATCCAAATTACTCATATTAACCTGTATTAACTATCACTCGTAATTACTTATGCGAGAGAGATTCTTATAAATTCTGAGAAGAAATTACCTATCTCATCTCCATTCTATTCTATTTCTCACTCTATGTGTACTTAGTGTATCTAATATTTGTGGTTTTACAAAAACTACTTGTAAGTATACTTACCAAGTGTATTCTAGCCACAAATAGCAGCTCAGCAGACTTAGCAGCTTAGAGATGTGAGTGCGATCTGCTGGAGCGGAAAGTAGCGGAGCGTAGCTGGAGCGGGGATAGCTGCGGATAAAATAAACAGCTTAAGTTACACATAATATAATACCTATATTTTTTTAGATTAAAAGCAACTACGAGTATATAAGATTATGTAAGTACAAAATAAAAATAGTTTTTTTAATTATTTTTATTTGCTTTATCTAAGTTTATTAGGTATTGAGCATCCTGTAGAACATTGAGGCTACAGCATCAGCTCAAGGTGAGCATGACTTGGCAATACCACCGAATAACATACATACACAAAATTTCAAACCTATCGGATCTGTGAAAGTTAGCAAGACCCTTTTGACAATTAAGGAATGAGCTTATGACAATGAAACACCTAGATAGATCTACATAATTTTATAGCTAGAAACCAACACGATCACTTCGCTTTTAAATCAACAAAAACATTAAAATCGGTCCCCATTATTTAGGATACGATGCGACAGACAGATACACAGACGAACACGTCAAACTTATAACACCACACTTATTGCACACCGGGGATTGAAAATAAAAGTTATTACTCATGTTTTTAAAAGCTTTTATTTAACTTCACTCGTATGTATCTATGTTATGTCCTGGAATCTTGCAATCAATATTTCACCCACTTCCACTGAAGCTATCGAGCTGAAATTTGGCACACATATTTGGTTACGATGACAATGCATGAAAATAAAAATAAAAGTTATAAAAAGCTTTTTTTTTTAAAAACAATTTTTAATAATTATTATTTAAAGTGAATTTAAAAACAATAGAATGAGATCACGTAGGTACACACATACATATATAACTATATGGCATTTTATGGTAGCCTGTCTCGAAAGTAGTTTGGCTCAGTGCCAATAAAATTGTCACCCGTGGTGGAGGTGGTTATCTGACGGCCACCCTGCTGACCTCCTCCGTTCTGTATAGGTCACCAGGCTACATTTTAACTAATCAAAATAATAATTAATGTGTACCTAACACGAAAAAGAATTAATAAAGATACAGCTACCTTTAGTACCTTTTACCTTTAGTCTTAGTTAAAAGCGTCCAATGCTATAATACTCATTACCCCATAACTGACTACCGAACCGACTATTGGTATTTTCCCAAAAAACGCAAGTAACTGCCCTTTGTCAATTTAAATTTGAAATTAACACATTTAAGGCAACCAAATCTTGATTTCATATCATAAAGCTTCTAATCAGATTTTTTTATAACTGTAAAATTATTTTTACAGTATATTTCGCTACAAGTGCGGAAAGCCTGTCATTGCAAAGAGTTCCGACAAATGTCTACCCGAGCCGAAGGCGAGGGTTGACAGTCGGAACAAGTTGCAATGACGATTCCGCACGTGTACTGAACAACTATTTTTAATACAGTTGCGAAAAAATGAAGCAATTTAATAAAATAATAAAAACAAAACTAAACTCGCAAAGAACATTTTTGGAAAATGGCGCCAACCGTAAAAGAATACAGAGTATTGCAGAGATTTTTTTTTGTTTTCTTCACCCATTCTGGGTAGGCAAAGGGAACTATGCCCATACAGCCAAGTCTTCAGTAGAATTTTTTTATTGACATGAAATTTAATGAGATGAAATGAAGTGAAACCTAACCTAACTCAATGAATCAAATCATTAAATCTGATATTGAAACAAATTAGTAGCTTCTTTTTAGAAATATTTGCATGAATCATAAAAACTTCTATGAATTTTTTTTTAGTAAGAACTTCGTGGTTGGTTTTTTCTTTTTAATAGACATTATTTTGACAGTTGGGAAAGAGAACGCACGAGTTCGGAAAAGGTAAAGAAAAAGCACGAGTGTGTAATAGCTCACTTCCCGAACGCTATACGTCCCTGTAATACGCCACTTTTTGAGCAACTGTATTAAAAATACCTATTCCATAGTATCACACATAATGTGATTGTTTTTTTTTTTTGGATGACAACATGGCGTCTGGTAGTGGCTGTGGTGAATTTTGGTTACCTACTGTCATGTCTATAGTGACCATTGATTTATTATTTGTTTATTTCTCTATACTATCTATGATAGTGACACTCATAAGGTTAAGACGAATTGTTTGACGCAAGAATGAAGAGATCGCTGCTTAGCGATAATGGAAGCCCATTGCACATTAGATATCAGGTTGAATATAATTATTTAAGGACGCCCATTGCACATTAGATATCAGGTTGAATATAATTTTTTTTTTAAATGTTTATTTTTCTATGTGTGTAATAAAATCTTAATATATAAAAATGAATCGCAAAATGTGTTGGTAAGCGCATAACTCAACAACGCCTGGACCAATTTGGCCAATTCTTTTTTTTAAATGTTCGTTGAAATTCAAGGATGGTTTTTACGGCGAGAAAAATTTGAAAATTCATCCCCTAAGGGGGTAAAACGGGGGTGCAAAGTTAGTATGATGCTTTGCCGTTTTTGAAGTTAGTGAATGTGTAACGCGAGCGAAGCTGCGGGCGTCCACTAGTGTTAAATAAATAAAACTCTCACTCTGACTGAACACATACTTCCGCTCCATGTCGGATAAATTATCTAGTAATGATCTATTAATTATATAAGATTAATATATATTTAAATTAAAATATGATATTGTTAGCAACTACCCTCATAAAGCGGTCAACTAATCGACCGTGCCTATATAAAGCCAAACGCAGCCAACAACAGGGCTCACTCTCTGCTCAGCCGTCGAACGGTAAGGTAGTCGGTACATACGCTATGTGTCGGTACCTAACGCTACTATGCTGTAAGTACGTTCCATCTATTGATGTGGGTGTTGCCGAATCTGGTACTTATTTGAACCTGTGTTATTTTTATTTGTTTTTCAAGTGGCTAAAATCAGAAGTTTGATAAAATCAGAAGTTTGATAAAATCAGAAGTTTGATAAAAACAGAAGTTTTGATAAAATCAGAAGTGAGGATAAAGAACGCATTTGTCCACTATTTAACGAAAACTAAATAACAAAGCCGTTTTTCACGAATTACTAAGTACTGTGTTTGTGTTGTGTTAATTGTGTAGCCTGTGAAGTGCTTGTTTCCGCAAATTTTAGACCGACTTGGTCTCGCGGGATTTGAGTTATTTGCTCACAATTATTACCTTGATACCTACGCAAACAGCCATTGGTTTTAAATAAGAATGCCACGAGAAGAGCTAGTTAAAACGCCGCCTCACTCTGGGGCTAGACGTAGCCGTCGTAGCCGTCAAAGTGAATATTGACAAGACCATAGGCGTGGTTCACGATCGCTACGCGTTCGCGCCGTGTTTGAACTCGTGAACGTGTTCACGCTGTAGTAGAAATCGTTCATGTTCGCATCGTGACAGACTCACTCGCGTTAATCTAATGACATAACTGGTTCACGAGCACATCGCAGTCGCTCGCGTTATTAATCACGGTCAGGTTAGGCCGAGTCGGCACAAAATTGAAGTACAACTTATTCTCAGTCCGCTGGGAAGCTCGACCGCTTCATACCGCGTAACTAAAGTGTTACCAAGCTATGATGATATGAGTTTAAGCCGATATGAGTTTATACTGCTTAGTGGTGCACGTGGTAAAACAACCTAGGCCGCAGCTTAATACAGGTGCCTTGCATTGCACCGCATTCCTTGAAAGTGAGTTTACTCTTCTGCTAATGTTTCAGAAAATATTTCCAATGCGCACGCAACGCAAAAGTGAGCTCTGCAGACGCGTGTCTGACGCGTATGGAACAAGCCCTGTGGACGTGTTCCTGACGCGTATGGGCCGTGCACTGCAGACGTGTCCTTGACGCGTGTGGGCCCTGCCTTGCGGACGCTGCCCACGCGTATGACCTGCTGTGGGAGGGGGCTTGTGCTCCGTCGACGCGTACCACGTATACGCCACGGGTGCTGCCCGGAGGGCGTGTGCTGTCTGCGCGCCACGGGTGCTGCCCGGAGGGCGTGTGCTGTCTGCGCGCCACGGGTGCTGCCCGGAGGGCGTGTGCTGTCTGCGCGCCACGGGTGCTGCCCGGAGGGCGTGTGCTGTCTACTCCGTGGGTGTTGCCCCGAGCGCGTGTGCTGTCTGCGCCGCGGGTGCTGCCCGGAGGGCGTGTGCTGTCTGCGCGCCACGGGTGCTGCCCGGAGGGCGTGTGCTGTCTGCGCGCCACGGGTGCTGCCCGGAGGGCGTGTGCTGTCTGCGCGCCACGGGTGCTGCCCGGAGGGCGTGTGCTGTCTGCGCGCCACGGGTGCTGCCCGGAGGGCGTATGCTGTCTACTCCGTGGGTGTTGCCCCGAGCGCGTGTGCTGTCTGCACCGCGGGTGCTGCCCGGAGTGCGTGAGCTGTCTGCCTTGCGGACGCTGCCTACGCGTATGACCTGCGCGTCGTTCTTCGAGGGCGAGTCTCGGCAGTGGTATGCTTAATAGTGGAGCCTATGCCATTACTGCCGCCAGCAGATATGCTTAATAGTGGAGCCTATGTCTGTCGAATAACAATCTAGTGGTATGCTTAATAGTGGAGCCTATGCCATTACTGCCGCCAGCAGATATGCTTAATAGTGGAGCCTATGTCTGTCGAATAACGATCTAGTGGTATGCTTAATAGCGGAGCCTCTGCCATTACTGCCGCCAGCAGATATGCTTAATAGTGGAGCCTATGTCTGTTGAGTAACGATCTAGTGGTATGCTTAATGGTGGAGCCTATGCCGATGATTTATTACAAGTAAGCTTACTAGTGGAGCCTCTACTCAGTGTAAAATTTATTTTAAAATCGAGTCGACTCGTCTACGTATGTGCACAGTATGTTTTGTTTGCGATTTATAAAAGAATCGTAAATAAATAAATGTTCAAGTTATTATTTTCGCTTGTACGGAGTGGAGACAAGATTACGTGGGCTTGTCACAACATCTCTCCATTTTAATTGTTGCATTGCAGTGCGTTTGATGGTAGTCCGGAATGCTATCATTCGCAATGCCTTGTATTTTTATTGTTGTCCATATGTTGTGTATAACTGTGTCATGTCATCCATGAGACTTGAAGCAGGCGCAGTCCTGGTGAACTTGTACAACTTCAAAGTATTGCAATGATGACGACCCTGACGATGTTAGAGAGCCTATAGGTGCTTCTGCTTGTCCTACTACCTACGCCGTACCTGCCAATGCCTGAAGAAGTGCAAGGTGCAGCCGAGGACGGCGCACTGTCAGG
The DNA here is from genome assembly GCA_944567765.1 of Carterocephalus palaemon. NCBI lineage: Eukaryota > Metazoa > Arthropoda > Insecta > Lepidoptera > Hesperiidae > Carterocephalus > Carterocephalus palaemon. Next base: position 6,727,891 of record OX155643.1, on the reverse strand, counting down.
AGAGGCCGTGTTAGCAACTACCCTCATAAAGCGGTCAACTAATCGACCGTGCCTATATAAAGCCAAACGCAGCCAACAACAGGGCTCACTCTCTGCTCAGCCGTCGAACGGTAAGGTAGTCGGTACATACGCTATGTGTCGGTACCTAACGCTACTATGCTGTAAGTACGTTCCATCTATTGATGTGGGTGTTGCCGAATCTGGTACTTATTTGAACCTGTGTTATTTTTATTTGTTTTTCAAGTGGCTAAAATCAGAAGTTTGATAAAATCAGAAGTTTGATAAAATCAGAAGTTTGATAAAAACAGAAGTTTTGATAAAAATATACTATTAATATAAAATTAAAAATATCGTTAGCAGCCTGTCACCATTGCCGGTCGATAGCGGCGCCCGGCCATTGGCATTTTTCCAATTGTAGCGAATTATATAAGTAGAATAACCCCGTTAAACCGTAAAGTTTGTAACGAACAAGTCGTTACAAACTATAAAAAAAATCAGTATCATTACGTCCAGACAACAAACAATGGCACACATACTCGTATATAATAAATTATAAACACCGTAAAAATTAAGAATATTTGAGTAAATTTTCAACACCAGAAATTACTACTTCTACTTATATAATTGACATGATGGTGATAACCTCTGTATAAATAATTGTAATCGGCAACCATACTTTATATCAGAATACAGTAGCTATATACATATATGTATATCTAATTAATTAGATAACTATAACAAGGCAGAAACGAGTGCGCCGATTATTCCGTCAACACTTACTTTTCGTCTCGCAGCACGTGCAACATCGTCCAAATACTTATGTGAATGGAAATTAAACTTGGAAGGATCAAGTGTCGTCGGTAAGTTGGTCGGTAAGTCAGGACGTCTCCTGGCCCGTGGCCAACCGTTACGCGTTCTGCAGGATCGATCCCTAAGGAATAACGCTAAGCTGCTCAAACACCCTGCTCCAAATATTATCGAACCAATTTCCATGGTTAGATGCTTCAATATCCGTTCGTAGACGATCGCTGACGTCCCACTGCTGGGCACGGGTCTCCCCCACACACTCTGCTGCGGGAGATCTAGAGCATACCCCACCACGCTGCTCCAATGCGGATTGGTGGAGAGTTGAAGAGAATATTGACATTGTATCGTAGACGATATACTATTGCAGTGTAATGCACGTGCAAATTGTCAGTATAATTTATTTTATTGTCTCTTGTGTAGTTAATATCTATTATTAAATCCCTTTTTATTATTTTAAGCTACAATCCATAGATAGTGCTCCAATGCGGATTATTTATATATGTAAAACTAATATAGGTATATATTTATATGGTTTCACCTACATGTTTTTTTTATTCCTGTATCTAAATGTGTCTTTCCTTTGGGTGTATAATAAAGTATTTTTGTATTTTAATGTATTTATATGCAATGGCGCCTCCATAACCAATGGTAGGGCCTGCTGTCAACGTGCAGTTACGAGTAGTTGGTACTATATTTCTGCAGTAAAATTACGTTTCGATCATATTAGAATTGAAGTAGGTACGTGTTTTATATATTCTAAATTGGAATTGTTAGTGGTGTGTGGCAATAGTGTGGCAACCAACTATTATTATGGGTAACTGTTGAGCGTTGATGTTTGTTCACCTCTATCTGCCCCTCCGGGGAAATGCAGGCGTTATGCTATGTTATGTCCAAGTTAGAACTAGCTATATTTCGAACATGAGGTGGTGATGAACGTCGACGTGAACTTTTACTATAGAATGAAGCTTTGAAGAATGAAGGAATATATAATGGAAATTAAAATAATAAAAGCTTGGAAACAATAATCTGCGATACGAAAAGAAATATTAAAGTAAGCAAGTATTTCTAATTTAAAGTTCGCGTGTGCAGTCAGGAACAATTCATCTTGTCAGAGTCGTACATAAGGACCTCCCACTCACACCTGAATAAAATACCACTGTATTCCATGTTGTAGCAAAGCTGCGCCAACAGGGGCCATTAAACTAGCCTGAAATCCTTCTTGTGATATAACTCGGCCCGGTACCACCCTAGCCTCATTTTTCACTGTCACTATGAGAGCTCTTAATCTTTTTACATTTTCTCTGAATTAAAATTCGTTTCGTTTTAATATGAAAATCATTACTGAAAATCATATTACTGAAAGAATCCTAAGTATGTATAGATTTTGTAAAATTCATAATTGTACTTTATACACAGTAAAAAGACCTATTCAAGTCAACTCATGTAGGTACAATAGTGAAACGTGATCATGTTTAATCGCTAATGGCTTAAGGTATTAAAACCCGTTTCAGTTTTCTTAATACCTTGCATTATTCGTTTCACGCTCGGAAAATAAAACGGCTGGGTTCGTCCTATATAATTTACTTGCTGCTATTCATCACCGCCCTACATACCCAGTTGAACTTCACCCCGCTTCCTGATCACGTACGATTTCGCCGAATAATTTGTTACTGCTAAATGTGTGCTACAATCTTTGAAAAGTCTAACATATTGCTATTCTACATACCAATTGGTATAGTTTTAATACATAAAATGAGGGGATTGTACTTACAGATCTACGGGTCAAATCCGAGAACGGCGATTTTCGCTTACAGGGCACTGGTTGAGAGTAACGGGTAAGTGAAATGAGTCAAATGGGGGTGCCTTCGTTGAAACTGATGTGGAAATCGGCGGGAGGGCGGCACGCCAACGGTATTGATTTTGGGCGGCAACGTGCCAGCGCACGCCAGCGCCATCTACGCGATACGTCCGAACCTGCAACTACGTCACTAGGTTCTACTGAGCACTTACTTAGATGGCGCCGATATTGTCATTGTGATGCTCGTATTTCTGTAGTTAGGAAGATAAAGCTGAAATAGATCATGCCCATGCAAGTGTTACGTAATGTCATCAGTAAGTTCTCTTTAGTTAAGGCAGCTAAACGACTTGTCGTCTTGCTTTACGTCAATCACTGTTTTCACTAACAAAACGAAATTTCAATGACAACTTTAAACTCGTAGTCTGTATTCATTCACTTAAGTCGTATATCTGCGACAGTCCGAATCCTTTTCTTTTTCCTTACAAAAATATTAAAGTAAATGGGAAACTGTATTTGTTGGTTTGTCCATTTTCTTCTCCTAAAGGGAACGTTGGTTCGTAACTATTTTTTCCCTAGACTACTGTCACACTGTATCATGTCAAGAGTGCTGTTGCATTGACTACTTTTGTTTTTGACAACAACCCATTAGTATGTATTCTGTGCTACAACGACAAAAACAAAAATATTCACATCAAAGTCGTCTTCACAAAAATGAAGTGCGAATTTGTAACCACACTTGCTGGGTCGCGAGATGTTTTTATTTAAGACACATTTTAATAGATGACCGTCGTTAAATAAATAAAAAAAAGTGTGTGCGTGTAACCTTTACGCGCGATTGAAGCTGCGGGCGTCCACTTGTTATTAACATAACATTTTGTTAACATTTAAAGGATTTTAAAATAGCAAACCCAAAAGCATATTTCTCAAACAGTTGACCTTCAAAATAAGAATAAAAAAACTGGAAGAGCAGCGAAGCATCAGCCGGTGTGCTATACCTGCTTTTTTCCTTGTGTGAGTGCAGCGTTACATTCTTAACAGGTGAGAGGCTTGTTTGTGGGCGTATGTCGTAATGCCTGACCGCCGACGCAATACTGCGTTGTTTAGATGACTCTACTCATAAGTAACCCAGCAGAAAGGATCAAAACTGGCCTGCATTAATCAAAAGCAGTAATTTTACATGAATATCATATATATTTTTGTACTAAAAGTCTTAAGCTTTTAACTTTTACACTACTCGCTCTACAATTAAACTCTACATTGCATTATCTAATCGTTCATGCAACTGCAACATAGTAAAGATAATACAGTTACACAATTCATTTGCAAGTAGAAACCTAGATGAAAACTCTATGCCCTCCGTAATGTTACCTTGTAACTATGGTTATAAATTTATTTAATAAAAGTACATATTTAATTATTATAGATATTTCTTAATAGTTGGAAGACCTTAGTATCTTCCTCTTAGGCAATGATACGTGCGCAGGAAAGACTTATCAGTCAGGTTAAGGTAACCGACTCTGTTCCAGTGTGGCCGCGGGCGTTAGCAGAAAGTAAATTTTGTTGTTCTGCGGCTGTGACTTAAGGCAACTGCACACTTATCCGCACCGCATTTTTATTTACTACCTACTGCATTAGATAAGTTTAAGTTAGTAGTACCTAGTAGTAACTAGCTTAGTTTAATTTAGGCTTGATCAATGAATTTAAGGTAGTTCGTAATGTAACGTTTGCGTGTGGTGCGCATACTGTTAGGATTATTAAATTAAAGCTAACTAGGCAACATTAGGTGCATTACCTAAGTTGTCGTTATGTTAGAATTTAGCTAGCTTATAGTAAAATAATAAGAAACTAAGATAACTAAAAACTTAGATTTTAAGAAATTATATTTGAAGGTGTACCTTATAGCGAAATAAATTTCATTTTATATTATCAATACCATCACAGCAAAGGCCAAGAGCTCATAGTGCGGATATGTTCCTAATAAATTTTGTACATGCTAGCAAGTCAACCTTTATCACATTTTTACCGGCAGATACGAATGGCGTTAAGCCTTCTTGAGAGAACTTTCCAGAAATATTAGTAGATACAAAGATTCTGAAAATATTTTATACCTGACGAAGTCGCTGAAAAAAAAGAGTTCTTTCAATTTGCCACACAACATGAATATAAGGAACAAACAAAATCTGAGGGTATTAAAAAAAGAAGCACCAAATGAGCAACAACAGGTTGTATGGCAAAACTGGGTTGCACAGCTCCAATTTGCCCTGCAGAATGTCTGACGTCTTACTTTACTACTAAATACCACCATCATTGGACACTACGAGTAACTTACGTTTAGCGCAGCTGATCGTTTCCGACATAAGTAAGTAATGTGCGTATACCTTTAGCCCACGCCGTGCCGGCGTCGCGAGGGACGTAGCGCGGAGGCAGTGCCGCTCCGTCCCGCGCTCCGACCAGTCCCGTCATGGAGCGTTGATACCCGCTGATTCATAAACAAAGTGTTAAACTATCTGTGAACATTAACTAGTGCAATATGTTGGCCATGTTGTGTTACGTCTTCGTCGGCGCCATGCTGGCCACCATTCAGGCTCAGGTATATCCAAGACTATATATTATACTAACAATTCCCTTATTACTGCATGCTGACCACTCTAGACTTACTAAGAGATACAGATGACCTCATCTACAGGTTTTTAATTTATATGTTATTGTTCAATGTTACAGTTAAAATTATATGACACCGGTGTTACAAATAACATGCGTTTTACGTACTTCATATTAGTAACCTTGTCCAAAGTTGCGGTAGAGTCAGTAACTGTTATCGGATGGATACTTGAACGTATACAATTTGGTTTTTCAACGTGTGCTCATCATCATTAAAGTATTATGACAATAACATCGTAAATTGAGTGTTCAAAGTTATCTATTTACGGCAATTTCAATTTCCGTATATTTCAGTGAAAGTATTTAAAAGTTTACCAGAGCATAGAGCGTAGCCAATAAAATACAGCTGGTGCTTAACTTATTTAACACTACTAAATACCAAATTAACAGGATATAAATACAATAGGAAACAATAAATGAACGTTTTTGCATATCGTTTTTCCTTTGAAATACTACAGCTTCAGGAAATGTAAGCATTAAAGTTTGAATGCCGCGCCAATATCAACAGTTGGTTGGGCCTATAGAGCACGTATTACATAAGCTGTGCTGGTTAACATGACATTGTGTTACGTGAGTGGGTAATAGGCAACGCATCGCCGTGCGTAACCTAGTTTCTGTCAACGTGTAAGAGTTTTCGCTCGAGGGAGGCATTATCCTTTATAATTTAACCTAAAATAGGTACTAATTAAATAACTGTTTTTTTGATTAGTCTCTATTTCAAGCAGCTCTACCTCTATGAGAGCTTCTACTCTTGCCTAGTACACTGTTGTTTACTTGCCATATTCAGTTTAGACTAGAAGGTTTTTTTTTCTGAATTACTAATATTGAATTAGCATACCGGGCTGACATGACGGGGCAAGTTTATCATCGCCTAATGGTTCTTAAAATACTCAATCTGGTGATATACACGTTTTGTTTTGAAGATGTTTTCACGTTAATAACATGAACAATGAATGGACTTTACTTTTACGCGTTATCAACATTCCTTGAACATAAAAAAAAATGCTTGCGCAGGTGCACTGGTGTATAAATACATAATTACGCTGCCCGTACATACGCACCGTTGTCCTTCACTTATTGTTTGAAATTTGAATATTTAACACACTACAAACCGGTTAAAGTGTCACAGAGCACATCTTCAGTTTTACAAATATTTTAATAATTGTTGTGTTGATGAAGTTCAATGAATTGGAAAAAAAATATATCATACTACTTATTATAGATATTTATCAATTTGTAGTTTTAAAGTCTGTGATAATAGACTTATAAGATTAAACAAAATACATTAAAGAAACAACAGTCATGCTCCACCAACTAACACGGTAGCAGCGTGGCGAATGCGCGATCATTCGTGGCTGTGGGAAAGACCAGTGCCCAACAGTGGGAGATGGATATGGACGACATATTTAGCCAGTTTATTCAAACTTAAATTTATCAAAGAGACACTAAGGCCGATGTAGCATTGTTTAATCTATATACAGGGTTATTGGTAATTCGACGTATTCCCGTGAGGAGGTGATAGGGGTGACTATTTGTGATAATTTTAACCCCCATATGCATTATGCAAAAGTGAACCATTTTCGAGTTATCAAGCTTTTCAGATATTTTCAAAATAGGTCAGAAATGCAACATCAAAAATTTATTTAAAAAAAAGTATCAATTAAAATCAATTTTTTTCTTCTGATTTATAAAAACGATCAAACAATGGTTATTTATCAACATTAAAACTACAATTATCGGTTCAACTTTAAAAATGCGAGACGATTAACGATATTACTTCAATATTTTTTGAGATTTTTATCCACTAAAATGCCTTAAAAACAAAAAAAACTTATATCAAACTTGGCTTGCAGATTATTTTAAAAACATAACCGTTTTTTTAGCTTTCCAACAAGGCATAATAACTATGAACTTGTTTTAAAAATACTGAGAAAAACCGATCACAAAGCAAGCAGGCGGAAATTTGTATTCGAACTAAACTTATGGTCTTTCTTTAAAATTTCAAAAAAGTAATTAAAAACAATGCCCAATGTCAATAAAACAAAAAATATAAATTTAAAATTAAATTTAGAACCAGTAAAAGTTTAGTAATAAGAACAATTAATAATAAGTAACAATTACGACATTTTGTAATTTAGCCTAATTAAAGTTCTTGCTCGAAGGGACTTCCCCTATTGCGTACGCAAAGTCTCATTATTTTTCTGAGGTGTAACTTAACTACCGAAGTGTTAAAATTATTCCGAATCACATTTGCAGGACATCCGTCTTGCTAGTATATCATGTTTTGCCTTATAGCTAAAGGCACGTCTACAAGCATTTCATTTGTTAAAAAAATTCGTAAGCGAGCAAAAGTGGTTCATCGATAAATTCTTGCACATATTGCACATAATGCAGATTAATTTGACTACTTCGGTAGTTAACTTACACCTCAGAAAAATAATGAAACTTTGCGTACGCAATAGGGACTTCCCCCTTCGAGCAAGAACTTTAATTAGGCTAAATTACAAAATGTCTTTATTGTTACTTATTATTAATTTTTATTATTACTAAACTTTTACTGGTTCTAAATTTAATTATAAATTTATATTTTTTGTTTTATTTACATTGGGCATTGTTTTTAATTAATTTTTTTGAAATTTTAAAGAACGACCTTAAGTTTAGTTTGAATACAAATTTCCGCTTGCTTGCTTTGTGATCGGTTTTTCTCAGTATTTTTAAAATAAGTTCATAGTTATTATGCCTTGTTCGAAAGCTAAGAAAACGGTTATGTTTTTAAAATAATCTGCAAGCCAAGTTTGATATAAGTTTTTGTTGTTTTTAAGGCATTTTAGTAGACAAAAATCTCAAAAAATATTGAAGTAATATCGTTAATCGTCTCGCATTTTTATAGTTGGACCGATTATTGTAGTTTTAATGTTGATAAATAACCATTGTTTAATCGTTTTTATATCTCAGAAGAAAAAAATAGATTTTAATTGATACTTTTTTTTAAATAAATTTTTGATGTTGCATTTCTGACTTATTTTGAAAAAAGCTGAAAAGCTTGATAACTCGAAAATGGTTCACTTTTGCATGATGCATATGGGGGTTAAAATTATCACAAATAGTCACCCCTATCACCTCCTAACGGGAATACGTCGAATTACCAATAACCCTGTATATGTATAAAAGGAGAAGGTGACTGACTGACTGACTGACTGACTGACTGACTGACTGACTGACTGACATATCAACGCAGGGCCTAAACTATAAGGGCTAGAAACTTGAAATTTTGCACAGGGGTTCCTTTTATAACGTAGGGGAGCACTAAGAAAGGATTTTTGAAAATTCACCCCCTAAGGGGGTAAAACGGGGGTGCAAAGTTAGTATGAAACTTGGCCGTTTTTGAAGTCGTTAGACGGGTAGACGTCGTTAATGGGTCTAATTCTACGCGAGCGAAGCTGCGGGCGTCCACTAGTCATTCATAACATTTGTATTTCTCCTTGCACCAAGTGATGTAGGTGTATGCAATCATATCTTGACGACTGCCTTACCTGTTACACAAAGGAGCATTGGCAAGCGCGTGTAATATTTTATCCCCAGGGGCACTACAATAACGTCCAGGCATATTGCAATTACTTCAGGCATAAGTTAGTCTAACTAACTGGGTGTACACTCTCAACCCTACCTTACATGGCGCAGACTACCAATGCCAATACTGGCGTGTTGGCTGCGCAAGGCTACGCCTACGCAGACCTCGCTCAATATTTTTTGTGTCAACAGATCTCCAATAACTCCAACAAGTACAGCTTGAACTGGAAATATTTTAATCAAATTATATCTAGAACAACAATGGGAGGAAAACCTTTGTTAGATAGGTACTAGTTCGACGCTAATAAAAAATATTTTTAGGAGTATGTTTTTGCGTTTTTTTTACGAACTGTTCCCAACAAAAGAAAAAAAATATAATTATAAAACAATGACATCTTCATCAGCAAAGGAACATAGGAACCGGGAGATTCGATTTCGCGTAGGCTTATATACGCTAAGTATGATCGTAGACGGCATCTATGTATCATTTAAGTATTTATAAAATTGTATTCGATATTGTATTCATTTCCGGTCGAAAATATTTCATGATTCATGTTTAGCATAGCTTAGTTGATCCATGTGACAATATGGACTTATACGGTACTTGGTTTGGAGCCGTAACAAGTTCATTCCTGGAATACCTTCATGACTCAAGTCGTAGATACATTGACTCATTTTGCATGTTCTAGGCAAAACACAATGTATGTTTACAATGAATCACGTACTGAATATTTAAAATGTGTTATCTCAATTCCTGATCACGTTGGACGTTAGTTTCATATGAAATCTCCAAGGAGTTAAATACGCTACACAAGTCATTTGGACGAGAATGTTGTTACCAAAAGGAGAAGAGCTTCGACAATGAAACAAAATCAACTTTTTTGCGTAACCATAAATCCCAGAAATAACAATCGGCAATAGGCAGAGACTTAAAACTTTCACAAAATCTGTTTAGTGTGGCCGCTATCACAACCAATAATATAAAAGTAAAAAAAATTGATCCCAAAGGGAGTCCCCATTCAAAATGGTCTATAAAATGGGTTTTTCGGATAAACCGCCCATGAAATTTTCACGAAGTACGTAGTTCTGTGACTTTAGCACCGTCACCGGACGTTCATTAATTATGGACAAGTCGTTGATGATTATATTTTTTAAATGTACTTTCTCTACTGATCCTACTGGCTCTTACAAATTTAATTTTGATGACTTTATTATGAATGGACTTTTAACTAGTTGTATAAGGTATTTATTTCTTACTAGTGGACGCCCGCAGCTTCGCTCGCGTTACGCTTCATACTAACTTTGCACCCCCGTTTTACCCCCTTAGGGGGTGAATTTTCAAATTTTTCTCGCCGTAAAACCAACCTTGAACTTCAACGAACATTTAAAAAAAAGAATTGGCCAAATTGGTCCAGGCGTTGTTGAGTTATGCGCTTACCAACACATTTTGCGATTCATTTTTATTATATAGAATATATATCACGTGCTGTTGTGTCAAAAATAACCAAATAATTAGAGTTAGTATCGTTAGGTGGTTCTGGACCGTGCGAGTCCGACTCGCATTTGACCGATTTCATTTTTAATTACAGAGTTTCATTTAATGTGCTGTTAATTTTATTTAAAGAGATTTCAACGTCATCAAATCTCTTGGTCTAATATTGAAAATTTAAAATTGTTATCTAATATTGGTTAATAGTTTAATCTTTCTCGTAGTACCAGAGAACCAGTGAGGATAGATCGATAGATAGAAAAAAACACCATTCTTAATTTTTTCCATATGAGCTTTACAATACGATACAATGATACTATGTTCTTTGATGGTTTGTTACCAACAAAGTACATCGTATTGTCCTTCTAGAGTTAATCACCGCATGAAGTAGTGAAAGATATAGCCTATAAAGCGATGTGACATCACATTATGGCTTTGAATTTAACATGCAACATTGCCCTGGCGTGCATCGCATAAATATGCGATATGCAGCCACTTCACCGGATGGCACTTCGAAACCTGTAGTAGGTACCTGGAATTGGTTCCAGAATATTTTTCATACGTAACTTATCACTATCCGTTTCTAATCTGTTAAAAACAGAGTGGACCGTGAGAGTCGACAATTCGTTGTTCGTGGATCGTTCACTGTTAAATGTCACTATATAAAAACAATCTGCGTTTATGTTATAAAAGCTCAGTAAAATCGTATAAGAATCTGTTTCTATATTTCTACAGTATTATTCGTTGTATAAATAGAAATAATTCGCGTGACTGAGTTTAGTCGTTGCACTGACACCTAACCGAGGTTATGTCTTCTGATGTTTATCATTAACGCTTCTTAGAATGCAGAAATGTAGTAGAAGCAAAAAAAATTTTAAAATGAGAACAGGTTGCTACGTATGCGTAACCTGCGTATTTTAGATAAAATCAGAGTAAAAGCGAAGCGAATCATATGGTTCTCGTTGTGGTGATTTACCTAGACTTTTAACAAAGTCTCAAAAGAAAGAATTTTCACTTCCTTCCATTTCTGAACTTGTTTAAATTAATCAACCCTAGTTCAAAATAACGCTCTTCTTTTTTCTGAATTTGGCTATGGCTCGGCGCGTACGAAACGTAACACTTACACGAAACGCTCTAATTGCGGCCGCGGGCGATCGCGATAACGAATGTTCGCGGAAACCCCAGAGCTGCCGCTCCATACTTAAAGCACTTAAAGCAAGTAATGCATCTTCTTACCTTGAGTATTTCACTTTTAGAGGACTTCAAAATATACAACAAGCCATAAGCATATCTGGAACAATCGGTCAAATAGTACCTACTATCCTTGAATATTTAAAAATCATCCTACCAATGTCCAACTAAGCGTATCTTCCTTAACACTTCGTTAGGTCTTGGATGTCAATGGTTTGATGTTGATACAATTGGAAACATTAATCTTTTCATCTCAGATCACCTTTTGTTGTCCGAGTATGATTTACGACGCTATCACGAATTCAAAGAGCAGACTTTGTAGTCTGTAAAGGCGATCCTGGCTACGAAGCGACTTGATTGCAATACAGATAAATTTATCGCTTTTAGTTTCATAACAATGTATAGCCTGCGGTATAAAATGTGTAGTTTAGACGATTGTCATAAGTGTAGAGTAGATAATTATAGTCACAGAGCGCAGCAGCAGAAAAATAAATTTCAATGTCTGTCTATACATTGAAATTTATTTTTTTATGATATAAAAAATATAGTTTCTACATGCGATTCGACCATGACATCAGTTAAATAGGTACTTAAGTATAGGACTTTTAGTAGACTGGGGTATTTTGTTAGTATTTAGAAAAATTGGATTGAGAGATAAAACCGCTTTAAGTTAGTTTTGTGAGAACTTGCTAATAATAGTCCAAGCAGTCTCTCAGTATAAGCATAGAGGTATAAATATAGCACCAGTATCATACCAGCCTATTCCTATTGCACAACTAGTACTTAAATAATAAGTTAAGTCAAGTATTGACATTTTTGCAATAACAATATTACATTACGTCATACCATGTCCAAGTTGTTTTGGACAAGGCTAGTTATCTGATTTGCAGGCGTATCTGTAAGCCATTGTCTGCACTGGACGTCTTCTTAACGCCTCAAGGCTCACAAATACCTTGTCCAATTGTAATCAGTCAATAGGATTAGTGTCCAAAAATATATTTTCGAACACTACATTCGTTGGTACAAAAGTCAACTAGCCAAAGTGTAATTTTGACAGTTTTTACATGACATCAATATCTTGACACAACGCATACTGTGGCAAAATATTGTAGGTATATGTGGCATTTCAAGTATAAATGTTATTAATACAAATAGTTTTTCTGCATACTTAAAAATGTAAAAATTCTTCTTATGTAAACTAATCTATGTGAGATTAGTTTACCTACTTAGTTTACTGCCAAAATGACACTATGATTAGTTGACTTTTGTACCGACGAATAATTTAGGTAGGTACATTGAAAACTTTCCAAGGATTTTTTTATTATTATATCTATCAGTTAAAATAATACCCAATTACAAAACCCATGCGTATTGCGTAATTCTTGTAACAATTCAATATTGTTTTATGCAACCTGTTAACAACGGGTTGCGGTCACAGGCAGTCAAATGACATGTCATCAGTTGCGGCGATCAGTCAGCGTCAGCCTACAGAGCTACAGACCCATCATTGAAGACTTCCTATTTACACACATACGAGTAGCCTATAAGTAATATTAACAATACATACTCGTGGGAAGACGCAAATAAGACGTTAAGCTGTAACCGACTCTTATAACTTCATCTATTTCCGGCTAAGTCAAGGATTTTCTTAGTATAATTTTATTACACTACTGCAGAGTTCCTCACGTCATATGATCTTTACAGCTATAGTGAATGCAGCAGGTGATATTTGATCTTACCAGAGGTACGATTAAGACAGATTATTTAAAGAGGTGGAACATAAAGTAGCCATGATTTTTACTCTTTGTTGTCTACTAGAGCAAGGATGGACTGCTACAATTTAATTTTGCAATATCTAGTTTATCATCAAGTTCAATCAAGCACTTCCCCTATTAATGCAAATTGTAACATTTGTTGAATATTTTGTTATGAGGTCAAGACTAAATTATAAGGATACCATTGTTTAGAGCGCTAGTAAAAAAATAATAATTTGCAGTTACTCAACTTGTCTATGTAATTCATTGTTGTATAATCAAATCAGCGCGATTATTATAATTTTAATACTAAAAAGTAAAATAACTGTCTCTAATAGACTTTGGTTTTTAATAACGATCAACAGTAAAAATATATAACGGAAACGGAACATTTTTTTAATAATTGAATAGTATAGTACCTAGTTGATTACAAATAAGGTCCAATCTAGAATAATACAATTGAATTTGCCATGGCTATCGTTTATGGCAGGTATTAACCAAAAAAATAACTTTAAAAGAAGATCTTATCGTAATCTAACTGTAAATGAGAAATTAAATAAAAAGCTACATTAAATAAATTTAGGTTACTTAAAGTAACGTTAAGAATCAGTGATTTTATTTGTTTTTTATAAGCCATACTAGGTTTGAAAGTATGACACGAACGCCAATGGTTTGCAAGTCACCACGACGGCCTACAGTCGGCGCGGTGACGTAGCCGCAACAAATATTGGGGCCGGCCGAACCGGTCCGCCAGATAATTACATCAGATGTGATATCGTGATACATATGGGGAATAAATAATCTTTCATTCACGTCATATATGCACGTTGACATTCAGAGAAGCAATAGGGTACCAACCACAGTGTGGGATTTAAAAAAAGTAGGAAAGTAATATTGTAAATTTTAAGATATAGAATCCAAAGGTGAAAATAAATATCCTACTCATAAATAACGTATTACCTATTATTTATTTATTTACTTTACGCTTTATTGTTGACTACAATGGGTGGACTTATTGCCTGAAGGCATTGTCTATACCTACAAGTCAACCCTTGAGATGGTGAGAGGTAGCGGTAGGCGTTTATGAATTTTAAACGGCAAATCTAATTTAAAAAAAATAACAGTAAAATTTAAATTATATGCAATAAATATAATACATTTAATTATTATACATTTAAAATACATACGATACATACAATACATACATAATATAATTATACATACAAGCCTAAATATATAGTATAATACACGTTAAACACTGGTGAAACTAGTCAGTGGCTATATTCCATATAATACTTACGGACAAGATTTTTAAAAATTATCTCTGCTCGAAACTCTCCTAAATTCTTCAGGCAAGTCATTAGTTATTATTTATTACTTTCATTTATTGTTTTAATATATATAATATAACTTAGGAACTGAACATTTATTGCACAAACTTCATTACATGTTGCTACACACACATGAAGACATTAATGAAGTTAAATTGTAACGAATGTAAATCACTATTAATCTTGGACGAATCAACACTTAGTAACTGTAACAGGTTCTTGCAAATTCCATAGTGTTATACTCGGTCATCCGAGAAATTAAATATAAAAACCCATTAATTTAAACAACCAGTGCAATACTATACAGCTTTGTGCAATATTTATCAATAGCCTTGTAATTGAAGAGTGGTAAATAGTTAAACATTCGGGGGTAGTTTTAGAAAACCATGGCACATCGCAGTGGGTACCTAGCTACCTACCTTCCTTCATTCATTATAAATCCAAAATTCACCTAGATTTGAAAATTATCAGGTTAAACTTGAATTTTGCTAAACATTCTAAAGGTTTCATAAGTATTTTTGTTATCGTCATGAAATAAAATGGGTCCTTACAAGGTCCTTACATTTCTTTCTTCTTCTATTTTATTGTCTGCCAGTGCCTTGACTTAAACCAAAATTCAAACAACATTTATCATATCAACAACAAGTGACATTTATCATCATAATATAAATACGATAAGCTTAAACTTTGTGCACCTTTTTAAGAAAATTACGTGGATGGAGGTTCTTCATATGTAAAAGTTCACAGTTAATGTTCATATGGAGCAGGAGTGCAAAAAGCTAACGTTTTGATAGAATATGAATAAAAAATATTAAATAAATAAATGAATATATTGCACATTCTACCATTAGTTTAGCGCCCTACATGCTGGTTGTTTGTTACCTGGATACGATGGCATGTTATTTGTCACATGTCACTTTGAAAATTGCTTCGGATTAAGCATATGATTATAGAGATATTTATAGTCTTTAGACAATAAAACCATAATAAAGTTTAAACTTAAAATTTAATAAATGAAAGGTTGAATTTTGACCACTCGGCGACGATTAGTATAGATATGATGCAAATGCAGAACCGAAAGCTTTGGCGAAAACGACCGAAATTGTTATTTTACTATGGAATATTTAATGAGCCCGATTCCAAGAAAATAAAAAGTTTTAATTTGAGATAATTTATTAAAACAGTCGATAATTTCAAATAGTTGCGTGCGTCTCGAATCAGTAACCCAGTATCGGTAGCCAGAGTTTATTTCGTAGCAAGCAAGAAACACGAGAAGATATTGATTGCGAAGTAGGTACTCCAGCGGCCTCCAAGTTTGATTTATCTATTGTTTCTGTCTCAGCAGGTTCTGTCTGTGCTCAGATTGTTTAGTAATAAAATATGCGTCAAAGATTATCATCAAAGTATTAAATATTGTGCAATGCACTATACTTCTCTTATATCTTAAGCTATTTCCAAACATATTGCTATCATGTCGAAGAGACATAGACATAATATATACAGGTACGTGATAATAAGGGTTCATAAGTAAATAAGTAAAATAAACTCTAACGTTACGGCATGTCCATCGCGCATGTCTGCACGCGGCTTACCTTGGAAATCCATAGTACTAGAAAGCAGTAATACCTATAACCACAGAAAGGATATAACTTTAATGATAATCAGTCCGGCAAAAAATTTTTTTAGCGTTCCTCTGACAACGAAGACGTAGCAAAAATATTTCTGTGAAAAAAATCAAATAAAAAAAAAAAGTTTTTGCTTAGGTAGAGTACATAATCGATTGTTAAATGACCAATTTAATCCACGTCCTTACCACAAAGTAGATATTAGGTACAGAGATTAAGCTTCTTAAGAACATGCAAAATTGTTACCTATTTTGGTAGGGTTGTCACAACAGGTTAAGAGAAATTAAAGAAATCATTTGTTAAATAGTTTTATTATTCAGAATATAAAAAGAATACTACAATAAGAACCAATACAGAATAGAAAATAGAAAATAACATACTTTACAAATTTCTTACTCTAATAATTTTATTTTTATAATTTTTATTTTTTAATATTTTATTATTTATTTTTATGGTATGGAAAATTCTAAATCTAATATATAGTTTTTTCAAGTAATGTATCAGGAAACACTCACATGGCAAATCAAATCCTAGCTGCAGCGTCAGGTTATAATCTATCATATTATTGTACTGTCACCGAAGTTACGCAGGAAAAATTTCAGTTCAATAAGACATCTGGATGTGGTTCAAATCTCACTTGCAATACTTAAATTTAAAACACATAGTACGTACCAACCCACCCACATACCTACAAATGTTTAGTAAAAGCTTGTAATAATAATAAAAAGGTAAAAACACACCGTGTAGTACACATTTCTTATTAAAAAAAGGATAATTCCGTAAAATAAAGGTACTTACTTGAAAAAGTAATAATCAAATATTTACTTACCTATTGCACTCCTTGGGATAGTTAAAGTGTGGTTAAAGTATGATATATTTTTATTTTTTCTAGCATTATTCATACACACAGTACAATATACAACCATTATTATTAATACCACGTTTTTATATTAGACCAGCTGACCCGGCAAACGTTGTTTTGCCATATAAATAATTTTTAGTTGATCGTAGAGGGTTGAAAATTCAGGGTTGTATGTATTTTCTAATGTTGTATCATAAAAAAATACAAAAATAAAAATTTGTCTAAAAATTAAAAAAAAAAAATTAGGGATGGACTACCCTTAACATTTAGGGGGATGAAAAATAGATGTTAGTCGATTCTCAGACCTACTGAATACGCATATAAAATTTGGTAAAAATTGGTAAGGCCGTTTCGGAGGAGTACTGCAACAAACAACACATTGTGACATGGAAATTTTATATATTAGATTTATATCTATATCTTTATCTTATATCCATACTAATATTATAAATGCGAAAGTGTGTTTGTTTGTTTGTTTGTTTATTTGTTTGTTTGTCCGGCTTTCACGTCGCAAGGAAGCTATTATGTATATGGTATTGTTTTTGTGTATCGACATAGTGAGGAGGGTGGAGAGTGACGTAGGCTACTTTTTACCGCGGTAAAACATCCCCATGGGAAGATATCGATGTTTTGTTATTTGATAGATATTTAGTTCCGAATGTTATATGGCGTTAGTAAAATTCATTTTCAAGTTCTGAATCACGTATATGATACACAAGTCATTGTTAATTCCCTTTGACCACGCGGGCGGAGCCCCGGGTAAAAGCTAGTCTATTATATTAGAGTATATATATTTATACTTATACTTATACTTATACTTGTACTTGTACTTGTACCTGTACTTGTCCTTGTCCTTGTCCTTGTACTTGTACTTGTACTTGTCCTTGTCCTTGTCCTTGTACTTGTACTTGTACTTGTCCTTGTCCTTGTCCTTGTCCTTGTCCTTGTCCTTGTCCTTGTCCTTGTCCTTGTCCCTGTACTTGTCCTTGTCCTTGTCCTTGTACTTGTACTTGTACTTGTCCTTGTCCTTGTCCTTGTACTTGTACTTGTACTTGTACTTGTACTTGTACTTGTACTTGTCCTTGTCCTTGTCCTTGTCCTTGTCCTTGTCCTTGTCCTTGTCCTTGTCCTTGTACTTGTCCTTGTCCTTGTCCTTGTCCTTGTCCTTGTCCTTGTCCTTGTACTTGTACTTGTACTTGTACTTGTACTTGTACTTGTACTTGTACTTGTACTTGTACTTGTACTTGTAATTGTCCTTGTCCTTGTCCTTGACCTTGTCCTTGTCCTTGTACTTGTCCTTGTCCTTGTCCTTGTCCTTGTCCTTGTCCTTGTACTTGTACTTGTACTTGTACTTGTACTTGTACTTGTACTTGTACTTGTCCTTGTCCTTGTCCTTGTCCTTGTACTTGTACTTGTACTTGTACTTGTACTTGTACTTGTACTTGTACTTGTACTTGTACTTGTACTTATACTTATACATACTTATATTTATTTTTATATTTATATCTAGTGGACGTCCGCAGCTTCGCTCGCGTTACACATTCACTAACTTCAAAAACGGCAAAGCTTCATACTAACTTTGCACCCCCGTTTTACCCCCTTAGGGGATGAATTTTCAAATTTTTCTCGCCGTAAAAACCATCCTTGAACTTCAACGAACATTTAAAAAAAAGAATTGGCCAAATTGGTCCAGGCGTTGTTGAGTTATGCGCTTACCAACACATTTTGCGATTCATTTTTATTATATAGATATTCAAACTTGCAACTAACAAAACCAACAATGTGCGTAGCGATTACCCTGCGATTTTCAACTTGATGTGACAGCGTCAACCGGTTTTTTCCACTCTCGCCGCGTACGCGACAAGCGGCCAGTGGCCACACATAGATGTCCCGCGTGCTTGTAGGAGTGCAACCGATTTGCACGTACCTATGAAACTTAATCTCTGTACCTAATATCTACTTTGTGTCCTTACTCTGCATTGGGCATTGACCTCGGCTTTATGTTAAGATAAGTGCATTGCCTTATAACATTAACCAGACATTGACATAAAACTCAATTTATTATCTACGCTTCATCAAATTTGTCATTTAAAAACCATTAAAGCTGTCATTAGATACATATTTGAATAAAATCCGAAATTCACTTAATCCACTTTTCTTGAGATTAATAAATTACGCGGATACTTAATTCACCCAATCACAAACTTTGACTAAGAAAGAACAAGTTCTCGTAAACATAAGTTGTTGCAGTATACTTTAAATAAATAAAAGTTTTAATATTCTAGTCTAAATAATAATACACATTATAAGTAGAACAATCAGTAATATTTCACTTACTTGTATTTTATGAGGCATTCAATACTTTGTACGAATTCCCGTTTCAAAAACACGTTGTAATGTAAATCAGGTGTTTATTATTCTGCATGTGCCATCACGAAGGCTCTAAACGCACTAATAAATACCTTCAAAAATGATGAAACGATAAATTGTGTATCGAACATGTATATTTTAGTGCAGAAAAACCTACACAGGAAAACACTTAAAGCACTCAGACCGTAATTTCCATGCGAAATTACCTGTAAATCATGTCTGAACGTAATGGTCGACCTGCCTCGCGCGCCTAATGTTAGGAAGCCTTTACAGTCTGTGTACCTTCAGGATTGTCTCCGGGTTGAATAATAATGTAGGCATGTTTATTATTTATGAAACATAAGACGCACAACTATATTATATCTTCAATCTAATTTCTACAAAAAAAATATTAATTTTTACTTTTAGTACTTTTAATAACTTCACAACATATAGTAGGTAATCAGGAAAAACATCTTTAAACTGCACTTTAGTGAGTATCGATCCTACTTAATTACAGAATTATTGAATAACTTTGACCAAATACTCCTGCCGTTGCTTGGCGAAAATTTTTATATTTATACTAGCTGACGCTACTAGCCCCGCAAACGTTGTTCTGCCATATGAAATGTCAAAGTGACGCGACGCTTCAGGTCAATGAACGACGGTTAAAAATAAAAATACTAAAAAAGTGTTTAAAAAACATTTTCCAGTGGACTAAATTGTGAATCTAAACCATTCTCGAATCCCCTTGGTGGTAACATATATATCAATAAGCCTTGAACACACAAAAAATTTCAGTAACATCAGCATCCAGCCGTTTAGGAGGAGTTCACTGACATACACACGTACACAAGAAAAATATAATATCTTAAGATACATGCTTCATTAATTCGACACATTTCTTAGCGCTCTTTTTACAACACCGTTAAAAAGAGCGCTAAGAAATGTGTCGCAATAAATAGAGCATTATGTAAGGAAGATTATTACAAACTACTAGAAAACGCAAAAACAGAATCAGAAATATTTAAACTAGCTAAATTGAGAAACAGTCAAACAAAGGACATAAAGCGAAATAAATACATTAAGAACCCATCCGGAAAATTGTTAACCACTGACAAAGAAATTAATAGAAGATGGCAAGAATACTACCAAAATCTTCTCAACGAGGAGTTCCCACAGGAACCGCTAACAACACTACCATGCACTGAAGGACCAGTCGACGCAATTTCAGCCCAAGAAGTCAAAACAGCAATCCAAAAAATGAAAAATAGGAAAGCTACAGGTCCCGACCAGATTCCAGCGGAACTTTGGAAGAAACTGGGCGATATTGGCGTTGCATGGCTGGCAAAGTTGTTCAATGAAATTCTTAAATCCACTAAAGTACCAGACATGTGGAGAACAAGCAACTTAGTTCCTTTCTACAAGAACAAAGGGGACGTGGCGGACTGTGGAAACTATAGAGGAATCAAGCTAACCTCTCACACCCTTAAGATCTGGGAATGTGTCCTTGTAAAAAGGTTAACAATATCTACCAAAATTTCATTAAACCAGTGTGGTTTTACTAGCGGTGTTGGCACCATAGATGCAATTCACGCGGTCAAAATACTCGTGGAAAAGTACAAGTCACACAAAAAGGACCTTCACCTAATTTTTATTGACCTTGAAAAAGCGTTCGACCGAGTTCCGCGTGAACTTATCTGGCAAGCACTAAGAACGCAACTAGTGCAGGAGCACTATATTGAACTTCTTATGGACCTGTATAAAAATATAACCTCAAGAGTTGTCAGCCCAGCAGGAACAAGCGAACCTTTCGAAGTCAAAGTAGGTGTGCATCAAGGTTCTTCTCTTAGCCCCCTTCTTTTTAATCTGGTAATGGACTATATCACAAATGAAATACAAAAACCAGCACCATGGTCCTTGCTATATGCTGACGATATTGTTCTTATAGCGGAATCGTTAGAGGAAGCGCAATCAGACCTGACTACATGGCAGGAGTCCTTGGAGAGAAGAGGCCTGAGAGTTAGTAGACTGAAGACTGAGTACATGTATTGCGGCTTTTCTGGCACAAATTCGAATATAATTAAATCTCCATCCATTGATAACAGACCCCTCAATAGAGTAGAAGAGTTTAAATATCTTGGATCTATAATTTCACCAAATTACTGTGTTGAGAATGATATACGCAATAGAATCCAAGCAGCCTGGATTAAATGGAGATCACTAACGGGAATACTATGTGACTCTCACATGCCAATTAAAATCAAAGGCAATGTATATAAAAGAGCAGTCAGGCCCGCCTTATTGTATGGATCCGAGTGCTGGCCAATGAGGAAGTCGGATGAACAGAAAGTCCACACCACCGAAATGAATATGCTGCGATGGTCCGGCGGGGTGTCGCGTTTAGACAAAATTAAAAATGAATATATACGCGGTACATTCAAAGTAACTGACATCAAAGAAAAGATGAGAGAAAACCGCCTGCGCTGGTACGGGCACGTGATGAGACGAGATGATGACCATATGACCAAGAAAGTGCTCACCATCGAAGAGAGCAAAAAAGGCCGAGGACGACC
This sequence comes from Carterocephalus palaemon, assembly GCA_944567765.1. Classification (NCBI taxonomy): domain Eukaryota; kingdom Metazoa; phylum Arthropoda; class Insecta; order Lepidoptera; family Hesperiidae; genus Carterocephalus; species Carterocephalus palaemon. The sequence continues at coordinate 6,705,878 of OX155643.1, read as the reverse complement.
CCCAATGACCTGGTTGAACACCATCAAAAATGACCTAAAAACTATTAACGTGACCAAAGAGACAACCCACAACCGCACGGTGTGGCGCCGAAGTACTAGGAGGGCTGACCCCAAATGAAACTGGGAAAGAGCCAGGGAGAAGAAGAAGAAGACATGCTTCATTAATTCATTCCTTCAATTATAACGAAATTAACGCGTAGTTGCTGATATGAATACATATACATTTGATTTGTTTATAGTGGTCTTTTTTGCAATTTTAAGTTGTCTTGAATATATCTTTATCTTTATCCAACTGAAGGACACGGGCTTATTTTCAAAATTGGGAGGCGTAGAACGATTACTTCAGTGCGGAATGGACGAGAAATTAGGCCCAACCCGTTGACAAACACAGAACAGTTTAACTCTTATCGATCGGATGATAATGTCTCAAACCGCCGAAATGACTAACCAATTTAAACCGCTTTTCACCTCGTCTATCTCATTTTAATCTAACGCATCATAGTCAGCATTTGGAAAATAATTAACCAAGAAATATAAAGTAGCCTAAGCATTTTTGGCAGCCCTATTGGGAAGCGAGCTCGTGCGCGCCTGTCGCCCTGGAGGCGCGGCCCCGCAGCCCTGCGTCGCGCCATCGTACAGACATAGCCACGACTTGCTTTATTTCTAGTGCCCGAAGGTTGGCGGTCAATTTTAGGCATTAGACAACAGCAATTGGGATTTATAAAGGAAAATATACTAAATACAAAATTGAGAGCAATCGCAAGCGCGAGTGGGTCGGGCAAAGTATTATTGTGTTTTTCTAGCTTGAAATTCCTAGCAGTAGCTCGGAGTAGGTATTTCAGCCTAGGTGTGGCAAACTTAAATGGCTTACCACCTATGACAAGTGACCTTACAAGGAAATATAGGTAGGCATGATGCGTGATGTTTTATGTCATGAAAGCAATCGCCAAATTACGTATTATCATTTTTAAACTTCTGTACTGTACTAAATACGTAACATACTTTTATTTTCTTGACTTAACAATAATAGTAAATTCATATGTACAAGAGTGTTAAGTGTGAGCCAACCTCCCGCTAGATTATTATGAGGCAATTAGATGAGAATGAGAAAGCGGATGAGAAGAGTCGTAGACTGGGTTTAATGGCATACCTAGAGAGTGAATAGAGAGACAGAATACTAGAATTCTTCGTAATTAGCGAATTATATATAGTAGTTTTACTAAATAGTTATATTTTTATTTTCAGAGCACTGAAAGCAGCGCGGAGTTTGCACCAGTTGTTACCGCAACATGCAAGACGGGACTTATGTCGATAAAAATTAATTTCAGTCAGCCTTTCAATGGAGTAACTCACGCAAGGGAATACAGGTAAAAACTTATATATTTAGAATCATTGCCCCAACCCTTTCATAGGAGATGCTTTTAGTTAACAACACATTAATAACACAGTATTACATGTATCATAATTCCCTAAATAATTTCGAACGCATATATAAGCCTTATTGGGAGCTTAATGGTGTATAAAAATGCTAAATTGACGTTAATATCGATAACAAGTTAGTAGTTCTTACCGTTGTCTATTTTCTCTTTTGAAGTTATACTTCTTTTGGCGCGTTAGGGAAAAATGATGAGAGTAATAACAAATATAATAGTAGGGGAGCCCAAGAGGGGGATTTTGCGGGATACTCAAGCGCGTAAGTTTAATATACAGTGGGATACCTTGTACCCGGTTAAGTACCTCCACCAAATATGAGCCCCATATATAAATGGGCATATATAATGGCATAAAGAAAGGGGAGGGCTACAACTTTGTAGCCCTCCCCTTTCTTTACGTTACTCTCAAATTGTAAGATTAGTGGAATATACACTTTTTAGCATGTAATTAACTCACCCTACCTTAATCTAACGCGCTCAAGAATTTCTGATGACAAATTTTTTTTTTTTACTAATCTGATCCTTTATCCTTGACGGCCCCATTTATATATGGGGCTCATATTTGGTGGAGGTACTTAACCGGGTACAAGGTATCCCACTGTATATTAAACTTACGCGCTTGAGTATCCCGCAAAATCCCCCTCTTGGGCTCCCCTACTATAACAAGTATAACTTCTAACGCGTGTATATAAGTACACACAATTTTTTTTATATAATCTATATTTTAAATCACTCTATAGAGATCTTTAATTTTATCGCAAAATAGACGTTGCCTGCGGCATTCTCTAGAGCTGTAAATATATCTGGGCTTTTCATGTTGCCTTTATCAGTTGGTAAAATAGACACGGATCAACGTCTTCTAACGATAACTAACGTGCTAACGGGGTTTATTCTCAGTAACAGTTCCTACTCTTAAAGTTCTCAACTTCTCACCAGCGAACTGGCCGAGTAATTTTCCTTTTACATGCACAGTCGCTAGTACTGTCCGCGGCTTGCTAGCGTGAAATGTATAGTATGTAAATACTGAAAAAATATTGAAATTGATTGTTTTATCCCAAAGGGACACAGTATCGGAATAAAGAATCCTATATGTTAATCCAGTGCATCAGCTACCTAAATTTTATCAAAATTGTTCCAACCGTTCGAGCGTGAAGAAGTAACAAACATAGGTACACACTCTCAAATTTTCGCCTAGAATATTAATATCTAGTGTGAATAGTTTGATAGTGTGATATACTAACTAGACCAACTCTCCTAGAAAAAACTTAGAAGGCTGTGCTTCTAGTCCCTTCTTGTTCAATATTTCATAGATGTCACGGGCGGCAGCGGATAGACCAGAACATCTTCATTACTTCAGTTTCTCTGGGATGATTGTTTTCGTTCAGTTTTTTTTTTTTACTTTTATGAAACAATGCAAAACAGTGAATACTCCTACTTTGACTTCAAAGAAAAGCAGCAACGATGGCTCTTGCCGTCCCATGGCACAGGTTGAGCGAAGTCCTATTTCGTCCAACATGTTGTGTAACCCGTCTGTATATTGAAATGTTTTGTATCTCTTCTCATTCTTGTACCTTTGTTTGACAACAATAAACAGCTTCATCATCTAAATGTTCCAGGACTCCAGCGTGCATGGCGCTGGGCAACGGCACAGACTACCTCGGCTTCGACGTGAGCCTGGTCGCCGCGCCCGGCACCCCTAACTATTGTGGCGTATACTGGAACAATGTAAGCCTCCTTAACTCGATTTTATTATGTTGCCGGAGCAAACGTGGTACTCATTCTTTACTGATTTATTCATTTATATGTTTATACAGGAATTTCAAGTTATTTTATTTTTCTAAATGAAGCTTGTTACTTTGAGAGCTATTTACTTTTTCTACACATTATGATGATAAGACTAGAAAATGATTATTTTTTCTAATTGTAGGTACATTATATCCGTTGATTTTCCTAAGGACTTTACAAGAGACCTACTTATTTAGTTCTTCGACCTCAAAAAACCACACTTTTACTTGCTCTGCGATATTATATGTAGGTACCTACTATCCGCGATATTTATTGTACACAATATGATTTCAATGAAACAAGGAAGAGCTCTTTTGTGCTTCACTAAGATGTCTCAATATTTATCCACGTGTCAGTCAGGGCAGGCAACCAAAAGTAAGAATATAAAATAACACAGGTAAATTTATACTATGTACCTATGTAACTACTATATGTATAAAACTATGGAAGTATGAAACGCGTTAACTTACAACATCTCACTTTGCAGTTTCACTTAATCGATTTACATAATGTTTCAGCGAACCGATGAACGATCTCTACCGCTTGCAGTTCGAGTACACCGGACACTTGAGTTGGCGGAGGACAAGTTCTATGTCATCACTTGTGGAAAAGCTGGCTTCAGAAACGCTAGGTATGGTATCGTAGGCACTTTACCTTGAAATTGATTATAAAAAAATTTGGGGCTTAATAAAAAGGATACTCTTATCAAGTAAGACTAAGCTGAAAAGTAAAACTTAAGTTGACATATTATTATGATTTATTCCACAAGTAAATAAACATGTGAGAGTTGGCAGAAAACAAAACTTAAAAAGCTACCAGAGTCAGGAAATTCATTTTTATCCAAATATGCTTACAGAAACGAAACATCGCTCGTGTCTCTGCGCATGTTGAACTCTGAAGGGCGAAAGGTTCTGAACGCAGCTTTGGGAATGCCTTATACGCTGAGGGCGGAACTGAGCAAGTCTGATGGTGAGGTGGCGATAAATAATTTTAAATATTTTTTACCTACGACTTCTCGTTTGCTTTATGGCTGTTAATGTCAAAAATCAAATGAACTCGCGCTAAAATATATCTATATAAATCAATCTTCTGTATATATGTATATACTTTAATAAAACTGATGGGGTACTTTTTCTGTACATTTAATATTTTTAAAAATGTATGTACAGGGGCATTATAATGATGAGTTAGAACTCAAAAATGTGTTTAGTGTGTGAAAATATTGTCTGTCTATCTGGGCATCACGTAAAAACCCTTAGACGAATTCGGATGGAACTTGATAAAGTTTTTAGGTTTTAGGCTACTTTAATTCGTGAATAATATTGAGGTTCCCTAGGGATACAGCATGAAAGATGTTATAGACATTTTGTTTAACCTCGTCAGATTCATTTCAAATTTTCAACAAACGTTTTTAAAATAAATTCATGGAATACGTGTAGGTTTTTTAATAAAATTTATATAAAAGAAAAAATGGCAAATTAATTGAGGAAAAAAAATTTCAAGACGCGATACTGGATAAAATATTTATGTTATTATTTTTAACATGGGGGAGACAGCACTTTAATATGTGGTCTCCAATGTAAATTTAGCTTTTTTGAATTTTCAATATACAAAGGACTAAAAAGGGGGTGAAAGTTTTAACTAAAGTGAAGAGTAGTATTATTTGTCCAGGTATAATTTAAAAATAATAAGGTTCCCTATGGTTCAACTCCATGCGAGCGAAGCTAACTAACTTGCTTTTTCTGGACTGAAATGTGACTGGCAGCTTGTTTGATATTAAATTCATGATTTTATCTTGCCTACAGGAGCCCATGGCATTAGATTGAGAAGTTGTTTTGCGTTCAACATGCGCAACAATACAGTTGATCTACTAGATAGAAGAGGGTAAGTCTTATTCGATCTTATTCATATTAATGACCATAACATCAATGTCTCAAGTTCGATCCAAGAGTTAGAAGCTAGAATTCGCCTATATTCACCACGTACTACTTCAGCGATAAAATTTATGTTGTTTGTATAAATCAATATTCTTGATACTTGTACTTAAGGAAAATAACATAAGGAAACCTAAGAGCTCTCCATAATATTTTCAACGACCTTTGCAGGTACTCATAGCTTTTTTTTTGCTCAGCGTAACACTAAAAAAAGGAACATGTCGGATTTTTCCACTTGCTCACGTCCTTTATATATTTTATATTTCTTCAGATGTCCATTTAAGCAACAGTCAGTGGTAGCGAAGTCGGACAGCGCAGTGGCGGAGCTGGCGATAGCGTCCATGTTCCGCTTCCCTGACTCCTCTCAAGTCAACTTTCAGTGCGATATCGGTGTTTGTAAAGGTTGGTAGCGTTTATTTACTTAGTAGGTAAATAAACCCACAAGTATTCGGTTTAATGATACTTTATTTTTCATAAGACATATGTACATTAATTTTTTAAGTATTTTTTACAGTAATTTGACGGGCCCGTTGGCGCAATCGGTAGTGACCCTGCCTGTCACGCCAGGGGTCGTGGGCTCGAATCCCACTCAGGACAAACATTCGTGTTACGAACACTTGTCTGTCTGGATGTTGATGAGAGAGATGAATGAGATTAATTTTTATCATGTTTTCAATTGCAGGTACTTGCGCCCCTGTAGACTGTACAACCGACAGCCAGTCGGAGCCCTCTGAAGAAGAGGGCATGGTGACCGCTTCCACGGGGCTCTTCATCCTGGACCCAAATGATAGTGCCGGTAATTTTTTATAAAGGATGTACCCACAGATATAATATAGATAGACTATCTACATTATATCTGTAGTGTCCATAGTCCAATATGGCTCGCGTCGATTCATTATGATAGGTGCTAACGCTAATGGAAAAATTTCATAGACGCTACCGTGCTTCGGAGGGTGTACATAATCTAATTTGTAATTGGACCTCATATCTTAATGCTACAATATGCTATGCCCTTTTAAGGGTTTACATATTAGCTATCTATCTATGTATTGTGCATTTCAATAAATAAATAAATAAAAAGGATGTATTAGGCCGTCGGTCCCGGTTGTTTTCAATGGCAGAAACAGCCTTGTCGAAAACCTTCGTATGGCTTGAGAACATTCGACACTGGATTGGCCACTAACCCCTCCACCTATTCGCATTGGAGCATCTTGGTGGAGTAAGCTCTAGACCTTCCGCAGATATGACGTCTTTGGGTTACAGCTTTAACTATATTATGATAGATATGGATCGCTTTAAAAACAATTATTACACGGTAGAAATATTACTGGGTTCATTGACTGGGCCATGGTACTGTCTGCATGTAATTATAGGAATTAAAATTTTTAGTCTCGTGTAGTAGTGTGGAAAAGGTTATAGTTCCCATTTACATTACATTTACATTTTAAATTGTCTCCCCAGTCGCCGCCTTAGCGTGTTCGGAGAGCGGCGTGCGGCCGCTGTGGCTGCTGTACTTGGCCATCGCCCTCGGAGTCATGTTCCTGGTCATGCTGCTCATCAACTGCTTCCTCTGCACCGCCATGACCTGCTCTTGCGCCAGAACTGACGTAAGCTTCCTTACCAAGAAACATACGCAGATATTTGCGTATGATCATGAGTGCTTTTTTTTTTCAACTATTAATTGACGAAGATACTTACGTTACACAGTTACACAATTAAATTTAAAAAGGTATTAGAAATAAGTAATTATAACTGTTTAAAAGTGAAGCCTTCAGTTAAATCCATCCTTAAGCTAAATACAACTAAATTAAATAATTAATTAAAATGTGTTTAACATTGCTGCTTGGATAGTATGAGGCCTTAAAGGAAAGGTAGGTAACCAATCAAGATAGAAGAACTTTAGCCTGCTTAGACGAATTCTACAAATCTTTATTGTTGTAATTTCATTCCATTTGGACTGCAAAAATCGAGGTATCACATAAGCTTGGACAAAACAAATTATATTTGTCATGAAGCTTATGAGGATATGTATGCATAGATATTAAATAATATCTAAAAGGGTTGTGGTATTTGTTTAACACAAACTTATCCCTTTCTAATGTTTTGGCAAGGGTGTTCATTCAGTTATGTATATACTAATGTTATATTCCTCTACTATCTATTGTATTTAAATGAAATACGTACCGACCTAATATGTATATTATATTATGATCTTATGATAACAAGTATATTCAGAATGTAAAATAACGTTTCAAAGGCCGAGAGCTAAGTACCTAGTTTAACAATGAAAGCATCAGTTTGGGTTTATTATAAATATCAGATCATTTAGGATTAAAATATTTACTATTTTATTATTTATTCTGGAATCTTTTTGAACATATTACTTAAAAGAAAATGTATGTCAACTAATTATTATTCATTCCTTGTAGATTCACCTATAGTATATCTATACGTTGTAACTAACCTATCATACGATCATTTCTTCTGTACTCACAGGTCATAGAGAAGGACCCGTCTGTAGTGGAGGATTATGACCCGTACCGCAGTTGGCACGGGAGCCAATATGGCAGTCGTTATCCATCATCCACTATACATTCAGCGAGGTAACTAAACTACACTTTAATACCTAAATGTGCACATACCATGAAACCGCTAGTTTAATATTTCCGTTTTCTATTTCATAAAATCGTTTATTTAGTTTTCGCAATTTCTCGATTTAATCGTAAGTTAACTATCTAATGAATCTAACTGTAACACAACCTTTACATTTTTAACTATGTAAATTACAATAGTGTTGGAGCAATCCGTACTTAATCATTTACGTTCCGACCAGACTAGTCATGTTAGAATTTTCAACGAGGATGTTTATTTGTTTGTTAGATGAAAAAAAGATCATTAGCACAAACTCCTAGAAACGTACCGTATCAGTCCAGATGTTTATCAACCTTCAAAATAATGGTTTCGTCCCTACCCCGGGAACATTATTTGCTATTAGGCACTATTCCCGCCTGGGTTTTTATTATAGAATTTATCACATTACAGATCAGTATCGGACAACAGCGACCACTACGCGATAGTCCAGTCGAGACCGGGCAGTCGACACTCCGGCATGCATCGAAATAGGCATTAAGGTAACTGAGCCTATCAAATTTCCTTTAATAGAAAAATAATAGCAATTCAACAACTCCGTGGCACGGTGGTGAGCGACTCTGACTGCTAAACCTCGGGTCCCGAGTTTGAATCCCCGCCGGGGCAGATATACCCAAATAAATATTAGTACTTATAAATCGAGTGGAGACCGCGTCTCGGAAAACGAAGTATCGGCCGCCCCCCGACGAGGTGGACTGACGACCTGAAGAAGACAGCGGGAAACCGTTGGATTCAGAGGGCGCAGGATCGGGAGGAGTGGCGACGATTGAGGGAGGCCTACGTCCAGCAGTGGACCCAGAAAGGCTGATGGATGGATGGATGGATGACTTATAAATGAGGCTTCCCGATGGGTGGGACTGGGGATGAGCTTGGATAAAACTTAGGTTATGTTTAAGTCTCAAATCATTTCTAGTCCCGTCACCGTTGAGGGGTCAGTGAGTATGTTTTTCTCGGCCAAATGATTCAGCTACGTAAAAACAACTTCGAGTGTGTTGATGTTGGTTTGAGATAGTGAAAACATTATTTCTCTAATAACAACTTTTGAAATATAGCAAGGACAGATTCTTTAGGCACGGGTCTAGGTAATGATAACTTTAGCCCAACATCCAACAGTGACCTATGACGTCCTGGTATTTTAAAAATGCGCATAATTAAACATTTGTTTTGTTTCAGCGGCCAATAAGGGAAACATAATGAGGATTGACAACGTCATACGACGTGATTTATGTTTAGTGTATGTGAAACTCGCGTCTTGTAACCGGAGAAAAGTAACAATACGAAAACGAGTGTTTTAGAATTACGACAATACTTCGACCACATGATGTCTTTAGTAAATTCAACTTGTGCCATGGTCTTCATATTTGTATTTATCTATAATTTTCTTTTGAATTAGATAGAGTTTGTATATAACTTATTTTCAGTAGATAAGTATGTAGGTATACTTGATTATACAACGAATCCGTCCAAAATATTGTGTAAGCAATATAATATAGGTAACATTATATTTGAGTTATTATAATACATTGTAAGTAGATTAAAGTACGAGTAGCTAGTTCAACAATACGTAATTACCGTATAACATATTTACTACAAAATATAGGTACCTACATAAGTTATTTTAAATCGTTAGTATAAAGTTCATTTTTCTTACAAAATTTTAGGTAGGAAACGACGGTACTATACGAAATCTCATATTTACTTGGTTAAAATTACATAAAATATTATTATTAAAATAGATTTATGCTGCTCTACCTGCTCCTTCGCCGAAATACAGGCGTCATGTTATGTAATGTTATTATTTTATAAAACAATGTATACCTAGGTAACATAATTATGTAATGTAAGGTAATAATAATACGTATGGTGCGCACAATAGTAATAATCAATAATATAAGGTAGTTCTACGAGTATATTGCATACCACATCATAACTGTGAATTTAGTTCTAAAGTTTAAAATAGCTGTATTAATGTTCTTGCACGAATAAAACTACTGCTTAAGTATACTTAACTCAATTCTAATATTTGAGAACTAGTTATAAAGAACATAAGTAGATACATACTTTATTATTTTTGTGATATATGGTGGTAGTAAATAGGCATGCACACTGCCAACCGATGAGGTGGCCAGGAATGTAATTCTGCATCTAACAAATAGAATGCCTCGCATTCTTATGTGGTTTACCACAATAAACTACCTATTTACGATGTTTAAGTAGTATCTTTACTCTGATAATAATTACGCACAGACAAGTACTCAAATAATTGTGTTTCGTTGTGAATAAAACAGTATGTGTTTGATAGTCATAGCGTAGTTTCAAATAATATCGAATTTCATCGTATATCTATGTATGTAAGTGTATGTAAGTATTGTAATACAAAGAATGTGTGTGAATTCAAATACTGGAAACAATAAACTTTTTAACGACATCATAGCATTTCATTCATGATTGTTTTTGATTACAGAATCATATGCTCCTTTTTATTTGGACATTGAGACAAGTAAACCAGGAATATACGAGGAGAGCCGCCTCATGAGGTAGCAGACAGACAAATCCGCGGGAGGCCTAAGAGCATAATTCACCACGTTGCTCCACTGGGGATTGATCGAAACTTTATTTTTATTTTTTATTTATTCATTTATTCTTATGTTAAAAACATTGGTAGGTACAATTATCTCATCTGCCAAACTGCAGAAAAGTTTGTCGGCAGCAGTTCTCGTGGAATTTACCATTAGCTTGCGGTTGTCGTTGTGTCCGTGGTCCGGCCGGTCCCGGGACCAGTCGGACTACGGACACAGGGACAAGTAGCTAATGTCCAATGTTCTCAAGCCACCCGGGTAGTCTTCGACAAGGCTTAACGATTGCTTTAACCCAGCAACCGGGACACACGGATTAACGTGCCGTCCGAAGCACGACGCTAGCCCATGAAATTTTTGCCACTTGCGGTCACCCATCCACAAACCGACCGCGCCCTTCGTTGCTTATCTTTGTCGCTCACATTAAATCGACGCGGCAATAGCTCGTGTCGATGTCGGCTGTGGCTAACATGGCAATGGCTACCTTTAAATCATTCGTCATTCCTCAATCAGTCAACATCTATTTAATTAGGTAAAATATTTACCATTTAGTGAAATATTTTCCTCTCCAGTAACTATCTTTATCTTATTCATAAAAAAAATTGTAAGCAGAGAATACGACTCACGACTGAATAATAATAATACTTTTATGCTCTTATCAGTCTTTAGGTGATTCGTTACTATTTTCTCATTAATCCAAATCCCATGACACAAAGTTATATTGTCATTGATTGATAATATTGGTAATAATGGTACTCGTACTCTATCACTGCGCTCAAATTCTGAAGTGCGAGACTACATAAAGTACGAGCACAAAGTAGATATTAGGTACAGAGATTAAGCTTCTTAAGAACATGCAAAATTGTTACCTATTTTGGTAGGGTTGTCGCAACAGGTTAAGAGAAATTAAAGAAATCATTTGTTAAATAGTTTTATTATTCAGAATATAAAAAGAATACTACAATAAGAACCAATACAGAATAGAAAATAGAAAATAACATACTTTACAAATTTCTTACTCTAATAATTTTATTTTTATAATTTTTATTTTTTAATATTTTATTATTTATTTTTATGGTATGGAAAATTCTAAATCTAATATATAGTTTTTTCAAGTAATGTATCAGGAAACACTCACATGGCATATCAAATCCTAGCTGCAGCGTCAGGTTATAATCTATCATATTATTGTACTGTCACCGAAGTTACGCAGGAAAAATTTCAGTTCAATAAGACATCTGGATGTGGTTCAAATCTCACTTGCAATACTTAAATTTAAAACACATAGTACGTACCAACCCACCCACATACCTACAAATGTTTAGTAAAAGCTTGTAATAATAATAAAAAGGTAAAAACACACCGTGTAGTACACATTTCTTATTAAAAAAAGGATAATTCCGTAAAATAAAGGTACTTACTTGAAAAAGTAATAATCAAATATTTACTTACCTATTGCACTCCTTGGGATAGTTAAAGTGTGGTTAAAGTATGATATATTTTTATTTTTTCTAGCATTATTCATACACACAGTACAATATACAACCATTATTATTAATACCACGTTTTTATATTAGACCAGCTGACCCGGCAAACGTTGTTTTGCCATATAAATAATTTTTAGTTGATCGTAGAGGGTTGAAAATTCAGGGTTGTATGTATTTTCTAATGTTGTATCATAAAAAAATACAAAATAAAAATTTGTCTAAAAATTAAAAAAAAAAAAAATTAGGGATGGACTACCCTTAACATTTAGGGGGATGAAAAATAGATGTTAGTCGATTCTCAGACCTACTGAATACGCATATAAAATTTGGTAAAAATCAGTAAAGCCGTTTCGGAGGAGTACTGTAACAAACATTGTGACACGGAAATTTTATATATAAGACTAGCTGACCCGGCAAACGTTGTTTTGCCATATAAATAATTTTTACTGAATATTTTGGGAGAACTTCATGTAAGTGTGTGGACTACAACTACCCCTACCAATACCCCTACCACTACCCCTACCACTACCACTATTACAACCACTACCCCTACCACTACCCCTACCACTACCACTACGACTACCATTACTTATAATCGAAAACGTTCAATAAAAGTAGGAAATTATTAAAAATAAAAATCGCGATGGAAAAATAGGGGTTGATCGTAGAGGGTTGAAAATTCAGGGTTGTATGTATTTTCTAATGCTGTATCATAAAAAAAAAAATTATCTAAAAATTTTTAAAACAAATTTGGGGTGGACTACCCTTAACATTTAGAGGGATGAAAAATAGATGTTAGTCGATTCTCAGACCTACTGAATACGCATATAAAATTTGGTAAAAATTGGTAAGGCCGTTTCGGAGGAGTACTGCAACAAACAACACATTGTGACATGGAAATTTTATATATTAGATTTATATCTATATCTTTATCTTATATCCATACTAATATTATAAATGCGAAAGTGTGTTTGTTTGTTTGTTTATTTGTTTGTTTGTCCGGCTTTCACGTCGCAAGGAAGCTATTATGTATATGGTATTGTTTTTGTGTGTCGACATAGTGAGGAGGGTGGAGAGTGACGTAGGCTACTTTTTACCGCGGTAAAACATCCCCATGGGAAGATATCGATGTTTTGTTATTTGATAGATATTTAGTTCCGAATGTTATTAATAGATGGCGTTAGTAAAATTCATTTTCAAGTTCTGAATCACGTATATGATACACAAGTCATTGTTAATTCCCTTTGACCACGCGGGCGGAGCCCCGGGTAAAAGCTAGTCTATTATATTAGAGTATATATATTTATACTTATACTTATACTTATACTTATACTTGTACTTGTACTTGTACCTGTACTTGTCCTTGTCCTTGTCCTTGTACTTGTACTTGTACTTGTCCTTGTCCTTGTCCTTGTACTTGTACTTGTACTTGTCCTTGTCCTTGTCCTTGTCCTTGTCCTTGTCCTTGTCCTTGTACTTGTCCTTGTCCTTGTCCTTGTCCTTGTCCTTGTACTTGTACTTGTACTTGTACTTGTACTTGTACTTGTACTTGTACTTGTACTTGTACTTGTACTTGTACTTGTACTTGTCCTTGTCCTTGTCCTTGTCCTTGTCCTTGTCCTTGTCCTTGTACTTGTACTTGTACTTGTACTTGTACTTGTAATTGTCCTTGTCCTTGTCCTTGTCCTTGTCCTTGTCCTTGTCCTTGTACTTGTCCTTGTCCTTGTCCTTGTCCTTGTACTTGTCCTTGTCCTTGTACTTGTACTTGTACTTGTACTTGTACTTGTCCTTGTCCTTGTCCTTGTCCTTGTCCTTGTACTTGTACTTGTACTTGTACTTGTACTTGTACTTGTACTTGTACTTGTACTTGTACTTGTACTTGTACTTATACTTATACATACTTATATTTATTTTTATATTTATATCTAGTGGACGTCCGCAGCTTCGCTCGCGTTACACATTCACTAACTTCAAAAACGGCAAAGCTTCATACTAACTTTGCACCCCCGTTTTACCCCCTTAGGGGATGAATTTTCAAATTTTTCTCGCCGTAAAAACCATCCTTGAACTTCAACGAACATTTAAAAAAAAGAATTGGCCAAATTGGTCCAGGCGTTGTTGAGTTATGCGCTTACCAACACATTTTGCGATTCATTTTTATTATATAGATATTCAAACTTGCAACTAACAAAACCAACAATGTGCGTAGCGATTACCCTGCGATTTTCAACTTGATGTGACAGCGTCAACCGGTTTTTTCCACTCTCGCCGCGTACGCGACAAGCGGCCAGTGGCCACACATAGATGTCCCGCGTGCTTGTAGGAGTGCAACCGATTTGCACGTTCCTATGAAACTTAATCTCTGTACCTAATATCTACTTTGTGGTACGAGTATGATAAAAATTATTCATGAAATGTCTAGTAAGTATACCTATAACTGGAAATGAAAAGAAAAATCGGGAAAGAGCAAAAATAAACAAAAATTATGGAATGAATACCAGATTTTATTTGCTTTGCTAGTGACAGACATACATTTTTACTAGATAGATATAGTTAATTACATACAGTATAATAGAAGATAATAATGGTTAGTGACGTCATTACTTAGCAGAATTATAAATATTAAATATAGGTATGTAGAGTAATTGTATGTACATTTATTAATAAAAAAATATTACTAGATACATAAACATTGTAATATTATATTTCTCCACGGTTTCGACAGTCTGGCTGGTTACGCTTAAATCTCGCGTGGCTAGAAACATATTGATTCTGTGATTAAATCTAAATCGAAACCGATTGCGATTTTTCACACCAACTCATTATTCCTATGATACCTTGTCAAAGTTAATAGTTACATTATTATAAGATTTTGAAGAAAACAATAATATATTAAAATACATACATACTTAATTACATAATAAGTTCAAATCTATTAAATTAATTAGGTATTTGATTGTCAATCCCAAATAAATAGTTGATAGTTACCTGAGGTGAATTCAAAACTTGAGTTATGCTTACGGCTAACCTCCTCCTGTTCTTAATCGGAACCTCTTATGTTCTTAATCGGAACCTCTTATGTGTCTTATATCTAATTAAAAATGTCCGCTAATAGCTTCTGAGTGGATTTTGCTAATTGGATACCGCAGTGATTGGTTCCTTTCCATGAAACCATACAAGTAACACACGCCACAACTAATTTTAATCCATTTTATTTAGACTGGAAATTATTTAATCACTTTCAAGGCAGACAAAGCACCTGTGATACCCCTGGTGTCGCACGTGTCCATAGGCGACCGTGACCACTAACCATCAGGTGGCCCGTATGTCTGTTTGTCCGTCTATATGTTATAAAAAAATCCTTACTCATAAGATTTATATCACGATTATACAATAGGTACGATGTCTCTATTATGCAACCCTATGAATGTGATATATATGTATATGAGTAATTGAAGAACCTACTTTATTATGTCGTCTGGATGTTAATCTACTGCCATATTATTATAGACGCTTCACTGCAAATCAATAGATTCCTATTTACATATCGTAACTTGATTGTAATAATAATATTAGCAATACTAACAATAATTCCTTTGTCTTAGTCAGCAGTACCTACTAAAATAACAGGAGGTATAGTGGAAGACGGTAAACAGTGCGATTTTGTTGCTTTGAAATTTTTTTAAACACTCGGGTAATAAAAGCAAAATATTCCTTAAGGAGATAGATACCTAACTTAATCGAACTCCGACTAGAAAATATTCCATTTTAATACACTTACATTAACAAGATTATAAAGTTCTTGTAAGAAGTAACAATATTACAACAACATAATTCATTTCAAAAATGAGATGCGTAAAATCAACTCGAGAAAATAATCTTCTGTTGAATTTTAAAATAAATTTATAATTATGTGTAAAGGAGTGATTAAAAGTCCGATGTTCAAAAAAATGTAAATTCATCTGTTACTTTAAGTGTTGTTTCTTGGGTTAAGCCCGAGGTGAGTTATCTATAGAGATACGAAATTTATCCCGATACCAACGAAGGTGGCACTCGGTACAAAAAGTAAGAGGAATAATTTCTCGTCGAGCTTGCGTCTGCGTAATAACTGCAATAGGGACCGGCTTCCGTACCGTAACAGACGACAGTATGACATTTCGATACACTTCCTACGTTCACATTGACATTAAACTTGTCCTTGACTTTAATTACAATTTTCAAATCAATAAATAATGTTTGTTATTAATTTACAACAGTAACTCGGATCATAGGTAAACAGCTTAACGCACGTATTAATCGGAACGGCAGACTAGTTTCGGTCGATTACCATGACTATCACCTGGATTGTTCACGTCTCGCATTGCATGGCGCGCACTGATTGCTGAGCGAGTCGAACGAAACTAGTCGGCTGTCCCGACATAATTACGTCATACTTAAGTTCAGCCGTGACACATTGAGTGAATTGTACTAGTGTTTGATTAATCTTAGAGGTGAAGTTAATGCTTGCCGGCGTTTTTGTCGAGGATGGTGTTGGTGACCTGTTCGTAGAGCGATCTCTTGTAGATGCGCGGCTGGCCGTCGCGCAAGCCGTGTGGGTAGAGGCCGAACGCCGTCTCGTCGTCAAACCAGCTGGTCGTAGGCTGTAAGCAAGATTTTATATAAATAAAATAAATAAATAAATAAATATCTTGGACATTCTCACACACGGCCATATGGGTGTCAGAGACTGATATACATACATAGATATTTTTAAATACATACTTAAATAGATAATATTGAATCTACTACATAATACTACTTGGTGTAGATCGAGTGGAATTCGTAACGTCATTAGACCCATGGTCTATACTTCATAAATCTGTCGATTCAATGTGATCGACAGAGTTCAGCAACGACGGGTGCTATCGACTTGTGGATGGGTGACTGCCAGTGGCTAAATTTCATGGGCGCTACTGTACTTCGGAGGGCGCGATAAGCCGTTGGTGTTTTCACTGGTAAAAACAATCCTCAAGTCTTCGACAAGGGTCCAAGCTCTTCGGGTTGCTTGTAAATATTCAACACAAGGTTGGCCACAAGCCCCTACACCAATCCGAGTTAGAGCAGCATGGTGGAGTATCTTCTAGACCAGTGATTAACCTGTGTTGTGTAAATATCTTATTTTTCATTAAGTATTATATTTATCATTTATATCAGAGATATCAGAAGAAGTACTGAAACATTTACAGGTTTGCCTATTTATGTACCTACTTTATAAATATAGTAGTGGACGCCCGCAGCTTCGCTCGCGTAGAATTAGACCGCTTAACGACGTCACTTAACTTCTAAAACGGCAAAGTTTCTACAACTTTGCACCCCTATTTTACCCCCTTAGGGGATGAATTTTTAAAAATCCTTTCTTAGTGCTCCCCTACGTTATAAAAGGAACCCCTGTGCAAAATTTCAAGTTTCTAACCCTTATAGTTTAGGCCCTGCGTTGATATGTCAGTCAGTCAGTCAGCTTCTCCTTTTATATATATAGATAGATAGATGTAACCCGAAATATATATGGAGGAAAGCAGTGTGGGAAAACCTTCGAATATGGCATGTGAAGTTCTCCAATACACAAATTGTCTAGCCCCGTGGAATATGCGACAATATGATACTCAGAGACAAAAAATACTTAATTTTTTTTACTTGAAAGGGAAAGTTGTCGATTTGCCCTTATAGAGGACTTGTGACATTTATTGCAATGACACGGAAATAGCAAAGTGCCCATTCGGTTCATACTTACCAATATTTCAAAGTGCACGTTACTGTGTGTGTTTGTGATACATCGTAAACATCAAAATTTTACTGAATCTTAAGGACAAATTAGGAATTGAAAGAAATTAAGCGAAATGAAGTTCGACAGTATTGGCTTTTTAAACCGACTTCAAAAAAAGGAGGAGGTTTTAACTTCATTGCTTTTCTTATCCTGACCACCAACGTTTTAAACTTCCCCAATGTTTTGTTACTCACAGATCACAGTTGATATATATACTTTATGCAGAACCCTCAGCCAAGACATAAAAGAATTTCCAATATCCTCAGGCCATGTTCTCTCAGTAATATTGCAAATTAAGTACCCGTAACGCGATAAGGACGAGATACAGCCGCCCACATCCCGAAGCTAATCGATTGCGTTCTCTGACGTCAAGCCGAAGCTCTGCCGTCATCGCCCGGTGTGCGTCTACACTTCTACAGCATACATTTATAGCAGTTCCGATTAACGAATAACCGAATAACAAGCTTATTGTTAACGTAACTCAAGCGATCCGAAAAGTGAGAATTAAGAAATCAACTTTTTATTGAAAAATCAAAAAACTCGACTGCGAAAACTGAAAAATTGTGAAGCTAAAATTATGAAACTCTTTATAAATGAACTGAAGATACAAAGAGGTTGAAAAAAAATTTTTTTTTAAATATAAATGATCATGGTTGACATTATTTACAACCACAGTCGAAGGCATTATTCGATTTATTTAGTTAATACGAACAAATAAATAAGTAAATGTCATGTAAATTGTTGGTAACGCGCTCTCAACAAGTCATAAGTACTTACTGTTTATTTTAAATTATTTGTGATCATGTAGCATGGCGAAATGTAGAGAAGCGATAAATATGTCATTATTAAAACAAGATTCAGACAGTTTTAATTTTTTTTTGTCGTTTTGCCTTTCATTCAACTTGAAATATGTTACTAACATTTTTTATATCTGAATGACAAATCAAATTCGTAATTATAAGTACGTAAGTCGGTATCGTTTCGCATGCGGTATAATTACCACGTGCGCGTGTGATATTTTCAATAAATGAAATCTGTGATACGTGAGATACGGAATAAATGAATTGAATGATATGATTCTTATAAGTCTTTTTTCGCTAGTAAGAAGTATTTAAATTCCGATTTCGATCACATAATATTTAATGATACCAATTCCTTCAATCACGAATTAGATATATAAATATATACGAATAAGTGTAGTGTATTTCTAATTTTAAGACGGAAGTTTTTTTCTCAACACGATTGACAATTTATTTTTTATTCTTTTGCTACACTCAAATATGATATCTTTATAAACTTTGTAAGTGTATCATTTTAATAATATATGTGCTTATTACGCTTAGCAGCAAAATATTGTAAGTTTGGTTTCTCTGTAAGTTAATTGTTTTGTAAGTAATTCATAAGAGAAATAAAAATCTTAAACCGTCAATAGTCAATGTACCTTACCTAAACCCATATAAGTAGCTTATTTTTTTGGAACCGTTAACCTCTGAAACGCTCATGAGTCCAAATTTGGGCACATTTTGAACAGCTCACTTCATAGTGCGTACGGCTGGTGTTTGTAGTACTCACATGAAAGTTTGTGAATCATTTCTGCGTTACCTACTACTGGTCCAAGATCCCAGTGCCGCCAGACGTTACTTATTTTCTCACAAACAATTTATATGGGATAAGCTAGTGTT
Organism: Carterocephalus palaemon; assembly: GCA_944567765.1. Classification (NCBI taxonomy): domain Eukaryota; kingdom Metazoa; phylum Arthropoda; class Insecta; order Lepidoptera; family Hesperiidae; genus Carterocephalus; species Carterocephalus palaemon. Next base: position 6,686,529 of record OX155643.1, on the reverse strand, counting down.
AGTACATACTTTGAGCGTGTGCATACTCGCTAGCTTGGGTAGACGGCCAATTCATTGGTATCAGATGCTGAAAATCGAAAATTTCAGTACCAACTTTTCTTATTTTCTCATGGCTGATTTTCACATATGTTTTAGTTAGTTATGTTACAAATTAATAATAACTATTGCCAGACACCTTCCGTCGGCCCTTACCCTTGCCAGACGCCTTAAAGATCCAGAAAAAGTGATGTAAGTTTACTTATTTTCTCAAGCTTGATTTTTATGCACGACACTTGGGGAACTATTTCAACTCTGTTAGTCAGCAGCCAGACCAATTGGATGGGCCAAACATCCAGCCAGACACACATAAAGTGTCGCTAGTAGTCCGGTCAATTTAGAAAATTGAAATAAAGAAAATTCCGACAGAGCCAAATCTTCGTAGAGACCTTAGGTTTACCACAAGGAATAAAGTGTCAAAAGTCCCAATCAGTCCCGTGCGCTTAGGGACTTATTCGGGGCCCAAGGTCAAAATTTTAGGTATTTTGGATTTTTCTCGAAAACGGTAAGTTTTATCGAAAAAGTACCTTAAAGCAAAGTTGTAGATCTTAAAATTCTCTATAAAAATGGTATCTACGATTTTTTTTCTAAGACCCACTATTTTCCAGATATTGCGCTTGTAAGAATCATGTTCTACATAGTATGCACACATATGCCACGTATATACATATTTAGGTACTCAAACAAGCAAAAATGCCTACTCGTGTCTCTTTTATGTATACATTATACTATTCTAAGAAAATTTACTCTGAAATGACCGCCGGTCCCTTACCGAATCCCCTCTACTTGAATAACAGATATTTAACATTTGTAAAAAATACACGAAACAAAAAGCAAGTACAGCTACTCGTATCTTGTCTTCCTCCAACATCGGCATCTGCTACTCAACATTTGTTTCGAGTATACTATCAAGTTCAGACATGGCAAGGCAATGAACTGAACCCTGAAGACTGGGGTTGGAAATTGATAAATAATATAAAAGGAGAAGGTGACTGACTGACTGACTGACTGACTGACTGACTGACTGACATATCAACGCAGGGCCTAAACTATAAGGGCTAGAAACTTGAAATTTTGCACAGGGGTTCCTTTTGTAACGTAGGGGAGCACTAAGAAAGGATTTTTGAAAATTCATCCCCTAAGGGGGTAAAACGGGGATGCAAAGTTAGTATGAAAATTTGCCGTTTTTGAAGTCGTTAGACGGGTAGACGTCGTTAATAATATAGTAATTCTACGCGAGCGAAGCTGCGGGCGTCCACTAGTTGATAAATAATACTTTGGAACCGATTCGAAATTTACTGCCCCCTGCTCTCCTCTCTTGTATACGTGGCATATGTGTGCATACTATGTAGAACATGATTCTTACAAGCGCAATATCTGGAAAATAGTAGGTCTTAGAGAAAAAATCATAGAGACAATTTTTATAGAGAATTTTAAGATCTACAACTTTGCTCTAAGGTACTTTTTCGATAAAACTTACCATTTTCGAGAAAAATCCAAAATACCTAAAATTTTGACCTTGGGCCCCGAATAAGTCCCTAAGCGCACGGGACTGATTGGGACTTTTGACACTTTATTCCCTGTGGTAAACCTAAGGTCTCTACGAAGATTTGGCTCTGTCGGAATTTTCTTTATTTCAATTTTCTAAATTGACCGGACTACTAGCGACACTTTATGTGTGTCTGGCTGGATGTTTGGCCCATCCAATTGGTCTGGCTGCTGATTAACAGTGTTGAAATAGTTCCCCAAGTGTCGTGCATAAAAATCAAGCTTGAGAAAATAAGTAAACTTACATCATTTTTTCTGGATCTTTAAAGCGTCTGGCAAGGGTAACCGCCGACGGAAGGTGTCTGGCAATAGTAATTATTAATTTGTAACATAACTAACTAAAACATATGTGAAAATCAGTACTGAGACTTTAATTTGTCACTCTCAATCGTAAAAATAATGACCTCACGCTCTATACCTAGCGGCACTTTATATGTGTCTGGCTGGACGTTTGGCCCATCCAATTGGTCTGGCTGCTGACTAACAGTGTTGAAATAGTTCCCCAAGTGTCGTGCATAAAAATCAAGCTTGAGAAAATAAGTAAACTTACATCATTTTTTCTGGATCTTTAAGGCGTCTGGCAAGGGTAAGGGCCGACGGAAGGTGTCTGGCAATAGTTATTATTAATTTGTAACATAACTAACTAAAACATATGTGAAAATCAGTACTGAGACTTTAATTTGTCACTCTCAATCGTACAAATAATGACCTCATGCTCTATACCTAGCGGCACTTTATATGTGTCTGGCTGGACGTTTGGCCCATCCAATTGGTCTGGCTGCTGACTAACAGTGTTGAAATAGTTCCCCAAGTGTCGTGCATAAAAATCAAGCTTGAGAAAATAAGTAAACTTACATCATTTTTTCTGGATCTTTAAGGCGTCTGGCAAGGGTAAGGGCCGACGGAAGGTGTCTGGCAATAGCTATTATTAATTTGTTACATAACTAACTAAAACATATGTGAAAATCAGCCATGAGAAAATAAGAAAAGTTGGTACTGAAATTTTCGATTTTCAGCATCTGATACCAATGAATTGGCCGTCTACCCAAGCTAGCGAGTATGCACACGCTCAAAGTATGTACTAACACTAGCTTATCCCATATAAATTGTTTGTGAGAAAATAAGTAACGTCTGGCGGCACTGGGATCTTGCTCTATACGCTGTCAACTCGAGTCCACTTACAGTCGATTTTCCCAATTCGCAATAACCCTACATCCGTGACAAGGTCATAGTCATGTAAAAGGTAAATCTGTATAATGTATTTTAGTAGAGCTCTCAGAGTTTAAAGTAGTCTTAACTTCGCAGTCACCCTGCAAGCATTGACCTGATAGATAGTGTGGCAGGAGATCTATGTAATCTCCGTGACGCGTTGGTGAGTGACACTGACTACCGAACCGCAGGTCCCGAGTTTGAATCTCGGCCGAGGCAGATATTTATTCCGTAGATAAATATAAGGGCGGGTCATGGATGTTAGATTGAGTTGTCTTCTGCATTTGAGTGTCCGCCACCCACAACACAGGCTTAGGTTAGGCCACCGATAGGGACTTAAAGTTGCACGGGTCGGGCCCACTTTTGGGCGAATCCCAGGGGCACCGGTGCGTTCTTAGAAGATCCCGGAGTCTCCCCAGATGCGCAGGATGGCTGACGAGGGGGTTTTAGTGAGCATACCGCATCCTCTACCCCCTGAGGCTGGGTATCTTTTGAAGATTTCCCCCCCCCCCCGAAACCGAAAAAAACAAAAAGGATAGGCCACCCGCACCAAGGCGGTGCAAGTGTGCAGCGTTTATCTATATTATGTTCTATGTAGACCACTCACCTCGAGTTTGAAATTGAGTACCCGCGCAGTGGATTGCCGGCGCGGCACGGTGACCACGCGCGACACGGGGAAGTACCCGGGGTGGCTCGCCGTCACCTCGTAGTGGCCCGGCGTCAGCAGGCGGTAGTAGTCGCCGTACGGACCTTACACAAGTATTATAGTTTTTGAGGACAAGAAGCAGGGCAATTGCGCATATTCATAATTATTCTTAACTAGTGGACGCCCGCAGCTTCGCTCGCGTTACACATTCACTAACTTCAAAAACGGCAAAGCTTCATGCTAACTTTGCACCCCCGTTTTACCCCCTTAGGGGATGAATTTTCAAATTTTTCTCGCCGTAAAAACCATCCTTGAACTTCAACGAACATTTAAAAAAAAGAATTGTCCAAATAGGTCCAGGCGTTGTTGAGTTATGCGCTTACCAACACATTTTGCGATTCATTTTTATAATATAGATAGAAGTAGGTTATTAAGTAACATTATAAGCTTTTAAGACTAATTTATTTTATACATAATTTCATTGGATACATTGACTTAGTTATTATAAGTCAATAATTGGATACGTTTCACAGCTCCAATCGTACTAACATGTGGTTAATCAATGGTATATGAATCATGGATGTAATATATCCGCCTTTCTATATGCATATTAGATAGACATTTTTAATTACACATAAACATAAGACTTGAAGCAGGGCGAAATTCCAATTTCTTTGAACTTGAACATAGGATTTCTTTGCATTTTTAAGTAGGTAACAGTAAAGTTTTATATGTTTTGGTTGATTCAGACTAATTAATATAGGTGACTTTTAATAAGTACTAACACTATTACAGTATATTACTGTACAAAGTCTGACCTTATGTAGACCTGTGAATGGAACAATAACTTTTATTATGATTACGAACTTTATCAACAGCCTGAAATACCCAATTCGCGTGAGAGATTTCGCGTCGTTTGAGATTTTTTATCAGTTTCTTGTTGGTATTACCCATCCGATATTTTAATAACAAACACAATATATTATTTTAACGAGATTTTACCTCTTAAATTAAATTACTTATGAAGGTTAGTACCTGCCTACATTATAAGTAAGTTTCTACAGTCAGGTAAAGGAATAATATTATTATAACTCTTTTGAATATTGCAGTTTTGGTATCAAGGTACCATTTTGATAGTTCACATACAAACACATAGTTCAGTTCACTAGACTTATGAAGACCTCAAATACACACGATACGATAGTCAATTAACTCACATCGGAAATGAGCGACGTAATAAAAATTTATACATTTCAAGGGGGATGACGATGATTTAACAAGACAACCTCAGTGTTATAATAAGTGGTTTTTTAAAACATGATTATCAATAGATATTTGGTTACATCTTAAGAACCATTTAACACTCATTCTGATATAACAAACCATAGGTCAGACAGGAATGTTATTTTGCATGCATTCAAATTTTCAACCGTATATAATAATGTACTCGTTCGACTCTTTACGATCGATATTGATACTTAACAATATCAAAAACACATGAGAACATTGCCCAACTCCCCAAGGCTTAAACCTTATAGGGGCTTGACGACGTATAGGAAAAAATGACACGCGTATGAATTTAAGACAATGAAACCGTCCAAGGAAGTGCTTAGTTACTTGCACAGTAGCTTGCATCGCCGTAATTGAGCGGTCGGAATGCAAACAACCACTAATTCCTACTTGCTGCATTTAGACGGTCAATTGTAATTGACATTCAGCGTTAGTGTGGTTTGGCTCTCGCTTGCCTAAGAAAAAATGTACCTATTTGGTATTCTATTTCAGCATGTTCTGTCTCAAAAGCAATAAATAAATAATGTGAGAATACCTAGTAGAAAAAATAATGAACCTGCATCTATTTAAAAGTAGTATACATTCAACCATGTAACTAGGACCTGTTGGTGCTGAACTGCTAAAGGTAGCCTGCATGCCTGTTCGTTAGGTTCAGAAAATAGGAGTGGCCTAAGAATACTATGCTGCTATCGACTCGGTACCAAGTACCAAAACTACTGCTAGCTCTTACTAACAAAACGGTCACCACCATAAACAGATTTTCAAAATAAACGAAGCATTGTTCTGACTAGCCCTATACCTAGCGGCTTTGTTGTTGTGAACTGCTACACTACTATATTATGTGATGTAATTTAATTTCCGGGAAATATTTTAAATCTACCACAGTGGTATCGCGGTGCCCAGTACAAACGGATGCACACAATCGAAATCTATAAATAACTAATAAATAAATCTAAACGCATTTCAGTTTCATACGACGCTTATGTACCTACAACACAAACTGAGAAAATTATGGTCCTTCCTCAAGGCTAAACGAGACATAACTTTTACTATTCCATCAAAAGTACGGTTGGGCAACGTCTTTTACTCTAATTTTAATAGTTCAATACCAGACCTTGAACTATCAAACAACATTGCAAATAATATTCTATCACACATACGTTTAACTGCAAAAGAGAATAGAATAAAATTACACAAACTAAACTAAAAAAATAAGCAGCCAAGGTTGGCTCTACCGCTAAATCTAATTTTCAATAGGTGCCTTGAATCGTCTGTTATTTCAACGAAATGGAAGATAGCCAATGTACTTCCTGTTTTTAAAAAAGGAGCAGCTGATGATGTCTGCACTAACTTACTCTCTCGATTGCTTCTATAGTGATTGAATCGCTTGTTTGAACTGTTGTTACAGCCCATGTCGGTTTTCGGGCGGGTAAATCCACTGCCACTAATTTAGTATTATTTACAAAATAATGATTTAATTAACTCTCGCTTACAAGTAGATGCTATATACACTGATTTTTCCAACGTCTGACAAAGTGGACTGATAGTCAAATACACTGAGAGATGAGAGCTGTGCCAAATATACCTGCTTGAAAGCGTCAAAAACTAAAACTTACCCGTAGTAATGTCGTGTCTTATGGGCCTCGGCACGGGTCCGGTGATATTGACGACTGATATGATCGCGTTTTTGATGAAGCCGGAATCATCGCTGACGATCCCTTTGACACCGGTGTGAGCCTTCCATATATACGCCAAAAGAGCGTCGCGGTTTCTATACCACTCCTTTTCCAGATCCTTTGCTAGCGGATACTTCTGGCATCCGAGCTCGAGCGTTATCTCGAAAGCGTTTGTTGCCAAGTAGTTGAAATCTTGCATGCCTAAAAACAAACACATTTTAATACCTTTTAAGCCAAAACAATTCGTTTCTCTTTGAATGAGACATCCTACTAATATTATAAAGGGGAAAGTTTGTAAGTATGGATGGATGGATGGATGGATGTATTTTTAAAGATATTGTGTGAATTGTCCAAAATATGACGATAAGGTGTCAAGTAAGTAGGAAAAATCTACCATCTGCGAGCTATTCTGGCGTGCGCTGCGAAAACTACTGGGCCGATTTCATAAATTCTTTAACCATTAGAAAGCTTCATATAATGCGATATAATTTATTGCATGCAATGTGATAAAAAGCAGAAGTTTTAACGTCTAACTACTTATCACCGATAATTTGAAATAGTTATTTTAATAGAGATACATTCGTTACATAATAGGTACAGGCTTACTGCCAAGAATTGAATGTAACTCGGACAATGACGATTAGCATTACCAAACCTGTCCATCTCACGGTAAACAAGATTGACGTATTTAAAACGATTGCGAGCGTTACATTTTAACCTGGGTAGGTATTGTTCTCCCGGACTTCCTATTATGTTGGAGCAAAAACACATAAAATGATAATATGTATTTTAAAGTCAAAATGTAGAATGATTTTTTGGGAACAAGGAATGATAAACATTTTTTGGGAACAAGGAACGATAAAAAATTTTTGGGAACAAGTTATCGTTCATGTTATATGGGATTAACTACCGCAAATCTCGTGCCGTAACGTGTCTTTGTTCTAAGCCACTGGCGTCAAAACATCGCCATGAATTGATGGGCTGCGACGTAATATGAGTAGGCGAGTGTTAAATAACAACTATGACGAGTAAAACATTCTTACTTTAATCATGTACTACTGTGTATCTATGTACCTAATAATAAGGTATTTGCACACAGTAATATTAGTTACGCATTTAAAATACTTGCTAATGTTAGTTTACTTAGTTATTTGTAACTACTACATATAAATATAGTAATTATTTAAAAACTAGGTACTATAGTTATTAAATAACTACTATTGTTACTAATACATTTCACGTAGCGTAATTTACAGTTTTATTGGCTTTATTTGATTTTTTTGTCGAGTCATTTATTTGGCTATGAGGCAGACATGGAAACCTGATTTTTTCCTTGACGACTAGTATGCATCTATAAATAATATAATCAATTCTAGCACTGTCTTGGGTTTAGTAAAACGACAACAGCATTCCAAAAGATTGCCAGTAGCTTCCAATCTTTACCGCTTTAAACTTTTTCGTTTTACGGTCATCTAGTGCAGTAAGCCGCTCGCTCTGTCCAAGCCTGGTGACTGCAGTTAATTAGGAAAGGCCCATGGCCAGCACCGACATAAGCTTATGGATGGATGAATAATCATAAATGTCTGCATACCTCCTTTCAAGCTGTACCACGCGGCTCCGTTGGTGACGCCGCCCTGCTTGCCGAAGTTGTAAGTGGTGGTGTCGTCAGAGTTGTACGTGTTGCAGCCGGGCCGGTTTTGGGACGCCATGTCCGCGTGGGCTGACGCGTACGTCATCGCTAGTTCCCTAGGGACGAACCATTTATCGAATTCGAAACATTCGATGTGACTGACGGGAGTGTCGTAACATCGATAGTCGTCACTTTAGTAGGTAATTTAAACCACAATATTTAAACATATTGTTAATGACACAGAAATTAAAACTTAATTAGACAAATACAGTTACAATTGCTTTGTCAAATTAATTTATGGTAGGTACATCAAATTCAAAGAAATTCGAGTAGTAGGCGAATTCTAATTTCATTGGTTAAATTAAATTACTTTAATGGAAGATAAATTTATTACAACGCGGTATTTATCACTATATCACCATCACCCTGGGTTGACTGGCAGAAAATGCCAAATTGTAACATCTTTTTTTGGTGTAACAATAAAGTATTAAATAAATAAAATAAATAAATATGCTAAATTGTATCAGTCGTTGATAAACAGATCAAGATCAAAAAAAAGATTTCACATTGAAGTCGGTTTTAACAGTTATAGAGAAAATCATAATATGGAAGCATCAATTTTAATTTTTTAATCAAGATTATTTGTCGCATCAATGTTGTTAAAAGATGCTTGGCTGGCAGCGTCACCTCGCCGGTTTCACGTATGGAGCCTGGATTTTCTGATCACCACAAGTTAGCAGAAGTCGTTATTATAAGAACCGCTATAATATTCACCGTACGAGTCGGTATGTTATACGTTCGATTTTACGATTCGATCACATAAGAACAACATATGAAAATTTGTTCGTCCTTATATCAATGTTTAGTTTATTTTTTTAATCCTGTAACTTAGTAAGGTCAGACTATATTAATAACTAGTGGACGCCCGCAGCTTCGCTCGCGTTACACATTCACTAACTTCAAAAACGGCAAAGCTTCATACTAACTTTGCACCCCCGTTTTACCCCCTTAGGGGATGAATTTTCAAATTTTTCTCGCCGTAAAAACCATCCTTGAACTTCAACGAACATTTTAAAAAAAGAATTGTCCAAATTGGTCCAGGCGTTGTTGAGTTATGCGCTTACCAACACATTTTGCGATTCATTTTTATTATATAGAAGATGTATTCTCGAACATCCGGCTCTGATTGATATTGTTATTGATAGAAACTGATTTAAGTACTAATTTTACAATACTATATGACTATAAACTCAATGTTACCTGAATGTATCGTCATCGGGACTGGCTGAGTATTCTGAAACGGGAGCCCCGCTCCTGCTCTCGTCGTAAGGGTAGTTGGCTACCAAGTCGCCGCCATGCATGGCTGCACTCAGTACAAAGGGCACGGACATGATCCATCGCATCACAGCCCTTGTCTCGGGTTCCAACTAAAAATATATTATACTAGTGAATACATACTAACATTGCAAATTTTAAATCTGGATATAAAATCCAGATACTTTTGCGTCATTGAAAGTTTTACCAAATTGATACATAGTACATACTGGTTACGATATTTGCCGCGAATCCACATTTTGATCACATTTAACGACTTCTCTGCAGAGGACAAATTACCAATGTAGTCTAAAAGATGGTGTCTAACTAGTTTACCTTTAAAGGCCTATGATATATTTTAACCTGTCAGTCAGCATTTTGAGGTAGGCATAATATAAATTTGCTGGAAGGGTTACGTATGCATAATCCGTACCTACTCTTTCAGAAAATACAGGAATTAATGTAAAATACCTCGATAAAATAAAAACATACTAACCGGAGCAGCAAGACGTGTCAAGTCCTTTAGCAGATGGTTGTTGTGGCTGATGCCTTGACGCTCAAATTCAAAGGTGATTGCATCTAAATCCGGGAAGTTTCTATTGAGATCCACGGAGTGGTTGTTTGTCCTCCCAATAAGGTAATCTCGGCCACCCTGTATTGAAAATAATTTAATGCTTCAAACTCCACCATTAACAGACTTGAACATTTTAAAAGATAAGTTACCTACAGTTATCAACCTACAGTTAGGTATTACAAGAAATTTAAAATGTAAATAAAATTGCATAAACCAAGCTACTACGTCAAGTAATTATTAAAGTACTTAGGTACCAAGATTTTATCTAAATGTAAAGTAAGTAAAAAAATATTATAAAACCTACTCAATTTGATGATTTTTTAGACATTAGAAAAACTTACAGTGTCCGAGGAAACCTGCCATCCATCAGGATTCATTGAAGGTAGCAAGTGGATCCTGGTAGTGTGTATTAGAGCTCGAATGCGGCGATCATGATTACAATATTGGTCGCACAAGTAGTGCGCCAAACCCAGCAACAATTCCCGACCGAGTACTTCGTTTCCATGAATGTTACCCACATATTTCACTTCAGGTTTATCTGTGTAAGAGTAATAATTATATGCCCAACTTTCAAACTGTACTTTATGTAATAATAAATAAGTGTGATAGGTATTATAAAGTATTACCACAAAATAGGCCTATCCATACTTAGTATTTACTATTTAGTAACTTACATGGTTGATGGAATCCAGGGCTATCGGAGAACTCTATAACATATAGCGGAACATTTCTAACTGAAGGTTCGGACAATGTATATACTCTAGTGATGTTGGGACATTTTTCGTGCACTTCTTCCAAAACTAAGGGTAGTTCTTCATTATTGTGATGCTTCCAAACAAATTCGGCAGACGCGGTAAACAAGAAAGCAAAATACAATAAACGATATGCCATAATTGCAAAATGACACAAACCCTAAATAAATAAATTTATGTTAGCATTTTACACTATTAATTACAGTTTAATTACAAGACACCAGCCGTCACACTTCACAAATACTAAATATTATCGCGCACAACATACGCGATAAAACAAACGAAAGGTACTGTGTGTTGTGTGAGTGAGGAGTAAGTGACGAGAATATATTGATTTTCCCGCGACAATTACTTTATGTTGGCAGTACTGCTTTTGATGTTGCCAGCACAACGTTACCGATACCACGTAATAAAATTAATATCAACGTTGTTTTTCATCGAAAATTTAGATTATCTGTAATCTATTATTTATATATCAAACTCTTTGTCCTTCATTGACTGACTGAATGAATGACTGGTCTATCAACACCCAGGTAAAACGGCTATAGTTATTTTGAAATTTGAACAGTATGTAGATATTTTTTTTAATGAAGAAAGACATCTATCCTTTTAGTTTAGTTTTTTGAAAATATCACCCTTAGGCGAACAAGCTACATTCAAGAAAATTGATATTTGGGTTATTTCACAAAAGTAAGAAAATACGTATTATAAATGAAGTTTGATATTTTAACTATTTGTTTAAAAAAAAAAGAATATTTGACTACACAATTTGAATTCATTTGAATACACAATTTTTTGAAATTCCACACCTAAATTTAATCCTTTTTAACCCAGGTTACATTTTGTATCAAACTTCTTCATTTCTCACGCAACATACATGAAAATTGATAGTTGAGCTATTAGTTAAAAATAAAGAACGAACTTAATAAAGAACGACATAGGTATTTATAAAAAAAAGAATGACATATTTATAAATATTTATCCCTATTTATTAATTTAATTTATTTTGTTAAGCACTGGTAATATTTATTTTAATTTTACCACCATTTATAAATTTGGTATTTAAACCTATGTTGCCAGTATTGATAACTGTATTGGTAAACCTCCTTCTTACGAATACTTTCAGTATTTTATCTGTATTTTGAATCTGATTTAAGCGCCCCACACAAGGCCTGCTTGCAGGGCCCTGCTTGCAGTGCCCCTGCCAATCGTATCGTGTGTGTGCTTGCAGGGCCGATTTTTTAATTGGTTACCCTGCCGCGGGGCGGCAGGGTCATCCTGCCAGCCCGACGCACGATCTCCCCACTATTACAGATTAATAAGTCTAGTATAATATATAGTATAATATAATATAGTATAATAATATTATACCACCATATACCATATTATGGTGTATATCTAATCTGTGGTTTCTACTTTTCAACAGTAAATGTTTGGTTTTCTTCGTATGCCGTCTTAGTTTGTTTTCATTTTGTTGTACTATGTATTGTTTGTCCAATAATTTTAAAGGATAGTTTTATTAAAGTTACAGTATCTCTCATCAATATATTCTTTTTTTCAATTAATGGTGTCACCATTGTCAATCAATCTTCATACTGTAACTTATTCATTCTTATAAAGTTCTTAGTCATCAGGAGAATTCGTCTTTGTTCTTAAGCATCATATCATCATATGCCATACCAAAAAAATTACATTACATTCAATCTTGTAACACTGACATGTATAAAAATCTTCTACTTTATTAACCAAAAATTAATGGATATTGGCACAAACTAATAAGGGAGGGATACTACGTATGTTATTGGTTATCTGTGATGTCGGTTTACGGACGATAATTTTACGTGATAAACTTCCTAACTAAACATAAAGTTAGCAAATAAAAAGATTTTAGTATTTTAGTTTTTACAACACATATCGACGCAGCGCCGAGGTTATTTTCTTTGCTGCCTTTTTGTTTTCATTTTAATTAATAACTCGCCCAAGAAACAAGTGAGTGACATCAATACACCCAATCCGTATAAAATAAATATACCCTGAAATATAAATTATTCTTTAGAAATTTTAATATCGTAATCAGTAACCCTGACAAGTGACGTTCAATACCGAGATTCCTTACCACAACATGCCTGAACGCAAGGGGTTCTATATTTTCAACGTCTCTTTTCGACCGGGACAATTTTATTTCCAACTGCACTTTGTAATCCAAGTGTTTGAGGGCCACCTTAAATAAACAAGAAATATCGATAAGTTCACTGATCATCGTGCTACCTTCTAAATATTCTTCCTAATAATAATGCTGACTTGTGTCTCCCACGCCAACATTAGACCAGACTCATGAAGTCTTCCAATGAATTGACTGATCTTTGCAGTATACGGTGAACTCTTGCGTAACATTACCACGCATTGCTCGTAGTAAATATCTTCCAACATTGTAGTAAAATCCAATACCGCTTCTTTCGTTATATATGTTCCTATCGCAAAATTACCTGTTATAAGAGATTGTGATTAGGCATAAAATTTAATGAAATAAGAGGAAATAATATGTACAGATTTTTTAGTGAGTCAAATAAATAATAAATCGTTTAAATATTTTAAAGACATTGTTCTTTTACATGCTAAGTAATTTACAAAATGTTGAAATAAACATTTAGTAAATGTACCTACCTGCTGGCAATTTTTCAATACTAAATGCCATGCTTCTCGTGAAAGTTTTCCGCTCTAACTCATCAGCGGGAAAGGTTTTAAACTGACTTAACAGTTGTCTAATTAGTGGCTAAAATAATAAAATAGTTAGAGGTATGTTCTTTTTGCGTGTATGTTTTGACAGCGGTGATAAGTCACACCCGACACTAATCCGTCTAAAATCACTTACACTCACACATTAATGTATTTTATAACACATTTGCTCGTAAAGGGTCTCTTATTACACCAATTTCAATATCGTAATGTATCTCATTACAGCACTTGTGCGGTAATGTAATGTAAAAAGTACTTGTGCTGTAATGTAATGTAAAACGCACGGGTTTCTTTATGGCGCGATGGTCACGTGACCGGCCGAATTCGGCCGATAGCGTATAAAATATGTGGGAAGGTAAAACGCACGGTTTATCAAGATGCTCCGTCTAAGACGAACGTTACTTTTTTCAATCTTAGCAGAGTTTTTATGTCAGAAAAGTGGTCAACATTTTATGAATAAAATTAACTTTGGGAGATAAAATATAAAAAATAAACATTTAATTCTTTAATTTAATTAATTTTGACACTAAATTACAATAATTTATCTGTAACAAAAACAAAAAAATATTAATTTACTTTATTAGTAATACTGGCTGTTTTTGTGCCTTTGCCATAAAAAAAAAGCGCTGATGCGCGCGCATCGTTAATTTGTGAACAATTATAAATTATTCCGCGCGCTTTTTCTTTTCGTTGTATTGTTTTTATTTGAAAATGTCGTCTAGTAATGATGAATTTATTAATTTATTTCCTCGCAAATATGTTATAAAACGTCGTATGACACACGTGCGCTTTGATAATTACAGCCTCTGCTTTCTTGTAGCAATATCGCCTCGGCTGTAATTTTCAACTTACCGCACTTGTATTATAATGTACTATTGTGAGTGTGATTTATGAATTTAAATGTCACCTGCTAAATCGGTAAAGGAAAACATCGTCACGACATCCGTAGAAAACCTACATGCCTATGTTTCTATATAATTATCTCAAATGCAAGTAAATTCTGCCAAAACCTGGCCAGCACAGTAGGCTATGGCCTATTCACTCCACCAATTTGCATTGGAGCCGCGTGATGGAGTATGCTCTAGACCTCCCGAAGCATTGTTTGTGGAGGAGACCCGTGCCCAGCAGTGGAGTGAGACGTTTATGCATTGCAGCTAGTGGTCATAACCGCGACTGCTAAGCTAGAGGTTCTGGAGTCAATCCCCGAGCCGGGCAACAACTATTGGGTTTTTAAACTTGAAATGCCCAATAGCAGCTCGGAGTTTGGATTTGTGTCCGGTCGATGGCAATTGGCTCATATAGGACCTAAGCTTACCTCACACCTACCTACCTACCCCTTCAGTGAAATACAGGCGCGGTGGTATGTTATGTTCAAATTTAATCGTATAGTACCTCTTGAGAGAGTGTGATAGAAAATATCCATGCGTCGTGGGTGGCACCCCAATCCAGTTTTCTATCGACTATATCTTGTATAGTGTCAATAGATTTTTCATATTTAGGAACAGTTAAAGTGGAGGTTAATCCTCCGCTATACGCGTTATCCAATATTAAACCAGTTATCAAAAGCCAACCAGTAATTCGTCGTATACGCCAAGAATTCATACCATGCTCGGGTTGGGACTAAAAGAAATATAGTAAACATCTTCAATTTGTGAGGTATTCAATAATATCACGTAAAGTACAATGAAACGCATTATACGTTGACTTATTCCTTCGACGATTACCTGTGTTATCATCATCCCAAATGTAGTCAAAAAGACCTTATTCGTGGAACAGCCGCGAGCTATTGTAAGAGTTATGCAGGCATAGAGAAACGTGAAGACAAGGGCAACCCACATATTTATCGTGAACGGTAGTAGAGGAAGCTCCCAGCTTGCCAGTAATCTAGAATCATTATTAAAATAATTTTTTTGTTTAAGCTAAGCTCTGTTTAACGAAAACACGTAGGTATATTTGCGGTTTGAAGTTTTTATGGTTTATAAATCTAATAAGTATAAAAACGTAATTACCTTGGAGCTGGTACGATACAAGTGATAGCCGTTCGGATAATTGGCGCGGAAAAATCCAAAACTAAATACTCTTCATACCAAGAATACAACGCAGCTGCAAGACATAGGTAACATAAAGAAGTACAATTAAACAACATGAATACGAATATTATAAATGCGAAAGTAACTCTGTCTATCTGTATGTCTGTCTCGCTTTCACGCCAAAACTACTGAACCGATTTGGCACACAGATAGGTATAGTCTAGAACCTGAGAAAGGATGACAATTAAAAAGTATAATTGGAGAAAAATGTTGTAAAGGGTTGAAAAGGGGGAAGAAAGGTTGTATGGATGTATTGTCATTTTCAGAGCTAGAAGCATAAAATTTATATTTCAGGCTGTTGATTAGATATAAATAAATATGGCATTCAAAGTTTGTAAAAATGTTACCCGTAAGGGTGTAAAATAAACATAGGGGATAACACATTTACGGATTAATTACAAATTTGTGGAGCTAAAGATAACTTAAGAAAAATAGCGTTAAGAAGAATCTATTATTATGACTAATTCCACGCGGGCGAAGCCGCGGGCGTCCACTAGTAGGTTTTAAGAAGCAAATTACTATATAAGTGCCATACTTATTCCTATGTCAGCGCGATCTTCTAGTACACTTCCTATAACCCCTACGCCGGTATTATTTTCGTATATCTCCCCCCATTCGTGACTATCGTCTCGAACAAGACGCACTGTACAATTTACCCATCTGTGTAAAAAAATAATGCATGTTAATCCTTGGTATATTCCTATTATTACCGACTTCGAAGGAAGAGGTAATCAATATGTCTTACACATTGTTTAATTAAAGTTTTTTTTAAATTAAATTATTATATAAAGGCATTGAAAAACATCAATCTTGTACACTGCCAAGATCGTTGTGTTTATTATAATAAGCTCACCTACATACAAAAAATTAGGCACACCTGCAAAATTCATCGACGATTCTCATTTCCATTCCATCCCGACCTAGAGGTTCGATAGAAGTATCGAGATCTAGCAGCACATAGGGTTTGTAAGTAAAGCAAGCTACGTTAACTACTTTTCCATCCAAGTTAGCCATATCATGTGGGAAAAGATCAGCTTTACGTTCAAAATTTTCAGTGCACGCATTCCATCGATCTAAAGTTATAGGTATTTCGTTATTATTTATACCAATGTATTTATGTGTTACTAAGTCGAATCCTTCGCAATTATTCTCATTCATTTCTGTAGGTATTACTAGTAATATATTTGGGACAAATTTAGCCTCCTGCATTTTCAAAATATTTTCAAAATCTTTTTTGCTCTCTTTTATGTTGGCTTCACTTGCAGGTAAAAATATGATTTTTCTGTCACTCCTTCGAACATTTCCTGAATGTGTAACCTTATCGAATATGTACATAAACTTTTTAGGTTCACTCAGCTGCACAACATAATCTGAACATCCGCTCTCTGATGCATCGAACATAAGTTTTTCAAGTTCATTTGAACTATTACTAGCAAAAGTCATGAAACTACCAGGAAAATTCAATTCAATCGGAGAAGACTCTGACACTACGGCGATGCAATGAGATGTTATCAAATATTGTGCAAAAATAGCCTGAAACAGGATTTCAATGGGAACCAGAGTTAAATTCAACGGTATCATATCGAGAAGATTCAATTTTTCTAAGTTTTTAAGGTAAACTTCATGTCAAGTGGAATAGTTTGACTGTTTATGTGATGTTACTTAGCTTCTTGATGCTTATATTTCCTACAATCATTATATAAAAAAAGAACAGTTTAGGGATCCTTAACTAATGAGTAAACGAAATTACCTGTAGGTACATGAGGTTCTATCATAATTATACGAGGCCTTTGTCCGAAGAGATTAGCAATAGGTAAGTATTTAGGCTTCATTTATGTTACGCACTGCCAATTAGAAAGCATCATTATCTACCTACCTTAATTACTAGTTTTATTAATTTAATATTAAAATGACTGTGTGTTAAGGAACACATCATTATTAATCATTTATTAATTTATAGACTTATTTCTAATATTATTAATTCATTATTTTAATTGTTAGATGTTCTTTGGTGAGACTTTGTATTGACTCAGATTTTCCCAATATAAGCGCATGTTTCGAGTAGGCGGGGCAGTGATCTGTGTGAAACCTAGACGAGTAAGGGGTTACTCTGCCCAAGTACACATACCAGCGTTTAACAGTTAGTTAATTGCAGCCATACATTCAATCGTTTAATTAATATCTCAGAAGTGGGATACGTAAATGTCTAAGTGTCTGGGCCATATCGTGACGGTTTTGGTAAACGTACAGAATTGAAGAAAAACTTGTGAGACCCACTGATGCGGAGGTTGGAAATATTTAAAAAAAAAGGGGTAAGTCAAAAAAAAAAAGTTTAAAGTGTTACTTACGAAATATTTGTGTTAAAACTTAACACTAAATAGGATTGACAGATTTTATAACCAATGACTTAATATGTTAATAGAAAATACTTTACTGCGTGAATGTATCAAATATTTCTTGAACCTACGTCTGTAGTGTGCTGTGTGACCAAGTTCAACTATGAAAATAATACCTTTAAGACGGCTGTGTGAATTCTAGTGAGTTGGCTGTGTGATCCATTTATATAAATCATAAGACGACTGTGTGAATATTATTGCGGCGGCTGTGTGATCAAGTCCATTGATATTCCTAAGGAAAAGGAATAAACTGTGTGAAATAGCTAAAAGAGACCTGACAATCATTATTATAAATGAAAGTAGGAAGTATATGCAATTGTTAATCCGAAAACAACATTTTTATGTATGATCAACTCCATTAATATTCTTAAGAAAAAGGAATAAACTGTGTGTCATAGTTAATAGACACTTGCTAAATCATGTTCAGTATTAAAATGAAAATAGGAAAATTATTCAATCGTTAATACGAAAACAAAATTTCTATGTGATCAAGTTCAGATAATAATGTTAGTATTTTATATTGTATTGTGAAGGTACTGCCGTGGTTTTGTTTTGTTTTAGTGTGTCATCTCCACTACACTGACTGAGGGTAGCGTGGGCCGCCGCGGGTCGCGGCTACAGCAGGATGGCCGAATGTTACGCACTGCCAATTAGAAAGCATCATTATCTACCTACCTTAATTACTAGTTTTATTAATTTAATATTAAAATGACTGTGTGTTAAGGAACACATCATTATTAATCATTTATTAATTTATAGACTTATTTCTAATATTATTAATTCATTATTTTAATTGTTAGATGTTCTTTGGTGAGACTTTGTATTGACTCAGATTTTCCCAATATAAGCGCATGTTTCGAGTAGGCGGGGCAGTGATCTGTGTGAAACCTAGACGAGTAAGGGGTTACTCTGCCCAAGTACACATACCAGCGTTTAACAGTTAGTTAATTGCAGCCATACATTCAATCGTTTAATTAATACGTGGGGTCATGTTTTTTTATTTACAAAAAAACATGACCCCACGAAACGTCCGTCGACATCTGTTAGAGTCCGACTTGTACAACACAAAATTATGTTTCGTTAGGTTAGGCTTTTAAAATTTACACGGAAAATAGACATCTGTATTTTGGTTGTCCTTCAAATAATAATGTGAAGGTAATTTGCCCTTTATGATATTTAAATACGAATATTTGAATACGCCCACAGTCTATCGCCCACTTATCCATATTTCAGTCTTTATCGGTTTTTTTGACGTCTATAAATTGGGTTTGAATTCGCCAATTTAAATAGGTACTACCCTTTCAAATATAAATTTAAACAACAGTTTCTATACCTACTTAGCAATGCGCAGTCTTTTTCAGTGATTCTATAGACCTTTTATGAATTACGGTAAAAGTGAATGTGAACCAATTTGAACTCGCGAATTTTTATTTCTGTTGTTAAATACCGAAAAATATTTCAAAAATTAGAAACACAAGGATAATACGTAATTATATACGGAATCAAAAGAGTCGTGTACAATTTGTCGTCGTGCTTTTCAATATGACGATAAATACGTTGGTAATTTGTTTACATACTGATGTCAAACATTTTACGTATTCAAAAAGACAGAATGTTAGCTATTATAGTTCATTATTCACGACATGAAATATATCTTCAAAAGGAAAGGTAGATAATACGTGTTTGTAATTGTGGGATAAATGTCACAATTAAAGTTATTTGAATTAATAGTGTCCATTATTCCTTTGGAACGCCTTCATTGGCGTATATGGCGCTTCATATTCGTATACCTTTATAGTAACCATAGTTAGGTATTCTATAATAACAAAGGAAAAGCTATAATATCGAGAAATCAGAAGTGATTAGTAGGTAAGTACATATTTTACGTTGATTCACTGCCTAATTGTTTACTTTGACATTGAAAATCAATCGGCTGGTGTACCGTTTCTTACAAAGAAGAAAGACAAACAAGAAGCTATTTAAAATATGTTAATTTTGAACCACACCAAAAACACTACAGCTAATGGATATTTTATTATTGTTACGCGACAAGACACACGCGGTGTCTTAGCGCCACCAGTAAGCTATACACAGCTCACTCCATCTTGATAATTTTCAGAATTCTGGTTTAGTGCTCTTAATAATATATTTACTTCTATTAATATTAAATTTATTTCGAGAATTAATATGTAGGTATGTGATTCACGTTTTACTGCAATGTACATGTATTATACAAAATAGTGGACGCCCGCAGCTTCGCTCGCGTAGACTTAGACCCATTAACGACGTCTACCCGTCTAACGACTTAAAAAACGGCAAAGTTTCATACTAAATTTGCACCCCCGTTTTACCCCTTTAGGGGGTGAATTTTCAAAAATCCTTTCTTAGTGCTCCCCTACGTTATAAAAGGAACCCCTGTGCAAAATTTCAAGTTTCTAGCCCTTATAGTTTAGGCCCTGCGTTGATATGTCAGTCAGTCAGTCAGTCAGTCAGTCAGTCAGTCAGTCAGTCAGTCAGTCACCTTCTCCTTTTATAGATACCTATAGATATGACTTTCACGGATATTGATTGAAATTATTACACTGGATGCGCTACACCATAAACTACTTTTAGGTAAACAGTAGTAACATACACTCAAGTAATCTTCTATAGGTTATATTGTAAAAGTAGATCTGAAAAAATTTAAAGAACGTAATTGTGAGAATAAAATTCAACGATCAAGAAGTAAAATCGTTGACAAACTATGACGTTGCAGGACGTGTGTGGTCGATTTTTTCTATTAAATCGGTATTTGGTACCACATAAAAGGAATAAGGAAAATGGTAAGCTTCTACACACCATTTTATAAAGTACTGATGATGTGATGATATATATTCATAAACAAGATGAGCAGGAATAATAATATAGTTAATAATTATATTATCTAGTTATCGACCGTCAGATTGTTCCTTACTTACCTAATTGGGTTATCGTTACTTAATATATAAATTGAGAAGAAGGAAAAAACAAACCAAATGTTCTGTCTGATTTCCAAAGCCGTTAGCATGGCAGAATTAAATAAGTAAAATAATATCTCAAGTATAAAAGATCGCAAGGTCTTACGATCGACCGTAACATTTTTTAACTGCGTAAAAATTTTAGATTCAATATGAAAATTTAATCATTTAAATATCCTCCTATTCATATACGATACGGATCATAACGGATCTATGGATGACATGCGGGATGGAAGTTTCTTTAATAATTTCTCTTAAATTTCAATAGAATTTCTTTTTATTTGAAACTAACTAATAGTATAGAATTTGATCGGTAGTGTCTTTGAGTAGGGTGGCACTGGCAACTAGGTGTAAAAGAAACTATTGTTATGTCTAATTCAACGCGTGCGAAGCTAGCAGCCACTATTATATTATAAATTGTGAAAGTTGTGCTTACAAAAGGATTATGCCGGTTTTGATTAATATTTCCGTGGACGAAGCAGCGGGAAAAATAAATGATGTGTCTTCTTCGACTAGGGCCCAGGTATACTCCATCTCTTTCCAGTATATAGTAAACCAAGTCAACGCTATAAGAATGCTAATATACAGTAGTTAAGTATAGTTAAATCCCTAAATCCATGTTTATCATGCTCATGTTAAGTAAACAGAAACATTACCCGGAACAGCGACAAGCGCCAGAGTGCTATATCGATTCGTAATACGATACTTCTTTCGCAGCTTATTATTAGCCATCTGTTATACTTATACCCAGCCGCTTTTTACTTTCTTGATTAAACAAGTCGGTTAACATTTAAAGCACCTTCAAATTTTCAAATGTTACATAAATAGGTATAAGCGTGAATAAACGAACCAATCCCCATTGGAGCTGCGTAGTGGAATACTCTTTAGAGCTCCCATAGCCATGACTGGGTGAGACACTTTTGCCCAACAGTGGGATGCTTATGGGTTGCAGTTTGTAGTGTATTTAGCTAGCAAACTAAATGAATACTATTTGTTGAATGTTTTGAAGTCGGTAAACGTCGGGTTTCTCAAATTACGACGTGAATAGTTAATAGTTAACCCGTGAAAGCGTATAAAACAAACTTTCGCGTTTATGCCATGAGCAAGTAAAACGGATATTAACCTTGTTTTAAATATTTAACACTAGTGGACGTCCGCAGCTTCGCTCGCGTGGAATTAGTAGCATAACAATAGTTTATATATCCTATGTCACTCAGTGAAGATGCAGCTTTCTAATGGTGAAAGAATTTTTGAATTTCATAAATCTATACTTATATTAAGTATAGAATGTTTTTAAACCTATTCCAAGATGAATGGTGTGCCATTTTATGATCAAGTTACCCTTATTATTTTCTGTATTATTTCTGTGATTCGTAAAAGTAAAATTATTCCAAACCAAATGTAAGCCGTGACTAAACTAAGCCTACTTTATTGGAAAGTTTGATATTGACTTTGATATACCTACCTATTATACTTTATTTTTATTTTTATAATATAGACGGACAAACAGACATACGGGCCTGATTGTAAGTGGTCACCGTCGTCTATGGACACGTGCACACTTAAATTCGTATCAACTGTAATATAATATGGTCACCTTGTATACGTAATGAATCTTGATTGTATGCAAATTGTATGCATATAATTATGTAAAATGTCTGAGGGCACAGTCGCTTCCCCTACTAAGACCTAAGTGTAAGTGACTATGAACAAATTTGTAATTCAATTTCAAATTTATTACACACCAGAGAAACGTATGCGGTTAATGGGTTTGTAAGGTAGTCAATTTACTGTAAAAATACAAAGCAATAAATAGATGGTAATTTATTATTATTATTATTATTAAGTATTAAAAATGACCATTATAGTAACTAAAGAGTCTGTGTTTCGACACAGCTTTCGACCTCCTAATCTTTCTTTCTCAGTCTTGCGCTGGAGATCTCAATGGATTGAAGCCACAATTTGATTTCTTCAGGGCATTCGGGTTTCTCCTCGGCACCGGGAACTCCTTTCAGAAGATCAGCCGCGTCGGCATTAAGCAGGTTCTGCCGCGACAGCACGACGGCGCGAACGAAGCCATCGCTCAAAGTGATGAATTTCTGTTCGATGAACAAGGTTTTGTCTTCCCAGTAGACCAACTGAAACAAGGAAGCAGAATATTTAACTCTTTAAATATCTGACGGATTAGATTTAGTGCAAGCCAGTCTAAATTCTTATAATGTAGACAGGCGTAATGTGTACGTAACTCAGATAATAACATAAACGTACCATATTGAAATTCCTTCGGGCGGACCTTCTGACTACTAATACCATTAGAGATCATAATAGTATTGAACTTTCCTTCGACACAAATTGCCTTTTTAAAAAAAGAAAGCTGGAAAGTTATTCAAGTTGCAAGTATTTATATTATTTGACTATATAAAGACTAATTTCATCAATCCAATGCCACATGATAATACACCAGCATGATAATACATCGGCAACCTGGCTGAGGTGAGTGGCTTAAAATTAATCCAAAGTAGGTTCTATAGATAATGCTAAACTTGGTGCTTTCGTTCTTTAAAAAAAATATTCTTGGTTTTAAAAAAACCGTCGTATTGTAACAGGTGCCTTGTGGTTGTAGTAGGAGAGATGTCTCAGGGGCGATGGATTTTTTTCTTTAGTAACGAAATATTAACTTAGAGTCTTGAAAGTAAAACATACTGGAAGCACTTGTAGTTACCTTAGTTTCAACCTTATATGCGCTGAAAATTGGAATTGTTCTTCTGTACCGAATACTAGAAGCCCCTTGTAAAATATGTCCGTCGACTGCTTTGATGTTAGCGTAAATGCCCGTCCTGTCGTAGAAATGGAATCTTGCGAAATCTAACTCTCGTACATAGCGAGCATTATTCATATGCCTCAAAAAAATGTCCACATCTTGCGTTGTGCAAAAACCTGTTAAGAAAAAAATTCTTGCTTAGATATTCTTGGTAGTATAGATTGTTGGTTAATTTGTCTATTGCTAATAACTCTACTAATGATAGTGTCTGGTTCTAATGTCTTGCATTAATTCCCTACTCATTTTCACAGAAAACACCTTGCAAATCAATTTGACGGGCCCGTTGGCGCAATCGGTAGTGAACATGTCTGTTGCGCCAGGGGTCGTGGGTTCGAATCCCACTCAGGACAAATATTCGTCTGACGAACACTTGTATTTGTTCTATGTCTGGATGTTAAAATTAGCCATTTAAGTATGTATTTAAAAATATCTATGTATGTATATCAGTCTCTGACACCCATATCACAAGCTCGCGCCTACTTTGGGGTCAGATGGCCGTGTGTGAGATTGTCCAAGATATAAAAAAAAAGATAAAAAAAATCAACCTTAAATATTTAACTATTTAGGCTCGTTATATTTTTTTATGTAATAAGATAGCAAACCCACCCTGCAGCCCATGATTACTGTGACCGACTCAAATAGAGAATTTTTTTAGTCCAGTTAGCAGAGGGTGTTCACGAACAATAGTTGGTCAGTTCTTTAGCAAATATGAGAAATTGTGTAGGGACTATTAGTGATAGTAGTGTTGGTTGTTCGTTGTTGTTAGTAATAGTCCAGTTAGTATTTTTTAGTAAGAGTCTCGTTCCAAGTCCCAAGTCGGTCACAGATGTGTTGCTACCATTTTTTTTATGGATACAAGATAGCAAATGAGCTTGCAGCACCACCCATCCGCTGCCGTCCATGACAACTGTGACTGACTTTGAACAAGACTCAATTATGGACTGGGATGCAATGTCTAATTAGTTGAGAGAGTTAATTAGAATATTAGTTGGTCAGTTCGTTAGTAGGTATGAGGATTGGGGACTGTTAGTGATAGTTAGTCTTGTTAGTTGGTGTTAGAAATAGTCCAGTTAGTACTTATTAGTAAGAGTCTCGTTCTAAGTCAGCCACAGATGTGTTGCTACCCTTGAGGACTAAGATGGTCGCCTCTAAAGAAGTGTAACCGGAAACCTCACCTTTCCAACCGGACCATAATTGCTTTAAAAACAATTATCACACGGCAGAAATGGTACTAGGTACCGTGGCGGGCGGTGGTACTGCATGGAGAACCAATATACACAATTGCTCTAAAAACAATTTTTAGGTACACGGTAAATTTATTCGACAAATAAGATGGTGCTCCCATAGTACACCTAATTATTATTTAAAATTGTCAATTTTACAGTTACCTACAATAGCAATTGTCTACGTTTGGCAACGTTTGTAACCTACCTATCCCATCTTTATATATTGTTTTTGAAGCATTTACGTTTCGGCTGGAATGTTGTGGTTGCCAGTTAATTTATCTTAGGGGTAGAATCGCATTTGTGACTTACTTGGAACGAGACACGCTAAAAAGACCAACGCTCTAATTATCATTAACAATTATTGTAAGTAGTTATAAATCTTTAATATATAGTTTCCTACTAATGAGTACTTATTAATACGTGTACCTTTAGCCTTAGACTAAAGGCAAAGACGAGTAAATGGTATATTGCACGCAAAATTATCTGTGTATATATAAATATACTATCTGCTGTACCTAAATAGTACCTCTACCTACATAATATTATCAAAATGAATTTCATTTAGCCAAGAAAAAATAACTTACCATAAATAGTTGTGGTGTTTTTAGCACCACTTTTCTTTTGAAACAATCTTCCAATTCCTATAGTAAAAGCAACTCTGAGAAAGTAATTCACATCCCAAAACATATACAAGAGGGCTACTACAGTCGCTACAATACAATACATTTTGTTTACAACACAGTAGTTCACAAATATAATACAAATCTGCACGTACTATGTGTACAAGATATAAATACGAACTAACTTCTATCCCATAAAATAAAACGCAAAGAGTGTCTACCTGTCTACTATCTACCTTGAGTCGTCATCATTCTGCCAAAGTACATTGAACCGGTTTGCGGTATGAAGTTAGCTACACACCGACACAGCACGTCAAGCTATTGAAGTTACTTGGTTGTAAATACAGTGAGGAATTATTTCCCGCTATATTTTAAACACAAATATTTGTTTTTAAATCTTTACCTTTACGAATATAATATTGGTTTATCGGAATCACTGAAAGAAAAATCAAAAATGATGCACGCTTTCGCCATGTATGTCCATAAGTTTTCATTAATATTTAGCTTTAAGTAAATAAATCAAACAGATGAAAAACTAATAACTTCCTCCGTTTTAAAAATCCTATCTTGCTATATGTCCAATTGCCCATACGTAGCAGCTATACTTTAAGCGACACTACTGGTGAATAAAATTAAGTGCGTGTTTATCTAAATCATATAGCCTTCAGTCTCCATCTTCATTTGCAGGATTGTCACGGATTTGTTAGTGTCTGAGATAATAGCTTCCGGCAATAGGGGTCGGCAAAATTGTTTTGTTAGTTAGTCTATTCGTATTTGCTTTACTTGGCACTCTTAATCAGATTATGGATCATGTTGAATCAGGGTTGGATTTAAAGACAAACTGTGATCCTGTGTATCCTTTGTACGAGTGGATAGGTACTTATTGTTTTTCAGAGAAAGATCTCTGATCTGATCGGAACCAAAATCATTAACCATTATTAGATACCTACTATAACTATTGAATCATCGTTCTTGATACCTCGTTTTTGTTTTCTATGAACTATAAAACAAAAACAGCACATCGTGGGAGCGATGCCCGTAAATGTGGAATTTTAACCCACTATAACCTGTTGGGTACACTACTCGGCATCGGCGCTTGAAGAGACCTGGGACTTAGATAGTACTGGTGCCCTCACCTCTGAGCCCGTCATAGAAAATGGCTCTACAGGGTTATGAATCTTTACTTTACCGTAGACATTTGCCGTAGAAAATATATCGCCTATTCAACTTTGTACAGCCGAACACAGCGTTGTTTATTCTGGGGTTAATGGGTGGACTGTTCTTCCTGCTCGCGATCTCAGAAGTCCCCTTTTCTGATCTCGAGCTACAGTTTTTTGTAACTAAGTAATATAAATTTTAAGCATTCTGTATAAAACCGATCGAATCAACATATTATTGTTAATATTTTGTTTTCATAGGTTGCTTTCATAATTATTTAGCTTCATTTAACTAATATTTAGATATTCATACGTTGGGTAAATAATGTTTAAATAAAACAGCAAATTGATGCATATAATATCACGTTTTATTATTATTAATTCAGGACTATACATAACATAATTGGTAGGTACTTATTCATAAATATTACACCTTTCTCCTAGAACAATGACATGTATGTAGTCCAGACTTATACAGGGTTATTGGTAATTCGACGTATTCCCGTTAGGAGGTGATAGGGGTGACTATTTGTGATAATTTTAACCCCCATATGCATTATGCAAAAGTGAACCATTTTCGAGTTATCAAGCTTTTCAGCTTTTTTCAAAATAGGTCAGAAATGCAACATCAAAAATTTATTTAAAAAAAAGTGTCAATTAAAATCTATTTTTTTCTTCTGATTTATAATAACGATTAAACAATGGTTATTTATCAACATTAAAACTACAATTATCGGTCCAACTTTAAAAATGCGAGACGATTAACGATATTACTTCAATATTTTTTGAGATTTTAGTCCACTAAAATGCCTTAAAAACAAAAAAAACTTATATCAAACTTGGCTTGCAGATTATTTTAAAAACATAACCGTTTTCTTAGCTTTCCAACAAGGCATAACAACTATGAACTTATTTTTAAAAAAACGGAGAAATACCGATCACAAAGGAAGCAGGCGGAAATTTGTATTCGAACTAAACTTAAGGTCGTTCTTTAAAATTTCAAAAAAAGTAATTAAAAACAATGCCCAATGTAAATAAAACAAAAAATATAAATATAAAATTAAATTTAGAACCAGTAAAAGTTTAGTAATAAGAACAATTAATAATAAGTAACAATTAGGTACGACATTTTGTAATTTAGCCTAATTAAAGTTCTTGCTCGAAGGGACTTCCCCTATTGCGTACGCGAAGTCTCATTATTAACTACCGAAATAGTCAAATTATTCTGCATTATGTGCAATATGTGCAAGAATTTATCGATGAACCAATTTTGGTCGCTTACGAATTTTTTTAACAAATGAAATGCTTGAAGACGTGCCTATGGCTATAAGGCAAAACATGATATACTAGCAAGACGGATGTCCTGCAAATTTGATTCGGAATAATTTGAACACTTCGGTAGTTAAGTTACACCTCAGAAAAATAATGTGACTGCGTACGCAATAGGGGAAGTCCCTTGAGCAAGAACTTTAATTAGGCTAAATTACAAAATGTCTTAATAGTTACTTAGTAATAATTGTTATTTTTACTTAACTTTTACTGGTTCTAAATTTAATTTTAAATTTATATTTTTTGTTTTATTTACATTGGGCATTGTTTTTAATTACTTTTTTTGAAATTTTAAAGAACGACCATAAATTTAGTTCGAATACAAATTTCCGCCTGCTTCCTTTGTGATCGGTATTTCTCAGTTTTTTTTTAAATACGTTCAAAGTTGTTATGCCTTGTTGGAAAGCTAAGAAAACGGTTATGTTTTTAAAATAATCTGCAAGCCAAGTTTGATATAAGTTTTTTTTGTTTTTAAGGCATTTTAGTGGACAAAAATCTCAAAAAATATTGAAGTAATATCGTTAATTGTCTCGCATTTTTAAAGTTGGACCGATAATTGTAGTTTTAATGTTGATAAATAACCATTGTTTAATTGTTATTATAAATCAGAAGAAAAAAATAGATTTTAATTGATACTTTTTTTTAAATACATTTTTGATGTTGCATTTCTGACCTATTTTGAAAAAAGCTGAAAAGCTTGATAACTTGAAAATGGTTCACTTTTGCATCATGCATATGGGGGTTAAAATTATTACAAATAGTCACCCCTATCACCTCCTAACGGGAATACGTCGAATTACCAATAACCCTGTATATAACATTTTCTATGGCATTAAAATATCACGAATAATTAAGTTACACATAATTTTTATATTCGATGAAGTTTTGAGATAAAAAAACAATCCAAATACCAAAGCAGAGCGACACAAACTTAGTGGACTGGATTAGTGATGGTTATTACACTGTCGGCAATCCGGTGCGCAGGGGTTGCATGTCGGTGGTGCATGCGGGTGCTGTAGCGGCAGAAGCAAGGGCGCTGACAGTGCGGGTAGTGCGGGGAACGGGACCAGCCAATCGGAGCCGCAAACGCGTCCCATCACTAGCGCCGGCAGAAGGGGCGCGCGCGGCCCCACCGGCCGGAAGGCGGACCACCGGGACTCTTCTGAACTCGACACTGATGCTTCATACGAGTTGGTGCTCAATGACAATGGTTTATCGCGTTGACCCTGAAATATCGTTATGTTATATAAAAATATTTAAAAGAGCGACCCGAAAATTGTAGCCGCAATATTAATAGATTTTTGTTGTTTTAAATTATGTATTTGCCTCCAAATTTTTTTTTAGGTATCTATATCATAAATTTATTTAAAAATAAAAGTACTTAGCACATAATTAAACTAGCACTAAACAAATAGAAATATTTAAAAAATAATTAATCACAAAATAAATATGTATGTCATTCAAAAACGGAGCTTGTAGTAGGTATTCTACCCAGAACGCTGGCAGCATTGCCCCACTGTATAGCGAAGTTAATTTTTTTTTGTGTTCCGAGACACGGTAGGCACTTATCTGTAGTAGTAGATATACTATCTATGCAAAAATAAATAGCCGATTTATGTGAAAGTGAATTAAAAGAGCCCTTTTATTTCCTACACGAATAACTATCTAATAAAATATAGTTTAGTTTACTCTTATTATTACACTATTTTTGAGCTGACCAATTATATGAATATATTTAATTAATCTGCAGGAATCCCTCCACAGGTGAAGGTCTCCTCTTAAGCAAGATGTTATTTATCGGTTCAGAAATATGATTGAGTGATCGGATTGTTATTTTTTTCGATTCCGGATTCTTCGCAAAAGAATAAACCATCAGTGGTCAACTGACCCATCATTGGCTATTGATAAATAGATAGATGCGACTCAGTATACCTACGTGCGATACTACACAAAAAATAGAGTTAAATTTGTAGTTGTCAAATAGATTATAGACCATGGTACACAGCCAACCGTGGTAAATTACGCTGACTTCTAGGGTCTAAGAGCTCCTAAGCTCAAAATTTCCTACTTGGTAAGCTTAAGCTCCCATGTCTTTGACAAATCCATTCTATAACATGGCGAACTACTTACATGGATAGCATTGCACTGCTCCACAGCACGTAATAAATCATGATTACATCTTCGTAAAACTAGTTCAAGAACGGATCGTTTCTTGCCAGGAAACAATTTTTTCAGCATCTCAAGGCCAGCACTGCTCACCGATCCTTCGCTCTCCGCTAAATCTTCATTATTCCCACTGTTAAAAAAAAACAGTTAATAAGTAGGTACATATTTGCTTTTATAAAATAGATAATCAGTTATACGTTATATAATTATGAAATCATCATCATAAAGACGCTGAAAACCGAGTCTGATGCCATAGTTTCTTCTAACATGAAGTTCTGAGAGAGATTGATAAATACGGACGGACAGTTGTACACCTCGCAAGCCCCAGCTCCTGCTGGTTCTCATGACAAGCGAGCAAAACTAACTCGACACTATACTGCAGATATCCTAGACGTCAGCCTGTACTAGATTAGACAGGTACTCAACATGGAATTGACTGAACACGGAATCACAATAAA
The DNA here is from genome assembly GCA_944567765.1 of Carterocephalus palaemon. Taxonomy (NCBI): domain Eukaryota; kingdom Metazoa; phylum Arthropoda; class Insecta; order Lepidoptera; family Hesperiidae; genus Carterocephalus; species Carterocephalus palaemon. The sequence goes on along the minus strand of OX155643.1, from coordinate 6,655,859 downwards.
TCTGCTAAGAGCTGGCGAGAAGCCCGTCCTAGTAGCGTTCCACAAGCTCGATTCTGTCATCATCATTCATATCAATTAAGTAGTAAGTTAAGTAACGATGAGCACGGTCGGTTTGTGGGTGACCGCTAGTGGCAAAAATACATGGGACTACCGTCCTTCGAAGGGCATATTAAAAATTTGTGCCCGTTTTTTTAGCCTTTTTAAGCCTTGTCGAAGAATTTCGGGTGACTTCGAACATTCGACACGGTTGGCCACTAATCCCTCCACCAATCCGCATACAAGCAGCGTGGTGGAGTATGCTCTACACCTCCCGCAGTTCTGTTCTGACCCAAATGGACTACTGTAGATAGTAGCTACAATTTCTTTTACCTAGCCCCAGAAGGATGGTTCCCAGCAGAGTCGGGCGTAGTAGTGCAACAGTCGGGCAAAGAGTCGCTTGTCTCACTGTCAATGTGGATAGGCTATAATAGAAAAGAAGTATACATTTGTGAAATTCATCCAATACATCCATTTGGAACTATCGACATATATTCTTATAGAGATTATTTAATATAATAAAATAAATGTGATTTAAAGTTTAACCAACAAATATAAAATGAATAACACTTATTTTTCATACCGTAATGACCCAAAGCATACTTAGGTACCTATTAAACATTGTTTTATTACAGCATAAGCTGTAGCTGTTTCTTACAAGCGTTTTTCTCCTGGTAAGAAACAGCTACAAATAACCTTTTTAATACAGTTGCTCAAAAAGTGGCATATTACAGGGACGTATAGCGTTCGGGAAGTGAGCTATTACACACTCGTGCTTTTTCTTTACCTTTTCCGAACTCGTGCGTTCTCTTTCCCAACTGTCAAAATAATGTCTAATAAAGAAAAAACCAACCACGAAAAAAAAAATTCATAGAAGTTTTTATGTTTCATGCAAATATTTCTAAAAAGAAGCTACTAATTTGTTTCAATATCAGATTTAATGATTTGATTCAATGAATTAGGTTAGGTTTCATTTCATTTCATCTCATTAAATTTCATGTCAATAAAAAAATTCTACTGAAGACTTGGCTGTATGGGCATAGTTCCCTTTGCCTACCCAGAATGGGTGAAGAAAACAAAAAAAAATCTCTGCAATACTCTGTATTCTTTTACGGTTGGCGCCATTTTCCAAAAATATTCGCTGCGAGTTTAGTTTGTGTTTTTATTATTTTATCAAATTGCTTCATTTTTTCGCAACTGTATTAAAAATAGTTGTTCAGTACACGTGCGGAACCGTCATTGCAACTTGTTCCGACTGTCAACCCTCGCCTTCGGCTCGGGTAGACATTTGTCGGAACTCTTTGCAATGACAGGCTTTCCGCACTTGTAGCGAAATATACTATTTCAATAGCCCCCAATTATGCGTGCAAAGGATTATAGGTAGTCATAGGGCTGATGCCAGGCATGCAGTACCCATCCGCTGCCTCCCATGACAACTATGAAAGTCTTTGAACATGACTCAAATAGAGACTAGGATGGATAGCCCAGTTTTCAGTGTTAAAAGAACACTAGTTGGTCAGTCCTCTGGTAGGTACGAGGAGGGACTGGGTCATGAAAATTAGTTCCGTTAGTTGGTTTTTTATGGATACAAATTATACGGTGGAAATGGTTAATTACCGTGGCAGGCAGGCTTACTCTAAATAGCACCAAAACAGGTCACCTTACCTATTCTACCACCTAAACATGACATGAGAACATAACCGGGGGCTCTTAATCTTATGGGAAAGACCCGTGCCCTGCAGTGGGAAATTAATGGGTTGCCACGGCGACTTCCAAGAACAACTCACAGTATGATCATCAGCAGCCGAGTCGGGCTCCGGGCCGGGGCTCGGGCAGGGCCCCGTCACGCGCATGCCGTATATCCGTCCCGGAGGCAAAGTTTCCAGAGCAGCCCCCGTCTCCACGGAGGCCAAATGTAGTGCGATCTTGTCCTCAGCTGCTTGTTGACGCTTTAATGCTACCTTTTAATAGTACACGAAGCTAACATTATACTTGTTGATTAGGCCAAAAATTAACAAAAATATCAAATGGTAATAGCAAACTTTATTAGGTAATTTCATTTTCCTCCGACGAGGTAGACTGACGACCTTAGAAGACAGCGGGAAATCGTTCGATTCAGAGGATGCAGGATTGGGAGGAGTGGCGACGATTGAGGGAGGCCTGTGTCAGTTTCTGGTTAAAATGGCTAATGGATAGATTGATGGATGGATGGATGGTTAGGTAATTTTAGTAAATTCAAATAGACATTAAGATCGAATATCAAAAGTAAACAGTAAGAAATAATAATATATTTTAATCGAACTAATATTTAATTTGTATCTGTTGCATGTTTGTGAGTAATTTTTGTTTGTGAGAGCTACGGCTACGGCGTAGCAGTACCCTTGTTGACGAACATGTATTTTTATCATTTATATAGAAAGTTTTTGAAATAGATGTTACAATACTAAGATGGTCACCTATTTATGTCGTGTGTGTGTATTGTATTATTTTACTAACATTGTTTATAAGTATACATAATTCTTCTGTATACTAACATCCATGGATCATTGTTGTCCTCAAAAATAAAGATTTTCATTTCATTTCAATACAAGAAACGTTTTTTATAAAATCTTAACTCAGTAGTTATCATTAGATATCAGTTTAAACTCATCCCAACATAATCTTCAAATCAGTAATGATGATAATCTCGATAACTAACAAACTGAAATTGCACATTTGATTACCTATTGTATTCCACTGACTTAGAATATTATATTAATATATGATGAATCAAACATAGCGATTAATACTTATATTTGTTCAATAATAACTACCTACCTACATAATGTAAGATAATGCGGCATTTCCTCAGGCGCTCGCCATGCGACAGTGAGCGATAGGATAGGTAACATGATGCAGATAAATTAATTTAGCGGAAAATCAATGACAAACAGACAATGTTTATACTTTCGGTAAGCGGTCACCCCGGCCGCTAGGGGTGGCGACGCCTCATTGAAAACATAAACAGAACTCGATCCCGGACCAAATCAAATAACGGATTTCTCTACGGAATACGAGTCAACTACTTTGTATGCATTTGAAAAAGCAAGACAAATTCGAAGATAAATCCGATATACCTAAACAAATTAAATCAGTTTCCTGTTCCTACTCCAGTTTTCACCACAGCTTGGATTGGATAGGTAAAAAACGGTTATTAGTCAGTATCTTACCCATACCTACCAGTATCTATACATATCATATTTATATATCAACCCAGAGATGTATTCTGTGCCCAGAGACAGGCGAGACTGTTGGGCACGAATCTCTCCCACAAACAAAGCTGCGGGAGGTCTAGCGCATGCTCCACCACGATGCTCCAATGTGGATTGGTGGAGGAGTAAGTGGCCAATCCAGTGTCGAAAGTTATCAAGGTGAGAAGAACTTATCTCTGTGTTCCGTGGTTTTTACCATTGAAAACAACCGGAACTGACGCTTAGCATGCCCTCCGAAGCACGGTAGCGCCCATGAAATTTTAGATTGCTTAAAAAGGAAAGACGTATATCTATAATATGTATCAGTTATTTGAATCTTTGCAAGGTTATCCATGTCTGAATAGGAGATTTATTTTCGTATACAATCATCTAAGACCTCAATAATTTCAAAATTAGTCGATTACTGACGGAGGCCAACATTAATAAATGTGCTTCACGATTCCAGCATGTATAACAATATTCGACCAATTCCTAGCCAACAAGAAAAATAAATGATACAACATGTTGGAATGTGAAGAATTTAATTTTTTTTTGGATTCAGTCCACAAGAATTGTTGTGATTATGTGATATGACAAATGGTCTAGGTACTTATAAAGACGGCTAGCACGTTTCTAGCTAGTAGCTATTTTGAATACATCATCAGTACAATACGAGTATAAAGTTGAAAGTGATAAAAAAACGTATGAAAATCGGAAATTTGTATTCAAATCGGGTTTAGTGAGGGTTGCACTAGAACATCGGGACGAAACTGCGACATCGACGGCGATGCATTACTGAACAAACCGATCGATGGTTCATCCGGCGTGTACGGTAAACACGTGCCACTTGTTTAAATAAACCCAGCGCCGCATTAGCCGTTCTCAATTTCACTACATTAAAACACATTAACGCCTTTACGTTTTGTGTTATTTCCGAAAGACAAGGAGTGATTTGGAATATTGAGAAAATCAATTGTGTGAAGAGCAGCCACAAGTGATTCTGCCGATTTATTTGTTATTTCATAAGACGCTATTTATGATTTACGCGCGTTCGCTGTTTAAGCGCGATACTGTTAAATGAGTACCAAATTTTAATGATATATAAAATCGTAAAACATTACATTGTGTAAAATTCTACAACTGTTTTCTGTGTTTAAAATAAAGTTAATTTATATGACTCAAAACATATTTTTTTAAAAAGGGTCGTGCAATAAGTCTTCCCCTATGAACACAGCGAAATAACGAGTATTTAGGCCAGTCTCGTATAACGCGTATAACTTTCTGGAAAGCGACCAGTCTTTTCGCACCCTACAAGTTGGTACATACATTACAATTTAATATGTACAAGCAAACACAAGGCAAACACTTAGGTTTAGGTACGTCTGTGTGAGATGTAAATACGTTTGGCTGGAGCATTGCCGTTTGCCGTACTACACGCGATATTTAGTAACATGGCAAATTAAGACAAGATTCGGTAGAGCAACTATCAAGAGTTAGGTAATTTCATATAGCGTAAAAACATTATAAAACAACTGGACACCTGAAGCTATTTAGGTAAACTCAGTGTTTAGGTAGGTTTTTCTCGTTAGAATAGGAACAAGTACCTATTTAGAAGTTTGTAGATAGTTTTACGATCGTGACGTTTTGTTTTAACCGGGTGAACCGGGTGAACGGTAAATTATTTAAACATGATAATTTAAAAAAAATCTATGTAGGTGCTAAAACATCATAAAACACCTCGATACCTCAGCGGCCATGCTGCGCTACATTTCCATGAAACGCTATTTAGGTAGGTTTTTCTCGTTAGAATAGGACCAAGTACCTCTTTAGGAGTTTTTAGATAGTGTTAAGATCATGACATTTCATTTTTACCGCCTGGGGTGAACGCTAAATTGTTTAAACATGATAACCATATAAAAAAAACCATCATGAAACCCCTGGATACTTGAGCGGGCACGATGCGCTGCATTTCCTTGAAAATATATAGCTATTTTTACACCCGAGGCTAAGTTGATTGAACCATCATAAAACACGCTTTGCTATAGATCCTATTAGATGCGGCTTAAATACCTGAGCGGCCATAATGCGCTGCCTCTCCTTGATCAGCCCGCACTTGGGGCACTGGCAGTGGCGGTACGCGCAGGCCTTCTTGTGACCGCGCAAGCTGGAGATGAGGCCATGATTACGGCAGCGCGCGCACTTCGGCACTCGCGCGCGCCCACTGATCATCTCGAAAGATGCTGTGAAATTATTTATATTAAACACGTACATACATACAGGTAATCCAAATACGAGTAAGGTAAGTATTGCATTGGAAGCATTTTTATGGATATGGCATCTTGTCTTGTTAATATCGATGATACGATCAAAGTGCATGTGTCAACCTTGCTGGTATCTTTTGGTGGTAACGGTATTGCTGGTATAATTTTGAAAACATTGTTACCTACAAGATAGGTACTTCCCGATATCAGATATGTAAAATCATGAAATTGGAAGCTTGTTCTGGAATTTATGATCATTGATAGATTATGTTAATTGTATTTTCTCACATTTTAGTGAACAATATCTAGTTCTACTAAGCCCAATGAAATAGATATTTGATTACATTTTGAATGTGGCAAAAACGCGAAGCTAATAAGTATAATAGTGATGCAAGGAATCACTTATATAAAGTTAGCTTTAATCTTCTTTCAATCATTTATAACAATAATTTTTATCATTTATAATTATACTTAAATTTATAGTAGTCAATGGTAGAAATCGGACGGCGGTCCGGTAATGGCATTGTTAAAACGGCTAAAAATCAAAGTTCGCATAATTTTGAAGAAATCTCTATTAAAGAAAATAATCTACCTATTAATTAGCATCTACTAAGGTAAAAAAGGAAAAGAAATCTGTGTAGGCTCCTACATACCTACAGAGGTAATTTAGCCACACATGCACAGCTCACTGCCCATTAGGTACCTAACCCTTTATTTCTGAATTAGATACTTTGGAATACAAGTTAACGGAGGTAAGGAGGTTTACAGGAGATATTGAGAAATATTAAAACTAACATTAATTTGTCTTTTTTAAATAGCCAGATTAATACAAGAAAGTATTAATTCACCATGTTAAAAGCCTTACCGGATGAAATGTTTAGATATATTATGAATCACTTCAGCTTAATTCTTAACACAATCAATGAACGCCTTTTCACGGTATCGAAACACAATATTCAAAAACATTACAGCACTTGTAAATTCTCATCGGGATACTGCACAATTGAAAACCGCCCACATGTCACTCCGCCCTGAAACCACACGCTGAAACTGTAGTAACTCTACAGACTCAATACTTTGTACCAAGGCGAAAGCAATTCGCGTCGCAACACTTCACCCATGTTTCAATCACTTGGACCTAAGCACCACGCTTTAGGGAACAAAGTCTAATCCCGAAATGTTTCACAGCATCCCATCTTACGCAATCCGCCCCTCTTTGAAAACCGACCAATTGGAACGCGTGACATTCCCGATTGGTTACATATGGAAAAAAAATTAAAATCTTTGTAGCTAATATTAAAGTACTCTGTTTCAATGTTTGTGTAAGAAAATATGTATGTACCTTATAAAAATATCTATAGTATGAGCCAAACTTGGGCGGTTAGGTAAGAGTTTTAACAGGTACCTAACTAAACTAGGTATAAATCGAATATAGGATACGATTTTGTATTCTTCTTTTACAATTTTCGGCTCATCAAACTCTCCTTTTTAATTTATGCATTTTTTTAAACAGAAATAAATAGATAATAAATTTTACATGCTTTTTTATTTTAATAGATGTGACCTTATTACACTTATTACATAGAGATCATTACAATAAGATAAAGGTCCTGAACTGCCCGCAGGCGGTATCTAAGTTCTGTAGGAAATCCTTACTTGCGCCGAAAAACTTGTAAGGGTAATAAATTTATTTGATTTTTTTTTCCACTATAAATGAATAAATTATTAATTATAATTCGCATACACAAATCATTTAGAAGTTTTTCAAAACACGAATTATAATCCGTCTCATAGACTGTCTATGCCAAACAAGATCTTGTTCCTTCTGTCAGGTTTCCTCAGGTTGTTTTCCTTTACCGGTACAGCATCACCAACAGCCATTGTATGTGCCATTAGTTTATCGCTCGGAAATTGGTACGTTAAAGCCATGTTCACAACATAGCAAAGTGCATATTCTAAACTTGATAGGTACATATGCATGCATTCGAGAACATCATGAACAACTCATAGCACGCCGCTTACCATAACTATCTATGGATGAATATAGATCTACGTTTCATCAGCTATCCAACGAGGTATATCAATCTAGGGTTATAATAAACATTCATAGAAAAAACTTAGTTTCATTGGCTACAGTACAGGGAAGGCAAACAAAAGTTAAATAAAACGATAGTAAGTACAAGATACTACATTTATTAAACTTTAAAGTTCTAACAAAACATCTTAAAGTCTAAATTTCATGCTCGACATGCCCGCCTCTGTTTTGCACACATCTTCGCATTATTTTACGAAGTCCACTTTTTACTACACCAGTAGTTAATTTTCTTCTCATTTCATTCGCCGCATTAGTTATCCTGTCTCTCAATACAGTCGTCAGTTGAACTGACGAAATTGGGTTGGGCTCACTGTAGGTACACGAGACTCTTCATGTGCCCCCACACATAAAAATTCATGGGGTTTAGGTCCGGACTTCTGGCTGGCCAGGTTAAAAGTCCACCTCGTCCAATCCATTTATTTGGATACTTTGTGTCCAGCCATTCTCTGACACTTCTAAAATGTGCAGGGCAGCCATCATGCTGAAACCATGTCTCGAATCAGACTGAGTGGCAAATCATCTAGCCTAGGTCACTTAGGTCTCACAGGAAATTTTCGTAGTATTCTACATTTTAAGTGGACTTCGTAAAATAATGCGAAGATGTGTGCAAAACAGAGGCGGACATGTCGAGCATGAAAAAACTTTAAGATGTTTTGTTGGAGCTTTAAAGTTTAATAAATGTAGTATCTTGTACTCACTATCATTTTATTTAACTTTTGTTTGCCTTCCCTGTAGCCAATGAAACTAAGTTTTTTCTATGAATGTTTATTATAACCCTAGATTGATATACCTCGTTGGATAGCTGATGAAACGTAGATATTTTTAAGTACATCTGCAAAACGGGGGCCATAATGTTTTTTAAAGATTTTATTGATAGAAAAATAAATTTTCTAAATTTTTATTAGTTTGTATGAGTTTCAATCATCTACAATGACTTATTTATTAATTTTACGTACAATATTGGTTATTGAGGTAGTAAAGCATCTTATTTTACATGTAAAAATCAAATAATAGTAATAATAAGACTTACACATTTAAAAATATCTAAGCTGATAGCCGAAAATCGGGCATTTTTTTAAAAAACAATTAAATTCAAATATCTCGAAAACGGTTAGATTTAGGATAGGGTGTTTTATGTGTGTGAAACGATGTAAACTACACGCCCTTAACGGGAATAGGTCGACTTAACCAATAGATATAATACTAGAATAGTGTAATGATAAATCTATGACTTAACCTGTAACCCTGTATAAAGGTATGTAATTTGTTAAATATTCTTCATCAAGTACTTTGTGATATTCTTTTAGCCAGCGCAGCGTGGTGTACTATAGTACGTAGGTACTAAGATGTGTTTCAGTATACTCAAAAGACATCCCATTTTATTTGACCAAAAATCATCAATTACCTATTACCCTATTAGGTACTACGTAGTTCGTAGTATGTACTACCAAACTACTCACTCTATGTATCTCCCTATCTATTGACAACGGCGTCCTATTGTGTCCTAAAATAGGAATAAGGCGAGATAATTCGAGGAATTCCTTCTCTTTCTCTTACTTATAGGAAACGGCGGCGGGCGAATCGTAGAGTAAAATAACAATTTAAGGGTTAGGTACATGTCTAAAAATATATGACGAAGGCTCCTTCGATAACGGACTCGAAAGCCAATGACCGTTTGCAGGACTGACTGTAGCGCTCTTCATCCATAAACATATCTAAGATTAAGATATTTTGCAGCAACCCATTAGCATCCCATTCTCAACATAGGACCCAGGTATCTCCTAGCAACTGAGAAGACCTTGGCGGATTGGTTGATTAGTCAACCTGATAATCAGAAGCTATTACTACCATTACTATTGCACACAAACCATTCTGCCTTCAGATATCTTACCTGAGGGATCGAATGTGCATCATTTCAATGTTGGTATTTCGTAGGCGGCCAGTTGCATGGATATGCCTACATATTATATCAGGTATATATATGGATCAGTGAGTAAATAAACAAGGAGTAGGTAATAGTTTTACAATTTAATTTTTCCATAAATTTACATTTCTTGTTTTCCACACAGCTACTTGATACAGGTAAATATGTACGCCTAAGGCCTGTCTTATTTTTACTTTTAACCTTAACAACCCTGATAGTTTTCTTTCTACCTTAGTTAAAAGTAGTTAATAAGTATGCATGTACAAGTTTTAAGTAATATCGTATTTTAACACATACAAACACAACAACTTAGGCTAAGAACTCACGACACGGTTTTCACCAGCGCATGTAAAAATTGAATGCACATCTCACGACGCGTTTTACGCCGCGGTGTGCGCGGTTGCTTGCGGCTCCTGCTGCACCGGAGGAAAAATAGTAGAATCGCGCGGGCCGCGATCACCTGCAGCTTTGGCGGGTTGCTCCCGCGCGTTCTGCGATCGATTGGCGGCTTGGCGGTTATACCGAAATTTTTTTTTAATTCTTCGGTGAAGTAACAGCTCATTTCTGGTGTGTGTCCATGGCGGTCTGGACCTCAACTGATCGTTAACCGCCAGACTTGCAACGGCCCGTCTTGCGATCATCGGCCGCAAACGTGGCGGGCTTAACCGCAACGGCTGCATAACCGCTCAAATAACCGGTCTCGTGAGTTTAGAAATAAAACCGCAGTTCCGCAAACGCGGCGGCGCGGGTGAAAATCGCACCGTGAGTTCTTCGCCGAAGCTGGGGGATACTTGATTTGACTGATATTACATATTTAACTATGTTATATTGAGTATTTTGATGAAATGTTTAGCAGTTTAAATATAATACTTCAACCCTTAAGGACATTTCATGGACATGGACTGGTACAGCATAATAATTGTATGTCTTATAGAATTAAACAATTTTAAAGATAAAATGGTTCTTCTATGTTGTTTCTATGTTCTCCAACAAATAGCACTCAGCATCAATATGGTTGTTTTTAACTGTAACACTGATTTACAGTGCAGTCTGTTAACCTTTTTCATAACAATATCTGGAATATTATGTACATAATACATATATATTCTGACATCCACACACTAGGATGTACAATGTAATAACACCATGATAAATGTATAATAACTTAAGAACTAAGCATTTAAACATAAGTAAATATTGTGTCAAAATATTGATTTAAACAAGAACAAACCCTAACATATAACTACCCGCACTAAACTGCATTGTCTTAATATTTGTCAAAGGGCACACTGCTGCACTGGCACTGTCCTGCTAAGATGTCACAATCTACAGTTGAGGCATATGGAGATTAGATGGATATCATTTACTTTTTTTCTTTTCATGCTGTTTAGCAGCTTTCTTCTTCATTATCTGCAGTCTCTTATCAGCCGATATTATATTTATGTTTGGAGTAACAACTTTTGATGGGGATGATGATGCAGAGCTGCTTGAAGAAATTTTAATTGGTGTAGAGGATTCTGATATGTGGGTTGGGGATTTTGTACTCGATTTGCTTGCAAATCCTACTGCAAATCCTTGAGATGCTAGGCAGGTTGCACATTGCCAACCTGACCCAATATCATCATCGCTAATTACAGGCTTATGGCAATCCTGGAAAGCAAATATTGTTGTTGAATTATTATAGCACAATGAAAAAAAATTACATTCCATCCATCCATCCATACATCAGCCTTTTGAGGCCGACTGCTGGACATAGGCCCCTAAGCAACGCCGGAGGGACTGCACTGCTCCTTCTGAATCCAGCAGTTTTCTGCTGTCTTCTTCAGATTGTCTGTCCACCTTGTCAATGGTGACCAGTACTCCTCTTTCCCGTCTTTAAAACATAATAATTGTGAATAAGATATACTTACTAAAAATAAAATGTGTGATAATTACCTGATGATACAAAGCGCGGCAGGCTCCACATTCGACCAGGCGGTTCCCAGCCTGCACAGCAATTTGACGACATACTGCACATGTAAGATCCTCTTCCAACAAATCAAAAGCAAGCTCCCCATCTAGCCCAGAACCATCGTCGTCCTCCCGTTCGGGAATCTGTATTTGCTGTGGACTAGGTTGCGGTACCGGCACAGTTTTGACACTATTTGATCCTTTATCGCTTTTATGCTTAGATCTAGACGGAGATTCCATTTTCTCCTCGTTGAGATATTTCTTTGGCAGCACATTGCCCAGTGTCTTCGCATTACCGTATGTTTGCCGAATTGTATCATCGAGTGTCAAACGCAGTTGTTCTGTGGAATCTGAAGCACTGGAATGCAAATACTTCAGACAAAGTTTAATTGATGGATCAAAGTCAATAGAAGTCATTTTTGCATAAATTAACGGAGAACTGAGATTAATGAGCACTGAGCAAGTAATCACTACGTTTTTAGAGACGGGACTTCGTAGTAAAAAAATAAAACAATTTCAAAAAACGAAACACATGGACTGGCTCAATGCCAACCTAACCAAATTATAAAACTTCACCCAATGTTGCCAACGTTAACCAAAAAATAGGGATGCTAGTGTTGTCGATAAAATAAGATCGATAACATTAGTAAATACTTCAAAATTTCTCAAATAAAAATCAAGTTAAAAAATTGTTTTTTATTAATTTTATTTTATTACAATATAGTATATAACTAAGAAATTATATTTAATTCATCCGCTGAAGGATCTGGACTCCGGGTGTGTTGATTCTGGAGGTTCTGCAACAAATGTGGAATGGGTTGTCTTATTCACTAATATTTTAACGGGTTAAAACACTATTTTTTGTAGGCAGATTAACGGTTACCTACTATATCGCGACGTTTCGACTTGGTTGCACAAGTATATAGGAGAGGGTCAAAGAACACAATCATCATCATCCAACCGCAATCAAGCAACCATTAATGCAAATACCTTTTTTTTCCTATTTGTCACAGCTCAGTCGCTGAACTGATTTTAATGAAATTAGATAAGGAGGAAGTTTAAAGAGGGAATTTATTTAGAGATGGAGGGTAAATAAACTTTTCTTATAAATAGCACTGATACAAAAATGGATTAATCGATAGTCGATAAAAAACTGCACTGCGCTAGCGTTTGCGTAAAACATATTCCCACATTTTTATTTAGAAATATTATGTCCTGAAATTCAATAAATGATAAGATACATTGATTTAGAGTATAGTTAAATTCGTCAAATATACTTACTGATCTTCATCCAGGGGAAATTGAGCCATAAATGTTCGTTTATTGTCTTCCTACCGACTTGTCCTTAGTCCACATATCTCGCACTTTACAAGTGGCGTATTTAAAATATTTATCAAATATAAATCACTGCACAGGTATAAAGATTATTACACACGATAACGACGCAAATTACTATTAAACAGCTTTAATTTTAATTATAAAACAGAGAACTCGACCAAACAGTAAACTGACATTGATTGACGGATTCTGTCGCCATTAAAAGATCCATGCGTTCATACTAGCTTTTTTTTAAACTAAGTTTCGCCAGACTGTTAATGAGAGCCAACTAGATATTTTAATTACATATGTATATTTTTATTTAATTTAGTTTTTAGCCTCACCAACACAGAACCACATTTATAGAGATATTATCAGACAGAACCACAGATTTTATAAGTATAGTACTACGTAACTAACTAAACTAGGCTAGGATTTCAGTTAAATAAAATGTACTCTGTCTGTGGGCTAGGAGTATTCCACAGATTTATAAGTATAGTACTACGTACAGATGGGAATCGCGCATAGAAAATCTATGGACGCTAACTAAATTAGTTCCAGTGAAACACGTCGGCGTCGCTTTTAGCGACATGATGTCACGCATGCGCACCATTATCAATCCTACCTAACACGCATGCGCGTGCATGCGTGATAAGTATCTGTATTGCCCGTTCCTAGTGATTGCTATTATCGATATTTATCGATATTTTTTTTCCCTTGGTGACTAAAATAGTAAATAAAACAAAATATGTATTATGTTCAACATTTTTTATTGCTTTAATATATGTATATCTTATCTAATATTATAAAGAGGAAATATTTGTGCTTTTGTATGTACGTTTGTAATGTTTTCACTCAGAAACTACTGGACCGATTTCCATAAATGAAAGAATTATTATTATTACCATTAGAAAGCTGTATCTTCGCTGCTGCATTTTTGCAAATAAAATTATTTTAAAGCCCTTCGTTAATCTATACTAATATTATATAGTATATGTCAATGTCAATACTAAAATTGAATAAAGCTACTTATCTTCATAGAGATAGTAATATACATGGAGACGCTCTAGTTGACTATATTATTATAGCATATGTTTTTTTTAACGCACACTATGTAAAATACATGTTGTCTCTTTTTCACTAATTGACAGCTGTCTATGAAAAAAGAGACATGTGAAGTGATTCGGATCCATCTTAATTTCGTTTCTACTTTGTCCGTGGTTCAGCCGTGGCTTGGCCGTGGCTGGATCGGCCATTTTTAATACTTCAAGTACATGGAAGTAATGTAACGCATACAAGATTAATGATTGCTCGATAAAATATTATTATATTTATCGTAATCTGATCGGCGTTGTGGGGTAAAGCTAGATTTTGATTAGTGTTTGGTGTAGCTTGCTGTCGATTAAGTAAGTAAGTAAGTACTATACTTTTATATTTTTAACCATCCCTTAATGACAGAGGTAGTGATTGAGTTCGGCATGGTGTTAGTGTTTAGTTCATTAAGTGGTAAGGTGTCCCCGGTAAGGTAAGGCCCGCATGTCTGTTTGTCCGTCTATATTATTAAAAGAAATCGATTTAACTCCGGTAAAGTTAATCGTATTTTATGATAAATGAAAAATTTTCTAAAGAATTTTATGGCAATAAAACGGTGATGAAATATTTCGCACTCTGTTAATTCACCTATGAATGAATGAATGAATGCAAACCATCAACATACTCATACATGCACTTTAAAATGAAGGTAATTATTCTAAAGTACACATAATATTGTACGGGAGGATGACGTCACACTTTTTTTCATATGTGTAGGCGTTCCACGATTTATAAGACGTTATCACGTCAACAAATATCGTATTTTCTATCGATAACGTCTCCACATAGTACGCACAGCACTAGTAAAACCAGCCATTTTATCTTCCCCTGGCAGTTTAGGTATGCACGCTTTTTTGCAATTAGGGCAAATCCATAGTGTTATAGATCGTTGCTTATCTTAGTGTCCACTGAATTTGTATTGTCGATTCCATAGCACAGATTTATAAGTATAGTACTACGTACAGATGGGAATCGCGCATAGAAAATCTATGGACGCTAACTAAATTAGTTCCAAGGAAGTACGTCGGCGTCGCTTTTAGCGACAAGATGTCACGCATGCGCATCAATACCAATCCGTGCGCATGCGTGTTATGTATATATATATATGTATATTGCCCATTCCTAGTGATTGCTATTATCGATATTTATCGATATTTTATTTTTCCCTTGGTGACTAAATAGTAAATAAAACAAAATATGTATTATGTTCAACATTTTTTATTGCTTTAATATATGAATATCTTAACTAATATTATAAAGAGGAAACATTTGTGCTTTTGTATGTACGTTTGTAATGTTTTCACTCAGAAACTACTGATCCGATTTACATAATTCTTTCACCATTAAAAAGCTGCATCTTCGCTGCTGCATTTTTGCAAATAAAATAATTTTTAAGCCCTTTGTTAATTGCTATACTAATATTATAAAGAGGAAACATGTGTTTGTAACGTTTTCACACAAAAACTACTGGACCGATTTCAATAATTCTTTCACCACTAGAAAGCTGCATCTTTGCTGCTGCATTTTTGCAAATAAAATTATTTTAAAGCCCTTCGATAATCTATACTAATATTATATAGATGAAACATGTGTTTGTAACGTTTTCACACAAAAACTACTGGACCGATTTCAAAAATTCTTTCACCGTTAGAAAGCTGTTGCATCTTCACGGAGTGTATTACAGAAACATTGTACATCATCACCTGAAACAAAAAGTAAAAAATATTAATCTCAAATACAGTGCTGATTGGGACAAAGCACGAGTATTATTAATGATTAAACAAACACGAAGTACTTCTTACACGTACGGGTAAGTTTGCAATCATAGGTTATTTCAGATTTTTAATCTTGCTTTTTAATGTACTTCGAAGACAATACAATACATCGATATTCGATAAAATAATAGAATTCTTATTCCACATCACTACTGTTTACAGTACTATACTAGTTTAGGTTAAAATAAAACCTTATATAAAAATAAAACCTTTATCTGAGCTGATAAATAAATTAAAACCTAATTATTAAGGTACCAAATGCTTTAAAATAAAGACTGGAACAACTTACTGTGTTTGTTGGAATCCCACTGCAAATTTCATCCACCGTAAACTACGTAGGCCGCGCAATAATATGAATCAGGCGACCTTTTCGTAGAATTTGCGCTCAAACTCAAAATGCTTAGAACACACCCGCTTGCGGTTAAATTCTCTAGTGTTAAGAGTACATATTTAACACATTTCACATTTTATTTGTTTTAACCACAAATTTCGCCTACTAAGCGGATTCCGAAAACAATGAAGAAAGACTCCACTATCCCTTTTGGAGTCACAATTAGGCACGCAACAATCATTACCACTCACAATCATTTTCCAAAGTTTCTCACAATCTATATATTAAAGAGTATTGTGAATTGTAAGAATGCAAATTATGTTAGTATCAAACAACGTATAGGTTATAAGTCAAACAATAACAAAACACTACACAGAGTTTAGCTTCAGATCAGAAGCATTGCAATATTTGCAAATCGTAATGCAGCTGATTTCATTACGTTGAACAAGGGCGCCCCTATGGTTCTTCTCTGTACTATATTTTTTTTAAGCGATTATTCACTCTATTGCTATGGGTTAGAGACTAAAATTGAATAAAGCTACTTAGTGTCCACTGAATTTGTATTGTCGATTCCATAGCGTGTTCCATAGCGTGGAGTATTCTGTCACAATGGTCAGATTGCAAAAAAAACTTATTTTGACATTTAGTTTAGACTTTAGACAGACCCACAGATTAATATATTAGTGGCTAGCGTAGACATAGACACAAACTAGCTAGAGATACTACGTATGACAGAGAATGGATCTACGGTGGCTACATGGATAACAGAAATAAAGAGGATGGGAAATAAGGTCACGTGATTTGATTTGATTCAACTCAACCCATCAACTGCCTAGAAAACCATCCCCTGGCTCTTAGTAGACTCGAGTCTACTATGAGCCAGGGGGCGGTTGATGGGTGGAGTTGACGCCATATTGTAGAGACAATCGGCTTCAAATCACGTGACCTTAATTCCCATCCTCTTTAATTCTGTTATCAATGATTTCAAACCACAGAGTACATTTTACATAGCTAATATATTAATCTGTGATAATATAGACACTGACAGATTTGAGCACAGTACTGAGTACATCAGAGCAGAGGTTTAGTTTTAGTTGAAATTAGTTAATTTATATTGTGGTTGTTTGGAAGACGTGGATCAGTTTAATATGTATCTGAATAATTAAACATTGAAGTTTTATTTAAGGACAGTGG
The DNA here is from genome assembly GCA_944567765.1 of Carterocephalus palaemon. Classification (NCBI taxonomy): domain Eukaryota; kingdom Metazoa; phylum Arthropoda; class Insecta; order Lepidoptera; family Hesperiidae; genus Carterocephalus; species Carterocephalus palaemon. Next base: position 6,638,654 of record OX155643.1, on the reverse strand, counting down.
GCTAGAGTTTAAAAGAAATTAGGCAAGACATTACCGCTCACGTAGGTAACCAGAATTAATAACTACCAATATTTTCGTCTGAGAAAAAAACGTCGTAAATACTTAACAAATGGTTAGAGCAAAGCTTTGTGTAGGCGTATGCATATTCCTGGTTTTAACAGTTCACTGTGATCTTCAAGTGGGTCCAGACCCTTGGGATCTGAAAAGTAATGAGCAGCTGATTATTGATAATATTGAAAATGAACCCGACATACCCCCTGATTTAAGAGCTTTACCAAAGAACAAAAAAGCTCTCAGAAATGGTGCTGGACCCAGTGATTGGTTTTACAAAAGACTGTTAGCTATCATCTTGAAATCAGGCCAGTTCAAGGTATTTTTCATTCAAAATTTATCCTGTATTTTTGTATTGAATTAAAATTATGAAAAATTAAATTTAATGGATTTTTTTTTAGAAAAATGAAGATGGAACAGTGGTTGTGTCTCTAGAAATGAAGTTTGATGAAGACAGGTGGCAATTATTAGATGGATACACTACCCTAAACCTAGCTCTTACTGAAGATATGATTCGACGGTCAATGGGATATATTGAAGATGCTATTTACAAGCCAACTATTGCAGAGAAAGTAGTTGTTGCTTGGAGAGAATATATCCAAATTTATTTATTTGAATATAAGGTGAAATTATTTGTTTATTAACGTTTATTTCATTGAATTAATGCCAAAACACATTTTCTGTTTTAGATTTATGGAGATTGTTTCAAATTGCAGAACACATTGCACACAACACACACCTGCACAAAATAAATTTATTTTGTATATTGTGCATAATATATAAAATCTTCCTCATTGAAGTCTATGATGGCAACCCATTTTATAATTTAGTGTGGTCCCATAAGCTCATGGAGTTTTTGTTTTTAGGTCCCAATAACATGGACTTTAGCAGTATGTGCAACTATTGTAGCAGCAATTTGGGTGTGGAATCATATGTCTCACAAACATATATACATAGTATTATTTATTGCTTTGTATCTCTATGAGGTATTTACATCCTATAAGGTAAGCTTACAGATATCTGCAACATGCCACTTACATCAGATGTGGTGTGTTCAAAATTTTTTAACATTTAATATTTATATTTCAGGAAGCTGAGAAAGAGGATCTTCAAAGATTTTTATCTGCTGTTAACAGTTGCAAATGGCAAATATGGTCATCACACTGTGACGTGCCACCTCCTGACCCACTTATATTCATTAAATATATGAATCCTTTAAAAATCATCATCAGAATGTTTGCTACTGTGATAACAGAACCTATCATATCTATCAGTGAGACAGTCAAAATATTGATTTCCGGCATTACTGGTAATTTCAATAAATATATCAAAGAAGTTTATAGATAACTTTTAGTAAAATAAAATCATTTGTTTATTGTTTATTTATTTTGCTCTACTTGATACTTGCTCTTTTATTTTCAGATGGCCTCTGGTATCCGCTGAACAAAATAGTATATGGAATTTTAATTTTAAACTATACCATCCTTCTCATATTATTCTTAATCATGATAGTATTCAACTATATTTTAAACATTCCATTTAATTTTAGTTTAATGGGCTTACTAAATGTAGGAATAAAACAACGTAATAGATCATTTAACAGCTCCCAGATACCCACAAAAGATGGTGATAGGATAACGGGAGCCACTCTGAATAGGCTTTTAGATGTATGCTCCCAAGCTTTATCAGCACAAACAGCACAAAACAATAATATTACACGCATTTCAACAATACAATTTAATAAGTCAAAACCTACAAGTGGAATTCGGAGGTCAGCCAGTACAGGCAGACTTCCCAATAGTAATATTCTATCAAGTAATCTACAACTGGAAGATGCTCCAAAATTAAAAAATAAGGGCTTAAAGCTAAAATTAAGTGGAGGTGGAGATGGAGATTCATAAAAAATGTGCTGAAATAGTTTATACTGTTAGCCCTTTTTGTATTACTCAATCAAGAGTGTGTTGAGCAGACCTTACCTGATTATTTGGGTAATTTCTGCACTGTGACGACAGTTATCTGGTACCATTTTAGTAGAATTTTCTTGCTTATACTTACAGAGATATAAGGGTACAAGCTCCTTAAAATTTTAACACTGTGATGTGATGTGATAATGTGAAACGATAACATACTGCTATTTTATTTTAATGTTGTTTATTAAGCATAAATGTAGTTAACTAATTTTTACTAATAAACAAAAAAAAACACAAGTTGTAATGATTTTTGTGTTTAATCCATCTGTTGAATCCAATTGTTTCATGATTTTACCATTAAATGATGGTTCAAAATATAAAAGCCTTTTACGATGGCAAACTACACTAAAGAAAACCACTAATCAAAATCTAGCTTTACCCGCAATTCTCCGGTCAGAATGAAATCAAGATTTCGTCACGATATCAAAATTTGCTGGAGTTTTTTTTTGTGATCATATTGATTAAAAGTCCAACGATTATTACAGTATTTGGTGTATTTCACGGGAACAAATTTTTTTTTTTTTTTTCAATCAAAAATCAAGGTGAATTCAATAGGCATATGACCAATCGGAGTGGTGGGATGGCCTATGTCCAGCAGTGGACCTCAAAAGGCTGATGGATGGATGTATGGTAAGATATAATAAATTGGATGGTTGGATATATTGTAATTTAATGTGAAAGCAAAGTGGACAAAAGGAAATCGAATACTTTTTAAGTGATCGGAAAGGTTCCGAAAATATTCCAAACACAATGTTTATTTAAAGATGTTTTATATAGTAAGTAACCCCAGGAGTCTCACGTTGTACCTTCCGTAAGAAATATTAATAGGGTTAAGCAGGCAAATTTTAGATTGTAGGTATGAATGGTACCTACATAACTTTGTAAGTTATTTACTTGACATGAAAAATGTTAACACTACCTTTATTAGATGAAAACTTTTAAGCAACCGGAAACTAGGGAACAATAACTATCATCAATATCAGTTTTAAGAGACTTTTAATTTAAGTAGACGATTTTACAACTTCATAATTGTATTAAATATTAGGCAAACTTCCTTAATGAGACATTAATTCATATTTTGTTTTATTTAATATAACATGAATATTAACATTGGAATTCTATGACATCCTAGAACTTATTTAATATTATTGCCATATATGTTGCTGTTTGGGCACATTTTGTATATAATTTCGTTAGTAAATACACTGTAAGTTTATGTAAGATATATTTAATAAGCTATAAAATTTCCAACCAAATGGTTTCATGAAGGAATAGCATGCAAGAGTCCGACAAAGTACCTTAAAATTAAACTTCGAAATTGTTAAGCTAGATTTTTCAAGGTAATTAATATAAACAGTATGTATAACAATAAATCTTAATTCTAATTTTAAAAAAACCAATTAGCATTTTTATAACGATTTATATTATTCGTAGTTAAAGAGTATAAATTAAAGAATCTAGTTCAAACTGGCAGAGATTGCCTTTGGCAAAGAGTTAGTTAGCAAAAATTGGTAAGTAAGAACTGTAAGAAGAGCAAGTGGCCGATGAAATAAATCCACCGTAGGTAGTTGGAATTAAAGCTTCAAGGCGGAAACACTAGCAAGCACCGGTTAGCCGTGTTTCAGGAAGATTTACAGCTACATAGAAAAATATAAGTAAGTGAAAATGAATATTGTTTTCTGTGCTTTAATGCTATAATATTAATCGATGTAATTGTACAATACCACAATTTTATATGTTGGACATATCATACGCAATATGCAATCCTATTTGAAAGGCCTCTAGTGTTCAAAAGTCAACGACACAAGTATTTCTAAGAGTGAACATTATCTCTTATTAGTTTACTGAAAATTGTATATATTTTGGTGTCTACCTTGCCAATCTTCGTTAACAATATTTTGATTTTTCTCCAAACATAACGACCACATGGAATGATATAATAATAGTTACCTCACAATACAATGTTACGCTGTATATCACATTTGATTATCATAATTAACATTGAAGTTTCTAGAAGAGAAATAAACTTTAGCAGCCACCATTACCACTTATAACCAACACACACTTTTGTATTGGAGTTTTTATTTTCTGTTCTGTTCTAATAAAGTAAAAATGTTTTTGTTTGAACGCGCTAATCACTGGAACTTCTAGTTGGATTACAAAAGGACTTTTGAACTGGATAGCAAAATTCTTTAGAAAATTTTTAACATCACGCCACGTCGCTAAGTACACACAATACAATAAGTGAGAGCGCATTGTACAGTACAGCAACTTAACACCCAAAATATGTTGGCTGTGGCTGCTAACGTTATATTCGATCGACAATCGATAACAGAAGAAACGTAAGTCCTACAAACATTGAACAAAATAAAAATCCTAAATAACATGAAATAACATCAAACAACATTGGTCCAGTATAACAATACAGCATTAACAATTTCTCCATCACAATCCTAATAGTTAATATAATATATAAATTATGAATTATATATATATAATGGCAAAAATATATAAAAATTATGAAACATTCGTCACGAGCAAAGAATAAATTAATGTTTACCACCTACACTTTAACTTTACTATAACTACACGCATTATCGCACAAACCTCCCTAATACTTCACTTGTCCCTACATACTCCCTACTTCTAAAGTACCTCACTATGAATTGAATCCGCGATTATGGGATACTCGACAGACTAGATAAAAGGTTAAACTATGGACACTTCTAATTGGATATGTAAGTGAATGATATTAAAAAAAGTGCATTATAAACTAGCCACAGCTACTTTATAGAATAATTTATTACTAAGATTACATTATGTAAAATATTATATAATTAACCTTTAAGTTTCCAGTAAGAATCGGATCCTAGTTGTTATTGTGCCGTCATGAGTTACTCGTATGTTGTTCATTATGAGTCAGTATCTCACGATGTATGACTTTTAGGCGACTTTGTTTTAGTTTATTAACGTAACGTAAAGTAACGCTTTTAAATAACCACAATCATATGTTAGGTTCAATATGCTGTGACTATGATGACAAATAACTTATAAATGCACATATACCTATGGAAAATGTAACATTTCCGAGATAATCAAGATTCATTATAACACAGAAGTAATACAGTGTAGTAACTAATTAAACATGCTATCTGTAAACTGATCTAATTCTATATGAAAGTACTGTAAAGTTTGTCATATTACTGTTAAGTTACTAATAGGTATTAGACAAACTAGTAATTAGTATAGTAGTTACTCAAAGACTTCATAATAGCCACAAAGCACCAACATGCTACAAACTAGCAATCACTTACATAAACAAAGCCTCATGTTCCTCACAATCTGAACTGAACCATTCTCTTATGAATAAATTATTCTTGACTAAATTGATTTCTTGAGGTAAAACTTAGATTAGCTCTGATTGAAGGTAATATGTTCAATATTATTTTACACCCAAACAACAATCCAAACACCATCAACCCAAATAAGAGTCCAAATTGCTAAATAATTGATCACAAGTGTTACATAAATCGTTCTTTTAAAGCCAAAATTCTTGAATATGATAATGCTATGAAATTTATAATACATACTTAATATTTATGTACGTGTATGTTAAAAAATACCAGAATTCGTTTAAACAACAGTAAGTCCTAAAGTCGTCTAATCTTCGTTGTATTTTTACACTAACATGAGGAATGTTTTCTTATACTTTTATTGTTGACTAGTCATTACCAATTATGCAACTAGTGTAAATAAAATAACCTATAACATTAGCAAAATATAGATATCTAAGTACTCATTAATGACTTAGTGAAAAATAACTTTAATCACAAAAATAAAAGAAACTTAATAGGCATAGTAATTCATACTTAATAGTTTATAAATGCATTGTAACAAATTCATGCCATAATAAAACATTAGCATGTATTTTAAGACTAGAATCAAAAAACATTACATTATATTGAACTAAAATTACACAAAATTAAAAGGTACAAATGATTTGATTGCTTGTGTTATAATTTTAATGGCCCTGTATTTTTTTTTTCTTTTTGCATTCATGCATGATCTATTTTTATAAAAACATTTTGTACCCATTTATTTTGTATTTAAATAACTTTTAAAAGTAATAAGCAACAAGCGTGACCTATTTTTGGCATCTTGGGTATTATTTATTTTATTACTATTCATGTAAATATACATTTTTATCTATGATCACTATAATTAAACTGGATAGTGGAATCATCAATTTGATTTAGCAAGCTCTGTAAAGTTTCATATTATTGCTTATTACTTTTCACTTGATCATCAATCAGCCAGTGTTGAATGATGATGATCCCATGTTACATAATGAGACACTTTTCCCGCCCACCAGCTGATGTTTCTCCTTCTTTCACAACTTTATCTTTTTTTTTCTTTCCTTTACCATCAACTTGAAGGGAAACATTTCTATTCTTTTCCATGTTGAGAAGTTCCTGAAAACATTTTTATCGTAATTTAATGTAAAGTTACATTTAGTTACAATTTTTGATAAGTAACCAATTTACACTTTATTATTCAGTAGGTACTTCTTAGGAAGTGTAAAAAATAATCAAATTATAACAGCTCTTGTTTAATAATTTTTTGACGTGATAACTTCTTATATAGTCAATGAACGCCTCGCTGCGACCCATAGACGTCCCACTGTTGGGCACGGGTCTCCCCCACAGACGCAGCTGCGGGAGGTCTAGTGCATACTCCACCAGGCTGCTCCAATGCGGATTGGTGGAGGGGTTAGTGGCCAACCCAGTATCGAATGTTCTCAAGCTATCCTAAGGTCTTCGACCAGGCTTAACGACTGTTTCCACCATTGAAAACAACCGGGACAGACAGCTTTACGTGCCCTCCGAAGCACGGTAGCGTCCATGAAATTTTGCCACTATGGTCACCCATCCACAAACCGCGCCCGTCGTTGCTTAACTCTTTCGATCACATTGAATCGAGGCGAGCCATTGGGCTATGGACGCCACAAATGAACGCCTACACGCACGAAAAAGCGTGACTCATGCTGAGAGTACGCCTAGCGTTCCGTGTGTTCCATCAATTCAGTGAACATGTAGATTCATATTATTTTAGTCTGTAATCCATAACAATAGAGCGATTAATCGGTTGCACTAATTAAATTACATGGAAATGACACCGGCGCTATTGTTCAACGTAATGAAATAAGCTGCATCACAATTTGCAAATATTGACTATGCTTCTGATCTGAAGCTAAATATTGTGTAGTGTTTTGTTGTTCATTCTCGCAATACTCTTATTTAATACTAATATTATAAAGAGGAAAGATTTGTTTGTAATGGTAAAACATAAAACTACTGGACCGATTTCAAAAATTCTTTACCATTAGAAAGCTGCATCTTCACGTTCTGACATAGGCTATATAATCTATATATATAAAAAGAGAAGCTGACTGACTGACATATTGCAGGGCCTAACTAAACTATAAGGGTTAGAAACTTGAAATTTTGCACAGGGGTTCCTATTCTAATGTAGGGGAGCACTATGAAAGGATTTTTGAAAATTCATCCCCTAAGGGGTAAAACGGGGGTGCAAAGTAAGTATGAAACTTTGCCGTTTTTGAAGTCAAGTGGGCAACACGAACGCGGGCAGACGTCGTTATTGGGTCTAATTCTACGCGAGCGAAGCTGCGGGCGTCCACTAGTAATATTATAAACTTGTATCGATTTCAAAAATTCTTTTACCATTAAAAAGCTGCATCTTCACTGATTACTCAAAGGCCATAATTATTACATTTTCAAAAAAAATAGGGATCCCTAATAAAAATGCAATAATATAACACAAGGTGTGAAAATTACCTAAAATATTCTTTACATAATCGCGTGCGCTGCGAAAACTATTGATGATAGAATAAAATAATGTACTAGTTACGACTTTGCAGAACACATCATTATTTACAAAAAGTGTCGCGATACCATATGTCCAACTAAAGTAGTCATAACTACTTTTTTACATTTCAAAAGTTGATAAAAGCGCCGACAATAATCAAACCTTATTATTAAATATATGTAAGTAAATAAATGTAAGTAAAGTAAATAAATGTTGCGTTCCTACTTGTGCCTCAGAAATGGATTGCTTCATTATATTCCGACCACCAACTCATCGGCAGATGCGTCCAATTTATAAAGTGCAAAAAAGATGTTTTCTTATGACATTATCACGTAAAATTATCATCTGTAAACCGGCTTTACCGACAACCACAAACTAGTGGAGTAGGCTTTAGGTCTTCCCAGTCCTAAATTGGAAACCTTAATAAAGAAATTAGTATAAACATAAATAAATACCTGAAAGAGTTGTGTGACATTGTGATTAGTTTTTGCAGAAGTCTCCATGAATGAGACCCCCCAAGTCTGTGCTTGGGCTTGGCCCTCTGCTGCAGATACTTCCCTAATTTCTGGGCTTTCATCACATTTATTTCCTGCCAGCATCACTGGTATATTTGGTAAATCTGCACCTTTTATTTCCTTTATTGTCTGCCATATAGGTTTCAACTCTTCCAGTGACTGTCTACTACTTACTGAATATACAAGAATGAAAGCATGACCCTGAAACAAAATTCATCATTACAGCCATTTTAGTATCCTACTTATGAACACAGATCTCACAGGAATAGGAGGTACAAGGATAGCCTTGTACCTAAACGTAATTTGATTTCTTGGTTTTTGGTAACTTCTGATTATATACGTTTTTTTACTATGTCCCGCTTTTGACGAAAGAATACCACTTTTTTCACTCCAAATGTTCCAAATCCCGACTTGGCAAAAAAAAAACTGGCAACGCTGGTGTAGCTCAAACAAATGGCTAGAAGTGGCCACAAGTATCAAGTGCCATCCCCCTAAACTAGGGCTGCCATCCGTCCGGGTTTCCCCGGATTTGTCATAGTTTGGAGGGCGTCCGGGGAGCGTCCGGGCGGGGTTTTAATTTTAGTCCGGGTGAAACCCGGACTAAAATAAATGTCCGGGTTTTCGATCAGATCCCAGATAATTTATGTAGGTACCTAAATAAAAACTATGGGTTAGGTTTAAGCATGGCATGTGTTCGCAAATACATAAATCGACGGTCCCTACGTACATAAGGTGAAGTCAAAAACCGAGGTTTTCAGGAGAGCGTAATTTGTGTACAACACGCCCTAGAAATAATTCTATGACAAATAATAAATATTTTCTTTCTACAATATTTTAACAGTTTTAAGAGCTTTATAATGCTATTTACACATATTTTATTTTTTTACGTTTTCTTGTAAAAACTGATAGATGACCGTTTCTACGCCGATAATAAAATAGAAGTATGTCAGTCATGTCTATATTACCTTTATATACGCAGGAAACAAAAAAACAGTGTCTGATATAGAATTTAAATAAAATGTTTTATGAAAATGTAGGATTATGTTACTATTTTTAAATCAATACGTTAAACATCCTGAAATCGTCACCCATGGATATAAAAAGTACTTCAATGACGACATATCACTTTATACGTGGTTTTAGTCATTCGGGGTAGGACTATTCTTGTAATGTAAATAAAGACAAGTCTTTTAAAATTATCAGGTTTGTGTTTTATTAAATAAACAAGGTTTATAATTTATAAATTCAACATTATTTATTATTAAAAAACAATCTTCTTAGCATCTAAATAATAGGTACATACCTATAGACTCACTGAAGTAGGAACTAAACATAAAAAATCACTAGTTCTTTTAAAACTAAAGAAAATATTCTTAATTGTACGAAAAAATAAAAAGTTAAACATATTTTCATTTAATTTTATTAACTGAATAACTAATATTGGGTTTGTTTATCTTTTATTTAATACCTAAGGGAAAAAATAAAGCAAAATTACTCAATTGACGTCACAAGAACGATTAAACATACTATTTCATGCAAAAGAGGCTTAAAATTAAAGTTGTTTTTTTATCGAGTATGGAGTAAAATATATTTTAATGAAGTTGTAAGTGGTTGAAAAAAGTATTGAAATGTCCGGGCCGAAAGCTCCAAAATCCGGGGAACTTACGCCTCCGGTCCTGGGGGGCAGGTTTTAGAGATGGCAGCCCTACCCTAAACTCACAGCTTTAAAGTACTAAACATGCCACATTTTTTTATGTCTATTTTAACCTAAATCCTTTCAAGTGAGAGGCAAAATTTTAATTAAGTGGCGTTCATCTCATCAAGACAGAGTGAAACCTAATTGTTTGTTATGTAGAATAATTGATAAAAAGGACTAGTTTTACAACTATTGCATTATTAACTGTGGACAATACCTTGCTTATAGATAATCTCTGCATTGCTGGGAACTGATGTGAACCGGTTGTATCTGTTATTTGTAATGTACATATTGTCTTATTGCTGCTAATTACCTGGAAATAATGTTTATAAATAGTGCAGTATGTACTCAAACATAATCTCAACCCAAAAAATATGCTGTTTTAAATGAGTGAGAATAATATCAAAATTGAAAAACAAATTCCTCACTTGTCTGTAGGTGTCTTCGATTGTTGGTATGTAAGATTCTCTAAAGGTTCCTTTGACGAAACGTAAAACTAGAGAACTTTTTCCAACACCTCCTGCACCGAAAACTACAACCCGATAATCATTGCTTTGTTCCGGCATCACTAGATTTTGTATAACAACGTTTCCCCGAAATCAATTTTGAAGAATAACATTCACATTCAATTAATTATGTTAATAGTATAAAGCACTGAGTTAAATATACGTCTAGAGCATCAAAGATTCTGTGCAAATTACAGAAACGTTGATTTTTCAAACAGTGGCAAATTTAATAATATGCATGAATAATTAAACATTTCAATTATATTTAAATAGTTTAATTCACAACGCCCAGTCAAATTAAATTTTGAACACAAACATTTATCAAAGTACTCTGTGAACACAAAATTTTCGACAAATCGAATTTAATTGAATGAAAGAACGGCAAGAAAGATCGACAACAAAATACTGCAAAAAAACCGCAGAAAACGTAGTGATTTTTTAATCTTTGCCGAATAAAAGTGACAAGTCATAGACAACCATAGAGATAGCAATATACAACATTGTAGACAACGATCTTTTTATTTCGCACAAAATCTGATCTAGGCAAACAACTGCATTGGCTGCAATAATAAGCACTACATTAAAAACGCGAGCCGAAATAGAGGAAGCGGTATTCTTTTTTAGCATGGTTAGATCATGTTGTCGATTATCGTCCTTCATTTGCAGGTGAATCGCGTTAATTAGACATGTTTCTTGTGAGGTAACTAGCTTACCGCGGTAACTCACATGTGTGCAAACTGTAGGAGTTTTAATTGTGTAGGGTGTTAGTATTGGCAGGCAACACATGCACACATGCACTGGTTGGTTTAGAATATGTATTAGTATATTTAAATAACGTCACAATACAATGTATTCGGTTGTGACGTTAGACTTCTATCTGAGACACGAACTGTGGAAGACATATTAAGTAATGTCAGTAGAAACAATAATATCATAAATGTATTAATAAAATGTAATTGTACAGTGTTTACAATATATATTATCATGAAGTGAGTGTGTTTAAATAGCCCCTCTCCTCCAAAGTCCAGACACATCAAAAAGACACCTCCAACAGGTTAAGGGCCCAGAATATTAAAACATTAAAATTAATTGAAAAACAGTGATTTACATAGCCTACATTATAACCTTGGATACCAGTTGTTTGTATAAAAATATTCATAGCAACCAAATGAATATAATTGTGAAGAAGTCAGAGAAGTTCGAGAAGGTGATATTGAAGGAATTAATAGTAATGTTGTTCGAGAAGGTGATATATGAACAAATGATAGAAATGGAGATAATGAAGTTCGAGATGTTACAGTTGTTATAAAGCGAAATGAAAATTGAGAAGAAAGATGAAGAATTTTTTGAAGAAACAGATATAGTTAGTGAAACAATTGAAGGGGAAACAAATGACAGCGGAACAGAAGACAGATAGACGGATATAAAGATTTTATAATGGAAGATGGAGGATTTTCATTATTGATGATTGAGGAAGCAATTGACTCAAAAGAAAATTACACAATATGGTCTTTGGTTGACAAGAAGGAGGCAGCAGAAGATTGGTAACAAGTAAGTGGATTTTCACTGTAAAAGCTGTCAGAAGAAACTATATTGTCATAATGATATAGGAGTCTGTTTAATTTTTCAAAAGTGAACATATTGTGTTTCGGGGAAATCAAAAACAACCCATTTCCCCGAAACACAATATGTTCACTTTTGAAAAATTAAACAGACTCCTATATCATTATGACAATATATCCAACTCCATGTAGACATATTAAGTAATGTCATTAAATATAATAATATCATAAATGTATTAATAAAATGTAATTGTACAGTGTTTACAATATATATTAGCATGAAGTGAGTGTGTTTAAATAGCCCCTCTCCTCCAAAGTCCAGACACATCAAAAAGACACCTCCAACAGGTTAAGGGCCCAGAATATTAAAACATTAAAATTAATTGAAAAACAGTGATTTACATAGCCTACATTATAACCTTGGATACCAGTTGTTGGATATATTGTCATAATGATATAGGAGTCTGTTTAATTTTTCAAAAGTGAACATATTGTGTTTCGGGGAAATGGGTTGTTTTTGATTTCCCCGAAACACAATATGTTCACTTTTGAAAAATTAAACAGACTCCTATATCATTATGACAATATAGTTTCTTCTGACAGCTTTTACAGTGAAAATCCACTTACTTGTTACCAATCTTCTGCTGCCTCCTTCTTGTCAACCAAAGACCATATTGTGTAATTTTCTTTTGAGTCAATTGCTTCCTCAATCATCAATAATGAAAATCCTCCATCTTCCATTATAAAATCTTTGTATCCGTCTATCTGTCTTCTGTTCCGCTGTCATTTGTTTCCCCTTCAATTGTTTCACTAACTATATCTGTTTCTTCAAATAATTCTTCATCTTTCTTCTCAATTTTCATTTCGCCTTATAACAACATCTCGAACTTCATTAACTCCATTTCTATCATTTGTTCATATATCACCTTCTCGAACTACATTAACTCCATTACTATTCATTCTTCCTATATCACCTTCTCGAACAACATTACTATTAATTCCTTCAATATCACCTTCTCGAACTTCTCTGACTTCTTCACAATTATATTCATTTGGTTGCTATGAATATTTTTATACAAACAACTGGTATCCAAGGTTATAATCCAAGCTATGTAAATCACTGTTTTTCATTTGATTTTAATCTTTTAATATTCTGGGCCCATAACCTGTTGGAGGGTTCTTTTTGATGTGTCTGGACTTTGGAGGAGAGGGGCTATTTAAACACACTCACTTCATGATAATATATATTGTAAACACTGTACAATTACACTTTATTATTACATTTATGATATTATTATATTTAATGACATTACTTAATATGTCTACAACAGTTCGTGTCTCAGATAGAAGTCTTGTCACAACCGAATACATTCTATTGTGACGTTATTCAAATATACTAATATTCTAAACCAACCAGTGCATGTGTGCATGTGTTGCCTGCCAATACTAACACCCTACACAATTAAAACTCCTACACACCCCCTCAACACTTTCACACATTTAACCTCCTGTATATAATTTAATACAATATACCAAAAACAAACAACTCGCTAAACTGACTTTCATAAATTAACATTACCTTTCATACATGCCTAATTATACATTCAAATCTCACAGCCACTTACATTCAATTACTTCCACTTATCTCCATCTCAATTCAACCAACAACTATCAATTCAACCTTTCAAACTGAATACCAACTTTAATGTTACTACTATTAATCCTTTCTCACTTGTCCAACTCATACTCGACCAAACATGTACTTTCATTCAACTATATAACGTCAAGAACCTTAACTTCTTGACTCGACACATAAAACATAATTAACTATAATAATCTTAAACTCCTTCTCGACTCCATACATATAACAACAGTTTATTTAAAAACTTTATCTCCTTCTCGACCACTCAATACATAAAAACATCTTATAATAACCTTAAACTCCTTCTCGACTGCTCACTAAATAAACTTCTATAAGTTTATTTAAACACCTTAAACTCCTTCTCGACAACTCACAATATGAACTCTAAAGTTCACTTAAAAACTACTACTACAACTACTCAATAATAAGTTAAATAAATAAATAAATAAAACATTAATCTCATCCACTATTGCCATTCATACTCAAATTAATAATAATAATAATAATAATAATAAATATCTTGGACATTCTCACACACGGCCATCTGACCCCAAAGTAGGCGCGAGCCTGATTAAATTAATCCAACGAGAAGGAGTTTAAGGTTTTTTTTAAATAAACTTATAGAAGTTTATGTAGTGGGCAGTCGAGAAGGAGTTTAAGGTTATTATAAAATGTTTCTATGTATTGAGTGGTCGAGAAGGAGATAAAGTTTTTTAAATAAACTTTTGTTTTATGTATGGAGTCGAGAAGGAGTTTAAGATTAATATAGTTAATGATGTTTTATGTGTCGAGTCAAGAAGTTAAGGTTCTTGACGTTATATAGTTGAATGAAAGTACATGTTTGGTCGAGTATGAGTTGGACAAGTGAGAAAGGTTTAATAGTAGTAACATTAAAGTTGGTATTCAGTTTGAAAGGTTGAATTGATAGTTGTTGGTTGAATTGAGATGGAGTTAAGTGGAATGTAAGTGGTTGTGAGATTTTAATGTATAATTAGGCATGTATGAAAGGTAATGTTAATTTATGAAAGTCAGTTTAGTGAGTTGTTTGTTTTAGTATATTGTATTAAATTATATACAGGGGGTTAAATGTGTGCAAGTGTTGAGGGGGTGTGTAGGAGTTTTAATTGTGTAGGGTGTTAGTATTGGCAGGCAACACATGCACACATGCACTGGTTGGTTTAGAATATTAGTAGTATATTTAAATAACGTCACAATAGAATGTATTCGGTTGTGACGTAAGACTTCTATCTGAGACACGACCTGTGGAAGACATATTAAGTAATGTCAGTAGAAACAATAATATCATAAATGTATTAATAAAATGTAATTGTACAGTGTTTACAATATATATTATCATGAAGTGAGTGTGTTTAAATAGCCCCTCTCCTCCAAAGTCCAGACACATCAAAAAGACACCTCCAACACAAACGTTTGACATTTGTACGAATGTTTGCACGAATGTGAAGGACTGTCAAGAATTCTTATGCAAATGGTTCGCAAATGAGTTCACGAATGTCCAGTGAGTGACCGCCTTTAGGCGAAGTTGTGGTGGTCAAGCTCCATCCATCCATGGCATCCGTACAGTTCACATACCTACAATATCGCATAAAAAGCATTGAGAGTGTATGTGTGTATGTAACAGTGTAAAATAGAATAAATATTGTGTGTCTTGCTTGCTTATTATAAAGTTAAATTATCTGTATCGGCCTATTTCCGCCTTTTACATCACACGTGAATAAGCCGATAATTTCAACTAATAATACATATAGACACTCACAAATCATTCAGTAATAAAATGGTTACATATCCATAAACTGTCTGTGATTAGTTACTTACCTTGCCGGGCTTCATTAAATTGCGTAGGTATAATAGATGGATTGAATTTGTCGGGACAATTTAGTAAAAGTCAAGAGTTTAATTACGAATAAAATAAACTCAATAAGAAATTGATAGTCTTATACAATACAACACAAATTTTCCCTCGAACGATCGTAACTCCATCGCATCGTAATTCACCGGAATTTTAAATTGTTTAGGTTGTATTATCTGTTATTTATTATTATCTAATGTCTTATTTCTATCTGTGCCCGGCCACTCTCGGCATTGCGATCATCGAAAAATAGAAATTACAAAATTACAAATGGCTTCCGTTTTCAACTTTCGGCTGCCCTATTAAACTGTTGGCATGGTGTTTTGATTTAAGGTTTGTGAATTTAATTATTTCGTAGTTGTTACGGTGGTAAAATTAAATCATATTTGTTTGTTAGCAATGTTAATATTGTCTTAAACATTATAATTCTATTGATCTTCGGAAACGTGCCGGTTATGTATGCAATTTTTGTAAGTTTTTTTGTTTTATTGGAAACACCACATTTTGCATTTATATTATTGCTTCCTACGATATTGCTTATACGAAATAGTTTGTGTATCTCTAAACACTGTTAGTCAAATTAAAATCTTGTATGTATCTTCATTTCAGATCAATTATACGTGACGAACGTGTTCGATCGAATTGTTAAAGTATTAGCTACTGTCAATCATGGGAATACAAGATTTACAAACATTTTTGGAAAATGAAGGAGTAGGCGTTGATTTGTTCAGAATTGCCAGAAATCATGCGGGTGGACTTCGCTTGGTGCTGGATGCGGAAGGTTGCTTAGATCGTCTTTACGGAGGATATTTTTCAGGTATGTGATATTCCAGATATCATAAACTTAACTGGCTTGGCCAGTTCCATGTATCTCTAAACTATTTTAATTCTTGGATGCCAAATACTTCAATTTTTTTTTAAATTGTACCTACATTAATAAAGCATCTTCAATTCTCAACTCACATGATTATTATTTAATTTTAATTGACTGATTTATAGATCTTTATTAACTTACAGATTGGGCTTGTGGAGGACAATGGGCTCGCTGTGTGCAGTTTCTAACCACCTTGGCCCAGGCACTTGCAGAGCATCAAGTTTCCTTGTGTGTTTGTTTCAATGGAGCTTATCCTACACCACCCGCATTGCCACAGCATTGGATCCAAACTCAGTCTACTTATAGACAGAGAGTCAATTCTGTCAGTATTTTAACACTATTTCTTGGTTTATTATTGTTTGAATTTAAATATTAAACTGTAATGTCCATATTACGTTATAATTTAAGGTAATGCGGCATATCGTCACAAAAGGCACTCCACCGCCTAAGGTTTGGTGGGTCCCTCCTACAGGTCTACATTCTTGTTTAAGAACAGCTTTGAGATACCTCAATATACCAATTGTAAGTTGGTTTGAATCTTATTATTGTAGTCACTTCTCACTTTCCATTTAGTTAGTTAAAAAACATTAACCTTAATATTCCAGATGGTTTCTTCTGATGATCATTGCCAAGAGGTAATTGGTTTGTGTCGTGAGAAAACATATGCAGGACTTGTGGGCTGCTCTGGTGAATACTTAGTTTTTCAACCACCAAGATACTTCAGTTCATCCCAGTTGAAGCTTACTTACAGGGTAATATACCATATTTTAGCTAAAAAAGATAGTTTTAATCTACCTTGCAACAACCCATGATCTGCTGGGGAAGAAATGCTTGAGGTGATGCATGTGTTGGTGTATATTTCATTGATCTATATGTATGTTTTCTTATGTGGGAGGGTGGGCATTTAGCACCTCTAAATGCATAAAAGTATATACCATCATATGCCTTATTTGAGGGTTGTTACATTATAGTTTAAAACTAACTATAACAATCATTTAGCACCTCTAAATGCATAGAAGTATATACCATCATATGCCTTATTTGAGGGTTGTTACATTATAGTTTAAAACTAACTTTATAACAATAGACTTATGTTATGAAATGCCTGATACAATATTCTAATTTGTAACATATTTTATCATTAAACTTTATAATTACATTTTATCTTTTACAGTCCTCTCTGGAGACTAAGGAATACATGGTACATGAGTTGCCGAAGGTTTTAGATGTGCCTCAGGATAGACTTTGCCTTGTGGCAGCCTTGCTTGGAGGGACTATTTTATCAGAGCAAAGTCTTACTGACTTTTATAAACGCATAGGCATGACTCCGAAAAAGGTTCCTAGTAGTAATGAATAATGTATTATATTGTATGTTAAGAGTTGTTTAATCCTACAATAATTTTATATATAGATAATGCCATTAAGCCCGCCATATTGTTACATGCAGTAAAAGGTTTAAATAAATAAAATAAATGTACATTTTTCAGCAACAAACTCCACCTGAATCTTTGATTAAATCAGTGTGTCAATTTGTGCGCGACTTGCCTTCATCGGATGTTGATGCTGCCTGTATTGAAATATTCGGTGACCTCAATGATCTTCGTGCTGCCAAGCTTAAACAAGCTGTAAAGTATTACTTGAATGGGACCAAAGATGGGTTTCTCAAATACAGGACTGCAACAGGTATATGATCCTATTAACAATTAACTATTTCAGCAAGTTCATATACAACCTATTTGGTTCCTTATAGAGTTTCCTAGGGAAGTACCACAGCCTGCCATAAAACCATTTCAACCATGTAATAATTGTGTTTAAAGCAATTGTAGTCCAGATAGAAAGGTGTGGTTCCGGTTACACTTCTTTAGAGCTGACCATCTTAGTCCTCAAGAGTAACAACGCACCTGTGACTGATTCGGAGACTCTTACTAACTAGATTATTGCTAACACCAACTAACAGGAGTAACTCATAGTAATAGTCCCTATCCTAATATTCTTATTAACTCCCTCTGCTATCTGGATTAACCATTCTAGAGTTATGTTCAAAGTCAGTCACAGCTCTCATAGGCGGGAGCAGATAAGTGGTGCTAGGTGGCTAGTGGTGAACTAGCAAGTCTTGTTTGCTAACATAAAAAAAGGTAATAAGTGTGTTTCTTATTTTTGGGCTCACATTATTTTTTGATTCCAGGTCGCCGACCTAGACATAATAAAAAGAGCCAAAAGCCAGAATTAAGCCCACAGTCTACTTCTGCTGACTTAGACACCTCCAAATTAGCAACAGAATCTTCTGAACATGAGGTTAAACTTTTTACTAAACATATTCATACTCACCGGTCATCCACGCCTTTTACATTTCAATTTTGAAAAACAAATTGGCATTAACTTTTTGCATGAGTCAAAATTAAACATCATTTGAACACAATTCCATTATATAGGGTGCTGTATATTTACATTCTTTTAATATTTTGATTTGGATTCCTTTTGTCCATTTTCTTTATCATGCCATTGTAAGTAACCATCTTGTATGTTTTGTGTTGTGTTGGTTTGATTTTTTATTTAATTTATGGATAGCACTTGGAATTGTTCAGAAATTTTTGCAATAAATAACTTGCAGCAAAAAGGCTTGGAGGATTACAAATTGGCTACAGCAAATGCATCAATGAATGCTGACTTTAACATGGAAGACCAGTCTCATGATGTGAGTCACAGTCTTGCTGCGATGTCCCTGGAGGGCGGTGAAGGAGCAGTGGCGAAGCAGTCTTCCAAACCTACAGATAAAAATGAGAAACCTACATTCAAAGAGGTTTGACCAAATTCTCAGATAAATAACGGAAACTCCATTCAAATCAGGATCAGTGGTTATTTACTAAATCATGCACATGCATACAGTTTGAATTTGAATTACAGTTTCTTTGAGTGAAAACCATAACATGATCAGTCTTAAGAGATGTAGCAGAATAATTTTTGGAACAAACAACTTGATCATATTGATTTTATATTACCACCAGTATTACTGGGTGAAGTTAATGAAAATTGCCAGTAGCTCAGTCATAAGATTTGATGACCATTTACACATTACGCTGCAAATTTACTATGGTGGGGTAGCTAATAATTTTACTCCTTTTGTGAGGATTATTTTCACAATCACAACTGGCTTTGATAGGGTTTATGCATTTTGATGGGGATAGACAATATCAAACATCAAATTGCACCTGATATTTTGACAGGCCCGTTGGCGCAATCGGTAGTGACCCTGTCTGTTGCGCCAAAGGTCGTGGGTTCGAATCTCACTCAGGACAAATATTCGTGTGACGAACACTTGTATTTGTTCTGTGTCTGGATGTCAATATTATCTATTTAAGTATGTATTTAAAAATATCTATGTATGTATATCAGTCTCTGACACCCATAACACAGGCTCGCGCCTACTTTGGGGTCAGATGGCCGTGTGTGAGAATGTCCAAGATATTTATTTATTTATATTTATTTTAAAAAAATTGTACATGTCATATTGGCTGGTTCCAGGAAATGCAAAGTACAAGCAGGCAGCTGCACAGCGACGACAACTGCCCTCCGGCGCCTACCGAAGTGTTGCGCACGTGCGCCGAGCGCCACGCGCGCGGGCTCATGCACCCCCACATGCTCTCCATCCTCACCCACCGCCAGGTCTCCCTGCCCGTATTGATGGAGGATGACAACCACCGCGAAATACCCTCCATACATCACTTCTTCAGACCCATCAGACAGAATGTGTACGCTATACTGTACAACATGCACCATCATCGGTTTATGTCTCAAAGAGCTAAAGGTAAGGGGCACTATGCTTTTATAAATTAATTTTTAAAAAATTGGTTCACCCAGTTGTCGAAACTCGACCGTAGAACTATGTTATGGCATTATTTTACAATAGAATTATTATAATCCATTACAAAACATATTTTTTAAAGCTTAGAATAAGGCATAATGCTTGCTTATGTATAAGTAATATTAAACAAATGTTTTTTTTTTATGGATAAAAGATAGCAAACGAGCTTGCAGCACCTCCCATCCGCTGCCGCCCATGACAACTGTGACTGACTTTGAACAAGACTCAATTAGGGACTGGGATGGTTAGTCCAATTAGTTGAGAGAGTTAATTAGAACATTAGTTGGTCAGTTCGTTAGTAGGTATGAGGACTGGGGACTGTTAGTGATAGTTAGTCCTGTTAGTTGGTGTTAGTAATAGTCCAGTTAGTACTTGTTAGTAGGAGTCTCGTTCTAAGTCAGTCACAGATGTGTTGCTACCCTTGAGGACTAAGATGGTCGCCTCTAAAGAAGTGTAAACGGAATCCACACCTTTCCAACCGGACCACAATTGCTTTAAAAACAATTATTACACGGCAGAAATGGTACTAGGTACAGTGGCGGGCGGTGGTACTGCCCCGGGCGAACTCTAAATGGAACCAATTAGCTTTCATATAAAACCTATTTGGTTCCCTATAGGCTCTACCACCTAAAATGTTAATAAGACCATGTAAATTGCTGCTGCAGCTTGTTTGTTACAAAAAATATTTCTTGCTTTCTTTTTTCTTATAGTTTGATTTTGTTATTAGATGAAGGGATATCTAGCTCGTCATTCAACCAAGATCGTCCGTGCACTGTACAAGTAGCTGAATGGATATACTCTCGTATAAATCCTGGGAAGAGTCCTGAAATTGTCCCTGGTGTGGTACTTGATTGGCCCGTGCCTACGGTGCAGAGACTTTGGTTTGGGTGAGCTCATAATCATGGTTCTATAAATTAATATTAAAATTATTAGCAAGTCTGTACTTTTACTAAGTGAATATAAATAAATTTACTATCCATATTGTTCACAGTACTGCTCAAGACGACAAGTGCCGTCGAATGCGCGCCTTTCTTTCTTGTATGCGATCTGATACACCACTGATGTTAAATACAACTTATGTTCCACAACATCTGCTAATATTAGCTGCAGTTCTCAGGTAACTACAAATACATATATCATATATAAATCAATCATACATATCTATAGTTAACATATTGTTGTATTTGATACTAATAAAAGATTGTCTGCTCCAGATTTATAATGACATCTCAAATACAAATACTGAGGCGACCGGAGTTGGATGCATTCTTGGCTACAGCTTTCTCTAATGATCTCATGAATGCACTACATTTGCAAGAAATGACTGTAAGTCAGTCCTACAAAAATTCAATAATGTATACAGATGCTATTTTCAGGAAGAGAATACATAATAATAGGTATTCAAAGGGTACTGACAAAGTATATTAAATCAAGTAGGTTAATTTATACAAGAGATGCGCAATACAGATTCAAAACCTATGCTGAGCTATTTATCATTCGCGGCTATCTTTAGGTGTCGTATTTGGTTCTCAATCACAGTCCTATGTTAAATAACTACTTTGAAAATCTATCATTTTGTATTAGCCTTATTTTAATTTGTAATTCAAATTAAGATATTATCACATCGATTATTTCTTTGGACACATAATAAAAAGCGGATTCATATAATATCTTAGTTGCATGGCTAAATGGCCCAAATTAGTCACTAGATCTTTGTGCTGTACAAAAACGTGTATAAAGTAGACAGTAACCTTTGAAACTGACCACAAGTAATTATTATTATTATTGGTAACTGGTACACTTGGTGTACTCGGTAGTGAGTACTTCAATATCTAAATGAGAGTCAGACCTAGGTATTGTCAAAAAGTAGACTATTAATTATTCTCCTACAGGCTCGTTTACTTGTTACTATAGTTTGGTAATGTAACAAGTTTCTGTTGATTTTCTTAAAAAGGGGTTAAAATAATGTAGTATTGAAAATTCCTATTCATTCGTGTGACAAACACTTATTGTTCTGTCTGGTTATCAATATCTATAGAAGTATGTATATACATACTTATTTAAAAATGTCTATGTATGTATGGGTGTCTGACACTCTTATAACATGTACTGGCGCTGCCTAGTTTGGGTTCAGATGGCCGTGTAATTTTTTTTTTTAATTGGAGTATATTTAAAAAATTAAATTGTGTGGTTTTATGAAACCACAAAATGAAAATGAAGAAAATGAAAATTATTTCGCTCTTAACTACAACGTAACATGCAAAATAAAAATTGCGTGGAGCACTGGCACAAATGATGTAATGCGATATGCGTAACGCGACATGCGACAGACAAACCAAAATTTTCAGAACGATGTAATAAAAGTTTCACTTTAAAAATTAAGCGCAACCCTACTGGAGGCCACACAAACTACAAAAAATGGACATGATTGCTCTGTTCTGTTTCAGTTGCAAAATTAAACACATTGTCATACTAGTAAACCATAAAAAATATTTTTGTTAAAAAATAATTTATCAATTCAATTATCTATTGCTCTATTTGACAGCTCATTTAAGAAAGCGGTCCTGAAATGTGTAATGGTTAGTTGCAGTTGAAAACAAATGGTACATACCTACCCGCTAAAAAATAGTGTCATAGAATCTATTAGCGAGCGGCTCTTTTCAATGTTAGCGAGTGAGTATTAGTCCATTGAAATGTTACATTTTTTAGGCCTAACCTTGCGTTTTTTAGAGGACGCAATTTTATTTTTTTGATGTGTAGGGGGGGTCAGTGTAAAGCTAAAACCAAGTTTGTGGGGTCGCCACCCTTGTCCCACGGCCGCCATCTTGAAAATAGGGGTTGAAATGGTTTTTACGATATATCTCTTAAACTGATAAAAAAAAATTTGTCAACACTTTTGTTGCAAATTAAATTCTCTACAACTTTGGTTCAGTCACTTTTTGTCGTATTTCGCTTATAACTTTTTTATTTATAGTTCTACGACAAAAAGTTACCCCCTACACATCAAAAAAATAAAATTGCGTCCTCTAAAAAACGCAACCCCAAATGTAACTTTTCAATGGACTATATGTGGTGGTGTGCACAATGTTTGCACGTAATACATAGGGCGTGTCGCAGGTGACCGGCATCAGCTCGCGCGGCGTGCAGCTGGGCGCGCTGGTGATGGCGGGCGCGGAGGCGGCGCTGCTGGCCAACGACGCGTGCGGCGCGCCCGTGCCGTGGCTGGTGGCCGCGCCCTGGCTCTACTTCGACGGGAAGCTGCTGCAGCGCAACCTGCACCGCGCCGCGCACTGCAAGCACCTCGCGCAGCTGTGCGACAACCATCTCGATACTGTTGTCAAAGTGAGTGTGCCGCGGCTGAGGGCCGCGCTCAGGTCAGGCTCTACTTCGACGGGAAGCTGCTGCAGCGCAACCTGCACCGCGCCGCGCACTGCAAGCACCTCGCGCAGCTGTGCGACAACCATCTCAATACTGTTGTCAAAGTGAGTGTGCCGCGGCTGAGGGCCGCGCTCAGGTCAGGCTCTACTTCGACGGGAAGCTGCTGCAGCGCAACCTGCACCGCGCCGCGCACTGCAAGCACCTCGCGCAGCTGTGCGACAACCATCTCGATACTGTTGTCAAAGTGAGTGTGCCGTGGCTGGTGGCCGCGCCCTGGCTCTACTTCGACGGGAAGCTGCTGCAGCGCAACCTGCACCGCGCCGCGCACTGCAAGCACCTCGCGCAGCTGTGCGACAACCATCTCGATACTGTTGTCAAAGTGAGTGTGCCGTGGCTGGTGGCCGCGCCCTGGCTCTACTTCGACGGGAAGCTGCTGCAGCGCAACCTGCACCGCGCCGCGCACTGCAAGCACCTCGCGCAGCTGTGCGACAACCATCTCGATACTGTTGTCAAAGTGAGTGTGCCGTGGCTGGTGGCCGCGCCCTGGCTCTACTTCGACGGGAAGCTGCTGCAGCGCAACCTGCACCGCGCCGCGCACTGCAAGCACCTCGCGCAGCTGTGCGACAACCATCTCGATACTGTTGTCAAAGTGAGTGTGCCGTGGCTGAGGGCCGCGCTCCACGTGAAATTATTATTATCTATCTATATATATAAAAGGAGAAGGTGACTGACTGACTGACTGACTGACATATCAACGCAGGGCCTAAACTATAAGGGCTAGAAACTTGAAATTTTGCACAGGGGTTCCTTTTATAACGTAGGGGAGCACTAAGAAAGGATTTTTGAAAATTCACCCCCTAAGGGGGTAAAACGGGGGTGCAAAGTTAGTATGAAACTTTGCCGTTTTTGATGTTATTCGAATGAAATTCAGTACATAAGAAGGTTTTTTATTGAGTTTCGAAAATCATCTCTTAAGGGGAGTAAAAAAATTCTACGCGAGCGAAGCTGCGGGCGTCCACTAGTTCGTCTATATCTATAAGAGCGAAAAACAAAAACTACTACTTATGATGTGGCATCATAAGAATATGAAATGGAGTTCAAGGATAAAACTACGTAGGTACGAGTTCGAAAGGAAAAAAATACGAGTTGACAATCTACCCTGATATAGGCCGCTAGCCGCCTGGCGGGGGCGGTAGGTTGTTATAGCGCGCAATTACGTGGAGTGAAATAGGCCTGATCTAACTAATTTAATGCAGCTAATCATTATTAAAGTTTCTGGTCTGAGATTTATGTCATCAAAAACAAGAAAGATATATAGTTCTTTTTAATTTTGTGATTTGATGTTTACTCCCTTTGAGCACACGGTAGCGATATTATTTATTTTTATTTTATTCAACTTTATTGACACTTAATGCCTTATATTTTCTACCAGTCAAACCCTGGTTGAGTGGGGAAAAGTTGTTTCCTTCCAATAAAAAAAATATTTCCATCTGAATGTGGACAACTATTAAAAGCATCGCATGTAGGTTAGGCAAACTTATAATTTTTACCCTTAAAGAATCGCTCAACGCCAGAAATAAATGAGGTGATTTTTTTCCAGGTGGAGCGCATGCGCAAGGCGATACTCGAGGGCCTAGAGGTAGAGTTCGCGATGCCGCCGCTCCCACTGGTGGGCGTGGTGGGCGAGCCGCTGGGCTGGGCGGGGCGCGGGCGCGGCCGCGGCGCCCGGCTCGAGATCGCCGGCGTCGTCGTCGGCCAGTGGGGCGGCGGCAGCTACCCGGCGCGCACCACGCGCTATCCGCAGGTAACCCATTGATGGGCTTGGCGCTCTTATCGGGATGGGAGCGGTTAGCCTTGCCTCCGATAACATTATGGAGAACTCTCAGGTAAGTTTTCTAACGAGGATTTCCTTCGCCGTTTGAGCAGGTGACATTTGATTTAAACCCACTCCCTTGAATAAGAGACGAATTTGTTAGCAACTGGTCTGTCATCTGCAGTATTGTCAAGATTGTAATGTTGGGTTGGATGTGTGTTTGCGCAGTTTCAGATAATATGCTGATTAAATCGTCAAATGATAAGCCCGCTCCGATATTGCACACAAGTGCGCGCACACACACACACATTAAGACCAATACTAAAAAATCTATCTATCAGTTATAGATTGTCTCCATAAAACAGTAAGCGAAGCTAGAACCCAACCCACTGCTGGGCACGGGTCTCTTGCACAGCCTCAGTTTGAGTATATGTGTATGCTCCACTTTAAGCTGTTTTAATGCGGATTTGTGGTGCCATTCATAGCCAGTTTTAATAAATACGTAAGATCTTTTTTCTTCAAATATCTAAATACTTGCACTTAACTAAGATTCAACCACCGGTCATAGTTATTATTAGTTAGATATACATTTTACTTTTCAGTTGCCATTGCCGATATCGGCTTGGTCAACTTACGGGCTACGCTCGGTTTGCGCCGTGCAATAATAGACCGATAGATAGAATTAATCCTTATAATGTATAAATGTTTGTTGGTTTGTCCTTCTTCTCCTCAACGGAATGATGGATCGATGTGATTTTTTGCATAGATCCGGAGAACGACATATTTTTCCCCCTGGAAAATCAACAAAACACTAAAATAGTCATTCGATTGATATTTATATCTCGAATTGCGGATACAGGTATATTTTGATTAGTGATAATCTTTAATTTTATAATGTTTGGTGTTATACTTGGATATAAAATTTTAAACCATTGAAATAGAAATAAGAAAATTTTTATTTGGTACAGAAGATACAACATGTAACATTTGAAGAAAACTTATAAACTAATAATTATTAACTTGCACCTCCTGTCCCAAAAAGGCGTACACCAGCATATGCTACGGCAGTAACCGTAGCGCTGGTTTTCAGTGCAGCCTTGGAGACAGTATTCGGAGGATGAGATGGACATTGGTTGATGGTAGAGGTAATTCGGCACGGAAAACTAGTTTAACGCGCGGGAAAAGCTAGTAATGAATAAATATATAAAAGGAGAAGGTGACTGACTGACTGACTGACTGACTGACATATCAACGCAGGGCCTAAACTATAAGGGCTAGAAACTTGAAATTTTGCACAGGGGTTCCTTTTATACCGTAGGGGAGCACTAAGAAAGGATTTTTGAAAATTCACCCCCTAAGGGGGTAAAACGGGGGTGCAAAGTTAGTATGAAACTTTGCCGTTTTTGAAGTCAAGTGGGCAGCCCGAACGCGGGCAGACGTCGTTAATGGGTCTAATTCTACGCGAGCGAAGCTGCGGGGTGTCCACTAGTGAATAAATAAACGTTTGTCAGGTGAGCTACGTGGGGTACACGCCGCCGCCGCGCAACGCGTACGGCGGGCGCGGGTGGCGAGGCGGGCGCGGCAGGGGGCGCGTGTCGCGCGGCGCGGCCGCCAGGGGCGCGCGCGCGCCGCGCCGTCCCCGCCGCGACGACGAGCCCGTCAAGCCGGCTACGCTCACGCTTAACGGGTAAATCATTTTTTCTTACCGCCCTGCCAAACCTGCCTCTGAGGGTCTCCCCATACATATCAACGCGGAATCGTCTGAAGTAGGGATGTTGCGGATCCACTTTTTTCCACATCCGCGGATGCGGATGCGGATGCGGATTTTAAGAGGCTCACATATGTATAAAAAAACCTAAGTGTTGGGTTGGTAGGGTAAAAAAAATACAGTATTATTTACCCTTTTTTATTTAATAATAAAGTAATTAATGAACTACTTATTAATTATTTTAGTAATTAAATTTAAATATTGGAGCATTAATTAAATTTAATGAAAAGTAGAATGGCCGCCTTTTCGCACTCCAGTCTGTTTCGCAAGGGTTCGTATATTAATCCTGCGCTACTAAATAACTGTTCACTTGGAACACTGGCAGCTGGCTGGTGGAGCTGATTGGTCAATCAGCACGTGAGGTCGACACGCGCCACTCGCCGGGCCCTCCTTTCTTTCTTGTCGCGACCTGCTACACATCCGCATCCGCATCAGCTTCGCATCGATTTATACGGATGCGGATGCAGATGCGGATGTCAAAATCGATACGGATGTTCCTTAGTCTGAAGCACGTGAAAAAGCAAGTCTGAATCATGTATCATTCATTCTTAAGTAGGTATTATCGCGCTTTACAGTTGTGATGAGCAAATCGCAGTTTTCCCGTCGGCACTTGTTACGTCGCGTTGTCCGAGCCGAGCCGAGTGAGGTTTTTTTTACTCTTAATATCAAAGACAAATATTTTCCTTACCGGCTATAAAATATTGGGTATTGAGAGACTATTAGGCGCCATCTTCATGGACGAGAAAATTGCGTCTAGTCTCGCCGTGCCACTATGGACATGTCCTTCACACGGCGAAACTATTGCTGCTTTACAGCGAGTGACTGGGATGATTATAACGACACGCACTCGTAGCAATTTAGTGGAATCTTGCGGTGAGCTTGCTGTGCAACTCTTCCCGACATTAAAAATAGTTTAAAGGCGCAACGGGGAGTCGTGCTCTAAGATTATCATGATCTCCACGTGTACCGCTACAACTACGGCCACGGTGGTATTGCGGACGCGTCGTGACCGTCGTCTCTCGTCCGTGGAGATGCCGCGCAGGGAATACGTTAGGTCGCCAAATTCTCTTCAAGTAAAAGACGTTTTATCATAACATTGTTATGTGAAGTAAAAAATAAACTTTACTACGAAAATTACGTGAACGTAGGTGTATGAAATCAGGTACAGTTACAAAGTATATAACAAGATGTGCAGAAAACTAAAAAAATATTATATTAATTATTAGAAATACATTAAATTAATAAAAGTGAAATTACACACACTACCATTGTTTTGACACACAACACACATACACGCACACACATTAATTCAAACTTAAAACTTAATAAATGAAATTATGGTAGAATTTCGACAACTCAATGACCACTACTACACTTCAATAGACAATATGATTGTACACACCATGGGACAATATCCATACTAATATTATAAATGGGAAAGTGTGTTTGTTTGTTTGTTTGTCCGGCTTTCACGTCACAACGAAGCTATTATATGGTACGGTTTTTGTGTGTGGAGATAGTGAGGAGAGTGGAGAGTGACGTAGGCTACTTTTTACCGCGGGAAAACATCCCCATGGGAAGATATCGATGTTTTGTTGTTAGCTAGATATTTAGTTCCGGATGTTGTCAATAGATGGCGTTAGTAAAATTCATTTTCAAGTTCTTATCTATGTATGATAAACAACTCATTGTTAATTCCCTTTAACCACGCGGGCGGAGCCGCGGGTAAAAGCTAGTTGGAGATAAGTTCAAAATACAGACGTATTATGAATCGTATTATGTTATTTTCAATATTTTAAATTTCTTAAATGTCTCGTTTTTACAGAAAAACTGTGAGACCAGAAGATATAAATGCTCAGGTAGAAGACGGAAGTCCCACTGAAGATAATGTGGCAGCGGAGACTGAAGCTGAAGGTGTGTTAACGTTTTTATAAGTATAAAATATAATAATCGTTATTGCTATTTATTTAAAGTGCAGTATAAATGATTCATTGATATCTTGCATAAACCTGAATTCTAGAACTACAGATATAATAAACTCTTGCAGATTTTCATTTTAATTCTAGAATAATTGTTGCTGAGGTCATATGCACTGGCCGATAATGCAATAAAATATATTATAATTATATTTTATAATGTATGTAATTATGATTAAATTTTATTTATAGGAACTCAGCCTCAGAAAGTCAAGGGTGGTAAAAATATGAAGAAAAATGTCGCAAAAGGAAAAAAGAAGAACACCACAAAGACAGATGTAGCTCAATCGTTAGAGGCCAATGGTCCCCTCGACAAGAACAAGGTGACTGTCGAGTGACTAAACCGCCACCACAACACACCACACCACACCACACAATGAAATATATAGCTTTCCTTACACATTAACAAGTTACATTTTAACTTTTACACTTTAAGTTTATCATATTATTACTCTTAATTAATCCCATTCTAGGTGGCGGAGCTTAGTCATATTTCTGAAATGGAGCACATTGGTCAAGGTGACGCGCCAGTTTCTAACTAAAGTGCTAATTCCTAAAAGGTAAAAATTGTACATTTAGTTTCTGTATTGTACACCTTTATTTGTTTCCCTTGTTTACGTATTTCATTGTTGTCATCGTTATTTTTACTCGCTTGTAATGGTTTGGGCGAGAATCCCATTATTCTATTTTATTCTTTCTGTTCAAGTATTTGCACACAACATGTTTCAGTTGCTTGTTATATTTTAATGTTGATAGTTATAGTTTTGTTATTTATAATATTGCAGTCACACCATCTTTTGCAATGACATTGTCTTTAAAGAAATCACAAAATGGAAATAAACTTGTTTAGCACATACATCTATGAAGATGCATACTGTGTAATGCCATGATTAATACCCATGTCCCAATTCAGGGGCCTTCTTGTGGTTGTTAGGCTACACCTTATTTATTGTATACGTGCCTCAACATCTAAAAGACTTCTCGGTTTGAGACTGATTTTATAATAATTTAATTGATACAGAAGTGATCAATTAATTTATAATATTAATGAAACGTGACACTAGTGAAGCTGTTTATAATGCTTCGATCCCTACTAAGACGTAATAATTGCTTATGGATTGTTAATAATATGCGCACCATAATAATAGAATAAATTAAAGTCTAGTATAGTCAACCGGTAGCTAATTATTAAGAATCCATAGTAAAAATTGAGCTAGTACAATAATATCTTTAAGAAAGATAGGTACCTCAAAACACCCATAAACTGACACGTGATATAATTAGAAAATATATATTAATAAAAAATTAACATGTTTATTGTTAAGTCATGTTAAATTGAAAGCAAGATGACTTAGTGAAGAATATGTTTAGTTTAGCAAATTATGAAGTCAGCGTTATTTATTTACCTACCAATTATATTTACATTTTACCAAATTTTTTTCATAGCTTGGTTTGGTCTATGCAATCTTTTTTAAAATAAATGCAGGTCATTCTTTGAGGTTGGTTTGTACACTAACTGGCAAAAGAAACCATGTACCGATTAGCTTTTTGATTACACAGGCTAAACCAATCTTCTTCAGACTTGTTTTTGGACCTCTTGGTATATATTTAGGCAATAGTGAGCAAATGTTGAGTAAATGTTATATCTTATTGGAAATGCTGCTTTCACCACACGATCAGGAAAATCATAATGGTTGACACCAAAGGTGCTTCCACGATTAATTTTAAGATACTGTACAAGGGTGGTGTATATATATTGAGAATAAACATTCGACTGTTTGTTTGTATAACCAGGATAGCAGGAGCTTGACTCTGCCGTAGCAGTGACAAGTTACACTGCGTGTTCTGTCCGCGTGTAGAAGCAGCATTGGCTCTCGGTATGATGTTGAAATGATCATCTTAATTTGTAATTTTGGATTATTTTGGTAAGACCATGTTTATGTAAAACATACACCTTACTAGTAGGGAGGATGATAGAATTAGTATACAAATTGCATTTATTGAAAGATGGTTGGTGCTTTGAAATTTAGTCTGTGGGACTGCCTAAAACGAGTCTGAAACTCCTAGATTTAAGTCTAACGATAGACGTTTAAAACTGAATTAACATTCGCGTGTTGAGCGTTCCACATCCTATAGGGTATTATTTCGATAGAAAATCTTAGACTTGTTAGTGATATATTTATATGCATTTTAGGAAACTCAAGACTGCGAATGTTGTTCATCTTTATATGTATTTTTGTAAATTTGTTATATTGTTATACTTAAATTGAGCTGGAATGACTAACAATAACATTCGAGACAAAGTCTTGCTACGAACTCGATCGGTGGTATAGAATTGTCGAATACAGCATACCATGTTACATTCCATTTCGACAACCATGTTCAATTAATATTTGAACAATCGATACCACTAGAGAATGGAACTAAATGAAGACTTTACAATTTGGAACGCTTGTACCCTGGCTGGAACATAGACAAAATGTGTTGCCACAATAACATAAATTGATTTTATCAATGGAATATGATCAGAAGCAATCGTGAATACGAATAAAGGCGGTAGTGCCGATTAGTGATTGCTAAATAAAGCAAAACATTAAAACATTGTAATAAACAATGCGCGCGCCCAGTAGTCGTGGCGCGGCGGCGGTGTCGCCTCCAAACACTTATTATAAACCTTTATATTATTGCTTGCTTATTAATAAACACGATGTGTAGCGTTTAGAATTTTTAACATCAATGTATTTTGATTTGTTTAAGATGTGTAACTTCAAATAAAAGCATGTTAGAAAGGGTCGGTATTTATCGTGGGAGGTAATATTTTAATTATATTAGTCGGTGTTAGACCCGAAAGGCACGATTTATTGTATCGAAATTTAAATCCTACACTGGAGAAATGAGTATAAGATGCCTTTTGGGCTACCTTACTTGTTCTGCTTTATATAAATGTATACTTTGTCACATATTTTAAAATGTAACGTTTAGCGGTGATTCCGAGAAGGAAGTAGTTTTTATTTTTCTCTTAAATACATTATTCACTATAGTTTTAGATTATTAAACAGTAATACTACCTTTACTCCATTTTATAAACTTGTTTGCTTACAAATTGTCAACATAATATTAAAATATATTAGAAATACTTGTCATGTATTACCTACATTTTCGTAATTGAAGTAGCAAACATGGAACTGTGGCTTTTTTGAAAACACTTATAACTTAACTACACAAAACTGCATAATGAATGTCAAAGTTTGAAATTGTTCATCACTAATCAATAAGTTCATGAACACTAAAATATTGGATGAATTTAAATTGTAAAGAGTTGTATTTGTCTTCAAATAAAACGTTCCATTATCATGCCAAGTGTTTTATTTCATCCACTAAGTTTGAAACGCTTATGTATTTCTGCGACAGTTGTTCCTTCAATATTAGCAATGTGATTAATAACAATCTGAGTGGCATCTTTGATATCATTGTACTGGTGCAAGAGTTGCACTTGAACTGATTTGTTTCCTTGTAATAGTTGATCAATTTTAATTTCGGTATGTTCAAGTTTAGAATATAGCTCTTGCAATCTTTGAGACATCTGAAATGGATAATAGCATTTAGGTAATTGATTTATCATCATTAAAGTGTTAAATGTTCGTCAGATTTTCATAGTTTTAACAGTTGAATTGAAAGAGAATTTTCGCAAAAAAATCCAATCTCGAATGATATGGTTGAAATATTATGTTAAAATGACTGCAAGACTTTTAATACTGAAACTGTTCGGTGATTCACTGATATAACTTTGGACTCATGATTACTGACTGTTGTATTGTAACCATGTAGCGGCAAGGTAGCAATCCTCTCGCCACGGTAGTAATGCGCCGGCGAACCTGTGCGTCTTATCAACGCTAAGGGTGCCGCTGGATTTTAGTGGGTATTCTGATATCACATCACGAGTCCCACATACACACATTGTCGGGTCCTCACAAGGTTATGGGTGATAAGGGGTGGATGCCAACTGGTTGAAATTACCATTTTGATTGCACGGCCAGAATGGTACTTTTGTTTTACTTTTGACTCTCTGATGTTACGCATGAGCGACGGAACGACGTCGAAAATCCTTCATTATTAGGTACATGGGGTATTGTGCGCCATGGATGCGCGGGCCAGGAAATTCCTGCGCCTGTGCATGCCCGCCGGTAAGTGATACGGACGGACCGACATCAAATTCTAGCACTGACCTTTAATTCGTCAAAATTAGTGTATCATCATATCTCTACATAATGTGTACATATTTTAATCTTCTAATATATAAAATTTCCATGTCACAATGTTTGTTGCAGTACTCCTCCGAAACGGCCTTACCGATTTTTACCAAATTTTATATGCGTATTCAGTAGGTCTGAGAATCGGCTAACATCTATTTTTCATCCCGCTAAATGTTAAGGGTAGTCCATTCCAAAAAATTTTTTTTTAATTTTTAGATAGTTTTATTTCTATATTTTTTTATGATACAGCATTAGAAAATACACATAACCCTGAATTTTCAACCATCTACGATCAACCCCTATTTTTCCATATTGAACGCTTTCGATTATAAGTAATGGTAGTCGTAGTGGTAGGGGTAGTAGTATTGGTAATGGTAGGTAGTAGAAGACTAGAAGTCCACACACTTACATTAAGTTCTCCCAAAATATTCACAAAAAAATATTTTATGGCAAAACAACGTTTGCCGGGTCAGCTAGTATCTATTTAATATTTTAACACATATTTAATTGTATCATTCATTAGGTACACCTGCCACTTATTGTCACCATCACACTGGGTTGGCTGGTAGAGAATGCCGCCAGGCATTAAGTACGCCCTTTGTAAAACCTTTGTTATAAAAACAATAAATAATTAAAAATATTGTGGGTATCGAGCGGGTTGTCGTCGTAAGCACTGATTGGTTCGCATATATATATTATTTCCCCCGCACAGATACCGATGCGCAGCTATTCCATCCGGATTTCGTTTATAGCTAAATTTCGTGCCACGACGTTTAAATAAGTCGCCCACAGATGGACACGCCACTATTGTCAGTGGTATTCATTACATCACTGTGTCATGGTTGCCACCTCAACAAGCAGTTTCTCAATTATTATTAATTGGATTACCTATTCTTTGATAAGTCCTCTATAAATTAATTGCTAATAATGTACAGTCATTAGCTATACCAAAGATATTACATTACTGTTGGTCACTAACTTAAAGGTACAGACATCAAACCAAACATAGTTTAAGTTGAGCTGCATAAATGAAAGGCTTATGTGCTCATGGGAGTTGCTAAGAACCGATTGTTCAGCTCGTTACCTTGTGAGGGGCTGCAATGCAGGTCCATCTTCCACTATTTATGGACAGAAAGTAAGATGGTGACACAATATGTATGAATTATAATTTATAATTTAAATAATGAGGCTTACTTAAATATTCCAGCTATAAATAAGACAAAAGTGAAATTAATTCGATGTCTTTTATTCCTTAACAAAATCTGGTATATTATTATCCACTGCACCAATGGCACACGCCAACATGCTATTGATGTGTCTGCCTTCAGCAGCTTTGAATACATAGCCATTAGACTTATCAACTAAATTTTTTACTGACATTAGACTATCTTGTTTGAAAATATTAACCAGTTGAAATGTTACTAGACTATAATCTTCTATTACAGATACAAGTGCTCTACTCAGCTTCTTATACTTAGAAGTGAAATTGTCAGTATCCAGAGAGTCGATTAAATAATTTAAATCTAAAACTTCAGTATAAAAATCAATTCCAAACTGTAATTTATCTGCATGTTTCTTTAGAAGGTCAACTTTAGTCAACAAGTTTATGTGAGGTAAACCAATTTTGAGCATGGCATTTAGGGACAAAATTAAAGCTGCTATAAACTTTCCGGCATCAGAGCAGTGGTGAGAATCTACCAAGTGCACAACACATAATTGCATATTACCGTCATTGTTTAGTTTTTTAAAAATATTATTTAAAATATCATAATGGGTGTAAAGTTCCACTTGTCCTGGTAAATCAAATATAAAATTTGCTGAACTTTTGCCTTTCATTTGATTCAAAAGCCAATCTATATTATGTTCCAGATATTCCATGCAGTATATTAATGCTCCATTTGGCCCTAAATTTTGTGAATCCATAACATCCTCGAGTAGTACAAATTCTCTTATATTAATATCAGGTTTATATGACATTTCATTGTTAGCTGGATCTAAATTTACAATTACAGTTTCTCTTCCAAGATTTTTCAGTAATTTAGCCATTTCATGACAGTATGTAGTTTTCCCAGCACCTGGTGGTCCCAGTACTATTTGTCCATAGTATTTATTTGCAATTTTGAATTTTTTTATTAGAGTTGAAGACATTGTATTGTTCACTGGATATCTTGTTTTAGATCAAGAATAATATCCTTGCAAGCTTTCAGAGTCTCAATATCATAAGATTTGAGGCTTAAGAAAATGCAAAGTGGTTTAGATATCCCAATAGCTTCAGCCAAGTATCTTGCTGCCACTTGCTGTTGCTCTCCTGTAGCACCAAAAATAACTTTTGTTGTATAAATATCACTTGAGCCAAGAGGACTATGAACTTGGTCCTTTTGAACCATAAACATACTCCCAATTTTTTTATATTGTGACGCAATTATGAAAGATTTGTCAGTAAATTCTGCGAAAACTATTTCAGTAGGAACTTCGTCAATATCTGCTGCTACTGATTTGAAAAAATGATCACTCTTTTCCTCAGAATGGGTTATAGTTAAGGTTTTCATAATATCTACCAAATCCATTGTCTAAAATAAAACAAACCTGCTTTTTCCATATATTTTCGTAAGCTTATTTTAGCTTAATTCGAGTACGTAGGTGTATAAATTAAGCTTAACAATTGCAGAAAAAAAAAGTGTACCCAGTACCCACCTTGTTTGGTAGTTAATTAAATCAATATTCTCTTATTTAAAAAATTGAAAATGATTTTCAAGTACATGTGTAGGTACGATACTTTTGAAGTAAACACCAATATAAAATGTACTCTGTGGTAAACACAGCCACAGAACAAATATCTCACAAGGAAACACAGCAGTCACAGCACAGAATCACAGATGCCACCACAGGTGTTGCCAGAAGAACGGCTCACGTCGTATATCGTGCCTCAAATCCCCCCAAAATTTAGGTTTTCAAGAAAAAAACCCCCGTTATGAGAAAACAATTATTTCTAAATAATAACAATTTCAGCAATGGCTTCCATTACTAAATCAGCATCTGCACACTCTTTGCCTGCAGTTCCATTAATTTTTTCGGAGCTGAATCTGCTGATCACCTTGAGACTTGGGTATTTAGGTATTCTACCGTCAACGACTTATCCTCAAAATAGATTGTGCAGTTTGGATTGTCTATTTCGAGTGCGGCACGCTCGGGCACTGGTGGAATCGAGCGAGCTAACTTGCTTGCAACGGATCAGATTTAGGTACTTCTTGGAGCGTTAAATTTTCGTAAAAATTAGATAATTTTCTTTGATACCACGGCTTGCTCTAGACTTTCAGTAATTCCCCCAATTTCATTTTATTCCCTCCAAAAATTCCCCCAAACATCTTATCCCCCAAATGTCCCCCATAGTTTATAACAAAGGTACGTACTTTGTTATAAACTATGGTGCGACTGTGAGTCTAGTTTAGTGATGTACTTGACTCTTTGGTAATTGCCAGCGGGGACGAAGACACAACTTTTGAACGGCCAATACAAGGCATCCGCGAGTGATTGCTCGATCCTCTTGTATAGTTACAAACACAGCATTGACCTAAGCTGAGGTCCCTAACCGAGGGGCAGACCCTTAGATCAATCGCACCCGCACACTTGAAGGAGTTAATCGTTTACCTTTTGGTTTGAGCTCTTTGACCCTACCACCCTATTCAGTGATGTCGTAACGGTCAGTATGACAATACAACAAAATTCGTATATAAAAGTAGATTTTACAGTGCTTAAAAATGGCACTACAATACCTTTTATTTTTATTGTACTTGTGATGTATGAACAATAATTATGACTATAGCCACTCTGAAAGCTTGCAAGGATATCATTCGTGATCTAAAACAGGAAATCCATAGAATAATATGTCTACAACTGCAATAAAAAAATTCTAAATTGCAAATAAATACTTACACAATACAAATTTGTATTAATGATCGTATTTGCATCGCAGTTGGCATTAATGAAGTAACGAGTACTCTTATCTTTGAAAACTTTACGCAATTGCCCGGCTGATTTTTAAAGTTCAAGGGCAAGAGGAAAAAGTTCAAAATCGCGCAGCAATCGCGCCAAAAAATATAGTACCTAACTGTTTGGTACTAAATGCTTTCCCTGCGTTCAGTCTCACTCCCACTGTCATTAGATACGCTCGAGTTGCTACGCTAATTTGTTTTGTTTAAAATTACGGTTTATATGATAAAAGTGCGCCGAAATTATAAAGGTCAATCAAAAACAACGAAATAAGTCACCTATCATCGGTAGGCACCATTATTTCGTATTAATTCAAGCAAAATAGGGCATTAAAATATTTCGAAAATAAAACAATATTGTTGTTCGCCATTTTTAACATTTGACGTAATTGACGTGCGTGTTGCCAGTTCATGAACTCAGAACTCCCTTATGTGTAATACATGTTGATATTCGAAAGGCAATGGCGGACATGTTTTTTGAAGAGTATAAATCAACATGGGAATCCTTGAAGGGCTTTTAATTTTTTTAACCATGCTAATGACGAAAATTAAATGATTCGACACGGCGGTCGCACAAGTCTTTAAAAATTCATAAGAATATTATTTCATGTTCTTCACTAAGTATGATTACAAATATAATTTTAATTATAAATACCAAGATAGTGGACCATTTATATTTTTTTTAATTATACATGCTTTTCGTTTTCGGGGTTATTGGTAATGCTTGTTACGAATATGACAAAGATTTTATTGATTCCCGTCCAAATGTGTTTTTTAGTACCTAATAGTCTTGTGCCTATTCATTCACTTGAAAGAGCGCTCCGTAATCATTCATTCCGGTTAAGGAACTAGTTCACTCTAATCATTCTATTAGGTCTATTAGGTCCTAGAATTATGAATGAAGGTTTTACTTTTAATACGAGTATCGTTTGCGCAGGTGGGATTGTGGTCAAACATAAACTTATTTGTGATAAAAAAAATTAAAAATTGCGTATTTAAAATAGGTCCTGAGGTCATAAGCAGCCGTCTCGCTTTTGTTATTGTTAATTGCGTTAACATGTGTACTATTATTCTTGAAATTTTGGTCTCAGCTACTAAACACCATCTTCGTTCACTTAGTGTGTATTATCGTAGTCGTAAACCAGCTTTGAAACTTAAAAAATGGAAACAATAGGGCAATTGGCTTGCCGGCTCACTCCGCACTCACTCGGCTCTCGGCCGTTCGTGTGACCTAAACGACACAATAGAATGAGTAGCAAACATCGGTCGGAAACGTTTCTTTTAGTTCATCACTAGGAAACGTTTCCTAATCATTCATCATTCATGAACTACACAAGACTAGTACCTAAGAATTGATTGATAAAATACCTATGAGATTGCAAAAGTGCATAAATAGTAATGGTACATCATTTGATTAAATCTAATATATAAAATTCTCGTGTCACGGTTTTAGTTACCATACTCCTCCGAAACGGCTTGACCGATTCTCATGAAATTTTGTGTGCATATTGGTCTGAGAATCGGACAATATCTATTTTTCATCCCCCTAAATGTTAAGGGTAGTCCACCCCAAAATTTTTTTTTTTTAATTTTTAGATAAATTTTTATTTTTATAGTGAAACTTATATTACATCGTTCTAAAAATTTTGGCTTGTCTGTCGCATGTCGCATAACGCATGACGCATGTCGCATTAGGTAATGAATCTAATTTTTTTTATTATTTTGCATGTAACGTTAAGAGCGAAATAAATTTCATTTTCATTTTCATTTTCATTTTGGCATATTTAAGTTGATAAAAAATACGTAACTATATATATGTAATAAACTCCCTATTTTAAAATTAATTTTCAACTACTGGTATCATTATGCACGCACACCACGACAATAAAAGAGCGTGGCAAGAGTGTAAGATATACCTATTACACACACTACCATATCAAACTTGGCCTGTTTGTATATCTTCGTTTGCACCGCGACTAGTGATGAGTAGGACACGAAATAAAAATGAGTTTGTAAGAGTAGCCTCTTTTTTGTATTGAGCCGCTACAATGTCCCACTTCAAATGAGGCGAGGCGTTCGTCGCGCGCGTACATTTGTACTACGATGTCCCATTTCAAACGAGGCGAGGTGTTCGTCGCGCGCGATACATTTGTACTACAATGTCGCTCTTCAAATGAGACGAGGTGTTCGTCGCGCGCGATACATTTGAAGTAACTAGAATGACTTGGTACTTGTATTGCCCTACCTTACAATGTGTGACTGACGTAATAATTATTATTTATTTTAAACGTCATTGTGTGTGTTGAACGTACCGCGACAACAAATTTGAAGTAGTACATAATAAAATTTTGAGCCGCTCTTACATTTCTACGTCATGTCCGGGACAAATGAAGTGCCTCTTGTATGTCCTACTCAACACTAACCGCGACACTCTATCTAGACATATAATTAATCAAAGGTTTCGCGCTATGGTCACCTTATTGCACGCAACGCAAAAAGTCTTTTGTCTCGCGTGACAGTCCACCTTCCTAGTATGCGTAGTATTTATTATTTCCATCCATGAATAGAACTGACGTAACTGACACTGCCTGACTGACATTAAAATTTTGACACTCACTACACAATTGAATGAAACAAATCTTTCTTTGATTGTCAGTGCCGACAAAATGGTGTGTTCTAGGATTTTTCACTTATTTTATCCTAATCAATCGCGTCTTTCAATGAAATTGCTTTGATAGAAATTGTGTTACGTGATGGTTTTAAAATAATACTATATGCATTCATCCGTATTTTTCATGTAACAGTGACATAATTTACTTCTATATTATTTCAGACGAAGGGTACTTCAAGCTTCGGTAAACGCCGAAATAAGACACATACATTGTGCAGGAGATGTGGAAGATCCTCGTATCATATACAAAAGTCAAAGTGTGCTCAATGTGGATATCCTGCAGCTAAGCTGCGATCTTGTGAGTAAAATTTATATACTAACCCCCTTAAAATTATAAACCTGTATATAGCTATAGAGTGGTTTGTCTAGTTTAGTCAAACTCAATTCAGATATTGACAAAACTATAGATTTGAATAGGCTTCTTATTTTGAACTTAAGTAATACATACTTCAGTATTATTTCTTTGACGAAGAAGAATACTTTAGGTACATAGTGACGTGAAACTTGGCAAAAGGTGCACGAAGCATATTTTTGTATCAATATGTATTTGGATAGTGTTAATATCAATAAATTGTGGTTAAGCTATGTTGGATAATAAGTACTTATGGTATTGTTCAACTGAAATCCTACAGTGATTGAGTAGACATTCAGTTTTCAATGTTTCCTTGTAAGTGTAGGAAGATTATATGTAAAGAATTTACATAAAAATGTGATAATTACTGCTAATAATTATCAATATATTATGTTGCTCAGTTTGTCCTCACACCCACTACCGCAGGATATTAATGAAAGTTTTATGCAGGTCTAACCTCAGATAAAAAAAATATCCAAAACTGAGTTTGCTCACTTCTTCCTCCTTTAACAGTGGGTTCCTTACCCCTACGTCTTCCTAAACCCTCCTCTCCTCTCCTTGATGCAGGTTTTTAAAGCCAACCTGTTGAATCTGTCATAAAATATAGGTAGGCCATAATAATATACAAGCAATATTTTTCTCCATTTATGCTGGATTTCAATAACCTATCTACGGATTGATTTGGCTATCGGAGATAGAAATGTGACACATTTTATATGGAACTTATGTCAAATTTCTATCTCCGATAGCCAATTCTATCCGTAGATAGGTTATTGAAATCCAGCATTAATGACAAGTGTCAAGCCAAAACACCTTCATGTCTTAATAGAATTTAGAATTTAAGTGAAAGTCCTAGATATTGACAGTCTCACTGGTGCAAGCGGTAGTGACCCTGCCTGTTACACCAGGCGTTGTGGGTTCGAATCCCACTCAGGACAAAATTTGTGCGATTAACACTTGTGTTCTGTGACTGGATGATAATGTTATCTATTTAAGTATGTATTTAAAAATATCCATGTATGTGTATCAGTCTCTGACACCCATAGTAAAGGCTCTGCCTAGTTTGGGGTCAGATGGCCGTGTGTGTGTGAACGTTAATATTCAACACAAATGGATGTATAAATCTGATAGAGGCTCGAGAGAAGTAAACCTGTTCTAATTTTTTGATTTATTGTAGATCATTGGTCAGTGAAGGCTAAGCGCAGGAAGACTACTGGCACAGGCCGCATGCGACACCTCAAAATCGTGAGGAGACGTTTCCGTAATGGATTCAAGGAAGGGAAACCTACTCCCAAAAAAGCTGTAGCCTCCTCGTAGACTTAAAAGTTTAATAATAAAAAAATCATAAAAGTTGTTCATTTGTTTTACTTATTGATAACAATATTTTAAAATCTGCCTAAACAAAAAAAAATCACATTCTTAATTCTCTGGCATGCAGGTTTCATCAAGATGTTTTCCTGCACATAAATTGAAGAGTCAGGGGCCTAGGGGCCCCTGGTATGAGGTCAAATTAATAATGTCACTCACTTGCAATGTACCATGTACTAGGGTGTTCATTGATTAATTTCTGACTGACTGAAATCGAATAGAATGTTACTGGTCCACGGTATGTACATAATATTGATGAGTTTTGATTATTTTTGAATGATATTCTACGACGGGCGCGGTTGGTTTGTGGATGGGTGACCGCTAGTGGCAAAATT
Organism: Carterocephalus palaemon; assembly: GCA_944567765.1. Lineage (NCBI taxonomy): Eukaryota > Metazoa > Arthropoda > Insecta > Lepidoptera > Hesperiidae > Carterocephalus > Carterocephalus palaemon. The sequence goes on along the minus strand of OX155643.1, from coordinate 6,596,317 downwards.
TCATGGACGCTATCGTGCTTCGGAGGGCACGTTAAGCCGTCGGTCACGGTTTTCAATGGTGGAAGCAGTCGTTAAGCCTTGTCGAAGACCTGGTGGCTTAAGAACATTCGACACTGGGTTGGCCGCTAACCCCTCCATCAATCCGCTTTGGAGCAGCGTGGTGGAGTATGCTCTAGACCTCCCGCGGCTGTGTCTGGGGCACAGAGTACATTTTACATACTGCAAGTCTGGGGGAGACCCGTGCCCAGCAGTGGGACTTCTATGGGTCGCAGCGAACTATTCGCGTTGATGATGCGGATTTTTCAGAACCATTATTCGAAAGAATCCGCATTGGTGCCATTGAATTATTAATTGGAGCAGTGTGTCGAAAATGCTTTAATTAAACCTCTTTCAGCTATGGTTGGGACCTGTGTCCAACAGTGGGTCACCTACTGGTTGGAATGTAGCTAGCTAGCAAACTATTTCTTAGGTTCTCAAGTTTTGAAGCCGGTTTTTTGATATTTTAATACATGTATGTATTTAGAAGTTGGTAGGAAGACTCGCAATTAGACGGATAGTAATACCCTTCCTTCATTCCGCCTTAGCAAAACTCCGGATGAAAAAGGATGAGGATGGTTTGGTTGGGAGAGATTTAACCTGCCATAAACTGCACGTACCTTCACATGAAAACCTCACTATGCAAGTTTGCTCACAAGTTTTGTTTCTGTAGGACGTCCGGCTAACGATCGGCGCAACCCAGTTGCCGAGTATGGTGTGAAATTGGCTTCCGAAGTATCTAAAGCGTAGCATGGATTGGCAGGCATCTGTAGAAATACATTATACTGTCGACATATCGTTTAAGATTAGACCACTTACGTGAACATCATAGTGGCGGTACCTGGAACGTCCGAGGCCTCCTCAAACCAGGAAAGTTGAGCATTGTAGAGAAATAAATGAAATATCACGGTCTAAGTATCCCTGGAAACAGTCGTTAAGCCTTCGTTCGCGTCGAAGACCTTCGGGTGGCTTGAGAACATTCGATACTGGGTTGGCCACTAACCCCTCCACCAATCCGCATTGGAGCAGCGTGGTGGAGTATGCTCTAGCTAGACCTCCCGCAGCTGCGTCTGTGGGGAAGACCCGTGCCCAGCAGCAGTGGGACGTCTATGGGTCGCAGCGAAAGTATCCCTGGCATCATCATTCGCTTTACCGGATGAGATTGTTCAAATTACTTCAAATCGACAGCCGGTATCCTGAGGGAAACCTAGGACGGAAGCAGCTATGAGATAGTTCGATTAGTCTTTCGCCTGTATACCTGCCCAGTTCCGACGATCGATTTGCAGGTGAGAATCGCTACGGTCCTCCATCAGGGTTTCCTGACTTCGACCTGACCAGGTATATTTCACTATCTTTCATGCGCCATGCGAGGAAATTGTCACTTCAAAACAGCGAGCGTCGGGAAAAATCGTGTACTTTTCAGGATCACCAAACTCAAGTAGGAACCTAGGAACGGAGTCAGAATTGTAGTGCCTCCTAAGTGAATCCGATGTGTCCTTATCCCTTATATCCCTATCTCTGAAAGAATTAACAACGTCAAGCTGAACAGATAAAAGCACTCGGACCGGCATCAAATAAAATAGAACTGACTGAGACTGACTTTGATTGAATGCGCAAGGAGGTATCGTGCGTGTGGTAGCGTTGATTGGTTCGAGCCCTCGCATTGATACTCCATGCTTATGTATCTATCCATACGACAATACGTTTACATACCTACGTGCAACAATGACATAAACAACACCATCAATGAGGCAACCAAAATAAAAAGTGGGCTTTCAAAAATTTTGTTGTTATTTTCCTTATTTTCATTCATTCTGACAAGGCAGGTACAACATCTCTATCAGCCCAAATCGGCCGGATTTGAACCAGAACCCGTGTTATGATGGTCATGGTGATTCACCACCACGCCACGAAAACTCATGCATAGTACTTTAACCGGACGCATACCAAGTTTGTCATTCAATTTAGTCAGCAGTTTAGCACGATTTAACTAGCTTTGCTGCTTTGCTCGATCTCCAGCCGGCGGCGGATGCGACGTGCGAGCGACTCGTTCGTTTCGTTTCGTCTCCTTCCCACTTGCGCTATGCGCAATTATCTCTCCGCCGCCGTAGCCGCGCCCCCCCTCAGCACTCGGTTCGGCAGTCAGTTCATATCTATATCTAGTTCGTGACTCGTGAGTCAGTTCGTTCAGTCAGTCATTCAGTTCAGTCAGTGGCAGTCAGTCAGTCAGTGTCAGTGCATGTGAGTGAGGTGAGGTTGTCTTGTCAACCAGCGCTACATTTCATACTTTTAACAAATCATCAAATCAAATCAGTCGATTCAAGTCGATTGGTTTGGTTGCCGTGCGTGCGTGTGATGTGTTGTTTATTCGTGACGTTCATTGCGGAGAACTAACTTTCCTTCAACAACGCGTAATCTTATCCAATATCAGGAACGAGTGATAGCTTATCGTGAACTATGACGCGATGATAATAAATACTTAAGTTTGCTTTAGTTAGCTGCTTGGTGGTGATTAAAATTTTATACTTAGTGCGCGGATGGATGTAGCTTCTGTGAAGAAACCATATTACTCACCGTTATTGTGATATAAAAATAATGTCGCTGTTCAAAAAGAAAGCTCCGAAATATACTGCACCTCCTGTCCCTCCGCCAGCGGAGGAGGTAAACAATCACCAGAGTAACGGTGTTGACAACAACAACGGGTCGCCAAAGTCGCAACTAGTGTTTCACTGTCAACAGGCTCAAGGCAGTCCCCTTGGCCTGATTTCAGGATTTTCCAATGTGAAAGAGCTTTACCAGAAAATAGCGGAATGTTACGATTTTCCTCCAGACGATGTAAGTTTTTTTCTCTTATCAGACGTCATGGCTTAGCCTATGAGTAATGAATACGTTACGTGTGTAATAGTAGCCTAGTAGGTACTTTTAGAGGTGGTAATAGGTAAATAACATGCCGATCTAACAATGGAAATAATATTTTTCCTCGACTTTGTGGACCGCTCAGATCAATTCTCAATATTATCATAAGTAATTATAATTGTTATGTTTTGAAAGTCACTAAAATAATAGGTTAGGTATGTAGGTAGTTATTAATTAGTCAAAAAAATTTCTTCCCTCATTTTATTCCAAGTGAGTTTCCATAGTTTTTATTAATCTACTAGTGGACGCCCGCAGCTTCGCTCGCGTTACACATTCACTAACTTCAAAAACCGCAAAGCTTCATACTAACTTTGCACCCCCGTTTTACCCCCTTAGAGGATGAATTTTCAAATTTTTCTTGCCGTAAAAACCATCCTTGAACTTCAACGAACATTTAAAAAAAAGAATTGGCCAAATCGGTCCAGGCGTTGTTGAGTTATGCGCTTACCAACACATTTTGCGATTCATTTTTATTATATAGATAATAATACAAACTAACTTAACTGTACTAACCATCCCTATAATGAGTCTTGCTCACGTCTAGGCGTCTGTCACTGCGTCGTGTGGATGGCAGCGGATTGTTGGTGCTGCTAGCTCGTCTGCTATCTTGTACGCATAAAAAACAAAATGTATTTCTGTATTGGTAGTGATTCTGATTAGTAACTACGGCAATAAGCAACAAGAAACAAGTCGATGTGCGTCTCAGCAAACATCTCTTAAGCGCTGCAGCAGCGCGGAATTCCCAACATCACCCTCTAAACCTGACCCACAGGCTGTCCGTGTAAAACGACATTACGTCGCTGGAAACCTTCGGGGGACCTGGCTAGGCGAATGTTCGCCAGCGCCGACAATGCCTCCACAGAGCCCTCCACGGGATAGCCCCGCTTCACGCGCGTCCACCTGAAGGGCGGCCGCTCTATCGGGAGCTCATTAGGCCACCGGACCCCAACCAACTGGGGTTCTTTAGTGACTCATAGAATGATAGTCACGGGCGACGGGAACGTATGCAGGCTTATTATATTATATATTATGCCTAACGGCGCGCCCAACGGAAGAAGAAACTAGAAACCCGTATACCCTCCGGTCGGATAGAGCCTGCAGCCTGGCAGTACGCTCTAAGAAGCGTCGCCTCGCCTTTAGCTTGCATAGAACTACAACGAGCAAATTAGCTTGCTTATACAACGAGCAACTCTACGAGCCAGCTTATTATTACATCGAACGGCCAGCGCCCTCCATTCCCTTGCGATGTCTAAGCCATCTTTAAGGTCCTCAGAAACCCATATACTTATATGGTCATATGCATAAGAGGAGTTCCATTTGAGCCTTAAAGCGTTAAGAGCTATTAAGCGTTATATACCTATTAGCTTTTTTTTTATTTAAAACCTTAAATTTTAAGGATACTTGTGCATTTACACCGCGCTTGGCACCAGCCTGAATACCATGATCTCTCTATTCTCTTTTTGTCATTGTATCTGTAAGCCCAATACGCATTAACTAATTAGCGTCAGTCAGAAAGACAGTTGATATTATTTATGACTATTCACACATAATACTACTTATATTAGTGCGTTTTTGTAGTGTAGGATGTGTAACCAGAAAAAGAAACAGAATGATATGGATTGTCTGGAGCTGGTGAAAGATTCTTTAATTTTCCGCTCTGCACTCGTTTAAACTTTCCAGATAGTAGGTAGACAACCAAGTACTAAAAAGTATTTTGTTTTAGATAGCCTATCTCAACTGTTCAAAGTCTGGCTCAAGGTTTTAGTTATTAGCTATTGATAACCAATGATAATAAATCGTAAACACATACCTATTTATACTCCTGCAACGCTCGTAATTCGATGTAACGCCAGGAATTCGTTTTGCAAATATCGTTGGTCTTATTCATCATCGGATTTGGTCAAATAAAAGATTAAACAATTAGAATTTTGTATTGACGTAGCATAAAATTAGTACAAGAAATAAGTCTAGGATACTTACCTACTTTATGAATTTTGAGATAGGAGGACCCTGTCGTGTTTAATTTTATATCCCTTTGGCTGACACCTACTGTCCTACATCGTCTTTTCACGACGAATCCTCATTCAAGAATATAAAACTTCATCTGTAATTTTCCTTCTTTCCTTTCCCAGTAGGAAAGGAAAGAAGGAATAGGCACAACTACCCACTTTTACTTTTATTAATTTATCCAATATTTCAAAAATGTTTATAAAATGGTAAGGACCTGCAGCATTCTGTACCAGTGCTAGTGAAATAATCAATAATAGTCTACATGCATTGAATCCCTGAGACGGACATAAAATAGTATACGGTATTCATACCCGAAAAGTAAAGAGGTTCTCCTAAATGGAATACTGGATCAGTTTGTATGGAATTTTTGTGCCGAACGCGGGCAAACGTCGTTAATGGGTCTAAATCTACGCGAGCGAAGCTGCGTGCGTCCTCTAGTTTTTAATATTTCAAGGACGTTTCTGGGTTAACCATGGTATTTCAGTTTGGTTTTATTAGACTGTAAAATTCTAATTCTCATTAAAATCTGCTGTAAATCACAAAAAAAAAACATCGAGAATGACGATCTATAAGTCGTTAAGTTCATATGAATGACATACTTAGGAGAGGGGGGGGTAGCTTTGAACAGGGGTAGCTTTGAACAGGGGTAGCTTAGAACAAATGAATATAAAAATCACTATTTTAGGCTACACAGGTAGAAATCGTAATTTATATTGGTAACGCTGATGCGCATATCTGTCACATCTCATTTTAAATATTTAACAGCATTAGGTACTGCTGTAAAAACAGTTTTTTTTGTTTTCGATAGCCAGTTGTGCACTTTTTTAGGGTATATAGTTTCAATGAAGATTTGATAAGAAATTACAACATAGAAGTGTGTTCCGTTATTAAATTTATGTTATTTCTGGAAAAATTCCCATTGAGGCAGCTTTGAACGAAGTAATTGGGGCACATTTGAAATTATTTCAATTGTGCCCTGTGTGTGTGTATATTCAATTGTATATATACATATATATATATATAATTCAAATAATAAGAGGGCACATTAAATTAAGACAAGCTGCTGATAGTTACTTATAATGTAAAAGCAATTACACATAAGAAACAATACCAAAAAATGCAGATTATACAACAAAATATACAGTTGCGCAAGTATTTACTAATAAAGAAGAAAATTTACCAAAGGGATAACCCAATAGTAAATTTTATTTATTTATTTGATCTCAAATGACACAGTTCATTAAAAATATTTTTTTATAATTCATTGAACAAATACATGTTGATAAATATTCAGTTTTTTTTTCATTAAAAATATTGATTCAAAACTGCCCCAGGTGTGTTCAAGGCTGCCCTGTAGTCTCTGGGGCAGCTTTGAACATTTACAAGCCTAAACAAAAATTAAAATATCTAATTATGAGGTCAGGACCTGATTATTTCGTTGTCTGATAACCATGACCGCTATTTAGGAAGAAAAAACTAAATAAATCAGACAAATTTAGAAATTACAAAATAAAGTATCAAAATTGTTCAAAGCTACCCCCCTCTCCCCTACACAATTGGAATGAACTGTATGTCAACTTATATCGTATGATTTGAATGAATTCATCTGATGAAAACTTTTACGCTATTAACCGCTGATATTATCTTCGACCATTCGTCTGTAATCAATCACAGAGTGTTGAGATCGGTCACGCGGTGAGGCTACGGGCAATGGGCAATTGGTCCTTGGAACTACCATATGTACTGAAGGCGCATCGCAAAGTACTTATGCTATAACAACTAAGCTAAGCTCCAAGAAAATGTACCTACTTCTAGGCATATTTATTTAGGGTCCTATGACGGTAGTAATCTGTGATTAAGTTAAATGTCTAATAACTCCCATATGTAGGACAAATACTAATGGTGATACTTTTAGATTAGATTAGTAAAATAAGTGATTATCCTGGTTATCATGATATCAAATATCAAATGTCGTGATTCTATAATATAACTAGTTACCTAGCGAACCGACATGCGACAAACAGGGCATATCTAACTACATATCTAATTAATTTAGTTTAACACAACTGTCTGGAACTACCTTCATTTGTAGGTAATTCCAGACTATTTATTCTTTTTGTTGGGCCTATGTTATAATTCAGACTATGTATTCATTTGTTCTTTATGTATAATTCCTTACTATGTGTCGGTAGTACAGTAGTCATTTCTTTGGTATTACCACTTGTATAGATAAAATAATATAATATGAGAAGTTCATAATACCTATACATTTGGACACGATTAACAAAGAAACATTTAAATCAATTATTGTCATCCGTAAATCAGAAAGCCGTAAGACTTAAGGATTTACAAGTAAAAAAATTATAAAATGTTATAATATGTGGCCCTTCGATACACTTCGATGAAAAGAAAGGTAAGGTGATTGAAGCGAAGCCCAACATAAACATAATTATGGCTTCATGAAATTCAAAGCCGTAAAAAAGGAAAATAGATATTTTTAAGTTACTAACCTTTCCCTACCTACAGAATATAATTATATCTACATCAATATAATATATCTACATCAGCCTTCTCAAAGTGGGCGACAACGCCCCCTTGTTGTAACGTAAAGCTGATTATAATTATTATATTTTTATTAAAATACATTTTGTATGGCTATTTTAGATATCTATCTTTTTGATAGTTCCAAGTCACGTACCTAAACGTAATTTGAACTCAAATTAAAACGTTGAATTGAAATTTGACGTAAATTTTGAATTCAATTATTATATACGTTTTTTACTATGTCCCGCTTTCGACGAAAGAATCCCGCTTTTTTCACTCAGAATGTTCCAAAATCCCGACTTGGCAATAAAAAAATCTGGCAACGCTGGCCCGGTGTATGGCAATAGTCTCACCAGGTCACCCATTACCCCAAACTTAACTGGTGAAGCGTGGGTGTACTCTTCCCTTCGGGGAAATACAGACGTGAATTATGTATTTTTAATCGTCTCCTATTCGTTTTGCATTTTTAGTTTAGAAAGTAATCACGTGAGTGAAATACTAAGGCCACAGTGCATTATACTAATAGGATTAACACGCCTAAAATCGTCATGAGGACGTCCTCAAACGCAAGTAACGCAACTCGCTAGCCTGCAATCCATCCATCGTATGATGTATTGGTTTGGTTGATTGGTGGGAGATCTTTGCCGTCTTCCTACATACCTGAGAAATAAAAAAATAACATAGGCCCTATCTAAATTAATTAAATACTTCAAGATATTTAGATATTATTGTATTCTTTGGAATAATTCTAATCGAACTTACCATCAACGTAATGATACGTAATTAAATTACCTAAGTACCTATTCTAACAACATTTTTACACAATGACCTCGATTAACTTTCTAGAAACAAAATCACAAATACATAGTAGTGATTAACTAATGTAAGCAAGCAACAACAAGCAACTATTGGATGAAGATGAAACTATGTTTTTGTAAACTAAGTAGGAACACCTAGATACCTATCCGTTACTAATTTGACTTTGTAACATTAAATACTTACTCTATACAAATAAAAATACCCATTGTATTAGTATCGTTATCAACGTAGGTATAATATTGTATGACAAAGAGCGTCCCTGAAATGGAGCTAGCGAGCGGACAGCAAAGGTCACCGGCGAAAATGGCACGTCGACGATTTCGTGATATTTCTTTAGTAGGTAATAAAAATGAGAAATTTGTGAAGGCGTAGCCAGCACCTTATTATGATTGTTGGGTGGAGCTCAAAGACACTGCAGGTCAGGTTCGTCTGATATAAACTTAGCTGTAGACGGCTACAGAATGCGTTATTCTAATGACGATTGGCTTTCACTAAGGTACCTATGTTGAGTTTACACGATTGCAATCACATTGGCTGCGTACACACAACGCGTCATTTTATGTAACTGGGTTCAAAAAGTGTCACTGCGGAAGCGCGCATGGTTGAGTGGCCAGGAAGTGAATTGGCCCAGGGGCGCAGTCTCGCTCTCGTATGATATGAACGAATAGATAGCGTTGCAGATAGAGCATGTTCGGTTGGTACGATTGTACTCACGGTGAACACGGTGACGTCGATGACCTAGTGTGTGTGGGTCAAGAACCGGACTTGCCGCCGAGCAATAGGACACAACACAACGTGCTTTGCACCTTACAGATTCGTTATGTGATATCTACTTACAGGTTGTTATAGTGAGCGGCAAAGTAGGGGTCCAAGTCTATTAGGGTAGTTTGTTTTGAATAAAAAAAGACTAAGTACTAAGGATTCATCTTTCCATCTATATTTTTGTTACATATCCGAGTCCAACAGTTGAATGTTGTAAGTGACAACTATGTATTTCTCTCCGTGTTCACACCCACTAGTTATTAGATTATCTGCTATTAGTGCAATTGGTCTTATCAATTCCAGACAAAACACCAGTGAACTGTTTATCTTTGCTTTAGATAACATAGAAAATTTGTTCCTAGATATACATATGCAAGCGAAAGGGAAGTGTAACTAATAGTTAGAATCCGTGAAACCCAAGGGAAATTGCTTCAATGGGTTTTCACGTGTTGCCTTGACAATGGACATCTTTCGATTACTTGTATCACTTCACTTTATTCAAAATAGGTATTAATTCCCTTCTCCAATTCTTTATCAGTTGAACATCAAAAATATGCTCAGTAGAATCAGTGATTTACTGGCATACTATTCGAGTTGTGCTCGCAACTTCGTTAGTAGCCCGGTCAAATTAGCTTCAAAAATATGGGTAAGGTTACTACATTAATTCGCACAAAGCTGAAAATTGGCATGAATGTTGGGAACACTATTTAGATTACACATTAAACAAAAAACAAACACACATTAAAACATTACACACGTTACTATTGGTTGCACACACAACATTATATTTCTAATATGTAGTTGGTTACATCCAGGTAACCATGTCACGATGGCATGTTATTTGTCTCATGTCACTTTGAAAAGTATTTTGGATTATGCCTATGATAATAGAGATATGTTATTATACAATAATATTTGAAACGTTATAATTTAAAATTCAAAAAATGAATTATGGAATTTCGTCCTCTCGACGAACACTAGTAAAAATATTTTTTCAACGCCTTCAATAAATAAATCTGCACCAGTCTAGGGCCGGTCGATCTAGGGTAGGTACTATCGCCACAGAATAGCTATCGTGCGGGTTGTAGCAGACCTTGCAACTAAAATCGATTTGTCAGTCCAGTCCAATAATCCTGCATTTCTTTGGTTTCAGATTTTGTTCTGCACGCTAAATACTCACAAGGTGGATATGAAAAAGCTTCTTGGCGGGCAAATAGGATTAGAAGACTTCATTTTTGCACATAGAAAAGGTCGACCTAAAGAAATTGAAATAGTGAAAACAGAGGATGCACTTGGATTAACTATAACAGACAACGGTGCCGGATACTCTTTTATAAAGCGAATAAAAGAAGACTCCATCATTGCAAGAATACCCCATATAGAGGTACGGTACATGTTTACTATAGTTAATAGAGAGTGGAAACCAGTCGTCGGCGATTGTAAAATTAACTCAATTAGTCCGGTCGGTCCAGTCAATCAACTTGTTAAGTCTTTAACGGGAAATAAGTCATAATGCTATAAATTAATTATTTGGCATTTCCAGGTCGGAGATCACATCGAGAAATTAGATGGTGAAAATATGGTTGGCAAAAGGCATTACGAAGTAGCAAAAATATTAAAGGAAATTCCTAAAGGAACAACATTTATTATGAGGCTAGTAGAACCTTTAAAAACTGGTTTTGGAAGTATTGGACCAAAATCAAGCAGCGCGAGATCCGGCAAGAAACAGAATTATGGATCTGGCAAGGAAACACTTCGGTTTAAAGCAAATGGACAAGCAACTATAGAAAATGAGGTAAATTTTTGCATGGCTATAACTAGTTAGTTAGAAGATTTATTCACTGTGAACGAACAATATCGCTCATACTGTAGGTTGATTTAGACAAGAGCAAGACGCATTTCCACGTGTTCCTTGGATTTGAAATATTAATTATTTCAACAACAGCAATGTATATAAAATAACTTTATATCTGTACCACTATTGTATATACCTAAGATATTGATAACATTTATGGTCCTACTAAATTAAATAAAAAGGGAGCATAACTCACCTTTCGACGAGGTAAACAGGTGGCATAAAGAAGACGACGGGAAAGCGTTGGATACATAAGGCACAGGACTGGAATATACAAAAGTAATGCCACTTTCGGAATGTATTCAACATAATATTCTTTTTCTTTTCTACCATCTTAGTAGATGGTTTTCTGGCATCTCGTAATAGAGATATGTATGACTAAATCATACTTTTCATCGTTAAAATCATATTGATCATTGAACTCCTAAATAAACTTCTTTCACCTTTACTACCAACATCACCACCACAACCACCACAACCAAAAACCTTTCATTGTCCCTCTGTTGGGTACGCGGGTTTCCTTTCGAAATGGGTAAGGCCTAAGGCCTTACTTCCCACCAAGCTGGCCAATTGTGGATTGGCAGACTTTACATACCTTCTAAAATATTATGGTGAACTCTCAGGCAAGCTTTTTCATCACGATGTTTTCCGTACCGTTTTTTATTTCTAACAGCGCAGCTTAAAAAATCATTGGTGCTTGCAACTTGGATTTTAAGTCAAACTCCTCTATGAGAGGCGAGTTCGATAGAGCTGTCACCGCTCCTATTCCACCAACTAACTAAAAACGCTAAAACAGGTCTAGTTAATTGATCATAAAACTGAATGATGAATTATTACAGTTACCACTACCACCTTAGTGGTTATTTCTGGGGTTCGCTTCATAAGGTTGCCTTGATAGTAATTGTTTCACAGAAGTCGAAACATCAATCTTCATCGTCATAATATCACTAATCTGTCATAAAAACTTCTTTCACCTATTCTACCACCTATGTGTATGATTTTCTAAAAATATTGAATTAGATCGTCCTATTCTTGTTACTTAAAGGTAAAATATATAAAAAAACAGTTTAAATATTAGAAATGACTGATCTCCCATGAAATCTTCTTTCACTTATTCTACCACCTTATTCTTCTTATTTTCTTAAAGCATTCAATCATTTCTAATATAATAATTCCTTCATTTCTCAAAGAGAGGCGAAAAGACGTTTGTATCGTTTTAATGCTTAAATTGAGTAATCACTCATACTAACTTAGTTTACCTTTTCTACCACCCATCATTGTAACAAGTCATCCTTCACATGCTTAACAAAATACCATTCGTGTTTCTCAAATGAAGGAGTTTCATATAAACGTTTAACCTCTTTGGGGCTAATAAAACTACCGCTCTTGTAAGTATCAGCTTCATCGGTCAAGTGATTTTTGATAGGTTTTGTCTAATCTGTAATATTTTTGGCTTTTATATACCTACATAGAATATAGATGAAGGCCGACTTTTTTTATTTATGGATACAAGATAGCAAGCGAGCTTGCAGCACCACCCATCCGCTGCCGCCCATGACAACTGTGACTGACTTTGAAAAAGACTCAATTAGGGACTGGGATGGTTAGTCCAATTAGTTGAGAGTGTTAACTAGAACATTAGTTGGTCAGTTCGTTAGTAGGTATGAGGACTGGGGACTGTTAGTGATAGTTAGTCATGTTAGTTGGTGTTAGTAATAGTCCAGCTAGTACTTGTTAGTAGGAGTCTCGTTCTAAGTCAGTCATAGATGTGTTGCTACCCTTGAGGACTAAGATGGTCGCCTCTAAAGAAGTGTAACCGGAAACCACACCTTTTCGACCGGACCATAATTGCCTAAAAACAATTAATAAACGGCAGAAATGGTACTAGGTACCGTGGCGGGCTGTGGCATTGCCCCGGGCGAACTCTATATGGAACCAATTAGCTTTCATATAAAACCTATTTGGTTCCCTATAGGCTCTACCACCTATATTTCACATGATAATAATAAGACTTATTCAGAAGCTTACTATTAGTAAAATCTAATATTAGGGTTTATATTTTTCAGCATGACGAGAGTTCGAAAGCAGGCATAGAAAAAATTAATAGTTTACTGGAGTCATTTATGGGCATCAACGACTCGGAATTGGCTACACAGATGTGGGACCTCGCTGATGGAAAGTCGAATTCGATGCAACTCGCTGAAGCCATTGATAATAGCGACTTACAGGAATTCGGGTTTACGGATGAATTCATCATCGAACTATGGGGCGTAGTCACTGATGCCAGATCTGGAAGGCTAAGTTAATAATCACTCTAAAAAAAGCTAAGTTACAACCCATAGACGTCCCACTGCTAGACACGGGTCTCCCCATACACTCAGCTGCGGGAGGTCTAGAACAAACTCCAACACGCTACTCCTATGCGGATTAGTGGAGAAATAATCCCTCTAGCTAAGATCAAAAGAGAAAAAAAGTTAATAAATAGTCACGTGATGTGATAACGATTATACTTAAAATTATTTTAGGTATAGCCATAATTGATGGTTTCATCGTCGAGAACGGACCTTTTGTGAGATAGCATGATTGCTAGATACCTAAATAATTTTTATCATTTTATTTATTACAAATATACTTTAATGTTGATAATAAGTAATTATAAATATATTTTCTCCGATAAAATAAAATAAATACAAGTTAACTTATTATGGTGGAATAAATTTTATCATATTTTGTTTACGTGGTGATGTGTTTATATGGTGATGTGTGATTATCGATGGTTAACATCGCTAAGAACGAAAATTACATTTGTCAGACAGCATTATTGCTTGACTATAAATATATTATATATAATGTTAGAAACTGATTCAAATGAAAGAGTACACAATATGTTAACATTAAGTGATGTTAAATATGGTTGATTATAATTTGTAATACTTACTTATTTATTTCATTTCTAATTTTTTATTTCTGTTTTCTTTCTATATACAATACATATAAAATTCTTTATATCCTGACCTACCAAAAAATAATATTTTGGTATAATTTAATAGGCGAGATTTACCCACCTCACCAGGCCTACTGGCATTTGGCCTAATAACTTCGACCAGACTGTAGCAAGATTACCGTCACACATCAGAATTTACAACCAGCATCCAAAAAAGGCTCCAGGGCCCTGGAAACCCTAGTTCCTATCCTTCAAGCTTCAGCCCTATCGGCCTGTTCAACACACTTGGCAAGCTACATGCCATAAACATTTTACTCATGGGCACGAGTCTCCCCTACAGGTACAGCTATGGGAGGTCTAGAGCATACTCCACAACGCTGCTCCAATGCGGATTAGTAGAGGACACCTGGTGGTGGACATTTTTCAAAGCCTATGAAAAATTACACTTACCCGTCTTAGAGCGGTCACTCAAACAAAAACTTATTTACAGACGAACAGTTTTAGATGACAAACTGACACAGCAGCTTATTATAAGAGCTTTATCAAATAGGAGTGCCAGACAGACTCGTACGCATCATTAGAGGGTTCCTTGTCCTCCTCCCGCCCCTTAAGAACAAGGCTCCCCAAGGCTTTGCACTTTTTTCAATGCTCGACACGCTTTTACCAGAGATATCCCTACACGCCCTAATGAGGAATTAGCCTTATTTGCCGATGATACTGCCCTTTACACTACATCATCATTGATGAGTATTGTAAAGGGTTACAGCATTATTTCAAAGCTTCAAGCTTTAGGAAATGGATATAAAATTACCTTAGATATTATATTATCATTCGCTGAACACATCAAAGGAGTGCGCAACAGAGCCGCTTTCGCCGTTTTGAACTTTCTTTGATTATACGATCGTAACTCCATCTATGAAAACTCTTACGCAGTTTAAACCAAAGATTTTAATTAAACAAACTGGAAATTTGACGTGGACCATCAAAGTTTAATTAATCTTTGATCATGTCATCGAGATTTCAACGCCATCTGTGAGAAACTTGATTAAAATAGCTTGCATAAAAGTACTTCTACTAGTTGGTAGATGGCGATGGGTCGTTGTTTTTATCGGTTTTACCTTTATTTTTTAGGGTACACCCAATGATATTATACATATACACTTAGCATATACATTACAAGGGGGTACACTTATTGTTTTTGTTTAATTTAGTGTTAATATAGATGATTGATCGTTCATCATCAACTACTCTTCTCAATCTTAACTACCCTTTCAAAGTTGGCTTCAATTAATATGTATAGTTAAGTATTCTGTGGTAAAATAAACAATTTCATAAACGTCGATATTTAATAAATGTATAGGTATGTAGAGGAGAGATGATTGCACACGCTGTAGGTAATTGTATAGTTATTACTAAAAATTTGCTAGTATCTGATTGGCTTCGACTTAATAATCTAAGGCTTGGTCTTATTGATACTGGGTCTGGAAATCATAAGATCGAGAGCCACAATATCCACAGTCACAGAATAATAGTAGTGTAGCATAATAGCACAGCGCACGCGCAAGGCAATATGAAAACAAACAACATGGCATTAATTTATGTTTTAGATAATTTACATTTATTATGCCTCCGAGTTCGTAAGATGGTTAAGTAAACGTCGAGCGGCCACCTTGCTGACCTTGGTTTTAGTTTATAAATAGCATTGTACCCACCCAGAGAATTCCAGATACGATAGAAAAACAAGGCAAACAACACATCTGAATTCGTTATCATTTTATCGCGCCTGGGTGACACTTGCTATTGTAGCTATGTAGGTACCTATTGACGCTCAATATGAATAAAATATCGTTTGTGGATGTAATCTACATTTCGTTTATCACAGTAACTTATTGTGCGGGCTAGTTGCTTTTGTTCAGTTGTGCAGCAAATTACAAATTCGATAAAAGTTAGTGGAAACATTTTAGTACCTACTTATAATTTGTGTCCATTTTTTAGAGTTAATTTTGGAATATTTTGAAACATGGCTGGAATTTCAAGAAGATTTTTTATTTTCCATTTGGACTTTAGAACGTTGAACTTTTGTAATAAATCAAAGGTAAGTTAAAAAACACAATTAAATCAAATATTTAAACGTTCCATCGGTTCTATCTTCCATATCCACCTAGCTTATTAGGTACTAATTTAATTATGTAGGTATATTAAAGATCATCTATTCATAAATACCTTACCTTACCTACAATTATTATGTATATACAAACACTAAAATAAAGTATTTTTATAATAATATGATAAACTAAGTTATGTCTAGAATACTATACTAAGTAAGTATAATCATAGAGTATCTAGTAATGTAGGTACTTAGTCCGTGTTATAATGAAAGTATCACATTATTTCTCGTTGAAGTTTATTAATCTTATTTGAGTTCTTAGTCACGAAATTTTCAAATAATATTAGGTCTAAGACTTACCCGGTATCTACGAGTACCACACCCATAAATTAATTAGTATGCAAATGCTTCCAAAGAAAGAAAGAAAGAAAATTTATAACTAACATATCATAACCATAATACGAGTAAGTACTTACTACCCTACTGATATTAATTTAGCAAGTTACTCACGCATTTACAGGTACTTTCATATGCGGCATATAGCACCTTTAAGAAAAACAACAAAATATTTGATAACGTGAATGAAGCCGTGAAAGATATAAAGGATGGGTCTAAAATACTTGTTGGAGGTTTTGGATTATGTGGAATACCAGAAAATCTTATTCAAGCTCTTAATAGTAAAAAAGTTTCTGGTCTTACTGTTGTCTCCAACAATGCAGGTAGAGATCTTTGATAATGCGGGAATTATCTATTTTTATGTTCGTAATATTTACATTGTGTTTTTGTTATTTAGGTGTGGAAGACTTTGGTTTGGGAATTCTGCTTAAGAGTAAGCAAGTTAGAAGAATGATATCATCTTATGTCGGAGAAAATGCTGAATTTGAAAGGCAATATTTAAATGGGGAATTAGAGGTAATCCATAATATGACTCAATTAATTACAGAAGTACATGTAACAGAGACAGAGTCACGCGGGGAAACTCTGTGTGAGTGCGTTAAAGGATAGTCAATTAGAAGAAAATTACTCATTTTAATGGCTTCGACAGCTTTTCATTCGGCTTGAAGCGTAATGACAGTCGGTGGGCTAACTATGGAATATGAAATAATGTGGAAGCTGCAGTTATTGTTTTATTATGCGGTCTACGCAAGTTTTTGCATGTATTGGTTGTTTAGTTAAAAGGAAAAAGTAAAAAGGTCATTTCATTTCATCATAACAACCCTTTCTTTGTGCCACTGTTGGGCGCGCGTCTCCTCTCAAAATGGGAGGGATTAGGCCTTAGTCCACTACGCTGGCCAATTACGGATTGGCAGACTTCACATGCCTTCGAGAACATTATGAAGAACTCTCAGGCTTGCAGATTTCCTTACGATGTGTCCTTCACCATTATAGCAAGTGACATTTAATTTCTTAGTCATTGGTGAGTGTCGCTGGGGTTTGAACCCGGACCGCGCGAGTTCGATAGCAACCGTTGGTGACAGCCCAGATCTTATAATAATATAAGAAAAATATATTAATCAAAAGATAGTTTAGTTCTGAAAAATATATTTCTCTATAATATATATCTATCTTATCGATTTCAGCTGGAATTAACTCCCCAAGGGACCCTTTCTGAAAGGATTCGTGCCGGCGGAGCCGGAATACCCGCATTTTATACACCCACTGGTTATGGAACCCTCATTCACGAGGGTGGTGCACCTATCAAATATGCAAAAAACGGAAAGGTTAGTGAAGTGAATAAAATATTATTTATTTTATGATAAAATAATTCAATTAAAGGCTACAATTCTTCATCAAACTGTAATAATTTAAACATTATTTAAACAAGTATTATTCTTAAGAATGTGTTAAGAATTATCAAATTGGTGATTTTTAACCGACATCGATAAACGGAATGGGTTCTATGTTCGACTGTTTGTATATTTTTTATTTTATTGTATACTAGTGGACGCCCGCAGCTTCGCTCGCGTAGAATTAGACAAAATCAACAACATTTGGTGGTTATGCTATTAAATTGTAGCTTATATGACACATTTGTAGGTTTAACATAGCTGCGCCATCTATTGATTACTTACTCAATCCAGTCAATAGATATCGCCATGTGTTAAAATCGTTTGGAGTTAACAGATAATTGTGAATGTCAAATAATAGACAAATAATTTGCAATTTAAAATATCTAGAAACCGACTTCAAAACTAAAAAGTCTGAAATATTAGTAATTATGTTGTCCCACAGGCACAGGTCCCTCCTACAGTCACAGTTGATCGTGGTCTAGAGCTCATTCCACCATACCGCTCCAATGCTGATTCATTCGTTTATTCATATAATATTCTTCAGTTAGGCCGGCAGTTTATTTCATATTAACATGAAAGTTAAAAAAGCTTCAATATAAATATTATATTATTGGTTTTGAAGAAGGTTTTTTGGCATTTTAATAATTTTTAGAACCTTGTATTTTTAGTGGGTTTTCTCATATTATTAATATACATTTCACTAGGTTGATATACCCAGCTCGCCCAGAGATGTGAGAGAATTTAATGGACGACATTATATTATGGAAGAGGCCATTACTGGAGATTTTGCTCTAGTGAAAGCATGGAAAGCTGATAAATATGGGAATTTGCTCTTCAGAAAAACTGCCCGCAATTTGAATCCACCTATGTGTAAGGCTGCAAGAATCACAATAGCTGAAGTAGAAGAAATCGTTGACGAAATTGAACCTGATTCAGTGCACATACCATCAATTTATGTGCATAGAATAATTTTAGGAAAGAAATTTGAGAAGCGCATTGAAAGGAGGACGGTAAGAAAACCAGAATCATCCCAAAACGACAAAAAACCCGATTCACCGCGGGAACGGATTATTAAAAGAGCAGCTCTCGAGTTTAAAGATGGAATGCACGCCAATCTTGGTATTGGTATGTAGTTATAGCTAAGATTCATATGCACTGCTTAACTCCCGATCGTTGTTTTACTAAATTAACCTGATTACAGGCATTCCAATGCTGGCTAGCAACTATATACCAAAAAACATTAAGGTATCCTTACAATCAGAAAACGGCATTTTGGGCCTAGGACCCTTTCCGTCCGAAGATGAAGTAGATCCTGATTTGATTAATGCCGGAAAGGAAACAGTTACTGCACTACCAGGTTGAGCATATTTATCTATGAAATCAAGTTTATTATTGAAATCTACAATTATTTCAATATTAAACTTGATTTTTATATTAATTTATCATAATTTCTTTCAGGCGCTTCCTTTTTCTCATCTGATGATAGTTTTGCTATGATCCGTGGTGGACATATTGATCTTACCATACTCGGTGCAATGCAAGTGTCACGATATGGAGATTTAGCGAATTGGATGATACCCGTAAGTGAATTTGCGTCTTCCATAATATACAGTTTACAAATTTTACAGAATGTAACAGAAAAAAAACATTTCAGGGAAAATTGGTTAAAGGGATGGGTGGAGCCATGGACTTGGTTTCGGCACCTAGAACCAAAGTAGTCGTAACAATGGAACATTCTGCTAAAAATGGCACTCACAAAATTCTTCCGGAATGCACATTGCCGATTACAGGAAAAAATTGTGTTAATATGATAATAACAGATAAGGTACATAATTATGTCTTTGATAATTATTTATCAACCAAAGTAGGTCTAACTACTTAATATATTATATTATGTTTACTCTGTGGTATTCGTAGAATAATTGATTAGAAAAAATACATGTATGTATGTATATGTAATTTTTTTTTAAATATTTCAGTGCACATTTGAAGTAGACAAAGAGTCAGGCTTAACACTGACAGAATTAGCGGAGGGAGTTTCAGTAGAAGATATAGTAGCTAGTACTGGATGTGAATTTAATATTTCTCCAAATATCAAGTTAATGGGAGATATAACCAAACAAGAGTAAATTGAATA
This sequence comes from Carterocephalus palaemon, assembly GCA_944567765.1. Taxonomy (NCBI): domain Eukaryota; kingdom Metazoa; phylum Arthropoda; class Insecta; order Lepidoptera; family Hesperiidae; genus Carterocephalus; species Carterocephalus palaemon. The sequence goes on along the minus strand of OX155643.1, from coordinate 6,576,397 downwards.
ATAAATGCATATCAATTCAAGTCATTCGTATTATTACTCATGCCCTACCAATACATTATGAATTGATAATATAGATTGATTCTTCTCACAGTTCCACTCACAGTCACAGTCAGACCTACACCTTTTTCGTGGTTGGAAAAATTATTCTTAATTATTTACTCTAAAAGATCTGTCATTTATTTTTTCGGTGCAAGGGTTGAATACACAAAGTATAAAAAACATTCATAATTATGTACCCACATATTACATTTTACATAATGTATGTAGTAACCACAGAGTACTTAGTTGTAGTACATAAGCTTAGCTTAATAAAATACTTCGAGTGCATATTGATCGAAGATAAAATATATTGATATAATATGTCTCTCAGAATACATAAAAAGAAAATCCATGGCAGTGACAGATATAAATGAAGTTGTCACTTGGTATTTCCTTTCCAGAAGGCTAATTTTGCTAATTATTATTTTACCTAATGAAGAGTAAAAATCATCCTTTTGTAACTTGGGCTGCCTGTTTACTATGGCTTATATCGATGTTTGCTCTAACATGGTCATTGCTTATATTTTTTTGTAAGTATAACGAGTACTACATACTTAAATATTTTGAAAACAATTGTTTTCAGATAAATTAAAAAATATTAATTTTAAACACTTTTTACCTTGAGGTAATAACTCACTCGGTATTCCTTTCTCCATCGATATCTTAGTCTAGATATTTCTGACATTTTTGAGATAATTTTTGCATCAGTTTTTTAAAGAAAAATGGCCGCTATAAGTATGACAAGGTTACAATAATATATATCTCTGCACCTCGCTGGAATGCATTTTCTATCACAGAATAATTTATACATTTATTAAGAAAACTTCAATTAAATAATTACACAAAAAAGATAGAGTTGTAATTATTATAATATCTTGTGATGTTTGTTTTGCACATCGTACCAGAGTATCGATATTTCGATATGACTTTCATCGAAGCCAGGTGCACAGATATTGTGACCGGACTATATATACCTACCTACTTAAAATGTATTTTTGGTAGGTATAAAGATTTATAGACAGCATGATTATTTTTTTATCTCAAACATGTGCAAGTTTCCATTAATCGCCGCTCAACTACATTTATAGCTTTTACTAATTCAAATAACTTCCAGGTATTGGTGACATGTTGCTGTTAACTGGAACTGATTTGGTTAATGCATTCACATTACTCTCAGGACTACTCATGTTTCCTACTAATGTTTTCATATTATATTCTATTGCTACTGGCCGGACCATTGAGTTAGTTATTATTAATTACCTAACTTCTTTTTTTTGATATAATTGCCGATGGATAACTTAGATTGACATTTTGTTTGATATTCATAATAAGCTTAATATTCTGGTTTTGATTGCAGTCACAAAGCTAAAGTTTTATGTTGTCCATTATGGCTTTCAATTCTTTGGATTATAATCATAAACATTATTGGTGTTATTTTATGTATTCGAACAATGACATCATGCCATGATATAATTATCAAGAACGTGTTAAATGGAATAAAGTTTTACAGAACTGTGCCCAAGTATAAACGTTTTATGGATAATTTACAATGGTCCCTTAAATGCTGTGGAGTAAATGTTTTGTTTAAATTTATTATAATGAATTGTAAAATTATTTGTAAACTATAAACCTAAAATCATAATAATTTTCAGCTTAAATCATACAAGGACTGGTTTAATTTAGAATGGCACGACAAAATACGTGATTATGAATGGGACTTAGTGGGCAAGAGGAATTCCCAAAACAGTAATGAGCTATCTAAAAGTGAGACAGATAGTGTACCATTCAGGTGGTCTATTTTTATTAGGTAGTATTCAAATAATATAATATGTATACCTAATATACCTATAATTATAAAAGTAACCAAACTTAGGAAGAATAAGGTATTGGTATTGGTACACCTACCCCTGGGGTAGTTTCACCAGTAAATATCCTGTCTAGGGCAGGGATGTACTCTGCCATCATCATCAGTGTACATCAAACCATTTGCTTTATACCAATTTTCTAAATGTAGGTATTGTTGAATGCCATTCTGAAAGTTCATATTTTGTTTATGTGTGTCAAAAAAACAAGTTGAGTTCCGTACCATATGAGTGATTTGATAAGGATAGTAGGTACTTTTGTACGCGGACGCCTTTGGGATCTTATTTTTTTTATTATTTGTTGAAATAGCGGCCACAGTATGCTTACTAGAGTGTATAATATATAACAGAGTCTAATTATATAGATATACTAAAATAAATGTTCCTAATCTTTTCAGTTGCTGTAAGAGTGGATCCTGTATATCAAATTACTTAAAAGAACTAGGAACCAACTCAATAAATACTGAGGGTTGTAGTAATTTTATGTATCGCATTGTAATGATATCAATGAACGCACATTTGATTTTATTTTTGTCGATCATCGTTATTGAGGTTTGTATATTTTTAATGTAACGTGCACGTTATTTAATAAAAACTTCTACTTAGTAAAATTATAGATACTAAAGGCAATGATTGTAAAATATAATAAATATGTAAATAATGGGAATGCGTAACTACACTATTATAAACGAAAAAGCTCGGTAGAAATAATTAAACTTACTTAAGTTCGCTTGTGGCGGAACAGGCAAACCAACATCAATCTAAGCGACGAGTACAATCTTCAATCAGTCGTTCGATTAATACAAAAATTAAATTGTGTGATTTTATGAAACCACGGTAAAAGTGAAACTTTTTTTCACATTATAGACATTTATCTAAAATTTTTTGGATTAATATTCCATTATGGGTACCTATAAAAATCGCTTTATCAATCTTAATTTTATACTTGGAAAATTGGAATGATAGTGGGAAATAAAATAACAAGCGTCACTACACTATTAGCCGTTCGAAATATATGTAGGTATCTAAATTTCAACAAATTCTATTAAGTACGCTTGGTCGAACGGTCGAATGGTTGGTAAAAACAACCTACGCCGCGAGTCCCGGTTCGCTCCCCAGTGTCTCAACAAAAAATAAAATATTAGATTCAATTTTAAAATGTAAAGCGACTTGCGTCACGCGACATGCGACAGACAAGCCAAAATTTTCAGAACGATATAATAAAAGTTTCACTTTAAAAAATTGTGACATCATGTGGACATGGTTATGTACCTACATAATAGTGTTAGATTAAGTTAGGGGTTACGGTCTCTCATTTAAACGAGAGGGTTCGGTTCGAGTAAAAATCCCTCGCTGTGACCCATAGACGTCCCATTGTTGGGCACGGATCTTCCCCATAAACACTGCTGCGGGAGGTCTAGAGCATACCCCATCACGCTGCTGCTAATGCGGATTGGTGGAAAAAATCCCTGCGTAAATCCAATGTTAAATCTACATAGTAATGTGAGTCGATGTTGCTGAACGCTGAAAATCAGTACGGAAACCTTCCGAGCCTGAGCGTTCTTCATAACGTTCTTGAAGGTATATTGTGTAGTCTACGATTCCGCACTAGACTGGGTGGTAAACTAGCTTAGTCTTAACATGACCATGCAGTGCAGTAAAAGGGTTGTGACTGACAAAAAGATAAGTGAAGTTTATTATCAAGCCCATGTTTTCTTGAATGTTGTGAATGATCGTCGTGCGTTCCTAAACTACTCAACCATTGATTTACCACCACCACCGTAGATATATCACTTCATACAATTTGTACGTAGCGATAATAGTTAAATACGCACGTCTGAACCATTTACCTTAGTGTAAGCAAACCACCGTAACAACGGTTGACGCGACTATATATTAATTCATAATAAGATGTATATCTAGTACATTATACTTTTTTAACACGCAAAATATGAAATACCATGCTTTTTTCGCCTTTTAAGGCTACTGTTTGAACATGTTTTGAACGCGCATGCATTTGAATACTTACGAGTTGACGCTAATCACGCTAATCACTTACTGCGGAAAAGGAGTGCTCGATTCGCTACTAAGCACTCCTTTACCATCCCACTTTTCAAACGTTGCGCTATCTACGATTGGTGGTCAATCAATGTATTCAACCGCTGTTTTTGGTAAAGATGATTAATTTGTTCTGTGTGGATAAATCCAACAAGGATAATCAATAATAAAATATCACAAATAATCATGCTCCCATGGGATTAATATCTTGATCTTTTATTTTTCTTTAACATAGGTACATGGCATAGAACATGCCGGGTACAAGTATAATTTTATGTTCCTATCTAACAGGCCTTACTTTTAAAATCAATTTGCGTTAAGAAACATGAAAAATGTTGTGAAAATTATTACGGGGATAATCGTGTTATTATGCCAGTTAATGATGATTTTGAAATATCAAGCGTATCCCATTCATTAAATGAAGAAGATAGTGACTGCATTGAGATATTTAAAATAAGGAAATAAAAGCATAATAAGCTGATGATGCTAGAGAAAACGAAGCAGTATATGGCAGTAACAACAAGGTTAAAATGTTCTATCATAATATAAAGGCAAAGGTACGAGTACATAGTGATTGCGACACCTGTTTACTGTTCCCTCTTTGATGTATGGAATATTTTTGTTTCAGGTGAACCAATCTTCGGGCATCAACTCATACTAATTTAGTGTTAGTCAATTTGCAAACATGGAACACTACATATTGTGTGTAATTTCATTATATATATCATATCAGCTAGCATCGGAGGAACAACTGACACATCATCCTTAAATCATATGAAACAGCCCCTATATCCTTCCACCTCAGTTTAAAGGGGCTGTCTGAAAACCAGCGTTGTCTAGCCCCATAGTAGCAAACTGTGAGACAACTGTTGTTATTTTGTTAAGTCTTTTTATGTGACCTAATATGCATGTGTGTTATAAATAACAATAAGATTATTAAAGTTTTTATAATTATAGAAATGTAATTTCATGCAAATTAAGGATTTTCAAATAATATTTTATATTTTACTGAAAATAAATCCCTAATGCTTTCTTAATTTTGTTTTGTTGACCTTTAGAATGGAATCAATCCATTATTATAAGTCAATTGTCTCGGGCTAACATGGGCACCCTCCCTAATAAAACAGGCCAGCGTGAAGTTTCAGTCTTTCGGCCAAAGATTAATAAAACAAGATTGTGCACGGAGGCGCTAAAAACGAGATCGTGCGAGAAAGTACTAAACTGGTTTGTGTCCCTTTCTATTAGAGCAGTGTTTCCCAAACATTGTTCTGTCGTGTCCCGGTAATTTTCATACTACCCTTTCGTGACCCACATAATACTTTTACAATTTTATTCAAAAATATATGATTTTTCATTTTCTGACATGGCTACACATACTTACCTACTCAAGGTGAACTCCCTCTAGTTCTGATTTTCACTTGCGCCGAATTGCGACTTGACTTGGTTTTATTCATTCCGGCAATGGCATTCTCTCCGAGTGGTTTGGCTTATACGAGATTAAAATTTGTTATGTTATAGTTATGAGGCTTAATTATATAAATATTCCGTTCTCTGAACAATTAAAGTTAAAGTGGCATCCGTTAACTTACCGTGTCAACCAGTTGTGTGAATTTTGTTTAAGAAGACTGTTTAGTTTAGAAGATGGAAGTACATTAATTAAACAAACTGTGTATAGGCAAAGATCTAAAGTTGAGTGGGAAAAAATACCGGAATTTAAACTGTGGCTGAAACCTGTGTCTGGGAACGACACAAAAGCTATGTGTACATTTTGCAAAAAGGAGTTTCTTGCAAAATTAAGCGACGATAGTTATTATTTTTTCATCTCGCGTTTTTATTTTTTACCATTAACGTTTAAATTTAGCGCGAAATCTAGCGCTTTTATATACGCTGAATTTATAAAAATCTAGCGCTTTTTGAATCGCTGTTAGCGCTGAATGGGTATTTTGATCTGGCAGCACAAAGGTACTCTGTGGGCAGCACTGTCTAGTCTATCACAGAGTACATTTTTGGTATGTATTGAATTGAATTGAATGTGAGTGAAGTTGTAAAGAGAAATACAGAATTTTAGGTTGGATATTTTCGGTGTAGGTATGTAGCGACAAAAGAGAAATATTTTGCACAATTTTATTATGCTTCTAAACTAATGAATTGGCTCATGTAAAATATTATATACCATTTTATTCAATAGGTACATATTGTATTTGTTATTTTTTTTTTAGATGTGAATATGGTATTCATAACTGTATCAAATTGGGTTAGGTCCCGAGGCCCTGATGAGTTTTGGCGAAAACGAAGGATTTTTAGACTTGCAGCACACTATATAGGCCGTCGTAGAAACCTTTATTCAGTAGCTGTACGCAATGTCCATCGCGCATTAGCATATGCGACCAAAGCTCGGAAATTGAAAAAAGAAGACATGAAGGACTTATGGAATACAAGAATATCAGCAGCTTGTGAACAACATAATATAACAGCATTTACTCTCAAAGAAGGCTTGGATAGAGCTAACATTATGTTAGATCGTAAATCCTTGTCAGACTTGGCTGCCTGGGAACCACGAACATTTGAATGCCTTGCTGCTGTTGCCAAAAGTAGATTGCAATTTGAAATTGTGGAGAAAGAAGCACCAACAGGAATTCATTTGAATCTTCAGGATGTTATGTTAGATGCTTGGTTGAAGGAAAAGAAGTAGAAATTAACCGGACCTTTAACATTGCATGTTCAATTATCTTTTTATTTATAGATATTTAGACCTAAATTAAACAAGTATATAAAACAAACAATGTGTATTTCTTAATTATTCAATTCTTTTTTCATTTGTTTTGTAAATTCCTTTTGTTTTTCTAAGATGTACAGGTTTTCTATTTTCCGTTTTTGTTGTCGTTCCATATCTCTTACTACACCTTCATGCATTTTTTCCCTGAAATAAAATATGGAAAAGAAAATTATTATCTCAATTGTATTGGTTAGATAAGTTTGCTAAAGATGTAGAAGTGTGATAACCGTTGTACAGTAAATAATATCTCACTGGTATTATGTAAAATTAATCTACATGGGTTGGCCACAAACCCCTAATATGTATGCTCTAATACTGCAGGTGAGTCTGTGGGGGAGATCCGTGCCCAGCAGTGGGACGTCTATGGATTGTATCCTATAAGTTCTGTAGGAACAGGGACTAATGGTGGCAATTAGTCCTATTAGTAATAAGTGTGCAGTTAATTCAAAAAGAATCCTATTCACTATCTAGTAGTTCACCAATAAACACTGGGTGGAAGTGGTAATACCCAGGCAAACTAATAAACAGCAACTTTTGATGTGAAACGGCGGAGGGTAGACCAGATTTTTGTCGTGGCGAGCCGTGGCGACGCTTCGCCACGCTATATTATGATGGAATATAATATATACCTACTATACAGTTCCAACAAATGACAGTCTGAAATTATTATTAATAAAATATAAAAATTATTTTATAATTATCATTTAATTAAATATTATCATAATAATTATTAATGTTTTTTTTATTTTTATTTCTTATATATGCTTTAGTTCCTGTCATAATCTGTACTTTTGTGCCTATTACTTGTACACAATATATTTTTTTTCTTACATGTTTTAGTTCCTGTCATAATCTGTACATAAGTGCCTATACGTACAAAATAATTTCGATGTTTCACATCTACCAGGCTGCCATCTATGAAAAAAAATTGGACGGCTCACAATTTTTTTTCATAGAATATCTATTATTAATGGTATAATCAAATAATACATAATATATTATTCTTATCACATTTGGACTGGATTATGCACAAAGTTGATTGCCGATTTGATTTGATATAGCGTTCTTAGCAGAGTCGCTGGCTGATCTCAACACCATGCCAGGAGACTTAAACAGTGCATCTCAACAGGTGGATTTAAAACTGTACATAGACAAGACTATAGATCATGGATATACTGGATGTTGTAGATGATGCTGCTTGAAGTTGTCAATTAATTTAATTTATAATTCGGACAAGTGCTCCAGATGGGTATGTCCAATTTTGAGAAAGAGGTCACTCGCAGAATCAACTTAATTGGGCAGCATTCGGAAAGTACAACACATCTTGGCATCAACTACCTCAGTGATTGAAGACGAAAGTTTTCATGCGGAGTGTGTTGTGAACTGATAACCTGAAGATGACAGAGAGAAAACCCTGGATTTAGAGATCACAGGATTGGGAGGAATGGTGTCGATTAATGGAGGCCTATATTCATTAGAGGACCTTGAAAGGCTGATGGATGGATGGTTGCACAATGTAACTCAGTTCTCATTGTTTTTAAATAGACAGTACAATAAACTACAGTTTTTATTTTTAAAACATAATACAGTAAAGTGAGTCAAATATGTCGGACTATGATGTGAACTTAAGGTATTTGTTGTTAGAAGTGAACTGCGATAAATAACAAGTACTTTGCGGATTTGGTACATATGGTGCTGATGAAGGATAATTTTAAGTCAAACTTTGACATTGTAATGTTTAAAATAATATTATTATGTAAGAGTTGTGAGCTATTTTGTGACATGTTTTGAAGTAGCTGTTATATCACATGTTTTATTTACTATTTATGTTTACACTTTACAGTCATTTTATAATAAAAATCAGTGGTGACAGTTATAGAAAGAAGAAGATAAATATTATTGTATTGTTTTTTTCAAAGTTAAAGTATTTAAATTTTAAACATGTAATTTACCTGTCCGATTGCTGCTTCATATGAACATATGCTACTATACCGGCTGTAATCGCACAAGACGAACTTAACACTATCTTTGAAGTTAAAGAAGACATCACAAAACCTTATTTTAAATATTTGATTAATAACCGATTAAAACACTTTTGTATTTCATTGCAATAGGTTTCTGAGTAAATTGATGATGTTTTGTAGAATAGAACAGTTATTTTTTTTGCGAAATGTATAGCTGCTTATCTGCTAGCTTCTGCTTAATTCAGATAACCATCCTCTCTATATTATTATGGTTTTGATTGATAATGTTATCCATCCATCCAACCTATTTGAATTGACACCACAGAGTACATTTTTTTTATATTCCGAAAATTGACACCAAAAAAGTACTCTGTGATTGACACTGACACAAATGTACTCTGTCTGTGCACCATAGAGATAGCAAAGTTCGGCATGGGTAACGATCTAAGTTATATCATATAACTCCGGTAACGCTAATCGTATTTTATATTTACATATATGAAATTTTTTCTAAGAAGGATTTATGGCAATGAAACGGTGATGAAATATTTGTCATTAATTCACCTAAGGGTGTGTAATGAATGAATGTAAACCTGCAACTTAATCTTATTTAAGGGCCCCACACAAAGCCCTGCTTGCAGGGCCCTGATTGTAGTGCCCCTGCCAATCGTATCGTGTGTGTGCTTGCAGGGCCGATTTTTTAAGGGTGCGGCAGGGTCACCCTGCCAGCCCGACGCACGATCTCCCCACTCCAACCCAGCAAGCAGGGCAATGTGTGGTACGGTCGGACCGATTTTGTTTCAATCACAGATTGATAAGTATAGTATTTAATAATATGGTGTATATCTAATCTGTGGTTTCTACTTTTCAACAATAAATGTTTGGTTTTATTCGTACGCCGTCTTAGTTTGTTTTCATTTTGTTGTACCTACGTGTTGTTTGTGCAATAATTTTAAAGGATAGTTGTAATAAAGTTACAGTATCTCTCATCAATATATTCTTTTTTTCAATTAATGGTGTCACCATTGTCAATAAATCTTCAAACTGTGACTCATTCATTCATAAAAGTTCTTAAAGTCATCGGGTTGTAATTCTTTCAAATAATGGCGTAACTCAAACGACGCAAGATTTCTACCACAGAATATAATATCTCTACCTAGTCTGTGGACGCAACCTGCAGGGCCGATTTGCAGGGCTTTGTGTGGTTTTTGATGATTTTAAAATTTTAAAATTAATCATTGACAGTTTCAACTATATAGGCCTACAAATATTTTTTTCTAAATGCGAACTATTTATTCCTGATCATTTAAGCGATGAACATCATCATGAGATTGTAAATAAATTTAGCACTTTAACGCCAATATTTCTATATGAAATAAAAATAATCTGACTCTTTTAGGAGCACCAATATATGAAGAAGCAGTCTTACCAATGATAAATACAAAATTAGATATTTTTAACAAATGTTCTGGTCGTCTTTTCGATATTAAGCCACACATGGCCATATACATACTTCGCCTATGTCTGTTTACTCCAAAATACATTTATTTACTCCGTTGTTGTCCTATTTGGACATTTCCTTTCATTAGGTACAAGTTTAGTAGATGAGGCACTAAAACAAAGTGTTTCAATATTAGTGATAGTTCTTGGACACAGGCATGTCTCCCTGTTAAATTTGGGGGGTTGGGAATACGAACCTCAGAGAGCGTGGCACTCCCAGCTTTCTTGGCTTTACCCATTGCTCACTTAGCCTCATCAGCAATATTTTAAACATTTGTCCGGCTGATGTTCGTTTGGTGGAAATGGATGAAGCTTTGGAGGGCTAAGTATCCTGAAGAAAGTATTCCTAACGTATACAATACCAGGCAACATTCTTGGGATTTACCTGGTATTAAGTTGACATTTGACTACCTTTTATAACAATGCAAGCATAAGACGGACCGTGCTAGACTTTTAGCAGTTTCTGGACATTACGCTGGTCACTGGCTACATGCGCTTCCATCAAGTAAGTTGGGTACTATTTAAGACCCAAATTCCTTGAGGATAGCAGTGGGTCTTCGTCTTGGGAACAGCATTTGTGAGGCTCATCATTGTATCTGTAGCAAGGACGTAGATGAGTTTGGTCGACACGGTTTATCCTGTACCAGAAGTCCTGGTCGTCTTTATCGTCACGGCACTATCAATGATTTGATTCGGAGAGCTCTTGCCACCGTCTCTATCCCATCTACATTGGAGCCACATGGTATGTTTAGGGACGATGGAAAGAGACCTGACGGAGCGTCTCTAGTGCCGTGGCGTTTGGGTCGTGCTCTGGTATAGGATGTTACATGCGTAGACAGTTTGGCCCCATCCTACATACATGAGACATCTAAAAAGGTTGGGGCTGCAGCCGAACAAGCTCAGTTCCTCAAGCGTCGCAATTATAGTATAATCTTTTAGATAATTATGAACTTTAGGTCCTTGGTCGGCTGATATGAAGAATTTCATGGAAGTCATGTCCACCAAACTTATTTCCGTCTCTATTTTTAGCGAAACCGCACCTTAAGAGTAAAAGTAAAAACTTTATAAAGTTACATCCAAATCTGTTCACGGGTTTTTACACGATGCCCGGACAGACAGCCAGACAGCCAGACAGACAATATTTAAAAAAACACATTTTTGACGGAGTTAGAAGTTATTCTAATGCTCCTGAATTTAAATTTTGAATAAATACCCAATGTGAAAAGGTTGCTCTTCAGTTCTATTAGGTATAAATGTAGGTAATTAAGTTTAAAATAAATGCTCACAGAATTTGCTTAAATATATATAATAAATTCAATAATTAAATAGTATGTACAATAAATAAAATTCTACTATGAACTAGTAAATTGGGCAGCATTATTATACACTTAATCATTGTGTTATTAATTTAATTACATAGTACCTAATTGAGTTTTTAGGAGCATCCATAATAGGTACATTTACTACCGTAATACGGTCCCTTACTATAAGTACTTTGAAAACAATGAAATATGTTGTAAATCCATAGTTACTATCAAATTGTAACAAATACATATAAACAATACTATACCTAGGCTTAGTACATAGGTAAAGCAGTTTCACGTAAATGTTATACACACTTTACGCACAGCCAACGGTTTCATCAATATGTAGTATAATATTGCATTAAAATCTGAGAACCTTTTTATATGAGAATATTTTAAAGTACATATATAAGAAATGTTATTATTTTTAAGTAAACATTTTCACTATTACCTAGTTAAATTGGTAAGTAACATCATGTTACACTTAGATAAAAACCAGATATAAAGAAATCCACCTATCACACTTTTGCCGTACCTATTGTCTTGTCGTAGTATACCTTCTTATGTATATACAATTTTATTACATTAAATAAATCACTAAATAAAAGTACCTTGTAAAAGTCTATTTACAAATTAAATAAAACACAGTTATTAACATCAGGGACTTCAAAGTTCCATCACAAATTGTTCTAAGACTTCATCGGCAACATGTCTTTACACCTTTCACTACAGTCTTACTTTATTCCAGTCTTTTACCAATATATTTCTTATGGCACAGCTACCTGCTGCAATCGTCATAAAAACTTGCAGATCCTCGATTTGGAATTTCAGCAAACTCGCGTTTTGGCGTGCATAGTTTGCTGCTGAAGTCCACATTTCGTTTCCTGTAAAATTAACCTAGGTTAATAATGTAATTAAACTTCCAGAACGTAATTAGTACCTATCTAAATGTTAACAGGTATGTTTTTACTTAAATCTACGTTAAAAAAAGAATAAATAATGAACGGCGACATTAGAATAGTATCTGGTATGGTATGTAGGTATATTGTATGTTAGCAACTATATTTGTTGAAAACAAACCATTGCATTATATTATTTTTTATGTCCACCATCCAATGCAGTAATAACCCTGAACAGTGCCAGAACCTGAACAGGACTCATAAGAGTCTCCTTCAAAGTCGTACGTCAATGTAGGTACGGTAAGTAACGCTACCCTTGAAGAAAGAGATTTGGTTAGAAATGACCGCCTCTAGAAAAGTGTAACCAGAAACCATTTAGGTTCAATATATAAATAATAAAGGTTCTGTAAAAACTTTATCACCCAAAAATTAAACTCTACACACACAAAAAATGTTCAAACGTACCCTCTGCTTGGTAATTCCATTTGATCAACAAGTACAGACTTGACATACAGCCGATCGTTACACCACAAAATACAAAGAGATCGTGGTTCTAGTACATTCATATCGTACTCCCACGATAACTCCACCTGAAAATACATTTTCTTACGGTATATTAATGATCTTGTTTATTACCTATTTTCTTATTAATCGAGTAATTTCCACAGTGTAGTTATACCGATGTTTTAAAACACACTTAAGCCAATTGAGGTTATCTATGTAAAAGAAATAAATAATTAATAAGTACCTAATATTATAATAATTATTAATAATTTTCAGTCGTACCTTTCTAACTTTACCGCCCAAATCCATCGGATGTGTAACTACAATAGAGTAAGAAGTACCGTGTTCTAGTCTGGAAAAAATTCCATTAATAATATGTATAAACATTCAACCGATATTAAATTAAGTAATAAAAGTAATTTACTTTGAAGAATATTCTTACTTCACATAATTGTTTGGGGTCAGATCCATTCCTCTGATCACTCCTCGATCAGACATCAGAGTCACCTTCAAAAAACCCTGTTGGCATAAATATTTTATTAGAGTCCCATCCGCTCATGAGAACTGTGACTGACTTTGAACAAAACCTAAATAGGGACTGGTGTGGTTAGTCCATTTAGAAAAGTGTGTTAATAAGAACAATAATTTAGTTTGTTTGTTAGTACGTAGGTAAGAGGACTGAGGCAGAACTGTTAGTGACAGTGTAAAAATAAAAAATATTTTATCAACAATATTAGAAAAAAAAGCATTACCTGCACCCATGATTCTGCTCCCTTCGGGTTTGCTAAATGAATAGCAATTTTATAATGTCTTTCTGAAAACAGAAAAAAATATCATAAGATTACCCCAGTAGGTACAATATTAATCTGGGAAATAAATAGCCCCTAATTAAATAATATCCCAAATTTAATAACTTCAAGTAAATAATATCCCATCTGGGATAGAAAAAAAGAACCCTCGGTTCGAAAGCCACGAACGCGCCACAGATGGCACAGATACTTAAAGAAAACTGAAGAGGCACTAAAAGAGCTAAGTATGTTTTTATTATTACAAATATTGCGTGCATATTCTGTTTTTCTGTAAGAATGTATACATATTTAATTTTGTTTATCAGTTAAAAGTAGGTATGTGAGAACGTAATCGCAGCAGGTACATATTCAAAAGTAGTTTGGTTGGTAGATACTTGGAATGTCACATTAAACCTTGAACCAATTATTTACCAATGGTAAAATACCAATTTAAGTGAATCGAACTAAAAATATTCAGTTAATAATAATTTGAATTTAATGTAATTTATAACTTACGACAAAATGGAAACTCTTTCCCGGTATTGAGGTAGTACTTTGCTCCAATAGTGTCTTGCTCCTCCGAAGGGTAAACTTCATTCTCAGTTTGGTTATTTTTATTTGTGATAAGGCCAGGAGTACTGTCAGCATGGAATCTGCAAATTGTTTATAATTTTACTTGCATGCTAACTATTTATAATAATAGTAATAGTATGTAAATAAGTCCATATGTACTTATATTTTTTTAATCATAATTATTTTTTATGTTAAACTGAAGATCAAGATGCACGTGCACTTGAATAAGGTTTCGACAATAGGAGCTGATGACGATACACCGCAACGTGCTATATAGAATTGTATAAATACTGAAAGTGGATACCAAAAATTTTATTGAACTTGTTACAATTTGACGCGTTTAGTTTAGGGTAGATCTGTAAAACTTTTAATATTTTCAAAACAATATGTGTTAAAGTAAAATAATTAATAGGAACCTCTATTAGTTTGCCACATGATGATAAAAATCAATGTATACTCGAATGTATTTTTAAAGAGTAACTTTAACTAATGGCTTTGATTCAAACAGTATGAAGTACTTACCCCATAATTGCACAACCATGACCGCAATGGAAGCATTTACCAGCCAAAAAATGTTGATATGACGGGCATTGGTGGCCTAAAAATGTTAATGGGGTTACGTTCAGGTGATGTCGTGCCATTTAAGAGTGTAACAATAATAAAATAACCATAAAAGCACTAACCTATATAAGGACATTTTCCATTTATTGACTCTGTGAAAAGTTTTATGGCTCTGACGTGGTTACAAGCAACGAGGACCCTTGATGCTTCCTCCAACCCTTGCTTTACGAGCGTGAGCGGTATCAGCGGCCCTTCCGTGAGGTCGCATCCCGGTTGCTCCTTTCCATTGTTTGGGTAAAAGTCCAGATGACCCACAGGTTGCGACATTCCATATCCTGCCATAAGCACAAAATCTGTCGCACGTGTGAAATAAACACGTCGGTAAATTAGTGAAAGTATGCGGAAAATGGGATATAATATATAACTATATACATATTTTATAAATGAATGGATAAACTAGCTGTAAAGCTGGATATTTACAACATAAATACATAAATATATATTAAATATGGGTTAGTTTTATTAAATTATACCAAAACCATAAATGATGATAGTCGCGTGATGTTGATGTATCTTGTGCCAGAGGCTGGTAATAAATAAACAGTGAAGTAATAGTATTTTCCTGTCTTTCTAATCTCTGGATACGAAATAGAATTCAAAATTAAATAATGTCTCGAACGATATGAATTGTGGTAATATAATATTACCACAATTCTCAAATTTTGTGATTTCAACTCTTTAACTATCCTATTAATGGATACGGTCTCCATTCAGAATAAAATGGGTAAAGCCACAGTCCATCACTGTGGACTGTTTAATTAGCCTGATGCATATGATATCATCAGACTACCTCATTAATAATAATCAATCAGAGGGTACCAAAACCATAAATGATGATGATGATACTGTAGCCGATATCTTAAGAAATTTGTGCCAAATAGTGTGATGAGATGAGATGACCAAAGCTACAAGCCCAAACTACAACAACGTTTATTTGTCACTTTTAGGGTGACAATAAGTACATAAGTCAGTTGTTTTAGATTATTTTAATTACAAGGTGTATTTACACGATGAGTATGAAAGTGGATAAGCTGTAGAATATATAGCATTATTTGTTTTACCTAAAAGGAAAATGCTCTTTCCGTCAGTGTGTATGACGTCAACGAACTCTGCGTCGGTTGGATCCAGTCTCACATGTGTAGGCATTCCTTGGAAATATGGTTCAGCGGGATCGAGACCCGTAATTCTTCCCAAGTTCTATGAAATTACAAGCTAAATCAAAGACAATATGAAGACATTCTAATAAACATTAAAAATATTAGAAATTATTTTGAAGGTTCCAGATTCATTTACACTTACTGGTATCCTTTCTCCCGCGTAACCGGCGGTGTGTGCTCCCAAGGAGTGCCCGATAATATGGACGTCGAGAGGATTTAGCCCATGATCTTTCTGAAAGGGTTTATTTATTTATTTATTTATTTATTTAATAATTTATGTACACACTTTAGTTAGGAAATCGTTACAATATATAACACAGGAAGAAAATGGTACAAGGGTACTACTTATTTCTTCTGAAATTTCTTCCAGTAGACCCGAGACAGGAAATTTGTAACAGACGGTAGATCTAAGCATGTACATTAATGCATGTGAATCTTCAATACATATAAATAAATGATTATACATAAAATATAATATAATATACATACATACTATAATTAAATAAAGTTCATATTAATAATACAAGGGTTATGATGTTGGTACTCGTTAGAGCTGAATTTATGTAGGTAGATTGTATTAGGACCACATAATAAGTAAGTATTTTGGTCATAAATTGCAAAAAAAATATGAAGCTTGAGAAAATCGGAACGGTAGAATGTCCCTTGTATGCATAAAAACACACACACAATACACATAATAAGTTGATTAGAGGTACCTAATTAGTAAACTGGTATAAAATTTAAAACTGATTTTATAGGTTCTTCCGAAAGGTTCCTTATTGTTTCCGTACAGCGTAAGAGCTGCGCGGCACCGGGTTTGGTATGTGGGATTTTTACAATCTTTGCTGCTACGACTACTTCGCTTGTTGAGGAGACCTCCGGGCTCTGTGTTAGACGCACCGGTGCCAGTCCAGAACTGTTGGTTTGTTCTTCTTCTCCTCCACAATGGAATGATGGATCAATGTGATTTTTTTAAAGAAAACTATATGACGCGGGCGGAGCCGCGGTTTTCCCGGGAAAAGCTAGTTAATTCATAAAATATACCTGTAAAGTATTGATGAAGTGAGCAACCTCAAGGCCTACGAGCCTGGTGTTCGCGGTGGCCTGGGTGTAGAGCGGCAGGCTGCCTCCCGCCCAGTCCACCACCACGACGTTGAAGTCCCCAGCTTTGACAAGCTCGTCTTTCATTTCACTGACCTAAATAACATCAACAGACAGAGATTTACTCATTTTCTTAATAAAACGATATTGAAAAAATTAAAATGATTGGGATATAATATAATTTCACACAAAAATGCATTTATCCAAATGCAATGCAAGAATAGTAATGTCCGGCAATAATACTGTAAAAATCAAACAAATATACCTACAACAAAATGATTTCAATATCTTATGAAAAAACTATTTGTTAATCTTGTCATTAAGACAAACTCTAAGTTTAATTTAGTATAAAAATACTCATACCTACGAAAAAGCTACATAAAAATGGTAACGTAACCGGAAAAACGTCTTACCCAATTAGATAATGGAGTATCTATGAATCCGTGTATAATCATTTTGGTCAGTCGCCGCGGACTGAAGTTAGACTTAACAATTGTTTTATTTACATTCACATTGAGAATTTGTCCATCAGTGGGATTCTTTTTGCTGTAGAGAATGAACCTGAAACAAAGAGGTCATAAATAGTCTTGACTAAATAGAATAATGATAGATTTATATCTAGAGATAGAATATTTATAGGATAGAGATACTTTGTGAAGTATACGCGTACTTTTGAAAGAATTCTAATAATAATTTACCTGACCCGCAGATTGAACCTAGGACCCTTTGTTCCTTAGTCATACGGTCTCATCATATCAAAAAGTGAAAATAATAATCATAAGCTACAACCCATAGAGATTCTACTGTAAGGTACGGGTCTCCCCCACAGACACAGCATCGAGAGGTCTATAGCATACTCCGCCACGCTTCTCCAATGCGGATTGGTGTAACCCCTTCGGGTTATAGATCAACCCAGTGCCGAATGTTCTGATGAGCCACCCGAAGGTCGAAGCTTCGACAAGGCCCAGCGATTATTTTTACCATTGAAAACAACCGGGACCGACAACCCGAATCACGGCAGTAGCCATGAAACTTTGCTGTCACCGCAAACCGCGCCCGTCGTTGCTTAAGCTGTCGATCACATTGAATCAACGCGAGCCCTTGGGCTATGGACGCTACAATAATAATAATCATACCTAGTATAATATAATAATAATCTTACCTAGTATTAATTACGACTCTTGGAAGAGGAAAAACGTTGAAAGGCCGGTGGATGAGATGGTACCAGCTCCTGGTGATGTTTAAGCATCCCAGCTCATCGTAGCACCTTGTTTCGTTTTCAACTGAAAAAAATTATGTGTGTTTTAATTTAAGTTTATTTCATTCAATATATTAGATTTTGCACAGTTTGTAGCACCTAAGCATGAAGAAATCTGTTTTAACAAAAACATAATAATTACATTTTTAATAATACGAACTTAGTTAATTTCAATCTAAATTACTTACAATTACAACTATTTATAATAACAAGTATTCATCAAGGAACTTTATAACCTCTACTTTAGTTTAAAGAACTGTGGCGTAGAAGTTATTGCACTCCCCTTAATTATGAGCAACAATTAATAGTAATAAGAGAAACAATAGCTTGAAACTAGTATGATATTAAATAAAATTAAATATCTACGATCTAAACTCTCTATCTTCTTGAATCTTCAGTATGATCATGTGTGTTTATGTTTGTGTATGTCTAAGTGCCTTATATAAAGAGTGTATGGAAGTGCGTGAAGAGGGATATAATGTTGGTTAATGCGTGTGAGAAAAAAATATTTATGTGTGTGATATGAGAGAATATCCGTGCTTGAGGAGCGTAAATACTTGAGGAACACGTACTCGTATATGGAGTATGGATATACTCTTTCTGCCCAGACTAGTTCATTGCATTTTCTTAATTAAATTTACGAAGTTACTCTATTATTTTTTTGTTTTTTTTTTTACTTCTTACAATGTCAGATCCTTTATTTACTATGAAACAAAAATTTAAGATACATAAGACAGGTATGTAACTTAAATCTTAAGTCCCTAAATAAAAGTTGCCGGAACAAATTTGTAATTTTTAGATACTGCGTGTACAATTTCATGATTTCCAATATTGTGGAGTTTATACATTCTCCGGAGTTTTCTATTCTTTATACTCAATTTAAAACAAGCTATATATTATATAGTAAAATACCTCATATTACCGTGGTAATTTGATTTATAAAGTAAATAGGTAGGTACCGTACATAATAAATTATTTTTTAATTTAATTTAAATACTTTTTATATTTGCACCAGAAAAAAATGTTACAATGGGCGGACTTACTGCACTTAATTATCTATTTATACTAAATTACATCTCCCTCGCATTGTCATGATTAGCCGGAAATTAATCTTGATTGAGTCTCAATAAGGTATAGAAAAAGATAAAAAAATTAATTACATGGTAGCCAGGGAATGTTGACCTCAATGCGATCGGAGCGTGCCCAGTTGAAGGGGTCGAGGATGCCAGCGAAGGTGGGCTGCAGCCCCAGGAGTATGCACCATATCATCACTCTCAAGTGTCTGTCCGTGAGGTACAGACGTCGCATGTCTTCACTACACCTGTAACAAGAAAACCACGTTAAAGTTCTCTGCAACCTATGAGCATCTCATGCATCATGCACGGGTCTTTTCACAACCGGGAAGGCCTACGTACTTAACTACACTGATCCAGTGTGCAGCGGCGGAGGAGTTGGTGGTTAACTCGATTAACATTGTGGTTATCGCTATAATTTTAAGTTATTTGGTTATTGGTCGAATATAAGTATAAAAATGGTATTTATAGTGGACACTATGCAGACGATGCGAAAAAGGATTTTATTTCTTGCGTCATTTTTAAACATCATAATACTTAATATGATAAATATGCTAAAAGAAAGGTACAGAAATACTGGTTTTGTTAAAAACATTCTCCGCTTGAGGGCTAGACATATGTACTGAAAACTGCGTTCTTGTCAAATTACAAGTTAAGCGAAGGAATATTCAGTATATAATAATATATAAATGACGAATTTATAGCATCATTTAAAAAATATATATATTATTGAAATAGTGATTATATGTAACGTAATGTAATAAGTCGGTAAGAGATGCTATTTAAGATACTGCTATCACACTTATTTATCAACTTTCTTTACTTATTTCCAGCCTCATTTCTTGCTTCACTGAGCTATGCATGCGGGTAAAACTGTGTGATTATTATCATATTAGGTAATAATGAAGGATATTATCTAGAATTGTAGACCACAAAATTTTATAATATTTATTATTATAATATGAATCTATCTATACTTACTATAAAAAAGAACAATGAACCTAAAACTAAATAACCTTAAAAAACATAAAATAACTAGCTGACCCCTCAAACGTTGTTCTGCCATATGAAATGACAAAGTGACGCGACACTTCATGTAAATGAATTCACGTCAATGACGACGACGGTTAAAATATTTGGATATTGTTCATACAACAATACAAACATCGTGTTTAAAAACATTTTCCAGTGGAGCAAATTGTGAATCTAAACCATTCTCGAATCCCCTTGAACACACACAAAATATTTCATCAACATCTATCCAGCTGTTTAGGAGGAGTTCACTGTGATACACACGTACACAAGAAATATTATGTTTTGATAGTATTTTATGATAACTAGGTAGGAATTTAACTACTTTCTCTGTAAGGCCTTTTTTGAACTTGATAGATAGCCAGATAAATGGGGATAAGAGATAGGAGAATCGCACCCTGTGCGAAGTCAGTTTGAGCATATAAATACATACATTTATTGTTAACTATTTGGTATACAACATTTATTATTTTGTAGGGCTATCATTTGTGTACAATTAAAATTCACTTAATTGCTTGATTAGCTTATGTATTTAACTACTTTCAGATTTTCTTGAATAATATTACTACACTGTACTGGTATTGTATATATACGATAAACGGTAAGAGGGACAGTTCCTCTGAATTCAAAGTTATTAGAAACTGATCACACGTAAAAACATCGAAAGTGAACGTGTGAATTTACGATTACTTTGTTTTTATAGGACAATTCATTACAATTAAAGTACCTATATCAACATCAATACAGATTTTTCTAGCGTCGTGTGAGATAACAATTGTTCTGATTATTCACATAATATAATGGTTACTTGCGTACGTATGGACAATATCAATTGGACAATAGTGATGTGCCATCAACGTGAGCTCCAGGTATATCAGCCGGTGTTTTGTAGCGGTTCCCACGATAAACTATTCCCGTGCCTAACATCTGACTCATTTAGATTAGCTTAGAATTAAGATATAATCTAGATATTTCAATTTAGAAAAACAAATCACTTTATAGTATTTTCGTCTACCTAGTCGTCGTTCGTCGACTACCTAATGTCACTGCCTACCGTCACTATAATTCGTGTTAGCACAATTATTATTGGAATAATTTGCCAATGATATTTAAAAAAATAATTGTTATGCTAAAACGTTAAATATTAAAACCGTTACGTATTACCGTAACGGTTTATTATTAAATATTGTATCTGTTTAAATGATTTCTTTCAAAGTGTTAAATTTGGACCATAACTTCTATCTACATATAATACATCCATACCTTTTAAAGTCTACTGCTGGATTTATCGACTCTTTTTTCTTGGAATAATTATCGATTGAAATCTCTTACATCTTTCAAATATTATTTGACTTCATAGTCACTTCCTCATCGTTAACCATTCTAATCAGTTTGAGTTAGATTAAATAGACGGAAGATAGATCATTACATGTGACGTAATGGTAACACCATCACAATGAAGTTACGTATTAAGAGGTAATGAACGCTATTTATGTATGACTTGAATAAAAATCAATAGAAAAATAAAAGCATGTATAAATATAAATGATAGAACATACCTAGAGTAAGGTCTTTCAAGTAATAATAGTATTTACACTTAATGTATCCATGACCCATAGGAGCCGGGAGAAGTCATGCTTGGAACGGGTCTTTCTGCGGGACCTCCCGCAGTTGTTTCTGTGGGGGAGACCTGTGCCCAGCAGTAGGACGTCTATGGGTCGCAGCAATACAAAGAGGTAAACAGTTCAGCCCAACAATTCAGCTGTTTGCTAGTTTTTAGTATCATAATAGTAACTCACTTATTACTCGTTAACCTTGTACTCGAGTCGTAGGTGGTACTTTGTTGGCCCACATGGTTGGCGAGTGGACTGCATTTTAGGTGCACATAATATTTACGCATTAATGTCAATTGAAGCATATTAGTTGCATATTTATTGTGATGTTAGATTATGGTTATAAAGATAATTTGGCATTCTAATTCAATTAAATCTATGAACCTATTGAAGTGGCAATGCCAAATTTCCTGCGATTAATTGTAACGTAATAACTCGAAAAGATATTGCTGAAGTCGCGGCGGGATATCTCTGAAGTCCGGTCGGAGTGGTGACCGTATACGACGAGTGCTATAAAATTGTATAAAAAAATAATCCTTTTAATAATTTCCATTTCCGCCATGTTTACTCTACGTTGAACTATCTAAGTGGAAGACATCAACGCGTGCCTCTACTCTGCCCAAGGACATTGGGTAATTTTATAAGTAAAATATAAAGAGGTATAAAAATTTATTTAAAGAATGGCGAAAGCACGCGTAACTTCGTCATCCTAGGTACTACGCTGACTGCTATATTAGTGCGTCGCCCTGTGACGTAAGTTTTAATATTACAAGGCATTTTATTTTAGTTCAACATAATCGATGAAAACAGGTGAAATGGTGAAATGTTAGTAACATAACATTTCGCAGTTTAATTCAATTATAAAATGCTTCTGCAAGAACTTACCTAAATTTTTGCATAAATATAGTGCATTAAGCTTATACCGTTCTTATTATCGATTGGCGACAACCCATAGACTTTCCAATGCTGGGTACAAGTCTCCCCCATAGACACTGCTGCGGAAGGTCTAAAGCAAACTCCATCACACTGGTCTAATACGGATTGTTGGAGCGGTTATTGGCCAACCCAGTGTCGAATGTTCTCAAGCAACTCGAAGGTCATTGACAAGGCATAACGACTGTTTTTATCATTCAAAACAACCGGGACCGACCTCTTAGAACTCAGAAGCACTGTTGCCCCATAAAATTTTTGCCATTAGCATTAGGTTACCAACCGCGCCCGTCGTTGGTTAACTCTGTCGACCACATAGAATCCTACATTACTAAAGCTATTATTTTTGAATATTGTGAAAATAGAATTTAAATTGAAGAATTTTTAACAATTTAGTAACTTATTAAACTTTCGATTTCACACTGTATTTTTATTTGGTTTGTAATGTATGCATTGATACGTGTAAAAGTTAAACAAGGTTTTGTTGGAAAAACTTACAAAGTTTTCCGTTCATGTTATTCCTTCTAGAAATTTCTGTGTTTCATAACGTAACACGGCTTGCATTACTATAAATTTATTTCGTTGCGTGAACGCAAAGTTGTTCGTAGCTAGTATGACTCTGTTTAGAAGTTTAAATAAATTACTTGTTTATAGAATAAACTGTTTTAGAAAAATTATAATATTTCTTGTGACTAATTGCTATAACAATGTATTTAATTTATGTAACGTAAATTGTTGCAAGTTTAAAATATCACAATCTGTGGAAAAGAAAGTTGTTACTACAAAAGGAAGAAAATGCTTCTCAAGTTCAAAGCACTCTGCGGCTCCTGAAAGTGGTGTGGACAATTGACCTGATTTTGTTAACGTGATGCAGCGAAAGTGGTGTGACAAGTTTGTGAGGTAGCATTTACTTAGCTGCTCGTAGACGGATTTAATAGAACCAGTATACACGTTCAAGTTGTGGCTCACAGTTGGTTCCAGTATGTTTACTGATTAGGTACACCGATGTAGAAATAGTTCTTGATTAAAATGCTGACAGTTTCCTTTCAAAGGATTTATGTGCTTGTAAGTTCGTTTGTGGGTTCGTAGAATGTTATTTTAATTAATGTTCTCGATGTATGAAATCTATCAATCGTAAGATAATAGGATTTCTCACGTGTTGACTAAAATTATAAATTTGAAAAATCGGATGACAATTTTGTGGGGTTTGTTAAATATGACAGGGATTATATATTACGAATTGTTTTCTCTTACAAAATGTTACCTACATCAAACAAACGACGTAAATAATTTATAATAAATAATATATTTTGTGTATATAATTACGAGTATTTTGGTAATGAGCATGAAACACCACCCATCCGCTGTCGCCTTTGACCACCGACAAATTTTGAACAAGGCTCATTCAAAGTCGAATGCGTTGCTACCCTTAGGAACAAAGATTGCATCTAGAAAGTGTAACTAGTACCACACCTTTCTAACCGGAACACAATTGCCTCAAAATATTCCGCAGTATGGATGCTTGGTACCTTAGTTTAAGGTGGTACTCTCCGGACGTACTTTAAAATCACTTTGAATAAGTACCATATATAAACAATGTAGGATATAAACAATGTATGTAAATATGAAAAGCCCAGCACCACTATGTAGCTTTTTAGATGTAGTAAAAAGGCTAAAGCGCATGATTGACACAAATGCTCAGGAAAGTAAGAAGCAAGAATATGTGATTGGTATCTGGTGCATTATTATTTTCCAGCCAGCAATGTGCACTTGCCATGCTTTCACCTGTGCTTGTCAACGCGGTCATTGCCATCGTTAAAACTGCACCCACTTTGAAGCTCGCTGGATGTTTAAATGAACATTAAGATCCGTTTAAGTTCCTGTTACATTCTCGGAGCAAGATAAGCAATTAATTTATAATACTTAAGTTGATAAGGAAAAGTCGTTTAATTTAATTAAATATGATTAATAGACTAATATTCCAGCTAGACAAGGACAAATATAGGAATCGTATGAATACACCGTTTTTTTTCGTTGGTTTTACATATTTTAGTAGCGTAAGTTCGATTAAATTTTTGTCCCGTCCATTTTCATAAAATGGACATTCGAGTGAATGCAACATTGTAATAGTTATTAAAAGTAAATGATCTAATAGCTAATAGAATAGACGACTTTTATGTATTTACGTGACTTAAAGACCAAAATATAATCACTAAGAAAATTGAAATATATTCAAGAAAGGAAAATAAAAAAACAAAGTTGTAACGCAAATGTTATTGTTATTTCTGGCCAGTTTAATAAATAGGTATTTTTTCAAATCTTAAATATCAAAACTACTAGATTTAAATATCTAAAGTGGATGAGATCTAGGTGGGTAAACAATTAAGTGTCAGCGTAATGTTAGTTGTTAATTTACATAACATAAAATGTCCACGTCTGTATTTACCCGAAGGGTTGGTTTAGTAGTTAGTATACCTTACTATTTAATATTTAAATACATTTTTTTATTTGTTATTTATTCACATAATTATGTTTGTTGTGCGTTAAATTAGATCCTTCATTAATTCATCCATCAGCCTGGGGTCCACTGGCTGGACATAGGCCTCCCTCAATCGACGCCACTCCTCCCGATCCTGCGCCCTGTGAATCAATAACGTTCATTCTTTACGTTTTAAAAATTCAAATTATCGATTTAACCTCGAAGCCGTGTTTGAGTTACAACTTACAACGTCAGTAAATAACAGATCAAACCTAATATTGATTTATTAATGTTGCTGCGGAATTCTTAAGCTTATACTTAGAATGTTTACATTGAAGATTATTGTCCTTTCTGACAAATTAATTAAACTGGTTTTTTATTTATTTCTTATAAATAATGGAATAAGCAAATGAAATCCACGCTATGATATGATATGTGTACATATAATATATATATATATATATATATATATATATATATTATATGTAGCATATCATATCATAGCGTGGATTTCATTTGCTTATTCCATTATTTATAAGAAATAAATAAAATATATATATATATAATATATATATATATATATATATTATATATATATATAATATATATATATATATATATATATATTATATATATATATTATATAATATATATATATAATATATATATATATATATAACATTACAAATCTTCCTAATTGGCAAGTAAATTTGTCAAAGAGTCACTGATATCAGTGCGATGAAAGTTAATAATAAAACAGACCGGAGAGATAGAGAAAGTACCTACTTTGAAGGTTATAAATATTAATGAGCATGTCATAAAAGGCATAACTAAGTTATTTTCAGGCTTTCTTTTTTCATGCATGATATTTTTGGTGGTAATGTAAAAAGATCACAATAACATGTAAGTGAACGTGACCATGAAGTAAAAGTTTTGTAGTTGGTGGTAGCTTTGTAGTTAAGATTTTCGCTTTATATTAGTAGAGTCCGGGGTTCAAATTGATGTAAGTAAATGTGATAATAAAAGAAAAATATATGATTAAACCTGGATAAATTCAGCCAACCTAAGCTTAGTAATAACTTCTTTTTTTCCCTTCTAATACTCGTATAACATTACGTAATTTATTTAAACTAAATAATAACAATACTTTTGTAACTCAAACTTAGTTTTGTTAACGAAAATAAATAAATAAATGTCATGGACATTCTTATCACGGATACAATTTATCGCAGGCGAAGCGGCTAGTAGGTGTCTCATAAATCAAACTTAAAATTTATAGTAGACTATTAAAATTAAAAATAAACACTAAGATTCTATACCTCTTTTCCTATAGATACTCTGTCTGATTCAGCGAGTGAAAGCAAGATCGTAAAAAGTGTAAATGAAACAGAACAAAAAACGAGACTATGCAGAAATAAATTAAAAGGTATGTATGTCAACGTTAAAAATTGTAAACCTGCTATATATGTATATATTAATTTAAATTCACGCATATCGTAAGTCACGAGAAGTGGAGAGCTGTCCAATGAAGCCAGACGGCTAGCAAATAATACTCTGACCTCGCTAAATAGTTGCACACAGTTAGTCAACTTAGCCCAAACATAAGGAGTTTAGCTATAGGTTAACGGGTCTCATGTCTATAAAATTTCAACATTTTTCTTCATTCATCTACATCTACTATTATCGATATAAAGTAAATTACGATTTTAGATTTTCGTTTTATTTGCACTATTGCTATCCGAGCTAAGCTCGGTCAACCATGCACTGCAATCGATAGTGGAAGTGTGCAAAGGACTGGGTCAACAGTTAGCGAAAGTGTTTGTTTTCTCCCGAGACTCTGTCTGGTTCGGCTTCTCGATGCAAAGCGTATTGAGTTTCTTTACCAGATGAAAGTTATTAGGAAATTTACTATATTCACGGATTTACGATTAAACGGAGACCATGAAAATATGAAGAAAATATTATATTGAATAGGTACACGCGATTTAGTGCGTATTTAAGATTCATGTGTTGATAATACATACGCTCGAACATCAAACCTTCTCCTTTCTTAAAGTCGATTAACTTTAAGGAATTTCGAAACGTGTAAAGTTTTAATAAGTCTTTAGTTTCAGTAATCTGTGGTCCCTCAGTCCAGACATGTGCATTCTAAATTCTTATTTTAAATTTAAACTTAATATATCAATCTTACCTGTCATCTTCTGTCACTTTTTGTTCCTATCATAGATTTCATGATTGATCTAAACTAAACAGTGCAATGTAAACCAATAAATTAATGTAAGGTTTCAAAATTCTTTCAATTCATCAATAAAATCGTGGATGAACGCAGCTAAGATTTGAAGCAATAATGGAAATCGAGTAGGCAACTTATATTGCATCAAGCGCGCCATTAAAAATGTCTGATTCTGCAACAAGACGGCGCCAGCACACACCACTTACTTATACGAACACGCTTATGTTTCAACCGCAGTGCAGATTGCACCAATTACTTTATGCGCTTTATATTTATAATTGTGTATTATCTATTAGAATTACATAAACCCATTTATTCATGACAAATGAAAAGACCTATTCCAGCCAAACTCAGCTCAAAATATGGAGGACGTTTATTAATTTGTTATGAATAAGGGGTGAGTAGGTATGAGAGTATGTCGACAGATAAAAATTTGCACATTATGTTTGTGACCCAATAAATAAAGTACATAGTTTTGCACGCAGACTCGCAGATGATTGGTATAAATCTCGACCACAGTTGGCCAGCGTGGTGGTCTATGTCTAAAATTTTCTTAGAAGAAGCAGCCTACGCCTTAAAAATAAAGTTTCCTCTTAGTAGTCTTTTAAAAGTAAACATTGATTTATCGATCAATGTCATAACGAATGAAGCGATTGTGCAAGCTGCTTCGCACCGGCGGCGAGGCGGCTGATCGTTGCAAGACAACAAGTGCTGAAACTGAAACTTCTCGATCATTGCTATGCTCGATGCGCTCTAATAAGCAGAATAATGTTGACTTTCCTACCATAAACGACTTCAATGCTAAAAGCTGTTAAAACTCTTGTTGTTTAAAAATAAGAAGAATTCTCACCTTCCTAATTGCGGGCTTCGCTTCGGGTGATTAAGGCAGAGAGAATTCGAAAAAGTCAGCAACGACGTCTCCATTGCAAATTAATATACTAGTTATGCGTAGTCAAATATATGTATTATTGAAAATATGTATTGAAATCAGCAAATCACAACAAACCATTACTAATCACTTCCAGATCCGAGTCCTCAGAGCTACATGCGATTAGTCTAGTTAAGAAATAAAATAAATTTTTAAGTTATATCATAACGATCTCCATATTACCTTTTCTGTTCGTGATGGCTATTTAATGTGTGTAATTGACAACCGTAGCCCGTTAAAATTATCTTGTTAACAGCTTATGTAACTCATGTAATGGCGAATGCGGAACATTGTTTAGTTAATTTAAGGCACTTTAACATAACTACTTAACGAATGTTTATAAAACGTTAGTAAAAGTGTGCAGGCCGCGACACGAATCTCGGCCACTGGCCTTGAATGCGTAGAGAACCCGCGATTACACTTGAAATATTCCTACGCATTGCTATTACAGGCTATAACTTACTTTTATTCAAGATCATCTTGATAATGCTTACATGAAAATGCTTCCTTTTCCTATTAGAAATATATAACACGATATTTACATACAAGGTACAACTACAACTACAGGCTAATCAAGTTGACCTAAACCACTATTTCATCTATGCAGAAATCAGTCACTTTAATCTGACACTTTAGCTGACTTGAACTGAAACGATCTGAAAATACCTTAAGGGTAAACGATATGAAAGCCGGAGTCTTTCTTCATATCCTTTCTTATTGTTGCTTGGTTTATCTTACCTAAAATGATTCCGGTACCATTAATAAAACAATAAAACCATCTGCATTCAGAAATCAGATTAATCCTAAAGCTTTGGGATTGGATGAAAATGAAAACTTTATATAAGAAAATTGTATTTCTTTGAAATTAATTGTTATTTTACTTTATTGTTTTGAAATTAAATCGCTAAGATTTGGTCTACCTTAGAGTTATTGCCCCTGTCAACAAAACGTTGTCGAAATAACGTTTTTCGAGATTAGCGCGTGGCGTCATTCTTTCAGCGCAATAGATAATTTTTCGACTGGGTCAGCTCAATCATAAGTTTCGTGTGGTTTGCCAAGTAATTGGTGTGTGGGGTTAGCCATGAAGAATTACATTTTTATGCAACAATGCGGAAACTGAGCCAGTAATTCCTTACTTTATGTTGTTAAGAGATACAATAGTTTGGGAGCGTCGAACTAGAATTCGAATAACGTAACTGTTATGTCACGCCGTCGATTGAGGTCGGTCGGTAAAGTGCTGGTCATTAGGCCACTATGTTCGAGGTCTGGCCGTATTCAATGGGGCTGCGAGACGAACTGATGCATCGGCTAGTCGTTACCTGAACCGCAATGACAAACTGCACTTATATGCCGAGTAAAACTTTTTCGTCGGTCGTTAAATACAAGATGTAGCACTTACAACGCAAGTTGTAGGTCACATTCGTCTATGGTCTTTTAAAAAGAGCCTTGAAACCCACCTGCTTGAGCAAGTTTAATTTAAGTTAGTTAAGGTATGAATAAATAAAATGTATTACCACCTGTTACTACTTAGTTAGTAATAGGCTCAGTTATGCAGATATAGTCGCAGTAGAGTGCAAGTCGTTTTCATAGTTGTAACTATTGTAAGTCATAATATAAGTCCTGAATGCTATGTAAAGCTTAAGTGTGGCGGTAGAATGATACAGACCAATATTTGGAATAGTATAAATGTTTATCACCATATCAAAATAATCTCACAGCACCCCACACCAACAGTGGGATTCCTTGTGCCTACCCCATATAAGATCAAGTACGCACATATTTGTATTTTTTATGTACTTATTTCATATTTATAGTAGTTATTTTGTTTACAAAGGAAATCTGATCACGTGAGTCATCGTTCATCACGGGTGTACCGTGTAATAACGGATTTGTTTATTCAAACAAACGTACGTTGTCGATTCAATAAGGGACAAGCAATAGTAAAATTAATTGGATATTGTTTCCACAGTGCGCTTGTACGCAGTATTGCGAATCTATCAGGGTAGGTACCTCAAGTCAACGAGGCCAGGGACATTCGTTAAATAGTTGACGGACCTACGAGTACCTACCTGTAACATATTAAAACAACCTAGGTAGGTTACTCTTAAATATATTTTTTTCAAATTATTGAAGTTTACCTAGTATATTTACTTAAACTAGTGGTCGCCGAGTAGTTGATATTCGACCATAATCTATTTATTCAATTTGAAGTTTATACGTTATTAAGGTATCTGTAGCTGACTACAGAGTAGTGGACTGTATATTATATATATTAAAGACTTCTTTCTATGTAGTTCTTATTTATTGAACCGGACGAGTTTACAATGACGCGGTAAATGTACTGAGATGAGCTGTCGTGAACTATCGTTAAACAAGTGTTAAGATCCGAGTGAGATATCTGAGTGCCGTTACAATCCTTAGAAAGTTCCTTTTATTACATTTCGTCTCAAAACTAATTGCCACGTTTATTGTTAGGCGCGGCGTATTGTTTCTTAGACGATCCCGTTACAACACGGTGCATTCGGTCGCGATGTTGCATCGGTACTGTTCTAACGCATTCAAGACAAAGGTTCGCTATCTCTGTTTCATATTGTGCGCTATTCCTTTCCTATTCTTACGCATCGCTCCATCTCGTATAGTAACGGTGTTTCTGTTTTATTTACATCGACTTATTTTACTTATATACGTAATTCTTAACTATACATGTTTCTACGTACACATTAATTACATTATATGTCGACGTCCTTAACAGTCTCTATATATACACTTATTCACTATACGTCGCCGTCCGCAACAGTCTCCCCCCGGCGTAGATCCTTCGCAGCCTTGTCTATCCGCAGGACGGCGAGCCGCGTCGCCGGTCTCCGGAACACTCTGCCTCTCGTTCTTATGTCCGCCGTTCGGATGATGCCGTCTGGACCTGGATCATTGTAGGAATCCCGTTGCGCTCGCCGAATCCATTGTTCTTCGGCCGCTTGCATGTGTTTGACTTCCAGTTGAAGTCCTTTGTTATCTGTTGTTGTCACTCTAATCAGATTCTCATAGGACGAAAATCTAATTAGCTCTGGCAGTGCGGCGTCGTCGATCGCTTCATCGTTGGTGATCGTGAGTGCAGTTTCGATGTTTATGTCTTGTTCCGTCGGCCAATTCAGTTCAGTCTCTCGCAGGAACGACGGCCCCGTGAACCATCGATCTTCATTAGTAATTCTCTTTGCTTCAAGCCTTGTCGCGTCGTCGGCTACGTTGAGCGCGGTCGGAACCCATCGCCAGTCTTCAACTTGTGTTAATTCGGCGATCTCGGCGAGGCGATGTGATACGAATGGAGTATACTTTTTTGCTCTTTCGTTCCGTACCCAGTGTAGAACGGTCGTTGAGTCGCTCCAGTATATCGTTCTTATAGGTTTCCAACTGTGTTCTCTGACTATTGTGTTAGCCAGTCGTGCTCCTATTAGTGCCGCTTGAAGTTCCAGTCTTGGTATTGTGAGTGTTTTTGTCGGCGCGACCTTCGCCTTAGCCATTACTTGGATCGTACTAATAGATTTGTCCACGATCCTCCAATAGGCCACCGCGGCGAAGGCTTGCTCGCTCGCGTCGACAAACACGTGTAATTCGACGTGTGTCTCTGGTGTCGCACGCAGATTGTAGCATCTTGGTATGGCTAATGCTGAGACGTCAGTTAGTTGCTTCATCCACTGGTCGAATAAATCGGCCTCCTCTGATGGCAATTCTTGGTCCCAGTCGATTTTCTTCTGCCATAACTGCTGTAATATAATTTTCCCCATTATTGTGTAATGGCTTATGAGTCCTAGCGGGTCATATATAGACATGACCGCGCTCAGAGTCTCCCGCTTGGTGGGTGACCTGAGTCGGAGTCTGACCTCGTCGGGAACCCTCTTGATCTCCGTATTATATGTGAGTGTGTCAGCGTCTGGGTCCCAACGAAGCCCTAGTGTCTTCTCTTTTTGGTGCGCCGCAAGCTTGACGTTTGTGTTTCTTGACCTCTTGCCCTCTGGAACGCTAGCCAAGACCTTCTTACTATTCGAGTTCCAACCCCTGAGGTTGAATGAGGCTTGTCTGTGGACGATCATTATATCTTCTATCGTCTTGATAGCTTCCTCTGATGTCTCGAAGCTATCCAGATAGTCGTCCATGTAGTGCTTTTCTTTAATCGCTGTGGCTGCCTCTGGGTATTTGTTTTCATACTCGGCGGCGTTGCGATTTCTCACACTGTGAGCGAGATAAGGCGAGCTATATGCCCCGAATATCATTGAAGTCATCTTCATTGGTTTAATGACTTCCGTTGGCTCTGCACGCCATAAAAACATTTGAGCGGGCTGGTCTTCTGGTCTTATTTTTACTCTTAAAAACATTTCTTCTATGTCGGCCGTTACTGCTATTTTTCTTTCCCGGAATCCAAACAGAATCTTCGTGAGTGGGGCCAATAGGTCGGGCCCTTCCAATAAGAAATCGTTAAGGCAGATTCCTTCCACTCTTGCTGCTGCGTCGAAGACCATTCTAATTTTCCCCGGCTTGTTGTGGTTCGTGACGGCGAAGTGAGGCAGGAACCATTTAATTGGACTATTCATCTCGCTGCCGTCGATTTCCGTCGCGTACCCTTTTCTTATTAGATTGTCCACTTGAGCAGTATATTCTTGTTGGAATGCAGGTTCCCTTTTCATTTTCTTTTCTAGCGTGTTGAATCGCTTTAGAGCCGATTCGTAGCTATCCGGAAGCGCTGGGTTGTCCGTTTTCCACGGTAGGCCGACTTCAAAGTGCCCGTCTATTCTTTTAACAGTTGCTTCGAACGTTCCAATTGCTCTTTCTTCATTCTTGTTTACTTTTTGTTTCGTCGAGACGCCGAGTGAGTCTACTTCGAAATGCGACTCGACGATCTTCGCTAATAGTTTGTCGCTTGCGCATATGTGAAGCACGCTATTTTCGTTCTCGCCCATTATTGTGCTTCTAGGTGCCGACCCATGTAGAACCCAACCCAGTTTCGTCCATGATGCGGCGGGTTCCCTCTTCTTGCCGGCGCGAAGCTGTCTCGATACTATTAGTTGCCAGTTGTCGGCCCCTATTAGTATGCGTGGCTTTGCTTCCTCTACGCAGATCTTTGACTGTATGGCGCGTAAGTGCTTGTACCGCCCCAGGTCGCGCGGTATGCGTTGTTGATGTAACTTAAGATTTTTTACAGTGCGAGCTTTTATTTCATGTTTTACGTGCTCGCTCAGTCCTTGTATTTCGATCTTTATTGCCTTGCTGTTTATCCTTTTCTGTTCGTTTATTCCTCTTATGTTGAGAGGCTGGTTCGGTCCTCCGTCGGCGAGCTCGTTTGCTACGTCTTCGTCGATTAATGTGACCGTGGACCCTTCGTCTAGGAGAGCGTACGTGATTATCTCCCCCCGTGGTCCCCTGAGCTTTACTTTACAGGTTTTGAGCAGGACTGAGGTTGGCGTTCTCTTCATTGTTACATTCATAACTGCCGCGGCCGTGTCGTTCGGTTCGCTGTCCTCTTGAGTGCTGAGTGTGGCTTCCGCTAGCTTTTCTTTGTGCAGTAGCGCGTGGTGCTTGTAAGTGCACCCGTCGACTCCGCACGCCTTAGCTTTGCAGGCGAACTTATTATGTCTTCCTTTCAGGCATTTGAAGCAAATCTTGTTTTCTTTTGCCCATTTCCATCGCCCGTTGACATCTAACGCCCTTAGCCTTGAGCACTCCGGAGGGCTGTGTCCTCCCGCTTGACAAACGAAGCATTTTCTTTCTTCAGTGACGTCTTCAGTAGTGTACACGCCTCGGTTGATCGCCCGTCTTGCGATTGTTTCTTTACGTGTTTGTACTGGAGCGCTGAAGCTTCGCTTGGTTGTGTGGGTGTATCGAAGCATCAGATCCGCTTCTGTCATAAGAAATTCTGAGAGAACCGACATTTCGTTCTCCTCCATGATCTGATGTTCGTGGGTGGCGGCGTACTCCGCCCATTTGCTGACGAGATGAGGACTCAGCTTGTCCATTACATCGCGTACCAGCATAGGATTCCGTAGGTATCCCCTTTTGTCTATACTCTTTATTGTATAGACAATATTTTGTACTTTGACTGCCATGTCGTAGAGCTCGTTCGATGCATTCCCGAGTCTTGGTAGTTTTTTCAACTCTTCAATCGCGCGGTCTATAATGTATTCCGGACGCCCGTATTTCATTTCCAGCGTGCGCATAATAACATCTGGGTCGGACGCGGTAAACAGCTGTGAGAGCACTGTTTCCCGCGCTTCCCCTCGCAGACAGTTTCTTAACCGTAGAAGATTTTCCGTTGGTGAAAATTTAAATAACCTTGTGGAGTCTTCCATGGCGGCTTTGAATGGTAACCACTCGGCTATGGTTCCCGTGAAGATCGGTAGTTCCGCTGTTTGCCGAGGTGGCGGCCTTGCAGTTATCATTTTTTCTAATGCGTCGGCCAGTTGCTGTATTCCTCGTTGCTCTGAACTCTCCCCCCGTTGCTCATTAACGGGAGGACGATCCTCTTGTGGTTCCGGCCGTGTGCCCCCAATGCTTCTGTCCAACCAATCTTGCGTTCTTTCGTTGCATGCGCTGGCGGCGTAGTCCGATTCCGCTTCGATCACTGACATTTCGGCGGCTAGTCTCGATTTTATAAGCTTCTCTCTAATTTTGAGTCGCTTTTCTTCTATTTGACTCAGTTCTTTCTCGGCTTCATATTGTGCTTGCTTGATTCTAGCATCGTTGCTACGTCGGGATGTATTCGTCCGGTGTGTAAGTGCCGGCGACGTAGCTCTTCTGGCTGGTGATGTGGCGTCTGTTCTCGGTGTGCTCAGTTGTGCAGGCGGCCCCATGGTAGATATGCCCGTCGGTATCTCTGGCACGATCTCCATTAATCTACCACCTCGCTGAGCTTCCGATTCCCCGTACCCCGATTCTGAGCGAACACGACCCCTTGTGTTCATTGCCACCGGAGTTTTGTTAGAGCCCGATGCAGACATGTGGCGTCTTGAAGCGTGAATCCGCTTGTGGATTCGCTTGTAGCGTCGATTCCCTCTTGAATCGAACGTATTTTGACTCGTTCGCTTGCTCCTGTACCCGCTTGTTGCGTCGATTTCCCTTTGAATCGACCGTAGTGTGGATTTTTCTTGAAACCTCTTCTGGCTGTAGTCCGTAGCGTCAAATCGCTTGTGAATTGACCGCTGATTGAATCCCGCTTGGATTCCGGCGAAGCATAGGACTAGCCCTTGATTTCCCAATCCGACGTTGAATGACCAACACTGTAGTTGATCCGACGTTTGAAGCTCCGGCTCAATATTCCTTATCCGGCTCGAAGGACCAACACTGTAGCTGACTACAGAGTAGTGGACTGTATATTATATATATTAAAGACTTCTTTCCATGTAGTTGTTATTTATTGAACCGGACGAGTTTACAATGACGCGGTAAATGTACTGAGATGAGCTGTCGTGAACTATCGTTAAACAAGTGTTAAGATCCGAGTGAGATATCTGAGTGCCGTTACAATCCTTAGAAAGTTCCTTTTATTACATTTCGTCTCAAAACTAATTGCCACGTTTATTGTTAGGCGCGGCGTATTGTTTCTTAGACGATCCCGTTACAACACGGTGCATTCGGTCGCGATGTTGCATCGGTACTGTTCTAACGCATTCAAGACAAAGGTTCGCTATCTCTGTTTCATATTGTGCGCTATTCCTTTCCTATTCTTACGCATCGCTCCATCTCGTATAGTAACGGTGTTTCTGTTTTATTTACATCGACTTATTTTACTTATATACGTAATTCTTAACTATACATGTTTCTACGTACACATTAATTACATTATATGTCGACGTCCTTAACAGTCTCTATATATACACTTATTCACTATACGTCGCCGTCCGCAACAGTATCTCTATAATCATATATGTACTTCCAACCAATGGTCAGAGTGATATGTGACGAATAACATGCCTTTAATGCCTTTAACCAACTATTAAGTATGTTGTGTGTCAAACCAATGATTATGTGTATTACATTTTATTTTATTCATTTAATTGTATTTCTAATGCATATTTTATAAAAGTTAGATTTCTGGACTAGTTCTACAAAATTCGTCTACGTAGTTTTGGTAAAGAGTTGTCGAAAGTTATTGCTTTTAAGAAAAACTGTTTTTTTACGTATTTATCCAGAATGAAGTTCCACATCGATCAATAACTTTAGACTGTGTGTTCCGAATGGATCCAAGACATTAAAATTTAAAAATAACATGCTTATGCAATTGAATCGCATGTACCAATTGAAGCGACTCGAAGGACTTATTTTAGCTAATTAAAGTATAATAATGCTCTTCGCATTATTATACACCTACAG
This sequence comes from Carterocephalus palaemon, assembly GCA_944567765.1. NCBI lineage: Eukaryota > Metazoa > Arthropoda > Insecta > Lepidoptera > Hesperiidae > Carterocephalus > Carterocephalus palaemon. The sequence continues at coordinate 6,539,347 of OX155643.1, read as the reverse complement.
GATGCATTATCAGATCGGTTCCATGATACCTAATTATTGTTTTTTATCCATGTAGTGTATGTGATATATATATAATCTGTTAAACATGACGTTGTCTCGAGCACACGGGAGTGAGGTAAACAGTCACGTATTAGCCACGGGCGAGAACGGACGTTTACTGCGCACTGGTGTGGTAACGAGCCAATTAATGTACCCTTTATGACAAGGGTGACACGGAGCACTACATATGGCGACGAGAATAAAAGGTTAGTGGTAAATTAAAAATATTAAAAATATTTTTTCGAAATACGGAGAGAGGAAGGTTGAATAAGTATGTAGGTACATAAATAAAATTGGATGGTCTAAGAACTTTATGCATTGGATGTTTATTACTTTATGATTGATTGTTAAATTACTGATGGATCAACATAAAATAAATATACATACCTCTGTCCATAAGGATCCCGATTACCTAATCATCGTGTCGCGGCATTGCTATGCGGTAGGCAGGTATCGCGGCAGATTATTGTAAACAAATTATTACAGTTTTTATTATTCATAAAATTGAGTTCGAATTCCTAGTTGTTCTAGTCAGTACTTCAAATGTATCACGACGAACAATATACACTTCGCCTCATTTGAAGTGGGACATTGTGCGCGCTCATTACAAAAACAATAGGCTACTCTTACAAACTCATGTATGATTCGCGTCCTACTCTTCACTATAACGCATCGCACTCAGTGAACACTTAGAATTATGTATCGTGTAGGTATGTAAGTTACATATCGGCGGCGGGGTGAAATTGGGTGGTCGAGACGTTAGGTTCTATAAACTATTTAATTTTCTTCAATAGAAAGTTGCATTTTAACTTATTACTAAACTAAATCTAGAGTGGTGAGAGACCCGTCCAATGTTGGGCGCGGAATGTCTTGTTCGTGGGACCGCTACGCGACCAATCGAATTGTCCGTACGTAACATGTATGTAACCGCCATTGTTTTCCAATACATTACAACTACTTACCGTAAACTGTGTGGTGGTTTTATATTGTTTTGAGTAATATTATACCGGAACAACAGCGGCAACACTAGTTATGCTATTATTTATTCGAGGCTATGACTTTAGTAATCAATAATTTTAATGAATTACAACTAAAGTTGGTAATTTAATAAGCCATAACGGTACTAAGTATTGACCTAGATAGGTTGATTTCTTGTATTTAATTATTTATTAGAGTTAAGGCATCCTAACAACATTTCACAGATTATTATACGAATTACATTAAATGGTGTTGTGTGCCAGAGTGAAAATGTCACTTACAAGGAAGCACAACTTACACAGAGAACATGCATATTATATTATAAAAATAAAAAATAAAATAGCCCTTTATTTCCATGGAAAATAATACAAGCACAATAATTACAATTTTCGTTACACAAATTTCACAAATACTTTTAATTTCAAAAATAACATTTTATTTATATTTACCTAGTTATAATAAAAATTTAAATTTCACAAATACCTATGAATTTCAAAAAGAGTAGGTAGGCTCTTTGTTGTATTACCTGTGTTGTATTTCATTCCAATACATAATAAAAAATACGCTTTATAAATAGATTGAATTTACAGCATTTTTTATGTAAGTTACTACAAAAAACTCGTTGCCTTTGGCCAAGGCATATTATATTAAGTTATATTATTATTATATAAGTTTCAAGTAGACAAGATGATATAGGCTCTTATTTCAGTGATAACAAAATCATAAATAAATAAATTGTATCATAAACTCATAACCAGGTACTTACACCTACCTGAAGGATTGTTCTTAAAGGGATAAAACGTATAGATTTTAATCTGTACTGTGTGAAATGGATTGCCTACCTGAAGGATTGCTCATATGGGTGTAAAACGAAAAGATTTTAATCTGTATTGTGGACATGTGTGACATGTAACATGGATACAGATACTCTTCGGGGATCATCGAGATGAGGGGTACCTACATATCCTATGTTTCTGTTAATTAATTCGACTGCAAACATTTGTTGCTAATGTGAAGCAATTCATCAATTCTATTCATCCTTTAAGTAATATATCTGAGACTACGCTGCGCGGGGCCACCCACACCGCTTTATTTTATAAATGCATTATTTTCCTTAGACGGACATTTTAAATTCGTTATTGGTATGTTTTGAATGGAATTTCCGATTTTAACAATTTGTATTTTACAGGTGTTGAAACGGTCTTTAATAAAATATCATTTAATGCGATAAGGACTGATACAGAGGTATGAATAATGTGGTTTGATTATATTGAGCAAATTATATCAACTTTTAAAATGTAAAAAAGTTGTTATAGTGGCATAACTACAGTAGTTGGATATATGGTATCGCGACACTTTTGTAAATAATGAGGTGTCTGCAAAGTCGTAGTACATTATTTAATTTTTATTCTATCATCAATAGTTTTCGCAGATAGCAAGAATATGTTAGGTAGTACGAACCTATAAATCGTGCGTGATCGTGTGTTAGGTAGTACGAACCTACATGAATTGTGAATCGTGCGTGATCGTGTGTAACTGGTAGTACGAACCTACATGAAATTGTAAATCGTGCGTGATCGTGTGTAACTGGTAGTACGAACCTACATGAAATTGTAAATCGTGCGTGATCGTGTGTTAGGTAGTACGAACCTATAAATCGTGCGTGATCGTGTGTAACTGGTAGTACGAACCTACATGAAATTGTGAATCGTGCGTGATCGTGTGTAACTGGTAGTACGAACCTACATGAAATTGTGAATCGTGCGTGATCGTGTGTAACTGGTAGTACGAACCTACATGAAATTGTGAATCGTGCGTGATCGTGTGTAACTGGTAGCACGAACCTACATGAAATTGTGAATCGTGCGTGATCGTGTGTAACTGGTAGTACGAACCTACATGAAATTGTAAATCGTGCGTGATCGTGTGTTAGGTAGTACGAACCTATAAATCGTGCGTGATCGTGTGTAACTGGTAGTACGAACCTACATGAAATTGTGAATCGTGCGTGATCGTGTGTAACTGGTAGTACGAACCTACATGAAATTGTGAATCGTGCGTGATCGTGTGTAACTGGTAGTACGAACCTACATGAAATTGTAAATCGTGCGTGATCGTGTGTTTAGGTAGTGCGAACCTACATGAAATTGAAAATCGTACGTGATCGTGTGTTTAGGTAGTGCGAACCTACATGAAATTGAAAATCGTACGTGATCGTGTGTTTAGGTAGTGCGAACCTACATGAAATTGAAAATCGTACGTGATCGTGTGTTTAGGTAGTGCGAACCTACATGAAATTGAAAATCGTACGTGATCGTGTGTTTAGGTAGTGCGAACCTACATGAAATTGAAAATCGTACGTGATCGTGTGTTCAGGTAGTGCGAACCTACATGAAATTGTAAATCGTATGTGATCATGTGTTTAGGTAGTGCGAACCTACATGAAATTGTAAATCGTACGTGATTGCGTATCAGGCAGTAAATGCATTATGATACTAGTTGACTGTATGTAGATGTGGGGATGAATTAATAATATACTGTAAACTTGTAGTTACCAAGATTTACTTCAGTTCTAGGTCGCCCCATATCTACCTACCACGAAAATTACAAACTTATTGCCAGCTCCGGAAAAGCTGAATTTCGAAGGAGACAACGCTACAGTTGCTTTAAGATTTAAGCAATGGAAAAGATGATGGTCACCAGGTTATTTCCCTTTTGCACAGGATTCGTAGTGGGAATACCAGACAGGTCTGTCACCTTTCCTCCTCTTGCGCGGCGCTGTAGGCACTCCTGCGCTGAGGGAATTCGGAATAAGGGGAGATCCCCTCTATCCGGGAAATTGCTCCAGGGGTAAACCCCGTTGGTGACTTCCCCGCTGTTGAGCGTGAGAGCCAGTCGTACGTCGCGCACGCGACTAGCCGTATGTCGCGAATTCCCCCTAGATGGTCGGAGGGAAGAAGGTCCAACAGCTCTCTATGTAGCGGTCGGCCTTCAGGGTTGCGCGCGTGCAGCGGCGCTGTCCCCCTTAGGTGAGGATGTGGCCCATTGTCGGCGCGGTTATACATAACACGTCCAGCCTGCTGTCGCGCGCTATCACCGCGTTCCGGACGTAGCGCCCCGCTCCTGTGATTTCTCGCAGGGCGAGGCTGGGCCTGGAGACGCTTGCGCTGCGTGGCGCCGCCAGAGCATACCATGCTGGCGCCGCGTACGTACTCTTAAGCCTAGATCGGATATAGCACTTGTAATGGGAATAATCGTGTCTGCACAAGATGCATCGTCGGACGGGCGCATTTGATGCGTCGTGTTACAGGTGCGCTAGGCGGTCGCGGTGCTACGGTGACAGCTGCAACAGCCAGTGGTTACAAATGATTGGATAATGCCTACCTACTAAAGAAAAGTTACATCCTGAAAAAGTCCAAGGTGCAGCCGAGGACGGTGCACGATCGACCCTCACTAAGCGGTCAACTACCCGACCGTGCCTATAAAAAGCCAAACGCGGCCAACGAAGGGTATGGTTGCTCAGCCGTCGAAGGGTAAGGTTGTCGGTACCTATGCTATGTGTCGGAAACTACGCTGCTTTGCTGTAAGTACGTTCCATATTTTAAGTAGCACAATTTGATGCTACAATTAAAGGTAGTCCCTCACTCTTACCACTTTGTGGTATGCAACTGTCATAGTAGGTAAATTAATGGGTCACTTAGATTATGCTGTCAAAAAAAAAAAAAAATCAACAAGTTTTGTATAGGTTCGGATATCTTATTATAAATTCTAATACACATTCCGTAGGCATTGCTTTGGAGGCCTGCATTTTGGGAAAGGCCTATGTCCGTATCAATTAATGTCTATTTTATACTGATATTTTTCTTTACTCAATACCTTTTTGTGACTTATGTATTGGGATAGGGCCATTGTAATGGTGATAGAAAACGGCACGCCGAGTATCCAACACTTTTGAAGGATGGATGTAGTAGTAAGGAATGTACTTACTCGTCGTGAGATAGGTACCTAGCTCATTTATTTCTAGTTGTTTCATAAATCTACGAGATCTACATATGGATTTTTAGAGCGATACTTTATTAAATAAAAAATAAATAAAAATCATGGACCCTAAACTGGGTACTGACCTGTGCTATGGGTGTCGGAGTCTCATATGCATGTATGGACATTTTAAAAACATGCTTGAATATATAGTATCGACATCCGGATGGTGTAACATGCCAGTTTACAAGATCGAATACAATCTTAGGCTTTGTGAAAACACAACTAGAAACCTAGTACTTCCTACTGACTGCAATTGCGACTATATAGTATATGATATCCGTTGATGACTAATCCAAAAAACAATACTCATTATATTACAAATACGCCACCAACGCATCAAACGCGGCGCGTGTCGTGTTTATGTCTGACATGAAGCGACTTGCTGACGGTTGCTGGCTGGACTGTTACTAACGATCTGATCAACTGGTGTCCTTCATAGGTTTATAATACTTAATAGATTGGCAATGCGAAAGAAAAATAACATAGATACTCATATTATGTTAGAGCGAAAAAGATAAGCGAGACCATTGCGTACACGCTATCAGCCGGTATAAGCCCAACGTCAGTTGTAAACGAAACAAATTTTATTACTGAACGATTCGTGAGTGTCTATATTCATGGTTGAAGTTACCGGCTTACTCACGTGTGGTTTGAGTCGAGAATGGTCCGACTGGTTTCGGTCTCTTGTGATGATCATCTTCAGGAGTGAACGTGCTCGCGGCGGGCACGGCGTTCACAAACAAATTTTGCTTATTTTTCTAAATCTTACGTTTGAAAGCGTACATTTGGTGTTAATTAGACAAATAATTATGGTTACGTATACAGTACCAGAAGGTAACTCATCTTAGAATGAAAATACATAGAAGTATGCATTTCATATGTAAGTAAGATTGAAATATTTAATTCTCCAATTGCAATGTTAGTGAACTTTGAAAAAAATAAAAAAGTAAAAAAAAAAAAAAATTTAATTTAATTAACAAATGGATGGGTGGTGCTGCGAGCTCGTTTGCTATCTTAATGTGGACTATGTTCTCGATTATTAAATTTATAATAAGGAAGGGATGTAGTGTATGTGATATATATATAATCTTTGCTTATTTAGTTTGTTATACAAGTAAAGCTGTAAAAACGTATCTAGAATTGTAAAATAAGTTCTTGCCAAATATTATAAAACAAAACTGAAAATCAAAGGTTTGCAAGATAATAATAACGATCAAACAATAAATTATATCAGTGTGACCGCCTGTTAATACGTGACTAGATTTTTAAAACTACGTTTAATTTAACTAAAAGCATAAAAGCGTTTACTTGCAGACTGGTTTGATTGAAAATATGTGAGAAGGTCAGCATTTTACGGTTAACTGCCGTTTTAGTAGCGGCATTAGTTGAGAGTTTTTGGGTTCATAGCAATAGCTAGTCTAGCAAGACACAGATGGTGTGTACGTATAATAATAACTTCCAAAAGGGTGAACCTATAATAAATAAAATATTTTTTGTTTGCTAATAATACCTAATAGAATAATAATAATAGAGATGCTCCTACCAGGGTTTCATTCAAAAAACGATTAAAGAGCATTTTTCAAATAAATAATCATAATTATCAATTTCTAAGGTTTGAATGTTTGTGTATGTACTCGTATGAATAGTAAGTATTTGTATATAACATGTTTTCTTAGCCAAACAGTTTTTATTCATTATATAAAAACTCATATGTTATTCATTATTGCCACCTACCATATTATTCTGGCCATCGCTCTGGGTCGACTGGTAGAGAATGCCCTCTGGCATTAAGTCCGCCCTTCGTAATCCTAGTTTGTAGGCTAAAAAAAATAACAAAAAATAAAATACAATGTATAAGGGGAAAAATTTGTGTAATTCTTGTTCTGAGTTTTCATTTCGGGGTTTTAAAAATTATTTTATCAGATACTGTACATATTCGTAGGCTCGACTAAAGCCTACAAATCGCTAGGGTTTGTGTTGAGGCAGTCAAGGGACCATGAAAGTGTTGCGGCGATAAAAATATTGTATAACGACTTCGTTACAAGTATTTTGGAAAGTAATGCAGTTATCTGGAGTCACATGAAGATAAATATACCTAAGCTCATGTTGGAGAAACTCAGAAGTAATTTCTGAGATGGACTCTTACTGTAAGCAGTACGCGTGCTTCGTGGGATTCCCTTACGTGTATCCAACACTGTTCCTGCTATGTTAGGGTACGATTCAATAGAAGTTAGAAGAGATGTATCCCTGATGGAGCATTTTTTAAACATCATCAGGGGAAACATTTCTAACCCTCCGGTGCTAGCACTAATAACACAATGTACCTGTAAGGTCGCATGTACGTCAGAATAGAGTTCCTGGCTGTAGGTTATAGTTATAGTAAAAAAAAGGTTAGTTATGGTAAGTGAATCACTCCTGGTACTAACATTGACATTGCTCAGCGGTGTCTTGGAATCAGAACCTGAACTTATTTTTTTCTTCACCTGCTGTATTTCGCAGAACGGCCGAAAGATAGATTCAGTTTGGTAAGTTAACGATTTGCAGTGACACTATAATATTTACTGTCTTTTAAATACTGTATTTAAAATACTGTTGAATAACTGAACAAATAAATAATTTAATTTTTTATTCTGATGTTGAGCTTGAGGATACCCAATAGGCTGATGCCCTTTCGTTACTGGTGCGTGCCGCTGGGTTATACACCCATAGCACAGTAAAATTACAATAATCTTCTCTCTGTGCCGATAGTCCCATAATAATATCCTTCGGAGTGACCGGCAATACTCTTAGAAACGGGGCTATTGCCGGTGTTATTGATTAATTTAATTCTAAAGTAGTGCCCTCTCATTATTCTTAGACTTATCAGCGTGAGTGGATCCTCACGCATATCGCATGCTTAAGATCAATCTCCTGTATTTTATCATTGGTAAACGTACGTTGTATTTCCGTGTTAATTAATACTAAGAACATGTTTTTTTAATTAAAATCTCGAAGTTCCTTAGTGTTGACCTACATTTTTAAGTTGCGAGGTCGACTGCTGCAAGTAATACGTTTATTTGGGACAGTTAAGCTTTATCAGTCAATAATATTTAGTGGAAAACTCAGGATGGAACATGTCGTATTTTTGTTAGTTTTTTGCTATGATGAATATTTGAATTATTTAGAATTCAGTAGAATAAAATCTGGAAACTGTGATAAGTTTTTGTTAAGATTGGATTAAATTAAATCATTCTACGATTTTATTCCTGATCAAAAATAATATTTGTCTAATTCTCAAAGTGCCGGTCTATTTATTGTTCTACGTTCTTAGAACGGCTTCCTTATACCTGCGTGACCTTGCCACTGTACGTGCTATACCTATACAATTGTCAAGTGTACATTTTAGTACACTATTATAATATTATTAGGTATTTCAAATTTATCTAGCTGAAAAAATCTTACCTAAGTACATAAAAGCAAAAGAAGATGCAAAAGCAATTTTCTTATTAACAATAAGAAAATTGCTTAAGAAAATGTTTAAATCGACAATTTTACAACAAGATCAACAAAGAATTTTCGCATGAACAAGGCACATAACTGATCAATGGCGTGAGGATGATTTCTTCGTAACTACTAAAATCTAGTAATGATTTAAAATATACATAACCGGATTTCTAGCATGTATTAAAGTATGCCATGAAGATTCATCGTCTGATTTTAATACAATTTGCATCAATCCAATTAAAATCAAATGATTTTAATTTGGTGGGACTAAGATTCTCAACAATTTAATGTTGTCATCAAACCCATGTTGTTTTTGAAAAAATGTTCTTGATCTTGAAAAGTCATAAAATATCTTAACGCATCTTAACGTGATTAAAGGCCGAACTAAGTTGTTGTCCGAGTCTACTAATGAATTAGATTATTATGGAAGATTAAGATTTCGATATGGTAGATCGAAACTATTACTTTATATTAACAGTTAGATTATTATTATTATTATAGAAGGCATCACTGGTCAGTTAAATGTAATTTTATCTTTATGATACTTTACTTAGTCTAGATCTAGGTACAATCAATTGTATTAATGCAATGTACTCTATTTCTACAAAAATATTTTCATAAATATATTGGCATGGTACAGTTCAAATATGTATAGATTTAAACAGCTCTCGAAGGGATTTTTTGGGATTAAATTCTAGATTTTTGGCACCAAACATGTCATTGATCACATTTAGTGTTTTATTTAGGTTTTCATTGGTTTTCTTGGTTTCCTACCATTATTAATATGGAATTTTTCGTATAGTAACAATTTCAATTAATACATCCAATGCTTACATTTTGTATTTCTAACTTGATTTTAGTGCCTTACTATATCATTGATTGATATATATTTATTAATAAGACAAAAATAAATGCCTACTAACAATTTAGCGAACGCAATGTTTCCGGATTCGACGGGCCTTTACGTTGTACTTGTAGCACATAGGTTTTACAACATTCGACACGATAGTCGAAGTCGATTACCATTACTATTTCGCAATCAATGAAGGGTTAGACGCTCAGAGACTGACCGATTCGTTACAAACCTAATAAAGAGTGTAAGTTGAGACATAAGGAAAATGATCATTAGGCAATGTACTATATGGCAGCGTATCGTTCGATCCACCAAGAATATCGATTTAATATTTTGTTGAGCTCCACTTGAGAGCGTATATGACTAATGTCAATTTTCAGTCAATGTCAATAATGTAGCCACGTCATCGCTTATGTACGTAAATCGTTGCCTACTGCCTCAGCCTCAGAGACTGAATTTTCCTATTGTAAAAATATTGGATTAAAGTAAGTACTTAAGTAAAAAAAAATATCGTTCTCCGATACAAAATAAAACACACGTCGTGTCCGTGATTTCAAGCAGTGCTTCTAACACGATCACTATCTATGACTTACAAAAAGCCAAGGCCATTCGATTGCACCTTTAAGCTAATATCTACAATTCACGTGAACAATAAAGTGTAACATTAGACTGTTGCGAAGTGAGCAGTTATGTCGCGGAGCTGTTATGATGTCAATGCTGCAAAGCAGAGCACTAAACCAATAGGGACGTAATGCCTTGTAACGCTTGTGCAATGTACTTACATCCAATGCAGTATCAAATGATAACCACCTACTTCTTGTGTAACTGGGAGTAGGTATACAGATGAACTTTCACACTTCACGTCTTCCTGTAAAACTGCGGATAATCTAATGTGATGATTGTGTTTTATGTAAGAAGGTACCGAAAGTAAATAGATTAAAATACTAATTTGCAAAAAAATATTTCATATTTATTTTAATGTTCTACTAAGCCCCGCTCGGGGCGGTCAGACTCTACAACGCGTAACTCCACAATCTCGTTGTAGAGATTTTATGACAACGTCAAATTCGCTTGGAAGGCTCTTTTACATGGTCTTAGCTTTACTAGTTACTAAACCTTGGCCACGAATCAACTTTAAAAGTATCAAAATGTCACATGTCACCATGTTGTGACGATTTTTTTAATTCAAAGATTAACTAAAAAAATTGTCACGACATTTCGACTCCATTTAAATTAACACATCACTACACTACTTTTTTTATGTATAGGAAATAAAATAGTAGGTATGATTATTATGTTCGAATTGATATAATATAAAGGTAACGTGCCTCTTGAGATAAATTAAATACCTGTTGGCATGTAGCTGTAGCTTTAGGTTGAAAAAGTGCATAGATACGAGTACGTGCGAACGGAGTCACGGAAACTCCATGAAACTTTAAATCGCCCATTGAAACGTGGTAAATGTATGTAATCTAAGTGGGAATAGCTGGTGTTTTGTGGCGTCTCATATCTATGATAAATGGTTGAAATTCTAGATTCCGCCGTCTTTCCTGCTAATCAGTGGGTGGATGATGAAGTTGAAGATGAAATTACCTATTATAGGCAATGCTATAATTTCCGCAGAGTACGTCTATTCGTTTCGTTTTTTACAAGTTTTTTTTTCAAGTATCTTTTTATTATAATATACCCAACAAAAATGATTGCAAATACTTTACGAACATCCGGTAAGTGTAATAAAAGACGTAACAATATTTCTGTTTGTGCTCGGAATAAGTTTTAGACTGGAGATTTTTTGCTTGAGATAAAATCTAAAGCTTTTTATATTTTCAACTGTACGGATAAATATACAAGCGGATAGGCTGTTTTAATCGACAATATCTGAGCGTAGCCGATGCGGGTCGTAAGCAGGATAGAAAAAAGTAAGGAATTTTTGTTATATAACGCTAACGCTGTTATTCTCAGCTTTGCAGTTTTCCACATTTTCGAAGGTTCGAGCGATTAGAAAGCGATGCGTGTTGCAAGTACGAGGCATGGAGCTCCTTGCTTAATGCACGACACGTGCTCGGCTTTCGTAGTGGACGACCAAGGCTCACAGACAATAAATATTGTGTAACGTGGATCGTGATAATAATCAAAATATTGAAATGTCATCGGGTATGCATGCCCTGGGAGTTGGCTTACTTATGTCTAGAGACTCAAAAAAATCTAGTAATGAATGAAAAAAATGTAACTATTCCTTTTTCCAACATACGATTACAAAGAAAGACACAGAAGGATTGGACACAGACACAAGGATATACCATTTTCTGTCCTGTACCATACCTGTCTTATATACTGTATCTATGTCCTAACTAAAGTGTGTACATAAATTATTAAATAAATAAATAAGGATTTTACTAAAATTATTTCGTTAAATAATATTTTTATGGAAAATATAAAAATATTATTTATATATTTAACCAAAAGTGTGTGTAGTCCGTGGTATTAATATATTGTAAGAAATTCTCCCAGTTAGCGAGCTGAAATGTCAATGAGCAGGCCACGTCGCTCATAGAGACTGACTACTGATGGTGAAGAGACCACGACTTGGAAAATGTCAGTTGGACTATTAATAAAGGGTGATAGATAAGATAAATTAGCAAATATTCATTGGCATATTGATTAAGCATTTTTAGTGTCCTGTTCTGCGCAGCTCACGTTCATTAACATTGCCATCGAAAGTTTATAATCACCACCAGGACCAATAGGACAGGACAATACATAGGTCTCGGCCCACCCCTTACTGCAGAGATGCGAAAAGCGAAGTTCTCAGCAATAACACGAATTGACTGGCCCGTTGGCGTAACCCAATCGGTAGAAACTCGACCTTCTGCGCCGGGAGTAGTGGGTTCGAATCCCACTTGTGTTTGTTCCGTGTCTGGATGTTAATATACATATTGATATAATATATATATAGTAAGTATTTAAAAAATATCTATGTACGAGTATGTATAGTACAGGCTCTGGCCTGGAATGGGGTCAGATAACCAAGTTAGATGTCAAAAAAAGTGAATATGTGAATTAAACTGACTACTATTATTAAATTTATCAAGTTAATTGCTAATATAATCAAAATCTATCAGCTTAAATTACTGATCATGGATCTCATTTAGAATAGATACTATTTGTAAATGTTTTCGTTTTAATTAAGTTTTTTTTTGACGTGATAACGTCTTATAAATTGATGAACAGCGCATATGAAAAAGTGTCCCGTTCCGCCTGAGTGTTTTTATTAAATTATTTTAAATTTTATTTTACACACGACAACATTGGCGGTTCCATGGCTCCGAAATAGGGAACTGTCAAAATAAATATATAGACTTGTCTGTTGTCTGTTATCTTTGTATTTTCAATTTTCCTTTTTTGTATTGTATAAAATAATTGTTATTACGTAAATCTATTGTCCGTAAACCGACTTTACAGACAACCAGTTTTTTTTCTTTTTCCACCTACCGCAACTTTTTCCCACTCAACCAGGGTATGACTGGTAGATAATGCCATAAGGCATTAAGTCCACCCATTGTATATCTCTTTAGAGGTGTCAATAAAGTTAAATAAATAAATAAATAAATATCCAATAAGTAAGCTAAAAGAAGTAAGTCTTATTTCCTACTCCTAGGTTATAGATTATAGAAATATAATTAGAAACGTACAAATAATGCAGCGTAGGAGCACGAGTAACTCACTCCTGGTCAAGTCAACGCATGAGCGGGAGGGACCACTTAATTTAAGTGATGCCGGTTTGTTACTTTGTTTACATAAAAATATCTTACGTAAAGAGACATTCCTGCACATTTTATATTCTCATTTAGCTTGATAGAAGTAACGATAAAAAATATTATCAGCGCGTTTACTATAATGCCCATAGATCAAAACGTCCAATGATTAAAAACGTGCACTCTTTTGTTTATTATAAACGTGATTCAAGTCATTACTGCGTTTGTGAAAGTACGATACAATCAAAATACCTGTTTTCTCGATACGTTATATTTTAGTGCAAGTATTGAACGAGTTTGAATCATATAAAAGAAAGATCGTGGTGTAGCCGTGGTATTACTTATTAGGCCGATATGGCTACGGTGCTACGACAAATGTATCGTGATTGATTTCCGGCAGGTGCGAGTCATAAATTGATTAAATAAGTGTAGAGCAGTATAGTAGTAACGGAAAACACTAACGTAATAATAATGTAAAAGATTACGTTATTTATTAGAATTATAAAAGGTCCTTAGGTACCTGCGCAGTAAATAAAAGTTAGTTAGGTGATTCAGGTGCAATAAACATTGAGTAGTTACTGAAGCAATTCAAATATTCCTTATTTATTGCTAACTATAATTTACTATTATAGAAGATTGCTTGTAGAGATGTGGTTATTCACTTATATTTAAAATGTCTTTTGAGTTCAAGTAGCCTTCGGCATAAAATTCTAAAGAAAATGCAAGCTAACGTAATGCTACGTTTTAGCGGTTACGTAGACTAATCGTTCGAGCTGCATTGAGGCGTGGGTGTTACGTTGCAACTATCGGTCCGTCAGTTATGAACTCGGAAGCGTTTCCTCAAATTATGTCGATCTGGCTCACGTACACTCGTGCGGGTACACCACCAATGAATACGAATAGGTATTTCTGAACGCGATTTTCCCACAACAAAATTTACATATATATTTAAGTAACGAAAACAATGGCGCATAAAATGATGCAACCCCGCCTTTTGTCATCGAAACTGGTTCAAAAAGGTCCTTTGTATTTTTAGCAACTAATAGGGTCAGCTTGCGAAACATTACACATCTGTCTGAGATTGATTACTATGTCTTTGGGAACTCTACAATTGGCCAATGTATAATGTGTTTCCTAAACTAATGTAATAACACAGAATAATAGTACAAGTAAATTAATAAATTTGTACGCCATTTAATGGCTAGGTGTAATGGATCTCTCCTGACTGTACCATCATTATAACCTATACCTAATGACAAATAAAGATTGAATTTGAATTGAATAAGTTTTTAATACAGGCTTTGTTTTATTGATTACTTAATTTTTCTCTGAAAAGTCGTTGTTTCTATGTAGGTAAACATAAAATTATAGTACCTATTCAAAAAGACAAGTTTACAAAACACTTTTTTTTTCGCTGCGACCCATAGACGTCCCACTGCTGGACACTGGTCTCCCCCACAGGCACAGCTGCGGGAGGTCTAGAGCATACTAATTATAACACTTATTGATTTGTACCTAAATATTGGTCAGTGGAAAACCCAAACATAATATAACGCCACGGCCACGGCCACGTTCTCAGAATAAACATTAAATCCTATTTATTTGCCATGTTTTATAATAAACGTATAAACCTGTAGAGACTTTCTAACATGTGGTAAAATTGACAATTAATTATCCTTTAACACCGTTACCGGAATACATTACTGACAAACACGCATTTAACATAGTTCTTATGCGTCACGTATTCACCTAAATAAATTTTATACAGTTATACAATATACAACCGTACATACATCCTACTAATATTATAAAGGGGAAAGTTTGTAAGTATGGCTGGATGGATGGATGTGTGTTACTCTTTCACGTAAAAAGTACTGAATGCTGCTGCTGCATGCTGAAGCTTATACATCAGAATAACACATAGGATACAATTTAAAAAGATATTGTGTGAATTGTTCAAAATATGACGATAAGTGTCAATTAAGTAGGAAAAATCTACCATCTGCAAGCTATTCTGGCCTGCGCTGCCAAAACCGCTAGTTACACATATACACATATAAAGTACGTGTACATATGTAATGTATGATGGAAATGTTTATCTTAAATAATCTTACAAAAAAGCCCGCTACAGTACATAATTTCTATACTTATGTGTAAGCCATTAAGTATAGCCAAAATAGTGAACCATGACTACAATAAAATAATGATACTTTTTTCAAATGCACATTAATTTATGTATAATTACTAACTAAATTATGGTAGTAATAAATTGATTCCTGAATGAAAATAGATATACTTTTATCGCTAGGTGTAAACGAAACTATTGTAATTACACGCGAGCGAAGCTGCGGGCGTCCACTAGTAGGTATAGGTATATTTTGAAGTTACTATGCCTACGTAATACTCTGATTTTATCAGTTGTAAAATTCAAATTTTACACTTATTACGCAGTACTATTTACTAGTGTTTGTTTATTTAATTAAATAAATGAAAGACTCACCAAATGCATGAAATCAGCTGATCGTATGTGAATTCTTAGAGCCTTCCGCTTTCCTATATTTTTGAAACAAGAGCGGTGCACGCAAACCACAGACACGAGATGGCTAGTAAGTCCTGCGTACGTCTAGTTTTAACAATCAAGTTTATTGACTTAGTATGAGGTCACATAGGACGGTGTTTGAAAGAAAACTCGTAATCGGTACGTATTATCTGCAGCAACTGCGTGCGCGGCGCGGGAAAGTGCTGCGAGAACTGCCTTACTTGGCCACCCGCGAGCCACCACCGCGCCCGGTTCGGCTACAGACGCTGTCATCAGACCTGAACTTTCATTAAAGGTTCTTTTGCCTGGATAACTTTAGTTATTTAGACATTTTAGGCGGAAGACCCTATAAAGAATCTATATGTAGAGTTCACTCGGGGCAGTAATACTGCCGCCCTAGAACCTAGTTTCTGCCTCGTATAACCTCGTAGTACCTACACATCTGTCTTCGTGTCTCGTAGTACCTACACACGACCATCTTTACCAGACTCTTACTAACTAACCTACTACCTTGTACTATTATTCTGTGCTACTACTAATATTATCGCTTATCAGTTATCACCCTCTTAAAACTTCACTAACCATCCCTACATATTGTCTTGTTCAGAGTAAGTATCACAGTGGGCATATGCAGCAGTGTGGGTGTAAAAAAAAATTGCCGATTAAATAGTCTATAATCGAAATATCTCCAAACGGCGATGTAGGTATTCTCATGCTACAAACTCTCATTATATTATTTGATTAGGTATATTTAAATGACTAGATATCAGATTGATCGTTGAAATTCGTGACATTTTAACACAAGGTTTACAAGGAGAGTCTTTTTTTTTATAATATAGACGGACAAACAGACATACGGGCCACCTGATGGTAAGTGGCCATAGTAAGTCTCTGCCATTGACAAAATATAGCGACGAGATCATGAGATTTGAGCGGTTAAAACATTGATATAAGATGTTCTAATGGGTTAAAATTATTGTATAGGAAACACGTTTCTTTAAGTGCTTTCAAGTGTTTTTAATATATAAAAGTCGACAGCGTATTTTATAGGTATCATACATTTTTAACTCCGTATATAATGTGCCATTTATGTTATGATTTCGTGCTACTTGTATTTTATATACTTATTATGTATTTCATCTAGGAAATACGTATAAATTTCCATCTACCTACACGTAATAAATTGTGTGATGGTCTTATGCCGTATGTTATATAATATCTTCAGACAAGATGTTGATTACTTTTAATTTACTAGGTTGGAACTGCAACATGTTTTATGCAAAGTCAAAGCACAAAGTAGATATTAGGGACAGAGATTAAGCTACATATGAACGTGCAAATCGGTTGCACTCCTACAAGCACGCGGGACATCTATGTGTGGCCACTGGCCGCTTGTCGCGTACGCGGCGAGACTGGAAAAAACCGGTTGACGCTGTCACATCAAGTTGAAAATCGCAGGGTAATCGCTACGCACATTGTTGGTTTTGTTAGTTGCAAGTTTGAATATCTAATATAAAAACGTGGTATTAATAATAATGGTTGTATATTGTACTGTGTGTATGAATAATGCTAGAAGAAATAAAAATATATCATACTTTAACTATCCAAAGGAGTGCAATAGGTAAGTAAATATTTGATTATTACTTTTTCAAGTAAGTACCTTTATTTTACGGAATTATCCTTTTTTTAATAAGAAATGTGTACTACAAGGTGTGTTTTTACCTTTTTATTATTATTACAAGCTTTTACTAAACATTTGTAGGTATGTGGGTGGGTTTTTTGCGAGCTCCACTCCTTCCTAGGACGAGGGTGATCTGTTATGCGGATGACACCCTTGTCACAGCTCGCGGAGGAAGCTATGAGGAAGCAGCTCGTCTGGCCAAGGTTACCACATCACTTGTCGTAGAACGAATTGAACTGCTGGGTCTACGGGTGTCTGTTCATAAAACAGAGGCAGTCCTGTTCCACGGGCTACACAGAGGCGTACCTCGCGGCGCATGTATAACCATACATGGCGTTGGGGTTGAGGTGAAAGCCCAAATGAAATACCTTGGCCTAATCCTTGATAGTCGATGGAGGTTTGGAGCACACTTCTCCCAGCTAGCGCCTAGGCTAATTAGTGCTGCCAGCGCCCTTAGCAGACTTCTGCCGAATATAGGAGGACCAGGGTCGCCTTGCAGACGTCTTTATGCTGGAATACTAAGGAGCATGGCACTGTATGGTGCACCAGTCTGGGTGGATTCGCTCACCGTTGATAACAAGAGATTACTGCGTAGGCCGCAGAAGGTTATAGCGGTGAGGGCAATCAGGGGGTACCGTACGGTGTCCTGGACGGCGGCGACGCTTCTTGCAAGCGACCCTCCATGGGAACTCCAAGCGGAGATGCTGGCAAAGGTGTACTGCTTCCGAGCTAATTTATCTATGGAGACACGACCAACAATGGGAGAAGTGGAAAAGTTCAGAACAATAGCCCAGGGTGATGTAATCCGAAGGTGGAAGGATGCCTTGGAGACCCCTATTGCCGGAATAAGAACAGTGGAGGCGATCCGGCCACATCATACTCGTTGGATCTCAAGAGAGCACGGAACAGTCACGTTCAGGATGGCGCAAATTACTTACTGGACATGGCTGTTTTGGAGAATATTTACACCGGGTCGCAAAACGGGAAGAGACAGCTGCCTGTCAGGAGTGTGGCGCACCTGAAGATACCGCGCACCATACCCTCGTTGAGTGCGCTGCTTGGGGGCCACAACGTCACACACTAGCGGCTATCGTGGGAGGGGATCTCTCGCTGTCGAGTGTAGTAAATTCTATGCTAAATAGCGAGAGATGCTGGCAGGCAATGGCCACCTTTTGTGAGCAAGTAATGCAACAAAAGGAGGCCGCGGAACGGGTTAGAGAAAACA
Source organism: Carterocephalus palaemon (assembly GCA_944567765.1). NCBI lineage: Eukaryota > Metazoa > Arthropoda > Insecta > Lepidoptera > Hesperiidae > Carterocephalus > Carterocephalus palaemon. The sequence goes on along the minus strand of OX155643.1, from coordinate 6,520,753 downwards.
GCACACACGCTAACCCGCTCCGCAGAAGGAGACTTGGGGGCAGAAGACGGCGCTATGCGCATCTCCTCGCCCCACCATAGACGAGCACTAGCAGGCAGATGCCGCAAGGCGCGCGTCGAGGCGCTACGGTAGTAATGCGCAAGCGATCCCGTAGCGTCTCACTTCGACGCTGAGGGTGCCGCTGGGTTTTAGTGGGTATTCCGTAATCGGCGAGTCCCACATACCCGCCCGACCTTATGGCCGGGTGGGATGCGTAAATTGCATTTCCCAGCGATAAAAAAAAAAAAAAAACGGTATGTGGGTGGGTTGGTACGTACTATGTGTTTTAAATTTAAGTATTGCAAGTGAGATTTGAACCACATCCAGATGTCTTATTGAACTGAAATTTTTCCTGCGTAACTTCTGTGACAGTACAATAATATGATAGATTATAACCTGACGCTGCAGCTAGGATTTGATATGCCATGTGAGTGTTTCCTGATACATTACTTGAAAAAACTATATATTAGATTTAGAATTTTCCATACCATAAAAATAAATAATAAAATATTAAAAAATAAAAATTATAAAAATAAAATTATTAGAGTAAGAAATTTGTAAAGTATGTTATTTTCTATTTTCTATTCTGTATTGGTTCTTATTGTAGTATTCTTTTTATATTCTGAATAATAAAACTATTTAACAAATGATTTCTTTAATTTCTCTTAACCTGTTGTGACAACCCTACCAAAATAGGTAACAATTTTGCATGTTCTTAAGAAGCTTAGCCTCTGTCCCTAATATCTACTTTGTGGTCAAAGTCACATTGGCATCATTTCAGCCAGTTTCAACAACGTGTCTTAACTTTTTCAACATTGCACCCAAGAGTATGTCACGGTCGGTCTCTCTTATACAACAGTTATCTTATGTGATAATTGTTGACTTTTCTTGAACAGATAATAACATTTCATATATTTGTCGTTTTACCTACCTACTTATTTATATTATATTTAAGATGGCAGTAAAGTGCAAGGCAAAGGCTCGGACCTTTTACAGATATAAACAGAGCGTAACAACAAACTGGAGATACAGATACTTGACCTTGACACTAAGAAGACTAAAAAAAACATAAACATGGACGTAATTTTATCAGCTACATCTGTTTAACATTAAAATTTAAAGCAGGTTGTGTAGCTTGCGTTATAATACAGTTATGTGCACATATTCGTAATGTAACGGAAACTTGCATGCCCTATGATATATCCGTGAAGATGGATGTACCTATAGTTATGATGATGATAATCACGCAAAACTTAAAGGACGATGAATTTAATATATAAATAAATATTGTTTACATCTATCATCTATAATCAGGTAATACACAATTTTTAAAATATACCGCCTTAGCTTCTCTCTGCTTAGCCCAAAGGTTGACTGGCAGAAAATGCTCTTAGCATTAAGTCCGCCTTTTGTACCATATTTAGGTATAATAAAGCGTTTAATAAATAAATAAATTTTAACTTAGCAACATACTCATCTGCCAAATATATTTACAAGTAGCTTAAAATAAAGCTTACCTATTACTCAGTCATATTTTTGATGTAGGTCTGTTAGGAAACAAAGAAGTAACCTTTAAATTTGACTAACTCTGCACAATATTATCCGTCTACGAACGAAATAAGACGATGTTGTGGAAAGTGACTGGAATGCATTCATCGCCCAGAGCAAGTAATAGAAGCACTGAACGCCTGTTATTACTTTATTATTTCAAACTTGCTGTTACTGACATACGGGTAAAACAACAAACAAGAGAGAGGACTTTCGATAATAATTTGAAGGCCGTACGGAGTTACGAGTATTTCCAAATAATTAGGTATTACCAAACTCTCCTATGAACATGTTACATGGGTTTAAACTATTAAGCTCTCTTCTCATAATATTATTGATTGTGACAGATTAGAAAGGTAAAGCTATATAATATACATAAATACACTGAGTTAAATAAAATATCAATGCATAAATATATCTCATACCTACTATGACACTTCCCCTTGCAAATTAAAAATGGCCTATTAATCAGGAAATTTTATAATATCTTGGATTTTCATGTTTTTATATAATAAGCTTAACCTCTTTACTTTGTTTTGCTTGGTGCTTTCGACAGCAACTTTTGAGATGTTGATGATTTTAGGAAGGATATTGCAAAAAATATCAATAATTTTCCTCTCATTATTAGATAGATACAGAAAATGCCTATGGGCATCAACTCCGCCTATTGTTATTCTTTTAGAATTGGCAATTAGTTTGAATGAAATAGTTAGGTACTTATTATTAAAGTGAAAGAAGGAAAGAGCGCGTCTGCTAGTCGAGTATAATTTTGCAAGTTAAGTACTAGATTATATTTTGCAATAGATAAAATGTTATTACTTAATTGGCAATTTGCCGATGTTACAACGTTCGTGGCGAAATTAATATTTAAACAGATTTGATATAAGTAGGTATGTAGTTCAATTTTTCATCGATTTGTTCTTCAGGAGATCTGACTAAAAGTCAGATCTTTCTCCTCTGCAGAATTGATGACTAAAAGGTCATCATCACGAAAATCATGAAAACCTTTGATTTTCGTGACCACTGTTGAGCATAACATAGTTCTCTTATCGGAATGAGAAGACTCAGGTATATAGGTAGCATAGGTATATATAGGTAGATAGTCCACTACAATTTTCTAGTTCGGTTTGCAAACTCCACAATGTCTTTGAAGTTATAGAGAATCCGCAGGCATGCCGGTTTAAATATGTTTTTCAAAACCGTTACAACAAAGGCATTTAGCTAGATATTTATTGCTAAAAACGCTGAGTGCCGCTGGGGTTGCATCAAGATTCTAAAAAAATTGTTCCTACATACCAATTGCATAGATAGGTAGGTACGTGATCTATGAACACAAAGAGGTTTGCGATTCGATGCAGTCCATTCCGCAGAAACCATAATTTCCCAGTAAGAACTGAGAAATACGGCAGTTATTATGTTTACAAATACCGACTTGCATACTGACCCAATCAGATGCGCCGCACGTTATGTAACTAAAACACGGTAAACGCCGCTGTTACGACACGCGAGTGCAAACGTAAATTAACGTTTAATTCTAGGGTCTGTTTTAACCTGTTGCTAATGCCGGATTTACATTGCAAAATTGGTTTCGTGCTTTATTAAATTTCTGTCGTACCTACTCTTTACTCTTTATCTACTACATTACAATGTAACTAGTAGGAATTATGAAGGTTACATAGTTACATGTTAAACTACATACTAACGTAGGTATATTAGTTACTTAATAGGTACTAACGTATAGGTAATATTATTTAGTTGATGATGATGAATGATTTTGATTTTTTAAATGTATGATATGTAACAACGCACCTATCTAACCCAATATTCCTGATCTTTAATCCTTACTCTGAGGAGTTTTATTTTAGTCTCAGTTGTTCGCATCTTTTATATTTAGTTTAAAACCTAAGAAAAAAGCAGTGAACTCCATCAGCACTTTTACATAACCGAGAAAATTTTAGTATTTTTTACGAAGCTACGAAGCTAGGCGTTTCAGAGTGCGAGGCAGTAAAGATCTCCCAAACCGTTTTGTGAAAGGCCACCACATTCAGCCAGTCTGGATGAAAATGGAACTTAAATGGTGAATGACGCAAAGGTAAAATTGGTGACTAGCGTCGTAACTTCGGGAGTTTCTGCGTGTACTCGTTCATACGCTCGTTAACCCGGTAGAGGGAGCATCTCAATAAAACTACTTCAATTTAAACACAAAACCTAACAATAACAATGATATTCCAAGCTATTCGCTGCACGGGCGCTGCGTACGGTATTTGCAGGCTTCCTTGTGTCCATCGTGCGGAAATTGGCAGGGGACGTAATAGGTCAATAGAACAACTTGTGAATTATAAACCATTGAAAGTTGCAACTTCTCTGACAGTAGGTAAACACTCTATTACACACCTAGCACACGGACAGAGAATGTCTCCATCATTAAAACCTAATTAAGCACATGCAATCGTCATTCAGCACCACTTCCCCCTATGATGTCATTTGTTGCTACATATGGTCCATATAGCTACAGAGTGACAATAAGGCAGTGATGACACATGGGTTTAACGGGTCCGATAGCGATTATCCATACACTTATTGCATAGAGAAAAATTAAAGGGCTTATACATATGAATTAAGTTATTTCAATATACGTACTCGTATATCTATTATTTTATGATCGACAATTACAGAATAAATTGGCCTTAATTATTCGGTTTTAGTTGGTTTTAGCTGGCGCCGTACAGCGGATTAAAAAGTTCAGGTTATTATTTATGTACCTACTATTTAACAATACAATTAAGTATGGGACAGTGGTCGCTGAATTTATTTTTTCCGAAAAATCACATGTCGCGTCTTTAATCTAAGCTTAGAATCATCGAATTCATATTTTACTGCTACAAATACTACAACCTTCTTATAGTCCGGTCACAATATCTTTTCACCTGGTGTCGATGAAAGTCATGGCGGCACTCTGGTACGGTGTGTAAAACAAGCATCACTGGGAATTTTAAAAACTACAATTTCCTTTTTTTGTGCACTGATTGAATTAAAGATTTCTTACTTAATGTAGTCATGATTATGTGATAGAAAATTCATTCTAGCGAAGTGCATAGACAATGAACCTCCAGTTACACTGCTTTAGAGGCGACCGTCTTAGTCCTCAAGGGCAGCAACGCATCTGTGACTTGGAACTATTACTAACACCAACTAAAAGGACTAATTTTCACTAACAGTTCCTGCCTCAGTCCTTGTATCCACTAACGAGCTGACCAAATGTTCTTATTAACTCTCTCTGCTAACTGGACTAACCAGGCCCTATTAGTCTTGTGCAAAGTCAGTAGCAGTTGTCATGGGCGGCAACAGATGAGTACTGCTACAAGCTCGTTTGGTTATCATACATCCTTAAAAAAGAAAAAAGCTGTCTTCTATAATTATGAACTGATAACTCATCATTGATTTTCTTTGTAACTTTATTAATATCTCGGGTGCGCAAAATACGAAAGATGGAGGCCAAAGCAAGGCTTCTAACAAACACCACGATTGCAATACTTGGCATTATGATCATCATATTGGTTTTAAGTAACAACTTATTTTATTCGTTGCTATTAGCCAATAACACCACATCCAATAAAAAACTCAAATAAAAAGAAAAAAAAAAAAATTAATTAAAAGGTATATACATTTATCCCAGTGTAATCATATTGTCTGTAGTTTCGGCGTGCAACTGATGGTTGCCGCAAGTAGCCGTGGGAACCACATGGTGCGGGCCTACGATAGAGAACTGCAGAGAACAATTTGGTTCTATGGTGGCACCCGTGTACACTATGCAGTTCTGGAGGACACACCTGAAAAATAAACACACTTAATGACTTGCGATTCATAGCATTAGGTATAGAAGCTATAGAAGGATTTACGAAAGGCGCGTACAACACATCCAAACATTAACAAGGATAATAAAGGTAAATTGCCATCTTAAGATTTTGGTTTGTGAGTTTAATTTAATAAGAACCGTACTATATAATATCAAAGTTACATACTATACGTAATATTACATTATATTATCAAGAGGTAGTCAAGAAAAACATTAATTTTGTAACTGTAAAAAATTCATAGGCGCTACCCTGTTTCAGACGTCACATTACGGCGTTGGTCCGAGTTTTTATCAATGGTAATAACAATCAATTGTTGGCTGGCCACTAACCCCTCCACCAATCCAAATAGGATGGAGTATGCTGTAGAACTCCTGCAGCTGTGTCTGTGGGGAAGATCCGTCAGTGATCCCAACAGTGGGACGTCTATGGATTGTCTTTGTGATCTTTTTAGCAGGATACTTAATAAAACTGATACTTGATGATACTGATTATTGCCGTAATTTAGTCCAACATTCATTAATTAAGTATTCTTAAGAGTTTATAGTAAGTGTTCGCTCGCTCGCTGCGACCCATAGACGTCCCACTGTTGGGCACGGGTCTCCTCTCAGAATGGGAGGGATTAGGCCTTAGTCCACCACGCTGGCCAAGTGCGGATTGGCAGACTTCACATGCCTTCGAGAACATTATGAAGAACTCTCAGGTTTCCTCAGATGTGTCCTTCACCGTTATAGCAAGTGACATTTAATTTCTTAAATCGCATATAACTTAGAAAGTCATTGGTGCGTACCGCTGGGGTTTGAACCCGGACCGCTCGAGTGAGAGGCGAGTTCGATAGCCACTGGGCTGTTACCGCTGTTTTGAGTAAGTGTTAATAGTATATAAAATAAAAAGCTATGTAGTGATTGTAATTAACTAACCCTTCTTTGATAGCTACATTATTCATAATGATACAATTGGTTAGTCTGACTTTGTTTTCCACAGTGCAGTTGCAACCAATAACAGTGCTTTTGATAGATGTCTTTTCATGAATCACAGATTTGTCTCCAACAGTCGATTCTGATATTTGGTTAGTCTTCACGTCACTATTGTCACAAAACATATTGGAAAATGGTGTGCCCGTCAGTTCCTCCCATTTAGCTTGAATCTGAAAATAAAATAAACTTGATGAGTGTTGGTTGGAATATTTGTATGAACTGTATAGATATTTAAGTTTGAACATTATAAAGGATTTTAATGAAACTCACAGATGGCGCTAGTTGTACATTAATTACTTTATGTACTTTTCATATCTAAAGCTTAACCTAACTTAGAATCCATAGATGTCCCACTGCTGGGTCTTCCCACACATTAAAATAATGAGGTTGTGAAAACAGAATGTATACAGTTCTTCTACCTGTTATGTGGAAACACTTTAAATCTTATTGATAACTAGAGACCGGATTATATGCATTTGCATATTTGCATATTTAGCCTATATTAATGATCACCGAGATCATTGCATATTTTACCTAATATCTAGTTGTTTATGATGCATATTATCGGTACATTTACAATATTTTTCTGAGTGCAATGCACTCACTCTGCGTTCCGAAATGCGATAATAGTGATAATAACGCAAAAAATTTGATGACAATGACAATTAATACAAAAATGTTAAAATGATTGGATTAAATGGAGGGTTCATTATCAAATGTGTTTTTTTTTTCAAATTGTATCTACCCAAAATGGCTCAAATATAACTAAAAATTTGTAGATTTTAAAATGCGACCTAGTAGATTTCAGTAAATTTTAGCAGTGTCTTTGGTAGATTTGGTAGAACCGTCTGCATATTCTGCCAATTTTCATGCATATTTCAAGCATTTTCATGCATATTTGCATGCATATAACAAGCTATTTATGTTGCATATAATCCGGTCTCTATTGATAACACTGCATAGCAGTAAGTTAGTTGTAAGCCATTAGCTACAAAACTCTAGATTATTCCAGATACAAAAATAATAATTATAAGAAACTATGAAGACTATAACAAAAACTATATAAAACTATCTCTAATGCCCAGATACCATTATATATTAATAAGTTAAACTAATATTAGACATAGATACCTTAGCATTAGCCAAACAGAATGCAGATAAAGTATTGATTCTGATACCAAATGTAGTTTTATCTGGAATACATGCATAACATCGAAGTTGGTCATTGTAGTACACACCCTTACCACCCAGTTTGTGGTCATTATATGCTGACATTTCTCTGATTTTGCTTTCATAACCTCTTTCAACTGCATAATCAAAAATATCTTTGGTTACTTCCAAATTTTTTTCTGAAGTACCTTTTTTTTCAACTGTGTCTTTAGGCTTAGAAAGCTGTTTCTTCACTATATGTGGTACAAGCTCTCCTTTGACGGATGTGAATTTATCTGTTTCAACAAGATAGTTGATCACCCATTTTTTCATTACATACAAATGAGCATCCAAGAGCCTACTGTACATGCTTAAGGAGTTATATTTTTTCATGAGGATCCTAGGTAGTGTAACATTTTCTTCAAAATCACTGGCACTGGCTAAGAAGACCAGTCTTTGTGTTTCTTTGTCAATGCATACTAGATCTCTATCTGGCTTTGCCTTGCTTCTAAGGCCTGGGAGTTCTATATATTCTTCAGGGCCATTGTCAAAAAACAAAGAGGCAAGTGTTGCATCATGTTTGCGATACAGGTTAAGTACCTTATTTAGATTGATATTAGTAATCAGATCTCCAGATAGCACTAGCAAGTCAGCCGTGACTCTGTTGCTTATGTGTCGGAGAGAGTTTGCAGTACCCCAGTCTTCATCAGCTGGTATGACTATGAGTTCATATTTTATTTTTAGATGGCACTTTTCTAGTGCACTAAGTATACAAGATTTATCCTCATCAAGAACAACCACCATAGTCTCTGAAAGTATGAAAAATACTACATCAAATTGCATGTATAACGTGCTTAAGCAAGGTAGACATGTTTACATTGTAAACTTTCACCAAAGAAAGTTAAATCATAAATCAAATAATTTGTTACTTAATTGACTTTGAGTTTTAACAGACAAATGAATTCTAACAAAACCATATTATAAGCTATATTTTGCACAACGAACGAAACCTTTCCTCCTCTTTCGCGGCGCTGTGAGCGCTCCTGCGTGAGGGAATTCGGATTTAAGGATGGTCCTTCTATCCGGGCAATTGCTCCAGGGGTGAACCCCGTCGGTGACCTCCACGCTGTTGAGCGTGGGAGACGCTGTGTCATCGCGCACGCGTGACGCGCGCGCCGCCGCGCTGCAGCCGTTAGTCGCTGTTTCCTGTTATGGTCGGGGGGAAGAAGGTCCAACAGCTCTCTAGGGAGCGGTCGGCCTTCAGGAGGGCGTGCATGCAGCGGCGCTATCCCCCTTAGATGAGGATGCGGCCCATTGTCGGCGCGGTTATACATAACACGCGCCAACCGGACCACAAACTCATCCAGCGACTCCAGCTTGCAGTCGCGCGCGATCACCGCGTTCCGGACATAGCACGGCGCCCCGCACCCGTGATTGCTCGCAGGGCGAGGTTTTGCTGGGCCTGAAGACGCTTGCGCTTCGAGGCCGCTGCTATATTTTACAATATGCATTTAAAGTGCCACATCACTATGTACTTGTGAGTAAATACATAGGTACTTAACTCAAAATTACACCAAAAATGGGTACTATTTACACAATTAATTGTAATAATGTAATGAAGTAAAGTAACATTTCATTACTTATCAAGTTTAGCTTTGTTAGCAGCCAAGTTAATGTAGTTCTTTCATAAATGAGAGAAGGAAAATGCATTACCTTGGAAGCCGAGTTTTTCTAGGGTGTTCAGTGGGTACCATAAAACAGGGTAGGGCCCTACTGGTAGCAGGCATTTGGACACAGTTCCACCGACATCTGGTAAACGAGATCCCCTCCCTGCTGCTAGCACAACAGCTTGAAATTCCAATATTTTGTGCATTTGTAATAATCTTACTTAACCTGCAAATTATATGATTGCAAAATCGACTACAAACTTTCTAAAATAATTTAATTACGATTACGAGATGAAAAAATATATTACTTATTACAAAATAATGTTGTTGAACAATCAATCAAATAATCTTAGAAATCATTAATTAACAAGTCAAAATCACAAACTAGCTTGAGTTGAGATCGTCAAAATGCACAAATAATCATAATTCATCATGTTTATTTTGATTTTGACATTGACATAAGATTTGATTCGGAGCTGCTAGATGTAAAAAAGGTGCAATCTCACAACCGAAACAAAAAGTACAAGCACGGACTACATACTATAGTCATTACTCTATGGTAAAAGCATGGATGTATAAGTTACATATTTGTTACGTGTTTTTTTATTATTTTTGAATGGGCTTTTGCTGTATGGTCATACAGATCTTTACGGCGTCACTCCATTCGGCGCAAAATCCAAAAACGTACTTTTAAACTTAATCCTATTAAGTATTTAAATTAAATGTACCCCTGTAAATTACTGTCCACTGCTGGATATAGGCCTTCTTTAATCGCACCAATGTGACCCAACTCTGTGCATTCTTTATCAAGCGGTTACCCGGTAACCCTTGTTCGTCTACGCATTTCATCATTTCAAATTCGGTCTTGTAGCGAAATACCGAGCATAGCGTTTTCCATAACACGCTGAGTGACTTTGACCTTGCGAATGAGGCCGGTAAAGGACCACGTTTCTGATCCATAAATCAAGTAAGTAAGTAAGTAAGTATTACTTACTGGTTGAACGCTTTCTTCAGGCAGCGAGGTAATCTCGATGTAAAAATATGTCGTAGCTTACCGAACGCTACCCAGCTGAGTTGGATTCTTCAAGTGACCTCATTCTCGAAGATAGACTTACTCGTACCCATCTGGATCAATTGTCCCAGGTATATACTCGAAAACAACTTCGAGAGCAGCGCCATCAACAGTAACTGGCATAGATTTGGCATGCAAATTGGACATTATCTTATCGTCCATATTCATTTACAAACGTCTTCTCGTCGAAAGTCTTCGGAGCCCTGAATCTGGACAGGTGTTGGGCGGAGGGTAGACTTCATCAGTCGTGACCGTTCCAGCTAAACTTAAGGTGCCTCTGATCAATCTGTGACCACTGCCGGTTTTGAAACTGTTGCCAAAATAAATTATAACTCGCTTTTTATGAAACAATACAAGTCTACTTGTGTTGCTCTTTCTTCTTGAAGTTCATCATGAGAGGTTCTCCTTCTCCAAGAAGTCAGCAAGCATGTGGTTTCGGTGGTTCCGGCGTCGAAATGGAAAGGGGCCCACCTTCTGCTCGTCACTAATTCATGCACCTAGACTTGCAATAAAGTCCCCCATCACTGTTAAATGAGTCTTTGAGGTATGTTCATACATACCTCAAAGACTAGGGTCATCTCTACTGACGTCCTTATACAATACCTCAATCATCATCGGGGTGTGTGGATGTCGGGGCGCGTAAACTTGTACAACCTTCAGCGAATACCGTTTAGATATTCTGAGTGTAAGGTACGCTATCTTTTCCGACACAATGCCGATACTCGTAGCTGCTGGCGAGGGACTTATGGATGAAAAATCCGACACCACCTTGGGACTGGATGTTCGCCCTCCCAGTGAAAGAACAAGTTACCGGATTTGAGTATTAGCGTGTCCTACTCCTGTCTTCGGACTTTAGATAATCCTAGAATACTCCAGTGTAACTTTTTCAATTCCTCTTCCAGCTCATACAACTTTTCATCGGCCTTCAGTGTTCTGGCGTTGCAAGTTGCCAAGGCCAAAGATCTTTTTCAATTTGACAGGTTGGCCGGGCGTTTTCCGGGGATTTTCTCGCCCCTTGCCCCATTGTTACCATGGCCGCCGCTTGAGCCAAGAATTGCAGGGCCCCCAAGAAATTGGACACGGGGCCAGAGTTTTAATTAAATATTATGGGGAAAAAATGATGTAAGTAGGTACTCTATCGAGAGACACTGCTTATCGTATCTTGTAAGTTGTCGCTCTTAGCACTACCCGGGTGCCAAGAGCGACAATGGTGAACGTAAGATAAGTAAGATAGACAACAGTCTATGGTTACCTTGGGTCTGTTTCCTATGGACGTGAGCGACCCCCTAAATATCACATAACCATACAAATCAGTGTGCAGAATCATGGTTCACCATCTTGGTTCTCGTTCAAATCCAGTAATCCTGTTACCGATGTTTTGTCGGTCGCCACTGAAATGTGTACCCGGAAGTGTTACTAAACCTTGCTAGCTGAAATACAATTCGTACCTACCTACCTACGTACCTTCGTTTGGTCTCGAGATAAAAAAAATGTTTCTAATTGTTCTGTTGTTATTCTAATGGTTATGGTTGTTAACTTATGCGATTGAATAAAAGTTCAGCGCTATAGCTCAATATTATTTATTATATTTAATAATAGTCGTACAATAGAGAGAAATCGTCCGATCATTCATAGTAATTATAAATAAATTTAGAAGTCTTCGGTAGGTGGTGGAGGAGTTGCAAAGCCATCCATTGATCCTCCCATGGGATTTAATGGCATCATAAAGTCCAAAGGTGTCATACCAGAATCCAAATCTACGTGGAGTTGTGCTAAATAAAAAAGGTTAAAAATTAATACCATAACTTTATCAATAGGGGCAACGAAGCATGTAGCTAACTAACGACTTTCAGTATATAATAAAGTACTCTGTGCTAACGACTAAGAAAAAATAGTCAGAATAATGTTATAAAATATTTTGATTCTTTCGTCTTATATTTAAGTTAAATTAAAATAGACAAATCTAAATATGATTCATAAAATTGCATAAACTACTTCGTTCTCTATCTTTCGATTCTCGAGTAGATAGGTATTTTAAAATTGTAATATAATTTAACCTGGTTCGGTAGCTTCCGATGGACTAGGATTATTTTTTTCTCTATTACATGGCATGCAGGGTTTTTTGTGCGATTCACCTTCCTCTATGATGTAAGTCTGGCAAAATATAAAGTTACTATACTGTCATAATTTCCATCTGACTTTTAAGTAACTAATAGAGTAATGATAAATCTATGATTAAATAAAAATAATATGACATGTAACAGATAATTTAAGTAATACTACAAATCTAACCACACATATAAGTGAAACTAGCAAACGTAATCCATTGCAAAACGAACATAGTACCTATTTAGTGAACTTTTTTCATTAATTTTCTAATATAATAAGGACACGATACTTACTCTTCTACTACTAGAAAGATATAAATGAAGTTTTAAATAAAAATGTATAGCTATCAATTGAAAATATATCGTACTTTTCCATCAGAACCAACTCCGGTCGTAAAGGGTCGTAAAATTGGACTTATATTGATCCCAACTGGAGTTCGGCCTTTCTTGTCCGTAACTAATGTATGAGATCCACCACAATATCTTTGACAAATGTGCGACCTGAAAATTACGGGTATTATTATTATAAAGCAACTAGTGGACGCCCGCAGCTTCGCTTGCGTGGAATTATATAATACTAGTGGACGCCCGCAGCTTCGCTCGCGTAGAATTAGACCCATTAACGACGTCTACCCGTCTAACGATTTCAAAAACGGCAAAGTTTCATACTAACTTTGCACCCCCGTTTTACCCCCTTAGGGGGTGAATTTTCAAAAATCCTTTCTTAGTGCTCCCCTACGTTATAAAAGGAACCCCTGTGCAAAATTTCAAGTTTCTAGCCCTTATAGTTTAGGCCCTGCGTTGATATGTCAGTCAGTCAGTCAGTCAGTCAGTCACCTTCTCCTTTTATATATATAAGATATACATATATAATTAAGTACTAAGTATCAATATTAGTAATAATTATCTAGATTCTTTCGTGTAACGGTGACAGCTGATATAAGAAGACCAGTAGACCAGTTACACCGTTCCGGTTATTTTTAATTTTGATCAATCACGGTCCAAAACTGTCAGCACATAGTGTTCTTTTTTCTTTCAGTTAGAATTTTTCAGAATTGTTTTTAATAAGATCGAAAGTAGGTACTTAGTATTATAATTTTTAGTATACAAGTATATCTACATTATACCTCGGATCCCTTGGATGAGGTATTGGAAGACCAGGATAGCATAACTTATGGTCTCCATATTCAGCTGGCTTTGAGGAATCTTCAGCACCAATAGTTGGTGGCCGTGTGGAAGTTCTAGGAAAGGCTGGCAATTCGGGAACCGTATTTATCTCCTCCAAATCCATATGCGCAGGTGAGGAGCAAGATAGACAAGCAGTATCTCTGAATAATTGTTTGCTAATTGCAGCGGCACGTGGCTCTCCAACAATTGCTAACATAGCATTAATTCTTTTTCGTAGCATTTCTAAGTTATTATTTACATCGGTTCTTAAGGCGACTAATTGGTCCCAATCTGCTTTATCATTCATTTCTCTTAAGATATCGTCAAGTGCTTTCTGGAAAACGATGTAAATTCCAATGAGTTTTGCTACTAATATTTTAAAATTAACTGATTGTTTATTTGGGTAAGTACTTAATCAATATAAAAATATGTTTTAGTATTAGTAAGCAGCTGCTTTTATTCTAAACTAGTGGACGCCCGCAGCTTCGCTCGCGTGGAATTAGACATAACACAAATATACACATAATAGTTATAACCCAAAATAGTTTCGTTTACACCTATATTATTATACCAGAAGCGATGAATGTATCTATTTTCATTTAGGAATCAATTTATTAGTACCAAATGTGCATTTGAAATAAATTATCAATTTTTATTGTCGTTATGGTTCACTATTTTGGCATCTTATGTACATTATAGCGAAAGACACATACAGATATTATACTGTGGCGGGCTTTTTTGTAAGACTATTTAAGATAAACATTTCCATCATACGAGTACATTACATAATTATAATTATGTGTAACTCTAGCGGTTTTAGTAGCGCACGCTAGAATAGCTAGATTTTTTCCTACTTGACACTTATCGTCATATTTTGGACAACAATATCTTTATAAATTGTAGCCTATGTGTTATTCTGATGTATAAGCTAAATTATTGTAAAGTTTCATTAAAATCCATTCAGTATTTTTTACGTGAAACAGTAACATACATCCATCCATCCATACTTACAAACTTTCCCGTTTATAATATTAGTAGGAAGTAGGAAGTAGGATTATTTTTTGCAGAACATACATTTGCAACAAGTTAGCTGCTCTAATTACATACAAATAAGTAAAAACTTACGTAAAACTAAAATAATTATATGAATGACTACCTGCCAAGTAATTTCTTGGTTATTAAATTTATCGTAAGCTGCGCCGATACGTTTTTCAAAATCCCCTCGCACGGCATTAAATTGTTGGAGTGAAACTAATCCATTTAGTTCTCCGATACCAGCTTTGTCGCGAAGAGCGTCTGCTACTTCATCACGATCTGGCTTTGTTTCACGCAGCACCTCAATCTGTTTCCACAGTGCCTGAGAGGGAGATTTATGATATTTATAAAAACTTTATATCATTCACTTTTTTTAAAATTAAATCGTTATATCGAACTTGTTTGTACTTACTTCAAGATCAACAGATAATTCATTCTGGCTTTCCTTTAATTCCCTTTGCCGAGTATTTGCATCATCGAAATCAGTTTGAAGATTCGTGAAATTCGCGTTCAGTTCAGCCACCGCTTAAAGAAAAAATTAAAGTAATTATCTAATATTCAATATGTGCAAGTACTCATTAGAAAACCTATCTTTACCGGCAGTATCTCCGCCCGTATTTGCAAGAGCTTCAGCCATAGATTCCAACCCTGCTTCTAGATCATGTTGCATTTGCGTCAATTCCTCTTGGTAATTAGTCATCTAAGAAAAACATTTTTATTTCATCAGTCTAGTTATGAAGTGTTTCACAATTCGGCCAATCAATAAATAGTTACCTGGGACGATAAACCGGTGTCTAAAATATTGATTTGTTCAGAGAAATCAGAGACAAGCAATTCCAAATCTTTCATTCGACTCCCCATGTTTAACGAGGATTCCAATTTTTCTCCTGTATTTGATAGACCAGATTTATTAAAAATACAATAAAATAGAGTTACTGCCAGGACAACGCTGTCGCTGCCGCGGTACTGCAGTGCTTCAGGGATGTTTGCGGAGGAACTTATTTATGGGTTCCATGCGATCATACGCAAATGAGACGCATCCCTGTGGCGGCGAGTGCGCGACAGCTGTATAATTGAGAATGTATTTAATTTGTTTTATTGTTTATTATTAGTTTTTAAATAACAAACTGTAACTAACAATATTATGAAGTTAACATTTATAATGTTGATTATATTTATAAGTTTAAACTATAAACGAAATTATAAAACACTGACCAAGTTTTTTAGCTGTTTTCATGGCATTTTCAGCAATGGCATTACTTCGTGTGGTGAGGCCGTTAATTGTTTTATATAGACCATCTGTCACTTCTTGTATAGCCTGACTGAAAGTAATTGTATTAATTGGATAAAAAGTTTCTAAACAAAACATTAATTCAATAATAAATAAAGTAAGTATTTACTTTCTATATTTAAAATATTTTTATGTATGTAAAATATGAGATTATTAGGTAGTGTTGTTGATTTTTATTCTTACTCTAAATCATCATATGTAACCCAGTCCGGTGGAACAACAAATTTTTCCTCTTCTGTTCCTGGCACCGATGTCGGTGTGGGCATGACGTCAACTTTCGATGGTTCGGAAGATGGCATCGACACTTGAACTGTATCAAATGATGACGGCGGCACTTCTACCGGCATTCCTATTTCTGATTTAGCTTTTTTTGTGCGTTTGGATGATACAGATTTCCTTGATTCATGTGATGAAATTTCAGTAGTTTTATGCAAATTATCAGGCATTCTCGCTGACTAAAAGATTCATTTTTGAATAAAACACAGACTTATTGTGATGTTAAATAGAATTAAGGAAGGAATTATAGAATAGTTTTCCTAAAAACTATGAGGTGTTACTAAGTTAATGGACAGATTACTTAGTAACCTTTTGTATCGATGAATCTGTAATGACCTACAGTCTAATTATTTTATTTAGTCATACCCAGTCTGTACAATAATTACTTATAACTTTTTACCTTTGTCTTAACATCCAAACCAGATCCAGCAGCAAGATCTGTTACTAACTGCAACATTTGGTGTAAAGTTTTTTCGGCAGCTTCAAGGCGTGCTGATAACTGCAAGGCGGCCATTGCGTCGGTCAAAGACGCTCCTTTACGAAGTTCCTGCATAAGCTGCATATTTTCTGGAAATCCTGGGGTTCCGACAGGAGCCAATCGGCCTTGAAGATCTCTCACAATATTTGCTAAAGCTTCGAATTGATCTTGAGTTACAATGCTCAATTGAGATGTACGTTTCCCTGCCCGAAATATTTAATAATTATATGTGTGTATTGAGGAAGACATGAATGGATGATTAAAATTTAGTTAAAAAGTAGAAATTATTAATGGTAATATAAAAAATATTTAATTATTTTATACCAACTGATGTTCTTGCTCCAACTGGAATCCTTTCGACTGTTGAGGAAAAAAATGCCGATTTGAAAAAATTACATGAATCAAAGAAATTCTTATTTATTTTACTTTTATGTAATGAAAAATAAATACAAGTAAGTTATAGTTACACTTACCTACCAAAAGCTTTTCATATTGTTCTTCTGTAATAATAAAATAAATTTCACTTAATTTTGGGCAGACAGTACCTACTTTTATGGTACCTACAGGTAATAAACCAAATTTTAAAATTTTCTTTAATGATTTATCTGAAGTTTTGTGGAATATAGGTACTTCGAAAATAGTTTCTTCCATCACAATAAACGAATTGATACAGAAGTTTCCAAAACATTTTCAAAATGCCTTACCTACTGAATCTAAAGATGCCATAGGAGTAGGCGATCCATCACGTACTTCACGAGAATCAGCTCTCTAAAATAGTAAATTTAAAATCAGCTCATATAAATTACTATCTTCAAAAGGAATGGTTTTGATACTCTTTTTAGTAACAGTAGGTACTTACCACCATACAAATTTCACCCCGCACATATATCATGAGAATCGGAATGCATACAAAATATCATGAGAATCGGTCAAGCCGTTTCGGAGGAGTACGGTAACTAAAACTGTGACACGAGAATTTTATATATTAGATTCTAAAATACTTACCTTAATATTAAAAATAATATGAACAAAAACTAATTATTATCAACACGCAGGAACAGACAACTGAAAAAAAAAAAACAAAAATCGATGATATTTCATAGCCAGATATTGCACCTGATGAACAACACGAAGCTCTTTCTCCCTCTGCTCTTCTATTAGATCCAAAAGGCAGGGCAAATCCTGTGAGGAATAATCATGTAACATTTTTAAATTACTACATTAAATGTTTAATGATAAATAAAAAATAAATATTATACGTATATATAATATTATATAAATATTAAAACTTCATTCATCACACAAACTAAATGAATGAAGTTTTACGAGTAAAGCACACCTTTCCTGAGCTGCACTAGTAGTTAGTTAGGTTATATCTAAAAATAAATAAACGTAAATCTAAATACGTCCATACCGCTAAAAAGTTAAAAAAATATTATCTACCTGAATCTATATAAATTTCAATTATGTATTATTCAACTAATGAAACTAGTTAAAACCCTTACACGTCCCGCTGTTGGGCACGGTTCTCCCCCACAAGCATAGCTGCGGAAGATCTACAGCCAGGGACTAAGATATAACTAGAGGGTCTCTCCACCAAGCACCTCCCATGCTGATTGGTAGGGGGTTAGTGTCAAGGCACCCGAAGTCCTTCGACAAGGCTTAACGATTGTTTTTATTATTGTTAAACAACCTGGACCGATGTTTTTACGTGCATCCGAAACATGGTAGCGCCTTGCCACTAGCGGTCACTCATCCACAAACACACCGCGCCCGTAGTTGCTTTACTCAGTTGATCACATACGATCAACGCGAGCGATCGTAATGAAAACTAATGAAATATTGCAAACTACGACTACGACTACCATTTAAATACTTTATTGTATGCATATGAATATATATAAATGATGCATTAAAATTTACCTTTTCTTTCCGTTCATCACTAGTAGTTCTGTCTGATGTATCTTTAGTTGAGGACGACTTTTTGCTGGAGCTTGTAGTTTTATCCGTTGAAGATTTATCAGTAGATTTTGTTTGTTCTGATGATGTCTTATCAGAGGAAGACTTAGTTTTTTCAGATGATGTCTTGTCAGAAGTAGACTTTGATGATGTTATGTCAGTAGAAGTCTTTGTTTTATCCGATGACGTTATACCAGAAGAAGTTTTGGTTTTATCTGATGTTGTCTTGTCAGAGGAAGTCTTAGTCTTTTCAGATGATGTTATGTCAGTAGAAGTCTTTGTTTTATCCGATGATGTCTTATCAGAAGTAGACATTGATGATGTTATGCCAGTTGAAGTCTTTGTTTGATCCGATGATGTCATATCAGAAGTATCTTTGGTTTGGTCCGTTGATGTTTTATCAGAAGTAGTCATTGATGATGTTATGTCAGTAGAAGTTTTTGTTTTATCCGATGATATCTTATCAGAAGTAGACATAGTTGATGTTATGCCAGTTGAAGTCTTTGTTTTATCCGATGATGTCATATCAGAAGTAGTTTTGGTTTGATCCGTTGATGTTTTATCAGAAGTGGTCATTGAGGATGTTATGTCAGTAGAAGTCTTTGTTTTATCCGATGATATCTTATCAGAAGTAGATATTGATGATGTTATGCCAGTAGAAGTCTTTGTTTTATCTGATGATGTCATATCAGAAGTAGTTTTGGTTTGATCCGTTGATGTTTTATCAGAAGTGGTCATTGAGGATGTTATGTCAGTAGAAGTCTTTGTTTTATCCGATGATATCTTATCAGAAGTAGATATTGATGATGTTATGCCAGTAGAAGTCTTTGTTTTATCTGATGATGTCATATCAGAAGTAGTCTTAGTTTTATCTGATGATGTCTTATCAGAAGTAGTCTTAGTTTTATCTGATGATGTCTTATCAGATGAAATCTTTGTTTTTTCCGTAGATGTTTTATCAGTAGAAGATTTGGTTTTATCAGATAAAGAAGTCTTCGATTTATCCAATGCTTCTTCCGAAGATTTTTCTGACATTGATTCATTGATTGCTGTTGCTTTTGATCTGCCTGGTTTAATTGATAGTTTATCTAAAAAGTGTACAATAGAGATTAAAAAGTATGGAAGAATGAATGTTAAGAATTAATTATTCATATGTACTATAATATTATACAGATAGAAAAATGACGACAGTGGTTTTTTAAATAAACTGAAATGTTTTTCTTTGGACTTGGAATAAGTAGGTAGTTAGTAGATATCATTTTTAGTTTACAATTGATAGCCTTAAAAAGAGAACATTTATAAATATGCACCAATTTTTGATTGGCCACTGACTCCAACGCTGCTAACAGTGGGCTTTGTTACGTTTCTTTTTTTTGGGACCGTAGCATGAATTTTCACTTCAGATACCGATAAATTGGTTCGAGAAGGACCTCTGTTGATTTCAATTTCTACTCTTACTCTTCTTTCTAAGATTCGAAGTTGTCTAGCAAGCAGATAAAGAACAGCCTGAATAAGTTTGAAGTTAACTATATTCACCTGAAATCAAATGCGAACAATTACAAGGGCTCAAAAATGTAATGCTCGGTAAATTTTGTCTAAATAACACCACGAGGTGATTACTATACTGTTTTTTTGCGGCTTGGTAACTGTTTCTTGTTAAACATTTCTGAGAATTTAAATGTCACTCCAAAATATAAACGGCAAAGACTTCTTTATATACTACTAGTATACATCAGAATCAATAAGTATTCTGGGCAGTAGGTATACCTTTAGTTTAGTAGGTGTACCTTTCATTGATTAATATTGTTAACTTACATCCGTTTCACCAAAAGCTGTATCTATCATCTCTCGAATACTCATGATACTGGAATTCGACATGATGTAAACGAATAAAATCTAAATATTAATAATAGTAGAAATAATAATGATTTGTTTACAAGTTGTATCTTCTATAAATTTAATCCAGTTGGTATGTTTGTCAAAACCTAGGTTTGACAGTTGCATATTTTTATTTCCTACATGGTGGCTATGCGGCCAAAGGACATTGTATTTGAATTTATATATTTTGGCCTTTTTTTGCATTACATCAATATTGAGTGTGTCTTGATCTCTCGATATACTGTTTACTACTACGGAAGATTCAGGCAGGGCATATTTATTGTTACGACATTAAACATTAATTCAGATAATCATTAATTGGTTTAATCCGTTGATATCTTTAACCGATACATATGTACGTTTTCTGTGATATGTATTATGTCATGTCCAAGTCATGCCATTAAACCATAATTATGTCATATGTCAGTGGTCAATGTTATTATACAATATATGGGAATCTTGGCTACTTTGTTATCACTGCTTGAAGAAAATTAGAAATTTCAGAATGTATTAATTGCATGTTAAAACCATAACTTATAATTAGGTCGTCATCAAATACTAGACTCGCACTGGAGTCCAACTGATTGATCAGAAAGAACTCTATGCGATACCATATGTCGTAAATAAAAAATAACATCGTTAAAACGTAGTGTATTTTCAATACATAAGTAGGTATTTACAAAATTTGATCTTAAGAATCCACTTGCCTATAAAGAAGAGCATTTAGATCATGTTACATAAAATTACATAAAATAATACAAACATACTTGTTACTAACTATGTATTTACAATATTACAATTTAAAAACTCATAAATAATATGTTTTACATAAACATGTCACTTGATATTAATTTAAATCCAAATTATAAACATCGCTAAAAATTTTCATTGGTTCTGTGATAAAAACAACAATATCATTTTGTGCTCAGAATTTATCAATAATATAATTATTATAATTTACTACCTATTTAAATAAGCAACTACTTATCTATGTTTAATGTGAGCTAATCATTAGGCACGAAGTCGACAGTCTGTGGAGCGCGAAGAGGCGCAAGCGGGGACCTCGAGAGGCGACGGAGAGTTGACGGAGAGCGCCGCTTCGTTGCCCGCACTTTGACTAGAGATTATCTGCGCCGCAGAAGACGACGTCGGCCTAAACTTTTCTGCAACTTCAACTTTTACTGCGCTATCGTTATTAATTTTCTGCTCTATTGTATGTTTTTCTGTCAGTGTTGCTGGTTTTATAAAATTAGATTGATCATTAGTAACCATAACTGCCAGAGGTGGCGCTGGCGGAATATACGCATGTGGTTCGTAATTGTCATCAACGTAATCATCTGGACTCCAAGTTGCTACTGTAGTAGTGACTGTTGAAGTGATCGTTGGAGTCTTCATTGTGGTAGCTCGTGACGTAATAGGAGAGAACGTTGTAGGCACGTTCTTTTCTGGTAAAATATTGTTTAATATTGTGACAGTTTCAGGAACGGTAAAAATTGTTCTATTTTTACTAGATCTACTCTTTCGTCGCTTTTGTAATTTTGGCACATCGAGAAAGAAAGGATCAAATATAAGATCAGACTCTTTATAGTCATCGTAGTTTATTGCTACAATTGGCTTCACCGCACTCACCACGTTACCGACCGTGTAATTCAATCTTTTCCCATTACTGTCACTCACAGATGCACTAGCAGTAACAATTACTCGTGGAGGACTTTTCGGTTTTACTGGAGGTTTTTCCGTTTCTGTAGGAGGCGCAACTGACCGAGCTGCTAGTGAAGACTGGTTCTCTGGAATAGTGTCGTCACTTCGTTTACGGTCATAATAGAATGGATTATAAGGCAATGGGTGTTGAGATGGCAACAGTGAAGGATATGGCTGTTGTTGACGTTGTTTGATAGACATTTCATGCCTATCGGATGGTTGCGAGGTAGGTCCGGGACGTAAAAGTTGATTTCGTGGATCTAGTGTCGTTGGTCGGAATGGTGCTGGCTGTGGTCTTTGTACAAAAGGCGCAGGTCGATTCACTACAGGGCGAGGTGCCGTTCTTGAAGATTCATATTGGAAGTGATCAAACTGTTGTGGCGGCGCGTGTGTAATAAATACACCGTCTGCAGGACGGAAACTTTGCCTTTGAAAAGATATAGCTTCAGATCCTGGGCCGCGGTGACGATAAATAAACTCTTGTGGTGAAAGAAGTGAAGGATCTATTGTTGGCGTTGGACTCACAGATGGCGTCAATGAAGAATGTGCAGGTGGGCTTAAAGATGACACTGAAGAAAGTGGTGAAGAAACCAAATGAGAAACGGTTGATGAATGACTAGTTGGTGGTAAAACTGAACTTATTTGAGGCTGTTTTGTCGTCGTAGATATTGTAGTAACTGGCACTTGAATAGTAGAAGTTGTTAACGTGTGAGAGTAATCTTCCTCATAGTCTGCATTTTCAGAGTCGATTTCTTCATCTTCATCCTGATATTCTGTAAATGTTAAGGATAAATCATTAGTAAACAATTTTATAACATCCAATATTTTGTTTTGATGTAGGTACAGAAAAATTTCCTCTTCAGTTTTATTAGATACTAGTGGACGCCCGCAGCTTCGCTCGTGTAGAATTAGACCCACTAACGACGTATGCCCGCGTTCGGGTTGCCCACTTGACTTCAAAAACGGCAAAGTTTCATATTAACTTTGCACCCCCGTTTTACCCCCTTAGGGGGTGAATTTTCAAAAATCCTTTCTTAGTGCTCCCCTACGATAAAAAAGGAACCCCTGTGCAAAATTTCAATTTTCTAACCGTTATAGTTTAGGCCCTGCGTTGATATGTCAGTCAGTCAGTCAGTCAGTCAGTCAGTCAGTCAGTCAATCAGTCAGTCAGTCAGTCAGTCACCTTCTCCTTTTATATATATAGATAGCAACATTTTAAATTAATCGGTAATTACCTTCTGCAAGGTCATCGTGTTCTTTCGGCGGTAAAGACGGATGTATTGGCTGGATGCTCTGAGGATACTTTGTATCCTCTTTCTTTATTTCTTGAACAGGGTCTTCAGTAGAATCGATAATATCTGGAGTTTGATTTTGAATTCTATCAACGGTGGTTGGTGATTCGTTTATAAATTGATCAGTTGTTTCCGTGGGTTTAGTTTGCTGAGGAGACTGTTCAGTTGATTGAATTTGAGGTTTTGGTTGGTCTGGTTGTATGATTGGTGGCGCTGTGCTACCATATAATTCTAAATTTAAACTGTAAAATTTTTCCGACTTTGTACAATCCACTTCGTCTACCCTTTCACAAACTCGTGTCTCCTGTAATAAGTTAAAATGTAGTAAATTGATATGTACTCTTAATATTTTCTCTAAGCTTCATATATTGTGCACTACAATACCACCTTACTATCCTACATTTATAGGATGTGTGCACAAAAATTACAGTAAAAATACCTGATCAAAAACTGTGCCATTGAGACAAAGGAACTTAATATCCATGGGCTCCTCCTGTTGCCCAACGGTGCACACGTGAAACATCTGACAAGACGTCTCCAGATCAGCGTAGTATCCGCCGATAACCTTGCCGGCACATGTGAAATTTGTCTCAGGAAGATTGTCAAAGTCCAAATACTGTAATAAAAAAAAATTGGTTGTAATAAAATTTAGATATAATGTACTTGGCAGTTGAATATTAGATTGAGGTTGTATATTATGCACATTTTATTATTTGCAGTCTTTATTATCAGAAAACCTCCAGGATATCCGGGCCAGTTCTGATTTAGAATTAGGAAGTCATTCAGGTCATTTATTTCATTCAGTTAGGTTTACGAAAAATATTTTTGAAATATATTATACATATAATTCCATCACCCCATAAATTTAACGAATATTTTTCCTAGTTCAAAGTTCAAGTTTTGGAGGTCCCATTTCATTATCTATAAGAATTTTTTTATTACTCTTGTTTCACATTTATTGTTATTATTATTATTATCACTTTATTGTACACCAAGATTATACACGAACAATTTACATAGAAGTCCTTAAAATACGTACAAAAGCGACCTAATCGCTAACTAGCGATTTCTTCCAGACAGCCTTGGATTGAGGACATAAAGTTAGAGTCTAAGATAAGGTTGGGTGCACAAAATAAAATAAAATAAGGAGATATTTAATAGTATGTAAGTAATATAGAAAAACAAGAAATAGGAACTTTTTGTGTGTGTACTGGCTAAATATAGGCATGTAATAAATATTAATACAGAGTTTAATGTTACCCCTGGTTGAATGGACCTGGATATCCGAAATTCATTCTGGAATACAAATATCAGCAACCACAGCCAAACTGAAAATAGAAGAAATATAAAATTTAGACGATTTATAAGCTTTATTTTTTCTATTTTAGATTTATTAAAAGCTGCAAAGATAGGTACTAGTAAATAGTAGACAAGTAGACTAGTAAACCGCATTGTTTTAAATTGCATTACATAGGTGTTATGTACCACACATTACATTGAAAAACAACCGTGACCGACGGCCCTCCGAAGCACCGCTAGTCACCCATCAACATGCCGAGCACACCCGTCGCTGCTTATCTCACTCACATCATGTACGATGCAAGCCATAATGCCATGAGCGCCTTATTCATATTTCTTCGCTTCTTTTATTAACAAATAAATTTGACACACACCCTGTTGAACTAAGAATTTAAGTGCCAACTGCTGTAACGGTTAAGAAAACGTAAGGAAACCGGCATGCCTGAGAGTTCTCCATGACGTTTGTGAAATCAGCTCATCTGCACTTGGCCAGCGTGGTGGACTAAGGCCTAACAGCGGGGCAATGAAAGGTCTGTGGTGGTACCCACCCTGTAAAGCAGAGGCGGAGCGCACTACAAGCGCGCCGCCGGCTGAGATCCGAGCCTGTCGCCGCATCTGGAATAAGCAAATGTTAAAATTAGAGAGATGTAAGAAGGAAGGTTGTAGCCTAATATAAATTCATAGCCAAATATATATTCTTCTCCATGGAATTCTTTCACACAGTCACGTACAGACAGAGCAATCGTGCGGGGTTCGCGGGGCGAGGGGAGCTGTTGCTGTACCGAACTACCAAACACTCGTTCGGTACTAGCAGTTCGAGTGTCACATTGGAGTGACGCATTTAACTAACACATAAGGATGCTAGTATGATAGATAGATGCACAGATGAAGTAAAAAATAAAATAATAGAATTTCGTGAAACTTCAAGGCCCACTGTAAGTAGTACAGTAGGCCTGTGAACGGTCTAAACATTACATAAAAATAATGTTCTTGAAGTCTAGTTTTTTTTCTCTAAGTAAATTTTAACAAGCTTTCAAAAAAATTTATACAAACGAATGAACTTAATAAAATAAGTAACGGGTATGTGGGTCACATCGTTCGCACGCGCATCCATATAAAACAATAGGGTTTCGACATTACAATCAACTGTTTACTTTACATCGGTGCGGTGTTCCGATTTGCCCCATCCATAATAACTCTTTAATAACTTACTCTGACGTGAGAAGTGTTCTATATAGAAACAATACCCTTTTGCCCAACTGCATCAGAGGCATCACCAACTAGATGATTTATGAGTTCATATTACGATATTACTATTTGTATTTTTATTTAAACTGATTTGCCTAAACTTCTTGTTTGTTTCTAATAAAAAAACCATTTAAAGAGGTGCACATACTCATAATAATTTTGGAACTTAATTATAATTATAGCTTATTTATATCGCATTTCATTTACATAACTAAAGCTTAATTAATTAATATTTAACTTTCCCTTAGTTATAAAGTATCGTAAGCATTGTTATTATAAGTATTATTTCAAAAGAAAAGTTTACCAAAAATTCTGTTTCTCTTCTCCGCTGTGTAAAAATTAAAGAAAATAAAAATTCTTTCCTACAGTATAGAACTAAATGAAATTATTGAAGTAAAATTTATTGATATGCGAATCAATTGCATTCGTTGTGCATGTGTATGTCATACATACAGTGTAGGGAAGATGCGATATAGTTAGCAATGGAACCTCTCATAAATACAAATATGCATTAAAATATTGGCTTCCTCTCTCAACGTTTAAACCATAATGCCTTTGTTTGACTTTATTCAACGTAATTATATCGTGCCGTGTATTGAATATGATTTAGATTCATAATATAAATCATTATATGGTATTAGGTATTAGTATACGCTTAATTACCGTCATAACATTTTCACATAACGCCGGTTCACAAGATTGATATGATGATAAGAATGTGGCACGAAACTCGGTAGTTACTCTTTATAAAGTAGCTATGACTTCTTTGTAGTGTTTGGTGTCTCATAAGAGTCAACTTTTATTGCGTCTCATTCGAAAAACAAAGGATGGATAATGACACGCATACTATGTCTCTCAATGCCAGGCGCAGACAAAAACTCAGCTAACTGAGATACACACTGGTGGTTAATGGTGAACGTAACATGATATTGTGAAAGCTTTTGCAACGAGTGGTCGTTGTGTCAGATTGTCCTAGGGCGTGGCTTCCTTGACGTAAGACCACCGGCCAATGGACCGGCACAAATCTGGAGCACCAAGCGCAATAGAAATAAATCCAGCAATAACGCACTATAGAAAAAGTGCATGACCCAAATAGGATACTTAAAGTTTTTTCGCTGATATACTCTATTGATATACTATATTTATGTACATAGTAACATAAATACCCGCAACCACGACCGCGATAAAATAGTTATTCTATGGTAGCAAAGTTAAAATCAAAAAACATCTTTTTCAGGTCTTAAGTGGCACTCTGTAAATTTTATTGTGATTTATATTTATTTTATTTGTTAATTGGTGCCTATGCATCGTATGAAATGTTTTGTGATAATAAATAGCATTATTGGGGTAACGTTCATAAACACCTGCAAAACGTCGTGTTTGCCGTCAGCAAACGACAGTACGTCAGCTGCACGTCGCGATCGTTTGTCAACGGCATGCAGTTACCTCTGCCAGTTCACATTGTGTCGCTGTGCTGAGATGATAAATCTATGGCTGAGACTGTCTGTCCATCTGTCCGTCTTTCCGTCGTCCGTTATCATGAACCGTTATTATGTAGACAGTTAATATTTTAACCATGCTTATATTTTAACCGTAACCACAAATAACAAAAATAAAAATTAATAATGTAACGCATCAACCATTACTACTACTACTACATGTCGATGGTATGCGAGTACGACGCACTTCGCCTGACATTATACAAATAATTATAATACATTAGTGTAATCTGTTCGATTAAATTAATATTAAAGTAGGTATCTGGTATGGTATCCTCAATTTCTTTCCGTTCTATGATTACCGCCAGATATTCTTAACTGTTTTGCAGGCAGCAAGATCTAATAATAATTTAATTTAATTCTTGGGCAATTCCTCAATTATAGACATTAATTTGAAACCCGTAATTTCTTAGTTTTACTAGTTTTATAACGTACATAATTATCTACCTAATAACAGGATAGTATATTTCGCGCCATAGACGACAGAAAACTGTTCTATTATTGGCAAGCTTCAAACACTAATTAATGCATGGAAGTAACAAATCCTTGCATAGTAAAATAAATTTATAATATATCATCAGGTTTTTTAGTTTTAGGTTCATCATTCTACTTTAAATGTTTTCAATTTAAACTTTGACATCATAAACTTTTTTATCATGTATTTACGTTGAATAACGAGATTATTATAAAAATATATGTAACAAATTGCAAAATTTTGTACTTTCTATATATGTATCTAATAAAGCTATGCTATTGCAATAGTCACTATTTGACCCTTCTGTCGTTCAACACCATGGACCTAATTACTGTATAAGATGAAATTTATTTAAGTTTGCTCCTTTCCTTTGCTTATTTAAAACGTATGATGTGGTTGCGGAACCACTGAATACAGAATACAGATCGGAACGTAGGAACTTGCAGTAGGTAACGGTCTGGCCGGCGAACGATTCCGTTATGTCAGGGTACCGACTCGATTCGTGCGGTATAGCGGTCAGTATGTTACCAGCACGTAAAATAGAGAGATGCAACAGCGTTGATAATGGTGTCAGTGGTGTGAATATCTTGATATTGTTCCCTTTGTCGTTTCCGACTGGTTACATGTTCTGTGTAGATCGATACAACTTGATTTTAGCGATAAAATTGTTCTAGCTTACAAGCTTTGTAACGAGCTAGATCAATTTAATAAGGCTATAATATCAACAACGTAAAAATGGTTCGCTGAAATGAAAAGTCGATCGCGCAATATTGCTTTTGCTCAAATAAATTAGATTGAAGACTTGGGTAATGTATAACGCATAATCCTGGCAATTATGTTCTGAATCTAAAACGGATATGGTACCAATTAAATGCAAATACAATTTATTGCAGAATCGCTGTACTTAGGCAACAGTTTGTTCAATTATTAGGTGTAAAATATAACTCCTGTGATATTTTAATATTAAAGGGCATCATATTTTGATCGTAAATGTTATGCTAAAGTATGAATGCATCACATAAAGAAATTATGTATATGACTTTGATTGATTCGCGAAAATTGATGTCTTGCTGTAGACCTACACAGAGATACTGTAACAAAACAAGCCCAAGTATTAAGTATTTCTCCGAAGGGGTAGACAGAGCCACAGCCGTACTACACATAGTACACCCACTTTTCACCAGCTATGTTTAGTTGCAACCCATGACGTCCCACTGCTGGGCACGGGTCTTCCCCAGACAAATCCGCGGGAGGTCTAATGCACACTCCACCACGCTGCTCCAATGCGGATAGGTGGAGCTGTTAGTGGCCAACCCAGTGTCGAATGTTCTCAAGCCACCCAAAATTCTTTGACTAGGCTTAACGATTGTTTTCAACAGTGAAAATAATCGGGACCGACGGCTTAACGGGTACAGTCACTAGCAGTCCATCCACAAACCAATCGCGCCCATCGTTGCTTAACTCTGTCAATCACATTGAATCGATGCGAGGCATTGGGTATGGACCCTACAATGCAGTTATGTTTAGGTCCCATGTTATAGATGAAAAGCCTATTGCCATACGCCGGGCACAAATCCAGACTCTGAGCTTCTACCGAGCATTCAATGTTACATAAAACCCAATAGCTGTTGCCCGACCTTCAGCTATGCAGTCTTCTGATAATAATTGGATTTTTGGTGATATGTACCTACATCATGTCATAGTAAATAATATTAATGTCTATAAAAACTACTGTAGGTACTTACCTACAGTAGTTTTTATAGACATTAATATTATCTATATATTATCTAAATATTATCTATATCTATAAAAAATACTGTAGGTACTTACCTACAGTAGTTTTTATAGACATTAATATTATTTACTATGACATGATGTAGGTATTACTACTAAGTAATTGATAGTTTTATATGTATAATGTGTATGTAATAGTATATGTATTACTACTAAGTAATTGAGAGTTTAATATTGGCGGATCTCCTGACCGAGCCGAAGAAGCAATATCTACTCTTACCTGGTAGAGTTGTTAACATGATAAATTAAATTAAATTATCAGTCAGTGAATAATATTATATTTATTGTTATCAATATCAAGTCAGTAAATATAATTGTAACGATTTAAATTTAATACTAACGATAATAATAAATTGAAATCGTGATGAAGATGTCGCTCTTGTGACATTTAGAATGGTTATAGGTGATTGTTTGTTTAATTGAGCAATGTGCGAAGATTCGTTCCTTACACTGCAATAATGCTCTGGACTGTAATAATAATATACTAATGCACAATAGATGACAATTTAAGACACAGCTTTTTCGATAAAGCCACAAAAAAACATCTAACGGCGAGTCTTTAAGATCGAAATCCGATAACCGTTTATATATTCACGTAACAACACCACGAACAATGGCCGCCTACTCAGTGGAGACAATTACGTTAATAACTGTGACCTATGTGCGCGTGGTGAATAATATCGGCCATATTAGGGTTATTTAACTACCGTTCTTGTACCTAATCTTGGCACTTATTCTAGTCCCGATTATTCTTATCAATTACGTTTTGTCTCTCGCGCCTACGCTTTTAGTGCTTTCAATTGTTTATTTTATGGTAGTATTTTTGGTAACCCGTTTTGAAATTACAACACTTGGTCTTATTTCGAGATACTTGTGTCATGACGTCTACCTACTGAATCTCACTTGTTTGTTAATAATACAATTTGTACCTATAGGTATGACAAGCTTACCAGGTCTAAATGAAGTCTTCGTTAATAATTAGATATTTGGTGGATATGGCTCATCTAAAACTACGAGTACCTACAGTGATCGCTGAGTGGTTAAAATTTGATGATATATCAAATTTTGGGTTTGAACGTTATTTAGGTATAGTTAAAAATATCTCTATTCTCACATTCTTAATTTAAACCAACGTTCAAAGAGACATGTGCCAAATAACATGCCATCGTATCCAGGTATTAAACATATTAAATACCTATTTAAAATATTGTGAGAAAAAACCTTTTTCTCAAAATCGTGTTAGGGATCCGGCGGTTTCCAAGTCATAATAATAACTAACCTGCATATTATGATGCAATGCCAGGTTCCTCAAAATATGTACAAGCTATCACCACTATGTTACATACTAGCTCATGCTAAATTCAATTATTTTAGTCAACAATAAAATTATTGAAATGATTTTTAAATTAGTACGGACCATTTACCAACTTTATTCTACATATATATACAGGGTGTCCCAGAATGAATGGATAATCCTTGAGTCCTGCACAGAACAGCTCTCCAGCGCTTAGAAAAAAATATCAAAAAAAAAAAATTCCAAGTGATACCCAAAATATGATTTTTTTTAGAAAAACATACGTTATTTTTGCTTTACTTCACATTAATGTGCACAACTGCCACAAATTAATGAAATTCTTGGTGTTTTTGGTGTCATTTTATTCCTGATAGACCATACTACTAGAAATACATTAAATAATATAAGTATCTGTGATACTTTTTTTATAAAAAAAATAAGAACTTGAATTTTTAACATGAAATTTGATACCAAAATAATTTTGACATAGTTTGAGAGTGTTTCATGTAAAAAAAAAGTATGAAAACGTAAGTGTCCAGCTATTTTAAAAACATGCGCAGTTAATACAGATTAAAAAATGGTATAATACATCATTTTATCTAATACTACTACGAAGTTATTGCTATTGAGATGCAAAACGAGTAAATACGACTAAAATTAAAAAGTTAATGTCTTAATACATTTTAATAATAATAAAACATTTCAGGTGTCGCTGCGACCCATAGACGTTCCACTGCTGGGCACGGGTCTGCTGCGGGAGGTCTAGAGCATACTCCACCACGCTGCTCCAATGCGGATTGGTGGAGGGGTTAGTGGCCAACCCAGTGTCGAATGTTCTCAAGCCACCCGCACCCACTAGCGCTTACGCATCCACAAACCGACCGCGCCCGTCGTTGCTTAACTCTTAATTATTAACATTGAATCGACGCGAGCCATTGGGCTATGGACGCTACATTTCAGGTGTACATAACATCAATCTTTATTCACAACAGGTGTTCAATTCTGCCACCGATTCTAATACACGCTCGACATCTTCTTTTATAGGCTCTACTAAGAAACCGTGCGTAGAGTCATTCATTTATTTTTGAAGCGGCCTCTTGAACACGGCTGCGTAATTGCTCATTTGAAATTGTTTTCGAGTACACTTCTTCCTTTAGACAGCACCAGTAAAAAACATCCTGTCAGTTTAAATCTGGAGATCGAGGAGGCCACAGAATGGGACCCAAACGACCAATCCATTTGTTTGGATACGAGGCATTTAAATAAGCCCGGACGTTTGTACCATAATATGCAGGGCAGCCATCATTCTGTAACCAATGGGATTCCATTACCTCCTACGAAACAGTCGCTAAGCCTTGTCGAAGACCTTCGGGTGGCTTGAGAACATTCGACACTGGGTTGGCCATTAACCCCTCCACCAATCCGCATTGGAGCAGCGTGGTGGAGCATGCCCTAGGGCCAACCCAGTGTCGAATGTTCTCAAGCCACCCGAAGGTCTTCGAAAAACCTCCCGCAGCAGCAGTGTCTGTGTGGGAGACCCGTGCCCAGCAGTGGGACGTCTATGGGTCGCAGCGACACCTGAAATGTTTTATTATTATTAAAATGTATTAAGACATTAACTTTTTAATTTTAGTCGTATTTACTCGTTTTGCATCTCAATAGCAATAACTTCGTAGTAGTATTAGATAAAATGATGTATTACACCATTTTTTAATCTGTATTAACTGCGCATGTTTTTAAAATAGCTGGACACTTACGTTTTCATACTTTTTTTTTACATGAAACACTCTCAAACTATGTCAAAATTATTTTGGTATCAAATTTCATGTTAAAAATTCAAGTTCTTATTTTTTTTATAAAAAAAGTATCACAGATACTTATATTATTTAATGTATTTCTAGTAGTATGGTCTATCGGGAATAAAATGACACCAGAAACACCAAGAATTTCATTAATTTGTGGCAGTTGTGCACATTAATGTGAAGTAAAGCTAAAATAACGTATATTTTTCTAAAAAAAATCATATTTTGGGTATCACTTGGAAATTTTTTTTTTTGATATTTTTTTCTAAGCGCTGGAGAGCTGTTCTGTGCGGGGCTCAAGGATTATCCATTCATTCTGGGACACCCTGTATATAATAAAGTTTAGGCGATATTTTATTTAATATAAGACAATTGACATTTAAACTGCAGGAATGACGTAAAAATTACTTTTTCTTCTAATTTGTTGACTTGATCATTTAATAAGTGAAAATTCTGGCAAATAGGTAGGTATTATTTTTTTTTTCTACAGAAAAGAGCTTTTTCGTACAAACGAATAGGTAGATATTAATTAGATTACGATAACATCCAAGAAGGACCTTGGTAGTTGAAAGATGTAGGTTGCTTGGTGGCACCAGGTGATTGTTTGGCAACGTTTTTATCAAATAAAGATATTTAAGATTAAATGTGTTTGCAAATACCTATTCAACTACAAGGAAGATGTCCTTGATAGTTCTTCAACCTTGAAGGTTATGTTTACAATACAAAAGTTTTAGAATGTGTCACAGTAGGACACACATAGCATTTTGTATTAGCATTGAACTACAAATGCAATGGGTGATGACAATTCAGATGTGAAGGTCTAGAGCCAAACATTGTCAATGATTCAATCCATTTATATCATAGGCCACTGAACAATACCGGATCAGTTACATCTTATAATCATAAAATATCTATTGACCTTTGGATGGGATATTAACTATACATCTAGGGTAGGTTATTTTTTCGCGAAACATAAAAATTTAAAATGATGTATGTGTATTATAAACTATATAGGTACCTTAAATATTTTTATAAAAATCACGTGTGGCTTCTTATGAAAAATCCTCGTGCCGGCTCGTGCGAGTTCTATCACAGCGGTGCGTGGGATGGTGGGAGGAACGACCGTCAACAAAGAAAATTAATAGGTTTCATGCCAATAAATTAAACTATGATGTCTGTCAAAGTACATTTTTCTGATGATAGTACCAATAGTCAGATTCAGAGTCGAGTGAGGTATAAAAAAAAATGTATCAAAAATATTTTTGGTATAAATTGTAAATAAGTTTTTTTAGACTTCAATTTGTTGCGTTGCACCTACACGATATTTTTATTTTTTCCACCATCTTTGATATGTAAAAGTTAAAATCCAATCGTCTAGCATGGAACGTATGAGAGAAAAAAGGGTTAGTAAAGGAATATCATTCGAAAAGTTTGAGAACTGCTTTTGTAGACGCTCGGCGACACTCCCGCCTTCGTCGCATTCCGCGACGCTTCCTCCGACATTCATGGAAGTTTTTATTGTTTATTCAATTTAAGAATGATGAATAAGCTTTTGATAGAATAATTAGCCAGATAAACGTATCCGTCGTATTGTGCGTAAAAAACACAGGATGCTAATTGGCTGCTGTCTATCCTTTAGAATTCTTGACATGCACTCACCACTCACTCATTACTCTTGTATAACTATATGCTCAAACATCCATAATAGTAATAATTTTTTTTTAAATAATAAAACCACTAAACCTAAATTACTACAACTTTTTTATCACCAATAATAACTACTACTGACCAGCGACCTCCATTGAGAATACCAAAATGGACTATGGTCTACTATGGACATAGTATAAGCAGTCTTATCCCGCTTTATTAATTTTTATTTTCTGAATCGCGTAAGATATCATGAGGTTTGCAAGTCATAATATGACTAACTTACCCCTACATTACTTACCAAACCGACTTAGCGGCCTATATTATTATAATGTAATCCAGTTTATTCAAAATAATAGCTAGAACCACTAAATAACTTATTTATGCTAAAATCAGTTATTTTTGTTGTTTTATTACGTAAAAAATGCGTGCGTTCTTGAAATGATTTTCAAAAAGGTACCAGCTACCAAGTACGTTTTTTTCTATTTTAAGTAATATTAAATAAATAGTGATTAAATATTTAATACCTACCAGACTGGCTACTGTTAGTGGTTAAATCTTCTGGAACTTACGTTATGATAGTAGGTAATTATGTATACCTTAATTAGTAACAGGAAGCCTTTAAGCGGCCAAAAGAGGACTCAGGCCCTGAAGTAGTTGCTAGCTTAAAAACAATTATATTTTATGCAATGTACATCACATTGTAAGAGCGAGCATGCTATAATGGATTCATTACAAAATTTGGGAACAAGCGGACATAAAAGCTTTTGTTGTACAATTTGCGCTGCAGGAAACTTCACGGATGACCAAACGGCCTCGCAGTAATATTTGAGGCTCTCACGCTACGTAATTTTGCGGGAACGAACCACTTCCGCGACGACTGAAACTTGTAGGGCTAACGAATAGGTGGTAGAGCGTATAGGGAACCAAATAGGTTTTATATAATACCTATAGTGTTCCATATAGAATTTGACCGTGGCAGTACCAGCACCCGCCACTTTACCTAGTAGGTACCATTTATACATTCTATTAATTGTTTTTTAACCCATTGGGGATACAGTTGTGGATACTGTTGGAAAGGTGTGGTTTTCGGTTACATTTCTTCGTGGGTGGCAGTGGATTGGTGGTGCTGCGAGCTCGTTTGCTATATTATACCCATAAATTAATTTATTAATTTTTTTAGAAAACGTTAACATAAGATATGAGAAGTAGAAATCCTATTTGAAAACATCTGTAACACCTAGTATTGTAAAAAAGATAAAGATGAAGATATCAACATAGTATATTATCTTTGTTAGGACTTAGCTATGGCAGCTAGCCAGATAATAATTTCTATCTATTTTAGAACCTTTCGTAGCTTAATGAATACCTATTTCAATTAACCATTAATCTTGATTTAGAAAATAGCCTGAAAACTGGTAACCCTAGAATAAACTAAATGGCAACACAGACCGCAGACTATCCGTAGGGCGTCAATGTATGAGCCGGCGTAGTAAACTATGGCCTTACGGTTCTCGATCCTTCAGTCTGAACTGATGAGTGGGTCAATAATGGGATGTGTTAATAATAATCATCCCACTAAACCCTTGCTAAGACCTTACAAAGTGTTCGCATATGCTTGCGTGTTAATACATACTTTTGAAATGTATAGCATAAGTTACATGTATCTTCTATTACGTATAGTATCTAATATTATGTAAGAAAATACGCTTTTGTTCGAACTGTCAAGAAATTTAATTTGGTGTAAGGATCTACCGAAGAAGCTATATAGTGTACCTATACATAATTTTAGATAATACCATGAATAATAAATGCATCCGTATATTTTCATTAGTTATGTTATAGTTTGGTATCGATTTTTCCTATTTATTGTAACTACACTTTGTAAATGTTATGCATAAAGTGAAGCCCAGGTAAACGTATTAGACAAAAACAATCTCGTAAACCACTTGACCGATGAAGTTGATATTTAATGGAGCGGAAGTTTTTAGGAAGGAAACGCGCAATAAGCTATTTTTATTGAATTCCACAAGGATTCAATCAAGGGATGAAAAAGGGTTTAAAAGTTTGTATGAAACTTCTGTATTTCGAAAGCTTATGCCACGAATATTAATGTTTGGTCTTTTTTCAAACATGTGAACGAGGACCTAACTCAAAATTTTTATTAAATAATCACACCCTAAGGTGGTAGAATAGACGAATTATGTTTGTGGGTATTTAGATCATATTGTGATGATAAACATTGATGCTTCGACTTCTGTGGAATAATTAAAGGGTGACCTTTTACAAATCCAAGATTGGGATCGCCAACAAGCCGGATTGCTCTTCACTGTATGGAGTCAAGTAGCTTCAGCTGCTAAGCTGGAGCAGCGACCCAAGACGATTTGGAAGCTCTAGTAGAAGAATGGAAAAACGTCATTCAATGATTTCCTCTCTATTTTCTAGCCGTCCTTTGATTGACTGCCAAATATGCTCCACGAAGTCATCAGGGCGTGAAAACCATGATTAAAATTAATAGAGATTTAAGGAAAAGAAAGATGATTGAATTTGCCCAATTAGACGATGAATGTTAGTAGTTAAAAAATATGTTATGGCGTTCATTAAGCGTATACAAATACCATATAATGAAATAAATGAATCTGAATCTGATCTGAAAAAACAAGAAAAATAAGTTGGGCGGTTTATTGTGCATGTGAGTGTAGTATGACTAATTAAACTGTTTGTTTGATTGATTTCTGTGTTTAATAAAATGTCTTTATAAGCGGAAAAGCGCAAAACTAATAAGTTTTTTTAATAATATCCTGTCCTACAAAACTCGAACCGAAATGAACCGCTACTCGGTTATGCCTCGGCTGTGCGATCCTTGCATCCGGAACCTAAATACCCGGTTCCTGAATATGGGACGGTTCTGCAACCTCTAGTTTAATTGTATTTCAAATCAGTCAGTTTTAAGATTAAGTTGACCAGTTTTAGCGTTTTTTTATACGGTGGAATACGCAGCAGTGACAGCCTAGTGACTATCAAACTCGCCTCTCCTAGAGGAGTTTGGTTTCAAATCCAAGTTACACGCACCGATGCTTTTTCTAAGTTTAGTGCGATGTGAATATATAAATTTCACCTGCTGTAATAGTCCGTAATTAGTAACGAAAATTCCGTGCAAATCTTAATACAAATGGTATTAAGATTTAAAGAAATAAGTTAAAAAGGTTGTGTTTGTTTAAATCCTACGGACGGATTAAATTTCATAAAAAAATACTGAGTAGCTAAAAATAATGGGATCATTGCAAAACAGACAAACGATGTACTCTTACATTTACTGAAAAGAGGCCTTCCGTTGCGTAAGGACTTGTCTAAATTAGTTGAATGGTTTCATACATAATTATCTTTCGTTCCGACATAGCTTAATGAATGGGTATCTACTTCGTGACGGTGGAATAGTATAGTGCTGAACTGAACATCAATTTGTACCTTTTTCTTGATACTAAGGTATTAAAAAAATTATAGCTGCTTCAACACGATGAGATCTGTAACGATTGTATTTTTTTTACAAATATCTACAGCCTACTTAACAACTGCAGTCTTTGCGGTTTTCCGCATACACGCATAACTATGTGTTAATTTAGACCAAAATGTGTTGTAAATGTAACTTCAAATGTACATACGTTTACAGGTATTTTTTTGACAATAATAGAGATCTTTAATACCTTTTTCTTTCACGTATATCTTTGCAGTTCTTACTTATAGAATATGGTGGAGTGAAGACTGGAAAATACAAGCATTGAATACTACGAGAGTATTCCTAGTACAAACGATAACTAACATTTGCTAACCCGCAGATTGCTAATGCAGATATTAATTATTATACATCTGATTGAATAGACAAAGACTAATACAGTAGTGATCCCATGCTATGACCAATAAACTTATGCTAGAACTAGAGCCTCGAGATCTTTATTAAGTAACAATGGAGAAAGCAGTTATCAATTGAATTTGCTGTCTTGAGAACTTATTATCTGAACCTGTAATTTGATTGCTTTGTTTTAACAGAAGTCTGTAGAAAAACGATATACTCGTATAATTCAAATATAATTAGGTACTTATTAGAACAAATTACGCAGAACAAGTTTTTAATTGCAATACGCATTTACACCGTCACTTATCGTTTTGTTAGTCGTAAATATTTTTAAATCTTTATGATCTATATCTATGATGACAAGAACTAAAGATAATTATTATGATATATCTTTTATCTCGCTATAATCTAAAAACATATTCGTAGCTGTAACCAAAATTTTGCGCCAAGGAATGATTTACAGTAAAAAAAATATCAATCATTGAATACGGCGGTGAGCATCAAGTATTAACCGGATTTATTTATTTATAAATAGAGTTCAACGGCGTACTGACCAATTTACTAAATGTTAATGTACTTCCTCTGGTATTTCAAAGTACCTCGTCTCATTACATGGATGACACAGACACACATACCTACGTCCTGTCTGGCAAATTTGTCGTGAATGGCGTCTCAGTGATTCATCTACTAGTTGATATGAAATTGGCTTATTGAGCTACGCTGTGGGTAGCTCGCCGTGCTCATCGGCTACTAATCATTATTGTTTTAAGCCAAGGGCACTGATTATATGCGTTTATTCAAGGCCATATTTCTATAGGATATCGTCACACTAGTCGTCATATAGAATACATTTATAGCTCTGTAACGATGGACAAATCAAAATTAAAGAACAACATTATGACAAAATATGATGACTATCAACAGTTCTAACATCTCATGCAGCATTGGAGCAGCGTGGTGGAGTATGCTCTAGACCTCCCGCAGCATAGTCTGTGGGGGAGACCCGTGCCCAGCAGTGGGACGTCTATGGGTCGCAGCGAACAGTTCTAACACAGTAACAGTGTAGTAAAAAAATAATATAATTCGTATAATTACGTATAAATAAACAAATGCATAAAAAACAACAGTAATACCTAAAAGGATTGTAGGTACTGACATAATCGAAGATGACGGAGATATATTTACGATCACGTACCTATTGGTATGTGCTGAAATAAAAAACAACTTTAGATATTATGTTTTGATTGCTCCCGTTGAGAGTAGTTTTTGACAGGTAGCTTCCTATCGCGGTTGAATGATCATCACGCGATTTGTACGAGTATGTCAAGAGATTAAATCGACTGATGCGGCTAATGTGCGCGGATTACATTAGAGTGCGCTACTTAACGAGGCACATCAAATGAATGTGGTAACACCTTTAATACACTGACAAATCTCATGTAGGCCGATGCCACATTACGTATTCATTTCTGGGAATTAAACCTTATAGCTTCTTGCCGGAATTCCTAATGGGTTGCATTTAAGCTGTAAATGTTACTTGAGCTTGAAATATTACATTTATAACACAGGTTATAATTGTATTAAGTTGGTTGCAACTACTTTTCGTCTATCATCGTAAGCGGATCTACAAGGTACATTATTTTGATAGTATTTCGTTTAACTATTAAACGAAATACTATTAGACTACAAAACTAGAAAATACTACAGACCTGTTAAAGTTTAACAGGTACATTATACAAGGTACATTACCTTGTATAATGTACCTGTTAAACTTTAACAGGTCTGTAGTAAGCTACTGTGATTATGTTAGAACGCTTAATTTAACCCAATTTAATTGTTGTTTAAAAGGCGCACCAATGATTAAATGTTACTTGCTGTAGAAGTGAAGGACACATCGTAAGAAAAACTACATGCCTGAGAGTTCTTCATAATGTTCTTGAAGGCAAGTGAAGTTTGTCGTTCCGCACTTGGCCAGCTTGGCGGACTAAGGCCTTATCCCTCCCATTCTGAGGGGAGACCCGTGCCCAACAGTGGGACAAAGAAAGGGTTGTGGTGGTGGTAGTGGATGGTTGATCCGCTTCAATCTTGGGCAATTTTATGATTCGGTATCAGTATTGTATTATTTAAAACAATTTAAACAAACTCGAAGCCTACGTGACGTAGTAACAACGTGCGTAATTCTGTCGCAACTATCATTCAACATCCACTTTTCCTTGTACTCCATTTACATTCGTTAAATTGTATCAAAATTTGCATTCACGTAGAAAGCGTTGCAGTAAGTTCCACTGCAACCTCGCACGATACCAGGCCTTCCTTATGTTGCTTAGATCGTCGATTCACTCTTTAGGTAAATATGCAAGTACAATTTACACGAGGAAAATTATTTTGTTTCATGAGCAATATAGCAAGCAAACAAGTCGAATTCGCTCGTGGGTTTTGTCAATGAAATTAAGTATTTATCTTCTTATGGTCATAGATATAAGGAGTAGTAAAAATAAGTAGATCTGCCATAGGCGCTGTAAAAGTGAAGCCTCGAAAACGTGCCAATTGGTATGTTTTCTGTTTAGTCTACGTCACGCTGGGCAACGAGCATAACGTCATGATAATTTCACATCAGTTTATGATCTCATTTTTAGCACAGAATTCTATGGAAGTGTTATCTGTAGTATAAAAATAATTGCTTACGGTCTTATTCATAAAAACATTTAGAAGCTTTAATAGAGTATTATAAGCGAGTTTAGCGTGGTTGTGTTGTGGTTACTGGAACATTGCCATTGGTTTGGATTAAATCTATGTTTATTTAAATTTAAAATTAAAATTAAATAAAATTCAAACTTAAAATTTTTAAAATAAATTATGAACCAACTTCGACCTCTCGGTGACCACTACTTTACATTACTACTTACTTTTAGTTATTTCCCTGATTTGTCATATTTTACCAAATCAGTCAATTATCATGTTTAAGTTTTAAATCCTAGATATTTTATCTACTATCCAGGGTTAGAGATGGTCATATTCTAGCTCTAATATATGAAATAAATCTGCACTCTAATCCACAAACATCCTACTTATGCAACAAAACTTTTACTTTCGTCGTATTCGTTGGAATGAGAAGTAAAAACAAGCATACAGTTTTTCTCCTCACACCGAGTCATTACTTCCTTACGCAGTTTTTTAAACATGATGAATTATTCTGCAAACATAATCATAATTCACAGGTACCTACATAACATAACAAAGATAATCATAATACACAGGTACCTACTTACACAGGTACCTAGATAAAAAATATTAAATTAGTAGCAGTATTCTAGTTAATTTTACATTAATACAAATTATTTATTTCCTCACAGGACCATCAAATACAGAATCAACAAAAAACGCTGTGCAACAAGTGTGCAACGCTTATTGCTTGACTTCTTTTCCTGTAAAATTAATTTTTCTTCGATCGATTATCCTATTAGTATACATAATTCAAACAGCAAATAAACATTTGGAATTCCTTTTTCCACCTTTCATTGGCTCTAAATTATTGTTGAATGTGATTATTTGTATGTGATTATCATACCTATGAATTCTTTCGAGTGTTAATAAATAATAGCTAAGTTAAATAAATAACTTAATATCATGGATCTCACACACGGCCATCTGACTCTACTAGGTTAGAATCGAGCCTGTACTATAGGTGTCAAAAACTGATATACATACATATATATTTTTAAATACATACATAAATAGATAATTAACATCCAGATACAGAACAAACACAAGTGTTCGTCACACGAATGTTTGTCCTGAGTGGGAATCAAACCCACGAGCCCTGGCGTAACAGGCCGAGTAACTACCGATTGCGCGAACGGGCCGGTCGAAGTTAATCTCCTTGGTTAGTAATCAATCACTTGAGCATAAAGCGTAATCAGTTAAACTACAAGCATAACTTTACAGCACGATGGTCGTTCTAAGTTTAAATACTTTAAACATCGCGAGAGTGTTAGCTTTATCGGTACAGCCGGCTGTACCGATACGCATGAGGTGCTTTTCCTGCCTCCCTCCCAGGTATAGCCCGGTCTTGCCCGGAGGGTCAGTCCACGTAGGTAGGTTGTCTGGACGCAAAAAAAAAAAAAAGTTAGCTTTATACGTTAGTACGTATGTACCTATATGTACGTATGTACCTATAAGAAGTATGCTATAACCATAATAGCCAGTACGCTATAATGGTGCATAAAGCATAGTATTCGCAGCCAGCTTATAATGCAAACATATCATAAATTATAGCCAAATTAATAAAGTAAAATTGTTATTGTTGTTGTTTGTTGTTGTTAATAAAAAAAATATTTGATAGTATCGAAGCATTCGCTGATTCCGTCAGAGTAGGCATTGGTGGCGAATGTGTCAGTATGTTCAGTATGTTTGCCGAAAAAAATGGTACCCGATATATTATACTTTCTTATCTTCTATTGGAATTTATTTTATCATGTAGGTACATGTCCTTAATAAGAAAGATTAATAACTTAGTTGAACAATAGCTTTGAAAAATAATATTTGAATATATCTAAAACCATACTGAAATAGTAGAACCTGCTTGGAAATTAGGACTCTTAAGTATTTATAAATTATTTGAATAGGTAAAGAAGACTCCAAAACCAGTTTTGCGCCACCTTCTAAATAGTTCACGTGAAGATTTCATCCGTCGGCGTTGTAACGTCCTTGACATTTCGAACTCTTCTCATTCATTGGGTCGTCTCAGTCGCCAGTCAGTTGTATCACCAATAACGTGTAATTATTATCTTTCAAGTTAATTATCATTCAATGAATTTATCATATCATATACCTACTTACTCACTATTTCAAATGTAAAAGTTTAGTTCCGAGGGTCATCGTTAATATCCATACTAATATTATAAATGCGAAAGTGTGTTTGTTTGTTTATTTATTTATTTGTTTGTTTGTTTGTCCAGCTTTCACGTCGCAACGAAGCTAATATATGGTATGGTTTTTGTGTGTCGAGATAGTGAGGAGGGTGGAGAGTGACGTAGGCTACTTTTTACCGCGGTAAAACATCCCCATGGGAAAATATCGATGTTTTGTTATTTGCCAGATATTTAGTTCCGAATGTTGTTAATAGATGGCGTTAGTAAAATTCATTTTCAAGTCAGCATTACCTCTGGTTCCTTTAAGTATCTTTTAATCGTGGAACTGTCACTATTCATCCACCACAAATGTGTCATGTTTATGATAAACAAGTCATTGTTAATTCCCTTTGACCACGCGGGTGGAGCCGCGGGTAAAAGCTAGTAGATATAAGTTACATTTACCGTATGTAAGGGCCATATTACAATTTTATAATCAAATGCATTTTAAACAGTTTTAACCCTGCCTTGGTTAGCATGTCTACAAAACAGGTCAGATGTTATGGTGAAACTGGACTCTGGTTTTTAAACGCTTAATTTTAGCTCACCTATGTGATCGAATATCATACTACACTGAATAAGATATAAACTCGAGGTATAAGAACTTTAAACAAGTTATTGTGCGGAAACAATCGGATTGTATGCCGCATGCTAACATTATCTATACAATATGCACAGATATCGGTAACGAATTGCATGATGCATACTATGGACATGACATGACACAAACATGCTAGCAAACGAGTTTGTAACTCGGCGTTTGGTTCGGAACAGTAGCATTACAATTGAGTTTTCAAGGATTTTCCCGCCCTCCCCGCTAGTCTCTCGACTATCAATCACTGACCTCACCTTTACGAGACAATATTTTGCCAGACATAATAACTGAGTGAACGAAGGGCTAAGTGTGATTTAAGTAATGGCTTGTACTATTAAGTATTTTGTGGTAATGGCTCAAATCGTGTGCTTTCATAGATACCTACTATTTGAAATTAGGAATACAAAAAGTTAATACTAAAAGTTATTTATTATCTATTACTTATTAATGATTTCCAGCTAAAAACAAGTATTCGCAATTGCGAATGATTAAACATATCAGTGATATAAAGTACTTTCATATAATTTTTCTCAATTACAACCTGTGCTACACATCATATTTTAACAGTAAATCAGTAATACAAAATGTGTGGCTAGTATTTTTTACTAGCAATTATATTCAACCTCCGAAATCTTCAACTTTCCAAATGGTATTTGGTTTGTACTCATATGTCACCACTAGTCTTACCCACTACCGAAAATTCGTTGCACTATGACCGTCTCCATGACTGATGGATAATTGATTAAGAAATCATTATCGCAGACATTTACTATTTACAAATAATTTCAGTTATGCATTTTGTTTACATCAATATTTGACTGCCTCGTTGGTCTAGTAGTCGCAGGCATGACTGTAAGCTACTATCAAACTCGCCTCTCACTCGAGCAGTCCGGGTTCAAGCCCAAGCAGCAATGACCAATGACTTTTCTAAGTTAATGTGTGATTTAAGAAATTAAATGTCACTTGCTGTAACGGTAAAGGA
The DNA here is from genome assembly GCA_944567765.1 of Carterocephalus palaemon. Classification (NCBI taxonomy): domain Eukaryota; kingdom Metazoa; phylum Arthropoda; class Insecta; order Lepidoptera; family Hesperiidae; genus Carterocephalus; species Carterocephalus palaemon. Next base: position 6,475,864 of record OX155643.1, on the reverse strand, counting down.
CACATCGGGAGGAAACCTCAATTCCTGAAAGTTCTTCATTACGAGAGGGAGAGAGTTCTCGGAGTTATTATGAAGTCTGCCAATCCGCACTTGGTCTAAGACTTAATCTGAGAGCAGACCCGTGCCCAATAGTAGGACAAAGAAAGGATTTTAGTGGTGGTCAGAAATATTGCATATTGCTGACATGACAACGTAAGTGAAAGAAACAAGTTGTTTTTACAGAAACTTTAATTCATTAAGCATTAATATCGACGGTAAAGAAACTAAGTAGATTCTAGCGAGATCTTACTTGCAAAACTTTTATGTAACACTAGTGGACGCCCGCAGCTTCGCTCGCGTTACACATTCACTAACTTCAAAAACGGCAAATCTTCATACTAACTTTGCACCCCCGTTTTACCCCCTTAGGGGATGAATTTTCAAATTTTTCTCGCCGTAAAAACCATCCTTGAACTTCAACGAACATTTTAAAAAAAGAATTGGCCAAATCGGTCCAGGCGTTGTTGAGTTATGCGCTTACCAACACATTTTGCGATTCATTTTTATAATATAGATTAAGAAAAAATATTCATAATAATATGTCAAGCAATTTGTAAATAAAGGAGGCACATAATGTCACATAGAGTGCGAAAGTATTTGTGGGTTAAGATTATTTTAAGTAAACAAATTAACTTTACATAATTAACAGCTATTGCTTTAGGTGAAAACCAGTTACTGTTAAAAAATTAAAATAGTGAATGTACGAGTATGTAGGTACTATGAATTTAGAATATGCAATTAAAATAAAGTTTGGTTAAGTCTAAACTTTTTTTAAAAGGGTCAGTTCAAAGTTTATCTTTATCAAAACTGTGACTGAATCACGGAAGAAAATACAATGTAATAACTAAAAATTTTATTTAATTTTAGATTAGATATTTAATAACTTTGTTTTAAAAAGTTATTGTAGCCGTATCTTACTAGTATACAAAATTGTTGTATTTAATTGAAGTTTTGATTTTGATTGATAACTGAAATGACGAATGCCACTAGTTAAATTACTACAGCAGGGTTCTTATCTGCTGTGGTGGCTCCAGCTAATTTTAGACTTGGGTCGCTTATTGACCTGTCTTCGATGTCAGTAATTATCTTTTGCGAAGGTCTTAATTGTTACCTACCGTTTCCTTACTTCCTTGCAGCAATTTGGCTGCACGAGCACTGAGATATCTCGTAACAGAAGACGCATAATTGGCGAGCATTGCAGTCGCATTAAAAACGTGACACAAACACAAGCTGGTAAGGCAGCAGCGAGTTTGTAATCGTAAGTCGGCACGGAAAACTCTCCCTCAATGTAATATCAATTTGTCCAACGGCCTTGGCACACAACTGTGTTAGTTTCTCTCCACTAAATGAGGGCAAGCTTCTTGTTATAGTACGAATTATAAGTAAGATTCGCCAAGAATGTCTTTTTTGCTCGAACGAATAGCGGCTCATGACCTTTTGAGTGTCGCTAAATATAATATAGGTAGGTACTATGAGATATATTTTCACGACATTTCATGTAGTAGGTAATGTTTGCCAGGAGCGTCAAGTCTCATTAAACTTTCTGAGCTAACTCTGTCGAAATGCGGCGAAGACGTCACAATTTGAGTAATACACCTTTGTTATTTACAGCTGCCAATAGAGACCGTACTCTTATCTCAATATGAGAATGAAAACATTGTTTCACCTTTTAACATTCGACGCTATCCGCTAACAAGCGTTATATGACGAAAGTCGTATTGTCATGTTACCACTTCAAAGACGGCGTTTATATATAAATTGCATAGGTATAAACCAATAATGTGATTAAGTTCATCTGCTGAAAATGTTTGTACATCTTTTTTTGTTAACGTAACATAAGATCACGCCTGTATTTCTCCAAATGGGTAGGCAGAAGTGTGTTGTAGTATACCCACCACCAGTTATGTTTAGGCTCCATATAATGGGCGGTGACCATATTACCATACACCGGGCACAAATCTAGACTGAGCTGCTACCGGGCATTTCAAGGCACCCCATAGATGTTGTTAGTTATTGACAAACCCGAGAGATCGAGCCCCTCTACCTTAGCAGTTGGTTTTGTGACCACTACCACTGTGATCAACAATTAACTAGAATAAAAATATAAAATATCTTGTTCTCAAGGTCAATAACTAGTCAAATTAAACTCATAATTTTACCTAAAGCAAAATGTTTTGTTTTTATGTTACTAAACATAATATTTGTTATTATTGAGTTTGAAGGTAACCTAGTTTTAATTTGTAATTTGATCCAAATTGTTGATTGAGAAAAAATCCTATTAGCAACGCTAAGATGTAAGTCATTCAACTTCATTCCAAACTGTAAATGATTTTGATGGAAAAAACCTATAATTATCAATAGATACCGAACGTATAATTACCAATAGACATTGCATCCACAAATTGCATAAGCTACTTTTAATGTATAAAAGTTACGTAAGTATTTATAATAGAAGAGTGTTTAATGCAGAGTAAATCCATAATGATAAATGTTTTGCAGGACTGGAGACAGCCAATAGTTTTATGTCGGTCACATATATCTTGTTATTCACGAATCCTAGACGGAATGCATCGTGCCTACTGAGCCAAATGAAATGTTCAAAGAGGTTAGACATATTCTACATACCTCAGTCCGGTCAGTAGTTTTTTGGTAGAGCGTGACGGCTACTCGATGGAGTATGTACTAGTCTTCATTGTGACTACGCCGCGCTCTACCTGGTAGAACCCACTAGCTCCAATAAATACACCTGTTCATATTCTGAAACAATAAATTTATATATTTTTAATTTCTTAGTAGAACGTCCCAAATAAAATGTTATCATGATAAGATGTTCTGATCTGATAAACTCAAGTTTTACTTTGTTATTAACAGATGTTAAAACAATGTGTTATTTTCATTTACTTGAGCTCACTGCAGAATAAATTAGCGGTCTTAGTTGTTATATTATGTTAAAATTAATCTTCCATTAAAATATCAACAAATATTTTTCAGTCAGGCTGGCAGTTTATTTCAAATCAACATTAGTGTTGGCCTGAATTAAAAATATTACGTGTAATACATAGTTAGTAAATAGTTAGTAAAGAAAGTGTTCTTTATTAGTGTTTTTAAAGTGTTTCTTATTAGAAGCGTATCAAGAAGTGTACCATCCACAGGTACTAACGCAACACTCAATCTCGTGCCGAGTTATTTACCCAAATAATACATAACAAGACCGCAGTACGCAATAAAATTATACTATTTGTCGTTCAAGTAAAACATTACGGTCATAATCATGCTTATTTTCAACATAAGTACTGTGTGTCGAATGGGCGGTATATTGAAGATACGTGTGTCTGTCAGTGACATAATGGTGTCTTAACGATTTACTTATGTATTCGCTCTTTATTTCATTGTACGAGTACATCTTTGCAACCCAAATTTTGGAACGATCGTAGATCATTGTTATGTTCACCTCACTGGCATTGTGTTGCATGTTAAAAGATGATAGGACGTCAAATAAATGCCATCCAACCGGTTTAATATCGACTGCGTCCACGTAAAAGGTACATTCGATGATATAATTGACTAGCAGTTTAGGTATGTATACGCGTAACGTTGTATTGTTGACACATAGTACAACATATTAGGAAGTCGGTTATAAGTTTACTGCGACACACATAATTTTAGATATAAACCAAGGCTTTAAATGGAATGCTGGTGTAATGAAACATGATGTTTGTAGCATAGCAATTTTGATACGTTATAATCATGACCTGGTAATATAAGCACTGCGACCTACGGCCGACGACCTATCAAATTACTGTACCTGATAGTATTGAGTATGAATAATTTTTGATTGACTGGTGTCTTATTTAAACCTGACTACTTGATCAGAATTAAATTGTAATATAATTAAAAAATCCATGATTTCTATCTCATATCCTTGTGATATCAGTCTTGACAGTTTTTGCTTAGAGATTGTAAGCGGATTTAGAGCCGTAAATTATTTTAGAAGCTGAAAGTTTTTTTTTTGTGAATTAGAGTCAGATGGTAAAAAGGTGATTTATCTCAAGGTATAGGACGGGGTCGCACACCTCACGCCCGATTTGACCTTGTGACCACAATATTAACCAATCACACAATACGATAATTGTTTATTCGCCAAGCCCCTCGTTTAAATAGCCATGTAATGCTCTGACACACGAGTGATTAAAATGACAAATTAATATACCTAAAATGGAATAAAAAATCAGTGTACGTTAGTAAATGTATTAGAAACTTCATCATATATCTACTACTTCAGGTAGCAGTTATTCTTTTTACAAGAAGAAAAATAGGAAAGAAAGAAATATTTGTAAAGAATCACCGCAAAGATAGAAACCCCGAAATCACACATTGCAAGGCAGTAAATACGTTACCTATAATATTTATCGTTTTATTTAACTAATATTCTTCTAATTTCATCATAATTGTGGCTTCACATGATTAAATTAATTTAAAATAATAAATTATACCTTTAACATTAAAAAAAAAGGTTTTTATTACTTTTTATTTCATTTTCGTGCATTGTCATCGGAACCAAATATGTGTGCCAAATTTCAGTTCGATAGATGCAGTGGAAGTGGGTGAAATATTGATTGCAAGATTCCAGGACATACATACATACATACATACGAGTGAAGTTAAATAAGAGCTTTAGAAATGAATTGGGAACATTGCACAATATTAAATTTGCAACACTACGATACATTGATAAAATTAAGCGAGTTTAATTATTGAACTAGACACACTTAGCGTACAATGTGCCGTGGGAATGGCGGTGGCATTTCGTAGCGCGGCCATCGTCATACGAGTAGGTACGACGCATCTTCGGTTACTTAACGATATTACCTAAATTACCTACACGTCAGCAGTAACAGGAACACAAGAACCTGTCGACTTAAGACAATTTAAATATTGGTGCTGGTTATAAGTACTCTGTTATATTTTGTAGGGATTCTAATAACCTTATTACAATAATTTATTAACCAAAACTGAGCTCTGGTCTCTTCTCAGAATGAAAAGGAAAGTTCAAAGTTCACTACGCTTACAAAATGTGGATAGGCTAAATCAACAAGTCTTTGATAAAATTAATAGTTTGGAAATTATTGATATGAGATATGGATTTGAACCCTGCATTTTTAAGATATATGTAAGTAAGTCTTTACTACGCTTGTATCACCGCTAATCTACTAAATGGCATGACAGAATACATCCATTTGCTTTAAAATGCCGACGTAAATGGAGATATAGAACAGAGTGAACTAAATTTATTGGATGATCTTCAGTTAGAATTTACATGTCGAATACATGATGTTGGTATTCAATTGTTATCAAATTTAATGAATTTAGTAATATTAAGATTCAGCAAATTGTTAACCGATTAGTGTACTTACTCATTGCACTTTTCAGAGCTCCAAAATGTGATTAAATGTAGGTAGGTATGTGTTATTTTACAACTTTTAAGGAATAATGATTTTTAGATTTGTTGAACTTTTGTGTGGTGGCAGTATTGTATAATTAATTAGAAATTTTAGTTAAAATGTTAAAATAAAGTTAGTTACTAGTACTACTGAAAGTATCCTCTTTGTGCTCAAAATAGTACGCAGTTCAGATGAATTAAGAGCAGGAATATTATAACCAAGGTCAAGGTTAAATTATATAAATACATTTCCAGACACGACTATGCCAAATGTATGTTAAATAACCAGGTAAGCTGTAGTGCGTATACATTTGAGGAATCTGTGATCCGAGGATGGCGATAAAACGCAAGCGCACGATCGAATTGTACTCCAATGATATTTGAAATATGCAGCTTAAGAGGACGTCGTGCTATTCACCACGTAAAAGTTCATAGCGAAGGTGTGTTGGATCCGGTTGGTGTCAAAGAATTTTTAATGAGTCATAAATAAAAATGCAAGAAAATTTTAGTCACGCACCATCAAATAAAAATTTTTAAGTTCCCATTTTAATTCTTACCAGAGCTCTCTCATACTCGCTTGCAAAATGCAACCTTGCATGACGAGATTCATAATTTCTAAACGAATAAGTATTGGTGCCACCACCAATCCGCATTGGAGTAGCGTAGGGGAGTATGCTCTAGACCTCTTGCAGATTTGTCTGTAGGGGAGACAGTGCCCAGTAGTGGGACATCTATGTGGTGCAGCTAAGTATTGGTGGAGTTGAAAATAAAATTTTAAACTTATTCTTTTTTAATTCATATATGTACGAGTATATAGGAAAATAATTATTGGCCGGAGACCTAATTTCGAAGTAAGACTAATGCATAGAATCTTCTATCGGTTTTGTGTTTGTTACCGGTTTAATGGGAACACGTAATCTCAATAATATTATAATAATATCCGCCAGATTATATAATCAACATAATGTAATATTGATAGATAGTTGAAATATATTTCTAGTTTTATTTGAAAACGTGTTGATGTTAGAACTATAATTATTACGTGGGGTGCACTGAAGGTTTTGCGTAACACATTAATAAAACAATTTACAAGTAAAATATATAATTACTACTTTTCGAAGTATTTTCCATCACATTTTAAACCCATTTCCATTCGGTCAAGCCATTCTTTAAAAAAAGAAGGTTGATCACGTGATAGTTGAAAGCTTTCACAGCCGTACCTTACATACCTCTCATAAAATCCAAACATGTTAAATACGAGCAGTTCTGTTTTGCGGAGTTAGTAAACTTATAAAAATATAAAAAATCATCGCCCTAAAATCTTTTCGCTTTAATTAAATTTTTGCGAAGAACGACGACGAACTTCAAATAGTGATAAAAGGTAATTGATATGCGATTTCCCACAAATTTAAAAAAATCAATGATTGAGTAAGAATATCATGTTTAAAAAAATATAATACTTATTCAAAATTCAAACATTTATGAGCCTAGAGCGCAGAACTTTCAGTGTACCCTATTTATACATAATACCACAATATGGAAAAGAGCAAATAATTTATAGCATATATTTTTTTACTATAGTTCTATGTTTTACTGTAGTACCATAAAAGTGAAATAACAATTGATCAAGTTTCGAAGGAAAGTTATGAGCTATGTTAAATCATGGAATAATATATCATATCAACTTCTTATCACATAACATTATTATATAACACGCCTTTATTACCCAGAAGGAATAGGTACTTTTCACCAGTTATTTTTAGGTCCCACGTAATAGCTGAGTCTTTTACCATACACCAGGCACAAATCCAGCCTCTAAGCTGTTGCCGGGTATTTAAAGATAGAAAACCCCAATAGTTGTTGCCCGACCAGTCGCAGCAGTTGCGTTTGCAACCACTAGACCAATGAGACAGTCAGTGCCCATTTTTGCCGTCAAAAGGCGATAAAATATGAACTAAATGAATGAAAAACTTACGAAAAGCCACTACATATATATGTGGCTTTTCGTAAGTATATATAAATAAATAAATAAATAAATATCTTGGACATTCTCACACACGGCCATCTGACCCCAAAGTAGGCGCGAGCCTGTGTTATGGGTGTCAGAGACTGATATATATACATAGATATTTTTTAAATACATACATAAATAGATAATATTGACATCCAGACACAGAACAAATATAAGTGTTCGTCACACGAATATTTGTCCTGAGTGGGATTCGAACCCACGACCTTTGGCGCAACAGACAGGGTCACTACCGATTGCGCCAACGGGCCTGTCAAATATATGTAGCATAATCTAAATATATATATAAAATAATATAAAAAAAAGTTTTTGGTTATGTAAAGAAGATAATATTTGTATTAGGTATATAAGATATTTTAATTACGTAAAGTAACTCCGAGGCTTTTCCAGCGCCCGTTGATGTCTTTTTACCAGATTTTCCATTTAATTTATTTTTAAATTAAAGAAAAAAAATCCTTTTTTAAAACAAGCTTTTATAATAAATATATAAAGGCTTGTTTTAAAATATATTTTTATAATATAAATATTATATATAAATATTAAATATTTTTATAAATTATGTTAATAAAATGAACTAAAAAGTTAAAAATAAATTAAATCTTACCGTTTTTATCACGGTATTATAAGTTTAAACACGAAATTTAGTGTACAAATTTAATTTCAATAAAATGTTTTTAATTTCACCAAAAAGTTTTGGACGCATATTCATAAAAGCTTTTTCACAATTATTTATCTAAGCATTTTTCTAGTATTATAGCGCAACTGCCAACGTCATAATACGATCAACTGAAAGCGATTATTGGCGCAATGTGCCACCAGCGTTCACGCGTTGACCTCTTGGTCAGTTCGTGTCCTAGAAATAAATTCCAGCACTCGCCTACTTCGACATCCTTCAACGTTAAATAGCCACGTGAACAGCAAAGTTTTTTGCAAACTAAATTGTTTGATACATTTTTCATGAAGAGTGTTATTATAGTCATTTTACTTGATATAAAAAACCTGTATTTCTCCGCATAGGTAGGCAGAAGTGCATATACAGTATATACCCACTTTCCACCCAGTTTTCGCGAAGAGTTTAGTACCTTTAAAATGCTGCAATGTTTTATGTTAAATTTTACAATAGTTTAAACGAATGAAAACAAGTTAATCCCTCTATTCTCTACATAATTAGGTAAAAATAAAATGACAGGCAACATGTAATAATATTATTATATTGTATGCATTTGAAGTGCGAGGACACCTCAAAAGTTTATTTGAGTAATAAATTTACTAAGTTACATCCAAATTCATCTACGGGATTTCATGGACTCAAAAATCAGTTTTTTTTTTAAATATTGTCTGTCTGTCTACCAGGGCTTCACATGAAAACCCGTAGATGGATTTGGATGTAACTACCCCTGAATCGAAATTTAAAAAATCAATTGCCAAAGAGGATTGTAATGATTAATATTGGTAGGAAAACATTGAAACGGTTTTATCACTGGTAATAAATTGGATCCAATAAGAAGAAATGAGGAACACCAAGTGATTACACACCAAATTTTTTTTCCTAGCGGCTATTCTTTTTAATCGTTTGCACGAAGTAGTATTGATTGAAAGTTTCTTAAGACAACTTATCGTGGCTATTGCGATATACGAGTAATAACAGGGTAACGTAATTCCTAGCGGCATAAAGTTTTCAATTTGTCATCAACGTATATTATTTGGCAGTCAGCTTAGTTCAACAATCAAGTCTATATTTAACTCTGCTCTCGCAATGTCAATTTCACGTGATTATTATTAACTGATCAACTTTATTTCGAAACATTTTCTCATAAGCAGCTCGTAATGGAAATACTAGGTTAATCGCTGGCTCTACTCAACCGCTTTGCAAAAGAAACGGCTCTCTGACAATGGTTGTTTAGACAGGTAATACGACAGCTAAGTGTACACTGTTCCAGCTAGTTTGAATAAATTTTTTTATAGCCAGTTAGTAAAATGTATAATGAAATCATGAAATGATCGTGTATACTAAAATCCTTAATATCCTTCTGATCGTGTTTGTCGTATATCACCTTAATATCGTAATAGGGTTTTTTTTAAACCTTTGTCAAGGCAGATATTGATAAGATATCTGGAAGATAACCACAGCCTTTTATTGTATATTAACATTCCAATAAAGTAATTTCTTTTACTATACCGGCTCATAGGAAACGCTAGTTTTTGACTGTTTCTGTGTGTTACATTATGTAAGGCATATCGATCATGGCGGCTTACAAACAAATGCGTATTTTTACGTATATACAATTGAGTTAGCTTATATATTATTATTATATTTATTTGGCTGCTAAAAAATTTATAATTTTTTTTTTTACTATTAAGAAGTTGTTATTCACGCTAAATCAGTGCACCACTTTAGAGAGAGAGAGTTTATGTCATCATAGTTTGTATCTTGTCTGTTCAATTTGAATATTAATGAAGTATCAGCAGACATATGCAGTATGTTAATTTTGGTACTGAACATTTTCTAAAAGGCGATCACACTTTAGTTTAAAGTACAGCATGAAATAACACAATATCCAGCCAGTACCTATTTCGAAGGAGTACGCAGAGGTGTGTAATACCTAACCTACAGGGTCCATGACAAAGATGACCTTTTCCATACACCGTGCACAAATCCAAGCTCCGGGAACTGCTGGGAATTTTAAGTTAGAAAAATTTTTGCCCGGGAATCGAACCCAAGACCTCTAGCTTAACAGTCAAGTACGGCGAGTATCATAATAATTAAGTAGAGCTTGCTTAACTACTTAAAGGAAGGAAGTAAATCATAGTTCTTGATGAGTGACGACTCTGTGGCGGAGTCAAAATCTGGTCACAGACCCTAACTACCAAGATATGGATCCCGAGGTCAAATCCCGACTGGATAAATATATTTTGCAAATCAATTTTTTCTCGGATCATGCATGTTTAATTGTGTATAAAAAATAGACCAGTTTAACTCGTTTCGGCCTTCAATCGAAAGTGGATGTGGCCAACCCATGTAAAAAAGTACCGCCAAGAGTCCACATACTCGTTTTATGCACACCAAAGTTTCACGTGCACTATAATTTGTAATACCACGCATATGACGTTAGTCGTAGACGCGAATGTTAATGAGCTTACTCAATATAGTATATGATGCGGTGTTCGAAGTGGATAAGAACTAGTCTTGTTCGATCCATAAGTACCACGTTTAATTTAGTTGCTTTTCTAATACACTGGGCCTACATCACTTTACTTATATTTATGATACGATAGATACGTATATAGCTTTTTTTATGGGATTATGTTTTTAAAACGATATTACTATATTTCAATACTATCGTGAGAATTATTTAATACTCAAATCTATATAATAGCTATGCATTCACAATTGGCACACGACACCAGCAGGAAAACATTGGAATGTTTGGAAGTGCCGAGTTACTTATAATGTAATGAACTCAGCAAAAATTGAACTACAAAAAATGTTTAGGCCGTGGTTTGCCACAAATTTCACCAGCCCGAGTCACGACGCTTGCTACTGATTTTTTTCACTTTTTATTACACCTGGCGGAAGCTAGTAGTCGCGTCACGATACAGCGATTAAACAAAAAACCTGGTGTCGGTAATGTGATTAATAAATTTGACTTTCAACTCTGTGTTTTACTAATTATAGTACAAAGTAAAATGAAAACGATATTTTATGTTACAATAAAATGTTGTACTATTAATAGTAATTATTTTTATAATTTTTAATCAATATAGACCAATTTGTCTTAGGCCAGCTCAGAAATACAAAGAATACCCGTTTTTTTAATTTTAGAGTAGCACGGCATTCGAGTCTAGCCGCATGACCTTTCAGAGGGACTGTGGTTCTGTATCGGTTACAGTTACTTTATTTACAAAAAAAAGTACTAAAACTACTTGTACTAAAGTATTCTGTGCTAAAACTAAAAGAAATCAATTGCCTTAGAGAGTGTGCAGCATCTTCAGCTCCACTTTAACTTCAATGCTAAAGGATATGTTTAAAAAAGTAAATACTTTCATTGAGCGTACACAAGTGCTATATTATAAGAAAAATAAATGAAATAATATTTTCTTGGTATACAATTTTCATTTGATTCTACACATTCTAGTTCATCAACGCATGGAAGTACTACACCATACCCTGTTAGCCAAAATCATACTGGTATAAAAACACCTGCGGTCACTAACACCATACTGCATCATGACTAACGAAATGAGTTCCTATTCAAATGGAATTTAATAAATGATTCATGGCTGGTATTTGACAAGGTTATAAAATAAATAATCGTGGCGCTACAGAAGGGTATTAGGCTTATTTATCGCTTAGGAATTCCGACGTGTAAGCTTAAATTGAGGAACAATAGAGTTGTGGTTGATCGTGCATACGTGGTTTTACCAAGTGGTAGGTATGCGATATTTTGAAAGTGGAACATGCAAGGTCAAAGTTGCAACCAGTATACTTGTCAGTTATGTCAAACAAGATATCCGTTTTATTGCTAGATGCATACGATTTTTGCATAATATGCATTTTAGTGGTAACTATGCAAGAAAACACTCTATACTAATAATATAAAGAAGAAAGATTTTTTTGTAATATTTTCACAAAAAAACTACTGCACCAACTTCAAAAATTCTTTCACCATTAGAAAGCTGCATCTTCACTGAGTGACATAGACTATATAATATTATAGGTGTAAATGAAACTATTGTTATGTTTAATTCCACGCGAGCGAAGCTGCGGGCGTCCACTAGTATGAAATGTATGTGGAGTTTACTGATATGCACCGGCCAACTTGGTGTATTTTAATAGGCTTGTGTTCAAACCTTCTAATTGCAGAGACCCAGCCTCATAGTGGTCCATATACTGGTATGTAAGTGTTTTTCCAGATATTTTAGATTTGATCCAACTAGTGGATGTACAACCTACATGCTTTTTAATTATCGCTCGCATTTGCGAGGATAACAGTCACGTCAGATTTCACATTATTTATCTTTCAATTCGCAAATTCCATTTCCAATTTTTGACAAGGAGTTATTTTGAATAAAAAACCAGGTCATCGAGATTACTTATACGACCGTCAATCAGCCAACGTAGGGGATCAATAATGGGTCGCAGTGTATGTCATTGGCAAAGTATGTAGAAAGTTGGTACAGACGAGGTCGTGACCGCTGATGATGTCGATAACTTATCACCTGGACACTCGCACAATTAGCCTCTTCGCAACTCTTGCGTGACAATTATTTTCAGCGGTACTCAAAGTTTGCATTATAGATCGGTAAATAAATGAGTTTGATTCTGGTCCGAATACCATAACTCGTACCTACTCGTACAATATTAAAGCGGAAATCTTGTACGATTGATAAACACATATTTATCTATCTTCGTCACAGTTGTAATATAAGTAATATAAGCTAGTACTATGAATTCTTTATTGGCTTAGATCAATAAAGAATTCATAGATAGTGCTAGCCTGTAATTATTATTTTCGACGACAAAAATCATGGGAAAAAAGTACTTTCGTACCGAGAACAGGCGTATTAAAGAAAGTTCATATTAAAAACTTTAAAAAATTCTCCATGGGGGTCGTAGTTCGTAGTCGGGTTCAAATTCCACATGTGTAGAATTTTTTGAAGTTTTTAATTTGAATTTGATTGCAAAACACAAGTCAGTGTAAAAAATATCATATTTAAATGTGTATTGTATTAAAAAATGTTGAGCACCACTGTTCGCGATCATTACTAGAATACTCGTAATCAATCTATTGGTCCAGAACTGTTGCAGTTCTATTTTAAGTGCCAAGCCAGAATTGTTCGCGTGACAACTTCATTTAGCTAACACACGAACAGATAAATCCTGTGGTGTTTTAAATTCTCACCTTTTTACACATCAGGCTATATATTGGGTACATTGGACACGCATGTAGGTAAAAAAGAGCCAGTAAAGTTGATTAGGCAATCTCACCTTGTTTTTTTTTTTGTTTTACGAGTGAAAAAACTTTTAAAGGTACCCGACATCGTAGGAGCGACGCCGGGTTATGTGGGATTTTCACCCACTAAAACTGGTGGCCTTCCTCGGCGCTTCTGGAGGGCTCCGGGATCTCTGATAGAACGCTCCGGTGCCCTCCAGCGCTGTGCTCATGACAGGCTCTTCAGAAGCCCCCTCGAGAGGCTAATTGAAACCGGCAATAGCTTAAGACAAAGGTTTGGTTTTTTTAAGAAGTTACTATAAAATTTAAAGATTGAATACCCCATGTTAGCTTAGTTTATAGCTACCTTAGTAGATAGTATTTATAGAATGTATATGTACATTCAGAGTATAAATTTAGGTTGATATTTTTTAAATTATATTTTAATCGAAAAAAATATCTAAATTATAAAATAAGTAAAACACTTCCGCTTGTAAAGCGCAATATAATTGGAACGTAATTATGGATAGTTTCCTCGAATTTTACCTCCGTTTTTATCATAATTAATTCATTAATTACGTGGTTCACAATTACTATTCTTCTATTTACATATTTTGTTACGTTAATTCTTTTGCGGTTTGTATAATTCTTACGAAAGGTAGATTTTAAGGCGCTGTAAGTAAAGTAATTGTTGACACGAATGAAACTGGTACTGGTCAAGGTACTAACCTACGCATGAAATAAAAAGAAGGACATACTTGTACATGTAGACTGGATTCTACGTCGGCAGGAATTTAATTATAATATATTTATAATATTTCAAATAATTGGTTCATTCTATATCAATGAATGCTTTACAAATATCTATGCGCTCCTAAAACGAATGTTTCATGCACATTCTCAGGAACAAAAACAAAACTAAACATAGGCTGGGGTTGATAAATACAATTAATTAAATTGTCAAAAAACCGACTCCAAAGCTACTCTAACTTCTCTCTTTATTCCGCTGTCTACAACGAGATAAACACACAAAATTCGAACACATAATCTCGTCCTTTTTTCTAAATCGGCTAAAGAGAGTTTGAATTCCAAGACTAGATTTTGACTGACTTTAGCCTTTTAAAACTGACAGTTGCTGTGCAAAAGGTACTCGTACTTTGGTACGTCTATGGTTGCGGTGATCTTGCCGAGTTTTTGGAAAAATTTATAGTTTTTGTAATTTTATGTAGCGAATTTTATGGTATTTATGTAAGTACGAATTGTTTTGTTAAGAATGCACTGGTAGAAGGTGTAAGTACAGCTCTCTAATGATATACAATCATGATTAATTGCCATTCGTGATCGCCCAACGAAGTACCTACCGGTCGAGAGCGATGTTGCGTCACTTACGTAATCATACTGACGCTTTGGAGTTACTGGTATGAGCTTGTCATCAACTGGATCACACCCAGACTTTGGTCCGTATTAATAAACTAAATCAAATCAAGAATCGAGCCGTCATGTATGATCCTGGAATGGATTAACTATCCTGATCTTGGTCCTAGCCGTATTTCAGTTTATTTATACATATTATCTATATTTGGCCACACCATACATTCATTTTAAGAATAATATACGTGACGACGACGTACGATGATAATATACGACGGCGTGACTTGCTAAGATTCGAATTCTTACAAAATGTTTGATCCAGAAGCTCGTATAGTACTCAGTATATTTCATAATAGGTTAATGAGTTACTTATAACTTATTACCTATCTATGAATGCTCGATCGAGTGAGCCTTATACTTAAGATTAGAATAGCCAATCGAATAAGCTTAGAAAGATTAGAAATAATTTTTCACCAAATGTTCGTGATTACGTAGCAAGGGAATAGCATAAATTAAACTTACTCATAATATGTACTTCAACCTGACCATGTGACGTTGAAAACTTGAGCTATTTGTAAATTGTTAAATTTGCTCGGTCAATGGTCTCGGTGGAGTCATACTCATTTGGGATCTGACATGTTTGTTCACAAGCAGGCAGGCTAAATCAGATGTCGTTAATTACTCACTGACACAAACAAAATATTTCGTAAAACCAGGAATCCTTGATGAGGGTGTAAATGTAAGATTATAATTTTCTTATTTATTAATAAACCTCGAGAACGTACTAATTCGAGTGCTAGTCACTTTTTTATCCTGATCTCTAAAATGTAACATGCTTACATCTATATAATAAAAATGAATCGTAAAATGTGTTGGTAAGCGCATAACTCAACAACGCCTGGATCAATTTGGCCAATTCTTTTTTTTAAATGTTCGTTGAAGTTCAAGGATGGTTTTTACGGCGAGAAAAATTTGAAAATTCATCCCCTAAGGGGGTAAAACGGGGGTGCAAAGTTAGTATGAAGCTTTGGCGTTTTTGAAGTTAGTGAATGTGTAACGCGAGCGAAGCTGCGGGCGTCCACTAGTTGTAAATACAAATTTAAAGTCTGCAATTGTTATTCCATGAATAGCGCATGGATTGTTCTGATAGTGCAAAAATACAAATAAACAGAGAGAGTTATGTTAGCGCCACTCTACCGCGGCGGAGGTTCGCAAATAAGGCGAAACTTCCCTATGCCCGATGTAAAATATACTCATTTGTAACGACATTGGTTTTCATTTACAGTGCGTCGTGAGGATGGTATGCGACGTCACCAGTTGAGTATTTACACACGGCGGGTCGATGACCCGGCGCATCTCCGCTGTCGTGTGACCACCGTGATTGCTTATCGTTAGTTATTAATAGCTTAAAACAATACTATAGGTACACACGTCCGCAACTGTCTGCCTATTTATATACCTCATTATTGATTTGTTTCCAAATCACGACATACCAATTATAGTTTTAATATAAAATAATTGATCCGCTGTTAATAATATATCGTGCCTTGAAACACTTCCTATTTAACGTACTCATACAATCAGTACTCAGGGTAGTGATAAGCGGAATTACAAGTGTATTTTAATAAACTTTTTGTCATATCAATTGTAGGTAAGTTCGATTCAATCGTTAAAACCTCAAAAATGTTAGTCAGGTATACGATACGATAAATACAGGAAATTGCAGAATAGTGTCAGAAATCCCGTACCGTATTATTTCCAAAAAAAAAAATCACTGCTGCGTTATCTTGTTAAAATTACTGTTCGACCATGCTAAGAAACTAGAACTTAGGTATTACAACAGTTGGGTTTAACAAAAGTCATGTCAAATGTTCATGTCATACCAAGATACAGGATATTGTTGAAAACGCTACTTTAGAAGTTTCTGACGAGTCTTTTTGCCTAGGAAAATTAGTGATTCAGATGGGTAAGTCTGACTTCGAGAAATATGAGTAAGACGGGTCTGAAACGTGGTCCTTTATAGTCGGTCTATTTTATAATTGGATTATGCTTCAGACGACCTCAAAAAGAGACTGCAATGGGTACCTAATATTGAAGGTACGGGTGTTGCATTCGTTGTTTAAGTTTTAGCATAATTTTCGTAAAAACGGAAACGAAGCAACAAAATAGCTTGATAAAATGTAAGATAGCGGATAGTTAAAAAATAAACTTTCAAAGATGCTTTATATGATAACGGAAATAAAATTGTGACACTGTTGTTACGTATTAAATAACCAATTTTATTCTTTCGGCGTACACAATGGTATTTTGTTTTACTCGTAAATTGTGAAAGTACTCTCTTCAATAGATCACTTCAACATCGTAATGTTTTACGTAAATATCGGATACAACTGTGTGTGCTACAAAATAAATATAGTTAGATTTCATTGAAATTATTGTGAGTTTAAGTATTGTATTCATGACGGATTTATATTAGAATTGAAAACTGAACCCACTGTTGCCAAACGATATGTCCCAGTTCGTTCAATAACCATTGTATTGTTCACAAATGTAGGTTAATATTTTTTCTAGTTAATTTTCTACTCATAGAGTTGAATAGAAAATAATTATTACAAGTAAAAACAGACTTGCTCCGTATACAACAGCAAAGGTCATTTAAAATATTGTAAGTAGGCACTTATTTGCAACAAAGAATTCAAAAATGGATTGCATATACATATTCGGATTTTGACTAATCAAATCGATAGACTAGTTTGAAATATTCGTATTGATAATTAATAATAGTCGTATAATAAAATTA
This sequence comes from Carterocephalus palaemon, assembly GCA_944567765.1. Classification (NCBI taxonomy): domain Eukaryota; kingdom Metazoa; phylum Arthropoda; class Insecta; order Lepidoptera; family Hesperiidae; genus Carterocephalus; species Carterocephalus palaemon. Next base: position 6,458,252 of record OX155643.1, on the reverse strand, counting down.
AGGTCGTATAAGATCAAAGACGCTGACGGTGTCATTAATGTTAATCACATTCACAGGATTCTCTCGACTTCTTCGCGTCTATCTCGTAATTGAGCATGCTAATATGAGCAAACGAAGAATGTAATGTAATCGTAGAATATAAATGTGAAGGTCGGAGCGCGTCAAGCTCATCAAACATAGCTCGTCAGAGGCCGGTGTGCCACTGGCATGCTAAGCACCTGTCGAAACACATCATTATCCAATTGCGGACAGGGAAATACATATTGCACTCGATATAGGTCATGTGTACGCCAATAAAGCATCATACATTTAATTTGAATAGTTTATACATTTTGGCAAAATAATTACAGATTTATATAAATAAACAAATATCATAGAAATCCTAGCAAATGGCCATCTGTTCTCAAACTATGGGTTTCAGACACAGAACAAACACAAATGTTCGTCACACAAATGTTTGTCTTGAGTAGCACTCGAGCACACGAAACCTGGCGCAGAAGGCAGGTCACTAGGTACCGATTGCGCCAACGAGCCAATCGCCTATTGATATGATTTAAAGATTTTTTTAAAAGCTTTTATTTAACTTCACTCGTATGTATGTATGTATGTATGTATGTCCTGGAATCTTGCAATCAATATTTCACCCACTTCCACTGAAGCTATCGAGCTGAAATTTGGCACACATATTTGGTTCCGATGACAATGCACGAAAATAAAAAAAAAGTTATAAAAACCTTTTTTTTTTAAAGAAATTTTAAAAGGTATAATTTTAGTTTACAGAGAATTCCGTTGAAAATAATGTTATGAGCCCTTGTTAGGACCGCTATAATAGCTAACTGCATTAGCAATATCTGGAAAGTAGCCAATGCAGTATTGACCTTGGATTTGCTTTTCCTGTTTGAATAGGCGTAAAGCAACACGGCTGATACATTAAAACTGATGCAAAAAGTATGAGTGGAGTTTTGTTTGATTAAATTGGCTGACTGTATCTATCATAAATCTATCAACCGTCTTGTTTGAAAATATTTTGTTTGCTATAATTAATTAAACATCTATAGATAAAAAATTGTTTTGCATCTATCTAATTCTGAATTATCATAATATAGATTTCTTAGATATAAAGATATTGGTAGTTTATAGTTGGTAAGTTAAAATAATTTTAAGCATTTGAACTAATCTATTTATATTCAGTTCGAGTTCAAGTAAACTCGACAATTTTAGTTGGTAATCTATTATGTTGGAAATCAAGTTCCAAGGTTGTATTTTTTGAGTTCGTAATTATAAAATGGCGTTAGCTTTCTGCACACGCTGGGGTCGTTGGAAAGTGTTCGGTGGAGCGAGTCGTTGGAGCGCGTTTGTAGGTTGCAAAACAGCTAATAGGCGGCAACGAGATGTTTTAAGTAATAAAAGAAAAATATATTAAAACCCATATATTTATATCCTATTTAGGGTTCCTCTCCGGAAATTATTATAGTTGTGAATTGTTGTACTTCTATCTGTTAGTTTGTGAGGAGCATATAATTAAGCAAAAATCCAATATTTAGTGGTGTCGTAGTTTATGGTCTATACGGCTATTCTGCATACTACTCGAGTAACTATTAATAATTATTCGTTTGAAGAAAATAACAAAATAGATGGAGATACCAAATTTCAGGAGCATTGAACAACGTTGGTCTGTGACACAGAAGAGATGTGGGTCCCAGGTACGATGCGATACCTTCGATATATTTATTAAAGTGAAACTTTTATTACATCATTCTGAAAATTTTGGCTTGTCTGTCGCATGTCGCGTGACGCACGTCGCATTGCATTTTAAAATTGAATCAAAATTTTTATTTTTTCTTGAGACACTGGGGATCGACCCGTGACTCGCGGCGTAGAAGGTTGTTTTTAACAAACGTTGGATCATTCGACCAAGCGTACTTAATAGAATTTGTTGAAATTTAGATACATACATTTCGAACAGCTAATAGTGTAGTGACGCTTGTTATTCTATTTTCCATTGTCATTCCAACTTTCCAAGTATAAAATTAAGATTGATAAAGCGATTTTTATACCCTTAGTCATTAAGGGAAAAATTATTTAATAATTAAGGCTTAATGGAATATTATTTCAAATATTTTTAGTTAAATGTCTTTAATGTGAAAAAAAGTTTGACTTTTACCGTGGTTTCATAAAACCACACAATTTAATTTTTTTGGTCTAATATAAGTCGGGTAGGTGCTTAAAGAATGTTATTATGTTTGTATTAGAAATTTTATGTCTGCGTCTGCCACAATATACCAAATTCTAGCTTATTAATGCACGTAAAGCCGTCGGTCCCGATTGTTTTCAATGCTGGAAACAGTTGTTAAGCCTTCTCGTAGAACTTCGGGTGGCTTGAGAACATTCGATACTTCGTTGGCCACTAACCCCTCCAACAATCCGCATTGGAGCAGGAGCGTGCTGGAGTATGCTGTAGACCTCCCGCAGCAGTGTCTGTGGGGGAGAACCGTGCAATTCTATCGTATGGAACGTTGTAAGAATTCGCCTCACAGTTCAGATTATTTTAAGATTACGTTTATTTTCCAATAAACCGTTAACCTGATTACTCAAAATACAGATTAATGAAATTATTAATCGCTACGTTACATAACATTATTAGGTAACAAATGCAGGGCGTATGAAGCGAAATATTTCTTTCATTTACCACGATGATTGCTAATCTATACTAATATATAAAAAGGAAAGATTTGATTGTTTGTTTGAATCGAATAGGCTTCAAAACTACTGAACCGATTTGAAAAATTCTTTCACTGTTGGAAAGCTACACTATCCCCGGGTGACATAGGCTAAATTTTATTTTGGAAAAAAATAGGGTTCCGTAAGATATTTGGGTTTTTCGGACACAAGGTGTAAAAAATCAACCAGAAAAGTTACTTATTTTGCGTACGCTGCCTAAAATATAAAAGATAGAACCATAAAATGTTCTAATTAATTGTAGATCTTATAAATATCCATAAAAAAATAGCGACACACTATACCTATCTATGTCGAGTGAGGCACAACAACCATTTGTTTATCTTGAATTTTTTTTGGACTACATTTACAGTTTATGTGGATAATATTTGGTCTTTGAATGATTAAAATTGGACGTTTGGTTTTGAAGTGTCTGTCTGTCTGTCTGTCTGTTTCACTTTCACGCCAAAACTACTGAACCGATTTAAATGAAATTTGGTACACAGTCTAGAGCCTGACAAAGGACATAGACACTTTTTAATTGGAAAAAAGTGTTGTAATGGGTTGAAAAGGGAGATGAAAGGTTGTATGAAAGTATTGTCATTTTCAAAACTAGAAGCATATAACTTAAATTTTAGGCTGTTGATAAGGTATAATTCTTACTAATCCTATCCTACTAATATTATAAAGGGGAAAGTTTGTAAGTATGTATGTATGTATGGATGGATGTGTGTTACTTTTTCACGTAAAAAGTACTGAATGGATTTTAATGAAACTTTACAATAATATAGCTTATACATCAGAATAACACACAGGCTAAAATTTATAAAGATATTGTGTGAATAGTCCAAAATATGACGATAAGTGTCAAGTAGGTAAGTAGGAAAAAATCTACCATCTGCGAGCTATTCTGGCGTGCGCTGCCAAAACTACTGGACCGATTTCAAAAATTCTTTCACCATTAGAAAGCTGCATCTTCACTGAGTGACATAGGCTATATAATATTACTAGGCGTAAACGAAACTATTGTTATAAGTAATCTATATACATATGTAAAATAGTCGTGTTAAATTTTTATTTTTTTAGTAACCTGACGCAAATAGGGTTTATGTGTGTGTATTATAATTTTGATTTTTATATAAAATACCCGTGCGAAGCCGGGGCGGACCACTAGTACTTTATAATTATTATTGCAAATTAGCGTAATAATATAATTATGTCTCGACATGTCTCTGTTGCTCTGGAGGCAAGCATCAATGAGAGTGTAACAATACATTCCTAATATAATAATTTCTAGGTATTTATTTCAAGAGATAGTTAAAATTTATTTATTAGTAGTATAGTAGGCATGTAGGTAGTATTAGACAACATTATGTGCATTGAAAGGCCTGTTGGTGCAAGGTAGGGTCTATACCTTCTACGCCAGGGGTCGTCATATTCGTGTGGCTGTGTTTGTTCTGTTTGCATGTCAATATCTATATAAGCATACTTATATTAAAAAATATCTTTGTATATATATCAGTCTCTTACACATAGTAAGGGCTCTGCCTAGTTTGGGGCCAGCTAGCCTTGTGTCCAAAACGTTGTTCGTGCAGAAATGATCCATGATTTTTTAAAATAAAATAAGTATAGCCTGTATCATTGGTAAGCTATACCTACTAAATATTCTAAAATATAGCTTCACCTGCAGTCCGGCCGATCATAATCTGAGATAGCCATCAATCGATTAAAAATTGGTCGATATTTAATATACATTAACTATATTATTTCAGTGTTTTGTCCATTTCACGGGAACTATGAAATTCTCCGTGAAAGAATCCTATTTTACATTCCTAGCCGTGCTACATCTATGCAAAAAATTACTTCGATACATCATGATTAAAAATTTAATGAATAATACTGATTTTTGTCAATTTCCAAAGGAAAATGCAATTTTCCGCAATAAAAAGTAGTCCAAGATGTACACTACATCTTCGCAAGAAATCACGTCAATCTATCATTCTGTTAAGGCAGAGAAGAAGGACAAACCAACAAACACACTTTCCCATTTATGTATTACTAAGGATTAAATACATAAATAAAAATATTAAATTACAAATACATATTATAAATTAAAAATAATCCCTGTTTTGGATATATTTGAGTACCTACCATACTGTGAAATTAGTGTGAGATCGTCCGATGCATTGCAAATCAGATAGGAGAAAGCAAAAAGTCGCGTATACGTAATTCGTGAGCAAAATATGTGCTAGGTATTTAATGAGGCTTACTTTCCACAGCAAATATAATTTAATTCCCATAGGAATAGTTCAAAACACTAAAACAAAAGCACTAAAACTTATAATTATAATAATATATATTTATAACCTTATAATATAGTATGAACTTTAAAAAATCATTTTCATATTTTAACTAGTTATAATCAAAAGGCACCAAATTTTCAGATGCAGCGGCACGCACCAATGACTTTTCTAAGTTATGTACGATTTAAGAAATTAAAAGTCACTTGCTATAACGTTGAAGGACACATCGTGAGGAAACTTGCATACCTGAGAGTTCTTCATAATGTTCTCGAAGGCATGTGAAGTCTGCCAATCAGCACTTGCCCAGCGTGGTGGAGAAAGGCCTAATCCCTCCCATTTTGAGAGGAGACCCGTGACCAACAGTGGCACAAAGAAAGGGTTGTGGTGGTGGATATGTCAAGACTTAAACATGTATGCTATTAATTTAAGACGTAGTAATTCCAAGAAATAAGAAGTTAATGGATAGTGATCCACTTAAAGTCGCGAGATCCTTTTCACAAATAAGAAAGCATAAAGAATAAATTGAGAGGAGTTTGTCAACGCGTTTTGCCAAACTGGTCGAGTTACAAGGCCGAATAAACGAAATTACGGACAAGTCTTAATTTTGTTTGTAATTCTACAAAATCCTGATTTAAGTTATTAAGATTTTCAGTGCCATTTTACGTATAACAAACAATTGTCTTTCAACGCTGACACACGGGACTCCATGGGATATCTGAGCGTATAGACCCCTCTTTGCTAGGGCATAAACTCGTAAGAACTGCAGTGTCCTCTGGTGATATTTATTTTTTCCGATTCAGGGAGTTGCTCGTGAGATGTAAATATTGTGAGATGTAAATAGAGTGAGCCTGACATGCGCTGCTAACTCCATCCTTCAGCTTAGGGAGTCAGCTTTGAGAAGGGACTCGAGTAAAGAATTCAGATCAGTTGATCCTGATTTTGATCCTGCCCTGAGTTAGGATTATACGTGAATTTATACTGAATACAGCGATGTCAGCCCAATGACTATTGAACTCTCCTCTCACTCAAGGGGTTGTTGAAATCACGCACCAATGACTTTTATAAGATATGTGCAATTTGTGAAATTAAAGGGCATTTGCTGTAACGGTGAAAAAATTAAATTAATAATAAATAAAATAATTAAATAAAAAATAAATAATAATAACCGTAATGTTTTTGAAGTCATGTGAAGTCGCAATTGATGAGCGTTATGAACTAGAGAGCGTAATAAGCCATTCCCAGAAGAGACACGGTTGCGATGAAATGAAAACCATTCATGATGATAATCTCCACCAATCCGCATTGGAGCAGCGTGGTGGTGTATGCTCTAGTAGCTAGACCTACCGCAGATTTTCCGTACCCAAGAGTTGGACATCTTTGGTTCGTTAGCTGCATGATGGATGAGTAGTGTCAATAACGTTGAATATAACTCGTTACTTTATTTGCAAATCATAAAAGTATATAATTTATCTTAGCAATAAACTAATTTTGTCTGGTACTATTTACCATACCTTCAACAGGTTATCTTTATAGAATTTTATAGAGACAATTTTCTGTATATCTCTGATTAGGCTGTTTCCTTTTATTTGTTAAAAATATTGGCATTTGTAAAGTTGAGGTATAAAATATGGTCTTAGAATTTTGTATCACGAAAATATAATATCTATTAATCTATGAGTCTATATTACTATCTATTATTAATCCGCTGAAGCTAGAGTTAAATATGTGCGTACTTCTTTATATTTAAAGCCTTAAATAATGTAGATGAATTTTGGATTTGTGTCAAGTATAGTGCAATAGGATCACCACATTACATGCGACACTTAACTACCCCTTCGGAAAAATACAGACGTGTTTTTTATATTACAAATAATGTATCCAAAATAAACTAACACTTTGGGAGACCCAATAAATAAAGTTATTATTATTATTATTTTTACAGTCTAAAAAGCTAAATCAGAGACGGCCCACTTTTGGGCGCAGGTCTCTCCCACAACCACAGCTGTGCATACTCCACGGATCGGTGGAGGGGTTACTGACCAACCCAGTGTTGAACATTCTCAAGTCACCCGAAGATCTTTGCCTAGGCTTAACGATTAAAAGTTGGGATAGATGGTTTAAGAAGCCCTCTGAAGCACGGAAGCGCTCATGCATTTTTGCCCCTAGCGGTCACCCATCAACAAACCGACCGCGCCCGTCAATCACGCGAGCCATTGAGTTAAAAACGCTTTATTTGTTATTAATACTTATAGTGTAACCCAATACCCGTTAAAGTTTTTTTGAACAATGTCAACGGGTGAGCGAAACAAAATTCTTAATCATTTTTTCTCGTTTTTCCTGTTTATTTTTAAAGTAGTAAACTACTTTTGATTATACTTTTAAAACCAAGAAATTTGTGATATAATATGAGCTTTTCAGTCCACAATAATATAAACCAGTTCCACGATCCGATTGAACCATGCTTATCACTTGTTCACCGACTGGCCCGGTGCGGGCTGTCGGCAACCACTCACCGCTGGAAAACTAACTTCCACTTTCGTCATCTTTATCGTCGACACAACACGAACGAATCCGATTAATGAATACTCAATTACAACATTTGTTACGTTTACATCGCTGACATATATTGAACAACATACATTCGATTAAAACCCAACCATCGAGGAAAATCCAAGGTAAGTTAAACAATGTTTAGCAAATAGTCTAGTAATACAAATAACTTACGTTCAAGTGAGCGTTACATCCAAAGCTTTCGATACAAGAACTGTAAAATGTTTAGATTCTCAATAACGTTATTGAACTTTTAGAACGTCCTGAAAATTAATCACAATGTCTGGACAAATCACACTATCTTGCGGTTCAATCCATACGAGAAACGTTCGAAGGTCACAATTAAAATTAAATTCGTTAAACGACACCAACTGTTATTTTGCGGTCGAAAAAACCGATCAGGTAATTCGTAGTCGCGCGGTAGGAGCTGGCGAAACAGACGTACGCAGCGCGCAAGCGCCGCCAAGGTATTGTTAAAAGTTACTTTTACTTACGAGACTTGCAGCTCTAGGTGGTTAGGTGTAAGACCTCGGGTTCGCCGGTTCGCTACTCGACTCTTGCGCTCGCGAAAGAGAAAAACAGAGGTCTCGCTTTTCGCCACTCGCGCACACGATAGAAAATTTATTTGGACATTATGCATACAAAGGATATTTCGTGCAAGATTGAGGCAAATTATTGCTATGCAAAGTATTGGTTACGGTCCATTGAAATTTTAGGTGAGTATTGCTTTACTTCCTTGCGTGGAATGAAAAACATAAACGGAAAATAGATCATTGCGATGTTAGTGCCGATTGGTAGGCGTAATATATACTTACTATAAACTAATAATGAATTTTATAAAGCGGGAGAGATTTTATGTTATTTTGTTTGTTTAAAGACGCTAATCTCTGTAAGTCAGATTTCAAAAAGAAATTGTCCCAGATAGGCCACGTTTTTTTCACACGGAGTTTGAATTTTATTTTTTTGATAATACACTAGGCAAACATAAGTTCGTTTTGAAGGGTTTAATTGTAAATTATCATTTATTCATATTAGCTGCTCCCGTGAACTTCGTTACACATAATTACTTAGTCAGTGTGAATTAATTTTTATAAAGTTATTTCTGTACCAAAATAGTATGAAAATCGTGTCAGCGGTTAACAACTAACATTAAAGCTTCCCTACCGAACATATTTCCGGGATAGTAACTATCCTATGTCCGTTTCTATGTTCCATTTAATTCTATTATTTTTTATTAACTTTTAAGTTTAAACAACAAACTTAAAAGCTTAGATTATTACCTATCTAAGATTAAAAGCATAAATAGGGAACATATTCCCGGGATAGCTATTAATCGTAATTCTTCCCATGTTTTAATACTTGTTGTATTTTTCAAGGTGTCCAACAAATCAAAAAAACAGTAGAATTGGTCAATCCAGTCTCGAGATATCTAAAAAGGCGTCCTATAGGTACTAAATGTATGAAAAAGTGAATTTTGTTCATAATTTCTTTTTCATTCATTTTTTAGATGTTTTAATGGCTATTCCGCTATTTGGAAGGCAGACGAATCAGCCGTTCTTCAGTCATTAGTGTCCTAAATAACAAGACTTTGTGTTATAGGTACAAAGACTTTTAACTTACTGTACCCCATATCGATGGTTTTATATAAACGAGTATAGACTAGCTGACCCCGCAAATGTTGTACTGCCATATGAAATGTCAAAGTGACGCGACTCTTCACGTCAATAATAAAAATAAAAATAATAAAATAGTGTTTAAAAAACATTTTCCAGTGGACCAAATTGTGAATCTAAACCATTCTCGAATCTCCTTGAACACACACAAAAAATTTCATCAACATCTCTCCAGCCGTTTAGGAGGAGTTCACTGTCATACACACGTACACAAGAAATATATATATTAAGATTTGTTATTATTGTTTTCAAGCTTATTATTATAATAGTTGTAATAGTTATTGCTATTGGTTGGGGTTAATGGCTTTGGTAAAAGGTACCTACGGGTAGATGGATTCATGATCTTTTTTGATTTTAATTGAATTCAATCATAACATAATATCACGACTTTTCACCAGTTACGTTTAGGTCCCAGGTAATAGTTGGTAAGCCTATTGCCATTCACCGGGCACAAATGCAGACTCCGAGCTGCTACCGGGCATTTCGAATTACATAGTTGAAATAGTTGTTGCCCGATCCGGGAATCGAACCCAGGACCTTCTAATTTTACAATCGCCCATGCGACCCGATAGATCACAAACAAACGAGTCTTCTTAATTACAATGAGCACAAACAAATGATATTTATGTTTATTTTTTATTACGGTTTTATTAGCTTGGTGTGACGGTATGTATGTAATCTTTGAAAGTGATTTTTGCCCACATCAAGGACCGATGATAGTACAATAATTTAAAATACATTTTCGTTCGGTTATCTACAAAAGAATGTTTAGAGTTTTTTTAACGAAGTTGTTTTTAGAGTATGTAATGTGTGTAACATGTATGTGTACTAAGCTTAGATATGTTGGAAGTATGGATGGTTTTTTATCCCGTTAATACCCTAACTAACATGCTAATAGTTTTTCCGGATGCACGAGTATACTTGAGAACGACCAGGAACTATAAACGAAATTGTCAATATATTTAATCCACGCAAGCGAATCTGCGGGCGTCCACTGGTTTGTTATATGGTTAAATGAAATGAAACGAAATAAAACCAAAGGGATTAAGTGTACTTTCAATGATACGCGTAGGTACAATGCTTCAAGGGCAATATAATACCTTCTCTTAGACTAGTTAATTATATACATGTACGTACAAAAAACATGAATGTCAATAAAAAATGTATGTGTAACATTTTAATTATTACGCTAAGAATGTCATAACTGTTTAAAATGCAAATAATGCAACATCCGCCTAGTAAAGGTATGCGGAGCTGCCTCGAAATAGCCAATATTTTCTACCAACAGCATCGATATAAGGTAAAAAATCTAATTTGTCATAATGAATACAACCGATCTTTATGAAGATTACGTAAAAATGGCGAACCTTGTTTAGCATTTGCCATTTATATGACTGATACTATATCGCTTACATAATAAACTCTGCAAACATTTGCAAGTCCACATTACTAATTAATAATGACTTATTAATTTAATAACATGTTATTAAACTATGACATGTTATTAATACATGAAACTACATCATCGCCAATGGATGAATAAGTATAATTACGAGTATGTAGGGATTTAAAAGTTCATCTCAAATGCGCTAAATTTAAGCATAATTGTTAATGGACCAAAATAGATTGGTCACTTACGAGATACTTTATTGTAAGAAACATGTACCAGTGTACCTGTATCATAACTACCTGATTTGGTTGTGTGGCGCTGCATGTGCATTTGCTATCTTGCCACTCATACAACAGGGAAGGCGTGTTTAACTCCACTACTCAGTGCGGATTGCCGGGGGATAGCTTAAAATTCATATAAAAACTGAAAAACAAAAACTGAATTGGTTACTCTTTGAGTAATATATTATTATGAAAAGTATGTAAAAAAAAGAAATAAATACCATCTTTTTATTTCATCACGGGCTTCCCTTGTCATCGGGAACGTGACATTCAGTGAATATGCTCCTCATGCTCCGATAAGGCTGAGGATTCGCCGCTAGCCGCTAGCCTGCGTGTTCGCGCTGTAGGCTGTAGCCTGGCGATCGCGTTCATCAATTTCGTTAGCTAAGGCTAACATCCTCCATCCAAGGCGCAAAATCATTTTCACTAGATACAAATCAAATTAATTAGGTTAGAGGTTAGGTATTTATTGTACTCAAAAACAACGACAATTAACAATTAAAAATGATAAACGTCTATTAAATAATCAATCTTTTACTTACGAAATATAGTTTTACTATAATTGACTTCGATTATCCACAATTTATCACACGTTTAATCGACAAAAGGCAGTAATGTGTAACTTATAGAAAGCGTCAACAAAACTGCAGAAAAACTCGCACCGAGATGACATATAAATGTCAAATGTGAGAATACTGATTTTTCTCGATCGGGAACGCGCAACAGTAGAATACCATTTTGCCCTCAAACACCCGTCAAACACGCTCGCGTCACGCGAGCGTGTTTGACGGCGCTCGCAAAAGTTAAGAGAATACGGAATGTCTTCTTTTGATCGAAACTTCACTGCACGTGAATTAGGCGGCTGGTCCTGGTTTGCTATTTTTAGTGTGACTGGATATTGTAAGTGTATATGGCAATAAATGAAAATTAAATTGAAATTAAAACTTATAAAGACTAACATAACTTAAGTTTTGTAATAAAACAACAAGACTTTCAAATGAATATTTATATTTATTCTTTTTTTGTGTATATTTGAATATTTAGCCAAAGAAGTTTCACTTTTGACATGTGTACTTTGTACGCACGCACTTTTTTTTTAAAGTTTTTATATACTACCTATAATACATATAAAGCCAAAGACAAGATGGTAGATACCACATAATGACATAATTATTTTGTTCTGTCCGTCTAGAAACCCACATTCATAAAAGATTTTATGCACAGTTAAGAAACAGGCTTCGAGAATACCTCCTCCTTTGTCTGCACGAGGATATGGAGCATGACTCAGCACTCGCTGGCTGGACATAGATAATGGTTCTCATTAACAACTAACATCTGACTTTAGTATAGTGTATTTTATTAAAAACATTAAAATGTTAGTTCTACGATTTAATACTATTCCGTAGATGTTTTATTTGAAGTCTGCAAAATTGTCATAAATGTGGGGTTGGAGTACATGCACACCCTCGGTGCATTATTTCTATGATAGATTAGATGCATGCCCGGAGCAAAGTGTTCGTTTCCAACTCCATACAGGCATAAACGTAGGAATAACTTACATACTGGGAAGCATACTGGCGTTTTAGACAGATTTAAAACAAAACTATTATATGTATGATACGATGGTAGTATGTATGGTAGTATGTATAGGTAGTATGGTACGATGTGTAATTATAACATCTTCTATACTAATTAATTTAAATTGAAATAATTATGTATTATAAAATTGATCGGTTTTCTTCGTTAGTCTCGCTAAAACTCGTAAACTACCGATCCGATTTGAATACTTTGTGGTTTATTTTATTCATTTTATTTCATGGAAGGTTTAAAAAAATAATAAAAGAGAAACAAGTATAAAAATAATATTATATTATAACAGTAATTTTGTAAAGAAAATTGTATACTGATATACTTTACAAAACTGTCATTTCAGCCAACACTTCATATTACCTTTAATAAATGGCGTTTATAGCTTATAAAATAAATGTATGCTACGAACTATTTATTCTTTTATTTATTTTATTTTAAAGTACACCTGCCATTATCTAGAATATCATTCTGGGGTTAGGAGATTGATAGTGGAACGAGTAATAATACCTGGTCATGATGATGATTCTCGCAACAACTTTAGAGAGATGTTATAAAAATAGATAATAAAACAATTCTAATTAACAGAGTCGCGGCCTCAGCTATTTTGACATATAGAAGTTATAGGCATCGGAATATTACGTATGATAGGCTCTGAATATGGCACACCAAATCTAATTAACTTAGCGCACATTATACTTAGTTTATCACTGAATAGTAAAATATTATCTATCTATTTTCTTAATTGATAAATAAATGATTGTACTTACAATGTCCACTGAGTGAGTCATGAGAAAAATCTTAATTCTCTACTGCAGTGCATGTTTTTATCGTAATCATCGTACAAATGATTTGAACACTTTTTCGATGGTCGGCTTATCACAATCCATAATTTAGCCCACTACTGAAGACATGTCAAGTGATAAATCGTAAAAATGCACATATCACGGTACAGTCGTCGAAAAAAATCAGTGTTTGCAACAATCGTATTGTCTATCAGGCGATAGTGGTAAGTAAAATTTCGGTTGTGTTTGTCACGACCTTGCTGCTCGCTGTAATCTGATTTAGTTTAGTCGGATTGATTAGGAAACCGTAATTGGCTGATTTTAAATTTTACTGATGACATCTCAAGGCTCAGGCACCTATTAATTTCATAGAATTACAGTTTTAGTTAAATGTTACCCATACCACATATTGTTTGACATTTGAAGAAACGGATTCCACTGAGTTTGAGTAGCAAGGTTGTATCTGATAGGATCAGCACTGTAAGTGGAATTCATAGTGTTATTCCATAGTTTCGGACTGATTTCTTTATATTTACGATAAAATAATAAAGTAGGTACGAATAAGATAAAAATTATATTAGCTCATCTAGTAACTCATATACGAGTCGCAAACCACAGCTATTCGGAACTTAAATGCTTTAACTTAAACACCGGTAATGGTACTTTATAAATTTGATGGTACTGCTAACGAATTCTCTATTTTTCAATTTCAATTTATTTTATTAAAAGCTTTTATTTAACTTCACTCGTATGTATGTATGTATGTCCTGGAATCTTGCAATCAATATTTCACCCACTTCCACTGAAGCTATCGAGCTGAAATTTGGCACACATATTAGGTTCCGATGACAATGCAATAATATGGTACTGTCGAACTGATCTGATGATGGAGCCGGAAGATATTAACTGGAACTTCATGATGGAATATCGTATCATAGTCGTGTTTGCACTTGTGGTAAAGTCTTGTAATGAACTTTGACCACGATTAGGTTTCAAGGTCAAGTTATAAAAGCTTTTTAAAAAAAAATTTTTTTTACAGTATAATTTTATTTTATAAACATATTCAGTACCAACTAAAAATACTTAGGTACATATTTCTTACATGCTATTATAGCCACAAAATCCCCGACTGTCTATTCTAGACTGTCATGAATGTATTATTCTATGTAGGTACATTTTGCTCAATTTGGTTATATTATTTTTGTAGTCTTCTCATCGAAGTTTACGTCAGCGCTCGTGTAGGGTGTGTCTACAAAACTCCTGCCCGTGAAAACAAGTTGTTTTGGGCGTTGGCAGTCACCTTGTCAATGTCATTTCAGATACAAATTGAATAACGATGAAAATAATAACGTTCTATGTTCTAACACCATGTAACGTCACTCGATTTAACGACGAACTCTCTGAAAACAACTACAATTAAATAACTAACTTACTAACTAATTAGCGAAAACAATCAAATAATAAAAATACTTTTAAAAAATTTAAAAATCCTTAAGAACTATTAATATAATTATAATATTAAAAAAATAACAACATAACGCATTTCAATTACGTATTGCACCCGATCTTGTACCCGATAGCGCCATCTATTGTTGTGTTTACGAATCAGAGAACGGGCTTAGTGAAATGTTCTTAAGTTTAAATAAGTTTGTAGTTATTGTATAGATGTCACAGTAGATGTATAGGCCAAATAATCGTAATTATGGATCATACTGGTATCATGTCCATTATCGTGAGAACGAATGTTGATGAATAATGTTTTCAAATGTATATATTATAATGTACATACAATATAATAATGTTTGCCTTATAGTATTAACACTAATTAACAGTATTTTTTTGTATTAAGTAATTTTGTATAATTTATAAGTTTTTAGTTAATTTATGATAATAAAGCGTTACACACTCACACCCACACCTGCACTATCATTCTCTGTATTGATACTTATCTGTGAAATAATTACGCCGTTATGTATAGTTTAGCTTTTGGTTATTGATTTGTGGTCGAATCGACCAATCAATCTAAAACTAAAAAAAGTGCGTGCGTACAAAGTACACATGTCAGAAGTGAAACTTCTTTGGCTAAATTTTCAAATATACACAAAAAAAGAATAAATATAAATATTCATTTGAAAGTCTTGTTGTTTTATTACAAAACGTAAGTTATGTTAATCCATACTAATATTATAAATGTGAAAGTGTGTTTGTTTGTTTATTTGTTTGTTTGTCTGGCTTTCAGGTCGCAACGAAGCTATTAAATGGTATGGTTTTTGTGTGTGGTGATAGTGAGGAGGGTGGAGAGTGACGTAGGCTACTTTTTACCTCGGTAAAACATCCCCATTTGAATATATCGATGTTTTTTTATTTGCTCCAGTAAGTCAGTTTACGTACACTTTATCTGCGGTCAGCATTACCTCAGGTTCCTCTAAGTATCTTTTAATTGTGGAACTGTCACTATTCATCCACCACAAATGTGTCATGTATGTTAAACAACTCTACTCAACTCTACTAAGCTAGTTGTGTATAAGGCAATAAATGAAAATTAAATTGAAATTAAAACATATAAAGACTAGCTTTTACCCGCGGCTCCGCCCGCGTGGTCAAAGGGAATTAACAATGACTTTTTTATCATACATGACACATCTGTGGTACACCAGTCTGTTCTGTGTCCATTACTGTGTCTATTGATAAATATTCTGTCGTATCTCCTGCTACTTCACTCAATATGTGTGAATTTATTTTGTTTACAATATCGTTTTTAGGTGCTAGAATCCCCCTTTGACATAGATATTGATCTTCATATATATTGTTTTGTAAACCTGGGTAAACACTTGCAATCAGTTCTGAATTACTCTGTACTAAGTTACAAAAATTTTCCGTTAGTGTCACACAGCCCTCGACATCAGTTTCCAGAAACGCCCATCTCCAATTTTCAAGAGTGTTTCAGCATAGTTTCCAGCATTCATGTGATTGTACAGATGCACCCTCATATTTGTTGTGAGACTGATTTTTTTCTTAGAGTTCTATAGAGTAGACGACTTATGTTATTATTATTTTAAGCCAAAACAACAACAGTCGACAAAACCAATTCAATAAGCGAACCAAAACCAAAATCAAAGCGTATGTCCTTTACCATATTAATTTTAAACCAAAACAACAATTTATCCAGCGCGAATTCAAAATTCAATTCAATTTATTAGTTGCCTATGACTTAATTAATTTACATGTATCATTTGTTAGCGTGATTCAGAACTTGCAAATGAATTTTACTAACGCCATCTATTAACAAAAACCGGAACTAAATATCTAGCAAATAACAAAACATCGATATCTTCCCATTGGGATGTTTTACCGGGGTAAAAAGTAGCCTACGTCACTCTCCACCCTCCTCACTATCTCCACACACAAAAACCATACCATTTAATAGCTTCGTTGCGACGTGAAAGCCGGACAAACAAACAAACAAATAAATTAATAAACAAACACACTTTCACATTTATAATATTAGTATGGATATCCAGTCACATTAAAAATAGCAAACCAGGACCAGATTTCACCTGTTATCTGTCGTACGGTTTTATTTTGCTTTGACAGCGACGCAGGGAAGAGATACTGTACTTCGTGTATAGAGAGAGTATTCGGAGTCAGAATAGTGGGTTGTTTTATGTTCGCACCGCACGGTATCTCTAAATGACGATTCCGTTTAGCGATCTTTTATCTGTATTTTGTCTTATTTAGTCTGTCGTATATCTTTGGTTTTGGGTTTTGTATCTGTATTTTACGATTCCGTTTAGCGATCCTTTATTTGTGTTTTGTCTTATTTAGTCTGTCGTATATCTTTGGTTTTGAATTTTGTATTCTTATTTTACTCGTATTTAGTCTGTGGTGGAGCTGTGGATTTGACTTGTACGTACTGTGTGACGTTCGCTCTATCTCACTGCATGCTGCGTAACGCATTATTGCGTCAGATCCGTGACAAAATAATGCGTCATATCCGCTTTATCTGTAAAAATTTTACCCTCATGCGCCAAAAGAAGTTTCACTTCAAAAACCTGAATAGTTATATAGTGGTTTCGTTCTTAAATATTACTCACAAATTGTTGTTAGGATTTTTTGGACTTACCTTCTTTCTTATATTTTACACAAAGCGTCCATTTACTGTAAGAAATAAATATGGTTTTACAAATCAGTATAGACAAGTGATTGATTATCGTTTCGCTAGAATCTAACAAAGGATTTCTTTGTAAATTTTTTGAACATTCAATAGAGTTATAAATGACCACAGTACCTTATCAACCTGCGTAGGTACCTACTAGAGTAGATAAAATATGTAAATTCCTATTATAGTAAGCTATTGAATCCGAATCAGTTCAGTGATATGACAACTTTTTTCTATGGATAGCAAACGAGCTTGCAGCAACACAACAAAAAAACAAACATATCGATGTGTATATAATTTTAATGAAAATAATTTATGTTATAAAATGCGGATTGCTTTTATTACATTACTTACGACTACATCTTTCTTCATGTGACATACATTACATTTCGCTGCGACCCATACACGTCCCACTGCTGGGCACGGGTCTCTCCCACAGACACTACTGCGGGAGGTCTAGAGCATACTCCACCACGCTGCTCCAATGCGGATTGGTGGAGGGGTTAGTGGCCAACCCAGTGTCGAATGTTCTCAAGCCACCCGAAGGTCTTCGACAAGGCTTAACGACTGTTTCCAGCATTGAAAACAACCGGGACCGACGGCTTTACGTGCCCTCCGAAGCACGGTAGCGTCCATGAAATTTTTGCCACTAGCGGTCACCTATCCACAAACCGACCGCGCCCGTCGTTGCTTAACACTTTCGTGAATCGAAGCGAGCCACTGGGCTATGGACGCTACATTACATTTCACTGGCAGAAAATGCTCTTAGCATTAAGTCCGCCTTTTGTACCATATTTAAGTATAATAAAGCGTTTAATAAAAATAAAAAAAATAGAACCCTTTGGGTTGGGTCTCCCTTAGCCTCCACCCTGGTCATTGGTCTTCTTGCGAAGATCGATCTGTCTCACCAAGATGTTTTCTTTCTTATTCTCCGTAAGTCTTCCTCAACGCTGTCCAGCCATTATAATTTAAATAATTTTAATTTAAATGAGTGTAAATGAGTATGTTTCAATTCCAAATTAATTAAAACTTGCAACGTAACAAAAGGAATCGAACGAGGTTTTTGAGCACGAGTAAGAAGGCAAAGTTGTTAAACAACCAATCCCTGTGTATACCGCCCTAATTAAAAGTCACTTACCAAGGAAGCGACAGGACCTTAAGAAGCTTAAAAGAAGAGCAATAACCATTTAGTTATCGTTAATGTAGTAAAGTGTTAAGCCTTTTTATAGTCACTTTACTTTCAGACTTCTAAACATGATTGCCTCGTTAAGTAGGTAGATGTAAAATTTGATTTCACGATTCACAGTTTGCCGGCGTTGATTAATGATATCCTTAAATCATAATGAGATAATTTCTTTTGAACATCGGGTTGTATAAAATAAGCTGCAGTTGTGTCGCGGAAGTTCATTTATTGGACAAATAAAGCTCTGACATGCTGCATCAGAAAACATGCAAAGCAGTAAAATCTAACAAGACCAAATTTTCGGAAAATCTACAAGACGTGGGTTCTTACAGAGCTATAAAACCAAACATAACAGTGTATTTATTGAATGAATATATTCATTCTTGGGATGGTGTCAATTTGAGATATTATTACGCGTTTGTTATAAAATTTTAGACACGTGTGTGTTTGTAAGATAACGCCAATAAACTAGATGTATGTCCTTTAAAACGGATTAATGATTATGAAATGTACATGTCCTGTGTTGGTGAACCTTAATAAATAAATAAATAAATAAATAAATAAATACCGTTACATTTCATTCACTGCTGCCATTATTTTATAAATTTAAAATGAAAAATCCTTCAGCTAACTTATCTTTGATAAAATTTACATGGAATTTCTGTGGCTTCTACCTACGACGTCGCGCGCACTGGAATCTAACGTAGCATTCACTATTTATTGTACTAATTTTCTCTACGAGATAGCGAGGGCTGGTTACGTTAATTCTTTAATTAATAAAGATGTCGCCCATATGTGGACTCTGTGTTAAGCTTTATAAAGGTTTGGCTTGATAAGAATTCGTTCTTAATATTTGGTGGTAGTTTAACTTGTCGTTCAGGATTTTGCTTTATCTTGAATTGACCATTTTTTTTTGGATTTAATGATAATAAACCAATGAAAGAATAACAAAAGTAAAGTGTCGTCCAGATTTTAAAGCTCATGGTAAGTAATGTTTAAAGTTAAATAGAAAACATAACACAATACATAGTGAGTATATTTTTAATTTTGATAATTTCGTATTATTAAATTTTCAGAACCCATATACAGTCAGCTAAAATAGTCTAAAGTAGGTTATATGTAATTGTTGATATAACCGGAGGAAACGCCTAAACCACTATTTTATATAACCCTTAAGCACCTACTCACACCGGTACATTGTTTCAATCAAGTCAACAAGGCAGTCTAGCTATCCGCGAAGGAAATATTCTTCATGCACGATTTAACATGCAATTTTCAAAGAAAATTAGATTTAACGTACCCTGCCTCTATTTTCACTGCTTGTGAGATGATACGAGTTGTTTCGCTGCGACCCATAGGCGTCCCACTGCTGAGCACGGTCTCCCCGACAGACACTGCTGCGGGAGGTCTAGAGCATACTCCACCACGCTGCTCCCATGCGGTTTGGTGGAGGGGTTAGTGGCCAACCCAGTGTCGAAAGTTCTTAATGCACCCGAAGGTGTTCGACAAGGCTTAACGACTGTTTCCAGCATTGAAAACAGCCGGGACCGACAGCTTTACGTGCCCTCCGAAGCACGGTAGTGTCCATGAAATTTTTGCCACTAGCGGTCACCCATCCACAAGCCGAGCACGTCCGTCGTTGCTTAACTCTTTCGATCCATTGAATCGACGCGAGCCATTGGGCTATGGACGCTACGCTCTGGACGCTACGAGGCGTTTAGACATAATGTGGCATGGACGATAATAGTTCATTCTTTATTTATTTAGTTATTTATTTATTTACTAGAAAATCCAACAGCGTTATAAAAGTACAATATATAGGCACTCAATGGATTTCCACTTACCACGATCCTTACACTCTTTTTTCACGTTGGTAGTGGTCTAAATACTTATAAGAACATTTAATGTATCCTAAATCGATAACCTTTTACCATGTTGGTACGAGTACGTACCTGTCTACATTTGTCTTTAAAAAATACATCCTTGAGTGCTATTTCATTGCTTGTAAAACGTAGGTATTTATGTTTCCACAACAGCTAAAGTGCTCGTAGGTAGAGGGAGTGTGTGGCCGCCGGAATGTCAATATACGAGCACTAAAACCGAGTCCCTCATCTTGACGGGTCTGGGGCGCAAATGTTGTGTACACATAAAGACATATTTGCGCCTGAGCGTCGCGACGTAGCTGTTGAGTAAACAATGGAATAGGAAACACGTTACTATGCTACTGCTAGTAAATTAAGTTATGAGAAACGTTGACGGGAGCTGTATCTCACTGAATATGAGTGTGTACCCTGATGTCACTAAATTATTGCAATATTATATTATCTATAATTAGAACATCTAATCTGATCAACTGTCAAGTTAGTAAGGTAAGCAACGAATTTCAAAAATTCTGAATTCTATAAGCCTATCTGGCTGCTTCGTTAGCCCTAATTAGTGTCTAGCCTAGCTACTGGGCTCAATCCCCAGATCTGGCTAAGTATTACTGGACTTTCTAGTTTGAAGTACTCAGTTACTACTGAGTACTAGACTCCATTCTACAGCTACTACTATACCACATTCCTAGGAAAATCACCTACATACCCTATATTTTTATTCATTCAACTTTAAACATTTGTTGCAAATAAGAAGCAATTCTATTGAAATTTAAGAAATATTCAAACAATCTTTCAACCCGTATCCGGACCCTCACTATTTTCTGGAATCTGGAATCTGGTATAACGTTGTCAACAAATTAAAAGTTCGTGTCAGCGCCATCTGTTGACAGAGCTATAAACAGCAATAAACGTGCAAAGCATCCCAAGATAACATATTTTCGGGATAAAATGTATCCTGTGTGCTACTTTAGGTTATCTTCTACCTATGTGCCCATTTAAATGCCAAATTTTTAATGGAATATAGAACATTCCATTAAAAATTTGAAACTTCACACACTTTTCACAAATTTTGACCATTCTAATAAAATACAGAGTAGACGGGGTGGAGATGAAGTTATCAGACGAAGTTCAGCGGAGATGAATGCTTTTGTAGATAACAATAATGAAATTTATGATACTTAGTATCAAACGAAATATTGAACATTTAAAATAATTTAAATTAACAAAGAGAAACACTTGACATTCTTGAAGGTCATTCACACGAATTAAATGCTTTTAATTCCTTTCATTAATTCTTTAATTAAACAGATGAGTTGCATTGTTTTAAATTTTTAAGGGAACGTAGGTTTTCTTCAGGACAGTATAAGAAGGGTTTTTATATTTTACCGTAGAGTACATTTGTAGCCGAGATTGTTTTTCATAGAACGCATGTTCTGTCATGCTGAAAAGTAGGTATAAAAGTTACGTTCCCAAGTATTATTATTTGAAATTACCGTCATCGAGATAAATAGGCGCTTAAACCCGGTTCGAGCTCATTTTACGGTGACTTCCACCAAAACGACTTAAGCTTTCAGTTGAGTTTGTGTTTCCGGAACTTCGCAACTTGCCTCGTCAACGTCACAAGTGCCTATCATTAGGATAAGGTAAACCTGACCTGCGAATGTCTGAACCAGATACGCAACATAAACAATACTTGATAAAACTATTCTAAACAGACGAAAACTTTTTTAAATCTGCGAAGGACATTTCTAAATCTAGTTAAACGCCCCCTTTTTTGAGTGCTACGAGATTGCGAATAGGTCTTACTCGTAGGTAGATTTAGTCGTTAAAATAGTCGGGTCTTAGGCAGAGAGCAAGCGATGTGAGGATAACGAGGCCAGGCTGTGACTCGGGCGGCCCCGTCGTGGATTCGTGACGTCAGCCGGCTCCGGGCGCGGACGTCCAAAAACGCATGCGTTCTTCCTACCCCTTCGCTTTCCCCGCTCGCGCCCGCCACTTCTCTGGCGGCCCGCACTACCTTCACTCGCTTGCCTGCCTGTAACTTTCGACTCCCCGCGTCGATTCTCCATAATAAAACTTTCCGATATAATCGTGCGTGCCCCCCGATGTAGTGGACGTTGACGTATAAACAGTTTCAGTGACTTTAGGCGAGAAAAGCCTCAGGTGAACCCTTAAAGTTGGATTCAAGTTGAGGTAAGATTTGAATTTATTGCTTTTTTGAACTTGCAAAAAATCGGTAAAATATTGTAATAATTTTATAAATTTTTAATAAAATTTACACGATATAGCAAATTCGGTATTTATGTATTCAACATTAATTTTTCAGTGTCGTTAATTACAGGCGTTATTAACGTTAAATTTGGCCGTTAGAGTTGGTAATTTCAGTTTGCGAATCGCAAAGAAAGGCGCTATTTTCTCGCCGTTAAGATACTAGACACGAACTAATGAGAACTGGGAAGTCAAGTGCATCATCGAGTGCGATGATTGCGTAACTGGAAGCTCTGAGGTCACATTTTAACCCTCTTCTGACAGTCGCTATTATTCCAATTCGCCAAAAGAAATTCGATTGTCCATCGTAAGCTAATTAAGCAAAAATATTTGTAAGGTATTTTTAACAATACTCTCTATATAATTTAACATTTATAATTTGCACTCTAGATGATACATTCTTTTATACTTGAGATTTCATATTATGTTTCGACCTTAAACTATCCGCTCAAAGCGATATATATATAAGAAAAACTATATCAAAACCAAACCAATTCCAATGGAATCTTTTGGAATAACTTTCATATGATTATTTGTGGCAGAACCAGCTTTCAGATTAAACCGAGTCAAGAACGTTTATGTCTTGGAGTTCCGATGAAATCAAATTGGCCTATCTTTTTGAACAAGAACGGGACAGATATTTTAGCTTTCCAAGATAAGTTCATTCGCTTAATTGTGATTTCATGGAAAGTGTACATTGTGGGAAAATAAGATTAAATGGATAGCTGACTTGCCAATTTTATTTTTAAAGGACCTGTAATTTCCTCTTCTTCGTGTTTGTTCTAAAACAGTTTTATTTTAAACTGAAAACTCGTTTGTATAGTTTGCGTAGCAAATGCTATTGTGAAGCAAGAATTCTGCGATATTTTTTCTCTAACACTGACCAATTGACTTCCTCTCCTCTTTAGTTGAAGTTTGTGAATGGTGGAACGTTGATACTTTTGTACCATTCTAGTTACTATTAAGTTTACGAGAGCCTTCTTTCCTTCATTAAACCAATAAAGAAGGAGATGGATGGAAAACATAAACAGAATTTTGACACCATCTTATAGAGTAATCAAATATTTACAATTATAATTAATTTAATTGTACAATATTTTGTAATCCTAGCTACACTTTTAGGTGGTACAGCCTAAGTCATCGAACCTTTTTATGGAACATAGGTTATAGGTTAGATTTAAAGTTCTCCCAGGGTAGAACCACCCCCGCCAAAGGTAACATGAACCATTTTTTCCGATTAATAACAGTTTTTTAAACTATTGTATTCTAGCTACAAAAATATTGGTTTCTACTTTTGTAAAGGCGACCATAGTCTTCAAACGTCCATCCATAACTCTACTTGAAATATGATTCTTACTGAGTAGTACTGAGTAGAAGTCAGGGTCTAACACATGGTGTGTGGTTTCATGTCAGTGGATGGGTTGTGTTGCATGTTCGTACGCCATCTTATAGCCATAAAAAAATTAACTGCCAGTCATTCAAATGTCCGCCGTTGCCTTTACCAGGTGCTAGATGATTCAAATAGAAAATAGATCGTTTTTTTTCCGACTGCGCGTCATATGGAAGTGGATTGTATTTATCAGTCTATGTATGTATATATGTTCTATGTATGTATCTGTGTATCTATGGCGTTCTAGAGACCAAACGCGTAAGGCGATTTTGATGATTCTTACGTCAAACGATTCATCTTGCGAGTGTCATTCGAGACATGACAGTAACCAAGATTCACCACAGCGACAACCAGATGCCATATTGTCAAAATGTAAACAAAAAAACCGAAAAAATGTATCAACAGGAGTATCGTCGTGAGAAAAAAAAAGTCAGATTACTGCAGCAAAAACTGGCCGTAAATGAAAAATCAAGGGTTTTTTATTGCTGAAGTTATTAAAGTCTTTGTGAACTTTAATGTGAAGCAGAGTCTATGTTATGTAAATGCAATGCAATGAAGACTTACTGTACCCCATGATATTTCATGTTGGTCTAGTCTTTTTTTTGACACACAACCTGAAGGTACAGAATTAATATATTGGAAGCTTTTATCAAACATTGTGATGACCAATTTATTCTTTTATGAGGATAAAGGAAATTTCTCTCAACATCCATGCAATCGTGACAATGAAAATACCACGCATTTTTGTAGCTTTGCCCTAAATCCGCCGTGATGTTTGTTAATGACATAATTATAACATACGAGTACCTATGTAAATTATAACAACTGAGCAAATGCAAAATATGCAAAATATGCAAACTAAGAATGATAATTCAGTCACTGTTTGCAAAAGTCATCAATTAAATCTTGTTACAACACTAGGGAAATCGCTTCTAAATGCTGCAGATTGCAAATGCAACTTTTTAAAACCTCTCGCTCTATTCGTATATACATATTTGTAATTTGAAGCGTGTTATTCATACTCATAATTTTGCCACGATATGAAAAACTGTATAATGTACAAAGCATATAAGGCACTCATTTAGATTAGTTCACAACAAATTTAGTTTAAAATCTAGATAGAAAACGAAACAAAGGTATTTGGTGACAAATAACAAAAGCAGATCCTTCACATTGTTTTTTTTTTGCAAATAGCTTTAATCTGACGAGTATACGACCCTCGAGACTAGAATCCAGCTGTCAGTAACATTTTGAAGGTCCCCGGCTTTAGTTTATGTCTCGTCCCCCGTGGTTTCGGCGGCAACGCAATTTCTGCGATGACTTTATTTCCATGAAATTGTTTCCTTAATTCCTTGTTATAATTTTAAGCCAATGGATGCAGCCGATTGTTAAATTAAATTTCATACAGTGTAGGTTATAGAAATAAAAATACAAAACATTATTTACCCACCTAGATACACGTATGTGTAGCTAAGTTGTACCCATAGGCATCCAAGTGTTGGGCACGGGATCCCATATTGCTCAATCCATATTTTAAGAGAATTACGACTAATCAAGTATGGCATGTATTTTGTATGCCGGGATTTTTAAACAATAAATACTTAATACAATTTCTACTACGGCGATTTTCGTCAACATTGTTCAAGTGAACAAACGATACGAAGACTGTTGATTGGAAGTTGACAAAAATAATAACAAAATCCAATAGTTATTACGTGTACCTATTCAGTAAAAATTTACCAAGTGAAATTTTTCACTGCGCCAAATTGGAATTGGTAAAGTTAATAGATTTACTCGTATTTTATTGCTTCTTCCCCTGCCGCATGCCGCTTCCATTCCGGTATTTCAAACATTTGAGAGCCCTCGTGGTAGACTTTTACGACGTGCGAAAATAGTTTTATTTCGATACAGATTTTAGTACCGAATGCCGTTGAACGAGAGAGACATATAAATGTAAATGTGTTTGGTTAGACGTGAAAAATTCTCAGTAGTTATTTTAAGGTATGCCTTAACCATTGTTACTTTAAGCAGACTATAACTACTGAGAATTAGAATTAGGTTTAGTTAAAGATCTGGGCAGTAGCTTTATAGAAGAGAGGGTCTATTTTAAATGCCTATCTTATTTTTTTTATGAATATAGGATGGCAAACGAGCTTGCAGCACCACCCTTCCGCTGCCTCCCATGATTACTGTAACTGACATTGAACAAGACTCAAATAGAGACTGGTTCAGTTAGCTGAGACAGTTAATTAGAACATTGGTTGGTCAGATCGTTAGCGAGTATGAGGACTGGGGACTATTAGTGATAGTTAGTCCTGTTAATTGGTGTTAGTAATAGTCGAGTTAGTAATTGTTAGTAAAAGTGTTTCAAGTCCGTCACAGATTTGTTGCTACCCTTGAGGACTATGATTGATGGTAGAAATGGTACTAGGTAACGTGGCGGTACACCCCGGGCGAATTTTATAGGGCACAAAATATATTTAATATAAAACCTATTTGGTTCCCCATATAATAGGCTCTACCTACCATATAAAAATTGTTGGTTGGTATGTTAATGATTTTCAAAACATATATGAAAAAAATGGTTTGCCATATTGTATTATTTTGTTTAGATCAAGTCTCATTTTTGTATTAATTATCTCTTATATATAAAAATCTTAAATATTTTAGTATAGTTCCTATTTGTTCAAGCATATACCCAGAATGAGACTCATTCATACTTAGGTTTATTGTTCACCTTGCCGTCTAACAGCTAAAAAATGCTGCTTTTCGTACATTTGACGTAAATTTTGCTTGGGTTTAGAAGTACGTAGTATAAAGTATGACCCGGCAATTATCAAGATCGATGAGACCGAGAAGATTGATGACGACTTGAGGGAAGCATTTAAATTTTGGAGTAGGGTTTACGTAATAGAAGGTGCTTAAATACCTAGCGTCTCTACAAAATATATGTATGTATAATTTAGACGGCAAACCACTAATAAATACTTCAATGGTCTATCAGCATATTCTTATTAGATTATATTAAATTAAATTGCTACATTAATCATAAGCTCCTTGCGTGCTCGTATTGAACCCATATCTCTTGAATAGAAGTTGAATTTGAAATCACTGAGTTACTTAAAAGGAGACTTAAACTGAGGCACTTAAAAGTAAATAAGGGTTGTTTCTGTTTTTGTGGCTAAATGGGAAATAATGATAGCATTATCAGTACGGAAACATGATGTCAATGACTTAGTAATTAAACATGATTGCTTTGGACCGCCTGTGTCCGCTAAACACCGGCAAAATATCGAATGCAAATCGATTGTCAGGGCTCGACAGGCGAGAACGCATATACGGATGATACATTCATTACCATAACACTACAAATGATGCTCTATTTCTACATGTTAGTTTACTATCCTATATTTAAAAAAAAATTAAGTATTCAGCCTGAATAAAGAAGAATACGTAGTTCGTTAATTTTTAGAAATAACTACAATTTAATAGTTATTCTTCCGGGACTCAGTCCTTCTCATCCCTCTCTAAGTATATTTTTATTTGAATTTAATTTAATATATTGTGAAGTGGGGTAAGACTAATTTAAAATAAAAGAGCCTTTATTATTCCAGTAACTAATTAACAAACAGGTACCTAATAATAAGAAAATAGTCAATTCTCTCGTAACAAGATTGCGTTCCACCCGCCTGCGCTCCGCTAAATCACTGCTCGCAAATACCAGATTTGTATCTAACAATAATAAGTAATAAATAGCATTATACAAATAAATAGCACGAAAATGTCAGTCAATGAATACATTTAAATTTTACACAAAAATAACCATATTAAAAAGCGTTCTATAAAATAAATGAGAAAAAATATTACACGATGAAAACGCGTCGTAAGAATTATATTCAACTCCACTATAAGTTCAAATAATAATGTATCTATACCAAATTTCAAATTATATTTAAAAAAAAGTGATTATCGATTTTCTTGTCGTGTTGTTATGAATCGGCGGTAGATAAAAAATGTTATGACGTTAATTAAGTTACCATAAAATGAAAAATAAATGAAATCGAAATAAAAAATAATAAATAAAAGAATTGAGCCAGCTTATGTTATTATGTTGGGGACGCCACAGATCTATAATTAATCCTGATACTGATCTGAATTTGGTTTATTAATACAGGCCCTCTACGGAAGTCGTTAATTTTCCCGAACAAGATTCTATTCGGCTTCTATCTACTGGAATACATGCCGCAAATATCGAAAGCTCTTTCAATTTCTGCGACAGGTCACTTTGAACGACATGACCAAGTGTAATATCCAATTAATATATGACTAGTGGACGCCCGCAGCTTTGCTCGCGTATAATTAGACCCATTAACGACGTCTGCCCGCGTTCGGGTTGCCCACTTGACTTCAAAAACGGCAAAGTTTCATACTAACTTTGCACCCCCATTTTACCCCCTCAGGGGGTGAATTTTCAAAAACCCTTTCTTAGTGCTCCCCTACGTTATAAAAGGAACCCCTGTGCAAAATTTCAAGTTTCTAACCCTTATAGTTTAGGCCCTGCGTTGATATGTCAGTCAGTCAGTCAGTCAGTCAGTCAGTCACCTTCTCCTTTTATATATATAGATATGTGTCGGTTATTTTCAAGCTTATGTCGTACAAAGTCTCAACTCCCAGTTTTAAGTGAGATTTAACTGTTTATTTTTTGTTTAATAAGCAAATTCGTAATTTATTGTGTGCAGAACTATTTAAATCTGTTATTTTAGTCTATATAATAAAAATGAATCGCAAAATGTGTTGGTAAGCGCATAACTCAACAACGCCTGGACCAATTTGGCCAATTCTTTTTTTTAAATGTTCGTTGAAGTTCAAGGATGGTTTTTACGGCGAGAAAATTTTGAAAATTCATCGCCTAAGGGGGTAAAACGGGGGTGCAAAGTTAGTATGAAGCGTAACGCGAGCGAAGCTGCGGGCGTCCACTAGTAATTGAATAAAAAGCGTTGACAGCCCAGCGGCTATCGAACTCGCCTCTTATTCGAGCGGTCCGGGTTCAAACCCCAGTGGCACGCACCAATGACTTTTCTAAGTTATGTGCGTTTTAAGAAATTAAATGTCACTTGCTATAACGGTGAAGGACACATCGTGAGGAAACCTGCATGCCTGAGAGTTCATCTTAACGTTCTCGAAGGTATGTGAAGTCTGCCAATCCGCACTTGGCCAGCGTGGTGGACTAAGGCCTAATCCCTCCCATTCTGAGAGGAGACCCGTGCCCAACAGTGGGACGTCTATGGGTCGCAGCGAATTGAATAAAGTAGTATGGCCTAAGAGTATTATCTAAATTACAAGTGAACAAAGAGCTCCATGCTCTAGCTCCATGGAAGATAGGCGGAGATGTGTAGTACACATTTCACTTTAGGTTCATATTAAAGGTGGTGTGCCATACACCGGGCACAAATCAAGACTCCAAGCAAACCCAAATTAGAAAAACACAATAATACTTTTCACGACCTGTAGTATAGCAGTCGCGCTTACGACTACTAGACCTACGAGGTACTCTTTAATGATACGTCTATAAAAAGGAATACAAAGTATTTATCTATACGAGTAAAGAAACCGCGTTTAACATAGATAGCATCCCTCTCGGGCAGGGGTAAAAATAACTAGGCCGGAAAACCGAGAGAAATAACTAACGCCAGATCGCCGCGTCGTCTCTAGGATATGCAAAACACAATCAAACCTTTTGTTTTGTCCAACAGTTGTATTGCAAGTTAAATGACAAGAACCAGAATATAAGTTTTTCCGTACCGTTTTTCCTCAAAGATTGGAACGAAGTTCATTAACAGAGCTTGCGGCAAGAGGTAATTGGTAGAAATCTTTTCCTAAGGAAAACCGTTCTACCTCTCTCTTTCACTTTCTATCATATAATAAGTGGTGTTTTTACTAGCCCCTGAAATAAAAGTTTGACTATATGTATCTGTATATCTGTTTGTGCCATCGTAGCTCCCAAACGAATGAGACCAATTTTTTTAACAATATTCCGGATGTAAACCTCTGTAACACCGGACATACGTTAAATTTAGAGAAACAAAGTGAACACAGCATTGTTTATATATACACCAACAATTTATAGGCACTTTTGACATCCTACACAGTCTAAACTAACTTTAACGTGGTGGTTATAAAATATAAGACTTTTTAACTATCTTCCATGCATCTAGAAATTGAATGAAATGATTCAATTTCTTATCTTATTCTTCATTCTGATCTCCTATTATAATAGTATTGATCCCACTCCATTCGGGATAGTCCAGCTATTTTAAGAACGCTTCTATATTTATAAAATATCTATCCTTGAGGATGAGCTCGCTTCTAACTCTTATCTGAAAAAGAATGGTAGTAATGGTAGTGATTGAAATAAATTTTACATTTGAATATAAATAATCTGCAATTGATTATTTTGCATATAATTTCAAGTTACATGAATCACATAAAATATTCCAGTCTTTTTTTATATTATAATCATCGGTAACCGTTATAAAACCGTTAAGACTAATTAAGCTGGGACCCACAGTAAGCCGAAAGTATTCGCATTATTTAAATAATCTGAAATTGATTATTTTGCATATAATTTCAAGTTACATGAATCACATAAAATATTCCAGTCTTTTTTTATATTATAATCATCGGTAACCGTTATAAAACCGTTAAGACTAATTAAGCTGGGACCCACAGTAAATCGAAAGTATTCGCATTATTTAATTAAAAACAAGAGCATCAGAAGTAAGCTCTGTGGGCCACAAGTCTGGATCAACATTGCTTAAGAACATTTCGTTCATTCATCTGGTTAATTTACCGGTGGATTCGTAATTTAGTCCAGTCCCTCGCGTCTGACGTACTCGTATAAAAGGATCCCTTGCAACAACCACCCTCATTATCTTTTGAACTCGCTTCGTGAAATATAATTTTACTATCGTCTGGTATAAATTGCAAAAGTGGGTTCAATTTGATCACTTAATCCTTTGTTAGGGTTCCGTTAAGTATTATGATTGCATTAACACATTCTTATTCTTAACTAGTGGACGCCCGCAGCTTCGCTTGCGTTACACATTCCCTAACTTCAAAAACGGCAAAGCTTCATACTAACTTTGCACCCCCGTTTTACCCCCTTAGGGGATGAATTTTCAAATTTTTTTCGCCGTAAAAACCATCCTTGAACTTCAACGAACATTTTAAAAAAAGAATTGTCCAAATCGGTCCAGGCGTTGTTGAGTTATGCGCTTACCAACACATTTTGCGATTCATTTTTATTATATAGATAAATAACCGGTCACTAGAGTAGGACTTTGGATCATACTTTACTGAATTTGATAATTTTCAAATTGCAAGAAAAAGATCTATATATATATCTATATATACATACATATAGTAAACTAACCAGTCTACCTCTGTATCTATATATATAAAAGGACAAAGCTGACTGACTGACTGAGATATCAACGCAGGGCCTAAACTATAAGGGTTAGAAATTTGAAATTTTGCACAGGGGTTCCTTTTATAATGTAGGGGAGCACTAAGAAAGGATTTTTAAAAATTCATCCCCTAAGGGGGTAATACGGGGGTACAAAGTTAGTTTGAATCTTTGCCATTTTCGAAGTTAAGTGGGCAACCCGAACGCGGGCAGACGTCGTTAATGGGTCTAATTCTACGCGAGCGAAGCTGCAGGCGTCCACTAGTATTGAATAAAAGAAGTGATATTCGATATTTCAATTTCAATAAAATAAACAGACTGTTCAGTGTTCTTAATTATGTGGCTAGTCAGTCAGAAGTCATGTATTTGGACTTATATTTTGCTACGATAAATAATCTCTGATACTATTTTTAGTATGAGCACCACGTATGCACAACATAACGCATTAAAACATGAATAGGTGACATTGATAGGTGGTAGAACCTATAGGGAACCAAATAGGTTTTATATGAAAGCTATTTGGTTCCATATAGAGTTCGCCCGGGGCAGTCCCACCGCCCGCCACGGTACCTAGTACCATTTCTGCCGTGTAATAATTGTTTTTAAAGCAATTGTGGTCCGGTTGGAAAGGTGTGGATTCCGGTTACACTTCTTTAGAGGCGACCATCTTAGTCCTCAAGGGTAGCAACACATCTGTGACTGACTTAGAACGAGACTCCTACTAACAAGTACTAACTGGACTATTACTAACACCAACTAACAGGACTAACTATCACTAACAGTCCCTAGTCCTCATACCTACTAACGAACTGACCAACTAATGTTCTAATTAACTTTCTCAACTAATTGGACTAACCATCCCAGTCCCTAATTGAGTCTTGTTCAAAGTCAGTCACAGTTGTCATGGGTGGCAGCGGATGGGTGGTGCTGCAAGCTCGTTTGCTATCCTGTATCCATAAAAAAAAAAAAAAAAAGAATACACGTAATACGAAAAATGTGAGCATCCAGCTGAAAGTTAATTCAACTAAGTTGCATGCAACAAAACTGCATAATTGGCTTTAGCTTAAAACTTTACTGGGTTGTACCTATTGCTTTCACCATATCTGCTCAAATATAATTTGGTTGTGAAGAGCACAAAATTGTGCTTTAGAATCATTTCCCGGTAGAATAGTGGATAAAAAAAAGTGATGTAAAATAAAAAATTGTCTTTAAAATAATCAGAAATTAAACCATTAAATAATTTCTAAGAAACAATTACAGATTGAAACATCAAATGCTTCTGTGATGAAGTTCCCACATAACCCTGCTCTGCCCTGCTCTGCCCGGCCTGCGATGCCAGGCTTTGAGTTCCCACTTGTTAAAGAAAATCAAGCTGTGTCTGCTATTATTATACACAGCTTAATATTCCAGATGTTGGGAATATCTACAGTATAGGTACTCGTACTTTTTTACCTTGTTTTAACTCAGTCATGCAATGTGCTGACGTCTAGAAAGAAAACCACTCACGGGGGACGCTCCAACACTGAAAAACGCTTAGTAACCTCTCGTAAACCTCTTGTTCCGTAGAGCATGTTCCAGCAACTTCTGTTGTATAAGAACTGCGACATATTTTTCAACAAGGAACAATCTGTAAAAATTGGACTTCAGATAGGTTCTTGCGTAATATGCATCTACGAGAAGCTTTCTGTGGACTCCGAAAAACATAAAAATGACAAAGAGCAAAAGAATATGTAGTATACTTTTTGTTCTTTAATTATTAATCATGAAAATTAAAATAAAAAATGTATTTATTACATGTTTATAAATACAAAAATATAATTATGAGTATGTTGGCCTGATATTGTAATTGTGCTTCTTAAAAACTTTGTTCCCTACCTAGTAAACTTGTCTCAAAGCAGAGCACTTAGCATTGCAAGTCTAAAAAATAATTGATATAGTCAACAACCGAAGGACCCGGTTAGACCATTCAACGCTGTTAAAATCCTTCAAATTTAAGAATTTGCAGAATAGCAAAATCGAATCTTAGGCAGAAGTGTCAATCATTATCGTTACGACTAGAGAAGAGAAAGCCTAAAAGCATCAATCCTATATTGATGATCTTGTAAAAGTATGCTATTATTTAAATTGAACTGTAATAAAAAGTGGTGTCTATAAAATCTATTTATTATACTTTGATAGAACTGAAGAGTGTGGATTTTTCCGGGATAAAAAGCCGTTGTCATTCTCCAGGCTCTACAATACATCTATGTATAAAATAAGAAGATATTTTTATAGCTACGAGTATGTGTTGTTCTTAAAATAATCCGTTTAAGCTGTAGTAATATTTGTGTTTGTGTATGCACACACATTTTAAATGGCTAGATAAAAACTAGCTTTCGTTAGTAAGATAATGTTGTAATGTGATGTGTATTCATGACGACTGAGATTTGTACCAACACGATTCTGAGTTGTTTAAAATTGCTAAATGTGAAGAGCCTAAAGAGTTTAACTACTTAAACTTGCTAGTTAAACTGTAAAGGCCTAGTGGAAAAACTCACTGCGATACTCGGTTGGATAAAACATAAGAAACATTCTGTAC
The DNA here is from genome assembly GCA_944567765.1 of Carterocephalus palaemon. Classification (NCBI taxonomy): domain Eukaryota; kingdom Metazoa; phylum Arthropoda; class Insecta; order Lepidoptera; family Hesperiidae; genus Carterocephalus; species Carterocephalus palaemon. Next base: position 6,424,045 of record OX155643.1, on the reverse strand, counting down.
ACGCAAGCATAGTAATGCTCCGCCGAATTGTAATTATCAAAAATACACGATGCGTACGAGTTGTTTGATACTACGAGTAGATACCATCGGTGGCCATATTATTAGAGTCAGTACACTGAGATTTTTATATTTCATGTTATCAGATGTAAATGTATGTTCAGTTAATTTGAATTTCTCTAAATAAATATTGGTTGTAGGTCTCTTGCGTATTTTTCTAATACAATTTATATGGACCAAAATAACAAAAAAAAGACATGCAAGACAATTTAAAATATATTCGTCATCATCAGGGAACCATTCATTGCGACAGTAACCGGGTTTCTTCGCAAAGCAATCTGCATGAAATTGTTCTCCGGAGCATCGCCTGAAATATTACTTTTGTCACAACAAAATTTGGAATGATAATTGTAAAATTTTATAATTTATTTTAAAATATCGTTAATGATAAAATGCACAAATCCAAAAAGTTTATTACTCGACGTCAGTCTGCAGTTAGTCTAGCGGCTAGACTAACTGCAGACTGACGTGACTCTAGCCCATTCCAGGCGTTTAATTTTCATGTTGGTGAGGCGAGGAGTCAAACGGGCAACATTCTTTCAATAATAGATGTTCCTGATTTTCCAATCCGTACAATGAGAGGTGATCCTTTTTCTGCCACATGAACACTACACGATTTGCTTGAGGAGTCTTTAACAATTTAAATTTTAATTCGGTTGAGGAGAGAATATATCCTTGGGAATGTGTAAAATGTAGTAACAACTTACGTATCTCCCTACATTTCTGTCTGAAGCCTTGCCCATTTTAAAAAGTAGCAAAATTGAGGGTTTCACATCGAACCGTTAGTAAAATTTAAAATCATAGATAAAAAATAACTAATGTATGGATATGGATCATGTGTAAAGAACATTAATTACCTTTTGATTATTTTAGTCAAGAACATCCGTCAAAAGCTGCATTTATGGATATAAAATTTCCCTATAAAAACCACTTCGTTTGTTCAAAAAAAATGTTATCTATACTTCTATACTAATATTATAAAGAGGAAAGATTTGATTGTTTGTTTGTTTGTTTGTTTGTTTGCATCGAATAGGCTTCAAAACTACTGAACCGATTTGAAAAATTCTTTCACTGTTGGAAAGCTACATTATCCCCGGGTGACATAGGCTAAATTTTATTTTGGAAAAAAATAGGGTTCCGTAAGATATTTGGGTTTTTCGGACACAAGGTGTAAAAAATCAACCAGAAAAGTTACTTATTTTGCGTACGCTGCCTAAACTATAAAAGATAGAACCATAAAATGTTCTAATTAATTGTAGATCTTATAAATATCTATAAAAAAGTCCGCGACACACTATACCTATCTATGTCGAGTGAGGCACAACAACCATTTTTTTATCTTGAATTTTTTTTGGACTACATTTACAGTTTATGTAGATAATATTTGGTCTTTGAATGATTAAAATTGGACGTTTGGTTTTGAAGTGTCTGTCTGTCTGTTTCGCTTCCACTGATTTAAATGAAATTTGGTACACAGTCTAGAGCCTGACAAAGGACATAGACACTTTATAATTGGAAAAAAGTGTTGTAATGGGTTGAAAAGGGAGATGATAGGTTGTATGAAAGTATGTCATTTTCAGATCTAGAAGCATACAACTTAAATTTTAGGCTGTTGATAAGGTATAATCCTTACTAATCCTATCCTACTAATATTATAAAGGGGAAAGTTTGTAAGTATGTATGTATGTATGTATGGATGGATGTGTGTTACTTTTTCACGTAAAAAGTACTGAATGGATTTTAATGAAACTTTACAATAATATACCTTATACATCAGAATAACACACAGGCTAAAATATAAAGATATTGTGTGAATTGTCCAAAATATGACGATAAGTGTAAAGTATGTAAGTAGGAAAAAATCTACCATCTGCGAGCTATGCCAAAACGCTATGTGCGCTGCCAAAACTACTGGACCGATTTCAAAAATTCTTTCACCATTAGAAAGCTGCATCTTCACTGAGTGACATAGGCTATATAATATTACTAGGCGTAAACGAAACTATTGTTATAATCTATATATGTAAAATAAAGTCGTGTTAAATTTTTATTTTTTTAGTAACCTGACGCAAATAGGGTTTATGTGTGTGTATTATAATTTTGATTTTTATATAAAATACCCGTGCGAAGCCGGGGCGGACCACTAGTAAATCATAAATCGCATAAATATTACCAATGTCCCTATTAATTTGGCCACCTACTGTAATTTGTAGTCTGAAGAGTTTAGTTCTTAAAGAATAATTTACAGCGCCACAGTAAACATATATGTATTAACAAGATTGCTTACACATCGTACTCACGTGCAACCTGCGCTTAGTAATCTAGGTGACAAAGGGGATTACAGATTTACTTATGGATGGCGTTGTTTACAGTCCAAGTATACAAAATACGCGTATTTGGTGTCAAACCTAGTTATGTGTACGTAACGAAACATTTGCGTAGCGTCCAATAGCCCAATGGCTCGCGTCGATTCAATGTGATGGAAAGAGTTAAGCAACTACGGGCGCGGTCAGATTGTGGATGGGTGACCGCTAGTGGCAAAATTTCATGGACGCTATCGTGCTTCGGAGGGCACGTAAAGCCGTCGGTCCCGGTTGTTTTCAATACTGAAAACAGTCGTTAAGCCTTGTCGAAGACCTTCGGGTGGCTTGAGAACATTCGACACTGGGTTGACCACTAACCCCTCCACCAATCCGCATTGGAGCAGCGTGGTGGAGTATGCTCTAGACCTCCCGCAGCAGTGTCTGTGGGGTAGACCCGTGCCCAGCAGTGGGACGTCTATGGGTCGCAGCGAACGAAACATACATAATTATCTAACGAAAAACGTATTTACGAGTATTAAGTTGGGGATCCTACTACAGATTAATATCTAAAGTTTTCTCTGTAGGGAAACATCAGTACATAGCCATTGAGTAAGAAGTTCTCCTCGGCCATTCATTCATTCATCAGCCTTTCCAAGCGCACGGCAGGATCTCGATTATTTAATTTATAAACATAATATTTATGAAATGATGTAAACAACATTATAGATTAAATAATTTAGCAAATACTTACAAATCTAATACCCTAATACAAAAGGTAATCCATCTCACGAATACGGTAAAAAGATCCGTTGAAGATATGCATGCTAGAAAAATGCTGGAAAAATGTAAAGCCATGCAAATATTAAAGACAAACCGGTTCTCGTTACCTGGCCTTGACTACGTTTCTGCTCTTAGTCGGAGTTTTAAAAGTTCTTGAAAATTAAAAATACTATTTTTTCATTTCTCGTGTTGGTTGTAGGTCAAATGCATATTGAGATAGAGAAATGCCTTAATTGAGAGGAAATTGTTGAAATATTGCTGTATAATTGAAAAGTAATTTACTTTTCAATAAAGTTTAATTCTGCTGAAAGGTAATTTTTGATTTAAATACGAAATAATTTTTACATACTAGCTAACCCCGCGAACTTTGTTCCGCGCAGGAAATAAATGAGTATAATTTTGATTTTATTTTTATTAGCATAGTACATAATATAAATAAAACAAATTAATTATTTTAATGATTCTTTATTGACCATTTATTTATATATTACCTTGTGATAGACGACATTTCTCGTTTTATTTTCATGCGCAAGATCAAATAATGCAGATGATCTTAAATTAATGTTAATAAATTATTAATTTGACTTAATCTGGAGCGTTAAATGTGCGTTCGTGTTTTCCAGATGGTTGTTTATCCGCTCTGATCACCACTTTGTAGTCCTCATTTGTCATGCGCTCCAAAGCACTCTTGAACAACCTGACCAACGCATGAAGTTCAGGAAGTATTTGCTGCAGATCTTGTTTAACTGCTCTTTTCATTGCTGAATCTCTTGACGTCGATCATGATGCCCATGCAGTATAATTGTAAAAAAATATTTTGTGCATCTTCGAGAGGTTGTAATGATCCGATTCAATGGTAAATCTGTCTGTCCTTGTATCTACAAAATCAAAAGCAAAGTCAGTATTACTGATTTATAAATATTTTTTTTATAATTTGCATACATAACATAGTAATAATTATAGTAGGTATGTTAATGTTCTACTTTATTCTTTGTAAGTACAAAAATTAAATAAATTAATACATACCTTTAATGTCGGATTAAATCCTCGTTCTTACATAATGACTGCCCCAAATCATGTCATTTGGAAACAACTATTATATTTTCGAATGTTTGCTAGAAAATATCGTGATTCTGGTGTTTCGCCAAGAAACAATGAATGTAATGGTTCAGGTGGCGGACAGTAATCAGTTCTGAAATCGTATTGAAATGCTGCTCGATTCAAATCAGTACTTGATAAATTTCTTCTTGTTCTTCTAAAATTATCTAGTTCTTGATCTCTGAGTTTTGATCCACGATTTCGCATTGCCAACCTAGCCGTTTCAGTGGCTGCCTCGCTTTGCTCTTGTGATTGAGAAGCACGAAGTCGCCATACTAACGCGGCGCTCTTCACGTGCCCTTTGATTCGCAATGTTTCGAATCCTAGGTGGATTACGGCTTTGTCGGAAAAGAATTGATTGTCTTGGTCGCGGCATGGTATTGTTAATGATAATATCGACACAATAAGTTATTAGAAACTCGAAACAAACATTTAAAATGTACTCTGTACATCAACTGGTCGAACAAAAATTCCAAATTGTAAAAGTATCAACTGTCACTAAAAAATAAAATAAAACGGAACGGTGTAAAAAGTCCCCCGGTTCTAAGGTACCTCCCGACAAATTTTCAGCTAAATCGGTTCGGCCATTCTTGAATTATAAATGGTGTAACTAACACGACTTTCTTTTATATACAGGGTGTCCCAGAATGAATGGATAATCCTTGAGCCCCGCACAGAACAGCTCTCCAGCGCTTAGAAAAAAATATCAAAAAAAAAAAATTCCAAGTGATACCCAAAATATGATTTTTTTTAGAAAAACATACGTTATTTTAGCTTCACTTCACATTAATTTACACAACTGCCACAAATTAATGATATTCTTGGCGTTTTTGGTGTCATTTTATTCCTGATAGACTATACTACTAGAAATACATCAAATAATATAAGTATCTGTGATACTTTTTTTATAAAAAAAATAAGAACTTGAATTTTTAACATGAAATTTGATACCAAAATAATTTTGACATAGTTTGAGAGTGTTTCATGTAAAAAAAAAGTATGAAAACGTAAGTGTCCAGCTATTTTAAAAACATGCGCAGTTAATACAGATTAAATAATGGTATAATACATCATTTTATCTAATACTACTACGAAGTTATTGCTATTGAGATGCAAAACGAGTAAATACGACTAAAATTAAAAAGTTAATGTCTTAATACATTTTAATAATAATAAAACATTTCAGGTGTCGCTGCGACCCATAGACGTCCCACTGCTGGGCACGGGTCTCCCCCACAGACACTGCTGCTGCGGGAGGTCCAGAGCATACTCCACCACGCTGCTCCAATGCGGATTGGTGGAGGGGTTAGTGGCCAACCCAGTGTCGAATGTTCTCAAGCCACCCGAAGGTCTTCGACAAGGCTTAACGACTGTTTCCAGCATTGAAAACAACCGGGACCGACGGCTTTACGTGCCCTCCGAAGCACGGTAGCGTCCGTGAAATTTTGCCACTAGCGCTCACCTATCCACAAACCGACCGCGCCCGTCGTTGCTTAACTCTTTCGGTCACATTGAATCGACGCGAGCCATTGGGCTATGGACGCTACATTTCAGGTGTACATTACATCAATCTTTATTCACAACAGGTGTCCAAATTGTCTGCCACCGATTCTAATACACGCTCGACATCTTCTTTTATAGGCTCTACTAAGAAACCGTGCGTAGAGTCATTCATTTATTTTTGAAGCGGCCTCTTGAACACGGCTGCGTAATTCTTCATTTGAAATTGTTTTCGAGTACACTTCTTCCTTTAGACAGCCCCAGTAAAAAACATCCCGACAGTTTAAATCTGGAGATCGAGGAGGCCACAGAATAGGACCCAAACGACCAATCCATTTGTTTGGATACGTGGCATTTAAATAAGCCCGGATGTTTGTACCATAATATGCAGGGCATACACCTGAAATGTAGCGTCCATAGCCCAATGGCTCGCGTCGATTCAATGTGACCGAAAGAGTTAAGCAACGACGGGCGCGGTCGGTTTGTGGATAGGTGAGCGCTAGTGGCAAAATTTCACGGACGCTACCGTGCTTCGGAGGGCACGTAAAGCCGTCGGTCCCGGTTGTTTTCAATGCTGGAAACAGTCGTTAAGCCTTGTCGAAGACCTTCGGGTGGCTTGAGAACATTCGACACTGGGTTGGCCACTAACCCCTCCACCAATCCGCATTGGAGCAGCGTGGTGGAGTATGCTCTGGACCTCCCGCAGCAGCAGTGTCTGTGGGGGAGACCCGTGCCCAGCAGTGGGACGTCTATGGGTCGCAGCGACACCTGAAATGTTTTATTATTATTAAAATGTATTAAGACATTAACTTTTTAATTTTAGTCGTATTTACTCGTTTTGCATCTCAATAGCAATAACTTCGTAGTAGTATTAGATAAAATGATGTATTATACCATTATTTAATCTGTATTAACTGCGCATGTTTTTAAAATAGCTGGACACTTACGTTTTCATACTTTTTTTTTACATGAAACACTCTCAAACTATGTCAAAATTATTTTGGTATCAAATTTCATGTTAAAAATTCAAGTTCTTATTTTTTTTTATAAAAAAAGTATCACAGATACTTATATTATTTGATGTATTTCTAGTAGTATAGTCTATCAGGAATAAAATGACACCAAAAACGCCAAGAATATCATTAATTTGTGGCAGTTGTGTAAATTAATGTGAAGTGAAGCTAAAATAACGTATGTTTTTCTAAAAAAAATCATATTTTGGGTATCACTTGGAATTTTTTTTTTTTGATATTTTTTTCTAAGCGCTGGAGAGCTGTTCTGTGCGGGGCTCAAGGATTATCCATTCATTCTGGGACACCCTGTATATAGATTTAGAACCGGTTTAAGACTAAACATCAAAAATAATTTTCTTCTCTACGAGTATCTTTCAACCGATTTTCTTTGGACGTCGTTTTTTTTTATACCATTCACGAACAAGTACTTTTTATTCCTTGGTTCTGGGGTAGCACGATATATGTAACACATTACCGATATTGATAGCAAAAAGGCCACGACTCGCTAACTATAGTCAAACGATACAGACTAATGTAGTCTGTGGTCAAATTCGACCTCTCTAATAACATTATTATGATTATGGCTATAATTTTACACCTTTGAATGCATGCACTTTTGCTTCTCTATGATCTGGTTCAGGAATTAGGCGTCAACCGAGAGATAAAAGTCCTGAGGACACTTCAAGGCCTTCATGAAGGCTAAGGATTGATAGCTTAATTTAACAGTAAAGAACGAAGATAATTTTAAAAATTTGTCTTTCATGATATATTCTTTAATCTATATATATAAAAGGAGAAGCTGTCTGACTGACTGACTGACTGACATATCAACGCAGGGCCTAAACTATAAGGGTTAGAAACTTGAAATTTTGCACAGGGGTTCCTTTTATAACGTAGGGGAGCACTAAGAAAGGATTTTTGAAAATTCACCCCCTAAGGGGGTAAAATGTGGGTGCAAATTTAGTATGAAACTTTGCCGTTTATGAAGTTAGTAAATGTCTAATTCAACGCGAGCGAAGCTGCGGGCGTCCACTAGTTTATAATATCCATACAAAAGCACGATAATTCGTACATATGTTTGATGGTCCTCTGTAAGAAAATTTTACACACCACTGTGCTTAATGTTCCATCACGTTGTAGAGCTATCACCGGTTTTATACTCGCAGCATACTTATAATTCACATTTAATGGCTATGAAGGTCTGAAATAAAAAAAAGAAATCTTAGGGATTTACGCATTTTACACTGGGATTGTAAATTAATGTAGTATCAACTCAGCGATGTTTTATATCAATATAAGATTTTATTTCTATTTCTCTTTATTTCTGAACTTGCCAGGTCACTAAAGGTTTTTATTCAAAAATATTTTTATTAACACGGATAATAGAAAAATAAATCTACCATCAGTTAGTTGGCATTATTCCACCAGTAGCGTCCTCTTATAAGGCATACATTTTTTCTAGAGAGGTACGTACGAGAAGCCTAAAGCTTTGTGGTTAAGTATTCTGCTTAACAAAATTGCGTAAAGGCTGACATGAAAACCTTAGGAATGGTAAAAACAACATACCAAATTTGATTGAATCACGGAATAATCTTTTCAACAAAGTTTTGGGACCGAAAAGGACGTAACAGTCCCCAGATGGGATCGATGTAGAACTACGTTAAGCTTTTTGCTTCTACTTATCTCAGTAACGCGGACCTCCCAAACCGTGCTGACCTCGACTCAGCCGTGTTTGTTTCAAATGGTTTGTCTTTTGCATGCCTCTTTTGTCTTTATAATGTAGCACGATTATATTCTTATATCTGAACACTGGAGCTCTTCGTTTAGTAATTGTCACTGAAAGTCTTATTTTTATATATGTTTTTAACACGCTATTCCACTGTAATTGTCTGGAGTAGTTATGAACTCGTAATATTCTATGGTGACATTTATTACAAGTAAACGGGTAGGAGGAAGACGATGTATGTAATGTATATACTTTTAATAATATTTTCGTAGATTGTTAGAAAGTAAATATAACCGAGAGTCTATAACAAGGTGGTGTTAAGTATTTGAGGCTTTATAAGTGTCAACAAATTAAGGAAAACCATACAAATGTCCCGCTAACGTAATTTATGTCCCCTTGTGTTCCCTAGAGCTTATTGAGAGGAAATAATTAAATAACTGCACATTTATATGATGCTTAGAACTGTATGTGGTAATAGTGTACGACATAGCTAATAGTTTATGGTCTTCAAGGTAAGGGTACGAGTATGTCGTAACCACTTGGTGATAAAGTCGTTTTATGTTTCGCTAGTACCGTTAAGCTACTACCGTGTTATGTATCTAGCATAATAATAATAATTAGTCAGTAGTAGTTACATTTTAATAGCTCGAAAAATAATATTGATTTATTTAAATTCATTGTCTTATTCAGAGGATTATTCTAGGAAGCTCTACTCTGGATAGGTCCAGAGTAGAGCTTCTCTGCGTCGCCATATTAACTTAAAGACGTGTTCAAGCTGATAGAGTGGAAAATACGCGGCATCAACATTAACACCTTCGATGCCGATGATATAGTGATCTCGGCAGAGTCGCTGGATGACCTCAACACCCTGCTAGGAGTCCTGAAAAGTGCCTCTGCTACTCCTAGCAGAGGCACTGTGGGGCCTAGACAAGTGGCAAAACACTTGTAGAATAGAAATAGAATAGATTAACAAATGTATGGGATTGACATTCGCTATCGACTTTAGTCGTGAGCTAATGTCAATCCCATACTTTTGTTAATCTATTCTATTTCTATTCTACAAGCGTTTTGCCATTTGTCTAGGCCCCCAGGACTCCTACTGTTCAGGACTCCTCCTGAACGGGTGGGTTTGAAAATGAACATGGACAAGACTATCATCACGTCCAATGTCCATGTCAATGAATGTCTTGAACTTATCGATAAATATACTTTCTTATACTTTCTCGATAATTTATCTGGGACAAGTCGCCTAGATGGGTAAGTCCAATTTCGTGAAAGTTGGGCAGCGTTCGGGAAGTTACGATACATCTTGACATCGCTAGTGATGAAATGTGGATTCATGACATGGTTCTTTACCGTCGGCCTTATTCACAAGCTCAAAGTCACTCAGTGCACTATGGAGAGAGCTATGCTCGGTATTTCGCTACGCAACCGGATTTATAATAATGAAATCCGAAGACGAGCAAAGGTAACCCACATAGCTCGAAGAGTTAGCGCACTGAAGTGGCCACATCGCTCGACGGACTGGGGGTAAAGTTACCTATGGTAAGGAAACTCATTGAGTGGAGACCACGACTAGGAAAATGGAGTATTGGCCGCTCTCCGACGAGGTGGACCGATGAACTGAAGAAGGCAGAGGGAAGCCGCTAGATTCAGAGGGCACGGGATCGGGAGGCCTATGTGCAGCAATGGACCGGAAAGGCTGATGAATGGATTTCCTTTCAGGCATTCTGCCAATTTCTATGTCAATGAAATAGATGAAGTCGCTTTTCCAGGCGTTTCATTTCAAGGGACCGCAATTTATTTCGTCAAGATTCAAGTGCTTTCTATTATGTTAGACCCGTGCAGAATGTTTCCTTGCAAAATGGAAAGGATGTAAAGATAATACAGTTACTGTAATATTAATAGTGGTTTATTGTCAGTTTCTCTTCTTTACTATAATATAGGTAAACAAGAGTAATTTTACTAGCTGGGTTATACGAAAATTGTAGATACTCGCACATAATGCACAGAACTCGGGATTATTTTCGAAAATTTCAATGATGTATGAAGGTTTCATACTGAATTTCATTCGAATAACTTCAAAAACGGTAAAATTTTCATACTAACTTTGCACCCCCGTTTTACCCCATTAGGGGGTGAATTTTCAAAAATCTTTTTTCGTGCTCCCCTACGTTATAAAAGGAACCCCTGTGCAAAATTTCAAGTTTTTAATCTTTATAGTTTAGGCCTTGCGTTGATATGTCAGTCAGTCAGTCAGGCAGTCAGTCAGCTTCTCCTTTTATATACAGGGTGTCCCAGAATGAATGGATAATCCTTGAGCCCCGCACAGAACAGCTCTCCAGCGCTTAGAAAAAAATATCAAAAAAAAATAATTCCAAGTGATACCCAAAATATGATTTTTTTTAGAAAAACATACGTTATTTTAGCTTTACTTCACATTAATTTACACAACTGCCACAAATTAATGATATTCTTGGCGTTTTTGGTGTCATTTTATTCCTGATAGACTATACTACTAGAAATACATCAAATAATATAAGTATCTGTGATACTTTTTTTATAAAAAAAATAAGAACTTGAATTTTTAACATGAAATTTGATACCAAAATAATTTTGACATAGTTTGAGAGTGTTTCATGTAAAAAAAAAGTATGAAAACGTAAGTGTCCAGCTATTTTAAAAACATGCGCAGTTAATACAGATTAAATAATGGTACAATACATCATTTTATCTTATACTACTACGAAGTTATTGCTATTGAGATGCAAAACGAGTAAATACGACTAAAATTAAAAAGTTAATGTCTTAATACATTTTAATAATAATAAAACATTTCAGGTGTCGCCGGGGCCCCGTAGACGTCCCACTGCTGGGCACGGGTCTCCCCCACAGACACTGCTGCTGCGGGAGGTCCAGAGCATACTCCACCACGCTGCTCCAATGCGGATTGGTGGAGGGGTTAGTGGCCAACCCAGTGTCGAATGTTCTCAAGCCACCCGAAGGTCTTCGACAAGGCTTAACGACTGTTTCCAGCATTGAAAACAACCGGGACCGACAGCTTTACGTGCCCTCCGAAGCACGGTAGCGTCCGTGAAATTTTGCCACTAGCGCTCACCTATCCACAAACCGACCGCGCCCGTCGTTGCTTAACTCTTTCGGTCACATTGAATCGACGCGAGCCATTGGGCTATGGACGCTACATTTCAGGTGTACATTACATCAATCTTTATTCACAACAGGTGTTCAAATTGTCTGCCACCGATTCTAATACACGCTCGACATCTTCTTTTATAGGCTCTACTAAGAAACCGTGCGTAGATTCATTCATTTATTTTTGAAGCGGCCTCTTGAACACGGCTGCGTAATTCTTCATTTGAAATTGTTTTCGAGTACACTTCTTCCTTTAGACAGCCCCAGTAAAAAACATCCCGACAGTTTAAATCTGGAGATCGAGGAGGCCACAGAATAGGACCCAAACGACCAATCCATTTGTTTGGATACGTGGCATTTAAATAAGCCCGGACGTTTGTACCATAATATGCAGGGCAGCCATCATTCTGTAACCAATGGGATTCCATTACCTCCTACGAAACAGTCGTTAAGCCTTGTCGAAGACCTTCGGGTGGCTTGAGAACATTCGACACTGGGTTGGCCACTAACCCCTCCACCAATCCGCATTGGAGCAGCGTGGTGGAGTATGCTCTGGACCTCCCGGAGCAGCAGTGTCTGTGGGGGAGACCCGTGCCCAGCAGTGGGACGTCTATGGGTCGCAGCGAAACCTGAAATGTTTTATTATTATTAAAATGTATTAAGACATTAACTTTTTAATTTTAGTCGTATTTACTCGTTTTGCATCTCAATAGCAATAACTTCGTAGTAGTATTAGATAAAATGATGTATTATACCATTATTTAATCTGTATTAACTGCGCATGTTTTTAAAATAGCTGGACACTTACGTTTTCATACTTTTTTTTTACATGAAACACTCTCAAACTATGTCAAAATTATTTTGGTATCAAATTTCATGTTAAAAATTCAAGTTCTTATTTTTTTTATAAAAAAAGTATCACAGATACTTATATTATTTGATGTATTTCTAGTAGTATAGTCTATCAGGAATAAAATGACACCAAAAACGCTAAAAATATCATTAATTTGTGGCAGTTGTGTAAATGAATGTGAAGTGAAGCTAAAATAACGTATGTTTTTCTAAAAAAAATCATATTTTGGGTATCACTTGGTTTTTTTTTTTTTGATATTTTTTTCTAAGCGCTGGAGAGCTGTTCTGTGCGGGGCTCAAGGATTATCCATTCATTCTGGGACACCCTGTATATAGATTATAATCATATATAGATTATAGATTTATTTTCCTTAATTGCCTAGTTTACTTGTATTTATTGAATTGCATTTACTTTGTGGTATCGTCCAGTAGGATGATTTGCAAATAGAGTTATCACAGACAATCACAGACCCAGGCATACCATTGTAAATACTGAATGTGCCTTTTTTTAAAAGTATCTATTAACTACTGAGCACGGGCCTAAGTCCAACTGAGAATCGGTCATGCTGATTATGTGAAGATTTTATGTTATATACGGTTCACAATGAACAAAATTATGAAATAGTAATCATTTTTTCCTTGCAACTAAAATAAATTTTCACTGTATTCTATCTAACGGATTCTGAAAGAAAATTATTTCAGACATGTTTATCCATTTATTCGGTTCAATTTGTCTTCCAACAAAGTTGAATCCACTCGTCGATTGGTCGAAACAAATCTGTATAGAGACTAAGATTTATTTCAGTAAATCACTGCTCTATAGAACTGTAACTGTAAGAACTAAACAAATGGCTAGTTTAATCTACAAACTATGACTTAAAGGATTTAAATAGTTGATTGATGTCGGTGAATCCGAATTGTTTGTTACTAAGCTTCTGATTAATTCGACCTACTCAGTGGTGAATGTTATAAATCAAAGTGATGATGTAATTTTGCATATGCTCTGGTTATGTAAAAAAAAATCCAACAGTAAATTCTTAGCATAAAGAAGAAACGACTTTTAGATAAGGTGCAATTTTTTAGTTCCTTTTGTTTGCAGTCATAAGGTTAACTTATTTGTAAATGATTAAATTATACCTTACATACCAAAACAAATATTAAGAAAATAGTATTTAGTTAAATTACCATTAAATTAAAATATTCGATTAATATTTAAAATTCGACAAGAACAAACTCATCGCATTAGAACTACAAATCAATTCTAGGAAGATAGATAGGTAGGTAAGTTTAAAACCGAAATTAATGCTCTTAAACGCAACAAATATAATTTATGGCAGCAATTTCCAACATTTATTTAAAATAAAATAAAATAAAATAATTTGAATCAGAGTTATAAGGTTTGAGACAAACACCTCAGTGTGACGATATATGCATACGTAATAAAATAAATTGATCAGTTCTTTTTCATTTAAAGTTATGATAAAGTTATGAAATAGAGGGAATTTAGTTAATAGTTTATCGATGACCTCAAAGAACAAATATAAGTTGATTGTTGACAACATTTGATTTCATTTGATTATTTATGATAAGTAGGTACTTGATCAGCGCAATATGGGATGGTATAATAACAGCCTGCGGTCTAATTGGCTGAATGGTAATTGGAAACGAGTTCATTTCCATTCTGTTGTGTCATTTTCAGTGGATTTTCAGTTCAGCTGAGATGAGAGGTTTGAGAGCAACAATTGAAATATGAAATAAAATATGGAAGGTTTATAAAAAAAGCAAACAACCACGAGTCAGTTAACATCACAGAAATTAATCAAGATAGAACGGTGAACTGGGTATACGCCGTGCCGCAATCTTGCAAGGTTATCGATAGATTTAATTACAACTAAAACGAGTGTGTCACCTCACTAATTACTATAGTGTGACGTCACATAGTAGGCGGGACTGGGGCAGGGCTGACAAATAAAGTGACACGCGTCGTTTGTATGAAAATGATACATGATCGCTGTACTATCTTGATTAATTTCTATAGTTAACATGCTCATGCTAATAGTAGCATAGAACATGTTTAATTTTACGTCATTACTCAGTTCCTAACAGAAATATAGTTAACAAAGATTACATATATTTTTGATTATCTCTTTCTTCATACCTATATTTTTCATTTCCATCTATTTCGTTAACTGGTTTCCTTGAACAAAACACTTATTAATTTGGAACGCACAGAGGGAATTTCTCTATTGTGGATCGGAATCCCGGCAGTTCAAATGATTAATATAGGATGAGGACGAGTAAATTTACAAAATAGTTATTCTCTGCTGGGATTCCAGAAAGCCCTAAGCTGTTTTTTAAATTAATAAGCATCATTAGTAGATTGTTAATAATTGACACATATAAAACCATTACGAAACGCAAAATTTTGTTAAAAATAAGCTCTACATCTGACAGAATTAGAGTAACTTTTATATCTAACTCCGTACATCTCGGTACAATTCGGTAGATGCTTATCGAAAACGGCACCTTGAAAATTTTACTCATTAGTGTTTTGAGAATACATCGAATAAAATAGAATTGGTTTCATTATTAAAGTACAATAATTATTTACAAGTCCTAAGATAATATATTTATTGTAGTACAAAAGAAAAGCACTCGTTATGACGTGGTAGTTGTAACATGACAGTTCTGTTTGGTAACTACTTTTAGCCGCATAATTATTTCTTTATTGATTTAAAAATTGTACACAGGTGTTTTATTGCAAAAACCTTTTGACTAAAACCTACCCAAGTCACTTCAGAGCTCAACAAAGACCTGAGTTAGGAACTCATCAACTAAGCTTTTGCTAAGTTTCCAGTACTCCAGAAGTGTCGCTTGTAGCCAACAAACAAATCATCGTTCACTAAACGTACGAATAAAATTTCATACTACTTTAGCTTTTGAATTTTGAAATGTTTGTATTATTATATTCTAACAATATAGGTATATTTTTCATACTGGTCTGGTATTTGCATGCTAATTTTAGCGGAATACCATGTACAGCTCGATATGTGTTGTATATGCGTTTTTTCAAAGCAAATAAATGACTATGACTATGACTACGACTGGTTAGTTGGTCTCAATATATTTTAGAGATAAGGTCGAAGTTCTCATCGTAAATGTGTAATATTCAGGCTTCATTTTGACCTTTCATTGATTAAACTAGTTTAATCAATGAAAGGTCAAAATGAAGCCTCATTCATTCATTGATTAAACTAGTCATTACGTTCATTTTAAGAGTTAATTATATACATCCATTTCAAAGAGAAGGAAAACGCGTAGCTGCATTTTTCCTCAGATATAAAACATTTCCACGATATATTTGCTACATGGTTACAAACAATCAACGTGTATTTTCTCGGAAGCTCGGAAAACAAGCGAAGCTAATCCCAGTAACCTAAATTATAAACAGCAAAATATTAATAGATTTTGTTAATAAATAAGAACTCTTTTTCATTCAAGTTTTAAAGTTATTGAAAAAAAATAACTAAGTTTTTGTTAAATTACCTGTTAAACTAGTATAAATATTGATTAAAGTATATACATATATAATATGTTACTGAAGGTTTACCTGGATTTCACTTTGGTTGATTGAGTGATTTGTAACGAATTTAGTCCCATCAACATTAAGTAAGGTTTTCTCTTGAATTTGCGCGATTTGTTTCTTTTGTGGTCAGTCGGAATAAGAATTTTCCTGCTTATTGTTTACGTACTTCTCTGAATGTTATTATAACGTCTTTTCTGTAAAAGGTTTCACTAACAAACTGTTAATAAAATCAAAAAGCCTGTGAAGTATAAAAAGACCACTTTCTAAATTAAAACAATCGAATACTTTCCCATGGGTACGGGCAATTATAAAACGAAAATCAAACGGAAGAAATTAAAGGACAAGGATTAAAATTTAGAACTACTCGTTCAATAAAAACTGTGATTTAAATTGAAAGATTAATTCAAAAGGTAGGTAGGTACTGTAACCATTTGTTAAAGTATACACAATCGAAAAAGCTGTGTTGTTTAAATATCTGTCCAATGGAAATGCGTTCATAATCCCTACCTAGTCTCTAGAGACAACCCTCCAAAGCGGAGACATTTTATGTTTGATTCGAGTTGTTTAATACCTACCACTTATATTTAGTGCCTAACGAATACAAAGTCATATTGCATTCATAACCCCCACCACCCAAAACCATTGGAGGAAAACACCCCCAAATGTTGTAAATCCAACTACTCACATGAACAAACCATTTAAATAACACAATTAATTCAAAAACTTTAATCTATGTAAAAGTTCTTACGGTCAATATATCTATCCATTTTAAATATCGTTGTCCGATGGTAATGTGTTGGTATGCCCTAGGGAATATCCTCTAAACTGGAGATTCGACCTTTCATGTTTGACTCGAAAGGTTTGAGAACAGGCTTATAACAATCAAGTAGGTACAAATATAAAGCAAAATCGAAAAATAAAATAAGAATTTTTCGGGACCATTTATCTTATAGACGTAGTTATGATGATATATATAATATGTATGTACGAAAATGTAATTTAAGTATTCCACATAATCAATACTTACGTTCCAATCGGATATTTAATAAACACAGCCTTAAAATCTTGTTAGTTGTAAAATTTTACTATTCAATTAATAGTTGTTTTCAGATAAAGACGCTAACAACATTTGTTTTATCTATTGTAATCGCCCACTGTAACAAGTTATAGTATGGTGGCTTCCATCCGCATTGGAGCAGCGTAGTGGAGGATGCTCTAGATCTCCCGAAGCTGTGTCTGTGGGGCAGACCCGTGCCCAACAGTGGGACGTCTATGGATTCCTTGATATCTTTCGTCAGATACTATTATGTGTAAAGTCAAAAGTTTTATCTAACTAGAGTGTGTCAATCGATATCGATGGTAATGCGTTCGGAAACCCTAGAGACGCAAAAGAGGAAGCATAGAAATATTGGAGATTGACCCTTCCGCAATGTATTTTGATAAATGTACCACTTCTAAGAAAATTATTATTTTGTTGACGCTTCCCTTTCCTTGACGAGGTCACTGATATGTAATAATGTTTTTTCAAACTCATGCTTAAACTGGAGAGATGTTCTAGCGAACATTAGTAGTGAATAATAATTCAACAAAATATACACCAAACGTCAGCATGATGATGCGTATAGCAAAAGAGAAAGAGAAATAAAAGAAATAGAATTAAATTAAACTAGAATACTTAATATGTTTTTGGAAAATAACAAATACTACTAGCCAGGGTGACTTTCACGATATTCACCCATACACAATAATACCCATGCACAAATAGACCGCGCACGTCGTTGCTTAACTCGGTCAATCACATTGAATCGACGCGAGCCAATTGGCGCGTATTTTAGCGCCCAATATAGTATACAAAGGTAGTATACCTATAGGTACATACACAAAACATTTAATGTCTCAGTTTATTCGGTACTAGTGGACGCCCGCAGCTTCGCTCGCGTAGAATTAGACCCATTAACGACGTCTACCCGTCTAACGACTTCAAAAACGGCAAATTTTCATACTAACTTTGCACCCCCGTTTTACCCCCTTAGGGGGTGAATTTTCAAAAATCCTTTCTTAGTGCTCCCCTACGTTATAAAAGGAACCCCTGTGCAAAATTTCAAGTTTCTAGTCCTTATGGTTTAGGCCCTGCGTTGATATGTCAGTCAGTCAGTCAGTCAGTCAGTCAGTCAGTCAGTCAGTCACCTTCTCCTTTTATATATATAGATACAGTTTCTGGATGCGACCCAAAGGACTATACTCGTAAATGACGGGCTGTACTTTTTCATGATACAATCTGGATTGCTTTGTGGAAACGTGACACGGTTTATGCAGGAGCTTAACATCGGCAAATACCTTTGAAGAATTCCATCTCATTGCTTATTTTCTGTACTAAACTCGTACTTAATTGTATATTTTTGTATTTCATTTTGTTTTTGATATGATTAAGATGTTTTTTTTTTGTGTTAATAAGATAGCAAACTAGATTGCATGCATGGGATGCTTAGTCCATTTGGTCAGCTCGATAGTAGGTATGAGGACTAATACAATACTGTTTATTGTATACCTTAAAAAAATTACATTGATCGTCAGTCAATCTATACATGGGGCACGGTTAAGTAATGAATTAATATAATGAATGTGGAATGCATAAAATATAAATAAGAAATACAGAAATACAAACCAAGTCAAACTTGCAAATAATGCGCTTTGACTTGGGATTTGAGGGAATTTAAGGAGACAGCGTGACAATGGATTTGGGTAGGGAGTTCCATAGACGAATGACAGTGACTATGAAGGATTTTTGATAGAAGGAAGTATAATGGGATGAAGAATGTGTCATCACCTTTTGTGAAAACAGGAAGAGCAGTTGCTACATAATAAAAAAAACTGTAGGTAAACTAACCACACTGTAACGTGATGAGTGATTGAATGTAAAATATTTCTTCCCATTCACTCAAATTTTATTTTCGGGTCTGTGTTTTGGGTGAAATACACAACTATCCAATGAAATTCTTACTAACCCAAGTGATGACAGCAGTTTTTTCCTGCCGGCATTATTTTCATTATGAAACCCTTATGATCCCAAGGGGCACTCAACTAAAAAAAATACGGTACATTCTACATGAAAATAACATCCTATGATGCTCCCTTTAGATCTTTCCCTCCGTTTATTTCACAAGATTTAGATTGTACTTCCTCTTCTCCCAATGTATGGGCGGAAGTCGCTCGTACGTGCTTAACTCGTAAGCTGAAAATGGATTTAACTTTTCTCGTGAATGTTTCACTCTAATCATAAATAGAATAAGATTACTACACTACCTGTGGTTACGTAATATTGCGGTGTGAGGACAAAGCCTGTCATTTTCTTAAAAAGCTCGCTCAAATGAGAAACGTATTAAATTATTAAGATTTCAATTTGTGTAGCCGCCGAGAGACACGATACCGTACAGGGTACCTATCGGGCACTCCATCTTAATTATAACACGATTTATCGAAAGCTTTCAACGTTACTGGGAGAGAACGCCTCCGATAGCAATATCTTAGGCCTGTTCAAACATTCGGTACATAAATAATAAAAGGCAAATGTTATCACTGACCGACTGATTGACTTACCCACAAGCGCAAACCGCTGGTTTTAGTTATCATGAAGACGTCCAATAAATAAAACAAAGATTTAACCTATATACCAAAAGACAGATTTTGACATCAATAAATCACCATTTTGAAAATACTGGCATATTACCACAGTACCTAACAAAAGCTTTGTAATAACAAAAATTATCAAGAGGACGGAATAACTCATGCTTTTGGTTATAAATTAAAAATTCTAACAGTTCAAATTGACGCAGGAGGAGAGATCACCGAGATCCTTTATGAATAATTCTAATGGATCTGTTTAATTCTGAAGAAGAGCCTTTATTTATAAATTTGTAGATAATCCATCCATCCATCAGCCTTTTGAGGTCCACTGCTGGATAATAGATATCATTTAATATGTATGATTTAGATAATAATATTAAACAATAATAAACTTACCAGTTACGTATATTACGAGTAGGTACGCAATGTACCTATAGATAAGTAGGTAACTTGCCTAGCTGATTGCGGTTGATATATTATGAACAGAAAGTTACACGCTATCTACAATACACGTTATCTATATAGTAGATATTCCTATATGTATACATTTATATATTAAAAGACATAATATTGAACCTTACGAAAAATACACGTTACGCAGATATAAATGTTTTTATATACAATGTATGCCAAAAAAATAGTCTCGAGTGTAATTCGTGTACTCCATCTATCTTATCTTCGGACAAAAGGGTTTAGCGATGTCACGATTGTAGAAGGCGTAAATGTCTGGCGCCACTCAGTCAAGGTCGAGGGTTTGTCCCTGTCAACTACACGTGTGTGCATAGCGTAAGATAATTCGAAGGACGCTAGGGGCAACATCGGCGAGATACGGTATATTCGTTAACATGACACCCTCCCATGTCGTTCTGTTCAGGAATCTGTGGGGTAATTTGATATATTTAAAATTTGTCTTTTACAGTGCCTACAGCCAGATAGAACAGACTGACCGTATACCTACTATCTATGCAAAGAATCTCATCAATCCATCATTCCGTTGCGGATGAAGAGGACAGGAAGAAAATAATCAACAAACATATTTTCCCATTTTTATGTTAAAATAAAGATTTCCTTTGTGATAGAAATCTTTTAATTGGTAGTGTGATGACATTTTAGGTAAAAATTCCCTGATAATAATGATAAGGTAACTGAGCTTTGAATACGACGCGTAAAACATATATTGTGTATCTTATATACTCGTACAAAAACAATAAATAACCAATTGAGTGTGTCAGACACAGCGAATAGAGTCGAGCCCTCGAGCGATTTATGGTAACACCCATTTGCTCTCGCGGACTTAAGTTCATATCAATTGTTATACGAGAGTTGAGGATAGGGATACATTATAATTATTATATTTATTCTGGATAATTGTCTGTGTCGATAAAAAAATAAGGTCATTACTTTGCATTACTTTGCACTCATAACAAGTGTGCAAAGTTTCAAATTAATCCGACGTTTTGAAGTGTGTTATAATACGGCCCTGCATAAAGTGCGGCCCTGGAGTCTACGTAGAAATGCAGCGTCGCAAGTTGCTTATCAGCCTGGGACGGACAGCTTTCTCACGCTGTGATCTTCACGTGCACTTTTGATTCATACTTCGAACAATCGTCACGAATATAATTGTAATAAAATTAGTAATAAAATTAGTTACTTATAAGTCATTTTGAGTTTCTCTCAGACTCCCGTCTGCAGCCTAAAACATAATTGGCGCAGTCGTTGTAGGATCGTAGTAATTAAAGTCAGTGAATAGATCACGGCCAGGTCTACGATTTAGAACCTAAAGTGCTGCAGAGCTGGAAGAGTATCTGACCTTCGATACACGCAGGGAAACCAAAATGTTAATGTAAGTACCTAGATCTATCTAGAGCTGCTTTCCTTTTATTTTAATATAAGTGTTCCTATAATCATTCCAAGATTTTCCATCCAAGGCAATCGCGGACCCCTAGGTTAGAGACAAATCGTAGGTCTTTAGACTACGATAGTTATAGGACTATTGATAGTGAAAGTGATACTTTAGCGAGCGCGATGAGTGACACGCTTGTCGACCAAATTTATAAAGCCCTCAGGCTACTTCCCGAATTTGACGGGAATGCAAACGTTTTAACCCGGTTCATACATTTGTGTGACCAGTTAGTAAAAAAATATATAAAAGATGATCCCGGACATGAACTAAGTAATCTATCACTTTTAAACGGCATTTTAAACAAAGTTACTGGGCCCGCGGCCCGTACTATAAATTCAAATGGTATCCCGGAAACCTGGAGTGGTATACGCAGTGCTTTAATTAATAACTTCGCAGATCACCGCGATGAGACCTCGTTGTATAACGATTTAGCACTTCTCATACAGGGTTCCGAGACACCACAAGAATATTATGAGAAATGTCAAAATTTATTTGCCACTATTATGACTTATATCAGTTTGCATGAGACTGTCGAGAGTACTATTGAGGCGAAACGCACTCTTTATAAAAAGTTAACCCTTCAGGCATACTTACGTGGTCTACGCGACCCAATAGGTTCTCGAATACGGTGCATGCGACCTGAATCCATCGAAAAGGCTTTGGAATTTGTGCATGAAGAGATGAATACTGTGTACATGCAGCGTAGGAATGGACATCTGCCGGAGAGCAAGCAGCCGTCGGCAGGTTTACCGCCCTCACGAGCGTTGTTTTTACCACCCACGAATATGCCAGGTCCCTCGAGACAATTTATTTCACAACCACCGAGGCCAATGCAAATTTGGAGACCCCAAATGCCAGTTAACCCAGGACCGACCCGCACTCAACAAATGTTTGGTGCACCTCTACCTACTTACAGACCACAAGGTGAAGTTTTTAGAATGCCGCAGGCTAGGTATAACTACCAGTCCCCTAATATGACAGGCCCTCGACCTATGAGTGGCGTTAGTCCTTACGTAGCGAAATCAATACCATTCCGACCCCATCACGATTGGACCAAACAAGGAAATCCACCACCCTCGAATTATTTTAGGACCCGTGAGGTAAACTTTAATGACTTATATGACCAACAGTACAATTACGACAACTACGGTGACCATGATAACCAGTATTATTATTCGGACAGTTACGACGGTCTAGCACAAAATTGTCATGTGACCTACGAGCAGCAGCCTGATGACTCAGATTACACCCCAGCATTTGTCGAGGAGTCGCACGAGGAACCTGCAGAAAATGAGGTTTTTCAGATAAGCACGAAATCAAAAAGGCCAAAATAGAGATCAACTTACAGACTCAAAGACAACTACCATACATTTTTATAGAAAATCCACCCTTAAAACTACTTATAGATACAGGTGCTAACCAGTCTTTCATAAGCCCCGATGCAGTGGACCAATTTTTCTCACATTTACCTTGTAATTACAACCCCTTCGAAGTCACGAATATTCATGCAACAACAAAAAATTATTATTCTATTACCCTACCTTGCTTTCCAGAATTTAATGAAAAAATTGATATCACTCTATTCATTTATAAATTCCATGATTACTTTGACGGGTTGATTGGTTATGATCTTTTAGAGAAATTAGAATCTAGCATTGACTTAAAAAATAAAATCCTGGTAACCCGACAATCTACCATCCCCTTGTTAATGTATGATTCCAGGAATTGCAACCTTTATGAAGAAATAATACCGGCCAATACGTCAAAATTAGTAAGAGTACCTATTGACTTTCACGATACCGACGTTTTTGTAAGCGAACAAGTCATATCAAATTGTACCATACGTGATTGTATTACCACTGTAAAGAATAGTCGCGGAATTGTAGAAGTAGTAAATCCGACCCGATTTGATGTAGTTTTTTCAATGGATAGACCAATTGATGCAGATCTTTATAATTTTAATTGTACATATAGTGATGAAAAACGTAACCGCGCTACTGAGGTACTTTCAAAATTAAGAACTAACCATTTGAATCCTGAAGAACGGGCTAATTTAGAATCTCTGTGTGCTCAATACGCTGATGTCTTTTACATTGAAGGAGAACCGCTAACTTTCACAAACCAAATTAAACATAGCATTCGCACCACTGATGAAGTACCTGTCTATACCAAAAGCTATAGATACCCATTCGTTCACAGACAGGAGGTTCAGGAACAAATCTCAAAAATGCTAGAGCAAGGAATAATTCGCCCCTCACAGTCAGCATGGAGCTCCCCCATCTGGGTTGTTCCAAAAAAGTCAGATGCTTCCGGAAAAGCTAAATGGCGTCTTGTCGTTGACTTTCGAAAACTGAACGAAAAAACTATCGACGACAAGTACCCAATTCCCAATATTAATGACGTACTGGATAAACTAGGGAAGTGTCATTACTTCACGACACTAGACCTTGCTAGCGGATTCTATCAAGTGGAAATGAACCCAGAGGACATCTCTAAAACAGCTTTCAATGTAGAACATGGCCACTTCGAATACCTCCGGATGCCTATGGGCTTGAAGAATTCTCCATCTACCTTCCAACGTGTGATGGACAATGTTCTCAGAGGTCTCCAAAATCAAATCTGCTTAGTTTATCTAGATGACATCATCGTATTCGGCGTTTCTTTGCAGGAGCACATTGTTAATTTAGAAAAGGTTTTTAAACGTTTAAGAGAGTCAAACTTCAAGATACAAATGGATAAATCAGAATTCCTAAAGTTAGAAACTGCGTACCTAGGCCACATTATCAGTAAAGATGGAATTAAACCTAACCCCGACAAAATTACAGCCATCCAAAAGTTTCCTTTACCGAAGACCGCTACTGAAATTAAACGTTTTCTAGGTTTACTCGGTTATTACCGGAAATTTATTCCCGAATTTGCTAAGATAACGAAACCAATGACGAATTGCTTAAAAAAGGGCTCTAAGATAGTACCAGAGGACATTAACTATATTAACTGCTTTGAAAAATGTAAGACGTTACTTGTAAATGACCCAATTCTACAATATCCGGACTTTGACAAAGACTTCATACTGACGACTGATGCATCTAACTTTGCTATTGGTGCAGTTCTTTCACAAGGTATCATAGGCAGCGATAAACCGATAGCTTTTGCATCAAGAACATTAAATTCAAGCGAAATTAACTACAGTACAATAGAAAAAGAACTTTTGGCTATTGTTTGGGCTACTAAATATTTCCGGCCATACTTATTTGGCAGAAAATTCAAAATTGTAACCGATCATAAACCATTACAGTGGGTAATGAACCTAAAGGAGCCAGGATCGAGACTCACACGTTGGCGACTCAGATTGAGCGAATACAATTTTACTACGATATACAAGCAAGGTAAAATTAATACCAACGCAGATGCTTTGTCCCGCATTGAAATTAATAACGAGGACTTAAGCTCTGTCATAGCAAACCCCACTGAAAACCCTCCTTCTTTATCTGGCTCTGCCACAGAATCAGCAGATTCTAGAACTGTCACTGCTAATTCGACTACCGTTACAGCTGGCTCTTCTACCGTTACGGGTAGTTCTGAAAAGATTGCAAATTGTGCCCCTGGTACAGAACACACAAGTGTAGAAAATCCTATACTGGAAATCCCTATAACTGACTATCCCCTAAATAAATTTACAAGACAAATTAGCTTCGTTACAGTAGGTGACATAAAGAAACGACCAAAATTGACTAAACCGTTTGACACCCATACCCGGATTGAAATTCAATTGTCTGAATCCAATTTTGAAAATGACGTCATTGATGCATTAAAAGAACATGTCAACCCCAAAATTAAAACTGGTCTAATAGTTCGTCCTGTTTCGGCCATGTTTAAAATTATTCCAATAATTCAAGAAAAATTTAGAAATTCAGCTATGAATCTGGTTTTCACTAAAATAGAATTAGAAAATGTTAAAGACTACATAAAACAACAGGATATCATAAAGAAATACCATGAGGGAAAAACTAACCACCGTGGCATTACTGAATGCTATTTGGCCCTATCTTCTAAATATTTTTGGCCCAAAATGAGAGATTGCATTACAAAATTCATAAATCAATGTGTCATCTGCGGCCAAGCTAAGTATGACCGTCATCCCATTAGGCAGAGATTTAACGTGGTTCCACCACCAAATAAGCCATTTGAGATAGTTCATCTTGACCTCTTCACGGTTCAAAATGAAAAATATCTTACGTTAGTGGACGCTTTCTCGAAATACGCTCAAGCGTATCATCTAAGAGATAGCACCGCTCCAAGTATCGTACAAGCTCTATTAATTTTTTCTACACACCATGGTTTTCCATTGACTTTAGTGACTGACCAAGGGACTGAATTCACCAACCACATATTTTCCGAATTCACACGACTACATAAAATTCAACACCACAAGACCCTCGCTCATACACCTAATGAAAATGGCATAATCGAAAGATTCCACTCAACCATTCTAGAACATTTACGGATACTAAAGCTAGAAAAACCGAATGAACCGTTATTTAATATTATGCCGTATGCTGTATTAGGATATAACTGTTCTATACATAGTTTCACCAAATGTAAACCTTTAGATTTGATAACTGGACACTTTGACCCGCGTGACAGTCACGTTCAAAGATTGTGTTACATACATACTAAACTAATAAGGGCTTGTTAAAAAGGAATACCTATCCATGAAGCACGGAAGAGAGTCGTTGTTTCATGGGAATACCACTGTTACTGAATTCAACAGATCATTTGAATACTTAGTACCTACTTATTAGCAAAGTTTAAATTACGTTGTGTTGTTGTTATTTTCATTCATAGCCCGAGTTTTGCTTTGTTGTGGATCCTATTACCTAGGAATGTCATACACAACAAAATTGATTGACCTTAATATTAGGCTACTTCTTTTATTGTACCTAATCTATTTTTCTTTCGCAACCTACATTTTTCCCTACTTTTTTACGACCGTTGCTGTTAGTTATTTCTGGCCCAGCTAAATATTTGATTTTACTGAAGAAAATGATATCATTAGGTACCAGTAAATGTGTTACATCAGAACTATAAGAAAAAGTACAAAAAATAACTATAAGTAGGTATTTTCTTCGAAAATAGCTTTTAAATGCCATTATATTTCAATTGGCGCATTTATCGTCACTTGGAATCATTTGAGACTACGGCAGGGAAAGTAAGAACGCACATAAATCAGCTCTGCGTTTGGTAAGGATAAAATCGATAGCCGCGGGATATTGGCCTTCAAGGTCCAAATCTTACTGTCATCGTGAAAGAAATAAGTTTTTTATCTGAAACATGTAAAAGAAACATTCAATTCTAACATATATACCTAGTAGGGTAAATATAACAGATCTACATTTGGAACTTCATCAGAATTCGATAACGTAGCCTTTTAACGGAGGCACATTTAATAATTAAACAATAATTATTAAATGTGCCTCCATAAACATTTTTCTATGTTAGAACTAGACTCCTTGTTTCTAGTTTTTTTTTCTAGATTTGATTTTCAGTGGAACTCAATTTAAATTACAGGACCTCACAACTCCTTTTCTACAATAACTGTATTCAATTCACATATTAATTTGTTTGACGTACATATACATTTTATTTTCAAGTGAGGGAGAATTTAGGCCCAGGAGGACGTGCTTAAAAATTAAATTTCACAGTGATTTCTGAGGCTATTTATAATATTTTAAAATTAATGTAAATTAAATTAATTTTGATCTCTGCGCGATATAAGCGATTTTTTAATATAAGATTATATGAAATAATAATGAATAATGATTCACTGTTTCAAAACATTTGGATTTTTAGTAGTTGAACTTAGATATTTCATAAGCGTACGGAGTAAGGAAAATAGAGCTATAAATATAATAGCGTACATTTTAATGTTTTTATTAGATTGGATAATGGAGTTTCAGAAAGTCGAATAGAGCTCTAACTCTAGATAGTTAAAGTATTTTACAAACAATAATTTATTGCCATTTGACTTAATGCAAAAAAAGATCCTTGTTAAATTAATGTTTACCTTTATTTTTTATTTTTTGTTTATGCTATCAAATCCAACAAATTCAATATATTTTGTTACAAAGTACCTCATCATCATGCCCGATGTATGGCAATAGACTCTTTACTAGTGAAATGTGGGTGTACTATTTATACACCTCTGTCTGCCCAGAAATAAAGGTGTGATGCCATTTTATGTATCAAAAACATAATGCGTTCAATGGATCTTAGCTAGGTGTTTGTTGTTCGTTGCTTATTGCTTCAGTATTTCTAATAAAACTGTACTTATTCTGTTGGTTTACTCGTTCAATGGGAGCAGAGTTCAAGTAGGTACGCTATTGCTTTCCCAATCAGGTATGTCTGAGTTTCCCCTCTATATAATATAATATGTTATTCACTAAACAATCCACGATGATTATAATGATCCAATTTACAGTAGGTATTAACTCATTAGTTTTTTTTATAATCCTTTCTTATTTACTTAACATTTGGTTATATTACAAATACATAGTTTACTTAAAAACATCTATGTTATTAAGTTGTATATCCCAATGGATATTCAACTTAATTACATATTTGTTTTACTTCAATAAGTATCTACCCAATCGCCATTTACCCATCGTTAAGTTTTGGCAACGCAATCAAATGGATTTGACTATGTAATTTTACAGCGTTATAAAGAGGCCGATCGTTTTTTCATCGATCTGAATGTCAGCACTTGTCTTAACCTTATTTTTGCATCGTTAAGTTTAATGTAGGCCGGGTTTTGGTGACGTCCCTCTAAAATATTACATGCGCGTCGCTGAAACGTTGCGATTAATATTCGAGCGACGAAATTCGTTTTGCGCGTAGGTACTTACAGGCTATATAGTTATACATACTTGATTATTTTTATGTATAAGTGTGAAGAAGGTAAGCTGGTTGATTTTTAATTTTTGCTAATTGTTCACTTCTCAAATCAAAGATATTTGAAGATTATGTATATTTTACCACCTATTGGGGGTAAAATATACATACAGAAATACAGGCGTAATATGTAATTATCTTTCATTTGTATGTGATAGTGCATTTAGCACTATCACATAAAAATGAAAGAAAATGACTTAATTGGACAAAAACGTACAAAAGGCTGGCATAAAGTTAAGAGGCATTGTGTTCCGACCAACCTCTGCCTGACTATGCCCAATTAACAGTAAAATGTCTACTTTATCATAATAATGATATAAAATGAATAAATTTATATGGTATGGATTTCTTAAATATTCGCAAAATTCGTTCTAAAGAATTTGAATCTGAGTCTCAATCGTAGGGAACATTAGTAAAACTTAGAGATTAGGTAAACTAGCTGCCATCAAACCTAAACTAAACGAAAAGTAGAAAATCCATACCCTGTAGCCATCTTCGAATTTTCCAATGCTTGAATTATTCATGAAGCACACAAAACTATCGTGCCATTCTACTAATGTCGTGTACCAAACCAAATCGTGAATGTTGGTAATACAAGACGTTTAAAACAGGAAAAAAGTGATATTTATATCGCAAGTAAACCATTTATTTAAGGCAGCAATCTGGCTGATTTATTTATTTATTTTTATTTATTTGGAAAACTTACAGCTTTAAAAATTCAGATTGAATCAGAATCAGAAAGCCTCTCACAAATTTTCTCGTGCGAGTATAGTACAATTTAAATAGAAGAAAGAAAATCGAAAATCTTATAAGGGATATGTGATGATTATTAAATATTACTTAATTAATTAGTAAAATTTCTGTTTAACTCAGTCATAAATGAACTGTTTGAATATGGTCGCCTCATAACCATATTATTCCAATAAACATTGGCTTATATTTGCTTAAAAAACATTTTTTTAAGTATTGCTAGCACCTAAATAATATAAGCAGGAAAATAATATTTAGAATACTTTTAATCCAAATCACAGCTTGATGAAGTCAGTATAAGCGCGTGATACATCAAGAAACATAAACATGATAAGCGACAGCATTAGCCCAAAGTTAACAAGGCAACCAAAGCGTAAATACACGAAGAGCACAGTGAAAACTTCCAATTCGGAGCAGTCGACCATAACTGACAGGCGTCTCATGGCGGTTGAATTATGTATTAGATGCCCCAACCGTCCCCAGTAATGTTGTACCCCCAGTCCCCATACAAGTTCACTCACTTTCGCAGCGTCACGTGCCACAGAATATAATGAAAAACATGAATTTTATATAGAGTACCCACAGATTCGTAATTCCACATATTTATTTATATTACAAAAAATTAATGTCGTTCTATTTTTTGTAACATCATGAATTTTTCTTAACAAGTAAGTACAGCTGTGCAAAATTTTTATGTGTCTCTTTTTTTAATTAAAACAACGGCGACGAAATAAAGTTTTGAAGGTTTACTAAAGAAACTCATCCAGAATATTTAATCCAGACGCGCTTAAAACTATTGTATGCGAGAGAATAAAGATAATATTTTTTACTAGATAAAACTTGATAATGTAACTTTAAGCATTGTTTTTACCGGGTGAATCTGGTAATTGATAAGTATTACAAAAATCACATATTATACAAATGATAAGCATAGTGTTATTATACAAATGATAAGCATAGTGTTTTGTCTCAAAAATTAAGGTAGAAGACAAAAATCACCAAATTATTAAAAATAATAAAAAAGTGTGTGTTATGTACACGCGTTAGAAGTTATACTTCTTTGGCGTAACAAGATAAAAATCTTTTCAAAAATTTTATATTTCGCCTTATTCTACGTTTGTAGAAAAAACGACACTAACAATAGAAAAAAAAAGTTATTTAATACATTGAAAGTTTTATTATACTAACGCATTATCTAGATAAATAAAGTTTATATAAATATCACAAAAAAAATATTTCTACATTGACAGCACCTGACTAGCAGACTTTGAAAATTGAAAGTGTACACTGTCAAAACATTTTTTGACAATGTTGACTATAGATAACTTCATGGTGTCGGTTTTTTGAAACGGTGCACGCGCATCGTATAAATTTACTCTCATCATTTTACCCTAACGCGCCAAAACAAGTATAACTTCAAAAATTATCTGGTAAGTTGTAAGCTTATATAGTTGACATTGGACACCGGAAGTTGTATAACAGAAGTGTTGCCACCCTTAAAGGAGAATGTCGAAAACATGAAATGTGTGTATAATAGACACCCGCATGATACTGTTTGTACCCTCGATAGACAATGTTCTCTCCGAGGGGGTATGTCACACTCGTTATAATATAGCATGCTTATTCATACATGCTCGTGTCGTGTCGGGTGAAGTGATAAGCATACATTGCAGCGCTTTGTACAACTACACTTATGTTACACTACCGTCGCACGTATTGTAGAACGGTCATATGAAACTTTGCTTATGATCGGTACAATTGGGACAGGTTGCTACGTAGCTACGAAGTTTTTCGTAGCATCCTTGTCACTATGCGAGTGAGCTGCCCACGGAAATACGGAACATAGAGAAAAAGGTCTGTAGTTAGTAGTTTACTGAGCACGGCTGGCTTGAAGTTTTATCTTGGAATTTTCCGACTTAAATTTTGCATTTTGGCCTTCAGAAAGTTGAGATTTTTGGTATTTAATAGACTTGCGAGGTTCTGCGTTATGTGGTTTTGGAGAAAATGTGAGTTTTAGGTATAATAGGGAAGTAAAAATAATAAAGAAGTTTTACTGAAAGGTCCTTTTTTTAATTTTCATGGTCTTCCTTTTAATTAGGACGCTAGGTATGTTATTTAGAATCTATGTGCAATATTGAAGGTTTAGTCCCCGTGGCTTTCCCCTCCATGTGGCATAGCCGTTTGTTCACTCTATATAGTCATGAAAAGTGCCTTAAGCATATCGAGTCATCTTTTATAATATATAGATGGGAAAGTGTGTTTGTTGGTTTATTCTTCTTCTCCGCCTTAACGGCTTACTGACGTATTTTTTTCATAATTGTATTGTAGGGCTCGCAGACTGACAAAGGACTCACAGTGTAAATAGACGAAAACCTGTAACAATAATTCAATTTTTAATCTATTTTTGTTTGTTTCTTGGTTTGTCCTTCTTTTCCTCCTCTTTAATTATTTACATAGATTAGTACACAGTTAGTAGGGTGACATGGAATGGAAATGGACAAAAAATTAATATAATCTTTTGAGTTTTAATTGATAATAATCTATCGATCAGTTTGTCAATTTCCACGGGAACAGAGCCACTTTCCTAGCCCATATCACTCTCACATCTATGCAGAAAATCACATAGATCCATCATTCCATTAAGGCAGAGAAGAAGGACAAACCAACAAACTGTACACGTATTCCCATTTATTTATTCGTATGGGTTTATTTAGTGGTATGTAACTTACAAATACACAATATAAATCTTATTAACAAATATAAATAACATATAATTTTATATAGAAGTTTTGAAATAATGGTGTTTAGCACAACAATAATTTACTTTAAGTCGTAGTCGTTGAGAGCACTACCCATTAGGAAACTTTGCCTTCAAGTCGTCCCAGGCGTTAGTGGCACGATTTAGGATCAGTTAGTGAAGAAATACGACTTATTCCGCGGGAGTTGAATGTATCAACATTTGAATCTATAAGTTTTAGATACAGAGGTTCCATTGACGTTGATATGTGATATATTGTGTTGTTCAAGAATTTGTTGTGGGTAATTAACATCCGTTGATGACATTTAAAACAAAATTATAAAAAATCAAAGTATGTATATAATTTGGTATAAGGTGATTAGGCACGCTAAACGGAAGTCTACTGAACAACTACTGAAATAATTATACAGTTAAATTTTTTTTTTTAAAAAAGCTTTTTATAACTTTTTTTTATTTTCATGCATTGTCATCGGAACCAAATATGTGTGCCAAATCGATAGCTTCAGTGGAAGTGGGTGAAATATTGATTGCAAGATTCCAGGACATACATACAAGATACATACGAGTGAAGTTAAATAAAAGCTTTTAAAATAGCTAGAAAGATTTTCTAAATATACTAATAATGTAATAATACCTAATAACTAACCTAACGTTAAATGTAAAAAAATATTTTGAAGTGTAAAGTAAAAATTATAAGAGCTATTTATGTCTTTTGTCATTATAATTTAGAGTACTGCGGTAACTATTTTCGAGTGTTAAGAAGACTCGTATCAAACCTATCGTTTCCGCTGCTCCGAGCATGAGACAAAGTCAATTTCCTTTCCGGCGAGCGCTCGATCAGAGACGAGAAAATTGAAAAAGTGATAAATGTGGTTATAGCAAATGGAGTTTATTAATTTTATTATGAATAAGGGGGTCAGTTTTTAAAGCCACATAAAATTCTACCCATACGTTGAAATTAATGGATAGCTTAGAGTTAGGATTACGATTAATTAAATTTAACGTAGGGAATATAGGCTATATTTGGTACGGACAGTTAAAGATCTGTTATTTGTCGTATTTACATGTTCATTGAACACATGTAATGTTAGTGAGAGTATCGATCCAAGTCGGTTCCAGATGCGTTGCTACCCTTGTGGACTAAGATACACGCCTATACAAAGATAGATAAAAAAAAAATCCGTAACTGTTATGTACTCGTAGTTGTAGGTAAAATAATTGAATAAAAAACACAATTAAAAAACATTATCACTAGACCAATCGATTTAGTATCGTCTTAAAAACCAATAACGTAGCATTGCTTAGATTGAACTCTAACCAAGCAGAATGTTATCATTATATATAGTTCGATATCCGTCATGCATGAATTATTTTTTCGGCTGCTTGCCTTGACTGGCCATTTCGATATTCGTCTGCGATGCTCACACGGTGGAAGAAAATCTTTTTTGTTACATCGACTCGTTTCGCATGAGCGACAGTTGTCCCTTCATGCCAGTTGACCGGATACCCAATTGTTACTTTTTATTGTTTCAAGATTAGGTAGGTTTAGGTGGTAGAGCCAATAGGGACCCAAATAGGTTTTATATGAAACCTATTTTGTTCTATATGGAGCTCGCGCGGGGCAGTACCATCGCCCGCAGCGGTACCTAGTACCATTATATACCGGGTAATCATTGCTTTAAAGTAATTCTGGTCTGGTTGGAAAGATGTGGTTTCTAAATAAACTTCTTTAGAGTCGACTTTAGACCTCAAGGGACGCATCTATAACTGACTTGGAACCATCTCAGTCCCTATTTCGGTCTTGTTCAAAGTCAATCATAGTTGTATTGGGCAGCAGCGGAGGGGTGGTGCTGAAAGCTCATTTGCTATCTTATATCCATAAAAAACCGCACACATTATTTTAGATAACAATGTATGTATGTACTCATGGCTTATTTTGGACTAAACTGTAACCTATTAGCGGCCTACTGCAGAAAACGGGTTTCTGATAACTGAGGTTTGGAACGTATTCCACAATGCTGCTCCAGTGGGGGTCAAGGGTTACTTGCCAAATCGGTTGGTGGAGCTGTTAACCGCGACCTAATATGCGTGTAAATAACATTCTCAATGTAGGGATTTATCAAATCCTGCTGCTAGTTAGAGAAAGGCTCGTTCTCAACGACGTTTTGACGACTACGTGGCCCGAGCGTGAGTTATCCTGATCGCCAAACCGCGGGTTTCGGGGCTGATATTTATTTTGCAGATAAATATAACGTGAGCCATGGATGTAAAATTTAAAAAAAAAAAGATGTTCCGGTTAAATAAATTAATACCTATTGTTATTCCATATTGTGAATAGGTACGAGAAGCTTCTTTCCGTTCTGTACGTGAGTGCCTACTATGAAAATGATATTCACTGAATACCGAGAACACAAACCTACACACTTCACTTCAGTTTGTAGTTTTTGTGATAAACTCTTTGTAATAAAAACCGTCATGAAAAACAAGGGCACACTGACGTATAATCTCTGCAAGTAGGTTATCTGATATGATTGTATTTGTTTATTTGTTAGGAATTTTTGGCATGCCTCTGGGACTTCTATCTGAAAATAGGAACGGATATTGGAGTTTTTAAATTCAAATGAAACTTCTACACCTGGGAAGGATGTTTGTGTGCAGAATTTCGCGGTTGTCAACTTCTGATCGTCTGAGTGTCAATATCGTGATCTGTTGGGTTTTGTCCATCCGCATTTACTACAACTAATAGACTTTAACTAGATTTAATTACGATTTAATTTTTGACGAAATAAATGTTTCCTTCAAAAAAACACAGTACAATCCTTCACTAAGGAATCATACTTACATGTAAAAAATACCAATGTTTGCGATTGAACCAAAAAAAAGCGAAAATGAAAGGAATACAGCAACAAGGTAGCTTCTAAAGCTGATTTAAATACAGGTACCTCAAATAAAATATGCAAAAAATAAAACTGTAAGCTTGTTATTTCATTGGCAATTTCTAGACCACGCAAATTAACTGACTTCGAAATTCACGTTATCGGCTAGGAACTAAGTCGATGCTAAGTTAAAATGCTTAGTTGGCTTAGATACTTCGGAGTACAGTTTAAGTTAGTAATCCTTTGGTAACTTGAGGAGCTAACAGGTTATTCTAGATCAAGTTTATTTAACCTATAGTATAGCAGCGCGTGGCTGCTCAAATATCCTCAATTTCTTCCTATAAGTACCGCCCGATATTCTAGGCAGCAAAGTTTATTAATACTTTAACAAAATTTTCGTATTCTACAGTGTTACGTTAACGTTTAATAATCTATATATATAAAAATGTTATGTTGGTTTGTGTACGCTTCAAAAACTCAAAAAGTTCTGCACCGATCGAGCTGAAATTTTAGCATGATATATAATCCGCATCAAGGATTGTTTTTATCTAATTTTTGAATCAGTCACATATCCGCGAAAAATATTGTATATCCACAATTATTGCAAAATTAAACTTATATGATATGACATGTATTCTTTGTTTTGTTTCTCATTTCGCAACCATTCAATCACAATGTGCCACAGCGAAGCGTGGCAGGATACAGCTAGTAAATAATAAATATCTTGGACATTCTCACACACGGCCATCTGACCCCAAAGTAGGCGCAGCCTATGATATGGGTGTCAGAGACTGATATACATACATAGATATTTTTAAATACATACTTAAATAGATAATATTAACATCCAGACGCAAAACAAATACAAGTGTTCGTCACACGAATATTTGTCCTGAGTGGGATTCGACCCCACGACCCCTGACGTTTAGAAGCTATACTCGATTAAAGGTATTAATTTTAAAACCATAATTTATGTTATTAGTCTTACGACGTCTTTCGGACACAATATATGAAATATTGTCCGAAAGAAAGCCATACAAGAAAAATGTGTGCTCTATGAAGCTATGAGGTTGCAAGTTTAAACCATTAGCGTTCCACTGCAGGGCACATTTTTATTCTAGAACTATAAAAGCCTAGGTCGTACTTCACATAGAATAGAGTAGCGTCTTAACTCGACGGCTGTTTTCAACCCGGGCGACGGTTAAACGTGACTTCCGAACCTCAAGGAATTTTGCAACTAGCGGTCTACCGACAATCAACCAAATGCCGGCCAATACCACGGATGACTTCACTATCAATCGCTTCATAATGTTTCGAACTGTGCAACCACAAGCGATTATCGCAATTTACCAACACAGTAAATCATTTGCAACTATCATGTTTATTTATGTAAATAAGCCACCACCACAATTCTTTCTTTGTCCCACTATCTTCTCGGAATGGTTAGGCCATAGTCGCTGGCTAAGTGCAGATTGGAAGACTTCACAAGCCTTCGAGAACACAATCGTGAACTCTCAGGAAGGAAAACATCACGAGGAAACCTGCTTGTTTTCCTTCAGCGTTACAGAAGGTAAAATTTAATTTCTTAAATCGCACATAATTTTGAACAATGTTGTAAAATTTTGAAAGCTGTTGTAACGAATGAGTAAAGGAAAGCAAATATATAATTCTTAAAATAGAAAAAATAGAAATTCTGAAACCTTCATTGAACAAGTCTATATAGATAGATAATTTAGTTTAAAGTTTAAATTGTGACTCCATTTTTTAGTTTTTAGGCAAACTGTATAGAAATCTAATTTAACAAGGGCTTGAAACATTGTCCTCATTTTTAACAATGTAAATTTTCATTTAATAACATGTGATATGGGATAAGCTGAGCTCCGACGAGCTTATACAATTAATGTATTTTATAGTTACATGAATCGCGACATTTTGGTACTGTTTGGTTCCATATTTCAAAGATATACAGATACAATAAAGTATGCTTTATGCTCCGATTCAAGGCAATTGACAGTGGTTGAATTTTTGCCAGAAATTCATTTTCAATTTCATGGTGGCCGCTAGACATTTATTTCTTCAGCACTTTGCTCACTAGCTTTATTTAGATGAAGTCATAATACAATTATGAATACTAATAAATTAATACCCCCCCTACAATACCTCTTCAGAAAAAAAATTGTTTCAATCAATATTAGCTTCATATTACAGTTTTTATTCCAAATTCAAACACCAGTAGGTACGTCAATATTGCATACAAAGCCAGTTGCCGCTTTCGTTCTGTAAATGTTTTCACCAGTTTTCGATTTTTCTTTATTGATCGTTATTGCTTTTACTTTGTGGATATCCGTTCGCAGTGATTCCTGACGTGCTTTTAAAAGCTTTTGTCTATTTCTCAGCTGTTTGTGTTGCTCCGAACTTTGACACAAGTGTGCACAATAAAGCTTCTTTATTTAGGTTGGCTTAGTAAAGTTTCTTAGCGGCGCATTTATGCGCCCTTTTATTGAAATGGTGGCGCGCGAACGCAAACTTCGGATTTGCGCACACTTGTAAGTCGTGTAACCGCTTGAAAATGTCCTTATTTTTGTAATGTTTCTTTTTGTGGTTACATCCTTCACTACAACAAAAAAACACTAAACGCGAAAACTATCTAGTTTACATAGGTCTATTAGAAATCAATTTTAAAATTCTGTTAACATTGCACAACGTATTCTATATAATATATTTTTTCAAATTCCAAAAGCGAATTATCATTTAAGTATTGAAGGAACTTTATCAGGACTTTTTATTCATCATCATAATCAGCCTTTTGTGGTCCAATGCTGGACCTATGTCCAGGCCTATGCCTCTCCTAAACGACGCCACTCCGACCGGTCCCGTGCCTTCTGAATCCAGTGATTTTTTTATTACTACAGTTTGGCAATTTAGCGAATAGGCGGAATTTTATGTAGAGCTCAGTCAAAACAAGCTGCTTTTCTAAAATTCAATATAAAATAGAATTGAAAAATTCGGTGGTGTTCAAAAAGTTAATTTACCCTAATAAATTTATTTCAATTCAGTTTAATTGTTCTCAAAATGTGATGTGATACCATTAGTATGTCAAATGCGTAATAATACATTTTTATCATGTCGGAACTCAGAACGTTAAAATAATCACAGATTCGTATGCGCATTAGACGCAAAAGTTAAGCGAAGTGTTACAAAAAGTTATTTATTACGGTCTGTAATCAGTATTCAACGAGACGAATAATCTGTCGCTTAGTTTCATAATCCACGGACCATTGTGATTCTTATAGGGACATCGGGTTTATTTTAGTTTAACTTAATTATTCACATTTTACATTGTGATTATGTAGTACATAATAATATATAAAAATATTCTACCGTAAAGTAGTTAAAAGGCAAGGAGGCGCCAAGTTCAATCAATGACAACTACAACCCTTTCTTTGTGTTGTCAACCCACTGTTGGGCTTGGGTCTCCTCTCAGAATGAGAGAACTTAGGGCAATGTCCACTACTGGCCAAGTGTAAATTGGATGCCTTAACATGCCTTCGAGAAAATTGCAGACAGCTCTGATTACATGCATACATTCTCCTGTATGTACATGAAAAATAAAATAAAAAAATATAAAAAATACATTAATTAAACCTAACTTAAATAAGTGATTCGTGCGTGTCGCGTGGAGTATTAATCCCGTTCCCTCGAGAGAGAGGCGAATTCGATAGCCTTTGGGCTGTCACCTCTATTTTACTTCTACGTGAACACAACCTACGCTCAATAAGGCGTAAATAAGATTGTGACTATAGCATTAGGATAATGCTACGAGTAAGTCTATTCGTAGAACCGAAAGTGTAAATGCGTACCCACCCCTACGATAACACTTTGTGAGTGTTGACCCAAGTATATTTTATTCAAACTAGCTTTCCCCGCGGCTCCACCCGCGTCTAATCGTTTTACGTACAGAATTCCTCTATACCTCCTTCCTCTATACCTCTAGGCATATTTTAAAATATAATAAGTATAGTTTTTATCAACGGCAAGCTACACCAAAGATCAACCACTAATCAAAGTCTAGTTTCACGCGCAGTCCGGCCGATAATAATCTGAAATAGTCATCAATCGATTAAAAATTTAACGATTATTTCAGTATGTTGTCCATTTCACAGGGACCGTGCTATTTTCTCTATTTTTCTTCCTATGTCACTTTTCTACCACATAAACGCAAGAAATCACTTCAATACATCATTCTGTTGAGGAGGAAGAACAAACCAATAGAGCAACAAAAATAGATTAAAAATCGAATGATTATTATTATTGCTGCTTTTTGTTGTTTTAGATTTAATGCTGAGTTGGCATGTCATGGTGCAACCAAAATTCAGTCAGGGTTTATTACAAGAATCAAAAATCATTTTAATTTTTAATATACTTACTCGTATGTATGAAACTTTTTTTTTGTAACTAGTGGGAAATATTTCCAATGTCTACAGTAAAACCTGCCCGAAGGTCAACCCCCACGCTTGAGGTGTGCTCTAGGATCTCATATAGAACGCGCCGGTGTTTTCCAGATTTGACACAGCTTGTGTCAAATCTGGAAAACACCGGCGTCCCCGTTTTTAGTCATCAATACCTACATAGTGCTGAGCAACTACACTCAGCTTCGTATTTCCCGGCGTCATTATAAATAAGTACATAAGAATTTACAGCTTGCTAAACGAATCTCATGAATGAACATTTTACTTCACCAAAACAATTGTTTTCCTGTTACGAAAACAACTTGAAAAGAATTTCGCTTTATTGTTTGCATGTTGTCGATGTAACCAGTATTGTCAATTTTTTTTTCGATATCCATCTGAAATGTTTTGAAAAGCAAGTCATCTCTGTGGAGTCGGCTTGTTAATGATCCAATATAGACAAATTATTTTCATGATAAAAATAACAGTTCAAAGATGGCACATTATAGCAATCCTGTAACTACTGAATGAAATGACTTTTAATGTACTCGTACATTATAATTACATATAGGCTACTTTTACCGAGAAGAATTGTACGTTTCCAGTGGAAATTAACAAAAACCTGTAATACTCATTCCATTTTAAATCGATGATCAACAATCGATCGGTTTTAAATCGATTCATAGCTATCTCGGATTATAATCGGCTAAATTGCGGATTTCACTACAAATTGATATGTGGCTATCTTTAGTGTAGCTTGACTCGGGTGTAGCCGCGGGGTATGTAGTAGTAGAATAATAATGTATTCATATAAATTCTTAGGAGTCTATACTATTTAAATATATGAGTTGAGATGTTGTGGGTTTATAAACTCCCTTCATATTTTAGGTTGAAGCTTCGTCATTTTTAAAGTCATTTGGTTTTATAAAATGTAGCTCTGTAAACCAATTTCTAAATCGAGTCAGAAACAAAAGTAGTTCGTAGGTAATATTGTTCGTAGTCAGTTCCGAAAACCATTAGGAGAGCGCTAATGGAATGACATCTGAAACGAGACAGTCCGTCCTGCCTAATTGACGGCCACTTCTGTAGGTTTTGTCCAACTTTATCCTAATTGCAAACGATCCATACTTATTAACATTGCTGGTACTTACAGAATAGTCTAGTCAACAAGTGCCTTTTAGGTCAAAATTTTTGCGCCTTCTCCGAAAATTATGATTGAGGTGTCATTCGATTCGGAATGGCATGTAGATAGTTTTTGAGAAAATTCGAAGCCCGCTCGCAAAAAATGCAATAGTTATAAACAATTAAGTGAAATAAAAAAAGGGGGTTTGGTATTTCGTTAATATCTCAAAAACTATTTGAGAAAATTTAAATTTGAAAAAAGATTCAAAAAGAGGAAGAAATTTCCTAAAAAAAGTCTCGACTCCCAAAATTGTCGGACTAATGTTTATAATGTTCCCAGATGGTTGAAAATACAAAAATTGTTTATATTTTTTATTGAACGAAATATAAATAATGTTTTTTATTCCAAAAAATAATACATGGTTGTTTTTGTTTTTTTAAGTAGAAAAAGAAAAAAAATACAAAGAAATAATTTATTTGTTAATAACAAATTGTGTATTAAATAAACAATGAAAATTTAAATAATAATCGATTTTTCTTTTTTACTATCAAAGATCAAGATAAACAATGATTATTTTTAAAA
The DNA here is from genome assembly GCA_944567765.1 of Carterocephalus palaemon. Taxonomy (NCBI): domain Eukaryota; kingdom Metazoa; phylum Arthropoda; class Insecta; order Lepidoptera; family Hesperiidae; genus Carterocephalus; species Carterocephalus palaemon. The sequence goes on along the minus strand of OX155643.1, from coordinate 6,382,965 downwards.
AAATGGTTCCTTAATTTTCATAATAAGTGGTAAAAAAAAATTGTTATTCAACAAATGCGTTTTTAAGCAATAAAAAATTTTTTTAGAGAAACGATTTTTTAAAAAAAAATCATAATTATCATCAAAGATTATGATATCAAAAAAAAATTTTTAATTATCTCATAAACAACGCATTTGTTTATAACAATTTTTTAAACAATAGGAGATAAAAATTATTAAAAATCATTTTTAAGTAGCTTCTGATCATAAGAAAATGGACCAATAATAATATTACAAAAAAAGAATTTTTTTCAATGTTTAATTAAGCTTTATAATTTTTTCCCTCAGTAAATTGTTAATAACAAAACGAAAATTAACAATTTTTGAATTTTTCCAACGGGAATCTATTCTAAGACCTTTGAAAAATAGCTCCACGAAAGGAAAAAAATCTCAGATTAATAGTTTAACAATTATCGCACTTGCAATGTTAATGTTCATGCTACAAAAAATTGTTAATTAATTAATGGATAACGTTTTGAAAAATCGCGATAAAAATTTTTTGATTACGGATTATTGTTCATTGATCTATCCTACAGGCGCCTGAATTTTTTCAATTTTTAATTTTCATATTTAATAAGTTTAAATAATATTTATTCATTACAGGTCCGATGGGGCCGTGGCTTACGCAAGCCGGAGTACCCGTTTTCGAGCGTATTTTCAACCCTCTGGGAACATTATAAACATTAGTCCGACAATTTTGGGAGTCGAGACTTTTTTTAGGAAATTTCTTCCTCTTTTTGAATCTTTTTTCAAATTTAAATTTTCTCAAATAGTTTTTGAGATATTAACGAAATACCAAACCCCCTTTTTTTATTTCACTTAATTGTTTATAACTATTGCATTTTTTGCGAGCGGGCTTCGAATTTTCTCAAAAACTATCTACATGCCATTCCGAATCGAATGACACCTCAATCATAATTTTCGGAGAAGGCGCAAAAATTTTGACCTAAAAGGCACTTGTTGACTAGACTAGAAGGCGTGATTTTTTGACATGTTTAGCGTATTTGTGGCGTAAATTTGCTGTTATTTAGTAAAGAACTAATTCCATCATATTGTTTGAATCGGAACAGCTAAGTTCCTTTTCTAAAGTGAACAAGATATCAGTTCATCGCCATCCGCGACAAAGTATAATGGACCTAGAAATTGACTGGAAATACTTATTAATCCAGTTAGTATAGGTACAGTCTATTAGTGGCAATTAGTTTTTCAGCAACTACTAATAATTCAGTTCGTACAGTAGACCCTCTATAAGTCGAATGGCAAGGGAATTGGGGCTAGAAAATTTGAGGTTTAGTTTCATTCACGTTAGAGCGGTGAAATAAAAAAAAATCTTACCCTAAATAGCTTTCTATGAAACAATGGTGTATTGCATACTTTAAAGGCGGTTAATTATTTTTTTCGAGCTATAGAGGTAATAAGTTTTAAATAGCCGAGTTGTAGATAAATTAAAATAAAACATAGCTATGTTCAACTAATTTTGTCGAGTTATAATCAATAAAAATATGTCCAAATGGCTTGTGACTGGGACTCACTGTGATTTCGACTAATATAGGGTTGAGATTTCGAGTAATGGAGGTTTTTGGGCTTGAAGGGAAGGGAACAAGACGTTTTTTCGAATTCGCCAGTTTATTGGGACAAACTAATTAAATTATTACAAGTTCAGTTTAATTCTTCAATGTTCATTGCGATTGTATATAATATACCCACGCAGAGACCTCTTTCAATGTTCTATGTGTTGCGAAATATCTCTGTCATTCTGTTTATCTTGTGTTTGAAATTGAGAAACTTAAAGAAACTCAAGTGAGCTTAAAGCATTAGGGAGAGAACAGAAATGAGAAATTACTTCAGGTACAATGAACTAATTTGCGTTCAGGTAGTGAATTTATAAGTAGAGCAGGTGAGATTGCGCCTTTTGAGGACATAGTCCTAAGTGGTTGAGAATTAATCTGTGTGCCAAATTTGTTTAAATATATGAAAGCAAGAAGAAGTACGTACCTACTTGTTTTGATTAAAATAATGGCTTTCCTAGTCCCATACCAACTAAAGGTGTTGTATTTTACTAATAGCGACATCTCTGCAATCGTAATCATCACAATTACACCTTATAGGTAAGTTATGTGCAAATGCAGAACATATTCATAGTGAATATTTTAGAATTTTTTGTCTTCTATTTCATAAATAGCACGTAAGTACTTAAGCGAAGGGCGTTAAAGATGGAGGCATCTCTGAATAGCACACTTCTCTCGAGACGTTATAATCCCTGTGAGTCTCGTTGCGAACTTTAAAAAGACTTATACAAAATCTAGGTACGTATGATACATCGTGAACCTTACGCGACAATAATATCCCTCTGTAATAAGAAAGACATTTGGAAGACTATACCTAATATAATATATATTTTTAGACGCATCTTACATAGTAAAAATGTTTTGTTACAAACAACCACAACCCTCTATCCCACTGTTGGGCACGGGTCTCCTCTCAGAATAGTCAGAATACGAGGGTGGCCTTAGTCCACACTACGCTGGCCAAGTGCGGATTGGCAGTCTTCAGATGCCTTCGAAAACATTATGTCGATCTCTTAGACATGAAGGTTTCCTCACGATGTGTCCTTCACCGTTATAATTCAAATTCAAATGATTTATGCTATGAGGTGATTACACACGCTTAACGAAAGTCTAGGTAACTACAAACTAGTTAAAGAGAAGAGATATAATGCTATTCTAAACTGATTAATATAATGCAAAGGATGAGCTATTGATCCTTGAATGAATAGCTAATCCTACACAGGTGCCTAACCTGCCTTATGGCTAATTTACAATAATTACCTACCACTAAGCTAAGCTCTAAGTGACGATAGACTATCTATCTGGTCATCGGCTTTAGGAAGAATTTACAATATTCAACAAAATTCAATTATACAATATATATAGCAAGTGACATTCAATTTCTTAGTAGAGTGTCAATTAGGTGTAAACGAAACTATGTCTAATTCCACGCGATTGAAGCTCCACTATAATAGTTTAGAATGTACATAACAATACTGGACAATATTGTTTATTTTTGACTGAAATAAAAATGGATTACACTCATATCGGCTCGATTATATTGAAATTGATTGATTAAAGTGTGTATTAGAATCCATAAAAATTGGCTATAGGCATTTGTTTATAAATTAGCACATTAAACTTGAGTGCTTTAATAATTGCATGGATTAATACAGGGTGCTTTAGCTGTACAATTTGTCAATGCAAATATAATTTGCCGGTGCCATTAGCAACGCTTATGTCAGATGCAAATTACACGATTATTATTATTACGAGCCTTTTGTTGATCAAAGGCTAGGGTTAGGGCTACCGATAGATAACGGATTACGTATAAAATCAAAGCTAAATGTTTTCCGCGTGAATATATAGTATACCTACAGCTACATTTGCTTACTAACGAACTGAGACAAAAATTTGAAAATAGTTTTGAGTTCAACCTAATTACAACCAAGTAATAAAGTCACATATCTCTAAAATATTATCTTACACTTAGGATCATGCGTCACAAAAAAAGCAGATAAAATACATTTTCCCGTTATTGCCTACGTATCTACCTAATTATGATTCATATTGGCCGCATCGCTGGTATTGCCCGCATGCATGGGCGTACATTGACTGGTTATTCGCACACCCTTGTAGCAGTGGTGGTATAAAATCAGTAATTTTGTTCCAAAGGAGACAGACCATTTTTCATACATTGTTGGGTCCACACGTTACAAGTACCAAATTAGTCTTGTTTATTCGGGAAAAATATTAACTTCAACTACCCTTAATTTCGATTTTATTGTCTATGTGGCTTTAGAGTTATGATCATTTAAAATTCTGGTTATTTTTTATATACCAAATGAAAACTTTTTTAACGATTCGAGCAGCTATGTAAATATATTTTAGTTTTGTCATACTTACTATTCTGGGGGCAACCCATCCACGGATAAAGGATAAGATTGATTCTTCATGTAAGGATCGCCTTCCAATTGCGTTGCACCTATTTGTAACAACATTACAATTGATGCAGTTGTTCATATCGATAACCAATATCGAGAGCGCCAAGTCAGTTCGTTAATGCAGAATCCGCCAGAGTCCGTGAGCAAGCCAAAGTCGTTGGAAAAAGAACCGAAAAAACGAAGACAGCCAAAGAACATATTCACACGCGCAAACAAACACGAAGTGAATAAACAGGGTGTTTGCAGTTAAAAAAAACCTACTCGGAAGCATAGACAATAGATATTTGGAAAACCAATCAAATTTAGGATGTATAGAAACACGTAGACTTTGTTTGCTGCGACATGATATTAAATATTGTCAGGTTATACTGATTTTCATTCTAAAATTAGACAAAAGATGGTACTAATCTACACAAGTAATGACGTTTTTCAATTCAGTGTTACCAATGGTTGTCCATTTATTTTATATATTTTGATCTGGTAACATCAAGTCAGATTTATAAAACAAAACATTATGTACTAAATAAACCATAATTAGTAATATTAAGTTCAGAAAATGGGTCCAGCAATTTTAAATATTGTAATTTAAATATTGATATTCCATAATTACTGTCGTTGAATTGTAGGAATGGACTGTACAAACGCCATTTAGTTAAATTTAAAATGAAAATTCAAATGTCACATGTCAAATGTGTCATTAATTTCAATAATATTAATTGTAAATAAATGCATTTTCACTGCTTTTTACGATTTTTCCACCTCACGACGTGATAAATAGGATTCCGAAGCCCCGCATGTACGTCTACTTACGAATAATAATATGTAATACTTATTAATATCGATGTCGTCAAAATCTAGTTCCGAAGCATAACTGGACTTCTGTTCATCACTTAAATTGAAGAACAGTTTGAGAAGAATGAAGAATGATTTGAATCCTGTGCATGAGTCGAGTCAGGTTCATAATTTTCCTCAGGTGAATGAAGACTGCTTAAATTATTTATAAGTAGTGCTGCTTCAAAAGTGACTTCATATCTTGTACAGGATGGAGAAGTATCCTATACCAGAGGCTTCGAATGCAGCCAAAGAAATTTTAAACATGAATGAATGTTGTGTTCTCTGACAATTTCAGGGCCTTTTTTAATTCTTTGTAAACATTGGTGTTTTACCTACGCTTTGTGTTACTGTAGCAATATAAATTAAACAATAAATTATCGTATAAAATTACAGTCTTCTTATTTTTATAAAATAGGATTAGTTACTAATGCTCTAAAAGATGGCATATTGTATTTGATCTTAATGAATTAAGAGCTAACTAATTCTATTCTAATTGAAACATTAAAAGAAAATTTAAATTAAAGGTGCCAAGGTGCAGAAAAATGCATGAAGTTTTCCAAATTAAAAAACAGATGGCGTCACATTCATGGGCCATGCACAAGCCTTGAGCGCGGACTCTATTTCAGTTAAATATAATGTACTCTGTGTGAATAAATATACTAATGGACATGACGCATGACATTTGAATTTTGACGGCATGTGTCATTAGGAGATGGCGCTTTTTAACAGTTTTATAATTTATGGTCTTGGAGTAGTTCTATTCAGCCTTACATTTTTTGAAATGTTATAACAAAATATTTATTTATTAATATTTCTAATGATTTACGTATTCTTGAAAAATCTTGAAAAACCACGTGATATTTTATTATTTATAGAGCACAAGTATTGTTGTGTTTTTTTTTTGCACGCGGCATAGAATCTGCGAGCAGTGTCCTGATAGACAAAATTACAATTTTATTTGTTTTGCAACAGTAATAATTAATTTTTTTTTTGGATTTTGGGTTTATCAAAATTTATGGGATTTTTTCAACCTAAAGTTTTTCTTGTAACCAAAGGTGGTCAATCTCCTTTGATATTATTTGTTAGTTAAGCTTGACATTTAACAACAAAGTGAGCTGTTATTTAATGAGACTTTTTTTGCGACGTTCCTATAGATGTTTCTGCGATGTTATGATTTGCTTATAATAAAAACAAAACAATCAAACCATTCTCCAATATATATTTACTTTCTTGGAAAAAATTAAAGTGAACATAAATCATCCATTACTTAAGTTGTAAAAGACTTTTAAGCCCTCGGGATATGCTCCACGTCCCGAGTTTTCCATTGTTTATTATTATTATGTTTTTCTCCAACCTGACTTTAACATAATATGCTGCTAGAAATATCTATGTAGTAGGTATCATTTGCAGTGTACTATTATTTAATTTCCATAAATCCATCAGAATTTTGAGGTCCACTGTTGGACTGTTGTTTCGGTTAGCGTTTTTAGTACGAATGAACAAATCATCGTAAATGAGTAAATATAAATTAAATTACTGACTCGATTTCAATGATCATCTCCGGTCTCCCCAGTGTAAAATAATTGTAAAATTGTACTAAAGTCTACTAATAACATATCTATCTATATAATAAAAATGAATCGCAAAATGTGTTGGTAAGCGCATAACTCAACAACGCCTGGACCAATTTGGCCAATTCTTTTTTTTAAATGTTCGTTGAAGTTCAAGGATGGTTTTTACAGCGAGAAAAATTTGAAAATTCATCCCATAAGGGGGTAAAACGGGGGTGCAAAGTTAGTATGAAGCTTTGCCGTTTTTGAAGTTAGTGAATGTGTAACGCGAGCGAAGCTGCGGGCGTCCACTAGTTATAAATAAATTTAAGTTCAACTTAATTGTTTTTATTTAAAAAAAAAATTTAACTAGGCGTATTGTGGTGTATAATTTTATGCATCAAGCACCTCCCTACAGGAAAATACTACTAACAAGGGAACTATCTATCTATCTAAGGGAAGGGTACAACCCATTGGAAGTCTCACTGTTGGATCTGTCGAATATTCTCAAACTACCCAAAGGTTTCAATATGGTTTTACGATTGTTTTTACAATTTATAAAACAGCCGGGATCCACATAATATGCTCTCCAAAGCACGCAAGCGCCTATGAAATCTTTTCACTAGCGTTCACCCATCCACAAAACGACCGAATTCGTCGTAGCATATATCGGTCAGCCTAATTCGATCGACTTGAGTCATTTGGTTATGGACGCTTCTTCACACGGGAGACTTTAGCCTAACTCGGCAAAATTACCGTGTCAGGCACTTTTAAACAGGGCAACAGAAAAGTACTGAACTATCATTGCATACTCGTACAATAGGTTCACAAATGTACATGTATTGGTTCCCCAGCTGAAGGCGTTTTTACCGCGCGGTTTTACCCAGCTGAAGGCGTGCCGCTATTAGTTATCTACATAGTCCAGGGCAAATAATTAACGCATTTTTGAGTATAAATATTGTTGTCTATGTCTATGTGCTATATTATACGCCCGAAGTACGATATTACGAGATGCGCGCGACTTCGCCCGCGTTAAAAATGGCTTATGGCATAATTCTAGGATATAGAATATGTTGTACGTTAATATAGGCTATACTCTACTTGTATGCCATCATCATCATCACAACCCTTTCTTTGTCCCACTGTTGGGCACGGGTCTCCTCTCAGAATGGGAAGGATTAGGCCTTAGTCCACTACGCTGGCCACGTGCGGATTGGCAGACATCACATATCTTTGAGAACATTATGATGTACTCTCAGGAATGCAGGTTTCCTCACGGAGTGTCCTTCACCGTTATGCAAGTAAAATTTAATTTCTTAAATCTTACACAGAACTTAGATAAGGCATTATCTCTAGCAATCTACCTCCGTCTTTCTCGTTAGCTCCTACGTTGCAGCCAATTATGAGAACTTACTGTTAGTCAGTAGGTACTTTTTATACTTTTTATACGTCTTGCACTTACCTAGATTGAGACGTTCAACTTGATAAATAAATGATAATAATTCTGTTTTATTTTAAGATTTCTATATTTCTTTTAGGTATATTAGATTATTTATGATTAAAAATTGAAAAACTGATTAACAGAATTTGTTGAAATTTAGATACATCGAACATATATCGAACGGCTAATAGTGTAGTGACGCTTGTTATTTTATTTCCCATCATCATTTCAATTTTCCAAGTATAAAATTAAGATTGATAAAGCGATTTTTATACCCTTAATGGAATATTATTTCAAAATTTTTTTGTTAAATGTCTATAATGTGAAAAAAAGTTTCACTTTTACCGTGGTTTCATAAAACCACACAATTTAATATTTTTTAATGTTTTATGATACTATTTTATAATAGTCTGACTGTTTATAATAGTCTCTGTACTATTTTATAATAGTCTATAACAAAAATTACACGTCTTCTCAAACGCTTCTGGGTAATTTGAACACGCAAAGTTACTTGCAGGAATAGCGTTCTCTCGAGGGTCGCAGATTACTTTGCTGAAAGAATCTCAGCAAGGTGTTATATCAAATTGTGACTCGACGATGAACTATGTGAAATGACTCCACAGAAGTTATATCACACTAGACTACACTCCAGTCTTCTTCTATAGTATTCTGTATGTATGTATCTACATACATACATAAAGTATTCATTTTGTATTACGTGGCAATGGAATATAATGAAGAAAATTATTTTATTCGTTTTATTAAGAGTAAAAGAGACTAGAATCTGTTGTACGTACTTCCTCAAACGAAATGGTATCCGCATTGCAGCGCATTAATGACTATGAATAGATATTGCTAACGAATGCTTTGTATCAAGTCGACAAAACCTACTGCTAAAAATGTTATGTATAAAATTTTAATCACGGACTGCGAGAAAAATGCTCACACCTCTTCATGACGTTCTACGAGTATTTTACTTTCAGCCGAGCAAAAGCGGAACAACTACATTCATTTAGATATAATGTTTTTAATGAAGTAGGTATTATTTTATTGTGAAAGTATGATCCTCTGCCGCCCATGACAACTGTGACTGACTTTGAACAAGACTAATAGGGACTAGAATGGATAAAGCAAAAATTTTATAACTACTCTTGTTTACGTGAACCAAGGTGTATGAAATTTGGCACAGTTTAAATTTATAATAATAATATGTAATACTTTTATATACCTACTAACTTTTTCCCGCTTTGTGTTAGGTTTTATCCAAATCCGTAGTTTTTGCGTATTTGAGTAACAAAATTCTAAACATCCAAACTTATAAACTTTCACATTTATAATAATAATAGGATTCATAATATGCATTAGAAATACATTCAATTATTATAAGAAAACAATACACACACTATTATTGGTTTGACATACAACATAATCATATTTAATAGTACATGTTACATTGAGAATTAGTTTGGTTTATCCGAGTCGGGTCGAATTAATAAATCAATTACCAGGTTCAGGATAAAGGTTCAAAACTTCATCTCAAGTTTTGAAGTCCATAAAGAAAATAAAAGTTGAGCGGAATTCAAAATTTGAGATGAGGTTTAGAACCTTGACCCCGAACCTGATATCGGGATTGACTGTGATTAAAGAGGTATTTATAGTCTTGACAAAAAAACCTTAATAACGTTCAAACTTAATAATTAAAAAAAATATTTTGGTCGAAATTTGACAACCTGGTGAGCACTGGTAATAATACAAATAGTAAAGTAAAGAAAAAAAGTATGTTTATTTATATATTGTAATAAATATTGTTAACTTCAATATTGACTTATTTTTGTAAAATTACTATGGTAGCTTTATATTTCAGAACAGCAAATGAGAATGTCCCCACATTTTAATGCCGTGACCAATATGTAGCAGGTAGGTATAATGGAGGTATTAAGGGTTCAAAATTGTATAACTTCACAACCCGCGTTAAAGCTTGTGGCAGGAATTAAATGTACTTCATCATCATCATCACAACCCTTCCATTTGTTCTACTGTTTGGCACGGGTCTCCACTAAGAATGGGAGGGATTAGGCCTTAGTCCGACACGCTGGCCAAGTGCAGATTGGCAGACTTCACATGCCTTCGAGAACGTTATGAAGAACTCTAAGGCATGCAGGTTTCCTCACGGTGTGTCCTTCACCTTATATTAAACGTACTTAATAGAAGAAAATAAAAAAATAATGTAAACTTCGCATTAAGCATAAGTAACGTATGAGTTCATATGACGCCTGCGCGAGCTTTCAGCTTTTTATTTGCCCACAACCGCCGCTGCCAAAGCCTTATAAATTGTTTTAGTAATTATCACATTTAACCACTGTGCATAATATATATCTAGTAGAATAACATTTCTCTTCGCTTTTTACTCTTAAAATACAAAGTATCTACTGCATTGTTAAATACAATCCTATGATGATAAGCATTCTAGTATAATTGTCAACTTAGCTACTTTAAAAAAAGCCTTGAGGTGGATGTGAGGAAAAAGGAGAATTCACCAGCTCTTCTCGATTATACTTTACATATTAATGGAGCACGCCCAATTATAAACATTCTTGATGAATCTCAACCAAGACAAAGTCCAAAGTCGCTGTATATACGCCTATGTATATCTCTCTTAACTAGTCACTTCGCCACGAAATCAAGCCGTGAAATTACTCGAGCCACAAGGCTTTACAGGCGATAAAAGGCACCCCTCAAAGCCATTGGGAGAACCAATAAAACATTGGACGCACTACATACCGAAGACTGAAGATTTGTTCTGACTTTGTTCTTGCTTTCATTCTTAGATAATCATAATATATTTATTATATTTCTTGTGTACAATTGTCGGGTCCGTTAGCGCAATCGGTAGTGACCCTGCCTGTTACGCCAGGGGTCGAGGGTTCAAATCCCACTCAGGACAAACATTCGTGTGACGAACACTTATGTTTGTTCTGTGTCTGGATGTTATTAGTATTTATTTAAGTATGTATTTAAAAATATCTAAGTATGTATGTAGCGTCCATAACCCAATGGCTCGTGTCGATTCAATGTGATCGAAAGAGTTAAGCAACGACGGGCGCGGTCGGTTTGTGGATGGGTGACCGCTAGTGGCAAAATTTCATGGACGCTACCGTGCTTCGGAGGGCACGTAAAGCCGTCGGTCCCGGTGGTTTTCAATGCTGGAAACAGTCGTTAAGCCTTGTCGAAGACCTTCGGGTGGCTTGAGAACATTCGACACTGGGTTGGCTACTAACCTCTCCACCAATCCGCATTGGAGCAGCGTGGTGGAGTATGCTCTAGACCTCCCGCAACAGTAACTTTTTTTAATAGCCAGCCATACCTTTTGTAATCCCGGACGTACAATTTTAAAGATGAAAGATAGCAACACATCTCAAGTTCCAACTATTACTAACCCAAATTAACAGGACTAACTATCACTACCAGTCCCCAATCCTAATACCCACTAACGAACTAGCCAACTATTGTTCTGATTAACTCTCCCAGCTGACTGGTCTAACAATCCCAGTTCTTATTTGATTGTTTTGTTATGTACGTAATCACTAATCAGCAGATTTTGATAATATTTTTACAGTCACTGCTGAATTTCTTACTTTAAAATTTACAAACTCAAACGAACCGAGGAAAAAATTAATAAACGAATTTCAAAGTTGAAACAAAAATTATAGTGGAATACATTTTATGAATATTATTTATTGGATTTGTAAGGAATCTTTTTCACAATCAAAAAAATGTTATTTTTTGTTTTGTACTTAATTGCCACAAACTACAAAACAATGTCCGTAAGTTAGCCATACTATGAAACTTCACAACCAATAAAGGAACTTGTTACAAGCCCGTTGCGGTGTGCCATTAGAACATTGGCGCATTCCAGACTTGGGGACTAAAACATTTAACTCAGTACGACATCGGCACACAGTGTAAGAAGCACACAGTAGGTACTTGCTTTCAGTTATTTTAGTCTTATTTGAATCAGCTGAGATTTACCTAAAACTAGTTGACCCTTCAGTAGGTTTTCGAGGATTTTCAGAGGTGTCATGTGTTTTAAGCGGAATTATAGAAATAATTAAACCTTCTCAACAAATATTACAATTTAATAATAAGTCACATTCTGTTTATTTTATTGATTAAATACTTTATGTACACACTTTAGGTAGAACACACGTACGTCCTTGTGTTCATGCTCTGGTCATGTGAAAGCTAATTATAAGAACAGGCGGTCGACGTTGGCAAACCGCAACTGGAAACGAAACGTGATAAAAGGCACAATCACGTAGCGTGCACATTTCATATTAAATAGTTAGTTCGATAACGACGAATCTTCAAATTTGGATTAATATTCTCTGCTGCTACTTGTATCTTACTGGTATAATATATTCAATCCATTTATCCATAGACTTTACGATTATACCATAAACTACTAGGATAGACTCTGGGGATCTGGTTTAGTAGTTTATCCGTAATTGTGATAAATAGATTTTCGTTTATTCAACTAATTTAAATTAGAAATAGGAAGGAACATGTTTCCAATCATTTGAACCAAAATTGTATCAGCTTTTGTTGTAAGTATACTTTTATTATCATCTTATCATCACAAAAACAATACACAATACTGCAAATGGTGACGCTCAGTTTGGTGCTGTACGATTAGTCTTATATTCTGGAATCTCGGAAACAATAGAAAATCAATTGGGCCGAGATGCCATGGGATATTAACCCTTCTTTTCTAATTTATTTCAAATGATTACTACCCAACTCAACGTCTTGAATGTCTCCATTTTTAAGACTGTAGGGACTGTAGGATAAGAATAAATATATGGATAGGAATAAATATATCTGAATATACAATTCTCGAAAAATCATAACTACAAAAGGCGCCCTTTAACCTCAACCGAAACTATGTTACTATTATTTTAGGAGACGACCTCAGTAAAACTAATATTTTCTGCGGCAATTTTGGCGTACGATATCATAAGCCTCTTAGAAGATAAACGAAAACGGGCGTTGATGTTGATACCGATATTAAACAGGAGTTCGGCCCACTTTTTATCTAGGCCATGATAAACGATGTTATATGGAAAGCCTAAAACAGTTTTGTAGATGTTATGATTAAACATATGAAGGGTTCATTATTAATTTTATATATAGTACATATTATATCCTATCTTTGGATGTCAATATTATCTATTTAAGTATGTATTTAAAAATATCTATGTATGTAAGGTACCGGGGTCGAATATGGCCACCTTAAGGTTTGTTATCCTTTTTTAGTAATAATAAAGCTAAAACAAGCTATTTTTAGCACTTATATATCAAGAGTGGCTATTTATCTCTACAAAAAATGTAAAAGAATACAAAGACATTAAACAATACATAGTATTTTCTTCAGTTTAAAAAAAAATTGAAATTGGCCATATTTTCGACGGAGGAGGTAAATATGACCATGTATATGGCCATATTTACTGTATAAATTTACAAATTTAAAAAGGTCTATAAACTGAACATAATAAACTGAAATAAAAATGGATATTATGTTTTATTAGAGCATTTATTAAAAATATATTCTTTGGGGCGAAAATTAGAACAAATAAAGAACTACCTTTACAAGGTAATAAAGAGATCAAAATCAACGAGATACAAATAACTTTCCTTAATTTTAACATAAAATACTACGCATAGTTAAACTTATAGTAAATCAACAAAATTATCAAAAAAAAAACATAAATTTGAGATCCTTCATTGGTAAATAACAGTCAGATATTACAAACTAGAAAAGAAAGTAACCTGATGAAATATTTTTAATTAGTCCTGACTGCACTGAGTGCAAACAAATTTATCAGTATCTTCTTTTGTTAACCCAACACATTCTTCATGGACGTACGTTTCACATAAAAAGCATGGTCTCATGTCTGCTATTCTATCCTCGTCACAAACGTAACAATACCAACTGTTTTTAGATTTTTTAGAATGTCTTTTCCCTTTTTGTTTAGAAACCCGCTTAGCAATTATTGCTTCAGTCTTATTCATTTTAGCAGAATATTGTTTCCTTTTTTGGGAAGAAATTCTAGATGGGCCTGGCATTTTTTTATTTTTTTGTTTACAAGCATTGGATGATCCTGGCTTATTAGTTTTCTCTGTAAACATTGATTTTGTTAGCTCCTGTGCCAGACTATTAATAGCTTTTGCTCTAGGTGTACTTTTTGGGCTTGAAGTTTTCTCTGGGGTTTTTAAAATGTCACAAAAAGATGAATATGACTCATTAAGTGATCTGGAGAACACTTCCGTTTTGGAGTCTCTATTAGTCTTATGCTGATTTAGTTTGGATAAAGGCATCTCGTCGCTACAATCGAAATTGTCATAGACACATGGCTGGAGTTCTATAAAGTTAGATTTATCTAGTTGAGTTGGATTGTCTAGAATGGCAGCACAACGATTTGCAGTATTTGGCAATAAATGCTCACTTCTCTGGGAATTTTTTTGATGTGGATGTAGTATAGGTACCGGATTATCGAAAGATGAATCAGTTCGAGCAAGGGATTGCGTAGGTAGAGTTGAATTAATTTCGTCGTTATTTGCATGAGGATGAGGAGGAGTAACCTGATTTCCACTGGCATCAATAGCGGCGTTATCATTAGGATTTTTATCCTCTTGAGGAGGAATGACCAGATTTTCACTAGCATTCGTATCATCGCTGTCAATGGGATCTTCATTTCCTTGAGGAGGAATCAACATATATTCACTAGCATAAGCGGCGTCGCTGTCAATGGGAACTTCATTTCCTTGAGGAGTAATCAACAGACTTTCACTAGCATAAGTGGCGTCGCTGTCAATGGAATCTTCATGTCCTTGAGGAGGAATCAACAGATTTTCGCTAGCAGTAGTGGAGTCGCTGTCATTAGGGTCATTATTTTCTTGATTTTCAGAAGGTCCAGGTATTGTGGAATTAAAGGTAGGTATGCTGGGAGCGTATGCCTCTTCTGGTATCCTTGCTGGATTAAATGGGAAAATTCCGGTCGCTTCAAATCCAGATTTGATATTAGCAGGTGTCGCAGCTTTGTCCCACACTTTGGAAAATAATATCCCAAACCTTTGTTTAGTTATTTTCCTGTCCTCATGTACTGACCAGTACTTTAAGACTTCCTCGTCCCAGTAATATTCAAATGATCGAAATACTGATTTGTCCATCGGTTGCAACTCATGTGTGGTGTTACTTGGAAGGCAGAAAAGTTTGATGTCGAATTTTTCTGCGGCTTCAACAATCGAATAGTCCAAGTGGCATTTGGCTCCATCGAAGATAAGTAAACAAGGTCCTGACAGTTTAAATTTCGAAAAATGGTGAATCCAGTTCACAAACGTTTCAGAGTTCATACTCCCTTTGGGTGTCATTTGGGCTATTGAGCCGGTTGGTAAAGAATCTACCCATTCTGGCTTCATGCGTTTGCCTTTAAAGAGAATCATGGGTGGAACTGCATGGCCTAAGGCATTGCCACAGGAAACTATTGTAACATTCTCGCCGTGTTCCGGTGCTACCAAATGTACTCTCTTGGATCCACGTTCAGCCAAAACTTCTGGTGATTTGTGCAAATTAAGCTGGCAACCCTTTTCGTCTATATTAAAAATGCGTTCCGGTTTGTTCATAATGTCATTATCTTCCATGACTTTCCTTAATTTAGCAAAATAATCGGAAACAACCATTTTATTTAACTTTTGCGCCCTTGCGGGATTTAGGTTTTGTGCCTTTCGTCTGCTGATATTCTTATGACGTTTCATAAATCCTCTCAACCAATCTCGTCCTACCATTAAGTTACCACCTGACGCTAAAATGTTATTCCGATCACAGAATGTCTTTACGCATCTACGTAGTACACGTTGTGTCAATGGGTATCCCACATTGCACAGGCGAATAACACGGGATGCCAAAATCTTCTCTTGTTCAGGGTTAAGAAGTGGTTTTCGGCCCAAAGTAGATTTAGTCTCCTTTTTTTCTTCTAAGTAACGTCTTAGAGTACGTCTTGGCACATTATAATGCTTTGCAGCCGTATATACTTTCATCTTACCGCTTTTGACTGCAGTTAAAGCTAGTTTTATTGATACTTCTGACCAATTACCTCGAAGCCCTTTAGATTTATAGCGTGCCATGGTCTAAAACAAAAAAATGAAAGTTTTGGTAATTCAGTACCGTAAATATGGCCAAACAGTGGCCATATTTAGTACCGTAAATATGGCCAAACGGTGGCCATATTTCCAGTCATGCATTTTATGTGTTTTCGTATTCACGAATGGAAAACACGCTATTACTTTGATAATTAAACAAAGAAATACCAAAATACAATCGTCACAGGACATCGTCATGTAATTAACAAAGATTCTTATTTGAAAAATAACAAAATACAGGAGAATACTTACTTAATGTTTTTATAACCTCAACAGCACGTTTCACTTTGACGAACGCTAGGCAATTAGCGGGCGCGCGGGAAGGGTGACAGCTTGCCGTTCGGAAACATGCGACACTAGCGACAATTTATGGTCGCGTTCAGGTTATTACAAGTTTTCGTGTTTGGATTAATGGTAAGTGGCCATATTTTCCGCCTGGCCATATTCGACCCAGGTACCTTATATCAGTCTCTGACACCCATAACACAGGCTCGCGCCTACTTTGGGGTCAGATGGCCGTGTGTGAGAATGTCCAAGATATTTATTTATTTATTTTGTATAGCTAATAGCTATAGCTTCAACCGATAAAAGTATCACAGTTGGGCACGGATGGCGCATTGATTATTTTAAAATTCAATCGTTTCTTTCTTGCTAAGTTTTGCTACCTTCTGGTATTGTTCATTTTGGTCAGAAAATTGATTGGCGTTTAAGCCAAACTCATGAGTAAAAGTGTAATTTAGCTAAGAATAGCAGCCAAATGAATATGGCTTCACTAGTAATAACATCTGCTACATTGATTGCTTCTTTCTTTACTTATCAAGAAATCAGTTTCTTTGACGACTTAAAGCCGACTTATTCGTGTAGCCACTGAGATCTGATGTCGTCTGATCTTCCAGTTGCCTGCTTACAAGCTCATCTTTATCGTCCGTAAGCGAGATTTCGAAGTATTTGACCCATATATACGATCTTATTCTGTTTAATGATCCGAAGGAGCTTGGTTTATGCGTGGTGATTTTGGTCGTATTTAAGTGTTATTCTGTTATATCTATCTACAGAAAAAGGTGAGGTGGGTTTTGTGTTGTTGATAATGAGGGTAAATATCGCAAAAAACAATTTGCTTGCCCTAATATTGTTTTTACTTTACATGGACTATCTTAAAAATTAGATTTCCATGTTTACCAAACTCGAAAGTTTTAAGATAAATTCTATAAATTCATTAACGAGTAAGCTATAACTTACTCGTAGTTACCTGATACCTAATCGACAGCAAACTTGGTCGGGAACGTGAACTTAACGGTAACTAACTTTAGTACCTAATTTTAGACAGTTGTATAATTTAACGTTCATGTCTTAGTTGTAGACATACTCGTACATGCTGGGACGCTGAAGTCGCAGCGCTGATTTTAAGTGACGCCTGATTGGGGCGTTATTTACTTGACGAACACAAATTACTAATACAGAATTTACTGAGTTATTATTTATTTACTAAGAGTTAAAGAAAATAGTTTCAATAGTCCTATTTAAATTGAATATCAATGTGCTTTATGTAATTCAGCTAAATATTATTCTAAAACTGATCTTTTCTTTGTTACAGATCTTGATCATCAGCATCCAATGCCTAAAAACCGTGCAATCGACAACTAACGCGCAACCGTCCTTCAGTGATGTGTGATAGTAGTGATATTTGAATAAATTCTAAACCTTCACTTGGTACTAGTATTCAAAATCAATGAGTAGAAAGGGGTTAGGCGTTGCGTGGGAGAGCGGGTGAGCGTGGATGGTGTGGCGATGGGGCGGCGCGGGGGGAGGGCGGCGCGGCGGCGGTGAGGCGCGGAGCGATGCGAGCGTGGTTCGCGTGCGTTTGCGCGGTGCTCGCGGCGTCTGTTTGTGCGCGCGAGTTGCGCGTGTTGCAAGCGGACACGCGCGCAGCGTTCTACGTGGGCATCGCCGCTCCGCCCTCGGCCGCAACAGCTGTGCGCGCGTTCAATCGCTCGCTGGCGGACGTCTCGCATACCTACCTCGCCGGCGACTACCCTCTGCATCTCCGCAACATCACGCTGCTGCCGCTTTATATAGAACTGCCAGAAGATGAAAGGTAAACCAATATACACCGTTCAGATATACCGATTGAACTTTTCCATATGTGACAATTTTAGTCCTTAAGGATAGCAGCGCAACTGTAACAGACTTCGAACGAGACTCATAGCAGTCTAGTTCAGAGACTGACACAGTTATCATGTGCGGCGGCCTGGGTAGTCCTGTATGCTAATTTACTATCTTATATTCTGGTTAAAAATATACAAGTATAAGTAGGTACTTAAATACAATTAGGACGGGTACAGTCAATAGAGTTGCGGCCAAGCAGCCACGTATGCAATTTTTCTATCAATACAATCTATGATTATTTGTATTATGTTGAAAAGATTATTTATAAGATATGCGTTGTTTTCGACTGAATAATATTCAGTATGATCGTAATATAACTACCTACCTGGGTGATTTTATATGTATTCAATTGAATTGATACAAAAGCACCCAAGTGTCTATATTTTTCAGGAATAATACTAAAATAATCACAAAATCCACTGTATCTACTAGTCACTGAATTTTATGTCTAGAAAACTAAGCATGTATTACGTTGAGTCGAGTACGTAAACTTAACATAATGTATACAAAAGTAGGTTTTCTATAATACCTACATTAAAGTACGTGGTTTCTTAAAAATTCAGTTGAAAGATGTTTTAGAAAATACAAATGTGGATGTTTTTGGTCCAGTAAATACCGCATTCTACTTTCATGCAACGTAAGTGGACACATTTCCTAATTGGCTGTATATCCTGAGCAGCGTACATTTGTAGATGTTAATCTGCAACCGCTAGACTACCCCTAGTTTTTAATGCTGTGTACAAATTATCTTATTACTTTGTCAAAATGCAAAATCGCGTTGAGTTGTAATGATATACCCTAAAAAAATATATACTTCTGTAAATCTATTTAATTACTACCTATGTAGAAATAAAACGTGTTTTGTTAATAATACTTCGTATTGTCGAATTAGATGAGTCAAAAGTCTCTCAAAAAAGTCACTCAAAAAATCTAAATACTCATGTTTTTCTTACAGTCGTTCCACAATAAATTCCCGGTTTATCTAGCGAATTATGATAGCACAAAAATTAATGATTCTATTGTCCTTTGGTCCGATTTGGTTCGTAATCCAAGGATACGTTCATTTGATTTAATATTATTTTTTATTTAATTTTATTACCTTTAGTAATGTAGTCCTTGCTTATACTAAGGCACAGAATTTATATGCGTTGTTCTACAGCTATTATCTATACTAATTTGATTTTTATATGTCAACTAAATAATCCAAAAACAGACCGTAAAATTAAAACCATTTCAAAATATGAACAATGGACATAAGAATCTGCTTAGTGTAATTTTTACTTCGTATGATTTATGCATGAAAATTCAGTCTTAATATTATTTTACCCCGCTGGTAATTTCATTTCCGAGGAACGAGAAGAGAACATGATCATGAATATTTGTTGGCAAAGAAATATTCCAAATTTCTTTCAAATGAGAAATTCTTCCTATACTTAGTGTTGAATCAAAGATTTTAGCCTTTGTGTCTAAAATTTAATACTTTTCACCCTTGAATCATATCTAAAGTAACATAAAAATAAATTTATTTAATGCTAATTGCAACCTTCTGCAGTAATATTTTTATGTGAGCAGAAGCTCCGTTTATTATATATTTTATTCAAAGAAAGAGAGTGCGGGCATAGATTACTAAATAGGTGGGTGCAGGTTCAGCCTATAAGCCCGCAGAGACTTAGAAGATCTATCGTTGATAGTTATTTGCAGAAATTGCTTTTTATCATATTAACATTCAAGGCATTCGACGAATTATAAAATTCGATGTCAGATTTTTTTGTAACGCGTCGTTAAAATGTATTCCGGATGAAAACAATTTACTGTCAAAATGGACAGGAATAAAATAATAAAATTAATTAATTTATTTTATTATTTTATTTATTTTATTACATATCATATTTGTTTATTTCATTTATTGGTACACAGAAGTTTACAAACATAATATTAAATAGTAATGTAATAGCATCAGTAAACCACACAGGTTTGTAGTACATGCAAACCTACAGACTAGTGTTGAGTCTAGGGTAAGTAGGTTCACTACATAACATATTAAACTGTTTTAATTTATAGCTCTGGAAATTTTTGTTTCATTTCAGTTTATTTATGCCTGGTTTGATTTTTCAGCACATAATGTTCAAAAGATTAAATTTTATAATTATTTTATACCATCGATCGGTATACTAATAATTGGAGTAAATATAGGTAAATAATTTGGTTTGATCCAATATTATAATTTATGTGTGAGAGGTGTCCCATCACAGCGCACTTCAAATAATGGTCTTTTATCCCGAATCCGTTAAAACTTAATAAAGAGATCGTTATCAAGTCAATAGGGTGGTACATTCGGACCATTCTGGTCCGGAATATGTCACTTTCGTTTTACACGAAAAAAAAACAGAAATGCAAATCCCGTAGGCATTGTTTGCCGCTGGTCGCGGTAAGATAAATGGCCTAGTTTGCCAATCATCAATCAGTCAGTTGGCAATTATTCGGCACACAGGCCAAAAGCATTGTGACAAAACATGTCACAGCTTCGCCGGATTTAAGAATTTTTAAAAAATTTCAAAATCTTTATATGTCCTGGTATCGTTTTCGTAAATCGTTATATGTATATTAATAGTCTCTTTCGATTTTTGATAAATTATTTACTACAGTAAATTTTAAGTTTTATACTTAACTAGTGGTCCGCCCCGGCTTCGCACGGGTATTTTATATAAAAATCAAAATTATAATACACACACATAAACCCTATTTGCGTCAGGTTACTAAAAAAAAAAAATTTAACACGACTTTATTTTACATATATAAATTATAACAATAGTTTCGTTTACGCCTAGTAATATTATATAGCCTATGTCACTCAGTGAAGATGCAGCTTTCTAATGGTGAAAGAATTTTTGAAATCGGTCCAGTAGTTTTGGCAGCGCACGCCAGAATAGCTCGCAGATTTTTCCTACTTACCTACTTGTCACTTATCGTCATATTTTGGACAATTCACACAATATCTTTATAAATTTTAGCCTGTGTGTTATTCTGATGTATAAGCTATATTATTGTAAAGTTTCATTAAAATCCATTCAGTACTTTTTACGTGAAAAAGTAACACACATCCATCCATACATACATACATACTTACAAACTTTCCCCTTTATAATATTAGTAGGATAGGATTAGTAAGGACCTTATACAATACCTCATCAACAGCCTAAAATTTAAGTTTTATGCTTCTAGTTCTGAAAATGACAATACTTTCATACAACCATTCATCTCCCTTTTAAACCCATTACAACACTTTTTTCCAATTAAAAAGTGTCTATGTCCTTTGTCAGGCTCTAGACTGTGTACCAAAATTCATTTAAATCGGTTCAGTAGTTTTGGCGTGAAAGCGAAACAGACAGACAGACAGACAGACAGACACACACACACTTCAAAACCAAACGTCCAATTTTAATCATTCAAAGACCAAATATTATCTACATAAACTCTAAATGTAGTCCAAAAAAAATTCAAGATAAAAAAATGGTTGTTGTGCCTCACTCGACATAGACAGGTATAGTGTGTCGCGGACTTTTTTATAGATATTTATAAGATCTACAATTAATTAGAACATTTTATGGTTCTCTCTTTTATAGTTTAGGCAGCGTACGCAAAATAAGTGACTTTTCTGGTTGATTTTTTACACCTTGTGTCCGAAAAACCCAAATATCTTACGGAACCCTATTTTTTTTTCAAAACAAAATTTAGCCTATAACACCCGGGGATAGTGTAGCTTTCCAACAGTGAAAGAATTTTTCAAATCGGTTCAGTAGTTTTGAAGCCTATTCGATGCAAACAAACAATCAAATCTTTCCTCTTTATAATATTAGTATAGATAAGCGTTAACTACCAAACTGAACGTAACTTAGGGCTATTCTGCAAAGTACAATGGGTGATAAAACACAAGGATACTATTGAACAATGTCAGTACGCATATTAGGGGTGACTCATTTACCACCAAGCACACTTATAATGTTTAAAAATAATTAAAAAATACGGAATCAGGATTAGGATACTATTTGCAGTAAAATATTAAAATGCACCAATGCAACATGCAAAAATTAATCAATAAAAATAAGACATTTAGCACAAACAATTGGCAAACGGGATATGCTATTAGTTGTATCTAATCTGTTCTCAAAGCGGTGTCAAGTTAAGCATATTCGTATTCGGTACATTACTCTTGGGATTATTGACGTTGTAATCACTTGAGGTATATGAGTCTACCAGAGAAAATTGAGAGCGTGAAACAAAACATGTTATGAGTGCAGTGAACGTAACAAGAACAACACGTGATGTTACTAGTATGTTAAACATAAATGTGTAAGAACTCAGTATGTTTATGTTACGTTTATAGGTCGGTTAGTAGGTACTTGGTATCTTCTTCAGAGATGTCGTTAGATGCATTAACGAAATTGAAAATGAATCGTAATTATAAGTTTGTCATACATTATGGATAACCTAAGGTTAAAAAGGAAGGGTATGTAAGGTAGCTTTTAGGAAGCTAAAGAACATAACTGGAAAAAAAATTGTGTTTTTGCTTGATTTTCTAAAGCATTTAATACTTGCCTATCTGATGATATAATCATAGATGAAGGTAAACGTATAATATCATATCTAGTAAAACATAATGAAATAAAATAACACGGAAATACTGGGAGTATTCCCGTTCAATGTGCTTGAATAAAATGGCCTCAACGTAGCTTTAGAAATGTGGACTATTGTGCATTGTGTCACACTGCATATCGCTTGCTGTGATATGACAGTTGCAATTACAACAGTCTGTCTATTGAGTTTTCATGTGGAACATGGATTTAATACTGTGATAATTGTTTTGCTGACGTGATTGCGTGTAATATGCAGAAATAAACATTTGCAATTCAAAATTCGAAATGGCCATTTGTCGTCGGCCTTAAAATCGTCACCGCCAGACATACGCAGCTGTAATTTGCTTAGGAACTGGATAGAGTAACAATTGGTCCGAATTGGTATGTTGGTTCTCTTACTGGTCCGGCTGTGTCCCACTTCGAATACTTATAGAAACTAGCAACGTTTCTCATACAATAAAATTGTTACCTACAAAGAATTGTCTAGATTTTTAAAATTACGTCGAAAACCTTTTTAGTCAAATTTATCCCTCACCAAGCGTAGCGTCCATAGACCAATGGTTTCCATTGATTCAATGTGATCAACAGAGTTAAGCAACAGCGGGCGCATTATTTTTGGTGACCGCTACACTTCTGTGTACACACACAAACAGCTTTTTTAAAACTACACAGTTTCAAATATGTTGATCAAGTAATGGTTTTAACCGGAAGTATCACCATTTCCGTGTACCGAATGAGACTTTTATTTTTATGACCGTCGGGCGTTTCTCGTAGCTGGATAGACAGTTACAAAGTAAATAGAAATTTTGCGTATCCACGCTGCGTTCGAATGTAAACAAGACAGTAATTTCACGATCAGCGAGCACTCGACCTAGGTACCTACTTCAATGTGCAGATTTACCTTTTTATTGACTATTTTGTGTAAATATTTAACGAGTCTGTTTTAGTTTCTCCTGAAGATATGTAAGTAGCAATGCTCTTGATTACACTGCAATAAGCGGATTCATATACTCTCCAAGATTATAAAATGTTAAGAGAAGTCATTAGAAGAATAGAGGAAATCTGTACACAGGTATCTAAACAGCCCAAAAGTTTATGGTTAATATGTAGGGTAAATCTGAAATATATGGGTTAAATATAAGTCAATAAATAATTTTGTACAGTCAACTTAGTATGCCTAGTCTACGAATTTACTAAGCGAATATTGTTTAAATTTATTCTACAAACAAAACAACTTATGTTTAGAAAAAATATTTTACTTAGAGATTTTGATATAAAATAGTTAAATAATAGGGACATAATATAAAAAGGCTTAACTCAATAATATATAATATTACAAACATTTGTCGACATCACAGGAGACCGAAGAGCAGGCAGCTACCTCGGACAAAGAATTAGCCTAGCTATTCAAAGGGGGAACGCTGCCAGTATCTTCGGAACCTTGCCTAAGGGGACTGCTTTTAATAATATGTATTAATTATTATTTTAAATTTTTTAAGGTTTAGGTTAATTTTAAAGTTATTAGTAGTTTGTTTTTGTAGGGAATTTTGCACAGCTGTTACCAAATCACCAAGAGTTTACTCTGCGTGTATCATGCACATTTTCTTGCTATCGCCATTATAATTTACCGAAATGTAAAATATATAATTTTCCTGCTTAAAGTGAGGTGGGGTAATTGGAACAGTCTGGGGTAAGGTCGTTCAAAAGCATAGTTTTTGCCACACGCTTGCCTCCCGGGTGTATTTATAGTAGTCGTAGTGTGTGATTCTCAACGTAAGTGTTTACGTATTTGAATTCTGCATGCAAATTGGAGTTATTTTAATGTCATTTTATTTTTAGACCATCCAATCCAGACCTTTAACATAGGTTATACTGAAATTTTCTGGATTCAGGTAAATAAGATTAGACATTAAACTTATGATACATTAATTGTTTTTCAAAGTATATGCAATCTGGAACTAATCTGAAAAGCAGTTGGACTTCTAGAAGGCTCATGAATGGCTTCGTGGAACACATTCACTGCCGGTTCTTGGCTCGTGTGCCTGTATTTTGTCACAGCTTCGCCGGATTTAAGAATTTTTAAAAAATTTCAAAATCTTTATATGTCCTGGTATCGTTTTCGTAAATCGTTATATGTATATTAATAGTCTCTTTCGATTTTTGATAAATTATTTACTACAGTAAATTTTAAGTTTTATACTTAACTAGTGGTCCGCCCCGGCTTCGCACGGGTATTTTATATAAAAATCAAAATTATAATACACACACATAAACCCTATTTGCGTCAGGTTACTAAAAAAAAAAAATTTAACACGACTTTATTTTACATATATAAATTATAACAATAGTTTCGTTTACGCCTAGTAATATTATATAGCCTATGTCACTCAGTGAAGATGCAGCTTTCTAATGGTGAAAGAATTTTTGAAATCGGTCCAGTAGTTTTGGCAGCGCACGCCAGAATAGCTCGCAGATTTTTCCTACTTACCTACTTGTCACTTATCGTCATATTTTGGACAATTCACACAATATCTTTATAAATTTTAGCCTGTGTGTTATTCTGATGTATAAGCTATATTATTGTAAAGTTTCATTAAAATCCATTCAGTACTTTTTACGTGAAAAAGTAACACACATCCATCCATACATACATACATACTTACAAACTTTCCCCTTTATAATATTAGTAGGATAGGATTAGTAAGGACCTTATACAATACCTCATCAACAGCCTAAAATTTAAGTTTTATGCTTCTAGTTCTGAAAATGACAATACTTTCATACAACCATTCATCTCCCTTTTAAACCCATTACAACACTTTTTTCCAATTAAAAAGTGTCTATGTCCTTTGTCAGGCTCTAGACTGTGTACCAAAATTCATTTAAATCGGTTCAGTAGTTTTGGCGTGAAAGCGAAACAGACAGACAGACAGACAGACAGACACACACACACTTCAAAACCAAACGTCCAATTTTAATCATTCAAAGACCAAATATTATCTACATAAACTCTAAATGTAGTCCAAAAAAAATTCAAGATAAAAAAATGGTTGTTGTGCCTCACTCGACATAGACAGGTATAGTGTGTCGCGGACTTTTTTATAGATATTTATAAGATCTACAATTAATTAGAACATTTTATGGTTCTCTCTTTTATAGTTTAGGCAGCGTACGCAAAATAAGTGACTTTTCTGGTTGATTTTTTACACCTTGTGTCCGAAAAACCCAAATATCTTACGGAACCCTATTTTTTTTTCAAAACAAAATTTAGCCTATAACACCCGGGGATAGTGTAGCTTTCCAACAGTGAAAGAATTTTTCAAATCGGTTCAGTAGTTTTGAAGCCTATTCGATGCAAACAAACAATCAAATCTTTCCTCTTTATAATATTAGTATAGATAAGCGTTAACTACCAAACTGAACGTAACTTAGGGCTATTCTGCAAAGTACAATGGGTGATAAAACACAAGGATACTATTGAACAATGTCAGTACGCATATTAGGGGTGACTCATTTACCACCAAGCACACTTATAATGTTTAAAAATAATTAAAAAATACGGAATCAGGATTAGGATACTATTTGCAGTAAAATATTAAAATGCACCAATGCAACATGCAAAAATTAATCAATAAAAATAAGACATTTAGCACAAACAATTGGCAAACGGGATATGCTATTAGTTGTATCTAATCTGTTCTCAAAGCGGTGTCAAGTTAAGCATATTCGTATTCGGTACATTACTCTTGGGATTATTGACGTTGTAATCACTTGAGGTATATGAGTCTACCAGAGAAAATTGAGAGCGTGAAACAAAACATGTTATGAGTGCAGTGAACGTAACAAGAACAACACGTGATGTTACTAGTATGTTAAACATAAATGTGTAAGAACTCAGTATGTTTATGTTACGTTTATAGGTCGGTTAGTAGGTACTTGGTATCTTCTTCAGAGATGTCGTTAGATGCATTAACGAAATTGAAAATGAATCGTAATTATAAGTTTGTCATACATTATGGATAACCTAAGGTTAAAAAGGAAGGGTATGTAAGGTAGCTTTTAGGAAGCTAAAGAACATAACTGGAAAAAAAATTGTGTTTTTGCTTGATTTTCTAAAGCATTTAATACTTGCCTATCTGATGATATAATCATAGATGAAGGTAAACGTATAATATCATATCTAGTAAAACATAATGAAATAAAATAACACGGAAATACTGGGAGTATTCCCGTTCAATGTGCTTGAATAAAATGGCCTCAACGTAGCTTTAGAAATGTGGACTATTGTGCATTGTGTCACACTGCATATCGCTTGCTGTGATATGACAGTTGCAATTACAACAGTCTGTCTATTGAGTTTTCATGTGGAACATGGATTTAATACTGTGATAATTGTTTTGCTGACGTGATTGCGTGTAATATGCAGAAATAAACATTTGCAATTCAAAATTCGAAATGGCCATTTGTCGTCGGCCTTAAAATCGTCACCGCCAGACATACGCAGCTGTAATTTGCTTAGGAACTGGATAGAGTAACAATTGGTCCGAATTGGTATGTTGGTTCTCTTACTGGTCCGGCTGTGTCCCACTTCGAATACTTATAGAAACTAGCAACGTTTCTCATACAATAAAATTGTTACCTACAAAGAATTGTCTAGATTTTTAAAATTACGTCGAAAACCTTTTTAGTCAAATTTATCCCTCACCAAGCGTAGCGTCCATAGACCAATGGTTTCCATTGATTCAATGTGATCAACAGAGTTAAGCAACAGCGGGCGCATTATTTTTGGTGACCGCTACACTTCTGTGTACACACACAAACAGCTTTTTTAAAACTACACAGTTTCAAATATGTTGATCAAGTAATGGTTTTAACCGGAAGTATCACCATTTCCGTGTACCGAATGAGACTTTTATTTTTATGACCGTCGGGCGTTTCTCGTAGCTGGATAGACAGTTACAAAGTAAATAGAAATTTTGCGTATCCACGCTGCGTTCGAATGTAAACAAGACAGTAATTTCACGATCAGCGAGCACTCGACCTAGGTACCTACTTCAATGTGCAGATTTACCTTTTTATTGACTATTTTGTGTAAATATTTAACGAGTCTGTTTTAGTTTCTCCTGAAGATATGTAAGTAGCAATGCTCTTGATTACACTGCAATAAGCGGATTCATATACTCTCCAAGATTATAAAATGTTAAGAGAAGTCATTAGAAGAATAGAGGAAATCTGTACACAGGTATCTAAACAGCCCAAAAGTTTATGGTTAATATGTAGGGTAAATCTGAAATATATGGGTTAAATATAAGTCAATAAATAATTTTGTACAGTCAACTTAGTATGCCTAGTCTACGAATTTACTAAGCGAATATTGTTTAAATTTATTCTACAAACAAAACAACTTATGTTTAGAAAAAATATTTTACTTAGAGATTTTGATATAAAATAGTTAAATAATAGGGACATAATATAAAAAGGCTTAACTCAATAATATATAATATTACAAACATTTGTCGACATCACAGGAGACCGAAGAGCAGGCAGCTACCTCGGACAAAGAATTAGCCTAGCTATTCAAAGGGGGAACGCTGCCAGTATCTTCGGAACCTTGCCTAAGGGGACTGCTTTTAATAATATGTATTAATTATTATTTTAAATTTTTCAAGGTTTAGGTTAATTTTAAAGTTATTAGTAGTTTGTTTTTGTAGGGAATTTTGCACAGCTGTTACCAAATCACCAAGAGTTTACTCTGCGTGTATCATGCACATTTTCTTGCTATCGCCATTATAATTTACCGAAATGTAAAATATATAATTTTCCTGCTTAAAGTGAGGTGGGGTAATTGGAACAGTCTGGGGTAAGGTCGTTCAAAAGCATAGTTTTTGCCACACGCTTGCCTCCCGGGTGTATTTATAGTAGTCGTAGTGTGTGATTCTCAACGTAAGTGTTTACGTATTTGAATTCTGCATGCAAATTGGAGTTATTTTAATGTCATTTTATTTTTAGACCATCCAATCCAGACCTTTAACATAGGTTATACTGAAATTTTCTGGATTCAGGTAAATAAGATTAGACATTAAACTTATGATACATTAATTGTTTTTCAAAGTATATGCAATCTGGAACTAATCTGAAAAGCAGTTGGACTTCTAGAAGGCTCATGAATGGCTTCGTGGAACACATTCACTGCCGGTTCTTGGCTCGTGTGCCTGTATTTTTTAAACAAAATAAGTCGTAAGGTAGGTCTCGGCAGATGCGTCATTAGTTCTACATTTGATGCCTTCAAATAGGCTTCCGTTAAAGTGGAATGTGAGAATGGGTTATCGTGGTAACTGTACAAGCAAGTTTCCTTGTCAGTTTACAATGAAATGTCGTACGGTATCAATATTGGATTCTCTAACCGCAGTCGTTAGCCGACCTTCAACTACAGTCATGGAGATGATCACGTGCACATCAAAATTCTCCAAACCACGAATATACAGCTGTGACATGAGGCTTCATCACCAAATGCTAATTAAAGTCTGTAGCAACTCTCTTGCTAACTTAAGCCACAGCGAAAATTATGTGTCGAAAGTTATGTGTTGAATTTATGTGTCACTGTCGTGTGTGAATTTATTAATTGTTATAGCGACACGTTAGCTCTAGTTCTGTATTGTGAAAGCAACACTTTAATGAAAAAAGAAGGAAAAAGTAATAAATCTGTACATAGTTGGATTGTACAGAGTCACGCTGTCCTATTCAGTTTGTGAATCTAATAATATCAATAATATTAAGCCAATGTATACGTATACACGAACGAACATTTAATTCTGAAATGTAATTGATGACATCGGAGCATTTTGTGCAGGTTTATTCAACCCCTAACCAGTACAGATGGCTTGTAGTACAATTTATCATTCCATACGGCAATTCCACTAGCGTCAAGCTAGAACTCACTACAGACAGCTCAATCCAATTCCACAAAAGTCAAAATTACCTAAAATACAGATATCATAAAGGAAACTTAAACTAGTTTGTTTTTAGTTAAACGCGTTTGTTGTTTGCTTATTTATCGTTTTACTTAAAACCACTAGGTATTGTGTTTTTTTAGAAATTACAGCTCACACTAAGTCGGATCTTTTTACAATAGTTAATTTGGTGTTTTTAACTGTAGATCAAAGTTTAACAAACAAGCAGACAGGCCACCTGATGGTAAGTGGTGATACTGGTGACTAAACTTATAATACTAGTGGCCGACCGCAGCTTCGCTCGCGTGGAATTAGACATAACAATAGTTTCATTTACATCTAGTAATATTATAAAGCCCATGTCACTCAGTGAAGGTGCCGCTTTCTAATGGTGAAAGAATTTTTGAAATCGGAAAGACCAGTATATAGTTTATGTGTGAAAACATTCCAAACAAAAACAAATGTTTCCTCTTTATAATATTAGTGTAGAAGACCAACACCATAATAATGTTCTTTTCATCAATCTCATTGTGTTATTATAAGACTGTTTAAGCCGTAACATATATAAAAGACTGCGAAAACAAATCACAATAGCAGTAACACGTAAGCATTAAAGCATACCTGAAATTATAACACAAATGAGTAAATAAAAATAATTAAATTACACTTGACCTCTTAAACTTACTAATCTTTTATGTCTACTCCATTTTCCGCCCCAATATCTTCAAATGCTCAGTGCTGGAATCGAACTTTATATTGCACGATTTGCCAAATTGTTTATAAGGGATCTGGTATAGACATTCGTAGCCAGCTTTCTCTGCAGCGCGCTGTGCCGTTGCGCTGGTGAAAATCCCGCCAGTTGCCGGTTCACCTAGCTCCTTAGTGAGCGCCAATCTGAAAGCGACGGATGTAATTGACGGTGAGAATCGGGCAGGATTTGCGACATCTGGAGTTTCGTTTCTTAACTTATTTTTTATTCTAAATGTTCAGCAACGAAAATGTCCACTCATAAAATGATAACCCTTCGTAGATACGATATAAGGGAGTAGACTTTATACGAAAGTAAATCCTTTGGTGGTTCTGTAGTAGTTATTATTTTATTTTCTGATTTCCTTTATATATGTATATGAAATTGTATCATTGATACTGCATCTGCATACCTACTGCATCTTTCGAAATCATATTGATCTTTCGAAATCATAATCACTAGTCAATTATCTTAGAAGAAATTGATATAAAGGCAGAATTCTAATTTTGTGCTGAATTTTAACGTAGAAATTTTATGGTCAATTGTGCGAATAAACTTTATCACTCGAAGTAGAATGCTCTTTTTAAAATTATTCTGCATTATGGGATGAATGCTTTAGTCTCGCCGGGAGTTCAACTATTCTTTGACCTTTGTAGTCGTGGCTTATTGTTGGAGAACAAACGTTTTAATTCTCAGTAGGTATTTTTTTTGTATAATGTGTCTGTAGCTTTTTTTCACATTCAAAATGTGTGTTATGGCAATGAAGGGAAATAAATGGGCAGTAGTATAGAAATGTAAATAAGACAAATAATAGTGCATATTTTGGTGTTTCTAAACATTAATCAACGTGGTGAATCAGACCATCCTAGTTGTGCGGAAGACCCATACAATAAGTAAGAAGGAGTTCAATGTATCTATCGGTATTCTGTACATGAAAAAACAGTGGACCGTTAATAGGTTGCAGGCATTTACCTGCATTTAAGTAGCTCTACAGCAATGCCCAGTCCTCTGTACTCTGGCGTGACAGACATGCCGGCACCCATGAGGTATTGATTCACGTGATATTTTTCATACAACGCTGTCACCTTCATGGCTTCCACAAACATCCGAAGAGACAACAAGCCAGCTTTTGATTTTGGCTGCAAAGATAAAATTAAGTACCTATTAGGGAGCTTTTCAAAGACAGCTTTTTAAAATGCAATGAGCAATGAGTTAAGCGGTAAGAGGATTGTTATTTGTACAGACTATTCCTTGGGCCAGCCGTAACCGTCCTTGGCCCAACGTAAGAATGTCAGTTAATTATTCAATTGCAATTAAATATTAAATTCTTCGGATAAAGATGAATATTGTTTAGAAAAATCTGCATCTCTTAATAATATTCTCAAAATCGTTTAAAATCGTCGGTTTGTAGTAACTCAACGTGGTAGATTGTACTTCTTAATGTGGCCCAGTAATGGTTCACAAAGAAGTCATTACGCATTTAAAAACCGCGTTCATGACATTATAAATCATTTGATGGATTATAAGTAAGTAAAAAGTATATAATTCATGAAAATGATAACATTAGTGAGACAGTAGATTAATGTGATGGTTGAAAACTGGGTCGAGCCCGAATGAGAACGGAGAATAAATGGAAATGATTTCACAGAAAAAATGTCGGGGCTCTGCAAATCGATAACGAGAGCCGTAGATCGTAGGAATCTACATAAGAATACAGTGACAAAATATCAAGATTTCTGCAGAAAATAAGCTTGAAAAGTGGCAATAGCTCACAGTCGTTAGAACGGAGTCTCAACGATAGGAATATAGGTATAGAGACGGTACATTGACTGGGCTAATAAACTCATCCATCTATCGTATCTGCTAAACGTATCTACCCCATATCTTATGCTGGATTAGCTTGTCACATTGGCTCGATTCTGTCTGATAGAGAATTCTTAATATCAAATGATTGTGCAGTGTCCGTCACATTATTTCTAGAAAATTATGTTAGTACCCGTATGTTCTCAGGGAGCAGTAATATGTTACGAGTATACGTAATAGTCGGTTGCCAGTAAAACTTATATAAAGACAAAAACCGTAGTTTCTAATCACAGCAACGCAAAAGTATCCGAATATAATTATATACAACCTTATTCTTTTGACTGGACTAATATGAATTAGTTTTCGAATGAATGGGATTGACATTCGCTTACGACTAATTAGTCGTTAGCGAATGTCAATCCCATACATTTGTTAATCTATTCTACTAGCGTTTTTGCTACTTGTCTAGGTACGCAGGTTGCTATTGTGATCGGAATGGTGCGTAAATTTACGACAGTTTCGTGCGTGGAATATCCACCAAGGGTACCTTCGTTCCGAAGGTAAACGTTTTTCTGTAAGCACGATGAAAAACAATGTTCTTTTCTAATTAATGTTTTCTTATCGATGATGATAAATACAATGTGTATTGATTCACGTTTAGTTAGTAGGAAGTTTTGTTGAAAGTTTTTATCGTGGGATTTTATAAAAACATACTTCGAAATTGTTCACGGGTAAAGTAAAAAAGAATATAACTATAGAACAACAAATAAAAACTGTATTAGGACTATATCTTTGTACATTGTAAATAAATGTACACCAAAATTCCGCCGAACGTGTTTTATAGTGCACACTGATTAGCTTTGCATCGATACCTATTATGAAGAGCTATATTTATATCAAAAACTACAACACTGATCCTGGAAATTCTTTCGTTAATTCCAGAGTTCTATAGTCTTCATTTTACGCAGGTAAAGTCGCCTGTGTCAGTTAGTTTATGTTTAGTAGATATATCATTAATCAATCGGCGGTGGGTACATAGTTTATATAAAATATTTATCCACGCTGTGGCATTGAATAGCAAAATCGAAAAACAAATTAAATATCCCGTTTCATGGTCTATTGCTTCAATCCGTCAAAACAACCGCTTTATGGACAATAAACATTCAATACGCATTGTGAATCCGAATGAGAGTTGAATGGGAGTAACGTTCTGCGTAATGGCTAAAGTGGGACCAATCAAATCCGGATCAATATAGACTTACACATGAGGAGTGATTGTATAAAGTCATATGCATTTGACAGTTAAAAACTGTTTTTCTCATATCAGAGTCAAAGTTACAACCTTTAAATTTTTTTAAAGTCATGTTAGTGTAATTTATTGTAATGTTCAGTTAGTAATTTTATGCGGAATCCGATCTAAGTCGGCAATAGAAGGGCTGCCATTTAAGACTAAGATCGACTTTTCTAGAAAAGTGTAACTGCACACAAGACAAACACAAATATTTTTTGTTCCTTGATCAACGCAAGCTTAAAGAATTGTTATTTTTTCAAATAGCTTACATTCAAATCTGTCAAATTCATTCGAAGAACTTATGATACTAAGCTATTTTTCCCGTAAGCTATTTTTTAAATTTACCGGGTTGTGTTCTACAAAGCGGTCCTTTCGCTGGATAATACACAAGTTGACCGCAACGAGCGTTCGCCCCGAGCCATCTCCGTCGGTGAGGAAGCACGCCAGACTCATTTTCTGTCTGATGATCGACGACAGGATCACGCGGTATTCTTCTATTGCCTCGGGATCTAACGCCGTGCCTGCCAATTCCAAGATATCGATTAATTATCCCGGCTCCGTATTAATTTCGCATAATGGAAAGCCTCCTTCCAATTTATGATATTGAAATCAAATTCCCATTTTAATCAAGGATCATTAAAAGTAGGTATTTTAGCTAAGAGGATTCCGCTAGCAGTGTTTCATCAATTTGTACATTGAGTTTTACAGTTAAGCAATAAAAATAAACATAATTTATGTCAAATATAACAACTATTAACGGGGCAATGATACGTGTTATTGAACTGAGTGCTGAGTGAGCGCTAAATTGGTAAGTTTTAATAAAATTGACTGTTTAGTTTTCTTAAAACGGAGCACAGGCCGCCCTCAACTAGGTGGACTGATGACCTGAGGATGTCAACGGGTAACCTCTGGATTCAAAAGGCACATAACCAGGAGGAGTGGCATCGATTGAGGGAGGCCTATGTCCAGCAATGGACTCTGAAAGGCTGATGGATGAATGGATGGAATTTCATATTATAATGTTATGTCAATATAACTTCTAATTTATTAATTTAATTACATATAAGTTAAATCTATATCTTAAAAGTAAATTTACAAATTAATGAAATTCTTTCTAAAAAAAATTCAAACTTCTAATTAACGTTATGATAATACATAATATAAATTTACATTTTACAAATCATCATAAAACAATACCAAAACTATTAGGATCTGTTAGTGTAAAATAATTTATAACGTGTTCATTTTCATTTCGTCTATACTTCTATACTAATATAATAAAGAGGAAACATTTTGTTTGCAATGTTTTCACACAAAAACTACTGGACCACTTTCAAAAATGTTTCACCATTAGAAAGCTGCATCTTCACTGATTGACATAGGCTATATAATATTATTAGGTGTAAAAGAAACTATTGAGATGTCTAATTCCACGCGAGAGAAGCTGCGGGCTGCCTCTAGTTTCATTAATATGTACTCGTAAAATGGAAAGAAAAGTATTTTGCCAAATTATTCAATGATAATTTAGTAATTGTCTAAAATATTCTTAGACAAATGAAATTAAATATCACTTATCTATTAACAAGGGAAGATAATTGCTGTTAGTGTAGAATTAGTCTGGCTATCATTAATTTAATTGACAAGCTGCCAAATTTTTCTCTTTAGTACGTTCACTTTCTAAAACAAATAATTTGTTATGAATTCCGATATCTTGGCATGTGCCAAGCCATTAGCTGTCTGTGGTGAGGGGGCAGGGCTATAAAACGCATGCCTTGATATAAGCTTGATATGCAAGTTAATAGAATTTATAACACATTTGCTCGTAAAGGGTCTCTTATTACACCAATTTCAATATCGTAATGTATCTCATTACAGCACTTGTGCGGTAATGTAATGTAAAAAGCATTTGTGCTGTAATGTAATGTTTTCTTTTTAAAAAGGTCACGGTTTATCAAGATGCGCCGCCTAAAACGGACGGTACTTTTTTCAATCTTAGCAAAGAGTTTTTATGTCAGAAAAGTGGTCAACATTTTATGAATAAAATTGACTTTGGGAGATAAAATATAAAAAATAAACATTTAATTCTTTAATTTAATTAATTTTGACAATAAATTACAATAATGTATCTGTAACAAAAACACAAAAATATTAATTTACTTTATTAGTAATACTGGCTGTTTTTGTGTCTTTGCCTTAAAAAAAAAGCGCTGATGCGCGCGCATCGTTAATTTGTGAACAAGTAAAAATTATTCCGCGCGCTTTTTCTTTTCGTTGTATTGTTTATAGTTGAAAATGTCGTCAAGTAATGATGAATTTATTAATTTATTTCCTCGCAAATATGTTATAAAACGTCGTATGACACACGTGCGCTTTGATAATTACAGCCTCTGCTTTCTTGTAGCAATATCGCCTCGGCTGTAATTTTCAACTTACCGCACTTGTATCATAATGTACTATTACGACGCAATCGTTGATTGTAATTTATCGATTGATTCGAACATGAAAACAAATTTAAGTTTTGCATGTTTGTTTTATTTTTCCGACTTTTACTACCCATGATCATCAGAATTTGCGCCAGAATAGTTTTCCGGCTCAATGGAACTATTTTTAATTATTGTTGTCTACTGACAACGTCGACAGATAGGTTGAAAACGATTCGAAGGAACCGGAATTTAAAAACAAATACCAAGCTATTAAAATGCTTTTGTGTCTCTAATAAAAGTGCGAACGAGAATGCCGAACCAATATATTGACAGAGACTCATACGAGCCTCGTTCAATGTCAAATGCATTACTACCGTGTTAGTGATAGTGTTAGTGATAGTGTTAGTCCTATTAGTTGTTAGTAAGGGTCTCGTTTTAAGTCAGTCCCAAATGCGTTACAGCCCTCAAGTTGGCTATAGAGATTGTTGACGAAAGATCTAAATGTAACGATGTAATCTAAAAAACACTACATGCCAACGAGAAGACATTTTTTTTTTAAATCGATTAAAAGACCATTTTTTCATTACAGAAAGATTAGTTTAACCAACTTATGCGATCAATATCCAATATTTAATTTAATTTTGGAATAAAAATATGTACTTTAGAAATATTTTTCAAAATACTGTTATACTCAGTAGTAGGTACTTTATATTGACATAAAATCCTCCGTTATTACAAAAACGGCGGATCATGGCCGATGTCTGTTAAATGAAAGTAAAAAAAAAACGATTATTGGATTCCTCTCAGTTCAAGGTGGAAGAAACTTTGGAACGCAGCCAGGAAAATTTTGCCGAGTAGTTTTACGCCATGAGAAAAAAGGGTTGCATGTTTTTGTCGTGTTTTAAAAAATATTTAATGCTTTGCAATTCGAATATTTTATTTTCTACTAGGGGACGCCCGCAGCTTCGCTCGCGTAGAATTAGACCCATTAACGACGGCGTTCGGGTTACCCACTTGACTTCAAAAACGGCAATGTTTCGTACTAACTTTGCACCCCCGTTTTATCCCCTTAGGGGATGAATTTTCAGAAATCCGTTCTTAGTGCTCCCCTACGTTATAAAAGGAACCCTTATGGCCTTATGGTAGGAAATATTCGATTAAATAATATCCTTACACTTTAGTTATATTTTTATTTTTATATTTAAATTCAATTGTTATATATCATATGTATTATCTAGATATTTTCTTTGTCTGTATGTATTTATGTATATATTTGATTATATTTTATTAAAATGTTTCCTGCTTTAAAACAACTCACCACCACAACACTTTCATGGTTTCACTGTTTCGCTCGTTTAGGCCGGAGAGGAGGCCCAGAATGGGAGGGGTTGGGCCTTATTCTAACACGGAGGCCAAGTGTGGATTGGCCGATTTCACATGCCTTTGAGAATATTATGGAGGCACACATCTCTTAGGGATAATAGGTTTCTCAGGATGTTTCCTTCACCGGGTGACATTTCATAAATCGCACTTACCTTAGGAAAAAAAGAAATTATTAGTGCATGCAACTTGAATTTGATCCTGGAACATTCGAGTGAGGTGCGAGATCAATAGCCACTCGGCTGTCACCGCTAAAGGAATACATACTAATATTATAAATGTGAATATAACTCTGTCAGTCAGTCTGTATCGCTTTCACGCAAAAACTACTGAACCGTTTTAAATGAAATATGGTACACAGATAGTCTAGAGTCTAGAGTCCTGAGAAAGGACAAAGGCTACTTTTTAATTAGAAAAAAGGGTTGAATCATACAACCTTGCATCCCCCTTGGATGCAAGGTTGTATGAAAGTATTGTCATTTTCAGAACTAGAAGCATACAATTTATATTTTAGGCTGTTGATTAAATATAAATAAATATGGCATTCAAAGTTTGTAAGAATGTTACCCTTAAGGGTGTAAAATAAAAATAGGGGATAGCACATTTACGGAATTGTGGAGCTAATGTTAACGCGTTAAGAAGAATCAAGTATTATGTCTAATTCCACGCAAGCGAAGCTGCTGGGCGTCCACTAGTTCACCATAAATTATTTATTTTTAAATGATAATACCATGCTCTCACAATACAATGCTCTCTTTTCTTCGAAATAAAGGAGAACGTATAATACAGCTAATGACTTGGGTATTTTCTTGCGTGTTACTCCCGGCAAACGAGATTTTGTTAATTACAAGAATTCTTTACGCTTCAAGCGAGCTATCTATATATTCCTTTTGATTAAAATTTATTAAGTACATTATATTGGGCGTACTAGATTCTCTCACATGGAATATATATATATTCTCTTACATGGAATATATCCAGCTGTTTAGGAGGAGTTCACTGTCATACACCCGTACACAAGAAATTTATAATATTAAGATATGCCTATGAACAGAAAAGTATGCTTGCTGGTTTGTTTGTTTCTCCTTTTTCTCCTCCTCAACGGATTTTTTTTAGATGTGGTATACCTATGCCTGCACCTACCTATGTATGCATTTTAAATATAAAAAGAATAGACAAAAGAAAAAACGCAGACATCAGAAATACCACTCAGGTCATAGACGCTCTGACGCACTGTAAGAAACTTAAGTGGAAATGGGCTGGCCACATTGCACGCATGGAGAAAGAGAAATGGACTAGGAGAGTTACAGAGTGGGACGGACCCCAAGGAACTAGGAAAAGGGGAAGACCAGTAGATCGATGGCTGAATG
Source organism: Carterocephalus palaemon (assembly GCA_944567765.1). Taxonomy (NCBI): domain Eukaryota; kingdom Metazoa; phylum Arthropoda; class Insecta; order Lepidoptera; family Hesperiidae; genus Carterocephalus; species Carterocephalus palaemon. Next base: position 6,344,149 of record OX155643.1, on the reverse strand, counting down.
AAATAAGAAAAGTGTCTGGAAAGAATTGGATAGAAGTGGCAAAAGACAGAGAAAGGTGGAGAAAAATGGAGGAGGCCTTTACTCGTATAGAGGTCCTTGAATAAAAATTATTAATATTAATTTAATTAATTTTAATTTTATATAAATTTAAATATAATATAATACAGAAATACAGTAAAATATTAAATACATATAAATAAATTATCTACATATTGACTTTAATAAAAATGAAATGACTATATTCGTAATATGTTAAAATAATTATTATTGATTAAAGTTCTTAATTTGAAATTTTAAATATCGAATATGTACATGACGTGTTTTGTAATGATATGACAAGGAATAAATAAAGGCTTTTGTATTTGTATTTGTATTTGTATACCTATGCCTGGAGTCCGGCTGGAGTCAAGTTAAATGGTCAAGAGAAACTGTCATAATCGTTCAACTTTTAATCATTGGTAGCTGGCCATCGAAAAAGGCTATTATATTTTTTTTTATGAATTATCCCTTCAAAGTTTCTTCCTTTCTGGAGGTTTCCTCTTCTGCACGAAAAACGATTTAACGTGGGCGGAGCACTTATACAGGGTTATTGGTAATTCGACGTATTCCCGTTAGGAGGTGATAGGGGTGACTATTTGTGATAATTTTAACCCCCATATGTATTATGCAAAAGTGAACCATTTTCGAGTTATCAAGCTTTTCAGCTTTTTTCAAAATAAGTCAGAAATGCAACATCAAAAATTTATTTAAAAAAAAGTATCAATTAAAATCAATTTTTTTCTTCTGATTTATAAAAACGATTAAACAGTGGTTATTTATCAACATTAAAACTACAATTATCGGTCCAACTTTAAAAATGCGAGACGATTAACGATATTACTTCAATATTTTTTGAGATTTTTGTCCACTAAAATGCCTTAAAAACAAAAAAAACTTATATCAAACTTGGCTTGCAGATTCTTTTAAAAACATAACCGTTTTCTTAGCTCTCCAACAAGGCATAACAACTAGGAACTTATTTTAAAAAACTGGAAATAAACCGATCACAAAGGAAGCAGGCGGAAATTTGTATTCGAAATAAACTTAAGGTCGTTCTTTCAAATTTCCATAAAATTTATTAAAAACAATGCCCAATGTAAATAAAACAAGAAATATAAATTTAAAATTAAATTTAGAACCAGTAAAAGTTTAGTAATAACAACAATTAATAATAAGTAATAAGACATTTTGTAATTTAGCCTAATTAAAGTTCTTGCGAACTACTTCTTGCTCCACCAATCCGCATTGGAGCAGCGTGGTGGAGTATGCTCTAGACCTTCCGCAGAAGTGTTTGTGGGGGAGACCCGTGCCCAGCAGTGGGACGTCTATGGGTCGCAGCGAAAGATCTTGCTCGAAGGGACTTCGAGTCGCAGTCTCATTCTTTTTCTGAGGTGTAACTTAACTACCGAAGTGTTAAAATTATTCCGAATCACATTTGCAGGACATCCGTCTTGCTAGTAAATCATGTTTTGCCTTATAGCTAAAGGCACGTCTTCAAGCATTTAATTTGTTAAAAAAATTCGTAAGCGAGCAAAATTGGTTTATCGAGAAATTCTTGCACATATTGCACATAATGCAGAATAATTTGACTATTTCGGTAGTTAACTTACACCTCAGAAAAATAATGAGACTTTGCGTACGCAATAGGGGAAGTCCCTTCGAGCAAGAACTTTAATTAAGCTAAATTACAATATGTCGTAATTGTTACTTATTATTAATTGTTCTTATAACTTAACTTTTACTGGTTCTAAATTTAATTTTATATTTATATTTTTTGTTTTATTTACATTGGGCATTGTTTTTAATTACTTTTTTTTGGAATTTTAAAAAACGACGAGTTAGTTCGAATACAAATCTCCGCCTGCTTGCTTTGTGATCGGTATTTCTCAGTTTTTTTAAAATAAGTTCATAGTTATTATGCCTTGTTGGAAAGCTAAGAAAACGGTTATGTTTTTAGAATAATCTGCAAGCCAAGTTTGATATAATTTTTTTTGTTTTTAAGGCATTTTAGTGGACAAAAATCTCAAAAAATATTGAAGTAATATCGTTAATCGTCTCGCATTTTTAAAGTTGGACCGATAATATTAGTTTTAATGTTGATAAATAACCATTGTTTAATCTTTTTTATAAATCAGAAGAAAAAAATTGATTTTAATTGATACTTTTTTTTTAATAAATTTTTGATGTTGCATTTCTGACCTATTTTGAAAAAATCTGAAAAGCTTGATAACTCGAAAATGGTTCACTTTTGCATAATGCATATGGGGGTTAAAATTATCACAAATATTCACCCCTATCACCTCCTAACGGGAATACGTCGAATTACCAATAACCCTGTATATTCGTAGTTCTTCATATTTGCACAACACCTTTATTGTCCGATTCTTATGGTCTGTGTAACACACATGTAAACACACTCCTCGTTGTCATAATACCTTAAATTTACTCGTCATATTACTTATATTATTAGAAAAAATAAGTATAGAAGATGGTTATATTGATTTTAATTTAACTAGATAATTAATTTAACTGAAAGTCAAACTCACGTAACAGCTTGTTTGTGTATCAATAAATAACTTGATAAAAATAAATAAATACCATTAAAATTACCTGCAGATTTCCACCAAACGTCTTCTCGGATATAATTTCCTAACATGAATTCTACTGCAGTTCCCCACATGGACTCGGGAACGTCTTCTATTTCAAATTTTAAAATTCTGCCATCTTCAATGGTCCTCTCGAATTTACTCCATACCTTAGGGTATTGTCGGGAAGACATTCTTTTATAATGCAAGTCTTCCACCTCATACGACTTCCTTTACTCAGAGGCTTCTGGAGCACTAGAATACTAAATTGCGACTGATGTATATTTCTAATGTGGTTTTGTTGGTGATTACGTATTCGCAATGCTGATATGTGCGCTCTTTGTAGCACGAATAATTACATGATGATTCTGTTTGCATTGTATTTTGATTATAATGCTATACCTACTAATAATATGTATATAAGATGATTTAAGATGATTTTTTTATTGTTTGTGGCTCAAACGCGCAACAAACGGTTATTGGAGTTTTACATATAAAGACGATATTTTATATTAAGATTTAAGAAAGATATACAAAATAAAATAAAATTACCCTTATATTCCAAAAATATGTCCTAGTCATGCTAAGTAAAACCGTTGATATTGTTTAGATAAAACTTAGCACATAGATAAATCATGTTTTGAATTTTTAATAAATATTGTAATGAATATGAACACATTCCTTTTATTTTTTCTTCGAACGCATAAAGGGAACGGGCCATACTCTGTGGTCCTCCATCTATGCGTAGGACCAATCAGAGCGCGGCATCTGTTTTGCCGCGCATTTTGAATCGCGAGCGTGAGATTCGCGAGAAGGTGACTGAACGGAGTTAGTGCGGACAAGGGTGTTTTATTATTTTGTAATTTGTTGTTTTAAAAGTAAATCATTTTGTTAAGAAATAAAAACTTTTCTTACAATATTTAATTATATATGTAATAAGTATTTAAGGTAATATTAAACACATTTTCAATATTATTGATCCCAAGATCTAATCAAGTAATATTTTTTAAGGCTAATATTTTGAACAAACTACACTCTTAATTTCATCCCGAGCCTTTATTCGTTTAAATCATTACTTTAAAACAATTTTTGATTTCTGTGATTCGTGTTATTTCTAAAATACTTACTATCAGAAATACAATCGACCTGTATATTGCCGACCTAGGACAAGGGTCGTTGTGAGGTTTTATGATATCTGACAACGAGCCTTTTCAATTCATTTGTGGTTTTAACTTGAGCGTTAATACATTTTACATCAGGTACAATAAATACACGTACACTTTAATATACCACTACTTTATTGCCCATTAATTAAAGAGATGTCCGTCAATTAACAACACAGAACCTGTAATAAAAGCTGTGTGGACTCATACTTATTGGACTTGTTATATATTACGTATAATAGTTATAATAAAGAACATAAAGAGAAATCAAGTATGACGTATGCCACAAACATCCTTACCTTATATTTCTAGTTTTAACTTCGAAGTTTTAACTATAAAAACGCGTGCGACGGTCCGGAAAAAGTACTTAGTAACTTGGAAATAAAAACATTAACTTTAACCATTTTATGTTTGACATGTGAAAATCAAAAGGTACTTACACGATGGCAGTTTTGATGTGAATCACAAAAGTAGTCGAGAGGGAACGTGTAGGGTAAGTAAATATATTAAAGGATTATTGAAGGCATCCCATGTTGACACCCTGTACTCTAAATTACTTTACAAATTGGTATGCCTTGACATGGTAATAGCTGTTATTTCATCACGTTTTGTCGTAATGCTACCGTGTCTTCCCAAGAGACCGGATTACTAATCATCCATGTACACAAAGAATGATAATTAACTGCCTGTTAGGCGTACCTAATAAGTAGATGTTAATTAGAAAATTACTGTCATAGCTACTCGATGTTATTGAAACACAAAGGAGATTTTCTTTCACCTACGCCCACGCGTTAGTTGAAGAAATAAGTTTTGCTGTATCGAACGGAATCTCACTATTCCTAACGTATTTTAACAATACTTTTTAATCTAGACAGCAAACAGAACTAAGCAATTTTTTTCTTACCGTCTAGGTCTAGAAATATACTCTGATATTTTTAAAATTTCGGCTAATTTTGACATAACTACACTACACACATTAATTAAGTCGTCAACAGGAGAGTCTCAGAGGATGTTGTGCAGGCATTTAAAACTTCATAATGCTAATAACTTCTTTTTACAAGGCGGCTACACAAATTTGGCAAAAAATATGTTTATTAAGATAATTTTAAAAAATGTACCAAGGTAGGCAATAGAGCTTATTATATTTTAATTGATGACTTTTGGCTGATTGAAAGTTAAAAAAATTGCCATGTGTATGCTGTGTGGTAATCCTTCATTTATTAAATAAATATGTAAATAAAGTTAAATCATCAGCCCATAGTTTAAAATTAACGCTGCAGAATGAAAACGATCTTACAGAATCTTCCTTGGATTTTGTTCAAGAATTTCGTTTAAAATTTTACCCAAGTTTCCGTTACCGTCAAGTTAGCTGAGACTGTAAATGGTGTTTTTAAAAATTAAAACCTTAAGTAATTTTACGTCTATATCAAGATGTTGGGTGAAGATTATACTGTTAGTTGGATTAACAAGGTGCGGCTAAGTGTACACGACATGAGAGCGTGAAATTATCACTGGAATGGAGAAGGCATCGTGTTTTATTTTGAATGTTTTTGATAATTAATGTGAGGTTTAGATAATAATGAAAAAAACTGATTTCATTTTGATTCCCTTTTCCTTTAATTTTTATTCCTCAGACTCTCTCCTTAGACTTTTACTTTAAATTTTCAGTCAAAAGTCAGCTTATTAGTGAGATGAGTTTATGAGCCAATTATAGAAGTCGATATTTTTGTCTATGATTTTAAATTATAAATTTAAACAACGTAACAGTACACATATTGTAGTATCTTGCAAGTAATTTACTTATTCTAGACTAACTAGTCTTTACTTAGTCTAGACTAAGTAAATTACAGTTATTATTAATTTTATTCTAAAAAAATATAGCAAGAATTTAGTGCAACATAGTTTGAAAGAAATGAAACATTAGCTTCTTTACCTATAGGTTATCGTTAAATTCAGATAACAGTAAGTAAACCATCGTTAACTCAAGTAAGTAATTTTCTTGATGCAATGATATTAATTTACTTAATACGGATGTCTCTCGGTTTTGTATCATGTCGCTTGTTAAACACCACAGACGTGTCTGGTGTACCTCATCCTGCGTGGTCGGGGCGACTTAATCTTCGGAGATATTTTTATAAATGGAAAGGAATATATTCCCGCTTTTATCACTTTTACGAGTAACTTAACTTCATAAGTAAAATAAAATAATTCCGCTAGATATATTGACGCAGCGAGGAGGACAAGTTACTCATACCAGTATCAATTTACATACATTTCTATAGTTTTTATGTATAATTAAAATTTTTGATCATTAATTTACTTTGACATTTTTGCGCTGACAGTGTTATGAAATTAAAGCAGGTTTTTGTAATAATTATGCTAAGAGAGTATCGAACAGTGGCTCAGTATTAAGAGCTCGTGGGTTCGAATCCAACCAGCAGTGTCTTTTGTTCAAATAAAAATAAATATCTTTTTGATCATTTAATATCCATCTATGATATTTGCAGGTTTAGTGCACGTGTGCTGGAGCGCACGTGCTCCGCGCTGGGCGGGCGGCGCGTTGCGGCGCTGCTGGTGTGCGGCGGCGGGCCGGCTGCCGCGGCCGTGGTCGCCGCCGCCTCGCACGCCGGCGTGCCCGTACTGCGGACCTCGCCCTCCAACCTCCACTTCTCTTATACAATTGCTACCGTGAGCATTCATACTTGTTAAAGTAATCGTTTATCATCAACGGTGTGCCATAGATTGTGAGGCGGGTATACGATGCCGCCACTTTGACAGTTCGAGTACGACTATCGAACACGAAGTAATCGATGGGGACGTAATCTTCACAAAAATATTCAACGTTAAATTGTAAGATGTGTTCAAGGCGATGAACTGGAAATATCGCGGCATCAAGATCAATGGAGAACGCCCCACAGAACATCAATTTGTCATATGGATCCGAGACATGATGCTATACAGGGTGGAAAGATCGAATGCCACATGGATGGCAACTATCATAAATATTGTAAATAGCACATTCTGTTTAAAGGAGACCTTCCTTGGTTTTTAAAAACAATAAATTCTGCATTTATGGATTTATGAAAAATCACCTGCCTCAGTCGGGACTCGAACCGGTCAAATGTGACAAAAAATAAAGTGACGTATTTTATGATGCAGATTGAAAGGGTTACTGATAGTGTTTAGTTTTCTCTAAATAACAAATACAATCAAAATAAACGGAAGGCCATTGGAAAATCATGGAAAAATGAATTTAATATAAAAGTGTTAACTTTTAGATTAAATTCATTTTTCCATCCATCCAATTATATGTGAATTTTGAGAACTGTTTTAGGATGCCAAAATACAAGTTTTTATATGGATTTTCCGAGATATGCACCTAATTTGGCCCAATTTGACAGGACTAGTTAATAGGATTTCACCCTAGAAGTGCTATTTGGTAGCAACTGTTTGACAAATACTGATTAAGCCCCTTCATTAATTTATGAAATAATAACAATATTTAAGGTTGACTTGGAAAATTGAACATGTTGATTGTTGGTCAAAAAACATCTCTGATGGCACACCTAATCATTCCTAATTAAGCATATTGGTTTGCCTCTTAAAGGTTTATAAATGATGAATAGTAGGTATAATCAGCTGTGTATACCTGTGGATGGATGGACTATTATCCCGTTAATACCTCTTCTATTTGAATTTCAATTAATTTTTTTTGTAATGTAATGTAATGTAGTAGACGTGTTTCTAGTATCAATTGTTAATACCACTAAATATGCGTAATAAATTCCATCTCATATTTCTTTAAAGTCAAAATATAACAGGGGTGAGTGAAGTTCTAAATCCCTAAGGATGCAGACATCTCAAATGTTGACAGTAATACGAGGACTATAAGGTTTTAATGCATTGGAAGAACAGGAGAATTTATTTAACGTTTGGTAATAAAACTTTTTGGGATTTACCCAGTACAACTCACTTCTTCCCCAAAGAAAGAACATGAAATTGGTGTCGCGGAAAATGATTCTCATTTGTTACATACTTTGGCGGTTATTACGATGTGACGTGGAATAACAATGCCCTCGTAATACTTAGCAAAAACATCACTATTATTTCGTTTTGGACTTCAAAAAATATACCTACTCATATTTTATTTGTAGGATATGCTGCCTTTGGAGATAAGATTAGAAATAACAGCAAGGGAAACATTACATGCACTTAGGTGAGACATATGAATAATTTTTACCTACTTAGTCTCCCATAAGTTATTAAGTATAAAAAAGTCTACTTTCACACATTTAATCAAAAATAACCTTTGTTTTCAGATCAACACTCTTACATACACACTGGCATACTTTTACCTTACTCGCTGAAGAACATATATATTTAACGCTGTCTCTAAGAAAGGATCTGTCGTCAATTCTTACCGCTCAACCGCTTAATCCTAAATGGCTCTCGCTTCCAAGAAAGTACTCTCGCCATGCTCTTTTCAGGTAAGCGCTACATTTATGGGAAAATCCTTGTGAAATATAATCGTTTGTAATATGTTATCTTATTTTCAACAGGCGTCTTGCTGAAGTTTCACGGCTTACTCGAGGTGTAGTCGTATTGATATGCGATTTACAGTATGCTAAACTTGTTATGGATGAAGCGAAACGTTTGAATATGCTAGAAGGACATTTTTTTTGGCTATGGATTGATGCTTCTAGTAAACTGAATGTCTTCCATGCTGTCAGCAATAGAATACAATATAACGACGACAGTTATCCAGATATTGAAAACCCTAGAGATAAGGAAGAAGCGATAATATATGAAGAAAATGAACGTAACAAACGAGCTGACAATGATATAATAACAAAAACTAGGCTCAACACTATGAAAATGCCGTCTAGAATAACGAAGAATTTTTTTTTTAAGGAAAACGACTCTAATGTAAAACATCATGTAAACCATCTTGATAAGGATTTAAATAAGTCAGAAACGCACATAAATAATAAATTATTGTACTTAAATTTTAGCGACATTTATGATAATAATCGCAATATTAGTTCAGAGATGTTAAGAAATATTAATGTAGATAACAAAGGCGTTGAAACTTCTAAAATCGAAAACAATTCAATTGAAAAGGAAAATGTATCTTTCCTTCATAGTAATAATATTATTCGAAGTAGTTCTAGTAAATTGAAAAATGAATCTTTTAATAAATATGTAAATAGCATAAATGTAAATGGTAATATTGTGCAAAGTATTAAAACAGCATTTGAAAAAGATATTATAAATATTAGTGAAGAAAATCGAGATATAAGAGATAGAGTGTTATTTTCAAGTGATATTAGTGATTTCTTATTGAATCCCACGGTGCATACTTCTACGATCAATAACGTAAGAAGTAGTTTCGAGAAGAGAGATGAACGTTTTCTTATGAAAGATGAAGCTGTTCCAGAATATAAAGATAGAATAAAAGAAAACAATACAAATATATTTAATAACCTACCTGTTGGAATATTAGTTATGCAACCACAACCTATGAAAATTGGTGAGTTCATAAAAAAAACAACAAGATTAAGTTATCCTTATTACCACTATTACATCACTATAACGTCACGCTCATCCGGTCGCGTCAGTACGGTTTGCATCTTCACTCTTCTTTTACAATTTGATTATTTTGTGTTATCACTGTTAGTTAATTTTATTTAAAACTACTATTTATGTTATTGTTTTTCGAAGTTCAATTTAACTCAGATGACATGGGAAATACATAGTGAAGCAAGAAATTTTATCATAAAAGAGATTAGAGAGAGATTATTTTATTTCTTTTCTATCACATAATCATGTATAAATATAGTAAGAAAACATTAATTGAATCAGTATACAATAAAAATTATAGTTATTCAAATTCCTAGTGAGGCTTCTTTTGTACACCGTACTACAGTGCAGACATGACATCATCGACACCAAGTGCACAGATATTGTGACCGGGCTATACTTACTTATTTATCAAAGTTTCACTTCATATTTTATTTATTTAATTCATCTCCTAATTTTGTACAATATCTATTATTAACTGAAAAATTCTACATTATTTACGATACTAATAATGAAATACGATAAATATTTCTATTATCAGTATTTTTTTTAATTTAAGAATAGTTAACATATTTTTCCAGATAGATCATTCGTAAGTGCGGCAGTCCGACTAATTGTAGGTGACCTGCGGAGAGTGCTACACGCGTGCGATGCTTGGTCGGCGCAAGCGCAGTTCTTTAGCGATGCCAGTGCATCTTGCTGGGAAGAACCCAGTGACGCAGCTTCAGACTTTTCTGCGGAATTTGTAAGGTAGGTACCATAATAAAGATGTGATTGCGTTATTTAAAAATGTCATCCATGAATGCCGAAGGCTTTAAGAATTTTTATGATTATATAATAGCTTATATTAATAGCTCCAATGCAACAACTACACACATTATGTCAGCAAAAATATACTAGAAAATTAAGTTTGATTGGTGTTATTTTGTTGATTTTGATTTTTTTAATCAAAGTTCATTAAAGTTCAGGAAAATTTACACTGTTTGGAGTTTCCGCTCAAGACAAAAAATTGGCTTTTGTTGCGAATAAACGATGTTTAACAGTTCGAATTTTGTTTTGCCTGACAACCGACGAAGCTTAATCACTATCAACCGTGAGATTTCTATCTTTCATATTTTTTAAATATTATAGTAAAATTGTCTCATATTTTGTTCATGATGTCATAAATATGTACAACGTAAGTATTTTTATTGAAATCAAAGATTTGTTACAAAGGTAAAAAATAAGTTGATATATTAGTAACGCGTGAAAATTGTGTCTTGAGTTAATTAATTATTCAGAGATGTTTACCTTATATTCGCTTATTTATTGCTATGATATATCAAGCAGGCGGTCAATGAGACACGTGAAGTGAAAAACAGGGAAACGGACATTTGGACGAGTTTTTTTAGTTATATTTATAATTTAAATTTTCGGAGCATAGTAATAATATACCTATCATGGAAAAAAGTTGGAAGTGAAGCAAAATGCAAAAGAAAAAAAACATTAAATTACCAACCACCGCCCCAATGAGATAACGTTTAAGTAATGAAATACTTGTGTACTAAATCTATTTTAATATACGCAACTCGTATTAACGCCTATATTTACCGATGTTATTATCATAATTGGTGTCCAAACTAATTATGAAAGTGAATAATAAAAAAATTAAGATTTTGAGGATACAAAATTTGCACCATTACACTTGGGCTGATTTTATTTTGGAAAAAAACATTATCTCTAGCCACGAACAAGATACAACTATTTGTCATCGGGGCTAGAAAGTCGCGGCTGTTATTCTATACAGGTCGTTCAGCTGTTGATCATCAGCTTATTTACTTGATTTGAAATTGAGTTGTGCCTAACATAATTCAATAGGGCTTTGGCAATCTGCCTAGTTCTCGTGAAAGCATTTGATCTTCATGATCTGGATTAAGACTTTTCTACACGACTTTCACTGTTTTGTTAAGATTGACTCATATAACTGTTTTGCCCGTTTACTCCTGGTCATGGACACTCTCTTTTCATTAAACGAATTCAGCCCATTTGTAATAGTGCAAATTTGTATACTATACATCCCCATATTTAATAACTTCCAATATTTTCAACAATATTGCAATAGCTCATCTATTCTTTTGTATTTTGCTTCACTACCAACCTTCTCTGGGATAAATATTGCGACATGATTTTTTAATAGATACCTATCCTCCGAAAATTTTAGCTATCGAAAAAACGCGGTGAAATGTACGTTCTTCTGTTTTTCACTTCACGTCTCGTTGACCGCCTGCCTTCTATATCATAGCAATAAATAAGAGAAGAAAAGGTTATCTCTGAATAAGTAAGTGCCTATATAAAAGTAGTTTTAATTAAGGTTTCACTTGCCTACTTTGAATAAGTGGAAGGAAAAGTAGCTACTCGTAGGTACGTTAAATGAGATGTTGCGCCGTTGCGCATGCATGGTTTGCAAACAATTAATTCAGTTCAATGGTTTTGTATCGAAAACAATTTCGTTCGTCGTATTCTTGGCTATGATAGTAATATCATTTATAATGTCTGTTGATTAATCAGCAGTTAGATGGATGAACACAGTTATGGAAATAATAAGGAGAGTAAAAGATAGAAAGGATTTACACCACTTTATAACCTTAAAATAGGAACAACAATAAATTTCTACTATTTGTGTAATTAAAAGATGCTTAAAACAAAAGCATCATTGAAACATAATTTATATTTAAATGAATATGCAAATCTACATCACAGGTACATACCAATAAAAAACCTTCACCAATTCCTCTCTAAGGTTCTGGATGCCTGTATAATCAGCTCTAATATGAATACTAATACTCTCTCCGTTACCTATATATTATATCCTAGGATTCCTCAGGAAATAGCTAGGACGGATAAAGCAAAATAATAAAAAAGGCCGTAGATCATCATCGTAAAAGTAAATTGATTGGGCAGTCCTATGTGATATGAAATTACTTGTATGACTATCTATTTTATCTGTAGGTATTCAACATGGTTCAATATATTTTTTAAATTAAAATAATTATTTTATGAAACTTTAGACGACGTTGAAGACCGAGAAATACGCGGTAAGGTGAAGTGGGCTAGATTAAATAAAATTTAATTTTGTTTGTGAACATATTGTGATAAAAAAACTGGTACACCGTGATTTAAAAAGCTCTCTTCATGTTCCGGGGATGAGATCACTTTAAAGCAAATTGACTTCTCGGTCCGAGAATAGCTTCAGATTACGTTTTGCTATCTCAAAGGCAAAGGATATACCTAACTACATTTTTTGTAGAGGCTAGTGTTACGATGTCGCTTTGAGGACATCATATTGTTCAATGCAGATTCAATAATGTCATGTTGCTTAAAAACATCGTCATTGTATTATCATTGTAAACAAATTTTGTAAAAATAAAATAAATTTTTATGAACAAAAACCGATGCATGATGATTATATGATAAGGCATGTATCAATGGTATGATTTAAGACTGGTAAATTTTTTAATTTTTTTTATGGATAGGTACCAGATTTCAAACGAGCTTGCAGCACCACCCATCCGCTGCCGCCTATGACACTTAAATTATTGTTAAACATACACGAAGAATAATCTGTAAAATATGTATACGCTTAACTCACTACATATTGTAAAAAAGTCGCTTTCCGCTGTCTGCCTGTCCCTATGTACGAGTATGCTTAGATCTTTACTACGCAACAGATTTTGATGCAGGTTTTTTCAATAGATAGAATGTAGATAGATAGGTTTATACGTATGTAACATGCATAATATAGCAGACAAACATTGATAGTTTTAGAGCTTTCTGATGTGATGTCGTGAATAAACACATTTTTTTGCGTTTACATTGCAAGCGCTGGCTGAACCGTACGAGATAGATCAAAATAATGTACATTGCATTGTACACCATAAAAAGTTCTACATAAAAGTCTAGGATGGTGTACGTCTATCTCTTAGGGATAACCCACAATAACCATTTTTTATCGTTTACTTTTTACGAGAAATAATGGCTTATTTACGAAGTGGTTTTAAGCAATACAGCATTAATCCTAATCCAATTAAGTACCTTAATTACATTGTGCATTTAATATAGATCAATATGGTTCCTTTATGGATCCTTTACATTATGTAATTTAAATTAATATTTTCGAAGTTATTACAGATTTAAAATGCAGGGACATAGATAGCGTTTGCGGCGGTACCGGTCGGTAGGTAGCAATAACCAATAATAAATCGCAGGATCCAACTTTCAACGTTGCAGGCTTAGATTTGAGCGTTGAGTGTTTTTTTTTACATGGCCAATTATATGTCGCTCTTTCAAGAGTAATCTCTAAAGAAAACATGTTTGTAGAAAACACTTAGTATCAACATTGCACCCGTGCAGAGCCGGGGCGGGTCGCTAGTATTAAATAAATGTAATATCACTGTACGAATTTCGGGAATTTTCCTAAAGCCAGCAAATGGAAAAAACATCAAGAGGATAAAGTATGATAATCCGAATCGTGTCCCACTGAAACTATAATCAATTCTATTATCATTTCACGCAGTCTAAAACAGAGTTCGCTCCCAATATAAAGGCTAGCATACGCTGTTGCTATACAGCTTGGGTAAAATACGTAATGATTTAAACCTGCTCGGATTAAATTGAGAATTCCTCGTGTGTAATAAAATTTCCATTTTTACCGTTATATTGGTATGAACCAATGTTTATCTTCTATTTGGCAACAAAAATAATGTAAGGGCATCTCGGGCACCGTAACACCCTGTCAATAACTGAAAGATGGAAGCTGTGTTTCTATTTATCTTTAGTACATTTTTAATATTATAATTTCTTTGACTACGAGGGGAAGAATGGCAGAACGCGATATCATACTGTTGAGTAATTTGACAATCACTTTTGATTTATTATTATTTTATACAAGCAGAAACACTTATAAAGATATTGTATACTAGCAGTATTCCAATATCAATATATGTATACTTTAAATTGTTCCATTTGACACAACCAAACTAATAAAAAAAGTTAGGTGTAGGATACCTATGAAAACCTTTTAATCCCTTTGACACCTCTCCTTTGAAAGCATTTTGAAAACTTTGGGACAACAGCTTGTAATTAATAAATATGTTAATCAAAGGTGAGAACGAGGATCAAATCTGTAGGCCTTAATTAATAGGCACACACTGTAGAGTACTAATGGATATTAATTACTGTCAGGGGGTTAAGTTCAATTCTAACGATGGACAGACAATATGCCTGTTGTCTGTGCCTCTCGTTGAACCTATTTCAAATTGATAAGGGTAGAATCCATGCCTAAATTACATTAGTAGTTAACTGCAAGTTACACGATAATAGGTGCATTAAATAAACTATAATTTATAATAACTTGATTTGAAGTGTCTTCCAAATGAAGAACAATAAAAAGCAAATTTCAAGCATTTTTTTAGAATAAATTATGTACTTACACTAACTACGAGTACCAATAAACCTTTAAGTGACTTGAGTCAAAGACGAATAATGACTTGGTATAATGTCTGATGTATATTATTTATTAATGCCTAATTAGAAAAATGACTACTCAATTTAATGTGACGTAGTAAAATTACCAATATTAATAATGTTGAAATAAAAAAATTATAATGATTTTCAAAATAAAATTTTGTCGCTTATTTTTACCAAGCAACATATACTCGTTGAGTTAAGAGCATCAGCCAATCAACGCTAACGGCAGACTTTCCACTTGACCTACCTAATGGAACGAGGTACAAGTGGCTGAGTCTGAAACAATTTCGACATTTAGATTTACGTGTTTATTGAATACCCCTGACAACATATCATATACTTAATATATAATATCATGGACATTCTCACACACGGCCATCTGACCCCAAATTAGGCGCGAGCCTGTACTATGGGTGTCAGAGACTGATATACATACATATATATATATATTTAAATACATACTTAAATAGATAATAGACCATCCAGACACAGAACAATCACAAGTGTTCGTCACACGAATGTTTGTCCTGAGTGGGATTCGAGCCTGGCGTAATAGGCAGGGTCACTACCGATTGCACCAACAGGCCCGTCAAATGAAGCTTAGAATGTGCTAAAGCTTTATCATGCGGATTTTTTAAATATTGAATGAATATTTAACATCCAGGACAAAACAAAATTTAATTAAAATAAGTAACATGGCAACAAGAATCTTCTACTTTGTACTTTATATCTTTGATAATTTAAATTTAAAACGCATTTTATTTTATTTCGTTCTTACAGCATAATCCTTGCATCCTTGCAAGCATATCCTTGATGTGAACAACTTTGTAAAACTACATTCACGGAAAAAAATTACATGCAATATGGATCGCGTAACTTTGCACTAAATAAACTGCAGTAGTACATTTTCCAACTTGATAAGATTAAATAACAATTTGAACTAAGTATGCGACCTTTTTATAGTATTACGTTTACCTTTTTATAACATTACATAACATCATCGTGGTCGTATTTCCCCGAAGGGTTAGGCAGGTGGTAACATGTATATCAATGGGCAGAGTATAGTATTATTAGTAAATACCCTTACATAAATGATGGTTTACTTGCCGTCAATGCCAGGGGCATCTATACATATAGTAAAACCGTTGAAAAGGTGAATCGTTAGCGTGACTGGATTGGTCCAGTAACGTCCATGAAGAGGATAGAAAATTATGAAGGAAACTACCTAAATTTCTAATTACATGAGAGCAAAGTTGTATGGCGTCTACTAGTAGTACAGTACAACTTGTTTCTCTGTTCATTAAATAAAATATGCAAAAAGGTTGCTTGTTTCACGGAGAATTCTAACTTCGTTACCTGTTTACCGACTACGCACGCATAATGGCGACTGTAGCTGTTCAGGCTTGTTCAACATAATTGCTTCCACATAGACCAAGTTGACTTATGAATTGTGAATGTACCCACGAATTTTCAACAGAACTCGTGTCTTAATGTTGTTTTTCTATATTAATGGATGAAAATTGTTAAGGTGGCACCAGTTCAAAATTCCCATGAAACGTCAAGATTTTTGCGCAATATTTTCATGTCAATACATGCAATACAAACTAGATAAAATGCAATGTAAATTCAAAGGTCTAAACTAAACCCTAGTAAGGTACAAGCAAACATTATAACATAACTTTTTATTAATAAAATCTGTTTCTGTCTCACTAAACTCGATATTTTGAGCGAAAAATTATGCAAACATTTGTGTAAGTTTATGCAGTGGTTTGTTTATAGTTAAATAAAAACTGCGAAAAACATACGTATTCGCGGCGATGAAATTAAAATAAAATCAAATGGCCTCGGGTTGGTTAAGTGACCAAGTATGTTGAATAATTCCTAAACAATGGTTAAGTTTTGTGTAAGTGGTAATAGGGTATACACTAAATACCTTTACTTGCAAACTCATATAACTAATTTTCATCAATGTGTGTACAAAAATCATGTAAGGCAATCAGATGTGACTAATTAATCCTTTCGTTAAAGCTCTGATTAGGTTCTGTAATCTGAGCGTTAAAGTATTTGTTCAACATTTACCTAAGTCAACTTACATTTTAATAGCTCTCTCTTTGAAAGTTACTTATTTCACTATTACAGATCCCGGAAAAATAAAACCACTGACATTTAAATACGATATTAATTAAACTTAAACAGAGTAGCAGAGCTGAAGGACTCTGTTGAATCTAAGCGAGTAATTAAACTTTTAGTTTTCAAGGGGATGAAAAGTGAATTTCTCTTTATCTGTATTAATTTAGAAAGATATAATACATTTTATACAAGAAGTAAATTAAAAAACTGCGATTAACATCCGGTTTATATTGTCTAAGCATATACGATTTGTGTATGCATGTGTATGTGTTTACCTAGGAAGTTAATTGTCAGTGGCTATATAGATATTTCTTTGAAATGCAGTATACCAATGTTACAATCAAGATTCCTACTTAAGGATCCCTGGAATTGATTTGCACTTATCTTAATTTTTCAATCTTCGCCAATCCGTATTTGATCAGCATGGTGGAGTCTGCTCTAGATCTCCCGCAGCTGTTTTTGTGCCCAACAGTGCAAATTTTGTCCAATTTCGTTCACCAAAAACCAGCGAGGATCATTTCTTCTGAGCACCTCCCTAGTCATGTTACGTTAATGACGTCGTTTAAATGAGTTGCCGTATTTGATATAATTTTTTAACAGGCCTATCCAATTGTGTTGGAATAAGTTACGTCATTATCATTATCTTCTTTCCTGTATATTTCTAGTAAAACAGATTGAGCCGGAAACCACCAACAAAGCCTTCTTAAAATAGGGCTGACAGAATGGCCTAGTCTGCCACGTGGATGAATTTGTATTCCAGAAAAAATTGGAATCTTTGTTCCATTTAACAAAGCTTAATACAAAAATTAAGATATTTAGATGTTTGTCTTTTTCTTTATTTTAATGTAGTTAAGTAAGAATCTTTAATTGGGCTCACACATGTATCCGTGTGTAACGTTTTAAAATAAATTTAACTAAACATCTTTTCAAACAATTTATGCATTACGATTGTGTATAGTCATTGATGTCTTTATCCCCATAAAATTACATCTAATTAAGGAAGATTATGGAGATAATGTTTGGGTAACGTCCAACTGGATAGTATTAGCGCGAATCGATATGCAGAAACAAATTTTTGGCAGCCTTCCAGGCTGTCCACGCTGACTGAGCAGAATTATCGCCTACCAATGATGTGACTTGATGTAGATTGTTCCTTTTTAGTTAATTGTTGTAAAAATAGGGGAACTAGGTCAGTGATCACTTAAGTACAGTCCGCCCCTCCAAGTCGCTGTTCAATCCTTCCACGTTCCTATTCTTCACCTTTTTATTACGTTACTCTTCTAGACTTTTATCAAGAATATTGATTTATACAAACAACATAAATTTTATCTCTAAAGTAGTACGTGGTGAATATAGGCGAATTCTAGCTTCTAACTCTTAGATCGAACATGAGACATTGATGTTATGGTCATTAATATGAATAAGATCGAATAAGACTTACCCTCTTCTATCTAGTAGATCAACTGTATTGTTGCGCATGTTGAACGCAAAACAACTTCTCAATCTAATGCCATGGGCTCCTGTTGGCAAGATAAAATCATGAATTTAATATCAAACAAGATGCCAGTCACATTTCAGGCCAGAAAAAGCAAGTTAGTTATCTTCGCTCGCATGGAGTTGAACCCTAGGGAACCTTATTATTTTTAAATTATACCTGGACAAATAACTCTACTACTCTTCACTTTAGTTAAAACTTTCACCTTCTTTTTAGTCCTTTGTATATTGAAAATTGAAAAAGCTAAATTTACATAGGAGACCACATATTAAAGTGCTGTCTCCCCCATGTTAAATATAATAGCATAAATATTTTATCCAGTATCGCGTCTTGAAATTTTTTTCCCCAATTAATTTGCCATTTTTCTTTTATATAAACTTTATTAAAAAACCTACACGTATTCCATGAATTTATTTTAAAAACGTTTGTTGAAAATTTGAAATGAATCTGACGAGGTTAAACAAAATGTCTATAACATCTTTCATGCTGTATCCCTAGGGAACCTCAATATTTTTCACGAATTAAAGTAGCCTAAAACCTAACAACTTTATCAAGTTACATCCGAATTCGTCCAAGGGTATTTACGTGATGCCCAGATAGACAGACAATATTTTCACACACTAAACACATTTTTGAGTTCTAACTCATCATTATAAGGCCCTGTAGGTACATACATTTTGAAAAATATTCAATGTACAGAAAAAGTACCCCATCAGTTTTATTAAAGTATATAAATATATACAGAAGATTGATTTATAGAGATATATTTTAGCGCGAGTTCTTGCATTTGATTTTTGACATTAACAGCCATAAAGCAAACGAGAAGTCGTAGGTAAAAAATATTTAAAATTATTTATCGCCACCTCACCATCAGACTTGCTCAGTTCCGCCCTCAGCGTATAAGGCATTCCCAAAGCTGCGTTCAGAACCTTTCGCCCTTCAGAGTTCAACATGCGCAGAGACACGAGCGATGTTTCGTTTCTGTAAGCATATTTGGATAAAAATGAATTTCCTGACTCTGGTAGCTTTTTTAGTTTTGTTTTCTGCCAACTCTCACATGTTTATTTACTTGTGGAATAAATCATAATAATATTTCAACTTAAGTTTTACTTTTCAGCTTAGTCTTACTTAATAAGAGTATCCTTTTTATCAAGCCCCAAATTTTTTTATAATCAATTTCAAGGCGGCAAATTTGGGATCCGTACCGGGTGCTAGTGACCTATGCTACGCCGCTGCTCGTAAGGCTCATAGGCTGGCGTAAGTACGTAAGAACAAATAATTCTTGCAGTTTTAAGTTAAATGCAATTAAGAGTAAAGTGCCTACGATACCATACCTAGCGTTTCTGAAGCCAGCTTTTCCACAGGCGATGACATAGAACTTGTCCTCCGCCAACTCAAGTGTCCGGTGTACTCGAACTGCTAGCGGTAGAGATCGTTCATCGGTTCGCTGAAACATTACGTAAATCGATTAAGTGAAACTGCAAAGTGAGATTTTGTAAGGTAACGCGTTTCATACTTCCATAGTTTTTCGAATCTGCACAGAAAGAACTATGAAAATAAAATAAAGTGTTGCCTTACAATATCATAACATTTTTTAAAGGACTTGTACTTAAATATGGAAACTCATTCGTACTTTAAACTAGGTTATGTACCTAGGTACCTACATAGTATAAAATTACCTGAGTTATTTTATATTCTTACTTTTGGTTGCCTGCCCTGACTGACACGTGGATAAATATTGAGACATCATAATGAAGCACAAAAGAGCTCTTCCTTGTTTCATTGAAATCATATTGTGTACAATAAATATCGCGGATAGTACATAGAATATCGCAGAGCAAGTAAAAGTGTGGTTTTTTATGGTCGAAGAACTAAATAAGTAGGTCTCTTGTAAAGTCCATAGGCAAATCAACGGATGTAATGTACCTACCTACAATATAAAAAATAATCATTATCTAGTTTTATCATCATAATTTTTTTAATGTGTAGAAAAAGTACCTAAATAGCTTTCAAAGTAACAAGCCAGGGTTAGTTTCACGTTAGTCATCGTAAAACACGATCGAGGAACACCCAAACACTTTCGGCCATTTTTTTTATAGTTATACTAAATAAACGATTTTCTTTTGAGAATCGTCGTAAATTACAAAATTAATAAACCAAAATTTATTTACTTCAAAATATTCGAGCCTGTGTATTGAAAATCTACGCTGCATAATCTATTAAATGGTTACTGTTTTAATATAGTTATCTGTATCAGGCACATTACATTTTACACAGTTACATTGCGGAAATCCAATGTTATAATGTTTTAATTTACTCTGTAACAACCCGCGATTAAGGCGTATGATGGTGTATACTCTCATGCATACAGAACCTCATGCCTCCCACAAAAGAAAGCAAGCACATAATATAACAATGAAAATATACACCATGTTACTGGCTTTTAGCTGTATCTTCATCTCTATGGCAAAGGCCTTACCTTACCTTACCCTTGGCTACAGTATAACGAACCTACAATTTATTTAAACTTTCTGTTTTATCATCGCAGCCAGAAGTCGGCTTGATATTTATTAGTCCCTAGATACGTATCGTGCAAATTCCATATTACACCGTGGATAATTAAGGCCACTTTATGTTAACAGGAATAAACATTTTACCACAGAAATTTGTTTCAGGGAAATGAGGATCTCTTCCGCGGCATCTCTTGCTGGTACTAAGCGTCCAGAGCCTGCACTCACAGCAACATTCACGTTCTTGAACCTAGTAGCGGGCGTAAATGGTAATGTCTGGAGACAAATTGGACTTATAAAAGGCCGCAGCGTCAGGCTGCAAACTATTGTTTGGCCTGGCGGTCGATTGGTCGCCCACGGCCAGTCAGCTGGTGCACGAACTATTTTTCGTATAGTTACCGCTTTAGCTCCACCCTTTGTCATGGAAGGTGAACTCGATGAAGATGGTCAGTGCTTACGGGGACTTCTTTGTCATCGACCGCAAACGTCAGATCGAGATAATCTCACGTTGGTATTCAATGAGCTTGAGAGAGAAAGTGATCAGGACACAGAAAACTTCTTTTTTCCCACTTCGAAGCCAACGATTTCTAAAATGGCCTCGCACTGTTGCTACGGATTAGCCATGGATTTATTGGAAAATATTGCTCAAGAGTTGGAGTTCGATTTTCACTTATATATAGTAGAAGACGGCCTATATGGTTCAAGGAAAACCGTAAAACCATTTCATCGATTGTTTGAAACTAGAAATGAACATGAGTTTTCTACGCATTATAGAAATTACCGATCACAATACCATAATGGCTACGAAGGTTTCGATAAGGATAAAGAGGTGTACATTATGGAAGAAGATCCGCACGAGGATAAATGGAATGGAATCATTGGGGATTTAGTTTCTGGGGCTGCTCATATGTCTTTTGCAGCTTTAAGCGTATCAACTGCTAGAGCTGAAGTAATTGACTTCAGTCAACCATATTTTTTTAGTGGAATATCAATACTAGCTGCACCAAATCAACGACCTGA
The DNA here is from genome assembly GCA_944567765.1 of Carterocephalus palaemon. NCBI lineage: Eukaryota > Metazoa > Arthropoda > Insecta > Lepidoptera > Hesperiidae > Carterocephalus > Carterocephalus palaemon. The sequence continues at coordinate 6,322,122 of OX155643.1, read as the reverse complement.
CATTCCATTACTGGCTTTTCTCTTACCGTTTTCACCTGAATTGTGGATTGCAATATTTACGTCCCTTAACGTTACTGCTATCGCTGTCGCAATTTATGAATGGCTATCGCCCTTTGGGCTGAACCCATGGGGCCGTCAAAGATCAAAGAACTTCAGTATATCAAGTGCTCTTTGGGTAATGTGGGGTTTATTATGCGGACATTTAGTAGCTTTCAAGGCACCTAAAAGCTGGCCTAATAAATTTCTAATAAACGTTTGGGGAGGCTTCTCGGTGATATTTGTTGCAAGTTACACCGCGAATATTGCTGCTCTAATAGCTGGATTATTTTTTCATAACGCAGTAGATGATTATCAAGGAAGGAGTAATGTAAGTATGTTATCATTATCTCGTATTATTTACGTAGTATTGGGTATTTAGTACTGTTATAATAAATTTTATTTGTTGTAGTGGTTGTCTTTGCGCGTAGGTACGCCAAGAGCTTCAGTGGCAGAATACTATGTGCTACGAAATAATCCACAATTGGCACAACAAATGCGTCGTAATGCCCTACAAGACATAGAAGAAGGGATTCAAAGGTTAAGGTTAGTATAAAATATTGCTCGAAATGTATTTTTTAATTATTTTTCTTATTCGTTTTTTACACGAAGACAATTATAATATGATCTGGGATGAGGGCCTAGAGATATGTCAGATGTCAAAGTACAAACTCCAGTTGCTCAGAAACATGGAAGTAATAGATCCTTACTTCACAATTGTTAATTTTTTTTTGCAGAAATGGCACTTTAGATTTGTTGATAGCAGACACGCCAGTTTTAGACTATTATCGAGCTACTGATCATGGTTGTAAACTTCAAAGAGTTGGAGACCATGCTCTAACAAAAGATACCTACGCAATTGGAATGGCTAAAGGATTTCCGCTAAAGGTATAGAAATAAAACTCGGCGTTGCAAAATTCGGTCAATGTACGTTTATTAGTAGGTTTACGATTGTGTATTAACGGAAAGTTATAGAAGTGGTAATAATAGCATACATTTTAAAGTAGTTTTAAAGATTTACATGATAAAATCTGGCATATTAGTAAAACATACCTACACGAAAAAAGGACGTTGATAACAAGGTTGAGTGACAGCGGAGCGACTTTGGATCTTAACGCGCTAAGATTGATGAATTCGCACACAAAGCTGCTAATGGTATGATCGATTGTCGGGTGCTCGGGTGTCATGTAGCTTATAGGTACTCAGGCGATTGTATGTCATTTTTTCTTAACATAGTACAATACCTCCAGAACTTACCTCCGCACAGTCAGACCAGTACATAAATCAACGGATGACAAAGAGATTTCCATTGGTTTTTTTTGTTTCAATCGTGACACTACGCTCGCCGAATTTTTTCGCAGCTTAGCTGGACGCTGAGTAATGGGTCGCAAGTGTAACGTTATTGTTTTTGGTGTTTTATCATTTGCGGCTGTCACTAATAAATAAGTTCACTTAACTCGCATTCGCTATCTTTTTTTTTTAATAGGTAGCTAATGCGAGTTTATTTTTAATTAAATCTGAACTTTAAATAAATTCTTGTTTCTTTTAGGACAGCATATCCGCTGTTATAGCGAAATATTCATCAAATGGATATATGGATATTCTAACTGAAAAGTGGTATGGAGCTTTGCCCTGTTTCAAACTTAGTCCAGACTACGGTATCCAGCCAAAACCGTTAGGTAAATATATAAAATCAGATAGGTATTAAAATATATCAAGATTTCGGAAATTTATCACCTATATATGAAGTTACTTCGATTTATCATACTACTACGTTAGCAAATTGGTTTAATATCATTAGTCGTATGCATTTTACATATATCCACATCGTCAGCTGTTTCGTCTCGCCCGGAAATTTCATTAGAATTTATCGCCACCCCCCGCATTAATCCACCCTCTGGGATGCGCGATTGAAGGAGGGGAATTACCACCAGTAAGCCTAAAAGATTAAACATGGGATTTATCGCTGAAAAAACGAGATGGCACATTAAGTTTTTTTACTTCTTATCTGTATACCGTGGCAATATTACGATGCTACTATTTTAATTTGCCAAATCACGTAAAATCACGAATGCTATTAATCTTTTGAACTTAAATTTATTCCTAGCTGTATTTATGTGTTTTGTCTATGAATTTTACTTATTCATTTATACAACTTTATTGATACCTCTACAATGGGCGGACTTAATGCATTATTATTCGTTTATAGAGAGTAAAGATAGAAGGGTAAGAAGTAGATTTCTGTTGGACCAAAAAATTTATTCACTGACTAAAATTACACTAATATATACTTTAATCGTAGGTCAAAACGAGCATTAACTGTCATTGAATAGTCGTTATGAATAATTCGGAAACTTGCAGGTGTTGCGGCGGTAGCGGGTGTGTTCATACTTCTCGGAGTGGGAATGATTGTTGGATGTCTTATATTGATTTTAGAACACCTTTTTTATAAGTACACCTTGCCCGTTTTGCGTCATCAGCCAAAGGGCACAATATGGAGAAGCAGGAATATTATGTTCTTTAGTCAGGCAAGTTACCTGTTTTTTTATATTTCTATAATACAGAGAAAACAACACTAACGTCCCACGACCTGAGTACAAATTTTTATCTGTGAAATAAATATCTGCTCCAACTTGGATTCAAACCTGTGACTCGCGGTTTGGAGGTCAGGGTCACTCTCCACCACGCGACGGAGTCTTGATTTATTAGTGATATTTAGTATAAATCAACCATGTTTTGCCGATAAAAGGCCACATGGAGTTAAAACTATCAGAGAATGCGAATATTTGGACTATTGTATTGTTTTATAATTTTTATTAAAATAAATTCTTTGAAAACCTTGACCAGTTGGTATTATTAAAACAAAACAAATAATTAGTGATTGTGCTGAGGTGGTTAAAATATTAAAGAGTTTTGAGTTTCTAAGCTATATAATTGTAACAAAACAATTATTTTACAGAAGCTGTACCGATTTATTAATTGCGTGGAACTAGTGTCACCTCACCACGCAGCACGCGAGCTCGTCAATACCATCCGTCAGGGACACTTTACTTCATTATTCCAGAAAAGTGTGAAAAGGGTAAAATGTTTAGTGTATTTACCAGTAATTGCGATAATTTTGAAATAAGTGAAGCATGAATGAATATATTTAATTATTTATAGGCGACGGTGAACTGTGTTGCTTGTTCTTAAATTATAGTATATACATAGCAATATTCACTTCATACCCTTAATGCTTAAATTTAAGCAATATTATTTCACAATTTTTATTGCTTATTTTATGGAATACATGGTTTATAATGAATTCAAGAGACCGGTCGAATAAGGTGACGTTTAGAAGATGTCTTTTCCAGTAGTGGACCTTTAGAGGATGATGGATATATGTATGGATTAACCATCCAAGCAACAAACAAATTATGTAAATAGTTTACGATAGGAGAGCACGTTTGTTTCAGAAGGAACACGAACAGCGCAGGAGAAGAAAAAGCAAAGCTCAGTTTTTTGAAATGATTCAAGAAATAAGAAGGTAACTAGATGGCTGTTATTATTGACTTCAGTTTTATTTAAATTATTGAATTTCATTCATTATAACACAACTATCCGTTCACCAGGGTACAGCAAGGTGGTCGGGAGCAGTCACTAGATTCCATAAAAGAGAATGTTGCTGTAGAAATATCAGAAGTTTCAGAAGATGTTACAGCAACAGAGTCCAAGTTCTTATCTCCTTCACCAGAAACCTCCAGTCGATCACCAAGACCAAGTAGATCACCGCGTCAGCTTCGTTCACCAAGATTGCGACGAAAAAGATGTAGCCTAGCTGGTCTCAACGTAAGACGATTTAGTACCGACTCAGTCTTAGGTTCAGATTCCGCCTCAATTTATGAACGAACTAGTCTAAATATTGGTAGAAGATTAAGCCGTGATATCAGTTGCCTTACTAATTCACCCCCTGATATCAATACGAGACTACGGACACCGTCTCCGATGGTACGACGAGCGGAAGGCTCCACAAGGTCTTATCAAGACGTCTCAGAGAGAAAAAATAGTAACTACTTAAGTATCGATGAACCTCCCTATCGAACGAGTGTGGAAATATTAGTAACTCAAGAAAACGACGTACCTCCTGCACCACCTTACCCACGAGTCTCACCTACTGGAGCAAGATCAGAGTTATCCCGCCTGTCGGAAGAGGAGTTGATAAGGTTGTGGAGGAGTTCAGAAAGGGAGGTACGTGAAGCTCTACTAGCCGCACTTCAGGAGAGGCGAGCAAACTTGGATCCGAAAGAAGATCCGGGTTGAACAATTTCTTTCCGTGACTGGAAAAGAAATAGTGTGTCCATCATTTCGTCTTTCTCATTGTCGTTCGTCGCAGGAGTCCTAGGGAGATCGTAGATAACGCTCGCAGTTAATCTGCTGGTGCCTTTCTTAGATTGTTTGATGCGAACACGTACGGTGTTAGACGTTTACGCGTACGTACGGTTCGTACGGTGTTAGACGATCAGTGTTCATTTGAGTGTCTTGGTATAATTATTGTATTTACAAGCTGCCTTATTTTGTATTCGATTGCTTCTTTGAAAATTCGCGTCAAACAATTTAACTTATGGTACTTCTTAGAAGAATTTGGAGATGTTTACGTCCATAAAATCAATTTAAGGAACGATTGTTAGAATCCTATTTAAGTAGCCAAATAAAATTGGCACAATAAATTGTGTCTTTGTATAAATATTATATCCATGACCACAACATTTAAAGTGCTTTATCCCATTCCTAGTGTAGATGGCATTAGATAAATTATTTTATTTTATTTGTAATGTCGTATTTATCGATAAACTATATCATAATTAAGGAGGTACTCAGATAATTTTAACATTGCTGTAAGTTGAAATTAAAACGATGAAAAATCATTATTTAAAAATACCAATAACAAAAAAATATATTTTAATTAGGTATATTACCTAATTGCTCTTGCAATCATCAATTTACCACGTAATGCGCCATGCAAATACTAAATAAACAACATCGTAGAAGTGCCTTCGGTAGGTACTTGTAATATGTATTTGGACTTAATTGAACATTAGAGAATCAATGAAACAATTGCGAACTTAGCACTGCACTGATTAAACCCGATGTGAGCAAAATATAAAAACCTTACTTATTATATTGGTCGGATATACAAACAAAAACCCTTAGGTTTTTTTTTTCCACAGGTATGGCATTAAGCAGTCAATCCTATTAGTAAACAAACAATATAAGCAAATTTATTTGTTTTTATCCCTATTGAAGACGTCAGATTTATTTAAGAATTTTACATCAATATTCCTTGACTATTTGGATTACCAACAAATAAGTTCAGAATAAAATAACAAACTATAAAGACAACAAGACATAATGACAAAACCTTATACTACCAAATCAATCATAATTTTGTTCATTCTAATGTCAAAAACTAACCATTTTATCATTATATGTTGCAAGCGAAAAAACATTTCATATATTTATTTGAAAATACTGCAACTTAATTAAATTATTATTAAATTTCCCTAATTGTGAAAAAATTCCAAGTTCCCACATACACGCGGGTCTCTTTTTATTTTTATTTCATAAATATGTACTTACTAATTTTATCCTGAAGACCATTTTTGATAGCAATTTCTCTTCGAAAGGAGATTTTTTATTTGGCTCTGCTGGTTTTTACAGCGTCAACAGGCCAAAAGCAATATCCACTCGTAAAAAAAATCATAAAACTTGCTTATCATTTTTTTATATCCGTTCGATTTCAGTCAGTAATAGAAAAATATTCCTTCCCTAAGGTTCCTCCAATATTGTTGGCAGGTAATACAGAAGGTATATTTAATGACCCTCATTTCGCGCATGTACACTCCTTCTATAGATTATTAGTTAGTAATTATTCTATGGACAAAAACGTATTTAAGTAACTCAAATCAAATGTGACAGAATTAAGTTGATGACTTAATTTTATGCGATAAAACGTTTTAAAAATTAAATCATATAATAATAAATATTTACTAATTAGTTTGGTTTTTATTGCTTAATTTATACAATATAACCGAACTAGGTAGTTACAAAATCCACAGGATTATTAATATTGGTATAGACCAATATTAATAAATGCAACGGGATTATTATTTTGTTTCGACTATAAATCAAGAAAACTATTTAAAGACAAGGATACAACCAATAGACGATCTATATTATGTTAATATGAAATGTTGTTAAAAAATTTAACAACATTTAATAATAATAATAATTTTCTTTAATAATAAATATTCCTGGGGGCGAAACACTTTTCCATGCAGTAACATTATTTTCTAATAACACTTATACCTACTCGTTTTTTTCTTTTTTGGTTCAATTATTTATAATGTTGCAAAAATATCCTCCTATCCTAAGAACTTAGTTTTAAGTAATATTTGGATGAATACGAGTAGGCGCAATGTGAGATTTTTTTTAAATTAAATTTTTAGAATTGTTTCGAGTATTAAATAGAACGCGTTTAATAATTGTTGAATTGGGTATACTCGTTGTAGATACCTACGCACCTCCATCACCTAAGTAATTATAATTATATCTGTATTTATTAATAAATTAATTATCACCCCAATATAATTTAATTACATTTATTCAATAATAATAATTAACGCCTTAACAGTTTAAGTATTTCAAAATCTAATTGAATCATTTTATTTAAGTGTAGTATTCCCCATTTAAAAAAAAGGAATGTGTGTACTTATTGATAAATAAGTGACTTATCTACTCCAGTAGAGTGTAAGATGATGTGTAGGTTTGATGAATAAAATAATACTGCCGTAAATTTAAGCAAGTAGGTAGGTAAGAAAACACTACTTTTTCTTAGATTTGCACCCTAGATTTTAGTTTAGAATTCTATCTATATAACATTTATCTTCCTATCTTATCATTGATGTGTCCCAAAAATTTTAACTAAATTTTACTGTGTTCTGTTAATCTACAAAAATATAACGGATAATAATAATACAAGCAATATTTTCAAACATAATTTAGCAATTTGCACGTTACGAAAGAGCCAGTCGCGCTTGCTAGGATAGAGTTCCTGGGTTTGATGCCCGGGTCGGACAACAACTATTGGGTTTTTCTAACTTGAAATGCCCGGTAGCAGCTCGTAGTCAGGATTTGTGGCAGCTGGGCAGGCTCACCACCTATTACATGGGACCTAAATGTGGGTGTGTGCCTCTGCCTACTCCTTTGATGAAATACAGGCATGATGTTATGTTATGTTATTCATGAATTAATATGCTGCAGCCATGTGTAAAATAAAATAAAAATGTTATTACAATCTTACAAATATACGCTTGAAACTGCATAGAAATTATTCCATACTCTAAGTCAAGTGTGTAGAGTCATGGTCACTCATACTTACGAATGTACGAAAATCAAATATCTGACTTTTGCCAAATTGATATTCCGCCTTGTTTAAAAGATTGAACTTGCTGCTATTAGTCATTTATATATCTCTCTTCTTCTTTTAATAATATTACTTAGCCAAAACATTAAACAGGGAAATAATAAATTGTTACATCAGTAATTTATTTAACTTTGTTGGTAAACATTATAAACCAGTTAACGCAAAACACTTTTTTTGTATCAAAATTAGAGTTTAAAAAGTCCATAGTCTTCTTTACATGTAAAATATGTTGCTGCCTTTTTAATTTGTGTCCTATGTTTTTTATTTATTACAATTTCGGACCAAATAAAAAAAAAAAACCTATTAGCGATTCTATTACTTACAATTCTATTGGATGTGATTCATCTAGTGATATTAAAGTCTTATGGATTTCTGTAATTATATTACGATCTATAGAGTAATAACAATATTGAAATAATATAAATAATTTTATTATTATGGTGATGAATATATTAAATACACCTAGAAAATAATTGTAGTATGGAGGATTTTTAGTCAAAAGATTGTGCACTTACATAATATGTTACGTATATAATGCTATTTTGGTTTGCTGTTTAAATTATGAATTTTATATTTTTAAAGTACCCAGGCGTTATCCTTAAATAATAAACGCTAACACACTCATTCCGCATTTAAATTGCATTCACCCAAAGAATACAAATTATTGCATTAAGAATACTTTTTACTGATTAAGTTAGAATGTTGTTAGAATATAATTATTTTTACTAATTTATCTTTAATTTTATGCAAAGGAAAACATTGTATTAATCACTTCGATTAAATCGTTCACATAATTACAATCGAACATAACTATGCTCGTTTGATTGTAAATAATTTTCAAAACTATTTAAAGTACAAATTTGTCAGTAAGATTTGAAACTGTGTTAGTTATGCCTATGCCATTTAATTATTAAATTTTTTTTCCTTTTTCTCTTCTAAGACCCACATTATACCGCTGCCGGAACTAGGCCTCTACCAGTTTAAATATTACGTATAATCTGTTGAATATAGTCAATGAAGTCCCTTTATTTCAGTGCTACTAAAAATTTAAAACAATAGATAATGAATCTTGCTACTCGTAGTTTCTTGTGAGTTCATATGGCACTTGCATTTGAAAAAGGTCTTATATTTTGATAAAAATAATATAATAAATACTCCGTGAGAACTATGTAAGGTTGATCATTAAAGATAAAAAACAAATTATCATATTCTTATAGGCAGGTATCGCAGATATTATTTTTAAAACATTTTAAAATAAGAAAATAAGACATATTACATGTAAAGCCAAGTACGAAGGAGTGGCAGTCAATATAATGAAAATCTAAAACGCCAATTTTATTAATATATAAACCAAATAGATTTATCGTACCATGTGTATATTAATGTAAATATACAAACGATTTTATTGAGTAATGGCCATCGACGAGGCAGTAATATATATAGAAATATTCAGTATTCAGAAGAATAGTTGCAAACCTCGTAGGTAACCATGTGATTTTTGTATGTGTATCATATGGATCGAAAATAATCGATTCATATGGAAAGGAATTTCATAGAAGAAAATGTCTTGTGTAAAATGTAAACCAATCTAATTTATAATCTTGAATAATAAAATCAATAAATTGTTAGAGTTCAAACATAGAAAATGAATATTTTGAAAACAAAAAATATGTCAGGTACAATATTTCAGAGCTGAAAAATATAAGCCATAGATTGGCATTGACTTATTTAGTAATAACAAGTCAATGTAGCTATGTAATAATATAACAAGATTTATAATAATGATGTGGTTCTCATTAATTTTCCAATTTGTTTTTTGGTGTGCAAATTATAACAATATGTTTTGTGTAAGGTTTAATGATAGATTTAAAGTAATAAAATACATTTTACGTGGTTAAAAATAATTGAATATAATTATTATTAAACATATAAATTTACAAATTCGCAGCCAGAGAAGTGAATATGAGTTAATGAAATTGCTTGGCAAACCAATTACAACTTTTTCTTGTGGCTTTTCCGTGTCAGTTTTCTTTGTTATCCTTTTTTTTTACTATGAAAACATATTTGAAAAACACCAGAGCATGCTTGGAAGCACACAAATTTCAATAAAGCGCGCTTTAGAAAATTTTGCTACAATAACCGATCGAACTGCCGACCATGACCGATGCGGCCTAAACATTATCAATAATATATTCAGATGACCGTGTTAATCGTTGGTTTTATTACTTTTGGCTTTATATCTAGTGTGCTAAACTAAAGCACCCGACTGGAATGAACAAAATTATTTATACATTAATCTTATTACAACATCGTTTCGTCAAGTTCATAAATATTTAAATTCCTTCTTTTATTTTTTCTGTGTTTATTCACCGATGAGAATTTTTTATCCGGATGTGGTATCAATGTCATTAATTTTCTAGGTCGGTCCAAGAAGAATAATTTATTTACAAGGTAAATAAACAAATGGTTGATAAGATTGATTACTACCCGTTAAATGAGTCTATGACGATAGTTGATTAATAAAGTTTTGTAAAAATAAAAATATTTTTATAATGCTCCCTCTTACACATTAGTACATTTAATACAATATTGTACATACATTTGTAACATTTATACTACATGCACATAATTATATAAGTACAGCATGGAATGAACTTTCAATGACCAAGGTTTTTAATAAATTTTTAGTTAGCTGCAAGACGAATTCGAATTTTCTAAGAAAAATTTCAGGGCAAAATAAAATCTTTAATATTTTTGACGTGATAACGTCATATATATTATCGATGAACGCCAACACATACGAGAAAAAGTGTGACATCCCGTACCGCCAACCGTACCCTCAAGTGTTACGCCAAGCATATTCATTCAATTTTAGTCTGTAAGCACTAGAGCGAATACTTTCTTGTACTATTTGTGGTACAAGAAAATTCATTACAACTATTATTTGTCCCACTGTTAGGCCAGGTCTCCTCTCAGAATGGGAGGGATTAGGCCTTAGCCTACCACGCTGGCCAAGTACGGATTGACAGACTTCGCATGCCTAAAATAACATTATGATGAACTCTATGGCGTGTAGGTTTCCTCACGATGTGTCCAAGGCGGACTCAATTGTCCGCACTCAAGGCGGGTTTTAGTCTCCAGATTGCGGTGCACTTTCCGCTTCCCTCTCAGGCATGGAGGTTAGAGAGAAGGAGAACGATCGCTGTAGAAAATACGGTCCCAGAAATATGAACAAAATAATTGAGGCGCTGCAATCGCTATGTTGTCTCAATAAAAGAGGCTGTATTAAAATGATCTATCAACGTCATCTACGTGTACTCATAAACGGCTAACTTCACAGATACTACTTACCGACAATTTTTCAGGGACACCGTTTGAGGTACCTACTCGTGATCGTAAATTGAAAGAGTTACTCGAATTTCAACACTGAACCACCTCACTCCCTCGTTCTCGCGTCCTCATTTCCTCAACTCCTCACTTATTGACATTGGCATTCATTATTGTCGCGAGTACTCGCGCGAGTGAGTGAGTATTGAGTGAGCTTAGTGAGCGAATGAACCGACTTATTTCATAATTAAAGGATGGGTGAGGTGAGGACTCGACTACATAGTATCTCTAGCTAGTTTGTGGACTCGACATTTTAAAAGTATGCACCTAATGAAATATTGATGTTTGGTGTGTGTGTGATACTGATGTTTTTGGTAGGATTAGATGGAGATACATAAAAATGCTGCAGAGTAAATAAAACACACGAAACAAATAAAAAAAAAGTGTATTATTAAAATTGAGATCACAGGACAAAGAGTAAAAAAAAAAATCGTATGAAATAAATAATCACATATTTGCGTGTAATAATAAAATGAGGCGCACTTTATTACCAAAAGTCGACGTATTTGTCACAACAATCTCAACAATTCACTTACACCTCCAAGGTCAACATAGGTAAATTAAAATTATTACTCAAAACAAAACGAATTACATATAGAGAAAATATTTTTATTTCTGTTATTACTATGAACTCTAAAAACATTAGCATTAGATTTGTATTCAATTCATCATTGATTCGTTTATTTTGGCGGTCTAAAATTTATGAGGGAAAGAAAATGATGTGTGTGAAGGAGACGTAAAATCGGAATCGTACTCGTGAGTCGACGCGCCCGTCCGCCCCGCTTGCCGCTGCCACAGATTAGTATATTAGTAGCTAGCTACAGATGGGACACTTAAAAATTGCGACTGTTTCCATCAGAACAGTTTTGGCGCCACCGTCGACAGACGGTAGTGAAGTGCCAACTTTTCTTTACTTGTCGATAACATGCAATAGGGTAGTACTTATTGTATCGATAATTTAAAAATAAATGTGATGAGATTTATTATTAGTTATATACTTATTTATTATTGGCATTGGAAAAATAAAATAAAACGACAATCTATAACAACTATTTTATTACATGATTTACATTTTATTTTTTTGTAATTTTCCTACATATACTGCTCATCAACACTTATATTAGTTTGGGGGATGTCATCGTCACTGTCCTCCCAAGATTAGTTGTTCTCACTGTGTGCATTCATTCTGAAAATTAATATGGAAAATTATTATGGAAAGTTATTATAGAAAATTATTATATTACAGTTTATACACAATATTGCACCCAATCTGAATTTCTGAGTTACAGTTACATAACAGACCATTCATAAGAATGCAAAGATCAAAGAAAAAAAAAAAGTCTAAATTCCGTAGCACACAATACATTGTCTACCTCATGGGTCTCAAGGAATCTCCTCCAAGACAAGTAATACTATGCAGATAAGCATCCATCAAACACAACCATTGTATTGTGTTTTTGTGGGAGAGGAATCGTTCTACAGTTCTACAGTAAGGGATATCCTTACTGTAGAACTGTCTGTCCCGTATTCGAATCCATGATATTTATTCCAGAGATAAAAATTTGTACTCCAGTCATAGATGTCAAATTGTGTTGTTTTCTGTGTCTGCCATCTACAAAACAAGCCTAGGCCTACCGCAGGGGTGTTAGTGTGTACCATTTTTTTATTTATTTTAAAAGATTATGTAGATTGTAGTATAAAGTAATAGATTACCTTCAGTACTAAGTGGTTGGTCATGGGCAATTTCTGTCTGAAAATAGGTAGGATAAGAAAACCATATCCTTTCTCCTAATTCATCGAACTGTGTGGTGTCAAAATGCCTATAACAACCTCTCTTCTTCATTAGCTGTTCTTTTGAAAGTCCGGGTAGCAGCGAGTTCGTAGGCACAAAGAATCCATACACTCCCAAGACGATCGTTCTTGGAAACTAAATAGTTGGTGGGTTTCACTAGTTGAACACTGCTTATAACACAATACCCAATGCAAGGTATTCCCGATCAGCACTGGGGGAAATAAAGCGTCTTTTCGCAAATGTTATTGGTGTTTAAAGGATCTCAACTCAAGCAAGAAGCGAGATCACACGAAACATGGGCAACGTACACAGAATTTAACCTCCAAAGTCAACTCAAACCAAGCAAGATTCACAAGTAAATCCGGCAATCCACACAGAATTTAACCTCCGAAGTTGACCAAACCAAAATCAGTGCAAGATTTCAGTATGTAAAATGTTTGTAAAGACCAAAGAAAAGAATTTAATAACCGGTAATGAGTCAGTAAGATGATAGATAAATTAGATAGAAACCACAGATTAATATATTAGAACAACATCAACATGGCGGCGACATTTCCACAGATTATTACTGTCTAATTCAACTTCTCTTAAGTTTACTCTGTCCTCAAAGTTCACTCTGTGGTCTTGATTGCGACGGTGGCGCCAAAACTGTACCGAATGTAATTACAAGTGTCCCAGCCCTGGCCGCTGCCTCAGACTGTCGGCCGAGTTCGGCTCGGGCTCGGCTCGTGAGGTGAATACGCCGACGTACGACTCCTCGCCTCAAATGAGGGGTACCTCGTGAGGACCTCGCGAGGTAAAATGAGGTGCTGTGCTCCCTCAACCTCAAATAATAATGATGAGTTACCCATACGCACGTAGCGATGTTCCCAAGGCATGCCCCGGCCGGTAGTTAATTAATTTTATTGTCTGGACTGGACGCAAAAACAAGCGTATTCATAGTCTGTCTGGTCTGTCTCTGTACTGTAAGTAAGTAATCACTACGTTTAAGTCTGGAATCTATAGCATTTAAGCTAATGAACTAGGGCGTACTGAGATATAAATGTAATTTACACAATAAGTTGATAGCGTGATTCAGAAAAGGGCACAGCGCCATCTAGTTCAAGTTTTGTTAATCAATCTTTTTTAAATATTTCTTATGATGTCATCACGTAAAATTATCGTCCGTACACCGACTTTACAGACAACCAATAATTTTTTAGTAAATAAAAAGTTATTCATAGAAATCAAGTTATTTTATTATTAATTGTTTAATGTTTGAGTGAATGTTTAGAAATATATTGCAGTCATGAAATGAAATTAATTTATTAAGTAGCAGTATTAGAATTTCATATTGTAAGATAACATAAAAAGAAGCAGAACTAAGTACTTTTGTAAAGTGACATCATCAACTAACTATTCCATAAGCTTATCCATTAGTTGTTATTTACTAAAATATTAAAATGTAACTGATATTGACTTGCATTAAAATATTACATTAACTCAAATTTGAAAGTCTGAGATCGTTAGAGCTTAAGGCAATTAAGTACATGTTTTGTCATAGTAAAATTAATAAAACTCGTCTTATATTATGACTTGCTTATAATGCAAGATCAGGAGGTATAATTATGTGACAATTTTAATTTGACATTTTAGTTGTGTTGTGGCCTTCATTCATATCTGAAGTTGTTTAAATTTAGAAGTGAGCGCGAGATATTAAAAACATTAATGTGTAAAATGAATTTGGTGTATATTATATGGTTTTGTATATTTATGAAAGAAAGCATAACATTAGAATGCTATTGGAATTCCTGTAACCATTTCCAACATTTATCAAGTAAGACACCATACGAATACGTAAGAGGAGACATAAGGGACTCAGTTTTAAAGCAAGATGGTGAGTATTAAATGTTTTGTTTAATAACAGATTTTTATTGAAGCTATGCTTATTGGTTGATTCGATTGAGATTAACAAAACATTCTACATCTACCTATTTTACTTTTAAGGATGCGAAACAGTTAGTGTTTGGAGCCTTATTAGACACGGAAAAAGAAGTCCTGGTATCGATTATTCTCAAGCTATAAGGAATGTGATAGTGCTAAGAGATTACGTTATCTCCAAATATGAGCTGGGCAAAAGTCCATATTGCGCCCAAGATGTCGAAAATTTACGAAATTGGCGCACTGATAATGATTTATTTGAGAAGATACATGCTTTAAGTGACGAGGGAAACCAAGAAATGATTGGCATTGGTAGAAGATTAAGGGGGGCATTTAGAGAATTATTGGAACGATTTGAAGAAGGCAGCTATAAAATCAGATCTGCTTATGGCCACTGGATAGAAAATTGTGTGATTGGTTTCATTGAAGGCTTTACTGGTGATAGAAATGAGACGTTTCTTGTTGAACCATCTAATGCTACCTATGATATTCTTGCTGTGAGTATAAAATCTTTGTGAAGATTCCAATAAATTTGCTTGTGTTTTGAATCATTAATATCTCTAATTACTCATAATATTGCATGTGATATGCAATATTCGTCTACCCCAAAAAATGTGCATTCTAACTATGTAATGCGAATTACAAGTACGCAATAACATGTTATGGAGAGTTTTAAACCGAAAAGTAATTTTATACCAAACGGATATTTTGTTACAGCCTTATGAAGCTTGTCCTAAATATCGAAATGAAGTCAAGCGGAATCCTCTCACTTATGCGGAAGTTGATAAGTACCAAACAACTGCAGAATATATAGCTGTAAGGTTTAAATATTTTAATTTTTAATAAATGGATTAATATTTTATTAATCATAAATGTTAATTTAAACGAATGTTTAACTATTTACAGATGAAACTTGGACTTGAACAGCGAATTGGTGTACCGTTTAGTCTCACGGATTCAAACGTTACTGCTCTATACGATATTTGTAGATATACCTCATCAGGAGTCAATAATGAGCCAAGTCCTTGGTGTTCATTGTTTACAGAAAATGATCTCAAAATTATTGAATACATTGGTGACCTAAGGCATTATTACAGAAATGGCTATGGTACACCAATGAATCCAATATTTGGTCGGTATCCCATGGCAGACTTGTTTAAGTCTTTCTCAGATAGCAAATTAGGTCGTGGAAAAAAGCTAACAGTTTATTTTTCTCATGCCACTATGATGGATATGGTGATTTCTGCTCTGGGGCTGTATAAGGATGAAAATGTATTGACTGGTGAATATAGAGATCCAAACAGGAAGTGGAACTCAAGCAAAATAGCTGCATTTGGAGCTAATTTAATAGCAGCATTAATAAGGTTCGAAATAAATTTTTTTATTTAAGGATTTTTAGAAGCGCTTGCCCTTTCGACTTGCTTAACAAATATCAATATTTTGGGCAAGTTGCAACTGTTTTATTGGTACTGCCATTAGTTTGTTTGTTGTTTGTACTCATTTTCCTGTTGATATAAAAATGTGATGATGATGGATTAAACCGGGGTAAGGAAGTAATCGAAAGTTTTGAGTATTTTAAATTTGTTGCAGGTGTACTACAGATAATACAACGACATATAAAGTAGCTTTCTACCTGAACGAAGATCTTCTCACCCCGTTATGCGATAGTGGCATTTGTTCCTGGGAACAATTTGAAAAGAAGTTCAGACCTTTCCTGAACACTAACATGGATTTTTGTTTCACTTGAGCATAAATGGTCTATTGATCATTGATTTGATAATTCAATTCTATCAAGTTTTTGGAATGGTTCTATTTTTTTTTAAATGAATTGAGTTAAATTAATTGAGTATGAACATAATATATAAAATATAATTTTAAGAATACATAGCTTGCATATCTGTGAATTCTAGTTTATCTACAGTGATATTCATAGTAACTTAGTATCGATGATATTGGAACAGGAAAAGTCAGCAAATTTTCAAATGATATCTATCATCAATTTTAGGATTAATCATATGAACATAACAACAACGACAACAGTCAATAACGACAACAACGACAACAGTCAATAACGACAACAACGACAGCGAACAAAAAAGAATATTCTTAAGCCACCCGAAGGTCTTCGACAAGGCTTAACGACTGTTTCCACCATTGAAAACAACCGGGACCGACGGCTTTACGTGCCCTCCGAAGCACGGTAGCGTCCATGAAATTTTGCCACTAGCGGTCACCCATCCACAAACCGACCGCGCCCGTCGTTGCTTAACTCTTTCGATCACATTGAATCGACGCGAGCCATTGGGCTATGGACGCTACCTTAGTATTCATAATTAACATAAAATAACGAAAAAAATTAACGAAATTATTATTATTCATCCATTAAAATATAGTTTTAAATGAAATTAAAATGCTAATTTTATTTTCGAAGTCATTTTGTCACCTTTATTATATATATATATATATTATTACATATCAAAATAATGGAAATATCATCAGCAAATAATATGACGCCCAGCAGCTACGTCGCGTGGAATCAGACATTCACTAATTTCTAAAACGGCAAAGTTTCATACTAACTTTGCACCCCCGTTTTACCCCCTTAGGGGGTGAATTTTCAAAAATCCTTTCTTAGTGCTCCCCTACGTTATAAAAGGAACCCCTGTGCAAAATTTCAAGTTTCTAACCCTTATAGTTTAGGCCCTGCGTTGATATGTCAGTCAGGCAGTCAGTCAGTCAGCTTCTCCTTTTATATTATAGATAGATAGATTAGATGTGGTGTCTGGGAGGTCATGTATACTAAGCAGAAAAAGGAGAGGTCCTAAGACGCTTTCTTGAAAGGCACTCCGGAGTTTTTTATTTTATATTTTGATTAATAATTGTGTTCATTATTTTTATGATCAATATTCGATATTTGACAACATGCATTAAAATGTAGGCAATTTACACATAAAAACAATAATTTTGATCATATAGACAAACTAGCTTTTGCCCGCGGCTCCGCCCGCGTGGTCAAAGGGAATTAACAAATAGTTGTTTATCATACATGACATATTTGTGGTGGATGAATAGTGACAGATCCACAATTAAAAGATACTAACTACTTAACCACTATACTAACTACTTCTAAATTGTTCTAACGCCATCTATTAACAATATCCGAAACTAAATATCTAGCAAATAACAAAACATCGATATCTTCCCATGGGGATGTTTTACCGCGGTAAAAAGTAGCCTACGTCACTCTCCACCCTCCTCACTATCTCCACACACAAAAACCATACCATATAATAGCTTCGTTGCGACGTGAAAGCCGGACAAACAAACAAACAAACAAATAAATAAACAAACACACTTTCACATTTATAATATTAGTATGGATTGTGTCGCGTCAATGTCAGTACACCGAGGTCATCCCGCTCACACACCAGTCGAATCGCGAACGTTGTTTCATTCATGCGTGAAAGCGAAAAAAATCAGTGTCGTTGTCATTTAAGTTGATATTTTTTTGCTATGATTACAAAAAATGTTCATAATTAAATATTTGGTCGGCAGCTTGTTATGCAATGACCTAACACACACGGTAGATTCGTACTTAGAATTGTTATCTATTGGGAATTAATGGTTTACATTAAGGTTGAATTGGGTTAATACGGTACTTAATGGCATTTTGGTTCGGTCGTGCGTATTTAACAAAGTATATTGCTACGTAAAAATTTATATGTCAAAAAGGTGACAGATTTCTCAAAAAAATTCACGTTTTTGTATGAAGTGTATCTACGGTGGCGGTAAATCAATGCTGCCAACCCTAAAGCGATCAAACTTATTATTTAGTTAATCTCTAACCAGACTGACTTTCTGACTGACACATGTATACTACGTCAAAACAAAAATAATATTCATCGTTTTCATATTAAAAATAATATTTCATATACAAACATAGGTAACCTCTTCTACAATGTTATTTTCTGGAAAAATTTTATAAAGTTGTACTTTTCTTTTTATCTCTTTCTTGACCTCTATGGTCAATACATAAAGAAAAAATTGTTTAAATATAAAAAATTACTGATCACGCAAAAAAACATTATTTACCTAATCTACTACTAGGTAGGATTTTCTAAAAACATTGCATTAGGGCATTCTTCATATGTTTAACAAAAGTCAAAAACACCAATTTTGTGGCTTAAGCTTTCCAAATGTAGGAGTTTCATACAAACTTTTAACCTACTTTTTCACCATTGTAGGGTTGTGAAAAAATCGTTCTCAGGAGACGTCTCCTTCCTAAAAAATACCACTGCCAAATTTCAGATTCATAAGTCATGTTACTTTTGGAGATTTTTTGTTTAATCAGTTAGTGGTTATTTTCAGTATAATGTATCTTATACGAATCACGTTTAGAATGTTGTTACAGTGCGGGTTGAATATCTAGTACTTCTGGTTTTGCTTGTTTTTGTGACTCAAAAGTCGATGAAACAATTTTATAAACTAGTTTTTATTTTGTTATTATCTGACGAGACGCCTAATCACGTCTTCATTCGGTATCAGGTTTTATCAGAAATACAATGTATTTTTAGTTTGTATACCGTTTAAGCTTCTGTGCATTTAGATTAATTTAAAAGATGAAGGCGGCTGTAACAGTAGTGTTCGTTATTTTGCTATTAGTACCATATGGAAATTCATTATATTGTTATTGGAATACAGGATGTCCTTACAAGTATTTCTCCAGTAAAACTCCCTACGATTCTATTCGGGGAGACTTCAGAGATTCTATCGTAAAGTTAAAAGGTATGATTTTTTATTGTAAAAATGATCTGCACTCTATTTTAATAGTGTATAATGTTTACATTGTAATCTTTAAACATACATTCAACATTGACTAAGTAAATAATATGTTACAAACAACGTATCTAATATTTGCTATTTTTCACAACAGGGTGTGAACCAATAAGTATCTGGGGGATAGTGAGACATGGGTCCAGGTCCCCAGGCCCAAAATACGCGATGCTTATGCAAAATGCGATTTCCATTAAAAATTACTTAATAGATAGTTACGATAAAGGTGACAGTTCTTTGTGCGCTCAGGATGTAGAAAATTTACGAAATTGGAGCATGGATAGTAAATTTCTTGAACAACACAATAAAGCGAAAAAGGTTTCAGCGAAATGTTTGAACTGGCAAAACGCATGAGAGAAGCATTCCCTAAATTACTTAATGATATGAATGAAAACAGTTACAACTATCCGCCCAGCCTTGTGTCACTGGGTTGAAGACAGTGCTAAGGCATTTGTAAAGGGTTTGGAGAATAAATATGTGAAAATGGAGCAATCTAAAAGTAGAAGTGATGTAATGGCTGTAAGTAGTTGAAAATAACTAGACATAGTATTGTAAATACTATGTCTGGTCTTTGTGTAGTGTAAATAATTTTTTTTTTGTTTGGATCTGTGCTTTAAATTTAAGTATAGATTTTAAATAAATATTAAAATATACCCAAGGTACAATGTCTTTTCTGACTTAATTTAAAAATTATTTCAGCCTTATATTACATGTGGAAGATATCAGAAAGAAGTTCAAAAGAACCCTGCTATCTACGCCGAAGCCGACAAGTATATGAATACCCCGGAATATTTGGCGGTAAGATTTCTGAGTAAATTTGCAAATCAATGCAATCGGCGGCAATATTAACAAGTGATATTTAATTTCAGGCTAAGGACAGAATTCAAAGGCGAAGTGGTATAGGATATTCATTAACAAATGATAATATCAATGCGTTATATGATTAATGTCGTTTCTCGCACAAAAATGACAAGTTTGGGACCAGTCCGTGGTGCGCCCTATTCACCACAGAAGATTTACAAGTACTTGAATATATACAGGATCTCCGACACTATTATAGGAACGGCTATGGAATCGTAGAGAATGGAAAGTTTGGAGGAATTCCTCTAGAAAATTTACTATACAACTTCCAAAATGTGAAAGCGGGGAATGTTAAGAAGCTTACAACATATTTCACTCATGCTACAATGTTAGAAATTATATATGTGTCCTTAGGCCTTTTCAAAGACAGTACTCCACTGACTAGTGCAAATAAAGACCACGACAGAAAATGGATGACAAGCAAAATTGCTACTTTTGGTGTTAATTTATTTGCAGTTCTAAACAGGTAATTGAATATTTATTAATTTATTATTACAATTGAGAGTAGGTTAACATAACAGGTAAGTTCCCAATCCGTTTACCTATGATATGGTATAGCTAGGATATGAGGCCAGGATACCATTGAGCAAAGTCAAGGCTTGTACCAGCGGTGACTCACTTACCAATACCAGTCGACAGTGTGGAAATACTTTATGCCGGCGAACATGTGCATGTTTGGCAGGAATGTACAACGGCATAACTGATCTGATCCAATACTAAAGGGTTCGAAGTTTTCCCCCTGATTAATTGAAAAAAATAATCAATTAATGACATAGCACGCCTTAATTCCAATGTTTCGTATCCTAACATTCCTTGCAGGAAAAGGCTTGGGTATGCACGTGGAAACCCCACATAATATCCATATTGCTTCATGTATAACCATCTTAAAAACTTTTTTTGGAGTTTCTCCAACATGAGTATATGCCTTGCATTATGCGGACTCCAGATAACTGCGTTACATTCCAAATTACTCCTTACAAAACTATTGTAAAGCGCTTTAATCGCCGCTACACTTTCAAAGTCCTTAGACTGTCTCAAAACAAAACCTAGTGATTTATATGTTTTTGTTGTAGTAGCACAAATATGGCGGTCGAAACTAAGGCAAGAACTCATAAAGGTTCGACTTTCCATTAGTAAACTACTAATTTGGGGGTAAAAAGTGGGTGGGGGGGAGGAGGGTGACTCCCCCACCCACCCACTAAAATTTGGATGGAGTTCTATTCATTTCCGAGCACCAAAATTTCGTATACTGGCTACTATTAATGAGTTCTTTACGTAAAAAAATATTAGCTCACAACTAGTAGTTATGTAATGGAATGTTGAGCCTAAAAATTTACAATTTTCAAAATTTTTTTTAAGGAGTTCTATTAATTTCCGAGCAACGAAATTTCGTATACTGGCTACTATTAATGAGTTCTTTACGTAAAAAAAAAATTAGCTCGAAACTAGTAGTTTACTAATGGAAAGTCGAGCCCTCATAAAGACTCCAAGGTCCTTGACCGCTGACTTCCTTCCTAATTCTACCTTTTCCAACCTATATTTGTACTGTACACACAGGCTTAAGCGCGAATGTAAACGATACGACAGAGCACTTGCCTTATCCCGTTGCGCCCAATCATTAACATTTGCTATGTCCTTTTGTAATAACTCGCAGTCCGATGTATTACCGATCTTTAAGAATTCTTACTTGAAATTGAATATATGTATGTACTTACTTGAAATCTTAAATTGTAGGGAATGCTGTACATAGGGTTGCTGTACATAGCGCCAGTGGCGGCGCCATGCTTCCATGGGTGAGCATGCCCAGTTATGACTTGCCCATGAGTACATAACCGCATTTTTTTTAATGTTGTCCCAACATTACGATTAGGTACGAGCTGCAGATAGCGAGAATACATATCGACGGGGGAAAGCGGAAACGTCGTAACTTGGATTTTGGGTTAAATCACCTTTTACTATATTGTTATATAAAAAAAAAAACCGCGTCGAATGGTCTATGTCTCGTTTTTCTATGATAATTTTTTGTAACGATACGACCTGGGATTTTTCCCAAGTTTTTGCACTGATAATAAGAAAATTTGTCGTAACTAGAGCAAAATCTGCAATTTTTGAAAATAAAACAGATACGACAATACGTCAAGTATAAAAAACAGTTACAACTTTTTTATTCATAACGGAATATTGTTTTGATTAAGATACGACATTTCTGTCGCCCAAAAAATTAACGTTGAATATAGATACAACAATTTCTTACGTACTGGTGCATGCATAAGAAACAGTTATTACATTTCAAACATTACATTTTAATGTAAAAATCATACTTACACCAAACAAATAGAGTTTTGTTTTGTATACAGAGATCAGTAACGCCACTTTACCTCCCTCCCGCCCCTCTATCGTGCGTGTAAAAAACTTTGATGAAATGTATATGTTTGAATATAATGACCACATAAGAGAAAAAGAAGAATCCTATCCTATAAAAGGTTTAAATGCCACCAAAAGCTTAATGATGTTGATTCCAGTGTAATATGTGCAAGTTTTGACATGCAAAAAGTCCTTAATACACCGCATGGTGACAGTATGGCATTATACTACTCTAGAAAAATAGCTGTGTACCATCTCACTATTTATGAAAGTAATTCTGCAATGTATGGACTGAAGTTGATGCTCGTCGTGGGGCTAATGAGATATCCACCTGTATATTTAATTACCTTCAAGAAGTAGACCAACGAGGAAATGTGAAGACTGTTCTATTGTACTGTGACTCATGTTATGGACAAAATAAAAATAAAACTATGTTGAGTATGTTAAGATATTTTTTGTCCATAGCTGTCAATATAGAGGTAATTCAAATCAATTATCTCATACCAGGTCATACATACATGCCAGTTGATAGCATGCACTCTACTATAGAGCGTGCTGTAAAGAAAACAACCTAGAAATGGCACGTAAAAAACCAGGTCCATATCGAGTCTCTATTTTAGAAGGCAAAGATTTTATGGGATTCGAAGAAATTGTGAGCAGAACATTGAAGAAGAATCAACGAATTCAAATTTCGAAACTATGTATTGCAACATTTAAAAAGGCGAACCCACACATTATGTTAATAAAAAATCTATGCTCCCAGATGCGGAAACAACATCAGTTTCCCTATGTAGCTTAGGAAATGCGTAACCAAAACTTTCTTTATATTTAACTCAGCTTCCAATTTCAATTCAAAAATATAAGGATCTTAAAAAGCTAGTGGACAAACAAATTATTCGCAAACGTTTCGCTCAAGAGTATTTGAATCTAAAGCATGACAAGAAAATTAAAGACGTTTTTGTTGAATCAGAGGAAGAAGAAGAAGATTGTGATTGAAAATAATAATGTTAAAAACGAAGTTCTAATATTTTTAAGTAATTTTCTATGTTCCTAATAATTTAAATAAAATAATTATACTGTTTTCCCAGTTTATAATGATTATGTTTTGTTTACTCTGTTTTAACTAAGAAAAGATGATTGGTTTTTGTTTTATTTCATTACATTCTTATATTGTAATGTTGATTACTTACATTTCCAAGTTGTAAAACTTACGAAAAAGATAAAAGACTTTCCTGTTTATTTTATTTTTAAGTTTATTTGCTGTAATTTGTTATCAAAACATTCTTTTTTACTCATTAAACATATTAAGTTTAAGATACAGCATTTAATTTTATGAACATCTGTAGAAATTTTTCTAGTTAAAACAAAACCTTTTATGTAATTTAATCAAATAAACGATATACAGCTAAATGAAATATGTTTCGGCATAGACACATTTTAGATACAGCAGATCCGTCGCTCAAAAAAATATGTCTTTTTAAGTTGGCCATACATTTCACCTCACAGATATAACTGCCTATTTCTGCTGCCTAAAATGTAAACATCAATTGGCGTAACTTATGAAAAATCAATTATAAACTAACTTTACGTCAATTTAGACAAAGACATCAAATAGGCCTTAGATAAATATAGGTACATTCCAACTTACAACTTTCTATCTCTATAAATATACAAGTTATGAATTTTCATAATCGTTTTTTGGCTCTAGTGTAAACTTGGGTTTTTCTAGATACGACGTTTCCGCTTTCACCCGTCGATATTCACAAAACTTTAACATCCATGACCTGAGTATACAAAATATCTGTCCACACTGGGCACGGGTCTCTTCACCTCCTCTTGGAAATCTTGGAATGAGACAGTCCACTCACCATCATAACCGAAACATTTCACATGAATGAACTCTGTCTGTACCATACAATAGCGACATCTAGTGAAAAATACTATATTATTATGTTCGAATATCGACTGCGTAAACCATTCTAGTAACTGGTACATTTAAAGAAACACAGATGGCGTAACAGGTGACGAATATTTAAAACAAAATAAAAATACGAATAATTTACAATTACTCTTTCACTCTACAGCTATTATGACATCATAACAAACTTCAAACATTGTTACACTGAAACCACCAATACATATTGAGCTAACTTGGATGCAAACTTATACTTTAATACAAATATTTTACCTTTTGCTCCAAGTCACTGTACTGGAATAATTTTCACATGCTCTCAATGAACAATAGTCTCCAATATAGCACTAAAATGTCACATTTTCAATTATACGTTCACGTTCATCTATGAAGCTACAAAAATTAAAATAAACAAACTTTTAAGTTCGTTGCGTGTCCAATCATAGCGAAATAATTCAAATAAATTATTTGACTTTGACTTTGATTGAAAAGTTTTGACATTGGTTGACGTTTGAGCAGCGTGGGGTTGCCATGTCTTACGACTAGATTAATCCCGTAACTTTTCAAATAAATAGTAGGTATAGAACTTTTAAATACAAGATAAACTATGTGTCCAATATGTACCACTAACCAGATTTTAAAACTTCTGAATACATAATTTACTAATAAATCCAAATGGGTACTTAGAATCTTATCATGTCTAGTCTAGTACGGGTAAATGAAAATATATTTATGTTAAACCATTTAGATTGTGTTAATCGGGTTATTTTAAAATAAAAACGCAAATTACATCAAGATAAATTACATTTATTGTCCTAGTTGTGTACCAACAAACTGCCTATCATTTTTAAATTTTACCCTAAAAATAGACAGCGCATTACACTCTGGCAAACAATCAAGGCTTCTACCAAAAGTTTTCGATCATTAGTTATGATTTTTCCCGACAGAGTCTATCTTTGTCGTTTTGTGTACGTTAGACAGAGATGTATATGCTGTTCCTATGCCTTTAAGTATATAAATTGCGAACCCGGGCTTCGTAGCTTGGGGTTTGTTGCGCTAGCTAGTTTATTGGTTGCGCGCGATTGCGCGTCGCATCGCGAGTCGCGCGGTTTATAGGTGATGAATGATTGATGTAATTCTGTTGCCTTTAGTGACGTTACTAAGTGGGTTTGGTGTTAGGCAGTCGTGGGTTTTTTGATTCTATGGTGGCCCCGCCACTGCATAGCGCTTCAACTTATACTATTATTAATTGAAAAATTGATTACCTTGAAGAATTTCATCACTGGTGGTCAACAATTGCTAAAGCTGGAAGAAAGGCACAGAGTAGAAATAAAGTCAGAAGGGAGTCTCTAAAATAAACAAAACAAATAGCAATGCAATTTATTATTCTTACAGATGCCAGAAAAATAGCTCAGATGACTACAACGTAGTTTTTTATTTGAACGAGGAGCCGATCAGATCAATATGCGAGGAAGGTGTTTGTACTTGGCAGGAGTTCGAAGATAAATTGAAGCCATTTGTTAACACTACCATTGACTTTTGCGAATTTGAATCCAAACCATACAAATAGCTTTGAACCATCCTAAAACTTATGTGATAGATCCAGCGGAATGATATGAGCATGCTACTCGTATATGCTTATACCAGTACAAGTGGACGCCCGCAGCTTCGCTCGCGTAGAATTAGACCCATTAACGACGTCTACCCGTCTAACGACTTCAAAAACGGCAAAGTTTCATACTAACTTTGCACCCCCGTTTTACCCCCTTAGGGGGTGAATTTTCAAAAATCCTTTCTTAGTGCTCCCCTACGTTATAAAAGGAACCCCTGTGCAAAATTTCAAGTTTCTAGCCCTTATAGTTTAGGCCCTGCGTTGATATGTCAGTCAGTCAGTCAGTCAGTCAGTCAGTCAGTCAGTCAGTCAGTCAGTTAGTCAGTCAGTCAGTCAGTCACCTTCTCTTTTTATATATACCAGTATTATTGGTGTCGAAATTAAACGTTTTTAGTTATATGTATATTGATTTGTTTCATTTCATAAGAGATTTTAAAAAACGGCGAATATATTTTAAAGCTTTACAACTTTTGAAGATGTCACACTAATATGGCACACTAACTTGCTTATTTAACATAATGTATAAATTAAAATATTATTAGAATTAATTAGGAAACAAGACATTGAATGAAAATAGACTACAAAGTGTAACACGTTGAACCCCTTACTTAATATACAGTGCTAGTTTGGCAAGTAGCTTTGGAATCGACAGCCATATCCGTTCTCTTAATACTAGCATCCGTCTCATTTTCCTCTCCACCGAGGATAGAGGATAGAGCTATTAGAGCCTTTTTTGAAAGCATTTATGGACGATTGTAATAAGTGGTCATTTGGTTCTTCATATCTAAGTAATTTATTAAATGTCTGAAACTGGCGAGCGGGCGAATTGAGCAGGCTTCTCACTAAATTATAAAATTTTAAACTAACGAATTTTACTGAGCAAAAGAGATTAATTTGTAGGCCAGAAGAATTAAACACATAAATTAGACGTATCAGAATTTATTCCTATAAAACTAAATGTCCTAATACGTTTGTCCAGCAGTGGACCTCAAAAGTCTGATGAGCAAACTGATTCCAGCAACCTGATAGTAAATGATCAACGTTGCCTAACGGACATATGTATCCCTCAGGGTAAGTTGGCTCTACGACTTACCCTATGATGATTTGCCAGTTAAGGAATCGATTTATATTATTCTGGAAGCGCGTCAAATGGAAGACAACAGTTTCTTCAAACTTTATTGTTTTGGCTTTATTTAATTTCTGCGGAAGGTCAGTTTGGGACAATATTTATCTGAAAATAACCTAAACATCTGGCTATAAAATCTGGCTTCTTTATCTGAGTGCATAAAGTGCACTAATTTTATTTTCAATACTCAAATATCTAAGCCCCTGATTAACTCGTGTGATCAGTAAAATTCGATACACTTTTGACAAAACCATATGTAATTGCATCATCCAAACAGGACCCAAAATAATTATTTCTCCCAATAGGCTCAAAACGAAAACGAAATTATTTATTAAATTAATCATTACATATTGAAATACGCAATAATTATGTTACTACAAAGAGTGGACGTAATGCGTGGATGCATTCTCACTGCAACTCTTATTGATGGTGAGATTTTGAGGTTCATACTCTCGTAGCTCGGGACCATGATAGTGCTACGTACCCCGTACTGGCCCGTACCTACCTGTTGTGAGAAGAGACGATGATCAATTTTAAAAGTTCTCATACTACTAACCAAAAAAGTATTATACCTACCTCGTATTGCCTACAATCAATGTAGCGTCCATAGCCCAGTGGCTCGCTTCGATTCAATGTGATCAAAAGTGTTAAGCAACAACGGGCGCGGTCGGTTTGTGGATGGGTGACCGCTAGAGGCAAAAATTTCATGGGCGCTACCGTGCTTCGGAGGGCACGTAAAGCCGTCGGTCCCGGTTGTTTTCAATGCTGGAAACAGTCGTTAAGCCTTGTCGAAGACCTTCGGGTGGCTTGAGAACGACACGAGATTCGACACTGGGTTGGTCACTAACCACTCCACCAATCCGCATTGGAGCAGCGTGGTGGAGTATGCTCTAGACCTCCCGCAGAAGTGTCTGTGGGAGAGTGCCCAGCAGTGGGGCGTCTATGGGTCGCAGCGAGCGATATTGCCTACAATGGAAAACCAGGCGTGATGTTGTATTAAACATTAATAACTGGTATATTTAAACTACAATATTTTTGTACCGGCTATATAATTAACCCCGGCCCATGTTCGAACCCGAAAATCAAAGCTCGGCAGCCATGGTCATTGATCATGATCACTTCGCCAAATATTCGTCTATTAGTCGTTAATGGTTCAATGTAAATTGTACGTTAGCCGACCTTCCAAAACAAAATCTAACGTACTTAATATTAAAATTTTAGTTAAAGGTAATTGAAACTATATGAATGTATGTATTTTAAATTTAGGGAGTTTAAAACGTTTTTCAACTTTTATTTTTGTTCACGCGAGTTGACATTTTAAGGTTGCTTGCCATTTTTAATGTAGGTACTTACTAATTTTATTGGTTTCACAGATAGTTGTTTTTATTGTTGACTTTTTTTCGGCCCATGTATCAACATAAATATACCTTCTAAGTTATCTTATTCAATTTTATTTGTAACTTGCCTTCGCCTGATTATTCACCGAATTAGCTAATCAGGAAATGCACTTGTTTGAATCAACCTATATTTTTTTCCTCCCCTTATGGATATAAGATAGCAAACGAGCTTGCAGCTGTTGGAACTAATATGTTGTCTGTATAAGCGCATTACATTTATGTATTGATCTGTAGTCTATTCTTGTTTGGGATACTCTGTTAATGTCATTCACACAGAGTACATTTTATATAACTGTTATATATTGAAACTCCGAGTATTGCTTGTAATGTAATTTATTATTAGAAGGCACAACATTCATGATACATTGTAGGTTACAGACAGTGTCATAGATTATAGATCTTCCATAGATATTGAACACACATTCAATATGTAGAGGTAACATATACAACATCCCTCTTTCTTTACCAGCTAAGCATTATACATAATCAATTAAATATCCTGGTCGTTTAACTTCCCTACCAGCTCTTGTTACATACTCTCTAGGTTGGCTTATTTTAGTTGGATTACACATTTCTTCATTTGTATTAGAACTTTTGTTATTTTCTATTTCTAGGTCATAATCTACTTCCACATCCTGAGGTTTGTATTTACCATTCTTAATTAAATCTCTCCTATTCCTCTGCACCACTCTACCTTCTTCAGTTTTTACATAATATGACCTAGGACCTTTTCCTTTCCCTATTACAATTCCTCCTCTACTAGGACCTAACTTTCTCTCTTTAATTTTTACAATATTTCCTTCATCTAACTCTGGTAGTTCTCTAGTGTTTACATTATAATATCTTTCCTGTTTCCTCTGTTTAACTAACAATTCCTTTTTATAATCCTTAATATTATTATTATATTTTGTAATACATGGTAACATGTTCTTTACTTTTCTATTGAACAATAACTCTGCTGGTGTCTTACCACTCTCTGAGACTGGAGTATTTCTATAAGTCAATAAACCTTTATAAACATCTTTATTCTCAATGATTAGTTTCTTTAGAATTCTCTTTACAGTTTGTATATGTCTCTCTGCTAACCCATTTGCCTGATGATGCTTAGGACTTACAATCCTATGAGAAAAACTCCACTCTCTAACAAAATTTTTAAATTCTATACTTGTGAATTGTGTACCAGCATCTGAATACAATGTTTCTGGAACACCATGTCGAGCAAAAATTTCTTTTAAACTATCAACTGTACACATTGCAGACAAACTCTTCAACTCTGAAATTTCTACATATTTACTGTAAGCATCTACTAATAATAGATATGGTTTGTTGTCTAGAAAAAATATATCAGTAGCTAAAATCTGCCATGCATAATCTGGAATTTCTTTATTTATTATAGGTTCTTTTGAATTTGAATTCTGAAATTTTTTACATGTATCACAGTTACTTATAGCATCTTCTATTTCTTTATTCATTGTTGGCCAATATAATGTGTTTCTTGCTAACATCTTACATTTTACAATTCCTAAATGTGCATAATGAATTCTACTTAACATCTCTGTTCTTAAACTTCTAGGAATTACTATCTGAGTACCTTTTAAAATTAAACCATTACACTCATTTAACTCATCTCTATAGCTGAAATATGTTTTTGCTTCTGACTGCACATCACATTTATTATTGGGCCATCCCTCTTTAATATAACCTAATACTAACTTTAACTCACTATCTTTAGCTGTCTCATCTATAATCAACTTTAACTTTTTATCAGTAACATCAAACCCACTCATGACTACTGCTACATGAGCTTCTATGTTGATATTAAATGTACTAGAGGTATCATTTAAATATGATCGACTTAAATGATCCGCCACCACTAGCTCTTTACCTGGCTTATAAACAACAGTGAAGTCATAAGGCTGTAATGCTAACTTAATTCTTTGAAGCCTTGCTGGACATTTATTCATTGACTTTGCAAAAATTGAAACCAATGGTTTATGATCAGATTCTACTACAAATTTTTGTCCATACAAGTACTGATAAATTTTTTTACAACCAAACAAAATTGCTAAACTCTCCTTTTCAATTTGACTGTATAATTGTTCAGTTTGTGTCAAAGCTTTAGAACCATAAGCAATTGGTCTATTATCTTGCAAAATAACTGCACCTAAACCATCCTTTGATGCATCTACACTTAAAACAATAGGTTTTTTAATATCAAAATAAGTTAAAACTGGAGGTTCTGATAATACTTTCTTTAACTGATCATAAGCTGCTTGTTGAGATCCACTCCAATTAAACTGTACATCTTTCTTAATTAATTGTCTTAATGGTGCTGTTATCTCTGAAAAATTCTTAATAAATTTTGACACATAATTTGCCATACCTAAAAATCTCATTAACTCAGTTCTTGACTCAGGAACTTTCATTTCAATTATACTTTTCGTTCTATCTACATCTACTTTTATACCTTCTTCAGACAAAATATGACCTAAATATTTCACTTTTTTCACTTTAATTTGGCATTTACTTTCATTTAGTTTAATATTATATTCTCTAGCCCTATTCAATACCTTCTGAAGAATCAAATCATGTTCCTGCTCGCTTTTAGCGAATATCAAAATATCATCTATAAATATTTCTACCCCATCTATATCTTTAAATATGTCCTTGAAGAGCTTATGGAACACTTCTGGACTTGAACTAAGCCCATATGGAAGTCTTTCAAAAACATATCTACCGTATGGTGTATTGAAGGTAGTCAGCTCTCGCGACTCCTCTGACAGAACAACTTGCCAAAACCCTCTGCAAGCATCTAGAGTACTAAAAATTTTTGACCCTTTTAATCTACTGGTAATTTCCTCTAATGTAGGTAATAAGTATTGTTCTCTTACAATCTGATTGTTGAGATGTTGAGGATCCAAACATACTCTAATCGAGCCATCTGGTTTTGAAGTCAAGACTAATGAATTTACATACTCTGTAGCTCTATCCATTTTACTAATGACACCATTCTTTTCCATAAAATCTAACTCTTTCTTTAGTCCTTTCAAAAGCTTAAATGGTACATGTCTACATGGTTCAATTTTACCTACTGCACTTGACTTTAATTTAATTGTATATTCATAACCTTTTATTTTGCCTATCCCATGAAATATATCCTTATAGTTATTTAAAATACTATCTAAATGAATATTATTTACTTTACATGTATTATTTCTTTGTATTAAATCCAATTTAATAATAGTAGGCAACCCTAAAACTGACTCAAAATCCCCTTTGCAGACATAAAATTCAAGAGCATAAATTTTACCATTTACTTGACAATCACAATATATTTTACCTAATATATATATCTTTATTTTGTTATAATTTGTTAGGTTTACATTAGTTGGGACATATTCCTTTATTTTTAAATCTTTACAGATTCTCTCTGATATAACATTACACTGTGCACCTGTATCCAGTTTAAATTTAATACAAGATTTATTTATGTACCCATTCTGATACCAGTTCAAACTATTTTCATTATTAATGCTGTCTACATTAATTGAACCTAATGATATAACATCTAAATTACTAGTAATATTATCTACTGACCTTTGAGAACGGCTTTTACACATCTTAGCAAAATGACCCATCCGCGAACACTTTAAACACTTTTTGTTATATGCTGGACACTTAGACCACTCATGCCGCTTACCGCACTTCACACATACTTTTTTGTAGGCACTGTGAGGCTTGCTTGTAGAATTCCTTGTTTCTTTAGAGATTTTCTGTACCTCTCTTTCTCCTTCAAACGCCTTCACTCTTTCAGCCGATAACTCTGCGACTTGGCATATCTGTATAGTTTTTTCTAAGGTTAGGTCATTTTCTCTCAGTAATCTATCTCTTAATTTGCTGTCCTGTACTCCTGCCACTATCCTATCCCGAATTAAACGGTTACTCATGTTGCCGAAATTGCAATCATTGCTTAAGTTTTTCAGCTCAACGATATACCTTTCGAGTTTTTCACCCACCAACTGGTTTCTTGTGAAAAATATGTGAGAACTCACACACTCATTCTTCTTGGGAACAAAATATTCCTCAAATTTACTCAGGACTTTTACATAAGTAGTATCTTCTTTTAATTCAAACGTCGAATATATCTCACTGCACGACTCTCCGATACAGTGCAATAGGAGTGCTACTTGTTGCTCCTCCGGCAACTTCGAAACTCCTGAGGCAATTCTGTAATTATGGAAACTGGTTTTCCATCGGTTAAACGCTTCAGCAGTATGTATTTGTAAGGGCCCTGGGGGTTTTAATCCTAATAAACCACTTACTTTTTCCGCCATACTGCCGGCTTTAAAATTGAATCTGCCTCAATCTTCTATATCTTATGATTTTCGACAAAACTTCTTCATGCCTTCTTTTATTTATTTTATTCTGTCTAGCAGCGCCATGTTATATATTGAAACTCCGAGTATTGCTTGTAATGTAATTTATTATTAGAAGGCACAACATTCATGATACATTGTAGGTTACAGACAGTGTCATAGATTATAGATCTTCCATAGATATTGAACACACATTCAATATGTAGAGGTAACATATACAACAATAACTGAAAGTCATTCATTCTATTCCGTTCCGTCTTGTCAACTATTCTATTCTGTTCGCATTGTAACTTGTGTTCATACGAATAAACCAAATTAAATACAATTCGTTTTATACTATTTTACCCATAATCTAACAGGTTATGGGCCCAGGACGTTTGCTGCGACAATAAATAGTACCTATGTAGTATTCTTTTAGTATTTAAGGGATGCACCCAATTTCGCCGTTTCCTTTTTCGATCTTGTTCAAAGCCTCCCAAAATAGCTATTAATTCGATGGGCTTCATTTAAAAATTCAATATTACACAGTACAACCGCCCTGTAGAACAAAATCAACCCCTATATAAATTTAAAAAAAAAAAAAATTATTTCCAAACATATTATTTGAGGCAATATGTAATTTTTATAAGTTGTAGTCCAATGTTTACAGAATATAAAAAAAATTTTGGAAATAATTTTTTTTTTTAAATTTATATAGGTTTTGATTTTGCCCCGCTACTCACCAGCCAGGTCTGCAGTTCCGTGTTGGGGTATAATAGGAGAGGCGTTGGACAAGTTTTCAGCTTGCCTCAAATACCTACCGAAAAATTGGTGCCAGCTCTCCGGCTATACCGACCTTTAGCATTTCCGCCTTTTGTACCATATTTAGGTATAATAAAGCGTTAATAAAAAAATAAAAAAATCTATGGTATTATTTACCATAACCTAAGGTAAGCAGCTTTGCTACTTATTTTATTGTCTAATAGTAGGGATCAATCTTATAGATCCGTAAGTTAAGACAGACATTCAAAAAGATGTGATTGTGCTTGATTAGTTTAACATTGCTAAACTACTTCAAAGTGATTTAATTATTACAATGTAAGTACAATAAAAAAATATAGTAAGTGCGTTTTTCCACTTTTATTATTTTTGTTTTGCTAATTTGAATGCTCTTGAGACCATTCAAATTACCAAAACGTGTTATCTGTGTGAAGCTTTCCAAATGAAGGAGTTTTATACATATTTTTAACCTACTTTTTCACCATTTTAGGGTTGTGAAAAAACCCTTCTCAGGAGACGTCCTTCCTAAAAATTACCACTGCCAAATTTCAGCTTCATAAGTCAAGTTACTTTTGGAGATTTTTGTTTAATCAGTTTGTGGTTATTTTCAGTATAATGTATCTAATACGAATCACGTTTAGAATGTTGTTACAGTGCGGGTTGAATATCCTAAGGACTTCTGGTTTTGTTTGTTTTTGTGACTCAAAAGTCGTCGTGAAACAATTTTATAAACTCGTTTTTATTTTGTTATTATCTGACGAGACGCCTAATCACGTCTTCATTCGGTATCAGGTTTTATCAGAAATACAATGTATTTTTAGTTTGTATACCGTTTAAGTTTCTGTGCATTTAGATTAATATAAAAGATGAAGGCGGCTGTAACAGTAGTGTTCGTTATTTTGCTATTAGCACCATATGGAAATTCGTTATATTGTTATTGGAATACAGGATGTCCTTACAAGTATTTCTCCAGTAAAACTCCCTACGATTCTATTCGGGGAGACTTCAGAGATTCTATCGTAAAGTTAAAAGGTATGATTTTTTATTGTAAAAATTTTCTGCACTCTAATTTAATATAATGCAGAACATACATTTAATAAACATACATTGTAATCTTTACTAAGATACATTCAACATTGACTAAATAATATGTTACAGACAACGTATCTAATACTTGCTATTTTTCAAAACAGGGTGTGAACCAATAAGTATCTGGGGGATAGTGAGACATGGGTCCAGGTCCCCAGGCGCAAAATACGCGATGCTTATGCAAAATGCGATTTCCATTAAACATTACATAATAGATAGTTACGTTAAAGGTGACAGTTCTTTGTGCGCTCAGGATGTAGAAAATTTACGAAATTGGAGCATGGATAGTAAATTTCTTGAACAACACAATAAATTAAGCGAAAAAGGTATCAGCGAAATGTTTGAACTGGCAAAACGCATGAAAGAAGCATTCCCTATATTACTTAATGATATGAATGAAAACAGTTACACTATCCGCCCAGCCTTTGGTCACTGGATTGAAGACAGTGCTAAGGCATTTGTAAAGGGCTTGGAAAATAAATATGTGAAAATGGAGCAATCTAAAAGTATAAATGATGTAATGGCTGTAAGTAGTTGAAAATAACTAGACATAGTATTTTAAATACTATGTCTGGTCTTTGTGTAAATCCTTACATTTTTTTTTGTTTTGAATTGTGCTTTGGATATAAGTACAGATATCAAATAAATATTAAAATATACCCAAGGTACATGTCATTTCTGACTTAATTTAAAAATTATTTCAGCCTTATATTATATGTGGAAGATATCAGAAAGAAGTTCAAAAGAACCCTGCTATCTACGCCGAAGCCGACAAGTACATGAATACCCCGGAATATTTGGCGGTAAGATTTCTGAGTAAATTTGCAAATCAATGCAATCGGCGGCAATATTAACAAGTTATATTTTATTTTAGGCTAAAGACAGAATTCAAAGGCGAAGTGGTATAGGATATTCATTAACAAATGATAACATCACTGCGTTATATGATTTATGTCGTTTCTCGCACAAAAATGACAAGTTTGGGACCAGTCCGTGGTGCGCCCTATTCACCACAGAAGATTTACAAGTACTTGAATATATACAGGACCTCCGACACTATTATAGGAACGGCTATGGAACCGTAGAGAATGGAAAGTTTGGAGGAATTCCTCTAGAAAATCTTTTATACAACTTCCAAAATGTGAAAGCGGGGAATGTTAAGAAACTTACAACATATTTCACTCATGCTACAATGTTAGAAATTATATATGTGTCCTTGGGCCTTTTCAAAGACAGTACTCCACTGACTGGTGCAAATAGAGACCGCGACAGAAAATGGATGACAAGCAAAACTGCAACTTTTGGTGTTAATTTATTTGCAGTTCTAAACAGGTAATTGAATATTTATTTATTTTTTTACAATGGAGAGTAGGTTTACATAACAGGTAAGTTCCCAATCCGTTTACCTAAGACACTGAACTTATTTTATAAGTAACTTATTCTAAATATTTAGCGGAATTTCAGTGAAATACAGCTGGTGACGACCAGAACAAGTCTAAGCTAGGATCTGAGCCAGGATACCATTGAGAAAAGTCAAGGCTTGTACCAGCGGTGACTCACTTACCAATACCAGTCGACAGTGTGGAAATACTTTATGCTGGCGAACATATGCATGTTTGGCAGGAATGTACAACGGTATAACTGATCTGATCCAATACTAAAGGGTTCGAAGTTTTCCCCCTGATTAATTGAAAAAAATAATCAATTAATGACATAGCACGCCTTAATTCCAATGTTTCGTATCCTAACATTCCTTGCAGGAAAAGCCTTGGGTATGCATGTGGAAACCCCACATAATATCCATATTTTTTCATGTATAACCATCTTAAAAACTTTTTTTGGAGTTTCTCCAACATGAGTATAGCCTTGCATCATGCGGACTCCAGATAACTGCGTTAGGTACATTCCAAATTACTTCTTACAAAACTATTGTACAGCGCTTTAATCGCCGCTTCACTATCAAAGCCCTTATGGACTGTCTTAAAACAAAACTAGTGATTTATATGCTTTTGTTGTAGTAGCACAAATATGCCGGTCGAAACTAAGTCAAGAACTCATAAGGACTCCAAAGTCCTTGACTTGGCTTACGCGTGAATGTAAAAGATACGACAGACACCAGCTTATTCCGTTGCGCCCAATCATTGACATTTGTTATGTCCTTTTGTAATAACTCGCAGTCCGATGTATTACCGATCTTTAAGAATACTTACTTGAAACTGAAATTGAATATACTTACTTGAAATCTTAAATTGTAGGGAATACTGTATTAATGGTATAAATAATCACGCAAACGCTCTATGCTGTACAAGAGCTTCAAATTGAAAAATTGATTACCTTGAAGAATTTCATCACTGGTGGTCAACAATTCCTAAAGCTGGAAGAAAGGCACAGAGTAGAAATAAAGTCTCTAAAATAAACAAGACAAATAGCAATGTAATTTATTATTCTTACAGATGCCAGAAAAACAGCTCAGATGACTACAACGTAGTTTTTTATTTGAACGAGGAGCCGATCAGATCAATATGCGAGGAAGGTGTTTGTACTTGGCAGGAGTTCGAAGATAAATTGAAGCCATTTGTTAACACTACCATTGACTTTTGCGAATTTGAATCCAAACTATACAAATAGCTTTGTCATCCTAAAACTTATGTGATAGATCCAGAGGAATGATAGAGCATTCTACTCGTATATGCTTATACCAGTATTATTGGTGAAAATAAACGTTTTTAGTTATCTATTGATTTGTTTTATTTCTTGAGAGATTTTTAAGAAATAAACGATGGCGTGGTTCGCTACACGATGACTGATACCTTAGTAATCGTGACAAAATTTTTGTTCCCAACACGATTGACAAATTTATTCTATTCTTTTGCTACCCTCAATATTTTTTTTATTTTTTTATTTATATAGGGGTTGATTTTGTCCCGCTACTCACCAGCCAGGTCTGCAGTTCCGTGTTGGGGTATAATAGGAGAGGCGTTGGGCAAGTTTTCAGCTTGCCTCAAATACCTACCGAAAAATTGATGCCAGCTCTTGGACCAATAGAAGGGGTCAATCTTATAGATCCGCAAGTTAAGACAGACATTCAAAGTGATGTGATTGTGCTTGATTTGTTTAACTTTGGTAAACTACTTCTTCAACTTCAAAGTGATTTAATTATTACAATGTACAATAAAATAATATAATAAGTGCGCTTTTCCACTTTTATTATTTTTGTTTTGCTAATTTGAATGGTCTCAAGAGCATCGTGATATCTGTGCTGTATGTTATTTGTAAATGTCAGGGATTTCCAAAAAAAATCCATACTAATATTATAAATGTGAAAGTGTGTTTGTTTGTCCGGCTTTCACGTCGCAACGAAGCTATTAAATGGTATGGTTTTTGTGTGTGGTGATAGTGAGGAGGGTGGAGAGTGACGTAGGCTACTTTTTACCGCGGTAAAACATCCCCATTTGAAGATATCGATGTTTTTTATTTGCTCCAGTAAGTCAGTTTACGTACACTTTATCTGCGGTCAGCATTACCTCAGATTCCTCTAAGTATCTTTTAATTGTGGAACTGTCACTATTCATCCACCACAAATGTGTCATGTATGTCAAACAACTCATTGTTAATTCCCTTTGACCACGCGGGCGGAGCCGCGGGTAAAAGCTAGTCTGTACATAAAAATATAAGTCTAAGTTTGTTCAACAGATTGGGAGCAATGAGAGAGACAAACACACAAATAGAGTCATCAAAATAAAACCTAATCTTCGTTTTTGCATCGGGGTTAAAACAGGTATTAATAAGAGATTCACACACACACAAACAAACACACCTACAACTTAACATATAAAAATTTTACGAAGGAAACCGGCTTGAACTCATGCGCCATTGTGCATACACATTTGAGACAAACCTGTCTGATGCGGCGAGTCACTTTGCACTAATTAGTTTTATCAGAATGAATTCAGAGTTGATTTGAAAAAAGTTAGTTAACCTTTTTTTTTGTTAAACCCGCTTGGTTTAACCACCTTGGCGCTATAGGAGGGCACCGATAGCTCTTTTGGACGGTATGAGCTCCCACTCTTACCCCGCCCGCAACTCCAGAAATCTCCTTTTAGTCGCCTCTTACGACAGGCAGGGACTACCGTAGCACTGTTATGATCCCTAGACAGGGACGTCTTCAATGGACGTTATGCCTGCCACATCGGATTTTTCACCGAGCTGGATTAGCACGCTCCTGGCTCGTTCGGTGTTTTCCTTGGCATTTACAATTACAAAAAGTGTCTCGCCTTAAGTCTTTGCTTCGATACCTGATACTATGCCATTTATTTGCTTGACCTCCTTTGACATTGGGAGGTTAAAGACCTGTTTGAATCTGATCAAGTTTGCCCTCTGAAGTACATAATTATTATATTATTCGGTATTCACAGCGGTGACATCCCAGTAGCTATCGAACTCGCCTCTCTCTCGAGCGGTCCGGGTTCAAAACCCAACTGGCACGCACCAATGACTTTTTAACATGCTTTTATTAGGTCCACTTGTATGTAACTCACAATGTAAGGGAA
Source organism: Carterocephalus palaemon (assembly GCA_944567765.1). Taxonomy (NCBI): domain Eukaryota; kingdom Metazoa; phylum Arthropoda; class Insecta; order Lepidoptera; family Hesperiidae; genus Carterocephalus; species Carterocephalus palaemon. The sequence goes on along the minus strand of OX155643.1, from coordinate 6,282,646 downwards.
TCTAAGATAGTTAATTTAACCATCTTCCAAGGATCGTAGCGTAATGAAAATTGGCAGCTGTATGTACTTCTGAGACACATACAATAATATGGTACTGTCGAGCTGATCTGATGATGGAGCCGGAAGATATTAACTACTATAAAGTGGAATCTAAGAGAGCTAATTTAACCATCTTCCAAGGATCGTGGCGTAATGAAAATTGGCAGCTGTATGTACTTCTGAGACACATACAATAATATGGTACTGTCGAGCTGATCTGATGATGGAGCCGGAGATATTAACTGGAACTTCATGATGGAATATCGTATCATAGTCGTGTTTTCACTTGTGGTAAGGTCTTGGAATGAACTTTGACCACGATTAGGTTTCAAGGTCTGATGATGAAGCCGGAAGATAGGCACTGGCATTCCATGATGGAATATCGTATCATAGTCGTGTTTGCACTTGTGGTAAAGTCTTGTAATGAACTTTGACCACGATTAGGTTTCAAGGTCTCATGACATCTTTTTTAGTTGGATTTTTTATAAAATATAGTATAATGACTCCCCACTGCCTCCCAGCCCATTCACGACTGCCCTGTCTACACCATTTACATAATAACTAGCTTTTACCCGCGGCTCCGCCCGCGTGGTCAAAGGGAATTAACAATGAGTTGTTTATCATACATAGATATGAACTTGAAAATGAATTTGCCATCTATTAACAACATCCGGAACTAAATATCTAGCAAATAACAAAACACCAATATCTTCCACCATGGGGATGTTTTACCGCGATAAAAAGTAGCCTACGTCACTCTCCACCCTCCTCACTATCTCCACACACAAAAACCATACCATAGAATAGCTTCGTTGCGACGTGAAAGCCGGACAAACAAACAAACACACTTTCACATTTATAATATTAGTATGGATTATAATTCCTCTGTGCTAAGACTGATAGTCTCCATTTTAATCGAGTCAAACCTGTTGCGTCAAATCAAAGTCGATAAGATATCTTTAAAATTAAAATCACGTACCTACCTACATATCATTAAAAACCATTCGATATTATGTATTTGTTTAAACTAGATATCCGCAAATTACACAATTGTATCTTTTAAATAATTCCTTTAATAACACACAACAAATATATTAATACACCAATGACTATGGCTAATTGATTACATTCATATTTGCTGTATGAGTTGAGTGAGCCCAAGCTGAGTGAGAAATAATTTTACAGAAAACTTAAAATGTTTGCATTAAAATTTGGATAGTATTTATATAAAAGGAAGATTTATTCTGTGATTAATAAACATTATGTTATTAACACGTAGACAATTGTCAAAACAGAATAATTTTCTACCTAAGCCAACCACTACGATATGCGTTCTTTCCGTCCGGCTAAAAGGGACATCCCACTAGTTACAACACATTCTACATTTATTTTCCAAATAACTACCGGCGCCGTAGATAATCATCAATCTGTGGCTCCGTCATAGGTTTGTGTGTAGGTACCTAATTGATTTTCTGAATTGACACATAAAAGATCAATTAATATTCAAGACTATCACGGTAATAGCTATTGTTAGCAAAGTTTATAAGAATATAACATTTATTATATTGCATTGTTGATGACAAACATTATATATCATAACATTTACTGGTATACTGAGCTAGTCAGAATTAGCATTTCAAATGGTAAATAACATTTCTATAAATAGAATAATTATTAAATGTCAAATTTTGAACAGCTGTTAAAACGACATAGCGTCAATATAATAGATTTAAAGTAATCCTTCACTTTTAAATAATTCAATTACATAGGTAAGTACGTATATATGTTTACAATCCATCAATAGATGCCACAAAGTTAACTAATTATTATACTTAGTATTACACTCTAAAAATAATGTGCTTAGTATCAACAGAATTTGATATAAATTGTATTGTCTATGTCCTCTACAGATAATATATACTCGTATTAATATAGTCCATGTTTGTGAATCAAAGCACAGTGGACACTAGGAAATGTATGCAACTACATATGCGACAGCATAAAGGATTAAGAATATTGAATTTTATGTTACATACTCAAAATTGTAAATAAATAAACACCTATAGTTACTTAATTACATAGCATAATAGGTAACAAGAATACAAACAAATTTATATTACGAGTAAGTAGATATAATACTATACAGTTGTTTATACACCGGTTAAACGTATTTACACTAAGGTTATTCAGCTATAAAGAATAACCAATCTCATCAATTTGCAGGCCAAGACAGAAGCATATTTATTTCAATAAATGGATTACAATTATTCCACCAAAATTACATTAGTAATTAATTATACTCATAATTTTATATTGTAACGTCAAAAGATTTAACAGGATATTATTATTAACATTGACCAATTTGATATTCCAATCAAAAGCAACAAATTCTAACACTATATACGCTAGTAACGACAGAAGTTATAGATAAAATAATGGCGTAACCCGACATGACATCAAGGCGACACAGAACCACATATAAACAAACACTAGTTTTTTAGCTGTCATTTTAATACTATATTCAACTTTAGAATTATTACGTTTGTGACCATTATTTTATGTTTAAAAGTAATTTAAGATTGCCTGATTATTAAAAACAATCCACGATGTCGTATAATATTGTATGTATGTATATAGCATTAATGATTAAAATTAGTGTTAAGAATACGCTACGTGCAAATACAAATCTATGTGTGTTCTTTTCTATGAAAATTGAAATCTACGCACATTTAATTTAAGGTAAAACAATATACTCGTATCTACTACTTTTGGTAGTGAATGACATGTTATCGTATCGTACCCAGCTAATACTTAAATGGAATAGGTAAGAATTTTGATAATATTTTTATAATACGCCCACTGCAATGAAAATATTAAATACTATATTTAAGTGATAAATACAGTAGGTATATGTAAAATTAAGTATTCATGTGATTTAAAAAGTATTTGCATCTACACGTAATTTCATAAATAATGAGTATCTGTACTTACTATTGGTTAGAATGGATAAAGTTGTTTTGTTTTTGTTTTTTATTGTATTATATTTATTTGTTTAGTTTTAATTTTAGTTTTTGTTATGTACGATGTGGATTCAAATTATACAAATATAAATAAAATAGTTCATTAACATTTTGATTATATTTGAAGCGATTCCAATCAACCACTATATTCTCTGACATTACCAGCTCTAGTTTCATTATAGGTGTAGTACTCATTACACCTAATGAATAAGGAATAAATAAATTAATAACAAAACTAATTGATACTATAATATATAAGTAACCGGGATTATAAGTATTTAAATTATGTCTAAAAATATTTTGCGCTTTTAAAATATTTTATTATAAATAAAGATGAAATTTGACTTTGGTCCGAGTTCGACAAGTCTATTTTTGCCAAAGTTATTAAAATTTTAATAAACGTACGCTTTTGGTGCGCAAAACAACGTACTATCCAAAGAAACGTTATTCAATCTTTAATATCTTATTAGAAATCGTTGTAGATCTTGAACCAAGTGTTATGTGTATTATATATGTGTGTCAAAACCCTCGACACAATTAAAAATGGCAAATTAATAAATTGTAAAGGCAAATCAAAACGATTAAGTACTTAAAGTTACAATAAAATTTAACACCTACAAAATTATCAGATCCCTACTCCAGCTCGAAATACATAGACGCTATCTAACACCTAAATTAATAATACTAACACATAATTTGCCATTATTGTTACACAAATTTCAACAACTGTTATATTTAGGTACTTTTAAAATTTCCTATATTACATTTAAATAGATTTTATAAGTAGCTCACGTTTGAAGTGATACTGTAATTTATTCGAGAGCAATGGTACTTGCATATTATTTGCATAGAACATTTTCATCAGCTTGCGCCGTCATATAGTAAAAAAAAAAAACATTTTAAAAAACTATTTTAAAGGAACTTGCTTAAAGTGGACATCTCGAATTCAGTTCAGTTAGTAGGTAACAGTGACAGGTTTGTGAGGGGAATTTAAAGACTCCAGTTTATCATCAATTTCTAAGGTCCATAGTCATGTCCAGAGACAAAATCATGTTTATTTGTTCGTCTTAGCAGTTGCAATTGGGGTTAGTGTTACTTTGCGGTTGTTCAGTAAGTTTCTGGCCACGAGCTCCTCCCGCCAACATGGCTGGCTCTGAATCAAGACTTTCTGACATTTTGTCGCAGATTATGTCAACCAGCCGCTCAAACACCGTCTGAAAATTTTCATAAGCAATTGTTATTTTGAAAGTAAGTAGTTCATAAGGAAATATAGTATTACTAGCGGATTATCAGCTTAATAAAAGGTTTACCGACGAAACGAAAATCTCAAGCTTTCTAGGTAGATCACAAGACCTCAAGATCAAAAATCAAGTACCTAAAGACGATATTTACTAAATTGTAGCCTGATACCTATAACCATACACATTACGACCAGAAGCTCTATGTTTGTATAGCTCGCTGCAATTCCGTATTTTGAATCGTTTTATTACAAAGTTTCATAAGACGAAAGTGTTCACTCTATAGTGGTCGGAAAGCTGTTTAGCCGCTCCCGACCTGACTCCTGCACGACACGCATAACATGACATAACACAGCCTTATAAGTATTATTTGCTACAGATGGCCATCGAACACTTCTGGAAAGAGCAATTTATATCTAGAACCTCGCATCTAGACAGAGTGATTGTTCTATCTATTGGCGAGGCGAGAGAGTACCTATCTACCAAACACTCTTTGGGTTCCTTCCGGTCGAGTGTCACATTTGAGTGACGGTGGCGCATTTTACCTAAAAAAAACTATTAAGTATGGGTCTCCCCCACAAACACACCTGTGGGAGGTCTAGAGCATACTTCACCACGCTGCTCCAAATGGGTATTGATAGAGGGGTTAGTGGCATTCCAGTGTCGAATGTTCTTAAGCTACCCGAAGGTATTCGACAAGGCTTGTTTTTACCACTGAAAACAACCGGGACGGATAATGAAATTTGTCACTTGCCACTAGTTGCCCATCCACAATCAGACCGTGTCCTTCGTTGCCTTACTCTGTCGATCACATTGATGACAATGACAGCGTTTCGCAAGACTTCTAAGGCGATGGACCACTATAACTATTAGTAGTATTAGTAATACGGCGACATAACTAAGTAAAATATTACGTCACCTTGACATAGATGTTTTCTTTGGCACTGGTCTCGTAAAACTCGACGCCGAGCTGGTCAGCAAGCTGCTTTCCCCGCTCCTGGCTGACCACGCGTTCCTCTTCCATGTCACATTTGTTACCCACTAGGATCACCTGGGCGTTGTCCCAGGAGTAGGTCTTGATCTGTGTCACCCTGAAACATGTCACGTTATTATTGGTTGCAATGTAGTTGTAGGTTGTAGGTTTTTGTAGGTGGTAGAGCCTATAGGGAACCAAATAGGTTTTATATGAAAGCTAATTGGTTCCATATAGAGTTCGCCCGGGGCAGTACCACCGCCCGCCACGGTACCTAGTACCATTTCTGCCGTGTAATAATTGTTTTTAAAGCAATTGTGGTCCGGTTGGAAAGGTGTGGATTCCGGTTACACTTCTTTAGAGGCGACCATCTTAGTCCTCAAGGGTAGCAACACATCTGTGACTGACTTAGAACGAGACTCCTACTAACAAGTACTAACTGGACTATTACTAACACCAACTAACAGGACTAACTATCACTAACAGTCCCCAGTCCTCATACCTACTAACGAACTGACCAACTAATGTTCTAATTAACTCTCTCAACTAATTGGACTAACCATCCCAGTCCCTAATTGAGTCTTGTTCAAAGTCAGTCACAGTTGTCATGGGCGGCAGCGGATGGGTGGTGCTGCAAGCTCGTTTGCTATCTTTTTTCCATAAAAAAAAAAAAAGTTCTGAATTTTTAATAGTACCGATATTTCATAACCATTACTGCCCTCAACGCAACCTATGATTCAATGGGTTCTTTTAGGATATAAAATAGGGTAGGGGATGGTTGACCCAGTTAGTAGAGGGTGATAATATAAACATTAGTTACTCCGTTCGTAGGCATGTGGACTTTAGAAGCAAGGATTGTTAGAGACAGTTTGTTCGTTACTTGGTGTTAGTAACTAGACCATTTTATGTTATTCAGTGTCGTTGTCAAATGGGTCATAGATGCGTTACTTTAAGGACTAAAATGATAGACTCTAGGAAAGTGTAAAAGATTTTAAAACCAATATTACACGTCAGAGATTGTACTTGGTACCAAGTTTAGGTAGTAATGGCGGTACTATCCCGATTCCCCTAGCGAGCTCAGAGCTTAAGAACCTTCATAGGTTTCATAATTTTCATATAGGTATTGCGAACCAGAATTAGAAAAGTAACGTGATTACATCTTTAACTTATTTTTTTGTACTTAAGAGTAAAACTCCACTTCCACCACCACAACCTTTTCTCTGTCCGACTGCTGGGCACGAGTCTCCTCTCGGAATTCAATTAGGCCTTCGAAAACATTATGGAGAACTCTTACATGCATGCAGGTTTACTCACGATGTTCCCTTCACCCTTACAGCAGGCGACATTTATTAATTTCTTAAAACTCACAAAGAAATATATCGTTGCCTGCCGCTTGGATTTGAACCCGGACCGCTCGAGTAAGAGGCTTGTTCGATATCTACTGGGCCGAAACCATTATATATAACTCCAACAACTTAGAAAATATTTATTTGGACATGTGGGTTTAGTCTGTATCATAATTAAGTCCAAACTAACTCACCAATCCTGTACACTGTTGAAGCTCTCCTCGTTGGTTATATCGTACATCAAAATGAAGCCCATGGCCCCTCGATAGTACGCCGTTGTGATAGTGCGATAGCGCTCTTGACCCGCTGTGTCCTGTCAGTACAATTCCACTTTGCATTTAAACACTAACGGCTCTATAAATAATCTTTTTTTTATTCACTAGACCAGGTTTAAAGTCAGCTTCAAGGAAAATCTTGATTACAAAACGTCGGGATAAAAAGAATATAATGATTGAATGATGAAGATTTTTAATTTCATAATTGTAAATACGCTGTACCTAGTTGCAAATTTTTATTGGTGTTATTTAAAATAAACTTTCATGTAAAAGATCAGAATTACCTACGGCAATTAAATAATATTATAAAGTAAAATATTTAACTACTAGTAGGTACTATGTAGATTTACACCTAAACTAGGACTACAAATGGTTGTATTGAGATTTTGTGGTAACAATTTTATTGAATGAAAAGAACTATATAACTTATGCCACCGTAACTCTACGTACACAGAATCGATTTTACATACCCATATCTGAAGCTTAACGCGTTTGTCATGTCGGAAGACTGTTTTGACCTTGAAGTCAATGCCGACGGTGGACACGAAGGCTGAAGTGAAAGAGTCATCAGCGTAGCGGAATAGGAAACTGAAATAACAACAGTGAGTACAATTGACGTGCGAAGCGTTCGTTCGTTCATATCGCCAATCGATATCTTGCGATTATATTTTACGTTTGACGAAGTGAATGTTAGTATTAAGTTTTGTAATAAAAGGGTGTAAGTTCGTCTTCTTTGATATACCAAGTAAGCTGGGCTTTATTATGGGCATGTAGCTATTGAGTTGCAGCCAAGCTATACTATACTTTCTAGCGTTAAAAATTGTATGCGCGAGAGAGTTTAAGACAATGTTCTGGGTAAAGTTTTAATGTGATCTGATAGTATGGTGCTACTTATAATTTAATTTGAAAATGTTCTTGTTCACCATCCAATCGCAGGGATGCCTGATTATTATGTCTACGAAATGTGCTATTTGCAAGCACTGAATACTATAAAAGTAACGTAACTTCTTCATTTTTACACTTAATATGTTATTAAGCTATATGAATAATGTAAGAATAACCTGGTTTTCCCAACGGAACTGTTTCCAATGATCAAAAGTTTGAACATGTAATCGAAATTTTGGTCCGCGGCATCCTTTTGCCATTTTGGATCACCTCCGCCGGCCATCTGAAACATTTAAGAAAATGTATTCAAGCTCACCAAGTGATAGAAAAATGAAATGTTTTAATATAATATTAAAAAAAGTTAGGAGAGTATTCTGAATATTCTAATGTCTGAATTTTCTGATTATTCAGTTAAATTACGTCCATTCCATTCATGTCGCTAAAGTATTAAAAACTACATTTAAATTTCAACTGATGAATACAGTGTGCTGCTTCTTTGCGAGTGCTCTGCCTTTGTCACAAATGGCACAAATGCATAAAACATTTCCCATACCAGCTCCAAGTTTTATGGGAAAATCGTCTTTATTCTTCAATGTGATAACATTCAAAATGAGCTTACAATTATGCGTACTATGGCTTAACGAATGTTAAATATCTTATCAGTTCAGAGCATTCAAATGAAAATTTCTTTTGTGATCTGAGCCAAAGAGTTGATATTGACCTGGCAAAATACTCAGTTTTTCCAATTGATTGAGCAAAACAGAATGTTTTTATTCTAGATAATACCACTAAACGTCACATCCTAAGCGATATGGTGTGGCGAAATTTAAACAAACAAAATAAAAGATTATGTTATTTTTAGGCATGTATGTGTATATTTAAATCAATTGCCTTCAAAGAAAATGCCTTTTTTACCTCAATATTAGGTGTTTAATTTTAAGAAATAAAATTTGATTTAAAAATTCCATAATATGGAAGCCTAAAAGCAGACATTTATTTTTCATAAAATATTAAACTACGTATGCGTAGCACTCTCTTGAAAAAGGTAACGCGATCAAAAAGCTATAACCAATAGATATTTATTAAATATCTACATTATTATAAAATCGATACAAATAAAATTATTATACAGGGTAATTCGACGTGTTCCCGTTGGGAGGTGATGGGGTGACTATTTGTGCTAATTTTAACCCCCCGAAGCAATATTCAATAGTGAACCATTTTTGAGTTATCATTTGTGTTTTACCTTTATTCAAAATAAGTCAAAAATGCAAGAACAAACTTTTATTAAAAAAAAGTATCTTACTTAAATTATTTTCAAGTATTACTAATTATTTCAATCATCATTGCTTGCTTTATGATAGTTTTCATAACAAATTAGTTAAATATTGAACCAGAATAACCCTTTTCCTTTCACTGAATTAGAAGGTACATTATCTTTTAAGATATTCGTAGTTAGAATGCGTGTGTGATTGTGAAGAAATGAAAAGGTAACAAGTACAGTAGGTACTAACCTTAATTTTTTACGTGGAAAATCGAAGTGGAAGAATAAATATTTATATATTTTATAGTTAAAATGACAAATCAGCGATGTAACCGTACAAAATCAACTATTGCCGTCTCCTTTGCACATTCACACCATGCAACGGGAGCGAGTGCCAGAGTGTTACGCGATTATCGATTTCTTCTACTTACTGTATACTCTCCGCTACAGCCAAACCACTTTGTAAATCCTTTTGAATTAGCTAGACGAATACAGTATGGGACACAAAGCTGCTATATAGTTTTGAGTTTACAGGATCGATATTATTTCGTAATGCACGGTGCTACACTTTTACCACTTATAAATTAGCATGAAAAGTTTTCTTTGCTTTAGGAATGTGTGCGTCTGTTTTGGCTAACTCAACTCTATTGTTAAAAAACACAACCCTAGGCTGTGTAGTGTTTCGCAATCACAGCTGTTATCTACGTCCTGCGAGCTTCTCAGAGTGCCAAGGGAGTGGGACAGAGTTTCAAAATGGCGGGGGGTTGCGCGCGCACTCGACATTCAAGCATTCAAGCATTCTGTCAAATTTACACCGAGACAAATCAGCTAATTAATATGAACTTGTGTATGATTAAAGTTTTAAAAAGTAAATATTAAATCCCTAATTTTATACTCACTCAATCAAGCAACTGTCTGAAATCAAATGGTATGTACCTAGTTATATAGTACCTACATAGAGTCATCGGAAAATTTGAATGACGTAGCCTGTTAGCTATAGGTACATACCTACTGAAAATTGATGGGTACTGGCGAATATATTTTTAGAAATGAGTGTACCTACCTGATGAGTACCCTAACCTCTATAATTTTATTTAGCAATTTATTTTCTACAATATTTATCATTTACCAACCAAAAAAAATCCCAATAAAAACATTCTTAATCTTAAAAAAAATATTACTACAACGAGGTGATGAAAAACAATATACCTAATACATATATGTTTCATTTAATGAAAGGAAGCAAAATTTTTCCGCTTCTTGAATGCCCGTGAGAGTGAATCGGCCAAATTTGATTAAGCTGTGGTGGGTAGCACTTGTTAAGAGTCCGATGGAACCTTGACCTCGCGTTGGCCTAATTGTACCAGATCTCTTAACTACGGGGCTAAGATGAACGAAAATAAAGATATTATTTTATTTACCTACTATTTTTTTGTCCTTTTATTTTATTCTTTACACAAATTAATTTAATATCAAAATCGTCAAATTATTTACATACATAATATCAAAGACTACTACTACAATAATTATGATACTTCTACTATAAACTACTACAATGGTATAAATCAGATGATGAGGAATGCTTGCTATTTTTGTGTGAGTGTATTGCAAGTCTATTTTTCACTATTTGTTATTTGTAATCAAACATAATAAGAATAGACATTGAACGCGCCATCTCTGTGACAAGAGCAGAACTAAATGCTACGGATGGGAACTACTTGTGCTTGAGTGCTACAAGCTCAAGTATTTCTGTACCTAACTGTACGTGTGTTGTTGTTAAAACACGCGTGTCATGATATCAATTTTATTATTAGTTTCACTTCCTACTGTAGATGTCTCAGAAGAAACTAACAATACCTATACATATCTAAAAAAATAGAGCTTGTGATAAGCACACACTAACATTTATGGATACAAGATAGCAAACGAGCTTGCAGCACCACCCATCCGCTGCCGCCCATGACAACTGTGACTGACTTTGAACAAGACTCAATTAGGGACTGGGATGGTTAGTCCAATTATTAATTACAATTAATCAAATACATAAAATAACATATCCGCGAGTCAGACAGACCTTTCCTCCTCTCACGCGGCGCTGTAGGCGCTCCTGCGCTGAGGGAATTCGGAGTTAGGGGAGATCCCCTCTATCCGGGCAATTGCTCCAGGGGTAAACCCCGTCGGTGACTTCCCCGCTGTTGAGCGTGGGAGCCAGTCGATCGTCGCGCACGCGGTACGCGCGCGCGGTTCTACTAGCCGTTAGTCGCTAGTTCCCCCCAGATGGTCGGGGGGAAGAAGGTCCAACAGCTCTCTAGGGAGCGGTCGGCCTTCAGGGGGGCGCGCGTGCAGCGGCGCTATCCCCCTTAGATGAGGATGTGGCCCATTGTCGGCGCGGTTATACATAACACGCGCCAACCGGATCACAAACTCATCTAGCGACTCCAGCCTGCAGTCGCGCGCAATCACCGCGTTCCGGACGTAGCGCCCCGCTCCTGTGATTTCTCGCAGGGCGAGGTTTTGCTGGGCCTGAAGACGCTTGCGCTGCGTGGCCGCCGCCAGAGCATACCATGCTGGCGCCGCGTACGTAAGCCTAGATCGGATATAGCACTTGTATATGCCAAGTTTAGTGCGCAGTGGTAATCGGGATGTCAACACGGGCCGGAGCATCGCTCTCGCGGCTCGTGCCTGGCGGTGCGCATGCACCACCATGGCACTCATCGTGAGTTTACGATCCATGTGACATCCCAGATACCGAACGGTCTGCTGCCACGCTAGATCTTCTCCATGCAGACGCAGCGGCGTCGGCATTTTACGCTTCCGGCTGAAAAGTATTGGGACCGTCTTTCCGGCGTTGACGGCGATCCTCCACTTATACAGCCAGTCTGACAAGCGGTCAAGCAAGCGCTGCATTCTTCTGACCGCCAGTTCCGGATCACGCGACGATGCGAAGAACGCGCTGTCGTCAGCGAACAAAGCGAGGACTACATCACGTTCCCACTCCGCGAGGTGCCCGTCGAGAGTGGGGATGTCGTTAGTGTATCCGCGAGTCCGGATGAGTCCGCGCCTGTATGTTAAATGAATCTTAATAAAAAATCTCGATACAGATTACATAATATTTTTTAAATTTTATTGTCGATCTGACTGTATGTCCATACTTGCACGATGAACTAAAAAAATAGCTAACTGGCTTAGAGACATATTAATAACTAGTGGACGCCCGCAGCTTCGCTCGCGTTACACATTCACTAACTTCAAAAACGGCAAAGCTTCATACTAACTTTGCACCCCCGTTTTACCCCCTTAGGGGATGAATTTTCAAATTTTTCTCGCCGTAAAAACCATCTTTGAACTTCAACGAACATTTAAAAAAAAGAATTGGCCAAATTGGTCCAGGCGTTGTTGAGTTATGCGCTTACCAACACATTTTGCGATTCATTTTTTTAAATTAGATCTAAGCAAACTGGTTTTGATTAAACTTGGTAACAGGCAATAAATCCTTGAGACGGATTAAGAATACATCCCGAACAGAAAGCATGATTGCTTTAAATACAGGATGAAAGTTTGTATGGGATTTTTCTCGACTATTATTTGATTGATTTGAAACTTGCAGCGAAGGTTTCCTATTGGTTAGTTGCCATCCCAGTCCCTAATTGAGTCTTGTTCAAAGTCAGTCACAGTTAACATGGGCGGCAGCGGGTGGTGCTGTAAGCTCGTTTGGTATCTTGTATCCATTAAAAAAAAAATATATATAAGTGATGGAGGCTTCGATGTAACATATTTTGTGAATTTTTTTAAGTATAACGCCAGTAAGAAAGAAAAATAGTAGAAAAACCTCATTTTGGTAGGGTTACTTGTACGGAGACCTTTTTGGAATCCCACTATTGTAGTTTTTTTTTGGCATAACACGCTATCTGTGAATTTAAGGTTTTCATGTGTAAGTACAAATTTCAAGATTTTAGTCACACTGCTTTCACCCGGGTATAAGCCGTAAGGATTTGTGATGATATGAATCATATTTCAAGCTCAGAGAAGTTACATTGGGTTGTTAGGTCCCAGATAAACTTGTAGTATGACAAAATGCAGCTTGCACTGTGAACATGTCGTGTTGAGACTTAGTTTAAACAACCTGAATTTAGTTGTATAAATTGGATTTACTTTTTCTTATTATTTCGACGTATTAACGCAAGGTTTGATCGGTCGGGCAACAACTATTTCTACTAACTTTAAATGCCCGAAGTCTAGATTTATGCCCAGTGCATGGCAACAGGCTCACCAACTATAATACGGATATAAACATAACTAATGAAAAGTGAGTTTACTACAATATACCTTATTATAACAAAATACAGAAAAGCTATCCCACTTTGTAATATTGATATAGATTGGGTTAATATGACTGATTGTGATCACAGTAGGTACTTAAATCATTTTTTTTTTATATTTCCATATTATTCTATCTAATTATCTGACATCTATGCTAATCTTTAAATACACATTGTTAGCACGTATAAAAATATTACTATGTCATGTGACGTATCGTCGCATGTGCTAAAATTACGATTGTAGAATTGACCTTTCAGCTTTCAGTGTCGTCGGGTATTTCGTAAAATGGCGGTCGAGCCGCGGACGCCATCGCCCGGACGAGAATAGTCGGTGCGTTGACGCGCGAAAACATAACGTCACATCACGTCATATGGTGCGTCTTGTTATGTTTTGAAGAAAACCAGACCATGGAGCGCCAGCTGAGCCATCTGTCATGCTTCTCGCGATATTTTTTACGGCGAACTGGTCTCCTGTTGAAAGAGCTTCCGACTGAGGTTTTTCCTTCGAGCTACGATATAGATTGCTTCAAGAAGAGTGTGAAACGCTTATTTCAAGGCAGGCAACGTACTTGTGATGCCCCTGGTGTCGCACGTGCCCATAGGTGACGGTGACCACCATCAGGCAGCCTGTATGACTGTTTGTCCATATGTATTATAAAAAAAAAGGATGAAGCTGGATACTAGCAAGTAAGGGCTAAAATCTCGGAACATGGAAAACAAAATTTAAAAAAAATATTTTTTTAAATCTTTATCGGTTCCCCTTCTAATAATTTTTCAAGATGCAGTACCATACAGGTTCCATATACGTCAGGGTAGGATTTGTGGTCATCTTGAGTAGGATTTGTAAATTCCGAGGTTTGTTCTTAAAAACAGCCTGGATTCCGATACTGGATCCGGAGCATTGCACGTACGGACTCGCGTCTGGTAGTGAACGTTCTGCACAATGGTAGTCATCCGCAGTGTGCGATCAATGTTGTATTCATTCGGATCATATCGGACATTTAAATGCCACCTTAGGTCCGACGCCTTTACGTCTTCGTGGAGGGCCATGAAGACCTAAAGGCGTCGGTATTTTACGCTTTCGACTGAAAAGTATTCGAACCGCCTTTCCGGTATCGACGGCTATCTCTCAATTATTCAACCACTGCGGTAGACTAGATGGTGAAGCAAGCGCTACATTCTCTTGACCGGTAGTTCTTGATCTCATGTATCTTTCCTAAATGCATTGTATGCATTCAATAAAACTATGTGCGATTTAAGAAATTAAATTTCACTTATACAAGATGTGTCCTTCACTCACTATAATGGCGAAGGACACATCTTGATGAGGAAACCTGCATGCGAGAGTTCAGCATAATGTCCTTGAAGGCATTTGAAGTCTGCCTATCCGCACTTGGCCAGCGTGGTGGAATAAGGCCTAATCCCTCCCATTCTGAGAGGAGACCCGTGCCCAATAGTGGGACAAATAAAGGATTGTGACGACGATGAATAACTTCTAAATACATTTCAGGTTGCTATAATTTAATGCACGCTTTGCATGGGTAGTAACATTACAAGTCAAACTGCAGTACATACCGCAGTAATATTTTCACCGTGCATATTATTAGTAATCACTGCAACCAACATTTCATCTATATTAATACAAATATTTTAATTTATTAACACGTTCTTATAATATCAATTAGTTTTTATCAATATAGCCAGATGCTTCAAATACTTTCATGTAGATATGACGCAGTAATATATACCTCTAGTCTATTACTTGTACCTAACAAGTAATAGAAAATTAAAATTAATTTGAACATCCACTTGAGAGGGTCCGGATTTTAGTCATAGTGGCACCCAAGTATGACTTTAATAACTTTCTTGAAAATGTAATCGATGCAGGAATGACCATGCATTATAATCTGTTTGATTGTTTTTCGAAGCAAAAGAAAGTCTTACCATAGCTTTGGGAGTTCAAATATGACAATATAAGATCACGGTTAAGGCAGTAAGGCGGTGTACTGTAATGTAATACTTAAACTTTACATTGGTAAAAATAAAAGTATCTAATCTATAGAACAGGCAAAACTCATAGTCGTCGACGTTTATTAAGGCGGTGCCAATATAAGATATCACTATCGACATTGGGGTCGCTCATTAATCTAAAACTGAATATTATAACTTTCAAGAAGCGTTAAAAAAGAAAATTAAACTTAAAATTATACTTACTCAAATAATCATTTTTGTTTCGAGTAATTTGTTAAATAATAATACAATGTGCTCTTTCTCCATAACATTAAATAATTAAAAGTAAATACTCGTGTTTCTTATATATAACTTACGTAAAAATCTGACCCTTCAGTCAAACTCAAGGAAAAAGCTTTTTTTCTGCTTTGAGGACGTACGTCTCTTATCCCAGCATAATGGCCTACTTCCACTTTAGAATAAGACACAGTACTCAGTAAGATATTTTCAAAAGGATAGGAATAATAAGGGTATCTTGTATAATGACAACATTAAATTATTACAAAATTTGAATTTCATGTTCATATTACTGGATTTCTACCGTTACATTATCGCTGCGACCCATAGACGTCCCACTGCTGTGCAGGGGTCTCCCCCACAGACACAACTGAAGGAGGTCTCGAGCATACTCCACCACGTTGCTCCAATGCGGATTGGTAGAGGTACGTACGTACCATTATATAGAACAATTTTATTTATTTTAACATCTGCTAATTTTCTGGAAATACATACTTACAAGCTTTACCGTACCGTTTTTAGATCTATAATTAACACGCTTTTATTAGCTTGGTATGTAAGTTTGTAGATATGTATGTACTAGTATGTATGTAACGGAATTTTCAAACGTGATTTTCGCTCATAACAAGAATCGACGACAATGCAAAAATTTAAAAAAAAAGTTCTACATTTTAGTTCGGTATCTATAAAAGCGTATTTTTTAGTTTTTTAAACGATTTTGTTATTGGTACATTTTACGGATGTGTTCGTCAGAGAGACTGTTATGGACACCGCACGGAATACCACGGCTGCGTTCTATCCATGTTCTATCATTGATTCCGAAGACCTCAATGCGCTGAGATGGAACCAAAACCAATTATTAGTTAGTAGATCGTTAGTTATCGTGATATTAAGTACTAATTTAATTCCTACAAAATTGAAATATTTCATAATCATATTTCATACAAATGTTGAAATACCTATATTTCAATTAAATAAAAATATTATTAATTTAGTTGCTTACAATATTTCTCCATCGCAAAAGTTATAAGCATGGAAAATGACTTCATTCTATTACATTAGCGCAAGTACAGCCCAATATTTTTAACAGCTGAATATTAACGTTCCTTTTACTGATACTGTCATTAGGAAAAGAAAACTAAAACGTACTTGTTTCTGGCTTCCACGTAGCGTAAGTTTGCATGTCGAGCCACTTGTACGTGTGTTGAGTGCATGCGATTATGCGAGGGTTGTCGCTCCGGCTCGGGACCGGGACGAGATTCAGTCCCTCTTCGACCAGCGCGCCAGCCTATCGCGCGCCCCGTTCACACGCGCGATACATGGACTACGATCGTCCAAACGAATACAAAACTTATTTATCACACCCCTAGCCTCAACCCGAATTCAGCGAACGAATAGTGACCAAAATGACTCTCAAAATCGACCGCGTGAACCCTAGAACTTTCAAATCCTAATTCGAGCCCAATCCTAATTGCACCCTGCTTTTAATCCTCTCTCCATAATGCATCTCACGGGACAGTTCTTCTGTAGCCTATTTATACACAAGAAACGACTGAAACTTTCTACCCGCAACCTTTAAAGTTTACACTCTATTTGTAAACTATTTACACGATTTTATAAATAGTTTTGGACTTTAATTCTTACCCTTCTTATACCTAATCTGCTAAGAAACTAAGTGTGACCAAATTATAAATGTTAGTATTGCAGCAAATTGTGACGAATATTCAAACTTTGTGTGATTAAAGTGTTGTATAGTTAATAGTTTGAAGTGTAGCCGTTTATAAACTAAAGTCATTAATATAGACAAACTTAAGTGTATTAGTGAAATTTGTGAAACCCTTATTAGTTTATCCTGAGTAAATGATAAAGACCTGGTAAGAATATTAATAGTTTTATCGACATTACTTTTATTTAATAGAGTTAAGTATATATAATGTTACGACAACACTTTTGTGTAAATTTTAGTAAATAAAAATTAATTTAAATCATTAAATAAGGATTATTTAAAGTATAACATCTAAGGTTTTTTACTTACAAAAAAATTTTATACAGAAAAAGTTTTTCGAACTTAAATAATTCGTAGAGTATCGTATCATTTAACATGCCATACACAATAGTAGCTATATAATATACCTACCCATTCGTATTTAATGAAAAATTATAACTAGAGTAATTATAACTGAACATTTTACTAATGTTTAATTTAATTTAGATACTGTAACAATGCTTGTGTTTAGTTAAAAATACATCTTGATGCGAGCGGAAGTCGACATTTGTTGAAAATTCACAAAATGTTTTGAAACGTTTACCAGGCGAGTGTTCCACTTTTTATTTAGCTCATAATGAGGACATTTAAATTTTGCACTGTTCTAGGGTGTCAAATAATAGACGAGAGAAAACAAGGTAACCGATTTTAATATTTAAGTGAGAACTTTAGAGATTCTCAAACGTTCCCTTTATTATAAAGATTATTATGATATTCTAATGCGAGTAATATTATAAATGTGAAAGTTTGGATGTTTGGATATTTGGATGTTTGTCAATCACGCAAAAAGTACTAAACGGATTTGGATGAAACTTCGCACATAGGTAGACAATAACCTAGATCAGCACATAGGATACTCTTCATCCCGAAAATATTTTCTCTTGGGATGCTTCACACGTTTGTTAGAAAGTTGTCTGGAACACCGTCAGCAGATGGCGCTAATGGACTAATTCTTGCTATTTATACGATTTCATTGTTTTTGTAAGGATATGTACCTAAGTATCCTGCAATTTTCTTTTTTAGAAGGAACAGCCACCTTTTGATTTAAAACAAGACAATTGCACATGAAAATAGAAATCTCAAAAGGTTTTCCACGGCATTTTTCAAACAAAACGGACTCTTTTTTTTCTTGCCTACTACAAAAAGTATTTTGCGTTTGAGAGGTGTAAAAACGATTTGATGGTTTGATGACATAGTTCTTTATGTACCTAATGGATTTTTAAAAATTAAATTGTTAACTTTTAAGAAAAAAATTCAATACATCTATGAATAATAA
This sequence comes from Carterocephalus palaemon, assembly GCA_944567765.1. Lineage (NCBI taxonomy): Eukaryota > Metazoa > Arthropoda > Insecta > Lepidoptera > Hesperiidae > Carterocephalus > Carterocephalus palaemon. The sequence goes on along the minus strand of OX155643.1, from coordinate 6,263,999 downwards.
CAAAACGGTTATAGAATTGTCACCAAGCAGCTGCGTTTTCCTACGTATACAAAGATCATATTATTCAACTTGTGCCAAGTCCAATGACATCGTGGGTATTTTTAATATGGTTTTACAATGCCAAGTGATTCAAACTACTTAATTATTTATATCATAAAATATGCTCATACAAACCCTTCCAATGATAAAATTATAGGTCTGTTTCAAACAACATCGGATAGCTCACAAGCAGGAAACATTTAAAAATACATAAAATACAGCTTTAATAAATCAAAGTAAACATCTTGAGTAACAGGATTACATGGTGCCATCTAACTAAATGCCCGATACACTACGAGTATTCTGGGAAAGTCATCTGTGAAGTACCGCTAATAATATCCCATGCGTGCCAAATTATGATCACATTTTATATTTAAAAATATTCCAATCTTAGACATTCTTTCTAGGTTAGGTTTACTTTCTATAAAGACTGACGAAATGCTTCCCGCAGACATAGAGGCGGAATAGACATCTGTATTCTGATGTAATTAGTTAGACTTGTAATTTGAAAAATGTTATATTGAGGGTTTCGTAAATATATTGCTTAAAATATAATTAAGCGTAATAAGTGAAAATAAATCGTTCTTTGTAACGGTAGATTTCCATTTCAAATGAAATTCAAATGTTGTAATAGCCTTTCAGTCCTGCTGAGCCTATCCGTCCTAGTAATATTTTTGACGGCTGTTGCTGCTCATTTCCATAGATGTCCCAGTCTGTTATAAGTCAACAGGACTTCTGCCTCTTCATTCACCTGAGAAACTGTGAAGCGTATCTACACCATGGTGCTTCTGTGTGAAAGCGTTAGTGTTAATTATCCATGTGGAAGGCTCTGCTCGAAGACCTCAGAGAGTCTATTATCGAGCATTACAACTTGTACCTACCGCCATTTTCACGTGCTTTTCGAAGAGCTCAAGAAATGTTTGCCACTGGTCGGTTAACATAAAACTCAGAGCAATGAGACCTTTATAAATAAAGCATAAAACATTATGCTAAATTTACTTAGCAATTTTAATGGTGTTAAAACAAACTGAATATTTACAAAATACGAACCTGGTTAATTTTCAACATGCTATTTCACGTAAATCAGATAAGGATTTATTTGGAGATATAATTTATTTATTTATTTAAATTTATCAGAAGATTTGCTTTTCTTGTCTTTGTTGTTAAACGTGACTCATGATTTTTGAGAAGTAAATGGCTTTATTTCTTATTTTATTCTATTTTTATCCATAAGGACTTTGGGAACATTACGTACCATAACTTTAAAACTTTGGCATCCTAGAATCCGTGCTCAATAGAGAATTGGTGGTATACAAGTGTTTGGTATCAGTCGTATAGTTTACTCATGCGAACACGTGTTAATGGTATATAATATATGCTCATAACTTTATTTCATGTATGTGCCATAACTTTTTACTGCTTTACTGTAAATTTAGACGACGTTGAAGCACCTATTCTAAATTATAATGCTGCTAATATTATCCATCGCGGTTGTGGATTGTTTGAAATTCGTATCCATTGGGATCTTTTTATTTGCAAAATATACATAAAACGAATTGTTATCAAATTAATCCTGCTTTCAATTAAATTAAAAATACCACTATCCCAAAGTTTTTAGATATATATTATACTCGAATGACGACAAAGAATGTACCTTTTTGTCTCTTCCTCTTCAACATTTTTGAACAAACATTAGATTTTTTAAATTACACACTGAGTTATGAATGGGTGTATAGGTAGACCCTATTGTGTTTAATTCAGTCTACCGAATCACAGCTAGGTAGGTGTAGGTAACCATTTATGGGGTGGACTAAATAACGAGTAAAATAAAGGACGCCTTAAATGACAATGACAATGTTCACATTGTGAACTCACCACGCAGTAACTCGTAGCGCGCCAGCGTAACAACCCCCAGCAAATCCGAAGCAACGAAAATAAAAATGTTGGTGACACTCGAGGTGTATAACAAATTGGATCTTCAATTTGTATAATAAATGGACAGAATAGGAACATATTTCATGTGAATTTTTTTACAGCAGGTTTTTAAAATAATGAAAAAAAAACTCGCGCTGTATCCAGAATAGAACTTCACTATTGGCCTTAAAATTAAATATTAAAAAATATTAACAAGGGTACGAAAAATTTTTTTCTCTGAATTCTGAATTCGTGTCATTCCGGATTCCTCTGAACTACCCAAGTATTTAATAGTACTCTGACAAAAAAACCTGCTAGAGTCTAGCTCGCAGTGAAACTCAATTTCCTCTGAGAAGCATTCATGAGGAAAAAATAAGAAATGTGAAAATTATCTACCGCTTAAAATAACGTCCGCGTCAGTGAGTATTTGTCCCGAGCGTAAAATTATAAAAAAATAGCTGAACCTAACCCAACAATAACTACATTTACAGTCCCAATATAGGGAAAATCGTAAAATTTTCTTTAATCTGTGGTGTTCTGAATTTCTAATGATTTCAATCCTTTCAAAATCTCCTTGCCGTGTATAACATGAATCTAATATTATCACCTTTGCATGCGTTTAAATTTCTTAACAACGATTCAGCGACGTCGGGAGAAGAATTAAGCGATTTGGTAGCTGAAACCACAAATTACTTTGTACCAAAATAAGCCTCTCATTTTTCAAATACGTACTTTGTTCTCCTTGCGTAGGCGATGACTATTGTCCGAAATTTGACCTGTTCACTTAGGTATAAGAGCCTGTTTGTAAAAAGCAATGGGACTAGTGGACTAGACAAACCACGAGTGGAATAATTACAGAAACTTTTTTTACAGGTCTCTTAATCACTTTACGATCCAAAACAAATTGTTGGAATTTCCAATAAATTTAATCTATGGCTTATAGTAATACTTAGGTGTTCTTTTTGTTAATCAACCTATCCCATTTTAAAGATAATAAGTAGTCTACTATCATTCTAGCCATATAACTGGCATGTATAATATTTATTTAATAATAGTGTTCATGTACGAAAAATAAAACGGCTTACTTATAAGCCAGATTATTACAACTTCTTGGGTTTTCAATCATGTTTATAATAATTTATCCATTCTAGGGTTGAGACAACGTGCGCAGGCTGCGCTCACAAATTTTTACAAAACTTAACAATAATTTGTGTTATTTATAGCTTAGGTATTAGCTTTACCCGCGGTTCCGCCCGCGTCAAATCGTTTCCTGTGCAGAATTACCTGCAGTTGAAAGTAGTTTGTTGTTAAGTTGTTAATCTGTGGTTTACAAGATTATACTTCGAGAGTTTCACACAGACAGATTTTATTTACTCTGATCTTTTTTTAAAAACAGTCGAGTTCTTTGATCATCAACAATGAACATACATTTTTATGATATATTCATTCATTATATTTATTCGGAACAACAAATATCGACAATTCCTTTGTATTTACCTGAATTCAAAGAAACGCGTGACTGTTAATAATAGAGGACAAACGAATTCCTCCGAAGATAATTTTGACGCGATCGATTGGCAAGTGTCCTAACGATTAATTCCAATCAGCGGAGTGTCAATTGAATTGTTCTAATTCTGGTTGAATTATACAGCAAGAAAATTAAACGAGCGGTGTCCGCAGAGTTGATTGTCTTCAGTCGATTACACAAATTGAATTTTTCTTGTTTTATTAATTACTTAAATGGCGTTTGCCGATTTCAATTAAATTATGTATTTTGGTGGTCATTATGGTGATGGTGGAAGTGTATGAAAAAGATGCAAGTTTCATTTATGCTTTGGGTTCTTTTTTCGGTTGGGTCGCGGTGATCCAGTGAGCGCTTTGCTGTCGTGAAGTGTAGGTACCTATAGTGGAAAGAATATCTTAAATAAATAATAAATATCTTGGACATTCTCACACAGGGCCATCTGACCCCAAAGGCGCGAGCCTGTAGAAGAAGCGGTTAATCTGATTATTTTACTTACAAAATCTATTCTACTTGTATTGATGTAACATGTTACATCAGTACAATAGGTACATCAATGCATAAAACGTAAGAACATATTTTGCGGCTACTATGACACATGTACATAACGGTCTGTGAACACTGAAGAAGTTTAAGCATTTTATGCTACTATGTGAGTATCAGAAGATGCCCTTCATCTTGGGTATATACATTTATTTTGAAGCTTTACTAAATTATTAAATCTGAAGAGTTATGTTCGTTTGAATGCGCTTATTTTTTAAACTACCCGACGGATTTTAAATATTATTATAGCATTCGATAACCTAAAGCTACCTAAAGCTAATGTAGGTATCAACATCACATTACAGACTCTTACAACTTTTACAACTTTGACTTTACAAAATAACGCGACGACGTAATATACATTTACCGACGAGGACGTAGTTGCGAGCATCAGCTCATAAAAAATAACCTAACCTAACAATATGGTCTGGATTAACTCGTCCGTAAGTCTATTAATGATGTTGTAAACGTACCTATACACAGTGTATGCCCCGAGCCTTGTTGTGTATTAATCCAGGCTTATTGTAATTGGTATAACTCCGCTGGTATCTAATCTTCAGCAGTGGAGTAGAAATTCGATCAATAGATAGCATCTAAAATAGGATAGACTCGTTTTGCGCCTACATGTCTGCAATTTGAAAGTAGGACGTTGGTTCCGAAAATAAATGCAAATTTTTTGTCACTGCATTCAGATTTTTGGAACAGTGACATTTTATAAGAACAGTTCCTGTATTTCAGTAGATACTTTTTAGTATATGAATAAGTATTTCAATAAATAAGCCAGAATGATAGGTTTGGAGGTTTATCAAACTATTACTTGCTACTATTTAATTTACTATGAATTAGAGAGACCATGAGAAGTGACCACATTTATTTATCTTTAGAAACTTGAAAGCATTATCGCAGTAAAAAACAATAACTGACAAATTAACTTACTAGCTTAAGACGCTGTAGACCCGCCGAGACCGCGTTTGCTAGTTTTTTGAATCCATGGGAAACATAAAAAACAGTGATTTAAAATTCTAAAAATAATATATGTCTTATTTAAGAATCTGTCGAACATCCAGTCGGGTTCAGTAACACAATTAGATTAACTTTACTCGATATAAAAAAATCCCAAAGTTACCCCTTTTTCTAATGTTTAATCTATCTTATCAGCTACAAAACAAACGTTTAATTTTTATTTTTATATGAATGAAAAGATAATAAGATTGTCTAGATCGAGTCGTAGATTTTATCTAGATAAAATGATTAAAATAATTACTATGTTGAAATATCTATCAAATGCGCGAGAAATCCAAGCAGCCCAATCGCGAGTCATACTTCAGTCGCGCGTCGGCGCTCTTAGACGGTGGACCTGTGTCAGTTTTTTCCGCGCAATCATATATTTAATCCGTCAAATGCAGCTCATAGCTCATGTCAATAAAATGCCACAGTAAAAGTAAAACAGTAGTTGGTAGGTGGTAGAGCCTATAGGGAACCAAATAGGTTTTATATGAAAACTAATTGGTTCCATATAGAGTTCGCCCGGGGCAGTACCACCGCCCGCCACGGTACCTAGTACCATTTCTGCCGTGTAATAATTGTTTTTAAAGCAATTATGGTCCGGTTGGAAAGGTGTGGTTTCCGGTTACACTTCTTTAGAGGCGACCATCTTAGTCCTCAAGGGTACAGTCACAGTTGTCATGGGCGGCAGTGGAAGGGTGGTGCTGCAAGCTCGTTTGCTATCCTGTATCCATTAAAAAAAAATTGTGTGTACTTATGTACACGCGTTAGAATTTATACTTCTTTGTATAACCTTTGCAAGAACAACCTGCACTGTCGATGTCTTATTTCAATCACCATGACATTGACGTTGTCACAAGAAGAACAACTGAAAATAAATAATTTTCGAGGTGGAAACTAGGCTATACCTAAAAGGTATTTAATACATTGAAAGTTTTATTATAACGCATTAACTATCTAGTTAAATAAAGTTTAATTACCGGAATGAGCCCGCAGACTTTGACAATTGAAAGTGTACACTGTCAAACCATTTTTTGACAATGTTGACTATAGCTAAATTTTTTACACTTTATTACTTCAATTCTTAATTTATTATATAGTTGACGTTTTGATTTCTTTTTTTTATCTTTCTTCTTTCCAATATAGTGCATTCTCACGTATTCATATTTTTCAATCACAGCTTTCAGAAAACTTACTCTGTGGTTAAATATGGCTGGTTACTCTAGAGAATGATGATGGATTTCTTTAAAAATATTAATGTTTATGAAACCTAACAACATCTCCAGGAATTCTAGAATAAATTAATTGTATTATACTAAAAATCCAAATCAAACTAAACATATTTAAATCTATACATATATAAAAGAAAGTCGTGTTAGTTACACTATTTATAACTGAAAACGGCTGAACCGATTTGGCTGAAAATTTGTGGGGAGGTAGCTTAGAACCAGGATACTTTTTATCACGTTCCGTTTGATTTTTTTTTATGTCAGTTGAAAATTTGACAATTTGAATTTTTGAAGTCGACAGGTGTGTTTGTTTCGAGTTTCTATAGGCTAATAATTGAGCCGATATTATCATTAACAATACCATACTGCGACCAAGACGGTCAAATCTTTACTGACAAAGACGCAATGCAAATAGGATTCGAAACATTGCGAATCAAAGGACTGAAGAAGAACAACAAATTGTTCTTGAAGAGCGCTTGTTGTAGTATGGCTCAACAAGTTCTCAATCACAGTGGATTAAGTTTCCACAATGTGCCCAAGAAGTAAACTCTATTAAAAGAAGGTGAGAAATGGCATTCTGCTTATAATAATATATCATTTATTTCAAGACAGAGTCTCATACACACACATTTATAGACAGTAATCAATACAATTAATTATAAACAGTAACCAATACAATAATAATACAAATAATACAAAAAATAAAAATGGAATAATAATAAAATTTGTTAGTACAGCTTAACCTACGTTAGTACTTATTAATTACTTCAGCAGGCTGGATCGTGTCAGTTTGTACCTATGTCATTTGATGGCATGTAGCCCGCAGCAGTATGACAAAAATGGACAGTCCAGTCTGCCTGCAATCATACGCAGGATGCCGTTGGAGCTGTCCCGCACCCGCCGCACAAGGGACGCCGCCCGCAGACGCATCGTGGCCCAGAAGCATTGGACACGAGCCTCCGCGAACATGCCCGATGCGCTGCAGAAGCGGGGCAGCCCCATCAGCATCCTGAACGCATTGTTGTACTGTACTCTCAGGTCCCCATACACTCTTTGAGAGTACTTTCTCCAAAGCCCACAGGTGTAGAAGGAGGTACAAAATGCTCTGAAGAGAGTAATCTTCACCTCCCTTGAGCACTGTCTAAACCTGCGGGCGATCATATTTGCTCGGATCGACAGAGCCCTTCTCTCGCGTTCAATATCCTCGTTGTCTTTGAGGTCCTTTGTAAGTATGTGCCCTAGATATTTAAACCTGTCCACTCTTTCCAACGGGACAGAGTTAAGCCTAACCAAGGGCACAGCTAAACCGCGTCTCTTAGTATCGACTTCAAAGACCATGAACTGGCTCTTCTTTACATTGTACAGCAGTCCATGCCCATGAGCGTACTCCTCGCACACTCTCAATAGCCGCTGAAGACCACAAACCGAGGCACTCAGCAGCACCATGTCATCAGCATAGCTCAGGTTGTTCACGCACACCCCGTCAATATGACATCCGACATGCATGCCGCTGAGCGCCCCGATCAGCTCATTTACGTATAGGTTTAAAAGCGAAGGAGAGCTGAGCCCCCCCTGCCTCACTCCACATTCCAACCCATACGGTTCCGAGTAGGTCCCCGCCCATCTAACACAATTGACCTGGTTGCCATACCAGTATCTAAAGATCCCTATGAGATCTCTTGGCATTTTAATTGTCTCAAGCTTTTTCCACAGGATGTCATAGGAAACCAGGTCAAAAGCCCTAGACAGATCGAGAAAGCATGCATATACTGGCGTTCTACGTTTTCGGTAGTATTCAACAGTATGCTTAAGGCCCAATATAGCACTCTCAGTGGATAGTCCCGGCCTGAAACCGAACTGGTTGTCGTGCAAAACTAGATATTTATTTAATTGGGCATTAAGCACACTGTCAAAAACCTTCGCCAATATAGTCGCTAATGAGATAGGCCTGTAGTTAAAACTGTCTGATGGATCACCCATTTTATTTTTTATAACAGGCACAACCACAGACCGCATTAGATCGTTCGGGAGATAAGTATGACTAATACACATGGAGTAAAGAATTGCCAAAACTCTTGGTACGTGGTGACCACCATAACGGAGGTGCTCGACACTGAGGTCATCATGACCAGGAGATTTCCCACCAGCGATATTCTTAATAGCGTTCATTACATCATCAGCTGAAAACTGGGTTATTTTCTTTACAATTTGTTCCTCCGAGCCCAGCTCCCCCACAGATGGTCCTAACGGCGATTTTATAATAAACTGACCCCTAAAGATTTCGGCAATACGCTTGGGATCACTTTCCCCAGCAACACTCACTGGAGGGCCAGGCCGAGAATTTAGTTTGTTTGTGGTTTTCCAGAAGGTACGAAACTCTTTATTAGAGTGTTGAGATGCCAGAATATCCATTTTAATTTGATTTTGATTATTCTGATTTTGATTAGCAATTTGATTAGCTGATTTGATTAGCTTAGCAAGATACCTTGTTACGACGCAATTATTGGACAACGTAACGTCAATTCTAATTTCAAACGCAATTGTATTCAAGAGTATGAAACCAAATAACACTCAAGATGTGATTGGAATCACATTGATGTTGGACAATAATTGATGTTGTTTTCAAGAGAAAGAGTCCTGATCTGGCACCGTATGACTTATTTTGTTTCGTATAATAAATTTCCTATTTAATCCTATCCTATATTATATTTATCTAAAATAAAAATCTGCTGAAAGGGATACAGTTTTTATCGCTGGAAGACGCGCTAACAGCGTTCGAGAAGGCAGTGGAAGGGGTGTCTGCGGCGACTGGAAAAAATGTTTCGAAAATTGGTTCAGACCCATGAAACTTTGTAAAGAGGATGGTGGAGGGTTCTTTGAAAAGATTTAATTAAAATATTTTATCCATAGAAGTTAGTTTTTTAGTTTCTCTAAACTTTCTTTGTGTTCCACGTACATAAATAAATAAATATTTATGAACAATCCCACCACGTTAACCTAGTCCCGTGGTAAGCTCGTAAGAACTTGTAATACGGGTATCAGATAACGGAAATAAATGTAAGAAATTTTATATTACAGAAACAAATGTCTTGTCCAAGGCGGGATTCGAACACGGGAACCCTTCCTTGGGTGTCGGCCGTCAAACATACAATATAATAAAATAAAGGTATAGAATATTAAGATTAAGAATATTAGATATTATAAAATTGTACCATTTGAAGTAAATACACTTTTTTACAAATAAATATTTTTGCATTTGTATTATCTTTCCTTCTGTTAGAATACTGTAGTCATATTGATATCACTGTACTGTGACATCTGTGCTACGGCCGCCTGCCGAACTTTTGGCGTGTAACACATTGACAGCTCCCCGCGGATTGCCCCGCACCTCACCCCCTCAAATCGACCGAACGCCGGAATATAGGGCCATAACTATCTACATATTTTTAACTGGTAGTAACAACTACAATTATCTAATGATTTATATTTATTTCATTAAAAATAAGTTATTTCTAGTTTCACATGTGTTAAACGTTTATTATACCTAGAATATATGTATGTTTTATGTATGTATTATATTGCGTATGTATTTATGTATGATCGTATTTTATGCGTATATATGTATGTACCTTTAATATTTATATATGTATTATATTTATTGCATAATATTTAAATTGAACTGTTGTTTTTAATATTCTCAAGGGTTGGCTGGAAGACAATGATTTTAAGCATTAAGTCCGTCCATTGTAGACTACAATAAAGCGTAGAATAAAATAACAATTTAATATAATACAAACCAGTATTGTATGTATGTGCATTAATAGTTTTCATTTCGTTTTAAAAGCAAGGCCACTAAAACACTTAATTTTTTAAATATTTTGTACACTGTTTAGGCCACTCGGTAAAATCATGTTCAGTAGGTAAAACAGTTTATCTGATTTATAATTTATAGCGCGTAAAAATTGTAGTCTTAAACTTTCTTAAGTCACGAAATGCTACTCAATGTCATAGGGTCGCGAGTTTTAAGAAAAAAAATTAATGAATGCCATGAATTATTTATAATTATCTACTCGTATTATACCTGACTGCGGGACGCAAATAAGGGTAGGTATTGTGTTTATCAGTTCATGTATGTATGTTTGTTCCTCTATGGCGTTCTAGAATCAATATGAAACAAGCATACCTAATACATTAAACACAACTAAAACGTAAAATGTATGTTAATGACCGTCTATGAATATGATTGTTTGAGGTGACTATTGTGAGATGGACGCTTTTCTAACTAAAGACGTCATTTAGAACATCAATAACGTCCAAATATAACTAAGTTACATATAATTACGAACAAAATTAGGCAAATCGGTGACCACTAGTGGTACCTACTAAGCTAAGCTTCAACCCATAGACGTCCCAATGCTGGGCACGGGTCTCCCCCACAGGCAAATCTGCGGGAGATCTAGCTATACTAGATATCCAATGCGCCTCCGCATTTAGTGGGTTAGTGGCCAACCCAGAGTCGAATGTTCTCAAGCCATCCGAAGGTCTTCGACAACTTCGACTCAACAATTGTTTTCATCATTGAAAACAACCTGGACCGACGGCTTAAGAGGATATGAGTCGACACTTTTTCCATACAAACGTAGTCCCCTGTTTCCTCCTAGGGTAAAGAAGTTACAGAATTAAAAAAAATATCATACGATTTATACGTACCTCTGCCATGCCTGTACGTTTTGTTTTTTTCATAATTTGCTTAATAGAAGAGAAAAAAAATCTTTTAAAATCAAAAAAATCGACTTTTTTTACATACATTTTCAAACATCAAGCAAACTGGTAATTACTAACATATCCCAAAAAAGCAAAACGTACGGGCATAGCTTAGACCCTGTTCTACATTTAAACTGAAAGAAATATTGAAATCGGTCTAGATTTTGAGGAGGAAACTGGGGATTACGAAAGGACGATTTTCTTAATTTTACGTAGGTAAAATCAGTTCGAGACTGCACTTCTCTCTATCGCACGCTAAGGGGTAAGGTTGGGGGTCAGCGCGACGGCAATATTTTTGGTAAAAACCTATTCTTCAAAAGTGACGGTCGACTGGTGTGCTCTTAACATGCCCTCCGAAGCACGGTAGCGCCCATGAAATTTAAGCTAGTGGCAAAATCAGCCATCCATAAACTGACCGCGCCCATCGTTGCTTAACTCTGTACATTGAATTGACGCAAGGCATTGGGCAATGGACGTACCTAATAAATGAAACAAAAAAAACATGAGAGTGCGCTTTCAATCGCTCATTTTACATAAATACTTAAATTAAAATGCTGAAATTCTTTTCAGAATTCAGATTCTTCTGAATTTGATCTGAGAACCTGAATTTGAATTGAAATTTTGCAGTTTGACCCTTACCGAAGCAAACTCATATCCCAGTTTCTCCTCAAGAATCATGTTATTTTACTTTATTCTATATAGATTACATTATATTATTTCTACTCACTATCGAATGAATTATAATCTACATTATATTCGACGATTATCATCCTGGATTAAATTACGTAAACAGTTTACTACATAATATAATCTGATACTGAATTAATTAATACTTGTGTATTGACATGACTGGCACGGTGGTTAATTGAACATGTCTACATATTGTTGGGTTCATATAAAATATATCAAATAGGTACTCGTTGTTCTTAAATAATGTTGTTTGTTGAAAAGGATACAGTCATGTTAATTTATAACATTTCGAGATATTTTGGCTTGGAGTTTTCGCAGATTCTTTTAATTGACTTTGCTATTTTGCTTTACCAGCATATCTGTTATGTGAAGTCACATAACATAACATAATAAGTTTTAAACTAGGAGTCGCCCGCAGTTTCCCTCGCGTGAAGTAGACATTCTGACAGAACCTTCCTTATTTTCTAGATTTTTTCGAAGGGGTACCTTCGTGTTAAGCCGAATAAATCGTTTTCACAGTATGCCTGGACAAATAATATTTCCCTTCAATTTAGTCAAAATATTCATCCCCTTTGTAGGTTGAAATTTAAATAAAAAACGTTGAATTCACATTGGAGATTACATTATTAAACCTCAATTTGAGAACAATAACATAAAATATGTTTCGTCCAGTATCGAGTCATGGAAATTTTTAAATTTCTCCATTAATTTGCCTTCTTCGTTTTATATTTGTTTTCTGAATCTGGTATATACCTACGTATTCCATTATTTATGTAAGGATTGTTTGTTGCAAATTTAAAATGAATCGGATGAGATTTAACAAAATCACATTTCTAAGTGATAAAACGTTATAAAATGTCATTTTCAAAAAATATTCATTGTACAGAAAATCTTCCACTTTAGGATAGGAAAACGTTAAAATATTGTCACCAACATGAGGCAATTTACAACACGATTGCGTAAGCAAGATAAAAGTTGTAACATTATTGAAATAACTATGTAGGTATGAACTCACTTAGTCGGAAATCCAAGCCAGGCATAATTAGTGAAGTCTGACTGCTCAAACGAAATAGGATTAACGCTTGGCGCTACTCGCATTATACCTACCTATGTAGGAAGTTTCACGCCTGCTTGGGTCGCAGAAATACCTCGAGCGCTGGATTGATATGATTTCATATGACTATTACAACCGTGTAATAGTCATAATAAAGAAATAAAAGGAAAAACGTAGATAAATGTGGGCCAACTGTGGATTTCCCACATTGGCGTCTTTGCCAACGAAGTGCCTTGTGTGTAGAGAATTGAAAAGGATATCTATTATAAGATAACAATGAAAGACATCTGAAGGAATCTAAAGATAAACAATATAAATTATATGAATGAGCGAGTTGAAGAGGAAATAAGCCTTCCCTGGAAATTGATTTTTGTCCTACTGTTATGCTGTGGTCTCCACTCTCGTTGGGAGGGTTTAGGCCAATAGTTCACCACTCTGAACAAGTGCAGATTGACAGACTTCACATGCATAATGTTGATGTTTTCTTTCACTTGTTGATTTTTTTAATCACTTGTACTTGTAGTAAATGACTGTTTATTCTCCTCTGTTTTCGGTTTTGCTATTCCAAGGGTAGATAATTTGGTTTGCAAATTCTGCGCATATTTAGAGAAAAGAAAAAGAAAAATTACCTTTTGATGAGACCTTAATTATAAACACAACATAAAAAAGCTACGGTCCTTAATTTTGTACTTCTCGATCACAGTTTACAGAACGAAAGGCAGACTGAGTCTTCCTTAAAATCTACGTGTAACCACATATCCTAATGTGTTGAGTGACATTTAGCATTGACTCTGTAGGAACTTCTATACTTACTACACACTTGTATTTGGATTGAATAATAAGCAGGTTAAATGATATTTAATAACTTAAATATTAGAATTTTTTTTCTTTAGTTATCTCATAAACTTACTTGTATATATAAATAGGAAAGTGTGTTTGTTGGTTTGTCATTCTTCTGCTCCTTATCGGATTTTGATAAGTTTTTATCTTTGGTGTAGTTATCGGTCGAAAAAAGCTATCCTTTTTTTATATTTTAAACCAATTTTAGTAGGTAGAGGTAGTAGTAAACTTCTGCACGGAAATCAATGAAACGTGGACGGTGCCCCAGCTAAAGCTAGTGTTGAAACAAAAAATATTATTCTTCAAAATATTTAATTTTATCAAATTAAAACATCATCTTTATCTTGTCGATTCTTTTACATGATAGATAAAATTAGATACTATTATACTATTATATTTTTGCAGATTGCTGACAAATATTGTTGTCAGAAGATAGATATAGAAATAATTGATTGAACGACATTAAAAGTTTGCATTTAGCCAGCCTGGTCCATGATCAATTCGTCAAATAAATTGTTTTAATAATTCCGTCATTTGTTTCGATATAAAATAATCCGATCTCCCTGAGGCCCATGGATATTTCGCTAATTTAAGGCAATTATTTCGATCGAAGCTGGTAATATGAAACATGTAGGTACTAAGTGATCCGCGAAAACATTTAGGTAAATAATATACATAACAATAAAATTATTACTAGCAAAAATATATTTCCTGTTCCTTTTTTCCGGCATGTTTGGTAAGGACTCACCTTTCAAAAATTCTTTAACCTTTATAAAGCTGCATCTTCACTGGATGACATAGGCTATATAACATATCTAGGTGTAAACGAAACTGAAACTATTGTTATGTCTAATTCCACGCGAGCGCAGCTGCAGGCGTCCACTTGTTAATGATAATTTTATTGAAAAACTGTTAAAAATTGCAAGTCAACATCACTTTAGTTTAGGTTATATTTAGTCAGGAGTTTTTAACGAGTGTGCTAGACGTTTTTCAAGAGCAGAATATTCCAAAGCAAACGGGTGAAGCACCAGGAAACGTCGAGCTTATACACTTGCATTGGAATATGTAAAATCGGATACTTTGCATTCCGCATCCAGAGATTTTAAACAGTGCCATTACGATCCAACCTTGCCAAGTAGATATTTTGTCTACAAGAAGCATGTTTACATACCTTCCTACTTAACGAAACAGCGAGTATACTAACAAAGCGCGAATTACTTATGTACTTGCTTAATAAAATAAGGAGGAGTAAGTACGCTCTAGGCCTTCTCAGCATATTTATTTACATACTATTAAAATTAGGTTTACCCAAACTTTTAAACTAGCAGGGCAACGATTTTTCACTGCCCACGATTCAGACAAACTTCTTTCGCTTCATTTACTTCCTTCAGTGTCTTCATATGGCACACACATCTTTTCTGTCCATGAATTGAAATAGTTATAAAATTGTAATTCATAGTTCAAAACTTGATAGTGTGATGAATGTCCAGTATCTTTTCTCTGATGTTATGTAGTCCGGGTTGGTAAAAATTTCCGAGAAGAAGAAGAATGGACCGATACAAGAACAAGACTTACAAGATAAAGTATTTAAATAATCATGATAGCAGTTTGAGCAATGAATCTTCACATACTATTGAGGCTTGGCCCATAAGCCACTGCGACCTTAAAGATCTATTTTATTTGCACTTGGTGTAATACCTAATTTAAATAAATCTGCTACCCCTGTGGTCACATAACGTCAGGAAGGAACACATCAAACCATTACCTTGTTGGAGGTTAATGAGGAGTCCACCACTTTATCTATGTGATGAATGATCGCCGCAATACTCTGGTTAAAGCCGAAATTACAGTAATATTAATACCATGTACAGAAAAATTAAACAAAAACAATAAACCAACCAGAACCAACTAACCTTTTTCGTTAAGGTTTTTTGCCCATGTCGTGTATTGTTTTCGAGGTAAAATTTACTTTCTATCGAATTTAGGTAAGTACGAATAGGTAGATTCGATTTCAAATTATTATTAAATTTAGCACACGTTAAATGAATATGTTTAAACGCAAATCCAAATAACTTAACCTTATCTAGATAACTTTCCAGACCCATAAAACTGTTCATAACCATTTGTTATCGTTTCTTAATACAATTTTACATTAAAATCACTGCACATGTAAAACTACGCCAGTATTCATTTTCTATTTGTATATCACGTGTCATGCTATAAATACAAAATCGATTATAAACAAGACCCTCTTACAGCACAGATTCCGGCGTCGCGGCTGTCAATCTGGAAGGTTGACATCGCGTCTGGCGTGAAAAATTTCAAAGGTCGTGGTTTGAGGAAATCGTTGGGAGCCAGCAAATATGCTGCAGCCACACTAACCTTTAATACAAAGCGATTTTAATTTTTATCATCACAACTTACCAACGTCCTAATGACTTAGTAATCCTACCGCGGTGCGAAAGGGTTCGTTAATTACATATCTACATCAAAATAACTTTACGAAACTTTCACCTTTTAAGTAAGTGATATTTTATATTGTGAGTATGAGTGTTTGTTTGTGCTTCGGGTTACAATTTAAAAAATTTCTGCTGAAATGGTCTTATAAGTTCATACAAATTTGTTTACCAATATATTTACATATATCCATACTTCCATACTAATATTATAAATGCGAAAGTAACTCTGTCTGTCTGTCTGTGTTGCTTTCACGCCAAAACTACTGAACCGATTTAAATAAAATTTGGTACACAGATAGTCTAGAGCCTGAGAAAGGACATACTTTTTATTTGGAAAAAAGTGTTGTAAGGGGTTGAAAAGGGGGTTGAAAGGTTCTATGAAAGTTTTGTCGTTTTCAGAACTAGAAGCGTAAAAATTTATATTATAGGCTGTTGATTAGATATATAAATAAATATGGCATTCAAAGTTTGTAAAAATTTTGTAAGGGTGTAAAATAAACATATATTATTATGTCTAATTCCACGCGAGCGAAGCTGCGGGCGTCCACTAGTATATTATATATTATATATCATACTCGTATAACTCGTACCATACCTGTCCATACCTTGAGAAACCACAAACAGGCCCCATACACACTGAACGACAATAATATGCGTTTATCCTTTACGCGAGTAAACTGAATAATAGTCACTTAGTATGATGAGTAGCGTCCATAGACCAAATGGCTCGCATCGATCGTAGGTGATGTATGGACAGGTATGGTACGAGTATGATATATAATATATAATATACTAGTGGACGCCCGCAGCTTCGCTCGCGTGGAATTAGACATAATAATATAAGTTAAACAAAACGGGCGCGGTCGGTTTGTGGATTAGTGAACGCTAGTGCGAAATTCATGGGCGCTACCTTTCTCCAGAGGGCATGTTAAGCCGACGTTCCCGGTTATTGAAAATGACAAAAAAAATACTTTTTGTCCGCTAACCTCTCCACCAATCCGCATTGGTGCAGCCTGGTGGAGTATGCTCTAGCCGTCCCGCAGCTGTGTCTAACAGTGGGACGTCTATGGGCTGTAGCTGCTGCAGCTGATGGATGAATAAATTATTTTGTTTTAGATGTTGGTAATTCTGCACGGTAAAAAGCGGTGACAGCCCAGTGGCTATCGAACTCGCCTCTCACTCGAGCGGTCCGGGTTCAAACCCCAGCGGCACGCACCAATGACTTTCTAAGTTATGTGCGATTTAAGAAATTAAATGTCACTTGCTATAACGGTGAAGGACACATCGTGAGGAAACCTGCATGCCTGAGAGTTCTTCATAATGTTCTCGAAGGCATGTGAAGTCTGCCAATCCGCACTTGGCCAGCGTGGTGGACTAAGGACTAATCCCTCCTATTCTGAGAGGAGACCCGTGCCCAACAGTGGGACGTCTATGGGTCGCAGCGAATTCTACACAGAAAGTAACCAATCTACTTAAGCCCTAAGACATGCGAACAGCTGACCAGATCCCGGCCACAGGTGGAACGCAAAATACAAATTTAGCTTGTGACTCGTGGCCGTTCATTGTCACCACACTCGCCAAGGCCCAACTACAAATTGTTGGCCCATCTAACGCAACGCTATACTGTGAGTGTGAGTGACACTACGCGTATTATGTAATTAATTTTTTTTAATGTTTATCAAAACATAACATCTATGATTTTTAGATTTCGTATTATTTCACAAGTTTTGCAATAGCAATGTTTGTTAGTTCATTTAGTTCGAAATCTTGTAAGCTGTTCATGACATATTACCGCAAACGGAATAGAAATACCTACGTGTTGGTTCAATTCCGATGGAAATGATGTAGTTAAGTTTGACCCTTAAAAACTATACTAAGCGATGAAAATCTGAATTAGGACGTATATACGATGGCGATCGAGTTTGCTTGAACACTATTGAATGGGACACTAGCGCACTATAGGATAGCGGCGTTATTAAGAACTAAATGAAATCTTGTAATAATGTTATAAAACTTCAATGAATATTAAATATATAAACTTTATTTATCAGCATACACAGTATCATCACAACAACACACACAAATGCATCCCTCTTTATTTTCATGATTACAATGGGGTCAACGTCTCCTTTCAGGAGTTCAACGAGGAGTAGCGAATGAATTGACACACTAGTCAGACTAGCCAAATTCTTATTAGCAAACAACACATTTGAAAACAATAATTATACTTTTAGTAAGGCAGCACAGATCACACAATCACCGGAATTTAATCTTAGAATTTTAACATCAAACACACATAATTAAAAAAATAGTAGGTACTTACGCTTATTAAGTTTTAGATAACTTTTTAACAAGTTGCAATTTTCATCCAAATCACAGACAATATAGGGATAGTACTTTTTTAAGTTCATAATGTAGTTGGTGGCATAAAGCCATAGCTGTAAAAACAAATTAAAATATTTTTAATTGTTTCAGTCAGAATGTAGATGAAAATGTTACTTTTTTATTATTGCCTAAAATATATTATTAACTGTTTTAGTCTAGGTCTTCCAGAGTCTTCAAAGTCCTTAAGAGGATATGAGTCGACACTTTTTCCATACAAACGTAGTCCCCTGTTTCCTCCTAGGATAAAGAAGTTACAGAATTAAAAAAAATACCATACGATTTATACGTACCTCTGCCATGCCTGTACGTTTTGTTTTTTTCATAATTTGCTTAATAGAAGAGAAAAAAAATCTTTTAAAATCAAAAAAATCGACTTTTTTTACATACATTTTCAAACATCAAGCAAACTGGTAATTACTAACATATCCCAAAAAAGCAAAACGTACGGGCATAGCTTAGACCCTGTTCTACATTTTAACTGAAAGAAATATTGAAATCGGTCTAGATTTCGAGGAGGAAACAGGGGATTACGAAAGGACGATTTTCTTAATTTTACATAGGTAAAATCAGTTCGAGACTGCACTTCTCTCTATCGCACGCTAAGGGGTAAGGTTGGGGGTCAGCGCGACGGCAATATTTTTGGTAAAAACCTATTCTTCAAAAGTGACGGTCGACTGGTGTGCTCTTAAAGTCTTCAGAGTCATCTCAGAGTCCTTAAGTTTTGATTATAATGTTGCCGGGGAAATTAATTATACCAACAGTAAAATAATAAGGCTAGGGTAATTACTTGTACTGACCCATGCATGTAGATATAATCTCAACACCTTAGCGATCTCGGTAACGTTTGAGAAGACTTGTGTAGTAATTTTCGACTGTCTTACCTTTACACATGGCTGAGTTATCAGGAAAGACCAAAGCAAAGCCATTCTCAATTTTCAATTTCATTCTCATTTCACGTCAAGGTGACTGGGTCTCCGAGGGCAAAGGAGATTGACACTTTAATTATCTTTGAGAATAAAGGTAACATGGTTTTAGGTAAGGTAAAACAGATCCTAGAAACCACAAAGCAGCGAACGTGGGTGGCTATTAAATATATGAGCGTTTAATAAACGTTTAATAAACGACGCTTATTAACCTGGCCGTAATTATGGCTGTGAGGAAACGTTAGCTGTGAGCCACTATTCATAATACATACATAATGTAATTTTCATTCTACGTCGTGTACTTTCCTGACACAGAAATTTTTCATTATAGTGCTTGTGCTAGTGAGTTGGATAAGGTTTCAGAAAACTAAAAGCGCGTTAGAATAAATAAATATCATGGACATTCTCACACACGGCCATCTGACTTCAAATTAGCCGCGAGTTTGTACTATGGACACTATGGTATCTGTATATGTTTGTATATCAGAGACTGATATACATATATATATACATATTTAAATAAATACTTAAATAGATAATATTAACATCCAGACACAACAAACACAAGTGTACGTATTGGCTAAATTTTATTCCACATAAAGCTACTTAAATGGAGCTACATAGTTCATGTAAATAATATAGAATTGAATCGATCCGCATAAACATCGAACATCAATAAAAATACATCACACCATTATTCCACAATAATATTTGCGTTTGGCCCGGCCATTGCTTCAAGATCGTTTTACCACCAAAACCACTCTTCGCCATCTTGGCGCTGGCTAAATCTCAAAGATAGAACAGAAATTATATTTCCTGTTTTACAGGATTGCATGGAGAGTGTCTGTTTACATGTTTGTACATCAGTAAAATAATAATGAAGTACTTCATTCACTATACTGTGTGACCTGCCTAAACAGAGCGTGCTACGTTATATATATCTTACGTCCTGAAGTATGGTAGTAGGTTACTTTACTGACTGTGAATTTATGTGGGACGAAGCCTGAACATGACGTCAAGTTTTGGTTATATGTGGAATGTTAAAACCGCATAGCATTGAAGGTAGGAATTAGGTGTATCATATGAATTGAAATTCGTATTCGGTAACGCCGTATAGGTCTTTATGACTATAAAGCAAAAGTCCATTCGAAAAAAAATTTATATAAATATTTTCCTGGCCCCAAAATAATACCGGTTCGGTAAATGATGATGTTATAGTTAAACGTTCCTACCCTTCTGAAATATATGAGCTACGGTAGAAGTCCGGTACCGAATGAGAAATCATCAATAAGCCAGAACAAAAGGCCTTAGCGGGGTAGGTACTTACGCTGAGCCGAATACTATTTTATTAATGAAATGAATGCGTGTCGCGTCACATTATTAATTCGCTTTGCCCGTAGACGGAGAAGCCATGGCTCATAATGTGTAATCGGGACAATTTATTTTAATATATTTATTGATCTTAATGCTACTAATATTTTAAATGTGTATGTTTGTATGTTGTATGTTTGTTACTCAATCACTCAAAAACTGAAAAACGTATTTGGATGAAACTTGGCACATAGGTAGACGATAACCTAGATTAGAATACAAGGTAATTTTTATTCCGAAAATTTGTTCCCTTGGGATGTTTGTGTTTTGGGACGTTTATTGGAAAGTTATCTGACAAGCTGGCAAGAGATGGCGCTAGTCGTTACTTTATTTAAACTTTTATATTAAAACTACGATACGATTAGTACTGGCTGGATTTCTTACTTCATTTAGTGCATTCTTAAACATTCGCTAAACGTGTCCAAGCACACAGAAAACAGGCAGCTTGATAGATAATATTCGAAGTTAGGTGGTTCTTAATACCCTAAATAAATTTTAAATAAAATACAATTTCCAATAACTACTCCGCAGGGTCGCTACTGTCGCTAGTGTGCCCCCAGTGTCCTACATTGAAATCTGCTTCTGACGTCAAAGGCGGTTATACGCAGAGCATTGCTGTCTTCTAATTAATATGCTTGTAGAGAATATGAATACGGAGCTAGGAAATGAAGTAGCTTACCTATTAATAATTAACAAGAGAAATATTTTCTAGATAATTACGTCACTAAATAAAGTAACATCAATGTAACGTACATTTTATATTTATCAAAAATTATATGAAATAGGTATATTTGTAAGAAAACCTTTTATTGACATTCTAGAGGTATATGTTTAGTTAGTGGCTGCGAAAGAGAATTTAAGCGAGAATTCAATAGAATAGTTTATTTTTTAAATATTGTTGTTACTTTTGAATTCCTAAAAGCTATGGATTATTTAGCGTTTCCACTACCAGCGTTTGTTTCGGCACCCTAGCTGGGAAAACTCGCCCTTGACGTGTTGAATGCCTCTAATTTATTCAACTTTACAGCGTGATAATGTTGTGCTAACCACCATATTCGACGGCCCAATTCTTTATTTCTTGAAAGTTCATAATTTATGTTTCCTTTCACATCCGGATTGCACAAATACCTTTTTTATTTAAAAAAAATATTTATTCACTCAAGAATTTCCTGTTTATTTTAACCCTGAAACACGTTTTATAATATTACTTAAGTATTTTTTTAATAGCAGAAAAAGTAATTTTCTCAGCCAAATAATTCATTTCAAAATAATTCATACACTTAAAACTTATTCATGGCATAGTTCATTTTTTTTCTATAATATGTCAGCCCTTTCACCGTGTGGAACAATGAATTTTATTGTTGAATAGAATATTTTCTGGAAACGTCACGTTTTCTATTGAAACTGTAATATTTCAATAATTACTATTATGAAAAAACTCTTCGTTTTATATGATCGAGCGTATAAGAATTAATTATAATACCCGTGAAATGCTTTTTTTGTTACTCGATGAAACATTATTTGATATAATAAATAAGCTATTAGTTTATCTGCCGAATGTCCAAAAGTAACTTTTGGTTATACTGTTATTCTATAATACTTATTTATATTGAAAGTGCAACTAGAACAATAACAAGTAAAAGGGCTTACTATACTGTTTTAATAAATATCCAGGAAGCCGTTGGAGGATTATGTATTTAGCTACCACTATTATCGCATTGGCAGAAAACATTAATAAATTATAATAAATTTCTTATAAAAGCAAACTATTTACAATTACACTATTTTAATTGAAAAATAACATGACGCTTATTAAGTTCCTAATTGTTGGC
Organism: Carterocephalus palaemon; assembly: GCA_944567765.1. Taxonomy (NCBI): domain Eukaryota; kingdom Metazoa; phylum Arthropoda; class Insecta; order Lepidoptera; family Hesperiidae; genus Carterocephalus; species Carterocephalus palaemon. The sequence goes on along the minus strand of OX155643.1, from coordinate 6,241,429 downwards.
CCTAGGTAATCTAACACTATATATTAGTGCCATTAAACTTAAATAGAATGGAAGATAGCTCATTTTTTTACACTTTAGCTCATATTTTCATCTTTATTAAAAAGACACTCGACAAGACTCGATGGTGAAGACATTATCAGAAGATACTGAAGAATTTTCTCGTTCTTCCTGTAAATTGCCAGGGGCAGACCTCAGAAAACTATTATTAGAACAACTGCCCGTCGAGGATTATTTAATTAAACCATTAGATAAATCCACTTCCACTTCGAAAGATTATAATCGCTCTTGTTGACTTACGTATCCCGAGTTGAGAATCACTAGCTATAAGCGTTGATAGGTCCAGGCAATTCTCATTTACTGTGCAAATGATTCTGATACCTAAGCTTTTAAGATTTAATAGGATACCCAATTGTCAACATAATGTCTACGATAATGACTGGCATAAATTTATCAATATAGTACAAACGTAATAGCAAAGGAGCTTTGGAGAATTTGATGCTAACTGGGCCAAATAAAAATTTAAAATCAAATTATTTACGTTTTTTAGCGATTTAGGTCTATTGGTTTTCATCGGACGATGTATGTGATGTAAAATATTGGATGAATGCATGTCGTTATATTTAAGGATGAAAGTTCCCAAACGTCGCGGTTTCAGGCAAATTACAATCCAATTTAAAGTGTCAAACACAACGAGTAATTTTATGAATTTTTTTTTTATGAGTTTTACTAACTTTCTTGTTGAATAAAACCATCAAAAATATTGATGTTTTTTCGTATGTGCTTTTGACTGTTGTGAATTTCAGTAGCTAATAAATAAGGAACTGTAGTAGGTACATAATACATACACCTAAACCTAAATTTATCGCTAGCGTAGGTACTTCTCCACGATTCTCCAGTGCATTTTGGTGAACCAAAGATTGGGGACCTTCCCGTTTGACACAAGGCACTTTTCCGTTTTCCAGGCCTCCCGAAGTCCTCTGATATAGTTCAATAACTGTAGCTTTACGACAGGCACGGAAGCACTAAAATATTTTAATGTGGCCGCAAAGTAGTGCTCTTGTTCGTAATCCAGAAAAAAGTTTATACTTATTGATTGGAACAAAGCAACAGGGTTACGTACGCGGAATAATATAAAACAAGCAGCAATACTCACATGCACTCGATTGTACCCCTTAGCACCCAGTATGTATTAGGTGGTAGTAGTAGTAGTTAGTAAGTAGGTGGGGGATTATTTTTATTATTAGTTACTGTGTTTGTGGGGTTAACTATTTACTGTGTTAAATATTTTTTGTATTTAATTAATTGTTTTTATATTGTATTAGAATATATTGGAAGTGTTTTATTGTATTTTATAGTAGTTTATATCCTTAGTAAGTTTACCTAAATTTAAGATTAACTGTCCAAACTGCTCGCAGGTCGCCGGGTGAAGTATATCACTATCAATCGGTCGATAAGCCACAAGCCACACAACCACGAGCAACACACAATACAGTAGGTAGATGATAACACATCACATCATTCCCGATTGCTAATTAGCAATGGCCAATTTTCGTAATTGCACTTGACCAAATTGGAACCGCACAGCTACATTAACTTGTCCCTAGGAATTGAACACTATAATTTATTATGGGTTTAACATCACTTGTATAAGTGAATAAAATAAATAAAATAATAAAAGAAATATACATACAGCTCGTTAAGATTATGTAATTAAAATAATTATTTAAATTAATTTCTCCCCGACGACTATCACATTTGACGACTCTGCGGCGCGGTGATCAGTGACTACCTAACCGCGGGTCGCGGGTTCGAAATTTGTGTCGATATTTATTTCGCAGATAAATATTGTACTTGTATTAAATGGTGTTTTCTGATTATTCACCGCCCGCAATACAGATCTTGGCCTACCGCTGGTGTGTGTTAGCGTCTACAGTTCATTTATCGATGACTAGCGACCCGCCCCGGCTCCGCACGGAAGTGCTGATACTAAATAATACTACAGAATGTCATGGTCACATATACCATTGCGGACATTTTTGTAGACCTCTTTAAGGTGTACAATACTGTAGTAGGTTCATTGTTTTGGTCTATCTCGTAGGGTAGCGTAGATTTTTGCACAGATGCAGTGTAGGGCCTGGAGAAAGACATAGGCTACTTTTTATCCTGGAAAAATTGCAATAATTACAAACGTATAGAGCAATAAAATAAACTTCCGCACAGTGTGTATTAACACACTGCTCTTCAGCATAAAGATGACGGAACAATACTCATATACATTTTCGGTTGCACTAAGGCCGTTCCTTTTTATATCCGGCCGCCGACGACGACGTAGCTACTTATTTTTTTACAGCCGAAAACGTCTTATGCTATATTAGCTGCAGAGATGTCGTTGTGTGGACTCCTGGCACGATTGGATGATGAGACACTAAAATAGACTCGACCGATGTATGGTTTGACATACTTTTGTTACTCGGCCAAGTGCAGCTAGATATCGGTCAAGTTTACGGTCTATTTGATAAACGACTTGGAATCATGATTTAGAGTCAATGAAAAATTTAAACTGGATTAAAATATTCTCTATTCTGGATTAATCTTTTGTTTAACATAACATAATCATGCATGTATTTCCCAGCAGGTGTACGTAGAGTCTATTAAATACTCTACGTTTTTTTTAAAAAAGGTCTAACCAATATTCACAAATCCGATTTATTTGAAATTTTGTGTACTGTTTCCGAAGTGTTTCCGGTATTTTCAAGTCTTGCTAACCTTGAGCTGAAGCTGTAGCCATCGAATAGTCTGCTGGATGCTCAATTCCTCAGAAACTTCCTAGCGTACTTGACTAGATAACTCAGAATATAACAGAAGAATATTGATGATAAAGTATGGGATTCATTTAATTTTTAAGATTTTTTTGTGTTAGTTTGTAGTGTGTTTTTTTGTTTTTTTGTTTATATTATGTAAATAATATATGTACCTTTAATGTGACAGTGAAATAAATCACATTATATTTGCTTAAAATCAGATTTTAATTTTGGAAGCAGGAGTTGGCCCATAAAAATGATTTAAATTGATAAAGATTAAGTAGTATAAGATTTTAGTTGTATGAAAAGAAAATAACGTGTATCCAAATTCATGTTCTGTTATCGTATTCGACGATCTCTTTCCTGCTCGTATCTTTTGCGCACATTACCGACTGCTTTATAATAAACCTTTATACTTAACCTGTGTTATATAGAATAGGTATTATTATTGAAATAAATAATATTTCAAACATTACCTACACGGTATTCTATACATTAGCCTAAGAATTGAATAGATTACCGGATTATACAGATTGCCGGTAATATACATACATACACCAACAGTTACACAGGTCCCTTGTGATAGATGGTGAGTCTATTGCCATATACCGGGCACAAATCCTGACTCCGAGCTGCTACCGTGCATTTCAAGTTAGAAAAACCCAATAGTTGTTGCCCGACCCTGAGATCGAACCCAGGAAGTCTAGCTTAGCAGCTGCAGTAACGACCACTAGACCAACGAGGCAGTAACATACGTTTTAAGAATTGGAGATTTTTAAGATTAAATCGAAAGGTATATGAAACACAATTTTTTTTCAAAATGTTTTTATTTGTGCATTCGGTTCCGGTTACATTTTTCTGGAGGCACTGTGTTGGCCACTAAATCCTCCAACCGACATTGGAGCAGCGTGGTGGAGTATGCACAAGAGCTCCCGCAGCTGTGTCGTTGAGCAAGACCCTTGCTCATCTATGAGACACTTTTTTTCACCCTCCTTAATCTGTCAATATAGGTATGTGGACCTTTTGCCAAAACCAGTCAAATACACATTGTTAGGTACTATATAAGATATATCAACAAAATTATTGTTGTTACCTGTAATAATGAACCATCAAATTCCCCAAATTACACTCACTGTCTCATCGGTTTTACCAGCCGTCATATAAATTTTCATTAAGGGCGACCCCAAGGGTATTCCCTTACTCGTAATAAACACACGCTACGTGGACATATTTTTCTACTCATAGGAACGCGCCCCTCACGGGAATCTAAATAAAACGTTAATACATACTTACGCTGCCTCACGTAAATCGAATTTCTATGACATCAGGTAAATTTCTCGTTCGTAACAGGTACTACTTTGCTTATTTACTGTGACAGCATAAAAAGCCTTCTTTTATTGCTAAGCCGTTCATGACTGGTCTCTATGAGTAAGACTCTCAAGTCTCTAAGAGTAGCCTACCCAGGCAGGGTAGGCTACTGGCGCCTATTTAGAGCCTTCCCACTTAAAGGGAAATCAAATTCAAGTTTTATCCGATTTTGGATATTAAATGTTAACTGCTGTGAGGGAATCCGCATGCGTGACAGTTCTCCGTGCTATTCTTGAAGGCATTTGCAGTCCAGCGTAGTGGACCTAACCCCTCTTATTTCGAGAGGAGACTTAAGCCCACCAGTGGGAAAAAGAATTATTTGCAGTGTATGCAGGTTTTGTACATTGTGTGAACATTTACTGAAAATAGTTGTTTAAATTTCAATCAATATGCCAACTATTTTATTTTGTTACTAGCTAACCCCGCGAACTTTGTTCCGCGCAGGAAATAAATGTGTATATTTTTGATTTTATTTTTATTAGCATAGTACATAATATAAATAAAACAAATTAATTATTTTAATGATTCTTTATTGACCATTTATTTATATATTACCTTGTGATAGACGACATTTCTCGTTTTATTTTCATGCGCAAGATCAAATAATGCAGATGATCTTAAATTAATGTTAATAAATTATTAATTTGACTTAATCTGGAGCGTTAAATGTGCGTTCGTGTTTTCCAGATGGTTGTTTATCCGCTCTGATCACCACTTTGTAGTCCTCATTTGTCATGCGCTCCAAAGCACTCTTGAACAACCTGACCAACGCATGAAGTTCAGGAAGTATTTGCTGCAGATCTTGTTTAATTGCTCTTTTCATTGCTGAATCTCTTGACGTCGATCATGTTGCCCATGCAGTATAATTGTAAAAAAATATTTTGTGCATCTTCGAGAGGTTGTAATGATCCGATTCAATGGTAAATCTGTCTGTCCTTGTATCTACAAAATCAAAAGCAAAGTCAGTATTACTGATTTATAAATATATTTTTTATAATTTGCATACATAACATAGTAATAATTATAGTATGTTAATGTTCTACTTTATTCTTTGTAAGTACAAAAATTAAATAAATTAATACATACCTTTAATGTCGGATTAAATCCTCGTTCTTCCATAATGACTGCCCCAAATCATGTCATTTGGAAACAACTATTATATTTTCGAATGTTTGCTAGAAAATGTCGTGATTCTGGTGTTTCGCCAAGAAACAATGAATGTAATGGTTCAGGTGGCGGACAGTAATCAGTTCTGAAATCGTATTGAAACCTGCTCGATTCAAATCAGTACTTGATAAATTTCTTCTTGTTCTTCTCAAATTATCTAGTTCTTGATCTCTCTTTGATCCACGATTTCGCATTGCCAACCTAGCCGTTTCAGTGGCTGCCTCGTTTTGCTCTTGTGATTGAGAAGCACGAAGTCGCCATACTAACGCGGCGCTCTTCACGTGCCCTTTGACGCGCAATGTTTCGAATCCTAGGTGGATTACGGCTTTGTCGGAAAAGAATTGATTGTCTTGGTCGCGGCATGGTATTGTTAATGATAGTATTGACACAATAAGCTAATAGATATTCGAAACAAACATTTAAAATGTACTCTGTAAAACAAACACATCAACTGGTCGACTTCAAAAATTTCAAATTGTCAAAGTATCAACTGTCACTAAAAAATAAAATAAAACGGAACGGTGTAAAAAGTATCCTATAGCAGTCCCCCGGTTCTAAGGTACCTCCCGGCAAATTTTCAGCCAAATCGGTTCGGCCATTCTTGAGTTATAAATGGTGTAACTAACACGACTTTCTTTTATATATATAGATTAACTATTAAATTATCATGTTTATGTTTTACATACATACTATTTGCAGAATTTTCATCAGATATTTTGCCGCAGCTGTTAAATTTCATTCAGCGTGTTTCCAGTAAGTAAGTAGTAATACCTAAGTAGCAGTAAGACCAAATAAGTCTTCGCTAATAGTTCAGTGAGAACTCGACCAATATATTTTTTAACTATACTTACCTACGAAAATCATCCAACACATAACAAAATCCATTACCTAAGCACGAATATTTATCTGCCATATCTTGCGAAATAAATATCTACCCCGGCTTGGATTCGAGTCAGTTAATAGTATATAATTATATAATAACATCAAATTTAACTCCACAAAAATTTCATTTAGGTGCCACAAAACACAATCCGCTGAGTACTTAGTTATTTAGGAGACTTTATTATTGTTTTAGTACTTGTTAAGTTGCATTTTTCAGAAGTTGCTAGTCGTTTTAAAGCTTTGAAACCCAAGTTGCACAGCAGCGAGCTTTTGTTTTAAATTAGTCTGAAGCTTGCCATAGCGATTACTAAGGAAGAACTGGTTGTAAATTAAATTAAACTTTATTTCCGTTTTATAAAGAAATAAAATTATGAACCAAGCCAAAACTTATAACAACACTCGTTAAAGATTGTGATGATACGAAAATAGACGTTATATCTACGGCCTTATCTTGTTACAAATGATGTTTTCTTCTCAATTTCGCGTGTAATAAATCGTTTCTTTGCAGAAATTGAGAATACGTGATCGAACATAATTCAGTTTTGCTGATGCTACGTAAAAAGGACAGTGATAATGGGTTCGAAGCAAGAAAAGTTGACCGAACGATGAACGTAATTTTCTGTTAGTGACCCAATTTTTACATGCCTACAAATAAATTGGTACTTCGTGCTTACAGTCATTAGCACTTAAGTACTTTACAAGTTACGAGAACATTTCTCGAAAATATGAATTTGTTTTTTCACAGTATTCAAGTATGCTTATAATTTAAATATGGTTATAGTTTAAAACATACGAGTACTAGCTTGAGTAGTTCATAAAACTTAACTTATTTTACACATCTTGAAGCTTCATTCTGAATTCAGTTTGCGTTATGATATCCATTTATGTTTATTTTTTATTATCTACTTAGAATATTTACTTAGAACGATACACAAACAATTTACACTAACTTATATACTTGTTTTTCTGATTTACTGATTTAATTACGTCTCATCTTCATTAATTATAACTATAATTTTAATTCGTTTGAAGTAAAAACTCGCCATGAAGAAACTAAGTAAACAGAAGTTTTAATCAATGTTTTTACGCAACAATATAACATTTCCAAACTTTGGAACAAGATGGAAATGTTTTAGAGTTTGGTAGGACTTGTTTACCGTCGTATTAAATTCGTATTCTGCGTATAATAATCCAGAAGAAATGGATGGTCTTTATTTATTGACTTTAGTTAACTTACAAAAATGATATATTTTTTTCATATTGCAATTTTATATTTACGCTTAAGTATTCTATAAGATTAAATAATGATATAAAAAAAACATGTCTTTTAATTTATGTGTGACCGTCGTGCCACCATCCAATTTTACATAACTAATGAGACAATAAAACTTATGTGATGTTATTTCATGTGAGTTGAACTTCACATGATTCTTAGCAAAATGACTCTTTGCAATCTTAAATCCAAAAAAAGGTAAAACAAAAAATACCTAAAAGTTTATTTCGCTGTAGTTACTACTTTATAGTTACAGCGAGAAAAACTTTCGATACCTGCTAGCTAGACTAAAGGCCACGAGTAGACTAATTTTACTAAGCTCTTAAGCTGCAACCCATAAACGTCCCACTACTGCTGGGCACGGGTCCCCAGACTAATCTGTGGGATCATCAACAGACTAATCTGTGGGAGGTATAGAACATACTCCACCACGCTTCTCCAATGCGGATTTTCGGAGGGGTTAGTGGCCAAGCTCAGTATCAATTGTTCTCAAACATCCGAAGGTCTTTGACAAGGCTTAAGGATTGTTTTCACCATTGAAAACAACCAGGACCGTTGGCTTAGCGTTCCCTCCGAAGCACAGTAGCGCCCATAAAATTTTGCTACTAGTGGTCATCCATCCAAACCGACAACAACAAACAACAAACCGACCGCGCCCGTCGTTGCTTAACTCTGTCGATCACATTGATTCGACGCAAGCCATTGGGCTATATACGCTACCTGGAGTACTTCTGGCTACTAGAGTAGACTAATTTACTCTGTTCTAATAGTGCAGATAGTAAATACATATATAGTTAGATAGCCATTAGATAGATAGATAGCCCATGGTTGACTGGTAGATAATGCCATTAGACATTAAGTCCGCCATATTGTTACACGCAATAAAAGGTTAAATAAACATATAAATAAAATAGTACTATAAAGAGATTAACGTAATTCATTCATATACCGTACCTGGTTTCAAAAGTATGTATACATTGATGAAAACTGAATCTCAAATTAATTTAGTACTTTCGAGATCCTAGAATTAATATCATTTCAACTTTCACGCAATGTTTGATTAGTATCTGCCGTATAACGGAATCTTTTCAGAGTAATTACGTAAATCAATTAAATTTTGAAATACAAAGTAGGCAAGTTTATTAGATGTTTGATTACTACTGTGCATTTACACTGTATTGTAACACTCTTTACTATAAAATATCGAAGAACTTTTATCAAAATGTTCGCGTGGGTAGCTTTTCTCACTAAAAGCTTCGAGACAGTCTAATGTAATTCGATCCTACTTTTGGGCCTGTGGGTTTCCTGCAAGGAGAATGCTTCAAGCTTCTGGATGTTCTCTTTATATACGGTTTTAGTATGTGAGTATAATAGTTTATTTAAAGGCGTTACCTACTGATCTATTTGTACTTGGACACTATACAAAGGTCTTGGCAAGGATTTGTGCCTTTCTTCTGCTAAAGTTTTATTCTAGACTAGTGGACGCCCGCAGCTTCGCTCGCGTAGAATTAGACCCATTAACGACGTCTACCCGTCTAACGACTTCAAAAACGGCAAAGTTTCATACTAACTTTGCACCCCCCTTTTACCCCCTCAGGGGGTGAATTTTCAAAAATCCTTTCTTAGTGCTCCCCTACGTTATAAAAGGAACCCCTGTGCAAAATTTCAAGTTTCTAGCCCTTATAGTTTAGGCCCTGCGTTGATATGTCAGTCAGTCAGTCAGTCAGTCAGTCAGTCAGTCAGTCAGTCACCTTCTCCTTTTATATATATAGATAGATTCGCTTTCACTTTAGCTCTACAAATTTGTAATGTATCATAAAATGTTAATTAAAAACTGAATTTGGTTAGTGGGGAGCTCCGAACAAGAAGGTGTTGAGTGTAATTCGGATCAACTAGCTAATATATTTTGCAATAAAATAAAAAAAAGTGTAAGCCAGATATGAGAACAAAATGGAAACATTAAAATGTAAAAAATATTGTTGTTAGTGTAGTCGCAAAATTGACTGTTAAACAAGATTTCCTGGGTTCGACTTCCGAGTCAGGCAACATGTATTGGGTTTTTCCAACTTGAAAAGCCCACTAGCAGCTCGGAGTCTGGATTTGGGCCCGGTGTATCGCAATAGATGCTCCACCTAATAAATGGGACCTGAACATAACTGGTGAAAATTAAAATGTAGTGTAGCTTTTGTGCAGTAGAGGACATTTAAATTAGTGGACCTTAAGAATACTAGATAATAGAGTAGAAGTACTTATTCTTAAATAAAGTATTCTTAAAATAGAAAAAAAGTTCTTCGAAAGAATAGGTATACGTCACATTAATTTCTACACAGTGCCTTTTTACCTTCGTTCCTACGGAGAGACATTTTTATAAATTCGTTCTGAATTTCCCACCAATTATTTCACACACACACTTACTTTTTACACATTGGAGCATTGTGGTAGAGTATGCTCTAGAATTCCCGAAGATTGTCTTGGTTGGGTTGTAGCTGCATATGGAATAATAATAACATGACACATAAATAGTACGACTAAGACGACACGACGAGAGACCTAATGCTAGATGATCTTCCAATTCAAGACGATTTAACGAAACGTAAATAAATACACAGGTCTCATCTACATCAAAATCTGGTCAGTCCAAATAGAATAAAAATGGAAAACCAACGACCCTAATGGAGCCGTGGCCAGATGCAATTCATTTCGCTCTGGGGATTGGTTTCCGATAGAAGCTTTGGTTATCGATTGCATTTATAATACGATTGAAGCACATTCAAGTATACCACACTGTTTTACAGCTAGCCGTGTCCATGTACTCTCATTTATGTTTAACCTACTTTTGCAAGTTAATACTTACCATGACTAGCGAGGTTCACGCTTCAATTAAATATTCATATTTGTTTTGTATTCAGGTTTACGCTTATAACGTAATACTTTATGGGCGCAGTGGAAGCTTCGTTGCACACGAACCGAAGCCCTGATGTGCGCTGCGGAGTAATTGCATGAGAGTCGCTTGAAAAACGAGAAAAAGCGCCTGCCATCATGCAAAACTAGGAGAAAAGGCATTTTTTACGTAACGTGCACGACTTGATTTCCCTTCGATAGCGGTTGCATGGATATTGAAGATTCCACGACCCATATTCAACGGGTGTATTTTGCCTTTGATTTCTATTGTTTAAACAAATTGTATTCGTTTTTTTTATGTTAACAATTTATTTGAAATGTTTCCAATCAAACGAAAATCTTTTATACTTAAAATCTTATAATTAATTTATTTTAGTACCGAAACCCACAAAAACATATTTCTTACATCCTAATTCTACTGGGACCTACGCTAATTATATAAGCCAATTGCGACGCCGCCGTCGAAAAGTAATTAAACAAAATATAAACTTGATTAGAAGACAGTTTTCTTTGTTTCCGTCTTAACTGGAGAAAAAGACCTCCTAAAGAAATGAAATAAAATGAAATGAAGGTTTCTACAAAAGGTAACAGCCCAGTGGCTATTGCTTGCGGCCCAAACGGCACGCAAGATGACGACTTTTCTATGTTACGTGCGATTTAAGAATTTAAATGTCATTTGCTATATAGGCCAGTCATTAAAGCCTCAAACCCCTAAGAAATTAGCTGAAATTTTGAGGGTTTGATAAGGAAGGTAAAATAACTTACCGTGTGATTTTGCAGCGTTCTGGGGGTACGGAAAGGGTTGAAAAGGGGTGAAAACGTTTTTTTGTTAATAACATTGCCAAAAAAATTAGTAACACGCTGCAAATTTAGAATTATGTTGTTCTTACCATTTCGCAACATGTATTAAATTTGCAGCGTTTTGCAACATACGGAACATTGTTTATTATTAAAAAACAATGAAATTTGTTAACTGTGAAGGACACATCGTGCATACCTGAGAGTTCTTCATAATGTTCTCTCTCTTATTCATAATGTAAAGTCTGCCACTCCGCACTTGGCCACCATGGTGGACTATGGCCTAATCCCTCCCATTTTGAGAGGAGACCCGTGTCCAACAATGGGACAAATTATTGTATACCCAGATTTTTCTTTTATAACCTATTGCGACAGGATGTACTATTATGTTGGATTTATCAATACATATCTATATATATAAAAGGAGAAAGTGACTGACTGACTGACTGACTGACTGATTGACTGACATATCAACGCAGGGCCTAAACTATAAGGGCTAGAAACTTGAAATTTTGCACAGGGGTTCCTTTTATAATGTAGGGGAGCACTAAGAAAGGATTTCTGAAAATTCACCCCCTAAGGGGGTAAAACGGGGGTGCAAAGTTAGAATGAAACTTTGCCGTTTTTGAAGTCTTTAGACGGGTAGACGTCGTTAATGGGTCTAATTCTACGCGAGCGAAGCTGCGGGCGTCCACTAGTTATTACATAAAAGATGAATAGAATTGATGAATTGCAACATATGTATAATAATGAGCTATATAAGCTAAGTTAGCTCATGTGGTTAGACTGTAATACTAATACATTAAAAAGGATTAACATTTTTAAATATCTCATAGTGGTCACATTTCTATTTGTAATTAACTATGTAAAGTTTGACAAAAGTTGATAAATGTTATAAATGTGAACATAGCCTCAATAGCCCATTGTCGAGCGTCGATTCAATTTGATCGACAGAGTTAAGCAACGATGGGCGCTACCGTGATTCGGAGGGCACGTTAAGCCGTCGGTCCCGCTTGTTTTCAATTGTAAAAACAATCATTAAGCCTCGTCAAAGTCCTTCGGGTGGCTGAAGAACATTCGACACTAGGTTGGCCACTAACCACTCCACTAATTCACATTGGAGCAGCGTGGCGGAGTTTTCTCTAGCTAGACCTCCAATACTCACACTTTCACAAAAATAGATAAGTACATGTATCTCAGGATCAAATAGAATGTACTTTAATGGAGTGAACGAGTTAAAATTGATAGATGACTCAATTCCCTTAGTGATCGATCTGTCCTTAACAATCTATTGTTAGAAGTACAGGATAGATGGGATCTCTTTCCTTGGGGATTTTTATCTATTTTCTGTCACGAAAAAATGCAACCTACTATTTTCTTTTTAGTCTTCTCATGTTTAAGACGTATAGTGGATTGACTGATTGATTATTCGAGTGTGTGTATTATTGTGTATTCGAGTATGACGTTTCCAAGGCGCGTTTGTCATGAGGAGCCGTTAGTTTGTTCTTGAGCTGGATATATATTAGTTTAACATTTATTCTTGGGACTTGGGCGACTGCGCCACAAAGTAGATATGCGCGACGCAATGAAGGGTTATTGTATTTATGTCAATAAAGACATGACAGTAACCAAGATTCACCACAGCGACAACCAGATGCCATAATGAAAACAAATGAAATGGACCGATATTTCAAAGTGGGGTATTGTTGAATAGGTATTAGAAATCATTTTAAGGTTTCTGATGTATCATTTTTCATTTTAAATAAAAGTTTAGGATAAACAAAGATTTATAGTTTGTTAACAATCATTCTCAATACGTTTACATATCAATTATTCTTATAAAATTTTCTTACATAAATAATTTTGCTTGCAGGCGCGTTTTTTATATATTTTTTTTAATTATGCAACTTGTGTAGGTATGTCTTGTTATTTTGTGTTGCCATTCACGTTGTAACCAATGACTGTTAATGATGGGGGCTAATTCATGTAATCGCGTAGATTAGTTGTACAGACAGACTCGTGTTAATATCAGCTGTTTCTTTAAGAGAAGTGAAAATGTATCTCAAAGTAACGAATGACATGCAGTTTTGCTTGCATGCATGAAGTTTTCCAGCAACCTAAGGTATATATTATAGGTAGGTACATAGAGGGAATGACTGGCCTCATATCTCCTATTTTAGTTTTTAACTTTGAAACGCAGCTTGAAAGGAACTTTGAAACATTCAAAGCTTCCCTAAATGGGTCAAATAAGTCAGTGGGATGGACCGCTCGATATTCAACTTCATTGTCCCAGGAGAGATAGATTAGTAGTAAACAAGCATAATAAGAGTAGAAATGTTAGTAATAGTTGTGTTAATTTCCCTGTAGCGTCGGTGTTTGTGTACAGATTTATTGAAAGGCCTTATGACAGAGAAGATTCTATAGCAATTGAAATTTTGCCAATAGCGGTCACCCATTCACAAAACGACCGCGCCCGTCATTGCTTAACTCTGTAGATCACATTCAATCACCGCGACCCATAGGGCTATGGACGCTACTATTTTACATGAACAGTAGCTACTACTACAGCACTAAGTAATTTTTGAAAATTCTTTAGACAGTTTCAATATTTTCAATTCAATCACTTATCACAAGTGCCCCACATTGGAGCATTGAAAGTTTGTGGTGGTGGAATACAGCGGAAATAATTAAAACCAGGGCTTATATATATTGAACTTAAAATTCTACAGTGTGAATAATAGCAGTGTCACTTATCTACTAGGTGAGAGGAGATAATTATACAAACAAGGGTGACGTAAATATTCTACGTAACCGACAAAGTGAACATTTATTTCCAGCGACGTTAACACGAGACAATAAATAGCATGTGTGTAATTCCGTGTGTAGCGCACAGTTTAATGTTTATTTTTATTACATAATTACACTGAATAATCTACATTCAACAAATACAAGTATATACTCGAATAATAATAAAAAGTCTTGCACATTGTAATTGATGCCGTCCTTATTTTACATAGAATTTGTCCAGTTCTGTATCCGTAATGATTGCAGTTTGCTTATAATTACTTCTACCATATTATTTTTCTAATAAGTGGATCTATTTTAATAGATAAGTAAGTAATTACAAAACTATTCTATAATAATAATTTAATTTCAATCGAATTTATTTGAATTGAATCTTTCTCAGCTGCTAAGATGAATAATTTTCCGTCAGTGTGACAATAATGAGTCCCAAACAATTTACTCGATATTCATATTACCTTTACTGATGAATTCATTTACTATAGCTGGATTTCAATAACCTATCTACGGATTGATTTGGCTATCGGCGATAGAAATTCGACACATTTTATATGGAACTTATGTCAAATTTCTATCTCCGATAGCCAAATCTATCCGTAGATAGGTTATTGAAATCCAGCATGGATAGGTATTCAAGCATTTAACCATCATCAGGAGGAAATAACCAGAGTAATAACTTCCACATAGAAAGGATGTCCTTATTCCTATAGAAACGACAGGCGTGTTCAGGAAATTGTTATTATCGAATAGTTCTAACAATACATACATATCCAGTATACGAAGTAAACATCCATGGATTGACTTATCAGATTAGTCATATAAGTACTAATTTTAAGTATTTCTTTTTATGCATTATCATAATTGTATTTTCTGAGTTTGGTTAAATACGGGCCTAGTATTAAAAAGCTGTTATTCAGCTTGGGTATACCTAATTGTTAGATTTTTTTTCTTTTCACTTTCTTTTTACTAATGTACGAGTATATGAGATGTCATCAGATAGTAATAGTAATATCATAGAGTAATGTAGTCCATGGTAATATTAAACTATTGAGAGCTAATTTTTGAAATTACGATAGGTATGATATTTTATTGTATCTTTAATGTCTTTGTGTTACGTATTTTGATTCAGATATAATATACTTAACTAAGTATTGAGACATATGCTTGATTTTATTTAAAGCTATCAACTTCTTTATTAATAGTTGAACATTCATATTCATTTAAGAAAATTTAAAAAAAATTGGAATTCTCTATTCCATTGTTTTTGTCCTGTTTGTCAATCGGATGTACTTGTTCGTGTTTCGCAATTTACAAATAAAGACGCAATTTTCTTCTTGATCGAAGCTTCTAGCAGTTCAAACACGTCGGATCGACCATGAATAAGTTAAAGTCACGACTTTTCAGGCTTAGGAGAAAATTGTTACCAACGTTTTGTGCTTACGGTAACTGGCTGAATATAAAGGACTCACTCAATGCAGAAAACGTATTATCGTAATAGTATTTTTCAATCCATAGACAAAAATTCAAAAATTGCCCTGCCTAGCGGGAGTTCCTACTATGTTAGTCAAATTGAACTTTTTATGTTTTTAAAAAAATACTTACTTAAACAATGAAAATTTATAAAAAAGATAATAATGTTATCTACATAAGTATGTATTTAAAAATCTATGTATGATATCAGTCTCTGACACCCATATCACAGGCTCGCGCCTACTTTGGGGTCAGATGGCCGTGTGTGGAAAAAAAACTCATCATAAGCGTAGGTTGTATATCATGGCGTATTCAGGTGTAAAATGACTTGCTATTAGATGCCCTTATATTGGCCTGGGGTCAAAGAAACGCCTTAATGTGATCAAAAGCTACGTCGGGCTCGGTCAGTAGGTATGTGGATGGGCTACCGATAGTTGCATAAACCCGTCGCAAATAAATGAATTGAATTACGCATTAGATCAGCGTAATAGGGTATGCTCTAGGCTTAACTGTTTTAACTGCTTTGGAAGAGAGCCATGCTCAACAATAAGATGCGTATAGGTTGTAATTAGCTATACAACAGCTAATCTTGAACATAGTTCACCGCCGACTGGAGATGGATAACAGCCAAGCGAAAATTAATATTAAAAACGGTTTTACCATTAATTACAATGATTTAAAAATGTTGTAGTAGGATGGCTTATTAATATATTTAATATTACTTTTCACTAGCTTGCGAAATTTCATCCTTATAGCGTATCATTTTGAACGAACGAAACCTTTCCACCTCTCGCGGCGCTGTGAGCGCTCCTGCGTGAGGGAATTCGAATGTAAGGATGGTCCTTCTATCCGGGCAATTGCTCCAGGGGTGAACCCCGTCGATGACATATCCGCTGTTGAACGTGGGAGACGGTGTGTCATCGCGCACACGTACCGCGCGCGCGGAACTGCAGCCGTTAGTCGCTATTTCCCCCTTGATGGTCGGGGGGAAGAAGGTTGGACCTTCTCCTTGAGAGCGGTCGGCCTTCTGCGTGCATACTGCGGCGCTATACCCCTTAGATGAGGATGCGGCCCATTGTCGGCGCGGTTATACATAACACACGCCAAGCGGACCACAAACTCATCCAGAGACTACAGCATGCAAGACGCGAGCGATCACCGCGTCCGTACACCGCATCCCGCAAATGTGATTGCTCTCAGGGCGAGGTTTTGCTGGGCCTGAAGATGGTTGCGCTTCGAGGCCGCCGCCAGAGCGTACCATGCTGACGCGGCGTACAGCCCGGATCGGCGTCGGCATGGTACATGAAAAATATTGGGACCGGCGTTGACGGCGATCCTCCACTTGTACAGCCGGTCAAGCAAGTGCTGCATTCTTCTGACCGCTATCTCCGGATCGTGCGATGACACGAAGTACGCGCTTGACCTACTAGAAAGAGTCATTACTCTTCCTTGTAATAAATTTTATATATGATAACAGCTAACAACAACGCATTTGATGGTGTATGTAAAAAATCAAGTCGATATCCCACTATACTCATTATAATATATACTGTTAAGCGTTCCTATCTTGTTCTAATTAATAGTTGCATAGACATTTTTTATGTAAAAATATATAATTTTTATTAACATTTTACTTAAAGCCCTTATTTATGAATGGATTTATATAGAAGTTATGATACAAATTTTCGACTTTGTATATTATTATACCTGAGATCCTGGAAAGGATCACCCAGTATAACTTTATCAAAGCGTTGTATTATGGAACATTAAGAAACTTCAGGTATCTGGGGTCGTCTTTATTCAAGTATTAGAAGATAGAGTCAACATATTTCAAAGAAGAGCGACAACACAAGATTTATAAAAGAGAAGTGGGTTACAACCCATACACGTCCCACTGTTGGGTAATCTCTCACCCACGGTCATAGCTGCGGAAGGCCTACAGCACACTCCTCCACGTTGCTCCAATACGGATTGGTGAAGGTGGTGGTGAAGTGGCCAGCTACATCGACAAGGCATAAACATTGTTTTACAATTGATAACAAACAGAACAGCTTAACGTGCCTACCGACCATTAATAGTAGTGTTATTAAAATGTTTGCTTTATGCCACAACAATTTTTTGGTACAAAGTGTAGGGATAAGCCTCGTGCCAATGTTTGTGTCAGGTTATGGGAAAAAAATATTTCCCGTGGATTTTCTTGTTCCATTTGTGTACAAAGCTTTGGCCAAAAACAACATCGTATGAAGCAATTTTTGCGCTTCAATGTGTATTTGATCCTGAGTAAATAAATATATTTTATCTCTGCTTACTCATGGAATATTTTATGTTCTATGAAAGTTTTAGTCTTTTAAGTACATTATGTTATACATATCAAGTCACAATTTTTTTTCATTTTCCTGTCGATTGTGTTTAACCGGCATCCATAGAACCATGACTCAAAATGTAAAAGTTAGAATAGAATACAAAAGACTGTTATTGAATCTGACTGAATCTGACTGTTATTGAAGTCTCTTTTTCACGATGCTAATTGGACCCAACTGGCCTTTACAGAGTCACCAAACCTATTACTAGTACCTAGTTTATAATAGTAAGTAGGTTTGAAGTTTTTGTTTTCAAATGATTTTTGCCAATGACCCTTCTGGCCCATATGTCGTCACCGAACAGTATGTTATGCTATGTGGGTTTAGCTAATTAAGGCCTTAAGGTTTTAAAACTTTTTAAAAGGCTTTCTCTACTGGCCAAATCTGTATAATATTATGTTTGCCTTATTTTTATGATAAAAATTTCGACATATAGACTAAATAAAATAAAATAAAACATATAGACTATTGTTGACTAAATTGGACGCGTAAGAAAAAAGGGCAATACATTCGTCAGATTTAGACGCTTTGCATTGCATTGGCTGAGAAGGGAGTGGGAAGATTAGCCATAGTATAATATCCATATCTCAGTGATTTTACAACAGATAATTAAAAAGGTGACCTAAGCGTAGGTACATACATAAAACATACGGAAGTCAATAATATAAGTACCTACCTAAATGTTTTTAAAATTCACCTAACATAGTTGACCCCTTTTGCCTATGTTGGCAGTGCTGTTGTTAATGTGAAGTTCGAAATTTAAATTGAGTTCACAGCTTCAACCTCAATCTGCCGTTGTCACTCAATCTATTCGTTGAGTTAGGAGTTTTACACGGTGGAGTACTCCACTTATCACGTTTATAACCCGTCTTAAATCTAATGCATATGTAAATCAGGGGAAGAGGTTCTGAAGCAAGATTTTACCTAATGTGACGCGACGTGCTTTTCTTACAAGATTTGGGAAAATTAGTCTTTCATTAATATAATCTGCTTTAAACTGAGAACAAAGTATCGTAAAATTTGTTTAATGAACTTGAAGACTTAAATTAAGTACCTATATGTACCTTTAACTTATAATTATTGTTAATAATTTTAGATTTATTATACTATTTTTTTTTATTATTATTTTATTATAATATTCTATTATATAATAAAATTATAAATATTACATAGGTATGGGTTTCTAAAATATAATAGGTATTTTACCTGGCTCTCTTAAAAACAACTGTTTCTAAAGTCACTTTATTATTTTCTCAATAATATGGGCCTAACTCGAGATCCTTTTAAAAAATGTACGCTTAATTTGTATAGGCACCTGTTTTACAAATTCTGAATGATACTCTCACATCAGATCTCAAGGATTTCCCTCAGCTTTTGTGGTGGCACTTGACCTGTTTATCTGCAGGCGCCCAGTTTACGCCTCGCCGTTTCGCGCTCATGCAAAGGTTCTGCGATCATTATTTCAACTGTTAATTGTATAGCTCTACGACACTAGAAAACAATTTAGCAGACTTTTTATGCAAGATGCCTGCCAAACTGGCAAGCACTTACATAGCTAGTAAGATAATTGGTAGGTACTAAGGTTTGAGTAAAACATGTAGCGAACAGGCGACACTATTTTTTTGACAGTTTGAACCTTGCATCTTGTTGGATAGATAGACTTCATCTAAGTCTAGAACTAGAACTCACATTAAACTAATTATGTGGTCCTAGTTAACGAATAGCTTGCGATTGTGTTTGTGGTTGAGTTTTTCCTAATGGAAGCCTCCATTTAAGGACTTTTCTTATCTGCCAGCTTGCTTAAAAATATGCTCGACGACCTATTCGGTTTATGTGCCACATTAACAAGCGAAATTACTTAACTGCCATGATAATATATTGGTTAATTTTTCAGCTTAATATAAGTCATTTCATTTTGAGAAAGTTTAAACAATATAGGCACCATAATTGTCAAAATATAAATATCTTCGTTGTTTTACATTTTTTATTGGATCCTCTTTCCATCGCATCGGTATGTTTTCTAATAAGTCGAGTATTACTGATCAAAACTATTATCTGAAAAAGTTTTAGAAGATATATAATTTTTTATTAACATCTTGATTGGTATCCATATGTCGAGCTACGTGGCCTGCCCATTGCTTCTTTAAGCTATGCTTACCTTTACCTTTGCTCGTCTACGAATTTCATCATTACAAATGCAGTCTCGCTGAGCAACAATGAGGTTACGAATAAGGTCGACAGTAAAGGACCACGTCTCAGATCCAAAAGTTAACACTGGCACACTGTTCGAATGATTTCGTCATCAGCCACTGAGTCAGTTTCATTGTGAAGATGCGTCGTAACTTCCCGAACGCTGCCCGACCGAATTGAATTCAGTGACTGACCTCTTCCTTGAAGTTGAACTTACAACTTAATCACACAAGCTAATGTTTAATTGTATTAATTTAATCATAGAAGAATATATCAAGATTTTGTCGTGAACGAAAATTATTCAAACCAAGCATTAATTCCTTCACGGAGGTGATAACATTTTTTGGGTCCTTACTTTTACTAGGTTTCCATACAAAACTGATTTCGGTGGTAGACGCTCTCACTAAGACATGCTTAGAAGGCGTCTGAGATGTCACTGAGTCAATGTTGTTATGGAACCGGGAAGTAAAAATGCGGTAGTAATGCGGTAACATGATATAAATTGGACACATGTAGGTAGTGAGGTATTTTTATATTTTATGAATCTTAGCTCGATATTTAATCTAATCATAGTACGTTGACAATAAATACATATAGTACGTACGACTTGGAAATATTGTAGGTATTGTGTATGTTGTGTAGCTACCACTGAATCCTTATAATTAATCAGCATTAAAATTTCATGATTATCACCATCATCATAGTTGATACGGTCATTGGCCCACTGCATTCTTGCATACGTATCTACTCTCAAAATGATACTGCAGTATTTTCTGAACCACCTGTTGGTTTTTTTAGAGAACTTGACTGGAATTGAGACTACTTTTAAGAACAGAAAAGAAAAGGAATGTATCGCGTGTTACAAGTAGCAGTCGTAAATCAAAGTGAACAAAGAACTTTTATTTGCGGTAACAGGTGGCAACAACCCACTGAATGTTACAGGTGTACCTTTACTATCTCCAACTGACATTTATATTAGTAACATGAATAAAAACACACTGAATTCTATTAAGATAAAATTTATCAGCACGAAACTAATTGATTAATGATTTATTGAGAAATTTGGTTCAATAGGTAAACGTCTAGTGCCTGAACAAAAATCAAACGACGAAGCGAGCTCTGAAATAAACATCAAAACTTTTTCGGTTGAGATGTGATTGATATCAATATGTCATTTGTTGTTCTTTACATTTGCACAATAATAATTAATTATTAATACTTGGTTGTTAGAATAATTAATTTTATGAAATTGGTTTTATATTTCTTTATAACTTAATTTTTATTTTCAATAGGCTGAAGACTCATTATCGTGGCTGACGCTAAAGGAAGAAAGTTACCCCTACCTCCTTCACATGGCTCAAAATCTCTCCCATAAAACATTCCTCATTTCTTCCACATCTCAAAAAAGTCAATTCAAATACAAAAAACATTCCACTATTCAGATCGCATGTTCGCGGTGTAAAACTTCCTAGCTAAATAAATATCAACAGATTTGTTGAGACGTAAATTAGCGAGGACTAAGCTTGAGACGCGCGTGAACCTCTTCGGAGGGCGCGAGGGGCTGGCGCGATGCGGTCTCGCCAGGGATGTACGTAATATATCCTGCAGACGACGTAGTTTCCCTGACATACAGGTCTCAATCGCTGCCTCGGCCCCGGCAGCGGCCCACCCTTGATATAATCATCGGTCCGCCGCCGTCCGCGCCCTCCAGTGCGCTCCCCCCGCCCCTGACCCCCGCCCCACCCCGCGCCCTCTCAGTTCCCAAAACGGCGCCCCCGGAGCCTGCCCAGCGCGCGCCGGCCTCGCCGACGCCCTCTGTCGAGCGTCCGGCCAAGCTGCGCGAGCGCACCAAGGCGAAGCTCCTCAAGAAGCTAGGACGCCATGAGGACAACGAGTTCGGCAAGATAGTCAGAACTCCCGCCCCAGATGAATTCGAACTGCCCGCACCCCTTCCCACGCCAGCGTTCTCGCGGAAGAACATCTTTGACAGAGATTTCGACGCTCTATTTGAAGTGGCGAGCACGCCACAGTTCGGGGCGAACATTCGCGTGACAACTCCAGAGCCAGATCGTCGGTTAGATGTCACTGCTACGCACTTCCCTTCCCCTGCCACATCCTCGCTTAGTTCCTTGCCTCCCCGTCCTAACTCTGAGCCCGCGTGCAGTCCTTCTCCGGCGCCCTCCGTCCGGACTCTCTCGACACCGACAACTCAGCGTTCGTCATTCGAAGGTTTTTGACCGAGAGTTTGATTTTGGGTTGGATGCGCCTTTTGACCAACTAACAAGTAACTCGTGAATATCACGATCCTTTGCATGAGATTTCGCGATGACTTAACTTCGCTTTTAAAGGTTGAATTTTGAGTCTTGTAATTTGGAAATAACGTTTTTGTTCGTGTTTGATTTGTTTTGAGTTTATTATTGAGTTTATACTTTTCCTATGAATTGTATGAACTATTCAAAGATTTACATTTCACTTTTCTTATATGCTGCATAACTTTCTCTTGATTTCGCAGGATCCAACGCGAAACCGAAGAAAGTCAGTTTCTTCCGATTTCGTAGTTTGAGTCGAGCAAAAGAACCGGCGCCACCCCGCAGCACCATGATGCAACAACCGTCGCTGGAGATGGCTCTGCGTGAGCTCACACATCCAAATCACAACGAGCAGCTAAAAAACCAACAGCAAGTTACATTCAAGTTGGTAAAAACAGGTAAGTTGGACAAAATTATTTCATTACGACTTGTAAATATTTTATATACCTACTTCTATTATCTGGACTTTTGCTGCGCACTCATATCACCTTAAAGATAGGTCCACGATAGGTAAAATTTATTTCGGCGAACTCCTAAAATTTATTTACTCCTTACCTGGTTTGTAAGCCCTCTGCAATGTTTGTGGAGTCATGACTTTCTTCTTATTACCGAGAAGGCCTGGAGCGTATTCCACCACACTGATTGGTAGAGCGGTGGGAGGCCAATCCAAGTGTCGAAAGTCTCAGGCCGCCCGAAGGCCTAACATGGCTAAACGTGACATCCGAATCACTAAAATGCTCAAGAAATTCATACACCCATCCAATTGTCTGCCGTGACTAGGAAGTCTATTTAAACAACTTTTATTAGCTCAATTAGCGTTACATACAGTAGGTATTTAACGAAATCATTGAACATAATTTTCACCCCCTTTAATAGGGAGTGAAAATCGTCAAATTAATATCTAACTTTTTATCAAGGACATGACAATGCAATAATTAAAAAAGAAATTAAAAATTAAAAAATATATCTTCATTAAATTTTATTTCGTTTATCTACAAAAGCGTGTTTTTTTAGTTTTTTTATACTACTCGCTTTTATTTCAATCACTCGTCGCGCGTCGTATTCAGTGCCTCGAATGCAAGTTAAATACTGTTTAATACCACTGACTGTTTGGCCGAGCGATAGACTAAATAGTTTGGTATTATTTCTATTTAACCACGAGCTCTTTTTTGTCCAATTGAGATGTTACTGAGAGCTTATTGGCGGTTGGTAGGTGTTATGGCCATTTTGTCTGAGTTACAATACAATTCGTATGTCTCAAGTAGGTAGATTAATCCAAAAGCAAAAGTATTAGTCGTGTTAAAATTAGTTGTATGCATTGATTTTGTGGTAACGGCAAATCGGCTTATTTAATAACTAACGAGGCTTTGATTATGTAAGTTAGTGGTTGTGAAATTTGTGAAAATTTGCATTTCATTGTAATAAGACTAAATCCAATATAACTTTGTGAAATTTTTTAAGTAACGAAAATTGTAATTATTGTGCTTGTATTTTTCATGGAAATAAAGGGCTATTTTTTTTTTAGTGGAACGTTTTAAGAGATTTAAATTTCAAAACGTGGTTTCGTTTAGGAGAGTTAGAATATTAATCTTACAAACAGGTCAAACAGGATCTCTATTTGATAAACGAAGTAAATTAAATACAGGCATTATCAAACAGAATCCGCGTCCGTTATTTAGAAAATATATCCCAGCAAAGCAAGTTTTTCGAAACCAAATTATTCTCTTGAATTCAAGAAATTTCTTGGAAAAGCTAGGCATCTCACAAAGCTTCATGCAGATGTGGAATGGCGTGTGTCCGGCTTTGTAGGTCCAATATGAAAGCAGAATAGTTGAGAGCGCGATCGACACAATGGAATAGCCAGCGAAAATATTTTATTCTAACGATGGCGTATGTCTATATAGATTCACACATAGTTAAAATAAATAGTAAAAAAGAAACAGATCTTGTAGTAAGGTGAAGCCTAAAATACGTGCCACTTGTTACATTTTTTGTTTACTCAGCGTCCGCGTCGTGCAGTGCAACAAACACAATGCAATGTTCAATCTAAAAAATCATTACCTTCGCCATTTTTTGGACACATATATCGACGTCGACATAATGTCCAGGGAGCGAGAATTGTGACGCTGATAAGAGTTTTATTTTATTAATGCATATTAATACATGATTTCGAATCTTGTGGAAATTAATCATAGTATCTGAATACTGACAGAGAGTAAAATAATCATGATTAGTTTTATACAATACTAGAGTCTGTTTGACATACAAACATGATTTTTCTGTAAGCCAAGTGGCATTCAGATCCGTTCAACGGTAAACGCGTGATCAAGTTAGAAACACGCAAACATCTTCATGAACTTAAATATTAGTAGTAAGCAATAGTAAATAATAGTATTAAGGGAGTTAATGTTTGTTACATCTTATGATATAAACCAAAGAGTTAAATAGCGTACCTTAAAGCCCCGACGTTTGAACAATACAACTCAGTCTACACCGCAAGCAGTTGTTTGGCAAGCTCAGTGTTCCGCAAAAGCACAAAGTAGATATTAGGTACAGAGATTAAGTTTCATAGGAACGTGCAAATCGGTTGCACTCCTACAAGCACGCGGGACATCTATGTGTGGCCACTGGCCGCTTGTCGCGTACGCGGCGAGAGTGGAAAAAACCGGTTGACGCTGTCACATCAAGTTGAAAATCGCAGGGTAATCGCTACGCACATTGTTGGTTTTGTTAGTTGCAAGTTTGAATATCTATATAATAAAAATGAATCGCAAAATGTGTTGGTAAGCGCATAACTCAACAACGCCTGGACCAATTTGGCCAATTCTTTTTTTTAAATGTTCGTTGAAGTTCAAGGATGGTTTTTACGGCGAGAAAAATTTGAAAATTCATCCCCTAAGGGGGTAAAACGGGGGTGCAAAGTTAGTATGAAGCTTTGCCGTTTTTGAAGTTAGTGAATGTGTAACGCGAGCGAAGCTGCGGACGTCCACTAGATATAAATATAAAAATAAATATAAGTATGTATAAGTATAAGTACAAGTACAAGTACAAGTACAAGTACAAGTACAAGTACAAGTACAAGTACAAGTACAAGTACAAGTTCAAGGACAAGGACAAGGACAAGGACAAGGACAAGTACAAGTACAAGTACAAGTACAAGTACAAGGACAAGGACAAGTACAAGGACAAGGACAAGTACAAGTACAAGGACAAGGACAAGGACAAGGACAAGGACAATTACAAGTACAAGTACAAGTACAAGTACAAGTACAAGTACAAGTACAAGTACAAGTACAAGTACAAGTACAAGTACAAGTACAAGTACAAGTACAAGTACAAGTACAAGGACAAGGACAAGGACAAGGACAAGGACAAGGACAAGTACAAGTACAAGTACAAGTACAAGTACAAGTACAAGTACAAGTACAAGGACAAGGACAAGGACAAGGACAAGGACAAGGACAAGGACAAGGACAAGGACAAGGACAAGGACAAGGACAATTACAAGTACAAGTACAAGTACAAGTACAAGTACAAGGACAAGGACAAGGACAAGGACAAGTACAAGTACAAGGACAAGGACAAGGACAAGGACAAGGACAAGGACAAGGACAAGGACAAGGACAAGTACAAGGACAAGGACAAGGACAAGGACAAGGACAAGGACAAGGACAAGTACAAGTACAAGTACAAGTACAAGGACAAGGACAAGGACAAGTACAAGTACAAGGACAAGGACAAGGACAAGTACAGGTACAAGTACAAGTACAAGTATAAGTATAAGTATAAGTATAAATATATATACTCTAATATAATAGACTAGCTTTTACCCGGGGCTCCGCCCGCGTGGTCAAAGGGAATTAACAATGACTTGTGTATCATATACGTGATTCAGAACTTGAAAATGAATTTTACTAACGCCATCTATTAATAACATTCGGAACTAAATATCTATCAAATAACAAAACATCGATATCTTCCCATGGGGATGTTTTACCGCGGTAAAAAGTAGCCTACGTCACTCTCCACCCTCCTCACTATGTCGACACACAAAAACAATACCATATACATAATAGCTTCCTTGCGACGTGAAAGCCGGACAAACAAACAAATAAACAAACAAACAAACACACTTTCGCATTTATAATATTAGTATGGATATAAGATAAAGATATAGATATAAATCTAATATATAAAATTTCCATGTCACAATGTGTTGTTTGTTGCAGTACTCCTCCGAAACGGCCTTACCAATTTTTACCAAATTTTATATGCGTATTCAGTAGGTCTGAGAATCGACTAACATCTATTTTTCATCCCTCTAAATGTTAAGGGTAGTCCACCCCAAATTTGTTTTAAAAATTTTTAGATTTTTTTTTTATGATACAGCATTAGAAAATACATACAACCCTGAATTTTCAACCCTCTACGATCAACCCCTATTTTTCCATCGCGATTTTTATTTTTAATAATTTCCTACTTTTATTGAACGTTTTCGATTATAAGTAATGGTAGTCGTAGTGGTAGTGGTAGGGGTAGTGGTAGGGGTAGTGGTTGTAATAGTGGTAGTGGTAGGGGTAGTGGTAGGGGTATTGGTAGGGGTAGTTGTAGTCCACACACTTACATGAAGTTCTCCCAAAATATTCAGTAAAAATTATTTATATGGCAAAACAACGTTTGCCGGGTCAGCTAGTCTTATATATAAAATTTCCGTGTCACAATGTTTGTTGCAGTACTCCTCCGAAACGGCTTTACTGATTTTTACCAAATTTTATATGCGTATTCAGTAGGTCTGAGAATCGACTAACATCTATTTTTCATCCCCCTAAATGTTAAGGGTAGTCCATCCCTAATTTTTTTTTTTTAAATTTTTAGACAAATTTTTATTTTTGTATTTTTTTATGATACAACATTAGAAAATACATACAACCCTGAATTTTCAACCCTCTACGATCAACTAAAAATTATTTATATGGCAAAACAACGTTTGCCGGGTCAGCTGGTCTAATATAAAAACGTGGTATTAATAATAATGGTTGTATATTGTACTGTGTGTATGAATAATGCTAGAAAAAATAAAAATATATCATACTTTAACCACACTTTAACTACATATCCCAAGGAGTGCAATAGGTAAGTAAATATTTGATTATTACTTTTTCAAGTAAGTACCTTTATTTTACGGAATTATCCTTTTTTTAATAAGAAATGTGTACTACACGGTGTGTTTTTACCTTTTTATTATTATTACAAGCTTTTACTAAACATTTGTAGGTATGTGGGTGGGTTGGTACGTACTATGTGTTTTAAATTTAAGTATTGCAAGTGAGATTTGAACCACATCCAGATGTCTTATTGAACTGAAATTTTTCCTGCGTAACTTCGGTGACAGTACAATAATATGATAGATTATAACCTGACGCTGCAGCTAGGATTTGATATGCCATGTGAGTGTTTCCTGATACATTACTTGAAAAAACTATATATTAGATTTAGAATTTTCCATACCATAAAAATAAATAATAAAATATTAAAAAATAAAAATTATAAAAATAAAATTATTAGAGTAAGAAATTTGTAAAGTATGTTATTTTCTATTTTCTATTCTGTATTGGTTCTTATTGTAGTATTCTTTTTATATTCTGAATAATAAAACTATTTAACAAATGATTTCTTTAATTTCTCTTAACCTGTTGTGACAACCCTACCAAAATAGGTAACAATTTTGCATGTTCTTAAGAAGCTTAATCTCTGTACCTAATATCTACTTTGTGGCAAAAGCCTATATTCCGCAATATCCCTAGTAAATATCGCTGTAGTTAGGATTTCGCTCTAACTTATATCGTAGTCTTTACCTTTGGAATCATACTTTTCTAAAATAGCTAAGACTATCTTGTCAAGAATATTTATAATAGACGAATATTCCATTGACTAATTAGTACTGAATTTATTATTACGATGGCGGTCATACTTCACTGGAACAGCGTGGTGGATTACGAGTTGTGTATGAGCCCGTGACTTGCAAAAGGGACATAAATATCCGTCAGTGAATACATTATTATATTATGTACTAGTGGACGCCCGCAGCTTCGCTCGCGTTACACATTCACTAACTTCAAAAACGGCAAAGCTTCATACTAACTTTGCACCCCCGTTTTACCCCCTTAGGGGATGAATTTTCAAATTTTTTCGCCGTAAAAACCATCCTTGAACTTCAACGAACATTTAAAAAAAAGAATTGGCCAAATTGGTCCAGGCGTTGTTGAGTTATGCGCTTACCAACACATTTTGCGATTCATTTTTATTATATAAGATAATATGTGAGAATTGGGACGGGGACTGTTAGAAACGGTTGGTAATGTAATAGTAATAGTTCACTCAGTAATTGTTAGTCAATAGTATTTATTGGTATCACAGAGGAGCTGTATGCTTTAGACTTTAGACCTTTCTCAGCAATGTTACTCATATGTAATTTAATTGTGGTACAGCTAGACAGAAAACGAATTTTATTTGCGTACTTTTTTATATTTTAAAGTTTTTTTTTTTTATCAAACACATCATGAAAAGCCTATGAGAGTAAGAAAATCAAATCACTTCATAAAGAAAGAATGAAATAGGTCCTCTATAAATACAAGAGATGTAAAGATCTTTATAGCCCATCCCAAGAAGTTAAATAGGTCACAGGTCACTCAATCTCGTGAATTCCCTTTGCTGTAGTATAGCTAATCTGAATACCTCTACTGCTTTAGATTACGTTGGCTACTGTAGGACAGACACTAGGTAATCCCATTAGAGTTTCAAATATAGTTGAACAGATTTAAAAAGTCTCGTGAATCCGTTAGACTCTGATAGAGTTCAGGATCGATTTTTTTAAAGCCGTTCAGTCCAAAGAGGCAAATATTTAATTTAATTTGTAAAATAAATAAATAATATGGTATATTTTATGAACACTCCACCAATCCGCATTGGAGCAGCGTTGTGGAGTATACTTAGACCTCCTGCAGCTGTATCTGTGGGGGAGACCCAAATCCAGCAGTGGGACGTCTATGGGGCGCAGCAGCTATATTTTCTGCACTTTTTTACAAAACCATCGTAAATACAGTTTCGTATTACGATTTATATGGATAGTGAAAATTGGATAAAGTTTGTAAAATAATAGTAGCCATTTAATAACATAAACAATAGCAATTATTAAGGTAAATATGTATTACTATATCTCGTTGCCGATTCATAAGTAGAAGCGATTTCCTTTGACGACGATTTTACATTTCAACAAACACGCGCAAACAAGTTGCGATTCTTTAATCAGTTGTTGCCTTTGAAACACCGGATTACAGATCTAACCAACCATTTGTTAAATTAAAGTAGGTATGTTTCTCAGTTTGAGGGTGAGTGCGTCCAGAACTGATCGATGCTAAATATGCTTAAATTAGTTCCTTGAGAATAAACGTGGATTTAAAAAGTAGTAAAAATTATGCAGATCTGCCGTATGGACTAAGATCCCACCGCTCGATCCTGCAGGTATCTGTTTTTTTGATAAAACTAATTTTAAATGAATGTTAAGAAAGTATACAATAGATTAGGGAATGGTTGCCCCGAAACAATTAGCCACACACATACACACGAAAATAAATATATACATAAAACCCTTTTAGTCGGTTTTTTTTCATGGATCTAAAGACTAACCGCAAGTCAGATCTATTAGTTCCATGGTTTTTTACTCAGCATCGCGCGGGGCAACGAACACGACGCCATGTTCACGCTAGCAATATTTTTGCGGGGCCTACTTTGTTTACGGCGGCTGAAATTTGCAGTGGGGTTTCAACAAGACATAGTAAAGCATTTGGAACCTTAAAAATTAAGCTTTATTTTATTTACCAATTCAGATAAAGGTTTTCTACTAATTTTACATGATAACGTCATAACGTTATCATGTAAAATTATCTTCCGTCATCCGACTTTACATACACCAATATTTTGTTTTACCACTGAATTCAATGGAGGTACTTATACATATCTATATACATATCTATGTTATAAGAAATAATTGAGTTTTAAAAATGATTTGTAAGTAGGTACATATTATTTGCAAATAATATCACAGGAATAGTACATTTCATTATACAACTGATAAATTATTCATTTTAATATATTTGTTCAATTATTGGTCTGCTGCGACCACACGTCCCACTGCTGGGCACGGGTCTCCCCTACAGACACAGTTTCGCGAGGTCTAGAGCATACTCCACCACGCTGCTCCTATTTTGGGGTTAGTGGCCAACCCAGTGTCGAATGTTCTCGTGGGTCTTCGACAAGGCTTAACGACTGTTTCCGACATTGAATACAATCGGGACCGACGGCTTTACGGTTTTTTTTTCGGTTTGTGGATGGGTGACCGCTAGTGGCAAAATCTCATGGATGCTACCGTGCTTCAATTATTGGTCGATCATCATTAAATGTACAATATTTCCACTTCCCTACAGCTTAATTCTCTTATGTGCAAGTAAAAGCCTGAAAGTAAACAAGCGGGCAACTCGAAAACAATACAAACACATAAACTTTACGCCCGAACACTTCTCTCAACAGTTTATCTTTGGTTCGGCTTTAGAGCGTGTTTTGTAATTTATTTTACTGCTAAGTTATTATGTATCAAAAAGCTTTGAATGCTTTCTTAAATAATTAAGTACGACCTTTGTTTTACTTTTTTTCGATTTCGAGCGAAGTTCATTTACCTTTAGTTCCTAATGTAGTCTATATTGCGGTATGAGTATCGGAAACGAGACTAAATGTAATATCGTGAATTAGGGTGACAATAACACAACTCTAACTGGGTGCTATTATTCTTGCCCCGAATCAAGATTCTAAGTATTTTTAAGAGGGTTTGTAAGAATTTCTCATTTCTTTCAGTGGACGTATTACGTCGCTCTCTTTGTTTGAACGGACGGTGGTAGAGTCTAGAGTAGATGTCATAATAATATTATGTGGTAAAAAGTATTAAGAATTCTTCACCAATTTTAAACCTTTATTGAAATTTAATTTAAACTCAATTCAATACTGAGATGTTTTTATTATAGGTATAACTTCAGCTTGCGCAGGTATTCGTACTAAACGAACGATAGCTCGTGTAACAGGTCAACGACAAATAATTCCAAAATACAAAAGTACTTACTTTTCCTTTTTTCCATCTAGGTTTTTACATTATTCCATTTACATTATTCTTGTATCCTTTAACTAATAAATAAATAAATGAAAAACCCTTAACTAATAAATAAATAGGAAAGTATGTTTTCTGGTTTGTTTGGTTTGTCCTTTTCTCCATCTCAACGGATTGATGGATCGACGTGATTTTTTGCATAGATTACTTTATCAAATACAATTAAATAGTTCCCGTAAAATGAGCAAAACACTGATTCTGATCATTCAATTTTTAATTGATAGTAATCAACTTTGGTTAGATTTTTTTTTTTCGAATCAATTTTACATGGCTATCAAACAAGAATTGGTTTATGGTAATCTTTGGTGTAGCTATGCCAATTGATAAAGACTATAATTATTATAATATTTAAATCATCCCGTGATGGTAGAGGTAATTCTGCACGGAAAACTATTTGACGCGAACAGAGCCGCGCGGATCATAGGATAGTAGATCTAAACACCTCTCTGTTGCCTCTCACATACATGCAAATTTTGTTGCATGACTAGTGGACGCCGCAGCCTTAGTCTACGTGGAATTAGACATTGCGGCAATCTCGTTTTTCCTCCAGGTATATACCTCCATAGGTTATACTTTAGCCACAAACTAGAATCTAGAAGCCCAAAGGAACCGAGTAAACCCAAATGTTATAATATCTGACTCCATCGCTGTGTCGTGATAAATGGTATTAATTGCTTAACGATGCAGAGTTACGTTACTTCACTTTAGACATATTTTCAATCCCCGCGTTTGTAGGCTGAAAGTAGGAGTAAAAAACGCTGAACTTTTACTATACATTACACATTGACGTGCCATAACTCTCAAATCTAAGACTAAACCGCAAAAAGTCCATGTAGGCGCGCGTACTGTTCGTCTCGAACTCGTGCGTTTTTTTGTAAAGTGATAAATAGGTCTATTCCATGAAAGGTTGATGGATGGTGGATGGATATACTGTTTATACAGTGCATCTTAAAATGTTGTACATATACACACTCCACAATCTACTTCTCGTGCGAAAAATAACGAGTTGCCTTCGTGACGGGACTAAGTAGCGATCGTTAAGTATTAGTAAGTATTTAAGAGCAATGATATTAGTAGCAAACTATTTTAAACAAAAAGAAAGTTATATAATTTTATAATACGTAAAAGCAAACTTCAATGGTGCAGTTTTAAATCTAGACGGACTTATCTGAATTAACATTCTTTACTATCTGAACGAAATGTCCAGGATCCTTCCTATGTTTTGTTCAAAGCTGAATAGGTAGTCATGGGCGGGGTGGGTGGTGGCGAATGATCGTTAACTATTTTGTATGCACAAAAGTATACTATGGGAAACCTGTTACAATCTGCTTTTTAGAATTATAACAGAATACTCATTTTGGGCAGTATTTAATTATCAGATATTTTATGACATAAGGTAATGCAGTTGAATTTACCACATTTCAATAAATATATAATATAACTACAAAAAGTCGAATAGTTAGAACCCAGTCGTCTTGACTTGTATTTGAAGACCGGAAATAAAATTATGCTATGACTTCCATGTTACCGAATGGTGCCTATGGGATAAAGTAATAAGAGGTAGATATTTGCTCTATCTACCTCTTATTAATTCATCTTTGAACCAACTAATACTAATAATTTAGAAGTACGTACCCGGGTTATAGACTGTTTGAATTATGAATAGCAAGCGATGGCGTCGAATGATTGAATTCGGATTTCATAACGAAATTGGGTTCTCCCTTTTGAATTCCACAGTTCATTAAATTTCTGAGCAAAGATTGGCTTCGGTAAAGATCAGGTGACGCAATTTAAATAAAACTTCAGATAACGACTAAAAATATCAATAAAATACAGTGCCCTTTTTTTACGGCGGGGAAACATTTTTAAAATACTTGACGACTGAACAAGACTTATATAAGACTGGACTAACTAGGGGTTAGTCCAGTTTACAGAGGGTGATATTTGATCAAATCTATGTATGTAGAATATCTATCGAGTTTTAGTTATTCTCTCTATCTATTGATAGAATATCAGATATTCTACAATAGATTATATTGTCTATAGTTTATCTAGACAGGTATCTACGCCTTTAGGTAGGATCTGCCGTTTCACAATTCCGTTCTGCGGTCTCCTTGTGCACTAACGGTTTCACAGAATGAGGCCGCTGCCGTCCAGGCAATACAAAAGTACCTAGGTACTCACCGAAAAAACGAAAAAACAGTCCGTTGTCCATTGGTCGCATACTGTGCATGGGATGCACTAGTAAAAATATTATAGGCTAAGTGTGTAAATGCCAAAATCCAACCAATGCCAGCTACAAAGTTGAATGAATTAAATTATGACTGGATTATTGCGAAATATTGCGTTCTTTTTATAATTATCAAACAGTCCCTAATTGAGTCTTGTTCAAAGTCAGTCACAGTTTTCATGGGCGGCAGCGGATGGGTGGTGCTGCAAGCTCGTTTGTTATCTTGTATCCATAAAAAAAAAATTAGCTTCCATTACAAAAACAGTATATAAGTAATATTATACCTTCGCTGCGACCCATAGACGTCCCACTGCTGGGCACGGGTCTCCCCCACAGACACTGCTGCGGGAGGTCTAGAGCATACTCCACCACGCTGCTCCAATGCGGATTGGCGGAGGGGTTAGTGGCCAACCCAGTGTCGAATGTTCTAAAGCCACCCGAAGGTCTTCGATAAGGCTTAACAACTGTTTCCAGCATTGAAAACAATCGGGACCGACGGCTTTACGTGCCCTCCGAAGCACGGTAGCGTCCATGAAATTTTGCCACTAGCGGTCACCCATCCACAAACCGACCGCGCACGTCGTTGCTTAACTCTTTCGATCACATTGAATCGATGCGAGCCATTGGGCTATGGACGGTACAACACTACAGCAATTATACCTTAAGTGATTCTAATTATATCTGAAATTTAAAATATTTAGGTCGTAGGTTTAGAAAGTCGTTGCGCCATCAGTCTACTGTCTGACGTTTTGATGAATGACATAATGCTAATATTAACCCAGAAAAGCCCAGAAAATAGCACAAACAAGCCCATGCCGTGACATGTGATTTTCACGCGGTATACTTATTTATAAAATAAAATAAATAAAATAATAAAATCTATATAATAAAAATGAATCGCAAAATGTGTTGGTAAGCGCATAACTCAACAACGCCTGGACCAATTTGGCCAATTCTTTTTTTTAAATGTTCGTTGAAGTTCAAGGATGGTTTTTACGTCGAGAAAAATTTGAAAATTCATCCCCTAAGGGGGTAAAACGGGGGTGCAAAGTTAGTATGAAGCTTTGCCGTTTTTGAAGTTAGTGAATGTGTAACGCGAGCGAAGCTGCGGGCGTCCACTAGTAGCTAATAAATATCCCTGGATGTCATAGATAATTCTGCACGTAAAACGATTTGAAGAAGCTAATAATGTAAGAATTGTGTTGTAATTGTAATTGTAATTGTGAATGTGAATAAATAGCAAGGGGGTAAGTATAACGTGCACCACCTCACTATACGTAGAAACATAGAGATACAAAGCCACGTCTAATATGCGTACTTACTCTGATATATAGGTACGTTAATCAGATCATAAATTTTACAAAGGTTTGAACAACCTACATACGTCAGTAGACTTACCTTAATTACCTACCTTTTGCCGAAATATACTCTTATCTCAAAGATTGATGAATTATGAGTTTATTGTTACGAACGAGTATTTCGTTATCCTTATTTTATTTATCAGACAAATTAATCCGTAAAGGTTTGAATTTTCAAGCTGATCAAAACCTGGTGTATTAAGCATATCGTTTGATGAGTTTATGTTGCGGTTTACTATATAAATATAGCAATATCAATACTAATATTATAAACACGAAAGTAACTGTCTTTCTTGCTTTCTCGCCAAAACTACTGAACCGATTTAAATGAAATTTGGTACACAGATAGTCTAAAGCCTGAGAAAGGCTTTTTAATTGGAAAAAAAGTGTTGTAAAAGCATAAATTTTATATTTTTGGCTGTTGATTAGATATAAAATATAAAAAATATGGCATTCAATGTTTGTAAAAATGGTACCCTTAAGGGTGTAAATTAAACACATTTGTGGAGCTAAAGTTAACGCGTTAAGAAGAATCTAATATTATGTCTAATTCCTCGCGATAGAAGCTGCCGGCGTCCACTAGTATAATATAAAAAAATAACTCATAATGAATCAAAACTAATTGGTAAGCTATAAAATATCAAATCAACAAAGACTTTATCAAACGTTTCTATCTTTACTTACCGTAACTATTATGTTTGCCCAATTAAGTATTATTTCACTAATAGACAAAATATGTAGTTTAAACATTCTAAATGTATCATAACATGCTACATTTAGAATATGCTACATTTAGAATATGCTTTCAGGCATAGTCAATACCTAAATTTTAGTCAGTACGCTTCTTAAAATGCATATTATCAAATCAAAGTCACATATTTTCGGGTCAAGACTAAAGCGGACATGTCAGCAATTAATAGTTCATGGTCCAAGTTTTCTAGCTCGTCCGGACGTCCATTACATATACAAAGCTATTTATTTTATAATATATGTCAATGTGTGGATAGCTGCCACGATAACTATATGTAAGTACTACACAACATACCAAGAAAATACGATACGGTTCACGACACGCACAGATTACCTCGATTGGAACTCAACTTTTCCCTCCGTTACAGTTTGCGAGATAGCCAATATTGACAAAATTTCTACGCAAGTCCAAAAGTTGAGGGAAGAAAATAGCGAAACAATGGCTAACTTTATCAAAGATATTGCTTTTTTCAATGGTGACTGTTCAAGCTGTGTTTCCACATGTGAGAACGAATCGTTTTGCAACACAAATTTTACGGAGGTGACGTCTATTTATCGCTCAAAGTGCAATGAACTTTTTGTTGGATGCATGTGGAATGATAAACCGATCAATTGCTGCCAAACCTTCAAACCCACATATACGGAATACGGCATATGTTTCTCAATGAATAACTACAAATTTAAAAGCAAATTAGCACTATATTACGCTGCATCTGCAAACAAGCGACGTCTGGGAACACTTGAAGTTATCGTGTCTGAGGATTATGAAACTTTTCTGCACTCTCACGAAGACGTGCCGTTTTGGAATATGGAAATTGACAGACGGATCTCAGTACAACATGGCGCTAAAGTAACCGTGGTATATTCGGCGATGGACGTCGTCAACGAAGCTGAAGTATTTTTGACAGATCCTGAAATTCGTCAGTGTAGGTTTCCTGAAGAGCTACCGCAGAACTATAACGGTTTCAATCATTATAGCTATTCAATTTGTATAATTCAGTGCCGCATAGAAGCTGAGCTAGATATTTGTAACTGTACGGATCACTTATCACCGGTCGAGTACAAAAGCCGCTATTGTGACTTGAAGGGTTTAAAGTGCCTTACCAAGCATTACGAAAACTTAAGAAAATTGAAGGTGCCTGGAGCTAACAATACTGGTTTGAATTGTGATTGTTTGCCTTCGTGTATCGAGCCCGACTACAATGTAGTCACTAAGAGGCTTATATCTCAAAAAGCAAGTAAAGGCGGTACGGTAAAGTTTATCCTAAATAACCGGCCTTTGGAACGCGTGACTCGCCAAGTTGCCCTAACTACGTTGGATTTAGTGGTCGCCATGGGAAATTGTTTCGGGCTTTGCTTTGGTGGATCAATCCTTTCAATAATGGAAGTTGTTTATTATTTATGCTTAAAGCGATGGAAATATGAAAGGTAAATGCCTTTATTATTATGCCTTTTTAGGGTTCCGTAGTCGACAAGTAATCCTTATAGTTTCGCCATGTCTGTCTGTTCCCGGCTTTGTACTAGTAAGCTGTAATTAGGAATATTAATTACGCCGACAATGTGGTAAAACAAAATCATAAAAAAATGTTTTTTTAGGGTAATTAAGGTGTGGCTTACCCTACATAAATATGAGTTTTATTCTCGAATCGAATAAATCCTGGAGGCTCAATCCAGGACCACTTCCTCTTGTCCTCCAAATACTACCTTGTATTATTGTCCATAATCTTGTCTCCGTTTGACCATGTGTCCTCTCAGAATCGCTGCGACCCATATACGTCCCACTGCTGGGCACGGGTCTCCCCCACAGACACTGCTGCGGGAGGTCTAGCTAGAGCATACTCCACGCTGCTCTAATGCGGATTGGTGGAGAGGTTAGTGGCCAACCCAGTGTCGAATGTTCTCAAGCCACCCGAAGATCTTCGACAAGGCTTAACGACTGTTTCCAGCATTGAAAACAACCAGGACCGACGGCTTTACGTGCCCTCCGAAGCACGGTAGCGTCCATGAAATTTTGCCACTAGCGGTCACCCATCCACAAACCGACCGCGCCCGTCGTTGCTTAACTCTTTCGATTACATTGAATCGACGCGAGCCATTGGGCTATGGACGCTACAGAATGGGAGGGGTTAACTATAATCCACCTCGGTAAATGTAAATTGGCAGACCTCGCATTCGAGTCCATTGTGTAGGAGTCCCAAACATGCAGGTTTCCTCAAAATCCTTCCCCGTTACAGGCGGCAACATTTGATTTCATATAACTAAGATATTTAAATGAAATCAGTCAATGATACATGCCACGAGGGAATGTTAGGCCACTGAACTATCACCGGTTGGTTCTATAATCTGTAAATGTATTCGAAGTCACCAGATAAATTAAATGAGTGACAAATCAACCAAATAATCTCTTTTGCTTGATAAATGTTTAGGGTGTTATTGTTTAAAGGGTTTTTATAGATATAAGAAGTAGCTGCCGCTCACAACATCTGTGTCATACCTTGAACGAGACTCGTATGAGTCTGTCATATATATGTTACTCGTACTACTAAGATGGTCGCTTCTAGAAAGTTTAACCGGAAACCACACCTTTCTAACCGGAATACAATTATATATTCTCTATATAACACTCTATATATACTATATCACATAAGATCACCTTATTACAAGTGATCGCTTATAGTTGGAGTAAGGTGATTGTTAGAAGTAAATCTACCATATCATATAAAAACCCTAAGTAATTCCTGCCTTGAAAAATAAATCTTAGTAATTAACAGAACGCACTTCGAAACTGGTACCTTTGATATTACTCCTATGTATGGTGTTAACACCTGGTAATGTTGCATTTGATTTGGAGCAGTCTATTACTTCACATTGTACGAGAATATTAAACTTGTTCCGTATTGCTCAGAAAAAAGTCTTGTCATTTCTGTCGTTTATGATATAAGTAACCATTTACTACTAAAAAGTACCCAAGATCTCAAGAGACCAAGATTTGCCGTAACATTATGTTACGGCAAAACTGACGAACATTTAACTGACAACGTCTCAAACCTGATAATACTTTAACTACCTTTCAATGATTTTGTTAAATACGCATCGGGTATTACGACTAATTATTCATATTTCCGTAATAAAGCACTAGTCACAAGATTAATGTTTCACTAGGTAAAACTGAATGACAACGCCCCGGTGAAATTAGTTTTAAGAGTTACTGGAGAGACGGATAGCCCAAGCCCACGACTGCGACTCAGGCTCTCCCAACAACTCCATTATTCACGCTAAGCATCCTTTTGTTTCTGGTGAGCGCGTGTAGAACGGGACCATCTCAATCAACTCCGTGTTTTCTTACAACTTAAACCTATTCTTGTTCTGTGATTTTACGATGCAAAATATAATTATTTTAACACTATTTTACTAGGAATAAAAATCACATGCTAGTGGTTTCTATAGGTTGATAAAAATATTAATCAACGACTTTAAAAATAATAAATAATTAAAGCCATTACATTTTTTAGTGCTTATTATAACAAAATCAATATTTTATGGGTGTAATGAAGAATAGCAGAAGCTGGTATACGGATTCGATTCAAAAGTATTAAATAACCTATAAGTCGAATCATTTAATTAGCTTATTTTAATTAAGTATGCAATATATGTATGTGCTATTTGGCAATATAAGTGTGAGAACAGCCAATTGGAATATCGAGTCATTTTTGAATCACAATTTATTTTACAAACTACGACGGTTAATCGCAAAGTGACTTTGCGATTAACCGTCGTAGAGTCTACTAACCCTGAGGATGCCTTGTTTTGGGGCGAAATACGTGTTGGTTTGTGTGTTGGTGTATGTATTCATTGATTGCGTGTGGGAGGGAGGGAGGCGCTGCGTGCTTGAAGGTAGATATACATACACCTTCATACAAGTTTGTTCGCGGATTATTGCAAAGTAGATTAATCTTTGGTTTGTAATAATGGAGTTCCGCAAAGTAACGCCTGATACAATTAATTACAATTTATTTTATTTATACATACTTTGTGCTAATTAGAATTATCAACATATTCTGTCGCTTTCCGTTTTATGCCTTTTTTGACTGGTTCCTGGGTATGATCCCTCGTCAGCAATAGTCTGGAGTCTTGATTTATTCCAGGTGTATGTAATATGGCAACGGAAGATAAGTCCTTAAATAGAGATCTCAACTCGGCAAAATGAGATAAGACCGCCCTACCACAAGGTGGACGGACGATCTGAAGAAGAGATTCAGAAGGCACCGGGCTGGTCGGAGTAGCGTCGTTTAGGAGCCTTTGTCCAGCAATAGACCAAAAAAGGCTGATGGGTGTGTGGATGGATGATATTATGGCAAATAGGCTCACCACCAATATTTCGGAAGGTTTGAAATCAGATTAAGCTTAAAACAACAATATAAAATGAACTTAATTTAATATTAGTCAGATTTTAATCTAAATTTAAATATATTAACGTTAACTTCTTTTATGTAACGCTTCTTAACCCTTATAAGCTTTGAGCAGAACGTGCCCATCAAAGTCAGATAACAATTCTACGTACATTTCCATCCGAATGAACACGAGAATTCACTTCAGATGTTTAATGCGGCTACTTTACGCTTCTGCGTAGCTCGATTCAAATGCAAGTCTTTCGCTCTTATTCGGAATATTTAACTATAAATCGATGTTATCTTTTATAATTGTTATTTTTTTAGCCATGGTAAATATAGGTAGATTTTCATTCACCAGCACCTTGATGGTAAAGAAGCTCAGTACTGATGGGCAGGTTGTAGATTCAAATCCCAGTTGCGCTGGAATTTCTTTCCAGGTAAAATAATGAATGCTCTAGCATGGTTTTATATTTTATCTCAATGGACTCTATTGGAAACCGAATTACACGCCGACTCTTTACCAAGGATTCATATGAGACACGCAAAGCTCCAATGTTAGTGAACACATTTGCTTGCCGTAACATGAAACCAGTGTGAAATCAGCTTTAACCTTTAATACCTGTTATAAATAATAATAATAAGTAATAAATATCATAGACATTATCACACATGGCCATCTGACCCCAAACTAGCCTGCGCAAGCCTGTATGTACTATGGGTGTCAGAGGCATATATACATACCTACATAGATATTTTTAAATACATACTATATAGATAATATTAGCATCCAGACACAGAACAAACACAAGTGTTCGTCACGCGAATGTTTGTCCTCAGTGGGATTCGAACCCACGACCCCTTTTTTTTTTTTTTTATCGCTGGGAAATGCAGTTTACGCATCCCACCCGGCCATAAGGTCGGGCGGGTATGTGGGACTCGCCGATTACGGAATACCCACTAAAACCCAGCGGCACCCTCAGCGTTGAAGGGAGACGTCACGGGATCGCTTGCGCATTACTACCGTGACGCCTCGGCGCGTGCCTTTGGCTCCTACACTTGTTTTTACGGGGGAGGAAGGAGACGCGCATAGCGCATTCTCCTTCTCCCTGGTCTCCTCCTTCGAAGCGAATCTGCGAGGGCACTTTCCTCCCTTGTCCGCTCCGCGGCCTCCTTATGCGCGATCACTGTCTCGCAGAAAACGGACATTTCTTTCCAACATCTCTCACTGCTGAGCATAGCGTCCACTACACTCTGCAGCGAGAGATCCGTACCGACAATAAAAGTAAGGGAGTGCCTTTGGCTGGTCCAGGCTACGCATTCCTCGAGGGTATGTTGAGCTGAGTCTACCGGCGCGTCGCATTCATGACACGAAGGGGTTGCCTCCCGCCTTGCCACTCGATGCAGATACTCACCGAAACAGCCATGCCCGGTAAGTATCTGCACCAGTCTGAACTTCAATATGCCGTGATGTCTCATCAGCCATCGATCGAGGTGTGGGCGGATGGCCTCCACTGTTCTCAGACCAGCGACGGGGGATTCAAGATCGTGCTTCCACTTTCGCATTAGGGCGCCGTGCGCAAGGGACCTAATTCGGTGAACCTCCTCTGACGTTGGTCGCTCGCCCCTAGCCCTTGCATCTGCCCGGAATTTATAGACCGTGGTTAGCACCTCTGCCTGAAGTTCCCACGGAGAACCCACGACCCCTGGCGTAACAAGACAAGGTCACTACCGATTGCGCCAACGGGCCTGTAAATCGCAATGGCTTGCCCTCCAAGTGGTGCACCATGTTGAGTGATGTGAAAGTAAATCAATAAAAATTAACTGTCCACGTTAAAATAAAGTAACAGCGTGTGGTCGAGGAACATTCAGCCCACTAACTTAGCGGGGAAGACGGCACTATCAACCGTATCGAACGCCTGGAGATCGAAGTTGGCGACGTCTGCCTGTGCGTCGTCACCACTCGCATCTACAGCTGCAGCAAATTCCACGTTGTTCCACGCTCCAAAATAAATATTTTTACACATCAAACAATCGTATTTGTCTATTTTAAAAAACATGTCCTTGAAAACTGTGACAAACTTTGAACACTCATAATTGAACTGGTATAGTAAGTCTAGTTAGTTCGCTTAAATACTCCTATGGTTTAGTATAATAATATTAATTAGTGATTAAAAAAGGTAATAATTGTTATTTTTCATGCGCCTTTTTTAAATAACTTTTTTGACCTTATTTTTGACCTAATTTGATAATACCTAAAAACACTAGGCTAAACTTGAGCCTAGTGTTTCTGACTCCCGATTCTGATTTTACTTTTGCTTTAGGGTCATAAAGACCTTTCCGGCGTCACCGAATAGAACAATTCCCTAAATCACGTATTTTAGGAAGTATCAGCGTCAATTCCTTAATTGGGTAAATCAATTAATGGATTAACCAAATCGAAATCTCCTATGTAGCAGATTAGGCATGTTACGGAAACTATAATTGGCGTATTGTTATTAGTTAGATCTCAAGAGCCCAAAACAGGCTATTATAATTTTAAGGACTTTATAATATTGAACAATTTATTTCTTTTCTTCAAATTTTCTCCAAAAAATCTTTTGGCGTGGCATGAAGATTCTATTTTAAAAGTTATTTAAATTTTTATTGTGGTTTAAGTTTAATGAAACGTAAACGTTACATTAAACGCAACAGTTAGCTAGTCATTCCAAACAGACCTGTAATCCCGTACCTGACTTGTACGGAATTACTACTAAGTATAATACTCTCATTTATACTATTATGAGAAAAATTGCAACATTTATTTTGTAGGATAACTCCCTTCGCACTTTCAGCAACTTATAAATTACTGGATCACATTCACAGCCATGCTGACGACATCCTCTGCTTCCACGACCCTCTTTAATGGCAGTCGGGAACTTTATCATGATTATCATTTTAGCTTTACTTTAAACAGCTGGTATAGTACCCAAAACTATTTTTAACATGCTTTTATTAGGTCGACTTGTATGTAACTCACAATATATTAATAAAGAAATTTAAGTGCATGTGACATTTTAGTGCTCCTTTAAAAAAACATAAGGTTATTTCGTATCTATACGTAATATCAATAATACAGAAACATCACAGTATATAATGTAAGCAGCTATGGCAACACAGTGATGTCACCGCTGCAATCAATACAATAGCCACAATCATTTCGAAAAGATTTATTTCTCTGTTTACAGTTTTACTTTGTATTGCTTCGAAAGCCATCAATTTTCGCTGCTTCTCAGACAGAGCTCGCTAGGCAAGCCAACTAAATAATTATAAATATAAAAAAAAACCTATTCATTTAAATGTTCATCCTAACAGAAAAGGTTTTGAGTCCATGTTTCTAATTTTGTTATTAACCACTTAATGCAAAAGTTTAGATTATTATTAAAGTTAAGTTAACGTTAGTTAAGTAAAGTTTAGTAAACTCAGTCTAAAGTGAAACGAAACTGGCCATCATTTATTTTTCCCTACATTTCGTAATTATATTTAATGGTTCAATCTCAGCTAACGTCAAAGTGATTAATCGTTGCGTAAATTTTGAATGTAAGTTACTAGGCAGTAGGTAATTATTAAGGCAAGGCTATTGAGGCAAAGATCGCAACTTTACCCTATTTATTTGCATCTCAACACTGCTTTTTTACTGCGATTTAGTTCATAGTCCTATACATCCGCATTTGGAAACTAGGTAAATGAAACGAATACCGTACGATAAATATGGGAACATTGTTTGAAAAAATGCTAGTAAGTTGGAACACGGGTCATTGCGGGACACTGCTGGACACGGGTTTTCCCCGCAAACACAGCTGTGGGAGTTCTAGAGCATACTCCACCACGCTGCCCCAATGCGAATTGGTTGGGTTTTGTGGCCAACCTAGTGTCCGAAGCACGGTAGAGTCCATGAAATTTTGCCTCTAGCGGTCACCCATGCACAAACCGATCGCGCTCGAATTGGATTGTGACGCTACATTATCTAAACCTAAAGGCAAAATTCTTGATGCTACGAGTACATTACGTGAGCGAAAGTTCACCAGACGAGGTTCATAATCAATTCATACAAATTCGATCTCACCCGCTTTTCAGCTGCGTATTACGAAAGTCGAAAAAAAATCGAGAACAGCCTTGTTGCTTAAGAAGAATTGTTTTTAAAGAATATTGTATGGTTAAGTATGAGTATGGGTGCATAGTTAGTTACGTAGTTGTGCGGTTTACTTTAATACTAGACAAAATTATAAAACCTTAAACTAAAACAAAGAATTATTTAAAAAGAAATATTTACAAAATAAATATGTCATCCAGAAACAGGCCTTGTGGCATTGTACCTAAACTAATTATATTTATGTAGGTACGTTGTTTTGTACGTTACAGTGTTTTGATTTAATT
The DNA here is from genome assembly GCA_944567765.1 of Carterocephalus palaemon. NCBI lineage: Eukaryota > Metazoa > Arthropoda > Insecta > Lepidoptera > Hesperiidae > Carterocephalus > Carterocephalus palaemon. Next base: position 6,196,752 of record OX155643.1, on the reverse strand, counting down.
AATTTTTTAGATAGACATATTATAACAAACTACTGTTACTTGTCTATCTAATAAATAAATTTAATTACTAGTTGAATTGTATACAGTTTAATACTTAAAATCCTTTGGGTTGGTAAATTATTCTAATAACGTTTGCACTGTCCCTTCACCATGTCTGCATAATTTATGAAGGCACGTGTTGGAAACCAAATCGTCGGAAAATGTGATGTTTAGTGTTCAATTTTATGACGATTTAGTACAATTTAGAATAATGTAATTGCTTCATTTTGCCTCCATTTATCCACTTACCAATATATTTTGGTAGTCTATACTAATATTATAAAAAGGAAAGATTTGTTTGTAATTTTTTCACACAAACTACTGGACCTATTTCAAAAAATCTTTCACCATTAGAAAGCTGCATCTTCACTGAGTGACATAGGCTATATAATATTACTAGGTGTAAACGAAACTATTGTTATACTCGTATATAATTCCACGCGAGCGTAGCTTTTATATACACACATAACTAAATAAAAATATCTAAATTAAAATAGTATTTGAAAACGCCCATGTGTATTGGACACTCAGATTAATGAAATATACATTTACAAAGTTCTTTGAGGTTGGATAGCACCTGTTTGTTTGTACTTTTATAGGTAAAAAAAAATGTTTGAACCTAGTCGTAAATTGATTACGCAGCCACGAGTATGTTTTCACGGATACGGGCAATAAATCCCATTGAATACATTGAGTTTGTTGTTTTAATATGAGATAGCTAATGAACATGCAACACCAACCGCTGCAACGTTTAAGAAATCTTTCAGTGGTCTACAAGTTCGAATCTTGTTACAGTGGCCGACTTCACGACACAAATGTCGCAGTTGTACGAGAGACACTCATCGGAACTCCAGCTGCTTGTCGCGAACTTCCGCAAGCGTAACAGCGAGCTCAGGAAAGAAAGGTAAGTGCCATCTACCGGGCTTTTACGTAAATTACATCGCTGGAATATGAATAAAAAAAAGTGCGTGCGTACAAAGTACACATGTCAGAAGTGAAACTTCTTTGGCTAAATATTCAAATATACACAAAAAAAGAGTAAATATAAATATTCATTTGAAAGTCTTGTTGTTTTATTACAAAACTTAAGTTATGTTACTCTTTATAAGATTTAATTTCAATTTAATTTTCATTTATTGCCATATACACTTATTTGTTTTATGTTCACACCGCACGGTAGGTATCTCTAAATGAAGATTCTCTTTAGCGATCTTTTAACTGTATTTTTTCTTATTTAGTCTGTCGTATCTTGGGTTTTGGATTTTGTATCTGTATTTTACTCGTATTTAGTCTGTGGTGGAGCTTTGGATTTGACTTTACTGTGCGACGTTCTCATAAGACTTGACATAAAGGTTGTAAATACCAGGTCGTAAAATCCCAAAAAAAAAATCTATCTCACTGCATGCTGCGTGACGCATATTATTGCGTCAGATCTGTGATACAATAATGCGTCATAACCGTTTGATCCGTAAAAAATTTACCCTCATGCGCCTAATAAGTTTCACTTCAAAAAAGAAATTTATACTAAAACCACTTGTAAACCTGTTATATCGAATATCGCTACCTTATTCCCGACTGTTTCGAGTTTCATCCATTCGAATCTCTTCCAATTAAATATTGACATCCTTTGTAATTTTAAAAGCTTATATTAAACTTGCAATGCTTAAGTTAGTCGGTTTATTTTTCATCGTTGGTCATGCCTTGTATGAATAAATTCTTTAAGTATAGATAGATATACGAATAGCTACACTACAACCCATATTCGTCCCGTTGTAGGTAGCTTTGGGAGCTAAAAGTCAGAAGAGAAATAGTCGAAATATCGATATAATCGACTTCGCATCAGTACGCACTTAATCTGTAACTGGTACAGTTTCTATAATATACCGTATTGCCTACAAGTTGTCCTAGAATTCATGATTAGAATATATGTACCACCATCATCCAAAACTTACTGTATGTACAATAATAAAAATTAATGGTAAAAACTTATTTGCTTCTTAAGATTACATGAAGAAAATATTTACAGAAACAAAAACCTTTTGAACAAAACTAATTAACTGCCCTAAACTTTCATCGCTCCTCATTATTTACATAATGTTGGTGACCCGAAGTTTACCTATTATTATTTTAATTAACTCGACCAATTTGTTTGCCAATCCAACCGTACATTGATTAAAAGTTGTATTACTGAAGCTATTAGATATCTTTGTGACGATATTTCGGCTTCCTAAAAGTTGTGGGTTACTTCTTGAATTAAAAATAACATGACTGGAGTTCAGCTGCAATCTATAGGCGTACCATGTTGGGCACGGGCCTCTATCACATGCAATGCTGAGGGAGGTCTAAAGCAAACTCCACCACGCTGCTCCAATGCTGATTAACTGTAGTATAATCAGGTGTTATTTATTTATTAGCAAACTAGATAGTTAAAAATATCTATGTATATCAGTCTCTGACACCCATAGCACAGGCTCGCGCCGAGTTTAGGGTCAGATGGCCGTGTATGATGTCCATGATATTTATTTCTTATTTCTTTTTATGATATTTATTTCTCGGTACACAGTACGTACGGTTTGACAGGCAGCCAAGATGAACTGTCAGAAATATCAGACAGGCGAACAAGCAGAAAGTACGCAAATGATTTTGTGGAGAGCCGAAATATTACAAAATAAATAAATAATATAAAATTCCAATGTTAAGGTAAAACTTTCACACTGTACCGCGATAAACTTGTTTAACTTCGCACCGGGGACGAATACCTCAGACGTCCATATTCTTTATGGCACTCGCCGCTACCCGGCTCTGCATTATGGATGAGGTCAAGACCTATAATTTCGAGTATCTTACGCTGGGTGTCTAATACCAACTGTTCTATTACTATTTCACCACAACCCTTAAAAAAAGTTAGGCATATTTTTTACAGTCCGGCACTTCAAGCCTGCCTACCTTTTTTTAATTTGTGAAATTACATAGTTATTTTAGATTAGTCCAAATCATAATTCTTTTTACAAAGCGTCCATTTCCCTACATTTATGAAAATGGTGAAGAGAAAGCAGTGATTGTGAATAATCTTCAAGCGATAAGCACTCTTATGGATGAATGCATAAAAAATCGTTGAAAACATGTTGAAAAGTGAGCTTGACTGGTAGATAAAATTATTCTCTCCCACCGGAACGAACGTGCTTCCCCCAATAGACTTACCGCTACCCAGTTATAACAGCCGTAATTCTTCTCCGTTCAAAGTTTTCTGCTTGAAGTACAAAAGTTCTCATCGTTAAACTTCTAGCAACCTTAAAGTTAACAAACTTCATTATCTAAAATTTTAATAGACCTGCATTTTTAAGCAACTGAATTTAAGATAACCAAGTCAATAAACGTTGGTGGAATCTGAAATTCGCAGCTACACGAAAAATGCCGTCTCTTGAGCGAAAGTATTCAGAAAGTTTGATTTTAAAAATGAATAAACTTTAGATTGGGCCGCAATCGAAATTTGTGGGTTGACACCAACCAGAACTCAGTAGTTTATTTTTCCAAACATGGACAGTTGTTTGTTAGGACTTAGACATACAAAACTTTTTACATTTCTTATTATGATAATCGATTCTTCCTGATCATCAGTTAAAGCTCGTGTCATTGATATATTTTATGTAGGTAAAGTAAAAAAGGTGTAAGCACGTTACCTCAATAGTACCTATTTTATCTATATGTGTAAAAGGTGAAGGTGACTGACTGACTGACTGACTGACTGACTGACTGACTGACTGACATATCAACGCAGGGCCTAAACTATAAGGGCTAGAAACTTGAAATTTTGCACAGGGGTTCCTTTTATAACGTAGGGGAGCACTAAGAAAGGATTTTTGAAAATTCACCCCCTAAGGGGGTAAAACGGGGGTGCAAAGTTAGTATGTAACTTTGCCGTTTTTGATGTTATTCGAATGAAATTATTTACCTATTAAGGTTTTTTATTGAGTTTCGAAAATCATCAATCATCTCTTAAGGGGGGGTAAAAGGGGGGTGCAAAATTAGTAGGTATAAAAGTTTTTCGTATATACCTACATTATTTCAATGAAATTTTGTATTAAGGTTATGTTACGTCTAATTCCACGCGAGCGAAGCTGCGGGGCGTCCACTAGTCTTCTAATATATAAAATTTCCGTGTCACAATGTTTGTTGCAGTACTCCTCCGAAACGGCTTTACCGATTTTTACCAAATTTTATATGCGTATTCAGTAGGTCTGAGAATCGACTAACATCTATTTTTCATCCCCTTAAATGTCAAGGGTAGTCCATCCCAAATTTTTTTTTTTTAATTTTTAGATAAATTTTTAGTTTTGTATTTTTTTATGATACAACATTAGAAAATACATACAACCCTGAATTTTCAACTCTCTACGATCAACTAAAAATTATTTATATGGCAAAACAACGTTTGCCGGGTCAGCTGGTAATAGTATAATATACGTGCCCGCAAAAGTTGCAAATGGCACTTTTCGTTGTCTATCTGTTAAAATATCTATGTCACTTTCTTACAACATACAACCTAAACTTACAACTCAAAAGGTGCACTAATTTTATTTATTTGAGTGTGTTACTTTTATAGCGCGTGTCACCCATCTAACTTTTTTATCACTTCAAATTATTATAGCGATAGCTGTTGAATATACGATATATAAATGAAGTGTAAAAAAATGGTTTGAAATGTAACCAACTGACGCGCTTAAATAAGTAATCGAAAAACTAACTGACTTGTCAGTATCCCGAGGGAAAATATAATAATATTTTGTGCATATTTATGCCATAAATTATAAAATATAATAGAGACAGAAGAAGATTTTATATACCCCACCCATTGCTGTCTTACAAAAGTTTAGATTAAATTAAACCAACGATATCAAGTTAACGAGCCATAAAATCAATAAAGTTCGTCTAGACAAAACCTAGCCGATCTAACATTAACTTAAATTACTTTATTAAGTTCGTATGTACCTAAGTATTAAACGAGCACGTAAGTATTAAACTTGGCAGTTGTTAAACATGACAATAGCTGAATAGCAAGGTAATCAGTTGAATTGCACCGACTGAAAATGAATTTAGCAAAACCTAGCTAACATTCCTAGTTTTACTTAAGTTCTATACCTATTTGAAGTTTCCTAAGGGTTTATTTAATAGAGGCCAAAGAGAACGATTTATCGTTTTAACTGAAACCTTAAGAACTTGGGATAATACTTCAAACTAAAGATTATTTAGACTGGAAAGTTTTTTTCTGGCGAGAGTCTAAAAACAGACCCAAAAATAAATGAATAGGTGCCACAATAGATATAATAGAGTACTAAATCTATGGGTGCCACAATGAGGCCCACTTTTCAGGGAATCCCACTTCGCCCAGTAAACGTCATGAAACTGGCGAAGCTATTATTATCTACACGTTTTGTGCAATGCGTTAATAACTGTGCTGAGAGAATTCAACCTCAGATAGGGATTATATTATGACAGTTATTTATTTATACTAGAATGGAACCGGAGAGGAACTTTTTCTGTACATTGATGTTTTTTTAAATGTCTAATTTTAGTCGCTTCGTGAATTTTTTACTACGGTCTTAAATTGAGAGTGACAGTACTTTAATACGTGGTCTTGAACATAAATACTGCGTCTTTAAATTTTCTAGCTTCAAAGGGTTGAAAAAGGGATGAAAGTTTTGACTACAGTGACTACAGTACTGTTTTTTCCAGGCATAATGTGAAAACAATTTATTGGGGTTAACATGAAGGGATACCCAGATAAGGAGGAAGGTTCTGTAGAGTTTTACAGGGTAGTGATTTTTCAGTAATGTTCTTGAGGAGAATAAGTAGCAACAATAAACCAAGCTGCGTCAATGTCTACTAACTACACTGCTGAAGCTGCGGGCGTCCCCTGGTTTGGAATAAACTACTACTTCTACTATACTACTACTGTAACTTTGAGGTAATAGAAAATCCGCTTCCAAGTAATCCAAAATATTCATCAATCCTACATGAGATTGTACATAAACTGTACTTACAAAATCTTGATCTTGTGTCGTTTGACATCCAAGTCTTGCTTTGATTGAGGACATTTAACTTATGTAATGAGAAGCAATTTCTTTTATTTTTATTCGAACGCATAAAGGGAACGGGCCATACTCTGTGGTCCTCCATCTATGCGTAGGACCAATCAGAGCGCGGCATCTGTTTTGCCGCGCATTTTGAATCGCGAGCGTGAGATTCGGAAGAAGGAGACTGAACGGAGTTAGTGTGGACAAGGGTGTTTTAATATTTTGTAATTTGTTGTTGTTTTGGAAGTAAAGTATTTTGTTAAGAAATAAAAACTTTTCTTACACTTATGAAAATAAGAGTACCTTGCTATTACAATAAAATATTTTATTTTTATTTTACTTAACAAAACATCACGCTTGTTTTTCCCCGAAAGGATAGGCAAAGCTGTGTAATACATTCCCATTTCACCAGTTTTATTATTGAACCTAATACGTGCTAATTCCATACATCGGGCATAATTCACAATTGTAAAATTTCACAACAAAACTCGATGTTCAATTCCATACTTAATCATTTGGACGCATAGTATCCAATTATATATTTTAAACTTCAGTGAAGATGCTCCCTTAGGGTCGGAAGAATCAAATATGCGTACTAACGCTTACCCTGAACAAACTCTGTAATGAGTTGGGCGGTCATCAACAGCGTGTTCCTCACCCTGCTCCGCAACCTTGTAATTAATTAACGGATCTACCCCATATTATTATTATTATTTGGAGTTATTGGCTCGAGCTTATTCAGCTCCGGGCGCTTCGACCATAACTGATCGTTTGTGCCCATAGCCAGTTAAAGTTCACCATCTAGTCCTGCTTCTTTGAGGAAAGCTAGGACTTTGGCGATGGTGATGGATTTAATTTCATCTGGATGCAATTCGTGCGCTCCTAGATGAATGCTCCTCAGGCGCCCAAGAGCACCGCATTGTGTGATGAGGTGCTTCGGACTCTCTAGGTCCTCCAGGCAGTACCTGCAAACTTCAGAGGCACTAAGTCCTAGCAAGGACATATGCCTTCCCAGTTTGCAGTGACCTGTGAGTGCTCTAGTTATAATTCTAATATTGGGTCTGCTGAGTTTTAGTAGCTCATCAGATAATTTCCTGTCATAGCCTCTAATCAGAGCTTTGGAGTGAGATTGGCCGGGCTCTTTAACCCATGATTCAAGAGCTTCCTCTCTGCACTGTTTTAGAAGCTTTTGACGGATCGTACTTTTTGGAATACCACAAAAAGGCTCCGGACCTATGAGGGTGCCTTTAGCACCTCTACGTGCGAGATTGTCAGCTTTGTCATTGCCGACAATGTCTGAATGCCCCGGAACCCACTTTAGAACGACTTTGTTCCTAGATCCAAGTACATTTAGCCGTTCTATACAGTTCTTGACAAGCCTTGATTCGATGCTAAACGAACTCAAGGCCAAAAGAGCCGCTTGACTATCCGAGTGGATAAAAATATTTTGATTTGCGTAGTTTCTTTTGATAATAGTCTCTACGCAAAGGATTATGGCGTAGACCTCGGCTTGAAATATGGTTGCGTATCTCCCCAGGTGGGCATACACTGCCGCTTTCGGTCGCTCACCATAGACGCCAGATCCAACGTCAGGCCCCATTTTGGAACCATCAGTATACCAAACGAGATCACTATCCCTATAGGACATATGGCCTTCTTGCCATTGTTCCCTGGTAGGGAATTCTACGCGATAGTGTTTGGTAAAATTGTGTTCTGCAATCATAACGTCAGAAATCATACAGAACGTCTTCTCCCTTTCTGTTAGTTCAATTAAGGTCCTAAACGATTGGGAGCGCCATGGTTTCTTCCTACCCAAACCGATCCTAATAATGCTGGCCTTCACTTGACTGCGTATGAATATAGGCAGCGGTGGAAGGCCGAGAAGAGCATTCAAGGCGGCTCCGGGAGACGAAACCATAGCTCCTGTTGCAATTATGCATGCCGTCCTTTGAACGGCATTAAGTTTATCAACCGTAGTCTTTTGATCTGTCTTCTTCCACCATGTAATACAGGCATAACATACTATGGGCCTGATGATTGCGGTAAAGAGCCAGATCATGGCCTTGGGGCTTATCCCCCAACGGACCCCTACGAGTCGGCAACATAGACCCATTGCCATTTTGGCCTTGTGTACTATGTGGTCGATATGGGAGTTCCATGTCAATTTTTGGTCGATTATGACGCCCAAGTATTTGACTTCTTTGGAAATGGGTATAGTAATGCCATTCACTTTGGGAGGCATAAGCTTATCAAGCTGTCTCCTTTTAGTAAATGGTACTATTATAGTTTTGTCCGGGTTTACTGATAGTTGGTTTTCAGTACACCATTTGAGGACAACATTTAATGCTGTTTGGAGTCTCGATGATATCGTCCTTTGGCAGAATCCTCGAACGATGATAACCAGGTCATCGGCGTAACCCAGTACCTCGAAGAGGTTCTTGCTGAGGCGCTCCAGCAAAAGGTCCATCGTTAGCGACCACAGGAGGGGAGAGAGAACCCCACCCTGTGGGCACCCTCTGGTGGTTTTGATTTCACGAGTTATATCGTGAAGAGTTATACATAGGTCTACGGTCAGAAATGTATCCAGCTGCTAAATGGCATATTACCGAATTTCTTGACATGCTTATTGCACGCAACTACGTGTTTTCACGTCAATTTACGAAGCTATTGTATTGGGTCTGACAAATTGGTCAATTTAAATTACACCAAGTATGTTGTATATGACTATGTCTTTACGACCATGACCATGAACAGACATATTTTCTACACCAAAAATGTTCATTGAAAAATCACAAGTTTGGGTAGGTACGCAAGCAAGTGAGCTCAATTATTTTAGAACTTCCCAACGAGGCGAATAAACAGTATCATGAAATTTCGAAGGGTTAATTAGGAATGTAAACTTTAAAGATAACCCAGATAGCTAACGAGTAGTAAAGGTAACCCAGATTTATGTAACATGTGAAACTCTCTAAATTTATTCTCAACTAGTGGACGCCCGCAGCTTCACTCGCGTGGAATTAGACATTCATTAACTTCAAAAACGGCAAAGTTTCATACTAACTTTGCACCCCCGTTTTACCTCCCTAGGGGGTGAATTTTCAAAAATCCTTTCATAGTGCTCCCCTACGTTATAAAAGGAACCCCTGTGCAAAATTTCAAGTTTCTTACCCTTATAGTTTAGGCCCTGCGTGGATATGTCAGTCAGTCAGTCAGTCAGTCAGTCACTCACCTTCTCCTTTTATATATATAGAAGACTAGCGGACGCCCGCAGCTCCACTCTCGAGGAATTAAACAAAACTTAGTTTCGTTTACACCTAGTTGCCACCTTGCCTCTTATATTTATTCATTAGACTGTAAATATTTGTTGCAAACATGAAGTTGCTTATTTTTATTCATTTAACTAGTAAATGAATAAAAATAAAGCATACTTTTTATACGAGTTTCCCTTGGGATGAGGTTCAAAGAGTAGAGTTCGACCAGTATTGTCTTTGAGTAGGAATTAATGTATAATTCCTAAATCAATTCAAGATGCGGCGTCCACTAGTTATTTATATTCATAAGGATCATCAATTATGAACCTTAAAATTAAATGACTGTAGGAAACTAGTTCGGCACAAGGAAAAAATATAGAATAAATTCAATTAAAAATTAGATGCTAAAATGTTTCGTTAGCATACCAATATCAGCTATCAGTAGTTACTAAGTTATATTGGTGTTCTTCAAAAATTGGAGTCTCAATAGAGTTAATTAACATTAAAAAAACTATGGCAGTAAACAAAATTACAAAATATTTTTACTTGTATCAAATATTTTTACTTGTATCAAATATTTTTAGTTGTATCAAAGTATTATTAAACATACATTTAAAAGCTACTGGGTGTTAATTCAAATGAAAACTGATGGAACAAAATCGTTATGTAAACCCTCGAGAAAATATGCTATTCGACGTTCATCGCACTCCACTCAATGTTACACGAATATCGGGATTTCATTATCCTAAAGCCTTACTTTAATTTTCAGCTACAAAATTGAAAACCTGCCGAATGGGTATAATCTGAAAAAAGAATTGCTCTTATCCATTAAATACGCATTTTCGTTTCGAATGATAGGTGTATTTGCGAGCATATTTGCACATGAGGGAGGCCGAACCAACTGTCCAACATTTTGAAAGTTTAACTTAGTAAGTTAGTTATTTGGAAACAGTACTTTATTGTGTTTTAAAATTTGACTGTAATTTTTTTCCACCAAGGGAAAACTTTGAAACCCTTGCATAAAGTTTATATGGACTAAAATACAGAAATCTAGAATTATGAAAAATACACAAATCAAAACCATGTGTCGTATAGTATAACAACCTAAAATTTTAGTACTTAACAGGTTTCATTACAATTACTAACAGTTGATAATTTTAATTAAAAGATACTTTCTTATCCGATCTTATTTTTGGAATAACCATCAACAATAAATAACTACGAAAATATTTGTTGGAAACCATCTGATGTACGTCCGATCCCCTCTTGCAAATAGGCAAAATAAAATAATACATATTTTCTTGTTTCGATTCGAATTGAATAAGCATCCAGCCGTGCGTGAACGTATGGTACCTACTCGTAGCAACAGTTTGATATTATTTGTTATTTTGTCTCTATAAATCGCTTTGAATTGAACACAAATAAAGCGTAAGCTACGAGTACAACCCATAGACGTCCCACTGGCACGCGCCGTGGGCATGGCAAGGCGCCGGGCAATTGCGTAAAAGTTTTCTCATGAAATGGACGATGAAACAAATGTCAATATTATGTCAGATCGTTGTCAGATCCATACAAAGTCTGTTACTTTGACAATGCCCATCGTCTATCTCGTGATATATAGATATTTTTTTAAATACATACTCCTTAGATTATAACTAATCAAAGACATACTCATACACATATTCACATCCAGACACAGATAAAACACAAGTGTTCGTCACACGCTTGTGTCCCGAGCGGGATTCGATTGGGACAAACACCAACGGGTCAGTCGATATATGATATATACATGAAGATTACTCTATTTGTGATGATATCAAGTGTGATTTAAATAATTTTGTTGAAAATATCTTTTGTTGGCACTGTCTTAGTCTACAGAGGCAGAAAATGCCAAAACGTGAACAGAAATGAAAAGAATGGAGTAGTCTATCATGAGCCTATCACAGCGGTATTGAGATATGACTGCGTCATATTTCCCAACACCTTAAATATACCGAATGCCGTTGTTAAGGAGGCGTACAAAAGTATCCTAAAATATTTAAATGTAATATTTATGTACACGTTAATTAAGATACATAAAAATTAAGTTAAATTACGAAATCGAATAATATAGTCAATAAACTTTTGTTAGAAACATGACAACAATTATTGTACAGCTATTTGAAAATATATAAAAACATTACAGTAATCAAATAATAATTTAACATAAATTTTTTAGCTTTTATTTTTATTTATTTGCATATAAGTACACACAGGAGTACAATATCAGGAAATACAATCTTAATATATGTTTTTTTTTTAAAAGAATCTACAAAAAAATTTGATTCTTGAGTTCTTCTTTTGAATGTAATGTGAATACTTTTTGCTGTAGACCTAGACAAGCGAAATAGGACTTTGTAAAACTTGTATAACTTCGTGAATAATTAAATGAAAGCGCAGGCTTCTTGGCACGGTTTCTTAGTAAAAATTGTGTCAACATTAGCCCGCTAATGTTTAATATTACATCCCTTGTTATTTTTTTTTTATGTATGTTTATATTTAGCTGATGATTTTGTAAAACTATACTTTGAAAGACTAGATGGTTTAGATACTTTAGATTCTATCGATTGATTGATTGATTAAAAATTTATCGATTGAACAGTATTGATTGATTAACAATGATTGATGAACAAATATAATAGTTTTTGTCCATTTCACGTGCACCATGCAACTAGGCGGGGAAAAATATAGCCTACTAGCTGACCCGACAAACGTTGTTTTGCCATATAAATAATTTTTACTGAATATTTTGGGAGAACTTCATGTAAGTGTGTGGACTACCACTACCCCTACCACTAACACTACCCCTACCACTACCACTACTCCTACCCCTACCCCTACCACTACCCCTACCACTACCATTACCACTACCAATACCTATCACGCACCGGCGCCATCTACTTAAAATATTGATTTGTTTTGTAGTACATGCTATGTATCAGAGATGGCTGGCGCTGTATGTGAAAAAAAGATTTTCCCGCTTTTCTGTTGAATTTTTTTCCTGAATTTTCTTTGCTATAAACCTCACGGAGCCCGAGACCTTTCCAACGAATGCAAAACCGTGGAAATCGGTTCGTGCGTTCTGGAGTTATAGCGTCAGGAAGGAAAACCCGACTTATTTTTATATAGTAGATGACATTCTCCCGGCCGTACTACAACTATGCAAAAAAACACATCAATCACAATGACTGACATATCAACGCAGGGCCTAAACTATAAGGGGTAGAAACCTGAAATTTTGCACAGGGGTTCCTTTTATAACGTAGGGGAGCATTAAGAAAGGATTTTTGAAAATCCATCCCCTAAGGGGGTAAAACGGGGGTGCAAATTAAGTATGAAACTTAGCCGTTTTTGAAGTCAAGTGGGCAACCCGAACGCGGGCAGACGCGAGCGAAGCTGCGGGCGTCCACTAGTTTATAATATAAGTACCTACTTAAAATATAAGTACCTACTTAAGGATACAAGTAAGTTCCTTTGAGAATTTCTCGGGAGAGCACTTTAATATGGTTTGAAATACTTCAGTAACAGACAGTAAGCACAGCCCAAGTTTTCATACACATTAAACGGACACGCTTATCTATGGCAGAGTGAAACAGAGAACGTATATTTAGTTCGTGCCTGATAAGTATTTTACTGACCGCACGCCATGTAGTAGCGATCAATATTTTTTAAACCGTAATTAACCCTTTAAATATGAATGAACGTTTTCCTCCATTTTCATTTTTACCTGAAAGTCTAGTTGAAAATAAATAGATTATTAACTCGATTGTGTTCTTTTTTGAATGCGACGATATTCGACATCTATGGTCTTATCGGTGAAGCTGATAAGAAGCCGTTATTAATAAATTTACAAAACAACGCAAGTTGAATAAAAATTAAAAGTTACATGAAGGACTATTTGTGAAGGTGGTTGCCGACTTTGCCGAGTGGTCTAGTTTTTTAACTATAACGTTCAGTTCGACGACAAGTTCAGGTTCAAGTTCCAAGTTCAGGTTCAAGTTCCAAGGTTCAAATTCAAGTTATTGTATTACATTAATCCTAGATACGATTAAGGACTGAAACTGACTGGTTAGTCCAGTTAGCTGAGAGAGTTAATTAGAACATTAGTTGGTCAGTTCGTTAGTGGGTATGAGGACTGGGGACTGTTAGTGATAGTTAGTCTTGTTAGCTGGTGTTAGTAATTGTCCAGTTAGTACTTGTTAGTAAGAGTCTTGTTCCAAGTCAGCCATAGATGTGTTGCTACCCTTGAGGACTAAGATGGTCGCCTCTAAAGAAGTGTAACCGGACCACAATTGGTTTAAAAACAATTACTACACGACGGAAATGGTACTAGGTACCGTGGCGGGCGGTGGTACTGGTACATTTCATATACTATACCATTTATATACCTTCCTAACCGGGAGATGGGAAGCAGCGCCGTTCTCTGTACCATGTACTTGTAGCATCAGATATGATAAACAAAATGGCGACGGCTATAGCGACTATGGCTAAAAATCCGATTTTATGGATCCACCCTCCATTTTATCCAGCAGTTACTGGCATGTAACTGTACATGCAATATGAAGGTACATTAATTTACGTGTACCTACTTACGACTTAGGTATAGGTTGTACATAAATGAAAATTAAATAATCATGTGGGCTGAAAATATCGAAAACATTTCAGGTAGAATAAAAGCTGTTCGCTCTCGTTACTAAAAATCACAATGGAAGTCCTTATTTGAACGACATGTTTTGTTTCCAAACATTCTATTCGAGGAAATGTTTGTAAAAAAATGCCGACCTAGATACAAATTTTACAACTGCGGTATTTTGGCACAAAGATGTATGTAGGAATAGTTTCGAATGAGTATTTTTTGTTCTCCACCACAGAAGGCAACACGGCTAAGTTTGGACTTTACTCTAACAATAGTCCTATGGCGCTTCGTTCGCATAGTCAGAATAGCATAAATATTTTACCAGCATGTCGACAGTGTAGAGCGAAGTCACGGTGGATTTAAGGTGAATGACCGACGTTATAATATTGTACCACATATCGATTGTTACCCTAGTTTTGCTGAAAACAGTGAAATTAATTACTTTACTCTGGGAGTGGTTTCACCAGCAACCAGCATTATAATTTTTATTTAATTTTTAGTACAAACTTGATTTATGGGCATTTTTTCTTGAAAATATGGATAAAAAAGTGCAACCAATTTGTTTTGACTATCTTGAAATATTAAAACTGTTAATAATTAAAAAATTTGGTTCGCTGCGACTAATAAACGTCCCACTGCTGGGTACGCGTCTCTCCCACAGACACTGCTGAGGGAGGTCTAGAGCATACTCCACAACGCTGCTCCAATGCGGATTGGTGGAGGGGTTAGTGGCTAACCCAGTGTCTGTGTGTTCTCAAACCACTCGAAGGTCTTCGACAAGGCTTAACGACTGTTTCCAACATTGAAAACGACCGGGACCGACGGCGTTACGTGCCCTCCGAAGCAGCGTCTATGAAATTTTGCCACTAGAGGTCACCCATCCACAAACCGACCGCGCCCGTCGTTGCTTAACTCTTTCGATCACATTGAATCGACGCGAGCCATTGGGCTATGGACGATATCTGAAAATAAAATAAAATGCATTCCCGTTTCAAAGAAACATTTGAAATGAAAAGCGCCCCGTACTGGGATGAATATAGTTCAAAGAAGCAACTTCTGCTTCTATGCTGTCGACATTACCATTGTTCCGTTTCTATATAAATATTCAACCCTTTTCCACCATAATAAGGATTGAATTACGAAAAATCCTTTCTTATTACTCGTGTACATCTTAAAAACAATACCTGCGAAAAATATAAGCTTTCTAGGTCCAAGGGTTTAGACTGGGCGTTTATGAGTCAGTGAGTCAGACCTTTTTATAAGTATGTTTACATAGATTTGTTAGTCTATTTCCAAAATAAAAAAAGTTTAAACCAACATCCAGCAGTGTCAAGTTAGTGAGGCCTAATTCCCATAGGCTATATGATTTTTTTTCCCCTCCACCAAACCGCATTGGAGCAGCGTGGTGGAGTATGCTCTAGACCTCCCGCAGCATAGTCTGTGGGCCGCAGTGGGACGTCTATGGGTCGCAGCGATATGATATTTTATGACCAAAGATTTTTGTGAGTGAATTTCAAAAATATTATCAGAGGATATTATGAAGTAGGATTAAGGCTTATATTATTATATATTATCCCTTTACAACCGGCTTGATACGATGGTGAGAGTTGATTTTCAAAAATTCTAGCGCGTACGGAAATCAACTTTTCGAGACACAACCGGCATCGATCGATCGTGTGACTATCCTTTACTTGTAAAAAACGCGCGTGGGCCGCTTGCGAACAAGTTTGAACCTGCCAGTAGCCCGTGACCACAGGGAAGGATGGCTGCGTTTTTTGGCGCGCGCACTCGCCCGGGTAAGTAATTGATATTTTGTCAAAATAATGCAATTTCTATTGTTTTTTTTGTGTGATTTACTTAAAAAAGAGTTGTTTTATACGTATATGTATGTAATTTGAACCTAACACGCTTACTTTGGCGTATATTGTGACTCAAAATCAAGGTCGCACGATCGTTTAGGTTAGGTGGTATGACCTAAATGGATATTCATACATTTTTTGTACATAAACATGATTTTCTTCTATGTATGATCGTTCAACATGGTTTTTTCTTAATTTTTAGGATTACCCTCAGGGATGACGAAGTGGCCCAGTTATTGGCGAATGGAGATGACTCGGAAATCGAGGAATTTGCCGATGAAGACGAAGAATTGTGCCGAGGGCCCTAGATCACCTAGATGACAGTGGATCTGGTACTGGAAATGAGTCATCCGAAGTGGAAGAGGCACCACCACCTATCCCATCGCGAAGCAGGGGCTCCACTGGGTCAAGAGGACTGGCTACTGCAAGAGGTAGAGGGCGGGCTATGGGAAGAGAGCTAGCTAGAGGAAGAGGACGGGCTAGAGGAAGAGGACAGGCTAGTGGAAGAAGAGGGACAGGTGAGGAGAGGATGTGGGTAGAATCTGCCTACACAAATAAAAGTCATACTT
Source organism: Carterocephalus palaemon (assembly GCA_944567765.1). Lineage (NCBI taxonomy): Eukaryota > Metazoa > Arthropoda > Insecta > Lepidoptera > Hesperiidae > Carterocephalus > Carterocephalus palaemon. Next base: position 6,180,285 of record OX155643.1, on the reverse strand, counting down.
GTGTTGATTTTTAGTTTTATGTCAAAAAAGATTAATAATATATGAAATAATTTTTTTTAAAATTTTTATTATGACTATTGATTGTTTTTTCTTTAATATATACCTAAAGTTTAATTAATAAATGATAATAAATAAAGACTGATGATTATAAACCCTGTTTAATTAATTTAATACCAAAAAATATCCCTAAACTAGATAAAACTCACTTCTCGAGCCACCTCCTAAGCCCTACGATCGTGAGGGTAAGTTTTCAGGAAACCAGAGACTTCAGGATTTTTTTTTTCATTTTTCACATGACACTTAGGCACCAATGAAAAAGTCATGCGAATTTCAAAAGAGTCGGAGCAAATTATTTTCCTCGGTTGTAAAGGGTTATAAGAATTATATTATTCTGTTATGTTAATTATTCTTATATTTTTATGTATATTTGTACCGTATAGATATATCATATAATATAAAAAAGTCCTGACTTACGGTGAGTTGATTAACTCGATAGAGAGGAAATTGCAACAATCTCTAATTCCATGTTTGTAAGTGTTAGAAACTTTTCATCCAGAATAAATTCAACCTATTATAAATTTCACATTTCAAATACTAAAACTACATTAGGAAAATTTTGTCACCCATGTATGTAATAAAAGCAAAACTTATAGGTAGGAAAGGAAAGGACCGTGGGATCCGTATTCGTGGGGATACGGACTTATTCAATAAAGTATACCCATGACATACCTTATGCTTAACCCTGTCACATAAAAGGTATTTATTAGACACTTTCTTTCATGGATTGTTTATAGGATTGGTAAGAAAATAAAAGTATCTAAACTTAGTAATAAAATATGAATAAAAAACCTCGTTAAAAAAGAAGGAGCTTCAAAACAAAATTAAAATTAAAATTCAATCAAAACAAAAAAGTTGTATTTTGATAAGATTTGAGATAAAAGAAGAATGGAGCATGCAGCTCCAAATGCCTCCAAACTCTACTTTCTACTGACTATACAGTGGTATTCAAGTTTAACCACTTTAATAGTTATACCCGGATAACTATTAAAGTGGTTAAACTTAATAGTTATCCGTAGTAATACAGACAGCAGGTATCCACTACTTAATACTTATATTATACACCTCAGAATACAGACCCAAATACCTAGGCCCTTCGACCAAGAAATATAATTTAAATACAGCAGTAATACTTCAGACTTCATTAATGTTCAAATGCAATTTAGCTCTGCTGCTGTTGACATGACATTCATAATGTCAGCCATATTTGGTATTGAAAATATAGAAGTGGCTTTTAACTTGAACTAGTGATCGAAGTAGCGTCCATTACATAGCCGAATGGCTCGCGTCGATTCAATGTGATCAATAGAGTTAAGCAACGACAGGCGCGTTCGGTGTGTGGATGGCTGACCACTTGTGGCAAAATTTCATGGACGCTACCGTGCTTCGGAGGGCACGTTAAGCCGTCGGTCCCGGTTGTTTTCAATGGTGGAAACAGTCGTTAAGCCTTGTCGAAGACTTTCGGGTGGCTTAAGAACATTCTATATTGGGTTGGCCACTAACCCCTCCACCAATTCGCATTGGAGCAGCATGGTGGAGTATGCTCTAGACCTCCTGCAGCTGTGTCTGTGGGGGAAACCCGTGCCCAGCAGTGGGACGTCTATGGGTGGCAGCGAGCGAGTGATCGCCGAGTATTCGAAATTCGACTGGTTATTTTATGAACAGCTAAGGCTCTGCGCAAACGGGCCACCGACCACAGCCACCGGTGGCCAGCGACAGCCACTTAACATAACAGCTCTTTGCCGTATCGTCAACACATATAATAATCAGTATCCGACTTTAGACCTTTTCAATTTAAGCAAATCGTCATTAAAAAGTGAAATTAAAAAGATTCACTTCTTATAATAAAGTCAATTACACGTAAGTAAACTCATCCACACACGCACTGTCCACACACACACATACACACACACACACACACTCACACATACACCTTCTTACACATGATGTATGATGATGATAAATATCTGTAACCGTTTTTCTAGTATCGTTTTTAATACCTAACAGTGTAATCCATTTTTGGCCTTAGCATATTGTTTATATTGTATAACCTATTGTACTTTTATAACGCTGTTGGATTTCCTAATAAATAAATAAATAAATAAACATAAACTTTTTCATATTTTGTATAGACGCGCCGCACACGTGTAGCCGGTGGCGGCCACCAAAAGTTTATGTTAAGTGGCTGTCGCTGGCCACCGGTGGCTGTGGTCGGTGGCCCGTTTGCGCAGAGCCTAAGACTAGCCAAATATTATAGCATTTTTTATAATTGTGTGTGTGTAGATAGGTGGTGACACGTTTTGCGCTAACATGTACTTGTAGTTAGAATCCATGTTTTTTTCTACGATGATCAAAGCCTAGGCCCCTAGATCTAGAAAAGTTATTTTTGTATGCTTTATACATACACCATCTTAGGTATCGTTATCTAACACAAATTGGCGATCGCAGTTGATGTTTTAGTTCCTTCACAGGACATTGCTTATTTTCGGCAATTAATCGTTCGTCGCAATTATATACATGTGTATTAAAAAAAAAGCTTCGATTCACACGGAAGGAAAAAGGCTTTTAAAAATTACATTTCAAAATTGTCAAAGTAAATTGACTCGTCTGTCCGACTGTCTATATCGGAGTCATCGCTTAAAAACCCTAGAGCGAAAATAAAATAGACTATTGGATAAAATACGGCAAGCCAACTTCAAAGAGAGTCGAACATGCCTCTGCCAGTGACACGGGAGTAAAAATAAACGTATTATTGTGTACCTACCTATTTTAATGTATCCATGTAATGATCGATTTGACATTTTGACATATTCATGTTCATTCTTACAATTTATTTGACACTAGCTTTACAAGCGGCACCGCGCGCGTTAAATTATTTTCCGTGCAGAATTTACTACTACCGTTACCATTAAAAATGAAAAGTATTACTACAGCCCTTTGGCGTAACACGTGCGCGACAGTCAACTTTACCCCTGGAGCAATTGCTCGGGGATCTCCCCTATCTCCGGATTCCCTCAACACAAGAGCGCCCATAGTCTGTATGTTAGGAACTGCGCAATTTTCTGGGATATAATCCTTGCCTCACACACACTATACCTATATTATAATCATATGTCACTCTCCTCCTAACCGTATGCTAGGTACATCTATAAAAAAATCCTTCAATCCATCATTCCGTTGAAGAGGAGAAAAAGGACAAACCAACAAAAATCGATTAAATACCGAATGATTATAACATTCCATTTCACCGATTATCAAACAACTAGTGGACGCCCGCAGCTTCGCTCGCGTAGAATTAGACCCATTAACGACGTCTGCCCGCGTTCGAGTTGCCCACTTGACTTTAAAAACGGCAAAGTTAGTTAGAATTAGACCCATTAACGACGTCTACCCGTCTAAAGACTTCAAAAACGGCAAAGTTTCATACTAACTTTGCACCCCCGTTTTACCCCCTTAGGGGGTGAATTTTCAGAAATCCTTTCTTAGTGCTCCCCTACATTATAAAAGGAACCCATGTGCAAAATTTCAAGTTTCTAGCCCTTATAGTTTAGGCCCTGCGTTGATATGTCAGTCAGTCAGTCAGTCAGTCAGTCAGTCAGTCAGTCAGTCAGTCAGTCACCTTCTCCTTTTATATATATAGATTTTCCGCATTTTCCGGGATAAAAAGTAGCTTATGTCACCTCCAAGCCCTACACTACATCTACAAGTATAAATAAATCACGTCGGTTCACATTCCGTTAAGGCGTAGAAGAAGTACAAACTAACAAAAACGTTCCCATTTTTATATTAGTAAGAATGCAAGATGAGTGTAGCAATAGCAATGTAAATAGAAGGTTAGCACAAAATATGTAAGATAAATGAGTCCGTTCGCATTAATATGAGCATAAATTCGTCAATAATAATTCCTTAGCAAGTTAAGCAATGAAACCGCAAAATTACGTAATAAACGAATTTAGAATAAGTTGACCATTTAATAAATTATAAATGCGGCCTTTATACATTGAATAATAATGTAATTAACCCTAAGTAATACGGCAATTACTTTATTAATATTTGGATATGCGATATTTCTAATACCAACGCCACCACAACCCTTTCTCTTTCCCACTGTTGGACTCGGATATCCTCTCGAAGTTTAACAAAGAGTTTAATATATGACTAGCTACCTGCGAATAGGCAGACTTATCATGCCTTTGATAACAATATAGAGAACACAGGCAGTCTTTATCACGATGTTTTCCTTCACCGTTCATCATCAAGACAACCCTTTCTTTGGGCATTGTTGGGCACAGGTCTCCTCTCAGATTGGAAGGTATTAGGCCTTAGTCCACCACGCTGGCCAACTGCCGATTGGCAGACTTGACATGCCTTCGAGAACATTATGATAAACTCTCAGGCATCGCAGGTTTCCTGACGATGTGTCCTTCACCGTTATAGCACGTGCCATTTAATTTCATAAATCGCATATATCTTAGAAAAGTCATTGGTGCTTGCCTTGGGTTTGAACCCGGACCGCTCGAGTGAGAAGCGAGTTCGATAGCCACTGGGCGACAGCCCAGACAGAAATTTCCTCAAGAATCATTTGTAACAGTGACAACTGTTACAAATGATTCTTGAGGAAATTTCTTCAATCACACATAACATAGAAAAGCCGTCGGTTTTGTGCCGCTTGGATTTGAACCCATAACAAATCAAAGGCGAGTTTGATTGCAACGCTGTAATTTTTGTAACCTTTTAAGTAAGAATTTAAAACTATGAATAGTGTATCTTCACTTAGTCGCGATACACCAAGCCTACTTGACATGACAAAAGTAAGTTTAATGTTCATCCATGGTTAATCCAATCACCATCTACTTAAACTTATACGCAAACTCCACTTGTAAAGGGCAATCCTTGCATCGTTTTAGTCCTGTTGTGGGGTTGTCATTTATGTTATTAGTAAATCAGTTTATTAAATAATTATCTTGCTATCAGAATATTCTAAATTTAAGCTATCTTGAAAATAATAACATAATTTAATAATAAAAATAAAATAACGAAAATACACAATGTTCTGGAGGGCATGTGAAGACTTCACATGGACAGCATGGCGGACAATCTCCCATCCCACAACGAGGCTCGTGCCCAGCAGTGGGACCAAGAAAGGTTGTGATGGTGGATACGTAAACGGTATTCCAAATTTGATTTTGATTATACACACTCTTTTATTATAGGAACTAGAAACTGATTTGTCATCCACCCTAAGAAATGCTTTTGTATGAATCTAATAAAATCCTATTGGGTTGGATATAATGCCTTTTTAAACTTGAACAACGCAAAACGTTATTTAATGTTACGTATAAAATATTTAGCCGTAATGATATTTTAATTGTCTGTTAAAAGAAACAGGAAACATTGTTTTTATTGATATTATAACTAATAACATATTTTAGAATTACCTACTAAGCGCATCAGCCATACAAATTATAGTTTATTTAGATACATGTACACTTTATGTAATAAATTAAATATCGAATTTTAAGAAAAAATATTAAAATCTAGAACACCTCAGAAAAATACACATTACACATTATTACACATTATTACATAGGTATTATTGTAGTTCGAAATGCAATACTGTAAATGAACCTCACGAGGTATTTTGTAAACCTATTTATCTCCTAAAATTAAATCAAACATATCCTACGTTTATCTGAGTCTGTAGTTTTATTTAGCGGATTAATTACTGATGAAAACGTTAAACCACGTCGTAGGGCTGTAATAAATTACAAACAATGAAAACCTATTGTCGACACGGCTCGTGGGCTAAGCTGCGGCTTAGCTGGTAACACTACGTAGCCAATTTACAAAGAAGATTGGTTTATATTTTCATAAAAGATAAAATTGTAATCTAACGATTTGCCTCATTTAGACTTAATGTTTCCAATAAGTACTGAATGCTATGCAACACGTATTGAAATCATTCCTTTTAATTTCCTTAATAATTTCTGTTATTGTTGGTTTGCATAAAAGCCTTCTGTCTGAAAAGGGGCCAAAACCATCATACAGATATAAAATACCAATGTTAAATGTAACTTAGTGAGGTTTTATTGCTTTGGACTTTAGGTAGCTGAGTCATGCCTAGTTATAGAACAGTACATAACCAATCATTTCTCTTCTGTAGTTAATATAATGGAGAAAGACAGCATCACAAAAGAAATAATACCTATCCCTCCATGCTTTTCCATAACATTCCAAATTCATGGCTTAATTATTTTCGACAGTATTCCTGTTATATTTGATACATCTGCTTCTGTAGTTTACTTCTCAACAACCAATTTCTTAGTAACCGAAAGGCCAAAAGGCAATTTACCGGCGGAGAAAGCAGTTAGGTGTTAATCACCCATCAGAATTGCGTTTAGATGTCACTTGATAACCCTGGCCGTACCTCTACACTTAGATTTCCTTGGTGCTCGATTATACGTCCATGAAGCATTACAACAAACCTACATATATTTGGCAACTACGAGTATGACATGCCTCGATCAGATGCGATCGAACCCGAAATCGGCAATTAACCAAATGGATTGACTGGAAAAAGTAAAAAGGCGTTCAGACATAAACAAAATATAAGTTCAGTTCGGTAGGTGTTGACTGCAAACACACGCCACGCCGCCACGACTAATGATGAGCACAGCCCATTTTTATCAAATTTGTACTTATTTAAATTTCTTTTAAGGTCCATTTAATTATATGTTTTTATTGTATTAATTTGGCAATTTTTTTTTTCTATTTCTGTTCTATTTCTAACTAACTAGAACACCGACCATCTATCTTGGCGCCTTTGGTAATGTTTAACAGACAGGAATGGTAGACTCTTGGTCCCTCCATTAATGTCCCACTGCTGGGAACGGCTACAGTTGCGGGAGGTCTAGAGCATTCTTCACCACGCTGCTCAAATGCGGATTGGTGCGGATTAGTAGCTAGACCAGTGGCCAACCCAGATTTGAATGTCTTCATGCTTCCCAAAAGACTTTTAAGAAAAGAAAAAAGAAAGAAGACAAGGCTTAACGACTGATTTACAATTGGAAACAACCGGGACCAAACGTGAACTTTTGACACTAGCGATCACCCATCCAAAAACCTACCTTATCCAAAAATTTAGACAATGGTCAGTGCACTGACAACCTATCCAATACAATCATCGTTTATGGAGCAATATCAGAGAGGAGAAAGGTTTATCAGTAGTCTGTGGTAATATCCTAATAAATCATGTAGGTAACCATTTAACCATCTCCTTCTTTAGCTACAACCCAATGCGGATTGGTGGCCCCTTCTATAATCTTATTAATGTTTTCGTTCCGTTAATGTAGGTACTATATATGATCCTGTAGTTTGTAAGAATTTAATGTAAGAATTTTTAGATGTATACTTTACCCCATAAAATATGCAAAGGACTCAAATCCCGTTTTATTATGCAATGCTTTTAAAAAGTTCTGTAGTGATAGTGAATTTGAACTCTCGGTATAGTATTTACTTAGGATATATACCTAATGCAGTCCTTGTTTACTTGGTGGGACAGACCGTCTATCGAACGGATTATTCCAGTCTGTCCCCTTGCTCTGTCCCCTCATATAGTACATAATTAAATAAATACATACACAATTTGTCGCTACTACAAACATAAAATAATTACTGCTCGAAATTAAACACAAATATTATATTGACTTGATCTATTCGTATCTAAACCGTGGATTGATCTAAACATACATTTAATTACTTTTTTTCAATCCATAGAGCTTTCTGCTTTATCGGATCTCTAATATCGATATTATCACTGTAAAAAAAACTTTAAAATATAAATATAATCACCAATAAACATATAAAAAGACAGAAAACACATAGTTTCTAACCTTGTTATGCATTTTTACAACTCTTAGGGGTCAAATTTTATCTTTAAATTTATAAAAGACCTTGTCTGTGGTTTTTTCAACAACCTTTCAAATAAAAGTAGAATCATCAAAATCCATACACAAACACTGACGCTATAGGGCAATTAACACAACTATTACTAACATTACTACTTATTATGCTTATTTAGTACTACTCTAAGGGGTAGAATTTTTCGGTTAAAAATGAAGTAAGATAACAGAAGCAATGTTTGATTTAATATTTAAGTTTATAATTCAATGCGTGAGTATCTGTGAAATATCGGGTTAAGATAAGATTTATGTTTGGATATCATAACCTATCAATATCATTTAGACCTCCCGTGTTTGATGTAGCACGTATTCTCCATTAAAGCTTGACAATGACTGCATCCGATGGAACGTGGATAGTGGATAGACACACACATACGACCATACGAGTATGAGTATATAGATAAGGATTAAAACGATGGACATTCCCAGATCGGCTTGGTTGACTCAGAACCTGCAAAATTGAATATAAAATTCCAAATAAATGATCACGCATTCGCAACATTAAAATTGTAACTTATAAGAATATTACTACTCACTATTCATTAATATTGATATGAAATAAGCCTTTAAGCCGCTACCAACCTGAATAAATATAATGTATTACTAATATTACGTGAATAAACGAACCAATCCGCTTTGGAACAGCTTGGTGGAATATTCTCTAGACCTCCCTTTATTGTGACTGTGGAAGCAACCTGTGTCCACAGGAAAACAAAGGAATTACTTTTATTTCAGACTTATTCGTTTTGAAGTCGGTTTGTTGATGTTTTAATACCGCTATTATTATTTACGAGTATGAGTTTTCTCACTAGACATACCATCTTAAACACTAACAACTCTACCAACTTTCTCATAAGAAGAGTCATTACCTATCCGAATTTCACGAATTTGTAACCTAATTAAGAACTAGGTTAAATACCTAGCAAGAACACGACTATATAAACTCTATTAGAGTGCTTAAAATTTATAACGTCTGTAAAAGTCAATAGATCAAGTTTTATAATATGAGAAGGACAAGCCTTGATTTGCGACTCTGTTTTCGTGAAGGTGTTACAGTAATGGCAGCCAATAACTCAACCCAAACCTTAATTTAGTAAGACCATGCGAAACATCTGAATAGACATTCTAAGATAAATTATAACGCCGGCGCCAGCACCGTAGCAACAAAAAATAACAAATTGTAATAGATACAAATCTACAAACTTTCGCTAACTGTTCATAAAGCCTCTTTTAAAACTACGTTTCCTTATACAACCATTTAGCTGCCAGGGGGATACTTGTTTCTCACAAAATTCCCACACTTCTAGTACAAGGATTCTGAGCTAAACCGGGGACGACAGATGGACGGACGGCTATTGCGAAACTTTTTGACAACAGAACCTTCATAATAGATCCAAATGGATTAACTAGGTGTTCAGATCAGACATGTTAAATAATTAATAAATATTCAGTACTAATTGCTGCTATGCTCGGTAATTGTATATTAACCGCAATCTGTAATTGAAATGTAATGTAAAACCTAGTTAGGTACTATAATAGTTTACGCCTTACGGTACATATGCTGACTTTCCACCTTATAACATTTGACAAAGAGGCGTGATATAGCCGTGGCAATAAAAGAATTAACTTCAAGTGATGGAGGAAAATGGTATCCATTACATAGTTCCGGTGCCAAGGACCAGAGAATGTTGCAAAAGACAGATAGGGTTGGAATTTTAATGGTGAAAACACTCGTTAAGCATTGTCGAAGATCTTGAGAACATTCTGAGGTCACCAATCTGTATTGGAGCAGCGTATCCTCCACGATGCTCTAGACCTCCCGCAGATTTGTCTGTGGAGTAGACTCGTGCCCAGCAGTAATACTTCTATGGGTTGCAGCTTATGAACTTTTCAACTCAAAGGAATGTCGCAAATCCCCCCCCCCCTCTCCCAATTTTTAATACTGTGAACTAGGAAAAACGGTAGGACAGATTGATAAGTTCGCTAATAACCATTTAAGGTTTTTTTTGACCCGACCACTTCGTATCACGGTGGCGAGTGACCCCAGTGATGAGTAGAAGGTGCCAAATCGCTGGTTTCAGTCGGTCGAAGGTAGTTAGGCGTTAGGTAAATACTCGTATAGCCAAACGCGGGGATGTAAGCATTTATAGCGTTATTTTCTTTTATATCAAGTTCGAAACTAAAAACGCCCTAATAGTACAGAGGGAAACAGCTCTAGTATTAATGACTCGTAGTGGAATGTCCTGCTGACACAGTCGGGCCGGACGTGTTGGAGTTGAGGTCGCCACTCGCCACTCACAATCGCGATCCTCGACTCACCGGCGATTACCCTCTTTAACAACAACGTTACACAATACTAATACACATCAGGTTTTGCAGTAATTTAATGCAACGAATTTGTCACATACAAATCCCCGCAAGTTCCACCGACATGCCACATCTTTCAGGGAGTTGTTATTGTCTGTAATAAGAAGTTTCACATACAGAAAGTTACAATCTTTGTTCTCAAGATAGCCAGCTCAAAATGGGGTCTATTACCTACTAACAAAATTATCAGTAACATTCCCTATTCCTATTGGCCATATCAATAAAAAAATAACGTTGGGTCATAGGTAATCACGCATGCAAATCTAAACTAAAGCCAAATAATGAACGCTTAGACGCTTTAAGAACACGAGAAACATACTGATCCCTTAAATACGAATTGTAGCACGAATCTAAGAAAGAAATCTGTGTCAGTCTTCGATCAACAATACCTGGTCGAAGGTGACAGGTTATGTGGGGTTTATATGCATTGGTTGTGACTGGATTGGAACAAGTCGTGTAAGTAGTTAACAATACTTTCATCGTATGGAGACTAAATCTGAACCCTCCTGCCTGAATTAACACAAGAGAAATGTGGAGAGGTACCGCTATTAAATTTAACACCGAGTTGCCTGAAGCCTTGAAAACCTAGTGACCTCATTCGTGGTAATCTTTGTTATGTACTATCTCCCCCTTTCTAAAAGCCTCTCAAAGCTTGAACCAACTCACAGAATAGGCGGTGGTTCTGGGTTATGGATATCTAAGCGAATGTTTCCTTTGAAATAGTGAATATCTCCGTTCATTTAACAAAAATTAAGCAATTGAAAAGGAATTAAACTATACGTAAGGAGCATTCTTATTAAAAAATCGCAATAACTGCAAGGTTCTAATCTAAAAAATAACGAATATGAAAAGGTCCCTTCACACCATAGATAAACTCGTAAGTAGTAAGTAAGTAAATAAGCAGATCTGCCACATGCGCTGTAAAAGTGAAGCCTCGAGTACGTGCCAATTGGTACGCGATGCTTAGCTTAGTACCTATAGTACTAAGCTAAGCATCGCGCAGGGCAACGATCACGACGCCATGTTAATTTCACATTTTTTGCCCTGAATTCTCATGCCACCTCCATAGGTGGCATGGCATATCAATCTTAAATTAATTACCCTCGGTTATCATTCTGTCTTTAGCATTCAAATTGCGAATTACAATTAGTTTTGCCAAATATGCCAATCATTCGTTAGCCATGCTGTAATTCGATAGTATAGGCACAAACGCAGATGCGTAACTATTTTGTGGTATACGCAATTGTAATTTGTGTAATTTGGGCATTCGGAAGACTTGCGAGACATTTAATTATCTAGAGCGGGATACTAATACATATATTATAATAGTTGTGTCAACCCCTATTACACAATGTTGTTATATCTACAAATTATTATTACATCTAATAATATACAGAAACTGCCAGCGGTTCTCAACAAGTTTAGCTGTATTTGTGAACGAGTAAATTACATCAGTATTGTATCACATGACACCGGCCTTTGATCACAGAAGAAAAAACATGGTGTTAGCGCAAATCGTGTCACCACCGAATGGACCCTCCATTCATATAGGACTATCATTTTTCGCTAGTTTGAGTTATTCATAGAATAACCAGTCGAATTTCGACTACTCGGCAGTCACTAGCTCAAGTAAAAAGCCGCTTCTAAAATTTATATGCCGAACGTCTGACATAATATGAATATCAAAGTACTGTATCTAGTTTTATTTCGAATCGATCGAAGGCGCCAGCTTACTGTAGGAATGTCCTCGGATTAAGTTAAGCCGTAAAATAAAATTTTTAGCCATGAAATTAAAAGAACTTGCAAAATTTATCTACTTCAGCAAGTTTTTACATTTAAGAGTGTTCGTCAACTGGTTAAAATTGGGCGATAAAGTTTGCCAATTATTTCCACAGTATTTTATTGATATCACTACATCTGGACAAACAAAAAAAACATTGAATGATTTTTTTTCACTACAGATCCCGAAGAAGGTACTGAACAGTTCGGTATTTGCCTATTTTCACTATTTATTAAATATATTATCGAGGGACTACAGATATCATCGCTACTTTAATATGAGACCCGACCCGCTCCAAGAAGCCTGGGTCGGATATTCATAGCAAGATTTTTGTGTGGATTCATTATTGCAGGAATGTATTATGACTGTTAAGCTACAATTGAAAAGGAAACACAATAGACCTGGGTCGATTACGGCATCGTACTTCAAATGTAAAGGTTCTCAACCTCTGAGTCGTACCCTCATCTAATACTATATATATGTACTTACCTGTTACTCATGTGGCGGCTCCATTAAATTGAAAGCTTTCAACTTTATTGTCGATATTCATTTTATATGTACTTGGAAATGGAAGGATAACGCAATTAAATTTACCAAACTTCATGACCTACGGTGAATATTTTATTTTCGCCTGTATTATTCAGGGTCGTTCATTTAATTAGTAAGTAACACAATATCAAGATAAACGACTCATTTAATTACATTTTGTAATATCCTGAAAGGATTTTTTGTCGAGCCCGTGGCGTGTTGGTGCACTCACCCTTGCTGCCAAATTGTGGATCCCGGGTTCGAAACCCGGCCGCGCGGATATTTCAATGATAAAAAAATAATTATTATGTATTCGGGTCATGATGTTAAATTGTATTGTTATTATTGTACACCACGCGCAACCCAGGGAATACAAATCGCCAAGTAATCGATTAATTATTATTTTGAGTATATTAAAATAGGTATAAGTTATTTAAAAAGATAAATACAAAAATATATGGATAAAACTACACACTTTGCGATACCTCGGTTGTTGCCCGTGTCCATAGGTGTCAACCATATACGTCCTCGTAAGTACGAATAATCTTATTTCTTCTACAGAGCAACCTGTCCGTCTTCGCTATTCCATACGTGGGAGACTCTACTTCAAGAGGTAGAAGCTGACGTGGTCGGCTACAGCAACGCGTCTGCCAACCTGCAGCGACTAGTGGCCACCCCGCTTATAGACAGGACCCATCATATGAAGGTGCAGGCGCGAAAGCTCTTCGCACATAGAGAAGGCTGCGAACTTATACTTGGAAAAGCTGAAGATCAACTTAACAAGGTAAATAAGGACAGAGACACCTTTAATTTAGTTTGTCTGTGCCATTTCCTTCCTATTACGTGTAAAATCCTTCCTATTACCTGCTGGAAATTGTTATTCCATACAAATTTATTCCCATTCTTCACCCTCAAGGGAAATAGCCGAACATAACTTCCGTTGTACCAATTTCTACCGAATGCAAACGAACGGAGTTCATTTACACCAATAGTTGCCTAAGTTCATTACAGTTAGGTACTCTACGCAGATTTGTCGTAGAAATTATTTTTCTATACACCATAACACCCCATCTGACCCCCCGAAGATAACAGACTTAACCAATTTCTATTCTATTTCTAATGATCTCAACCGAATTGTAGGTTTTGTTAACAACGTGATCGAGAGAGTTAAGCAACAACGGGCGCTGTCAGCTTGTGGATGGATGAATGCTAGTGGAAATTTTTTTATGGATGCTACGGTGCTTTGGAGGGCACGTTAAGCCGTCGGTCTCCTTTGTTTTTAATGGTGGAAACAGTCGTTAAGCCTTGTCAGATACCTTCGGGTGACTAAAGAACATTTGATAATGGGTTGGCCACTAACCCCTCCACCAATCCGCATTGGAGCAGCGTGGTGGAGTATGCTCTAGCAGCTCTGTTTGTGGGGGAGTCCCGTGCCCAACAGTGGGACGTCTATGGGTTGCAGCTTATGTATATAAGTGTCTGGCACCAATATAACAGGCTCTGTCTAGTTTGGGCTCAGATGGTCTTGTGTGAGAGGCCCATAATATTTATTTATTTATCTTATGTCTTGCAATGGTTGTTAATGACAATGTATGTATGCCTGTACTACTACTTTATTTTCTGTATAAGTTTCTTTATACTCAAGATAAATGGTTTGTTAACAAGAAGATACTCAGACAAGTCAGTGGTTCGTGGGACGAGACAGTATAAAATCGTAGCGAACAGCAAAAATAGCCGCGGTTCACATCTCCAGGTCGAGACGTACATAAAGTCAACCACTCCTCACGAAGTTTCTAGACAGTGCATATTAAATTAGCAACACCCCGTTTCATTGAGCTCGTAACAACCAGCTGTCACATACGGATTTACATTTAATTCGAGACGACGAAGATCAGGAGAGCCCTTATGCTTGTAATTAAACTGATCTGTTATTCAGATCTCATGCATGTAAACACACTGCGACATGCGAAATAATACAAAATCTGCTCTGAAATACAAACGTAAGCTTTGCTGTCTACTCGTTAATGTCAGTGTCTGATTCAGCGTGCAATTTCATCACGTTGGAACAATGAATTATTTTTACAGTGTGTTTGTTTGTTTGGACCAACATTGTCCATTGACATTATGCTGTAAGTGGGAGATTTATTATTTTTTGAAAATTATAAGTATGGATTACAACTATATTTTTTCCGCAGATTCGCCCGCGGATAAAAATGTGTTAGTACCATCTGTTGATGTTATGCCAGGGAAATATTTCCGTGATGAAAAGAATTCTATGTGATAATCTAGTTTATCATCTACTTATGTGCCAAGTTTCTTCCAAATCAGTTTTGTAGTTTTTGCCTGATTGAATAACAAACATCCAAATATCCACACTTACAAACACATTCACATTTATAATTTTACTGTAGAATATATTTCTGCAAGGTTTATTCTTGTTCAAAAGATGCATTAAGTATATGCTTAATTAACGTCATCAAATGGGTGCGGTGTCATTGGTTGAAATTCGGCTTCTAACTCGAAAGTGTCCGAGTTCTAATCCGGCATGCACCAAATAATCTCTTATAACCTACACTACGTTGTACAACTACAGAGGCAATAAGCTACCGCTCGTGTATATGTGACCTAAGCATCACCCATTTATATCATGGACAATATACTAAGATAAGTTACCAGGTGTTTAAAAATCAACTCAGGGCTATCCCTTTAAATTAAATTCGGAAATTACACGAACATTTCAGCACACGGGAGATAATAATAGCCTCAGGATCAACAAACAAGGGTCGAAAATTGAATTTGAACAAAATTTATAGGTATGCTCTGTTTGGAAGCTTCGTGAGCGGCTCTCTTAATTACTCGTCCACACCGATCCAGGAAACGCTTTTATTATTTTTTTAATCTGAGCGGTTTTTCCAGCCCCCAACTTAATTCAGTTTAAAGCATTCACATTTCATTTCCTGAATACACCGGAGCGCGAGTGAAACTCAATAGCATTAATAGCGATTTTTTCGTCAGTTTTTAGACGTGGAAGGAACTACTTTAAAGATGTCCTTCGTTGTGAAGGCTTTTTTAACGGAAGCAGTTTTTAACGAAATTTAATTATTCTGTCAGTAGGTGTATTCACTTTTATCACTTAAGGTTTAGCTATGTCATCTTCAGAAGAACACTGAAAGAGAAAATTCTCGAGGTGCTTACAGAGTTTATTTATAAAATTTTATTGAACAATGTGCATTTTTTTTTAATTTACACATTACATTCATACATTTTAGATATAATGTGGGCGAGAGTGATTTATAACTATCCAATATTTAATATACCTACTTGCTAATCAAAACACAGTGTTGATGATTTTATAACATTTAGCAAGTGCAATATAACAATGATTTGATTGACTTTCTCAGAATTGAAGCCCTCAGCCTACATAGAATATTCCTGTGTGTCACGCACGAGTCTAAACAACAAAAGTTATTGAATATTCATAAACGTTAACACCTTGTGTGTGCATCGAGCAAAATAATAATTGTTGATGGGTATAAAACAAAACTGATATGGGTTTATTATTAGAACGAAATTCCCCTATTTATTAAAAAGGCATTGCTTGCGGCCGCGGCCCATGTAAAGGTTGTTATTAAGCCCAAATAATTTTTGCCTATTACGAGTGAAATTAATTGAAATCCTTCATTAGTGGAAGTTGCGTCCGTTATAAGGAAAGTTAAAGCTTGATATTGATACCTAACCCATTGGTTTGAGCTGTATGTATTGTGGGTAAACGCGACCATTGCTGTTTATTGATCTATGTTAAATAACCTGAACCGGATTTTTTAATTTTTATTACATCGGAATTATAAACTACTGATTTTAATTGATTTAACTCCAGATTAGTCAAAATATAGTCCTTAAGGACGAATGGTTTTTATTGCGATTGAAATGCATGAAAATTATGCGTATACGTTTTCTCACAGGTATCGAAAGCGTTTGCGTAAAGGCGATAAAGATTACACGATATCCCTTTTGAAGTTTTTATACGACATGAAAATGGATTCTATATTAAAAGGTTGAAAGATAAAGTAAAACTCCTGAAAAGAAGCGCTCCCACACCAAATTCTAAAGAAGGCCTGGGGCGAACCTTCAAGTTTTAGTTTATACACGTACTCATAACAGTGTAAGTAGAACATAAACATTTAATTGACTCAGATACAGTACAGTTGCTTTTTATGCAGTATTCATGCTTCACATAGACATTTATCTAACAAAATCGTCGTTACTAGTATGTCAAAGGTGGTTTCTTATTCACAATCTGACCTAAGGTAGTACGAAACCTACTTGTTTGCCATTTCTTATTCGACGAACAATGGGTCTCCGAATGGAAGGAAACTCGAAAATTGGATTTGTGTATTTATTTTCTTAAGAAAAACCGATTTTGCGTATAATATGTACTATATTTCATGTTCCAACCCTACCGTGTCGGAATCGAGAAAAAGCACATTTAATATTCTTGTCTTCACGTAAATACTTCACTGGCCTTTGAGGAACGTTAACGCCCTTACGTTTTTCAAAGATGTCTTCTTAGTAGGTTAGAGTCGTGTAACCCTTAGAGAACGATTGTAACCCTTATAATTGTGGGAAGAAATCCGTGCTTATGAGCGCACCAATGAATTGGTCATAAAATCGATATAGGAAGTGGAAAAAATATGTTATATGCGCACTGAAAGTACACTGAAAGTACTACACTACATCAACTTCTGCACCTTTCGTATGTGTTGCATCAGTACGTGACGTTTTGCAAGCACATAACACTATGAAGGTATACTACCTGTTTTAGATTTGATAAATCAATGGCCTTTATCAGTGACTTTTATCCTGTAGTCCGCGAAGATGGGGGTCCGCAGTCTAAATCAAATTATTAGATGACTGTAAAAAATGTATTAAGGAGATAACAGAAGAAGCACTGAAACATTTAATTTTACAGCTTTGCTCAACCACATACCTCTGCGAAAAGGCATTATATCCTATTGTATTTCTAAAATCAAACACAGAAACAGATTACAAGTGGAACCCGATTTGATTTTACAACTTAGTAGTAACATCAACCCAAATAAACATAATTTATTTGCAATAACGCAGCACCAACCATCGTATTAACATATTATTATGAAAAAGAACTTATAGCACAAAAATAAATGGTCTTATTTTTTTTTCTATTTTTATTTTTACTTAGAGGGTCCTTGAAATTGTGCTTGATTTTCTAGAGGTCCGTGACCTGAAAAAGGTTAATAAACACTGGTCTGTAGTGATGAATTGATAATGACACGCTAAGCTACCATCCATAGACGTCCCACAGTTGGGCACAGGTCTCCCCCAGAGATATAGCTGCAGGAGGTCTAGAGCATTACCCCACTACGCTGCCCCAAAGCATATTGGTGGAGGGCCCTTCGAAGCACGGTAGCGCTCATCATCCCATCCAGCCATCAGCCCATTCTTACACTCTTACCAGTGGTAATATTCGTAACATAATTACAGTCATATTTATAGGTGCACTGACCATAAATACCCGTCTGAAAATGAATGTGAAAAAATATTAGTATGTACTTCGATAAAATGCGTTAATTTTGTGACACGGAAACTGTATAGTAATGAAAATTCCGTAGCACGGTTAATATTAGATTAATAGATTATAATATATTTTATTACATCAGGTAAGCATCTGCTGCTTTACTGCAGTAGGTATTTGAGTGAATATGGCCTAATGAAAACATGGTCCAGTTAAAGTAACAGACGGTCGTATAAAACGTTTTACTGCTTGCAGCAGTGATTTGCTCCGTTTTATGAAGTGAGCCGAAATTAATACGACACGGAATTTTCATTAGTATAAGGATAGAGTGCTTGAAATGGCTTCGCATCAAACAAGCTGGATTATCGTTTCAATTGATGACAAACAAATAGATATATTTGGTAGATTAGCTCATGAGGGATTCCACTTTTAAATCTCGGCTTACGTTGTATCCCGTTAACGTGGGTAGGTAGTACATACATATAACAATATTGATTGATTACATTTCAATTTGCTGTCTATAATCTAATTTAATATAAAGCCAGGACTTTACTCGCTTACCATTTAAACTGTTGCCTAACTTAATTTATTTTACAGAGCCGGCAAGACTACCGTGCAGCGTTCCTCAACTACTGCAACAACTCAAACCCAGCCGCTCTGGCCACGTACTACGACTCCCACAACACCTACGTCCAGCAACTGACGGCCACCAACGCCATGATCGAGCAGTACCACATGCATACTCTGCCGACTATATTGCAGGTGAGATATTAAAAAAGTTGTTGAAAATTTATCTATTAAGTATGTACTTCCAAAGTAGTTATAGGTACTAGTCTCTGACATCAATCCATTTAGCCGTAGGTACTTGAAGCATATTCTGCAGATGTAGGTAAATGCAGGATTAACAAGCATGTTACCCCAAATATATTTTATTCCGGAATTCCAGAAAAATGTTCGATCACAAGCATTTTCCGCACACAAAAATAAGTGATAAGTGATAAGCATGTGGCACATTACCTATGTTTTATTGGTGTACATGTATTTGCAAAGCTCCTACAACCTACAATACTTACGTTAATCTTTCCTGGATTTCAATGTAATATTAGCTACCTACTAAATATTTTAAAATTGTTTAACTCAAAACCACCTATTAATCGCAAACTACATTGTCACGCTGTGTTTACGTTGTAAATCAATTGAATTTTGTATGATTGAATCTCAGAGCAATCACTTTGATTAAATAAATGGCTTTGACAATTTGTACTTAGATGAGATTAGATTTCAGATAGATTTGTTAGACATTCATTTCCAACGATCTGAAAAAACATTTCATCTGAAAAGCAGATCCTTCCTGCTAGAACAGTTGTTCTGTTCTAGATACAATTAGCTTTATCTGCAATTAAGCATAAAGTAAGGCTAAAATTCGTTAGTGAATACTACTAATATTATATCTGTATACCTGGCTATTGTGATGTAATTATCATTGATATTAATTGGCATCGCTGACCTAAATATTAAGAGCGTAATAATTACAATGATGAACATCGCATAGTCTCCTGATAATTTTCATTATTAGCTAAAGTGCAAAATTATTATAAAAAGTATTAGTATAAAATAATACAATGTTTTACCCGACTGCGCCAGAATGTCTGTTATGTTTTTCGAGTTTATGTATGTCCGTAAACGTATGTATGTATGTATGTCTGTATTTCTTTGCATTGCTCTAAAGCCTAAGCAGCCTGATGGAATTAAGCTTTAAAGGTCTCGTTAGATTCATCTCAATTAGGAGAGTGACATGGCCTATTATTGGCGCTATATTATGTCTTCAAATATTTTTTTTCTCAAAACCTAAGTATCTAGTCGAGTATCAAAATAAACGTTTAATATAAGAGCATGCACAAATTATAAATTGATTTACTACGAAAACCAAAAACAATTAAAATGTTATTTGAAAAAACAAAAACGCGAATGTATAATATTGTATATTTTTTTGTAAATACTGTCAGTCATGGTCATTCAAACATTATTAAATTTTTTTTTGTTGTTAATTAATTTATTATTATTGCAAGCTCTTAGTCGGGTTTGTTTTTCAATAATATTTTTATTTATTCTATATATGTATTAGGTTTCCAGATGGAGATAAAAATAAGAAATACTATAGATCGAACAAGTAAAATTTATTGGTATTTCATATTTCTTTGCTCCACTAATCCGCAGTGTGGTGGAGCATGCTCTAGACTTCCTGAAGCTGTGTCTGTGGGGAAGTCCCGTGCCCAACAGTGGGATGTCTATGGCTTGTAGTTTATGGGGTTCTTTGCTCATTTTAATTCAACGGAGCATTGCGTTTATTATACTAACTCTTACTATTTACGATCATGTGTGAGGACACTCGTTTAATCAGGTAGATTATAATTATTCGTACCTCTGCAGTACTTAGTAGTTCGTATGTGCTTCAGTACATCACAGTAAATTAAATTTTATTTGGACAGGCAGTACCAATCTATGTATATCTATATTGAGTTAACTGCAGACTGCAGTTAATTCGAGTTATGGTCAGTACAATGACATCAATTTTACCCCCGTATCTTTTACACAGAGACGCCTCATCTGTCCATGTGACATAGTAGATCTTTAGAAGTACCTATTGTTTGAACGATGACTTGATCGAGAGTGTTTTAGCAACGAGTATAACTCTGATATCTAATTCAGTAATTTGCAGTGTGTGTAATAATGGTGCTTTCTAAAAATAATGCGGCATCTCAATATTCGTATTGTTCTAATCTGAAACATGAGCTGCTATCACACCGAGTAAGGTAATTTTATTTTATAAAAGCGTTCAATATTTATGTAAATTGTAGGATGATTAATGTATTGAACATGACGACTAGTTTCCAAAGCTACTCGTACTTGCTTCTCCATTTTTTCACTCTCGAGTGAGAGTTTATTCAATATTTTATATTGAAAGAACCAAGTGAACCAACTCAAAGCTTGAACAAAACCTGTCTTAATCTTATATCCGTAATGTGAGAGATTTTTTAAGAAAATCTAAATAATAGATTTCTAAATAAATCTTGTTGTACCTATACTCTGTTCAAATTCTATCTGAAATAAAGGTAAACATAGAGCTGTCCAAGGTCCATATACCCTTTTTTGGTAATATCAGGATATGATTTTTGTACTGACGGATAGCGCCTCTCCGCATTAATGCCAGATGAACGTTTAGCGATCTCTCCAAATCTTCCTGGAAATCCACTCAACTTGAATGAAACGTCCATATTTCGATAAAGAACACGACCAAATTGGAAAGCTAATCAACACTAACGTCACTGTGTCGGGTCATTTACCTACATATAAAGAGATACACAATTATACTTCAAAAAAATTACATAAGTACATACATACGATTGAAGTTAAATCCAAATTCTCCTTCATACCTAAAGGAGAAATTTCAGTATCGACATACCACTCACGTTAAAGAACTTCGCTCTTAGTCTATCTAACCTTAAAATTTATCCTCTACCGCCCTAAAAGCGATTTTTTTCATAAAGGGCCCCATACACGGTACAATTTATCTGTACGATCCGTCGTTTCAGACCGATCGGACAGACGAATTGTATGTGTATGTCAAGATCGTTAACGATTTACTTAATTTTTTGTATGGAATTTTTGTGACGATCGATCGTTTACGATTTCCGTCAGATCGATCGGACCGATCCATCGTACCGTGTATGGGGCCCATAAGACAAGACATTGAAAGTAGTTAAAGTAAACGTGTCGAGCTTTTGTAAAATCAACGATTTGCTAAATAAGATCTAACGTGATCTAACCAAACATAGAGAATTTTTTAAGCTATGGTATTCTATTTTTAATAATAACTTTTTGTGATCTATACAGTCTATACTACATTTTGTCTCAGAAGGTCACTGTAGAACGCGCATTAATAAAAACATTTTGAAAACTTCTTGTAAACAATTATTTGATTTGGATTAAGACGTTGTCTAAGTACATAGTAGTATTAATGTAGGTACCTAGTAGCTTCTCATATACAACACATACGTTAACGTTTGGGACGATCAGCTAAACAACTAAACTATACCTATACCCTGTACAAGATAGCTTGATCTTTTTGACAGATGTAAATTTTTCTGATCGACATAACTTTGCAATGACGAACATATTATTTACTTAATTTAATGATTTTAAAAATTGTATAAATATTTAAAAAATACATATAACACAAAAGTCCCTAAAGATTTAAGCGTAATCCGAAAATTTCAAGACTTTTTATTGCTTTAAAGTAAAATTTAAATAGGAACACTGAAAATGATAGACGTTTGTACAATGTTACATCGGTCGGACGGATGGGACATGAATAACAGGCAGTAACCGTTACAAATATCGATTACAAAAATCATTATCAAAGATCATTGTTAAGTTATTGTTACGAACGGGGGTCCTTTTGGTTGGGGTTTCTTTGGCTAGTGGTTGGGGTCTCTTTAGCTGGTATAACTCTTTTTAGAAAAATAAGGTAAAAAAAATAATTTAATTCTAATTTTAATTACGCATTCCATCGCTCCATCGACTGGCCATATAAGCCATTTAAATGTCTAGTGCAATAAAGAATATCACACATAATACACCCACACCATCTCGTCACAGTTACAAGTATTTTAAAACGTTATTTTTTGGACTACTAGATATTTTCTGTTTCCCATCACTAGCCCGTCTGTCAAAAAGATCAAGCTATGTTGTACAGGGTATAAACTCGTAGGTACCGACATATTTTCTGTGTAATGTGTAATGTTCCAAGATGTATGGAAAAATTTAAGCAATTTTTTTCGTTCATGTTACCTATTCTATCCACTACCGAACCCTTCTTGCAAATGGTCATGACTGTGATGCAGAGGGATATAGTAGCGGTCATTGTCATCTCTAGGACATTAAAATGTCGATAAAAAGAAACAGATATTATGAGAAATAATTGTATTATTTCCAGAATATCAAAGCTAGACGTTCACGTAGGTCGGAGCCAATTAGCAGGAAAACCACCCACGGGTTGCATCGACTCTTTGCTGTTAAATTCAGTTTCAGGCAACTACTAATTAAGTAGACCCACCTACCTGATCTCTTCCCCTCCCAGGGTAAACACAAACTTCTACTCAAATAATTTACTCGCCGAGATCGTAATAGTTGCAGAATCCTCTTACCTGCATCAATGTTGTACAAGTAAACAGAAAATATTATTATAATGATCGCGGAAATTCGCTATATCTTTAATCGTAACGAAGGTTTAAAGCAAACCAAAGGAAAATTTAATAAATATTCTACAAAAAGAAGATGTTTTGACCGACCGACCGAGAGGAAATTGAATCTAAATAGATTTTTGCTCAAATAGGTAAAAAAAGAAAAATGCTAAATGCAGTATCTAAATTTTACCGGTAATTAGTGTAGAGGATTATCTTTTTTATCATCCGAATGAATGGATCTATTTTTATACTTATTTTGCCAGCAATGTTTTGAGAACTTCGCCATTTCAATCTTAGTTACTGAACTCCAAAGAATTAATGTAATACCTGTACTAACTTCGTCTTGCAGGAATTCAATTTACAAATAGAATAATGCTTACTACTTCTCAAACTAGGTGTTGAACTGCTTTTGGAATAATATAAGCAAATGGTTTTAAAAAATATTCTTTAAGAAAGTTATTACGTCAACTTAATATAACGATATTGCACTTTCTGGTTCAATTGAATTGCGTGCGATGATGTTTGCAAGTCGATTTAACAAAATTTGTTCAAAATTATAGAATGGATATTAAAATTAATGTTAATAAGCGGACGGTAATATATACGGTATATAATATACCTAATAACATATTTATGCATCTCATCTCTAATTTTATCCATTTATTGTTTACTACAGGAGCTGGAAGAAATTCTAACTGACGTGACGACCGTCGTCAGCGACGCCATTTGTCAAGAAGGGGAAATTATCAGCGAAAAGGTAACTTTACAATAAATAAGCTTATTATACTTTTAAGGAATAACGAATGAAATCCATAAACGATTATTTGGATTATACTCTCAAAATAGTATCATTTTGGGTTCAAAAGGAATATTGTTTTAACGAAATAACATAATAAATAAGTATTTTACTGAGCACGAATTCTTTCAAGAAAACCGTCTCATCATTTCATTTTATAACTGCGCTAGGAGGGTTACGTATGTATGTATATATGTATGTATTGTATATTTATTTGGTACGCTCTGTAGCCTAAACGGCTTGATAGATTTTAAAATCTATCAAGATCATCAATAGATTTTAAAATCTATCAAGCCGTCAAACTTGTGAGTGTGTCAGATGTGAGGGTCAACCAAGATCTTTCAAACTAAAAAAAAATTCTATGTGTCTAACTTTTCATTCATTTATTAAGAATAATAACTAATAAGTATACTATAAAGTTAAACATATTTTTACAGTTTAGGCAATCGGCTTTTAAATGTGGGGCTCAAGTAGGAAAACTGTAATCATTATTACAGTTTTCGAACAGAATTCGACATTCCAAAGGCTATTTACGTGCATCTAAAACATGTTACCACAGTAAGTATAATGACTTTATACGGATGTACCTGTAATTATGAAGGAAAAAAAAACGAGGGAACCTGTATTCAGTTCTCCAAAATTTTAATGTTCTCGAAGATATGTTATGTCTGCCAATCTGCACTCGAACAGCGTAGGACACTCTGTAGTCTATTTTCGAAGTAAGTGTAGTAGAATTAATTTGTAGGGGGCCATTATTATGATGAGCGATTTTTTTAAACAGAGCAACACCCAGCTTCGCCGCTACGAATCGCTCTGCGCGCAGGCCCGTGCGGTCTCGAGCACGGCGGATTTGGCACATTTGGCGCGAACGCTGCTAACTTCACAGCCACCTATGCGGACTCCAAAACGCGCTTTCCTGCCGCCCTACCCCCCGGAACCAGATGACCCACCGATAGATGTCGCTGCGGTAAGATCTCATCTGTTTGTTTATCACTTTCTCAGGGGCTTTTAAAAAATGTTAATCTGTCATAGTGTTTTGGTATGGATTTGATCTACCAATCCATACATTTTATATTATGTACTTAAATTACCTATCTCGATTGCAATATTGATCAAATTTTAAGAAAGTCTAATAGAAGCATTAATCAATATTACAATAAATATTAATTATATCTATAAGATATAATAATGTAGACATTCATATAACTATTCGCACGAGACTAGAGAGAGTCTCTAGAGTCTCTAGAGTCTCGGCAAGCTAACATCCCTTGAAGTGAAGTTTCAACAGTGTAATTCTTATTGACTCCTACAGGACATCAATATAATTGACTTAGGTACTGTGATCGATACCCTCTTTGTGTCTGTATATACTACCTAGAGCGATGGATTCTAAGGGATGAAAAAGGTTATGAAAGTTCTGACTGAAGAGAAATTAATTTACTTTTATCCGCATCACGTGAAAACCCATTGAAAGATTAAAATGTACTTAGTTCTACATTTTTGATGGATAAATGGATATTAGATAAGATAAGCAAACTAGCTTGCAGCAACACCCATCAGCCTTTAACAACTGTGACTGACTTTGAATTAAACTCAAACAGGGACTGGGATGGTTCGTCCAGCCGCCTAATTCACGTAACTTAACTAGTTCGATTGCAGTGTATTTATTTATCTTTATTGAACCACATACAAAAGGTACTGGGTACAAATGGCGAGAGAGAGTTAATTAGAACATTAGTTGGTCAGTTGATTAGTGAGTATGAGGACTGGGGACTGTTAGTGACTAATTGTCCTGTTAGTTGGTGTTGGGTATAATATGTGTTGCTACCCTTGAGGACTAAGACGGTCGCCTCTAAAGAAGTGTAACCGGAAACCACACGTTTCCAATCGGACCAATTTAAAAAAAAAACAATTTAGTAAGTATATTAAAATCGCATCGGCGGCGGAGCATCTCGTCTCGCGGTCTCGTGGTCGTCAAAATGTGTAGTATGTATGAAAGAAAATGTAAATATAAATAGGTGATTTTACAAATAAATTATTCATTCGACAATCAAACAGATCACGAGTTTCATTATGAATCCTATGAAGAACCTCTAAAATCTTATTATTGCACGAAATTTGTGCAAAACACTTACTGGCAACATAAAGTGTGGACAAGGTCAAAACTTGCACAATTCTACAACTTGACGCGAGCAAAAAGTATCCTTATTGATTTGATGCTAAGGTTAGTTTTTAAAAGTTGCGATTCTCGTGCAATTTGACCAATGGCTGATGAATATTTTATGTAAAGGTAATAATAACGTGTATCTAAGTGTGGGTAACTGGCGACAGTGGTTCTGATTCAAAACTGACTCGATGGCCTTTCTAACCTCCTTTATCTGTTCTGTGATCTCAACACTGTGAGCAAGGATTAATTAGGTCTTGTAATTAAAAACTGTACCTAATTAATGGGGACGGATTTCATAAAAATCTTGGGTAAGTTCAGTGATATACCTATAGAATGTTCGGCGCGTTTTATTATAAAAGCCAAGGAGAGCATTCTAGGAAAGTATATTATACTAGCGTCCATAGCCCAATGGCTCGCGTGTAGGGTCCATAGCCCAATGGCTCGCGTCGATTCAATGTGATCTAAAGAGTTAAGCAACGACGGGCGCGGTCGGTTTCTTCTGCCTACACGTTTGGGGAAATATGGACTTCATGTTATGTTACATTTAAGTGTCGGCAGTAAAAGTTGGCTACAAATCTACTACGTAATAAACGTTTGACGATTTCTGCAAGACTTAAAACATGTGATGTTATAGGTCGAGTGTTTACAAAGAACGTAAAGAACAAACCCTTCGATAAAAACTTTGTTAAAATGAAATCATAAATGAAATAACCGATTCCAGTGCAGTTTAATGGCTGATTTAAGTAGGTACTTGTATCTTTAATAAAAAGGAAGCATTTGTATCTTTATTGAAAAAAAAGGTTCCGGGAAACTAGCTCAGACAGAGAAAGGATAGTGCTTAACTTTGTTCGCAGTTCAAAATCATTTACTTCTCATTGGTACCTAGCTCATACATATCATAAAACATATCTTAAAGGTACATAATTAATTTATTTAACAAGCAAAATGTGCTTGCCGCACACAAACCATTGATAAGAATTATACATAGTCGATCATTCATTCATATAGCATTTCATTCTTATAGCCACTGAGTTAAATATCAATGCTTATAGCACAATAAATCTACCTACTAGATAGGAATAACAGTGCTCATCTATTAAATGTCAATGTCAATAATTATCAAAATCTTTAGTAGGTAGTATTTTGTGCGTAGGTACAAATCCCGTCGTCACTGATTTTATCAAAGGGATCAACGGTTTGGAAATATTCCCTCGCTTGTAAATATTTTTTCTTCGATTGATAACTTTGATCATTCCTCTGCTTATTTGCTTGTTATTGGCAACCACGCGTAAGCTATTACACGACTTAATTAGGTATCTGTTTACACACTTCTAATTATCCTTTTGGTTTGACCGACACTATTAAAATTCATTACTTATTCATAACTTATTTTATACATTCAACAATCAGTTTAATAATCTGAACAATATTGCAATCGTTCGGATATTTCAACTGAAAAATACAAGCTTTTGAACAATCAAAGGACGCATGAATTCATTGAACTCGAACATTACTTTTTCATCTGAACTACAATAGACTTGATATTTTCAATTAATGAAATTTCAACTGAAAACTGTAGGTACAGGTATTTGAATCAATTTTAATCAATATATAATGAAAATAAAAGGAGTTTAATTAGGCATCGAGAGGAGACCCGTGCCATGCCCAACAATGGGACATAGAAAGGGTTGTGCTACTTGGAATATAAAGTGAAGTTTGCTATTGAAGTTGAAATGCTGATGCATAGCTGTAACTATTATCTTTTAGTTTAAAGGAGATAATCATAAGACTGATGAAACTATTCTACGTTAGCGACAAGTGAAAATTTGATTCCAGCGATAATAGCTAACATGAGACAATAATAAGTGTATTAGTATAAATGTAGCATAGGTGTAGCGCGCAGCTATAATCAATTTACAAGAACGTGTCGAGTCTGTGGCGCGGTGGTAGGTGACCCTGCCTGCCGAACCACGGGTCCTGGGTTAAAATCCGAAATGGGGTGGATATTTATTCCGTAGATAAATATTTATATTACATAAATTAAAAAATTGTACTCAGTCCTTAATTTGTTTTGTTTTCGGTATGTACCTAAGAGTACATATACGCCACCCGCAATGGCATAGGCCGACCACGGGAGTGTAAGTGACTTTACGTTTATTTCTTCTAACTGATTTGTTTTTCGCAGGAGGTGATGCCGCCTGTGCTGCGAGGCGAGATGCTGCTGGATCGGATGGGTGGCGGGCAAGCGCGGCTCAGCTACGAACAGCTGCGGAAGGATGCACAAGATCTCGAAATGGAAATCAAACAACTGCAGGTTGCTAAGTTCACGGACTTTACAAAAAAATAATTCATGTATATAAGTGTAGTAAAATCTTTCGACTACTTTTTACGAAAATTACGTGGAACGATATGTCCGGACGAGCCGGCCAATGTGCGTACCACTATCTCCCGTATCATTATCTATAAAAACGGCAAAAAAATCATATTTGTTGTAAGGGGAGTTCCCTTAAATATTTATTTTTTTCTGTTTTTTAGTATTTGTTGTTATAGCAGTAACAGAAATACTCGAACATAATCTGTGAAAATTTAAATTGTTTAACTGTCACGGTTCACGAGATACCTAGAGCCTGGTGACAGATGACAGCGGAGCCTTACTAATAAGGTGCCATTTTACCCTTTCGGTACGGAACCCTAAAAATGAATTATGAGTGAGCTGAGCATGAACTGATTCAACACACAGGCTTCAGACTACGGAAATATGCAAGTTAACAGCAGGAGTAGAGGTTTGATGAAGTATCTAAAACTGAAACTACCTACATGTTTTATTTCCCAATAGCATGAAAACAAAAGAAATTGCATTACGTGTCGTAAAGCAATGAACGTTACTTTTTGATTTGATGTGTACGAATGTAATTTGTATTCTGATCTTACGTGGATACCACGTGCGACAGTTCAGTTCAGTTCAGTTCAACTCGTTCCAATAACCCAGGACACGACCTAGATAAGTAAACGACATAATGATGTTAATCATACAGTTTACAATGTTTTATGACTTGTTTCATGAGTAGCGGTAACATATTAATTATGACTAGAGGCACCTGCGGCTTCGCTCGCACGCCACCTTTTTGTTATTTTTCTTCCAAAGTTTATGTTTAAGTTGATTATCGAAAAAACACGAATAAAATGACATTTTCTAAAAATGAATCCTAGCTAGATCAATTTATCGCCCCCGAAACCCAGAATTATTGGCGATGGAAAATAAAAGCCACCGAAAATCTTTGATACTTCATCGCGACAGCGCCTTGACGTTTTTATTCTTTTTTCTTATAAGTATACAGATTTATATTTTTCTATAATAAGGTGCGTCGCCTGCAATTTTTGATAATCGATAAAACACAAAAAAAAAATTCTAAAAATGAATCCTAGCTAGATCGATTTATCGCCCCCGAAACCCCCTGTATACTAAATTTCATGAAAACCGTTGGAGCCGATTCTGAGATTCCAATTATATACAAGAATTGCTCGTTTAAAGATATAAGATAGGTTGACAGCCCAGTGGATATTTATTTATTTATTAAACCTTTATTGTATTTCTACAGTGAGCGGACTCTACGTAATTTACACTCGCGTACGAGTCGCGAGGCGAGGCGCGAGGTGAGCCACGAGACAGGAGTGTGGAGACGCCTCGCACCTCGTCTCGCGACTCGCAACCATAAATTGTATTTACCATCAATCACGCGAGGTGCAGAGAGAAGCACGAGGCGAGGTACGAGTGTAAATACAGTAGAATCGTCGCACGGTAAAGTCAAATCATTTTTCAAAGTTGGTTTTTTTGTCAACACTTTGATTTTAATCCTTCATTGAAAAGTTAGTTTAAAAAGTATAATTTTATCCTATATAGGTTCCTTAATTACTGTACTTTTATTCCAACAGGATAGCCTGGACTCCCTTGCTCGTCTACAAAGCCGAAGTCTGGAAAGCAATCACTTCGCTAAGGTTAACGAGATACAGGTAAGTAAAAGTAAATTTAATTTTTAAAAAAACTCCGGAATTTGTCTGAAGGCCTTACAATGCCCAAAAAAATCCGATTCTAGGGTAAACCCATTAAGCTCACAAGTTTTGCTACTCCACCATTACGCTTGTTGTAAGTTCTTCGTATCGTGAATCTAACATCTACGACTTTATTAGATAAAAGCTTATAACCTTGTGTCACATCCAAACACGCCAGCCTCATCAAAGTTTCTCAATAACGTGTCAAAAGTTTGTTTAGATAGGGAACTTGCGATAAATTCTATTACTTATGAAGGCATTCATTCGTTGGTCCATTACTCGCTATCCACCAGCCAATAATTAAAATCTATATCAATTCGAAAAGGTATTCAACATCCAACATCGGAACCAGTTGGCTCCAATTTTACTCATATTTACTCATCTGACAGTGATGGATTAGATCGAAGTATCAATTTAAATAGGTACCTACTTAGTCAATTGAAAACATAATACGGCGACAAAAGTGATATTCTACATGTACTTAGTTATCTAGTATCTTTAAATATTCTGCGTAAAAATATATCTAACTAATCCATGCAGAACTAGATCAATAATAAATAAATATATACAATATCAATAAGAAATGGTTAAGCATTCCAAGCTACACAGTCTTCAACTTTAAGTCGAATAGCCTTAAAAACGCTATGCAGCCACACAAAGTATTTCCCAGATGGATGGTTTGAGCTCCCACTCTTCTCGCCCCAACCCTAGAAGTCCCCTTTTAGTCGCCTCATACGACAGGCAGGGCTACCGTAGCACTACTCAGCTCTAATTACAATACACACAATACAATAGCTACAAAAATTCTTTATCATAGATCAAACAAATCAACCATAGATAAGATTCAGAAATGTGCTTTAATACTTATCAGTTTCTCATTAACATGGATTTAAACGAAGAAATTTATTAAATTTTATTAAATTGCATGACATATTAATATTCAGTTTACCTACTATGTTTTTCTGTGCAACCGTATAAGTATGATACTTATTACCCTGGTATAAGTCCCATAATGTGTGCCATGTCAAAGACCACCATTTCCCAGTAGGTACCACCAACTGTGCAAATTTAGTCGAGCATTATTCTATAAAAAGTTATAACTTGCTCGAGTATTATATTCTAACCATAGATTTATACACTGGATCCGAAAGTTCTAACAACAAACAAGGGGAGCGATGACGTTTGGCATTACAGCGCCATCTGCCTGTTGCAAGGCGCCGTATGTCCGTCCGTAGTGCCATCTCTACATAAAAATTAAAAACTCCCATAGCCTACATTCCCTACATCTACAGCGGTGACGAGCAAAACGCCATCTGTGAACAGCTTTATGTCTAACAATCATTTATGATTGCGTCTGTTTTTTTGTATCTGA
Source organism: Carterocephalus palaemon (assembly GCA_944567765.1). Taxonomy (NCBI): domain Eukaryota; kingdom Metazoa; phylum Arthropoda; class Insecta; order Lepidoptera; family Hesperiidae; genus Carterocephalus; species Carterocephalus palaemon. The sequence continues at coordinate 6,148,410 of OX155643.1, read as the reverse complement.
TGGTATATAAATGTATATAATATTATGAGGTTATTGTAATTATCAGCCGACTTCAAAAAATAATTTTTTTTCAGGAGGAGATTTCTTTGAAGAAATACGACTATCGGGCCACTCAGCTTCATCTAGCTGCCGTGAGAGCTCAGGCAAGTGCTATTTAATAATATCATCGACATTAATATACCTATACCTACATATAATAAAACTAACGAGTCCACGTCTGTAGAGAATAAAACTTTAATAATTAATTAGTTTAAGGATATTTAAATAGTATTTGCATTATATTTACGAAAAGTGTCTACCAGTTGAATGAATAAAAATATGGGATTCGTAGGCACTTTTTAACCCGGTTATTCTCGTTCGAATGTAGTTGTAAAGGTAAATTTGGACCGGTAAAGCCTTTGAGTAGGATGGCAACTAGATATAGACGAAACTGTTGTTATGTCTAATCCCACGCGAGTGAAGCTGTGGACATCCGCTAGTTAATCCTTAAAATAAAACTCTAAAGGGGTTGTGACCTAACATTAAAATAAAACTACTCGTAGTGATCTTAAGTATGTAATCGATACCAAAATCTTAGTAAATAAAAATATAATTTTTGTCTGTCCGCGTCAATTTTGTGCGATGATCGCAAAATCAACCTGGTTTGGAGGTTAAAAGTTTGTGTATATATTTTTAGATATTGACATTGATTGCTGCAAATTAGGTAAATATTTTAATTGACAACAGCCGTGCGCATGCCTAGTAACAGCCACTGAGAACCGTAGACACCAGTAAGGCATAGGCTTCGCTAGAGTAATCAATACTTTTAAATTTTTCCCGCTACCAGTTCTTGTGTTTGTGTATGTTTTAATTGTTATCTATACAAAATAATTGTTCACTCTAAAATTTCATTCTAAATTTACGGGGAAAGAAAAGATACGATTTATGTGAATTTCTCCTCCTCAAATTAACGCAGTAAGTTCGAAAAACAAATACTTTTTATTTACCCAGTATTTCCCTCATTATTTACAATAGATAATTAATTACATTGATGTTGTATCCCTTAATAGTAAAACATCATCAATTTCTATTTTATAGTTTCGAAATTTATTTAGGATTTGTTTAGTGAGCCTTATGTTGCCGCAATGCGCACAGCCTCCCACTTCTCCAGTCTGGGAGCAAATCTCGCAGGCTGACATAACTTACGCACACTTGTTCCTGGGGAATTCGCGTTGCTTAATTCTAGAAATTATCAGTTATTCACTGGAATTTTATAATTTCACGGTGTAATTTAATCTACAAACACGGATATTAAAAGAAAATTCAGGTTCCGTGCGAAAATGGGGTGGATTTCAATGAAAAATCATATGGTGAGTACCTAAATTTAGCAAATATCAGGAATCACCTTGTAGACTGTGTTGTTTTAGATTGTTATCAAAATATTTTAGGATTTGTTTAATGTTGAAGAGACTTTACTTATTGTAATTAAAAGTAGTTTTAATAGCCTAGTTCCAACTGTAGGTACAATAATGATTATGTAGTTGTAAGTAGGAACGGGCCGTCATTTTAGTGATGATAAAAATTAATACATTACAGATATGTACATTTTATTTTTTTGTATATTCCGATTTTATCGACGAACATAACGATACCTTGAATCTCAAATGGCGTAATCACCAAATCGTCATTTTTCAGGAGAGCCGAAACAAAAAAAAAATCTAAGTTTAAAATTCATATCTTTTCAACTAATAATGCTATTTAAATGAACATTGGATGTAATTAACTTATACAGGGAGCTTTATAACACAGTAATACGGTATTAAAAATTCAACCAATATTTGCAAAAATGATTTGTGATTACGCCAAAAAAAATTTGCTAACTTGGAGTTTACGACCCAAAAAAAAGACTGTTCTGTAAAAAGTTACGGTGTAAGAGCCTAGTTGCCTTATAAAAAACAATTTTTAAATAGCTATTTTAGGTTATTAATAAAAAAGCACTATAAGGAAGATGCAAGAAAAGAGAACAAATACAGGTAATTTGATTATTCCAAAATGAATAGCATGTGCAACAATGAAATAGATTTTATTAGGTACTTCAACTATCCAAACATAATAATTTTGGGTTGCAGTTCAAACTAAAATTATTGTATGTATTATTATTAGATGATAGAATCATTAAAAAAAAATTACAATATTAACCACTTTGTATAAATAAAATTATTGTGTAGTATAGTAATTCTGTTTTGTTTTTAAATCTAAAAATAGTATAATATTATGTCAATCCTAATCAGGATAGACATATTATTATACTTCGCATGAACTAAGGCTACTTACTAAGACACTGACAGGAGTCTTGCTTAGCACCTAGATTCTAGATAGTCTTCTAGTGTGTAAAGAAATAAAACGAACATTTTAAAATGTTAAAGGTAGGATCTAAGATCTGTATAAGATTTAGGCGCTAGCAACACTCCTGCCACTTGTGGTCAAAGAAACTTTATTCTCAAAAGAAATAACATTTCACTGAATGAGAATATAAATTAACATTACGTTCACTTGTTGTGTGCACACAGTTTAAAGTAAAGATGAGTTTTGGGTTGATAAATTAATATTTATATTATACTTATGCCTAGTTAATAAGAGTAAACAACAGCTTATGGTCGGTAGTTTGAAAAATAAAATATAATTTAGGTACTCGGTACTCGTACTAGCGATAAGTGAGTCAACCAGCGCGGCACGGAACACTTCGTTTATCTTTCAGGTTTTTCCTGCAACTAAACAATCTTCATTACGAGTCGTATTGGGCAAAATAAATAAAACTCGTCAATTTCACTATACTAACTAGAATTTAATGAGTTTAATTATAAATCACAGACTTAAATTATCGTCAACATGAACCACCATGAACTAACATGAACATGAAACTGAGTTTTCTTCATATTCACCTTCTTCGTCCTCTTCATCGGTTTCTGCTAATAAGTCGAGTACCTTTTTATCTGAAGGCAAACGACGATACTCTTCGTGAAATATTATTTTTAAAAATTATGTGGCGTAAGAGCCAATTCATTTTATAATACAGATTTTTTTGGCGTAACATTTCATACAACATGGTTGATAAGACTAAAGTAAAAAACATATTTTAAAGTTCCATGGGTCGTAAACGCCATATTAAATGCAATTCTTAAAATAACTTGAGTCGTAAACGCCACAGTTAAACATATCGGTCCTATACGCCTAACTCGATAGTCAGTATTTTTCACATAATTATAATTTTAACTGGTGTATCGACCGAAATCTTAATAATTATTTTTTTAAAGGTATTTACGACTAAACAATAAGAAAATTCTTGTTTATCGACGAAAAACACGTGGGCTGTAATCACCACTTTTTTGTGAATTTTAAAACTCTGATTGGACAGATCGATAGAGAAAAAAAAATGCAGTAAGACAGCATTCAAAAGTCATTTTGGCCAAAATGGTGATTACGCCATTTGAGATTCAAGGTATCGATAATATACAGGGGTGGTACTTGGTAGCTTGGTAGTAGTGCCTGTATATCTATCCGTACTAATATCATAGAGTAAGGACCAAAATGTAGTCTATGCTAATATTATTATAAATGCGAAAGTAACTCTGCCTGTCTGTCTGTCTGTCTGTCTGTCTGTCTCGCTTTCACGCCAAAACTATTGAACCGATATAAATGAAATTTGGTACACATAGTCTAGAGCCTGAGAAAGGACAAAGGCTACTTTTTAATTGGAAAAAAGTGTTGTAAAAGGTTGAAAAGGGGGATGAAATGTCGTATGAAAATATTGTCATTTTCAGAACTAGAAGCATAATATTTATATTTTAGGCTGTTGATAATATATAAATAAATATGACATTCAAAGTTTGTGTTTGTGTAAAAAACGTTACCTTTAAGGGTGTAAAATAAACATAGGGGATACATAACACATTTACGGATTCATTAAAAATTTGTGGAGCTAAAGTTAACGCGATAAGAAGAATCTATTAATATGTCTAATTCCACGCGAGCAAAACTGCGGGCGTCCCCTAGTAGTTAATACGCTAGAAATTGGAAATTTTGACAGTAGGTGCTTTTTATACCGTAGACATCCACTATGAGAGGTTTTTGAAAATACCACACCTAAAGGTTACAAACTTTAACCCCTTTTTAAACAAAAGGGGTTAAAGTTTGTATGAATCATTGTAATTTCTCAAGCTACGTACATAAAAATTGATATTTTAGTATAATATGCTAAAAATAAATAAATAAGTATTAGGTACACCTTTTCTTAATTCAACCCTTGAATGGGTTAAAAAGGAGTTTAAAGTGTGTATGAAACTTCGTCAGTTCTCGAGCTTTATCTATGAAAATTGAAATTTATCTATTTGATAGAAATAAAGAAATGTACAATTAATGTTTTTTTTAATTACACCCCTCTGACTAAAAAGGGTGTGAAAGTTTGATTGAAACTTTAAAATTTCTCTCGCTATGTGAACATGAAAATTCATATTTGAGCTATTATTTTTATAGGAAAAAATACGTACTTATTTCTCTTTTATTTAATTCCGCCCTTAAAGAGGGGGTTCGAAAACCCCAATAGTTGTGCATACGTATTATTACCTTTTTTTGAAATTACACCTCTAAAAGGTGATTAAAATTTGTATGAAATATCGTCAGCGTTTCCTAGGGATGTTTGCATGTTTATTGTTTCAATGCCTGGTAAGAGTCAAGGGTGGGGTTGTTGTAAGCATATTATAAGAGTGGGGCAAGACTGCGGCACACCCTCGCGTATAGGACGACGTGAGGTGCTGTGCTCAACCGAAACTACGAACTCCCGTCCCTCTAAGTTCGACGCTATCAATGCCACCAGTACCTATCGCTGGCAAGGGCGACTCCCAACAGCTTGGCCCGGCAGGCACAGAGGCACAACAGGCCCGCGTGCCACGCACGTTTAAACGCCTCCTTCTCTTTATCAAGAAAGACGCCAACCGTTGTGGAACATCCTTAACAACTGTATTGTTGTTATGTGACCGGCCCGAAACCCAAACTGCTCATCCCTCAATGGGAGGAATGGGCGAATGCGAGACAGAGCCAGCCTCTCGAACAACCTAGACAGTGTGGACAGCAACGTGATGGGGCGGTAGTTAACCGGGTAACGTGGGTCTTTACCCGATTTCTTTAGAAAAATCTCCATCCCCTTCTTCCATACATATGTGCAATTGTGCAAGTATATCCGCCCAGCATTGTGCTGAATAGTGCCGGCTGCCGACTCAATCGTAGAGCGGGCTAACTGCAGGCCATGAGAGGGTGAGTACTCGGTTTAGGTAGAGCGATGTTTCGACTCGCTGTCCTGGTCGATCCTCGGCTCTCACGCGGTCCCGTGTATTGTCTTACTGAATCAATCCCGGGCGCAGCAGCCATAAAGGATAAAATAGATAAAACTAGCTCCCCGCGAACTTTGTTCCGCGCAGGAAATAAATGAGTATATTTTTGATTTTATTTTTATTAGCATAGTACATAATATAAATAAAACAAATTAATTATTTTAATGATTCTTTATTGACCATTTATTTATATATTACCTTGTGATAGACTACATTTCTCGTTTTATTTTCATGCGCAAGATCAAATAATGCAGATGATCTTAAATTAATGTTAATAAATTATTAATTTGACTTAATCTGGAGCGTTAAATGTGCGTTCGTGTTTTCCAGATGGTTGTTTATCCGCTCTGATCACCACTTTGTAGTCCTTATTTGTCATGCGCTCCAAAGCACTCTTGAACAACCTGACCAACGCATGAAGTTCATGAAGTATTTGCTGCAGATCAAACGCCTACACACTTCACACCCACGATAGGCCTAAGGAAAGCCTCCTTATTACACAAAATGCACAAGACGCAATGCAATGCGTATTGCGTGTACACAAAATGTGCAAGACCCGAGTACATATTAAGTAAGTATCATTATACTCGATATTCTGGGATTCTGATCCGGGACCCGCGGTTCGGCAGTTGCAGGGGCGTATCTACCGCCGTATCAGCCATATTAATGATACGGGGCCCCCGGGCTACAGAGGCGGGAGGCCAATATGTTATCCACAATGTCACTTTATCTCGTGCTTTTTTTATATACATTTTTGATGTTGCATTTTTGACTTATTTTGAAAAAAGCTAAAAAGCTTGATAACTCACAAATGGTTCACTTTTGCATCATGCATATGGGGGTAAAAATTATCACAAATAGTCACCCCATCACCTCCTAACGGGAATACGTCGAATTACCATTAACCCTGTATATAGGTACATACATTGCATGGTTACTTAATAAAAGTTTTTTAAAATACAATGGGCATCAAGCTACCTAATCAGTATACACATTGTTTTTTTTGTTCGTTTCGCGCCTCGAACGAATTCAATTTAATTCAATGGTGAATTACAGCACAGTACAGTACGCCACCAGAGTAAAATGCGAAAAAAATTCGAACTACTTTGCGTCAGTAACGACTGCGACACCGCGCGACGTCAGCGTCATACTTATTCTTGTCATTTAATGTCATGAAGGCTGCTCGACGACTGTTATAACGAATGAATTTCGTGTCGTGTTTGTGTTGTGTTCGTTCGTTGTTCCCAAGTTTATTTTGTTTTTATCTAGTTCCTAGATACGGAGCACATAAGGTGAACATTAAATTAGATTCTAATAAGGTGAGTTATTTCTATAGAATATGATTATGTAATGAACTATTGTCTCAAATTTAATATTGATGAATCTTTTGAGTATTTGCATATCCTTCTTATTGATACATATGATTTGAGAGCTTATTATCAAGTATTTTCAATATCTTGCTGTTTCTTAATAGCCAAATTAAAGGCACTATAAAGCATGAGAGCTGAAAACGCCATAACCTCAAAAACATTTTAATGAAGTAATTGCCACCCGTATTTATATTATAAAAAGTATTCATTAGTTATTGAAATTTGTACCTATTTTACTTTTACAATTCTTTGTTATATATTTCAGTAAATATTTTGTTTTGTGCTTGTTGATGTTGACTACTGGCAGCGATATTTAGGCGGGAAACGAGATAGTTGTTATTACTTGTTATTCTTGTTTGACGTTTTGAGTCGTTTTGCCTCTCACTCAGTAGATGCGTAAGATAATAATGAGTAGGTAAAGTAGGTACTTGTTGTTGGCTGAGCATACCATGCACCAACCAATGCCATGAACAGAAAAAGAAATTATTTATAGGTAACTACTTAGATAAGCTAGGTACCAAGCACTTAAATAAATAGTTCAGATAATATTTGAACAATTCCTGTTGTACAAGAATTCAGATTTTTGATACTTCCATTTACTTATTTTCAGGGTCTACAAACACAAATACATAAATGTGGCGTCCAAATTTATCCTGATTGACATTGATCACATTTTGGAAATATGAAGCAAACATCAGCAAATAAAAATAATGGCTATCAGTCGGATGATGACAAAATCCGTTACAAGTTAAATACAAAATTCTTTCAAAATTCTTCTAAGCCCAGTGTGAAATCAACCAAGAAGCAGGAATCAGTTTTGATAGAAGATGATGAGGGTATCCGCTACAAGTTCCCTACCAGCAATGTAAAGACTAAATCTCCCGAAAAAAAACCAAAACCAAAGTCAAAAATAAAAGTAAATTTTTGGAGTAATAAACAAAATGTTAAACGACTACATAACCATGTTCCTGTCAAAGAAAAGAACAATAGAAGACAAATAGTTGGAGCCATTGCTGAAGCACCATCACCTGCAAAACCAAAGCCCTCCGTGGCAAAAGTCTGTAAACAAGTTTCATTCCTACCGTCTCCACTGTTTTCAGATAATCATGTCCCTATGGTAACCGTGCCTGATGATTTGACCATCCAGCTAAATGAAGAAGAAGTAAATGACCTTGGTGAGGACTTCAACCAAGCTTTTGCTAATAACGAGAGCAGCACTATTACCAAGCAGTATGATAAACCAGCCAAAAGAAAACATAGCTCAATGACTCAAACTAGCCCCAAAAACATGAAACAAAAGCGCAGCAATGATCGCTTAGATGGAAGAACTCCTGCTTATGACAATGAACTTGAATTTTTTTCTAAATATGTGGTCCAAAAGTTAAGAAGAATGGAAACAAACCAACGCATATATTCAGAAAATTTGATAAACACTGTTCTTATGTTGGGTCAACTTGGAAAGTTAAATGTAAAATCTAAAATAGGAGATGCATAATATATTTTTGTAGCATAATTTTAAAGTACACTTGCTATTTACAACATGTTAGTATTTACTAAAAAATATTGTTAAATTGTTTAAATTAGTTCACATTGTGTGAACTAAACTAAAATACATAGTTATTATATTTGTGATTTGTTTTAGATGTAAAAATCATGTTTATAAAGGTGCAGATGTGTGAATTTTTCACTATTGATGTTAATTCTATACATGGATTGTTATAATGATAAAATGTGTAAACAGAGTAACTGAAGTTCCATATCAATTAGGTGTTCTATTTATTGGAACAGAATTATTTTTTCTTGAATGATTGATCTGTTCTCACTCGAGAGGCTGTAGCTTCAAATTCAAGAGGCATGCACCAATAAATATTATTCATAACTATGTAATTTATGTGCGATTTCAGAAGTGACATGTCACCTGCTGATATGGTAAACAAAATCATGCCTTCCTGGAATGCCTGTGAGTTCTCCATAATGTTTTCCATGGCCTATGAATGTCTATGGCCTAACCCCTCTCATTCCAAGAGGAAACCCAAGCCCAGCAAAGGTTCAAAGAAAGCGCTAATGTGGCTCAAACTCGAATGTATTCTGGGTTCTGCAATTTGTGCCTATTGCAAAGACTTCAAATGAATTAAGAATCTTACTTAGGTTTGATACTAAAAATTATTCATTTTTTTTCTTATCATATTATTACTTAAATTACAATACAAACATACATACATGTAAAGCAAAGCTAATAATATATAGATGCATTAAGTTGTGTAAGTATGTATTCTTATTTTATTTTATATTGTGTAGGTTCAAATCACACTCAGGACATATTCGTGTGATAAACACTTGTATTTGTTCTGTGTCTGGATGTTAATAATATCTATTTAAGTATGTATTTTAAAATATCTATGTATATCAGTATGTCACCCATATTACACGCTCGCGCCTACTTTTATGTTTGATGGCCGTGTGTGAGAATGTCCAAGATTTTTTTTTATATTTTATATATGACATTTATGTAGAAGCTTAATAAAAGTTTTAGTTTTAAATACGATTTATTTAGACAATTATTTAATTTATTATTGCTTTATTTATATTATTAGAAAGGGATTCAGACATTATGTTGTTAGTATTACATACTATTATATTTGGTGCTATTACTTTTTATCAAGTTTCATAAGAGTAGGGAAATTTCACCTAGTCTGAAACATGATTAATAATCATTGAAGAATGAAAAATGTAATTAACTCTTTTAAGTGGAGGTCATTGCACAAAACTGATATTTACATAAGTAATAATGGCTATTGTACATAATATTGTAGTTTAAACTATATTCTGTGATTCAAGTTCTTACATGATGTGACACAAGTTTACATATTTACATGAATTTAATGATTACAATACTTAATTGTGAACACAATAGTAGCAATATCTTTTTGTTATAAAAATAAGATTTATAGTTTATATAAGTTTTATAGAAGTGGGACTGCCTTACTAATAAATTATTATTGATATTTTTGTCTTTCAAGATTATTCTATACACCTCTATTTCTCTGTTGAAATTTGATATTATGGTTTCATATCAATCCTATTTTGGTCCATAGAGTTCGCCCGCGGCAGTACCACTATCCTCCAAGGTACCTTGTACCATTTCTATTGTGGTCCAGTGGGAATGGATTGGTTTCCGGTTACACTTCATTAGGCGAAGCCGTCTTAGTCGTCAAGGGTAGCATATCAACACTGACTTGGAACGAGAATATTACTAACAGGACTAACACTTACAGTCCTCATACAATAACGAGCTGATCAACTAATGTTCTAATGAACTCTCAGCTAACTGGAATAACTATCCTATCCTAGGCCTTATTTGAGTCTTGTTCAAAATGAGTTAGTTTCCATGAGCGGCAGCGGATGGGTGGTGCTGCAAGCACGTTTGCTATCTTATATCCACTAAAAATTATAGTGACGCTTTTTCAAGCATTAGGGGCATTTCACGCCAAGCGGACAACCAAAAAAAAATGAGGTCGTGAATTTTGTTTATACTCTGGTCAGTTCTACTTCTAGTAGACGTGGATGTGTACACACAATTTTTTTTTTCATATGATGCTCTATTGCTGAGTTATGAGCTATAAAAAATTTCTTAAGAGTGAAATCCGTTATTTTTGGATGGTTATAATTTGTATCAATTTATTTGTACAAAAAATCAAAAAGAATTGTTTCTTATAGTTAAAAAGTTAAAGTTTTTAATTTTGTTAACGAATTCTAAATTTGAATTTTTTTACGTATAGTAAACCGGAAGTGAAAATTTCAAATCGCTATTTGAGTAACTTATCTTTTACCCCTCCCAACTATTACCTACTCTTACTAGGTACTACCATTTTTTTACAGGACCAGGTTCTACCACTTCCAAGTACCTACCTAACGCCTTATGCCTTTAATTCATTGCCTCAATCACTGCTTCACCAATACAATTCAATCTATAATTCGTCACTATCGTAATATTACCTACATTATTAGATTTTATTAGGTTTTGGGATTAAGTTCTGTAAATAACCTTGCATTTAAATGGCAATCTTAACGCTTTATCCCACCACAGTGTGAACTGTTTGGGCATGAAATTAAATATCTAGGCACAAAGGGAGAGGTCGGGCACTAAACTTGTTTAAATTTGTAAGATCATGTGATTATCGTTTCAAAAATAAGTACGTCTTTATTTACTTAGGATGGATATCGAATGAATTTGCATGGGTACCTATGCAAATTCATTGCTTATTTAAAATCGATCAATCATTTGAATATTAAAGATGCTAGATGATTTCTCTACACAATAGATATGCGAATGCATAAACAAAATATCTAGCTTACGGAACACAGATTTCCGTGATCTACCTACTCTCCTACATGTGTCCCGTTGAGGGATGTCGTGAATTTTGTTTATACTCTGGTCAGTTCTACTTCTAGTAGACGTGGATGTGTACACACAATTTTTTTTTTCATATGATGCTCTATTGCTGAGTTATGAGCTATAAAAAATTTCTTAAGAGTGAAATCCGTTATTTTTGGATGGTTATAATTTGTATCAATTTATTTGTACAAAAAATCAAAAAGAATTGTTTCTTATAGTTAAAAAGTTAAAGTTTTTAATTTTGTTAACGAATTCTAAATTTGAATTTTTTTTCGTATAGTAAACCGGAAGTGAAAATTTCAAATCGCTATTTGAGTAACTTATCTTTTACCCCTCCCAACTATTACCTACTCTTACTAGGTACTACCATTTTTTTACAGGACCAGGTTCTACCACTTCCAAGTACCTACCTAACGCCTTATGCCTTTAATTCATTGCCTCAATCACTGCTTCACCAATACAATTCAATCTATAATTCGTCACTATCGTAATATTACCTACATTATTAGATTTTATTAGGTTTTGGGATTAAGTTCTGTAAATAACCTTGCATTTAAATGGCAATCTTAACGCTTTATCCCACCACAGTGTGAACTGTTTGGGCATGAAATTAAATATCTAGGCACAAAGGGAGAGGTCGGGCACTAAACTTGTTTAAATTTGTAAGATCATGTGATTATCGTTTCAAAAATAAGTACGTCTTTATTTACTTAGGATGGATATCGAATGAATTTGCATGGGTACCTATGCAAATTCATTGCTTATTTAAAATCGATCAATCATTTGAATATTAAAGATGCTAGATGATTTCTCTACACAATAGATATGCGAATGCATAAACAAAATATCTAGCTTACGGAACACAGATTTCCGTGATCTACCTACTCTCCTACATGTGTCCCTCAACGGGACACATGTAGGAGAGTAGACAGATATGTATAGATTTGCCTGTCTATCTAACGAACGAACTTTTTTTTTTTTCATTTTTATCATTTTTAATACCTTATAATAAATCCATCTTTGAACTTTCTTACGCCATTTTATGACCACCGGGACAGTCTGCCATATCAAAGTTACGGAAGAAAACACTAAAGTGACTAAAGGCACATTGCCACTAGGTACATGTCTAGGTACATGCCTATTCTAGTGCGGCTTAACATTAGGTACCTAGTGGATAACTTACCGAATTGTGTATCACTTGATACCACCTAACGAAATAACCACTATTATATGTTATGTCATGTAATCATAATATTAATAGGTAACTATGTGAAGCAAAAACTTTGTACATAACCCTTTTGCGAAAATTACGGCGAAGGATATAAAAGACGTTATCAGCGGTGTTTTCTGGCACTAGCTTAGTGTGCATGCGTCCGAATAGTAGAGATGGGTGTTTCAAACCGTACATACATAGTTTCAATAACTATGTATTGGTGCAATAATGGAAATACGGTATTCGCGTTCACAATAACTATGTATTGGGCGAAACTATTTATTGGCTACTCCGCGCGGTACGGCGAAACGAAACGGTGCGGTGCGATGCTCGTGACGCGATGCGAGACGGTGCACTACGTAAGAGCGGGACTTCCGTCTGCCTCTCGTGTCTTCGTTCGTTCGCGCTTCTCGCGCCATAATAATATTATGTAATAATAATAAGATGAGTACATACGACAAAGATTTTTGACACTTATTTACTTAGAAATAAATGCAATTATTGATATTTCATTACTAAAATAGGTAAGTAAGGTATTTTATTTATTTGTATTTTCTCCCCACACTATTACTAATAATAATATTACTAGTAATAATAATTACTTAATTTCTTGCTTTTGCAGCCAGTCCTAAGCCTGGATAAAGTATGAAGGAATGTTCTTTTATTTAATCAAAAAAGTATTTCGATATAATAAAGCTAAATATCTATCTACCTAATGCTTATTAGTTTAGGTAAATGAATAAAATCTCAGCTAGATAAACAGAACGGGCATAAAACAAACATGGTATTGCTCCGAAACACAAATAACGTATAGCGCGGCGGCGCGACCGAAACCAGCAGGTATCAGAACGAAGCAGTTATTCACCGATACATAGTTATTAAAATAAATAGTTTCAGAACCCGGTATTCCGCGCCGATAACCATTTACGTTTCAATATTGCAAAAACGCGAACCGACCCACCTCTACCGAATAGTCTGTTGATAGAAAACGGTTGCTGGGCAACGTCGGAGCGCGACGCTTCATCCGGCAAACCTCAGTCGAGTCGCGCCCGCCCTACCCAGCGGCCCAATCCCGCCCGCCCTCGCGGTATACATTAATATCAGTATTGATATCGATAACATACTACCTTACATATCGTGTATATATCACTAATTATTATTTCAATAACGTATTATATATTTTAAGAACTGTGAGTAATTCATTTGATACGACGTCAATGTTATTATACCGGTCATTGCTCGCAAACAATACACAGACACGCGAATCTAAACGGCTTTTACCCTAACAAGTTTATAATATCTAAAGGCACACTAATTGCGTGTGCTCTATTACTGATGATTCCATTACATACTCGTATTTTCGTGGATGCTTTCTAAATAAATTGTTTTGTTAAAAGAATATACATAAAATATACTACGATGGATATAGTACATCGGTTACACTATCTAGTGTTGTCGCAAAAGTCTGATCTGCTGACTATGGAACGGGAACAGCGGATGCGCATGCGTCGACAGTCAAGCCTTCCCGAATACAGCAAAGCGAACAAAATACGTCAACGCTTCGAACAAGCTTATTTTAATGATGTAAGTTACCTACAATTTTAATGTTAGTTTAAATGGTTGGGCCTATCCAATAAGTTTGTATAGAGTTCGCCCGGGGCCACCCCCGCCACGGTACCTAGTACCATTTCTAACTATTGTTTTACAGTAAATTGTGTTCCGGCTGGAATGGTGTGGTTTCTGGTTACATTTATCTTGAGGCAACGAAGTTAACAACAATCTATAGCAAAAAAACTGTTTAAATCTGAATTGAAATCATTTGTGATTATTATGATGTTTTCTATAGATAATTATAGGTACAGTACCTACTTAAAAAAACAATTAATAACACAGAATAACGGACTCCCATTATTTTGTGTTATATTTTTTACTTCCAAGACCCAAAAGCAATTTTTTTAAAACTATTATTCGTTGGTAGGTTGACCTACCAGATTATAATCACAATATAGAATTTATTTCTACAAGGCTCATACTCGTACATCACCCATTAATTTACTGACCACAATACTTACCACAGTAACCTAAATCAAATGTAGTCCACCAAAGGTGTGCGTGCCTTCAAACCGTCACGTGAGCAGAGGTTACGGATATGGTAGCCTTATCAGTTTTTGCTAAGCTTTCAGGTACCTTTAGCAAAAATACGAAGGTCGTAACAAAGAAGGATAATGTCTAGCCGCCTGTTTTAATACCACTGTTTTACGCGGCGAATTTAATTAACGAACAACCTATTATGCAAAACAAAATAGTGGATTGTTTTGTTAGATAAACCATCCCACCACCACATCACGATCGTCTAGAGGTACTTACCTATTCTTTTGATAAGAGCTGTTGGGCGTCTGTTTTTATTTGCGGCTGACACGAATAGCGGCTCTGTTATCTCTCGGCAGTTAAAAGATTTCAGTACTTTTCAAATGACTTTACTTGAAAATTTTCTAAGGCTTCATTTCATAACTTTGTGTCATAAAATGTGATGTCACAGTTAATTAATTTGTATTAACATGAAAAAATAAACGACCTGAGAAACACAACGGGATTGCTGGATCGAGGGAGTACCTACGGGATAAGTTTGATTGACTTATAATGCGCAAGGCCTATCTATGGCTAGTGGACTTCCAAGTCACAAATCCAAATAATGGATGATGTCAAATGAAAAAAGGACATACCTAAATAGAAAAACAAAGTAAATTACGACCCTGATAAGCGCTTTATCAGATAGCAACTAAGTTTTTAGATCCATCTTTATTCATCAGGTATTATAAAAGGTGGGAATGTCGTGGAATATAGGTACTTCGTTCTGTCTTATCACCTATCTCGAACGGAAGTATGGGTCACGCAATAGCAATGCCGGTTTCTCGCTTATCCCTACTGCTAATACTAGGCTGCCTACTATATGTTTACTTTGAAATTGCAATTCCATAGACGTTCAAATTGCAAGTTTTCTTAGAAATCACAGATATGTAATAGATACATTTGTGCTGCGTATTGCCAAACTATACATCCAAACCACTAGGTATCTATTGGTAACATAGCTCAGTATTCAATTACAAGCATAGCTAATTATCAAAATTTTTACACAGCAGCATAGAATACATAACAGTACAAGAATAATTAGTGTCCATTACGTATTGAATTTACGTAATTTTTCCTGCTTTCATAATAGAGAACAATATTTCTACATAGCTATCTATTATAGATTTTGTATAGGTATACTTAGTAATTAAAAGCGATACTAGGAGGATGTGCTATGGAAGCACATCCTCCTCATGAACATTGCTGGACATACTTTACCTTATTTTCTGTGTATCCCTTCATGTTAACACGAATAAAATGTCTTATAAAAACGTCAAGTCAACGGGTTTTCACGTTATACCAAGTCTTTACCTTTACTTAGTCAGAACTTTCATCCCCATTTTCAACCTTTTGTAGGTTGAAAATTCAAAAGCACTGAATTTATATTGGATATCTTAATAATATATTAAAGTATCATCACTACTATATTAAAGACAAAAGCAGCAGTGTTTATTATAAAACTCGATCTATTAAACTTTTTTCGCTGTCTTTATATTTTATAGTAAAATTGGTATTTATTATTTTATTTATTTAGTAAGGAAGGTTTTTTTTTACAAATTTAAAATGAATCACTTGAGATTTTCAAAAACATGTTTTCGTGTTCTATCTCGTTATCAAAATGCCTCAGATCGAAATTTTGAAAAAATATTCAATGTACAGAAATAGTCCCTCTTCAGTTACAATACATAGAGAAGACAGATAGTAGATTTATTACGTATTACCAGCGCTGATTCATAATAGATAAACCAGATTCACGATATTATTTATTTATTTTATTTATTTTATTTTATTTTTATTTATATAAGTACTTACCTATTGTAGAAAGGTAACAACTACGAGTACCTACATAACTAGGTCTTATATTTGAAATTCGATTAAACGTTTTAACTGCTGATAATAATTTGAAGACTCCGTGGTGCGATTGTGAGAGATCCTCACTACTGCTCAAAATTGCGGTTAGAAATCTGGCCGATAGTCATTTCGCAGAATATTTCACAAAGTTATTAAGATTTTACCGCAGGCCAAAAAATTTTAAGTATCTACATTATTCTGTGGTATCTATTCGTTCGTGTTAACTTCCGAGCGATGAAAGGATATGACGTTATTTACATCTCACATTTTAAGCATCATAAGACCTTTATTCTTCCTTTACTATTTTCGTATACGTAAGTACGCAAGCCGTTTTCGATTCGTTTCTTTGTTTCTTTTATACGTGGTGGAAAATTCATGAAAATTCAATTCAATCAATTATGTAGGTATACATAGTATATGTATTTGAAAATTCATTTATATACCTACAATTGGGAGGGATTTTGATGCCCGCAGCTTCGCTCGTGTAGAATTAGAAAATGCAGCATTGTTTCGTATTAACCGAGTAAACCTAACCCAGTATATAGTACACATATTATATTGACATCTTAAATTGTGTACTATATATAATATATTATGTACCTACCTTTAACAAAGGTGTACATTAAAAAAATTGTTCCAGAGGGAGCTGTTTGCTGCAAAGGCAGACAGCGGCACAGCAGCTGCTGATCGTAAGTTGTCGTCGTCCTCCGCTGGCAGCATGAAGAACAAGTGGCTGAAAGCCTTCCGCAGCCTGAAGCCGCCCAGCGCGCCCCCGCCACACGCCGCTCCTCCCGACAAGTGAGTTCATTATTGTTACTATGTATTTGTTACCTACCTACTTATAATCAAAAGTGATAAATGCTCCTATTTATTTATAATTGTAACAGTTAATAGTGTTATAAATTGATAAACGATAATTTTTTATTTGTTAATAATATAAGTTGAAAGTGATTTTTAACAAAAGCACTTATGAATGATATCACAAAATCACACTCGTTAACCATGTCTACGAACCTCGCTTCGAATGGTCCCTTTTTGGTGTACCTAAGCCAAAAAAGTCTAACCTGAACCTAAACTAGCCAATATGATGGTAAAATGAATGAATGATGAAGTAAGATATGGTATTTCCTATTATGGGTTAGATGGTCAGAAGTGGTTATGACTAAGGTCATCGGTGAATAATAAACCAGAGAATTAACCACTGTTAATATAGAGTACACGTGTATACAAGGTGTCCCAAAATTCAACGATAATCCTGAACCAGAGGATGGACCTGGATGGAGAAATATTACATTTTTTTTTGTGACTAGTTTTCCAAGAGTATTATACCATTTTGGAATCTTGATTAGTTGCGCCAACTTTTAAAACAACTTGCCATAGTAGTGTCCATACTTTTTTTTTACACCACAATGAGTGAAAGTGGACTGAAAGTAAATTTGATCAAAATTTTTAGGGAAAACAATGATTTTAATTGTTTATTGTGTGAAAACTACAGAAATTATAGGAATTTTAAGATTTGCGGTAGATAGCAGTACTACTTAGGTCACGGATACAAAAAAGAAATCAGAAATATCTCAAAAATTGTGGTCATGGTAGTTAAAAATATCATGAGGGGTGTCAATTTTCTAAGAAATTCTTTTTTCTTTTTTTTCCTGGAGTAGTCATTAGCAGGTCCATCCTCTGGTTCAGGATTATCGTTGAATTTTGGGACACCTTGTATATATAAAAATAACTAGTTGCTACGCCCGCAGCTTCGCTCGCGTGGAATTAAACATAATAATAGATTCTTCTTAACGCGTTAACTTTAGCTCCACAAATTTATAATCCATAAATGAATTATCCCTTAAGTTTATTCTACACCATTAAGGGTAAAACTTTTACAAACATTGAATGCCATATTTATTTAATATCTAATCAACAGCCTAAAATATAAATTTTATAAGTACCTACTTCTAGTTCTGAAAATGACCATATTTTCATACAACCTTTCATCCTCCTTTACAACCCTTTACAACACTTTTTTTCAATTAAAAAGTAGCTCATTTAAATCGGTTCAGTAGTTTTTGCGTGAAAGCAAAACAGACAGACAGACATATATAGGTACAGACAGACAGAGTTACTTTCGCATTTATAATAATAGTATGGATATGATAAGATTTACGTTAATAACCTGTAGAGGTTACATAATAATCAACATTTGATCTTGCATTCGCAGCAGCAGAACAAGGCTTTCATTAAATACTTACCTAGTTAAAACAATTGGTTTTAAATGTTTTATTAGATTGTTATCTAGTATTTAACACTGCATTTCACACATAAAATTCAAACATTTTACAAAACGAATATTTAGATTCACTAGGTACGTAATTTATTCTTACATTATGATACTAAATAACTAACCCACTTATAAATTACAACTGCTCTACATAAGAATTATGTGTGATGAATATATGTGGCATGTAGGTATGTATTCAAAATACTACATTTAATTTTTTGCAATTAATTAATTGTAGAGTTTTAATACTTTTGTACCTTATCGTATACAGCGCTTTCAATGTAGAATTATAGATATCTACTACTAAAAATATCAAATTAGGCATTCCTTAAAATGTCATATACTTATATAGATAAGTATCCATTAAAATATTTAATGAACCAATAAAACTACCTTGATTTTTATAGAGCATGTCATACGAGCAAGTGATGTATGCGATAGCATCTTCCATCCGCAGCTGTGACAAACAAAAAAGATTCAAAAGTGACTAAGAGAGAGTTAGTCCAATTAGCAAAGAATGTTAGTAGGAAAAAGATCATGAGTTGGCCAGGTTGTGTTAGAGACAATTCTTAGTTGGTGTTATTATAAGACACCATCACTTATAAATCAAATGTAGATACAGATCTATCTATCTAAAACATGGCATACCGGAATAAAAAATCTGAACTAAAACTAATATGTAGCTGCTTAACCTCAAGGATGTAAAATCTATACTAATATTATAAAGCTGAAGAGTTTGTTTGTTTGTTTGTTTGAAAGCGCTAATCTCAGGAACTACTGGTTCGAATTGAAAAATTCTTTTTGTGTTGAATAGACCATTTATCGAGGAAGGCTTTAGGCTATATAACATCACGCTGCAACTATTAGGAGCGAAGAAATAATGGAAAATGTGAAAAAAACGGGGAAAATTATTCTTCCTTGAGGGCTTCCGTTGCGTGCGCTGCGAAAACGGTTCAAGATACCAAAAATATATGTATGAAAGAATTATTCCTGATGAAATTATCTATATGACAAAACAACGTTTGCTGGGTCAGCTAGTCTAATATAATCTTTATACAGCAAGATTGTTTTACTAGCTCTATTAGCCGTGAACTTTTCAGTAGACATACTGCATTTCCGCCACGAGCGTTGAAGGTTTATGCATCCTGTCAGCGGATTTCCTACGTACCTTACATACGTTCCCAGTACATATAAAATGCTTATATTATTCTGCTCAGTGAACTGAATCCACACTGCTGATCTCCGTTCGGTATGGGAGGGGTTAGGCGGGCCAAATGCGGGTTGACAGACCATGGACACAGAATGCATAAGAACAGTGAGAATTTCTTCGCGCGTTAAAACCTACTTAAAACTAAACGTGTTCGTTTTGTGGCCAAAATGCTAAATCATTGTTCTGTTTTGCTTGTTACCAGGCCACTCAGAAAGTTTTTTCTAATAGCTGTGTTAAATAGTAACTTAAGAGATCCATGTCGGGATTAGCTGATCCGTCCCCAAGATCATACGTGAGCGTCCACTCACGTTTTTTACCCAAGTCCATTCTCAAACTAAAGCTTGGTGTATTAATATTTCGAGATAGACGACGAAAATATTTGTATCGGTTTCTGGTTTGAAACTATGTATATTATTTATGTACCTAAATGTAGGTAATCTATCGTCAATATACAACTTTTAGGTATTTGTTGACATTCAATTGATTTATATCAATAGCATATCTACATTCCTATGTATTTTTGCCAAATCAATCTTTCGGGATCTAGTAAAAACCCTAAACTTAAACCCTAAACCGACTCGAAGAAATTTGCCTTGTTTTGTTTGAAATTAAATTTTTTGTACTTATGTTTTACATTAACTACATTATAAACATAATTTACACGTTGTTTAAATTATATAAATGGCATTTTGATTTTCTTAAGTATTAAAATCAAACCGCTTACTTAACCAACAAACAAGCAAGCAATTTTGCACCTTATTACGTATCAGGTTTTCGCACATTAACTACTTATATTGTCTTTTACTAACTTAATCACACATGTCATGTTCATTTTGATGTTTTTCTTTTTGCATCGTAAGAAAAAATCAAATGTACCACGCGGTGTCGACGGTTATGGCCATGAGGTAATTTCAACCCCGTAGGTAGGTCGTGTGTCTGTACTGAGAAACCCTTGTAACATTTTATACATAACAGACTTAATGCAAAGTCATGATTCAGCTCCCTCGCACGTAGAAATGAACAATCACTTAATCCAATAAGCATGTTTAGTCACACTGTATCATTCACAAACCAATATGCTTGTTTTGCTTCAGGAATCAGTATTTTCTTTGCTTCACAGACTCTGGCAGATCTTTCAGAAATGCATGTTGCATCTTTGTATTTATATATAGTGTTTTAGTAAACTCTATCAAACTCTACACAAACCTTCAGGTACTTACGTTTTCTTTAGTCAGCCAACAACATATACAAGTAGGAACGTAGATGTATGCTTTAGGACAACGTATATTTAATCTTACCTATTAGACGATCTTCTTTTCCAAGTATTACCTAAAAGTAAAATTAAGCTAAGCATCTCAACAAGCAACAGCATCATCCTATTATTAGGATTGGTCCGAAAGTTTTTAGTAGGTAGGTAACAAAAAATGAAATGAAAAAATACGAGTAGGTACATACGTTCTATCAATATTCTGCACGCCTTTCGTTCTTATGATGAAACATGTATTCAAAAAAGTTTGTAAGTATAACACACGTTCTAATAAAAAAATGTAAACGGCCTTCAATTCAAATTAACTGCAGGGTGCATAGATTAAGTGTGTTTTGTAGTATACATACGATAGGTTTAATTTAGTGATGTGAAACCTTTACTACTCCAACTTTCAACCAATGAGTGATCCAGACTTCTGAGCTTCCCAATACTTCAGACAAATCTGTGCGAATTTTTTAATACTCAAGGTATTATCTATAAGACGCGCAACATGCAAGTAGGTAAACATACAATAATAACAACAACATTAAATATTTTTAATTCACATCAATATCTGCTAAGAACTTTCGAACCAAGTATATTATGTATACCTGTATATTCTGTGTAAGTACAGTCTTAGTAATAAGCAATTCCAAGAAAAAATAATAGTGTAGACAATTTATTCATGCCACTATTGATCACCTATTCTAGATAACAATGTACCTACTCGTACACGGTCACCAACCACAACAGGTCAATAATTGTAGTAAGGTAAAGGGCGCAGAACACATCGTGGAGGTGTATTCAACTCAAAGGTGAATAATTGTCGATCTCACCATTGCAACTGATTCACACTCTGCTCTTGACCTTATACGTCATCGATCAATACCGTGACGTAGAGAGCTTAACAGCCTGGAAAATACCATCACGATGACAAATTACCCAACAGTGCCTATGTTAGGATTTTATTGATTACATGACACTTGTCGAGACTACAAATGGTTTACAAAATTAGAGAGGAAAATTTATTTTATTCTAATCAACTGATAATAATTAAAATAAGTTATGTAGTTTTTGAGGAATCATATTGATAGTGTTGGTGGTAAGAAGTAACAGAAACTAGTAATAGACAAGTTGTATCGGTTTTAGGAGAAACGGAGCGACTAGAGATGGGATACGCGGAGGTGACACAGATGCGCATAATTTCCAAGAATATACCTACAAGAAAATTACCCCTTGCGACGTTTGCTCACAAGTTCTTAGGGGTAAGTACGAGTATTCATCTAAGTAGAGTACACTAGTAATTTATTTTTTCCACATTATTAGGTACGAGTACTTCTGAACGAACGGTACATAGCCGAATAACTCGCGTTGATTGTGGATACGTGAACAATCCAATTAAGCAGAGTCGGGCGCGATCGGTATGACGAGGGGTGACTGACCGTTAATATAATCTCCCTCTTAAACCCTCGATGGTTTATTACCATTGGCCTTCCTCAGCTATGGCTGTAGGAGAAACCCGTGCCCTACAGTTGCGATCCCTATGGACTGTGACATATTACCTTTGTGTAGATTACTCTAGATGCCTAACAAACACTACAAATTAATCGCTGTAATTGAACTGTGGTGCGAATCAACCACTCTGATTTATAAGGGTAATAATGAATGAAACTACATTGTTAACCTACCGTAGAAGTTTGTGAACTTTAAGCAGGTTGAAGTATTCTTAGGTAAAATCGATACAAGTTTACTTGTTTCAGTTTGACGCTCTTGCAGAGTTTCACACTTAAGCTTTTATCATTTTAGAAATGTGTCGAAATGACGTTAAATAGAATTTTTAAAATTAGCGGTTGTTAGACTATGTTAATTATCCTATGTGAACCTGAAGTAAAGGTCACAGTTTTTTTTTTGGGTGAGCCACTACCTGGCACGTCATTATCATTACAGACTGACATCGACCATTTTCTTTATACAATCAGTAATAGTCCGTGCCTAGTACAAGCAGTACCGACATTGACAAAATGTCAGAGACCTACACGAATGTATGCTAACTAACTTTTTTTATAATCTCTTGTGTAAGTGATTAGGTTTTATACCATGTGGTTATACTAATTACAAAACTCTATTTCTATTATTATCTCGCTGCGACCCATAGACGTCCACTGCTGGGCAAGGGTCTCCCCCACGGACACTGCTGCGGGAGGTTAGAGCATACTCCCCCACGCTGCTCCAATGCCGATTGGTGGAGGGGTTAGTGGCCAACCCAGTGTCGAATTTTCTCAAGCCACCCGAAGGTCTTCGACAAGATTTAAGTTTCCAGTTTCTATCAAGCATTTAGCCCGATGATGCATCTTGCGCAGCCCTATACATTTATTTAATAGATGCAGATTGGATAAGTTAAAAATACTAAGCAGTAGCGTATGGCTTAGGGTTTTTTAATGAAATTTGTCTAGAAATAGACTATGGATTAGTAAAACTAGTTTACTTATGCAAAAAAACAGTCTGTGTTCTGAGTAATTAGGCTCCAAACAAAAACATTAACATGATTTAATATAATAAAATATTTGTATTTGTATTTGTGATTATATGTCTGTTTGTCTCAGGTCACACTCGGCAAGGCCTGCGCTGCCGCCTCTGCAAGATGAACGTACATACAGACTGCATGCCACAAGTGGGCAAGTGCCAGACCAAGTCGAGACTTCTACGCCGTCAGAAGAGCACATCCGAAATAGAATCCCACAGGGTACAAGAAATTCCTTACGATGAGGAAAGTACGTTCACTTCTATTCTTATCTTACCATTCATAAATAACTATAGCAAAGCAAACTGAGAAACAATTTTTTCTCATATTTCAATACCTACTGTTTTTTTTTCCAAATATGTAATACATAATATAACTTTACACTCTTTTAACGGTTTTAAAGGTTCAAAACAAATGTAGCAACTATTACAAAATCTTGTTTCGCAGACAATAAAATATTCTATTAATACCTATAGTACAATAATTATTTACTAATATAATTAAATTTAATTCAACATTGGGATTGCTGACGTGTATTTTGAAATGGATTTAACTTAATATATTTTAAATTTTGGTAAGCTTAACATAATTATACTACTTAAAATGTCGCTTACTTTAGCAGGTTTGAAAACGTATACATATATTATGCACCTGTATAATATGTCCTGAAAATTCAAGATTAATTGTAATTGTGTAAGATTAATTGTTTCCCAATTGGGAGCGCCTAACGATTAGCATAGACTTGCTTTCTCATGGCAGCCAACAACTTTTAAAGTTTTTTAATTATACTCGTAAAAAGGAGTACTAATATGCACACTCATATTTCAGTTTGAGTTAGGGTCAAAGCATATACAGATTGATCAAACACACACAAATGCAACTGTACAAAATAGAATACACAGTCCAAACCTAACTTCACGTTGTTCAGGCATGGTGGACGGTTGGCTGCCAGGACAAAGACTCACCAGGATCTCTTTCAAAGGATCCGTCGAGTTCGATGATGATTTCGATAGCTACTATGACGAGGGTACAGTATAAGTCTGACCCCCGTGAACCCTTGTGTGATCCCCATGAAACCTTCCGAAATCCGGTATTCGACAAAACTAACATTTTGATTCAGCGGCAGACCCTGAACAGTTTGACATCCAAAATCACTACTAATAAAGGAAAGAACACTCGAACTCAATACCTGTCAGGATTCACATGCAACTCACATTGGTGACCGCATGAATGTTAACGTTTCGCCTGGTGCTCAGAGGAGGAAGTGGATCAGACCTACCAAGTTCTGAAGCGGGCCAACGAAATAGCGAAGCCGGGCGCAGGAGAGCGCGGGGGCCCCGTAGTGCGCGTGTCGGCGCCGGAGGAGGCCCCGGGCGTGCGATCGCCGGCGCGGCCGGCCGCCGGGCTGGCGGTGGCGCCCCAGCAAGTCTCCTCCAGCTCAGGTCTGCCGCGCACCCGGCTCGCCGGCTTCCGCTCGACTCGTAGGCCGCCGACCGTCGCTCGCGCTCGTGCCGCGCGACGGCCGACCGGCAGCTTCACTCTGATCACTCGTTTCCAGTAGAGTCGAGATGCACGCATTCGTTAGTCGCGGGCGCAGGGCGGGGGCGGGGTGCGGTCGATACTGAGCGGTGCTTGTCGGTAGGCGCGGCGAGGACGGACGGCGGCGTGCGGCGGCGGCTCTTCGCCGGCGTCAAGAGCTTGTCCATGTGGAGCTCGAGGTCGCGCCGCGGCTCGCCGCAGCACCGATCCATTTCTCTACCGGAAAGTACGCGCCCACAGCCGTAGAAACGCTGTCTGTGTCACGGCTGATTCTGAGCTTTGTTTGTCCTGTCTTCATACTGGGTTTCTGTGCCTCGTTTTCGTTGTTTGGTTTCTTATTATTTACCTTATTTTTAATTTATGCGATAGCTGTGTTAGTTTAGACAATAGGACTATACATAGATTAAGCTCGACAAATATTCATTAATCATAGATATGCTTAATCCTGTCCCCTGGAAATGATTCATTAGATATAACGATTTTACGAAGTGTTCTTTCAAAACATCCCACTGTGCGGCACGATTTTTACAAAACATTTTTTTGTTACTATTTTTTTTATATGTTTTAATATTTTATTTTATTCGTTTGTTTTTTTTATTTCACATGTTACATTGTTTTATTTATGTTATTTTTTTTCTGCACGTTATTTTTGCAGAGTCGGAGGAGACAACGACACGGCCATTCGGACAGCCTTTGTGTTTCATTAAGGAGAACGGAGATCCACCGCCTTCGATTCTCAAGCCTACGGCAAGCGTTCGCAAGAAAAAATGATTAGTGATCTGTAACTTCACGTGAAATTATTGTTGATATCGTCGTCATGCGAGAGCGTGATTCAGCACGCAATTTGGTTTTGCATTAGCCGCTCCTCGAATCGTCCCATTAGTACTACCCCGAAACGCCCCGCGTTCTGTGATATGTATATTGTTACTGTTACAATAAAAATCAGAATTAAATCTCTATATTTCTGGATTCCCAAGAGTTGCACTATTATACTTTTTATTAATAATTTTAACGCCTTTGCTCTTAGGGCGTATGGACGTATCTATGTAAGTGGTGCATGGCTTCAATTGGTCCTGAAGTGGAGTGTTAATAAGCATGCGTTTGTGTTTTGGCCAAACATCTCATGCCAACAATCAGCTAACATTCTTCGTTTGCACCCACAGACTTTCCAGTTCCTCCACAATGCCTTAGCAGAACTAATATTTTTCAAAATTACGGTCTAAAAAAATTATTATCAAGCGTTTTATACTCCTTGCTTCTTCATAATCTGCATTTCACGGATTTAGATTTTTCCCCTAAAATATCAAAAAATCGATTCGCATCAAAATTATCCGAATTAAAATATGGAACATTTATAGAATATCCTATTTATTTGTCCACACAGGTTCGATGAAGAACTCGAAGAGTGCGCAAATGTTGAGACAGGCAGACCTCACCAGTCCCTTACCTGGTACCAAAAATAAAATCGTTTATAAGCGAATCCCCGTAGAATAAACATTATTATTCAGAGAATCATTGCCTTGATGAGTATTGTCTTTAAACGAATCATTTTATCACTGTTTTGTCCAATGAAATTTCTGGTGACGAGCTGCTAAAATTCGATTATTAATTGTGATCAATTTTGTAGCGATCAGATTCATAGCCAAAATACAGCCATACGAAAAGCTTTTGTAACAAACGTAGCACCGTTCCTACTTTTTCCAGTTTCTAGTTATACCTACTCTTCAAATTTTTCAGCATCATTTAATCTTTTGACTTTCTTACTTATATCTACTTAATTATATTTATTTGCTATGCTTACGCACTTTTAATATTTAGTTTAGTTAATAAGTTTAACGTAAGAATTAATTAAAATTTACACACAAGACCTATTCGAGAAATTTACAACCACAGAAAATGTATTTAAGGGGAATGGTCAAGTATTCAATTTATCGTAATACTTATTATGTGGTTTTAATTTTTCCTGTAAAATGTGTCTTGTTTATTAACAATTTTTGTTTTAGATGACATTTTACATTTCACTTTAAAAATCAAATGAGCTTATTTTATATCTAGCAAATAACTGTTTTACAGTAATATTTACCTTACATTTTAAATAATCATTGACATTGACTCACTGCATTAACTACATTATAAACACATATTGCCTGACACGAATTGCATCCGTCCAAATATCCGACACAACAAGCACAGGTTTGAGACTATGAATGTCAGGATTTGGTAAGAGAAAGATGTTCCAATGTTCATGCCACGTGACTGTTATAGCGCCACACTCGCCGAGACGTCAAAAGTTGAACCTTAGGATGAAGAGCCTGTCCCTGGACTCGCCGGAGTGCGGGGAGCTGCGCCGGCGCCCGCCGCGCGACCAAACCTCGCAGGGCAGCCGCGTCCTCTGTACGATCGCCAGTAATCTTTACGCCTGGGTCCAAACAACCACCTTCTACTTAATATGCATATTCACACGTTTTATATTCAATACCTTCACAGTAGCGTCTTACAACTAACCGGCAGCAGCATTTCTTAATTCAATACACTTAGACATTTATTGATTCAGTTAGAGATTGTTTGTGCGCCCACTTTCCTCATAACATCGGCGACATCGCATAAGCTACACAGTAAATTCCATGTAATAAATAATCATTGTATACAGTGACACTATGTACGATCTGACACAGTGAAAACGCTGGTGTGAAGGCATTATTTTCAATTTCATATACATTCTACAATATTATCATACATATTTTCTCTTACCAACGGTTCTTTGGACTCTGGTTTATTTTTATAATCGAAGGCGTTGTTATGTGGGCACAATCGATGTTAAACTCCTGAAATCCCCTTGGCTTAGCTTGTGTTATTGCAGATGATGTGTAAGCTTAAATATCTAGTACAACTATCTTCTTACGTGGAATGCTTTCGTCGTCGTATCCTTGGAGACCTACGATTCTTCCAATATTAAAGTTTCTATTTTATATCCCAAAAATTATACCTACTTCGAAATGGACTGACCTTAATCGCAATAAGCCTCCTCACGTGGTAATACCTAAATCTTTTTTAATTGTATGTATTTCGTCACTCGCCACAAATCGCCCTATCACGTTCGTGTGCTGTACCTATACGTTTTGCATGCGACCTATTTATTTATTTTATTTTATTTTTTCTGTTTTAGGTAACACCAGGGCGACTAGCATGAGATATGCGCCCAGTAGAATAAGTAGTAACACGTTTCAGTATAATACACGTTCAAGTACGTTGTGTTTTAATTAAAACTTCAAATACTAAGACAATCAATATAACGTTTTCATACCTTATGACGTGTGTATCCGGAACTCACGATAGTAGGTATGTTACACAAAAAGCTTATCGGATACCAATATTGTTGTTTACGACACTTCAAATATATCTAATAGTCGGCCTTGCTCTAAATCAATAACTAATCAAATGATAAAAAATTACTAATTTGTTGCTATGTTACATTGTTTGTCTTAGCACAGTGTGAGACTATGTTTATAAGTGAGTTAAGTTTGAACATTAAAAATGATTATAATTTAATTGGTACTAATGATAAACAATTACTTAATAATAACATCACAAACAACATAATTATTTCGTATTGGACAAAAGATAAAGATGAAAACAATTACATCGTAAAATAACATCATTAAATTAATTTCATTTTAGTGTTCGACATTAGCTTACAAGTTGATAAGAGGCTTAGCATGTCGCATGAAGGATACATAGGTACCTACTTGTTTGTAATTCTGTATTGGTAATCGTATTAATTTCATACATGCCGTAACCTTAATGATGCTAATCGTATAATAACATTGTTTTTGTACTTACGGCTGTTTTCAATGCAGTCAGGCGTGTCTTTTGATTTACTTATAATAAATCGCCAGTGCGGATTGGTAAGACAGGACGAGTGCCTAAATATATATTACAGAATCATTCAATGATGTTAGCTTCACTGATAAATAACCTATCCCTAGTAAGGCCAAGTAAGGACGGAACGCAGCATTTAACGTACCTAATTATTAAATAACTGCTATATTAGCTCTTTTCAAATTATTTTCAATTTAGGCGAATTGGTTATCTACAGGTGTCAATTCTTTGGTTTCAAATCCATTTATCGAGAATAAGACAGTCATTACAATTTAATCGCAAATAAAAAATAAAGCTGTATCTACTGGTTAGTTGAGAGACTAATCAATTGCTGTGGCCATTGGTATAGCGCCATCGTCGCCAGTGCACAGCAGGCGGCTGCTGAGTGCTAAGGGGGGTCGCATGAGCAGCGTTGAGCTGCCTGATGAACCGGAACGGAGCCTGTCCTCAAACAGTGCCAGCCCCTGCCCCTCGCCTGTGAAACAACCGAGCGTGAGTAATTTAGAACTTTCTTACTAACGAAACTTCAATAAGGACGAAATACGGATGTGATTGTGTAGATAGTTCGCAAGAGTATCTACCGTAGAATTATGGATGGATGAATTGGAACGGAGCCCGTGCCCCTCACCTGTGAAGCAAATATTCCAATTGTTTCATGATCGACGAAGTTGCGGTAATTTTAAAAGAGAAGAAATTGCAAAAATAATGCCCCTCGATTAGGTTGTAGGATCATGCCTTCTAAAGTTTTAACAAGAACAAAAAATCAACAACACTTTTCATTATTTCAGAAGCATCAACGTCTTCTGCCAACAAATTTATATGTGATTTTGTACAACTTCAAGTCTCGCCACGCTGACGAACTTGACCTGAAAGCGGGCTACAAAGTTACCGTGATTGATACCTCTGACCCCGACTGGTGGAAGGGCAAATGCTTGGGGAAGATCGGCTACTTTCCTTCAAAGTACTGCACCAAATTACAAGCTGGAGAACGACCTCTGCAAGTCACGCATAATCTTCAGGTATAAACCTAGAATAAACATGGAAGTAACAAAGGTATACATTATATACTGTACATGGTACTGTAACCCATTGCACTGGTCTCTTCTGAGGAGGCAGAAAGCGAAACATGCTGCTTCAGTGTGGATTGG
The DNA here is from genome assembly GCA_944567765.1 of Carterocephalus palaemon. NCBI lineage: Eukaryota > Metazoa > Arthropoda > Insecta > Lepidoptera > Hesperiidae > Carterocephalus > Carterocephalus palaemon. The sequence continues at coordinate 6,118,266 of OX155643.1, read as the reverse complement.
CGTTCCTCATTCAAAATACCCATATCCATACCAATATTATAAATGCGAAAGTAACCATGTCTGCCTCGCTTTCATGCCAAAACGATTGAACCGATTTAAATGAAATTTGGTACACATAGTCTAGAGCCTGAGAAAGGACAAAGGCTACTTTTTTATTTGAAAAAAGTGTTGTAAAGGGTTGAAAAGGGGGATGAAATGTCGTATGAAAGTATTTTCATTTCCAGAACTAGAAGCATAAAATTTATATTTTAGGCTGTTCATTAGATATAAATAAATATGGAATTTAAAGTTTGTAAAAATGTTACCCTTAAGGATATAAAATAAACATAGGGGATAACACATTTACGGATTCATTACAAATTTGTGGAGCTAAGTTAACGCATGAAGAAAAATCTATTGTTATGTCACGCGAGCGAAGCTGCGGGCGTCCACTAGTAACTGTATAATAATATAATAACAAACTACAAATAAATACATGCATCACCTAATTTTTTAAAATATTTCGTTTTTCGTCTTGAAAATAAAACAATAAGTACCAACAAGTGTTTCGCCTTTAACACAGGGCATCTAGCATAACAGTAGCACATGAGATAGTTAAATAGTTCTAATATATTATATTGTAAAAAAAAGTTATACTATCGTTAATATCGAGTGAGTATATATTTTCAACTTCCTTATTTCAATATTTAAGGTATCCGACGGAGATAACGGATTGATGCTTCTTCGCGACCAGATAGTGATCCAAGTGGGTGATGAAGTCGACGGCATGGTGATGATCCGCTCTGGCGACAACCGCCAGGGCGTGTGTCCGGTCAAGTTCCTACAGGAAGTGTGACGCTTCAGGCTACCCAACTTCAACGTAATGCGGGTAAGAATAAAACATCATCATAAGCCAGTTGACACTGTCCGGTCTATTGGGTCCGGACCTTCTCAAATAGTATTCTATGGCTGGCTTGAAACATCATGCTAACAAAGTGGCGATTGGCAAACTCTATATGTCTTCGAGGACATTATAGAGCTACTGACATGATAGTTTCCGCACAGAAGGTGATTTTAAATATCTCTATGGAAATGAGTGTGATGCATAACGACGATACATATACGTAGATTTATTATTTATGATTATCCCTCTATCATAATATTAAATTGTAGATTTTGAATAGGCTTTGTGTCGTGTTCTTCTTGGTAAAATCTGCTTTGTCAACTGGCGATAGATAAAAAATCTAAAGACGTTAATTAAGAGTACAATAAATGAATTGATTTTCAGAGACGAAGGTCACTATCAGAGGAAAGCAACAGGTTTAACGATCCAAAACCAATACGAAGTGCACCAGTTACTCCTTGCGATAGCGAAACGTCTTCCTGGTCTAACTGGTCCACTTATAACGCTCGGAGGTCTGATAAGGCCAGCTACGAGGCATCAGTTGAAGGGGTATGGTGGTGGCGAAGACCGTTGGGGGTAAGACGCCACTGTCAGGGGTGCGGAACGTCGTCCTCTACGCGACCTCTGAGGACGACCGCTTGCGCCGGCTACCAAGAGGGATACGAGAATACAAGCAGACCTCTGTCGTCGGACAACCGCCCGCTACATTTCGTGAGACAAATGTTTCTGTAAGGACTCCGATGTAGTTCTTAAAGTCCAAAAAGACTATGCTTATAAATTGTAATTTGCTATTAATATGCGTATAATTTATTTATATATTGAGGAAAAATAATATATCTATGAATACTTGTTTTGTCTCACGCAATGGAAAAATATTCTGCCTGCTATACTTTATTATGTAATTTACAAACAATTTTGCAATTCCAAATATTGTTACGAATAACTAAGTACATATAACTACGAATAATATCACATTTATATGTCATTTATTTGCTAAATACTATTACGTCACATACGTTTAAAATCGGCCTATTGTTTATCTTATTATGTAACCATAATCCTTCCATAATTTAAGGATTTCTTTGAGATTATATTTATTATTGCAGTATTGCATATATAAAAGTATTAAATAGATATAAACATACCTAATAATATTGTCACAACATATCATTTTTAATTATATATATATAAAGTTATAATTATAATATATGCATATTATTATGTATCAATTTATTGGTACAAAAAAAATATTAACAAAATGACAATGCTGAAATTTTTATGTTTGCAATTTAAGAATTTTATAGTTAGTTATTTAATGAATAGTGCCATTACGTGATGAATAACCACGTATATTTATTACGAAAGATAGAGGACTTTTATAGTACTAATGGACACAACTTCGCTCACGCTCACAGACATAATAATAGAAACACTACCGATCGAATTTTAAATACAACCGATTCTATTGAAACCATTCAAACAAACATCCATACCGAATCCCAAAAGAACCTCCTTATTTTCCGTTTTTGCCATTAATGTTAACCCAAATAATACGCATTATGTTGATGTCACAATCCGTCAACATGTTTTCACATTATGTCTGAACAAAAATTATCTGACTTTACATTAGTTAGAACCGTAGAACTTTTTCAACTTCACTTAATTGATTTTTTCCTTTGTCTCTTAAAATACAGAAAACCTGAGAAAATCGTATTGACGTATATTAAATTAATTTAATTAGGAAACTTTTGCTGCAAATAGTAATGCTGTGCTTATTATAATATATGTAGTGCTTATTTTTATCATAAGGTTATTTTGTTTTAACCATGAGGTTTCATAATTGGAATCTTAGCAATTCCATATAAAAGTTTTGTTTGCATTTAGTGCCTAAGTAGTTTTTACCAGTTAAATGCTGGACTGTATACAAAATACTTTAAATCTAACACTATGCTGTTTCGCCCTATTCAGATAGTTAGTACATGTAACATGAATCATAATTATAGGGCGAATCTATTTAGGAATATCTTGAATTTATTTATTAATATTAAATTTCTCATGCCTATCTTGAATTTATTTATTATTATTAAATTTCTCATGTCACTGAGTTATTATGGTCTTTATTATTATTTATCAATAATTATACTACGATTCATTTTGACGACAGGTTATTGGAAAGGAATGTTGATAATGTGATTTTTTTTGTCAATTTTTAACTTTACACGAATTTTAACTTTTTTTACACACCGGAGGTGTCTAAACAGGGTAAGTAGAATATCGAAAATTGGTATTTGGAATGAATTAATTAAAGGTATAAACGAGGAAAGTTTTCTTCAAAAATTAAAAACCTTTGCTTATTCATAGGCTCAGAATGAAGAAGTTCTGTATTCTGAGGTCAAAGGACTGAATTTGTGTAGTTTGGTATACGCGGCGGTAATTTTTTATTTCACCTCCGATGCATAAAAAAAATTAAATCAATTAGTAAAAAATTAATATGTAAGAAACATGCTAAAAATATTATTATTTTATAGAACTTCTATAAGCGCATTTAAAAATTAATTAAACGTTTTATAAATTCAAAACATCAGAAATACAATACTAGGTTTATCTCTGAATGTGCTTAGTAATCGAACCAAAATAAACTTTAATTATATTATTCTTAGCTAGGATAGGAATATTAGTTTAGTATCTAACTAAAACCTAACTAACGTAACATCGTAGCTAATCGTATGCATTTTAGTAAGTATATATAATTTTGTGCGAACCTTAGGCAAGAATAATGTCGAATCGTGTTGTTGTTGTGTTAATTACCTAAGTACATATTATATATTATTATGTAAATTTATTGTAATTGAATTACAGATTGAACGCATTCTTATGATATATACTAGAACTATCAAAAGTATTGTGTTATTTTGTATTGTTTTAACTACGATTACTAAAATTATGTAATTATACTCGCCAGAGCCGATTTAAAAGGTTTCAACAATCTATCAATAAATATCTATCTTATCTATTTATAAATTAAATCCAGCGTACAGAAATATTAAATGCCTATATTATTAAACAAAAAAAAGAAATGTATGTATGTCTAACTTACCTCACTAATGTTTTTAGATTAACATTAGGTACGGTAGTATGTACACGAATCCAAATCTACTTCGTTAAAAAAAATTACAGATCAGATACAACTACCTAAAGGCGAATGAATTTACCAAGTAAATAACATGTTTTATGTAGTGAGTAAAGTACTTCATAAAGTACATAGTTAGATATTAGGTACAAATACCTAAATGTTGTAGTTGTAACAAAAACTCTAATAATAATATAAGCAAAAACTAAAGAAATTAATTATTGTATTAAGTATGGCACCAACATAATATTTGTAGAATGTTTTAGTTGTTAATGTATGGAGGGTGATATAGCTAGGTATATGAAAGAAAGTTTAAAGAGATGGAGTTATATCTAACTTGAATAATAATATAGATTATCACATAATCTCATTAGATTGAAATCAGTCTCTTCATTTAGTATTTTTTTATCTACCTTTTTGTGAAATATCTGGTTACGTTGTTGAGTTGAGTTGCTTAGTTAGTGTCAATTGGCTCAAGTGTTTGTTTTTATAAAAGTTAAGTACCTACTTGCTGTTCAATTTAGTTTTATGGCATTGTTTGTTACAAAATAATTTAACACATACCTACGTAGGGTACAATAGTGTTGTAAATTATTTAAGTCACTTACACCTTAATATGTAGTTAATAGCTAATAACTAGTTCCATTATGTAATGTAAAATTGACTATATTTTAATATAAGTACACATGTATATTACGCAAATCATTATTTTCGTAATTTCGTCCTGTTCCTCATACCTATAATACTATTATCTAAAATACTTAAAAATACCATTCCTATATCTACCATATTTTATTTAACATGTTAAAACCGTCCCCTTGAAGTTTTAAGTATAGTTATGAATATAATAATATTAAATTTGTATACCTTTAATAAAATAACCAATTCGCTGTAAGGATCACTTTATTTGTAAGATAGTTTTAGTCAATAGTAGGTAAATATAATATTAAAATTGCAATGTATGTTTATGTGTGGTAAAAACAAAATCCTATAGCAAACTTCTATTGCTTTATCAAACAATCAAAATTGGTTTAGTTTTTAACTGGATACAAAATACTTTATGTTTTATATCATCAGGGAAAATAAAATAGACCGAGGTGATTTCTCAAAAAAATCTTTTGTTAGGAAGTTGGACATGATGGACGAATTGAATAAGCATCGGTCCACATTTTACATAAACATTCGGATATATTTATCTGTATTATTATTATTGACGTGTATTTTTTTTTAAATTAGAAGTACTGATAAATGGTGTTGAAAAATAATATAAATGGATGATGCCTTTTTATATTTATGTTCATTAAAACAATTGATAATATGCATTACTAACCTCACAGACGTAAAAAAATTAAGATATTTTTAAATGGGTCTGGCCAATTCTTGAAAAAGTAACATAACAACGTACGTATGAAATATTATATTGTGTAAATTTTATTGGTACATACCTAACAATTTTCCAAATATAAAATGTGAAACGCTGCAGACAGATTCATTGGAAATTATAATCCTTATAATTTACAATCCTTATAATTCAACCATAAGACATTTTTTATTATGCCATTTATAAATTGAAAACTTTGCTGAGCCTGATAAGGCTATTAAATATCCGTAGTTAAGGCTGTGCCTTAACTACAGTTATAACTGTACATAAGTACAGTTAGGGGTTGATTTCTTAACTATAATACCTATACCTACCTACCTAAGCTTACAGCTCAGCAAAGTTTTCACAGACACAGTTGCCTGGTTAATTTTTCTATAATTTTATTTTTATCTCTATAACACATAGATTATTTATTTTATCACGTTCTAAGCTCTAGCACTAAAAAGTTCGTTCAAAAACTATATTTTGGCCTATTGATTTAACTATTAGGCATGCCTATGTTATCGAATGTTTATTTTTTAATTAATTAATTTATTTTTAATATTTTTTATCATAAATTGAATTACCTATGTAAATCGTGATCAAAAAATCGTTTTTTTTTCTTTTTCATAGACTAATATTTAAAATAAATACTAGTAAACATAATATTATCGGATAACTTCCTTATAATATCAAACAGCATTGCACGGTTTAGACATTGAATCTTATTCACCTTTGTTTAGCGATTGATACCTACGTTGTTTTATTTTAATGTTTACAGAAATGTTGTATTATCAGGAAAATAAATATTGTGTCATTGCTTATTCGTTTCATTACCTACTTATGATAATCCCCACTCTAATTAAATTTCTATTCTGTGAGTACCTAAGCCCTTTCAATCAAATAAAAAAGAAATCATCAAAATCCATAAACAAAAACGGCAACAGCGCAATAAACACGAAAAACACATAGTTTGCTTGTTACCCTTGTTATGCAGTTTTACTATTATCTTGAAATTTGTAGTATACGATTTTACGATTTTATTACGATTTTTTTTATGGTATATTTTAGTAAGGTTGTGCAATAGTACCTAGACTACAACAGTAATATACTAGTTTATCTAGGAAATAAATTGGGTTTCAGTTGAGGGGTTCTGTAAATGTTCTGTATATTTTAGTAAGGTTGTGCAATAGTACCTAGACTACAACAGTAATATACTAGTTTATCTAGGAAATAAATTGGGTTTCAGTTGAGGGGTTCTGTAAATGCAAATAAGCATTAACTTACACTTTATTTCACTCAAAGTTAAGGGGTAGGTACCGCAGCTTGTGCAATATTTTTAATCCTTTTGTACATACTTAGACCCTTAACTTGACAACGTACACTCCAATGTACACACATTTAAAAAAAAAATTTCTCGTTATTTACAGTTTTTTCTTTCGTGAATGTTTCCATAATTGTTTTGCCAAATCTATTGGATTTGGTAGAAAATACTTTAACTGTAGTAACATTTAATAATATATGTCAAATTCAAAATAGCCGAAAAGAAATCAGCTACACGTGTAACGCGGGTAAGTTTTTATTTTATTATCAACTTTTTTCTGCGAAAATTAGCAATGTCTTGTCGTAGGTTGAAAATAAAGAGTGTATATTATTCAGTTAGTGCACTTTTGCGTAGCTAACTATATATTTATTTATGCTTTTGATTCAAATAAATGTACGTACATTGCACTGCACATTGCCAATGAAGCGGTAAAGTACATAGAGCATTATTATGGTAACCACGATGTACATTGCCAGGTTTACGTAATATTAAGTTTTGAGCTGTCTTGATGGTTTTTTCCCGATATTTTGGTTGCATTTTGGTGTAAGTGCTTGTTTTTAGCTTTATTTTTTTGTTTTGCCTACAGAACATAATCTTAGCTTTAGTCCCTACAAAAAATGTATGCTCTGACGATAGTTTCACATCCGATGAAGACACGAATGTGTATATACCGCCATCGCCAGACACTTCTGATGCACCCTCAATTGCCTCTTCGCTCGAAGCCCTTAATTTGCTCAATAGTTCGACAGACTCCAATAAAGAGGAAGTCGATATCTCTATCGGTTTACCACTAACGCGAATACTAACTGAAGTTTTTCTATCGCCAAGTACGAGCAGGGGATGAAACAATGCGTTGTAAGTATTGCAAAGCTGGCAGAACTACTCGTCATAGTCGTAGAATAGTGACGGATCTAACATTTATCAAACTTTACAGGGCAGCCATTTGAAATAATCATGCTAGTTTTTTTGACATAACTTTATTAATTCTACATCTATAATTATGAAAAATGGCATACAAGTGAATAATAGCGTTTCTTTTAATACGGAATAAAAATAACCACTTATAATTATACCGTTTTCTAGAAAAATCACATGCTTCATTTTACTTTGGAGTCATCACAGTCGCATAGTATCATCCGACATTGTTCCTCGGAGAATTACTGTTCAAAAAATGACGGATGTTACTTTCTGACTATGTTCTATCGACTTACTGAGGAATATTTTGTCGGATATGTTTCTGTCATTATGTATTCTATTTTGACCATGAGTAAGTAGATAGGCAGGTGGTCGGTAAGTAAAGAAAGTTGATATCGTAGGTTGGGGTAAAAGATGATAGGGTATCTTAAATGAAATACAGACTATTTAATTTTGTTCGTATCCTTTTTTAATAACTATAGTAAACATTAAACTTAAATCAAGCAATTATCACCAGCATTATTTTTGTACTACATAGACTAAAAAGACTATAATGTTGAAGCTTGGACCTTATTAATTTTTTGATGGTAAATTACTAATCTAAAACCGAAACACTATCATTTATTATAAGCAAAGTTCTATCATCATCTTCTGAGATCAAAATAGTAACAATTAAGTATGTATTGTATAACTAGAAATTAATCTTATTTATAGTATAAAACAATTTTATTGCACAATTATTCAGTCAGATTCAATGTTATTAAAAGAAACATTACGTCCATGAGTTAAACTTCTGAAAAATGTATGGTATTTGATGGGTATTGTTGAGGAGTCGCAAAGACTAATAAGATCTTTATATTTATCACTGCTGATTGGAATTGGACGCACATAAGCTATGTGTAAGATTGGAGTATGAACCCGAACATACCGTCACCTCCTTGTGTAAGAACACAAGCAAGGCATACAAGGATAGAAGAGAAGATCCTTGTATGGCCGTGTATCAAAATGCATCCTCACCATATTTACTCTCGTCAGAAAATCAGCATGGTGTCGAGTTCTTAAATATCAGCTCAGCCCCTTTGAATATCTCTACCTTGATATCACCAACGCCTAGCCATCACCAGCAAAAACCCATGGTGAAGTATGTAACGATTTTATTTGTCCCACTTACGATGGTGCAGACTATAGAAACTGTCCATCAATCAGCACAGCTGTGTCGTCATGTCAGTCGTCTCCAGCGCCTCTTATTTGATGTAGAGGTAAAAAACGTGTCTGAAATTATGATGATTGGGAAGAAGTTAAGAGAAAGCGCTTAATGAATGCAGGACTAGAATACGAGGAGTATTCTAGTAAGTTTGTAAAACCATGTTTTTTTAAGTACATATTCGATTAGTGGAAGGTTAGTTCGGACGGCTTGGGATAAATATGACGGTAAAAAGTCAAGTGTAACATTTATATCTACACGTGCAAGGCCTACGTATACTTTTAGTTGGAACAATAACGCTTTTGGAGGAGTATTCTAGTCCTGCATTCATTAAGCGCTTTCTCTTAACTTCTTCCCAATCATCATAATTTCGGACACGTTTTTTACCTCTACATCGAATAAGAGGCGCTGGAGACGACTGACATGACGACACAGTTGTGCTGATTGATGGACTGATGGACAGTTGCTCTAGTCTGCACCATCGTGTGTAATCGGTTGAGGGAAAGGTCTGATAGAAGATCTGATATCAAGGTAGAGGTATGTTAAAGCTGAGCTGATATTTAAGAACTCGACACGATGCTGATTTTCTGACGAGAGTTAATATGGTGAGGATGCATTTTGATACACGGCCATACAAGGATCTTCTCTATGAGCACAAGGAGGTGACGGTATGTTCGCTTTCATATTATTTTCATCTGTTGATATCTCTTGTTCCGTGTACGTCGTCTGAAAAGACGTCCTCATAAATATTTTTCATCTTAACTATCACGTTGCGTGCTCCTGGGGGTATGGCCATTGGCATTCTGAAAATATATCTGTTTATTATGTGAAAAATACTGGATATATTGGAGCGTTGATAGCCCAGTGGCAAAGAATTCGTCCTCTTACTCGGGAGAGTGCGGGTTTAAATCCCAGAGACACGCACTGCCTTGCGTGCGTTTGAAACATTTCAATATCATGCTCTAACAGTGCAGAAAAACATCGTCATGAAACCTGCATGCCTGAGAGTTCTTTAATGTTCTCAAAGGCGTGTGGAGTCCACCAATCCGCAACTGGCCAGCGTGGTAGACCTAGAGTATGGCCTGTACTCTTCTCTTTCTGAGAGGAGACCTGAGCCTACAGTGGCTCACTATGGGTTGCAAGCAAACAAACAAATATGTGAAAAATATATAAATTATTAATATCGGAGCATATATCGGAATATTATACGTTTACTAACCATAAGACGATTCACAATAAAAATAATGGGTATGTATAAAAATAGTAATACTCGTATTTACTTCATGTTATTCATACCGGTAAATTATTACTCAGTTAACATTATTTTTTTATAGAAAAATATATAAAATACTAGTGGACGCCCGCAGCTTCGCTCGCGTTACACATTCACTAACTTCAAAAACGGCAAAGCTTCATACTAACTTTGCACCCCCGTTTTACCCCCTTAGGGGATGAATTTTCAAATTTTTCTCGCCGTAAAAACCATCCTTGAACTTCAACGAACATTTAAAAAAAAGAATTGGCCAAATTGGTCCAGGCGTTGTTGAGTTATGCGCTTACCAACACATTTTGCGATTCATTTTTATTATATAGATTTACAAATAATCGTTGTTTCTCAATAGAAAAAAGGCGGATGTGAATTTAGTTCTAAGAACAACGTGGGATGGTCACATACGACCGTTAGATAAAGAAACGAGCCCACAGAACATCGTCGGGTGTGATCACGCGTCACTATCATATCCGTACAAAAATGTAGTATAGTTACTAACGACTGTAAAATTTTAATCTTGCTAAATGTGACACAACTCAACAGAATAACTGTATATTATACATAGCAAATATTATTTTTATGTTAGTTAAATTTTAAATTGATTTATAATTTTCCGTAGAAAACCGACGGATAGTCAGAACCGACGCTTTCACTTCGCAAAATTTTGTATAAATACATATTAGAATTAAAAAATATCAAATGATAATACATAATTCAATAACTTACCTGGAGTCCCTGGTATGCAGTCCTCCTCATCAATGTACTCTTCATGAGTAAAATTCGTAATTTCTGCATATTTGCTTGTTTCTTCCACAAGCTTTGATCATCCTGATTTCATTGTGGCACACTTTTTAACATGGTACGTAAAAAAACTAGACACAAAATAAATGAAAAACAGGTAAAAAAAAGATAAATTAGTGTAATTGTTTAAGAAAAGTCTAATCCGGTGCAACGCGAGGCGAGTCCGACGAATAGAGGCGGTTGGGCCGATTCGTCGGGGGCGGCAGGGACGGCGGGAGATCCCCGCGCGTCGTATAATGACGAATATACACAAGCGTCATTTTACTATGAGAGCATTATCAAATCCGTCATTTTACGTCTGATTATCTAGAAAACTAAATTACATATAATTTTTTTTTAATGTAGTTATAATATTTAGACATTGTATTTACCAAATATGGTAAAAAGTGATTTTCGTACTTTTTTCAAAACCGACATTATTCTACGATCATGACGTACTGTTTTCTTTAGTGCCGCGTACACTTGTGTTTTGTTGTGGGTAAACAAAAACGTAATTGTTTCCGTAAATTCCACTCAAAAACCTAAATTTATTATATTTTTTCTAATAAATATGTTAAAATTACAAACCAGTATTTTATTATAAACCTGGCAATGTGCATCACAATGTACAAGGTACCTATATATTTCTGCATAATTGGCGGTGTACATTGTGATGCACATAGATTTTCTCAAAATCTAAGGACATTTAATTTTTTTTTAAATTTTTTTTATGTTGTCTGATCATAAATAAGACCAAATTTATCAATGGAAACCATTTTATTTACATTTTTACTTTCCGCCAAGTTAAGGGTTAAGACCTTTACTAAGTAGAATGCAGATGCTACCACGCTATAAGTCTAGATGAGATAGCATAATATAATTATTTAGTTTCATGTTGCGTTGTCTTGTGGTCATATAAGTTTCTGTCAAACAAATCGCATCTGGTTGTTTTCCTTCGTCAGTCAAATGACATTGTGATGTCCGATAGATCTCGTTTGGATGATAAGCATGCTATTAGAGCAAGATCCCAGTGCCGCCAGACGTTACTTATTTTCTCACAAACAATTTATATGCGATAAGCTAGTGTTAGTACATACTTTGAGCGTGTGCATACTCGCTAGCTTGGGTAGACGGCCAATTCATTGGTATTAGATGCTGAAAATCGAAAATTTCAGTACCAACTTTTCTTATTTTCTCATGGCTGATTTTCACATATGTTTTAGTTAGTTATGTTACAAATTAATAATAACTATTGCCAGACACCTTCCGTCGGCCATTACCCTTGCCAGACGCCTTAAAGATCCAGAAAAAATGATGTAAGTTTACTTATTTTCTCAAGCTTGATTTTTATGCACGACACTTGGGGAACTATTTCAACACTGTTAGTCAGCAGCCAGACCAATTGGATGGGCCAAACATCCAGCCAGACACATAATATAAAGTGTCGCTAGTAGTCCGGTCAATTTAGACAATTGAAATAAAGAAAATTCCGACAGAGCCAAATCTTCGTAGAGACCTTAGGTTTACCACAAGGAATAAAGTGTCAAAAGTCCCAATCAGTCCCGTGCGCTTAGGGACTTATTCAGGGCCGAAGTAGGCATTGTTGTTTGCTTGAGTACCTAAATATGTATATACGTGGCATATTGTGTGCATACTATGTAGAACATGATTCTTACATGCGCAATATCTGGGAAAAAGCGGGTCTTAGAGAAAAAATTATAGGGACCATTTTTATAGAGAATTTTAAGATCTACAACTTTGCTCTAAGGTACTTTTTCGATAAAACTTACCGTTTTCGAGAAAAATCCAAAATACCTAAAATTTTGACCTTGGGCCCCGAATAAGTCCCTAAGCGCACGGGACTGATTGGGACTTTTGACACTTTATTCCTTGTGGTAAACCTAAGGTCTCTACGAAGATTTGGCTCTGTCGGAATTTTCTTTATTTCAATTGTCTAAATTGACCGGACTACTAGCGACACTTTATATGTGTCTGGCTGGACGTTTGGCCCATCCGATTGGTCTGGCTGCTGACTAACAGTGTTGAAATAGTTCCCCAAGTGTCGTGCATAAAAATCAAGCTTGAGAAAATAAGTAAACTTACATCATTTTTTCTGGATCTTTAAGGCGTCTGGCAAGGGTAAGGGCCGACGGAAGGTGTCTGGCAATAGTTATTATTAATTTGTAACATAACTAACTAAAACATATGTGAAAATCAGCCATGAGAAAATAAGAAAAGTTGGTACTGAAATTTTCGATTTTCAGCATCTGATACCTATGAATTGGCCGTCTACCCAAGCTAGCGAGTATGCACACGCTCAAAGTATGTACTAACACTAGCTTATCGCATATAAATTGTTTGTGAGAAAATAAGTAACGTCTGGCGGCACTGGGATCTTGAACCATATGTTTTGGTATAGTACCTACCCTAAAGTCGGGGTGATCAAAAAACTGCTGGTCTCCTTGTTTTAGAGGATGCTAGTGTTGTTTAAAGCTTAGCTTCATTGCTTTGCAGTTTGTAAATACAAAAACGCAACATTTGTATTGGAGTAGTATACCTACTATATTGAATTGATGTATAAATTATTAGTCTTAAATGATAAAATAACACTGGTTCACCTAGGAATATGTCTTAAAAAAATTAATACATACTACAAATTACCTACATTACCTACCTAATTTTCATAAAAAGGGTTTATGCTTCACGTATTAATATTATGTTTGATTAAGTGTCTGTCCGTTTTGCTGTAGAGGTAGGTCTTCCTTTTACCTACATCTTCCTTTTTATGAAATTCGGCACAGTAGTTTTTATGGTGAAGGAGTGCAGAAAGGTAACATTTTTATCTTAATATGCATCCTAATAATATTATAAATGTGAAAGTTTGTAAGTTTGGATGTTTGGATGTCTCAATCACGGAAAAACTTCTAAACGGACTTAGATGAAACTTGGCACAAAGGTAGATTATCGTCTACGTGTCTACGTACCTAGATTAGCACATAGAATACATTTATCCCGAAAATATGTTCACTTGAGATGCCTTGCACGTTTATTGGATAGCAGTCTGGCCCTGTCAGTAGATGGCGCTAACAGTAATTCTTAACACTTTTTCCGCAGATGAAGCTGCGGGAAAAAGCTAGTTAGAAATATATTAAATTCAAGAATAAAGTATTAGATACACATTCTAAACAACATATTTATCTACCTAATTGATGGGATTTCATTTGTCACATTGAACATTGACAATAAACAATATTATGGGCGAATTTCGACCATGAATGGCGACCATTCGGTGACCGCGTAAGTAATGAAGTTAAAGAGCTCTTTAATGGTCTATGATAGCGCACTCCTAAAAGAAGAGTGCTGATAATAATTTGTACAAGTTGAATTGAGCGTAAGAATTGTCAGGCGCAATGTTTAGTGTATTATTAAAATTTAAATGTAGGCCTAATATAGGTAGCTATAATTCAAGAACTGTTATTTGTTAAAAAAGAATGCAATAGGCAATTTCGAAATAATATGTAAATTAATTTTTCCTTGCCTTGGCGTATCTATTGCAAATAGCGTCATCTCGTGCTAGATGCAGACATTCCGTAAACTCCAACTTTACTAAACTGTGTATATTATTCCCCCTAAGCGTCCAGATGGCACTTATCTTGGATATCGTGTAAATTCCTTTATAAATAATTTTGCCTTTTGAGAAGATTCCAACAACCTGAACCTGTTTTTTTTTACAAGCCATACATAGGTGCAAATTTAATTACCTACCTACTAACTTAAAAAGTTTTTAGCTGAAGTAACGAACCGAAACAACTTGAGCTGTTACGCTACAGTGCATGCACAGCTAGCTATCAGCGAGTCACAGTAAAATACAATTAGTGGTTGACCAGGATAGTTTTAAGGAATTACAAAAAATGTTACGTAAATATCCAATTTATGTGTAGGTTATTGGATACAATATGTATATTATGCACGTACATTACGATGATATCACATACTAAAATTCATCAAGTTAGTCTTATAATGTAGTTTAACTACTGATCATTACTTTACTGTGGTCGTGTGACGACCCTACTTTTCGCCTCCACGGCATGCCATGTGTCGATAACCCTGCAGACGCGGCCTACCATCACGCCTGCGCCAGTGAAGTCTCTCGACGGCGGCATTAACTTAGGCGCATTCCAACGTTATATGGGCGCACCGCCTCACTTTCATATTTTTCGAACGCGATAATTCGTTATTATTTTATCTAACTAAGTGAACATTCGGCTTTAGAATACGTCAATTATTAATAAGAAGGTCGTAGTTATGTATTATAATAGTTGCTATAGACATCATTTAGCAATCCAGTAAGCCGCCTTCATAGTAGTTGAGATTCCTTTGCACAGATGGCAGCACTGAAAATATTTGACATTCCGCGAATTCCAATCGCCGTGGGCTCGGCTCAAATGTCAAACGCGACTATTTCGTCAACAGAGTCGTGGCGCGATAGTTGGATTTTATAAAATAACAACAAATAATACAACAGTGAATTTTACGGACAATGGATACTAAACGGTAGATCTACGGTTATTTAATATACTACGCAGAAATCTTAGTCGAGGCGTGTTCGTTCCATTATAGTTTGCTTACTTGCGGAGTTTTTGCGAATCGTTTCATATTGATTTTTGTTCTTCGCCGGCTTTGTAACTGCTAAGTATATAAAGTTTACGCATGCAACTTACAGTCGTGAATTTTATGTTCAACTTAGTTTTACATTCCTCGTGTTTTTAATCAGTTACTGTCATATGGTGAAACATTATAAACACTACCATCGCACACAGTGACAACGTGGGAAAACACTGTAAGTATTGTATTTTTGTAGTTTTTCTCTTATAACTGTAGGTAAATTTGTACCTCGTTATGTATGTGTCGTATCGTATGCCTTTTGACAATGATTTCATCACTTTATTATATAAATACTCAGCTGCACTGTACAGCTGCACTGCACAACAACACTTTTCAAGCGAGTCAATGAACGTGAATCCGTCCAAATATTTTCTTAACAAGTTCCTTACGAAGGTAATTACGTGCGAGAATCGCTTCTCCTAAGCATTTCGTACAATAAGTACGTATGAGTACCTACCGGTTTCATTTGCGCAAAAAATTCGCCGCTACGAGTTGTATCGTCGGGCATGGCGAGGAATCTCGAGCATAATAGTGTGGAATGCGACCGATACCGCGGCCTGACTAAGGCTGCCAACTGTTACACATACAATGCGGGACATTGCTGTTTTATACTTAATTTTATGCGTAGACATTGTATTTTGATGAATTTATCTGTCTGACTGACACTAGACAGGTAGTTACATTTATATAGGTACTTATCTAAAATCTACTGCTTGTACGTAATACTCGTCCTACCTATGCAAGTTCATCATAACAAACAGCCTACTCAGCTCATATTTTCTTAATACGTGAAGCATTATAATAACGATATTAAAATATCATTAAACCGACTGCAAAACTAAAATCTGAAAAGTAAGATATTATATTAAATTGATTTATGGGCACAGTCGAGAGCATACTTCGCCACGCTGCTCCAATGCGGATTTGTTTGTTAATTCACTTAATATTTATGAGTCAGGCCGGCAGTTTATTTTATATCAACATGAAAATCGGCCTGACTTCAAAAAATTATCTGAAAATTCTGAAATTCCGTACACCAATACGGGTACGGCACAATAAACATGAAGAACACGTCATATTTTACAACGCTTAATATGGTTAAATTTTTTTTTTAAATTTATAGAAGACCTGGCCTGTGATGAGACCTTCCAATTAAAAAAAATCATAAAAATTCATACTCAAACACCGACGCAACAGGGCAAATAACACAACTATTAAAAACATTGCTGCCATTATTATGCTTGTTTTACTACTCTTAGGGGTAGATTTAATTTGTTGAAATTGAAAAGGGACCACTTTGTAAGTATGTACATAATTTCTACCACACACAGAAGGAATCATTAAAATTGATTAGAAACTTCTTTTTTGTTCCTTTTTGTGTAAAAATGTTGTAAATGAATTATGGTCGAATTTCGTTCAATAAATATTATAAATAGTTACCTAGTGAAAAGGGATAATAGTTATCAGATGCCATTGGACCAATTCTAAAATTTCTTTCACCAATTGAAAGCTAGGTTTACATTATCCCGTTTACTTTTTACGCACGTAAAGACGCATGCATCAGCTAGTTTAAATAAATGTATTTATTAGTCTGTCTGGACTGTCCCACTGAATATCAAACAAGTGGAGTTTGCACTATAAACGCCTATTCCCACACATGTATCCTCCAGTACGCGTACGGTGGGTGATAAGAGCTCGATAATGCTTGCGATTAACTACTCAATATGACCCCAAACGCTGCTGTTCACAATGTTTTATTTAAAGTTTACCTATTATCCAGTTGTATATGTATTTGCAATTAATGTTATTTATCATACCTGCTATACCAACCTGCCGGCCGCTATTGATGACCTATGTGATTGAAAACTGAGATCAGATTCAAGTCAGAATAAAATAATCGTGTGTCATATTAATTGAGTATTTATCATAGTGATGTAATAAGTCTTTGTTAATCCAAAATATAAGGATGTACAAATTAAATTACACATACGAGTGACTATGAACTACTCGTACCTATAGTCTACATAGTACATACAGGGATATAATATATTTTGTTATTTATTTTTAATGTATATATCCTGGACATGAGCCTGGACAGTCCTAATTACAATATTCTGAAAAGACCACTGTCGATTTTATTCAGACATGGGCGCGTCGTGGGTACGGTACACAACAAAGATGCTTTGCATTCTACTATACTTACTTATGTAGGTGTAGAAATGTACGAGTATAGTTTAGGGTAACTGTATAAGCTGAACATCTGCTGCTCCCCTCCACTCCACTCCGACCCTCGGGCCACGTGCGCCGCAGGAGGGGTGGCTGAATACAGAGCGCACCCTAAATGTACGCATACCAAACAACGTAAAAAATATAACCCTCCAAATTCAACCTTACACCGACACCTTAAAATCTAATATTAAATGGCATTGCATTAACCGAAATATAATGTTATTATTTTTAACGTGAGGAATGTCGGCGTTCCACCATGTGACTTTCTTTTTTGGTACTTGCAGGTGATACATTTTAGTACCAAGTTAAGTTTCAATGTACGCCTTCGTCATAATTCATATAAGTAACCATTGTTTAGTTCAAGAATTTCTTAATTAGATACTTAACACAGAACTCTCTTAGTTAATTAAGGCCATAAAATGAACAAGCAATTTAGAAATGATGAAAGTCATAAAAAAAGTCTGTAATAGATGCGGCCAATGTTAACTTACCCATCGATCTAGCCCATTGAAACCTCAGAATTGAAACAGATAATAGCTTATCTGAGATTATCATAGATTATTATTTTAATACGTCTGATTGAAGTACCTATTACGATAAACTTTGCAGGAAGGTATTGTTTATAAAATAATTTTGTAATGATTCATTGGATTCGATCGAAATACATGTCATGTTTGATAAGATTAGGTAGAATCAAAATAAACACTTATAATTATTAACTATATATATAACTACTAACATATCTTAGCTGGCCATTTTAATTTTTCTTTACTCTTTTAAAATGTTATCAGTCCAGGTATGTTTAATATTTAGTCACATATCCGGCACAATGTTAGTCATAGTCACATCAAAGAAGCTCAGTAACCATCTAACAATAGTAAAAAGCCTTATAACTTTAGTAATGTAGTCCGTGCTTATAATAAATACATAATAACTAGTTCCTGTTCCGTTGTGTTGTGATGTGTTGAATTGTGTTGTGCGTCGGTCGGCGTGACCATTCCAAAAGGTATGTGTATAAATAAGTACATATATGTCGAATGATCTATTCTATGCACAGTGACCGGCATACCATCAGACGTAGGGTTACCAAGTATATCAGATGAAACTGGACCAAACCGACACTACGAACTACTTATTAGGTATACTTTTATCTATTTGTGTTACTTATGAAGAATCTTACTTACCTTCGATCGCGAAAAAATCTATTACTTTGTATATTAAAGGCGTTCCAAAAGTGGCACGTCAAATCATAATATAATTATACTACAAGTTGCACATTTTCGCGTCAGTACGTGACGTTCTAATATCATAATATAAAACACTAGTTACTTATCAATGTTTTTTATGAAAATAGTCAACGAATTTTGACAAGTAGGTAGGCGAATATCCAATTGTATACCTAACCTCGCTTGCTCGCTCGCTGCGACCAATAGACGTCCCACTGCTGGGCACGGGTCTCCCCCACATACATAGCTGAGGTCTAGAGCGTACTCCACCACGCTGCTCCAATGCGGTGGCTATGAGGTTACCCACTTAAAATATATACTATGCTCAATTTTTAAAAGCTTTTATTTAACTTCACTCGTATGTATGTGTGTATGTATGTATGTATGTCCTGGAATATTGCAATCAATATTTCACCCACTTCCACTGAAGCTATCGAGCTGAAATTCGGCACACATATTTGGTTCTGATGACAATGCACGAAAATAAAAAATAAGTTTTAAAAGCTTTTTAAAAAAATTTTTTTACAGTATAATTTTTTGTAAGTACCATTCAATTGATCGTACTAAATTAAAAGCCTAGCTAAACTCGGTATGTAGCTTCATTCAGTGTACTACCTATTTGATACATGGTTGGCAACCCTGCTTAGTTCCAAGCGAGAAAAATTCAATTGCGGTTATTGTACCGAATTCCACATTGTTAACGTGGTCATCGTGTTACGCTTCTCGTGATAGGCGTGCTATAAAAAATAGTTACGATCTTAATAAATTATTTTTTAATTACCTATAGTAATTTCTCATATCTTTATCTAAATTATTACAATAATAATATGTGGTGAATTACCTATAAATTTTCTGATAAACAAAGTATGTATGTAGTTTAAAATGTATGTATGTTACATTTTAAAGTACTTAGGTACAGCCAGCCAAATTGATTCGTGACCCCCTTCGCTGACAATTCGGTTGAATTTTCGGAAGTCGATTAATTTTAGTCTCGAGCTTGTTTATTAGGAGGCTTTAGATATTAATCTAATAAACTCCTAAATGGAAATCTGTTTCTAGACAGATTTTCGTGATGTTATTACACATTTACGGTTTCAGGCATTTTTCTTAAACTAACTTGACTACTTTACGTAGTTTTCCTTATATTAACTTCGGATTATGATTCTAGTCAACGAAAAATACCCCATAGCTTTTGATACACATGCGAGTGCAAAAATATTCGATAACTTTTTGAATTTTTTCAACAATTACTCTTGGAGTTGGTGCCTAAATAACAAAAATTACTATTGGTGTTATTACCTAAATAAGAAAAATTACTATTGGTGTTGGTACCTAAATAACAAAAATAAAACTCTTTGTGTTGGTGCCTAAATAACAAAAATTACTATTGGTGTTGGTACCTAAATAACAACAATTACTCATGGTGTTGGTGCCTAAATAATAAAAATTACTATTGGTGTTGGTACCTAAATTTAAAAAAACAAACATCATTGTTATGGTTGACCCTTCACGCGCGGTGTTCTTTGAGAGAGCGCGCTACAATCTCACATTCCACAAATTTCACGTCTGTTATTAGTTATTACAATCATTAAGATTCAAAAGCGAGATTTATACAACAAATATGTTAACAACGCCAAGAATGCACGTAATCCCGTAATGCTTGATGTCATTTAATGGAAGTTTACAGATAATTAAAGATATATCATAAAACCACTACCATGCTCCATCAGTACCATTTAGTACGTATAGTAACTACTATCAGATAAATACTTAGTAATCTGAGCCTGTAAGTTGTATAAGGTTTGGAGAATTTAACTTGTTTTATTCTATTTTCAAGTCGTTGGTTTTGTTGTTTCATGTTTCAATTGTCACTTCAACTTACTCAAATGTAATTCAAACTTACGCTTTTATGTAGTATATTAGGTATGGTCGCCGACTGGTCAAAATTCGACCATATTATATATTGTTTTTATCTGTTTGAACGTTATTAAGTTATGACTGTAAGCAATACCAAACCAAACTACTGTTCAAACTTAAACTGACATGCCATCGTATCCAGGTACCAACTATTATACCGTAACAATGATGGAAGTGTGTGTAATTTTTTCTTTTATTATTCTATTCTATTTAATGCATTTCTAATGTACATTATATAAAAATTTAAGCCTTTTTTGATACAATATTTCATACACCTTCCAAGTAATGTTTGTAAAAAGGTGTAGAAAGTACATAGAGTTAAATTGCGAGTGTAGTTAATTATATACTTTAAAAATCCTTGCTTCAAAAAAAAAACCAAGTTTTTGGCATTTTTAAATTTGTCGAGGAAGACGACAGGTTTATTTATTACTTACATTTATTAATACATTTCAATTATGTACATAATGAAGCTACATAAAAAATGTATACATACTTCGATATTTTCAGATTCTATATTTATTTTTAATAATCGTGTGGTTAATTATTTCCTCTGACATTGCGAACGAACTGATAGATAATATGCATTGCAGTGACAGTTATTATTGGCTGCTGTAACACATTGATCGGCATTTACAAATCACACTTGCTCGTTAATATTTTAAGCGTTTAAATATCATTAAAAGTTTTGTTTTAACCATTCAGTTTATGGTTTGTCAATAATACTTGACCTAGTTACGGAGCTAGCGACCAGCGAAACTGATGTACATATGGTAGCTACATATGGATCTGTATATGTGATACGCACCTCGTTGCTATAAGCACTTGCGTTACTAAATCATCGCTATAGAGAGAGCAGTGAGTGACAAGTATTTATGTCAGCATAATCAAATCAGAATGTCACATTTTGTCGGACTGGGCAGTGGGACGGCACGACTGACCATTAGCTAATGGCTAGGTTCCCGACGCAATCGTTCATACACTACGATATTTAAAACTACATACTCGGCAATAGACAGGTCAAACAAAAGAAAAAAGTACATACTCCCATACTATTGAATTGCCATTGCCAGGCTCAGCACCTATTAGGTAGGTACATGGGACTTAAACATAAGTGGTGGTGTAAATTGGGTGACTGCACACCTCTGCCTTAATTGTTCGGAGATTTCAGATTTAAGATGTATTCATTTTTCATTATACATACTATATTTGTACACGCTTAATGAACGTCATTGCATTTTTTATTTCCCGCCGGTTCACACAGTTGATGTGTGGTTGATGCTTCCGTCACAGAATACTTAGTAGCTGTTACTCTTTTCAATATTTAAAATTAAATAATTTGATACAGGCATATAATAATTAAAGTTAAAGTGGAGCTGAATATTCTTCGCAACAAGGGTTTTTATCGTTTATGTCACTTTATGTAGTTATTTTATAGAATGCTTCATTAAGGAGGTTTTGTTTAATTTTATATTATGTACTTTAATCTATTTTCTGACATGTACATAATATTTTCAGGTATTTAATTGTAGAAGCGAACAAGCGTGTATGTATGTCATGTATATGTTAAATGTATGCGCAAAGCACAAATTGGGATCAAAGATAGTGTACGAAAACGCTCTCAATATGCCTCTGTCTAGGTACTCAGGTTTGAGGCGTGTTTTTTATCCACCGACAGCCACCTGGCTGGTAGAACCTGTACTCTGTCTTACCTATCTATTTACTTAATGTTATAATTCACTATATTATATACATCACAAAGTACCTAAGTATCGGCAGCGCAACATTTTTAGTATGTGCTTATTTATTTATTTATTTATTTATTTATTTATTTATTTATTTATTTATTTATTTATTTATTTAATAAAAACTTACGACTAACTTTACAGGTTACCCTAATGCGTTAGCGTGATAATCTGCTATAATTAACAAATGTAATTTTAACATAATAAAAACATAATAACAACATAATTTAACAACTAACATTATTCTAATTAATTAATAATTGTTTAATAACATCACAACTTTTCGATGTAAGCGCTTGCCAATCTGCGAAATTCGACCATGGGTGAACAAAATATGTCAATAGACTGATCCCATGCCACTAAACCATTGAGTAAAGTGAGTGCCCGCATCAGAGGTGACTCCATTGTAAGGACGAGTCTACACAGTGGTAAAGCGAACAACTTATGACGACGACGTCTATTCTGAACATAGTTGTCCGGGACATTCAATGAAATGAGTTCCAGCACTGGCGGGTTACTTGCCTTCCCTCTAATCAATTGAACAAAATATTCCATCAGATATACGTTACGGCGATAGTCTAAAGTATTATATCCTAACATACCCATCAGGAACATGCTAGGATATATGTTGGGGTATCCAACAGAGTACCCGTATATCCGATAGTACAACAATCTTAAAAATTTATTTTGGAGCTTTTCCAACATGAGCTTGTACGTAGCTTCATGCGGGCTCCAGATAGCTGCGTTGCTTTCAAGTATGCTCCTAACAAAACTATTATATAATAGCTTTATAGCAGCGATACTATCAAGATATCGTGCTTGCCGCAATACGAAACCCAATGTCCTATAGGCCTTAGTACAAATGGTTCTAACGTGGTCGCTGAAACGTAAATCGGCTCTAAACAAAACCCCCAAATCTTTTATCGATGAGCAACGTGAAATTACTATATCGTTGAGCTTGTAGCTGAAGGAAATAGGACTTTGCTTGCGAGAATACGAGAATACGTTATGCAGCAACTACCACAAATAGCATCGAAACACCTGTTTATGCTATAAAACGAGTTGGTAATTATTAAATTTGTTTCCATCAGAGGCTAAAATAGGTCTAAACTAGAACCGCATCGAGCAACCGAGTCTGCTTCAAATCAGTTCAAATTGGACTATTTTTACTATCCATCCATCCATCCATCAGCCTTTCTGGGTCCACTGCTGGACGAAGGCCTCCCTCAATCGTCGCCACTCCTCCCGATCCTGCGCCCTCTGAATCCAACGGTTTCCCGCTGTCTTCTTCAGGTCGTCAGTCCACCTCGTCGGGGGGCGGCCGATACTTCGTTTTCCGAGACGCGGTCTCCACTCGAGGACTTTTATTACCCAACGGTTATCAGTCCGTCGAGCGACGTGGCCTGCCCATTGCCACTTCAGCTCGCTGATCCTACGAGCTATGTCGGTAACCTTCGTTCTTCTACGGATTTCATCGTTACGAATCCGGTCCCGTAGAGAAATACCGAGCATAGCTCTCTCCATAGCTCGCTGAGCGACTATGAGCTTGCGGATCAGACCAACGGTAAAGGACCACGTCTCGGATCCATATGTCATCACTGGCAACACACACTGCTCGAAAACTTTCGTTTTCAGGCACTGAGGTAATTTAGATGAGAAGATATGTCGCAATTTCCCGAACGCTGCCCAGCCGAGCTGGATTCTGCGAGTGACCTCTTTCTCGAAGTTGGACTTACC
Organism: Carterocephalus palaemon; assembly: GCA_944567765.1. NCBI lineage: Eukaryota > Metazoa > Arthropoda > Insecta > Lepidoptera > Hesperiidae > Carterocephalus > Carterocephalus palaemon. The sequence continues at coordinate 6,093,884 of OX155643.1, read as the reverse complement.
CAACTGGACCACTTGTCCCAGGTAAACATACTCGTCAACAACTTCAAGAGCAGCGCCATCAACAACAACCGGTATAGGTTTGACATGCACATTGGACATGACCTTAGTCTTGTCCATGTTCATTTTCAAACCCACCCGTTGCGAGGCGCTGTTCAGGTCTCCTAGCATGGTGTTGAGGTCGTCCAGCGATTCCGCCAAGATCACTATATCATCGGCAAATCGAAGGTGTGTGAGGCGTTCTCCGTTGATGTTGATGCCGCGACCTTTCCACTCCATCAGCTTGAACACATCTTCCAATGCAGCGGTGAAAAGCTTTGGGGAGATAACATCCCCTTGCCTGACACCTCTCTGCAATTGGATGGGGTTCGTGCTTCTGTCGTGTACTCGGACTGACATCGTGGCGGCATCATATATCCACTTCAACACCTCGATATACCTATAGTCGATCTGGCACCGCTGCAGAGACGCCAACACCGCCCAGGTTTCGACAGAATCGAAGGCTTTCTCATAGTCCACAAACGCGACACATAACGGCTGGCTATACTCCTCGGTCTTCTGTATAACCTGTCGCAGTGTCTGTATGTGGTCCATGGTACTATAGCCTTTTCGGAAACCGGCTTGTTCGGGAGGCTGGAAGTCGTCAAGCCTGCGCGCTATGCGATTTGTGAGGACCCTCGAAAACAACTTGTAGACGTGGCTCAAGAGTGCGATAGGCCTGTAATTCTTCAAGAGGGTTTTATCGCCCTTCTTGAAGAACAATACCACTTCGCTCTTGCGCCACGCCTCCGGGGTGATTCCACTACTGATGACGGAATCGAACAATTTCTGGAGAGCCACTAGGACGGGTTTCCCGCCCGCTCTTAGCAGCTCTGTTGTGATTCCGTCATCTCCCGGTGCCCTGTTGTTTTTTAGTTGTTTGAGAGCCCCCCTAATCTCGTACAGGCTGACGTCCGGGATATCTTCGGTGTAGTGCCGGGTTAGCTTGGCTCGCTTATCGTGAGCACCAGCTATAGCTGGGGCTTGCGAGGAGGTGTATAGTTGTCGGTAGTAATCCTCAATTTCTCTCAAAACTTCGGGCTTGGACGATACTATGGTACCGGTATTGGTCCTCAACCTCGTCATCAGGCTTTGCCCAATGCTTTGATCCCGAGCGAACACTTTGGAGCCTTTGTTCCGCTCGATTGTGTTAGCGACGCGTTTGGTGTTGTATGAACGCCAATCGCGTCGCATGTTGCTCGAGATCTCTGCGTTGAGCTGCCTACATACTGCCATGGAGGTTGGCGACTGGACACATAGATCTCGTCTTTTCCCAATGAGACCGAGAGTATGTTTTGAGAGAATTTGAGGTTTACGATTAGAGGGGGTCTTGAAAAATCTAGACCCAACCTCTCGGACAACTGATACGAACCTCTCGTTCATTTCGTCCACAGAAACGCAGCTCTCCAGGTCCGCGAAACGGTTTTTCAGCTCAAGGTGAAAGTCATCGGAGCCCTGAATCTGGACAGGTGTTGGACGGAGGATAGACTTCATCAGGCGTGACCGTTCCAGCTTAACGTTGATATTTAAGGTGCCTCTGACCATTCTGTGATCGCTACCGGTTTTGAACCTGTTGATCACGGAGACATCCTTAAATATGTGCCGTTTGTCTGCCAGAATGAAGTCTATCTCGCTTTTAGTGGAACCATCAGGGCTGATCCAAGTCCACTTGCGGTGCTCTTTCTTCTTGAAGAAAGAGTTCATCATAGAGAGGTTCTCCTTCTCCAAGAAGTCAGCAAGCATGTGGCCTCGGTGGTTCCGGCGTCCAGATCCAAAAGGCCCTACCTTCTGCTCCTCACCATTTCGCGCACCTAGCCTTGCATTGAAATCCCCCATCACAACTGTGAAATGAGTCTTTGAGGTATGTATGGCCCTACTGACGTCCTCATACAATACCTCAACCTCTTCATCGGGGTGTGTGGATGTCGGCGCGTACGACCTTCAGCGAATACCGTTTCGATATTCTGAGTGTAAGGTACGCTACCCTTTCCGACACACTGCCGATGTCCACTACGTTGTTAACGAGGGACTTGTGGACGAGAAACCCGACACCACCTTGGGACTGATGTTCGCCCTCCCGGTGGAAGAACAAGTTACCAGATCCAAGGATTACCGTGTCCTCCCCCTGTCTTCGGACTTCGGATAACCCCAAGATACTCCAGTGTAACTTGTTCAATTCCTCTTCCAGCTCATATATCTTCTCATCGGCCCTCAGTGTCCTGGCGTTATATGTTGCCAGGGCCAAAGGTCGTTTAGCTATATTGGTGGCCGGGCGTCTGCCGGGGATTTTAGCACCCCTTGCCCCGCCGTTACCATGGCCGCCACCGTAGCCAGGAATAGCAGGGCCGCCGGGGACTGGGGGCCGGGGCCTTGGTTGTGCTAACATTTGAGGGGTTGTTTTTACTAACGAGTATATAAATGGGAAAGTGGATTTGTTGGTTTGTCCTTCTTCTCCTCTTCAAGGAATGATAGATCGATGTTTTTTTTTCATAGATGTAGTGTAGAGGGCCTGGACAGTGACAAATTTTTATCGCGGAAAATGACACGTGAAATTTACAAAACACTGTATGATAATTTCATTTAAAACATCCCTTGACGATAGAGGTTTCAGCACGCAAATCGCTTTGACGTGGACGGTAAAAATGATTCTGTAAAATACATTGAGATGAGACTATTGATTCCGACCGGACTTGAGCTCTGGGCTAGCGTTTGGCGCGCGTCTGACTACCGTCTAGCCGTTGGCTTCAAGGAATTTCCGCCGCCTCGGAATTTGCATACCTCCGACTTATGATTACGGCGACATATGATTCCCGAGCCAAATATTTTTATAGCCCCACTTGGCGGTGTAAGACTCTTTGTGAAAAATATGAGTCGCTCGCCGCTCGCTGAGATAATATCTTTGTCAGAATGGCTCGGCCAGAGAAAGAAAAAATCGGCAACTAATCATAATTATAAACTGAATTACTAACTAGACCAACTAAACTAATTTAAATAAGTTAAATAATTTTCTATTTATACTCTACAAGTCTACACACAATGCAATACACTACAAACTGCAATTTATTGTTGTCTAGTTTTAAGGCATACTTTTTCTAAATACAACCGACCAAGTGCGTGTCGGTCCACGTGCAGTATAGAGTTCCGTCACATCACATGATTATATTGGAAAACTTCTTTGCATAGATCACACGGAAAATGTCATATTTTAATTTAATTGTTTATCATCTATTTTCAGTTATTACAATGGAGAAAGTGGAATCTGCCCTGGACGTGCTTTCCCGCGCAGCGACAATGGTGCAGCCTTGCCCAGCATACCCCGCCAGTGATTCAGATGGCTTTGGTAAATTAAATATATGTCACATTAATAAATCTTTACTTACTTTCCTTTTCTGTAAAGTTAGAATGGAACAATCCATAAACTGCTGTGGATTTGAAAGATCGTGAATTTTTTTTGCTATCTTTTTGGCCTCACATCTATTAATAGTTACCGACATCTTCTACTAAAACAGAACTGAAACTCAAAAATTGTAACAGCTACTGCACAAATTATTAATCAAGAAGGAAGTTTATTTTCTCTCTCATCTCTTATCTTATTAACTGTCTAAACGTCAGACTAACAAATAAACTTCTAAAATAAATATAAAATGAACCCAGATACCTTAACGAAACAAAACAATGTACCTTACCTATGCATCAAAATTTGGAATGGTATCGTTCAGATTTGATATGCAACCCACACGATGATGTAATGCTAAAGGAGTTCGAATCTCAGTCATCTCATAGTTATGAGTTGTGGCCAGTGTATAAGGGCTAAGAATGCTATTGTTAATTGTTTGAATGTAGTACATGTACAGTTTCACTACAGATATTTATTAACCTTATGCTACACAAAGTAAAAAAATAATATTTTTAATCTAATTTTATCTTTGGGTTAAGTCAAAAATTAAATAAAATAAGAAGAAAATGGCTGATCAGAAATACCTTCGACTAGCCAGTATGAATTAAAGACTCTTTTTAAAATTGAGGAAGCGAAAGAAGTTTAGTCTAGCTATCTTGATTGTGGTTAGTGGATATCAGTAGTCTTTGTCTAGTACCCCAATAGGAGACAACAATAAACAGATCTGTTTATTGAAAAAATGAACCCATGTATTAAAGTCGACTATTTCTCAAACAAATCAAAAAGCAATAAAATTAATAATTATACGTGAATTGACACAGTATCTATATGAATTTAAATGGAATAGTATAATTATTTAGTTTATTTAGGAATCCAAATATTTTTGGGCTAACTAATTGATGATATTTTATGTGTATTGGAAATTAAATATTTTTATGTAATAATGACAAGATGATATGATCCTTCAGGCTTTAAAATTAAATATATAAAAAAATCTAGTTTAAAATGGTCCGATTTTATTTGTGGGATTCGATCTTATAGAGTTAAATGGTCTAGGAATAGTGACCGCGCCGCAACGTCCGACTACTTGCGACAGTCCATAGTACGCGAGATGGCGCGCGACCTTGTAGGCGGGTCGCATTCCAGCTTCCAGATGACATTGTTTCATCGTCATCCGCCTTAAGAAAGTCCACTATATATACTAGATGTGTTTGGTATACAGTATACAGTATTAGGCTATTACTTTACTGCAGCAGCAAATCTAGTTTAAAATGGTCCGGTTTTATTTGTGGGATTCGATCTTATAGAGTTAAATGGTCAAGGAATAGTGACCGCGCCGCAACGTCCGACTACTTGCGACAGTCCATAGTACGGAGATGGCGCGCGACCTTGTAGGCGGGTCGCATTCCAGCTTCCAGATGACATTGTTTCATCGTCATCCGCCATAAGAAAGTCCACTATAATACTAGATGAGTTTGGTATACAGTATACAGTATTAGTCTATTACTTTACTGCAGCAGCAAATCTATCATTCTAAAAATCTTTGACTATATAGGGTTTTGATATTACATATGGTTTGTTCCAGAGACCCACAATTTAATCTATTTTGCCAGATATGGACTTATTTAACCGACCATTATTTTTTTTAATGTTTGTTACGGTAACATGTACGTGATTAGTTCTTTATGTCTTCTCCAGTATTTGGTGTTTTCGAAATTTTACAATATTTTGACCGGTCACTTGGTTGTTTTAATATTTTCTGTCTTAATTTTAGTAGCAGGTTCTGTCTTATTTAGTCGCAAGCTTTGGGTACATAGTTGTATGCATAGATTTTTTTGTAGTCTTCTCTCGGCTTGTTTGTGATTACATACTTGACATGAGTGTTTGGGATTGTATGTAATATGTCGATAAGACGACGCGGCGGTTATGGTTTTTATTTTTATATCAGTAATTTGTAGGAGGCCTCTATCAATCTGAACTGGAACAGCGAAGGGTGACCTGTGTGAATCTCCCTTATCCTACTCATGGATTGCTGTGGGTATCTACTTGCAGCCAGCCTTGCCGCAGCTATTTCTGTCGTCTAATCATTGTTTTCAAAGCAATTTGTAGATCCGGCATTTCGGTTGATAAGGTGGCTTTTCTATAGGCGATCACCTTGTTCCTTCAGGGTAGCACAGCTGTCTGCCGCCGAAGAACGAGACTCTTACTAAAAATTATGAACAGACAGCGAACTAAAAAGTCCAACTGTCACTAAAAGTTGTATAGTCCTCATTCCTACTAACGAAAGGAGCAACATGTTCAGATACTAACTGGACTAACTCCCCCGGACCACCACCGCACTGCTGTAGTAGAGTATATTGTATTCTCAACCACTAATGAGTTGCAAGCAAGAGTTTCGATCACATTTAGTCAGCGTGGAATTCACTGTCCGTCCATAATAGGCACAAGACGGCACGCAGCCGCGGCCTTGTAGGCGGGTCGCATTCCGGCTTTCACGTGAAATGCTCATGTAGAAAAATATTACACTGTTTCAATTGAATTTTTTATTCGCAAGCACTATGGTCTTAATTTTAAATACTTACAACGAAGTAAGTTCAAAGTCAGTCACAGTTGTCATGGGCGGCAGCGGATGGGTGGTACTGCAAGCTCGTTTGCTATCTTGTATCCATAAAAAAAAACCTCAAAAAGACAAATTATCTATTAATAACATACATATTTCTATCTCACTCAGTTAATTGGTGTACAAATGTAGTTAAAAGCAAATGTTTAAAAGAATATGTACCTATCTAACCTACCTATCTACTATTAATATTGAGGTCAGTTCAACCTACTTAATTAAACAACAAAAACTTAAAAACAGTTGGTTTACTGATACTGAAGTACTACTAAAGTAGGTATGAGATCTATGACACCAAGAGGTCATGGCATGGCATAAGCCTTATGCCATGCCATGACCTATTGTATTAATGCCTTATGTATTGTACTTATGGCATATTAAGGCATTGCTGTAGAATAGTTTAGTGGTCTTAGGTTTAGATAATTCAAAATCTGTTTTTAATCTTCTTCTTCTTCTTTGTCGTACCTATCGCTCTTTTTAATCTACGAACATAGAAAAGATGTAACTACTGCATGTTAGTATATGTATACTACAGTACACGTAGATGTTAGTTTACAAAACTTGTGTGAACCCAAAGACTTAAGGATAGCGGACACGCTCCCTCCAAACAACAATGGACGCCATTGTTGACGTGAACTGGTTTTGCGATACTGCAGCCAAGCGTGTTCTTTTATCTGCCCTCCACATACAACCGTCACGGTACGAACAAAGTATCCATGGCACTGATGATGAGTATTTGGACGAGGATGGGGAATTTGTGGAAATTAATCTTTTTTTATTAACCTACGAGCATACGAGTATACCTGATAAACGTTACCTCAGTACCTACCGTTTCACAATATTTTGTGGGTATTTTGAATACAGGTAGACTAGTTACCGAGCTCTTGGGAAGTTTGTTGTCACTGTTTTGTTGAAAAGTATCATTGGCATCAAACAATTGGTCATTGTTAGAACGGTCTAGTTTTGTGATAATAGGATTCAAGCTTATTTCCTTGCCTATTTTTGGTAGGAACTACTTGTAGTTCTTCAACATCATGTTGTTCGGGATTTGTTGATGTTGAGCTGGGTGTGTGATGTTCTCAATTTAATTAGGTTTTTAATTATTTTTTTCACCAAATAAGTGCCAAACCGGTGCCTACTCTGTCTGCCTGTAATACTGCAGAGTGACATACGGGCGTTCAGGTGGTCCCATCGCGTCCTATGGAGCATAAAGACAAATATTTCCTTTATTCTGCAACATATTTTTAGGTACTTTTTGGTGAGAGATTCAAAATTTCTGCACGATAGGCATTTGAAGTTTTAACTAAAAATCCTATTAACATGACTGCCTAAATGCATAAATATTAAAATCATTAGCTAACAATTTATTTCAAGTGGCAAGCATTAACATTTTATTTTGATTTGATATGTACTTACTCGTTAGTTTCTCCAACGATGCAGAACTACCATAGATTTACGCATACTGAAGTTTCTCAAACTGTATAAACAAATTAGAATTTTATTTGCCTATTTGCCACCCTTCACGCTTCTTCCGCTGTCGGTGCGGGCATGGCCATCACGGTATTAGAGCTGTTCAGTTTTTGCGAGCGTTCCGTCGCGCGTTCAACCGACACGTCCGGGAGACTTACTAATTTTAAAACCCATCATTTGCCTACTAAATTCCAATTTCTTTGATTTATACATACGACAGCGATGACAGCACAGTGGCTATCGAACTCGCCGCTGACTCGAGCGGTCCGGGCTTAAATCCAAGCGGCAGGCACCAATTATTTTATTTACAACTGTTTTCACAATTGTAAAAATAAAAACCAGGACCGACGGCTAAACATGTCCATTGAAGCACGGTAGTGCCCACAGAACAGATAAAAGAGTGCCCATGAAAATTTGCCACTAGCGATCAGTCATCAACAAACCGACCGCGGCCGACGTTGCCTAACTCTGTCGATCACATTGAATCGTGGTTGGACGTTACAATAAATAAGTAAGACACCTAAAATTATGTTCTAATCTAAAAAGATTCATAGCCATTAACAAATGTGATTTAAGCGTTACTTAGGTACTGAAACGATGATTACATTCGAGAAAGTTAGCCTCGGTTAAATTGCAGTAAAGACATTCCATCCATCATTTTCCCCGACCCACATCCACTGGTCATCCGGCTTATATTACAGAAATATCCGCATGCCTATCGACTGACCGATGACCGTTTCACTTGTTATTGCCATTACCGTATTGTTTCCGTATCGATATACTCATACTCACCTCGTTAGTAAAGTTTCCGTCGTGTAAGCAACTTTATGGTTAGTTTTTAAAGGAATATTTACCTGCATAAGGCAAGTGTTGCCACTACAATACTATCTACGGATTTATCCATTCATCCATCATGGCATTCCTTTTAGATTTTACGTACTAATAGACATGGAAGGACAGCGTCTCCTATGAAAAGGTAGTTTAGCGGAAAGATTCTCCTCGCATTTTTTAATATCAAAAATTATTAATATTAAATTTGAAATTTGGTAGGCACCTTGTTTTTTAAAAGAATATTTACCTTTGTACCTAATCCTGTAGACGCCTGTAGTCACAACTGGCATGACGTAGACAAAGTATCTAATAATATACCTGCCTTACCTGCAAGGTAGGTCTAGGTATATTACTAAAGTCATCTATTTATTATAACGTTACACAATTTTATACTACAATGAAAATTTAATCTAGCTACGCACACTAAACGCAGGTAGAAATTCTTGCAACAATATTAGATACTCACCTCCGGAATGTTGTAGTACGTCGGCACTAGATTCCTTTAACGCCCGTGCCAAGAACGTGGCCAGTTAGTGACGTCCATAATAATTGTTCTCAGTTCGATCGGACGACCGAAGGTATGCATTAATTATCCTAATCAGAATGGTCACGCAATATATGATGATGTGTTCTTGTTATTGGTTGTTTACAAACAATGGTTGGAGCGCGGATAATTATGCAACGCGATGACAGCTGCGCGGGCGCACGAGGCGTCGCAGTCGCCACTTACTTTCGTTGCTTCGCGTGCGACAAGCGACTGGAGAAAGCGCTAAGGAATTTGGTCGGAGCGACGGCTGGAAGCTAGGTGTAGTCGCCGTCGACTCCAACTTATACGCCGCGAGCTTTGCCAATCAAACCTCTTTGTCGTTCCATTACTTCGATAAGCGGTTATCTCGCCTAAAAATTCAGCCCTTCTGAAGAAAACTTCCGATTGAAGCATAAAATGTCATAAAAAAATCTGAAAATTTCAAAAAAAATTAGTTAATAGTTATACTTGAACAGATCTTCAATGCATGCGCAAACAGTGCCCAGTGCAGTTGGACGCTTTCAGCTTAGCTTACAAAACATGATAAAACTTAAATTTACTTCAAAAATTTAACTGTCCAAGGCGGTAATTTGCGAAAATCGATTATCATCATAAACGAACTACTCCATAAATATTCCATCATACTTCTGTACTCCGGTTTTTCATAAATCGGGTACCGAAATTTCATCTCGTTCCCCACAACATATCAATGATCGGAGCGGCTTGCTGTCCACTTGTTACCGCCGGACATGGCATTTATCGTTACAGTCGTAGGATTGAATTTAGCGTGCCAGTTTATATCCGGAACGCTCAGCGTGTTACGGTTTCGAAAAGAATGCAGAATGTAGGTTGCGTTACTGACTACAGTTACGAACTGTCTTAGGAATGCAATAGTTGATCCGTATTGTTGTCAAAACATATATTCAAAATCAACACCATAAAATATATTTCCAATTTAATACGATTTTCCTTTTGTATAAAAATATCCGTTGATATAGGTATGCTACCAAATCACAGATTTAAAATTCATTAGCTTTAGACAAGGACTTAATTCTAGAATGCGTATTTACGAGTACATATACGCATGTAAAATTCTCTCATTAAAAATTTGGGAACACTGGCTGACTCTGTTATGTTAGAAAATTTATTTCGATTCAGCTAATAAGTTACTCGTCTATGATGGTCTACAAAAATTTTACAGGGGCAGTGATCTTGGGAAATCCAGTATCATCAAATGTTAGTATATGGTATAACTATCAATATTGTATTTGTTCTTCTTTTTTTAAAATGTAAGTTCGTTATTATTACTCTAGAAAGATATTACTGCCTCGTTGGTGCAGTGGTGCAAAGCAGCTGCAACATGAAATGCCAGCTTGGACTGGATTTGTTCCCGGTGAATAGCTATTGCTATTTTATTGCTCACCACCTATTACATGGGACCTACACATAACTGATGCAAAGTGGATGTACTAAACACACCTCTGCCTACCCCTCCGGAGAATGTAGGCGCAATGTGATGTTATGTTATGTTAAGATGTTATAATGGGCGGGCATTTTAATTATTACTTGAAACAAATAAACTGTTTATTAAATACCGATTCATACATAATTAACGAGCATATAATTGATAGCCTGATACAAGTCGGTATGACAGATATTTGAGGTGTAAAAGACGAACATGTCTGAAAATTTCACGAGCAAAAAGTAAATGGAATAATGAAAACTTATCGCACCAACATTCCAAACATTGAACGTTCTGATAGGCCGGCCGTGACACAAATGTAAAGATGGGCGAAATGAAATGATTGATTAGGAATTTTTATTAATGAATTGCCTATTAGCAAGTCGTTCATAAAATGTGTTTTTTTTATTGATCTTAATTTTTTATAAGAGGTTTTTGGGAAACATGCCAACCCCATCGTCCTATGTACGCTTGCATTCGACAAAATCACTACAAAATTAGCAAAGTTTTCAAATATTTAAGATTTATCTAAATTCTATTTTGGATAGATTCATCGACGAAAGCATAGACACGAACTCCTTCTTCAGAGGCCGGCTTTGCAAGATGTGGGATGCCGATTCCATAATATTTTACTTTGTTTTTTCCTATACATATTAATACCTATTTGGATAGAAAACTTATTGGATTAAAAGTGTGCACGCAAACTTTACCAATTAATAATCAACGGGATGAGATACGTTAAATATTCTACTGCTTCAGCAACTTATTTTTTTTTATAACAGACAGATATTGTTTTTTTGATATCTTTGGATTAGGTCAAGGATACATTATTACGAATTTTATCATGCTTAAACATAGTTTAAAACCGTTTTAGTTTCCATAAAATGTTTGTATATACGGATTGCACCTCTCTAATTCTTAATTTTCAAAATCTTACAATTTAAAAAAAAAAAGAAATTAACAAAAAATGGAGCCAAAATTCTTAGGACTCTGTTACGAGAAGGAAATTTAAACTTATGTTTTGAATTTAGTAAATGAGAAGGGGTTAAATTGTTTTTTTTTAATCAACTGGGCGTGTGGGCTTTTAAGCGTCATTTCAAGTCGTCATTTGAGATGATATAAAATGTTACGAGCAGTGGGCATGTTAGAAAATGGTACTATTCAACGCATAGATGCTGAGCAGCCAAAACGTGATATTGAGGTTAGGTTATTTTTTAAAATAAAAAAACTTTATAGACACCTTACAAAAGTAAAATGAACAAAGGGCGAGCTTGATGCCTGATGGCATTCTCCACCAGCTAACTCTGGGCAGTGTAGAAAAAGGGTGTAAATATGACTGAATTGGAATATAATTAAGTACATATAGAAAATTATAAGACTATTAAATTTATAAAAATACATAACATTCATATTACTTTACATAGAATATATTAATAGTTGGTTCGAACAAGAAGTTTTTTTCTGAACACAAAATAACTACTTAAGTCTTAAAACTTTTAAGACCTGCGTGTATTGGTGACAGAATGCGTTGAAGGAATCCTGATTGCAGTGAAGTAATCGGGTGGAGTAGAATTTCTAATGGCAATGGATTCCATTTCGTTGGCAGCCAAGCGAGAGCGGCTATTCCAGCTATTCGGGCCATCTCGCGTATTGTCTCAATGATCTATCTGACTTTGCTAATGAAAATTGTACGTTGACTGTCGTCGCATCTTGCATTCTTGTGATATAAACTGTCTCGTATTTAATATACCTATTTGTAGCAGCAATCGTTGCTACTTCAATTAGGACTGTGTTTGTATAGTTCCAGGATAAAAATAAAACAATATTTTCCTTATTCCGTATCTTCCTTGAATTAATTTTTAAAATTCATTAACTTCTATTCTAGTCACATGAAGTGTCTCTCCACATGTGTGTTATTCCATCTAACACATCATCTAACACGTGTGTTATTGTGGGTAGGTACAATAGAAATGGCACCTAGTTTTGTTTAAAACACAAGTATTTTGCATACTCTTCAAATGTTTACATTCCTCTACAACTCCACAATATACGTACGGTTTGTGACCTCGTTTCTAATAATTTATATCTACTCTCAAAATTCCTACTAATCATAAGTACAATAAAATTCGTTACTTGTTTACTGTGACAAATATGTTTCCGCCCACCAGTACTTCGATATGATCCCCTGATCTATGTCAACGGCCTTGTTTCTTTGTTGGACTTGTTTTAATTCCGGAATTGAGTATGTAGGTAGGTACCCACGTGTTTTCAACGTTATAAACCAAATCACATCCAGCCGTCTGAAGACAAATGTGAGATTCACTGACGCTGGACTACATAACACGCTTTTTGGCGGTGTTAATAAATTAGTACTCGTTACTTACATTCTGCGAAAACATCCATAGCCCACTCGCGTCGATCGCATGCTATCGAGCAAGTTAAGCCGCAACGGGCGCAGTCGGTTTGGAATGTGTGACCCCTAGTTGCAAAATTTCAAGGGCGCTTCCGAAGACCTTCGGATGGCTTGAGAATATTCGACACTGGATTTGCCACAAACCCCTTCACCAATCCGGATTGGAGCAGCGTGATGGAGTATACTCTATATTCTAGGTTATTGATTTCTCAGTAAGTGAATTATTGTTAATTCTTTATGAGAAATAATAAAGATCTTAAACCATATCCGTGCCCCACGATGGGACGTCTATGGGTTTTAGTTTTGCTATCCATATTTTTTACATTATACAATTAAAATACTCTGTAAGGTTGTTTACTAAATTGGACAAGTCTAAAAAAATGGAGCATTTTCTGGAATTGTGTGTGAATTACTAGCAGCATAATAAAATCTTAAATATCTATTTGGGTTGTATGAGTTTTTCAAATGGAAGCTACGTGTTTTTATCAGGGTAGATAGTAAAATAAATTAAAGGTATGCATCAATTAGGTCGACAAGTTTGCTTCATATCAGAAAAAATACACTCAAGCACTTCAAAAGTAAGGAATGTTAAATACCTTGTCGACGTATCCAATTGACCTTTAAACGTCATCTAACGTACACTTTACCTTACCTAGATATAATATTTTGTTTGTTTACATAGATAGGCGATCTTTATACGTAACTAATATATGCTGTTGTCTTAATCGAGTTCATCTTGAGAAAATCTGCATGTCTTTTCCACGTTTTTGTCAAATACTTGTTAAGTAATAAAATACAATCATGCCTCAATTTCCCCGAAGGAGTAGGCAGAGGTGTGTATATACTCATTCTTCATCAGTTATGTTAAGGTCCCATGTGGCGAGCCTATTGCCATACATCTCGGGACATATTATGCTTATTTATTATTGTATATTTGTACTTATAAGTAACCACTTACGTATAAACGTTCTTATTCATAAAAACCTATAGAAGCTTTAATATTGTTATAGTTCACTTTGTTTAAAAAGACATAAGTTGAATTCAATCCCATTGAAGAGTCGCTGAAAATGAGAAATGCAAGGGAAAACATGCATTACGAACCTCACAGTTAAGAGTAATGTACATACGAGTTGGTACACATATAAGGCACCGCGCTGATAATTAATTAAATTGAAAACCATATTATTCTCAGGAAGATACAAAGTCACCTAACAATAAAAGTTTTGTGTTGATGGGTTTCGTTTCTGGGAGGTTAATGCCAGACTGAACAAGTGTAATTTGGCAGACTTCACATGCCTTCCAGAATAACATATAGAACTCCAGACATGCAGGTTTTCTCAGGTTGAATTCCTCACCGTTAATGCAATTGACATTTTAATTGCTTAAAACATTCCTACCGCTATCTTAATATTATAATATTTATCTTCTTGTTACTACATTTTTTCTCCATTAGATCTTTATTTCATTTCTTATTTCCTGCAGGATCAAACATAATAATGTAAATAGTTAAGGCGTGTCAGCAGGTCAGCGAAGCATGTCAGGGCTGCCTCGTACATGGGGCTATTTCGTTATGCAATAACGAAGGTCGACTTGTATATAATAGTCTAGCTAGACTCTAGGTCAAAGGAAAATGGTTTTCTTTGACTGATAGAAAATCGAGATTAATTGGAGTAGGTGAAATAAATAAATTTTTATTTTGTTAGCTAACTTAAAGCATACCAATAAAAAAATTACCAAATTCACGTGTGGATTTTTATATTATATAGGTTCTTCGAAAATGTTTAACTTAATAAAAAAAAATGCTAAGACTTTATTTGATGTAGGTAACCGTAATTTAATGTTAACTTTGTCTATATAGATTTAACGATTTAATCACTGAAGCGATGACTCTACTTTCTAAGGCTGTCTCTATCACTAATTTGTACACCTCAATACAAGAATTCTTCAGTAATGACAACCACATTCGATAAATAATCAGTATGCGCCAAATACTTGGCGTACTGACGTCAGTCGAACTCTCATGTCGTAATCGTAATCTAGCAGACGATGCATCAAATCTATGTCATAATGATGCAGCTTAGTTTAGGTACCACTACCGATTTAATATATACACTGTGCAAGTACGTACAGTGTAAAATATATTAGTTATCAAGTAACACAAAATTCATATCTTACCGGTAGAAGTTACAAAAAGAAACTATATTATCATCTACGAGTAATCTGAGGCAGAATTAGGACTTATTTATATTTTTTCAATTGAACAGAATGAAATTACCGCGGATCTACTAAAAATAATATACGGTCAAGTGCGTGTCGGGCCAAGCTTGGCGTATAGTTACGTGGTATAGTTTGAAAGTTGCTCTACAGCAACTTCACTCTTTAAAAACCAATCATTTATCTGGAAGAGGGGAGCCTTGCATTTGCATCTTCGCATAATCACAATACTTGTACGTAGTATATTATTTTGTGTTTATTAAGAGTTTCTGTGTAAGCCGCGGACGGAAAGACGTTCTTGTTTAATTCGGAACCCTAATTAGGACAGAATAGTGTGAACGGCCAGTCTTTCTTTACGTCACACATTCTGATCTCCTGACGCAATAGTACCTACTTACTTTCTGACTACACTAATGTAGTAGTTACCTACCTAAGGTAGTAGTAGGTTAATAAGATTCCTGCATTTATTATAATTTTATTGACGAATGAAACTCATTCGGTCATCCGCTGTGCGTATTTTGAGGCCGATTCTGAACTTATTTTTCATCACGAAATTTTAAGTTCCAAGTTATCTTATTTTATAATAATTAAACAATAATGCGGTATGACTATAAAACGATTACCTATGTTCTTTATCAAAATTTTATTGTCGATACAAGTGCCATCCCGAGGGAAGTCAAACATCTTTAAATGAACATGAACGCCATCTACTCAAACACTAAACCAGTACAAAAATTACCCTGTAGGTGGCAGGTTCGAACTTGGGAGGTCATAATCCACGCTCAGTAACATTTTTAAATACCTAGTGATTTTTCGTTCAAATTTAAACCAGAGTTCGATTATTAACTGACATAGTATGTCTATCTATTTCTATTTGATTTTTAGTTAAATTAGGTTTTCCTAATTGACTGAAAAATAAAGAATTTCTGTTCCTACACTAAAATTATGTTATGTGTTCTTATATATATTGCATGAAATGGTGGGTGAAACACCACACAGAATGACGCAGTAGGTAGGTAGGTAAAGAATGCGGAATATTAGCGCTTCCCGCACTTTCGCTGCAAGCATCCATCTTCCGCGGCCGCCGCCGCTGGCTAGGCTAGGCTGTTATGTAGACAGCCTGCACTTCGTTTGTTATCATCTTCATTGAATGATCCAATATTAAGACAAGGGTACTAAGTATGTACAAATTACAAGGTGAATGAAAACACAATTATTTAAATTCGTATTTATTGACGAATTCGTGGATCTGGTGGTGGTGAATGACCATGACCATGACTGCTGAGCCCCGGAACCCGGGTACGAATCCAAGACGGGGCTGATATGTATTTCCCAAATAAATATTTGTAATCGGATCATGGGCGGTAAATTGTGTTATTTTCTGCATGTGTTCGCCATACGCAAGTCGCAACACAGACCAAGCCTATCGTAGGAATGTAGAGTTTGTTTATTTATTCGATGATGATTAAACTGAAGACCTGATTAAAGTACCGATAAATGATTAAAAAACAGAATAATAAATAAACAGTTGGTGTCAGTGGTTTTTAACATTATGAAATGTTGCTACGGACTATGAATAACTTAAGTGTTGTAGGTCTACAGCGCTAATGTAAAATCTATGACTAAAATTTCTTATTTTCTTGATTGTAAATTGTAACGATGCGCATCCAATATACATTCGTGTTGGTAAAAACGCCTTTCGGCTGTTCGGTAGTCGGTGTGGGTGCAAAATGCCAGCATTTATTTTCTTGTAACATGTCGGATAAATAACACCCCCCAGCAACGGACGCAGATTCTCGCTACTGGCTACACTCGAATCTTATTTGAATATAAATGTACTTACTTTTTTTTTCTATAATCCTCATCATAATTATTTAGAACTATTGTCTGTAGGTTAGGTCTGTGTGTGTTATAGCATTGAAAATTTGACTAAAATTTATTTTGCGGACGTTTCATTTACTTACTTTGAAAGGCTTAGCCAGAAAGTAATACATAATATTGTAGAACTATTATGTTCTGTCCAAAGCTACGGGGACGATATTTATTCAGATATTTGATTATATTTATATGATTGGTAATGTAAATACATAGAATTATGTATGTCTTGTATTATAATGGCTATTGCTTTTACAGAATACCACAAAATTTGATTTGTCACTCTCAATCGTACAAATAATGACCTCACGCTCTATACCTAGCGGCACTTTATATGTGTCTGGCTGGACGTTTGGCCCATCCAATTGGTCTGGCTGCTGACTAACAGTGTTGAAATAGTTCCCCAAGTGTCGTGCATAAAAATCAAGCTTGAGAAAATAAGTAAACTTACATCATTTTTTCTGGATCTTTAAGGCGTCTGGCAAGGGTAAGGGCCGACGGAAGGTGTCTGGCAATAGTTATTATTAATTTGTAACATAACTAACTAAATATTATGTGAAAATCAGCCATGAGAAAATAAGAAAAGTTGGTACTGAAATTTTCAATTTTCAGCATCTGATACCAATGAATTGGCCGTCTACCCAAGCTAGCGAGTATGCACACGCTCAAAGTATGTACTAACACTAGCTTATCCCATATAAATTGTTTGTGAGAAAATAAGTAACGTCTGGCGGCACTGGGATTTTGCTCTATAAGTGCACTCGGATTTCGGATATACGTTGTTTTGTTATGTATATCAAAAAGGGAAGGAAATAAAGCAGTGTATTCGATGAAACTCCAAGACGGCTTGACTTTTTCGAGATTTATACACGAATTGTATATCTAAATTCTAAAGATTCGTGATTTATTACTGTCTATTGGTGAAAACCGCATGAAAATCTGTTCAGATTTTTAGAGTTGATCGCGTACAGACAGACAGACCTAGGTATATATCTATAATCCTGATATAGGTATAATCTAGGTAGAATATTTTAAAATAATTTCTTACTATTCCTTAATCATCGAATTAATCATGCATTCGTTAATTTCTGGTATTGGCTAGGTAATATGGATCCATTTTAATAAATAAAACGATTGACATAAAAGGAGTCGCGGCCAAAGGTAGTTCAAAATATTTAAGTATATATAGGTACAAGAGTATCCAATTCCGTGCGTGCGTGAGCTTCGAAGCCTCGGGCAATACCATCCAGACCGGATGCGCGCGCTGATCCTACTGTATTACACACATCCTCTCTGGAAGATATGGCGTATAATTTAGTTAATATTTCAAGGTAACCTGTATGTGGCAGTATTCAAATGGACAGACATTGATTTAAGTCCGGAAATTTGTTTGTGAAAACTGTTTGATTGATATGTAGGACTTATCGAAATATTAGTAGTAGATAATGTAGAGGTTATATGGGATTTTTTTTATTAAGTCATCTAGACTATGTAACTAAACTTGAAAATCACAATTGAATTTTATGTTTTCTCATTAGATAGGCTTACCTGCATAAAAACAGTCTGTACGTAATGTGCAAAATAAAAACTCATCATATTTACTTTACCTTTATTACCTAACTAGCTGACCCGGCAAACGTTGTTTTGCCATAGTAAAATAATTTTTTGTGAATATTTTGGGAGAACATAATGTAAGTGTGTGGACTACTATTACCACTAGTTACTACAAAGTTTTCCTCTTTATAATATTCATTATTTATTTATTTAACATTTATTGCTTTATATTAGTGCAGATATGATTTGATTATACGATTAAATTAATATTTGAAGCTAATTCGTTATTTCGTTCTCTATATATATTATCTAATTGATATCTAAACATTCTATCGCTGGACTTAAATAACCTATCTACAGATAGATTTGGCTATCGGAGATAGAAATTCGACACATTTTATATGGAACATAATATGTCAAATTTCCATCTCCGATAGCCAAATCTATCCGTAGATAAGTTATTGAAATCCAGTGTTTACGAGTATATCGAAGGATCGAACTTCACTTATGTAAGTTCGTCTGACCATCTGCTATTTTATTTAACAGCTAAGCGATTACGATACAGCTAGCTACTGTAGCCAGAGAAAAGACAAGTGTTCGCGGTGATCCGCTTGAATGGCCGCCACCCCAAATAAATGACGGCAATGGGACACAATAAGAACACGAGTGTTAATTATACTCTATCTGGGTTCGATAGAAAAAGTTAAGGAACCGATAGATTAACCTCCAGGCTTGGTAGTTGAAGTTCCTTCGTTTACTGGTTATGGTAGATAGCAAGCAGTTTGGGTTTTCATAATTGGAGACTAAGACTAATTTAAATACATGTAAGTACCTAAAATTAAAACATTGCAGTAAAATTCAATTATTTAACTACTCAATTATTAATGTGGATTTCAATATTATTTTTGTCGGTATGGATTATTTATTATATTTTTTTTTTAATAATTTTATTGATTCCGTATTCAGGTACAGATCTATTAGATAAATTTAGAATTAATTTTTAATTTAAATTTAACCCAAACCTAAATCAATTGTACTTTCTAATTCTTAATTATGGAATGGCTGGCATGGTCTGTTATTTGGATCATCGCTTTTATCTCCTATTAATGATTATAAATTGTTTAAAATTATATTATGTTGTAGGGAAGCAATCCAGACTGTAATTAAACTAGCGGCGCCAAGGTTTGTCTACCTGTCGGCAGGCCTTTGCCTCTAATCTATTAGACAATAAAAAAAGCTAATGCCTATACAGTGCTATAGAACGCGGCAACTTCTCACAGATCATCCGCGCCCCGGCCTCCTCGCCTCGCACCAAACCAAAATAAAACTAAACCTTCCAAGGATACAACCACCGTAATTTTAAAACCAATCAATTGCAAACCTCGCAAATAATTCTCAACTTTGCGACTTAGGTAACAGAACTCAATTTGTGTCATTACGCTACATTAGGAATGCATGTGCTTGGTGCAAGGCAATAGAAACCTTTAAATTGCTCCAGTACGAACGAAATTTGTAGGTAGCGATAAAGGACTAAGGTTGTAAAGGTGAAGGAAGGGTGAAGAGTGAAGAGGGTTCATTAATCCCCGCACCCTGCGCTCACGCACTTTCATGAATGGACCGAACAGGTTGATGTATCCTCATACAGGATGTTCTCAAAAACACCCAAGGAAAATATGCTTTTAAATCAAATGTAAATTTACCGCGACCCGTCAGTTGACAATAGACTTCAATTGAATTCAACACATTACCTACTTGCACACATCTCATGATTAATGTATGGCTTCGTATCGTAGTAGGTACCTACTTTGGAAAATCGACGAGCTCGATCATAAAACACGAAAGCAGGTAATAACTTCGAGGATACTTCGAACTATAGTTCGTGCTGTTAATGTTCTGTATTTAATTACTCTATTCAACTTGTACGTAAGACTGTATTTTCTACTGTTATCATCATTTTATTAGGAGCATTAAAAAACGCGATGTGATTTTTCAAATCTTACACTACCTACTTATTGCATCGATGTGTTTAGAGACAGTATTAATATTTCACTGAGGTAACTTATTTCATGTATTAATCTCCTGCCATGGATTAAAATTTGAAAGGTCATCGTTTCTTTTGTGTGCCGACAATGAGGTCAAAAGACGATCATGTTTTCAATGCTGCCTATCAGCACATTTCCAAGTAAGAGCATTAAACAATGCTTTAGTCATACGATGGACATTGTGATCGCCGAATTGTTATTATAATTCAATACGTCGTTACTGCAAACTCAAGTTTGGGATTAGGGCGGATTAATCTTTGCAAGTCGTTATGACGATATTATTGTCGTCCTGTTTAATATTAAATTATTTATCAATCTAATCTAAGCGAATTAATTAGCATTACAAATTCATGTTGAACGTTGAAATCTTGTCGACGACCTTTTATCATAATATATATTTGTTATGTTCTTGTGTGTCATATTTCAATTGGGATACCTGAATAAAATAATTTTATATCCCAGAATAGCTGATTTTTTGTGTAACATATCAGTGTTTAGATTGTCATATAAGTATATATAAGTACATATAATAAAACATTGAAAATATCTTGAAGAAATACTATCAGGAATTGGTAATCGATAAAATAAAGATGTTTCGGAGCAGCCTGTGCCCTTCAACTTCGAAGGAAGCGCCGCAACGTCCGGCCGCATGGATGGTAGCATGATGCTCTTTTTCCTTTCGACTTATTTTTTGTTCATCTCATTTATTTATTCCAATGTAATCTCTTCCAGTTCGTTTTTTATTCAGTCGACCTTCAGTGTTACCTGTGCCGGGACGCCAATGCGTTGTGTATACGTTTTCGATCCAGTGTGCTAAATCATGAATAGTCTTGAGTTTTCATTGGAATCATTCGCGATTTTTTAAAGTAATATTTTTGACCTTAATTTTATTTTTTGCGTTGAAATGGGATTTTCATAACACTTTTGAAGAGCAGTGAAAGTAGTTCTGTGTGTTAATGCTGTGATGATGGAACTTCCTCAATATTTACTTCTTTTGGCAAGGACTTCAGTTGATAACCTGCACCTGCTTTCAATGGATCCTCCTCAATCACCTAAGTTTAACTTACCTCTATGGCAACCTTGGGTAGCGTCACCTCTAAAAGGTTAGTTGTAATTAAATTTAATTTAATTTTACATATTTATCTGGCGTCGCAGTCGCAGTATTCAAATTAGTATTTAACAATTTCTTCACACAATTGTTTAGTCTTTAAGTACTTTATCAAATGCAATCTTTAAGAATATTATTCAATAATTTGAAAGGCATTATTTGCTTGCCAATCAAGTAGATTTTTTATGCAGTGAAAAACATTTTAATTAAGCTAGCTACATAGAAACTTACGTAAAACAATGGCTGCCTGAGCAAACCAAGCCCTAAACTAAAACCTGCAATTTCTGCAACTTTTAAGGTATTTTTTGTTCTTATACCTACTACTATTTTCAACGAAAACTAAAAAAAAAACGTAACATACTTAAACTGAAAAAAATATTTTCAGTAATTTTGATATTATTTGTCGTTTTTTTTTTTTTTCAGATTTAAGTAAGTACAGTATGCGGGTTTTTTTCTCAATAATATTTTGATTTCTATTAATTTAGTTTTCGTAGTAAAAAATTAAAATTTTTGCAATTTATTGATGAAACCCCTTATTTTGATACCCCACTTATAGAATAAAATATATATGTATATATATATACATATAGGTAAGAAAATATACAGGGTGTCCCAGAATGAATGGATAATCCTTGAGCCCCGCACAGAACAGCTCTCCAGCGCTTAGAAAAAAATATCAAAAAAAAAAAATTCCAAGTGATACCCAAAATATTATTTTTTTTAGAAAAACATACGTTATTTTAGCTTAACTTCACATTAATTTACACAACTGCCACAAATTAATGATATTCCTGGCGTTTTTGGTGTCATTTTATTCCTGATAGACTATACTACTAGAAATACATCAAATAATATAAGTATCTGTGATACTTTTTTTATAAAAAAAATAAGAACTTGAATTTTTAACATGAAATTTGTTACCAAAATAATTTTGACATAGTTTGAGAGTGTTTCATGTAAAAAAAAAGTATGAAAACGTAAGTGTCCAGCTATTTTAAAAACATGCGCAGTTAATACAGATTAAATAATGGTATAATACATCATTTTATCTAATACTACTACGAAGTTATTGCTATTGAGATGCAAAACGAGTAAATACGACTAAAATTAAAAAGTTAATGTCTTGATACATTTTAATAATAATAAAACATTTCAGGTGTCGCTGCGACCCATAGACGTCCCACTACTGGGCACGGGTCTCCCCCACAGACACTGCTGCTGCGGGAGGTCCAGAGCATACTCCACCACGCTGCTCCAATGCGGATTGGTGGAGGGGTTAGTGGCCAACCCAGTGTCGAATGTTCTCAAGCCACCCGAAGGTCTTCGACAAGGCTTAACGACTGTTTCCAGCATTGAAAACAACCGGGACCGACGGCTTTATGTGCCCTCCGAAGCACGGTAGCGTCCGTGAAATTTTGCCACTAGCGCTCACCTATCCACAAACCGACCGCGCCCGTCGTTGCTTAACTCTTTCGGTCACATTGAATCGACGCGAGCCATTGGGCTATGGACGCTACATTTCAGGTGTACATTACATCAATCTTTATTCACAACAGGTGTTCAAATTGTCTGCCACCGATTCTAATACACGCTCGACATCTTCTTTTATAGGCTCTACTAAGAAACCGTGCGTAGAGTCATTCATTTATTTTTGAAGCGGCCTCTTGAACACGGCTGCATAACTCCTCATTTGAAATTGTTTTCGAGTACACTTCTTCCTTTAGACAGCCCCAGTAAAAAACATCCCGACAGTTTAAATCTGGAGATCGAGGAGGCCACAGAATAGGACCCAAGCGACCAATCCATTTGTTTGGATACGTGGCATTTAAATAAGCCCGGACGTTTGTACCATAATATGCAGGGCAGCCATCATTCTGTAACCAATGGGATTCCATTACCTCCTACGAAACAGTCGTTAAGCCTTGTCGAAGACCTTCGGGTGGCTTGAGAACATTCGACACTGGGTTGGCCACTAACCCCTCCACCAATCCGCATTGGAGCAGCGTGGTGGAGTATGCTCTGGACCTCCCGCAGCAGCAGTGTCTGTGGGGGAGACCCGTGCCCAGCAGTGGGACGTCTATGGGTCGCAGCGACACCTGAAATGTTTTATTATTATTAAAATGTATTAAGACATTAACTTTTTAATTTTAGTCGTATTTACTCGTTTTGCATCTCAATAGCAATAACTTCGTAGTAGTATTAGATAAAATGATGTATTATACCATTATTTAATCTGTATTAACTGCGCATGTTTTTAAAATAGCTGGACACTTACGTTTTCATACTTTTTTTTTACATGAAACACTCTCAAACTATGTCAAAATTATTTTGGTATCAAATTTCATGTAAAAAATTCAAGTTCTTATTTTTTTTATAAAAAAAGTATCACAGATACTTATATTATTTGATGTATTTCTAGTAGTATAGTCTATCAGGAATAAAATGACACCAAAAACGCCAAAAATATCATTAATTTGTGGCAGTTGTGTAAATGAATGTGAAGTGAAGCTAAAATAACGTATGTTTTTCTAAAAAAAATCATATTTTGGGTATCACTTGGAATTTTTTTTTTTTTTTATTTTTTTCTTAGCGCTGGAGAGCTGTTCTGTGCGGGGCTTAAGGATTATCCATTCATTCTGGGACACCCTGTATAGATAGGTTTTGAAAACAAAAATGGTTGAAGACTACATGAATAATATGGTGCCAAATGACCCATATTAAATTATAATTTTGATATACCCAGTGTCACTGTCACAAATAAGACGAATCTAACGACACCTTTAAAGCTAAAATCCATCAAGCAGTTTAGGCTACAGAGCGTGCGTAAAGCATTTCGGTGTGCTTAACAAAGTCAAACTCAGTGAAGACAAAAATAAGTATCAAATCTGAGGTAGTAATAATCTCATCGTGTCTAAAATCCATTAAATTTTCGTTATTTATTGAAGGTGTTTACAGATTAATTATAGGCTTATTCCTTTTTTTTTTCAGAAACGCCCAGCACGGCATCTAGCGGCGAGTCGGAGGGCGATCGCACGCAATCCCCGGAGGCGCCGCGAGCGCCCCAACTGAAGGAGCTCACTGGGAAATGGCGGAGGGAAAGACGCTCTACACGCTTGCCTGAATACAGACCAAAGTATGTAATAAAATTGATGGATAAATTATCGTTATTATATGACGTGTGGTTATATTAAATGTCTATATACATATTATTAAGATGTGGATTCAACTTAAAATTTAATTGCAATACCCATCATCATCACAACCCTGTCTTTGTCCCACTGTTCGGCATGGGTCTCTTCTCAATAAAAAAACCTAAAATAAATTGTCTATTTGAATGTAGAGAAAATGCCTACCTTCCTTCAAGTATTTTTGGGTCAATTTTATTCAAACCAGAAAGGATTAAGCTCTTAATTTCTAAAGGCCTATGCCTAACTGGTGATAACATCCTTATTCATAACCTTAATAATTAATAAACCTGCTGTAAAGTGTGGTTTAGTAATACTACCCATGACATAACGTAACATAACATACAACACGCTTCCAGAGCACGGTCGAGTTATCGCCGAAAAGCGGGACTGAGCCTGTCCCGCGCGGGACATTTAATTTTGTAGTAAAAATCGGGACGTCCCGCCAAAATCGGAACGTCTGGCAACGCTGTGGCACACCCACTTTTCACCAGTTATATTTAGGTCCCATGTAATAGGTAGTGATCCTATTGGCATACACTGGGTATAGCATAGTATCTACTATGGTACCGATAGCAGCTTTGAGTCTGAATTTGTATCCAGACTCCAAGCTGCTATCGGGCATTTCATGTTAGAAAAACCGAATAGTTGTTGCACGACCAATCAAACCCACGACCTTTAACTTAGCTGTCTGGCTTGCGACCACTAGACCAATGAAGCGAACAATTCTACAAAATCCCGATAAAAAAGCGATACTTATGCTATACATTGTAGCTTCTCCAAATTATATTAATCCGAAATCTTCTGATTTCAGAGAGAATGGGAAGATGGCTCTACGATCGCAGTCGTTCAACGAGCGTCGTAGCGTGACAGCGGTGGCGCGCGCGCCGCACAGTGACGGCGAGCTATCAGACGAGACCGAAGACGCACCCGCGAATCTGCACATTAACAGCAGAGGTGATACATTAATAACTACATAGCAGTTAAAGGGTCTTTTTTAGTACTACTTAAAGTGATTTTGTTTAATATTTATTACATCATTATTTTTTAAACTAATGTTTCAATTATAAGTTGTGATACGAGTTTTTACCAAATAAGACTAAGATATACTATGAAATATGTGCGTTTTATGTAGGTTCATTATCTTAATATCGACTACTGTAGCTCTTCCCACGCTCTTACCACTTCGAAAACATCGTGCGGTAACCTTCATCTGTGAGTTACCTGTCAGAGTAGGGACTATACTAACTTCTCGTGCTTTAGACTTGTCTATATTATTCTGTCGATTACAGATTACAGTATTACGTAGTCACGTTTGCTGATTAGTGCTATGAAACTGCCAGAAAAGTCTGGGTACACACCGCAGTGGTAACGAATCATAAAAATGGTTGGTAACTAACAACCTTTTATATTGATGGTAAATCTTATAAACCTACTGATGTATAAATCGTCGCCACTGATGTATTAACTCTATACTGACGTTGATTCCAGCTCCCCCGGAGTATCCTGGAGCGAAGAACGAAGCGCCCATCGACATGCGGCTGCGATCGCGACCGGCGCCGCCGCCCTACAACCGGCCTTCCGTCATCAAAAGCAATGACGCTCCGCCCGGTAAATACATTTATTATCTTTTATGAATAAGCATGCCCTTAACCTATTAACCTACACCGCTTGCATTCGCTAGTTTACAGTAAAACCACACTTCACAGTTCAAAATTCACAGTCACGTTGCACTTTCTCACTTTTATTGGAAAAAAGTGCAATAGGCCTTTTGAAAGCCAATATAAACGTACTAAAATGTACCCAAAAATTACCCCTAATGTACCCTTAAATGTACCCAACAAAATTAATTTTAAATGTGCCATGATTAGATTTCCCTTGAGGTAAGGTGGAACGATCCAAACATAATAATGTGTAAGATTCTGAGAGGAATGATAGCTGCCCCAGATGTTCATTCGGGATTGTGTTAGCTATATGTTCCATACAAATAGCATCGAGACTGTCGCAACCGGAATCATGAGCTGTTTGTAGTCCCGAGGTGTCGAACCGTAGCCCGATCACTATCTGTTACAATGCTCTCCTTTTTTTAAAGCTTTTATTTAACTTCACTCGTATGTATCTTGTAAGTATGTATGTATGTATGTCCTGGAATCTTGCAATCAATATTTCACCCACTTCCACTAAAGCTATCGAGCTGAAATTTGGCACACATATTTGCTTTTAAGCCACATCCTATTGTGACATGTTTACGGACGAGTAGAAGATGTTTGTGCTAGCATTATTGTGAACTGAATGTGATGATTAATGACAATAATGAAGTTTGACTTAATGACATTACCACAATAAGACTAAGGATCCAAAGGCTATCCACAAGGCGGATCTATTACTTCCATGATTTATTGTATGATTTGTATATTGAACTAGTGGACGCCCGCAGCTTCGCTCGCGTGGAATTAGACGTAACATAACCTAAATACAAAATTTCATTGAAATAATGTAGGTATATACGAAAAACTATTATACCTACTAACTTTGCACCCCCCTTTACCTTACCCCCTTAAGAGATGATTTTCGAAACTCAATAAAAAACCTTCATAGTACTGAATTTCATTAGATTAACATCAAAAACGGCAAAGTTTCATACTAACTTTGCAACCCCGTTTTACCCCCTTAGGGGGTGAATTTTCAAAAATCCTTTCTTAGTGCTCCCCTACGTTATAAAAGGAACCTCTGTGCAAAATTTCAAGTTTCTAGCCCTTATAGTTTAGGCCCTGCGTTGATATGTCAGTCAGTCAGTCAGTCAGTCAGTCAGTCAGTCAGTCAGTCAGTCAGTCAGTCACCTTCTCCTTTTATATATATAGATTGGTTTTCATTTTCTGTTATATTGTACTACCTATTATTTATTACGTTTTACATTATATTGTACTATTATTAATATTTTGACACGATCCTATTTTATAATTACTAAAAACTACTAACAGGATTTACTATCACTAACAGTCCCTGCCCCAGTCCTCGCGCCCACTAACGGAACTGACCAACTAATGTTCTAACAAGAACTCTCTCTGCTTAGTGAACTAGCCATCCTGGTCCCTAAGTCAGTCACAGTAGTCATGGGCGGTAGCGGATGGGTGGTGCTGCAAGTTCATTTGCTATCTTATATCATTATATGAACCTAATATATAACTGGCCTATAATATAACTGGCCTCATTAGGCCAGTTCCTATAATTAGTAGATTGGAAAGCCTTCATAGGATAGAAGTATAGCACAGTATAAAATTAATGCACAGTACCTATGATGGAGGAGATATAACAAAAATAGTGACGACTCTGCTTGTGAGTTGCTGCTAGTGTGTTCGTTTATTGTTCGGAGGAGCTTATAGACAACGCTTCCTGAGATTTGAAAACTATATTTTTTAATCGTGAATCAATCCGTTAGTGAAAGCAATCCGAAAGTGAAATCGGAGCAGGAAAATGGAAACATGGGCAGAAGAGTGGAGAAAGAAAGGAAAAGGGGCATGGACACGCTTAAGCCACGGTTACAACAAAATCATGTGGAAGTCGGCAGATGGCTCACACAAGCGCACTTAGTGGTCATGTCGTATTCAATACATACCTACATTCCATAAGAAACGCAACCATTGCAGAGTGCAGACTGCCATGTTGTGGAAACATGCATACTCCAGAGCATGTAATTTTTGAGTGTTCACCTTTTGACGAAGAGAGGAAAAGAGCAGACGTAGATGATTAGAAGAACACTCAGGAGAACCTCATAAACAAAATTTTAGAAAGTAGGAAAGGATGAGAGAAAACATCAAAAATTATAATAAATACTATGATGAAGAGGGAGAAAGGTGAATAGTATAGACAGAAAAAAATTCTAGCCAAAAGAAGCCATATTTCTGGAGTAATACTTTAGCGGTCCCAGAAATGCGAAGTGGAGGAAGATTTAGCTCGCAGGACTCTGGGACACGCATGCCATCTGGCCCAAACCACATGGTATCAATGGCCCTTACAATGTTATACTATACCGATGAAGCAAGTGGTTTTCACCGTGGAATTAGAAGAATTAATTCATTTTAATTTCAAATATAGCAATCAGTTAATTAATGTTGATTTTGCAACCGTTTGACAGTTCCGTGGCTATCGAACTCGCCTCTCACTCGAGTGGTTTGGGTTCATTCATGCGGCACGCACCGATGACTTATCAAAGTTATGTGCGATTTAATATCACCTGCTGTAATGGTGAAGGAAACATCAGAGGAAACCTGCATGCCTGAGACTTCCTCATAATGTTTTCGAATGCGTGTAATTTCTGCCAAACCGCACTTGGCAGCAAAGTGGAATAATGCCAAACTCCTCCCTAACTAGAGGAGACCCGTGCCCAACTGTGGGACAAAGAACGGCTGGTGACATTGTAACCAGGATGTTCAGTTGTTCAATTTTCTCATGTAATTAACAGCAATTTTCCTATATTGTTACCAGCGCTGCATTATTCACACACCGTAGGTTCAATGGGGTTATACAAAATCAATTATGTGGATGAAAGTGACTTTAACAATCGCTTCGACCCATAGACGTCCCACTGCTAGGTACGGGTCTCCCCCACAGGACTTTAACAATAATAAGCTCTAATACAACTGTGAAATTTTGTCCATTGCAGGTTCCATGTCAATGTGCGACCCAGTGATCGACGAGCACTTCAGGCGCTCGCTGGGCGACGACTACATGAACCTTTTCAAGAAGAACACCATCGCGGAACCCGTGCAGCCGGGCCCCAAACCGAACACCAAGGACCGCGCCAGCAGCCCCATACAGTTCAAGCCGGAGGAACCGCCCAAGCCCGCCAAAATCATCGCCATGGAAGTAGACGACGCCGGTCTTTCCGTAGACGACCACTTCGCCAAGGCCCTCGGCGACACCTGGCGGCAGATCCAGACATCGCGGCAGCGGGACACCGAGAAAGCCCAGGCCAAGGGGGGCGTCGACGACCACTTTAGCAAAGCCCTCGGGGACACGTGGAAGAAGTTACAATCCTCTAAAATCAACCTCGCAGAAGATTCAAAGAAGGAACCGAAAATCATCTCGCGGAGCGGCGTCGTCATTTAATGAGCGACTCGGCCCCAAACGGTTCGGTTTACGGACTCGTAAATTTAACGAGACGCTTTCGCGAATCAACTGGAGTGTTTATCCTCTAAAATCAACCTCGCAGAAGATTCAAAGAAGGAACCGAAAATCATCTCGAGAAGCGGCGTCGTCATTTAATGAGCGACTCGGCCCCAAACGGTTCGGTTTACGGTCTCGTAAATTTAACGAGACGCTTTCGCGAATCAACTGGAGTGTTTATCCTCTAAAATCAACATCGCAGAAGATTCAAAGAAGGAACCGAAAATCATCTCGAGAAGCGGCGTCGTCATTTAATGAGCGACTCGGCCCCAAACGGTTCGGTTTACGGTCTCGTAAATTTAACGAGACGCTTTCGCGAATCAACTGGAGTGTCAATAAATTACCACTTGTTTAACGTAAAGAACGCTTTTTATCGCGCTCTGAACGCTTCGTCGTCAACGTGATCCATGACAGTTCTGTTACCTTCGGTTTTGGTGTGAGAGCTCGTTTCACTTCGATGTAGTCAATTTATTAGTCACCATTACACACTGTAAGTTATTATTACCTCAATTTATGCGCTTTTGCACAATTCACTATTATTATAATGTAGATTTAATATTAATAAGACTTGTAAATAATAGATCTTCTATTGGTGAAATTACGAATAATTGTCGGTTTTAAGTGTATGTATATATTTTAATTTGTCATTATGTTCCTTGTGAAAGTGTTAAGTGACTGTAAGTTATAATAATTTGTGTTTAGGTAAGATGCGAAATGTAACAATGGGAAGTAGAATATCATTTTTATTTTTTATCTATCTTATCCACAAACCAAGTCGTTCAGAATCGACCTGTTATCTGTTTTAAAAATATATTTGGTCGCCAGTACAAACTGAAGGTACCTACTCTACGATACATAATAAATAAGACGAAATAATACGGCTCTGACATTTAAAAAACACTGTTTTGTGTAGGAATGAAGTAGATTGAACCCATAAATCATTTTTAATAATATATCATGGAGTTCATGATACAAAGTGTAGGTACCTAGGTACCTACTTTTCTTTCATAAAAAATATACTTGTAGACTACATACTCCAACTGTAGAAACATATAGAAATAATATTCATATTCTTAGATATAACTATTTATTTGAAAGTTAATAGTACCTACCTGTCTACTACCGGTTGCGAGGAATATTATATAAAATACCCATGACTTTATGAACAAGAGAATATTCATGAACCCTTACATAAAACGTTTTATTTACGTCAGTAAAATTATATCAAATGGAGATGTATTTTATTAACATAAGCATAATACACTGAACAATTAATAGAGGGAAATTTTATTTTATTAAGTAGGAAAATGGTTACTAGAGGATTTAATGATTACATTTCCAACATAATATTAAAAAAAATACATAATAATAAAAATAAAATACATTTTAAAATATTAGAAACTGGGACTAGTAATTCCTCGTGCTGTTTTGACTTTCTCAAAGAATTTTAGGTAAAAAGTTAACTCAGATATTTCAACGGAATTGTAATAGAATTTTAAGCAACTATCAATAGTCTACATTTATTTGAAATTTTAAATTTATACCCAGCCAGCAATAGCTGACTTGTATTGAGAACTTGCGATGTTACACGATGTAAATGTAAATAATGTGTTCTTTTTCTATTTATGCACTTTAGTTACAGATGTTAGATTATAATATGAATAAAATAATACACTTTGTATATTTTGTTTCATTTCTTCAAAAGTATGTTTAGAAAAATTAACAGGACGCAAAGAACTGAAAACGTACAGCTTTACTAAAGAAAATTAGAAAAAAAGTTTCAAAAATAAGAATATGTTAATTCCAAGCATACAAAGGTTAGCTATAACCCATAGATGTCCCACTGTTTGGCACGAGTCTTCCCAACAGCTGCGGAAGGTCTAGAGTAGGGGTGCTCAAACTTATAGTGTCTACGATCTACCAGGAAGTATTTTGAAAGCAAAGGATCGAGACAAATACTATGTAGGCAGGTTATAAAGAATCAGCCGTGGTAAAATGATAAGAGTGATTTTATGGAGTAGTTTCAGGTTAAACTTCTTTAGAGGCGACCATCTTAGTCCTCAAGGGTAGCAACACTTCTGTGACTCACTTAGAACGAGACTCCTACTAACAAGTACTAACGAATGAAAACATCCCAGTCGCTAATAAAGTCTTGTTCAAAGTCAGTCATAGTTGTCATGGGCGGCGGCGGATGGGTTGTGCTGCAAGCTCGTTTTCTATATTCTATCCACAAAAAAAAGGTCACATTACGCGGCACAAAATAAGTATTGTCACTGCTAATAGGTGTTGTCTGAGTGACCGTCGATCGTCGCCGCGTAGGTACCTTTCAATCTTACCTATTATGTTAGGAATAAGTACTAGGCATAGGTAGTCAGTTGCTGCCGATCGACTCGAAACACTCTCCCAATGGATCGTTTGACTAAACGTGGTCTAGCTAGCTAGAGCATATTCCACGCTGCTTAAATGCGGATTAGTGGAACAACAACAAAACAAAAAAGGTAGCAAGTTTCAATATTGAGGTACATTTATTGGATAAACTAATTCCATTGGTCATAAACACTTGCATGTCAAATTATCATGAGAATTTTTATTGATAACCTACTCATAGCTGCGGCATGAAACCTTGCACGACGTTTTATGCAAAAAATCGATTTAAATCGGTTTTATTATATGGTTATAAGATAGAAATAACGAGTAGGTAGCACCAGTCTGCCGCCGTCCATGAAAACAGTGACCTAATAAAAGACTTGTAAAGATTGTCAGGTATGGTTATTTCAGTTAGCAGATTAGTTTGTCAGATCGTAGATAAGAACATCCTATTTTCAATTCTCTCCAAAATATCGGAAAATTAACTTACCTTCTTAATGTTCCTATCTCTTTGTTTGGTTAGGTAAAGGTAAACCCGTGCTTGTGAACGCAGACCTCATTGTTCTCCTTTCAACATTCAAGCCCGCACTACCTCCGTAACAAATGAAAACTAATCGAACCAATTACAGTTAGTTTACCTAC
This sequence comes from Carterocephalus palaemon, assembly GCA_944567765.1. Taxonomy (NCBI): domain Eukaryota; kingdom Metazoa; phylum Arthropoda; class Insecta; order Lepidoptera; family Hesperiidae; genus Carterocephalus; species Carterocephalus palaemon. The sequence continues at coordinate 6,060,979 of OX155643.1, read as the reverse complement.
ACACATGTCTCGATTTGTAGGTAGCCGTCCCTTGTCCGCTAATCGAGATGAATGACTTGGGAATTCATCGATTGAGAAAAGTAAAATAGCTTTTGAAGATTGCTTATTCCAGTTCAGTAGCTGGATTCCTAAACAGAGAGGTAGGTACTAGACCTGCCTAAGTAACATAACCTAACTCCACTCTAATACCTAATGAGACTGATTACATAACTAACTGCATTGACATGGTATAATCTACATACATAAATGTGAGATTCACAAAAAACTCAACCACCTTAACATGTCAATTCAAATATCAAAGTAAAAATGTTATCCATTTTAGCTAAAGAGATCAAAGATAGGCAGGAAGATGACACGGCAGGAAATGAGATTATAGGTACCTACTCATCCCAATAGAAGTAGCTAACCTACGGAATACCGGTAGGTACTCGGTTCAGTTCAATAATATAATCTTAAATGTCGTACTCGTATATAACCTAGCGAAGCAAATTTAAAAATCCTTAGATAATATTCATTAGGAATATACCTACCTATTATAATAGGTATAACTAAAAAGGATATATACCTACTTTTACTTAACCGATATTCTGTAGTGGTTTTCTCAACTTGAAATAGAATAAACCAATGTCTTAGGTACTTCAACTTGGTTTTCATGCCTGCCAAGGTGCCACTTCACTGATCCTTCGAGATATGTCGGTTACCTTCGTTCATCTACGGATTTTATTATTGCGAATTCGGTCCCGTAGAGGAATATCGAGCATAGCTCCATAGCGCGCTGAGTGCGCTTGTGAATAAGACCGACGACGCTAAATGACTACCTCTTGGATCCATGAGTCATCACTGGCAACACATCTGCTCGAACACTTTTGTCATAGGCACTGAGGTACTTCGATGTTAAGATGTGTCGTATTCTTCGAGTGAAGACTTTCTCGATGTTTGACTTACGCATCTGGACCACTTGTCCCAGGCCATACTCGTTAACAACTTCAAGAGCAGCGCCATCAACAACAACTGGTACCTATTGGTTTAAAATAATTTGACTAGTTTTTCATAAATCATTGTTTCTCTTGATAGCTGAAAAAAATACTCTCGATTTTGCCCCTCCTACCCTTCTAACAATCCGCACTAGAGCTGCGTGATGGAGTACGCTCGAAGTCTCTTCAGTTTTGTAAGAGACCCGTATCCTGTATAAGCAGATCGCTAATGGGTTGGACCCAAAGATTTTTGTATAAATACATACGTTTGGCTCATTTTGATTTTATACTACGTAACGAAATTACTTGGAAATCAATTCAAAGTTCTAATAAGGTTTTAATAAGTAATGATGAAACATGATTAAACTAATCGAATAAAAAGTAAATAAAAACATAAACAAAATATTAATATGTATTACAAAATATGTTTTAATTTTTACAAAAACAATTTTGTTTAAATCAAATTAGAGACCGTGATCACGTCCGCGACCACCTGATGAAAGTGCCAGCCCGAGTGACCATGAATTCAGCAGACATAGCCGTGATAACTCAGAATGTGGAGACAATCTGTATGCAGATAGGCCGGCGGGTAATGCAGATGCAAGTCGTATTTTCTGTTGTAATCCACCTTCTCATCTACAGATCTAATTAGTTAGTTAGGTTCATGCATTTTCCATATTTCAGTAACAAATCTAATATTTATTTATTTATACATTAAGCTGTCTATATGTAATGCACATTATATATAGACAGCTTAATGTATACCCTTAAAAGGGTGTAGCATTAAGATGCGCGGTCCAATTACAAGATTTGATTAAGTAGGTTCATTTAAATTTCATACATCAATTAACATCATCATTCATTTAATTTAGGTACCTACTTACATTATAAATTATTTATACGATTAGGTCATTTGTAATTATTTTCTTGTTCTATTCTAATATATATGCTACGTAATAATATTAATATAACATATTTAAATATGTAATTATTTTTATTCCGCGCAACAGATGGCGCAACACGCGCCTCACTGTCGCAGACTGGGTGATGATTAGTGTAGTAATTCAACTGCAGGTCGCCAACGTTCGAGCACTGAATTCGAATGGTGCTAGAGAATTATATCACTCTATCCACACACTCGAATACAGTTGTCAAAACATGGCTCACTTCTTCCTCGATGTTGCTTCTTTCTTCCACGCCCAAAAGGTCCAATCAAATTATCCTTCGTACTTTCGCATAAGGACAAAGTAAGGTTCCATAAACTTTCTATAACATTTTCTATATAATAATAATATCGTTACACATATTGAATGCAAGCGTAAGCGCTACCTCATCCCAATTATATTATTATTAATTATATTCTTCCCCGATAATTTAATTCATACCACCCCTAGTCGTGCTACGCACATTCTCAAGTCGGCACGTTTGGCTCTACCGATTGGTTTCAATCGTATAAGAGCGAATGGGTGAAATGAATTGAAATGCGTGCCGGCTTTACCGTTCGCCTAATAAAGCCAAATCGAAAAAGATTGGTTGTGGAATAAAATAAAATGTTACGCACATTTTATTTTATTCCACAACCAATCTTAATCGAAGGTCTATGAAAAGACCCGTCCTTATTTGACATTGCATTGAACTATCCGAGGGATTTAGAGGATTAGGTCCTGTGATTTTATTAAAGAGATTTGAGGAATCATGTAGTATAAACTTGCACAGAAGAAAAACCTCGTGCTTGAAAACAAATATAGTTTAGTTTTCAAATGAAAGTGCGCCTTTCCAATGCGAGTGCTGCTAATGGTTTTATATAAAACAAAATCCTGGATATAAGGGATCCCGAAAACATCATACATCGAGTGATTTCATTATTAACGTGGAGTGTAGCCTAACCTGTCCGGGTATCGATCGCCGCCGCCCACCGCGCCCTCGCTAGCTCGCCGCTAAATAATACATACTGAATTATGAAAACAAATTGTTCACCTTTTTACAAACTGGTATTAATTAAATTTCATTTATTTATGCACAAAAGTGGAGCTCTTGTCTAAAAATTTAAATTCACCACAGCCTTAAGTTTGATTTGTGACTTTAGTATGAAACGTGATGAATATTATGGTGCTATTTTTTAATTCGGATATAATCGAATCATTCTGGATCAAAATACATAAATTATGCCCTATATTGTTATGTGTATGTTCTCATATACTCAGCTGCAGAGTTTTATTTATTACATTATTTCTACGCGAAAGTAGATCAAATTGGAACTCTGAATCGCGTTACAAATTCATTGTTGCTCATTCAAAATGTTGTATTCAATTCAGCCGTAGTCATGAATTTTTAAGTTAAAGGCTGTGTAGAAGAATTGTTTATTCATGGGCTTCATAAACAATGAACGTTCGCTTAGGAAAAAGCCCTTATAAGTGGTATTTAAATTGAGATTTTAAAATAAGAGAATAATTTATTGAATCAATTGAGAAAAACGTTTAAATTAGCATCTTTCATTAAACTCGTAATAAACGCTTAGCACCTAACGTTATTATTTATATTTTTACTCTGCTAATACATAAAGTAGGTATCTACTATCGTTAACTGTACCCACATGCGATATATTTGCTAGTAAGTAGGAGTAGATATGCATCTACAACAAACGTAACATCAGAAAGGCATCTGAAAGTCAACATTGTAACTACGAGCCAGCCATATAACGCTATGTAGGTCATTGTCCGGAATACTACAAGTTAATATGGGGTTGATATTATTCCCAGTCGCCGTCTATTCACTTTGTAAGTCCAACTGGAAAGATAAAATATAACCCTCCACCGAACCCATGTTATTCACAACCAAATTATTTTGAACAAAAATATACGGAATTCGATATCTTCTACTTTAGAGCTTATTCCATTCCCAAATTACCAAGGGGATTAGACATGACTAATCGGACTACTACTACTACTACCAATTCTTACAGATAGTTCCTATCTGCAAGTCCCAATGCCCTGATACTAACGAAAACTAACTCATTAAACTACAGGCCAGTTTTAGAAACCAGTTGGTACTGTTTAGTACGAGGATCACTCCCATGCTCTCATGTACATCATGGTTCCCGGATTAATGGAAATTGGTGTAGCCGTGGTACTGCCCCGGAGACCGCTCTAGAAATGTGTATATTTATTTATTTATTCTGTATTGTAAAAAACTAAAAAGATTTTAGTAAAAATTTTATAATCTGCAGACTTAATTCCCGTCGGCATTCTGTACCAGCCAACCGAGTTGCCGCCTTGCGAGTGTTATTTAATAAGAACGGGGTCCTACTGCTTCAGAGGGGCAAGACAGTAATTCGTGATTGGTAGACTTGTTTATGAACGTAAGAACGATACGAAACGCGGGATAGGTATTACTGAAACTTCGTCAGTAGGTTTACATCTATTCTAACTAGACTAGACTGACAGACATAGGCGTAACTGCCTAAATTGGTATTTAAGGAATGAGCGAGGTTTGAGACATTTTCAAGATGGTGGTAAGTCACTTCGATATTGGCCGCTATATGTATGGGTGACTGCTACTGGCAAAAAAATTCAGAGGGCACGTTAAGCCATCAGCAACGGTTTTATCACTAGATGTGTATCAGTCAGAAAGTCATTCTGAGGCCTTCGGGCGGTTATAAAGTTCCGACAATTGAGTTGGCCACTAGCCCCTCCGTCAATCCGTATTGGAGCCGCATGGTGCAGGCGTGCCCTGCAGGGTGCTAATGGGTGTCAGAATGATGGTGTCACTGACTCTAACACTTGTCCAAAACAAAATAACTTAACCACTCACTAATTTACAGGGTTTGGTAGTTAGTCGGACAACCACAGTTGAGATGAGACTGATGCTGCTTCACTGGGAATACTTATTTAAAGCAAGCGGGTGTTCCACGCGAGGGCGTCGGGACAATTAGCTAGGTGCATCCTGTCACGAGCTACCGCATCCCAAACAATGACTGTAAGGGGATACTTCCTCTAACAAAGGTTCTATTGGGATCTAGGAACGCCTTGCCTGTCGCCACTGGCAGATAAATCCTGCTAACTTAATGCTTTGCAACGTATGAAGCTTGAGCGAACCTTGTGAGGAGCTTGAAATTAAATTGCAGACATGGTTCACGGTATCTCATGTAGGATATTTAAATAAATTGTTGTGGTATTAATTAATGCACTCAATTAATAGGACAACATAACAAGGAGAAGCAGTCCGCTTGATAGGACAGTGATGACGGTGACAGACGTCCTCTTATTCACACCATCATCGCTCCGACGAATTATGCCGTTGAACGGTGAAATTACTACGGGCGCGGCGGTCATCCCTAACCGGGGCGATATTTATTCCGCGAAAATACCTGTAGGATCATGAAAATACTTAATTGTACCCATAAAATAGGACACAATGGAAACTTACACAATCCAAGATAAGCTAATTCAAATATGAATGCGCCGAATCGACGTATCTTTGTCTTATCTTTAACATACCTACCACAAAATAAAATTTTCTATCAATACATAAGGTTAATTATGTACCTTGTACCTATAATGTGTACTATAGGACAAAATCACGATTGGCAACAAAGACGCAATATCAGTCCAACGAATTTAATTAAGGGCTTGGCACTTTGGCAGACATGTCAATCGACACGTGCCAACATGGTGGACTATGGCCGCATCATTCCGATAGGAGACTCGGTACAAACAGTATAGGTACAGGAATAGCACTGTTGTGCATGTACTTTGACACTAAATAACATAGAACTGATAATTGTTTACACACCTGTCATTTATTCATTCAAACTGCCTGCCCTGCCATTTATTCATTCAAACTGTTTCACATGTAAAATAGATATTTTGATATTCTTATTATTATTATTAAGTACTTACGTAACTATTATACCTAGTATGTACTAACTTACATAAAATAGTATTTATCGTAATACAGTTAAATAAGTTGTTTTCTGGTTTTCTTCTTATTTGTGGTTAGTTAGTTAGCTAGACAGTAAATGCCTTGTATTATTTAATAACTTATTTGCAGCTGTAACGTATGGTATTCCATACGTTACAGCTACTTATTATTTATTCATATTTAATTTCTCTATTTCATGTATATGTGCATAAATGTTATGAATTAATAACGAATAGAAACGGAAACTTTAAATAATTAATTCGTTAATTACAATGGGGCAGCGAGGATCAGGACATCAACATACAAGTCTGTATACGGTTCATGGTGTCTTTTAAAATTCCATATTTTTCGCTGTTTTTATGGATGTTTCGAATCCAACATGTTCAATAAATGATTTCGATCCCTTTGGCCTCATTAGCCTTTTAGGCGTCGACACTGAAGCATGTTGCGAGCTACATAAGCACCACATAGATAGAGAGGATATGTTGATGAAAAAGTGAAATCAGGCTCAAGTAAATAACAGTAGCGTCTTATGTATATGCGTATGAATTTTGTATGAATAGTGTATAAATAAGTATAAAATGTCATTGCATTATGCATTTCTCAATATAACTGCGCGTTGTCACCTGATGCTAGTGCGGCGGATCTAGTTGCGTTCAAACCGCCGTGAGCTATTCATGATAGAAAATGTAAAGCATCGTGTTACCATTCAATTCAATACCATGCAGACGATGAGAAATACGGCGCCATGCTGCGTATCTCCAATTAATTGTCTCTCAATTCAATCCATTACATTGATATTACATTGAATTGTTTACTGTAATATGTAGGTAATAATAATAATATTTATAATATTTAGTCTAATAGGTAGGAAAAAGTAACAAATTAAAAACGATAACGAAGTTAGAAAATAATAAAATGTATGGGATTGACATATCCCTCCGCTAGAGACCACATGGTAAATCTTTTTCGTTATGCTATTTGGTAGACAATGTTTCATACCTATCGCAACGAAATGATGAAGAACAATTGTTTGAATGATTACTTCCATACAAATGCGTAGACAAACGGCACTTTTGATGTTCTCCTTCGCTTCGATATCGATCGTCAACACGATGATGAACCGAATGCTGTGACGGTGTAGATAACGAAGCAATATGGCCGATTTTATTCGTCAGCTGTGTTTGTGCTAGTATTGTTTAAAATAATTCTATTGTTTAAAATGGGTTTATTGTGGACTACACTGAAGCTGAAACTACATGAGAACGCCTCGGTGGTGAGGCCACAAAGTCTCCGCATCCAAAGAAATTGCAGTTTACTAGCTAGCTTCAATTTCCAGCTAGCATTTAGCAATTTAGATATCGTATCGCTACAAAGCGATTGCAACATTTGTAAACACACAAAATTTAAAAAATTGTAACCCGGAACTAAAAATACCGTTTCATAATTATTTCCACTCTGAGTTCTAAAATATTTATATAACCGCGTTTCGGAGAAAAAAAAAATGAAAAATTTGCGTCATTGCTACGGCAGAATTTATTTGATTTTCTTTACCACCACGTTTACAGTTATGAATTTGATGTCAATGATTAAAAATGACACAAAGATTTCATTCTACGAACAGAAGAGTGACAAGCAGGTGAAAACCATATACTCGTATGTAATTGCATAGGCAATAAGCGTATTCAGCCACAGAGTACATTTTATTATTCAGCCGTACCACTATCTGTGCAAAAGTGTTTTTAATATAGTAAGTAATAAATAGTGTAATACAATTTAGATTGATAAAGTGATTTTTATACCCACAGTGGAAAATTATTTCAAAATTTTTTAGTTAATGTCTATAATGTGAAAAAAATTAAATTGTGTGGTTTTATGAAAACACGGTGTGTCCTTCACTGTTACAATAAGTGACATTTAATTTCTTAAATCGCACATAACTTAGAAAAGTCATTGGTGCGTGCCGCTTGGGTTTGAACCCGGACCGCTCGAGTGAGAGGCGAGTTCGACAGCCACTGGGCTGTCACCGTTGTATATTATTGTATACCGCCGGTTATCTACTGTGTTATAAAGAACAATGTATAAAAATGTTCAAGACCTACCTATAATCGCTTCCAGGCGCTTTACCGCAAATTACCGTTTTGCAGTTGCCACGGTTTACTTTTCACCCTTCGAATTCAACTTTTTTAAACAACTTATGAGAATTCTTGAGCATTTTATGGGATTCAACTCAACAGTTTCCTAAAGTCTCATTGAAAAATAACGTTTATTTTCTTAATCAGCAAATAGGTCGCTGAAACTCCGCCTAGAAGTGGAACAGTTATTTAATAAAATACACGTCTAACTCTTTATAAAGCTAGTGTGTATTGCGAAAACTTTGTTTCACAAACGAAAAACAGTATGTTAGTTTGCTTTCTCGCTTAATTGTTTATTGTGTTTCTGTGAATGGCTAAAATATCTCTTCATTATTAATTATAATTTTTTTATAGATAGCTTTAGATAGATATATAGATAGCAAACGAGCTTGCAGTAACACCCTATCTATCGCTGCGGCCCATGACAACTGTGATTTACTTTGAACAATATAAATAGTTAATCCTTTTAGTTGGTGTTAGTAATTGTTAGTAAGAGTCTTGTTCCAAGTCAGCCACAGATACGTTGAGGATTAAGATGGTCGCTTCTAAGAAGTGTTACCGGAAACCTCAGAAATCATAGGTAGTCAAAGGCATAATCAGTACGGAATACGAGTCTCTTCAGTAACTGTATTTATGAAGAGTTAGTTGAAGGTGCGAGTTGGCAGACATATAGTTACTTAGGTTTCGGCAATACACTACAAAAAGAATTATTGAACTTTGCCAGTAGTAGGTACCTATCCTTCGGCGAGAGCATCGACCATTGTTAAAACCGCAAAAAAACTATTCCGTTTAGTTACTTTGGTAATATGTATTCACTGCATTCAACCTATCGATACGGTATTCTCAGGAGTCGATGGCATTTTCTGCGATGCCGTGGCAAAATATTTATTTCTCAATCTATATGATAAGGTACGTTGAAGAAGGCTTCATCTAATTTAGAATTAATGATAACTCACCTAGACAGCAGCCTCCGCGTATAACATGAAAGTGAAACGTTAATTAAACTCTGAGAACGCTACAGTCAAGCTTATTCTACTTTGGGTACAAGCAGTTTTAGCTGGCTGTTTGAAATATCGCATGTCGTGTATTCAGGTTGCACGCGGTTTGTTCTAACCCATTGAACATACCTGTACCTACTCCTCACAGCATTAAGACTTACCTTATGTTTTCAGAAACATGAGTAGATTGCTTGATTTTTCAATTCAATGCTAAGTAGGTAATAAGCTGTTTTTATTGGTACTTATAGGAATAATAATGTGTCATTTAAATCTAATCTTAGATACTTAGTACTACAATTGAGAACCAAGATTGCCTGTAAAAAAGTAAATAATCAGGAACACCTAACCAATCGAAAAAGTTTGTTTGGTAAAAAACAATCATTACACAGCAGAGATTGTGCTATAACTCGGGTTGCAGTGGTCATACCCCGGTCCGGTCGAACTCTAAAGAGAACCTATAAATAGATACGTATCCCATAAAGTTTCTATGTATATACCTTAGCTCTATCATATAAAAAACTATGTTATATTGCGCCCTAATCATCTGAAAGATGAATTTATTTGTGTGTATTAATAGCAAGGTGGCCTTATAGAATTAAGGGCGTATACATATACTTTTTATACGTGCTGCTCGTGTGTATACGCTGTATATTATGCTGGAAGTTATGAAGTTGCTGGTAACCAAATGCAAGTAGCATTTGCCGTCGCGTACTGCTCGTGTTGATGTGCCCTAAGTGGTTAAAGTCATCAAATGAGACCTCAAGTCGCTTCTCCAACATTTGACAACCCACACGAGAATAGGGACAAAGAGCCAGCTCTGTAAATATCCTTTTATCGTGTCTACATCCGCACCCGTCCGACCGGACACTGCACAAAGGATGTCAGAATATAACATACCTACCAATAAAAATAAGAGTAATAGATATTTCGCGGCTTTACCGTATTTCCGGGAAAACAAGACCAATTTTGAATTTTAGAATTCAACCGTGATTCAGAATTCAATAAGTCGTAACATGACCACACGCCTCATCACGCCTGTATTTAATTTTTACAATCTGAGTCTGTACTTTTAACGTCTGTAGATTAAAAAATATTGATCAAACGGAACATATTGCCACAGTATAATGACATACGTTACCTAAAATTATATTTAGCACTAAAAACAAAATATAGAGTAAATAGGTAGATAAAAACACAGAGTAAAGAGATATAAAGTAGGCACCATTCTCGTAATTCTGATACTGAGATAGTTCGCCAACCTTCCATAAATCATCCTAACATGTTCGTTCCTAATTACTTTCTTTTCGTAGCTAATATACTTACCTGCCTACTCGTAGTTTCGATGATTTAATGTACCTACTACCTCTCAATCTTAATATCTACTTATCTATGAACAAGTTACCTAATCACATATAAGTTATTACGTTTTAGATGCTTTCTCAGTCCTCTTGAGTGAGGTCGAATTTCAGCCACTGGGTTATTACCATAGGTAATTACCGCTAAAAGGCACATGTTTTAAGCCGAACCTTTAGGTCAAATATTTATCAGTTGGATCAACCCACAGAACAGATGATCAACCGTAACAAGCCGTAATTTTAGGTCTGTGGTAATAACGACTATTATCAGATCACAGACCTAAAATTACTGGTGAAAAGTGGGTACACACCTCTGCCTCCCCTTCTGGGAAATACAGGCGCGATGTTATATTATGTTTGGTAACAACTACTGAACCGATCGTCGCGATTTTATTATGTCAACAGAGAATTGTTTGTGACCTAGGCACCAATAAATAACAATTCACCGAGTCAATTAATGAGGTCGAGCCAATAACAACCATGTAAAGTTGTTTCTTCAAAACTTTTATAGGCCCTCGAGTATATTCTCCTATTAAAACATGTTGGTTTGCTGATTGCAAATAATATACCTACTAAGGTACTCAACATACTCACTGAATATTTTAAATAGATACTTACGCTTTTAAGACATAAATGCTATAGTATATTATAATGTTCAATGGAATGCTTTATAATATTGTATCTACCTATAGTTAAGACCAAGCAGTTAATAAATCTGTGGGGGAGATCCATGCCCAGCAGTGGGACGTTTATGGGTTGCAGCAACAGCAGTTAATAACAAAAATATTGCAATCTGGGTGGGTGAATATCTTGACTTAGATATTTAATATAAACATTGTTTTGCTAACTATACTTCTGCGGTTAACGGGCATATGATTTGCCAAAGTGCCCGCAGCCTATAACGTGATACAGCCTACAAAACATGATATTATAGAACTTGTTGACTCTGTAAATCTATTGTGCCCGTTAGCGTTGTAAAGCAAAACTTTCCTTCAACTTGTTCTGAAATAACATGAGGGAAATGTAGCAGGCCTTATCTTTCGTTTCGGGGTAGAATACCGGCAGAATATTCTGAAAGTAAAAGTTAGATATAGGCGGAAATAGTAAGAATCAGTGCTCGCTACTGAATTGCTCCCAGAAATTTCTTGATAGAGAACAGAACTGGAACAGTATTAATAGCCTAGCAAGAGTTCATGGATGTTGCTACTCAATCATGAACAACTACTGAAGGAAGTCCTTTATAGATGATAGCTAGAAGTTGGTTAAAAATACTATAAAGCACAGTAGAAAAAGTTATAAAATGTACTAAATAAAATCAGAAAGTATAAAAATAGTAAATACGGAATAAAATATTTTTTGTTTTGAGACAGATTTAAAGGAAAATATAAAAGTAGGTGGTAATAACATGTACTAATAACGATATTATAGACATAAAAAATATGCATCGTAGTTCGTACTACCTATACCTACCTACCTACCGTAGGTACCTAATTAAAACTGGAGCTGGAACATTTTACAAAAATGTTTAATTTTTTTGCAAATTATATAAATAATATTTTAAAAAAACCTTCCTCTTAATTCATGTAGGTTGAGTTGTATGTAACAGAGGTGATGATTTCATAGTCATCCACACGATCTCTCCGGGTAAATAGGTTTTTCAGGCTGAAAATTATACTGAAACAGTGGTTGGTCTCAAATTAAAACAAACAGCTATTAAAGATAATAATGCAGAGCTAAAAAATACCGACCCCTGCGACTTAAATCTAACTTTTGTTTGTCCGACATTTACATTTCAGTGAAAAACAAGGGCTCCTAGTCAGCTTGTTCTGTAGTTTATGCTTCGAAGGTGCTCTTAAAAACAAAGCTTAACTTAACTTCTTCGATAAATCCCGATCAACCTTCTATCTTTCGTCTCTAATACACTTTGCTTCTGGTAGCTACCCAAAACTTTGAAATTAACTTACAAGGCGAAACGTTCACAGATAATAGACGTTAACAAAGACTACGAGAAAGTAATAGAATGTAAAATAAGTTCTGATTAAGTCGAAATGTTTTCCAAACAGACGGAATTAGGTGCAGAAGGATTATGCTTATAAATCGTAACCATTTATATACGAATCGACTAAACTGGTAAAACAATTCCAGTTTCCCATTGTTTTGCTACTTGCAAAACCAGATAAATTTTGGCACATGATATCTTGCCGAGCTTGGAATTAAATCAGACGTTTCGGTTGGTAAGGCGCACTAACTCACCTAGTCGTGACGCTAGTTCCAATACTCTGTAGGCACCTGTAAAACAAGAGCATTTATTTTAGAATAAAAAAGATTTATGTACCTTCTCCACTATTTATTATTACCTATTAATTTCCCTGTAGTCCGAATAATGGACTTACAGTGAACCACGATGGGGAAGGCACGCAGTTTTTCAGTCACGATGATTTCATCGACCACATATTTTTTATTCTTTACTTAATTTAAATGGTTCATTTGTTTGTTCTTCTCCGCCTCAACGGAATGATGGATCGAAGTGTTTTTTTACATAGGTGTAGTTTATATAGGAGAGTGCCATTAGATTTTTCCGCTGAAAATTGCACGTTTACGGTGAAATGGACACTGAAATAATTCTTAAATTTTTAATCGATTGATATCTCTGATAATGGTCGGACTGACTGCGTTTGAAGCTAGGTTTTGATTAGTCGTAATCTTAGAGCCGCGGGGAAAGCTCGTTATTAAATATGTAGATCACAGAATTCTGAACTAGTCGTACATACCAAGTTTCGCCGTGAAGCGTGTAATGGTTCGTGTAATGCTCATATAGCCACCCCACCCTTATCGACTGGCCGCTCGTGTGTGACCTAGTCTTTACTAGGTTACTTTTAACCCGCTAAAAATAATACGGAACAAAACTCAAAGCTAACAAAACTGGAATGCTAATTTAAAAAAAGAGGATATTAAACTCTTTCGCGGCGATGTTGCGAGAGGGTATTCGAATTTTGGGGAGTTCCACTACCCGGACATTCACTCTAGGAATGCCCGGGTAGTGGAATTCTCTACCTTTTGTATCTGATCGTCCCCCTGCTCAACAACGAGCAGGGGGACGATCACAACGCCGATTTACATACAAGTATTTTTCAGAAAAAATTATCATAGTTGTCGAAGCCCCCTTAAAAAAAATATTTGTGTACGTTAATAAGTAACTGAGAATTGAGAAAACGAGCTTTACTAATTAAAAAGTTTCGTATTGTTTGGTTTGGTTATGAGTTATTTTTACTATTCAGAATCGCTGCGACCCATAGACGTCCCACTGCTGGGCACGGGTCTCCCCCACAGACACAGCTTCGGGAGCTCTAGAGCATACTCCACCGCGCTGCTCCACTGCGGATTGGTGGAGTATTCAGAATATTGTGTTAATCTAAAAATAGCATGAAAATCATATTTAGATTACATATTATTATAATACATAGACATGTATTATCTAAATATGATGACCTACCGATTTTCCTATCTCTATAGATAGATTTAAGTTCGTATACCCTCCAGCCGCGTCTTCTATTCTACTGGTTACGTAATCCCGATCTGAATCTTTCTCTATTCTATGTAACTTCTGTTTATTGTTTTCATATTAACCCACAAACGCGTTTACCTATTTATTTCGAAAAGATTTCCTGCTCAGTGTAAGAATCATCATCATATCATCATCATTTTTATTGATAGGATAACAAACCACGATGTAGGTACTCGTATACAGCCCTGGACGAACTCAAAAATGAACCTTAGTAAATGCTAAGGTTTTGTCTGCAACATACATTGTTATATAAACATCCTTTGTATTGCAATGAGAGTTTTAGTTATGTATTGAAATAAATTACCCTATTCATAATAATGTATTCGTAGAATACATGACAGGTATAATTAATATGTAAATCTCATTATGCCTGTATACCTTTCAAAGTAACGTAATGTCAATCAAAAGCTATTTAGCTGGAGATGAACATTAATATAAATAATAATTTTATCTACAATTTTCTAAAATATATGAAAGCCAAAGCCAAAGTAGCAAAGCCACTAAAGCTGAGATGAGCTCCACATTAACAGGTTTATTTGTGATTACGTCTCAAAGCAATCACTATTGGACTACGTTGGTTCTGGGTGCTGATTAAAAGCCCAAATATGTCTTAAGCTGAATATCACTACTTTGATGTTTGGACTGTAAAAGAAGGTGAAATTTAAATGAAGCTCTATTAAGTGGTACTTTTCACTCTACGCTTCCCATTTTTAGTGCATTTTAAGATTTTATAAAAGAAACTGTAGAGGGCTCTTTTTAAAGATAACAGTGGCCTCCAGAGACCATTAAGTTTATTTTAAATATAAATTCTCCACTTCCGCTGCGCTACCGCGTTCGTATGATATTTTCTGCATTTTTCTTCGGACATGAGACGAAGCTTGTGGGTAAAGCTTAAATCGCTAAAATCAGTCTCGTGAAATATTCACTACTTTCGATATATGAGAGGGATATCTCGGTAGGTCCCTGTAGATTTCGCATTGTACTTGATCTACGGACTTGCTCCAAGTATTCAGGATAAAGGGTATTAGATAACGGAAGACCGATCCAAATATTGCTTATTCAGTACTATATAAGTAGGTACATTGGGTAAATAATAGAAAGAGAAAATAAATCAACGGCCGGTGGCAAATCAACGATGTACTATCAATATTCCCGTACCGATATAATACTGAAAGTAAGTCCCACACAAATTGTATTACGTATTCCTGTACAACATAGAAAGGGATTTACTTAGCCAATCTGGCAATCCTTCATCTCCGCTACAGCGTAGAGCTCAGTCGAAATGATATTTATCGTTTTCCGTTCCTAGTCAATCGCGCACAATAGAATTGTATTACTAGCTAGGCAGAAATCGTTGACTTTTATGTTTACAAAACAATTCAACGCACACATTTTCACCATATTGTTTTCTGCTGATACCTTGTTTATCCAATTAATCCTAATTAACTGAAATAAAAAACCACTAGACGTGTATGACTGTATAGGTAAAGCACCAAGTTTAGTTGAATCGCGAAAAAAATTAACTATTATTTGTAAAAAAATTAACAAATAATGTTTTGTCATTTTTTCTCGAATTCTGAATTGAGTTTTCAAGTAAAGAAGACAAAACACTCAATTGTACGGCACTTTTAGAATAACATTAAACTCCCGATTGATTAATTCAGGAACGGTTCCATCGTTCTAGCACCTATTTATACTATGTACTCTCTGCATAGATCTTGGTTTTATTTCTACGCTTTGTTTGTTATATAAATGCAGGTACCCAGTCTCATAATTAAGACAAGTTCAAAGGATAGTAGACCGAGTTTATAGACGATTATATGCTGATGCTGTATGTTCGCTCTATTGGATAAGTAAAAGACAGATACACAAAGGCAGCAAATACGAGTAAAATTCAGTGATTAATGGAATAAGCGTGTATTCAAAAAATGTGGTTCGATTGTTTTTAATTTACCTTGTCTGTGCTAGCTATAGGTACAATGTATTTTTACTTTCAAATAAAAATAAATGTTTTCACAAGCATGAAAAATATGTGTTGACAAGCAGTGTTGAGGTTTAATGTAGCGGTCGTATTTATTCGGGTACGGGAATGATACGGTAATTCATGCAAGATGGCCTTTGACAGACCACAAAGGCAGAGCATCCGCACTTCATAGTGCTTCGTCACATTCGTTTAAACTTCTCACACACATTATCCTGACAAACAAGATCCAACTCTGATTTATATGTTAAAATTCTATACATTCTTGGCACTCAAGCTAGAATTAACATTCTTCCTCCTTGTAGTCGTTCGTAGAGGATGAACTAGCAAATATATACTCTCGTTGTCTAAAATATAGGTACTCGCCCATCAACAAATCATCTGTATTTTTATACAGACTGACAAACATATAGCTACAAACACCTGCAAACTGATCCACCACCATATCCATATGGACACGTCCATATGGAAAGTTTGAAAGAAACTTTTCACGCTCTATGTACTACTTGTACTATTAAGTATTCTGTGTCTACTTGAAGCCCTGCATGTCGTAGCTCTATAGAAAAACCTCAACCAGTTTTGGACTTTTAAAAGGAGCCTTCTATTTACGATCTCTCATTCTTTCGTATA
Source organism: Carterocephalus palaemon (assembly GCA_944567765.1). Classification (NCBI taxonomy): domain Eukaryota; kingdom Metazoa; phylum Arthropoda; class Insecta; order Lepidoptera; family Hesperiidae; genus Carterocephalus; species Carterocephalus palaemon. The sequence goes on along the minus strand of OX155643.1, from coordinate 6,044,421 downwards.
TAAATGAGCGTTTATATTGGACAAATCTGATGAAACTGTGCCTCCAGCAAACTGTGCCAATTTGCACTTGAGAAGCGTACACTCCGTCCATCTCATTTGTGGATGTAATGCAATGGAGGACACTAATAGATTAACGACACAATGCCTTTGATGCTGTCAATGCAGTGTTGTGACCAACCACCACGATCGATTGGTACCTACAAACAAACGTTATAAAATATAGTTATTTGTAGTCATATGAGACGACACAAAACAAATTGTTTCATCATTTACCAACATGTTACAAACGACATTCGAGTCCGATTTTACAGTTAATTACTTACAGCAAAAACTGACAAAGCAGGCGTGAAAATACGCCCAAAACATTTTGAGTACACTAATGATTTCACGCGAACCTCAGTCGACCCAAATTTATATTTTAGGCCGAAAGGTGAAACCCGAGTGATTTAGGACTTTTGTTGCCTCAGTAGAATAGGTAATAGAATAGATAGGCCACAGTTCGCCGGTTCTAAGAAAAATGGGGCCTAAATGTGAACAAGTTTCGCGCTGATGATACTGTTGTAATACATCTATTAATATTTATCATAATACCTTTCCCTTTATTTATTTAAGATTACCTCCTACTATCCTATTGCCTATTTGTAAATTTTATTCTATAAAAAAAGTGAATGTTCAGTACATGACAGTGCTGAATAATATGTATAATCTAAATAGCCTTACCTCATATATATGTGTTTAACGCTCAGAATACACAACGTTTAACGACTCTGAGTACCCTTCCCAGTGACCCTTATGTCTCAGTTTCGCTCCCCAATGGGAGCTCATAACATACTCAGATTTGGTTTACAAAATTGGATTATTTTCTGAAATCTTGTATTTCATATTACCTAGAAATTAGAAGATCATTAGTATTATATCAGAATAAAATATTAAAATTATTTATAGGTACTCATGCTTTAACTGTCAACAAATTTCTTGCACTGGTAATAAATAATTTCTAGCTTACATGTCATGTCAATATTATAAATGTAACAATAGGTATGGCATATAATTATTTTGCTGAAATATAGTAGTTATTTATCAGAATTTTTTTACATGTATTTTAAAAACTGTACCTAAAAAGTATTCGGATTTGTTTGGGAATGTTTTTAACAAGTTTAATGTATAAAATCTAAACAGGAAGGAATGTAAGAATTTTGGTACGTTTTATAATGAAAAACTTTCTTCAGAACTGATAGTAATCAAATGTACCTACTGATTGGCTCATATATTCCTGGGCGACCTATATTCAGATATTCAAGCGCCACATGTTCAGATCACGGTTTTAATGTAAGTATGTTGGTCCAGATACTTCAGAAACGATGTTACGAGTAGATATCATAAGATCTTGATATGGGTATTGGCTACTCAGTTGTGAGAAGAATCAATTTATATGAAACCTATTTGGTTCCATTTAGAGTTCCCCCAGGGCATTACCATCACCCGCCATGGTACCAAGTACCATTATCTACCGCGTGATAACTGTCCTTATATCTACCGCGTGATAATTGTTCTTAAGGCAATTGTGGCCCGGTTGGAAAGGTGTAATTTCCGGTTACACTTTTTAGAGGCGATCATTTCAGTCCTCATGGGTCTCCTCACATCCGTGACTGACTTAAAACGAGGTTGATACTAACAGGACAATTACTTATATCAGCTAACAATATTAACATCACTAACAGTGCCTGCCTCAGTCCTTATAGCCACTAACGATCTGACCAACTAATGTTCTTATTAACTCTCTCTGCTAACTGGAAAAACCAATATTCTAGTCCCTATTAGAGTCTTGTTCACAGTCATGAACGGCAGCGGTTCCGTGGTTTTGCAAGCTCGTTTGCTTATATCTATAAAGAAAAAAGTCAATTGCGTACATACCTACGTAACAATTTCCGATCAAGTTTGATAGTTCTTTTTATGAACAACAATGTCAAAATATTGTTCATTAAAATAATATTTTGACATTGTGACTTTACCAATATTGTGACTTTTCATAGATTTCTTAGATTTAACATTGTTCTGTGATCGTTTTCATTTGTGATTCATCAGAATACCCTTTTTAGCATGATAAAGGTACTCTTATACGTATATAGCCTGACTATTCAGTGGTGAGAAGACTGGCTATCGTATTAACGTTGTTTTCGAGTTTATGGTTCAATCGAATGAATGTCCAAATTAATGTAAAATGTAAAATGAACATATTTAAAATGGAGGAGAAGATAAAGGCATAGATTTTTTTTATGGATACATGATAGCAAACGAGCTTGCAGCACCACCCATCCGCTGCCGCCCATGACAACTGTGACTGACTTTGATTCAATTAGGGACTGGGATGGTTAGTCCAATTAGTTGAGAGAGTTAATACGAACATTAGTTGGTCAGTTCGTTAGTAGGTATGAGGACTGGGGACTGTTAGTGATAGTTACAGGACTAACTATCGAAGTATAGTTGTTGTTAGTAATAGTCCAGTTAGTACTTGTTAGTAGGAGTCTCGTTCTAAGTCAGTCACAGATGGCCGATAATGGTTTCCAAACCAATTCATTATATTCAAGCAAAGTAAAAAATATGATTTTAACAATACCAGCCAGACAAAAGATGATATTCAAATTCTGATTTCTACAAGTAGATTCATTTTACAATGGACCGAGGTGAAGTTTGAATGGTTCCTTGGAGCGGCCTTGGCGCGAGTGCTCCCCAGCTGAGGGCTCGTCTCAAGATACGATCTAACTTAATATCTACGGCCTACGGTATAATGCCTTCATATATTTGCATAATAAAATCTATTCTGCCAATTAAATCCTAAGGATGTTATATCAATATTATCTTTATTACTGTTCAGTACCTATTGCTGTGTAATATAAATGTATTTTGTATTGGAAATTATTTCGTATTAATTAATCGTTATTCTATCATAATTATTATCCAACAAAATGATCTAAAATGCAAAGCCTAGTTTCGCAAACACAATCGTAGCATATGATTTATGAAATAAGATAATACTTTGACTTTAATAATACTTTGAATAAGATAATATTTTTACAGTGACCTCTAGTTGTATTTAATACTGATTGAAAATGTTATGACGGCTAAAAATCTATCAAACAAAATGCGTAGTTTAGAATCCCAGTGACAAGCGTAGCACATGTTTTTCAGTTTATACTGAAGAACATATGTATACTCTATTATATATATGTATACTCTATTATAGAGTAGGTATACATAATTAAGTACATTCATGGACGCTGCGATCAACTTGCACGCACCATCTAATATTGACGATAATACACAACAGAATAAACAGTATAGAGTTGCGTAGCGTCGTAGCAAAAAGCGTAGCACAAGATTTTTAGACCCTAAATATTGACGTCGCCACACCATCTCTGGTCTTCTGAACCAGAGTATAATTATTAAAAACAGGTTAATTAACTTCGAGCCTGTTGGAAAATCTATAGCCTACTTTTTGGCGACTTGTAGGTCTGATTCTAATTTTTAATAAGTATCAAATGTATATATAATATGTCTTAATTTGTAATAAAAAAAAAATAAAAAAAATTGTATATCAAAATAGATTTTAAAAACAAAATATGGTCAATTACTAAATGCTAATATTAGTTTATGTTTACTTACGTGTATATAAATCAATTATAATAATATAATTAATTAGTAGTTAAACTCAGAAATTATTCGCGGTTACATATGTTTCCCGATTTAATATTTGGAATCTGTGCAATTACTTATTAGTGATCAAGACCCGTGGTCAAATATACCCATAATTGTAACTCCTAGAACTTCTCCACTACTACCATAAATAAATAAATAAAAATAGCCTTTATTCGCTGACCTTTACAAAAATTACTTAAATTATACTTATAAACATTTTTTTTTTGAACGATATTATATTTAACTTAAATGCTAATAATTATTTATGATTTTATCCAGCCACCAGGTCAGGTTGTCCTGTGACATAGGCCTCCTCTAACTCCCTCCACTACTACCATACCGGCGGTTATATATTTTCGCATTGAAGTCTCTGAAGGCGTATTAAAGTAACGAACTTTTGCATTTATAATATAATTTTAGAGATAATTAAATTACGGGAGCCATTCACGAGTAAAATTTAGTATTCTTTGCGCGGTACAGCTACAGAGACACCTCGAGCTGCGCAAATGGATATGAAAATAAAATACGAGCGTGACTGCCGTTTACAGCGCCGTTTATAATTTATATGAATAAAGATCGGCTTTTATTATAGCCTTACATTCGCGGCGCTATATGAATATTAAAAAGGCGTAAAGCATTTTAATGGAATTTCAGGTTTGCACAATCGTCAATAATTGTAAAATTGGTTCTTTTTTATTTTATATGCTATTCCTTTTCAAAACATCTAATATGTTTCCGTCCACCGAAGATCGAAAATTTCATAATAGATAAGCCTTATGTGATCCTTTATTGTGTGTACTATACTATATACTATAGTATATTATACTATACTATACTATACCTTTGCCCACCACGCTAGCCAAGTGCGGATAGCAGACATCGCATGCCTTCGACAACATTATGAAGAACTTTCAGAACTTCATGCAGGATTCTCTCGATGTGTCCTTCACCGTTACAGCAAGTGACATTTAATTTCTTAAAATGCACATAACTTAGAAAACGCAGTGTACGCCGCCGCGAGCTCGTTCGCTATCGAAGATGACCATCGTAATCGATCGAAACTAGTCGGCCTATTTCCGATTTAAATAACACGTGAATAAGCCGGTAATTTCAACTATAAATTACAAAAGACATCGTGCCGCTTGATTTGAATCCGGACCGCTCGAGTGAGAGGCGAGTTGGATAGCCACTGGGCTGTCACTGTTTTGCCAGTTATGTCCAATAGGTTCATGGAAAAAGAACTTGTTAAATTAAAAAATAACTTGGATCTAGGTAGATAGGTAAGTATTTCTTGTATATCTTAGGGAACGTAAATTTGCATAAGTATCAGTAACACGTTTTAACTAAAATGTATGCGAATGACACAATTATGTAAGTAGGTAGGTACGTAAGTATGAGTAGTGTCTATAATTTATGCAGCAGGTACCTAAGAGTTCGCGTGCTAGAAAACGCTTGGAAGTAGAATTTACGGTCGCTAGTTAAGATTTATCAACATGGCTGGTAGGAAAGATAAACTTTTAACGCTTTTTCGGACAAAGCTTTTAATTAATCACAGTACGTATTTATTTAGTGTTTTATTATTTTCAAGTGATTTTTGTACATTTTGTCATACCTATTTTATCCACGTTAAACGTATGTCGGATTATTAATTGCCTGAATTGGAGAGTATGTAGTTGTTGTTTATTTATTTAATACTAGTGGACGCCCGCAGCATTGCTCGCGTGGAATTAGACATGTAAAGAATTTCGTTTACACCTAATATTATTTATTATATAGCCTACGTCACTCAGTGAAGATGCAGCTTTCTAATTGTGAAAGAATTTTTGAAATCGGTCCCAAGTTTTTGTGTGAAAACATTACAAACAAATCTTTCCTTTTTAAAATCTCTTTATAGTATAGATATAATAAGATTTTATTTCTACAGTTTCAGTTTGGAAAATCTCTTTGCATAGACTAGTTAGAACACCGATTCGAATGTTCGATAAAGGATAAAGAGATCCATCGTAACATATATTTGTCTATCCAAATACTGCTTTGTAAGACGAAGTTTGTGGCTGCTGTGTACGTGACCGGCGTGGGATATAACGACGCACTCGCAGACTGCATAGACGGCGGCTTTAATAAAGTTTTATGAGTTAACTTGCGTAGCCTGCGCGAGCAAGATATCGTTACCAGGTGTAATATATTCCCGTATTTGCATGTACCTGTACCAACGTACATACATAACCTGTACGCAGAAGAAGATACCATCACCACATCCATTCTAACTCTTGTACTATATAAGCTAAAGTTCAAGAAGCTAAACATGAAAAAATAAATTAAACTTTATATTAGAAATCAGATATATAGTTTTAAACCAGTACCTACTACTACAACCCTTTCAACGAGCTGACAGTGACCGAGTTTTCTTATATATGATTCTGAACGGACATGTTGACTCTAGTTTTCTATTTCAACTTCTGAATTTCCCCATATCAATACTAGAACTAACTCTCGCCGTAACATAGAAAAACTTGATCACAGATTACTAAATAGTTCTTACTACGTAAACTTTATTAAATAGTAGATATTATACTATTCCATTATACTAAATAATATTAAACCCACCATGAAAGATTATTCGGGTCGACCTTTCAGGAATACGAAGATATACGGATCTCTCCAACGCACACATCATTAGTCAATGCGCCACGGGTGTCTCGTGTAACGTTTTTTACTGTTGCTTATGGAGCACGTGTTTTCTCGTCCTGTTTCCTTTGCTGTTTGAACCGTGTTTGTTATGTATAGTCAAACCCCAATTCTAATTTTAAATCAAATAAAATTATCAGCACTTCAAAGGTTGTCCACTGCTGAATAAAGACCTCCCCATAGTTGGAAAAAGTAAAGTAATTTAAGGCCGTGGTAGCCGCAGGCAGTAGGTACTCCGCAAAGCAAATTGCCGAGAAACTGGCTTACAGTTTGGCAAATTTAAGATAATGGTAGTTCTGTAACACTCTTTTAAATACATATAAATAAATCATATGGATAAATAAATTTTAAAAAAATACAGGTGTCACAAATCTGCTTTGCTAACTAACTACATTCATAAGTAGAGACGTTGGACCAAACTCCTGTAATTTTTCCATCATCGCCTTTTGAACTCCAGAATCAATGCAAGAGTGTCATAAAGATGAAAATTAAGATTCAATAAAGTATCTATCTGTAATATTTTATATACTCAATTTATATAAAGTTCTATCTGAAATAGGCTGCAAATCTCTTGAGAGCTAAGCGGTCGCCTACAGAAACTATGTTTGATCGGTACCTACATACCTAACCTATCATAACCTTCAATCTATTTGTTTTACAATGCTTCTAGGGAAAACAAAATAAAGTCGCCGCGCCGATAGTTCCACTGATATAGGTTTTGCTACCTAAAACATTTACACTATGATAACAAGCCTTTGAAGCACGAAAACAACAACTGAAACAACTTACATTATGTCCAATTTTCTAATTAGACTTTGCAAGAAACACTGGTACGTAATCGTCATCGGGAGACTGAAAGGGAATTGATAAAGCTATTAGAACACTAGAGTTAATTAGCGGTGGTTTAGTTAAGTCTGGGTAATGAGGCAGTCTGCTCGAAGACTGCTTTTAACTTTTCTAATACCCACGATGAATCCAAAAAGGTACAGTCGGTACCTATACTTGCTACTATATGGAGGGTTATATGTCCTCTTATTCGTAAAAGTAAAGTAGAATCACACAACACGATATTTATTTAAATATGAAAAGGAAAATATGGACCTTATATATCATGCCTGTATTTCCCCGAGTGGGTAGTCACAGGTATGTAATGTGTATGCACCCACTTATGATCAATTAAAAATTCGTTTTCTTGTCTCAGACCTTTACCGTGGTTTCCGCTGTCAGCGTTTCTTCTTCGAAAAGTATTTTTTTGTTATTACCCTGGGCACTTCGAAACGCCCACTCTACAGCCTCCGCCTGTTTCACCTTTACTATAATTAATTTAACTGAACAGAAGCAACAGAAACCGTCGGAAACTGGGTCAATGACAGACTCCAGAATAGAACTCACTCAAGGGGTGGATGAGCTCCATTGTTATCCGTCAAGAAACGGTGACAGCATTATCATTTGATTTCTCTTATTCTATTATTTAAAGAAAAAACAGTCTCTAGGCTGATATTCTTTAGTGAATTTCTTTTCTTCGGGTAACTGATGACGCATCACTTAATTAACAGTTGTCTGTCAACAAAAACTCAATATAAACTTGACCGGCTTTTTGGTATGATAATGATGCAACGCGTTCTATCAGATCCCGGAGGCTTATATGGGAGGAATACAGGATTCACTCCCGTTCACTCTACATCACTCTACATAGTAAAACTTTAAACTAACCTACGTACAGGCCATCTTAAGCCTCGTAACCACTGGGGTGGTCCCGTGTGGTCGGAAATAACGGTACCACCGCCCGCCACGGTACCTAGTACCATTTCTGCCGTGTAATAATTGTTTTTAAAGCAATTATTGTCCGGTTGGCAAGATGAGGTTTCCGGTTACAGTTCTTTAGAGGCGACCACCTTAGTCCTCAAGGGTAGCAACACATCTGTGACAGACTTAGAACGAGACTCCAACTAACAAGTACTAACTGGACTATTACTAACACCAACTAACAGGACTAACTATCACTAATAGTCCCCATTCCTCATACCTACTAACGAACTGACCAACTAATGTTCTAATTAACTCTCTCAACTAATTGGACTAACCATCCCAGTCCCTAATTGAGTCTTGTTCAAAGTTAGTCACATTTGTCATGGACGGCAGCGGATGGATGGTGCTGCAAGCTCGATTGCTATTTTGTATCCATAAAACTACAGCCATACCTACTACCCATAAATGTTTGGCACGGGTCACTCCCACAGCAAGAGATGTCTTGAGTATATTCCACAACGCTGCTCCCTACACAAGGCCCCCTACAAGGCGTAGCGTTATGGTCACACGACCGCGCCCGACGTCGCTTTACTCGGTTGATCACACACGATCGATGCGAGCCAGTCCTTCCTAATAATATATTAAAAATTTAAATTTCTATATAACATCACTAAAGCATTCTCGATTGAATAAACTTTAAGCAGATTCGGTGAGACTACTTTGCATTTCTCATAGGCTAGGGATTCATGGTGCTGAAACTCGTAAAAAAAAAGGTATATGTTATGAACATTACAGAAAGAGGAATTCTGCATAAATGTTTTAGCTGTAAGGTTGCATGGAAATTTAGCATACTTATTCCTCTAAAACATTAACATAAAATCCAACTTCAAAGAAAAGGAATATTTCGCAATATTATTAACGTTCCCCTAATGATGGAAAAGACAGTGTTTTTGTAGACTCATCCTAAACATTCCTCATTAAAATATTTTGCAGCACTGATTTTGCTCTGAACTTCACAAACCGTCGTCCTGTGCACTGTGAATGGTTATAATTATAATATTTACTAATATTGTAAAGCGGTAGAGACTTTTTGTTTGTTTGTTGAAGCGCGCTAATCTCTCGGTAGTTCTAGACTAGCATTCCATTTTAAAAAATGAGAAATAATAGTATAGACTGGCTAACTTCCCGAACGCTGCCCAGCCGATTTGAAATCTGCGAGTGATCTTCCTCGAAGTTTAAGAATCACCCACGTAGATGTAAATGTACTCGCTTATACAAAAACGCCCAGGACGTTTTCTGTTTACTCTGCGTCGCGCAGGGAAACGAGTAAAACACTATCTTCATTAGTTTTTTACCACTGAATTTTATGGAGGCTAAGAACAACGTATGGAGGTGAAGTTATAGATGTAAATAGAATTACCATTCCCACTTAATACGAGTAGATCTATCCTACCCATGACATGAAACGAAATACGAATGTACCTACTAGCGGAATCGCAAAAATCAGCCCCCGGTAATGACAGGGAGGGGAAAATTGTAGGTATGTAATTTGGCGCCATTGTTACAAGGAAGTCAAGGTTTATTTTAGTATACTTAGATGTATTATTTAATCATACGTGAGTCTAATATATACCTATAGGTATTGTAACATTGTAGAGCGTTGATTATTAGAGGTTGTTCGTCTGCGTATGAATCTTTAATACGATTGAAGTTTGGTTCCTTAGAAACGGAGATCATATACGTATCTTGATACATATTAATTTCCAGAGTTATAAAGCCAACACCATAATACTTTCATTGTCACACCATGCCTTAAACCACCAAGCTGGCTAAGTACGAATTGGCAGATTTCACATGCCTTTGAAAACATCAAGAAGAACTCTCAGTCATGCAGATTTCCTAACGATGTTTCCATCGCAAGTGGCATTATATATATATATACACCTATAAAAGATACATTCTTGTGTAAAGATAATTACTACATATTAAATACACTTTATGAATCGAACTGTACCTACAGAAATTACCTAGGTCTTGTAGAACAGAATCACGGTACGGGTGATCTGGATATATTCACAATGAGATTTTAAAGATATGGCTGAATGACACATAGTTACTTAAAATCATATAATATTATGTTAAACTTGTAATTGTAATTCTTAAATAGTGTAATAACATTTATTTTTAGAGATGAATAAAATTAACGGAAAACCAATTTAAGTAAATATTTACCTACTTTTTATAAATGAGCTGTCATTTTCCTCTGTAAAAAGTACATTACTTTCTACGGCTTTTTGTGGCAAAGTCGCAATCGAATTTGCCCCTCATTTCCCTGAAGTCTTTTAACTTTTGGGTTAATTAAAGTCGCTATTGTTCCCGTAATTTGAACGTCACTTCAAATATGCACAGCTAGTTTGCTTTATAGCATAAATTCGTGATTAAAATCGTGATTGCTTTTGTCCGAGAAAATTATTTTTAAAAGAAGTTTAAATTATGATGCCTATCTTAGCATCGCGCAACCCTAAATGGCGGGTGAAGTTGGCATACTAAAATAGTGTAGGTACTGTACATAGTTTCATACTGTAGCGTATGAAAGGAGGTAAAAAGCTTAGTAGTGGTTTTTTCAATGATTCCTACTCGGGAAGTACTCGGGGGTTTGCGTTATCTGTCAAACGCTTAGCTGCAACCTTTGTTCTACCCTCGTATCTGTCACAAGAGGTAATCATTTCTTGATGTTAATCGGTGTATGTGTGTTGGATACCACTGCCCACCCCTTTAAGAAAATTCAGGTTTAAAACTATGTTATTATCTAGTTAATTACCTGAGTGAGTCACCCGTCATCGACATGAAACTAACACAGGCACAGAACTCTAAAAGCTGATAATTTTTGCGTAACTACTTAATAAAACAATTTACATATATGTAAAATAATACATTTACTGTTATTCTAAGTAAACTTTAATTCGGTCAAATATTTTTTTGAAAATATGAGGACCATTGTGATTTGGTTTATGGGCATGTTTTTCACGTGCTGGTAGAATGCTATCACAGCTTCTTCCGGCCCCGTAAATGTCATACATCGCATCAAATCCTTAATTTTAGGAAAATTAAAGAAATCGCATTTTTTTCAAATTTTAACATTATGAGCGGTCCAAAGCGCAAAACTTTAAGTGTGCCCTATGTAACGCACAAAGATAATGATCTAATATTTTATTCATGGCGCGGGCGTTTGTTTCTTTCGTTCATTAACTTTATTCAAATTTATTAAATTCTACAATATCGTTGCAAAACCTTATTCCCTATCTATTGCTAAGTTTAGATAAATTATTTAATATAATTTACTGAAGCCCCAATATAGTAGGTACTTCGGCAATAGGTAAGCCTGTAAAAAAGGAATGTGTCACTGAAATTCAAAGAATAAAATTAATTAAATTTCGAATTTTTGCACATAAAAGCTCCTTTGAACCTTAGTGATCCTTGCCCAAAGCCAAAATGTTTCTTGTTATTAAATAACTTTTATCGACCTACCGACCAGCCGTTTTACGATATTTACACAGACCCTCACTCTGAGCTTTCCGCTTTGCGACCTAATATAATACACTCTTAGTTACTTAGTACCTAACCGTGAAGCCATTTCGTAGAATTGTTTCTACAGTAATTTCACTCTCTATTAATCCTTTTATGAAGGGGAGCGAATTTTATTTGTACAATTTTACGGATTCCTAACCTTACGAAAACTAAACCTCTTCATGATTTTACCATTTCTACCTACTATAGTTCATTGTACTCACTACTACTATTGATAAATAGTTAGCCCTGGAACTTATTACCCGCAGAAATACCGATACATAACAGGTAGTTCTAAGGCTAATGACTAAGTGTGTGTGTTAAATTTGTGTTTTAGACCATAATAATCCGTGTATAATATGTATATATAAAACACTGCCTTCCTTTCTAGTTTAACTGATTCATGGCCCCAAGTCTATATAGGTAATGGCTATCCCCTGCAAATTTTATGTTTAGCCGGGACAATTTAAAGATGGTCACTGAAGTTACAATAGACCCTTTGAAACTGGTGACCTACCAGTCAGTTAGATTAACTTATTCGCGTAGTTCGTGTAATGTAGTAATAATAATTAACTGTCAATCTCAATTTAATATACCCAGGTAAATATTTATCCGATCGTGTTTGTCTCTCCAAACAAAAGAATGTTTATCGTACCATGTTATTGGAATATTTGGAGGCAGGTATTTGTTATGATTATGTATTAGATTTAAGTAAGCAATAATCTACCTCCTAGTAGAATAAATATAAACCATATCTATCCGGCAAATATTGATATAATTCAAATATGGTATGTCTGTACCTACCTTTAAAAAAACAAAGACCCTGCTCTGCTGATCAATAATTTTACCACGGACTACATATATGATTTTTTTAAAGTAATATTTCTTGGATGTTAAACAACAGCAAATAAAAGACAAATCAAGACAAGTGCCAAGAAAGCGAGCCCTTTTAGCCTTTCGCTGCGACCCATAGACTACTAGTCACGGCTTTCCCCATTATACACTACTCCGGCAGGTCTAGAGCATATTCCACCACGCTGCTCCAATGCGGATTGGTGGACGGGTTAGTGGCCAACCCAGTTTCGAATGTTCCCAAGCCACCCGAAGGTCTTTGACAAGGCTTAGCGACTGTTTCCATTGAAAACAACCGGGACCGACGGCTTTACGTGCCCTCCGAAGGCCGATAGCGTCCATGAAATTTTGCCACTAGCGGTCACCCATTCACAAACCGACCGCGCCCGTCGTTGCTTAACTCTTTCGATCACATTGAATCGACGCGAGTCATTGGGCTATGGACGCTACTAGTAGCCTTAGAATAAAATATCACATCCCAACTCTACTCGTACATATAAAGCACTACATAACCTTAACATATATAAAGCACCGCCGTAAATACACTGCCACTTGCCACTCATGGCAACTATGACGGACCTCGACCAAGACAAAAGCCTCGTTCAAAGTCAGTCAAAGAAGCGTTGCTATACTTGGGAACTAAGATGGTCGCCTTTAAATAAATGTTTTGTTTCAACCAATTTAGAATAACATTAATACTATATCTCTTTTCTTTAATTATTTTGTATTTACTTAGACTTTTGTCAGGCTGGTCCAATCACCTCATAGCGAAATAAATTATTTATTTATAGAAAAGTGTAAGCAAACTACCAAAACCCATTCTACAAACGGATATAAATAAACGCAACAGACTCACGCCAACGTGGGTAAAAAATAAGTAATTTATCAAACCGAGTATAAATATTTCATCTGAGAAATAAATATTTACCCCTGTCGATATTCGAAACGGACCCGCGGTACGACAGTTATTCACGCGTCCTTGATCGTCGCGCAATGCGACGGAGTCGTCGTCTTTAGTAAAAATGTTAGTGTGAGTACCTTTTAGTGCCCACCCCGGGGATTTAAAAAAAATAGCATAGAGAATGAATCCTGGAAATTGTAAAATCATATACTAATAATTAAAAATGTGAAAGTTTATTTGAATGTTTGTTACTCAATCACGCAAAAACTGCAAAACGGATTTAGACAGAAAGTTGGCACATAGGTAGACGATAACCTAGTAGCATTTATTTTAACATGGGATGCTTTGCACTTTATTGTTAACTAGTGGACGCCCGCAGCTTCGCTCGCGTAGAATTAGACCCATTAACGACGTCAACCCGTCTAAAGACTTCAAAAACGGCAAAGTTTCATACTAACTTTGCACCCCCGTTTTACCCCCTTAGGGGGTGAATTTTCAGAAATCCTTTCTTAGTGCTCCCCTACATTATAAAAGGAACCCCTGTGCAAAATTTCAAGTTTCTAGCCCTTATAGTTTAGGCCCTGCGTTGATATGTCAGTCAGTCAGTCAGTCAGTCAGTCAGTCAGTCAGTCACCTTCTCCTTTTATATATATAGATATTGAAAAGCTATCTGTCACACCGGAAACAGATACACTAATTCATAACTTGATTAGACTTTTTCCGCGGACGAAGCTGCGGGCAAAAACTAGTTAGTATATATAAAAAGTTACAGCCCATAAAGTGTGGGCACCCAGTTCTCATAGCCTAGGTACTAACCAGATGTCGGAATGTAGGTATATGAAGAATAGTATAAAGGCAAGTGGGTCCGGGGCAGTGGTATATAATGTAAGCAATGAAGTATTTTTGCTGTATCCATTTCTAGGTATATAATCAATATGCGGTGACAGAGACGCCATCCCGACAAGCATCTGCGGGAAAGCCACGCACACATACAACAATTTATTTCTCACCGCAATAACCTCAATCTGCAGATGTAGGGGAATATCGATTTGTAGATGGGATTTTGTGGCGAACGTTATGGCAGGGCAAATAACTAAGCATATTACTTTATTTGTTCCAGATAACGAAAGACAGTGACAGAACATCAAACTACGATAGAACTACCTACATCTCCTTGTAAACCTACTTGTCCTCGAGCGAATTGGTAACTATGTACCCACCTACTTTCCTATTGTTGATCAATAAAGAGAGGAAATCTGAGAGGAGACCCGTGCCCAACAGTGGGACAGCGAAAGGGTTGTGATTATGCGAATTTGAACCTGGAATCCGAGAAGAACATTTTAAGAGCTACCTATGCTAGCACCGCTTTTAAGAGCTATTTATACTTCACCAAAACCACAGAACTGCAACTGCAATGCTCAAAGTCAAGCTTGCAATTAAGGCTACGAAAATTGACTCAGTCGACTCCGTCCGCGCACAGTAGACATTCATTTATAACTCTGACACCCCATTGTTAGTTGCAAAATGTTGTCTGTAAATTAGAACAAAATATTCATATTTACCTACTGCCTCGGTAAAATTTATTTTTCTGTTCCTATATTTATTTCTAAACTGAATTTGTAAATAAATAATGTTGCTTAACTGCATATTAAATTATTAGGTTATCTATTTACATATTAGGTACTGGCTTGTTGGAAAAACTACTACCTGAGTGAAGATTATTATTTAAAATGCAACACTGCTGCCAGCTGTCATAGACTCGATATATAGACCTGCTGACTCTAAAAATGATCCTTCGGTATATGAGTATATTAAATACATGTAATTAATTTTGCATGCCATAAGAAATGGAAAATGTGAGGTAACTATGTAATTGAATATCCTAAACTTGTAACCACATTTTTGCAAATAAATAGGTATTATCTTATCTTATCTAGGTGCGGACAACCTACTTGGAACTCATTATTTATCCGTATGGCCACAGAATAATAGTGCAAGTATGGCCCAAAAGAGTGGTGACCTTCTATTACCTTATATTATTTATTTAATCCATCTGAAACTAACACTCCTTATTAGACATGTAAGTAGGTATGATATACTTACATAAGCAAAAAAAAAGAAAAAATTAAGAATATTACATAAAAAGGTCTAGGGAGAATAGACTATCGTGAAAATTATCTTCGTAGTAAATTAAAAACGAAATTATCGTTCGTAGATACACTGAAGGAGTACCATTACACCACCATTGGTTGACACCATTACATGTGATTTTAATAGCCCTGATCGTGCCCTGTAACACAAGTATGCAAGTAGGTATAAGGTCTATATTTTATTGCATTGTAATGTAATTAAATCACTTTTACCTTTTGGACCACGATTTTAGAATCTATCTCTCGACTCTACCTAGAATATTGTATTGAATTAAAATTTAATTGATAACTAGAAAAATATCTTTCAGTAAAATTTTATTAAACGGTTTTATTTATATATTAATATCATTCACAAATAAGAAAACGGGGCCCAAACGAAATATAATTTAAATTTTTTTTTTGGAAAATAGGTATTCCCTAGCTAGCATGTCAAATAAAGTGGTGGGTGTATTTATATAAAAAAAGTTTTAACCAATAGATATTTGGTATGTACGCTATATAGATCTCGCACTATATAGGTAGGTACCTATAAAAGTATGATAATAGGTAGTAGGTAGATAGATCAAAATCTTCAGCTCTAAAGAAAATGTAGAACTTTAAAAGTCTTCGAATTGAACTACAAGGTTCTCTCGCATCAAACTCAAGTCAATAAATTAATTACTAAACTGGGGCAACTTTTAATTGGCACTGGTCGGGTCGAGGTACCTTTTGTGTATACATCTCGCAATTTGGCAGTTTTGGAGTATGTACGTACTTAATACAGATCTATACGTATATTATTATAATAAAACTGGCCTGATTGCGCAATCGGTAGTGACCCTGTCTGTTGTGCCAGGTGTCGTGGGTTCGAATCACACTCAGGACAAATATTCGTGTGACGAACACTTGTATTTGTTCTGTGTCTGGATGTTAATATTATCTATATATGTATGTATTTAAAAATATCTATGTATGTATATCAGTCCCTGATACCATATAACAGGCTCGCGCCTACTTTAGT
This sequence comes from Carterocephalus palaemon, assembly GCA_944567765.1. Lineage (NCBI taxonomy): Eukaryota > Metazoa > Arthropoda > Insecta > Lepidoptera > Hesperiidae > Carterocephalus > Carterocephalus palaemon. The sequence continues at coordinate 6,027,818 of OX155643.1, read as the reverse complement.
GTCAGATGGCCGTGCGTGAGTCCAATGGCAATGTCCAAGATTTAAAAAATTAAAAAACAACCGTCCGCGTCTGTACATTGAATAAATCTTGAAATAAAAATTTTCAGGGGATGATATGTAATCGATACGGTTTCCGACAATATCTTTTTCATATTTATTATCTGCCAGTCTCTATATGCGCGATGGAATAAAAAACTACCGAACAGATTTTAATGAAACTTGATGAAAACATGCACTGAATCCCTGAGACGCATCAAATACTGTTTATACCGAAAAGTAAACAGGTTCTCCATTCCAGCCGACCACAGGATTGGGACCCTATTATTAAATGTTCTGTGGTCACTCACTACCGATTGCGCCAACCAGTCATTTGTATTGAAGAACACATTAATGAAGAACAAAAACACCAATGGTTTACCCAGGAACGCCTCTTGAAAGGTGAAAATTATCTACAGTTATTCAATTATTTTTTATCTTACAAAATACAGATTCAGAGAAACACTTATTCTATTAGTTTAAATAAGAAACCTTTGCTGCAAATTCATCAGACTATGTTGTAGAATTCCTTAAAAACTTTCATCCTGTATTCCAGGAAAACCTCTATACATTTGTAGTAGGTACCTACCATGTTTCACTGAAAATGGGTTCGATAGTTTTTTGACACCATCGCGCACATTAAGACGCAGACCGGCAAACAATAAAATTGAAAAAATTATTGATCGAAGGAAAAAAATATTTTCAGATCCTGTATCGATTACTTTTCATTCATCGATTGTTCTTTTCTTCAATGTACAGACGCGGACTCATTCGTTGTATTATATGTATAGACAACGGTTTTCATGCTGTTAAGGAAGTAGGTACCACTCAACACCATTATCGAATGTTTTATATAAGCTGTAGTTTCTTCAATTCCGCACTGAGAATAACGTTCGCTAGGGTGGCGGTACACACTCTGGCGTCGAACACTTGCATACGTACCTACATCCTCTGCTCTCATCAGTAAAGACTACATTACTCCACTGCTCTAACTCCAGTCCCTATCCTCTCGAGAAAACTAAGTCATCCTCGACTGTGAGCCGCAGTCAATCCCGGACCAGTTGCAGCTCCTCGTGATTTCAGTTTACCTTCAGCACGTCTCCTTCACGTTCGTCATGTAGTTGTTCTTGGACTTAAAGGCGCTGAGCCGCTAATTTCGCAGAAAAATAAGGTTAATATAACAATCGTATGCCTCCTGATGTAGCCCTCGACATGCATGGAAAAGAACGTCGATCAAAAGATTAATTCCCAAAGTATCCCTTGCACCAAAGACCATTTGCACAACGAAACGTTGCTTATATAGTACTGCTATAAATAGTGCGACAACTTAACCTTTCTTTGGCGTATCCATTTTTCACAAATAAAATGTACAGAAACGCATACCATACCCAAAAAAAAATTGAACCCTCTACCTACCTATACATTCCTTGTAGCTGTCCACAATTCTGTTGGAGATAAGGCACGCACTTCGCGACGCAGCTCCTCTGTATATCATCAAGTTCTTTTGTCTTGCGCCTTTGTTTGCCTACTTTGCCAAAAATGTGCCGCCCGCGCTGCCGACACTGTGAACTTCAACCTTATTTCACTTTTTCATGAATATTAAAACCGAATGAAAAAAAAAATTAAGGTAAGTAGGTTGATCAGTAGACCTATTTTTATTAACTTTGATAGGTATCTAGATAAGTACCTACATGATTACCTAGTAGATACTTTGGTAAGAAACGAAAAACCCTATGTGAAAGCAGCTGCCTCAGTACTAATATGTTAACGTCTGACGTAGGTATATTGGAGGTAACTACGCTGTTGTCATTCCATTTGGAAACACTGTTTCACACTGTGTTCCTGCCTTCAATCCACGAGGCCCAGTTCTTAAAAAAATACAATTACCTACCTACATAGTCACACATCTGAAAATGATAATTAGTATGAATTTTGCATCATACCAACTTCTCCATTTCCTCATCGGTAACATCTGTATTCGCGTTTTTTGCAGTAAATGGTGATGGAATAAGGTAAGATTGTATTTTCGTCGGCTTTTTCTAGTTTCTCTATTATATTGTGTCGTTTTAGCAAGAACCCCAGGTTTAAAAAAAAAAAACTAAGTTAGACCCTGATTGCACTACCAAGCACCTGTGATGTTCGATAGAAGAAAAACCCTCAAAATATATATAGAAAAAAACATACCTAATGATCTTTTATTATTTTAAATAAATAATAAGTTTTTTATCATAATCATTATTCACTTCAAAGCTTAACAATATTCAAAAACGCCAAATAAACATATTTATAGACTAAATCACACTTAGATACGTTTTGACATACAATAACAGTTAAAGTTGTTACTAATTTTGTCATTGAATAATTAATAAAGGACTAACTAGATTAATTTGGTATGTAATAACTAACTTAGTTATATAAGACATCTATCTACTTTTTAACCGTTTGTTGAACAGTCTGTGGTAGCGGTTGTGTTGGTAGATACAGTAAAAAGTATTAATTCTTGTTAGGTAATATCTAAACCCTACGAACCCGCACAGGGTACCTGCATAGAGTCGTCTTTCGTGGGATTATTCCTAATAAATGGGTCAGTTGAGTCACTTGTGTTTACGTGCGTAATTCAGATATTTCCCGAATTAGTTGGGTCTACTGTTATTGGCCGATATAGGAGCAGTTTTTGAACCGTTCGCGTGACATAATCGTTCGACATACGTTTCACATTTTTGAGCTTATAAAAATAATAGTATAGTATGTATATAGTGTTAGTGTCAATGTGTCAAAAAGTTCAAAGTATAGGATTCATAATATTTTATCAAAATAAGAAAATAATTGCCTAGTATGGAATTACGTAAAAGCACTTGCTCACACCGAAGACACATACCTACGGCGGTGATACATAAGTATAGTTTAGTGTAGGTATCGTTCGCTACGCCTGACGAGCAATTATTGAAATTACTTGTGTCAGTCGACCGACTCAAAAATAGGGATTTGTCTACGTCGAACGAAATTGAGTCGCAGGCGAGCGATTAAGTCACGTGAGTGAATCAAAAATAGAGCTCCGTCGCATTTGCATCGCATCGTCGTCTTTGTGATATCGTTATTTTACTGGTAGGTAGTGTAAGAAGATACTCAAGTGCTAAGCTCAAGTCGGCTTGTTCGGTCTCGGATAGATTCTAAATTCGGCAGGGAAAAAATAACATAGCCGGAGACTAGGAGTGGGGGATTGTTAATGTTCAATTAAGTAGATATTAAAATTTACTATGAGCAAAAAATATGTACCAGGTAAATAAATTACTCGATTCTGTTCCATCTAATAGATAAATTGTCCACTTGGATGTTAGTCTAGGGGGGCAAATAATATGGATTTCTTTTTTTTTGAAAACATTATATCCATCATAATATTATAAATGCGAAAGTAAGTCTGTTTGTCTGTCTGTCTTTCTCGCTTTCACGCCAAAACTAGGTACTGAAACGATTTAAATGTAATTTGGTACAGAGATAGTCTAGTCTAGAGCCTGAGAAAGGACATAGGCTACTTTTTAATTGGAAAAAAGTGTTGTAAAAGTTTGAAAAGGGGAATGAAAGGTTGTATGAAAGTATTGTCATGTTCAGAACTAGAAGCATAACATTTATATTTTAGGCTTTTGATTAGATATAAATAAATATGGCATTCAAAGTTTGTAAAAATTTTACCCTTAAGAGTGTAAAATAAACATAAAATAACACTAAATGTGTTAATTATACGGATTCATTACAAATTTGTGGATTTCGTAAAGTTAACGCGTCAAGAAGAATCTATAATTATGTCTAATTCCACGAGAGCGAATATTATAGACAGGCCCGTTGGCGCAATCGGTAGTGACCCTGTCTGTTGCGCCAAAGGTCGTGGGTTCGAATCCCACTCAGGACAAATATTCGTGTGACGAACACTTGTATTTGTTCTGTGTCTGGATGTCAATATTATCTATTTATGTAGGTATGTATTTAAAAATATCTATGTATGTATATCAGTCTCTGACACCCATAACACAGGCTCTCGCCTACTTTGGGGTCAGATGGCCGTGTGTGAGAATGTCCAAGATATTTATTATTATTATTTATTATGTATGATATTATAGCTAGCACCTTAGATTAAACATACATATTACTAATCTAAGGCTAGCACGGCTATTTGTAATCTCCGGTCCAAACTAATGACTGAGTCTCTAATGCCTCTCAGCAGGGATTACTGTTAATATCGTACTACTCAGGAACCTATCAGAAAACTGTTGGCAGGATCGACTTTGATAAGGGATTGGGAGGAAATAGGGAAATATCTACCTGGATTTTAGAAAACGATTTTTTTTAAACTCTGGTTTTAACTAGGTACAAGAAGATAAGTAGGCAAAGGTAACAACGTTATACAATTACCTATTAAGATCCTAGCCCTATAGGTTATGGGAGACTATTTTTGTTCCGGATTTGGACAACATAGTGGTATTTATTTATGAAAAATAAATTGCTTTAGTTTTCAGGAATAACGTGCATAAACCAGTCGGGTAAATAGACCGCCTTGTATTTCAATTCAAACTTCAAAGCCACAGCTATATAGGTAAATGATCTTAAGCATAACAAATACGGTTTGTTCAAAGAACAATAGGTACCGACTTATTACTAACATACTTATTTCTGGAAACTACGCCATCGTCATAATTGGTATTGATTGAGAGAAAAAAATATAGTAAAAATTAAACCCTTTAGCACTAACTACACTCTATAGTCCTTACTCTATGTTTATAGTTTCCCCATATCCGTCCGTCTAGTCTGCTGCTGCAAGCCATAGACGTCCCACTGCTGGGCACGGGTCTTCACCACAGACAAATCTGCATGAGGTCTAGAGCATACTCCACTACGCTGCTTCAATGCGGATTGGTGGAGGTAGTCTGCCTGTATGGAGTTCCAAGATAGCTGTTATTTGAGATGGATATTCACGTAACATTGATCACAGCTTCAAGAGAAAATTTAACGTAAAGTAAAGATGATCTTTTGTTGGTGTCGTTGGACAGGTCGTTCAAAAATTATGATACTTTTTCGATTTAAATGCCGTTCACATCTCCAAGCTAAGCTAAATGGATGTTGATATAACCCTTTTTTTGTCCCACTGTTGGGCACGGGTCTCCACTTAGATTGAGAGGGATTAGGACATAGTCCACCACGCTGGCCAAGTACGGATTGGCAGACTTCACATGACTTCGAGTACAATATGAAGAACTCTCAGGCATGCAGGTTTCCTCACGATGTGTCCTTCCTTCACCGTTACGTGTTTCTTAAATAAAGATCTATAACCAGCCAAAATAATACTATAATTAGGACAAAAAGATAATATTATCATAACATAACTCAATCTTTTCAATTGCGCCACCCTGTATGTGGGCTATTTTTAAACGAATGTTCATAGCGCCAAACATAAAGCCGTCTTCTGTCCGCATATTGGGACGTGTAACTACGGAACCCACTGCGTGGCCTGATACGCAGATTAGCGTTTACGAGTATAACGAGTTTTTTCGTGATAAATTCACTATGAAAACTTGAACTGCACAGTAGGTATCGATCCCCATACATACAGAACCATCAAAGTACTTACGAAAATAAGTAGGTACAGAAAAGCAAAATGTTACCGTAGCCGTAGCAGCGTGTGAGGAAAAAATTAAGCTTATTTAACAACTGGTATATATAATATGGGAATGAGAAGCAGCTTCCAATTTTCATAACATTTACGATCATGGTGGGTACTGGGAAAATTCGCATAAAAGCTCGCGGACGAAAAATTGCGAAACTGCGAAGTAATAAAAGTCGAGCACGCTTGAATAGGGTTAATGTTTGTAATAAAACAAACAAAATAAGAGATCCTTTATAATAGCAAGTTCTTCTGAATAAGTTTGTCTTGGTAGGTCAGTGCTTACATAAACAGTAAGGAAGGGAGTTTTAGCCTAGAGTCTAGACCAAGTATATAAGTTACTCTGAGCCTACCTACCTACAAGAACGTCTAGTGTAGTTAAAAATGTAGTAGGTATAGTAATCAAGTAGAAATACCTACTTGTATTTGTGCGATCATTAATCAGTCGGTTGTTCGAAATTCTACAGAAAATAAGAAGTAATAAAATGTAGGGAGTCATGAATAATTCAATAATTCAAATATAGAAGTCCATTGGGTAAATTCGAAGCTAAGTGGATACGGTCGAATTGCTGATAGCTAGATCTGCCTACGTAAAACTTGTTCTTTGCTCTATTTATTCGACAGCATAACGATAAAGTAAACTAGAAAAAAGATGTAAGCTTTAATTGGATAGAATAGCTTGACATATCAAAATAAAAAAATACACATTAGGTATATTCTGCTAAAAAGAAAATCAGCAAAAAGCAGCTTGAAAAGCAGAATGAACGGTAAACTAATTTCTGTGGATGTGAATATCGATATCGGTATCGAAGCGTTCCCTGAAGTATCTATACTTACCTATTTTTATTCTTAATTTTTTTTTAATTCTTTAGTCTGAATTTGTGCCCGTATTATGGCTAGACTATTTATTAAATTTTAACAACCCGTGAAAATCTCATGATGTATTTTGACTCCCGGTCTATAGTGGGGACGAGTGGACAGTGGGGACGACAGGGAATAAACCATGGGATCTAAACATAACTGGTGAAAAGTGGGTGAATTGAATACACACTTCGGCCTACCCCTTCGGAATACAGGCGTTATTTATGCTCTGAATTAAATGATAATAGATCCTACTTGGTAAAGTTACTAATCTTAAAAGGGATTGTTAAATAAGTTTCACATCATATTGCAATTTTTATTCAGTAAATCAGCTATTATGCGGCGTGCAATCACAAGGATTGCGTGTAATCGGAGACGACGGTATCCAGTGTCAACCAAGCGTTATTCTCATACATACCCAACATTCGAATATCTACCTATACAGTTGAGTAGCTAAATAGATCTATAATTTATATTATAATTTTTTAGGATTTTTTTGTTAATACATTTAACAAAACAGCAAACAGCAATAATTAGCGTTAAAACTCAATTTATTGCTTAAATACATAATGGTTTTTTTTTTCGAAATAACGGAGGTGTTACACAAGGCAATTTCAAAATCTGTCATCATGCTTTTTGCAAAGTTTCAAATTAATTCAATACAGAATTTAAAGAAACAAAATTTATTTATTTCAACTGAATGTGTAGATTTTCCGAAAATTTCTTTGAAGACAGGAATTTTAAACGAAACCTTCGTTATATCTAATCCACGCAAGCGAAGCTGCGGGCGTCTACTTGTACTCGTATCAAATAAAATAGGGCAATATACTTGCATAGCCGTTGCAAAAATGTATCTACTATTAATTTAACTTTTCAAAAACAGAACAAACCTGATCACCTATTTCGTATGAACAAAATCAATACCAAACAGGTGGCCAATAAGACTTTGGCCTAGGAGGAGAGATCTTTTGAGGAAGGTAGGTACGTATTTGTCGCCTAATCGTTACACTGAGTTTTTATATTTTGTTGGATTCTGTACGTAATACATACTAACAAGCGAGTAGAGCTTCTCACTAATAATAGTAAATATTATAAAATTTGAAGTAAAACCGAAGTTAAGAAGTATTAACATAAACAAATGTTTTGGAAACTCCGTAAACAGACTGGACATGTACGCACGATACGTATTAAGAGCTAAGTACCTATGTTATGACGTCATACAGACAATACAATATTTTAGAACGATCATATGGTCCAAGCGTGGTGTGTGTCTGTTCAGCTGTTCCCACAGTGGTCGCGCCGTCGTCGTCGGCACTTGCACAAAATATGTGAGACAAACAAAAACTGTCACATTGATGACAATGACAATGCCAGTCGTACGCATTAGCCATAGCGTAGCCGTTAACTTTTACGCAATTCCCGACTCCCGTGTTTGGACCAACAAATGATGACTCGATACACTCGATCAATATTGAGCTTCAAGAATATTTAACTCCTATACTCAGCATCTATATATAACTTTCATGGTAAGTAGGTATGATTCAAAGGAAATGATAACTTTAGTCAATAGTATCCTCGTTTATCTACGATTCTTAGAATAAATTCAATTTTGTTTCCGAACCGAATGGTATTCAGTCTATCGGAACCATCAAGAAGACCTTTTACAATTTTATCTTTAGGTCTTTTTGCTGTGTTTTATCTGTTTTAACTAACCCATTTGTATTTTATCTTAAACAAACATGGGCAAACTATTAACAATTTATTGGCATAGGCGTCAATGAGAAAAGGGTTGTACCAAATTTATATCCCGATGATTTTTTCATACAGGACCTATTAATTAAATTAGGTTATTAATTTTTTGGCTCGAAATTCAGGCCAGGCTCTCCACCATAGCTGATTATTAGATTTTTTAATCTAGTCATTGATTTGTAAAAAGCTACATTCAACAGATTAAATTCAATAAATTGAAATATTTTGTCCAACCGTAGTAGGTAATTGTGGACATTTGAAGAACTTCTCTTTTTCATTTAATAAGTAGTAGATTCGATGCAATGGGCTTTTCGTGAAACTTGCCGAAACCGTCAAACAAACAGTGCAGGGTAGGGTAGGGGTAGATTAAAATCCAACCAATTGCGGCCGATCTGCGAATTCTATGTGGTTCTCGGACTAAATAATCGACTGAAGCTTCATTGGAATCAGAACGCTTCTAATAGAAGTACCAAAACATTAAACTAAAAGATCAATTAATTTTTTCCCGCACACTGAATAAGGTTAAAAATAGGTAGACTATATATATATAGGTACTAGGTAAGTGAATCCTTTGTAATTCATTTGGAATTTTATTTTATTTACCATATTTCAGAATTCACATGTCATCTTTGAGTAACAAGTAGGCTTAAAGACTGCTCCATATATTTATGAGATAAAGCTGATACTCGTACTAGCTAAGCTAATACTCGCTAATAAAACTAGTATTAAGTGTACCAATCAACGATTCGAATCTTGTCGATAGATGACAATAGAATATTTAATAATCTATAGAAATAATAAACATAAATATTTTTTATGTTCCATCTATAAGTTACCAAAGTAAACGAATCAGATAATGAAGACTAGTGCTACAATAACTATAAAATTTATCATCGCATACCACATTTCATTTTATTCCAAGTCAACTTACCGAACTGTCATGTCAAAAAAGTACGTAGCGTCTCTTCTCCCGCCAATTCGAAGTGATCAATCACCGAACACACAGAACGCATTAGCTGCACGGATAGAGAGGTTGTCCACGATCGATATACCCGTTCACTGCACAGCCGAGCGGGCCTGCACACCGCGCGTTGTGCATTCGACGCTCCTACCACACAACATACTTTCAAGTTATTATTTTACAAGCACGTCCACTCATGAGAAAAGCAACCTGAGACGACCGCAGTGTTCGAAACCTTAATACTTCCCTTCGATGCAAATATTAGGTGACAGAGCCGGCGACGCTGCCACGATTGAATACCTCAACGCAATTATTTCGCACAATTTAATCAGCGACAGATTATTACACCGATTCACTAGTCTTATACGCGTTTTTCTACAAATTATCACTTTTGTCCCCGCAATATTAAGGCGAAGACGTGTAAAATTTTGTGGCGCGTCATGCGACTACCGATATAAAAATAATATGAACAATGTGGGGACAGGAACAGGACTCGCGTAATAATAATAGAACTCGCGTGGGGATGATACGGAGGGTGCATTGTGCACCGGCGAATTTCGGAAGGGCCCGCACCGAAAGCCCTTGTTTTGGGGCCCCCAACAATTGCGCAAGATGCGAACCAGTTTTGATTTGTAAACCGTTCTCAAAGGGGAGTATCCGAAAATACCGTTAATACAGGACTGGACCAAATAACTGAGAAGACAGTGTTTTATCAAAGTTATAATAATTGACACCATTGAATAAATATCTACCAGTTGAGATATATTAAGCTTTCGATGACCAAGTCCTTATTTTGGTGTATAGCAAAGATGAAATTAACTAAATGTGCGTAGACTAATATGATGAATAACAGTATATTACATCTTAATGCTAACATTTCTTACCTAACAGAGTACAAGTAGGTACCTATTACTACTTATTCTCTATTAAGTATTCCTATGATGAAGATAAAGACGAGGTCCTAGGTCAACTCATTTACTCATTGCGATACGGCCGAATAGAATAGGAGCATTAGATTCAGATAGTACACTACCCGCAAATTAGGGAAGGCTTCATCATCATCACAACCCTTTCTTTGTCCCACTGTTGGGCACGGGACTCCTCTCAGAACGGGAGGGATTAGGCCTTAGTCCTCACGCTGGCCAAGTGCGGATTGGCTGATTTCACATGCCTTCGAGAACATTAGAAGTACTCTCAGGAAATCAGGTTTCATCACGTTTCTTAAATCGCACATACTCGCAACTCAGAAAAGTCATCGGTGCGTGCCGCTGGGGTTTGAACCCGGACCGCTCGAGTGAGACTGAGAGGAGATTTCGATAGCCACTGGGCTGTCACCGCTGTCAGGGAAGGCTTAGTCCGTTCAAAGGAACAATTATGGTGATGGAAACGAAAACACATATTCGTACGGATGGATTGACCGATGAATTTAATTGTCTATGAAATGCGTAAAGCAACAAATCTTCCTGTCTAATAGTTAATAATAGCTTATCTTAAATAATCTCTCACTACCATGAACTGAACTGTCTCACAGTTTTTTACAGAGCTTCTTTCCAAACTTAATTTCAGTTTTTTGGTTCGTTCAAATTACGTATAAGGTCTGCATAGCAAATAAAGACGCTGGGCTAGTCGGACTTGACGTTCAAATTAGGTGAGACTTGTGTTTTAAGAGATCTTCTGTAAGAGCTAAATCAGATCATGCATACTTACAATTAAAATGCTCTATCGGATCAAACTCAAGTGACTCAAACTTAGGTCGTGAGATTTTACCAATATCTAATCACCAATTAACTAGGTACTACCACTACATTTTTTGCATGCTAAACAAAAAGGGAAGGTTGATATTCTTAAATAACATTGAAGTTTATTGACCAAAAATTTATAGATAAGTTAGACCGAAACGCATTCTTAATTTTATAATTACTATTTATTTTGGTATTTGGATTTTGTATGGGACCTTGTCCGTTTACATAAAGGTATAAAAAATCAAATGTTACAAAGTTCCGAAATTCAAAATTACATTAAGTATTGAAAAGTTAGGTAGGTAATGTATCGTCCCTATAGCTGGGTGCCAGAATAATGCTACGGTATACCTGTCTGTCGTACCCCTACCTGTTTAAAAGGGGGCTTCTAGGTTCACGGACGGCAAGAGTGGGAGCACGAACCGTCCATCCAGTGACCCCGTGAAAAACAACGTTGTGTGTAGCACAACGTGTCTTTGGATGTTTCGTCGGAGACGAGCCTGTCATAGCGCCGAGGAAGGCCACCGAGGGGGTTTCAAAAACAAAAAAAAGGTAGGTAACGAGTGGTATCTAGCTACTAACGAATGCACAGGTGTAGCTAATGATCGTTTCCGCTAATAACTGTATTTATACAGTAATTGGAATGTCTTTAAAAACGTTCCAATTGTACAAACAACCTTCTGTACCTACTTATATCTAATAATCTAGGATATAAGATATAGTTCACAGTGCTATCGCAACAAGTACGGTTTTTTATAATAACGGATCTTCGATCACGGAAGAAAAGATCACACATAGTAAATTGAATTTTCATAATCTAGTTAGTATTACATTTTAGATTTTTGCGTGCGTCTATTCCATTATTATAATAACGTCGACACAGAACAATTTTCCGATGATTTCCTAATTGTCCCCCTCATTTTAAATCTCAATATGTCAGACGCAAACAAATGTACTCTGTGCACGCAAATTAAATGCAATAAGTACACGCATCTCGTTTGTTAACTGTATGTATGCCGTCAGATGGCGCGGAGGACAAGGCAGGCAAAGTAATATAATTTATCTTTAGAACTCAGCGGCAGCGCTGCGCTGTAACGTTCTAGGCAAATAATCCCTAAGCCGTTGCCGAACAGTAGCCGAAAACCGCTTAATTTTAGTTAATCAAGCAAAGCGGGTGACGATATCGTTTATTCAGCATGAAGCTCAAGCCAAAAGTATAATAAATATTTATTGGACAAAAACATTTTGACGTGATTAACGTCTTATAAATCGATAAACGCCAACTCATACGAAAAAGTGTGACGTCATCTCCCGTAACGCTAAGTTTTACGCCATCGCATTGAGCCAAGCGTGCGCTTGGCGACGTTCAATTTTAGTCTGTAACACATAGCCATAGAGCGAATAATCCGTTGCACTTTATGAAAGTCATGAAAATGACACCGGCTTAAAAACATTTACATTTACATATTTTACAATAAGGCCTCCACTGCGTATTTCAGAATACAAATTTGCAGTGCCTAGTGTGCAAAAAGTGAATAAGTTCAGTAGTAACAATCGTATTCGTATTTCGTATCGACTGATTTACCCGGCAGTGCATAGATGGAACTAGCGATATTTTTGTGCAGCCTACTTTTTTTACGGCGGTTAAAATTTGCAGTGGGATTTCAACAAGACACAGTAAATTGTTCCAGTCTTTATTTTATTGTTTAAAGCATTTGGTACCCTAATAATTAGCTTTATTTTATTTATCAGTTGAGATAAAGGTTTTTTTTCTTATGACATTATCACGTAAAATTTTCTTCCGTGGTTGTGTGGAAATATACAAAATTACGTGTCTTACTTTGTCAAGGTACTAAAGCAAACCGGGGGGCCCCCGACGGCAGTTTCTAATCTCTTACCTAGCGAATATCAAATTAAACGAAAAAATCGCTTGCAGAAATTTTCTAATTTAATAAAAATAAATTAATAAACCTTTACATAACGAAACCAGCAACAAAAATAAAATATTCCAGAATTTCATGTGAATATTTATATTCACATAGAACTTAAATTACCCATTGAAAAAATAACTTAGTAAGTTAGTAAGCTTTTTTGTTAAACGTTATTAAATCCGATATAACATTTAAAAATTTAGCTATACCTAGTAATCTATTTTAACTAGTTACTTAATTTTCGTTACAAAACCATATCGTTATGTTTTAACGAAAAAGCCGTCAATTCAAAGACACAAGCGCATCACTACGCTGGTTTATCGATTTTGTTGAGAAATTACAGTGTTTGCACAACCAAAAAATATTTAAATGAACAATGTTTCTCAAATGATATTTCACATGGAAAATATTAGGCAATAATAAAAACGACCGAAAAACAGCTTTTAAATGCATTTTGAGCACGACTGAGCACCGGAAGCGGCCTTTTTATTAATATTTTCAAGATATTGTTAGCCATCGTGTTCCTGGCAACACAGTTGTCTATGAATTTGACCCCGAAGCTCGTGTCCGGTGCAGAAAGAGAGTGTGCTGTAGGGCTAGGCCCTAAGTTTTCGTTCTTCTCGTTATTACTGTGTAAAATGGGCGAATTATAGGTAAATAAGTTTTCATTAGACGAAAGACGTCAATAAGATATCGTCTGGTCGTCAATTTCTTTTTCAAATTAAAAATACATCATGAACAGTCCATACGATTTACTATTGCTAAGAATATCGTCCAAAGTTGCGCACTGTGCTTCTCTTACTGAATAATTTAATGAGTTATTTATCCAATTTCATAGGGATCTTTGTTATATCTTTGACTTGAAGCTTAATTACAAAATTAAGAATGTAGATATGTAGGTATGTGATTTTCGACAAACCCTCGACTTATTTTGTGAATGTGTTGAGGATGTATCGATTATTTTGCGCTAACGAAATGTCATCCCGGTGCCGTAGTGTTAATATTAGAAGTCTATGTTTGTGATCAGTTGATAACGACAACTATTGTCTAGGCATGTAGGTACGCATTTTATATTAGGCTTCACGATAAATTATAAAATATTTACTGTTTTTTTCGCAAGTATAACGTACCTACGTAAATAGGTACATAGTGTTCAATAAATTACTACCTATAGGTAAAACTAAAATACAGAGGAAGTGAATTGTTGCAATGATGTCTTAATCATTTGATCATAATTCAGGTCAAATAATTAATTGACGACCTACAAAAACTTGTTCTTTGTATTATAAAGATGTGTTTTTGTAGCTGAAGATCTCTGGGAATTCTGTGATATTCTCAGTGAATTTATATCAAGTCAAACAGTGATAATATTGATATATTTTTGTGTTTGTTACAGTTCCGTGTTGTTGGCGAAAATTGACACTGCAGTTGCACATATAAGGTAACATTAATTTTGTTTAATATGGCCAATCCAAACCGTGAAAGTGTTAGTACTCGCTTCTCCGACAATTATGACCTGAAAGAAGAACTGGGAAAAGGTGCTTTTTCGATAGTAAGACGCGCTGTTCAGAAATCTACGGGACATGAATTTGCTGCAAAAATAATTAATACCAAGAAGCTTTCGTCTAGAGATTTTCAAAAATTAGAACGAGAAGCTCGTATCTGCCGGAAACTGCAACATCCTAATATTGTAAGACTACATGATTCAATTCAGGAAGAGCATTTTCATTACCTTGTCTTCGACTTGGTAACCGGTGGCGAATTATTTGAAGACATCGTTGCGAGAGAGTTCTATTCTGAGGCAGACGCATCTCATTGTATTCAACAAATTTTGGAGTCTGTACACCATTGCCATCACAACGGAGTTGTTCACCGCGACCTTAAACCTGAAAATTTATTATTAGCCAGCAAGGCTAAAGGTGCTGCAGTCAAGTTAGCTGATTTCGGATTAGCCATTGAAGTACAAGGAGACCAACAAGCATGGTTTGGATTCGCTGGTACTCCGGGCTACCTATCACCTGAAGTCCTCAAGAAGGAGCCGTATGGTAAGCCAGTGGATATTTGGGCGTGCGGTGTAATTCTGTACATTTTGCTGGTAGGCTATCCACCTTTCTGGGATGAAGATCAACATCGGCTGTATGGTCAAATTAAGGCTGGAGCCTACGACTATCCATCTCCCGAATGGGACACTGTAACACCCGAAGCTAAAAGTCTTATAAACCAAATGTTAACGGTCAACCCAAGCAAAAGAATTACTGCATCCGAGGCATTGAAACACCCTTGGATCTGCCATCGCGAACGTGTTGCTTCGGTAATGCACAGGCAAGAAACTGTAGATTGTTTGAAGAAATTCAATGCTAGGCGCAAATTAAAGGGCGCTATTTTAACAACAATGCTGGCGACGCGAAATTTCTCTGGAAAATCTATGGTGAACAAGAAAGGTGATGGTTCTCAAGTTAAAGAGTCAACCGATAGCAGTACAACTCTGGAAGACGATGATTTAGATAAAGACAAAAAAGGAGTAGACCGAGCTTGCACGGTGATTTCGAAAGAACATGATGACGATGGTCTCACAAAGGCAGATTCTTTCGGAAAAGCTCGAGGGGATAGTAATGCTTCATTACGGCATGCTGAAGTTTTCAAATTGACTGAACTTCTCATAGATGCCATTCACAATGGAGATTATGATACTTATTCTAAACTGTGCGACCCAAACATCACTGCTTTCGACCCTACTGCCCCAGGCAATTTAATGGAGGGTTTAGACTATCATAAATTCTTTATTGATAACACGCCAACGCAAGTAAAGACTAACACCAATATTCTAAGTCCAAGGATTCATCTATTGGGTGATGATGTAGCAGTTATAGCATACGTTTGTGTAACCCAGAGCGTGGATGCCGAAGGTCGACGTTCCACGCACCAATCTCAGGAAACTCGCATATGGCACAAACGTCACAACAAGTGGACGGCGGTACACTTCCATCTTTCTAATTAACCATTTACCATTACAGAAAGCAATGGGTCTCAATTACCAAGCAAAACCACTGAGTTTGGTATGTGTGTAAATTGATATCATTGTATACCTATTTCAGAGACCTTGTAACAGTTGTAGGAATCTAGAGAACAAAATGAACATCTCAAACATGGTATCAAATTCTACTATGAAAATTACATTAAACTACAAAAATTCTTTGTTAACTCATTTAAGTTTACTACTTGTATTACGTAATTGATATCTACTAGTTTACTGATATCTTAATCAATTTTTTAAGTAATTCAAAAGCTTACACTTCAGTAGGTATCAAGATACTTACCAATTTGAGGGACAACTAATATTTGGAGAAGATAATAATTTTAATAAACTAAATTGTGATACCATTTAAATATCCAATGCTTGATGCTAGTTGTAGAAGAGTATTAAAATTCTAATCTCTGCCGCTACCTATCGAAGATTGTCAACGAAAGTTTACTAAAAGTCGTTGTTAATCCATTAAATTAAAATATCTCGAAACGTAACAGATCTGATACTTATTACCTTAAATCTATATTAATAATTAAACCTATGAAATCAGCAGAAATTTTCAAAGTTTAGAATTATTAGCACATTTCTCAATAAGTCTCTCTACATTTTTAACTA
This sequence comes from Carterocephalus palaemon, assembly GCA_944567765.1. Lineage (NCBI taxonomy): Eukaryota > Metazoa > Arthropoda > Insecta > Lepidoptera > Hesperiidae > Carterocephalus > Carterocephalus palaemon. The sequence goes on along the minus strand of OX155643.1, from coordinate 6,011,248 downwards.
TGAATGTTTTGTCGTGCTTAAAAATGGTGTTCTATTTGTTATCGAATACCTAGTTAGTAAGGAATAAGTAACTATAAATGCAGTTATTGGCACTACGCAAGCGACAGTAAAAAGGTTTCTAGTAGTAGTTAAATGTATAATTTTAACGTATGATATCTACTTATTATTACTTATACGAGTATTAACTCACCTCAAGCCCTAGTATTAGCTAGAGCAGTTTGATTGTACCTATATCTTTTTAAGTAATTAATATCAATTTTGTCAATTTTTAGATTTAACGTTATCATTATGCTTCTGGCAACAAACATTCACGGGTCTTTGTATGTTAATTCAATAAAACTAAAGTTTATTTTTTATTTTCCTCCAGTATTAATGTTTTTGAATCCATGAAAGTAGATATTCTGTTAAAATGTAGTTAATTTCCAATAATAAGGCAATTTGAGTGTTAAACTGTGCTATAAATTGAGTGTCTTGGAAGATACAAAAACTTTTAGGAGGAGCTTTGTCAACAGTGATTTTTAGTAGGTACTTACCTATAAATAAAGTAAATTTTGCACAGTTTCACTGAAACCTAACGTAGGTAACTATGTACTATCACTATTATGTATTCAAAAAGATCTGTATTTCTTAGAAATATAATTAGGAATAAATTACGGCAATTTTACTTACCTAAGTATGTCTTTTTTACGATTTTGTAAAATATTTTAGCATAGTTAGCAAAGCTTACTTTTTGAAGATAATTAATTGAATGTAACTACCCATAATATTATAAATGAAATGCATAATACATAGTTAACTATATCGCAGCGATATTACCGCTGTTTCTAAAGTACATAGTTGTGCCATTATTATTAAATTTAGTGCCAATAACTGTAATAAAACCTAAAAAATGTATTCTAGTCTCTATTGTTATGCATATTTAGTATTTAATCAATGTTTTGAATTAATTTTGTGAATTATACATACATAGTAACTTAAAATATGTACATAAGTATAGACACTTATTTGCACGTTACATAATTGAGTCAACTTCTACATTTTTTATTAAAGTATTATTTAATTTATTATTTTTTTTAATATAGGCACATAAACTTTTTATAATGTTTATTTATTAAATAGGTATTAAAATTGTGCTCCTTTAAATGTTTATGAGCTTTGCTTGCTGGTCCTATGTCCAGGTTTTGATGCGATCACAAGTTTGAATAATTACCGTTGAATAGCATTAGGTATCGTCAAGTTTTTCATGTGAATCATTACACGTACATAAAAAAAGCATTAAAGAAGTAAGTATTCAATTCGGAAAGGAAAAACACCGTTTTATATACCAATATAATATAAAAGGCGTACCTATATAACTTTTATTTAAGAGGACAGTTTTATGTTACTTTCAAACGAAATCTTGGAACTATTCCTAGATGAAAGCAAACTTAACGCAATCCCTGTTTTTCAGAATGGTTATGATATAAGAGAGAGATCTTACATCATTTAAGCCGGTACGGATCGTCGTATCACAGATAAACGTAAAAAAGGTTCATAATTTGCAAATATAAAATAATAATCAGTCTAGTTTTTGTGGAGAAAAGTAGGTTAGGTAATAAATAATTTTGGTTACTAATGTCTACCTCATGTCGTTTATAGGCTCAGTGGGTAGGTTATTAAATAATGGAAAAAAAAACCTACTGATTTTGCTTAAAGTGTAATGCCAACCACATTTCTCCCAAAAATTAAGTGATGGCATACACAGCAAATGGGTTACCTAAGTATAGTTATGTACCTATATCTCTAACAACTATGGAAGACTAATTTTTTTATGAAAATAAATAGTTAATACCTACCACGCGTACCTACTTGTAATACGAAAATAAACTTGATAATTATAGTCATTCATTGAATATGAATAGCAAGTAGGAATAGGTACTACCTGAATGGTGAATTTAATATTTTCTTTGATTAAGTTTTATATTAACTAAGTATATTAGTTTTCCCTAATACATATAGGTACCTATATTGGTGAGCAGTATTTCAAACGTTAATATTATATTAGATTTACAAATTTATATTTCAGATACCTAACAGTCAAAATAATATAATTATTTAGCAGAATCGTAATATTATAATTATCTCTCTATTGTTATTACATTTAAAAACCATTTTGAATAACTGGCATATTATTCTTTGAAAATTCAGATAAGTAACAACTTATCACCTACCTACCACTTGACTTAAAAGCCTACTAAAAACATGCACAAAAATGCAATAAATAGGTAGGTACTATCGTGTCCGTTTATTAGAAAAAACTGTACTGTCTTCCCAAATCTAGATTTAGATACAATTTACCTGCTTTTCAATCCTACCTGAAAAATTTATATCACAAATACAAAACTAAAATTTAAACTACTTTGGAATTTTATGGCAGCTCTCTATGTATTATTATGGCACATATTTTCCTGTTTGCTTGCACTAACTTGCTCGCTTTTAAATTTAAGGGAGCTTATACATAATGTTTGAATATTGTCTATTAAATGGAATTTATATCTTAACAATAAATATAAAGAAGTTATTTGTTTTCTGTTAAAAACTGTACTTGTTTTTTGTACTTACAAACTAATTTTGTTCAGTGTCCATAAAAGTGCACATGTTGGTTCTACCTGTAAGACCATGACAAGTAAACTTAGTAGAACTAAATAAATGGGTGCAGTGCAATGATATGGTACTCAAATGTTATTTACCTATAGTTTTAAAGCTTGTTTTTTTTTTCTACATCATGGGAATTTAATTTTTTACACCCTCTTTCTATCTTGTATTTTTGTTTTGACCATCCAACCGGAATTTGAATTGTGTGGATACTTATAGTGTGGCATAAATAGGGTATTGTTTACATAAGACTACTATCTGCAATGTACCTACTTATTAAAATTATTATAGGGTGTAATTTGATTGAGTGGATAGTAAATTTTAGTTAAATTAAAAGTATTACTGCACCCTCCTGTCGTGATTCATATTTTTGTGTTCTAGCTAGGTCCTTACAAAAGTATTCTATATGTTTCACATGCACCAACAAATTGACTTTTTGCTTTTTTTTAACTATGAAGATTTTGAGTAAAAGTATTCAATAACAATTAATATGTAATTGTTATTAAATTGATTTTCAATTTGCTTTTTATCATGATAAAGACTTTGTTTGGGCATTATTTGAAAATGTCAAAGTGTAGGGTTATTGAATTTTGTCAGTATATTTCTATTCACCATAATTTCTTGAATCTCTGCCGATTATAATGTAAACATTCTCTAAAATAAAATTCTTTTGATCTATACTAAATTTATTTTATTTTACAGCATACCAACTTACCTTAAATTCCTATACAAGCCATGTACCAAATTCAGTCATCTATAACACATGATTTCTTAAGAACCCTTCTTATTAAACTATAAATATAGAACTTCTACTATATTAAACTAAGCCGAGATTAATAAACTAAACTCAGGTAGGACCCAGATCAAAATTAGTAGATACTCCCTGAAGATGATACATGAGCTAGTCCATTTCTTTATTCCAGTCTTAGAATAATTATTCCAGTCCTATCTCAAACATTAATTTGGTTTACTATTATGTACTAGTTACTAATTAATTTTACTGAATCAACAAAAACTACTGAGTTCAACATGGTTCAACTAAATAATACTACTGTTTACTGTTTAAATACCACACCTTTAATAAAACATAATATTACCTTTCTTCTAGATAATATTCAACATTTTAATTTTCTTATAAACACCTTTGCAACCATCAATGGACACATTTAAATTTTTGATAATATTATTGTACATTCCTTCCCTTAACTTCATTGATCCTAATTCCTTTTCAATACATTTCTTCAAGTGCTTTTCATGCAGGGTATGAAATTGGATTACTCGCTTATATGCATTTATTTCTTTAAAGGTTTGCTCTAATTCTAATAAGAAAGAATTATCACATTTCTTAATATATTGATCATTAATTGTATCACAGTTAAACACCATTATTATAGTAATATTCTTCAGCAAGTATTCACTTTTTTCTATTAATTTCTTGATATTATCACTTATATGCATATCTGCCCTATCCAAGTTATCTATAACTATCAAAGAACTGGGACAAATAGTTAATCCAATCATTAAATCTGTTGAGTGTGTTTCAACAAAACTGGGCATTGTATAGTGATAAATATTTGCATAGTGAAAATAATTTTCTAAAATTAGCGAGATTGTATAGGTCTTTCCAACACCAGTGCCTCCATAGAACATTAATATTTTACTGCTGGCTGTTTCTTTCAGTGAGGCAATGATATCTTCTATTGCATGAGACTGTCCAAATAGATTATGAGACAGAGATTTCTCTAGCATGTCCAAATTGAATTCTTTACTACATTTGAAAACTGCTATTTGGTAAATAAGTAATGACATCAGGGACAGTGTAATAATTATCACTGCTAACATATTATTTGACAACACTGTTTTATTTTGGCGTGGAATCTGAATTGAAAATCGTTTTATAACTGTAGGTGTGGGGGAAGTTATAAGCCTTTCATTGCTATAGGATGTATCTGTTTCAGGTTCCTTTTTAATTTTGACTTCATTCTGGTAAATCATTATACGATCTGAATCAGTGTAAGAAATGTCCATAGCATGTATTGAATTTTGGCTCAAATCCACTTCCATTGGTTCATACTCGTTGGTCATGTTTATGATGTAGCTTTCAATTATTAACAAATAACATAGGAACTAAATGGTAGGCCTTAGTTATATTGTACTATTTTATTTATGGATATCACTGACCAGTAAGGCTGTTTAAAAATATCCAGTCCAAAGAGTATATTTAATATCCAGTCTATGAAGAATTTCCTTGCGTATTATGTTAGGTTTCTTATTAATTAAACTCTGATTTTAAATTCGCATATCCCTTCATCTTAAAGTATCCATAATCGGATCTAAATATTAAAATTATTGTTCATAAATATTTTAGTAGGTACCTTTCGTCTTTCATTCACATAAATCAAAAAAGAAAACAACAAAACTTGATGATAACTTGAAAAACCAATACTATCCAAATTCCTCCAAAAATCTTTCATAATAATAATAACTGTGATTTCCAATTAATTAAAGTTATTTATTAATTTCAGTCAAAAAATGTACTCTGTCTGTGGCACAAACTAATAAGGGATGGTCTGTGGCACAGATTAGTATATTAGTAGGTCTGTGGTTATTAAAGTCAAACATCATTAATTCATTACCGCGGTCACTCACATGTGTGCAAATACGTAGTATCCCTTATTAGTTTGTGGTGCAAACGTTTGACATTTGTACGGATGTTTGCACGAATGTGAAGGACTGTCAGGAATTCATATGCAAATAGGTTCGCAAAATCGAAGGTCAGAGTACTATGAAATAATAGCTTTTCTTTCTTTTTTTCGACTGGTCACACCACGAATGTGTGGGAGACTACGCGAAGGTTCGCGTAGCGTAGTCTCATAATCAATATGCACACACATGATACGGTTGGCAGTGGCACTGCAAGCAGGGCTTTGTGTGAGGCACTTTAGTTAGAGTTATTAGAGTTTAGAGTTTCAGGCACAGATTTATAAGTACCTCTCTCACGCTCGCCCTTTCTCACTCTTTCTCAATCGGTTTTAATCGCCCATCCTCTTCTTCGTCACGAACGGTTTTAATAATGAATTCAGTCCATCTGCTGATTAGGGTTATTGTCAAATATTACATACTAGTGGACGCCCGCAGCTTCGCTCGCGTAGAATTAGACCCATTAACGACGTCTACCCGTCTAACGACTTCAAAAACGGCAAAGTTTCATACTAACTTTGCACCCCCGTTTTACCCCCTTAGGGGGTGAATTTTCAAAAATCCTTTCTTAGTGCTCCCCTACGTTATAAAAGGAACCCCTGTGCAAAATTTCAAGTTTCTAACCCTTATAGTTTAGGCCCTGCGTTGATATGTCATTCAGTCAGTCAGTCAGTCAGTCAGTCAGTCACCTTCTCCTTTTATATATATAGATTTAAATTTATATTATAAGAATCAAACATAATGCGAATGATTTTGACACAAATGAAACAGAACATTACTACTCAAAACTATGCTAAACTTAAATTCAAATAATTGGCTGAAATATATATTTCGACTATGTTAGTGTTGACAACAATCGTATTTGCCCAGAGTTCGACTCTGATATCAATGTGTGCAATGGATTCCTATGGATGTGTGCCTGGCACGCTATTTTGTACTTTATATTAGATCCATTGAGGAAAAAAGGAGAGAGGAGATTGATGCAATTTTTAAACAAAACAGTGTTACATAGCGGGGTGTACTTATTAGTATATACAGGAATATCTATATAGCTCACCACCACAGAGCGGAATCAACACAGTATCTCTATCTAGTCCGTAGGGCTGCCATTTTTGTGCTTTCAGCGCTAAATTTAGAGCAGTCGTAAAAGCACTAAATCTAGCGCTTGTTTGGTGCAGTTTGTCAGCAGAGGTCAGCAGCACAGAATACGTAGAAACGTTAACTCTAAGATCCTCACGGATATCAGTGTCAGTAATCAGTAACAGATGAGTATATTTAATCTGTGTAGCTAAGCTAGCTAGTGTCATGTCTGTCAATGTCAGTCAGCCAAGCCAGCCAGTCAGCCAGGCACACAGCGTTGCCAGAATGTAACTTTTGTTACATTTTACGTTACTTTTGACCCTCTCATGTAACTTCCATGTAACACGACTCAAAATGTAACTTTTACGTTACATTTAGGACTTATTAAAATATTTAAATATTTACCTATATTTTAGCTTTTGAAATACTTTTCTAAATTTGTTGGTGTATATCTTTCACATTATTAATTATATGTTTTTCTTTTTTAGGACTATCAGTCAATTATTTGATCAAAAAATATCACGATTCTTTCGAAGCTTTATTAATAGGACAGAAAACATTTTAAGTTTTTTGTAATAAAGTATCATATTATAGTATTAGTGTTGTTTTCCACATAAAATGGAAATGTAACTTTTGTGGTGAAAATGTAACTTTTTGAGGTGTCTCATGTTACATTTGACTATCTGCCACTGGCAACACTGCAGGCACACGGAGTACATTTTTTGCCAGGCAAACCCAGCAAGCAAACAACAATACAAACGTTATTTTTTAAAATGTGTGATTTAAATGATGGGACTAGTAGCAATTTTAAATCCACGCCACCCACAAAAAATAAAGTCCGTAATCCTTTTGATAAAGCTCTTATCGAGAGATTACATAAACCGATATGCAGGTAAATAAAGAATACATAATATTAAACTCATAATGGTCAAGTTTTTTGAACGTTGTTGTAAAGATGCAAAAGTTTTAACAAAAATCTTCTGTTCAGCCCTGGCATGTGCAAGATCTACAAAAAGAAAAGGGATGGTACCTTTACCTGGGATATAGATCAAGCTTGTGCCTTGGCACCAGCTGATATTGTTGTATGTAATAGCCAATTTGAACCATCTCCTGACCCTGTTATGGAAAGAATAGCAGAAGAAGCTACTGAAAGGTAAAGTTATATTTATCATGCTTAATATATTTTATTTGAGTGTACGTTGATAATGTAAATATATTAAATTGTGACTTCAATTAAATGTACCCAAAATACGTAGAATTGTATCAATCTCGTTCAAGACCAAATCATAGTGACCACAGCTGATCAATAGACGTGACTAGATTATACTACTCTACTATGTTAGTAATTTTAGTAATGTTACATTGAAAAGTGGGTGGTAGTTACTTCTGCCTAACGCAAAGGCACCGAATTCCGACCGCTTATCGGCGTTTTATGTTTGAATCCCAAAAAGATAACAGAATTCAATTTATGAAGTTTAAAAATTAATACGTTTTTGTGGTCATATATTTTTTTTAACTAAAATATTAAAACAAAGTAGTCTAAGTGGTACATTTTATATCAAAATCTTGACTTTTCAATGCAGATCAAATGAAATACTAAGATCCCCGTTTTCCGACCGCCCAGTGGTGTTTTGCTTGAATCCGACCGCTTAGGCGCCGAATTCCGACCGGTCCGTGACGTTTTGACTAAAATGAACTTAATTGTCTACCAATACGGTGTGAATTTGTTTAAAAATAACAAGATTTTATAGTTGTAATTTTTAAAAGCTTTTATTTATTTGTTTAACGTTCTTAGATTACGTTTTTACATTTACTTTTTAATTATCCGATAATTATCGGATAACTATCAATGAACATCTTGATAATTTCCATCCCTGGGCAAGGGGATGTTATCTCCCCAAAGCTTTTCACCGCTGCATTGGAAGATGTGTTCAAGCTGATGGAGTGGAAAGGTCGCGGCATCAACATCAACGGAGAACGCCTCACACACCTTCAATTTGCCGATGATATATATAGTCATGTTGGTGGAATCGCTGGACGACCTCAACACCATGCTAGGAGACCCGAACAGCGCCTCGCAACGGGTGGGTTTGAAAATGAACATGGACAAAACTAAGATCATGTGCATGTCAAACCTATACCGGTTGTTGTTGACGGCGCTGCTCTCGAAGTTGTTGACGAGTACGTTTACCTGGGACAAGTGGTTCCAGTTGGGTAAGTCCAACTTCGAGAAAGAGGTCACTTGCAGAATCCAGCTCGGGTGGGCAGCGTTAGGGAAGCTACGACATATCTTCACATCCAAATTACCTCAGTGCCTGAAGACGAGAGTTTTCGAGCAATGTGTGTTGCCAGTGATGACATATGGATCCGAGACGTGGTCCTTTACCGTCGGTCTGATCCGCAAGCTCATAGTCGCTCAGCGCGCTATGGAGAGAGCTATGCTCGGTATTTCTCTACGGGACCGGATTCGCAACGATGAAATCCGTAGACGAACGAAGGTCACCGACATAGCTCGCAGGATTAGCGAACTGAAGTGGCAATGGGCAGGCCACGTCGCTCGACGGACTGATAACCGTTGGGTAGTAAAAGTCCTCGAGTGGAGACCGCGTCTCGGAAAACGAAGTATTGGCCGCCCCCCGACGAGGTGGACTGACGACCTGAAGAAGACAGCGGGAAACCGTTGGATTCAGAGGGCGCAGGATCGAGAGGAGTGGCGACGATTGAGGGAGGCCTATGTCCGGCAGTGGACCCAAAAAGGCTGATGAATGGATGGTCGCAATCAAGTACATTGAAAACGTGATTGCGACCGGCACGGACGGAAACAGGGAAGAGGCAAATAAAGTGTACCGTATTTCCGACCATTATTAAAGTTTGTCTATTATTCAACTAAAACAATGTATGTGGTTTGTGTTTAGTCAAAAAAATGTCATGTAAACCTTAAAACGCTGAATATCATCAAAGAACACCCCAAAAACTTGATATGTTAAGTAAAATATTTATTTATAACAACACAGATACTTTGTAAAAAATCAAGAAAGTCTTGAAAAATCTTTATGTTTCGAGTCAAATAACATTGAATGTAATGATTTTAGAGTAGGTCGTATACAGGTTCCCTAAAGTATCACAAAATTTACTTATACAATCGAACGTGAAAAATAAGTTTTTAGTGAAAACAAAGCTAATAATTAACTTTCAGTGCGAAGTACAAAAATCTTGTTTCCGTCCAACCGGTCGGATTTCGGAACTTACGATTTTTAGAGAGACCTCATTCCGTCCAATCTTAATCACTTGATAAACCTATCAATTTACTAAAATTCGGAGTTTAAACTTTGTAATTAAGATCACTGTAAGTGTATTTATACGATAAAAACACAAAATACTTACTGGTAGGCTCACTTCCGCAAAAATCGAGATTAGTATGATTCTCTACTTTTAACTTTTTTTACATTACGAAACAATCAAAATGCACCCTTTCGCAGTTTTGAACCAACTGACGTTTTGTTTGTTACGATTTTAAAACCGTTTTTTGTCAATTGACACACGAATATTGAATGAATAAAATGCGTTAAATTTCGTGAGTCTTAGGTGTGAAATTTAAAAGTTTTAACGACTTTTTCGAAACGGTCGGATAGAGGAGGCCGGTCGGAGACCGGTGCCGTTGCGTTACTCCTGGAAATACAGGTGTGGTATTAACTATATTGTTTTATTGATATTCTTTAAGACTGATTTTATGGCTAGTAGTAGTGACAATGATGAACTCATTGATAAATCTATTGATAAAATCTAAATCTTAGATTCTGATCAAATTTGGTATAAAGTTGCAAACCATATACATATGCAAAAAGGATATATTTATTGTATTTTAAATCATCTCTTAATGTTCAAGGTAGTATTAAGTTTCTGTAAATAGTAAATTTAATAATTTATAAAATGTTGTGCCAAGATAGTAAGTGAAACAGCTTAAGATAAATAGTGTGTGTGATTGTTCAAATAGCCTTTAGCTGTCACCAAATATCCTTTTTAATAACTTTTTGTTAAATTATTGTGTGTTTGTTTGTTGTTGTTTTTTTTTTATGTGTACAATAAAGGTGTACGTGTTCTATCACCCAAAATATGTGGTATTTTCAGACTTGATATTTCATATGTAATACATAGTTACTTAAAAATTTCCAGATTTTTTTCTCAAGAGTTGGTAATTCCAAGCCCTCTTGAGTCTTCCAAGAAAGTCAAGCCTTTACTTAAAACCTATGTTGATAGAAGCATAGATCATGCTAGCATTGCAGAAGCATGTACTATTAACAAAAGAGAAGGTAAGTATGGTTTAGTTTTAAACATAATTATAATTAGATAGGAGAATTGGATGCTACTACTACTATCACTTTATCATTATTACTTTTACTACTAGATTTCATATCTCCATTACACTTTGTTTGTCAGAAAACCTAAATTTTACTTAGATTAGATTATTTAAAATGTAGTAAATTGTAAATGTATATAAATTGGGTATCATTAATACAATAGATATATTAATATAATGTCATTCAATATGTATATTTAAAAAATATTATAATTTTCATAACATACTGTTGGGCCCTGTTGTTAGATGATAGTCATTAATTCAGTTTTGTCACCATTTGCATGGTGGCCTAAACACTTCCAACAATCTGGTTGGCTACCATAATACAAATCTATAGTGGATCAGCATGGTGGAGAAACATCCACTCCCTCAGCTCTAAGAAGGGACACGTGCCATGTAGCGTGATGTGAATCACAGCCAATTAAAAAAATGTTTCATATAGAGGCTGATATACACTACATTAATCATTTTTATGATTATTGTACGATTATTTACAAGAAATATAAGCAAGTAGCTTCTTCACTACTTGATAGAATGAACAGAGCCTGTGACATATCAAAATATGTTATTTTAAACATTGATTCTATGATAATATAGTTTCAGCACAAACAGTACTGACTCTGTCATCTGTTCTACCTCCAGAAGTAGAGAGTTACTTTGAGAAATACTGCACATACTCTGAGGTATGTAAATTATTCCATATATCCTGTTTTATGTATATGGTATATTGTACTATTACAATAATCTACTTTATGTTTTCTCTTGACATGACTGTGGTTTTATTCTCAAGACAATAGTGGTGGTTGGCATCTCAGCTTGACTCCTTAAAATTATTTGCAGATTGTAATGTGCTTGCAAATACAAATAATTCTTTACATTATCATTGTATTGCCCATAATCAATCTATTGAGTTTTAATGGTTAATTTATGCCTGTAATAGTCCTCAAAGATAGCATCTCATCTCACTCTATATAAGTCTTGTTCAAGGTCTGTCATGGTCACGTTAGCCATGGGGGGTAGCAGATGGATGGTGCTGCATGATCGTTACTTATCTTAAAACCATAAAAGACTATTATCAGGGTGTGTAAAGTCAGTCTAAACCTCTCCCATCATGGGAAGATGATAAGGTCATTATTATTGCTATTTATATTTTTTATGGATGCAAGATAGCAACAGAGCTTGCAGCACCACCCATCCGCTGCCGCCCATCACAACTGTGACTGACTTTGAACAAGACTCAATTAGGGACTGGGATGGTTAGTCCAATTATTTGAGAGAGTTAATTAGAACATTAGTTGTTCAGTTTGTTAGTAGGTATGAGGACTGGGGACTGTTAGTGATAGTCCTGTTAGTTGGTGTTAGTAATAGTCTAGTTTGGAATTGTTAGTAGGAGTCTCTAAGTCAGTCACAGATGTGTTGCTACCTATGAGGACTAAGATGGTCGCCTCTAATGAAGTGTAACTGGAAACCACACCTTTCTAACCAAACCATAATTGCTTTAAAAACAATTACTACACGGCCGAAATGGTACTAGGTACCGTGGCGGGCCGTGGTACTGCCCCGGACGAACTCTATATGTCTCTCTTCAAAAATGTGCGGAATGTGAGTAAAAGTGAGTACAGTAAAGTAACCTAAAATTAATATTTCATATTTTAGGATCAAAATCTACTGTCTGAGTACGAAATCACGGCTAACGGATCCCTTCATAGAACTCTGTTCTTTGAAGAACATAATAATATAGAACACGATGATTCGGAGTTAATAGACGAAGAGACACATGTAGATGTAGCACCAACACCGCCATCGGGATTTGAGCCTCATACTCCTGTGAAATTCAGTCCAGATATTTTGGTAAAAAAACCTTCCCCCCGCTTTGATTGTCTGTCTTTCTGTAATTCTATATAATAATATGTATAAGTAATGAAGTGAGGTTTTGAAAGTAACATTTAAATGGCGCTAGTTGTTGTAACTTTTTAAATATTGTGTTTTTTTCATACATATCATTGTTTTTGCATTGCCTTTTGCATTTCTGTGCATGTGATAGTAGCAAAGCGTACATCTGAATTTCCCACCATTGTTTTTTTTTTAGATTTTCACTGATTTAGGGTTTCTGGGCGAAAACCAAACTTAAGAAAAGCGTTTGTTAAATTATGCGATTTACTAATATGTATTTCATACTTATTCCTGTGCTGCAGAGTCGCGATGTAGTGGCGAAGGGTATGAAGCGTACCTTCGGCTCGCCGCTTCAGAAAAAGCTGCCTGGAAAGCCGTGCTACCGGAACAAGATCCTGGACGTGGTAGACTTTGGGGAACCTTGCTTTAGCCCAATAGAGTTCCGAACGCCCACGTCATCGGCCACACCACCTTCACTCAACTCACTGTCAATATCGCCTGTCACTAAGTCTGCATCCAGCGATGTCGAGGTGGGTGTCTACAACATTTTTTTAATGTCTTTTTACGGGCCCGTTGGCGCAATCGGTAGTGACCCTGTCTGTTGCGCCAGGGGTCGTGGGTTCGAATCCCACTCAGGACAAATATTCGTGTGACGAACACTTGTATTTGTTCTGTGTCTGGATGTTAATATTATCTATTTATGTATGTATTTAAAAATATCTATGTATGTATATCAGTCTCTGACACCCATAACTCAGGCTCGCGCCTACTTTGGGGTCAGATGGCCGTGTGTGAGAATGTCCAAGATATTTATTTATTATTTATTATTTTATAATGTTATTAATTACTTATTACATTCTTCATGCCCACTTCTCGTTCGTTCGTTCTCACTCCTGTCAGTTAGAGGTGGATAACTCAGCTCTGAACTGATTATAAGATGCAACTCATGCATACTAGAGCAATGGAGATCCAACTCAACAACAATCAGTTCAGCTCACAGCTCAAACAAATCGCCCACCTTCACAGTACTCGAAAAATCTACCAGTCTGTTGCGTCATTGCAATTATCATACAGCTCAATCAGCTCCAAAAGCTCAAACAGCTTGGAGTGATATGTGACCTGATTTGTGCTCACGATTTTTTTCTGAGTTATGTTTAGTCGCTGTAGCTGAGGTTGCGGTTTTTATTATGTACTATAAATTATTTACGCCCACTTTACCGAAGCTTCCTTCAATCGCCTTGTTGTCATTATTGCTTGTTACTAAGGCTTTCTCCAGCGACGAGGAGGCTTGATTCTGAAAAAAATTACAATTGTTATTGTGAATAATTTTTCACTATTTTTTTAAATTGTTTAAAGGCGGTGATAGCCTAAATACTGAAATTCGACCTCTTACTCGATGTAGTCTGGGTTCAAATCTTCTTAGCTGTTTGCAGCTACATAAGATTTTAATGATGTGTGCTTTGAGGAATTAAATGTGAAGGAAATCCTGCATGTCCGATAGTTCTCCTTAACATTAGCTAAGGTATGTGAAGTCGTCTAGTCGTGTCTTAGCTAGTGTGGTTGACTATGACCTTGCAATAAAATTAGCATAAAACTGTTTCATATACTTTTCTAAACAGTTAATCTAGCATTATAAACCCCGTTTGTTTGCAGAAAAACAACTTAACACCACCAGAGCCTGAAGCCACGACTACTTGTAAGGAATGCATCAAATCAGAATCGCAGAGTGAGAAGACAGGATCCTGTGTTTGCAAGGTTACGCCGAATAAACTGCTCTTGAAGAGGAGTACATCTCTCAAGAGTTCACCACATAAAACTCGCAGTTCTGCTTCGCTATCAGAAAAACGCAGCCTTAGTATGTCAAGTTTAAATAGAAGCAGGTCGGTGCAGAAATTGGATTTCAGTATGGATATGAGTGTAGATGGATCGTTCTGTCTGACTAAGGGTAAATATTTGTTTCTTTCCGGTATATTTGTTTATTTTAAAACTTAGAGAGAATTCCAGGGTTCAAATCCCAGTTGCGACTAAATTTTTTATGAGCTAGTTATATTTGTGATGTTTAAATGTTTATCCTTATTATTTCAGCGGAGTCGAGCACTATACATGCCACAAATACGTGGTCTATAGGAGAAGACACCGACATTCATCTTTTAGTTAAAACGCAATCATTGCGAGAGATATCTCGCGAAATACAGTCTTCCAACGAAACACACGATTATTTAATAGCAGAAACTCCTATCAAGGGAAAACGTAAAATAAATATTCTCTCACATGAGATTAGTAAAATTCGTTCCACGGTTACACTCAGTCCAGGACAAATGTCCTTGGACAATAGTTTAGATAATTTGGAGACTCAACTCAATATGGAAGATAAGAAAATGGATTTTAATAAATTTGATCTCAATTGTTTGACTGAATCTTCTTGCCAATATAATTTTAACACTAACAGCAGTACCAAATACGCTAGCGATTGCACGACGAGCTTCAAGAGAGTCGACAGCGGCTTCAATGAGAATACATTCTACGCTAACGCTTCTAGTTACTACGAGAGTGCCATAAAACCGTCAGAATTGACCGTAACAAATTCTTCTAAGTCCGCTTTGAAAGAAATATCTAACGTTACTTGGATGAGAGTCGACAGCGGGTTTAAGGATGAAACCAATGGCGACAGCATGCAATTTTATCCTAACACTGAGACTAGCAAGAAATTTACCGGGTATCATTTTACCGAGGCCCAATTGGATGATAAGGAAAACATTGCGACGGATGATCTGGAGACATTTCTACACTCTGGAATTAAGAACGAAGGAATGTCTATTTCCGATATATTTACTGAAGACTTCAACTCTTCAAATTTCACATGCAATTTTTCATCTACTCCCTCAAAAACTAAGACGCGCAAGGTGAATCAGTGACGGTTTGATATTTTTAGTTTTATTATACGTAGGACTAAGCATATTTATAAGATTACTAGTAGACGCCCGAAAGCTTCGCTCCCGTGGAATTAGACATTGCAGCAATTTTGTTTGTTGTTGCTGTTTTGCGGCTATCTTCGTAATGTCTGGAAAATCATTACTTCTCTTCCCTTAAGTCAAAACTTTCAACTGTTGTTTAAAATACACTAGCGCTGAATTTGTATTGGATACCCCATAAGTCCCATCAATCCCAAACCAAGCACAAGCATAAATCGTTCAGCAGCGAGTTTTAAAATACTTAAATATTAAATAAATTTTACAACTTTTCCATTCTTTGTTTACATTATATTGGAAAAAAGGTTTTTTTTTCTTCTTTAGACAGATGATAACATTTTTGAGTTGTAACTTGTTATAGTAATGCCTCTAAATTTTTTAATTCTTCAAATATTGAAGATCAGAAAAAGTGCTTCTTGGATATTAGTTTTCTTACTGTCATCTTACAAAATGTATAATGGGCGAATTGAAGGTCTTTTTATGTATAGGATAGATAAATTTTATAGACTTAGATTTTTGCTATTTTTTTTCTTAGTGCATGAATTAATGACTGTTATTATGTGTTTATACTTTGATTTGATAAAACGTCTTTAATAAAGTGTTAAGACTGAACAAGCTATATTTGATTGATATACCAAGCAAATTGCACGGGCATATTTTTATACATATTTTTTTTTTAAATTCTGCTGGTAAAAATTAAGTAAATCCGTACAAAAGTACGTCGAGATTAAGTCGAACAAATGTTTGGGGGTACAGCTTTATAGTCTACATGCAGTAGCTATCAAACTCGACTCTCACGGACTAAGTTATGTGCGTTTTAAGAAATAAAATATCACCTGCTTTAATGTAATGGTGAGGGAAATCATAGTGAGAAATCCTGCATGACTAAAAAGTTCTCCACAAAGTTCTCGAAGTTATCGTGCGTAGTGGCTGAACCCTTCTCATTTCAAGATAATAATACACTATGCCCAACAGTGGGGTGAAAAAAAGTTTATGGTGGTGGTTTTATAATATTCAATGATGACATGCACATATTCGTCTACCGCACAAACTAAGGAATTTCCAGATAAAAAATATTTATAACTTGTTATGAAGAGGATCCTTGAGTATTGTTTTTATTACAACCATTACTTACAACTAATGAGAACAAGCACGAATCTCCATTCATTAGTTGCTTCGTTGCCCATGCCTTTGATTTTCTTTTTCTTTGATTTTGCTTTGATTCTCGATAAAACTTTTTATAGATACTTAAATGGGTTTTTAAATATAATATAAAATTGTGCCTGTCTTTCTAAAATTGGTCCGAACGAACCTTTGTTGACTTTAGTTTAAAACATTCAGCGACGTTTTTGTTTAAATAGCATCAATAGTCAATAATAATTTCGTTAATGAGGCCCCAGTTGATTTATTTACGCAGATACAAAGTCCACGATATTGTTTACAACGAGTTTCGTACTGAATGTCAGCATATTTTCTATTATCTCCCTTAATTTATTACATGGTCTCTGTTTAATAATCACGAAGGGAGTTTATAGTTATAGATATACAGTTCAAATTATAAACTGTAACACTAAGCTATTATTCAGTTTTCGAACTTGGAAATCCCAGTAGTACCTCCTACTGGGATTTCCAATTTGGATCCTCGGAGTTACGATTTGTGCCCTGTGTATGGCAATGGGCTCTGCACCAGAAAAGCGGGAGTAGGGGAGATGGGGGAAATGGGAGTCACTTAAGAAAAACACATTGTTTCAGTCATAAATAATCGGTCTTTTATTTTGCCTATTTTAATTATAAATCTTAAACTAATGAGGTATCAAGTAGCTTTGGTAATTTTTGGCTATCGTCATCAAACACGCTACAAAAATTTAAAAACAAAAAACAAATTTTGACTCTAGTTACCCACATATGCGGGTAATGGGAGTCAATCCTAGGAGTAATCCGAGACAAAACTTCTAAACAAAAAATCAACAATATATAAACGTCTATCAATCGATAAAGTTTATATTATATTATAACTACTTATTTATGACAAAAATCACAATAATACCGAGAGAGACGGCAGCGGTACCACACCTCTCTCGACTTTCCTTCTTCAAGGCATATCATACACCGCCAGCAAGTCACTACCACTCAAACATGCTATAGACGTCTTTCTTTTCCAGTTACTTGGCATCTGAAATGAATAAAACTTCATACTACAAGATAGTGCGGGTTATGGGTCACGAGTCACCTGACTCTCATTACCCCAATGACAGTTTTCGATTAGGATTCAAAATTCAACTCAAAAAACATTACAAATTCATATCACACGAATCACTATCTCTAAGTTCAATTACGATACAACAACTTAAAATAACTTTAATCTTAAAACAAACTGTAGTAAACACTTACTTTTTCAATCAAAATTTCGATAGTATTATACCAAATTCTCTCTTGTGATACTTGTCTCTCTGCCAATGACACGAGCGCCACTAGCGGTCCGCCGTGTGCTGCGTTCTGTTTTGTTTATTTTAAACTGACCCGCATTACCCACTGACTCTCATTCCCCCCTTCTCCCCTATTACACGCCTCTGCTTACCCTTTCAAGGAAATGCAGGCATGATGTTATGTTAAGACGTGTGGTATTCGCGACTACTAATTCCCAATGGTATATTATCGTCATATATATCTATTCGGATATAACTTTTAACCTATCAACTAACTAACCTTGGGCACGCGCGGATGATTATATACATATACATATAACTTTACCAAGATCTGCCGTTGACAAGCTAAAAAGAGTCTGGTGCAACCGCAATATCACTAAAGCCACGAAAGTCCGCCTAATGAGAAGCTTAGTCTTTCCCATATTTCTTTATGGCGCAGAAACGTGGACGGTTCGCCTCAAAGACCGACGCAAGATCGATGCACTCGAGATGTGGTGCTGGCGGCGACTGCTCCGGATCCCTTGGACAGCGTTTCGGACCAACGTTTCAATCCTGGAGGAACTCAAGATCAATGAGAGATTATCGTCGACTGTGCTTTTACGAATCCTCAAATATTTCGGACACGTTGTTCGAAATAATCACTCCATGGAACGTCTCGTTGTCCAGGGGCAGGTAGAAGGCAGGCGGTCACGCGGTCGATCACCTACACGTTGGACAGACATCATTAAAGCGTCGACACAGACTTCTATAGTCCAGAATGCCCGAGACGCTGAAGACCGCAATAAGTGGAGACGCATCGCAAGGGTTGCATGGGCCTATAATAACAAAGCATCATCAACCACGACCACTCTGTCAAGAGTGAACGACTGAGGAGGAGGATAACTTTACCATGTGCGCTTACTTCCATAGTTTAGTTCGAGATCCATGAACGATATTCTATAAGGAAATTCCCAGTCTGAACTCTGCAGGATATAGCCTGTATATATATCCTTAATTGCCTGAAAGATGAATTGGTGCCGCGTATTTTTTGTTTGCTTATATCCTCTACCAGCTAAACGTGGAAAGTAAAAGGGGTTTGTAAGCATCAATTTGGAAACTCATGAAGCTTTTCAAATTGAAACCATCGAAAAGGCTACCATTTGGCTTTTTTGTGGACCCTTCAGTTAGAGGTGGGTCAGCGCCCGTGGATCTTTAAGAACTAGAGCGAACTGGTACTATCCATTGACAAGTAAGAACATGGATCTAACTAGCTGAGGAACAAAGCGTTATAGTAGTATGAACGTATGAACTGTAATTAAATATGTTCTAAAAGAGCATAAATTAGACAAATCTGCGCACTATCTCACCAACGAGCTGACCTTTGACCCGCAATAATGTTTTTAATTATAAAATAAAATTTGTATAGAAAATTATAACGCAATTGAAATAACGGAAGTAGATAAATTTGGAACATAGTTACTAAAATGACTTAGTGAAATATTAATACAAATAGTAAACAATGAGCCGTCTACGAGTAGCCAGTTATGTGTGTGAAATATATAATTTTATTTTTAAATGTAGTTTAACTTAAGCCTTTGTAATTGTTAGTCGAGGCCGAGGGTAAGAACTGAAAAAATAATTAGGTGATAAATCAGTAGTTTTTAAGAGGGTACTTGGGCAGGGCACACCGGTTCATACTCGTACACTATCGGGACACTCGTTCACACGGGGTTTTAATAGTTTTCACAATCGAGCAAACTATTCGTGCGTCAATAGTATTTAACAAATAACCGCGAATTGATAACGTCGTAACCCCTGTTATCGGGATCCCGGAACGTCTGCGAACTAGCAATGCGGATCTATAAAGTTACATCTAGAAGAGGTTGTTTTCAGTGCATTTAAGTGTCTATATATACATCTGGTGCGAAAGATATCGTTAATGTCAACTGGACACTAAACAAGTACGGTCGTGTTGGATGCTGATCGTGTTTCATTACCGAAACCGCTTCGATAACACTTAGTGAGTTACGTGTTACTGTGGTTTTTTGTTCAATCGAGCGGCTCGTATTGACAATGTATAACAAGACAAGTGCGACTTTGATGCTGCAGACTATAATGGTCTTGATGGAGAAGCAAAATTCGACTGATGTCACCAACTTTCCCAGTACTTTATATGGTGAGTACGTACAGGCTTATGTGAAAAAAACTACTATCTTATACTCCGAGTGAAGCGTGGTTCCGGGTTCGATATCCGGCCGGTGCAAAAAATGTTTGCTGTCGTGTGATTCACAATTATACTGTAGGTATTCTGTGTGTGTCCGACATCTGCAAGCCGCAACTAAGCCTTTTAAAATGGTTTCTGATTCAATGCTCAGAAATGAAGACTTTCTATCACTATTTTGACTACACAATGCAATAATTAAGTAATAATATTTTTTTTGTTGTAAATATATTTTTTTCTTAAATAACAGAGGATATCGAGCGATGTTACGGATCGTACGGCTGTTTCTCGAAGGCATACCCGTGGACAGAGAACCGACCTGACAACTACTTTCCGGTGTCTCCTGAAGCTTTAGGAGTGCGGTGAGATTTCATGTGTTTTCTCAATTTTCGTTATATAAGTTGTGTGTCTTTGTAAACAATAAAGAATAAAATATAGGTGGATAAATGGTCTCGAGTTGAGTATAAGATTTGGAAAACGAGAGTATTGGCAACCCTATGACCCTATGATCGATGACCTAAAAAATATAGCGGGAAGTCGCTGGATTCAGAGGGCTCAGAATCGGGAGGAATGACGCCGATGAAAGAAGGCCTTTCTATAGCAGTGGGCTCTATTAGGCTGAAAAAAAGATGATGTATGAACAGTTCTTGCATGCTATCAGTGCCCCATTTCGTGGTATGCGTCTCCTTATATCTGTTGTTATGGGACCCAAAGGTTTTTCGTGACCTCCGAATCACGGAAGTTTCTATAAGTATTAACAGTCACGAACATGCGCTTTCGTGCAGGTCGCTTTGAACGATCTTTCTGGTTCCATCTTTACTTTGCGTACTCGTCGACAAGCGAATCATTGATTTATTTTTATTATTGACGATCAGTTTTCCATACTTACTTTACATGCTTTAATTTAAAATTAACTTGTGGTGTGCTAAGTGTGCTAAAGGTACTAACGAATGTTTTCAAATACATTTATGAAATGATACCAGTCACAAAAACCATTTAGGTATATAAAAAAATACAATAACTGTACGCCCACCAAAGCAGCATGCGAGTTTCAGATTTCATCTGCTTATTGTTCAAAACCAATGTTTTTGCTTTGCGTTGTTTCTGTACCTACCTACTCTTTCTCTCGATTGTGTGACATTGACATAAAGTGTACGTATCGTCAAAAAACTTAAATAGCAGTAAAAAGTTATTTTAGTAAGATAACAATAATAATTTTATTTACTGGTACATATTATGATTTACGATAAATTAGTAAAGTCAAACAGATTTTATATTCTTGCGGTGAATAAACACACAGTTTGGCAAAACTACTTAAATCCATTAAATCCACCCTGTGTTACAACTTAAATCCATGAAATTACACACGAATATGAAGATGTTCGAAATGGTACTAAATTTTATGCAGTTTTGTTACTATCTAGTAAAAACAAAAATAACTTAAAAATAAATAAATAATTTTTGTTTTTACGTGTTTTTACTAGATAGTAACATTACTTAATCAACAGTAAAAGAACTCCACTTCATTCAAAGCAGACACAGTCAGGCATTATTATGTGTCTGTAAGTTTATTTTGTAACGACTTTTCTTAATTTTTAATGTTATAGAACTTTAACATAGCAGTAGATGTTATCAGACTACAGACAGACAGTTAATGAATCAGGGGTGTGGCCAGTATGTGATGTGTGTCATTATGCGTTAAGATAAAGTCGTTTATCCAATCGTGTACGTAAACTCGATAATTTAGTTATCATTGCCTACAATGTTCTATTACTACTACCTGATAAAACACAGATAAGATGCAGCTTTCTGCATCCCAATTTACATAAAAAAATTGTTTATCCTGAGCCCAGATTCCAAGGAATAACATACTTGTAGTTAATGTCCTGAGCCAAAAGGTGGATGACTATCTATGTACATTTTATTTATCTCTAGAAAGTTGGACTTTAGTATTAAATATCAAAACAGTGAATATTATTAATAATAAAATGTTTGGTAACAATTACTTACATCCTTGGTAGATGTTGTTTGTTTTTTTGTCTGGCTTGATTAATCTTACTTATGTTAGTAAACATTTGATAGCCTTGAAGGTTCTTCAGCTTACGGAACCCAACCTAGTCTACAAAAATACGCGTGCACCATTCCCTTTTATCAGCGAGTGACTCCACTCTACTCGATAACGCTGGGGGCTCGTCCATGACATCGATCTATCACTACCAAAGACAAAACAAATATTTACGTCCCATTATTGCATTCGTGACGTTTCTGTCTACTTCACATTGTGATAAACTCGCTTGTTTTAATTATGTTGCAATGTGCCTTATCTACCGGCCGGAGATATTAAAATAGAGTCTAATGACCTTTGAACCGATCCCGCCAGTGGGTATGAGATCCTTCAAAAGTTCCTCGTTATTTCGATACGATTGAATGTAAAGAGAACACTGAGAACAAACTCGATTGAATGTAGCTTTTCTGTTTACAAATTGTTTGTTTGTCACATTAATTTACTGTTTTTGTTTTTGCTGTAGATAACTACGTATTTTTAGCTACTTGTAGGCAACTACTTACACAACAACTTATCAATAATTTAAGTAAAGTTGTAGACCTCCCAAAATTTTCCTTTTCGCTTTTTACGAATACCAACATTGTGTTTTTAATATATGATAGTAGGTAGGTACAATATTGAATATGCACCACCAGTCATCCTCTGCCGCCCTCTGTGAGACTGTGACTAACTTTGACCAAAACTCAGAATACGACCCACGATACGGGCCGACCCATCACAGGATATTATATTGATATGCAATACCAAGGTGACCAATGCATCGTGCATTACGGAGTAAACAAAATTTGCCCACAACTATATACGGAGCTTGAAAGAGATACGGGGATCGCAACGGGCAAATTATACATCTCTGGACCCTGCTTAAACTATCCCGGCATCATACCGGCTTCCTTATGTTATGGATATCCCTGTATTAATCTAAGTTAATTTGTGTTATAACTCTTTTACAGATACGCAGTATTCACCAGACGAAATAGAAGGATACCAGTGATGTTACACGCAGATGACAATAATAAAATTAGAAATGCAAATCTGGACCCGAGGGGCCCGTTTTACCTCATATCACATGGATTCTTGGAGGGTGGCCACAAACTTTGGGTAGGTCTTTCACCTAACTCATATTATTGCAATAAGACGTATCGTTTTCTCTCCTTATCTTCACTTGCTTCAGGGAATTATTGTCCACTGTATGGTCTTTAGTACGAGTCTTTGATTTTTATGCTAGCTGTATCGGAAAACTTCTGGCAGAAGCAATTTCAGTCCTACAAAGTGGCGATCGTCTGCCCAGCCTCTAAGGCCCACTAGTGAGTGACTAAATACATACGGAGTTTCCGTCTTAGGGGTTTTACAATAAAAAAATATTGGGACCGACGGCTTACCGCAGTACACACCGCCGTACTGCGGTAAGCCAGTTGTATGCTTGTTCAATCGTAAATTGATGATGATGATGATAATGATGATGTCCCAGAGCCGAAAACGGCTACAGTGACAGTTCTGGGCTCTCCAGTACTTTCCGCAAATTATTTTGAGTCCACAGAGTAATAAACGTTTGTTCAACAGATACAATCGATGGCCGAAGCGCTGCTGAACCTGGAGGGAAACGCAGCGGCCACGGTGGTGGTAATAGACTGGCGGCGCGGCGCGCAGCCGCCGTACGGGCAGGCGGTGGCCAACATCCGGCTCGTCGGCGTCATGACCGCGCACCTCGTGCACCGCATCTATGTGAGTGGGACTATTGTGTATCATCTGTAATTATTAGAGTGTGTTTGTAAGGCCCTTAGCCTTAGACATTTGAAATGTTTCTTGTACTTACATCGTATATCTTATGTATATATGATAGACTGCTGCTGGAAGAAATTTCGGAAATAAGCAGTACCTTTGTACAACATTTTTTTTGAAATATTGTCCTGTATGTACATGAACAATAAAAACAAATCTTACATAATAATGTGAAACAGCGTCTATCTGCTATAGTACATGCTATGTCGCGCGGCAAATTTTCTTGAGCACTTCCGTGCTTCTCAGGGCACTAAAGCGGTCGATTGTAGTTGTTATCGTAAAATAAGTCTTTTAGAGGCATAAAACCTTGTAACAATCAGCACTGTAGCAACGCGGTTGAGCCAGGTAATAACCGGTCCTTGTATTATTGGGATATGTTTCTTTTTACAGGAAATGTTGGGGCTGCCAAATTTGAATAACTTCCACTACATCGGGCACTCTCTTGGAGCGCATTTAGGAGGCTACTGTGGTCATGAACTGCAGAAGGTTAGTATAATACTTAAAATTTAATATTAATAAAACTATGAAACGAACTCTCTAAAACAGTATAAACGCAAACTTTCTTTCGAGAACGCTTTAAAAACAATTATTACACGACAGAAATGGTACTAGGTACTTGGCGGGTAATTCAATCAAATACTGTATCTATACTAATATTATAAAGAGGAAAGATTTATTTGTAATGTTTTCACACAAAAACGACTGGACCGATTTCAAAATTTCTTTCACCTATATAATATTACTAGGTGTAAACGAAACTATTGTTATGTCTAATTCCACGCGAGCGAAGCTGCGGGCGTCCTCTAGTAAGTAATAAAGAAGAAGAGAAATTGGGCTATGAACGATACAATACGATTCGATAAAGCTGTTATATAAAAAAAGCCTTTTATTTCTTGCAAGAATTTCACATTTCATTGTCAATTTTTTATATTTATTTATTGAACTAATCTAATAACATCAAAATTGTCAAATTGTATTTGTCCTGAAATAATTATTAAATGTCATGCAGGTTAGGCACCTGTGTAGGATTTGCTATTCATTCAATGATCCTGAATGCTAATCCTTTGCCTTATATTGATCAGTTTAGAATAGCATTATATCTCTTTTCTTCAAGTAGTTTGTAGTTACCTAGACTTTCGTTAAGCGTGTCTAATCACCTCATAGCGAAATAAATTAGTATTTGAATTTGACTTTGACTTCATTACTACAAAGTTATTAAATCTATTTATAAACTAGTGGACGCCCGCAGCTTCGCTCGCGTTAGACATTCACTAACTTCAAAAACGGCAAAGCTTCATACTAACTTTGCACCCCCGTTTTACCCCCTTAGGGGATGAAATTTCAAATTTTTCTAAAAACCATCCTTGAACTTCAACGAACCTTTTAAAAAAAAAATTGGCCAAATTGGTCCAGGCGTTGTTGAGTTATGCGCTTACCAACACATTTTGCGATTCATTTTTATAATATAGATGTCATTGTTTTGTTTATTGTTATGAATAACAAAACAATGTCATCATGAATATTTGTTTGTTTAATCAGTCGTTTAATAAAAAAAAATGTATGTTCGTTTTCTGCAAGAACCACCCCTTCACAGGTAAAGGCCTCCATTATTTTTTATTTTATTTATAGCTGTTTTATGCTATTATTTTAAAGCTTTTATTTAACTTCACTCGTATGTATGTCCTGGAATCTTGCAATCAATATTTCACCCACTTCCACTGAAGCTATCGAGCTGAAATTTGGCACACATATTGGTTCCGATGACAATGCATGAAAATAAAAAAAAAATTTAAAAAGCTTTTAAAAAAAAAAAAATTTATCGGTATAATTTTTATTATTGAACTGTTGTAGAGATACAACTTGAAGCTCGGCCGCATAACGGGCCTGGACCCCGCGGCGCCTTACTTCAGCAACACGGTCTCGCTGGTGCGCCTCGACCGCTCCGACGCAGAGTACGTCGACATAATACACAGCAACGCGATTCCTCTGTACTTATCTGGTATGTTAGTTGTAGTGTTGTCTGTGAGTCTTGATAAAAATTTACGTTCACTCTAAAAACTACCTTTATTCACGTCACTTTCGAATTACATTCATAGGTTACACTGATAGAGCCTACTAGCATGCGCCCGCGCCGATGGGAACAATTTCAAAATACAATACATTATTAATTAAGAATGAGTTTAAAACATTTCGCAAGGGCTTGTGTTACATGGTGTCCGCTCATCCACCGAGGTAACATCAAGGAATATATTGGATTACATGGATTAACAATAGTTGATAGACAATTTTGATATGTATATGTTACAACTCGATATGCGTCCCACAGCCATAGCTGAGGGAGGACTAACGCATACTCCACGACGCTGCCCGATGCGGATATAGTGGGCTACCCGAAGGTCTTCGATAAGGCATAACGATTTTTTTACAATTGAAAACATCTGGGGCTTAGGGTAGCTGTGTAACCTGCTATCTGAAGCACGCACGTAAATTTTGTCACTAGCGATTACCCATCCACATTCCGACCAGGCCCGACGTTGCTTAACTCGGTCAATCGCGCACGATTGACGCTAGCCATAGACCTATGAGTGATTTAAAAATAATTTATCAAATATTTATTTGTTAAAGAAATATTTGATAAATAGTATAGAACTAATAAATAGTTCTATACTTGTGTCGTTTAATTCCTTATAAAAAAAATGTGCAAAAATGCAAATAAGAATATATTCAGGCCAAAATAAATGTTCTCTTCAATTTTTTATCTGAAATATAATTGGTTTCTGAAAGGTGGGAGACTTGGGGATCTCACTTGTGTGTGATTAGTAATAATTTAACAACGATAAATTTGCTTCCAGGTTTCGGTATATCAGAACCAATAGGCCATGTGGACTTTTACCCGAACGGCGGGTCAGTCCAACCCGGCTGCAATAACGACGGTTCGCAGTACGCGGTCGGCGGCGACATGTACCAGACCGTGGTGCGGTACGTCAGCTGCAACCACGAGAGGAGCTACGAGTTCTTCACCGAGAGCGTCGCGCCCGCCTGCCCGTTCATGGCCATACAGTGCGCCTCGCACGAGGTAAGTGTTCATACACGAGCAGCGGGTCAGTCCGACCCGGCTGCAATAACGACGGTTCGAAGTACGTGGTCGGCGGCGACATGTACCAGACCGTGGTGCGGTACGTCAGCTGCAACCACGAGAGGAGCTACGAGTTCTTCACCGAGAGCGTCGCGCCCGCCTGCCCGTTCATGGCCATACAGTGCGCCTCGCACGAGGTAAGTGTTCATACACGAGCAGCGGGTCAGTCCGACCCGGCTGCAATAACGACGGTTCGAAGTACGCGGTCGGCGGCGACATGTACCAGACCGTGGTGCGGTACGTCAGCTGCAACCACGAGAGGAGCTACGAGTTCTTCACCGAGAGCGTCGCGCCCGCCTGCCCGTTCATGGCCATACAGTGCGCCTCGCACGAGGTAAGTGTTCATACACGAGCAGCGGGTCAGTCCGACCCGGCTGCAATAACGACGGTTCGAAGTACGTGGTCGGCGGCGACATGTACCAGACCGTGGTGCGGTACGTCAGCTGCAACCACGAGAGGAGCTACGAGTTCTTCACCGAGAGCGTCGCGCCCGCCTGCCCGTTCATGGCCATACAGTGCGCCTCGCACGAGGTAAGTGTTCATACACGAGCAGCGGGTCAGTCCGACCCGGCTGCAATAACGACGGTTCGAAGTACGCGGTCGGCGGCGACATGTACCAGACCGTGGTGCGGTACGTCAGCTGCAACCACGAGAGGAGCTACGAGTTCTTCACCGAGAGCGTCGCGCCCGCCTGCCCGTTCATGGCCATACAGTGCGCCTCGCACGAGGTAAGTGTTCATACACGAGCAGCGGGTCAGTCCGACCCGGCTGCAATAACGACGGTTCGAAGTACGTGGTCGGCGGCGACATGTACCAGACCGTGGTGCGGTACGTCAGCTGCAACCACGAGAGGAGCTACGAGTTCTTCACCGAGAGCGTCGCGCCCGCCTGCCCGTTCATGGCCATACAGTGCGCCTCGCACGAGGTAAGTGTTCATACACGAGCAGCGGGTCAGTCCGACCCGGCTGCAATAACGACGGTTCGAAGTACGCGGTCGGCGGCGACATGTACCAGACCGTGGTGCGGTACGGTAAAATATTGCCAGGTGGAAGAAAATAATCAGTTCTTAGGGTTCCGTTAAAACGACTATTACTGAGACTTCGCTGTCCGTCTGTCACCCGGCTGTATCTCATGAACCGTAATAGTGAGATAGTTGAAATTTTCACAGATGATGTATTTCTGTTGCCGCTATAATAACAAATAGGTTAAAATCAGAAAAAAAAATTAAGGGTGGCTCCCATACAACAGACATGATTTTTTACCGTTTTGTATAGAAAATGGTACGGAACCCTTCTTGCGCGAGTCTGACTCGCATTCGGCCGGTATTTTGATCTGATCTGACTTGCTTTAACGGAACCACGTTACGTCATCTATTCATTACTTAAGACTGCATCATTTAATTTACTCGGGTGGGAGAGAGTTTAGAAGTGTAATGGCGGGTAGACTATGGTTTATAATTGGTTATGGTATATACAAATTTATACATACAATATTACCTATATTGGTTTGGTTATACACACATTCACACCTTAGTGTGTATTAGCGAGTTTACTTACTATGAGTGTTCCCGTTAATATGAGGTGTCGGCCGCTTAATTTATCGGTCCATAGTTTTAATAATGAATGAATGAACGACGATTTCTTGGCGCGGTAGTAAGTGACCATGACTGCCGAACACGGATCCCGGGTTCGAATCCCACTGAAAAATATTTGTACTCTGGTCTTAGATGTTTCCTGTGCGTGCTGCCGACTGCTTAATATGATGACCGATGACTAAGTTTTGGATTTTTTTTTGTTCCAGTCGTTCTTGGCTGGCAATTGCACGACGTGTGATAGCAAGCATTTTTGCATCCCAATGGGTTACCACTCCCACAGAGTCTACAAGCAGTTGCAAGCATTGGGACATGTTGATACCAACTCAAACATTGCCTTGTATTCTCTAACTGGCAGCAGTAAACCCTATTGCAGTAAGTACAAGATTACTACTATATTTATCTATTATGGCTCATATTAATGGACCAAAGTAAAATCAGGTTCAAGCTCACAATGTGTTTGACAGTTGTGTTTGAATCCATTGGTCATCTATGGATTTCATTATTAAAAATTTAGTCATTTAACGAAATCCCGAGGATAGCTATATCCATAGCGCACTGAGCGACTTTGAGCTTGCGAATAAAGCTGACGGTTAAGCATCCCGTCGGATCCATAGGTCATCACTGGCCCTACACACTTCTCGTTGTCACACAGAACAGTTTCAAAGTCAAAATGTGTCGATACTACCCGAACCAATGGTCAAATTTAATAATAATAGTATAGTAACGTACTTGATAATATAACTGTAAATAGTATGGTATATAATTAATTCCAGGAGTACATTACGAAGTGACTCTGAAGGTATCGAACTCGAGTGAAAGCTTGACCCACGGCCCTGAAGTTGGGAGGGTGTCAATAACTCTAGTAGACAAGTATAACAACAAAAGTGATCACAAGTTTCTCGACGATGAACCGTAAGTATTATTTTTTGTATTTTTTTTTAAAATATACGGGTGTCCTGCGTATAATCCAAAGCCGACAGTACATTTTTTAAATTAAACACATCTACATAGAAAGGAAAACATACAGTTAAACTAACATTACTCAAGTGCAAATATTTTATTTGTGATTAAAAAATATCTGCAACAGTCAGGATTTGAACCTGGTACCCTGGGTTCGGCAGTCATGGTTCACCACAACACTGCATAGTCGTCAAAATACTTATGTCAATTGATATGTATTTATAAAACACATAACTATTTTCTTTAAATTAAACATATTATATATAATATAAAATTTTATGCTATGAATATGATCTTAAAACAGGAATATATACGATGAAAGTCATATCATTTGGGGTGATTCTTGGAATTCTGAATAAATACATACATACATATCTTGGACATTTTCACACACGGCCATCTGACCCCAAAGTAGGCGTGAGCCTGTGTTATGGGTGTCAGAGACTGATATACATACATAGATATTTTTAAATACATACTTAAATAGATAATATTGACATCCAGACACAGAACAAATACAAGTGTTCGTCACACGAATATTTGTCCTGAGTGGGATTCGAACCCACGACCTTTGGCGCAACAGACAGGGTCACTACCGATTGCGCCAACGGGCCTGTCATTCGAGTCTGTCAATACAATTCGAGACAATAGAACAGACTCGCAGGTTGCACAGAGTGTGCCAAAATAATTAAAAAAAATGAAAATACACACCAACACACGCTATACGTGTTTCGCTAGTCGTAGAGTCAACATGCCCTGAAGATCCTTCGTTTGGGGATGAAACACGTGTTGGCGGTGGTGCGTGGTGAATATTTTTTTTGCTGTATCTGCATGCTTTCTCATGTGGGACCAAAATAATTTGATTTGCAGATGTACCCGGAACTTATACAATCAGATAAATTGTTTAAAAAAACAATGATAACTTGTGACCTAATAATTTTACACATGTACGAAGTCTCTGACGTATGATTGATGGTTATCAGATTGTCAATAGTAATACAATGTGAATGATACGTACTATCAAGCTATGAAAGTAAACAATAATATTCAATTCAAGTTTTCCATTACATATTATTATAAATGACGTAATTAAATTAAAACAGATTAATATTGTTTTTCAAGCTCCGTTTTTAATAAATTTTGTCATTGATACAAGTTTCTTGATTTTTGCAGTGTGGCCTTGTGTTATGTTTCTTGATATCGGACTCATACAGCATTTAATATTGTAAACAATTGTTTGTTACAGAAAGTATTATCGCCCAGGCGATGTAGAGAAAACAATGATACCCTTCAAAGATACAGGGCATCCACCGCTCTCTGTGGTCGTGGAGTGGAAGTACGAGACTAAGCTGTTCAACCCTATGACCTGGCGGTTACTGCGATCTCCGAACATATACATTGAGTATATCAAGATATCTTCTATAGAGTACAATACTGAGTAAGTTAATTCTCTTTAGTCTACGCATGAACTTTTATCTACACTCGAAGCACTTCCTTTAATAATTGTGATAGACATGAGTGTTTTTGTGTACTTATTTAATTTTGTTCATTTTAATATGCACCAATATGTACCTCTATCTAGTTAGCAAGCTAGCTGCGGGAGGTCTAGATCATACTGCACCACGCTGTTCCAATGCGAATTGGTGGAGTAATTGATGACCAAGCTAGTATCGAATGTTTTCAAACCCCCCAAAGTTCTTCGACAAGGCTTAACGATTGTAACCACTAAAAACAACCGGGATCGATGGTTTAACGGGCCATACGAAACACGGTAGCGCCCAAGAACTTTTTCAACAAGCGGTCACTCATCCACAAATCGACCGCGCCCGTCGTTGCTTATCTCTGTCGATCACATAGAATCAACGCGAACCATTATCACGTTAGCACTATATGAATGTTTGTATACATGTGCATTGTAACATCTCTTCACCAATTGTTGCTAAGATAGTTGTCCTGTCCTGACTCAACAGTAAATCAATGGTTGCAAAAATTTGCTGAATAAATAGGCTGATCTGGCTGATATTTATTAAATTCAACTAAAAAATACATGAAGGTTACGTCATAATGGCGATATTTATACAGGGTCTGCCGTAAAAAATGGATAACACGATTGAATGTAGCCCTAATGTCAAAATGCAAGAAATATTTAATTTTATGGTTCATAATAATAATAATATCCACCATAGTAAATATAATTTACTTTTGTTACTTGGTTCTTAAGAATAACCCTTTGGATTACTTAAATACCTAATGAACTATAATTTGTTTCAGTATAACAGTTTGCCCCAAACTCAGGAAGCCTGTAGTAACGAATCTTCCAACTGTGATGCAAACTAAATATTGCACTTTCAACAAATAAGGCCTCAACGAGCTTCCAATGTATCGTCCACCAAAAGTATTGTTATAGTATTTTGTAGGTTTTAAGTTCTTAGATGTTTAATATAATTTAGTGTAAAATATTATTGAGTTTGTAATTGTTATTAATAAATGCTATTTATTTCAATCACATTGCGTTTGATTCCGAGTTGATTTTATTCTTCTTCAGGTCGTCAGTCCACCTCGTCGGGGGGCGGCCAATACTTCGTTTTCCGAGACGCGGTCTCCACTATCACTCCAGACAGCGGGAAACCGTTGGATTCAGAGGGAGCAGGATCGGGAAGAGTGGCAACGATTGAGGGAGGCCTATGTCCAGCAGTGGACCAAAAAAGGCTGATGGATGGATGGATGATGATTTTATTACCTTCCTAAATCCTACCTAAAATCATGATAGTACTACAATAAAACTAGAAAATGCCAGAACAAGTGTAACATCAAGACCTACCGCACTGACGTCAGAGGACACAGTTTCAGAGACAGGCCATACTCCCGTATACCAGTTCCTGTCTCCTTTCACGTTTCATAGTCGATCCCCTCCTATAGTTTGACACTTGAAGGAGTATGTATTTTTTACGTTTTGGTATAATCTCCTTTGAAGCTTTCCACCTCGGTGACGCCGTTAAGGTCTGTATGACGATACGGAAAAAGTCAAGTCCATTCGAAAAAAATACCTTACATGTGTCACAGAAAAACAACTATTTATTAAAGGTCTACCGGAATCTGATGGCAAAAAGGGAAAAAATAAATTGACGCTAGCAATACTGGGGAAATTGGAGTAAAACGTTTTGATACTTTTTTTTCCTTATAGCGGCTGATTCTGAGTGTGATACATGCAAATATAAAAATGTATCCAATGATCAAGGATAATTTTTGAAAATCTTACTGTGGCGAATGTGGGGTTTGAAATTATATGAAAACTCCAATTACTCGGTTCATGAATTTATTATTAATTAATTATAGGCTATCAGAACTTGAAAATGGTTCCAAATACTGCACATCCATAAAAGAGTCTTCATCGGAAGAGGAAGACGCAGTATTTATGATAAACCTTTCCTCCTGCATCTCAATTAATCGATCTTGTTATAAGAACTGATTTTCAATTTTTATTACATGTTCACAAGATTTTCGCCATTCATCGATCCCTATCTGAGAGAAAGCTTCTTCTGTTAAAGATTTTATTTCACTTGCAGGTCTATTGACGTTTTTACCCGCAACTTTTTGTTTCATTATTCCCCAGATTAATTCTATGGGGTTTAACGTACAATGATATGGTGGGAGCCTCAAGACTTCGTAGCCGTGTGATTTTAAAATCTCATCTATCTGATATTTAGGTTCAGACTTATGATTTTTCACTGGTTCCAGTAATTGACATTTACGCCAATTATCGTCTTAAGGGATATTGTTTGATTGAAGCCATTCTTTTATAACAGCAATACGGTCGGCTTGTGTAGGCAGTTTATTTAATTGTACAGAATGGTACTTGGCGTTGTCCATAACAATTAGAGAAGGTTTTGTAAGGTTGGGAATCAACTTCTCCGTAACCCATTTTGTAAAGTTATCTTTATTCATATCATGGTGGTAGTCAGCAGATGTACTCTTCGACCTATACACCAAACAACAGTTTGGCACAAAACCATTTTCTCCACCAGCATGTACAATGATCCATCTAGGCCCTGCCGAAATACTTTTAGATGGGCCTGCAATATCTTTATTTTGCCAGCATTTGTTCACTGAACATGAACCGTGTATGTAGGTTTCATCTAAATAAACCACATCTAGCTTATCATCGGCTTCTCGATTCTTTAGCATACGCTCCAAATACTTGAATCTGTGTATCTTTATGTCATGTCGCTCCATTAAAATAGTCCTTTTTGATTGGCACTTCACGAATTCGAATCCGATGTCTTTCAAAATAAGTCTGAAGACAAAATAAGATTGTTATTTTTAGATTACTATGTTTTTATATTCAAACTGAAAGAAAATGAAATTCATTTTTGTTACCTTAATGATTCTCTTCCTCCATTGAAATTGATATCCTCCCGAAGAATTTGTAGCAATTTCTTGACAGTGGGTATTTCTTTTCGTACAGTGTAAAACTCATTTATCTTGTTTCTGATCACATCTAAATCAAAACTACCCAAGTTTATTTTTTTTTTGCCACCTTTCCTCTTTTTACCGGGAGTACTAAATACGCCTCTGTTAGATCTGCCTTCAGCAACAATTCGTCTTATGGTAGTATTAGAAACCCCTGAAATAAACCAAAGTTTAGTATACATAATATAATGCACACGAAAAATGCAATAAACCAAAGTATCAAGACGGGTCATTCCTACTAACCAGTCAACGCTTGCACATGGCTCAATATCGATGATTGTGTTTGTTCTGCACCTTGTTCATCAAGTATTCTTTGATAAACATTGAAAACAATATTTCTTGCTTGCGATCGAAGAGGTTTCTTCGACATTTTCACCACTTTTTAAAGAAAATTTGAAACCAAACCCAGTCGACAGATGACATTTTTTTATTGTTGCCATATGAAAATCGCTATTTTTTATACTTTTTTTTTGCCATCAGATCCTGGTAGACCTATACATTTTCATAAAAATTGGATCATTCAAAAACTAAACTATTTTAATAGATAAATGTACGTTGCATGTTGCGTGCGGAAACACTTTAATTTTTTGTTTTAACCGTTTTTATGTGTATTTATTTGTATGAAGTCTGTGTGCAGCGAACGTAGAACCCAGTTTGGCAACATTACTACTTGTCAGATTGGATGGCAGACGTCAAATTGAATTTGACTTTTCCATTATTTTGCTTGACATGGGTGTGCTTGCTGTCTGATATTATGATTTCATAATTCAATTCACGTAATAATATCAGTTATATCACAGATTCATAGCGTTCATATCGATCCCTTAAGGGAGCATTGCAACAGAATGGGTGACACAAGAAAGAAGAAAAAGTTTTACTTTCGGAAGCGCAAAAACAAATACTTCTTGGAACCCGGCTTCCGAGGCTTCTTCTGCACGTGCAACTTTAGGGAAAAGGACTGCGTGAAGGAAATGTACAACTTGCTGAACGAGTACGCGGGAATATTGTACCCCGAGGACGGGGAACAGCCTCCGGTAACCGGCTACAAGTCTGATAAGTCTGAAAGCGAATCTGAAGACGAGAATGACATCGGAGACATGTTGAAACGCGAGCTGGACTCCATGAAGAAGGATTCGCAGAAGTCGCTAAAACACAAACGGTTCCAGGTCGTCGAGACCGGCGCCTCCAACTGTATCTTTATAAAAACTAACTTACCTAGTCCAGAACAACTAACCACAGCTATTATCAAAGATTTAACTACTACTAAAGTGCAAAAGACGCGGCACGTCTTACGTTTGCTGCCAATAATGGCCACCTGTAAGGCTAACTTACCAGATATAATGGAATGTGCAGGGAAGCTGTTTGATAAATTCTTCCTCAAGCAGTCGTCAACATTTGCTGTTATCTTCAACAAGCGATTTAACAGCAGTGTGTCACGGGATCTTATTATAAAGGAGCTAGCAGAACTTATTGTGCTGAAAAACAGTAACAACAAGGCAGATTTGAAGAATCCCAGTCTATGCATTATTGTGGAAATAATTAAAGGCATTTGTTTGTTAAGTGTTGTGGAGAACTATTTTTCTTTTAAGAAATATAATTTACATGAGCTATGCAAGGAGGAAGTGATAAGCAAGGAGAATGACTTGGAGGAGTCGCAAGCTAAGAAATTCAAATCAAATTCAGTTTCTCCAGAGGAAGAATTGAATAAGGACCAGTAAATTTACCAACCAAACATTTATTCTCTATTCTACTATATTGTTATAAGACATATTGTGTGTATTCTACAACTTTATGTAACTAAGACTTCTTCTAGCACCAAATTGTGTCTATACATTTATTATTCCCTTTAAATATACATGTGAAACATGATGTCCTTTTATTTTAATCACCTATTAGGCTATAGAACATTTCATAGGTCAATACATTAAATTGGAGCTTACATTGTATGCACCTAAGCAAACTATGAAATGTTACATAAAATCACATGAACCAGATGACGTAAGTAGGGTTTACGTAACGGAGCCATTATATAAACTGGGCGGACCTCACGAAGCTAGATAAGTACCTTTGTACCTACCTAGCTAATTCATAAAGCGCTTCAATTCCTCTAGCAAAGGGTAGGTCACCTACTTCGTAGTATTCATTCTATAGAGACAAAATAGATGGCGCTGTGTCATAGCGAGGGCGACATCTAGCGTTAGGAGAGTCAAAGGCGGGATGCAAAGAACAATAATAATAGTTGAACATACATGGCCATTAAGTTAAGGTTCCGGGCACCACTGGAACGCTGGCAGGCAGCGTTACCTCTTTGTGTGTGTAGCCAAGCTAATTCTTAGGGCAAGAGCCACCCAATAGGTCACGGAAGTAGGAGTACCTACATTACCAAGTAGCTAAAGATTATTTAAAGTAACAGATTAGTTTTTTAGTTCATGACAAGTGAAATAAATAATAACGCAAATGCAGTTAGTAGGTAAATGCTTTTCTACTTAAATGTGACTGAAAATATAACGATGGGAAAGGGCACCCCTTGTGACGCACGCACGTCCGTCGACATCAGTTAAATTAGGTAGGTACCTATATCCACTTAAACGTTTAGACTTATAATATCGATACCTTGAATCTCAAATGGCGTAATCACCAAATCGTCATTTTTCAGGAGAGCCGAAACAAAAAAAAAATCTTAGATTAAAATTCATATCTTTTCAATTAATAATGCTATTTAAATGAAAATTGGATGTAATTAACTTATATAGGGAGCTTTATAACACAGTAATACGGTATTAAAAATTCAACCAATATATGCAAAAATGATTTGTGATTACGCCAAAAAAATTTTGATAACTTGGAGTTTACGACCCAAAAAAAAGGCTGTTCTGTAAAAAGTTACGGTGTAACAGGGTGTAACAGCCTAATTGACTTATAAAAAACAAGGAAGGAAGATGCAAGAAAAGAGACAAATTAGGTAATTTGATTATTACAAAATTAATAGCAAGTGCAACAATGAAATAGATTTTATTACTTCAATTATCCAAACACAATAATTTTGGTTTGCAGTTCAAACTAAAATTATTGTGTATGTGTAATTCTGTTTTGTTTTTAGATTAGGATAGACATAATAATATTATACTTCGCATGAACTAAGGCTAGGTACTCACTAAGGCACTGACAGGAGCCTTGCTTAGCGCCTAGATTCTAGATAGTCTTCTAGTGTGTAAAGAAATAAAACGAACGTTTTAAAATGTTATAGCTAGGATCTAAGATCTGTATAAGATTTAGGCGCTAGCAACACTCCTGCCACTTGTGGTCGAAGAAACTTTATTCTCAAAAGAAATAACATTTCACTGAATGAGAATATAAATTAACATGTTCACTTGTTGTGTGCACAAAGTATAAAGTAAAGATAAGTTTTGAGTTGATAAATTTATATTTATGTTAAACTTATGCCTAGTTAATAAGAATAAACAACAGCTTATGGTCGGTAATTTGAAAAATAAAATATAATTTACTCGGTACTCGTACTAGCTATAAGTGTGTCAACCAGCGCGGCACGGAACACTTCGTTTATCTTTTAGGTTTTTCCTGCAACTAAACAATCTTCAATACGAGTAGTATTGGCCAAAAGAAATAAAACACGTCAATTTCACTATTCTAACTAGAATTTAATGAGTTTAATTATAAATCACAGACCTAAATTATCGTCAACATGAACTAACATGAAAGGAAAACGTTTAAAGAATTAAACTGAGTTTTCTTCATATTCACCTTCTTCGTCCTCTTCATCGGTTTCTGCTAATAAGTCGATTAGTAGGTACCTATTTATCTGAAGGCAAACGAAGATACTCTTCGTGAAATATTATTTTTAAAAATGATGGGGCGTAAGAGTCAATTCATTTTATAATACAGATTTTTTTGGCCTAACATTTCATATATAACATGGTTGATACGACAAAAGTAAAAAACATATTTTTAAAAATCCATGGGTCGTAAACGCCAAATTAAATGCAAGAAGGTTAATACCCCCTAAAATTATTTATTTTATTTTAAATTCTTAAAGTAACTTGAGTCGTAAACGCCATAGTTAAACTTATGAGTCCTATACGCCTAACTCGATAATCAGTATTTTTCACATCATTATAATTTTAACTGGTGTATCGACCGAAATCTTAAAAATTATTTTTTTAAAGGTATTTACGACTAAACAATTAGAAAATTCTTGTTCATCGACGAAAAACACGTGGGCTGTAATCACCACTTTTTTGCGAATTTTAAAACTCTGATTGGACAGATCGATAGAGAAAAAAAAACGCAGTAAGACAGCATTCAAAAGTCATTTTGGCCAAAATGGTGATTACGCCATTTGAGATTCAAGGTATCGATATAAGTAATATGTCTAGATATACTGTCGCGCAGTAATCGCGCCAAAAAATATAGTACCTAACTGTTAGGTACTCAATGCTTTCCCTGCGTTCAGTCTCACTCCCGCTGTCATTACATACGCTCGAGTTGCTACGCTAATTTGTTTTGTTTAAAATGACGGTTTATGTGATAAAAGTGCGCCGAAATTATAAAGGTCGATCAAAAACAACGAAAAAGTAACCTATCATCGGTAAGTACCATTATTTCGTATCAATTTAGGCCAATTATGGCATTAAAATATTTCGAAAATAAAATAATATTGTTGTTCGCCATTTTTAACATTTGACGTAATTGACGTGTGTGTTGCCAGTTCATGAACTCAGAACTCCCTTATAAAAATGTGTAATACATGTGATATATTACACAATATGATATTCGAAAGGCAATGCCGGAAATGTTTTTTGAAGAGTATAAATCAACATAGGTATCCTTGAAGAGGTTTAAATTTTTTTAACCATGCTAATGACGAAAATTAAATGTTTCGACACGGCGGTCGCACAAGTCATAAAAAATTCATAAGAATATTATTTCGGGGTTTGGAAGCACTTTAGAATATGCAACACCACAGATCGGCTTTGTACTTCTTTCACAGCTAGAACTCGTTAAAAGACGTCCACTCACAAAATTTCGCAGCGCGGAGACGCGCGGTTCATGAGAAAAAAATTATTAAAGTTTCCATACAAATTCGTAAAGAAACACGATTAATAAATGCCATGACACTAACTCACAGAATAGATATACACCAAGGAGTACTAACAAACATCCACAGTTGTTATTTTCTTTTTTCGAGTGGCCTTTTACTGTGTGGTCACGCCGACCTTTACAGCGTCACTGAACACTTCGAACTAAGTGAGCTTCAAAAGCTCAAACAGACTAGGTAGGGATACTACGAATAACTTCAGATTTCATATTTTAATTTCGATCAACTAAATTATTTATAGTATTTCCAAATATTTTTTTTCGTTTTGATCGGAAATTATTTCGATAGTCGTTACTGTACGTTTACGTTTACGTACGTTACGTTTACCGTCGGTCACAGATGCGTGAACCCCCGGGCGAACATAACCTAGTAGATAGAACCTGTAGGCATTTGACGGGAGGGGTGTGTGCCCTAATAAGCCATTGCGACTTAAAAATATTTATTGTAGGACACCTCTTCTTCTTCTGCGCCTATTTCCCATATCTTATGGTGTCGGCCCTCCTCGTTTAACTACGCCATTCTGAGCGTGATTGGGTCAGGTCAGGTTGTAACGCCATCGTCTTCATGTCCCTCAGTACTGCTCCCATCCAAGATGTTGGTGGTCTTCCTCGGCCTCTCTTAGGTTGTCCTATATCTAGAATTTTCTTTGTCATGTGGTCGGATTCGCGGCGCATGACATGTCCATACAAGCGTAGACGGCTTTCAGTAATTTTATCAGTGATTTTTGCTACTCTGAATGTCCCTCTAATAATGTCCCTCTAATAATGTAACTTTGTCTTTAATCGTAACACCTATTGACCTACCTACTTATGGACACCATTTAAAAAATCTATTGAAGTTCTACTACATGAAATGTAATTTGAGTCGATGAAACAAATTAATTGTAATCATGAAGCAGTGGACAAGGATGTCAGCTAATGACATCCCCGAGCGGTCGTTAGGGCTCGCTGCTCGTTTTGTTTTTCCCTGTGCTCCTTAGTCAGCGAGTTTCCTTATCTGAAGGTTTCGTTTTTATCCCTCAGATGAAAAATAAGTCGCTGATCCCCGTTCATCATCGCTTCTATTTCTAAAGCCCTAATTGCCAAAATATTTTTTCTAGCAAAGTAGAAAATGAATATTACTGTTTTATGAAGGCTAGAGTTGTAGGAGTCGATCAGGAGGATGTTGGGTTCTTACCAGAGAGGTGTAAGGTTCAAATCCAATGAGCGAATTACTTTTCTATGTTATTAAAATGTGCGTTTAGAGCAATTGAATATCACGAACAAAGTTAGGAATCACTGATACCTGAATGTCGTCTCCACTAAAGATTGTGTCGTCTGCCAATCTGTCAATCTTACGCCAATCTGTCTGTTAATCTTCTCATTCTGATGAGACCAAGATAGGTGGTGTGGTGAATGCTGGAGGTCATTCCTTCATTCAACTCGCAAACGCACCTTTCTAGACAACGTGATGATTTGCAAGAACTCGTCTGTCACATAACTCACAAAAAATAGATTCAACAAATCAGTTAATTATTCGTTTTTAAAACATGGAATAAAAATTGGTTTAGGGTGAGTGAGTGAGCCAATTTTCGTTAACCGACTGCTACATACAGTACAACAATACAATAAGATATAATTTATTGCACATAATAATAAAAGGAATGCATCAAATAAATAGTTAATTATCTGAGGAAGGCAGGTAATACCACAGTATAGAGAGGGGGGGTACTACCCTCTACGCTTCGCTACACCAATCGCTTCGAACGCTTTGCAGATCCTCTGATATTCATGTTCCCGTCATGTATGTCTCGTATTAACCCATTATGTATCTGTTATAGCCTGATAGTGGAAATTCGACGCAATTGGATCGGCAACGTAATTATAGCACGACGATGCATTAAATACATTGATATGGGTATTATACCTTATTATTGCCAGTCTACCAACGTGTTCATCTAGAATAGATACATTAATAATCTAAGGAGATCACATCTGTTTTATAAAGCTACTTACAGTAGTAAGTAGTATACTTACATTACAGAGAAAATACCAATTCCTATCTTAAATATTGACTAAAAATACAGAAAATAATAATCCTACAAAACGTGTAACTTCGTGTAACTATTCACCTCTCAGGTAGGTATGTAGAGTGAAGTGTGATAAGCCCTACGGCTATCGTCGGTCGTGTCACGAGTTAAGCAACGTCGGTTGTGGTTGGAATGTGGATGGGTGATCGTTGATGGCAAAACTTCATGTGCACTGCAAGGATGCTACCGAAGGTTCCTTATGCAATCGGTCCCCGTTGTTTTTAATTGTAAAAACTTGTGACCATCGAGTGGCGTGGCTTAGGTATGTAGAGTTAGCTGTACATTAGATCTGATAAGACGTTTGATATTACTTACCTACTTATCTTAAAAATGATGAAGTTACATTTCTATCTATTGTTGGACAAAAATCTGGTGCCGTCTACTTCATCCGTTAATAGTCTTTGACTTCTGAAATATTTTCATAGGCCTTAGCTTTGAAAGGTCCGTTATTGCCTTACATTTTGTTGATCAAGTACTTTATTAGGTTTTGTGCTATTTACTTAATCGGGCTTTTTTCTTTTGTATCTTATAATGTCTTATCATTCAACCAGAGACCACTTTGCTTGCATAACAATTATGGTATATATTATGCATGTCGTTTAGGAGAGGCCTATGTCCAGCAGCGGACCTCTAAAGGCCTGATGATGATGATGATGATGATTATGTATGTAACAATCCAATGTACCAATGCAAAAAGTGTATTTAAATATGCTACAAATGTACCTGCCTCCTGAAACTTTGTTGGTGTTGATTTCAGCTGCAAATTTCGAGTTACACAATATCAAAGAAGAAAAGTTTTAACGAGTCGTTCGTTATAGGAAAAGTCAAAGTAGGAGAGGTAACTAAAATGCCTTCTGGAAAACTACATTTCCTACATTTTAATATTAATATCCAGTTGGAATTGGCTAATTTTATAATCTAGATTACAACTGCTAGACCTAGTACCAGATATTACCTACTACCTACTACTACTACATACTACCTACCTACCTACCTACTACTATACTATCTATATCTATATTATATATTTATATCTATATTATATATTTATATTTATACTAGCTTTTGCCCGCGGCTCCGCCCGCGTGGTCAAAGGTTATTAACAATGAGTTGTTCATCATACATGACACATTTGTGGTGGATGAATAGTGACAGTTCCACGATTAAAAGATACTTAGAGGAACCAGAGGTAATGCCAAACTCAAGAAGCGAACCAAAACCAAAATCAAAGCGTATGTCTTATTCCTTTACCATATTAATTTTAAACCAAAGCAACAATTTATCCAGCGCGAATTCAAAATTCAATTCAATTTATTAGTTGCCTATGACTTAATTAATTTACATGTATCATTTGTTAGCGAAATTCAGAACTTGCAAATGAATTTTACTAACGCCATCTATTAACAACATCCGGAACTAAATATGTAGCAAATAACAAAACATCGATATCTTCCCATGGGCATGTTTTACCGCGGTAAAAAGTAGCCTACGTCACTCTCCACCCTCCTCACTATCTCCACACACAAAAACC
The DNA here is from genome assembly GCA_944567765.1 of Carterocephalus palaemon. Lineage (NCBI taxonomy): Eukaryota > Metazoa > Arthropoda > Insecta > Lepidoptera > Hesperiidae > Carterocephalus > Carterocephalus palaemon. Next base: position 5,968,270 of record OX155643.1, on the reverse strand, counting down.
ATACCAAATAATAGCTTCGTTGCGACGTGAAAGCCGGACAAACAAACAAACAAACAAACACACTTTCACATTTATAATACTAGCTTTTACCCGCGGCTCCGCCCGCGTGGTCAAAGGGAATTAAAAATGAGTTGTTTATCATATTTGTGGTGGATGAATAATGACAGTTCCACTATTAAAAGATACTAAGAGGAACCAGAGGTAATGCTGACCGCAGATAAAGTGTACGTAAGGTACGCCATCTATTAACAACATCCGGAACTAAATATCTAGCAAATAACAAAACATCGATATCTTCCCAAGGGGAATGTTTTACCGCGGTAAAAAGTAGCCTACGTCACTCTCCACCCTCTTCACTATCTCCACACACAAAAACCATATCATATAATAGCTTCGTTGCGACGTGAAAGCCGGACAAACAAAAAAAACAAACACACTTTCCCATTTATAATATTATAGTATAGTATATATAGTATATAGTATAGTATATAGTATAAGTATAATAGTATATAGTATTAGTATGGATTAATATTTATATTTGTATTTGTATTTGTATTTGTATTTGTACTTGTACTTGTACTTGTACTTGTACTTGTACTTGTACTTGTACTTGTACTTGTACTTGTACTTGTACTTGTACTTGTACTTGTACTTGTACTTGTACTTGTACTTGTACTTGTACTTGTACTTGTACTTGTACTTGTACTTGTACTTGTACTTGTACTTGTACTTGTACTTGTACTTGTACTTGTACTTGTACTTGTACTTGTACTTGTACTTGTCCTTGTCCTTGTCCTTGTCCTTGTCCTTGTCCTTGTCCTTGTCCTTGTCCTTGTCCTTGTCCTTGTCCTTGTCCTTGTCCTTGTCCTTGTCCTTGTCCTTGTCCTTGTCCTTGTCCTTGTCCTTGTCCTTGTCCTTGTCCTTGTCCTTGTCCTTGTACTTGTACTTGTACTTGTACTTGTACTTGTACTTGTACTTGTACTTGTACTTGTACTTGTACTTGTACTTGTACTTGTACTTGTACTTGTACTTGTACTTGTACTTGTACTTGTACTTGTACTTGTACTTGTACTTGTACTTGTACTTGTACTTGTACTTGTACTTGTACTTGTACTTGTACTTGTACTTGTACTTGTACTTGTCCTTGTCCTTGTCCTTGTCCTTGTCCTTGTCCTTGTCCTTGTCCTTGTCCTTGTCCTTGTCCTTGTCCTTGTCCTTGTCCTTGTCCTTGTCCTTGTCCTTGTCCTTGTCCTTGTCCTTGTACTTGTCCTTGTCCTTGTACTTGTACTTGTACTTGTACTTGTAATTGTACTTGTACTTGTACTTGTACTTGTACTTGTACTTGTACTTGTACTTGTACTTGTACTTGTACTTGTACTTGTACTTGTACTTGTACTTGTACTTGTACTTATATTTATATTTATAGTACTAGGTACTCCCACGTATAACTAACTAACTTTAGTATTTCGCTCATCGCATTTACATATTTTACGGGAACAGATAATGCGGTTGCTTTGGTCTAGTGGTCGCAAGCGTGACTGCTAAGCTAGTCTTGGGTTCGATCCCCGGTTCGGGTATTATTGGTTTTTCTAACTTGAAATTTCTCGTAGTAATTCGGATCTAGGATTTGTTTCCGGTGTATGCCAAAAAACGGAGTTATAAGTTATTTGATAATAGCGTCACCAACTATTATAGGTATGGGTGGGACCTAAAGTTAACTGGTGAATAGTTGGTCGATTACACACCATTGCCAACCCGTTCGGGTATATGTGTATAATTATGTCAAGTATAAAAATATATGTTTAATAAAAGTAATAATCCTGCACCATTTTACTTCTATCCCAATCATATCAGTCTGAGTCGCATTCAGTGGATTGAGATTACTCATAAACATTGTATATTGTAAGTAAATTGTATATTGTATATTGTTTTGTGGGTGGTAGAGCCTATAGGTAACCAAATAGGTTTTATATGAAACCTAATTGGTTCCATATAGAGTTCGCCCGGGGCAGTACCACCGCCCGCCACGGTACCTAGTACCGTTTCTGCCGAGTAATATTGTTTTAAGAGCAATTATGGTCCGGTTGGAAAGGTGTGGTTTCCGGTTACACTTCTTTAGAGGTGACCATCTTAGTCCTCAAGGGTAGCAGCACATCTGTGACTGACTTAGGACGAGACTCCTAATAACAAGTACTAACTGGACTATTACTAACACCAACTAACAGGACTAACTATTACTAACAGTCCCCAGTCCTCATACCTACTAACGAACTGACCAACTAATGTTCTAATTAACTCTCACCTAATTGGACTAACCATCCCAGTCCATTGAGTATTGTTCAAAGTCAGTCACAGTTGTCATGGGCGGCAGCGGATGGGTGGTGCTGCAAGCTCGTTCGCTATCTTGTATTCATAAAAAAAACATACATAAAATATAATAAAGTTATTTACTGCAGATACAAGCCTACCTAATTAAACGATTTTGGCGGCCCGATAGCTGCTTTCAGAAGAAACCTTATTTATATGCTTACACAGCTTTACACAGCTTTACACAGCTATTAAGTTATCGGGTATCATGTAAGTATTTACCTAGCAGATGCAGTTTTTTTATAACTCGAAATCCAAAATACGATCTTTAAATTTCTTTTATAGTAGGTAGTTAGGTACCTATTTGAACGAAAACATTCTGTCTTTCCTTCTTGTCTATTGTCCGTTTTCGACTTTTACACTTAGCTATAAAACTCCTATTTCCTACAGACTTACCTTGCCTTACCGTGATACCTGTGAACGTAATATTTCCGCGTAAATAAATATCGTAAGAAGTTGTGTCCGGCGCGGCGTGTCCGGGTGCACTTAAGCCACACGGTCTGAGCTCTGGATACACTGGAATAACAAGCACGGAACGGATCCCGGCGAATCCCAACCAAGACCGGGATTTGTAACAAAGTGCGGCTTACTCTACTTAGGTTTTCAATGTGATTTCAATCCTTGTCGTCTTTGTTTTATTCTTTTGTATCACGCGTGCTAGTCACGACATAGGCTGCCGTTGTAACTCGCAATCGAGGCATTAGCGAGGTACCATAACTGGGTATAACAGCCAATTCGATTCATTCTATTTGTTCAGGTGTACAATGACCCGCATAATAATGCCCATATTATACTTCGGTGTTTGTTCGTATCTATCTATCTCCTATTTACTAAACGGTTTAACATAATTATAATTGTATATTATCATGATTAAGTAGGTACCTACATTTGTATGGTCATACCTACTTACTTGTAACCACAAAGTGGAAGTAGTTCAGTTAGTTTAGCTCGCAAGATTTAACCCAAACATACAAACTTAACAATTGAAATATAAAAAATATCAAAAATTTAATCAGATTAAAATAGTTTAATCAGTCCACTTCCAAACAGATACAAAATTAAAAATTAAAAACTTCTTGAGTAGGTGTTTGTAACCGTTCCGTTGGTTTCATTAGCGAATAAGAATTTACTTGTGTCTACAGATTTTGTATGCAGTTAATACGCACTGTTTTTGGCGCCAAAATAAGAGCGCAATAATATTTGTCGGCATCTGCAAAAAAAAAAAGAAATAATTTTGATTGTAAGGCAAATATTAAATGTTTGCAGTTAGCCAGAGTGGTCCCTGATAAATTCGTCAATTTAATAGTATATATTATATAGTAATCTAACTGACCCCGAAATCGTTGTTCTGCCATATGAAATGTCAAAGTGACGAGACGCTTCACGTCAATGACGGTTAAAAATAAAAATACTAAAAATAGTGTTTAAAAAACATTTTCCAGTGGACCAAATTGTGAATCTAAACCATCCTCGAGTCCCCTTGAACACACACAAAAAATTTCATCAACATCTATCAAGCTGTTTAAGAGGAGTTCACTGTCATACACACGTACACAATAAATAATATGTATATTAAGATTACCTGATGGTAATTTATAATTCGGTTGTTCATCCAACTCGATTGTCACAGGTATTCTACTTGCTTAGAACGTCTGTGTACCTACATGAAATTTGTTAACATTTACTCTGTCACGTTTGCAGTGTTTGGGAGGCATTTGTGTTAAATGTGGTTAAATTTCGTGGAATACTTTGCGTGTTGGTATAGCTTACCCCTACATTGCGCGGCTTACCGCAGGGGTACGCCGCAGCAACACAAATACGAGTTAGTGTCGCGCATGAGCAGCGGGATGTGGAAAACTTGAAATGTGTTTAAGGTTGTTACAACCTCGTAGCATTGTGTCCAATGTAGACCTCCTAAAGCTAAGACAATCATTATTTTTCTACGCTTAATTGCCAAAATTGGGTAAAATAATAATCACAATTTCACTAGCCTTTCTTTATTTGTCTTTCGCATAATAATATAACACAATGAAACAAATAAATTGGTATTTGAATTGCATTTTAATGGTAATATTTTCAGGCAATGTATTCCGAGCTTTGGAGGACAAGTTCTGCAAGAGAAGCATCGTTCCGGTAAGCGTAAGATAAAAGTCATTATGGGTTTGAGCCATATTTTCGTGTAAATCGCCTTGAATAAAATATATTTCAGTCAAGCACCGAGTATGTCGAAGGGAACGGAATAAGCCGCATTCAGTGACAAATCCCAGCTTCCGCTAGTTTCCCGCTGTCAGCTTCGTGCTTGTTATACCAGTAAGAGTGACATACATTCAGTTTACACATTTTATTTCTTAGCATACTGTTGAACAAATAAGTACCACAGAAGTACTATATAAGCGCATCCATAGGTAGGTACTTACGCTACATTAAGGGATTTTCCGAATATATTCACTGACACTATTACACTCACACCTGAAAATGGTTATCGCGCTGGTGATCAACACTACTTTCCATAGATCGCGGAGACAAGCGTTAAGGAAGGCTACCAAGGAGGTTTTAGTGGGAAGTTAATTCTACATAACCCGATTTCGCTCCTACGATGTTTTTTTTAACGGTCGTACAATAAAAAACCGGCCAAGTGCGAGTCGGACTCGCGTACGAAGGATTCCGTACCATTATCTATAAAAACGGCAAAACAAATCATGTCTGTTGTATGGGAATTTAAACTTTTAAAATTAATAGGTTTTATTTAACTTCACTCGTATGTATATCTATGTATGTCCTGGAATCTTGCAATCAATATTTCACCCACTTCCACTGAAGCTATCGAGCTGAAATTTGGCACAGATATTTGGTTCCGATGACAATGCACGAAAATAAAAAAAAGGTATAAAAAAGCTTTTTTTAAAAATAAAAAATAAATTCATTATTTAGTATTTGTTGTTATAGCGGCAACTGAAATACATCATCTGTGACTTCAATTGTCTAACTATCATGGTTCATGAGATACAGCCTGGCGACAGACGGACAAACGGACAGCGGAGTTAGTAATAGGGTCCCGTTTTATGCCTTGGGTACGTATAAAATGACATTTATATCTATATTATAAAAATGAATCGCAAAATGTGTTGGTAAGCGCATAACTCAACAACGCCTGGACCAATTTGGCCAATTCTTTTTTTAAAATGTTCGTTGCAGTTCAAGGATGGTTTTTACGGCGAGAAAAATTTGAAAATTCATCCCCTAAGGGGGTAAAACGGGGGTGCAAAGTTAGTATGAAGCTTTGCCGTTTTTGAAGTTAGTGAATGTGTAACGCGAGCGAAGCTGCGGGCGTCCACTAGTTGACAATAAAATCAGTAGGTAACAATATGTAGATTGATTTAATTACTAATTGGATTCGATATAATCCAGTGTATTGCAATAATTGTGCGAGAACGCAAATAATCTGGTGCCAAGACATACCAAACATAAAGTCACGCCTGTATTTTCCTAGAGGGTTAGGCAGAGGTGCGGTGCTCACTTTTCACCAGTTACGTTTAGATGCCATATGGTAGCCTTATTGCGCTATTGCCATACACTGCACCGGGCACAAATTCAAAAAAAGAACCCAAACATAGCCTTCCCAGATATCGAATCATGGTGGAGTACACTTTAGATCTTCAGCTGTGGGAGGGACCGTGCCCTAAAGTTGAACGCTTAGCTTAGCTTTAAATTTAACTGTTGTACTAGTAGATAATATTATACGATTAGATTGTATGCAGGCCCTCGGTGAATTTCACATATCTATGTAATTTTATTATTGTCAGAAAAAGAAATATATAATTACTTTTTAATAACAAAACTAGTGATATTTTTAAAGCGTACAAAATATGACTGTTCTTGTTGATGATGTGATTTAAAAAAGGAACTTACGAATTCAAATTCTTAACGTACTATCAAACAAATTTAATATTAACTTTATCGTAGAATACTTCTCACATAATTCAATTATTCTCGCTAGTGCCGCGTAAGTTTATTTATTTATTTATTTATTTATTTATTTAATAGACACAAACTTAAATCTAACATTACAGCCTGAACCAATTCGTTAGATAAGTACATAATTATAATACAATCCAATGTCAAAACAGTAATAATCTCTGTGGTCTCATGTCGCCCATAAACAGAAAACAGCGGCTCGTTAAACTTTTAACTGAGCCCTAATTTCCGCTCTACCTAGGGATGCCAGATGTGTTGGAAAAAAAAACCGGACAAGATTTTTTTAATTTTTACTAGTGATAAATTCCTTGGAAAATGGAAATAACCTATACTTTACTTTCTATTAAATCACAATCAAAGGTTTATAATTAACATTTATCTACTTTTTTGCATAATATTTTGCATTCGACGACACTGCTTTTAATAAAAAATCTAAAATCGGCTTTCATACTGTCATTCATAGTACATATTAATCAAAGTGTGAGTTTTGACTAATTAGGCTTACTAGCCTAGTTTCCCTGTACTTCGGACCTGTCCTGTACCTGTCGATCGGTGTCGGCTGAAGTGCTAGTGTTCTTTATTAGACGAATTTTCTTGAAAACCGGACAATCTTTAGTCCGTTTTTCCAATATTTCCTTGACCGGACAGACGTGACGAAAACCGTACTGTCCGGTCGAAAACCGGACATCTGGCAACTCTAGCTCTACCTGATCACAATAGATTGTGATTGATGCCCCTTTGTGTCTTTTATTTTAAAATCAATGTTCATCGTCGTTGTCTAATAAAAACGTAATTATAAACCAGGAAAGGTTATTTAATATAGTTTATTATAAGTATTAGTAAATCAATGCTTATTATGTAAAACTCTTAACCATGTTAAAATCACTTTTGAGTGCGAAAATCAGGCAAATATGGCATTGACCGTACTAAGTCAAAACCACTTTAGATATAGGGAAAAACAACAAATCGCATCTAGCTACTCTCATATTGCCTAAGTTAAGTTTGTATTTTATTACCTACACGTACCCATATATTTTGATGTGTGACGATGAGTGAGTCTTGGAAATTATTGCATTGTTAATGTATATTAAAAGTTTTTAGATTATTTAATGAATATTTTACTCTAAGAAGAGAAGAAAAGAAAAATCAAAGTTTGTGGAATTTTTTATCATAGATGTACTAGATGTAGACAAAAATCCAATGATACACGAACAGTGCCACCGTGCAAGGTGATTAAAATCTGATTTAGAGGGAGACAATATTGCTGAGTTGAATTTCACAATAAAATACGGAATAGCAGTTGGGGCGGTTATTAATGAATATTTGCAATATTTCAATGATGCCGCATGCATTACTTACTGGCAATATTCGAAAAAGTAGCGCGTCGCCTATTCGGAGTCTGCGGGGCGTAAAATCGAACCATTTTACATTTTGATTTAACGCTTTCGTAGGCAGTTATGAGTTCTGAAATTTGAATATGTCGTTCAGCTATAGGATGTAGACGACAAAAGTGTACGGTGTAATTTCCAGTGTAAAGCATTTATTGCACCCTTAAGGAGCGTAGCGAGCTAGCGAGGTAAGCGTAAAATGATAAAAACGTTATTATACGAGACCGGATACCCACTATGGTACGATCTCATACGATGCGTCGCGCTGCGGGAACGACTCATCTCTCTACTATCTAAATATATTTAGAGAAACAATGTACCTACTCTCATTTACTGAAGAGAAAAAACTAGATAGGAAGGCAGCATAACAATGAAGGCATGTGAAGTCTGCCAATCCGCACTTGGCCAGCGGGGTGGACTTAAGCCTAATCCCACTCATTCAGAGGGGAGACCCGTGCCCAATAGTGGGACAAAGAAAGGGATGGATGATGACGATGATGACGTTGCATATAACATTATTTTTAGTAAATTTTTTTCGATCCCAAATTGTGTAGTTGACCGACAGAAATAAAGTATAGGTTGATTAGTTTGTTTGTGTTAAAACAACACGCAATTTCCGTCTATAAAACTATTAAACATCGCGGCATTCACCAGTCGCTGCCAAAATCAGTTGGCAATTTGTCGCGACGTCATGCGACATGCGAAGCGACAGCACGAACTCTGCACTTTGCATTTCATTATATTATTAAGCATGGGTACGGGTATGTCGGATCCAATTAAATTGATTAAATTGGTCGGTAGATTAGAAGGATCATTCATTCATGACGATTAATTTTTACGTTTAATAGTTTCGTTGATAATACCGATAGGAATTGAGTTCGCCTTCTGTGGAATACAGGTATATTTTTAAGTCAAAGATAAATGAAAATATAAGTAGTTCATCACTCGGTTGATACGTACAGGACTCTGAAACTTATTCAAGATGGTCACATATACGGTGATACTTATGCTTTAATAACATAGACTTCCAAACAGGCTTACCCGCATCGCCTGTGGTAACGTGCTACGCCAGGGTATCACAGATGCTTTGCCGGCCGGAATTGAAAAACACGTTTGATACTCTTCTCCATGCCATAGTAGTGTTTATTATTATTTATTACATGTAAAATGCACATCCACAGAATTGGGTCGGAGTTAATTGGTCAAACTCCACTCCTACTCATACTCCACCAGACTGCTCCAATGCGGATTAAATAGATGATAGATGACTACCTATCTTACGTAAAAAGGACGACTGATCGAAGTAAATAAATTAATACATGTAAACTCACTTCCACTAACCAGTATTGATCTTTATCTCTGATCGCAAGACAGTCTTGGGCCTGCCCAAGGCAGAGCACATATCGAATTGAGTATTTGCTCGCAACAAACAGAGATTGAATCTAATGGACGACAGGAATCAAGCCAACATGGACTAGGTACGCTTGTCATGTTTCAGGTATATACCAGTACGTAGAAGTTAAGTGATATTGGAATTTAATTATTTTGATGGTAGGAATCCATAAAGATTTTTGCTGGTAGTCAGGTTTTCTACAATGCGGAGCCAGCCCAGATTGTTGTAACAATTGTTAAGAACTCAAGCTTTAGATGTTTTAGCCCATTTGAGATGAATTACGTATGAATATACGTACCTAATTCATCAGTATAATGTTTCGTATGTTTTATCTTCTGCAGTCAAAGGTTTCGTATACATAATCTCCATATGGATTTCCTTACTAGTTAAGTAGATCATGCCTGGGAAACGCTTGTGCCTGTTCTGTTTGTTCAAAGTTCGCAGCTGTCCATTTATATATGAATGTTTATTAATGTATAGTATTATATGTATTGTGTATAATATAGGGTTTTCCATTAAGGGCGGGTCGATTTTAAAATTGAATAAAACAAGTTGTATAAGAGATATCAATAACGTTTCATCTATATTTGAGAGCCCTATCAATGTCATTATGGGTGAAATATAACATCGTTCAAATGACCACCGTGGCTTCGCTTGGTGGCGCGTATTCTAAAGGTCCAATTTTCGATGACTTTGGCGCATAAATCAGGCTGAATTTGACCGATGGCATCGATTATGTTGTCTTTGAGGGCCGCGGTGATTTGCGGCTTATTCGTATAGACCTGTGACTTATGAAAGCCCCACAAGAAAAAGTCTAAAGGTGGCCAATTCACGTCGCCTCGGCGCGAGATAACCGTGCTATGAAACCGCTCGTGCAGAATATCGATCGTGTCTTGAGCACGTAGCGCCATTCTGTTGAAATCATATGTCTTCGGTGTCCATATCATCCAAATCAGCCACAAGAATTTTGTGATCATCGACCTATAGCGATCGCCGTTGACGGTGATGGCTTGGCCAGCATCATTTTCGAAGAAGTACGGACCGATGACGCCTCCAGCCCAGAATCTACACCAAACAGTAACTTTATTTGGATGTATTGACACCTCGTGAATCTCGCGTGGATTGATGTCATCCCAAATCCGGCAATTTTGCTTATTCACGTACTTATTCATCCAAAAATGGGCCTCATCGCTTAAGATGATTTTTCGACCAAAATTGGCTACTAGAGAACACCCATTTTGATAATAAAGTTTTATCATTTGTACGTGTTGCTCGACGCTGTAACTTGCCATGATGATTTGGCTTTTGTGACTGAATATAGGACGATATTTTGACAGAAAGTAAAATAAACAATATGGCCGCCACGAGGTGTGTAAATCAACCCGTCCTTATTGGAAAACCCTATATAAGGGCGTTTGTAGGTGCATCTTTTCATTCACTTAGTGGAGATTAGGCATCCAGATGGACAATCCATCCAAGATGTTTCCATGGCAAGATTGTCCGAAACTGGTGTGCAAAATGAAATGTCATTGTTATTTAAAATCGGTATGGCATCGAGACCGACTCCAATATGGAAACAAAATATAAATATTTCTCCGCTAATATTTTTCATTTTGCTTTAGCTTGGCATGCCGAGCGATTTGCAATAAATATTGGCTGAGTGTTAGCAAACGGCTTGTAGTAGGTACCATCTGCAGATTGTAAATATCAAAGCGCAATATTTTGATGCATGAAAACTCCTGAACCAACTATCATGTTAATGTTGTTTTTATGTAGTTTTTTTTTTTATGTAGTTTTATGTGTACTTTTTCTATCCCGTCGATATTTAAATTTGTTTCGATGTTTCATGTGATATAGGTACCTATGCATCTAAATATATATTACTTAGATTCAGGTTTGGCTAAAAAATAACAAAACGGCAGGAAGAAAACAAAGTCATTTAAAATCTCTTTGGAAGCAAACTAAATCACCGAACCCGATTAAGGTAAGCTGTTCACGTAATTATTGAAGTCTGTAAGTTGTTTCTTCCTCCTCCGTGTCCTGTATAAAAGAAGAAAACGTTTCGTTATTAGGTTCCATTCCATTTATTCTCTGTTTAGAGACTTGCTCACAAACGATATCTATCTCACCTGATTTATTGAGATACTCGTATGTCGAAACAACGTGGACTGAATGAGTCTCCTTTTCTCCATGGTTTAACCGGAAACTGTAATAAAAATCTAAGGTAAAGTTAGCCTTGACCTGCCATATAAACTGGCGTTTTAAGTATGACAAACAAAAGGTAATGGATAGGAGAGTGACTGTGAATTTTGCCTATTCAACAACAAACAACAATGTAGTCGTTTTAAAAGCCTGCAATATGGATTGAAGGCTGCTTCGTGAATATCATGCTGCCTCATATTGGAGCATTGCGGACATCTTAAATGCTTTGTTTCAGGTTCTTTGCTCATCTCTGTGTCTCATGAAATCAGACTATTTGTGACAAATACCTACTTTACAACAATCTGCTAAATACTTACGAACGTACATCTTCATGCACATACTCGTAGCATCCCTACATAATATGCACATGCAACAATGAAAGTTAACCCTAAGTCCAACTAATTACATACTAATACCACCACAACGTGTTTGGGCCTCAAACAGAGCATCCTCAGGGTAAGTAGAGGTAGCAGATGTAGGATTACTGAGAACTCATTACTTTGGTATTTAAATTATAAAACTATACTTTTTTTTGTGACAAATTTATTTCACAAATAAATATCTACCAGACCCTGTAACGAAAAAAAATTTAAATCAAAGAAATTAATAATAATAACAAATAGCTCACTCTTTACAAAAGATAACCTTTTACATGCATATTGTAAAGATATATTATAGGTATAATCCTCTACGAAATTGAACCAAATGGGCAGATACACTTACAGGTTGGTCACAGGTGTGGCGTCTCTTACGAGTTTATTAATGGAATAGCTATCTATAGGGCTTATATATTATTATATCTATGCTATAGGATCTATTATTAATAAGCTTTGTAAAATCTGAACATTTATCATACTGAAATTTCGTTTAAAATTTACTTAATATTATGTATATGTTTAAAATTACGTTGAAGATTTTTATTTACCATGTGTTTTTGAATACGTGGGACATACTGAAAGATTCTGGCCACTTACAAAAATAAAATAAAAACATTTACATAAATCGAAAATGGAACTCATTGGGAACATGACATAAGATAACAAACGAGCTTCCAGCACTACCCATCTGCTGCCGCTCAGTGGCCGCTCATGACACTAATTGACTTTGATGCTTTGAACTTGAACAGTCTTGTTCAAAGTCAATTACAATTACTGGAATCACTATCTTGACCCTATTAGAGTCTTCTAATAGGGTCAAGATAGTGATTCCAGTTAGCAGAGAGAGTTAATAATACCTTTAGTTAGTCAGTTCTTTAGTATGCACGAGGACAGGGACAGGGACTTGTAGTGATTGTTAGTTCTTTGGTGTTAGTAATAGTCAAGTTAGTAATTATTGGTAAAAGTCTCTTTCCAAGTCAGTCATAGATGACCCTTGTGGACTATCGACTCCTGGCAATCATCTATTGCCTTTAAACAAGTGTTACCGGAATCCTTTCCAACAGGACCACAATTGCTTTAGAAGCAATTATTAAACGGTGGAATTTGTACTACGTATCGTGGACTCTATATGGAACCAATTAGATTTTACATGGAAACAGTTCCCAGTTGCGTTCCAGCTAGGTTGAGATTTAACCCAACAAAAAACATAACATATTATTATGTGAAACGGGGGCCCAATATACTTACTATAGCGACGACGAGTTATTGAAAAACCTTTTGCAATCAAGTAAGCTATGTGCATAAATTTAGAAACATTGTATTCATGAGTCTGTTCAGTCGATAACATACTGCAGTCCTGACGCAGCACGTTCAAGCATCAATAAAGAACATAGAGCTTGTATCGGCATATTTCGGTCAGAGTTGATTACCATATGAGCGAACATGGCTGCGGATATAATACGCAACGCGCGTATTAAATGGATACATACGCTATACCATAGGTTACCTACCTTTGATAGGAGTACCTATTTTTGATTACAGACGGGAAATTATGATTGTTGCTGTCCAATTACTAAGATAGCATTAGAGTGAATTTAAGGAGATATACATTTTCAAATTCAGATTACTACTACAAAAACGAGATTTACTTTTTAAGTCAAGACATATGTGAATGTTAGGCTAGTTTATACTACATACATAGTTAGAAGTCACACTCCAGGGAGGACCATCTGTAAGAATACACACGGATCGGATCACAGTAATATTTCGGTGTACTCGGAACAATGGGAGGTGGGATGTGATAATTTTAAACAAGATTACCCGTAAATAAATTCGCGAAAAAATAATATTTAATGAATTCCTGTAATAAGAAAGTATTCGTCTAATTCAATCTAAATTTATCTTCGAATTCTTTACAGCGCTTTGTTTCTTCGCTTTTGAGCGTTGTGAGTCCGGGTTGGAAGTCGTAAATATCTTGTGCGGGAAACTCGCGTTAAATTTCGAGCGGACGTAACTTTGAAAACTCAGCTACGTGCCTGGGGTTCAAGTCTCGGACAAATCGTGTTGAGTTGGTGCCGCTTACAACAATTACCTTTATTATTACTTAACACCATGAACATCAATATCAAATCTAGATATTACCTATTTTTAAAAACGATATTAATTATTATTATATATTTTTAGGTGGTAGACCCGAGAGGGAATCAAATAGGTAAAACCTATTTGAAACCTATTTTGTTCCATATAGACTTCGCCCAGGGCAGTACCACCGCCCGCCACGGTACCTAGTACAATTTCTACCGTGTACCTGCTCGATGTCTATTATAATATTGATTATAAGGTAAAGTACCATAAGGTACAACTTTTGCCTAAGCTCAAGAGTATCTAGACTAACCATGCCGGAAACAAATAGAGAAGAGTACAAATTTGGGTAGTAGGTACCTACCCATAGATAGAGACGCTTATATAGGTATCACGCAAATTTTCTTTGTATTATTTCCATCTTAAGAGAATGTTTCTTCTCATGAGGATTGAAAACAGTTGCATTGTATTTGTACGTACGTAAGTGTTAATGCAACCCTACCGTCAGAAAAGTGCGTGGTAATAGTTCTAATAACAAATCCTTGCGTTTTTGAGGTCTTAATACATAGATCCATGAAACGCTCTCTGAAAAAGGCTAGTCTAGAAAAAGGCCAAGATCCCTTATTGAGGTGACCCGTTTGAGAGCATTATCATGGAGCCGGTAATCATATAACAACGGTGAATGAGATCGCGTCAATGTTATTTGCTTGCATTTATCGAAATTTAATAGGAGACGACGTCACTTTGCAGAGCTACAAAATCACTGCTGTGCTTAATTGGAAGATATAATTTTACATTAAAATACCTATCTCTTAATACATTGTTGTCAGATAAGCAACAATATATTTAGAAATTCACAAACGAATTGAATTTGAACACAACATGAATGTTCGAATATGTTAGTTTGCTTCTTGAGATATTTTTACAAAGAAAATTAAAAGGAAATTGCAATTTTCAAGCAGCAGCATATGGCAGATAGCAGAGCTTATGGCGTAGTTAAAAAACTCAGTTTATAAGGCAAGCTAAACTTCTAGGTTTTACTCATATTCATTGATTAAAGTCAATTCAGCGAAAGTGGAATGGTAATTGGTTTGTATTTATATTACTTTAATTATTCCACAGGTACGAAGGGAAGGAAGTGAGAATTGCCAAATTAAGTCATTCAGGAATAAAGGTCGAAATACTACGAGGAACCAACTGCCGCTATTTTTCCTTTGAATGAGGACATTAATATTATTCAAGAAAGGAAATTTCTTCCTTTCCTTCCCTCAACGAAGGTGAAATGATACGCGAAAAACTTTTCCTTGGTCTCCTTTTGTTTACACGTTCATTGTTAATTTTTCAGGTTTATTTTCTTGTTCCTTCCTTTAAGAGATATATGTTATGAGACTAGTAGTAGCCCACAGCGTGGCTTGCATCTTTGACTTTGATACTTTGTGGCATTTTCGTCTTGTGGTTTCGCCCGGAAGATTCTGCGAATATTTTGAGCAAATCATTGAAGATAAGGCTTTTACAGAGACAGTAAAATAACCTGGATTTATCTTATCCTATACGCCTATAATTCTTATATTATAAAACACATGAAACATAAGAATAATTAGGCAGTCGTAGGCTTTGTAACATATGGTATTTTAAGCTGGAATCACACGTACTCTATTTCACTATCCATCCAAATTTATTCATGACTGATGGTTCTGCATATTAAAGTACAAATAACACACTTTTTCTTATCGTATTAAGTATTGAACTTGATAGTTGAGCTCATTAATAATTCCTTATAGATACCTAAAAATATCAGAGCTATTCCATCGGGCAATGAAGGCTATTCTTCACTCACAATGCTTTGAACCTTTGGCAATATGAGCCACAGAGGGCAATAAAGTGTAAATTAGAACGCGCATGTATAGGAATGGTCGGGTGATAATATGTTGCGCAGTTATGTGGAACGTATTTTAGCGTACCGCAGCCATTAGTCACTGCGCGAGACGGGTTCGAACCCTGTCTCGACCTACGGGTAAGTAACGAGCGAACCTCATTCTCCTACATTTTAAGGAAGTTTTATTTTTCGCTGGTCTTTGTACACTTCATCCTCTTTCGAATTGAGTATTAAAAAAAGGAATTGCTGTTCCATATTTTTAGCTACATTCACACTGCATTTACTCAAGAGTAAGTCATTAATTAATCAACAATCCTTCCAAATTTACTATTGAATTCATTTAATATTATGTTATAGGTACCACGTTATACATATAATTTTACCAACATGCTTTACACTAGTAAGCATGCAACAAGTAATTAAGATGATATAGGTACCTACTGAATATCATTCTATTGTAAATATTAGTAGAATTACATGAAAACGTTTAAATAAATTAACTTATATCTCTTTCAATTATTTACAAAATATAATAATGTGACGTAAAAGTCGTTTAGTGAGACAAAATCTTGTTTTAATAATATGGTCTCTTGCGGATTTATTTATATAACGTACCTAATAGTATACCAATTTTTTTAAAGTATTGTTGACTATGCCCTAATTTAGACTTTTGACTTCGATACCAACATACATATATTATTGTAATCATTATGTTCTTTCGCTGTTGTAATATGTAAGTTGTATTTTTTTAACACTTATTTTGGCTTACCTACTTAATTTACAGCTACTTCACTTCACTACTAATTTCAATACCACAAACCCAGCTTAGGCAAGTGGTCATCAACTAAAATGTACAATGATATTTATTATAGTATAAAGCTGTGTACTTTGTAAAATTTTACTGAATAAATTTTATTATATGTAATAATAATATTATTATTATGACGCGTCTAAGAGTGCGCAAAAAACTGGAAGTTTCAGGGGAAATGCGAACCGGGGCCGCCTTAAAAGGCAAAGTGTAAAGTAAAAAAACATAGTAACTCGTAACTAAAGCCAATATGAGTATATGGAAACATGTAGCCGCAGAGTAGTAATGGAGCTGCACTTATTCGGCGATTGGGCGGGCCTGCCGTAGCCGATGGTTTCGTGCCGGAAATGTGCCGCGAAATTGTTGATACTTTTGCAAATGTCATGAACATTGTACACTATACAGCCCTATTTGTCTGTCCTACTAGCCACTTTGACTGTGCGATATTGATTATCCGCATTTCTTCTTAATTGGTGCAATTTTAATATCGATACATAGTACCTAGTGATACATAAGTACTGATATTAATTTAATTGTTATTAATATTAGCTAACTGATATTAAAACTAGCTATTAGCATCATTTAATATTCATTAATATTTTACGAAGTTTCAATGAAAATTAAGCTATTATGTAGGGTATGAAGCTAGTCTGTAACGTCCGTTTATCTTTTTCAGTGTTATGACAAGCCCTGATTCAACAACAGAGTAGAGGAACAAGCTCACTGTTACATGGATTAAGGATAGGATTTTGGGAGAAACAGAAACTTTTCCGGTTCCGCCTTCCGATATATTAATTAGTCCTACTGAGGTCATCAACTTGCACGGGCGCGTAAAGTTGTACACTACGGCTAATATTATTGCAATTCGAAACAGATATCTTTAAAATGAAAATATTATACAATATGAATAATGTTTAATATGTTGAAATTTTATTTTATAACAGCGTATACCATGAAACGTTTCCTTTTACATAATATTCACGATCGTTAGAGGCTGGATATTGAATAGATATTGACTATGATGAGCCATCCGGCTTCATTGCGATTTAGTTGTTATAGTTTCACAATAACTAAATCGCGACGGGAGCTGGACTACCATTTCACTTACCAAAAAAAAAACTGAAATTACAAAATTCGTCCGGGGAAGTATCTGGCCCTAACTTATTTCTGATCATTGACTAGTGTAGTACGTCACTTCACCACAACCCTTTCTTTGTCCCAATGTTGGGCGCAGGTCTCCTCTCAGAATGTAAGACAATAGTTCTTAGTCCACCACGCTGGCCAAGTGCGGATTGGTAGACTTCACATGCCTTCGAGAACATTATGAAAAACTCAGCCATGCAGGTTTCCTCACGATGTGTCCTTCACCGTTACAGCAAGTGACATTTAATTTTTTAAATCGCAGTCAAAAAGTCATTGGTGCGTGCCGCTTGGGTTTTGAACCTGGATCGCCCGAGTGAGAGTCGAGTTTGATAGACATTTGGCTATTACCGCTTAACGCGTGGACTTTGTCATGATAATAGTTTCATTTACACTAGATGCCATCCTATTCAAAGCTACTACCGATCGAATTCTGTCATTCGAACTTCATTCCTAGGAAAATCATAGGGATGAAAAGATATAAACATTTGTTGCACATAAGAAGCAATCCTATTGAAATTTAAGAAATATTCAATAAAACTTCTATCCCGTATCCCAAAGGACCCTCATTATTTTCCGGGAACGCCAACAATGTTTTACCACCTGTCAAAATATTGGTATTAAGTAGGTAGAAAGGGTCAAAAGGTACCTGACTTTGCTTTAGTTTTTTAACCCTCTTTAGACTGAATATACTAAAACACTGAATTTTTATTGAAGAACACGCAATGATGTATGTACCGTCACCCAAGCCACCTAATAATGGTGGCTTGGGTGACGGTGGTACTGCCCCGGGAAAACTATAAATAGAAACGATGTATATAGCTAATTCCATGTACAACCTATAAAGTTGCCATTTATTCTCTACAACAACAATGTGTATAGCATAATCACTAAAGCCTATTAGGTATCCGAGTACCTACTCGGAGTTGGTCGCAGAATAATTTCCAAGAAATAAACTGAATAGACCCTAAATCAGTATTATGCCATCGCTGCGACCCATAGACGTCCCACTGCTGGGCACGGGTCAGACACTGCTGCGGGAGGTCTAGAGACTCTAGAGCATACTCCACCACGCTGCTCCAATGCGGTGGAAGGGTTAGTGGCCATCCCAGTGTCGAATGTTCTCAAGCCGCCCGAAAGTCTGCGACAAGGTTTAACGACTGTTTCTTTCATTAAAAACAACCGGGACCGACGGTTTTACGTGCCCTCCGAAGCACGGTAGCGTCCATGAAATTTTGCCACTAGCGGTCACCCGGTCATCCACAAACCGATCGAGTCCATCGTTGCTTAACTCTTTCAATCACAAACCGACCGCGCCCGTCGTTGCTTAATTCTTTCGATCACATTGACGCGAGCCATTGGGCTATGGACGCTACATACCATATCAGTAGGTATATACAAAACGTATTATTCATTAATACGTTCCTATAGAAAAGACAAGAAAGCCAAATAATTCTAAGAAATAATTATTCTGAGAAACAGAACAGATTTTAACTCTTCAGCGAATTGAGGGACACAATCTGTGGACCTAGTTATCTAAGAATAAGCTGTCAGCCACACTATTGTCGAAAGTATGTTTTCAGGAAAGTGATACATAATGTGTATATTATAAGGTGTATAAAAATAGTTCATCGGAAACATACAGAAAACATAATTAGTTGAGATATTTAGGAATATCGTCCTGGAACTGCGATACAATATCCTGTGATATTGTTTCGCAGTTCCAGAAATTAAAGGATGTTATTCGACTCCCAGTGTTTTTTTCCTGTTCGATGTTTGTCCTGATTGGTCATCGAAATCAAAGGTACGTAGGTAGTTCTGTCTTATATCTATTAAAATATGTATATTTAAATCATAATCATCAGCCTTTAGCGGTCCACTGCTGGACATAGGACTCTCCTACCGGTCCTGTGCCTTCTGAATCCAACGGCTTCTTCAGGTCGTTCGTCCACGTTGTCGAAGAGCTCTTTTTTCCAAGTCAAGGTCTCCATACGAGGACTTTTATTTCCCCCCGGTTTGAACCCGGGCCATGGCCATGTCATACGCAGAGCTGATGCTCTGCGTATGACAGGGCCTCATTACCTCTTCATCTTACCTTGCAAACTTTGTTTGAACATTTTTATTTTCATGTAAGGCACTGTTTAGATCTCCTAGCATAGTGCTGAGCTTTGGGAAAATTACATCCTCTTGTACGCACTTACCTAATATTATGAGTGAACAATAATAATGATGATGACAGAACGCGGCAGATGTCGCTGTTTAATTAAAACTTTGAACCATCGTCCAACCCTTCGACGTTATTGGTCCGCTTCGTGCCATTCCTGAGCAGCTCATAAACTTTTAAGCCACACGCTTGCGGATTACATTTTCTGTTATTAATAACCCTTTTTATCCATTTTTAATTGTAGCTCAGCTTGTAGCTTTAATTGAATCGTTAGGATTTTTATTCTACTGTATGCAACAATGTGGGATGTGTAAATTATACATAACCAGCTGACCCGGCAAACGTTGTTTTGCAATATAAATAATTTTTGGTTGATCGTAGAGGGTTGAAAATTCAGGGTTGTATGTGTTTTCTAATGTTGTATCATAAAAAAATAAAAACAAAAATTTCGTCAAAAAATTAAAAAAAAAATTTTTGGGGTGAACTACCCTTAACATTTATAGGGATGAAAAATAGATGTTAGCCGATTCTCAGACCTACTGAATACGCATATAAAATTTGGTAAAAATCGGTAAAGCCGTTTCGGAGGAGTACTGCAACAAACATTGTGACACGGAAATTTTATATATTAGAAAGATTATATTATAGTGGTTAGGTCGTTAAAATCTTTTCCATCACAACATAATGTAACATTACTACACTCTTAGCGACTACGATCTGTGTTTATGATTATAATCTACAAAACACCCCGTTATTAAAATATTAACAGGCAAAAATTTACTTTCAATTAAGACTGTTCAGCGGCGTATTGTCTATGACGCAATTTCCAGTTCTAGCGCGATACTCACAGCAAACAGCTTCGTTCTACAGAGACCCTTGTTCTCTCAACACCTCGTCATCGCATTGAGATTACTTCCTACTCTTTTGCTGTCGAAGCCGGGCGACTTTGGAATGCCCTACATATTGTTTTGAGGAAATCCTGCAGTAAGTACACTTTTAAGAAAAATTTTAGGGCACATTATTTAGCACTGGGCCGGAGAATACTGCCTTAGTTGTTCTACCATTGCGCAAATGTTGACTGACACAGAATGATTATGCATTATGTCCGCTTTTATCCCTTATATAATATTCCAAATGTAAATGTGAAAGCTATTATTACATGGCTTTAATTAATGTAACAAGTTAATTAGTCAGCAGCACTGGTCTCTGGTCTGCAATGCCGTTGCACTCTCGAATGGGTAACGCCTGAACGGTGGAAAGGTCATTCAAAGTTTTTCCTACAGCTAAATAGCACAAAATTTAACCAAACATGAAAAATGTGAAATATTAAAAACGAAGATATAAAATTCTATATATAGGTATGTACCTCCATATTCGTAGACATTCAAGGATGAGTGAAAGCCATGTCGACCCTCGTTAACTGAACAATGTTGTAAATGACCGTAGTTCTTGAATTTGTATGGGAGCGTACGGAAGTATGTTAGTTGAGGAACTCATTAAAAATTTACTTTACTACATACTTTTGTGAATCCAGATCATTAGGAAAGTTTGAAAAAAGAATAAGGGTAACTTGACAGGTATGTTTACGAGTCGAGTTTCCAACCATTAGCAATCTTTGTATGAAAATCTCACATAATTTTTTTTCCGAGGCATGAAGTTTCTTTACATGTTTAATGTTTATAGTAAGTAAATCTTTCCGCACTAAAATTATTTCGTTTAAATTATCTGTTACACTTTACATATTAGGACAAAATATTAAATCTTTTATTCTTTCTAATACTTTTTGAGACACTAGTTTGAGAGTTACGCAGGCTCCTTTGTATCCCGGAAAATTTGCAGATAATTCCGGAATAAAAAGTAACCTCAGTCTCCTTCCAGGTTGTTTTCTACACTACATCTATATACAAAAAAATTACATCCAACCATCATTCAACAAATCAATCCATTATAATATATGTACATATTAGTAAAGATTGCATGGTTCCCATGAGACGGAGAAACTTTATTATATGCGTTCGATTTATAATCGATTGATCGATCGATCTAAATCTTGATCAGATTCTAATATGCAGAACGTAAGATGTGTAACTGCGGATAAAGCTAAAATTTTATGATTGGTAGGATAGTATAGCCTTTGTCAACGACACGCTAATCGTTGAATAAGGCTCTTTATATCTCAAGCCATTCATTAATGACAGAGGTAGTAGTTAATTTCTGTACAGAAAATGACATAACGGTAAAACTAGAAGGTATCTACTTATTTTTCAATAACTACATAGTTTCATAAAAATAAAGCAAGCCCACCAAAAATGAGTCTGTGAGGAGTAAAAATGAATCATCTGATCTAATGTTCATTTCTCTGGGTGAATAGGATGCTTAAATCTGCAGTTGTGAGGATAGAGATGCAGCCAGTTATGGGTATCCTCAAACTTAAATCCCTTTTAACCTTTAATTAACACGTAACTACTCGTACAAGTGATTTACTAAATTACTAATTTACCTACAAGCATACGTTTTATGCAAATTGGCGAAAAACCAATGCGAAAATTAAACCCGTTTGTCGTGGACTGTATCTATACGATTTGTTATTAATAAAACCAATCAGACGAAACAATAGGCGGCCTTATCGCTAATTATATTAATGTACACGGTGTTGCGACTTCCTCTCATATTGTTCCAAAAATGAAATAGGCTGTTACTTGGCCTGCCATTAACTTTTCTCCTTATTAATATTCATCTGGCATGATAATCACGGATGCCCGAATAAAATTAGGAGACCGCCGTATTTCTGCCAGCCTCTTAAATAAACAATTCGGGGGCGAACCAAAAAGCGTCGCTTCATTCGAACTAGTCATTTTAATCGGTAGCTTTTAGCTATTCAACTCCCGTATCAGCGCAGTGAACTGAAAGGCTCGTACAATTTATCGGAGGCCTGGTAACGAATTAAGAGCAATTCACATCGACCGATTTCCGTCGTCGGCGGAATAAGCAAACCTTCAATATCCGCTGTGAATATCAAATATTTGTGCGCGGTCAATGGGTCATTACATTAAAATATTCATAATAACAACTTCAGAAATGTGACACAATTGTTGCGATAAATGCGGAGTTCTGAGCCTCGGCCGTACGGAGAGTTTTACACACTGAATTCGGTTTTCAAATAGTCATTATAAAAGCGCCCTCACAGCAACTACTCGAACACTCGAAAACTCTTTGAATGTAGAAGTTGGAACAGCTGCGGCTGTTATCTTCGAAAGGACTTCTGTGTTCAAGATGTGTTTGAGAAAACTTTAGACTTTTGTACATTCTGAACCTTTGAACAATATAACACCAGTGTGGGAGCACCATAACCAGTGTTAACGTGTAGTACCTAATATAACGGATTGCACAATAATTGGATGTATATATTTTTAGCAACTGGAAGGTAAAAACAAATAAAAAGAAACACAATTACAAATAAGTATCAGATTCGGCATCATCTATACCAACAGATGGAACGTGCTTACAGCAAAGTAGCGTTAAATACCGACACCATAGTGTAGGTACCGACAACCTCACCGTTCGACGGCTGAGCAGAGAGTGAATGACAATCTACCGAGCGCTCGCTTTTATAGGCATCGGTCGGTTACTACCAACAATAGGTTCGCACAGCTGTGAGTCACAGCCTTGTTCAACTGATAACACTGTTTATCGGGCGTCAGCTGCGAGTAGCAACTGTGTTCATTTTAAATATTGAAGTCTTCAGCTAATACGGCCTCTCCTGATCGTGCGCCGTCCTCGGCCGCACCCCGGACCTCTTCTTCAGAAGCACAGGTCATCCGTACTCGCAGTACCAGTAGGCAGCAAGCAGAAGCACCAAGCAGAAGCACCTGTAGGCTCCCTAACATCGTCAGGGTCGTCGTCATTGCAATCTGTGTGAAAATAAACAAGTTGTGAATTATACGTGACGACATACACCTTTGCCTATTCTGTCATACTTCACGCATACAAGGCCCTCATACAAAGATACGCTTTCACAACGCAAACTAAAACACTTCGCTTTCAGGAGTATGCATACTTCCTCACACATCGAGTCTCATTCTTTCTCATACTTTGAATTTGTACAAGTTCACCAGGACTGCGCCTGCCTTAAATCTCATTCATACTCATACTTGAACTTGTACAAATTCACCAGGACTGCGCCTGATGCGTGTTCAGTGAACACGACTTCCGGGACAACACCCGATGCGCATACATAGTACGCGACTTCCGGGACAACACCCGATGCGCATACATAGTACGCGACTTCCGGGACAACACCCGATGTGCATACACAGCACACGCCTTCCGGGACAGCACCCAAGGCGCAGCACAGCATACGCCTTCCGGGACAGCACCCAAGGCGCAGCACAGCACACGCCTTCCGGGACAGCACCCGAGGCGCAGACACGCACACGCCTTCCGGGACAGCACCCGAGGCGTAGACACGCACACGCCTTCCGGGACAGCACCCGAGGCGTAGACACGCACACGCGCTCTGGGCAGCACCCGTGGCGCGCAGACAGCACACGCGCTCTGGGTAGCACCCGTGGCGCGCAGACAGCACACGCGCTCTGGGTATCACCCGTGGCGCGCAGACAGCACACGCATTGCGAGCAGCACCCGCGGCGTATACGCGGTACGCGTCCATGGAGCAAAAGCCCCCCTCCAACAGCAGGTCATACGCGTGGGCAGCGTCCGCAAGGCAGGGCCCACACGTGTCAAGGACACGTCTGCAGGGCACGTCCCAAACGCGCCAGGCAGCAGAGCAGCTGCTGCAGAGCTCGCTTTTGCGGTGCGTGCGCAGCAAGAACTAGTCAGCTTAGTTCTCCGCCTCTTCACAGTGAAGAGTGATCGGTATACCCGCTCACACAATCACATCAGGCCTGGAAACATTTGTAAACAAACAAAACATAAGCAGGAGCGTAAACTCACTTTCAAAGAATGCGGTGCACCTCTCAGGACACCACACCTTCATCCAAGGCACCCTGTATGTGTGTGTGTACCCTGCGGCCTATGTTGTTTTACCACGTGCACCACTAAGCAGTATACACTCATATCGGTAGCCTGGTAACACTTTAGTTACGCGGTATGAACCCCTCATGCCAGGTTGAGCTTCCCAGCGGACTGAGAATGACTAGTGCTTTAGTTTAGTACCGTCTCGGCCTAACCTGACCGTGACTAATAACGCGAGCGACCGCGATGCGATCACGAACATGTCGCCACATGAACGCGAGCGAGTCTGTCACGACGCGAACGCAAACATTTCCACTATAGCGTGACCTCGAATGAATTCCAACACGGCGAGAACGCATGGCGATCGTGAACCACGCCTATGGTTGCGTCCTAATTCACTGCGACGGCTATGTCTAGGAAACCACACGTCATCCACGTACACGAGAACTTTCCCCGCTGCAATAAAATACGTAAAAGTCTTTATGATGAAAAAACCGGGGCGTTCGTAAGCTCACACGAGCCACGAGCTATTGTGTCGAGAGGCTGCCCACAAGGTGGGGTTATATCGCCACTACTGTGGAACCTTGTGGTGGACGACTTAATTAGTTCGCTAAACTAGGCCAGCTTCTATACCGTAGGCTATGCAGACGATGTAACAATCCTCGTAAGAGGAAGGATTGAGCCAGTCCTATGCGAACTCATGCAAAGGGCTCTAATTATTGTCGAACGATGGTGCACGTACCATGGACTGTCTGTAAACCCATCAAAAACAGAACTGGTAATGTTCATACAGAAGCGAATCTTACCCAATCTTCGCTTACCAAAACTTCTAGGAAGAACCTTACCCCTGACCAAAGAGGTCAAATATCTGGGAGTGATCCTGATGATAAACTACTATGGAACAAACACTTGTTGTCTATGTGTTTGTTTGTTGTCAAGTGGCTATACACCGCAGTGATAAGGCCAATTATCAGCTTTGGAGCGGTGGTCTGGTGGCCCAGAACCAGATTAACCACAGCCAAAACAAAACTGCAACAATTCCAAAGGCTATCATGCGTAGCCATAACGGGTTGCATGAAAACTACTCGTTCTCGCTGTGACCCATAGACGTTCCACCGCTGGGCCCGGGTCTTCCCCATAGACACAGCTTTGATATACAATTGAGTTCTCACTAATACTTATCTGATGTAAACCAGAAACCATAGTACACTAAAACATCGAGTTAAGTCTAAACACCAGGTTAAGTATGGCTCACCTATCAATATGGTCGTTGATTAGCGGAAGAGGATGTCTATCCTGTTATAACAGTTATCTGATAAAAGCTATTTATGCAAACCACGAGAGCCATTTTTCTTTTTAATGAATAAAATGAGACTGGCATATGCTGACTCAGATTCACGAATAATCCCTTTTTCTAACAAGTCATTAATAATTACAGGTACTCGTTATCATGTGATAATTAGTACTACGGTCAATAGTACACGAGTACATCACAAGTTCATTTAATAACGAACTCACTATCTTTAATAGTACTAGTGGTTGCAATACCACTTAAAAAATAGTCAGAATACTCGACAGTGCGTTTAGTAAGAGCTGTTTAATATCGACAGACACTGTCGTATTTACTTTTTTAAATTAAAAGCTATCGTCATCTCGTCCTTGACTGTGCTATGTACAATACGCTGAGTCGCCGGTTCGAACATAAGCAACACATTTCCTATTCAAAACATCCGTACCAATTATTATGGAGGTGTTTAAAAATTCGCTGTTTACTATAAATGTCTACCTCCAGCGTAGTATCGTGTAACTCCACTGGTAAAGTAATAAAAACGCACGAGCCGCTGCCAATCAACACACTCACCGGTACACCGGTATGACGGTAGTAATAATGTCACTATTTTTAGGAATACCCATTCATTTAACAAAAGTTAACATCGTTCCATTTTTAGATTCTACCCGTTCCTTTGCGAAACATCTACCCATCGAATGCCCGAAACACTTCTCAACTTTAGACGCAGTTAATGTTGAACATTTGTTACTAACTAATATCTGAAGCCGTTTTCAATCTTTTACGATAAGTGACACTCTTATGACCGAACCGATTACATTCATAACACCGTATATTTGTAGAATCGATTGTATTCCGTTTTAAAGTATTTCTTTGAAAAATTTTGTGTATGGCTTGGGCGTTGAATGAACGAACGATTTTTTTTTTTTTTTTTGACTGCTTACTTTGCATGGACGGATCAACTAGTTTATAGTCCACCAATAAACCAGTTTACTCGTGAACGACATGATGTTATGATCATGAACGAACAATCGGAGCGACACACGAATGCCAACGTCAACTGTTCAACACACAGAGTTCAACTACATTACAGATTACGAATAACGTGAATACACGTGTTTGTTTGTTTCGACTTGTTTTTGTTTTCGCGTAGTTGACGCAACGCGCATGAGTGATTTATCGCACACACAAGTTTAATAGTCAACCTGCCGGTCCTAAGCCTGGATAAAGTATGAAGGAGAAGGGAAGTTAATTTAAATTTGCAAGTACCATTCGTGTAAACAAATTTAAACTAAACGAGCTAATCTTACATCTGATTTTTCACTAAACGGTGGATAAACGATGACAACACTAGTCAAAAACAAAACTGATTTTTGAACTAGTTTATCGTAGACGATAAACCAGTTTCGTTTCGTCGACTGCAAAAATGTCAACGACGCATCACTAGTATGAGGGTAGTTTTTCTTTCTGGCATTATTGAATTAAGCATGAGTGCTCATAAAAAAAGTTAGGCGAATACTCCATTACGGTATCAGGTGTTAATTAATTTAGTGTTTATTGCGTTAGCCAATCAGTAATACACCTAACAATGATTGCCGTTAACGATTAACCACCCAAACTCTGAAACATACGCAGTTTTAACAAAGATCTATTCGGCATAAGTGGAGAATTGGTCAGATTCAGTACTTACGCAGAATGTTCACAGTTGCACAGTGTTTTTAATTTTTGTTTGAAATTAGACCAGGTATGCTTAGTGCTTGTCCACTGACCAAGCCAGGTACGAGAATCACCCCACAAGCAATGACCCACGTGAGAGAGGCACTCAACATCGTCCCAGCGGTCCAAATCAAGAGCTTCATTGACCTCACCGCACCACGTGTCAACATCATGAACACTCGGGTCAAAGTCGGACACAAAATACTGGTTTGATCTCACCGGGAAAGAGCCAATCACTTCCAATAGGCACTGAGCGGCCTTGTTCACGTCGCTCGTCACGTCGCGCTGGCGCGGAGGCATGCCAGCTCGATTTCTCGAGTACTAGGTGTAGCGGCGTAGCGCGGGTAGGCGCGAGGCTATCGGAAGAAGGTGCTCCAGAGCCTGGCGATGCACCTGGCACAGCCAAGGTGTGGCCATGCTCCCCGCATGAAGCTGCCAACTACGTCTCAGTTTCCCCACGTGACCGCCTGTCTCTAGGGCCTGTAATCTTTTTGAAATCTTCATTTGGTTATTAGTAGAGAGAGTACGTGTATAACGCCTGATGGCATCGCACCAACCCTGCCCGATCGAAAAATAAAGCAATGGATATGACTTTAAGCGGCAAAAAGGCATCCATATCCCACTTCTGATTTTAGCAACTGGAAGGTAAAAACAAATAAAAAGAAACACAATTACAAATAAGTATCAGATTCGGCATCATCTATACCAACAGATGGAACGTGCTTACAGCAAAGTAGCGTTAAATACCGACACCATAGTGTAGGTACCGACAACCTCACCGTTCGACGGCTGAGCAGAGAGTGAATGACAATCTACCGAGCGCTCGCTTTTATAGGCATCGGTCGGTTACTACCAACAATAGGTTCGCACAGCTGTGAGTCACAGCCTTGTTCAACTGATAACACTGTTTATCGGGCGTCAGCTGCGAGTAGCAACTGTGTTCATTTTAAATATTGAAGTCTTCAGCTAATAATATATTATACAGAATAACTCTGTTTCCAATTCACAATGTTAATTCGCCAATCATAAATCGGTGACATTAATTAATGCGTTGTATTTTACAGTACTCAAGAGTAATTAATTTCATACAAGCATAATTATTATTATAACGTTTAATTTATAGGTATATTATCTATACCTATATATGTATATCCGTATTTAGTTAGGAAGCACTTATTAGGCAGACGACAGTAGGTAGTTTTAAAAACTTGTGAGACAAATTGAATAACCGTTCAGGATTGCGCATTTAGTAGGTTAGCCAGGATACCATTGAGCAAGGTCAAGGCTTATACCAGCGGTGAGTCACTTACTAATACCAGTCTACAGTGTGGAATGGCAAATACTTTATGCCGGCGAATATGTGCATGTTTGGCAGGAATGTGCAACGGCACAAGCTCTAATTTTGCTGGGTTCAACGTTTTTTCCCCGGATTGATTGATAATAAATTAATAGTTTAAAAAAACTAAAAAAACACGCTTTTATAAAAAATCCAACTAAAAAAGAAGTCATGAGACCTTGAAACCTAATCGTGGTCAAAGTTCATTACAAGACTTTACCACAAGTGCAAACACGACTATGATACGATATTCCATCATGAAGTTCCAGTTAATATCTTCCGGCTCCATCATCAGATCAGTTCGACAAAACCATATTATTGTATTGTCATCAGAACTACATACAGCTGCCAATTTTCATTACGCTACGATCCTTGGAAGATGGTTAAATTAGCTCTCTTAGATTCCACTTTAAAGTAGCTAATATCTTCCGGCACCATCATCAGATCAGCTCGACAGTACCATATTATTGAATGTGTCTCAGAAGTACATCCAGCTGCCAATTTTCATTACGCTACGATCCTTGGAAGATGGTTAAATTAGCTCTCAAAGATTCCACTTTAAAGTAGCTAATATCTTCCGGCTCCATCATCAGATCAGCTCGACAGTACCATATTATTGAATGTGTCTCAGAAGTACATACAGCTGCCAATTTTCATTACGCTACGATCCTTGGAAGATGGTTAAATTAGCTCTCAAAGATTCCACTTTAAAGTAGCTAATATCTTCCGGCTCCATCATCAGATCAGCTCGACAGTACCATATTATTGAATGTGTCTCAGAAGTACATACAGCTGCCAATTTTCATTGCGCTACGATCCTTGGAAGATGGTTAAATTAGCTCTCAAAGATTCCACTTTAAAGTAGCTAATATCTTCCGGCTCCATCATCAGATCAGCTCGACAGTACCATATTATTGAATGTGTCTCAGAAGTACATACAGCTGCCAATTTTCATTACGCTACGATCCTTGGAAGATGGTTAAATTAGCTCTCAAAGATTCCCTTACATTGTGAGTTACATACAAGTGGACCTAATAAAAGCATGTTAAAAATAAACAAAAATCAGCTGTTTAGGAGGAGTTCACTGTCATACACACGCACACAAGAAATATATATAATAAGATTAAGATATATGTATCTATATATATGTACATATACGAGTATGTTTTATGCACACACAAATACTTTTTATAGATTTTTAGATACTTATTTATTTATAAGCAATAAAATTTAAAACATCTCAGCACTGAAGGTAAAAAATGTAAAACTGTGAAGAAGATGTGAAGATAACTTCACATCTTCTTTTACATCTTCTTCGACCGTAATGTTGGTATCACTATTACGACTATACTAAGCAGAATTTCGGAAATTTAAAATGTCTGAGTCTTGGCCCGTTTTCAACATCTAGGTATTTGTATGGAATTTATAACAAACAACTAAAATCAATAAAATATTTTGTAAAGCCCTTTCGCTTAGGTACCTACCTACTGAAATTTATGAGAGTGCTTACTTATTAATCGCGCTGTGCATTTCGGTCGAGTCATGCTCAGTGAGATCATAAACAAAGAACGGGAGACTTAGAGATCATATTACACTGGTGTTGCCACCGATTTAACAGATTGCTCGGTCGCGATGCCTTGATTTCCCACTAGATTGTCTCGAAGAGGGCAAGCAGTGGGCCGCAGTCGCAATGTTTCTACTTCAATTATTACGGCCCATTTTGTATTTCGCTTCATCAATCTCGTAATGTACGCTTGAATATTTCAGTGCTCACTAACTGTTAGCTACTCGATGGAACATGTAAAAATGTTCGAATACGTTACGGCTTAAATGTTAGTGATTAATTATATTTAATTAACGTGTTTTTATTCGCCTACTGTAATTTTTAACCGACTTCGAAAAAAGGAATATGCTCTATGTTCTGTTTGTATGTTTTATTTTCATATTTTTTGTTCGTATATACAGCGATAACTTCATCGTATATTACACGATTTTGAAAATTCTTTTTGCTTTTGGTACATACATTGAAGATGGTCCCATAAAAGTTTAACAAAAAAATTCTACCTCTAAAAGCAGTAAACAAGCATAATATGGATAGCAATGTTAAAAATACTTGTGTTAGTTGCCCTGTAGAGTCTATGTTTGTATATGGATTTTGATAATTAAACCTTTATTTGAAAGGTCTGAGGACAGACGAGCTCCTCTATAAATTTCAAGAAAAAATTCTGTCCTGTTGGTGTCCAACCCAGTGTCGAATTTTCTCGAGCCACCCGAAGGTCTCCGTCAAGGCTTAATAATTGACTAGTGGACGCCCGCAGCTTCGCTCGCGTGGAATTAGACGTAACATAACTACAAAATTTAATTGAATTAATGTAGGTATATACGAAAAATTTACTAACTTTGCACCCCCCTTTTACCCCCTTAAGAGATGATTTTCGAAACTCAATAAAAAACCTTCATAGGTACTGAATTTCATTCGAATAACATCAAAAACGGCAAAGTTTCATACTAACTTTGCACCCCCGTTTTACCCCCTTAGGGGGTGAATTTTCAAAAATCCTTTCTTAGTGCTCCCCTACGTTATAAAAGGAACCCCTGTGCAAAATTTCAAGTTTCTAGCCCTTATAGTTTAGGCCCTGCGTTGATATGTCAGTCAGTCAGTCAGTCAGTCAGTCAGTCACCTTCTCCTTTTATATATATAGAGATTATACTATTGAAAACAATCCGTACCGACGGCTTAGCGTCCCGGTCACGGTCACAAGTACTAGAAGTCCTCAACACACAAACCGACCGCGCCCGTCTTGCTTAACATATACAATTGATAGCATAGCCCAATGGTTCGCCCATTGGGCTATGCACATTACGACTACTGCGGGGGTGTTATTAAGTAGCGCTTAGAAATAGCATAAAATATCATCCGAATAGAGTTCCGATTCCGACAGCAAGGAAGCCAAAATAGGATTTTTTAGGTTGCTTAGGCCCTCAAGTAATCCAGAGGGATAACGAAATGTAAATTTCTGAGACCGTCTTAACTTCTCGGCTACAAATGCGAGGTAATCCTATACAAATGTAAAACGTAGCCTGTACCTTCCATTACACATCACTTCGTTTTTAAATCCTTAGTACTATCCTACTGATATAATAGTAATATAATATCTACGGGTTCGAATCAAAGTGGCACGCATCAATGTCTTTTCTAGTTATGTAGTTATGTCCGATATAAGAATTTCTCACTGTGTGCAGTCAGCAAATGTATTCTGTAACGGTGAAGAAACATTCAGTCCTCGAAGGCAAGTAAAGTCTGCCAGTGCATTTAGCCGGCGTGGTGGATAAAGGCCTTCCATTACGACAGGAGAACCGTGCCCAATAATGGGCACAAAATATAAGAAAGCTCTATAACGTTAACATTTCGTACTCAGACAAAATCCTAAGTGGCAAGCAAAATATAAATGGAACAATATTTTTCGTTAATACTGGGCTTAGTTCGCTTTTCAAACACAAATACACTCAACTGTACACCACAAGAACATTAAAATTATTTACACAGTGTAAAAGGCCCCCTTAATCGCTAACGAAGCAATTTCTCTCAGACCACTTCGGGTTAAAAAGGTCGGTTGATAAAAATGAATAAGAGAAAGAAAACAGGAATTTACGAGATGTACTCGTACTTAATTATCGTTCATAAACGATCTCAGGATCGAGATATACATTTAGATAAGATTTGAAACTCTGTCTTTTGATAAGGAAGCAAGCTTCTTAATCTATTTCGGAGTAGGTTCTGCAGTAGGAATTCCACACCAATATTCCTTGCAGTTCCTTCTATATTTCTGTTTTAGACGGACATTGTACCTACTCGTATGCAGGAGATTTAGCACATTAAAATTATATCTATATCTGAGAGCATCGAAAGCTAAACCACAACACAGGAATAACCTTCTAGGTGTCGATTTCGTAAACTACCCTCCCCAAACTTGTGTAAACTACCTTCAATTTTTATCCGTTAAGTTTGATATACAACAAATAATCGTTAAAACCACATTATAGAATTTTAGCGGTTAATTGGATTGATTGATGGAAACGAGTTAAACTAGTGCAGGGACTCTATAAACATGGAGAGATCTAATTCATCCACAAAACAAATATCGACATGGATAGTGACAAGTGCTAACTTTATTTTATCAGCCACGTACCTATAGATTGTCGTTCGTGTACAGCGAAGCTTAAAGGAAGTAAATGTTCGACGATACTAGTAGTGCTGTAATTTTCTGTGTGTATATTGTGTTTTTGCAATGGCGTACAATATTTATAGTATTTTTGTATTGTATTGTATTGTATTGTAGTGCCATCGATCGTTCTAATACTTAATATTAAATCTATGTCTAATGAACGCTTCTGTCCTTTTAATGTACACGTACATTCGCTTGAAGTACCAGCAACGGGCCAAGAAGCTCCAACACTGGCTGGCCACTCACACTGCTTTGGGCTTCTGCATATTAAGTATAAGAGTTTTGTGTTTTATATCGTTAAAATCGGGATCAATTTCTGGAAAACCTACATAAGTCTGTTAGGTTTCCAGTCTTCTTATTTTCTTCCATAGCTTACGAACGAGAACGTATGCTACTGACGATAATATGTCTTCGTCCATTACACATGAGTGTCACAAAGCTTGCGCAATATAAATTCCAAGTTGACGCGTCTACATTATGAATAACTGATACATATACATGAAGATTATTGAATTTCGTAGTCTCAAGCCACACAACTTTCACAACTTTCAAGCATTTTTCATTCCTATGCAGCTATGTCGATTTAATAATTTTTATCATCCTTAAAAGCTAACATTTAATTTAGTGAATAATGCGAACATATACATAATGCGAGAAAAATATAAAACTTAGATAAATTTTGTGTGTTCCACTCACTAACAGAAATATAGATAATATTAAATTTGGTTATACCATAGACTCACATAGAGTATAGTGTGTAGTCCGTGGTTAAACCATCCATACTAATATTATAAATGCGAAAGTAACTCTGTCTGTCTGTCTGTGTCGTTTTCACGCCAAAACTACTGAACCGATTTAAATGAAATTTGGTACACAGATAGTCTAGTCTAGAGCCTGAGGAAAGACTTTTTAATTTATTATTATGTCTAATTCCACGCGAGCGAAGCTGCGGGCGTACACTAGTTTACTATATATCACACTGGCACCGACACGCCCTCTTTGTGGTTCGCTTCGGAAAGGTGTTACG
The DNA here is from genome assembly GCA_944567765.1 of Carterocephalus palaemon. Classification (NCBI taxonomy): domain Eukaryota; kingdom Metazoa; phylum Arthropoda; class Insecta; order Lepidoptera; family Hesperiidae; genus Carterocephalus; species Carterocephalus palaemon. Next base: position 5,933,931 of record OX155643.1, on the reverse strand, counting down.
AAACGAAAACAATTTTTTTAAATTGATTATCATCCATGTCGTCAAAAACTTACTGGTTGACATTTCCGTTCAGCATTAACTCAGCTCATTGTATTAATTTTCAATAAAATTCAGGATTAGTAAATTAATTGTGTGGACAAAAAAAAGTAAAGCATCATATAAGTCGCATATACAAATCCATAAATACAACAGAGACCAGATATGTAACACAAACTAACAATCTAGAATATCTGTGGGTAATGTGGGTATGTAATGTACTTTCAATGAGAGAACACCTGTGCAGTTGCGCACTTCTATTATCGACTGCGCTCATTTCAGTCGTAAGCAGCTGGTGCAAGTATGGCTTTACTCGTAATTTATAACAAAATGCAACCGCAAAACGTCCATTCAATAAGTTAAAGGTTCGAATATTCGAGGTAGATTTCTTTAATGAATAAAAACTTTAACTGTAGGTAATACTTTGTATTAACCCTTTTAATCTCATTCATATTATCTGTAACTTGAAACCTAAAACCCAGAGCACCCAAAATATCGCTATCGTCACTAAAATTCGGATTGGTTGATCTAATCTCGTATATTGTTACGTTCGTTAAAGGCCCTTGCTCACATGCCTAGAGACAATAGCAACTAATCGTCACTGTTCGGTCTAGTGGTAAACATTCTACAGCACTTCAGTGCTTCGGAGGACAACTATCTGGCCTGGTTGTTATAGTAAGAGAAAATCGGCTTGGTAACTAAACCCTGACCACCGCACTGGAGCAGCGTGGTGGAGTACGTTCCACCCTCTCATTGAAAAGCGGTCCATGCTCTATCGCAACCAGTAAATAAAAAAAAGTGATCGAGCACAACGTCTGACCCATTCGCTGCCGCACGTAACAGTTGTCCACTGTGTACTCGTTATTTTATTAAATAATAATAATTTGTAGGTACTCGTAGTATTAAATGGTTATAGAAATATTAGTAACTCAGTTAGTATTAATTAGTTGATTAAGTTGATTTGGGATTAGTGAATTTAGTAATTAGTAATTGTCGCTACTACACTTGCTTACACGTTCATGTTATAACGAAGACAAATTTAAACTTAACTTAGTGATATCAAGTGATTATTGTGTGATATAAATATGTGAAACTACTGGTATGTAACCAGTAGTTTCACATATTCTTGTTAGATGGATCCTTTAAGTTGCATATTAAATTCAACTGAAATAGTATTCAGAAAAAGTCAATAATAACTTTAGTGAGATGAAAACGCAGTCGTCAAATTTAATGTGGATCTCTGTGTAACGGCTCTGGAGAGACCAATTATTGCCTTACTGGAACATTAAACGAACGAGAAATTGTAAAAATACTTGCTGAGAGCTTTCTGAGAAAATCTGCTTACCTGTGAGAGTGATGTGGTGAATCCGTGGTGAATAGATCAGTACACTTAGCACGGAGGGTAACCAACCCATTTAATAATCATTATGGATTCTAATTCATAGAGAATATAACAATGGGTTAAGAAAAAGGGTTTTAAGATAGATTCTAAAATATCCTTTAATCACATAATTATTTCTGTTAGAAGCTATAGTACATGCTGCTGTTAATAGTTCATTTGTAGCATTGATATGGTTTTTTATTTACAATTGCATTTTTTTTATTTGAATTTATTTATAAAAAAATATTGTATACTGGCGGGAATGTAGCAAAAAATTTCATCTCAAAATTTTTACGAGTCATATCCATCATAAACATTTACAGTTATTTGAAATAATATAAAATATATGCCTGCCTCTGCCTTTTTTTATTTTCTCACTCGGAAATGCCCTCATGCCCGCCTAGTGTGTTGAGGATGCAGACAGGCATGTGGTTCTTACTCGCTTAAAATAAGAAGACCCTCTTAATCCCACCAGCCCCATCAGCGCTTAAGATGAAGCGTCACGGGATCGCTTGCGCATTGCTACCGTGTCGCCTCAGCAACTATTAAAGTAGCAACGGTGCCTGCCTGCATGCCTACCTGCTTTCCTGCTTGTTTACAATGAAACGAAGAAAAATATATGTAGGAACTTTTTATCTCAGTGATTTTCCTAGGAATGAAGTTCGAATAACAGAATTCGATCGGTAGTGGCTACTAGGTGTAAATGAAACTATTGTCTATGTCCACGCGAGCGAAGACGCATCCACTAGTTTTACTAATAAAATAAGTTCGGCTATGGAAACAATGTTTAGCCGAGGTGGCGAAGTAGAGGAGTGGAGGAGGAGGGCGGAGCTCAGAAAGAGTATTTATTTTACTGCCGCCTGAGGACGCGTAATCGTGCGCTAATTTATGTCGGCCATTTCGAAAAGGATAAACCGGTTAATTCTATACACACGTGATCGTCTTTGTTTAGAAAAATGTTTCTCTTTATTATATTTATCTACCCGAATAAGGTAATCAAAATTTAACAGGTCAACATCACTTTGTGGCTGGTGTCAGGTAAACTTAAGTAAAATCAAAAAATCACCCGTAATGTGTGAATTCATTACATATCAACATATTCAAAATCTTTAAATTTTTATCTGAGGAAAAAAAGCTTACATACTACGTAAATTTCTATCAGTGTTTTTAAAATAATCGAATTATATTTAAATACAAACGCAAAAAAGGAATATTTGTTACAAGAAAGTAAGAATAAAAACTTTTAAACTATTATCCATTTTTATCGTTCGCAGTTCAGGGATGGCGCTAGTGTCGCAGAGTTTCCAAATAAGTTTGAGCGCCCTCCACCGTTGTCGTCCAGGCGAGGCTCAGCAACTTTTTAATTGGCAGACCGCACAGATTGCAAAAAGTCGAGTGCCCTTTCGACTTAATTAAATCTGGTCTGTATCCAACGGAATCCGTCGGTTATCCTTTCTTTTAGTTAGCGTAGTGATAACAATGGTCGTTCATAAAAATAATTGCCAGCAGACACTAAAAATATAAAGGATTTTAATTTACCTTCATCACTTGTTAATTGCACTGTTAACCAAAACCATCAAGCGTTAGATAGTGAGAATAGTCGTGATGGTCTATCCGAATTGCGTTCGAGAGTGGATGAAAGTGGAGTGGATTGTCCTAAGATTAAAGAACCCTATAATAGGCTTAGAATTCAACACGTTCGTACACATGAAACAACAAAAGCGAGCACGACACAATGAACATGAGTGATTCTGTCGATGCAGTGCTCCTGGAAATCTGGAACAAGCAGCATCCATACTAATATTATAAATGGGAAAGTGTGTTTGTTTGTTTGTCCGGCTTTCACGTCGCAAAGAAGCTATTAAATGGTATGGGTTTTGTGTGTGGAGATAGGTGAGGAGGGTGGAGAGTGACGTAGGCTACTTTTTACCGCGGTAAAACATTCCCATGGGATGAAGATATAGTTGTTTTGTTATTTGCTAGATATTTAGTTCCGGATGTTGTTAATAGATGGCGTTAGTAAAATTCATTTGCAAGTTCTTATCTTAGTATCTTTTAATCGTGGAACTGTCACTATTCATCCACCACAAATGTGTCATGTGATAAACAACTCATTGTTAATTCCCTTTGACCACGCGGGCGGAGCCGCGGGTAAAAGCTAGTTTCACTATAATGCTCAAATCAAGTATGGTGCTGACAAATCAGTTACAACCGGTGAAAGAAAATACAGCAGCGAATGTACTGTATTATGCTGTGGTGGAAAAGTAAACGTGACTGCGGTTTATTCTTTAAAGGACGAGAACTGAGACTAACCATTTCTTGGCCTACAATAAATAATACAGCAGTTGTTTCCAATGAATATATTCGCGCGTCGGAATTTGATTATAGGCATCGAAATATAACGTATAAAAGGTATATAGTTAGATAGGCACGTGTAAACGTTCTGAAAATGGTACACCAAATCCAATTAACATAGTGCACCTTATAATTAGTTTTACACTGAACAGTATTAGTAGAACTGGTATACTGGTAGAACTGGTATTAGTAATAATTAATAATTGTTAGTAAGAGTCTCGTTCCAAGTCCGTCACAGATGTGTTGCTACCCTTGAGGACTAAGATGGTCGGCTCTAAAGAAGTGTAAGCGGAAACCACACCTTTCCAACCAGACTACAGTTGTATTAAAGACAGGGTAGAAATGGTACTAGGTACCGTGGCGAGCGGTGGTACTGACCCGGGCGAACTCTATATGGAACAAAATAGGTTTCATGTAAAACCTATTTGGTAATAAAAATTGTAGGTAGCACGAAGTTCACCGGGTCATCTACTCGTAATATAGGTCTCGGATTTGGTCGCCAGCTTTTATTTCACGAGGGTTTGTATTGTACGTATAACTAACGTATAACTTATATACAACAACAAAATTATTATAGTTATTACGTGCTTTTATTACCATGTCACCGGTGATAGCCCAGTGATTAATAATACGACGTCGTGAGGCCTTTGTATTCGAGAGAGTAAGTTTTAAGCAATTAAAATATGTCGTCTGTTATAAACCAGATATTATAACTTACTAAAGTAATATGGTAACTGGATTTATATAATTACAAAAGTTTATTACAATGGGAATTACTTATAATTTAGGGAGATTTTCGCAGCCTCTCGTCCGCGATTTGTGAAAGGAAGGATTAGATGCTAACTTTAATATCGGCAGTTTATAAGCTTTCTGTAAACAGAATACGAGTTTAAGGACTGCAATTATAATAAGAGCCGTATTTTATTATTCTGCATGCCCTCCCCCTATTAGTATAGGATCCCGATATAAAACGACCTTCACCGAGATGCTTATTTAATAAAACGTATTTTATATTCAATTTAATATGTCAATAAATATATTGCATATGTGTTGGCTAACTAATTTCGGTCCTGGATATGATTAATTAATAAATAAAAATATTTTTTTTTAATCTATCATCAATCAATCTAAATCATCGTTAGTAGGTACGCTATTATCTCAAAGTCTATAATATCAGAGTGAGGGTAATGAATCTATTTCGTGTATGTAATTAAAATATTAAATTAAGTTGTTCAGAACAAAAAAACTGTATAGAAGGATTTTTAATTTTTACTTATGTTCTTAAAATATCAAAAATATACTAAGTGGGTGAAATATTGATTGCAAGATTCCAGGACATACAAAATATACTTGTTATTATTGATGAAGAAAAATACATTTCCTTAAACAACTTAAATTATTTCATTTTCAGTTTAAGTCATTTTGTGAGTAAAGCTAAGTAACATCGATCTTATTTATCTCATTAGGGCATCGCATTCATTTTATTTAGTTCAGTCGTTCGATTTTTACCCATTTTCTACTTTCATACAACATTCTTTACTTTTCACTTACCGAACGCAGTTTGCTTTGAACCGACTAGTGCATTGGCTAGTTTTAATTAATTTTGCTAAAACTTTGCTATGTATGAAAATATCGATGACGGCAGAATGTTTGCCTTATGAAAATGCAGTTATTTTACTCATGAATTGGAAGGGTTCTTATCTAAATCAAATACTAGATAACACTTTATGCATTTTTATTTTTTGTATGAAATTTGTTAGAAATTCAATTATTAGGCAGGCATAATCACAGATTACTTATTAGTTGCATAATTTTGTCAATAAGTTTCAAAAGTACTTAATACTTTCTCAGATCCCTGTCATAATTTTGTTGTGATCGATATTCGACGGTATTCGAATTACACGTATAAGCTAAGTGTTTAAGTATTTTATTTCCAAAACATTTTTTATTTACCTATTATTAAGTTATTATTGATGGTAAAATACTAGATACGTATAAACTTAAATAATGTGAAATACAACATTCCTCTTTCCGCGCAATAAGTAGGTACCTACTTATTTAAAAACAGAGGAACAAAGCTTTCTTTACTGATTATATAAGACGATTGTTTACTGTGCCCTCGTGTGAATTTATGAAGATACCTATTCAAAATATATCACAAGAAAAATAACTAATACAATATTATCTATTTACGTATGTATTTAAAAATATGTATGTGTGTATATCAGTCGTGTGTGAGATTGTCCAAGATATTTATTTATTTATTTATTAGTTATTACCATTAAATAAATTAAATAAACTAGCAGTTATATTAATAAAAAGTCGTCCTGCGCTTTTCATATTGCTCGAGCTTAATAATACAGAAGTTTAAATTCATTCTTTCCATTTTATTTTCCCACTAAGTTTTAAAGTAAATGAGTCAAACGTTCATGCTCCTCGTAGCCAACGCGCAACGTAGATATACAACTTTCGATAAGAACTATTTGGCCAAAATCTCATCAATATCTGTTCGGTAGCTATCGAGATTAATGGGACAACAAGACTGATGTCGTCGTAGATCGTATTCGTAAATAGTGTAGAAGTTAATACGTTGTAATTGTATACATTTTACGTTATAAGTGACTAAACTAAATAAGTAATTATAATTGCTGAATGGTTTGCATAAAAAAATTTAAACCCGATTTGTTTTGCAATTTATCTTGTTCATGTGCCACTCCAGAACCTATTAGGAATCGCTAGGCTCATATCATCTGAGCCGAGAAACTAAATTTATTTATAAATAGGTAGGTACCTACTTAGTAGCATTAAATAGTCTCTATTTACTGCAAGTTCTTTACTTGAAAGCAAAGTTATAGCTTAACTATTTCATTCAAACGAAAAAATTACGAAACATACGAACAACTATAAGAAACGGATATGAACAACAAGTATCTAAAGAAAAAAGTGAATTCAAATTATTAAAATTCAAGTAACAATGTTTATAGATTTGTTCTCACACAATAGGAATCCTTTAATGGCAGAATTTAATCCAATTGATCAAATAAACAAATATTTTTCAAAATTGTTTCAGGTTTCCATACAATTCGGTAAACAAAGTGAATAATTTACGATACGTTCAAATTTATGTTTCCACAAATTAGCCTCTACTAGTAATGATGATTACGTACTGGTTGACTGGGTTTCTGCGGGTAAAGCGCACTAGCTATTATATAATTATACCTAGTAAATTTTATTACACACAAAAATTACATTATAATAATTACAACAAAAATTTAATTATAAAAAATATGTAATTCCGTAAAAACAACCAGTTGAAATGCCATTTTAGCTCATAGTAAAATAAAAAAAAATCATCTCGAATATTCTTAATGAACATAACAGTAGGACATGCTAGTAGGACTACCGAGAAACGGCCGGAATTGCGTGCAGGTGCCCGATAAGAAGGTTAACTATACATAATATATATTACTAAACTGCAGTTTGAAGCAAGCAGAATCACAAGATTCGATGTTTAGACTATTCAACACTTACCATATGGTAAAGCCTTGTGCCAAGCTCCGACGTTTACAAGATCTCGTGAGCAAATGTTTATGTTTACCTTCAACGCTCAGATTGCAGCACAAACAAAATGTATTTGAATATCTCATCTAAGCACTAAAGAGGTTGGGTGTAGCTCACTTAAATTAGTTTCGTAAAATTAGCAACACAAGAACCTGCTTAAAACTATTGCGGCTTCGCACTAAGTAAAGTCTTCCATGAGAAAATATTATAAGTAACTTAATGCACCTAAACAATCAGGGACATCTTTTACGAGATATTTAAAGAAATAAAGAAAGAAAGAATGAAAGAAAAGCTTTTATTCGTTTTTTCTGACACATGTGTAGCGGTAAATGTTTGAACACCTTATATCTAATATTATACAAAAAAAAACAGTAAAAGTAAAAATTACAGTGGGTCGGGGTAAAACCTCGCACGCTATGTATTATATATTTAGTATTAGTACAGTTTTATATGTAGTTTATTTGATGCTATCTCTGATTCTTTTGAGTTCAATCTTAAGTCCTGCAGGACAAATGCATGAAAACATGATATGGATTTATTTTTCTGTATAGAAAAATATTGTCATTAAAACAAACCGTCATACTATGGCATTCGGCTATTCATAATTTGTTACAAGACATACCTGTATTGGGCCCCTAATGCTTTGATATAGGTGTAGTCAAATAATTCTGTTCCTTTGTAAAATACTTGAACTTGAATACATTGAACTTAAGATCCCATTGAGATATCGAGATGAAATAAATACTCTAATATACAAGTCTGCTTCAATAAAGCTGAGTACTGTACAAGTTTAAATTTATTTCATCAAAACCTTCTTTTTTATATAGGTTTTTCAGCTGAAATTCAGTGAACCTACATTGAAGAGTAAAAACTTACTCGTATCTGATCTATGAACTGTGCACTATGTGGGAACTAAAGACTTCGACAAAGCGAAACTTCAATGTGATGAAGAGCTTACGGAAGTGATTCGCACGTGACTTTATGACGCATTGATAGGACACGTCCTCTGGGAAGCACTGCTATTGAGCAGGCTGAGTGGTCATAAACAACCTGGTGGTCATAAAGTACAGTTCATACACATACTTAGTACAATTGTGTAAATAGTAAGTCAGCAGAGATCAAAATAATAGAACTATGCATACATATTTTAATTGTATAATATAAGCTGACAAGATTGTACGTATGAATTAATACAATAATTTTGCAGTGATTTCTTTATTTCAGGTTTAGCGTTTTCAAACTACATATTAATTTAATTAGTTAATAAATCTTAATTCTGTTGATTTACTTTTTTATAAAAGGCTAAAATAATGGTTTATACGAATTTAGTTATGCCAACGAAACGCTGTTCGGAAAAGCTAAGCATAATTATAACACTATAGGTACATTTGTAAAGCTAAATTGCAGTACAGATAGGAGGAGCAAAGCAAATATATTCCTATGATGGCTTACGCCTTTTTCCTGTTTTCTTTTGCGGTAGACATAGAATCATAAAAACTCCCCAGATACGTGCATTGCCACGTTTTTTGAATAGCCGTTACGTTTGAAATGCGAGCACTAGCGTAAGCGCTTTAACTTTTTGCTAACTTTTATTCTACATGAATTTACACAAAAGCCAGGCACTGCGATAATGTCTTCCATTTGTTAAAAGACGAGAATTACATCGCAGCTGACGGAGAAAAGAATAAAAGGGTTGTCTTTGTTGGTAGCAAGGGGAATACATTTTATGCAACCAACCGCTCCCAGCGTGCACGATTCTATCAGGATAATCACTCTATTGCGAGGCTCGTTACCGGTACTTGTGGTCAAATTATGGAAAGCAATACGGCTCCGCTCTGCTCTGCTGCCTTAGACGTTATGGCGGTCGTAAAGACCTATCTGAGTGCTTATGGAATAGCTTCTATTATTCAAAGTCCTTTGTCAAACTCCCTTTAGTATTCATTGACCGTAAATATTTTAAATGAATATAAGATTATTCTTTATAGAAGATATTTCTGATATTCTGGAAAATTATTTAATTTTTAAACGTTTATTTGAACGGGTGGCCTGAAATAAACTTAAGGGCATAAGTTTCACTCTTATTCACTCGTAGTTAAACTAATCATTTTGAGCAAATTTTACCTATTGAGAAAAGTCAGTTAGAAGTTTATTTTTTAATTTATTTTATTTATGTGCACGACAACCAACAAAAATTCCAGAATAATTAGTAATTTAGTACATAGATCCCGTTGAAGTTGACAAAATCCGGCACCAGGCTCCGACTACACTGGACCAGCTATACTTTAGAATACATTACAAGAATCATGTTTTATGAGTTGGACCCAATCCCAGCTTGAGTCTTAAATGGTACGGAGATACATGAAATTTGGAAGTAAAATCCTTTCTCAAAATAAACCTCTCTCGAAAATCGGAGTAGAGAGTATCTTACAATATCAAAGGTAATCAAGCGATCTCTTTACCGGCCCACATAAAGGTGTAGAGCCAACACTCGACAGGCACCGTATATTTAAATTGAAAGCCTTAGTCTTTGTCTATACAAAACCGAAATAGCGTTTGTACATGCTTACTCGACATTTTCTGGAAATGGAAATTATTTTGTGTTAGCATCATACCATAAGGGAACTGTAAGAATAAACTGAAAACTAATACCTATATGTTTATAAATACAAAAATTGCACCGGTAACTTTCTACCTACTGGCAGTGTTGAACTTTGGTTGTTTAGATTAAATAAGAATCAAAAAAAGAATGAATTAACAACAATAATAAATAACAAACAAGCTGCAGCGACACAAACAAACATTATGCCTTATTAAATTAAACTTTTCATCTTTTTTATCTGCATATAATTCTTCAACTTATTTATATTTGTCAATTCGAATAATATATAAGTAACGTTAGTAGGTACGTACATTATAATAATGCCACAATATTAGTTAATTTTTTTTTTTCCGGGACTGGATACAATTCACTGTGCTATAGTAATTAATTTAAATAGGCATCGTCTCGCTCTCGTGTTATACGTAATAAAAAAACTTATATACAGAAACGAGAAAATCGCATTGTGCCATAATAAATAAAACAGTTCAACTTGCAGTCTTCAAATACCAATGCAATGTTAAATTGCAATGCATCAATTTTGTAATTTCATCTAGGTATGGGTCCGGTTTTGAGTGATGGGATCCAATCCCAATCACTCAGACATGTCCAAAAGAAAACATCTCACTGCCCCGGAAATTGTACTCGCCTACTCTACAGTCGAAGGAATTAAAAGTTAAAGCATAGCTCTAATTGAATCCGAAAATTGATGAATATTTTCGATGAACCTATTTCATTAATATATTTTTGTGATGTTGAACACATTATGAATGAATGAGATCACGAAGATTTAAAAAATCAAGCATTATGCAGCTGCATAGATCTCTGTCTGACCTAGAGGTATATGTGAAGGTGCGCTGAGTAGTAGTATTTATTCTTTTGATGTATTCAAAATATCACAGTTTATCAGTGTTTCAGGTCAGGTCAGTTTCTAAATCAGGCTAGTGTATGTTGGTTGTGCTGTAGAAAGACAATGGCTTACGCTTGAACATATTTACGCATGAACATGGTTCTAACAATAATATATATCCTATCGAGCCTGACTGTAATTGCTGGGATGGCTAAATCGAATCACGCTGTTCTGATAAAAGGATCAAAGTAAAACCGCAGTATTTCTAAAAAGATTTTAATTCTATCTCTATTTTGTCAGTGGGAAGCTAACGCCACTTTCGCTCAACGCATTCTATTAACAGACGTGGCTTCAGGGAACATAAAATGCAGGTTGCTTTACACTACACTCGACAACGAAATAGAAGCGAAAAACAGAAATCGACATACGGTAAAGTTCGTTTCATTGTATTGCCAGTGGAGATAGATCGTATTGCCAGTGGAGATAGATACCCATCACGTTACAATTTCATGAGCACTTCCGTGCTTCAGAAGACGATTAAAAATAACTGGTTGATATTGTAAACGAAATAGTTGGATGATATCATTGATTTAATGTAATTTCAAATTTTCTTTTCGCTCGGAACCTAATAAAAGCACATGCAGTCTACTGCAGTTTAATAGTTCAGACTAGAGAGTGTCACTGATTTGAAGCTTTAGTCGTACGCCTTAAAACTTTGTAGGTGGTAGAGCCTATAGGGAACCAAATAGGGTTTATATGAAACCTAATTGGTTCCATATAGAGTTCGCCCGGGGCAGTACCACCGCCCGCCACGGTACCTAGTACCATTTCTGCCGTATAATAATTGTTTTTACAGAAATTATGGTCCGGTTGGAAAGTTGTGGTTTCCGGTTACACTTCTTTAGAGGCGACCATCTTAGTCCTCAAGGGCAGCAACACATCTGTGACTGACTTAGAACGAGACTCCTACTAACAAGTACTAACTGGACTATTACTAACACCAACTAACAGGACTAACTATCACTAACAGTCCCCAGTCCTCATACCTACTAACGAACTGACCAACTAATGTTCTAATTAACTCTTTCACCTAATTGGACTAAGCATCCCAGTCCCTAATTGAGTCTTGTTCAAAGTCAGTCACAGTTGTCATGGGCGGCAGCGGATGGGTGGTGCTGCAAGCTCGTTTGCTATCTTGTTTCCATAAAAAAACTCAACGCAGGAGCACTCCCAGATGCTGAAGGGACATGATTATGGATTCTAAATCCACTAGCGGATTAGCTATTTCGAATTAAAAGTATTGTTCCTGGAGATACATAGCTTTGCATCGTTTGATATTTAGGTACGTGTTTGTGACGTAATCACGTTATGGATGGATCAACTGTGAAACGTGCACGTGGCATGATTTTAATGTTTGATTGAATTGAATTGTTTGATTGAAAGTGATACAATCAAGCTTTAACCGTTCATTAATTTCGAATGGAACTTCGCGAATATCATAAATACTTTCAAAATGTCTTTCTGATTCTTGATTATATTAAAAGCTAGTCTTTTAAAATATCTACGATTAAACAATTTTAATTTGCGATGGAAAATCGCTAGAACCGGTTTACTATTCCTTATAGCCGTGATGATAAGGTGAAATAAAGCAAAAAAAAAATGCTTTTCTTTCATACTGTTGCGGTGGATCCGGATCTATATCCTTTCAGGGCTTTCAGTAATCGGTAGGTACAGTAGATACTGCTGATAATCACCGATGCGCTTAAATATTTCGTAATAATATTAAAATATTGTAATGTAAGCCCACCCTCTCAACCAACAACGTACCTACTCTTGAATAAGTTGAATAACAAATATAACACTTCACCATCTCCGGTCACTAATTCTCACCACAATCACACCAATCATCGACAGTGGAGATCTCTGAGCCGCAGTATACTTTTGATGATGTACTAGATATAACACTAACGTTATTTATTATTAAATGACTCAATAATATTACAATTGACAGATAATTAAATTAATTATTTTGTTGTAAAATTTATCATTTAGAAAATTACGGCAATTATTTTACATGAAAACAGTGATAGGTAGTATAACTTTAATATTTTATGAATTTCAAACAACATTCTACTGGACCTTTACTTTCAGTTGTATCTTTACACAATGTTCAAAATAAGCTTTGAGAACGAAGCCTAAATAAACGATGTCACCCAAAAAAATGTAAACAATTCATTAATAACGATCCTATTACGATTAAGTACGTAACTAAATATGACACTGTCAAAATAATAGTGAAGGAGATACAAAGGAGTTACGCCAACGAGCTTTTAGCTATAATAACTGGCCATGACTGTCTGTTTAAGATGTTTGAGTTAAATTATTTCATATTAAATAGCCAAAACGTAAATATAATCATAGCACAGTCAGTCCCTGAAATTATTTATTATTTTATTTATTTATTTAATAGACACAAACTTAAATCTAACATTACAGCCTGAACCAATTGAAACACAGGAATCCCTGGAAGGACGAATGAAAGACACTTACTAAATATTTAATCGTCATGAGTAAGGAGGCTTGAACATATTCCATCCACCGCCACCACAACCCTTTCTTTGTCCCACTGTTGGGCACGGGTCTCCTCTCAGAATGGGAGGGATAGGCTTTGTCCATCACGCTGGCCAAGTGCGGATTGGCAGACTGACGTTGTGGAGAACTTTCAAGCATGCAGGTTTCCTCACTATTTTTCCTTCACCGTTTCAGCAGGTGACATTTAATATCTTAACATATTCCATCATCATATTATTATCATATTCCATCACACTGCTCCAATCAAGTCGGCCAAAGGTCTCAGACAAGGCCTAGCCACTATTGTCATACAACATAAAAGCTAGGAGTGCTCCCCCACATAATACCATTATAAAAACCTTATTTGTAAGCTATCAAGAGGCGCGTCGCCACGTTATGACAGTAAAGGATAGAGTTTACGACTTGCATAATCATATAGGTCAGGGCAGTTTCCATTATGTTATTTTTCTTAGAAAATGTTAAAATTGTTGGCTTGCTAGGGATATTTTATGATTTTAAAGTAACATATATATAAAGTTTGTATAAAGAAGTATAACTTATAACGCGTGTACATAAGTACACACAATTATTTTTTTTAAATTTAACCCTAATACCGAGAAACAAGTTCAGGCGTATTGAGAAAAAGTTAATTGAAGACTAGTAAACAGGCAGACTTTGCAAGAACAACCTGCACTGTCGATGTCTTATTTCAATGAACATGACATTGACGTTGTCACATGAAGAACCACTGAAAATAAATAATTTTCGAGGTGGAAACTAGGCGATACCTAAAAGGTATTTATTACATTGAAAGTTTTATTATAACGCATTATCTAGTTAAATAAAGTTTATTTAAATATCACAAAAAATCACCGGAATGAGCCCGCAGACTATGACAATTGAAAGTGTACACTGTCAAACCATTTTTTGACAGTAATAGCTAACTTCATCTTGTTAGTTTTTCGTTTCGGTGTGCGCGCGCATCGTGAAAATTTACTCTCATCATTTTTCCCTAACGCGCCAAAAGAAGTATAACTTCAAAATTGCTTTTCTTTTTATGTGTATTTCATTAATTGGTTTTTCTTCTTTAAATATGCAAAATTTACAATACCTATCGTTTTCTCGTGCATATTTTTTATTAAAACTAATAAATAAATAAATAAATAAATAAATAAATAAATTAGAAGGTAAATATTTTGCTTATTTAACAATTTCTCTTAGTTCCCCTACTACAGCAGAGCGTAGCTATACTTATGTGAAGACAGCGGTCGAGCGCTTTATAGAACCAGATATTTTGTCCACAAGGTGCGGGCTCGATGCAAGCGCTTAACTGAGTTAAAACGACCGGAGCTGTCAGCAGACTTGGCTCAAATGTCAATTTGCCCGGGACTGAACTATTCAAAATTCAACTTATTTACCGACAACGGATGGAAATGCAATTTTTAGAGAACAGCGAGAGCTCCTCGTATCGGATCCTCGATCCAGTATCCACACAACTCGTACGAACAAAATATCTCGCAATAGCAATAGTATAAAGTTGTGTAACATACTCTACATCAAAAGTATCGAAACGGTAACAACGCATTGCGGACCAGCTTTAATCTAATCCTATTAACATCTGAAATGATCTGTTAAGTCTTTTTATATCGATGCTTCTCATAAATATCAGAGGCGGCTGCGAGTAGATTGTGCTGCATGCGCTTTTGCTATAAAATCCTCAAATGATTCGCGTGGTTTGGCTAACACTTTTTAAGAGCAGTGACCTGAAATCTTATTTTGGGTAAATCCCTAAAACTTAACAAAAGTTTTTGCGTAGTGCTTTAAAGTACCTACAACTCTTATTTTTCTTTTGTAAAACAAACTCAAACTTATTTTAATTATTTACGTAATGCAAACAATGCTTGAAGACTTTATAAAGTAAATGCTAAGAACCCCCAGGTTAAGCTTTGCTGCATGAAATTATTTCTTTATGCCCTTCATAATGCCTGAAGGTGGAACGGTGGTACGACGCGAATAATTCATAAAAGAAATTATCATATTCTTTCACTTACCTCATTGTTTTTCATCAGTGTCAGAGACTAATGACACAATATAATTATTTTTTTCACCCTCAGCCTGTGTTAAGTACTTGTATGGGTCTTAATAAAATAGCATCTTTTATGGACAGATTAAGCCCCTTGTTGTTGTAAACTCTTATCATTGCCAAACACAGCCATTTAATTAATATTTAAATTACACAGCAAATATAAAACATATTTTGTGCATGATTTATTGCCAAGTATGTACCTACGTGTAATAATATGTAGTAAGTGTAGTGTAGGTACTAATAGGTATTTTATACATAGTGTTAACTACATTGTCATGTCATTAGCTGTCTCATTATAAGGTTGGCTGGTAGGTTTTATAAATTCTATATATAAAATATTTTTTATAGGTAATGGCAACCACATTTGAAGCAATAATAGACAAATTTATGTCTAATCTATGTTAAAACATTACTCTTTATGTGATCCAAAAAATGCTCATTTTCTATAGTGACCTTCACACCTTAATGAATATTTTTAAAATATCTGCATTCGTGATTTACAAGTTTCCACCTCCAATAAAATAATCGCGTACATAGGGTGTCGTATTGGGGATCCTTTTATGATAGGGATCCGCTTTTTATCGGGTTTCGGTTTATGTTTTAATATTCATGAGAATATTAAATTAATTTGCCGTCGTGAGATGTTTCTCTCCAAAGAATGGAAATATATGGAAAACTGGTTCGTTTTAATGTTTGTTCATTATTTAAAAGTGTAAACGAAGGTGTGGAGACAATGAAGAGCGTTAAAAATTAAAGAACTTCCAGGTTTATTTTTAACATAATATGAAATAAATAGTCTAGATATTTATTTTTTTCAAAATGAAATTTATCTAATCTAGCTCTAAGAAATTGCAAGAAGTTTGAAGAAAAGAAGAAGTGAACCTAAAAGTAAGACTCTGATGTACATTACAAGATTGATAAAACGTAATAAAAAAGTGAAGCCGTAATAACTGAAGTAAACAGCGAGCTGCGGCCGGCCACTTGCCCCTTTGTGAAACCTTATGGGAAATCAGGACTCCGGCTGAGCAATCCGTAATATTAGTGACAACACCAGCTGAGTCATAAGGCGAGAAAGTGTTTAACAGTTCGTAGAACGAGAAGAGGACGTTTTAGGGACTTCTATGCAATTTTCTGCTAAGTACCTAAGCAAAATTTTACAGTCTTGGACTGGACAAATTAATTATTTTTTACAATTTACTGTAAAAATAAAACTTTTACTATCGACCGATCGGCGACACTAATCTAAATTAATATACATATACATACCTTGTTTGGGTACCGTGGTACCATGGTACCTTGTTTTAGTACATAGGTACCATATACATGCCTATACACCTGTTGAGGTGTTCAAAAATCTTAAAGATAGATTAGATAGATGGATTTAATCTTATTAGGATCGTAATAATACAATGTGATATAAGCACGTAACACACTACAATACCTACATTTCGCGCATAGGAACGTAACTTTTGAAATCGCATTTATATCTCTGCTTCGGTGTTCTCAAACGTAAAATTAGTACTGTCAGTTGTAGCGGCTTTGTTCGCGATCGCTGTGCGTGCAGTCGCGCTGCGCGGGTCAGTTATTGCGTTCATCGTACCAAAGCGCACTCGTCATTGGAAATAATCAGTGAAACACGTTTTCTGCAGACGCTGACTGACAGTAAATGAATTGAATGTGTAATTATTATTTTAGTATTTTTAAAAACATACATTGTTGTACATCTATATACTGTTGTTTACTTTCCCTCAAAAGACTGTACACTACCTGTACGGTTTTCCAATATCCACTTTAGTTGGCAAAATATGAGAGTATCTACTGATGTTGTCGGAATTAGCTTTTGTTCTTATTGAAGGTATTTGCACGAATAGGTAAACGTAGTTTGTATAGTAGATATATCGATACCAACTATCACTGGTAAATCGTAGTCCTACCAGTAGGGATGATCGGTGAGAGCACGGCACTACATAGGATGTACGATTTTTATTGTAAAATACTTTGATAGACAATAATTTGAATCTGTTTTGTGCATATTTGAGTTACGTTATACATTGTTGGAACGTCGAAATTTTCCCCGAGAATACTCTGAAAAGTTTTTCAAGGAGTCCTTTCAAAGATAACAGTCGCAGCTGTTGGAACTTCTTTATTCAAATACTTTGCATTCAATGGCAGGGCGTTGTAATAAGTACCAAATGAAAATATTTTACTGTTTCTTATTGGCTGAATTTATATGCATACAATATCACGTATACAAGTTAACCCACAGGCATGTCAGACATTTTATACAGGAAGGTAAGGTACCTATTTATGTTGTAAGTTACATTGATATCTTAGCAACTTTGTATATCCATAGTCTTCGTGATTTGCGATTGCATTTTGTTGGATGTGACCATTTATGTCCTCAGTGGAAGCAACGTATCTGTACCAAACTTTTAACTAGTCTCCTGCGAGTCATGTTCGAGGTCTGTCACGGTGGTCTTGCTTGTTTTCTATCATATAGTCATATCAATCTTTTATTGATTGATAGGACTAAGTATAGGAATCCTATCAATAAAAGATTGTTAAGTAGGACTATCTTTCTCGGCAGGCCCATGTAACTAATGCATTGAAATCAATGAACACGATGAATAAAACCGTTAAACTGCACTTTATTATGAACGTTAGCAATCATTCCGAGAAGGATAAACGTTAAAAATATGTGCTATAAACAAGCACTACAAGCCCCCGGCATTCGCCAAATGAACACTGAACCGTGACTTTGTAAACATCAAATACAGTAGCTACTACTGAAATTCTTGCAAAGCTGAAAAAATATTACTACTCACTATTTTAATTTATACTGTACTTTTTCTCTTGGTTTTTGCGGTTTTATATTTTTTGTTCCGATTTTATTATTACGTTCTAAGTATTTGAGTTGAATTTGAGTCAGGTTTGTTTGATAATTTAGTGAGTTAGTCCAAAATTATATTGGATACGACTCTGAAATAAAACTCTCGTCTCCAGTCTCCACTTGTACAATGTCGCAAACTGCGGTCATTTCCAACATAGTTCACTTAACGAGGGTCGACGTATCTTTGACTCATTCTACTAACTAGTGTAGTAACAATGTAGCTTTAGGACGTTGTCGTGGACTGCTAACAAGTGAAATGGGTAAATTATAATTTCCACGAATCCGTCAATTTAAATTAATTCCTGAAAATTATGTTAAGGTACACTTTACATTGAAGTTGAAAATAAAATTTAATTTTTTAATTTATGGCTAGATTACCTAAGGTATAATGTATGTTAAATATTTTGAATTTCTAGAATTAAATTTTCTTGTTTTTTTTTTGTTTTTAGTATTTATCATGATAATCTGTAGGCTTAACGTAAACGTTAAGAAGTCGACATAATTTAAGGATAAGTCAAGCATTGATAAGGAATCCGCATTTGAACCATTCACGAAGCACTCCGCGTAGTTATTACTACATTAGAACTTGTATATTACATGTTTTTGCATACACGAAGGACAATGTAGTCCGTCTTTTTTGTAAGTGAAGATTGATGGTACAATTGTTTTGACAATTATTCTGTTTCTATATTGTATGGTTTTCATACTAAGATTAAAAATATAAGATTGTGTAAATTTGTCTTAGATCCTCATTCTAATAGAACACCATATTATATCATAGGCGAGCAACTCGAACTATTGCTATTATTCATACATATTTGACAATGTTTAAGCTTCATTACTTTTTATTTTGTATGTGTTAGTACAATATAAAACACTAAACGCTACACACTCACAACTAACTACAGATACTATAGATATATGAAATCTAAATCTATCTGCTATCAGGCTATAGGCAACACTGAATATTCACTCTATATATGAATCGATTCTATGTTTGAACATTGACTGTGAATATGGCCTTTGTTTGTTTTATCGGGAAAATTGTTCATCGTTTATTGCTAGTCTTTTAACCCTTGTTGAAGCAACTAAACGAGCGGTATTTGCAATAAAGGTGACATTTGATTCTAGTCGAAGAGATAATAAAATTAGTATTTATTTCTTAGTAATATGATTTTTTATTAAAATAATAATAGCGATAAGAGCAAAATAGTCAATAAATAGAAATAGATGATATAGTTAATTAATTGAAACGTTATAATTTAATCAATGAATTTACGAGTAACTATTTACTACATCGCCAAAACCTCTTATTATGAATCTAGGTTGAACTTAAATTAACAATTACCCATGTGAAATGTCATATTAGCTATTTGACAAATATATATTATAATCGTACGATTATATGCTTCCCAGCGTAACGATGCAAATTGTGTAATATTCGTAGTATACCATCCCTAAAGTTCGTTATTGTTCGCCAGATCAGCTTTAAAACTTGATGATCGGATACGCACGGCTGCAGTCGGCCAATAACGTCGATGGGATGGCCGACGCCAATGTTTCAAAGTTTTAATTAAACAGCAACATCTGTCGGGCTCGTTACTGTAACGACAATTATTGTTTCCACCATAGACAGTCACACACATAGACTTATACGTAAAATAGCCCGTCGGGGAAGCAATAGCTCTTCGTTATTGCGCCCGCACTGAACCCATGTTTTTAGCTTTACGGCGGCGTCTGTGATATATTGACGAGGCAATTGATTTTATCGACTGTTGATAATTCTTTAGTGACAGTTCATGTGATTGAATGATGTTTTTTTTTCACATACACAGTAAATGGGAATACTTATTACAAAATTATAGTAGTAGTTGACCATAGTACCTACCATGAATTATGGATAACGATTGTCAATTTATTTTAACGTACCTAGTAATAAACACATACCAAAAATAAAAACCAAAATAAAATTTAAACAATGGCTTAATTTATATTTTCACAATTAAAAACACATTTTGGTCACACGTTGTTTACTTTTTCCTCGCCACAGGAACTAACAGTATAAATTTTTTTGCCACGGTTCGTTCCACAGTACTGGGAATAAAAGATATTGGCTTGAAATCAGCCGTAAAAGTTGCTTGCTCGTTCTGCCAAGCTCGAAGCTATATTGTCTATATTGTTTGTCGAACTTTAAAGGAAATTGTCTGGACGAGGTGTTAAGGTCTTAATAATTTGATCTCAAAATAAACATTGTTCGACGCTTTAAGTTGCGATTTTTCTTCCTTGTTTCGAAATTAAATACAACTTTACATCATAAATTTTTTGATTAGTAAAGAATTTTTGTTGTAAGTACCTGCATCATATATTTAGAAACATTGATATTTCTGGTACCTACTCAAAATGCATGTAGGTATCTTTCATACGCATATGTGTCATTCCAATTTACTAACTAATCAATTTTGCATTATAGCGAATAGTCACCGGTCAAAATCATACACGTATTTAAAAATTATTCTTGAACTTAAACTACTGAATACAGTTATCGCAATTGGTTCAACTGTGAACTGTGTGTTTGAACTGAACGCTTGTGTTAGCAAGTGAGCATGCACCCATCCGATGTTGCAAATACCTAACATGAGTGACAAAATGTAAAGGGAAGGAGCATAAAAGAATCCGGTGTGTTATTTGGGCGGTATTCGGAAGTATACGGTGGATTCAAGATCTGCCGTCTGATCGTGCGCCAGAGTCATTTAAGCACAAACGCTTTAGTTAGCTGCTGCTTGGAATGTAGACACTTTCTTACAAGCCTTTGACGTTGCTAACGTTCGATACATGGTGCAGGTGAAGCCAGAGAATTCCTTACTCGCTCGCAGCGGATTGCGAGTCGCAATAATTTTCCGGAGCATTTCCGGTACGGCTAACGAACGGAAGCGGCAGGCGCCCAATTGCCGGATAAATGCACCTCGATTACTCCACTGTGGCTACATTTTTCCTCCTAATGCCATATTGGCTTAACTTGCGAAAATGTTTAAGTTCATTTTTACTAAATTTTGTCACATAAGTTCTTAGTTTTCTTTCCACTCACGTAGTGAATGAATTTTGTTGAAACGACAGCGTAAGTACTTGTTAAATGCTAGTTTTGTTATAGAGCAACAATCTGCCGGCAAAATGTAAAGGTTCATAGCCTAAAACTTATCTCAAACATTCTCTCATATCTCATTCAATATAGGCTTAAATTGAAGTGTCTCTATTCATTCCAACGACTACGCCCAGAGGCATAATATTACACACAAGGTGGCGTTTCACCGTGAAACGCGAGGCACACTTGTGATGGCCGCCTTGTTTTTTACTCTGTAATTTTATGACTTCTCTTAAATAATGAATTGCTTTCCTTTTTAGCTTGATCATCTTTATATTTTTCATTTAAGTATAACACTAATGTAATTTTGATCAATATTTGCATTGCCAAAGTACTTGTACTCATTCATTGCTGGACTTGAGGCCAATTGTTTCTCGACCGGTAAATGGAAGCTTTTATAAAACGGCAGTGCTCTTGCATAACTATTGAGAAGGAAATTACTTGTAGAGAATAGAAAAAACGATTCCAAAACCGCTAAATGCTACACAATCTCAAACAACGCAGAATAATAAAACCGAAGAAAACGATTTCTATTGTGGTTGGTGCCAAGCACATGCATTGTACTGTGTACACAACACACCCCTAGGGTAATTTTATTTTATTTTATTTAGTGGATACTAACTACTAGGTATATTAGTATTGTTGCGTGTCTCGACTCACATAATATGGGTGTCCTGTAATGATATATATTATAGATTCAATTATTATTTGGGTATGAGGTATTTTTGATTGAAATATGTATTAATTATTTTTAATTCCTTTGTACTTAGTTTTATGAAAAATAAATCTAATTTATTTTATCAATGACGAAAATTGTAAACATCAACCACCCACAGTAGTATGAAGCTAGCTAGCATCCAGCACGCAAGCTAGGTACGTGTTCTTTCAATGGCACACAAAAATCTGTACAGACAAAACTTCAACGCGGATGCACCCGCGGGCGAGTCGCGCTATATTTCCATGTGCGTGGTAAAACAATTTATGGACCCAAAAGTCCTCGCTGTGGAACGCGCGCATAAACATCCTATTACGCGAGCTGACTTGAAAAATTCTCAAGGAATGTGAGAGCATTATGTTGGGTCTTTACTCGTCGAGTCGAGTCGGGGTTCGAGCCGAGTGAGTAATGGTTGCGGTACGCTAAAATATGTCCCATGTTACTGCGATGCCCATTTTGCATGGGCAAAATGGGCATGTCCCCACGCAATGTGTGAATATTAAGCGATTACACAAATTATGAAACATGGAACGTGGCCGCAGACTGTTAGTTCGCTAACTTTGATATACTTGAAACTAATGAGTTTGAATCGCTCCTGTCTACATTTTGATTTACAGTCTAATCTACAATTTTATTTAATATAAATGATCAGATGTTTATCTGAACTTAATATACCAACGGCGAATCCTAGGCACGGCATTGTATATAAAATATTGATCATTAGTTTGGTCATATATTATGTTCAGTGTAGGCACAGTTCATTCTTACGAATTCCCACCATGCAAAGGTGACTGCTTAACTTTATATTCAATGTATTTTTATTTTATTTCCGTAACAACAGTATATTTTGACCATAGGACTTTATTGCGGCGGCAGACAATTAAGAATTATTAAGAAGATATTTGTAGCCTACAAATAAATTCGTCGTAAATGTATAGAATACTTGTAGCGTTAATCCCAGTCGTTACCTTTTCATTTTCTACCATGTCCATTATAAACATCCGAGAAGAGAGAACATATTCGAGTTGGACCAACTACGTCATGTCCACTAGTAATGAAACCTGTACCTACAAGTGAATGACGAACCTTCATGATTTTATGATAGCTCGCTTTTTTCATACCCCAAAGGGAATATAAAAAGAGACTTTGTTGACCCAGAATGAATACAGATACCGCAAAATGAACACAATCTACGTACAGCCGTGGGAAAGAGGATGGATTATATGTGAAGGTTCTTTGCATATCATTTTACTCCTGCCAAAAGAAAAATGGAAAAAAAAATTTAAACTAAGACGGCCTAGATTTTGTACCGTGATGTTAGTATTAGCCACTCATTCTTCTTCACCCATCCACTGCTTTTTTTATTATTTAATATTTATATGTTTTCAATAATATTTATATGTTTCTAACTTCAATGAAGTGTCATAAACATGCGAGAACAGCAATAGCGAGCGAAGACCGTCGGAGACGGAATCCACTAGATATTTACGACTTCCGGCTTGTGCTTTCGACGCTCAAAAGATAATAAAATGTACGTAACGCGTTGAACAAAATTTACTCAAAACTGAACAAACTTTGAAACTTTTTGGACGACGTCTTTATTAACATTTGATCTAGATCAGTCTGAGATAACGAAATATTTTTTTTTATTCATAACACCATGTCATAAAAGGTCGTTAATCTTTCGGTCGTCCGAACTGGACCGTAATTGCTTTAAACATAATAACTAAACGGTAGAAATAGTACTAGGTACCGTGGCGGGCAGTGGTACTGCGAATCTCCGGGCAAACTCTGAACGTAGTTTAGTATCTATTAGGCAATAAACTCTAATTATTTTATTTAGTTTACTGCTGTTGTTTTGGTCTTCATTATACTTGGTATCGCTGTTGACTCTATATAAAGAAAAACAACACAAGATAAATAAATAAATTCTATGCGTTTTTAGTTCAGTTTATAAAATTAGATATTTATTTTAATTTTTTTACCTAAAAATTTAATACATTACTCTATTTTAACGCTCATTTTGTTCCTGCGGTCAATGTACTTTTATGTGATAGCATTTTAAACGCAGCAGTTAGTCTAGAATACGCATATTTATAAAATAACTTCCACTCCACAATATTATACTGTCATAAACATGTAAGGGTATCTAGTAGGTAGGTGCGCAGTGAGCAAAGTTCATCGCGAGACGGAACTCATGACATACGACTTCCGGTTCCTTCTCTACACGCTCAAAAGCTTAGAGATACTAGAAGTTTCCTGCAGGTACGTCCGCGTTAAACTTATTATTATGAGTTTGAGGGGATTAATTTTCGTTAAACACTTTGTGCGTGGCTTTTGGCCTTTGCTAACTTCAAGTTGAAAGCTACTAGGTTATAAGGATAATAAGACACTATTTATTTTATAAGTTAGAGTAAGATACAAAACACACAAAAAATAATAGATTATTTTATTTTTTTGACATTTATGTTTTGTCTTTATAAGCATATTTCCACTATATTAGTAGTATACCTACAGAAAATAAAGAAGGTATCATTATTTTGATAATACCTTACCTTAGAATGGTATATTATTTTTTATTTAATTTAGTTTCTTGCTTGGTGTATTTACAAAGTATCTATACAGAAATAATGGAACACGTGTAGTTTATTGCACACCGTTGTCCCGTATCTGCTTGAAATTCAGTCCTGTCCCCGAAGTAGGAAAACGAAATCCATGCAACCTCTGCCAGATTACTAACTTTAATAATATATCGCGCGTAGTGTGGCCCAGAACTGAGCAAAGACTTCCCTCGGGATGCGCCTCGTTTAGACAATAGAGTGGATATCACGATTTTCACACACATTCAAATTGTAGATGCTTGCAAAAAGAAAGCAAAAGGACCTCTGAATACCTAGAAAAGACTTACTATTATTAACTGCAATTATCACTTCTATGAACAACTATTATCGAATCGAAACTACGGATTGGAAAACCTTCCTTCATACATATAACTTTACTTTGGTATTTTTTCTTGTGAATACACTCTGAAATGTAGTGTTAATTCGGTTGTGGTTCATTGGGTAATGGATGGTAAAGGTTTACGGCACGGGTCTCCTCTCAGAATGGGAGGGATTCGGCCTTAGTCCACCACGCCGCCAAGTGCGGATTGGCAGACTTCACATGCCTTCGAGAACATTATGATGAACTCTCAGACATGCAGGTTTCCTCACGATGTGTCCTTCACCGTTATAACAACTGACATTTAATTCCTTAAATCGCACATAGGAAAAGTCATTGGTGCGTGCCGCTTGGATTTGAACCCGGACCGCTCGAGTGAGAGGAGAGTTCGATAGCTACTGGGCTGTCACTCCTTATCGATATACTTAACTCATTTATGTAGACTGAAGGCGTTCAATGATTATCATTTATATTATAAACTAGTGGACTGCCCGCAGCTGCGCTCGCGTGGAATTAGACTTAACATAGCCTAAATACAAAATATCATTGAAATAATGTAGGTATATATTATTACGAATATATATTATATATACGAATAACTTTTATTCCTACTAACTTTGCACCCCCTTTTACCCCCCCTTAAGAGATGATTTTCGAAACTCAATAAAAAACCTTCATAGGTACTGAATTTCATTCGAATTACATCAAAAACGGCAAAGTTTCATACTAACTTTGCACCCCCGTTTTACCCCCTTGGGGGGTGAATTTTCAAAAATCCTTTCTTAGTGCTCCCCTACGTTATAAAAGGAACCCCTGTGCAAAATTTCAAGTTTCTAGCCCTTATTGTTTAGGCCCTGCGTTGATATGTTAGTGAGTCAGTCAGTCAGTCAGTCAGTCAGTCACCTTCTCCTTTTATATATATAGATTACGTCAATGTACATTAATAAGTAAACAATGTCACATACTAATCTTCATCTTCTTTCTTCATATCCAGAATACGGACCTGTACTCAGTTGTACACCACGTTTCATGTTAATGAGCTATGGAACGTAGAAATTGGTAGACCTTAAACTGCCTCTGATAGCTGACTAGCAATATCCACGTAGTCTGGCGCAGTAATGTGCACGACGGGCCGGAGCGTGGCACGACTCGTTTAGATAACGCAGAGAGTTGTCACGATTTTCACACTCATTTTCAAAATGTTACTGGATATATAATTGCTTCTGCAATTCCACGAGCGCCCTCGACATTAGGTAATGAACATTACAAGGTCACAGTTACAGATTAATTAAAACCATGTTTACACTGGTTGTAAATGTTAATAAAATTGTTGAATTCGCCGAATGTGGGTCGTGCGCAAATGATCGGAACATGTTATTAATGCCATGTTATGTATAATTAAGTGTTTAGGTACTACTGATTACACTGTTATGTGAGTTTCTGTTACGTTTTACTAAAATAAAAAACAAGACTTTACTAAAGTTACGGTAAAATTTAAAAATATGTTGCACATTTATATTATACTAGCATTCGGCTCCCCTCGCGTGAAATAGTTTTATGTGCAGAATTACCCCTACCATCAAGAGATGTCTTACATTATAAGAAGAAGGCATTATCAACTGCAAGCTTAAAAGGCCATAATACAGAGTAGATTCTGTATAAATTTGATTAAAAAATCATAACCCTTAAAGTAGTTACAATTCAAATTACGGGAAAATTATGTGTGTTTATCGCTCTACAGCGGAATTAAAGAGAGGTTAAGAGGGGTGCGAGAGCGAAGCCCCCCTTTTTTTTATCGCTAGGAAATGTGGGACTCTCTGATTTGCGAAGCTCCCTACTAAAATAATAAACTAACACACACTGAAGTCAGGCCAACTTTCATGTTAAGGTGAAATAAACTGCCGGCCTGAGTGAAAAATATTACGTGAATAAACGAATCAATCCGCATTGGAGCAGTGTGGTGGATTATGCTCTCGACCACCCTCAACTGTGACTGTGGAAGGGACATGTACCCGCAAACGAATTACTATTATTTCAGAAATTTTATTTTTTATGTCGGTTTTCTGATATTTTAATATCGGTATGTTAACCCAACAAACAAAATATGCTTATAAAATTAAGTCTATAAGGTCTAAGCTCTTATACTTGTTATAAAAGAGCATTCATTATGTCAATGTTCCTTATAATGGCACATTATTAGAAGATTTGGCTAATATTACCTGTATTCTTATAATTTGGCTGGGTAAACGTTAATAAATCCAATTAATACGGCTACAATAAGGGTTCGAAATGTGTTCTTCTTATAGAGGCTAGTTACATTGCATTTTAGCCGTATAATATTCAAAGTCATATAAAGGCTTTTAATATGGTCAATTATTCTTACAAAAGTAATTCACAAGGTATCTATAATGCTTTTCAACTTATAGGAGCATTTGATAAGACGTCTATCCAACAAACAAATTCTAACATTTTATATGATCTTAACAAGGATAAAAGCAATCCATATTCTCTTATACAGTGATTATAAATATATTATTCTCTTTAAGGTTGTATTAAAATGCTTTACATACATGGTTGTGAGCATTACACCCACCACCTCTTCTCCTATGAAACTACAAAATTACCAAGCCGATACCAACGAATCAGCCAGTGGTTCCGTAGAGGATTATTTTATAGAAAATGAGAATGAAAAGGAAAGCAGTGAGAATGAATATAATTGTAGCGATAGTGATAGTGATATAGACATATCATTAAAATATTAATTAAAATCCGGGGTTTAGAGGGAAAAAAATAATTAAATGAAGAGTTGAAGAATATTGATATTCGTAGTGATATCAGAGAATGGGCAGTGAAATTCAACATTTCCCTTATCGCATTAGGTGACTTATTAAATATATCATCCTACATAAATCAAATAAGTAGATGCATTACTGAAATTGGTACTGGACATTATTATGAAGTGCCAAAAAAATTAGCTTGAAAAAAATAAATTAAATATCGATGGTTTACCGATACATTAAAGCTCGAATCATCAACTCTGGCAATACTACGCACATTACTGAAATTAAAAGTATATCACCTATCGTCTGGGAATAGGAAAGGAAAGGGAAATAAAAACCTGCCGATTTAAAGTTATATTTAATTACTTATTTAATAATTACTATACAATTTTGGCAAAAAAATAAAGTGAATCGTTGCAAAACTTATGTTTTCACGACCTCTCACGGAGTGGTAAAGGTCGGATATATAAAGTACAATTAAAATATTCCTTTCTTATAATGAAATGTGTCGACTTCCATGGGCATCGCAAATTATGTAAATTAAGATATTTTCCTTGTAGAAATTTGTCTACACCTGCCAATATGTATACTACCATTGCAATATCTGCGAACAAACATATTATATTATATAGAATTATTTTATAAATTATGGGAAAAGACTAGTTAGGTACGATTTAGTTCGTGTGCAAGGAACCCTAACGATATGTAAAATGGCGATACCATAAGCAACAATCGTTGCCATTATAAGTCTTCACTCTCATAGACACCTTGTAGAAGATGTGAGAATCGTTTTGCTCTTATAATAGCACTGTTTATCACATGGCTAAATAATTAATTACGTTTTAGGCACAAAAACAGCTTAATTTCAAGGGCGGGTTGATCTTACAACACGCAGCGTACCACATTTTACCATGCATTTAAATTCCCATACACTTTTCACTATAAACGAGCACATAAATCACGTAAATAAAATACATAAAATAATAACTTACCGTTCACTTTTCAGTAAAATGGTTGACGTTTCTCTTTCTTTGCCAAACTGTTGCGAAAATGTAGGTAAATCTAACAAAAATACTTATAATAGAATCATAAATAGACGGCTATAAGGGCCTACGGATTTTTAAGAGGCTTTGATTTGCCGCAATGAGTTTAACTCCCTTGTACCGGACCATAATAAAACACGTATAAGGGTGATCGCCCGTATTAACGCTTTCCATATGTTTCTTTTAAGTGTATTGACTTTTTAGGAGCTTTTTTCTTGCCATTATAAGTTTAACTTCCTTGTTCCTTGTCATAATATAACACGTATAAGGAAAAAAAGCGGATAATAAAGCAACTTTAAGGAGGGTATAAGGTTATAGTCTTTATAATTTGTGCCCAAACGCACCCTTATTAGCGATAATGCGGCTCTTATAAGAATATTATTTTTGGCAATATAAGCCACAACAAGAGCAATTTTTGTTAGTTGGGAAGTACTTTCAGCAATAATTTAATACAAGTGCTCCAATACATAGAGATAAGTAAAATATCGACATTCAAAGTGCTTGGAAACCCATTATACTCCTGTAATATTCACATTTCGTGTGAAAATCTATCGAGTGAACAAAGCAGGAGACGACGTTGCCAGATTATGTTATGGCTACTTTCACATTTACAATTTTCATTTGCGTACCTACTATTTAACTCTACTACTTCGTTAGTCTAGTTGTTACAAGTGCAACTACATAACTGGAGGTCTTTGGATCAATCCTTGGGTCGGAAAAAGTATAAGTGGTTTTTTGTAACTTAAACACTCTTCGAGGAAGTACTGGTATTATGTTATATAATGGCCACTATGACTAAAAGCCCTTTTAAGGGACATAGGCATACCGCTACGAAATCTTATTCCGGCAGTTTAGTAAGTATACAATAGATCAATAGTCACTTATCAAAAATTACTGAAATTCCGCAGATATATGTATATCATTACTCCCTACTTTACTACAACTATCTATTGATTTGTTGTATCTTCACGCTGCATAATAGCAACTAAAAGTGACAAAAATTCCCTCGGGTACACATTGTTTTCAGCGGCGTAGCTGAGTGAAATTCCTTCTACGATAATATTAGCTTAGCACTTGTTAAAAGTAGATATCTAAACGTGTTTGTGGATGCAATTTTAATGTCCGGGGAGAGCCGTTAATGGGTTTCAACCATCACCACCACAACCCTTCTTTGTGCCACTGTTGGGCACGCGTCTCCTCTCGAAATGGGAGGGGTTAGGCCTTAGTCCACCACGCTGACAAAGTGCGGATTGGCAGACTTTACATGCCTTCGAGAACACACCGAAGAGAATGTTTCCTCACGATGTTTCCTTCACCGTTACAGCAGGTGACATTTAATTTCTTAAATCGCATATAACTTCGAGAAGTAATACGTGCGTGCTGCTTGTATTTGAACTCGGACCGCTTCAGTGAGAGATGAGTTCGATACCCACTGGCTGTCACCGCTGTAATGGGTAGCAGCTACTCGTAAATTACAGGTGATTTTAAAATAATTATATTCCCTTTTGGCCCACTATTGGAGAAAGGTTACGTCGATAGATAGAAAGATAGATATGAGATGTAAGGCCATAGTAAGGCCGTACTGGACGCTGGCCAAGTGCGGACTAGCTTCATATGCTTTCAAAAACATATTAAGCTTTCAGATTTGTAGGTTTTTCGCAAACAGATGATTAATTGCTTAAAACGTACATAACTTGAATTACTGGTGGGTAATTAGTGCGATCCGCTAGGATTTCAAACTCAAGTGAGTGGTGCGAATATCAAGCACAGAACGTGTAGTACTTGGCAAATCTGAATAAAAAATTTATTCTGCCGTAAGCATTTCCTATGAATGGTGCTACGAGTACAATTACAGGCAGCGGTATATTTTAGCAAAACGCCTACACAAACATCGTGTCATGAGAGGCATGGAAAGCGTGAGTTATTGTGGCCACGAGCTCACACCAACCACACCACGGGCAACTGATGTTAGAGGCGGAACACCTGAGATCTACCTCATTCAACTATTTTACATATTGTGATTCCATATCACTTTGCCGGACAGTAAACGCATTTTAACGTACCTAATGACATAAAAAATCTATAATGTATGGAATAGCACTCGCAAATGTGTTTAGACAAAATATTTTTCTATTTTTCTTGAATTTTTTTACTGCACGTTTCATTGTTTTGTATTTATAATTTTTTGTTTTATTATTTTGTATGATTGATGTTATTTCTTACTGCATGCCTTGGCCTTTCGTTGAAAGTTTACAATCCTGTCACTTGCATAATATTGTAAAAATGTTTTGGTCGCCAGCCTAATTTTAGATTTATAAATGGTTAACTAATATTATTACCGCCTTTCACAGCCTCAATTCATTTTAAATAGTCTTTGTTCGTCGGACGGAACGCCGCGAAAGTAATTAAAGTTTCGAATAGGCTAGGAAATATTAAATTAATATTCAATTAAACTCCTCAAATTAACAAAACTTCCCTTAATTTAAATTATATGTTTACTGACACTATTGCCTTAAGACAGCTTGAAGTAAAGAAAATATTTATAAGTAGGTACCTACATCTTGTGGCTGTATGTCGTCTTGCTAGGGGCCTTTACCGTATAACATGATTGTCATGTCAACCGCCGCCCTGCAGGGTACGGGTCCCTTCTCATAACTGAGAATGCCTGGCAGAGGTACTCCATAATGCTGCAAGGCGGATGGGCGAAGATTTTTTGGTTAACTATGAAAATCGGATTTACTCAGTTCCACATCCCTTGAATGCATGATAATACTGTGATGTTACTTATGTAGCATTAGATTATCACTAAGATATTATTATCATAGTAATAATCTTGTAACTTTGGGAAAATAGTTTTATTATAAGAGTACGATTTATTTAATTATTTATACTTTATTGAGCAAAAAAAAACTCATAGTAGGTACAAAGGGCGTGCTTAATGCTGAAAATAATATATTTATTATCTACCAGAGTATTAAAACATTTTTAAAAACAAGAGCCAGCACCATTTATAAAATAAACCACTCTTGAGCATTTTAGGGAAGTTTGTATTAATTTACAAATCGCTGCGACCCATAGACGTCCCACTGCTGGGCATGGGTCTCCCCCACAGACGTGCACTCCCTAGCACGGGTAGCGTCCATGAAATTTTGCCACTAGCGGTCACCCATCCACAAACCGACCGCGCCCGTCGTTGCTTAACTCTTTCGATCACATTGAATCGACGCGAGCCATTGGGCTATGGACGCTGCATAACAGAGTGTCAAAAACTTTCCACAATTGTAATATTAATGAGGTAATAATATTGTATTGTGAACATTATAATTATAATACGCGGTAATATCGTAACGCCGTAGCTATAACTCTGAGATGACAGGCAGTAAATACAAGCTATTGGCAATCTATAAACTGACAGGTTTTAATTACGCTGTTGTTAATGGAAATTAGCTGGATTAAGTACCTACTAAGTTATTCGTCGTTGGTATTAATTGTGTTATTAAATACGTTCTTATGTAATTTCATATTATTTTATGTAAGAACTGAATATTTTAAGACATTTTTAAAAAATTAATAAACTTATTAAAACTTTAAAGGGTTTGTAACTTTCTTGCAATCTGAACTGAGTTTGAATAAAGAAAACAATACACTTATTTATATACACAATATAATGTGCCAGTGTTGCCAGTTAGATAAAGAGGTTGGCCGACTCAATAATTGACCATCTTCGATAACGGGATGAAGATTTTAGTAGATCACTGTTGAAGTCACCCATTACGACGATAATATATGTTTGTACTTATTCGGGTTATAATTGGTAAGATAAAATTGTTTTCAATTCGAATGATTTTATTACATCGAGTGCGACAACTCTTGCATTATCCGGTCAGGTAGTGAAAGTTTTACTCGTCTCTTTTTCTCTTTTCCTGAGCTCAGGGTAAAATACTTCTTTTGCTGAACATCAACCTTTTTGCTTCATAAAAAGGAATTGCACTTTTTGTGGTTCAGATTAAAGTTCTGTTTTTGTCTGCTAAGAAGCAATTGAGATTACTACAACCGGTTATAAGGATCATTGGATCCTAACGATATCTTAATTAATTTGAAATATAATAATAATATATTTAATTTTAATTTTTCTTATTTAATTTTGATCTTACGTGATTTACATACTAACCTGTATATACAAATACATAAATGTTAAATAAAAAAAAATAACTACACTAAAATCACGGTGACTGTAAATTGACCGTTTAAACAGTATAATTAGGGTTAAATTATTTATAGTTTAACCTTTAATTATCTCTATCTTTATAATATTTTTTATTCATGAAAAAACCTTCACGAAAATCTTTAAATGACTCAGTAGGTACTTAAGTTTTCTCAATAAGAATACAAGACTGTTTTAAAGCTTTGAATTAAGTAATAACTGTTTTTTTTTGCTGTTCTCTTCTCTTCTTCTAATAACAATCATTACAACTGTAATGAAGTTCATTATTCGGTTGAGTATGCGAATGTAAAAGTAAATCTGTAACTATTTTATTATTTTGGAAGTACCTACCTAAACCATTCTGATACTGGAAGAGACCAAATATGCTTTTGTTGGTTAGCTCCCTTACCCATTGTACTCATACTCATACTAATAATATGCTGCAAATAAAGTTTTTAAGATAAATATTAATATTATGAATGACTTATTAAAATACACCACAAGTGTGGCAAGTTGAGGCGAGAGCTCAGAGGCGCCTTGTCGCCGCAGTTGTTATCGCAGACACTTCTGCACTTCGCAGTCGCGAACAAACTTTGCATAGCCTAATATAGAAGCATATGCATAAGGCACAGAGTAGAAAAATAATTGTGTGGCTTTGGTATGTGACACGAGTACGCATATGTGTAACAACCCACTGTGAGCAGCGATTTCCGGTTATAGTGAAAAGCGTTTTGGCTTTAGTCCATCACGTTTCATTTTATGTGCTTTGACCTCAATCCAGACCAAATTTTTGAATTTTACTAAGCAAGTTCTACCCGAACCTTCATTTCGTTTCACTGAAAGCAATAATACAATTTATTTTAAAAAAAAAATTTGCAGGACCAGTTTGATTATTTTGTTCTCTACCTCAGTAAAATTATGTATTTAGATCAAAATTTGCAATAAAATTCCCTTAGATTTTTTAACGCGATCCCAGAAACAAACATTTTCATTTAATTTGTTGGTTCATTTCCATCCATACTTAGTTTGTTTTTGCTTGGAAAATATCGCTTCAGCTTATTATTTGTAAAATAGAATTTGAAAATCACGGGGCGAAAATGACCTTACCTTACCTTCGACTCGATATTGTTGGGAAGATAAGGCATTTTCCCAACAACTTATAATGGTAGGTACAACTTACCCAACATTTTGACTGGTCTTGATACTGCGAACCACGAACTGTCGTAGACGGAGCCGGACTTATTAAATCAACTATAGTTCAGTCATAATACTGTCCATATAGCCTAGACCTAGGCCTATCGAAGCGGTGGGAGATTGTATTAAGTAAGCGCGAGTAAGCGTTTATAACTTTTGTAATAGGCACTCAATTTATAATGTAACATTATAAATTCATGACAATAGGCACTTTTATACAATGGAAAATTGATATGCATTCATGTGCGTGTGTTTACAACAAGGCAGTAATAAATAATAATGACCAAATCTTTAAATTGGATAGAATATGAAAGTTGAGATTTAACAAGTTGTTATAAGCACCTGTTTGGATTCTCAAGAGCCGCAAGCGCAAGTAAATGCTATTAACAAAACTTCCACAAACAAGCACCATTAACTGAGGTTTAAGTACAATTTAAGGATGAACACAATTACTTTCTCGGAAATAAAATTAAGGAACTTAGTCACGACAAATGTTGAGAATTTTTGTAGGATTCAACTCATATCTTAATATCCTAGATAAAATATTCTCAATTATTATATAAATAATGTTTTGACAGCCAGTGACTATTGAAGTCACCACTCACTCGAGGTGTTACTAATGCTTTTTTATGTTAGGTATCTCCACCAATCTGAGTATCGCCTCAGGAATAATGATATCGATAGAACTTGAATTGAATAAAACATTCTTGTAACGCTAATAGGAGCGATAAATAACTGAATATTTAGAAAAATCGTTATAGTACTGAGCATTATTAATTTTTTCTATAATATTAATATACAAAGCGATGACAGCTCAGTGGCTCGAACTCGCCTCTCACTCGAACGGTCTCGGTTCAATCCCAAGCGGCACGCGCTAATGCCTTTTTTAAGAAACTAAATGTCACTTACTATATCGGTGAAGGACACATCGTGAGGAAACTGCATGCCTGAGAGTTCATCATAATGTTTTCGAAAGCATGTGAAGTCTGCCAATTTGCAGTTGGCCAGCGTGGTGGACTAAGGCCTTATTAGGAGGGATTTGTCCCTCCCATTCTGAGAGGAGACCTGTGCCCAAAAGTGGACAAAGAAAGGGTTGTGTGAATATACAAAAATAATAAACTATTGGTCTGATTCTAATTCTTTCGCTTATAGAAAGCTAGACTACCACCGAGCCCTATAAGCTGATTATAAGATATTTATACAACAGCTGATTTTAAATAAAAGGGCGAGGAGGTCTAGACACCGTCCAAATAACGCAATCATAATAATTGTAGGCAGAATGTGCAGAAAATATAAAACTCTAACATTATTTACGCAACGAGAGCACTCTCTTTGCTCTTGCAAATAACTTAAAACAGAAGTCTCTTCTATTTCAAACAGCGCACGTGTCCCATAGGACAATGTGTTCTGGGCTGTAGTTTCATTGTCTTTTTGGAAAACTCCTGCTTTCTATATAATATTCTTATCTTTTCGCTTTATGTAATTTATGTTTGTCGTAGCTGACCATATCTGATTTGGGATTTTGTTACGTACCTACTTGTTTATTGGCTTTACTAACAGGCCCATTTTGAATATTTATTTATGAATGTACATGCCTCCTATGTATACTTACTAGATGGTAATATTTACTTAAATATAGATTACAATATTACTGATTACATGGTTTTAGGCATGGGAATCCAATAAAAATACTGATACGAAAATACGAAAACTAGCGAAAACGATACGAGAATCTTGTTCATTTCAATAAACTCAGGTTCTATTGAAAATCCCACGTATCTGTAATTACATGTTACAGTTTTGAACCTTGATTGCTATAGAACACCTATAATACTTAGCACATAATTAAACTAAAACTAAGTAAAGAAAGAAATATTAAAAAATAATTAATCACAAAATAAATATTCCCTTTCATATATAAATGAAAATTCTTAAAAGGTTGGGGCTGCACCAGACTCCATTTCCGTCTCCGGTGACCGGAGGGCTGGGAGCTTTTTCGCTCAAAAAATTAGCCTCGCTATACAGCGGGGCAATGCTGCCAGCGTTCTGGGTACAATGCCACAAGCTCTGTTTTTAGATGACATTTCTTTACTTTCCTTAGAACACCTATTCATTATAACATAACAAAATATCACGCCCTATTTTCCCTAAGCGGTATGTTACCGGGCAAACCAGATTTCAGGACAAAATAGGCCTAGACTAAATTAGTTCTTCATATACGCGATAGGATTAACTAGTATAGCCTAGTCCAAACTAATTTGTCCTAAGCCCGATACCAGTTTAGGCTAGGCCAAACTAGTTGATCCTGATATAAATACGCACACTATAGGATAAACTGGTATGGCCTAGTCTAAACATTAAGCGTGTCACACACTACGCAGATGCGGTAATATTTTATCTGCGTATAAAAACTTAACTTATCTGAAAGTATCACACACTTCGCAGATACGATAATATACGAAATCATACATTCACGCGGAATCCTTCAAACTGGCTACACTTGTTTTTGGTGCGGATCATATTATACAGTATGATGAATTCTGATACAAATGCCATTAATATGGCAATAAGTTCGCGTTTATTGCTTCTAGATCTACCTCCGTCTCAGTGCAAAACAACCTGTATAAAATCTGTTGCATCGGCAGATGTTATCTGCCCATCTTTTGATATATGTCGGTGCCCACAGATGCTTGACGGTAAAATATAAGTTATCTGCGTAGTGTGTGTTGCTCCTTGAGTTTAGTATAGAGAGCGATATGGACAGATACGCGCTCAGATACAGATATCTTACCGCATCTGCGTAGTGTGTGACACGCTTTATAGTTTATCTAGAAGGTCAAATTAAATAGATATCGAATCATTATGGTTTTAAGGGTGTCACACACTACGCAGATGCGGTAAGATATCTGTATCTGAGCGCATATCTGTCCATATCGCTCTCTATACTAAACTCAAGCAGCAACACACACTACGCAGATCACTTATATTTTACCGTCAAGCATCTGTCGGCACCGACATATATCAACAGATGGGCAGATACCATCTGCCGATGCAACAGATTTTATACGGGTTGTTTTGCACTGAGGCGGCGCGGTATGCCGTGAGGCGGACGGACTGACATGTGTCGACATGTCGGTTCAAGTACCTACTGTACTTTGATATATACCTACAATAATAAACTAGAGTGACAGCTAATCAAAAACTTCTGTGTTGAAATTTTTCTAAATCATAATAATCCTCCCGAATTTTGTTGTTAGTTGTCCCTTAAACCGTGTAAGAATATTAATTGCTTACCTCCCTTAAACAAACAGCCAGTCGTTCTTCGGTAGAAATGCATTCTCGCATTTTAGTATTATTTTTTTTATATCCCCTTTGAATCATGTCATGAATCGCCATAAATGTCGCCCTTGGTTTTCGGAAATAGATGGTAAATTTGTTATCTGATAGATCCTTGAAGAGATTAAATTCACCTCGATCATTTTTAAGTTTTATATGCCTTTCCACCCAAATTCGCCTTTTAGTACATTGTAACGCAACACGGGCATCAAATTCAAAATCATAATCCTCTTCTGAGGAGCTGTCTAATAAATCAAAAAGCAATAAACGCGAACTCATTGGCATATTAATGGCATTTGTATCAGAATTCATCATACTGTATAATATGATCCGCACCAAAAAAAAAGTGTATTTCGTATATTATCGTATCTGCGAAGTGTGTGATACTTTCAGATAATATAAGTTTTTATACACAGATAAAATATTATCGTATCTGCGTAATGTGTGACACGCTTTAATATAGGTAAATGATTATTTTTCCAATTACGGAGTATTTCATTCAGTTTAACTAACATATACAGTATACACCTACTTTTCACCAGTTATGTTTAGGTCCCATGTAAACAAAGAATATGAATTTAAAATGATTTTATGTGTTAAGTATGATTAACCAATTTCTTTAATGAATAATTACAAGATAGCACAATTGTTCGGTATATTCTAACTCTCAGAAGCTCCTATGTACTCCTCCTCCTGTGTACTATGTATATGCGGCACAAGTGTTTGAGTAGCTGATTGTTTCTTAAGTAAAAGAGACTCGAGCTCATAACTTAAACTCTAACTTCATTTGCTAAACATACTATTTTAGTTTATTTCATCTTTCTATATAAATTATGTTATTTGAATACCGTTTAATAATCGTTAAATTTACTCTGTATTTTAAGTACATAGTTAGGTATTTATTTGAAATTATAAAATTACATTGCTTTTAAGACAGCTCATTTTAAATAAGGCAAAAAGTGGAAAATTTACAACAACATCCATACACTAATTTAAATCGCGTTCATAGTACAAATATAGAAAAATGTGAGAATTTCATTAAGTTTTCTATTTGACAACGGCTATCAACGAGAAAGTTAAAAGAGAACACTGCCTATAATTTTGCTGAAGAGTCCCTGTGACTCTGTCATGGTTGTCGTTTTGAAAGAGATATGAATTTAATTAAATAATAAAGACTCGATTCTAAATTGTACCTGAATACTAGCATTAACTAAACTTAAAGTAGAATAAGGTTTTTTAAATCATCGTTTCGATCGACAAATATCTACCCATATTTGTAGCATAGGTAGTATCTAGGTAGTCGGTATTTGTTTAGTTTGGTTTAAATAGTAAAAATAAACTAAAAAAACGAAATACTACTTCATATTCATAAAAAAAAAAAGAATTGTACTTAATTGAACTTCATTCATTGTGAATTTCAGGATTGTTTGTAAAACAATTTGTTTCTTATAGAAGCGGAACCTCGCACTCTAAACTCTTTAAGCTTTATGCAAATTCATTTGCTGAATACTATCCCGTTTTTTTTCGCATTCTATCGCAGTTTTATTAAAACTTTAAAGCTTCAGACCTCGTTTGTAGTATTACTTTGGCACGTTATTTATATTAATTCTGTTGATAATAATGTTTAATGTTTTACAGTAATTTGTTGTGTTTGTACACACCTACTTTTCACCAGTTACATTGAGGTTCCACGTTATAGGTGGTTTGACTATTGCCATACACCGGGCACAAATCCAGACTTCTGTGCTTCTACCAGGCATTTTAACCCAATAGTTGCACTAATGCCCGACCCGGGATTGAACCCGGGACCCTGTAGATTAGCAGTCATGCTTACGACCTTTAGATATAAAATTTTTTCATACATATTTTAATACGAGTATATTCATATACTTAGTAAATATATACATACAACTGTGTACTATTCAAAAATCATTATTTCCTTTATGTATGCAGTAAGCATGTGTGTATCTAATTTTATGTAGCCGTCACTCATCTTTGCGGTTAGTGTGGAGTTTGGGAATTGGGGTTTGATAATACAAACACAACTACGACTGTAATATGAACCAGAAACATAATTGTTCTTCGCTCTTACTGCTTTCCTTTCAGCTTTCAGCTAAGAATTAATTAATGCATATCACGAAACCCCCTTTATATACGTGATAACTTGTAAGAGGCTTTCTGATTTATAATTACACTAGCAGATCCCGCAAACTTTGTTCCGCCTTAGAGGAAATAAATTAGCAGATTTTTCAT
Organism: Carterocephalus palaemon; assembly: GCA_944567765.1. Classification (NCBI taxonomy): domain Eukaryota; kingdom Metazoa; phylum Arthropoda; class Insecta; order Lepidoptera; family Hesperiidae; genus Carterocephalus; species Carterocephalus palaemon. The sequence continues at coordinate 5,894,001 of OX155643.1, read as the reverse complement.
TTTATTTTTATTAGGATAGTAAATATAAATTAGATAAAAATCAATTATTTTAATGATTCTTTGTTGCCCAGTATCACATGTAAGCACAATATCTCGTGTTTCCAAGTTCTCACCAACAATCAGGATGGCAACTTCATCTGATCTGTTGTTGGAGCGTTAAATGTGCGTTCGTGCGTTTCAGATGGTCGTTTATCCGATCACTACTTTGTAGTCCTCATTTAGCATGCGCTCCACAGCACTCTTGAACAGCCTGACCAACGCATGATGTTCATCAAGTAGTTGCTGAAGATCTTGAATAATTGCTCTTTTCATTACATTTATATCTAGACGTCGATCAAGTTGTTCCTCCAATTTGCCCATGAAATAATAAAAAAAAAAATTTATGCTGTGCATCTTCAAGAGGTTGAAATGATCCTATTTAATGGTGAATCTGTCCTTGTATATACAAAATCAAAAGAAAAGTCAATATTACTGATTTATAAACACTCTATTATAATTATAATACATAATACGTAGTTAGAAGTACAGTGTGTTCTTCTTCTACTCTATTGTATGTAAACACAAACATTTAATAAATAAATGAATACCATTACCTAACGTCGGATTAAATCCTCTTTCTTCGATAATGTCTGCCCCAAATGAGGTAATTTGGAAACAACTATTGTATTTTTGAATGTTTGCTAGGAAACGTCGCTGCTTGATTCAAATCATTACTTCATACATTTCTTCTTGTGTGTCGAAAATTAGCTAATTCTTGATCTCCGATGCTTGCTCGACGATTTCGCATTTCCAACCGAGCTGTTTCACGGGCTGCCTCGCTTTGCTCTTGTGATTGAGAAACGAAGTCTACCCATACTAACGCGGCGCTCTTCACGTGCAATTTCTTGTTCTTCTTCAGTCCTTTCATTCGGAATGTTTCGAATCCTATTTGCAATACAGCTTTGTCGGGAAAGATTTGATCGTCTTGGTCGCGGCATGGTATTGTTATTGATAATATCAGCACAATAAGCTAATAGAAAATCGAAACAAACCGTACGACTTCAAAATTTCATATTGTCAAATTGTCAACTGTCAGTAAAAAATAAAATAAAACGGAACGGTGTGAAAAGTATCCTATAGCAGTCCCCCGTTTCTAAGGTACCTACCTCCTGACAAATTTTCAGCCATATCGGTTCGGCCATTCTTGAATTATAAATGGTGTAACTAACACGACTTTCTTTTATATATATATAGATTTACTTAATCTGTATTTGTTTAGCTGTAAAATAAATAAAAATGTATTACTAGCGACCCGCCCCGGCTCCGCACGGATGCAATGCTGACACTAAATATACTATAGAATGTATTTTTATACAACGTTTACAGCTTTTGTGTCATTATACAATACAAACACGTTTTCTTAAAGGTTACACTTGAATGAGTGACATACTCGTACATACGAGTATAAATTGGTCATGTGAAAAACACTCAACGCTCAAATCTATGCCTGCAATGTTGAAAGTTTGACACTGCGATAAGGATATAACAATAAGGATTAATGCTGTATTAATAAATAAAAGATAAAATCGCTTCGTAAATAATAAATAATATCTATTAAAAATACCCGCATCAAAATCTGTTGCGTAGTTTATAAGTTCTAACCATACATAGGGACAGATAGACAGCGGGAATCAACTTTGTTTTATAATACACTAGCTGACCCAGCAAACGTTGTTTTGCCATATAGATAATTTTTAGTGAATATTTTGGGAGAACTTAATGTAAGTGTGTGGATTACTACTACCACTACCACTACCACTACTACTACCACTACCACTACAACTATCACTACCACTACCACTACTACTACCACTACCACTACAACTACCCCCTTCTTTTGAAATTTTTCCTGAATCTTCTTTGCTATAAACCTCACGGAGCCCGAGACCTTTCCAACGAATGCAAAACCGTGGAAATCGGTTCGTGCGTTCTGGAGTTATAGCGTCAGGAAGGAAAACCCGACTTATTTTTATATAGTAGATTTATAGAGATAATTGATTGCAACTTTTGTATACCGCTTAGTCATAGAGTACATAAATGTCGTAGTTAATACCTATATAATTATCTGTTATTAAAATTATATATTTGTCAAAACACGGACAAAAACGCATTTAAATTAACCTGGCAAATGTATAATTTGCGCGCTATAATTACTACAGATTGAGCTGTAACAGTTTTCGTTTCAAGAATACAATAAAACTACGGACTCGAATCTCCAGAGACACGGGCCTTTGTATCCAGCCCTCGTTAGCGAGTGCGCTACAAAGCGGCAGTACTAGTTCCAGGTATACGACAACTCGCATGTAAACCCCAGCAGCGATATCTTTAGCTATCCTTAGTCATCACAATTTAAGAACTCCTTAACCGAAATATGTGCAGGAAAAATAATAGCTTGGAATAATTCTTTGGAGCTCGAAGATTCATTCTTTAAAGCATGGCTTGAACAGTAATTGGATTGGAAATGTTCGTTCACTTCACACCGAACAAAGGAACAAACCCACTTAATTGCGTAGCACAAAGACAGCAGGGGATAGAAATCGCATTCCGCGCGTAACTTATCCCGGCGATCATATTGAAAATTTTATTAACTTAACTTTGACGATCTAGAAACGTTCACCTTGATAGTGAAATTACTTACATCATTTCTACAACAAACTTTCCTCGTATTAAATATTATCAGTGCCTTTTTATTCATTACCGAATTGAGCTCTTGCATTGTTGATTTCCTACTTTACTATACTTTTTATTAAAATACATCGTAATTCACTTTTTTTTTTATGAACTTATTTTCGAATTTTCCCGTAATTATGTGTGAATAAAGCCAAGAAATATAAGGTAGGTAGGTAGGTAGGATTAATTGTGCGTTTGAGAGTGATTTGAGGTGTGAGTATGACTAATTGAACTGATTTGCACTGATAATATGTATTTGTGATTATTAAAGTTCGAAAAGCGCAATACAAATAAATACAGTGGTGGTAGTGGGTGATAAAAATATAGAAACCCTAATCAAAAATAACCAGGTACCTACCCGGTTCTGTCTGTATCTGGAACCAAAATACCTGGTTCCTAAATAAAGGACGATTCTGCATCCCATAGTACCTTCTCGTAGTACATAATATTTTTTTAATTACCCCTATTATATTATGATATCACATCGATATGATAAAGCAATATTTGTAAGTACGAAAATTAATTTCCGTATTAATTGTATTCCATTGAAAATGTAAATTCAATTGCTACCTTGAATATTTTATGAATCGTTTCATTATCCCAAATGAAATAGTTCAACCAAGCTATGCTATCTATATATGCTATGGTGTAGTAGTGGTGGTGCAGTTGAAGTTTCCATGGACTCTGTGTTAATACATAGATTCGTGGGTGGAGAGATTAAATTGTGGCATAAAATACAAACGGCGGTCTCTTCGAATAAAAAATATTTATGACTTAAAATGATTTCTTTCACAAGATATGCATTTCAGTATGCAACAGGATCATAGCGGTGACAGCCCAGTGGCTATCGAACGCGCCTCCCACTCGAGCGGTACAGGTTCAAACCCAAGCAGCACGCACCTCATAGGTGCGTGCTTTTCTATGTTATTTGCGATTTAAGTAATTAAACTCTGTCACTTACTGTAACGGTCAAGGACACATCGGAGGATACCTGCATGCCTGAGAGTTCTTCATAATGGACTCGAAGGCATATGAAATCTGCCAATCCGCACTTGGTCAGCGTGGCGGGCTCAACCCTTCTCATTCTGAGAGGAGACCCGTGCTCAATAGTGGGACATAGAAAGGATTGTGGTGGTGGATGCAACATAATCTGTAGTTACATACATTATCTCATCTTAGTAGGTACATACAGATTCTACAGGTAGGGAGATATCTATATTGTGTTTTGTGTTGTGTATTTTGTCATTTCTATGTATCTGTTATGGCTTCAGATTTAACCATACCACCGCATTAAAAACACACATACTGGCTGATTTTTATTAAATGATCCACTTAGAGTATCTACACTTATCTCTTGTGCCTTCCGAAGCATTATAAGTGGCTGGAGTGTATATTATTTCCGAGCCAATTATGTTCAGGAGGCCTACTTGACTGGTCTGTGTGTAGAGAGGAGTGAAGTGTAGTTTATAGGCGTATGTTGAATAGCTCTTTGGAATATGAATTCGTTAATAAGCAAATACTTCCGTATACGTTCTTATGTAGCAGTACTTACCTATTGTTAATTTATTATATTTAACTTTAACTAGGGGATGGCCGCAGCTTTGCTTGCGTGGAGTTATTAGACATTGAAGCAGCTTGGTTTATTGTTTCTCTTCAAAAATAATTTGATCACTTTATTTTAATTTGTATATATTTCAATATATTATAATTTCAATGACAGCATACCTATATTCTATGGATTGTTGTGATGATATACAAAAATTAATTAACATTCCCGCTCTGAAAGTTAAGTATGACTCAAATTACGAGTTATCTATTTACGAGTAGGTACATACGATTTATCTACTCCATTATTTCATTTCACATTACAACAGACCACTGAGTACCACCGGATCATGACATTGATATCGGGCTAGAATAATTTATTTTAACTTAATTAACTACCCTGCTAGAGGGTATTATAGTTATTAAAACTTACGGTCACACTTTCCAAACAAATCGCTTTAATGTCCTTGGAGAGCTCATTGAAAGGATAAAAAGATTATCTTGCTTCGTTAATCTAATACGCTGATACCCTTTCACTTGTTACAAAAGAATCTACTTTAAAATATTGTTTAAGCTATATCTGCAGTTAAATACAACAACAACTATTAGTTATTTTAAACTACATTAATAATATTAATTTGCATTTATAGTTTTAGCACTATAAGTTCAAATATGAATTGAATAGAATTTTTATGTCTTTTATTTGCATAAAACTCAAACAACGTGGAGACTCGGTAAATTTATACATCAATTTTAACTTAAATCTGTCAAACGAAAGATGGTGCCCAAAATTAAAGATTTCCATGTAATCAGCATTCATTGGCGTTATTAGGTTCATCTAATTATTGCTTGACGTCGGGGCGACAACTAATTTGCAGAGAACGTGAAATCGCGACAGCTAGGGAAGGAATTAGCTTGTTTTGAGTGTACAAAATAAACAGGATGGTTTACCGTGTTAATGGTAGTTACTACCTATGTAATCTGTAATTTATTTTATTTGCATTTACTTGCTATTGATATACCTATTAATGAAAACTGAAAATAACATAAGATGGAAATATATCTTATAAAAACTTGATTAATGAAAGATGAGTAACTAAAGAGATTTCGGGATGTATAGGAAAAGTGTTTAGTTTCGTTTGACGAAGACGTAAAGGTAATTTTGAGAACACAATTGGTGATCTAATCATACAAGGCCAAATATGGAAAAAGTGCCTGAAGCCGACGTGCGTAGAAGAAATAATTTATGGTAGGTAGGTAGGTAGGTAGGGTAGAAGCGGTAGGTAGGGTAGAAGCGACATAAGTGTATTAAGAATTGTAAAGTTTGGCAGTTTTAAATTTTTCCGTAGCCGAATTAGTGGAAATGTCTATTTCTGTTTTAATTTCCGTTAAATCCGTTTCAGAACAGAACGGTCTGGAGAAACAACAAAATGGAAGTCAAACTTAGCCCCCATATCCAGCACAACTGAGTTAGAAAAGAGTTGTCGTATTGTATCGATGTATTGTTCTCGTGTTTGAGACCAATCGCGTTAGCCTCGTTTGTTTGTTTAAAAATAGAACGAAATACCAAAGATCTAAGTCATTCTAAGGTATCTACCATGATACCATACATTCTTTACAAATGAAATGAGTTCTACACATACATACCACGAGATAGATATTCTGCTTTCGCTCCCCAGAGAAAGTACCGAGAACAGCCCGTACTCACTTGCATCTCCGCTGCTCCGTTGTGCCTTAATTAATGACTTCATGTTTTAGTACGAAGTATAACTCCTATGAATAATTGCTTCGGTAAATATTTTCATACCTTCATGTATCTATCTATCTATATATTTCATGTATATGTACCATCATCTGTATCTTTCATGTATCACGTCTATCTATATCTATACTTTAATAAAATAGAATACACAGATTTTCTGTACATTGAATATTTTTTCTTAATTTAAATTTAGGTAAATTATAATTAAGATTTTGAACTCAAAAATTATTTTCGAAAATTTATTATATTTATTTTGTCAGTCTGTCTGTCTGTGCACACATCACGTTAAAACCCTTGCACGGAATTAAATGAAACAGCAAAGTTTTTACTCATACTCCGGATTAACATTTAGGCTACATTAATTCCCGGAAAAGATACGTTAAGTTAGTGCCTATGGGGGAGACCCGTGCCCAGCAGTGGAACGTATATGGGCTGCAGCAGCAGGTATGTGGGTATCGGCATGCTTGTATTAAATTAAACGCATTAAATATTTCCCCACTTAGATTAAATCTATTGTTCCACACGCGTAATTTCTGCCGCTTGTTGAATATTGAACGGTTCCTAAAAGCATCTTTGCGTGGTATATATTCCACGCCCGTGTCTGCGTTTATTAGCTTTGGCACAAATATTGCTAAAGCCATGGCAATTATGTTCAGGGAGCCTCCTGTATAAATGGCACGTAGAGATGAGAAAGAAAGATCAGTGCTTGCGTTAAATTGCGTGATGAAGCCCGAATAATTTATTTCCTCCAAAATTAGTTATACGAGGATTTATTGGATGCTACAAGAGCTGAGGCCTGTTACGCAGCATTCTCTCTCACACGACACACATATTTCATGCATTCAATAATGTTACTATGGTTATCAATTTATAAGATTGAAATATTAATAAAATTATTAGTTACATTTTGTTGTGTAGTTGGATTTGAGACAACTGCAAACTAGCTCCGCAAATAGACAGTGTTATATAAATTGCAAAGACATTTAAATTTGTATAAAATGTTTAATCGTGTTTTTCGGAAATTAATAAATCTTAATTAATTTATTAAATCATAAACAATACCTGCTCAATATATGTGCTTAAATATACTGTACTGCCGTTGTAAACAATTAACCCAAAGCCATTTAGATGGTAATATGTATTAGCCACTAAATTGTGTCGGCAAATCGCTCGGTGGAGTGTTTAAAAGGACAACGGCGCTCTAACGAGGCTGGCACTATAACAATCGATGTGTAACGATGCTTTGAACCCGGGACTGGACAAGCTATAAACTCGGACAATTTACACGCAAAACTGTTTCACTGCCCCATAGGAAATCAATTATCTCGTACCCGAACAGCTAAAACAAAATGACGTAGTAAAATACGATATCATAAACAAACTGAATACATTTCCATACATTGACGATACATTGATATTATGAAGCACAGAAGAGGTACTCACATAATGTAGCCCGCATTACACAAGGGTACGTGTAAGTCATCTCCGCTCCATTAGGGGAAATCGGTTGGGCTATACGCGCATACCTAATGCATGTTATCGTTCATCCGAACGAATTGGTGAGATCCCCTAAGATCAGAATTTTTGTTCTCACCCAAATACTGGTAGGCCTTATTTTACGTGCGATTACACAGAGGAGAACGTACGTACTACAAGCGCTACAAAAGACGGTATCAAGTACTAACTTAAACTATTCTTTTGACAGACAAAGATAGACAACATTTTATATTCTAATAAAGTGTTATTTTTTGTTTAAACGCACTACCAGGTCGGATTTGAATAATTGTTTATAAATTTAAATAACCACCATATTTTACTTCCTGATGAAAATATTTTCCCTCCGGTGACAATAAAGATTAGGTGACAATAAAGTGAGGGGTGAGACATTTTATCATATTCAGCGTAATCAAATATTTAGTAATCACATAATTTTACATCAAACATCGTATTTATAATCAATTATTGTTGAGGTTAGTCTAAAATATAATAATGATTAATCGCCTCTTGCGATATTACGGCAAGAAAGAGGAGTATTTGATATCGTCTATCACGCCGATATGACATGAATTTTCAGGATCAGTGACCTGGATTAAACGAGTCTTAACATAAAGCTTCTGGAACTTTATGAAGCAAAGAACTACGAGTAGGTCTTTGTACTAATAATTATTTCCATAAAAAGCCAAATAATTAATGCCAGGGTTTATAAACTGTGGGTTTTTACGGAACACATTCAGAGAATTGAAACAAGCCATGAAATTAACCAGCCATTCGAGGAATTTTTAAGATAATATTTCAGAAGACATATATATATACACGCTAAAAGTAATTTTAATTTATTTGCACTATAAGTAATTGAAGTATAGAATTTCTAAATAACATTGCGTTTACTGTATTACTAACCTTAATGAAATATTACAATATTCATGAATTTCCATCTCAAAACATTTATTGTTAAAAGTTTAAAGAATAGGTGAGAAAATAACCTTGCGGTTAGGATTAACCAAGAACAGTCTTAGGATTATGTAAGCGATAAAAAGTTATGAAATAATTTAACATCTCTTTAACATTTTTTTTGGAATATCTATCCTCCTGTCATGTTAAGGTAAACAACTTATGACAGATTAATTAAAACATTATTCTACTTGAGTAGGAAGTTTTATTTGAAGCTTACGTTAATTATACTTGGTCCTTGTATTATTTTAATAATAAATTTGTGACTAAATTTACTGACGTTTTCTTCAACATCTGGCTGTGAGAAGCCATCCATCCATCATTCAGCCTTTTAAAGTTCACTACTGGACATCCCTTTAATCGGTGTCACTCTCCAGATCCTGTGCGTTCTGAATCCAGCGGTTACCCGTTGACTTTTTGAGGTTATCGGTCCATCTAGCTGGAGGGCAGCCTGTGCTCCGTTTCCCGAGCCGTGGTCTCCACTTGAGGAACTTTCTAACCCATCGGTTGTCCGTCTTACGAGCGACCTGGCCAATGCCATTTCAGCTTGCTTACTCGACGAGTTATGTCGGTAAGCCTCGTTCGCGTCGTCTACGGATTTAATCGTTTTGAACTACTAAGCAAGCATAGCTCTTTCCATAGCATGGTGAGTGACTTTGAGCTTGCAAATGAGGCCCACGGTAAAGGACCATGGTATGTAATGATGGTATATGATCAGTAGTGTCTTTGAGGAGGGTGTCAACAATTTGTGTGTCTAATTTCTCGTGAATTAAGCAACTTCTCGGAGGAATATTTATTTAAACATTTTGACATCTACTCTGTCGGAAGAATATTTCTCACTCAATCAAATACTGTATAGGTAAATATTGTTTAATATTTACAGCTCATCAAATTTCCTAGGGATACGTACATAATATTATGATTTTACAATATTTAATTAAAATATTTATTTAATAAGTTGTAAGAACGTTCTAGAATAATCACAGCGCGCAATAAATTCAGAGTTTTCGCCAGGATCTGGAAGTTGTAAGTTACCTAAAGGTAAAACTCCTTGGAATTTGATTAAAATATTTGATCATTAGTCAACTAGTTGTAGGAATGTTCTACTGCGATTAAAGACACGACGGGCGCTTTCATGAAATGTTTTCAGAAGTGCGCTGCATCGCGCACCTGAACCTCATTAACGAGTTACGAAATTCATCAACACAATTTCATAGTCTGGCGTCTGGCTATAAGAAATGAGGATTTACTCCCATGCTTTCAAGTCCCGGGTCTATAATCTAATAAATTGTATAAAAATTGTAAATACGGATATAATTATAATTTATCTCGCGAGATTGTAAACTATCAAAAGATGGTGAACATTTACACACTGCTTACAATTTAGCGCATTACCTATTTCTCGGTAGATTATAATCTATCTATATACCTACTACTTGAAGAGGTGACAGCCTAGTGGCTTTTGAACTCGCCTCTCATTCTAGCGGTCCGGATTCAAATCCAAGCAACACGCACCCATGACTTTGCCAAGTTATTTGCGAATTTAGAAATTAAATGTCTAATGCTGCAACGGGGAGGCAACATCGTGAGGAAACCTACATGACTGAGAGTTCTCCATAATGTTATACAATTCTTCAATGAAGAATCACCATACAAATTCTGTACTAAGGAGCGATTAAAGTAACCGTTACTGACTCTGAGTTGGGGCGTTAAACTTTAAGTTCAATACAAATTTTGTACTTCTAAGTACGTTCGTACCTTGATAAATAGACAAATAACAAAACTCATAATTTACTTACCTACAAAAGATATGAAATTCAAGATTAACATTTAGGTAATAGTAATTGGAATACTTACGATGTCATCATTGTTCGATATTATATATCTTAAGACAACTGCACCCTTTCCATCGGATGAAAGACTTAACAGTTATGGCTAGAGCTTAGAAAACCCTTGGCTCAGAACGCACCTGTTCTCGCCTTGTTAATTAACTACCTGTTGAATTTTTAATGCAATTTCTGTGTGAAGTGCAAGGCGCAACGAAGCACTTGTGGCCCGTTTGCCCATTCATTATGTGTTGTTCTATTTACTGGACAGTATAGCACTAACCGAGGTAATTTTGTACTAGTAAATACAAATAGTTTCCTTCATGCATTGGCTATATAGCCAATATTATGTATATATATATGGAAAGCTTTGGAGACACTTGCTATGTTGCTATGTAACTAACTAATTGGAATGGGATGGGCGAGGACCCAATATGAGTCTTGACCTCCGACAATAAGAGTCTCCACTTAGGTCTATCCTATATTTCTATGCGCTGTTGTGTTTTTAGGTTTGTTAGAGGTTTGTCTTTGAGTTTTTGGCCTTACTTTATGAATCGGTCATGGTTTGGCTGTTTGACGGCTATTGTCTTTTAGATTTCCGGTTTAGGCCGCTTTTCGATGACTACTACTATTAGTAACAATTTAATAGGGTTATCTTTGAATTATAGTCGTTTACACTTTTTGCTGGCTTTAAAGTAACACTCAAGTTTCAAGTTAAAACTCCAAAATGGCACTGAAACCCTCGGTGGAGTAACTCGTGCCATAAATAATTATTAGTCTGTGGCCAAACTATATTAATGAAATCATTTAGAGAACAAATATTCAGCACTTGGAGCAGAACAATATTGCCCAAATCTTCTAATATATAAAATTCTCGTGTCACAGTTTTCGTTGCCATACTCCTCCGAAACGGCTTGACCGATTTTGATGAAATTTTTTGTGCTTATCCGGTATCTATGAGAATCGGCCAACATCTATTTTTCATCCCCCTAAATGTTAGGGGTAGTCCACCCCTAAATTTTTTTTTTAATTTTTTAGACAAAATTTTTAATTTCTATTTTTTTATGATACAACATTAGGAAATACATACAACCCTAAATTTTCAACCCTCTACGATCATTATTTATATGGCAAAACAACGTTTGCCGGGTCAGCTAGTAATCAATATCTGCACCTATTCCAGATATCACCGCCATCTTCCGGTGCATTGAGAATTTCCCTTTGCCTCTCGATTACCGTCGATGACGAGTTAAAGGGACAACGGCGTTCTAACGAAGCGCTGCGCTGCAACAATCGCTTGGTAACGACGATTTCATCCTGGACCCGGCACGAGCTATAAACTGAGTTAATGGTCAATAACCTAAGAAAGTAGGAAATTGTCTTATAGGAAATAAATTAACATGTATTTAGTGCGCACACAAACTCATTTCCAATACCTAACCAAGACTACTAAATATATACCAATATTATAATTGCGGTCTTACTGCTATGTATAGGTTATTACAATTTTCTACAAAAATATCGGCGATCGCACTCAAGCTTAGCAGTTGAGGTCACGCCATTCTTTAATGACGTTATATTGTTTATCTCCTGATGGCTCTGCCAGAAACAACTTTAATACAGTCTAACTTTAACTCAGCCTAAAATTCACTGGATACCTCCGTACAGAGAACGCAAAGCCTTTGTTTTAACAGATTCCTCAGATAATCGCCATAAAACGGGTCGGTCGCCTAAATACTTTCGTCACTCATAGGATTGGGTCACCATATTAACCTATCCTCACTGGAGCAGTGTTGTGGCCTCATATACCGAAACGTAGCTTCTTCATGTCGATAAAATTATGATTTAGGTACCAAAACCTTCTATTAAATAGGTACTACTTAGGTATTATAACGTTGAACACCACAGTTATAGACGTTGGTGAGCTACAAACTATTAGACGTCCCACTATTGGGCACGGGTCTCCCCAGGTCCAGAGCATACTCCATCACTCTGTTCTAATGCGATTTTGTCGTGGGATTACTGACCAACCCAGTAGGTATCTAATGTTTTCAAGACAAGGCTTTATTTCTTTTTACTATTGAACACAACCGGGAGCGATGGCTTAACGTGCCCTCCAAAGCACGGTCACCCATCCAGAAAACGACCGCGTCCTTGTTGCTTAACTCTGTCGATCACATACGATCGATGCGAGCCATTGGGCTATGGATATTTTTAAATTTTTATAATAGACATTAGCAAGACCTTACTATCCTAGTTTTGTATCACATCACATTGCAGACTTCTTCCTGGTACCTCTCATCCCTTTTGTAATTCAAATAGTAATTACATACAATATTCTGTTAGGTATTGTTGAGTAGTTAATCATCTCTAAAGTAGCATTAAATAAGCACAAAGGGGCATGTTTCTCATTATATAAATAAACATCTGCAATATTTATTTTAATTTAACACCCGATTTAATAAAGAAAGGAAAAACTTATAATGTAGCATTATGCAAAGATACGCCGTGTAACTTATCTCAGCTACATTAAGAAAATCGGTCCGCGTATTTGACCTTCCACGGATCGGTGTACCTTGATCCAAGCGAATTGATAAAATCCCTCATGATTTGAACTTATTTTATGCGTAATCCCAGCGGATTTTTTCTCATGCTTTATAATATCGAATGTTCATTTCTATACCAGTATTATGTATATTATTAGGTACGTAACGCGAATTCCACCTTGTTTTACTGAAAGCTGTATATGTAATTGAAAACAGCTGAGTAATAGACTCATTTATTTTAATTCTTTGGAGCAACGTCTATAATAATATTGTATCTTTGGTGTTTATCATACAAACTGCGATGAAGATTTTCTATAGTCGTTGATTTGAATATGGTGCTAGGAGAATTCATTTTTAATTAAAAGCGTGTTCGATCATTTGTAATGTTAATACGCTGTGTAAGGGCTGTCGTACAACAGATAATTGAAGTGCCTAAGTGGCTCGGCACGCGAGAGTGAAACATAAAAAGGTTCGACATCAATCAACTCCGGCGTTGAATGCAGAAAATGTACATCTATCGTAATTACAAGGCAATCAATGAAAAATGTCGTTCACAATGAAATATTACCTGCATTTCATAATATTATCGTTTGATATTAAAAGGTAAAAGATAATATTCTAAACTAAAATAACAATAACTTCAATGTCAATGTCACTTAAATATAACTTCCCCCGCACTTCCCTTTATAATTGACAGTTGAAGCTGCCGTTGAAAATTGACTGATAAATATCTATGTATATATTTCGTGTCTTCGATTTTCGTACATCATGCATTGAGGTGACAAACAAACAATAAGTGACAACAAAACAGTTTCTAATTTTCTGTTTATTGCACAAAATAAAAAAAGCAATATAAAAATCATTCAAATAGTTAAAAGCCCAAGAATGCAACAGTCGTAACACGGCTATTTCTCTAGTGGTATTCCGCTCCACGTAGCGTCCATAGCCCAATGGCTCTCGTCGATTCAATGTAATCGAAAGAGTTAAGCAACGACGGGTGCGGTCGGTTTGTGGATGGGTGACCGCTAGTGGCAAAATTTCATGGACGCTACCGTGCTTCGGAGGGCACGTAAAGCCGTCGGTCCCGGTTGCTTTCAATGGTGGAAACAGTCGTTAAGCCTCGTCGAAGACCTTCGGGTGGCTTGAGAACATTCGACACTGGGTTGGCCACTAAGCCCTCCACCAATCCGCATTGGAGCAGCGTGGTGGAGTGTGCTCTAGACCTCCCGCAGCTATGTCTGTGGGGGAGACCCGTGCCCAGCAGTGGGACGTCTATGGGTCGTAGCGATTCCGCTCCACATTATTTTCTCTGCAACCGCTTTCCTTTCTCTGCGAGAACTGTTTAAGTATATAAATATTTTAACCGTCCCATGCCAATATATTTATGAACATATTAATATGTATGTACGAAAAAATGTTAATTTCTTTGACAAAAAAAGCAGTGAACATAACTTTAGTACAAGAAATAAGTATAAATTAATTGTGCCTAGCTCTAGACTAAGTAAAGTATCAAAACCTTTCATGGGGAACTGTGTTCGCTTCTACAATAAAATACCCGGATATATTACTTGTCTCTCAGAGAATAGATTTAAATTAATAAAGCTTTCTATAACATTAATGACTACTTGAACGATAGAAATGCTTGGTGCGATGTATCTCCAGCTCCACTTGTTCAATAATAATGTAATGTGATAAAATTATAAAAAATGTAAATTTAGAAAAGAGTAACTACCGAGGTTCTTGCCATGTTCTTCTCAGTAGCATCAACTTTGTGAACCGGCGGTAGATAAGAAATATTATGACGTTCATTAAGAGTATACAAAATACCATAATTATAATGAAAAATAAATGAATCTGAATCTGAATCTCCCGTAAAAGTATTGGTAAATCTCAAAATGAAGGACACTAGTTCCGTGGAACTTTTCGGTTTCCCAACTAAAATACGATCCTTGTCGCGACAGATTCAGGTCAACCACGGTTTTACCATTATTACACGTTTCATTTTGCCGCAAGGCAGCAATAAAAAAATATGTTTAACGCGCACATTGGCATTAACGGACACACAGAGAGGATACTATAATTTAATCCCGGAGTGCAAAATTCACGCACTTCCCTCAGCTTGTCAGTCAGAGTTGATGGTTAAAGATAAATTGATTGTACGTGGGGCATACTAAAAGTGGAATTTGGAATTGGAATTGACCTAAATCGCCTATAAAAAAATTAAAAATAATTGTTTATATATTTTTAACACAATTAACACTAATTCTATTCCTCATGATGTGGCTATCTAGTACAAATATATTTTTTCAAATCTGACTGTTAGTTCCATGGATTAGCGCGTTTAATCTAAAAACAAAAAAAAACTTTTAAAATTTATCCCGCTTAATATTAAGATAGCATCAATTGATCAACTTTAGCAAGTAAAAGTATCGAAGAATCGATATTTTTGTGTATTTTTCTCTGAGATGGACCTACGGACCGTCACGTAGTCGTAGGTACTGCACGAGCTACATTCATTACTCCCGTCTACGTGTACCGTAAAAGAGAAAGGATAAACCGTATCGGTGTTCCCTGAACAAGGTGTTTTCACAAAACCCCACCGTAAGCCTCCATTATTCCAAGTGCAAGAATAGTAGGGAAATTGGGTCAAGTCGAAAAATCCCAAGCAATGACTACCTTATAAACGAACAAGGAAATAAGGGAATAAATAATACACTGTATTACAAATAGAAATTATCTTTATTTTACTTTTATCCTTTATAGTTTCAGTTACGTACATACTTGAAGAATTTGTGAAGCCAAACATCACTATTCTCGAAGGTCTATAGTTTAAAACTATTTATGTACAGGTAAAAAATTCACTACTAATATAAATCACTTCATCGATAAAATTTGTTTATTTGCAGTGTTCAATTACATAATACCCCACGTCCATATAAATAGCTGAGTATAAAATAAGAGTTGGAAATATATGGTAAAAAGGTTGTTTATGTGTAGTAAGTAGGTATGTGAAAGGATTCCTATCCTTGACTACGATTTTTCATGGAAGATAACAAATGATGAGAATACTCAGTTACATACTTGGACGCAAATTTATTGTTTTAACACTGATTCAAGGGTGGAAAATAACTTTTATAACAGGTTCATGATAATCATCATCGGATTGACCTGAAAAAGAAAAATAGCTTTTAATCATCTAAATTAATCTTTTTATCTGGTTTCAATGAATTAAAAAAAAATCATTAAAAGTATTGTTACAAAAAATTATTTTATACTGGGTATTCATGCACATTAATTCAAAGCATTTGACTTATTATAATATGCGTTACAATTTAAAATGTAGAATAATGAAATGTATATCAAATTAGAAAAATCTAATAATACTTTACTCGACCGGGACTCGGGAATCGAGCCCAGTGTCTAGGTATATAATATACAGTATTTACAGTATATTACAGTTATTAAACACTTACCAGAGTCTATATAATATACAGTTTAGCAGTGTTGTTGCGCTCAGATACGATGTCATCCGCCGACATCCTGTAACAGGAAATTACGTGACTGAACTGTCAAACCGTACATTTTCATACAGATTCGCAGAACGCTTTTATTTTATGATTACGTCTTTCAATGCTTAAAGTTGTTTATGACTCCTTTGAACCTGTTTAACTGTTTTGTGATTTCATAAATGTAAGATAATCTAAATCTCTTTTCGGTAATAGCCTTGCTCTATGGTAATAATTAATTGTATCAGGCGTTACTTTGCGGAACTCCATTATTAGGTACAAACCAAAGATATTCTATTTTAATAACGTCTTATAAATCGATGAACTATACGCACGAAAAAGCGTGTGTTTTATGTGTTATTTAAGAAATAATGTCACTTGCTGTAACGGTGCAGGACACATCTGAGGAAACCTGCATGCCTGAGAGTTCTTCATAATGTTCTCGAAGGCATGTGAAGTTTGCCAATCCGCACTTGGCCAGCGTCGTGGACTAAGGCCGAATACCTCCCATTCTGAGAGGAGACCCGTGCCTAACAGTGGGACAAATCGTTGTGTTAGTGGATTAATAATGTTCAATGACTCTCTAGAAAATACTTCCCAACAGTTTGTAGTACTTTGAAATGACGATAGAACCCCTATACAAGCACCGTCTCTAGTGCCTTTATGTAACTTGTTTTGGGGTCACTATGTATTCAAGCAAAACCTGACATCAAATTAAATTACCTAAATTGGATTTTCGGGCTGCCTGTGACAGGTAAGATTTTACATCAGTTACGTTCCGGTAGAAATCGAGTCGACAAATATTTAAATGACTTTGCAGTCAAACGTCCCCCCGCCTCTCTCTATACTATACGTTGCTAATGTTTTCATCAAACTACTTGACCTATTCTTATTCGCTGATTTTCATACTTTGGTCCGATATACTTTGTTTGTCTATAGGTTTCAATTATTTTTAAATCGACTGTAACATGCATTTAATTAATTACTACTACCATAGTACCTAACTATTAATTCCATGGGAACATGGGCAAACATTTTAAACATAAAACAGCATAACATCACTCCAGTGTTTCCTCCAGGGGTAAGCAGAATTACTACACCCGATATTCACCAGTTATTATTAAATAATTATTATATAAGGCTATGAACTTAAAACTCGAGTATAGTTAAGGTCAGTGATTTGTGACTTTCTTCTCTTCACTATAAAGTTAGTTTGAATCTATACTTTGCAGCAACCTGCGAGCAAGTCGTATGATAGTGTATATTTTCAAGCATATATCACCTCCCTTCATTCCACAAAAGTTAGCATGCACGCACATACAAAAATGAAAATATACACCAATATACGTACCGCCACCAACACGTGTTTTGCCCCCAAACGGAGCATCCTCAGGATAATAATAATTGATTCTACGACTGGTAGTGGCAAATTCATAGTCTAATGTTCTATTCCATACAACTTTATAATTTATCAGTATCATATGTTTCAGTATTCTGCCGGACAACGTCGAAAGAGTAAAATAAATACCGAGATTGCTTGAAAAACAGTTAAAAAAAAATATTACCGGAGTTGGAGTCTCGACTGCCCATGACAGGCGCGATTTGCGGTCTCTCCTCGTCCAGCAACAGCTCTCCGCTGCCGGACCACACGGACAGGATCCGGGCCACGCACGTCACGTTCAGTCGGCCCTGCCACAGAACATTCTAGAATTCAAAACGTCAATCAATATGCTAGGTTTGGGTCTCCTCTCGGAATTAGAGGAGTAAGGTTAATTAGAGGGCATAGTCAACGGATGGTAGTTTTCACATGTAGGTTTCTTTAAGATGTCTTTCACTATTACAGCTAGTGACATTTAATTTCTTAAATAACACATAACTTGGAAAATGTGAGAGAGCTGTTATATATATCACGATATAATTGTATACACGCTCTCAAGCTTTACTCGAAGATTCAGTGTAACATGGTTTATGAAAACAGCCAGTACAATACAAGCCAGAAACCAGACAGCCAGCGGTTTGTGTCTAAATTTAATATAATCCGAAATTCAACGGCTGAATGATATATTTTGAGCTCTTGTTTACCAGATACTTGACGGTACATAGCATACCTAAATACTTAAGGTATAAGCCAGCGCGAAGCAATAATGGCTTCCACCTATGATTGGTCCACTTCAGGACACTGTCTAATCATAATCGAGAAAGCTTCAGGCATAAAGCATCAAGAATAGATCAAATATTATTCTTATTTTACGTACCTATATACTAAAAAATTTATAAAACCTTTAATACACCTTTATTATTACGTATCTACTATTCCTTAAAAGGTTCGAGCGGCGTACATAGTTTTTAACAACGCGATGAGTTGTTCAGGCTACTCTCCACTGCGAATTGGAACTATATTATGATATTGAATTAACTTTACACATCTTTTGATATACTTTTCATGATAGTTCAGAGATGCTTTTTTGTGTTGTATTTCTTCAGAGTAAGCAGTGACAGATAAACAAGGATTGATAGGTTGTTATTGTTACCAAAATTACGAACGTACAAGTCTTGCAAGTATATTTTATTTTACGAATAATATAAACTACCTACATATACTGAAAAAAATCTAGTTGAACATTTCGGAATTAAAAGGATGTGACAGACACCGTTCTAATTCCCACCTTGATTCTAATTAGGGGCGGCCATTATTCCCAATTGAATTAGAGAAAGAGTAGTAAGTTAATTTATAGCCTATTTTCCTAATACAGTGCCTAATAAGAGGGACTTATCTCGGGCTCACAAATCCTACTGAATTTGGAAACTCATTCCTTTTAACAAACGGACGAACAATAGAAGCACAAAGTCTCGCTCATCTTTACATTTGGCGGTTATAATAGAGCTTCAGTTCTGTTGTTCAGATATCTTTATATTATCTATGTACGTACATAAAATTTATTTTTTTCCTCATGCGAATCAGTCATTAAGCAACTTCATTATTATGAATCTGATAAAATATACCGGACGGAAAGTCATAAATAAAACCGTGTTTTATATAAGGCCAGTGATAATCATTATCACGTATAAGATGATAATATTATCACAACAACAAACTCAACTAAATTACTAAATTGTCAACGAAAACAAAAAAATCGACAAACTAGGATATCAAATGGGTATCGTTGAATAGGTATATAAAAATAATTTAAAGGTTCATTTTATCATTCTTCATTTTAAATAACGGTTTAGGATTTATAAGGATTTAAAGTTGGCTAACAAGCATTCCTAATAATTTTCAAACTTATAAGTATCATTTGTTTAGCAGTCCGTTTTTTTTTGTTAGATTACCAATTTGTTTCGTTGTACTGTTGTACTCAAACGAAAAAGAAGTGTCTATAATGTTCTGTCAACTTGATTGAAAAATACTGATCTTACACGGCAAAACAATTTGTACCTACATTAAAACATTAAAACCGCTCAAACTTTTGAAAATATTGCGTAATCTTCAATATTGACCCTAAACGATCAAAACATTGCACAAGTTCTGTAGCCTACACTTATAATTAAACTTCTAAGGCCTAAGAATTTTTTATTGCCAACCTTGCGGAAGTGTGACGGCTGAACTCGTAGAACCAGTTGGCTGATGGAGGAGGTTTTATTAGATTTCTCCTCTTCGGCACTAATATTCAATCTGGGCGTCGTTTGCTCGAGCCGAGGAACGAGGCGAGTCGTGCTTTCTTCGTACTTGTTTTTCCGAATGCTCTGAGCATCCGACAGCTCCAAGACGTCGATATTCCCCGGAACGTCTATCACATTGTCGGTCACTGCCTCCTCGAACCCAGAGATTGCATCCCAAGGACTAAAAATTATTCTATTCGCGTCTTCAAGCGAAGCGTCGCTTATCACAGGTTTTCTTAAGGGGTATGAGGTATCAGTCAATGGGATGTCGAGGCCTTTTACCTATGGAAGATAAATCTGATTAGGGCAAATTGTACACCTAAATGAATACTATAGCATTTGTGCTTAATATTATTCCGTGCTTTCGTGCCGAAAAGGGCCACAGAAAGTCACAGAATATACATATAAAATGTACTCTGTGGAATATACACTTAGCAGAATGTACATCAATACGCCTGACATGTCATGTGCTGGTACGTAAGTGTCAATCTTGCTGCTGTCATTTAAAAAACTATATCAAGAAAAGGATGGGTTGCACAATCTGAAAATTTGACAAAATGACGTAATAATTTGGCGATAACAATAACAGTCCAGTTTCGGTTGGGTAACGTTATAGTTTACGGTCACTACTATCAGACGCTCTTTAACTTTTAACTAGTACTGTGATGCAACCCAGCCATAAAATAATCGCATCGCGTTTATTACATAATAGTATTGAGCATAATATTGAGTAAAATAGAAAGAAGTAAAATGGGCTACAAACGCTCAATTAAAATGAAACTGTAATTAACGTCTGCTAGAACCAAGTTGTAAGAGCAAACGGTTATCTGCGAAATAAATATATACCTAACCCGGCCAGGAATCGAACCCGGGACTGTTTGGCAGTCAGGTTTACTCACTATCGCGCCACGAAGCCGCCATCATATGTATTTCCTCCTCCATGGGATTCATATGTCACGTACTGATATGATACTAAGCAAGAAATGCAACAATAAGCACACCTCATATCCATTGAGCAGCCAAGTGAGGTTGGCGGCGGGGTCCGCGGGCGGCGACGTGCAGTTGGCCCGCAGCATGTCCCCGGCAGAGTACCAACTCTTCTGCGCATGTACCTTTGGCTTCGACTCCGGCAGTTCTGTATAACAATATAACATAACATAACAAGCCATTATTTCCCCGATCGGGTAGTCAAGAGGTGTGTAGTACACCCACTTTTCACCAGTTATGTTTAGTTGTTGCCCAGGGATCTAACCCAGGACCTCTAGCTTAGCTTTTGCGCTTGCGACCACTACACCATTATATAGAAAGTTTATGCTTAAACTTTAAAAACTAGCTGTGCTCTCAAACTTTACTGGGCAATTTAAAATGGAGAACCAAAATGAAATTTCAATACAAAATTTACTCTCTAAGTCACTTATTCTCCGATGCTTACTTTGTGCCTATGCTTTAGCTGTTGAGAATTTATGTCGTATTGAGCCAACTAAACGTAGGCTTAAGACTAAACGTTGTTGACATTTAATTGCTTAAAACGTCATTGAGTCAAGTCACGTTCACGTCGCTGTGATTTCGAACTCTCAACTTCTCGTGTGAAATGCTGAATTCTTGGTCACTGAGCTATTACCGTTGTATTATATCATTAGTTTACGTTAAAACTGCGAGATTCAAGACTGCGAGGATGCGGCTGCTGGATAAAGATAAGATGAAAATGGTTTTGTGCAGACGGCGGGCTTGAAGAGAAACGTCGTCATAGAGAGTCGTATATGAGAAAATATATAAATTAGCTGTCGACATTGACTCTGACTTGCACAACGTTTCTTTGTGATAAACAACAAAATACCTCCGGCTTCGCTCCCGTCAAATTCGGCTTTTGATATAAACAATGACTTATTTATCTGCAATTTGCTGCAACAAAAAAATCATCAATACTCATAGAATTTAAATTCGGAACTTTCATCCCTTTTTCAACCCATTGTAGGTAGAAAATACAAGGATGCTAAATTTATAGATATTATTTATATCTATAAATTCAGAGTCCTTGCATTTTCTACGTTATCAGATATCACATATATTAGAATGCTATGATTCTCAAACCTAGGAAACTAAATTAAATTGTTTTAAATACATTATCACTTTTTTGACGTCTGTTGCAAAGCAGCAATTAATATTTTACAATAACTAATACAAACATTCTTCCTATATCCCACCATAAGAGGTAAGACTATAGTCTACCACGCTGCCCAAATATGGATTGGCAGGCTTTACGTATGCCTTCGAGAACATCGGGCTAGTTGGTATCTTCCGGTTTTGGATGTTCTCCTTCAGCGTTAGGGACTAGATATGGGTATGGGTATAGAGATGGGTGTTTGTTATATGGCACGCGGCGCGGCGGCCGCTAATGGCACTAATGGTATTTCTACAGTGTCATAAATTTTCGGACTCACAGCGCCACGTGCGTCCGCGCCCTGTCCGTTTGCTACGAGTATATCAAGTCCCTTGTGGATATTTAATTTCTTACAATGCACATCATTTTATGTTACTTGCATATACATCCAGAACCCCTTGAGTAAGAAGTAGAATTTCAGCCACTCAGCTACAACGTACTAACATCACTTTATCATAAATTTAACTTATCACTGACTCTTCAAGGTCAGTAAACCACAGACTAAAAGCGTATTTGCTATTTCCATGTAGTGAAATAGTCTAGAGTCAGGCGCATTCAAAACAAAGCCAGTTTTGCCAGCTATGCAATTTAATCAGAGGAAGTGACCCGTTTGAAACTTTGAAGCAAATCTGAAAACAATGTTATATGGAGAAAACAAGAAAAATTCTAAATGCAATAAATCACTCTGGCTAGGGCCGTGCGTTTCGGCTGCGTCAACGATGCATATTCATCTTTCATACACAATCCATTTTGGTGCAGAATGTTTCGGATAAGGGGAGCTAAAACCCAGCGACGCTCAAACCCCAAACAGTTGGCGATTGTGCAAACTAAAACTCAGTGCTTTGTGAGGCGGGGCGCTCCAAACCAAAAATAGCAAAAGTGAAAACAATGTAATCGAAGATGACTGTCTACTTTTAGGTAATAAAAGTTTACTGTAAATTTTGTGACTGCATTATATTTGAAAACGCTTGGTCTTATCATTTACTTCACAGTTTTTACCTTCGTAATTGCCCCCTCTATTGAAATCTAGTTTGAACTTTATGATTGCGACCCACATCATAGAATACTTAATAGTAGATACTAACGTACGATAACATTTTCGCATTTTCGTCAAGGTCACGTTATAACGCGTCTATAATTAGGTATATACATTTTTTATGCAGTAGAAGTGAGGGTACCTGGACTATCACGTCGCACAGAGATGCAGTGACTTACTAGAATGTCAGGTGCTAATTTATCACTCTAATCTAATCCGATGTGATGAACGGTCCGATCCGAAAGATCATCTTCAAGTTACTATTGAATTTATTTGTTTACTTGTGCGTATTGCAGTATTGTTCAAAAGATAACAATTACAGGCACAAAGGCGACTCGGCACCGGCACTTCTCAGTGAAGAAGCGAAGCTCTGCTCTGAGTATAGTGAGTATAGTATTTAGTATTTACATTTCCGTTCTGTCGCTAACCTAATTAATGGTTGACAGTAAGTTTGTTAGATGCCTAACGCCTGTTCAGATATAAAGTTAGGTTTGAATACAAATATTTTTAATAGAGTCCTTTGTAAGGATTCTCTCAAAAATGTAAAAAGTAAAGTGAATTCATATTACAACGGGCATACGAAACACAATACAAAGCTTTCGGAATTGTCGGTAGTTATGAAACGTCCCAGGTAAACTTCAACACAGCTGTAACTAAGAGATATGCTTCCACTTTCCTAACTTAAATACTAAAGATTGCTTTATGAAGTTAACAATCACCTACTGAAATAAATACCAGTTAGTAACGGCTTAAACAATCTGAAAACTATGCAGTGCAGCAGTGCCATAATTGATTGAGTTAAGTAACTCAATATGATTTAGTAGCAGTGTATTGGAGTTATTAAAAAGAATTGATTATTTTTGAGTCGTCAGTTTCTTTTAGTCCTGGTAATATTAAATGTGAAAGTTTGTAAGTAAGTTTGGATGTTTGATACTCAATCACGCAATAACTACAAAACGGATTTGGATGAAACTTGGCACATAGGTAGCTGATAACCTATATTAGCACATAGAATTTTTATCCCAAAATATGTTCTCTTCGGATGCTTGTGCCAGACGCACAATATCATCAGATGGCGCTGACACTAATTCTTAACGTAATTACACTTGTATTTAATAAATTATTGGATTATTATGCAACTTAGCGCAGGAGCAGATGATATCCTGATTAACTACCCGATTTATCCCGGAAATATGTTGCCTAGGGAAACATCCCAGCATTTACCATCCCTTATTTTTGGTTGCTCTGAATGAAACCCCCCGGAACCCCTCGGCTTTTCTTTCTATCACTCTTTAGCTACGGGCATAAGCTTGTTCAAACAATAAAAAAAATGTTTTCAACAAAAACATGAATAACTAGATAAAACAACTATGTATGTGTCTATTTTGTTCCTGTCTTTATCAGATATGTAAAACCGGTATTTGTGTAAACCATTTACTTGATACCATTTCACAGTTCTTTATCGCAATACATACCTACGGCTTCTGTGAGATACTGTTTTATTACCGCAGTCGTTTGACATCATATAGGTAAGTAAACATACGCAGTAATACGCACCTTCGCATTTAACTTTAACAATAACCATAAACTAACTAGATAAACCTTAATCAAATATCCCTAGTGTTCTATTCCTGCATTTATTGGCGAACAATAGTTCTAATTTACGATTTACAATTGCACGAGGGTTCGCTTGGATTGTCTGTATTATTTATGGTTTCAGTTTGTAAGTTTCTCTTTCAAACAGAATGAGCTGATTCAATCATGGGATACTTTGTGATATTTTTTATTATTGTTGTTGTTGGTCGTTATTAGAATATGACCAATTTTTTATTTCAAAAATGTATCTTATATCCAAAGAAATTGAAGTAGAGAAGATTTATTTGCTTATATCAATATCGAACTACGAAAGATATGTCATCAATGTAAACAAATAAAAAATAAATCTAACATTCAAAGTAAATAAAACTATCTATGATAGAAAAACAAGTTGTATTTTCTACATCCAAAATAAATGTAGGGTTACCGAAAAGTAGCGTAGAAGCCCTACCTCAATCATTCAATCAACAAGAAAAATACGAAACGTAACTAAAGTTTGAATTCTGCCGTAGTAGAATCACTCTTAACTCAATCCATTGATCAATTTTAACAAAAATATTGCGAAATTGATGTTTCAGTTCAGTTGTTGTAATTGGACTTGAAAAATATTATATATTGAGGGAGACTGAAATTTTAAGAAATGTGTTCACAGGTTGCTAGTGTTAATTTTATAGTTTTTTAATTTATTTACCCACATTTTTTGCGGCTCAATTAGTAAGTGCTTCCATCAAAAAGGATGCCCTAAATCAGAGAGATTGAATAATTTATAATCTCATACCGAAGCAAATTACGGATTTACAAAAACAATTAAATCGATGAATTGGTTAGGGACCATCCTGGCTAAATATAAATACTTTAATATTTGTCCTCTAATCAAAATTATTTCAATTTTATTTTTACAGATTGCCGCCAAATCTTGTTGTACGTGATAAATCATTCACTCACTCGTATCATTCGTAAAAGTCGACATGAAAAAGTTTTGAATTTTAGAAACGTGTTGCCGATTAATTAAATTAAAATGAACATATAGACGTAATTATCAAAATGCAGCCGCCTCAGCCATCAGGACTAGGAGGATTGGTGACAACGCCTATAGACTACTAACTGACTAAGAAACGAAACAAATACAAACTCTACTTTACTTTTACACGCTCACAGGATGACTTTACAAATTAATGAACTTTAGTAGCCCCTCCCATTCCGAGCGGAGACCCATGCCAGAGGGACTATGTAGTAAGTAGTAGTAGTAGCCACAAATCATTTGCTGGATAAAATCTTTAAAAATACTTACCTAATTTGCTATCAGAATACTAAATTTGCTTGTGTAAGTAATAATGATAGATAGAAATTAATTGATTCTAAGCAAATGGATTCAGAAGGCACAGGACCGGTCGGAGTGGCGTCGTTTAGGAGAGGCCTATGTCCAGCAGTGGACCAATAAAGGCTGATGATGATGATGAATCAAATGCATACATTACTGGATGTCATCAGTATAATTCAAGATTTTGTCGACCACGATTAATTCTCGTTGCCTTCTGTCTGAGTAATCAAACATCATCAGTGTGAACTATTAAGTAGACAGCGCTCAGATGTAGCTAAATTTAATTTCCTGTCGCCGTAATCAGGCAGCTAACCTAATAGCTTTAACTCTGTAACAAATTTAGTTTATCTAGTACAACATTGCCAACAGAAGTTTAAATTGCGTTTAGCTGTTTCATAAGCCGACAGCGCGACTGAATCAAATAATTCATATAAATCATGCTTATTTTCATGAAGAATAGACGTTTCCATTCGATGTTGATACGATGCCATAAATTCAGGGATTGTTATCGCTGTTTGTGAATCGTTTTTAAACATTTTTATATTATAGTACCTATTAATGTGGTATCTACATCTGACACAATACGACTATAGACTATAGTTATACATTGTTATAATATGTGGAGGTTAATTTAAATCAAACATTCGATCAATAAAAGTATATTATATTTTTTCACAATATATATCCCACAGAACAGATAAAGTGACATATCCATTATTATAGGTAATTTCTTCTCAGTTGTCCATAGGTAAGTCTAAGTCACTTACTAAGAGCAGCAAATCATACTGAATTACTGAATTTATGTTCAAAATTAGCCTAGGTACATTTATACTCCTCCAGGACATTTCAGGCGCGACCTCTCTTACCCTTTCTACATTTTATCTGTTAACTGTTTCTTTGTCTCACTGTTGGGTACGGGTCTACTCTCAGAATGAGAGGGATTAGGCTTTAGTCCACCGCGCTGGCCAAATGCGGATTCGCAGACATCACATGCCTTGTCGCTTGTCGAAGACCTTCGGATGAGAACATTCGACACTGGTTTAGCCACTAACCCCTCCGCCAATCCGCATTGGAGCAGCGTGGTGGGGTATGCTCTAGACCTCCCGCAGCTATGTCTGTGGGGGAGACCCGTGCCCAGCAGTGGGCTGTCTATGGGTCGCAGCGCACATAGCAGTTAGTGTGAAAAAGCCGTTACACGTTAAATGTAAATATTTAGGTGTAACATACCAACGACCCGCATAAACGCGCTCTTGTAGACGGTGTGGAAGAACGGCGCGTCCGCGGAAACCTCGCAGCGGTACCGCCCGCTGAGCCCCCGCGTGGCGTCGCGCAGCAGCACTTGCTGCGCACCGGATCTCGACACCTAAATGACAAGTCATCGTAAATCTATTTATTTTAGTCTTTTTTGTACATCATCATCATCATCACAACCCATTCTTTATCCCACTGTTGGGCACGGGTCTCCTCTCAGAGTGAGAGGGATTAGGCCTTAGTCCACCACGCTGGCTTCACATGCCTTGGAGAACATTATGATAATATATTCTCAGACATGCAGGTTTCCTCACGATGTGTCCTTCACCGTTATAGCAAGTGACATTTAATTTCTTAAATCGCACATAACTTAGAAAAGTCATTGGTGCGTGCCGCTGGGGTTTGAACCCGGACCGCTCGAGTGAGAGGCGAGTTCGATAGCCACTGGGCTGTCACTGCTTATGCTGCACACCACACAGTAAAATGTTGAAAAATGTTTCTTAAACTTCTTAAACTTCCTTCTTTTTTTTTTTAGAAATTTAAATATAATACAAACAAACTTCACGTGTAGCAAGTTATAAGAGCTATATTATTATATAATATACTTACCTATAATGACGAATCACACTGAATTAAATGTTGTACAATTTTTTTATTACATGTTTAGTGATAAGTCGCTGGTGTATCTTAAATAAATAAATAGATTATTATTCGTACCACAGGTACCAACTCGTCTCAATTAATGTAGTCAACGATTTCCAAAAATCTCCGTCACCAAATTACTCGTTTCATTTCACGGAAAAACATGAAATATATAGAACGAGGAACAGCTCGTATAGCAGGCAATCAAATTATACCGTATCGAAAAATTTATAATATCGTTTTCAACGTCACATTTTAATATTTTCGTCGAGCTTCGCTGAATTTTTAGCTATAAATTTTGAGTGGTTGTGATTACATTCTTTGATACCGTTGTATGTGCGATTGCCAAATATTGTGAAAGGGCAAATGAACAATACAAAGGGTATCAAAATTTGGAAATTAAAAAGATCACACTTGCTTTCTTTGGTAAATTATATTAGCAATTAAAACACATTTTATACCTTCTTACCTATTCATTCCTCTCTACTAGTAACGTATTATTGACTCGTCCATATGGTGAGTCAGATACTTTGTAGACTACCTGTACAATTACTCTCCCGGGCCCTATTGTGGTAGATAACCGAGAAATATAGAGCATTAAGCACTATATATTTATATTAGCACGGTATTTGGGCAATATTATAATAGAAGTTTATTTAAATAATGAATCCGTTGACAACAGTGATTCAAAGAATACTTTTAAACTATTCCCAGTTAACACAAATTCAGAATTATTAAGAGTTAAACCAATAGCATACGAGTACTATTTGATAGATAAAGAAACAGATTTCTAGATAGATGAATTATGAGTTGTTAGCGTTGACTGTACCTTACACAAATATTTAGGTAGGTAAGCTTCTATATGAATGGGTGCAGATAATTTTCTATTGTTTGAGCATTACTACCTACAATGAGTATATGAGTATGAAATTGGGTTCAAAGCGATTTTGAGTACTTTGCTGTATATTGAGTACGCAGCTGGTTGAGTTAAATTGAGCTAAAAGCTTCGATCCATCTTACGGAAAGTCGGTCAATTTTGAGAACCCGCCGAACTAAGAGAAAGCATGCCAGGCCCGCTTTCGCGGGCGACGTCTGACCCGACTCCCAAGTGCCACACTCGAGACCTCTTGACTTATGTCTAATACATACATTACGATTTTGAACGCAAATAACATAACGACAAAGTTCAAACGATCAAATAAAACATGCTGATGATCTGAAATGGCTGAACGTCTTTGCTACCACAGACACACAGATATAAACGTCAAACGTAGGGAACCCTTCTTTTTTCGTCGGGATATACTTTGACTGTACTACAATGAATTGTGATATTCGATTCGTCGATTTCAAATCGAACTGAATATCCCCGATTGCTGATCATAGCGTAGATAAAATAATTTACATACTAGTATACTATACAGTTTTACGCTCAGTCTATCCCTGCTGGGCACTCCCAAATGACGCCATGCGCCACTCCGACCAGTAAAACTATCCTTTCGCTTAGTAACAGCCGGTATTAATAAACCAAACTCAAGTTACAGAAATGACTTGAGTAATGAACTGATCCGGCTTACGTTATCTTGGAGACGGATCATTGTTACGATTTTGCCCTTAAAAAAGTAAGACGACCACAGTACTAGTCAGTACCCAACGCCTCGTCTATAGGTGCCCTTAACGTTTGTTCTCATCTCAGTGTAAACTTTGACTATTC
The DNA here is from genome assembly GCA_944567765.1 of Carterocephalus palaemon. NCBI lineage: Eukaryota > Metazoa > Arthropoda > Insecta > Lepidoptera > Hesperiidae > Carterocephalus > Carterocephalus palaemon. The sequence goes on along the minus strand of OX155643.1, from coordinate 5,864,278 downwards.
GTTATTCTATGAAACGATTTTTAATGTATTATTTTGGCACAATGTTTCAGCTCGTATGTGGCGTTGTGCCAGCGACTAAAGGTTTAACGTGCCGCCACTCCACGACTTTCTTAAGTGATTTTTTGTAGCGCATTCGGCAAAAGCAGTTTAACGAACTAGCAAGATGTCGCATAACTATTGACCCATATGTAATCACTGTTATGGCTTTGTTTATCGTAGCGCTGTAAGCGTCGTTTTGTGTAAATAAACCCACTCGACGTAATAGAGGGAAATGAAAGTAGCTTTGAACTTTCGCTTGGGATATTTGTTCGAGAAATTTTGTTTTAATGGTGTGATCAATTTGTATGCTTTATATAAATAAACATTTGTATTATGGTAAAGGTAAAGGTAAAGTCACTGGTATTATGGAGCTCTTTAGTTACAAAAAGATTCGCTAAATGCAACACAGGACCATTACGGTATCGTATTCTGATATGGGTTGACTGGTTAAGCATTCATAGGTCAGGGATAATAAGACACTAGTAATTGCAAGTTGCAACAGAAGCGCACATGGTCGCTTTTTTTTACTCATACTATCAATCTGTTTGGTGGACAGTTGACTGCTAGTGTGATGTTATGTCGGTACTCCTGTTATGGCCCAGGTAGATGGCTCATCTCTCGAATTCCAACGTCCGTGATCATAGCTAGCCAAAGAGCTATGGGATGTTTAAAATAAAAATAATGGAAAAATGTAGTGGATAGCTAGGGCTGCGCGCTCACTTACTAAACTACCCAAAAAATATCGATGCGGGCACCGACAGTTTAAAGTCGCAAAGGCTGAACATTTAACAGTGTACCGAAAAAGGAACATACACTTACATCAACGCTGATCCCGGTCTGCGAGAATACCCTGGTGTTGGGCAGCTCCTTGGGCACGAAGCGGAAGAACTCCTGCGCACCGTGGTACCACTTGACGGTATAGAGCGCCTCGCCCGTGTCTAGAGACCAGCGGCAGCCGAGAGTTGCGCTCGAACCTACGCCTACCGCTTCTGGCACCGATAGTTGGATGTCGCGAAGGCTGAGCACACCTAGGAGCAAAAACAAAAATGTCACTTTTTTATGAGTTTACAATGGATACTACGTACAGTACGAAATACACTACAAAAAGTTATCCGTAGTAAATAATTCAAAATTAAGACTTATTTTTACATCGCTTATCTACTTAAATTTCCTATGACAGTAGCACAGAATTATTCCATCCGCAAAATTGGCACACGAATCGGCTCGTATGAGGGCTATTAACCTCAAGCGCCACCCGCAACATTACTGTTTAACTAGTTTTTATTTGATTGTGCACGTATTTGAAATCTTCCCGCTGAAAATGTGCGCGAAATGCAATTACTGTTCCGTGCCCGTCGGTACATTGTAACTGTTAACTTTAAAACGTGAGGATCATGAGAAATTCGATCTGATATCCCGCGCTCACTGTCTGAGGAAACAACGATTCAGAATTGCAAATATTATGGAGTACTCAGACATGTTACAAGTATGTAGGTTTAAAGCTAAGTTAAGCTAAGCTGCAACCCATAGACGTCCCACTGATAGGAACGGGTCTTCCCCACAGACTGACGATCTGCGGGAGGTTTATCCACCACGCTGCTCCAATGCGGATTGGTGGAGGTGTTAATGGTCAACCCAGTGTCGAACGTTTTCAAGCCAACCGAAGGTCTTAGACAAGGCTTAGCGATTTTTTTCATCATTCAACAACTGGCACTGACGGCTTAACGTGCCCTCCGAAGCACGGTAATGCCCATGAAATGTTTGCCACTAGCGGTCATCCATCCACAAATCGCCCGCGCCCGTCGTTGCTTAACTCTGTCTCTGTGTCTCTACATGGATGTTTTATCATCAACATATCGCAGCTTGATAAGTGCGAATGAAAGAACCGCCGCCTGAATTTGTGAATGGATCTCTGTAATATATTTTTTCCTTATTATCTGTTTTTTTTTAAATTAATTTGCATCGTATATTCAAAATTTCATACAAAATATACTTAATACATAATCCATATTATCTGTGTTTGTTACTTTCTCTCTCATCATATTCAAATAATTACTAGAAACTTAAATACTATTTTGTACGTAAGATAAAAAATGATTGTACTTTGTCAGCGATCCACTGAAAAAAGAACAGCAGGCAATAATCGTTATATAAGACATTACGAAGTAAAGAACGAGCAGAAAAGTGTATAAATATAACTCTTCGTCGGTAAAAAGGCCACTCGGGTAGGGGAAAGGAAAATATCGTAAATCGGAATTAACATAAGTTGTGCTCACGTACGCATCCAGAGTTTATGTTATAAATGCTATAGGATGCCATCAAACTTTTTTATTCTTTGTTGAAATCGCTATTGAATTATTCATGTTATCAATATTATCGACTAGAAGCCGAAATGGCCATTTACTTTGCGCTTAGTTAACATAGCGCATCACTACCACAACACGATTCTGTAAATAAATCATTATTCATTTTTTCTCTAGAACTCGCTTTTAATATGTCGATCAATAGTTCAGTAAATTAATGTTCAAATTAATTCCTAAACGGAGTTTGATATTGAAATTCAAAATATCACTATAATAGAGGGTAGATAGTTCATTGTTTCTTTCGATCCGAACAGAAATAAAATAAGCGAGTGGAAAAAGCTCTTGCTGTATAAAATCGAATACAAACAACGCATTAAAAACTGTTTAAACACAACTGCTATTTTTAAAACAAAAGTAAAACTACCTATGTGTCGAACAAATATCAGTTGTTTATAACATTTAAATGTTACTGTTACTTGAACGTATAACGGATTTTCTTATAATTACAATTATAAGAAAATCCTTGTATATTCGCTGAGCGAAAGCGTAATAAAATACTGCTGTTATTAGAGGCATCTAATTATACACTACGTACACGTGAATAAATTGGAGCTAATGGAGTAAAGGCATTATACTCGTGCCTAGCTCCTTTTACCGTTTACCTACGGGTAAAGTGATCTCAACGGAATCGCTATGTTGAGATAGTGGATATAGTGATTGATAGTACCAGACAGCTTTTGTTCTAAAAGATGGGGTGGGTGTATGGGTGTATAGGAACGTGGGTCCAACTGGAAAAGACCGAGGCCAACAGTGGGACAAGGAAAGTAACTTGGTTCAGGTATGTTTCACACAGAAAACTGGACTTGTTTTTCTTTATGGCAAGGTTCACAAAGAGGTCGATCAATGTAAATAATATGGAGAAACGAAGTTTGAAAGAAAGATTCTGAGAACGTGTTTGAGCAATAAATGTACCTACTTATGGAACTGTGGGTGGATTTGTGGTGTTTCTCCGTCAGTTCTAATGAGAGCAATACAATCTGCCACATGAGATAATCTGAATAAATCTTTATTCAGATTATTATATTGTCGGGTGTTAAATATATACCTACTACTAACTATACCTTTTTTTTTGTTTTACGAGTGGGAAACCTTGAAGAGGTACCCGAACGTCGTGGGAGCGACGCCGGGTTATGTGGGACCTTCACTCACTAAAACTCACTCGGTGGCCTACTCCGGCGCTACAGGAGGGCTCCGGGATCTCTTGTAGAACGCGCCGGTTCCCTCCGGCGCTGCGCCCAAGACGGGCTCATCCCGGTTTACACAACGCTGTGCAGCCACAAACAGCGTCGTCTTTCCCGACTCCTGAACTTAAGCACAAAGACATAGCTTTTTTCTGATTTAGCCGTTTTTTTAAAAAAAATCACGACCATATTGATGTTTTTAGTAAAAAAATGCCTTTGATAAAAATTTATTAAATCGGATAAACATCCATAAACTAAGGTAATGTACACAATGTAACAAAGTAAATGTATTAAAACTCTATATATTAAAGAGGTATAGAAAGGATAGGTATTGGTTCGTAAATCAAGTGAACGCTACGTGATCAAATTTAAGATCAAGCCAATACACAACTCTCTTCGACAAGAACTCATTACAAGGTAACCAAATTCAATTTAAGGTTCCAGCCACATCATAATATTCCATCCCGTGTGCCAGTTTAATACGAGTACATTATGATTCGGATTTATTCCATCAGAATCTTACACATATTTTTATTAATAAATATATATAAACCTCAGGCCTTTCTGGGGCAAAATGATTAGAAAATTTTGCTTCGCATTCGACATTGTGATTTTCAATATAAGAATACTTTTCATAAAAATGTATTGTCGTCATCAAATCCTTACGTAATTGGATATTCCGGAGGTAATTCCTAAACATATTTATATTTGTCCAGCTGCAAAAATATATGTATATGTGTGTATATGTGTATGTAGACTGTGAAGAAACATGTAGGTAATTACTTGATTCCTAAATTAGTAACTAGGCAGTAAGCATTTTATAAAAATGATTCCAGTATCAGGGAGTTATTTTACAATACTTTTCTTCACATTATATTTTATATCTTATTTTAATTTGTATCATACCACACTTATAAAGCCAACCGACAGAATGCTGAAGTAGAGTGACGTGAGCAAAAACTAAGGCGGAAAGTTAATTTTTTTTTCGTTCTACATGGCCGGTTCTTGTATTAAAAAGGTTTGGTCGGATATCAACTCTGTTTTCAAGAACATGACTCAGACAAAATGAGCTTGGCGATCTATGCAGGTAAATGTACAGATAGATAGTACCAATAGGGGCACCACAGAAAAAATCATAATGTCATAGTAGCTAGCTACCCAGTGCAGGGCCTGGGCAATTTTCCTTTTCCAACAGCTGTATTTTAGGAGGAAATACTTACTTAGGAGGAAATTTTTAGGAGGAAATACTTACCAACAATGTATATTGAATGAGTAAGTTCAAAAAGAACTTCTTTGCGAAGACTTCCATAATGTACATACTCGTATTTTTGTACTTACGTATATATGACACGTGTAGGTACATTTGTATATATTGACAAACGAAGCTGGAATTTTTCATACCTGAACTTTGCACGAAGATTAAACGATAGATAAAACGAGTAACTTAAACACTGGAACAAGTTTTCAACGGGTTTAGCGACTATTTTAAACCGATAACAGTTATACACAGAGTTTTGAAATATTTGGATATTTTTTTAGTATTGATTTCAACAAATATTACGATTTAATGATTTTTTTATTATGATTCTGTGTAATATAGTTTTACAATGAAGAGCATTGTTTATTATTGTTATTGATTCCTTGCCCGTTTGTATATTTATTGAATCTCTTCATTTAAATAAAAGATTATTGATATTTCTTAAAATGGTTCTCAAAATTCTTAACTATTTGAAACAAACACAAGCGCTTAACTCGTAGAAAAAATCTAACAAATCCCCGAGTATTTGCTACTATTACGTATTAAAAGGAGACTATGAGACTATGCAAACGAATCTAAATCGCAGGCTTTATCACGAACACCTCTAGGAACCTTGAAAATGCAATCGTTGCAGAGACCGGATATGCTATAACAGACGAACAAAATAAAGTTAAGTTATTGAAATCATACAATTACAGGTGACGGTTATCCTTACCGGAAGAAAATGTTTTTGAAGTACCTACCTAGTACTACCTAGTAAACATTAAAGAATGCTTGTAGAAGGAGATCTTGCTCTTCCAAATATATTAAAATATGACATTAAGTAACAATTTTGCTATTTGTAATGTAATGTACACATAAATTTTCAGTTGAGAGACACTGTGTGTACATGTGTATTGTGACTACAGAACAGTTGTGATTGTGACAGAATGTAGCCCAGTTTAACATAAGTAGGTATTTAACAGCGAGATCGCGGTTTCCATAGTACCGATTCAGGTACATATGTCAGCTGTATGTGTTCTGTCTGCATGTTTTTCCATCTGAGTCACCATCATGAGGTTTTATTTCGACAAACCTTAGAGAACATTACGGAGAAATTATTCTATAAGATAATCATTAGGGCTGGAAAATTGCGTGCGAAGTGGAGTGAAACCCGTACTACAGAGTAGCTTAGTACTCGTAGTAGGGTCTTAATAAAGAAAATCGTGTGTCAAATTGTTGCCGAGATTGGAATTTACCAGACAGATGATTTCATACAGTGATATCTGAAAATCTGGAAATATTTTACAAAGATATTTATCACTAGTGGACGCCCGCAGCTTCGCTCGCGTGGAATTAGACATAGTTTCGTTTACACCTAGTAATAATGTCACTAAGTAACTGAGTGAAGAAACAGCTTTCTAATGGTAAAATAATTTTTGAAATCGGTCGAGTAGTTTCTCAGTAGATATTCATTGGTAAAAAGAGTGGTGCAATACTAATTAGCGATGATCACTCATGCAAAGGAACGAGACGGATCTCATTACAGTTCATCCCAACAAACACAGGATTTTCCTAGTACAGACTTCAGACTCTAATATAGCATACTCTGATAGCACATATAGAACTTCTGAGAAAACTGTATCTTTACTATTATATAAAAAAGCAATCGTGCTGCTCAAGGCGTGGACTCTGATTAAGCAACGGACATGGTAGAATTTCCGGCCAGCCTGAGCCTGGCTAGGGTCGGACAAGATGAATAAACTCAATACAATACAAATACTATTTATTGTAAACCACATATATACATTTACATATCAAGAACAAGATACACAAAAAACAAACTAAAGGCGGTTTTGTGTTGCCGCTCGTTTATTGATTTGATTTACTAAGCTGTTTTAAATACATACCTATTACACTAAATTTGAAGACTATATCGACCCAAATGCTTCCATAATGTGATATAATTTAAATCACAATATAGCAAATACATCATGGATGAATTCGGCGTTTCAGCCGATTTTATGTCAAACCGACTTCATTAAAATTCCTATTGACGTGCCTAACAATTAATCAGTGACCCAGTAATAGATTCATTGTTGTTGTTTAAACGTCGGTGCAATTAGTTGATGTGATTCAGTGATCACATTTAGCTAATTATTCTTATACAACAAGTGATGGCAATATTATCAGTTGGTATACATTATCAGCAACGGTATACCGAAAATATCGCCGTCGTTTTGTAAGCTACATGATTCTATTTCAGATCCATATTTTTAGATTAAGAAGATAGAAGTATTGTTAGTAAGGGTTTTCACACCACCATAAATTTTGGTAGAACCTGTATACAGCTGCCCCACGATTATGCCTAAATCACACCGATTCAGTTCGTGAAGTAATTTACTTTATATGTAAACTTTCTTACAGCGAGACAGCCCAGTGATTATCGAACACGCCTGTCACTTGAGAGGTCTGGGTTGAAATCTTAGCGGTACGCATCAATAAAGCTATGTGCGTTTTAAGAAATTAAATGTCACCTACTTAGCAAATAGAGTACAACGAGTTCAAGTAAACGGGTGTTAACCCGTTATATGTTATAAGTAAGAGTTCCGCAAGGCTCTGTCTTAGGCCCGTTTTTATTTTTAGTGTACATACTCGTAAATGATCTACCCTTTACTGTGGAAAATTTCTCGAAAATCGTTTTGGTTGCCCACGACATATCACTTGTCTTTAAAGTTAAACTCAATACAGAAATCAATTAAAATCAAAATAAAACATTAAATATTATCATCAATGACTGGTGCCTTTGCCTACTGTAAAAATTCAGGCGATGGTTGTCACCCTAACCATTGAAATACTGCAATTGTTGGACCAAACGGTTTTCTTATGAATAACCATTGACTCTAAACACCAGTAGGTCGGCCACATCAAAATATTGTCCGGCAAATTAAGTTCTGCTAATTATGCAGTCAAAAAGATCAGACATATCGCTGATATAACAACAGCTTGGCTCGTTTACTTTAGATACTTTCACAGCACATGTCTTAAGTCAATATATTTATGAAAACATTATGTAAGTATGTACGAAAAAATATTAGTTAGTTTGTCAAAAAAGCAGTTTACATAACTTTAATATGTACAAGAAATAAAGAATAAATTGAAAGTACCCACCTGGCTCTAGACCAAATTAAAATCAGAATCTTTTATGGGGATCTGTGTTCGCTTCTACATTAATACCCGGAAGAATCACTTATCTCTCAGAGAATAAATTTAGATCTTACATTAAACAAAACCTCGCTTGGTACGATGTATCTCCACATTAGTTCAATAAAAATTTACCTTGATGAAATTATAAAAATTTTAATTTTGAAAAGATGATTTTCTTACCGTGTTTTTCTCGGTAACATCAACTTAGTGAACTGAAGGTAGGTAAAAAATGGTATGAGATTTATTATGTGCATACAAATACCATATAATGAAAAATAAATGTATCTGAAACTGAATCTGAATCACCTGCTGTTACGACGAAGGAGAAACATCGTGTAGAAATCTGTCTTGAGAGTTCTATAATGTTCTCGAAAGCATGTGAAATCTTCCAATGGGGCAGACCTATCTTCCCAACATTGGGACATGAAACATTTTTAGTAGGTATATAAATTTCAATGCGTTCTTATTTTTACCCCTTTTGCGTATAAATCCAACCAAAAAATAGTTTTATGTCTTCGAACTTCCCGTATCATCAACAAAACCGCTGTCGTAATCTGGATACTTAATTTCGAAATACATTTCTCTTAGTTGGCCATAAATGTCAAGACGGCGAATAATTCACCAAAAGTTTCACGGAGTCAGATTCGTAGTGACGTAAAGTAATGTCTATATTCTGTACCAGATGAGGCTTGCTTATGTCTTTGTGACAATAAATATCTACCGATTGGTTTATTACTTACCAGTAGATACGGTAATCTACTTAATTAAAACTTCATTGCCCACAGATTGACTGTAATCTAGTAGCGTCCTACTGCATGGGTCTCTTTCGTACTCCACAACGCCGCAACAGTGGACATTGTTGATGGAGATAATGGACAACCAGATTTTCGTAAGTTTAGTTTAGGCCACCCTATGAGATGGTCTGTGCATTGTGATCATATCGGTCTTGCTCCAAGACTCTTGGAAAATAAAATGTATCTGATTACTTTAATGTAACTAAAAATGGTGTGAACTGCGAACAATATTATTTGAACGAACGATTTCTTTGCACTCATTTTCTAAGCGATGGGCGAGACGCTACTAATTTACTTATAAGTAATTACATCGGAATAAACTTAGGGCATGTGTTTCAAATCTATATATATAAAAGAAAGTCGTGTTAGTTACACCACTTATAACTCAAGAACGGCAGAACAGATTTGGCTGAAAATTGGTAGGGAGGTAGCTTAGAGCCAGGAGACGGACATAGGATACTTTTTATCCCGTTCGACAGCGTTCCCGTGTGACTTGACATGAAACGTCAGTCACTATAAAACGTGGTATAACAAAAAAGAATCAGACTCGGAATAACAAAACGCAAATGACAGCTATGTAATTGACGTATAATGACAGCTATGTAATCTACTATATAAAAATAAGTCGGGTTTTCCTTCCTGACGCTATAACTCCAGAACGCACGAACCGATTTCCACGGTTTTGCATTCGTTGGAAAGGTCTCGGGCTCCGTGAGGTTTATAGCAAAGAAAATTTAGGAAAAATTTCAACAGAAAAGCGGGAAAAATCTTTTTTCACATACAGCGCCATCTCTGATACATAGCATGTACTACAAACCAATATTTTAAGTAGATGGCGCCGGTGCGTGATAGGTAGTGGTAGGGGTAGATGTAGGGGTAGTGTTAGTGGTAGGTGTAGTGGTAGGGGTAGTGGTAGGGGTAGTGGTAGGGGTAGTGGTAGTGGTAATGGTAGTGGTAGGGGTAGGGGTAGTGGTAGGGGTAGTGGTAGGTGTAGTGTTAGTGGTAGGGGTAGGGGTAGTGGTATTGGTAATGGTAGGGGTAGGGGTAGTGGTAGAGGTAGGGGTAGTGGTAGGAGTAGTGGTAGTGGTAGGGGTAGTGGTAGTAGTAGGTGTAGTGGTATTGGTAGTGGTAGTTGTAGTCCACACACTTACATGAAGTTCTCCCAAAATATTCAGTAAAAATTATTTATATGGCAAAACAATGTTTGCCGGGTCAGCTAGTATCCTTATATATTTGTACGAAGATCCCAACAAAGCAAATTACGTATTGCAGGAACACATGATAAAGTCAGACGACAACGCTAAGGCACCTATCTACTTACTTCACAAAGGAACAAATTATGTACATAATATGTGTGGTATGTACGATGTACATAAATTGATAAACATATCCTCCTTTGGCTGCGCGCATTCGGTATTAATAGGGTTGACTTGACTACACATCACACAAGTTGAGACTTCGAAATACTTAAAGCAATTATTAGACTTCAAAGGGGTACCAAGGACTGTTTTTAGAGGACTGAGGGTTAAGTTTTGCTTATGCCCCAAAACATTCTAAAGGGTTAAATAAATGACCTCATGCAATCGATCAGGTTACATTCAGTATCGCTGCGACCCATAGACGTCCCACTGCTGGGCACGGGTCCCCCCACAGACACTGCTGCGGGAGGTCTAGATCATACTCCACCACGCTGCTCCAATGCGGATTGGTGAGAATATACATTCAGTATGAAAAAATACTATACTCGTGATGTTACATACTGAATTAACTGTTTATCCCTTTTGATGCTACCTAAATTGACTAAAGTTATCCGGCAAAGTACATGGGTATCATAAGTACATGGGTATCTACTTCACTAAATTAAAAAATAAACCTGCCCAATAACACACATCACTAGTCTATACTAAGGTTTGGCATAGGGATTCTCTCGAAGCTACCATCATACGGCCTACCTGAGAGGTTGTGCACCTGGGTCACTTGTCCGAGCGTGCTATTCGGGTCGTTGTTGACGGTCACTGCTCGGACATGAAACGTATTAATCCCTGCGTTCCCCAAGGTTCTGTGTCGTCTCCTACGCTGTTCAATCTTCATATCAATGACATGTTAGAGCAGAGCCCTGGCATGCATTGCTATGGATGACAGCACTGGTGACGCGCATTACATGGGCCGTGCGGATACCTCTCATCTCTTGTGGAGGAAAGTAGGAATAAACTTGTGTCTGAAGTTGAGAACTCTCTGGAGCGAGTCTCAGAATGGGGACGACTAAATTTAGTCCAGTTTAATCCTTCGAAGACACAAGTTTGTACGTTCACCGCTAAAAAAACTCCATTCCAAAAAAGACAAAGACGTACAAACAAAAATTGCAACATACCAAGTGTACAGTTCTTTTATGTCCGTAAGTAAAATCTGATTCGCTAAAACATCGAACTAACTTACCATCGGCCCTACCCAACCCTCCCCGACCTATCACCTTGTATAATGAATGAAGTGTGCTGGCTATCCCGAACCAATTTTTAGCGTTCGGCAGGTTGAAATACGGGACATATTGGCACTTTTGAGGAATATCCCAGCCTCCAGGAATACCAATAATCAGCTTTACTTAAGGGATTGGATTCGAAACTCAATTGTATCCGGAGTGATTTTAATAATTCATCCCCTTAGCTAAGTAGAGAAGGCGAAATTTTCGATAAGGTTGTTCTATCTCTCTATTTTATATATATTTACCATATTTATTTATGTATTTTACTACATTACTCCTCCTAGATGGGTACACTATTAATACTTTTTTTAAAGAAATACTATCTACTAAATAAATAAATAAACATTGAGCCAGCCATTAACCCCGGTATAACACAGCTTTTAAAATGCATTTTAACTTGCAAAAAAAAGAACTATAAAAAAGCACTAAATGAATATACACAAAATTTAAATTTTGTAGGTGAGTCATGGAGTTATTACGTAAAGAATAACCTAAATTAACTAGGGTTTCCCAATCAAATCACTGCCAACTATAGTAACACGCAAATGTTAAGGCTATTATAATATTTCCGTTTCGTGAATGTCTCTAGTAATGTCAGAGGAGACTTTTTTTTATAAGTATTAGTAGAGTAAGCAGTATATAAGTATTGATATTGGCCATACTTACTTCCACCAAGCCACAACAATATGGCGGCAAGTCGAGAAGCCATGCTGTGTCTGCAGCGGTGCGAGCGACGCCTCATGTCGAGAGCAGCGCGCGCCGTATCGCGCGCCATTTCCCTACATCTTCTCTCATTTTAAACTTGGCATTAAACAAACTTTCTATCTCTTGAAATCAACTCATAAGCTCGATCTCATGGTGATTTGTCAATCTACTGCTCTTCAAGTTACCATGGACAATCTGAAACAAAAATGTATCTATGTTTTACAAATTCGGTAAGTAACTCATTATTTATTCAATAATATGTAGGGATTCACTGCTTGACATTGGCCTCCCAGAGCAATTATATTATTTTATAGACCTTTATAAATCCTTTATGTAATGCCTCCCATTAAAATATCTTGTAAACGACTGCCCATGGACGCGACATCGACATCACGCCGACTCTGGCTCTGAAGGATTTTGTAAAGTACAAGTTATTTTTACAAATAATATTTTGCATTTATTTGCTTCCAAAAAAACTGACAAATCACAAACTTTATGTTTGACTGATAAAAACAGCATAAATTACATAGACAATACAATCTGTGATAAATTATTATAACAAATTAATCAAAGTTATTCTGTTTGCTTCTCAACTTGTTCAGTACCTACCAGCCGTACGTACTCATTTGTGGTTTTGGGTCCGACAATACTCGATAATATCTAACCATGAATATTGCTCAAAGCTGACAGTTATAGAAAAATAAGAGGAAAAAGGCTTCATGATACAACGAAATTATTTTCTTTTGCATAGTCCTGCTTACGTAAAGCAAAGGCTTCACTCCAAAATTAAGATGACTATGATAGAGTCATAAATAACACGCATCGGAGATATTTGCTTACATCGAACAAAGGCGAAGTTCCGTTGTAATAAAACCGGGAGGGATCTTTTCATTAAAGCATATCGTGGAGATCGGTGATTTATCACCTCGCGAGACACTCCATTCAAAGCGTGCGTTTTGTTGTCTAGAGATCGATTGGCCCCGAATAAAATACATTCGCCAATTGAATAGCACGCCCCAGCGCAATGTTTCAGTGAAAGCGACACTTTTTCAGTCGAGAGAGAGAACTAATGGCTCACGCACTAACCCCGCCTTTCAATAAGCGACCCGCGCGCCTGTCGCACCAACCCGGCTAATCTATCCGGCGGCCGTGTTTTTCGATTCAATTTAAGATTCAACTCACTCACTACGTTTCGGTTGCGTTTTACCCTGCTTTCACGCTACTTAGCTTATCTTAGCGGACAGAACCAAAAGTGTTTGGGTAACACGCGTTTTATCTAAAACTAGGCTTAAATAGACGCCTGTTTGTGTTCACGGACTTGTATTCAAGCCGGATATAAAGTGAAACAGTTCGAAGCAGAGAAAATTGGTTTCCATGTAACATGTAGGAACACGTTGTTATAACAAGCGTTTTCACTTGTGTCCAATGGCTAAATGAGTTTTGTGACTATTTATAATTTTCGATTTAAAAGCAGCAGTTTAAAAGAATTTTTGTTTGTTATAGTTATTTATTTATTAATAAAAATTGTTATAGTTGCAAATACAACATTAAAACAGTTCCATGTTCATCCATTCATTGATCATCAAATTGTAAAAAGAGTTTTTGTCCGTTTCGTTTAGAAATGTTAGGTACCTATCATAATATCAAGATTTGCTTTGCATGGTTCAAGAGTTACACGTGTGTATGAGTAATTTAAGTGACTTTTAGGTGGGAAACGTCAGCGTTGAAAACAATGTGAGGAGATCTGTGAGATATTACCGCAAGTAATATTTTATATATACCTAGTTATATTTTTATTAATTACTACAAGTAATAAAATATTCATAACCGCTGTATATTAACTTAAATTTAAATCCTCCAATCGAATAAAATAACAGATACTACAAACTACAATAGAATTTCAGCATATAAATTCTAATATATCCAAGCCAAAGCTAATATGGATTTACATAGCAACTCGTAAAGTAAGAGCAGCGCATTGGGCTTAGGCTGATTTAGTAAAGTTTTAATATTAGCGTGTGCGGGTTGGATAGTGTCGCACCAGGAATTGTGGCTCGGACGGATTATATGGATAGCTATTTCACGACGCTGTTCAATAACGTATTCTACAGCGGAATATCGAGCTTTCAGCATCGAGGATTCCGTCATGAATTAACCGTTCAGTAAAATTAAGCTGCTTAAGGTGTGATCGAAAATTGGATAGTGCAGCAATGACAAACTTATTACTGACACATGCATGTTGAGAAGGAAAGGTAGTAAACGAAAGGGGAAGGGAGGGAAGTGTTTCACTTCAAGCGGTTTATATAAAAAATAAATGAATAATGCAAGTCACGGACGACTGAAACGGGCTACTTACGAGTAATACCTATTAGTCCTTATTCCCATAGTCGTAATATATATATAAGAAACTCAAGCATGCCGTTTATGTCATTAGTAATACAATTAAGAATTAGGCCAAAACTGGTGCCATGCTGCTGAAAATTATTGTTTCAATAAGATAGATAAATCAGTCTCACTAATAATTATGTTTTTGACATGTTTTCTCTAATTAACAGATAAAATACAACGTACAACTCCTAAATCTGTTTAAAATCTAAAATCACTCATGCATAGAGCCGTGGACCGCGATAAAATGACTGAGTGGTTTTCGAGAACGAGTTTCGTTCCGTAATTTATATAAAGATGCTATTCGGAACAGACTTACTCGGTATGTGTACACATTTACTGCTAAGTCATTAGATGCAGACATTGAAGTATGGGTCTCTTATCTGAATGAGGCGAGCAAGGATGTAGTCCACTATACACTGGATATAGTCAACAACCGTACCTTGGAAAATATCTCGTATCCCTCTCAATATCTCTTGCCTTAGTTGTAGTTGATTGTAGCAAAAGTAATATTAGTATTATTTCTTAATAATATAACTCTAACGAGTCCGCGTCTGTACATTGAATAAATCTTGAAATAAAATTATTAAAATTGATTTTTTTACAAAAAGCTTTTTATAACTTTTTTTTTATTTTCATGCATTGTCATCGGAACCAAATATGTGTGCCAAATTTCAGCTCGATAGCTTCAGTGGAAGTGGGTGAAATATTGATTGCAAGATTCCAGGACATACATACAAGATACATACGAGTGAAGTTAAATAAAAGGTTTTAAAAATATGAGCGGTTAAAGAATAGCTGGCAACCTGGCAAACGAAGCACGCTCCAATATCGATACTTCAAAATGACACTGACATCAGCTATGCTTTGCTTTTATCTGATACGATATCTTGCGCGTAGATATCTTATGTATCTTATCCATATAGATATATAGATATAGATATATACCTTATCCATTAAAAAAAAGAAGGCTATTATTTAGTATTTTGTGCAAGCAATAGCTCCCACCACCACCGCCCCATCCTTTTGGTTTCAGTATACCACATTTGGTCACGGGTCTCCTCTCATAATGGGAGGGATTAGGCCTTGATTTAGTATTTACTCTAAATTGCTAATAAAATAGAGAGAATAACAAGCAGTAAAAATATATAGCTTTTCCACAATATAACCTAGAATTGTGCACGCCCGTAAAATAGGTGACAAGCACGACCCTCGCCTTCAATATCGATGCGTCAAGCTGACACTCTACCACGCGGCTCCATTTTAGTTGACACTTTATTTTATTCGAACCAATTGCATGTCAGCGCTCTATTTAGAAAATAGACGCTTTGAATTTTTAAACCGCATTACTAACATTAAAATATATCAACATCACTAACAATAAAATATATCAACTAACTTTTAAAAAAGAAGCAATATCTATCATTTATACTACCCAAGTATTTAACGAGTTGGTTTTCGGGTTAACCGAGACTGTCCAGTTTGAAAGAAAAAACAAAACTGTGATAAGTAATTTCTAAATTTGTTTAATAATAATATTTTGACATAATTATCAATATACATATTATATATTATATGGATCTAACCGAATTATAATTATAATTTTTTTTAACCTTTTTAACTAAATAATTTGTGTTACACCTACACTTGTGTCTCAAAAGCTAGGTCTAAGGCTAAGATAAATCAATTTGAAAACTTAATATCATAATTATCATCGCCATTGGCCGAAATCAGGTTTTCTTTTTTATACAAATAACTAGTGGACGCCCGCAGCTTCGCTCACGTAAAAACGTCTGCCCGCGTTCCGGTTGCCCATTGACTTCAAAAACGGCAAAGTTTCATACTAACTTTGCACCCCCGTTTTACACCCTTAGGGGGTGAATTTTCAAAAGTCCTTTCTTAGTGCTCCTCTACGTTACAAAAGGAACCCCTGTGCAAAATTTCAAGTTTCTAACCCTTATAGTTTAGGTCCTGCGTTGATATGTCAGTCAGTCAGTCAGTCAGTCAGTCAGTCAGTCAGTCACCTTCTCCTTTTATATATATAGATTTATATGAAATGAAAATGAAAAATGAAATAAACAAAGACACATTGCACAAATACAGACGCATCTCACTACTTAAAAAAAATCTTATTTCATGTCGACACAATCATTAGTGAATAAAATATAATAATAACATAATGACCTACCACGTCACCAAATAAGAAAGTGTTTACGCACGAGTAAGAATATGAATGAACTTTATTTTATTACGAGTTAAGGAACTTTACCGTTAGTTGCTGTTAGTTGACTTTCCTGACACGTTCCCGACTCTACTTCCAGACTTGTTGGACATGTTTCGCGAGTTGATTCGACAACTTGTCAACAAATACATATTATCTCTCTGATACGTCCGATATTATCAATAAGCTGAAAAGTTTTCTTAAGCACACATAGACATTATACAGTCGGATCACCGTTGTTCGATAACAATTGTTAACTATTTTTATCCATATTCCTGCTGATTTATTCTAGTACGAGGGACAGTTATTACAGTATACTTAAAACAACAGTTTTTTAGTGTTTAAATATAATAATGTTGGATCATTATTAACATTGTAGAGCTCAGCAGGTGAAAAATAAAGCACTGCCATTTGCGAATAAAGTAACGATACAAATTTAATTATTTTTTTGCACTTTTACCCACTTTGCCTCAAACGAAACAAGAGAAACACGCGCATTTTCCAGCTTTTATAAAAAAAAAATATACGAGTGTGCTATAGACCACACGACTTAAGTAAAACTTCTTTAGCTCCATCTATATGTGCTAAATATATATACATGCATATGCATATACATATTATATTTAGTTCCACAAATATGTATTTAAATTTAGTATGGGGTTTCATTGATAAATAAATACATATATTTGAATAGTCATAATTTCATTATGCCCCAGCAGTGCAGCATTTCATTTCCCGCTGACATAATAAGTGCGTTAGGGAAAATGCTCGGAGCCATTAATAAAATTATTGCACTATATAGCGAAGTTGATTGCCATTCAGAGTATTTCTTAACGGTCTGACAAAATTTAACGACACATAAAAATCATTGTCCGGCGATGCGAAGGCAACACTAGCACCCTGTTTTTTTTTTATATACTGACTGTGACACTAGCCCGATGATATGAGACTAGCCCCACGGCGATTGACACCGATTATAGCTCAACATACTCGTAATTTGTCATTACTGTGGCTCTAAAATCTACCTATGATATGATTTAGAGTCATATCCATAATCCTATATGTGCTCCTGTATGGCAGCGTAACTTGGACCCTAAACAAACCAATGGAAAAGAAAATTGAGGTATTTGAAATGTGGGTAATATAGACGTATGTTAAAAATACCATGGGCCGCCAAAGTTACAAATGCAGAAATACTAAATAGAATGAAGAAGAATTTAGAAGTTTTATTATCAGTAAAACGACGGACACATATTATGTAGAAATGACAAGTATAATTGTTAAAAGAGAGATTAATTAGAGGAGAAAATAAATGAGAAACTCCATGTACAGCCACACTTGGGGTTTATACAATCGAAGCCGGTGTTGTGTGTACGTGAAATAGTATTGCGGCCTGTTCAGCACACCGAGCTTCTTTGCTGCAAGTTTGGCTTTCTTTTCCAAATTACGGTATGCAGATCGCTAGAGATGTCGACGCCCAAAATCCCAATCGATTTTCTGATGGTGATTACTGTGCCTTCAAAACGCGGAGCTACGACGAATGGAGTTTTTTAGCGGAGAACGCGCTAACTTTTGCCTTCGAAGGGTTAAACTTAACTAAATTTAGTCGTCTCCATTCTGGTCCTCAGTTCTCAAATATTGTTTTTAAGGTATTCCTACTTTCCTCCATAAGAGACTAAGAGGTACCCGCACAGCCCATGTAATTCTCGTCGCCAGTGCTGTCATCCGCATGGCAATGCATGCCAGTGTTCTGTTCTAACATGTCATTAATATGCAGATGAACAGCGTGGGAGACAATACAGAACCTTGGGGGACATCGGCATTAATACGTTTTATGTCCGAGCAGTGACCGTCAACAATGACCCGAATAGCAAAAATTTCGTCCAAACTTGGTATAAGATATCAACAACAATCTTAACTCCTACCGGGCAAGCACAAATAAATAATTAGCACTACGATTTTGAATTAGGGTGGGAAAGTTTGTTGGATTAATGGACTTGCCTTGCTTGTCCCAGTTCAGTCTGCAGACTTTTATTTTGTTTTTTATTTGTGTTTGGTACAAAACACTTTTAATTATTTTTTATATGCTATACTAACTTTGTGCCCAGTGTAACCCAGTGGCTATCCAAGCGGCGACAGCCCAGTGGCTATTGAACGCGCGTCTCACGCGAGCGGTCCGGGTTCAAATCCAAGCGGCACGCATCAATGACTTTTCTATGCTATGTGCGATTTAAGAAATGAAATCACTTGCTGTAACGATGAAGGACACATCGTGAGGAACCATGCAGGCCTGAGAGTTCTTCATCATTCATCTTTCTTATAGGAGACCCATGCCCAACAGTGGGACAGTGAAAGGGTTACGGTGGTGGTGTGGGTCCGCTTCTTTATGCCGACGAGGGTAAAATCACAATTAATTTATCACACGGTTAACCAACCAATGTAAATATTTTTTTTTGTTTAGTTTTGTTCAGGAGTGTACGCCGTGCCCGCCGCGAGCGCGTTCTATACCTATATGCATGTCAGTGGTTGTTGTTGAAGCACTGTCGAGGCTATTGCTTTGTGATGGGTAACTCGGAGCAGTGTTCGGTAAGTTAAGAGATCCGAACACTGCCCCGCCGATCTTACTTTAAACTAACTTAGTTTTATTTAAGATAGCTCGTTGTCAATAAATCTAGGCAACCTCAGTGTCTGAAGTTAAGAGTTTTCTAATGGAAACTAATGATTTATGAATCCGAGACGTGGGCTTTTGCCGTCAGCATCTGTGAGCTTATAGCTCTAGCAAGCTGTAATGGATCTTTTGAAAACTGATGACGAGATAAAATGGAGACTACGACTCTGAATTAAATAGAAAGATGACCTAAAGAATACAGAAGAAAACCTTCAGAGGGCAAGCTTCCGATGACTTCAAGGAAGGGACCACAATACACTACTTACAACATAATTGGTGCTAAAGATACTGAATACTGTTTGTTGTTTTGTTGAATTATTTATCCTCATTTAGGTCTCATACTATACAAATAATAGGGTTTAGATAAAGTATGTGCCCCCGGGAATATTTTTCTACAGGCGTCCATATTAGTTCTCCAGGCTAGTAACACATATGTTACAGACTGGGAACGAAGCTTCTATGAGTCTCATTCTTAGTCAATCATGAGTAACATAGGAGGTGTAGTTTGATCACCTGCTGTTTTCAAAAATATATCCATTTATACGAGTATATTCATTTATAATAAGTGTGTTTGTTGGATTGTTCTACTTCTCCTTAACAGATTGATGGGTCAAAGTGATGTTTTGCATAAGTACACATACTTTTTATCCCGAAAAATTGCACGACTCCCGTGAAATAGACATGGAAATGGATCGGTGAAACTTCACCCACTTCACTGCTGCGACCCATACGCGAGCGAAGCCGCGGGTAAAGTTTGTCGTTTATAAAAAACTCACAAGGAGTATTTCTAATTGTGTTAACGGCTTATTCCATTTAGGTCATATATCATATAGATATTCTCTAATAGACGATGTTCAATAAAAACCTGATCATCCAAAATCAAGCAAAATCTCGTATTGTAAGTGGATCGGTAGTAAGACCTCTGTGATCTTAATGTAGTTAAGATATAGTAAAACTTTTGTAGAAACTAAATTGTTATTATGATTTTATTTATGTTTTTTGTATGAATATACCGCCTTTTAAAAGTGATTATTACATAAGAACATTCATTCATTTTAAAATAAATCATATCCTTACACTGTTTTATTTAATTTTTTGATAATTGATTGATTGATTGATTGATAATGTTCTTATTTATAGCAATGACGGTGAAATATAAAAACACATACAACCACATATTTTCAACTAAGCTCACCTTCTACATAAATGATCCAACACTTTAATACGAAATCAAAAAGTTCACTTTTAATCACTACTTTTTTGTTTATAAATAACGGAATGGACACTTGCCGACAAATATCGTAGACGCGCTACGTTACGACGTAGCACCTGGCTAGCGGCTACGGCACAAGCTAACGGGACGGGCACCAGAGGGCGACTGGGCGCTGAGTGGCTACGCCGCTGCATAGCTCAATCTCTGCCGGGATGCAAGCGGTCCACCATATCCTTGTAATTCTTTATACTGTCACGACCTGGATTGCTCATACATTCATAATAGAGACAACTGGCGCTCACCACGTTACGGGCATAGCTCGAGAGTTTCAGGAATTAATTGAAAATGTATGGATGGTTGTTATAATTTCGTTTTATTTTAAATGCAATGTAGAAAATATACTATGGGTAAATGTAATGTAAAAGTGTAAAAAATTTAAAAGTTTTTAATATATTTATATATTATTTTAATATTAAGATTAATTTTTGTCACATGTGAATAAAATCTAAAAATATATATAGAATAGAATTTAGGCAAGCAATATAAATCGAAGTTCAACACCATTACTAATCTTAAATTGTAAATTTCTTAGTTAAAATAATTATAATAAAGAAATTAATTCCGATATCCCATATAATTATTAATTATTAAAATATAGCAACATAAAGCTGACCAACTAAATTTGCAATGTTTTTCTTGAGTGATTGAGTGAAAAATCTCTGTGTACATATGAATCCGTTTAAATATCAAACAAAAGACAAATGAAATTCCATTATGATATTAAAGCAAACCGCAAAGCCGTCGTGGCTTTATAAAAGAATTTAATAATAAAGATAAAGACCAGAATAATATTCATTTTTTCCTTAAAACAGAGATGGAGCGCGAGAAAATCTGTTCCCACCTGAGGCCTTGGGGCTAGTCGAATTTATTAGCATTCAAATGATTTATAACTAGCGTGCGGCAGCTGAATATTTTTCTGATTCATCTTAAATTAAATTCTTTCTTTCCTTTGACTGGATTTCATTAAGGATAACAAAATGCCGCTGAGATGGGAATGATAATCTGAGGGTAACAACTGGGCACGCCGCCACACACTGCACACAGTTTTTATAGCAAATTGCTAAATGAGAAATTATAAATTGTGACAGCATTAACACAACTGACGCTTAAGCTGGATAAGCGCCGCCACATTTTCAGGCTTTGTTTTCACGCATTTTATAAAGATTGGATTGCTAAAGAATAAGTAAGAATATAAGTTTTGTGCAATCCTGTCAAATGTTTAATTACTTCGCATCTTTATGTGTTTGTATAGATAAGATTCATAAGTTGGAAACGTATATAATACGTTTTTTGATGTATTTACCACATGTAAGGCTGGCATGTTATTGAAAATTTTACCACTAGTGTTCATCAACCTAACTGCCGTCCGAAATGGCGACGGCTAAATATTTTTAATGGCTTTGACAACCACAAATGCTTAGTTTCACTTAAATTTCGATACGTGCTTCACCGTGTAAAAGTAAAAAAAAAGCTACCATAAATACACGTAGTCAATTTCCGGGATTCAAGCTTACGGCTAACACGCGTAGCACCGATTACAATAATTTACCTAATTATCGCGTTGTTAAAGCTCTCACGTATTTTTTTTTCCTTAAATTTGAATATAATAAATTCTAACTTTACACGACTAATTTTATTAATCTCATATTCCGTTTGAAATAACCACAAGGTAACAAAACTCCAAATGTCAAACCGAATATTTTTGGTATATTTACCGCCACCGCTTCATCTAAATCACGGTCATTAAACAATGATGGATGGCCTTAGAAAATAAGACCAAGGCAAATACAATAATAGGTAGGTATTCCGAATGTATCGAGTATATAAAAAAATTCGTTATCATTTCTCGTTTTACATTGACGTGATCATCTTAAAAATCGATGAACACGTACGAATCAAAACGCCATCGCATTTAGCCAAGCGCATTCATTCAATTGTAGTCTGTAACCCATAGCAATAGAGCGAATAATCATAACATTCACATTGACGTATTCTACAAGAAGTTTCAACTGCGTGTTTCAGAATAAAATTTTGCAGCGTCATCTAGGAATCAGTTCAGTAGTAACAATCGAGTGCATAGATGGCGCTAGCGATATTTTTGCGTGGCCCACTTTGTTTACGGCGGCTGAAATTTGCAGTGGGGTTCAAACAAGACACAGTACGGTATTCCAGTTTTTAATTTATAGTTTAAAGCATTTGGTACCTTAATAATTAGCTTTATTTTATTCATCGATTTAGATAACGGTTTTTCTCATGAAGTTATCACGTAAAATTGTCATCCGTAAACCGACTTCACAGACAACCATAAATTCGCAACTACAATGCTGCAATGTGCCGTCTGCTTAGTTTCGTGTTAAGAAACCAAGATATACGAGGAAGTTTGCTTTGCATGGTTTTGTACCAAATTCCTTTTTCTGTCGATTTTTAATCGAAATATTCTTTTAAAAATTGCAACATTTTCTATTCATTTTAAAAAGACATTCAGTTTGGTTCAGTTTAAAATGTATTTCGGAACCATCACTGTTCGCTTGTCTATCTGCCTCCTCGTTACCTCGAATTCCCATGAGATGGAATCCATTGTAACTTTATGGTTGTTAGTGAGTTTGCCATTTGAATTTTTTGTATTAGATTAATAATTAAATTAAAATCCATAGTTTGAAAATTTGCTAAATCACGTGTGATTTAAGTCGGAAACACACAATTAATAAGTCGAAAATGAACAATTTTGTAATTATAGATCTTAAGAAATTGGTAGGCGTCGGACGAATTAACAAAAAAGTTGAGATATCTTCCGATGTTTTAATACACAACAAGTATTAAAACTATTCAGACGAATGCAAAAAAAATCTAAGATCATAAAAATCAGTCCAGTCATAATTTAAGTGTTGTAACAAACCCGACTTTGTTTTATATACATATAAAACAATAAACAAATAAGAATATATATAATAAGCGTATGAAATATGTAATACAAGTCATGAATT
The DNA here is from genome assembly GCA_944567765.1 of Carterocephalus palaemon. Taxonomy (NCBI): domain Eukaryota; kingdom Metazoa; phylum Arthropoda; class Insecta; order Lepidoptera; family Hesperiidae; genus Carterocephalus; species Carterocephalus palaemon. The sequence continues at coordinate 5,840,742 of OX155643.1, read as the reverse complement.
TACTAAACAATATGCTTATCTCAATCACACAGGATGCTGCTATGTAGTTTACTCTGTAGTAGATGTCATCCATTTAATTATTTTATATACAAGAACCTATATCATGACACACTAATTACACCCATCCACATACCGACCGCGCCCGACGTTGAACATATCACAGAGTATGCCAAGTAGTCTCTTCTGTAGGTAATGAGAAATCTTTAGGCACCCGGTCAAACAGACGCTCGGAACACTGAACATAGTAAAGGGGATTCTGTAAGAGCACTATCTTGATTAATGTATAAGTTTAAAGGTAGGCATCCACTGTGCATGCTAGATAGAGACGCAAATGCTCGCTGCCCAATTAAACTGTTCACTGAAACGGTTAAAGGAGATTTTCAAGAAATGTATGGAGGCTGGTACAAAATTAAAACATTATAAAAGTAGAGAAAGTGAAAATTCTTCTTATGATGATAAGTTTATGCAAACAAAAAAGCTATTCTCCATTGTCATCCATGCTCATATTGTAAGATGCAAGATAATATAAAACACCATGTTAATATCAGGCACCCTCATCATCACCATATTCATACAATTATATTTTAACTAAACTCAAAGATTACGTGAAATTTTAAATTGGGCCCCACTTTGTGAGTGTGTAGACTCAATTTCACATATATATACCACTGAGCACTATCTAGATTGATCTAGAAGTTTAGGGATAAACTTCCACTGGGCGTACCAAGTCGTGCCGAAAATGCTCATCACTGAAATTCTATTGGTCCTAGTGGTTGATGAAACGCTGATACGTGCTATAGGAATAAAGCCAACACTTAAGTTGCTCTTTCATTCTTGCCAGTTTTCGCGGTTAAGTTTTGTTTGTTACCTCTATACTGAGGTCATACTCATTATGAATGTTTCTGGATTCTGATTTGTAAGACCAGATATTAAACTTATGATATATTGTTTGTTTTCAAAGTATTCGCCCATATAATTGATGCATTTTTGCAATCGCTGGTTGTAAAAAGCAGTTGGACCAGTCATCTTTAGGGACTTTTTCAATGGCTTTGTGGAATACATTTACCGTCGATTCTGGGCTCGTAAAACGTGTGCCTCTTAGTTTGTCTTAAATTTCAGGAAGTCGAAAGCTAGAAGGTCTGGGCTGTAGTCGGATGACTAAAATGTGACTGAAGACTTCAATGTGAGGACGCGTTATCGTGGAACTTTACTTCGAGGACAATTTTTTAGGATTTACATTGCAAGTAAAATAAGCTTGCAAAAATCGACCAACTACATATATCAAATGGGGTATCGTTGAATAGATATTTAATAAATCATGTTATCATTTCTCATTTTAAATAATAATTTCTCGCTAATTTACCTACATAAATAATTTGTTTGGTAGTCGGGACTTTCTTAAACTGTGCAATTTCTTATTCTAACTAATTGATCTCAGCTCCCAATCAAAACATATTTTGAAGCTTTTTAATTATACAGAAAGTAAGTGTTAGTAGAATATAGTCCCATTTTTATTCTGAAAATATTACTACTTGCATACCCACTAATAGACGTTCAGTTTCATTTTTGAATAAAATCTGAGATGATAGAGCTGACCCAAATCCCCAAAAAATATTCAAGATGCACGAACCGGCGCAAAAACTAGGTAACTAATTAACTCGTAAGTCAGCAATCAAGAGAAGCTAGAAAGTACTTCGGTTACGTAGCGACCTAATGAACATCACACACACTCGTAATAAATAGCTGTAAATGAACGCTTAGATTAGGTAACCTATGTAGAGGTAGATAAAAAATACTGTAGCTTATTGAAAAACCGTTTTTGGTCTGCTTGTAATTATCCGTGTTACAATTGATAGTACCTACTATTATTCAAATTTAATTTCAAATAGTATGAATGACAAATTAAACAATTAATTCATTGTATGTTCCGGCTTCGTACGGCGATTATACAGGTGTAGACCACCATTACTGTTTCCTGCGATTGAATAAACCTGTGATATATTCTTAAATATAAAAAAATACACTGTTAGGAATAGTTTTATTCAACATTATACGCGCAACATATCTAATCGGTTTAGATAGATAAGGATTATTTAATTGTTTGAAGCAGCATTACAAACCAAAAATTAATCTACTTTGCAACTAATCCGCGAACAAAAATGTATGGTAATGACCAACACACACACACACACGCCTATGCGTGTGACTTTACATTTTTCTATTTAGAGACTAGCACTTACTAAGTTTATACAAAATCTAAATTTCATAAACTGCATGGAATTCCAGTTCAAACCACCAACATAATTTTGAAGGAAACAAAAATACCAAAAAATTACTGACTTCATACAGACAACTATTCAACAATAATCATATGCATCTTCAAACATATTCACTGAAGTTAACTCTGTAATTGTGTCAAATTACAGATTCTGCCTGAATACGATAAAGGACTTTGTCACAGACTACTACACACATTATGTGAGGTATAATTTGCTGATGCAAGATTATAATAAGACATATAAGTATAAGTCATAGTGTCTAACTTGTTCCAACGCATTATATTGTATGTATACATGTAAAATAAAGTTATTTTGATCTTAAAGTGCATTTTAAGATCTTAAATCCATCTCTAGTCTTGAAGCAAATTAGATCATTTAAATTAGGGGCCTAACTTTTGACTGTGATTTACTTCGATCGCGTGGAATTAATCGAACATTGTGGCAGTTTCTGACTGGACAAACGCTAGTCTAAAACTGATAGTATTTTTAATGATTGATTAAATATACAGACAGTTTTATAATCATGTATAGTCTAGTGGTCGGTCACCCGCATCTTCATTTACGTGACGTTGCAATAGTTTCCTTTATAGCTATTGTCTTCATTGACATTACTGAACGAACTCTACTAAGTGACACCCAAGGGTCCTCCTTATTTTCAGGGTATCCACTATTCTAATTTATATCAAACCATAACCGATTATGTTGACGTTGCTAACCAAAACATTTGTTCTTTACAAATATCTTCATTAAATCTCTATATATACTTAGCGTAAACTTATTTCATCATCATCACAACCCTTTCTTTATTCCACTGTTGGACACGGGTCTCCTCTCAAAATGGGAGGGATTAGGCCTTAGTCTAACACGCTGGCCAAGGCCGACTTCACATGTAAAGTAACTTACTTAGCTTAAACTTAAATTTCATGTATATGAAATTTTAACTACATATATTTATTTTCACATAATTTTTGCTTTAATATTTAATAAGGACTAATAGTATGGTTGTATACAAAAATTAATACAGAAAGTTAGATAAAAATCATCATTATTTAAATACCTCGTTTTTAGTACTGGAACATAAAATGTTCGTGATTTATTTCGCTTTAATTGAATCAAATAGAAACAGCAACGCGCCGCTAAATTACTTTTGATTGCGCCTTCTTTTACTACGAAATGAAAAGTAAATGAGCGTTAAATCATCTCGTAATGCTCCATGCAGTTTTTAATGAGCATCGAATTCAATAAAAGGTAGAACAATGCAATATGTGAGCGCGTATTGTGACTCTTTTGTTTTGTGGGCCGTCGTCATTATACGTTTTGGCGGCAACAATGTCTAATGAGTGAAACCCATATTACTCGATATTCGACACGTTGTACTAATGACAAAATCTGCTGGTGGTATATCATTGTTAATCTTACGTTATTCCATTTGATCAAATTAAATATATGCGTAAAACGGCTTTCCCAATAAACCAACTTGTTATTTCCGTAATCAAGAGACCATATCGTTTTGTAAAAATATTGTAATCGAACTAATATTAATCGTCACTACTGGGCACGGGTCTGCCCCACAGACATATCTGGGGGAGGTCTAAAGCATACTCCACCACACTGCTCTAATGCGGATTAGTGGAGGTGTAAGTGACCACCCCATTGTCGAATGTTCTCAAGACACCCGAAGGTATTCGACAAGACTTAACTATTGTTTTCAACATTGAAAACAACCTGAACTGACGGCTTAACGTGCCCTCTGAAGCACAGGAGTGCCCATTATATTATTTTGCCACTAGTGGTCACCCCCTCCACAAACCGACCGCGCCCATCGTTGCTTAATTCTGCCGATAACATTGAATCGATGCGAGCCATTGGGCTGTAGACGCTACTGCAATGAACGTAATGAACTAAAGCAAATTATTACATACCAAGAGCCATTGAGCTATATACGCTACAAGAGCCTTTGACGTAGTAGCATGTGTTTGGACCAGTAGCACCTGGATACCAATTCCAACATAACATTATATTACATATAGTAACATGGCTAATATGTAGATTCAAATTCACACATGCATTTTTTTGATCGTAGTTCACACCGTATTAGGGTTCCTGTATTTTTTTTTCAATTCTAATTGGTCAACCAACCAAGTCAAAGATGAAGCAGAAAAGGTAAGGTATTTAATATTGGAATTTTGTTCACTATAGGCAACCCTTGGCTTGAATTGAAGTAACAGCGATTCATATAGTAGAGTTTGGGTAATAGGGCCGGACTGCCATCGTCGGAGGCACCTCGCAGCAACGGAAATAATGATAACCGCTCGGTAATTGGAACGGGCGGACGCACCTTGTTCGACGCAGGTATGAGGTTATTTACGTACGTTCTGGTCCGTTTATCGAGTAAATATGGGTCATGTGGGATTTCAATTGTAATTTTTTTGTTGTTGTTATAACAATATACCTTTCTGGATCGGAACCAAGGCACACAAATCACAGCTTTTACTTGTCGTATAAATTTGAATCTTTTGGTTGCATGCCCGATGCAACTAAAAGATTAAAAATAAACTTTTCGAAATAATTCCGTAAACCGCATAAAAATTAAACAGCCACGTCCATACTTTACTAATTTGAACGTCATTAAAATCGTATAAAAATAAATGTTTTATTTGATTAAAATGTATCCATTAAGTAGTTTTTAATATATCGTACATTCACGTTTATAATGTTTGTCACCGATCAAAGTCCCAACTACTTAATTGAAGATCTTCTGTAAATTTCAAAAGGAAAGTCGGCAAGGAAGTGTCCGCTAAAAGATTGCACGACTGCGCAGTCCGGCATGAACAGGAAATAATGACGTCCGGCATGCTGACTCCGTAATTGAAACATACCAAGCGGTGCTACTAAATTACAGCAGGAAAACGGATGTCTTACAGCATGTCGGTATAAAGGAGAAATATCTCATACATATATTACTTAAACATTTTATAACAATCAAATTGAATTCATCATCGATGTGTTTCATAATAACTACATACATCGTGTTCAATAAAAAATGTATAATTTCTTTTGGTGTAATATAAACTGACAAGAACTTCTTAGTTAAATATAATTTATATTTTAAGAACTTTTTATGTAAATACAATTTATATATTTAACTAACAAGTTCTTGTCAGTTGTCAGGCCTGCTGTAGAGCACACGCCAACCCGCTCCCCAGAAGGAGACTTAGGTGCAGAAGACGGCGCTATGCGCATCTCCTTATCTCCTTATCCCTACCATAGACGAGCACTATCAGGCAGGTGCCGCAAGGCGCGCGTCGAGGCGTTACGGTAGTGATGCGCAAGCGATCCCGTAAAGGCAGGATGCGTAAATGCATTTCCCAGCGAAAAAAAAATGCCTGCTGTGGAAAATCGACAACACCTAGAAGTTTTGTCGACAACGCAGTCCGACATGAACAGGAAATAATAACGTCCGGCGCGCTGCCTCCGTAATTGAAACATACCGGGCGGGGCAAGTAAATTACAGCGAGGAAACGAATATCACCCAACACGTATGAAGAGGAAATTCGGTCAGACACTTATTACTCAAACAATTTCTAACTGACTGAGGCGCAAGACGTAAGTATCTACACCTAGGCACATGTGCAGTTTCGCAATTCGTAAATAAGGTGCATATCTCCTTTGTGCTACTTATACTTAGTCGTGTTGAAGTTTGAAGAAAATTGCACTTTGTTATTTCAATACAATTTGTCAGTTGGAAAATAAACTGATTTTGTTGCAAACTGAAATTGAGAAAATGCTGGATACTGTGCCATTGAAGTTTTGAGTTTGGAGTGAAATACTTTTTTGTGTGAAACGTAGTGCTTTAGTAACAGACAATAAAAGTTTTAGATAGGTATCTCAAGCATCTCGCTTGTTTCGATATACACGAGCTTTGAAAGAAATATATCTCAAGAAATTTCAAATAAACTAGGAATACTGAATAAAAGTTGAAAATTTTGGTTTTCCTTAAAGATAATTGTTTTTAAAAACAAGATGTAATACTAAGTAAGTACTAAAAAGATTGCAGCCAGAAAAAATATATTTAAGCTGTTTTCAATTATATATTATATTTATATTTTATTTTATTATATTATTATTTTTTTATTTACACTATTCTCTATCCAAATTTATTAAATTTTATTTTATGCTTTTTAGTTGGATTTTTCATAAAAGCGTGTATTTTTAGTTTTTTTAAACTATAAATTTTTCTTTATGTTACAAAATAAAGAAATACTGAGAAACAGATATTCTATTAATTTAAATTACAAACCTTTGTTCATTGCAAATTTCAGATTGCAATCTCTATCGATTATTTATCATCCCCTGATTTTTTTTTTCAATGCACAGACGCGGATTCTTTGAGTTTTATTATACGAGTATGTATAGATTGTAGACAGATAATTATGGCGGTTGTATTAGTATAGTTTGGAAGTTATATTAAGACTGTTATTATTATTAAAACATCATAGATATTAGAAAGCCCAAAAATTTAGAGGAGACTTCAAATAACACAAACCACAAAACCTTCAACTTAATCAATTTTCACTTAAAGTAAAAGGGAGCACAATTCACGAAAGCTTTAAAGGCGCTTGGGGGAGAAATTGTCGATATAATTATGAAAAACAATCTCGCAAAATTGTTGGACCGAGTGAGCTTGATCGCTTGGCGTTTCGTTATAGAAAATTATTTATTAAAGACTGTGTTAATAATCCTGTCAAATACAGCCATGTAATTTTTAATTCCGTAAACAACATTTTAATTGCAATATCTCACTGTATACTGATAATGACTTTAAAATATAACGACATCATAACAATTAAAAATGATTCATAAAAGTAACAATTAGATTACAGGGATGGTATATAATTAAACCCTACTTTTTCATAAACGTAAGATAATTTTAAGATTACTGAAATTTTATCAACACTTCCCAAAATATTAAACCTTTTCATTAATAGCTTTTGAGGTTATGAACAATTTCACGGAACTCTCAGGTATTTTAGAAGTTTCAAAATAACCGATTCAACTGAAGCTTTGCTTAATAGTAGCTGCTTAGGAATATGATAATTTTATTTATTTTAAATCGAAATATAATGTATTCGCAATGTAAAAAACGCCTCTTAGACACACCTAGGCAACATACTGGCTACTTGCGGCGCAATCAACAATTATTCACGAATATAAACGTCATGTCACAACGGAATTAACTCTGTTGGCTCGTAAACATGTTCTGACATTGATTTATGGTATTAATTCCTGTATTCCAAGCCATAATCGTTAAACAAGTGTTTAATAAATATCACCCGAGTTAAAGGCAGTCGTGTGGGTGGTAATCGCGTAATCCATTCTAAACTCTGTCTTTGCTCAAGGTATTGAACCTGCTACTAGGCGATTACATCTATATATATAAAAGGAGAAGGTGACTGACTGACTGACTGACTGACTGACTGACTGACTGACTGACTGACTGACTGACTGGCTGACATATCAACGCAGGGCCTAAACTATAAGGGTTAGAAACTTGAAATTTTGCACAGGGGTTCCTTTTATAACGTAGGGGAGCACTAAGAAAGGATTTTTGAAAATTCACCCCCTAAGGGGGTAAAATGGGTTAGTATGAAACTTTGCCGTTTTTGAAGTTAGTGAATGTCTAATTCCACGCGAGCGAAGCTGCCGTCCACTAGTAATCTATATTTTACCAAGTTTTATATAATATGTACCTAATAAGTTTCTCGCAGGATTTCTAATTGAATTATTAGTATCTAGATTGTTTAGAATAATTTGGTTATATTTTTTTAATTTCCTCCAGAGCGGCTGGATTGGCGTATCTCAGCGAAACGATGTAGGCGTTTTTTTTTCCGCGCTCTTGCAAACACTGTGGAATGAGCTTACTTCTCAGGTTAAAGCCTGGAATACACATGCTACGTAGTAGCACACAAGCATGCTAGTTTCGAGCAGATGCTACTTAGTAGCAGACAATTAGCACGTGTATACGAAAAGAGCATGCTTGTTATTAAGCACGCTACTTAATCGCAAGCCGGTCTATTTTTCGTGCTAGTAAGCACGCACACGGTGTGAGGTACGGCTGAGAGGGAGGTGGCTCCAAAGCAAGTCTGAACACGTTCTATGCAAGAATGCTACTTGAGTTGTTTTGCCACTTTGAATTGTTTGTTTGCGTACGTAGTTCACGATTAAACTTTATATTTCTATACCGAAACTATGAATGTTTGTGAAGCACCATATTACAATCCAGTTTCGCACCCAAATTCTTTTCCTTCGTCTATTGTTCCTTTTCACTAAGAGTTTCCTTATTAAATCTATTACAAGTAGCAATGTTACTGAATTTAATTCATTCCGCAAAGAAACGTCCATTTTGATTGCTAAATAATGAGCATGTGTATCTCAGACGGGCTAGAAAGAAGCATGCTCTTAATAAGTATGCTCCTAGGTCTGTGCTTTCTAAGAGCAAATGTACACACTGGGAGAGCATGCTATAAATGAGCATGCTACGTAATAGCAAACAAGCATGCTTTTTTAGTAGCATGTGTATGTTGGCTAGTCTCCAAAAAGGAGCTCTTTAAGGTGCAACGCATCGGCCATCAAGCCGGTGTTATATTCATAACCGACGGTGACCACATACCACTATGTTGGTATAGCTCGAGGAGTATAAGAGGTCAGAAATCTAAAATATTGGAAATTGGCACGCACCTGTTACTGGATCCCAAACTTATTAAGATAAAGATTAGCTTGTCGTAGCACGTGGGGTCCCAGTATTGCTTTTAGTAGTTCCTAAATTTCTATTTTATATTTTATTTTACAGCATTTCAACGTTTATGGAAAATAGAACCTACCTAATAGTAATTTCGATCTTATTTATACCTAGTAATATTCATATAATTTATTATTATAAAAAATCTAACTGTAGTAAAATAATAAATTCGTAAATTTGAATAATAATGCATACTTATAATGCAGTTCTTCAAGAAATTGATCCCCCAACGAATTTTACTTTACCTACTAATTATTATTTGCTGTACAATATAGGTATTCTGGTATGTGCATACTAAACAATTGAAAAGTTAGCAACCAAATATTAGATAGCACTTTAGTATAGGTATTCCAAAAGTGTCATACATCAGTGTCGGCCGGTATCGACTGAGAGCTCGTTTCTAATGCCTTGGAATTTGGAAGATAGATCGTTTCGTACATAATTTGACAGCAGACTTTTCCTGGTTTTAATTACAAAGTCACTAGTGTTAGAATGGAATATAATTAATATTAATTATTCTATAGCATGATTTTCTATAGTATCTAATGTAAAAATAACGTGATTGTAAGAATTATTGCTGTTTAGAATAAAAAATTGCGTGGATATTTCAATAACACATAGGATTCTTAACTTGATTTTAAAGTTTACGAGTTAAGTTGTTACCTATATAAAGTTTATAGCTTGTACGAGTAGTTTTAGATTCTAGTTTATAATTCATTTTACATATACTTAAGTATTTACAATTAACTTTTCAGGGTTGTGTACCTACATAATCTTAATTATATGAATAATCTTAATTTATTTTGTATGTTGGTAAATTTCTCGATAAATTTTTAAACACTTTTTTTTTAGATATATAAACTATAAAATATAAAATGCAAGCTGAATATCGTACCTTCATTTGTATTCATTCATTTAAAATAATTAAAATTCCTTTCATTTTGTAACAGGTGTGGCAAGTTTTTTAAAAAGGGGTCAGAAATACCAGAATGAGAGTACAACATTACTTATTATATAAAAAGATAATATTTTGAAGCTGAATTCTGGAGCCGAAACAATCAGTAAAACAGAAAAGATAAAAGCATTGTCGCCTTGGACCGTTCACGTTTTTGCCAAGGGTCCGTCGTAAAACTTTATTAGGCGCATTAAGGTCGTGGTTGAGTCCTGTTTATGTAATCGCCTCCGGGGACCTTTAGCAGGAAAAATATTAAGTGAAAATAGTACATACAATGATACCGCGTAACTATAACGTACACCTTCCTGCCCATGCCCAGTAGTTACCTATACCAAGTTTCACTATGGAGTACGAAGAAGGCCGTTTCGTTTATTGTCTGTCATTTATAGCTAAGCTAAAATTAATAAGTATTTGAATAGTATGGAGGACTAGGCATGTTCACCAAACAATGTAAGGCTGCTTTGCGAATTGGTGAAAGGATTAGAGGCAAACCCATGTAAGGGAAGTCCCTTCAGAAAACATATCGATTAATTAGACGACAACCACCGAAGACTTTACCGCCTTTTAGCCTAAAACGCTGTGTACAAATATTCCAAATGTCCAACATATTTGGAATATTTGTTCGTCCCAAAACGTACATTTCCCAAAATGACCACTTCCCAAAATGGTAATCTATTGCTCATAGGCATCCCACTGTTGGCCACGGATTTTCCCCACAGTCACAGCTGCAGGTGGTCTAGAGCCACCACGCTACTTTAATGCGGATTGGTGGTGGGGTTAATCGCGAACCCAGTGTCGAATGTTCTCAAGTTTCTCAATCTTCGACGAAACGATTGATCTTACCATTTGAAAAAACCGGGACAGACGGCTTAACGTGCCCTCCGAAGCACGGCAGCGCTCATGAAATATTGCTACTAGCGGTCACCCATCAACAAACCGACAGCGCCCGTCTTCGCTTAACTCTCTCTATCACATAGAACCGATGCGAGCCATAGGGGCGTTGTTGAATAGTGTAACATAGTGTAGTTACATTTTTGTTAGTATTAGAGTAAGCACAAAGCGACATTGACAAGTGAGCTGTCTGGAAGCCGCGTAGTCTCCGCGACGTCGGGCTTACATGGATTTCAGGAGCCGACGGCGACATCCCGCTTGACTGATTGTTCCCACCACAGTTATTTCCAGATGTATCAAACCTTTCTGGAATAATGTGTACGAGGAAAAAGTTGATTATTTACTTCTCTTCTTGGAAAAGGCACTATATCTTCTTTGGTCTTTATAACAAATTAAGCTATTGGGAGTTGTAACTAAATAACTAAGGTTTTTTTGTTTTGTGAGCAAAAGAAAATTATGTGTATATGGCTGAGCAAGCTTTCCCCGCAGTTCCGCCCGCGTCAAATCGTTTTACGCGCAGACTTACGTCTACCGTGTTCTAAAATACATATAATAATTATACGGTTAAATTTTTTTTTTTTAAAAACCTTTTTAAAACTTTTTTTTATTTTCATGCATTTTCATCGAAACCAAATATGTGTGACAAATTTCAGCTCGATAGCTTCAGTGGAAGTGGGTGAAATATTGATTGCAAGATTCCAGGACATACATACTTACAAGATACATACGAGTGAAGTTAAATAAAAGCTTTTAATGAGTATAGTCTTTACCACCGGCAAGCTACACTAAAGCATCACCCGTAGTTTGGCCGATCATGATCCGAGATAGCCTATTAGCCTAGATACTTAAATCTCGATTAAAAATCAAGCGTAGTTTTTTGTCTATTTTCCGGGATATAAAGTACGCCTGTGTCACTATCCAGGGCGTATTCTACATCTATTCCAAAAACACAATGATCAAACATTCCGTTAAGGAGGAGAAGAAAACAAAACCAACAAACCAATAAATATACTTTCCCATTTATATATTGGTAAGGATTATTATTCATTAAAACAATGTGGCTGATGATCCTTTGATATTCATAGCTACTGCCTACCTACTGGTGCAATTTGTTTTATTTTATAAAATACGTATTAGGTATACGTAAAATTTGTTATTATATGATTAATAACATAATTATAACAATAGTTTTTTTTTATATTTTAACAATTTTAATACTGTTTTTAATTTACTCTTAAACCTACACCATACAATTGTGTACCAGTAAGTTAGTTCTGCTGAACTTTTAATGATCTTTTATAACCCTAAGCAAGCCATAAACAAAAAACATGTTCTTTTCTGAAAGTTCTGAGTCCAGTCCCTAATTGAGTCTTGTTCAAAGTCAGTCACAGTTGTCATGGGTGGCAGCGGATGGGTGGTGCTGCAAGCTCGTTTGCTATCCTCTTTCCATAAAAATAAAAAAATCCTTATAAGCTATTAAAAAGTTTCGGAGCATGAAAAATTAAATGTAGTAAAAAATCTCTTATGTAATTCAGAAACATTGGATTTGTGCGAAAGAAAATTACATAATTTTAAGTCGTAATTGCCCGAAATACATCATATTCGAAATTAATTAAGATTTTTTTAAGATTTTCCGTATTTTCTGTGACTGACAACAGGCCAGTGTTGCGGATGGTGGATACGCATAGAAAACAATCACACATAAACATACATTTTCTCTCTCGGCCTACACTAGGACATAGGATAAGAATAAAAGCCGATAACCAGATAGTCTATCGTGACATTAGGTCTAAGCTTAGTGGTAAGTAATTATAGTAAATTAGCCTTAAGCCTGGCTAGGCACGCGTGTAAATATGGGAGATGATAGATTTTTATGTGATAATTATTTTTATTATATTTATAGATAACCGGCCAAACAATTTTCGGCGAAAAGGCAGGATCCTCCAATCCACCTTATATTGAATTAATTATTTGACTTTGACATACAATCTAACACCCATGAGCCAAGTACAAATATTTATCGGCGAAATAAATATCAGTCCCGGGCAGGATTCGAACCCTGGAGTCGCGGTTCGAAAATCAGGTTTACTCACCAGAGTCGCTAAATTAATATTTATTTTGTGCTTTGCAGCATTTAACGAGTTTTGATTCTAAATTTTAGTACTCCCAGTGATTAATAAATGTATACTAATAATTTACAATTTATAATTTAATTACAAATTATACAAATTCTAACAGAATACACCTAAATGAAAATCCGTTTAACACGTTGCCCACTGCTTAGAGATTTCTCGAAAACTCGCTGAATCCGGTACCTGACGTTTGATGGATGAGGCTTTGATATCCGTTTGCGGATGCAGCAATGCTAAACGCGTTTCATGCTAACTTGCCTGTATAACGTATAACATTTTAAACCGTTAACAATGTTACAAATATTTGTACTCATACATCTAGCAGTACCTACATACTAAAATTTTCATTTTAGTTATCTCATCGTCGGTCGGTGATTTAATTTATTTTAATTATCTATATTACGTAACATATGTTTAGTGTGTAGTTTTTAAATTCAGTACTTACTTACATACAACATATACCTACTTAAGGCACACCACAACACCCTTTCTTTGTCCCACTGTTAGGCAGGGTCTCCTCTCAGAATGGGAGGGATTAGGCCTCAGGCTGGCAGGTTTCATCATCGCACATAATTTAGAAATGTCTTTGGTGCGTGCTGCTTGGGTTTGAACCCAGACCGCTCAAGTGAGAGGCGAGTGGCGATAGCCACTGAGCTTGGTCAACGTCCAACCTCACCCTCGCTAATTAGGGCTAAGGGATTGTTATGAGCTTTATAATAATATGTAAAATATTTTAGGCTGTTTATGTTTTTGGGAAATGTAAACATTAATAAGAAAACTTTTTGATACCACAATATGAAATGAACTTTAGATGTTTTTATAGTAAATACTACTGACCCGGCAAATGTTGTTTTGCCAATCGTAATTGAAGGAAATTATTAAAAATAAAAATTGCGATGGAAAAATAGGGGTTGATCGTAGAGGGTTGAAAATTAAGGGTTGTATGTATTTTCTAATGATGTATCATAAAAAATTAAAAATAAAAATTTATCTAAAAATTAAAAATAAAAATTAGGGGTGGACTTAACATTTAGGGGGATGAAAAATAGATGTTGGCCTATTCGCAGACCAACCCAATATGCACACAAAATTTCATGAGAATCAATCAAGCCGTTTCTGAGGAGTATGGTAACTAAAACTGTGACACAAGAATTTTATAAATTAGATTTGAATTAAACATGAAACATAACGTTAATAATTATGAAACGATCTACAGCCTACCAATGTTTGCTTGTAATAGCCCGAAATCGTTGTTAAACTAGGCGGATAAGTGGATCTTTCGTTACAATTCCGAGATAGTACCAACCGCAATTAATCACTTTTTATCATTCCGAACAGGGTTTTCCCCAATTACTCGTGTCTACTTTTACTTCTCATTGGGATTTAGTTACACTAATAACTCTAGTTAATGTAAATTTTTAGACACTTTCGATATACGCGACCTTGTAGAGCTTCCCAGAAAATTATTTTTATGTACAGGTAGGTATAACCGAAATTTCAAATATTTCGTTTGCAGGGTTGGCTGGTAATATACCACCTTGTAAGGTAGTAAGACCGCAATTTATATTTTATGGTACAAGGATTATAAGGCTTTCAGTTTTCACAAATTATATCAGGCCATAAAATTATAGACTTCAGACTTGACTGATGACTGAAACTCCGATCAACCTCTAACTTTGACCGAAAATAAATGCTGATACGGTTATAGAGAGCACGAAGGTATATCGATACTGGAATACTACCTACGCACGCTCGATTTGTGTGGTAAGTTCGTTAACTCCACTAGATACCCTGAGGCGGCCGGCTATCTACACACAGGATCGCGGCTGTCCGACCGCACAAAACTAGTTGCTCTAATAATATTAGGAAGCTTTTTATTCTTCTCACGTTTGCAAACTTTTGAGAAATAGCACACAGCATAAACATTTAACTAATGTTTTATTCTAAGTTACATTTGTTGACATGTTACATGCTATTTTATTTGATATGGAACATCGTTACCCAGTCGGTTACAAGTAACACGTCGACAAAAGTCATATCACTCATACAGCGAGCTCATAAACTTTTATAGGCATCTCGGTACACGACGTATCTCGGGATAGCGACACTCCGCCCGTATTAAGCCTCCTTGAGACACACTTGCCTAACCGTGATTAATTTGTTTTATCTGCTATAAACGCCGCAGGCCTTGCCGATTTATTTCGCACGAACACACCCTGATGAGGCAACGTGAAGGTGTTTCAGTCGCGTGGGATAGCTGTAGTAACTACAGCTATCCCACGCGACTGAAACACCTACTATTATATAATATTTATATAATTTAGATTAGCTTTTAGTATTATTCGTATTAAATAATAGGTAATAACATGGGCATCTCACACACGGCCATCTGACCCCAAGCTAGGGAGACTATGAGTGTCAGGGACTGATATACACACATAGATATGTTTACATATATACATAAATAGATATTAACATCCAGACACAGAACAAACAAGTGTTAGTCACACGTTTGTCCTGAGTGGGATTCGAAGGCACGACCCCCAGCGCAGAAGAAAGGATCACTACCGATGAATGAAAATACAAGAATTTAGTCCGATCAAGGTCACTCACAAGCGTCAAGCGGAGTCATTATAATTCTAACATAAATTTTGATGTGGAAATTTTAGTGTGTCATCTGTAGAATAGGCCCTACAGCGTTTTTAAGTTGCTATGTATCGGTCAAGGAGTATGCTAGTTATATAGAAATGTATGAAAATTACATAAATAAATCGCTGCGACCCATAGACGTCCCACTGCTGGGCACGGGTCTCTCCCACAGACGCAGCTGCGGGAGGTCTAGAGCATACTCCACCACGCTGCTCCAATGTGGATTGGTGGAGGGGTTAGTGGCCAACCCTAGTGTCGAATGTTCTCACTCAAGCGAAGGTCTTCGACAAAGCTTAACGACTGTTTCCAGCATTGAAAACAACCGGGACCGACGGCTTTACGTGCCCTCCGAAGCACGGTAGCGTCCATGAAATTTTTGCCACTAGCGGTCACCCATCCACAAACCGACCGCGCCCGTCGTTGCTTAACTCTTTCGATCACATTGAATCAACGCGAGCCATTGGGCTATGGACGCTACAGTTACTAAATAAATAAAAAGAAGATAATAAGTAAAACACTTTATTTCTCAAAGTATGCATGCGTTTTGGACTCACCCCTCTACTTATGGTTATCACTTATATGGACGGGCTTCAGTTTCATAAAACAGACGGTGTGTTCTCAAGGTAAGACAATAAAGATAATAGTGATATGATCCGGTACTCACATTACCCAATAATAAATGGTGGTATTATATTTCTATTCCTATTCTTCTATTTTTTATAGAATATTAGTAAACATATAAGCTATTTAACACGATACAAAAAATCCAACCGAAAAATGAATAAAATATCATGACCGTGACAGGTTCAAAGAGATTTTATTTCAAAGCCACCACTCCTGACAGAATAGCAAAAATACAATTGAAGCCACGTTGAATCGTTACAACAATGTTCATTTTAATGAAAATAGAACTCTTCACCCATAATACCACAAACGTTTTCCAAACAACTGCACTTTATAAAATTGTTAAAATTCATTTTAAATTGTGATTTGAAAATATAAAATACACGAATTAACTGTCTGGTTGGTCTCGCTGGTGGTAAGGGCGCCCCGATGATCTTTCTTAGAGGTCTGTAATACATACATATTTTCTGAAATAGGCTGACCCCTTTGATTAGTAAATAATTTAAAAGATTGATTTCATACAAATAAATAATAAGAAATTATAGATTATGATTTGTCATTATTATTATTTCCTAGCAAGATGTGGTTGCTGGCCTATATACATTTTTCGTTCATCTATGTTACTAACTATCCATCGAATTGTAACTAACCAGGCTTCTCTTAGACCAATTAAACAAATTCAGTGATACCTTTACGTTTCGTGATTAAGTTTACTTTCCTCTAAAGTTTCCTGAAAAAGTAGTTCCAGTAAAATGTGACTGTTGAAGTTTGATCAGTGCGAAAGTTTTAATTGCCAGTGAACGGCATTCCCAGGCGCTCCGCGGGGAGTTGGGTTTTATTTATTTTATTTGTACACCGAAGCGAACCTGCACCGACGCAATAACGAAAAGCTTGTATTTAGTCAAACCTATGTTTAAAAAAATTGCTTGATTTTTCTGTACTATTCTGAAAAAAAGTCAACAAAATATGGAAGTGCAAGAGACGATTATAAGTATAGAAAATAGATGTAGGTGTACTCTTTTAATTTTTAATTCTGCCTTCCTGAACTCTAGACTTATTATTATTGAACAAATTAAGTAAAAAATTAAAATTAATAATTTTCAGAATGCATTAGAGCGTTTTAGATTTAAATGTGGTAGATTTGTTTGTTAAAATAATATCGTTATATCTTTTTATACTTATAAATAATAAAACGCGACAGTTGAAGAACACGAATTTGTTAATTGTATTTTTCTAAAATCTTTCCCATATATTATATTTGAATAAATAAAACTTGTGCATGGATCTTTCCTACTCGCTTATAATATTTTGTTCATTCTAATTGATTAAAACAAAACAGTTATGATTTTTAAATGCAGCTTGCTGCAATATTCTCAAACATTTACAAGTCTTGAGTAGCTCTAGTTAAAAAACTCTCCCGGGTCGAGTATATCCTTGAATGTAATGTTACATTTCAGTTGCATAAAACTAAGGTTTTTTACATGAATGGAGTTTATTCCAGTTACAAACTACGTCAGAGTTACTCAGATCGACAAGGGCCATAATGCTCATACGGAGAGCTCATAAAGTTTTATAGGCAGCTCAGTACACGACATATCTCGAGGGAGGGTTCGCATGTCCCGTTCAAAGGCTCCTCGAGACACTTGCCTAGCCATGATTAATTTATTTTATATGCTATAAGCGTCGCAAGACCCACAGATTTACTTTGCAGGAACACACTCTGATGAAGCAATAAGTAGCTGTTTACTCTACTCACGCTACCGCTGTCACGTCGTATGTATTACGTGTAGGCAAGACACGATTGATTATTTGCGTGAAGTGAACAAACTAAACCTAAATCAATCCCACGTGTAAATATAATTTAGCACGTGACTAGGAAAAACGCTTCGGACTACATTTCTTAGGACCTCTTACGTTTAAATACTCGTATTTCGATTAATCTTAGAAACTGTACAGAACGGTACTGAAAATATCTTGTTAGAAAAGTTTAAATTATAAACAAGCAATATTAAAAGCCTAGCCTAGCAAAGCCAGGGCCATAATATAGAAGTTTACGTGTGAATTATCAATGATTGAATCTCGTGTTAAAGCGCGGAGTTTCCTATCTATAAACAGCGCATAGAAATTGGGCGAATGTTGTCTTACGTGTAAACTTGCACATATACGAGTATCTTGCAGACTGTTGCGGCCAAACTTATGCTGTTCTAAGTACGAGTAGATCCCGATCCAACTTTGTTTCCTGTTTATGGCGAATATAGGTCAACTTACCATTATTAAACTATTACAAAATGTACAGTGACAGTTCGAACTTAGAACGTACTCTTATCACCGTATAAATCACACTAATATTATATACCTTTTTTTTTTTTTTTGTTTTACGAGTGGGAAACCTTGAAAAGGTACCCGGACGTCGTGGGAGCGACGCCGGGTTATGTGGGACTTTCACCCACTAAAACCCACTCGGTGGCCTACTCCGGCGCTACAGGAGGGCTCCGGGATCTCTTGTAGAACGCGCCGGTGCCCTCCAGCGCTGCGCCCAAGACGGGCTCTTCCCGGTTTCACAACGCTGTGCAGCCACAAACAGCGTCGTCTTTCCCGGGGTCACATCGATGGACGGTTCGAGCTCCCCCTCTCACCGCCCGCAACCCCAGAAGTCCCCTTTTAGTCGCCTTTTACGACAGGCAGGGGCTACCGTAGCACTATTCTGGTCCCGAGCTACAGGGACGAATATTATATACCTAGTCGAATGTTTTTCTAACGGCTGAATCAATTTTGATAAAATTTGGTGTGGAGGTAGTTGACACCCCGGATTATATTATTGAATACTTTTTATCTAAACACTGTATATTCCTTGGGATAACAAATGAATATCAATATTTTTTCATTCTAAACTATACATTTCACGCGGGTGAAGCCGCGGGCAGCAGCTAGTACCTATTTTAATAGAAATACACAGTAATAATACCTACCGTTAACTAAATGCGTGCAACCTGATCCCGTTCAAGAATTTGTAAGAACTATAGGTACGGATTTAAAAGAAGCTAGTGGCCAAAGTCGCCGAGAGTTAACTTTTATACGAGTTTCCAACTTATCGGAAGGGTTCCCAGCTCATGGGAGGGTTGATATGTACAAATGTTCAGTTACAATAAACAACAACCATAAACTTAAAGTGTTTATGCATCAGCCCGGCCTGCGTTACTAGGTGTGGTTAAGCGCAGTCTTTAACTGTCTGCATCTGCTAATTGCTTCAGAACTTGTTTTTAGCGTAAATTTCGGCTAATTGCTGGGTGCACTCGGCGTCGAGCCAAATAAGTAACAAGTAGTTCAGGAAAAGGTTGCCTAAATCACACGCTGAAAGGATTCCAAAGTAATTGGCACTTTGGCTGTGTCAAATGTAAACTTATTGTACAGTAACTTTGCTGTTTTTAAACTGTCCGGTCCAAGATTTTTAATAATAAAAAATCTGAAATACAGTCGCAACCTAGTCAACCTAAGTATTAAGGTATACAATTATGTTGTTTACATAACATTACATTAAGCGCGTATTTTCCCGAAGGGGTTAGCAGAGGTATAATGTACCCAATTATCACCATTTATGTTATGGTTCCATGTGGTGATTCCAGGTGGTGAGCCTATTAACGACCTTACACTGCTACCGGGAATTTCAAGTTAGAAAGACCTAATAATATTTGCTCGACCCAGGGATCGACCCAGGACCTCTAGTTAGAATCACATGCCTGCTTAGAATAATAAATTCTTCCTGCAAATTGAAAGGGGCCCATTTAATTTGGTACCTACATAATGATCAACCACACCGACATTCTGCAATCCAAACTGCCTGCACATTTACAAAAAACTATTAACACTTGCAGCGCGGAAACAAAACGGAAATAAAACTACAGGCGGATTAGAAGTTCATACGGCCTGTAACAAATGGAACGATAAATTTGGGAAGGCCAACTTTTTCATTGTTAACTTTTTGCAGAGAGAACGCGCGCAGCAAAACATTGTGATCGTTTCACAGCTCATGTTTTGATAACGTTGTGACATTGTTATCTCATTTGATAAATGGACTTTTTGTTACAAATGGACATTGTTATTTCGCTAGTGAACTCGCCACTCCTGAGTGTTTTTCGAAAGGCGAACGTTGACGAATTGAACGGTTTTGTGGTGCTCGGGAACATCAAATTCTTTAGCTATTTTGAAGCTTGCGTTTGTTTCCAGCTAAACCGAAAATATATTAAATTTCCTATATAAAACGTTCCTTAAAAAAATCCCGAATGAAATAACAAATCACCGCGTCAATTGAGTTAACTTTAAATTACGATATTTACTTAAAGTTTATTCATATGTAGCCGAAGATAACAGCTCTAATGTATACTCTTTATGTAACATGACCTACCTGTAAATATTCTTGACGTTCATAGCGACCATTTACCATAACTGTATTCAAGCCAATTACGATTCTAAATCTCGTGTATCCGTGCGAGTAGGCCTGGGTTGTTACTGTGACCCACTTTCGCCCATTAGGCACCACTGAACCCAACTAAGCTACCTCTATCTGGGTAATCGAACGTCAAGAGTTAACCCTCGGGAACTTTATAATGCGGAACTCGATCAAATTCAAGAATGCTTTAAAACGAAAAATATTCTATATTAGTTCTTTCAGTTTGAAGTTGAGCTCACTTTCCTTTTTAGTCACTTAGATGTCATTGATTTAAAGTTAAGAATAACTTTTATTGTAGTACTAGTGGATGCCCGCAGCTTCGCTTGCGCTTGGCGACACAAGGAAAGTTTCGTTTATAGTTCCTGTCCTTCTCAAGGAAATGTTTTTAGATTTTTAGAAGCGCATCCTTGACAATTATTAATATTTAGGGCAAGCTGAGAAGTGATGCCTAATTCTAGATAGTATATGTATATACTAGCTGGCCCCGCAAACGTTGTTCTGCCATATGAAATGTCAAAGTGACGCGACGCTTCACGTCAATGAACGACTGTTAAAAATTAAAAAAACTAAAATAGTGTTTAAAAAACATTTTCCAGTGGACCAAATTGTGAATCCAAACCATTCTCGAATCCCCTTGAACACACACAAAAAATTTCATCAACATCTATCCAGCTGTTTAGGAGGAGTTCACTGTCACACGTACACAAGAAATATATACTCGTTTAATATGATTAAGATATATAAACAAAAAAAGATTTCTTAAAATATTAGTATGTATAGATAGAGATATGAGTCAAAATAATTCAAACAAAGTATGTAATGTGGTGTCCGAGTTAATAATAAATCCATATGTATACACGTATTTTTTATTGGTAGGCAGATCGACTGATTTCTGTGACCGGCTTAGTAAACAGCTTGTAGGTACAGTATTCAAACCCGCATGGCAAATCACACCGTACGGTCGACGCTTCAATTTTCGTCGACAAGCCCGACATTAACCTTAAGAGCCCTCTGTCATCAACTTCCAACACAGAATAAATCCGATTCAAGAATAAATTAAGGTCTTTGTGCCCCAGAATTGTCCCCACTTTTCAATACGACCATCCGTCCGAGGTTTTGCCAGGTACCGTCTTCCACCTACAAATAAACATGTGATTTACGGATATATTTGTTGATTCAAACGACATCGACGACGATCCGATTCAACCTGTGCGTGTTCGGGAATCGTTACGTAATTACTACAGCACCTCCAATCTCACAAAAAACCTTTCAAGCTCAACCCCCGTAATGGATTCCAGTATCAAATCCCGCCTAGCCTTGCAATACAAATTGGGTTTTAAGAATAAAATATTAGCCGCGCCATGTTGTTACAACCTTTATCGGGTACACGTATGTTATGGGGCAGGTACGATATCAATCACTTACGGGATTAAATTTTAACTTTGCCTTTTTAGATACTCTTCCTGTAAGTTCGTAAAGCCTGTGCTTTAGTATCAATGAGTACAGTGCACGTATACAGTAGGTACATTTGAAGACTAGTACCTACTTACTTTTGTGTGTTTTAACTTTTAGCACAGAATAATAGTACAAGTACTTTTAGATTAAAAATACACTGTTTTAGCGATATCATGGTACCAAATTCATAAAAAATCAGTTTTAATAAATTGAATTTAATCATAATGTCATATTAGATATACAGATTTTTATATAGACCGTAGTAAAAAGACAAGGTACTGAAGTTCAGTAATAATTCCTTATTAAGTCATCCTATCTTTGTAGGTAGGTATACCTAATTCTACTGAGATTTCAAAATGTATGCTCTCTATTCTCTTTTCAGCTCAAAGTTTAGTCCAATGCTGGACATAATAATCTGATGCGTGACCGCTAGTGGACAAATTTCATAGGCGCTACCGTGCCTCGTAAAACACGTCAAGCCGTTTGTCCCGGCTGTTTTAAATTGTGAAAAAAATCGTTAAACCATGTTGAAGACCTTATGATGGCTAGAGAACATTTGACACTGGGTTGGCCATTAACCCCTCTACCAATCCGCATTGAAGCAGCCTGGTGGAGTATGCTCTAGACCTTCCACAGATTTGCTCGTGCACAGCAGTGGGATGTCTAAGGGTTGCAGCTTAGCTTTTTTTAGCTTAGCTGGGACATAAGCCTTTACGATAACACGCCACTGAACTAGAGTTGGCTATTCGCATCTACTTACTCCTGCTAGACTTACGCAGAACGTAGCACCACCTAGGAGGTTGTGCCACGCTATGTCTGCCAAGTCCACGTACACTGCAACGATTGTCGATCCTCCAGCAGATCTTCCATATCCGTGACTATGGTCATATTAATTATTTTGTTCCGAATCTTGCCATAAAAGGAAACACTGAGCATAGCTCAGGCGCTTAGCGACTTAATTATGAATCAACTCACTGAGTAGACTAAGGCCACCCCATAGTATAATATGATAGAAATAAGAGTACCTACATTTTAACAAAAATCTTAAGTTATTATCTGTCCACTATGGTCATACATAAGTCGATTATCAAAATTTCTTACCAAATATAATACCAAATACTCGTAGTTATTTATTTATCTTGAGAGAATAGCTTGTAAGTATTTTGTGGAATCAATACAACGCGACGATTTGCTTAGAAGGCATTTCATCAAATCGAACTGATGTTCCTCCTTCACGCTTTATGAACGCTTAGTCATAAAATTTTCGGCACCGAGATTTTATGCCAATTTTTATGGCATTGTCTTCGTAAATATTGTCCGAGTTTTATGTTATACTAAAAAGAGATGAAACCGTGTTATGATTAGGTATATTGTATTTTAGAATAGTCACAAATCTTCCAGGAGCTTTCCATTTTCAAAAAATATGAATAGATACTACATATTATACACAATGATTAATTTGGCAGATAAGCAGTGCAGATAGTGCAGATAAACGAGTACCTATGCAACACCACCCATCCGCTGCCACCCGTGAATACTGTGTCACACTCTCATTAAAGTATCGATCAGAGACGATAACTGATCTCATAACTGAACCTCATTCAACTATCGCACTACACGCCGAGGTCTGAAGTTTCATCCACACCGAATCGACTCATGGCCTACTACCAACGTGCGTTTCTCGCAGTCTTTTTTACGGCGAACTAGTCTTCTGTGGAATGAGCTTCCCACTGAGGTTTTCCCTTTGAGCTACGACATAGAGCGCTTCAAAAAGAGTGTGAAACGTTTCCTTCAAGGCAGGCAACGCACCTGTGATACTCCTCGTGTCGCACGTGTCCATAGACGACGGTGACCACTTACCGTCAGGTGGCCCGTATGTCTGTTTGTCCGTCTATATTATTAAAAAAAAACTGAAAAATTATTTGAAAATTGAAAATCATTTCAATTTCCAAATCAAAAATGTCTGATTTGTTGTTTGTCACTTGTATCTGTTAAATAGATGCATCCCTTTTTCTAGAATGATGGTATATATTTACTTATTTGGAAATGTAACTTTATAATGCGTATTTATGCATCATTCACAGTCTACCCTTCCGGGGATTATTTGAAAGGTCGGAACCAAAATTTATTGTGTGGCTGTTGCTTGCAATTGTGGTAAGCAACCCTTCCCCAACTAAATCTGTAGTAAAATTGCTTATGACCATTATATTCCCGATTGCCAGTAAATAAATAATTTAATTGAAAATATAATTACTACTTGTTGTATTAGGGGTGTTGTATGTACCCTTTGTATCTTTTAATGTTTCCATTTAAAAAATGTTTTTTTAAGAGCGTTTTAACCTTCTAATTTAATAATTATGATAAATGATGATAAGTAAAATATTCCCTAAATACTCGTAATACGCTTATTAGACGACCCGAAGAAGGCAGTGGGAAACCGCTGGATTCAGAATAAGGTAGTTATTCCAGTTAACATGGCTTTTTGAATACCTAAATGCCTCGTTGTTCTAGTGATCACAAGCGCGACTGCTAAGCTAGAGATTCTAGGTTTGATCCCCGAGTCGGGCAACAAGTATTGATTGGGTTTTTGAAATGCTCAAATCACAATTTGAGTGTATGGCAATAGGTTCCACCACCTTTACATAAAATGGTGAAAAGTGGGTGTACCCACGGTCTACCTGCTTCACACTTCTGCGCGCAGCCTATATATAGTTAGTGTGTCTTCGGGGGAATAAAGTAAGATTTTGAGCACCTGTGTAATAACTTTTACCTAAAATATAACCGTAGATAGTATAATAATATGGTAGATACCATGTTATTGCAGACCATATCATGCGAATATTTCGAAGTAATGTTAAAATATTTTAAATAACTATTATAATTGCAAAGTTAGTTCGCAACGCGTTTCGCTAACAAGCGAATCAAGTTTAAAAGCAAACAGAATAAAATAATACGCAACTTTTCACCGCAATGTACCATTCACAACACTTTCGTAACTTACCAGGTACATTGTCCCCCGCTTTTTAAAACTAGCGTCCCATATATTTTTCCCATTCTGCAAAATTCACAGACGCAACGTTTTCAACATTGTTGAGCATTAAAATCTAAATGAAAAAGATACAGGTTTTTATAGCGTTATTTATGCTTTTGCATTGTGTGTTTTTCTTTTTATAAAGGTATTGAAATGAGAATAGAATGAATAAATAAATAAAGCACGTTTTTTAGTTAATCAGTCGATTAGGAACCCATATAGACACGGCACACTGAAAGTTCTGCGCTTCTGGCCACTCATAAATGTTTGAATTTCAAATGTATTTTTTAAACATATGAAACTCAATTAATAATTCAACAAAATTGGCGGGAAATCTCGTGTCAACTGTTTTTATCACAAATTGAAGTTCGTCGTCCGTAGTAAATACGGAATTAACACGAAAATATTTTAGGGCGATGATTTTTTATAATTTTAAAATTTCACAAACACCGCTAGGCTGCAATGCTCGTCTTCAAAACTCTTTTAGGAGGGAAGCACCTCATTTGAGCACCGTAAGGCGTTGGTACGCAGAATTTGATCGTGGCCGTGTTTCTCTCCATGATTAAATTCGTGAAGGTAGGCCCTCAACTGCGATCACTGAAGAAAATGAGGCTACATATGAGGAGATTCAAGGACATTTGGGGATGAGTATGAGCCAAATTCAAAAAATCTTACATCAACATTTAAAAGTGAGAAAACTGCCGCCAGATTCGTCATAAACTCAGCCCAGAACAAAAACGGACTCGTGTTGATTGGTCTAATTTTATTATGTTAATTAATCATGGACTTCAAATGTTGTGTATGATATAGTGACAGGAGGATATTGTTACATGCCGGAATGCATGCCGGACAGAAAGCAACAGTTTTCTGTATGGGTGTTCGAAGATGACAGCAAATCAACAAAATTGAGGCAGGCGAGAAACGAATTTCTGCACGATCTCATTTGAAGAACAAAAGACAGTTAATGCTGACTGGTACACTAAGAAAAAAAAACTAATATCGATTCGGTAGTTTTTGATTCCAATGCGTACATAGGGACAGACAGACAATTTATTCGAAAAAAATATGTTCTAAACTTATCATCCCCTCATAGGATTTGTAAGATTTCTTCAATATACAGACACAAACTCGTTAGAGTTTTATTATATTTATAGATTTAATAATTTAGCACACGATTCAAATAAGTACCTACATATAATCAAATTATAGGGGACATTTTCAGTGACAGGTAGGGTTTAGAAGATAAACGAGTAACCGCAGTCGACCAATTTATATAATGTACTTGGAGAACGAAAATTTCGTACAAATACCTTTGAAAATTACTTAGTTAATGTTATTTATCCGGTGAAACAGGTAATAAATATAGAAGTTTAATCACACAGAGTCCATGTATTTAGACGGGCAACTGCGAAAGCTCATAATGCGCGTCTTGACTATCTGATTAGCTTGATCATTACATTGACTATTATTTTAGTGTCATCGTTGCTCGCCGTGACATCGAACATTGTTTGTGTAAACGTTAAATTATGCTGAATAGTGAGCAAACATAAGGTTGTTTACGCATTGCCGAACCAGGTGGGCTATCATTGTAGCGCGCGGTTACGTAATTGCATGTATTTGCAGGGCAGTAAATATAATATATAAAATATATTATTCATTAAAACAAACATTTCGATTCGTGACAGTTATTTTATAGGCTAAAACCACTACACGACATAAAAATAAACATATTATTATCCAGGTATAACAAAACATACAGAATAACACAAATATTTCAAGTAGGTATTCCTTAATATTCCAAATACATCGTAACTGGAAGTCATTTCTTATTGTTCTTCAACTATTTGTTAGTATAATAATGACTGACTGACATATCAACGCAGGGCCTAAACTATAAGGGTTAGAAACTTGAAATTTTGCACAAGGGTTCCTTTTATAACGCAGGGGAGCACTAAGAAAGGATTTTTGAAAATTCACCCCCTAAGGGGGTAAAACGGGGGTGCAAACGTAGTATGAAACCTTGCCGTTTTTGAAGTTATTTCATTAAAAGTTTCGAAAATCATCCCTTAAGGGGGTAAAAGGGGGGTGCAAAGTTAGTAGGTTTAAAAGATTTTCGTATTTACCTACATTTTATCAATGAAATTTTTTATTTAGGTTATTAGTTCCTAATAATTATTATATGAAGAGGGTCTAAACGAAAGTGTAAAAAAGAGGGTGAAACTAGGTGTAAACGAAACTATTGTTATGTCTAATTCCACGCGAGCGAAGCTGCGGGCGTCCACTAGTACTAATAATATATAGGTATTAGTTGAAATGTGTGTAGGTATCTCTAGCTCAAGCTCTCCAAGCTCAGTTGCTATCTAATGTCCAGTAAAAAAGCTTTACGGTAACAATTAAACATTTCCGAAAAAATATTGTTTCGGGCTGTTGTATGTAAGAATAATCTCTATATAATATATTGATATTCTTTCAGACGACATTCGTATAAACGTATTAAAGTTATGCTGTATGCTTGCTCTACGCTCACGTGTAAACAGGAATTGAATTCTAGAATTTCACGCTCCCATACCAACCGATAGCTATACGCTACTCCGAGAATTCTGAATTGCCTCCCGTGACAACAAACGTGTCTCTGCCGACGGACTTGGCGTAATCCCAAACTACGGAGGAAAGGTAACATATCTTTTTATTAACGTTATATTTATTGTGACAGAATCAAATGTTCCATTCAAACAAACATTACCCTGTTCTCGCGGGTCATTTTGCAATGAAAAGCGAGAGAGTTGGTTGTTTATTGCATGAGATATAGGAAAATAATTGTCTTACTTATAACAAAAAAATCTCTTTAGGTTTTGAAAATACTTTTTTTTAAAGTTAAAGAACTATATGTGAGTATGTTGTTATTACGTAGTTACCATAAGTAAAGTGCGGTTTTGTGTAGGTTAGTGCTACTACTCTGAAACTCCGGACACAAATAAAACAAGATATTATGTTATGCTTGTAACTGCTGCTATAAATTTGCTTTAAAATAATAATGTTGGTGCACGTAAAATTCTGAATCGCGAATTAATTTATTGTTTTCACGCTTCCCGTTAATATATTACCGGCAAGTTAAAATGGACACATTTTTGAGCAGGTAGGTACTCTCTTTTTACAAGACAAATTATGGCAACTTCTCGCAGTGGCAGTTTCCCCTTAATTGGTGTCTAGATGATAGATTAAGGGCGGGATAGCTGTGACGTAATTGACAGCTCAATCTGAGCGTTGGTGGTTTTGGTGATGGTTCCGGCTCCCTAAAAGACTCTCGTGTCAGTTTAATAGCCGCTTTTCCTCGCCATCATAATAAAGGACAAGTGCGAATCTGAATCGTGCTGTGTAAATTTGGTATCAATATTTATTTTAATGAAGCTGCTTTGTCAGCTTTGAAGGAGCTTTAAGAGATTTTAATTCACTGCCTCCATAGATCGGCATGTTCATACAAAAATATTGATTTCAATTTTTAATCACAATGATACAAATGTTAGTAAAATTCCAACAATACAGAGTGACTTGTTTTGTTACCTTACAAGTACTTAAGATTAGGTACATACAAACTAATCTCATTACTTCGAGGTAACAAATATGGGAGCATAATTTTTATCGCTTTAGCCTATTGCCGGTATTGTATTAAAAGTATTTTAATAGGTAATAGTTACAGTTACAGTCTTTAGCAGTCAACCCGGGGCGATGTTAAGGTTGCGTAAACATTTCAAGAGAACTATTTTAGTTTAAAATATTTCAAGTACCTACTGCTGTTTATAACAATTTGTGCAGCGTTCGAACTGGCCCTTCACTTTTCTTGTGAAAACTACTCAGGGAGAGTTATTGCTTTGGGTATGGCGAAGTAAAGTGCGCAGTAAGTCTCTATTATCTACGCCGTTAGAGTCGCGTGAATGAAGGCGAACGAACGTGGCGGGAATCTACAAGCTAACTCAATTCGCACCGTTCTACTAATACTTATATTATGACGTTGGCCATTCTTTGTGGCAACATAAAGTAAATTCCTTTTATTTATCTCTTTCATGAAAGAAAAGTTAAGTAAAGCTTTTATACCGTCCCATTCGTTGTGGAGTTGTAAATAAATCTTAAAATATCGTATCTGAATAAAAACAAATGTGAAAAATAGAAAGCCAAGTACAGAAAGAAATTCAGTCTTCTCAACTGCTTTGCCACTAAAGATTTGAGATGTATGATACCGAGTACCAGAGCCGTTCCACACATCATACCATAAAGAATGTGCAGCTATATTCAATTGATACGTGACTAACTTATTATGTTCATTGATATGGAGCTAATAACTTGGCAAGTTTGATGTTTTTTCTTGAGTCTCGATAGATTCCAGTTAGACTTTTCTAGACACATTGAATCCACATGGATAGTAATACATCTTTGAGAAACATTGAACAAAACTGTTATAAGCTGCATGCTTATTTGCTATCTTCTGTCCAATGAAAATTTACATTAAGTTATTTGTGTGAGCCATTTAAAAATTTAAGCTTTTAAAATTTAAGGATTTAGATTTTATTATCCTGGTTTGTTGGTGTGCACAGTTCACAGCCCTAATTTAGAGGGACTGACCAAAGGTCCTTGAGCAATTATATCGGCAGCTAAACAAAATACCCCTGAGATGACAATCGGATCCAACGAGTCCCTTCCTATCTTTCAGCTGAGGGACGGCTGAATAGAGTTTAATTTGCTCAGTTAAGAAGGAATTTAGGGACCGGCATTCACCCGAAATAATCGATTTCACAAGGAGATATTCTAATCCCTATTTGATTATTCAAATCAATAATAATTCCTACTAATTGATCATAATAAGACTACCTCAGAAATAGTTGAAGCAATAGTGAGGAACTCTTTTTTTTTACTTCATATTATCATTTGGTTCGTTTCAGCATAATTATGGATAGTAGAAGCAAGATTAGTATTTCACACTCCTTACATGATAGGTCAAGATGAAGATTTTTCTTTTCGAGTTGAAACTAATGTAATCATGGTCGTTATTAAAAAAAAAATTAATAATGTATAAGATAGGATAAAAATTATTTAGCATTTATGTGCTTTGGACTAAACCATCAGTCCCAGTTTTTTTCAATAAAAACCGCTAAACTGTCATAGCGAGAGAAAGAGAATTCTAATATTTTATTCCATACAATCAATGTATAAAATCCTCATTTATTCTACGTGTGAAATATTGCAACATACTACGGTAGCCATTTGCCATTTCATTTCAGGAATTACACGGCGGGATTTGCTGCCGACTTGTTTCACACTGGCCAGTATTGGCAGCCAGTAGAATGATAAATACAGAATGTTTCGATAGATGATGGACGGACTTAAGTGTCAGTCAGTATTGGATTTCAGTTCCAAATGTACACTGTCTGCAATAGATTGGCGGAACACATTTAAAAAGGCCTGAAATTTAATCCCACACTGATCCAGTTCCATTGATGTGTTAGAGGCTGTTGGTAGATTTAAAGCCTGCGAAATGGAAAAACAACTTACCTAACAACTTGATATACTTACGGCTGCAATTAAATCAAGTTGTCCTAAATATTTTATCCATACAGATGTCTTATCACCTTCCCCAACAATTTAAGATTAGAAAATAAAAGGTCAAATGAAATTAATAATACCTTTACAATACTTTACATGAAATTTATAAAGACTCTTGAGTTCCTCCTAATGAAATGAAAACTAGAATGATTTAGCGATTTTAATAATTATTAAAATCGCTAAATCATTCTGAAATATTAAAAATATGAGTAGTAAAAGTATTATATGGCCGCTTTCATAATACATTGGTATGTTAAAGATATAATTTACCAGATAAGATATAGTTTATCTACATTTTTTAGGCCTTTAGCGTCGAGATTCTTAACCAGTGGGGACGTAGGTACACTTTTTATTTAATAACATTAATAAAAAATTTAATGTTGAAACAGGTGATTCAGCTATCAATTATCTCGTTCAACGTAGTAGCTTCTATTTATTTATATTATTTTCAAAGATTATTTTTTCATTTCTTATTAAATATATATATTATTATAATTTTGTTTATGAGATTCATAATTCATCATTCAATGTAAGCAACCATAAAATTTCTTATTTCATTACATTTTAGTAACAGCTTCAGCAGCAGATATATAGTATGTACCTTTTTATGACAGTACACGATTCCATTTTTTGCAAGCGATTTTTATAGCCAAATATAATGTATTTATTGTTGGTAAACTAATAAATAAATAAATAAAATTAAAATAAATAAATTGACTGTAACAGTGTCTCATATCAAAGTACTGAAGTACCCAGACTCATACCCATATCACCCATGCTATTTGTAAGCTTTTTCAAGAAAATAAAAGCACATTCACCCTCAATAGTATAAACACGACCGTCGTACCCTTACGTCTATCGGAGTTTGCGGAAGATTCCTCGTAAAATTTTATGATCACATTAAGGTAGGAGATTAAACTCAATGGAACCTATCATAACAAAGCATATCTATAATTCATAACACGTACAGTACACGTATCATGCTTCAGAAAGTAAAACTTCAAAAATTGCTTTGCTTCGTCATGTTTTAAACGATACACCCTCAATAATGACGTTTTCTAGTATCCTCAAATTTTCGTGCCAGCTCCGGAGCTGAGTTTAATTCGTGCAATGGTGCACCCATTAAAACAAATTCAAAATGCATTTTTTTTGTTTACGATAATAATATAAGTAGCAAATTATACAATACAAAAATAAATAAATGCACATTATATCTGATTGATTTGATTTCAAAATGGAATCATATCATAATAACAATATACTCGAATATATAAAATAATGTTGCTGATGTTATTGCAAAGTAATACGAGTAAGTGTCTAATGATACCATCCGTCAGATCTGTATCATAAGATATCTGTTGATTAATATGAGCAAACAGCAAACAGTACTTACATAACAATACAGAACATCAACATAGAAACAAGCAATGGGAGCAACATAACTGAGTGCTGGGTATTCCATTAATTGGCTGTAGAGAGTGATTTATGATGAGGCAGTGAACAGTGCAGCGGTAACGGTTGTGGGTTACAATGAATCACAGAACTTTCTCGGCGATTTCAACGAATGCCACGACTGAACCCTCTATTTTCATACGTCACAAGGGTTCATCCGAGGATCAGTGTGAAGTATTTATTGAGACTGTTTACTCGCGAGAAGGAAAATAACCCGTAAAAATCTTATGTAACAACGCTCATTCTAATAAGCATTTTATTTGTGAACCCGTTTCATACTCGTATATTCGTTATCCACGCTTTTCTTAGACCTTGTCGTATTAAAAAAAAAAATAACGTGATTTATTTCAATGGAACTAATTTTGTATACAACTTTTTAAATCGACTTTATACGAAGCTAATCAACTAAATTCCTGTTTAAATCACTAATACCATGTAGTCCTAATGTAGTACTAATACCTGCTGTTAATTGAACAAACGCGATCCGTCCCTTGCATGTAGAGTTCTGATGAAAGATTTTCTCTTTTTCTTTTCAGTTACTTGAAACAATGACTGACATTTTATAACTTAAATAGGATGCAGAAGGAAAACAAAAACTCTTTTGTAGGATTTCATCAAAAGTTTTGATTGTATGATGCTACGACGGACTCTCCGTCTCAAGTAGCTGTGAATTTTTTGTTTAAAATTTGGGTATTATTGTAAAAACTTGTATGCTTAGTATGTTTGAATACAAGAATCCTGTTCTAGTAGGTACACTACACTTCATCATCAAGTCACAGACTACCCATAAGAAGTAGGTATATCCGACCTGCGAAAGCGTGAATCCCTGCGAGAGCTGTTATTTTAACAGTACCATGTCAATAAATTTATGAAAATGTTATCTATGTAAGACAATTGCTGAGTGTGTAGCTGATGAGCTCATCAACGCTGCTAAGGGCTCATCAAACTCATATGCTATCAAGAAGAAGGACGAGTTGGAGCGGGTCGCTAAATCCAACCGTTAAGTACACAAAACTCATTATTTGTTTGTAAAGAAAAATAGTGTACATAACGTGTTAATACAAGAAATAAAGATACATTTATTGTATCTAGACTAAGTAAAGTATCATTTATGGGGAACTGTGTTCACTTCTTCAATAAAATACCTGAAAATATTACCTACTTGTCTGTCATTATTGTCTCAATAAATTGAAATCTAACATTGAATAAAACCTCACACAAAGCAATATATAAAATAAAGATATAAGCCCTTGGTGCGAAGTATCTCCAGCTCCATCTTAAGTTCAATAATAATGTATCAAAATATCAAATTGTAAATTTTGAACCTAACGAGTTTCTTGCCATGTTCTTCTCAGTAGCACCAACTTTGTAAACTGGTGGTAGATTAAAAATATCACTGTAATGACGTACTATTATTAGGTGTATATAAATACCATATAATGTAAATAAATGAATCTAGATCTGAATTTGAACAGTGCGGAACTGTAAGACTTGTTTAATATATAGAAAACTAGAACGTCTCAAAATTTGAAAATTGTATTATAATACCTCACAGACATAAGCGAACCCTAATTACGGTCACAGACGACATAATTGGATGGCCGCTGTGTGTAGGTACAATAATAAAACAGTACAAGCGCAATTCATTTATAAGGTGTCTACACACATTTACTACACCGTTACGTTGTTAACAGTAGTGTCTCCTCATTATTAAATATATAAAGCAGAGCTTTGCGAAAATTATAATAAACATAGCGGTGACAGCCCAGTGGATATCGAACTCGCCTTTCACTCGAGCGGCCCGGGTTCAAACCCAAGCGGCACGCACCAATAACTTTTCAAATTTATGTGCGACTTATGTAATTAAATGTCCGTTGCTATAATGGTGAAGGACACATCGTGAGGAAACCTGCATGTCTGAAAGTTCTTCATAATATTCTCGAAGGCATATGAAGTCTGCCAATTAGGACTTGGCCAGCGTGGTGGACTACGTGTGTACTAGTAGGACAAAGAAAGGGTTGTGATTATGATGATGCTAATTAGTATGAATGAAATGCTCAAAGACGTACGGTTATTATGCAATTCTAAACACAAAAGTCAATAAAACTTTCCAAGTTAACTCTACAGATTCTGGCAAGGCTTAACGATTATTACGAGTAGAATAACTACACTGCTTAAGTTTGTCGATGACTTACGATCAAGACTCGCAGCGCGAGCATGCGCATTAGATTTCTGTAATGCATTAGTCGCTGCAGTCCTCACAACTAACTGGAGCGAACTTCGTCATGCTGTTCTTAATTGGTGGAGATAATTAGGCAACCCGAAGGCATTCGACATGTCTTAATTACTGTTATATAACAACTGTGTCTGAAAGAACATACCCTCCGATGTACTGAAGCACTCATGGTATTTTACCTAATAGTTAGCCAAGATTTAGGCCATTGGGCCATCGGATCGAATAGTAAGATCTAAGACGACTCAGGGCCACCATTGCTGCACTTATTTGAAGCCTTGAGAAGCCTAAAATTTTTTTTAATTATTGTTATCTTTGTAAAGTGCCCATCAACGCAAGAAGTTTGCTTAAACTACATGTGTGCGGCGTGTGGAGGTTGAGCCCAGTTTAATTAATCTGGATTTGATGAGGGATTAAGTTTGTGCGACGCGTGACGGATCGAGGGCTTACGCGTCCTGCCGGCGCGCGGCGGTTGCGGTTTAAAACGGATTTACCTCGCATTTCGTCTCCGCACAATTTGTACACACGTTCAAGAAGTGTAATTTAGCTGCGACCAACTAAATTGGTTGAGACTATGTAAAGTTTCTGCTGTATGAGCTCGGGCCACTCCGGGTCTCATCTTACGTGCTGCATACGGCGTAATATGATTTTAATTTGTAATTCAGCTTAAACAAAGCCTTGCTTAGGATTTTAGTGGTTGAGCTTTAGTTTATGACATTCCACAAAGTGGGAGTTAATGTACTAGACAATTCTTGCCTTATGTATATATTGAAAACATTGTCATAGGTCCTTAAAAATTATAATAAATGTACTTGTCTATAAAAGCTAAGCTAACCTACAATTCATAGACGTCCCACAGTTGGGCAGGGGTAGCCAGAGCTGCAGGAGGTCTATAGCATACTCTACCACGCTGCAATGCGGATTACCCATTGTCGAATGTTCTTGAGCCACCCGAAGGACTTCGACAAGACTTGACGATTGTTTTTACAATTGCAAACAGACATGCCCATGAAATATTGCCACTAGCGGTCACCCATTCACAAAACGCGCCCGTCTTTGCTTAACATGGTTGATCACATACCTATAATCGACGCGAGCCATAGGGCTATGGACGCTTCATCTTGTCTATAATTGCCACTAGCTTTCCCCGCTGCTCCGCTAGCGTCAAATCGTTTTACGTTCAGAATTACTTCTACCAACCAGAGATGTAATAAGTAGCCTTCATCAACCGCAAGCTACACGGTTTGCTATCAATACATAGATTGGCCACTACTGCATCCACCCAGGACGTTCAAAGTTCACCCGAAGGCCATAGTCCAATCCTATCATAAAAAGGTTCTACTACTACAACAACAACAACAACTACTACTACTACTATTACTACTATTACAACTACTACTACCTACAACAACTACTACTATTACTACTACTACTACTAGTACTACTACTACTCTATACTCGTTATAATAATCCATTAGCTGTTATCACAATATGGAATATAATTATAAAAATTCAGGAAGGCATGATAATTATCTTCCTTAATAAAGTTATGTTTAGAATCCGGGTCTGGGATCACTCCGATCAATTTTGCGTAAAATTTCATTAAGGGCTGCTGAAAGGGTTAGACATGACTAAGCACCTACATTTTCATGTTATCTGTGACCTACAAACCATTTTGAAATGTATACAAGAAAATTAATTAAATTTCCTAAATAAGTTTCAAAGGAGATATTAACGAATCAGAAAAAGGTTTCACTTAATTTGAAAATCTTTACAGCCAAATAAGATTAGCTTTTGATTGAATTCAATATAAAAGACGCCATTGGTAGATCAAGTAACAAATACATATTCCATGTTTGCGCCAATAAAATCTTGGCATTCTGCTCTGTGCATGACCCAGCTGGTTCACAACAAGGAATTAAATGTATCTAAAAGTAATGTGACACTATTGTATAGATTAATAACTTGTATTTTGATTTTTTTTTCATGTTGCTGTGGTTGACTTTATGAAGATTCTATTTCTTTGGTTTGTCATCGTTTGGTGTTTCATGACATTTTTTTTGATGCTTTATACAATATTAATGTCAGAAAACACTGCTTATTTTATTTAAGTCTAACTCAGTAGGTATCTAAATGATCTAAGTGGTTACATTTTAATTTATTAACAAGTTAATACTAATACGTTAGGTATTTTATTTTGCTAGAAACAACACGAATTTAAAGTATAAAATAATCATTTTAACTAGCTTTGAGTTCTTGTCATCATGCCGCCTGAAACCATTGAAATTTAATACCTACCTACTAGAAACAATGTACCAGTAGATACAACCGCTATAAGCGGCTAATTAGCGAATTTAAATTAAACAAAGGAAATCTCCGATTCGAGGATTAGGTACGTACGTACCTTTTGAAATATGCGACAACTTTCGGAACATGAAACAAAATCCATTAAGTTAATGTTAAAGAAGAGGGACGATACGTCACTGTCAGGAGTGGGGAGCGCAGGGAAGTGATTTCAGAGGCGAAATGCCCACGACGTGCCTCGACTGCCAATGCCGTCACGTCAACTACATTCATATTTGGAACAATTAGGACACGTGACTTTTTTATTCCGTAAATAATCAAGTGTAGTGGTAGTGGTAGTAGTGTAGTGTAGCGTCCATAGCCCAATGGCTTGCGTCGCTTCAATGTGATCGAAAGTGTAAAGCAACGACGGGCGCGGTCGGTTTGTGGATGGGTGACCGCTAGTGGCAAAAATATGGGCGCTACCGTGCTTCGGAGGGCACGTAAAGCCGTCGGTCCCGGTTGTTTTCAATGCTGGAAACAGTCGTTAAGCCTTGTCGAAGACCTTCGGGTGGCTTGAGAACATTCGACACAGGGTTGGCCACTAACCCCTCCACCAATCCGCATTGGAGCAGCGTGGTGGAGTTGGTATTACTTGGTATGCTCTAGACCTCCCGCAGAAGTGTCTGTGGGGGAGACCCGTGCCCAGCAGTGGGACGTTTATGGGTTGTAGCGAAATAATCAAGTAAATGTACTCACGGTGGCAGGTTGACGACGCACCCAATGTTTATTTTTATTCTTTGGAGTAAATTATTAAATACTGTAAAAATGAGTAGGTATCATTCGGCTCTGCGATCTTGATGTCAGCTCGGTAGATTTGTCACCGTGCTGACAAACACACTCTCAACTCTTTGATTCCATCTCATCGAGTCCAATAAGTGTTTATCGCCGATATTAAAAACGAATCGCTTTTCTGTATTTTCTGTAATGTTTTGTGTACCTACGCTGCATTTTGTCGAAATTCACGTTTTTCTTTTCTTTCTTTTCTAAATATAGGTACATATAAAATAATATTAATTTTCTTTCAATTATTAGTTGAAATTAATGAACTTATGCAGCTTCCTCAAGGAAATATTAACAATTCGATTTCCCACTTACAAAGAGATGGAAAAGAATATCTATGATCCTAGTCAATGAGGATAAAGACTTCTCGTAAGAAATCCTTTCCCGCTACGATAACTAGGGGAACTCAGAGAAATAGCTGATATTGCGGAATAACAAACACATTACGTATAGCCTGGTTTTACCTACCCTCTTGCACTAGCAAATCTTGTGTATGGATCCTTTAAACTGTGTAGCTCTTTTGCAATACTTTTATCGATGCAATAAAAAATCCAGTTGTAAGCAAAATATTCTATGCAAAGTGGACAATAGTAACCAAAATCCTATTCTAATTCGGAAGAAGAACAGAACCACCCGGAAAATAATGACGGGCCCGTTGGCGTAATCGGTAGTGACCCTGTCTGTTGCGCCAGGGGTCGAGGGTTCGAATCCCACTCAGGGCAAATATTGTGTGTGTGACGAACACTTGTATTTGTTCTGTGTCTGGATGTTAATATTATCTATTTAAGTAATCTCTCTAATAATCTCTGACACCCATATTACATATTGCTCCGCCTACTTTGGGGTCAGATGGCCGTGTGTGAGAATGTCCAAGATATTTATTTATTCATATATTGCCAAAATTCCCGAAAGGCCCGGAAATTCCCGGTACCAGATTTCCCCGGTATCAAAATTACCGGTTCTGGAATACCTAATCGCAGGTACTTCGCTGCGACCCATAGACGTCCCACTGGTGGGCACGGGTCTCCCTCACAGACGAAGCTGCGGGACGTCTATAGCATACTACACCACGCTGCTCCAATGCGGATTGGTGGAGGGGTTAGTGGCCAACCCAGTATCGAATGTTCTCAAGCCACCCGAAGGTCTTCGACAAGGCTTAACGACTGTTTCCACCATTGAAAACAACCGGGACCGACGGCTTTACGTGCCCTCCGAAGCACGGTAGCGTCCATGAAATTTTTGCCACTAGCGGTCACCCATCCACAAACCGACCGCCCCGTCGTTGCTTAACTCTTTCGATTACATTGAATCGACCTGAGCCATTGGGCTATGGACGCTTCATATAATAACGGCCATGAAAATAAACATCATGCACTGATAGTAATGGGAAGGTACATAATATTTGCAAAAATTTGGTGAATTTCCACGCAAGTTATTCCACGACACGACACGTAACCGTGACTGGGTCGCCCGCTATGGGCTTATTGGTGCCATTACAACAACATTTAAATACAAGCAGAACTCATTAAATACATGCACGAAGTCAAAATGACGAAGATGATGGGAAATTTATAAGGTAAGGCATAAATGCATGTACTATAATTATGCTACATGCAGTGGTATCATGGTTAACAGTGGAAAATAGCGTGTCTAGGTGTCTACACTGCTTTTCAAGAAGATCGTGCCATATTTACCCAGTTACGAGACACAGCCGCGCTGCGCGAACGGCGCGCGATCCGATCCCTGCACGTGACATGGAATAAATCAGCCCCTTAATGCTACCAACTTCCCGCGTTGTTCTATACGAAAATTTTATGCCCATTATCCATAGCACTCTGACAACTGAACTCCGAGTCTGAATCTGTGTCTGAACTGCCTCCGAAACTCCGAATGTTTTCGAAATTCGGAAATTCCGAATTCCTTATCAAAACTTATTGTTTAACAATCGTTCACTGGAACATTTAGACAAGGTTATTACAATTCTTTATTTCTCGACGAATAATCATGCTATTTAGAATAAAATGTCTGTCTGTCAAACCGTTTGTGATTTTGTCCTAGATTTGGGGTGCTGGGTTTGGGAATGCTGGTAGCCTTTGATTCTGCAATCTGAAGTTGGAAGGACCTTTTATTTGTCAACTCTCTGCCGCAATGTCTAATTCCACGGTAAAGCTGCGGTCACCCATATTTTTCAATAGCACACAAGAAGAGAGAGTCAGATGAGTGTGAGCGCAAGAAGTGCATAAGTTGAATGTAACATAAAAACAAAACATCTTGCGTTGTTATACATCAATAACACAGTACAGGAGGAGGCCAATAATTTATATTTGACGAAGTTGTCTCAACATTATAACCAGATTAAGTCATATAATCCCTATAATAATATAATAAGTTATTCCGAATCCCGATCAGTTTTGGATTTGAGCATTGACATATCGAAAATGGAAGTAGGTAGTTATCGAAGGCCGTTTCACGTTTCTAGTTTTAGCTGGCGTTTTGTAGCGGCCGACGCGATGCCTGGTGAATTTAAAATCTCTCGTGCGCTCCATCGGAGATAATCAAACAGCTGGAGGATAAATCGTGGTGTGAATAATAATGGCAAAATATTGGCTAAAATTTAAATGTAATTATTACAATTTGTGTGGCGCTTCCGATGGTTACATATTATATTTCTGAAATTCAGATCCACTGTTGTGGATCTTTCTACTATGCCACTTTTAACCTACAACATACTAAGTACCTTTTTTTGGTTTAAAACTTTCAAAATATATTTTGCCTTTTACGAAAATAGTGAACTAGTATCAAAAATGCAAATTCCGAACGTCTCCATTTCTGAATGTTTTTAAGTAACAGTTATTAAAAGCCACTGTATAATACTCCAAAGTACTTAGGTACCTACCTAATTTTTCTTAAATTTTTTTTTTTAACATCCAAGGATAGATACCTACTATTAGCATAGAGTAAGGACCAAAAGGTGGTCCGTGCTATTAGTCTTGGTACAGTGTAATTTAAGCAATAGGTAATAGGCACAAGGTCAGTTTGACGTAAAATATTTAGGTAGGTACCTACTACTCGTAGCTTTCGCCTGTTACCTACATCTACGTCAAATATTACCACTAATCAAAATCATCTTTACCCGCAGTCCGGCCGATCATAATCCAAGATAGCCATCAATCGGTTAAAAATCGAACGATTATTTCATGGGAACCGTGCAATTTTTCGGGATAAAAAGTATCCTAGGTCACTCGTACCGGTATAGCCCGTCCCTATACTTACTAAATTTTTGCAAAACATCACGTCGATACCTACTACATCATTCCAAGAGGACAAACCAATAAACACACTTTCCCATTAATATTACTAAGGATTATGTACGAGTATCTATACTTAGCATCTGTGTTTCCTTTTCATGAAAATAACGACACCAAAGAAGATAATACATCATTCAGTGACCTCGCCAAATGTCATCCCACGTCCATAGATAGTGTATATGGAAGTTGGAAATTGGAAATTCGGTACACAATATGAGGGTAAACATGGAGTCGGGCCTGTTGGTGGCACTGCTAACATAAATATTCGGCGTTACTTATGCGCTGTCCCGTCCCGGCCCAGGACAAAAACACCTCCGGACGGAGCTGCTTTGATTTTAAATTCTAATTTTATGATTCATCTTGTTTGCATATCGCAACACAACCACTATATTTGGCGGCTGCTGGAATACCGGGATGCGTGCTATGGCTACGGATACCTACTACATATTATTTACTCATATTTCGTTGTGATGTTTTATTGGTTTTGTGTTAGTTTGTGTTTTGCTTTGCTTCATTTATACAGACAATTTATATTTTTTTAGATTGCAGGCACCGGTTTTTGTAGTTACCATGACATACAGTAGGTACTTACTTATAGCATATTTCATCTACATAAGTGTAAATAAATTTAGTAAGTTTCATCAATATTATTACCGCAGATAGTAGGTACCTACCGCACTTGTATTTAATTTCATCGTATACATATATATTGACCATACAATATCTTACATTCATAAGTGATGTAGGTACCTACTAAATATTTAACTAAAGAAAATTTAACTTTTTTAACGGTAGACAGAGTTTAATATCGAAACGAAACCGTAATATGTATTTTGACTATATTTGAGTAGCTGGTACGTACAAAAATGTATTAACGTCACAATAATTTAATAATTTGTGTCGTACAAAGCGTAATTCTCGAAGATTACTTTCAGCAAGTTGTGTAACTAATGAAGCAACTTGTGACACGGGTCGGCCTGGGATCGACGTAATCAAATTAATGAGAAAACTTCACTTAAATTTGGGCTTTCCTGCCTCAATCTTTAGCTTATTTGGCAGCGGTCAAGTCAGTAAGAAGAATAGGAATGGTGTGGACTTTGATCACAATAAACATACAACTACTTATGAGAACATATAAGTTGAGGCTTTGGGAACAGGTGAACACTCTTTCTTTTCGGTCGCACTCTTTCATTTTTGAATAAGACATCGATGTAGGATATTATGTGCCATAATAATTAATTATAGACATTGGGTCGACCTAAAAATCGTATTCCTGTTAAAATATCTGCACGTCTAACGGGCTATTTTATAGTATGATTATATGTGCGCGTTGGAATAGCGGTGTAGTTTAAGTGGAAATTTATGAATTTAAATTCCCAAATGCAAATGTAGGTTGGAGAAAATTTGGGCACATGTGCGGAAGCACGCTTGTCAGCTGATGCTGTACTTAGTGAGGTGTTTACGCTCTCATCGCTCCAAGACATAGATCCTTAAGTGACGACGTAAGTTTTCACCGTTAAACCGTTATATGCATAACTATAAAGGTACTTAGGTACATGTATTTTAATAGTGGATATAACACTGTGAAAGATTTTAACTACCTACACTATAATGTATCGAGATAACAAATTAAACTAAATGGTTACAATTATAATCATATTTTTTGTTTTGAGCCGCTAAGGTATCTGACACAAGAATAGAGAAACATTTGCAACCGGAATGAAGAAAGTTATAAAATCAATTAGAATAACTATACTGTAAAAAAAATTTTTTTTTAAAAAGCTTTTATAACTTGACCTTGAAACCTAATCGTGGTCAAAGTTCATTACAAGACTTTACCACAAGTGCAAACACGACTATGATACGATATTCCATCATGAAGTTCCAGTTAATATCTTCCGGCTCCATCATCAGATCAGTTTGACAGTACCATATTATTGCATTGTCATCGGAACCTAATATGTGTGCCAAATGTCAGCTCGATAGCTTCAGTGGAAGTGGGTGAAATATTGATTGCAAGATTCCAGGACATACATACATGAATGAATGAATACATACGAGTGAAGTTAAGTAAAAGCTTTTAATAAATTAAGTACTATTCTACTTTGAAACCGTAAACACGTCTTCATAATTATTGTGTGTATAAGAAAAACAGACATATTACTAATATAAGGAAAAACAATATTTTAAATTGGATAGGTATCTGTATCGACTACAAACAATTGCTGATATACAAATTAATTTTATTTAAACCCGTTTCAATAAAGGTGGTTGTAGTGAAATTATAGCTAATTCACTAATACAAACAAAGAAACAAAGTAAAAACAAAAAAATGGGGTTTTCGTTAAATAAAAAATTAAAGTGCCTTAATTTTTTTAAATAGCGTACTAAATTAATTTTTTTTTCGTATCTTTATCGATAACTTCTTGTCTTATATCCGCACATTTCGTTTGATCAAGTTTCGAAAAAACAAACAAAAAACACCTCCATGGCGCGCGCATTCTCCAGCTTAACCCTGAATGTAGTGTAGGATTTGTAACCAGAACAAGCAACATGAACAATGGGGAAGAAAAAGGACTGCTCATTCCATAGCGAAAGACATGAATTATTTGTATTTTACGGGACCTAGTCTCGACTAGGTAGAGCTAAAGGCATTTCATATATTTTATGAAAATAACACCTTAACAAGATTATCACGCCTGGAGTGCTCACTCCAGACTCACATTCGGATTCATTTATTTATCATTATTTAGTACCTAATACATAGATAGGTATGTATTGGTACTCATTGATGCTTAGTGAACGACATAACATATGAAATCTATAGACCCTAAGACATCTTTAAGGTCATATGAACAGGAATACCCACCAGTGTCAAAACTGTAGAAATAGAAACATGTCACAACCCAACTCAGACACAGATTCCCAATTAAGTAGGCACTTATCTACCACAGGTACTTTCTTCTAGATCCCAAAAGTTCTTGATTACCCGAGGCAACGCGTGAACGCCTGCTTTGTTACATGTTACACTTTAAGAAGTAAAGATCCTAAAAGCTCTTATAACTTACTTACAACTTTTCAGGTGTTCCCTCATCCAACGATTTATTCAACCAAAATATTACAATACAAAATATT
Organism: Carterocephalus palaemon; assembly: GCA_944567765.1. Lineage (NCBI taxonomy): Eukaryota > Metazoa > Arthropoda > Insecta > Lepidoptera > Hesperiidae > Carterocephalus > Carterocephalus palaemon. The sequence goes on along the minus strand of OX155643.1, from coordinate 5,796,631 downwards.
CGCTCGCGTGGAATTAGACAACAATAGTTTCATTTACACCTAGTAATATTATATAGCCTATGTCACTCAGTGAAGATGCAGCTTTCTAAAGTGAAAGAATTTTTGAAATCGGTCCATGCATTAGGTACATATAAATGTTTCCTCTTTAAAATATGTATTAGTAAAGAAGAATAGATATTACTTACAATATCGCCGCAGTAAAAATAATAGGTATACCTACCGAATACCGATGAATACATTAGGTAGGTGCTGCGAAATGTCAAAGACAAAATAGGATAGATAGGCAAAACCACAAGAAGTAGGTTGTTTAGGATTAAACAAAACTTAAATTAAATGATTGATTTTGAAATAAGCGATCAGTCATACAACCTATCTGACCTGCCATGATTTGGGTGCAACACTATACTACAAGTACTTTTACGAGTACGACATGATGAGGTGATTATATAAAAAATCGATGAAAATTTCCTGCCTACCCTCGCACCCTTGGAGGGTTTCGTGAAAAGTACAAACAACGTTTGGGATCGTAATTTTAAGTAACTACGACTTACTTACATACGAATTGATTACTTCTAAATTTTGAAGTCGTTTTTTTATATTTATTATTATGTATATATAATACTAGTGGATGCCCTCAGCTTCGCTCGCGTAGAATTAGACCCATTAACGACGACTGCCCGCGTTCGGGTTGCCCACTTGACATCAAAAACGGCAAAGTTTCATACTAACTTTGCCACCCGTTATTTATTAGGGGATGAATTTTCAAAAATCCTTTGTTAGTGCTCCCCTACGTTATAAAAGGAACCCCTGTGCAAAATTTCAAGTTTCTAACCCTTATAGTATAGGCCCTGCGTTGATATGTCAGACAGTCAGTCAGCTTCTCCTTTTATTATATAGATAGATTGTTATTTTACTATACGTCTTTTACCTACCTATATTTTACTATCTGCATTATCTTTATCCAAAATTCAGATTGATTGAGAAGAATTTTGAATAGCGTCGAAACTGTTAATAAAAAGCGATCTCCTGTTTTCATGACGAGAGGTGTCTCTGTTGCGTTGTAGCGATCATTATACCGCTCGAATCAATTAAGCTCGCTAGTGAGGCCACTTCAGAAACAGATTTTGCCTCAGTTTTGTGCTAGTGCCTATCTTTAACAATGGAATTTTTAAAATTCTGTTCAAATTCTAGAGCTGCTGTCCTACTTTTTGGGAGAGATTTAACCACCTCTTGTACTCATGATTCATTCGATGCCCGACAGGCCTTTTATGTGTTTCGAATAAAAAATATTTTAACTCGGTAAGGACCTAGACTACCCAGATCCTTTAAAAACTTAAGCCATCTTCTATCTATCTAAATAGCAGTCGTTTTTTGAAAAATTACACTGACAATATTATATCTTTAAAAAAACTGTACTATTCCGACCAGCCTTCTCACACTACGTAAATAGACCAAAGTAAACCCATCTATCGTAAGCCAATAATGGGTTGTTTTGTCATGTGAGTAGTGAGCTAGTGAGTCGGCCTGTAATCGAACGTATAGCCCAGTCACAATATCTGTGCACCTGGCGTCAGTCATGTCGGCGCTCTAGCTAGTGCGGTGTACAAAACAATCATCACTAGGAGTTTTTATAAAAAATACTCTTTTTTGTGTACTGATTGAATTAAAGTTTTCTTACTAAATGTATAATTGATTCTGTGATGAAAAATCCATTCCAGCGAGGTGCATAGATATTGTGACCGTCAATAAGAATGAAAGTAAAACTCTCTTCTACGATTCCAATGTAGGTTTCTATATTATGTGTCTTTACTTTTATATACGTATACATTAGACACTGAAAAACAATTACGTAACTGTACAATCAGACACACCATACGATGTAATGACTAAGTACGAATAGCGATCTCATTCAAACAATAATGCGTTGATGATGGATCACCTGCCCTTTCATCGCTCAAAATTGCATCAATGCTAGGATCCTATAAATCCTCTTACTTAGATGTAGTTATGTACCTAAACGATGCTTGGGCAGTTTGGTAAACCGATGATGGTACCTGAATTTAAGCGCTGGTCTGTTCGTGGCATCGGCATAAAATATTCGGCGGTACGTACCTATGCGCTTTCCCGGCCGCGAGGTTACAAAAACAGCCCTGAAAGCAAGCCGTGAATTTAAATGGTAATTTTATGATACATCTAGTTTGCATGTCACAACCACTCAATTTGGTCCTTGAATTCGGTTAAAACACCTTTTCATATTTTTATGCCACCATGAATTTTACATAATCTAAGCTACCTTAGAAGGTATTATTTGAACTTAGGCAAGTTATTTCACAAAATTAAAATCTAAATTAGTGTAATGTTTTTAGTTGTTTTTTGTTGTTTGTAGTTTTTGTGTGGAATTAGTTGTAGTGAGTAGGTACTTAAACGATTTACATTACAAAGCCTACATTGCCAATTTGCCAATGACGAAGTTTACGAATAGGGAATTATTATCTTGTCTGGACTTGTCTTGTCTTTCTCCAGGGTAGACAGATGTGTTGTATGTGTGTGTTTGTGTGTGTATGTGTGTCGTACACTCACTTTTCAACGGATAAGTTCGGATGGTGAGCAATACACCGGGCACAAATAGGTACTTAGTACACTTATTTTGATTGACCCGAAGATTGAACTCAGGACCTCTAGCTCAGCAGTCGCGCGTGGTTGCAAACTACATAACCCAAGAGGACGGTCTAATCACAAAACCTTTAACTACCCACGATAAAGGAAAACCCAAGGAGTAGGTAATTCATTGAAGCCTATGATTTATAAAAACAATGGGGCGGCATCTATTCGCTTCTTTATGTTTAGAATAGCACTGATGTGTGAAATGCAAAAATCAACAACATTTTCTAACTCAGTGAATCTTCTCGCAGTATTTTACTCGAAACGTGTTTGCTTTCCAAAGCCAGGTATACTCGTATGTACTCGTAGGTGGAATTGTTCTTCCATCCAAGAATTCCAAGATTGTTTATTCTACAACCCGCTTATTGAGGCACGAATTTGAAACATTAGTTTGAAACTACCATAATTAAATGTAGGTACTACCTATGGGTAAATCTTAATCTATCTATATAATATATAAAAGGAGAAGGTGACTGACTGACTGACTGACTGACTGACTGACTGACTGACTGACTGACAAATCAACGCAGGGCCTAAACTATAAGGGCTAGAAACTTTGCACAGGGGTTCGTTTTATAACGAAGGGAAGCACTAAGAAAGGATTTTTGAAAATTCACCCCCTAAGGGGGTAAAACGGGGGTGTAAAGTTATTATGAAACTGCCGTTTTTGAAGTCAAGTGGGCAACCCGAACGCGGGCAGACGTCGTTAATGGGTCTAATTGTACGCGAGCGAAGCTGCGGGCGTCCACTAGTATACAATATTTCTTGTGTAGGTACGTGTGTATGACAGTGAACTCCTCCTAAACGGCTGGATAGATTTTGATGAAATTTTTTGTGTGTGTTCAAGGGGATTCGAGAATGGTTTAGATTCACAATTTTATCCACTGGAAAATGTTTTTTAAACATTATTTTAGTATTTTTGTTTATATTATCATATACATGAAGTGTCGCCTCACTTTGACATTTCATATGGCAGAACAACGTTTCCTTTTAGTTGCCTGTCTCAAGACAGACAGCGGCACAAACTATTAAGGGATACTGGACAGCGGCTACCGTGGTCCCATGGTGAACAAAGATCAACTGAAATTAACACCGAACTGTAGTCCTACTGGTATGACCAGTAAGAATAGTTTGTCTCGGTGGTCATAATATTTTGAATGTATGTTCACCTTCCAGATAAAGGTATCATATGCTACCGTTCGCTACTATACTTGGAAATAGTAGCGAACATACCAAAGTGGCTCGCGTCAATTCAATGTGAACGAAAGAGTGGGTGCAACGATGGGCGCAGTTGTTTCGCAATCCGCCACATTGGAGCAGCGCGGTGGAGACCTCACGCAGCTGGGTCTGTGGGGGAGACCCGTGCCCAGCAGTGGGACCTCGATAGCTTACGTATTCCTAATGTAAATAGTTTCCTATTTACATTAAATAATAAAATAAACTACCTGCACGGTTCACGTGCAGCATTCGATTCCTAGCCAATGTCGATTCCTCGTAGCTCGTCTACGAGATCAAAAATATTGTAAGAGTAGAGAAATATACCTAAACATTGTAGATAAATTGTTGTGTCCCCGATTTGTAGTTTATCAGCTTGCTATAATTAAATGATATATATGTATCTATATTAAGTTTATTCATTATTATAAAATTACTTATACATGTTATATTGGTAATATATAAATAAATATTGTTTACATCCTTCATCTATAATCAGGTAATACACAATTTTTAAAATATACCGCCTTAGCTTCTCTCTGCTTAGCCCAAAGGTTGACTGGCAGAAAATGCTCTTAGCATTAAGTCCGCCTTTTGTACCATATTTAGGTATAATAAAGCGTTTAATAAATAAATAAATAAATATCGGTACTCGTATGATAAAAGTGTTTTTCATAAAACACGTTTATGTAAAGCAAAGTGGTGTTCGAAATGTGTAGCCACGGTCCATGAGAGTTCATAACGTGGCTACGCCGAGCAATAATTTGTATTACATCGCCTATTTTCAAAATTTACTGCGACGCCCGAGAAAAATAATGCCGATAGTCTTTCAGATTTCAAGTTTTAATACTTACAAAACCACTCAGAATATCACGTATCTCACGACATTATAAAGGGCATCATTTAATGAAACTCATACCTACTTTGCAGCAAGATGAATCCTTCTGATAGTCTTCGAAAGCACATTACGTGAAAATATCTCAGGGTGATGGCAAAAATGATCTCGTGTTCAGCTGGGAACGTAATTTATTGCCAATAAGATATCAATCGTCATCCGTGAGGAGAATGGGGCAAATTGCTATCATAACTTAACCAATATTTATAGTGAAGGTAAAGTGGCATGTCAGAACATACATCTCATGAAATTATATCAAAAATCTTCATGCTTGTAGTAAATTTAAAACAAATTAGTTTTTTGTTGCAATTTCCATTTGTGTTATACATTTATAATACGGTCCTCCTGAACGGTACAAAAGACACAAAACTTTACACACTGGAATTAAAATGGGAGATTTGAGACTATAGTCATCCACGCTGGCCTAGTGCGGATTGGCAGACTTCACATGCCTTCAAGAACATTATGGAGAACTCTCAGACATGTAGGTTACGTCACGATATTTTCCTTCACCGTCACAGCAGGTGACACTTTTGATTCATTGGTGCTTTCCGCTTGTGTTTGAATTGAACCCACATACAGCTTCGAGTGAGGCGAGTTTGATAGCCACTGGGCTGTCACCGCAGCATTGGCCCCATATTATTATGATGGGAATTTAGATGCGATATATTTAAAACACGCATTCAAACTTAGGACGATTTTGCAGAAAACTAAAAATTAAATAATACAATGTAAAAAAAAAACATTTTTGAAAATCAACTCCATCATAATCACAACCTTTTCTTTGTCCCACTATTGGGCACGAGTCTCCTCTCAGAATGCATCAATTTAGCTTCACTGAAATTGAAAATTATGACAAAATTTAATTTAGAAATTAATTTCTACTTTTACGTACATGAAACAGAACCTTGATTCAAATATGATATCTTACAATTTATTCTGTTATTAAAAAAGCGACTGCGCTGGAGTGCGTCCATATAGGTGGTACATCATTCAAACAGCTGATTAGATTAGATTCATAGACAATTTATTCATACACACGATATATTTATTAATATTTATGTAATGAACTTAAATATTTACAAGTTTCTCATGTTCAAACTATTTTTAATCATTCGATCGTTTATTTTTAACTCTTAACTTAATGTCCACAACTACTGTTTTCTTAAACATGTCAATTAGATCATTTCTGACATGCGATCTTATCTGCTGCAGCCTACCCCCGCCAGCGCCACTTATAAGGGTCATTATTCGCTCTGTGGGACATTCAACGGAAACTGAGCACATTATTTTATTTTCATCTTGTATTTCTTCAAAATATTCCAACTGAGTTGTCAACTTGTAAGGAATCTCCTGTGCCAGAAAATCTAGAAATTTCGCCCTCACTGCTTCTTCTATTAGCGCTTCAGGACGCTGGTCTGTCCACTCCTCTGGTGTGTATTGCAGTGCAGCAGGTTTAGCATTGTTTATGAGATATTCCTGAAAATGTACCACTGCATTCATATAGTTGCTCAGAACAGAATACGAGACACTGTTTTGTCAAGTTCAGAGGAAAGCTAAAGCTCTTTTAGATGGACTATGTTAATGACAAATGTTAATTATTGTACGTCATTGGAATATCAATGACTGCAAAATTATTTAATGCAAATAGATGACATTTTAATTTATTTGATTTATACAATTAAATAATAATTTACAGAAATATTTTTTTCATTACAATTTATTTTATTGTTTAGTCATATATATATAAGTGTATTCATAGACAATACACAGGAACTAAACTTTATAATTAATACCTTTAGATCTTGGACTCCATCCCCATTCAGTCCAGAAACCAAAAACACATCTGAGAAGTTGCTGTAACCTTGTAACTTTTTACTTGGATTATGATGGCCAGCATTTGGCACAGGATTGCCTGCAATAACTCCATTTGTAAGATTCCATATAGTTCCCAGTAATTGCTTCTTAGATTTCAATCTGTCAATCTGAAAAATGATTTCTTTGAATAGTTTATAATAATACTGGCCGTTAGCTTCACCCATGGAAGAAATAGGCATAAAGAAAATTTTCGTTTCCACAGTAAAAAAGTGGTAATTGTGTTCAAAAAGAAAATCATGCATGAGCATCCTTTTCTATTATTTCTTATACCATGTAAATACCACTAAGTATATAAAACAAAAATATTCAACAAGTCATTCTATTTCTAAAATGATGTAGGTATAATATATACATACTTTATTTATAATTAAGAAACTGGGAATATCACATGCCATGTGCAGCATTTCTATAACATCTGAGTGAAGACTATCCTTTGTCCAGCGGTTGGAAATATCATGTAAAACACCTATAACATTAGCACAGCGTAAACTTTTCTCACAAGCTCCTATCATTCCTTCAGGTAATTTATATCTGAAAATAAAAACCTACAGCTTAGTTTTCAGAAGTTATTTCTATATAGTAATATATGGTACCGGTTTTTAATTGTACTGCATTAATAGCAGGTAGTTAGGTTAGGTTTAGGGAGGGAAAGGAGGGAGAATTCAAATCTTGTGAGAGGGGCAATTTTTTTTCGTAATTTTCATAAATGTACCAGGCACTTATGTGACACTTTCCACTTCTTCATATATAGTTTTAAAGAAGTATAAGTTTCAAAATTCATAGTGAATTTACTGAGTTATTAGAAATGTTTTTAAGAATCTCCGGCAAGAAATTTTGCTGTCCAGGTTTCCTGCCCTAACTGGGGATTAGGGCAGGAACCCTGGACAGCATAAACGTAAAAACTCCAGATTAATTCACCACAATCAATTATATTTTATAGGCAAACAAAGAAGTAGATATGTTATTGGCACTCTTGAAGAGAAGGCTTAAAAACCTGTCAATTGGGCTAGGCATTGAGCACAGTGCAATTTTCATTAGTTCATGTGCACATCATTGGGCACTATTCAAAGCCAATTCCACAATTGACCACACCAAGTCCCAAATACAAATATAAATGTATCTGCCAAATCAACAGTCAGTGATTATTAAACTCTCGTCTCCTGGGTGTATCATCTGGCTGGGCTAGCCAGATGATACATCCAGGAGACTTATAATCATTGTTTTTGAGGAATGCCATATCATACAAGAAACATCGGGTAGTGGTAATCAATACACTCACTTCTTTTGTTCCTTATTTGTTACCACACCTGGTGTGTCCAAAAATATAATTTGAGTGTCATTCTCGTAGTATATAGCTCTAATTAATTTTGTTGTTGTATGTACTTTATTTGAGGCTGCACAAATCTGAAAGAAAATATTTTGTGAATTAAAGTGAGGCATGTGTTGTACATTATTAGCTCACGATTTAAGGGGTTTTAGGGTTTTTAGGGGTAGTGAGGGTAAGAGGGGAAACCAGTACCCCCAATCCTATTCCTCAACAAAGCATACCCATACTTTGAGGTATTCAAAATTGAAAGTTGAGGTTATAAACACCCTGTTCACAAGCAAAATTTGCTCGATGGCCCACCATCACTATGTCACTGATGTCATGAATACAAAAAAATATTAGATATAAAAAATACAAATTAGACTGACACAGATATTGACTGAACCCTGCTTTGCGACACTAACACAAGATAATTAAATTATTGATCCTTTTTCCATGATAACAACAACATAAATTAATAATAAATATTTTAGAGTTCCATATAGCACACAAGCAAGCAAGTAGGCGGCCGCAGGCCCCACTTGAGGAATAGTGGGCACGAGGGCGAAGCTCCCAGCCAAGAAAAAAACGACGACAACTCGAAATTCTGATAAGTTAGGTTCAGGTTTGGACTATATTTATTAACGCAAAAAACGGGACCCAGGAACCCAACCGGCAAAGACCCGACTAAAAAGCGAATCATTGGAACTCAAGCATAAGTTAGATTAGAGTTAGGCTGTCTTTTATCTTTAAGTGTAAAAAGAACCCCGCGAAGCATAAGTGACAATGATCTTGTTTTGATATAATGCGGTTTAATCATGTTAATTTCCATGCTATTACCTTCCTATTTACTATTCGATTTATAAGAGTACTTTTCCCAGAATTTGGCGCACCAATTATTGCAACATTTACAACTTTTCCACACTGTTTTTTAATAACATGCTGCGCTTGCTGGGGTGCTGAAGAATAATAGACAAACTGGAAAGTTTTAAAAGTTTTCTGCCATGAATTGGAACAAGTAAATAGTATCATTTTTCACATGGGAAACAAATTACAATACAACAGTAATTTGTATTGTTTAAATAAAATAAATCTACATACACTAGACAATGACAATAGACTTAGACATTATCTTTTTTACATGTCAAAAGAAAAGAATTTCAGTCAATGTCAAACACAAACTAGGGATAGGGATACTACTTACCAGACGAACCACTTCCCTACATTCTAACATACTTATAAATCTGTGATTCTAACTAGCCAATGTCCTAGGAATGTCCAGTAATGAGTTTGACAGTACTTTTTTTTTAAATTATTAATGGGATATACAGGCAAAGGAGCAGTATTTAACAGCCAATTTGTACGAAGCACCCTAGCCTATATTGTTTTATGGTTTATTCCCAGTATTCCTACTAATTGGTAGGAAATTAAATAAAACAAACATTCATTATTAAATATTTTTATTATTTTTAATTTTTTCTTGTACATACTAACTTGTTTAATGTTTTTGTTGCGTTTGTGGCAAAACTATATTTTGTAACGATTTTCATTCGCCAAATCTGAAATGAAAAAGGATAGGTTTATCAGGGATGAAATAAAAAGTCAAGTAATGCATGTTAAATATGTAATAGGTAAAAAACTTAAGGATTTTTATTAAGTTTTTTACCTGCACCTTTTGTGTGTAGTTGTGTTAAAACATGCAGTGCACCCCGTTGCTCAACCCTAAACCTAGCACAGCAATACTTGGAATTATTAGCATCGACCCGCCAGAAACAACCACTAACTTAACACAGTCAATCGCGGTGAACAGCAAACCTTACATGAAAGTATTTTTAATCCAAAAGTAATATTGCTGATAATGCTGATTCCATTGTATTTTTTTTTTTTATACACATTCTAAATACATTGCTGATGTCTTGCTGATGTAAGTAGTACTAAAATGATAAAACAATTTGAGTACAACTCTATAGACTAAAGTAAAAAAATGACTGGCTACAATTATTGTTTTCCCGCTTGCTATGTTTCCAACGTAGAGTATGTAAGTGTTCTGTGAAGAACAGAGATTATCCCTGTTTATATAGAATAGATCGTTGTTATAGGACAGGGATAATCTCTTATTTAATATGTCAGATACGTACAATACAATGTCTGTCACACTCTCACTTTGACCACAGAGTACATTTTACATACTGAAATGAATTTGACAGTCTGTCTGAAATGTATGTCTATGTACATACATAAATAAATAATGTGTAGGTGGAACAAACAAGCAGCAAAAGTTTTTCAGTTTTTGATTTCCGATTTTGCTAATTGCAAGTTGTTGAATTCAGTATTAAATATATATATTTTTAATTTAAACTCAAAAAGGAAATCGAAAACCACTTACACTAAATTTATCGGCATGATTTACTTCAGGTACAATAGAGAGGTATTTTTCAAAGATTTTGTTTTCACTTCATTTGAACTTCACGAAAGTTATTCAACCAAATTTCGTTGACGATTTGTTTCAGAGATGTCAGAAATAAAGTATAAAAATCAGATTCTTGCAGCGATAGATCATTTACGTGCTCGTAAATCGCGCCCTGACGTAAACAGGATTTGCAAGTTTATGCTAAAGTGTTACAAAGTTTCCCCGAAAGATACAAAAGCTGACCTAAGGCGTTGTCTGAAAGAAAAAAGTATAGTCAAAGTTGATTATAAGGATAATGTAAGCTATAGAAACGCTGCTAAATTTAGAAAAAAATACCAAAATAGTAAGTGTTATGTATTTTAAAATAGTTAAGTCTTGGATTTATTGTGAATTTTAGTTAATTTTTCTTGTGTATTCTCAACATATATCACAAATATTGCAAAACCATAATAAAACTGAACAAGTGAACACAATATTAAATTATATTCAAGTAACTAGTTAATATTATGTCTATACATAAAACAATTATGATATGTTATACCTGTGGTTCTATCTATTAATGCATGGTCCAGTTTTATACAAAGTGCTCACATTTTTTTCAGCTACAAGTATATTTATTTGAAGTAATGCATGATTAGTATTGAACTTCCATGATAAAGGAAAAGAGGTGGGAGTCTATTTATTGGTCTTAGGTACATAGAATTGTATTGAAAAATTGTTGATGTTCTATTTTGTTTCTAGAAATGGCTTCAACAATAGGAACAAGTGAAAGAAGAATTATTACATCAGCTATAGCTACTCTTATATATCAAGATCAAAGTTATTTAGAGAATGGCATTGCCTTTGATGATCTTGTGAAGGCTGCTGCTTCACAGGACTCGAGATATTCTAAAAAACAACTGGAGAACATTATCAACAAGGAGTTATCATCAGGAAGTCTTGTCAAACTACCAAATGGTACATTAGCTTTAGGACCAGCAGATCATGATGCTGATAGCTCAGACAGCTTCCGATTTGAATACACAGATAGTAACACTAAGGTAAATTTATTTATTTGACAAAATAATAATAATTAAATAAGAATATGGAAAGTTGCCAGTTCTACATACTAGGATGATGATTGGACAATTTGGTCTGGTCGCTTTCATATATGTATTTCAGTACCACAGCCGGCCACGTGACCATGACTACAGGTTAATAATTGTTTTTAAAGCAAGCACCTGTAACTGACTTGGAATAAGACTATTCATCCATCCATCAGTCTTTTTATGTAAAAGGTTAAAAGATACTGTGAATTGAGTTACCCATAAATAAGGAATAAAACTTTATTTTATATTATAAAGCCAATAACACTATTGAGGCAATATTTTTTGGTCCAAATTAAATTAATGATTGTCAAGAACTGTTTTTCAGATGCCATCTTCAGCTAATTCTTCATGTAGATCATCTCCACAACGCACACGAGGAAGACCAAAGAAAAATGCTGGGGGTTCATCCAAGAGTAGTTTAAGCAGTAAATCCATTCAGAATGCTGGTGTCAGAGTTGGGGAAAGGAGAAAAATGGCAAAGAAAGTGTTTGACCCTTCTGATAACAATGTGCCAAGTAAACGAAAGAGAGGCAGGCCAGTAGGTTCCTTAAATAAGAACACGATTAAGAGGAGAATGATGAAAGATATGGATGGGGCACCATTGTCGGAGGGTCAGCTTTCCTTAGATGGAAGTGGAGATGATTTGGATCAAGAAGAACCTGTTCCCCATGAGACTTCTGGAGGTGTTTGCACTGTTTGCCTGATACAGAAGCCTAGGGGCTCTAATGACAGGCTAGTGGAATGCAGGGACTGCAACAATAAAGCTCACCTTAGTTGCCTTCAATCAGGTTCTGGTATCTTAAAACCTCGACCAGATAATACATGGCAATGTCCTCATTGTAAAACATGTGTTATTTGCTGTGAAACCAATGATGCTGTAAGTAACCATATTTTCACCATGCATTTTGCTTAAAATTGACTGTCAGACTGTCATTACATTCATAATCTTTGTTCTAATGATACAGTTTTAACATTAATGGCATTAGTGATTATTATATTTAATATACTTACATTTATGATACTTTAAAAGGCTTGCCCTAGGAGCAATGAGGGCTTGGCTATGAGCTATTCTGTTTAGTGATTATTATGCTTATGATATTGTGTTCTTATGCTTACTATATTTTTTGTTATAGGGTATATTAACAGTGTGTAGTATATGTTCAGATTCATATCATGCTCTGTGCCACACACCTCGCATTCCTGAAAGATTGAAAGCCTGGGATCAGTGGGAATGCAATAACTGTCTTGAATCTCGTCCTACAGTCATGGGATCACCAGCAATAATTCCAAGCATAGAATATCACTCTCAAAACTCTCCTTCAGTAGATCCTTTCTTGAAACCGCATGAGCTGGATAGAGCACAAACAAAACTCTCAGAAGATGAACCAGAAGATCCTAGTATACCAGATATAACAAATTGGAATACTGATGATGTGTATCAGTATTTCAAAGAGCATTTTCCAGAGGCTGCACCTGTATTAAAGGAACAGGTAAATCTTAAAAGTTTTTGGTTGTATTTAAGAAACCTTGAGAGTATTTGAATTATTTACTGCCAATGGCCAAAATTAATAAACTATCTATGGGTAGATTTGACAATCAGCAATAGATATTTGACATGATTTATAGGGAGCTTATGCCAAAAATTAATCTCCGGCAAAGACTGTACAGTACTCACACTAAAGCAATTCTAAGTCTACAGAATGTTTCAAAAACACTAATTCAGATGATTTCTATCTATTGACTTTGAGCTTGACTCACAGATGAGTTCTATCAAAATATCATCTACATTCTAAAGATTCAAGAATACACAAATAGGCTTTGATAATATTTTCACACAACCACAACCGCAATATGTGAATGTCTTGTATTTTCCAATGTCAAGCTATTCCGATAATCCTACTAAACAAAACACATAATACTTGGACTGTATGAGACAGTAAGCACAACTTATCAAATTTAGGAAAATATGAGCAATTTCTGTAAAAAAATTTATGTTTCAGGAATTTGATGGCCAAGCTATAAGTATGGCAAGAAGAGCAGACATAGTGAAGGGCTTAGGACTTCCCTTGGGACCTGCACTAGCTTTATATCGGATAGTAGTTAAATTGCAGACTAGAAAAGATGACTGGACTATGTGTTGGGGTTGATGAGTATATGATTTGAACCACAACAGATAAACTGTTAATGCATATTATTTTCAGTTCAGAAGTCCTATTTGACGGTCTTCAACAGTTATTTTAATTGTATTTATGTTATTATTTACATCTTCTATTTAAGCACAGTCAGTTACACAATAATACAACAATACAACAATACTACTATATTACCAATGTAATTAAGTATTTACATGAATAAGAACATTGTATAGATAACTCAAATTTGACTGTTTTAAAAATAAGATGAATTGACTTAAAAAGGAAATATCCATACTATTATTTGCTTTCCAGAAGTTATTCAATAAAACTAAATCTTAAAACTCTATTTGTTATTTGTATTTCTTAAAAAACAACTCAACAAAGATCACAGATATAATTGAAACACAAAGTTTTATTACATACAGTATTTAAATTAATAAGTTATTATACAAAAATGTACGTCTTTATTATGGCTACTATTTATGTTGGTCATAATGTTTCATATAAGACAAGAATACATTAAATATCATTGTTGCAAAATTAATATAAAAAACTCTATAGTGGGTTGGTAAATAATAGAAATTTATAAACTGCACTGGAGGCCAAAACAGACAATCTCCCTAAAACAGAAAAAAATATTGTACATAGCTTATTATTTAGAATGTTTTTTTTGTAGCAAAAATACCATAAGAAATGTGAAACTTACCAAGTAGACATATTTGAATTTGTCTTTGAGCTCATTTGTGCTTTTCTGGATACTTTTTCTTTCTAAGATCCCCATTCCATAAAAAAAGCAGATAATTGTTGCTGGAGATGCAAATAATTGATCACTGGCTATTTTCTTCATCACAGTTTTAATATCAGACAGAGGTAATATTTTATCTAAATAAATGTAATAGTAATGGTGTAAAGGTCCCATAAGTGTTCCTACAATGAACATCCGACCTGAAAATTTATAATATTCATTGCATGTTCATTTAAGTAATTAACATTAAAAATTTAATTAAAAATAATACAACCTACCAATTCTAGCCCAATCATATCTATGGGACAACACATGTGATTGATATTCAAATTCCTGCTGAACCAAGTCCCCGATAGCCATGAACCCACCAGAGGTAACACTATTTATGAGCAATAGATTATTCTTGAAAAAAAAAATTTACACCTCTATAAAAAGAAGACTTGAATCTTGTAGGGACTTTTAATGGAATATTTGCTTGAGTTAGTCTTACAATCCTAAATGCGAACATAACGGGAATCTGAAATAATGTTGCGTAAATGATGGTTATGAAACTTGAACATATAACCTGATGTCGTTATGTAGGTACTTACCTACTAATACATAGAATTATAATGATTTTTTAACTGAGGATTTAACCATTAGGTTTTGTCAAAGAATAATATTAACTCATTTACTTTACAATATTGCTATAAAATTATTTTTAACGGATTAGGGTTCTGCAGGATATAGAACTTATACAATAATAAAATCTCTCTAAAAATGTAACCATATTAAATTTTAATTACATACAAAAAAGTCTCAATTATAAATAAATAAATTGTTAATATATTTTATTGAATCTATCGATGGTTTAAAAATTTGCGCTCAAAACATTTCTATAATACAACATCCCAATTATATTTTTTGGTACACAAATGCAATGAATTGCAATGCAAAATGCAAATGCAAGCAACATCAACATCCAACGAATTATTGACAAATGACAATCACATGACACGACTTGACACGAGTCAATATCAGTCTATTGTCCCTGATTGGTTTTGAGATAAACACAAAAAAGGGATGAGCAGTAAACGCTTAAAGTAGGTTTTCCTAAAGTGATGGTCTATTCATTAAAAGTAAGAGGAAAAAAGTGTATTCGGCTGCAAGGTTATTTAAATAAATTAATACAATACAAAAAATTAGGAAAATAATACAAAAATTTTGGACCACTCTACCGTTTTTACACTTACTTTCTGGGAACCCCTGAACAGAATATAGATTGTATGACAATAGTCCGGTACAATGCACCTGGCGTCGATGAAAGTCATGTCGGCGCTCAGGTATGTACGGTGCAAAACAAGCATCACTAGGAATTTTAGAGATCGCTGCTTAGCGATAAGGCCGCCCATTTGTACCTTAGATAATAAGATTAATAATATTATTTCTGTATTGTTTATTGTTTCTATGTGTGCCATAAAGTGTTAAAGAAATAAATAAATAAATTTTACTATCTGCAATTACTCTTTTTTTTCATTCTTCTGTAATGATTGAATTAAACTTTTCTTTCTAAATGTGTACATGATTGAGGGAAAATGAACTCGCAGACCTTTTTTTTCTTTATCCTTATTTACTCTGCTGTTGTGTCATCGACCGACACTATCAAATCAAAGTTGACAATATTGAGATGTGACAATTATGTGTCACAAGTGTCACAACTCACAAATAGCCAAAATCACGCTTTAAGTAAAATGCATCAAAATTTAGATTGTAGATTTGAGTAAAACCAAAAGAATGGCTCAACACAATGAAAGTTTAGATTTTTCTGGCTTATTTAAATTAGATGTCTTAGTACACCTTGATATTGCTAGTCATTGTTTTTATGAAGTTGGATTAAAAAAATTTTTGGCTCTATCAAGTGACCGAGAATTGGTGTTTTTGTATATCAACCAGCAATCGGAACGTTTTGACCATGTTTACGATTGGGATTTTATAGATAATCCTGTTCATTGTATGTGCTTTGAACCGAGCGGCACTTGGGTTCTAATTGTTAGCGACCAAAAAGTGTTACTGGTACCTTTTCTTCCCCTATTTATCCCTCAAAACAGTTTTGATCACAAATGGTCTTTGACAAGTGTAACTGTATTGCCGCTGGCTGAAATACCCCAACCAATATCAGTTGTATGGTGGTTGACAAAGGAATCGGAAAACATTATAATAATTGGTTCCAAGGTATGAGCTCAGGTTCAATCCATAGCCTCATAATTTAATGTATAAGTTCAAATTCCACCATAGTAATGTCACAATTTGCTTTTATACTACACTAGCTTTTGCCCAAAGCTTCAGAGCTGCAGAAAAATTAAACTATTGGTCATAATCTTTCTGAAAGAAAATTTTTGTTTGGATGTAAAGTAAACATGTCATAAAATTGAAAAATAGCAAAATATAAAGAAATGTGTGTTCCTGTGCATCATAATCCTATAATTTCTTACAGTATAATCAAGTTAAGAATTAGTATCAGCACCATATATTGATGTTGTTCCAGACAGCTTTCCAATAATCGTGTAAAGCATGCTAATCTAAGTTATGATCTGCCTATGTGTGAAGTTTCATCCAAATCCTTTTCTCTGTTTTTGCATGATTAGATAACAAACATTCAAACATACAATCTTTCTATATGTACTAATATTATAAAGAGGAAACATTAGTTTGTAATGTTTTCACACAAAAACGAATGGACAATTCTTTCACCATTAGAAAGCTGCATCTTCACTTAGTGACATAGGCTATATAATATTACTAGGTGTAAACAATACTATTGTTATGTCCACTAGTCACTTATAATTATAGTAAGAATTTAAATTTCAGACTGGTATAATTTCTTTCTACTCAATGGAGTCTCAATGTATTGTTGGAGAAACAAGAGTAACTGGGGAAATAATTGATTTACAAATGTGTTTTGATGACTCTCTTGATTTACTAGCACTCTTGGTAAGTTAGAAATATCCTGAATCAGTAAGATAAATATTATACTAAACATACATTAAACAACACTCACATAATTATCATTATTATATGAATATTATCAGTCATGTTCATACTGTCTTTCAGATATCTAGAGGACAATCTCAGCAATGGAAATTGGTTCTGGAGCACAGATCATTCGGTTACAACTGGTTGCAGCAAATAAGGTCACAAACTGATAAAGAAAAAAAAGATGGCTTTATGTCATATATTAAGCAGCTATCTAAAGACAAGATTACATTTTTCATACAGGGGGGCTCCAAAGGTGTGTAAGCATTTAGCACCATTAAAAAATGTCATAGTTCCAGGTTTATCCAACTTATCCAGGTTATTATATTACCAGGTTATCCGTCATAAATTATTTTTTACATAAAATATCATAAAATCATGCCTGTATTTCTCCAAAGGTGTAGGCAGAGGTGAGTATATACCTACTTTTCACCAGTTACATTTAAGTCCCATGTAATAGGCGTTGAGTCTATTGCTATACACTGGGCATAAATCCAATCAATGGACACAAATTGCAAATACTACTTCACAAACTAAAAAATACATTATCGGTCTACATTAATGACTGCCTACCATGGATACATTGCATCTATACTTCGGTATGTCTTATCATTTGGGGAACCTCACCAGACATCAATTAAGCATTTATTGCAGGAAAAAAAAGGATCAGAGCCATTTATGGGATTCCACCCTGGCAATCTTGCAAACCAAGAAATTATTGAACTATCCCAACATTATAATAAACCATTCAGAATTTGTGATTGGGTAACTTTGAAGCAGTTAATTAAGTGTTACATGTTTGTTTTTGTGATTTGTATGAAATTAAATCCTTTATTTCCAGAGGATAAGTCACAAACTGTAGAACATGTATTGAAACCAGCTGAATACTTGCCAGTTTTTCGTAAAGGCTCCAATAAATGGGCTTTAACTGCACAGTATGTGAATGGAAGGCATTTTTTAACAGCTTTTGAGTTAAATGAAGGCACAATTATTGTGAGTATGAAATATACATTTCACATACAACAATGTAGCAGAAATCAGTACTTAGGTTGGAAATATCCCTTGTGATTATTGTTTTTTCTCATTTTAGCTCGAGAGTCCTGAAGAGGTTACACCGTCAAGGACTCTAAGGCCAATTATAAAGAAGGATGGGCTCTACATACAAGGCCTTTGGTCCCAGAAATTGGTTTATCTTTTGAGAAAAAATGAGTTAGAAATACATAGTGCCAATTTCTCTGTTGTTCAGGTAAATAGTAAGCGTCTATCCATCTTTGAACGTACATACATACATACATACATACATAAAAAAATACCAAGGAGTATTTGCCCTTCCGACTTGCTTAACATATATCAATATTTAGGGCAAGCTGTGCAGTTAAGCTTAATTTTAGATAGCCTATCTATACTCGCTGCGACCCATAGACGTCCCACTGCTGGGCAAGGGTCTCCACCACGCTGCTCTAATGCGGATTGGTGGAGGGGCTAGTGGCCAACCCAGTGTTGAAAGTTCTCAAGCCACCCGAAGGTCTTCGACAAGGCTTAACGATTGTTAACCATTGAAAACAATCGGGACCGACGGCTTTACGTGCCCTCCAAAGCACGGTAGCGTCCATGAAATTTTGCCACTAGCGATCACCAATCCTTCTAACCGACCGCGCCCGTCGTTGCTTAACTCTTTCGATCACATTGAATCGACGCGAGCCATTGGGCTATGGACGCTACTACGCTAAGCCTATCTTATACTATCTACTCATCATGAATGTATGTAGCTATCTAGTACAATTTTTTTTTTAAATTGGCCTGGTACTTCCTTTACCACCATACAGTAAAACAATATAATGAAAATGAAAATGAAAAATGATTTATTAACCAACCAACAGATACAAATAAAAACAGTGCCACTAGCTCCCACACTAGGATTCCCTGTGTTGTGGGAGGCTAGGATTCCCCCTTTCGTTATTACACAATGATAATAATGTAGTTTAAGTTTTATTTTGTAAATATAGAATAGACTAGTGGACGCCCGCAGCTTCGCTCGCGTGGAATTAGACATTCACTAACTTCAAAAACGGCAAAGTTTCATACTAAATTTGCACCCCCGTTTTACCCCCCTAGGGGGTGAATTTTCAAAAATCCTTTCTTAGTGCTCCCCTACGTTATAAAAGGAACCCCTGTGCAAAATTTCAAGTTTCTAACCCTTATAGTTTAGGCCCTGCGTTGATATGTCAGTCAGTCAGTCAGTCAGTCAGTCCTTCTCCTTTTATATATATAGATATGTGTTATATAATTAATATTTAAATTATTTAATAATAATCTAACACGGTATAATATAACGAAATAAATATCTGATTCAAACTCGGCTCACTCACCACCGCGCAACTGAGTCGTCATATTAATTTTGTACTAGGGCGAAGCGATGCTCGGAGCAAAGCGGGAGTTCTCCGAGCTGTGGTCGGCTGAGCTCATCGGCGACGTGCACAGGGCGTACCTGATGTCCGGCAGGGAGCCTCCGCCCGCGGCGCCCGGCTGGCGCGAGCCCACCTTCCTCTGCGACCTGCGCCTGCCGCGGTTCCACCTGGAGCCCTGCCTCGTTATCACCAACTGCGGCGCGTACATCTTGAATACTGTGTATGTTAAAAGCTTTTATTTAACTTCACTCGTATGTATCTATGTATGTCCTGGAATCTTGCAATCAAAATTTCACCCACTTCCATTGAAGCTATCGAGCTGCAATTTGGCACACATATTTGGTTCCGATGACAATGCACGAAAATAAAAAAAAGTCATAAAAAGCTTTTTTTTTTTAAACAAAATGTTTAACGGTATATTTGTGTTTCATCACCACCACGCCACGGTCAAAGTCAAAGTTAAATAATTTATTTCGCTATGAGGTGATTATACACGCTTAACGATAGTCTAGAACAAACAAACTACGTAAAGAGAAGAGATATAATGCTAGGCTAAACTGATTAATATAAAGTAAAGGATGAGCTATTGATCCTTGAATGAATAGCTAATCCTACACAGGTGCCTAAGGCTAATTCCTCACGGCGCGGCTCCTCTGAAAAGGCGGTTAGGCCATACGCAGACTTTAATGTCCATAATGTTTTTAAGGAGGAGAGGACTTTTATGGAGATCTCTCAAGCATTCAGGTTTCTTCACGTTGTTTTCCTCACGTTAATACACCTGACATTTAGTTTCTTAAAAAGCTCATAACTTCGAAAAAAAAGTCAACAACTCAATTCTTTTAGGTCGTGATTAGAATCTGATAGAACTGATTCAGATAGAACTGGCGCATGCTAGAGAGTTTTGGTTAGCTAAAGCATAGTAGCGTCCATAGCCCAGTGGCTCGCTTCGATTCAATGTGATCGAAAGTGTTAAGCAACGACGGGCGCGGTCGGTTTGTGGATGGGTGACCGCTAGTGGCAAAAATTTCATGGGCGCTACCGTGCTTCGGAGGGCACGTAAAGCCGTCGGTCGCGGTTGTTTTCAATGCTGGAAACAGTCGTTAAGCCTTGTCGAAGACCTTCGGGTGGCTTGAGAACATTCGACACTGGGTTGGCCACTAACCCCTCCACCAATCCGCATTGGAGCAGCGTGGTGGAGTATGCTCTAGACCTCCCGCAGAAGTGTCTGTGGGAGAGACCCGTGCCCAGCAGTGGGACGTCTATGGGTCGCAGCGAATGTTTCTTATGGATGGAAGCCTTTTATGGAGATCTCTCAAGCATTCAGGTTTCTTCACGATGTTTTCCTCACGTTAATACAGCTGACATTTAGTTTCTTAAAAAGCTCATAACTTCGAAAAAAAAGTTAGCAGGCTTTTAACTCAATTCTTTTAGGTCTTCATTAGAATCTGATAGAACTGATTCAGATAGAATTGGTGCATGCTATATAGTTTTGGGTAGCTAAAGCATTATTTTGACGTGATAACGTTTATTAAATCGATGAACGCCAACACATCCGAAAAAGTGTGACGTCATGTGTCGTTACCTGACGTCATGTGTCGTTACCTCGCATTGTACAACAATTGTACAACATTGTATACAGGGTGTGTGAGACATGAACATTGTATACAGGGTGTGTGAGACATGAACATTGTATACAGGGTGTGTGAGAAATGATACGTTATCACGTAAATCTATCGTCCGTAAACCGACTTTACAGACAACCATTTTTTTTTGTTAGTTGCGAGCCGTGCGAGTGGCTGGTGGGCGTGATCCTGCGCGGCGGCGGCGCGGGCGCTGAGCAGGCGGCCGCGGCGCTGGGCGCGCCCGTGCCGACGCTGCTGCGCGCCGCCGCCGACATGCTGCTGTCGCGCGGCAAGGTGTCGCCCGCCACCTACCTGCTGTCGCTCTCGCAGGTAACCGTGGACGCGGCAACATTATGATTGTCAGGGCAGAGGCCAGACCTAACTGAGGATCAAGAAAGGAGGATGGCCATTTTGGTACCCATGTCCAATCAAGATAAATCAGGCACCATTGGATAGCTCTTCTCAAGTGTATAAAAAAATACTATGACGGCATGTCCGAAATAGCTGTCCGTTTTGAAATATACGCTTCAGAAGATACTGGATTTTTATCTCCAAATAGATAAAGATTTATATCTCCAGTTTACTTTAACCGATTGTGATTACTTTTGCGCTTGATTTTAAGCTTGAAAATATCATATTTCCAATTTGCACTTGGCCAGCGTGGTGGACTAAGGCCTAATCCCTCGCATTCTGAAAGGAGACCCGTGCTCAACAGTGGGACAAAGAAAGGGTTGTGACTTGTGGTGAAATAAAACAGCGTTTTTCCCCAGCACGACCTCCTCCTGCGCCTTGTCGTCCCCACTTAAAATCCCTTCTTAAATTCCCATCCCATAGTACTTCCTATTACACCAAATCATTCTCTGTACATGCAGTCACCCTGTGGAATGCATTGCCGCATCACATTCGGGAGTCTAAAACGTTAACTACTTTCAAAAAACGAGTAAAGGATCACTATTTTTCCTTAACTACGAACAGATAGTTTTCACCAATATCTATGTAAGTATGAACTATTACTATTTTATGTATTTATAGCAGTATTTATAGTATAGTATGTACGTATATAGCATGTATGTATATATAAATATAGATATATATATATTTATTTATTTATTTATACACTTATATGTAGATTGTATGTATTCTATTGTTTGTGTTATTTATAATGTTTTATTTGTATTGTAATTTGTTCTGTGTACATGCTTCTGCCATCGAGTCGCCAGTCTCCATTCTCAGGGCTGCTGGAAGAAATTTCTGAAGGAAATAAGCAGTACCTTTGTACACCTCTTTCTTTTTAATTGCTCTTGTTCTGTTCTCCTGTATGTACATGAAAAATAAATAAATAAAATAAAAAATAAAAACATTGAATTTTAATTATCATTTTATTTATTTCTTACAATACTTTTTTATGTATTATCAAATACAATACGATGTATAATTAGTTAGAGTTATATAGCCACTGTGCTGTCACCGCTTATTATTTAACCTCATAATAAAAAATAAACATGAATACTATGGCGAAGTGGAGAAGAAATTGACCTGATTGAAATACTTTACTATGAAACATTAATAATTTTTAAGGAGTGATTACTCCGATCGGACAGCAAACTGGGACTGGCGCCCTTGTTATTGTTATTCTACACTAAAAGACCTTTCCAACGGTGTATCATACATTTCGATTGGTGCCGGTACCAGGTTCCATACATTTTTGTCCATCGTCCTTTCAACACAGACACAAACTGTCTGAATCTGTGGTTAACTCAGATGAGTCTGTTAATCAGAGAGTTGGTCGAGCGGACCCCGAACCACGAGACTTATCGTGATTTTGTGATGATTCCTGTCGCTAACTAGCAAAGTTATTATTGTATTTTATTGTTAAAACAATTGTATAGTCAAGTAGCAAATTACTCACATGTGATAAGAAACACCTTGTTACGTTAAATTGGAGGTTTCTGGTCGCCGTTTGCAATTAAAAACCGCACAACCCACCATTTTAGCTGAAATCCGCTTAGCGATACGTACGCATGGAGCATGGTCGATATCGGCGAACTAGTTTTTATAAACGAACGAACGATACGTGCAACTTTGAAAGAGGGGAATGCATGCGCCATATCAAGTGTTAAATAATTTAAGATCTAAATGTCTGGATTTAAAGAGGCGCTCGTTAAAATTTTGCTATCTGAACATAGCCTTAGTTTGATTTGGTGTGTGTTTATCATCAGACGCAACCGGACGGGCTGGTGGCGCGTCTGGGCGTGTTCGGGCGCGTGCAGGAGCTGGGCGCCGTGCGGCAGGGCGCCGTGCTCGCCCGACTCGGGAACGCGGCGCTCGCGGTCAAGCTACTGGCCGCCTTGTTGCAAGCCGTCACTGGCGAGGAGAGGTTTGATACGTGAGTAGGTGACTGTTAATCATCAGACGCAACCGGACGGGCTGGTGGCGCGTCTGGGCGTGTTCGGGCGCGTGCAGGAGCTGGGCGCCGTGCGGCAGGGCGCCGTGCTCGCCCGACTCGGGAACGCGGCGCTCGCGGTCAAGCTACTGGCCGCCTTGTTGCAAGCCGTCACTGGCGAGGAGAGGTTTGATACGTGAGTAGGTGACTGTTAATCATCAGACGCAACCGGACGGGCTGGTGGCGCGTCTGGGCGTGTTCGGGCGCGTGCAGGAGCAGGGCGCCGTGCGGCAGGGCGCCGTGCTCGCCCGACTCGGGAACGCGGCGCTCGCGGTCAAGCTACTGGCCGCCTTGTTGCAAGCCGTCACTGGCGCGGAGAGGTTTGATACGTGAGTAGGTGAGTGTTAATCATTAGATGCAACCGGATGGGCTGGTGGCGCGTCTGGGCGTGTTCGGGCGCGTGCAGGAGCTGGGCGCCGTGCGGCAGGGCGCCGTGCTCGCCCGACTCGGGAACGCGGCGCTCGCGGTCAAGCTACTGGCCGCCTTGTTGCAAGCCGTCACTGGCGAGGAG
The DNA here is from genome assembly GCA_944567765.1 of Carterocephalus palaemon. Lineage (NCBI taxonomy): Eukaryota > Metazoa > Arthropoda > Insecta > Lepidoptera > Hesperiidae > Carterocephalus > Carterocephalus palaemon. Next base: position 5,772,302 of record OX155643.1, on the reverse strand, counting down.
AGGTTTGATACGTGAGTAGGTGACTGTTAATCATCAGACGCAACCGGACGGGCTGGTGGCGCGTCTGGGCGTGTTCGGGCGCGTGCAGGAGCAGGGCGCCGTGCGGCAGGGCGCCGTGCTCGCCCGACTCGGGAACGCGGCGCTCGCGGTCAAGCTACTGGCCGCCTTGTTGCAAGCCGTCACTGGCGCGGAGAGGTTTGATACGTGAGTAGGTGAGTGTTAATCATTAGATGCAACCGGATGGGCTGGTGGCGCGTCTGGGCGTGTTCGGGCGCGTGCAGGAGCTGGGCGCCGTGCGGCAGGGCGCCGTGCTCGCCCGACTCGGGAACGCGGCGCTCGCGGTCAAGCTACTGGCCGCCTTGTTGCAAGCCGTCACTGGCGAGGAGAGGTTTGATACGTGAGTAGGTGACTGTTAATCATCAGACGCAACCGGACGGGCTGGTGGCGCGTCTGGGCGTGTTCGGGCGCGTGCAGGAGCAGGGCGCCGTGCGGCAGGGCGCCGTGCTCGCCCGACTCGGGAACGCGGCGCTCGCGGTCAAGCTACTGGCCGCCTTGTTGCAAGCCTTCACTGGCGCGGAGAGGTTTGATACGTGAGTAGGTGAGTGTTAATCATCAGATGCAACCGGACGGGCTGGTGGCGCGGCTGGGCGTGTTCGGGCGCGTGCAGGAACAGGGTGCCATACTCTCCCGCCTTTTTTATACATGTAATATAGCTTGGCTGGCGGTGCCACTGCCCCAGGCATTTTTTTTACCCTGGATACATTTCAAGGTTCACTGCTGGACATAGGCCTCCCTCAATCGACACAACTTCTCCCGATCCCGATCCTACAAAATAGTGTAGTTACTAAAAAATAGTGTTTTCTTATTGTAGGGAAGTCAAACTCCAAAACCTGACTACAGTGGAACTGTTGGAACTGACGTCATTCGCGGCTGCCGCTGGTCTCTGGGACCTTGTTCCTGTGTTCAGCATCCATCATGGCCACCCAAGTTTGATGTTATCTGCAATCAAATCGAGGAGCGAAATATGTCGTGGTGCATTACTATGCCTTCTGCGGGAATCTTGCTTGGTGCCAATACTGCTGGAGGAAAATGGACAGTGGCTATTCGACTTTATAACCGAGAAATGCAAAAAGTTCGATACAGTGATTTTAAAGGTAAAGCCTTAATTCATCTCTATCGAAAATGTAGGTTCTTCAGTTATTTTTAATTTAAAAAAGCTTTAAGCCTTGTGTTGACATTGGCTTGACAGAAGACACATAAATTAAGAAGAATTACTTCATAAAATTAAATAATGCGACTTTGAGCTTACGCATGAGGCCAACGGTTAAGGACCACCATCCATCGGCCAACACTGTCAACACACAGCTGAAGTGTCGACTTATGGATCCAACTGTGTGTTGTTCGAATAGTTTGGTCTTCAGGCACTGAGGTAGTTTCGATGTATTTACTAATGCTGGATTTCAATAACCTATCTACAGATAGATTTGGCTATCGGAGATAGAAATTGGACACATTTTATATGGAACTTATGTCAAATATTTAAGTTCTAGAATATTGTAAGTTCTTCCTTAAGCCGATGACCAGGTAGATAGTCTATCGTGACTTAGAGCTTAGCTTAGTGGTAGGTAATTATTGTAAATTAGCCATAAGGCAGGTTAGGCACCTGTGTAGGATTAGCTATTCATTCAAGGATAAATAGCTCATCCTTTGCTTTATATTAATCAGTTTAGAATAGCATTAAGTAGTTTGTAGTTACCTAGACTTTCGTTAAGCGTGTGTAATCACCTCATAGCGAAATAAATTATTAGAATTTGAATTTGAATTTGAATTATCTCCGATAGCCAAATATATCCGTAGATAGGTTATTGAAATCCAGCGTAAGAGTTAAAGGTTTAATTTATCAGACCTCAAATTTATTAGAGTACGTATCGTTTATTTTTTCCAAGAAGCTGTTCATATTTATTTCAGTACCTATGCCTGTGGCTCAATCCTATGCAAGATCAGCTCCGGCCTATAATGCGAGATTTGGAACAGCGGATTTCTTCGATATATGTAAGTTCTGTAGTAGTATAACATAGAAATGTCATTTGTGCGTGCCGCTGGGGTTTGAACCCGGACCGCTCGAGTGAGATGCGAGTTCGATAGCCACTTGGCTGTCACCGCTTACTTCACTGGGTGACGTTTAATTTCTTTGAAAATTCAACATATTACACAACTACACGTGTCTTGCAGGCAACAAGACTGTTGCAACTGATATCGACGTTCATGCAAGTGGCGAGCGTGATCGAGAGCCGGCACCCCTGCCCGGACATTCACCTGCAGGTGACCCAGGAGCCCGACACCTGGAAGACCCAGTTCACTGCCCAGCGCGCCGTGTCGTGCGGGCTCGCGCACTGGGCCGTCGTGGACGACGGTGGCGCGCGTGTTATGATGACTTCGACCCCGGTCAACACTGAGCTCGTTGGCAGGGTCATCGACGTCGCCTGCGGGAGACATCATACACTCGTATTGACTGAGAATGGGGTGAGTACGGAATACGGAAATGATTGGAGTTGTATGCGGCTGTGATCACAAAAATAGTGTTGCCAGATCTATGGAAAAATTTACGCTGTGGTAGATTTTGTTCTTTACTATACACACGTCAGTGTCGACCCCGGTCAACACTGAGCTCGTTGGCAGGGTCATCGACGTCGCCTGCGGGAGACATCATACTCTCGTGTTGACTGAGAATGGGGTGAGTAATGAATACGGAAATGATTGGAGTTGTATGCGACTGTGATCACAAAAACAGTGTTGCCAGATCTATGGAAAATATTACGCTGTGGTAGCTTTTGTTCTTCACTATGCACTTATGCGAAATGCTTAAAAGCAATAAAATCGAGTGATTCCTAAACAATCGTAAAGTGCAACGCTCCCTTTCACTATATGTACCTGGGAATTCTCTTACAAAATTTCAACAAAGAATTTAATACAAAACACACAGCAATTTGGAGGTGCTTATGCTGCAAGTTTACAGAAAAGCAACGAACTCTTCCAACCACATATTGGCGCCATAGTAGACCTTGACATGAATATATGACTAACCTAATTAGTAACCTTGATTTAAAAAAAAAGTCAGTCACAGTTGTCATGGGCGGGAGCGGATGGGTGGTGCTGCAAGCTCGTTTGTAATCGTATTTAAAAAGAAAAATCAAGCTATAATTGACTAGCTTTTACCCGCGGCTCCGCCCGCGTGGTCAAAGGGACTTAACAATGAGTTGTTTATCATACATGACACATTTGTATAGTGTATAATTTGTTAGCGAAATTCAGAACTTGCAAATGAATTTTACTAACGCCATCTATTAACAACATCCGGAACTAAATATTTAGCAAATAACAAAACATCGATATCTTTCCATGAGGATGTTTTACCGCGGTAAAAAGTAGCCTACGTCACTCTCCACCCTCCTCACTATCTCCACACACAAAAAAAATATTGGTTGCCTGTAAAGTCGGTATACGGGCGAAAGTTTTACGTGACAACGACTTTGAGTGGTAAAATAATTTTAATGTGAATATTCATTCGTATAGTAGTATCGTCTCGTATCGTATCGTCTCTCTCGCTCTTAGGCGGGCTAACTATGCTCGCTCTCATTGTGAGCGCATAACGTGAGCGGAGCGTAACGCAGTTTCTTGAAGTGTCACCCGGCAAACCAATTTATAAGACGTTGTCACGTCAAAAAAATCAAGATGTAATTGTTTGTTTGTCAGATATACGCGGCAGGCGACAACCGTTACGGCCAGCTGGGCGTGGGCACGGCGTGGGCGGGCGCGGCGGGCGAGGCCGCGAGCGCGGCGGGCGCGCTGCGGCTCGTGCGGCGCCGCTGCAGCGTGCCCGTCGCCGCCATCGCCGCCGGCCACTACCACTCCGCCGCCGTCGACATGGGCGGCCGCCTCTACACCTGGGGGTCACTACTCACTACACATACTCGTATATTATTATTTATTAATGCACTAGCAGCTCCTAGAGCTGATACGTGCATATCACTGCACTTGTGTTCAATTTCACAGTTTTTATACTTATTTAATGTTTTTTAAATGTTCATCCAGTTTGTTTTTAAAAATGTTCACTGTTGGTGCACTAATCACTCTTTCAGGTAACCTATTCCATTGTTCTACTACACGATTAGGCAAAAAGTGATATCTAGGGTTGCTAGAGCTTGCGTGTCTTTTGAGTTTCATTGAGTGTCCTCTTAGTTGGGCATTTGGTATATCTATACTCTGTTCAAAAACGATCGTGAATAAATGTAAACAAACGCGAAAATAGTTCTTCAAACGTACTATGTAAGCTAACGTAAGCTTCTTACGTTATACGTAAGCTAAAAACTATTTTGAACACCTCATCTATTATATTTCAGATGGGGTGTCCACGGGCAGCTGTGTCTAGGCACCATCGATGATCAGTGCACTCCTCAACTCGTAACAAAGTTTCAAGGCAGAAAAGTATGCTATAGAATAAGAATGTTCATTTGCTCGCTAATCTTGTTACGCTAAGATTTAACAACTTTTTTGACGTGATAACGTTTATTAAATCGATGAACGCCAACACATCCGAAAAAGTGTGATGCGTCGTTACCTCGCTCTGACGTTACCTCGCTATGAGGCGTTCCATGTAAGGCTTGAAGTGCAAGCGAGAGCGCGGAACGAGCGACAAAGAAGCTCAATCGGCCTTTGCGTTCGGCAGCGTTCGACATCCGTCTCTCTCCTACTTGAGTGAGCGATGCGTCTGCGTGGACAGCTGCTATACTATAGTACATTTACATGTTTTGATCGAGTATCAAGTGCACTGAAAAGTGAATGTGGTGTCAATTGTTTATAGCAACGATAATTACAGCGATAAAGGTAATGATTATTTTGAAAAATGCTACCATTCCATCAGTATTTTCTTAAGACGTTGTCACGTTCAACTATCGTCAGTAAACCGACTTTACAGACAACCAATTTTTTTTATAGGTGGAGAGCGTAGGGTGCGGCGCGTGCCACACGGTGGTTGCGATGAAGAACGGCGAGGTGTGGGCGTGCGGCGCGGGCGTGTTCGGGCAGCTGGGCGGCGGCGCGCGCCACAAGACCGCGCGCCCGCTGCGCGTCGCGCTGCCCGACCCCGCCGTGGCGCTCGCCGCGGGCTACTTCCACACCGTGAGTACACATTGCTGCAGGCGAGGTGTGGGCGTGCGGCGCGGGCGTGTTCGGGCAGCTGGGCGGCGGCGCGCGCCACAAGACCGCGCGCCCGCTGCGCGTCGCGCTGCCCGACCCCGCCGTGGCGCTCGCCGCGGGCTACTTCCACACCGTGAGTACACATTGCTGCAGGCGAGGTGTGGGCGTGCGGCGCGGGCGTGTTCGGGCAGCTGGGCGGCGGCGCGCGCCACAAGACCGCGCGCCCGCTGCGCGTCGCGCTGCCCGACCCCGCCGTGGCGCTCGCCGCGGGCTACTTCCACACCGTGAGTACACATTGCTGCAGGCGAGGTGTGGGCGTGCGGCGCGGGCGTGTTCGGGCAGCTGGGCGGCGGCGCGCGCCACAAGACCGCGCGCCCGCTGCGCGTCGCGCTGCCCGACCCCGCCGTGGCGCTCGCCGCGGGCTACTTCCACACCGTGAGTACACATTGCTGCAGGCGAGGTGTGGGCGTGCGGCGCGGGCGTGTTCGGGCAGCTGGGCGGCGGCGCGCGCCACAAGACCGCGCGCCCGCTGCGCGTCGCGCTGCCCGACCCCGCCGTGGCGCTCGCCGCGGGCTACTTCCACACCGTGAGTACACATTGCTGCAGGCGAGGTGTGGGCGTGCGGCGCGGGCGTGTTCGGGCAGCTGGGCGGCGGCGCGCGCCACAAGACCGCGCGCCCGCTGCGCGTCGCGCTGCCCGACCCCGCCGTGGCGCTCGCCGCGGGCTACTTCCACACCGTGAGTACACATTGCTGCAGGCGAGGTGTGGGCGTGCGGCGCGGGCGTGTTCGGGCAGCTGGGCGGCGGCGCGCGCCACAAGACCGCGCGCCCGCTGCGCGTCGCGCTGCCCGACCCCGCCGTGGCGCTCGCCGCGGGCTACTTCCACACCGTGAGTACACATTGCTGCAGGCGAGGTGTGGGCGTGCGGCGCGGGCGTGTTCGGGCAGCTGGGCGGCGGCGCGCGCCACAAGACCGCGCGCCCGCTGCGCGTCGCGCTGCCCGACCCCGCCGTGGCGCTCGCCGCGGGCTACTTCCACACCGTGAGTACACATTGCTGCAGGCGAGGTGTGGGCGTGCGGCGCGGGCGTGTTCGGGCAGCTGGGCGGCGGCGCGCGCCACAAGACCGCGCGCCCGCTGCGCGTCGCGCTGCCCGACCCCGCCGTGGCGCTCGCCGCGGGCTACTTCCACACCGTGAGTACACATTGCTGCAGGCGAGGTGTGGGCGTGCGGCGCGGGCGTGTTCGGGCAGCTGGGCGGCGGCGCGCGCCACAAGACCGCGCGCCCGCTGCGCGTCGCGCTGCCCGACCCCGCCGTGGCGCTCGCCGCGGGCTACTTCCACACCGTGAGTACACATTGCTGCAGGCGAGGTGTGGGCGTGCGGCGCGGGCGTGTTCGGGCAGCTGGGCGGCGGCGCGCGCCACAAGACCGCGCGCCCGCTGCGCGTCGCGCTGCCCGACCCCGCCGTGGCGCTCGCCGCGGGCTACTTCCACACCGTGAGTACACATTGCTGCAGGCGAGGTGTGGGCGTGCGGCGCGGGCGTGTTCGGGCAGCTGGGCGGCGGCGCGCGCCACAAGACCGCGCGCCCGCTGCGCGTCGCGCTGCCCGACCCCGCCGTGGCGCTCGCCGCGGGCTACTTCCACACCGTGAGTACACATTGCTGCAGGCGAGGTGTGGGCGTGCGGCGCGGGCGTGTTCGGGCAGCTGGGCGGCGGCGCGCGCCACAAGACCGCGCGCCCGCTGCGCGTCGCGCTGCCCGACCCCGCCGTGGCGCTCGCCGCGGGCTACTTCCACACCGTGAGTACACATTGCTGCAGGCGAGGTGTGGGCGTGCGGCGCGGGCGTGTTCGGGCAGCTGGGCGGCGGCGCGCGCCACAAGACCGCGCGCCCGCTGCGCGTCGCGCTGCCCGACCCCGCCGTGGCGCTCGCCGCGGGCTACTTCCACACCGTGAGTACACATTGCTGCAGGCGAGGTGTGGGCGTGCGGCGCGGGCGTGTTCGGGCAGCTGGGCGGCGGCGCGCGCCACAAGACCGCGCGCCCGCTGCGCGTCGCGCTGCCCGACCCCGCCGTGGCGCTCGCCGCGGGCTACTTCCACACCGTGAGTACACATTGCTGCAGGCGAGGTGTGGGCGTGCGGCGCGGGCGTGTTCGGGCAGCTGGGCGGCGGCGCGCGCCACAAGACCGCGCGCCCGCTGCGCGTCGCGCTGCCCGACCCCGCCGTGGCGCTCGCCGCGGGCTACTTCCACACCGTGAGTACACATTGCTGCAGGCGAGGTGTGGGCGTGCGGCGCGGGCGTGTTCGGGCAGCTGGGCGGCGGCGCGCGCCACAAGACCGCGCGCCCGCTGCGCGTCGCGCTGCCCGACCCCGCCGTGGCGCTCGCCGCGGGCTACTTCCACACCGTGAGTACACATTGCTGCAGGCGAGGTGTGGGCGTGCGGCGCGGGCGTGTTCGGGCAGCTGGGCGGCGGCGCGCGCCACAAGACCGCGCGCCCGCTGCGCGTCGCGCTGCCCGACCCCGCCGTGGCGCTCGCCGCGGGCTACTTCCACACCGTGAGTACACATTGCTGCAGGCGAGGTGTGGGCGTGCGGCGCGGGCGTGTTCGGGCAGCTGGGCGGCGGCGCGCGCCACAAGACCGCGCGCCCGCTGCGCGTCGCGCTGCCCGACCCCGCCGTGGCGCTCGCCGCGGGCTACTTCCACACCGTGAGTACACATTGCTGCAGGCGAGGTGTGGGCGTGCGGCGCGGGCGTGTTCGGGCAGCTGGGCGGCGGCGCGCGCCACAAGACCGCGCGCCCGCTGCGCGTCGCGCTGCCCGACCCCGCCGTGGCGCTCGCCGCGGGCTACTTCCACACCGTGAGTACACATTGCTGCAGGCGAGGTGTGGGCGTGCGGCGCGGGCGTGTTCGGGCAGCTGGGCGGCGGCGCGCGCCACAAGACCGCGCGCCCGCTGCGCGTCGCGCTGCCCGACCCCGCCGTGGCGCTCGCCGCGGGCTACTTCCACACCGTGAGTACACATTGCTGCAGGCGAGGTGTGGGCGTGCGGCGCGGGCGTGTTCGGGCAGCTGGGCGGCGGCGCGCGCCACAAGACCGCGCGCCCGCTGCGCGTCGCGCTGCCCGACCCCGCCGTGGCGCTCGCCGCGGGCTACTTCCACACCGTGAGTACACATTGCTGCAGGCGAGGTGTGGGCGTGCGGCGCGGGCGTGTTCGGGCAGCTGGGCGGCGGCGCGCGCCACAAGACCGCGCGCCCGCTGCGCGTCGCGCTGCCCGACCCCGCCGTGGCGCTCGCCGCGGGCTACTTCCACACCGTGAGTACACATTGCTGCAGGCGAGGTGTGGGCGTGCGGCGCGGGCGTGTTCGGGCAGCTGGGCGGCGGCGCGCGCCACAAGACCGCGCGCCCGCTGCGCGTCGCGCTGCCCGACCCCGCCGTGGCGCTCGCCGCGGGCTACTTCCACACCGTGAGTACACATTGCTGCAGGCGAGGTGTGGGCGTGCGGCGCGGGCGTGTTCGGGCAGCTGGGCGGCGGCGCGCGCCACAAGACCGCGCGCCCGCTGCGCGTCGCGCTGCCCGACCCCGCCGTGGCGCTCGCCGCGGGCTACTTCCACACCGTGAGTACACATTGCTGCAGGCGAGGTGTGGGCGTGCGGCGCGGGCGTGTTCGGGCAGCTGGGCGGCGGCGCGCGCCACAAGACCGCGCGCCCGCTGCGCGTCGCGCTGCCCGACCCCGCCGTGGCGCTCGCCGCGGGCTACTTCCACACCGTGAGTACACATTGCTGCAGGCGAGGTGTGGGCGTGCGGCGCGGGCGTGTTCGGGCAGCTGGGCGGCGGCGCGCGCCACAAGACCGCGCGCCCGCTGCGCGTCGCGCTGCCCGACCCCGCCGTGGCGCTCGCCGCGGGCTACTTCCACACCGTGAGTACACATTGCTGCAGGCGAGGTGTGGGCGTGCGGCGCGGGCGTGTTCGGGCAGCTGGGCGGCGGCGCGCGCCACAAGACCGCGCGCCCGCTGCGCGTCGCGCTGCCCGACCCCGCCGTGGCGCTCGCCGCGGGCTACTTCCACACCGTGAGTACACATTGCTGCAGGCGAGGTGTGGGCGTGCGGCGCGGGCGTGTTCGGGCAGCTGGGCGGCGGCGCGCGCCACAAGACCGCGCGCCCGCTGCGCGTCGCGCTGCCCGACCCCGCCGTGGCGCTCGCCGCGGGCTACTTCCACACCGTGAGTACACATTGCTGCAGGCGAGGTGTGGGCGTGCGGCGCGGGCGTGTTCGGGCAGCTGGGCGGCGGCGCGCGCCACAAGACCGCGCGCCCGCTGCGCGTCGCGCTGCCCGACCCCGCCGTGGCGCTCGCCGCGGGCTACTTCCACACCGTGAGTACACATTGCTGCAGGCGAGGTGTGGGCGTGCGGCGCGGGCGTGTTCGGGCAGCTGGGCGGCGGCGCGCGCCACAAGACCGCGCGCCCGCTGCGCGTCGCGCTGCCCGACCCCGCCGTGGCGCTCGCCGCGGGCTACTTCCACACCGTGAGTACACATTGCTGCAGGCGAGGTGTGGGCGTGCGGCGCGGGCGTGTTCGGGCAGCTGGGCGGCGGCGCGCGCCACAAGACCGCGCGCCCGCTGCGCGTCGCGCTGCCCGACCCCGCCGTGGCGCTCGCCGCGGGCTACTTCCACACCGTGAGTACACATTGCTGCAGGCGAGGTGTGGGCGTGCGGCGCGGGCGTGTTCGGGCAGCTGGGCGGCGGCGCGCGCCACAAGACCGCGCGCCCGCTGCGCGTCGCGCTGCCCGACCCCGCCGTGGCGCTCGCCGCGGGCTACTTCCACACCGTGAGTACACATTCTGCGCGATTTGTTGTAATCTTGATTATTTAGGATTAATTTATAGGATATAATTTAATTTATTTTAATTTGAGAATGTATATAATGTGATAAATTAATTGTGTTATGTATTAATTGGTGCATGTGGATACACAAGAGATCCAAAAAATAAGCAAAGATGTATATCCCCAGCTGGTGCTGACATCGAAGGGGCAGCTGTGGTGCTGGGGCGCGAGTCCGCAGCAGGTGCGCGCGGCGCACGCGCGGCGCGCCTCCGAGCCGTCCCCCGCCCCGTCGCCCGCGCCCTCCCCCGTCGGCCCGGCCCCCGCGCCGGCCTCCCCCACCGCGCCGGCACCACCGCCGCCGCCCGATCCGCATCTGCTGCCGCAGATTGTTGATACCAACAACGTGAATGGGAGTATCGTGCAGGTAGCTTTTACCCGCGGCTCCGCCCGCGTGGTCAAAGGGAATTAACAATGAGTTGTTTTTCATACATGACACATTTGTGGTGGATGAATAGTGACAGTTCCACGATTAAAAGACACTAAGATAAGAACTTGCAAATGAATTTTACTAACGCCATCTATTAACAACATCCGGAACTAAATATCCAGTAAATGACAAAACATCGATATCTTCCCATGGGGATGTTTTACCGCGGTAAAAAGTAGCCTACGTCACTCTCCACCCTCCTCACTATCTCCACACACAAAAACCATACCATATAATAGCTTCGTTGTGACGTGAAAGCTGGACAAACAAACAAACACACTTTCCCATTTATAATATTAGTATAGATAGTATAGATGGCAGCTCCGATAATTCAAGCCACACTTAGATCTTTTCGAAACGTGCAACCTTTGAGCTCTGGACGAACGACGTTGGCCTATTATACCAGCTCTGATAATATGCTTTACAGTTGAAATGTTTTGAAAACGTGCAAAGGGAGGGGAAGCACTGCCCCATCATTCCAACAATTTTTTACAATCCCACTGTTGGGCAAGAGCCATAGTGTACTACGGACCACGAAGTGCAGATTGGCAGACTTCCAATGCCTTCGAGAACATCATGGAAAACTTTCAGGCATGCTGTTGAAATTTAATTTCTGAAAACCCACATATATAAGTGGTGCGATTGAGTTAGGCACGACCTATTTATATTCTCTTTGATAAATTATCTCAATATTAATACTAGATAATGATTTATAATATTAAAAAACGTTTTATTTGTAGTTAGCTGCGGGCTGGCACCACTCATGTCTGCTGAGCAGTACTGGAAAAATGTACACATGGGGACTTAACTTTGATGGACAGTTAGGTAACTATAACGTTATTATTAATTTGTTTAAATAATGTGGTTATTATTGTACTCTGGCGGTGACAGCCCAGCGGCTATCGAACTCGCCTCTCACTCGAGCGGTCCGGGTTCAAACCCCAGTGGCACGCACCAATGACTTTTCTAAGTTATGTGCGTTTTAAGAAATTAAATGTCACTTTGGTCACGGTGAAGGACACATCGTGAGGAAACCTGCATGCCTGAGAGTTCATCATAACGTTCTCGAAGGTATGTGAAGTCTGCCAATCCGCACTTGGCCAGCGTGGTGGACTAAGGCCTAATCCCTCCCATTCTGAGAGGAGACCCGTGCCCAACAGTGGGACGTCTATGGGTCGCAGCGATTGTACTACGTCACTGCACTTATGCTGATTACATAACATACATATTTTTGTATTACAGGTACTGGGGATAGAAAGCAAGTAACAATTCCCACAGAGGTGAAGGTCTGTGAGGACCCGCCGGAGTCTAAGGACAGCAAGAAGTCTCCGGACAGCGAGAGAGCAGACGCGAAGACTAAAGCGCTAATTGCCTGTGGGGGGGACTTTACTGTGTACGTGGACGACGACGGACGGATCTATGCTACTGGCAACATGCATCGTCAGGTAAGACTTGTTTCATTCTAGACGTCCCACTGCTGGGCACAGGTCTTCTCCACAGACACAGCTGCGGGAGATCTAGATGATACCACCATCACGCTGGTCTAATGCGGATTGGTGGAGGGGTTAGTGGCCAACCCAGTGTCGAATGTTTTAAGCCACCCGAAGGTCTTCGACAAGGCTTAACGACTCGATTCCACAGGTAGTGACTACTGACTGCCAAGCTGTAGGTCCCAGGTTCGAATCTCGGCTTGTAGATATTTATTTCGTAGAATAAATATTTGTACTTTGGTCATGGATGTCAAACTGTGTTGTTTTCTGTAGCTGTCCTGTTGTATGGTAGCGCCTTTACAGGTTTTAAATTGAATCTAGCTACAGCCGATAGGCGGCTCTTAGGCATACTACATAACGCTGCTTTCCAATGCGGAGGATTGGTGAAGAAACCGAACCTATATGGCTTCGTATAAAAAATGCTGTGGTATATATAATGGTGTATTCCAGTTACACTTTTATAATTGGATACTCAAGGATAGCCACTAGTAACGCAGTTGTAGAATTTTAACGACTTCTATGAATATTCTCTGTCACTGTTGTCGTAGGCGGTAGCGTATGGGTGAGAGAGAATTTGTTACTAATTGTTGCTACTGTGTGTTAGTAAAAACAAGATTGGATATAAATTTAATACAGAAATGTTTCCTAGATTGCCAACGACAAAGAGAAGACTCAAAACCGGGTGATAATGATGAAAACCACCAAGCGCGTCATCAAAATACCGGCCAGCCGCAGCGGCAATAAGTTTCTGTTCCAGCCCATCGATAGGATCGATATCATGTTTCCCTTCGATATAGAAGGCCTGCAGAGGAAACCCATTGAACCCAGCCTTAACCCTCTAGTATCAATGAACGATTTCAAAAAGAACTCCTGGGCGGATGACGTCATCCTTCTACTCAAGCCCTGGGTTAACGAAGACGCTTTATCTGGAAACCTCAACATGGCAGCGAAGTTAGCCTTCCACGATAAAAACTACGCTAACTGCCTCCAACTGCTGTTGAAGAGTCTCAACTCCCGACCTCAAGAGGATCAGCTGTTCTTCACTCACCACGATGATGTAGATGAGGAGGACCGTTCCCGGAAACAGGAAGAGCGCAAGGCAGTCATTGTAAATATAATGTCAAAGAGAATCAAGGATATATCCATGTCGATCCTCAACGAGGCCCCCTTTCCGCTCATCGATCCAAGTCTGTATCAAACTCTGCCCTGTTGTTGCAACGAAATGAAGTATTTGAAAAAAGAATACACTCAAAAATCTCCAATTGATGAAGGCAATTCCAATCTTTCTCTGAAAGCTGCCAGCGTAATCGACAAGTGCATCGGTAACTTCCCGATTGATCCCAATTTGTGGGAGACATGTTTCCGGCTGGCGAAAAACTTTTATTTAGAAAATAACTTGTCCATAGAGAAGTTGGAAACCGTATTGACGAAATACATGGAATCCAACGCTAGTACGATGGCTGCTGCTATAATGTACTCGAATGATTGCTCTGAATATATCGAGATTCTGTCTCCCAAGTTTTACCTCAATGTTTGCAACCAAGTGTTGGATACATGGGGTTGAAGGTAGTTTCATTTCTCTGATGGTGTTTATTTTGTCATACGCAATGTATGGTGGATTTATTCCAATCTTGAATTATATTGGATTAATTCTTATTACGATGAATTAATTCACAATATTCTATAAAATCAATCATGCACATTGAGTTCTACAGTGTTGTAGAGTACAATTTATTGTGAAGTTTGTAGTTAAGTATGTTCATTTATGTGCAACAACATTGAAGATTTTGAACAATATTTTGTTTTAAATGTTATTATTTTATGTTTCAAGATTTAACGTTTTTATCATTGTTATACAAAACAATTTTTTTAAGCGGGTAGCGTGAATGTTAGTACCGTATGATATAATTGTTTCTATAGAACTTTTTACGTTGTCTGAGTACAAAGACTAACATTAGTTTAACATCCCAAATAATGTCCGATTTGGTATGTTGTGATTGCTCAAAATCATGCCTTGCTTGAACTATAGGTATTGTAACGTTATGAGATAACAATTTATATTGAGCAGTTTATGGGACGTACTAACACGCACGTAAACAAGTATACCCACTCACATTTTTAATAATAATTTTAACATGTTATTTAAAAATTAATTATCTTGTGTTATTACAAACTTTATTCTTATTGTTATGGTTAACAATTTTATATTGAATAAGTTTTTATTATTAAGGTACGCGAAATTAAAGTTCCTTTTCGAGTTGATATTTAATTATAGACATATTTTATAGTTGTCCAACATTTTAATTTTGTTCTAGTCATTATTGTAGTTAGAAACATCACAATGTAAACATCGAATTTCTTGTCATTGTATTGTAGGAGATCAAGGTATCTTCTACATAGCGTATAAGTTTCAAAATAAAAAACGTATTTACAAACTTTTCTGCTCTTTTGTAAATAACTTAAACTGTTGCAGGTTAATAATCAGTAATTATAATGTCTTGCCACGTGTGAACCGTCTTTGAATTGCTTACTATTAGAAATTATGTTAGAAAAATGTAACAATTACTATCTTATTAAATTTAATAGGCTGATATTTTATGTAAGTTACGGAAATTTAAACATCTACTAGAACGCATGTTCTATGTTATCTGCGGTATAAGATGTTCAATGGAAGAAAATCAATTTATTAGTACATTATACTAAATTAACCTATAAATAGTTTTTCAATATTCGCCATGATTGTTCATGTCCTTTGTTATTTGTCTGCACAAAGAAAGAACTCATTGTGTTCATTGTGCGTTTGAACCAGCTTGGCAAAGAAAATAAACATAAAATCTCAAGGTTTTAATGTTTCGTTTTTGTACCAGAATAATGCCAGATTCTGCGAATTCATAATTTCAAGATAGCCACAACAAACTTGCTGATGTTATTTAATAATATCCACGTGTTTTACATCTGTAACTCTTTACACTAGTAATAATTCAATGCGCAGTATAATCTGTATGGAATTTCAAACTGTGGTCTCAGGTTAATCTTGTAATTAATTGTAGAAATATAAATAGATCTACATATTTCTATTACTAATTAATTGTTTTTATTTAATTTAACGTTCTTGATATTGTGCTATTAGATTAAATTCTTCTACACGAGGTTAATGAAATAAGGTAAGAATACCGGAATAAATTTTAATGTATTGATCAACTGAAATTATTCAATATTTTATGCTTACACTTACATATATGTCAATGTTTTTGTCTGATTCCTGCTAATGATATGTATCAAATAAAATACGTCATAATTTAAAATTCTTTCATTCATTGATTGCACCCTGGTAAATTATGAACAAAACAAATAAAAAATTTGTACAGAACTGTATTTTGGTAAATCTATTTACAAAAGAAAAATTACACCAATATACATTATTACATTTACGTGGAGTAAATGCCAAGACAATAGCTACTAGCAGTCCGGACATCGGAATGAATAGAAATTATCATAAATTTTCTAACAGTAATTACATACAGCTGAGAAATACTTACTAAATAAATAATGGATCTCGAATGAGTTGAAAAGATTTACAAGCACGGTAACAAGATAACACAACATAAAATTACTTTTATGACCCGGTCGTTCACATTAGATTCAAACAAGATTCCTTAGCGCAATAAGCAACATAGCCTATATAACACATTTATACAATCATAAATATTAATTAAAAGTTGATAGGCTTGCCGATGTACGCGGCCATGTTGGCTTCACGTAATGCTTCCGAACAAGTCTGAAAGAAGAAGAAATATTTATAAGGAACACATAGTTATACTTATCGGATTTGTCTGTTCAATTTAGTTCACAATCTTACATGTGTTATAGTAATTTGAAAATATATAAATCTACCCACAAAATAAAATGTATTTAAGAATAAATAATAATTTAAAGCTAAAGTAAACCTAAGTTCTGTTCACTGTTATCATTTTTTAAAGCAAAAAGTAAACGTATTAATTGTAATATGTTACAAAATGAACACAAAATGAATTAAGTTGCACACTATTGAGTGTGCAACTTAATTCATTTTGTACTTATCCTAACAGTTATATGTATTCTACCAGTATTATGTAAAATTATATCTGCCATGTAAATTGTTTTATAATAATTTAATTCTGGATTAAAATGTGTGGTTTCGGTTAGATTTCTCTAGGGGAGACCATCTAGTCCTCAAGGGTAGCAATGTATATGTGACTGAGTTGGAATGAAACACTCAGACTCACTAAATAGCTACAACCCATGGACGTTCCACTTTCGGGCACGGGTCTCACCCACAGACACACTTGCTTGAGGTCAAGAGCAAATTCCACCACGCTGCTCCAATGCAGGTTCGTCGTCGTTGCTTAACTCTGTCAATAACATTGAATCGACGCGAGTCTTTGGGCTATGGATGGACGCACACACAGACTAACTATAACGAACGAACGAAACCTTTCCTCCTCTTTCGCGGCGCTGTGAGCGCTCCTGCGTGAGGGAATTCGGATTTAAGGATGATCCTTCTATCCGGGCAATTGCTCCAGGGGTGAACCCCGTCGGTGACTAACTAACTATGATAATAACACTCACGGGGTGGGCGTGGCAGACGCGCGCGACGTCCTCGGCGGCCGCGCCGTACTCCTGCGCGAGCACCGCCTCGTTGATCAGCTCGCCGCCGCCCTGGGAACATCACACATCTATTAACATCGATTTTTTTAAAACAATTACTACACGGCAGAAATGGTACTAGGTACCGTGGCGGGCGGCGGTACTGCCCCGGGCGAACTCTATATGGAACCAATTAGCTTTCATATAAAACCTATTTGGTTCCCTATAGGCTCTACCACCTATCAATATTTAATAGCCACCGCCTTCATTGTTGATCCACTAGCTAAAGTTGGCTGGTAGAGAAGTTATGCCTGCAGTTACTCAAAGCAGAAGTCGTATATATGTACATATATTAATGTTTTGCATAACATATATTAATTTTTTTCGCTGCGACCCATAGACGTCCCACTGCTGGGCACGGGTCTCTCCCACAGACACTTCTGCGGGAGGTCTAGAGCATACTCCACCACGCTGCTCCAATGCGGATTGGTGGAGGGGTTAGTGGCCAACCCAGTGTCGAATGTTCTCAAGCCACCCGAAGGTCTTCGACAAGGCTTAACGACTGTTTCCAACATTGAAAACAACCGGGACCGACGGCTTTACGTGCTCTCCGAAGCACGGTAGCGTCCATTATATGTACATATATTAATTTTTTGCTGCTAACGCTAAATACCAGATAAATACAGGTTATTTTTCCATAACTAATTAATAAGCCGTATACTATATAAAGCTATAGTATTTTGTTTCTTTGTTTCGAATTCTGTATTGAGTTTGAATAAAGAAGCCACAATATTCTACAGCAATAAGAACACATTTATTTCATAAGTATACAATATTACAGATTAAAACATTTGAGAAAAGACAGAGATAGCAAAGCCTACTTTGTGAAAAGGGGCCGCCAAATAGATTTTTATTCGCCAAATAGATTATTTCGAACACTTGTATTTGTTCTGTGTCTGGAACTCTGGATGTCAATATTATCTATTTAAGTATGTATTTAAAAATATCTATGTATGTATATCGGTCTCTGACACCCATATCACAGGCTCGCGCCTACTTTGGGGTCAGGTGGCCGTGTGTGAGAATGTCCAAGATATTTATTGTTATTATTGTAGGGGGATTTGTAGTGTTGGGGGGATTGGTCGATAGCAAAGATGGTTTGTGCTGAATTGATTTAATGCTAAATAACTAAATAAACTATGATTTAAATGCTAAAACTTATTATAACAAACACTGATATAAAATGCTATTAAAATGCTATTAAATGATAGATGATCCAATTATTATTATTCATTAAATATCACCGTCAATGTTTGTGGTATACTCACGGGTCCAATGATGTGAGTGCCGAGGATGACGTCGGTGGCCTTATCGGCGAGCACCTTGACGAAACCGTCCGGCTCGCCGTTGGTCTTCGCCCGCGAGTTGGCCAGGAATGGGAACTTGCCGACCTTGTACGCTTTGCCCTGGTTACAGAATAGTATATTTCGCTACAAGTGCGGAAAGCCTGTCATTGCAAAGAGTTCCGACAAATGTCTACCCGAGCCGAAGGCGAGGGTTGACAGTCGGAACAAGTTGCAATGACGGTTCCGCACGTGTACTGAACAACTATTTTTAATACAGTTGCGAAAAAATTAAGCAATTTGATAAAATAATAAAAACACAAACTAAACTCGCAGCGAACATTTTTGGAAAATGGCGCCAACCGTAAAAGAATACAGAGTATTGAAGAGATTTTTTTTTGTTTTCTTCACCCATTCTGGGTAGGTAAAGGGAACTATGCCCATACAGCCAAGTCTTCAGTAGAATTTTTTTATTGACATGAAATTTAATGAGATGAAATGAAATGAAACCTAACCTAATTCATTGAATCAAATCATTAAATCTGATATTGAAACAAATTAGTAGCTTCTTTTTAGAAATATTTGCATGAAACATAAAAACTTCTATGAATTTTTTTTTTCGTGGTTGGTTTTTTCTTTTTAATAGACATTATTTTGACAGTTGGGAAAGAGAACGCACGAGTTCGGAAAAGGTAAAGAAAAAGCACGAGTGTGTAATAGCTCACTTCCCGAACGCTAAACGTCCCTGTAATATGCCACTTTTTGAGCAACTGTATTAAAATAGTATATTTCATTACAAGTGCGGAAAGCCTGTCATTGCAAAGAGTTCCGACAAATGTCTACCCGAGCCGAAGGCGAGGGTTGACAGTCGGAACAAGTTGCAATGACGGTTCCGCACGTGTACTGAACAACTATTTTTAATACAGTTGCGAAAAAATGAAGCAATTGAATAAAATAATAAAAACACAAACTAAACTCGCAAAGAACATTTTTGGAAAATGGCGCCACCCGTAAAAGAATACAGAGTATTGCAGAGATTTTTTTTTGTTTTCTTCACCCATTCTGGGTAGGCAAAGGAAACTATGCCCATACAGCCAAGTCTTCAGTAGAATTTAATGAGATGAAATGAAATGAAACCTAACCTAACTCATTGAATCAAATCATTAAATCTGATATTGAAACAAATTAGTAGCTTCTTTTTAGAAATATTTGCATGAATCATAAAAACTTCTATGAATATTTTTTTTAGTAAAAACTTCGTGGTTGGTTTTTTATTTTTAATAGACATTATTTTGACAGTTGGGAAAGAGAACGCACGAGTTCGGAAAAGGTAAAGAAAAAGCACGAGTGCGTAATAGCTCACTTCCCGAACGCTATACGTCCCTGTAATATGCCACTTTTTGAGCAACTGTATTAAAATAGTATATTTCACTACAAGTGCGGAAAGCCTGTCATTGCAAAGAGTTCCGACAAATGTCTACCCGAGCCGAAGGCGAGGGTTGACAGTCGGAACAAGTTGCAATGACGGTTCCGCACGTGTACTGAACAACTATTTTTAATACAGTTGCGAAAAAATGAAGCAATTTAATAAAATAATAAAAACACAAACTAAACTCGCAAAGAACATTTTTGGAAAATGGCGGCAACCGTAATAGAATACAGAGTATTGCAGAGATTTTTTTTTGTTTTCTTCACCCATTCTGGGTAGGCAAAGGGAACTATGCCCATACAGCCAAGTCTTTAGTAGAATTTTTTTATTGACATGAAATTTAATGAGATGAAATGAAATGAAACCTAACCTAACTCATTGAACCAATCATTAAATCTGATATTGAAACAAATTAGTAGCTTCTTTTTAGAAATATTTGCATGAATCATAAAAACTTCTATGAATTTTTTTTTTAGTAAAAACTTCGTGGTTGGTTTTTTCTTTTTAATATACATTATTTTGACAGTTGGGAAAGAGAACGCACGAGTTCGGAAAAGGTAAAGAAAAAGCACGAGTGCGTAATAGCTCACTTCCCGAACGCTATACGTCCCTGTAATATGCCACTTTTTGAGCAACTGTATTAAAAATTATTTTTTAAATAAATTATTTCGCTTCGACCCATAGACGTCCCACTGTTGGGCACGGGTCTCCCCCACAGACACTGCTGCGGGAGGTCTAGAGCATACTCCACCACGCTGCTCCAATGCGGATTGGTGGAGGGGTTAGTGGCCAACCCAGTGTCGAATGTTCTCAAGCCACCCGAAGGTCTTCGACAAGGCTTAACGACTGTTTCCAGCATTGAAAACAACCGGGACCGACGGCTTTACGTGCCCTCCGAAGCACGGTAGCGTCCATGAAATTTTGCCACTAGCGGTCACCCATCCACAAACCGACCGCGCCTTTAACTCTTTCGATCACATTGAATCGAAGAGAGCCATTGGGCTATGGACGCTACTACAGTACCACCACACTTTCATTGCAACACTGTTATAGTACATATTATATGAATATAATTATATCAATAAATTATTTAGTACATATTATATGAAACCCCCCACGCAAATAGAGGGGTGTTATAAGTTGACGTGTTTATTTGTGTCTGTGTATCAGTGCGTCTGTCTGTGGCATCTTATCTCCAAAACGAATGGAACGATTTTGATGCAGTTTTTTTAAATCACAAATTACAACAACAAGACACTAAAAGATTTTTTAAACTAAATATAACAAGTCTAAAAAACGGAGTATAGATACGACGCCATAGTTTTATCACATACAAAGGGTTGCGAAGGATCAATGTGCTAATGTCAATCCGTAGTAGTGAACATTAGAATGTACTGGTGTTTTCTAACTTGAAATGCCCGGTATCAGCTCAGAGTCTGGTTTCGTGTCCGGTGTATGGCAATAAGCTCAGTTCACCACTTCACATGTTAAACAGTTAGTCAACAAAAAAGACCAACCTCTTTTTTTAAATCTTCCTCCGACTTCCCGACCCAGCCAACTTCAGGTGACGTGTAGATCACAGACGGGATCGCATCGTAGTTGAAGTGGACTGGCATACCCTGAAAATATTCCGTTCAGCATCATTGTCACTTGATCATAGAAAAATTATATTATACTTTTGAAACAAGTATTACCTTGATACCTTCTACGCAAACAATGCCTTCATCTTCAGCCTTGTGCGCCAACATGGGTCCGTGAATGACATCTCCGATTGCGTAGATTCTGCAATATACAATTAGATTTTAATCCTACTGCCGGGGCTACAAAATTGCATGCCTGAAATTTATCCATAATGTTCTCGAAGGCAGTCAGAAGAGTAGCGTCCATAGCCCAATGGCTCGCATCGAATCAATGTGATCGAGATGTTAAGCAACGACGGGCGCGGTCGGTTTGTGGATGGGTGACCGCTAGTGGCAAAATTTCATGGACGCTACCGTGCTTCGGAGGGCACGTAAAGCCGTCGGTCCCGGTTGTTTTCAATGCTGCAAACAGTCGTTAAGCCTTGTCGAAGACCTTCGGGTGGCTTGAGAACATTCGACACTGGGTTGGCCACTAACCCCTCCACCAATCCGCATTGGAGCAGCGTGGTGGAGTATGCTCTAGACCTCCCGCAGAAGTGTCTGTGGGGGAGACCCGTGCCCAGCAGTGGGACGTCAATGGGTCGCAGCGTTCTCGAAGGCATGTGAATTTTGCAACGTACACGAGTAGCCAGTGTGATGGACTAAAATGTTGGCCTAACTCAACTCTGGCCGGCCCTAACACACTCCATTCTGAGAGGTGACAGCCCAACAGTGTTGCAATGAAAGTGTGGTGGTACTGTAGTAGCGTCTACAGCCCAATGGCTCGCTTCGATTCTATGTGATCGATAGAGTTATGCAACGACGGGTGCAGTAGCTTTTTGTGACCGCTGGTCATCCACATCCCATCCATAATTTCACGGGCACTACCGTACTTCGGAGAGCACACTATGTCTAATACTTTGACAAATCATAAAATAATGTTTGCTTGCTTAATAATACATTTATTTCACAAAGCCAAGCATGTATTTCAACATTATTTAAACACAACTTTCAGTACAAAAATTAGTTAAAAGTAACAAGAAAGACAGATGACAAAGAAAACCTTTTTAAATCTCTGACACGTCTCTCTAAAAATCATAAAGAGTTCGTAGGCGCGTACACACTAAGCCCCGACGGCTTAGTGTGTACGCGCCGGTTCCGGTTGTTTTCAGTGGTAAAATAATCGCTAAGCCTTGTCTTTAGCTAGGCTTTGCCTTAGACCTTCAGGTGGCTTGAGAACATTCGACACTGGGTTGGCCACTAACCCCTGTCTGTGGGGAAGACCCGTGTCCAACAGTGGGACGGCTATTGTTTGTAGCTAGGTGGTACTGGAGCACAGGCCGCCCTTCGACAAGGTGGACGGACGACCTGAAGAAGGCAGCGGGAAACCGCTGGATTCAGAAGGCACAGGACCGGTCGGAGTGGCGTCGTTCAGGAGAGGCCTATGTCCAGCAGTGGACCAATAAAGGCTGATGATGATGATGATGATGATGATGAGGTGGTACTGACCCAGGAACGGTGGTCTGAAACTTGTTGTTGACCGGCACGCGGCCGCGGTCGTCGAGCGCGATGCCCACCTTGTCGAGGCCGAGGTCGCGCGTGTACGGCCGCCGCCCGATCGAGATCAGCACCACGTCGCAGTCCATCTGTTAACAACAACAACATCATCGCTGCGACCCATACACGTCCCACTGCTGGGCACGGGTCTCCCCCACAGACACTTCTGCGGGAGGTCTAGAGCATACTCCACCACGCTGCTCCAATGCGGATTGGTGGAGGGGTTAGTGGCCAACCCAGTGTCGAATGTTCTCAAGCCACCCGAAGGTCTTCGACAAGGCTTAACGACTGTTTCCAGCATTGAAAATAACCGGGACCGACTGCACCACTGGAGCAGGGTGGTGTAGTACATACCAGATTGTTATGTTCCACGCGAGCGAATCTGCGGGCGTCCACTAGTTATAATACAAAATGAACTAACCAGGATTTGTTAATGGAACCTGGGCCAAGTAAAAATAGTTTACAATGGTTAGTGTTATTTACAGTTTCCTTGTTGCCACCCTTCGCTGCTTCGACTTCCACTTTGACTACACCCCCTTCTTTCTTGACGCCCATCACTTTCGTGCCCAGTTTGAACTTCATGCCTTGCTTGGCCAGAATCTTTTGCAGTGTCTTGGACACTTCTCCATCAATACCAACACCTGGAAGAGACAATACAAATAAATATGATAATTATAGTATTTCCCAAAGGGGCAGAGTTGTGTAGTGGTATTCCATTTTTCACCAGTTATGTTTTACCTGCAAAATATACCGAACATTTTTGTTTTTTATCTTATCAATGATTCCTGAAATAACTCTTATCATAACTATCAAATATTGCATGATATCTGTGATTTGTATATATAAATAAACCAAGCACAAATCATAAAAAAATATTTATCATACATAATTTATGTCTGGATCTTGTCTTATCTACCTATTATTAATTTGTAAATAAAAATCACTTGCGGCGAATAAGCATGGTCAACACTTAGAACTTAACGTTTCGATTTACATATTATCTACTAAAGTCTTTCGACCTACTTTTTAAGGAACCACCTGAAATTATTGAAATTTGAATGAGGAAATTTTGTATTGTATAGCAAAGTTGCATCTGAACTATAATTACTAGTCTAATCAATAACTACTAAGGACGGAAATAGGACTACCCTGGCCAAACTACATAGAGGTCTTGGCCAACCTTAAGATGCTGAAGAGAAAACTGCTTACCTCCTATGGATTCAAGGAACTCAATGGCGGTGACATCAGCTCCAAGCCTCTGGTATACAGAGCCCAATTCTAGACCGATGACTCCTGCTCCGATGACCAGCATTTTCTTGGGCACTTTGGAAAGAGAGAGTGCTCCGGTTGACGTGATGATTTGTTGCTCATCAAACTGGAATTTTTTTAAGTAGATTTTTTTTATAAGAGCAAAAGTATCTAATAATGTAGGAGTGCCAGTTAGAGATTTTTTTTATTTGAGCAGACTTAATTATCAATATTTCTTAGGCTTACATTTTTATTGGCTTTAATTAACTTAACTTCAGTTGGCTTATATAACAGATAATTTTAAAACATACAAAATGTATAAAAAATGCTTAGTATGATACTAAAGATACTGCTCATTATTTATAAGCCTAGATAATAATCGTGGATGAGGTTACTAAGCAACTGTATTTAACATAAAATATTAACAAATCAATTAATACAGTATTAAGTTATACCATATAGTAATAATTTTGCTGACTTATGTATGTAGGTACTTATGTTACACTATTTGAATCGATAACAAACTTACAGTGACACCAGGGAATGGAGTTACTTCAGAGCCAGTTGCAATAAGAATGTTCTTGGTATTTACAACTTCTACACCCTTTTCACCCTTCACCTCCACTCGGTTGGGAGCAACAATTGTTCCTACACCACGAACTAGCTTAACCTGTAAACACAAATTATGGTAAACCATCTTAGTCAGTCAAGGGTCAGGTCAGTTGTCAGTGGTAGCAGCGGGTAGTGCTGCATGCTTGTTTCATTTATCTATATCCATTTAAAAAATATTAATGAAGAGTTTAATTCAATTGGTAAATATAAAAATAATTACCTTGTTCTTCTGGAAAAGCATTGCAATGCCTCCAGTTAGGGCTTTCACAGCATTGGATTTGTAGGACATCATGGCGTTGAAATCGAAGTTAACATTGCCAACCTCAATGCCTCGGTGCTTGAAATCATGCTTGGCCATGTGGTAAAGATGGGAGTTATGGAGAAGGGCCTTTGAGGGAATGCATCCAACATTTAGGCAAGTTCCTCCTAGTGTTGGGTCTTTCTCCACAGAAACTGTCTGAAAAAAAAATCCCCTATTTATATGAAAGCATGACTATTCTTATCTGTGCTCTGTTTAATGCAGTTTATGTGTGTAAGTCAACCTTTAAACTAAGCTCAACTGCACAAGTGCAACAACTAAGTTTAGGGAGGTCATAAAGTTTCGTGACTACATTAACATTTATTATAACTAATTTCTACTAGTTTCTATATGACAAATCTTACTCTAAAATCCAGATAAGTGCCTTGTATTCAAAATTAAGTTATCAACATTTAAAACATAACAAGCATTATATGAGTTAGTGAACAAAATAACACTTCCATCAGGCGTGAGTTAAGAGGTCAATGCTAAGCCATGTTAGACTAAATACATTTTGTTTCACTGTACATACTAAAATATGTTGCAGTTTCTGTATTTATATGACACATTTCATTATACAATAAAGTATTTTATTATTATATACTATTGCACAGTGCATATAGTTATTCAGTTACCTTCATGCCCATTTGAGCAGCTTTAATGGCAGCAACATAACCGCCAGGGCCCGAACCAATGACAACAATATCGGCATCATGGGTTGTGGAATACTGCCTTATGCCAATCCTTAAGCTGCCACTCTAAAATTGAAGAATCCGTCAATATATTTTGTGAATCACAATTTAAAATATTATACACTTATAGAATATGAAAGAAAATTATGATTTCACCTAGATTTAGATGCACTATAAACAAGAGATATAAAAAAAATTACACAAAGATAACATATTATATCTCTCATTTTCAATTTTATTCTTTCTAGGGACATTAAATTAAGTATCAAGATTGTTGGTATGGTATAATTGAAATTTTAGTAAAACAACCTACTATAAAATGCTGTACAGCAGATAAATGCAGTATATCATACTTCTTTAATGTTCAAATTTGATATCGCTCTGTCACTATTATTGTGACATACATAGGTCAGCTATGTACTTCACAGAAATTATAGAAGCAGCTTATAACTTTAAATAGTAAACAGGTAGTCAAAGTTTGACTGGTTTTTCTATGAACTTAGGCTAGCAAAAAATGATAGATCTTGATAGATGATAGATCTTTTTGAATTGAGAGTCCTTTTGGTGGTGAGTTGAGTTTTGCAACAACATTTATTTTTCTTCCCTGATTAGAAGGTCATAGGTGTCAACATTAATAGGGAGATATGATTTAGTTACATGATAAGCAAGCAGTGTTGCAACAGAAGATTATCTTATCTCCTAAGTACAATTTATATTTACATAAAATAGAATTAAAAACACTTACTTAATAACATTTATAATGAACATTCAATTTCTTTACTAAGTACTACATATTTAATTTTTTTAAATTCTTACTCCAAACTTAGTCTATTTTATTTAATAGTGGAAACTTCGCTGATTTCTGCATCACTACTTTGTTCTATATTTAACATTTTTAATATATTGTATGTTTCCCAAATATTAATAAAATAAAAATAAAAAAAAAATAAAAATTTAAGTTAAACAACAACAATGAATTACCAAATAAAATTACTAGTATGGTTTGTTAAAAGTATGTGTGACAGGATTCAATAAAATAATCCTGTAGTAACATAGTAATACCAAACAGTTGAAAAAAGTCATTACCAATATTAACATGCAATAAGGGATTTTTTTATTCTATGAATATTATTACTACTCATAAGGGCTAACATCCCATTGTAATAAAAATTTAATTAATAGATAATTTAAATTTAATAACACGAAAGGTTAATAAATATGTTTGGTAGTTATCAGCAAAAGCCACTTTGACAGACCATCACATGTTTGAAGGTCAAGTACTGATGTACATATAATTGCATATCAATTAAAATAACAATTCTCACATTTTACAACTACTGTTTACGATGTAAAATTTATCAAGGAAAATCTTATGGTTTTTAAGTCGAAATAAATTAATCAATTGAGCCTGTGACTCGTTGCATAACGTTTTTGAACCTACTGATACAATCATCCAAAATAATTTTGAATGTGGTAAACGATGTTAATAAAGTCTTACCTTATAAGACGAAGAGGCAAGTTTTAAAAACTTATAGCCCATGTTTATTGTAAAATTGTTCTTTTTCTATTGTTAATTTAATGTTCGGAACCCTGGCGATCGTCAAAAGTGTAAATGTCAGTCAAACTGTCAAAAGTGTCAAACAAATTGAATGAAATGTCCACACCACAGACTAGGTAGAGATCTTGTCCACAGAATACTATTTATTATTAATCCATAGCAGAGGTAATGTCATAATGAAGCATAGACAACCAGCATTTTTAACCAAATAAAGACGCAAATTATCAAAAAAATGATTGTTTAGGAACGATTTAATAGTCCGATTAGTATTAGGCCTGCAGCAACTATCATTCATTAACTGAATAAATGAATAAGAAAGATCAAACAGTATAATGTAATGTGTGGTCAATATAATCAGAAAAATAAGGTGAATGAATAAACAATAATCATCCAAATACGCAGGCCTAGGTATACATCTGATGTGTAAACAATCGAGTTTGTTCATAACTTCAATTTGCAAATGTTTATTTTAGTTATAAACTAACGAAAAAACCTTCTTATATAATCAACCTTAATAATTTAAACATTTTTTTTCTTTATAAGAGATCAAGCATTCATACAGGCAACACAAGATTGCGCGCGCTTCCAAAAACGGAAGTTTTGTTTATCAATCAAATGAAGCGGCGGAGTAGCGCGGAATAACGCGGTCGTGTCAGGCGTGTTTGAATGCATGTGCGCTTGTTGCGCGAGCCGATGTGTAGAAATATTTTTGTACATTAGTTTTCACGTGGTATTGAAAACAATATTGTGATCAATCGAGCTACGACATATTATTTCGTGCGGCGGTATTTTAATAATTCGTCGGTAAGTCTGAATTTTATACAAAATATGTTAATTTTATCTTGTCTTCTTATCTATCACTAGGTCATATTCCGAAAATTACACATTGAAATAATGCTCAAATAAATTTTGTTTCTATCAAGTTTATAAGCCTATATTTGGTATGACAAAATACCACATTTTTATTAATAAAAAGGATAGATAATAGATAAGTTTTAAAAGATACGTACCTATGTAGAATTTGAGACGTTATTGTTTTAATAAAAAGATTCCAAGCTAATATATCTACTTCAAAATTAGAACATTACGGCAGTTTATGTTTTATATCTGTTTAAAATACATTATTTGTACTTTTTCATTTCAAATAAACATTGAATTCCTAATCACACACACTTGTCATTTTGATATAATATTATGATAGCAAATAGCGTTTATATGTGCATTTATATTGTAGGACAAAAAAGGACGAAGGTACCTTACCTACGTCCTTTTTCGTCTTTGACGAATGGTAATAATAGCATAGATGAACAAAGGAGTCTGGTAATAGTCTCTCATATTTAGGTACCTACTCTTGTATCTTGTATATTAGTTAATTATCTGATGTGATGTGGGCTAGAGAGAGCGAGATTAGTACCATAGCTACTTCAGGTATCAGGAGATTAATAAGTCTTATGAGGTCATCATCATCAAAACCTGACAATACCACTACGTATCCAAGTTGCGTAGCTCAATGGCTCGTGCCGATTCAATGTGATCGACAGAGTTAAGCAACGACGAGCACGGTCGATTTGAGGATGGGTGACCGCTAGTAGCAAAATTTCATGGGCGCTACAGTGCTTCAGAGGGCACATTAAACCGTCGGTCCCAATTTTTTTCGCCATTAAAAACAACTTGTTAAGCCTTTTCTAAGACCTTCGGGTGGCTTAAGAACATTTGACACTGGGTTGGCCACTAACTAACCCAACAATCTGCATTTGAGCAGCGTGGTGTAGTATGCTCTAGACCTCCCGAATATTTGTATGTGGGGACCGTGTCCAGCAGTGGAACGTCTATGAACGATTCTACCGAAATACCTGATTGAGTTTTTTACAGGATTTTGGTTATCATCAGAGTTCATTAACGATTATAATTATTCCTATAATATATAATTACATATTCTTAGCGCTGGCCGCTTCTCCCGTAAGGCCGTTTGAATGAGTTATTCGAAGATATCTTGCATCGATTAGCATTACGACTCTTTATATGGCCAAATAGTGTTTATCGAAGGTGTCGATGGTGCATATTTATATGCCTTAGTTTCTAGTTATAGATTATTTAATTTTCTTATTTTATTACAAAATTATTTTACTATGATTTTTTATATTTTTTTTATTACCCTATTTGTTGGTAAAATAATCCTATTATCATAATAACCTCGAGACCTACCCGTAAGTTGCTAATTTTATGAGAATTTTCCGTCGAGACGAGAATAAAATTGTGGTTTCCATAAAAAATCTCACGCTGGTTGCATATCAGCTGTTAGTGTGATGATCTTAGATTACCAAATGTCTAAAAATGTGCAAAACCAAGTGGCAAGCTGGCACAGCGACTGGGACAAATAATTATAGGATGAATGATTAATGATGGATGATACACTTAGGTACATCTTGAAGCACAGAATACATAGCTTGGTGGCTTGAGGTCCGACTATCTGATTCGTATCATAGACAAGACTTGTTAAGCACAAGTAAACAGCAGTATGCAGTACTACTTACTGAAGTAGGTTCTTTATTTTTACATCTCGATATACTTTTGGATTGGACTGACTAGTGGGATTATAAAATCGGAAACCGTAGGTGATTCATTTTATTTCGAAGGTCTCAAAGATGAGGGGGACTTTTAATGAAGCAGAATTGTGATCAATCATCTGACATTGACTGCAATTGAATCGAATTAGCCAGAACGTTTTTCTCATGGATACAGTTATAAACTATTTTTTATTCATATTGCTCCTTAACCACTGCACTTGTACTATTATGTTTTTTGTGCCTTAACTCCGTAGGAATTTTGTATAGAAATAGTAGGTCATTACAATAATGGTATACTCGTTCTACACCCGTAAACAACGTGCTTTTATGTTTGATGCGGTTCTGCCTGTTCATTTTATGTTTTACGGTTTCCGTAAGGAAGGAAGACGATGACGTGTGAATAGCTTTGTGGTCTACTTAAAATAAAATCCCTCTTTGTGTGATTCTTCACTTTTGAGATAATCCGTATTTACGGCCCGGAATGTAGCCAAATCTAGCAAATTAGGGTTCATCTCATCAATTTTTTTTACAAAATACACACACTAGGATTGAAAAAAAAACAGTAAGCTTCATCATATTTCCGAGAATAATTATTTAGTCAGTAGAGGTTGTTTTTTTATTAGAGTTAGTTTAGATAAGTCGAGTTTTTAGTCAAATTACGTTAGATTTATATACATAATTTAATTATTACTATGCCAATGAGGGGCGCGGAGGGGGAGCTCCACCGATCGTCTTTAATCCGCCCATTACTTTATTATTTTAAAGACTTACAGCACCTTATAGGTAAAGGTAATTTAAAACCGTTGATAAAACTTAATAAATGACGAATACCATTACTCGTACGTGTTCAAAGTTTGTAATGATTAAACAAATCCATATCATTATTTGAATTCATTGTTATTTGTATACACGCACATCGTCATGTGTACCATAAACATTCGCGAACAGTCGCACACCTCATCGATGTATTTGTAATCATAATGTTATGAATAGGAAAATGACGCATTAAATCACACGCGCGGGAATTTCTTTGCAGTAGACATGCAATCTGTTAAAAAAAAAAACAAATAAATATACACTTTTTTTAATCAATGTTTGTAGACAATTGTTTGTTGACAAACAAGCTTCCTCCCTTTGGCATGCATGACTATTGTAGCTTTAAGTGCTCTGGTTTTGCATGGAAATTTGTAACAGTCGCAGAAGTTCAGAACGCGATTATTCAGCAAAATTCTCGTGACAGTTCCCTTTGTTTCCACGATGAGCGCATACGGAATACGGCATACCATTCTATCGGCTTTAGGATAACGATACGTATGATCCTAGCTATTCTTTTTTATGCTTCAAGTTGTATGATTGGATCAAAAGTTCCCTACATAATTTGGAATTAAAAACAGTCAAAAAAATTGTGTTGAAGTGATATATTTGCTAGGTTACTGCCTACCTTTCAAATTTTGCTTCGCAATCACATAGTTTTTTTTGTAATTTATACTTTAATTTACAGTTTCGGAATTATGAAGATTGATATTGAAGATTGTTCCGATTTAGAATAATAGTGACATATCGTATAATAACATTACGTCTGTATTTCCTTGAAGGGTTAGGCAGAGGTGTGTACCTAATGCTTACCTTCCTTTATTCTAAATTTCTCTATGTTTAGGTCCTATGCTCCCAGGTGGTGATTTTTTTATTCCGTATTCATACACTGGACTCAATTCGAAACTCCGAACAACTTTCCGTCAGGCCCGTATGTCTGTTTGTCCGTCTATATTATAAAAAAGAAATACTACTGGGCATTTTCAAAAATCCATTTATACTTTACCGGACTCCGGATCGAACCTAGGCTAGGAGCAGCTACTTAGGTTAGCAGTAGCGCTTACTAGAACTTGATTAAACCAACAAGGTAGTCGAGAGATGCCTTAGTGAAGATTTCATTAAAATTGGCCTGATTGCCTGTCTTCATATAATTGACGACCGAAGCACGAACGACGAACTTCGGCTACCTTTTAATGTGTATTTGTCATTGTTTCGGAAGTCCTGTAATGTAACGTGATTTCGTAATTCGAGACTAAGCGGCTTCAAAGGCCGAACCGGGGTCATGCTCGAGTTTGTTCATAATCTGTGGATATTATAAGCTGGCAAGTGGCGTCGTGGCCTATATGTATGGTTTACCTACGCAGTAGAACAGGTAATCCTGTTAGATGACCGTGACACGCTGCCCGGCTTCTCTGTGGCACTTACTCAGTATAGTTCGGCACGCATCCGTTATCGCGATGTCCGACGCAAGATATCGCAAGACTGCACCTGCCATTCTTGAAAAGCTGGCCATCTATGAAGACGGTTCTCGAATCTTAATCTGCGCAAAAGAGAACGTTAATCAATTTCACGAGTGTAACCGTTAACATGAAATCAATCTTTGGAAGTGTACCTATTTGTAGCTAAATCGTGTTGTGCAGTGAGTGTCATTTCAACGGGATTTGGTTAACGTTCTTTCTTCGTTAATTCATGCAATGTTAGCTCATTAGCCATTCGTTCCCTAATAAGTTAACGCAATTCACGATCGAAAGTGTACGGCCGTAGCCTATTTGTGTTAATATGGCCTGTGTGTTCATTTGTATAAGTATTTTCACTATGGCTAGTTGTCATTTTGCACACGTGCTAATGCGGTTAAACAAAAGCGAATAGGTCCAGGTGCTTTCACGCCTCATGATTGCGATATCCGATCGTTTTGACACACTGCACTGTGTCCACCGTCACTTGATATCCTTTGTTACGTCCATCCTTTCCGCAGACTGGGCAAGTTCCTGCTTTCATTGTTTCGCAATTTATCTCCGTCTGACGAGAGCTCGCCGGCTCGCCTAGTACATATCCGATATCGTCTTCCTTTTCAAGTAGAAATTTTTAATTTTGCATATTATGTTTTGTATAATATTATATTTCCCTTGTACTTGTCACTTGACGTTATTAATTATTTAATTTAAATTTTATATCCTTATTCATAATTATGACATTGAATTTATGGAAATCAAGTGTAATAATTGTCCAATGTAATAGCAACTATTTAAAAAGATGAAACATACGAGTTGAGTATGTTTCACCAAGTATTCCCGTGTGTAAAATAGTATAAAACATAATTACATATTTATCTTCCGGCTTGCAATGTGTCTTAGTAGTATTCATTATATTCCATAATATAATGCAGAAATAAACGAAAAGTTAGTTTTATGGCAACATGTTTTTTGGTACCTACATCGATCAAATGCGCCGTGTCAAAATATGGCTACTAATTCAATATGGTATTTAATTACCTTAATAAGGAGCTTGGCATTGGGTTAATGACTTATGTCAATTAAAGATTCTTAACTAATACTTAAGGCCACATACAAAACTTTATCGTTTTTCGTGTTAACAAAATATGATAGCAATAAGAGTGGAGCTACTGTTTAACAAAAACGGTGTATTATGCAGTTTTTATGTATGATCATGGTTGTTGGCAGCGTCTCATTAGTCATTAACTTTGTTGTTATCGTCCGGCGACCACAACGTCGTGTTGTTCACACGTCCGTGCCTTGATGACTAGAACTTCAGTTTCATCATTCACACTCATTTTGTTTCTACTTACTCGTAGCATTGTAAATTTGTCTTGTGGTAGCAAATTAGTATCATATTTGATCTTGTATATGATTCGTTAGTCCTATAATATTATAATATTAGTTATTTTCTTTCGTTATATACGACAGGTACCTACACTACCTACCTACCTATACTGAGATTTGAAAGGTCAATTTGTCCATATTGTAATGAGCTTTGAAACATGAAAAAACTTCCAAAGCTCTCGATTGCATTGTGTTGTTATTCATTTAATTTATTGTTATAATCATTCTAGAACTCGTTGTAAGACATTTATTTAATCCGTACTTAAATTTTTTGTCCTGTAGAATATTTTAGATATAGAATACACATATAAACATTTTTCACAATCTGACCTTGCTAGGTAATATATTACGTTACTCCTTTAATTGACTCACGTATTGAGTTGAGGAGGATGTAAATAATCATCTTGATTTTGAAACTTCAAATTAATTAATTTCAAGGAAAAAAACATTTTGAGCTAGAATTCTACGTATATACCAGATAATGTGGAGTAGGTGGCTGAACTCTTTCACATAATTTTGTAACATTTACGAAACTGACCTCGAGCATTACGCGCCAGCATGCAGTAAAACTGTAATACTTCGTGCAGTGAATGACAATAGTTGAAAGACTATACATGGATAATTGCATAGAGAAAAGGAAATTCGTTAGTTCAATTATATATAAATTCGATAAACACGGGTAGCAAGCTTGTACTATTAGTATAGACAATTAGTTATATTCAACTTAGTAGGTACCGACACTTATAATGTTTACTTATTTGTAAAATTAATATTCTTACGTAATTCTTATATAATACTTGTATTTATTTAATATTCGTATATATTCAAAAGAAGTTGATACTGTTGTTTCTACACTTTCTGCAGCTTGATTTGTGTGATAATCGTTTATTCTCAACCTCAATCAAATTTGCAAAATGATCCATTGGACATGCGGGAGTAAAAATAAAAATGCGTGAAAATACATTGTATGACAATATAAATTATTGAATGTGAACCGAGTTGAACATTTCAAACGTAAAAGTATACTGTAGTACCTAATACAACTACTGGACGATGTCCATGCTATGCCAAAGAGTTACGTATGCGGTGCGGCACTTGGCACGGCAGGACAAAAGGGAGCAGGATAAGCTGCCAACGCTCTGGGTGGCATTGGCGAGTGAGGGCACGCTCCTTTTCTGTTCCAACCACCCGTATCTATGCATCTCTTTCATCTGCATATTTATGTCAACTCATCAATATGCACCGCCACCGAACACGCACGCAATTTTTTAACCCCTTTAATTGGAGATAGTAAACGTGATCTAAATGTGAAAGAATTGTGAGAATATTCTAATGTATGTACTATGTACGTTCGTAATCTTAGACCATGACGTGGTTTGCTCGTTTAACTTCATATTACGGTTTTTGAGCTTATGATACTTCGTGACAATTCGCTATTTTGCTATTTTAGCTATTCGCTATTTCGTAATGAATCCAAGACAAGATTATTAAATAACCTTGTAATAACATACATTTCTATTACCGTGCTTTAGTTCACCACGCTGGTCAAGTGTGAATTGGCAGACTTCACATGCCTTCGAGAACATTATGAACTTCAGGAATGCAGGTTTTCTCAATATGTGATCTTCACCGTTATAGCAAGTGACATTTAATTTCTTAAAATTTGATTTTACTTGAACTGGAAAATTAAAAACAAACCTGAATTATTTAAAAAATTGCATAACCACAATATACATAATAACTTTATGTGGCATACACGGTAGGTCCATTTATCACTTATGACATTAGCATGTCTCATATCTGTTTCTGTTTAAATAATTTTGCTTGAATTAATAAAATAAAATAAAACCATTTTCTTCTTTCTTTTCCTGATAACAGCCAAAATAAATGTTTCAACAAGTCGTGTTATTAATATTTTTTGTTATACATATATAATTTTGTACAAATATAATTGACCGATTATTCCGATTGACTAACCTTGCAACAAACAATAAGTTATTACTTTCCATATACACGCACCGTAACGTCGTAAATCAAATGTTGATAAGCCAAAGTCTACGCAGGTATCTGTTCAATGCTTGACCGGGCCATAAAACAATATGGTCGGTAATTTTTTTATTTAATTGCACCTGTGCTGTAGATCATTTGAAAGTTGCCCTTGTTAGTCACTACAGAGAATATCCGTCAGAGGCAGATTGGTAAGAAAGTGTTGGATTGTCGTCTTACGCCACGGTCATTACGCATTTGTCGTAATTCCTTATGAGAGCGCGGCATACCAGCTATCTACTTAATAGCGTCACTTGCACAAACCGCTTCTTATTTTCTTGATAAATCTCATCGTCAACCGTCACTTTTGTCACTTAGAATGTGATGAATGTAGCAATATTTGATTTGTAACGTTTGTTTTCTTAGTTAGGTACTATTTCACACGTAAATATGATTTGCCTACTCCCATTTTAGGGATGTATGTTTAGCATACATTTTATGCAAGAGGAATTTTAATAATTTTAGTGGGAAAATCATAACATAAGTTGATATGAAATAAAAGTATAGGTTAATTGTCATAGAGTTGGAAATTGTCTTCAAATGCCAGGCAAAGTCAGTAAGCAGAGCAATAAGTTTGATAAAAGATAAATTACTCGTGATAAAATAGTTATCTAATAATTTTCTATCGAAACCACAATTACCTTCTTGAGCCCTAAACAATTACTTTATTCTGGACGCTCTAGTGGTATAATTCGTACCTAGATATAAAATTGTAGTTCCTTCCTTGTTGATACACAAATCGCGACGCAACCGCGGGTGTGCGGACGTTTGTGGGCGATGCGTCGAAAGCGAAAGTGCAATCAAGTGTGCGCTACACCGCTAGGGCTGTCTCGCAGAGAGGAAGTAGATTATGATACAGATTACAATTACATACTTTAATTTCACTGCGTTTATCTTTATAGCACTTCCTTTTCTAGTTTTACCTTATTAGAATGTTTATGAATATATTGTTTTACTTATATACCTACTTAAGTAGACATTTAAGTTACTTATTGGGACTAAGATATTATATCGATTCTTATTTGGTTTCATCAAGATGTTGATTAGGGGAAATTATTAAGTTTGTATAAAATATCTACTCTAGTGAAGCAACGAAATAAGTCGCGTACCTAAATAAAATTCAGAGGCAAGGAAGTATTATTGTTGGAAGTGTTATTTCTTTAATTAGCATTTTCTTGTTGGTTCGGTTTAAAATAGTAATAGTTTGTTAAGTAAAATAAGCGATTTAAAAAAATACTAAATTTGCGATTTAAATTACTATATTTGTATCATACTTAGAACGTATGACATAGCATAATTTTATCGGGCTAGTTATGAAAGAATTTCAAGTATACGTACCTATTATTTTAGTAGTAACTTTTTTTAATTTTGGTTACGATACAACCCTAAGCCTTGTCGGCAATGTTCAACGTTTTGATCCAGTGGGGCGTGATTTTTGATACTTGCTTAGCCTCATCACGTACGGTATTCAGGAAATGAGAGCATAATAATTCTATTCCCGTTTAGTAGTTGGTAGCAACGAAATGTTAGGATATGAAATATGTATAAAATAATGCACTTTCAACTCAGCGCTTACCTTACCTTACCTTTATACTGTTTTAGATGGTATAAACGTTTCCTTCAGGATTTAATGTCATGAAACTTCTCTTTATCATCTTCCTACTTGCTCGTAAAACCTCCACATTAAACTGAATTTCTATGAAATATCAACCAAATGCATTATCTACCATGCATATTTTTTAAACGTTTTAAAATATATGCAATTTTTACATTTATTTGCAAACTGTATATATATAATGTAATTAGTATGTAGCATCTAATTATAACTACATTTACTCTAAATATTATAACATAACATAACTCTAAATATTATAAGAGAAGCAAAATAAGACATTTTATACTCGTCTCATACTCGCGCCTTGTGTTTAAGAAAACGCTAAGAGATTCGTCAAGTAGACGTATGTTTTACTAAAAGACCGTCTCATAGCGCTCCCTAACAAAAGCAACTGCTGTGAAATAAAAATTCTTCCCTTTTTGTCCTGTCAGGTGAAAAAGAATAAAGTGCTTAGCGTGAGCGTCTCCTTATGACAAGGGCCTGTTCCGTCATACGGAAGTCCTTGAGCACGGATTTTAGGCAGCTTGAAGAAGTGATACAATTACCATAGCAATTTCAACTTTAAGTAGAAACATCCTTTAATTAGAGGGGAGATGTCTAGGATCGCTTAGACTAACTTATTTAATAATTAAGTATATATAAGCGTTTCCTGCAATATTTTACCCCATAGTTAGCTTCGAGTACCTACTTTCCATTGATCCGAAGTAGGTAGGCTTTTATTGTGGGTACTTGTTGTATGCAGAGTTGTTCATATATATAATAGGAAACATACTGCTAGCTAGAAGGTCATATGTAATTATTATTTTATGAACTTTAAAAAAAAATAAACCTTAACTACAACATGACATTGGAGACCTGACCCCTAAACTAGATAATCCGTACTATGGGGGCCACGGGACTAGTAATAACTACTAGTTATTAAAAAGTAAATTGGAGCTTAGATTGATTTTTCTTACAATTT
The DNA here is from genome assembly GCA_944567765.1 of Carterocephalus palaemon. Taxonomy (NCBI): domain Eukaryota; kingdom Metazoa; phylum Arthropoda; class Insecta; order Lepidoptera; family Hesperiidae; genus Carterocephalus; species Carterocephalus palaemon. The sequence continues at coordinate 5,734,495 of OX155643.1, read as the reverse complement.
AAAAAAGGCTAATCACAAAGCTCGAACACGTAGATACACTACAATAAATTACAGTACTCATCGTAATGTGCAACGAATGAATTTAATTTCATCAAACAGAAGGAATTTGTCGCATTTCTTCATAATTCCTACTACGGTCTAGGATGGGAAATTACGTATATTAATGTGCTGGGCGGGCGGCAAGTAGGGCGAGACGCGAAAAGCTCCGTCTGCCGCGAGGGGTCAACGCCCCCGAGCCCTGTCCGTGAACGCCGAGGGCTGCGACCACGTGCTATCGATATCGTATGCCATTGCCAAAATAAAGGGTGCTTTTTTTATCCAAGCGAGCGAGTATAACTCGCAGCATACTAAATAGTAATTTGTTTACGTTTGCTATTCCGTAGCACTTCTCAATAGTTCGTATCATCAATAATGTGAATGTTGAAGTAGCGCAAATACTCGATACCAATATGCTATAGCACGGTTACCAATAAGATATGCTATAGCACGGTATCGTATAAAACTATTTTCCTATTTTATCATGTCAATCGTCCTATATTCAAAATGTAATAATAATTGACAAATGATTTGAAATAGATAGATTTAAATCGATAGAAGTATAAGCTAAACGATTCTAAACGATTTAATGATTTATATTATTATATTTACTATATATATTATTTTCATTATGTCAATTTGCCTTTTATTATTTAACTGTTAGCATCTTCGGTAATAAATTCAGGTAGAATATAACAATTCGGATAAACACCTAACACTAAATACGCTACAAAATAAAGAAACCTGCAATGTTTCAACTTCAATATAACGATACGTAGCAATTTCACAACGTACTAAGTACATTTGTTATTTAATACCCTATGTTAACAACGTGTTTACAGTAATTATAAGAAGTATAAAAATAATTATGTCAGCATTTGTTTTGTTCCACATTTATTAGAAGCCACCTTTTGCTTCGTCAGTGTGTCACACAGCGGAAAAACTTGTTCATTGTGCAACACTGATGTGAGAGCACAACCAGAAAGAGTAGGCGAAAGAATACAATTTCATACGGGGAAGTGAGCATATTAAAATGCCTCTCTTTTATATAAAACATGAACTGTACAAAATGTAGTATTTCACACTTTATTTGGATATTCTTTTTATATTTTATCGACGTTGTGAGTTGTGACGTTACCGACTTATTTAATTTGCTGAAAACTATCCCTAAAAATAGCAACGCTAATCTGAAAATGGAAAACACTTTGCTTTATTACATTTAACTGCGAAATTGTAACGAAGTGAGACATTTAATAGGTACCTCTCTGCTAGTGAAAAAGACTTGTGTAATAATTAATACCACGTTTGTATCGTTGATAAACCTACGAGAGAGTCGGTATTTCAATTTATTTGCACAAGTGTGTAATATTTATTTGCAGTTTTTGTTCCTCGTTAGTTTTCCTCTTATATCTGTTCTGTGGTTTTCACGCACGATTATTTGTTTAAGTAGGTATTTACTAGTATATTGTTACAGGTTATTTGAAGTGAACATAACATAAAATATTAGCGTTCTATTACTGATGTTTATCTTGAACTTTATACAGCGTTTGTTTACGAATATGGTTATATAAACTTGTTCAAGCCATTTCTGTGCTATTGAGGCCAGCATCAATTATTGCCTTTAGCTACTATTAACTAGAAGCTGGCTTGTTATTTAGCACATCAAAGTAGCTTTTAATATGGACTTGTTCACTTAAACTACTAGTATTCTTCTAAATCATATTTATAAAACTAAACTAGTAACCTAAGCTTAAGCATTAGGTATAGCTTAAGCATTATTTTATGTAGGTACATTAAAATTTCATTGCATCCTAAATGGAATGTAAGTAAATTGCAATGCAAATATTTGAATGCAAGAAGCTGACAATTCAAGGCAAACCGTTAATATACCTAACGTTCATTGATATAACTTAAGCTGTTATTCACTTTCCGTGTCAGTGGTGAGCAGCTAGAACTGAATACATACTTAAATCTCCACCGATATATACCGAAATATAATTTTCTTTGTACCTACCAACATCATTTTCTATACGTTCTTTGTCTCGGGGGAGATATTCTAATCATAAATAACTAGATAAATTATCTCACGTTACATTTTGAAATTAATAATTTCGTTCGAATTAATAGACGAATTGGAGAATAGGTTTTTTTTTGTAAAATTAAGATCTTTTGTTTGTTCTGTTTCTTCTAGCAGGTACCTACTTCAACGTATTTATAATATTCAATTTGCTATATCACTTTATAGGCATCGATTCTGACTACTAAACAGTATGTCTATCGATACTTGAATCCATTGGGCTTTAAATTATACGGAAAGCTCAATGAAACCGGGTTATGGAATAAGAACTTGTTGCTAACTAAATCCGTGTTTGTAATGAAATATTTACATAATATATACATACTGAGTTTGTTAGCAAATGACTTATACTTTAAACATTTGGTTTATAATGTAATAATAACAATTCAACTAAACATGAAGGACAGAGTCGTAATTTTTATAATTGCGACTCAAGTCATTCGAGCTTAGTTTATCTATTCAAAGGGGTGAGGGCTAATAATGAGACGCACTAACTAATGGCAGCATGCATGTTAAACGCGGGGACAGTGACGTACCCGAAACGCTTTCAACCCTTTCCATTCTCACCCTACTTATTCAACATGACAACTATCATATTAAATATTTTCGTCTGTTTGCGAAATGGTTGCTTTGTTTGTGACTTATTTATTGTTTAGCACAACCACAAATGAATCAGTGTTAAGTTGAAATTTGTGGTGCATCGTTAAATTTTTATGTCACTGTCAAGAATGATGGTTTTAACAAGGACGTTTTGTAACTGTTTTGTACAATTAGTTGAAATATAATGAACTACAATGCGGTTTGCATTGTAGTTCATTATATTTCTTTGAGATAAAATCGTGAATATGTTAGGTATAAGGATATTTATTTTTGTAGCAACTCGTATATAATATTCTGCGTTACATAATTATTTGTCGTAGAACTATATTATTAAAAAGATTTATTATTTTATTTTATTCAGTACATAGATAATAAGCTATATACTCTCACTCAAAACCGCGGACTAAAATAAAAACAGCATATTTACATATTTATTTGGGAAATCATCTTACCAGGGATTGAACCTGGAATCCACAACTTGGTTGTCAGGTCATTGTAAGCTGACTACCAGCTACAGAGGCGTCAATATAATGAAAGTTACCAACCAAATTAGGCAGTTTGTTAGCGGTGCGTCAGAAAATAATTTGGGTTGAACCAAAAACTTACAAGATTCAATTTAAACCAATGAAGATCTATTAGGTAGATTGGTTTCATTAAGAGTCACACAAGTGCGCTTGCATCTTCTTTGGTCGGATTACTTGACCTCTTCCATTGAGACCCACGGGAAAATATTGTATCGAAGCTATAACTGTCATCAAGTTTAATAAGCGAATCGTGTGTGCCCGCATACGGAAGTGGCTTATTGATTGAGTGACGTATCAGCGAGGGATTCGTTTAGACTCAGATTATGCCCCATCATCACCTGCTACGTTATCCTTTCCTGGTATCAACTAATAAGGATGCTATTATGGCGTGACAGATTTGTCTCATGAAAAACACAAACATATTTACAGTACATATTTATATTACAGATTTACATAAACAAAGTATGTTAATTTTATGTAAAGAACATCCGACCGAACTCCGAACCGATTCTAACAAATCGTCGGAGGTGACGAGGAGAGAAAGTTTAACAGTTGGAGGATTTTTTTAGTGAAAATAAATTTTTACTAACTCCTTTTCTACTTCTCTACCATAACAACTTAAGCAACACAGTACTTACGAGTAAGCTGATAGGTGCAAACTATTTCTAGTTGCAGTTAAAAAACTAATAAATATCAAATTCTCAATAACGAAGTCGGATTTATTACTAATAAACATGCAAGAATATCCAATGTAATGTACTTAATAGGATACCAGCACTCTGTTCTGTTAAGTGCCTACTCTTTAATGCTCCCTATACATTTAAAATTTATTGGCTGTAAACTCCATTCGTCTACCACCGCACGTGTCCAGGGAATACTATAATCTCCAAGGCAATATACATAATATTTCTTCACGTTGGAAAGTTTTGGCCGAGCATAAAAACCATGCAATATCTTTCGCTAGTGGCGTTGGGTTACATGAATCGTATACGGACGGAGTACAAGTATAGGAATTCCCATTAGCATTACGAAACAAAGCGGATTCGACCTGATTCAAACGATATACAGATTGACCTGATTTGAATCTGTTCCGAAACGTTTTCCAGTGAAATGGTTCGTGACGTGACATTAACACTTCCAGTTTTTTTGTATGTGTAGGCACGGACCACATTACTTTGTCCTTCCTCTATGGTTAAAAGTTAAACTAAGCCGTAACTTCACCGTTTGGAACTAAACAAATAAACAAACCAGTAGTATTTATTTATTCATCGAAGAGATACTATTCACTATCAATTAAGAATAAGTAATTAACATACAAAAAGTACAATTGTATTTTTATAATACCTACCTCCCTTGAATTGAGTATTCTGGCATTAGAGCAGAAAGCTATCACAGAGCAGAAAAGTCTGTAAGTATTCTTTGACAGGTGTGGCAGGAAGCCAAAAGATGCAAACCTGCGTTCCGTAGAAATCTAACGATTCTGAAAATATAATATTATAAGAACTGAGATAGAACACCCTTGTGCCAGTTTAATAGCTCTTATATCCACATTTTCCAGTTTGCGAAAGTGGGTATTACGGCAGATTTATAATAAGTCGAACGGTACACTGATTCAACTATCTAGAAAATAAAATAGAGCAGTACATTCGTAGCGTAGATTTCGCACTACATGAATTGAAGTTTATTGAGTTGAAATATAAGTACACTTCTTAACATATATACTCAACAGATTAAGTATGTACACTTCTTAACATATAGGTATACTCAACAGATTAAGTATATAACTTAAACAAACAGCCAAACAACGCGAATTCCATTTAACTTACTCTACCTGACTCTATCTGGGTAAAAAGCTCGGAAAAATGGTCTTTGTTGTGGACAGAAAAAGCTACTGCAATGCAATAGCATTGTTTAGCGCTAAGCCATTTGTTTGATTGTTTTAAACTGTCGTTGACAACAACAAAGGTAGTTAGTAGTAAATGGATTCACTCAATAAACAACAAGAAATGGATCTATTGAACAACCGGTATTGAACTGGTTACTTATTAAGTTTTATTGAAAGTGTTAGGAAATTTAGGATTTAAGTTGTAATGCATCTTACGTAAATTTATTTTATGTGTTTGTACGGTACATACATTCTAAGCCATGTGTTCCAGTTATACTAATCGAATGATGAATTAATGAACAAAACTGATGTAATGTAAACCTATGTACCTATGTACGTATATCACAACACTACATATCTAATTTAAAATACGTAAGTATAAGGTACCTACTGAGAATGGGGCAGGTTAGTTTCTATAACCAAATCTGTAGAAATCGTTAGTTAAGATAATTTATTTATTTGCGTTAAGTCCTTAGTTACAGCATAGGGTATGGACCAAAAAAAGTCCTTCACTTTAGACCTCTTTGTGGCGTGAGAAATTACAATTTGTGTTGCAATTAATATTATTTGATGTCAAGGCAAATTTACTATGCTTATACTCGTACATATAAAACAAGATTTAGCTACATGTCCATACAAATATCTTAGACTAGCTGTTGCCAGCAACTTTGGTCGCGTTAAAAAAGCATAATGACGCTTGTCGTTGGATAGGTAGGCTAAGTATCCGTTCTTAGTAGTAGCAATCTATCCATAAGTCAGACACTGCTGGAAATATGCTGTACCTAACCTGATCGTATCTACAGAACAACACGCCACAGCTGAGAATGGAGGACTAGAGCATACTTCACCATGCTGCTCCAATGCGGATTGGTGGGAATTTTTTTTATTGTTATATAGTTATCAACAAATATCATTATTGCAAATGATTAATGTATAGGTTAGCATTGGGAAAGTTACTCATGCTTATGATTTTGAGATAATTTTGTCATTATTCTATTACATACTCGTATCCCGCATAAACAAGTTTACTTCAAAACAAATATCAATGAGTCTGCAAAATTGAAACAACTTTCCGAGTAATTGCTCCTCATCTGCCTAGTCGTGATGGCTTGTAAATTGCCTAATACATATTGTAAGCTGCTACCGGATAGAACGGTGTCATTGGGGACAGTAATCTGATTTATTGGCTAAACCTATGAAGCATCATTCCCCTCGACATTATCTATCACTTAGTTATGGACACCTGACGGATATAGGTTAACAAGAAGAGGTTTTTATACGTGATAATGTGTGGAACTCAGCGAAGTATTATCAGGTATTATGTTCATAGCGATTTCTTTCATGAGAAAGATACTAATCACTCATTTTTTTATGGTTATATGAAAGCAAACGAGCTTGCAGCACTACCCATCCGCTGCCGCCCATGACAACTGCCTGACTTTGAACAAGACTCAAATAGGGACTGGGATGTTTAGTCTAGTGGGTATGAGTACTGGGGACTGTTAGTGATAGTTAGTCCTGTTAGTTGGTGTTAGGTTAGTAATATTCCAGTTAGTAATTGTTGTTCCAAGTCAGTCACAGTTCTTAGACGACTAAGATGGTCGCCTCGATCTAATGCAGTGTATACGGAAACCAAACCATTCCAATCGGATCATAATTGCTTTAAAAACAATTATTACACGTTAGAAACGGTACTACGTACCGTCCCGGGCAATGGTACTGCCCCGGGTTTACATGATGGTAGTTGCGATGTTACTTTTTAACAAACTTTTAGTTAGTATATTATGTATTATAAGGCAGAAATGGTATGTTATAGCTTTGTAAAGAAAGAAGAAAGTACCTATGTGAAAATTAATTTCCATAAACTTTAATGAAGTAAGTTACAAATTTAAGTACATTTCAATAGGTACTGTGATTATCTATGAGAATTCTGATATTATTACTAGTTCTGACCATTAAAGGGTAGCACCTACCCCAGCGTCTGAGCAACTGTTAACACCTTTTGTTCGGAACGATACCAAAGATCCAATCATTATGACGACGACAACGGCTGGCAATGAATTATGGGATTAAAGTTCCCCCTGTACTGTCCCCCTGTGCTTGGTCATTGAGTTTTATACAGTTTTATATATTCAAATTTCAACATTATGTCAGATGTTCAGTATTCTTAACAAGACGCGTCAACGAGATGAGCAACACGTTATTTTTTAATGGACCTTTGCTGTATGGTCATACAGACCTTTACGGGGTCACCGAATAGGGTTGTATGCTTCAAAGAGCTCATGAGCAATACGTGAAACATACTTTATAACTCGAATCTATTCTATGGTCTATACTCTATAGATAATAATCTCATTAAAGTAAGTCTAATACATTCTAGAATCTTTTTATATGGTTGTGCCATGAAGGCGTATAAAACAAACAAAATTTTGCAATGAAATAAATATTTTACAAAACAAATCGAATCAAGTTAACAGCTGGCAAGTAAGGTATAATTTTCATACAGTAAACGTTGCGTTATATAGTATGTATAAATTTTCCCCCAGGCGTACCCATTGTACCTACTATCGCCGTTGTTTACAAGATTAACGATGTGGCCTTCAGACGCGCTATGACGTAAATTGTTTCAGCAAATGAGTACTATAGCGACCTCGTTGAAGCAGGCTGGATGGGGTTCTAAAAATACCTGCAATCTGTAGGTCAGGGGTCAGAAAATGGCAGAACATCTATCGAAATTGAAGCTACCATTATGGATATTGGCGTGCGATATTGGATGGAACGGTATTGCTGCGTGTGATGACATAGCTTTTTATGATCGTGAGTGGTCGCAATGTCTTACATTTTTAATGGTGTCGGTTTGCGTAAATGCAAATAAATAAATAGATATGGAACTATGTATTAAAAGTGGTCTTCGCAGATCAACATATTCAAGGATTCGTTTGAACGATCCTAATTTGAATAAGAATAAAACTGAAAAATCATCCTTTATTTTGTTGGCTAATCCTTACTAACAAAAGACATAACTAGTTAATATTCTGTGAACGGTTTTACAATTGTATCTAGATAACGTTTTTCATTTGAGATTGGACATACCAGAGCGACATTTCGACCTTGGATTGGCCGTCTCGTCTGGTTCAATAAACGAGCCCCAAGTTTGTACAGAGCTGCGTAAATATTCTTTCAAGAGGACACGTCTTTGTAGGGTAAAAAACGTACATTGGGCTGGTTTTTTCAAAAATGTTCTTGTTAATTATATTTATCGATCGTAACGATTCTGGCAAAGTTTCGAAAGTATGCTTAAAACATATTATTAACTTTTAATTCCTGTACAACTCGTTGTAACATCCATACCGTAACATAAACATACATGACTGAGCAATATTTTTTAACTTACAGCTCACAAGAACAGACTAAAAGGTAACATAATGAATACTTATTATGCAAGTGTGCAATCAAAATCGTCTTATTATTAATGGTCCATATAAATAGAAATAAGTTAACTAGAATAATTTCACCTTAAAATTTGCCATTATGAGTCTAGTATGGCACACAAACATCCTTGTTTGGGCGTCGTAATCGTAAACAATCAATTAACATATAGAAATGTGAGCGTTCTGTTGGTTACTATGACCATAGAGTAAGGACCAAAGAGTAAAGTCCCAAACAACTTGATCGACGTCAAAACATCAATGCAGCAATGAAAAGAGCAAATGATCTGCAGCAGCTACTTATGAACATCATGCGTTGGTCAGGCTGTTCAGGAGTGCTTTGGAGCGCATGCCAAATGAGGACTACAAAGTCGTGATCAGAGCGGATAAACGACCATTTGGAACACACGAACGCACATTTAACGCTCCAACAATAGATGAAGTTGCCATCCTGATTGTTGGTGAAAACTTGGAAACACGAGATATTGTGCTTAAACGTCGCGATACTGGGCAACTGCAACAAATATCTGAAACACATCGTTCATATGATACGATGATATTTTTTCATATTTCACTGGTCGGAAGACCATCTGTGTTATTTGTTCTAGCGCCTGATAATAAAACGAAAAATGTCGTCTATCACAAGGTGCTTTACTGAAAAGTGCAACTCATGCACCAAAATACATGGCCACATGGCCAAAAATTTTATTTATACTTATTTACTATCCTAAGTAAAAAAATCTGCTCATTTATTGCTTACAAGGCGGAACAAAGTTCGCGGGGTCAGCTAGTACCTACTAATATAATAATCTTCGTAAGTTGGAAAAGCTTTACATTACATAAATATTTTTATCTGTACATCTGTTTAATTTAATATTACAGAAAAAAAAAATCAATCCATTTAAAATTAGTGCAGTATGCAATGTTGTTACAGCTTCAGTTATTAGCAAGTGAAATTAATATTTTAAAAGTTCATAATTCCGTCATTTCCGTTTGTCCTGAGTAGTGGAAACGAGGTCGTTGCTTGCGATAACGAGGACTGAGTTAAGTGGTAGAATATGGCACGAACTCAGTCGGTTTTACCGGGACGTTTCATCACGTAACCATTATTGTCCTGAGACGGGGAAAGAAACGGCATCTCGTTGCAATAATTAACCTGAGATCGGTGCTACGTCAACCCAGCCGTACTCTGAAAAAATGAGGTCACAGCATAAACAATAGGAACCTTTATAATCAAAACCCCACTATTCATAACGAGTGCGGGCGAACGAGACCAATATTGCAAGAAGAAACTATTAATGCACATGCAATTTATACGGTGGGGCAATACTGCTTTGAAGTGATATTCGCGCACGCTATTTATATGTTACGTTACTTACGTTTCATGTATGTTCCGGAAAGTAAGCCTTATTATATTTCAAAATCATCATATACATTGTGAAATTTTGAGTACCTGTTTGCTTAGTGATGCTAAATTAATAGTGCAATTTGATTACGCTTATTAAACGTGATTCTTTAAAATCAGGCTGAAACTTCTCACACTGTTACGTTCTGACGTGAATGCAACAATTTATAGAAATATTATTTTGTTAAGAAAGAACATAGTAAACACTACTACTACTATATAATATGTAGTAAATACTACTACTATATAACATAGAATAAACATAGATTTTCATTGCCGCGTTCAATCTGATTGTTCTAATACGTCATTAGCTATTCATATCGCGTAATAGTCTTTGTATCACCTGTGATTCAGATATTCATTTAATGTTTTTCTGATTGTATTTTAATGTTGGTATATAAATATATGTACCTAGTGACGTGACAGCTGAGTTGTAAGATGTTACAGTTTTTAGGCTACTTTTTGCACCTACTACATTAACTGCATTCACACTAACTAAGAAAGATTTCTTATTGTATAGAATGTTAACAGAGTCTACTACGTTTCAATGATTTTTAGGAATATTTGTTTAGTTATCATTAGATTATTGGATATTTCAAGCTTTATCTATAGGTACACATAGTGAAATTCTAGCGAGTCCGCGGTTTAGTTTTTTTTTTTTCAAATTTATTGTCTAATTATCTGTCTGTCTTTGTGTATCTGTAGGTACCTATTTGCGCCATGGAATCAAAAAATGAACCGATTTTAACCTGAAACTTGATTATGTGACGCTCTTTGTGTCTCACAAACGATACGGTTATATATGTATAACATCTATCTATTATGGTGATACCGGGAGAGGGTTGCGAAATTTTTCTTTTTGCTTCTTCAATCCGACACGAAGTGGGCTTTCTAGAAAATTGTAATTTTGTACTTGTTTTGTCAACAGTGCCTTCTACGGACGCGTCGAACGCGGCGGGCGCGGCGCCTGGCACGCTGCTGTCGGACGGAGGCCTGGGCGCGGACATGGTGCAGGAGGGCGAAGGCCCCGGAGACGGAATGATCGCCCCGCGGCGCCTCCCCAATCCGTGCCTAGAGAACCCTCAGCGGATGGATCTGCACAGAGAACTGCTCTTCAATCAGAGGATGTAAGTCTACGTGGTTTTTGAGTTTTATAAACCAGTCACTATTGCTTACCCACACTATAGTATAAAAGTTTTATCAAACATCCTTGGTAGAGACAAGGTTTTTACTGATTTATGTAAAAAAATTAAACATTTAAGAGAACTCTCCCAAGATAAATAATCAAACTTGCTCGGGCATATTATAATAATTTTTAATTTTTTGGCTTTTGTTAAGCCATCAAAAATCTAGTCAAACGATAAAATACAAAGAAAATTGTGATAGTATCCCTAATTACTTAAGTTACACAAACGGTGGATTTATTCAAACGAATTTAGTAGGCAAAATAATGGTGTTAGCTTAGGGTGTTAGTGGCGCGGTGATGAGTGACCTTGATTGCCGATCTGCGGGTTTGATTCCTGCCCTGAGCAGATATTTATTATTATTTGGCAGATTAATAATTGTACTCGGGTCATGGATGTTAAATTGTGATCTCTGTGTGTGAGTCCGAGAAAAAGTGAAATGGCAACAAAAGCTAAAAGGTGTTTTTAAACTGATTTAGATAGTAGGTAACTGCATTAACTTTGTACAATCATACACTTGCACTTGTATTCACAATTTCCGCGAGTGACTACTGACTGGAAATACTCGTAATTACATAATACAATAGTTATCTCACATTCATGCCTGCCGAGTCGGAAGTCAAGCCCATTCGTAGTAAGTAATTTTATCTGTGGTGTATCCCGAAAGCGAAGCCCTGTATCGTTTTTTTTTATGGAGTTTTAGTTTGTGAGGTATTTTTCCTAGTTTCATTAAATTTCTAGGTAGGATAACCTATTAAGGTTATATATACCATTAGGTTATATTTCATTGAGAATCAATTTATCACATATATATATTATTCTATATTGATCACTGATTCATCACTAAAACTATTTGATACTATCATCCCTATGTATACATTATTAATTATTATTTTTGAGCAAAAGTAATTTTTAATAACGTCCTCAAGATGTTACATTATAATAGATGCCTAGCAGAATATCGGAAGCGGAGGAGCTATGGATGTGAGCAATGTACCTTGAAGTAGATACTAAAGATAACGATTATCTAATAATGAATCCAGTATGTAGTATGTACACCGATACGCATTTTTGGAGTGCAGCTATCACTAAGCGTGTTTTCATTACACCAACGGAAATCAATCACCTTGACGTATTTTTGATGACTTCACATACATATTATGTTTCAACATTACTCACATTTGTTTGCAATGCAAATAATTAATAAAATACATCATGTTATATCAAATACTTTCTACATAACGGCTCATTTTAAAAAATCCTTCATGATTTGGAGAACCTTTATTCGTCACCATCATAAAATGAAAAGTGTATGAGTTATTTTTATTTTCGACTGTTATTTTATGGTAAACATTTCCGTCACTTGTCTACTCGTATGCGAGTACTTATTTCAATCTTGATCTTTGAAATGTTGTTTGTCGGTGGTCTCGTTTGTAGATACCTCACAATCTCACACATAATCTGTCACACCGATATTATCTCATTATGACGTACACAACAAGAGGTGTGAAAACATTTTATTACCATATTACGTGTCTTGAGAGCGGAATGTCGAGTCGTTGATATGAACATTACTTAGCGCTGTTAGTTAATATGGTACATATATGTATTTTGCTTGTGGTTAAATTACATTTTAGCTTTGTATTTCGGTCTGCTGCAACCCATAGCCGTCCCACTGCTGGGCACGGGTCTCCCCCATAGACACAGCTGCGGGAAGTGTACAGCATTCTCCACCACGCTGCCCTCCGAAGCGCGGGAGTGTCCATGATATTTTGCCACTAATGGTCACCCATCAACAAATCGACCGCGCCCGTCGTTGCATAACTCTTTCGATCACATTGAATCGAATTATTTTATTACACATAATGAACTTACTTTGCGCGCACTGCCAGCCACCACCACCACTAAAGGCACCCCTAACCCCAACTTTAATAAATATCTCTTTAACATTTTGTGTAAATCCGTTCACTCCTGTGTTGTACATATTTGGCGTATTCATTAATAGAAATAAATATTTTGAGACCGTTATGTCGTTGTTAGTTGTTACGAGCAGTGCTAGTGGCACGTAGCTGTTAAAAACGTAACGTGTACTGTAAACAATACAATTCATCAAGGCGTGCCTGTGGCCTACTTTTTAAAATTTCATTTTTGAGGAGGTGTTTTAAGTGTTCTGTCGGGCGCAGGTGTCTTTGTCCACTGTAGAAGAGTACCTACTTGTAAAAGCACTTTGGACCTCTCACAAAAAGCGTCTCCGGCGATAAGCTTTGTGACAGTCAATGACGTGTCGGCATTTTCTTTTATTATCCGCCGCAGTAACCCACGAGAATTTCACGTTGAAAAAAAACTCGCGTGTTTAACGACATTGTTATCTAAATGTTTTGTTCTCATTAAATATTCTATATAATATGTAAGGATTAAGATAGTATATAATACGATTATAGCTTATAATTATCTATTACGCAGTCTCGAAATATTGAAACTGCTACGTCACATTTCCATTGTAGTAAGCCTGACGTCAATATTACTTGCTTAGATGTCAGTGACACGGTTAGTCAGCGTAAACAAATTGATGTACATTGAGGTGGCTGGATGAGCACGATTCATTAAGCAAATTAAAAATGATCAGACTTAATTATTTAAATGTTTTTCTTTAGCGTAAGTAAAGTAACATTCGCGGGTAGTATCAGAACTAAGATAGAGTCTTCTCGAGTAATATGGCGAGGAACTAACCGCTTGGTAGTTTATCCGCCTATTATTTCATTGTAATAGTACGTTATACTATGTTTATAACACCTACCTATAAATGGCATCCTAGAAATATAAGCAATAAGGTTTCGCAATTTATTACTGTACCTCGTTCCAAGAACTACGTGTTATAACAACGGCGCAAGTGAAACCGTAGGAATTAATTTAGACGTGGCTAAATGCGGCTGCAGTTACATGCGGAGACTGGATCGTTCAGTACTTGTACAAATGAGTTTTTGCGCGTCGGGTGGATTCTTAGCGCACAGGTGTGCGACATCCTGCGCCGTCCTATGAACTCGCTGTAATTATTGGATGAACATCTGTCGCCCCATCCGCTAGTGATACTCGCACAGACCAGAATGCTGCACGTTCTTTGTTAAATTAATAAAATGCAGTCGAACAAGATTTGTGTTGCGCCTATCTCTGCATTTATACCGCAGCGCGCATCGGCCTTTTGCGAGAAATATTAAAAGACTAAAGTGTGCTAAAGTGTTGTATGTAATCGAGAAACATGTTTATGCGGTATCTCGATCCCGGGTGGTAAACAATTTCGCTGTAGACACGCGTTGACCTGTTGATTCAGTCCATTTCCCTGTCATTTGCGCCTATCGGAGCCTCCTGGTCCCTCATTTCCGCGCCCGCCTGTTTCTGACGGAAGGAAGCAATTCCCCAGGCAGCCGTGAACTGGAATTCAATTCTATAAACATCGAGAATCAATCTCAAATACGATTCCAGGTTGCTTCTACCTGCTTGTCGTTGGCATCATCAAACCAACTTGTTTAAAGACGGCTTTAATGTTTTTTACACCAACCGAGTAACGTAGAGCAAATTGATCTAGATATCGTGCTCTAAAATATTTCGTAGAGCCACGTCACGATATCGTTACAAAATATGTAGCATTTATCTTCCATGTAGGTGACCGTTCGCGATTTCCTGGATATGTAAGCGAGATGAACCAGATATTCGAATCAATCGCAGTAATGTTTGCATCTGCCGGCTTCGCGGAGTTCGTTAATTGAACGAGATTTAGTATGAAATGGGTTCTGTTTCTATATGTGTTTGTAAGGAACTACATTGAACATGAAAATAGAGCAGCATTTGAGCTGCGGCGTGTCGGTAATATGCGGGGCAATGTGCCGTGGAGTCGACGGTAATTAGCTGAAATTAAATCGCTTATGAAGTCATGGCGGCAATCACACTTCAGTACATTAAATTATGAAGGCAGCGATTCGTACATAATACCTACCTAGCGCTTTTAATTCAACTTTTCCTATTTTACTTCCAGCATAGCAACATAGCACAAAATTATGCTAAACGGAACTCGATACGCAAGTGTTAACTTTTAAATCCTACTCCTAGCAAATGACTACTAGTTGTATATAACAAACTGACTAGGATTGTAGGATGTAATTATTTGGCATTGACATTTATAGCAATCTCCAGGGAAGATGTAATAATACTCATTTGTTTGTACGAGTACTTCACTGTTGAACGTTACTATTTTTAATAAACACCAGATGCTCAGTAACTGTGAAGAGAAGGAAACGATGTAAGACAATATGTATCACATATATATATACACATTGTTATCTATCTTGTGGTGTTTGTTACGTAACATAATAGGCATAAAATATGCTGCGGATCCTAATGACAGCTGCACAATAAAACAATCCGTTGGTTCCGACGTCAATGACAGAGTCCCACAATACACATGTGAAGGTTTATCGTGAGAAAATTAACAATGTATCTCATTTACGAAGTAAGGTGTTTTAAATAAAAAAAATATAAAATAAATATATTAAATAAACAAAATATAAATATAAAGTATAATTTGAACAGTTTATCAGTAAACGGAGACATTGCCATATATGGTAGCGAACATTTTTATACTCGTGATAAGATTGTGCGTAGGTTTATCAATTCCAGCATTTGGGTAGTACTTACATGTACTTATCTGAAAAATTTAATTAAATTTAATCAGATAAGATGAGTACCTACTATCGAATACTAGTTCTAATAAAATATGTTTATCTATTTCAGAGGGAAGAATGTTCTCAACCAGAAGAGTGAACTGGAAAAGGCACTTTCTAAACACAAAGAAAAGCAGCTGATGAACCAAATAAAAGAACACAGAGAAACGCCAGGTAATTATTGTCTTCTTATTGAAAATAAGTGTCCACGATAATATTTGTTAATCTATACTAATATTATAAAGAGGAAAGATTTGTTTGTTTGTTTGTTTGTTTGTTTGTTTGTTTGTTTGTTTGTTTGTTTGTTTGTTTGTTTGTTTGTTTGCATCGAATAGGCTTCAAAACTACTGAACCGATTTGAGAAATTCTTTCACTGTTGGAAAGCTACACTATCCCCGGGTGACATAGGCTAAATTTTATTTTGGAAAAAAATAGGGTTCCGTAAGATATTTGGGTTTTTCGGACACAAGGTGTAAAAAATCAACCAGAAAAGTTACTTATTTTGCGTACGCTGCCTAAACTATTAAAGATAGAACCATAAAATGTTCTAATTAATTGTAGATCTTATAAATATCTATAAAAAAGTCCGCGACACACTATACCTATCTATGTCGAGTGAGGCACAACAACCATTTTTTTATCTTGAATTTTTTTTTGATTACATTTACAGTTTATGTAGATAATATTTGATCTTTGAATGATTAAAATTGGACGTTTGGTTTTGAAGTGTCTGTCTGTCTGTCTGTCTGTTTCGCTTTCACGCCAAAACTACTGAACCGATTTAAATGAAATTTGGTACACAGTCTAGAGCCTGACAAAGGACATAGACACTTTTTAATTGGTAATGGGTTGAAAAGGGAGATGAAAGGTTGTATGAAAGTATTGTCATTTTCAGAACTAGAAGCATAAAACTTAAATTTTAGGCTGTTGATAAGGTATAATCCTTACTAATCCTATCCTACTAATATTATAAAGGGGAAAGTTTGTAAGTATGTATGTATGGATGTGTGTTACTTTTTCACGTAAAAAGTACTGAATGGATTTTAATGAAACTTTACAATAATATAGCTTATACATCAGAATAACACACAGGCTAAAATTTATAAAGATATTGTGTGAATTGTCCAAAATATGACGATAAGTGTCAAGTAGGTAAGTAGGAAAAAATTTACCATCTGCGAGCTATTCTGGCGTGCGCTGCCAAAACTACTGGACCGATTTCAAAAATTCTTTCACCATTAGAAAGCTGCATCTTCACTGAGTGACATAGGCTATATAATATTACTAGGCGTAAACGAAACTATTGTTATAATCTATATATGTAAAATAAAGTCGTGTTAAATTTTTATTTTTTTAGTAACCTGACGCAAATAGGGTTTATGTGTGTGTATTATAATTTTGATTTTTATATAAAATACCCGTGCGAAGCCGGGGCGGACCACTAGTCACAATATAAATACGCAACCACAACAAACAGCAAAGGAAACCTCTCCGACACGAGCGGTCCGTGCACTCGTCAAATTTTAATTTAATTTTTTTGTTCTTCTTATTCTATTATATTTTTTGTACCACAAATACTAAAATACGACAAAATATTATTTTTAGTTCGACTTGATTTACGTTATGGATTTGTAAAGACGTTATTAAGTACAATACAAACTTGCTTGATAGGCCGAAGACGTAATCGTAACCTTTGAAATATTTTTGTAAAGCGTTGGTAACATCTTTGGAATACTGTGAATACTGCCACTTTGCGACTCTATAATATATGCAAGATGTGACGCAATTAATAACACGTTTAGATAAAATGGCTTGCGCTATTTGCAAATTTCGTATCACAAAAAATTTTACTATTTATGATAACATAGGTAAGACAATGAGTATACGTGAGACCAACTATCAGCTTGAAATTAATGATATTTTATCATTATTTACTACGATTAATTGCAAATAACGTTAATATAAACGGAATTGATGTAAATTGCACTTTCAGTAGGTACATCTTATAGTACCTACGTTTATATCTACGTCATTTATAAGAAAGCTGCTGCTGCTATGTGTGAGTATATGTATATGCAGAATGTATTTATGTAGGAAGGATCTTTATATCATCGACCGCTTCTTTACAATTTCTGAAATGTTTTGAAAATCGATTCGCATATTGGTATTGACTGTAGTATGGCGTCGCGACCAGCTAGACTAGACCTAAGTGTTTATGCGCTCTATGCTATGGTGCAAAAACTCATCGAATCGCGCGTTCCGCATTCGATACAATATGGTTGCAATAAAGCCGCCCTGAATGGGCCAATTCCACATGCACCGCGTCCGGTGCATTATGCTTCGTTATATTTCCTACGTTATGGTTATTGTCAAATGCATTATGTTTTTTGCATCTGCAAATCTGCATTTTAAAAATATCTGCGTATATTAAAAATATACATATTTAATGTTATCAAGCCAGAAAAATGATAAATATATGGTTTAAAAATTTATAAATTAATGTTTAATGTAGATTAATGTAGATTTCTAGATAATCATCACCTAATTTACAAATAAATAATAACAATATTTATCGTGCCTACCTACGCAACGGTTTCGGTCAGGGTTTAATTTAATCTTTAATTGAAAATTAAATACGCCCACTTAATTATTGCTACACTATTGTACTATTAAGTATTTTGTGACTACACGCAACCTTGGTTGAAGGACAAGAAAACCGAACACAAGGACGGTTGGCACTGAGAAACCGGTCGTTTGCTTAGACCTCCTTCAAGCGTTTTAATGAAGTCTTTTAGTAATCAACTTATTTCTTATTATTGGTATTGTCCTACGGGTATTTCTCTCTTCGGGTTAACTTCATACCCTAGTAGAGAGGCATGGTACACATAATATGTGATAACATAATATTTACATACGAGATACATAAGTTTATGATGTAATGCTCTTTTATATCTGTATAATTGTTTAGTATAAGGTATCGTTGTTCGTTCCTACAAAGGCTTTTCATGCCTATAAAGAGTACGTACATAATTATCAGTTGTTTGATGAACTTTGGTTCCAGTGGGCAGCAAGTTTTGATAAGTCTTGATGACAGGGGACGGTAGAAAAGAACATTAAAATTCATTACTCAATAGTTCAAGAGTCCAACTAAACCATTCAACAATAAATATAAAGGTACTAATGATAAGGAGGCTGAAATTAACTAAAGTAAAAAAAAAAACAAAAATCTTAAGGTTCAGTTAAAAAAAATAGTGTTTAATTTTCAATCTATACTAAATTATATAAATCAATTGCGTAGTTGTTCGGCCACAACTTCGTTTTTGCTCGTGTATCGAAATGTCGGGATCAATAAGTATTTCAACTCATTCGCCTTTTGCCTTCTTCTTGAGTGATCGGTCAAATCACCACACAAATATGCGAGTGGTCGCCAGTTCCCAGTATTTGACCGCGGGCGGGTTGTTTCGGTTTTTTCCTCGCATATTTGGCCGGGAGCATAATCCGGTGGCCGCGGACCGCAGGTGCGCTCGCCGGCCGTTCAACTCACCGACCAATAGTATAAGTTACATACCTTATTTTTATACATACTAACTAACTTCTCTTACTTTGGAATTTCGCACTCATACTTTTCTTAGGCGTGTCTTAAATTTGCGAATACATATTTTAGAAGTCTAAAGCGTTTCAAGACTGTTGCGCTTAGCTATTGTGATCTTGACGAAAATAAAAAATATTTATATTTATTTAATTTGTGGTACGTAAATTCTGCTTATGGGATATATTAGAATTGTGGTTAATTGATTAACCTAACATAAAAAAAATACATGTAAACTTTTAGTTTATCTAATGATACAGGAAAAAGAAAAGATTCCTACGGGATTTAAAGTTAACATTTATTTGTTTTAGAAGCAGTTGGGCATTCTCAGTCTTGCAAACTCATTTAGTAATTTGCGAACTTTAATTAATTTTATGTTTGTAAGTTAAAAGCCTATGACGGTATACATAAATCATATTTTGTATGAAATGAATTTTGTTTTCTCGAATCGTTCTGTGATAAAAAGCTACAGGCGCTTACACAGCGCACATGTCTTGAGCATGAAGAAATTTTAATATTTTATATCGTTTTGATTACTTATTAATTCTATTTGGTGGTTATTACAGTTGTCGAATGATTATATTATGTAGCCATTGACGTCAATGACCAAGGTTGGATGAAAGTGAAATTGCATTCTCTCTTCCAGCCAGTCTATTAGGTCGATCGTTGTAAAATTACATGGAATATTCATCTATTAACAACCGTTGAAGACAATTGATTGCCTTGGAAGTAAAAGCCTAGCTAATCTAACGATGCATAATAATGTTTGTCTTTGTAAATGTAATAAAAAGAAATATGATTTTGAAGTAAGTCGTTTTATCCAGGAATTAAGTATTTGCGATATTCAAAAACTTGTTCAAAATTTCCTATTTAATTTAATTCACAATTTATCTAACTGTTTATAAGATTGACAACGGATTTAAAATTGTGATAATAGAATTGCCTTATATAATTTTATGTAAAGCGTAGTACGAGTAGGGTTATTACGCCAGATAGCGACCGATTAACGGAGTACTCAACTTTACGTCAACAGTTTAGTACAAGTTATAATAGACATTTAATGGAAATACTTGTCAAAGTACAAGACATAAAGCTATATTTAAAATTATCAAAATGTGAAATACAATATTTTGCTTGGCGGCCACTTAAATAGTTTACGACCGACCCCTATCTAGTTTTTGACCGATTGGTATATGGAAAACTCCTTGATTTGATGAATTAAAAAAAATATCAATCAATTTATTAATTATATTATATAAGATATATAACAATTGCATTTTTATGAGACCAAGTTATAATTAAAATCAGTCTACACAAACTATAATTGCAGTAAATGTCTTACACAAAAACAAAGCCATTACCATATATGTATAGTCTGGTACTACAATGCTGGCAACTATTATAGGCTCAAATCATAGAACTATCCCCCACTTCACGTAGAAGTGATGTGGATTTCATGTGGAAGTAATAAAATTCTTATTTTCATCGTATTTATGCCATAGGTTGCGTAGATGGTCGCTTAATTACATGGTCGCGAATCCAGCGCAATAACCTTATTTGAGGTGATTGACGTCGCGTTTAGAGCGGAAATCTGGAAAACTGGAACTCTACATTTTATGCAAAGTTGATATAACTACCCGAATCTTTTCAAGATATAATATACACAAAAGTGCATCCTACATAACCCTCTGATGGGCTCTGCAAAAAAGGCTTACATATATTTATTTTCACATATAAGATTAATCATAATATCGCGCTTGTAAATCCCACTTTTGTGAACGGGTATCTCCCACAACCATAGCTGCGGGAGGTCTAGTGCTTAGATACTCCAGCAAGGTCCTCCAAATGCGTATTGGTAGAGTGGATAGTGGCCAACCAAGCATTAAATTTTTGACGCCACCCGTTGGTTTTTGACAAGGCTTAACGATTGTTTTTACAATCCATACTAATATTATAAATGTGAAAGTGTGTTTGTTTGTTTGTTTGTTTGTCCGGCTTTCACGTCGCAACGAAGCTATTATATGGTATGGTTTTTGTGTGTGGAGATAGTGAGGAGGGTGGAGAGTGACGTAGGCTACTTTTTACCGCGGTAAAACATCCCCATGGGAAGATATCGATGTTTTGTTATTGCCTAGATATTTAGTTCCGGATGTTGTTAATAGATGGCATGGATAGACAATTTAGTTAAGTAGTTAGTATAGTGGTTAAGTAGTTAGTATCTTTTAATCGTGGAACTGTCACTATTCATCCACCACAAATGTCTCATGTATGATAAACAACTCATTGTTAATTCCCTTTGACCACGCGGGCGGAGCCGCGGGTAAAAGCTAGTTGAAAATAACCGACTGATTAACTTGCCCTCTGAAGCATGTAGTCCATGAAATTTGCCCCTAAACATACCGACCGCCCACGTCTTTGCGTAACTTGGTTGATAACAAACGATTGGCGCTTGTAATAATATAATAACTAGTATTATAGCAAGATATTTAATATATTTCCAGAGCTAGAGCGTGCGATAGCGGAGCGCGCGCGGCGGCTGGAGGCGGCGTCCGAGGCGGCGACGGAGCCCGACCCCGCCACCAACCCCACGCTGCAGGAGATGCGCGCGCGCCTGCGCCACGCCGCGCCCTCTGCTGCCGCCTCCGCGCACTAACCACCTGTCACTGTCACCCTCACGCTGTCCCTTGAGTAGAAAAAGGGAAGAGGTGTAGTACATAAGTGTACAAATGTTCGAAGTAAATATATTTACAGCAGAATTCCAAAGTTAGACCTCGATTTTATGAATGGAGTAGACTTCGATATTAATGAAAATAATCCTCGATATATTTAAATACATTGAGGTTTGTCGACACCTATGCCGCATGTGTTAGGACGCCTCTACCCTTTTTATATTCTTAACACTGTCCTAGGATGTCCTAGGAGGACTAGGATATTAATCAAGTAACAAAAAACACATTTATAAAAAATGTGTTTTTTGTATTCGGTTTCCTGACCAGGAATTCAGATTTCAATGAGACGTTTGAATTTCCGCTCTTCAGACTTCAACTATGTCAGGTCTTATTTCCATTCGGATTTTATAGGAGCGTGGTGTGCCTCAGAACATTGTATCGATGTAACGCGTTCATTCATATTGCTAAATTGCATATAGCTTATTATCCTACAAGAAACTGAATACGGAAAGCGAAACCGAAACCATGCGTTAAATAGATATCTGGACAGAAAGTATTTAAATAAGTATTATGGTATTTTCAAACTACTCGTACCAGCGTAATACAGCGAGCAAATGCAAAAATATTTAGTGCAGCTATTCAAATGTTTTACATTGTTATAACCTTTTGAGTGAGAAGTCTCGAAATACTTCACTTCTCTCACATTACACCACATTATAACCTATATGTTACGATTACTACGGGATTGATAAGTTTTGGGCATTTTACTTTGATTATTTACTCTTGCGATTACCAACCTAAGCTTCTGTCGAGTAAATGATGAATTTTTTATAGCTCTAAAACAAATGGCCCGTTGGCGCAATCGGTAATGACCCTGCCTGTTACGCCAGAGGTCGTAGGTTCGAATCCTGAACAAATATTTGTTGTCGAACACTCGTGATTGTTCTGTGTCAGGATGTTAAGTATATACATATATTTAAGTATGTATAAAAGTCTCTGACACAGGATCTGCCGAGTTTGGAGTCAAATGGTCGTGTATGAGAATGATCGTGATATATATTTTATTCATATTTATTAATGAGGTCTTGTGTGAGTAATGATGATCTAATATGACGCCCCGAAAATATGAACAAAATAGAATGACCTGACGAAATAACGTACTAATCTACTAACCTGCATTTTTTAAAACCAAATTACTTACCAAATTACTAGCCAATCGTCTCAGTTACTCGTTAAGAGTCGTTTACAAAGTTAAGCTGAACGCTCATTGGCGTTGAAAAATGCACATTTCATACTGACTGCTCTTGTGCGACATACTCTATACAAGTAAAATTAGAATTTATTAAAATGCTAAGATGCATTTTTTTGGTATTTAGGTAATATTTAATATTCGATATTCACTATGAGTTTATCTAAACAAAAAAGTAATGGATCGCAGCAATAGCAAATACCTAATATAAACTGATCATTTCATTTGAAGTGAAACTTCTTTAGGCGCATGAGGGTAAAATTTTTACGGATGAAACGGATGTGACGCATTATTGCGTCACGGATATGACGCAATAATGCATCACGCAGCATGCAACGTTCGTGACGAAGAAGAGGATGGGCGATTAAAACCGATTGAGAAAGAGTGAGAAAGGGCGAGCGTGAGAGAGCTATCGATCGAGAAAAAATACACGCTTTTGGTTTGTGTACATATTCGTTTAGTAGTTAAATGTTAGAATGAAAATTAAATTGAAATCAAAACTTATAAAGACTAACATAACTTAAGTTTTGTAATAAAACAACAAGACTTTCAAATGAATATTTATATTTATTCTTTTTTTGTGTATATTTGAATATTTAGCCAAAGAAGTTTCACTTCTGACATGTGTACTTTGTACGCACGCACTTTTTTTTTCAATCACGTCACTGTTATTAAATAGCTTCCTGCTTGGGAAGGTTCGACAAAGTAGACAATGAGGATGAGCATCGAGTATCTTAACACTCATGCAAATAATTCAAACATCAAGATTTAAAAACCCACTTAAAACGGCGTTATAAAAATGTAATTTCAGCAAAAATGTATTTTTTAGTGAAACCTTCGTTTCATTATAAATTATGAAAATTGTTATGATATCATTCAGTTATATTTAATATTTACCATGTAAACAAGGATTTAAGTAATATGTTTTTTATAAATTTGATGGAAATATTTTCCCTGTATCTTATGAATATTGTAATCTGGTTGGCACACAGTATGTATGACTTGGGTAAACAAGATGTCGCTGTTTGATCATTTACCTCGGCTCTTACATTTTCTATACTTGTGCGTAAATATTATACCTTGGTCTTAAATATTATACCTCTACGGTTATACTATACTGATTTATCATTAATTATTGTTTTTAAGTATAAGAAACGGGATAGAGACGGTTTATTCTTTAGTTATTATCATCGAAACTAAGTCACTGTAAGTGTCACAAAAAGTTAGAAGTCATATTTTTAGTGTAGGTACTTTAGTTTTAAGTGACATTTTTCGACAATCGTTCTCGCAGATACCTTATATTGGGCTGGTTTGTTAATTAAATGTTTTGTTACCATTATAACTTATGATTGTGATTAGTCATTGTATAAAACTAGCACTGACTGAGGAATCGACTGCTTGAGCTGTAATGATAAGGGTAAATGTCGACTTCAACAAGAGAAATATTTTTTTAAACTTTTTAATGTCTTCAAATTGAGTGTTTCGTGGTAGAGTTCAATCATACGTATTTGAAGCGAGATTGCGTCAGGCGCTTATTATTATTATTTTCGTTTTAATGAAAAAGATGCTAAAATATTAATAATAAATTTAACGACTCCGTAGTGAGTGACCGTGACTGGTGAGCCGCGGATCCCGGATAAATCCCGGCCGGGACATATATTTATTTTGCAGATATATGACCTAGGTTCATGGTTGTTAACTTGTGTCTCGCAACACAGATTACGCCTAGTATGGGAGTATTACCGGGTAAGTATGTGAGCGTTTTTGACGTCGCCTAAATACCGAAATAGATAAAAACACATGTTTGCGTTAGGTAATAAAAAGTTAAAAAAACACGCAAGGATTTTTTGAAGTGAAATTTCTTTAGAATCGGTGTGATTTCAAACTCGATGAAACGCAAAAATAAGTCCATAGAGACACAAACACATAAATGTATACGATTCAGCCGGCGTGAGAATGAAATAGAACACATTAGACGTACAGTACTGGACAGCAGAGATTGTTTTTTTTTTAATCAGGGACTTTTCAGAAGTTTCACTTCTACCGTGTGTGACTTGCACTTTTTTGTTTGTAAACGATCTATTATGTAAACGATATATATCATTCACTTAAGTATTTTGTTTTTAACAAAAAGAGGCTGGTAACTTTACTGCATTTTTAATTTATTTATAATTTATATTTGTTAACCGAATATAGAGAACGATAAGCGCCTGACACAAGCTCCGTAGTCTCGTTAAGCCCCCGCGTAGATGATAATATAACTAGGAGTTTAACGTTATGTAGAAGATATTTAACAACAAATAATCACTAGATCGATGTTATATTGCAAAACGTAAGTGCGTAAGCGCGTGCGGATACGTTAATATATTTTATAAAAGTGTAGAAATCTTATGAATGTTAGACTTTAATACAAAAAATCCACAGTATAACTATTTACTTATGAATATTTAGCGCGAAATGCAATTATTCTCCCAAATACCAAAAATAGTCGACCAGTAGTGATGCGCGATCGAAGTGTTCATGAAAGTGATAGAAGAAAATATTTTTATATATACCTATATAAAACCTATAGAGAACCTATTGTCTTTGAACGTTCTTATAAATATTAGGAATTAACAATAACCCTAGTTTCTAACACATACTGACCCTATATTACTCTATAGATATCAATTAAATAAAACGTTTTCATAAACATTTATGTAATGTAATGTAAAAAAATACATAGAATCACCGACGAATTTCGTAAACTTAAATCACAGAACCCTTCGATTATACCTAATATTAATTAGCATGAAGTTTTTCTGTAGCGTTTGATGTTTATAGATTCGAATAATCTAGCTCTACTAAGGTTTATCTACTTACATTTATATGGTTAACTACACAATCGTTCAGGTATAATTCATAATTATTTTATTGTGTATTATGTATGAAAAAGTAGATTTATGGATTCTGGGATTGAGAAAATAATGGTTACTCTACACATTTTCATATTAAATTCAATTTGTTACTTTCAACGACATTGTATAATTGAATTAACAGGTGGTTGTCATGGTCATGAAATGAAAATACACTTATTATTAATATATTTATATTTCTATCCTCTTTCTAGTCTATCCACATACAACAAAATGGTCTAACATGATTGTGATTTATTTACAACTAATTCACATATTAGATAACATATTCTTAGATTTACTTGTATTTAGATAGGTGACAATTTCTACATAATATTGCGTTTTCTCCATTGTGCCTCTAATTGTTGCACTCAAAGACGGACATTATGTAAGTTCGGTCCCTTAAAAAATTATAATTGGGACGATTTAATCATATAAATGGCTTATTTTTGGCTGGTTTTAATTACATAAATAGCTGTCTCTGAGTGTGACCGTTAATTTATTATTTACTTTGTTGATGACTTTCAAATTATTAGGTTAGTGGTGATTATAAATTATGTATTATATATGTGTAGGACGATGATTCTCAGAAAGATACCAAATTAACAAAAATCATTCCACTTGTTATTCTTTCACTTATTTCAACTTCTTTGTCTGTTTCAAATTTCTTACTTATTTTATGTTGTATTGTACTGTATTATGGATATTTAGTACAAAGTGGCGCATTCATAACATGAAGCGCCGGGCTTAGTAGCTTACGAAGCTGTCGGTATCGTGGCCATTTAAGTTTGATATTATGTAACTATGTAAGCTTTAAGTGATTTACTATTCTTTATAAAGTTGACCATGAAACTGTCAAAGATTGATAATTTGCATAGACCAATAAAAGTGTTTTAGCAACATTGTATTTTAATTCGATCAGAAAACATCCACCTTCCCGTTAATCCGCCAGTCGAATGCAAACACGCAATGAGTTGAAATTGGTTAATAATGTCCCCTGCAAGAATAGGAACAGGCAAATTACAGCAAAGTATGCATATATTATCGAGAGCTATGACGGAACTTGCGCATACGAAGAAAAAGTGGACATTTGATTACAATAACATAAATTATTGGGAGACAATGAACTCGATATTGGCAAGTGGCGATAATGATCGCTGGAAAATTGGCGGGTTCGCGAAGCGTGAACGCTTTCGTTTTCGTAGGACCGGTGGAGCGGCCACCCCCGGGCGGCGCACGCGCTGCCCACCAGTCGCTTCTCGATCACCGATTGCCGACCACGCTCTCGAACAATGTAAATTGTGATACGTAAAACATTAGTGAGCAACATTAAACAATGTCTTACAAAGTTGCATTCCTCGCTCTATCAGTGCTGTTGGTTTTCCATGACATTGATGGAAAGAAAGTAAGGAGGAAGCGTCCTCAAGCCGAGGAAGAAACGGCGTTCCCGCATCCCAACGTCTTGACTTACTCTAACTTTGGTGTCAATGATGTGAGCTCTTATGACGGGTTCGTCCCGAGCTCACCGGACTATGCAACGCTCCTCAGTAGCAATGGAGGTAAGGAGGATTCTACGACTAGACTTTACGGGCCTGCTTTCCCTACAGCCATGGATTCTTCGGGATTAGGTACCGATTTTGGATCTCAGCTATCAGATGGGCAGTCATTTAATACGGGCAGTGATGGTCAGCAACTAGGTTTGTTTCACCTCGAACCGAATACGATGCACACGTTAAGTTTAACTAGTGCCGATGCTGTCAGTGAAAATAGATTTAATGGCCCTGATGCGATTAGTAGTCAAAATTCATTTCATTATGGTTTGCCAGTGTATGGTGCGAAAATAAATATGAAAGGCAAGGCTAAACCATACACTGAATTTTTTGAGACAAGTTTTAAAGAAATTACCACCGAAACGCCGACCTCTCATTCACATTCAAATGAGAAAAATAATGAAAAAGTCCTAAAAACTAGAAAGAGACACCACCCATATGAAAGTAAACAAACCACCACTGAATCGAGCAGTCACCATAGTATATTTAATAACATACCTAACTATCCGACAACAGCTCTTGAACCATTCATGAAAATGTCATATAATCATTCTACGAATCATTTAAATTTTCCAAAAGTAGTAGATTTTACAAACATTAAGCCATTTTATCCAAATGATTTAGAGGGTAATTATCCAAATGTGAATATAAAACCATCCAATAATTTTAATACAGATGGCAGTTATAACCCATCACAAAATACCTATAATAATGATCACGACGATAAGTATTTCAAAGTTTCTACATCCGTTAAAAATAGTCTTGACTACAAAGGAGACAATGATAAGAAAGGATCAAAATTGCACACCAATATCAAAGATAGCTTACCAAGTTCATCTTCTAATAAGTATAAAGGTAGTGTATCAGAGGCTGAGTACAAGGACAAATACAAATTTAAAGGCACTGTATCAGATGTTGAATTTAAGGACAAGTTAAAGGAAAAGCCTTGGAAAAGTAATAACGAAGATTCGCCGGCCGTCAACAATAACGAAGTAGCCTTTTCTAGCAGCAAGTTTATTAATTATAATGACGACCCCAAGTCAAATCATGCAATGAACGGATATCAGTACTCCACAAATCATAGTAGCACAAGTTTCAAGTATGATTTTGAAGAACCAAAAAAGCTGTTGAATAGTAACATAGATGAAATTGTCCCAGCCAGCAGTAACATAGATTCATTAGATTATCACCACCCCGTCATAGATTTTGGAAACTTTGATGAAAATTCGAACTTCAATTCACACTTATCTGGACTATCGGATTTATCATTCAATTACCAAAATCAATTTAAAGTACCAGATGAATATAAATCATCGGAGGAGTACTTAAACCAATTCAAGAACTTATACACTACAACACCAACGTCGATATCCAATTGGGGGAATTTATTTAAACCTTCTGATTACTCATTGGACAAACATCATAAAAGAAGACCTCAATTCGATGATGAAAATATTAATCACGAAATAGTCCACATACCTAAACGGCCTCAATCTCCTAAATTTGGAAAATATGATTTTAAAATTGAAGACAAACCCAGTGAGTTTCCGTTCTATAGTAATTATCGGCCTTACAAACAGCCAAGACCCCAGTTCGATTGGAATAAGGAGAAAACCAATACAAGATATAAATCTGAAGAAGATCTTTTAGGTCTTAGAACTAGGGATTCTTTACGACCTTCTTACTTGCCTACGTTTGGTTCTACAAATAACGAGTTTTCCGAAGACAATGATTTTAAAAACCTTATTGATAAATGGAGAACGGATTACCTGAAAGCAAAACAAAAAGAAGCATTTCATGATTATGAATCGTACGCATCAGACTCAAAGCCTGTTCACGTACCTCTTCCGAAACCATATCCGGTAAGTTATACCTAATTTATAGGCCTTAATTAATAGATAACCTTGTTATGGTAATAAGTGGTTGGAAATGGTTGCTTTTATGTAATTATTTAGCTCGCAAAAAATAGATGATGGAATGCGGATCGAAGTAGCATCGTCCGTCGCGCACCAATTTCCCCGCTCTTGGCTGGTAAGATGAGCATGCGCATGCCTCACGCCTTGCGGTCTGTAGGGTGAAATCATG
The DNA here is from genome assembly GCA_944567765.1 of Carterocephalus palaemon. Classification (NCBI taxonomy): domain Eukaryota; kingdom Metazoa; phylum Arthropoda; class Insecta; order Lepidoptera; family Hesperiidae; genus Carterocephalus; species Carterocephalus palaemon. Next base: position 5,704,605 of record OX155643.1, on the reverse strand, counting down.
TAACGTTACACTTTAGTTTCATTATCAAATTCCCGTTGTATGCCACTGTGTAACCCGCAGAAGTATAAATATCTACTTATTCTATTGCTGAAAAATATTAACACTGAATGAAACCCTAGGACTTTCTTTTTTACAAGTGTAGGTACATATTATATTACTTATTGAATTTTTAAAGAAAACACGTTTAAGTTGGTGCTCTATGTTGTGAACATTATTATTGGAACATTTAATAGCCATCCAAAAGTGTTTATGTACCTACCTACATTAAGTACAGGTAGGTACAAACAAAAGTAAACTCCTACTTATAAATCAAAGTAAATTTACGTACTATCTATCTAGAAAGAGAAATTTGATCGATTGTATTAACTTTAAAATTACAGCCTTTGGACGGTTAGACAGTAATTGAAAGAAAGATATTGACGACCTATGTGAAGTTGACTATTATATAGGTATATAACACAAACAATCCTACTGATATACTACCTATCTAAATGATTATAGATAGCCAGTAAAAGAATCAGGTTATGGATGGCACCTAGTACCTACCTAATTATTTTTACAATATCAATTTATTATATTTTGGTAACATCTAATCTAGGTAACAAGAAACTAGTTTTTTGTCTTTCCATTCGATTTGCTTATTTTACCGTCTGCATCTTGTATTACCTATACAAGATGCAGACTACCTAATATTAGAATCTGAATTAATTAAAATCCAATAATTAATTATGCACGCATCATCAAATACAATTAGTTTGCTTGTAACGTGATGCGGATGAAATAAATTTTGTGCAAGCATATTTTCATTCAGTCACGACATTTAAAAATTGTACATTACAATTGCATTTCTTCCTTTATTATTGGAGGGCTTCCTTTACGTGTCTCTTTCTAGCAGGCTTAGCAGGTCGTCGATGTACATAGATAGATTTTTTGTACGAACCAATGGTCAATATTTGATATTGACATTAAAAAGAGATTCTATGCCTTATATATGTATATGGTAATAACTAGATCAAAATTATTCTAGTGCCCTTTAAAGTTATCACATGCATTAGCGACTTCTCTAGAGATTTTAGTGTTCTTAGACGACGGTGACCACAAACTAACAGAAGCCCCTCTGCATAGTTCGTGTAACATGTCCTTTATACTACGATCTTTTTATTGCTTTCGTGTATCATCAAACAGCGATAAATTATACGAGTAAATAATTTATTTATGAAATGTTCACACAAGTGCATTAAAAAAAAGATTTTTCTTAACATTTCTATAGTTAGTAATTATTTAGCTAACCTGGGCTAAACATGTTAAGTTAGTGGGGCAGTCCTAGTATGCATTTATTAATTCCTGTAGGACTAATCAGGACGCACCTTTGACCACAACGAGGAGCAAAAAATACTCAGTGGGAATCTTTGCGGATTTTTTTAGAATTTGAGATCGATTAACCTTTCTATTTACATCGATGATCAGGGTTGGTACTTCCACTCGCACACTTCGACACTCGGACGGCTGAATTGGTTTCCAGATAGAAGTGCCTCACCCGGTGATAGTGCCGGTGCCGCAGCCCTACCCCGTCCGGGTGCCGGTGCCGAGGCCCGTGGCCGTGCCGGTAGTACAGGAGCTCAGGGTTCCCATTGAGAAGCCTGTGCCCTACCCGGTCTTCAAAAAGGTTCCATATCCTATTGAGAAGCCGGTGCCTGTGCCTGTTCAAAAACAGGTAGTACTCCAAATCACTTCGGTAGCTTCAGTAACTTGACGAATTAACCAGATCCTAGAACCTAGATCGCCAATGGTGTACAGTGGACTTTTATAAAAAGCTTTTTTTATTTGTTCGATTGAAACACGCGCCAAAATTCCATTTACGAATATGCAATGCACTTAATATTATATCTCTTGCACGTTACATTAAGTACATTGCATACCTTTATTTATAATCTGTGTTTTTATGTAAATACATAAAAATAAATTGTACCTATATATACCTATACCCGCATGCTTTATCAAGTTTTTCACATGGATTTCATGGACACTATAATTTCTAGTTTTTAGGTGAGTACTTGATACTTATAAACCAATAAAGTAATAATTTTTTTCATTCCATTTAAAGGTCCAAGTACCCGTGGTGAAACCCTATCCTGTGCCAATCCCCCAGATAAGGCCGGTGTTCCATCACTCTAAACATCGCGATGAGTTCAATAATTTGGACCATGATGAGGAAGATTACGAACAGCGACCTGAAAGCAGCAAGAGGGTACCCTACACTAAGCGGCCGAAAAGGTAAACTACTTATTCATTACCTACGAGGCTACCACCATCACAACCCTTTCATTGTCCCACTGTTGGGCACGGGTCTCGGGACGGTCCACCACGCTGACCAAGTGCGGATCGGCAGACTTCACATGCCTTTCAGAACATTATGGAGAACTCTCAAGCATGCAAGTTTTTTCACGATGTTTCCTTCACCGTTACAGCAGGTGGCAATTAATTTCTTAAAGCGCACATTACATATAAAAATCATTGGAATGTGCCGCTTAGATATGAATCCGGACCGCTCGAGTGAGAGGCGTGCAGTGCGGCCTGTCACCGCTGTACCTGTACTCTGTATCAGCTACATGTATCAATAATGGTGTCAGGTATAAAAACGGTAGATATTTTATTGACAGACCCTTGAAAAGTGGCATATCAAATCTATAAATACAATTAGTCACACACCACTTTTTGCTCAGTTGGGCGACAATAAATGGGGCTTGACATAGGATAACGAATGTGAGATTTGCGAACATTCAATCCAATCCACGAAGAGACGAGTAACATACCTGCATATTTTTTGTCCTGATGTATCAATGTCTACATGTAAAATTATTTGATTTAATTTACTCGTTTTAAAATGTAGAGTCTGTTCAATTAACACCCTAACTGGGTCTCATAGTACGAGTGAGTATATCAGTATGAAGGAAATCATTTTCGTATATTCAGCAATTTTATTTTTTCAACTAAAAATGAATTGAAATATCGTTTTAGGTAATGACGAACATCAATCAATGAAAAAAAAGCACTACATTAACATCATTCAAGGCTACGGAAGCAAAAAATCATTTAACATTCAAAACTTTCCACTTGCGTGCAAACAATGTATGCGCAGTCAACATTGCGGTTATGTCATACTAGTTACTCGTCTAAATGCATAAAACTAGCGTGTAATGGTCTCAAGTTCAAAGACTTTGTTATTGACGAAGGAAGTTTTGCATTACGTTAGATTTATTTTTTTCTTGTTAAAATAACTAGAAAAATTATTCTCACCAATATTGAAGGAATTGATCACTCTAATTTTAAAGAAATTCTTTAAGCTTTTGATTGGTCATCTTAAAAAGGTAGGTCGGCAATGGATGGTAATCGTAATAATTGTAGATTTGTTTACAGTTCGCGTAATCGTCAGCGCAGACCTTCACGCACTGCATACCCTGAGCGTAGCCGACGAAGATGGCCCCAGCAGGCAGCTCAGACCAAGGACCGGAGACCCTCCAGACGACCCCCACCACCCTCAATGGACTCTTCCTATCCCCGCCACAGACACCGCGATAGAGAGTTTGAAGATGCGGAAAATGAAGACCAATATACTTACTGCAAGAATTCTGGCGATTGTTAAACGCCCTCGAAATATAGTGATAAACAAGTATTTGTAAAAGTTGTGTGGTACGTTCAATGCGATACGAATACAATGCTGCCAGTTTTTCGCAACAATGCATTTTACAATTGTTTCTCTTTATTTTTAGTTTATATTGTTATAACTAACGTTATATATTGATGTTGACATTTACTCTTTTTTTTAAACTTGTTTACATCGTCGTATGTACTTATAAAGAATGCCAAGTGTTATCTACTTTTGTATGCATTAAAATGTTATATTATTAGCAAATGCGGGATCTATGGCAAACAAAATAAATAAAAACTAAGAAGAACGATTTTATAGCAAATAAGAACTGTAAATTTGTTTGAATCTAATAATAACAATAATTAAAAATCTCAAATTGTACAGCCTTGAAGACTTATATATACTTGTCATTTATCAAATACCTTGAACTTATAAATTCACGCTATAATGTTGTCAAAAGCTGTAATGACTACTTTAAATCTATCATTTAAATCCGTTTAATTATGCCATGTATACCTACAGTCGATCAGTTAATTCTTTTAGGCCTATGCTAACAATTTGATAAGATTATCTGAGTGTAAGATTATCTTTTTCTAGTAATATGACAAAATATTTTAATTTTATTGTGTTCATGTACTTGTTATGTTAATTTAGTTGTTGTAAATAAATAAATTATTTTAAATTCGGATTCGTGTTTTTTTTAAGTTATTAAATTCATATATAAGTTCATAACAGTGGAATGGGCACCTTATGGTTCTTGAAAGTGTTATAGTTTATAATTAGAGCAAATTATATTTCATTAATCTAACGTTCGGAAGTATAATGTTTGTAAATCCAACCGTACATATTTAAATATTGTAAACACATCCGTACACATTAAGGTATGTATATCGTGTTATAATTATATATTTAGATAATTATATACTTAATCATAATATTCTCACCATCGATTCTACTAAAAACTGAAGTGAAAAATTACCTTTGTTTGCAAGTGTTTTGTCGTATGCCTAGTATAATACTAGTAGTTATTCCTCGCAGCGCGAATATTTAGCGCTGAATGCAATCCGGTGAGGATAGATGCGCATGTGGTGTCTGGATGTTAATATTATCTATTTAAGTATGTATATCAGACTCTGACACCCATATCACAGGCTCGCGCCTACTTTGGGGTCAGATGGCCGTGTGTGAGAATGTCCAAGGTATTTATTTATTTAACTCGCTCGCCCAGCATTAGACGATATCATCATTAATTTCTACTTCTGCGCATTCAAAGTCAGAGCTAGACTTTGATGCCGGTCTCTATACTCGTATGCTCACGTGAGATCGCCGGGTTGCGCATGGATGCACGCTTTTCCCAACGCTCTGCTTAACAATGCGTCAAATGCGTGTGTTCCTAGATACGCGTAAGCCACACACATTTTCCGTAGAGATAGTAAATACTTTTGTGTCAATTAAATGCCCATATGAAGGACAAAATATTAACTCCCAATTCTAAAAAATGATGTTGGGTGATGAGTGGTGAGATTTTTTTAGCCAATGCAAATTTACTTATAGCCTTTTAAACCTAATGGATAGATGAACGTACAGCAGGCCATATGCTATTTACATGCTTACATGATTTTGAATTTTTTACTCCGTTCATATGAGGTTTTTACTTTTTTATTTTAAGAAAATAGGTAGCGCCTTCAGTAGTATTTATGTCATACTGCTATTGTCTGTTGCTTTTCAAGATTTAACCACGGACTACATTACTTGTTTTAACCTTGCGAGTGTCACTAAGAACATGACATAACCAAGATTCACCACAGCGACAATCACATGCCATAGTGTATAATGAAAACATCTTGGGGTATGTTATTGAATATGTATTTAAAATGGATTTTAATTTTGTAAAAATTTTATCATTTTATTCATTTTAAATAACAGTTTCGGATATTTAAACTTGGCTAACAACCATTCTCACTAATTTTCCTACTTAAACCGTTTGTTTTGCAGTCGGTTTTTTAAATGATGAAACTTGTTTACCAAGTAAACAAGTAACAAGCCCACTCATTTTTACATTAAAATATTATTTTCAAACATATGGACTAGATGGTAGATTTCTGCTACAAGTAACTTGATAATTTAATACAATTTATATTGATTACCGTGTCTTTTGTTTGGTACTCATGACAATAACTGCATTCTCTTCCCTTAGAAAAAATACCGGTATGCAGATAATACTTATATAAGGTACAAAGTTATAAGCTAATAGTTCTTATATATTTTTAAATAATTCATTTTAATGCACGATTTACCGAATTGAGTTATTTTGTATGTTTGTGTTGCCTGGCTGTATTAGGTGCCCTCCCTGTCGAATTGGATTGTTCTGTAAGGACAGTGTGGGGAGAAAAAACAAATAAAATAAAAAATCTTCTTGTGAAATAAAAAACCTTTTATAGTTATCTGTTGGAAAATGATTAGTAAATACTAATAACTTATAATATGCAATTGCTATTGTATAGCGCCTTTGTAAATAGCAAATCACTACGACGTCGACTACCGCGTAACTTTCATCTGGACGTAGGCGTCGACGTCGGATGAGTTCCAGCCTCCGAATAAAGTAAATATTTTAATAACATTAATTACCAGGTCATGGCCAGTGGTTGATAGTCACGAATTATTTCGTTGCAATTCTTAGCAGGGTAGCAACCTTTCCCACAAAATGCAAGGTTGTGTTGCATTCGCAGGTAGAGCGAACATTGTCCCTGTAGCTCGGGACCAGAATACGAGCTACGGTATCCCCTGCCTGTCGTAAGAGGCGACTAAAAGGGGGTTTCGGGGTTACGGGCGACTAGAGTGGGAGCTCAAACCGCCCACCCAGTAGCCCCGAGCAGGACGACGGTATGTGTGGCCGCATACCGTCGTAACAAGGGCAGACCAGGGATGGGGCAGCACCTCCCAAGCAGAGCCCAAATCAAGGGCACCGCGCTAAGAGGACTCCGGTTGCGTTCCATTGGAGATCCCGGAGTCCTCCACATAGCGCCGAGGAAGGCCACCGGGGGGGTTTTAGTGCGGTAAAAATCCCACATAACCCGGTGTTGCTCCCACGGCACCGGGTACCTTTTGAAGGTTTCCCCCTCGACAACAAAAAAAAAAAAAGGTAGAGCGAACATAGACCTCATGTACTTACAACAATGGGATTATAAATATCTCAGTGTTTTACTCCTTATCTATCAGTGTGTTGTGATGTCTACTATATAACGCACACAGTACCTTTTTATTGTTTTCCAGTAAGTAGGTAGGTACAGGCATATATCGGCGCAGGCAGGGTGGAAATAGGCTATCGAGACGGATTCTACATTGTTCTTTATACCTAGAGTGGTGAGACCCGTCCAATGTTAGAACTGCCACAAAACACGAGCAACAATTCGCGGAGCTCACGTTGTGGAGTCAGCACATCACTTCATACTATAAAATGTCCAATTGATATTGCTCGTATACACCTTACACGTCCCTTAGAATGAGAAGCCAATATTGGAGAACTACAGCCCATAAAAGGAGTAAAAAGAAAGTTTATATACGCGCAGTAAAAGTTATTCAGTATTTATTCAGTTAAAATGAATTTTACCTTTTTAACATAATTATGATAATTTGTTTTATTTTTATACTACACTAATCTTATGCTTGTGTCACCCATGTCATACCGAATATTATTCAGAGTTTTGACTCAGTTTTGATATCTAAAATACTATTAATTAATATAAAAAATACTTTATTATACACCACATTTTATATACAGGAAAATGCGGGTCATTTGCTCAGACCAACAAAATTTTTTTGTTGGTCTGAGATCATTTGGGTGAAACATGTGACGGTTTTATTGCTTAGCTTGGAGCAATCTCTTCCACTCTTTACGGATACGGACACCTTCCTATATCTTAAATACCAATTTGTGTACAATCTAGGTAGTGGCTACTGTTGGAGGGTTCTTTTTGATATGTCTGGACTTTGGAGGAGAGGGGCTATTAAAACACACTCACTTCATGATATTATATATTGAAAACACTGTACAATTACACTTTATTAATACAATTTATGATATTATTGTTTACAATGAAATTATGTCTACCACAGTTCGTGTCTCAGATAGAAGTACGTCACAACCTAAGACATTCTGTTATGACGTTATTTAAATATTCTATTATTCTAAAACCAACTCAGTGCATATGTGCATGTGTTGCCTGCCAATCCTAATACCTTACACAATAAAAACTCCTAGAGACCCCCTCAACACTTGCACACATTTAACCCCCTGTATAATTTAATACAATATACCAAAAACAAACAACTCACTAAACTGACTTTCATAAATTAACAGCTACGTAATGTAATAATTGAAATAGGTAAATAAAATCATTGTGCTAAAAAATTTGCAAAATAAATGCAGGTACCTAGGTACCAAATTTTCTTTATGCCAGACCGATTTTTTCACCAAATTATACAAAATTACGATTGACGGTCACAATATTTGATAGTATGAATGGGCGGGTAGCGGATGCGCCAGTCACGAGGAATAAGCCTTGAATCACCTGAATCGAATTCACAACAGCGCTCGCGCAATCGTTTTATTTAAAATTTAACGCACCAAAGCTGAATACATGTAGCCTAAGTAGGTATGTCATTTGTACAAGAGCGGTGGCTTGTTACCACTATCGCTGACTGTGGATTTATTTATATTGATATGATGCCGTATTATAGGTCCTAAACTCTAGTAGGTAGTCTGAAATCTAAATTTGAATATCACGAAATTTTAAACTGTCGATTATTGACGCATTATTTATCTCAGAACAGTGTTTTTACAATTCTTTTCCAACAGTTTATAGATGTATAAAAAAGAAAGATAGATATAGATAGAAATATTACTTATTATGGTCTGTTCTCAAGGTCTAAGGAGTCTATACTAAGTATACTTATCATTATTATATAGAGGAAACATTTGTTTGTAATGTTTTCACACAAAACTACTGGACTGATTTCAAAAGTTCTTTCACCATTAGGAAGCTGCATCTTCACTGAGCGACATAGGCTATGTAAGTGAACAAAATCGTGGGTATCAGTTGGTGCGATAATTTTATAACATCAATTCCTTTAAATTGTAAAGTCGAGAAAACCTACGTCATTAAAATTCACATACATTATAGAGATAGTTGTTTTTGGCAAAAACAACAGGAAATTAAGCAAAGCAAAGTTCAAATTGTTCGTTATAGACATAAGAAAGAATGTCATGTGAAGTTATTCAGATTAGTTTTGCCATGATTTCATAGCTTACCTATATTATAGAAGTAATTCATACGCAACTAATATTTGAACTATAGTCCGTTTTGTGTTAGGTAGCTACTATGCTCCTTGTCAAGCTTTATTAAATTATATACTCCTCCATTCCATTGAATACTGGTTACATATGATTATATATACATAACAACATAACATCACACCTGTATTTCCCCAAAGGGTTGTTGTATACACCTCTTCAAGCGTGTGCCAGGCCATGTGTAGTGACCGTAATGTAGAGTTCCGAATTTGCCGGTCAGAATACGCGGAATTGAGGTTTATATGTAAATAGTTACAGTAACAATTTTTCAAAATTATTAATAATATAAATTTAAACCTATTCTTGAAACTTGGTATGGTATAATCATGCATTGGATTATAGTCATCTCTGCTTTAGAATAGTCTTTGTGTCAGAAAATAAGGATAATAGTATATAATAGTTCAAAGAACATGTAATAAATTCACAAAAAATACTTTATATTATATACTACTTACTTTTACTTATCTTAATAAATATATTCTTGTGTACGTGTGTATGACAGTGAACTCCTCTTAAACGTCTGGATAGATATTGATGAAATTTTTTGTGTGTGTTCAAGGGGATTCGAGAATGGTGTAGATTCACAATTTGGCCCACTGGAAAATGTTTTTTAACATTATTTAAGTATTTTTGTATAAATTATCATTTACATGAAGTGTCGCGTGTTGTTGATGAAATTTTTTGAGTGTGTTGTGTGTTCGAGAATAGTTTAGATTCACAATTTTATCCACTGGAAAATGTTTTTATACACTATTTTAGTTTTTTTTTAACCGTCGTTCATTGACGTGAATTGTCGCGTCACTTTGACATTTCATATTATGGCAGAACAATGTTTGCAGGGTCAGCTAGTTTTATATTTAAAATAATTCATTCATAATATATAAATTATTTAAAAACTAAAGCTAAACGTGTTTTTAAAGAGTTTTTATTAATTTTTGAGATAATTAATATTTTTCAATATTTTAAGATGTTTAAAAAGTTTTCAACTATAATTTAAAAGTTAATCATAGTATTCATAGTTGGTTTTCATCTTGGAATACAGAAAGGACACTTCTTGACAATAGCACGGACTACGTTCCTTACTCTATGACAATAGTAAGATGCCATGGGATAGATTTCAACGGGTTCAAGGAAAGCAACTACAAAATATAAAATATACTCTAAACTATGTATACTAAACTATGTATAATTCCATTCAAATCGAATCAGTTATCTAAATACTTAATAACTACTTAAATAAAATAAGAACAAGCAAACAAAATATGTTATTCTTATATTTAGTTGTTAAATGAAAGTTATATTTTGTGATTAAATAATTCTGTATTTTATATTCATATTAGTTGCTCCGAGTATATACTAACTTCCTATCAAACAGGTTAGTTTAGATCTAAAACCTTATAAAATTTCAATGTCACTGGTAAATTTATAGATGCTAGTAGATACTTTCACGCCGAGGAAAAGAAGAGGGGCAGAAACTGTAGCGATAAATATTATTGTTGAAGTTCTGGTCGGAATATCATTCAAGAATCATCCGATGGCTATGGTCTGCTAGTAGATGGACTGGTAAATAGTGTATTTGGCTAAAGAAAGGTGTGATTCTTTAATAATCAGCTCGGTGCATCGAGCGATTTGCAATTATGTTAACCATAACAGAAGGCGATCTGTTATTTAATGAGATATCGAACCAGCAATGTTTGACTTCATACAATTTAGGTAGGTAGCTATAATATTCGTCACTATAGCTAGGAACCAGAATGATGCTTCGGTAGGTATCTGTCGTAAGAGGCGGCTAAAAGACTAAAAGAGGACTTCAGGGTTTGAGGACGGCAAGTGGGACTGGAAGATCCGTCCAACCTGTGACGATGTGTGTATCATGCTAGGCTACCTTTATTTAATTGCCCGAATAGAGGGGATCTCCCCTAACTCCGAATTCCCTCAGCACAGGAGCGCCTACAGCGCCGCGCAAGAGGAGGAAAGGTATCTGGCCTTTATAGGGCTATTGACGTTTTTATTTTTCGTCCGAGAAGCCTTTCATGGGCACAGCGTTGGAGGACACCGGTGCATTCTAAAAGAGATCCCAGAGGCTTCCACAAGTGCTGAAGTAAGCCATAGAGTGTTTTATTAGGTAGAAATCTCTCATATCTGTTGCTATATCGAAGTCCGGATACTTTTGAAAACGTTTCCAATAGAAAAACAACAATATTACGTATAATTACTGCAATTATAATCAGTCAGTAACTGTAATTCTACTCTATTTTCACGATAGCTTACAATAAAAAAGGAATTATCACTTAACAGCAGATTACATAAAAAGTGAAACAGCCGTTTTTTCTACGGCATCTTTTTGTATCTGAAGATTGATTGAGTTTGGTTTAGTGGGCGTAGGTATTGAAAATCCTAGAAATAGTCAATTTAAAATAAACATCCAATGTATTGTAGAAGTAGTCGTGAATATAAAGGCAAGTGAGACCTCGAACTGTTTAGTCTCTCTCCGCGGTCCCGTTGAACCGGTCGCGAATTGACCTCACGACATACAATCCTATCAATAATCCACTTCACACGTAAGTTTACTCTCATATTCAAATCAGTGAAAACAATGCTTGGGTCGATATTTTCGTAAGCAGTGAGTCACTTTTATTTACTTTAGTAATTGATAAAAATTTAACAAACATGTCTATCAAGACCTAGCGATATATGGAAGTTATCACTAATTTTCTTCTCGTATTAAAAAATCATAAATGAACCACTTATCATATAAGGTAAGGTAAGTGCAATGGTATCAAACTAGATTTCCATAACATTTCTCGTTAGAAAGCTAAATCGAATGTAGTACATATAAATTTTATCTGGATAATTTTACGGCCACTATCAGAATATAAATTGAGAAAATGAGTTATTAAAAGCACAGATACTGGTTAGGTAATTTACATTTGTTCTGATTTTGGTATTTGTATTCAATATAGAGTTCTCAGAAAAAATTTTGCTACTCGTCGTGTCCAAGCCCACTTCTCAGGAAAGGGCAATTACGTGACGTTGGTAATGCTATTTTTTGCTCATAGCCAAACAGGACAAGTATATCAGAGAATATATTTTGGACAAAACACACACTAGTATACTGTAGACTAGTCAAAAGTATTTAGTAGGTAATCGACATTAGAATTACTTTAATATCGAGTTTTCGTTAAGTAGTCAAAAACTAATCATAATTCAATATTTGAGGAAAACGTAAAGTTACTCCTAGATAAACTTCATAACTCAAAAGTTCGCAAAAAATTATCAGATTAATAAAAATCGGTTTATTATGCTTAAATTATGCACTTACATAATTGGTTGTTTTTGTTAATCAATGTGTTTCTCCTCACAACGCTTTAAAGAAGGCCCACACCTCAAATCTCAACCGCTATTATTACCTATCAATACTAGATATTAATATTCTCATGTTGACACTGACCAAGAGAGAGACAAGCTTGTGTCTTGTGTTTGATATCCAGTTATGTCAGATGTCCAGGATATTGGATGTAATATTGGACATTTACATAATTGCTTATACCCAAGTAAATAGAAGATTTATGTGTCATCAATTAGACCTTACTACTTTTTTTTTGAACTTATGTTTTATATGTCATTTAATTCAAAATGAATTCATTACCAGCGTTTTGATTAGGCTTCGGTTGAGCTTAGTTTATCTATCTATAAATTACTCATTTGTTATTACAGTGCCAAATACCACAATAATGAAATTCAAGCATAATACACGGCCCGCGATACAATCGATATGTTGATCGTACGTAAGTTAAGTAACGTCGGGCGCGGTCGGTATGTGCATGGGTGACTGCTCTACTAGCTGAAATATTTCATGGGCACTTCCGTGCTTTGGTCTCTATTTTAGAAATAAATCATCTCTGGTTAGGTACTAGGTACTAGGCTGCCTTTGTAAATAATTAAATTCAAGGAAACTTTGCAAAGTAATTAATACTAAGGGTGCACTACCCATGAGACATCTGTCATATATCATATGATGTATGTAATTATAATTACATGACATCATTTTTAACGATGTTTCAAAACCAACGACTCTACAACGATTTCTATGCAAATTATAAATATGCACTATTTATAACTTCTAATTAAGTTGAGATCTTCGTTGAGATATAGTCGAGTGGATAAACATACTTATAATACGAGTAGGTACCGATATTATTTACTGTGTTTTATAAAATTTGACATAGTTAATGTCTCTAAAGAGAAAGAGTGCAGTAAGCTGACATCTTAATACATATATAAATTTGTGTACGTGTGTATGACAGTGAACTCCTCCTAAACAGCTGGACAGATGTTGATGAAATTTTTTGTGTGTGTTCAAGGGGATTCGAGAATGGTTTAGATTCACAATTTGGGCTACTGGAAAATGCTTTTTAAACACTATTTTGGTATTTTTACGTACGTGAAGCGTCGCGTCACTTTGACATTTCATATGGCAAAACAATGTTTGCGGGGTCAGCTAGTTTTTATATAATATGCATTGAAACATATAATAAAATTAATAAACATTACACTCACTATCATTTGATTGACATACACAAAGTATTTCACCGAAGGGGTAGCCAGAGGTGTGTACATCCACTTTTCGTAATAGGGGATGAGCCTATTACCATACACCGAACACAAATCCCATCTCCGAGCTGCTACCGGCGTTTCAAGTTAGAAAAACCCAACTGTTGTTGCCTGACATGGAGATCAAACACCCGTCCTGCGCGTTTGCGCCTATTAGACCTATGAGCACACGACATATTTAATAGTTGGTCACCTGGATACGATGACATGTTACCAATAGTTCTGACCAGGGAGAAGTATGCTCTAAACCTCCCGAAGCTGTTACTTTAGGGAGACCCAACGTAGCCGTATCCAACACTGGGACGTCTTGTACCTATAATATACGATGACATGTTATTTATCACATTATGTCACTTTGAACATTGGTTTGGAATAAGTCTATGATTATGTAGAGATACATATATTTAAATTGCTATGATTAGCGTCTATAGCCTAATGGATCACGTCGATTTTATGTGATCGACAGTTAAGCAACGGGCCCGGTCGGTTTTTGGATGGGTGACCGCTAGTGACAAAATTTCATGGGCTCTACCTTGCTTCAGAGAGCACGTTAAGCCTAGGAACCGGTTGTTTTCAATAATAATAACAATGTTTAAGCGGTTTAAGCCATATTGAAAACCTTCAGGTAGCTTAAGAATTACATATAGGTAACATTCGATACTGGGTTGGCCACTAACCCCTCTACAATTCGAATTAGAGCAGTGTGGTGGAGTAAACTCTAGACTTCCCGTAGCTGAGTCTGTGGGAGAAATCCGTGCCCAATAGTGGGACGTCAATGAGTTTTAGGTAAGAGTTATACGCTGAAACAAACTTAATAACGTTCAAATAAAACATTTTAAAAAATTGGTCAAATTTCAACCACTTGACGACTATTAGTGATATACATATTAATAGACGTAATCATTGTTACCCACAAGAATAATTATTTACGATGAAAAAAGACGACATAACTAATATAAGTAACAGGTATAGTATAATACCTAGTAGTATCGAATTAATTAATAAAATTTTACCTAAATTATACATTTCTGACATAAGCTGCATCTAGCGATCACAGTGAAGCCGAGACAGATGGATGGTAGAGACGGGAAACCACATGCACCTAGTTAGAAACCAACTAAAGCGAGTGGCCGCTTAACCGGCGAACTTGTGTACGTAATTACATGCTTCACCCATATTCATATCTCCATATTTGACACGACTAGCACTTTGCTGTTTAGTGCTCCTCGGCAATACACTTGAGAGACCTTGAGCGAGTTGCGACAAAAACTTCATAGTTGCTATCGTAACATTCTCTTCCCTTACCAATTATTCGGCAAGACTAATGTATCCGATGATTCACAATTAATACTCGCACATTACCACTTTAATGCCTCCAGCACGATATACCAAGTAAAACACAATGGTGATTATTGTTACCGATTATGTATGGTGCCAGCAACACCTCATTGGGACCCACTGCTGAGTTTGTGTTGTGCAATATCAAACCGTCACAGTTCTCATGCTAACCGAATACATAACAAGGCAAATCTGCAGATAAGGAAGAATTGTTGATTTACCCACCTTGCCTTTAAATAAGAGCATCCACAAAAACGTGAGGCAGCTTTATTACATAGAAGCGAGCGTTCCTTCGTACAATACTGTCATTACCAAGTTACAACATCACGCGCGAGGGTACCTCTGAGAAGAACGGCGTGTTGCTAGTAATATCTCCTGTTAGCTTACCTTGCACTTACCTACATACAAAAGTAAATTCAGTTTACGAAATACCAAAACCTACTGCATACAAATAATTTATAAACGTATTGCACAAATTAATCTCTATGCGAGCTCTAGATTTTCCCAAAAGCCATTTTAGACAACCTAGATAATAGCATAATGTGCTATCTAAAGGGGCTCACAGAAGCTCTACATTCTTTTTTTTCACTTATCTATTGAGCATCACATCCATCAATACAACGACTTTCTACGTAAGAATACTTCCAAATGGACAGAATTGCAACGACTAATTATTTTAATATTTTCACATAAAGGTATGAGAAATAAAATAAGTTATAATTACTTTGTTTTTCCCACGTCTGATTTCTAATAAGTTCACTGAACTAGTTAAGTAAGCAGTTATTGTTAACATTGCTTATGAGAGTATTACTTTTTATTATAGAAACAAAAGATGAGGGCGATTGGCTTACTAATTGCCGTGGCGGCAATAGTGGCTTCCGAAGCAGCGACACCTCAGCTTAGGTTTGCTTGGAAAGAAATGGAATACATCTGGGATACACCTGAACAACGTGCCACAGCCATCAGTGACGGAATGTACTTACCCGCGAACAACTTGCCATTGGGTTTGGCGAGATGGAAAAACAAAATGTTCATAACAGTTCCAAGGTGGAAGAACGGAGTAGCTTCCTCTCTAAACTACGTCGATGTTGACGGCCCACAAGACCAACCTTTGAAACCCTATCCTTCACTTAAAAATAACTTTGTAGCGGATTCCGCAAAAGAGTTGCCCTCCAACAGTTCTATCATATCAGTTTTTCGTATTTTCGTTGATGTCTGTGACAGACTTTGGGTTATGGATACTGGATTGGCTGATATTTTAGGTAAGTCAATAGGTTAGTCCTTGATTTATCAACAAATCTCAAAAATAAGCGCCAAAAATAATGGTCAAATTCATCTATTAGATAGCAATTAATGAATGGTTGTTAATTGCATACCTACTTTAGGTATTTTCATGGCAACATGATTCGCTATTCTCAGTTCTCAAGTTTAGCTTTAGTAGAGAAAGTTTTTGTAATTTACCATGTAGGTTTCGCGTGCAGGTTAATATGTCCTCGTTCGTGAACTATCTTCAAAATAAAACCGCAGTTAAGTAATTTCGTTCGTGAGCTATCTTAATTTTAATCTTTATGTACGAGTTCTATGTAATTTATTCGTAAAATGTTTAATTAATGTCGCATCAAATGTAATTTCATAGTTACAATACAACTTGTAGTTTGCATTGCGTTCTTGTTAAAAAAACTATGTCGGTTATAAGGTATTCATTTTTTTCTGAGTATATATATGTTTAACTTCCTGAAGTAGGTACCTAGAGATAGATAGTTTAAATATATTCAATTTAATTTTACAGGAAAACCAAACCAAGTGGCTGGGCCATCTCTACTTATATTTGACTTGAACACCGACAAGATGCTTCATAGATACTATTTCAAAGTGAGCGATATGAAGGAAGATTCATTTTTCGCAAATGTTGTAAGTAAATATTATGTACACTTTATCTATTAGTACCTACATAATCTTGGTTCAAACTGGAGCAGCGTTTTGGAGAACTCTCCATGCCTTCAGGTTGTGTGAAGACATACGTGCACTGCAGTGGACTGTTAATAGAGGGTAACCTCAGCTCAGCAGTTCTCTATTCAAAGGCTAGATCAATGAGCAGTATAATGACTAATGGGCTCCCTTGTTGTCAGATATAATTCAATCCATCCCATCAATATTAAAATCCAACAACACAGTGACTATTTTTGTCATACATACTTACCTATAATATCTAGTGAGGTAGGTATCACCACAGAACAGATACCACCACTGTTCTGTGGGTATCACTATACCTACCTAAACTATACCTTTATAAACCTGTATAGAGGCTGTTTGTTACAAATTTTTCGCAACCTCTTGCACAATTTAAAACAATTAGCAAACGTAACCTCAAGCTACAAGTACAAGATACAATCAGTCATCTGACCTTCTGTAAGGCTTATTTATAGTATAATGTATCTCTCAGAATGCAGGTCTCTATATACAATAACTACTACCATTGACCTAGCGCAGAGTTCCCCAAACTTTTTTGTGTCGTAGACCCCTTGCCATGTTTTTCCGTGTTGGGTAAACCCCCTACTTACCTGATATTGATTTCCTGTAAATTTCTAACTATAATGAAGTTTAGTGTTAAAAACTTAAAGTAAAAACACATGTTAATTTATACATTTATTAATTGAATTAAAATTATAACTACTCAAAATAAATATTTGTATCTATTATGTAAAATATACGTCGCATTAAATAAACATAAAATAAACTATAATAAAATACCAACATCCTACAACTTACACAATTTTATAAACATATATAATAAATTTTTTACTTTATGTACCTACTACTACTACTTAGGTACCTACTATAAATTAAGCACTGATCCGAGCGAGAAATTTTAATTTATAAAATTTCTAATTTGTGTCATCAATTTTATTTAGCTTGCCTATTGCAGGGCAAGCTATCTTAAACCAGCTTATAGAGAATTTTAAACTAAGTAATTAGGTTCAGTTTTCTATTAAATTAAATTGATATTTCTGTAAAAACCTAATTATTTAAGTTACTTTTGTCTACAAACTAAAATAATAAAGCAGACAAAAACTTCATATTGCTCTGCTCTGCATAACCTATTCTGAAATTTAACCTAATTATCATTTCCAAAAATTATTTCAGGTGGTAGACGTGGACAATAAAACGTGTGACGATGCGTTTGCTTACATCCCGGATCTCGGAGGCTACGGCGTGGTGGTGTACAGTTTGAAGCAGGACGACTCGTGGCGGGTGGCCCACCACTACTTCCACTTCGAGCCCCTGGCCGGCGCGTACAATGTGGGCGGCGTGCAGTTCCAGTGGACCGACGGAGTGTTCGGTCTGGCTCTGTCCGAGCCCAGAGAGAATGGGTAAGAGGGTCACCTACTAACTAGAATACGAGCACCTTGATTTTACGCGTCTTGTGATTATTTAATTGAAATAAACGTGCTCTTGTTACGCTCAAAAATATATTGTATGTAAAAATGTTGATTCGCTGCGACCCATAGACGTCCTGTGGGCCTAGACAAGTGGCAAAACGCTTGTAGAATAGAAATAGAATAGATTAACAAATGTATGGGATTGACATTCGCTATCGACTAATTAGTCGTGAGCTAATGTCAATTCCATACATTTGTTAATCTATTCTATTTCTATTCTACAAGCGTTTTGCCACTTGTCTAGGCCCCCTGGGCACGGGTCTCCCCCACAGACGCAGCTGGGAGGTCTAGGGCGTTAGTGGCCAACCCAGTGTCGACTGTTCTCAAGCCACCCGAAGGTCTTCGACAAGGCTTGACGATTGTTTCCACCATTGAAAACAACCGGGACCGACGGCTTAACGTGCCCTTCGAAGCACGGTAGCGTCCATGAAATTTTGCCACTAGCGGTCACCTATCCACAAACTCTGCTTGCTTAACTCTGTCGCTCACATTGAATCGATGCAAGCCATTGTTGGGCTATGGACGCTACTAAAACGGTTGATTAAGTCAGCAAAAAGTGACCTAATACATGGTTCCATAAATACAAAGATACTCTCATTGCTTCACCAAAGAGATGGTCAAGAACCTATCTTATACTGAACTGGTTATATTGACAATGACCTGAAAAAATATTCGCTTGACCGACACCGAGGTCGTGAGTGTTCATGTTTCTCGGTTTATTTATTACATGCAGGTATGTTTTATGGAAAACTTTATGAACGTAGGTACAATATAATTTAAAGTTATCTATTGCAGATACCGGACACTGTTTTTCCATGCCTTCTCCAGCACAAAGGAATTCTGTGTGTCCACTGAGCTGCTACGCAATTACACACACATCGATAAGCAAGAAGCATTCCACGATTTCAAGGTTTGAATACTAATATGACAACACCGTTGCGTTAAGCTTAAGAACTTGCATAAAGTTCTAATACTAACTGTTACTCTTCTACTTAGTTATATTAAAATATACTAGGTACATAAATCAAACATTATAAATAGTAATAACAAATAAATATCACACACATCTCACACCCGGCCATCTGACCCCAAACTAGGCAGAGCCTGTACTATGGGTGTCAGTACTATGGTTAGTTGCTCTCTTACTCATTTTAACAGAATAAGTATGATAACAATAACAAAACTTACCAACAAAAATAAAACAGGAAAACGGAAAGAAAAAGCTATAAAAACAGTGTAAGCGCTGGCCTTGTGAACGGTACTGACAATTCGACTACCTCACAAAATGGCAATATCAACGGGCGGGGCTTTTATATAGTAGAACTTCGAAAGTAAACGGTTCTAAATAGTAAAATGATTGAAATAAGTAACACTATTTAAAACACCTTTTAAAAACTAAAATTAAGTAATCGGTCAAGTGCCAGTCGGGCAGGTTTCCGAACCACCGAACGATATTAAGTAAATCTAATTATTTGGTCAAAAAGTAAAAAGTATGTATGTAGTTCAAATTTAGCTTGCAAGATGATTTTTTCAGTAATTTAAATCTATATTTAATTAAGTTAACAATTTGATGCTTTAATGAAAATTATTGATTTAATGTAAATAATCCTTTATTTTTTCAGTTACTGGGAGACAGAGGTTTGAGCACTCAAGCATCTTCCAGTTTTTATGACCCGAACACCAAAGTTCTCTTTTATACGCAGGTAATTTTGCTAATTAATCTTTGAAGGGCGACAGAGTAAAAGAACGATGATCTTCAACAGTATAATAACAGTTTGAACCATAACATACAATGCATCTGCATATAACATACCACCTAGGTAATTATTACAGTCACAAATTGGCGTCAGAGTGGACTGACGGAGTCTATCGCACTCTTTGGCCGAACGATACCGAACTTACAAAATCGAACTGGCCCATCACTAGACACTGTGCTCATCGCGCCGGCGTGATGTTACCGCGATTTTGCCGTCTATGATGACACACTGTTTTCGAAAGTCCCACTATCCGGGCAATTGCACCAGGGGTGCAGGTGACGCTTTTTATTATTAAATAACAAATTGGATAATTGTAAATATACCTACCCACCTATGGTTATTCTTATACCGCCATTGTACGTTGCACCTTGTATATCGTTAAGTGGTGTCAATAAATTATTTTAATTCATCATTATGGTGAAGCCTATGCAGTAAAAAAATTATGGAAAAAATATAGATAATTCATCCATCCATCATTCCATCTGTCATTACTGATTCCTCAGTAGTAGTCCAAAGCTGAACAATATGTACTTATTGATATTTTATAATTTATTTGTAATTTCAGGTAAACAAAGATGGCGTGGGCTGCTGGAACTCCAACAAACCTTACACGCCCGAAAACAATCCGCTGTTGTTCAATGATACCACCCTGTACGAGTTTCCCAATGACTTAAAGGTAAAAAGGATACAAATTAGGCATTAATCCCATCTTTAGAGGTTTCAATAAAGTTGTATAAATAAATAAAACACTATAAATACTTCAGGGTGGATTTCCCATCTGTAGGTTGTAGAGCCTATAGGGAACCAAATAGGTTTTATATGAAAAATATTTGGTTCCATATAGAGTTCGTCCGGGGCAGTACCACCGCCTGCCACGGTACCTAGTACCATTTCTGCCGGGAAATAATTGTTTTTAAAGCAATTATAGTCTGGTTGGAAAGGCGTGGATTCCGGTTACACTTCTTTAGAGGCGACCATCTTAGTCCTCAATGGTAGCAACACATCTGTAACTGACTTAGAACGAGACTCCTACTAACAAGTACTAACTGGACTATTACTAACACCAACTAACAGGACTAACTATCACTAACAGTCCCCAGTCCTCATACCTACTAACGAACTGACCAACTAATGTTCTAATTAACTCTCTCAACTAATTGGGCTAACCAGCCCAGTCCCTAATTGAGTCTTGTTCAAATTCAGTCATAGTTGTCATGGTCGGCAGCGGATGGGTTTGGCTGCAAGCTCGTTTGCTATCTTGTATCCATAAAAAAAAGCTTATGCAGCATAGGTGAAATCGATAGTAATCAATAAAGTACTCATAGTTTTTCCAGATATAAGTAGTACATAGTAGGGTAGTTTCCTATAGGAGGCAATAAATTAACTTTGATAATAATGTACCTGTATCAAATCATTAAATTGTAATTATCGAAAAGAGTATCTTGCCGTGTTCTTCACGGTAGCATCAACTTTATGAACCAGTGGTAAATAAAATATGTAATGATTTTCATTATCCTCCCCATCCGATAAAGACCAAAATTATAATTTTCTCAATGGTTTTAGTATTAACCCAGTAATGATTAATTTTCCTCCTAATACGATTGTTTAATATTAAGCTGCTACAGTTAATTATTATTTATGTTATTAATTATTAATTTATTTGAAAAATATGTAACCGAATTAATTTATTAAATTGTTTTGTTTTTTTTTTACAGATGGACAGTGAAGGCACGCTATGGATTCTTAGTGATAAATTACCAAAATTCATGTACAAATCCCTCGATTCCAATGAAATAAACTACAGAATATTAAGTATAAATGCAGCTGAAGCAATCGCTGGAACTGCCTGCGAGTAAAATTGAATTCAAAATAATAAGAAAATAGTCAATCCATCATACAGTTAAACCGAGTATGCAAATAAATATGCATTGAGTGGACACAATTTTACAAAAATTAATCAAGTTCTGTAACTTACACTGACAGCGAGTGAATATTTTTTTAGATTGACTTGTGTAGTGCTTTCAATCCTGTTTTTATTTTGAGAGCACTTCTTATTTGCGCTGTTTGCATTTATGAAGTACATCATTTAAATAAAAAATATATAAAAATTGCAGTCGAATTCAGAACCTCCTCCTTTTTTGGAAGTCGGTTAAAAAGAAAATAAGTACCCTAGATTTATTGTTTCCCTTTTTTGATTATTATTATACAACAAAGAGTTAAAAGAGTAGTAATTATTTATGATAAATACTGTTTATGCACAGGTTTAAATAAAACATACAAAGGAAAACAGCCTATACTTATTATCAACATGATTCTTTTCCAGTTATTATTTGTATTTAGTGTAAATAATTTATATGCTCCGTGGACATATTATAAACTTTAGTACCTAATGTAGTCCGTGGTATAACTAGATATTATGTTGTAGGGACCATATCCACAAGAGGTTTATCCTTTAATCCATATCCAAGAAGATAACGAGACTATTGTTGTTTAGTTACATAAATTGCGTCCCTACTCGTATCTTCATCAGTAAATACTCAGATACTTATAGGCATCAGAAATATAATGAAATGGTACAATGTAATGTAACAAGTAATAAACTTATACTATTGTATGTATGCTGTGGTATAGAGGACATTATAACGGTGTAATGGTATATGATTCGTACATTGAATTGTACCTGTAATACTAAAACGTAGTTTTAAATGAGTATCTACGTATCTAAGCGATTAAGTTGGTCTAAACCGTTAATCTGTCCACCTTGTCGAAGGTCGGCCTGAGCTCCTTTTTCCGAGGATTCTTCTTCTTCATTCCAGGATATATTCCCCACCGATTATGAGTCATTCGAACGGTGTGGCCTGCACAATGCACATTGCCCCTACAATTTTCTAGCTCGGCGAACTATGTCGGTGAGCTTTGTCTATCTACGGATTTCTTAGTTCCAGATTCGGTCGCGTTGTGAAATATCGAGCATATATCTCTCATCGCGCGTTAAGTGACTATGTGCTTTTGGAATAGGCCGACGGTAAAGCGTCACGTCTCGGATCCGTCAGTCTTCACTGGCAACACACATTGCTCGTACACTTTCGACTTGGTGGTCAAGGCGGACAGATGACCTGAAGAAGACGGCGGGAAACCGCTGGATTCAAAAGGCACAAGACCTGTCGAAGTTCGTTTAGGCGAGGCTTATGTCCAGCAGTGGACCTCAAAAAGCTGATGGCTGGAGACCATTAATAGGTGATGTTATTTATCTTGTAATTTTGTATCTGTTATTTATATAACAATCTTATTAAATGTAAAAAATAGACTTTATAGGAAAAACAATATCCAAGAGGATCAAGTTTATTCAAAAGGTTATCAGAAATTTGTTACTGCTATATACAGCGTTATCTATTAATGATAGGCATTTTACATCATACAATACCTATCTATCATTTTCTTCGATTAGGGCAGTTATATATTTTTTAAAGTTATTCTTATTTAATACATTGGTCTATGGGATTTACGTTAGATCAACTAAAATTTTATTTTATAGTAGGTACTCTATAATATATAGGTATTAGTATATTATATAGGTATTAGTTGGCGTACAAAAATATTTGTGTATTGTATATAATTATTATAGATCTTCATAATAATAGTTGAAACTGCTAGATCTGATATAAAATTAATGGACCTACCTAAAAGTATAAGTGTAATGCATGTAATAAAAATATTCACACATTATTAAGTGAATATTTTGTTTCATTTATCAATAACTCCAAACTCCATAAGTAATTCATCCTGATCTTGATTGATGTGGAGTTGTAGGCGGCGTGGACCCGAAGGACTTATAAGTGGAGGTATGTATAATACATACAAAAATAAATTGAAATGAGTAGGCTGGTACATAATCTACTTGATTCTACATCCAGATAGACACATTTTACATGAAGCGGTTACCAGAAAAATAAGTTTTTAGTTGAACACTAATAAATATGTACAAACAAGTTTTGTGTTCGTGGTGGCCAAATAAATTCGTAACATCATGGTTCACAAAAAACAGTAGAATACGAGCAAGCAAGATAAATATTAAACAAACACCCGCATTTAGATTAGTTAGTTAGGTAGGATGATATCACTTAATATGACAAAATTGAAATGCAATGTCTAATAAATTACCGTGTTACCATTAAAAATTCTCGTAGGTAGGTAGATAGACTGTGTTATTAGTAAGAAATGACACAAGAAAATAAGAAAAATAACGAAGACATAAGTATAGTATAGACGTTTAAAGTTCCGTATCTTTTCTGTAGTATATATTCCGTACCTATCTATTACATTTGCTTGTAGGTAAATTCTATTTTTGGTAAATTTACTTTTGTTTAAATTGACTGTGTTCTTTAAAAGAAATTTAATGTGTTATCCGTTATTTCCTAGGCCACTCAACTATAAATTAATTACTTTTTTTATTTTATTTCACTTTATAACTTCGATTAAATCGTTCACATAATTACAATCGAACATTACTATGCTCGTTTGATTGTAAATAGTAAGTAATAGTTGAATGTTTTGATTCATCCAATAGGTAGGAAATAGGATTATAGGGAATAATAGGGATATTAGGGATATAGGATTTAGGACTTGGGAACCTCATAAATAACTACCCAGGCAAAAATAAGGTACCCTAGTACAAATTACTACTTTCACCATGATAATAATATCATGTGAAACAACACAAGTACCTACCTACCTACCTATAATATAGCATTCATGCTGCGCTCTCATTTTAAGTATAAATGGAGTGTCTTTAATGATATTGACGCCGATAACTACACTTTACCGACGGCGACAGTATTATTGCCGGGCATACGCTGAGAGAACCATTTGCCTTTTGTCATTCGAGAGCTGAATACGGTATTCGAGAATACCTTCGCTACTACCTAGTACAAAATGGCGCCAAAAAACAAGTCAGAAAAAGTGGGCATTGTTGGCAGGTAAGGTCTATTGATTATTGGCTTTATTATATTTGATCATTTAACTAGGCCATTGAGAATATTTAACAACAGTGAAGGTGTTAATGTAATGTAATGTAAGTAGTACCTACTTGTCTTAAAAAAGAAAATTAAAGCATTTAGTGCGATCCAATCGCTAAAATAATGAACTATGAGAAGAATCTTTACTCTGGCTTTACTTAAAATATTGTCAATTATAATATTATGCAGATATACCAAGTTGTTTCTTTATTTTCATCAATTTTTACGAAACTTTATTAAGTCTACCTACAAAAATAGTTTTTCTTGGTACAAATAAATAATATGTACTACTACTACTTAAAAATACAAAATAAACATCACATTTAGTAACAGAACGATGACGACCTCCACCTACATAGCTCGTGACTTACTGAATACGAATTACGAACAGAGAATTGCGAGTTGATGGCAGAATAATGTGCCCGGGTGCGTCAGCGGCCAATTGCCATAGATATAGAACCGTATAATATCCAAACTTTCAATTTTTTATATAATATACAATTTTTTAATTTCAGTGGCTTGATTGGACGTTCCTGGGCGATGCTTTTTGCATCCGTTGGCTACCAAGTGACGGTGTTCGATATCATACCAAAGCAAGTATCAGATGCGCTCGTCGATATCAAAGAACAACTTAAAACTCTGGAGAAAGATGGTCTTTTGCGAGGAAAACTCAACGCTGATGAGCAATTTCAGTGCATCAAAGGTATTAAATTTGGTACCTACTCGTACTTAAATTGGAAAACGGAAAATAAGTAGGAACATAAATAATTCATTAATTTATCACTGATATAGTTAGTCTGAATGTCCGACATTGACCGCCGAATCGTTGGTCCCAAGTTCGAATCTCGGCCGGAGCAAATATAAATTTCGCATACCTACCTATAAATAATTTTGTACCCGAACCTCTGCAGTAGGTACGGGACCGAAGTCTTCACCTCTGGGCTATCATCGCTGATTATTAACTAATTTTTACAAACAAACCAACTTATAATAATGAGTAAAGAATCTTATCAGTAGGTAGGTACTTCGGTTACTATATAAACATAACCCGATAACAATCAAGAGAAATTCATAAAGACAGGCAAAGAGTAGGTACCTATGTGTAATGATAGCTATATGTCGTTATAGTATAATTTTATGTAATGTATTCAATTAAGTATACCTACATAAGTAATGTCTCGATGAAACCATAAGTAGCAGAGGGGGATTAATACGCGAGAAAAACCTTCTATTGGTAAGTACAATACAATACAATACAATACAAATAATCTTGTGTAGTACATAATATGAAATGAAATGATTTGTTATTAGTAAAGCAAACACAAACAGACAATAATTTAGAACACAAATATGACATAAAAAAGGTTACTTTACTAAAATGGGCTCTGCTCACCATTATGCTGGAGTCCGAAAACAACCAACGCTGGTCTTCCGCAGGACCCATGTGGTGATGCCACGGGGGTCTATCAGCAGGTACAGTATACGTTCTTCTAAAAATACGGTTTTAATAATAATAATAAAATAAAATAAAAATTATTCCTAAGTAGTAAATAAAGAGGAAATAATAATTTTAAATTTATTTTTTTTAAACGTTGTGTCGTGTCTGAGCGGTTCTTCCATTTTTTTGTGATTATGAATAAATTCTTTAAGTTTTACTTTAAACACACGAAAGTTTTGCAGATTCCTTATTGGATGAATATCACACCTGTATTTCCCGAAGGGTTAGCCTATTGCCATAGACCGGGCACAATGCAAACTCCTAGCTATCCTATAACCTATCAACTTTAACTTCTGTAGGTGAATACACCTATGCCCGATATACTACCTTAAATACGGACCGGGCATCGATCCCGGATCCTCGCACAAGGTCATTTTATTAAGAAGTCTTGACAAACCTCTTTTTTTCTCCCATTCAGGTTTCATCAATATAGGTAGATGTTAAAGTACCCATACGTCAACCTGATACCTGCTGATACCCTTATTCAGATCTTTTAGCTACCTTTAAAATTATTTTAAATTTGAATTGAGTTGATTTTATAAGTAAACTTTTGATATGAAATTTAAAAATGTAAAATGTAGTAAATATTATGTACTTATATATCCTGTCTGACTCAGGTGATAATAAGTATTAATAAAAATACATACATATTACACACCACACTCAATAGGAACAAGATGGCCTTCGCTTACCTAAATATTACAGGCAGGACCACTCCCGTGGATTGGAATGGAGTGTCACAGTGGTCATCCATTTTGACGACAAAATTTGTTGTCGTCGTAAACATACGTGCATTATGGGCACCATTGTCACATATTTTTTCTATATACATAATTATTTAAACGTAAATTTAGAATAAATCGCATGTTTTAGATTTACTTATCTAAACGTAAATTTTCCATCTTCAGGTTCAACAGACTTGACTTCCGCGGTTAAAGGAGCAGTGTTTGTTCAAGAATGTGTCCCTGAAAATTTAGAACTCAAAAAGAAAGTCTTCCAAGACCTTGATAAAGTTGTTGATGATGTAACAATACTATCCAGCTCAACCAGTACTACATTACCTTCAAAATTCTCAGAAAACATGAAACATAAATCCCAGGTACATAACGACTTGTTTCAGGCCCCTGAATAAATCCATACTTCCCTAGTAATATTATAAATGCGAAATTAACTCTGTCTGTCTGTCTTCTGTCTCGCTTACACGCCAAAACTACAGAACCGATTTAAATTTGAGATAGGACATAGGCTACTTTTTCATTGGAAAAAAGTGGTGTAAAGGGTTGAAAGTTATTTTCAGAACTAGAAGCATACAATTTATATTTTAGGCTGTTGATTAGATATTCTTAAATAAATATGGCATTCAAAGATTGTAAAAATGTTGTACCTATATCCTTATGGTGTATACCTACTAATAAACATAGAAACAGGATAACACATTTACGGATTCATTACAAATTTGGGGAGCTAAAGTTAACGCGTTAAGAAGAAACTATGTCTAATTCCACGCGATCGAAGCTGCGAGCGTCAAGTCAACTAGTAAATAATAAGCGGAGGCTACGGACAAGTGGTGTCGCATGGCTTCGCCTGGCACGAGATGTGTAGCAACCTTACCTTACAGCGACATTGCGCATCGTAAAGAAACCAGCCCGCTTACCTACAACTACATTTTTAATATCCTCATTCTAGAGCATCGCCACAGCTTTACTGTGCCACGGCTCTCCTTATTAGTACATTATGATACAAGTGCGGTAAGTTGAAAAATACAGCCGAGGCGATATTGCTAGCCCGAGCCGTAGGCGAGGGCTACAAGAAAGCAGAGGCTGTAATTATCAAAGCGCACGTGTGTCATACGACGTTTTATAACATATTTGCGAGGAAATAAATTAATAAATTCATAATTACTTGATGACATTTTCAAATAAAAACAATGCAACGAAAAGAAAAAGCGCGCGGAATAATTTTAACTTGTTCACAAAACGATGCGCGCGCATCAGCACTTTTTTTTAAGGCAAAGACACAAAAACAGCCAGTATTATTAATAAAGTAAATTAATATTTTTTTGTTTTAGATACAGATAAATTATTGTAATTTATTGTCAAAATTAATTAAATTAAAGAATTAAGTGTTTATTTTTTATATTTTATCTCCCAAAGTTAATTTTATTCATAAGATGTTGACCACTTTTCTGACATAAAAACTCTTTGCTAAGATTGAAAAAAGTATCGTTCGTTTTAGACGAAGCATCTTGATAAACCGTGACCTTTTTAAAAAGAAATCATTACATTACCGCACAAGTGCGTTTTACTTTACATTACCGCACAAGTGCGGTAATGAGATACATTACGATATTGAAATTGGTGTAATAAGAGACCCTTTACGAGCAAATGTGTTATAAAATTAATTACATTACACCTAGCTTTAGATTAGATCAAAGTGTGGTCTAAGTGTTCCATTCATCCCGTACCCTAGTAGGTACGTAAGGGATTATGTACCTATGTAAAGTTTGGTAAAAGCTTTTAGGTAAAAGAAAATACAGTCCGTGTTAAAAATTCAAGACAAGACGAGTTTCACAAGTTCCTATAAATCCAGGCTAGTTTATAATTTGTTGTATTTGACAATAAATATTACATGACCGCACCACGATTTGAATAGTAGATACTGTTATTAAATTTTATTTTACAGGTGATTGTATCCCATCCAGTCAACCCACCTTACTACGTTCCATTAGTAGAAATAGTTCCAGCCCCGTGGACGAAGCCAGAAGTCGCTAAAAAAACTAGGGAAATCATGTTAGAGATTGGACAAGAGCCAGTTTCCCTATCGCGGGAAGTTGATGGCTTTGTGTTGAATCGCATTCAGTAAGTTTCTGCAATGCAGCGTATTATGTTTTGAAAATCACTACTACCTAATATCAGTAATATTTATCTACTGTAGAATAAAGGTAAGTTAAATACGAGTAGGTAAAATGAGAACTTAACGTAAGTTTTTATTGATTACAGATATGCCATTCTGAACGAAGTGTGGCGCTTGGTGGCAGATGGTGTGGTGAATGTCGAGGACATAGATAAAGTTATATCGGAGGGTTTGGGCATGCGATATGCTTTCTTGGGAGCTTTTGAGACTGCGCACCTGAACGCTGAAGGCATGAAGAGCTATATTGAAAGGTACGAGTATGTGTATTCCTGGAACGAACATTTCATTTTCCAGCCAATATTTGAAGTATTATCAGTATCATTATAGACAAGTTGACTATCATGGCGCGAAGTTAATGGCCCTACTCAATCTATATATATAAAAGGAGAAGGTGACTGACTGACTGACTGACTGACTGACTGACATATCAACGCAGGGCCTAAACCATAAGGGCTAGAAACTTGAAATTTTGCACAGGGGTTCCTTTTATAACGTAGGGGAGCACTAAGAAAGGATTTTTGAAAATTCACCCCCTAAGGGGGTAAAACGGGGGTGCAAAGTTAGTATGAAAATTTGCCGTTTTTGAAGTCGTTAGGCGGGTAGACGTCGTTAATGGGTCTAATTCTACGCGAGCGAAGCTGCGGGCGTCCACTAGTTGTATATAAGTACCTCGCTGCGATCCATAGACGTCCCACTACTGGGCACGGGTCTCCCCCACAGACTATGCTGCGGGAGGTCTAGAGTATACTCCACCACGCTGCTCCAATGCAGATTGGTGGAGGGGTTAGTGGCCAACCCAGTGTCGAATGTTCTCAATATAAGTACCTATAATGCTATAACATAATAATGTAAACATTTGAGAGCATCCAATAAGTAGGTTATCCAACTGATGCGATATATTTAAATTGTTACAGGTACGGAGATACAATTCACAGCGTAAGTGAAACGATGGGCGAGATACCACGCATGACACAAAGCACCAGTGCAGAATCCATTTGCCAGCAACTGAACAAGATGGTGCCACTTGACCGTTTGCCGGAAAGGCGGGCGTGGCGAGACGCCTGTCTTACACGTCTCTCGATTCTTAAGAAAGAAATGAACGCCAAGTACAATAAATAGAACGTACCAAGACAGTTATAGGTACACTTATAACGTGGTAAAATTAATATAAATTACAACAGTGATTATTGTTTTATTCGTATGGTAGCGAAGATATAAATAAGATTCCATACATTTCTCTTCAGGCCGTATACTACATGCATCACATCCATGCATCTTTCTGTTTAGGAGGAGAAGAATGACAAACCCACAAACCAACAAACACACTTTCCCATTTATAAGTATAGAAGTAGTTTGCGTATTTAAGGAAGGTGTAGTCTCACTTAAAACGCGAACCGAAAAAGAGACTCAATAACTTCGTGCTGGCCTGTTTTAGTAGGGGGACCATGTGCGAGACACTGTGAGACTGAGAGTGATTGTGGAATTTTTCCTATGGCTCATTTGCGGTACAATAAACCTTTTAGTGTAGTATACCTAAATATCTCAGTACCTAAGTAGTTCGTTCGCGAGTTTGCTGATTATTTCGTAATATTATATCTTTCTAATTTTAATTCGAAAACTTAATTAAGTATCTTATTTCTCACGTATGCCTATTGTCTCGGTCTTCCAATCAATCTAAGTAATTATGTATCCGATAGCACAGAATACATATTAATCCGATGGTGAAAATAATGTTAGTAAAAAATCTATACAAAAATATTAATATATCAATTTAAACCTATTAGTAATTTAAAATATTTGTAGAAAATGTATTTTAAAAAATCAGAACTAAGCCATTTGAAATCGAAATTGTGTTTGTTTGTCACGAATTTTGCAGTTCACATATATATACAGATTTTCTATAGATCCATGTACCAACTATCATCTTTGATGCCGGGCAATTGCTTATAAGTTTTCTTGAGATGAATTCATTCAAATCGTGCGATATGATTTGCCAAACGGCTAATTCGAATTCTGTATTTAATCGAATTGTGGATTGGGTCATTATTTTCGAGGATTGAGTGAATGATTTTATTTCCTTGTTTGGGAGTTACAGCCATGGATCTAAAATCCATACTTCCATGGTTACTGCAAATTCGAACTTTCAAAAACCATACTTTTAAGCACGAGAGAGATAAAAAATTGTTATGTTGTTCAATTTTATGTTATGACGCATAATTAAGTACTATACATCAAATGACACGATTTCGCGTTATTTTCCGTTCTTCCAACGATCTTTTAATACTTTTTTTCTTTATAATTTTTTAACAAGGCTTTGGTACATCCTGGGTGGCCAGGCCAGTATGTTAATCCCGCTATTGTTTAGGCCCTGCTATCACCGCAAGTCTAATAATCCTTTTACACTCCTATACTCCTTAAGCAAATGATAACAGTCCTCAAGGCTCTATCCTTACATCCTTACAGCATTCACAAAGTTGGGATAGACTTATTTTATTTCTGTAAAAATAAGATCTTACAACATAGTCTTGTTGATATCTAGTCTGTGGCTTTGATTTAGTCTGTGGTTTCATTCAAGACGATGTTTCAGTCAGTTTCACGGGCTCATTCTTAATTTATTTACTTTCAGTCAGCGCAATATTCGCAATTAAAACGTTAATTTTTAGAAGTTTTTAGTCCAAGTCCGGACAATAAATATTTTGAGAAATGTGTAGATTAATTTTATAATTATATTTATATCACACGGCCTAGGCCTTGTGAGAAGCTTAGGTTAATGGATAGTTTTCCAAATGTGTTGTTTTGAAAGATAATGGATCCAAGAATGTGTAGGAAAATTAGCAGTAGTGAAAGTCTTCCAGATGAAAATGTGGAGTTTGAGATATCAAACATCATTGCACCGCAAGAGAGCGATGATAATTTTCAGTTGGAGGGGAGCCCAGAGCCGCAATCGGTGACCTGGCTGGACGACGACCAGATTGATGATTTAGATCTTAATTTAGACCAAACTAACCTATTTTTTCATAGAGTCGATAGTGCTGAAATAATTTATAGGAACAAAAAGAAAAAATGTAAAATGGTTGGGAAATATGTAATGGGAGATGTTCTTGGAGAGGGTTCCTATGGCAAGGTAAAGGAGATGCTAGACTCTGAATCCTTGTGTAGGCGAGCTGTTAAAATACTCAAAAAAAGAAAATTAAGAAGGATACCAAATGGAGAACAAAATGTACAGAGAGAAATTCAGCTACTGCGAATACTTAGGCATAAAAATGTAATAGAACTAGTCGATGTCATATATAATGATGAAAAACAGAAAATGTATCTAGTTATGGAATTTTGTGTTGGAGTACTTCAGGTAACACAATCAAGTTTAAAATTTAAGTTTGATTATAACAAGTGCTTCTCTGTGCTTTTCTGCTTACTATAAGAGGCTTATGTGTGTAAAAGTCATCTTACGTTTTAGGACATGTTAGAATCTAGCCCTGGTAAGAAGTTTCCTCAGCAACAAGCACATGACTACTTCACACAGCTGCTAGATGGCTTAGAGTACTTACATGGCCAAGGAGTTATTCATAAAGACATTAAGCCAGGAAACTTACTTCTAACATTGGATCAGACACTTAAAATAACTGATTTTGGAGTTGCAGAAGTAAGTACAATTTTATTAATCAAAAATAAATGCTAAAATTACTACTTGTAAGCAGCCCACTGTAGGACATGGGTTTCTTTGTTTAACTGATAAAGCCTGTTCACTACACTACCCTCCACTACACTGATCCAGTATCAATTTGTGGTTTTGGTGGAGGGTTTAGTGGTCAACCTGATTGTCAGAAGTTTGTAAACTATTGAAATCCTCTGACATGGTTTAACAAGTGTTATATTATGAAATCTTAGTCTTAACTGGGCTGACCGAGCCAGCCATAACTGTGCATCTAAATAATGTATTGGTTTATCATATCTCGTAGAATAATTAGTTTTTAATTTATAAATTTATTTTGAGGTTCGTAATAGATGGCATGCCCGTGCCCAGCAGTGGGACGTCTATGGGTCGCAGCGAAAATAGATGATATCAATTTACCTATTTTTATTTCTAAGCCCATCGCCCATTACACACATTAACATTACAATAGCTGCTAATATATCTACCAGATGATTGTATCTTGTTCTCAACCTATTATTTAAAATGTTCTGGTAAATTTTAATAACCGTGCTAGATACTCCATCTTCACTTTGACTTTTGATCAATAATTTTTAAACAAATTGTTTCAATAACTTAATTTTACAAGTATCAAATAGAAACAATGTATATTTAACATTGTGAAACTATGAATTAAATAAAGTAAGCTTTGGCATGAAGATTCCTCATATTTTACCATCCATGCTTATCCAATAAGTACTGCAGATACTACAGTAGGTACAGTCAAAGGGTCTTTTGGAGATGTATTATTTTTGTTCCAGGCCTTAGATATGTTTTCACCTGAAGATACATGTTACACAGGGCAGGGTTCCCCTGCATTCCAACCTCCAGAAATTGCTAATGGGGCTGAGCAGTTTTCAGGCACCAAAGTGGATATTTGGAGTAGTGGAGTAACACTGTAAGTAAAATTGTAAGTTATCAGATTTCATTATTCTTAACTTATTCAAACAACAATGCCAAGGTAGGACAATGTAGAACAATATGAATTATTCTTGAGATTTCTTACAAGAGAAAACAATGTTCAGCTGGAATATTCCCCAGACTGGTATGTGTTCGAGGAATTGAATGCAAATGATGTTGATTTGCCTCTGCCTCTGACTCACGATTGGGCAGAAGAAACAAAACTTGGTTTCTGTTACTTTTATTTAGGATAAGCATATTTATTTAGCTCACATTATCATACTCATTGAATTTCCTTTTTATAGCATGTGCGTCATTTGCAAGGAAATATGTTTGTTCTTTATAAATATACCACTTGGCTGAACCTTTTTAGCTGTATTCTGTCATACGCAGCTCCAATAAGGTGCTAGAGGTGGACCAACCTGACTGTCGGAAATGTTTAGGCTGCCCAAAGGCTTCCGCGTCATGGCATGACGACTGTTATCTTGCGGTCCCAAAATCGCGGATGGCAAAATGTGCCCTCCGAAGCACGAAAGCGCCCAAGAAATTTTGCCAGTAACGATCACCAATCCAAGATCTCATACTAACAGTACTGACACTCCTAATTCCTTTGCTGTCCTAATATGTAGTTTAAATTAGTTCGACGACATCGTAGCGCGGTGGTGTGATATTTGTACTCACTTCGACAGGCCCGTGGGCGCAATCGGTAGTGACCCTGTCTGTTGCGCCAAAGGTCGTGGGTTCGAATCACACTCAGGACAAATATTCGTGTGACGAACACTTGTATTTGTTCTGTGTCTGGACACGTCTGGATGTCAATATTATCTATTTAAGTATGTATTTAAAAATATCTATGTATGTATATCAGTCTCTGAGACCCATATCACAGGCTCGCGCCTACTTTGGGGTCAGAATATGGCCGTGTGTGAGAATGTCCAAGATATTTATTAAAAAAAAAAAAAACACGTCTTGGATGTAAAATTGCGTTGTTTTCTGTGTATGTCGGCCAACCGCACCACAGGCCTGGGGTGTGAGAATGTAACGTTTGTATATTGTTTTATTTACATGGAAATTATGTACATCCCCATCCCGACAGATACAACATGACGACGGGCCGGTACCCGTTCGAGGGCGACAACGTGTACCGGCTGCTGGAGGCCATCGGGCGCGGGGAGCCGGCGCCGCCGCCCGCCGCGCTGGGGCCCGCGCTCGGCGCGCTCCTCGCGCACATGCTGCGGCGGGACCCGGCGCTGCGCCCCTCCGTGCACGAGATCAGGAGGCACGCGTGAGTATCAATCAATCAATCAATCAATCAATCAATCAAATCGTCTTTATTTGCAAGATAAGGTAATAGGTAGATACAAAACAAGTTACAATTTGTCCTCTTATCTCAGCCCATAAGGCATGCAAAGTCATCTAATGCTATATTACAGATAATAATTATAATTAATCATTCATTTTATTGAATACCCAAAATACACAATATTAAACTTATTTATTGTCGGACTGTCATTTTACGTTATCGTCCAGAAATTCTCTAATGGAATAAAATGCTTTACTTAATAAATATGTCCTTAAGGTCTTCTTAAAATTATACGTATTTTCTTGTTTTATAGTATAAACGCAATTATTTAAGTATTTATATATAAACGCAATTATTAGTATAAACGCAACACACATCGTTACGACTCGCTCGCTGCGACCCATAGACGTCCCACTGCTGGGCACGGGTCTCCCCCACAGACACTGCTGCGGAAGGTCTAGAGCATACTCCACCACGCTGCTCAAATGCGGATTGGTGGAGGGGTTAGTGGCCAACCCAGTGTCGAATGTTCTCAAGCCACCCGAACTAACTATTTACGACTGTTTCCACCATTGAAAACAACCGGGACCGACGGCTTTACGTGCCCTCCGAAGCACGGTAGCGTCTATGAAATTTTGCCACTAGCGGTCACCCATCCACGAACCGACCGTGCCCGTCGTTGCTTAACTCTTTCGATCACATTGAATCGACTCGAGCCATTGGGCTATGGACGCTACGTTACGACTAAGACCTTTGTAACACTAAACAACACAATTGAACATCCATGACTCGAGTACAAATATTTTTCTGCGATATATATATGTATCTGACGCGGCTGGGATTCGAATCCGGGACCCGCTGTTCGGCAGGCAGCGTCGCTCACCACCGCACCACGCAACGTCATACACACATACTTTATGTCCGATTACATGGGACCCCTACATCTGATGTGTTTTGCTTAGGCTCGCGTTTGAAGTGCTCCTCACGCACATTCGGTGGCGGGAACTGGTGCTGCGCCCCTATGTCCACATGAGAATGGGAAAAAAGCCGCATGCCCTATAAGTTCGAAGGTTTTTTAAATGAATGTAAATAGTAACGATCATGCACTGCAGCCTATGACCTGTGATAGATTCGATTGGTGTAACAGAATCCACAGTCACATCAATCAGCAAAAGTAGGGAAAAGGTTGCGTCAGAATGAACCTTAAAGATTCTCATTCTGAGAGGAAAACTTGTTCTCTGTAACGGTCTACCTTGTTATCAGTTGTGGATTTCGTGTTTGTGATAGATATAGAGTAGATATGGACCTTGGTCACATCAAGCTTGAAACCTAAGGTTTTCACCACCTCGGCTATAATATAGCTTACGATAAACGTATTGAATACTATTCGATACCTAAAATCGTTACAAGTATGTTATCTATAGGTAGGTACGTTGTAGGTCCGCCATGTGTTTACCTTGCACAAGAATTCCACGACGACGTTCGGCAAATGTAATTCAAGGACGTTTATACTTGCAAACAAATATTATTATACGCCTCTGCCAAGGTGCAGTGTTTACTGAATCATAATGTTTATTCTGATCAAACCTATTAAGCCGCTTCAATATTATCCTGTTTGTGCTGATAAATTCTATATGAACATTACAATGTAACCTTCGGGCAATAATAAACTTTTAAATGGCGCGCCGAATTTTAAATCTCGGTCATTGGAACTGAGATTGAAATAGTATTTTTTTTTATTATGTAACTACACTGTGTTTGCGACTCGACTCGATTTTTGTTTTTTTCTCAAATTAAATCTCAAGGGTTTGGCTGAGCACTCGTAAAGTCGTTTTACGAGTTAATTTCTATGGCAGAAATTTTCGCCAAGATATTTTGTTGTAAGGGTTTGAAGGAATGGACATTAGTTACAGTATTATTACTATATTACTACGTTTTTCATACATATTTACTACATTTATTTCTACATATTTACTGCGCTTGGCTTTTTCTAGCCACATATACGATACACATTCTAAACAATATGCTTAATTTTTTTCTTTATCATATGGTTTATTAAAGCAAAATAAATATTCTCCTATTGTTAAAATATGAAAAGCCACGGAATTTATGAGAAATAGCTATAAATAATATAATTATACCGTAAATGTAGTATAATAAGTATTGCAGAGTCAAAATATACGCTACTATGTTATTAGGAAAAATTATGTACATACTCTATTATATATTCTATGCTACTAGTAATAAATAGCATAACATTGTACTTAATTATAAAAATACCCGAATTAAAGGAAACTCAAGCGCATATTATCAACTTGAATGAAGTAGATCGCAAATGTCTTGAAGTCCTTTGCTCTTAATTAATCCTCGCGAAAATATGCATACGGCGAGTGTTTTGGTAATGAGTGTTATAAAAATCTGGAACACAGAAACAACCGGCACGGTAGCGCCCATGAAATTTTGCCACTAGCGGTCACCTATCCACAAACCGACCCATCTTTGCTTAACCCTGTCGATCACGACGACGCGAGCCATTGGGCTATGGACGGTGCGGTCTTACCTCTCCCGTAAATTGCTCAAATTCAAATTCAAATTCAAATAATTTATTTCGCTATGAGGTGATAACACACGCTTAACGAAAGTCTAGGTAACTACAAACTACTTAGTAAAGAGATATAATGCTATTCTAAACTGATTAATATAAAGCAAAGGATGAGCTATTTATCCTTGAATGAATAGCTAATCCTACACAGGTGCCTAACCTGCCTTATGGCTAATTTACAATAATTACCTACCACTAAGCTAAGCTCTAAGTCACGATAGACTATCTACCAGGTCATCGGCTTAAGGAAGAACTTACAATATTCTTATCCTATGCCCTAGTGTAGGCCGAGAGAGAAAAAAGCCGGAGGAAAGAACTCTCGGTACTTTTTTAAATGATGATGATGATAATAATGATGTTGATGAGTGTTGTCTCCAGGTGGATGCGCGCGACGCCCGCTTTGGACGCGGGCGAGCGCTTCGTGAGCCCCCGCTCGCGGCGCTCCGACGAACTGCACAACTCTACCGTCATCCCCTACCTCGTAGAGCGACACTACGCCTCCGCGCAGGAGTACTACACTGAGCGGGACTTGAGGCACGGTACGTACGTATATCGCTGCGACCCATAGACGTCCCACTGCTGGGCACGGGTCTCCCCCACAGACATATCATAGTAAATGACATATCTTGAGGAAACCTACATGCCTGAGAGTTCATCATAATGTTCTCGAAGGCATGTGAAGTCTGCCAATCCGAACTTGGCCAGCGTGGTGGACTAAGGCCTAATCCCTCCCATTCTGAGAGGAGACCCAACAGTGGGACAAAGAAAGGGTTGTGATGATGATGATGATATGTGCTTCTGTTTCGAAGTCCCCGAAAATACCTCATTGGTGGATCGTCAAGCAACTACCTGCATGTACATACATAGGTACCTGTAAACTGATGCAAAAGGTAGTTAATACGGCTTTACGGCTTTCGACCTAAGGCCTAAGCAGTGGACCTATTCCTGTTAATGCTGTATGAACTAGGAATGATCTTGCATTTAATATAAATGGGCCTTGGCACATTTGAAAGAGAATTCACGGTGTCCTTTGTCTGTATGTAAATAAGCTATTTTTTTAGTTTGCGAGACGTTACAAATTTAACATGGCCCGAATATTTATTATATCTGAAGTATAAGGAATATTTCTCTATTGAAGTGATATGTGGTCGTTGTGGTTTCGCACCACATCAGCATTCACTCAATAAATAGTAGTCATATTTGTACAATATTGTATAAAGGCATTGATTGTTTTAATCATTTGAAATGTCTCTCACATTAAGCAAGAGGCAATCAACTATAATAAAATTACTATGTACTTAAAATTGTGACAAAATTGGTAATTTAAGTGAGAGATTAGCTTAACCAACTGCTCAGGTGAAGTTATAAAATTGATGACCTCAGCTGATAAATTAATCGCTTGCGAATCATTTTTTTATGTGTGACTATTGTGTTATTAGAATTTGTGCCATTTTAATTTTTTCACGACATTTCTATAAATATTTTTGTGCTTATAAGTATGTATAACTTCACTTGGGTGTTTGAACTGTACTGGATTACAGAAACCGATGAAACTCATGCGTCCGGCCACTTACGTGCTCGCATTTGTTCGTTAAGTTAGGTTCGTAGCATGAGAGTGTTTACTACCCATTTAAAATTAACGACGCTTCGATAAACATGTTTGCAAATCAATCCTATTAACCCTTTCCTAGCGATGAGCAAAATCGTTTTAATTCGTCCTGCTTCTAATTTGGTTACTGGTGTGTTCGCTTTAAATTAATCGTAATTAATTAATAAATAAATAAACATCTTGGACATTTTCACACACGGACATCTAACCCCAGAGTAGGCGCGAGCCTGTAATATGGGTGTCAGACTGATATACATACATAGATATTTTTTTAAATACATACTTATATAGATAATATTAACATCCAGACACAGAATAAATACAAGTGTTCGTCACACGAATATTTGTCCTGAGTGGGACTCGAACCCACGACCCCTGGCGCAACAGGCAGGGTCACTACCGATTGCGCCAACGGGCCCGTCTTAATTATTCAGTTAACGTTAGAATTACTTACCTGTGTAACAGTGGTGACAGTAGTTACGAGTTAAATATAAATAAGTACCTATTATAAAAGGATGAGTTCAAGAACTCGGTCTCGGCATCGATTGTAATCTTGAATATCAATTGAGACTTTTATGCTATTTTAATGTTTACATAAATCGATTTACTTGTAAGCATACAAAAGATAGTCGTGGTCTTCATGCGGAGTTTAAAGAGTTACACATTTTAAAGACATTTTTGTTCTGGCATAACTACTAGTAGTGTAGTGCCGTGAGTATAATAATGTGACTATAATAATATATCAAGAAAAACGATAGTTATCGTACTTTACAATTATCTTATTTGCCTTTGAAATCCTCTGTCAAAAAGAGTCAGTTAAGATCAACTAATAATTAACACAAATTTATGGTCGTATTGTTTGAACTGAACAGTAATTGAACATCAATGAGTATTTTTACAAAGAACTTACTTGACAAATATCTGGAAAGCATACCTAAGAAGTGCTTGCATAAGGCATAAGGTCTGAAACCTCGTTTTGAATTGCAATAGATGTGATACATATCACACTGTCGTTATATTAAACGTTACGAACATTTCGAATTTGCATGATACTGCTTACCTTCGTAAGATTTATAAAACGGACAGATACCAAGTAAGTAATTCAATTACATTTATAGACTTATCGAAGAGAATGGTGATGTAACAATAGATATGTCGATTTATCTAGTTTGACAATAGTACAAACGAAAAACACCTAAATGCGAATTCGAAATATCACGTCAATCGTGTAGCACATAAAGGGTTAACAACTGTACGAACCGGACGCAGTTTCAATTTCCTCATAGACGCTAATCCGCTAGAACTAGTTATAAAATTGATGACCTCAGCTGATAAATTAATCGCTTGCGAATCATTTTTTTATGTGTGACTATTGTGTTATTAGAATTTGTGCCATTTTAATTTTTTCACGACATTTCTATAAATATTTTTGTGCTTATAAGTATGTATAACTTCACTTGGGTGTTTGAACTGTACTGGATTACAGAAACCGATGAAACTCATGCGTCCGGCCACTTACGTGCTCGCATTTGTTCGTTAAGTTAGGTTCGTAGCATGAGAGTGTTTACTACCCATTTAAAATTAACGACGCTTCGATAAACATGTTTGCAAATCAATCCTATTAACCCTTTCCTAGCGATGAGCAAAATCGTTTTAATTCGTCCTGCTTCTAATTTGGTTACTGGTGTGTTCGCTTTAAATTAATCGTAATTAATTAATAAATAAATAAACATCTTGGACATTTTCACACACGGACATCTAACCCCAGAGTAGGCGCGAGCCTGTAATATGGGTGTCAGACTGATATACATACATAGATATTTTTTTAAATACATACTTATATAGATAATATTAACATCCAGACACAGAATAAATACAAGTGTTCGTCACACGAATATTTGTCCTGAGTGGGACTCGAACCCACGACCCCTGGCGCAACAGGCAGGGTCACTACCGATTGCGCCAACGGGCCCGTCTTAATTATTCAGTTAACGTTAGAATTACTTACCTGTGTAACAGTGGTGACAGTAGTTACGAGTTAAATATAAATAAGTACCTATTATAAAAGGATGAGTTCAAGAACTCGGTCTCGGCATCGATTGTAATCTTGAATATCAATTGAGACTTTTATGCTATTTTAATGTTTACATAAATCGATTTACTTGTAAGCATACAAAAGATAGTCGTGGTCTTCATGCGGAGTTTAAAGAGTTACACATTTTAAAGACATTTTTGTTCTGGCATAACTACTAGTAGTGTAGTGCCGTGAGTATAATAATGTGACTATAATAATATATCAAGAAAAACGATAGTTATCGTACTTTACAATTATCTTATTTGCCTTTGAAATCCTCTGTCAAAAAGAGTCAGTTAAGATCAACTAATAATTAACACAAATTTATGGTCGTATTGTTTGAACTGAACAGTAATTGAACATCAATGAGTATTTTTACAAAGAACTTACTTGACAAATATCTGGAAAGCATACCTAAGAAGTGCTTGCATAAGGCATAAGGTCTGAAACCTCGTTTTGAATTGCAATAGATGTGATACATATCACACTGTCGTTATATTAAACGTTACGAACATTTCGAATTTGCATGATACTGCTTACCTTCGTAAGATTTATAAAACGGACAGATACCAAGTAAGTAATTCAATTACATTTATAGACTTATCGAAGAGAATGGTGATGTAACAATAGATATGTCGATTTATCTAGTTTGACAATAGTACAAACGAAAAACACCTAAATGCGAATTCGAAATATCACGTCAATCGTGTAGCACATAAAGGGTTAACAACTGTACGAACCGGACGCAGTTTCAATTTCCTCATAGACGCTAATCCGCTAGAACTAATTGTCGCATAGCAAGGCCTCCTGTATACTGGGTTGTATACATCGAGTTGTTTACTTTTAATGAATGATCGAGTTTCCTACATTCCGTCCTACGCTCGTATTTTTTTCTATATCTCGACTTATTTTCTTTCATCGTACTGTCATAGTACGTTACCTACTCCATTAGCCTAATTTGCATTGTTGCTAAACCTAAATGTTTCAACTGGTGGTTTATCAATTTTCAATTTAGTACCAGAACCATTGTCTAAAATTGTATCATTCAGTTGTCGTTTATACCGTTATTTTCCTTTAGTGAGAAATTATTAAATTTCTTGAGAAACTAATTAAAGACGCGTGCTTTATCAACTCAAGCTTCAGCCACCGACAGATGAACGAATCGATACGAAAACATTTTTATTGTATGTACGAGTAGTTCGTGTCCGTGCTAATTCAGCTAGTTTTCGTAAAGTCAAATAAAGATCATGATGACGGCTTCGACACAGAATACTTGGCTTCGCTACAAAAGGGTCAACGAACTTATTTATTATCTATAGTTATAATCCGTGACCTTGGCAGATTTATTTTGCGAGTAAAATTTTCCTGCTAGATATTTTTTCCGCTAATTAATATTCACCTAATTTTTGCTCGGTTATTGATGGACTTTTTTGCGAATTGGTAGCCCAACTACTAAAATTTTTGAGTGTCCGTTTATGATCCTGCGCTAACATCTATGACAACCTAAAAGCAAATATTTGTCGGATTTGACGCAAGAAGAAACGGCTATCACGATCCTGAAGTATCATCTGCTCAGATGCATCCATCCTCTACAGATTCATCCATTTAGTCCGCCTTTTCACATTGTGTGCATAGAGTTATCTATTCATGAAAATCATTTTCCTTTTTATGTATAAATGAAAATTGATTTATCGATGACTATCTTACAGTGTTGCTACAACATTATATTTTCCATTTAAACTGACTTATTGAACCGTACAGCGTTTTCGCTTCAAAGAATTTATTCTCATACAAATCATAAGTTCCATTTACAATGAGATACTAAAACACGTAACAGTAAGTGTTTGCCTCTGAAGCCATTAAAATAAAATGTTTACAATGCACTTATCTAAGAATTTTTTTGTGGACGATTGCAGAGATGCGTTTTCGCTTCAAAGAATTTATTCTCATAAAAATCATAAGTTCCATTTACAATGAGATACAAAAACACGTAACAGTAAGTGTTTGCCTCTGAAGCCATTAACATAAAATGTTTACAATGCACTTATCTAAAAAATTTTTTGTGGTCGATTGCAGAGATGGGCGACAACGGATCCCGCACGATGTCAACAGCCGAGCTGTCCGACGCGGAATCGAACCAGTGTAAGCGACGCTGGCACTCGGCTTGCGGGCGACTACCCGCCTGCCGCCTCACATAGCCTCGCCCGAACACTGCAAACTATTTTGGAACCAAATTGAACAAATTGTAAAACCACCCTTTTAAGGGGTAACCAGGATGTTAGGAACAAAAATGTTATAAGCATCTAACGGTTTTCCGATGCTACTAGATGTGACCGA
The DNA here is from genome assembly GCA_944567765.1 of Carterocephalus palaemon. Lineage (NCBI taxonomy): Eukaryota > Metazoa > Arthropoda > Insecta > Lepidoptera > Hesperiidae > Carterocephalus > Carterocephalus palaemon. Next base: position 5,660,512 of record OX155643.1, on the reverse strand, counting down.
GCCCTGCTGAGATGTGAAAGGCTCTTATGTCGGTGAATTGATGCCGACTTATCGGTGCTGCCTTAGACTACGATAACCACTAAAAATTTAAAATGCAATTAGTTGCTGCACTATGATCTCCCTAGAGCGATAAGATGCAAGGAACTGAAAGAAATATTCAGTTTATAGCGGCGATCTCTTACTGACAAATCTCGAGTTCACCAAAATATTTTATTACATACACACTATATTATACAAAAATCGTGAACACCATGGGACCCTACTACATACATGTGTTTTGTTTTGTCGGTCGACGATATCATATCGAACGGAAAAGCTCCAAATGCTCCTGTTTAAACATGAGGTATTTTTCGCACTTTATACACTTATAAAAATTGAACATAGCAATCTCACTTATAACTACTATGTTTGATTTTACACCTTTAAATTATATGTGGCGAATGTGAGTAATTAATTAAGATTTACCTGGACGACAATATTTTTTCTGTGTTAATGTTACTGGCAATCTGTATAATTCAGGTATTATATACATTACGTAAGAAATGTATTGGTTACCTGGGCCATCCAGGCAATGTATGAAATATCGTGTTCATTACATATGTACTTTACCTGGGTAATACATACAATTCGTAGGTATTATTTATATAGAAGGTATTAAATAGATGATGATTGTGGCCACAACACAGTAGCCGTAAACTAACAGGTAGTTGTCTATTAAAATAATGGTCCGCGAGTAATTAAAAAAATATTAATATTTTTAACTGTTGCCCCATTTTTGAAGAGTTTATTTGTGTCGGGGATTACTTAATGTAAGTACCTACATACCTACCTACCTTTAAAGTGACGGTGAAATAAATCACGTTACATTTGCTTAAAATCAACTTTGGATTGGGTCCTTAATCTAGAAGTGGGAGTTGGCGCCTGTAAACGTGATTGAAATTGTTAGTGTTGATATGAGAGATTAGTATTATAATGTATTTATCTTCAAAGAAAACCATTAGCTAAATTCGTGGACGATTACCGCGACTTACAACACCCCCATCCCTGCTCTTGTCAATAAATAAATAAATAAATAAATATCTTGGACATTCTCACACACGGCCATCTGACCCCAAAGTAGGCGCGAGCCTGTGTTATGGGTGTCAGAGACTGATATACATACACAGATATTTTTAAATACATACTTAAATAGATAATATTGACATCCAGACACAGAACAAATACAAGTGTTCGTCACACGAATATTTGTCCTGAGTGGGATTCGAACCCACGACCTTTGGCGCAACAGACGGCTGTATTCGGTATGGTGGTCGGTAGAATGCCTAGGCAAAGTATAAAATATTTCATACATTACCTACACGTTTTTGGAATTCTATACATTTACTAGGTAATGTATAGAATACCGGGTAATACAGATTACCGGTAACTGTAATGTCAACAAAATTTCAAACTTAGTTTAACCTATAAATTGTTGTTAAGTTGACTGGAACCCTTTAATTCCTGGGAAAATTGACCAGAACTTACTGATGCACTGTACTGTAATGTACTGCTGTACAGACTAATTTTAATGTTTGCTATTAAGTCTTTAACTTTCAATAACGCGACAGTGAATTTACGAGCACATTTCAACATTTACTTTTAACTTATATTTGTTTTATGTCAATTTTAATAATATAATTGCACACAAATTAGCTTTCAAGTCCCATCGGATACATAGTCATAAAAATGATCGAAAGTCAATTTTTTTTACATGTTAATGTAACGAAAAATAAGGACGTTTTATTTAAATAATTTAATACTCACGCATTAGCGGTGAACATGTTTACATATATCGTGAAATAGTGGTGTGGTTTGATAACATTTGGGAACTTTGGCATAAAATTTAAATTGTAATGTTGATATTTAAGATATTTTGTTCATGTCAACATTTAGGTAATTGTTAACTTTGTTGTTCAAATGTCGGTGTCGTTAAAAGTTTGAGTATTATATGTTCTATGAAACATTGTGATATTCCTAAATTCAATGTGTAGCCTATACCAAAATCTGATATATCTAGAAAAAATGATATATCCTGTTGTTTAGAAGTAATTCAAAAACAGTATTTAGTAGTGTATTTTGGGTCTATTCTACTTAATCGGGTGCGGTTTATCATGGATCTCAAATCTTCAATAGTACTTATTTCGGCACGGAATACTTTCACGAATTCAGCAGTTATACAGTTTATCATAACATACGCTTGCCAAGTTTAACATTGTAGGCGAAAATACACTTAGATATAAATTAGATCCGAGCGGTAGATTAACATTTTTTTTTATCTCACTGTTATATTTGACAATATTGGTGTGGATTGTATCTGCCATTTAGATACGAGGTTTTTTTTTCTGATAATATTTAAATGGTGAAAATAGTTTTTATAATTTCGTAGATAAATGTAAAGTACAATTAACGTGATTTTAAAAATGGATGTTTGTCGTAACTATCTGTCCAAATGTTTGTGTTAGAACAATAATTTGATTGCGTAGGGCGTTCTTTGAATGATATTTTTGCCAACGTTTGCCTTATTGTAATGGATAAGATTCCCGACGTTTGTCTGGACTGTGGACCTCACTTTTATATAAAAACAAATGTTTCATCAACATCCATCTACAGATTGCCAAGCTAGAATTTTTAACCAATAAGTAAAGGGGCTACAAGAAGTAATAATACTAAAATTAATGTGTAGAATTTGTTTAAACTGTTGCAGTGTATAAAAGTAGATGTGTTATATGCGCTCTGAAAGTGGCACTATAAATTTGATTTTCGCTCTGTTTTGCTTAATTTCGCATCAGTACGTGTAGTAGTCTAACAGATTCTTTTGACAACGAAATGTTCTAATTGCGAACACAAAATATCTTCTATCAAGGTTGTTACCTTATTTACCACTTTTTCAAAGGATTTTTATTTTTTTCGAAACTTAATTGTCGTTTGAATGTTGTGTACACGTGTTGGGTGATATTACGCTGGTCGTTCCAAATCTCAATAGAACGAGATACATACTTAACTTATTTTAAGATAGCAAGTAAAACCATGTGACAAAATACGGATGGAAAAATATATTATCCTGGGGTCCATTGGATCGTCGAATCAAAGAACAATAATCAATAATTTACGTAATTGTTTTCTTTGTGATATAATATTGCTAAATAAAAAAAAACGTAATTATAAAAATCCTTTTAACCTGCTGGTATTGCAAGAATGTCTACTAATATTTTTCTAAATAAATATACCTACTGTATTTCTTGAAAGGTATAAATAGTTAGAAGCAAAACATTTTAGCTCGTCAACAATAAAATATTCAAACTATAATATTTGAAACTTTTTCATTAAGATTTCAAAAGTTGAACCATGACGTCTGGATTTTAAACAGTCTTATCTTTAGTTTTGTTTGATTGCCCCCATAAAATGGATAGGCATTCGATATCCTGCCTTCTGTCGACTAGTTCATTCACATGTATAATGGATGCAACTCTATATGTTTTTTATCAGCGGATATGTGGCAATAATATAATACTTAATAAAATCTGTAAAGTTGTAATGTTTTATGTGCAATATAGTATAAGATAACATAACATCACGCCTGTATTTCCCTGAAGGGGTAGAGGTGTATACAACGTCACTTTTCACCAGTTATGTTAAGGTCCCATGTAATATGCGGTGAGCCTGTTGCCGATGGTTCTGTATTCTGAGCTATTGTCATACACCAGGCTCAAATCCTGACCCAAGGTGCTACCAGACATTTCAAGTTAGAAAAACCCAATAGTTATTGTCCGACCTAGGGGTCGAACCCAGGACCTCTAGCTTAGCAGTCACCGTTGTGAGCTCTAGACCACCGAGGCAGTCACATATTAATATGTGATATCTACTATTGATATTAATTGGGCAAATGATCTCTACTGATATAAGTTGTCCGTAATAAAAATCCTCGCTATATTAATAATGTAAATGTAATTACAGGAGGATACATTATTTTTGTAAAAAAGTGAGGTCTTCGATCTGTGTGTTATATTGATTTACATGTTATGTACTTACATGCGGTGCCTGACCTGACGACAAGCAAATTAAACACAGAATTAATAAAGAGAATATAAATATATTGTAAATAAAATGTTTAAAACAACCAATGTTCATTTTTTTAATTTGTAATAACTATTTTTTTTAAAAAAAAGGGTACCTACCTACTATTTATTTTATCCCTGAATGAAACCCCTGGGGATAGAGGCAGTCTGTATGGGTTACATTAAATTAAAAAACCAGTTATTTGGCAGGAATTTGATCCTTTTTTTAATTGCGTCCTACAGATTTGACAGATAGTACAGCTTGAGCCAAAGAAATTGGAATGTTGCCTGATTTCTTTGGCTTGGCTTTGTACAGCACGTAGGTGGATAGAACTACAATTGCGACCGGCGGCAATAGAAAATCCTTACCGAATGTCGCAAGACAAGTTAGTCGCGTTGCTCTGCACTAGCGCTCGCCACAATGCGCAGAAGTTTCTGCTTATATCAAATGTAACTTCTCAGTAGGTACACTTCTTGTAGGTACAATAGGTGATCATTTTATTCTCTAAGGAAAGTAAAAAATGACTTTAGTTATTAATTAAGTAGTAAGTTCAGTACACAATAGTACCTTAATTTGTAAAAATCATGGCCTAATAATTGACCAAATTAGTAAAATTGTCAAAAAAACAAACATTTAAGTGTTCGCTAAGTTGTGGACATTATCCACAACATAGGGACATTATCCCTTCAATGATAAGACTATTTTCTTGCAGTATTACATTAGGGCTACCTCTGATCAACGGATTATGCACTATTTACGACAGTACCCTGTATATGTTTACTTTTCTTCGTATACAATTAAAAACGGCGACAGAAACGATACTTTTACGCATGGAATTATAAATACGTACCTACGTACGGATTTTGTGTGTCTGGGATTTGAATACCTACGGACTTCTTGAGAGGTCGATGTCTTAACCCTAGGCTATTGGCGATTGATTTTATTTTTCGTAAACTAGTCATTTATACCTACCGTACGTTTCAGATGTTCAAGTGAAGGTTCATTCGGACATCTTCTGGTTTTTTTATTGGCTAGTTTCGAAGACAATAGAATGTTTTTTATTTTCTTAAATATCTATTCTCACTGTGCAGACAGAAAAACAACACAACGCGCCAGACCTGAATGTTGGTTTGCCAATAAAATGTGAGCGCTCAGCGCTGGTTAGAGATCACACACGAGCAAAAAGACCATAGATTTATTATTCTATAAAAAGACAGTGACCAGAAACAAGAGCTAGAAACCATAAAAGAGCAAAGCCACGAGGATTGTATGGCGCGCGTATCCGAACACACAACTTTTTAACAGACAACACGAGGTATGCATTACACGAGGGCTTTTATCCGGAGATTTATCGCACTCACACTTCTGAAAGAGGCTTCATAACTATCAATCCGCATAATTATTATTGTGGTTGAGCTCTTGAAGCTTATTGTGTAGTGTCGCTGTAAAGTCTAGTAGGGCCAACAGGAAAAGTCCATTCAGAGAAGTTATCGACCTACTTATTACCTACCGTCGTTTAAATTACATGTCGACGTAGAAAGAGACTGTTAAATATGAATGTTGACTATGTATCCAGTCAACTTGTCTACTAGCTAGCGGAAGCAAACAACATATTTACATCTAGATTAAATGTTATGTAAGTATTGATAGGTAGGTTTATTGCATTTTTAATTAAATCGAATAGCCAAGTCGTTTGCAATCGCGTCGGTAGCGGATGCGACGGAATGGTGTCATCGCATTACGTGAAGTGAAGGGTGTCGAAGGTGGCCCATTATCGTTTCACTCATTGTCAGTTATTCAAAGTTCAAGGGAATAAATACTATATAGGGTAGTTGAGGCACAAAGTAGATATTAGGAACAGAGGCTAAGATTCGTAGGAACATGCAAAATTGTTACCTATTTTGGTAGGGTTGTCACAACAGGTTAAGAGAAATTAAAGAAATCATTTGTTAAATAGTTTTATTATTCAGAATATAAAAAGAATACTACAATAAGAACCAATACAGAATAGAAAATAGAAAATAACATACTTTACAAATTTCTTACTCTAATAATTTTATTTTTATAATTTTTATTTTTTAATATTTTATTATTTCTTTTCATGGTATGGAAAATTCTAAATCTAATATATAGTTTTTTCAAGTAATGTATCAGGAAACACTCACATGGCATATCAAACCCTAGCTGCAGCGTCAGGTTATAATCTATCATATTATTGTACTGTCACCGAAGTTACGCAGGAAAAATTTCAGTTCAATAAGACATCTGGATGTGGTTCAAATCTCACTTGCAATACTTAAATTTAAAACACATAGTATGTACCAACCCACCCACATACCTACAAATGTTTAGTAAAAGCTTGTAATAATAATAAAAAGGTAAAAACACACCGTGTAGTACACATTTCTTATTAAAAAAAGGATAATTCCGTAAAATAAAGGTACTTACTTGAAAAAGTAATAATCAAATATTTACTTAGTACCTATTGCACTCCTTGGGATAGTTAAAGTATGATATATTTTTATTTTTTCTAGCATTATTCATACACACAGTACAATATACAACCATTATTATTAATACCACGTTTTTATATTAGATATTCAAACTTGCAACTAACAAAACCAACAATGTGCGTAGCGATTACCCTGCGATTTTCAACTTGATGTGACAGCGTCAACCGGTTTTTTCCAGTCTCGCCGCGTACGCGACAAGCGGCCAGTGGCCACACATAGATGTCCCGCGTGCTTGTAGGAGTGCAACCGATTTGCACGTTCATAAGAAGCTTAATCTCTGTTCCTAATATCTACTTTGTGGTTGAGGTACGGTCTTAGCAAGTATAGACCTAATAGGTTACAATTACAACTATACCTAGATAGGTATCTATGCTAATAATTTAAAGTGGGAGAGTTGATTGTATATACGCTAATCTCCAACCAGTCTAATTTAAAAGATTCTTTTTGTACTATATAGCTACATCTATGATAATGCTTCACTTCATAGCTTACCCTAAATATTGATATTTGTTAAGCAAGTCGGAAGAGCAAGCGCTCCTATAAATCCTTAAACCCCGTACGCTGTCTTAGGTACTGCTATATTTTTGTAGAGCATTGTAATAACCTCATAACGATCTTATCTCTATCTAAATAAAAGTCCGCAATAGCTCTTAGGTATAGCTTTTCAATTGGACCTATAGTTTACAAGATATACAACGCACGTTAAAATCGGCACGGAGTTTGAATTTTACTTTTTAGTTATTCACTAGGTAGGTGGTGTGGGCAATCACTAGGTAAATAAACAATGAATTAAGGTCGTTTTGAAGGGTTTATTTGTTAATTATCATTCCGATAAAAACAACACTATTTACTTACTACATAGCACCTTGACAAGTGTGTCCTAATGTAGGGCATGGGTATAGGGGGGTATACGTATAGGTACGTATACACACGTAGACCACCGATAACTTGCGGATGCGACAAAATTCAACTTTAATTCTTCTGACAGATACTTACTTATTCAGTTAACTTAAAGTAAAATATTTAATGCTTATTATTAGGTACTAGGTAGATACTAGTGACAATCTTACTTCATCAACTTGTAACTTTAAACACTTGTAATCTTGTACTAACTTGTTGGTCATAAAGTAATTCTTTAGGTCGTGAAAGGATCCACCGAGGTTAGTCACAGTCCTTGGCGCAATAGCTACCTACCTAAGTGTTCACTCAAACACTCAGTAAGATATTCTATGTAATGAGTATCTATATATTTATCTTAGTTATAACTTAACTTAGAGTAAAAGATACACTGAGTAGGTAACCTATTGATGAGGTATTATAGAAACCTAAAGAATGGGTTGAATTTGCTTTGCACACACATCACATGCTGTTCGCTATAAGCAACACACAGCAAACAACACATGTCATGTTAATTTAATAGCATCCATGAACCATTAACTACCTAGGTATGTTCCTATTGAAGTATGTATATGCGATGTACTAACAGTTCCGCTACCAACTGCCTCAACAGCGGGGAAGTCACCGACGGAGCGGGACTACCCATGAAGCAATTGCCCAGATAGAGGGGACCTTCCCTACCTCCGAACTTCCCATACCGCAGAAGAGGAGGAAGGCTTTGCTTAACTTTGCTACATACTACGTGGTATTACCGACATACTTACTTAAATAGTAAATTAACATACGGCCCCAAATGTATTCATAAGTTGGCAATAGTAACTACCTTACCACCTAGTGCCAACCTTCTGCTTTACGTAATGTTTATTTAAATGTAAGTACCTATTATTGGTAAATGATTTTTGATTAGGATTATTAACATCCCCAGCTGCTTATGCAGATAACATTTAGATATTGTTTTTTATTTATTGTTTTATCATTTATTATTATCTCTTTAAATTTCGCGGCCCCAGCTGTGTACCCGGTAATTTGAAAGGCTTGCAAGGAGACACAGGGCCAACACGTAGACAGACGCCCCTTTGAAACATTTAATGAGTTGTGATATTATTATGGCATACATGGCGGATACCAGCATAGTTTTCTTTTTCTTTAAAAGTTTATTACGCCTACCTCAATTTTTTCTGTTGCTAAGATTTGATTGATAGAAAATGCCTTGTCCGCTAACTGTAGATAATGCGTTAACGGGTTAATAAGATTTTAATAAATACACTCTCTCGCTGGGTAGAGTTTGTCCGCCGAAATGTAATACCACGTGAGTGAAGCTGCGAGTGTCGTCTATTCCTATCTACGTAGGTAATAATCCTATCTTTTTATGTTAACTGCATTTCTTAACGTTTAATATCAAGTACAAAGTAATATTTCTACATATTATGTTTAAGAATCCGACTTGAGCATGTAGATGGTGGTTAAATTGCGCTAACGACCTGCGCAACTACATAGTAGGTAGATAGGGCTACCGAGTTTGGTATTTAGAGGAATTTGAAATGTCCTCTCAAATGACACGAGGTGCATTCAAATCAAGCTTAGACATAGTATAGATGCTGTGTATACTTAGTATACATGTTTCAAACATAATGTCAATGCACCTACTAACACAAAATTTCATACACATCGATTGTTCGACTTATCTATGACTAGTGGACGGCCCGCAGCTTCGCTCACGTGGAATTAGACATAACAATAGTTTCGTTTACACCTAGTAATATTATATAGCCTATGTGCCAGTGAAGATGCAGCTTTCTAATGGTGAAGAATTAAAATCGGTCCAGTAGTTTTTGTGTGAAAACATTACAATTTCTCGATTTCGTGATATGCAAACATTGTTAAAAATAATTACTTATTTGATTTATTTTGTATTCGAAAAGTGTATGAGTGTGCTTGAATTGTCTAATTTTCTCATTCTCGTGTCAATTACGTCTAAATATTTACGTTTTAAAATTAAATAAAATACATTAGGTACAGTTTTTGGTGTTATGAATGCATGGCGATATTATTAGTACAGAATAATAAGGTAATAATATTTTTATTTATCGGAAGCCGGAACTCTACATAACGTAGGACATTACCTAATTTGTAGAAACGCTAAAATAGAGAACTCTTATAATCAAGCAAGCAAATCACACTAATAATTATTATCAATAGAGGTGTCGGAAGGCAGCATAGTGAAAGTGCCAAAAGCAATTCCATTGTGATGCAGGTTGATCTACGATTGATGGTAACTCACCATATCATTTGAACTCTATTGTTCTTCCGCCTTCGACATTTGAGAAGATTGACATTTGATAAAGCAAGTAGAAATCTGTTGAGTGAAGTCTAGGTAACGTTCTGTTATGTTTAAAATTTTTCTGCGTTACCTTTTACTTGTCTATTCCAAAGTAACTACATATATACAAACTATAAATACCTTAATGTGCCCACATTAATACTTAAAGTATGTAAAAATAACAATATCAATATATGCAAAGTTTCTATAAAGTTGCTAAATGTCTGAAAATGTTGGTATGACACCTACTTAATAAAATTGATCGCGTAGGTTTCTTCCTCCATGGTTGAAATGGTGGTGAAACTTTCTTACTCCATGTGGAAAAGGTGGTGAAACTTAGGAAACAAATTTAAGCAGGGTATGTACCTAACCTATCAACCTACTTTTATACCTATTATAATCGTAATATTTAATTGTATTACAATTTATTGTTTTCATAAAGTAATTGTGTTCCAGTGGGTAAGGTGGTAGAGCCTATAGGGAACCAAATAGGTTTTTAATGAAAGCTAATTGGTTCCATAGGTATAGAGTTTGCCACGGTACCTAGTACCATTTCTGCCGTGTAATAATTGTTTTGAAAGCAATTGTGGTCCGGTTGGAAAGGTGTGGATTCCGGTTACACTTCTTTAGAGGCGACAATCTTAGTCCTCAAGGGTAGCAACACATCTGTGACTGACTTAGAACGAGACTCCTACTAACAAGTACTAACTGGACTATTACTAACACCAACTAACAGGACTAACTATCACTAACAGTCCCTAGTCCTCATACCTACTAACGAACTGACCAACTAATGTTCTAATTAACTTTCTCAACTAATTGGACTAACCATCCCAGTCCCTAATTGAGTCTTGTTCAAAGTCAGTCACAGTTGTCATGGGTGGCAGCGGATGGGTGGTGCTGCAAGCTCGTTTGCTATCCTGTATCCATAACAAAAAAAAGGTGTTGTTATAGGATAGGATACACTGTAGGTACTGTCAAGAGCGGTGACCGCGAATATTATATCCATAAAAAGCAATGTGAATCTAAGAGACGATATACCAAGCCAATGAAGTTACTTACCTACCTCAATTACCGCCCTAAAGCGATCTATAAATTACCTTTAGCATTATCTGTTAGCTCCAGTGCAAATGATTTAGCAAGCGGGTGTTGAAAGAAAACTGTGGTCTCAAGCATGTTGTCACGTGTGCACGAGTTCGCGAGGTGTTCGTGCCGCGCATCTTTAGCTCATTCTGATGCAAGCCTTCATTTAAAGATACAACTGAACTGTAGTTATAAAGGAGACAATACTAGGCAACGACCACAGAATCGCACATTATTACAATTACGTTTTCAAAAATGTTGAAACGTATTGTCCCCATAAGGGTTAGATAATAGGTACCTACAACGTTTTAACTAACTAGAGAATATAGCTAAGCTAACTTGTTTTTAACACGCTTTTATGAACTTAGTACGTATGTTCATATACTATTTATAATCAAAAAGTTAGATTAATTTGAATCTTAGCACATATTAAGGACCGATGACAATGCAATAATTAAAAAAAAATACATTTTAGTTCGGCTATCTACAAAAGCGTGTTTTATAGTTTTAGGTTTTTTTTAATTTTTATTATAGAAACAAGAGATATCGTAAGAACTTGCTATTTTGATTAATTTTCAGATGGAGCAGATGTTTATGCTAGAAGGTAAGCCCATCACTACCGGATTCTTGTGTCTGAATGTATGGATTTGAGAAACTCGCTAATTCGATAGTCGCCAATTAAAATTAATTTAGGTATCCAAACAAAAAGAAAATACTTACTTGAAGTCATAATTCAATCTAAGACTGTGGTGGTTTCCTCCCGAAAACTAGTGATCCTTCATTCTACGCAAATATAAGTATATCGGTGACATATGTATTATATTTTAATAGACTGTACCTATTAGACATTGCGACCGCATCTTGCATATCAATAATTGTATGTTCATAAAACCAATAAAAGAGAACATAAAAAAGTAATGTTTGGTAATTATTACACAATTCGCCGTGTGCGCATGTACCTACAGAGCAGATCGCTAATTCGTGTTCAGTGTAACCTATTGCCCTCGTACTAAAACTGCAGATCGACGCATTTAAATAACTCATAATTTATCGTTCAACCATCTTAGTTTATATTCACGTTTTGATTGCATATCAAAATATCGGGCAATTCAAATTAAATCGTGACTAATGCGCTTGTTTTAAAATAAAACGTTATAAATTGTATGATCATGGGTAGAATAAGTGGCTTATTTCTCAGTGATCGATCCATGTGGGAACATGAGGTCCACGCTATGTCCACGTCAATCTCCACACCAGTGACACCAGGAACACTACATTTGATCCAATACATATAAGGTGGATACATTTTATAAATATTGCTACGAAAGGTGATAAATATTAACATGCCTAATGTAAAACATAGTACTTTAATTTATTTTAAAAACAGTTTTAGCTTTTCACAATTTGTAATGCTCGAAACATAGATAAATAGATTTATGTAGATATACTTGAAGTAAGTGCTCAATGCTTGTTATTTACCAAAATTCGTGCGTCCGTGACTTTCCGACATAATACTAGTAGGCAGGTAGGTACCTCCTAGTCGTGTATTATTATGAGATTCACTCTTCCGGTAAAAAACTTCACACGCGCATTTTTTACTATGTTATTTACCGATCCAATTTAGGTGTAGTTTAGTTTAAGGTTACTTTAATTTCAGCAGGAGATCCATTGAGGTAGTTAATTTAAAGGTTAGTTATTTTTTTAGATAATAACAATAATAATTATGGTAACATGTCATTGAGTGTAGTCCATAAATGACTAGTAGTTCGTGCAAGTATGTATTAAATTTGTAGATACCTAGTTCCTGTCCTGGGTCTAACCGGGCAACAGCCAACTTTAAGTAATCGGGTTTTATTAACTTGAAAAGCCCAGTAGCAGTTTGGCGCCTAAATTTGTGCCAGGTGCATGGCAATATGTAGTTTCACATGGGACCTAAACATAATTGGTGAAAAGTTTGTGTACTACAACTCTGCCTACCCCTTTGGGAAAATAAAAGCATGTTAAGTCAGGTAAATTATATTTCACTAAATAATGATATTATGCTTCATTAGAACAGGAAATCCCGCAGCTATCGGCTGGCGTCGCGGCGCGCGGCTTGCGTGCTAACGGATGTACAGTACTCCCAAATTAATAATGCGCATAGAAATCTTCGTTACTGTTCGGCAAAGGTCGTATTCCCCGAGCGTCGGAAGACGATATGTGTATAGAGTGGTTAAGTGCATTTTCTTAAAAATGGTTTTCCTTTTTTCGGTGAGGAAAATTTCATTGATTGATTCTGTTTTTTTTCGTTTAAGATATTACTCAAAGTTCGTCGTGAAATTCCTGTAGCTTTTGTAACACGGTCCTGAATTTTTTTAAAATAACCATCATGGTCTCTTTCGAAAACATTGGCTTCATTTAAGAAATAAAGGTACACATTAAATACTATTTGCCGTGCTTGTGACTTAAGCGGCTTTCCACGTTTAAATTTATCCATTCTGGAAGAATTAGGCATATTTTATTTCTTGTATTATTGCATTATGTACTAATATACTTTCTAATATTATTTATTCCTATATTGTTTTATATATTTGTTTCTTTATGCATGTGTATCTTTCTATTAAAATGTATATAAGCCTAAATCTGATTTTATAAATGTTTTTTTCTGGTACTTAATATGTATTTAACGTGTGTAAAAATGTTAGTGTAGGCGACGCACCTTAGAAAAATATAAAGCTTTATACTTTTGAGAAAAGAATAAAGACGTCAGCTGTCACGCTGAAGTAACAAAACGATTCGGTGGTTTTATTTATTTCCATCGCCAACAGTTAGTATGTTATTTTACAAAATAAACTATTTCAATTTGAGTAAGATAATTAAAGTTGAAATTAAATTCACCTTTGAAAACAAAACCAAGAAGGGTGTGTAATAGCAGCTCTTTAAAATTCACCAGTATATAAAGACGACTGACGGACCTTTGACTGACCGGCGACAGCCGCCGACCAACCGAATTGTTTTCAATTTTTTCACATGATTTGACATATGACTTTGACTCCTGTTTCTTTCGAACAAGGTGCAAAATGCAAGTGCATTGTTGAGGGCTTTCTCCGATTCAATGATTCGGGTGTTTCCGGGAATACGACAATTAGCGAAGATTTGCATGCGCATTATTAATTTGGGAGTACTGTACAACGATTCAGTTAACGCAAGACAATATACTCGTACCTATACACTTTTTGTCCGACTAGGAAACGAAAGAACAATCTTTGCTGATAAATGTTTTTATCTATTGCGTAATACTCCGATATCCAACTCTGCGATTATATAGATTTAATGATTTTCATCTTAGCGTTTGCTTTAACTGGTTTGACGATTCTTTATTTTCCATATGACACACATAAAAATACATCGTCACATGTTATGAGAAACTTAATTAGTAATTACTTTTTACTTTATTTACGTAATAATATAATTATTCATTATATTTTTAACTAATCTATGAGGAATCTGAATTATAAAAATACTAGTTACAGTAACAAATTGCACCGTTGGTTGAAGTCTAACGACATACTTGTAGTTCAGTGTTACGTCAGCTTAATGTTAAGCATTATCACACGCTAGCAGTAGGTATTGTGAAGATGGGTAGAAGTAGGAAATGTTTCTCAATGTCCCAAGTAACTAAAGGTGCTTTAGTATTACACCAATAAAAATAATGACCTCAATTGACGTACGCAAACGAGCTATGACGATTTCGACATAGCTCAAATTGATGGCATTAATTTGGCCCCGTAGGTACCTAGTTATTTGGCATTTGGCAGCAGATATCATCTGTTACCTGTGACCCCGAGAACCCGACTTTTCAACAAGAAGTATATTGAATGTTTTGTTATATGAACTGAAATCCATTTAATAGAAAATCATGCATGCATCAAAGTTTTCTACGCTACGGTGTAATCTCATCGCAAAAAACGCATTAAATTAAAGTGCATTAAATTTTCTGTTACCTTACTTGCCATTTATTTTTACTAAATAACAACAATTAGGTAGGTATGCTTAAATTTTTTAAGTGCATTGGTTCTCACATTCAGATATTTTTTATTAGTGAAACATTCATTTAAATTCTAGCTACTCCTATTTTCACAGGTTTTCTACGGCTCAGAGAGCGAATGTTTCTTACATTGCAAATCAATTGACGCAAATTTACGTGTTAACGTTCGCGCCTTTTTTTTTGTGGGATGGTACCCGGACATCGTGGGAACGCACCGGTGAGTTTCCCCCAGCGCTGTGCCCCTCACAGGCTCGTCTCAGACGAGACATCGAATATGTCAGAATCCACAGCATTTATTTACATCGTCGTGCAGCCATACACAACGTCGTTTTTCCCGGGTTCACTAGAAGGACGGTTGGAGCTCCCACTCTTGCCGCCCGCTACCCCAGGAGCCCCCTTTTAGTCGCATCTTATGACAGGCATAGGCATACTGTAGCACTACTTTGGCCCCATAAATCCCAGTTTGAAAAATTTAATACATACATTGAAAGCATAGACAAACAACTAGGTAACAAGATTATACAGATGTATATATAGCGTCTGTCGCAGTTAGGCTGCGTACCCACTAGACAAGTTTGCGGCTGACTCTTTGCCTTCCATATATTTTATATGGAGTTTGCGGTGTTTTACTTGCCGTTGCATTCAATCAGCTGGCGATTTACAGCAAACATTTACTCCAGACCGGATGAAGGCTACGAAGGTTAAGTGGCTACTGCGCACAATGCCGGCGAGACGAAAGTACGCTGTTTGCATCCAGTTTGAAGCTCAGAGTTAGCTCGCCAAAAATCGGCAACAAATAATTCGCCTAGTGGTTCGTTGCCCTAACCGTAGGTCGGAGGGGCCGAGGGGGTCACGATGCGCCTTGCGGAAGCCGCCGCGCGTGATATACCGCGGGTGAAAGCTCAACTAGCGTTATCTAACCCGGCCTTGTCTGGAGCGCTGGGAAACTGGAAATGTCATTCTGTAACGATGGTGTCAATTGAGGGACGGGTCTCCACAGGTTATTCCGAAGTGGTATTTACTTGCACAGCAATCACGTATTAAGGCTTCTTAGGTGAATGACTTCAGTAGCATGTAAATAGACTATTCGAATAATTCATTGAAATAATTTATAGCTTCCGTAATAATTGAGTTGCCTATACGTATTTAAATGGATACCTACATTTCACTATGTACCTGATATATAACTAATTATTAAGTACTGCTGCGAACTAATTATTAAGTATGTCCCTAGTATGAGCCAACGATAAGTTATTTTACAGCTACTTGAGTAGGGTTTTTGTGCTGGTTTCGCGACCATGGTTAGATAGCGAACACCTACGCGACCCGCGGCATAAATTCGAAGAAAATGAGGATTCTATCCTTCATTTCCACATGAACTTCACTACGTGAAGAGAGGTGTATTTCTATGACATTAACCTATAATAGTTGGCAAAATTGTATTATCAGAATATCAATAAACCTTCGCTAATTCCGCCACCCGCAACATCCGCGCGCGCGTGATTGCAAAATTACCAAAAAATAGTGAGCACGTGCTGTAAAAGTAAATGTAACTAATAAACAATGTTTTCACTACTGGGCCCTTTATATATTTTTAGTTAACTAGCCTTTTCACGGTTCAAACAATTTTACAAAGTTAATCAAAGCTAACTTTCAGATTAAAACTTATTTGTACTAGCCAAAAAAATTTTAAAATTTTCTTTTATACAAAAACGTACTCGTATTGTTAAAGTTAAAAATAGAATGTAAGATGTTCAGTTATACATAAGAACGTGTTAGATACATTAATCAATAGCGGGCCAACGTGCATTGTATGGTGTTATCAGTGTTTTGCCACAACAGTTAGGCACGCTTCAGGGCATTTGCAGATGTTATGAAATCAAATTATTTAAAATGTGTTGTAAGCAGAGTTATCTGCGACCTTCGGCCGCCGCGTGAGAAGCATCCGCGCGCCCGCGTGCGACTCAACATTGTCTCCGCCTGAATAATCGACAACAATTAAGCAATGTTGCAACGCGACAACAATAATATTTTTGTACGATCGCGTGCACCGACTATTCGAAACTTGTATAATAATTCTACGTTGCTTCCTCCATGTTTCGGAAATCTATGTGTATCTAATCTAAACGTTCAGAAAATGTAAAATGTAACTGTACTCGTAATTGCACTGTGTAGAGCGTTGAAATATTAAGTTACGTCTAGTTCGTAATATTCTAAACGAACCAGAAACGAGATTCAGGCTAATCAGGCATAATGCTTATATACGAGCTGTTTTAATTCACGTCGGGGTCACCACTTTGTGGTTTACTGCACCCCTTACTTTTTGCCGGAGAAAATAATTACCTACTAGTTGAATAGTCAATAAGTTTATTTATCAAGGCTTTACAAATCTTTACAACTTAACGTTAACAGCGACCGATTGCAAGAGAAGTATTTTGATAGGACAAGAGAGCGAGAATAACTTACTGTCAGATTGAGAGGCATGAAATGGATGCGTTCACAAATAATCATTTTTGACAATTGCTTATGACACCTGATTTTTAATTCTGTTCGTTACAAAATTAATTTTTAGCGTGCTAATCATAGTTACTGCTAATATTACCTACTTTTAGGTAGGTTTATTGCTATTCTGCTACTATCGCGTCTAATCAAGGCACGATAATTGTGTGAAAGCTCTATGAATGGCCCCGGAACGAAAGTGAGATCTCTGTCAGTCCCGAGCCCGACTGAGAAATGGATTCAACTGATTAGCGGACAATTACAACAAGCCACATCGTAATAGGCTAAGTACATCGTGCACTATATAAAACGTGCCTTGAGAGAAAAACATGAAATAGGAGAAAACCGGTAGCCTTAAATGAGGTTATGATTTTTTCCACGGCGGAAATAGTATCCTAGTCAAAAGTATTCTCTTACCTTACTTGAATTACATATGCTCAAAGGAATCTTTAATTGTTTCCTGGCTAAGGCATTTTTTTTAAATTACTAACAATGATGGACAAAAGACGTTTAAGACTGCGGATGAGGATACTAAAGTGGATCCTGCTTTGATTAAAATCTTTAGCAGTTCCGTGAATAGACTGGTAGGATGCCTTCAGATATTCACGCCTTGAGTCGACATAAATATTATATTTTTGCTTGCTCGCATTATGATGGATGATAAAGCTGGTATTTGAATTATCTTGGTCGAATCGTGAATGCCAAAAGCTGAAAGACTATTTTACACTAATGAATTATTTATTCCTATGGTGGTATCTAATGTTAAAGTGTCGGTTCTATTTAGTTTTATTTCTTGTTGAACATTAGTTAAAGATACATATAATAATATAATACAAGCATATCATATCATAGCAATATCAAAACTTAATATTTAAGTCCTTTAACACGCTTTTATTAGCTTGATATGAATGTATGTAAGGGATTCTTTGAACGTCATTTCCACCCCCTTCAAAACGTCGGAAAGACCAATGACAATGAAATAATTTAAATAGGTCTAGCCTGGTCAGGATAGTGGGACTAACCCACTATCCTAACCCAGGATCTTTAGGATTAGAGATTTTCGGATTTTCTACAAAATCGTATTTTTAAGTTTTTTTTTAAAAATTATTATTTATTTTAATTATTTTATTAGTACACATTTATCTAACAGAAACCGTTTATCATTCCAGCATAAAGAGTGCCTCCTTTGATTAATTAATCTTTTGTTGATAGAATAATTGTAACCTCCAAACCACCCATTGTCACAACCCTTTTATTGTCCCACATTGTTGGGCACGGTTTTCTCTCGGAATGGGAGGGTCAACCACGCTGGTCAAGTGCGGATTGGAAGACTCTACTTTGCATTTGACAACATTATGGAGAACTTTCAGACATGCAGGTTTTCACACGATGTTTCCTTCATCTTTACAGCAGGTGACATTTTAATTTCATAAATCGCATATAACTTAAAAAAGTCATTGGTGCGTGCCGCTTGGATTTGAACCCGGACCGTTCGATTGAGAGGCGAGTTCGAAATCCACTAGGCTGCCACCGCTTTTTAATGTATTAATAATTGCAAACCAACCGATATATTTCATATTATTAATATTGGTAAGGAATATTGGTGAATAAATAATAATGTCATAGCGAATATTTGATTCACTAGCAAACATTGTTTATTAGTTAATTTTATTATTTGGATAAGATGACTTGTGAGCGATTATGCAGATGTTTCTTAAGTCGACATCTCCGAGTGGTAAATCACGCATTCGCACCCAACAGAGACAGACAGACACGCATTTACGAGTACTTCGTGTGAAAGATCTTATGTAGGTACACAAAAAAACTACTCAAATTTCAATATTAATCCTTATTAACGCTACTTTAGAAACCAAAGTACAAAATTGCGAGTTGTTGAACACTTAATCAATGTATCAATAAAATACCGATTCTTTAGATACTCGTACTTCTTGCTACGAGATACTATCATAAATTTCACATTCAATTTAATCATAAGGCGAATTTATTTTGTCATGATGGGTCTACAAGTTAATTTATCAATAAAGTCTAAAGGTAGGTATGAGTTAAATGTTAAAGTGATAGTAAACCAATTACATAATTTAATTAAGTTTTAATGTAGAATAATTGTCTGACATTTTTAGTCGAACAGGTCAAAATAACAACCATAAACACTTTTTGAAAAGTGTATTTTAACACGATTTTCGAGTTAGACTTAGGAGCAGTAGTTTTAAGGCCTCATCTTCGGTCTCCAATCTATCTATATATGTATATATAAAATTATTAAAGGTTAGTTACGACACTGCACGCCTGAGAATTTTTCATAATGTTCTCGAAGGCATGTGAAGTCTGCTAATCCGCACTTGGTCAGCGTGGTGGACTAAGGCCTAATCCCTCCCATTCTGATTATGATCTGAGAGTAGACCCGTGCCCAATAGTGGGACAAAGAATGGGTCACGATGATGATGATGACTGTTTTGTATTTGTAGAACACTTAAGGAAGGAACACTTATGGACAAAGATGGGTGCTTCTAGAAAAGTGTAAGCGGAAACCACACCAGTTTTTAAATCGGAACACCCTTGCTTAAAACGATTATTATACCCACATTAGAAATGGTAATTGGCAACTTGGGTGGTGTGGTACAGCCCTGGGTGAACGCTATATAGAACATATACGTTCCATACAAAATCTATAAAGTTTCTGCACGGTTTCAATCATTTTGTTGTATCACCTATAAAATAGCTCATACTCCTTAACTACATATTTAATAATTTCTCATCCTTACACAAAAACTGACCAAAGATTATTTGTGATTAATTTTCTACCTAATATAAACACCACGTTCCTTCATAAGCAGACTATACATGTGTGGCAGAGCAGAATTTAAATCATTTGCTCATTTATCTCCGCGCTGGTTCAGTGACAAATTGCAACACCCAGCAAACAGCTTTTTACATAAGTGCAGCACAAATTCATTTGAAAACAATGCCTATTATGGGAACATTTTTGAAACAATCACAGCCTGCAGTTTTAATCTAAATCGTTATTAGGAAACTGCTAATGCACACGAGTAAGTCGCTTAATCGTTGTATGATACATTTTGTACATGATGTTTTATAAATTATAAAAAACAATTTGCAATTAATGAATGGTAGGGTACGACGAATTGCGTGCAGCTAATTTAATATGTTTAATCTTTCAGATTCTGCTACGGGAAGACCTATCGACTAAAAAAATACTCCTTTCTTTTTAACACGCTTTTATTAGCTTGGTATGTATGTAACAAAATCATTGAACCCTGTTTACGGTAAACTAAAATCTAGTTTATGATATTTTACTCTTAGCCAAAAATTATTTGATACTACGATAAGAAAATTCGTTTCCTGAAATGGAAAAAAAAATACAAACAACGATAGATTAAGGATTAAAAGATAGAAAGGGTATTTAGATTGTAATACGATGGTCTTGGTCATGGGACGGATTGTGTACAAACGATTTAACCCTAATGTTATAAAATGAAAACCATGTAGCGAGAAACACATTCGTATTGCTATGTTACGGCGGATAAAGGTTACAACACACATGAAAAAAACAACAATAGATCATCAAAGATTCCTCAATACCTTGCAGTTGCTTCAGTCAGTCTCGCCGTGTCCGGTAAACAGTAGTCTGTTCTGCCTGACCCAACCGGATCACAATTGATCACATACCGTGAAGAACATTTGGTTCACGGCCACACACATCACACTCGCGGTATATCAAACACAGCGCTGCATACAACACACCTGCACTACGTTACGTATTTAGTTAGTAGCCGCTTCATCTCATCATGACGCAATGTTCGGTCAAACTTCATTCGTTGTCGTATTGTTGTAGTTGTATTTGCAAATATGTACAGTAATAAAAGCTTTTTTATTTTAAGATATAAATTAGAATCAAGATTTATCAAATATTTTTATATTTGTCTATACTTTGTCCGAGTGGCTCTTTCTTTATCTGGTGGGTACATACCAGATAAAGAAAGTAGAGTAGGTACTCTTATTTTAATTATATTATCGATTTACTTTAATCTAAAATTTCTTATTTATTATTTAATTATGAAAAATGCTTGAAATAAAAATATAATTTATGTTTTAATTATAACCATTATTTGATGTAGAGATATGACAAATATTTTTTCTGTCTCGATTCGACAGGTAAAGAGCAGAAAATTATTAATATGGTAGAGATACTTGAGATGAGTAACGAGCCCGTAACATTTAGCTACTTGAATCGATGCTTGAAATAAAAATATAATTTATGTTTTAATTATAACCATTATTTGATGTAGAGATATGACAAAAATATATTTTCTGTCTCGATTCGACAGGTAAAGAGCAGAAAATTATTAATATGGTAGAGATACTTGAGATGAGTAACGAGCCCGTACCATTTAGCTACTTGAAAGAAAATATCAAGGTTATTTAACAAAAGTAATACGTAAGTAGTTAAATTTAATACAATGACCCATGGCTTAATATTAGCGGTGATATTTGACGGTAATGACTTCCGGAGTTAAAACGATTTCAGTAAAAGAATGTGGTGTGGTCAATACATAGTACCTATTTGTTTATGAAAAGGCGAGTTTTGTAACTCCACAAAACAGTACAATTATCGGCACAACCATTGAGTGCATAATGGAGAACTCTCAGGCATTTTTTAGAAGTGAGATAGTAAGCAGGAGTGGGAGCTAGAGCCGTCCATCTTGTAGCCTCGGAAGACGACGCTGGTTGCGACCACGGCGTGCCCTGAGACATGAGGCCGCACAAACGGTAAGGAGCGATAGGATAGCATTTAAGAAAATGGTGCATGAACAATAAGAAAGAAAAGAATGTTCCTGCGAGTGTCATAAAATAAAGAAACATGTAGTTATATTGGTATTTATTAAGTCAAGCCGCGTGCATCCGCTGAAAGTTGTAACAACGAGAACTGCATGAATGCTTGCCGTTGCGGGGGAAATAAAATAAACGCAGTCATAACAGGAAATCGGTAGTTGCCCACAACACCGACAGCTCGTGATTATAATAAATGAAAGAATATAACGTTTTTAGGGTTCCGTTGTAAACAAGTCACTCTTATCTTATCTGTCTGTCTTTCGAGAGACGGGCGGACGATCGGCTTATTTAATGTACTTGAAGAAGTAAAAAAGAAAAATTTATATGAATTTCATTGCAAATAGGAATACTACTCGAATCTTACAGTTGAAGTTGTTAGTTTGTCAAACAGGTATTCAATATAAGTTTAATTAGAAAAAAATCCCTTTTATTGCCCGCATATTGACATGCTGCGTGGCTCGACACACACTTGACCGGTTATTTGATGATCATTGTAATAGTCCATGTCATCCTTCACTGCTTCAAGAACAATGGCAGAGAGCTGCCGATGACGCGATGAACCTTGCGTCGGAATCTCTTCAATTGAACGGATCGGATGTTACGATTAATTTTACACAGAATGATTAATGACATGTTCAATTACTGTACCAAATTACTTACGCGACTGTGGGAACTGAACAATTACTAATTTGTATCAGAGCGAAGCGTGTGTTACACGAAAACATTGCAATACACGACCTCTAAACTGTTTTAGACGGGAATTTATATACAGATTAAACATGCGCCATGAGAACATTTTGGATTTACGAGTACTACAAGCACATCACGGATCTTGAACTGAGTGTAATTACTAGTTACAATCAAAATATTACCTACAATATAAATAAGTTGTAGGTCAGTGACGTTGTTACTTTATGTTAGAACATGTAATAAGATTGTAAAGAACTGTACTTTGGTAATCTTTACCCAGTTGGAATGTGAGCATCCTCCAAGCCAAAGGTCACAGCGAGGTCACAATGAAGATACTTGGAGGCAGTTAGGTGTATAAAACACACAATTGTAATATTGCAATTAAGTAGAAGGTAAACTACAAAGCGTTTATGTTGGAGTGAATGGTTTGAATGTAGTAAAACTGGGGTTAAAGGATAGTATGCTCTTTACTGATTGAATCAATAAGTCCGTTCACTCGATGGTACCTTCGCTTAAGCGATTAGCGTGTGAAAGTGCTGTAAGGTACTAAAACAAATTCTACAGTTACTCTGACAGCAGTTTATTCAGCTAAATGTAATTAGATTTTATTTGAGGTAAAGATTATATTTACTTAAAATTATACATACTTACAATTAATATAAAGAAAGCCGATGTCCATTATTATCTACTCGATAACTCTATTTCAGCTTCGTTTTATCCATGGTTTTATCACAATTTTCTGAATAAAATAGTCCGACATAGCTACATGTCACTACATTATATAAAAATCCAATCGCAATCAATCCGTACTGGAGCAGCGTGGAGCTATGAGTTTGAAGCCTTCTCAGTTGTCAAAAGAGGCCCGAGCCTTTCAGTCGGACTCTAATGAGTTGTAATTGAATATCTTGATATCGATTGAAGTAAATTAACCAACAAATAATAATACAAACCAAAATATACTAGACTAAGTAACTAAAATGTTTGCAGTTAATATGCAAAAAATGTATTTCGTATCACAAAACAATGGAAATAGACCTGTTTGCCTGCTTTATATTCTCTTGCAGTGCATTGAAAACTTCGCAAGAATGTCTCTTATACGATATATTTACCGATTCTATCAGCCAAACACAATAACGTTTACATACATAATTAACATTTACAGAGTTAAGTTAAAAGAAAATAGTCTGTTAAATTATACTTAAAAAAGTATGTAAAATGTAAAGTCAAACTAGTTTAGCAAGTAATGGAGTAACTAAAAGTAAAATTCATAAGGGTTTTTATTGAAATGACAACCTACACACCTTCTTTAATATTACGAAATTAATTCGTCCTTATTTGAAAAATTCTTCTACCGCAATAAGCAGACAAGTCCAAAGTTAGCAGTCGCTCATCCCAGGCAAGCAATTAAATTGGCTAAGCCGCATTCTACGCATGTTTCGTAACATTACGTTTAGCATAATAACCCCCCGTTTAGAGCATCGTCAATGAAATCGCGGTTTATCTTAATTTCCCTCTAATATACTTGAATGTACGTTTTTGTTAGTCATGCGAGAATATTTTGTTTTGCAACGTTTCTACCTCCACCTACGAAATATAAGCAATAATCAAGGTATGTGATATACCTGCCATGAAGCAATACTCTATGAGATATTTATTAAAACATTCAGTAATGTTAATTTATGATATACAAGCAACCGCTGACATTTAAATAGGCGTGCAAAAATTTTTTTTTGTAAGTGCACAAGAATGTATGTATGTAAAAGTGTTGTTGTCAAATGTATTTTAAGTACGATTCTAATACAAAATTTAGCCAAATCCGGTTATTCAATAATAAGTTATTTTGTCTACAAAGTATTAATAGATTTTTTTGATACATTACTGTACGCTGCTGTATACTCTTGGTAGATGCATATAAAAGACATCAACGCGAGAAACAAAAAATATTATGCTGATACGCTAATACGCTGATATATCGAACTCGCCCCTAAGTCGAGGGGTCCGGGTTCAAAACCAAGCGGCACGCACCAATGACTTTTAGTTATGTGCAATTTAAGAATTTAAATGGCATCTGCTAAATCAGTGAAGAAAAACATTGTGAGCAAACCTGCCTAAGAGTTCTCGATAATGTTCTCGAAGACATATGAAGTCTGTGAATTCATAATTGGCCAGCGTGATGGGGTATGGTCACCCCTTTTATTCTAAGAGGAGCCACGAGCCAAACAGTGAGACAAAAAATGGTTGTTATGGAGACCTTTTAAAATACTCATATTTGCAAAAAAATATATTTGTATTAATCATTTAATTGCATTGCTGATTATAAGTCGTACATACATGTATTACATAAATTGTAATCGCTGCGACCCATAGACGTTCCACTGCTGGGCACGGGTCTCTCCCACAGACACTGCTGCGGGAGGTCTAGAGCATACTCCACCATGCTACTCCAATGCGGATTGGTGGAGGGGTAAGTGGTCAACCCAGTGTCGAATGTGCTCAAGCCACCCGAAGGTCTTCGACAAGGCTTAACGACTGTTTCCACCATTGAAAACAACCGGGACCGACGGCTTTACGTGCCCTCCGAAGCACGGTAGCGTCCATGAAATTTTGCCACTAGCGGTCACCCATCCACAAACTGACCGCGCCCATCGCTACTTAACTATTTCGATCACATTGAATCGACGCGAGCCATTGGGCTATGGACGCTACATAAATTGTAATACACACATCAAATATTATTCTCAATACTGTTGAGTTATGCCATAGTAAAAATTATAATATCCTATTGATTTTGCCTCATTACATAGTTAAAATAAAAAAAACGTTCCTTTCTTCCGTCTATAACCTCAAACAACTGTAAAATAGGCGCAACAGTTGCTGCAACCGAGAACCTATCAGCGATGTGAAGCGGAAACGTAATAATATTATGTAGTTGCGGTCAATTGCAAGTGAAATGTGAGCCGATGAGTAATTTGTTAGCGGTGTCGTTGCACAAGCGAGTCGCACAGGTCGAGGTGCAAAACAGGAGATGTGTTATACCGCATATCAGTAAATATTATCAACCGCCATCGCCAGTATCAAATGCTAGTTGAAGATATGGCCCATCATCATATCACTTTTAATGTCACACAGTAAGGCGAGGGCTTCATCGGTCAGTATGAGTAAACATATTTACCATTACAGGATTAACTATACCATATAAGTTCCATAATAAGTTTTGTTCGGAGTTGTCTTTGCCGACAGTGGATGGATGGTGATGCAACATGAATGTATTTAGTGTCACTCATATGTATCTAATTATCATCGATGAGCAGCACCTGGCTGGATTTCGTGTTGTTCAGAGGCATTTTATTTATATTCTTATACTATTAAATACATAGATTAAAGGCTTTTGCAATTTACTATGCAATGCCATGTTATGTGTGCCAAATTATGTTCAGGAATGCTAAATTTTTTTTGTCATTACTCGATTATTTATCGAGATAATAATTAAGAATTATTGTCTCGATAATAATGCTTTTGTTCCATCTTAACACAGATTTGTGTTACATAAATACAACAAACCACAACAAAGCAATTTAAGTTTGATATTTCGCGGGCGTTAAATACTGCGCCCACTCGGATGATTATACTCGTAGTTGGAAAGCCGTGTGTTAAGTATTGTTGTGTCCTTTATTTCCAAGTATCCATAATCTTTTAATATTAAGCCTCACCGATGTCAAGGTCCTATGAAAGGAGATTCGGAATCGGCGGTGACAAAATCAGCGATAGTAAATTTCTCACGGTTTTGTGTCAAAGAAAATTTAATTGCGGTATGTACTACTGTGAAACGCTAGACAATCGGTAGTATGTTAGCAACCGCAGCGACAATGTGCGTATCTGTTGGGCAAACTGTTGATGTGTGTGAAATTCATGTAGCCGCGACATAAAGTCCATTACGTGTGATGAATAGCGTCAGCTCGTCAACGTATAATGGAGCGACGACAAAAGGAGTAATGAATGGGCCGTCCTCTCGACTGCATTGTGGACTTGAAAGCTGACCAGCGATAGTAGTTCATGGCCTATAGACAATAGAATAAATAATATTCTACTACATTGCAACTATCAAAAATTATTAAGTTCAATTTCAGTTAATATTTTTCATGTTATTTACGAGTATTGATGGGGTTATTGGCGAGTATTGGGTGTGGGTTAAGACCATAAGCAACTGCAACCAAAAAAGATTTCATAGTTTAAGTTACCGGCTTACTCACGTGTGGTTTAAGTAGGAAATAGGCCGACTAGTTTCGATCGATTATGATAATCATCTTCAGGAGTGAACGCGCTCGCGGCGGGCACTGCGTACACTGACAGTAACAAAAATGATTTATTGTAGCTAATCTATTGACGAGTAAGTAATTCAACTGCAATTCCAGCGAACCTTACCAGATTTTTACGTGCTTCTGATATAATCGTAACTCTCGAGCTCAATTTGTCGCCTTACCAAAAATTTATATCCTTTATCCGATTAAATCATATCGGGAAATAATCTATGTCGGGAATAACGTAGGCAACATAACCGTTTTATTTTCAAAAGCAAACTACATTGTTAGAGTAAAATTAAACATTGCTAAGACGTTAAATTCCTCACCAAACATAGGAACTGGTAACGAGTCAACAGTTTATCTCGCCATCAACATCGTGTCTTCTTGGCGTGGCTTGGGAGCGTGCGGGACTTGGAGACATTGTGAAACTTGGACATGAGCACCGTACACGACTAACGGCAACACGTCCTGATGCCTCCGCAGAGAAATTAGCACCACAAGCCAATAGACGATACTTAAATCTCTGATCTTCTTTGAGTTAATGAAGCGTCTGAAAAAAAAAATTTTTTCAACGGCGTGTAAGATGGGGCAGGCAATTTTTCATGGGCAACCACGCTTCGGAGGGCACGTAAAGCCGTCGGCCCCGGTTGTTTGCAATGATTAAAATAATCGCTAAGCCTTGCCGAAGACCTTCGGGCAAGAACTTCTGCTTGAGAACATTTGACACTGGGTTTGCCACTAATCTCTCCACCAATGCGCAAGGTAGCATCGACATCGGAAAGCTAGCGGTCGCTCCGCGACAGGCGACTATGATCGCGTAGTTGAATGATCGCAGTCGCGTGTCGTGGTCGCTAAGAACCGAATGCTACCTTTAGAGTGGTGGAGTATGCTCTAGACCTCCCGCAGATTTTGCTTATGCGGGAGACCATTGCCCAGCAGTGGGAGGTCTATGAGTTGCACCAGCTTAGCTATGTATCTGCTGAGGTACCTAACCTCACTGTACTTTCTTTGAATATTATGAACATTGCAAATTCAGCACATTCTCACGCCATATTAAGCGTATTTCACACTTCACGCAAGACCACTTCAGCGTTACGGACTTGGATGTCATTTTAACGTAGAGGAATATTAATACACCTTAACGTACGTGTGAATGTATTACGTGATTCCCGTGTTTAAAAACCATGAAAGTAAATACACATTTTAGACAATGTTGTGACAATTTTATATAATTCAAATAGATATAGTGAACATACATTCACCAATTATGTCGTCTTGGTAGGTAGTGAAATCTGCAACAACAATGTTTTTTTTTAAAGTATGTATAATAAAGAGATTTCATTATAAGGATTATCAGATATGTTTAGTAGATACAATCAAGCGTTGACGCTCGAATAAAGAAAAACTACGCGTAGCGCGCGTAGTTATTCTTTATTCGAGCTAAACATAACTGGTGAAAAGTGGGTGTGTTCTGTACACACCTCTACCTAACTCTTCGGTAAAATACAGGCGTGATCTTATATAATTTTTAAATTCTCATTAAAATCATCTACTTAATGTTAATAAACTTTGTATTTACTTACGATTACTATGATAGTACTCGTATATCACAGATTGTTTAATTATAGTTTGAACCTATGTAGGTACAGTTGACACCAGCGGCGACTGTAGGTACAACAAAATTACATAACCACCGTTAACAAAATTTATTGCATAATATGCAATAAAATATGCAAGAAGCCTTTATATTTAACGCGGAGGTATATCTTGATGACTACGCTTTGTACTGAGGTAACAATGGATGCATTCATATTTCCAATTACGTAGTTGCCAATTCATAAGCTTATTAAA
Organism: Carterocephalus palaemon; assembly: GCA_944567765.1. Lineage (NCBI taxonomy): Eukaryota > Metazoa > Arthropoda > Insecta > Lepidoptera > Hesperiidae > Carterocephalus > Carterocephalus palaemon. The sequence continues at coordinate 5,631,364 of OX155643.1, read as the reverse complement.
ATATTTTAGCAGGTAGGCGATAAGGTGCGACGTGTGACGCATCGTCAGAACTTAGTCCCACTCGCTTGATTATGAATATAATTAATCAAAGTCATTATCAGTTTTCATTGATCATTGTTGGTGTTTTTGTTTTGCAGCAATGCCACAGTAAATTAATTACAACTGCTTTAAATTTTTAACTATGTTCTTTGTTAACTTATTTGGTACCCATCCGTAAATCGCCTGCCTAATCATGGTCTAAAAACTTCAGACAATCGGGTTGGCTAACCCTTAAGAAATCTGCACTGGAGCAGCATTGTGGAGTACACTCCATATTTTCTCAGTTCAGTTGACTCACACTGACATACACTTCATATCATCTCAGTTAAGAGACTTTAGAACATTTAAGAACAGTTCAGGATTCAATTAGTACTTACTCGTAGAAGTGACTTTTATCTTGTGGAAGAGCGGAGCCTCCTGCTACAGGCGCTCTGTGCTTAAAGGGAGGCTATAGCCACTTATTTGTGTTAAAATACCTTGTGAAGTAAATAAAGAATTATTATTATTATAAGTTGGACTTTTTTTCTCCCATTTCTGGGGTATTTTTCTACTGTCGCGGGCTATGAGCCAAACGACAATAACATTTTTAAATACCATCTGTTTCAAAATTTCTGACTATTCTGCAAGTATTAATTACAATTATTGAATTATTATTATTATTATACATATTATCATAACTCTTACCTAACTCAATTTACATTGATAACGTTTCTTTACGACTTACTTACGAAAAATAAACTTTAATTGTATAAACTTAAAACAGATGCTTACCTTACCGAGACTCCTAACGTCGTGATGTAACAGCATGATGGACTGTGACCTAACAACCAATTACTGCTTATCTACTTAAAATCTACGAGTACATGTATGCAGGTAGGTCAATCTTTCTTACGATCCTCCGCCTATGTAATGCCGGGTTGAGTGATCTGTTTATGTACATCAACTGTGATGTACATAGATCGATAAATATTGAGTTTACGTGGACTATGTTTACTTTTGATAGGATTGTAGATGCGTCTCAGGGGATTCAAATTTATAATGTCATATCACGAATTCAACTTTGTACTTTGATAGACTCAACCCTTGTAATTACTTCTTGTATCATATCAATCTAATCATAATCTCAAAAAGAATTAATTTTCTTAAACATAATGTAGTTAATGATCTATTTATATTGAGCAGCTGATCCTCCTTTTTTTTTTCATTCTATGCTTATCCATATGCCACCGACATTTTAAATAAAAGAACAATCAGTTTAAACATTCACTTTGAGCGAGTGGATCTCCGCGATATGTCATCTAAAGCTAAGTGTATATAAAAAGAGATTATTATCATATGACCTTATCGCTAATACAAATATTGTTACGTAAATTTGAAGAAAGCTAAATGCCTTGATTTGACTGTAAGTACGAATTCAATGACGTAATATTGTAGGCAGACTGATAAACAATACAACATAAATTGATTGATGACGAATGTGTAGATTGACAACTACCCAATTTATTAAATCATTGATCTACGAAAATTGTAACTTTGACCCTTGATTGGTAAGACTACAGTACTCGCGAGGGTATTAAAATCTTAGACACTGCTAACTTAACGCAAGTGTGAAACTTTTCTCCGTGCGACACATACGATATATACTATAAACGACTTAATTATGCATCAAGCACCTTGAAAACGTCACAGGATAAATACAATATTTTTATTCGCACGGATAAAATTTGTTAGTACGCGTAGTTCGGTAACAGGAAAATCATTGACATAGCGCACTGCGCGCGATTACTCTGTGGCTACGCGGTCGGGCGGGCGCGAGCTTTCCTCCCCGCCGGGCGGGCGGCGCACGCGCATGCCAGTCCCTGCGCGGCGTTACTCGCGGCAACATGTCTCCCGTGTGGATCGTGCTCGCATTGCTCCCCATACTCGGTAAGTCCCCGGACCAGAGAAAGTGATTGGGATCGACGCGACGCAGTGAAAATCCGGAAGTGTTACACACAGGACTGTTATCGTGTTGCTTACCAGCACCCTCATCCCCCAAATGTGATTAGATTTCAGAAATGAATAATACAGTGCTAAATGTATTGTATGCATGTGAGGAAATGGGTAATTGTGTTAGTGTATCAGTATCGAGGCGCGTGCGTGCGCGAAGATGCGTGATAGTGCAGGACGTCCGGGCGCGTGGGAAATAGCGATAATTGTAATTACAGGAATTAGGAAATAATTAATGTTTAAACAATCGGTTCTTACTTTGTAACTAATTGTAGTCACTAGGAAATTAAGTAGCTTATCACTGCACTTAAATTAAATTGTTTTACATAGAAATCGCCAAGAAATACCATTTCAAACGTTAGGTTGTAGTTAGTAATTTAGATATTTTATTAATATGGGTTTAACATGCATTTTTATGTTTTAATTATTTTTCTTTACTAATTAATCTAGGTTAATTAATCTAAATGACGTTAAACTAGCTTTATGCTTAATTTAAACTCCAACATCTAATTACAGAAGATATTGAAAATTAAGTAACACTGTTGCAATTTTAATCTAAATTGGATTTCGAGTCGTGAGATTACGTCCATCCGCACAAACTAATGTAGGTAACGTCGCATGCCGATACATTAATCTCGCTCACCCGATTGTGGGTTATAACGAGAAGTAATAAAACCGGTATTGGTCTGTCATTGATGGATAGGCGTAGTTATTGGAGCTTCCTTACGTAGTGCATCTCATCTGCAAGCGCTATGTGAGAGGTGCAGCCTGTACGGTACTACTGCGGCGCTTGCGCAACTATCCGATGCACTTTCCATGCCGTGCGCTCGCGCCGCGCTCGCAAGCGATCGTACATCGCGACGATAATCGATTCCCCGGATTTGCATAAGTGATTTTCTCACGGTCCGCTCTCCAGGAGAATTAGGGCGCGTGACGGCCAGAGAACGGATGCCACTCAAGGTTCCGATGCGCACACTTCAAATTTAGACCCTTTTGTTAAACGCATTAAAACCATAATCCATTTTATCCAAATATCAGCTATTCTATTAAAAATTTGATAGTCATGACGGTGATTCTTGAAAGAACTTCTAGGCCCACATCACTACGCTTGTTGACCACTTATTATCACGCTATACCAACCATTGGAACCGACTAATTTTTGTGCTCAATTTTTTATAGATATAATAAAATAGTATTACTGGCATACCGTCTCAAGAGGCTCATTCCGAGTCGGTAACAGGTGCATCGTGATAAGGTCTCAAATTGACCAAAAAAGACCGCGTCCTGAGTTGCCCTTGAAATGACAATATGGTACTCGTATTTCAAAGTTGAAAACATTTGAAACAGATATGAAAATACACATAATATTATATCATCAATTTTAAGAAATCCATACGCGATATTGTGATAGAGGCTAACTTCCCACGGCCTAACAAAATTGCTCAAAAAATTGTTCAAATTACCTTTGTTTTTGACTGTTCAAGTCATACATACTGCGTTTGCGGGTTGGTGACCGCAGTCAAAGTAACAAGCTTTTACCGGTATGCTAGAGTTCTTCACCATCTAACGATTTTACAGTAAATAATCACATGGGGCACGTCGAGACAAAAATATGAACATTAAAACGTCAAAGGTTCATAGTCGTATGAAATACGATAACTTAACATTTATAGTTGTTGCATTAAGATCAGAATTTGGCATGTTTCACTATCGAGTCTCGCGTTATATCCATCTGACAAAAATAAGAATATTTATTTGGTCATGATATCGTGAGAAAAAGTCTTACTTATATAAGCAGAAATGAAAGTTTTATTTCTGAAACCTATCGGCTAGATGTGGCACGCATTTGTCTAGAGGTCACTGATGGATGATATGTTTGCACACCTACACAACTAGAAGGCGTTGATTGATAGCATTTACGATGCGTCACTATTGAAAACGGTAGATAGATGGATGCCACAATTTTATTCTATAGTCCTATTCTGAGTTGACACACTGGGATTATTATTGTTAAATTTAGCGTACAAAGTACCAACCAACTATATGTAACCAAGTAATAATTTTTTAAACGTTAAACTAATCGTGGACGGAACGTGTCTTAAATATTTAACAACCCTATTATTGCTTTAAAACATATAGACTGTGTGGCTTAATCTCCAAGTATACTTTAACTAGAATGTTGTTGATGACTCAGTAGCGTGGTGGTGACCTTGACTGCCGAACTGCGGGTCCCAGGTTCTTATTCTGGCTGGGGCAGTTATTTATTTCTCTGATAAATATTTGTTCTTGGGTCATGGATGTTAAATTGTGTTGATTTATATGTGTCTCCCCCACCCGCACAGGCCTAGACGAGGGTATGAGTGTGTAGCTTTTATTATTATTTATCAATGTGAGGAAGCCTAAACGTAAAAAAAGGATTTTACAGTCGTAAGTTTGTAGATAAAGTGCTTAAAATAAGCTAAATCTTTGTTCTTGTTCAAGGTATGTCAAAGTTGTCATAGATGACACTGGATAGGTGGTTCTGCATGATCGTACTATCCATAAAAGCTAAATTAAACTAAAATTTTATTACTAATTAATTATTTATTTTATTCTTATTTATTCTTAAAAGCTTCTGCCAGGAGTAGTCCTTTGTCGATTCAAATGAAACCTTCTTTAACGCGACTGCTTGTTTGTAACAAACTGACAAACTCACGAGGTGCAAGACTTGTAGGTACTATTAAGTATTCTGTGGTACAGGTGATAATTCATGCGTGTAACGGATAAAGTCTACCCTCGCAAGGTTTCCGCAATCCGTATGAATTAATCAGAAGTATCATGATTCGTATAAAGTTACGCACATATTCAGTTACAAATAGGTCATTTTAATTTAATTACATTGCAATTATGTTATAATACTATTCGATGTGCAAGGCTCTTTACAATGCTACTCCTCCAATGTCGTAGTATTGTAGCAGTGCATAGCAGGGCCAATGCTATGAGTGATACTGGAAATAAAGGCTATTTAAAAAATAAACATCATCGAATAACAAAATAATATAAACCCGCACCACTTCTAAATTATTGTGCACTCAATTAAATTATAACTAGTTAATTAGTTAGTAGGTACCTAATTAGTTACTTACGCAAGGTCAATTTCTGAATAAAATTTTTGTGGTGATGGACTGATCTGATTAAGATGGGGTGACAGCCAGCCAGCTATCGAACTCGCATCTCACTCGATACGCACAAATAACTATTGTATGTTATGTGCGATTTAACGTCAGGAAACCTGCATGCCTAAGAACTGTCCATAATGTTCTCAAAGGCATGTGAAGGCTGTCAATCTGCAATTGGCTAGCGTGGTGGGCTAAACTCTCAATCGCGAGAGGAGACCCGTGCCCGCCGAGACAATGGGACAAAGAAAGGGTTGTAGTGTGGTGTAGAAGTGGGGTACGTACAACACACGGGGCAAGACTAACACTTTGAAATATCTCTTCAAGTACATATAATGTTCAAATTTAACTAACTATGCCGGTTACCGACACTGTTGTTAGTTGTTAGTTGTAACTGCGTAGTAAATTAGAATAGAAAATATGTGCCTGCGCATAACTATTCGAAATTGTCTCGTCTTGCCCACCTCAATATACCTGTTTTAAATTTTAAGTACATTTAATTCTGTATTGACATAAAAGTTGGAAATTCTTGAAGTCTGAATCGAATATCGACCCTCGGACACTCTCGAATCGCATTTCATAGCTCTGTCTTATTAGCAAGTTATCTAGATGAGCCACGATGCGATGTGCCGATTGTATACTTATAAAGTTGTGTATAAAACATAATAATTCACTAAGTTAAACAAATGGTTATTTAAATCAAACCGTTAAAGGAATAAAAACAATTACGCAGTAACAGATTCGCGACCAAAGCAAGCCGGCAAGGGTTATATCGTCACGTAAATTTTAGTGACCCGCTGACCTTTCCAGAAGATGCTCCGAGCACACCTCGCGGCACTCGTTTGCGCTCGGAACGGCCGCTCGGGCGCGCGACCTTACGCAACCGATGCTATCAAACGCTAGGGCTAGAAACGTTACGTTAAATCTATGATAGGAGGTTAACTGCAGCCTTTGAATATTTTAATGGTCGGATGATTCATTTGACGAGAAGGCGGGTGACCGGCATGGAGATCTGCGAGTATACCAATACTGCGATTGTATGATCACATGAATTTATCGTCATGTGGGCCTTTGATCGTAGCTGTCAAGTATAGACTTGACAGCTACGTCAAATAATAACACTTGTGAAAACATAACATCACGCCTGTATTTCCCCAAGCAGCAGGAGCGGTGTGTATGCACCGGGCACAATACCAGACTCCGAGCTGCATTTCAAGTTAGAATAACCCAATGTTTGTTGCCCACCCACGACGTTGTTGATCGAACCCAGGTCCTCTAGCTTACCGCTCGTTCTTAAATAAGATTATAATATGCTCTACATGAGCCTTACTCTTGTAAAAATCGTTAGATAGTGTAACGGCATACCAAAATATAAATTATATCCTAATATTTAACATATTAATTATATCAATGATCACTAAGCGCATAAGCTGGCACCTTTAGCTATGTTGCGTAATTTAATATACAGACAAAAATTACTTTTAACTTTCCTTGCTTTTAATAAATTTTTGAGTCTGTATAAAACCTTAAGAAAACTTGTTTCAGCAAGCTTCCGAGGAATAAAAGTTACCGTGGCAGATACCGTGCGCTGGACGTCTGTGTTCTGTTTACATCACAAATCTGACCTAATTAAATAATGAGTGCTGTAAAACCGAGGCAGCCCTAGTGTTGCACGCATGGGAACCTCTCCGTTTAACCTCCGCTGGACTGTCTCACCTCTCGCACTAACGTTCACTAGATTACCGCGAGTGATGCAACCGAAGCCTACTCCCAGCCGACTCAATCACGATTCACTTGCGCTTTTTACTACATTAGATTTTATAATACATGTCATTTGCGCATGAGCCTCTCGCCAGCGGTTTTAAAGATACGATATCTCTAAATATAATTTTACTTGACTAAATAGAAAAAGTTTTAACACCAATGTGGTACTTTAACTTGTTTTAGTCCCATGCTGTAAAAAATAATTTACATTCACTTGCTAAATATACTTTCTTAGTAAGAACATAGTTTGTTCGATAAACTTTGTTAAATTGAATTATACATCCATCCAGCCTTTCAGAGTCGAGATAGATATTATTTAATTGCGGGAAACCTTTCAGTGGTACAATCAAACTGATGGTTGAGATCTTTTCAACAATTACTCATGTTTGGTAAAAGCTGCTTACGAGTAAAAACCTAAGTCTAGAACTTGTTTTAAAAATAATGTATAGTATTTCATCACTTGCTTTTATGTTGGCTTGGGAACAAGCCGTGTGGGAACTCGTTAAAGGCGGTCACCGGGCTAACCGCATAATGACTGCGGTTCACTGCGTTTACTAGGTGTTGCACTGTTATCTAAAAATATTATAATTAAACGCAGTAGTTAATAATTAATGGTGTAGTAATATTGTTTGACAGTCATAAGGCTTTTTCTTGGAATTTTACATCAAAATAAAAACCATAAAACCGTTTGACGTGTTATATTTTTGTTTCTAATATGTTAAAAGAAATAATAAAGATATTCATAATATATGTATATTCAAAATAATTCTTCACATTTAGGTACTTATTATTAGTTTTAAAAAGAGGCTGTTCACCTAATAGGTTTATGTTTTTCCCCTGCCCTGTGGTTTATTGGTATTAAATCTATATTAAAAAAAAATACTGTTAAACAACTATGGTACCCTTTTGTTCAAATAAAGAATCAGATTCGCTATTGATTAACATAACGTTATAATTTCCTCATTTCGAAACTGCAGATTTATAATATAGGTAGGTACGTCTGTGATGACCAAACTATCGTAGTCATAATACCATCCAATAAGTTATGATAGATTTCTATTGCAATATTTTGTTTGTACAGTATCGATCTTTTGCTCGTTAGCTCACACATTATATTATGTAAAGTATTGCGCTTCCTAACAGGAATATTGATAATGACGGAAGACTAATTGCCAACGCACCGATAGATATTTACTTAAAATGAATATTTCACCTACATATCTTAATTAATCATTATGATCATATGAATTAGGTCATTAAAAATTAGTGTTGTTCGTCTAAAATATATTTTTCAGTTGAATGGAAGTAAAAGTTTGACGGTAACTCAACATCAAAGAGAATAACCGAAATCAGTTTATTATGCATAAAAATTATTCAAACCCGCAGCCTAAAGTTACGTAAACGTGTAAGCCTACAAACTTGATGGCACATTTTACATAATTCTAACATGTTATTGTGGACATATTATTATGTATGGGCTGTAATATTAAACATTAATATCACGACATGTGTGCTTAGTTAGTTATCCTGGACGTTTAAGGGGGGGCCCTGTCACCAGGGTGAAACAATAATGAGTTTTCAAACGTAAAAACTTGATTCAATTTTTTTTATTGACATAGTTCCCTAATCGTACGACATATATGACGATGATTAAACGTATATTTTTAATTGCTTACAAAATTCAAAGGTAAATTATTTTTGTGATATACCGTAGAAGATGGCTTAGTAAGCCTTAACGATAGACGATTTTATGGATGTAACACTTGTAACCGAAGTTTCCACCAAGTAACAATTATTTAGCGAGAAAACACACAACATAATCATTATGCAATTTGTCTTGCGGTTAATGATTACAATGCTTGTATACGCGTTAAGTAATAACAGTCTTTACCAAAGAGCGGGCAACTAAATGGAAATATTCAGTGACCTATCTTTTTATTTAAAACATTCTGTAATAGGTATAATTGTTTTGGAACGACCTTAATGTGATCAATGATATGACATAATCAGATAAATACATTTTTTTATTGATGTAAGGTAGTAAACGAGCTTGCAGCACCACACAACCACTGCCACCGATAACTGTCAACCAGACTAATAAATACTAGGAAATTGGTTAGTCCAGTTAGCAGAGAGACTTAAAAAGAAAATTTGTTGGTCAGTTCATTAATGGGTATGATGACTGGGCCAGCGGTTTTAATTATGATCCTGTTAGTTATTGTTTATAAAAGTCTAGTTGATAATTTTTAGTATAAGTCGAGACTATTATATATAAGTCGAAATCTATGTCAGTAATAGATGCGTTGCTAACCCTTTTGACTAAGGTCGTCGCCTATAAATAAGTGTGAACGGAAACCACACCTTTCTGACCTGACCACAATTGCTTTAAAAACAATTATCACGCGGAAGAAAGACAATAAATTGCTTAAAAAAAATTTTTTTTACATAATGTTAAAAATTTGTCAATTTTAATTTATGTTTAATGCAGTGTTTACTATAGCATATTTCCGTAGGCCATGGCCACCTTCTTTTCACCTCTGAGAAGGAGCATATTCCATCTCGCTGCACGTGTGCGCATTGGCGGATAGCTGCCAAGTTTTTTGGTCTTGTGAAGGCCTCCGACATGACTTAACGACATTTATTTTACTAAAACAACTGAAAACGATTTCTTTAGAGGGAGATCGCTGTTGCTTTATATCATCGATCGGTTGAAAATTTCTCAAGCCGTGCGACTATGTGAAGAGCCCATCATAGTGTTTGATCCATACCCATACATGAGAAGTTTTAAAAAAGAAGTAGAGATATGCCATAGGCGCTGTAAAAGTGAAGCCACGAAAACGTCCCAGATTAGGACGTCTGTTTAGTCTGCATTTCGCAGAGTAACGAGCACAACGCATGTTAATTTTTTTATTAGAACATTTTTAGTCTAAATCTTTTAGTTTTTAATCTATAGAGGCACTGAATTCTATGGAGGTGGCATATCTAAATCATTGGTTTAACCGTTATTAATTTTCCGTGTAGGAGGAGCTGAAAGGTTCAACTGTCGCACTCGCATCCTTGGCGCATACTATGCTGACGTCAAGTCCGGATGCAAGGCTTTCCACGTGTGCGTGAGGGTGGCTGGGGGAGGGATCCGGGACTTCAGGTTCTTCTGTCCCCCCGGCACCCTGTTCCACCAGGAGGCGCAGACCTGCACCGACTGGGGTGACGACGACCCTCTCGCCTGCCCCGCGGATATCTACGACGGTCAGTTCGATCTCTACAAGATCGGATCCGGTGAGCGCTTTGCTACTAACAACGCTGTATGTAATGCCGTTTGTTTTCTTCGCTGGATAGTTAAAAATATCGTGAGATAAATTTAATGATGTAGGTATTATAATAATTTATCTGTGATTTTGCAGGTAGAACTACAAAATTATTAAGTTTAGGGAGTTTTAATATTCCAGATTTTTTAATTTATCAGGTCAATTTTATTGAGCACATTCAGCAGATGCTGGTCAATAGGTACAAGGTACTTAATAGAATGCCAAGGCTGCGATATATCGAAATTAACAAACATAAAAGGCTGAAACATCCACTTTACTTAATGACGCTTAGTAAACTGTATCAAGGCTATGTATGCTTTCCAATGTAGATGGCAAATATTTAATTAAAAATAATATTATCTTAGCCTCAAATAATAAGTAGAGTTAAATCGATAAGCTTTGGCAGTTTGCTTGCAAAACATTTGACGCACCCTATACACAGTCCATGCACGATTCATCAGAATGAAAATACAGTGATACTCAGTGAATATGAATCGTGCATCCTGTGTTTGGATATAGATAGAACTTAAATAAATGGCTTGAATTCTTCGATTGCGTATCAAGCTTTAGCCTGCTGTAATAATGTATTGTAATTATGGTAATTTGATGATTAAGTGGTCCCACCGATTATTGATTTATCGCTATTATATTTAATGTAACTATAATCAGTGATTAGCTGAATTTGTCTCCAGCCACGAACAAGGGGACAAAGGGACTTATTTTAGTTAATATGAGTTGATAAAACAAATATTTCGTATTACGATATTGGGATTACGGACCGTACAGGCTCACTAGTTATACTCTTAGTGAGGAACAACTTGTGGGATCTTAGTCAGTGTGTAATCAGTGTACTCAGAATTCAGTTCTGAGGACCTGCAGAGACTTTGTTACTCAGAGCTTTTCTAGAATTTCAAAGAAACTAAAGATTAATTACTCATATTGAGATTAATTGACAATGATGAAAACAATAATTTGTTTAATAACATTATATGGATATTATACTGATAGAAATTAAAAATGTCTATTTGGGCTGCTGGGAAAAAAACATTTTATAGTGGTTACGTACGTCAAGTTTGTACAATCATTTCAACGATTTTAATACCCGCAGGGTTTGACACGAAGAAACTGTCGGCACCTGTGAACCGGGACGACGAAACCGAGTTTGGTCTTCAACGAGCCGAGACCGGCGACCGACGCCTCTCGCAAAACAATGCCCCGTCGAATGGCGCTTCGGACCTAAGAGCAGCGCATTCATCAGACTTCTTCAGCGGCCAGCGCGACCGCGGCCGGGATGAGCCCGTCCCCCACTCGCCGTCAGCGCCTGCCCCCCAACGACAATCGTTCAGACGAGTCACGACACCCCGCTCCGTACCCACAACCACCCAGTACACCCAATATACTACTGTGCCCTCCCTCGCACCACCACAACCTTCCAGCCCCTCACAATACGACCTTAACAAGCGCAAGCTTATTAGAAAACGTCCAATTTACTCAACAACGACACTCGCGCCTACCACATACGCTCCCAGCACCACCCAAGTATTGACGTATAATGACCAGCAAAACTCTAATCAGCAGCGAAACCAGTTTAAAAACCATCAATATTTTATCCCCACCACTGCGAGTATCCCTCCTCAATACAGGGACGAGTATGTAGAGGTGAGCAGGGTGACCCCAAAACAAAACAGATATTACTCTAACAACCCAACTCCGACAGCTCTTGCGCAGTCGACAACAACACCTCCAGCGACCAAGAAAGAGGGGCTTGTAGAAATTTACAATTACGAGTCTCAATCCACTCCCGGTTATCAATCACAAAATGAGAACAGACCATTCAAAGTACGTAATAGCTTTAACGTTGTACCGGAGGCACAAAGAGAACCCGACTTCGTGAGGACTAAGAGTTTAAATGGAAACTACAACAATGTTCGAGGAAGTCCTTCAACAACAGTAGATTACAATTCATCTCGTGGCTTTGTCACCAGCACCCCAGCATACAGGAACTTTAACAGCGTGTCCTATGAGCCGGAAAAAAATAACTTTGCCCAATACTCAGGAGGCAAACAAAGCAATTACAATTACAATGATTCCCCTTCAACCACGCCAACGACAACAACTTACGCTACTACCCCAGCCAGCCATTCTTCAAGTTTCAACACAGCGGCATACAATACTAACCTTGCTTTCAACACCCAATCAGCAAACTACGCTGAGAGTGACGAAGACGATGGACAATACCGACCACCGCAGGGAGAGGACGACGGCCAATACAGGCCGGAACTTTATGAGCGAGAGAGAGAACTTCTATCAGGCGCTCACTCTCTCAACATTGCTGCTAGCGGAAACAGGCTACCCGAAGAACGCGAAAAGGCCCACGGTAAACAGTCGTTGCATAAATCGAACTCCAAATCAGCCGCTGTCCCCAGACCGTTCAGGCCTGCTCCAACTCCGTTTGCGCCGTCTACTCCTGAAATTTATACGACCACATTGAGGCCACAGACGGAGCCCTCGAGCACCCAGCGAGTATTTGATTATTATCAGACGTACACTACGACATCCAGGCCTTACGAGCAGCCTTCGTCGCCTGAGCCGACTAATTACGTGCAGTTAAGTAACGCTCCCGTCAGGATAACAACAACATTAGCGCCTAGGAATATTGAACAGCGAGTTCCAAGCCGTGAAACTGTTCCACCACAGGTGGCTTCCACTTCTCCCCCGAGACCGCCGTCACGGCCGCCTCACTTTGCCAATCCTGCCAGTAAGAAGGAAGACAACAGCTACGATTACGCCTACTACGATTCGGATCCAGGATTCTCAGAGTATGATCATATAGAAGAGTTTGGCAGAACTAAATCTAGGGCATAGAATTACTTTGTATAATGTACACTATTCACTGCCATTGTTTTAGTCGCCTCTTTAGATAAGTTTTGTAAGAGATACAATTTATTAAGGTAAGAATTAGACAAGGTATTCTTGTACAATCTTCAAAGTAAAAGCAACAAGTTCTGGAGATTTTACTGAAACATCAAATGTCTCGTTGGAGAGCAAAGGGAAATACGACGATTTATAGAAAAGACGAGGATTTTTCCATAAAAATGAGCGGCAATAATTACTCAAGTTATATTTGCCATACTACGAATACGTTACACGATTCAGTTAATTATTTTTTCCGGCTCATTTAGTATCTAAAGAGGCTTACCAGTAGTAAAGTTACCCTAAATTATTTTGTGATATTATTACGAATCTATGTTCGATTAGGTAAGTTATAATTATAATGGTTGTACGTAATATATATCCAGCCACAAATGTATCTAAAGAGGATCCTGCAATTTATGCTTAAGCTGTAGATTTATTTCTTTCTCATAAAGTACAATATTATGAGTAACAAAACATAGTAAATACTTCTTTGTAAATAAAGTTTTCGTGAAAACAATGGCTTGTGTTGTTATTCCGTGTACACTAACCACATAAAAAATATGTAGGTACGTTATCCATGCATCATCATGCATGTATATGGGAAAGTAGTAGTAGTAGTAGTCTCATATTAAAATGCAATGCAGGGCTGAAAATAGCCCTGCGAAAATGGTACTTATTAGGCCGAAATTATAATACAAGCCGATTAAAGTCTCAATGTCAATTAGTATTTTACCTTACTTTATACGGAATCTCTATTACGGAATAGTAATTTTAAAAAAAATGTGTGTACTTATACGCGTTAGAAGATATACTTCTTTGATAACCTTTGCAAGAACAACCTGCACTGTCGATGTCTTATTTCAATCAGCATGACATTGACGTTGTCACAAGAAGAACAACTGAAAATAAATAATTTTCGAGAAACGGCGCGCACCAATCACTTTTGTACGATAAGTATGATTCAAAAAATTAAATGTCACCTGCTGCAACGGTGATAAAACATAGTAAGTTAACCTGCATGCCTGAGACTTCTACATTTTATTTTCAAAAGCATGTGAAGTCTGTCTTGAACTGAACTGAAACTGTCTGTTCCGTTTTATTATACCTAGTATAGACCGAGATAGGCGAGGATAACGGGCGGGTCGTTGGTGACCGCTAGAGGTAACATTTTATGGGCGCTACCGTGCTCCGAAGGGCACGGTCCCGCTTACATATGGCAAAAATAATCGTCGAAAACGAAAAAAAAATCGTCGATCATTACAAAGCTAGTGCCACCTAGTGTCGAATAGCGCAACAACAATGGGTTATGGTTATAAAGCTGTGCAGCAGTTACTACAACTATTCAAAGCTAGATGGCAGTATAAAAGAGAAATTGTCATTTGTAAGAAATAATGCTAATGGCCGGAGAGCTGGCACCAATTTTTGGGTAGGTATTTGAGGCAAGCTGAAAACTTGTCCAACGCCTCTCCTATTATACCCCAACACGGAACTGCAGACCTGGCTGGTGAGTAGCGGGACAAAATCAAAACCTATATAAATTTAAAAGCGTAGCGTAGCGTCCATAGCCCCGCATCAATAAAATGACATGAAATGAAATGATAGAGTTAAGCGATGACGGGCGCGATCGGTTTGTGCATGGGTGACAACTAGTGGGAAAATTTCATGGGTGCTACCGTGCTTCGGAGTACTAAATTTGTTTTCACCATTGAAAACAATCGTCAAGCCTTAACGAAGACCTTCGGGTGGCTTGAGAACATATACATATCTATTATTAACTAGTGGACGCCCGCAGCTTCGCTCGCGTTACACATTCACTAACTTCAAAAACGGCAAAGCTTCATACTAACTTTGCACCCCCGTTTTACCCCCTTAGGGGATGAATTTTCAAATTTTTCTCGCCGTAAAAACCATCCTTGAACTTCAACGAACATTTAAAAAAAAGAATTAGCCAAATTGGTCCAGGCGTTGTTGAGTTATGCGCTTACCAACACATTTTGCGATTCATTTTTATTATATAGAAGATTAAGAAAACCTTTAATTTATTTTGACATTAAAATTAACACGATTTATTAATATGTTCCTAATCTAACATAGTCCTTACTACGCTCGGTCACCTGATTCTTGCCAATGGTGTTTATGTTGTAGGTCAACCAGTAGGTATTTACGTAAATAATGACAGGAAAATCTCTTTGTCTGAGGACTTGTTAGTCATAATAATAATAATAGCATTTTTTATTCTTTAATGTAACAAGGAAATATGTAACTTTTATGACTTAAAATTAAGGTTGAGTAAAAATTTATAATACTTAAATTCTTTATGGTCGAGCTCTAACCAGCATTTAAACTAAACTATTGTCAATTAGAAATAATTCCAGTGCCTTATGAATAAATAGGGTTTTCTATTTTAAAATTATCCGAATCATCTGGGTGTATTTAAGAACAAACACTTCTTATGTACCCCATACCATACATATACGTACCTATACACTAAGTAATAATGTACTGCCAAAATTAAATAATAACCGTCATTGACCTTTTATGCCTTCGTGAACTAACAACCGGTGATTAATCTATCCATTCACCTTCTGTAGCGTCTGTATATTAAGTAGGTATAGCACTTTAATAATTACTTGGTATAGGTGAACTACACACAAATATTGAGCTGACGTATACATTATAGTAAAAATCAAATAGGTTATTCTGATAAAAAAAAGTGTGTGTGTTTGTGAATAGTTTAGAGTGACGTAGGCTACTTTTTACCCCTGTAAAACATCCCCATGGGAAGAAATCGATGTTTTGTTATTTGCTAGATATTTAGTTCCAGATGTTGTTAATAGATGGCGTTAGTAAAATTCTTTTGCAAGTTCTTATCTTAGTATCTTTTAATCGTGGAACTGTCATTATTCATCCACCACAAATGTGTCATGTATGATAAACTACTCATTGTTAATTCCATTTGAACGGGACCGACGGCTTAACGTGCTCCGAAGCACGGTAGCTACTATGATTTTTTTGCCACTAGCGTCATCCAACGCTTAGTAAAAATTTATTCTCATCATTTTTCCCTATCGCGCCAAAAGAAGTATAACTTCAAAAGCAAAACAAAATAATAATAATTTTTATTTTGACGACTCTGTGGCACGTTTACCATGAACGCCAAACTATGCGACCAATGTTCGGCATATATTTCGTTGAAATCTAAATCTATATATATAAAAAGAGAAGCTGACTGACTGACTGACTGACTAACTGACTGACTGACTGACTGACTGACATATCAACGCAGGGCCTAAACTATAAGGGTTAGAAACTTGAAACTTTGCACAGGGGTTCCTTTTATAACATAGGGGAGCACTAAAACTTTGCCGTTTTTGAAGTCAAGTGGGCAACCCGAACGTCTGCCCGAGACGTCATTAATGGGTCTAATTCTACGCGAGCGAAGGATTGTAGACATTCTAAGCTAGTGAATACTAAATGAAACAGTTTCTCATCATACAAAATTTATTTTATAATAAGTATCACAATAACATACATTTTGTCAAATGTAACATAGTTGCATAGCATCGTTGTATTTCAACGGGAAATAATTAGGTACCTGCAATAGGGTTCAATGTTCCCCTTCTACCCAAGTCAGCAATAAATAATACCAAATTAATAATAGACACTAGGTCATCATAAGTATGTATGAAAGAAAACTTTACTACGAGTACATGGATTAGCTCCTTTACGTACGAGTGAGTGTCTGCCTTGAAAGTGGCGCCATAATTTTATCTAAAATAACATTAAAATAAATATTTAATGATCACTGTGGGTAATATGTATGTATCTATGTAAAAAGGAGCCAAATCTCTTCACAAACAAAGATAAAAGTACAGTGATTTTCTTTGTATATACAATCAGATGCTTTATTTTAAGGTTCATTTTTATACCTCTTTATTCAATCCGAAATACTCGTATGTCGCAACATTAACATATTATATATAAGTAATTTTAAAATAATTATGATGGTAGGTTAAGAAGTAATTGTAAAATGATTTTGTTTCATTTTGTGTTCCATAACTCTTGAACAATATTTGGTATTCATGAACTACTTACTATACCTGTATCATATTTGTTGAAATGTTGTTTAGTAAGAATCTATGGAGTAGAGTCAAAGTAGAGTGGAGAGCCTATGAGCGTATTTTTTAATTTATTTATAAAAGATAATGAAATATGAAAGTAAAAAACCTGTTCAGTGTCTTAAATCTACTGACACTGTTCCGTAAAATTAAATTAATAAAAATATTAAAAAGCTTACACATGTTTTATTCGACTGTTTAGTTTGTTAATCTGACACAGAAAACATCCAAAATGTCGGACGTTTACAGAAACACTATAAAATACATGGGCATGGAAATTGGCTTTGTGATGATTGTGTCAGTTTAATTAAACATGCTACATGATAATATGATGCTTTTTACATGATATCACGTCAAATGATGAAGGTAATCAAATTTATTCATGGTGGCGCAGTTTCATATGCGGAGAGCTCAGAGCACTACGCTGCAACCGAAATATGGCCTCCTCACATGGTTGCTTGTTGCTTACGTAGTAAACTACAAAACCCTGTCGACAAATCTACCCCCCCCGTAGGCTTCTGAGGTAGGAGTAAGTAAGTAGTAGTAGCAACTAAGTAGTTTCTCACATTTTCTCTTGCGTTGGAAAGCGCGAACTGTTCCCGACAACAAGGAAATCAAGAAAATGAGAAAAATCAGGTGCATAGTACAGCAGGTATACAAATATATATACGCTGTATGAAAATCCCCTTTTAGTGATATCATGTAAAATTTATTTCAAGGCAAGTTTAACATGACAAAAATAAAAATCCTCTAATATGGAACACATTTTGTTCCCGTTCACTCAATAAGTGTACAAACATATTAACATAGAGTTTACCACACAATTTAACTGACAATGAACACAACCGCACCGGTGACTGATTGCAAATAGGACAATGGTTTGAAGGTACTTAAATGTGTTAAGAGTCCACGAGTTAGTGACTATTTGCGCGGGGGGTTTACCATATTATGTTCACATTCATCAATGTAAGAATAAGTAAATCGTATTGTTTAAACGGTTTGCGTAATCATAATCTACTTTTAATATAAATCTACCACACCAATTAGAACACTGGCCTTGAAACCCGTGTCGATCCTATAGCATCAGGTTTAATAAATTACACCTATAAATCTTATTAGATTAGCTATTGCTAGCCAGTAACTAATTGAGCTTAACCTGAGCGTAGAGCGCTCTTGGTGCTGGATGAGATTCTCTTCTCCAGTCCACTGCATAGCAAGAACTGGAGATAAAAGATCAGACTCTACAAGTAAAACGTACTAAGTATCACCCGGGCCACGTGATCGGTCGCTCGACAAAATGGAAGGAACATCGCCAATAACAAGCCGTTCGCAGTACCAACATATCCAATAAACCAATCCCGTCATGTCACTCGAAACAATTCGAAAGTACAATGGACTAAAATGACCACGATCGATGATGAGCTGAGTTATATTGGTGAGTTTGTACCAAGATAGTTGGCTCAAATCTGACTTAAATCTACCAAAGTCAGCGGCCGAGATTCGTGGCCCAACCAATATTCCTACTAAAGTCTATAAATATTATTTACACACAATAGTATCACTTTGAATCACTGTGACGCCATCGCTCCGGCCATTCTTTGGCGCACGTCTCCCAGCCCAGAGCCGTTGCTGAAACCGTTGAGGAGAGGCAACATCATGTCTTTCGTTTCCGTTTTGATAGACTCTGCTGCCTCCTCTTCCTTCTTTGCCTTCGCTCTGGCAGCAGCCTGTAAAATAAAGCAAAAATTAGAATATCGCCCGCTGCCCACGGCTTCGCCCGCGCCATAGTATATACTGAAATATTGAGATTGATTTTTTATCCCAAGAGAACACATTATCGGGATAAAAAGTATCCTGTATGTTATTAATCCAGGGTGTCAACCACTCCAATACCAAATTTTATCAAAATTGGTTCAACCGTTTGAGCGTGAAACAGTAACAAACATGTTTGTATGTTGCACACACCACAAACTTTCGTCTATAATGTATTTCGTCTATAATTATATATATTTGTTTTAAAATGATTGGACTAATTACAATAAGTAGCGGAGAAGTAAGGCGCTCGTAGTTATACGGCTTGAGGCATTACCAACCGATCGATATTTGGCAACTCGATATTGTAAATTGCAGCATAAAAGGCTGTAAAAGTCGTACTGAATGAAAATAAGTCAACTATTGCTACCTTAAACGCGATTCTCTGAAGTCTACCTATTTTCCTTCTACGGTGCAATACCATACAACTACTATAGTGTTCAACAAGCAAGTAACAAATTCGGTTTCAGCTGGCAGTATGATCTGGAGCTCAATTTTTGTATAGCCCGCCGCCCGATGAGCAATAATTACAAGTCGTATTTCGATCGTCAACCAATACCGTATCTGGTATTAAATACTCTAGGTACTGGTGAGCCAAACGTTCGATTAAACAGTACGGTATTGATTTTATATAACGATAAGGAGTCTCGGTCGAGCGATTAAGTCACGCGAGCGATACAAAAACAGAGCTCCAAGATAGCTAATAGAAATTTTCTCGAGCGCATTGGAGAGCACGCTAAGTTAAGCCCGAATGTTAACTTAATGTAATAGTTGTTTCGTCATATCGGAGTGGTTAAGGCGGCGTAAAACCTTGTATCTGGTTGGCCTAAACACTCTGCCAAACCGCACACGAGCAACGTGGGGAAGTTTCCTCCCGGCTTTCTCAGATCCGCGCCCAGCAGTAGGTTGCTAACGCAGCCAATAAGTACCTTGGTCTTCTTGAGGTAAGCCTGCTTGTAGAAGTCCGAGAATAGATAGTAGAAGAGAACGGCGTGCATTCCGATCCACCAGATGAAGGCGCGCGGGTAGTCGCAATCGATGAACAGCAGCTGGAACGCGTGGAGGAACACTAACACGAACTGAACCTGCAAAAAACGTTATTTTTTTTAATTTGTTAAAATTATAGAATTTATATTATCTAATTATGAGGATAAATTTAATTTCAGAACTCAATGTTAATGAAGAGAAGAATTAAGGAAACCTATTTATGTTTCCGGAGTTATGTTTCCGGGCGTAAACATCTGCAACACAATTTCAACGTAGCAGCTCTTCAAGATCATATTATTATTTATGCTTGTATCGTCTTTTTTACTATGTTGAAATATGGAAATAAAGGCTGAAGCGCTCATGGCCCGTGTCACGGGCTCGCGTCGATCGTACGTCTTGTCTGAGTGAATCTAGAGGCAAAATTTGATCAGTGCTTAGGTATGTGCTTCGGAGAACACGTAAAGCTGCCAGTTACGATTGTTTGCATAGCGATCTCAAAATCGATTATACTCGTACTTAGAGAAGATGAACGCTATCTAGTAAAGCTAAGTATTTTCAAACTTAAATTATTTTGATCCCACCACGTGGAAAAAGACTAGCATGTGTAAGCAATCTGTTACTTATAAAATAAAATCACCAATTGAAATCAATGTTAATCGCCTTACAATGACAATGTTTTTTTTAAATTGCAAAACAATACAATTTTCTGAAGCGGCGAAACATTAGCATATGAACACGGATACATTAATATGAGTAGGTATATTTAAATACGAAATAAAACCAACTACGAGTACATCGCATTTGGTTTTTACGGCTTACATTTGGTATTCGACATTTTTAATAGGTAGGTAATATATTATTACCTACTATAAAATTAAAACCAAAGGACTGACAAAAAATTAAACAAAAAATATTTCAAACGTGAACAGTATGATTTTAAGGTTAAACGAACCGTAGCCAAAATTTAAATTTAAAAAAAAACGGGGATTTCACCCGTCGCGTTGGATCCATCTATCGGTGGATTGGGATTGCTACTATTTTTGAGATAATGTGATTCCATTTCAACTGGTGATACCATTTCATACGGTGAAATGGTAGAATTTCCCCGAGTCAAGCGTTGAAGTATGACTCGTGAGTGTGACGCTGAATAAAAAAGCTAATTAATGACATTGGTTTTATGTCTATCATACTTATAATTATCATTGTTTTTTAATTATCATCTAACTAAAGTAATCGTATCTGTAAGATTCGGAGTAATGTCGGCGGCAAAACGCAAAAATAATTTTTATTTTGATAACATAACGTAAAGAATGAAAGTAATTGCAAACCTTTATAATTGTTAAATTTATGTATATAAATCTGGAATCGATGTCATATAGAGTATAAGAGATACGTTCTTTAGTTTTGAGTCTACTATATATAAAGTGGCATATGGCTTACAATATCAAGGTCCGATTACCTTTTCCTTGCTTTTAAATCAATCAATCACTGACAATTAGTATTATACTGTATGCCACTATTCAAGAGTATAAAAAAAGGGAACCAATTTTTTGAGCTGTTAATTAAAATGAAGTTAATTCACTAAGTAATAAGTAAGGAAGAACTTATAATAATAATTTATATTTAAGTTTTTATTTCTTTTTCGTTTCGGACATTAGTTTTTTTTAGGCACTGATTTAAAGAGGCAGTTGTAAATAGCAGTTTTGGTAAGTTAAAAATTATAAATGACACGTTTAATAACTAGTTCAGCAGTTAAAACTAAGCAGTAAAGTAAACAAATGAGTAATTAAAAATAATGAAATGGATCAGTGAATAAAGAAATAAAAACTTAAATATAAATTATTATTATAAGTTATTCCTTATGTACTTATTGCTTAGTGAATTAACGTCATTTTCAAATTGTTATTTCGTGTACCAGCTTTGTTTATTTTTTGTCTCTTATTTTATAATTGTTATATTACACCGTAAATAGCTCATAAGAGCGCGGTCAACGATTATTATTTTTTACATGCCACATTTTATTTTAAGGAATAGTAAGGAAGAACCATCGTTCTGCCCTTAAGTCAGAACTCCAGACATTACGGACTTATCCATATTCGAAAGAACAGTATACGAAATATTTGTAAATTTGTGACAAAATTATTCAAGAAACCAGCATGTCGACTGTCCAAAAACAAGCATTTAACATAGCTAACCATTTGCAGTGCTGTGAGGTATTTCTTCCACCAGAGGTACTTCTGAACTTGAGGGCCCAGGGCCGCGAGCAGGTAGTAGGAGTACATCACGATATGGACGAAGGTGTTCAGCATACCGAAGAAAGTTGAATGGCCGCCTGTGGAAATAAAAAAATGAATTGAGAAATTGCACAGTACCTTGTAGGTACATACTGACGCAAGTAATTACCTATTTCAAGCAAGGTTTTTTATTCAGTAACCAGATTGGATCCATACCAGTAATTTAATTAAAATTATGAGCCTTGTTTTTTTTTAATATTAACATATTTAATCAGCGAGCGAAGAGAGATTAGTTCTACTCAAGGTTCATGACTTAAATGAATTAAATAATGTAATATAATAAATAACATAACATAACATCACGCCTGTTTTTCCCCGAAGGAGTAGGCAGGGTTATTATTTCTTTCACCATCCCACAGTGTGGAGGCTGGGGACACATGAAACAGGCGTGATCCTTTTGCCATACACCATACAGGTACAGATCCACTCCCGGCAACTATTCAGAGTTTCAAGGTACAAAACCCCATTAATACTTTGCACGACCCGGATATCGAGCCTTTGGCTCAGCAGTCGGCCTAACGACCAATAGATAGACCAACGGAACATTCGCATTCAATTCATCATCATCACAATCCTTTCTTTGTCCCACTGTTGGGCACGGGTCTCCTCTCAGAACTGGAGGGATTAGGCCTTAGTCCTCCACGCTGGCCAAGTGGGGATTGGCAGACTTCACATGGCTTCGGGACATTATGATGAACTGTCAGGCATGCAGGTTTCCTCACTATGTGTACTTCACCGTTACAGCAAGTGACATTTAATTTCTTAAATCGCACATAACTCAGAAAAGTCATTGGTGCGTGCCGCTGGGGTTTGAACCCGGACCGCTCGAGTGAGAGGCGAGTTCGATAGTAAGATCACTATTGTCATTAAATAAATAAAGTATACAAAAATACCAGATAAAAATCTACATTTCACAGGTGAAAAATACGTGTTGACAGCTGCTTCAAATTTTATTTGACTAACTTGAAGCAACAAAAACTTATGTTATTTTAACCGTGAGTTTAGGAACCTTCAGAGATTTGTACTTCCTAGGGTCTTGATACCGTAATTTAGGATCGATCAGTCTTATGATGCCAGCCGACGGCACTTCCTTCTCATAAATTTTAACCAGAATATTTCGACATAATGATTTATGTTTGATTAATTGAATGCAGCCGTGACAGCCCAGTGGAGAATGCCGGGAGTGACGGATCTGCGCCATACAATAGATTTTCTATTTAAATTAAATTAACTATATTGTATCAGTCTCAGGCTTACGAGCAATTATGTTGTTAGCTGTCCGCAAACATGAATTCGCTGCTGAATTAGTCTCGTTAAGCTGAAAACGCAACTGAACTATAAGGTTAGGTAACATTATTAGATATTTTGTATTGGAGTCACGTTTCAAAACAGAATTAATTTACGTGTTACCGACACATATTACCATATTCCACATTAAACTTCTTAAATAACAATATAACGGATATATATAATATCCTACGTATTTTGGTCCTAATGGTTTTTTCCAGTCGTGGACTGCGAAATAAAAAATAGAGCGTAATATTTCCGCTCGCGCTGCAAGTAATTACAACTATCGAGAGGATCCATCTAACGTGTACTCGTATTTTATGGCGTATTTATCATTTATTTCATACACAAGGCAAAACCAGTCGGCGTACACGCGGCCTAGCGGTTCCTTATAAAAAACAACAACAGGGTTCATTTTTTTTTAAAGCATAATCTTTCTTTATTTTTCTATTAAAATTTCCTAATAATAATCGCTAATAGTGTCATCTACACAATCTACTAACAAATAGTCTGATCAAGAATTATTAAAGAAATGACTGAAGGTATAATAAAGTTGTTGTCAGTGATATATAGGTAGAAAGGGTGAGCATGATGTGTCTAGAAAAATGTTTAAAACATACGAGTAAGTTAATTGGCATAACGACAAAGCCTAATATAGAAGCGCAGTACACGCTCGTCCACTGTTTTATTTCTAGAGAACTCGTAGGAAAGGATCTTGTTTACTTGATCACGGCGACGGCGACGGTCAAATAGGTACGAGTAGAAGTTACGAGTTTACAACGGTTCAGTTTGTTCAAGGCATCACGCAAACATCTCAATGTATTTGTGATGTTGTACTCGCCTTTGTACGTTACATTACTAAGCTTTTGTTATTAAAAATATTAGCCTAACTAGTCCAAAGTAAATCATTACGTTTTGCTTTTAGCTAATTCTTGAAGATTCTACAATCTCTCATCCAGACTAATGTTTTTTATTTAACTTTGACGTTTTCGTTTTCGATGTGTGTAGGTAATTAAACAACTTTAATCGTTTTTATTAAAGATCGTAAGTTTAAACTTCCACATACCTATTATATTAAATATTTTGAATTCTAACTTAGAATTATTACAACTTATATAAATGTATATAGTTGCTTATAATATATAGTAACCTTACAGTGTTTGCTATTAAATAAACAATCTACTCGCTCCGTTGTTTCGTGAATTTACTAGATAGTTATCTTGCAAGATCAACTTTATTTATTGAAAGGACTACAGGAGTTCTAGTGAAGAAGATAAAATTTACATAATTTTCCATTTTACAAATCACTTCGAATACGTAAAAATATATACAGTTGGGGTTGCGCTGGTCAGTCAAGTCAGGTCAGTGACTGCTAGTTGGTACCTACATATAAATGCCTAAAACTTATACCAAAAGTGTACGTGTGGCGTATGCTAATTGCTAATAAGACGCAATGGTTATGATACAAGAGTAACATAAGACTTAAACTCTTATACAAGTCGAGCTTCAGATTGTAGCCTAAAGCTATGATTTAAAATCGTCGGCTCGCGTCGATTCAATGTGATCGACAGACAACATCAACGGGTGCAGTCGGTTTGTAGATGGGTGACCGCTACATGGCATGCATGGCAACATTTCATGGGTGTCACCGTGCCCTCTGAGGGCATGATAAGTCGTCGGTCCCGGTTGATGGTGAAAACAATCGTTAAGCCTTGTTGAAGACCTTCGTGTGGCTTGAGAACATTCAACACTGGGTTGGCCACGTGCAGCATACTCCACGCTCTAGACCTAACACAGATTTATCTGTGGGGAGATCTGTGCCCAGCAGTGGGATATCTGTGGGTTGCAGCTATGCAATTTAAGTACCTACTATTTAATTAATTATTAATCTTAGATAATATTAACTCTTGTAACCTGTTTAATATTATGAAGAATGAGAATAGAAATCTAAGTTACGGGATAATAGTATCTATTCATTTTGAATATTGATCTAAGATATTACAAGTATATTATTATATCTGACTATAATTATTAGAAATTTAATTACATATGCAAAGTCAAAGTCAGTCAAATAATTTATTTCGCTATGTGGTGATTGGACACACTTTACGTGATATAATATGCCATTCTAAACCGATTAATATAAAGCAACAAAACATTTATTTACTTAAAAATTTAAAGGATTAGCTATTGATCATCGAATGAATAGATAATCCTACAATAGTAATTACTTTATACTTATGCAGAACATTATTTTTTTCGATCAGCCGAGTATTTTTATAAAATATGAATATAATATAAATCTCATAAAAATCAATCAACTCTCATACTTGACAAAATTACTTTGAGTGGATGGTTCCCTAACCTACACTTATAAAATTTACTGAAAACCATAGTGATAACCTGTTAGAGATTAGAATGCATTCAGAAACATAACTGAAATGGAACTTTTATGGATCTAATCAGGATATAATTATAAATTTATCGTAAATTATTATGTATATGTGGCTTGGTCATGACACTCACAGCCGATCAGCACTGTAAAAGCGTTGAAGCAAGGCATTCTCAGCTGCGAACGTGCCACTGCAGTCTACGGGTCTACTACCCATGCCATGGTCTGTAAAGGCGTGCTAATCGGTTGCAGCCTTAGCTACATAAGTAGCTACAACCCATACGTGCCCAACTTCCCACTGTTGGGCACGGGTCTCTCCCACTACACAATTGTGGAAGGTCTAGAGCATACTCCACCACGCTGCTCCAATGCGGATTGATGACAGTTTGACAATCTTTTGCTAAAATAAAGTAGATCTATACCTGGGGTAAATTTGACTCCGAACCACACAGACATCGGCATGATTCCGTGATGTATGACATGGAGCTTCGAAACGTGGTCAAATTTCTTGCGCATTACAAAGAAGATCTGTAAACAAAATAATAACAATTTAATTTACTGTATTTAAAAGAACATACTATCTAACTTATCCGCCGTCACAAAGACCTAGAGAAGATCGATTAAGATGCATATTGATAAACCTTTTTTTTTTGATAAACCTAACCTAACATTTAATTTTGTTCTAGATAAATATTTCTTTGGCACATAATTCTATGCAAATTACAAAAAAACGTGACCAGTTTAGTATGGTGAGTAAAAAGCTGTGATTGATTTGATGAGGGATAATGAAGGTTGTTATGACTGATATTATGTACCATATATTGTTTATTCCCCATATAATATTCTTGCAATACACAATATTTAATTTATACGGGTAAAGTCCGCACATAACACTCAAAGGAAGGTCAGTGTATTGAATGGTATGGTATACCATTAAACATAATTTTATACTAATATTTTTACGTGTTTTGATCTTGTTGATGATCTAAGATTTTCTTTTTGACTCAATAATAGTTATTATTATTTATTAATTACATAAGTATTGAGAATATCTTTTAATTTATGAAATTCAATTATACATACATATTCATCAATTATCCATTTACCCCGGTAATCATGTTCGGAAAATCTAAAATGCATGCGAACCTTTTCCAAAGCTTTTTCAAGCTTTTTCAATAAAATAAAATATTAACATTTATGTTACAGGTACATATGGTATGTGCCTTTTGAATTCGGCGGTTACCCGTTGTCTTCTTCTGGTCATCAGTTCACCTAGTTGGGAGGGCGGCCTATGCTCCGTTTTCCGAGCGGTGATCTCTCAAGGACCTTATTTTTTTTTTTTTTTTATCGCTGTAAAATCTTCATGGATACCCGACAGGCGCGGGGGGCGCTGTCGGGTTATGCCGGACTCTTACCGGCTAAAAACCAGCGGTGTTCTTCCTCGCCGTCTTCCGGCGGAGCTGCGGGAACGCTTTCGCACACTTCCGCTGCTCCGCCGACAGGACCTTACTTACCCATCTGCCATTTGAACTTGCTAACTCGATGTGCTATTTATGTATTCCTTGTTCGTTCACGGATTTCACCATTACAAAGGCACATGAACGGGAGGAATGGCACCGTTTGAGGGAGACATAGACAAAGGCCAGCAGTAGCCTTCGAATGGCCTTTTTTTTTATATAATTAAATTAAATTAAATATAATAATGGGATTGGATGGTATGGTATAATTGTTCCATGATGGTCTCAACATATCGAACATTGCGACATTTAGCCAAGGAGATTATATAAGTCTCTTTGCATTTAGCTAGTCCGATACTTATAATATAGTAGATTATATATAGCCCTAATAATAATCTACAAACACTTTTAATTGACAAAGTAAACATGTATGCTCTAAGTAAACGAAAACGTATACTTAAACTTAAAGTGGGATGTTTTTAAGAGGCACCAATTGCGCATCAAAATGAGGTTTAGCCTTTATTATGCATAATTAAACCAGAATGGGTAACAAACATGATTGCAATGGAACCCAGCAAGGATGTACAGGTAAATCGCAGCCATAATTGCTAACATAGTGAGGGCTTGGATATGGTCATAAAATTACACACCTAAATAACATGAGTACGAGTATGTATGTTATTACAAGTTCATGCTTACCGTATCGAAGAATTCTGTGAATTTCGAGAAGTAGTACCACCAGCATCCGTTAACTGTCTACAAAACAGAAAAAATATTACAAATTAGCAAGAACAAGTACACCGGTAATATGTTTCTACTATTTATTAGGTAAAAGATAATCTTTTGAATCAGTCTGTGAATTACACCCACAAGTATTTATGTTCTTGCTGTTCTATAGTTATTTATTTATGCACACGCAAAAGATGTTGTACAAAATATACGATCGCAATTAAATATCTAAACAATAGATTTCAACAATAACCGACATAATTAGTTTCTCAAATGGATGTTGGTTACCTACTCGTAAATAATATAAAGACATTATTTATATTACAGAATTAGTCGTTAAATTGATTGAAAAAATATGTTTTAAGTTCCAATACTAATTATACCTAATAATAAATCAGTTGATAGTATTTACGAGTATTTAGTCATATCTGACGACTACATTGAATGCAGTCGATCTACCTATTTACGTTACGGAAATTCACTATAGACAAAACAATTATGATAATCACAGAATTAGGTAAGTAGTATTTGTCACAAAAATTTCAATAGATGCATTAGGTGCACTAAGAACGTAATTAACAAACGAAATAAAAAACGAAAAAAGTAATTGATTATATTAAAAACTTCTTAATCCCATTGATAGATATATTGATACTTAGTAGGTACCTATTCTACTCTAAAGAAGCTATCCTACACAGAAGCTGTCGTCAATTAAAGTTTCAAGGGCATTTGGCACAGACTAAGGAAGTTAGAATAACTTTGCTCTAACTTATGTTCAACAAATATCGCTATCTGTGATTATGTTATAATTCATTATCCTACGTAACAGTGCGAATGAACTTGAAGAAACCAGTAATGTGTGGCGTATCCGAGAATGCCGCCGCGTCACAAACCGCCTACAAACTCTTTCCTCAACAGGTTATGTTGGGTGAACCGATCTAAACTCTACCTCCTCTTTCGCAGTTTTTTTGGTAATCAAAACAAGGCTTAATTTTTATCGTAATTTTATCATCCAAACCGGTATTTAATGTTTCTATACACAACTTTAAGAATTGATGCTAGGAGCACACTGATAATGTGACCAATCCATTAACAAAAGAGTAAACTAATGTCCATAATATTTATTGTTATTTATCATTAAACTTATTCTCAAATTATCAACCCTTGTGATAGAGTTCGCGCGATGTCAATCTGTATAAATAAAAGGAGAAGCTGACTGACTGACTGACATATCAACGCAGGGCCTAAACTATAAGGGTTAGAAATTTTGCACAGGGGTTCCTTTTATAATGTAGGGGAGCACTAAGAAAGAGTCTTTTGAAAATTCACCCCTTAAGGGGGTAAACTGGGGTGCAAAGCTAGTATGAAACTTTGCCGTTTTTGAAGTACCTAATTCGAATGAAATTCAGTATAATGGTTTTTCATTGAAAGCTTAGAAAATCATCCCCATAATTACTATTAGCGATATCCTACTCAGAGTTTAAAGTATCGGATTCGAAACTTAAGAGTGTAAAATAAACATAGGGGATAACACATTTACGGATTCAATTATTGTGGAGTTAAAGTTAACGCGTTAAGAAGAATCTACTATTATGTTTAATTACACGCGAGCGAAGCTGCGGGCGTCCACTAGTACGAAATAAGGAAAACAAAATATTATTTTACTCTGAGCTTAACTTAGCTTTTTCACATTTATATTCACAGGGTGATCCAAAAAGATTCAAATTCGTTTAATTTATTTTACATTATATAAAAATCAAAATTATAATACACGCACATAAACCCTATTTGCGTCAGGTTACTAAAAAAATAAAAATTTAACACGACTTTATTTTACATATATAGATTATAACAATAGTTTCGTTTACGCCTAGTAATATTATATAGCCTATGTCACTCAGTTAAGATGCAGCTTTCTAATGGTGAAAGAATTTTTGAAATCGGTCCAGTAGTTTTGGCAGCGCACGCCAGAATACCTCGCAGATGGTAGATTTTTTCCTACTTACCTACTTGACACTTATCGTCATATTTTGGACAATTCACACAATATCTTTATAAATTTTAGCCTGTGTGTTATTCTGATGTATAAGCTATATAATTGTAAAGTTTCAAGTACTTTTTACGTGAAAATGTAACACACATCCATCCATACATACATACATACTTACAAACATTCCTCTTTATAATATTAGTAGGATAGGATTATTAGTAAGGATTATACCTTATCAACAGCCTTAAATTTAAGTTTTATGTTTCTAGTTCTGAAAATGACAATACTTTCATACAACCTTTCATCTCCCTTTTCAACCCATTACAACACTTTTTTCCAATTAAAAAGTGTCTATGTCCTTTGTCAGGCTCTAGACTGTGTACCAAATTTCATTTAAATCGGTTCAGTAGTTTTGGCGTGAAAGCGAAACAGACAGACAGACAGACAGACAGATAGACACTTCAAAACCAAACGTCCAATTTTAATCATTCAAAGACCAAATATTATCTACATAAACTGTAAATGTAGTCCAAAAAAAATTCAAGATAAACAAAATATGGTTGTTGTGCCTCACTCGACATAGATAGGTATAGTGTGTCGCGGTTTTTTTTATAGATATTTATAAGATCTACAATTAATTAGAACATTTTATGGTTCTATCTTTTATAGTTTAGGCAGCGTACGCAAAATAAGTAACTTTTCTGGTTGATTTTTTACACCTTGTGTCCGAAAAACCCAAATATCTTACGGAACCCTATTTTTTTCCAAAATAAAATTTAGCCTATGTCACTCGGGGATAGTGTAGCTTTCCAACAGTGAAAGAATTTTTCAAATCGGTTCAGTAGTTTTGAAGCCTATTCGATGCAAACAAACAAACAAACAATCAAATCTTTGCTCTTTATAATATTAGTATAGATTATTTGTTACTTGATTGTGATTATATACACTTGTGAAATGAATTTTATTAAATTTTTTTGTTGCGCCATTTACACACAACCACACCAACTTATCACACAATATTGGGTGATAAGTTGGTATACGTGTAGGCCTTCGACAAGGTGTAGGTAAACATACAGAACCATGAGTGCGTAGACACTTAGTTTTGCTAAACACCCATTCAGAAAATCAATAAGTATTAGAGTCAATATGTCGCAGTAAGATGGTTTAGGCCGTGATATAGTAGATATAATAATGTACTATGAAGTAGATAGTAGAATATACTATTTGACCAGATAGTACCTACTTTATTAATACTATACCTATATTTGTCGACTTTATGCCTAAATATTAAAACAGATTGTATTAATATTGTGAATCTTTATTTTTGGTTTATTAATTACTAATTTTAATATTATGTTTTATGGTTGTGACATTGTGACGTATGTGTTGCGTATAATAGAATATAGGTTTGGACCTTGGGATTATATCACTTTATTATATATGAGTAACCAGGTGTGCAAATTAAAGAAAATATTCATTGATTTACCAACAAAATCATTATATTCTCCCACCATGACCAGGATACCAGGGGATATTTGAACCGCTTGCGTGACTTAACCACTCGACTGCGACTCATATCTCGATAAACTGAGAAAATTCTGTACTTTTTAAATCACTACAATGTAACAGGTGGATAAACACACGATTAATAGGCCAAGAGATATACTAAGTAATACGGTATTGTTTCTATTTAACGAATATGAGTCGCAATCGAGCTATTAAGTCACGCGAACAGTACAATAATAGAGCCCCTGGATCGAGACCATTTACTTAAAACGAATAGCGTTATCCTCCCATATAATTTTCATGTTTTAGTCACAGATTTCCCCACACTGTGGTTTTAGGTCTATATGTACATATATCTAACAAAGCAAGATAATCTGATACGGGTAGCTCGATTCTGGCATCTGGGACCTGGCCCCCTAGACAAGTGGCAAAACGCTAGTAGAATAGAAATAGAATAGATTAACAAATGTATGGGATTGACATTCGCTTACGACTAATTAGTCGTTAGCGAATGTCAATCCCATACATTTGTTAATCTATTCTACTAGCGTTTTTTCCACTTGTCTAGGCCCCCTGTTACCTGTGTTTCATTTAGTAAGATAGCTAGTAAATAGATCATGATCGTTCGTCATCGGTCGCAGGTGCTATATTTCTAGAGATATAATTAGGTATATCACGTTTTCAACCATCTTACTGCCAAGATATATAAAATATAAAATCTTAATACTTTCATATACTTATAAATTAAGTCCCGTTTTTATATAGTCATGAAGATTAAACGTTAAGAAGGTGAAAGACATCGTTTTTACTAACTTTGTATGAGGTAGAGTTGTACAAACCAGAAAAGAACCTCTAAGGAATTATAGTGCGCAAAAAGTTTGACAAAAAAAGATACTAGTCACTACAAGTTCTTACCCGCATTGCGGATGGAGATCTGGAATAATCCACAGGTTGGCAGCGAAAACTGTACGTAGTGAACCATCCACTCATGATGCTCTGCAAAAAAGAACAGTAGATAAATTCACAGAAAGCAAATACGTTATGTTTGTCAATGTCAATTTGACAAATCGCTGTGAATCTGCGCTTTCACTTGTTCATAAAAGAAGCATCGTCTTTTACGTGTTGTCGTGTTATGATACGGTTACCATATTGAAGTGCATCATAATGAAGCTTACGGTTAGTTATAGTTTTAGATTATTATCTACTAGAAAGTGTAGAGATAAGAATTTTATCATTATCATGGCCTAAAGACCTTGTTAAGTGTATTTTTTTACATGGGATACTGGGATCATAAGTAACATGAAACACTCAGATACAAATAAGTAACTGTTTTAGGAAAACTGAATACAATAACATTCAGTTTTTGTGAATTTGCGTTATATTGTTTATGTTCATGATGCAACATTCATTCTCATCAGTACAAAAGTTTTAGTTAGAAAATCAAAAGGTAGCTGAAAAGTAGTTGCTAACAACATTTTAATTTTACTATTATCTACTACTTATTTCGTATACATCCAATTGATACATCAAATTTCCTCAACCGTCTCCATTACAGCGTCTCAGTCTCTCACCATTCATCCTTTTTCAAGTCCGCTTAAAGCTCCTGCTAGTCTAAGATGTGGTATAGGTACTCGTAAGATATATACATATAAATTCTCGCATCTATTTTAGTAAATTGAA
The DNA here is from genome assembly GCA_944567765.1 of Carterocephalus palaemon. Taxonomy (NCBI): domain Eukaryota; kingdom Metazoa; phylum Arthropoda; class Insecta; order Lepidoptera; family Hesperiidae; genus Carterocephalus; species Carterocephalus palaemon. The sequence goes on along the minus strand of OX155643.1, from coordinate 5,597,944 downwards.
ATGCCATAAGATTTACGTACCTCGTAAAATAACCAGCAGCTGAATATGACTTGGAACAGGTTGTACCAAATAAGGACTTTTTTGAGCTCAAATGGTTTTCTGTTCTCCATAAGTTTTGGTCCCAGCACCTGTGTATAATAATTCGCATAAAAATACAACAGTCTTATCGGGCGGCTCACGCTTTTAGTAAAGGATGTGAATAGAAACATTAGTGTGTAGAATTGTGGACTATAGAAGTTGGATTAGTCGTAGTAGAACTGCTAGTGACTAATTTTTTAAAGTATCGGTCCAATTTGGCTACAAAAGTGTTTCTTGGGGACCAAGAGTGTCCTCTAAAAAGTGTAACCAGTAACCACAATTTCCAAGCGAAAGTATTTGCTTTAAAAACATTTATTTTACACCGCAGCAAAGATACATACTTGTTAAATTGGGTGATGGTGGTTCTTCCCTAAGCGAACGCTATATAGGTCCTCTATAGGCATTGTTCTATTGTATATGCATGTTATGCATAAGTGCATATGTATGTACTTATACAAAAAAAATGAATTGTGTTTTACTAGTTAACATACCTTTACTGAGAATACGTAAATGAGACATATCGCCAAAGTGGGGAAGGGCGAAGACATCAGCAACCAGCCATTAACCCTTTGATCACTTTTGTTATCCATTAAATCGTGGTATCCCGCCACTAGCCTATTTAGCACCTCCATTTTCACTGAAACAATACAAAGAATGAAATAAATGAAAACTGAATAGATTTATTTTTAGTTTTTAACAGAATGAATGCAGATTTGATTGGAGAAGTCGAAAATAACGTAGATATCATTCGCGGTGCAGCGAATCGAGCGATCGCAACGACACAATTTTGGGTAGGTACCATTTGCAAACTGACTACTTTACGGAATGTCAGGGTGGACCGGTCGAAATCACAAATCAGCACACACCCAACAGTTTTGATAAATACAGTTAAAGTTGCATCACACGCGGTGGTTTGTTATTATCATTAAAATTTGCTGTGTCATAAATTTCAGTAACACTTTTGTACCAATTGCATCGTAAAATTAATTAAAATACAGATTATGTATTACTGTAGTGAGCAGGCAGGATGACCATGGTTAAGTTAAAAAGGTGAAAAGTAATCACATTACAAGTACCAATGTATCCGTATATCACTATTATCCTCGTTTTTCAAAAATAGATTCGCATATCGACAGTATAATTTAGCTTGCAAAAATAAACCACGTATAACCCACAAATAACTCCACGGTGATTATTTTTATTACGGTGTTTACTCGTGTAACATATAACCCTTGTAAATAAAATTTAATATTTGGTTAACTTTAAATAAGACACTTTAATAAGACAATTTATTTGTTTTGTATAGATTAAAAGAGGATGAAGTATTTATTAAATATTGTACTTTTAATGTTAGTTTTAAAAGCCCTATTATACAATTTTAGGTTGGAATACAATGTACAAATAAATATAATAATATGAATATCAATAAAAAATAAATGTTTTAAAGTATCTCACTTCATTCACGCTCTTGTAGGTATTGCAGAATTGCGATAAATGACGAGAACTAGCGGACTTAATGCTAAAAGCAGTTTTTTGGGCCAGCGAGCCAGATGAGCGAAAAGGCGGCAGAAAAGTAAATTAAACCAAAAAAAGCAATTTTTTGTTTCTATTTCATTTTAACATATTTATGTTAAAGTGAAAAAACAAATAAATACATGAAATTAATTATTTAAATTATAATATATTAAACTAAATAATTATAATAGTATAATATAATTCGTTTGTTGGTAATTGGTCACTTATCAAGCTAAATATTTTTTGCCAACTCGTGGCCAAACTGATTGAGTAACTTCAGGTCATTTGCATATTCTTATAGAACAAGGACCGTTCATAAAATCTAATTCTAGTGGTAAGTAATATTTGACGACTTAATGGATTTAATTGATTGACACGGGGGTTAAACTTCAACCTAGATATATAAATTATGATTATATATTTATGATTTAAGTACCCGTATGATGACTGAATGAATCAAGTTAAAAAAGATGATACAAGATATGACATGACCATGATTTCTTTTAGCAACTGTTTAAAAAAAGAAAATGCCTCAATACTATCAAATAGAGTAAAGGACATTGACCAGCGCCCATACAAAGTTCGCCTACGAACCAACAGTCTTAAAACATCCTATAACGGATCCAAAATAGATCCTATATACTATTGAAAGTAGATTTAAACAACGGACACTTCTGAGAATTTATTTATTACCAAAAATATTTTTGATTTTGAGGTTATATATTGAATGACATCGCTGTTCGATCAGTCGGTAGTGAATAGTTAGGCCGGGTTCCCACTACGCCGGACTGGCAGATTTGCCGGAAGCCGGACACCGGACAGAGATGTTCACATTACACGGATCCCACAAGAAAATCGAACAATCAAGTTCAGTTGAATTTAGACCTGTGCGCACAATGGATGACGCGAGGTGAGTACGGGCGGGGCGAGCGGGGGACAGATACCGGCGCAAGCTCGTTCACTTTACTCCGGTCAGGTGGTTTTACCGGCATTTCACAGTGACAAAACGCTCGCCGCCGAGCTTGGTATTTTTGCCGGATCCGGCATACTGTGAACAGCTTCATATGAATTGTACAGCCACTAGCCCTTCCGGCAGTTTTACTGGTCCGGCATAGTGGGAATCGGGCCTTAGAGAATATTGTGTGAATGTGGATGATAACATTGACAATGAGCGATTCCGTCTGTCAATCAATACTTTGATACAAAATGGCCGATGCTAACCTGTCAAGTTAGCTGTCTCTGCTTTTAGAGCTGCGCACAGCGCGGCAGCGCTTTTATTTGCTTCGGCAAGTTTTTATTACCTACGGCTCAAGCGCTGCAGCGATGACTTTGAATATTTTTCGGAGAACGGGAAATCGGCGTGAAGCGAATTAAGTGTCCATTTATTTATTTTTTAATAATCTGAAGTGTCCGTTAAATTCTAGCATATGGAATAACGAGCATTAAATAAGCTAAGAATTACTGTATAAATTAGACGTCTGCAAATTCTTAGGCGAAAAACGACAATTCGCTTTAAGTAGGTATATCGTGAGGAAAGTCCATTGTTTTGGGTTTCCATAGTTTAAGGTAAAACAAAAAAAAACAAAAGGAAAAAAACTTTTTTTTTTAAATTGCTATAAAATATTCAAATTTGTTCAATTTTGTTGAATTCTTTCAACAAAATTGAACACAATCACAATCAAATTAATGGGGCGTGCCATTGGATTATATTGATAGACTTTACTTACGTCTCGATAATTTCCTAAAGAAAATACAGAAATGTGCTCTTTATTAAAGTTATTTTATACATGTTCTATCATATTACTGTTAATTACGTACATAAAGTGACCGTTGATTTATTTATGGTTTCAATGGCAACATAATACGTGTGGCAGAAGTAATAAAACCAAAGGTGTTAAAGGGTGTTAGTATAAATGTTAAATGCTCATTCATACATTTATTACACCGTAGAAAAGGGTGCAGTATCCAATGTTGTTTGTATGTTTTATGTTAAAAGTAACTATGTCTCCTATGCCTAATAAAAAAAAAACGATGGATGTAATTAGTACACATAGTACCTATTACAATTTTTATAAACAAATAAAATTAGCCTAAAAAGCTTTGAACACAATAACATCATTTTATTATTTATGTTTATAAAAAACATTACAAAGTAATCTATATATATAAAAGGAGAAGGTGACTGACTGACTGACTGACTGACTGACTGACTGACTGACATATCAACGCAGGGCCTAAACTATAAGGGCTAGAAACTTGAAATTTTGCACAGGGGTTCCTTTTATAAGGTAGGGGAGCACTAAGAAAGGATTTTTGAAAATTCACCCCCTAAGGGGGTAAAACGGGGGTGCAAAGTTAGTATGAAACTTTGCCGTTTTTGATGTTATTCGAATGAAATTCAGTACCTATGAAAGTTTTATATTGAGTTTCGAAAATCATCTCTTAAGGGGGGGTAAAAGGGGGGTGCAAAGTTAGTAGGTATAAAAGTTTTTCGTTTATACATATATACCTACATTATTTCAATGAAATTTTGTATATAAGTTATGTTACGTCTAATTCCACGCGAGCGAAGCTGCGGGCGTCCACTAGTATATCATAATTAAAGAGGGTAATATGTACAAGGGTACCTACATAGTACATACTCTTTGTTTAATTTTCGCAAGCCATTAATTGCCTTGAAAAAGTATTACACTTTATTGGGTAGTAATAATAATAATAATTTATAATAATAATTTTGGGTTTCACTATCAATAAACTTCGTGTAATTAATGAATCTAAACGCATAGACAGCTGTATTCTATAGATTAATATTAGTTATTTTATCAGAAAACTAAATTGACGATAACATCACCATTGAACTTCAGTATTGGTACTAGATTTCGTGGATCCCTAACGAAAATAAAGGAGACAAAAATAATTTAGACAGCCTTGTCTAACATATTTTCATAATTCAAATGAGTTATTATTAAATTGGAACTTCCATTTAGATATCATAGACTAATATTAAGGCGGTTTCATATGTTAAGTGCTTACTTTATATGATTTAGAAAACATAATTAAAATTAAAGCTGAATAGAACCATACATTAAATATGATTCTATTAGGATTTAGCTATACAATTATGCTATTTTGCAGAAAAGTACATTCACCAAAATAACTAACTTTTGAAGCTTCATTGTTAGTCCACGTGTATCACTTGCGTTGGTCAACTACGAAACCCTAGACTGCACGTGGTCCAATTAAAGCCGAATTGCACTGACCAATTTGGTTAATTTCGATTTGTTTATTGAGGTGCCTTTGCAGACATGGTGCTGGTGCAGGGCCTGAGAAGCATACATTAACTTTTCTAAGACATCCTTTCTAAGCCTCTTTTTAACCCGCCACTCCACTTCGTAGTGTAAACCAGTTTTCTATAATATTTACATGTAGAATATAAACTTGTAAACTAAGTTACTACCTGTGCTACAACAACAAATTAACTTATTTAATTTTATATTTACGAGGAAGAAACATTTTTCGTTTCCGGTTTACATTATATTTAAAGATTCCATCTATGCGACCCTGGCAATACGTAATATAATATAAACATTTTTGAACCATAAATTACCTACGAAATTTCAAGCAATAACAAACAAAACATTAAAATCTTATCTTAGATTATCATCAAAATATGAATTCAATGCAAGTTACTACGTTTGTTTTAAACTACATAATACTAGTAGTTACCTTGTATGTTAGCGTCATCTAATCTGTTTTAATGTAGATTTACAGCCATCAATTACTCGTAACTAGAAATACAATTGCAATGAGAGATATATGTAGGAATAATTCTTTTTTACTTGCGTTTGTATCTTGACCTATCATAATACATGGTATTTTTTTAATACATAGATGTTATTGAAAGAGAAGGAAATAATTTATACGTCATTGCAGTGTGATTATTTATAATCATCGTTTGCAGTCAATTCAAAGTTGCTTCTAGATACTACATCTAATTATTCTAAGTACTACATATACATAATTGATTTAAGATTTGTTTGTAATGTTTTCACACAAAAACTGCTGGACCATTTTCAAAAATTCTTTCACCATTAGAAATCTTCACTGAATGACATAGGCTATATAATATTACTAGGTGTAAACGAAACTATTGTTATGTCTAATTCCACGCGAGCGAAGCTGCGGGCGTCCACTAGTATATAATAAATCGAAGAGTTAGTATCTTTCTGTCAAACCACTTATACAATACAATACACGTGCTTATTATACGAGTATATGTTTACCTACATTATGACAGGTGTAAATTTATCTTGCTGTCTGATGTGATGAAAAGTACGTACATTGAACTACGTACAAGGCTCTAATTACAAATCAAGCAAAGTTCAAAGTCAACAATTTAAGATAGATTGGTTTTTGATATTGTTGTTAAGCATTTGAGAATTATGTCATCATCGATTTTACGTGTAGCTTGTAGATATATTAAGATAGATGACCCGTCTAGTCAACTAGATGGTGCACCAATCTGCTGATTAGACAAAAAATATTTAAGTAGGTTCTTGAGAAGAATGCCCGAATTCTGACAATTAAAATATGGTCATCACGTCATCACAACCCTTTCTTTGTCCCACTGTTGGGCACGGATCTCCTCTCAGATCGTAAGGGATTAGGCCTTAGTCCACCACGCTGGCCAAGTGTGGATTGGCAGACTTCATATGCCTTCGAAAACATTAGAAGAACTCTCAGGCATGCAGGTTTCCTCACGATGTGTACTTCACCGTTACAGCAAGTGACATTTAATTTTTTAAATCGCACATAACTCAGAAAAGTCACTGGTGCGTGCCGCTTGGGTTTGAACCCGGACCGCTCGAATGAGAGGCGAGTTCAATAGCCACTGGGCTGTCACCGCTGTATATGGTAGTTTTAAACATCTAGTAGGCCAACTTCCGCCTATGCCCCTGGTTGCACGAGTTGCGATGTTGATTGTTCTGTAAGACATGGCGATATGAGTAGGCAATGGTATAGACACAGATGAAGAAATTTTAGATCAACAATTTCGTTTGGTTCTATCAAAATATTTGTGACAGTGCAGAGTATTTGTCGACAGAGGCACGAGTAGGTACGTATTGTTCGGCCAAGTTTATTGCGCATTGATCGGGTCGGTCAGCGCGGTCGCGGCATACACACGACCCATTGTGATGTCCGGCCCTGAACAGTGAGTACAGCCCTGCGCCCTGTCTCTTCGTGCTCTCATTTTAAGGCCCTGACATTACTTACTAAGGTCCAATCGATTCTCAGTAATAATCTAACACAATCTTACAAAAGAAAGGAAATTGCACAATAACTCTAGATCGAGAACTACTAACTATATCTATTTTGACTAATTATGTTCCAGTTCATATTATATTTATTTTCATATTATTTCACGTTGTGTCTAGAAAATTCATGTATTTTCTATGAAACCTAGCACGCAATTGTACCTAGTCGTTGCATGACAAAACCAAGAGTTCAGCAAGAAACAAAGGATAGTTTAATATCACACTTTTGCTTGCGTGATTCCACATGAATCAACAAAGAAGTCATGGTTATTTCCGGTCATAAACAGATCCGGACTAGTGATAATAAGTCTTTAATGACCGGTAACTATTGCATAATAACTAGTTCAACTTGATCTCAGCCAGCATACGTCAAAAGTATTATAATGCAAAATTTGTACATTGTGATGGATTATATTTTATAAAATCTAGGAAGAATATGCACTTACCTACTTATAGCAACAGCTGGACAATGTGAAGGGCTTGCAAATTGCAATGATCAGCGAAGGGCGACGGCACCGCAGTCCGCACTGTTGCTTCTTTTTTATTGAAAAACTAGTTCACATTACCTTCACTTTATAGTGTCCAGTCTCCAACCTCAACGGCAGAACACAGGCAGCTCAATCCAGATTTTTCACTATGCATGTGACGTGATTGGCGTTCTCACAATACCAAACGAGTCGTACACACAATTAAACGAAACAAAGGCGCCAAAGAGTTCGCTCGAGATCAATCCATTGGGCAAATTCAGCTGACGAGCTTGAAGATCGATTCCAGTACCGTAGTATCGTCAAAACCCGAAGTTTAAAGAGTAATTGAGAGTTACTACGAACAGATGTACACTTCCTCGCAAACCCCAGTTCCAGCTGGCGCTCACAACAAGCGAGCATCATTCAAGAAGGGCGATAACACCCTCCTGAAGAACTACCATTTGCCCATTGCGCTCCTGAGCTATGCCTCCAAGTTGTTTTCCAGAGTCTTCACAAATCGGATTTTCCGCTGGATTGACGACTTGCAGCCTCCCGAACAAACCGGATTTCGAAAAGGCTATATATAGTTTGATGGACCATATTTGTTGTCAGACATTGCGGCAAGTTATACAGAAGACCGAAGAGTATAACAAGCTGATGTGTCGCGTTCGTGGAGTTTGAGAAAGCCTTCGATTATGTCGATACCTGGGCGATATTGGCCAAACCGACTATAGGTACGTCGAGGTGATAAAGTGTAGGTAGGTATATACAAATCCGCCACTATGTAAGTCCGAGTACACGACAGATGAACAAACCCCATACAATAGCAGAAAGGTGTTAGGTAATAGGACTTTATCTACCCAAAGCTTTTCACCGCTGCGTTTGAAGATGTGTTTAAGCTGACGTAGTGGAAAGGACGCGGCATCTATATCAATGGCGAACGTCTCACACCATTTCGTTTTGCCGATGAGATAGTGATATCAGAGTCGCTGGAGAGACTACAACACCATGCTGACTGAACAGTGCCTCACAACCGGTAGGTTTGAAAATGAACATGGACAAGACTAAGATCTATTACTAATATTACATGTCAATCCTATATCGGTTGTTGTAGAGGGTGCTGCAATAGAAGTTGTCGATGAATATATTTACGGGTAAGTCCAACTTCAAGAGAGAGGTCACTCGCAGATTCCACAGGACAGCAGTTGAACATCGTTCGAAAAATTACGACAAACTTGACATCGAAACTATCTCAGTGCCTGAAGACGAAAATGTCTTAGCAGTTGGTGTTACCTGTGATGACTTATGGATCCCACACCTGGTCCTTTTCCTATCGACCTTATTCATAAGCTCAAAGTCACTGGGCGCGCTATTGAGAGAGCTATACTATATGTAACCGGATTAGTAATGTCCGGATTAGTAATCCAATCCAATCCGTAGAAGAACAAAGGTCGTTTTAACAGTGACAACACTCATCAGTATTTCCAGTTAATCTCGTTTCATATAATAGCCATAAACGTCGTGTGATTTGCCCGGAAAATCACAACTTGAAGCATGCAAACTATATACACTTATTTATAAAAATATGATAAGCCTACGAGTATTTTAGCTATAGAGTATTTTGTATTCTTTATTCAGACTCAATTTGAAACAGAATTGACAGATTGAGATTGACTTGGACTGGACAAACTACCTACTGAATTGGCTGAAAATTCGTATTGTATTAGATATATAGAAAACTTGTATTAGATATCACAAACTACGAAAATCTGTGCTTAAATCTCCGTCGAAAATAGAAACAATTCATTCGGATGTGTACCTTTTGAAAAGAAAAAGCAATAAATAGATACCGCGTCCTCCACCAGTCTCCACTACCAGTATATCCTCGATATATATTATACTCGATAAGTATAATATAAACTGAAAAGCTGCGGTAGAGCAGGTAAGGAGCGCGGTAAGGAGCTTAATATTAGTAGGGTAGGTATACATAAGAAGGGGAAAACTTTTTGAAATTTGGAATAGTTTAAGTTTACATGAAAACACTGCAGAAACGTAGAATTAGTATTTAATAAGTAGTGGGGAAACAGCATACTTAAATTAAAAGATATAAAATGCATAACTAGCGCTATTTATGGGTATATGACTAATTTAATAGATACAAATTTTTTTTTTCGTTATTAACAGGATCCTGCAAGTTATTTTGGAAAATAAAGTGTTTTTAAATCTCTAGTAAATATATAGATATCAATTATGTCAAGTTGAGAAATATTTTCGAATTTCGAGTACGACGGCCGCCATTGTTCAATATTCGACTGAGGAACTTTTATGTGCTATACTTTTGCAGACTTGGTGAACGTGGTCACTCTTTTAATTCTTAAGTAAATAAGTAAAACATGGATATAATAAAATTGCAAACGACAATGCGTGCAAACCGCCCACATCGATGCGTAGGCAATAAAACATATATTTACATCTTCCGTGTAACTCTTGACTGTTGACAAATAGTTAAACGGTGTCGTGCAGAATACAAACGGTCGCTAATGTGTTGTGCTCGTATATTTTGTTTTAATAATAATTCCACATGTGTCTCATTAAAACTGAAGTATGGTTTACTGCACGCGCCAAATATGCTGGCACAATCAGAAATACTAATAAATAGAATAAACTTGAAATAGCCTCTGGACTGTCACTGCTTGATTATAATCAATATAATAATCAATACATGTAATAAAATCTGCGTCTCATATGCCCGACAAAAGATTGCACCTAATAAAATAAAATTAATAAACCGGCGGGACTAGGTTGTCAGGATAATTATATCTACTGGGAGCATGCATTGCATGCAAAGCAAAAAAATACGAGTAAGTGGGCGGTTTACTGTACTGTTTTAGCAACTAAAAATATAATATGTTGTTGTTACACTTATGCCAGTATAAAGCAAGGCAGGTAGAGTCAAAGAGCTTGTTAGTCTAAGCCAGTGATGGGCAAACTACGGCCCGCGGGCCAACTCCGGCCCGCGAAAGTATTTAATCCGGCCCTCCGAGGGTCAAAGCGTGGTGAAATGAGAGGCGCGGACAGTGAATTTGTGTGTAATGCTGTAATGTTTTTATAATATCATAACACAAAATGCATTTTTTCTATAATTCTGGCCCTCCTCTAGAATTTCTAAAACTTTGTGGCCCGCCATTAAAAAAGTTTGCCCACCACTGGTCTAAGCCAAGGACGTTGAAATAGTAGCCGGACAGATCGCCATTAATAAACAAATGAAGCCACCATGATAAGCCAGTCCAATCATAGATACACATGTCACACACACACTCGCAATTTAATAAGCCGATCGCTCCGCCATTACGCTATTTGCCGCCAAAGTGACGTTACGTGTTTTATAATTACAGAATTAAAGAAAATATCCCTTCTTGTGTTGTAAAATGGTGTAAGAATAATACAACCATACATAAAAAAAATTAAGGAATAGCCTTTCACAGGTAAAATAAACAATTTGTCGAGTATTTTGAAATAAAAATGTCATTTTGAAATAAATTAAATTTATCGCTTGGAACTCAAAACCTCAACTTCAACAGGCTAGAGACCAGTTGGTGTTGTCATAAAATTGTAGGGAAATTTACCCAAAATTTATATGATTTGATTTTGCAGTGTTTTATTAAAAGTAAAATTTTGTTTATTTGATCTACTCATAACGAGTACAATAATAAGGTGTTACTTATTATATTATGGTGTTGGGTTTTATGTTTAAATTGTTTAGTGTTATAAAAGTAGATACTGTTTTAATAGATTTCCTTCTGCTAATCAACCATGGAAAAAAGACTGGATAGATGTTAGAAGAGAGTGTAGAGGTGAAGCTAATTGAACACCAACTAAATCTAGTGTCGTATGCAGCATTCATTTTGATGCCAATTATTTATATTTCACTAAGACTTAGAGTCGTTAAGGAAGAACTTCAAAATATGCAACACCACAGATGGGCTATGTACTTCTTTCACAGCTAGAACTCGTTAAAAGACGTCCACTCACAAATGCCCGCAAAATATCAAAGTTTCCATACAAATTCGTAAACAAACACGATTAATAAATGCTAATTCACAGAATAGATATACACCAAGGAGGACTAACAAACATCCACACTTATTGATTTCTTTTTTCGAGTGGCCTTTTACTGTGTGGTCACGCCGACCTTTACAGCGTCACTGAACACTCTGAACAGAAAAAGCTCAAGCAGACTAGGTAGGGATACTACGAATAACTTATGATAAAAAATTTAGTTTTAGTTTTAAATTTAGTTAAAAAATGTCGGGTTTAATCATGCTACTTTAATTTTTTTTTAAACTAAATTTGTATCTTGTTTGAAAAATGACGATACTACGAATAACTTCAGATTTCATATTTTAATTTCGATCAACTTAATTATAGTATTTCAATTTTTTTTTCGTTTTGATCGGAAATTATTTCGATAGTTACTCTGTAGTTTGTACTCGATAGTGGATAACAATTCATATAAACATTATTATCAGAAGCCTGTCACAGATGTCGACAGAACCCCGCTGGGAAGGGTTCCTTTTTTGTAAAAATTATAAAAAGTTCAACCAGAACCTAACCTAATCTAACGTAATTTCGTGTCAGACAAGTCGGACTCTGTCACAAGTGTAGAGGGAACCCCGCAAGCGGGGTTCCTTTTTTTGCGTAAATAAACATAGACAAACCTGAACCTAAGCTAACAAAATTTGGTGTTGATTGTGTCGTTTTTTCTTAGCTCCCGCTTCGCCTCCGAGCCCCCCATTTTAACCAGAGGGGCCTGCAGCCTCCCCTGCCCCCCGCTTACTAGCTAACAAGATTAAAAATTATTTATTTCGATTAAATTGAGGATAAATTGATGTATGTACACAGAACTCCATATCGTCATGTTTCAAACAAGATACAAATTTAGTTATACAAAAAAATTAAAGTAGCATGATTAAACCCGACATTTTTTAACTAAATTTAAAACTAAAACTAAATTTTTTATTATAAGTTATTCGTAGTATCCCTACCTAGTCTGCTTGAGCTTTTTCTGTTCAGAGTGTTTAGTGACGCTGTAAAGGTCGGCGTGACCACACAGTAAAAGGCCACTCTAAAAAATAAATCAACAAGTGTGGATGTTTGTTAGTGCTCCTTGGTGTATATCTATTCTGTGAATTAGTGTCATGGCATTTATTAATCGTGTTTGTTTACGAATTTGTATGGAAACTTTGATATTTATTTTCTCCTAAACAGCACGTCTCCGCGCTGAGATATTTTGTAAATGGACGTCTTTTAACGAGTTCTAGCTATGATAGAAGTACATATCCGATCTGTGGTGTTGCATATTCTAAAGCTGAGCCGTCGTTAATTTTGGAATACCAAAGAAGGTAAATAATTATGACAAAAATAAATTGTATTACATGTTCCACCCACGCTAACATAATGGTTTAGTACAGTTGATTGAAATTAAACCGAACTCGCAAGAAAATGATTTTGATAATTTTATTTCGTATTACATTTTTATTATTTTCTAAAAACTTTCATTTCCCTTATCACTCGTATAAATAAGAACCTAATAAATACACACTCAGTTGGGAAAATTTGGTAACATGGCAACACTCCATTCACTCACACATATGTCGCCGCCGCCATTGTTATGCTTCAAATGTCAGTCAATGGCGATCTGTCCGGCTACTATTTCAACGTCCTTGGTCTAAGCTTTCCCAAATTTAATTAAAGGCTAACGATTAAACAATATGACTCGCGAAAAATAAGGTCATTACTAAATTTTATTAGCTTGGTATGACTGTATGCAGGTATGTAGGTATTTAGGTATGTATGTATGTAATGTAAATTTTAATTTAGAGATTACTCTCCCTCACTCTATCTACGTACTATTTGTGTATAAATGTTTAATGTTTAATATAATTTAATTATTAAAATATGTATTTGTATTTTTTATTGTTTGTATCGATGTATTTTAGTTTTTATATAAGAACGATGTAAGTAGAAGTATAGAAAAGGTACTAAAAGCAGGTACAATGATAGTGGCAAGTAGGCACCAGAAATATCTATAAAATTATAAACTTATTTACTCATCTGGTCACTATTACCAAAGGTCATGGAACTCTAACTAATGATTTTATCCTTCGGATACCGTACTTAATAGTTTATTATTACGATTTGAAAATATAATTTTTTATCATGTAAATAATAAATCTTATGATATATCCGTCCGTCATGCTTATGTATTACCAAAACGTAATTAAATAATCATTGTCTACTTTAAGTAATCGTAACTACATTTTCCCTCCACTCTGTCCGACATTTAAACTTCGTGAGCGTAGATAACAATCTATTTTTCTAATAGTTCAGAAAGTTCAGCTTCAGGTTCGCTTTAACTCTGTAACCTCCAGTTTTGCGCTGTATTTCCTTATCAATGTATGCATTAAATAAAAATACAGTGTCAAAGTCCAAACAAGGTCATAACAAAACTTAATAAAAACTGTTCTATAATTTCTTAACTAAACTCGATATTTTGAATCAAATGCAAAAAAATAAGCTGTAACCATAGATGTCCCACTGTTGGAAATAGGGTCTCCGGTCACGGACAAATCTGCTGGTCAATATGCTGGCATACTCCGCGATCCATTTATTGCGGTCCGAATATTAAAAATTGATGTGATCGCTGGATATCTTACAAGCAGTCGAAATAATGGTGAAAAACTAAAAACAAATAAATTTCACGACGGTCTATGAAATAACCCTCATTGTCTTCTTGGATGGGTCACCGCTAGGGGCAAAATTTCATGGACGTTACCGTGCTTCGGACAGCACATTAAGCTGTTAGTCCCGGTTGTTTGGTGAAAACAATCGTTAAGCCGTGTCGAAGATCTTCGGGTGACTTAAGAACATTCGACTCTGGGTTGGCCTCTAACCCCTAATCCGTATTAGAGCAGCGTTGTGGAGCATGCTCTATTGGGACGTCTATGGGTTCCAGCTATAAATTAAATGATGTATTCACTACACTTTTAATTCAAATTAAGGCGCGGTAAATCGTTGGTAGTTCATCTTATAATTTTTTTTACAATTCTTTTTACAAAAACATTTATCTGTCATATTTGAAAACTAATTGTCCTATGCTAAATAAAGTTGAAATCAAATAATGTAATATAAGTTATTAATGTTTAATTATTTAATTTTCTAAATTTTAGCAAACGCTACAAGTTCATTTACGCCAACCATGCCCTGTCTCATGTTTATTTTCTTACCACTGAGCTCTATTCAATCTCTATTGGCCCGGCAGCTATTCATTACACGAATCCTACTACGCAAACATCAAAGCGAACCGTATGTAAAACAAAATACGATTTCGCGTCGCACAAAATAATGTCCATAAAAAAAACGGAAGAATTATTATATCCTCTTACGTCTTATAAATGCAAATCTAAAGTTACGGAGTATTTGAAAAACTTAACTTATAATGAGACTGAATTACTAGTTTCTAATAATTTGTTATGACTGTGTGTAGAATTATTAGAATTATTAGATTATATTAAATTATTATTATTACTAAATTATTATTATTATATACACATACACATGATTTTCGTATTATCGGGACGCACGCCATCCGGCAAAGCCAAGTACAGGCGATGACGACGGTAATGTGTATCTTCACGAATCATTTTGAGCCACTTTTAACCCACTATACAGACTTGCAATTTTGTAAATATCAATTGAAGATAGCTGAACATTCTTCTAGGTATGATGTGTGGTTCGGCTCTGGTATTTGGTATCCGATTACATCTCACATCTTTTTGTGGCGAAGCAACATAGATGACTGAATTGCCTTCTGTAATTGGCTTTCTATTTTTCACATTTGTGTTTTTGTTCAGATTATTACACACTTAATATTATGTATTAGGAACTTAAGTCTATTTCCGTAACTTGACATTATTGATTTAATTAATCAAGAACGAACAAATAGGCAGTGTGGCCATCAAATTTTATTGCAAAATAAACACATTTGGTTCTGTTTAGCATTGACATTCAACTATAAGGTGTAGTGTAGATCTCAATTTCAATGGCAGCACACGTTTATACAAAAGGTTGCGATAGTGACACAAAACTGTTAATTATGAGGGGTAGAAAAAAGTACTTTAAACACATGAGTAGAATATGTTACCTACAAAAATTTCAAATTCCATACGAAGTGTTGTTGCGATCAAAATCTCGATGGAGTCCTTTACCAAAACTCCGGATATAAGTACCTACATACGCACAACGCCATAGACATAATTTATTACATATATGCAGTCGAAGCAAGGATAATGGCTTTCGTATCGACGTTTGCCATTTGCGTTTTGCGTATGCTCCATATTAAAAGACTGTTCCGGACAAGTGACATTCCGCCTTCGATTCAATGGAAGCTTCAACATTTTTCACCGTTGTATTTCGAACGTAGGTGTAGTATGAGAAATTATCAATAAATAATCATACACATCTCATGGTGCATATTGTATAATTCAACACCACTCAGGCTGGTAGAAAAACAATAATGATACTTGCATGGAAGGCAAATAATTGAATATGTATGTAATCCGTTGTAGTTTTTATGGCAAAGTTCTTACTTCCACGATAATAAATTCCCTATGTCTAATGTCTAAAAACTCTAGGTAAGACGATTCGGGTAGGTACACAGCAAGTTTTGTAAAATTTAATCATTTTCACAGCGAATTCAATTAAGCGCAAGGGAATTTAGCTGAGATTAAGTGGATTATTTTAGGTTGTCATGTTTCCACACCGGCTAATGAACAAATTAAGGCGCGGTGCGCGGTAGTGCGTTTGCGACACGCGACCGCGACCGCGACGCCTGCGCAGTGCGCTCGCATTCCGAGCGAATTCGGAAAGACTCGACGGAAGTTCAATGTCGCCCGTGCAGACGGCAAAATATGACTATGTTATTTTAAACAGTGAAATAAGAACTTGGGTTGAAAAGTATGTATATTTTCCTTCATGGCTAGACATATGAGACATATCCATCCGTCCATTCATCAGCCTGTTTAGTTTTAGGGTCTCCTAATCAGTGTCACTCCATCTGGTCATAGATAATAATATATGCCTAGCGGTTTCCCGCGATTTTCTTCAGTTAGGTCGGTTATGGATGTGCCCTAGATTTTAATATTAGGTACCGCAACGTAACTCCAATGCCTGGCTCATTTAAAAATAACGAATATTATTAATTAAAGAAGAGCTTCATTCCTACATTATCCTACACCTAACATGAACTGATATACATTTTTGATAATTAAAAACCTATTAGGATCAAACTAAGAGAGGCCGAGGTAGACCACCAACATCTTGGATGGGAACAATATGGAAGGACATGAAGACGATGGCGTTACAGCCGGACCAGACCCAGTCACGTTCAGAATGGCGCAGTAAGATTAGGAGGGCCGACCCCAAAAGAAATGGGAAATAGGCGCAGAAGAAGAAGAAGAAGAATTAGGATCAAACTAGCCCCATAATAAATTCACTAATAGGCATGCAAACTTGAACACTGAGTCTACTACTCTATTTGCATGTTTAATTAGAATTAATTAACACACACACACGGACAATAATAGATATTTATTTGTAACAGGATATTATAACAACATTATAACAACTGAAATAGAACTTTTTTTGGAAACATTTAAATATGACTTAGTAACTGAGCACTGGCTGAAACAACATGAATTATTATTTAACAATAAAAATTATGTTATTGCCAGCTCATTCTGCAGTAATATTTCGTCCTTAATTGTAATCAAAATTTAATTGGCATTATTCCATCATTTTTAAATCTGCTTGTTTATGGGCTAAAGAGAAATATTGCTATAGTAAAATTTATTCTGTAGACAACAAAATTAAAGCGGTCTGTAAACTAATTAACTAAAACAAAACTACAAAAGGAGACTAGACCGTAATTAATAAATTATTGTATACGAAAGCCCTGAACCAGTGATTTATATTCAAATCCTTAAACGCGTTCTCACCCGCACATATACTCGTACATACATAGAAAGTATAAAATATCAATCAAGGTTAATAGTTTTATCTTAAGTGTCGAGAGACACTTGATATTATAGTCCTCACACTGACATGGCTTTGTGGGAAACAACACACCACACGCAAGATAGTAGGCGCAACGAAGTATGTATGTTTTTATAAAAAAATAAAGTAAAACCGGTATGTATCGCTACTCGGCCACTTCTATATCGATATGTATGTTCGCGATTTATAATGACACCTGCCTACTGGTCTGGTACTACCAAGATACAACTACAAACTACTAAGTATACTAATTGTTCGGTTGTAGGTATCTTTACTAATATTATAAATTAATATTATAAATTGGTACTTAGTGTTTGAATAGGCGGTAAGCTACTACTAAGTTACAGTAGCACTGTTTACAGGGGTAAGTCGCAGGCAACAGCTAGTCACTTTTAATTAGCTTGAACATACTGGTGCTATTAAATTAAAAGAGACAGATAAAATATGAATAAAATGAACCTAATTATTAGCTTACAAGATCCGAGGGGGAAATGTTTCTCTATGTCAAAGATACAGATTGTAGCATCGGCTGGAAATGAATCTCGGACCAAGTAATATTTCAACTTAATTATAAACATACCACAAAGTCTTGTATTAGTAGGTATAGATAAGTTGTACGACATTTTACGTTTAGGACTTTATTTACAAACATAGCCTTTGCATTCTAGCCGATGTACATTAGCATAATTCCATAATAGTGTTTGTCCTCGTCTGGCGTTTGCGCGTGTCTTAGCTTGTTGAATCAATATTTCCACTAAATCGAACAGTTGTAATATAAATTGACATTTAATTTACTGTACACGTCTCCATGAAAATAAACAGAACGTATCGAAAAAATTACTGTTACGAATAATTGTTACTCCAGTTTATACCGAATAACGTGTTTTTTAAGCCATGTTGGGGATACTTCGATGCTTAAACAAGGTCACTACTAGTTAGAGAGTCCACGACCACGTTTTTTGTCTCATTATTACGGCCAAAACAATTATTTTAATTAATAGATTATTAGATGTAAATATCCTGACCTGAAAAAATCGGTTTTTCGTGTATCGTCTGACCAGACCGAATTTTCAAAAATTTCAAAATCTTTACGACTCTGTATCATTGTGTTCCAACTGATTTTTAACATGCTTTTATTAGGTCGACTTGTATGTATTATTATTTTTATTTGTATGTAACTCACAATGTAAGGGAATCTAAGATAGTTAATTTAACCATCTTCCAAGGATCGTAGCGTAATGAAAATTGGCAGCTGTATGTAGTTCTGATGACAATACAATAATATGGTACTGTCGAACTAATCTGATGAAGGAGCCGGAAAATATTAACTGGAACTTCATGATGGAATATCGTATCATAGTCGTGTTTGCACTTGTAGTAAAGTCTTGTAATGAACTTTGACCACGATTTGACCGGAAGATAGGCACTGGCATTCCATGACTAGTGTGTCCGACTTGAACAAGACTCAAATAGGTAAACAATACAATTGTAACACGGTACAAATGGTGCTTGATACCGTGGCGGGCGGTGGTTCCGCGCTGGGTGAACTTAAACCTTTACATAATCTCTCCCACCTATGTATAGGTTCCATATTAGCTATACCACCAAACAGATATATTGTTTGCCATTCGATGGTTGATTTATTAGAAACTTAAAATTAAAAAATAAACATAAAAAAACTGTGCCCCTCTTTGCATGAATGGACAATGAGTACGTAATTATAACCTTGAGCTTAATAACCACGTGAGTTATGTATACTATACATATTATATTTTGTATATGTATGTTTATTGGTCAATGACTTAAGTAAAATTATCAGAGCATTAAACTTGTCACTGATTGCGAAACCGATGCTATCCATTAAGCATAGGATGATGTGGATTGTTTTCTTAATTTATCCAAATACAAGCGATTACATCTGACTCCGCTTACTTGACATTTTACACAAAAAAGTTAAAAATATTGATGGATTAAATTATTTCCATCATGAAACTGGAAGGCAGCTACGATGCAATTTAAAGGAAAATAATTAATTCATAAAAGACTTGCTTTTTTAACTGGAACAGTATGGGAAAATCGAAAACCGATTTCTTACTTTTTTACGAAGTTTTCTTTAATATGAGCTTATATTAATATACCAGCTTAGATCTATAACTAGAACCAATACGTAGCGGTGTAATCCGGTTACATAATAAATAACTTGCTACGGAATCTTACGTGGGCCTGCAGTTCTTATATCATTTTATTTAATTACATATAAATGAAATGGTACACAAAATAAACTTTATTTTAACAATGTTACTATTTTATATAATTTACAGGGAGTCAGTAGACTATTACAGAAACGTATAAAATGGTATAGGTATTACAATTGCATATTAAAACTACGCTTGACTGCGTGCATGCTTATCACAAAAAGAATCAAGAAAACAAGACAAACTTTACACCACGTATTAAATTGTTAGTTTGTTTATCTGAAAAGCATCTACCGTTCAGATAAGGTACAATATTAAAATAATATGTTTACACAGAATTATTATTATTAGTAGAAATACCTTTCCACTCATTATATATATTACAATAAAGGTTTATTAAATAAATAATATATTCTGCATGAAAACTTCAATTGAAGATAGTAGAGTCCATATAGAAACTATATAATAACAGATTTTGTATAGAAATCGCCCGGAGCAGTACAGTATATCTCATGCCCATAGTAAATATATCAAAATAACAGAAAAATTATTTTTACAAAATGTCTTGTAGGGATAGGGTTATAAGAGTCAGAGATCTTCTGTAGAAGAGTGTTTGCTGTGTTGTGAACATCACAGCAAAGTTAATCAGTCACGTGTTAGAAGGTAGTGATGCGTTCATATCTCCAAAGCCTCATTGCAAGCGAATGCACGCTAAGCAATCCCCAGTGACGGCAGCATGGGCGCAGCCATTGTATCGCGAATGCATCCGTTCTTTGGAGGTCAACACAAATTTGGATTAATTCTTAGCAAAACAGTGTTTGGGATTTTATACAAAGTACATAGTTATTTGTTATTCATAAGAACAGTTTTTAACGTTAAAATGAACACTTTTCATAATACCTTTATATAAAATTTATATTCCGATAATAATATCACAGTGTGTGCTGAATAACTTCAGAGTAATTTTTATCTGTATTTTCAACAAGCGACAGAACCAAATCATTTGCTTTACATTATTCATGACCTCAAAATCATAAGTATAATTTATGAACGTTACGAAAACTACCAAAAAAAAGTTAAACAAAAATTAATATTTTAACTTCTATGGTGCAATCGCAAAGGTTGCGTATTGGTAATATAGAAATAAGCAATGAGGTAGTTTAATGAATATTGTAAAACTTTATCATCCTGCATGATACATCATAAAACTGTGTTTATTTTCTCACTTCAATTAACACTTATATATAGATACTTTAAAGTATTACACAACATCCCACTAATATTATAAATGCGACAGTAACTCCGTTTGTCTGTCTCGCTTTCACGCCAAAACTACTGAACCGATTTAAATGAAATTTGGTATACAGATAGTCTAGAGCCTGGGGAAGGACATAGGCTACTTTTTAATTGGAAAAAAGTGTTGTAAAGGGTTGAAAAGGGAGATGAAGGTTGTATGAAAGTATTGTCATTTTCAGAACTACTCGTAAAAGCATAAAATATATTTTAGGCTGTTGATTAGATATAAATAAATATAGCATTCATTACCCTTAAGGGTGTAAAATAAACATAGGGGAAAACACATTTACGGATTCATTACAAATTTGTGGAGCTAAAATTAACGCGTTATGAAGAATTTATTATTATGTCTAATTCCACGCGAGCGAAGCTGCGGGCGCCCAGTAGTAATGCATATGTGAGCTGTACATTAGTATGAACCGTCATGTGTGGACCTCAGTTGTGGACCAAGAAAATTGCATGTTTATTAGATACGCCCTCTCTCGGGGCTTTCACATAGAAACCTAGAGAATTCGTTTCCCTCCGTCAATGTCATATCTACTATATAAAAATAAGTCGGGTTTTCCTTCCTGACGCTCTAACTCCAGAACGCACGAACCGATTTCCACGGTTTTGCATTCGTTGGAAAGGTCTCGGGCTCCGTGAGGTTTATAGCAAAGAAAATTCAGGAAAAATTTCAACAGAATTATTTATATTTTTATTTATTTAAATTATTTATATGGCAAAACAACG
Organism: Carterocephalus palaemon; assembly: GCA_944567765.1. Classification (NCBI taxonomy): domain Eukaryota; kingdom Metazoa; phylum Arthropoda; class Insecta; order Lepidoptera; family Hesperiidae; genus Carterocephalus; species Carterocephalus palaemon. Next base: position 5,576,233 of record OX155643.1, on the reverse strand, counting down.
TTTGCCGGGTCAGCTAGTTTGCTATAAGTTTCATAGGCTACCCATATAATGTTTTTAAATTAAATTATTATACTTTAACTTAGTACCTACAAGTACATACCCTAATAAATTACTATGATTCGAATAGTGTCGTTAACCATACATAACCATACATAAGCGGTGACAGCCCAGTGGCTATCGAACTCGCCTCTCACTCGAGCGGTCCGGGTTCAAACCCCAGCGGCACGCACCAATGACTTTCTAAGTTATGTGCGATTTAAGAATTTAAATGTCACTTGCTATAACGGTGAAGGACACATCGTGAGGAAACCTGCATGCCTGAGAGTTCTTCATAATGTTCTCGAAGGCATGTGAAGTCTGCCAATCCGCACTTGGCCAGCGTGGTGGACTAAGGCCTAATCCCTCCCATTCTGAGAGGAGACCCGTGCCCAACAGTGGGACGTCTATGGGTCGCAGCGAACCATACATAATATCACATATAAAGGATGCCTTTAATTCCCCAAGGGTTAGGCAAAAGGGCGAGGTGTGAAATACACGTACTTCAACAGGTTTGTTTAAGTGACTTGTAATAAATAGGTGAAAAACCTACTGCCAATTTATATTTTTTATATTATAAACTATATTTTATATTGTCTAGCCGTACCTACTGATATATAAATGGGAAAAGTGTTTGTTGATTTATTTAAAGGAATGGTGGATCAATGTGAAAAAATCGCATAAATTTTCTTGCCCTATACTAATATCCTAATATGTTCATGAGTGACAAAGGCATCCCGGAAAAAAATGAAAAAAAATTACAACTACATTTTTAACTACTGTTTATTTTTATTTTTGTGTTCCAGAATCCTTGTTCAGTGTTGTTATTCTGTATTATGTCTCAACAAGAAAAGGTCAGGTATTATTTTAATATATCAGTCTCTGACACTCATAGTGCAGGCTCTGCCTAGTTTGGGGTCAGATGGCCGTGTGTGAGAATGTCCATGATATTTATTTATTTACTTCATCAGATATGTTTAGATGACTTGTAATAAGTGGGTGTTGAGGCCATTGTCAATTTACATTGATTGATATGAACAAACCATTGCCTATATTACATAAACAAGCCTATGAAAGTAATTTATATGCCTTATCATGGAATCCCTAAGGTGTTTTATACCAATAAACGATACGTTTATAAAGTAATAATATAAAACAATCAGTGTTAAGGATTAGGTACCTACATAAATGGTCCTATAAATATTTCCAAGGCATAAGCGTAGACCTGAGAAACACAAACAAAATTTCCTTCGACATGTACATGCGCTAACTCGAACACGTGTATCGGACATAACAAGATGTCCTTAAAAGTTCACTGTTACTATCATTATTTTACCGCCGGAAGTACATTCATTTTTCTCTTAAGTGGTCTTTTAAAAATAATTTACTTTGTAAAAGGTCTTTGACTTTCAAACAGGACTCCACCTTACTGTGATGTTGATAGTCCTTGCGATAGCCCGAACTTAATACTCGTATTATTACGCCGTACTTTTACGATCATAACTCATTTAACTTTGCGACGTATTTAAAGTTAAAACATCTCGTCCTTGACAACATAATAAAAAATAAATTACAAAATGAAGAAAGACAAGAAAAATATATTGAAACTTACTTTGTTCCATTCTTATTTGAGAATAATCTCGTAAAATACTAATAACATATTGTAAAATTAACTTTTAGTGTTCCACAATCCTTGTTCAGTGTTATTATTCTGTATTATGTCTCTACAAGAAAAGGTCAGGTGTTATTATAATGCACTGTACACTTCTTTGACTTTAGGAAATAAGAAAAAAAAATTTTCATAAGCACAGTAGTGAACATATAATAAACCTAATAAGAAGCTTTAGGTTTTAAGGTTGTTAAGTCAGTTTTTGCCCAATCTGAAGGTATTTTTATTGGTTGGGGTGAGAATATGAGTTTCAAAACGAACCTATGATACTCGTGTAAGCAAATAAGTTTTTTAAGATTTTTTAGACAAATATATTAAACTGAATGTTGTATATATGTTTGAACCTTGTGTATTTACAAATTACTTCAAATACATCAAATAATTAAAATTTCTGAAAAGACAAATCTTTGTAATGATATATTACTCAAAATACATAATTGTTATGTATTTTGATAAATAAAAGGTACTCATATAAGTCTGAACTATGAAGGTTTCGGGTGATACCTACATACGTACGTTACATAAAACCGTGATGTGATATAATTCGCACCGTATCAAGCTTTTTTAGCAGTGATATATTCAAAGAGGCCAATTAAAAGGGACTTTAAGTAAGGAACTCAAAAAGTCGTATTCGTCTGGAAGGAGGCTTTTGTATAACGTCGGTTAAATATATCCATAACCATCGTGACTGAACTGACGTGAGTTAACTAGAAATTACATAATTGGATAAGCTATGAACTTAACCTTCAAACTTGCTTGTTATCGTTCCGCGATCGATTATTAATTCAAAATTTATATAAAATCTTACATAATATAACGATTAGGCACGTCAGATTGTTTGATTGGTATGTAAAGAGTGGCTCATCTTTAACAGGATTTTAATGGACCGGACATACACATTTTTATAAAGAGATATGAATGTTGAATTTTTCATACTTCTGAGCGACGACGGTACTTTTCAAAAGGTTTTATTTTTCGTATGCCAGTTATTGCTAACTTTGGGTAGCTTTGGTTTCATAATATTGTCTTTGTGATTAACAAATTTATGCTAGTACATCCTTTATTTCAATAAATATACAATATCAAGATTTCATAAAGAACTTAGGTACTACTTAATCAGTAGGTACTTATCCTTTTGTTTATTTTGAAAAGTGCTTTGTACCTTTATATTTCTAAGATCGACACTTGATTCCACTTACCGTTTCAATCTGACAACACCTTGAAGATCACTGTCGCGTTACACCAGACCAGGAAACTAGAAACATGCAGTGCGTTCAGAGGAGTGGTCACTGACGTCCGCGGCAGCAAGATCTTAGGCGTGAACTGCGAGGCGGCAGCAAATGCGCGGGTCACTCGCGGGAAAACTTTCAATATGCGCGAGCGCGACTATCAGACGCATAATATATATGAGCACAATCTGTGACGTCATCTTATGATAACTGCTACTACAGTGAACCTCTTCGGATCGTTTGCTGTGTTTGGTTGGATGCCGGTTTTAAGGATACGCAGGAAAATATGAGGATACAATTACAATTCGGGAAGCTGCAGAAAGAGTCTATTCGTGATTTTTATTACGAGGGATGACTTGAATATTTTGTAAGAACGCTGTGACATTGATTGACTGCTTGTCAGTACGGCTAGAAAACTAAATCAATGCAATCGAAGAAGTACATATCTACATAATAATCATTTTATATTTCAATTTTTCGGCTAGTTACAGGGGTGAAGCGCAGAAAACTAAACATTCTGTCACCAGCATGAAACAGTTCTTATTTTTCCAGATTGTTAATAATTGTACGATATTCATCAATGGTTTTGATATTAAAATTCTTCGATTTTAGGCTATAATAATTCTTCATATTTATATTGGTCATTTGTCATTCGTGTCGTAAAAATAAGTAACTAATAATAACAAGGTAACTAGCATTGATATATTATGTTACTTTAACTCAATGGTAACTAGTATTGAAAATTCAGATATAATTCACAAGTAGGTACGGACAGAATTAACAACGACATTTTCTAGATTCGGAAAACGAGGAATATCAGCCGGGGCGCATCGGCTGTTACCGGCCAACCCGTGTCTTGTGCCTAAGTGCCCGTGCATTTTACGAAGAGTGTAGAGTCTACATGTGAGCATGTGACTCGTGTTCTAGATAAACCGCCTTACTGTGTACCTACCTATATTCCTGAATGTACCCCTGATATTAAAATATCTTAGTTGCCTTCTTTTTTAAAACGTCTTATATCCTACTAGTGGACGCCCGCAGCTTCGCTCGCGTGGAATTAGACGTAACATAACTTATATACAAAATTTCATTGAAATAATGTAGGTATATATGTATAAACGAAAAACTTTTATACCTACTAACTTTGCACCCCCCTTTTACCCCCCCTTAAGAGATGATTTTCGAAACTCAATATAAAACTTTCATAGGTACTGAATTTCATTCGAATAACATCAAAAACGGCAAAGTTTCATACTAACTGTGCACCCCCGTTTTACCCCCTTAGGGGGTGAATTTTCAAAAATCCTTTCTTAGTGCTCCCCTACGTTATAAAAGGAACCCCTGTGCAAAATTTCAAGTTTCTAGCCCTTATAGTTTAGGCCCTGCGTTGATATGTCAGTCAGTCAGTCAGTCAGTCAGTCAGTCAGTCAGTCACCTTCTCCTTTTATATATATAGATATCTATGTTAGTTAGTGAATCGAAATCATGGAGGCCTAGGTACCATCGTCACATTTTATTAATGAAGAATGTAAGGCATCTAGTTAAGTGCCAATAGATTTTTAATGATGAAAAATACCTCATTAGTAGGTATCACTGACAATGTTCAATATCAATTAGCATGCAATACTAGCTTAATTACTATTGCGAATGTTTTAATTAAGTATTGATCTATGACGTGCATTCAATAGAACAACGTCGCACGCAGACGATTGTTGGCCAACTTAAAATTTTTGTTACCTACGATCGTTTTAAAAGTGTGTTTTTATATAAAGAAACTTTATTGTATTTAAAACAAGCTGTTTTTACATACAGAAACCTACCTTGTATCATATTTGAAGAATGGTTTAAAAACGAAATAATTAGTAGTACGAATTACTTTACAAGGATTCAATACTAACTTATGCCAAAATAAGACTATGTGAATCTAGATTTACCAGCGATTATGCCCAGGCAAAATGAAGAAATTCAGATTGGCAGTAAAATATGAGTGCTGTCTACCAACTGTAAACTGAATTAATTGTACATTTACGTGTATGACCTTGTCACTGAATGCTTGCTTCAACTAAAACAAAGTTTTAAGTAAAGTAAATTTTATAAAGTAAGTAAGTAGTATGTAAAAGTTACACTATCTTTTAAAAAGAATGTAAGAAATAAAACTACCGTACGTCCTTAAATGTTTATTAATAAAAAAAAAAAATTATAAAAATTAATTCATATCTTCAGGTCGTCCACCTAGTCGAAGGGCGACCTGTGCACCTTTTTCCGAGTCGTGGTCTCCATTCGAGGACTTTTCTCCCCCACCGGTTTCAGAAGGCACAGGACCGGTCGGAGTGGTGTCGTTTAGGAGAGGCCTATGTCCAGCAGTGGACCTCAAAAGGCTGATGGATGGATGATGGATGGAATCCATATCTAACAATTAAAAAAAAATAGATCATTTATTTATTTCAATATCTTACAGCTAACATTACATCATCGCGTCCCATTCGTTATCCACTTTGGTGGAATCGCAATTGCAACGGTAATTTTAATAAACAGATAGATAAGGCTTCAATTATTAAATGGTAATATGAATTATTACCTGAATTAAATTATCGACTCAAAAATAAATATGTTTGCTTACCAAATAGAATAATGATCCTATTTTATTCACAACCCTTTCTTTGTCCCTGTTGGGCACGGGTCTCCCCTCAGAATTGGAGGGATTAGGCCTTAGTCCACTACGCTGGCCAAGTGCAGATTGGCAGACTTCACATGCCTTCGAGAACATCATGAAGAACTTTCAGGCATGCAGGTTTCCTCACGATGTGTCCATCGTTATAGCAATTGACATTTTATTTATTAAATCGCACATAACTTAGAAAAGTCATTGGTGCGTGCCGCTGAGTTTGAACCCGGACCGTTCGAGTGAGAGGCGAGTTCGATAGCCACTGAGCTGTCACCGCTTTGTAACTTTGTAACCAGTAGGTATGTATTTACACCTATCTTCTAAAAGTAAATACTCTGTTTTAAAATTCTACGTGAAATTTTAAAGACAAATATCAGCCACTCAGGCGATTCAACAAAATCTCCGTTTTGTATCCTTTCATTTATATGCACTTTATACCTTCCTATCTTATTTTAAGTAGAATAATAATTATCATTGACAATCAGATAAAGTTACAGTATTACATAATCGATGTCATAATCGAAACCTATCGAACACTCGCTATCAAGTGCTATCAAGCTCGACCGCGCATAGAGCACGTATTATCCCGTATTCTTGTTTAGTATATGAATTGGATTATATCAAGCGTTGTTATTATTTTGTTTTGCAACGCTACGTCTATTACAAGTGAATGACGACCAGGTACACTACCAAAAATAGTCTTATCAAGATATTCCTTAAATAGTTTCAGGATAACTTAAAAAACATTACTCGTATAAATTCTTGCTGATTTCCCGACGTTGCTTTTGCATTCGCCGAATTATTTACAGTATTTTTTACATTTCTGATAATTTTTATACTTTTAATATAATGTATAATATGTCGCAGGCATACTGTATAATTCCGCCGTTTACATACGGCGTCGTCGGCAGTTTATAAACGCTCGGCGTTATGTAAAATGCCGAATGCAAATTGAAAATTCGTTCAATGTGCGGGGTTCTTATTTTCTTTGTACATTTAAATTTTATGCCTAACCTGAACATTTCGTGTCCATCCATCTCAAACTCGTACTGTATGTCACTAAGCGGGGGGTAGGGGGGGCCACAGGCCCCCGAAAAAATAGGGGGCTCGGGGGGCGAAGCCCCCTGCCAAGAAAAAACGACACAATCAACTCCAAATTCGTTAGGTTAGGTTAGGGTTTTGTCTATGTTTATTTACGCAAAAAAAGGGACCCCGCAAAGCGGGCTTCCGTCGACATTTGTGACAGACCGGCGTATTAAATTAGGTTAGCCCGCACATTGAACGAGTTTTCAATTTGCCTTCGGCATTTTACATAACGCCGAGCGTTTATAAACTGCCGACGCCGTATGTAAACGGCGGAATTATACAATATGCCTGCAACATATACATCATAAACTACAGACAGACACAGACTACTAAAATATTTTCAAAATAACATGAAAACAGAGACTGCTGAGGATATTGGTTCGTTTGAAATGAGATTCCTACAATCTGAAATTGATCTGAGGATCAAGCAAGACTGAGATTTTATTGATTGCAAGGTATTCTTGAGCTACATTGGTCTCTTTTCATGCCATTTATAACCGTATTCATTCATGACCCCCTTCACATATTTGTATCCCTATGATAAGTAAAAAACATCAAAGTAAAAAAGCCTCTACCTTTTCGTAAAAACTGTCGAACTAAAAAACCGGATTCACAATTCTGTAATGGAATAAATTAACTATAATCAATTTCGGACATTATTTATGAGTACTACAGCTTAAATAGGGATGTAAAACGCAGTAGCATATGTTTTACCGTTAGCACCCTTTTTAGATGGTAGGTATTCCTGGTAGCAACTACAAGTAATTGGGACTATACTACTCACTGCAGTTCCAAATTTTAATTAGCTTCTTCAGTCATAAATCAAAAAATCCAAAAGAATATTTACTTAATAAGAAAACAAAATTTCGTGGCAGTGACCCTACTGCCGAACACCGTGTCACGGGCTCGAATCCCGGCCGGGGCAGATATTTACGATTTTATTTCTCTTAAGAATTAGAATATTTATTTCGCAGATACGTAATTAAATATTTGTAATCGGCTCATGGATGTTCTATAGTGTTGATTTCTGTGTGTTTTAGAACTACCACGTGGCTGTGAGTGTGTAGCTTTTTTTTAAATACTAAATATTAAATGCCAATTAAGGTTCTGTATGTAGAAACGTGTGGCGCGAATATGTAGGAGGTAAAGTAAGTCTTTTAGTGTTAACACTTATGCATTACGCTCAAGCAAGCTACATTTATTACTTGATTAGTCTTCAAACAATTCAAGTAAGACACATATCAGCCGATTTATGCACCATGCAGATAATATAGTACCTCCCTACGTAAGATTTATTTTCGTTCACGGGCCGTGTGACTTCGCAAAAGTGCAACGGCCGTAAACTGATACGATCAAACGCTAATGTCGCTGGGGTTAGCTTATCTATATATATAAAAGGAGAAGGTGACTGACTGACTGACTGACTGACTGACTGACTGACTGACTGACTGACATATCAACGCAGGGCCTAAACTATAAGGGTTAGAAACTTGAAATTTTGCACAGGGGTTCCTTTTATAACGTAGGGGAGCACTAAGAAAGGATTTTTGCAAATTCATCCCCTAAGGGGGTAAAACGGGGGTGCAAAGTTAGTATGAAACTTGCCGTTTTTGATGTCAAGTGGGCAACCCGAACGCGGGCAGACGTCGTTAATGGGTCTAATTCTACGCGAGCGAAGCTGCGGGCGTCCACTAGTTTTAATATAACCTAAGCCAAAAGACAGTCCGTACAGTTCAGTTATTTCGCTGCGACCCATAGACGTCCCACTGCTGGGCACGGGTCTCCCCCACAGACTATGCTGCGGGAGGTCTAGAGCATACTCCACCGGTCTCCACCACGCTGCTCCAATGCGGATTGGTGGAGGGGTTAGTGGCCAACCCAGTGTCGAATGTTCTCAAGCCACCCGAAGGTCTTCGACAAAGCTTAGCGACTGTTTCCACCATTGAAAACAACCGGGACCGACGGCTTTACGTGCCCTCCGAAGCACGGTAGCGTCCATGAAATTTTGTCACTAGCGGTCACCCACTTCAGTTATTTACCTGGGGTTATTTATTTATTTTTATATAGTTTATTAAACAAACTGAAGAAGGCAGCGGGAAACCGGTGGCACGTTCCGGCACAGGACCGGTCGGAGCGGCGTCGTTTGGGAGAGGCCTATGTCTAGCAGTGGACCAATAACGGCTGATGATGATGCTGATTAAACAAACAAATCATCATAATTTGTGATTATACATTGTGAAAATTTCAAAAAATCAGTTTGAATCTTCACATCGTTGACATTCCTCTCATTTGCTATGGACCATAGATTCTCTAGTATTAAATCTATGCTATGGACTCACTCGCTCACTGGGAGCGTCTTTTGACTGGCCACACAGCGGATCCAATTCCATCCTTTTCATACTTTTTGTAGGTATTATAGTTTTTTTTAATAAAATAAATAAGAGTTTAGGATTTGTATCACCCTTTTATTACGTGGTTCTGAGATTACTGGAAATTTTTGGACTATTGGAAAAAGCTCTTCAATCGGGCAAATATGTTGATGACATCCTCCTATGAGACCTCCGAAAACTCAATATGTATTATCAGCAAAGTCATAGTACCTACACCCCGGTTAACGGTACGTTTAAAGTACCAAATTGATTACCAGTCCAAATTAAAGTTCAACGAACTTTACGACCAAACAAGCTATGTTGTTTGCAGCTGTGAATTGAGGATTTTTCAGATATTCTTATTTTTATGTTAAATCTGTTTATTATTACAGGTATCTTTAACCCTGTTCTTCTTTGACCATTACATTAATTGGTCGAGTTCAATGATTTAATACATACATTCATCACAACAACAACACAACATCGCGGCTGTAATTCAGGGCGGTAGGCAGAGGTGAGTGCACACCCACTTTTCACCAGTTATGATTAGGTACTATCTAGTAGGTTGTGAACCTATTGCCATTCACAGGCCTAAAATCCAGACTCAGATCTGCTATAGGGCATTTCATGTTAGAAAAACACAACACATAGTTGTTGCTTGACCCGGCTTATCGATCGAACCCAGGACCTGTAGCTTAGCAGTCGCCTTTGCGACCACTAAACCAAATTAACCACTTTCGTATACATATTATGTATATGTAGTTCGTTTAAGTATGGTAATCCTACCCTATTATGCTAGCTATTTAGATGGATTAGGGAGAACACACACTTCAAATATTCTGCTTATTATTGGTACATACACTTTAAATATTCTGCTTATTATTAAACTATCAACAAGTCCCTGCCTTACCATGCCGTTTCTAAAGTTAATGCTTGTCTAAAATTACTACCGTAGTCTGAGTCAATATATAGCCTGGTATAGGAAGTACCTAATTAAAAAGTGGTCTCTTAAGATGGCTCGCGTTGATTCAATGTGATCGACAGAGTTAAAGCAGTGACGGAGTCAGTTTGTGTATAGGTGACCACTAGTGGAAAGATTTCATGGGCGCTACCGTGCTTCGGAGTGCAGGTTAAGCCGTCGGTCCCTGTTGTTTTCAATGGTGAAAACAATCGCTAAGCCTTGTCGAAGACTTTCGGGTGGCTTGAGAACATTCGAAACTGGGTTGCCTACTAACCCCTCTACCAATCCACATTGGAGCAGCGTGGTGTAGTATGCTCTAGACCTCCCGCAGATATTTGTCTATAGGGGAGAGCCGTGCCCAGCATTGGGATGCCTATGGTTGCAGCAGCTTCAGCTCTAAGGTATTAGGAGTGAAAGCTCAAAGTCAATCCATCCAATGACCCCGGGAAAAACGATAATGTCTAGGTATTGCCTGCACAATGTCGTAAACTCGTCAATGGCTGGACGATAACATTTCCCTTTTTTGCCAAAACTAGTCAATAATTAGATCGCTGGGGGTAGATCACCATCACCACCAATGCATCCAGAATTAATTATTGGATAATGGTCTTCATCGTTAATTGACGTTTCTTAACGAAGTTTTATGAATGTTACCTACCTACCTTCTTACTCGAATTAAGTACCTAGGCAGAACCCGTCCTTACTACCGTAGTAATATTATAAAGTAGGTACTCGTGATATATAAAACTTGCGTATCTGCAAGAATTAATATTAATTTACCATTATCTTCGAAATTCTCTATGTATTACTAATACCATAGATAGAGTAAGGGCCAATTTAAACATTAAAATTTAAAAAAAATTAGGTATAATAATTATTATTTTTAAAATTATTATTATTATTTTTATAATTATTAATTAATGGTAAATTTAGTAACAAACTAGTAATATTAATTTTAAAATAAATAAAATTTTAAAAAACTACGTAGGTACTTCGCATTTCGATTTATGTACTTACACAGGTACTACATTACATACGATAATATTATGTACCTGGTCTACCTACTTGTTATAAGCAACATCCTATAATGTCGAATTCCGATCGAATTGGACTTTGATCGGAATATTATTCAATCTGGTTCTTTACAAATAAAAAACATTATACCAGTTTAAATTAACGAAGTTTTACATATGTACCTATCTACTTTAACTCGAATGGACTAGTCTGGTTGTATACCTACCTATATTTTTATTTTCAGAAATTAAATCGTGAAAAAGCTCATAATGTTTTTATGATAGCATGGATTTTAAATTCGCTATTGGAAAAATACTCAGTATGAATACAACTATATATTCTTTGTTACCAACAAAACTAAAAAAACACGCTTTTGTAGATCACCGAAATAAAAATGTATATTTAAAAAAATCACTTTCAAATTATTCCTGTGTTTTAAATTGGGCGAAAGACACGGTCATAAATTTCGTTCCATACATACTTACTGTAGTATTATTTACAAATCTACATTCTTTGGATTTCATATATATAAATGTATTCATTAATTCATTTCACATTAGGTACTTTTAAAACGGAACGGATTTGTGTAATAAATGAGGTCCTTATTGATTGAGAGATTATTCCAATGCGAATTGATTCCAAAACGATTTTGAAGCTTACGTATAAAAAAAAGAATATCTACTTGTATAAATCAATCATCAATATTAAAATATTATTTCTCTGTGGCGCCATCTAGCGCGTTCAGGTAACGTTTGCTAGTCGCGGTCTCAACTCATGAATAATCGGAAATCTAATCAGTAGGTAAGTTGTATACACATCCTTAAGTACCTGCCTTAAAAAATCTGCATCGTTTACTCGCACTAAGGATTAGAACTAAAGATAATCAGGAAGACGTGGTGATAAACATTTTGATTATAACGAACTGACAGATATAGGAGACGTGCTTTATCAAAAACGTTTCATGAACAGAGATTCAACATACTAACTACTTACTAACACAAAAATAATATGAAATTAGCGTCCTCGATTTATTAATTAAATGATAATAAGATTAGTAAGTAAAGGTCCTTACGTACTCTATGGTAAAAGTTGCCGAAAAGCTGTAAAATATATCATTAGTAGGTACTAGACAAAACTTTACTGAAAAATATGAATATAATATTATATCTCAAAGTTTAATATTATTTTTGCTATATTATAATAATATTTGGTATATTTAATATCTTCTACGTTGGCCGCGTCATGAGGTTCATGATGTGTGAAACCATGTGAAACTAACTGCCGAACCGCGGATTCGCTTCCCGGTCGGGGAAATATTTATTTTCCAGATAAATATTTGTATTCGGGTTGTGGATATTAAGTTGTGTTGGTTTCTGTATGTATCCGCTATCCACAACTCACACTGAACATATGGAGGAGTGAGTGTTTATTATATTTAGTGAAAACCAAATTGAAAATTGGATCGCTGAGTAAACATGAATAATTTCAGAAGATAGAGTAAGTATATAAGGTATATTAAGTATCAGTGGGAAGTAGGGCTTCTACTTATTTTTAATAATAATGAATTTTAATAGTAATGAATCATTAAGCAGGCAGAGGCAGAAGGATTTCCGTAATGTGTAATGCATTTACGTAGGTTCTTTTTTCTCTGAAAAGTGCATCATTAAAAAACTCTAAGACGGCACGGACCCATAAAAATGCAAATAATAAAAAAAAATATGAATTTATAAGCCAACTACCTATAAGAATTTTGTAGTGACATCTATCGTGCAATAGGCTCACCACTACCATTGGCACCTATTAATAACATAACTGTTGAAAAGGTGGAAGGCAGAGGTGTGTAAGTACTGGTGTACTTACACACCTCTGCCTGCCTCTTTGTGGAGAAAACCAGGCGTCATTTTATGTATGTTATTTATAGAGCGAATAACCAAAAAGTATGGCTAATAAAACAAGATGAGTACTTCTTGTTTGTTACTATACTGCAATCTATCGTCGAATAGCCGAACTATATTGCCCCTAGTTAAGGCAGATTAACAAAAGATAAATTTAGTTTGTACTAGATAGCGCAGAAATACATCTATAATAATTTATTATATATATTATATTTTTATTTTATTTATATAAATTAGTTCAAAATTTAATTATGGTTCATCTTGTTCGTTTAATTTAATCTATTTCCACCGTTAACAATATCCGTATGTAGCCATCTGATATGGAAATAATAGGTATGTAGTATTTTCTGTTTTCCATACTATTATAATCTAACTCTAACCAGTCTGTATATTTGACATTAACAGATATATTATTATTAAGTAATCTGTGGGCATTCTTGTATTGTAAGCAGTGATACCAGGTGCATTGCATTTACCATATACTTTAGTAGTTTAATACAAAAATACTATCGAGTAAATGGTAACTGGACTGGAAAAGCAAATAAATAATCAACCGAGAAAAATTGTTATCAGTGATAGGGAGAATTTTTTTAGCATAATGTACATATAATCCATAGGTAGTACCATAAAATAAAGACTTCTCATACGTTGCATACTTTATACTGCTAGATATTAAGTGTAGTGTAAGTGGAATAATACGTACTGTATTTAAGGTAGCATTAATGATAAATTTGACTAAATAAAATAAATTTGTTCTATTGTAATATGTATTTATTATTTTTCCATTCAAATCACTGTACATTTTTAAACCTCTTCGGGCAACACTGCATCTGGGTGGGAAGTGAGTGGAGTTTAGTGAGTGACAGTGAAGTTGTGCTCGGCTCGGTCGGAGTCGGAGTAGAGAGGAGTGGAGTGGAGCTGGGCTGGAGTGTTAGGAATTTCTGTATTGTAAATGGGATGGGAGTGATCTTGAAGTTAGTGGTATATCTAAAGATTGTATATATGTTAGAGTAAAGAAAAAAATAATAGGTAATGAAATTGGTAACGCCTAGTAATTTTTAGTGGCAAGATTCATAAAAGATTGAAGAGACAGCTATTTTTATAACCTAAATTAGTCATCGAGCTGGAGATAAATGATGAGGTGACAAACGTAGTCTGAAATTGCAATGATTATAGTTTAATCTCAGTGCTACAATTAGGTACCTTTTTCTACTGTGATGACCTGTTTTAATATAAGTCTTATGTACTATCGGGAGTATCAGGAATTTATATTGGTGAGTAAAACATGAATGCATAAAATTTGTCGATAAGTACCAAGTAACTTAAAAGTTGATAGCAGGGCATTAGCTACAATTAATGTTTAATTTATTATTTGATTAAGTAATTATTTATTTTAATTAAAGTTAAGTAAGTACCTACTACCTACCATCTTCTACGTAAAACTTTTTGGCTGTGACTTTCACACAATTCACACAATTTGTCGTGATCAATCGTCAATCAATCGTCATCGTCAATCATCAATCATCAATCGTCGTGTCGTTTTTTTCTGATAAGTATACTTAATTTGTATTTTTCAAAAATTCAAATAGAAAAGCATTAACTTGAGGCTTGAACTCTATGAGGATTTATTTAAATATTAGTTATAAATAAACAACAACTTTACATCAATCTTCAAAACTCTGCCCTTTGGGGAAAATCAGGCATCATATAATGTAACCAACTGTTGTTTATTTTGTTTGTTCTCAATAACCTATTATGCCAATACTATAAGTAAGCCAAGGCTAGCAATATCACTTTATGTTACTGTAGAACTATTTATGTACTACTGTGACACAAAGATGTACCACCAGCGATCAGCAATCCCAGGTTAATGCTATCAATGTTAAGCTAAGCTGTTAATGTCACAAGTGTTTTGTTTGTCTGAAATTTAGCATAAATTGGTCTCTAGCACCGAATTACCTAAAGCTGAGTATGCTCCTATTGCTATTGCTTGTCTAAAACCATTTGATTGATCTATGTGTATTATGTTACTTACTTCATGTGGAGCTACAACACTTTGTAGGTCTTCTTCTACCACATTCTGTCTTGACTTTTCTCTGTAAGTCTTCATGATCATAGTCCAGATATGGCTGCCGTATTCTGGGGTTATATTCTTTTCCACTGCGGGATACACTTGGAAATGGTTTTGCCTGCTCTGATATCAACCATTCTTTCCAAGTGTTTGACTAGTTATCTTAGCCTTTGTAAAGCAGAACCTGACAATGGTTTCTTCTTGTGTGTAAATTATGTTTTACATTTAATTACCTATTTATTTTGTTACCCTTTTTCTATATTGTATCCAAGTGTTATGACAATAAATTGATTCTGATTATACAGTGGGCATAAATAAAATTTCCGTAAAGCGTTCAGCAATTGGTAGTATAATATACAATAAACATAAATACATAACAGAATAACTAGACAGCAAAGTAAAGATTTTTTATTTTTTAATCATAGTTAAGCATAGTCTATATATCTTCCAAATTTGTCATGAAGGCAGCGAATGAATGGATGAGGCTCTATTCTTGTTTGCATTTACTCTATACAAAAAAAAATTTGAACTTGATATGGAAGAATATTTATCTTAGCTTTTTGACCCTACAACAAGCAATAAAAAAAATTAAGCAAATTATTTAAAAATTCTCTAAAAAAAGTAATATTTCCCTGTATAACAAGGTTTATTATTTTTTGGAAATAAAGCTGCGAGCCCTTCAATCACTTCAAACCGAACTTAGCCTGGTCGAAGTCTTTCATGACAGTCTTCATATCAGCTGACCCTGAATCTCTAGTTTGTATTGCAAGCACCGCAAAATCATAATTTTCTGAAAGAGAACTATATTTGCGACGCTTGGTCGGATGCGGCCCCAGCCATCTTGAAAGTTTCATGATGGAAAATGGGGTCAAACTGACTACTCATGTAACATCCCACATGAGTGATCGACCCAAACACCACAGACAATCAAGTCTCTTGGCGTTGTCCCAACACATACTACAAGGCTCCAAGGTAGCCGTAGTAGAGCCCCGACAAGAGCTCGATAGTGCCGTAACGATAACAGTGACCAGTACTTCCGGTTAAGGTCTCATATACCATGTCGACAAACTTATCAACGTCTCCGCGACATATTTAATAATGAACCTCACCAATGTTTTATCCTTTTAACATTTCTGATATTCAGATGTCTGACTTTACCAGGTCAAATATTTACCAGGAATGCTTTCTATTCTAATATGTATATGAAAATATGCTAGTGTGCTGACAAATGGAACCTTATTAATATGCCTCTGCTGTCTGTGTCACAGGGCTCATCTTTTGAACGGAAACAGGTAGACATTTGAAATTTTCACAGAATGCGTATTAATGTAGTCGCTCTCACAACAAATAATATAAAAGTTGCTAGTGTTTATTTTGGGCATGGGCTAGTCTAATTATACATCCTCGTTTAAGTGTTTTAGGAGTGACAGGCCTCTAGCTTAGGACACCATATATTAGTCCTTTGCGATCGACATGCTCATGCACTTCAGCTTGCTAACACTACGAGGTTCGCCGTTACCTAACCTTATTTCGCTTACGAGAACATATTATTATACAGCTAGTTACAGTAAGAATTTAAAAAATTAAACCATTCTGAAAATGATTTTCTGCTGCTTTTCTAGTCTACAAGTAAAATCGAACGCATTCACTGCGATTTGTGATGCGAGTTTGCGTTTGAATTAATCAAGCGATTTAAGCACTTTCTTGTGCATTCATTGTACATACTGTCATGCTTACTCTGGCAGTTTTCAATTCACATAATATTGTAAAATATTATTTTCTACTGGTACTCCCGTGGAATTACCCTTAACTGCTTTACACATAGCCATCGGAGACAGATCTATTAATCCTCCTCAAAGGTCCTCCGGTGGGGAAGAAAAGTCCGCGAATGGAGACTTCGACTCGGAAAAAGGAGCACAGGTCGCATAAGCTGGACAGACGACCTGAAGAAGACGGCTGCAGGCACCAAAAGGTTGATGGATGGATGGATGGATGGAACTGGCAACTTTTTCTAAATATTAAGCAATTAAGTCGAATCGAAACCTACTTATTTTCCGAGAATGCATACAACATTAACCCTTTAATACAAAATATACCTACGTCAAAGTTAATGACAAAATCCGTCAACATTTTAAAAGTTACGTACATAACTACAACATGAACAATAATTATTTGACTTCACTTTAGTCAAACTTCTCCTATTTTGTACCCCTTTGTAGTCTCGCAAAACTATTCCAAGCAAGTGTCGAAGCTAAATCGGTTCCGGGATCTCTGTTAGAACAAACTGGTGCTCACCAGCGCTGTCCTCATCACAGGCTCGTCTCGGACGAGACGATGTAATAACGTCATCGAACCTATCTTCAACGTTGTGCAGTAGAAACACAGTGCTCGTCGTTTTTTAGGCCCTTCAAATAATAATAACCCTTTGTACATAATGTCCCTACGGAACCCCAGAGTGTATGAGAAGTTGTGAGTTAATCCCTCTTGTGCGCTTCTTGCGGCTGAGACTTATCCGCGGCAATCTGGGCATAGGCTGAGTAGGCAGTCTAGCTTCGAGCACGCTCCATACTACCCGGCTTTTTGTCACAGTTGTCGCTTTTCGGTAACATGACCCTGTTCATTGTTCATTCGGTAACCTAATTCGAAATAAGCATCATAATAATAACATTAAGTTCGTTGTATTCGTGTGATTTAAATCAATCCAACGCCTTCAAAGTAAGTTCTTAAAAAATACACTCTTATGTAGAAAACTTTTTTTTTGCAATAGACTTCGGACCTACTACTTCTATAATATACTTGTAGAAGATAATGTGTAAAATACATACCTATATGTCTTACTTATAATATACCTACTTATATGTAAGAATATGTTTGCATTATTTTTATATGCAAATTGTGGAAATGTAAGATATTATATACCTATAATAGAACTAGCTTGTACCCGCAGCTCCGCCCGCGTGGTCAAAGGGAATTAACAATGAGTTGTCAATCATATTTGAGGTGGATAAATAGTGACAGTTCCACGATTAAAATATACTTAGAGGAACCAGAGCCGACCAGAGGTAATGCTCACCGCAGATAAAGTGTACGTAAACTGACTTACTGGAGCTTTAACCAAACTTCAATAGTTAACTAGAAGTGTGCTGGATTGATGCAGGATCCACCGATCCTGCTTACGTGTACAGGCAATACTTTTTTATTTTGTTACACTCAATTACAATTTTATTGTAGTAAAGCCTTAAACACCGTAACTCACCTAACAATAAAGCACGTTTATATTGTAGTCCTTGAATAAATTAAACTACATACCTACATATATAAATAGCCAACACCTGTGATATCAAATAAAGGTGCCCGCGCTCTGCAAAGATTTAAGAACTTTTTAAGGGCCTCTTCTTTCATCGAGAAGGACTCGAAGAGCTCATGTAACAATCTGCACGTGCGCATAAGAAAAGGTTCGTGTTACCCTCCCCAGTCAATGAATGACTTCATGCATTTAACTTTTTTCCGTGAAGTGGAGTATAAGGAAGTGCTGAGATGGAATTATAGTTAGCACTTGAATTTCAAATTAAAATTTTCCGAAGGTTTAATAGTATAAATGTATGTAAAAAGTTTCTATTATAAATCTTTTAAGGTGTAAATACGAGTACATATACAATACAATTTTCTTTGGCTATGCCCGTAAGGCAGGCACGTCTTTTTTCATCCTAGTTATTGTGAGTGTAAAGTATGGGAGTCATATAATTTGCTCCTGAAAATAATCAATATTTTAAGAATGTGTGTTTCACGGAGTTACGCTGCTGAGCTAATAGTTCTAAAATCCATATCACGACTGCTACAGACAGTTTTTCTAGTTAAATAATTTTTTCTTTTATAATTATGTGCACTTACATTGCAAATGCTGAGATAGATCAAAATAATGTACTACAGGTATTGTACACCTTAAAAAGTTCTTAAAAAATCCGCAATGGTTCTTTACTTTTTACGAGAAATAATGGCTTATTTTCGAAGCAATGCAGCAAAATCGAATAGCATACTCGTTTAAAAATATTTTAATATGAACAGTTAAAAATATTTTAATATGAACAGGATAGCTGTTCATATTAAAATATATTTAACTGTTTAGTGATCTCAGATTTAAAATTAGGTTTTTAACTCTCCGTCAAGTCCAGCAAGTCTTGTCCAAAGCTAGCTGCGTCAAGCGGAGTAAATAATTGAAATGTGATGGGAAATCCGAGTCAACCGAACAGGCTTGCTCAACTGGACAGGCTTGTTCCAAGTCATGCTAATCTTGGGCTGATGATGGCTTGTTCAATCAATGTTTAGGTGTAAAGCAAAGTAGGTACACAAGTACAGCCTGTATTATTTTTATATTATTGTATAGTACGCTAAGTAAAATACGTAAGATAAGTTTCTCTTCTAGCTGAAGCTCTAAAACTAGGTAGGTAATGTACCCAAAATCGAAATGAGTTACTCGTAGTTAGTATCCATTTAACACCAATTCAGAAAGTCAACACATACACTGAGTACAATTCCAAACTGCAGGCTACTACTGCAGGAATTCAAGAAAAACCCAATAATTCATTGACCGTCCCATAAATCGTACTCAAGACGTAATTTCAGACAAACGAGGCAGTATGTATGACAGCAGAACTTTAACATATGAGCACAAAATCGTATTCATAGTTGCTTCGTCTGGACTGTGGGTGTGTAGATTTAGATCATGACTTTTAAGGTCCTAGAATTTTCACATTTTCACTATCCTCGAAACAGAACAAACACGTAACTATATTTTCAGCCCCGTAGGGGTAGGTAGGTCCACTTTAGCTTGCATATTTTTCCCTAAAACATGCTATATTACAAACATTACAATCTTAGCTTAGCTAAGTTAAGATTGTAATGTAATGTAATGATTAAATTAAGAGGTCTGATTTGATTTTAATGTAAACATACATATTACTTAGGTTAAATAGAATTAAATATTTTGCATGCCTAAAATAGGTAAGAATAAGCGTGCCTACTTTTGACCTACATTTGTAACAACTACCTGACCTTATTCTGCAAATAAATTGAATTTGAATTTGAATTACTATAGTTAGTTTTTTATCATCCGTAAGTGTGAGCCGATTTTTTCATTATTAATATGTTAGGTATACTCGATCTGGTTGACGATAATATAATAACTTATTTTATAAACTCGGTGATTATTAAGTATTTTAGTCTAGAACTAACTTAAATGGGATATAAGTTAAGACGACATACTTCCTTTACCGGATGGTGCTCTTAATCTTAAGCCTTAGGTGGTACGTAAAGTTGTGCGAAGTAATCACAGCCGCCTAATTAAAATGTAGGCACACCCCATTGTTCGTTGGAATGAAAAATAATGTACGTTAAGAATTAAGTACGTATTATATGTTGCATACGGTTTTAATAATTTTGTTTTTGTTAAGCAAGAAGTTAATTAAAATACTACTCTGATATTATAACGCTTGCCACCTACTTTTAATTTAATTTAATTTCTTTCTATTCCAGATACCGAGTTCTCTTTAGCAAGCCTAGACAGTGGCTGCTGCTGTGATACTAAATCTATCAATTGGTGAGCATTTATTCATTTTTCTTTTCGTCATTGTATTGTTGTGTGTGTGCAAGTAATCTTTTGAATAAAATGTTTATTTTGCCTCCCACATATACCAGTTTACTGATTATATCTTTAATCAAGTACAATATTTTTCAAACATGAATTTATGTTTATTATTAATCGTAGTAAGTAATGGTTCATACCTACCAATAATGCCGAACCTTCTCAGTAGTGGAACATGAGTGCTTGCAGATGGTTAATTATAGTTTGCATGCAAAAAGATCATAAGATGAACAAACAGTAATGTTGTTCATCTTATGAACAAATCATTGTTGTTGTTGATTGAAAATTCCACCCCAAAAGAGGTTAAAAAAGGGGATTAAAGTTTGTATTAAACTTCTTCATTTCTCAAGATTCATACATGAAAATTGATATTTGAGTCAGAAGTTAAAAATTAATTGATACGAATATCATTTTTATTATATTCTAACCCTAAGAGGGGTTAAAAGGGGGGCTTAGCTCAAGGTACAATACATACATATAAATTAATAATTTTACCTATTTGTTTAAAATAAAGTAAGACGTATTTCACCTTTTTTAAACTACCCATAAAAGGGGTTAAAACAGGGTTTAAGTTTGTATCGAACTTCGTTAGTTCCACCTTGACAACTGATATTTTAGCTATTTAAAAAAAAAAGAACCACTTAATGCTATTAACTAGATTTGTTTGTTTCTTTTACCGCGCATGTTGTTTTAATTTTTATATCCTTAAATATGCATGTATACATTCAATAAAAATAATACAATGACGACAATTATAGTAAAACTGGTGCAATGAATGCAACCTTTCAATTTGGTTGTACTTTGGTCAGACGGTACCAAAAAAAGCAAGTTATCAAGGTAGTTTAACCATCGCAGTTTAACATTCACAAAATTATATTTTTAAATACGGAAATTTTTGTTGCGTGTAGTAGTCGCGGAGTGATCGAAATTCGAACATAATTAATTTTTAATCAGTTTGAACATCATTAAGGTAACTATACAATCATAAACTTAATCTCAACCTTATACGTCTGTTTGTCTGTTTGTTCAAAGCTTTATACGTATGTGATCCTAAGCCATGTATAAATTGACACGTGACAAATAACATGCCATCGTGTGTAGGTAACTAATTTTTAAATATGTTGTGTGTCAAATTATCTGTATTTTGTTAATTTAGTGTATTTAATGCATATTATATAAAAATCATTCTGCACTACTTCTCTCTTGGATCTTGCTGTCAAATTCGGACGTTTACTTGTCAGTCATTCAGTTACTTACGAATGTACCTGTTCGCAAACATACGTACCTACGAGTACATCCATATGTAGGCTAAAATGCGATATCCGAGAACTAGCAACAAATAATTGCTAAAAATATTAACTAGAAACTTAAAATTCCACTTTATCCACCGTCGTAGTCGCTGAAACTTGACCTCTACTCAAAAAAAGTCTATGAAACTATTTATGTGTGTATGTAGGCTTGGGCCGTATTTCGATCTGATTTGGTTTTTTAAAGTATCATTTAGTATGTCAATAATTTTCTAATCAATCTTATTAATTCGATTGAACAAAAACACGGAAGCGTCGGGTGTACAGGGTGTGTAAGGTGTCGGCTGTATCTGGCAACCCTGGGTGGTTGGGTTGCGTGAGGTGCGATGATCTTTCCCCAGTCCGTGCACAAGGCTTCGGTTGGTGACGTCCGAGTGACGCAGGCGTGTTGGCCGCTGTGCTGCGCGCACGCCGGTCCGCTGTCCGCGGCTGGACGTTAACTCGTTAACACCTGCGCATGTCCGTGCACACACACCACACACGCGAAAGTTACGATACGCACGCATTTTTTTTTTAATTATTTGTATTCAATCGGTGCCCGAAACGCTCTCCTTTAGAAAGGACCACCGCATCCTTACGATCACGCGCCTCGGATAGCTTCAAATTAAACGTAAGTATGATTGTTTATTTATTTTCTGTTTACAAGAATTGTAAATAACATTGTATGTTTTTATAAAACTCCCAATGTCTCAGCTAAGGAAAATTTAATGCCACAAGTAATTTAAAATACCTCCTTGCTATCCCATTATTCATTCATACATTAATAATTATGAGGTTACATGTAGAATCAAAAAAATTATACGACTTGGTGTCATGCTGTTGATGTTAATTTTGCGACATTATCTTTTCAATGGAAACTATATTACTAGCACCACATAATGTATGTACGATATAACATATTTTTTACGTTCCTCTCGCATAACTTACTTGACTTACTAGCTTACTATAGAGATACTGGTAATGCACAACAAGCAAAAAGCCACAGGGAAATACAGAAACTATTGGTACATCAAAATTGTTATATAACATTGTACCTGCGCGCATTTACTTGATTGAAATACAAACAGTTGTGTTACTTGTGTTGAAATATTGCAGCAAATATTCATGAGTATCAGTCATGTTGTATCCATATCAAAAATTATGATTTGGTTTGTGATAGTTAACAAACTTTTTCTGAACACACATTGCGGAACGAATTCTCTGCTGTTTAAAACTTTAAACGGCAATCTAAAAAATCAACATGTTAATGCATGGTAGGTAATCTTAACTCTTTTTAGTCAAAATTATCAACTGCAGCCAATCTACTAATCAAAGTAAACATACAAATGAGTTTTTGGATCGTGATTAATGGTTGTTTACTGGATGTCACAGTTACCTATTTTTATTATACTCGTATTAGTAGCAGTGAAACATACAGTCACACCCAAAATAGATTCAAATACTTAATTCCAATATGTATTATATTGGCCCGTTGGCGCAGTCGGTAGTGCCCTGCCTGTTACGCCAAGGGTCGTGGGTTCGTATCCAACTCAGGACAAACTGTCTGGATCTGTGTGTGGATGTTAAATATCTATATAAGTATTTATATGAAAAATATCTATGATGTATATCAGCCTCTGACAGCCATAGTACAGGCTCTGCCTAGTTTGGAGATAGATAGCCGTGTGTGAGAATGTCCATGATATTTTTATGCATTATATTATATTATATTTTTATTATTTGTGTCGTTAGGCTCATTACGTTAGATAGCGACTGATTAGCGGAGTATTAAACCATATGTCAACATAATAAAAGTACAAAATATTAATAGTACATTTACTAAAAATATTTATCGGGGTACTAGACATTATTAAGTTATATTTATAAGGAATAAAATGAGAAAAACAGTTATGAGAAAATTTTAAATATAATAAATGTGAAGAAACTGTACTAAACACAAGTTAGCTTCCAAAATTAGTTTACGAACAACTCCTATCTAGTTTTCGACCACTTGGTCTACTATGGAAAATGCGACATCGATTTCATTAATTAAAATAAATCAAACAAATATGTTTTTATTCATTATATTATATTAGATATATAAAAGTTATATTTTCAAGAAATCAGTTGAGATTAAGGTATAATTCATTAGTAGTAGTACTAGTTCACGTAGTGAATGTGGAAGTGTAGGATAGAATTCACATTTTCTTCGTATTTATGCCGCGGGTCGCGTAGTGTGGTCGCTAACTAACCATGGTCGCGAAACCAGCGCTACAAACACATCAGAAAACCGCTAGACTGCTTTTGTACTGGGGATTAAAATTAATAAATGACCTTTATTGATAAGAGTGTTACTAGAGTGTCATTCAATTACGGTAATTACATTTTCCAATAAAATTTTTTCAAGAGTAATATAGTCACTGGGTGTGTGTAAACATTTATTATGTAACCCTAGCACACCTTGACCTGTCTTACAACGCAAACATATCTTATGAAAGCGCAATATTAAAATTGCAAATAACAATATAATAAATATATTTTTCTGAAAAATAATTAACTCAATAACAAATAATTTTAAACTTTAATTTTCATGCAATTATTGCGATAATGTCCTTAAATTAAATGGACAGCATACACTGAAAAATTCTTAACATTTAGAAAAGAAATAATACGCAGAAGGCGGAATATGAAATTTGGAATAGTTAAATGTCATAAAAATATACTTCGTTCGTAATGAATTAATACTACAGATTTACAGAAACGTAGAATAGACATGACGAGCTAATTTTTTAAAACTTAGTTCATCAATGCTTACTTTGTTTTGTTATGTTTGCAAAATATAGAGGGTTGATTATAGATTTAAACTTGAAACTACTTTTTTATAGACCACTCTGTGACCACTAGTATTATCTAGTCTTATATATATTAAATAAGAATCAAACACTTGAATTAAGTTTTGGTAAAATTTAAGAATATTTATTTTTACAAACACTTCAAGATTAGGTTAGCTTATTAGGACCTTAAAAAATTCACCCCTTTTCGATTTGAAAAGTTATAATTATTCGGTAGGACAACCGAAACTCTTATACGCAAAGCGACAATAACTACTTACTTATAAAAGTTTTATATTATTTAAAGCGATTTTATTTATTATTTATTTTATAAACTAGATTACATAGTGCAATATTTTAATGGTGCAATACAGTGCCTTTATTACTTACCTAATACAATAAATAACTTTGGCTATGTTGATGATACATGGTGTGGGTAGTGGTTGGGATGATAATGACAGCGTCTAGGGAGCAGCACCGCTTAGTACCTACTAAGAATTTATCTATTAATTAATTAATTAAACTTTCATAGCTTAATTCAATGGATCCATATCGCCATCTCGTGTCGTGGCGGGAAGTCGCCACATTATTGCTTAAACCGGCCGGAGGTTCAACAATCAATGTTTACTGCGTTGGTACTTCCGTGTTAAAGGAACGGCCGCATTCCGTAACTGTGATCTTGTCTGAGTTGTAGCGTATGTGATTTATTTAGTAAACTTTGTTAATGTAATTCAGGTACTCTTTAACGCCGTCTTTTGTTAAGCACCGGAAAGTTCAATTTGGATCCTAGATCGATGAATCCTTGTTTGGTGTCGAAATTTTAGCATTTCCCTAATGCTAGTCTATTTTATCGATTATTTTCTGTGATACCATACCCGGGTTGGGATCCGAGCTTTGTATTACATTGTTTTTCCAAGACAGTACCTACTCTATCTAGTAGTGATTTTTGCTATTACATTGAAAAGTAATGCCTAATAAAAAAATTAAGAATTTCAGACAAAGCCACTAAAAAAATTCTTCTGAAGTTAGAACATGCAACTTGTCTAGTCTCTCTAGGCTATAATTATGACTACCGCACTAAAGCTGGTTTCGCTCATAAATCTGTGCTAACTTATGTTAAATGTACATTATAATGTAAAATTACTTAATGTTTTTTGCTTCCTTCTGCAATTTACCTCGTGATTGTGAAAAAATCATGACTACTCGGACGAATTCGTAAAACCGACATATCTTCGTCTCGAACATTCGGTTATTTGGATCCATAAATGAATGGTATGTAATTATATCATGGAAATTTCCGAGTAGTTAATATTATTTTTATACTATGCTTATCGCTTTAAAATATCAACGTTTAAGGCACTGTAATAGCACCAACTTAAGTTCATTCAGCGTTCATATGAGTGCTTGGTAGAAAAGTTACGTTTGCACAAATTGATCACCATTCTATGGGCTTATACGACAACTTTTAAAAGAAATAAATATTTAAGTAATAATATATAATTAACATTTTTTAATGTTAAATAAATCTATATCTATATATGTATATAAAAGGAAAAGCTGACTGACTGACATATCAACGCAGGGTAACAGGGCCGCAGGGGTGCAAAGTTAGTATGAAACTTTGCCGTTTTTGAAGTCAAGTAGGCAACCCGGAACACTGGCAGACGTCGTTAATGGGTCTAATTCTACGCGAGCGAAGCTGCGGGCGTCCACTAGTACAAATATAAAAGGAGAAGCTGACTGACTGACTGACATATCAACGCAGGGCCTAAACTATAAGGGTTAGAAACTAGAAATTTTGCACAAGCGTTCCTATTATAACGTAGGGGAGCACTAAGAAAGGATTTTTCTTAGGATCCCCTAAGGGGATAAAACGGGGGTGCAAAGTTAGTATGGAACTTTGCCGTTTTTGTAGTTATAGTGAATGTCTTATTCCACGCGAGCGAAGCTGCGGGCGTCCACTAGTGTTACATAAACATTGAGGTTATTTCTGTGGGACTAAGGCCTGCCATGCGGGTACTGCTTATTCGGCATGATGGGTATGGAGGGGTAGTTCTGATGCATGTCACTCACGGTAATAGATTAATATAACCGTGAGATACTATTTTAGAGGGATAGATTGGTGTATTACAAATTATTCAGTTAAAATCATAGTGTAATAAATCATTAATTAAAATAATAACGATTACTTACAATAATAACCTACTTAAACCTCGCGTCAAATGAATGTCCTTCAATCGGAGCAAGTTTGAATACATTGAAACATAGTGGTAACAATAGCATTAATAAAATTGACTATATGTGCCGCAATTTCCCATAACTTTTCAGAAAAGATAAATAAGAGTTTTGGTGTAACATTTCAAACATAAGCTACTACATTTCTTTTGTGACTCGTCTTAAATAACAAAAATACTAACACTATTAAAACTATTCGAACACTGTCTTGCCAGTTGTGTGTTTAAAATCTACGCTGCATAAATGTATTAATGGATACTAATATTGTTTGTTCAAATACAAAAATACAAGACTTGTTTAAAAAAGACAGGAACATTTCGTTTTCCTATTACCAATATTTCTATTGATTGGCATAGATAATAGATATAGCTCTGTTAACGCGATGTGATTTTCACAATCTTGGCGCTGAACTGAGTCTCAGTGAGCTCTTTTTTCAAATGGACGTTTTCTAAGCAGCCAATTAACAGCCATGTTAGGGGCTAGAAGTTGATAATGATGAGTAAGTTTTATTTTTCGAATGGTCTTTCTCCAATGGCCCTTCTGACCGTACATAGTCACCCAACAGTATGTTATGTGGGTTTAGCTAATTAGGGGCTAGGAGCAAGTTTCAATTTATTTTTCACTAGTGGACGCCCGCAGCTTCGCTCGCGTAGAATTAGACCCATTTACGACGTCTGCCCGCGTTCGGGTTGCCCACTTGACTTCAAAAACGGCAAAGTTTCATACTAACTTTGCACCCCCGTTTTACCCCCTTAGGGGATGAATTTTCAAAAATCCTTTCTTAGTGCTTCCCTACATAATAAAAGAAACCCCTGTGCAAAATTTCAAGTTTCTATCCCTTATAGTTTAGGCCCTGCGTTGATATGTCAGTCAGTCAGTCAGCTTCTCCTTTTATATATATAGATATGGACTTTCTCGGATGGCTTGTGGCCTTTACAGCGTCACCGAATAATTTGTTATGATTTGTAGGTACCAGTTTAATAATAATAATGAGCATGTTTATTTTTTTAACAAATTGTTTTTCTGTAATGACCGCGCTGGCCTTTCCAACGTCACTGAAAAGTACGTTATGTATTTTGAAAAAGTTTACTTGAACTTATTCAGCTCCGAGCATTTCGACCATAATGTTACGTAGGCACTAGGTCATTATTTATGAGTAAGTTCGTTGTTGATATATTTTTAAAATTCTCATATTTTTAACTTTCTCAACTGGTCCTACTAGCCCTTACAGCGTCACAGTATATTATTTTTATTATTTTATGACGTTACCTAGGTAATAGTGTAATAGTGATGATCAGTTTCATTTTGTTGGTTTTTTTATTACTGAAGATTTAACTAGTTATGTAAGTTATAATATAACGTGCGGTTGTGTCATCTCGTTTTTCATCATCTGGGTAGATTTGCAGAGATTTCCTTCCGGCATCGCCCTTTGTTAAACACTAGAGTAGGGTTTTACCAAAAATATGAAATAACTTTAAAAAACAAGTCTTCATAAATATCTTCTTGCGAATTAAATATTTCATGCTGGGAATTTAAACAGTCCGAGCCGAAGTCTTAAAATCTGGGCTATCATCGGATTGATTTTAATAGAAGACAAATAATAATTGCCTAGATCTAAGTTAGCAAGTAATGATTATTAGATAGCTTCAAAGAAGAATATGCTTATTAGATTTCTATCAAATTAAAGCTTCTTAATAACAGTGTTCACCTCTGTTAAAACTAACGCGATGTGGGTTTATTCATCTCTATTACATAACTTGACCGAAGGTTTCGCGACGTCCGAATTGATCGTTGCATATCGATGACGATGACGTTACACAATACGTTATTAATACAACGGGCAATAAAGCGCATAGAGTCCCTCATTTCAAATATATTAATAATCACAAACGAAATTAACTGTTCACATTATAATGTTTGGTTGTGAATGCGCTCGACATAAACTTAATAATTACGATTATAAAAATAAAATTTACTAAATAGGCAATTCGATGCCTAAAGGTTGTGTAAGTCATAGTAATCATAACATCAAAGAAGGATTCTGTGAATTGAAAACACATCATGTTTGATCATGATTAGAATCCAAATCACACATAGAAGATTTAAGCTTTGAAGCCTCGAGATTACATATAAAGTGAGGGAATTCTAGCTCAAAGCTAATCTTGGATCCACTAGGTAATCATACGTATCAATCCTAAGTAAATTTGGTAAATCTTTTTCGATGAGTGCTTAGTC
Organism: Carterocephalus palaemon; assembly: GCA_944567765.1. NCBI lineage: Eukaryota > Metazoa > Arthropoda > Insecta > Lepidoptera > Hesperiidae > Carterocephalus > Carterocephalus palaemon. Next base: position 5,547,010 of record OX155643.1, on the reverse strand, counting down.
TAGTCTATTCTCTTGTCAAAGAATCGAGTAATAATACAGATGAGAAGGATTAGAGTCATGAAATTAGTCGGTCGGGTAAGTACAGTAAGAGCCTGGCAAAGCCTGTTAGAGTGGGAATTGATATTTGACATTACCAAAGTTACCTATCTATTTCTAGTATCCATATTAACATTTATTGCAAATCCTCCTTAAGATAGGTACCTCCCATGGGATCTAATTTTATATTAGTTTTTAAACCGTTTTTGATGAGTTACTAATAATAAAGGCATGCTTGAATTAAATTCAATTAATTCAATTGGTACGATCGTTTGTCTTGTTTAATTTTACTTCTCTGATAAATTAAATAAGATCGATATTTAATTATGTGCTTACTACTATTACAATTATTTTGATGGTACTACTTACTTTACATCTCTACCTATTGTTCGGTACAATAGGCGGATTTAATGATCTACAAATCCACTTAATATTCATTTTATTTAAACTAGCTATACTCGTGTATTGTAATTTCTAACGAGTAAATTAAATTGTTTACACAAATTAACGTAATTGGATTGGAATTTACGAAGACCAGTAGGTGTGCATTGATGTTCACACATCAGTAAATAATTACATCTAATTATTACTGAAGTAAGAATTTTTTTTATCAAGCTTTTGTCTAACGAATACAAAAGTACTCGAACAGTGTGTATTTCCATGATATGGCATGATCCGTGACGTGGTCCTTTACAGTCAGCCTCATCATAAGCTCAAAGCTAGCTATGGATAGAGCTATGCTCGGTATTTCGCTACGACACAGGATTCGTAACGATGAAATCCGTAGACGAACGAGGGTACCGATATAACGAGTTAGTTAGCGTAAATGGCAATGGGCCACGTCACTTCCAGGACTGACAGCCGTTGGGTAAGAAAGAAGAAAGACTCTCGAGTGAAGAACATGACTCGGGAAACGGAGCTCAGGTCGCTCTCCAACTAGATAGTCTGATGACCTGAAGAAGTCAGCAGGCCCCCGTTGTATACGGTTTTATTGTACCTATAAATATATGTATAACATAGAGACTTAATCCAAACCAATGTTATAGTGACATATGTGACAAATAACCAACTAATAAATATGCTATATGTCAAACTAATGGTAGTGTTTTGTGTTTTATTTCTAATGCATTTATGTAAAAATGTTGGCTTTCTGCATGCCTTCTCCATATAAAAATTAACTGTGCCAAATTTCATACAGCTCGGTCCACTTAATTTTCACAACAAATTATTATGAAGTGATGATTCTGCAAACAGGCATAGGCCCAGAGCCAGACGATGGAACTCAACGGTTAATATCGTATATCTACGATATTAACCGTGATAATATCGTATATCTACGATATTAACCGTGAAGTAAGAATATTTCAGACATGTTTGAGTTAAAGATAAAAAATAGAGTGTGCAATTTTTAATTACTTTAGTATATTTTTATCGATTTATAAATTATATACTTTGAAGATCCAATTAATAAGGTGTAAGGTTGAAATTGTCAATCACGACAGAGAATTATTTCATATAGTCAACTAACCCGGATTCATGTGGTCAGTAGATGGGTACAAAAAGTCTACGCAATTAACAAAATAATGACGATGTCTATTTTTAAACGAGGTTTTAACATCCTTACCAACAGATTATCTTGAATACCTTGCGACTCCTTTTGTATTTTTATATACCATAAATTAATTAATTGTTGATGACCGATCGACCTTTCTCGAGGTTATCGATTTGCTATACATTAACCTACGCTCTATTCTTACATATACACGAGCAAAATATTATACATAATTGTGGTTCATTAAGTTTTATCAAACAACTAAGTGATTTTTTTATCAAAACAACATATTGCAATTTCTACAAAAAGTAGGTACCTACTATAACCACCTGCAGAGCGCCGACCCTTTTAGTTGCTCGTTACAGATATACTTATATGAGGGGGTATAAGACAATCAATAACATCGAATAATTAGCTTTCATTGTACATAGTATTTTAGTCGTAATATTTTCCTAGTTTCATTCCTATAATCTGTTACGTATTTTTTAATTCTTGCTTCAAACTTATTCTGTTTTATTTATTAGGAGAATCTGATTTCTGTATTATTATCTCTATTTTTATTACATTTTTAAAATATTGTATGTTTCCCAAATATTAATAAAAATAATTAAATAATATTATTTTAAAAACTAGTGGACGCCCGCAGCTTCGCTCGCGTTACACATTCACTAACTTCAAAAACGGCAAAACTTCATACTAACTTTGCACCCCCGTTTTACCCCCTTAGGGGATGAATTTTCAAATTTTTCTCGCCGTAAAAACCATCCTTGAACTTCAACGAACATTTTAAAAAAAGAATTGGCCAAATTGGTCCAGGCGTTGTTGAGTTATGCGCTTACCAACACATTTTGCGATTCATTTTTATTATATAGATAGCGTAAAGTAATATAGAGATGAGTGAAAGAAAAGGGATATTACCTACTGTTTTACTGCATGAAGATGAAAAAATATATTATTAATTTGTTTTCCTCAAAAGTGAATTTAAAAGTTTGAATGAATGTTTTCTAACCCTAAAAAATCGATTCGAAACTTACCGTTATCGCAGTACTTAGTAGGTTTTAATTACCTACATGCGCCAATTGCAAGCAACAAATTTCCTTTACTTTTTCTAATATACAAGGACGCCCACTTTTTATACTAAACAACGGGGCCTAGCATAAAATTGCAGAAAATGACGTGCCCTTAATTGGTTAACCTAACCTTGACGTCCAAAAAAACCTCCTATACGCTAGTATACGCTCCATATACCGTAGTTTGTTAATCGTTTATAAATGAAGTCAGAATAAGCATCTTCAATTAATAAATTCAATTATCCTTCTAGCGAATTCCTTTTTACGCTCCAGTTGGGAATGATTTAAAACGAAAGTGAAGCGAAAGAGCCTGCGTAAAATGACGTTTCGCAGCAGCGCAACGGCACGTAACATGTGTAACGCAATGTTTGAGAACGTTCTATGGGATGGATGTCGGGTAGTGGGGTGCACGTCTGTGGCAGTGGGTCAGTGGTGTGGCAGGGCGCGAGCGCGGCCCGGCGCGGCGTCGTCTCTGGCGCAACGTCCTTACGTAAAGCGCGCACACGGCCGCCGGCCGCCGCCCGCCGTGCCGCAGCCACCATACCACTCGCGGTGAAAGTTGCGGCTTCTCACAGCCCAGCGATACTGTCACCTTACCCACTGGTTTCCTCGACACTCATTAAAAAAAACGACCTGATCTTGGCCTCGTTACATTTACACAATCGCAACAATTCAGCCGGTCTACTTATTCTCGTAATCTGCGGGAGTCAATTCAGGATACGGTAATGATGCTGTTTTCAAAATGCTATTATCCGATGAACCGCAAAATGCGGTTAGCTAAGAGAAACATTTTAAAATGCGTAATCCTAACGCACAAGTGTGCAATAAGACAGAAAATTACTTTCGAGCGTAAGAGGAGCGAATTCTACCGAGAAGTACAAGTCAAGGTCGCGTATATTATCCGGTTGTGTAAGAGATGCAAGCGCGTTAATGCAACAGAGGACTCCACGTCATGCTCTCCTTTTTATATTGACTGTCGCATCGAGACTTTTTTATCATTATCAAGTACATACGCATAGTAGGGAACTTAATTTGTGTAATTTCCTATACTGACCATCACCTTACCTTGCCCTACGTTATGTCTTACGTCCTCATCGATTATAATAACTGCATATTAACGCTGACGCATTTTATACTTCGCTTCTGGTTGTAAATGGGCGAGTACTTGTAATGTAAATATTGACGTGAATAACATCAACAGCTCCGGTTGTGCATTTACTCATAGTTTTCGCCCATGTGTATCAACAAGATCTAGTGTTTCATCGCGGGCATTCAAGCGCGATAGTAATTCGGAGAACGTGACAATAGCACGAAACTGTCCAACAACGTGAGCTCTAGTTGGCTAACCAATAAACGTGCTCAAATTCGTCGATAAAGTTCAATTATTATTTCTTAGTCTGAGTTATTTAGGTACTCAGCCTAATTTAGCAATATTGTATTTACGTATTTTAAAAGATTATTTATCATTACCATGATAATATTACCTATATTATCATGGTAGTCTAGGTTATCTTTTTTTACTGTTCGACAGTCCGAAGTTACTCACATTAGAAATGGCGCGATGATGACTCAAAACTGCATATCAGCTAGTATTCTATGACGAATACTATAATCAGTACGGCTACGTGATCCGCTTGAAGCGCTTATCGTCGGATAAAATGCATGCTTGTCGTCGTTGTTTTATCTCTATAACTATTTTGTTAATCTTAATACATTATTCAGCATTCTTAAAATACTTTATCAAATGTAAATTTCGGCAGCCTTGAAACGTTTACGACACCACGTTCGATAAGCTCCGTTTCTCCAATACCTCAATAGATGTAATTGGGCGAACAAGTCGAGTCTGATCGACCCCCCCCCCTTTCTCTATAAAGCCGTAATGTCATGTAACTGCCGGAAATTCTGTTAATCACTCATTCCGTATGCGAAATCTACGAACTGGGTGTTTTAAGGACACTGCTGCCGTGACATATTCAAGCCTCCGCCCCACCAAGTCAACGTACTCCTCGATACATCGTGCCTCAATGATGTCTATTGAATAAACAAGTATTTACCCATCTTCCTCCATATCACAGACATGTAGGTACGACTTGTCGTTATTTTCCGCCGCAACGCCAACAACAATATTATTGTCATTCCTGTTTCGTATTAGTCTATTACCCAATTATTTATTTTTTTATTTTTATTTGTGGTTAGCATAGTACATATAAGTAGATCGTATAACAAAATAATGGATTATTAAATATTTAAAAAATAAAAGGGTTTTTATAACTTTTTATTTTATTCTCGTGCGTTGTCATCGGAACCAAATATGTGTGCCAAATTTCAGCTCGATAGCTTCAGTGGAAGTGGGTGAAATATTGATTGCAAGATTCCAGGACATACATACATACATACGAGTGAAGTTAAATAAAAGCTTTTAATAATTAAGGACGCTTATGCTAAGTCAACATTGTGACATACAAATTTTAATTAAATTAACATTTTAAAATACTAGCAGTTGTTTCAGTTGCACATTACATAAGATAACATTTAAATGAATTATATATTATTATGATGTATTATTGCATTTTATCACAGAATAATAGTACAAGTACAGAAGACCCACTTCGAAATGTCATTTAAAGAAATATAAACTCTAGCTACAATACGATTAAGTTCAATTTTGTTATGACAATTAAACACTGCACAGTATCTTTTTGCCTTCTTTTTCTCCATGTTTTAAACAATGCAACGAACAAATTAAGTACCTATATAATCAAAGGAAAAACGGAACAAACCTTACGCGTATCACGCGTAAGGTTTGGTCAACTGCATCTATTATATTTTATATCTAATTTCGGAGGAATACTATTTTTCATGGCAAATTGGACAAGTTTAGTTTTACTTAAATTAATACATAAATTGTTACTTTCTAACCACTGAATTATGTTTTTTCATATAGTATGCCCATTATTTATCACAAGTGGACGACCGCAGCTTCGCAATTAGACATAACAGAAGTTTCGTTTATAGTTTCAGTCCGCCTCCAGGAAATAACCGAAAAACTCTACCCGTTGATGTTGGAGCGCTTGCTTTTCCGACTTGCTTAACAAAAATCAATATTTAGGGCAAGTTAAGCTGTGAAGCCTAATTCTAGATAGCCTATACAATTCCTCATGAATCTGGCTGGTAATTCAGAGATTAGCTCGTTGAATGAAACAAAAACAACCCTCTTTTAATACAGTTACATAGTTGATTTAAAACAGTTTGCTCTGGAGTTCGAGAACCTCGGGTCATTGGCACAGGTCGATGGCGGTAAACGATAAAATAATTGCTTATAAAGCACGCAAATACAATGAATTCTGGGTAGCTGGATAACTTTGCATTTTCTACATAAGGATAAAAATTACGTGAAAAGTAGTGCTTGACTACAACGTTGATACAACGGTTGATAGAATATTCTACCACGATGTCGCGATATTCAACTTGACCTCGCAGTTCAGTTTTGAATTTATTCCGAAAATGTGTCACAATAATTTACTCATGTCTGTCCACGATGAAATGTCATGCGTTCGTACGAAGACGAAGTCGTTAACAGCGGCTAGTTGCAAATAAACATTGCGAGATCTGTAATGATTCCACGTTATATCCATATTCCGTATCCGCAAATAAGTGTTCCTCATTTTTAAATGTACGTGTAATTTTCCCTTATATGAACTGACACGTTCCATATCTAACAGCTTACTTTAACTCAGGAAACAAGGAAAATAACGAATCTGGCATCTAAATAGATTTTAAACTGTTTTATCATCATACTTTTGATATCTTACGAATGTTGTGCTGTACCTTATAATGACTTATCGATTACACAACTGTTAGACAGTTAGTTTTAATTTTTTATTTATTTTAGTATGTGTCATAATTTTATATCATGGCAACATTCTGCCAAACCGGAACACATTTCTTATCTATCCATTGTTCTCAAGACACTCCCCACGACACTTTACTTTTATACTTTAAACTATATTTAATAAATTTAATTTTTTTGTCAGTCAGCATAATCGCCTGTGATGTTTTCCTTGTTTTTAACTGTTTTGAATAATAGAACTTGTGTCTAATGTGGTTGCTACCAAGTGTGTACAGGAGACATTGATTTTTTCCATGGAATATTATAAAAACCATATCAAAAATATTTGGAATGTTATAAATATTTATTTATAATATTTTAATGTTTGACACGGTCTCATACTGAATCAACACGGATTAAAATTCAGTCCAATTAGGTTGAAAACAGAGAACAGAACAGACCTGAATAAATTGTTATTTGTTATTGAAAAATTAAACCACAGGTACGCGTTAATATTCATTAATACTGACCATTGTTACCAAAAATTATGCTTTGACATTACCTACTTTATTTGTATTATATTCAAATTTATTACAACTAAACTTACTCGTAAAATATGTTTACCCAGGTATATAAAATTATGATGCACATCTTACAGTCCTTCTCATGAATAACTACTTAAGTCCCAATTAAGCATACTGACATCATATACATATTATATGCCTATTAGATTGCTTCAGGTACTACACTCTGTGTATGTTTTGAATTATAAAGACCAGTTCAGCCCTCCGTCATGCAACAATGCCTGTTAACTGGGTCAAGTTCCAAAACCTCATAGTTTGTTCGTTAAATTTTATATTGTAATTGTGATTTGGACTTCACGAAAGCATAAATTATGCTCCGCTAGGAGAATTTTTCTGTGGAGAACTACTCTTTATAGTGGTTTTAATACTAAACCTATATGGTTCGTATGTAATATGTAAGTATTGGCAAGCCCAAGTTAGTTAGTAGGTTTAAATGTTTTAACTGTGTAAATACATTAAATTTACAAATAATATCAATGATATTTTAATTTTGACTACATATTTTTGATTTAGTATTTTACGGTAAGAAAACCAAATTACTAGATATATATATATGTGTACTTACTTACGGGCTTATAACACTAAGCTCAGAAGCAAGTGGAATTCCTCAAGATGATGATATTTTCATTGTAAAATCGAGTTTTATTTATATGTTAAGGCCAATGTAATACGGAGCATTAATTCCCACAGTGACATTTGAACACCGGAACAAGAGAGAACTACTTTTGCAAATTAATGTAATTACTGTCATATGGGAATAAGGGGGACTAATTAATAATCGTACATTAATATGTACGTAATTAACGTCAGTGATGGGCGCAGCCCTAAAATTACATTATATTTCACGTCGCTAGTTGGTAATAGTCACGCAACTGAATCGGATCGCGCCGCTTAGTCGTGAAAGCGGTGAAACTAATGTACGCGACATGTGATTGAAAATTGTCTTACCAACTCGCTAATCAGTATAGGATATCGAATATTTCAATTAACAATGGTAAGGTCGCCATTGATTAGATTTATGCAAAATAGTTCTACGAATATAGAACTCTTGCATGTGGTAAAACGAGGATAATAATATCCTACTTACACAGTAACTGTCTTCCCACTTATTATTCCACAAGGGATAATTTTTCAGTGAGTTTGTTCCAGGCCTCCAGGGTGAATTTGGAAATCATTAATTATTATTTAAATTATGTACTTTACAAAACTGTGATTTATTTTTTTACTTATGTCAGCAATTTCTTTACAGTTTTTTAACCAGACAAATGAAAAATGTACAATGAAAATGAAAATTATAAAGTTAACATTGGTGCCAGTGGTCATGGCCTCCGTATGTCGACCAGCAAATTTTAATTTTGAGGATTAGTACAAGCAAACATGTCTAAGTCCCTGTTTTTTTGTAATGGTTCTCCACGTTGTCACAACAATTATATACTCCTACTTTGCCGTTGTTGCCGTTGTGCTGTGATAGTGATAAAATTTTAATTACTTTTATGGCCAGATCTTGACGTAATAATTAAAATATTCAAGTTATGTTTACGTTACTTCCTGCCTGACCTTATATAAATGTAGCTAAATACGATTATTGTAGCTAAAATTGTTATGATTACTTACTTAAATAAAGTACTCTTCTGCTACTTCAATTAATCGTTCTTCACATTCTGATATTGGGTTTAAAGGCGAAAACTGAACTAAAAATCATAAACCGAAGCTAGGCTAAGCCTTTTAGGATTTCTAGGTTAGAGATGCTACATTAGAATTAGAACTCCATTTATTTTACCATTGTTGGTATGTTAGAAACTGAACGCATTGTTAAGAATCTTACTGTATGGGCGTTTACAGTGGACTTACCACTGTAAACGCCTAATTTTAAGACGATTGAAATAGCTATGCAGTCGCGAACACTGACAATACATCGGTCCACCACCACGACACTTTGATGCTTTGGTTTGATTATTACATTATATTTTGGTTTGTTAAATTGTTCTATTTTAATTCTTCAGGGACAACTCGCAAGACAACTCAATTATAGATAATAATTTAATGTTTTGTCACGCGGTTCATACATATTCCTAATGTAACCATTCCATCGAGTAAAAAAAATTACAATTTCGATTAATTACAATTTCAAAAGTATGTTTAGCCTTATTAATTGTTTTTTCTTTGTTTCAGATTTAATTAGTTGGTAATAACTTATCCAAAGATGGAGATCGTATACAGTTGGTTCAAGGACCTTATGGACAACAGGGGAGGTGAGTTGTTATCAAATTGTATAATTTCTTTGAATTGTTGCCGAGTAGGTACAACACGACGGGCGCGGTCGGTTTGTGGATGGGTGACCGTTAGTGGCAAAATTTCATTGACTCTACCGTGCTTCGGAGGGCATGTAAAGCCGTCGGTCCCGGTTATTTTAAATGGTGGAAACAGTCGTTAATCGTTGTCGATGTATTTCTTTCCTTTTTCATCTTATGTAAAAAAACAGGTTGTATTTAAATCAATCAACTCTTCTTACTTTATACTTCTAACTTTTTAGACATTAGTGGTATTGTCTCTGTATCTTTTGAACTTTTAGGTTCCAAATAGGTATAGTACTAGACTTCAACCAGTTCTCTCATAGTTTATCAATCATTTCGATTAGTTTTCCTCATACGATCGTATAAGTAGCTTAGGTCCTTATTCATAATTCCCTAGCTTAGGTTGCTATTGACATAAAGTAATTTTACGGATAATATATTAAACAGTATATGGTCAACATACAGGGCTGATTTCATGATTGTATACTGCCATTAACATCAGTCTAAGCACGTAGCCATTGACCATTGACCTCTTTTGATTTCGTGTGTTTAGGTCTAATATAAAATATTTGTTTGGGACTGTTTTTGTTATGAGTTCACGGAGTTCAATATATGCATGGCCAAGGAACAATTATTATACATATATACTTAACCTCACAAGTACCGACCGTGTTGAATACTGTTGATGACGCAAAGATTTTCATGGTTAAGATCAATTATAATTTTAAAATCCTGATTTTATTGGCCTACCTATTTATTAAGGTCAGCCCATAATATTTTATAATTATTATTCTTAATAATTTACAATACAATACAAATACTCTTTATTTGTACACCGAAAAAGAACCTGTTACAAGTACAAATATCAATTAGGGTATACAAACAAGGCGGCCTTATCGCTTATAAGCGATCTCTTTCAGGCAACCTTTGGGTAAAGGAACATTAAATAGTAATAAGAAGAGTAGGTAGGTGCACATAAAATATATAATATAAATATATACAAACTTAAAAAGGACAACATGAGTAATGTAAATAATAATAAAATTTAGTAAGTCGTAAGTTAATACAAAGCTTAGATTCGAAATACTGTATGAAACCTTCGTTGTTAACGTTTCGTTAAAATGTATTTGATAAGTAGCATTGACATTTTTAGGCAAATAAATTTTAATAATACATATATAAAATAAACCCGATTTAGAAACACGTCGCAAAAACTAATTTTTTTTCTATTTCTCGCTAAACAAGGGTAATAAATATTGCGGTCCTTTAAAAAATTCGGATATGTGTATTAAATAATGTAGCTTACATTTGTTATGCTAATTACGAACATAATACGACGTTGATATTTTCAAATATCAACTGTTGATTCCGGACTGTTTCGCTTGTACTCGTAGCTTACCCAACCTGTTGAGAGTTCAGGAAGCACAGAAGATCGTGTGTCTTCTCGAGTTTATCTCTGAGTAGAGAGACGTTCGCTCAACATGGTTATGTAAGGAGTGTCATTATGACCCGGTCTTGGCCTAAGGAGGACTCTTAAAATATTCTAAAGCCAAAGCAAATCAAAAAAAAATATTTGAATCACAAAAATATTTTTAAATGTGATTGTTATTGTTTGATAAACAAAAACCTGACCTATGACTTGCTCATGGTGGTGGCTATGGTTGTTATTCTGCTGCAGTTGATGTTCATTTAACAAAAAATTAAATTCTGCACACAATATATAACATTTCATGCTGTCGAGAAACTTTCAATTAGGTACTGTAATAATACGAAATTACACATTATTGTGTTCTAGTTAAAAATTTGGCATAAATATCTATCATATATGTATATATAAATATCAGGGATCGCGATTGAAAGAATAATATCGTCAGTATATAAAAAAAGGTATACATATTAACAATTTCACGAACAATGATTCTGTGTTTGTCGACTGTTTATTTTGGTTAGAATGAGGCTCTACAGTTGCTACAAACGGAAGATACTGAATATTAGATATATAATACACATGTTTTAATATAGAAATGCGAAATCATTACTAGTAAATATACTATCATTTAATACGGAAATATATTGTTTTATATCCGTGCGTGGCGTAATATGAATCCATGCGGTAACATCACCGGTCAAAGTTATGTCAACTGCAACTCTCGATACGGCAACCTTCGAATTGTGACGCACTAAAACTCAAATAGTTCATTGTTGACACATTAAGTACGCGGAATAATAATTTCCATGTTTGTGCAAATCTTATAAAAAGGTAGTAGGTAGCCCGATACCTGCCTGCTTACGGAAGATGGCTAGACTAATATTTACTCTCAATCGGCGTCGTTTTATCACTTATGCTCTATGTCCATCTGTTTTTATGGTTCTAGCAACATCTTCACAAACAGGAAATTAATTGTATTTGTTTCAACTTCAATACTATAGTCAATTTTCTAGCTTTTTAAAACTGTGTAGTCTTGGAATTGGTAATGTTTTTAAAAATGTATAGGAAAGGCTATAGATTTATATCGAATTGTTTGCCGAATTAATTTAAAATAAGATTCATGTCCTAGAGGGCCGATTTTCCTTAGAGGCTTATTTCGATATATTCGTTCTGTAATACCGTTCTTATGATTTTAATTGCTTGCATTATACAAATACTCTCGTACAAGTATGAGAATTTGCCCAACGGATACTGTCAGATCTTTTGGGCTACTACATACTAGACTAGACTGTAGTGTTATAAGCTTTTATGTAAAGAAGACCATTAAAAAATATCGGACTTATCAATTAAGTACCTACCTAGTTTTTAACAGAGTAATAATTACAAACTATATATTATGAAAGTAACTAAATAAATATTCATGCACGAAGGTCTGATGGACAATTTAGGTAGGTAGATTTATGGTAGGTACCTATTTAAAACTAATCAAAGTGCAGCGCGATGTGTCTCAATACCACAAAATGACATGCGCGGCGCATCGTCAGAAATTACATCTCGCATCGAGTTATAATTTAAGCAGATACATACTTAATAGGTGGTATACTCAATGAAATATATGAAACAATAAATGAAATAATTAAGTACAATACAATACAGAAAATTAATGGTTGTGTGTAAAGTCGGTTTTGGACGATAATTTTACGTGATAACGTCTTATGCGGGCTCTACACTCGCCCGCGAACCGCGGCCGTAATTCACGGCCGCGGTTCGCGCATGGACACGGCGCGAAAAATATAGCCCTCTACACTCGCAACCTTTCGCATTTACGTTCGCGCAGTTGACTAGAATGGACGTGGAAATTACTGTTGCTGCTGCTCTGACATTGTGCGCTATAGCGTGTTACAATTATGCATTTATAAAATCCAAAACACAAGTTAAGAAGAAATGGAGGAGAAGAAGGTGGTGGATGACACAAATCCATCGCAACAGACGTTTCCTGTACGTTCTGTAGCTGGACATTAGGGAGTCTCTTTTCTTCTTCAATTCTGGCACAGGAATTTCCATGATTGCACTAATTCTCGTCCATGCATCGTGTATCTTATTCTTATTTTTATGTCCTTCATGTTGGGCTTGCCAAAGCACAGGTTCTGCTTGATAGCACTCCAGGAGCACTAGTTCAAGATCGTTGCTCCACTGGGTGCTCATTTTAATTAAAATAACGTCTGCTTGCAACGGCGTCTCGCACACAACTGTGAACACAGCGCGAGTGTGGATGCGTTCGCGTTCGCGCTTCGCAAACCCTTTGACGCGGACCAAAAAACCGCCACCGGACGGGGAACGCCGCGAAGCGCGACCGCGACGCCGCGAAACCATCCACACACGCGGTTCGCGGCTTTCGCGGGCGTTCGCGCCGCGAGTGTAGAGCCCGCTATAAGAATAATTAGAAATTGTAGCATTGATTCACAAAACAAACTAAATGGCGCTGTGCCTATTTCTGAATCATGCTATTAACTGTACTATGTAATAAAATACATTAAAATCTCAGTACGCCCTATTGCTTGGGTTACTGACTAAAATTGAATGAATTCGCTTGGCTCACTAGATGGCACTGCAAAATTGATGAATGAATTATTCTGAATGAATCACGCTGTTGATTGAGACTCCTAGTTCCTTGTAGAATACGTAAATGTGAATGTTTTAAGTTCAGGATAATTTTCATATACCTACTATAATTAGTGCAACCAATTATTCTGTAGTGCTATAGGTTACAGACTAAAATTAAATGAATATGAATTGGAGTAACACTTAGCGGTACGTTTGGCATAACACTTTTCGGTACGGGAGGATGACGTCACACTGTTTTTCGATTTATAATACGGTATCACGTCAAAATACTTATTGTACACCAAAAATAAAGAAATTAAAAAGTAATTAAATACAAAACAAAAAATCACATAATAATACTCGTACCTCGTACCTACAACATAACATAAACATCAGCCCGTTTATACCACCCACTTTTCACTGATTCGTGATCCTATTTCCATACACCGGGCACAAATCCGGACTCCGAACTGGGCATATGGGTGCTGTTGTACCTACCTACTCAAAATTTTCAGTGCCAGCCCGGGTTCGTACCTACTTTATATTCGTGTAGTGCAATTTTAGTGTTTTAGAGCCAGTTAAACTAACTGCGATTTAAGACTTATTTCATATACGTAACTGCAGTATCTCAATTGTTACAGATCCCAGGGTGAAGGACTGGCCAATGATGTCTTCCCCGTGGCCCACGCTGGCGGCGTGTGTGTGCTATGCGGTGTGTGCGAGGAAAATTGGACCGGCGCTGATGGCGAATCGGAAACCCTTCGAACTTCGCAATGTACTTGTCGTTTACAACCTAGCGCAGACCATATTTAGTGCGTGGATATTCTATGAGGTAAGACTTAAAATAAGCTTTTACCACGTTATGGTAATTATTCATATTTTGTATTTGTAGCTGTCTACCCTTATTTTGCTTGGCACATCATCATCAGAACCCTTCCTTTGTCCTACTGTAGGGCAAGGGTCTCCTCTCAGAATGGGAAGGATTAGGTACGGGTACCCGAATTTAGTAGTAATTCTGTGTTGACTTGATCATGATCAAATAGATCGCGTGGTTGACTTATGACTATATTTATAGTTTGTGCCATCTTGCTGAGAACACTGAGTAGGTATATAGTACCTACTCGTATAAATTACGTATGGTACGAGTAAAATCCGTCCGTGCCGTACAATTTGCCGTCCAATTCTTTTGCAAAATCTGTCGAAAGATTTTTGAATGTGTAAATCAAATTTGGAGAACACTAAAAAAGGTTAACTATCTTATCTCACTTTTATTCATAAAAACAATTTTAACATAGTCGTATTCCTTTCATCTTATAGACAATTTATTACTTTTTATCGTTTACCTGAACGTTTCTCTGATTCATTTAGATACCTAATAAGAACTCATAAAATAGGCACCTAATGTAATACATACATAATTACTGGAATAATATTTAAATGTATACTAATCGATTTCATTATACAACAGGCATGTACTACGTTTTGTGGTGTTGCATGAGAACGAGTTCAATTTACTAAGCCCTACCACCACCACCCACAGTTGTGTATGCTTTTACAAGCTTGAAAACCTTTATCTTTGTCTAAAAATTAAACCTGATTCATGTTAATTGAATTAAGTCCAACTAATGTTGAATCTTATTAATTCCTCTGTAACCTTTGGCACGGGTGTTCACTGCTTGGTAAAACACAAGTTCCTAATTTATTTTGGCTACAAAAATAAACAATCACTTATTACGGTATTACTTATTCGTCGCACCTACTTATTTGTTATCAGAATAATTTCATGTGTAATTATGTGAGGATTGGTATAGATTAGTCAAAAACATAAGAATACTTTAGGACCCACATGGATTTAAACCCCAAAAAAATTGAACACAATTAAATGTTTGAGAAGAATACAAACATACAGGTTTCCACGTCAAGCCAGCCAAGGGACTCAGATTGACGTTATGATTAATATTAAAACCAAGAGTGTCTAGTCCCACGTCGATAAATCAAGTTAATACACTAAAAAAAATTATACACTTTTGAGCAACCTTTCTCGACGAACTTCGACCGCGTACAGTGTACATGTTAAACATGCCTTTTTAATATAAAGATTTCGCCTGTCACTATTCTATTAATATTCAAATTAACTACAGGAAAGTCTAATTGTCTATTTAGCGCTCTACACCAGTTTTACTAGAGCTGAAGTAGGCAGAATCGGATTTCTCTAGTTCAAATACACCTGACCTCATTTTGACTGATCTCTTATCCCGGCCTTATAACTGAAGATCGCTAGTACAATTCATTGGACGTTATAAGACATAAATGCTTTTATCTTCCGTATAAGATTTGATTTGATTTTAATTTCATGGTCTTTGACATGTATTGTATTTGTCAAAGTAAAATATTTTTACATGTTGTAAATTCGTAAGACTTCGTAGAAATGTAATCTAATTAAAACAACACTAACGAATTAGGTTAGCCTGTAAGGTTAGTGATGTATTTGTTTTGGTTAAATAAGTATATAAATACCTAAATATAATTTATCGTGTTACGGTTTTGCCTCATGTTCAAGAAGTTTAAACCGTTATCTATTTCACTGAATAGACTTTACATACGATATCGTCAAAATATCGCTGCATATGTTGTCCTGCATAATTCACATGATACAAATATAGTTTTGTGTTAGTCAACATTCTCGTATATCTCTGTATAAAAATACTAAAAGAGGAATGTGGAGCTAAAAGAGGCAAACAAAGGTTACATGTAGGTTGCTTTATAATTTTGTATATTCCTATTATGTAATTCTTAATTTTCTAAATGGCCTGGACATTATACAGTTATGTTTTGTTCACAGTACCTGGCAAGCGGCTGGTGGGGTCACTACGACTTCAGATGTCAACTCGTCGATTATTCTCGGAGTCCTAGGGCAATGAGAGTATGTAATCTTCAAATATCTATATAATGTATCACATTTTATCTTCATGTATGAAACGTTATGAAAGAATATTTCGCCTGGAAAGAACCTGACCTCAAAAGTTATACCTACTCTGAGAAATTATCTTTAATATGTGTTAAACTTCCGAGTCTTTCACTCCCTTGAATAAGTTCTATACCGAAAATGTTTTGTAACTCACTTAATGTCGATCGATCGATTTTATTACACGTTAGTAAAACAGGCTACTAAGTACCTACACCGTCACATTTTATAATTTAGTATGTAAAATAATCATTTATTTATTTTTACTATCAGTAGCGTTAGGATCTTTTCGAACCGGTCACTTTAAATATTTTTTTACGGTAACGTATCTATTCCGATCTAAGTTTACAATACAAATCATAGATTATATCATGGAAACAACAATGAACAAAACAAAGCCAAACCATAAAAAAATTCAGAAAAATATTATAGGAATCAATAATCGTGACAAAATCCGGTGCCCGAAATCCACTTTGATATAGGTACTCACAATTATAAATTACAACTTAGCAGCAAACTCAGTAGTAGTTAATTCCTATGAGTGACGCAGTTCAGGAAGCTAAACAAACAATTTTATTGAATTCCACATAATTAAATCGTGATGTTTATTTAATAGGCTTCATTTAACATTTAAAACTGACTAATTTACCTTCGTTTTCGTATAAATAAAATTAATTGTTGGTAGACCCCCTACCTACTATTTTGGCTCGTGTCCGCTTGCGGCATCACAATTAATTCAACTGGTGATAGTAGGGGATACTGAAAGTGAGTGATAAAGTCAACTTATTACCATGGAAAAGCACAGAAAAGCTTATTGTATTGTATTGTGTTGCTGTGTTGCCCAAATAACATAAAAACTGCGCCTTACAAAATATATTTCCTTATGCCGAAAGATACAATATAAGGAAAAAGTGGTGCAAGGCGATGAGAAGCGACAATGTATCGTGTTTAAACAGTTTATACTCTTATGAAGATTATTAAAACGTAAGTGAGCAAGTTTAAATAAAAATATTTAGTCCATTTTGGGGGCACGTTCTTATGAACGTGTTTAAAATACAATAGGGAATATTCCCATATTGCAAACAATGCAACATAATAATAATGATAAAAATACTTTAATATAAGTATTAAATCTAGTGTTTTCAAGGTTTGTCGTAAAACCAATTGTACAATGCACGCACGGTAGTCTACTATGCCCACAGATACTTATATGGCGTACTTAAGGGTTCGAAGTTCAAATCCTACGAATTAATTATATGGGAGATTTGCAATTTTAAGATAACAATTGATATGCGGTTGATGACGGTATGACTGTGGCCTGATTTGTTTCGTTCATAGGTTCATAAGATGGACGTGTGACTGCCCTGCTTGTTCTATACACATAAGTACACATAAAAACTTTTCGTTTGTTCGTATGTGACGTAAATAAACCTATTATTTGTATTAATCAACTCCTAAAAGGATTAACGTGTTTCAAATCAAGCGTGACGAGTATAACCGGTCTGTTCGTGATTTGCTATTTGAAGTTGGAAGTTTGTCAACGAGTTGAATTAATTCGCAATAAATATACGGAACTTATCGTACCGGATATAATATTTGGTCTATAAATGTTGTCCCAGTGTCTTGCTCGTCACCTGTTCAGCCCAGAAGTTATTCTATGTTATCAAATTTATATATAATGTGATAGTTTTGGTTATGTAGTAATTCTTGAGAAATAAGAAGTCCCACCAGAAAAATGTTGATAGAGAGTTAACGTTAAAATACTATACATATGTATCATTTATAAACGTTTTCTGTATGATTTATCCTAATTTTATCTCTTCTGTATGGGCATAAAATAAAAGCCAGTGATAGATAGTATAGCCAGCCCTAAGAATCTGGTTGTACAAATTAGTCGTCGCGAATCAACATTAATTAAAATCCCATATCCGTGATCTAACCATTTACTAAATTATAAATACAATTACTTGAATTTTGATTGAGATTTATATCATAAGGAAATTCAAATTATCGTAAAAAGGCTTTGTACCTATTGTCACTCTCAGTTCGCTTTGAGCAACATTCAACTTCGCAAACTACGAAAACATCGCATGATATATAATCGCACATGTTTTGTTTTATAATGCACTTTCATTGGAAGGATGTCAAAAATCGGTGTTGTCTGATTTATTATGTTATAATAAACATTATGTTTGATATAAAAAAGTTAAGCGAAAATAACTGAAAAGTTGGGATGTTGTTTCGTTGTAGGTATATTGCGTCCATAGCCAAATGGCTCGTGTCGATCGACAGAATTAAACAACGACGGGTGCGGTCAGTTTGTGTATGGGATACCGCTAATGACAATATGAATTTCATGGGCGTTACGCAGGACACGTTTGGATCTTCGGGTAACTTAAATATGTACATTCGAAACTGGGATGGCCACCAGGGTCGTGCATTGCTTCTTTGGCTCGGTAGGCAGAGTTGCGGTTAGGTATTTCTTATTACATCATAATTGTAATTAATTTTTATCCATAACATCAATAGGTTCGTAATATAAAACTTGTCAAATATTTTAAAATATGTAATTACCAAATCTATTGAATGCCTGCAGCTTCGCTCGCGTTCATTTACACCTAAACATTGATATAAGATGTAATAAGAGTACTAAAATTTAGATGCATCTTTATGCCATATTCTCCTCAGCTGTCTATCTCTACACTTCGAACTTCATCCCAATGGAAATCACAGTGATGGTTATCGTCGGAACTAAATCGTCGAATGATTTTTGACGTGATAACGTCATATAACGTCAACCCTTTCTTTGTTGCACTGTCGAGCACGGGTCTCCTTTCTGGGAGGAATTAGGCCGTATTAACAAATAAATAAAGAACGAACTTTAGTTAGAATAGGTATGCTCTAGACCTCCCGCAGTTGTGTTCGTGGGTGAGACAACCGTGCCCAACTCTGGGACGTCTAAGTGTGAGGCTACACGGGCGGTTCTCCCGCCGCGGGAAACCGCTCGACAAAGCTGCCGCAGACCATCAAACTACACGGGACGCGGTTTATCGCTGCCTTTTGTTCATTTCAACATGGATCCGCCAATGATAACTGCGCTTGCAGCTCTCATATTAATAGAATTATTAAAAAATAAAGTCAAGCGCAATGTGTGGGTGGAACCAGTGTTAAATAATCGTTTAACTTTGGGAATATTTCATTCAATGTTCAACCACTTCCTGTCCTATTTCCATCCATAATTTCGCTTTTAGTTCGCGATTGGCGTAATCCTTCGACTGCACATCATACAAAGCAGGTCGATCTTGTATTTCTACAATAAAACGCTCCGTATCGAACATTTTGACGCGACACTAGCCACGCAAGCGCACGAACGACGAGCGAGCGCCAAGGTCCCGCGCAGAATGACGGCGGGATAGCGGGAAACCGTCCGTGTAGTTTAAAATCGTCGGTTATCAGCGGCGGTTTGACGCTGCATGCGGCGGTAGAATTTCTCCCGCCTGTGAGCCGCGACGGGAAACCGCGCAGTGTAGTATGCAGCATACAACTTCATATTAAATTGTGTCCAGTGCGGTTCAGAAGCGGTTTTCCGCGGCGGGAGAACCGCCCGTGTAGCATAGGCCTTAAGGTTGTAGCTAGCTATAGCTAATCATGCTAACAATGTTTTGGTTGCGGCAGATGGCGAACACGTGCTGGTGGTACTACTTTAGCAAGTTCACGGAGTTCTTCGACACTCTGTTCTTCGTGCTGCGCAAGAAGAACGAGCACGTGTCCACGCTGCACGTGATCCACCACGGGATCATGCCCATGTCGGTGTGGTTCGGCCTCAAGTTCGCCCCCGGTAAGTCCCCTAACCTTGTAGTCCATTGTACGTCACTTACCTACAACTTACGTTACTCTTTAATGATTTAGTGGGTATGTAAGATATTGTAATAAATTAGTAACTTATATAAAGTTGAATAGCTGTGGGAGCAAATACAATTGACAAACAAAACCACGGATAATGCTAAGCACGACCCCCTATTGACAATTTCTTAATACTGTAGGTAAACATTATATCTAGTTTAAGGTAAATTACAATATTTACACGGACATATGGTATTTGTCTAAAAAAAATTTTTATTTCTACTTTTCTATTATATTTTCTCTTTCTAATTTCAATTGGTGGTTATACCTTAGCAAGTTTGACACACTATTCTTCTGCGCAAGAATATCGCGCTACAACAATGCAATGAAGTCTAAAACATAATACATAATTCAGGACCTTGAGCAATTTGGACAATACCTTTCGACTAACTCAACAAATATGACTGACTGCCTCCAGTTTGCGCTGACACCGCAACCCGGAGGCAGACAGTTATTTTTGTTGAGTGAGTCAAAAGGCATTGAAATTGAGCTGATCCGTAGTTAAGTCCAATGTAAGACTCACCTTTCCCGTGGCCGATCTATCCTAGATATTCGTTGTTGCATTGGATACTATATTTCTTCTATCAATGTAGCAAAACTGTCCTACCAGCCAACATCTTGCCGCTGTCTTGTAACTTACTTAATGCCGTATGCACTAAGAGAAATTTACACATTGCATCCTATATTAAATAAAATAGAAATTAATCTTGAAAAAACTTGTAGACCCTTATCTTTTAGCCTCCCCAGTTTTTAATATAAAGAGTGTTATTTATTATATTATTTATAGTTTTGTCTCAAAAAATTATGCATAAATTTACTTTAATATTATATTTACCAGTAATAAAATTACCCGAGTTCCGGTATTAAATTACCGGAATCTTTGATCCGAATTCACGATAAATAAGACATACTCGTAGGTATTCGTGGATTCACGTGAGGTGATACATGCTTTGGTAGCACAACAGTTACACGATTGACTCAAGAAACTAAAGGAATCTTTATATTTAAAATTATCACAAAACACTGACACAACAATAGAATGGCCGTTTTTATTATTGTTCATAACATAACGCTTACGACAATCATTCTATTTATTCTGTATTGTGGACTTTCTGAATTACAAAAAGGTCATTGTCGAACTGTAAATTTACTTAATAATAGGGATTTCGTATTCTTTTCTACGAAATATTACATGAATCTGTTATTGCAATTCAAATTGATGATCCTCACTGATCAGACATTAATTAATAATCATCTAAATAACATAATGATAAGTTCAATAAACATTATCTAATAATTATTTGATTTATGTTTGTTTATTTTGCTAACACGTACCTAATTAATTAGTCATAGTACAATTAAACCTCGATTAATTAAGGATTTTCAATGTGATACCAAATACGATTGAAGAGTTTGTTAATATAACAGATAATAGATACACGATATGCCGTAGAATTATTAAAATGCAATCATTAATATGTGTGTAGATAAGAATTGACATAACTAATTAAATGTCATTATTCGAAATACAACTTATTCGGAAGTAGTTTTAGAGGTCACACTTTGCACTAATAAATTTGTCTTGTGCAAGGCAATCTTCTTTTCAACCTTACGTCGGAAGAATATATTTTGGAAAACGTTATTGAATTGTAGTAGACAGACGATATTAAAACGTATATTTTAAACATTTTAATACTCACAATCGGAAATGTTTCCTGCATACGCCCATACGATATGATACACTTTGCATATTCAGTTCTGTCGATTTTGTTATATAACTGACTAGTGGACGCCCGCAGCTTCGCTCGCGTGGAATTAGACATTACAATAGTTTCGTTTACATCTAGTAATATTATATAGCCTATGTCACTCGGTGAAGATGCAGCTTTCTAATTTTTGAAATTGGTCCAGTAGTTTTTGTGTGAAACATTACATACAAATCTCTCCTCTTTATAATATGTATTACTAGTGAACGCCCGCAGCTTCGCTCGCGTAGAATTAGACCCATTAACGACGTCTTCCCGTCTAACGACTTCAAAAATGGCAAAGTTTCATACTAACTTTGCACCCCCGTTTTACCCCCTTAGGGGGTGAATTTTCTAAAATCCTTTCTTAGTGCTCTCCTACGTTATAAAAGGAAACCCTGTGCAAAATTTCAAGTTTCTAGCCCTTATAGTTTAGGCCCTGCGTTGATATGTCAGTCATTCAGTCAGTCAGTCAGTCAGTCAGTCACCTTCTCCTTTTATATATATAGATTATAGAAGTATAGACAATCTGGAGCTGACCAAATATTCACGAAGATTGATTTCGAAGGCATAATTGTTTCATATTTACCTACTTCCTACCTTGCATTATTAAGTGAAAAACACAACACTAGTGGTCTTACTTAAGTGTCCATTACCGTCCATTGACATCAGTAAACATTATTTGAATTACCTTTATAGGAAATTGGTGGTTCATTAATAAAGTACTTAAAAGAAGTGTAGGAATATTTTCATACACAACTTTTTATTTAGTAATTAAATTATTTAAATTAAACCTGATTCATAATTACTTATTAAATATTGGCCTAACATTGGTGAGATATGTGAGATAAGTCTGAATAAAATCTCTTAGATGGGCCTTCTTACTATGTGTATATAATCGACTTCGCTGTATATTAACATCTTCTAACCTGAAATGTTGGTATGTATTTCTTGAATAACAGCTTTTCCTGTGAATCGATGTAATAGATTAATGGTACTTTTGTGTCAATGTTGTATACACTCAACCAAGTACACATAGTATATTTGCTTATATATAAGTATGTGCAGAAAACATTGTACGATCTGCATGTATAAAACAAATACAATAACGTATGACGTCGCATGCCGCTCGCCACTCCAGCCTGCGTGATTCTCATCAGCTTAACGTGACATGTTGACCGTTGGACGAGTAAATACTGACGTTAGGTACAAGTTATGACAACTAACTAAAGTTATGATCTCCCTTGGCTTAATTTTATACGAGTATTCTCACAAACTGACACTGCCAAGTGTTAGGCTCATGATTCCCTGTTAAAATTTGGTATTTGCTTTGTTAATTTAAGTTCATACTTACGGTGTCGTATCGTATTCGAGTCGTTGACGATTAAGTTTATGAAATGACCGATTACTTTATTTTGGTTATATATGCTATGATATACGTAATAAAATATTATGTGTCTATGCTGTAGACAAAAAAAAACAGAAAATCTTTGCAAGTAGGAACTTAATACCTTCATAATAATATGAATATTCATTTTACTTTGATCATTACTGTTTGAAAAAATAATCATGACGTTTCTTATACATATACTTTTTATATTTGATAAATTTGAATCGTACGAGTTTCATGATGGCAAAAAGTCAGGCAATTGTCCGCTTTGAGGAATTTTAACGTAAAGTTTTAATAATTCATTCGCCATTAGTGTTCTTCACTGCCACGTTAAGGTGGAAAACAAATAGTGAAGTAATGTGTGGTTTTATTTCAGAGGATGACCATTTATGGGAAAAAAATTAAATTAACACATCTTTATAAGTTGTTCTTTCTGTTAGCGAGACGACATCCGCATTAACCCAAGAGTATCTAAGAGGATGAACAAATAAATACATAGACAAATTTTAATAAATTAGTCGGTACTTGCTAACAAAAATAGTTTCATTTTAACTTTCGTTTAGCGCTAAGTTACTTTACTTATAAGACCATGCATACAATGTCATCTTATTTGAGTAATAATATTATGACTATTATTCTAGCTAAATGACTGGATTTATAAATAAATTATTACGAAGCACTATTTCCTTGAAACTTATTCCTGCTTAAGGTGATATTATAATATATATTATGTATTAATTCTCTATATGACGGCATTTTCCCTTTACCATTTTCCTTATTAAATACCAAATAATGTTACTTTTCTTTAATTCCATCACAAATATTAAGGTTACAACAAATTCGCTATAAGCAAGACGTATAAATTATTTCGGTTTAATTCGTTATATGTCTATAAATATTTTATGACTGTATATTTACCACTAAAATTGCCCGACCCGGGGATCGAACCTAGGACCTTTAGCTTAGATGTGATTACTTTTTTTTTTTTAATTTCATAGACATTCTCACACACGGCCATCTGACCCCAAATTAGGCGCGAGCCTGTGTACTATGAGTGTCAGAGACTGGTATACACGAATGAACGTTTGTCCTGAGTGGGATTCGAACCCACGACCCCTGGCGTAACAGGCAGGGTCACTACCGATTGCGCCAACGGGCCCGTCAACTTTTGCGAAGATATCATAGCTAGAGCATCAACTTAACAATATTGTCGACACTATTTAGCTGATACTATGACTAAATTTTCTTTGTTTTCCCCTCAGGTGGACATAGCACATTTTTCGCTCTGTTGAATACGTTCGTGCACATAGTCATGTACTTCTACTATATGGTATCAGCAATGGGCCCTCGCTACCAGAAATACATCTGGTGGAAGAAGTATCTCACCGCCTTCCAGATGGTAAGTAAAAATATTCAATACAATAATAATACTCGTATATTGAAAACAAAAAAATACACATGTTTGATGATATATTAAATATCCATCCATCCATCCATCCATCCATCCATCAACCTTTTGAGGTCCACTGCTGGACATAGGCCTCTCCTAAACGACACCACTCCGACCGGTCCTGTGCCTTCTGAAACCAGCGGTTTCCCGCCGTCTTCTTCAGGTCGTCTGTCCACCTTGTCGAAGGGCGGCCTGTGCTCCTTTTTCCGAGTCGTGGTCTCCATTCGAGGACTTTTCTCCCCCACCGGTTGTCAGTCCTTCGAACGACGTGGCCTGCCCATTAAATATAACTTTTACTAAATTTAACGGCAAGCGAACCTTGGGAAAATGTGCAATCCTTTTGTTAGTTCTTCATAGTGTCCTCAAAGATGCAGTAACACTAAAAAAGTTGTTGTCGAATCCACGGCGGTTTGTTGATTGATATCGCCAAGACCAACTTATACCAATCCAGATTTCTTACGGAAATATCCAACTGTCTGAAATAAATGGTTCATCAATATTGCATGCAATTAATGAGCATTTTGTCAGGTGTGTGGATTTATCTTGATAACCGTTAGAACAGTTACCGCAAACTGGCTCTGTTCATGTGTCAAAAAATATACCTAGTTTAAATTTATTTACGTCCAAACCGCTTTGAGTTTATATCCTTATAAAGTTATTGATATTATTCTGATGCGACGACAAAAAAGGAAGACAAGCAATACGGAAAATATATCAAATAATTTTATTATATTTTGAGCTATTAATATACCTTAATTATCCGTTACAAAGGTGATTCAAGTTGTGCTAGTGTTAGTTATTAAATAAAAAAATTGAATTGTTACTAATAAGTAATAAGAATGTAGGTAATAATTGAAGCGTCCATAGTCCAATGGCCTCGCGGCAATCCTATGTGATCGACCGAGTTTAGCAACGACGGGTACGGTCGAGTTGTGGATGGGTGACTGCTAGTGGCAAAATTTCATGGGCGTCTACCGTGCTTCGAAGGGCAGTTAAATTTTTTTATTCTCACTCCAACAGATGCGTTGAGGCCTTGAAACCCAGGTACCTTTGAAATGAAACTGAAACCATATATTCCGCCAAACAAACACATGGAGATACAGAACAAAGTATAACAAACAATGCATATATACTTATAGCCACCGAGATGTGACGGTCACTTTTAAATGCTACCCTTAGATCTGTTGTAGTACGGGTCAGAACCGGCAGGAGTGTGCCACTATGTGCCACTTCTAAACATTTTCTATGCTACTAATTATTATAATATAAGATAACGGTGATCTCTTGGTGCAGGTGCAGTTTGTGCTGATATTCAGCCACCAGCTGCAAGTGTTGTTCCGGCCGTCGTGCCAGTACCCGCGCGTCTTCGTCTACTGGATCGCGATGCACGGCTTCCTATTCCTCTTCCTCTTCAGCGACTTCTACAAGGCGCGGTACAATAAGCAGAGCAGGAAACCCCTCACCAACGGCCTGTGCATGGTGAGTGCTGTTTTTTTTTATATTTGTATGTACGAATTACGAATATATGGCTGTGCTCTAAACAACGACTCTCTCGTGGTTGGGTGACCGCTAGTAAATTTCATGGGCTTTAACCTTGCTTCGAAGGGCATGGTAAGCCGTCGGTCCCGATTGTTTTCGATGGTAAAAACAATAGTTAAGTCTTGTCGAAAACCTTCGAGTGATATGAGAACATTCGACACTAGGTTAGCCACTCACCCTCCACCAATCCACATTGGAGCACAAGGTTTTGTCAAATTATAAAATAACTAGTGGACGCCCGCAGCTTCGCTCGCGTAGAATTAGACCCATTAACGACGTCTGCCCGCGTTCGGGTTGCCCACTTGACTTCAAAACGGCAAAGTTTCATACTAACTTTGCACCCCCGTTTTACCCCCTTAGGGGGTGAATTTTCAAATATCCTTTGCTTTAGCTTTGCGGTAGCCTTGTGCTTAGGGGAAGTTATAAAAGGAACCCCTGTGCAAAATTTCAAGTTTCTAACCCTTATAGTTTAGGCCCTGCGTTGATATATCAGTCAGTCAGTCAGCCAGTCAGTCAGTCAGTCAGTCGGTCAGTCAGGCAGCTTCTCCTTTTATATATATAGATGGATGCCCTTAGGGGCCTTTATATTTAGGGGATTTAAATCAAAATTTTTAGTTTACTGTCGATCGATCAGAGATCAGAGTGTAGTATTTTCGATGCAATTAAGAATACATATTGTATTATACAAGTAAATCTATATTAATAAAAGGCTGAAGCAGCTGGTTTAAGCTGACTATTCTATAAAAGTAGCAGAACAAAAACCCGTCATTTGACTAGATTTCTCGTGGGACTTGTCTACCATGAATACATTGTAATCTATTTTAATTTTAAATTTTTGTTTGACTGATAGAAAATGCCATAAGGCATTAAGTCCGCCCATTGTATATAATAGAGGTGTTAATAAAGTTATATTATTATAAATAAATACAGAAGATAATAGGTATATAGGGGAAGGTGGAGTGGACTGTAACTACTTTCTTAAACAATACATTTTAGTGATATATCGTGATTCTTACGATTTGGTCTCTTGTTTTGTTAAGATGATCGGTCACAAACCCTCAGTCGGTTTAAAAAAAAGCTTTTGATTTAATCGATACCCCAGTTGTCGAGTTTTAAAGATCCAACACATCTATATCCATGCGGACGAAGTCCTGGGTATCAGTTAAGTAGTAGGAATTAGTTATTAAACTGAACGGATACAAAATAAGATACAAAGTCCTGTGGGTTTTCCCAAGAAATTCTAGTAGGTACTCCTTTAGACTAGGGTTGCAACCGAGATGTTAACCAGATTATAAAAAATAAATAACGCCAATGATATTAAACTTAACAGATACTAATTAGATACAAGTTCCTGTGGTTTTTCCCAAGATATTCTAGTTGCAACCGAGACGTAAACCAGATTATAAAAAATAAATAACGCAAAAGAACATTGCTAAACAAGTTTCGCATAAAATGTTTTCAAACCATGCTGCTTTGTATCGATGTTATTTACAAGTTATTAAAGTATATTTTGACTGAGTATGACTCAGGTTTGAATTATAACTTGCAAATAAGTATTTAATATATTATTGATTTAGATTGAGTCAGTTTTCAACTCGTAAACAATGTTGTTTCTGTGTTAAACGAATATGCAGTGAAGTTGATTACATTATCAACAGTTCAAAGTAAATTTTTGGGCATTGGTAATGCCTTTTTTGCTTAATTTTAACATAAAAGCATTGTCGCCTAACATAAACAAATCTATATATTATATTATATAAAAGGAGAAGGTGACTGACTGACTGACTGACTGACTGACTGACTGACTGACTGACATATCAACGCAGGGCCTAAACTATAAGGGCTAGAAACTTGAAATTTTGCACAGGGGTTCATTTTATAACGTAGGGGAGCACTAAGAAAGGATTTTTGAAAATTCACCCCCTAAGGGGGTAAAACGGGGGTGCAAAGTTAGTATGAAACTTTGCCGTTTTTGAAGTCGTTAGACGGGTAGACGTCGTTAATGGGTCTAATTCTACGCGAGCGAAGCTGCGGGCGTCCACTAGTTTAAAAATATAAAGATACTCTCTAGTAAAAGTTGAAAATAATAACAGTAGGTATAGATGTTTTAGTTTTGTTGAATTAAATAATGGTATTCCCTTTCAGACGGTGATGGACGATAGTAGCAGTTCCCTGAACGGCAAGAACGGCTACAAGCAAGAGGAGGACGCGAAGGTGCCCAACTCGTATGCGTCTTCAGCTGCGGATGCCTTCGTGCGTCGGCGAGCCATCTCCTAGTCCTTCTAGCTAGTTTCTAGCGTCCACGGCATGATACTGCGCTTGTCGTATTCGATATTAAACTCCGAATCAGACGGAGTACTCGACACCACTAAGGCTGCGTACACACGGCGTAATACTGCACGTTTTTTGTCGTTTATTTTAAAACTGCCATTTATAGGTTTTTTTTTTTATTTGTGTAAAAAGCATCTTTGTATGATAATCTAGTAAACAATTTCGTAACTTGATCGGATAGGTTTGAATACTCCATTCCATTACTAATGTGTCAAATCATTATAAGGAAAACTTCAGTTTGACTTTTTTTCAAGTTTTAGCTGTCAAATGGATCCGATCAATTTACACAATTTTCCACAATTGGTACACCTTACACATGTCTTATGCTAAAGATCCACGCTTAGGCTGAGTACACACGACTGACGATGACACCCGATTAAAGTATTCTATTAAAACGTAAAAGCAACGAGACGTTTGATACATAAGCATTCTGGTGTATACGGGACTTACTGCTTTCTTCTGTTTACTACGATCACGTCCAAAAGGGTTCAAAAACTTGTACTGTGCATTCATTCCCTCCCCTAATACAAATTAGCGGTGTGGTCCAATGGACGTGTGTTCAGTTCTACACGAAATGTATGCGCTACAATTTATTCGAATACGTTGCAATGAATCGTACAGAATAATGTCGTGTGAACCCAGAATAAGGCGTTCATCACACGATCCGACAAACGAACGCATCGGACCGGATCGTGTATGAGGCGCATAAAATGTGTGGTTACGGTGTGGCGACGATGCGGTATTTTGAATATCTAAATTTTGCTGTATACAGCATTAAATTACTTTTTTAATGTTCGTTGTGAACTAACTCAGAAAGTTTAAGGCTATTTAATTAACTGAGGACTATAATGTTTAATATATAATGATTAGTTCATTCAGCACTAGTGGACGCCTGCAGCTTCGCTCGCGTTACACATTCACTGACTTCAAAAACGGCAAAGCTTCATACTAACTTTGCACCCCCGTTTCATCCCCTAAGGGGGTAACCCCTTAGGGGATGAACTTTCAAATTTTTCTCGCCGTAAAAACCATCCTTGAACTTAAACGAACATTTAAAAAAAAGAATTGGCCAAATTGGTCCAGGCGTTGTTGAGTTATGCGCTTACCAACACATTTTGCGATTCATTTTTATAATATTCAGCATTAGCAAAATAATGTCCTTCCTTTGTCTCACGTGATACGTGCCTTTGAAGACCGAATCGCATGTTTTCGCTCCGTAGAATATCCAATCCGTTGGTGCCTTTCGTTCTTCCAAGCAGACCCAAATTTAAATTCAAAGTGCCAAGTGACTGCAATGAGTTGATTGAGATGTTTTCCGATTAGTTTTACTATTAGTTTTACTATTAGTTTTACTATTACTTATACCTGAATGCCGCTTTCATTCATACCCATAAGCGCAGTCACGGGGCAGTATAGTGCGGGTAATTACGCAGCCTTTTTTATGTGCTGATCGTATTAAGGGTGGGCTAGTCGAGTTTCCAATAGCAACTTCGGGCATTCTATTATGTACTTTAAGTGAGTATTATTTATCTTGTTTATTTTAGCTCGGGTAACCAAGAATTTAAGGGGAAAAAAATATATGATTATCAATTCTAGAATTAATATATAAACTATGCAACTACCCATCGACCAGCGTACCCTTAAATACTTGAATGATGTCAGAACAAAATTGTTTTAATATTATTTTAGTATTATATGATAATGAGTTAAGATATTATGTCACATAATGTTTGTTAATGCACAAAGTCCCACTTATTCCCGGATCTTGAAACATCCGATGCCTTGTAATTTTTAAGTACAAAATGTTTAATTCCTAGAGAACTATCAAATGTTAAATCTTGTAAAATAATGATTAGTGATGTGTGGCTATTAGTCATACGGGTTTTCTTACTTCAGTTATAAACGATAATTGGTAGATAAAAAGTGAGATGGGCATTTTGTTTATTGTATATACACTTAAAAATGCAAGTATAAAAATGTAAGCACTTATATTATTACCTTATTATATAAACGATATTGTAGCTGGTTTTATGTAAATATAATTTTACGAAAAGGTTATGAATCCATAAAATAAATGTTTAATGATGATGTTACCATAAAGTTCTTAGTCCATATTTTGATCCAGTGTCATTTACTATTATGGTTAATGTTATATTTTCGTATTTCCATACTTAAGTATTATAGATTTCCTTTATGCATTTTTATTGAATCATGTTTTGTATTTTGTTACTGTGATGAACTGTAAAAAAAGGAAATGTAACAGTCACAGCTTTCTAGGTTTCACAGTTACATAACCCTTTAAAACTGTGCACACTAATATTTCTATAATAATAGCCCTATTCAATATGTATACGTCTCGAACCTTCTGTTTAACTAAGAGAAGATAGTTGTATGCCTGTAGACAATGGCTATCGGGCTAGTTTAAGCATAGCACAGAATTGTACATAAGCTGTAAAGGTTAAGATTGTAACTTTCCCTTAGAAATAAAATGTTAAAAGCAAAGGAATTTCCATAAACGTAATAGCATATTGGAATTATACTAGAATTAGTTGAGTGGGTGTGCACGGTGTTTGATGGCCCAGAGTGGAGACCGCCAAGGATTATTGTTAAAGATTAAGTTTTCACATTTGATGTATTGATGCTTTAATTAATGTGCAACTCTTACGGCAGCGGCGGTGGATTGGAGCGACATGATAGATCTGCTCAAATATTTGCTGCGTACTCACTATTTTGCAACTTATTTATTATTTTATTATTAAAGGATTTTACAACTGATGCGACTTTGTTTTTTATGGGAAGGGAATCATGGGTTCACATGCCACCCTCTACTGCCCATGGCTTCTGTGGTAAACCATTGAAGGTCGGTATGTAACGGGGGTTAGCCCGAATGTGCAATAATACCTACTCGTATGTTAAAATAATATTTATTTGTACGAGTGTCGATGAGTGGTCGTAATTTTTGAATACCTATTATAAATTTAAATTAATTATTGATCAATTTAGTTTGTTTTTGTCTTAGATTACCTAAACCTTGTCCACTTGAACTTGTTGTTGGCGTATGAAAATTAATACGTATTTGAATAATTAAAATTATAATAAATATAACTAACCTAACTTCTGACTTTTATCGTAGTCATGGTCAGTTTGTTAAATAACGACATCACGCCTGTGTTTCCTGATAGCAGAGCTATGTATACACCCACTTATCAGATAAATAGGCGCCATGTGACAGATGGTGATCCTATTGCCATACACCGGGCATAAATACAGACTGAGCTAAAAACACGAAATTCCATATATAACCTATTTTTGCCCGAGCTTCGAACCCGAAGAAGTCTTACTTGCGTCGTTAGTGGCGCTAGTGGTCGCATCAACACTACAAAACAGGTTGATCCTATTTGTAGTGATTCTGATTACTAATATTAATTCTACCTAACAGAAATCACGGGTGTAACGTGGTGAATCGCTGGTTGTAACTTTCGTGAAGAAGAAATTGTGTTTTGTTAAAGGGTAAATCTGAGACCATAGATAACTATTTACTACTACGAATACATTATTAGTTATTACTCAAAACCTACATGTAGGTATTTGGCCGTCTCAAAACTGATTTTTTTTAATGGCCACTTAGACTACCGTTGGCGTTACGTATTTCGATATGGTAAATAGGTATGATAATCCCCGCTACGACCTCTACTTATTTACAGGGTCTAACTAAAATACAAGCTAAACGATATTGCAAATTAGCAGATTTTGAAATAACAAGACAAATTATGATCGTTATAACCTTGATTTTGCTTAAGTCGGTCTACACGTGCAATTTGGCTTTAGTTATTCGGCTTAGGAGCTCGTGCTTTCAAGAAGTGCACCGCCTATCAAAATTCAGAACAGATTCTCGCCTGAAGACAAAGCCCAGGCACAGCTGATTGATTTATAATAATAACTAGCTGACCCGGCAAACGTTGTTTTGCCATATAAATAATTTTTACTGAATATTTTGAAATTTTCTTTGCTATAAACCTCACGGAGCCCGAGACCTTTCCAACGAATGCAAAACCGTGGAAATCGGTCCGTGCGTTATGGAGTTATAGCGTCAGGAAGGAAAACCCGACTTATTTTTATATAGTAGATTATATAAATTATTTATTTACCAAATAAAAACTTATGACTGAGTACCCTAATGCGTTAGCGTAGGTACCCGTATTAATAAACATCATAATTTTAACTTAATTTTTTATAAAATAACCATATTAAAATATCATAAAACCGACTTCAGAACTAAAAACTAAGACACAATAGGTAATAAATTCGTTTACTAGCTAGCTACACTCAAGTCCATAGGAGTCCGTTAATCCGTAAATCCGTTGGGCACCGGTTCCTGCCATAGCCCTGTGGCTATGGATGGATGCATAAGATGAAGATTCATAGCATAGGTACGTTACGTTCACAACTTCACACATGACACGTGCCAATCAATCAAACAACAAACTCATCCAGCGACACCAGCTTATAGTGCGTATAAACGCGCTATTGAAGACTTGAAGATGCTTAACGTTGCGTGACTGACTCTAGGGATGGCGTTGGTACCGACCATTAGGTACCTCGCAGGCGCCGCATACGTTAGCCTCGATAGAATGTAGATGCCTAGATATCAAACTTACTAATTTTTAAAAGTGTTTTAATAATTAATTTACCTAATGATGAGATTTACGAGGAACTCTATCCAATCTTTATGAATGGTGGTGAGTTTAGACATCGTCAACGCCTTCAACTCTCTGCCTTGGAGGATTATAATTAGGAACTAGGGAGGCGCTAATCTATTTCAATGTGCCTACCTGCGCAAACCAGTCGGGGCATATCTACGCGATAGCTCGATCCATCGAATGACATGGGTCGAAATATGTCACATGCGGGGTTCACCAGGGGTCGGTGGTGGGTTCACTTTTGTTGAATCTCGGATATGAAGATGGCAGGCGATGTGGACCGCAGACTGCCTTACCTGTTGAGGCAGCGAAGAGTGGGTTTTAGTGAGTAGGAATCTCAAATACCCCGGGCTTTTTAAAGTGGTCGGGCATTTCAAATTTCCCCCTAGTTAAAAATGGACCTACTTAAGTGCTTTATCATTATTTTTGAGGTTGATCCACAAAGTTACACTTACCATTCTTAACTATAAAATCCTACTATGTACTCGGTAGGTATTGGCGTCAGTGGAATTAAAACATCTAGTACCTACTTATGTAGAAGTACCTACTGTAAATAACTGTTATAGTAGGTACCTATCTATCTACCTTATATCAATTACCTTTTTACCGCTTATAAGCTATTTTATATAAATTAAGTTATATACAAATATACACTTATAGGTGCGTCGATCAAAATCAAGTTTTAGCAAAATTGGACTTCCCGCTACAAATAATAAATGAACTATTTACGCAAATTAAAAAATTCTGCATCAGATTTTTTTGTTTCCAATGACGTAATTTATAAGAACAACAACTGCTTACGTCCATAATACCTACCTACTCCGTAGTGTTTCCGTATTTACGTATACAATTTTCTAACTTTCATGCTAGGTAGGTATATCTAGTGCATAATATAAAATTAGGGCTGCTATTTCAAAATATAAAATGGCTTTACCTGGCAATTTTTCAACTTGCTAAGCAGACGCGGTTACTACCACTAGACTAATTATTTATATTGGTACCTATATAACCTCTTTGTGGGCGACAGCACTAGATAGTCTCCTCCATATCCGTGTCAACAAAAAAAAGAAAAAAACTAAAGTTATTAAAAAAAGTACCACATTTTGTCTCGTTAGTTTAACGAGTAGGGAAACCTTAAAAAGTACCGAACATGGTGGGAGCAACACCGGGTTATGTGAGTTTTAATTTCCACACCCATTAAAATGCGCTCGGTAATTTACCTCGCTTTAGGAGGGCTCCGGGATCCTTTTGAGAACGCACCGGTGTCCTCTAGTCCTGCGCCCAACAAGAGTCTACCTGGTCTTCCCACACAACAGTGTAGTTACTGCCCAAGGCAAACGTAATACACAGGCTCTACCACCTAAATGGTTTGGATATGCGAAGTACCTATATGAAAATAAAACCGATTTTGAATACAAACGAAATGAATTCTACTACCTAAGTTTTACATTACATAATTTCAACCTAAACCTCGTCTCTAAGTATAGGTCCTTACATGAGCATAAAAGTTAATCGTTTGAAAAAAATTGCATTAAGTCTATGCAAGGCGGCATCAGATGTCGAGGTTTCGACTGAATATGTACGCAAAAGTACGTCATGATAATAATACCTACTTTCATAAATATTTGTTGACCACTATTTGCGCAGGCTACAAAGGTCGCCTCCTTCATTGCCAGTAGATTTAGAGTGTTTGTTTTGTTTGTCCATCACCGTAGAATGTCACGTTGATCCAATGTCATGGCTAATAGTGCCATCATTTAATTTTCCCGTGTTCCTCGTAAAAACCTTTACTGCTGCAATAAAGTTAACAAGTGTTCATAATAAAGGTTTTAAACAATTAATGCATGTTGCATTCGATACACTCATAAAATAAAACCTTGTTGTTGCTGGATGCAACTATTACTTACCTAGGTACCTACCTAACATCCAATCGAGTTGGATTGGAGCAATGAGGTAAAGCCATAAAAAAAATCAGGCCATATTAGAAACTAGTAAACGCTTGCAGCTTCGCTCGTGTGGAGTTAGACATAGGGTAAAACACCTAGTAGTGAGCCCTGCAGCCTACAGTCATTATTTCCATGTAAATAGTGTTAACATTTGTTTACATTTCAAAATAATGTTCAATCGAATCCGTGTGTCCTTATTGACTAACACGCACAACCACGAAACAAAAGCATGCCAGGTTGACGAGCTACACTCGTTCATTTGCACTGCCACCAAAAACATGACTTGATGCATCGCTATTGCAATATTTTTCTTAAGTTTTGCGAGTTCGTGTTCAATCTTTCGGTAAGTTTTAAATACTTATAAATAATTAATTTGCTATAAATTATGGTGGATTGTTATTCTGTTACAATAAAAAAAATATTTTGTGATAAAATTTACCATTACTTACATAAATTTTATTTCATCGGCCGACTACTGGGTTTCAATTTTTTAAAGTAGATCCATTGTGTATTATATAATGCAATGTATAACAGGGGCTGACTAATGGGGCTAGTAGTCAGCACAAAATAGCACCTTTATTTAGAATAAGTCAATTTGAGAACAAAAAGAAGAAATAAAGGAACAGAGAAAGAGTGATAATAATATAATGATTAAAAAAAAAAAATCAAATTTAGCACTTGTATTATATTCTATGCTATTTAGTAATCCGTGCTGGAACTTCAGTGAGGAACTAGTGATGAAAAAAGTCGTATCGAAGGAGGTACTTTTGTTTTATAAGAAGACTTGTGCAATGTGCGACAGAATGCGAGTACCTACAACCATCTACCGTGCTCCTAAAATAAACAAAGATCTTTAGATAGTCTACTTTTTTTTTAAAATCAGATACATACATACATAGAATCGATTTCTCAGCAAATTATACGAAAAGTCTTTCCTGTTCCAGCGCCCTACGCTTTTACAATCAAATATAATAATTAAAAGCACATAGTTTACACTTCAGCCCAGAAATAGAGACAACTTGAACGATCCATAATTTATTTTTGGTTTTTACGTGCATTTATAAAAGCGTGTTTTTCTAGTTTTTTTTAAATATTTTAATTTACTTCTTTTTAACAGTGTTGTTAAACTGAACTATCAAAGCCCTGTCAAACGTGTGGGCTGACATAGCAAAGATAATTACTATCAATGTTGATGTAAATCACGGTTCTAATCGATTAAATATTTTTTTGACTTGGGTCTCCTCTTGGAATGGCAGGGGTTAGGCAATAGTTCACCACGCTGGCGAAGTGCAGATTGGCAGACTTAATATAGTTGCAAGAACGTTTTGGAGAACTCTCAGGCACGCAGGTTTCCCCACGATATTTTCCCACCGTTATACCTAGCAGGGTAACATAATTTCATAAATCGCACATTACTTAGAAAAGTTATCGGCCGCTTAGTACAAAGTGGGAAGGTAGCAAGTTCGAAACCACTGGCAGAATAGAGAATAGAGACAGGGCGCCACTGGGCTGTCACCGCAGTTAAAAATGAATTAAATAAGCGCTGCGAATTATTTAAAATGTATCCCCACATTGCTGAGCAATAATGGAGTAAAATGAAGGTAGATAAGTCGTACCCAAATAAATAAGAATCAAGTCAATTGCAAACGAGTTCAATTATTTATTCATGCCGTCAGCTGCTTGAAGGTGGATGTTATTCGGCTAACGATGGCTCTTCACCAGTTTATTATGTGATCCTTCTTGTGAAATGACGTCATGCACTACAATCTCGTTTACTTGTTGAATATTCAGAGTACTACAGGACTAGTAACGTTGTATATACATATATGTTAGATTGGTATATTATATTATCCATGTCATATGGCTTTGGAATATCTATTTTCTATATATTCGCCAAAGACTTTTAAGTTACTATAATCTATATAATAAAGGGAGAAGCTGACTGACTGACTGACTGACTGACATATCAACGCAGGGCCTAAACTATAAGGGTTAGAAACTTGAAATTTTGTACAGGGGTTCCTTTTATAACCTAGGGGAGCACTAAGAAAGGATTTTTAAAAATTCATCCCCTAAGGGGGTAAAACGGGAGTGCGAAGTTAGTATGAAACTTTGCCGTTTTTGAAGTCAAGTGGGCAACCCGAACGCGGACAGACGTCGTTAATGGGTCTAATTCTACGCGAGCGAAGCTGCGGGCGTCCACTAGTATACTATAATAGTAATGCTTACAGAAGCTTCGGTCGATCGCCTTGTTTCTTGATAACTGCGGGTTCAAATTCCAGGCCATGTGTTACGTGCGTTACGTCTCGCTATGTTCGGCTGAAATTGTTAAAGCAAATGTTATGAAATGGAATTCTCAAATAAAATGATTTTTCATCACGAAGACGCGTGAAGTCTACCGATCCGCACATGGTGAAAACTGGACAGTGTTTTGCATACCTAGAAGAAATATGCCTGTTCTCTCTCTTTCTCTCTTTAAATCACCATAAAGGCAGAGCACTATTTAGCGCACTGACACAGAGTAGGGTAACTCAGTAAAGTTATTTATCTTGCTATACTGTGCTGTAGCACAACTATTACCATCAAGCAAACACCTGAATATTCACTGAAAGTCTGAAAGCAGCGTTAAGCTGCTGACAAGCTTGCCTGCTACGAGTAGCTCCTTACGAGTGGGATTATAACCGACCGTAATAGACCTATTATTAAATTTAGTTTCGTGTAGTTATTACGTACTAAAGTATAGTGTGAAACGTTAGATAAGTACAGATACATTGCGTCGTAGAAATAATTTGTAAATATATACCTACCTCGCACTATTTGCTTGCACTAAGTGGTTATATAGACGATGACGCCAATCTCTTAAAGCAGGTAACTAATGGTAAACTGAATTTTTAAATTTACTTGATAATAACATGTCCTGATATGAATTTCATCATTATATTCATCATCATCATAATATATTACTATCAAAGTCCACAAAAGTGTGTTCGGGCTTATCTCAGAAAATTATGTAGGTATGTATACTTATCTCTATGTAAATCTACTGATTTCAACCATTTTCACCAGAAGAAAAGAGTCATCGGAATTTATAATGGGACCTGTATCAATTACCTAATAAGCTTTCCTTTTTTGTTGCATTGGATGGGTGAGATGTATGAGATGATAAGTACATAAGTATATAGGTAGAAATAACGTAGGCATATATGCATGATAGCATGGCGTGTGCCTCTCTAAGGGTTAATAAGTATCTTATTGAAGTCGTATCTTGTATTCACAATCCAGTTTTCTATATTCAACTGGTTTTTCCCTTCATTTTTATTTTAACCACGCACAAGCTTAATTAAACAGTGCTGAAGGGATTTGGGTTGAGTGGGACCCGTGGGTAAACCCGTAGTTGTTAGAGGAGATAGATTTTTATAAGACGAGCCACCGTTTATTGACCTGCTAGTTACTTTTAGAGTCTTTAAAGACTGTTGAATTGTATGAGTAGCGCAGTTGAAGACAAAATGTAAACATGGTTCCACTTGAATTACCAAATTAATAGACAATAATGATCATTCATAGATCAATAAGTTGCTGATAGCAAACATTCATTATGGTCGTGCGAACAGGAGGAAACGGAATAAAAATAATACCGCTATTTGCATCCTTTACCGCGCTTCTTACTGAATTATTGACACTGATTAGGTACCTATCCCCATGAATTTAAAGACTTACGTATCTATTAATTCCATGGTTATCCCCAATAGACGTCACATCAATTGTTATCTTTTTGTTAATGTTGCATAGTGCGAATAATGACAACAGTATGGCACAAGTTCAGTACAATGTCAGTATTGAGGACATTGACACGACATGGCATTCAGCTGACCAATTACCAGCGGCAGTTATTACAGGGGCGCAGGAGGTCGGTCTGTCACCTTGCTGCAGCCAAGGTGATCCTCGACCGATCGGCGCTGGACTCTGGATCGCACTATATTGCGGATATTTGTAAGCAAATAACTATGTTAGATTTGTTTTGGAGCCAGATTAACATAACGCAATAACAAAATAATATGCATCGTGGTAAGCATAATAATATGTGAAACGATTAATAAAATTGCAAGCATGGACCTTATATTGCCCAAACAGTCACCTTTTATTGAATTACTACATTTTATTCAATTACCTATTATTGGATTAGTGTAAAACAGGCATGGTCTACCCAGGAACGCCTCATGAAAAATTAAAATTTCACAGTTACATATTTAATTTTTTCTTTCCTTATCTTACAAAATGTAGACAAACGGAGAAATAACTATTCTATTAATTTGTACAACAAATCTTTACTGCATAATTGTATCATAAAATGTGTAGTGTTCGATTCCATCGCCAATATAGGGACAGACAGACAACAAATTAAAAAAAAAATTATTTTCGTAGACACTAAAACATACCCTTGCCAATACACCTACTAGTACCTATAATTAATCGAGCTTTTTATGTAATCCCTTTTTAAACATTTTTTTGTTGGTGGTAGAGATTGGTACCATATAGAGTTCGCCCGGGGCAGTACCACCGCCCGCCACGGTACCTAGTACCATTTCTGCCGTGTAATAATTGTTTCTAAAGCATTTATGGTCCGGTTGGAAAGGTATGGTTTCCATACCTTTCCAACGATTATGACCATCTTAGTCCTCAAGGGTAGCAACACATCCGTGGCTGACTTAGAACGAGACTCCTACTAACAAGTACTAACTGGACTATTACTAACACCAACTAACAGGACTAACTATCACTAACAGTCCCCAGTCTACCTACTAACGAACTGACCAACTAATGTTCAAATTAACTCTCTCAACTAATTGGACTAACCATCCCAGTCCCTAATTGAGTCTTGTTCAAAGTCAGTCACAGTTGTCATGGGCGGCAGCGGATGGGTGGTGCTGCAAGCTCATTTGCTATCCTTGTATCCTATGCTTGTATCCATAAAAAAAAACATTGAAATGTATTTCCCCGTAGTTCGAAAATTTATAAAATAGTACCGTTGTGAATAACTGTAGGTATAACGAAATAAATACAATTTTACGTCTCATTTATCCTCACAGTCGAATTGGCGTTTCTATTAGATCAAATGGCTGCGTGTTTTTTATTATTTTATTTATATCAAAACTAAAGGAAATATTTTAAGTAAAAACAACATGTCGAAACGTTCATCGTTGAAGTTATACCGATATTTGAAACATAGATATGTATCTTACTAGAGGACGCCCACAGCTTCGCTCATGTGGATTTAGACGGTAGTTTCGTTTATAAAGGGTTTATTAAGCACACTCGAAATGAAAAAAAAACAACCTTTTTAAGTAATATTGCTACAATTTTTATTTTGTTTTAAAGGACATTCGATGACATTATGTGTGGATTATAATTTCAGCTAAATGGCGGGTGCGACTCCATGGCCGCTCCACTGTAGGTGGTGTATCCTGGTAGATCAATTTTGGACGACATCTTCTCATAAGTGGGGCTCAATTAAACCAAGAACGCGAGTTATCAAGGCGGTAACAGTCTGTGGTTTGTCAGCATAGACCAGACGAGAGATTTCACGTAACCCCACGGAAAGCGGTGTTAAGTCACACGATCTCGGTGGTTCAGTTGATGTCGCCACCACACGAGATGACGAAGCCCTCGAACTTCTCATCCAATAAATTTAATGTTTCCTGTGCAGTAGGTATGGCAAGTGGCGCTGTCTTGTTTGGAACCACATGTTTGTGAGATCCATACCATCTTTCTTAGGATAGATAAAACACAAAAAATGTGCTATCATCGTTCGATATGGGTCACCATTGGCAGTGAGCGAGGCTCTGTGTGTATCTTCAAAGGAATAAGGGCCGATGATACCGCTGGACCAAAATCCACACCAAACAGTGATTTTTTCGGAGTGTAGAGGCACTTGATGAATCTCCAGTGGATTTTCATCTCTGAATCCAGCTTTTTTTTTAATTTATTTAAGCGGTAGATTGTGGACTCTGCAGGCCTACCATGATTGCCTTACATTAGTTGAAAATAAATTTTAATAATTTCTACGCGTTGTTGAAGAATAGCGATCCATGATGAAATGTCAAGACTAAATACTTAATATGTTTACGACTAATAATATTATGTGTAACGACAAATTTGACAGACATCACTTTACCATGGTAGCCGCTATATGCTGTCAAAGTTCGAGCGTCCCTATTGAAAACCCTATTTTTTTCCTGTTTAAATCTGCGTTGTTGCTGTTGTTATTAATTTTTTTCTACAAACTAGAAAAAATTTGTTAAATAAAAATAAGGAAAAGTACCTGATCTCTTCTTAGTCCTTGAACTTATGGGTACCACCACCAACCATATAAAATAATTTACACTAGGATAACAGTTTAGCAAACGAAACGAAAACATGCTTTTTTAGTCTTATTTTAAATTTCATGTACTTAGTATAGTTACAGATACTCTACGTATATCGATGCAGTCCTGTGTCATACGTGAACCCAAAACGTGCTACGGGCTACGAAAGTAGACATGAGTGACAGAAAAAAGGATTAAATATTCAAGTCGATGGTAAAATTTTAACTGGATGAAATTTTAATAACTTTACACGAATAAGTTAGTTTAAAAATTGAATGAACTACGAGTGTAACATTATACTTGTACGCAAATACCATTCATTAAACAAACATTAATGTGGAGATATATGTATATTTCTTGAACTTGTACATGTGCTTGACAAGAAGAACAAACACAGATCAAGTTCAGAGGCAATGAGCATTACGTAATGATTGTCATACAGTACTCAAACATAATTACTGCGATTCGTAAAGTTCTAATTCGGCCCAAATGGTCGATTTTGTTGTGCGATTTGTACGAAAATGTAGGTAAGGTAAAAAAAATCTTATTGAAAATGTCATTAGCCTTACCAAGGATGAATTATTTTTAATTAAGCGTGTATTTTTATATAAAATGTAGAAGAAACATGTTTTCCAATTATTACTGGAATGACAAGAGGCTACTTAACAATGATTCACTTCCTTATGAATTTAACTGTGTAGCGGTTAATTTTTGGTTTTAAATTCACGTAAAGCTAAGTCCAATTCTAGTACTATTCTGTTGTCTTCGAATAATGTTGAATGTGGTGGTAGGTGGTCTAGGCTTGCCATATGATTTAAGGTTGCGGGAACAGTGAATTATGGAATACCACGTTATTAATGTGGAACACTTAGTTAAGAGGATATCGGGCTACGGATACTTGCAAAATTTACGGTATTGACAAAGGTATGTATTATTATATTTGATGTAGCTTCATTGTCCTAGGAGGAAACAGGGGAAAAAAAAATTCTATGGAAAAAATATCACCAGATATCTTCTTAAAGCTTTTATAATATTTGTGTTTAGCACATGTACCTATACCGCATTAGTTATTTTTACCGATACGATATACAAAATTCTTAAAAATTCAAAAGTGAACACGAAGAGCTTTGAAGGCCATATTTAATGCATTGCACTTATTAACACGCTTTTATTAATTTCACCTGTATGTTTTCTTGTAACTGACTCGTTGGGGCTCGATTTTGCCCCACTTTAAGCGATCAGATTTACTTTAAAAAATGTAGACTTATCAACTACCGCCGACAGTACAATATTTTGATAAGCTGATTTATTTAACCCATGTTTTTAACAATGAAATTAATTTTCTTTTTATAACTTTATTTTCAGATTTTTAGTTCGATTTGCTATTAAACCGACTTTTTTTTATTTTTTTTGAACTACATATATTTTATTTTTTTATAAACAATAAACTTATATAAATTTAACTACCCCATGGTGTACCTACTTCGTGCTGGCGCAAAGTACGTTGGTTACCATTTGGAAACATAAAATTAGCTTTCCAGTCAAAGCCAAGTTTGTTGTCTTTATAGGCTTCACGATTTATGGCACCATTAGGAAATACCAATTTTTAATCAACCCTACCAACCTTCTTACTATATACCTTTTTTTGAATGAGGTTTTTGTTTATGTTTTGGAGAACAACTTGAACGGAAACCCCCGGTCAATGAAATTACGTTAAAATCCAGAAAAATTATGCATGCCTTCACAATTAATGTACTCGTAAGTACCAATACCAATTAACGATAAGTAGGTAGTTACCTACCTACCTACTACATTATATATACATGTATGTATATCGATGTAAATTAACAATTCTAATAAATAAAGTAATTGGTACTGCGTTCCTTTGCGATCATTCACATGACCGATTCACGTGTGCAGTAAATATTGTCATATTTCATTATTAATAGGAATACCTAATTCATTTAAATTTCTTACCAATGGAATAATCCTTTCGTGTGTAACCTATTTTCCATGTTCACAATGTTTGTAGTAGGTAGTTATTTGTGTTTTCATTCTTTCAAGCACGTATCATTAGATATCACGAGTACTTTTATTTAAGTTCAGTTAATAAGTGGGTACGCAAACCTATAGCTATAGGTAGACTTAAGAACAAGTTATTACAACAGCTTCGGAGTAACGGGAACCACCCTCATGCGACTCTCGGAGTCTTGTTTGTATCGTTTCCGAGAGTTTGTATCGTCCCACAGTTGGTTTTTTCCATTCGTTCAGACGAGTGGAGACTCGCTGCTGCGACCCATAGACGTCCCACTGCTGGGCACGGGTCTCACCCACAGACACAGCTGCAGGAGCTCTAG
Organism: Carterocephalus palaemon; assembly: GCA_944567765.1. NCBI lineage: Eukaryota > Metazoa > Arthropoda > Insecta > Lepidoptera > Hesperiidae > Carterocephalus > Carterocephalus palaemon. The sequence continues at coordinate 5,502,924 of OX155643.1, read as the reverse complement.
AGCATACTCCACCACGCTGCTCCAATGCGGATTGGTGGAGTCTAAATAATTTAAATTATGAGGGGATTGATTATAACTAAGAAGTAGTATATCTTTTGAAGTAAAACTTCTTTATGCACGCTTGACTTGGGAAGTAAGCTAGTGAATGATTGACGAGAGCGTTACGGAAAATGCGACCGGAAGTTGAGAGGGAGATATATAGAGAACTTAGTGAAGATAGAAAGATTGAGAGAGAGTTAAGTTTCGTATATTACTGAAGGAGCAAGAGAGAGAGGTGCGAGCACATATTTCCTTACTCTCTTCCTCTCATAGCCAGTTACGCTTCGTATATCTAAGACAAACCGCAGGCCTACTAACTGCATCACACTGTAGCAAGACGGAGCAGTGCGCGTGCACATTTTAATTCTCTCTTCCTCTCATATCTCAGTCAGTTGTTCGTTTGTCAAATTTTATTTATTGATTATTTTGTAATTTCATTTCGTTTTTGAACAATTTTATAAATTAATATTTTGTTCAATATGTACATTAAATATTCTACGTTGAAAGTGAATAAAATTGATTTCTTGATTATTCGGGTCACTATTCAAAAATATAAATTTATTAATGAATACCAATAATATTTGTAGAAATGCAATGAACAGCATATCAAGCTTATGGCACGCCAGAAAAGCTCTGACACGCAAGTCTTCCTAAGTCTAAGACGGTATAAGCGTCTCTGCATATCCTTAAAAGAAAATTCAAGTAATTTTCAAGCATTTACGTACTTCGATAAATGCAAATTTCAAATCTCATTTTCGCCAAACACGTATATTCCAAACGGAACTTTCCATGGTTATTAATTCCCATCAAAGACTGGCTGTTAAGGCTCTGACGCAAGCGGTGTGCATATACATATGAGTACGTACTCGTAGCATACAAAAATATGAAAGGTCAATGGCTGCTGGAACAGCCATAACAATATTTGGAAGACCCGTACCTTATGCCCGCCAATCCGCAATGAATCAAAAAAACGTAAATTTTTTTTTATAGTTAATTGTTAGTTAATAGTGGATAGGATAAATTTTCATAACAACGGACCAGGAACATTTAAGATTTAACAAATATGACTCTTGATAAACAGTTAAATAATTATATTACTTACTAGAGAAAACCCGCAGCTTCGCTCGCGCAAAGTTAAACATTTTGGCAGCTTGGTTTATTTTTGCTACCTATTCTCCTCACAAACATTACTAGACAAACTCTACCCAGTAAAACCCAAGGGAATATTTCTTATTTTCTAGGTATGTTAATCTGAATAAATAGATTTTACATTATATCCGTACTAATAATCTCTTGTTTTTCTTTGTCAAAATGTTATCCTCTTTTCAACCCTTTATAATTTGAAAATTAAAAACCCTGAATTTGTTTAATAGAACACATATCAGTTGTCACTCCCTATATAAGAACTCCCAATTTGAGAACAAAATCATACAGTTTTTGTCCTAGATCGAATCTTGATTTTTTTTAAATATCCACATTTATTTAATTTTTTCCTTTTATATAAATTATTATGAAAATGTAATATACATGTAGGTACTCCATTAATTTATTTAGGAAACATTTGCCGCAAAATTGAATTTGATGAGATTTAACAAAACTTCCATACAAACTTTCTTGCCGTATCCCTAGGAAATATTTTTTGGGAATTTAAGTAGCCTAAAACCTAAACCGCAGTAATAGCAACAACTTTACAAGTTACATCCAACCCCAGGTTTTTATGTAATGCATGGATAGACAATACTTAAAAAAAAAAACATTTTGAGTTCTAACTCGTTATTATAATGCCCCTAAATATAAATATTGAAAAAATATTGAATATACTGTAAAAGTTCCTCTTCAGTTTTACAATACAATACAATATCATTTATTGTACCAGAAAAAGAACAGAAAAACAATAAAGAAAAATAAGTTTTGCAAAAGGCTGTCTTATTGTAGTAAGATTAAAAAACAAACAAAAAACTTTTAAATTAATTAAGATAAATACATATTAATGAACACTGACCACAACACGATTATAAAAAGATTGAACTACGTCAATGATTCCGTACGTCTCTAAAAAAAACAAGTAATGATATGTTTAAAATCCAATCAATAAGAAATATATAGATATGTTATTACTGTAGATATAAATTGGTTAGGATTCAATGAAAGATCATGAAAAAGGAAATGACGCAAGTGCTTTAATGATTTGATTTATAATAATTAGGTACACATTCACACAAAATTTTCCATGGAAATAAGATACTAATACGAAAATGGCATCTTGTAGTTTGCGGTGTTTCTAATTCCTGAACAAAACTAGTATTTTATTCGCTACATAACATTCTTCCAGTGTTTTGGACACCCAGAGCACCAATGACACGATCTACCTGTGTGGTCCAAAGTAGAACAAATGTTTTGTTAACCTCTTAAGAAAATTTTGTAGCTCAAAATTGAGTTTACGAAAACAGCCCTTTATTAGGCGTCTGACGAAAAGCGTTTTTAGGTTTATTATTAAGTTAGGCACAACATCCGGGGGTGGTTTTCAATTTTATTTATGAATGTCAGTTCGTAAATGAAAATGCACCGTATTTCATACATTGCCGACAATGTCAAACATGTGATAAACTTTTAAAAGATCAAATACCTGGAAAGACGGGCAAACTCTGAGGTTTTACCTTAGAATACCAAAAAAGTGTCTTACCAAATAGACTAATCAAGTCTTAATAAAATAATAACAGTAATACTAACAGTTGGTTGGCTTCGGTACTTACATCATACTTAAGGCGCTAATAATGACCCGCAATAAAAAGGTGATTGACGGACACCGGAAAATTTTAAGCTCAACGTAGAAAAACACCGGTACAATACATTTTGTGAGCAAAAACATAGGAATAGTTTTGATAAATATAATTCAACAAGATAAATACAACTTCGTGAAAGAACCCAACAGAACGATTCAGTTAAGATGCTGTGTGCACGCACTCAATCTGAACACTGTCACACTGTCACATTTTGTCTTTGCCTATAGGCACCACAGGGTCCACAAAGTCAAGTGATTGAGGTCTTAAATCATTAAGTTTTTCCAGAAGAAAGAAAAGAGAAAGAATTTGTTTGTTAAAAATAAACTACAACACAGACCAACACATAATTAATGTATGTAATTGTAATTTAATTGTAATTAGGTAAATTAATTTAATTGTAATTGTAATTTAATTGTAATTAAATTACAATATAATAATAATTCTTTTTAAATTTCTATTTGAATATACCTATGTTTAATATACACTGCTACTCTTAAAACTTCTTAGTATATAAAAAAAATTGTAATAATTATTTAATGTATAGATTTAGAGTACATTTATAAAAAAAAATATATTAAACCCAGAGACTACAACCCTACAAGTTGCAAGTTGCTGGGAATATTCGCCTAGTGGTTAGGTTTATTGGCTTGATGGAAGAATAGTACCTACCTACGACCCCATTGTTCCAGAGCCTCCCTTAGTCAACAAAGTTGTTATATTACTCCATGCCAATCCATTTATTAGTTCCTTAATGTTTTGAAATCAGGCAATATTACCTGAATAGAAACAAGATAGTATTAATTGCTAAGGTGCCTGTCAGGTAATATTACAGAAAGTAAGTATTAAAAGCAGACATTACACGAAAATACTATATTTGGATAAACACATAGGATTCATTTTCAACATTCCCGCTCCGGCGCCCGCCGCGAGCACCCGTGTACGCCGAGCGCGCTCTCCGCCGCCAATTTGTATACCTACACGTGAGTAACTCGAACTCAGTTCGTTATTTATTGTTGCCAAGCAATTGGTAATAATAAATTTACGTTCTGCCGCGATTGCAACTAGTGGATACCCCGCGGTGTTATACCAAGCTAGTTAACGTTGACCCGGTGCGTTTCTCCGTCCCTTCTGGACTGAGAGAAACCGGACGACCCGATCCCATTGCACTTGGGCCTTCCCAAGGGTGACGGTTAGTGACTATTTTCCATTAGGGATAGCCACTTTCTAATTTTCCCCGTTTCCCCCCCTGCCACGGCAGGGAGGCATCCTTCAATATGGACCCGACTAACCCGACTACTGCTAGCGTGTTGGACATGGATCCATCCATCCTTATTCCGCGCCTTCTCGCGATTATCGAAAATATTTGTAAATCCCAAGGAGTACCCTTTGCTAAGGAGAAATTCCTTGCCGCTTTAGAGGAGGCTGAGCGTGCTGAGTCCGTCCCCGACTCTCCTGAGTCTCCAGCCATGGATACGGAGTACGACTCCACCTCTTCCGGTCGTAAACGACCCATATCCTCAGCGTCATCCGATGACGAATCACGGTGCGACGAATCCGACGAATCAGCCGGAACCGTCATGTCCAACACCTCTCCAGACGGTTTTCAAACCGTCCAAGGACGTAAAAAACGCCGCAACAAGCGCGCCGCGCATTCACCCCGCGCCTCTGAGGCATCCCTACCTGCGTCCCCTACTCCCACAGTCAAGGGCCCTCCTAGCCGAGCTGCTTCACGCTCCCCCCCCCCTACGGTCCCTAAGACCAAGGCCCCCCCGCCCATCTTCCTGCGGGATAAATCCAAATGGACCGCAGTAGTGGATCTATGTTCACAGTACAAGATCCACTACACTCAAGCCACCAATACGGGCGACACAATTAAAATTCAAATCCCTAATAGGGAACATTATCTTACCCTAGCCGACCTTTTAAGGCAGAATAAAGTGCCCTTCCACACCCACGCCTTCCCCGAGGAGCGGAAGGTTAAGGCAGTCCTGCGTGGGGTCCCTCACGAACTCGCCAATGAGGCTATCATGGAGGATCTTAAATCCCAAGGTCATCCCGTCGAGGCTGTGCACAAGATGCACAGCCGCCTGGGAAAGCAGTTCCCCCTTGCCTTGGTCATCATGACCAACTGCCCCCAGGCCAGAAACATTTTCAGAGAGCCCCTCACCATATGTGGGCTCTCTAATATCCGAGCTGAGCCCCCTCATAGACGAGGTTTCCCTGGCCAGTGTCACCGCTGCCAGCTTTACGGCCACGCAGCGGCGAACTGCTCGGCCAATCCGAGGTGTGTGAAGTGCCTCGTACCTCACCTCACCCAAGAGTGCCCACGCACTAAAGAGGACTCAACCCCCCCGTCCTGTGTCCTGTGCTGGCGCACTGGACATACAGCTAATTACCGTGGATGTCCGCGTGCTCCCCGTGTGCCCAAGGTTGCGAATAAGCAGCCCCACAGCACAAGGAAAGTCCTGCCCTTAAGGCAAGCCCCGCCCCTAAGGCAAGCTCCGCCTCCACTAACGGAGACAAACTTTCCTCAATTGAGGACCCCCAACACCCGCCTAGGGCCCCCACCTATTACTAACCCAAAATCTTGGAGACGTGAAGCCCCCTGGGCTGCCCCCACCTCGGCTCCCAAAGCCGCAAACCCCCCCCCTCCCTCCTTGGTCGACGACCTTTCCACAATCCATTCATTCATTGGAAATATTAATATTGACGAGATAGGGATTCTTGCCAGAAAACTTCGCGAGTCGCGAAACGCTCAGGATCGGCTTCAGGCCTGCGTTGAGCACATAAATCTTTTAAACGCGTTTAAGTAAATTTTTACCAATTGTTACCCAATTCGCGCGGAAGCGCCCTTCATGTCCGTACTAGTGTCATATTCCCAACATGACAAAAGCCCCAACTTCGACAACACTCTGTGTAGTCAACCAGCGGTAGCGCCTTTGGGTAAGCGCCGCTCGCGCCCCGTCCCTCCAGGCGGGGTCGTCTCAGATGTCGGCTTGAGAGTCCTGATGACTAAAGCCTTCCCCAAGGTAGTGTTTAGTGGAGTAGGCACAATGGCTTCACCTGTGAGTCCCACATATCCGGCCGCATGCATGCATGGTTTCGCCGGAATGCATGAGCATTCACTACCTCCCTCCCCTGGATTATATTATGTTTATAATATAATATATATTCAGGAAGGGTATGCCCCATTTCCATCTTCGGGGATAAAAAAAAAAAAAAAAAAAGGATTCATTTTTTCCCTTTATCACGCAGGTAAATTATGAGGTTATTCCGCCAGCACTGGAACACCTTAATAAAAAGTTCGCTTCAAGCCTTCTCAACTGTGAGAAGAAATCGTGAACCCCTAATGGGTTCCATACTCATACGTTGTTATTTTTTTTTGTAAAATAAGACGTAGACCATGCGATTAATTTTTGCCATGCTTTTATAGGCCCAATTTTTTAATTTCATCTATATGATTATAGATTCGCATACGAAACATTTCTCATACGAATTTCGTTACAAGGTAATTAATTGTAGGCAAACGAATATAATAATAAAATTGAATCAATTACTCTACATTTGTAGAGTCGAACATACCTCCTCCATTTATCGAATTAGAAAGACAACATGCATTTGGCGATTGCAAATGAAACGAAAACATTTGCGATTTTCTTATAAGAGTGCAAACGATATTGAGATTTAGAAAAAAGAGCCCAGGTCAAATTAAAAAGAATTATAGTGATATCAGAAAAGCCGCTATGCAGAATTTGAACAGTTAGCTAATAAATAAGAGCTAACATTCATAGATTGGATAAGGTTGATGACTTATGTCTTCGGTTTCTATGGCATTACAGTTCAAAAAGGTTAATTTAAAGATAATATGCCAAATCAAATATGTGTCTGCGCTTCACACCTCAGAATGCAATTCCAATGCCTAAAATAAAATAGAACCTTAAAAGAGGACAATTGGGTGTATAATTGAATGTAAAAAAGGTAACTACCTATATAATTTAAGTTACTTTGGTTTCCAGCTATGTCATTATAGTACACAGAATACCGTGTAAATTGTTATATTGGACAAAATACAGTCAATGAACCTACAAGGTAGGTATAGATGTGCCTCAATATGTCAGTCATCGATGATTGACAAATATGATTGTGAAAATCAATTTTATCGTGTTTTAAATTAAATACATGACAATATTATATCCATGACAGACTGAGATAGGTACAGTTTATAACCATTTTCAATTAACCCCATTTATTTTTTTCTTTTGATTATCTTAATAAAAAGCAACAAAAATCGGAATAGAGTTAAAAGAGTGTCAAAGAGTGTCAATGAGGTAAGACAATTCATTTATTTGGCTCATAAAATATACTGTAAAAAAATCTGTTTTTTTAAAAGCTTTTATTACTTTTTTTTATTTTCGTGCATTGTCATCGGATCCTAATATGTGTGCCAAATTTCAGCTCGATAGCTTCAGTGGAAGTGGGACAAATATTGATTGCAAGATTCCAGGACATACATACGAGTGAAGTTAAATAAAAGCTTTTAATAGGAACCTTCCATTGTATTTCGTAGATAATTCACGAATCAAATTTTGGAATAAAGATTAATTTCACAATTTTGTCAATTTACTATATAATAACCAAGGATGTCAAGGATTTGCACACATACTGACTTGTTTCATTCTTCTTGGAATGGCTACACATAAAGAAATCATCAAATGAATTATGCGTAGCGTAGGTACCTACCTTACCCTATTTATTCGCACCGTGGCTTGGACCAAAGAATAAAACTAGGTAAAACTTGTTAAACCTGATAAACTGCTTCTGTTTGAAAGAGTTGATATTTATATCACGATATATTACTTAGATTTTTAATTTTATCTACTTTTTGTTGATATTCCATCACTTTTCTTTCCTCACATATAGAGTTGAAGTGAGGAAGGAAAAGCCATCAGATTTACAACCAATTTAAAACCTTCTAATCTACTGGATAGTGACGTTATACTTATTAGACTAAACATCTCAGTAAAACTAGTTAGACCTGAAATGTCACTTCGGTTAGTAACAACACGTGACTATACGAGTATATGACTAGTGGACGCCCGCAGCTTCGCTCGCGTGGAATTAGATATAATAATAGATTCTTCTTAACGAGTTAACTTTAGCTCCACAAATTTGTGATGAATCCGTAAAGATGTTATCCCCTGTTTATTTTACACCCTTATGGGTGACACAGCTTATAACATAAATTTTATACTTTTAATTCTGAAAATACAACACTTTCATACAACCTTTCATCAGGTCCCCCCTTTTCAACCCTTTACAACACTTTTTCCAATTAAAAAGTAGCCTATGTCCTCAGGCTCTAGACTATCTGTGTACCAAATTTCATTTAAATCGGTTCAGTAGTTTTGGCGTGAAAGCGAGACAGACAGAGTTACTTTCGCATTTATAATATTGGTATGGATTTAAATTGTGGTATCAAAAGCTCTAGCAAAGAACTCAACAACAATGCGGATGCCATACGTTTCTTGATTCGGTGCAAAGTCTTGATTGCTGCGGTTACGGCCAGCGTGTGGAAAATAACCGCCGACTTCTTACTGCTTTTTTATTTAAATACATTTAGCAGATTATAAGAGCAACGTGTGCGGGACTGCCCCGCTTCGCCAGTTATTTATTGTATTAGTAAGATGTTGTATTATAAATTTTTTTTCTTTATAAAACTCAAATTTAGCTCACTAAAAAAATAAACAATGACCTTAACTGTGACCAGTTCAATAGTACATTTTTTGGCGTTATATATTCGCTATACGTTCGTAAGTAGGTGATATGCAGATACATTATTAATTTTTAATTTCCTCACCTAACCTTTTACTTCCTAAGTAAAGGAAATATCACTGGTAGAGCAATTATCACTGACCTTAATTACACTATAAAGTTTGGGAGTAAATATGACTATTGTATTCTGTATGGTTATTTAGTTCAATAGATGCAATGCGATGCAGACAAATATTACCTTTACGTTCCGATGTAGGTATTAGTTTGGTACCAGAATGCACAGAGAATAAAGGGGATTTTCCAAACACAGCTTTTATAAATATTCTCAAGACCTCAAATTATGTGCTAAGATAAAATTTCTGCATTCATAATTAATTATTTTTTTACCCACACTCTACCAGGGTACCTTCCACAGGGTACCTACATTGCCTCTGCGTAAGTTACTCTGAGGCAAGCTTGGAATTCAAACTGTATGAGAATTTTATGTTTGTCAAATCTATACTAATTTTATAAGGCGGGAGTGGATTTTTTTGTTGGTTTAGACGCGCTAATGTCTGGAAGTATCAGTCCCATCATAAAACTCTTCTACTAGATAGATACACTCATTAGGAAGAGTTTAGGCTATCTAGAAATAGGCCTCACTTCTCAGCTTACCCTAAAAAGCCTTTTTTGTAGACCTTTATAAGGTGTACAATACTGTGATCTATCTCGAAGGATTCAGCCATCGTTTGCAATGTAAGCGCAAAAAAATGTGTTGTTTACGACATCACACTAGAAACCTGTAAAACTATCAGTGTTTCTCTACTATATTATGCATGTTATATACATATAAACCTTGCTCTTGAATAACTCTATCTATTTAAAAAACCCGCATCAAAATCCGTTGCGTAGTTTTAAAGATTTAAGCATACAGACAGACAGCGGGAAGCAACTTTGTTTCATAATGATGATGATAATAGAACGAGGATCAATACGTTTGATGTTTTATCTTATAATGGAAATAAAACTATCAGCATATTGTATATACATAATGTGACTGCAAGTAATTCTTAACATGTTTCATAATAAATATTGACAACTAGTGGACGCCCGCAGCTTCGCTCGCGTGGAATTAGACATTCACTAACTTCAAAAACGGCAAAGTTTCATACTAACTTTGGACCCCCGTTTTACCCCTGAGGGGGTGAATTTTCAAAAATCCTTTCTTAGTGCTCCCCTACGTTATAAAAGGAACCCCTGTGCAAAATTTCTAGTTTAGGCCCTGCGTTGATATGTCAGTCAGTCAGTCAGTCAGTCAGTCAGTCAGTCAGTCAGTCAGTCAGTCAGTCACCTTCTCCTTTTATATATATATATAGATTATTAGGGTTCCGCACCTAAAGGATTACAAACGGATCCCTGATATGCCTCCATTGTCTGTCTACCTAATAATTGCTACTGGTTGGGGTTTAGGTAGAAGGCACTGGTTAGTGACTTCATGATCGTTTTGTTTTTAATTCAATTTAATTATAACATAACATTACGATTGTATTATTCCGAAGGGGCAGGAGAGGTGTGTTGCAGTAAGTTAAATGTTTGTCCCATGTACTAGTTGGTAAACCTATTGCCATACGCCGGGCGCTAATCCAGACTCCGAGCTGCTACCGGGCATATCTAGTTAGTAGAAATAATTGCCTGAACCGAGGAAAGAACCAAGGACCTCTAGCTTACCAATAGCACTCTAATCCTAATCTAATCCTCGCAAGCGGCCGTTAGTTTACCTATAATAAGTAAGAATTCTGAGAGGAGACCCGTGCCCAACAGTGGGACGTCTATGGGTCGCAGCGAAGTAAGAATCTAGGTGTCTATGCCTAGATACTTCCTTCTCCAAGGTAGAGCGTATGCTCTACCTTGAAGAGGATTTGATTAGGCAACTACAGAACCACTCAATTTCTTAAATTTTAGGTGGTTATTTTTAGATGTACTTAGTGTATAGATTAAAAATGTAGGTGCTTATTATACACATTTTCGTAAATATTAATGAATAAAACATACATTTGATCAACGAAAATTGTAAGGTTGTTAAAAAAAACTATTGTATTTAGATTGTTTTACAATATGCAGCTGTATACATTTTCTACAGAATGCATGCATAAATATTCATGAATAATGAAATAAAACGTTTATTTAACAATTATGCGTGATATTTATTGATTGAAATTGATATTCAGGTTAGCGTATTCAATCAACAACTTGGCCTATTTGGTAAAAAGACAATGAATAATTTCATATTGTTCTATGCTTGGAAATAAATATCTCTTTTTTCTCACCAAGGTAAACTAACACAAAATATTACACATTTAGGTAAAATATAAGTATCTGTTTCCAATTCCAGGTGGGTTTTCCAGTGACGTTAATTCTTTATAAGCACGACGCATCTGAGATACTTGTGGAAAACTTTACAATAATGAAAGAAGATAATTAAACTCGATTGTATGAATATCTTAACAAGAACGTGTAAACAAAGTTCACGTCACTATAATTTATTAGCTTAGTAAATTCACGCTCATTAATTAATGTAACTTTTTGAATAGTATCTATCTACCGAATAGAGTCACAAAGATTCTTTGACAAAGACAATAATAATTGCTACCGAAATTGCAAAATATTTAGCTAGTTATTATATTTTGTTTTATTTAACTTATTATCGAAACTGACCGAAATTGTTCGAGCAGTGTGTGTTACCAGTGATAACCTATGAATCCGAGGAAGGCCTATGTCTAGCAGTGGACCTCGAAAGGTCGAAGGATAAAATTTTAATCTTCTTATTTTAAAATAAAATGTAAGCTTAATTTTTTGCAGGAAGATTCTACATTCGAAAATATTTTTCGCATAATTTGACAAGCTCCACAGTTCGGCACCTAATGATATCTTTTAAGTACCTATTATATGTCAAGATCCAAATATTTTTATCGCTTGCTTAATGACATTATCATCTGTTCACACCTTCTTCTTTGAACCTTGTGGATAGCACTGTTGAAAACTATTCAGTGCATTCAGGGCGAACCGGTTAGGGGACGAAGACAACGGATATGAACCTACCTGATATAGAAAAATCTAATTATTCTATTTTACTCTTCTATCTTATTAGACTCAAAAATACAGAATTTTCACTGTCTATCGTTATATAACAGATGACCAATAATTTTTCGCTCGACGAGGGTTGGACGCCTCAAAAATAGAGATCCAGATCATAAAGAATCAATATAAATGTGAATATAAACATCTTTGTCTTTGACGAATAAGATTGCCTGGCTCAAGCAAAGGTTGATGACAAATAAAAAACAAAGTTTTAAAACATAACATTATGTCGTTTATCCCATTCAATCTTTGTACACATAAACACAGTCTTAGGGGTTGCGAATTGCCCTTCAGAATGCGGCGAGAGAAGTCAAGTTGAAGGCGAGTGTAGAGCGATGTGTTAAAAGAGGTGGCGATCGGCGCGCGCTACCAGTACGGAGCACGAGCACGCCAAGCGCGGGCGCAGTGACCGTTGTCCTTTCGTGTCGATCGCGCGCGATTTTCGCCCCGCAACCTTAGCGCCCCCACTAAACCTTACGTGCCATTGGACAATCGCTGTCCATCGCCAAACAGTGTATGTGCTCTAACCCAACCGCCTCTACTTCAAGGGAATCGCACCGTTCGTTCCGCCGAAACGGAAGCCACAGGTGAGACTAATGAATGATGATACAAACCATAATTACAAAATCAGGTTGGGTCGCTCGGTCATGTGACAAAGGGAACTTCCCGTTGAATCGCAAATAAACGCACAGTTTAATGTAAGTTCTCACGGTTGTAAAATTACGTTACAAAAAGTTAATTTAGAAATCTGACCTTAAAACGACAACGCGTGGGTATGTAAACATTGTAAATTGTTTTTAACTGTTATAACTTGAAATTAAATTCCAAAATTTAAATGCATATTAACGCGAAAAAATTTCTAAAGAGACTTTACTTAGTCAATACGTGCTACACATGGCTGATCAAAGGTCAACTCTACAAGATAAAAAGAACTGAAGCTGCTGACTACAGGTAACGCCTAGTGATGAAAGTGAGTTACATTACACATTGTAAACGTGATGATATTAATCAATATAGGCATCTGATATTACCGCGGACAAATCAATCTTCCGGCTCAATCGAGCACACGAGCGACATCACTATGATGACGATGATGAGCAACTACGGCAAGGTGATGACGACCAACGGGTACAACCGCGAGAACCAACATCAGAAGATATTAGTAGAAAACATGCAATAAAGGCAACAGTCTAAGAAAGGAGGTTCGTTTTGAAGCCAAGGATTCACCAAGGCGTTCTGCAGATGTTAGTATTCGCCGCGCGTGTGCCGATGAACGTGTGACGTAAGGTCACGTCGCCTGGCCACTGACATGACATGAGATTAACTCTAACTTCTTACTATCGCCATAGAGGATACTAGCTATTCCCGCGAATGTCCACGTGGACGTATGTTTTCTAAGTAACGCAAAAGAATCTGTGATATGTTAAGTAGGTACTCATTATTATTATTTATTTCACAATTTATGTACACATTGAAATATTAATACGAAAGACCAGTAGACCCAATATAGGAAACGGGAATATAAATAGCAAACTTAGTGCGTACTTAGCAAACTTAGCAATAAGATTTAATTATACAAAAGAAACATAATAATGATACATATAAAGATATATTATAAATAAATAAAAATATAATAATATTTTTATTTATGGAGAGGATCTTTTACTCAAGATTTAAAATAATGTAAAATTATACTCAGTGGTAATAAGTTCCAAATTACGACGCAACGACATGAACAAAAAAGGAATCGGCGTATGCACAAGTTCACAATACACATTTTTGTCACACTTATATCAACAAATACATCTCAAGAACATAATGCATAAGATAATAACACTAACAACAACAAGCATGTTAGTAATACAAGAATATTGTTTAAGAACCAACACATATTTCATCAGGAGATCTCTACATTTTTCAGTAACACTGGAAAAACGCTAAACATGAAGAAAAGTGTACCTATATAGTTACCTAGATACTTTAAATATTAATGTCAGTAACAAGCGAACTACCCAATGCTGTAGTTTGCTCATGGACAGCGGAGGTCATTTAGATTAGACCTTACCCCACGCAGAAAGAAATTCATCAATATAACCAATGAAATCTATAATAAATTATTTAGTAATTACCATTTTGTTTATCAAATTGGTACTATATTCTAAATAGCTACGTAAACTAACACAAACCAAAGCAATTTAATGAAATGCAGACATAAAAATCACATTCCTTAATTCGGACGGAGGTTAAAATATTCAAACATAAGCAGGTATGAGCACAAGGTCTATGCCACCACCGATTAACGCGTACACGTCATAGCAAACAAATCAGATGACAATAAGAGCTAACAAATGGAAAGACTGCATTTGAAGGCTATAAAACTAAATAAGGAAAGCTAACATCGGAAATCCTTGAAGGTCAGTAAAGAGTTGAGCAAAAACGTAAAATAGCGAGCAAAGCCTTAAAAGCCTTTTACAATTAAAGACTCCTTATTTCTCATCATACCATAATCTGCTTGTTTGGAATTAAGACTTCAAATAATAGTACAGACTAAAACAAAATTAATCTATACTATAAAGCTGAAGAGTTTGTTTGTTTCACTGATTGAACTCGATATCCCCAGAATTATTTTTCATTTCGAACCAGTATGGAAATACGTAATTAAAAAATAATTCTGTGTTGGATATTCCATTTATCGAGGAAGACTCTATGCTGTATAATATCACGCTACGACTTATAGGAGCCGAGCATCAATGAAAAATGTAGCAAAAACGAGAAAAAATAGTCCTTTTGAGAGTTTCCGTTGCGTGCGCTTACGCAGCGCACGGTCAACGTTACGCAAAATTATATACGAGTATGACGGAATAATAGATCGAAACTAGTCGGCCTATTTCCGACTTAAATCATACCTGAGTAAGCCGGTAACTTGAACTAGGAATTGTTCCCCTTTAAGAGTTCTAAAATGAAATCCGCGACAACACATGTCTATCTGTTAAGGTTCACTATATTCTATTTTAATGTAATCAAATATCAAGATATAATGTTACACCAAAGTGCAGGTACCTACTGAGCTCTCTTCGATTAGGTGGACTGATGACTGACTAGGAGAGGACTACGGGATTCGAAGGGAACAATATGGGTGTATTTGCTAATGGAAGCCTATGTCCAGCAGGCTTATGGATGGCTTGCTATTACATGCTATTACTAAGAATGGAAAGGTAGGCCACATAGTTACAGTTACCGAGTGTCATAAGCTATTTTTAACGTGGGTAAAGTCGCGGGCAACAGCTAGTTAATTAATATTCAATGTGAACATGAACGTATCAATTTTATTCAGAAACTCGTAAAGTAAATTACTTATTACATTAGTAATTAAAATGTGTAATTAATCCAAAGAGACGTTTTATATGCATTTTTTAACAAGTTCAAGTGTTTTACATGCAAATACACTTAACCCGGGTGTCGTAGGTTCCCTGATCTTTTATTCAAATGGCTATAAAAATAGTGTTGCAGTGACCATAAAAGGCAGGTTAAACTACTAGCAGCACCCATAGTGGATTGATAAAGGGTTTCTATCTCTTCTCCGAGTAGGTAAAGTAGTAGTAGTAATAGTACTAGGTAGTAGGTAGTGTCGCGATTAGACCACTTTGACGATCAGACGTGCAACTGCTACACGACTATGTGGTGTTGTAAAGTATTAAAGTATATTCAGTTAGTTTGAATCTAGGTAAATACTATATCTTACCGAATGTAGGTTGGGTAGGACCTTTTATTTTTATTATTTTAATGATTGTTAAGATCGATTAACTTAACCTGAATATTCAGTTTTTTACATCAACATCAAGGATTGTTTGAGAGTTATTTAGATAATAGCTATTGAAAATGCAGCTTAGCTAGTGCTTATCGTATCTCCGAAGCAGGAACGACTACGGCTCGTACACTTGCAGGAGCGACAAGCGGAACCGACGCGACGACGTCCAATTTGTCCGTCCCTAGACGTT
This sequence comes from Carterocephalus palaemon, assembly GCA_944567765.1. Lineage (NCBI taxonomy): Eukaryota > Metazoa > Arthropoda > Insecta > Lepidoptera > Hesperiidae > Carterocephalus > Carterocephalus palaemon. Next base: position 5,487,215 of record OX155643.1, on the reverse strand, counting down.
TAATCAATGCCGTACATAACGTATCTATCGGATATTATCGGACGCACATGCCAATGCACCGACGACCTATTCATGAGAGCAAATTAAAGTTCATTGTTCGATGTTTAAAATATCACAAGCCCTTTCTTTATATATCCAAACTAGTGGACGCACAATAGTTTAGAAATATTATATAGCCTATGTCACTCAGTGAAGGTGCAGCTTTCTAATGGTGAAAGAATTTTTGAAATCAGTCCAGTAGTTTCGGCAGCGCACGCCAGAATAGCTCGCAGATGGTAGATATTTTCCTACTTACTTGACACTTATCGTCATATTTTGGACAATTCACACAATACCTTTATAAATTGTAGCCTATGTGTTATTCTGATGTACCTATAAGCTATATTATTGTAAAGTTTCATTAAAATCCATTCAGTACTTTTTACGTGAAAGAGTAACACACATCCATCCATCCATACATACTTACAAACTTTCCCCTTTATAATATTAGTAGGATACACCCTTTCAGTACTGCTCTAGTATACCTATAGCTAATAATTTAATAATTCTTTATCTAGATATAGTTCAATCAAATCATTTGGTGAAAAGTGGATGTGCAAGACACCTCTGCCTACTACTCCTTCGGAGAAATAGAGGCTTGATGTTATTTTTTATGTAGGTATAAGTTTAACAATATTCAGTTCAACAAACATGATACACGTTTTTAATGGATATCTGCTATTTCAATGACGCAATTTAAAACAAACCACTATAATTTACTAACTACTCAAAGTAACTAGTAAGCATTTAAATAATAATAATTATTTATTTAAAACAAATCTATAGACGTAGACCTTCCTTCAATACTAAACAGGCTTGTACTTTTTTTCATTGTAAAAGCTACTTTAAAATAACCGAATGCTTACAATTAAAGATTTGGCTGATATTAAATTAATGTTGTTTCTTGGAAGATTCTACTACTCGTTAAGAAATCATGAATGCAACGGCTGGAAGGTTATTGCTTAAGAATCATCATACTTTATCCTGTTTGCAATTAGTACCTAAGTAGATACCTCATTAGTAAAGTAGACAATGCACTTGAGCGTGTCTTCTACCAACCATATCAATTACCAGATTCAACCATGATAATTTTAATTTCGTACAATGTGTAATATTATACCACGGACTACATATTATACATATACAAATTTTAATGAGTAATTTTGTGGTAATTTTTTAGGCATTCTTCCAAAATAATATAACCAGTAATTGCCGACACTAGTAAATAGATGACACTTGAGTGTTAAAGATTTGGCTAACTTTACTCGTATTAAGACGTAATATTGTATAGTAATAACATTCCCATCATCCTTACAATACACGATTTGACTAACCTCATATTATGAGAAGGGCAGACTTTCAATTTTCTCATCAGAAGAAGGCCTTCTACCCAGTAAAAACTGAATTACTTATCACTGAAATATAAGTAACATTGAAGATTAGAAGTCATAATACATACATTTTAAACAAATTCTAATATTCATATTTCTAAGCATTATGTAGGTGTAGGTATGTGCATAGGTGGTTAGCAACTGAAGCTGACGTCAAAATCACACGAATCACGTTCAGTGATAATTAAAGGAGTATGTTTTAACATAGGATCCTAAATGGCCCCTCTAAAACATAAGTCTATTATGCCATGTTTGGGTGTTGACGGGCTAACCCGCAACTCACAATGTTTGAAATGTAATCTAAATATGAAAATCATTTGAATAAACAAACATTGAAAACTCGTGTGCGGTGTGCGACAAAAACGACTTAAAACTTTTTGTTGAGAATGAATTTGATGATACGCAAACTTCTATCGTAAAAAAGTGTACCTATCTAAGTACTTATGCAATAACACAAATCACACCAACATGAAAATTACAAATATAAACTTGCGAGATTTCGATCCTTGAAGCATTATCCAAATGAAAACCATATACACTATTTTACAGATTTTTTAGTTCGTCAGATGTTGACGATTTGTTTGTCTGCCTAATTTACTCCTACGGTTAAAATTTCAATGCCAGCAGGAGTCATGTCAATGAAGTGGAGTGATGAGTGGTGGTTAAATAAGGATAATCATTTAATGGTGTATGAAGTTAGGGATCACGTCCGCTGCGGCCTCGTACGATCGACTTACGCCTGTAAATGTTTACATTTTGTGCCAGCGACGGCGAGCGACGTCTACCTGCGGCGCAACGACCAGTGATTAGTTGCAAAATGATCGCGGCCAAATTGAGTTCAGGGTCGAGCGCATTGCCTCCGGGTGTTGCGCAAGCGCCGTATCATTTCGCCGGCTGTCATCGCACCACACTATACTACCGTCTGCCAAAACATGAACAGCAGTATCGATACAAACCAGTGTCGTAGATACGTGTAAGCAAGAAATCCAAAACAAAAGGATAAAAATGCTAAGAATGGCGTTATACCGGCGTCGTTCTACCAACAAACCGAACAGAATGGACACAATGTCTTATGCTCCGACACACCTATTCAAGATTGAATGCCAATCTTCCACCGAGCTCCTTATCTTATACCTCATACATACTTGTAATAATATTGTAAAGACTGATACGGTCTTTAGACAAATTATTTATAATTTGAAACAAGCTAAGCTAAGCTGCAAGCTACAACCCATAGACGTCCGCACTGCTGGGCACAATTATATCCCAAATCTGAGGGAGGTCTAGAGCAGGCTACTCCAATGGAGATTGGTGGAGGGTTTAGTAGCCAACCCAGTGTCAAATGTTCTTAAGCTATCCGAATGTCTTCGACAAGGCGACGATTTAACGATTGCTTTCACCATTGAATACAACCAGGACCGACGGCTGAACATGCCCTCCGAACCACGATAGCGCCCATGAAATTTATCACTAGCGGTCAACCTTCCACAAACTGTCCGCGACAATCGTTGTAACTCTGTCGATCACATAGAATCAATGCGAGCATAGACTATGGACGCTACATAGCCCGATGGCTCACGTCGCTACATGGCCCATAATTAGAATATAGTAATAAATTACACTACTTGTAACAAACAAAGTTATGCGTTACGCATATCTCGCCTAAGTTAATTGAGATCGGCACAAATAAAACTTCTACAAATATGCCAATTTTATCATTTAGTAAGTAGGTATATATATACTTACGCGTTTAAGACGCGTCATTTAAGACCGGCAATGTACGAATACGTGTGATGCCCCTGGTGGCGACGGTGACCACTTATCATCATGCCTGTTTGTCAGCTCATGTACTAAAAAAATGCAGTACTACCTTAAAAAACCTTAGTCCGACTAAAAAGTATAACAACTGCATGCTACTTAAACACAATTGTAAATGCTTCCATATGACTACTGCTTACAAATATGAGGCTTCCAAATATTTGAGAGATCGAATCTAACATTTTTATAACCTAGCTATTTTCTCTTTCCATAACGATCTATGTTAAAGCAATATTGATTAGAGACAATATAGCAGCTAAGCTGCTAAAGCAAATTGTCAAAATAGTAGGTAAGTAAAATCAACGTGGAAAATACACCTCTCTCAACATGCTGTTCAGGAATTTTATTAATTTATTAACTAAAACTATACTAAGTAATTAATATAATGAGTTCAAATCCACTGATTCAGTACTTTTGTTGTCCACCTTGTATCCACATGTCATCTTGTATACACCTTACTCCATAGATCCTTATTCTGACAACTAAAATGAATTAAATTGAATCACAACGCGTTTGTAATCTCTGTCGGTACTTTGTTTAGAAGAGTGGCAAAATCATTCTAATAAAATTCTCTTGTCCTCTTTTTTTCGTAACCTTAAACTCTATTGTGAAACAATCATGTTGAATCTACACCATTTATATTATTTAATTAGTAATATTGACGCTTCATAGATATTTTAACGACTTGTCAGAATTCACAACTTTTACATGCAAGGTTACTTGCTTAATACAGTTAGATCTAAGTATTCGAATGAATCACCATAACCAGCTTGATTCCTTATGGTGCAAATATAATAAAATAAAACATTTGACAATCATTTTGTCAGCTTTATTTAATACCAATAATATTTTTAATTATTACAATTTACAATCAACCTCATTGCCATCAAGTCGAACCATCATTTTTGCTTGCTGCACCTTTTATCTTGATATTTCCTGTCTACGAGTGACCTCGCGAGACCGCGCGACCGGAAGAATGATTAAAATAAACCCAATAAGTCATTAAATAAAAGATACCCAGTCTGTTTTAAATAGAGTAATGAAGTACGTAAAAAAAAAGAAACACAAGTCACAAATCGAGCCTCCGAGCTGCTACCGGGCATATCAAGTTATCTGTTAGTCTTGTTTAGTTTTAATATAGAGTTTCAATTCACATAAAATACGTATTAGACTATTTTAACCTCACAGATATAAAAAAGATACCGTATACACAAAATATTACCAGAGTAAAAATCAAAGAAATCGCAGTTGGGCTCTACTTCCTCGTATTATACCGATCATATAGCGTTAGGTATTTACTTTTTTTATAATTTCTAACTAATCAGGTAGGTATAACTTTATAAAGCCTGTCAAAATGACCACTTCCATTTTCTTGCATTATTTATCGCTATGACATTGCGAAAATGGGTTAGTAGGTAATAATATATTAAAATGACAGAAAATTCCAAGCATAATGAATGTGATTCACATAATGAGGTACGTATAATAGTCGTAAATTATAACGAAATCCTCAACTACTAACTAACCAATTAAATCTTCAAGTCAGTATTTTATTGTGATATTATTTTAAGTTCCTAGGTTCTCTCTCAGGTACTAAGTATTTATTATACTTGTTAGAAGATGTTAGACTTGTTCGGTTTTAGGTAGGTACTAGATTTCCCCGCGGCTTTTTGATTGATACAAATTTGTTTTTTATAGACCCGTTGAGCGTCTTAAATGACGACTGAAGACCGACTTTATTCAAATTATTTAACCCAAACCATTAAATTGTAGGCAACTACGCGATTTCTAACGAAACGCATGAATTAATGCACCTCTCTCGGAAGAGTCATCGCCAGTCAACTGTAACAGTTATGATGTTATGAATGAATTGTAGGTTCATCGTATTTCTTTAACACATTTTTAATGTTTCCGTGCGTGTTCCTTACAGCTGTTGTATAATGTTTTTTTTTAATAAGAGTAGTATCTACTAAGTACAGTCGGACGTATCCACCAGTGGGTAATCCGGGCAACAATTAATTGTAGTCCGGAGTCGTTTTGTATTCACAATCAACGTAGGTATCTATAGATCAATTTTCGAGATAGAAAGTATGTTATGTGGATAACGTTGACAAGAATTACATGAAAAAATACAAGAAGTATTTTTTCATCTAGTTCCAATGATTTTTTACATACATTATAACATCTAAATAATCAAGTAAACGCACTGAAACATTATAAATACATTCTTAAGGAACAAATTTTCAGGAAGACAAGTATTTTATATACCTGTTATATACTCGTGTACCAAGATTCATTTAAATCCGTTCAATGGTTTTTGCGCGATTGAGTAAAATTACGTTTACCACCGTATTTTAACCACTTAGGCGTGGAATTCAATAAAATCCTTTCTTAGTGTTTGCATGCCTTATAAAATGATTCTAGTGGCGGCATCCTACAATGCAAAACTCAGTAGTTGAGGTTGTGCAACGGTTTAAAAATTAAACCCCCAATTATTCCCCTGTTAGGGGTGGAATTTTAAAAAAAAGGTGAAATACTACATATTTCAAAATTTTTAACAAACAGGTTTAATTTGAATTTAATGGATATTTTTATCAATTTTAGCTTGAAAATGATTCAAACTTTAACGCCCTTCTTAACCTCTTATAGGGATTCAATTTCATGTTTTTATGAAATACATATTTTTTATTTTTAACTAATAGCTCAAATATAAATTTTCTTGTACCTATGTAGCTAGAGAAATGACGAAGGTACATACAATTTGCAACCCCCTGATTTATCCCCTTGTAGGGATGGAATTAAAAAGAAGTTCAAACACGTATTATTTTCATTTTAAATCATTCCTTAAATATCAATATTCATGTTATATAGCTTGAAAAATGACAAAGTTTCATACAAACCTTAACCCCTGTTTTATCCCTTTTCAAGAAACCTCTCTTAGTGTAACAATGTACAAAATACCTACCCACTTTTGCCATTTTGGCTGGGCGTTGATAGATCAGTCGGTCAGTCAATAAGAGTTTTATATACATAATATATAGATTATCTACTATAATAAAACACACTAACTTTTTTAATTTCAGTTTAGGGGCCAATGGCATTATAGAACAACAACAAGTCTAGAACTAGAACTAGAACTTGCCCTTGGGATACTTGCTAAGGTAAACCTGGCTATCGGTAAAATAACTAGATTTTTCCTTAGTATAGGTATGTGACAACTATTTATATCGTACGGTACGTCAATATGACTAGACTGTTCTGGTTACTTACTACTTGATTATGTAGTATAGGTTAACCATTAATAAACTTGACCTTAACAAAGTTTATAGTTTCAAGAAACTGTAATTAAATAGTAGATATTACTAGAATATATTGGTACCGAATACTAGATAATTACGTACGCAGTACCAATCAGAGTATACTATTATTTTTAAAATATCATCGTACATTACACATCTATCTATCTATCTTTAACTAATATGTATTACCAACCAATAGTTGCGTATACCTACTAGAATATATTTTTGCCATCAGCAAGCATTTTATTGAGTGTAGTTACTAGATACCTTTAACAAGTAATAGTAATGTTTTTATCAGCTATTTTTGTAGGGATAACAAAATTTTTTGGTAAACTCCGCCAGTACGCATGGAGCAGCGTGGTAGAGTATGCTCTTTACCTCCCGCAGCGGTGTCTGTGGGGGTAAAGAGCATACTCATATACCCATATAAAATGACATATTATTTTATGTCACTCATTGAGAAAAAAATTTAACTGAATTTTTTTCTCAATGTGTGACATAAAATAATATGTCATTTTATATGGGTTGACATTAAGGTCAAAATACTCTAAAAATAAAGAAGATTTCCTGAGGTGTCACTGGGTAGAGCTTTTCCAGTAATGTTCGTGGTTAAAATAGATAGCAACTATAAACGAAACTACCGTCTACTAGTCTAAACCCACGCAAGCGAATCTGCAGGCTTCTTCTAGTTCTATTATTATGAACGAAGTAACGAACAAAACAGAACGATCGAATAGCGTGTAAGTATGTGCCGGCCATTGTCAATGTCGAAGACACAAACATAGCCAAGAACCAGGCGTTTGTCAACGTGTTTGTAAGTACGTACACTAAATACAGTACTAGTTATATAACATTCTGGATTTTTTTTATTGTTATTTGTAGTTGGGACGGTGCTGTGTAGTGTTCTAAATGTATTTAAAAAAAACACTAGTAATGATATAAAGTGTTAAGAATGTTAAGATAGTTTTCCTAAAATTAACTAAACAGTTTATTGCAACGGTAGATACTAAAGTGTTTATTTTGTTACAATTCTATTTGAACGAAATAAAATTTAGATAATTTTCAGTAATATACACGATATTGTAACTATTTAATTGCCTATTTACCATTTTCTCTACCTAAGATTAATACGGAAGTAATCCTATTTCTCTTTGTGTACTTCTATGCAAGGAATTGTGTAAGAATATGCATAGAATCTATTCTAACAAGCCGTGTTCAAGGATCTCTTTGTAACTCGAGGGTAATAAAAGGGCTGAGTAAGTTGGTAATAGATACCAATTTTCCTCATTCGCTATCCTCAACAAATCAGAACAAGCCCTTTAGTATTGTCTTCAGCTTGAACTACTTATGCGTAAAGATATGCGTCAAAAGCAATCTTTTATTTATGCCTATGCCACGCTGCCGGCCGAGGTAGGTACGAGTACTTACGAAGCCAGGGACGAATGCAGAATGTCAATATCACTCGGGCTTCCCCACGACGACAAATGCTTACTGTTGGACACATGAAATATAGTGACTCATCGTGAAATAAATGTCTACCGTACAGAATCACTGACGTATAATTGGACCCCTTGTATTGTACTCGTACTTGTAGGTTATTCTAGTATTTGTACTGCCAATAATGAACATGGACATTATTGTACATGTTCAGATAAATATTTGGTCTTCTGAAGACAGCAAAGGTTATGTGCCCATTAGTAACCTAAATTCAAAGGATTAGCAGGGATTTTTGTGATTGTTGTCTCCGGTTGTTAATAGTTAGTAGGTAATAAAAATATTTTTGCATGCAATTTATTTTGTTTTCTTGTTGAGGCCGCGAACTTTTCAATCCTCCCTCGTATCTATTATCATGCCGTCAAGAAAAGCTATTTTTTAATTGAAATCATCTCTTAATTGTAGAGGTAAAGTTCTACAGAGAAAACGGTTTAACTCGGATGGAGCTGCAGGTAAAGCTATACAATACAACACGGTTAGGTACCGTGGCGGCCCGTGGGCGAACTTTATTCAAGTGAAACCTTTAAGCTCTACAACTTAAAAATTCTCACAACAATTTAATTCATTTAAAAGTTTAGGAGCATTGTCTCAGATGCACCATCTATTTATTAACTAATTACTGGTCGCTCCGAGGTCCGTAGGATAAGTTTCGAGGTGATTACGAGACTATTTCCTCCTATGAGTATTTAACTATTACAATAGATATCTATTATCCTCAGTCAATTATTCTAGAAATCGAACTTTATTTTTTAATAACTGCTGCTTTATATCACACAATCGGTGAATATTAAAAATAAGACAGAATACCCATTGAACAAATTCCGACTTACATTCAATACATAATTAATGTAGAGGCCAGAACAAATAAATAAATTTAAAAAACAATTATGTACTCCATCATCTGCAATAAGTACTTTGTGTAAGTAAACCTATTTTTTGAAATTAAGGTGGACAAAATTTCAACAACAATCATATTTTGTAGGTGTCAACCAAATCTAAAAATGCAGTTTCTGTTGTTTCGTTTCAGTTCTGGTAGTTAAGGAGTATTATAAAAGCTTTTATTTAACTTCACTCGTATGTATGTATGTATGTCCTGGAATCTTGCAATAAATATTTCACCCACTTCCACTGAAGCTATCAAGCTTAAATTCGGCACACATATTATGGTTCCGATGACAATGCACGAAAATATAAAAAAAGTTATAAAAAGCTTTTTAAAAAAAATTTTTAACAGTATCATTATTTAGAAGCAGGTTGCTAAAGAGGTTTATGTAGGTACCTAGTAATTATTGTCGTGCCGTTTACAAAATACACTGATAGTTTTGCGAGAAACACTTAAATCTTAATTATAAACAAACGGGCCTTTGAACAAAGACATTTAATAAACATTCTTCATGGAGACTTCTATATCTGTTCTACGTACGTACACATCATACTTTCATAATAATAATAGGTTTTAATAATAATAATAGGTAGAGGTACATTGAACGGGTCTCCCTGATCCGTATTTCTGTAAACACAATGTTTAACATAATTAAATTAATACGTTTAATACAATGACATATTTTTGAAAATAACTTTTTTAGTTGTCTTCGAATGTCCGTTTTAAACGCTCACCATAAACGTAGATAGTACTTTTGCTTCATTTATCTGAAAAAAATTCGTATAGTAACCATATTATGCTCTTAATCGGATCGGAAACCACACCTTTCCAACCGGGCCACAAGTGGTACTAGGTACCATGGCGGGCGCTGGTACTGACCCGGCGGAACTCTATATTGAATCAAATAGGTTTCATATAAAACCCATTTTGGCTCTACGACCACTACAATTTATTCTCAAATTTTAAAATTATCTTATACAAAATTAGCAGGTTGCAGCTCGGACTCTGGTTTTTTGCCTGGTGTGGTGGGGAATAGGCTCACCAACATGTTACCTAAACTAAACATAACTGATGAAAAGTGGGTGTAATACACACCTCTGCATATCCCTTCGGGGAAATAAAGGTGTGATGTTATGTCAAGTTACATGATCCAATTGTCTGCAAGGCAGGCTGCAGGTGTTTTTGCGCTATTTCCTGGTGCGTCACAAATCACAGTACCTACATATATCTTATTATTATTATTTGATGCAGACGTATAGTTGGTACTTATTAATAATTATATTATTTTACTTATTATATTAATTTAGTGGTATTAATAATTATATTAATAAACTGATGACCGGTTTATTCATGAAGAAAAAAGTTGTAAAATATGTCATTAATTCAATTCCTGCTTAAAAATATCTAAATAATATAGATACATTGAACAAATCGTAGCAGTCTTCAGTCCTAGCAGTAACTTTAAAATGATGAATTTAATTGAATGAATTCTTATTTACATGCTAATGAGCTCATTCAACCATTGTGTTTCATACACCAATTGACAGATTCAAGAAGTTCCGAGAGCAGTGAGGGATTTTCATGGAAGTAAAAGAGATCCTTGCGTAATGGAAAATGGTTTATTATACTTATAGAATAGCTGTTAAACTATATAATAAACTATATACCTACTATACTATGCGTGGAAATATTGACATAATTAACATTCGAAAAAGGAATACGCTAAGTTTCACTTTCAAGGCCTTGAATTTAAAAAAGAAACGCCACAAATAAAGAGGTTGATATTTACATTTACATATCAAACAAAACAGTTCCAAGAAAATTGAAAAAATATCCATTACTGGCGAATTTGTTTTTTTTTAGACTGCACCACAAAGTAAATTACCTATGCAGATATTGAACGTTAAACCAACCACTGACCAGACCATTCCCATGATTATAGGTTGAAAAGTGGGTACCTACTAACAATACTATTGTGTAATGTATTCTCTGCTACCTACTTATCTATCTACATACTCGTATCTAGAATTTTAAGAAATTTTAATTATTTTTTATTTTGAGAAATAAATCTATATTGGTTACCCTCGACAAATAATGTACCTAGTATATACTTCTTCATTATATCTTTAGTATGTTGTCTTTGATACTATTCACGCGTAACTTATGATACCTAAAAAACTAATAAATTAATATTTATTACCCACATATTTACAGTCTATCGTATCGTATCTATCAACTCTTCTTACCTAAACGTAAGGCGATAAATCTTATCTCTATTTACCTTGGCTCGTCTACCTTTAGGTGTCTCTCTTCAATCAGGGTCCAATTTTTTAACTGCACTACTAGTATGCTATGGCTACCACTATTATCTACTGGTAAGTCGTTGGCCTAAGTTGAGGCCTCCCGCAGCAGTGTCTGTGGATGAGTCCCGTGCCCAGCAGTAGGACGTCTATGGGTCGCAGCAAGGCGTTATGACAAAACTTGACATAATATATCTGTGATTCTTATTGTATCATGTCTTAGTTATCATGATGTGATGGCCTCCTGCAGGAGCACCAAGTTCAAAATACAAAACACTTTATTATGTAGGTAACTACTGGCAAAAAAAACTAATAACTAACTGCCCCACTGACAGCTACGAGTATATTCTTATCACGTGAAATTGCGCGGCTATTTTGTTAACATTGTTGTCTTTAGTGTTTCATGTCTCTGTCAAAATTTGTGCAATGTAATGCATAGATGATTACACAGTTTCTTGCAAGATTTACTCCTGAAACTGGTTTATTTTGACGCCATATAGTATTTGAAATGTCCCTGCGTTGTTAGAGAAATGTGAGGCTCTTGCAGAAGCTACTAACCACGAGCCGCGGCGGCGCGGTTCCATATTACGTAAAACGACGTGCAGCCAATGACCCACTTACTTGATCACTCTAGCTAACGACGATAACAAAGCATGATACTGGGACATTAACATTTTGATAGAACACCTTCGGATGTTTCTGTAATATGAACAGCCTCCGTTGATCGCCAGTTAGTGTTCGCGCGCTATGTTGGCGCACATTGCAACACACGAGCGTTCTTGTTACGTCATAACCCACTTACAGAACTAAACCGAATGATATCATTTTATCACGTTATCAGTGAATAATGATAACTTCGATCGACTACACATTTGTAGGTAATTTGTCTTAGCAGATTATTTTAAAGGCGTCGCCTTCGGCGATACATTCACATACAATCACAGGAATGTTGAGATTTTTTTTTTAGTTTGTATGTAAGTGCTGCAATTGCTACTTAAAACTTCAATCCATATTACATACTACATAGGTATCGACAAAAACTTTATTTGTAAACAAGATTTTAATACATTCGACAAAGAACAACGAAATAAAATTACAAGGTTAATGTTGATTCAATTCCGATGCGTAGAAATAATACTCTCAATAGCACTATAATAGTATGTACCTATCTACCATAAATCTACTTCGTCATTGATCTTATCTCCGGTAATTCAAATAGAGATAATAATATCAGCCGTATTATCATGAATCCGCCCGCGCTGACCAGCAAGACGTGAAAAAAACGTCATTTCATACAGAAAATTAATATATTATGGCACGTACTGAAGTAATATTGTATCGTAAGTTTTGGCAGATCTTATCTTTCTAAGATAAAACTTCAATTAACGCTTCCGTTAACTCTACCTAATTACAATTAATTACCCAATAACATTTTATTATTTGTTTCCGACTAAGCAGTAAAAAAATCAGCGACTATTTAATTTATTACAAGCGGACGCTGAGTGGTCGAAATTTGACCATAGTCAATTCTGTGGGTGGTATGGGGTACTTTGGTACAGTAGGTATACAATTTTTTCATAGATAATGGTTGAAATTTTACGTATATATACATAGTAGTGCATAATAATATGTAGTATATTTGTACTAAAAAATTCCTAAAAATGTTAATTTTGATAATGTTATCATCAATATATTATCATTATTTATGTCTAAAATAGTATTTTAGAAAAATGTAACTATCCAGGAGTAAAAAACAGGAACGAGTACAAAAAAGTACCTTAATTTATTAAAATGGTGATAAGTGAAAACTTCCACAACAGTAGTAGGTACCTAGCGATTTTTGAAAAGTTACCTTTTCCCTTTAGAAGGTTGTAGAAATGTCCCAAAACAAGGAAGGAATCCATATACATATATATATACTGCTGGACCGGTTTGGCGAAGCCCTTACTGTCTTTCACTAAAAGTTCATTGACTGCATTAAGGTTGTTTACGCTACATAGTTTCAACAATTTTATTGCAAGGTAAGCCTTGCATAATATTGCCGTGATGAATGACGGAACTATTGTTTACAGCCCAATCGTTCAGTGTGGTTCAGTAGGGTCAGCATGACATGATACTCTCCTTTTGAACCATACAGATGATACCATCATCCTGTCGCATTTGCAATAGTTGATACTAAAGCGTTTGATAGCCACCTTCCTTGATTCTAGGCTAACACACGATCAAATGAATATAGATTTTTTAATTTTTATTAAGTAAAAAGAAAGAGTTAAGTAGGTAGGTACTATTTTATTCAAGGACTTCCCTAACCTATCTAAAACCCCGACTTGACGATAAATTTAGGCTTTATGCTCTTAATGCATTGGGAAATGGATATTGATGGCATATGTCAAATTCTAAAAATTATCAAGCTAATTTTTGAGCTAGATGGTATGGTAGACATTTTATCTCCCCGGGTAGATGAAATATCTACCGGGGGAAGGCTCAGAGGCTTCTCTTTGAGGGAGACCTAAAACGTGAGCTGAAGAGGTGCGCACAATTTTCATGGCAATGAGGAGAAAGCTATTATTTATTTATTCGGTCGTAACTGAATGTCATATCCTACATAGCTACATAGCGCCCGAGAAATAGAAGGCACAACACAACCATTGTTTTTCGTCGCTCCCCGTTTTCGCACCATATTAGCAACGCGAAGTCGACAGTTTGTCAGTCGCACGACACGATTGAGCACGATGAAAGGAGACTTTACGGACGAATGCACGGCGATCTATGCTTGGAGTTTTCTTTTGAAGTGTTTTCTATATCCGTGTGGTACACCGCATCGGGCATATTTTAGCCAGTCTTAAAAAATATATATGTATTTTGAACTACCTAATATTTGACTAATTTATTATGGTCAAATTAAATGTCGACAATGGCATTGGGTATTGATTAATAGATATTAATCACTTCTCTTGAGTAATTAATTCATTCAAGTTCATCTGATGATTTACTGCAATAATAATAGTATAATATAAGTAGGTATAGAAGTAATTAAGGTAGTAGTACTGTACTTACCATAGATTTTTTTTTTTTTTATGGAAACAGGATAGCAAACGAGCTTGCAGCACCACCCATCCGCTGCCGCCCATGACAACTGTGACTTACTTTGAACAAGACTCAATTAGGGACTGGGATGGTTAGTCCAATTAGTTGAGAAAGTTAATTAGAACATTAGTTGGTCAGTTCGTTAGTAGGTATGAGGACTGGGGACTGTTAGTGATAGTTAGTCCTGTTAATTGGTGTTAGTAATAGTCCAGTTAGTACTTGTTAGTAGGAGTCTCGTTCTAAGTCAGTCACAGATGTGTTGCTACCCTTGAGGACTAAGATGGTCGCCTCTAAATAAGTGTAACCGGAATCCACACCTTTCCAACCGGACCACAATTGTTTTAAAAACAATTATTACACGGCAGAAATGGTACTAGGTACCGTGGCGGGCGGTGGTACTGCCCCGGGCGAACTCTATATGGAACCAATTAGCTTTCATATAAAACCTATTTGGTTCCCTATAGGCTCTACCACCTACTAGGTAATTAATAATAAAACTATAGTTTTGAGAGCATATATCACGACCTGTTCTTGGTCCCACTGTTGGGCACGGGTCTCCCTTCAGAATAGGATAGGGAGGGCCTTCGTCCACCACACTGGCCAAGTGCGGATTGGCAGACTTCACATGCCATCGAGAACATTATGATGAACTCTCAGGCATGCAGATTTCCTCACGATGAGTGAACGGAACACTGTGCTCAGATGTAATTCATTCTATGATTTGAGGATTTCTAGTCCACAGATCCCTATTTTCTGTTTTAACATTTTATTCAGTAAACTAAAGCTTGTACTTAACTTGTAATAAAGATGTTGCATAATGTTCCTATTAAGTATGTGTATACTTAACATTAAAAAAAGAGAAGATATTTTATAACTGAATTTTACGTTTTATACGTTTATCTGAATCTGAAAAGATTTTTTAAAAGCGTAGTTCTGGTAGTAGGTAAGTAGAAGCAGGATCTCCTTATTAAAAATGAATGAGAGATCCGTGATAACTGAGCGTGATAAGGTAAATTTTATAATAGCAACAGAGTGACCGAAGCATCTAATGATTCTTCCAAGGTAAGAAGGAACGGAACTCTGGTATACCTAAATGTAATTTGTGTGAATGTAAATTTACGTCAAAACCTTGTGAAAATCCTAAATTTAGTAGTTTAAACACCTACCTATATTTCACTAGATACTCGTAATGCATGCTATCCAATTTGATCAACAAATTGCATGTCATTGTTAATAAGGATTTCGTGACGCCCAGAAAACCACAGAGCTGTGGATTTACAAATACCTAATGTGACTTCAGCGGTTCTGTGTCTGTGCCAATGAAGAAATCAAATTAACTACCCCAGCTTTCGCCATCGTTGTTTAACATATTGGATGAAGTAGTAGTTTAGGTAACCGTCAAAAATTCAATTTGGAGCAGATTATAATTTATTTTGAAAAACATGTTAGTACCTACTTAATTCCGCTTGTAAACCCAGAGATTTTTAATTGATTACTCTATCAATCAATACTGAAGCGCAGTGATATATTATTGGTAGAGTGAGATACTCTATCCTTTTTAATTCATATGATAAATAGAAATAATTTCTGAAGTAAGTACGTTATTACTTACAAATGAAAATTAGTCAAACTAGTCAAATTATTGCGATTTCGTAGTTGTTATAAAATTACGTGAATGATACAATTCGACATGCGCATGCAACCAAATTTCGCGATGCGGCTATTAAGACAGATCACTAATGATCGCATCAAATACAAATCAAGTTACGTACTATGTAGTTATTTGTGGAAATGCTTTGGAAATAGTTTAAACCGAGTAAACATTTCTTGAATTGTCTATTAGTTCAGAAAATAATTGATAGCTTAGTCAACACAAACAGAAGATTTTGCGATAAATGACGATTTATTCTGTTAACCTACCTGGTCTTTTTGTTTGTAATTTCAAATCAAAAAATTAGGCACGACAAAAAACACTAAGGTTGTTTACTAATTAAGGATATGTGTTAAACACAAAGTAGGATATATTATAAGCTTTAGTGGAAACGATCAGTCGAGATAGTGAAGTAATCGAAGTCATATACATACGCGTACCTACATAAATTACGAGTTAAAAGTTACGTCACTGAATATGTTTCTCTGATGTTCCACCTGATTATACGAATCACCGTAGTAGACATCGTTACAATTGCATTGCTGCAATTTCTACACTAGTTTTGGCGTAGGTACTAGGTACTTAGGTAGGTACCTACATTCTACATTCGTATAGTGGGCATTTTGCATAGCTTGTGTATTTCTGATTATTGTAGGCCTAATAAATATAGATACCCACCAACCTATAAGAAATTTTAACAGATTTTAATGGATACTTTTAATTTTGTTACAGATATCCGGAAGAACCGGTACAACATTACAATTGCCTCGGACTAGCTAGATTATAATAATTGGTAAGTCTAATTATGCTATTAAATCCAAATTAAATCAAATTAAATTGAAGATTATAATACATAGGCACCTACCAAGATTTACTTTTATACCTAATAAAATAGTACCACCCAATTATATTGTATTAGCCTCTTTGGCCAAATAGCCACAGATATAGATTACAAGTAGAATCCGTCCGTTATGAGATTACAACTTATTATGTAGTAACATAACATATACTCAAACACATATTTTAATTACAAAAAAAACCAGCACCAACCTTCACATTAGCGTATATTTTTAATGAAAAAGATTTTTTGTGTTCGTAGGACAAAAAATAAATGATCCGATTTTTTTTCCTGTTTTTGTTGCTTTATTTCCTAGTGGTCCATGAACTGAAAAAGGTTCAGAAACCCTGCCGTAGAGCATATAAAAGGATAGAGTCCAACTTTAGACCTCATTTTTAAGTCTAATTAATAATGATAATTTTGTACAAATACACATAATCATTGCCTATATTTCCTCGAAGGTGTAGCAAGACCCACTTTTCTCAAGTTATGTTTAGGTCCGTGGTGAGCCTATTGCCATAGATGCTTGCGTATACCACTCGAGTCATAGCTAAAGGACCTAGAAAGATATATGCCCCCGCGCCGTGTACATAATTTATGTACTGTCTTTACGGCGCCTCGACCTCGACCCGTTATTATTCTCTATGAGTATCTCTTATCTGTGAAGCTGTCTCACGTCACGCTGTCATTGTCACATAATTTGTCACATGTCACCGTCTGCATCTCCAATTAATTTATCCTCCTTCACAAGTCTAAATAAAATATCTGTCTGTCTCTGTGTGCTTCGATAACGGCGTGTGAGCGATGTGAAAATGTAACGTACAAAAATAACTAAAAAGCTATGTCGTGTCGTGATTTGTTCTCCTAAAGTACAACCCGATAGCTCAATTTTTAAAAGTAATTTGTGGCACGACAATTTTTTCTCGATTCTTTATTGGCTCTAAGACTTGGTAATGAGAGCAGTGTCGTGAAAGAATCTCCAGTAACATAGTTTCCCATTATTTAACAGGTACCTTTTAATCTATTCCATGTTATCTCATTCCGACCTCCGATACACGATCAGATTTTATTTTAATTAAGTACATACATATATCTTTTTTCCAGAACATAATGGCATTAATACTACAATATGTGAACGATATGCAACTATTTATGGACAAATATGGTGGTAAGTTCTCATTGATAAATTAATTCGCATCATTATGACTGTAAAGTTGTAGCTGTCTGATTGCTTCGATTTTAAAATCTAGCTAACTGAAGCTAAAAATTAAATAAACTATATTTCTTGTGCATATTTTTATATTGTAATATTATAAAAACAAATGTTTACAGATCCTCGGACGAATCCATGGTTCCTGATGAGTTCCCCACTTCCTACTTTAGCAATTTGTCTAAGCTATGTCTATCTAGTCAAGGTATGCCTATTTATAAATCCTAATCCTAATCCAAATAAATTATGTACTTTGCTGTTAGAAAGTATTCCATGTGACCTAACAGTTAAAATTAAACAAATTTTAACACAACATAAAAATATTGAACAACTTAGATACTAATCTTAAGAAAAGAATCAAGAGTTTTAACTTCTAATGAAGTGTTAGTGCTAACTTCAGATTTTTTTTTCACACACACACAGGGCACTTAATGTGGTCACATGAGTACACAGGGTATGATTGTTACAATTACTGAGACAATTTTTAGTATATTTCATTTATTCTTAATTTATATAAATAATTTCACCTAATTTGTGTGAATTTTAAAGGCATTGTTATATTGAGTAAAAAATGAATAGCATTGAGTATGTATTCACAAATGTCTCATTCTGATGATAAAAATACAACATGACATGTACTGATGCAAACTAAGACAAAAGTGCACAAATTTGTTCAGATTTAGTGTGTTACTTTTAGAATCATATATCTGCCCATGTAAATAATAGATATTTTTATGCTGTATTTTTATTGTAAATGCAAACTATTTCTTCTGTCATACACATACATATTATTCATACTATGATCCTTATATTATATCTTAATACACCATTTACTAACAAAATACTTTTGTATACATGTTCATATAATTTATAATTTGAACTGGCCTATGAAGTAAAGTCAATTTATATATTCGACCTAAATCTACTTTAATATTAGAGTCAAATGTCAACCCGTTCACACTTTGAATAAAATGTTTTTTGTTTCAGATTTTAGGGCCCCGATTTATGGAAAATAGGAAACCGTATGAATTAAAAAATGTGTTAATAATATACAACTTAATACAAGTATTATTTAGCACATGGTTATTCTATGAGGTAAGAGATTTTTCATAATATTTTCCAAGTAGCATAGAGCTTCCAAATATATTAATATTTTCCCATGTACATGATAATAGTACTCTTTTTTTCTCTAATCATTTTATGATTGATGATGAATTGTGTATAAATTAATCTCATTGATTTACTTTAGTTGATGTTCACAGACTGTTTAATATCACATTTAAACTATAGTCAATGCACCTAAACTGTCTTGTTAAAAATGTATGCTTTAAAATTTAAAATAACTAGACACACTGAATAAAATTTGTATTAATCTTATGTTTTCCTAGTGTTGACAAGTTAATTAAAATGAAGTACTGTTTGCTATAAAAAAAACAATTGAGCTACTTAACTCCAGCAATATTTTTAAGCACCCTCACTGTATTTGTATCTTGTGTAGGCAATGGCAAATATCATTGCTCTATATTTGATAGTTTTTCAATCAATCTATCAATTAAGCTCTTCTTACTACAGTTTATGGTTCAGGACAGAAAATCAATATTAGTAGTAATTAGAAATGCTCAATATGATTATGATTAAAATTAACCCAATTGCACCGTACTCACCAGTTAGTCAGTCTTCCACCCACATAAATAAAAATCGTAGACTTTCTCCACTTTTGTTCAGGTCATATTTTTTTCTATAATGCATGGTAACAGTCATGCATGAGAACTATCCATATAATTTTGTAAATGTGGAGTCACCAATCACCACTGATTTATTTTGTTGACGAAAACCAAACATTCAGAATTAGGACTACAACTCTTTACTGGCCCACTAGAGGGCACTGGCCTCTCACAAAGATCCATTGCTAATTGGTGGTTTGTTAGTGAAAAATCCCAGTATCAGAAAATTTCAGCTGTCTTTATTGAGTCAAAACTTACTAGGAACTTAGAAAATAATAAAAATTAAAAATATCCTATCCATAATTATTTATTATTTTATCCTTTACCATAATTAATACATTTTAATGAACAAGCTGCAAGAAACAGCTTATCCTTATACATAAGACAAGACTTCATTCTCCATTGCATTTTCTACCAAGCAACCTAATTATATGGTTAGAGCTGGTTGTAGGTGGCAATAGTATAAATTGAAAAATATGTTGACTGATACAGATAAATAATAATAGGTATATTTTTTTTTTTAAATTAATTAATGAAAATACAAATACGACATAAATGTATGTACATAATATATACAAATACATAATACATTTAACAAAAGATATGTGATCAGCAAGATAATTTTCAGTGATTATGTTGATTACGAATTTGTATTGGACTGGTATGACTATTTTTTTTAATTTATAAATAAGTGAACAAGTATTTTTAGAAGTTACATAAAATTCGTGTCTATACTTACTCACTTCTCTCTCTCTCAATTAAAAAAAGCGTGTAAAAAACGGTTAAAATTAGGAGCTTTTTACAAGCTTTTGTTTAAATAAAATATAATTTAAATTACCTCGTTTTTGTCTTGCATCTGTCTTATTATTAATTTACTGTTCTATTGTTACTTAAGTTTCTTTCAGGTCGTTTATTATAAAATAACGATATAGTTTTAATTAACATACTCCTAATTTAAAAATATATGCCCAGAGCTTGATGGGAGGATGGCTGAAGCATTACAGCTTTCGTTGCCAACCCGTGGACTACACTGACAATCCTATAGCCAATAGAGTAAGTGACGTTCAGGCGTCGACATCTCTTACTAGGATACAAGCCCGAACAAAACTAACAATTCACTGTATATAGACATGATCATGTAATTTTTTTCAGGGTGCCTTGTAAATAGATGCACAATACCGAAGACGGTATATAGTATTGTAAAATATGTAGAACTACTAACACAGGGACACGCGACTACAGCTGGGTTCACACGATAATTAACGCGCGTTTCTTACAAATTCAAAAGCAACAAGACGATCACACGACACATTCGTGTAAAAGAGTCGCTATTTTGTAAGAACTTTTAAGTCAAAGTACGATTGTCGTAGTTCAATGGACGAGACAACCACCCTTTATTCGGAAAGAGGGATACTACATATGGTTCTCTGCCTTTTCGCAGAAAATCGTTTGGCAAATTATCACTTGCCAACTAACGTTTCGCAGAATTTTATTTCGCCTAATTTATATAACATAATCTAACGTAATTTCGTGTCAGACAAGTCAGACCCTGTCACAAATGTCGACGTAAATAAACATAGACAAACCTGAACCTAACCTAACAAAATTTGGAGTTGATTGTGTCGATTTATCTTGGAAAACAAAACGTTATTTGTCTAAAAGTTGTCTAGCCTAGTGAAGAATTTAACAAATGATAAGTGCCCTG
Source organism: Carterocephalus palaemon (assembly GCA_944567765.1). Lineage (NCBI taxonomy): Eukaryota > Metazoa > Arthropoda > Insecta > Lepidoptera > Hesperiidae > Carterocephalus > Carterocephalus palaemon. Next base: position 5,465,776 of record OX155643.1, on the reverse strand, counting down.
AACCTGTTGTGTCATTATAATAATCAGCTTAACGATAATTCTACCAAATGAAACATTGTCATACATAAATTTGACAATCGTTAGTTGTCAAAGTAAAAAAAAGGCCAACCGTTGGTTGGCAAGTGATAATTTGCCAAACGATTTTACGCGAAAAGGCAGGCTCCCACTACATATAAAATGCCGTGTGAACCAAGTCTAAGTGTGTGTGGATAATCGACAAACTAGTATCCACGCGTACGCGCATGTGTCGAGTCCCAGAGTATGCCAAGTAGTCGTAAGACGTATGTAGGTGGTATGTGGTGATTAACAAGTTGTCCGGCAAGCGCTGAACAATTATACAGATAACACAGGGCCAGGTGTCGGCATATTGTTTCAGATCGGGGCGGCGGGCTGGTTCACAGGCAGGTATAACTTTCACTGTCAGCCGGTCGACCACTCCAAACATCCGCAAACGATGAGGGTGAATTATCTGTACTTCCGTTATTACACTCCCGCCCTCCTCGACTCCTTCCACGATACTCACTGTAATGTCTTCCCACCGAGTTCTCCCTGCTGATGGCATTAATACCTCTGAGAATATGAGAAAACCTAAAACTTCTACATCATTTTGTAACTACCGTGCCCAGTTTTCTTTTCCCCGCTCACCCTTTTCTGACCGTGCCCTCGATCTTTTCAACTGTACACTACATAAACTAACGTTATCATATTCATTTATTCAAATAGTGTTCAAACGCATTTCAATTTGAATTAACATAATATAGTTAGCTATTGACCAAGTAATACCATAATTGCTTAAGCAAAACCAATAACGGCAGCGCACAACCAAAATTTCTGCAAGTTAACCAACCAACAAAATATAACTAGTTATATATAACATTATTAACAAGCCAACAAAAAATACCGTAAGCCAAAAATTTCCTATACCTATAGCAACAACACTTGGTCTGTATAATTGAAATGCTAGTTATAATTATAAAAATATCTATACATAGTTGGAAACTTGCTTCAAGTTTTAATGAGTTTCTTAATCTCAACGTGAGAGAGATTCTTTATGTATATTTTGATTTACGACACATTTTTAATTATATATTGTATACCTATCCTAGTGGCATATTATTTGGAAAACCATATGATTGCGTAATTTTTATTTAAAAATTGATTCGATTCCAATCACATGACATTTGCCAGACTATGATTAAAAATAATCGTTTGAATGAGAAATCAATCTTCCTAGACATGATTGGATTTATCCAATAACTTAAAAAATATGGATACTTTTATTTCATCAACAAAACATACATGGTGATCGTTTATATTATTGCATGAAAAACGTAGGTATCTACTTACTACTTTCTACCATCATCATTTTCATTAGTATCATTTAGAGAACCTAATGATATATCCATAATACACATTAATTAGATATATTACACTTGTACATAGTCAACTAATTTTCACATAAACATCCAGGAGTTCTTTTTATTTGATTTTAAATTTTTAGTTTATTATTTTATGAAACATCAAAATATCTATAAAAAAGAACTCTTTGATTTGATAACTTTATTTCCCAGCTTTCAAATTTAAATGCTTCATAACATACAAATATTGCAAGGATTCGTTGTAGTTTCTAATTTAATTTAAGTTAGTTTAGTAAATTTTAGTATATTTTAATTACTATAAATATAAGCTTATATAAGCTTATATATTCAAAATTTTCTCAAACTAACATTAATGACCAACAGGAAGAAGCCTAAATGTTTAGTTCCCATATTAACAAACAGTGCAAACACTTGCTGATTATATTACTATGGTATCTTATGAAATTCAATTTAGTTTATTTTTTAATACTATATCAAAAATAACCTTCTAACATTACTTAATGTTTTCAGATGGTACATGCATGTTGGTGGTACTATTTCTCAAAATTCACAGAATTTTTTGATACAGTAAGTTGCATTTGATTGATTTATTTAAATTGTGATCGTTTATTTTCTGTTTGTATATACATATCTGGTGTTGAAATCAAGCAACAGTTAGAATAGTAAGTTCAATAAGCAAGCGTTACCAACGCATTGTTACTATGATAGTAATTTAACTATCTGTCTCAAAAGTGTAACTTTCAACGATATTACTTAAAATTACGAAACACGTTAACGAATATACGTACACAATAGCAATTTTAACTCTATCATCTTAAAAAAGAAATTATTTTGGATATTTTGTTTTGAAACAGTAATTGACTGACTGACAGACAAGTTCTACTCATAAGTAACAAACTTATTATGCTTATATTATGTATGCAAATACATATAATATGCGTTTGAACTTCACCCCGTACGTTTCTTTACATCCGCCACAAAAATGTACTCTTTGTACTTGTTTTACGCGCAAAGTTTCTTTAATCCTACAGTAAAACAATTTCCATTTAGGTACAACAATGGGTGTGACGGTGTTACTGATGGCTATGTATCACCTTACTTTATTTAACTTGCAGATCTTCTTTGTGCTAAGAAAGAAGTTTGACCACGTGTCAACGTTGCACGTGATCCACCACGGCGTGATGCCCATGTCGGTGTGGTTCGGCGTCAAGTTCACGCCAGGCGGCCACTCCACCTTTTTCGGGCTCCTCAACACGTTCGTGCACATAGTGATGTATACGTACTACATGCTGGCCGCGATGGGACCTCACATGAGGAAATACCTCTGGTGGAAGAAGTACCTCACTACCTTACAAATGGTGAGCTCTATCTTACTATATAAAAATAAGTCGGGTTTTCCTTCCTGACGCTATAACTCCAGACCGCACGAACCGATTTCCACGGTTTTGCATTCGTTGGAAAGGTCTCGGGCTCCGTGAGGATTATAGCAAAGAAAATTATACATACAACCCTAAATTTTCAACCCTCTACGATCAACCCCTATTTTTCCACCGCGATTTTTATTTTTATTAATTTCCTACTTTTATTGAACGCTTTCGATTATAAGTAATGGTAGTGGTAATGGTAGTGGTAATGGTAGTGGTAGGGGTAGGGGTAGTGGTAGGGGTAATGGTAGTGGTAGGAGTAGTGGTAGTGGTAGTGGTAGGGGTAGTGGTAGGGGTAGTGATAGTGGTAGTAGTAGTCCACACGCTTACATTATGTTCTCCCAAAATATTCACTAAAAATTATCTATATGGCAAAACAACGTTTGCTGGGTCAGCTAGTATTGTATATCAAAAGGTAAAGCTGCCGAATTTCCGATGTTAGTCCTAATTGAATGAAGTAAACTACACTACGAGTATATATATACATACCTTGATACGGTTGAACCTATTGGTGATTTTTTTCTTAGTTGATATAGTTTTTTGACAAGATGATTCGTCGGTACAAAAGTCAACTAGCCAAAGTGTAATTTTGGGCAGTTTTTACACAACATCAATATCTTGACACAACGCATACTGTGGCAAAATATTGTAGTACATGTGGCATGTCAAATATAAATGTTAATATTCGTTATATACAAATCGTTTTTCTGCATAACTGAAAAAAGTAAAAGTTCTACATAGGTAAACTATGTGAGACACTTTGGCTAGTTGACTTTTGTACCGACGAATTATATACCTACACAGCATGTTTACTAGGGCCTCTATTCTTTATACTTTGTATAAGCTTGCGACAGACGGTTTGCCTCTCAGAATTCATACTACCACTAAATCACTGCGCCCCGGCTTAACACTTGTTGGCACATCAGAGTACCCTCAGGGATTGCCAACCTCGGTCGGTATAATGGGGCACTCCATTATCTAAACCTGTTTCCGAATGAGATGCAAAATCTATACGTATAATGTAAACATACCGTATCATCAGTATAGAGCTACCACTCAGACACGTCCCAATGTTGGGCATGGGTCTCCCTAACAGTCACAGCTGCGGAAGGTTAAGAGCGTACTCCTTCACGCTGCTCCAATGCGAATCGGTGGAGGGGTTAGCCCACCCATTATATTCTCAGAATATTCTCAAGCCACCTGAAGGTCTTGGACAAGTCTTATCGATTGACTAACGGTCGATCACAAACGATCGACGTGAGCCATTGGACTATGAACGCTATTAATATATCGTCAGTATGTAATATACAAATTACATTATCTAGCCTTGTGATCTCCGGTGCACTAAAAGGTTTTTTTTGTAGAAAAATTTAACCAAAATCGCATTAAGTGTAAGAATAACATCCGCTACAAATTATCATGTTTATGATCTTTGTATCCACTTTTTGTACGGCAGACACGTAAAAACCTAATGTGCTATACTCTGTCCAAAAGCGTAATGGATTTAATGAAATTAAACACTTGAATTAGCATTTTGTGGCGTAAAAAAATTATTATTTCTCTATGAACTTTTTAGTAGTTAGATATAGCTTCACGGATGTTTCACTGTACCAAACCATATTTATTTCTTATCATAATTATAACTTAATTATTGTAGTTATTTCGGGTCTTATTTTATGTAAGTACTTATAACTGGCTATGGATTATCTTCTCATGGTATATGTATATGAAACATATCATCATTGTCATCAACAATTTTTAAATTAGGGTAGAATCAATTATGTTTGAGTGACCGTTAAATCATTTAATTGTTGTCTTTTAATAATTTGTTAATATATTTTAGGTTTCTGGATTATTTGTGATTTCCTAATGGTTCATAATTCTGCCACTGTTTCTCATATAGGTATTATATCTATATTGACAGACAAATTGGATTAATAACATAATCGGGCTTATCAATGTATTGTTTCCTATTGGACCTGATTTCGGATAATTATAATTCCATCCTTGAACATACTTACATCAACTTTATCAACGTACGTTTTTACTTAAAATATTTGGACAGCAATCTAATTAATAATCTCCAATTTATTGTTTCGAGATAGGAATCGCTTATTATTCATAACGGTGAAATTATTAATACTCATCAGTTATTTCGTCAAATCTAAAATTTCATGGCGCGTTGAGTCAAGTATCTAATGGACAATTATTCCCAACAGACAGGTTTCCCACTGTCTTCGTCGTGATCTCTACTCGAGGGAGCGTTCTTGCCCATCGCTTGTCAGTCTTAAAACAGTATTGCTTATTTAACCATTCATAAATTTGTTTCCAGGTGCAATTCATAGGAATAATGGTGCACGCGTTCCAACTTCTGTTCATCGAGTGCGACTACCCGCGCGCGTTCGTCTGGTGGATCGGCATGCACGCAGTCATGTTCTTCTTCCTCTTCAAAGACTTCTACAACCAGTCATACTCCAAGCCTAGGAGGGTAAGAATCCGTTCAACTTTTCTTTTACCAAGGTTTTCCTAACACAACTGTACTCAGGGGCTTTTATGCAAAGCAATTTTAATTCTAATGTTTGAAGAGGATAAAGCTGGGAACATTTTTGAATAACATACTCGTATCATTGCATCATTAGTGCACTAAGGTGTGAAGAATCACAATCAGCTTGTGACTCTTACATTAAGGCATATGCATTAGTTATTGCCGTTAGCTGCAAGTATATCCTACGATGACCTTGACTGTGAGATTTTTTTCCGAGATCCAATCAAAACCTGTTATTCAATGTCGGTGTTTTAGTTTTGTCAGCACCTCACCTTACCTTTAAACTATTCTAATCCGATCGAATCGATCCGGTTGTAAAATGTGCGCTCTTACGCTCGAGAATAACATGTTTCTCGTTCTTGTTCAGCTATATAAGTATACTAGTGGACGCCCGCAGCTTCGCTCGCGTAGAATTAGACCCATACGACGTCTACCCGTCTAACGACTTCAAAAACGGCAGTTTCATACTAACTTTGCACCCCCGTTTTTCCCCCTTAGGGGGTGAATTTTCAAAAATCCTTTCTTAGTGCTCCCCTACGTTATAAAAGGAACCTCTGTGCAAAATTTCAAGTTTCTAGCCCTTATAGTTTAGGCCCTGCATTGATATGTCAGTCAGACAGTCAGTCAGTCAGTCAGTCAGTCACCTTCTCCTTTTATATACAAGGTGTCCCAAAATTCAACGATAATCCTGAACCAGAGGATGGACCTGCTAATGACTACTCCAGGAAAAAAAAGAAAAAAAAATTATCTCGATTTTTTTTCAAGTTACTTAATAAAAATGGAAATTCTTAGAAAATTGACACCCCTCATGATATTTTTAACTACCATGACCGCAATTTTTGAGATATTTCTGATAATTTTTTTGTATCCGTGACCTAAGTAGTACTGCTATCTACCACAAATCTTAAAATTCCTATAATGTCTGTAGTTTTCACACAATAAACAATTAAAATCATTGTTTTCCCTAAAAATTTTGATCAAATTTACTTTCTGTCCACTTTCACTCACTGTGGTGTAAAAAAAAAGTATGGACACTACTATGGCAAGTTTTTTAAAAAGTTGACGCAACTAATCAAGATTCCAAAATGGTATAATACTCTTGGAAAACTAGTCACAAAAAAAAAGTATAATATTTCTAAACAAGAACCAAATTTCATAAACTGTACATGTTGATGGTTATCATGTGCCCAAAATATGATTTTTGTTGTAAATTTCTTGGATTTAAATGGGACATGTGCATAGTCAAACAAATTTAGAAGGAGAGATAGATAGAGAGAGATTACATGTTAGTCAGAGGTAGATGTAGATGTCTTTATTAAATAACAATAGGGCAGGTAGAGAAGTTGCTGTTCTCAGCAGTCAGTACGCTCTGCTTCTTTCTTTACTGTACACCGTTATGTATTCAATTGACGTGTGAATCAAGTAATCTGCAAATTGAACTGACTTTGCATTATTTTTGACTGTTTAACTTTAACTGGGCCCTTTGAGTTACAAGGAAACTTAGATGGAAATAATTATTTGAACTTTTTACAAAATAACTTACCAGACTTATTAGAAGACGTGTCTTTATGTGATTTACAAACCTTTGGTTTTAAAATGATGGTCGCCCAGCTCACTATGCCCGTCCTGTGCGAGACTACATAAAGCAAGAGTAGGTATCCAGGGCGTTGGATCGGGCGACTTGGTCCTATCTTATGACCACCCCTTTCACCCGATCTAAACCCCCAAGACTTCTTCTATTGGGGTTGTCTCAAAGACAGGATCTACTCAAACATTTTTCACCACCAAAAAACCTATTTTGGGCACATAGTAAAAGTTATTACTAATCGACAAGAACAATTTTTGAAATATGGTTCTTGTTTAGAAATATTATACTTTTTTTTTTGTGACTAGTTTTCCAAGAGTATTATACCATTTTGGAATCTTGATTAGTTGCGTCAACTTTTTAAAAAACTTGCCATAGTAGTGTCCATACTTTTTTTTTACACCACAATGAGTGAAAGTGGACAGAAAGTAAATTTGCTCAAAATTTTTAGGGAAAACAATGATTTTAATTGTTTATTGTGTGAAAACTACAGACATTATAGGAATTTTAAGATTTGTGGTAGATAGCAGTACTACTTAGGTCACGGATACAAAAAAAATATCAGAAATATCTCAAAAATTGCGGTCATGGTAGTTAAAAATATCATGAGGGGTGTCAATTTTCTAAGAATTTCCATTTTTATTAAGTAACTTGAAAAAAAATCGAGATAATTTTTTTTTCTTTTTTTTCCTAGAGTAGTCATTAGCAGGTCCATCCTCTGGTTCAGGATTATCGTTGAATTTTGGGACACCTTGTATATAGATGTATATGTTTGTCGGTACAACAATATAAACGCATGTATCGTTTGGTGTGCAGGTGCGCGCGGTATCGCCGCCCCCAGTGACGACGCACCTGGAGGGCGACGCCGGCGAGGGCAAGGGAGCCGAGGGGTACAAGAATGGCTTGCGGAATGGGTACAGCAACGGGCACGCGCTCGTGCGGGCGCGCACGGTCCTGCCCGCGGGCAACTGACGCGTGCGAGCCGAGCTGCCCGCGGGCAACTGACGCGCACGCGCAGCGCTGCCCGCGGGCAACTGACGCGCACGCGCAGCGCTGCCCGCGGGCAACTGACGCGCACGCGCAGCGCTGCCCGCGGGTAACTGACGCGCACGCGCAGCGCTGCCCGCGGGTAACTGACGCGCACGCGCAGCGCTGCCCGCGGGTAACTGACGCGCACGCGCAGCGCTGCCCGCGGGCAACTGACGCGCACGCGCAACGCTGCCCGCTGCCAGTAGATTAGTCTTGTGTAGTTCATGAATGATGAATGATTAGGAAACGTTTCCTAGTGATGAACTAAAAGAAACGTTTCCGACCGTTGATTGCTATTCATTCTATTGTGTCGTTTAGGTCACACGAACAGCCGAGAGCCGAGTGAGTGCGGAGTGAGCCGGCAAGCCAATTGCCGTATTGTTTCCATTTTTTAAGTTTCAAAGCTGGGTTACGACTACGATAATACACAATAGGTGAAGGAAGATGGTGCGTTTAGTAACTGAGACCAAAATTTCAAGAATAATAGTACACGACATGTTAACGCAATTAACAATAACAAAAGCGAGACGGCTGCTTATTACCTCAGGACCTATTTTAAATACGCAATTTTTAATTTTTTTATCACAAATAAGTTTATGTTTGACCACAATCCCACCTGCGCAAACGATACTCGTATTAAAAGTAAAACCTTCATTCATAATTCTAGGACCTAATAGACCTAATAGAATGATTAGAGTGAACTAGTTCCTTAACCGGAATGAATGATAACGGAGCGCTCTTTCAAGTGAATGAATAGGCACAAGACTACAGTAGATGCGCGCCCGCCGGAACCTGTCGCCCCCGCGCGCCCGCATTCCGTACTACTCTGTGATTCGACCCTCTGCAGCGGCTTAGCTGCGAACGGGGCCGCGTGTGCGGAGCGTCCGAAACTGAGATTTTTTAAGTCAATTCCCCTTTTTGGCAACAAGGATATAACGCCATTCAATTTGGCTTGTAAATGCTACTTGTTTATACATCTGTCTGAAATAAGATTAGTCGGGATATCCACAAAGCAAGGAAGCAAGCAGTTAGAACAGCTTCTTAAAGTTTTCTTTAAGAAATGCGACTGTTATCCATTCCAATTTTAATGTGGAATGAGTATATAGAACGCTAAAACGTAAGATGCTTTTTATCTAACGCCATTTCATGGGAAGATTCCTAATATTTAGGGGTAATATTTTACAACAATAAATCTTGCAAATATTTCGCTTTAAATTAATAGAAAGAAGTAGCAACACTGCAAAATACCACATCGCATTGTGGGATGGACGCTGTGCGAGTGAGTTATCGTTAATTTCGAGATGTTTCGGACGCTCAGTATATATTAGCCTTCAAGTGTTATACTGGCTCAGGACTTTCGCAGAGTGTGGCCGCCTTGTTTGTAGCTTTGCTTGAATCTTGCACAAAATGTTGACAAATGAAGCAGAGGATACGAATCGGTTCAAGCTGGGCAGATCAAACTGATCATGACTTTGTATGGCCTCACTCGGCGGGAGTCCGGAACTAGCATTAGAGTTAAATGTGATTTTATCTAGTGTATATATGGTTAAGCGGTATCGATGGTGTACATTTTTATTTTATTGATACGATTTAGCTAGATTTTGTGATCGCATAGCGTTTTGTACTTTTATTACGTCTATGTATGCTGCTTATAGAGTTTGTGACCGGCGGATGATTGGAATAGTGTAATTTACAACAGATTTTCTCTATATCGAATGGTGCTTTTTTCGATGATTTTACAAAGGAACGAGCACCTTGCCGCTTTTGCAAGTTTATGTCATCAAGTTATTTTTTAAATTAGGTATTCAATATTCTGTACACGTTGAAAATTTTGGATTATATATTTTTGAATAATGACATTATTTTAAATTACCATTAAAATGTAAGACGTTACGATGTAGCACGCAAACTGTGAATGTGACCGATTGTAATGGTATTTTTAATCACTTCATAATATTACAATTATATTCTTTTGACTTGGCAAAAAGATATATTTTAATATCAATTATGTTATACTCTATTAACATGTTATAAATAAATTAATGTAGTTATAATTTAGTAATAATAATTTTATCTAAGCTATGAACAACAACATCAATGAACAAAATAAGTGAACGATCAAAATGATATTGCATTCTCAGTTTGCGCGCGGACGGGGTCAGTGGCCGCCGGCAGTGCCGTGCAATGCAGTTAGATAATTAAACTTTGTAACACTAGACGGTTGTGTTGGTTATTTATTTTGTTTTAGTTATATTTTATTTAAGTACCAAATGTCTTTAAGACGTGTCTTAACCGATTAGCAAAAAGTACTGTTTCAAACCTTCAAAAATTAAAGACTTAATGTGACTGATTGCTTCGATCCGTGGCGTTAGAACATACATAGTGACAATATTTTTTTTAATTTGGGCACGTACCGAGTAGCATTGCATATTTCAATATATCATTTCGGATCTGAAGGTAACCACAATTTGAATATTGCTCCATATCGTCAAAAATTGTATGGTGGGACTGGGCTAACTTCAACTTAACTTCAATTCAAACTTGGCTAACTTCAGAACCAAAATGATACATTAAATAATGCAGCATGTTCGCATATTAAAAAATTGTCACTATTTTTATTATGTAGTTGAAAACAACAAAAAAATATTTTTATTTAAATTTCTCGCCACGGATCGAAGACTCAGATGTTTTGGATTTTCTTTCTTTATTTGTACATTTTAAGACAGTGTAAGTCTTTATTATAACACATTTTGAACGGGATTCGTATTTTGTACATACAAAGAAATCTGATTCACAATGTGTATCAAACACCTTAGTTTGATAAATAACGGGTTTTGTAGCAATATACATCGAAGTTCTTCCTTTTTTTGTCAGTTTTGTTTCTGTACTTACCAATCAAGAGGTGCTTTTGTACTCCGAACAATCCCGCTTTTACCGCGTGTGTTAGAGGTTTAAGCTAAAGCTCGCCATTTTGTAAATAAAAAAATGTTTCATTAGTGACGGTATTGAAATCAGTTAATGTAATATTGCAATTTTTATACAAAAATGCAAATAAACTTTAAGTACTTTAAATTTCTATTTAATTTTCTCTGAATACCTGCCTAATATTGTTAGTAACATTTTCCAAAGTATATTTTCAGTTCTATCAAATATATTGGAGCATATTTGACTATCATTTTGGCATATTTGTCTGGTTGTAGTTGTATCTTAGGGAAAATTTGGTATTCCTTACTATACTAATAAATATATATAGTAACTTTCTAAGTAAATAATTTATTAATATATATTATATACTAATAAATTATTTACTTAGAAAGTCGTTACCGGAACTCAAAGGATTAATCGTTACAGCTTTGATCTTTTTATCGCCTACAGTAATTGAGGAAGTCTACCGGAAGTAGGAAGAAAATATTATGCATAAATGGCATGAATCAGTAAATGTTACATTTAAAAATATCTTGAGGTCATAACACAACACGTTCTACACTAGCTTTGAAGGTAAAAAATGTCGAGACGAAAAATTGCTCCCTTTAAATTTTCACTATGGCAGAAATCTGGTAAATATTGCGAATCTTTCTGCTAAAAATAATAATGTAGTGCCTTCTAACCATACTTATTTTTAATTTTATTTCAACATGGTATATTAACTTGATTAGGCACAAAGTATTGATACCAGAGCGTTAAAAACGTCTAACTTTTTACAATTGCATGGAATATTTTGGATTAGAAGTTGCTTGCTTGAATCTCATTGATTGTTTTTTTATTGACGTCATTTATTAAACGGGTGCAAAATAAAACACAAAAAAACACATAAAAATTATATTTTATAAAAATTGGAAGACTAGTTAATGCAATACACAATTACATACTACACTTCGCTTAAAAAAGGTACTCGTAAACATAATAAAGCCCTTAAACGCGAGGTTTTAAATCTAATATGTATATATCCTACATGTACGAGTAGTATAAGTAAAAATCAGTCACGTTACACATAGGAATATTCGAGGGCATATTAATACATATGCAGCACTTTTAAACATATGAAAGTAACTAAATAGGTACCTTCCAGTTTTGAATTCTCTACATTGAATCACGCGTTCTACTATTTACAACAGATTGTAGTATAAAAATAATAAATGCATGTATATTAGGAGGAGCTGCTTAAACTAGATAGTTGTCTATCAAAATATACCTTTAATAATTCGATAGTTTTCATTATTAAGTACTTACTCATAAAAACATACATACCTACCTATATTGATAAATTATATTAAGACAAAAATCTACCTAGCACATAATATTACGTATATGGTATAAAATTGATGGTAAATGACAATAGTAAAAATACACACATATCAATAAACTATACATAATTAAAACCTGCACCAAAAAAGTGAACAAAAAAAACAACAATATCATCTAAGCAGATTTAGCACAGCGGAAGCCTAAATTTCCTGCAGAACTGTCATCCGTATTATGGGAGCGGGCAGAACATCTGTATCGGTAACAGTATGAGCGATGGCATAAATATGACCCTCCTTTCTTCACTTTTTCCTTTGGCTGAAAGTAATAAAATTTAATTTTCTTTGATTTTACCGGATTATACTAATATAGCCACATCAGTACTACTACTAAAGTTATTTTTGCGAGGCAATTGTAAGCAACACTAAAAATGACCGATTTAACACAACCAGAGATTATTCATCTAATAATCGCATAGTAAAATGCGAAGAAATGGTCCTACCTACGGATCTATTGCCGCCAGACTGCAGAAATCAATTTAAACGTTTCATCGCAGTATCTGACGGTAACCGTTGACTTATCTTGTGATGTGGAGGGGTCAAGGCAGAAAAAGGTGCACATCGAGGAGGGATGACCGTTTACTACAACTTCGAGCTTGCAGGAACACGCGGGTAACAGCTTGCAGGCCCGAAATCAGCTTGAAGTCGTGCAAGGAGTGCGAGTGAGCAAGCGTAGAGTTCGCATAAGATTTGATAAAGTGGGCATAAGTTCGTATATGTAGCGGTCAAAGCTCCCAAAACTTGAGGGTCACCATCGTTTACATCGGTTAAACTTTGCATGCGAACATCGTCTTTGGAACATACCAATGGGGGAGGATACTTTTCACTGATGAGTGTAGAGTGCTCTTAAAACATATCGATGGAAGGCAGAGAATATGGAGACGCAAAGGAGAACGATACATTAAAACTAATTTTGAAAATACAGTGGCATATGTGGGTGGCTCAGTTATGGTGTGGGGAGGGTAAACTTTCGAAGCTCTTACGGAGTTAGTGATGGTCGATGGAAGCGTTAAATCCAGAATATTGGGTGGGGGTGGCCCCCAACAACTTGAGAGAATTGTAAAACGCATTACTTCAAAAGTGGCAGATTTCTTAGTTAAATACTATAATAAAATTTCATTAAAAACTTCTTAAAGTCGATGTTAAAAGATGTTTATCAGTGTTACATACTTCATGTCTGATTATTATTTTTGTTTTAATATACACTATAATTTATACTATAATTACAACACATAATATCTAAACTATACAGGGTTATTGGTAATTCGACGTACTCCCGTTAGGAGCTGATAGGGGTGACTATTTGTGATAAATTTAACCCCCTTAAGCATTACGCAAAAGTGAACCATTTTTGAGTTATCATGGTTTTTAGTTTTTTTTTTCAAAATAAGTCGAAAATGCAACATCAAAAATTTATTTAAAAAAAAGTATCAATTTAAATCTAATTTTTTGTTTTGATTTATAAAATCGATTAAACAATGGTTATTTATCAATATTAAAACAACAATTATCGGTCCAACTTTAAAAATGCGAGAATGTTAAAAATCGTAATATTATATGTAGTACACAAGTATTATTAAATGTATGTAGAGGTTTGAATATATTTAATGATTGTTATCATAAAATATATTGTATTGTATTGTAATGCTATGTTTAGCATTACAAGTGATTCAATTCATAACATAGCTTTTAGCTGCACATTACATCAGTAAAATTTATAATTTATAATACTAGATTTATGATGTACAAGCAATACAAACATACTAACTTACTTTTTGGTCAGACCATGCATCTTCAGTCCACTCCCAAACATTGCCAGCCATGTTGTGTAAACCAAAATCATTTTGTGCAAACATGTGGACTGGGCTTGTGCCAATAAAACCATCTTTAGCAGAGTTATGATTTGGGAATGTACCTTGCCATATGTTAGCCCTAAAATATAAAATGTAGAGTAGGAATAAATAAATGAAATGTTAAAGAATTATTTTATGAATTATTAAAATAGGACTGGTAATTTCAAATTTAGTGTGTACAAACAAACATTGTTATCTTTATTTTACTGGTATAGATTATAGCATTTTCATATTCACTAATATGATGAAGATAAAGAAAAAAATTATTTTCTCTAATGCATAACATAGCAGAATAATTTTTTTTTTTTCTTGGACATTCTCACACACGGCCATCTGACCCCAAAGTAGGGGCGAGCCTGTGTTATGGGTGTCAGAGACTGATATACATACATAGATATTTTTAAATACATACTTAAATAGATAATATTGACATCCAGACACAGAACAAATACAAGTGTTCGTCACACGAATATTTGTCCTGAGTGGGATTCGAACCCACGACCTTTGGCGCAACAGACAGGGTCACTACCGATTGCGCCAACGGGCCTGTCGATTATTATTTAATCAGTTTATTTTATCAAGTTCAACAATAGCCAGACACAAACATGACTTAAATACTTTTGCACATATCTGCCTTGGCTGGCAGTCGAACCTGGGAACTGCAGTATCTCAGTCAAGTTAATTCATTTTTGTTATACAAAACTTACATGTGTGTATGATTAGGGAACAATTTATCTCCCCATGGATATTTGGTGTCATAATGGCCTCCCCGGCATGCTGCCTCCCATTCGGCCTCGGTAGGCAGACGGGCACCCCTCCAGCGGCAGTATGTTTGGGCATCATTCCAGGATACGTGCGCCACTGGGTGATCCATTACATCTGTGTTTAAAAGTGTAATAAATAGATATTTAAAAAAATACTACATTCTTGGTAAATCCTATATTAAAAAATCCTTAAAATAATATTACTATATTTTTAGAAGAATTTGTGTTCCAGACGAGCCCTGTACTCATGGGTAGTTAACTCAAAAGATTGCTAAGAACTAAGAAGCTACCTAGCAACTCATCTATCACAGTTGAGCAGCGGCTATGATATCTGATGTCTTTAAAATATAATTGATATTATTAAGAATATAATTAATGCATATTTTATAATTCTATTTATTAATTTGTTGTCAACAATTGTTAATTGTTGAAAATCTTACTTGTAATGTCTGAGTCTGGTCCATGTGGATGTTTCCAATTAGCTCCAACTACTTTATACCACCATGGTGCCTGCATTACCCGAAAGTCCCGAAGTTTATCTCTAAATGTGCTGTTTAGGAATAGTACAAATACGAAACTGTCTCCGAAAGTTTCTGCTTCAGTCTTATAGTTAGTATCCATAGCAAAATTATAAAAATCCCCGTTTGAAACTTCGTACTTATCTAAATAAAAACCTTTTAATGTCACCATCTTTTTTGGACCTTCCTTATCATTTTCAATAACAAGATCATCAGTTCCTACTTGATACGGCTTCTCTGGTATCAGAACCATTTCATTAGTAACATTTATTTTTACTTTATTGAAAGGTGCATTATATTTGCCACTTGAAGGACATTGATCATTTTTAACTGGCAAAATAGTAAAAAAGCTATTTTTATCTAGCCTGGTCAAATGTTCTCGATTTACGCGACAGCCACAATCACTTTCTTCATTTATGATATTGCCAAACAGCAGGGTAAACAATAATATTAGTGGCAGAAACATGACGATATTTATGTGAATGTAAATAATGTATTTGAAGTCCGATAAGCCAATCAATTTATTATTTGAACTGCTATTACTAACGATCGATGAAATCAACGAATTCAAAAAAGAGGCAAAGGGAATGTTTTATCATTTAGTTTATTGTTCACATTTACATTACATTATTTTTTTGGAACAGCTGAACTGAACCACAGACAGAGTACATTTTACATACTGAATTACTGACTGAACCACAGAATACTATTACCCCTAGCGGAGGAACAACACAGAATAGATATACACCCTAAAAGAGTATAATACAATACACCCGTAGAATACACCTCACCCGAGGGAGGAACAGGAGAAAGAGAAACTGAAGTTTCGAGAAATCTATCAATATCTGTCTCAAGGTCTCAACAACTTCCTGTGAGTTTATTGTTCTGTGGTCTGTTCGAATGGACTTTTGCTATTTATTTTGACTCGGTGATTTTTCACTCGTCTGGCGGCGAGCAATCACAAACTAATTTGGGATAGAGCAATTCAAAAATAGGGCCCCAGCTTTTTTACCTACATAAAATCATTGGAATTATCGGATTTAATGTGACTAAACCTATATCTTTATATTGTAGTTATCCATATTTTATCCTATAATGTACGTAGGTACATTTACCCACTAGCTATCACCTATATACATTGCTATTTACTAGAGAAACGTCATCACCAATGTATGAAAGAATTTATTTTCATTTTAAAAAGTTAACTTCCAAATATCAACTTGTAAATCATTGAGAACATAAAGAAGTAAAATGTAAACTTAAGTCCTTTTCTTAATACTACCATGTAGAATGGTGGAGATGGAACACTGCAAGAAAAAAGGCGTAGTTAAAAATCGCTATATTGACTTCATATTTTACGAAACTGCTTCCGTTTCTAATATTCTTACCTTCAGACCTCCCTTAAATTTAAGGATTGTTAACAAGTTTATTTGCTGAAAATAAAAGAATAGATGAAATGTAAACGTATATTACAAGCAGTGTCAACTGCTAGCTGAATAACTACGATGTCGGTCGGGCGAATCGGGAAGCATTGATTTAATTTTTGAAAAAAAGCTGTTATGTAAAATTTGAATTGTCGTTCTTAGCCTACTTCGAAAAAATTGAGGTTCTATTAAAGGGAAACTTTTATTACATCGTTCTGAAAATTTTGGCTTGTTTGTCGCATGTCGCGTGACGCACGTCGCATTACATTTTAAAATTGAATCTAAAATTTTATTTTTTGTTGAGACACTGGGGATCGAACCGCGACTCGCGTCGTAGAAGGTTGTTTTTAACAAACGTTGGACCATTCGCTAATAGTGTAGTGACGCTTATTATTTTATTTCCCATTATCATTCCAATTTTCCAAGTATAAAAAATTAAGATTGATAAAGCGATTTTTATACCCTTAATGGAATATTATTTCAAAAATTCTTAGTTAAATGTCTATAATGTGAAAAAAAGTTTCACTTTTACCGTGGTTTCATAAAACCACACAATTTAATTTTATATTTTCATCTAAAGCTTGTTTTTGATTGTCTATAGGTATATTAATGTTTGTGAAAAGAATTTCATTTGCTTTTTAAACGATGTTGTTATTTTATTGTTAAATATTTAGGGGCCAGGACGCTTCCGCTCCTGTTGTCCCTGGAGCTCCAGACCTCTAAATCCGGCCTTGACCGAGAAAGTGGTCCTCTAGTTTCTAACAGAAATGTGACTTTTATTAAACGTTTTTATACTTACTAAAGTAACGGAACAATATCTTCTTGTTTCATTTTGCCATAGTATTTTGTTATTCCGTCTACGTGGCCCATTCCTACCACGGCCAACACACGTGGGTTGTCAACTATCAAAATAGTAATTAAACGACATTTATTATTATAATAGAAGGAAGGCGGTGTGGAAACAGATAAGCATATGGTAACTACTTCTTAAACGCGTTAGCGTGTTAACACTAACATTCCAGTGGTAGATCTAGAGCAGTGTTGAAGCCCCCGCTTCAAAATGGGGTCCATAAATGTTTTCATGAAATGAATTCATTAATATCGTACAATATGACTTGTCAAACTGCCAATTCACACTCAACTGTGAATATAGAATGGGACCTGTGCCCACAAACGAATTACTATTATTACTGGCTTTGTAGTTCTTAAGTCATTTTTGTTAGAGGATTTACGTTTACGTAAATTTTTAAAACCACCTACCAGCATTAAGCCTGATCTTTGTAAACCCTACCTAGAGTAAGGCTTTGTAAGAAGAAAATGTGACATTGAATGATAACATCGCATCGGGTGGAACAATCCTAGATAGATAATTAATTATTACATGAGTTCACACCACCACACTGGTAATAGGGATTCGAATTATTTCGAAACCAGTACCAGTATTTAACTGACACAAGCTAAGGATCTCACCGGTACGAACACATTCTTGCAATGAATATGCGAGACATCTATCTCGTTCGTCGACAAAAACGTGGAAAATCTTCTTAAAGGCCGGAACTTCTTTTGTTATTGACTCAAATTGGGCCTGAACGTAATCTTTGTCTTTATATTTTTCTAACTGGTTTTTGCTGTAAATATAAGTCAAAATAAATGTAGATATATAATAGGTAACCTACGCACCAAGGTCTTCTATCGTAGTAGTAATTTATTTAAAAAATTCTTTGTTTAAAGTTAGATTTAAATTTATTTTCTCAGAGACAAGTAATATTTTAATTAGTACGTAAGCAGCAGGACAATACATCAATGTGGGAACCCCACTGAAGTTTAGAGTCAATGCTTATCCTTAGGGAAACTATTTGGTCCACAAATTGCAGTGTTTCATTGTTAAGAGTGACCACAACTTAAGCAGGGATATTTTGCTTTTGGAGGCAAGATTGTTGGCATCAAACCGTTGATCATATTTAGTGTTTTATTTAGGTCAGCTAACAAAACTGTTTCCAAAAAAATTGTTCAGTAAATGATAGATCATTTATGAAACCAAAAAATAAAAACGGCTTAGGTCCGTTTTTATTTTTTGGTTTCATAAATATAGATAAAATAGATCCTTGTAGAATCCCTACATTTACAGACCAAGAGGTTTGACACCCGTTTACATTAACTCGTTGCAATCTATTTGCTAAATACGATCTAACCAGACAATGATTATTTTTGTAAATTACCTACTGCGCTATTACTACAATAACTAACATGACTAATTTGTCTCTAACCGTCCCGTTGTCCGTTCCGTTCTACCTATCTACGAACAGTACTAACGAATATCCAACTGATGTTAATCATTTTGAGGCGGCACTAGTCCACTGCTGAACCTAGGCCTCAATAAGGATGTGGGCGGACATAGTTGTCGACTTAGCACCGTTGCAGGGACCACAGATCAAGTTTCAGTTGCGTAAAAGTCTTTCTCACAGTCCACAAAAGCTAGACACAGAGTATATTATTCTTCTGATATAATATGCCTTAGTGTCATTATCACCCTAACCAACTCATCGAGTATCGAAGGTGTCTTATAAAACATGTAAAAAATTGTTAAGATTTACTACATTGATTGACTACATATAAGTAATAATATAATTACTAGGAATACAAACTCTATTGGCTTGGGATTCGCAGTTGAAAGATGATACAGGACTTGCCCGAGTTCCAGAACACTCAGCGATTGAAAAGCTCTGGCGATCGTTATTTGTATCGGCCTGTCTCCGAGGTATAATTTGCATCCCGGTATTTTTTTCATCTGAATGAAACGTATAATAAATTTACACTAGATTTAGGTTGCATTGCGCCTAAGCGGTAGAAGCCCAGTGACAATCGAACTCACCTCTCACTCGAGGGGTCAGGTTCAAATCTACGCGGCACGGACTTTTTTAAGACATGCAGTTAAATGTAAAGGTTCTATGGAAAACATCGTGAGGAAACTGCAATATTGAGCCTCGATGGCATGTGTAGTCTGCACACTTAGATTCCTATATGAGACCCATGCCTAACAGTAGGAGGTTGAGGAGGTGCGGTGATGGTATAGGTTGCGCCTTACTTTATGGCAGCTCTAAGTAACTAACTAACTCCTCTGTGCCTTCACCCAATCGGAGGGGTCACTTGTTCAAAAATGTCTCCTGTGCATCAAACTGCACGTAGATTCAGGCTGCCATAAATTTTGACACGTTCACATACAATTTTTTATAATTGGAAACAGTTTAAAAAAAAGTCAATATATAAATAATAATAATAATAATATAGCCTTTTTATTTCTACTACAATAAAAATACTAATATATAAATACTTGTAGGTACTACACTGGAAGATAATTAACTCAACAAAAGAAACCTCATGATATGCTCTCCTGAACTCTCCTCCTGGAGCAACACCTAATTCTTTGGCTATATCAGCATATGTCTTAAGAAGCATGGCGTGTAGCATACCGGACACAAAATTCTGGCCTTTGACAGCTTTCCTGAATAAACAAATTGAAAATACTTGTAGGAATTTAAAAAAAAATAGCCCTGCGCCATTTTAAGGTTATCGCTACCTACCCTCGCTGCGCTAGTTATGAACCTCTTAAAGAAAGCAATTGTAATAATACTTACTTCAGTTTCTTAGAATCAAAGTTTTTAGCATCTTCTAAGAATTTTTTGTCATCTAGTTCTAGAATAGACACTCTTTGGCGACATAGTTCGACCAGAATAGCGTTTGGTTTTAAAACTTTTACTACCTGCATTTAAAATAAAGGATTAATTTTCAGTTGTATAAACTAAGTCCAAACCAATTTTAATATTTTTAAATCTAGATACCTCCGAGACGTCTTCCACAGACTGTTTACTAAAGTGGACGGTACCGAGTAGAACCACTTTTGCAATATTATCATTCTGCAGGAAGCTCGCAGAGGGTGGCAACGGTGATACGGTACTGTCCCCAGCCCCTCTGCATTGCACAGGCCAAACAGCTGGAAAATTGTGCAAGTTCGTTATTCATAGTTCAACTCCATGCTACATACAAACACTTCCAGGAAAAATACGTTACGATTAAAAATCCTTTGCAACTTAAATAATTTGTCTTCGACATTATGTAACTCGAATAACTTTCTGACGAATGCGCATGATTGATGTCTCATATTTTGTGAATTATGAGCACAGAATAATTTACTTATTTTGAAACCAAAACATTTTATGGAAATTATTGTCTGTTTTTCAGTATTGCGATGTCTCCATTTTACATTTTACTTGTCAAAGGAACTCGATTCCTCCATTTCCTCCTTTTGATGCTGACAAAACTGTCAGCGCGTGGCATATTTTGCCAGTTCTGCTAGAAAAGTCGGTCTATGCTGCGAAATAATCTGTGTGTGATAATTATGACAACACGCTTTTTATGTGTCGGTAAACAAAGTTGAATCCCTAAAGTTCGAAAGTAGTCATTTATAGCATACAATAAATGTAGGAAAAGATTCACCCAAGGTTGAAATTTCCCGCTTAGTTTTCTTTTGACAAGTTTTAGTGGGTTAGCACCAGATGGCGTGAATTTCTGTCTCTTTTTTTTCCTATGAGCTTAATAATCTTCTCCATGAGGTTAGGGCCAGTTAGGGCCACAGAGTACATTTTATATAACTGGTTAGGGCCTCTAACCTGCCGGCTGTGCTGGTATGCATGCGGTAAATTATTGTTTTAATTGGCTAAGCTCTGTTTTAGGATCTACAAACGCATTAACGACCTCTCGGCGTTGCGGTGTCCATAGGCGTCGGCAATTACCGGCGATTTTCATCAGCTGAGCAATGACAGTGGCCATCTTGCTTTTGACAAGCTGTCTTTAGTCTAAATTTTTTATCCATACTAAGATACATGAAATCTCCTTGGCCACATAAATCTATTACACATTCGAGCAAAAACGACTCACCTGCATTAGTAATAAATAAAATATAGTTTGGGCCTTTCCTACTCTAAACTGAGGTATTAGGTTAATTTACATGCACCAACCATAATCAAGCTCCGCTTAGGCTTCGCTGCTCAAGTATTTTTTTATAAAAGACTAATTGATGTAAGGTTTTCTAAGCAAAGACATTCTAATTTTATTAATACCTATATTTATTTCATAACACAATAGGTCTATCCATAAAAAGTTGATGACAACAGAAACAAAAAATTTACGAGCACACAAACATCAAAAATGGAAGGCATCATTAAAATATCTATTGACATCTATTAGTGATTAACCTCATACTTTTATTTAAATGCAACTTTCTTTAAATATCTATCACTACCATATCCTCATTAAGTAGAATAACAAGTTCCTGTAAACCCCTTAAAATGTAGACATAATAAGACATACATATAATTTTGGGTATATAATAATATGTATTCATTCTAATTTTTCATTACAAATTTTTGGAAATGAAAAATTAGAATGACTGAAACTGAATTAAAAGAAAACCTTATTGTGTTAAAAATTGAAATCAGACGCCATACGCGATGAAATTAAAAATGTGGTTAAAAGAATCGAAAATTAGGCCACTCTGTGCTTAACATTAAAATTAAATAATAACATAGAATGCTGTGTTATTTACATATTAGTAGGCAGTGCAGGCACAACTTTCTCATTGTAGGAATACACAGTCTTAAATTTACTTATCATTATTCGTATTCTCAGATGTAGGAATAACTAATATGTCTTATAATTAAATTAAAACACCTTGAGCAAAAAAAAAAAATGTATATGTTAGTTCCCATAGTTTTCATAGTAATTTTTTTCATATAAAATCAATTAAAACATTTTAAGGTCGTTATAATCAAATTTATTGTACACAAAAAGACAACCAGAGGAATTAAATATGTAAATAAATAACACTTCAACTGATTGAATCATGAACATATTATGTATAAGATAATCATATATAGCTCAACTAAACATGCTTTTGTATGTTCAGTTGAGCTATAATTATTATGTAATTAATAATTAATTTTATAATTTTGAAAATTCAAAAATTTTCATATATAATCCAATAAAACATTTTAGGGTCATTATACTCAAATTTAGTGAACACAAAAAGACAACCACAGAAATCAAATCAATAAATAAATTACTGCAACTGATTGAATCATGAACATATTATTATGGATTAAATAATCATATACAACAAAACATGCTTTTGTATATTCAGTTGAGCTATAATTATTATGTAATTAATAATTAATTTTATAATTTTGAAAATTCAAAAATTTTCATATAAAATCCAATAAAACATTTTAGGGTCATTATAATCAAATTTAGTGAACACAAAAAGACAACCACAGAAATCAAATCAAAAAAATAAAAATCAAGACAACCAGAGGAATTAAATATGTAAATAAATAACACTTCAACTGATTGAATCATGAACATATTATGTAAAAGATAATCATATATAGCTCAACTAAACATGCTTTTGTATATTCAGTTGAGCTATAATTATTATGTAATTAATAATTAATTTTATAATTTTAAAACTTTTAAATTCTTTATATTCTTAGCCTTATTTCTATATCAGAGTTTTATATGCATCTGAAATATCTATTTTTACATTTAAGTTTTTGTATGTAGTACCTACTAAATGACCCTACCTACCTACCTAATCAAACCACTTCTCCTATTGAGAAATACTCATGAATCTATGAGATATATAATATAATTAAAAAAAGGCACATAAGGTAATTGATAGTAAACACGTGACTCATTTTCATTTAGATATAGAAATATTGATACAATTTCACATATATCTCTCTCTCTCTAACAATTAAATAAGATAAAAATTATGACATATACATAATAATATGAAATCTTTTTATTATGATCGTTGAATATTTATTTCGTATTATCTAAAATACGACTATCTAGTTCAACTTAAAGATTTTCGATGCACATTAAAGGCTTTTTAGGATATGAGATAAATTAATTATATTTCTCAAAATTATTATTAATAATTTTTCTCTATTCATCAATTTTATTAATATTATACAAATACTATACAAACTAAACGTTTTGGCCGAAACAAACATGTTTGGCTTAATTTTGAGTTACTTCCCAGTTCAATTATACCACGGTGACACATAATTGGTTGCCGATTTTCAGAAATACATATCTGTAAAATAATAAAATATTTTTAAGATATATTAATATATATATAATTTTCTAGTAAATAGTACATACTTTACCTAATGGCTTAGTGGTATTTCAATATGCATTTGCACTGAATTTTGAGATTTAAGACAGCCAGCATTGTCTTTGTGTCTCCTCTATCACCTATAAATAGGGTATACATAGCTACAGCTCATAGACGACCCACTGTTGGGCACGGACCTCCCCCACAGACAGCGGCGAGAGGTATGGAGCATACTGCTCCAATACGGATTGGTAGATGGGTTAGTGTCCAACCACGTATGTTCTCAAGCCACCCTAAGGTTTTCGACAAGGCTTAGCGATTGTTTTTACTATCGGGGACCGACGGCTAAACGTGCCCTCCGAAGCATCGTAGCGCCCATGATATTTTGCCACTATCGATCAACCAATCCATAAACCGCCCGTGCCGTCGTTGATTAACTCTGTCAATCACACACAATCGACGTGAGCCACGCAAAAGGGGGTATTCTCCACAAGGGCTGTGGTTACACTTCTTTAGAGGCGACCATCTTAGTCCTCAAGGGTAGCAACACATCTGTGACTGACTTAGAACGAGACTCCTACTAACAAGTACTAACTGGACTATTACTAACACCAACTAACAGGACTAACTATCACTAACAGTCCCCAGTCCTCATACCTACTAACGAACTGACCAACTAATGTTCTAATTAACTCTCTCAACTAATTGGACTAACCATCCACGTCCCTAATTGAGTGTTGTTCAAAGTCAGTCACAGTTGTCATGGGCGGCAGCGGATGGGTGGTGCTGCAAGCTCGTTTGCTATCTTTTATCCATAAAAAAAAAATGATGATGTTTATTAGTGTGTGCTTATGTGTAACAGCCCGTTCACACTAGTCGTAAGTCGCATATGACTAAAAGTCGAATGCTCTGGTCACCATACACTTTATATGGAGCTGTTCACATTAGATGAGATGCGATTTTTAGTCTAATACGACTCAAAAAACCATCCGACGGGCCAGCGCCCGTTGTAAGACTAAAAATCGCGTCGAATCGTGCTCGCATAGGTGCCTGCTTGTTGCTGTTCACACTAGTCGTGCATCTAATCGACTCGAGCGCGTTGTTACCTCTCTCCCCGCCCCGCTTCCTAGATCGCAACACATTGCTTGCTCATGAATGGCGCGAAACTACGACCTATACGACTCGCGACGCAGTGTGATCAGGTACATCAGACTTTCGACTTTTAGTAATATGCGACTTACGACTAGTGTGAACGGGCTGTTAGTGTGTGTGCGTGTGTGTTAGTGTGTGTGCGTGTGTGACCGACCTTGCGGGGAACGGGCTCAGGGGAGCCAGCGGCGGGGCACCAGCCGCCACCCGGCGTACAGCAGCGCGCCGACGAACGCCGCGCGCAGCCCGGCGCGCACCACGCGCGTCGACAGCGACACCGGCGGCACCCTGGCACACAAATAATACGTCGTTCGTAACACTTCTTTGGCCACGTCGCTCGACGGACTGATAACCGTTGGGTAATAAAAGTCCTCGAGTGGAGACCGCGGTTCGGAAAACGAAGTATCGGCCGCCCCCCGACGAGGTGGACTGACGACCTGAAGAAGACAGCGGGAAACCGTTGGATTCAGAGGGCGCAGGATCGGGAGGAGTGGCGACGATTGAGGGAGGCCTACGTCCAGCAGTGGACCCAGAAAGGCTGATGGATGGATGGATGGGAACACTTCTTTAATCTTCGAATACAGAAAATTAAACTCCAAGCGTGTCCGAAAAAATAAGTCACAAAGACTACTCTTAAATGGAGTGCTATAGCTTGAAAAATATTCACAAAGTATGTTTCGTGAACATTCACACTGTCTCGAAGAATATGTTTGACCCTGTACGTATCAAACTTTCTGCTAGACAAAAAGGAAACAAATCATAAAACAAATTAATCGTTTCATCCACGTCAAACACGAAACTTTCTGTCAAACACATTCTACAATAAATGTAGGTTTTTTTAAGGTATTGGAGTACTTTTTACGTCTCATGCATGCGTATGGGAACGCAACATCAACAAAACATTTGTTTTGATTTGTTCAATGTCACGAGTTTCGTAATTTGAAATGTTGCGAGCATTGGGTGTGGTGTGAACCTAATGTAAAATGCAATGAGTTTTGTAATAAATACATTTTGTGTGTTTGTTGGTGTTAACCATTGGGTTAACACCAACAAGTGGTACTCACGTTAGCAACGGCGTGATGTCATCCGGCGTGATCTTGCCCCAATGCTCCACGATGCCGGCCACGTGCCCGATGCCCACCACTCCCACTATGCGGCAAGGCTCCCTGCCTACAGATAACATTAGGTACAAACAGTCAAGTGCATTTCTTAATTTCGTACACCATAACATAACACCGACCGACGATGACCGGTGGCGGTCAAAGGGCGGTTTTACCGCTATAGTAGCGATTTCTTCCAGACAACCTTTGGCTAGAGAAGTAATTTAAATAAAGGAAAAGGTGTACAGGATGAATGAAAATGGAAAACATTATCTATAACCTTTATATAGTTAAATATAAATACATACATAATAATATGCATATAATATACAGGCATACACAATATATTATTATAATGAATAATATATATAAGAAATAATAAAATACTTATATCAGTTCACAAGCTCAGGTCTCAGTTAATGAGCCTTTACTAGATTTTTAAATTTAAACTAACTTGTGTTGCAGGTCAAATCCTTCTGGGACACAATTTATGCATGCATCATTTCGACTGTCGCGATGTCGTTGTGAACCCGAAACAAAGGACATACCGCGGGGTAGTATGTAGCGTTTATTTGTTTATTTATGATGATCTTACCTATTCTAAGTTATGTACAATGTAAGAAATTAATTGTCACCAGTTGCAACGGTGAAGAAAAACATCATGGGAATACCTGCATGCCCAACAGATTTCCATAATTTTCTCGAAGGCATGTAAAGGAACAATAGGACAATCTGCACATGGCTAGTGCGGTGGACTATGATCTAACCACACCCATTCCGAAAGGAACAATAGGACAAAGAGAGTATTGCGGGGGTGGTGCGTGTCTCTCCTAATCATGTCATGGTCATACTGTACATTTTTCTGTAAAAAATAATTTGAATTTTAAAAGAGTACCGAGAGTTTTTTTCCTCCGGCTTTTTTCTCTCTCGGCCTAGGGCATAGGATAAGAATATTGTAAATTCTTCCTAAAGCCGATGACCATATAGATAGTCTATCGTGACTTAGAGCTTAGCTTAGTGGTAGGTAATTATTGTAAATTTATCCTAAGGCAAGTTAGGCACCTGTGTAGGATTAGCTATTTATTCAATGGTCAATAGCTAATCCTTTGCCTTATATAGATCAGTTAGTAGTTTAAGTAGTTTTTAGTTAGGTACCTAGACTTTCGTTAAATATTCGTTATTCTCATAGCGAAATAAATTATTTGACTTTGACTTTGATGAACTCACGGGCTTGCAGCGCGGCGACCTGCAGCGAGTGGCAAAGGAACATGTCCCTCTCGACCACAAACACGCGCTTCAACGCGGGAAACTCCTCAGCCATCTCTTCGAGCATATCTTCCAGCATCTTCTTCTGCTTACACTTCTCCACTTCCTCTAGGCTGTAATGAGAAAATAGCCATCAAGTTTGTCAAGCCTTGCAAAAACAACATAACATCACTTTAAAGACGTAATAGAACAATAACTAAAGCGCAAATATTACTATTACACATTACTCGCTGCGACCCATAGACGTCCCACTGCTGGGCACGGGTCTCCCCCACAGACACTTCTGCGGGAGGTCTAGAGCATACTCCACCACGCTGCTCCAATGCGGATTGGTGGAGACACATACACACATATCTACAGCTCACTAATGCAAATATTGTGGCAAGCATACATTCACACCGTAGTAAGTCTTGCGTAATATCACGTCTGTATTTCTTCTTACAAAAAAGACGCCAAAGAACAATAACTGAAACACCCTTAGTAAGTCAGATCGCTAGTACAATACTATCGCAAACACACATTCACACCATAGTAAGTCTACCGCCTGCCACTCCGTTCACTTGCGTATTGTTATAAAAAGCATGTTTAAGCAATCAACAAACCTTATAGTCTGATTGGAAGTGAGAAGGTGCCATACAAAGCGAACAGTCTGTCCCCAGGACAGAGACGATATGGCTCTGTGCAGAGTTATGTCTATTGACCTATCTCCTAGTTGGATCATGCAGTTCGGTATTTTCTTTGCCTGAATAAAAACAAAAGCAACAAAAATAGAAAATATTTATTTGGCACAGAAAATACAACAAAATATTAACATTTGAAGAAGTGTAAAAACTATTTATCAATTAACTATTGTGGGTAACAAAATTGCATATGCTACGGAGTAGTAGCACTGGTTTTCAGTGCAGATTAACATAAATGGAGTACAGATTAAAAATAACAGGTACGCTGGAAGATATTTCTTAGGGAAATAAGCGTTACCTTTGTACATTAATCATATATTAAGATTGTATTTCCTGCTATTGTTCTCCTGTGTGTACACAAATGCAAATAAATAAATAAACAAATTTCATTATCAACAAGTAACTAAGCTGCAACCCATAGACTAACATAACATAACATCCAACTGCTGGGCACAGGTCTCCCCCACACATACAGTCGCGGAAGGTCTAGACTCTAGAGCATACTCTACCACGCTGCTCATTTAAAACAACCGGGCCTGACGGATAACGTGCCCTCCGGAACACGGTAGCGCCCATAATATTTTGCCAATAGCGGTCACCCATCCACAAACCGACCGCGCCCGTCGTTGCTTAACTCTGTCGACCAAACTGAATCGACGCGAGCCATTGGGCTATGCAATATAAAATAATGCAATAGCAAAAATTTTAAAGCGATTAATAGCGCTTCCAATTGGAGGGGACTCTTAATTGTCGATGATAATGAGAAAACAGTCGTTTAACCCACGTCCGAGGCCTTTGGGCTACTTTAAAGCATCTGAAAATCGGGTTAGCCTCAAAATCCTCCAATGTTTCATCAATTTGCACTGGACCAACGAGGTGGAGAATACTCGAATTATTCTAAGGTGTGAAGAGATCCCTACAGGTTGCAGCCAGCCATTTACAGTGTTCTCGTGTATATATTTAACAGAGTGACTGGTTAATTACTTGATATGAGAGCACTATGCCACTCTATTTTTGATTCGCTCGCCACACGTTCGTACGTTTTAAGTCATGCGTAGCACAGTTTCATTCGACATGGGAGTCGACTATGAATTAGTGAATTAAAACGTAAACGACGATTCAAATCAAGCGGCAAATAAAATAATCTTTGTCCCTGATTTAATTTAAGAAAGTAAGATTTACCTCTGCCATCGCTCTTCGAAACTCCCCGCCAGGCGCCATACCCAACTCCCGTGTGATATGTGCTGACATGTTCAATAATAGTATGTACATAAGGCCATTGAACACACCATTTTGAGCCATTGTTGCCCTGGAATCACACAGATGTAACAACGTCTATACAAAATAAAAACAATACAGTTTCCATATAATGACCTAGAAAGCCTCTACATAGGCTCTACCACCAAATCTTATACTTATAAAAGTCTCACCTGATTTTCTTAATATTTATATTCTTAGCTTCCCTTAAAATTACTTCTTCATCTAGTAACAAAATGTTGGTCCGCTGTTCACATAGCTCCACCATTACGATATGTGGGCAGACTTCTCTAATTACCTTAAAAATACGCATATCATCATAATATATGTATATAGGTTTGGACATAGTTCATAGTAGTCAGCATAGGGTTAAATTAGGAACATTGGCTGATCAGCTCGATTGTAGCTATGAGCAGTGATTACTAGTTGCACTAACATTATTAGTGATAGTCTAGCTAGTAATTTTTAGTAAGTCATTCTAAGTCGACCACAGAAGCATTGCCATAGGTTGGTTAACACAATATGACACACAATGAAAACATATATGTATATCCAATTTAGACTGTTTGTAAAGAAAAATAGCATACATAACTTCAATAAAAGAAGCAAATATAAATTGATTGTACCTAGCTCTAAACTAAAATTAATCCAAAAAGATTACAAAAATCTTTATTCCCTCATTTAACTTGCAAAAATATACATTTAGTGTGTGGAAACTGCTTTCTGCATTAACTTGGACTGAGCTGCAGAAGCCATTGTCTTCTCCAAAATGGTTTATCGTATTATGGTGATGAATATAATAACAAATAAACACAATAATAATATGTAACACATAACAAATAATAACAATATAAATATTTTATTCTAAATTCTAATCAAGAAAATATTATTTTTTTCAGACTAAAATGAGGGAAAAAAATTAGATGTTTTAAGAAAAACTGTATTTTAAAAAAGGAGAATTAATAATATAATATAACAACAATACATCTATATTGTGTACAGTTTGTGTATGCAAGGGGGTGTGTATGTATACATTTATCTTTATGTATGAATTCTGAAAATTGCATTGATTGCATTATTCAACTGTATTAAAAAGCAATTCTGTGTTCTCGTAACCATTCCAATCTTAATCAATCAATAACTTATGCTGATCAGACCAAAAGACTTCAGTCATTGTTTGTCATGTGGTTAAAGTAGTAATGTCTGGTAAAAAATTAAAAATATTCTTACCTTAGAGACATCTTCTTGGGATTCCAAACTAAAGTGAGCAGTGCCCACCAAGTATACCTTTCCACCGTCAGGTGCATCCAGAACTGTGACAGTATTTGGCAAGGAATTCTCTGAATCTTGTGTTTCTCGTTCAATCTCATCTATACAAGATATAGATAAAATATGCCATTAAAAGCACAGTTTTTTATTCATTTAAGTAATAATGTGTAGATAGACATTAGGATTGTTTTGTTACCTTGAATATTATTTTCTGGACCAGGCTGATTAGATGACTTTTCTTTGCCTTTTTGTTGTGTGGAATTTATAAATGTAGGTTTATCTAAAAAATGTTACTGATATTGTACAAAAATATCTTACAACTTATTTATTTTACTAACTTTTATTTTTTTCCATTATATATATAGATTTAATATACAGGGTGTCCCAGGAAATAGTGTCAAGCGGTAGCCTAGAGATAGAGCACCCCTAGGGCTACCCGAATCACCCCCATGTATGTTCCGCAACTTTTCGTAGTTTTCGAGTTATGATTTTTTTTGTATTTTTTTTTTGATACCTTGGTTTATTTGACATTATTGGTCACAGAGGGATAAATTGTTGAGATACAAGCTTGATTTTTTTTTCTGAAATAGGTGAATAGTACTTATTGCAGATACAAAAACAATTGTGGGCCCATATGCTACTATTAAGCCATAAAAAAATGTTGAACTCTAAGTTTGTTAAAATTTTAAAATTAAGGATCTCTTTTAGGACGATTTAAAAAAAAACTTATTCTAAAAATGTTTCCAAAATCTCTTTCAAAAACTTCCCAATTTCATCAGCTATTTGCCATGTAAATTTGATTGAGCTATCTCTACGGCTTCATCCTTGAAAGAATGTTTTAAACACAGTAAGTCGAAAAAACTTAGTTAAAAGATCGGGCTAAATAAAACTAAAAATTAATTATCATTGATTGTTCATTATTAAATTACAAAATGTCTCTCTTCCTGCGCAATGGCAATCCTACATCGCCTTAAAAAAGTCTTTATTTTTTTAATACGATTTTGTGAACAGACGAATCTCATTTTAAACGTTGTAGAAAGGCGATGTAGAATTGCCATTGCGCAGGAAGGGAGACATTTTGTAATTTAATCAATGATAATTAATTTTTAGTTTTATTTAGCCCGATCTTTAAATTAAGTTTTTTCGACTTACCGTGTTTAAAACATTCTTTCAAGGATGAAGCCGTAGAGATAGCTCTATGAAATTTACATGGCAAATAGCTAATGAAATTGGGAAGTTTTTGAAAGAGATTTTGGAAACATTTTTAGAATAAGTTTTTTTTTAAATCGTCCTAAAAGAGATCCTTAATTTTAAAATTTTAACAAACTTAGAGTTCAACATTTTTTTATGGCTTAATAGTAGCATATGGGCCCACAATTGTTTTTGTATCTGCAATAAGTACTATTCACCTATTTCAGAAAAAAAAATCAAGCTTGTATCTCAACAATTTATCCCTCTGTGACCAATAATGTCAAATAAACCAAGGTATCAAAAAAAAATACAAAAAAAATCATAACTCGAAAACTACGAAAAGTTGCAGAACATACATGGGGGTGATTCGGGTAGCCCTAGGGGTGCTCTATCTCTAGGCTACCGCTTGACACTATTTCCTGGGACACCCTTTATGTTAAGATATATTTTCCTCACAAGTCCAATACAAACTTCAAACTGAATCTCCGTTACACAACTAACCTGAAGCCTTAGCAATTAAGAGGGTGATATAATGCACTTATTATGTATTTTGTAAGCATGTATTACTTTATGTTATACAATTTTCAAGTTAATCTAAATGACCAAAATGCCCAAACTAATATATAAAACCAAAAAAAATTGCAAACTAGCCTCACATAGACAAATGGTCACCAATTGACAAGTTAAAGCAATTTCAGGTGTAGCTCCATTTTTCTTGAGCTGACAATCTTTTCACTCTTATTTGAATATTAGTTAAAAAACATTAAATTTATCCCTAATTATTAATAATACAAATTAAAATATATCCCTTAATTTTAGAGGTTAAGTTCTGCACAGAAAACATTGTAAAGCTAAAATTTTATAAATGACTAAACAACTACTCTTTAATATGCTTAGATCATGTGTGAACTGTGAAAAAGCCACAGCAAATTTTAAATTAAAACTGAAATGACAAACAACAATAATTCCTATGTGCACTACTACAAATGATTTCTATTGTCAAGTCTGTAGTATGTTCTTATTGTTTACTATCATCACATCATTAAATTTGTAGTAGCGTTCATAGCTTAATGGTGTAGAGTTCATGGCCCAATGGCTCTCATCAATCTTATGTAAAACAATCATTACGTCTTGTCAAAGATCTTGAGAAGGTTCGAGAACATTTGACACTAGATTGCCCACTAATCCCTCTTGACTCTTGACTTAACGTTCTTCGAATGATTTTTGGGTTCCAAATTCAAAAGTGATGTTTCCAGCACTTTTGTGAGAGGTAGATGAACTTGAATGCAGTGTATATTTAGCTGTTGATGTAAAAAGGTTTTGTGTATTGCATTTATGTCTTGTGATCTTACCGCTTGGGCCTGCTGCTGGTTCATCAGATAAACTAATTTGCGCATCACCTCCGCCGTCTTCGGCTTTAAGGAACATCTGGCACTCATTGACAATGTCACACCTGACCCCACTTGGAGCGGGTTTCAAAATCAACTGCTCCTGCTCCACATCCACACCTTGTATTAATGTTTCCTTTTTCAAAAGTGATTCTGCAGCATCCATGTTTAAGGCTGACACTGCGAATGAAGCATATGTTCAAATTTGAATTATACAACTTTTACTTTCAACGTTCTGTCTCGTATACAGCAAGCCTGTTATGCGTATTCATATTTTATACAAGCAGTACTTTACTTCATGGATATGTGTTGGTAGATTACAAATGTTGTGGAACACGAGATTTAACTTGCAAATCCAGAATTATTGCAATCGAAAGTGACGTAGGGACGTGTTAATGGACATGATATAAAACTGGTATTAGCGAAACAATTAACTGCTGAAAGGGCTTCTTATTGGTATTTTACTAACTCATAAACGAAATAATTCGATGTAATGTTTCAGCAGATTTTTAAATCTCATTAAATTTGTGATTTTTGAAAGTAAAAGAAAAACAGGACGAACCTGACAAACAAGGTTGACAAGATAACAAACTCAATGACAAATAATGACAACAATTGACATGACAACTATGATGAAACCATTGATAACAGAACTAAAGGATGAAACCAGCTGCAGCTTCTCAAAGCTGCCCAACGTGAATATGACGTTTATTTTTACTTCTACTTCACTCTCCAATTTCTTTGATTTAGCCTATTGGTTACGGTGTTTGATAGTATTTCTACAAAGGTTACATACATTTTCTGGTGCTTTTCTACGACCTAAAGGCAGCTTCAATTTCTTTGTTGTGACCTAAATAGGCAGTGCTCACTCAGGTACTCTGTGGCTCACTCGGAACATCCAATCGAATCAAATGGTGCTATGAGTAAAGATCGTTGTGAGCTACTAATATATTAATCTGTGGCTACGTGTTATAGATCGTTGGTGGCTACTGACGACCACAGATTTATAACCGACTGTATGGTATTTAGCACAGAGTACAATAAATATACTGAAAGTAAAGTATTTAACAAACTTTAGCAAAGTACTCTGTGGTGTGGTGCTACTTGCTGTTACATCACACTTTTTGGCGTATCAAATATTTTTTTTGATCACGCTTTGGAGACTATTACTTGCTTTCCAGCAAATTCTAACTATTCAAAATGAGCGCCTGGAGACAAGTTGGTCTTAAGTAAGTCTTAGTTTCGATAAAAAATAATTTCGAATTAAGTTTATGGCATTTAGTAACTTTTAATGGTTGCAGTTACATAAACTACTCTAACATCGCCGCTAAGATGTTGAGGCGTTCCCTGAAACCGGAGCTACGTAATGAGGCGCTAAAACGTGATATTTCTCACGTTCGTATCACACCCTGGGCCAACGGCAAACCTGCACGTAAGTTGAAATTTACATATCTCCATAACTTAACCAAGAAAACTTGTATTACTTTAAACTGTATCATCATCATCAGCCTTTATTGGTCTACTGCTGGACATAGGCCTCTCCTAAACGACGCCACTCCGACCGGTCCTGTGCCTTCCTTAAACTGTATATTAAGTCATTATTATTACAATACAACAAATTGGATTCCTCCACCAGAATCCCTTAGCCTAGCCCCTTGATACCTAGTGAGCTGATGAAGTGAGTGTCAATTCACCTGGAACTGAAAGTTTATAAGCAATAATATCTCTCTATCTCGATTCTACGAATATATGGGCGTAATTAATTTATATTCTTTTTGTCTTTGTAAATTTTACAGATGAAAAGGAATAAAGAATGAGTAAGTTAGGAAATCTTTCCAACAAGGAACTGTTATTGTCTGCCATAAGCATGTAGTTAAACTAACAATGCATTTCTGTTTTCTAGGCATAAACTTATTCAAATAACTTGTATGAAGATGTTCCTGTATTGGAAATGACAAAACTTAAAACAACTAATGCCTGTGCCTTGTGTGTGTGAAATATTGTGTGATTTAGTTAGTACAAATTGACTCCTTATTAATATAGCTTTAGTTAAAACAGATATCCTTCACCATCTAATAGGAATATTAGATTTTGTGGACAGTTTATATAGTTGCAAATAATAAGGATATGGATGCAGCAACCTGCAACCTTCATAATGTTAATAGTATCAATTGTTGTTCATCACCTAGTTGCTCTGTTTGGCAAGGGTCTCCACTCAGAATGGGAGGGGTAAGGCCAACACCACATTGACCAAGTGTGAATTGGCAGACATCATATTCCTTCAAGAACACTCAGGCATGTAGGTTTTCTTACTATTACAGCAGGTGATATTTAATTTAACCCTTTTAACTTAAAAACGTCATTGGAGTGTGCCACTTAGCTTTGAACCCAGACCATGAGTAAGAGACAAGTTCAAAAGCTAGAGGCAGGTCCACTGGGATGTGGCCAATGAATTTGTGGGCACACATGCAATGTTCACCATTGTAGTGTTGCTGAAATGATTGCAGTGAGTATGGTAATCCCTCTATATTTAATTGATCCCATATGCTGATGGGTTGGATTGTCTACATAGCATATAAGAATCCTATTTATATCATGATGTTTTAGAAACTACTAATTGTGCTTCTGAAATGTCATATAACTAGAGTACTGAGTTAACTTCCCCAAAAGGAATCAATTACACACTGCTTTGTTCTATTGTAACAATATTGTAACTTAAAAAAATGATTCTGCATTTCAGATTTACAACAGAAGGCTGCCAAGTAGGAGAGGAAGGCCACTTAAATGAATATAAATCATTAATCAGTGATCTATTTATTTAATTATGTAATACTGTATAAATAAAATCGCCTAAGAATAATATCAGTTATACTGTCTACTCTTATTCATTAATTTACTTACATACTGGTACAGATTTTTTTATGTCTGGTTACTCTTACACGAATATTTGCTTTTCTAACTTCATCTATACAATTTTTACCTAATGGTGCTGTTGGATTAATATCATCAATGGATACACTTCTGAAACTAGTGTCTTTAGACTCTTTTCTGAGTTTTTCTATACCATTCCAAGCAATCATGACCCCATTGTCTGTGCAAACAGAAGGTGGTGGCCTGTAAACTTTACAGTGCCTTTTCTGTCCAATTGCTTCTACAAATTTAAAAATGAAACTATTACATGCAACACCACCTGACACTACAATATTCCTATTGTTATTTTTAAATAGATTGAGTTGATCACAGAACACAATGGCTCTCTCAGTCCTATGAGCGACATGTTCTGCAATTATTGTCTGTAAAGATGCACACAGCTCATATACTTCAGGAATTACCCCATCCCCCAAAATACCATGTTCCTCCTCTTTGTTTAGTATGTGGTGTGCTAGTGCATCTTGAAGTCCACTAAAACTGAAGTTGCAATCTCTATATTTAGCTAGTGGTAACGGAAGTTTAAACAACGATGTATCTACAGCTTTCTGTGCTGCTACTTCAATAGCATGGCCTCCACATAAATTAGAGAATTCTGGAATATTACGTAATTTCATTCTTCTTGCAGCTTTATCTAAAACCTCACCTGGTGCTATATCTAAGCTTTCCCCAAGAAGATAAAAGTCATCAACATCCTTCACAAGTGCTAACATGCAATGGCCTCCAGATACCAAAAGAGTAATATAAGGAAATTGTATATTATGATACATTCTGGCCACTAATGCATGTGCTTCCATATGATGAATTGGAATCAGAGGTTTCTTTAATTTCTTATGCAGGTACATGGCATACTTAAGACCAATTTGTAAGCTTACTAATAAACCAGGCTTGACCGTTACTGCTATAGCATCAATTTCATTGATGCTTTTGGTACTCTTTGCTAAAGCATCACTTACAACATTCTCAATATTGTCCCGATGAAGATCTCGAGCTACTAAAGGGTTTATTCCTCCATATCGAAGGTGAGTAAGAGTTTGAGAGTACAATGACTCTCCAAGTATTGTCCCAGAGGCGTTGACAACTGCACACCCAGTGTCATCACATGATGTTTCTATACCTAGTACAATGGTGTTTTGAGAAAAATGTTCATATTTTCCTGTCATTGAATGAAAAAAAGATCGTTTTTGTAATAATATCCACTTTCGTTGATAACATCTAGAGAATGCCATTATGACTTCAATAATATACGGAAGAGCTATGCATTTATCTTTATGGCGGTCACAAATATCGAAATATAAATAATATATACCTTGGCTGGGGTTAGTCTGCCTCAGGAATATGTTCTGTATTAATTAAAGAAAAGGCAAATAAACAATATATAATCACCGTCACAGGCCGTCACTGCATTATGATTATTAATATATACGAGAGATAGATGCGCAATTCAAAAATCTGTTTACAAAAAAGCATTCCGAATAATTCCGATTTCTGTTCGGCGTGTTCGGTCTGCAAATAATTCATTACTTTCAGTATAAATTAAGCAGCAATAACAGTTAATATCCCTTTTGTGAATAGATAGCAGCCAGGGTTGCAAAAACGAAAAATTAAAAATCGGTAGATTTGGCACCTGAAAATCGGGAGAAATCGGGAGAATTTTTATTTGAAATAAAACAAAAGTATTTTAAGTTAATAATGTGTTCATTTATTTAAATTTGTTCCATTAGTTTCACACAAACATTTTTTCTCGTTTGATATATGTACATATTGTACATTGATTAATCATTTCCGTCTTCATATCAGCTTTTACAAGCTATTTTCTGAACATTTTCTCATCTATATTATCTATATTAAAAAATGAACAACATTGATTATTTTCTCCTATACGTCTTTTTGTGTGTAGAAGACCTATCATTGACTCAGTGGAAAATTTATTCCGATGTTTAGTTTTCATTAAATTTATGCAACATATTATTTTGAAACTGAACTGAAACGTCTAAGACAAGTGCATGCAATTATATGAACCGACTATAAATAATTAGCCTCTTTGTTAAGTAAGTTACCTAATTTGGGAAACAACCCGGACAAAGTTATCTTTAGGGATTTTCCCACGTATACTCACCAGACAATAGTACTTATACACTATTATAAGAATTGTTAGTAGAATTTGCTTTAACATACCATGAAGTTGAATGACCATAATCGACATGGTACGCGGAATTTCGAAGTCCCCGTGCCTTTATGTTGTGATAAAGGTTTCTTTTAGTATAGAGAATATTATTTTCCCGTTTTTTATATGAAAATTATTTAAATTGGTTGAAAATTCAAAAAATCGGGAGATGGGACAGCTAAATCGGGACATCGGGAGACAATGACCAAAATCAGTAGATCTCCCGATAAATCGGGAACTTTTGCAACCCTGATAGCAGCATGTATGTACTAGTGCATGTAGTGAAATGTAATAAGTAGTTTTTAAACTATGTATGACTCTACTCTATGGCAGCAAGGCCAGCAAGCAGCTGACTGTCATGACATGATGTCATGTCATGTCATTGTCAAGAATGACAATGAATGAATGAATGAAGAAATGAATCGCCTGTTTTTTTTAGTGAGTAATAACATGCTAACTGAATTTTCGTGAGCAGGTTCGGTTCGACGAGACGCCCAAGTACTTCTGACAATTCTCCGTAGAGGTAGCTAAAGCGCCCCACACAAAGCCCTGCTTGCAGGGACCCTGCCAATCGTATCGTGTGTGGGCTTGCAGGGCCGATTTTTTAATTGCTCACCCTGCCGCAGGGCGGCAGGGTCATCCTGCCAGCCCGACGCATGATCTCCCCACTCCAAACCCTGCAAGCAGGGCAATGTGTGGTACGGTCGGACCGATTTTGTTTTAATTACAGATTTATAAGTATAGTATTAATTAATATGGTGTATATCTAATCTGTGGTTTCTACTTTTCAACAATAAATGTTTGGTTTTCTTCGTACGCCGTCTTAATTTGTTTTCATTTTGTTGTACTATGTATTGTTGTTCAATAATTTTAAAGGACAGTTATAATAAAGTTACAGTATCTCTCATCAAAAATATTCTTTTTTTCAATTAATGGTGTCACCATTGTCAATAAATCTTCAAACTGTGACTTATTCATTCTTATAAAGTTCATAAAGTCATCAGGTTGTAATTCTTTTAATATATTGGCGTGACTCAAACAACGCAAGATCTCTACCACAGAATATAATATCTCTACCTAGTCTGTGGACGCAACCTGCAGGGCCAATTTGCAGGGCTTTGTGTGGTAACATCCTCTGCGGCAGGCCCTGCAAGCAGGGCTTTGTGTGGGGCCCTTAATGTGTATAGAAAATGTCGTTGTCGATTTGGTGGGATGTAGAAATTTTCTGAATAACCGCATGTTTTTTTTTTTAATTGAGGTAATTGGACGGTAAACTCCGAAAAACAATTGTCCTACAAATCGGAACGAAACCTTTCCTTCCGATTTGTAGGACAATTGTTTTTCGGAGTTTACAAATTGGATGGCTTGACTGGAGCGTACTACACTCCGAATATGTTCAAATAACGAGATCATCAAATTTATTGAGGAAACAAGAAAAGGAGGTAAAGATTAATAAAAATTTATGTATGTGGCTGTGGCTAACAATATTATGTTTGATAGCCTTTAGCCCACAGACAGAGTACATTTTATATAACTGAAATAGAGTCCGCGCTCAAGGCTTGTGCATGGCCCATGAATGTGACGCCATCTGTTTTTTAATTTGGAAAACTTCATGCATTTTTCTGCACCTTGGCACTCTTTTAATGTTTCAATTAGAATAGAATTAGTTAGCTCTTAATTCATTAAGATCAAATACAATATGCCATCTTTTAGAGCATTAGTAACTAATCCTATTTTATAAAAATAATAAGACTGTAATTTTATACGATAATTTATTGTTTAATTTATAATGCTACAGTAACACAAAGCGTAGGTAAAACACCAATGTTTACAAAGAACTAAAAAAGGCCCTGAAATTGTCAGAGAACACAACATTCATTCATGTTTAAAATTTCTTTGGCTGCATTCGAAGCCTCTGGTATAGGATACTTCTCTATCCTGTACAAGATATGAAGTCACTTTTGAAGCAGCACTACTTATAAATAATTTAAGCAGTCTTCATTCACCTAAGGAAAATTGTGAACCTGACTCGACTCATGCACAGGATTCAAATCATTCTTCATTCTTCTCAAACTGTTCTTCAATTTAAGTGATGAACAGAAGTCCAGTTATGCTTCGGAACTAGATTTTGACGACATCGATATTAATAAGTATTACATATTATTATTCGTAAGTAGACGTACATGCGGGGCTTCGGAATCCTATTTATCACCGGAGCGCGAGGTGGAAAAATCGTAAAAACCAGTGAAAATGCATTTAATTACAATTAATATTAATGAAATTAATGACACATTTGACATGTGACATTTGAATTTTCATTTTAAATTTAACTAAATGGCGTTTGTAGGTACAGTCCATTCCTACAATTCAA
This sequence comes from Carterocephalus palaemon, assembly GCA_944567765.1. Classification (NCBI taxonomy): domain Eukaryota; kingdom Metazoa; phylum Arthropoda; class Insecta; order Lepidoptera; family Hesperiidae; genus Carterocephalus; species Carterocephalus palaemon. The sequence goes on along the minus strand of OX155643.1, from coordinate 5,425,014 downwards.
CGACAGTAATTATGGAATATCAATATTTAAATTACAATATTTAAAATTGCTGGACCCATTTTCTGAACTTAATATTACTAATTATGGTTTATTTAGTACATAATGTTTTGTTTTTTTATATCTGACTTGATGTTACCAGATCAAAATATATAAAATAAATGGAAAACCATTGGTAACACTGAATTGAAAAACGTCATTACTTGTGTAGATTAGTACCATCTTTTGTTTAATTCTGGAATGAAAATCAGTATAACCTAACAATATTTAATATCATGTCGCAGCAAACAAAGTCTACGTGTTTGTATACATCCTAAATTTGATTGGTTTTCCAAATATCTATTGTCTATGCTTCCGAGTAGGTTTTTTCTTTAGCCTGTGTTATGCTAGTCTGTGGTGTTATGTGTCAGGTCAAGTGATAAATACCACAGAGTACATTTTATATAACTGAAATAGAGTCCGCGCTCAAGGCTTGTGCATGGCCCATGAATGTGACGCCATCTGTTTTTTAATTTGGAAAACTTCATGCATTTTTCTGCACCTTGGCACCTTTAATTTAAATTTTCTTTTAATGTTTCAATTAGAATAGAATTAGTTAGCTCTTAATTCATTAAGATCAAATACAATATGCCATCTTTTAGAGCATTAGTAACTAATCCCATTTTATAAAAATAAGAAGACTGTAATTTTATACGATAATTTATTGTTTAATTTATAATGCTACAGTAACACAAAGCGTAGGTAAAAACACCAATGTTTACAAAGAATCAAAAAAGGCCCTGAAATTGTCAGAGAACACAACATTCATTCATGTTTAAAATTTCTTTGGCTGCATTCGAAGCCTCTGTTATAGGATACTTCTCCATCCTGTACAAGATATGAAGTCACTTTTGAAGCAGCACTACTTATAAATAATTTAAGAAGTCTTCATTCACCTGAGGAAAATTGTGAACCTGACTCATGCACAGGATTCAAATCATTCTTCATTCTTCTCAAACTGTTCTTCAATTTAAGTGATGAACAGAAGTCAAGTTATGCTTCGGAACTAGATTTTGACGACATCGATATTAATAAGTATTACATATTTCGTAAGTAGACGTACATGCGGGGCTTCGGAATCCTATTTATCACCGGCTCGTGAGGTGGAAAAATCGTAAAAAGCAGTGAAAATGCATTTATTTACAATTAATATTATTGAAATTAATGACACGTTTGACATGTGACATTTGAATTTTCATTTTAAATTTAACTAAATGGCGTTTGTACAGTCCATTCCTACAATTCAACGACAGTAATTATGGAATATCAATATTTAAATTACAATATTTAAAATTGCTGGACCCATTTTCTGAACTTAATATTATTAATTATTGTTTATTTAGTACTTATTGTTTTGTTTTATAAATCTGACTTGATGTTACCAGATCAAAATATATAAAATAAATGGAAAACCATTGGTAACACTGAATTGAAAAACGTCATTACTTGTGTAGATTAGTACCATCTTTTGTTTAATTTTAGAATGAAAATCAGTATAACATAGCAATATTTAATATCATGTCGCAGCAAACAAAGTCTACGTGTTTGTATACATCCTAAATTTGATTGATTTTCCAAATATCTGTTGTCTATGCTTCCGAGTAGGTTTTTTTTAACTGCAAACACCCTGATAAATACTCGCTCGACTCGAAAAATTCAATTAATTCTTTGCTGAATCTGCCTTTTGTGCCTATAAATAATAAATAACATGTAATTCATTACCTGTAAAGAAAGTAGTGTAGTTAATCTTTTGCTAATTTAGTCGTTTTACATTTCAATTTTAAAATAGTTATTTTACTATTCTTTCAATGAATTGAAACAACAAAAAACAATGAGGGTTCTTTGGTTTGTTTTGAATTCCCTTGTTACCTTACTGAATGCAAATGTATCATACAAAGATATTAGATGGCCTCGTCGTGTAACTACTTTGTAAGTATTAGGTGATATTACAGTTTAGTACTGTAAAGCTAATATATTATTTTCAATAAATGTATTATATTTCAGGTCCTACAATGGAGATGACCATTTTTCATACCCACCGGAATGTGCTGAACTTTTACAACAATTTGCAAAGTATGCATCTGATCTGTCCTATTGTTCGATTCAACATTCCAGGCCAATAAGACTTTGTGAAAAATGTGTTGATCAGTATGTACAATTTCATAATAAGTATGAGGAGCTTGTAAATAAAGTTGTGAATGGTACTTCATGTGGCACTATATTTATGTCACAAGATAGATTAAATGTTGTCATGGATTATCATGATAACATAGCTGCTGTGTGGGAAAAGGGAAACTGCAACAGTATGTATGATTCATTTTTGTTTTAATTGTTCTTAGTATTATAGAAAACATACTTGGAATACATACTTTCATTATAATATTATATTTTTCACTGTAATTCAACTAAACTGAATATCATACTTTTATAATGCTACATATGCATTAGACAAGTACGTTTAATATGCACAAATGGGGGCAAACATTTAAATAAAATTTTTATATTATTTCAGCTTGCTATGATTGGAGAGGTTTAACCCCTACATTAAAAAATGAAACTAAGATATTTAATGAAATGTATAATGATACAATAATATGTATTTTAAGCAACATAATTCCTGATAATGAAAATAATGTGTGTGAAAAATGTTATGATACCTATGTCAAATTAGACACCTTCTACAAGACTTTAAGTAAAGATGCAATAGGGGTGGATAGCATTTGCATGGACATAGTTGATTCCGTAAGTAAAATACATGAGTTTTTTTTCTATTTATTACACCAATAAATACATTGAAGATATTTATTAAAGTATAACACTGTAAAACACTTATTTTATCCATAGATGAATGCAACACGATCAATTTGGAGCAAGAACCTCAATTGTTGCAATCTAAGAAGAAAGCCAGAAATAGCATTTTTATGCTGTGCAAGCATTATGTCATTACTACCTTTTATTTTCTACCTGGCAGTTAGATTTTGTGGGCCAATAAGAGATTTACCCACTGTATTAAAACGTAAGCAACATGTATAATTTCTTTTAAGAGCAAAACTGCTAGTCTTATAAGATTTAATCCATGTTTTTCTTTTTCAGAGTCACGATTCAAGCAAACAATTTTGAGTTCAATAAATCCCATCAATAGTTAATCAAATTAGCAACAACATTTAGTTTTAATGCCTTGTTACAATTTAAAGAAAATAAAAAATATATTACTGTTTACATTTTAATTCCTAACAGATCAAAATATGTACGATGACCCCTGAAATTTAAACTAGAAGCCTTAAGCTTTATGACAATCAACTTTTGTCAATATTATCCTACTGGTCTAAATATGATTAAACATCTAAATACATTGATCAGAAAAGAGATAAGCAAACTATCTCAATTACAAAATGAGTCATTGTATACATACACACATAAGCCTTACAGCTTTCAAGATACTGAAAGTTAATTGAGTAAAATATCCAATGACAATATATTTTTTAAAATTCTACATTTATTAATTAGAAGAAGTAATGCACATGCATTTGAGATCATGATTAATTTGAAATCATTAATTTAGCGGTGTCTGCTTTTTTTGGTACTACTCTTTTTCACAGAATTAGAGTTTGAGCTGTCTCTAGTAATGCTCTTAAGTTTTACTGAAGTAGGTGTTGAATCACCTTTGTTAAGCAAGCTCATAGAAACATCCTTTTCTTTAGGTGTTCCAGGACGGCTATCCAATCCAATAGCAGATAAAGCTGATAGCTTGCTGTCATTACCAAATGCTTTTTGCAACATTCCCGATGATGTTGCAATCTTTTGTGTTGCACTCTGTTTTGTCTGCATGTGGTTAAGGCTCTTATCAATAATGCTGCCATTAGTTTGTTGTTTTCCTGAAGGTTTGGATGCAATGCTTTCAGTAGATCCATGAATTGTAGTATGGTTCAAACTTCCCATGGTCACACTGGTACTTATTTGGGTGTCTGATGAATCTTCATTGGTTTGAGACTCTGTTTCACTGTTTCTCTCATCTTAAATAAAAAATAATATTATTTTTTTAAATGCACAAAGAACTCTGACAAGGAACAATAATTTACATTATACTTAAATAAATTTACTTACTTTTTGGATCAGCAGGATCTACAAGACCACTGACTGCCTGTGAAACATATGCAAAAAATATAATATAAAACAAATAAATTGCACATATTACAATATAATTCTCATTTAGAATTGTTTGTATTCTTCTGGTAAGTCATTCATAAGTGGTAATTGACAATATTTCAAAATTTGAACATGAAAGGAAAATCATGTGAAACTAAAATACCATTTCTTTATTTTTGCACCCAGTATAATGATGTCATTGATTCTGCAGAATGCAATTAAGATAATAGTTAATAAGTGTTAAAAAATATAATAAATGTTGTCAAATTGATGGACATATTTCATATGAAGAACAGTAAGTACTTACAGCCATAGAAGTAATAGATGATTTAGAGAAAAGTCTTTCAGCTTCCTTAAATTTCCGATTGCGTTTATCAGCTTTAGAGTTTGTACTTTTGTTAGTGGTTAGATATCTATCCCATCCTCTAATAATGTTCCCATAAAGTTGAGTATCTTCCAGATATGAGCCTTCAAACGCATATATTTGGCGTTCCAGATTTGCAAGAGTATCCTGCAGTGAAATTTTGGACTCATTATATTTAATAAACACTAATATATCAAAATATGTATTGCTAAGAACAGTTTTATTATTCAGAAAGTTGAAAATAAATAAATTCTATCCCTAAATCGATACATCAGTCGTTTAAAATTAAAAAATTCAAAATATTTTATATCCTTGCATACATACAGCCACTTCAGCCTTTCTTTTGACCAATTCCGCCAATTCTGCTCTCGTATCTGCCACTGATGATTGTTTGGTAGCCATGTTGTTCTTTTTAGATTGTACACTCTGGGTCTCGCTAGCGGGACTTTGCGGTGAAACCACCATCTCGACTTTTTATTAGGCTTCCTTTTCCTTGAAATAAACGTGGTTATTTATATGTTACTAGCTACGCTGTGCAAAAATTTTGAAGAAAGTAATTTACTTACCAGTGGAACAGAACGGGGAAAATTCTTTGCCTTTCGTTTCACTAAATCAATCACTCAACCACAAGACAATATTCGCTCGCAATAAGAACAAAAATCAATAAAATTCTGCTTCGTCGCAGTTCGCAGGCACCACAGATTACTATATTAGTTATTAGCTAAATAACTAAATAGACAAAGCAAACATCACAGAGCAAAGAGTATAGCCACAGAGTACATTTTACATACTGAAAGCAAACATAGAATAGATATACACCAAGGAGACCACAAATCACAGAACTTAATACATACTCCTAGCGGACAAAATGAAGTAGGTAGACCAAAGAGTTTAATAGTATTTATAGGACATACGTAGTAGTACATGTAGATGTACGGTAGTAGTACCGTACTACCAAATACTACCAATATACATCTAGCTACATACACATATACATCTAGCTACCAATATATTAATCTGTGTCTATTTTGTGGTATTTATTATGTTCTGTCATCTGTGCTTAAAATACAAACGAGAGTATATGTGTTCTGTGATACAAACAAAGTTTACTGTTTCCTGTTTGTAAATACCTTCGATTCGATATCATCCCTTGATCAAGGAAGAAAAATAGTTAAAAACACGAAAAAGAGTGCATTTTATGTACTGGTACATATACATTTCATTAAATTATGTGAATATACGCAAAAATAGGTATTAATCTCTTGTGTTAAAATTTAAATAAATTATGGGTCACCTGGTGTAGCCGTGAAGAAAAACGTCGTGAGGAAGTCATTTTAATATTTTAAACCAGTTTTCCATGATTGAAGTTCGTATGTTCTCCATCCAAGGCATGTGATGTCCGCTAATCCGCACTTGGCCAGCGTACTGTACTATGTCCTAACCCTCGCATTCAAGAGTCCAGCCATGGGACAGAGAAAAGGTTGTCGTTGTAGTAGATATTTTATTCTATTTTAATCTGATTCAGCATTACTTCAATTTTACTAACACTTATCGAATAACTTAAAAGTCTAAAAATGAATATGCAACTAAATAATTGCAAAGTTAAGTTCAGTGTTAATTTTTTTATTGCAGTATCTCTGAAGTTGTGTACCTATTGATTTATAGGAAAATGGCAGGGACAGAACCAACACCAGAAGTTTTGCAAAGAAAATTATATTTTATGCTGGAACAGCTTCAAGACATGGCTCGAGAACTGCCTCCGTAAGTTATTTTGTGTTTAAAAACTAATTGCTACAAATTAAATAATTAATTGACCTGTAAGCCCATGAGATATTTAAAATCAAATAAATTATAAAAATCTCAGGGTTCTCTTAAATGTGCTCTGAGTACTTAATATGTATTTGTATTGTATTCTGTCACTGGATTTATTTTCCAATTATTTCAGGAAGTATCAAATGAGAGTTCCTATCGAATTATTATCAGGACTGGCAAATTGTTTGTTGAATGATACTGTTTTTGAGATAGTCAAAGGATTAATGGAAATTCAGCATGTTACTGAGAAACACTTATTTCAGCAAAGATTACAGATAATTAACAAACATAAATGTATGTACTTTTCAAGCTTATTTATTGATGTTTCAAAATGGTTTTATTTATATTTACTGATTTATAAAGTAAAAAATACAGTAATATCCCGAACATACTCGATAGATGGGACCGACCAAGTGCTATCCGTGTAAGTCGAATTTGCGTAAGTCGGGGTACAATTTTGCATATAAAGACATACAATGTATGTTTAATTGGAACCGGAGATTAAATACATAACAAATTGTAGATAATATGACAAATTATATTATTATAAACTGTATAAACACAATCCGAAGTTATTTTGATGTAGAAGTTTTCATAAAATCTAACAAAGTCATCTGACGAGTCAATGATTTTTTCTTCTCCCGTAATATCTCGTAGCATGCTAGTAATTTTTTTTGCTAGAATTTGTAAGAATATAATACATACTGAACAAAACTTATGCAAAACCTAAGCAAAAGGTTAAAATTTTAAGTCAGGTTTTGTGTGCTACTTTCACAGTGCATGTAATAATCTATCTTTTTGTGCACTTCTTAAACCAATTGTTTTATTAAAATTTTATATTATTTTTAACTTGGAATTATATCTAACTATCATGCTATTATGTTTTTGTTTAACCTTAGTGGAAATTCAACAAATGATTGATTCAAATCCAAACCCAGAACAACAAGAATTACAGAAAAATATATTATTAAGGAGGCATAAGGAAGAACTCAAACAAACAGACATGAAGTTGGTTATACAACTGGATCAAAAGGTATTAATTTTAACAACCTCTTTTTAAAGAAAATATGTATAGTTTGTTAAATAAAATGCAAAATATTTCAACAATCCTATCATTCTTATATGATTAATGTGAATGTTTGGATGTTAGTTAGGTACTTAATCATGCAAAAACTACAAAATGGATTTGGATGACACATTGGATACATAGGATAGGTACTTTTCATCTCAGAAATATGTTGTCTTGAGATTTACATCTTTATTGAAAAGTTGTGCGGCCCTACGTGAGTGAGATAAGAGTGCAAAAAGTATGAGTACTTCAATATCAAAATAGAATAGGGAAAAAGTAGGATATTAATTTTAATAATTAGGAAAAATTCGTGTAAACCCTATTTCTGACGGTTTATTCCCGTTCGTCCCCACTGCTTACACTTAAAATGCTTTAGTTACGACTTTCTGAGCAAGACTGAACAATATTTTTGATTGAAAATAATTTTAAAAGACTGGTAATTAGTACAGTATTCACGAATTTACAATAATTCTTACAGTTTTAAGGTGCGAATCACAGATACGCACACGACAGGGTGGGGACGAACGGGAATAAACCTTTCTACCTCTATATGGATATACAAGAGTGATGTTATAAAAATGTATATCCCTATATACCACATTTATTGCAATATAGACAATTTCGTGCTGTTAGTTGTACTTTAGTTGTTAAGCCAATTAATATCATTTTTGCAGGTCTGTGACCAACAAAGTACACTCGAGAAAGCAGGTGTCCCGGGATTTTTTGTTACAGACAAGCCAATTGAAGTTAAAGTACAAATGTATCTATTAGATTTTATTCTTAGGTTAAGTAAAATGGATATTCCATGATCTGATTTGGATGAGGGAAGTAGGTACCTATAAAGGATTATTCAGATTTATGCGATATTCGCTGACCCTGTAAAAAGCCAAAACCGACGGGGTATAAGCGGTATTCCTACTGTTCTTTTTTTTTATTAGTTTTTCATCATTCAACCCCCCGATATTATCTTTCGGGGTCCTACTGTTCATTATTTATATTATAACCCCCGCCAAGAAAAAACGACACAATCGACTCCAAAATTTTGTTGGTTAGGTTATGTTCAGGTTTGTCTATGTTTATTTACGCAAAAAAGGGACCCCGCGAAGCGGGGTTCCGTCGACATTTGTGACAGGGTCCAACTTGTCTGACACGAAATTAAGTTAGATTAGGTTAGTATTAAAAAAATATACGATCAACTGTTAGTTTTTTTTGCCTCAGCAAAGATTACTAAAATGATAGTCATAAAATAAAATATTGGTAACGTCTATTTAGCTTTAATATAAAATATTTGGTCTGAAATTAACTTAAACGGCACACAAAAAACAAACACAATTTGGTGAGCAGAGTATCCAATTTGGTGAGCAAAGAATCCATTTTGGTAGATATTTTGAATTTACTCGAAGTAATTATGTGCATTTCTGGTAGGCATTTAAACCTAAGCCTAAATAATATTCCTTTTGACATGATATGCCTCTCAATTAGGACAAATAACTTCTTAGGGTCCTGTTTTAAGTTAGTCAAACGTGTCATATGCGACAACGCAGTGTTGGTCCTAAAATCAATAGAAACACCAGTAGTAAGTTAATAAATAGCCAATTTTATTTATAAATTACATTACGCGTACGGCGTAACTCATGTTACAGTACTGAACTAATCTATTATCACACACAAAAATCATTGCACACAGTCTAACAACATCCATTAATGTTTTGTGCTTTGTAGTATGTATAAGGTTATTTTCATCTGTGGATGGTCTATTTACATTTATATAAAAGTACTAAATAAAGAAAAACATTTTTCATTTTCTACTACATATAACAGAGCCATCACCGTTAAAGTATTATCTTACAATACAAAAATTATTTGTTTATGTATGTCAAGTATAAAAATAATATATCTGTAGTGACAAATAGGTAAGTAGGTATTAAAATACAGATTACAAACTTTCAGTTAAACAAATTTAATCACAATAACAGTTGTCAGGAACAATTCCTAAAAAAGTTAAAAATATTTATCTTCACTGTTTAACGCAAATGTAGTAAAGAGTACAAAAGCAAACGTCAAAATAAGAAAACAATTTTGAAATTATTAATGTTATATTTAGCCTACAATTTGAATTCACTTGGATTTATTTACCTACTGTTTGATTGTGCGAAAACCCACCACCTTGCCATGTATTTTATGTATTAACCCTGAACAAACTGAAATATTTAAATGTATATTATTTAATATTCACGTAACTAATTATCTAAAATGGGTCATTAGTTCACTGCTCAATGTATTTCTTTCTGGTATAATGATAAATACTATTGAGACAAAATTGATTTAAAATTATATTACTTCTTGTTTTTAAAAGCTTTTATTTAATTTATAAATTTAAGTTGATTGTTTGTTTCTGAATTTTGCTACAGAAACAATACTGTACACGAAGTAATAGCTTAATGAAGTAAATTTACTATCTGTAGATTATTTTATCAAATATTTGTTTAATATTTTGAGCTGTTAACTATTTTTATTGTAATATATTGTATAATAACAAAATGAGTACTTTTAATACTAGAGGTTACATACTATTGATATATTGCATGTATCTAAATAATATAACAAAGATCATACAGTAAAATTAAAGAGCTTGCTTGCCTCAAAAAGAAAAATACACAGTTACCTTGATAAGGTAAGAACACAGTAACAATTTTAAGTAAACAAACATTTTAAAAATACTTTTTTTTCAGGCTTCTCACAAACGACCGATGATTACACGATCAATACTTTACACGGAGGATGTGTAACAGCTGAAAGAACTTATAGGCTAACTTTTGAAATAATGATTGAATGAATGATTATCATTCTAAATCGGTTGTATGTGTGAGCCTTACTCAAATAGTACAACATTTAGAACTATAAATAAAATTATTTTTTCTCCGCTCCGTACGACGAGCCTTGGCTAATTTGCGACATTCCAATCGATTTTTGAAGTAGAATGTAGACTGCAAGAAATACGATTATACATTATTGCGAATAAAATCTATATTATAAAAATGAATCGCAAAATGTGTTGGTAAGCGCATAACTCAACAACGCCTGGACCAATTTGGCCAATTCTTTTTTTTAAATGTTCGTTGAAGTTCAAGGATGGTTTTTACGGCGAGAAAAATTTGAAAATTCATCCCCTAAGGGGGTAAAACGGGGGTGCAAAGTTAGTATGAAGCTTTGCCGTTTTTGAAGTTAGTGAATGTGTAACGCGAGCGAAGCTGCGGGCGTCCACTAGTTAAAAATAGATCTAGTATCCCTTTAAGCATACCATTGTATGGTTAGGTTGAGTGTAATTTTTTAATAGTTTACCCAAAATCGGATATGCCTTGTTCTCTGAGGCGTGCCTATTGAACTTATAGACGTTGCGTGTGTTAACAGCAATTATAAGGAAAGCGCTCACAACACGCGATATACACGTGGCCTGAGTGAGACCGACTATCTATCACAGACAGATAGACAGACAAGTTCCTTTATTGTACACCAAAAGGACACAGATACAACATTCAACAAGTACATACAAAATAATAAAATAAAAGAGTTGTAGTACAAATGGCGGTTGGGGTAACTGTTACTAGTAAAATACTACTAATAATAACACACACACGTACACACACACACCCACACCCAGACACACACACGCATACACAACACACTCAACACTGTAATTACCTACATTACGATATAGCTACTAAACTTGTACTTAGAAAGAGCGGGGCATCCTGACACAGGTATTATTTACTTAAAAGGATGCCTCTACTGTGTAAGCAAAATTGTATCGTATTTTGTGTAATAAACAATTTTTTCATTTTTTTCATTTTTTTCATTTTAAAATGCTTTGAGCGCTTCCGTGCGTCGGACAGCTCGTTAAGCCGTCGATATCTGTTTCTATCGTTACATAACCGTAATTACAGTGTCAGTGGCCTTCAGTCATCCTAGAAACTTCCGACAATCATGTTGGCCACCAACCCCATCTGCCACACTGAACCTTTACTAGCTGGACGAACTTGCTCAATTCCAGTCTTGTTCAAAGATTGTCACAGTTGTCTTGGCTGCAGCGGTTGTCGGCCACCCAAACGAGTGTTCAGCAAAGAGTAGTGACTTCGACCAACTATTGATCTTATTAAAATCGTGTTACTTCACCCGAGTACCTGAGTGTTGTTCAAAAATTGACACAATTTTGATGGGTGGTGCTGAAAGATAGTTTAACTTTAACAAAAAAAAAATTACTTACACGCTGCCAGTATCCCTACTCCGATAGAGAAATACAAAAGCTTCCCGCTTAGTAGCAATCCAAACAAGTAATACAACATCGGGGTCAGGGTGACGATGGCCCAGCCGAGGGTATTCAGCAGGGAGTAGATTCGAGGCTGCCTCTCAAAAGGCTCTATTCTCTCAACGCCCGATTCTAGGAAGAAATCGCCCGTGTTTATGAATGAGTCCTGCATTTTATCCTGTAAAATACAAAACACCACCACCATCTCAATTAAAAAAAAATGTGGGCAACACACAAAAAAAATCAAAATTTTACCATCTATGACGCGAGAGTAATTATTTATCTGCAAAACAAAACTTAGCTGTGGTCGGGATTCGAACCAGGGACCCACAGTTCACACTCATCACGTCATCAGAAGCTTGTCAATTAGGTACTGGATAATTGTACCATGTTATATTTGTAGGTAATATACAACATATTATTTAGTATGATAACATAACAATTAAAATATCAATAAACCTACTAAAAAGTTAGAAATAACAGTACATTCGTTTGTGGGCACAGGTCCCTCCCATAGTCATAGTTGATGGAGGTTGCATACTCCACCACATTGCTCCAATGCGGATTGAGTCGTTTATTCACGTAATATTTTTCAATCACTTCAAAATAGTGACGTTACTGAGCAATGAACACGAAGAAAAATGGCTACCCTTAATGCTTACGGTGTTCAGGCCTTTCAAAGTAAAATAATCATCAATATCCATACACAAACACCGACGCTACAGGGCAATTAACGGGGATTGATTTTTTTTTATTGTGAAATATTAACATGTTATGTATTTAAAAAAAATAGTATCAATTTCAACTTTATTATCACATGGAGTCAAACATTATGTATTCAACTGAAACTTGCAATAGAACAATCTTTAGTAGAAGAAAGTAGTAATGGTTTTGGGTTTACCTTAATAACGAAGAGATCGTGAAGCCATTTGGAGGCCTCTGCTTCGCCTACAGGAACTTTTTCCACCGGGATGCGTTCGATATGCAAGTGTGCGTGCACTGGCTTCCCGTACAACATGCTCATCAATGTAGGCGGAGCCTGCGGAATGAGTGACAAGAAAATTAAAAAAAGAAACTAATAATCGCTGCGACCCATAGACGTCCCACTGTTGGGCACGGGTCTCCTCTCAGAATGGGAGGGATTAGACCCTAGTCTACCACGCTGGCCAAGTGCGGATTGGCAGACTTCACATACCTTCGAGAACGTTATGATGAACTCTCAGGCGTGCAGGTTTCCTCACGATGTGTCCTTCACCGTTATAGCAAGTGACATTTAATTTCTTAAAACGCACATAACTTAGAAAAGTCATTGGTGCGCCACTGGGGTTTGAACCCGGGTCCGCTCGAGTGAGAGGCGAGTTCGATAGCCGCTGGGCTGTAATAATAATACTAACGAAATAAGAAACTAACCGCAGTGCTGAGCCGTAGATAATCTGTAGGTAATTTCAACGACATGGCCATTTCGAAATAGATATAATTACCGTGCTAACGCACCCATCTCTCACCTTACTTTCCCTGTCAATAGCCAACTGTATGTTGTAAATGGCGGGTATTTTCCCTCTGAAGTACTGAAGGCTTGTAGCGAAACCGCGGGTGCGCGGAGTGAGATGGTGCTTGAGAAGAGGCAAGTTCTTCTCCTTTGCGAACTTGAGGGACGCTTCATGCTTCGTCTTCGTAAATCTTGTGCCTTCTGGCGTTAACAATAGCTGAAAAGTATTTCATACATATAAATTTTTACAGACGTCAGCGTGCATCTGTACTTAGGCATTTTGTGAGCGAACGACTTGAGTGCCTCGCAGGTGCTTGGTGTATTAATTGTATGTTTTTAGCCACCGGCGTAGTAGATCTGGCCTCAAAATGATGCTGTTTAAAACCTCTGATAAGATGATAGAGGTCATTGATAGTTATGCATGTAGGTACATATTTATGTAAATTTCAATTTACTAACAAATTATGGGTTTTTGTTATCTGAAATAAAGTCATCAATTTCATAATTAAAAGGCTCGCATCGATCGTACGTGATAGACCGAGCAGCGGTCTGAATACGGATTGATGGTTGATTGCTTGGTACTGGTTGTTATAATACGTTATATCGTTCATCCTTTTCGAAGACCTTCGGGTGGCGTGATCACATTCGAGACTATTTTGGGGCCACTAACCCCTGTACCAATCTGCATTGAAGCAGCATAGAGTATTATACTCTAGACCACGCTCAGCTGTGGGTGTGGATAATAGTGACACATAAGGGTTGGTTGTTTTACTTTTTAAAACTGAAACAAGACGAGCCGAAGACATACACCATGTAGCCGTAATAACTAATATACCTATCTATCATGTCTGACATTATCTACTATGCTTAGAAAATATCAAAGTCAGGTTGATTATTTACATAATTATATTCAAACAGATGTAGGAAGTCCAATGAGCCAGCCAAGCATCGTATTAAGTATCTAACCACATTACGTATTCTTACGTCATTTGCTTCTTTGTATTCATCAGAATTCAATAAGTTGTTGTCGTTATATTTAAGGTGATTAACGATGCAATTAAATAATATTATAGAGTCATTACTTTAATAGGAATTATTCTTTTATAAACAAAAATCTTTTATTTCCGAATTTATTAGACACGAATTTATTTTAATTTATATGCATCATCATTATTCTGATCTATCTAAGTATTGCAAGACCTATAGATGATACTAAATTATGAATGATAGGACATACGAACGTAGATACCCATTCAAATTATTGATCAGGCAATTAATTATATTAGCTTATTAAAAATATAACAACAAAATTATTATTTTATCAGTTGAGAACATGTCATTAAACCTTTTATGTTTTGTTTAGGCTAGCTGATATGTATTGTGAGGTTAAGGTAATGTTATACGATTATAGGTATTGCTGCAGACGGATTTTGAAACTATCAGCTAATTAATTGTTTTCTTTGACATGATGATTGACTACATTATTGCTATGAAAAATTCCATTCTTATAATGATAAGTTTCATTAATAATTAAGAACTTAGGAAATTGATTGCTTACCCATACTGGATCCGGGTAGTCACAAATCTCCGCTATCTGATTCTTAATTGTTTCCTTATCTTTTTCAAATGATCTCTCCAAAAATACAAACTCTGAAAACTTCCACATCCAACCGATAGGTGGTAAATATTGAATAGACTTTTTTGCATATGCTTTGCAGTTCTGAAAATAAGCAAAAAAATAGGTAAGTATTTTTTAATAAGAGATACTTGTCCGTAATACAAAAATTACGGAATTCACTATTAATTTTAAAAAAAATTTTTACTCCTTGCCTTAGTTACTTGTACTATTATTTTGTGCCTTAGTGAAGGAAAAAAGGTAAATATGTATTTCTGGAAAGGTTACATGAAAGGCAGTTAATGCAAAGAGTAGGGCTAAAAAGAGTTTGGGAAAAGAGTAGTTCCCTTGTACTGTACATACATACGTATACAGTGTGATTGGTTCATCTAGTGTAGGGGAGAAGGGGGGAATGAGAGTCAGTGGGTAATGCGGGTCAGTTTAAAATAAACAAAACAGAACGCAGCACAGAATATGGCTATGTCGCACGGGGCCCCCTCCGCACCTCCACCACACATGCGAACACGGCGAACAGCTAGTGGCGCTCGTGTCATTGGCAGAGAGACAAGTATCACAAGAGATAATTTGGTATAAAACTATCGAAATTTTGATTGAAAAAGTAAGTATTTACTACAGTTTGTTTAAAGATTAAAGTTATTTTAAGTTGTTGTATCGTAATTGAACTTAGTGATAGTGATTCGTGTGATATGAATTTGTAATGTTTTTTGAGTTGAATTTTGAATCCTAATCGAAAACTGTCATTGGGGTAATGAATGAGAGTCAGGTGACTCGTGACTCAGGTGACCCATAACCCGCACTATCTTGTAGTATGAACTATATTTGTAAAATTTATTCATTTCAGATGCCAAGTAACTGGAAAAGAAAGACGTCTATAGCATGTTTGAGTGGTAGTGACTTGCTGGCGGTGTATGATATGCCTTGAAGAAGGAAAGTCAAGAGAGGTGTGGTACCGCTGCCGTCTCTCTAGGTATTATTGTGATTTTTGTCATAAATAAGTAGTTATAATATAATATAAACTTTATTGATTGATAGACGTTTATATTTTGTTGATTTTTTGTTTAGAAGTTTTGTCTCGGATTACTCCTAGGATTGACTCCCATTACCCGCTTATCTAACTAACTATCTAACTAACTAGTAACTAGAGTCAAAATTTGTTTTTTAATTTTTGTAGCGTGTTTGATGACGATAGCCAAAAATTACCAAAGCTACTTGATACCTCATCATTAGTTTAAGATTTATAATTAAAATAGGCAAAATAAAAGACCGATTATTTATGACTTAATGTGTTTTTCTTAAGTGACTCCCATTCCCCCCATCTCCCCTACCCTCCGAGGTCCGTCCGTCTGAACACACTGCCATAAAAGTATGAATTCTTTTCTAACGTATTAATTTGCGAGAATTTTGCAGTTTTTACACAACTTCAAAAAAGGGGAAGCGAGCGTTAA
Organism: Carterocephalus palaemon; assembly: GCA_944567765.1. Classification (NCBI taxonomy): domain Eukaryota; kingdom Metazoa; phylum Arthropoda; class Insecta; order Lepidoptera; family Hesperiidae; genus Carterocephalus; species Carterocephalus palaemon. The sequence continues at coordinate 5,408,711 of OX155643.1, read as the reverse complement.
AATGGAGCACGCTACGATGCATGGGAAGACGTCTTATTATTTAGACATACGTATACAGAGTGATTGGTTCATCTAGTGTACCCTCCGAGGTCCGTCCTTCTGAACACACTGCCATAAAAGTATGTATTCTTTTCTAACGTATTAATTTGCGAGAATTTTGCAGTTTTTACACAACTTCAAAAAAGGGGAAGCGAGCGTTAAAATGGGGCACGCTACTATGGGAAGACGTCTTATTATTTAGGTCATTAAAATTTCGTGATGTCAGTCAGAGGCAGGCTTATTAAAGCGCTAAAACAGAGCATTGTACATTCAGTACGTTCAGTACAAAGCTCGATGTCTGATCCATGCCATCTTTATTATTTAAATTTCGTGTAAGTCAATGGGTTGTGACGACGCTTCTATGCAATATTGAGAGCATGATTCCTTTCTTAGTTACAACTCATCCATAGACGTAGCACTGTTGGGCACGGCACGGGTCTCCCCACAGATAAAGCTGCGGCAGTCTAGGCAAGGGTTCCTAAACTTTAAAGATAACGGAACGAACACCAACCATTTATTTTATGGAACCCCATATTAAATGATTACAAATCAACACTGAAATTTATATACGATTTTTTTTAAAGAAATGTGTAATATAATTTTATTGTGAAGAATGGAATTGTTTTACTGTTTCATGAATAATTCATTAGGTCATCCTTAAAATTTTATCGTTCGGTATTATGTCCGGGGTAGCATCAAAATCTTGACCTGTATTCGTTTTTTGTTTATAGGCTGAAAAGCCTGTTTAACAACGATACGAATAAAATAATTTTGGAGGAACCCTGCTGTCTAACCCCTAGGTTCAGCGGAACCCGGTTTGGGAATCCCTTTGGGAATCGTGTTTAGAGCATACTTCAGCATACCACTGCTATAATTTTTCAACCGAGTTTAGTTTCATTAATTAACTATTAAATCTAAGGTGGAAAGCGAATTGGTTTGACAATATTTCGCCAATTTTTCGGCATGATAATCGATAAATACCTATGTCCTTATGACATTGAACTATTGAAAGTGGAGTGATATAAAATATTTGGCAGGTAATCGTTCTTTTAATATCGATAATCTTATACTTATAAATTAAAAGGTTATAAAATGTCGGATTAGTGTTATGTACCGTCACGTAACCGTTATCAACCATTTATCGTAATGCGGTTAAATCTTCTAGTTATACTGAATGATAAAATGTTTGCAGATACAGCAATAATATTTCATAAGTGGTAGAATCTGCAAATTGGTTTTCTGGAAGCGATTAACTGTATAACAATGACAAAATTAGCATAAAGTAGGATTAAAAATCAAAACAAGAAGCAATTTAAAAATATGAACAGAAGGTTAATTAAAATTATTTATTCCCTAAATAAGTAGCAAGTATAGTATGCATGAGTGTGGTATAGTAATATGATAGAGAGATCACATTTATCGTACTTAAAAGCACTTGTTAATTTATTTCTTATTTATAAAGAACTGCAATTGATTTTAATGAATGGTATCCTACTAATGTTATAAAATTGAAGGTTTGTATGTTTGAATGTTTGTTGCTCAATCACAGAAAAACTAAAAAACGGAATTTGATGAAACTTGGCACATAGGTAGATGATAACCTAGATCAGATCATAGAAACCTGCATGCCTGAGACTTCTTCATAAAGTTCTTGAAGGCATGTGAAGTCTGCCAATCCACACTTGGCCATCATGGTGGACTAAGGCCTAATCTCTCAAGTTCTGAGGAGACCTATGCTCAACAGTGGGACAAAGAAAGGGTTGTGGTGGTGGTGGTGGTGGTGGTGGCGGATTTGATTTTAAACCATCCTTAAAATGTTAGAATAGGGAGGAGAAAAAGCTAATATTTAATACTAAAGACAAAGGAAATTATTAATAACGTAGCAAAAAGGCACAAAGATTAAGCAATATATTTAACGTTTTATCAACTATGTTTATATATGTAAAAGATGTGTAAGCAGGAAATATCAAAATAAATAAACATGATAAAATGTAATTCGTAAGTCCACAGTCGAACATCGTAATTCTGGGGATTTAATTCCCTGAAACTATTAGATTATCCAGCTAAAAGGCATGTTAGTTGCTACCTGCTCCTGATACTACTACTGTACTAATATCAAAAATAATTTATTATTAAAATCACTAAGTTACTGACTCAGACTGGGTATTATAAAATAATGATTGTTTATACCAATGGCAGGCACCAATGCATTTTAATTTTAAGCAATTAGAGGTCAGTACCTGGTGTATTTATAAAGGGAAAATTTGTGACAAAACTTTAATGCCAAAGAAAAAATGTTTTTGTAAGGTCTAATAATTCAACTTGGTAGGTAGGTGTATTGGAGTGATGCTGTACCTCCATATAGAAACATTAGTTTTTGTTTGTAGTTGTAATATGTAGTAATAATGGACTCACCCCTAAAACTTCAATGCCATCGCAGAAGGTCAAGCCCATCAACCAATCTATTTCACAACTGTGGTTCATGATAAGATAGCCATGCTCTTTCCCATAAAATTTTTCATATTCCTCCTTCTTAACATATATAGACAATTTAGTTCTTGACCACCATTCTGACATGAACACTAATTCTAGAACAGACAAGAATTCGATTTTGTTAGAAAACTACAAATGTCTCCCTCGGCAGATGACTAGATGACCACTAGAGGACAATTGTTTCAGAGGGCTTGTTAAACTATTGGTCTCAGTTGTTCTTGTACGACAATGTTTCTTATGCCAAGAATCCTTCGGATGTATAAACACTTTTGACTAACATGTTGGTCACTAATATGCAGGACTACAATTTAGACTCGTGTCATACAGTGAGCCACTAAAGGCTATAGAGCAAAAAATATATTTAAAGGGTAAATTGCTGCAGCAGGAAGTATTATTTTACATATTGTTTTTATTAAACTTACACTAACTAACACAACATATTAGCTACAATAGATCTCTTTAGGTCGCAGTGGCTTATGGGATATGCACACACCCCTGTCCTATAACACTACATATATATAAATAAAAAGTAAAAATAATAATACTGTATGTAGTAGTTAAGTAATAGAATCTTGTTCAAAGTCAGTCTCAATTGTCATGGGTGGGAGGTGTTGCACACTTGTTTGCTATCTGACATATATATTTTAAAAAATACTTACGACTGGAAAAAGAGTATGAAAGATAGTAATTAATTTGCCTGTAAAGTTTTTTATTAAATGGTTTTAAACCAAAGTACAAAATGGCCTGAACTACATTTAGTAATAAGCCAGATGTCAAGTATGATATACCAAAGCATAAGTGCACTATGGTAGAACGTTTCAAAATGCTTAAAAAGTTCATTTTTATGTCAGCTTCTTGACATAATCAAAAATCCTGTAAAGAAATAATTTTTTAGGTAAATATTATTGAAGTTGTTGTTGAATTGTTTATGTAATTATTATGTTTGGGACAGCTCAACTTCTAGTAAGCGGAGCTTATACATCCATAAGTTCTGCAACTGTTTAATATATATATAAACATTTTTTTAGAGTAAGTAAATATTTAGAATATTATTATCACTCAACGGAATTTGAATAAATTATGGTTGTGGTAGAAAATTTAATAAGGTTCCATTTATAGAACATTTGAATGCATAAATGCAATATTTTTGCCATTGTTCACTCATGTAGTGATATGGTGCTTCACACGCTGACTACCAATTACTTACATTCACAAAAAACACACTGAAAACTTTGTAAAACAAAAATATTTTATATAAATTTTGCATGGAAATTTAAAAAAAATTTGGTTGCCGAGATTATTGAAAGTAAGCATACCATTATTGAAACGTATAAAATGATTTATGTATATGTACCAGTAGATTCCAAGTTCCAACGATAGGAAAATCCACGAAAATTGAGAACCACACGACACGAATTTGGCAATTTCTCACAGAATATAACACATTGATCAGCTTCGTATTAAGTACGAAATATAAATTCACTGAGAAAGTTTAAATAAATTATTATTTTTTACTTTTTATGTATCATTAAATCTGGTTATTCCTTGCCTTCCCTTCAATCAAATGCCTTCAATTCACATATTTATTAATTATTTCAACTGAACTCATTATAAAATTGGACTGTCACCCACAAACTAGCTAGAGATACTACCACTTTAATCTATGGATACTACGTATCTGTCACCCACAGAGTATCAGCCGCCTAATTCACGTAACTTAACAAGTTCGATTGCAGTGCAGTTGCAGTGCAGTTTCGATCAAAAGAAGACATTCGGTATTCTCTTAGCTCTTGCGAGCGCCGTCGAACACGCTCGCGTGACGCGAGCGTGTTCGACGGCTGTTTGACGGCAAAATGGTATTCTACTGTTGCGCGTCAAGAAAGCGCGTTCCCGATCGCAGAAAAATCGGTATTCTCTTAAGCATTTGACTTTTAAATGTCATCTCGGTACGAGTTTTTCTGCAGTTTTGTTGACGCTTTCTATAAGTTACCCATTGCTGCCTTTTGTCGATTAAACTTGTGATAATTGTGGATATTTGAAGTAAGTTTAAGTAAAATTGTATTTCGTAAGTAAAAGATTAATTATTTAATAGACGTTTATCGTTTTTAATTGTTAATTATCGTTGCTTTTGAATACAATACCTAACTAACCTCTAACCTAATTAATTTTATTTGTATCTAGTGAAAATGAGTTTGCGCCTTGGGTGGAGGATGTTAGCCTTAGCTAACAATATCGATGAGCAAGATCGCCAGGCTACAGCCTACAGCGCGAACACGCAGGCTAGCGGCTAGCGGCGAATCCGTACACGCCTTATCGGAGCATGAGGAACATATTCACTGAATGTCACGTTCCCGATGACAAGGGAAGCCCGTGATGAAATAAAAAGATGGTACCTAGTTCTTTTTTTTACATACTTATCATAATATTAATATTACTCAAAGAGTTACCAATTCAGTTTTTTGTTTTTCAGTTTTTATAGGAATTTTAAGCTATCCGGGGTAATTGGCTGTATTGATGGGACCCATGTTGCCATAATAAGACCCAGCCAACATGAGGAGAGATATTTCTCTGAATGTGATGAATTGTGATGCTTGTATGTATCTTTTTGTGTAAAATCAAATATGTATTTATATATATCTGTAAGGTAATAATTCTGGGAATTTGATAATAAAGATATTTTTGTTGGGTAAATAAATTTTACTATCAACTCTTAAAATAGTATACATTAATAGTAATTTACAATAAAACCATCCATAAATGTTTCAATGTTCTAGGTGACAGTGGCTAGTTGGATTGAGAAGGAATGCGACGAACGAAGGCGATGGCGAATTCGCTGTATGGCTGGTGTAACCTCTTGTTCACTGTAATAAATTTATTATATGGTTTTAAGATTGTTAAGTAAAAATGTGTTTTATTTCCTTGATATTTAATTTACTTATAGGTAATACCTACTAATTAGCTCCATCTGTCTCATTGAGACACATTTTCTGGGTGTCGAAGACATTCTATAGTCATAAAAATAAATTTAGGTAATGCATTACACCTAGGTACTTAGTGGTAATAGGTTTAATGTGTACCTACAATAGAAATCAATAATCAATCTTTAAATATAAAAGGAGAAACTGACTGACTGACATATCAACGCGGGGCCTAAACTATAAGGGTTAGAAACTTGAAATTTTGCATAGGGATTCCTTTTATAACGTAGGGGGTGCTCCCCAAAGAAGGATTTTTGAAAATTCACCACCTAAGGGGGTAAAACGGGGGTGCAAAGTTAGTATGAAACTTTGCCGTTTTTGGCAACCCGAACGCGGGCAGACGTCGTTAATGGGTCTAATACTACGCGGGCGAAGCTGCGGGCGTCCACTAGTTACCTCAAATAACATAAATGATAAGTTCACAAAAATCCAATACTTTAAAATAAGTAGGTACCATATGCAGTCCCCTTGAAGTTTGAATTTTTCAATAGTGACATTAATGACGCTCTTCTTGTTTTGGCACTTTTATTACTAATTGCATTACGAGGCAAAGAAAATACCTTCATTCTGCCAAATTGAAGAAACATATGACGTTTTTTGTGAAATGAATCACAAATCATTATTTTCTATTAAAAGATATATCATTAAAATCATTATTGGGATATTATGAAAATATTCTTTCACGTTTTTTAATGGAAAAAGAATCAATTGTATTTGATTATTTATTAGGTTTATTTGTTCTCTCATATCACAACACTGACACAGAGTACTAAATAGCAGTAGAAATGTTTGGCTGGCGTGCAGCTTACGTGCAGGAGATGTGAAGTTGACGCGCAGTAGACGTGCAGTTTACGCGCAGTTCAAAAATTACAAGAATACGGTTTAGGCGCTAAGCGTCAACTTGACTGCAACTGCACTGCAACTTAATCGATGCGTCTTAAATTACGTGAATTAGGCAGCAGTAATCACACTGTCCTGTCACCTCCCTCACCTCTACTTACCACAAACTAGCTAGAGAGAGACACAGATTTATAAGTATAGTACTACGTATAGAGATTGCTCTATACCGCGGTCACTCACATGTGTGCAAACGTTTGACATTTGTACGAATGTTTGCACGAATGTGAAGGACTGTCAAGAATTCATATGCAAATGGGTTCGCAAATGAGTTCACGAATGTCCAGTGTTGCTCGCGATTTCGTTATTAATTATTCTCTTCCAGGCACCATTCACTATTTTTATAGCCTGTTTTAATAGGACTTCTTATCAGGGTCCAAAATAGAGGGTTTACTTTGCAATAATTCAATAAATTCCAATATGTTCGATATTCCAATCCATTTTCAATACTAGAAGATAAGACGCCACGAACAACGATAAATTAGCACATCAAGCGCATTAGCGATGCATTTGCGGTTTTCCAAGCTGTGTCGGTTTTTTGTCAAACGTTTTGTCGAACCTTCGCGTAGTCTCCCATGCGTGGTGTGACCAGTTGAAAAAAAGAAAGGGACGGCTGTGATCAGCGTTGCCAGAATGTAACTTTTGTTACATTTTACGTTACTTTTGACCCTCTCATGTAACTTCCATGTAACACGACTCAAAATGTAACTTTTACGTTACTTTTAGGACTTATTAAAATATTTAAATATTTTCCTATATTTTAGCTTTTGAAATACTTTTCTAAATTTGTTGGTGTATATCTTTCACATTATTAATTATATGTTTTTCTTTTTTAGGATTATCAGGCAATTATTTGATCAAAAAATATCACGATTCTTTCGAAGCTTTATTAATGGGACAGAAAACATTTTAAGTTTTTTGTAATAAAGTGTCATATTAGAGTATTAGTGTTGTTTTCCACATAAAATGGAAATGTAACTTTTGTCGTGAAAATGTAACTTTTTGAGGTGTCTCATGTTACTTTTGACTATCTGCCACTGGCAACACTGGCTGTGATACTTTATCGTGGTTAGTGGTGTCTAATCTTATCATCTTCTATTGAAAATGGATTGAAATATTGATAACTTAATGGAATTTATTGAATTATTTACATTACATAAGTTTCAATTGTGTTAAATTACCATGTCAATAAATTATATACCCCGTGTGACTCAGGTAAATTCAATAAATAATCTATCCATCTGAAATCGTCGAAGGTCTGAAAAGTTTTTAACCCTGATTTGTAGACCTGACTTCAGTCAGGGCAATAACATCATATTCGTAAGGATAAAGTTCAGCATTTTTTGTGTGGCCCATGTAAATGATGCAATATAAAGTATACTACCTTACACTATAAAGTATATTACCATAAACTATTTACAACTCTGATAACGTGCTTTTAAATAATCATCATAATTATCATGTTATAATGTCCATGTTTTAGTTGGATTCCATACAATTAGATGAACAGTTGGAAGAGCTGTTCAAACAGTTATTATTTCAGGCAACAAAGTTTTTGGAGGTAAGTATTTCCTAATATTAAAATAGGGACCAACTAAGATAAAGAGTTTGTTACTATTACTAATTCACTATGCCATTTGCACCTGATTTTATTGATGCCATAAGATTAATAACATATATAATAATTTGAAAAAATTCAGCCAGGTATACTTCAACCAATTTTACCAGAAATTGAACTACTTCTTCGAGTATGTATATTCAAATATTCTATATACAATCAAAAATGTACTTTTGGACAGCAGATGCTATCTCTCAAATATAAGGGTGATAATTTTTCGCAAAGCAAGCTGTACTGGTACTTTGGCTACACAATTGGCTTGAAATATTTGAAGGAAAGAGCACTGTACAGTTTGACTAGCAATTCAAAAGTTCAGAATTTCTTTGGTCGACTAGAAACATTCCAACTAGTGGGTGATGTATTCAACTTCTTGAGGTTTATCCAAAGTGGAAAATATCCCCTTCTAATAGACTTTATTCTTGGACTTGAGTTGACTGCTGATAAGCTAACAAGAGAGGACCTTGCAGATTTTTCTTGGACCAGAGAATTGCTATGGCATAATTTTATAGTAAGTTTATTTTATATGACTTTGGAATCAAAATCAGGGAATAAATTCTGCATTTTAAACAACATTAAATTAAAAAGTTGCTTGTAATTAATTATGCTGAAAAGTGTGTACATAAAATATTAAATAAATAATTAAATAAATAAGGTGTTATAAAAATACAGCACTATATTTTTGACTACACTGAGTATCTTTTACTGATTATAAAATAATGGATATGGCTGCAACCCATTACATGCCCACTGCACAGCATGGGTCTCATCTCAAAGCTTAGAAAGCCTGGAGCAGCGACCATCACAGTTTTTGGAAGTTTTAAAGTTGCGCGTCTGGGTAGTAAGGCCTCTGACATGCTGTTACCTTACTATAACAACTAGAATCGACAGAATGATGGGTCAGAAGTATTCAACAAATTTTGCTATTATTGGTCACCCATCTCATTACTGGTGAAGGCAGGCGTAGTTGATTAAATGTCTCAAGAGCTTCTAAAAATGGTTAAGATGTTACTTAATAGTCAAACCACAAATATTGATTTGTGTATTTCAGGAATTGATTGGCACAGCTATCTCATTAATGAACTTTTTTGGATTGAAGAGAAGATTATCTAACATTTTGAAATACATGTGGTGGCGGAAACACCAACTGTCACTGACTACTCCTTCTTCTCCTACAATGACCTTAAATACTACTTGCGCCTGTTGTGATGGTAGACCAATATTGCCACATGTCATGGGATGCTCCCACATATTTTGTTACTATTGTCTAATGGTATGTGTATGTGTGTACGGTGTACGCTAAATACTTATTAGTATTGAACAAACCAAAGTCAATTTGAATTTTATAATGTGTCTACTTAATTAATTTAATGTTTAAAAATATAAACATCGATATTTTCTTCTTTTTTCAGGCGAATAAATTTGCTGATCAAGATTTTGCATGTCCAAAATGTTACTTCAGTGGAAAACACATAACTAAGTTTGTTATGGCTTGACATGAATATTATTCTTGTTATATATGATAATGAATGTAGTTGTCAACATGTGTTATAATTTATAGGGTATAGGTTTGTATTGCATTTTTATAAGATATTTTTATATCTCTGGTTAAGTAAAATTAAATATGTACTTTGGTTAATATAATTTTAAATAAAAATATTTATTTCACCATAAATTAATGATTTTTAAATATAATTTGTAAGATTGTCATAAATTAAATCAAAGATGTTCACAAAGACAGTCATCAAGCAGTTACATACTATGCTCCACATTTTATCTTTATTCCTAAATTTTTTAGCACAGATGATAGAAGATAATGTAGCGACAAAAAAAATAAGCTTATGGCACGAAATGTAATAAATAAGTCGCATAAAAAAAGATTTTATAAAAAAAAGTATGTAAGTACATAGAGATACTAAAAAAACTAATAATTCACAAAGTACATTCTACTGGAATTTATACATCATAATAAAACGACACAAAATGTAAAACACACAGAAAATGTTTTTTTAAAGAAAATAAATAAAACGATGACTTGAATAAGTGTATGTATTATAAAGGAATAAATCTACTAAAATTATACTTTCTATGTAGATTCTACTTAGATTTATACATTATTATAACAATCTGTCTTAAATGATACTTGAAAAGAAATTACGAATTAATTAAGAATAAAATATTAATAATTCTATGATAGGGTAAATCACAGTTGTGCATGGCATTGCATATTGAGAAACATATTTTGGCATTGAGTTATTATAACTAATAATAATAAGTTAAAACTAAACTAAACGAATTATATAAAGTTATAATAAGTCAATGTATTTTGCCAAAAAAGAGCAAGTATACAAAAAAATTTATAAAACTCATAGTAAGTCAGCTGAAGTTACTAAGCAAGGATTATGGATAAATTTATGCACACTATCTCCCACCGTCTAAAAAAATATAAAAGAAAATACCGGCCAAGTGCGAGCCGGACTCGCGCACTAAGGGTTCCGTAGCATTGTCTATACAAACGGCAAAAAAATCATGTCTTGTTGTATGGGAGCTCCCCTTAAGTTTATATTTTTTCTGTTTTATAATAGTTGTTGTTATAGGGCCAACAGAAATACTTCATCTGTGAAAATTTCAACTGTATCTAACACGGTTCACGAAATACAGCCTGGTGACAGATGGACAGCAAATTTAGAATTAGGAATTTAAAAGCCTTTGGTGGGTAGCTAAACTTTACAATATCCACACCACGATTCGAGGACGATGCATATTAGCGATACAAAATAACCTACAGGTATATATACCTGTACAGTAGGTACAGGTAGGTACAAAGTTAGTATTCAATGCTCGAAACAGTGATATAAGCTTAGCCGTTATTGAGAAAGAACACGATTACAGAAACACTCAAAAAGCCAACGACCGACTAAATAATGATATCAATGATGGTTGCTTGATGGTTGTCATATTATACCTATGGTGTGTTTATTTATTCACTCATAATTAAACATTCACGTCTTCTTCATTGCACTCCAGAAGTAACAAAATAAAGCTACAAATCTACACCGTTCTTATTAATAAAGTTTCTATACAATTTACTCTGTAATAACACACGACAATAATGTTCTAACTTCTAATGGTGGTTGTCTTTGCTGTTTTGGACGTTCGCGTGGAAACCGGTCTCCCAGTCGGCGACGTAGTTGACAGTGCGTACGGAGCCGTCCGGTTCCACCAGAGAATACTGACCTGGATCAATAAAACATAGTCTCAATTAAACATTAAGTAACATCGGTGGAACTAGATAACATGACGTTAGCTGGTTGTATCTGGTTAGCAGCAACTTAAATATACTTTATCACATGTGCCGGTGAGTGACACACAACAATATACTGAGTTCAATATATCATAAAAATTAGGAAAGAACGAAAGAAGAAGAAAACCTGATGGAAATGGCCTGGGAAGACATGCATATACTTTTTTATAACACACACACACACACACAAAAGCCTACGTCTATACTAATATGCCCAACGAGTATAGGTACTACGTCCATAAAGGTTATATGCTGATGGAGAGTGGACACCGTCGCCATTAAACACGTGTGAACCTACTAGACACAACCACACAAGTGTGCTACCAACCAACCTTATGGGACTGACGGACTTGCTACTATGTAAACATACCTTTTCTTGTAGTAAGTATAAGTTATAATGTTAGAGTACCTAATTACTTTAATATTTATTGATATCTTAAATAGACGAAATTTTCTGGAAAAGTGAAATAGAAGTATAACAACGGAATGTTTCGGGAATTGTCCTACAACCAGACCTCTGCCAGATCGAATAACATGCCATCATATATTTATTACTCTATTTTCATGCCATATCAAAGGTGACGGAAGTCCACTAATCAAAAGGTCACGACACAACCCACACCATTGAAGCAATCGTTTTTCTGATCGTGACATAATCTGCACTTTGTGACCTTGATACAGGGAACACGATTATGTGGAAATTGAATGAATTTAAATTACCAGTCGTGATGTAGGCAAGTAATAATGCCCTGAAACACAATGACTAAACCACACTAAGCCATGTAAAGACTAATGACCTTTCACTACGTCGCCGTCCCGTTCCTCCTTCTGCTGTTTAATGTCGCCGGTGTGGGGATCGTTGACGCCATATTCAAAAGCATATCTTGGATGGGCGTCCTGAAAAACAAAACAACAAGGTTTATTTAATAGTTCCTACGGTGGATATAAAATAGGTACCTAATTATTAGCTTATAATTATCATTACTGATTTGGCTGTCAAATAAAAATAGATATTAGACATACCTACCCACTACCTACCTATTTAAATTAAGCTCGATATTAGTCCATTTATATAACAATTTCTTTAAATTTGTTCGCGGATTGTTGCAAAGTAGATTAATTCTTGGTTTGTAATAAAAATTTCTGTCACTACAACAGCCAAATCCATTGCTAGATCATTTCGATCTGTAGGTCAAGAATTATATTATGCATTTAAATTATTCATAAGATAAAAGTGGCTGTGTTTTTTTTGGATTAGCCAGTGTAAAATAACGAAACTTGCTGAATCTAAAAAAATTAACATTCGCCTCATGTCAGCCTGAACGAAACTTATTTTTTTTAAAATCTTTTATTTAACTTCACTCGTATGTATGTAAGTATGTAAGTATGTCCTGGAATCTTGCAATCAATAATTCACCCACTTCCACTGAAGTTTTGAACCTTGTGGTGAACCTTGTGGAGTGTAATATCAGAAGTAGGATATAGTGGGATGTTAGTCAAGCTAAAGCGTAGTACGAAACAGTTTTAAAAACACCAAAACAGTCCAGGGCCACTCTCAATCATTTTGCTTTGCCTTTAATACCTACCTACATTACCTACCACGTACAAACGGCCAATCGCCAAATTTAAGTTGCACAATCAGTATGTAATGTCATTATTAATACTAGCTTCTGTAGTCATTTAAAGATTTAATACTTTCAAAATATCTGAACCTGAACATACCTATAGGTACTGTCCCTATTATAAAGTGGTTGAAGTAAATTATTTACTTTGGGTATAATTTTCATCGTCAAATCAAACTTTAAGGGAGGTAAAAGCAGCTGCTAAATTTAAAGGAATAATATGCTGGCCGTTGCGTAAATGAACAATTTAATGCAGGTCAGTCAGTGCAGCGAGTTAGGTAAGTGACGAACTTTTATTTGAGTTTGAGCTGGTCCGATGGCGGATACCTACGAATGATACGATGCAACAATATGCCATTAAAGAGAAACCATTAAATAGGAAATGGTCTAACGGTTTTTGTTTTTGGTAGATAGGTAGGTACTTATGCAATGAACATAAATACTTGTGGGTACATTAGGTAGTTTAGGGGCGTAGCTAATTTAAATAACGTAACAAAACAGAGTTTACCTAACGTTGCACAACGCTGTATGAATTTAATAAAATCGAGTGACGAATCAAGATTAGTATGCGCCTATGTGGTTGAATTGAAGTGGTGGAAGCCGTCTGCGCTGGTCAATTCCTGGCCATAATCAATTTGATTATGTCACTAATATCGCTGGAATGAGATAACCACCATGTGTAGAAATATTGACTTTGATAATTATCTACCAATACTGTACCTAATTAAATGTATGCATGAACCTATGTATGTACCTATGTATGTAGCTAAGCTAACTAATATAACCTACGCAAAAACATTATTTCTTCGAACTTACAGGTGTCTGAGCAGGACTCTAACATGAAGACAAATTACTCACATGTCAATTGTGAAAACGTTCATTTAATATTTAGTTCAACCAGTTCTCCAACGTTATTGAACGCAAAATTAAATTGAAATTATGAATTGGTAGTTACGAGGTTCTTATTTAGTGCAAGGTGTTGCAAAATACATGACTAGGGTATCTTTTCAGTTCACATGTTCTTGCTAAAAACTTTAAGGTTTTCTCTCTACAGGTTCTTTAAAGGTGTATTTTAACATGCAACCATGATAAGAGCATAAACATATCTACCTGTGTTTATTGCTTTCACCTGGTGTTATTTTTATTGTTTAATTATGTGTGTTTGTAGTGAATAATAAAGTAGGTACCTATAATTATTACCGGACTGCGCGACGCAAAAAAGGGCACTTATTGTGTTTATCACAAAATTTACTACTTGTTGCAAATGAATACATTCTATTGAATATTATGAAATATTCAAACAAACTTTTGTCCCGTATCCCATATCATTAATTTCCGGGAACGCCTACAATATTATCATAAAAAAATTAAGTCAAAATACATCAAAAGGTTTTCATGATAAGTCTAAACAATTGGAGAACATACATTGATGAATCATTCATCTTAAATCCAGGAAACAACCCATGGTTTATCCTGGAATGCCTCTTGATAAATTTAAATTATCTACAATTAGGTTTATCTTATAAAATATAAAAAGAAAAAGGAGAAACATGTCGCACCTATTAATTAAAAAAAAAAAAACCTTTGCTGCAAATTGCAAATTTATCAGATAAAGTTTGAGAACAAGTCTATACTAACCAAGAGATCCTCGCTACTTTTTAGGATGACCAGTAGATACTTATATTTGATCCGTCTCATGGGTATATGCATATTTGTACCAAGTTTCATTAAAATCGTTTTGGTAGTTTTTGATTTGAGACCGAAATTGAAAAAAAAAAAAGATGTATTCAATGTACAGACGCGGACTCGTTAGAGTTTTATTATAAGTATGTAAAGATTAGTTGCTTTATATTATTTAATTTTATGTCAATATTTTTGAACATCAGCTTGTTATAGGGTTACGACCATACAACATCATAGGTGAGTAGGTACTTAATCTTAAATTATCCAATTAATCAGATACTCACGTAGTTCTCCAAGAATTCTGTGTGCACATTTTTGGCAGCATGCGCCACGCTAGCAACTTGTCCAATGTGCGCCACTTGTGCGACTTGGGCCACAGGAGCTACAGCTATAGCCGCAGGTGCGTGCTGGGTGATCACTGGCGCTTGGTGTTGGGTATAAACTCGTGCCGCGTGCTGGGAATAAACAGGCCTGGCTTGTTGGATGACAGGTGTCGAGTATTGAGACACTGATGATGATGAATACTGAACGGTCGGTGCAGAGTAAGTCACAGCTGGGGCGGCGTATTGGGCAAAAACTGGAGCGCGAGACACAGCAGGAGCTGAGTATTGTGTAGAGACTTGAGACACAGAAGGACCTGTGTAGTGAGCGGACCCTTGAGATACAGAAGGGGCTGTGTATTGTGATACAACTGGAGCGGATACTTGAGCAGGTCCTGAGTATTGTGCAACTACCGGTTCCCTATAAGAAGATATCGGTGAAGCTGTCGCGATGGTAGCGGCCGAATATTGGTTGTACTTATTGTCGCCGTTGTCCGACGTAAAAACTTGAGGTGATTGTTGTCTGAGCGCGGGAGATGTTGCGTATCCAGCTGAAGGTGCTGCATACACTTGAGACACAACTGGTCCACTTGGTTGAACGTTGGAGATAGAGTTCAGTGAAGCTTTTGCGAACGAGGATCCACTCGAGTACCCGAATTGCTGTGCGACCAAGTTTTGTGTTGCGTAGTTAATTCTTGCAGGAGCTATAGAGAACCTTGCTTGTAAAGGTGCTGCAGTGATCTTCGCTATGATGGGTGCTTGAGCGTAAGTTGCAAGCGGCGTAATGCTCCTTTGAGCAGGGTATCCTTGTGATTGTTGATTTTTTGAGGAATAAGTGCCGCTGGATACTTGTCCTTGGTATTCCGCTGAGGGTTGTG
Organism: Carterocephalus palaemon; assembly: GCA_944567765.1. Lineage (NCBI taxonomy): Eukaryota > Metazoa > Arthropoda > Insecta > Lepidoptera > Hesperiidae > Carterocephalus > Carterocephalus palaemon. Next base: position 5,392,882 of record OX155643.1, on the reverse strand, counting down.
TTTGAACTGTCGCTGGTTGAAACAAGATGTTCTGTGAGTAGCTTCCACTGTTTGAATATCCAGCATGATCCGTTGCAACAGAATGGGTGAATAAGGGTGCTGTCGTCGCTTGAATATCATTGGTAGTCAATTGCACAGCAGGTGCAGGATACGAGTAGCCCGAGTCTCCACATCCTTGTGTTCTTTGAACTTGACTCAAATGGTAGTTGAGATCAGGATCGTGGTACGCACACACGCCGGCAAAAAGAACCGATAAAAGGATTGCCTGTAACAAATTATTAAATGTGAACTTTGTTAATTATTGGAAAATTAATTGGAGAACATTGAAAGTAAATTAAAATATTTATAGGCACATTGAGTAACAAACTTAGTTAAATCGCCGGACATGGTGAGATTTAATTAGGTCAAGTAGATACAATACTAAGAGACTGTCGCCTTTATTCTCCTTCGCTGTAGCACGAGAGCTAATTTACAAGCAACGATTTGGTATTTGCTATTTTCAATACCTAATCAAATGCGTGAGAATAAGGCACAAGGCAGCTTTAGTGGAACAAATGATCTTATCTATGGTTCCTGGTTACTTCATTGTAGGTAACTCACTGGGGATTTTAAATTGTTATTTCACGTATAAAGTATTCACTTATATTATTTCTACTTAATAAAGATATTTTTTCCTTTTGAAGAGTGCACAAAATTTTTTGAACAAAATAAATTTAATACTTTTAGCTAAGATAGAGTTTAAGTGCCACTTACCGATTTCATGGCAAGTCGGTAAGGCAACTAGATTACGATTACACTGTAAACGGTTTATAACATAAACATTTCACTTCAATGAGTGCTTTGGAACTTGAATTGTATTTGGCAAAGCGTCATTCGAAATGAGAGCAAAGTGGGCTTGCAAAGTCTTATATAGCGATCTCATATGTGTAAGAACGGGTCACACTTTTTCACATTCGCCGTCAGCGTTCGTACGTGGGCGCGGCACTGTACACTATGACTTAGTGCCTTGCTGTGATACTGTGTCACAGGAAGAAGATTGATATGACTGTATAGCTTATTTATAGCTAATTAAATAGTACTGAAATATAACGACCGTTTAATGATTAGAAATTAACTAGTAAATATGGTTGAAAACACCGTTTTACTAGTAGCTACAGGATACGCATTTGGCTCATTTTATTAGCACCTTTCTAATATAAAGGGTATATTCAGCTTATCAATTAGTTAATGTATTCACTGTCACTTCAACACAAATTAAAATCGAAGTAAAAATTATATAAAAACATAAATAATCAGGGGGGAAAACTACAAAGCTACAGACTCTTAACATGTTTTAGAACAGAGCTGGACTAGAATGAAATGAGTCAGACCAAGATGTCGATTAAATAAGAAGATACTACGGTGGGTACTCGTTAACCGAAAAAGTCTTTCTCATGCAGGTGCAACCAAGTCGGTTTCCTAATATTTGTATTTGTATGAACTCAGTATTAGGTATTTCGCTTTCAATTACATTAAATGTACGATTAGGTATGTCTAAGCTGAATTTACAAAACTGAACGCAACCTGAGGAGATAATTTAACTTGTTGGTAACCAACCGCTTGAAAAATTTAAAGTCAATTTCAACCAAATTGATCCATGGTTGGCAGATAATTAAATTAATTAATTTTTACTTTCTATGTCTTATGAATTTCTATTAAGATCATAATGTGTTGCACTCCTATCTTGTGTTTAATTATAATATCTTTGTTATCACTGAAATAAGTGCCTATATTATCTTGTCTACTTGAAACTTATATAATAATAATATAACTTAATATAATATGTATGTTCTCTGCGTAAGTTGTGCTTCCTTGTAAGTGACATTTTCACTCTGGCACACAACACCATTTAATTTATTTCGTATAATAATCTGTGAAATGTTGTTAGGATGCCTTAACTCTATTAAATAAATAAATAAAACCTTACCTGTACTTAGTTTTTTTTCTATTTTCCCTACGGTAGCTTAGATCTACAAGTTGAATGCAGGAAGCGTTACCTAACATCGATGATTGGTCCACGAGGCTGCATACTCGTATATGTGGCTGCGTAGATATGAGACTTGAAATTGAAATTTTGTGTAATGGGCGATCATTTACATGATTATCGAGTTTGACACACGTGCTGGTAAAACCACCTTAGTTACCGTTGCACCACAAGCTTTTTACTAGTGCATATTAGTATTACATGGCGATTTATTAGAGTTGCAAAAGAGCAGCCCAACCACGCTAACGAATTTCTGGAAATTGCGCCCTAAGGTATTAGTAAGATAATAGATAGCCTTTTTAAACAAATTGTATGTTAAGTTTTGCGAGAATCTAAAATAGTAGAACCTCTAGTAAACTTGCATGGCAAGGAAAGGATCCAATAATGGATACCGCCGTGCAGACGTAGGAAGAGAACCTTGATGTCCAGTAGGCTCATGTCTCCGGTCGCTGGTTCATACCTACTCAAAGAGTTTCTTACTTAATTAATTAGGTACTTGCTTTACTATAGTTACTTAAGTTATATACGGCATCAGTGAATCAGTGGGTTCACCTACTGGGCTATACTACATGTACCTAAGTTTAAAAATCTGAGTTATAAAGATACTGAAAAAACTTAAATTATCTTTAAAATATCTTGTTTGGCCTGACGTTCACAAGGTATTTTAAATTACAAAATACGTGCCATTCATTGCGTTTCATATATAAAATATGACCAACATCGAATGTTTGACAAATGAAGTTTACAAAACGTAATTTGAATCTTTTCTGCAATCATTATAAATGTACCTACGTTCGAGTGGGAACCTATCTATTATAAGTTAGTAACTTATGAAATGACAATGTGGACAGTAGGTACGCTGTATACTGATCTGAGATACCTAATTAACTTGATGAATAATCGACTATTATCGTCACTGATAAAGATCAGTTATATGGGCAAAAGCGTTACAATTTTAATTCGTTGTCAGTGACATTGCTTCCATTATTATGAAATTTGTCTGCTCAGCACTGGTTTCTGACGTAATCGTTATGGTAGACAATTATACTCGTTAAAACAGGTACGAGATTATGTTACTAGCACTCGATGAGTGCGGATTAAGAGTACAGAAGTGGGTCAGGGGTTAAATGACTGAGATATGGATCTATTATATATATATATCTGGAGCTGCTTTGCTATGCTGAGTCACAAAGTTTTAAATAATTGACACAGCAAAAAGAGTTAAGCTTATGTTATTAATGGGGATCAGGAATAGGTCGACCGTAGTCGACCAATTAGACCTTGAGTCAATATACCTACTTACTCGTACACTGATCGATAGTTAAGCCGCCTCGGTCACGGCCGCTAGTTGGATGGCATCCAATTTAATTTAGATTTAGAATATTTGGAGTCATACTGTTGTTTTATAAATTATGCGAAATTGTTATGTGCCGCAAAAGGCATAAAAAAATCTCAAGCAGAAGCTTAGACTGTGGTGGGGCGATGAGTCATGACGAGTCATTACGGTGTAGTGTACGATTTCCCTTCAACCTCTTTCCTTTCTTTCTTCTGATATAATCAGAATTCGTTCATTAATTCTGACGTAGCCTAGGACAGTAGACTACTAGAATGTCTGAATTCATCTACGAATCTTAATGTAGGTCTCCTATAATCGGACATACCGCCTGCTATGATAAATATGCACCTAATTTTTTGCCGTGGTATTTACGCTTTGCATAGGGCAAAAATGGCTAAACTAGATAAGGCGATACTTTACGAATGACATCCTGCCGGTAAGACTAGAATATGCATGAATCTACATCAGATGTGGAATCGGAAGAGCTTAAATTGAAGTATGTATATTCCACAAATTATGTAGCTACTAGTGTGCGGCTTGTGTAGGACAACTCGAAAGGCTATACATAGTCTATCTTACTGTGAATAAAAATTTAACACTTAAATTTTTCGAAACAATTTCTCTAACTCTTTGAAGTTAAAATTTTTCCATGTTTGTTCCATAAAACATTTAAAATATGGACTTATTGTACCTACTATTCAGGGGAAAATTAATTTAAAAAAAAATGTTTTTGCTTTCGGGATTACTTACGAAAGGAACTCTATCCACTTTTAATAAGATAGGATCTGTTTAACCTTTGCATTGGGAAACCGGCAAATGTTTTACTTTACTTCGATGTATCCGAGTATTGTTGTGTTGACATCTCGATATGATATCGCACTCACGATTCTAATTCTTCCAGTTGTATTGTCCAAATTGCGGTTAAATAACAGTCAGAACTACTAAATGTTACAACAACCCATGAACTTTATGATTACGCGTAACTTATCAATATGATTTAAAAGTGCATAGTCTGGAAAAGCTATAAAACGTACCAAACGGTATCAATGAACTTTTTCTTTTGTATTTTCAATCGATTGGTATTTTGGTGATTACTCGTAAGTAATAAGTACTTACCCTTATCTTGTTCATATAAATGTGTGGTCTTATTTAACAGATAGCTAAGCTCAACATGGGTTGAGCGTCTATGGAGACGTCCCACTGCTGGGCACGGGTCTCCCCTACAGACACAGCTGCGGGAGGTCTGGAGCGTACTCCACCACTCTGCTCCAATGCGAATTGGTGGAAGGGTTAGTGGCCAACCCAGTGTCGAATGTTCTCAAGCCACCCGAAGGTCTTCGATAAGGCTTAACGATTGTTTTCACCATTGGAAACCACAAACAACCGGGACCGACGGCTTAATGTATCGCACATGAAACTTTACCACTAGCGGGCGGTCACCCATCCACAAATCGACCACACCTGTTGTTGATTATCTGTTTTGCTAACGCTTTGAACAGATAACAGGTGACTATTATATCAGCTGTAGTAGCCACTTTACTGCCTTGAAATAGAAAAAACAACATTTCATATGGTTTGTCTTTGTCGGCACCGGATTAATGTGAATTATCTGTGAACTCACCAGGTAATGTAAATTATTAACATCTACTAGCTGGACTAGGTAGTACATCGCAGTCCCTTCCTGTCTTTTTCCAAGTTTTCATGGGCAGTAGATGGTGCTGCATGCTTCTTTTTACCTTATATGCAACAAATATGTAATTATGTAGCTACATATTAATAAATGCGATCCTATATTTATTTCCATTACGATATGTGGTTTCAGTGATATGGTGCAATACGATAACGCTACTTGCCTACGTGTTATCTTAGCTCCACTGTTGACATCATGACACTATCGTTCTGGCGATCTTATCACACTGGCGCAGCCAGTCTGTAAGGGGCTGCCGAAAACGTCGAATCACGACTTTCTTTCTAAGAACTCTTTGGTAACTTGTTTAAAACCTGTATATATAGATACCTGGCTGAATATATATTCAGTCAGGTTCATATAGGAAACTCCCGGATATCTCAAGCTTGCTACTCGTATCTCTGTGAGTGTATTTGATATGTACGAGTACGTACTCGTAAGCTGGGTACCAACTGATCAATATTTTTCGGATTTTAGAGTTATTAGAGACCCATAGTACCCAAAATGTTCAGTAAGGTGCTAGTGATCACTAGTGAAACCTATGAAGCCCCCAGACTGTTAATTAGGTATATATTGGAGATTATAAATAATAATATTTGATAAAGAGCATGAGAAAAATAAATAACAAATGTGCTTGATATTGATACCAACACACTTTATCTAGTTGGCTGATGATGATGATGGTGAAACTTTTTCGTTACGTATGTAACTTAGTGGCAAAGAATTTTAACTTACTGTACCCCATATCGATGCGTAAAAATAAAATAAACAGGAGATTTATTCTTTAACAGCAACAGCGAAGATTCACTGTTTTATGTGCAGTTTAATTGTATTTTACTTATGGACCAACCTGTCAATATAATTTTTTCGCACTATAACAACGAAAATCCGTTAATACTATTAGAGGCTTAAGTTTAGAAAACGAAGAACATAATCTAGGGATGTTGTTGTTATAATCTGACTATTTTGTTGACTCTACCAATACCATTACTAAGTATTCAGTTTAGAATGTGAACTATAGCCCAGTGGGAGATTGCAATAAGCTTGACATTAAATGAGTTACTACCTACTGACCTCTAAATGTATAGATGAATGTGAAAAACAAAATCACTAATAAATTTCTAATCTCTTCCAAACAACAATTTGTCCTATTGCTATTTGCTTTCATAACAATTGAAGAACACATTTTCAATCTACTGAAATCATTAATGTACTTTTTTTTTGTTTATCAGTAGCAGGTATAATTGAGAACCTGAGAAACATTAGAAAAGTAGACGTTATTTAGTTTCGTCATAAACACTATACCGATAAAAGTACCTACTACTAAATTGCGTTTCGTATCTAATGTGATTAACAATGTTTTGAGAAATACCTAAATCAGAAAAAACGTATGCAGTGGTCAGCCAAGTAGCAATATAGCTACAGATATAAAAAAATATTTATGAGAAATAACAGCACTGCCTTGTTGTTACAATTTCAAGGTACGTTTTAAAATCTATGTCATTGTTACGAATATATTATGATTTATTAAGTATGTATTTAAATTTAAACACTAACACATTATGATTGCGGAACAGTGGAGGGGGGCCAACCCAGTGTCGAATATTCTAGCCACCCGAAGGTCTTCGACTATGCTCTAGTCCTCCCGCAGAATTTTCTGTGGGGGAGACCCGTGCCCAGCAGTGGAACGTCTATGGGTAGCAGCTAGGTACTCATTAGGACAAGAACCTTATAAAAAGTACATTTTAATTATTTTACAAATAGTCACATTTCTTATGATATATCTCATGACACATATTATGTAGTAAGATAGTTACACAAGCTTTTGTTTTACCCAAAGCTTCATAGGTATATTACATATTATGGTATTGTAGGTGTATTTGTGATAAGGGTTCGAGTATAAAATTTAATTATGAATTAAAATGCACACGTGCTTTGTTATCAAGTGGTTCGAGCAACGGTTGTACGCATATGTAGTAATTTACGTCATATTAAAGGGCTCTAGATTCAAGCTCCACGCCTTGCAAAAGTTGCAGACCCTTACACGTAGCACTCAAAGTTTCTTCAAATTTATATTATCTCTACTACGTAATTTGAAAATCGAATCCAAAAAATAACGAGAGTTACACGATTAAACAGAAACGAAGTAACGAAAGAACACAAATATAAATCAATTTGAAGTTCGATACCATTTTTTTAAAATGATTTATTGTGTAAGGGAATATTCTGTTACTTACCAAAACACTCTAATGAGTACACTTAAATGTTAAATCAATATTCAACGAATCGACTACATAATTATGAATTTTACAGTAGCAGGTTGAGTACCAATATTGTACGCGCCCAAGCTTCACAAGTTGCGTAAAGTACGAGTACGCCTCTGAATACATTTTCAAGCGTTTTATCAATAGCAGCAATTGTATGAGTGTGCACTCACGCTAAAGTACTGGTATCGATAAGAGTTACTTTGTAACTTATTATAGGGCAATAGAAGTAATTATAAGATTGTATCAAAGACATTAAGCTTACTATGGGTTTTAATGACAACCAGATGCTATTTTCTATACGAATAGAAATAAGTAGGTTAGAAAATAATTTGAATTTGAATTTTGAATTTGAATATTTTCCTGGAAGCGTTATCAGACAATAGTAACTTAGGCAGTCAGACGTTTTTTAGGAATGTTTGTAATCCTATGTTTCCAAGTTCAGTTCTATTCGAAGATATTTTTGTGACAGATTATATTTACTAATGGTCATCCTGAATTCCTATGTTTGGTTAACGTACAATATAAATACAGTTAACCAGGAAAATCTAGAGCCATGGATGAATTTAACTAGTGTGCAAAGTGGAGGTGGAACTTTACATATTTAAAGAAAAAAGTAAGTACTTCAATCAATATTGATAAATAATTCAAAATTCTATTATTGTTCTAGTATTTATAGATTGTCGACATCGTGCTCGGGTATGACAGAACAACGATGCTAAAATGATGAAAAGATAAATAAATTTTCATTCAACGTAGCCGTAGTGAATCGACTGGCTGTTCTGTGATCCACATCAAAATTTTCCAATAAGACAATCAATGGTATGTAAGCGTGGTCTTCAAAAAGGTTTCTTCTCACGAACGCCATGCAGCTGATATTGTTGCCCTTATGTTTCTCGTAATATGTAATTTTGCAGCTAAATGGTCCTAAATTTCATTTGACCTATTGTTTGTAATAAATAATCTGTTTCGAACTTTAACCTCGTTTATTCACGCCGTGTTCGCAACAAATTGAAATTGTTTAGTTTTCAATTATTCTATTTTAATAATGCTTCGAAGGTGTTCGAAGTTTGATGATACTTTGGATGGAATTACGAGTATTGACTTTATCAGGTTTTTTTAACGGTTTGATATTTTTCATTCTGGAATTTTGGTAGTAATTTTTTCACTGTCGCGTTGCAAGCTTGTAAGCAATAGCAGGCAATTGGTGGCCGTGTTACATGTTATATGTAAACCTTCTAGAATTAAGAGATAATCAAGTACAGTATATGAAATACAGGAGCCGAATACTCGTGTTTTACGAGGCTAATTTGGCAAACGAGTTTGCTAATCAATAAAAACCCTGTCACACTAATATTGTCTAGTATTTAAAAGTACGCACAAATAAATGGAGCTGTTTACGTAACGTACCAAATCTGGCGCGAGGTTTCAGATGTAATTGGATGTATTTCTTATTTATACAAGGTTAACTCACTAAATATTATGTTACTGGAGAAAGGTTTGAAATGAATACTGTTTAAGAAATTAAATTTGTGCCTGCCAGTAAAAATATTAGGTTACTAGATAATTATCTGGTTACCAGGTAGTTTTGTTTTTGTTTTTTTGACACCTTCCACCAGCTCTAACAATCACACTAGGGTGACTGGTAGAAAATGCCATGGGGCATTAAGTCCGCCTTTTGTAAAGTCTTTTTTCAGGATTTTTCAATAAAGCCTTAAATAAATAAAAAAAATAGTTACTCGTATGTGAATAGGAATCTCCCAAAGAAATAGAATAATATTTCAAACTTAAATTCCTTAAATTTAAATAAAACAAGTAAGAGTGCTAGTCAAAGTCAGAATTCAAAACTGTAGTGTAAATAGTGTTAAATAATTTGAATGGATGTTATATTAAAACTCAATAGAAACAATAAAAATAATAGTACCTACATATAAAAATTATCTGTTATTACAAAATCATTGATTATGATTGAATGGTAATTGGCATTTGATCACCTATAAATAAGCCGTGTGTGGTAGTGAGTGTACATGAAATATTTAACAATAAAACATAACAAAATGGATTGCTTAAGTTTAGCCAACTTAAAGGCGCCGGTAATTGTACTTAGTAAGGACAAGTGCACGGTATAATTCAGATTATCGTGTATTAACTTAAAAGCAGAAGCCAAAAATCTGACAGTTACTGGTAATTATTAAGGTAAACTTTCAAGGTAAACTTATTTTCAGGGATAAACAGAATGAATCTTGCTGCCATTCTCTCATCGATGTGTTTGAAGAATTTACGAAAACAGCTGTTAAAATATCTGTCAAAGATTTTCACAATATTTCTATACAATTTGTGTACTCTATACATGTTATTTAAAGTACTAAATGTGCTTTAAGGTATCCATGTAATTTGTAATGCTGTATTCAAATGTTCAAGGTTAGAAATTACAACTCTTGACGTTTTAATATTAAACCAGCTGCTTGACATAGGTGGTATAAGGAATTTTGCGAATAATTAAATGAAACATTTATTATAGATACGACAGATATACGCTGATCTACAGACACTTGCCCAGACATACCTAAAGCATGCATAACATGCAATCAGTAACTGAAAAAAAAGCTTTGTGAAATTCCGGTGTTACTATAGCATCTCCACTTGGACACTCACTTCCTCAAAAAAGACGAATCTTTGCCGAAGTTCTTATGGACGCTGCAAATTTGGCGAATCTCTTGGAAAAACGTGTTTTTAGACCAAAGTATCAATTAGTAAAACCTGTTAAGTATATACATACTATGTTTCGTATTTTCGTAATAATTTTATATTTTATGAAAACAAGGACAGAAAATCCAATTTAATAATCTAGTAAGTAAATTAATTTCAGTATCAATATTTAACTCTCCATGCAGGTTTATTTGCGAAGCAGGAAGCTCTAGATCTAGCTCACGAGCTAAATGTTTAATCTTGTTTGCTTTCATTTCACTGACTGTATCGGTTTATAATATTCTGTAACTTCGCTGTATTGCCATTTCATAGTATAGTATGTTTGGTGACAAATATTTTATTTTCCGGTCCCAATTGCATTTTTCCAGTGTTTAAAGACCTTGAGTGGTCTAAAAATTACTAACACGTGGGTTGGCTGTTTCGAGACCCACCACCAACCAACCATCTATTTCCATCTGTACACAAATCCATAATAGAGAACTCCTTTTTAATATGTTTTAGTAGGGAAATGCTTATCCGCGCTTTGTCTGAAATGGTCGTACATAGAAACAAACACGTATGTGGCACTCTGTACAATAGTCATAATACCAAGCGGCACCTTCAGCGTTGGTTTGAGATGCCTGAGGTTATCCTCAACCTCGGAGAAGGTCGGTATTGTTGTTGCAATTGATACCCAAGAATAAGGTAATCATAATCATTGTACTAATATTTCGTAGTTTTGAAGTAAGATTTAAAAAACAAATCAATGACCTTCCGAAAACGGTTGATTAGAGAAAAATCAATCTTTCTTATTAACTATAGGAACGGAACGCCCGCTCATAAACCATTCAAACAACCTTCAAAAAATTTGGTACAATTAACTTACTTATTTATTTTGTTATATATTTGCGTTTCAATATTCTGCTTTGGCTAATATAAGCTTATTAATAGCGAAAACTCCATAAAACATTGGGACAAAAGTACAGTGCTTAAGAAAATAATATTATTATTCTTTCTGTGTTAGACTGTGGTTGCGGTAATCGCAGTAATATTTTCGTATTGGCATTAGTCGCTCATGTGTGGTTCAACCTTCCAAGGCAGTGGGTAAGTAGATCGCGACGTGCACAAGATAATCGATCATACGCCGACAAACCCATTGCATACCGCAATCTTCTTTTGCCCAACGACAGTGTTTCAGATCCATACCAATATTATAAATGCGAAAGTAACTCTGTCTGTCTGTCTGTCTCGCTTTCACGCCAATACTACTGAACCGATATAAATAACATAACATAGGCTATTTTATAATTGGTAAAAATTGTTGTAAAGGGTTGAAAGGGGTATGAAAGTATTGTCATTTTCAGAACTAGAAGCATTTATATTTTAGGCTGCTATAAATAAATATGGCATTCAAAGTTTGTAAAAATATTACCCTTAAGGGTGTAAAATAAACATAGGGGATTTACGGATTCATTACAAATTTGTGGAGCTAAAGTTAACGCGTTAAGAAGAATCTATTATTATGTCTTATTCCACGCGAGTGAAGCTGCGGGCGTCCACTTGTATTTATTTATGAATTATATTATTTGCTCTTGACACAACTAACATGGCTGGAAATATTTATAAAAATTATTATCATTAGTATCGAATTTATGCTCCTATTGTTTAGTTACAAAACTTGTTGGCAACTTTTGAATACTGATAGTACTGTTGTTACCTGGGATTTGATAGATTTATTTTAAAGATTATAGCTAGCAAACGAGCATGGATGAAAACTTTAGCAGCAGAGTCAATTAGTGACAGTAAATTCTATTAGTTAGTGGTTACAGTGTAATTAGCAAGAATCCCGTTCTAACTTGGTAATACATTTGCTACCCTGCTACTGGTGTAGAAAAGTATAACCGGCAGCCATATATTTCCAACTGAAACTCACTATAAAATAATTATGACATGGCTCATATGGTACTTGGTACCTTGGGGCCCTTGAATAGTCCTTTACCAACTAAGTTTAAGATTTTACAGGTATAAAGGTTTTTAGCAAAAATACTTAACTTTGCAGCCAGTATTTTCATAAATTTATGTCATTGTGTTCATCGCAACTTAGTACCCATAAAGTAATTTTCGGCTTAATAAAACGGCAGCAAGCACTTGTTTCATTCTTCAAAGCTGCTCTATCATGCATAAATATCGAATACTTAAATTAGTCGTTCATGTTCAACAACTTTTTATTAGTATTAGTACATATATTGCGTAATCAAGCCCGTGTACTGGATAGTTTTGATCCAATTAATGATCTTAAAGGTAAACCTATTGAAACGATATGCGAATATTCTATATCGTTAACTAGGTTATCCTTTTGAGGCATTTTGAGACATAGCTTAATAAAAAAATGTTATGTGGTTCATAACTTAGACAGTTATAATTTTAGTTTTCAACTTACCGAGAAAGTTAAACAGTTGCAAGACTACAATTTTCTGATCCAAGATCCATTATGTGGATGGCGATGTGCGGTCGGACAGTTTCATGATGCTAAATAAAACACCTTTTTTCCATGAAGCAAGTTATAATCGTAATGTTTGTTGATAATTTCCGAAGGTAACACAACGCCATCTACACAATGCTTAGTGGACTACTTAGTAAGGTTTAAGAGATTAGTATTGTAAGCAAGACTGCAGCTTGAGTAAGCATTCAAGTACTGATTCTGTTGTTGCAGTTATAGTACAACAGGTGTAGTATTTGAACACATACAGGGATTGAAATTACACTTTTGCAAGCAGTCTATTAGATTAGCTGTAAAATATAAGTTAGTTTTTTTGACTTACAGAACCCTCACGGACCTAGTCACTTTAGTTTTCTTTATTTACTTTGAAACTTCTTTAACAATTTATACATTAAAGTAAGTATATATATGAAAATATGTAATTCTTTTGTATTTACTTTGTTCCTGGTTCGTGTTTTATCAGGCGGTTATTAAAAAAACACACACGATAAAATCACCCATCAAAAAATATAAACGTTCATATAAAGGACTTCAACGCGCCCGGATATAATTGAATAGTATTTCACCATTTCAATCATGTTACTTATATCGTTTTAAAATTTTATTTATATCGAAATAATTACTGTTATGTAGAATAACGATTATATACTTTCACATATGTCTTCTAATCGGAGGTTAACGATAATATGCGAATAATGTACCTAAATAATGCAAAATTAATCTATTTTATAACTAAATCAGATATAAAAAAGGTCATTCTCAGTAAACCTTAAATTTCAGTTACCAAGGGCAACGTTGGGTTTCGATTTATTGGAAATTCCAATTGATTTGTTCAACAATAGTTTATTTGAAATTACAGAAGAATAATTTTAACGTAAAGAATACCATAAGGTCTGGCATGTCTTTGTAAATTAATTAATTTAAATTGTAGAATTTTTAAATAAATAAATAAAGGAGAGTAGATACATACATATATAATTTATTTCAAAAAATCTGATTAAAATACTATAAAGGAGACCGTTGATTATTCTCAATTGCGTTAAACGGATTTTACGTCGGCTAAATCAGCAGTTGATGGGGTTTCCTCTGCGTCTCGCTTGTACGCGCCATATCCGCCATACCCGGCCGGATGATGCGTATTTTTATGATCGTAATATTGGTGATTACCATTTACTTCTATGTGATGCTCGTATTTATTTTGCTTGTGATCGTAACCCAAGCTGCTCATTTCCTTATGATGCGCTTCAAGCTCCGCTATCTGCTTCAGACGTAAGAACTCAAGCAGCTCGTCGTAGTTACCGAATTCCTTTTTCTGGTGGATACGCACATTCTTGGGAAGTATTAAAATCTGACCACCAGCGCTGCGCGTGTAGTCTCTTCCTCCAGTTTTCAAATACCGATAGTCGAGTACCCTGATGGGTTCGATGTAGTCAGGATTGTAGAAGTCCGATACTATCCTGTAATTAAATAAATGATTTATTCCATAATGTAATTTTCATGTGTTTCGTTTCGACACTCAAATAAAAATAAGATATTTGTTCTCTTACCTATCTACTTTCGATTGATCTTTATGGCCCTGAAACAAAAAAGTGTACTTAGTAAAATAGAATGTGGGTACCGATAATTGGCGCAATAAATTATTTTTTTTCTACACAATCTAGTTCAACCAATTCGATGTCTAAACTTTGATAGAAAATTATTATTATATATATTTAGATAGATTTGAAATGGGATGAAGAGGTAATTAATTACTTAAAGTTATTACATAGACACCACATATTGAAGTGCTCATTCCACACATATTTCTATACAAAAGTAATGTGTAATTATTCAGCCTCAGCAAATGCAATTCTGACCATCTGCCAAACATCCTTTAATTAGGGATCTAATAAATTTTCTCTTTATATTTACATTCAGTAAATAAACTTAAAAAACTTAACTTGTGGTGCTTTAAACCACATGTAGCAAAATAAATATAAATAAAAATCAAATGCCAACGTTTATTACTTCAGCACAAGTCATCGATCATTATAACTGAGACAAAACTTAAAACCCCATAAAAATTGTTCAAATTGATCTTGCAAGATTTGAAGCGTTATTAATAACAAATATTGGAATGTTGTACAATCTTCGATCGCTCGAATTTGGAATTGTGGGTGACATAATTCATTCATGTTCTTCGTGTGTGATCGAAGTGTACAACAGTAACTTACTCGAATGCTATGCAGATAAACGTCGTGTGCTTGCTTATGTTGTGCGTGGCCGTGCTCATGGTGCACCTCGTCTAAGCCATACACCTGCACGGGCGGCACCGAATCCTCTGCCTCGAGGTCCTGGCCAGCACCCGCCCTCGCCAGAAGGAATGTTACGACCAGCAGCTGTTAAATAAATAAATAAATAAATAAATAATACACTACTAAACACACTCACCCCCCACGGTAGGTCTAGGTCTGTCTGATGTGTAGCAGACACACAGAAAACAACACAATTTAACATACATGACCCGAGTACAAATATTTATCTGCGAAATATCTGCCCCAGTCGAGATTCTCTCAGGCAGGATCTCTCACCACCACGCCACGGACTCGTCATATATGCTGTTCACATAAACCTTTTTTGAGACAATTTTGAGCTATTACGTCAGATTCGAGAGACCATTTCATCATATACATAATATAAGCTTTTAGCGCTCATAGCTCAATGGCTCGTATTGCTCATAAGTGAGTGAAAAAAGAGTGTGAAACGCTTCCTTCAAGGCAAGCAACGCACCTGTGATACCCCTTGTGTGGCACGTGTCCATAGACGACGGTGACCACATACATCAGGTGGTATGTCTGATTGTCCGTCTATATTATTTTAAAAAAAAAACGTTGGGCGCCGGAATGAGGATTGGTAGCCCCCAGTGCTTCGGAGCGCACGTTAAACCCTCCGTCCCGGTTGTTTTCAATTACATACATTATACTTGAATTGGCACGCGCCAAGTTTAGTTAATTCTACTCTACGATAGTTTCCTTAGTAGTTAACTTAGTAGTTTCCTTAGTAGTACTATATTAGTTTCCTTGCAAACTATCACCAAGTGCGATCAGATAAATGTGTAAAACCAACTATTCCCAGTTAAACCTCAAACTCAATACCTCAATACTCATATATCATCACAAATAATCAATACTTATATATCATCATCAAAACCTCAATACTCATACTTCACGATAGCAGGTAATAATGATGAATCTCAATATTATCGTTAAAGTATTAGTCAATTTTTTAAAAATTCGATTGCTAATCTATATATATAAAAGGAGAAGGTGACTGACTGACTGACTGACTGACTGACTGACTGACTGACTGACTGACATATCAACGCAGGGCCTAAACTATAAGGGCTAGAAACTTGAAATTTTGCACAGGGGTTCCTTTTATAACGTAGGGGAGCACTAAGAAAGGATTTTTGAAAATTCACCCCCTAAGGGGGTAAAACGGGGGTGCAAAGTTAGTATGAAACTTTGCCGTTTTTGAAGTCGTTAGACGGGTAGACGTCGTTAATGGGTCTAATTCTACGCGAGCGAAGCTGCGGGCGTCCACTAGTTAAATATAATAGTAGTTTCAGTCAGAGCTTATAATAATATTTTTATACATCTTAAATTTTAAATTTTCAAACAAACTTACATGAAACATAGTGAACGCGTGTTGTGCGTTAATTTCAACCTACAACTGCGATATATTTTCTCATTAATCATTTTATTATGCTGTTAGAATTTCGTGTTATTCACAGGATCTATGTAATTTTGTACCGGATCCAATGGTATTGATCAATTATTTATCGCTAGAAACGTAACTGTGCCTGTAATTACTGTATTTGAGAACGTATTTGTGTACAACATTATAATAATACAGTGTAAACTCTTTATAACGTCGTTCGTTATAACGATAAACTCTCTATAACGTAGAAATTAGTACAATTTGGTTGGTTTACCATAAAACCCATACATTAATTCACTCTCTATAACGCATCAGCCATTCTCTATTACGAATAAATATCTTCATATTTAGACATCAACTACATATTAAAACAAAACAAAACTAATCTTTTGAGGTGCCGCAATTTCTAAGAAAGATACCTGAGGTCAAAAACAGCTATCTAGCTTTTGTTATTGTTAATTGCCTTAACACGTGTGCTATTCATAGATTACATTGGCTGTAGGAAATTTGGTCTCAATTATTAAACGCACCATCGTCACCTATCGTGTCGTAAACCAACACGTCAGGCAAAGTTAACAGAATATAAGTGTTTAGAATAATTTATCTATTGTATTGATAGTAATAAAATTAGAAATAATTGTAATTAGTTACATTTGGTATACTTTTTCTCTTCTATCCCTATAACGAAAACTCTTTATAACGAAAGAAAATGCTCGGTCCCTTGAAATTCGTTATAAAGAGTTTACACTGTATATTTATTTAACATTATATTTAATAAAATTTCACATATAAATATTAGAATTAATTCAGATGTAAATAAATTATAACATGCAATGAGTAAATTTTTCATTCTTTGTTCTTAGCAATTATAATTCAATTATTTTTATTCTCTCTTAAATTATATTATGATATTCGTTTTGGCAGGTATAATGCTACTCGTATGTTCGGTAACTTATGATGCTTGGATGCAATGGTTTCCTTCTGCGAGCAAGTTGAGTAAAATGAAGGAGGAGCGTGACAAATCGAAGCTATTGCAGATGATCCCGTACACTACATATAGATAAAAGTAGACGGAGACGGGCGATAGGAGACGAGAATCTGTACACCTTCTCGTCAGGGCTTCTAAGGTGTACCTAAATCGAGACTGCAAGCTGCCGCTGGGTTACTTTCGAGAGTGTTACGCGGTCTGCAAGTCACTGATAGGTACTTAGGCCAGCCGTAACTCAGGAAATTTTAATTTGCCACGTAATAATCCCATGGAAAACTTAACCCCAGGAACATCTCTTTGGCATAGCCCTTTTTCATGCTCGTCCTCCTGACGGGTCCTCTGTAAGGAGCTCCCTAGGCCATAATCTCCATACTACCAGGGCGACGAGAGGTACTAGTCACACTGACATTTACGCAAATATCAGGAAATACGCAACATTTACCTACCTACCAGCTCGCCCATCCACGAAGCCAGTATTGCTTTGTGGTTACTAACACAATATATTTTTGAACATACATATTTTTGGACATAAAAAATTGATACTTTTCGGTAAATTTAATTCATTAATATCTAATAATTTTATTTTATTTCAATTTAAATTTAATTTAATATATCTTTATTTCAGGCTAATGACCCATAAGTATACAATTCAAATATAATAATACAGTTAAAAAAAAAAACTAAAATACAATATACATGACAATTTTGACTAAAACATAAAATAAATATTAATAGTATATTTAATAGTATCTACTAATCGATATAAGACTGTATATATGTAAAAGCGAAAAAACCACTGAGTACACAAAATATCTCAAAAACTACTTGACCGATGAATCTGATAATTGCCAGTGCGGTAGTTTTGTTAATCATATTATTATATTATTATAAAGTATGACCTAATAGAAGGTTTTTAGAGATCAGTCCCTAAGTTGGTAGAATAGGTGAGAACACAAAAACGATACAAATGGGTGCTCTGCGAAAAAATGAACGTCCTATTTCATTTCTATCAGAAAATCACACCCAAAAAATAAAATAAATGAATAAAGTTGGTAGAATAGTTAAACGATGTTTGTATCAGTCTTTTTAATATGAAAACGATATTGTGTATATATGAAAATCTCTGTGTAAAAAAAGGGCGACCGAATTCAATGTTTGCAGAAAATGACAATCAAAGAAAGTGGCAGAATAGTTGAACGAAGTTTGTATGGACAATTTTAAAATTACGACAATGAATATTGGTGTTCCAAATTCCATGGAACAATTTATTAATTAATGGACGATCATGCAAAAAAAATCTAAACAATAATTTCTCATACCCACAAGGTGTAAAAAGGTCGATATTTGTATGTAAAATCGGTGGGTTTTGAAATTAATTTAAAAGTCCATAAGTTTTAGCGTTTTCTGGTAGTTAGGTTTTCTGAATAGGCGAAAAAATTTTTGTAAGAATTCTGTAATCATTGTGTCAATCACGAATCGCACCTTTGCAGCATTATTATGGCTGCAAAGGTTCAATTTCGATCCACGCGTCTAACTGCAGTCGGCAGAGACAGACGACTAATAGTAAATGCAGTCGGGCTTCAGTTGCCGTCGCATGGACTCCGAAGCCGGCAGGCATTGCAGTTACGTCGAAGCATCACGATCTTGGGGTTGTTTTTTTCAATATATAATGAACAATCAAACACTGCAGGTTTTATTGCAAGAAGAAGAAGACGACGAGAACTTTAAGCTGAAAATCTATACTGCCATTGTACTTAAATAGACTAGAACTTTAATAAAAACCTACCCCTACTTGGCCTACCCGGAGGGTGTGAGCATGTAACATTTACCTATTATTTGTTTTTTATGAGTGTGTCGCCGTCCTATAATGTGCTCAATAAACTGAATACAATAACAGGAAACCGTTGAATTCAAAGGACAGATCGGGTAGAGTTGCAGGTCTATATCGAGTGATGGGTAGATAGATGGATACAAAGAATTGTTATGGTAACCAAGGACTTTCATAACCACCATCATCCATCCATCCACCGCAGGAGGAAATTCGAGATGAATGTCCATTTCAATAAATCTGGACCACAGTTGTAATATCTATACTGCCATTGTACTTAAATAGACTAGAACTTTAATAAAAACCTACCCCTACTTGGCCTACCCGGAGGGTGTGAGCATGTAACATTTACCTATTATTTGTTTTTTATGAGTGTGTCGCCGTCCTATAATGTGCTCAATAAACTGAATACAATAACAGGAAACCGTTGAATTCAAAGGACAGATCGGGTAGAGTTGCAGGTCTATATCGAGTGATGGGTAGATAGATGGATACAAAGAATTGTTATGGTAACCAAGGACTTTCATAACCACCATCATCCATCCATCCACCGCAGGAGGAAATTCGAGATGAATGTCCATTTCAATAAATCTGGACCACAGTTGTAATAGATCTGGATCAGAGTAAGCATATGGGCGAACTGATGGTAAGTGGTAACTGTGAGCTACAGACATCAAAATTCTCAGCGGAGTGGCCAATACACCATAGGCAATAACGCTTTTTTAACCTAATTAGGTATCTACTAGTACTATTAAGTATTCTGTGTATCTTCTAAGTGCCCTTTGATTATGTTGAAAGCCCTGGGCCATGCTTACTGCCATTTATTACGCCTGACTTAATTTATTATATTAAAGAATTTAATGGTTTCTTAAAATTGATTTCCAGTCAAAGTTTGTCAATTTTACTCATAAAACAATAATTCCCATATGAAACTGTTTATATTAGAGTAACGCAGGTTAGTATTTTCATCAATTTTCGTTAAAAATATAATATAAATGAATATTTTTTCAATTATTTAGCCAGTATCGCTGCAATGTTCATGAAACCAAATTGTGCTACATTTTATAGTCAGGCGTAACGGATGATGTCAGAGCATCTAACCCGTGGTCCCACTGCTCTGACAGGGTCTAAGGGGATAAAAAATTACCTGTTATAGCGCTGTACCATGGTTAAGTTGCCGATGTCATTTTGGGTTAATATCTATCTATATTAATATAGCTTTTACACACTTTTTTAGTGTTTTTTGTTGTGAAGGCTGTGTACACAACAAGGAACAATGCCAATGTACGAAAATAAGGACTGTTCCTGTAACCAAATGTGCACTGATGAATTACCGATGACCAAAAGTGCTGGAAGTTTCCTCGCCCAATGAAACAGCGGGGAAATGATGCCAGTGTTTTGGGCTACGGGAATAAATTTCATCCTACAAATCTATAGGTACAGCGGTTGTCTTCAGGTCTGACTGGTAAGGCCAGCCAAGAGTAAGGAGTCTGAAAATTGTTTCTGAACAAGGCTTATTAACCTAATTTCACGTAAACCATCAAAAAGTCATATTGCGTTGAACACGATAACATGCAATCCAATCACGATAATCGGAGGGTAACCTTGAGCAGAGTTTAAGCTGTTAATTGTACACTCAGAAAGATGGGTGCTACATCCGCTCATCTTCATTGCTCACTTATTGTCAGACCACGTTTTTTGCTTTTTAATTGCATGATTCTTAATTGCTAATCAGATTACGAAATTACGGTCGTAGTGGAATGTGGCCAATTTCTGGCCACATTCCACTTCTTCCTTCCAATTCTTCAATGTTTTTTTCATAATTTTTGGCCATTGGACATTCATCTTTCTACGTGGTGTGTTGGTTGACCTTAAATAACTGACG
Source organism: Carterocephalus palaemon (assembly GCA_944567765.1). Lineage (NCBI taxonomy): Eukaryota > Metazoa > Arthropoda > Insecta > Lepidoptera > Hesperiidae > Carterocephalus > Carterocephalus palaemon. Next base: position 5,371,984 of record OX155643.1, on the reverse strand, counting down.
GTTCGATCTAATAAGAGTATTTTTATTTTTACAGATAAATGTTTCGAATAGTACTGATACACGAAACTTCAATATGATATGTAGTTGTTATTGTTGGTACCGGTATTTGAGGAATATGATGTTTATGTACACAAAATTTGCTTATGTACTTATAACTGCAAAACGAGGCTGTAGCTAAAGTATTATTATGACTTAAGCATTCTTTAGAATTAATATGTTGATATATTTATATTTAAGTTGCATTTACAATGGGGAGTAAAATGAAACAAATGCATGAAATCGATATTCTATATTACGTGTTTTGTTCGATTTCATTCATCATTAATATATTACAAAAACAATATAAATAAAAATAACAATATAAACATCTAAAATACGTAACTAAATTACTTTTAAACTAATAATCAGTAGTCATGACTTATGTTGCTTTCCATCGTGATGCCTGTGGTGGGGCAGAGGGATACGAGGTTGGCGCTTTCAATGTTCAGGATGATGGTGGGTAAGCGGTGGTATCTACTTATCTTATTTATCAAATGCACCTCACACTCCATCCACTGCACTCGTTTCTTCCCAGCGATTTCTACTTTAGTAGGGCTGTGACTAAACGTAAACAACCACAGTCTTTTTGTTGAAGAATTGCATGGAAACGGAAACCCATTTTAAATGACATAGATTGGAATATGCTGAGCCGATTCCTCTTGTTTGTCCTGTTCCTCGTCTTCTCCATGTTCATCTTTAACCGGAATATACTTTTTTAGACCATGATAGGTTGATACATAATATTCCGATTTTGGTTTGGGTTTGTCTTCCCCTTCGTAGTGTTCTTCGTTCTTAGTGTAGTCAACATTTGCGTGAAATCTAAAATATTAAAAGGAGATTAAAGATTAAAAACATTTTAAATATTATGTTTTAGTCACCAATTCACAAAATAATATTTACTAATTTGTCAAAAATCTTACCCGCTGTATTTGTCGGCGTGATATTCCACGGTGCGTTTATAGCCATCTGGTTGCACAAGCCAATACGCTCCCTTTACTTTGTCACCGTACTTCTTTTCGTGCTGTCCTTTTAAGTCATGCGTGTGGTAGTCTTCTACTTTATATGAAAACTCATATGCTGGATAATGATCCTGTAATAATTTAAGTTAAGCGTAGTATAGATATTTTAAGCAAATTGATATACTTAGATAAACTTGGTTTTTCATCTTGTTGTGAATAGTGATTATAACTTACGTGTTCTTTATTATAATCTGACTCCTGAGTTTCAGTGTTGGAATTCTCTTCTTCATTTCCTTGCTGCTGTTCTTCTTCAGTATTTTCTTCCTGTTGCTCCTGCCCTTGTTCCTGTTCTGACTCTTGTTCTTGCTGTTGTTCCTCTTCTTGCCCTTGCCCTTCCTCTTGTTGCTGTTCTTGCTCTTGTACTTGCCCTTGCTCTTCTTGTGGTTGCTCCTGCTGTTCTTCGTTGTTTTCTTCTTGTTGCCCTTCCTCTTCTTGTTGTTCCTGTTGATTTTCTTCTTGTTGCACTTCTACTTCCTCATGATGGTCATGCTCCTTTTTATATTCAGGGTGCTCCAGTTTATGATGATGTTTAAGATACTCATAGTCATGTTTTACATAAAACTCATAACTGGCTTGGTTTTTCTTTATTTTTCCTGCTAAGACGACGCTGGCAAAAGCCAAAAATATCAAACTCTGAAATAAAAGAAAAAATTATGAAAACAATGAATTATTGTACTCGTATATAACTAAAAACGCCTATAATTTTTTAAACAAGAAAGCAACAACTTTTTTATGACTTCACTAAAAACTAAAGTTAATGTTATAATCATGATCCACTTTAAAACACTGCTCTTACTCTGTATTGAGAGTATATTGTTTTGAAAATGAACACAACACCAACCTTCCACATCATCTTAAGGAGTTCAAGTATTCCAGTGCACTGTATCCGATTGCAATCTTATCTCTTATTTATACTGAATTCTGCAATTTATTGTTAATTTTCAATATCCTACATGTTATCATATTACATTCAGCAATTAAGTATAGTTTCTCGAATTGAGAATTGACGGTCATATGGGTGTAATAGATTCGCACCACTTGAAAATTAAAACATTTAGTGATCTACGCCCTAAAAACACGAATACGATGTGATCTGAATAACATTAGATGAATAGGTAATTGGATAATGATACTCTATCCGACAATACAGTGATGCCGACTTTGGGCGTGTGTTTGTAACAATGCTTTTCCTTTATTTTGCATTTAATGTTTATTACATTTCCGTTTCAATTTGCGTTACCAAGCCGAACTTGCTAAAAAGTCATAAGCAAATAAAGATTTATGTTTTTATAAAATAAGATTTATTGAATAAAAACAGATTAGCAAATGAAATCTCAGTCGTTTATTAATTTATTAACCCTATCCTTTTTGTATGGTGGGAGTGAACCCTTTCAAATGTACCTGTAACAACGAGAAGGATACCTAATTGATGTCGGGTGTACACCCACTAAAATCCCTTTAGTCGTTCTTTTATGTCATTGTAGACTTCGGGACTTCAGGATTTCTAAGAGATTAGAACGCACCGGTGCTCGCTATATATATTGCGATAGTGATATAGATATTATTTTTTAAAAGCTATTATTTAACTTCACTCGTATGTATCCATTATTAATGTATGTAAGTATGTAAGTATGTCCTGGAATCTTGCAATCAATATTTCACCCACTTCCACTGAAGCTATCGAGCTGAAATTTGGCACACATATTTGGTTCCGATGACAATGCATGAAAATAAAATAAAAGTTTTAAAAAGCTTTTTAAAAAAAATAAAAATTTAGGGTATAATTATTATAGTCAAAGATAATGTAACCAGTGGTTACGTTTTTATTTTGAGTCGTTGTCTTGTAGCTTACAATACTTACATAACATAACATCACGCATGTATTTCCCCAAAAGATTAGGCAGGATTATACACCCACTTTTCACTGTCAATACTTACTATTATAATTCATCACCAACGCTACAACCCTTTCTTTGACCCACTGTTGAGCACGGTAATGGGTGTGGTTAGACCTAAGCTGGCCAATTTTGGATTGGCAGATTGCACGTGCTTTGGAAATAGAGAACTGCATGTTTCCTCACAATGATTCCTTCACCGTTACAGCAGGTGACATTTAATTTCTTACTTTCGCACATAACTTGGAAAAGTCATAGATGCGTGCCGCTTGGATTTGAACCCGCAACGGTCGTGTGAGAGAGGAGATAAATAGCGATGCTGGGCTATCGCTCCTAATTATTATGCATATTCATCACTGTCATAGATCAATGGAATTAATGTTGCAGTTGTTGTTTTTAAATTCATGCATAGGTCATATACCTACTCGTAACACACGGTTTAAGACTTTTTATTTCATTGGATAACGTCCTTTTCCAGTTTGAATACCGGTATAAAAATACTTGTGTTGTTCTAGTGGGTGAAGGTAATATTTCAAATAATTGTAGAATACACGTGTTTATTAAGTAATTATAAAACTAAAACTTTGACTACGAGAACAAGTTTAAAGCGGACGATCCGTAACTAATCAGCACTAATTTCCTCAATAGAGAAAATGTAATTACTTATAGGCTCACTTATAGATATAAAAAGTCATTTTGTATCTGATTTATTTATTGATTACTAATAATTTCGATGAGTACCTACACCGTTTTTGGACATAATATGAAGCTGGTAAGAGTTCAATTTAATTTCATTCAAGAAAAGTGCCGGTGTCAGTTAAATAGTAAATAACAATTAGATATCATTACAAACCTCATTTTATATTTCGGAATTAATTCTCAATGGTCTTTAATAATAAAATTCACCTTATATATTTTTATAAATAAATTATTTTTAGCACGGGCTACACACTATATTTACTCTATGGTTCTAGTTAATCTGTAATTTTTCTTATGAATACGGCCCTTAAGCCCTTCTTAGCTTTTGATCTTCGTTAGTACCTAGTACTTAAAATTACCATTTCTACTGTAATAATTGTTTTTCATGCACTTTTTTTCCGGTTAATAAATTCTGGTTTCCCGGTTTAACTTCTATAGAGGTCTTATCTTATCTTCTTAATTCTCCAGGTTAGCAGCGCATCTATGACTGACTCAAAACGACGACTACCAATTACTTACTGGATTAACACCAAATAACATAATGAACCGCCCCACTAACAAACCCTGTGCTCATACCATATAAACATACGATCTAACTAAGTAATGTTCTCACCCTTGACTGTTCCAGTTCCTATTTAAGTCTTGTTATTGTGTCGGCGTTGGCTGCATGTTCGTTAATAATTAATGGCATTCATTTTCTAAGATATAGGAGTGTCAATTTACATAAATTTATGTTAATAAAATTATTAGTAAGAAAAGTAACTTTTCGGAGTTATGGCAACGAAAAGCAATGCTGTTATTAATATAACTGAGAGATAATAATAAGATATCACTCCAAGTTCGGCATTTGACCACAGACCGCAGGCACCAGTCCGCTGAGTGATTGATACTGGTGGCCAAAATTAAATATGCTATTTAATAATATGATACAGTCACTTAACTGCCTAGAATTTGTACAGTTGTTTTAAATTGCCGAGCGTATTCATTCAATTTTAGTCTGTAACCCATAGCCTAGTTTACTAGGGCGTACTGATATAATAATGTATTTTACACAGTACAGTTGATAGTCTGATTCAAAAAAAGGCACAGTTAATGCTACAATTTCTAATAATATTCTTTATGATATTATCATGTAAAATTATGGTCCATAAGCCGACTTTCCAGACAACCATTAAGAGCACACCAGTCGACCGTCACTTTTGAAGAATAGGTTTTTACCAAAAATATTGCCGTCGCGCTGACCCCCAACCTTACCCCTTAGCGTGCGATACAGAGAAGTGCAGTCTCGAACTGATTTTACCTACGTAAAATTAAGAAAATCGTCCTTTCGTAATCCCCTGTTTCCTCCTCGAAATCTAGACCGATTTCAATATTTCTTTCAGTTAAAATGTAGAACAGGGTCTAAGCTATGCCCGTACGTTTTGCTTTTTTGGGATATGTTAGTAATTACCAGTTTGCTTGATGTTTGAAAATGTATGTAAAAAAAGTCGATTTTTTTGATTTTAAAAGATTTTTTTCTCTTCTATTAAGCAAATTATGAAAAAAAACAAAACGTACAGCCATGGCAGAGGTACGTATAAATCGTATGGTATTTTTTTTTATTCTGTAACTTCTTTATCCTAGGAGGAAACAGGGGACTACGTTTGTATGGAAAAAGTGTCGACTCATATTCTCTTAATGTTTTTCTCATTATAAGGTTCTTGACACTAACAGAGGTCCTATTACTTCAGATCAAAAGTTCGCTGAGGAATTCGAAAATTTCTTTGATCATCTCTTGGTCTAGCATCAACATTTTTAAACGATAATGTTACGTTGTGACAGTACATTTGTAGTACAATTTAGTAGCCGAGAAATGTAAAGTTTTTAATTTAAAAAAAAGTATAATTGTGGGGTATGTCAGTGAAAATTTGCAGCGTTATAATAACGACATTGACACCGTATCTAGCTATCTTTAGTCTTATAGATCAAGGATATTTTCCTGATTTTATGAAACTTATTGACATGCTACGAGTACCATCTTTATTTTACAAAATGAGTATAAACGTCATACAAAAGCGTGAATCCCTGCGAGAGCTCTCTATGTTTGTAAATATTTTAACTGTATCATGTCAATATGACAGGCAATCGGTAGTGACCCTGTCTGTTGCGCCAGGGGTCGTGGGTTCGTATCCCACTCGTCAATACAAGTGTTCGTCACACGAATATTTGTCCTGTGTCTGGATGTTAATATTAAGTACACACATCAAAAGACGTTTGAGATCACTTGCAAAAGCTCATATATCAAGAGAAAATGTTTACGTTATATCTTTTTTTATTTAAAAATACATTTTCTTAAATTAAAAAATAAAACTAATATTATTTTTTATACTAAAAAATTTTATAATTCAATCCTAAGGCGATTGTAATAGAACTTTGATAGAAATAAAAAGATAGTTTAACCAAACTTAAAAACCTTTTATTAAACCTGCAACGTGGTTACTACACAGGATTGGGATATGGCAACTCTGCGTGATATCTATCTCGTAGAATAAATAGCCTTCTTCCCTCAAAGTTACAATTCTGTTCGTAAAACATCTGATAATCCTTGTGGCATTTTTTAAATCACAACTTTCCGTGAAAAAATAATTTAATATCGATTTTTTTTATGGATAGAAAGAAGATGGCAAACGAGCTTGCATCCACCCATCCGCTGCCGCCTATGACAACTGTGACTGACTTTGAACAAGACTCAATCAGGGACTGGGATAACCATCCCACTAAGTCGGGTTAGAAAAAGTGTACTTTAATACTTACAAGAAATAAAGATTGTACTTACATTGCTCTAGCTAGAGTAAATATCAAAATCATTTATAGGGAACTGCTTCTATAATGAAATACCTGAAAATATTACTTATTTCCCAGAAAATAAATTTAAATCTTACATTAAACATAATCTCGTTAATAAAGCATTCTATAAAATAAATTACTATTTTATCGGTAGAAGCCCTTGGCGCGAAGAATCTCCAGCTCCACTTTAAGTTTATTAATAATGTACCAGAATCAAATTATTAAATTGTAAGTTTTGAAAAGAGTAACTACTGAGTTTCTTCCCGTATTCTTCTCGGTATCATCAAGTTTGTGAACCAACGGTAGACAAAAAAAGTAATTACGTTCATTAGGCGTCTACAAATACCATATAATGTGTTCTCACTGTATCACCCTTATCGGCCAAAGAGGAGGATACTAAATATGTTTTTACATTTATCATTTTTGTACGACATTATGTAAATTCTATCTATTTTTTTAGGAAAACTACGGATTAACTGTAACTTAATTACTGATTTGTAAGCATTTACCGGAGTAAACCTATGAAGTACTATTTAAATAATATTATTATAATTAAAGTATACCACAAATATGAAGGAAATCATACATCGTCTATTTCCCTACGTTTACATTTGCTCATAAGTAATCATGAACATAAAGTGTACGTACAACACATCATTTATATATCATGTATATTTGACAGACAGACAAGTCCAAGCATAGCGAAAGGACCATAAGAAAGGGATGTTACAAGAATAACAGTTTTATGAGTTCATTGGATTTATATTCGACAGCATCAATTGTATGAATAAATAAAGTCACTATATTGTAGCTTTGAAATTTTTTGCTTTTAACTTATTGTTGGGCCAGCATTTATTGACTAGATTAGTGGTAAGAATGGTGTCCATCATGTTTCTTGTATGATAGAGGGAGAATATGGTGGAAATACTTCTGGCGCTCGAGGTAAACTGGGAGGTCGTGTTTGTTGTAGTCATCGTGTTCACCATGGTCTTCATGATGTGCTTCTTCGTAACGGAGACCGTAATGCCCATAATCCTTTTTGTCGTGGTGTTCAGCATCATATTTGTCATGGTGTTCTTCATGTTTCTTATTATCATTATGTTTTTCTTGACGATAAGCATGATGAGCATAGTATGCTTTTTCATGGTGATCTTGGTCATCATGATGATCATATTCATAATGTTTTTTGTGCTCATCGTATTGTTTTTCATGATGTTTCTCTTCATGGTGTTTCTCATCCTTTTCCTCATGATGCTCTTCATCTTTGCTTAGATGCGATTTAACATCATAATGTTCATAGTGATATTCTTTATCGTAATTACCATAGTATTTGGGATGCTTAACTTTAACGTAATATTCTGACTGTGGATCATGATGATCCTCATGGTTTTCTTTATGTTTTTCTTCATGGTGTTCTTTGCGTTCTTCTTCATGGTGCTTCTTTTCATATTCCTCATGTTTTTCATGATGTTCATAATATTTAGAATAAGGTTTGGAATGAAGAATCGAAATATAATATCCATAAGGTTTATTGTAGTATTTCTTGTAGTGCTCATCATGGTGTTCCTTGTGGTCTTTGTCATGGTGTTCCTCGTGATGTTCTTCGTGTTGTTTTTTATGTTCTTCGTGATGTTTTTTGTAATGTTCTTCTTGCTTCTCATGATGTTCTTCGTGTTGTTTTTGATGTTCTTCGTGATGTTTTTTGTAATGTTCTTCATGTTTCTCATGATGTTCATCATACTTTTTGTCATGATGAACAGGATAAATGGGGTCTGAATACTCCACGTGGGCCTTGAAACTGAAACGATATAGAAAATAGTGAATTTAGAATGTATAACATAAAACAAATGCTATCCAAGCAAAAATAAGTAGTACATCTGAAGGAAGACGAACGAAAATTCCTTGGACGAGCCCATATTTTTTACTACGAGTAAATCTCTTAGTCAGCCAACATTGTTTCCATAAGCTAAACGCTACAGCTAGTAACAATAATAATATTCTAACAAGTACCCAATGCAGACTACATAGAGGAAAAATATATTTAAGAATCGGTTCGCAAAGGAATCAATCATCGGTTCGGAAAGGAATCAACGCATCTAAAGTTCACGTAATTGATGTGGTCTAATGCCCTGAATGGACTGTAATTTTTTCGTGGAGTTGGGGAGAGTGACTAAAGGATTGACAGTTGGCTAGTATAATCTGAAAAATCAGTTATTAAAATGCTGTTTACCCGCTGTGTTTGTCGGCGTGGTAAGTCACAGTTCGTTTTTTGCCATCTGGTTGGATTAGCCAGTAGTATCCTTTGACTTCATCCCCATCTCTCGTCTCATGCTGTCCCTTGTAGTCAAGTGTGTGGGGGTCTTCCACCTTGTAAGAAAACTCATATGCGGGATACGCCCAGGCCTGAAAAGATTTTTTTGTATATTTATATTTATAATATTGTGATTAGATGATTATAATCTTGTGATTAGTAACTTTACTATTTCCTAGATATTTATTTATTAATGAAAATATTACCATATTTTACGTAGCCATCGTTATGATTAGTGTTTATAGCGTAAGCAATAGCTAAATAAATAAATAAATTTAGCTAGGTATGTTTATTTTATTAGGTTTATTTCCTTTACAGTTCCACTAGTTTTGCGCTCTTACAGTAGGTACTATCTGGGTGTAAATATCAGTAGATCTAAGAGCGTATGACAATGTTACCTGATATTTTTCGGATATTTGCAGGTTACCTATTCTATCTTAACCTGTTAAGCTGTGATACTTTTAAAGGATCCTGTAAAGTGTTGGTAAAACGATGGTGAAAAATACGACGACATACGTATCCTTCATGATGTTCGGGTTTTTGAGATCCAATATGTGAAAGCTCGCCATGGTGGCCGTGGTGGGCATGCGGGTCTTGGTATTCGTATTTCTTGACCTTCTGCTCTGAGTAGGCGTAGTGGTCATCGGCGAACGCCCCGGTGACCACCGCCAATGCTACCACCGCCTGGAGTTGTGAATAAGAGTGATTAGACACAACACTATTACTTACAACTCGTATATTGTAACTTATCTGACTATTTGGTAGTGATTGAATGACGAACGATGAGTAAGATCGATTATTGTTTGGCATTTAATTATTTAGGTACGTCACGAGCACTTTTATTTCTTTAACACTTTCCAAATACATTTTCTTTATCACTAGCTGAATACATACACCACAACCGCACTAAGCGTGGAGAGAAAACACTTAAACATATTATTACAACAGGAAGGTTATTTCTTCCTTTGTTGTTTCATATCAGATGCTATGCTATATTCATAAGTTAGGAATGTATTTTACTGAATTAATAACACATTTTTATAACAGGCCCTCTTTTGTATCTGCTGCACTTAAATAACATTATGTATTGAATCATTTACCTTTAAAATCATAACGTATTTGTGAGATATCATAAAGTGGACTGACACAGATTTCAGCTGTATTTCGTATATATACCAATAATAGAAGAAATAATGCTATTTAGTGTTAATATTCAATATCCTACATGTAAGCTATATTACAGTAATTATCCGTAGTTTCTCAAAACGGGCATTAACAGACACGTAGGCGCGTAGGGGTGATTCATACAGTAACGACTAGAAATAATGCAATCCGCATGCCTCCTGCTGTAATACATTTTGTAGTGGTTGACAATAGTTGGTTAAACAATAAAATAGTGAACAGTTTAACTATCCATTGCGATAATTTTAACTTGCTGTTGGCTGCTGCCGGCTGCTATGAGAGAATGCTGAGAATCTTCGCAATATTTTGCTAACTGGTCCACCAAAAGTTAAGATGTTTTATGGTGCTTATACATTTTACTCACTCTATTTCAGCTTACTGGACTAAAATTGACACTCCAGAACTTCTCACTTAGCATCATTACACGTCTGATAGACATATCTACTGAAGCTCGTTCAAGATTTGATTAAATCCTATTCTGTGCAAATAGCAATAGTTAATAATAGTAGTAGTATCTAGTAGTAGAGAAAAGATAAAAATTTAACTTTTAGAGAGAACTGATGTTGTTAAGTTGGTGCATTGCACGATTTTTTAAAGTTCCCTTTTTTGTTATAATACGGTATAAAATAAAACCTATTAATTTGAAAGAACTAATAAACCTTTTATATTAAAAAAATGGTTTTAAAAGTAATTAAATTGAATCAAAGTATCTTCATATTATAATTTTCAGGGTTTCAGGTCAGATTTTATTATTTTTTTATAGATACCTGTAACTGAGGTAACACTTAGTTCGTGTCAGTGCATGTTTTAAGTTATTGTGTTGGTGTAGCTTATTAAATAAAATAAAAAAATAAAAAAAATGATTTTAGAAAATGTAAAAAATGTGAAACTGCCTAGGCATGTGTCTGAATTTGCCTTTATACACTGACATCTAGGCTATATGAAAATTAAAGGCATTTCGTGATGTACTTATTTTAACACGCATCACAATTATTTTATTACATAATTATGTACTATGACATTAATTGTTATGTGATTACAAGTTAATTTATTATTAATGCATACGTGTATTTTCAATTAATTTGACACTTAAACTTGTGTCTTATCGTACAATTGATATACAATATGTCACGTACAAGGTTAATAAATTAGCGCAATCCTGTGGCAAGTTACTACGAAAGTAATAAAATATCTCTTTGTCTAAATGATTAAAAACAAAAATATTTATGTCCTTAATATTTTTTTTATATAGTTTTAGTTATTTACGACATATTATTTTTTAAAGTGTACTGCACCTAGAGTTTCAGAAGAGCAACATTTGGTTTTCATGTTCTAAACTATGAAGAATCATTCAAATATCAGGATAAAAAATATTTAATTTATTTTATCATCATCATATACTAATTATTTTTAACAGTTATATTATTCCTAAAGTAAATGTTTACATTTTAGTATTTTTTTGCATTTCGAGAATGAAATCTAAAATTTAAACTTACGAGTACCTTATTTCGTTGCATTTTAGCTTTCTTGTAAACTATAAATAAAGTAAAATAGACTGAGGATAATTTAATTCGAGGAAAGAAAGAAAACGGAAATCATTTATACAATATTTTTATTTTTAGAGTTTATAGAAAACGGAGCAACTTAGTAGACCACACAGAAATCAAAAGAGTAGGCTCAATCCAATAAGTCTGTAGATCAGGAGGTCCAAAACTAGCGATCAACCGTGATGAGAAAGATGGAAGTGATGGTGGGGTGAAGAGTGATGTACCACGGCGTTGAATCTGCAGAAAAAAAATTATCATTTAGGATCTACAGATAATCTGACAACATCTTAACATTCCACTTTCTTATAAATAGTTTTTCATAATACTTGTAACGTATAAGCTAAGTGCCATTAATTTTTGCCTTTTGAGATATGAGCAATAATATAGGTTACATTTCTAGTCAGTCCGGTTAAGAAAAATTTATTACTTATCTACTATAGGTACCTATAAAATAAACATTGTTTAGTAATGTTTACGCATCCTTGTGTTGGTATGGTTATATGGCGTAGTTATAGTATCGTAAGTCTTTTTTAAACCTCAACAACAAAACAACACAACAATACAACTATACACAACAAACAATACAACAACTAAAATAATTTATTGGGAAGGATGTAATTCATGATAAGGTATGCTCACCCCGTGTGGTCATCGGCCTTGTACTCAACCTTCCTGTATCGGCCATCGGGTTCGATCAGCTCGTATCCGCCCTTGACCAAATCACCATGGCGGACTTCGTGTTGGGACTTCACATCTCCCGTGTGGTGATCATGGACTGAGTACTGGAACTTGTACTCGGGGAACGCCTGGCAATGCAATGTTGTATAATGCTTAGTAGGTAGGGGATTGTAGGGTTCTTTTATCATTTGCTGTTTAGTAAATTGCTATTATCATGATTTTATTAGAGAATTTTGTTTACCAGAAAAAATAACAAGGCAAATTTTCAGTTTTATATCATTGCCATAAACATAGAGGAAGGCTGACTTAACTACAGTAGAGGTACCTAGTGATTACTCAATAAAATGAGTACCTACCTACCTATGTCACCTACGTTAATGTTTGGATTTGACATAACCGAACTATATGTTATCCACATACAACACATTTTGAAATAAAATAAAACAGCGCCATTTTCCAGGGCACAGCGTTAGATCAGATCATAGTTCATCAATGGTCAACCTTTTTTTCTTAAGATCTGTTCTGTGGGAGGAAAGCTAGAGTATCTTCTAATATGGTTTTAATTCACTAAAATTTCTAAGCAGCTGCATCAGTAGACGGTATCCTGTAGGAATTTCTTACGAAAAACCCCTACCTATGCGTTTATTATTAATAAATAATGAAATAATATATTCAAATATTATTTTATTGGCAAACAATAACTAGTCTTAAGATTTATTATAATTACAAGAATAATCTCGGGTTTAATTAAACCTAAATACTTCAAATTAGAAATAAAGTAGCACAATTAGTTTTGAGGCTACAGTTATTTGTGCACATCCTTATCCACGCATCAATCAAATACGAATCAATTTTGCAACTAATTACAAAATTGAATCAAAGTATCTTCATATTATAATTTAAGTAACTAGTGATAACCCCTCGCTAATCAATGACGCTGCATTCTGTATCCACAGGATGTTTAGTGTTTAAACGACATGAATTTTTCTCTTCAGCCAATAAACCCAAGTAAAGTAATAACCTAAGTAAGTTGATTACGGCCTAGCGCAGATCTGATAGACACCAACCACTTTGTAGACTAAGTATCAGGAAGGAAACAGCTAGAATAAGTAGGAAAAATTACACTCACTTTTTTCTAGTTATGTTGAGGTCCCTTTAAAACGGTACTTTGCCTATTACCATACGAATATAGGCACAAATCAAAATTTCAAGCTTCTAGTGGGAATTTCGAATTAGAAAATCCAATTACATACTTTGACCGACCCGCGGATTCAACCCAGACCCTCTAGGTTATCAGCCGTGCTTACAAGACTGGACTTGATTAACAAGGTAGTTAAAAATATTACTTACATAATGGTCGTAATGCGGAACATGGTGTACTGGCAAATGTGGGATATGATGGGGGATATGCTCTGGAATATGGTGGGGTATGTGATGGAGAATGGGGATGTGGTGCACTGGGACGGGATGGTGGATGTGAACCGGATGGTGTGGACCATCATGCTTGATAACCTCCTGGTGAGAAATTGCTGGTTGGTGGTGATGATGGATTGGAAATATAGCCCAGCAGCTCGATATGAGCGCACAGATCGTCAATATCTGAAAAATAAATAAAGCAAAATTAATAAAAATGAAATGGGAATGCTACACGGTCTGTTTAATATTGAAAATAAAGTAATATTAATATCAAAATACTTGGCTGAAATGTAGACAAAATTAGGCTGATTTATATAACACATTTGGTGTTGGCAAGCATAAATAAATTAAAACTAGCAAAAATTGTATGGTTAAAATCAGACGGAAGAGTTTAATTTTAATTTTTACCAAATAATTAGAGTCAATCCCTTTTAAACCATAAACAACTACACTTTAAACGCGGATGTTTTCAATAAAAACACATAATTTCTTCATTAAATCACTCATCACAAAATACCACAAGATAACTTACTTTGTACAACATATTGTCACACTAGCGAAATGCTCTTAGCGAGATAACTTTCCCGCCGTGCCTAAAGACAATAGTGAATATGTAGGGCCTGCATTATTAGTTTATATACAGGTAATAATTGTGGGAATTATTAGAGCAAAAATTCATTGATCAATTTCCCACAATGTACCAATGTATCGTAATTCCTGTGTAGGTACGCCAATGTTAGTGTTACGCGATTAAATGTCGGGGAAGTAGCTTGTTTTAGCCATTGACATTTTGTTGCTTTTTTTTAACTAATAATCTTTTATCTACCTACATAATTTCTTTATTATTACAGTCAACGGTTTCGCAGCGTTTCGGCAGCAAAGACCAAACAAAAGTGTGAATTTATCTACATATACTTTATATGCTATGGTAACATCACAGGGTAATTTAATGTGTAATTTATAGGTAATTATGTAATACGTACAATTTAATTTACAAGCCCTTTTTTAAAATATTGTGCTTAAAATGCAAACAAATCAAAGTTTATTAACATAAGCCACAGATTTTTTTAGTCTTCTATATCTATCACATAATCTAATATTATTTATTATCTTTATAATAAACTTTCATAAATAAGTTAATGTTGTATCTCTTAGTATGGTACTTCGTTGCTGCGTAGGTACTCGTAAATTACGAGCAAGCCAACCAACGTAATTCTACTTCTGATTTTATGATGATTTATTCAAAATTTTCTCATTGTATTAAATTTACTCATTTTCATTCAACTATTTTCTAAGATTTTGATGCTGAAGTCTCCACTCAAACAAATTGTTTTTTACTTTTAAAGATTATGTTAATTGAAAGATTAAGTTCATCCATCATTTCCTCAAAAACAGCACTATATGCCTACGCAGGCTTTATATGCTTCTCCAGCTCAACAATTGCCAATTTTATAGCCCTATTCTATAGCTAGGCAGAAGTATGTTCCAATTAAACACGAGCGCTGCAAAAATATGGAACTAAATTATCTACTATCTCATCAGTTGTTTTAAAACTCTTAGAATCGACTTTTGATCATCTAACAGAAAATAAATTAGTTTTTTTGTATAATTCAACATAAATAGGTAAGGTATACCTTGTCAATGTTTCACGATAATATGGAAATATACATAGTTTGGTTACGGTTGCTCAAGAGTGTTGTGACATCAGTAGAGCTGTGAGAATGTGTGTGTTATGCTAGTTACGTTTAAAAAAGTTCAACAATGAGACATTTAATTACGTTCAAGCCACTTGACTCTTGCGAAAAACAACCGTTTCTGTTAATGTAGAGTTTGTACTACAATGTTATTTTATACGCCTTAAATATTTTATGAAAATATCCCTTTACATGAATTATTTCCAGTCCGTAGGTCAATAGTAGGATTATGTTAACTAAAGTAATCAGAACAAGCTAACTTCGAGCTGAAAAGCTTCGATACACAAAACCAGGTGTAAATACTTGTTATACTAACTAACGTGTATAAGTCAGTTTTCAATAAATATTTATCGACACCTATTCTAATATTTAGGGAATGGTTTAGAACCAAATCAGTAGCAAATCGATCAGTGCTCCATTTCCGGTCCATGTTACGAAAGTACGGCATAAATTTGGTATTGCGTTTCAGAATTAGCGTCTGCGCCATCCGCTATCGCTGTGCCAAAAAACGTATTTCCGGAATGAAAAGTATCTTATGTTTTCGCTGCGATCCATATACGTCCTACTGCTGGGCACGGGTTTCCGCCACAGACACTACTGCGGGAGGTCTAGAGCATACTGCTCCAATGCGGATTGGTGGAGGGGTTAGTGGCCAACCCAGTGTCGAATGTTCTCAAGCCACCCGTAGGTTTTCGACAAGGCTTAACGACTGTGTCCACCATTGAATACAACCGGGACCGACGGCTTTACGTGCCCTCCGAAGCACGGTAGCGACCATTAAATTTTGCCACTAGCGGTCACCCATCCACAAACCGACCGCGCCCGTCGTTGCTTAACTCTTTCGGTCACATTGAATCGACGCGAGCCATTGGGCTATGGACGCTTATATGGATCTCTTATGTTGTAGTTTTTGCGTGATTGAGCAACAAACATCCAAACATCCAAATATTCATATTTATAATATTAGTAGGATTATTATTCAATGACTGTTTTTTTATAGTACATGTTGTTATATAAATAAATATTTCCTTGCGTTTTTGTTTGTAGGTGTTAACGTCGAAGTTATCATTGCGATATCGTGTGTCCATTAAAATAGGCCTGCTCAAATTATTATTTGCTTATTAGTTCAAAATTGAATATAGTGTGTGGAATAGAAAAAAATAAATAGAAATGTTGTGATAACAAAAACAACATAAAGTTTTAGAAAATAATTAAAAGATTAATCCTGCGTGGAGCGAATTGATATCTGCAAGATCTTATAACTTTTCATAGTTGAAAATTGCTTAGTATTTGAATGTACTTACGCTTATAAATCATTCTCACACTTGACCGTCGCATTGTGGCCCCCGTCTCCTTAATTTTATTGTACTCGAAGTATAATTTTGGCTGCATAAAGTAGGTACTGTCCTTGTGCATAGTTCTAACTTCACTTATGTTACTGTTACTATTTCAATATTCAATTTAAGTAATAAGCATTATTCTTATAAATTAATTAATAAAAGAAAATTGGTACGAAATCGGTGAAAAAAAAAACTATATAATAACTTTATAGTAATTTCAGACTATTCATTCATACATATATTTAAATCTAAGTATAAGAGAAAAAGCCTTATCTATATATATAAAAGGAGAAGTTGACTGACTGACTGACTGACTGACTGACTGACTGACATATCA
The DNA here is from genome assembly GCA_944567765.1 of Carterocephalus palaemon. NCBI lineage: Eukaryota > Metazoa > Arthropoda > Insecta > Lepidoptera > Hesperiidae > Carterocephalus > Carterocephalus palaemon. Next base: position 5,355,001 of record OX155643.1, on the reverse strand, counting down.
ACGCAGGGCCTAAACTATAAGGGTTAGAAACTTGAAATTTTACACAGGGGTTCCTTTTATAACGTAGGGGAGCACTAAGAAAGGATTTTTGAAAATTCACCCCCTAAGGGGGTAAAACGGGGGTGCAAATTTAGTATGAAACTTTGCCGTTTTTGAAGTCAAGTGGGCAACCCGAACGCGGGCAGACGTCGTTAATGGGTCTAATTCTACGCGAGCGAAGCTGCGGGCGTCCACTAGTTTAAATATATTTTTAAATGTACAAATATGACATGTGTATTATTGTGTATGTGTGCGTGTGATGTATGTATATTGGTGTGTCTTAGAGTTGGTTTGTTGTTGTATGTGTTAGTTTAGATATTTTTGTAGGTTTGATACATGTAATTTGGAATTTTCATAACAATACAATAATAAAAACTCGATAATTTGCCGTTTGAACTGCTTTATTTTCACTGTTGCAAATTACGCCTATGAAATTCGTAAACGAAATATTAAATCTGAATAGGTCAACAAGCAGTTCTTAAATTTCGAAATACTAATACATATACATCCTTCATTATGACAACCTCGCCAGGAAATTTGAGGTAATTTGTATGTAGGCGATTTACTCAGTTAATGGAGCTTTGGTCCTGTCTCAAATGGCCCGCCGGTGGACATAATGATTGCGTTTAAATTGTCGACTATTGTACAAGTGACCTACAATATTTAAGTCGCGCTTGAAAGCATAAGAATATTATAGAATGTTATCCACATGACGATGAATGATTTGTGAACGACGTGTTGAATTTAATGTTAGCATATAATTTATATTAGGTACATGAAGCTTATTTTGTTCCAGAGTTCGCCCGGGGAATTACCACCGCCTGCCACGGTAACTAGTACCATTTCTACCGCAGTAATTTTTTTAAAGCAATTGTGGTCTGGCTGGTAAGTTGTGATTTCCGGTAACGCTTCTTTAAAACATCATAGTCCTCAAGGTAGCAACACATCTGTGACTGACATGGCACGAGATTCTTACTATCACCGCCAGTGCCCAGTCCAACTAATGTTCTAATTAACTCTCTCAGCTATCTTATTATCTTATCTATATCTATCTTATTATTAATTATCCCAGTCCCTATTTGAGTCTCATTCAAAGTCAGTCACAGTTGTCATGGGGCGCATTAGATGGGTGCTGCTGCAAGCTCGTTTTCTATTTATATATTATAAAAAACTTAATACAAATGAAATTCTTATTAATTATTATTATAAATAAATTATGATACGTTTTCATTTTATGCTTATGCTTTACACAAGTATGAGTTTTGATTATTTTATTATTGGTAGTAGGTATGTACTGAAGCAATTTAAGCTTTGTAACTGCTAACTAAGCAGTAGTGCAATTTTAATTTTGAGTTATTCTAGGTCGTCGCGTAGTCGTAGCGAGTCCGTTGCGTAAGTCTTTGCATAGAGTGCTGTAATTATCGCACTAAAACAGCCGACGCCGCTGCACGCAAGCACGCATGCTTGTTTAATAACTATACTAATTATTATGAGCCACCGTCTAACGTAATAATTCAAGGGTAAAGTTTGAATTAACTGATTCGTTACATTGAAAGAATGGGTAGATTTGTTTTGAAATATTTGATTAGGTATGTGCATATTATCACCATAGTTTTGGGATTATTTATTATGAGACCTTCAAGTGTGGGAGAGTATTATAGCATGTGATAACCGTGAGAATATAAGTTTTGTAAAGTACAAGTACACTTGTGTGTAATAATATCTATACTAACATTAAGTCTGAAGAATTTCTTTATTTGGTTGAACGCACTTATCTTAGGAACTACTGGTGGTTAAATAGTCCATTTATCGAGGAAGGCTCTAAGGCTCAAATTCCACGCAAGCGACGGGCGTCCACTAGTTCTTTATATAACCTGAACTAAGTGTACCCGTAAATACTCCTAAACTTTCAATTTTTAAGATAATTAACTAGACTTAAATTATATCGAAGGCTAAATAAAAGGGAACGTACTGATCAGCAGTTGATTTATTTACAAATGAGTATTAAATCATATCCATCATCATTATATACACATAAATATCACAATCACCAGTCATCCATCACGATCATATCATTACGAGCTAGGGTCTAGTAATGGAGGAGGCCATGATGTCCGTGCGCGAGGGGTGCGACGGCGATGTGCGACACGTGCGACAGATGCACGGGGGCGGCGTGCACCACGGGCGCGGGGTGGTGCCCGGGGGTCTTGTGCACTACAGCGTTAAAACTGCGCAGACAGAATCCGAATTAACAAGCTATTACAAAATGTAAAAATATTTTCTATACATTATTTTTTGTTTTGATGAACGTCACCGATCTTTGTGATATTGTAACTATAGATCAGATAAGTTTTATAAATCATGAGAAATTATCAAATTTCGCGTTGGTATGTGAAGGTAAAAATATGTCATACATAAGTATTTTGAAGGCACTGCTGGTACATCCAGCAGTGACCTTTCTCGTTGCCACAGGTAACTCCGCAACTCAACCCAGTCTTGTACTTTCTTCCGTCATCTTCTCTCACTTCAGGTGGAGCACCTGAATTGGTGGACGGTACTCCGATTTCCAAATCGTGGCATCTAGGGCTTTCTTGTTGCATAATAATATTTTCTTTTGCAATATGTTTGAATTCTTACCCGTGGTGGTCATCAGCGGTGTATTCGACTTTGCGGACGGAACCGTCAGGCTCAACGAGGGAGTAGGAGCCGTGCACGGCACCACCATCGCGGCTCTCGTGCTGAGACTTGTGGTCGCCGGTGTGGGGGTCAGCCACGGAGTAAGAGTAGTCGTATTTAGGGTGAGACTAGAAAAAAACGTGTGTCACATTGAAATGTAATATTTAACGTATATAACTTAACAATATAGAAGTATCATATTATTATCGTATCTTCATGTTCAAATTAAATTTGATGGTGGCTGGTTACGAGGTGATAGTGTGCCTTATTACAATTGTAGCCTACGTTGATCAAGAAAAATCATTTTACTTTCGTACATTTATAAAATTGCTATGTATTATTTCAGGAGAAACCATTTACTGGTAGAGTTGGCGCAATCGGTAGTGACCCTGTCTGTTGCGCCAAAGGTCGTGGGTTCGAATCCCACTCAGGGCAAATATTCGTGTGACGAACGCTTGTATTTGTTCTGTGTCTGGATGTCAATATTATCTATTTAAGTATGTATTTAAAAATATCTATGTATGTATATCAGTCTCTGACACCCATAACACAGGCTCGCGCCTACTTTGGGGTCAGATGGCCGTGTGTGAGAATGTCCAAGATATATTTATTTAGAGTTGCTTTAAAAGTATAGTGAATATTCCATACAATACTTCATATCTCAAATGCAGCCCATTAACATTACCTTAAAACGAAAATAGTTTGACTTCTGTGGGTACGCGGTGACGTAGTGTACGCTGTTTAAAGAAAAACATTTTATACTTACGTATTCAGCATGCGCAAGTGCCAGAGGAGCGGCATGAACGACGGGAGCGTGTACTAGAGGAGCGGCGTGCACAATGGGAGCGTGCACGGGGGCTGCGTGCACGGCGTAGTGCGCGGGCGCGTAGTGCACGGGTGCGTCGTGGCGGACGATGCTGTGAGAGGAGACTGCGCCATGGTGCAGCAGACCAGCGTTGGCGGCGGCCAGCACGGCGCTAAGGGCGAACACCTGGAAGCAAAAAATATTACTTCAGAGGAACTTATAGCTTAATGCGCCCTCTATGCTTGACTTGATATTTTTTTTAAATTTTTAAGTGTATGTGTTAGGTTGTCGATGTTGATAACTGAGTAAAGAGCTTAATTTATTGACCGTTGTTGAATTGTCAGTTATATCCTGTTTTAACTTTGGTATTTATTTTGAGAAAATTAAACGTTGTCCTCAAATAAATTTAAATCAGAACTCAATTCATACACCGGAAAAATTCTGAAAACTTTTTTAAAAATTTTAAGCTCTAATTGAATTTAGTACTTGTCAAAATCAGTCCCTTTTTATTGTTAACCGAAGCAATGTAGCAAAAGTTCTAACTTAGCTCTAGCTACAACTTACTTTGGTGAACATTTTGCTGTTGCTAATCAGAGCAGGTGACTGATACTATTATCGGCCTGTAGAGGGACTTTTATATGAAAAGCAAAACGGAGCTACTGTCCTGCTAATGGTGGGGGATGCGGTCACTAGGTTCCGTAACTTTGACACCGCGAGGTCGATCGTTGCGTGCCTTTACCAATAATATCTTTGCCGCCCTCACTCCGTCGCCGCCAGCGTCCTGTGTCGGCAAACTTTCAATAATTATCATACACCATGTTGCGAGACCTCCTGGTTTGGTTTTAATAGGCTGTTATTTTATACCATGTACAAGAACGACCATTGGTTACTAGAAACTAGCTGTAAGATATTTATTTTTAAACGCAGTTACAATTCTACACTATCCCAAATAATACTTTAACATTTTTGTTTATTTACCTACACAGTAAACACATCAATTATGCAAGTAGGTAGTTAGTAGGTTGAATTAGAACTACTGTCAATGAAAGTTTATGTATAAATGTATTAATAATATCGTTTATATATATTTATATTGGCTATATAAATACTCGTACATGTTTAATTTTATTTGTGCTTTTCTTTTGGAGCAGATTTACCATGACAGTTATATCAAGGCCTATGGCGATAGGTTTGAGTCTTAACAAAGTAGTTTGAAGATACAGCTCTCTATCTATCTTTGAACATTAATTTTTTTATAAAGTTCTCATATTAAGTACAGCCTTTGTTGTCGCGAGCTTGTCCGAGCGAGGGATGGTGAAGTGGTAACAGCAGTTACTTCATATTCCAGAAAAAGATACTGCTCACCTTTTCAGTAGCAAAAGTTAGCGACAGATCTGTAACCGACTTTGAACGAGATTCTACCGAGTCTTTTTCAGAGTCTGTAAAAGTTGTTATGAGTGGCATTGGATGGGTGACGCTGCCTGCTCGCTTACTAGTAAATCTTAAAAGAAAATTTACTGTCGCCGTTATATCCAACATGAGCGGCAGTGAGGATTAACTAATAAAGCGTACTGAACTGCATGAGAAAGAATCATCAGAACATGGTGAACTTAGCTGGTCTGTTTTATCTGCCTCCAAAGGTTGCCCGCTGTTGGATATAGGCCTCCTTCAATTTCTAATGGAGCTGTAGTCGCAGTTCTTGACCGTTGCAAGGGGATGGTCTCAGCTATGTTATTTTGCATAGTATCGCCTACTATTATAGATAGGTATATTAGGGCAGACGCTTTTGCTCAATTCCTGGTTTGTGTTAAACGTGGTTCGTGCTATTGCTATTAATACGTATCCACGTTTGTATGTCATATTTATGCTTGGTTTTTTATGTAAAAAATTGATCCACTTGGTTCTATCTTCAACTCCTCTGTTCCCAATGAATATATTTGCTTTCTTTAACTGGTTAACCATTGTAGACTGTCCCATTGGCATCGGTTGTGACCCTGCCTTACTTACGCCAGGGGTCTTGGCAAATCCCACTCAGGACAAATATTCGTGTGACGAACACTTGTGTTTTTTTCCGTATCTGGATGTTATATAGATATTTAGCTCGATATTTTGTACCCTGTACCGTATGTGGATCAATAAATATAGATAAATTAATAAATAACTATAATTAAATATATACTTATTAAATCTTATTACATATTTATATATCTATGTATCTATATCAGTCTCTAATATGGGTATCATACTAACATACTATGGATAGTACAGGCTCTGCCTAGATTGGTGTCAGATGGCAGTGTCTGAAGAATGATCATGATATTTATTATTTATACGTGGGGTACACTGAACATTTATATGTAAAGTTTTTCATTTCATCATCAGAAACATTTTCCAATACATTTTAAACACTTTTTGATTTGGCAATTTTTGAACAGATTGGTCTAAGGTAATGTTTTTCACGTGCTTGTATTGTAAAACTGTGTCGATTAAATTTATTAATATTCGAAAATGTATTAACATGATCGCTATAACTATTGTGATATCTGGGCTATTACGCTATACCGATATCAAATGCGTCTTAAACCACATCACGACAGTCTACTGGTATGAGTACCTAACCAATAAAGGGTACAGGTTTGATTTCCAAACGTATGGTCGAAATGCGATCGCAAGCGGTTGATATCAGCTGAATGATGAAACCACTAAATGAAAGAATATTAGACATTGTCTAAAATTGACTCATGCCAGTGATACCAAATGTTGACCCCACGCTGCTTACATTTTTTCATCCATGATAGCAGGTAACTGTGCGTGTAATCTCTGCGCGATGTTATATCTGCATATTTTACTCTTAAGAATTACATAATGGACTATGAACCTAAGGACAATATGTGCCTGTGATTTAAGTGTACACCTTTTGTGAGGTGTGAACTTGCAGTGAATTAACCAAACTCAAAGTTTTGAGTAGTATTTGTATATTGAGGGATGTAGTTTGTGTTCTACAAATCCTTTTGACCCATTGGAAAAACCCAGCTAAAATTGATAAAGTTTTTCCACTATTTCCAGATAACACATGCCTCCTAGATTAGTCTTGATATAAATATGTATAAGTCTTTGTTGAAAATTTGCATTAAGATATCTCTTAATATTAATATGTACAAAATTTCGTTTTTAAACGTTTAACTTCAGTAAAACTAATTTTTACCATGTGTTTTTTTATAAATTCGTTTTTAATTTATAACTATAATTATACTAGCAGGGAACAAAAAAATAATCTGGGCTATTGGATAATCTAAATTATTTTTATGGTGGAATAAACCCGTGATTTTTTCCAACAAACTTGTCTAAAGCTTCAAACTTATGTTTTGGTGTTAAACCATTTAACATTTTTGGATAATTTTCAATAAATCGTGATTGCGTTAATTTGTTCATGTTATGCGTCATTATTGAATGTTAAAATGATAAGTGAAGGATTTATTGGTACACGATCTCTGTGTAGTTTAATTGTTAATATTATTAAGGGTAAACTTTATAACAATTGATTCAACAACGAGGCCCAAGTGTAAAGGTCCGGTAGTTCATTAGTTAGAAACGTGAATCAATACTACCAATCGTCACGGAAGCAAGAACCCTATTTCTGCTCAACAGTCATTATCTTTGCTCCACAAGGCTAAACGAAATTCAATTGAAAGGATGTAGACAGTATCCTTACCTACAGTTCACAGGTCACTCACCAGGTAACTTTGACCGTGACTTGAAAAAACTTCAAACATTAATCATCAACTTTGTCGACAGCACATGGTTATGTTAATATGTTTTTAACTGTGTTGATTGAGTCTATATTTGATACGTTCTCTATACCATACAATGCTACGAATAGAAGTTATAAACATAATTAGGTAAGTATTTATAGTTCATCATTATCATCATCATCACAACCCTTTCTTTGCTTCACTGTTGGGCACGTGTCTCCTCTCAGAATGGGAGGGATTGGCATAGTCCACCACGCTGGCCAAATGCGGATTGGCGGACTTCACATGCCTTCGAGAACATTATGATGAACTCTCAGGCATGCAGGTTTCCGCACGATGTGTCATGTGTGTTCATAAACCGCACATAACTTAGAAAACTAATTGGTGCGTGCCGCTTGGGTTTGAACCCGGACCGCTCGAGTGAGATGCGAGTTCGATAGCCATTAGGCTGTCACCGCTGCGTTTGTAGTTGAATCAGAAATACTATTGACATAACCGTTAGCATTATGACCTTAACTTATAATGTTACTATTTTTGCAATCTATGAATTACTTTCAATCACGAATGTTAGCTTTATGACTCTACTAGCTTTTACCCGCGGCTCCGCCCGCGTGGTCAAAGGGAATAACAATGAGTTGTTTATCATAAATAGATAAGAACTTGAAAATGAATTTTTGGAAAATGCCATCTATTAACAACATTCGGAACTAAATATCTAGGAAATAACAAAACATCGATATCTTCCCATGGGGATGTTTTACCGCAATAAAAAGTAGCCTACGTCACTCTCCACCCTCCTCACTATCTTCACACACAAAAACCATACCATATAATAACTTCGTTGTGACGTGAAAGCCGGACAAACAAACAAACACACTTTCCCATTTATAATATTAGTATGGATAATTTTGTCTGTTCTAAATATGGACTTACACCCATTAAAATAAAATTGGGTGTGCCAACTAGCTAAATAAATAGAATTGTCATTTAGGTACATTAGAATTGACTATAAGTTCCAAAATAGGTCAGTGCTACGAGGAGATATGCGGTAGATATCAGTTTGTTATTTAACTAGCTTATGACACTGCCTGGTAGGAGTTTGTAAAACTAGTTTATATCTTTGGAACATGGGCGGTCAGTGTACCTTGTCCCGGACCAGTGAAATGGTAATGCGCAATTTCTAGTCGCCAAATGATCTAATAACAAAACCTTAAACTGGTTGTAGCAAATGGTTTTAGAATGATATGCAGAGTTATTTTAATATTGCTTAAGTAAGTTTACATTTATTGGTAACATGTAAATAACACTATTTAAATCAATCGTGTGTTTTCCATCACGAATTAATTTAAAGGGTAAACTTAAGATTCTTATTGAGTCTGGTTTATCACACCTACCTATCTGTTATGACTCCCAAGTTCAATCTGTATTATTAAATATTCTGTTATGAGTCCTTTCTAGTAAAATAACTTAGTTCCTGATTATTCATAAATTTTAAGTAGTAGACATTTAAACGTGTCTATTCCATATAAAATAGTTCGGTAGATACTTACACTACGGTGAAACATCCTGACAGTAAAATTAACAAAACACATTTGTACGAATGTATATCCAAAAACAAAAAAAATATTAATTTAATCTAAGAGTTATTCATTCTAACTCCTAGGCCTTTTAAGCTTGTAGGCTTGTAGGTGGTAGAGCCTATAGGGAACCAAATTGGTTTTATATGAAACCTAATAGGTTCAGAAATTTAGATACTGAAAAAATATTGAAATTAATTTTTTATCCAAGTGAATACAATATCGGGATAAAAAGTTAATCCAGGGTTTCAGCTACCTCCGTACCAATTTTTATCAAAAAGTTAGTCCAGTCGTTTGAGCTTGAAAAAGTAACAAATATACAAATATACACTCACAAATATTCGACTTTATATTATTTGTGTGATGTGATACAAATGGATATAAAAACAATAATACATGACTAATGACAATATTTCTGGAAATAGGCAGGTGGCATAAATTGTGATAATAGTCCCGTGCTCAGCAGTGGGACGGAAATGTATTTTATCCAGCCATACAATAAACTAAAATAATTATCTAGGTTGGGTAAAGAGACCTATGGGACCTAAGTAGATGACCTATGGGAGCGAATGTGTGTTAAATGTGAAGTAATCTTATATGCTAGTAGATCAGTGGCTCACACATTAATGAAAACCATAATTACACTTACTCCATGTTGCATACTGTCATCTACGGCATTTGCATCATATAATCCAAGTAGTTATTTTCTTAATGGATGTTAGAAGATGGATCAAGAAGGATACGCTGAAATTAATACCTAGTTCTTGGTATACAAAGACTTTTAAGTCTATACGCATAGACAGGCCATAGCAAATGGAGCAAAGTTTTGTAAGGATAATGTCTTTTTGATATCAATGTTACCAACATTTGACTGGAAATTATTACAGAAAGAAAGAAAGCTTTTATTTTAGTCAGATTATATTTCACTATATTAGACCTTATTAGTATAATTCGGTTTATTTTAACCTAAAGGAGCCTAGCGGATTTAATGATGATACGAGTATCTAGTGATTCAAATGTTGGCAACTTCCCATTTAAAGATTCCTATAGTGAAAAACTCGTTTACGATTATTTAATAAGAACAATCTGTTGCGAAAGAAGTAAATGAAATGTGTGTAATAGTATTTTAGTCCGTTTGGTCAAGAACGCACGACGATGAAGGTCACCTATATTATGTCTGACATACTGTTGTAGCTAAGAGTATTTCACTGTCGTGAAGTATTTTAAAACAATCACTAGCGACAACAAAGGCTTAAGTAATTTCTTATCATGAACGATTTTTATCTAATGATAACCCTGACCACTACTAATCGTGCCCTCGGAGGCACGGGCTATGATTGAAATTCACAATGTAAACGGAAATTAAACTAACGCATACTGTACTTATAGCATAGCTGTCCGTTGACGTTCTTTCGTCATTTAATGCATATTTGAGATAGGTAATCAATTAAAATCAACTTTCGCAACCTTTGAGCTACTTTTGAAACTATGTATTTATAGTTATCGTGTTGTAGGCGGTTCTCAGGTATGTTGGTTGTTTTGTTCTTGAGCAAACGACGGTACGTACAAACACAGTTTTACCTTCCATTGTACCTACGGCTTTTATTACTAAACTTCGATAACTTTTGGACGGGATTGAAACTGGAGGCTGGACATTGAACTGAATAGAAGAGTGTTTAAAAATAAAGCAGCGTCACTGGATTCCAGAACCTATGTATATTGTATATTGTATGGTAATATAGCAAAAAGATGCTAAATCTATGGTATTTACACTTTTTTACGAATCATGAAATCCGAAATCTGGACAGTCTGGGTTTGTGCCTTGTTTATGACAATACGTTCTACCCACTAAACCAACTAAATCCCAAATAGGTAATATACAGTCACAGTTCTTACGAGTACTACCACTTGAAATCACTAACATTTTCGTTGCAAGTCATTAACCATGTTTAATGACGTTTATCAGGCGCAGATAATGTTCCATATTTTGTAACAATCCTGATCTTCTGAAGAAATGAATTCAAAACAAAATAAGTCTATGCTCAGCCTATGCCATGGTACAGCGAGAACCACGTCTGCTAGTTTTCAACGTAGTCCCCTACTCAGAAATTATCTTGAATTACTGAAAAGTTCGTCAATGTTTTAAGTTACTTATACATTCTAAGACATTTTTAACACGCTTTTATTAGATTGGTATGTAAGTATCTATGTATCCATGTAAATAAATTTTTAAACGTGATTTTCGCCCAGTTTTAAACGTCCGATTAATTTGAGACTGCACTTAATGTCAAGGACCGATGACAATGCAAAAATTAATTAAAAAATGCGATAACAACGATGTTGTTATATAATATTTATTATTGTTTAGGGTGTTAATTTTTGATATCATACTCGGATAATGTTCATGCGATCGAAATTGTTATCAACAATGCGGGGCAACGTCATAATTTTTTTTTTGTAAATGTGTAATGTTTCCTTTATAGCTACAATAGATCTCTTTAGGTCGCAGTGGCTTGTGGGCATAACTGCCCACACCCCCGTCCTATAAATAAGTAATGTTTCCTTTAATACACCAATGCTTTTATGAATGTTCTTGAGTTTATTAAGCTGTACTAAATAGGCTCATATCACGTCTACTTGATATAATGAGCTCTTTATATTGCAATATAGCAATATAAAGAGTAGATTAATGATCGATTGATCTTAATATTGCTACAATAGTATAAGATGTTATGAATGGATTCGGGCTTTAAAAACCTTGTTCTCTTATTTTAATATTTCAACACTTACTGAGTCTCTTATTACGACAGATTTCGATCAAATAAATAAAAATAAAACCTATATTTTTAGATTGAATAATTATGTACTTAGTTGACGTTTTACTAAGCCATCCTAAATTAGTTATTTTCATACAGCATATCTTTTAAGTAAGTGAGTTATTTTTGTAAAAAAAATTAAACATAATTAATAAATATGTTGTATTGTGTGTTGTATAGTAACACATACAACACACAATACAACATATTAAATTAACACCCTGATTGCAACACATTTGTTTGCAATCAGGGTGTTAGTTTAATATGTCTGATGTCAAATTTAAATCGTACGTTTTAGCACTTGATAAGGTTTCATAACATAAACCAGTATATGCTAATGAAACTGTACCATATTTAACGATAGGGAAATCTAAACAATATTAATTCAGAGTAAATTAAACTTTATTGACTTGCTTTAACAATAATAGTAAAAGAAGTGAGATCACGGAAGGATGTCACCAGGTACATTGGTAGTAAAGACGAGACGACTTGATATCTAGTAGTGATGACGCTGAGAGGAGTAGACGTGGTGATTCGGGCCAGAGTTCTGGACGACCGCGTTGAAACTGTAACAACAATAAAACGTTAAGACCAAACAATTCTAGACTAACCAGTTCTAAAACAAGTTTACTCCAACACCTGTTTGCCGTATGTTGACAGGTGCATGAGGTCGGCTGAGGTCATTACTCATATGAATCCGGAACAAGTCGTACCGGTTAGACCACCATGTGATTTCATGCGCATCGACGTCACTCGTGGCTTAGTTACGTATGCGTATTTAGAGCTTCCTGGGAAAGCAATGTCAAACATGACCATTGAGTAGGTACAGGTAAACAGGTCATTACTGCGCAATTTGGGGAAAGTTGCTGTGTCATTGCTCGTCTTTACTCATTACGTATGATACGTTAAAAGTTTTCAATTCGTTCATGTTTTGTACTACTCCGGCCTTCTGACCCTAATTTCATAATAACCCGTATCGTAAAGATGAATGAAATATTAATTATTCACCGTTAAAGTGTGTATTTTATAACAAGATGAAAAGTCTCTGGTTATCGTAAGGGGTGATTAAAAGGGGGATTCTATGGTTGATGGCGGCAAAGAGTCAAAGTCAAGCTGTCCATCCAATCCGTTGTAAGTACGTATTTGAGGACAAATTTCCATCTATTTCGGCAGGAGCCTGTGATAGGCGCTTTGATGGTTAAAACGGTAACCAGAGTAGTCGTAAGATAAAAGATGTGGTTTAACACCACCAAAAAGATAATTTACCCATTGCGGTCATCAGCGGTGTACGAAACCTTCCTGTAGGAGCCGTCGGGCTGCAGCAGGGAGTACTCGCCCTTCACGAGGTCACCGTTGCGGCTCTCATGCTGAGCCTTGTGGTCGCCGGTGTGGGGGTCTTCCACGGAGTACGAGTACTGGTACTTGGGGTGGGACTGTAGACAAAAATCAAGTAGGTAGTAATTAGGTAAATGGCTCAATCTTAGTTTTTAAGGGTAGCAACCTAGCAACGTATCTGTGATCGTATTAATCAAATTTTTCGCTCTACCCTATCTATAGAGCTTTGTAGATAGTTATGTATACAAACAAATATTAGTTTTAGTTCACAGATTCTTAACTAGGAGAGGTCTGTAGGGACAAAGTTTAATCGTGTAACATTATTACAAAATGAGTTCGTGATCACGACCTCCGCAATCAAGTCTGTCTTCTGGTGACACAGCAACGCAAGCACGCACATAGCTGAAATTACTACACTGAGAGGATACTATACTTATTTTATAGATCCGGATTATTTTAAAATAGCTTGCTGTTATTTTTTGAATTAAAGTATATTAATGTCGTATGTATTCAAAATCCATAAATCTTTTCAACTCAATGTTTCGCTCTCAAATAAAATTCTGAAGGGCTTAACAATAGTAAGTATAAGTTATCTTATTAGACATAAACATTATTTCTCATGAAACTTTTAAAATCACTTACGTAGTAATTATTGTAGCCACCGCCATAGACACCCGCTTGCGCGCCGTTGTAGGCTCCAGGGAGGGTGGCAGCGGCAAGAGGTGCTGCGTGGCCTAAGTGAGCAGCATGGGCTAAGGGACCAGCATGAGTCAAAGGACCGGCATGGGCCAAAGAACCGGCGTGGGCTAAGGGACTAGCATGAGCCAAAGGTCCAGCATGGGCCAAAGGTCCAGCATGGGCCAAAGGTCCAGCATGGGCCAAAGGACCAGCATGGGCTAAAGGACCAGCATGGGCCAAAGAACCAGCGTGGGCTAAGGGAGACGCAAGAGCCAAGGAATTGGTTTGTGCGTAGGAGGTTGCATGGACGAGAGGTCCTGACGAGTAATGTCCTGCTTCGTAAGGCCCTCCGTGGGCGTACGATCCCGCGTTAGCAAAGGGTCCAGCGTGTGCATAGGGTCCGGATTGTCCATACGACCCGGAAAGTGCTAAGGAAGCACCACCCAAAGATCCGCCATGCAGGGGTGTTCCAGCATATGCGCCGTTAGAATTAACGATGCCATGTGGAGACCCAAACGCGTGCCCTCCTCGCCCCAGGAGACCTGCTTGAGCAGCGGCGAGGACTGCACCAACGATGATGATCTGTAATTATGAACACATCGATTAACTCTAGGCTTTATTCAGTGCAATCTTTATTTCCTATTGATTTCGATCTTCGGAAGACCACTATACTCACTTTGGCGAACATTTTTTTTGTTTGGATTGTGACTTGAAACTGACATAACTTTGATATGTTTCCGTGGGTTTTATAAGAATGGAGCTGCGGTCCGGAGGGGCGTCAATAGCTTCTTGCGCATCTTCACTAGGGTTGCCAATTTTTTGAAGAAAATGCGGCCGTAATACATATCTGTAGGTAATTTAAAGAAACTATTTCGTTTAATCGTTTTCTTTCGTTTAATTGTGGGTTCTAATCCCGTCTAAAGAACGTTGAATTTTTTTCAAAGCCAAATAATGAATAATTAAGGGAATTGCAGTACCAAATTTTTTTTAATGGAAACAAACGAGCTTGCAGCACCACCCATCCGGTGCCGCCCATGACAACTGTGACTGACTTTGAACAAGACTCAATTAGGGACTGGGATGGTTAGTCCAATTAGTTGAGAGAGTTAATTAGAACATTAGTTGGTCAGTTCATTAGTCTCAGTCTTATCTTTGAGGAGATCATTGTTTTGTTTTTGAATAGTTGTTATTTTAATTTTATATTGTAACTACATTAATTTCATATATGTGAAAGAAGTTTTGGTAACACACTGCTTTGTCATTAAATTGTATGGATTAAATGGCCCTTTAGTGTTCAAATTTTTTTAATGAAATATAGTTAATAAGTAGGTACTTAGTCATTGTATAGGTATGCTCCAATTACATCTTGCACGGTAAATAAAAAAATATTACAGTGATTATAAACCAACATGGTTGGTAACCCTTGTTCTCTCATAGACAAGGTCGATGCGCTTTGTCTTAAGCATTCTCGCATTACACACTATCATCCAAATTATCGTTACTAAACAATAAAATGCTGTGAACTGCGATACTCTGCCTCGTTACACTTGGTCACCCATGATAGGTAATCATGGGTAGTTTTGCATAACATACTTTCCAAGGAATCATTATACAATTTTTTTTAGTATTGATCGAAAATCGACTGTTAAGCTAATTAATGCTTTGGTCAATTTACTAATCTAGAGTAATTGGACTTTTTTTTTGTACATAATGTTTGATATTATATTCACGACCTTATATACCCCTAAAAATATAATCCCATAAAATATTATGGTCATATTTCAAGTGATTTCTTATTGGGAGTTACAAAGTGGTGGAGGGCATTCATGTCCGTTCCTTCGGGAATACTTTTTATATAACCTTGTATGATCATAAAATTGATAAATAGACATTTAATACTTTGCTATTTAAAGACCAGTGAGGAATTAGACTCCAACCAATTTTGTTCATTTATCTAAAGGTTTACATACATACTCGTACATTACGAGATTATTCATGAGAGAAGATGGGGATGTGATGTGGATCTTTCATAACATGAACGTGGTCTTAGAATATTCGTAGGTAATCGAATCGTAATGGTGATGAAAAATATACGTGCTATGATCAAATTGCTATGCCAAAATTAAATAAAAAGATATCGAGCCTTGTCGTCTTTGCTTGTTGCTAATCAAGTTGGTTCTATGTTTCAATTATAAACAGATACAGCAGCCAAGGTAAGAAATTGTGTATTCCGGAATCATGGTAAGATTTTATGTATATCCGCTAAGGCTATAGCCAGCATCGCTAGATTTATTGTGTTATCTGTTAATTATTTGTTTACAGTTCTCCCTGTCTCTCTCTATACTGTGTCAGTAAGGAATTGTTATAATTTAAGATTATCAGTATAAATACACATTTTAAATTTTAATAGACATCGACAAACAACAGGACTCGGACCTCTCCTTACAACTAAGAGAGCTTGAAGCATAATAAGCACCTTGCAGCTCAAATTAGGATTGATAATTGGGGTTTAGTTAACTCATGAATCTGAAAATGTGCGATCTGAAGGCCTCCGACTAGGTACAGATTAGGAACGACAGGTACTCGTTAGACAGTGATATGTACCACAGTTGTTAAAATAAAAAAATAATTTGTTTTTACTCGGCATTTTTTTGTAGTCCTGAATTGAGATAATACTTGTACATACACGTACATATGTACAATTTTGTGTTCGTCACGGGACATAAACCATTGGATTAGCATCTTATTACCTTTACTCAGTTTATTCTGGTCAAGGGTATATAGTAGGAGGTAATACTTCCATGTAAATTATGTTTGATAGTATCTTGTTATAAACTTATTTTTGTACTAATTTCTACTCATCTAATAACATATCTACTAAGGTCTAATTTATACAGGTAGTAAATTTTTCATAGATTATTATTAACAGGAATTTGTAACTCAGCACTATATAGCAATTATTTTGTTTGTTTATTATCATTAATCAGCCTTATAAGGTCCACTGCTGGACAAAGGCCTTTCTTAACTCTCCACCACTCCGAGCGATCCTGTGCCTTCTGAATCCAATGGTTTCCCGCCGTCTTCTTCAAGTCGTCTGTAGGTCCACTTTGTCGAGGGGCGACCTTGTTTCAATATAATGCTAGAAAAATTTAACCTTCCCATAACATATAAGAAATCTTTCTTGAAAAAACTGATTTAACGGGAGTTTAGTTCGATGCTATAATATCATAATTCTAAATGACGTAAAATAAGTTACTAGATTACTAGTACGAACAAGTGACATGCACTGTAAATACTTCGGAATACACAAAAACATTAGTAACGGAATGCTCTCAAAGCAGTTTTTGTTTATCGTTATCTGTTCTAATCAACACGTTTAAAAAGTCTATTGTAATGTCAGAATCCAGTGCAACTAGGTATTCTGGTTGAATTAACAAAGGACGATATAATCGGGAGCCATAAAAGTTCACACGTACAAATTAGTCTGATATTTACACCACTACACAAATGCTACAACAATTTTCTTTAATCTGATGGGTAATAGAAACATACTAACCGAGTCATAGTGGACCCGCGAGAATTCATGCCTACCCAATTTCGAATACAGCTTTTATGCCGTTCATTGGGATACTAGAGGATTGCACGAACTGTATATTGTTTGATGCGATACTATTATCTGCCATGATGGTATCGTTTTAATATGTATAATAATAATTATTTTCCACTGCAGAGATTTTTAGAGAGCTTTAAAAGGGTTGAACTCTTAAAATTATTACGCAAACACATTCCCGTCACTTATTAGAATTCCATCTTGCAGGACGGACACATAATTTTATGCTTTTATGAGCCAACCAATCCTAACCTGTAGTCACTGGCTAAATATGCATTGGTGGAATATCATCATTATTTACAACTACCCTTTTATTCTCCTCCAATAATGGGACGGTTTGGCCTTAGTCTTGACGCTGGTCAAGTGCGGATTGGCAGACTTCACATGCTTTCAAGAACGATGCAGGTTTTCTCAATATTCCGTCACCGTTACAGCAGGTGACAATTTCTTGAATCCCACCATTACTCAAGTATTGGTGCATGCCACTTGGATTTGAACCTTGACCGCTTCTATGAAAGGCGAGTTCAATAGCCATAGCCGGTGTTTATCTATCATCGTGATACAGCAAATTATTGGCCTACTATTGAGCATGGGGTTCCTCTCAAAATGTTGAGTTGACTCATTGAGAACTTTGCGGAAAAGTCTCAGGCATAAACGTGATATTTAATTGCTTCAAACGCACATAAATTGAGTACTTGGTCAAATCCGGGACCAAACACCGTTCACGGAGACTCAGAGATCGGATTCCATAGTATAAAGAGAGAGAGAGAGGGGGTTATTACGCCTTCAAGATTTTTTTATGACGATGGATGCGGATAGTTACTGCTTGCTCATTTGCAACTAACTTTATCTTATATAAAGAAAATGATAAACTCAAGAGCTGTATTATACGTTCAAATTGGTTTGATATGTACACCACCAGGACTGGCCTACTTGCGGCTTAAGTTATTTTAAGATATTCGGCATCATTCGATTGTAGAGTTACAGTATGTTTTGCGGTTATCCACATAGTGTATACCTACTTACCAAAAGTAGATACCTAGTTGATTTAAGTTCATGCGTTCATATTATGAAAGTTCAACATCAGTTGGTTTTATGTCAAAAGCAGCCAAATCTAAAAGTGTGAATGCAGGTCAAATTAATAAGAAAACAACTTAATAAAACAATACTATTGCAACCAAAACAGTAGGCACAAATAAGGGCCAAGTTGATATAGTATGGTCTATTCCTTGGTGTATTTTTCAGACAATAACATCATTAGCACCTTAATGTGATAAAGATTTACGTGTCGGTGGCAATTGCTGTATGCATTTCGCGCGGCGCATAAAATGTTCAAGCGAACACGGTAAATGGTCGTGGTTTCGTTGAAAAAATCTGCTTTTTGAATTTAAATAACATTTAGCTGCCTGCAGTGAGTCAAATTAAAATAGATGGGTAAAATAAATCGGAGGTACATTATGATCCTAATTATGCATCCATCTCCATTTGACACAGTGACTATATGAAGAAATTAGCATTTAATTGCAATTAAGTATAATAAATAAGTTATAAGTACTATTTACAAGAAAATTATTTTTTGGTATAATAGTGGGCAGCCTAGGGGTGGATGAACGGAGCAGAGTTGTGCACTATGGCGTTGAATCTGAAACAAATAACATTATTAATTAACTAATAAAAATTAAATGAAGGTGGTTTCTTCTTGAAATCATCGGATTTTATTTCTTTTCTTTTCTTTCTATTTTGTACCCCGGACATTTAAAAACAGGATGAACTAAAAGATCTAGAAGTCGCTGATTAACAAAGAGTTACACGAGTTTCTGAGTTTAATACATACTCGCATAAAGAATAGGTAGTACGAGTAGTACTTTTACGATAGAGTAAGTGACTGAGCCAGCTAATAATTTTTAATATTTCCATTATTTTAAGTAGTCTGCAGCTACATTAGCATTTACGTCTGCAGCTACATTAGTTATAATTGGGTATTTGAAAAAAAAAATTATTGATTTTTTTTATGTATTTTAATACTATATTATTAATAATATTGATATTTAATGCAAAAAATTTAAAAATGTTTTTTTTTAAATTAATTATAAACAATTAAAAATTGATGAAATTTGAATAAAAATCACGTGACTATAAACGCGCCATTATTGGTCACCATATTTGTGACGTCAAAATGTTATATAAAGGAGGATGGCCATTTTGGTACCCCATGTCCAATCAAGATGAATCACGCACCGGTACCAGGTTCCATACATTTTTGTCCATCACCTTTAAATATTTAACAATGAAAACTAACATTATGACGTCACACGCGCTCGGGTTTGTTCGGGAGTTGTCGGCGTGTCTTCGGTACTGGATTCAAAAATTATTGAATTGAATTTTTATTTTGAAATAACTTTTGAATTATTGCGAGAAAAAAAGAAAAAAAAAATAGTTTTGTTATAAAACTTATATATGATCTTTTCATTTATCACATAAAAAAAAAATATTCAAATACCCAATTGTCGGATAAGAACGATTCGTAACATATAAAACTTTTTTGAGCCATCTGGGGTCAAAATAAATAATGCAATGTAAAGAAATTCCAGGCCATGAGCAACAGCTTCTTCTTCTGTATAGATATATGTTGAAACACAAACAGTAGTAACAAAATTCAGATTTTGGAAACTACTTACTAATGTATTTTAAAGTTTTAATCTATTTTGCAACAACCCGCCAACAAGGCCCATGTGGTGTATACTTTCATGCATATAGCATCTTCCACATAAGCAAGCATGCAACATAATATAATAATGAAAATATACACTAATATACAACACCAATACGTATATCACGCTCAAACGGGTAAAACGGTGTATCCTCAGGGTAAAACTCGGTTAGTGTGAAACTTTGCCACTAACTTAAAACTAACTTTATAGCCGCTGTTTGCTGCGAAGTAACGCCTGGTAATAATAATATATTTTCACTGCATCTAACCCATTGTGGTCGTTAGCGGTGTAGTGAACCTGGCGCACGGAGCCGTCGGGCTGTACCAAGGCGTACGAGCCGTGCACGGGGGCGCCGTCGCGGCTCTCGTGCTGAGACTTGTGGTCGCCCGTGTGGGGGTCCGCCACGGAGTACGCGAAGTCGTATCTGGGGTGTGCCTGGGGTAAAATAGAGAGTTATAACAAAGAAATTTAAGAAGCAATAAAACTTAACGCTTAATGAGGAGACTTAGCGCCCGAAAACCAAGTACCACACAACATTAATTTGGTGTGTAATATTTAGTTCACACTGGCAGACCATTTGTCAAAAACAATGAATAACAAGAAGTCAGCAAGCTGAGATAATATAAATCTAATAGCTGATCCGGCAAACGTTGTTCTGCCATAATATATAATGTCAAAGTGACGCGACACTTCATGTCAATGACTTCACGTCAATGAGCGATGGTTAATGTTCACGTAAAAATACGAAAATCGCGTTTAAAAAATGAGGGATGTGGGTAGGAGGGTGAAAAATACTTTACAACCTATTCTCAGACCTACGGAATATATACAAAATTTCATGAGAATCGGTCAAGCCGTTTCGGAGGAGTTTAGTCACAAACACCGCGACACGAGAATTTTATATATTAGATTTGGCGTTACGAGTAAAAAATCTTTCACGCTTTAACGGTCAGTATATAATATGTAGCGTCCATAGCCCAATAGCTCGCGTCGATTCAATGTGATCGACAGAGTTAAGCAACGACGGGCGCGGTCGGTTTATGGATGGGTGACTGCTAGTGGTAAAATTTCATGGGCGCTACCGTACTTTAGAGGGCAAGTTAGCCGTTGAGTTAAGTTGACACGTTTCCAATAGGGGATGCTATGGGTCGCACGGGATGCTATGTGATTATATAATCAATAAAATCTAAAAGAAACATTTTCAGATACATACGTATGTGTTGTGAGCTGCAAAGGGGACGATAGGAGCTGCAAAGGGGACGATAGGAGCTGCATAGGGGGCGATAGGGGTGACGTAGGGGGCAATAGGAGTGGCGTAGGGGACAGCATGGTGCGGGGCAGCGTGTATTATAGGAGCACCGTGCACGAAGGGGACTGCATGGTGGTCGGGGTTGTAGGACTCGTCGTGGCGGATAATGCTTTGCGAGGAGACGGCGGCTCCGTAGATACCGGCATTGGCTGCGGCCAGAAGGGATCCAAAAGCTACTATCTGAAATAACAAAATAGCTAGCGTGCACGGTCTCATAGTACACAGTTTTAACAAGCACAACGTGTTGCCATATTTTGGTAGAGTATTAATATTGTGACAGAGTTAACGTAAATATGAAGAATAGAAATGATTTGGAAGACGGTATTTATTAATTGTCATAATACATTAATGCTTGGTCTTATTGCTTATTGGCAATAACTGATAATTATTACTGATAATTAATAGTAATAAACTTTAAAAATATACCCTTTTCAAACTTAATTATGATTCATTTATAGTTTATGCTATACAAATTATCACCGCGTCTTCATGCTGTGTGAACTTACCTTACTCTGCATTTTGTTCTTATTTGACTTATTGCTCTTCAATGATTACTGTCAATAGACACTGGCCGTGGGTTTTTATACTGCCTAATATTTGGTACTTATGAACCAGTGGGGCTTTGCGGCTGCATGAACCTCGCTAAAATGACAATAAAAATAAAGGTCAAAATATCGAACGTTACAATTTATATGAATGCGTTACAGCACAATAACTATTTAACGCGTGTTTGTATCTCAAGTGTTGCTTAATTGATTGGTCATTTCTTATTATCTTTGAAGGCGTGTCGATTACAGATAGGTGCTTAGTAATTTCAGAAACTAGTACGAGTGGCATTAATTAATTTCGTATCTCAACCATTTATCGCTTAATGAGAAAGGTTGCGCAGTCATTTGCGCTGCTATTGTAAATAATATAGATTCCTGAGTTTTCAAATAGTTAAAAACTTATTCTCTAATAACTGTGTTAATTGTAAACATACAATACAGTTAATTTGGTTCTGAAATCTGAGCAGTCGATGAACAATATTATTTTACATACCTATTGTGCATACTTTGCTTTATTTAGATAATCTTTTAATTATTTGTCAGTTATAACAAAACACTTCAAAATTTCTGATAGGTACCTTGTTTATAATGAAGTAACCAATTTGGTATGTAAAGTCTTTTTCCATGATGTCTTTACGTAATCAGCAGAATACCTCATGGTTATCAAATATGTGTTAAAGTTTCTAATAGCATAAATTACATTATTTTTTTACAAATCTAGTAAAGAGCGTAATGTACTTACGTTCGTCTATAGCCCAATGGCTCGCGTCGATTCAATCTGATTGACAGAGTTTAGCAACGATGGTCGAAATTGGTTTGTGGATGGCTGACCGCTTGTGGCATAATTTCATGAGCGCTAACATCTAACGCTACACGCGTTAGAAGTTATACTGCTTTGGCGTAACAAGATAAAAATCTTTTCAAAAATTTTATCTTTCGCCTTATTCTACGTTTATAGAAAAAACGACACAAACAATAGAAAAAAGGTATTTAATACTTTGAAAGTCTTATTATAACGCATTATCTAGTTAAATAAAGTTTATTTAAATATCACGAAAAAAATATTCTACATTGACAGCACCTGACTAGCAGACTTTGACAATTGAAAGTGCACACTGTCAAACAATTTTTTGACAATGTTGACTATAGCTAACTTCATGGTGTCGGTTTTTTGGGACGGTGTGCGCGCGTATCGTAAAAATTTACTCTCATCATTTTTCCCTAACACGCCAAAAGTAAAACTTCAATAAATATTTTGGAAATTCTCACACACGGCCATCTGACCCCAAAGTAGGCGCGAGCCTGTGATATGGGTGTCAGAGACTGAGACATACATAGATATCTTTAAATACATACTTATATTAACATCCAGATACAGAATAAATACAAGTGTTCGACACACGAATATTTGTCCTGAGCGGGATTCGAACCCACGACCCCTGGCGCAACAGACAGGGTCACTACCGATTGCGCCAACGGGTCTGTCAATAATCAATTTATATGTTACTATTTTATTGCATTGCTTAAAATATACACTTGGTATATCGGATTCCGTGGTGTAGGGTGGAATGAGCCTGACTATCGATGTGTGGGTCTCGAGCAGTACAAAATCCGACCGGGGATGACATTTCATTGCTGATACACGTTGGTCAAGAATCCTCGACTCGAGTGGATGCAAAATTGTGTCGTATTCTATGTGTGTGTGTGTGTTCTGCCACCCGCACGACTGAGAACATGTATGATGTCTGAATGTATAGTTGATTGATTTCTTGAAATGAGTATCTATTGAGTTGGGTAGTTTTGTCCATTGGCCCCTATAGGACTAAAATCAGGTCATTCGCATTGATCCTATAAGTATATTACGTCGTGTAACGTCAGCACCATTGCCCCTGCAAAAGGTTTTTGAGTTTGTGAGTTTGTGCCATTCATCGACGAAGCTCCAATTAGCCTGAATTTGTGTAGCTCTAGAATTATTTTACTGCGACATAGCTTAACTACTTAGGTACTTATTAGTATAAAATTTTATTACCAACGTCCATTTTCCCACTTACTATTTAAACGTTTAATTGATGTTTGTTGCAGGGGTTTTATTATTGCCAACAGGCTTGCTAACTAATATTACCAAATTAGGCGTTAGTGGTTTTCTTGAATTGTAAAAGATTACGAACAAATGCCTCATAAAAGTCATAGGCATGTATTTTTTTCTGTACCGTAATATATATTTCTATGTTGCCAATAAGTCAAGTCAAGCCAATTGTAAAACCATCCATCCATCAATCAGACTTTTGGGGTCCACGGCTGGACATAGGCCTCCCTCAATCGACGCCACTCGTCCCGATCCTGAGCCCTCTGAATCCAACGGTTTCCCGCTGTCTTCTTAAAGTCGTCAGTACACATCGTCGGAGGGCAGCCAATATTCGTTTTCCGATGCGCGGTCTATACTCGATGACTTCTGACTGACGACGTGGCCTACCCATTGCCACTTCAGTTCACTGATCCTTCGAGCTATATCGGAAACCTTCGTTGGTCTACGGATTTCATCATTGCAGATGCAGTCCCGTGGAAACACCACTGAGATTTAAATCGAACTGTCTTCTTTTCCACGGAACACTTCATTCTAGGTATTTCCTCGATAAATTAAAAAAGAATTTGAACAGTAGGTACATAATTTAATAAATTAATTTACAGGAAAAATATATAAAATCAAATATATAGTTAGTTTCATTGGCTTGATCAGTAACTGTGGTATGCGGGCTGAGGGTGGATCGAGGGTGCCGAGTTGTGGACTACAGCGTTGAATCTGGAAAAAAATATAAAGGTGGTTTAAAATTTGGACTTCATTGGATGGAAAAATAATTTATATTATAATATTTAATAAGTCAAGCAAAAACTTTGTACCCTTTTTACGAAAATACCTTCTGGCCGGGCTATCATCAAGAAAGCCATGACTTTCGGATAGCTTAATTTTTTTTCTAGAATTGGGTTGGCCATTAATCCCTCCGACATATAGAAGTATGGTAGAGCACGCAACGCCACTGTTGGCTTTCACCGTTGTGTTTAGAAACCTGTGTCATTTGCAGCCAGTTATTCTCACCCATTGTGGTCGTCAGCGGTGTAGTCGACCTTGCGCACGGAGCCGTCGGGCTGCACCAGGGAGTAGGAGCCGTGCACGGCGTCGCCGTCGCGGCTCTCGTGCTGGGACTTGTGGTCGCCAGTGTGGGGGTCCGCCACGGAGTACGCGAAGTCATATTTGGGGTGGGCCTGAAAAAAATACAATATAATGCAGATCAAAAACACTACATGCACTTATATTTCAATGTATTTATTAACACAATATCATCACTATCTTTTCATTATTACCTAACTCTTTATAAACGCCACAGAATAATATGACTGACACTGACTCATCGTTACAGTTTCGTTTTAAAATAGGCACTGTCGTGTGGTGATTAGAACCTATGCTTATTCTGAAACCTTTGAAGGATATTTTGACCTAATGACAGTAACAAAGTATACTTGTAATTATTACAATTACATCATTTAAAGTAGGACAACCTTGCAAAGCATATAACGAGTTAAACATTTTGTACACCAAACAATTTTTTATTCTATGTAGGTAAAGGTATATTTAATAGTCAGGGGGAATATATTTTATGCAATGACTAGTGGACGTTCAGGATTAGTTCATCTTTATGGTATTAAAACGTATTTTCATTATAACTATTATTATGTACCTACCTACTAGCTTTGCTTTCCGCCCGCGTCAAATCGTTTCCCGTGCACAATTACTACTTATACATTCTGAGCCTCTAGCATCAAGGAATACCTTTATTACCGCTTCACCCGCAGTTTCACCAATCGTAATCCGATATAGCCAAGAATCGATTAAATATGAAATGAAATAATAATTTCAGTGTACCACATCTGTGCAAAAAATCACATCGATCCAGCATTAAGTTGAATAGGACGAGAAGGACAAACCAACAAACTATTATTAAATATTAATGGTTTTAGGCTCGATCATAAGCCCTTGATGTTTGTATATTCCATTGTATTATAAATAAATAAATATCTTGGACATTTTTCACACACGGCCATCTGACCCCAAAGTAGGCGCGAGCCTGTGTTATGGGTGTCAGAGACTGATATACATACATAGATATTTTTTAAATACATACTTAAATAGATAATATTGACATCCAGACACAGAACAGATACAAGTGTTCGTCACACGAATATTTGTCCTGAGTGGGATTCGAACCCACGACCTTTGGCGCAACAGCCAGGGTCACTACCGATTGCGCCAACGGGCCTGTCAACATTGTATTGTTTGTACACTTACGATAAACACGGCCAGAAATTAAGGAGATTATTTAAAACCCAAGCAGATATTCAATATTAACTAACTTGAATTGACTACTTTCAATCACTGGGGGTTGTAAATTTTACGTATAGTTGGTAAGATACTCATAACTATTGCAAATTTAACAGTCAATAAATATTACCGTAGTCGTTTAGTATCTAGATTTGCGCAATCATGCGGTTAGGTCGCACGGCCAGATAAAGTTGTTAACAAGGGAAGGTTAAAGTTTTTGTTAGGAGTTTGTACAATAAGTGGTGATACATCAATCGCTCATTCATTTTTTTTATACCACAAAATGTATAGACCGCGTGAGTTTTTCCGGAAATTAACGGTTACTACAAAATGTATCCTTACTATATCATCTTCATTTTATGAATGCAAAAAAATGTGACAGATTACTACTCACGTATTCGTCGTGACCATCGTAATGTGCAGCATAGGGAGCGGGGGCTGCGTAGTGAGCGAGTGGTGATGCGTGCGCAAGAGGAGCCGCATAGTGCGCAGGCGCAACGAAGTGTCCCAGAGGGGCGTATCCGTTGTGGTCGTGGTGGACGATGCTCTGGGAAGACACCGCGTGACCGTGACCCAGACCCTGGTACAGACCGGCATTCACCGCCGCCAGCAGCGCTCCGAATGAAAAGATCTGAAAACGTTACGTAAATTGCATCACGATTTCTTGCGGTAGATAATCATTAATTCTTATTTTTGTTGTTTTGTCGGTTTATATTCGTAGATGCATCATTGACGTTTCGTTTATTACTTCCGGAGTTCCGGGTAAAATGTTATTAATACAATTGTCGAAATCAGGACCCGCGACTCCTGTTGCTTTTATTCTCAGTAATTAGTTTCGTCACAACATTTCGAATTTCATTCTTATCAACCATTTTGTACAGCCCCGTCAGTTTAAAACCAATGTAAGCTTTACTGCTTTAAGTGTTTACTCCATTTATACATTAAAACAGCTAAATATTTGACACTATGACGACATATATTTCGAAATGAGATCACAACAAAGATCTTATGCTAATGCACTTACTTTGCTAAACATTTTCGTAGTTATTTAGAATAAAGTTGGTCTGTTATTGATATCAATTGCTACTGTCTGTTCGTTTTATATGACTTAACAAAATAAGATCTAGTGGGGTGCCGGCCACGCGTCGCGCACCGCTGACGGCCGAAGGTCGTGTTAAACACCATTATAGCACTGTTATATGTGTCATGGTGTCGATATGCTTTTGTTACGATAGACATGCTACCTACGGCAAATTAATTAAAACGTTCTTAATGTCGAAACTATAGTAATTACGGACAAGACGTAAGATGTCATTGTTGATATCAAATTTAACATTTTGATATTAAAGCTTGATACTGAGAGTCATGTATAAATGTACCTTGTTATGTTTAAAGTTTATTTTTAATTATATTCAATTTAATATTTTAATTATATTTAATCCTTTAATTATATTCAGTCTATAAATTTCAAGATAGACACCTAAGAGTAAAATGCATACTAGCAAACTATGATTATGTTCTTTATTACGCTGTAGCCGTATTTGTGTATGGATTTTGTTGATTCTTTTTTATTTGGAAGGCTTTATCACAGAGTAGATTCTAGGTAAATGGTGCTTTACGCTCACTATACCGACTTAAATACTTTATACCATTTAAGACTAAGCTTATGCTTATTAATACCCTTGTTGTACCCCTTATTGACTATGGCGATATGTGTTACCCCGACCTGACCGAAGAACTTCTCAATAAACTGGAACGTCTCCTCAACAATCTTATCCGATTCATATACGGCCTTAAAAAAAATTGACCATATCTCCCAATTCCGCCGAAATTTAAATTGGCTAACTATTCGTCAGAGACGTATATATATATACTAGTGGACGCCCGCAGCTTCGCTCGCGTGGAATTAGACATAATATGTTTATTTTACACCCTTACAAAATTTTTACAAACTTTGAATGCCATATTTATTTATATCTAATCAACAGCCTATAGTATAAATTTTATGCTTCTAGTTCTGAAAATGACAAAATATTCATACAACCTTTCAACATCAACAACAAATAAAATAACGATATTAAAATATCAAAAACCGTCTCCAAAACTAAAATGTCAGATATAAGTAATAGTAATTCGTTTATGGGCCCTCGTCCGTTAAAAAGCGGTGACAGCCCAGCGGCTATCGAACTCGCCTCTCACTCGAGCGGTCCGGGTTCAAACCCCAGTGGCACGCACCAATGACTTTTCTAAGTTATGTGCGTTTTAAGAAATTAAATGTCACTTGCTATAACGGTGAAGGACACATCGTGAGGAAACCTGCATGCCTGAGAGTTCATCATAACGTTCTCGAAGGTATGTGAAGTCTGCCAATCCGCACTTGGCCAGCGTGGTGGACTAAGGCCTAATCCCTCCCATTCTGAGAGGAGACCCGTGCCCAACAGTGGGACGTCTATGGGTCGCAGCGAGGGCCCTCGTCCACAGTCACAGTTGAGGGAGGTATACTCAACCACATTGCTCCAGCCACTGTTTATATGTGTTCAATCCTTTATCATTAACGAGAGTTGCGTCAACTCCGGGAAAATAACTTAGTGAATTCACGACGTTCGTGGAGTTTTTCTGCAGGCCATAACGTTTATGGTGCTGTCCTCCGGCCGTGCAGTGAGTCAAACAAGAGGCAGTTGTGTGCAGAGCAATCCTGCGACATTGGATGTTAAGGTTGGTTGGAATCTTTTCATACTGATTGTGGTACTGGATTGCTACCTACTACTGCCTCACATACATTTATACAGTCCACACATAAAATCGAAGGATCGCCCCTGCGATTACCACACAATATGGAATAAACTGCCGGCCTAACTGAGAATTATCTCTATTATATATTATTATTAAATGGATTTTAATTGATAAATAACTATTCATCAATTTTTAACAGATTGATTGGCCATCTTGAGCTATATTATGAGTAGTGATAATCTTTGGTGTAGCTTGACGTTGTTAAAGGTTATATTAAGATTTTATATTTTAAACCATTCCTTGTACAGGTAATTCTATACGTAAAACTATTTGATGCAGGAGGAGCCGCGGGGAAAGTCAGTATTATATAAAAATGTTTTATGATTTCTGTACCATTTTCATTCATCTGTTTTCCATATACACACACTTCTGTCCACGTAATTTCGTAAATAGTTTAGTTAAGGTGGCTCAAACTTGGTTGAGAATTAGAAAGCTTTGCAACTATATACCTACTCTGCTATTGTAGTAAATTAATCAATAAAAGTGTAATTTTTCCCATATTCGTCTTATATATAAAATATTTTGTCAATTAAATAAATAAGCTACCTTACAGCTATTTAATTTTATTCGTAATAAGAATTGAGGCAACATAAATTAGTCAGTAGGATTTTATTACACAAATTATATCAGAGTATTAAAAAATAAGTCAGTAGTTGGAGTACACTTATACTCATGTTCAATCTATCATTGAAACCATGGTATAGGATGTAGTATAGGGCTAAATAAATTGGGTAGTTCTAAATGATGTTTGTGAATTATAAAAAATATTTTAGTTATTCACACACTTTATTTAAATCATTCGCACATAAATAATTACAAGATTAGAAACGATCACAGTTGCATAAATCGATGTTCAGTAATGATGGTAGGCCGGAGCGTGCACGGGGTGAACAGAAGGTCCCGAGTTGTGGACCACTGCGTTGAAACTAAAACAAAACGTTAAGATTAGTTACATTTCATTTTAGGAATTACAGTACTTACATTTGAATAAAATATACTCTTTCGTGTGACATAGGTCTCTTGC
The DNA here is from genome assembly GCA_944567765.1 of Carterocephalus palaemon. Lineage (NCBI taxonomy): Eukaryota > Metazoa > Arthropoda > Insecta > Lepidoptera > Hesperiidae > Carterocephalus > Carterocephalus palaemon. Next base: position 5,324,953 of record OX155643.1, on the reverse strand, counting down.
AAAATTCACGTTTGCATTACGATGAACCTTATCCTTATCAGTAAGATATTTACCCATTGTGGTCGTCAGCGGTGTAGTCGACCTTGCGCACGGAGCCGTCGGGCTGCACCAGGGAGTAGGAGCCGTGCACGGCGTCGCCGTCGCGGCTCTCGTGCTGGGACTTGTGGTCGCCAGTGTGGGGGTCCGCCACGGAGTACGAGAAGTCGTATTTGGGGTGGGCCTGAAAAAATACAATACAATGCAGATCAAAACCTGTACATGCATTTACATTTCAATGTATTCCATTAGTCAATGAATATTCTCAATAAATATCTTCCAAAAACAAGATGAAAAGAAAAAAAAAATTGAGAATCTTGAATCCCATATTTTTAATAAATACTTAATTCTGGCAACTTACGTATGTGTCGTGGCCAGCGTAATGCGCGGCAGGGGCAGCGTAGGCTGCGGGAGCCGCATACGCCACAGGGGCGGCGTAGTGCGCGGGCGCAGCATAGGCCACAGGGGCGGCGTAGTGCGCGGGAGCCGCGTGCACGATAGGCGAGCCGTGTTGGAAGGGTACGGCGTAGTGCACGGGGGTGTGCGCCTCGTCGTGGCGGACGATGCTTTGCGAGGAAACGGCGTGGCCGTGAAGGCCAGCGTTGGCTGCGGCCAACAAGGCACCGAAAGCTACGATCTGGACATAGGAAGTAGAAATGAATTTAATATAGAATGAATAAATTTGTTTTAGGATACTGCATTGGGCTGCCAATAATATGAAAGGCCCTGAAATGGCTTCTGTTAATCATTAACAAAACAAAAGCCTTTTTAAAGTTGGTAATAAATGCACTGCTGGTCCAAATGTCTGTATTGGTTACATCTGTGCATGCAGGAAATGCAGGTTTCCAGATTACACCTTTATTTTGAGCAAAAAGGTCTTGAGTTGCTCCTGTATGGCTGAACCTTTTCCTTTACACGGGAAACCTGGACTCCTATTTGTTTTGTGACCTCCATTTTGCCAATTTCCAATCATCCGATGTTTTATTATTTTTGCATGTAGAAGTAATGCAACTTACTTTGCTGAACATTTTGTGTGTATTGTAATTCAACTGGGAGCTGATTGATGTCAACACTGCAGCAGTGTATGGTTTTATACGACAGCTAAACCGCGACAGTGCGGTGGGGAGCGCGGCGAAATGCGCAAAAACCTTGACTTTGAAATTGCAACCTTCTGTGGCATTCCAAATATTTCGTTACATTGTATTACCTACGTACTTGCTGCAATAGCTCCGATTTAATTTGTAATAGTCACGTTAGATATTAATACGAACTGAGTCAGATTATTTTATTTTACGTATTTCCGTCTAATAATTTATTGTTAATGTTAGAAGAGAATGGGTTATTTAGTATTAGAGATGTTTATTTAATAGTTATCTTTTTGTAGTTTTAATAGTTAAGAAAGATTGCTAAAGTACAGTATAAATTACTTGACCTTTCTCCAGGGTATTTGCTAAGTTCCAGCTATCATATGGATATAATCCATTTAAGGCTCTCTGAAGGGTCCTGAAGGTGGAATTTTAATATTACAAAATCTACCTATCTACTGCTACCATTAATATCGCGTTATATAGTGAAACGTTCGTAACCGCGCAACATGAGAATCTCGCCATTTGGCGCCTTCGTTCTATGAAGAGCACGTGGTGCCGGTTTTTATCCTTAATCCATGTCTATAAAAACGTCTGTCAATCGGATTATCCACTAACCACCAATTAGATCTGGAGCAGCGTGGTAGGGTACGATCCAGGCTTTTCAGTTAGGAGAAGTGACAAATCATGAATGGATCGTAGTTTTGGGTCGTTGCTTTGTAAGCTAAATTATTAGTAAGTAAATAAATTTTAGATTTGTTAACAGGTTAATTTTTATCCCGGTAAATTGCATAGCTACAACCCATAGGCGACCCGTTATTGGGCACGGGTCTCCCCCACAGCTTTCTGCGGGAGGTCTAGAGCATACTTCACCACCCTGCCCCAATGCGGGTAAATTGATTCCTGTGAAATTAATAAAATGGAGCGCAGGAGCGCGCGAACTAATAATCGTTCGATGTTTAATCTATTCTTATTTTGTGTTGGACCTAATTTTAATATAATGAGCAAACGTTTAAACTAAACATGTCCGTTACTCGTTAGCGGTTAGCTAACTAACAGAGATAACTATAGCAGCTATTTAAAAAAAATTCAGATTGCGTATTTTGTTTTAATGTTTAAATAAATAAAATTGAATTTATTACAATGGGGTTCCTGTCTGAAGGTGTCGCTTTTCCTAGAGTAGACTTCACACGCCTTTGATACAATTATGAAATTTACTTAATAATTGTATTTCCTTGCAATGTTTTACTTCACTATTTCGATATGTAATATTTAGTTGCTAAAAACAGACATAATTTAGAAAGTATTTGGTGCTCTATAGGGTTTTCTTCCCCTGAGCAGAATACATAATAGTACTACGTACTCTGAGTTCGACTTGTTTAAAAATGGATAGGCAATGATGCAATTATTTGAAAGTATGTAAGTTAGATACTCGTTGTTGATTAGGTAAAGTTAGTATACGAAAAAAATATTTTAGTGAAAATTATGCAAATCTCTGCTCAAGTTTTGCTGTATAATAGGTATTATTATGTTGTAAGCATTTAATAATAATATGAAGAATAATGCTATTAAGTCTGTGAGTAAGAGACTGAATTCTAAAGCACAGAGAAGTTACCAGTCAAACAAGCTGCTTATTCACGTCATGTTATGTTACAGCACACTGACACCTCAATATAGGAGGCAATATATAAAATGCCGGTGCGTTCTTAGGAGATCCTGGAGCCTCCCCAGATGCGCAGGATGGCTGACGAGGGGGTTTTAGTGAGTTAAAATCTCACATACCGCAGCCTCTAACCCCTGAGGCTGGGTATCTTTTGAAGATTTTCCCCCGATACCAAAAAAAAGAAAAATGGAGGCAATATATAAAATTAATTAAACTGTGTATGTGTGTACCTATAATAAACAATAAGTGTGAAACAGACGAGATTTTACTAAAAAATGTGATTGTATCGATGGGATAATATGGATGGGTGACCGCTAGTGGCAAAATTTCATGGACGCTACCGTGCTTTGGAGGGCACGTAAAGCCGGCTGTCCCGGTTGTTTTCGATACTGGAAACAGTCGTTAAGCCTTGTCGAATACCTTCGGGTGTCTTGAGAACATTCGATACTGGGTTGGCCACTAACCCATCCGCCAATCCGATGTGGAGCAGCGTGGTGGAGTATGCTCTATACCTCCCGCAGCAATGTCCGTGCCCAGCAGTGGGACGTCTATGGGTCGCAGCGATTGTATTTATTAGGATTGAATAAGAATATCTACATAAATAACTCCACGGTTAGGAAGAGCTTCTTGTCAATCCACGTGTTGGTGGTATAAGATAATTTTACCATTACCTTAACCTCCTTCTTCTTTGTGTACGCATGATTTTACACATATAAAAGAATTAAATTAATTAAAGGTGCCTTGCCTCGTGTAATGTGACGCACGGTTCTTTTTATGGTGATAAATGAGTGAAAATATTGCTGGAAGTATTTGTGTTGTTTTTAATTAAGATAGATCAGATAGTAGCTCTCTATCGTGTCATTAGGGCTTAGTGGTAAGTAGTTATTGTAAATTAGACTTAAGGTAGGGTAGGCAACTGTGTATTTTGTCCAATATAAGAGTTGATAGATTTTTAAGTGATACCTAATGATTTTTATTATATTTATGCATATTTGATAAAAATACACGGTTGATTATCTAATCATCCAATGTTCAATAGCTAATCCTATATAAGATTTCACGTCAGAGCTTTTATCTATAATTAAAGAAATTATTTGTCGCTTTATTCAATTTGAAATAGTATTATTATTATATTATACTACTACTATATTATAATACTTATATTATACTTTTCTTTTAGTAGTTACCTAAACTTTCGTTTTCGTAAGCGAGTCTAATCACCCAATAGCGAAATAAATAATTTGACTTCGAATTTGAATTTATTTTCAATAAATGATGAAAAAATGTTTTCTGATGGTAAATTTTTCCGAATGTTTTCTGGGTATGTTACGAGTAGCTCAGTGTACTGAGAAAATAATATACCTACTAAGTATTACTATTTTTTTAAATTTTATATTTAAAATACATCGAACTCAGAGTATCAAAATCTATCTAGGTTCGCTTACAGAGTTTAATTTCAACGTTATGTTTAGTGGATAGGTGTTAACGATTTCTAATAAAAAAATTATACAATTCTTAAAGACATCCAGACGTCGATTTCAATGAAATTTTAATTCAACCAAATTTAGTTTCGGTTATCATTCCAAGTAACTTAAAGGTAACAAATAACTTAAAGCTTGGGTGTGAAGTTAAAAACATATATACGTAATACAGACTCATTTATTTATATTCATCACATTTTCACTGACATATTTACAAAGATATAAGTTATCACAACAGTTGCATAGCACAGGCATTCATTCATCGACTTGGTGTCGTAATATAACATTATTACTAGTGTCCAGTTAGTTTAGTAATGGTGATAGGCTGGGGCAGCATGGATGGAGGGCGCAGAGTTGTGTACCACGGCGTTGAAGCTGTAATAGTAAATTCAATATTAAACTTAGCATAACCAACGAGCACGTAAATCACGATCAGCTATGTAAAAATTCTTCAGATAGATGGCTTTCGCTACTTAGATCGAGTTTCGACTGTTCACTTACTATTAATTTTTCGTCAAACCGCATAAAAGCAACCTTTCTGAAAAACCTACAAGTATGTAAGGTCCGTGCCCTCTTCTCCCATGTTCCTTGTTAAACGTATCCTGTAGGAGACCACTGTTACTGGTTGGATTGATAAAGTGTTACTGAAGTTGCACTGACCCATTGTGCGCGTCAGCGGTGTAGTCGACCTTGCGCACGGAGCCGTCAGGCTGCACCAGGGAGTAGGAGCCGTGCACGGCGTCGCCGTCGCGGCTCTCGTGCTGGGACTTGTGGTCGCCCGTGTGGGGGTCGGCCACGGAGTACGAGAAGTCGTATTTGGGGTGGACCTGAAAAAAAATTTGAATTAGAAAAATATGCGTTAGCAGGAATATCAGTTACAACTCATTAAAGATCATCAATTAGTACTCACGTAGGTGTCATGAGCAATAGGAGCGGCGTAGTGAGCGACGGGGGCGGCGTAGTGGGCGACTGGGGCAGCGTAGACGACGGGAGCGGCGTGAGCGATGGGCAACGCGTAGTGCGCTGGCGCATCATGGCGGACGATGCTCTGCGACGACACGGCGTGTCCGTAGCCATGGAGCAGGCCAGCGTTGGCCGTTGCCAAGAGGGCACCGAATGCTACGATCTATAAGTGATAGATTTGTAGTTAGAACACTGATTTTCACTTGACCACACAGTAGGTACAGGATTTGTGAGTAAAAAACTAAATTAATCAAGGATGTATTTATTAAAATGAATCTAAGTTATTGAATTTAAAACATTATTGTGAACTTACTTTGCTTAACATATTGTGAATTGTCTAACAACTGTGAGTTGATTGCTGACAATAGTCCTGCAGTATGGTTTTATACAAGGCGCTGTCCAGTGCGGTGGGGCGGAGAAATGCCCGCGCCTTGACTCCAACTTTGACAAGCCAGGGCCGCATGCAAACCTACAACTAATACAGAGTCATTAATCAATATGTCAACATCGATAAACTCTAATGCCCGGGTGTCGATTTTTGTTTTATCAGTGCGACTAATAGTGACGACTTAATTTAATGATTAATCATGTAGTTTACATCGAGTGTGTTCATACATGTGTTGTCTAGTGTGAAGTAGTTTAGTATCCATTTTCATATACTCGTAGTTCCTTTAAATTTGGTAGGTGTTTTTGTCGTCTTGTCTGTTCCTACCCACATTTAAATCCATGTGCTAGAAGTGGTTTTTGCGGTTATAGGATACGTGATATATCAGACTTGTTTCTCGGTGGCACAATAGTGTATCTATTACTTACATAATATAGTAGATAACAATAGGTAGGCCTAAAAATCTCTCCGTTAAGTCTCCAATCAGCAGTGGAGAAGCGTGTTGGAGTATGCTGTAGACCTCCCACATCTATGCCTGTGGGGGAGACCCGTGCCCATCACCGTTGCCTATCCCTCCTTGACACAGTGCAGATGGAATAGCGCAGTCTTAAAAATTGCTGTCATGTTTTTAAGAAAGTTGGAAACCTGACGATACGTGTTTATTTATTACATAAAGGTTCTATTCAATGCTCTTATTGTAAATAAATACGAGTGATTTCCGCAATGTCTAGTCGAAATAGGAAGATCCTATGGGAAGATCCTGCATGGGACCAAAACAGAACTCGTGAAAAGTGGTCGTACACACTTCTGCCTACCCCTTTGGGAAAATACAGGCGTGATAACATAACTGATATGGCATTTAATGAATGAAAAAATAGCATTGCTTGATATACGAACATACGATATTATTTAGTCCTTATAGTCCTTGTAGCAAATCCTAATAGGAATTCTAATACTTAGGCGTCACGTGTTGTTGTGCCATATAAAAACGTGTTTTATGGTTTTATTAATAGCCTAAATAGAATTTACGTTTCATACGTTGAGTTTTACTGCGCTTGCTTAATTTCAGAACACACTCTTAGCCTTGCTTTTTGGTAATGTAAATTAAAGTTTCGTAAATCTTATTATACATGTCGGTACACACCTCCAGCTTAACCGTTATATGGTTTATTCTATTACCAAACAAGTTCGTACACATAAATGTTATTTTGTTTTATTTTTGCAGCAGAAAATGTGATGTCACTCTTTCATTATGAAGTTTATAAACCTTTCGTCTTTCGTATCCAACTCATAAAAATTTCTGGAGCAAGCTTAGTAGTGCTAGTAGTAGTGATTTACATTTTTACTTTCAAAATTTAAATTTAGTAATTTTTATGGATATATGACAGCAAACAAGCATAGTGGAGCTTGCTCTAGACCTCCCGCAGCTGTGTCTATTGGGAGACCCGTGCTCAACAGCTTAACGTGAGCCCTCAGAGCGTAGAGCACAGAAGCACTCTATTTTGCTACTAGCAGTCACTTATCCAAATACCAGCCGAGACTGGGATGATTTTTAAAAATGTCTAAATTAATTCAAAACCATTGCTGAGAACTATCAAGAAAGGACTTACGACATAATGTTTTTGAAAGTAGACAATTTGTAAACATGTAGAATGTAACATTGAAAGTGATCAGATAATAGACAATAAAGGGAACTTAAAAGGTTTAAGTCATGTTAAACAGATCTATTGATAAAGATCATTGACCGCTTACTAAAATTACTATTATTAGTATCTCTAACATTTAAATGATTTCATTACATTAGATGCAGCTGGTTGGTATCTGTATTATTCACCTTGGGTTATTACAAGGCCAAGTTCACATCTATCATCGTTTATTTTGAAAGTACAAAGTTATGTCAGCCGATCACACCTTTTTAGTTAATAAAATAAATGGCTTATACAGATAATGTACATCAAAGAAATTCTGGAAAAATTTTTTTCGAAGTAATTAGGTAGTGTACATATTAGGTATGTACATTTCATTCAAATAATTTTCTAGTTTCTTTATTAAGCATAATGCTCTATATATAAGTTTGTAAATAGTGCCAAATAAGGAAATACAACGAAAGTTTAAGTTTCAGGTTATCAAATACATAATCATATACCTACCTAGAAATTGAAATTTATTATTCACTGACATTACAACAATGAAAATAAAATAATAACCCATTTAGTTTATATAAATTGCTCTCTTTATTTAATATTTTATTACAATGTCATGCTAGTGATTACTAACATTAGCTGTAAGGTTAACGCTCTTAGTCACAACATGGTATTACTAGACTAGACAACAAAGAGTTGGAAATAAATGTTTTAGCAGAGCTTTCCGAAACTTTTGAAGGAAGGCAATAAGATATAGGTTAACGGAGAGATCCCTGATGAATTGTTGGACTGAAGTTTGGCTTGAAGACACCCTATGACATCATTGTATGAGACCAGAGCATTAGCGTTGGAGTCAGGAGTGTAGCTTGCAGCATTATCAGGCTTTATGGGTTTAGAAGGCTCTGCAGGCGTAGAGGGGGTCGTCACTTCCTTCGGCTTTTCATTTTCAACGGCAATGCTATCTACTTCCAAGTTAATTGATTCTTTCGAGCCTTCGGTTGGTGGTTTTTCAACTAGCTGTTCGCTTTTGACTTCCTTGCATGGAGGCGGGTCTTTCTTTTCTTCGCTCTTTTGGGCTGACTTACTAGCTGATTCAGGCAGAAAGTTTCTAACGACAGCGTTGAATCTGTATATAAAAATAGAAGTAAGCACCCTTTTTTGTAAATACGGTTAAAACTGGACAGATAATAGACAATACTTAAAAAGTGAAGTGAAGTAGAAACACATCTGTGACTGTCATAGAAGGGGACTCTTACAGTTACTAACTGAAATATTACTAACAGTCACCAATCCTCATACCAATTAACGAAGTGACCAACTAATGTTCTAATTAACTCTCTCAGCTAACTGTACTGACTATCCCTAATTGAGTCTCGTTCAAAGTCAAGCAACGGCTCGTTATCTATCTTGTGTTCATAAAATTTGAGGAATTATTGAGGAACTATTTAAAATTAAACGCTAACCCTTTTAAATCGTCGGCAGTGTAGACTACTTCCCGCCGGTAGCCATCAGGTTGAATGAACGAGTATTGTCCTTGAACCACTGAGCCGTTGCTTTGCTCGCTTTGAGTTTTTTTGTCGCCTGTGCTTTCATCGTACACTGCATAGGCATATTGGTAGCTTGTTGCGTCCTAAAACATGATGAAAACATAATTTAAAAATTGCACACACTTACATAAAATAATGTTTATTGATTGTCAAACAACGGTTGCTTTCTCATTAGTTAGCTGAATTTAACAACGTAACAAGTAGGCATTGATTGACATCCAAAGTTAGATCATAATGTGGATAAAACATATAAAGTTCCTGTACCTACTATTTAGATTACAATACTATCGACAACTACATCCGTAACATGCTTTATGTATGAATATTTAGAGACAAAATATCACGTGTAATAAATCATATTCGGCTCCTTCTCACGTCGACAGAAAAGCGTCCTTGTCAAAGCAGTCGTTATTGCACTTACATCCTTATTTGCCAACAGAACGGGCACATTCGCGATCGGTGACTTGTAGGCCACAATTTTAGCATTAGCCGTGGAGCTTATCGGCGCCATGGCGGAGAGTGGCGAGCCGGGAATGACGCAAGGTGCCACACAAGGAGACACAATGGCTGACACTGAAGGGAAAGACACGATCGAATCCATGGGCGCCGCAGAAATTTGAGCTATTTGCGATTCCACTGGTGTACCATAATTGACATAATCCACAGGCACTACCTCCGGGCCGCTCTGAACAAAGACTTTGGAGTATGAGGCGCCAGAAATACCACGTAGCATACTGACGCATGCGAGTACCGCAAAGAATGTAATCTGAAACAAATATTTTAGTTTAGCGGTAAAACAATCCTTTTTCTGTTACTGTTACGTCCTACTTTTTTTTTCAAATCAATATTAATCTTACTTTGAAACTGCCGTAAGTACTTACTTTAGGAATCATCTCTCTGGCGATTCTTTGGGTTCGTGAAAGACGACTGATATTTTTCAGAATGTACCTCTTCTTATAAGAGGTTCATTTTGTCTAAAATATGCTGTTCAGTAATACCAAAAACAAAAGATCAATGTCGTTGTACACTAGAATAGCGGTGGACAATTAATATGGTAATGAAGATTTAACGCGTATTCCGTAGTATTGGTCCTGTATTCAGTACACGAAGTACCAGAAGAATGTGCGTAACTAGCGTGACTACTAGCTTTGTTGTACACAGTTCGGCCTGTGTCTAGGTTGTGCAATATTTCTGGGAATTATTTATAATTTCAATGTCTAGATCCGTTTACAGATCAGGAGGATCTTGTTGAATAAGTTAGTTCACGAGTGACTTAGCTATAAACGAGAAATATGTCGGAATAACAGAAAAAATTAGTCACAAACTTAGTCCTCAAGGGTAGCAACACATTTGTGACTGACTTACTAACACCAACTAACAGGACTAACTATCACTAACAGTCCCCAGTCCTCATACCTACTAACGAACTGACCAACTAATGTTCTAATTAACTTTCTTAACTAATTGGACTAACCATCCCAGTCCCTAATTGAGTCTTGTTCAAAGTCAGTCACAGTTTTCATGGGCGGCAGTGGATGGGTGGTGCTGCAAGCTCATTTGCTATCTTGTATCCATAAAAAGAAAAAGTATTATTATTATATTTGTGAGTTGATTGAAATTGTTATTCATTGAAAATCTTAATCATAACTTAGTGGTCAGCATCTCCGAGACCTCTGTAACGAGTAAATACTCGTTACATTGAAATCAATGATAACAAAATAAATGTAAGCACTAAAATATTTTTAATATAATCCATTTTAATTAGAAGTTCTTTATTTAATTCTTGGGAGTTTAGGACCAAGGATCCAATTCTGGATGTCGTCATGATTCTTACAAAAATGTGTGTGTACCTAATTCAATAGAGTAGAATAGTTTCTTAAAACAAGGAGTGGTTTATTTCTATTAATTTTCTAGCAGATTTAACGTAAGCACACTAATAAATATTGCAAGTTGAGTACATTTAAAGCTTGTTAAATTTCTTTGTGATTAATAGAATTATGAGAGAGAGACCGATTTATGGAGTTTTTTAATAACTCAAAATAATAAATCCTTCCACCACCACGACTCACTCTTTGTCCCTGTGTTCGTTATCAAAGACTAAAAAGATTACTCAGCAAATTATACAAAAAGTCTTTCCAGTTCCAGTGCCCCATGCTTTTACAAACAAATATTATAATTAAAAGCACATAGTAATAATTTATTTTTGGTTTTTACGTGTATTTATAAAAGCGTGTTTTTTGTAAAGTTGGGGCTTGAGCTTACCATAACTATTCGCTTGTACCCAGCCCATTAAAGTTCAGTGGCTTTATATAAAGCTAGGACTGTTGCGAGATGAACATGTTAGTGCACCAGATCACAACAGTTGTGGAGGAGATGCAAAGGTGTCTCATCTTCCTCCTTGCAGAATCTGCACTCCTTGGAAAGACTAAGACAAGGAAGTAGATGTAGGATAAGTGTTTTCTGAGTTTTCAGTGGTCCCCGAGAGCTCTGGTCATCATACGGATGTTGTGCCTACTGTGCTTAACTCTTCAGATCGTTTCCGTTCATACCCAATCAATGCTTAATACAGTGAGATTGACCGGGCTCGTTAGCCCAGGTCTCCAGTTCCTCCAAAGTAATTATGATCCTACACAATATAAAATGGTATATTATTATATTAAATACATGAATTTATTAATAGATCAATCTACTATACATAATAAAAATATACAAGTACTAGTGGACGCCTGCAGCTTCGCGTTCGCGCTTGCGTTGATAAGATATAACAAAATTTTCGTTTATAGTTCCTATCCTTCTCAACCTATTAAATATAATTTTATTTGAAAATTAACCTACTTAACTGTTTATATAACCTTAATGGTTTCTCAATATCATATTTTCAAAACATTTCTATTTAATTTTGTCAAGAAAAAGTTGCAGGTATAACAGAAATATTTTGGAATGAGATATTGCGATAGTTTTGGACAAGGCGTTTTTATTAAAATAGTTTTTTATATGATATGGTTTGTGTATGTCAAATACACATTGTGTATTAATTTGTTTTGTTATTTTCTACATTGAGACAAGTGAAGTAATTAAATGAGTACTTCATTTTTATGTAAGCGCCTACTGTGATTCGTTGTTGCCACTATTGAACTTGTACTTATTGAAAAATAACTATACTGTAAAAAAAATTTTTTTTTAAAAAGCTTTTATAACTTGACCTTGAAACCTAATCGTGGTCAAAGTTCATTACAAGACTTTACCACAAGTGCAAACACGACTATGATACGATATTCCATCATGAAGTTCCAGTTAATATCTTCCGGCTCCATCATCAGATCAGTTTGACAGTACCATATTATTGCATTGTCATCGGAACCTAATATGTGTGCCAAATGTCAGCTCGATAGCTTCAGTGGAAGTGGGTGAAATATTGATTGCAAGATTCCAGGACATACATGAATGAATACATACGAGTGAAGTTAAGTAAAAGCTTTTAATAAGAGTGGGCGTTTCACTGAACAACAAGAAAATAGTTTTATCTGTATAAAACCAACGTCATAAATAAAGAAAATAAACCTTAAACAGTTTCAATTAAAAGTCTTAACTTAATATTTATTCGGTAGGTGAAAACAAAATAATATTAAAAGCGCCTTGGAATTACTATCAAGAACTTATGAGATTTGTAGATTGTGCAGATTAGAATGTACCTAATCAATTATATTATTTTTAAACGATATATTTTATTATTCTTGCTATAATTTCATTCTAATTTAACGTACATACCTAACAGGTGCGAAAACACTTAAATTACATTAAATGAGCAACAATTAAGATCTCGTATCTTATTTATGTCTACTTAAAAATTGAGGACAAATTAGGACTAAGCTCAGTTTCTTTCTTTATACAGTGAGAATTACGCCTGCTGGTTTTACTGATGATCTGCTGCCGTTTCAAACGCATCTTTATTGCTTCTTTTTGTCGGCTTTACCTTTGCTGATCATCGAAGTATCCATAACCATGAAGAAATTACATATTAAAAATTTTGTTTTTAAAAAAAGCTTCTTATAACTTTTATTTATTTTCGTGCATTGTCATCGGAACCTAATATGTGTGCCAAATTTCAGCTCAATAGCTTCAGTGGAAGTTGGTGAAATATTTATTGCAAAATTCCAGGACATACATACATAGATACATACATGATACATACGAGTGAAATTAAATAAAAGCTTTTAAAAAGCTTATTTTAGTAATCTGACAATTTCAACTCTTATTTTTTACATACAAATTTGTTTGTTTTATTTGTTGATTTCTTCCAAAATTATATTAGAAACATTGTAACTGTTACTCGTGTAAAGTATCTAACATAATATTGCACTCTCTACTTAGATAAAATAAACTAAATAAAATTATGGTTCAAAGGAGATGGCAAACATTATAGTGGCATTTGCTCCACTTGGGAAGTATCATGTATATATATTTTATTATTTATTTATTCACAATATCTAGTCTAATAATATTATAAATACAAATCCATGGAACCTGGAATTTTGTGTTTACGTGAAGTTTACAATAGCTAAATTGTAAACAGACATTCTTCAGAACTTTATTGATAGTCAAAAAGTGTTCTAAAAAGTTCTATTACCTTATGTTTTATTAGCTCGCCAACCTACTTCAGTGACCCATTCTGGAACTACGAATGAAAGATTATCAGGTAGCGATGATACTGATTGTCATACGTTATTTATCATCCGCGAAATTAATATACCTCATGGCTAAAATAAGAACAAAAACAATAATTAAAATTAAAACTAAAAATATAAGTATAACTAAAACAGATGTATTTAAGGTCATCGGTAATTTCGATTAACACATTCGCTGCGGTACGGCAAGTATTTTGCCGTATTGAACAGTCCGCCAGTGCGGCAGCTCGTTGCCCTTGTTTTGCGCGCGGTGCGGGGGCGATCTAACTATGTTCCTTTACGTGTAGAAAAGAGACAGTGATCATTTCAATATTGTAGCTTTTAATATAATAATATTGTGCACTAATAATATACGGCAAAATAATTGCCATAACGCACAGTAGGGTAAGAATTTTTATTCAGTGCGGTACGGCAACTATCTTGCCGTACCCCCCCAACCCCGCGCCTCTCTGTATGCATACGTGCGACATGTTGGTTTGCGTTAGTGCTGGCCGCAAGTGCCAGCTCGATAATTTTTGTGCGGAAAACACTCGGGAGTGGAGCCCACTAGTTTAACGCGGTACGCGAGTGGGGTGGTGTAAACACCCAGCGGCAGCTACCGCGCTACCGCGCTGCGACTGGGAACAGCGAACCCCACTTGCGAAAGAAGGTCTGGGTTGTATGTCGCTCCACGTATTAGCCGGAAGAAGTAAAGAATAAGTGATACATTACGGTGCACTTCCAACATCTGTGACTCAAACTGTGAGAAGAAATAACTATGTTAATATAATAGCAAGACTAAAAATGGTCAAAATTAAATGCAAACACTAGAAATATGTAGTACGAGTAACATTCTATAATGTTCAGGCCAATACACGAAAGCAGACAGAGCAGACATTGGACAGTTGTCTTATTTGTCAATTAGGCTATAGTTGTCAAAAGCCTTACAGGTATCCTGCTAATGTGTCTCATCTCCTTGGTAGTAACAAATTATTAAGTATAAACCAAAACAATACAACTTATTATTTTTAATTTTTAATTTAATAAAAAAAAATCCAGTAAAGATATAATATATTTATATGGAAATATGTATCTTCAGAGAATTTTAGCATTGTACATACGGAGAACTTATTAAAAGTATTTTTAACATTGCGGGGTAGATCCACCTCCTTTGTCGCTTACGTTGTTTTTATAGAGAAAAATAAAAGGAATATAAAGGTAAAGGAATTTAAAGCCAACAAATATTTTTAACAGTTTATTTCGCCGCAGTCTTAAAACATAAAAGTCATTGTCGACTAAAGACTATCTACATAAGTAATAAAGGTACATAATAATATCACATGGAAGCTACACGAAAGGCTTTAGCCTCAGACGGTGGTTAGTGGTATTCGTGGTGCGCGGGCGCGGTATTGTGTACCACCGCGTTGAATCTGCAAAGAAAGATAGATTCATAAATTAAATGCAAAAACTTATAGATTTTCCAAGATAGTAATAGGAATACTGTCCTTAATAAAATAAATTGAAGGAGCCATCCGCCAATAACCTGAATTTCAAGTCCAGTAGGCTGTCTACATATTCTTTACACTCATACGCAAAATCATCTATAACCCACTTACGTATTTCGTATGATGCAACTAGAGTTTTTATCAAAGTTAAAACCCAATAATATAAGTAACTAACTCTATAGCTGGGGGTGCGATCCGTGCTCAAAATTTAGACATCTAAAGGTTGCATCTATATGTTCTTGAAGGCATGTGAAGTCTGCCAATCCGCACTTGGTGGACTAAGGCCTAACCCCTCCCATCATGAGAGGAGACCCAATCCCAGCTGTGAGATATAGAAATAGTCGTGGTGGTGGGTTGTAGCTTAGATTTAAATGAACTCTTTGTCTTACCCATTGTGGTCATCAGCCGTGTAGGTGACCTTGCGGAAGGAGCCGTCGGGCTGCAGCAGGGAGTACTCTCCCTTGACAACGTCGCCGTCGCGCGCCTCGAACTGAGTCTTGTGGTCACCGGTGTGGGGGTCAGACACGGAGTAGGAGTAGTCGTATTTGGGGTGAGCCTGGAAGAAGACACCACTATTAGTGAAACTGTTATTAATTATGCTTCAATAAAAATGTGCGTTCGACAAAAGTATATTTGTTAATTGGGGTTTTCAGAAAAAATATAGTACACTGCCCCAACGATCCGCATTACCATTCAAGATCAAACGCCACTAAGACGTGGTTACACTTTCTTGTAGCAGTGAAAGCTTTTTTAATAAAGCTACGAGTACAACGGTCGATGTCGTTAAATTTGAAAATAAAAAAAAATCCTTTATAAATATTGGGTTTGGCAAACTGCTTTTTTAAATTTTAGGGCTATTCGAATTATAAAATAGTCAAAATTATGCTGGCAAGTAGTACGAGTATCATTACGTGCTGCACGTTTAGAACGTTGATCAATTTGCAGTGTATTAGATTTCAACGGGCGTCAATTTACTCGTACCTACTTTTTCACATTAGAGTTATGTTTTGCTTATTTATTTGTATTAGCAATCAAGTCAAGTTGTTATTTTAATTTACTATTTAATTACTTTTTATACAGTTTGTATTTGCCAAAAAATTTATAGTTACATAACGTAATGAGCAAACGACATACGTGACAATGCGGCTCGCGATGCAGTAGATACGTAGTATATTTTAATGCGCCTGCGTTTCTTAATCTTAATCAAAACGTTTTGTATTTAGAACTTTCAAGTTACGCAAGCGTATTTGGGTCAACACTGGTCGGCAACAATCCACATCTGCCATTAAAACGAGCGTGAGAGCACGGCGTGAGAGCACGCGCCAGTTTATGCAAACAACGGTCCATTTCCCCATGTATCATGACTGTCATTACGTCCCCTAGACCGATTGTAGTAGGCGCGAATTTCGCAAACGCCGATATCGGGCCCTTTAGTCACGACTCACGACCGGGATATGCGGGCGAATGCAAAACAGTTATGTAATCCATCGGATTATATCGAAGTATTACCTACGGCGGCCGATTTATGACAAAAGTCGTAAAGATCCGCGGCGGCATTCGCGCTCATTTCACGTTACGATTTCACATTTTACTTCGGCAAAGTTATTTAACCTCACTATCTGATGGGCATTCTGGATAGGTACTTGAAAAATTATACAGCTCTTTGAATGTGTTATGCTGTATTGTATCTAGATCTGCATTGGTGTTATTTGGCACGTTCTAGAGTTGGTACGATGAAATATGCATAAGACCGTAGACTAGTATTTGTTATAAATTTATTGTATTATTTAAGCTTACAGCCGATCTAAATTACTAATTAATTACAATTGCATTTACACTATGCTACATGAGGTACGCTAGATTTAATGAATTCAACTTTTTGGTGGTTATCTTCAGTAATTAATGTCCACTGGTCAACCAAGTACACTTGCGTTTTTTATCAGTGCACATTATAATAACGCAACTGGTAGCTGCTTCGCGTGATTACGGCAAGGGTGATATAATTGTGTTTACTTATTAGTCGCTACGCAATAATAGTAACAGTAAAGACTGGATTGTGGTGGATAAATTGGATATCGTATCCTGGAATTGAAGCGAGTGGATTTGGGTGAACAATACTTGAATATTATGCAAGGTTTTCTATATTAGCTGGTCGCTATTGTATTACATCAACCAAGCGATTTACGGAGAGTGGCTTACTGTTTCGGTAAATGATTCATTAACAGGAATTTGTTAGTGAACGCTTAAGATTTTAATTGCCATAAAATTGTAATTAGCAGATTGTTTTGAAAATATTCATCATAAATAATAACGTTACAGTTTCTACACATGAGTTTAAATACAAAACGTTACACAAATGTAATCTTATTGTCCTTGACCAAATTTTTTGCTTTTTCCTTCATTAAAGTAATTCTCTAAGACAGTGCGTGGGTTTCGTAATATAATGAGATTTGCGAACATTACTTTTATGTTATGCTCTCGTTGCGCTAATGCAGGCTATTATATGACTCTATTCATATCTGCGGCTTGCGACAAGTACTACCACAATGCGACGAAATTCGTGATGTAGGATCAAGTTCTAGGCATTACTCTCAAAGATTTTCTTTTGTTTAAATTCTGGTATTATAAATACTACTAGAGTTAAAACTGTTAAATAGATACTTATTCTTTACGACAATATTCCTCTTAAATTACTGACGGT
This sequence comes from Carterocephalus palaemon, assembly GCA_944567765.1. Taxonomy (NCBI): domain Eukaryota; kingdom Metazoa; phylum Arthropoda; class Insecta; order Lepidoptera; family Hesperiidae; genus Carterocephalus; species Carterocephalus palaemon. The sequence goes on along the minus strand of OX155643.1, from coordinate 5,307,280 downwards.
ATTATCTACGGTATGTGTTTGATATTATGAGGAGTAAAATAGATTTTAGATTCAGAAAATTTGATATCTAATAAAGTTTTGAAATCATGTGCGTTTTCGAAAAATTTTGATGGCTTATTTTATATTCTGATTTTCATCAGTATATAAGTATTATAGTATTTACGTTTGAAATAATCCACACACCATAGTATCTAAGAATTAAGAACACATCCCGGAGCCTGGAACAAATGTCTTCTTTAAGGCATTTTAAGCAAATTAATATAAACATGCTGTAATCTTTGAAGGCCAACATTGCAACGGAGGCTGACGGAGGTCCCATTCCTGAGAGTCAGTGTAGTAAAAAAGTCTGCTAATCTGCACTTGACGAGCTTGGTGGACCCTTGCCTCTTATCCTGAGGGGGTTGGTCCACTATTTATCTCGGGGTATGGACCAATAAAACCGCTGTGATGATCTGAAAGGAACTCATCAAGAACCGGATCCCATCATTTTCATGACCCGTGTAAATAATTAGGTCAATGATGGGTTGTTATGATGAGAAAACGAAGAAAACTCACGTGATAGTCGACGTGTTGGTCGTGGCCCTCATAGTGCGAGAGCTGGGCTACCGGCGCGTACGCAATCGCCTCATGGCCGTATCCCTCTCCGTTGTAGCCTCCGTGGCCAGCTAGCTGCACCACGCCCGCGGCTGCTACCGCCACTAAGGATAATACTACTGCGGCCTGAAGCAAAAACACTATATCAATATGAAACTAAAGTATAGCACAGCCTAAAAAGTACGATGAGGTATTAGCATATCAATAAGAAAGAGCTTCATAGTTGAATGCTTCGACGTAATTGATTGCGCGTCGACTGATTAACTCCTAATTGAGATGTTACGATGCCAAGTAAACCAGAATGTATTTTACAGAAAATATGCAGGGATTCAATGAATTCACAACTAGTCTTTTTTTTTTCACGTGGAAAAATATGGTTGGTTGTTGGCTGACAGCTTTTGGAACTTCACTGTAACTTTAATAAATGCTAAACTGAAAGAGATAGTTGTTTTGAGTTATAGTTTCGTCCCTATTCCACTACTAGTGTTGCATGCTGAGAACAGAATCCTGTTCCAGGTTAATTTGACGGACTGTGGCGATGTTTCGCGTTTTCAATCCTTTCACTTATATTCAAAACGGGATGCTAAATCACAGTATGCACTTACTTTAGCGAACATTTTGCGTTTGAATAAGGTTTGCTTCGTCCCAGCGACCACACACAACTGATACCAAACGTTGGGCCTCCCGACTTTTATATTAGTTAACCACCGAGATGCGACGCCGTGCACGGCGTCTACGCAAGAATACGGTAGTTTGATAATAATATAGCAATTACGTAAAATTATGTAGCTCTGTGCTTGGTTCAAGGTGAATAAATCATGTACGTCTTGAGACAATCGGTCGTTGAAATGTAGAGCAGTTGCAGATATGAAGAGTAAGCTACACTGCATTTTTCCTCCCCGAAAATCTAAACCATTCACTTAAATCTACTCGAATTTTTAGAATCTTGCCGCGTTGAATTTGGCAAACTTTTTACCTTTTGCTGACAAAGAGCATTATTATTGTATATTTCATATCACTCACTTAGTTCTACTCATAAAATATGATTCTAGATCGAGCCGGAAATCAGAATATGATAAATAGATACTCGGAAACATTACACAAATCTTTGATTGAATATCTTCGCGATAACTTGTGGTGATTTTTCGATGAAAGTGCGATATATTTTATTCAATTACATAAGAAACTGACAGCTATGAGCATTTTATGAGTATTTGAGGCCGCGATAACCGTTTAAATGGTAATAAAATTAGCAAATTTTACCAAATTTACCAATTCGATGATTCATTCAATTGTTTTGTGGGCATTTTTCTTTTTTAGGACATCTTTTATTTATTTTTTATAATGAGGTATTGGAGTAATGAGACGACTTATGTGGAACCTCATTATTCTCGAGGTTCACTGAATTCCTTAAGTTTGAGGATTGGGAGTGGCCAGGAAGAACCTGAATGATGTCTCTCCATGGGCTGTTTATTGCTTATACGTTTTCCTTTGCTTTGTTTTCCCCATTGTCATTGCTACTACAACCCATAAACGTCCCGATGTTGGGTACGGATGGGAGATCCCACAACCAGAGCTGCGGAGGTCTAGAGTATACTTACTCCACTAAGCTGATCCAATGCGGATTAGAGTAGCGTGGTTTAGTGGCCAGTGTCGAATGCCATCCGAAGGCCTTTGACAAGGCTTAGTGGTTGTTTTTGTGGTTCAAAACAAACGGGGCTGACGCCGCGACGGCTAAGCGTACCCTCGAAGCGCCACTGTAATTAACCTTGTTTAAATTGTATAACCAAATCGTGGTTAAATCGTTTTTTTTTAATAGAAATAAGAAAGCTTAAGTTATGCACTGCCGCTTAAGATAAACTTTGATAAGGGATGTTCTAAGGAATGTTTATTACAGTTTAAAATGGATGTTAAAAAGAAAAAGTTTTTCCCCAAAACATTATATCAGCGGTTGAATGATTTGGAAAATATTGTGAGATTTTTTTATTCTTCTTATTTAAAAAATAAATATAAATTAAATAATGAATAGAAAGTGTACTTCAATGATAAATATTGAAGAACTTCTATGAAATCAACTAATCCACGCCAATGAAACCTGACACTTCCTTATCATATTAAGGGTTGGAATCTAAATAAAGATATGACTAAGCATCGTGTCTGGCAGTTGATAAATAGTGAACAATTAACATAAAATGTTAAATGTTTAGCTTTAGAGTTTGCCTGTTAACGACATATAGAATGTAAAATAAACATACAAAATGGTCTGCGGTATTGCACCATTCCGCACATGAGACATATGGAATGCTTTATCATATATCTTGATCACGTTTCGTGATTGTATCCGTTTAGGCACAAATATGTAATGTTCTTGCATATTCGTACGTAACTGACGTGCTTCTTCGGGTCATTATACGTATAAATAACTTTTTACTTTAATAGCTCAGTGGGTTAGGTCAAATTACTTGGTACATTAGGAAAATTAACGTCGATGTAAACGTATTACCTCCCTTGTTGTAGAAGTGATGTAATTTAAACAAAAATAGTATTGAACAATGTGATATTCTTTAGCAAAACTTACTCTCTTATTATAAGTTTACACTATCCATTATACAGCATGGTTAAATAGGTATATATTTCCCCAGAAGATACATACATACATTCATACACCACACCACACTCAAATCCCCGCTGTAGACTAAGCCCTGTGCTGCGGGTGGCTGACTCACATAAAACATCCATGACCCAATTAAAAAGATTATCTGTGAAATAAATATTTTACCGGGCCGGGATTCAAACCCAGATCGCGAACTCGACTCACTCGATACGGTGTCGTCACTCTGGATGCATTTTATAGTTCCATATAAAATGTGTCGAATTTCTATCTCCGATAGCCAAATCTATCCGTAGATAGGTTATTGAAATCCACCGTTAGTGTGGCTGAAAATCGACTTCTCATTTTAGAGTGATCGGCTTCAAATCAAAATCTAAAGTACGATTGCGATTCTATTATCAAGTTAAATATATAAAGAAATCAAATGTGATCTGCTGTGTCGGCTTAGGGACACACAGAGAGAAAATGTGTTTTCCTGCACTGCATGCTTGAGAGATCTGCTTACTGCTCTTGAAGGCAAGACTTTCAACCGAAACTTTGCCAGTGTGATGATGGCCTTATCCCTCTCATTCCAAGGGGAGATCAATGTCCAGCAGTGGTCAATGTGGGTTGTGAGGCATTGTGGGATTCCTTCATATCTTTCTCACTCTGTAATGAAGATGAGATATGATGACATTGATGGTTTATTAATGAGAACATAAAATAAAAAAACATTCGTGTTGAAACTGAAAATGAAAATTAATAATGTGTAACGCGAAGTATCTCAAACATAATGAACTGGTTTTCAAATTGAGAAATACCAAAGATACTCCAGTATATATTTTCAAGTGTTATTTTACTAAACGACTATAAAATTTATTTTTGCAATTATAATTGATCGCAGAATCACTTACAATACTCGTATTAAATATATTAATTATAATTTTACTTAATAAAACCAAATTGCATAAGCAATAACTTTTTTTTTCGTCGAGTTAATGCCATAAATTAAGGATTGTTTTATGAAAAGATAATTGGATTATTAAATTTTTATTTGTGAGGTGAATATGACATGCTTTAATAAGTACTTCGTATGATGGTGGCCAAAGACTTCTGGTGATTGGTATGGATGGTGGACCCATACTAAATGTAACCAACGATTTAGAAGTGATGTGCCGAAAACTATAAAAGTCATGCGTGGAAAGAAAACTACTTTTTATGGATATAAGATAGCAAACGAGCTTCCAGCACCACCCATCCGCTGCCACCCATGACATCTGTGACTGACTTTGAACAACACTCAAATAGGGACTGGGATGGATAGTCCAGTTAGCTGCGAGAGCTAATTAGAACATTAGTTGGTCAGTCCATTAGTGGGTATGAGGACTAGGGACTGTTAGTGATAGTTAGTCCTGTTAGTTTGTGTTAATAATAGTTCAGTTAGGTATTGTCAGTAAGAGTCTCGTTCCAAGTCAGGCGCAGAAGTGTTACTGCCCTTGAGGACTAAGATGGTCGCCTCTAAAGAAGTGTAACCGGAAACCACACCTTTCCAACCGGACCACAATTGTTTTAAAAATAATTGCTACACGGTAGAAATGGTACTAGATACCGTGGTGGTGGTACTGCCCCGAGCGAACTCTATATGGAACATAATAGGCTTGATATAAAACCTATTTGGTTCCCAATAGTCCGTACCACCTATAACTGTGTAAGTAGGTATATCTTTTTTGAAGGAACTTTGCGCATAAGCAGTAATATGGTATCTTCTATATATATAAAAGGAGAAGCTGACTGACTGACTGACTGACTGACTGACTGACTGACTGACTGACTGACTGGCTGACTGACTGACTGACTGACTGACATATCAACGCAGGGCCTAAACTATAAGGGTAAGAAACTTGAAATTTTGCACAGGGGTTCCTTTTATAACGTAGGGGAGCACTAAGAAGGGATTTTTGAAAATTCACCCCCTGAGGGGGTAAAACGGGGGTGCAAAGTTAGTATGAAACTTTGCCGTTTATGAAGTTAAGTGGGCAACCCGAACGCGGTCAGAAGTCGTTAATGGGTATAATTCTGCGCCAGCGCGATAATCATAAAAATATCTGGTCCTCCACATTCCACAAGAAACCAGAATAGGTAGCGAACTAATAATAAATTTTAAATTTTTAAATATCCATGTGCCGATATTAGGGTTTGATGTGACTAGACTCAGGAAACTCATAGATACTGTAATAAAATAAGTATTTATGAACCTCAATAACGAATTCTACTCCCTATTAACCTATAAACACCTTAGTCTGTGGTACGCCCCATTTTGCGTCTCGTTTTCTAATCTATGTCAACCATATTTTATCTTCCGTAAGCAGCGTGGTCAATGAAGCTTTTTTCTATTCGTAGATAGCCATGTGCCTTGGCAATGTAATGTATGCAAAGACAATTATCTAGAATAAGGACCTTCTGTTGAGATGGCTATCCTCTTGGAATATCGATATCCACTTAGCAATCACCGCCTTGCAAGGGTATTGAAATTGTTAATTGATCTTTCGTATTCAAAGTAGCCGCGTACGTTGCGAAATGCCGATACATACACGTTGAGCTGAAACATAATCCTGTAAGCTAGTAAGGTACACACTACATTTTAACAGGCTCGGTGTACCGTTACAAAGGCTGTTGAAATCAACAGAATGCTAGAGTAATGATTTCAGTGTAACATTAGTTTTCCTGTTTCATTATTATGACAAATGTCCTTTCACTCACTCACAGTGAGTAACGCGGACTCAGGACGGTTTTCGTTTTATTGTACACTAAATATAAACTGGAGCACGATTTTTGAATCTCACTAAGTAGTAAACGAAAATTACCAAAGCGTATATGAATTTGATGTGTTCTCTATTTTTTAATTCACACAGGCGGCTTCTTCAACGAATGATCCTAACAACTGGAATTTTTTTTGGTTTGTGGATGGATGACCGCTAATGGCAAAATTTCATGGACGCTACCGTGCTTCGGAGGGCATGTAAAGCCGTCGGTCCCGGTTGTTTTCAATTGTAGAAACAGTCGTTAAGCCTTGTCGAAGACCTTCGGGTGGCTTGAGAACATTCGACACTGGGTTGGCCACTAAACCCTTCACCAATCGGCATTAGAGCAGCGTGGTGGAGTATGCTCTAGACCTCCCGCAGCATAGTCTGTGGGGGAGATCCGTGCCCAGCAGGGGGACGTCTATGGGCCGCAACGAGGCCTTAGTCCACCACGCTGGCCAAGTGCGGATTGGCAAACTTCACATGCCTTCGAGAACATTATGATGAACTCTCAGGCATGCAGGTTACCATACGATGTGTCCTTCACCGTTACAGCAAGTGACATTTAATTTCTTAAAACGCTCATAACTTAGAAAAGTCATTTATGCGTGCCGCATGGGTTTGAACCTGGTCCGCTCGAGAGAGAGTCGAGTTCGATAACCACTCGGCTGTCTAATTAACTACATATTTAAAATCGAACTACTTTGATGGTAAATTCCGCGTATCTGAACATACCAATTAACCATCACCTTCTGCTAATTTCATTTTAACAAGGAAAACCCATTATGTATTAGTGGTGGTAGTGGTGGTAGTGGTGGTGGTAGTAAAAGAAGTAGTAGTAGCGTCAGTGGAAATCGTGAGCCCCCACGATGTTCAACTATTGAACCTTTCCCACTCGTAAAAAAAAATTTTGTATGCAAAGCGTAGTTTTATTTTATAATGTTTGGTTATAATTAAAACTTATCGAAATATGTATCACGTTAACAATGCAATTCTACACTTACACATCTAATTGTTCCCAAGATTATCACGATCACTTTGTGGTTAAATCGCTTTAACATTGTAATTTGATGCGCGAGTTCTTGTTGTTATTATGATTAATAGGTTTCATACAGTACGCCTTATCGTGTTGTACCATCGATTTTACATTTGCACCAATAATTAATTATCATATTTTTAAAAGAAATAAAATAACAATCAAAAATTGGGTGTTTCACCTCAGCCTAACCCTTCGCGGAAATATAGGCTATAGCTCTATCATCTACTGCTGCCCGTGACAAACCTATATTGTACCAAGTTTACCAATGACCACATTTATGAGGCCTATATCTACTGGAAATTTTCCCGCGGTGGACACTAAAAGGATAGATGGATTAATATGACAAATTTCGGTTATGTACGTAACAATTTACAATAGAACTGGTGGTGTTATTCTAATTAGTAAACTAATAATTCTAGATGACTTACATGACAAACGATGACTAACTATCGTTACAAACTTATTGAATAGCATGAATAGCTCAAGTCGAAGCTATTAACGAATAAGCACTCAAAGATAAACCTCTTGATAAAATATAACAAAATCAACCAAAGATGGTTCTATCTATACTAATATTATAAAGAGGAAAGATGTGTTTGTAATGTTAAAACACAAAAAGTACTGACCGATTTTAAAAATTCTTTCACCCTTAAAAAGCTGCATCATTATTTAGTAACGTAGGCTATATTACATCTTTAAAAAAATAGAAATCCCTAATAAAAATGCAATAATATAACCCAAGGTGTGAGAATTACCTAAAATATTATTTAAATCGCGTGCGCTGCGAAAACTATTGATGATAGAATAAAATAATGTACTACGACTTTGTAGAACACATCATTATTTACAAAAAGTGTCTCGATACCATATGTCCAAGTATTGTAGTTATGCCACAACCATATTATTCATACCTCTGTATTAATCCTTATCCCATTCAATGATATTTTATTAAAAACCGATTCAATACCTGTAAAATACTATTAAAATCATCAATCAAACGAACGACTTAACGAACTTAAAAATGTCAATCTAAAGAAAATAATGCAATAATAAAAGAATGCGGTATGGGTGGGCCCAGCGCAGCATATTCTTAGGTAAAGATGAATAGAATTGAGGAATTGCTTAATATTAGCAACAAATTATTACAGTTTGTTACAAATTTATTAATAAAAATATAAGACGTGTAGGTACTTCTTGAGGTACTTCTTCTCATCTCGGTGATTTCCACAAGAATGAAGTTCGAAGTTCGAAACAAAATTCGATCGATAGTGTCTTTGAAGATGGTGGCAACTAGATGTAAACGAAACTATTGTTATGTCTAATTCCGCGCGAGTGAAGCTGCGGGCGTCCACTATTACTTTATAGGAAGGTTACTTGAAAAAATACCTTATTTTGTTATTATTATATAATGACCATGCAGACAGAACTCCTTTAAGGCTGGAGAATCTAAAATAAGCGCTAAGAATTGATTAACTCCTACCACGTAGTCGAGTTGGCAACTACGAGCGTATGCGATTGAAGTAGATTTTTATTGCAAAATTATCTCGAGAGCAAAGTGCTAATTAGCTTTTAGCATTTCTTTACTTAACACGTATGCGATTGAGTTGTTAGATCCATTGTGATTTCAATTATGTAATTGTAGCCTGAGTTTTGTAAAAAAGGAAACATTTCATTAAATTTTCTTTTCGACGAGTCTGTGAAGTTGTAAGCATACAGGATACTCGTAAATATTAATTAAAGATAATATTTTCTCCTTGGTATGCTCAATTTTGAATTATTTTTCCTACTTTACATTGTCATTTTTCATAATTTCACCATTATGCGAGCTATCACCATGAAGCATCCATAACCTAATGGCTCGTGTTGAACGTTAAGTGATCGACTTGGTTAAGCAACGACGGGCAGGGTCGGTGTGGATGGGTAACCCCTGGTGGCAAAATTTCATGTGCGCTTTAATCAAATTAAGCACTTGGGCCGGTTGTTCATAATTGTAAAAATCCGTGGAGGACTCGTGACCAACAGTGAGCTATGGGTTTTCACCATTATTATATGTCCTACCCTTGTCAATATCTGAATGATCAACCTAACAGCTAAGATGCTGTCATCGCTAGATAAGTGTAACTGGAAACCACTGCCCCGGCCAAAATCTATATAAAACCTATTCATAGGCTCTACCTACTACTTATGCACCTAGGCACTTGATAACACTACAATGTTTCGTCCAACTGCGCAAACATTAAAAAAATGTGGTTCATAATATATGCAAAGATTGCGTGACAGACAGATGAAATTTAATGAAAAAGATTTAAGTGCATAACAAAGTGAAACTACTTTGATGAAATTTAATTTCATAGCTATTGCATTATGTTTTTACGAAAATCAAGTGAAGATTTAGGTGAAGTGTGAGTATAATTTTACCAATCTCGTATAAAGTGGGCTCTACAGATAACCGGCGAACATAGTTGACAAAATGAAATAAAGGTTACATAACTGAGTTTTTGAGGTAGTGGCTATATGAATATTTCAAGCCATGTCTAGGCCTTAATTCTATTATTTAAAAAACTTTAATATACTTTTACCTCAGAGGAATCATAAAAGAAAGGTTTTTCATTATTCTGTGCTTTTACTATACGGAACAAATCTTTCTTACTGGAACTTCAGACATTGCTTGAATACACGCACGTACGCTAGCTGTAGGTACATCACAATATTAATACGCGAAGCAAAAGTTTTAGACCGATTTTACGAAAATTACGTGGATATACTATACGGTTCATTAAATTTAATTTTCTAATGAGAATTTTATAAAATAGCCAAGTACATATAATTAATTATCGAATTTTATAAAACAGTTAAGTATCATTTATCAACGAAGATGATGCCGTTATAATTAAATAACTCCATCGTTTGAAGAGTGTAAGTGAACGTAAAGATTTAAAAGATTATAGTGGCAATTAAACTAGGTAGACATAAATGATCTCTTAAATGGTTTACGTACATCGCCGCGTTAATATAATAAACTATGGCACAGTTACAATATGGAAAGAAGTCATCGTAATCATACTATATTTGGAATATTACAATGGCATAGGCATAGATAATCTAGAATACCTAATCGTGCTTTCTTTTAAGGAATTCAAGTGAAAACTTTCAATTGTTTTTTGTGATATACCTGTCAAGTGGGTATCCTAAGAGTTTAGAAAAAATATTGTCTGCCAAAAGCTTGGTCTTGCGATCCTCCTTTAGAATGTTAAAAGGTTAGGGTATATGTGGTATGTTACTAATAGTTGCGTATTTCTGTATCTTACATAAAGATGGTAAACATAAAGGTAATACATAAATAAAACGACACCATACATCATAAATAACAACGTTATATTTCTAATAGGAATTACAGAATAATTTGTCAGTAAGTTCAATGACGGGTGGCAATCAATGGAGTGGCGTGTACTAGGGGGGCTGTGTGAACGGTGTGTACGAGAGGGGTAGCATGGACCAGGGGAGCAGAGTGGACCAGGGGAGCGGCATGAACCACTGGGGCAGCGTGAGCCGCGGAGGCGGAGTGTGCAGGCGCGGGCGCAGGGTGTGTCGCCGGCGAGTTGTGTACTACTGCGTTGAAGCTGGAACAAACACATTGATATTAATAAACACTTATTATACTCATACTGTAGTTCATATCATTATCTGTATTAAGGGTGGCTGCACAGACAGAAAACCACACTGTGCAGTACAAACATTTAAATTTATCTGCTAAATAAATATTAATCTGCATTGGTCAGGATTAGAACTAACAGATCGGCAGACAATTGAAGAGTTTGTTCGTCTCTGTGTTTGAATGCGCTTATTTATGGAACTACCACTTGCATTTGTATAATACTTTTGACATAATTCTTAGACATCAAAAAAAAAGGTAAGAAGTTCATTTAATTCAAAAGATGAGCCCGACAATGTTGCATCTTCGGGACATTTTTTATTAGTGCAGCTGTTTACGAACATATTTCTATTTTTGTATCGCATTGTTTTTATGTTGAAATAAATAATTAATAGTTTAAAAAAACTAAAAAAACACACTTTTATAAAAAATCCAACTAAAAAAGAAATCATGAGACCTTGAAACCTAATCGTGGTCAAAGTTCATTACAAGACTTTACCACAAGTGCAAACACGACTATGATACGATATTCCATCATGGAATTCCAGTGCCCATATTCCGGTTTCATCATCAGACCTTGAAACCTAATCGTGGTCAAATTTCATTACAAGACTTTACCACAAGTGCAAACATGACTATGATACGATATTCCATCATGAAGTTTCAGTTAATATCTTCCGGCTTCATCATCAGACCTTGAAACCTAATCGTGGTCAAAGTTCATTACAAGACCTTACCACAAGTGCAAACACGACTATGATACCTTATTCCATCATGAAGTTCCAGTTAATATCTTCCGGCTCCATCATCAGATCAGCTCGACAGTACCATATTATTGAATGTGTCTCAGAAGTACATACAGCTGCCAATTTTCATTACGCTACGATCCTTGGAAGATGGTTAAATTAGCTCTCAAAGATTCCACTTTAAAGTAGCTAATATCTTCCGGCTCCATCATCAGATCAGGTCGACAGTACCATATTATTGAATACGTTTCAGAAGTACATACAGCTGCCAATTTTCATTACGCTACGATCCTTGGAAGATGGTTAAATTAGCTCTCAAAGATTCCACTTTAAAGTAGCTAATATCTTCCGGCTCCATCATCAGATCAGCTCGACAGTACCATATTATTGAATACATTTCAGAAGTACATACAGCTGCCAATTTTCATTACGCTACGATCCTTGGAAGATGGTTAAATTAGCTCTCAAAGATTCCACTTTAAAGTAGCTAATATCTTCCGGCTCCATCATCAGATCAGCTCGACAGTACCATATTATTGAATACATTTCAGAAGTACATACAGCTGCCAATTTTCATTACGCTACGATCCTTGGAAGATGGTTAAATTAGCTCTCAAAGATTCCCTTACATTGTGAGTTACATACAAGTGGACCTAATAAAAGTATGTTAATAAATATAATTGAATTGAATGCTGTAGTTTATTTTACCTCGTTGAAGTGTTTTTATTAAAATCATAACTTTTGAAAGTAAAAAGGTGCGTAGTTTACATAAGGCCATGAAGTTATCTTTTATCGACAAAACGATTCTGCCATTCGGAAGTAAATTAATTACTCAATTATAATATTTGATACACGTGCTGATTTAGCCGACAGCACTTAACACCTTTTTAAATCAGTTTAATTTGTAATTGAATAATGAACAGTTTTTGCAATTGCAGCCAGACAAGTGAACTATCGTTATTGCCGTTCTACGTTTGAATTCAGTCGAAGATTTTATCGGAGTCATTGACCGAAACAACATTTTGCGTTAAGATGGAACTACTTAGTCCTAGGAACACGAAGCTTGTTAGTTTCGCTAGCTCTGCCGTTCTTTGGTAACGCGTCGGCTACCCTGAACGCATATGACTTGCACAACTACGGATAGCAAGTTCATATGAGTGGTAATGGAACACTTTCGCGTTCCAAACCGTACCTAAATCGCGTGCGCGTTTCAGTAGTTTTTGCAAGATAAATATTTCCGCAGTTAAGAGATTCAGTTGAAAATGCTATGCGGATATATTCAACGCATACACTAGAGAGATTTATTTTGTTTCCATTATAGTCTTTACCTGCAAATAATAATAATAGGCATTTTCCAAGTAATTTACAGTATTCAACATATCCTTGCCTTTTCAATATAGTTTTTATTGAAACAGCCATTCTAATCCATTCTAAAGTTCTAGTCTGGTTCCGCTTAATTTGTTCCGGCTCATTATAATCTCATTTTCTTTTGAGGACATTATTGTTGCCAAACTCAAAATGTATAAAAATTATCCATATCGTTTTGTATAAACAACTCAATTAATTTTTGGTTTATAACATTGGATCTGTTCTCATGACTTAGCTGACGACTAGAGCATACTCAACCACGCTGCTTTAGTGCGGATTGCCGGAGCCGTTAGAGGCCAATCCGAAAATCGGATGATTATAGTTTGCCCGAAGGCCTTCGACATAGCTTAACGACTGATATCACAAGAAACAGTGTGACCAATGGCACTTATTCGATATTGATCAAGAGCACTTATTCTGTAAAAATAATTATATAGGTGCATACTGCATGATGCTCACAACCTCCATTCCTCTCCATAAAAAAATCGGCTGAGATCGGGGAAGTTTAACACTATCGATCGGTTACTAAAACTTCCCCCTATTCACGTCGGTCTACGGTCAATTGATGAACTAACCCAGAGTGGTCGTCAGCGGTATACTCGACCGTCCTAACGGAGCCATCGGGCTGCACGAGCGAGTACTCGCCCCTCACGACGTCACCCTCGCGGCTCTCGTGCTGCGACTTGTGGTCTCCTGTGTGGTGGTCGTCTACGCTGTATGAGAACTCGTAGTGGGCTGGTGCCTGCAGATAGAGATATGATTATATTAATTCGCGAACTTACAACCCCGTTGTACGACAATTACGTGGAGGAGGTATATGAAATTAGGCACAATTAAAGTTTATACGGAGAAGGAGTGCAGAAAGCTAACATTTTTATGTAATGTGCATTAAATTAGTAAAAGAAAACATAACACACCATCATTGGTTTGACACACATCTTATTAAATAGTAAGTTACCTGGATACGATGGCATCTTAGTTGTTACATGTCACTTCGAACATGGGTTTGGATTAAGTATGATTATGGAGATACCTTACGTACTTTAACGTTCAAAATAAAAATTTGTACTGAATATGAATTATTGTCGAATTTCAACCATTCGGCGACCACTAGTACTTATCGCTTAACAAACCAGGACACGAGTCATAGTAATGGTAACCTTGACTATGAAAACGGGCGATGCCAGTGTCGCCAATGCGTCGCCCAATATACAAGAGTTCTTTAATAGAGTCCTACAATTTGCTTGTTACTTTTAGTTATACTGTTGTGCCTATAGCTTTTACAGTTTTGCTGAACAAACAATCTTGTCATACCTTTTTAAAGTATACATAGAAACTCCATCGGCCATATTGGAAACGATGATAGTTTGCTACATATCAAGATAGCATCATTATTAGAAGTTAATTCATATTTAAGTTATTCAGCCAAAATTCAATGACGCTAACGTGTAATGCTATACACTTTTCAGCTTGTTATTTCCGCTTTCAGTGCTTTTAAATTAGTTATCAATTAGATCAAATTAAGCGGGATGTTAAATGTGATCTAATTTTATCCTAGCGTTAGGAAAGTAGGTACCGCAATTTGCGATCGCGCGACCGGTAAGCGAGACACTCAACAATTACTTCAACATAAATCTCAAATCGTAATCGTAGGACGGTTATCGGCGCACACGTAATAGTCCGGTCCCTTTCGTTACACTTACCATATTGATTTCGTTGTATTGTTGTTCAAATGTATAATATCTATATCTATTAAGTACATCAGATTTAATCAGGCTCAAGAAATGGAAAATACAGAGGTTTTTTCCTAGAAAAGCTGATATGAAAACCATATTTCCGGATACACATATATTTAGGGTTACACTTCTTTAGAGGCGTCCATCTTAGCCTTCAAGGGTAGCAACACATCTGTGACTGACTCAAAACGATGTACCAACAATTAATAACTGGACTATTACTAACACCAAATAACAGGACCAACTATTACTAACAGTTCCTAGTCCTCATACGAACGTAACGTAACGAACTGACCAACTAATGTTCTAATTAACTCTCTCAGCTAACTGTACTAACCATCCCAGTTCCTATTTGAGTCTTGTTCAATGTCAGTTAAAGTTGTCATGGACGGCAGCAGATGAGTGGTGCTGCAAGCTCGTTTGCTATCTTATATCCATAAAAAAAAGTAACTTTCAACTCAACCTTAATAGTACCTAGTAGCTACTATAAAAAAGTTGCAAATTAAATGGTGATAGTTTATTGATTTAAACTAAATGACCTATTCCGATTTGACTTGGTTTCTTGTAATTGTACCCTTGCATATGCTCAGACTCCATAAATGTGTTCTTACTGTCATATACATAAATATAATTTTATAGTTATAATTAAACTTTCCTATTTTAACGGATTTAAGATAGCAAACGAGCTCGCCCTCCAAAAGTGTTTCCAAATAGTCTCCAAGGCGACAAAGGCTATTGGGTGACCGTAACCGCCTCCGTTTAAATATATACATAAAACTAGCTGATCCCGCAAACGTTGTTCTGCCATATGAAATGTCAAAGTGACGCGACGCTTCACGTTAATGAACGACGGTTAAAAACAAAAAAAAACATTTTCCAGTAGACCAAATTGTGAATCTAAACCATTCTCGAATCCCCTTGAACACACAATAATGAAAAAATTTCATCAACATCTATCCAGGAGGAGTTCACTGTTATACACACGTACACAAGAAATATATATATTATGATGTCACAATGACTGGCAAGTAAAAAATCATGACGATACCAGATACTCAAGACTAGTATTAAAAAGTTTCTAGCAAGCTAGTCCAGTAAATCCAAGTCATGGTGTGGTTGCACGATGTTCTGTACATAACTTTGAAAAATTATGTTCACTAGTAAACGTTACGTTACTAACCTTTTGTTTTCTATTCAATTGCCATACGACTTTGTCTGCATTTAATTTGAATTTCAGTACAGGCTTATAAATATTGCAATTTTTATATCATATTATTGCTACCATTTATTAAATTTCCTTTATTGCATTGAGCTACACATGTGGGTAGATAGATAGACAATTATATAATTAGAAGGAAAGATTTAAATACAACAACGGGTAATGCTAACAATGTACTTATGACAAAGGTATTAATGCCAATCATGGCGTGATAGATTGGTGGTGTGCTCTTGCCAAACTGCATGGTCTTGTAATGACAAGGAGCTTGCACAATAAACATTTAATTGGGTTAGGCATATTAACTGAACACATTTTTAATCATAGCAATACTTATGTACTTTAAGCCTTTCACTTTCTTTGTGTTAGTAAAATTGGGCGAGTTATTGTAAGCTTTAGGCTGCCTCTGATTACGATCAGTTACGATCGTCATTTCCACTATTAACGGTTAATGAGTTCAATACGATTTCATCTGCTTTTCATATATATATAGTGGGCATAATTTGTGGAACATGATTAGGTAGTTACTAAGATTATTAATTACTAGTGGACGCCCTCAGCTTCGCTCGGGTGGAATTAGACATAACAATAGTTTCGTTCACACCTAGTAATATTATATACCCTATGTCACTCAGTAAAGATGCAGCTTGAAATGGTGAAAGAATTTTTGAAATCGGTCCAGTAGTTTTTGTGTGAAAACATTACAAACACATCTTTCCACTTTATAATATTAGTATAGATAAGTTGTAACTATATAAAACTTATTTATTGCCAGTAAAGAGTGAATTACTTATAAAGTTGTACTTGTCTGCAATTTTATAGTAACAATTAAATGCGTAAACCGAGGTGTAAATAAGTCCTAATGCTTACATAAGTCATTGTCGGTAAGTTAATAGAGTTCTAGATAAGATCGGTCGAACAGGAAGCTGTAGAAATGACACTGCGTTGCAGTACCTACTCCTCTGTATGGTTTAGTGTTTCGAAAATTCTATTACAGTTCAGTAATTATTTAGTTAAGCGGTTTAACTCACAATACAGGGTCTAGCAAGTATGTCTTGTATGTAGTAGCAGTGTCATAAAAACGAAAGTAGAGTGACTGTTATAATGACAAAAGGATTTGGTACGAAGCGATGATAGGCAAAGTGGCAATTCAATTATTTCGATTCAATTGAAAAGAAGAAAAAAAAGTAATATTAAACTAAGAAAATTTAGGAAAATCGTTAAACATTAGTTTAATGGTTACTATGCATGACTGCGGTGACAGCCCAGTGGCTATCGAACTCGCCTCTCACTAGAGCGGTTCGAGTTCAAACCCCAATGACTTTTCTAAATTATTTCTAAATTACGTACGATTTAAGAAGAAATTAAATGTCACTTGCTATCACGGTGAAGACACATCGTGAGGCAACCAGATTGCCTGAGAGTTCTTCATAATGTTCTTGAACCCACGTAAAGTCTACCAATTCGCACTTAGTCAGCGTAGTGGACTAAGGCCTAATCCCTCCAATTCTGAGCGGATACCCGTGCCCAACAATGGGACAAAGAAAGGGTTGTGATGATGATGACGATGCATGACTTCCAAACCATCTTTAATAGTAATGGGGTAAATTCGTTATATAAGTCAAAGATAATCATTATACAGCTAGAAAAAAAGTTTTTACTTACATGTTCCTCGACGTGGTCTGCGCGAGCCAGGGCGATGGGAGCAGCGTGGCTCACGATGGGGCCGTGGGATACGTGAGTGATTGGCGCTGAGTGGACCAGGGGAGCAGAGTGCACGAGCTGAGCCGAGTGGAGAATGGGAGTGGCATGCTGCAGGATGGGAGCGTAGTGCGTCGCGCCGTGGGAGCCCTGGTCGTGGCGCACGATGCTCTGGGAGGAGACAGCATGGCCATGACCCTCGTCGCTGATGACGCCCGCGTGGCACGAAGCCACCAAGAAGCTCACTACCGCGATCTGTTAATTTAAGAAAAAAAGCTTTTATTAGGGTTCCGTACCCAAAGGTTAAAATAACTAAGGCTCAGCTGTCGTCTGTCTGTCTGTCACTAGGCTGTATCTCATGAACCGCGATAGTTGGACAGTTGAAATTTTCACATATTATGATGTATTTCTGTTGCCGCTATAACAAAAATAATAATTAAACAGATGAAATAAAAATGGACGGGGGGCTCCCCCACGAACAGACACGATTTTTATGCCGTTTTTATAGATAATAGTACGGAACCCTTCATGCGCGAGTCCAACTCGCACTTGGCCGCTACAATATTTTAGGATAGTCTTAGGTGGTTGAGATATTGGCTTTGATTAGGTTATCTGTTATGCACTTTAGTTTATACCATTGAAGATGTTTGGTAGGACTGATCACTACGCTACTTTTGCCCAGATTGATACAGAGATTAATGGCAGACAGATTAATTTAGTAAGGGATCTTTGGATTACCAGAAATTCTCGACTACATGTATAGACTGGGTACGAAAGTAAATGCGCATAGATGCTACAATCTATCTACTTATCCAAATCTTGAAAGAGCCCGATATTACTGAACTATAGCAGACATTTGTTATTGACAAAAACTAAAGGGCTATAACACTAGAAACGATAGCTCAAGTTGGAATTAACTATTTCTTTACTCGTATCATTTAACTAATTTTTGGAAAACAAGGACCGAAAATCTTACTTTGAAGTACATGTTGATTCTGTACTGAACTGTTGGGCTCGATTGATAAGGGATCCAGTTGGTTGGTACTTTTTATAGTTGGGAAGCGGCGGGTGCGTGTCACCGGACACCGAACCGGCCCGGCATACGACACCGTCACACATGGTCGGCACACACGTTACGTCACACAATCGACGGTTTTTAAGTACACTCAAGGTTACGCTAAAGCTCTTAACTAGCCGGCCCTTTATTAATTACATTTCCCTGCGTTATAAATATTTATGAGATTATGAATCGAGGTAAATGTGGGTATGACAGATTCATTGCAATAGATTTAATTGTAACATTGGGGTGTGTTTAAATAAGAGCTTTTAGCAACTAAGCATGTTTGTTTTACTTTCTACTAAAAATAAAATTGGTATTGCATTGCATGAAGCAAATTACGTTTGCTGCGGCCGGAGGTTCCAGGAAAACCAAAATTACTTTAAAAAACTAATTTAATTAAAATAAATTACAATTTGAACTTATAATTAGCCTAAGCGATTCCTATCGATGTTGGATAAAGAATGCTTCCCTACTCGAATAGTAGTGTATTTATAGTATCAAGAGACGTCGCGATTGATGAATTACATAATTAGGACAAATATGTTTAGATCAAAAACTAGTGTGGCGGCATCAGCATTCTTCGAGATCTGCGTCAATGTTGAACTGCAAAAGTAGACCAAATACGTTGCTGAATTGCATATTAGTGTTCTACAAACTATATCGACGGTGTCAGCGCTCTTCGTTAGGGTTCCGCTACGTGATACGTAATTCCTCCACCCCGAGAACGGCAACTATTTTAGAATGTCAAGAGAAAATGTTGCCGGCATCTGTTCAGCTTTCTCTTTTTTTCTCTTCCCTTGGGGTTGACTCCTTCGGTCGCTGGCTGTAATCCTTTTCCTTCATGCAGCGGATCCAGGGATTGTATCTTCGTAACGCGAAGACGACGATCACCATACCTCCAATTGGTAGAAGTAGTGAGTTGTACTCTCGTTTGATGTGGAAAGGAGAGTACGTAGTGTTGGTCAACGAGTTTCTCCATCGCTTCTCTTTTCAATGTAACTGTAGTAAGTTGACAGGACTCCTTCAGTGCTTGATTTGTGATTACTTCTTGGATGTAGTCACTTTTGATACGGACCTGAAGGGTTATTCTTCATCGCAGAAATACCAGTTATTCAACTTCGGACATTCTGTCTCTATGTACACGAATAATTTCTCGTAAGTTGCTATGAAAGGAGAGGGAGGGATGAGGGCTTGGTTATCTTTCTTTGGTGCTACACATATTTTTTACAGTTCGAAATTATTTCTAGAGGTTATTGGAAATTTGGAGTTCTTAATATAATAATATGAACCAGGTTTTAAACTACCATAATATACACTACATTCTAAATTGGGTACATAATCTTAAGTTCATTTTAATATTTCTATATCTATTGTATTTTTTAGCATCATTCTAATCGAGATTGCCGGTTATACTTTTTATGACCGATAATAAACTATGTACAACACCTCTTTTAGCCTGGATTGGCTATAGTGTTAGTGGGATCCTGTAACAAATTAGCAGTTTTATGGCTACGTTTCAGTCGTGATTTGGCAACGGGTCCGCGTTTTTTAGAAGTATAGATATGTATAGGTAAGTTGGCGAGAACAGTGTCTTGAGTGTAACGGGGTGCTGTTTTCTGTCGGTGAAATTTGTTGAGGGGCTCGTTTGTAATAGGGATTTCTAATATTTGATTTTCATTGCTGGTGTGTACGGTTTCGGTCGAAGAGTCAACTCGGGTACGCAAACATTCAGTCGGGTTTCCTAATAAGGAACTTATTTCGTCGGTCTTTTTAATTAAAGTATTAGTATCCTCATTATATAATTCTATTCGCGAGAGTGCGTCTGCATTCGCATTACTTTTGCCTTTCTTATACACAACTGTAAAATCGTATTCACTTAGTTTCAGCCTCCAACGTGTAAGACGGGAATTAGACTCCTTTAAGTTCATTATCCACTGTAACGGTTTGTGATCACTTATAACCTTAAATTTTCTACCAAAAAGATACGGTCTAAAATACTTAGTTGCCCATACTATGGCGAGGAGTTCCTTCTCGATCGTGCTGTAATTTATCTCACTCTCATTGAGTGTGCGAGAGGCGTAACAGACGGGTTTGTCCGAGCCTATTGGACCTTGTGATAGTATGGCTCCTATGGCTACGTTAGAAGCATCTGTTGTTAGATTGAACTCTTTAGAAAAATCTGGGTACTGTAAGATAGGATCGTTAGTTAGAAGTGTTTTACATTTTTCGAAACAGTTAACGTATTCAGTATCAAGAGTAATTTTTCTTCCTTTCTTGAGACATTGGGTCAAGGGCTTAGTAATACGAGCGAAGTCTGGAATGAATTTTCGGTAGTAACCGAGAAGTCCTAGAAACTGTTTAATTTCCTTTGGTGTTTTAGGAATAGGATATTTTTCTATTGCCGATATTTTATCTGGATTTGGCTTTACACCATCTTTGCTAATGAGGTGACCAAGATAAGCTGTTTCACGCTTAAGAAACTCAGACTTGTCCATCTGGATCTTAAAGTTGGACTCTCGAAGTCTCTGAAATACTTTCTCTAGGTTGATCATATGCTCTTGGAGTGAAGTACTGAAAACGATTATATCATCTAGATATACTAAACATATATCGTTCTGTAGTCCTCTGAGGACGTTGTCCATTACACGCTGGAAGGTGCTGGGCGAATTCTTCAACCCTACTGGCATTCTAAGGAACTCAAAATGGCCGTGCTCTACGTTAAAAGCGGTCTTAGAAATGTCCTGGGGATCCATTTCTACCTGGTAAAAGCCGTTCGTCAGATCTAGAGTAGTGAAGTACTGACACCTCCCTAGCTTGTCGAGGACGTCACTTATGTTGGGGATAGGGTATCTGTCATCTATCGTCTTCTCGTTGAGTTTACGAAAATCAACCACAAGACGCCATTTTTGTTTGCCGGATGAGTCTAATTTTTTGGGTACGACCCAAATTGGTGAACTCCATGCAGAGTCGGATGGTCTTATTATACCCTGTTCTAGCATTTTCGTAATCTGATCCCTCACCTCTTGTCGGTGAACAAATGGATACCTATAGTTTTTACTATACACAGGAACTTCATCCTTGGTCCTAATGCGGTGTTTTATTTTGTTAGTGAACGTTAAAGGTTCGCCTTCAATATAAAATACGTCGGCGTAACGAGAGCAAAGGGTGGTAAGGTTAACCTTTTCCTCTTCGTTTAAATGTTCTAATCGCAACCGCGACACTACGTTTTGCGCGCGCGAATTTAGCTGATCAGTGCGTATGCACTCGGTATTAAATAATTCCGCGTGTGCCGGCCGATCGAGAGAGAATATTATGTCGTTAGGTGTTGGGTTCTCGACTTCAATGTAACCGCGCTGATTAATAACGGTGGTAATACATTCATGTATAATGCAATTACATATTATTTGTTCTCCAATGAATACATCGCCGTCGGTTGTATTAATGGGTACGCGGATAGCTTTCGAAGTTCCGGCAGGTATAATATCTTCATATAAATTAACATTACGCGAGTTGTACATTTTAATAGGATTCGACGCTGAGTGTGTGAATAGCTGTCTCTCCTTCAGATCTATACGGGCTTCCCATTTACCTAACAAATCTAAACCTATAAGCCCGTCGAAATAGTCATGGAAACGGTACAAGAATAATTTTATATTATCTGGGTCATTAAATTCAGCAAAGCATGGTAATGTTATAGAATAATTATTTCTACTGGTTGCATGTACGTTTGTTACCTCAAACGGGTCGTAATTAAGGGGAAAATTACCAAAATACTTCGCAACAGCTTCGGGGTTAATAAAGGATTGGTTGGCACCGGTATCTATTAAAAATTTTAATGGAGGGTTATTTATCTGTATGTACGGAAGTTGCCTTTGTGTTTGTAGGTTTAATTCTATTCTGGTTTTTGTGTAATCCACCTGAAAATCCTGTTCTTCGCTATTGTCTCCTACCTGAGGCGTAACTTCGTTACGTAAAGGGTAGTCGTCAGATATATAATACGCGGTGTCATAAGCATAGTCAGGGGCATAGTTAGTAGTGTAGTAGGTATTGTCATTGTAAAAGTAGGTCGGTTCTTGGTAATAGTCATATGGGCGGTAATATGATTCGTCGTACGCAGCACATTCATTAACATTCATTTCGCGAGTTTTAAAATAATTACTTGGAGGAGGGTTCCCTGACCTTCCCCAATCATGGCCTGACGTCATAGGTGGAAGCGGTTTAGGAGTAAAACTCTGTACACCGCTCATAGGCTGGGGGTTCTGGCTTTGAGGTGGATTGTGGCGAGGTGGTAATCTAAATACATTACTGCGGGGATTATAGTTCGGGGGCGGTGCACCGAATACTCTTTGGGTGTGCGTGGACATGCGGTTATGCTGTATAGCCTCGTTAAATTTAAATGGCTGAGGCGGAGGCCTCATGGGTTGGTGCCCTATTGGTACCGGCCAGTTGGATGTAGGAACATGGGGTCGCTGTGGGACTATGGATGGTGGATGATGGGGTACCTTGGGGGTCGCTATATTCTTTTGTGGTTCTTTACGTTGCTGTAAGTACAGTACGTTCAGCTCCTCCTGAACGTACTCGAGAGCCTTCTCGATAGTATCGGGGCGCATGCAACGTATACGTGACCCAAGGGGTTCTTTAAGGCCACGAACAAATGCCTGCATGGTAACCCTTTTATACAAGTCGCGTTTTGCAGTAACAGTAGTAGGTACGGTCTCGTGTAAAGTCACATAAGTCATAAGTGTACTAAATAGGGTCTGGCAGTGTTCATAGAAGTCTTGGGGAGATTTATTACCTTGAGTGGCTAAGGAGAGGTCATTGTATAAAGTTATTTCATCACGTTGGTCAGAAAAATTATTAATTAAAGTTTTACGAATACCTGCCCAACTGTCAGGAATTCCATTTGAATTTAAAGTACAAGCGGCAGTCCCTGTTATTTTATTAAGTATTCCGTTCAATACGCAACAATTAGAAAATTCGGAACCTTTTTCCGTACTTAGATACTTAGCAGCTAATTGATCGCATATACTTATAAACCTAGTTAGCACATTTGGATTTCCATCAAAATCCGGGACAAGGCGGAGTGCCTTAAAAATAGTGTCCGGGTCGTGTGCCATCGTATGTGACTCTAAGCACTCTAAACTAATATCTGATTGATTAAATAACTCTAAATCTATATTCCTATTACTATCGATATCCCAGTGAGTCTGACGGAATTCAGACCCCTGGGCCCTATCCGATCTAGGGTGGAAAATGTTGGAAAATTGGAAAATTACAGGAGTAACGGGAAGCAACACGAGAACAATTCAAGTGCACTTACAGGGTTTTCATTTCTGGCCTTCTGGATGCTTCAATGTCTGGATGCTCTTCCGGTTGTCTGCAGCAGGTCCGTAGGTTCTGGATAACTCGACGACGGGGCTGGACAGCCTCCCAGGCGACTCACGACGTGGTTTCCGAATTGTGGGTCCCTAGCTATCGTGAACCGGCCCGCGAATTATCCTACCGACTGCGCCAATTACGTTTGCTGCGGCCGGAGGTTCCAGGAAAACCAAAATTACTTTAAAAAACTAATTTAATTAAAATAAATTACAATTTGAACTTATAATTAGCCTAAGCGATTCCTATCGATGTTGGATAAAGAATGCTTCCCTACTCGAATAGTAGTGTATTTATAGTATCAAGAGACGTCGCGATTGATGAATTACATAATTAGGACAAATATGTTTAGATCAAAAACTAGTGTGGCGGCATCAGCATTCTTCGAGATCTGCGTCAATGTTGAACTGCAAAAGTAGACCAAATACGTTGCTGAATTGCATATTAGTGTTCTACAAACTATATCGACGGTGTCAGCGCTCTTCGTTAGGGTTCCGCTACGTGATACGTAATTAGCAGGGAAGAAAGTGTGTACAGAGTTTTAGTTTTACTTAAATTAAACATTCCAGTAAACTTGAGAATATAATCTTGTGCTTTATTAAATTTCAGATAGGTATACAAGTCAGTGATCAAACGAAACCAGTCACATAATAACTGATACTTACACAATAGTTAGTGTAGACAGGTGGCTTGTGCGTATATTGTTGAGCTTACATTTAGTACATATGAAGTGCTGATTGAGAATAGCTACAATACTAATAAACAGCCTTAGAGAACAAAAGATCCCAGTAAGACTTTACTGCTAATATAATTCTTAATTAAGTATTTAATTATGAAGTACGTATTATACTTTATTGGCTTGTAGCGTATGCTATTGATATGATTTATTATCCATTGGCGTTTTTGTGGAAATAAGGATGAAAAGCATGCAACACAAACGCTCATGATGTCTGTGACAGTCATGGAAAAGGAATGTCTCGAAGTATTATAAGACTTAAGTTAGTATAAGACTATATTAATAACTTTTAATCTGTTAATTTATAGTAGTGCAGACAGCAAAAAACTGAAGATAAGATAATAATACAGAATAAGCTTATAATTATATCATACATAAACCAACAACTTGTCTGTGTCAACAATCATCGTGTTCGGTTAGCATACATATTCATTCAGTGTGGCCGCGGCCGCTGAATACGATCCGCCAAGAAAGTAGCGCTCTGTGGCTCTGGGCTGCACCGGGTGATCTAGTAAACTGTTACGCAATTTCGTCCGGGGATACACTGAGCTTAAAGTAAGTACCCCTCATATTTAGCGTTTTTCTTGTTTCATGGTATCTGTTTTTCAATAACTAAATATGATGAAATTTGGTGTAATCCTTATGGCTTCGGTTTACTTAAAACGTAAAAATGGAGGCCGAACATGCTTCATGGAATGAATTCAAATTGTAAACCCAAATAAAATTAAAAGTATAGGTAAAATATTTTTTTTCGATTTCTTTAAATTAATATTTTCGTGTAATCAATGATATTTTATAATTTAACAACAATATTTGTTTAAATTTGTTAATTAATATTCTCATCACTTTATGCCACCTTATTGTTACTACTCGTAACAAAATGATGTACATACGAGTTTGTTTAAGATTTAATAAAAAAACATACAAATCACGGTGAACTACGACATTCGAGAATTTGAACGATATTTTACAAACATCCGTAATTTTTTCTTAACCTTTTAAAGAAGTATAATAATATTTAGATACTTATTATAATATCACACGATGAAATATTTGGTGCCATAAACAATATTGAGCGGTGCTTGGTGTATCACCAGCGTGTGTATCCAATGTAGGCGGCTTTAACGCCTTAACGACCGCCGTGCATTTTTCCCTCAGGTACTGACACTCAATGTGAATGTGCGTTAATTCTACTCTTCTGCGAAGGTCAGGTCACGTACTCGTTTTTGGTATATCGGTGAAACCGGTAACGTTAATTTTTTATTCTGATTGTAATCTACTCATCGTATATCAAGTCATGTTGCGACGACGTCCGAGCGAAACCTTAAATTTTGGCGGCCCCATATATGTCGGATGAGACAATGAGTCATATAGGTTTTCGTTGCCAATATTGCTTTATGCACCATCTGTCCACGGCTCGTAAGAAGAATGCATTAACAATCATGACTTCACTTAGCCTTGGACGTTGCGTATTTTTGAAATCTAACCTCATTCATGGATTATTAAGTGTCTGGAGAAGTGATTAATTACATCCAGATCCCAGTATGAAATCCAGTTTCTCGCGGCTTCTCACCGCGATTAACACTCCCATTGAAAACAATTTTAAATTGTTCACAATTGAGAAACTATATTAGAAGTTCGCAAATTTGTACCTATTTCGCTATAAATTTATGAAAAATCAAATTCTTATCTCTAACATCAAATTTATTGTAGCCTCTGTGTATTAATATTGCAATTTTATTTCAGTGATGTCTAGTGTCCAGTGTGGATTAGTGCATGTTGTACCTATGACAGATACTCTACCCCTATTTGATGGGACCTGCTTATAAGGTAACTGGCAAATAATCACTATATTTTTTTTATTGTTTTCACAATCCTGAATAGAGCCTTTATAATTTTATTGTACTCATAAATATGGTATCTCTAACTCTGTCTGTCTCTTTTCAGCCCACACAAGTCCACTGCCCACACTAGATCTCTCCTAAGGCACTTTTTTTCTCATTCGATAATATGGTATCAGAATGGACTACATTAATAAAAGTATGAATGAAATCATTAACTATTATTTAATCTGTAAGCGCTACATCCTTATCGCACAGACGGTTAGTAGGCTAATGTTATCAGATTATTTGTTGTATGTAGCGTGTTTATCGTGATACGAAAAAAAACTTGAGCGTAATAAATAAGAATCATAGTTTTAAAAGTAAGAGAGAAACCTGAAGAAGCATTGGGCTGGCTGACCACGTCTACCGGTTGACCGACAGTCGTTGTGGTAAATGGCTGCTGGAGTAGACACTGCGACTATTATAGGACGGCTGAGTAGATGAGAAAAGCAGAAGGTATCCCAAGGCAGTAAGAATTAATACCTTAGCAGGTGCAGAGAGTGATTAAAAAAAAACAATAGCTATATTTTAGTAACTTGTTTTTACTTCGGATACAACTATATTTGATAAAGAGTGTATTGTTACAATTCGTACAGTCCGGATCTGCAGTATCTATCGTTTTACTTTCAACAAAATTAGTCGCGGTACGTAATTCTGCATCGTAACCAATCCCAATGTCATTGTTAACTTAAAACTGTTCAATTGTGCTTTATTCAAGGTAACTACTGCCTTGTATATTGGCAATTAACTTTATGCTTTAAATATCGATATATCGATTATGTGTTGATCACGAACGTGTGAGATAACATTGAATGACGTTTCTCGGTCAAGAGCTTTTTCTCAAATACTGGTTTTTGTTTCGAGGCTTCTCACAATATACGCTACGGTATAATCTTTAATTATGACGTGAAGGAAATTCAATCAAGCTAATTAAAAACATATTAATAGTGCGATATTTAAATGTTTTAGATAACATTAATTATATTTAAGAGTTTGTTAAACAACTACGAGTATTTGGTAGGTGGTAGGGTTATAGGGTAAATCTTAAGGAGTGGTGAGCCAAGTTGAGAAAAGGTATTTTTACTGTCGAGCGTGCCATCCTGTCAAAAGAACCTCAACTTGAAGCCTCCTTTTGTGCCTAAGTCACTAGTAATTTGTCACTGCTAGGACGGCTGCTAGTCAGACTCATTTATTATTACTATACTAAGTAACTATAAGGTCTCTTCATATAATATTTTCAGATATAAGAAGAAAACGGCTTGTTGTTTGTTTGGATTGAAGTACTTAGATCAAATTACCTGATAATATCCAGTTATTCATCCAATTATTGAATGCGGACTTATACTTTATCCGAAAAGTTGTTCGAAACCGAATATAATGTTGTACAGTACTCATTTATAAATTCACGAAATATGTATCTTGAAGAAATTCCACACCGTAGGTAAAATAGTTATGTAAGATACTACATGCGTTTCCAATAAATAGGTACCTACTTATATGACTTCGTTAATTTGCGACTCATCAATTACCAAACAGAAGTTTTTTATGCGAAATACAGCCACCGACCATTTCGCAGTAAAAATCAAAAGTAAAAATTTCTTCGGATAACATAAATTGGTCGATTGGCAGAAAAGCAGTTTATTACATGATTTGAACTAATTAATGATTTATTGCTAAAATTCGGTTTTCCGAGTTACAAATTATTTCTTTCTTATTATTCTGTTCCATCATATTCTTCTTTATATAATTTTCTTGGTAAAAATAGCTTATTATCCAGTTTGCAGGAACTGCAAAAAAATTTAGATCAAGATTAGGTTCGTCACATTAATCATGGTGATAGATGATTCAGAGGAATTATTTGATGCTTGAACAAGAGGAATACTGAGGTAGTTTGCTTTTTATCGAAAAAAGAGTAAAAGCTTTTAGCAGATTTTTTCTTCGCGAACTGGTTCGCATCCACTTAGTGATTGCCAAAGGCTCGTATGTCAGACAGTGTCTTTAATTAAGTTGCGAAAAAATTAATTGTCATCGAGATTCAAAACCAGTTCGATTCATTGTCAGCGAGGTATTTCCCGAGAATTAACTCGAACTGCACGCACACCGGTTCCGTATTTTCGATTCGGTTATTTTTATTAAACTTGTCATTAATACGTTTTTGAGTTACCAGTTTTGTTGAAGTAGCTCAATGCCAGATTGCCAGACAGAGAACATTAATGTGACTTTGCGATGGATCGCCAAAAAATAACTATTCCACCAGGTAATCATCTATATTTCTTGTGTACGTGTGTATGACAGTGAACTCCTCCTCCTAAACAGCTGGATAGATGTTGATGAAATTTTTTGTGTGCGTTCAAGGGGATTCGAGAACGGTGTAGATTTACAATTTGGTCCAATGGAGAAGGTTTTTAAAACACTATTTTAGTATTTTTATTTTTAACCCTCGTTCATTGACGAGCGTCGCGTCACATTGACATTTCATATGGCGGAACAACGTTTGCGGGGTCAGCTAGTATAAATATTTCTGTCATTTGCAGAAAATTCTGAAATTTGATTTAATTTTGAAGTAATAACAAATGCCTAGTCCAACGTGCCTATTGTGGATTTACACCATTACTAATTATGCTACGGGTGTGATAGCAATTTAGAATTCAGTATTCAGAATCTTGGGAATCAATTCAGTGCCTGCAGGCAATCAACATAATAACAAAATCAAAACTAGTGCTAAAACTATTATATTGAAACAATTATTATAAGTTTATTATAAGTTTTTGATATATTAAATTATGTTTCATTTGAATAAATATATTATAACCGATTAAGTCAGTTCCTCTTACGCGCCACTCAATTAAAATGTGCAATTAACGCGTGAGGTAAGAACTAGTAATTTCACAAAATATGAGCTAGTGGGAATGTGGCAACAGCTAGATAATACTATGGTGTCTCAATTACTGGAACGTAGTTAACATGCAGATTGGAGTAAATCTAGGTTTTGCGTTCTGGACAAGAAGGTATCTGGTAGCCATAAGTTATCGCTTTCGCTCCTTTTCGGCTTCAATAGAAGATATTAGAATTTAGCCTGAATTCTGATTCCCACGATCCATTGTCCGTTTTAGTGTAATTAACACGCATGAAACCAACGTCGGATAGCAACTCTTTGTTTTACAACATTGCTCTACATACAAATTGCAACGTTGCCCTCTATTTTAGGAACTGTTGTAATAGCTTCAAAAGCAAAACTCAAAGTTAGGTAATATAATCGACTCCTTTAGTTTTCAGTTTCAAAAATATCCTGTGGTTTTTAATTATATGTAGCTGATCCTAAACTGTATGAAGTTACCTAAGTAAGGAGATATATTTCTAAGAATACAAAAATGGAAGGGTCAATGAAAGATTCAATTTACTTTTCATATTTTATTCTATGAATTATATACAAATGAGATTATAATGATACTTCATTATTTCTTACATTCTTACCATACACACCCAAAACAGAGACTATCTACGCGTAGAAAATGAAGTGAAGAAAATGGACATGAAGAAATAATTAAGATGACATCACAGTTCTAGCCTAGTTGCGACAAGGTATAAGCCATTAAGATGACACTTTGATATTTGCACTAATGGATTACACTTATAAAATTACAAATACGGAAGAATGAAAATATGTCACACGCGTCACAAAATCGCTCCTTATGTTTCATTCGTATCGATTTTCAATATGCGCTCGAATGTTTCGGTGTGTAGATATGTGGAGCACAATATTACCTAATACTAATATCACAGTCGGTAAGAAGGGGCCCTAATGATGATGGATCACGGGGGGCGAGTTGTGCACGACGGCGTTGAATCTGTTGAGCAAACAATTCTTAAACAATGCTATTACATGAGGACATATGCAGGTATCACGTACTAAGCAATTCACCACGAGCTGTCTTTTAAATTGACTTAGTAGATGATATTGTAGACAGCTAACAATAAATCACTTACCATAAATCATACTTTTAAGCATATTTCTCCCTTTTATTTTTAATATTTATCAAATTACTAATGATCACTATTGCTCACATTATTGTCACTTATGTACTTTTTTCTGAGACAAACTAAGCTTTTTTACCACACAATAATCCTGACAATCTACGATTACCTACGCAACAAACCTTTTATCAAATACCATATTCAAGAATACCCCTTTTCTCAGAAATTGTTAGAAATATCTACAAGCATCTGACTTAAGGGCTTAAGCTGTTAAGTACGTCGACTGTGTCAAATCAGCGATTAATTTTAAGAGACATTCTCGAATGATGTTGCTTTAGCGAAACTTATTGTTGAGTATTGATGACATTCCTTTAGGACTTTCTGCACCTTAACTGTAAATTAACATTCTAGTTTTCTCACCCATTGTGATGGTCAGCGGTGTAGGTGACCCTCCTGAAGGAGCCATCGGGCTGCAGAAGGGAGTACTCTCCCTTAACGACGTCCCCATCACGCTCCTCGTGTTGAGACTTGTGGTCGCCGGTGTGAGGGTCTTCCACGGAGTAGGAGTAGCCGTATTTGGGATGAGCCTGAAGTTTACAAAAAATATATCTGTTAGTGAAAATTTTGCTGTTAATTACCTACACCAGGCTGCTATAAAGAAAAACTGAAATTGATTGTTATTCGTATGTTCTTACATGTATTAAATATACTAAAGAATTAAGAACATATTTTTAATAAATTCACAGTAATATTGTGCTGGGCGTGTGGCTTGGGTATTTTCATAAATTAATTAAACCAATTACATATGTACCAAAAACAAATAGGTAATTGTATCAACAAAATTAAATGTTTTATGTTATTATGAAAGTAGATATTATCAAACAGAATGCGAAATTATTAACGTTAAAGGCTTGTGATTTACATTTCATGGCAACTGAAAGAGTAAAATAGCGACCCATCGAATTAACGTTAAACATTAACCGATTTATCGGTATAAATGTGTTTAGATAAATGTACTATAAGTATGTATAATGTGTACTATGAGTGTCAGAGACTTATATACATTTATATAGATATTTTTAAATACATACTTAAATAGCATCCAGATACTAATAAGCATAATAAATTAACATCCAGATACTGAACAAGTAGAAGTGCCGTCCACGAAAGTTTGTCCTTAGTTGGATTCGAACCCACGACCCCTGGCGTCACAACCGATTGCGTTAACGGGCCAATCATAATTCCCGTATTAATTTTAATTTGTGTATAACTTACGTATTCATCAACGTAATGATCCTCGTGATGGGCAGGGGCTGCGTGGATGGCGTGTACGGGAGCCTCGTGATGGATGGGAGCCGCGTGGATGGCGTGGCTGGAGTGCACGACAGGCGCAGAGTAGTGGATCGGCGCTTCGTGGTAGCTCTGGTCGTGGCGTACGATGTTCTGGGATGACACCGCTGGGGCGTGGTGCAGGAGACCCGCCTGGCATGCCGCGACCACCGCGCACA
This sequence comes from Carterocephalus palaemon, assembly GCA_944567765.1. Lineage (NCBI taxonomy): Eukaryota > Metazoa > Arthropoda > Insecta > Lepidoptera > Hesperiidae > Carterocephalus > Carterocephalus palaemon. The sequence continues at coordinate 5,275,299 of OX155643.1, read as the reverse complement.
CTACGACGATCTGGAAACCACATTCCATTGATTATGTAAAGATAATTGTATGGAATTTGTAAAGGGGATGGTATTTGTACACATCTTTAAAATCTGGATCGTCGGTGATCTGAACCAGCAGTCAATAGTTAATTTAAAGGTAGAAAAATATGTTCTGGTAAAGGGATTACAATTAAGCCGTTCTAGAACAAAGGTGCTGAAAAGATATTTAACGGTTTGTGATAAGGGAAAAACATGTTAAAACAATTATTGTTCGTCTGAGATACTTTTGTACAGTGGGGACCTGGAATCAGGAACCAACAGTTAATTGTTATCATCAATTTCTTTAAAAGTCCTGAGTTATCATAACATAAAACCGGGAAGGGATTCGTCCGGGCTACTGTTATGATACTTATTTCTAGTTCAATGACTGTTATTATAATTTATTATTAATGTTTTTAAGCTTTAATTAAATATACCTACCTAATTATATTTTAAAACCTCTTAAATATAACAATATAGTATAAATGTTTGAAACGGCGTATTACTAGTATGTAGACATGTAAGATGGAATAGGAGGTCTTTATCTCAAACCACTGAGCTTAGGTTCTTTTTCCTTCTTGGAATCTCAATGAATTTTATTACTTTTGAAAAATATTAGAAAAGTATCGAATATACAACATGAAACCATCGCTTTATATTTAAGTAAATTAGTAATAATTATTTCTATTATTCTATATTATATCGTTAGAGTATTACTTAATCTTAGAATACTGTAATACGTGTGCTTAATGCGCTATTGCTTACTTTGGAGTACATTTTGCTTTAGTCTCAAATGCCTTGCCGACTGGTAGTGCTGCGTTAGAGGCTCTTTTTATATAACAAACAAAACATAAGCGGGTGGTTGGAGGGGGACCTACTCCTGACGATATCCGATCAGATCACTGTAATTGCTGCGTTGCCAATCAGTTCACTTTATCGAGTTGCGACACTTAATACAGGTACAATATGTAGAGAAAATAGACATTAGGTGAGAGGTGTGGATTTTAAAAAATTTCATTAAATTGTTAACATCTCAAATATAAGTACAAAAAGCATATAAATCAGTGATGCAACTGCGAACGCTATCACTGCGACGCGGCGACGCTGCGGTGGCACGCGCCGACTTATCGGTCTACGATCGAATTTTGCATCCGGTTCAAAACAATCGACGAAGTCGAAAGATTTTCGGATTCTTTTGTTCGAAGAAATGCATTGATGTCAAGTAGATGACGATAGTTATTTTTTAATACAGTTGCTCAAAAAGTGGCGTATTACAGGGACGTATAGCGTTCGGGAAGTGAGCTATTACACACTCGTGCTTTTTCTTTACCTTTTCCGAACTCGTGCGTTCTCTTTCCCAACTGTCAAAATAATGTCTATTAAAAAGAAAAAACCAACCACGAAGTTTTTACTAAAAAAAAATTCATAGAAGTTTTTATGATTCATGCAAATATTTCTAAAAAGAAGCTACTAATTTGTTTCAATATCAGATTTAATGATTTGATTCAATGAGTTAGGTTAGGTTTCACTTCATTTCATCGCATTAAATTTCATGTCAATAAAAAAATTCTACTGAAGACTTGGCTGTATGGGCATAGTTCCCTTTGCCTACCCAGAATGGGTGAAGAAAACAAAAAAAAATCTCTGCAATACTCTGTAATTCTGTATTCTTTTACGGTTGGCGCCATTTTCCAAAAATGTTCTTTGCGAATTTAGTTTGTGTTTTTATTATTTTATTAAATTGCTTCATTTTTTCGCAACTGTATTAAAAATAGTTGTTCAGTACACGTGCGGAACCGTCATTGCAACTTGTTCCAACTGTCAACCCTCGCCTTCGGCTCGGGTAGACATTTGTCGGAACTCTTTGCAATGACAGGCTTTCCGCACTTGTAGCGAAATATACTATTACGCAGAAGTGTGAAGTATTTCCTTACCTAATTAACATTACGAGAGCATTTGCAAATAGCGGCCGGGTATAATCAGTTATTCGAAGCTATATCAAGCAACTCGAGCGAAAGTGAGGTTTCTTGTTGCGTGCTGGTTCTTGGACATATTAGCGTATTTAGTTAATGAGATTTGCGATAAGAAATCTTTTGTTCGAACTAATTCAGTGCTACTGGATAATGCATTAGAGTACCTACCAATGATTTCCAAATGTTTTCCTAAACGTAGGATCGGGGTATTAATTTCTCAAGCACCTCAACACTGCGATTAAAAATCTAATCCATCCTGTTATGTATTTTTTGAAGTAAAATTTCTTTAGGCGCGACTAGGGAGTAGGTAACTCAGATTTTTGATTCTGACGGATGTTCCGGCTATTTTCATATATTAATTTATTTTAATCAATCGAGTACTTTTTTTCTTTTTTTTTTTGGACGGATCTGACGCTTATTTTTAAACTATTAATTTATTTTAATCAAACGAGTACTTTTTACTTTTGGAACGGAGTTCCTTATCGCGTGTTGCGAAAGGGGGCTAGACGGAAAAAAATTATGACTATAAGTTCTGACACTTTTTGGTGGTAGAACCTATTTACGGTGCGCTTGCTGTTTTATTTTGAATATCTAGGTTACATAATAAATAATAAAAATAACAATAACTTATAATAAGTTTTACTTCAATCGCGCGTAAAGGTTACACGTACACTCTTTTTTTATTAGTTATTGTTTATGTTTTCGATGAGTTTGTAATTGACCAAGCCAGCGTTGATGTGTTAGAACTTTTAGGATTTATATAGTGTATACATAATATCATATTTATATATCCTCCACCAATCCGCATTGGAGCAGCGTGGTGGAATATGTTCTAGACCTCCTGCAGAAGTGTCTGGGGGGAGACCCGTGCCCAGCAGTGGCACGTCTATGGGTCGCAGCGATAGTGTATACACGTGTATCTTGTTATAAGAAGAAGCAGATGGCATTCATGTTTTGGAGATTTTCTAGTTAGATTTGGATATCTTCAAAAAAGGTTAAAAAAGAGCTCGGTAGTCGTCTCCTTTCTTGGTGCCCTTGTCCATAGGCAAAGGTAACCTATCAATTGGCCAGTCTGCTATATGTTCAGTTGAACTTGGTAGTAGAAGACGCTTAACCGAACGTTCTCCCATCCATAACCAACTGTTGTCAGAAGGGCGGACGCCTAGAATGCTTCCGCTCTCAATCGAGTGCTATCGTGGACGTAATATTAAATTATTGGATGCGATAATTACCAGTTGCTCAACATGGATGCTGATCGATCTGCTTGGATGCTTCTCAGCTATGAACATGAGCTCGAATTTCCTACTTGGATTTGATGTGAGAATGAAGTAGCAACCATGCATGATACAAACAGCTTCGATAGACCAATTTCGTTCAAGTAAAACTTTAAATAATTATACCGTAAAATTTTTTATTTTTTAAAAAAGCTTTTTAAACCTTTTTTTTTATTTTCATGCATTGTCATCGGAACCAAATATGTGTGCCAAATTTCAGATCTATAGTTTCAGTGGTAGTGGGTGAAATATTTATTGCAAGATTCCAGGACATACATACATACTTACATAGATACATACGAGTGAAGTTAAATAAAAGCTTTTAAAATAACAAGGGTTAATGGATAATGCTGCCAGCATTTTGGAACCTACTTCACAAGGTCTTTTTTGAATGACATATTCACTTTGTGAAAAAAAAGCAAAACATCCAATATTGTTTCTTTAATCCTAACTAATACTATAAAATAAGACATTTGATTATGAAAAACTACATACATAAAATACATATAAAGGGAGTTTATTAAATTACGTATTTAAAGAGTTAAAATAAATTAGAACAAAAGTTAAGCACTAAAATTAGCCAAATAGGGCGAGAATGTGGATGGAAGATGATGTGTGACAGTATACAAAATGATCACAACTTGTTCAGAATTCAGTCCCGATTTGTTAAGCACTGCTGTTAGCCATTATGCAGCCTAAAGGCTTTTGGGTTAGTCAAGTCCTATCCCACCAGTAAGTTGCATCTCTATTTATTTTACACATCATACATACACACAGACACACAAACACACACAACACACTCACACACATGCACACATATTTGGTTTTTACATTTTAATTTTCTTTTTTCTTTTTCTTGTATATTCTTAATTTTAATAAGAAATTAGTATGTACATTATATGTTTAATTTAAAATACATTTTCTACGGAAGAGCGGGACATCCTGGCACAGGTTAATATACTTACTTACAAGGGTGTCCCAACAACGAATACATTTATTTGTTATTTATTTGTTATTGCAATTTGCATATCGCCACCAATATGCAACAGATTATGCTATCTTAGTTGTAAATAGAAACGTATCCTGCAGTGAGTTAAACATAGGTTAATAATGAAAAATTTCATGCAATGCATTTGTAACCAAAATCTCAGCACTGGAACATGCTTAACAAATTCATTGCTCAAATAAAAAGACGTGACTTGCATTTTTATTAAAATCACCCAGCCAAAGCATTACCGCTTCTACCGCTCTTAAACACTGAAAGCATACTCTAGTGCAGATAGTGAAATAAATAGACCTAATATTTCCTTATCTGATTATTAGTAGTCTATTTATTTCCCTTTCTCGGAGTTTTTGGCTACAAATGATTTTTTTATTCAATCGCATTTATGTCGTACTCGTAGGAAAACATGGTTCGAATTGGAATTAAAGTTCTCTGTAGTTAACTATAGGATAGTTTTTTTGGTATCAATATCTTTAACTAGAAACCTATCATGTTTATTTAGGCTTGAGATTGAGTTCAATTAGTCCCAAGTCAATAATTTCAGTTGTGCTCGCACATAGCACTTATTTTGCACTCAACACGGCGAACGTGTTGACATATGGCTAACGCGGCTAATTTGATAGCTGTAGTCCTACACTCTTGTAATGGCCACTGTACACTTTGGACTAAAGTGTTAGGTATGGATTAGATGAAAACATTTGATGACTTAAGTTCTGTCTTTAAAGGAATTTAACTTATATTCGTACACATTAATCACCAAATACACATCCAAACTACTAATGATATACAATATATAATGAACTCTTTAATTACTTGTAGCTGAAGCTTACTGTGAAAATATTTAATTTGTCCAATGTGATTTTACAACCATATTTACGTGAAGAGATTTGAATTAAGATTGATTTTGATTTGAGATTTGAGATCTTTGTCTTGTGTATGCCTTTAAATAGAAATTACTCCCAAAACCTTGCAGCGACGTGGTGTTAAATAGCTTTGCAATTATCAAATTGCAAAATGATTTATTAAAAATCACTTATAACACTACCAAGTGTTATAAGTGATTTTTATAATAAATCATCCACTATCCATCAATGCAAAAATAAATTGTTACTGATATTACACATGGATCTAAATATTTTTTCCTTCGTGTTATACTACATTTATGCCAAAATCACATCGGCCCATCATTCCGTTGAGGAGGAGTAAGGTAAAAACACTTTCCCATTTATATATTACGAGTAAGTTTATTGCTAGTAAGGATTATTATGAATAAGGCTTTTTCAAGGCTTATGCCAATGCTATTTTTTTAATGAATCTGAAAGAGATTTGATTGTGTTTGCATCTTGCATATTTTGCAATCCCTCGGTATTCATAATCTATGCACCGGCAACACAAGAAACGGGCAGATATTAAATGAAACAGTTATGTCAGCTGACTAAATTATGTATTCTAGCACTAGGTACTAGGTTTTGCCCTTACGTAAAGATCGATCCCTACTTGTGTAGGTATTGAAATTGAAATATAGGTAGCTAGTTAATTTGTATATTGCCTAATGTAGGGCGATAGTAAGTGGGACGATGTTTTCCGTGTGTTTGGATTAGAAGCGGTTAATATAACCTATATTAACCGCCGTGATACAATTTAAGCTGATTAATTAAGTTGCACCGATGTCAGACTTCAATGAGTAGTTGGAGACTATAATAGAGAGCATTTTGATACAAAATTATTTTTTGCTTGATTATTTGGAAATAAAAATTTTGTAACAGTTAAGTTACAAAAATTTTATTTCCAAATAATTAACAACTAACTTCTTAGGTTATAGAGCCTATGTATAGGTTTTATTTACAGTTCGCCCGCGGCAGTACCACCGCCCCGCCAGGACCGTTTCTACCGTGTCACAATTATTTTTAAAGCAATTTTTTCGGCTGACAGGTTACACTTCTTTAGAGACGACCATCTTAGTCCTCAAAGGTAACAACACATCTGTGAGTCTGTTACCGACTTGGAACTGGGTTGGCTACTAACCCCTCCACCAATCCGCATTAGTGCCGCGTGATGAAGTATGTTCTCTGTATCCCGCAGCTGTGTCTGTGGGGGAGACCCGTGCCTAACAGTGGGACGTCTATGGATTGTAACATAGCTAACATATAAGCAAACGTAGGTTCGCAACTCCCTAAGTCGTTAGAAGAGATCCGTGCCTTATAGAGAATAGCATGTGCCACCATTAGACAGGGGTTTATAAGCTTTATAAGATTAACTGTGTTATTATAAATTGATTTTTTTACTATGTAATGATGTGAAGCCCTCAAGGTAACGCGGCTCCAGGCATTATCAACCGATCGATAGTGTTAAGCCGCGCCGGTCTCGGCCGGCAGTTGAATGGGTAACCGAACCGCTGCAGCGGCGCTGGTGGCAACATTTCTTGATCGCTTTCATGAATAAATCAAAGAATGTGTTTATTCCGACTACTTTGTACATACATTTTAGTCGGGAAAAACCATTTCATGTCAGATACAAAAATCTAACTAATGTAAGAAACATTGACTAAGATTCTTGACCTTAACTTATGAAACTTGACCCTATTACCCTATATAAAATCGCCTCAGTTTGTATATAGGTATTCGTTAAAAGCCCAGCTTACAGACATTTCTTTCCCTATTCCGAGGTTACATGTATAAAAATACTTTGTTTTAATTCGTGATTTCATTGGTCTATATTTTTATCTATATTTAATCTATATTTTTTCAATACAGCTTAAATGATTTAAAAAAAGACTTAGTCTGATGCTGGATCTGATAAATGCCAGACAGCTGTTGTTACTCAATTATAACAACAATAGATTCTATAAAATGAAATGGTAACGTTTGTCACCCATCGATATCTTTAATTAATCTACTAACTAAATATATAAGTTTTATTTTATTTGTACTTGGTTAACTAGATATTGCCAATAATCTTTTATAGTGGGCCTTGACATGCTTAACTGATTTTTTTTAAATACTCACAATTTCTTCGTCGAAGACTAACAAGTCCTTATACTTCGTGAACAGGAATGAAAAGCGAAGAAAAACGGAAGCATTCTACTGGCGATTATTTGGGACTCATTTCTTTTATAAGTTTGTTCATACAATTATTGCATGAAACCATAATAATAACTTGCATAACAGATCTGCATCAAGTCAGTGAAGTTCAACACTCAAGGTCTTCTTACATATTACAAAACATTTACAGCAAGATCTTAATTGAGTTGCTTACATATTTTGTGAAACAGAGCAGATTATTACGCATTAAAAACGTAATAAATCTAATAGTGCAATTTAAGAGTTTTTATACGACATCAATGGGGAAATTGTGTTATTTACTCGTAGGACTAAGTTCTAATGCTGACGCAACTTTGCACAAGTGCTTTAATAAATAGTTAAAAATGTTTCTTCCATGAATAATGTAAGAGAAACTTGTAAATGTGCACAAAACTATTTAATAATACTTTACAACAATAAAAAACAGTAACAAATATTATAACATGACTTGAACTTGCGTTTTTACAATAATTTACACATAACATTAAAAACGTATTAAGGGTTGACAGCCCTCTAATAGCCTACATTATAGTACACTTTGGAATGATAATAAGATGAGGCTACGTCAGAGTCAGTGTTGTGGGGGTCGTCCTTATGAACTCGTTCTTCTTCATTTATGCGGCCGTTCTCTTGTTGGGGGTATCCAGCTGATCGATCAGTTTCCGGAACAATGACGTGACCACTGTTCACTTCAGTATCAACGCTGGCAGTCTGTTCATTAAGGATAGGTAATGCACTTGGAGATACCGTGTAAGAAGACCCGTCCGACGCATCAGCGTTAACGAGGGATGCATCGAAGTTAACATTTTGGTTATTGCCTTGGAAATCAGCATACGATTTTTGGTCAGGGTCGGCTTCTGGAACGACCAATCGCTCTCTTCCTTCAGGGATATCGCTGTTTTCATCAGATTGCTGTTGAATAATAGTTGAATCCACGGTGCCGTCTTGTACAGGCGTGCTTACTACTATGTCCTGGGCTCCGTTTGAAGGTCCCTGGTACTGAGCGTCTTTGCTTGGGAAGAAATGGTTAATTTTAACGCTCTGAGTAATGGGTGCGAATTGTCTGGTTTGCCCGGATACAGAGATCGCAGAATCTCCATGTCTGTTCACTGTATTGCTGACCACAGCGTTGAAGCTATAATGACAAATAAGGAATTCAGTAATACATTATATTTTTAAGTTAAATTAGGTGAATTTGAAGGATTTTAATGAACATTATGAGGACGGTTGCAAGTTTCTATATACAGCTGCCCTTTTCTGCTTTGCTTTTCTCAAAATCGAACAAAAATAAATATATTATAGAGCCCGAAGTGAGGAGCTGATCTACTATTAGTGAGATTAGTGAAGAAGATTTGGAAGTTTTAAAACCTTATCCCTCCAGCCTACTAAAACTACTAAAAACTAGAAACATCCGTTGATTTTTCTGTATCAGAATGTTTAATTGGAGTTAAGAAGTGCTTGAGATATTGCTCTTTTTAACCGACTTCCAAAAAAAGGTGGAGGTTATCAGTTCGGATGTATGTTTTTTTTAAATATATTTAGAATTTTATGCACCCGTTACTAAGATTACTTATAACTTATTACAAACCTGTTAGAATAAAGGTAACAAATTAAATTTAACGTACCCATTGAAGTCATCAGCATTGTACTGCACCTTCCTCAGGGATCCGTCGGCTTCGACCAGTCCGTACTCGCCTCGCACACGGTTCCCGTCGCGGGTTTCGTAATGGTGCTTGTGATCACCAGTCCTCCTATCCGATACCGCGTACTCAAACTCGTATTTAGGATAAGCCTTAAAATTAATATTCATTATAAAAATTACAAGAAGAATTATGGCATTCAAAGTTTATTACTTCTTTAGAAAAAATTAAAAATAGTTACTTACATTAGTTTCATATTTTACAATTGATTGGGCACTAGGAGGATGAAACATCCTAAATACCTGCCATCCATTACCGTTCCCGTTGTTGCCATTGTAACCATTGCCGTTGTAACCATTCAAGTTGTTGCCATTGTAACCATTGCCGTTGTAACCGTTCCCGTTGTTGCCATTGTAACCGTTCAGGTTGTTCCCGTTGTAACCGTTTCCGATATAACCGTTTCCTTTGTATCCATTCCCTTTGAAACCATTCAGAGTACCGTCGACCTTATCAACGATTACTGCCGAGTTTATCCCCACAAAGCAGAAGAACAATAACATCTGGAATTTATCAATAAGTAATTAGGAGTAGTGTTAGCTATTAAAGTATAAAAAAAATTGTGTCACTGCCCTTGATATTCAACAAAACTAATGTTGTTCTATTAAGCCAGTTTGTGATATTATTTGACTGAATATATAGGAATTTCATAATATATTTAACATTATTTGCTAAGAAATCATGTTATTACCATTGGAGACATCTTGAGATGTTTTGGATGAACCGTCGCTAACGGAATGTACTAGCGAACTGTTGATTAAACGAAGTAATATTATCCATTTTATACTTTTCTATCACCTATTATATAAATATCACCAAAACTCTAATACCGAAGTTCGATTGTAGTTAGGCAAGAATAAGGTGGAATCACTTTTTCTGATTTTATCAACTGCCCCAATAATTTTGGTATCCATTGTGCTTTTAGACGAGATCTTTAATCGCTGGACAAGTAGATTTTTAGGAAATGTTCGAATTCGAAATTGTTTCATCTAAACATCACGACAAACGTGAATAAAAAGTCACTTTTTAATTAATATATTGTTCCGTTCAGGTACACTCGAAACTCGACTGGTCTCGAGTTCTCTGAATAATCCATATTTTCATTTATTTTCATAAAGATTTATTTATGGTGTACCTAATACGAAAATATCATTTACTGTTATCAACATGTTAATATTTTAATTGATATGATATGTCATGCGTAATCATTATTAAAAGGGGAGAGTGGGCAAAATAAGTACACGAGAGTGATACGGAAACATTTACTACCACAAATAAAAAACATTTTCTCCATTAATTAAAAAAGCCATATTTTAAGTTATTACATTAAGTTAATATGAAAGAATGATTGAATGAACTTTTACATACGGTTATAATAATATGTCTAATGTAGATACATTAATTAACAATCAATGTATAATTCACTATATGGAGATTGTTATCACTAAATATTATGTTAAGATATTAATAAAATAACTGAAAAGAAAGAAAAAATATGAAAGAAATAAAAAACAATGTTTATCAACACAATAACATTGAGTCAAACAAGTACCATAAAAGGTTTCATACATATCAAAATTACATGGGAAATGTGTAAGAGAAATTTTAAGCACACAGTTTTACAGATGTATGCAATTAAACAATATTTTATTACAAACAATATTTTAATATTGTGTACTACAGTTTGGATATTTTTTAATTTTTTATACATACTATAATGTTAAAATATGTTTGAAAGCACTAAAGACTAAGTGAACTCCATCCTCCTTAACGTGTTTAAAAACATTTACGAAAGAGAGCGGACTCTGAATCTGATGCTATCAAGAGCACAATCGACACCAACCATTGGACGAGATGTTGCATTGTTATCGTGCTCCTCTCTACAGTCGAATACAGTACCAATGATCCGTTAACACGTTGCCAATTATTTTCCAAGGAAACACATGCAGGGCATCAGGAAGATTTTTTTGTACTAGGTGAAAATACGAGTAGTGTAGACAAGTATTAATTGATTCCTTAATACAACGTTCTGTTTTTCTAGGCGCGCATCTGAAGGATATCTGTTTTTTTTATTAATAAAAGCTTTTATTTAACTTCACTCGTATGTATGTATGAATTGGAATTTTGCAATCAATATTTCACCCACTTCCAGTGTAGCTATCGAGCTGAAATTTGGCACACATATTTGGTTCCGATGACAATGCACGAAAATAAAAATAAAAGTTACAAAAACCTTTTTGTTTTTTTTTTTAAATTATATTAAAAACTAGGTAGAGGCCGGGGGCTCGGGCCAGCTCCCCGGGCATTGGGTATATGGGTGATCACCCATATATTAAATACTAATATCAACACCTTTAACCGTCATAGAGAACTATCTTTCTGTACTCCCAAGTCCGGTGAATTTTTCGACCTTGTAAGCCCTTGTTAATCATCAATAGTGGGCTTGCTCAGACACTGCCAATGTTTAGAGACGAAAATGTCACATTTGTGATATCGTTTTACATTTCTAAAATTGTCACACGTCAATTAATAAAGTGTATGAAGTATAGTGAACGGTTATTAGCGAATTTGGATTGGGTCACGGACAAAGCACTAGCTGGTTTTACAACTTCCCCCTACTTTATTAATATAATTCTCGAATATAAATATTGATCTAAGTACTTAGCTAATCATTGATAACTTCATTGTCCAAAGAAACAATCATGTTCACCAAAGTAAGTTAAAATTTAGTTTGATCAGTCTCAATAATAAAGTATCAATGGATTTTATTTCATTCATTGCCCATACAATATTTAAAAAAAAAATAGTTATTGTGAATTCGTGAAAGTAGATTTAATATTTCAATTGATTCAATATTTTTGTGGTTTTTTATGCATCTGAAGTTTTGTTCCTGGATTAGGTTCTTTTGATATTGACCCAGTCTTAATAGACTGGGTCTAATACAACATGTAATAATGATCATTAATTTTATTTACAGATCGTAGTTCTGTGTGGAGTGGTGGCGGCGTGTCAAGCTGGGCTCTTGCCGGCGCGCGCGCAATATTCCTCTGCCGCTGCTGTCTCCTCTCAGAACGTGGTGCGCCACGAACAACCCGCTCTCCCAGCCCTCGCCTACCAGGCCGCCCCGGTAGCACTCGCGCGCCAAGATGCTGCTTATGTAAGTCAATAACCAGCCAGTTCTTAGCAATTGTAGTGATGAGTGTCTTAAAATAAAACAAGCGATAAACGGATATGGCTGCTGCCCACTGGCGGCCCACTGCAGGGTCTCTTGTCACAAGTAAGCAGGCTAGAAAAGCCCTCCTCTTCCTCTTAGATTTGGTGTAATTCTGAGATAATTTTGAAACTTATCAGAATTTTAAAGCTGCTTTTACATGGCAGGCTGATTGCAACCTATCAGCCGTTTAAGGTTCTTATTTTATTCTTAAAACTGAGGATTTGTACCGTTATTTTTGCTCAGTCGGCCAAACTGGGCTTTAAGCATATGAAGGCCATCCGAAGACCAAGTTAAGGGTTTTCTATATATCTAATAACATTCTCCAAAGCACACATTTTATGAGAAATCGCTACCAGTTATCAAAAGTTAAACACAAATTAAAAGCCTAACTAGATCATTATCAGGATTGGTGTGGTAGTGGAATTTTGAACTTTGAACGGTTAAGGAACTTATATGATTAAGTCTTGATTAACCTTAAATTAACAGGCCCGTCCTCAATATGAGTTCAACTACTCGGTCGCCGACGGTCACACCGGCGACAATAAGCAGCAGCAGGAGAGTCGCGACGGTGACGCTGTGAGAGGCTCGTACTCCTTCCAAGAAGCCGACGGCTCCGTGCGCACCGTGGAGTACTCCGCTGACGACCACAGCGGGTTCAACGCCGTGGTGCACAACACCGCCCCCCGCGCCTCTGCCGCCCAACAGTACTACCACTAAGAATCCTACCTCAATAATGATGTTGTTGACTGTTTATTTATTTTATTGTAATAAAATACAAGAATCTTAAAAATCTGTGTATGTATTCATGATATCTTTCTAAGTACCTAAATGCCTAAAGACGTCAGTGCGTAGTGTAGCGTTTGTTTGTCCTGATTCTTTTCTGAACTTCTTTTTCTTGCATTATTGTAAAGTTACCGTCGCGTAAGCTGTGATGGGTATTGGGGGCCAGCACGCGCTTAGAATAAGAGGCACCTATTATAACTTCCCTGATTTATAAATTTTTTAAGTAAATTAATATCACCTGATTTAAAAATAAAGGAAAACAGTAACTCACAGATGACAACCTAAAACTTCGTAGTCTGATAACATCAAAGTAATAAATACAAGTTCAGACGTTCATAGATACAATCATACATAATACAATTTCACTTCTCTTTAAAGTTACAAATATTTCTTAAGCCTATTTTGATTCTTGGAGATTCCGATTTCGAAAATGCCTGTTTACCTTCTTTCATTAGGGTATATCTAGCAATTTTGGATCATTTGTGTAAGTTGCGAGAAGGCTTTTAATTATCTTGAGACCTTGAAATTATATGAGGATTCGTGGTAATGCCAGATCGAGAAAAATCTTTTTTATTTACTTTGAGATAACATGCTCAGGTGAAGGTGACGCTCTTTCGGGCTTTCTGCACCTCGCTGTACACAGGGAGACATTTAACTCAAACATACGTAGCGCCTACGACCTTCTGCTGGATTGGTATTCTTCTAGATTACTATTACGACGATCTGCGTTAGAAGAGACGATATTCGAGCACAGTGGTTGGGAGATTCCTTATTCAGCAATCGAGTTATTTTGGAGACTTACTAATTCCATCTATTTATTAAGTCACACGGGACCAAATATACAATATATTTGCACGGGACCCTGTCCAGATACACTATAGTAGATAGCTCATCTAACAAGCGCTGTCAATTTCATACCAATATCAGATAAACAGTGATGGCACCTCTGACAAAATGATGACAAGTATTTTTTTATCTCGGAATAGCTATTCATAAAAAAAGTCAAACGTTACTCAATAATCTCGATTTAACTACATTCGAAAGTTACAATACAATAATCTTTATCGAATGATACAATGACAAAGTCTTAGGTATAGAATAAATACTTTTTTCAAGTTTTTGTCTTAGCGTTCAGGTGTCTTTTGTTTTTCTTAAATTCATGAGTCGATTGGTATTCTTTTTTTAAATTTATATTTTTTAGATTCCACACACCATTATCCAAAAAAATTATTTCTTTGATTCTTTGATTGCATCTCTGTAACTTTTATGGTTTTGGATATCCCCGTAGTAATCAGCGTGCAGCGTGCGTCCGATGTACCAAAACTACTAAACTATGTTACTAAACTATCCCCTCCATATATTATTATAAATGTATTCACTGATTAAAAAGATCTTTCCATCTAGTCAGGCGAGTAAGGAAGTATATTATATTTCCTTAAAGACATGACCAGAAAAGCAATAACTCGTGTGAAGATTGTGGAATTAAGTTGACGAAAATAAATTCTTAAAGTTATCAAGGTGAAGTGACAGTGGGCTGCTGGAGAACTGCTGAACATAATGTTTGGCGTGTCTTACTATAATTGGATCGATACTTTGCATTTTTAATTCTTCGATAGCTTGTTTTATAATAGCAAATACACTACACAGCGAAATTACTAAGTACGACATACGAGCGGCAAAAGCGTGTTCATTTGGCACGTTATAGAAATATCGTATATATTTGAGATAAAATATAATATGAAAAGCGTGCGATATAGAAACCTTTTCACTAATTTTCGCTTAAGATTCCATAAAAAGCAGAGTAGGCTCGGGAACTTAAACTCTAAACACCCCCATTACATACGTCCATGTTTCTTTCCCAAATCTGAGCGATCATGCTAGATTTACTTAATTCCGATCTGTTTACCCTTTGAACGTGTCTAATAACGTGAAAACGTTAGACCAAGAAGATAAGGAGAGGCCTTTTTCAGGCATGAACCCGAAAAGGGGAATTGTTTTATAGTTTATTTATATTTCATTTGTTTTTAATAAAGTATTGGTATAAATATTTTTCAAAATTATTATGTATTATGTAGGAGGTACAGTTAAATACTTAATTTTGTCGAATACTAATAAAATAAACAACTAGGCACTACAAAATTTACTTTCCTAACCTACAGTTATTTCTATAATACAATTATTTTGTATTACCTGATAAAGATTCAAATATATAATCAATTAATAGTGTTTTGTCACTTTCATTCAAATTCCGGTTTGAGTTTGAATAAAGACGACAAAATACATACTCCAAGCTTTGGTCTATTCGTGGGCACAGATCTACGCCTGGGGAAGATAAAGAGCATTCACTATTGTTGAAACAACATCCTCAAAATCATAGAAGGAATATTTAATACACAATTACTATACGAGTGATTATTACTCGTATTTTATCTCAGGCGCTGCTTATCCAAAGGCTGTATGTTGGTTGAGTATTGATGATAATGGATTTTTTGTATAACATTTTGCTTCCAACTGATTCTAGATTTTGCTCTCGACGACGGAAATCTCTAACGGTTAACGTCATAGACATTAAATTTAGTCACGAGTACCTGTTAAAACCATTTGGATCACAAAAATATATTTTTAATGTTAATAAAACAGTTACATAACATCGAGAATATTTTAGAATATACGGTATCTACTTTTACACATATACTACTTAGCGAATATGTGGAGTTACGAATTTCACACCAAAGATATAGATTTGTGAGCGTTGATAGAGAAGAATTATAAAAACGATATTATTTTACAGCATTAACTAAGTAAGTAAGGGGTTCCCACATTTGGTGCTGGCAATAGTTTTCTGTTCATTTCACGGGTACCAAGCAATGTTTCAGGATAAAAAGTATGTTACTATGTGCCCATGTTACTTTCCAGGCCCTGTACTAGATACACTTGTGAAAAAAATCACATCTATCCAGCATTTCGTTGAGTAAGAACAGATGGACAAACCAACAAAATAATCTATATCCACTCGAACGATTATAACAGTTTTTTGTACATTTCACGGGAACCGTGCAATTTTCTGGGATAAAAAGTAGCCTTTGTCACTCTCCAGGCCATATACTACATCTATGCAAAAACACATCGACCCATCATTCCATCTTCAGTTATCTTTATGAATATTTTGTAACATGATGCTTACGTGTACCTATAGAACATTTAATATAACGTATTAAATAATCTAAGCTTACGTGAAATGATCAACCTCACTCGTCGATTTAATATTATAGGAAGTTGTGAATAATTACAGCTAATTGATATGTTTTGAAAGGTAACCAATAAATATCTCTGTTCTAGTAATGAAAATGCTGTTTTAATTATTTTTTAATCATTTATTATAAACTTAAACATTTGTTAATTATGTAATAAATTAAATCTTATTCTCTAATCAGGTAGATAGTATTTTTCAACAGCAGACCTATCCTGGATGATGGAGTCTTTGTACATTTCCGTTTTGCACGGGACTTAAAATAGTTTTTGAAGGATGTATGTTTGAGAAAAACTCCTGCGGTTGCGAAGGTATTTTCATAAAGTTAGAGTGGACTTTTACGGACGCCTTATGCGTCGCGTGCGCAACGCTGCGAGCCTGTGCCAAGTTCAACACTGTAGGAGCTTTGACGTAAATAGCGGAACGCATATCACTAGTTTCTTTCCCAGGTAGGTTAATTCCATTGTATCTAGAAAAAAAACAACACATTTATTTTGTTTTCTAACGTTTCTTAGGACTGGGTAAGTCAATTAATTATTCTTTAAACTATTATTTAATGGCTTTATGCTTTACATGGCTAGAAGCAGTATTTAGTATATATTTGAAATTACATTTTTAGACTTTTATTTGCGTAGCCAAAACAAACTAAATTGACTTAAGATAAGTTTAATAAATAAGAGAAAAGTAAATATATAAAAGGTAGGTACTTATTTAAAAATAAAAATTTACCCGTTGATGTTTTGATTTCCTTGATATGCTAAAACCAAATACTCATTAGGATTTCCTTCCTTTGCAGGTCCACCGTTATGAAAGTTTTGCATTAGGTATGTCAACTGAGGTCGCAAGTAGTTTATCTAAAAAGAATACCGCATTTAAAATCGATAGGTATTTGAACAGATTTGATAACTTTTGTGATATTCAATTCAATTTAATTCAATCTTTATTTATGCTATTGGTAATAATGATGGTACAGTCAGGAGAGATCCATTCCATTACACCTAGCCATTAAATGGCATACAACTTTTGTTAATTATTACATTAGATAATTGAAAGATTTTTCAATTGTGTTGTTCGAACGAGTTAAGAAACGTAGGGCGCGGTGGAATTGTTTCGCTTCTAAGCTTCGGAGGGCACGTTAAGCCATTGTTCCCGGTTAGATTTAATTAACATCTGTGGATTCTAGCACACATATTTTTCTACAGGCGGAGACTTAAACTTAAATGATTGTATGTGATTAACCACGTAACAATTTATTACAAAAACACTGAAATACTCACGTTTACTTTTTTATTTTTAACCAATAGGTTAGGATTTCTTGTATACAATCCTGTTTGCAACAATTTATTATTAACTGCTTCCAGATTCACATTATAACCAGGCATATGCTTGCGATAATAAAGAATTGGCTCAATATGTTTCTTCTGTTCCTGTTCCTGTTGGGTAATGCCTTCTTGTCTGTTGTCGTTAATATAAGCAAAAGTATTAGCCTCAGTGTATAACCCAGATTTGTTCGGTTCTTGTTGGGAGTGCTGATTCGAGTCTTGATCTTCAGGTTTTATAGACAAAGGAGCATATTGCAGGTTCTGATAGTGTGGTATTTGAGGTTGCTGAGGTTGGATATTATGGTCGTTGTCATATGAATTGTGGTTATGTGGTTCATGAGGTTTGATAGTCGTGTACTCGTGAGCAACGTTGTATTTGTAGGATAAGGGGACGTCTCCTCGATTGTAACTCAGTGATGATACAGCTTGATGGGATGGCTGGATTGCAGAACTCGCCGAAATAAAAGCTGAGGCTCCTATAAAAATCTGAAAACAGAAATTAAAACTTTGTAACTATGATAAGAGATTTTTTGCAATAAGTAGATATAATTTATCTTTATTTTTACTGTAAAATAAAATTACAATAATATCAACAGCGGACTTCATTCGAAATTGGTCCGGATTCCCAGTCTCGATGAATATATAAAGTTTACTTGATGAGCGTCGAAACATAAAACTTAAAAACAATTTATGTGTCTACATAATACATGTGAACTTACGCAGTAATATGAGATCATCTTGCATGGATACATTCTACGAGTCTTCACACGGAAGTGCGTCTGCAGATGCAAACTCTACTTTATATATGTACTAAACACAAAGAGAAATCTGATATGACATAACAATTTATAATTTGAAGCATATGTAATTGTCTACTTGCTTCCGGTTACTTTGTCCTAACAGTAGGCACGGCAGACCGCTGCCGCACCTCTTTCTCATCTGTTACTAATGAAAGTGTAACGGTTATTCAATGATACGATTATTGAGAGCCTATCATAGCTATTGCCTTGCTGTAGTCAATAATGATGAACTAATTGTTATAACTTCAACCTATTGTTAGTCAAACATAACAGCGTAACAATGCGTAATATCGTGGTAATCCTACTATACAGCCCAGGATGTGCACGATGGCAAACAAGCAATATTAATATTTTTATTTATTTTTCGATACGCCTGTAGGTAAAAGCTGAAAGTTTCATATCGACGGTCATATCAAGCAGTGTGAAATTAGGTCGAAACGAAAATATCTATTTTTTTTTATTGAACAATTTTTTTCCTCGATTGAAAAATTACATAATATTATTATTTAATTTTTTTTTTTTAAAGTGGGTTAAACAAACAGGTTCTTAAAACAATTTATAGTCTAATCGTAATTAAAACGAATCACAAAAAGAAAAATGTTCCACTTCCTACGTTTTGTTCCCAATAAGTACAAACTACTAAACTAAGCTAAGCTTCCTGCAACCCATATCCCTACGTCCAACGTCCCTACAGACAAAGCTGCAGGAGGTCTAGAACATTCTTGGTGGTCGCGCTGCTCCAATGCGGATTGGTATAGTGGCCAACCCAGTGTCGAATGTTATCTCTCTCTCTCTGTTCTCAAGCCACCCGAAGGTCTTCGACTTGTTTCATTGAACACAACCGGGACCGACGGTTTAACGTGCCTTCCGAAGCTCGGTATCGCCCATGAAGTTTTGCCACTGGCGGTCACGACGCGAGCCATTGGGCAATAGGCGATATTATACTATAACAAACTAGAACTAGACTAGAACGAACCACTCTCGCTCGTCTATAGTATTTTGAAACGATTTTTTAAAGGATCTAGTAGGTAGGTGGTAGAGCTTATAGGGAACCAAATAGGTTTTATATGATACCTAGTTGGTTCCATATAGAGTTCGCCAGGGGCAGTACCACCACCCGCCACGGTACCTAGTACCATTTCTGCCGTGTAATAATTGTTTTTAAAGCAATAATGGTCCGGTCGGAAAGGTGTGGTTTCCGGTTACACTTCTTTAGAGGCGACCATCTTAGTCCTCAAGGGTAGCAACACATCTGTGACTGACTTAAAACGAGACTCCTACTAACAAGTACTAACTGGTCTATTACTAACACCAACTAACAGGACTAATTATCACTAACAGTCCCCAGTCCTCATACCTACTAACGAACTGACCAACTAATGTTCTAATTAACTCTCTCAACTAATTGGACTAACCATCCCAGTCCCTATTTGAGTCTTGTTCAAAGTCAATCACAGTTGTTATGGGCGGCAGCAGATGGGTGGTGCTGCAAGCTCGTTTGCTATCTTGTATCCATAAAAAAAACAAGTAATCCGGCATCAAAATGGCCTTAATATTTTTTACAAGCTTACTATGCTCGATTTAGTTGAATTAATCGGTAAAAAATATATTTTACTATAGCTGAATCATATTTTAATCATATTAAATAAAAGAATTAAGCTTAGTTAATCTTGGCAAATGTAATTAAATTTATCGTGGCAAGTTATCATGAACTGTCATTGATAGGCAACAATTAGGCATTTAAACAAGGCAAGCGTAACCATAACCTTAAGTAGCGCCTTGCGCAGTTTCACCGTTGTAGGGGGTGTACATTAATTTAACTGAATTGATCCTGAATAATAAAGGTAGTGCACAGTCTTATTTCATTAGGTAGGATGGTGAATTACCTATTTGATGACACAATTCACACAATTTCCAGATTAAAAGATACTTTTGACGATAAAAATGACTAGCTTTTTGTCAAAGTCAAAGACAAATAATTTATTTCGCTATGAGGTGATTGGACACGCATAACGAAAGTCTAAGTAAATACAAACCACTAAAAGAAAAAGAGATAAAAATGCAATTCTAAATTGATTAATATACAGCAACAAATATATTTTTTTACTTACAAACGCTCTAATGTGAAATGTTATATAGGATTAGCTATTGATCATTGGATGAATAGCTAATCCTACCATAATAACAACTTATGCAGTATGTCCATTAGACATTAATTATTACTGTCAGCCATGTAGTTTTATCTAATTTATATATACTTATGTATTTTAAAAAATAAAAAAAATGTATGTATGACATAAAAACCAAACAACTCTCATTTGTTTTTTCATTGAATTTGATATTGTTGTTGTGACATTACTCACATACACACAATCTCGTAGAAGGGCTAAGATCTTGGTATGGACTGTTATTAAAAAGTATTTTTTAATACCATATTTTATTATTACAACTATGGGTAGGTTTAAATCAATCTTTTTAGTAGCCTTCTGAAGAAAAGCGCTCTACTTTGTTCTCACCTAAAAAGCAGCAGTATGTATTTAAGTTCCCCAATTCACAAGTTTAAAAAAAATAGGTTCGTACCTATATGTTATTATGTATTCGAAATCATTCACTTAACCTTAAACACATTTTGCAAAAGACATTATCTTCCAGTAAATTTTGCAACTGTAACTACAATCGATATTTTAAATATCATCGTCAAACATCACACAACGAGCCGCATGCTTCCAGTTTCACTTAATAAAAATATTCATACCGACTTCATTTTGCTTAAAACATTTTGCAAGCCTTCATTGAACTTTTATTTTTGCGATTAAATTTTGCAATACATACGATCTACTTGTGAATGTATCAGCACTCACATTGAAAGGATCACAATCTGTTTCGACCATCTATCCTTGGTGCGGGTTAAATGCTTGGTGTTGTAGAAATTCAACAAAATGTAGTTTAACTACATAGTTCAATATATTACCTGCGATAACCTTGAAACCTAATCTGAAATTGTTTATACACAAAGTACGTCATTTTGTACGAGAACATTATGAAGAACTCTCAGGCATGCAGGTTTCCTCAGATGTTTCCTTCCCGTTATAGTAAGTGACATTTAATTTCTTAAATCGCACATAACTTAGAAATGTCATTGGTGCGTACCGCTGGGGTTTGAACCCGGACCGCTCGAGTGAGAGGCAAGTTCATAGGCACTGGGCAGCACAATTATTACTATTAATGATGATTACTTTTATAATTGTTAAATATTATACGAATACCGTGGTTGGCCGTGGTGCTGCCCTGTGTGAACTCATCGAATGTGTACGTGTGTTCTACAATTACAATATAGGCTCTATCACGTAAATTATGTAGCTACCATAGCATAATGTAGATACTATTGGCTTTGTTAACAAGCATAGCTAATTTAATTGACCGACACGCAATTTCATTTAGGATTTGTTACGAAAACTAATCTGTTTTAAATAAGCCGTATGCGTAAGTGCCAGATAAGTTGTTGACACTCGAGTTGCAATTTGGAGGCCAATGCCTCGGGCTCTGGCGAATGTTTGAGTTATAAGCACAGCGAGTTAACTTTTCTTTTTAAGCCGTGATTGTACTATAGGTATCGATTGTTCGTGATTGTACACATCATTCGAACCAATATATCTTTGGCGATTTAGTGTTATACATAGTATAATATGTAATTAATTTATTTAATGATTGTTAATTGATGATAATAATTGGCAGGTGTTATAGTTGTCCATAGTCCATGTAGGTACAAGTCCCTTAAACTTACCACAATAGACCCAATATAGTTTCGATTCCTGTACCAATTGATGGTGCAGTAGATTGAGGTAAGTATCCGCCACGTGTCATATCACAAATCATTTAATGTCTCAAATGGGACATCTACGTGTTAGACCTGTGTCCCCACGCAAGCCTACCAAATTACAGGGTCTTCTACGCAAGAACCGTGAAATTTAAATAAGATACATAACAATATTATAATATAATTGTTTAGTTAATTCAAACTAGTATAGAGACAACCAAGTATTTTTAAGTCATTGGTAAAAATGTAGTTTTAGACACGCTAATTTTCTAATACTTAGACCACATCGTAATCTTCGGACACACATACATAATATGAAAACGTAATGCAACGTGCTGTGACGCGAACCGGTCAAATATGCGGGCGGTTATCCGTGACCTTATAACTGGGTCATAACACACTCACAATGTATTAACTTTTGCTTTCTTTGACGTTGCTCTATATTCTATTGTAACACCTGTCATTGGTATAAGATAGATAACTATTTCAGGAAATAAACTACTACTTAAGTTCTAAACTGGATACTAGTTAATAGAATACCAGAAATTTGTCTTTCGATTTGTCTAATGATATAGGATTACGGTTAGATAAAGCACATTGTTTGATCGCAAAATTATATTACCTTTTTAACGAGTTCTATAATTAACTTATTTCTACTTATAAGAGTGGAATATAGATAGAGTATACTAGACCTGTCTTATTTATTATAGATACGAAAATAGTTATGTTAATGTAATTTTCATGTCATTGTATACAAAAAGAATCGTGCCTTAATTAAATTAACCTAAATGTTAGTTTGAAACACAACATCAGAAAACACCATATTTGGCTCCACAATTTGTGAACACAGTTATGGTATGGTAATTATTACAGGCTTGATTCGAGTTACGAAATTATAGTCAGCGCTCTTGAACCGAAAGATGAGCTCATAAATATTATGCATATCTGTGAATCATCTTCATCGACAGACAAAGTTTACTGACCTTTCATTTTATAT
Organism: Carterocephalus palaemon; assembly: GCA_944567765.1. Classification (NCBI taxonomy): domain Eukaryota; kingdom Metazoa; phylum Arthropoda; class Insecta; order Lepidoptera; family Hesperiidae; genus Carterocephalus; species Carterocephalus palaemon. The sequence continues at coordinate 5,252,068 of OX155643.1, read as the reverse complement.
AATAGTTCAATGGCCCCGCATCTCCTATTTTGTTTGCATTAAATTTGTGTTGTCGATTGTCACGATAAATCATGAGAAAGTGTGTTTTCACTCTTCAGTTTCCTTATTGTAGGTTTTGCTGATTAGTCGGTAATCTTTTTAGACAATTTCGTTTTGACAAAAATTTTATTTGATTTTTGTATACTATACCAAGATTCCTAACTGGAGCAATTATGCATTAATACGAACCTTTTGTAACTAGACTTAAATAAATAACAACTTGTATTATTAAGTTAGAGTTAAGAGTTATTTACGCCGGTAAACTACAGTCAGGCTTAATACCGTAGTAAGGGTCATAAGACATCCTAGTTGTTTCGATTGTAGTTTGAAATAATCAAAGACGAAATGAACTGCAAGTACCATGTGAGCCGCAAAACTTGATTAATAAATTTCACCTGAGCCAAAATTATAATTTTGCAATCATGGTGCTTAGAGTGATCCACCGTCGTGGCTGGTCGACCTCGTCGCACCCAAATTGTGAACACTATATAAACCACTTCTCACGATGGTATTTCATCAGTTGAACTCTTGATAACACACCACCATGTTCTCTAAAGTAAGCTACAAGATAAAAAAAATGATCATAACTTATTATTAAATTAATATTTAATAAATAAATACCACCTGTTTCATTATATTTGTATATTTCTCATAAAACCTTTGAAAATTTACCTTTTCAGATCCTTGCCCTCAGCGCCGCTTTGGCTGTGGCCTCAGCTGGACTTCTGCAGCAGCCCCACTACTCCTCCGCGGCCGCCGTCTCCTCCCAGAGCATCGTGCGCCACGACCAGCCCGCTATCGCCACCAAGGTCCTGGCTGCTCCCGTGGCCAAGATTGCCGTGGCTGCTCCCGTCGCCTACCACGCTGCCCCCGTCGCCTACCACGCCGCTCCCGTCGCCTACCAAGCCGCCCCCGCTCACTACTCGACAGGCCATGCTGTGTCTTCTCAAAGCATCTTGCACCATAACCAGCCACGTGCCTACGCCGCCGCTCCCTCTCACTACGCCGCCGCTCCCTCCCACTACGCCGCCCCTGTCGCCCACTACGCCGCTCCCACCGTCCACTACGCCGCTCCCGCCGCCAAGCTGGTAGCCGCTCCCCACCATGTTGAGGAATACGTAAGTGGCATTTTTATGACGCCCTTTGCAATATTAGACTTCCTTATTAACTATACTTTGGCTATATAAATGGTTATTAACTAATGATCTGTTCTCCAGGCCCACCCCAAATACGATTTCTCGTACTCGGTCGCTGACGGGCACACCGGCGACAACAAGTCCCAGCAGGAGAGCCGCGACGGCGACGCCGTGCACGGCCAGTACTCCCTGCTGGAGGCCGACGGCTCCGTGCGCACTGTGCAGTACACCGCTGACGACCACAGCGGCTTCAACGCTGTCGTCTCCAACTCGGCCCCCTCCCACCACGCCGCCCCCGCACACGGCCTCCTCGCGCACCATTGATCAGCCCTCGATAAACAACCAAAAGTTAATTATTGTCAGGAATTGATCACATTGATTAAGTCTGATTGTAAATAGTTGATAATTATTATTTAAGATAAATAAAGAATGCAAATTGATTTAATATGTTTAATTATTTTTTTACGATTTCCCTGTAGTTTTTTTTATTGCTATTTGTGTGTGATCGTAATTGACTTACGCACTAATAAAAAATAATTCTGATACTTTTGTAACCCAATATATAGGTAAAATATCCAACTAATTGTGGTGATTATAATGGTCATTGACACCTATAGAGAAACAATCGAGTCAAAGAATGGAGACTAGGTAAACAACTTAATAGAAGAGCTTTCATAGTTGTTCAAGCGGGAAAGATTTTTATATTTTTTGTTTGTTTAAACGCGCTTATCTTTGGAACTAATTCAGCTTGCCCTGAATATTGATATATGTATATTAGATTAACAAGTCGGAAGAGCAAGCGCTACAAAATCCTTAAACCGCGTGCGCGTCTGCTTTGTCATAGGTTATTATCACAATGATCTACAAAAATATAGATCTTTACTCCATCTTTATAAAAGTCCGCAATAGCATATACCTAACTCTTACAGATAAATCACAAGAAGGTAACTATTGAAGAAAAAATATCCAAATTCAAACAGTGATTTATGAGCGGTTTTGTTATGCACGACATTTTCCTTACAAACGCAACGCAAAATCTTCAAGAAAATTTATTGAACTAACTTTGTTCTTTATAGCATTTAAAATTATAGTTACATTATATTGAATGTTAAACATTAGATATGTCGCGCATCGCGCGTGAATGCGCGCGGAGTTTGAATTTTACTTTTTGGTAAAACGTATTAGGTAAGTAAATAAATATAAACTATATCTACCCATGTATTAATATATTTCACAATTACGTTTAGCTTAGCTGTAAGTAAAATGTTAATTGTTAATAAATTAATTAAAAACTAAAAGGTTGTTTTGAAGGGTTCATTTATAAATTATCATAGTACTTATTACTATAGGTTATTGGTAGTAGTAATTATTTGCTACTGGTTGAGGTTTTGGTACTTGTTGATGGCTTCATGATCATTTTGTTTTTAATTCAATTTAATTCTAACATAATAATTACTATTGTATTTCTGCAAGAGATAGGTAGAGGTTTAGGTTGTAGTAAACCCACTTTTTACCAATTATGTTTAGTATTACTTCTTTCCCAGAAAATAAATTTAAATATAACATTAAACAAAAACTTCTTAATAAAGCATTCTATAAATTAAATGATTACTTAAACGATAAAAAACCTTAGTGGGAATTATCTCCAGCTTCACTTTAAGTAATTTCCACCCTTAAAAATTATTATTAAATTGTAAATTTTGAAAAGCAAGATCGAGTTCTTCTCGGTAGCATCATTATTGTGAACCGGCATTAGATTAAAAATGTAATGACGTTCAATAAGCGTGTAAAAATATGTACCATTTATTGAAAATAAATGAATTTGAATCTATAAAGCTGAAAACATGAATTTTATTATTTATTATTTTTATTACTATTATTCTGGTGTACCAGTATTCAGATTTTTTTGTTCAATAATAATAAATAATAATAAATATCTTGGACATTTTTCACACACGGCCATCTGACCCCAAAGTAGGCGCGAGCCTGTGTTATGGGTGTCAGAGACTGATATACATACATAGATATTTTTAAATACATACTTAAATAGATAATATTGACATCCAGACACAGAACAAATACAAGTGTTCGTCACACGAATATTTGTCCTGAGTGGGATTCGAACCCACGACCTTTGGCGCAACAGACAGGGTCACTACCGATTGCGCCAACGGGCCTGTCAAAGTTTTATTTGTTTTGAAATTATGTTTGATACTAGCTCATAATCATTTCTGTTTGTTGGGCTCCTCGGTATCGGATCTATCGGCTGAAACTCAGAAAAAGATATATCACTTCGATGGTATCTTTACACAGTGAAACAGGAAATGATAATACTATCATTATGTAGAAATGTGTTCAAAAGTATTAATGACATCTCTCTACAAACCCTTTCTACACAATTTAAAAATATAATATGCTGTCACAGTGAAATCTGCACAAGAGTTTCTATAATGTTTTCGAATCTATGTGAAGTCTCCCAATTTGCACTTGGCCAGCGTGATGGAATAGCCTAGCCCATTTTATTCAGAATTGAGACCCGGGCCCAACAGTGGGAATGTTGAATGAAAGTCGAATGAAAGGAGCTATTATTTTAACAATTTGCTTTCTTTATTGGCATAAATAATAATTATCAACTATTTACAATCAGACATAATCAATGTGATCAATTCCTGACAATAATTAACTTTTGGTTGTTTATTGAGGGCTGATCAATGGTGCGCCAGGAGGCCGTGTGCGGGGGCGGCGTGGTGGGAGGGGGCCGAGTTGGAGACGACAGCGTTGAAGCCGCTGTGGTCGTCAGCGGTGTACTGCACAGTGCGCACGGAGCCGTCGGCCTCCAGCAGGGAGTACTGGCCGTGCACGGCGTCGCCGTCGCGGCTCTCCTGCTGGGACTTGTTGTCGCCGGTGTGCCCGTCGGCGACCGAGTACGAGAAATCGTATTTGGGGTGGGCCTGGAGAACAGATCAGATTAGTTAATAACCATTTATATAGCCAAAGCATAGTTAATAAGGAAGTCTAATATTGCAAAGGGCATCATAAAAATGCCACTTACGTATTCCTCAACATGGTGGGGAGCGGCTACCAGCTTGGCGGCAGGAGCGGCGTAGTGGACGGTGGGAGCGGCGTAGTGGGCGACAGGGGCGGCGTAGTGGGAGGGAGCGGCGGCGTAGGCACGTGGCTGGTTATGGTGCAAGATGCTTTGAGAAGACACAGCGTGGCCTGTCGAGTAGTGAGCGGGGGCGGCTTGGTAGGCAACGGGAGCGGCGTGGTAGGCGACGGGGGCGGCGTGGTAGGCGACGGGAGCGGCCACGGCAATCTTGGCCACGGGAGCAGCCAGGACCTTGGTGGCGATAGCGGGCTGGTCGTGGCGCACGATACTCTGGGAGGAGACGGCGGCCGCGGAGGAGTAGTGAGGCTGCTGCAGAAGTCCAGCTGAGGCAACAGCCAAAGCGGCGCTGATGGCAAGGATCTAAAAGATTAAAATGCGATTATTTTTTAAAACATAATATTTACTTAATATTTACTTAAACTTATGAGTAGAGGTTAGGAAGTCATATGCATATCTGACTTACTTTAGAGAACATGGTGGTGTGTTATCAAAAGTTCAACTGATGAATTACCACAGTGAAAAGAGGTTTATATAGTGGTCATGGTTTGGGCGCGACAAGGTCGACCGGGCCTAAATCGACTAGGTGATGGATTATTATTCTATGCTTTCTCTAAGCTATCGATGTAAACACCATGGTTGTATTTTGTAAATATGTAATAGTAACTATAATATTTCTTATCTTTGGCACAAATTTATTTACATTTAAGCTTAGGTATCTATGTTACTCATGGAACTTACTTAATTAAGATAAATTTAAATCAGAAATATCTTGAATTGACCGAATAAACCGTGGAATCGTCAAAATCCGATATGTATTTTTCTTAGTTTGCACACATTGTCATGTAAAACAACACTATTGATTCTCTAAATGATCGTATCAACATCCAACAGATAAGTGTATACAATATGGGCTTTTGCGCAAGGGGGAACGATAGTACACAAAACGTGCTACAGAAAAGTTTAATCGGCTTCAGCTTTCATTCATCTTTTACTTTACAAAAGATTATTAGTTTCCTCCATTAACAGAAATTTTTAGTGTCTTTACCACTACATTGTCATACCGGTTATTTCTTCACTTGCTAAGCACAGTATAGAGACAGCCTTAACTGAAAATACTTTTTGCTGCTGCTGCAACCAGACATCCTACTGCTAGGCACGGGTCTGCCACACAGTCAAATCTGCGGGAGATCTTTGGCATACTCCACCATGCAGGGCCAACCCAGTGTCAAATGTTTTCAAACCGCCCAATGGTTTTGCCCAAAGCCCACCCAAAACAAAAAAAAACAAAAAAACCCAAGCCAACAAGGCTTAGCGATTGTTTTCACCATTGAAAACAACAGGGACCTACGCATAGGGACGGCTTAGTGAGCACTCCGAAGCAAGGTAGCGTAGCGTCCAAGAATTTTTGCCACTAGCGTTCACCCATCCATAAACCGACCGCGGCCGTCTTTGCTTAAATCTTTCGATCACATTTAATCGACGTGAGCCAAATGCCTATGGATGCTATATGTTATGTAAGTACTAATGTGTATTCAAAATGAATCTCCATTCATTTATTTTCATTCACAAAGTTTCGCAGGATTGCTTGATTGATTATATACCTACATAGAAATTGTAAAGGAAAGAACTTGAATTTGACCTGTTAACCTTCGCAGTCGCCTCAAGCTATATAAGCGGCAATTTAAATTTGCTACATATCACTTGCAGGCATTACTTCATTGCAATATGTTCTCTAAAGTAAGTTGAACGTTATATATTAAGTAAGTTAATCGGGTAGTTGCGGTTATTGCTGACATTTATGTCACCCACCACCTAACATGCTAATATATTTATTATAAGTTGGTCGAAGGATAGTAGGGTTAAGATAAACAGTGATTATAATATTTATCGTTTCAGGTAGTCATCATCAGCGCCGTGCTGGCAGTGTCTGCGGCGGGACTCCTGCCCCAGCCCCACTACTCCTCGGCCGCCGCCGTCTCCTCCCAGAGCATCGTGCGCCATGAGCAGCCCCAAGCTATCGCCGCCCACGTTGTAGCCTCCCCCGTCGCCTACCACGCCGCCCCCGCCCACTACGGCTCGGCCGCCGTCTCCTCGCAGAACATCGTGCGTCACGCCACCGTGGCCGCCGCGCCTGCCCACTACGCCGTCGCCCACGCCGCTCCTCTTGCCTACGCCGCGCCCGCCCATGGACTCGTAGCTGCACATCAGCCCGAACCTTACGACGTAAGTACCACCTGTTTGCTGATATCGAAGTTACTTTTAAACAGAGCTTACCTACAACAAATTAATAGTGGTAACCCTGATAAGTTACATAAATCCAATTCGTGTAACAGGCCCACCCCAGATACGACTTCGCATACTCCGTAGCCGACGGGCATACCGGCGACAACAAGTCCCAGCACGAGAGCCGCGACGGTGACTCCGTGCAGGGCGAGTACTCGCTGCACGAGGCCGACGGCTCCATCCGCACCGTGCACTACACCGCCGACGCGCACAACGGATTCAACGCTGTCGTCAGCCACTCCGCACCCGCCCAGCATGCCGCTCCCGCCATCCACGCCGCCCCCGTTCATGTCCTCGCCCACCACTAACCCGTTACATGAGAATCTAGTCAATCATAATAGATTAAAGTGAACTGAGACTTCCGCGGAGGCATCGGTCCCTGTGTTAATAACTAGTGTGATAAATAAATTATTAAATTACAAAGTTTTCAATGTTTTCTCTTTTCCTTCAATTTGTAACTGCTCGAAGGTGGACTGTGCTAGCTATTAAAGTTGACGTTATTAGCCATGGTTATTGACGAACATTAAAATAAAAAATAAAAAAATAAAACGAGTGTGCTTTCGTCCACACGAAACATCTTTAGCTCCATCTACTCGTATTTGTATGTATTTATATAAGTTTATATATGTATAATATTTACATCTATCCTATCATCCTGACATCTATCCTATCGAGGATTTTGCAAATAATATACTTTTTTGCGTGAACCAAGGTGAGTCATTTATTATAATTTCCACAATGGATTTATTAATACAATGTAGGTATTTATTCTATCTTAGGGCTAGACAACTTCCCACCGATGCTAGGAATAGGAGAGTGGATGCGATCCGTGAGAACCATAGCGTTCCCAGCCTTGTGGATATTGGACGCCGGCCGCTGAGTTGCAGAAAAGTGGTGTAAAGGTTACACACGGTAAAGTTACAAAGGATACACACAAGGGGCTCGTCACACCTCCCCTGCCAGTTGAGCAACTATTTGGTGACCTTCCCAGCAAAAGTTGCGGTAACATTTTCTATTGCTGCTATGTAGATGTGTTGATTGACTATCTGTAGCTCCTTATAGATTCCTTGGACAGAAAGACAGGCGTACATTTGCACGTTTCACCTGCCTTCAGTGCTGGTGATGTTTAAATCTTGCATGTTGATGATAGTGAGACGCTAGGCTAATTCTGTAGCTCGTTTAGAGCTTCCTGGGTCAGAAAGATAGGCGCGCGTTTGCACGATACATGTATCTTCTGTAACTGTATGAAATGGATACAGTCCTGAGAACTGTTGCTTGAAATGGACGATATGGGGTCTGCTGTGGCTGCTAATGATGTATAAATCTTTCACTCTGACTCCGAGCCTTCTGCCTAAATTTACACAAAATGCTGAGAATTAATTGCTATAAATGGTGCAGGTGGTACTATAACTTTGCCACAATTTAAGTGACAATTTTTAAGGGTTAGGTAAAACAATAATTAATAAAAAATACTTGAAATAAATAAAATTATCAAAAATGTAAAAGATTTTATTGTTATAATTACGTGGTATGAAAAAAATATTCTAAATTAATTCTATTTAAGCTTATTACTTTTCCTACCTTTTCGATAGCTTCAAAAAAACAAAACTAAGTAAAAATACTAAGTGATAGTGATAAAACCCGTTTCCGTCGTTAGATATCTATGTTTATATAACAAACGAAAGAGCTCTGCAATTTTCTATTGAAAAACTCGACTTGGCTACCAGACCCCGGTTTCTTGCAGGGAGATTTCTTACAACACTGTCGGAGGTTTACCTCCGTAGACAAAAATTAGGACCTCGGTAAATCGAGGTCCTAATTTTTGTAATTATATACACTGTTTCCATTCGGTCACGATGTCTTGCATGTATGTTTGAAAATATCATTCATTCATGAGTGTATTTTAAGCATCCGGAAAAATTCAGAAACCACCTGATTACTAAATTCGGTTCCTTGATGTTTGGCTTTTACTATCGACTTTATAAAAGTGTAAATGTTGTGGGTGTAGTTTAATTAACGGGTACGTAAGCGATGAAATATAATTAATTAAATACCGTAAGTAAACTCCAATTATGTATATTAATAAATAATTGGAGTTTACTTTCTTCGTTTTTTTTTTTTCAATAATCTCCATACTTTCTAAATTAAACAGTAGGTAGGTACATACCAATACCTACCTACCAAGTTTTGTATCTATCACGCACATAATGACAGACAGTTAGAAAGGTAGCCTTTTATAAAGTTGAATAAAAATACAAATAGATACATTAATAAGGCAGCTCTACTTTTTGTGCAAAAGCTGGTTATTTAGTATTGATAAGCAAGTAATTTGTCGTCGGTGTATTTCAACGCCTGAAACGAGTTTCTGAAATGCGGTCACGGAGGATAAATGCAGTTTCCTATTTCTCACGGCCAATTGCAATTTATAATTAATCAGGAACTTGGCTGAACGGTTTTGGTTCGCGATAACCCATAGTGACATCAGGTAGACAGTAGGATAACTTACCTTATCTTACTTGGCAAGAATAGACAAATAAGCGGTTAAGTGTTTGACCTTTTAGTTATTTGAAATATACAGATCCAGGGATAAAATCACAGTTCTAGGAATCTACGATCCTATTTCTATGACAATGACCCGTCTCTATGTCTCCCTGATCTGAGAGTTCTCCACAATATTCTGGAAAACTTGCGAAATCAGACCGCTTTCTGTCAGCTAACATACGTTTTTGTATGAGAAGAAATTACTTTCTTATGACCATTTGATACATCTAATACACTCTTTGAACAAGTTTTTAGTAAATGGGCCATTACTAATGCAGCAAGATACTTATTTGACCTGGAAAATCAGCTTTAGGCCTATACTTACTTACACTTTACAACAAAGGTTGTTGTTGTGTAACCGGCAAGAATAATTCATCCGCAGGAAATCTTTTTGATAAAACAAGAATTTTACAAGAATTTTCAGAGCTTCCAATAAGGTAAACTACCACAAAATGCATTCAAATAATTACAATACAAAAACTTGTTTTGGTTTCAAATTTCAAATGGCATCCTTCCGGCAATCCTGATACCGTGCGTTTAAATCAGAAATTTGTTTCTATTTGTGTTATTCATCTAATTCTTAAAGAATAATGATTTTAATAATTCTGATAGGTTGAATATGGAAAGAACACGATGTAACTATGTAACTAGTTGACCTTTCATGCCGAAATATTTTGCACTATATAAAGCTGCTCTTGTGCATAATGCATCAGATCAAGAGTTGTAACGATTCAATACACTTTAGCACTTCAGATCACAATGTTCTCAAAAGTAAGTCATATTATAATTTAGTTATGAAAACATTCCTGACCGAAATAAGATATAGGGATTTCTAAAATGCTTCTATTTTTTCAGGTATTAGCTCTGAGCGCCGTGTTGGCAGTCGCCGCGGCCGGTCTCCTGCCTCAACCGCATTACTCCTCCGCTGCCGCGGTCTCCTCCCAGAGCATCGTCCGCCACGAGCAGCCCCGCGCTGTCGCGGTCGCCCCCGTCGCGTACCACGCCGCCCCTGTCGCATACCAGGCCGCCCCCGTCGCTTTCCGCTCCGCTCCTACCTATGCATCAGGCGCTGTCTCCTCCCAGAACATCGTCCGTCACGCTACCGTCGCCGCCGCGCCCGCCCGCTACGCCGCCGTAGCTGCCGCCCCCGCTTACTACTCTGCCCCAGCCGTTGTCGCTGCCCGTCAACCTGAACCTTACGATGTAAGTATACAATTTATTTACAGTGTGTTTATAACACAGTACCATATTATGTATGAAAGAACCTTTAGCCCATTTGCACGTTATAAGACATGAACACCTATGTGAGAGTCCGATCCGACATAAGAAAAAAATCTTTTATTAGGTAATTAAGATAATAGTATAACCAACCAATGAACCTGAATTTCTTATAAGACATTTTTCATAACACACGATTTTTGTAATAATGCGCAAAAGGCCTTACTTTACGATAACGAAAATCTTTATTTTTACAGGCTCATCCCAACTACGAGTTCGCTTACTCCGTAGCCGACGGCGTGACCGGCGACAACAAGTCCCAGCACGAGAGCCGCAACGGCGACGCGGTGCAGGGCGAGTACTCGCTGCACGAGGCCGACGGCTCCATCCGCACCGTGCACTACACCGCCGACGCGCACAACGGCTTCAACGCCGTCGTCAGCCACTCCGCGCCCGCCCAGCACGCCGCTCCCGCCGTCCACGCCGCCCCCGCCTACGCTCGCGCACACTATTGACTCTGATAATAAAACTTAGGTAGATTAATGTTAGAAGATATTTATTAAAAAATATATAAATATCCTTTTGTTTCATTATATTAATGTATCATGCCTTCGTTGTCTTCGTTGGCGTTGGTTAATGTGGAAGTTTTAAATAAATTGTGTTTGATTTTAATACAATTTAAAAACAGTTTGTGGCTAGATAAAATGTATTTAAGTATTTTATGAGTCTACTAGATTTACCCGTGTTTAATCGTTTTCGTAAACTACCTCTTCCACCAAGCACTTAATTATTACATAAAGTCAAAGTCAAAGTTGAGATTTTTCACAGGGGTTCCTTTTATAATGTAGGGCAGCACTAAGAAAGGATGTTTGAAAATTCACCCCCTAAGGGGGTAAAACGGGGGTGCAAAGTTAGAATTAAACTTTTCTGTTTTTGAAGTCAAGTGGGCAACCCGAACGCGGGCAGACGTCGTTAATGGGTCTAATTCTACGCGAGCGAAACTGCGGGTGTCCACTAGTAATATATTATGCAAGAGGAATAAATTGGAATACATTTATTGACTTTAATTGACTTTATTTGACTTATAATATGTCGTTTTAGAAACTTTAATGACACGTACTTTGTGAAATTTTCAAGGGTCCTATAGCGGATCATCAGATTGACAAAATCAAAGAAAACGCATTTTGGGACGATTTTTTAATTTTTTGTTTAACTCCAACTCCTTTTGAATACAACTTTTTACTTTTATATTATTTATTGTTATAGCGGCCACAGTAAAATGCATTCTGGTGTCTACCTATTTCCATTCAAGAGAGACGGACACGTGAGGTATTTTAATGGGTTGCGTTTTTCAAGTCTCGAATAGTAAAGATGCTCTCTTTAAACTAAATTCTATACAATTTAACATCCTGTGATGTTAAATTGTATATAATTTTGTCAAATATTATCTGATATATTAGAAATTTCCATCAAATGTTGTCTATTTCAATTAATTGAATACGCGTTTGTCCGTTATGTAAGATAAAACAATAACAAAATCAAGTAGGTTGCAGTGGACATTTTTTATTTAATTATTAATCATTGATAATAAAATTTAGTCTTGAATTTAAGATTCATGATATATTATTTGTACTCCAATACAAATTCAGCGTTATTGTATTTTTAATCTTTAGAGGATTACAAAATGGGATGATACTTTGACTAAAGTGAAGTCAAAGAATGTGAAGACAGGTTTTGATACTAACATATACGAATCAGTTCGGCTGAAGACGTAAGTAGTTCGAGCAGTAATGTCTTTGAGGAGGATGAGTAAATCTGTCGCCGATGGATAGGTGTAAACGAAACTGTTGTTACGTAACAATAGTTGCTTGTTAAACCCATAGTTGAATAATAAAGAACCAAACAAGATCAAGCTATCTTGTACAGGGATAGTTAGATTTACTCAGTTTGTAACAGGTAAAAGAAATACACGCAACAGCAATGGTGTTCACTATAAAACAGGCCAAGTGCGAGTCTGATTCGCGAACGAAGGGTTCCGTACCATAATCTATACAAACGGCAAAAAAGTCATGTCTGTTGTATGGGAGCCCCCTTAAATTTTTTATTTTTTTTATTTTTTAGTATTTGTTGTTATAGCGGCAACAGAAATACATCATCTGTGAAAATTTCAACTATCACGGTTCATGAGATACAACCTGGTGACAGACAGACAGACGGACAGCGAAGTATTAATGATAGGGTCCCGTTTAAGCCTTTGGGTACGGAGCCCTAATAATTTGGTTGAGTATCCCTGATAAGAATTATTAAGATTACTATTATATTATTAAGATTCAATGATTTTGAATAAAGATTATCATTAATTTTGACCATTGACGATAAGAATGTCATCAGTCTTTACTACTAGACATTATTCAGAAAAAAATTGAGATAGGTTGGAGAGGCCTGGGATAGGTATGTATTAAAATAAGATGCATTTAATTTTTTTGAAATAAATATTGCTATTATTATCATTTATTGTGAGAATCAATAGTGTGCGCGAGCGTAGGCGGGGGCGGCGTGGACGGCGGGAGCGGCGTGCTGGGCGGGCGCGGAGTTGCTGACGACGGCGTTGAAGCCGTTGTGCGCGTCGGCGGTGTAGTGCACGGTGCGGATGGAGCCGTCGGCCTCGTGCAGCGAGTACTCGCCCTGCACGGAGTCACCGTCGCGGCTCTCATGCTGGGACTTGTTGTCGCCGGTGTGCCCGTCGGCTACGGAGTATGCGAAGTCGTACCTCGGGTGAGCCTGTGAAAATGTATAAAGGTGTCTCAAGATTTTCACGTGTAAAGAATGCTGTCATAAATATGAAACTGTGTTATATACTTAGAAACCAACTGTACAAAATTGTACACTTACATCGTAAGGTTCAGGTTGATGGGCAGCGACAACGGCTGGGGCAGAGTAGTAAGCGGGGGCGGCAGCTACGGCGGCGTAGCGGGCGGGCGCGGCAGCGACGGTAGCGTGACGGACGATGTTCTGGGAGGAGACAGCGCCTGAGGCATAGGCAGGAGCGGCGCGCAGAGCGACGGTGGCGGCCTGGTATGCGACAGGGGCGGCGTGGTACGCGACGGGGGCGACCGCGACAGCGCGGGGCTGCTCGTGGCGGACGATGCTCTGAGAGGAGACCGCGGCAGCGGAGGAGTAATGCGGTTGAGGCAGGAGACCGGCCGCGGCCACTGCCAACACGGCGCTCAGAGCTAATACCTGTAATTGAAGGGTAACATAAAAATGTTGCTCAGATTGATAAATATTTTTAGCAACCAAAATGTAATAATAGCATATGTCCTAAGAAACCTTTATTTTTTGATATATTTTTGTTGAATAAAATATAAGTACCTAAGGATAATAAATTTAAATCACTTACTTTAGCGAACATTTTGCAAGTGAATTGGATAACTACAGATGTTGATATGTAGCTTACAATTAGTTTCAGCAATTTATATACTGCGAATTTTATCAACTGAGCAAGGTCATCTGATAAAACAGTTATATCTTGTTCATGTCGTAACTTATTCAAATCAGGCATAGACCTCACCAAAATTCAGGTTATACTCGTAGTTTAGGACACTGCAATTTATAGATTTTTAAGACCTGCAATAAAAAATAAACCGGTCACCAGTAAAAGGCTTTAAGCACAAGCATATTTGCATTACGAAGCTTTCGTTGCGAGATTTTGTATTGTAATGGATCATGGTTTGTGATCCTGGATACTAGAACCATAGACTAGACTAAGGTAACTATATAGTTATACTACGGGTAGGTTGAGCGGTGAGTAAAACATAAGTTTGTAAAACATCGCCAGATAACCTACATAAGAAAGTGAGGCTGTACTGATGTTGCATTCTTTGGATTAATTGTGTTCGGTTTAACGGCGTCTGATGTCAGACACTATGAACTTAGATTTATTATTATTATATCCAGTAGTGCATAAATTATACGTTGTTTATGATAGGTAAAGAAGTAAAGTTCTTATTGCACTTTAACTTTGCTTTGGTGGACGTTTAAAACGTAACTTAGTGCTATAAATGAAATTATTACAAACAATAATAAACCAAAAACTAACACAATGTTATTTTTTAATTTCGTGTAAAAACTACTTACCAGCAGGCTTGTTTTTCAAGTAAATAATGGTAACACAGTCATACTTCTAACCATTTTATAATTATGTTGTTTTTTTGTTTTTTAATTTAATGTGACATACAATAAATTATAAAACAAAAACAACATGTTATGAAAATTCTCCGCCAATTATGAATCAATTTAGATGGTAGTTCTGCGGTTTGTGTTTTAATTCCATGGAACTTTAAGATTTAGGTACTATTTAGAACAAACCAAGAATTAATCTACTTTGCAACAATCCGCGAACAAAAACGTATGGTGATGTATGTATACTTTCATGCACGTAGTACCTCCCTCCCTCCCACGCAGGAAAAACATGCACATGCGATAAATGAATACCCACACCAACATACACACACCTAATTTTTAATTCTTGGCTTGTAATAATGGAGTTCCGCAAAGTAACGCCTGATACAATTAATTACTATTTAGAACATAAACATAATTTCACGCCATTTTCAATAATTTTCATCATATTTCAAACAATTTACACAAAACCATAACAAATGGTATACCTAAACCTTCTTTATGACTCACTCTGTATATTGGTCAAAACTACATGAAAATACCATCAGTACCGAGTGTTTTGATCGTGTACACAGAAAGACAGAAGCGGCGGGTTACATTGTTTTATATTATGTATTGATGATTATGCTTGAATAAATCGGGTGTCACTGTTTAACTCAGAAGGCGAAAATTAACATTTTAGCTACCGACTTGACTCTTGTCCCTCGTTAATTTCAAAGATTATAGTAGAGGCACAAAGTTCGCCAGTAGTTCCATTACCTAGTTCCAATATGAAGATACTGGGATACGCTCTTCGATTCTTCTATGTTGTTCGTATACATAGATTTAGTGATCACTTACCATCAGTGGCCTCGAATATTTACTCTGAATCTATAAATAAAATTACCCTGTTTTCAATTCAGTGTCATGGCGGCATACATATTGCCCCCTTCATTATAATTCACTGTTAATAATTCAATCTGGAAGTATAACTTAATACCGAGCTGAGTAAGGTACTTAGGCTAGCTATATAACGTTCGATTATTTGATCAAAAACGAGATGACCTCCGTTGACGAGTGCCTCCATTTTGAATAACTGTTAGATTTAAATAAAATTGTTTCAATATTTACTAAAATTAATGTCAGATTTGTTCACTAGAGATGGATTTTATAATAGAAAGGAATAGAATTCTTAGTTTAAAAAAAAAGGAATAAAATTCTTAGTTGGATGCGGAAGCGGAGCGCGTCCCCTAATATCTACTTTGTGCTGGTGCGCAGAGTGCGGGCCAGCTCTAACGCCGTACTGGCAATGATCGGACATAGGCTAGACTGTCCGTATATTCTAAACTGCTATATAGCATGCAGTCACACAGTTAAGATTCACAATATAAATGTTTTAAAATTGTTACTTTTATTATTATTTAATAGATACCTGATGAATGTTTTTAATGTTTCAAAATTATTTTAATAGTATTATTTTATTTATTGCAATACATTAAAATTATTGTATAATTGTAAAAATTTATGTAATTGTATTGTACACTTTTTCATTTCGTTCCATTTTTGAAAACATGAGGACCTTGTATGAACATATTCGTATATGGGCATGCTTTTCACGTGCTGGTTGAAAGCTATCACGGCCTCTACCGGCCCCATAACCTCTCATCAAATCTTAAATTTTTGGGAACATAAAGAAATCGCATGGTGCCAGGTCTGGACTATGTGCGGGATGGGACACTAGCTCTACCTTTTGAGAAGCCAAAAATGGCTTTATCTTGTTCGTGGTGTCAGCCGAAGCAATATGTCCTGGTGCAAGAGGATGCGACTTCTTGGTCGATTTTCACTAACTTTCTCAAAGATACTGGGCAAAAAAAAATTGTGGTGTACCACTCAGCATTTATTTTGTTCATCAAGTGGGATCGTGCAAACATGAGAAGTGATACCACCGGGATACCAGCGATGCAGAAGGCGCAGAACTGGTTGGAGTAGTGTCGTTTATGAGTTTATGAGTCCTATGTCTAACAGTGGACCTCAAAAGGCTGATGGATAGATGGTTGGATGGAACTATAAGCATTAACAACATTAGGAACTACAATAAACCACAGTTACTATTTTAACAAACTTAAGTAACTAAACTTATGTCCACTGAAATTAAAGGAAAATACCACTTTATTGAATTCACCGATAAATAAGATATTCGTTAATTAATTAATTGGGTAGGAATTTATTTCAGTCATAATTTTTACAAACTAGTATTGATAACTATTCTATTGACTAGCATTATTTTTTCTAATTTAATGATGAGTGAGGATGTGCTCAGGAGCGGCGTATACTGCAGGCGTGACGTGTTGTGCTTGGCCTGAATTGCTGACGACAGCGTTGAAGCCGTTGTGCGCATCGGCGGTGTAGTGCACGGTGCGGATGGAGCCGTCGGCCTCGTGCAGCGAGTACTCGCCCTGCACTGCGTCGCCTTCGCGGCTCTCGTGCTGGGACTTGTTGTCGCCAGTGTGACCGTCAGCTACGGAGTATGTGAAGTCGTACGTCGGGTGAGCCTGTGAAACAAGAAACGATTTACCACATACATTCACGTGAAAAACAAGAATATTATTATTATTTTGTTATCATGAAACATAAGTCCACTAAGAAGCATGTGCCTCATCTTCTTATCACAATAAGTCTAGCAAGACATACCCACAACCACACTCAGACTAACAAACATGTTCCTAGGCAAGTAGGCAAGTCCTTCTTTAACAGATTTATGCTAAACTAGTAGACGCCCGCAGCTTCTCTCGCGTAGAATTAGACCCATTAACGACGTCTACCCGTCTAAAGACTTCAAAAACGGCAAAGTTTCATACTAACTTTGCACCCCCGTTTTACCCCCTTAGGGGGTGAATTTTCAGAAATCCTTTCTTATTGCTCCCCTACATTATAAAAGGAACCCCTGTGAAAAATTTCAAGTTTCTAGCCCTTATAGTTTAGGCCCTGCGTTGATATGTCAGTCAGTCAGTCAGTCAGTCAGTCAGTCAGTCAGTCAGTCAGTCAGTCAGTCAGTCAGTCAGTCAGTCAGTCAGTCACCTTCTCCTTTTATATATATAGATTTCAATTTTGTAATACATGAGAGTTAAAGGTTGCATTATCTAAAAATAATAAGAAAACTTACATCATAGGGCTCCAATTGCTGAGCTGCAGTGTAGTGGATGGAAGCACCGTGACCAATTGAAAGAGCGGGTGCAGCTGCCACATTAGCGTGACTAACAATGTTCTGGGAGGACAAAGCTCCATGGGATACTTGTCCACTAGTGTATTGAGCGGGAGCAGTGGCGATGGTAGTGTAATGCACGGGTGCAGCTGCTACACTACCGTGGCTCACGATGTTTTGAGAAGAAACAGCTCCGTGGGATCCATAATTGTTAGATGCACCGACTGCGTAACTAGTGGGAACGGCAGCTACGGTGGTAATATGGGCTGGTGCTGCAGCAACACTAGCATGACGTATAATGTTCTGCGATGAGACAGCCCCATGAGATGCGTAATTGTTTGAAGCACCATATCCGTTTTCGTAACTCGTGGGGGCCGTGGCTACTGTAGCGTAATGGGTGGGAGCAGCAGCTGCGGTAGCATGGCTCACAATATTTTGAGATGAAACGGCTCCATAAGATCCATAATTGTTGGACGCGCCGTATCCTACTGCGTAAGTAGTGGGAACTGCAGCCACAGAAGACTGACGCACAATGCTTTGGGAAGACACAGCTCCATGGGATCCATAATTGTTGGATGCACCATATCCAACTGCATAAGTAGTAGGCGCAGCGGAAACAGAAGCGTGACGTACGATGTTTTGAGATGAAACGGCTCCATGAGATCCATAATTGTTGGACGCGCCGTATCCTACTGCATAAGTAGTAGGCACAGCGGAAACAGAAGCGTGACGTACGATGTTTTGAGATGAAACGGCTCCATGAGATCCATAATTGTTGGACGCGCCGTATCCTACTGCGTAAGTAGTGGGAACTGCGGCCACAGAAGACTGACGCACAATGTTTTGAGAAGACACAGCTCCATGGGATCCATAACTATTTGATGCACCGTATCCAACTGCATAAGTAGTGGGCACCGCGGAAACAGAAGCGTGACGTACGATGTTTTGAGATGAAATGGCTCCATGAGATCCATAATTGTTGGACGCGCCGTATCCTACTGCGTAAGTAGTGGGAACTGCGGCCACAGAAGACTGACGCACAATGCTTTGGGAAGACACAGCTCCATGGGATCCATAATTATTTGACGCACCATATCCAACTGCATAAGTAGTGGGCACAGCGGAAACAGAAGCATGACGTACAATGTTTTGAGATGAAACGGCTCCATGAGATCCATAATTGTTGGACGCACCGTATCCAACTGCATAAGTAGTAGGCACAGCGGAAACAGACGCGTGACGTACGATGTTTTGAGATGAAACAGCACTGTGGGATCCATAATTGTTAGACGCACCGATTCCAATTGCGTAACTTACGGGGGCAGCGGACACTGTGGTAAAGTGGGCAGGGGCTGCGGCAACTGTGGATTGTCGCACAATGTTTTGAGAGGAAACGGCTCCATGTGATCCATAGCTATTGCCATAGATATTGCTGGAAGCTCCATATCCAACAGCATAGGTTGTGGGAGCAGCAGATACAGTAGCGTAGTGAACGGGAGCTGCAGCTACGGAGGCATGGCGTACGATGTTTTGAGATGAAATAGCACCTACAGATCCGTAATTGCTGGAAGAACCGTATCCAATTGCGTAAGAAGCTGGTGCTGCGGAAACGGTGGTATAATGAGCAGGGGCAGCCGCACGGAGGATATTCTGAGAAGAAACAGCTCCGAATGATCCGTAATTGTTGGAAGAACCGTATCCAATGGAGTAACTAGCGGGGGCAGCGGCTACAGTAGCATGGCGCACGATGTTTTGTGAAGAAACAGCATGTGATGACTGTATTGGTGTCTGGTAGGAAATGGGCGCAGCATATGCGATAGGAGCTGCAGCTACCACATTTGTAGTGATAGAATGTGGCTGCTCATGACGGATGATGCTCTGAGAGGATACTGCAGCAGCTGATGAGTAGTGTGGTTCAGACACAAGACCCGCCGTGCACACCGCTAGCACGGCGCTTAGTAGAAGCACCTGAAAATATTTCAAATTTTTAAATTAAACTGTATAAAAAGCTATATAATAATGTGCTAAATATTTGTTGTTGATTTTTTTCATTTGTATTAATTATTTTTAGCATACTTACTTTTGTGAACATGTTTGTATGCATCTAAAATTGCAACTGATACATGTAAGGTGTACGAAGTGGATTATATAGTAGATTTATTTTGACCAGTTAGTACAAGGTCGACTACTCACTCATTTCTTGGTAAACATTGTGAGGTAAGCTCTTCTACTGATCTGGAATGGTGAAAGTATCCGAACCTTTTTTAATTATCTTGATTTCGTTGATATAACTCGAAATATAGTGATTAACCAACTAAAGTGACCTTCCATTTCACATTGGCCGTCAAGTTCACCATAACTAAGGATATAAGTGAAGGTTAAGAAACTAATATAAAGTATGGATTTTTTTTCTACTTTCTGCCTAAGTATAATAAATTATTGATTAAGTGAAATTACATGAGATGTATTTGATATATATCGCGAAATTTATTTACTGCAGTAGACCTATAGTCCTTTGGTTCTGTTATATCAGCGTACAGATCTACTAGGGGACGCCCAAAGCTTCGCTCGCGTAGAATTAGTAGACATTGCGGCAGCTTATTTTATGATTGCTACTTATTCTATTTTCTAGGGGATACCTAGGAAATAGAATGTGAGTCTTCGTGTTAACCCGAATAAATTGTTAACACATTATGCCTGGGCAAAAAATATTTCTCCTCAATTTAGTCAAACCTTTCATCCCATTTTCAACGGGATATAAATATTATTTTTATGTTTTTATTTTAACAAAATTCAACGAAAATAATTAAAATATTTTTTGTAAAGAATGTTTGTGCGAAATCCATACTAATATTATGAATGCGAAAGTAACTCTGTCTGTCTGTCTGTCTGTCCGTCTTGCTTTCACGCCAAAAAACTGAACCGATTTAAATGAAATTTGGTACACAGATAGTCTAGTCTAGAGCCTGAGAAAGGAAATAGGCTACTATTAAATTGGAAAAAAGTGTTGTAAAGGGTTGAAAAGGAGGATGAAATTATTTTGTATGAAACTATTGGCATTTTCAGAACTAGAAGCATAAAATTTATATTTTAGGCTGTTAATTAAAAATAAATAAATATGGCATTCAAAGTTTGTAAAAATGTTATCCTTAAGGGTGTAAAATAAACATAGGGGATAGCATATTTACGGATTCATTACAAAGTGGAGCTAAAGTTAACGCGTTAAGAAGAATCTATTATTATGTTTAATTCCACGCGAGCGAAGCTGCGGGTGTCCATTAGTTTGAAATAAATCGGATGAGATTTAACAAAAGTCCATAAAATTCTTCATACTTAGGGAATATCGATATTTTTCGTTAGTTAAAAAAGCTTAAACCCTAACCCGAAGTAAAATCCAAGTCCGTTCACGGGTTTTTAAGTGATGCCCGCACAGACAGAGAGATACACAATATTTTCAATGAACACATTTTTGAGTTCTAATTCATGAATAAATACACAATGTACAGAAAAAGTTCCTCTTCAGTTTAATAAAGTACCTACTAGTGGACGCCCGCTTGTCTTGTGTGAATTAGATATAACGATTTTCGTTTATAGTTCCTGTTCTTCTCATGGATATATCCGGAAAAACTCAACTCATTTAAGTACAAATACAAGAGGTATTAATGGGATAAAAGTACATCCATACGTCCAAATCCAAGCTTAGTATACATACATTTATAACACATTTGCTCGTAAAGGACCCCTTATTTCACCAATTTCAATATCGTAATGTAAAACGCACGGTTTTTTTTTTAATAAGGTAATAATAATATTGGCTGTTTTTGTGACTTTGCCTTAAAAAAAGCTCTGATGCGCGCGCATTGCTAATTTGTGTACAAGTAAAAATTATTTAAATTATAAAATGAAAACTGTAGACAATTCGAATTTGCTGTAATTTACAGCTGAGAAAAAATCAAATAATTCACTCAATCATCGAAAATAACGATGCCATAAGAACAATATTGATCAGTGAAATCGTACAATATGACTGTTCTGTCGTGGTTCTGCGGTGTTCCGCGCGCTTTTTCTTTTCGCTGTACTTGACGACATTTTCAAATAAAAACACTTTATTTGAAAATGTCGTCAAGTATTGATGAATTTATTAATTTATATCCTCGCAAATCTATATATATAAAAGGAGAAGGTGACTGACTGACTGACTGACTGACTGACATATCAACGCAGGGCCGAAAGTATAAGGGTTAGAAACTTGAAATTTTGCACAGGGGTTCCTTTCATAACGTAGGGGAGCACTAAGAAAGGATTTTAAAAAATTCACCCCCTAAGGGGGTAAAACGGGGGTGCAAAGTTAGTATGAAACTTTGCCGTTTTTGAAGTCAAGTGGGCAACCCGAACGCTAATTCTACGCGAGCGAAGCTGCGGGGCGTCCACTAGTATGTTATAAAACGTCGTATGACACGCGTGCGCTTTGATAATTACAGCCTCTGCTTTCTTGTAGCCCTCGCCTACGGCTCGGGCTAGCAATATCGCCTCGGCTGTAATTTTCAACTTACCGCACTTGTATCATAATGTACTATTACATTACATGTCATATTCTAATAACAACATTGTTTTAAAAAACTAAAAACACGCTTTTATAGATAACCGAACTAAAATGTTTCTTTTTTTAAATTATAAAATAAATAGACAAACAAATTAATAAAATAAATACTGCCTCAATGGTCTTGTGATCGCCCTTGTGACCGATTGGTAAGCTAGAGGTCCTGGGTTCGATTCCCGGGTCGGGCAACAACTATTTTTATTAATTTGAAATGCCCGGTAGCAGCTCGCAGTCTGGATTTGTGTCCGGCTTATGGCAATATGCTCACCAACTATTACATGGGACCTAAATATAACTGATGAAAAGTGGGTTTACTCCAACACATCTCTAGCCTACCTCTTCGGAGAGGTTCTCTATTCTGTTCTGTTGGTCGCTTGGTTTGTGTGGCACCCACTTATCTAGTTTTATTATCATTCTGATTTGACGCAAGTGCTTATGTTATTTAGACACAAAGCCCAAAGCCCGCAGCAAGCTCAGACGTAGATTGAATTGAATCCACTTCCATTATCGCCTTCAATTCGTATTTGTCGACAATGGTTACCGACCGAGCGCGATGCTCGTTCTTCAACTAAAATTTTCCAGATTTAAAAAGAATTAACCCAATAATGGACCGTGTTTAAGCAAGCAGTGTTACGCTCGTATACGTCGCTAATGTTTCGTGTTTGTTTGCGCATCAGTATTTCCACTATGGAACTCATATTCGATTGTTGTACGAGTTTTCAATTTATCCAAGCGCCAAAAATTAAAACAATTTTACAAAATCAAAACACTATCTAAAAACACATGATTGAATTTGAAATTAAAATAACACGGGTTTCGAATAAAATTTATTTGAAATTCGAATTACGTGCCAAATATCTGAAAATGCTGGTTATAAAAAGTCTAATTTAATAGGTAGTAAACATAATGTTAAAAAACTAAATTAAAAAAAATTGCTTGGTTTCCAACTCATGCATTCGCGGTTCAGCGCCAGAGCTTGCCAATAGGCAACGGAGAAGCTTGCTTTATATGGTGAAATTATCTATTCATAGACTGCCTCGTGCCTAGTGGTCGTAAACGTGCTAAGCTTGTGGTCATTGGTTCGGTCCCTGGGTAGAACAAAGTAATATTGGTAAACTTGAAATTTCTAGTTGCTACTACTCGTTCCAGTAGGAGCTCTCACGTGCGACCTAACTCTAACTGGTGAAAAGTGGTTGTATACACACCTCTGCTCACCCTTTCTGGGAAATACAGGCGTGATGTATATCACGTTTAGTGTAGTGTGTGTCTGACTCGTACTTACCAACCAAGTACAGCATTATATTGATGAAATGAGGCAAACGTTCATTAAATATTACTTCATGTCAGGGGTTTTATTTTATATCCAGTCGAAAAATTAAGGCCAAGTCAATGTAGACCGTTTATTTCTATAATAAATTAATCCTTATTTGTATGTGCAGAAATCATATCTATTCAATAGTGTGCGCGACCGTAGGCGGGGGCAGCGTGGACGGCGGGAGCGGCGTGCTGGGCGGGCGCGGAGTGGCTGACGACGGCGTTGAAACCGTTGTGGTCGTCGGCGGTGTAGTGCACAGTGCGGATGGAGCCGTCGGCCTCGTGCAGCGAGTACTCGCCCTGCACCGCGTCGCCGTTGCGGCTCTCGTGCTGGGACTTGTTATCGCCGGTCACACCGTCGGCTACAGAGTAAGCGAACTCGTAGTTGGGGTGAGCCTGAAATAAATTATCATTTTTAGTTTTTCGGTTTAGCATTTTTAAATTGTATAAATAATGTTTATGAATGATTCTCATTATAATCAATCTAAAATTTCAAAAATAATATTTCAAAGGCTTACATCATAAGGCTCAGGTTGATGGGCAACAATTCCGTGGGCGGGCGCGGCGACTACGGCGGAGTAGCGGGCGGGCGCGGCGGCGATAGCGGAGTAGCGGGCGGGCGCTACGATACCGTGGCTGACGATGTTCTGGGACGAGACAGCGCCTGAGGCATAGGCGGGAGCGGCTCGGAGAGCTACTGGGGCGGCCTGGTAGGCGACAGGGGCGGCCTGGTAGGCGAAAGGGGCGGCGTGGTACGCGACGGGGGCGACCGCGACAGCGCGGGGCTGCTCGTGGCGGACGATGCTTTGAGAGGACACTGCTGCGGCGGGCGAATAATGAGCCGCGGGCAAAAGACCAGCTGTAGCTACAGCCAGCACGGCGCTTACAATCACCAACTGCAAAATAAATGTTTACAAGTTAATAATAAATAAGAAATAAAAACCAAGCAATTATTTGTTTCAATCAATAATTGATTAACATCAATTTTTAATATTATTTTATACTTACTTTGGAGTACATGTTTGAATTGTGCTGTATGTGTCTACAACTGATGTATTGAGTGTGTAAATCGCTCATTTTATAGTTAACAAACGAAGCAAGGTCAACGACTTCACAAACAACAAATTATATCATACCAAAAAAAAAAACTGCACTGTGACCTGAACATGCAGTGATAGTTTGTAAGTTGCAAGTTTGAGAGACCTTGCAAGACTTTCCTTTGAACAATTATTCCTACGAACGATTGGTGGCCATGGCATTAGTTCCATATTGAGGTATAATAATATTTTTATCTGAACCGATTATCTTAATAAGTAATAAATTAAAAATTTGATAGGTAATATTAAGAAGGATTTTGAATAATTTAGGCCCAAGGTCTTTGTCAAGACAAATCAAAGAAGCCCAAACTCGATGGGGTTGCGCAGTTTTTTTACGGAGCACCTATGGCCAACTTCCGGCTACATCATCAGATTAGTTCTATTTATAGTAATATTGTATTGATCCGATTTACGTAATATGCATGCAAAATTTTATCTCAATTGGAAGTGTCCATCAAATTAAACTGGATAATTCAAGCATTTTCTGTTAGCAACAATAATAATAATTCTTTATTTCAAGTACCAATGAATGACTCATTCTTGTTACTAATACAAAATGACTTATGACCTATGTTAGTATTTAAACCGAAAAAAATTAACTCTAAAACCAAGGTGATGCGACTCAGCGCTGAGCCATTCCACTAGACAATGATTTGCTTGCTAATATTTTTACTCTGAACCTCTTGGAACATAATGAATCAATGCTCTTGTTCATATTATCGACTTAGTTAAGCAACGTTGGTTGCGGTCCGTCTGTGGAAATGTGACGGCAAATTGCAAAATTTCATGGGCGATTAGAAAGAAAGAAAGGGTAGCTCGAGAATAGGCTTCACTGAGTTGGTGACTAACCCTTCCCTTAATCTGCATTTGAGCAGCTTATTGGACTGTAATGCTCTAGACCACCCTCAGCTATGGATGTGGGAGAGACCCGTACCCAAGAGTGGAACCACTATGGGTTGAAGCTATGCTAGCCATAATAAGGTACAAGGCGTGTTCCAAACGCCACTCTGATATGGATATCTTTTTTGCTTTAAGCAAATACTATGCTCAGCCGTATAAAAGTTATCAGCTCTTTTCTAATTGATGAAGGAATAGGTATTAGCTAAATCCACAAGTCTGATCGAATTGTGTCACAAAGGTAGTATTTTATTGCAAAAATATGTTGGTAAACTTAACCTAGCAAACTTAAAGTAAACTTAAAGTCTGCAAAACTTAAAGTAGCGTCCATAGCCCAATGGCTCGAGATGATTCAATGTGATCGAAAGAGTTAAGCAACGACGGGCACGGTCGGCTTGTGGATGGGTGACCACTAGTGGCAATTCAATTCATGGACGCTACCGTGCGGAGGAGGCACGTAAAGCCGTCGGTCCCGGTTGTTTTCAATGGTGGAAACAGTCGTTAAGCCTTTTCGAAGACTTTCGGGTGGCTTAAGAACATTGGACACTATCTTGGCCACTAACCCCTCCACCAACCCGCATTGGAGCAGCGTGGTGGAGTATGCTCTAAACCTCCCGCAGCAGTGTCTGTGGGGGAGATCCGTGCCCAGCAGTGGGACGTCTATGGGTCGCAGCGAAACTTAACCTGATGCTCAAGCATCTCAAGGAATGTATAGGATAACTTCTCACTAACTTA
Source organism: Carterocephalus palaemon (assembly GCA_944567765.1). NCBI lineage: Eukaryota > Metazoa > Arthropoda > Insecta > Lepidoptera > Hesperiidae > Carterocephalus > Carterocephalus palaemon. The sequence continues at coordinate 5,225,736 of OX155643.1, read as the reverse complement.
CACAGAAAATAAGACCCTGCTAAAAAAACATACTATGTTTATCCTACATCAGCACTTTAAGTTTGAGATAATAAGAATTTATTATAAACAAATAAAATCAAGTATTAATTATAAACAAGCGTTGCCATGGGGGGAAGCTATTTTAATTTATTTATTTATTTATTTATGTAACAAAACTCTATCGTGTAAGCAACTGTACATTGGATAAATCCTGAAAAAAAAAAAAATATCAGGTGATGATAAATAATCGATAGGTACCTACTTAGGTAGGTAGGTAGGTAGATCATAAAATATTTCTTTAAATATTTTTTTTCAATTAATATTTTATTTATTGTCTGTGTTATTTATAAAGAAATTCCTGTGATAAAAAAATATTTGGCAGAATTAGTAATGCTAGGAAAGCACATAGTATGCAGGAATGCTGCTGGATCTTATCATTATTATCAATACCCTACTATTTCACCAAGTGGCTCAAATTATTTAGTTACGATTTGAATTAACAGAAATTCCGTAAAAGTGGAATTATATTGCTGCAATCCATAATTCTAAGATCAAATGTGAACCACGCTCGCTTAAATATAAACCAAATTAGAGTAGGTACCTCCAAGTTCTTAAGAATAACTTAAATCGAATTACTACTAACTATTAATAACATTTGTTTTTTTTATTTATTTTCATTTATTGGTACACAGAAGTTACAACAAACAATTATACTAAACTAGTGGACGCTCGCAGCTTCGCACGCGTTGAATTAGACATTCACTAACTTCAAAAACGGCAAAGTTTCATACTAACTTTGCACCCCCGTTTTACCCCCTTAGGGGGTGAATTTTCAAAAATCCTTTCTACTAAGAAAGTTCCTTTTATAAAGTAGGGGAGCTCCTACTTTATAAAAGGAACCCCTGTGCAAAATTTCAAATTTCTAACCCTTATAGTTTAGGCCCTGCGTTGATATGTCAGTCAGTCAGTCAGCTTCTCCTTTTATATAATTATATAGAAAGATAGCTACCATCTGTAAGCCACATAGGTTTGTAGTACATGATAATCTATAGACTAGAGTTATGTCTAGGGTATAAGTAGGTTCACAACATAACATTAGTGCAAATTATGATTATGGTTTAATACTTTGTCCGACTATTTGACCCAACCCAGTCTCAAGCGTTAAAGTCACGCCTATGACCACAAGACCAACGAGGTAGTCCTATAATAAGTGTGATAGAAAATAAGACTTTTCCGCACATCAGTAGGTAATTCATTTATTAGTCGAGGAACCAGGTAAGCATTCGTAGAAGTTTGCAGGTACTGCGTGGAGGACCTAGAGAGTCCAGAGCACCTCATCACACAATGCGGTGCTCTTGGGCGCCTGAGGAGCATTCATTTAGGAGCGCACGAATTGCATCCAGATGAAATCAAATCCATCATCATCGCCAAAGTTCTATCTTTCCTCAAAGAAGCATGACTAGATGGTGAATTTTAACTGGCTGTGGCCACAAATGATCAGGTATGGTCGAAGTGCTCGGAGCTGAATGAGCTCGAGCCAACAACTCCAAATAAAAAAAATAATATGTGTGCGCCCGGTTCACGCAGCTGACTGTGAACGACGGCTCTTGTGCATACAGGATAAATATTTTATTGAAAATGTCTTCTTTTATTAAATAGGTAAATAGGTATTTAAAAAACTTTTTTTAAGGTTTAACATTCATTTCAATAATTTTTAATTTAAAATAACGGTTTATGATACAAAGCGATTTAAAGTTGGTTTACAACTAATCTCGCAAATTTTCCTACGTATCATTTGACTTGCAGTTGGTTTTTTTTCTTTTTAATTGTGACAAGATACTCATTACAGATAACCATTACTTACGAGAGGTACACAATGCCACTTAGGCATAGTAGAAAGAAAAAAAAGAAAAATTATTTTAACCTTATTTATTTTAAATAAGTAATTATTAACTATTATCACTTATGTTCTCCAAACATTTCAAATTCTGTTCATATTTGAATCAGTGGTGGGCGAGGACATGAACGGGGGCGGCGTGGACGGCGGGAGCGGCGTGCTGGGCGGGGCCGGAGTTGCTGACGACGGCGTTGAAACCGTTGTGCGCGTCGGCGGTGTAGTGCACGGTGCGGATGGAGCCGTCGGCCTCGTGCAGCGAGTACTCGCCTTGCACGTTGTCACCGTCGCGGCTCTCGTGCTGGGACTTGTTGTCGCCGGTGTGAGCATCAGCTACAGAGTACGCGAACTCGTATCTGGGGTGAGCCTGCAGAAAAGAAAACAGTTGATTAATCCAAACTATAAGTAAAACATAGATAAATAAAAAATAAATTATGATATATGTTTAAATGATTAGCTTACATCATAAGGTTCAGGTTGGTGGGCGGCAACGAGTCCGTGAGCGGGCGCGGCGTAGTGAACTGGAGCGGCGTGAGCGACAGCCAGGGCGGGAGCGGCAGCCACGGTGGCGTGACGGACGATGTTCTGGGAGGAGAGGGCAGAACCGTGGGAGCCGGCAGAGTAGTAGGCGGGAGCGGCGACGGCGGCGTAATGCGCGGGAGCCGCGGCGACGGTAGCGTGACGGACGATGTTCTGGGAAGAGACGGCGCCGTGGGAGCCGGCAGAGTAGTAGGCGGGGGCGGCGACGGCGGCGTAGTGCGCGGGAGCCGCGGCGACGGTAGCGTGACGGACGATGTTCTGGGAAGAGACGGCGCCGTGGGAGCCAGCAGAGTAGTAGGCGGGGGCGGCGTTGTAGGCGACCGGGGCAGCGGCGACCAGATGAGTGGCAATGCCGTGAGGTTGTTCGTGGCGCACGATGCTCTGGGAGGAGACGGCGGCGGCCGAGGAGTAGTGGGGCTGGGACACGAGTCCCGCCGCAGCGATGGCCAGCACGGCACTGAAGATCACGACCTACAAAATTGGCAAAAATGTAAATTACACCTTACAAACAACACTACAAATAAATACAACTGCGCGGAATTAGGTGGCCATCTATGGCAAGAAGCTTACTAGAACAACTTTTTTTTTAAATTTACTTAGTAACATTTTATATTTTAGAACAGCATCTTACTTTGGAGAACATGTTGCTTGGATACTTTGTGATCACAACTGATATTTTTTGCATGCTGTTGGTTCGTTATATAGTTCATGAATTTTGAACGCTGCAAGGCCGACGAGTTCACGATTATCCAATAATTACCACTTACGTTGACCCAAAGTGCATAAGAAATTATGAAAGTTGTTAGTGGAGTAGGATTTGGTCCAGTTCAAGTATAAAACTATTTTTAGAACGGTAGATAGCGACTAATAATAAAAATTATATGTACGGTTATGTACATTTAAATTATGTTATCGATCTGTTGCACTACCTTGTTAGTTGGCAGCTCCCGTCACTATTAACTATGATATCTTTAAGTAAAAAATATGTAATTTTGCTCAAGTCCGGATTACATCTGTTAGATGTTAAGTAATCGAAATTGGATTAAATTAAAAACGGGCAAGTGCGAGTCTGACTCGCGCACGAAGGGTTCCGTACCGCTATCTATAAAAACGGCAAAAAATCATGTCTGTTGTATAGGAGCCCCCATTAAATTTTTATCTTTTTTTCTGATTTTTAGTATTTTTTGTTATAGTGGCAACTGAAACACATCACCTGTGAAAATTTCAACTGTCTAACTATTACGGGTCATGAGATACAGTCTGGTGACAGAGGGACAGACGGACAGCGGAGCCTTAGTAATAGGGTCCCCTTTTATCCTATGGGTATGGAACCCTAAAAATCAAGCAGAACATTTTCGCGAGTTCGGCAAGTTCGGCGAGTTACCATTAACATCTATTTAAAAATCGTCTTCGTTTTCTTTTATAGAAAACCGTAACTAAATCGCTCAATTAGTTTAACTTTAGGACATCATCAGGTGTCATCCTAAATATAAAATAATTAAACCTTTTTTTCGCTGAGGATTCCTTTGAAATGTACCCAGATATCGTGAGAGCGAGTTATATAGAATTCTCTTATCCCTCAGTGCCTTCCTCAGCACTAGTGATGGTTTCCGAGATCACAAAATCCGGTGGAACGAACCATTTTAGCTTCACCTCTGTGTTTCAATGTGAGAACACTCACACCGTCCTCTTTCTCCGGAAGTAATCGAAATTGGCCGTGCATTGGAGGCCGCTAGCTGTCTCTAGCTCCCACTATTTCTGCCCGCAACCTCAGAAGTGCCCTTTTAGTGCCCCCTTACGACAGGCTGGAAATATTATTGTCTATATTCTATCATAACTCACCCACATTTGAATTTTTCTGCAAGTTCAATCTCAGCTAGCCAATTTATACGTGCTTATGTATTTATCGCAAAAGTACCTACGAGTAAGTTTAAATAACAACAAAGACTAATAAAACTAAAAAAACACGTTTTTAATTATTACATTGTCATTTTCACATTCAAAGTTTCAAATTATAGGTACCGACGTATTGATGTGGGTTAAATTCACGTTCCAAGATTTCGTTACATACATATATGTTGCTGCACAGCTACCGCATATAAGGTTTTTATAGAAACACTAGTGCCCGCAGCTTCGCTCGCGTGGAATTAGACTTAATAATAGTTTCGTTTACACCTAGTAATATTATATAGCACTCAATATATGTCACTCAATGAACATGCAGCTTTCTAATGGTGAAAAAATTTTTGAAATCGGTCCAGTAGTTTTTGTGTGAAAACATTACAAACAAATATTTCCTCTTAATAATATTAGTATAGAAGTATAGATAGAAGCGGATCGGAGCACTCGAAGATCTTCATCCCCGCCTATGTCATTCACATACATACGTCCTGTTTGCGCCTGTCAAGTGTGTAGCAACATCATCATTCGGACTATATATAATGCGTCTATAAAGTGTGTGGAAGCATCTTAATTCGGACTATGTTATCTGTGCAAAAACCTTAAATGACAAGTGACATGTAAAACTGCATATTCAATAACTCAAATTCGAATCTTCCAACGAGTCAAGTTACATACAAGTACAAGTGAAATCAAGAAATAAACTTCTATCAGCTTCATCCAACGTGAAGAGGTACTAAAGCACAAAAATCAGCGTGCATTTGGGCTCAAGCTCAAACACGTCCTACATACTCGTACATACCAAGCTAGTAAAAGCGTGTTTAAATGTTCTAAGTTTTGTGTTAGGTCAACAAAGATCTTATTTTTCAGTGCTTATCCTAGTCCTGATCCAGTATAATGTATTTTAATTAGGTATTTACTGGAATCCTGCTACCATTGAGCTAAGGGATTGTGCACTGCCATTTTTTGCAAGTTAACCCTGAGATGGTGAAAGTGTGCGACAGACCGATGGGTATCCTTTTCGGGAGGTTAAGTACACACAAAAGTTTTTTTTTTTCATTAATGGTATCAAGTTTGTTGCAACGGAAATTCTTTGTTTTAAATTTTGGTTGAAACCATGAAACTGCCATAAACATATTATACTCGCATGTGACTCTAAAGCAATTTTTATCACCTATACAATATTCTTGTTCCTTTAATCAACTATATACTATCTAAAGATACAGCCTTTAAATTGCTATCTAATGTTCACAATCGCCGGAGAAAACAATCGCTAAGACTTGTCGAAGACCTTCGGAACATTTGACACTATGTTGGCCATGAACCTCTCCACCAATCCGCATTGGAGCAGCGTTGTGGAGTATGGTCTAGACCTCCGCAGATTTGCCTGTGTGGGAGACCTGTGCCCAGCAGTCGGACGTCTATGGGTTGCAGCGTAGCTTAGTTTTAATTAGTAGCAGAGTTGGCGAAATAAATGGATGTCGTTTTAGATATCATTTGAAGCAAACTTGCTCAGTTAGCCTGGAGTCTTGACTAATTTTGTGCAATGTGCAATACACTAATATGCACTGACACCCACGTGAACCCGTTATATGGCGTGTTTGAGGTTTAACAAGGTCGGGTTATCGAGATACTTTATCTTCAGTATAATATTTCACCAAATTTTAGGTAGCAATTTCAAGTGAAGCATTCTCGTCGTATTATTATGCCCTCTACTATGCTATAGAAAAATATTTTGTTAACTTAGTACCTAACTCAAGAGCAACCTTTTCATTCAGTTAGTATAGGTACTATATTATATATAGAATATTTTTTCAGAATTTTTATTAAGGGGCGTTATAATAACGAGTTTGAACTCAAAAAACTGTCTGTGCACGCAACACGTAAAACCTAAGCGAAGAAAAGAAAAAAAGTTAAATTACTGCAGATATTTAGTGTGTTTTTGACCTGGGATTAAGAATAAAGTTAAGTACTAAAACATAACTAAATAAAACACTGATAGATTATATTCTGTTTCACCATAAGGGGTACCTTTAGTTTTCTATAATTAAATCCACAAAATCCCCAGGATTTGTGCATGATTAATAATTCACTGTTTTAACTTGTTTACACTATAACCACCAACGGAATTTGGCGAAATCTTTGCAAACAGGTAGAAATTAATCCGATTACCATCAATCGGAATTACCATATAAGATACCTTTCTTTCCGGAAAGATTACCCCTAGAGATGTTTAACATGTTTAATATTTCAATGTAATTGATACCAAATGATAGGTTTATGATATACCGTAGTTTCACAGCCTTGAACGGATTTAAATTAAACTTAGGACACGATAGATTACCTCTTAGCATACCTACCCTTATTTCGGGAATCCATAAATATTTTTTTAAGGGATGTTATAAATAGGCTGTACTTGCAGGTTGGTGGATGGATTGCTACTACTAAGAATCTTCTAAGAATAGATAGGTAGACTACAAGCTACATAATAAACCAGCTAGTTAGTGAATAAAAGAGAAAGATTTGAGGTAGCCTTAATTTATTTGCCTATTACTATTAAAATATGTAGTCATTGGTTTAGTGGTGGTAGGCGAGATGGGTGGGCTGGTGCGCGGGCGCGGGCGCGGCGTGCGCGGCGTGGCCCTCGCGGTGGACGACGGCGTTGAATCTGTGAAAAGTACAGTAAAATATAATAAAGTAACACATGATTTGGAAAAGACAACACAAAGTCGTTACAAAATCAAAATAGAATTTAGATTTAGATTTGGAAAGTAAAATATGAACTGCCTCGGTGGTCTAGTGTTCGCAAGTGTGAATGCGAAACTAGAGAAAGTTCGATTCCCGGGACGGGAATATTTTTCGGTTCATAACTTTAAATTCTCAGTAATAGCCCGGAGTTTAGAATTGTGCCCGGTGTATGGCAATTGGCTTACCATATAATTATATGGGACTTAATCATAACTCGTGAAAAGTAGATGTGTATACACTATACATACACCTCCACACACCCCTTCGTGACATACATAAATTATGTTACGTTATAAAATGTGTACAAGTACCTACAAGTACAAAGTACAATCTTTTATTTTCAAAAGATCTTTAGAAGATGATAAATATCTCAACACTTACCCGGAGTGCGCGTCAGCGGTGTACTCGACGCGGCGGACGGTGCCGTCGGCCTCGTGCAGGCTGTAGGAGCCGTGCACGGCGTCGCCCTCGCGGCTCTCATGCTGGGACTTGATGTCGCCGGTATGGGGGTCGTTCACGGAGTATTGGAAGGCATAGTGAGCTGGCGCCTAGTGGATATGAAAATATATTAATCTATAACACTAAAAAGTGAAATCGAATTCTAGGGATGATATTTTAAAATGGTTATGATTGCCGAAAGTAGGAGACGGCAAATTGTTGTTGTGGAGATATGCAATGCTTACGTGGTAGTCGACGTTGTGTCCCTGGGAGACGTAGTGGGCGGGCTGCTGGTGCTGCAGCACGACGGCCGGCTGGTAGGCGTGCGCGAGCAGGGGCGCGCGCTGCTGCTGGCCGTGCCCCTGGTGCAGCACGATGTTCTGGGAGGAGACGGCGGCGCCGTGGCCGTGCCCGTAGCCGCCGTGGTACTGTGCGGCAGCGACGGCCAGGACGGCGGTGGCGATCACGATCTATAAAAATTCAGAAGTGTTCAACAAATGTAGGTACATTACATGTAATGTGTTAAGGTACTGGTTGCTGATATAAAATTTATGTAATCACTTATCACACATAATTATTTTATTCAGTTTCACAAATTAAAATTTAACATTTATTTAATTTACGGTACAGGTTTATTATAACGAATTTATGAGAGTAATGTAATATTATAATGTATCATAGAATTATACCTATATAGAACAATAATTTTGCTGTTCTTTTTATAGGTTCTCGGAGAATAATCAGGTACAAAACCTACCTTTGAAATCATATTTAATATTATGAATAATATGGTCCTTAACTACTGATTGTTATTCGATAACTGATACATTGGCATAAGTTGCTCGAGTTTTTATACAAACCAATATTTGTAGGACATGTAATGAGCAAGATATTTCTTAACCTGAAACAAGTTTGTCACAGAAAATAAGACCTTCGGTGTTAATCACCCTCGGTGTTAATCAACAAGTATTTCAATATACTAATAAGAATTTTTTTCTCTAGTATCTTCGCTTTGTTTTGCCTTACTATTAAATCTTTTTATCCGTGAACTTAATAATACCTATGTAAAAGTTTATTATTTTTTCTTCATTAAGCTTGGTAGGTAGGTAAGTAGACTGTATTTTTTGAACGTAGTAGCAGCGTCCATAGCCCAATGTCTCGCGTCGTTCGTGATCGTCAGAGTTAAGCAACGAAGAGCGCGGTCGATTTGTGGATTGGTGACTGCTGGTGGCAAATTTCAAGGGTACCTTGCTTCTGAGGGCACGTTAAGCAGTTGGTCCCGGTTCTTTTCAATAGTAAAAACAATCGCCAAGCCTTGTCGAAGGCCTTCGGGTGGCTTGAGAACATTCGACACTGTATGCTCTAGACCTCCCGCAGCTGTTTCTATGGGGGAGTCCCGTGCTCAGCAGTGTGATGTCTATGGGTTGTAGCTTTTTATATTTTGAACATTCCAGAATCATGTGTTTTGACATCTGATGTGGAAAATTCTAACCGAGTGGCTGCCACGTATGACAGACTATAATATGATCAGCATTGCAGCATTGCAGTGCAGTGCTGTGCGCGCTCGGTATCGGACATACGCACTGCACTTACGAATATAATATTTATATTCGCGATTTGCGCGGCGTCTGCCGCTGCATGTTACCATGGCTATGAGTTCAGGACAACTCATAGCCAATGAAGTGCTGGCGTTTCTGCAGCATGCCATCGATGTCATGGACGAGGTCAGCATATTGCAGATCGTCAAGTCCAACTTCAAGGATGAGGAAGTCTTAACAGCAAAGACGCTCCTATATCGGTCGCTCGGAATGATCGACCAGATGCCATCCCACAGGAGGGAGGGTGAAAAAGGGATCCAGGAAATCATCGATCTCCTGAAGGTGACTGATCCCGACGACGTGCCTAGTTTCGTGGCGAAGGACTTAAGCAAGTTACCGCCCGTCACGTTCGACCACGTCGATGTCACCAGGCTACTGAAGGACATTACGACCTTGAAGGCAAGCCTGGCAGATGTGGTGTTGAAGTTGGAGTCGTCCCAAGAAACCATCGGGGACCTGCGGGCTGAAGTGGCGTCGTTGCGAAATGCATTGGCCGTCACTAGGTCACCAGCGGAGGTCAACAACATCAACACGCGTCGCGGAGCACACGTCGCATCGCCATCGAGTTTTGAGTCAGCGAAACTCGACTCGACACCGATCGCTGTCCCCGCGCGAGTCAGCGGTAACGTAGCCGCTGCCCGTCCCACACCTCCCCCCTCGGAGGTGTCGCCTGTTGTAGTGACGTCAACGCCTCAACGTGACTACGCCGCGGCTGTCGCACGCCAGCAACCCGAAAAGCGGGCTACATTGAGGACTGAGAGTGGTAGCGGGAAAACCCGCAACGATCCCCCTCGTAGTGCAGTGCCTAAGCAACAGACTGACAAGGATGGCTTCACAAAGGTGGAGCGGAAGAAGAGGAGGCCTCCTTGTCGTAACCAAGTTGGCACTGCACCGACAGGACACAACCATCTCGTGCGTCCTGCAGTCCCAGTGACGTATATTTACGTCTCACGGCTCCACTTCACCACGAAGGCCTCCGACATCGCAGAGTACTTGGAGGTGAAGACGAAGTTCCGGTTGAGGGTCGAAAAGCTGGAAGCGCGGAAAGCAGTCGATTTTAATTCGTTTGTTGTCCGCGTTCCAACTGAACATCTGTCGACCTTCCTGGACGCAGAGCTGTGGCCGAGGGGTGTCGTGTTCCGCAAATATCGCGGACGTCGGCGGCCTCCGAGTGTCACCGGACCCGCGCCTGCTGGCGCGACTTAGAATTAAGTTTTAATTATGTATGTTAGTCTATAAGGTATTTGTTTTATGGGCCTCGTGCCTGAAATAAAAGATTATTATTATTATTATTATTAGCTGTGTGTGTGCGGGAGACCCGAGCCCAGCAGTGGGACGTCTATGGGTCGCAGCGAATTCTGAAAATGTGATCAGAATGGAGATGGAAGGGATGCACTGAGCACTGAGCAGCATCAAGGATGCTAGTGACAAACTCCTTTTAGGCTTTTTAGAATTCCGTACCTAAAGGGTGGAAAACGGAACACTATTACCTATTACCTAATATACCTCCGATCTCTGTCTGTGTGCCAGTCACAGTCTTGAACGGAAATAGGTTGACACATGAAACGTTCACAGAATGCGTGTTACTGTATGCCGCTATCACAACAAATTATAAAAAAAGTGAGAAAGTTGGATCCTAAAGAGGGACCCCCAAACAATAAACCTTAAAAAGAGGAGTTTTACTACTGGAGGTATGGAAGAAAGTCCATTCCTCTATCTTAGGAACCGTTACTGGTAGAAACTTGAAATTTTTACAATGTAGGTAAGTACGTATCATTTCAGCCTCCACCACGAGAAATAACAAAATAGTCCCATAGGTATAAGAAACTAACGCATTACAAAGTATTATTGGGTTTTCTAACTTGAAATTTCTAGTAGTAGCTAGGAGTCTGGATTTATGTCCGGTGTATGGCAATAGGCTCACCACCTATTTATTACATGGGACCTAAACATAATTGAAAAATGGTTGTTTAACACACCTCTACTTACACTTTGTAACGAAACGAACTTCTTACTCTGTACGCAATGACCGGGCACATTCGATAGGCCCGAGCGGGTAGATGGTATGGCCGCGCGGGGAGAGGTACCGAGCCAGTAGCTGCGCGCGCGACCATCATTCGTGCGGAGATCGAGTGCACGGCGGCACAATAATAGGCTCAGCTTTAGAATATGCAACACCACAAATCGGATATGTACTTCTTTCACAGCTAGAACTCGTTATGAGACGTCCATTCACAAAATATCTCAGCGCGGAGACGCGCCGTTTAGGAGAAAAAAATTATTAAATTTTCTATACAAATTCGTTCGTACACAAACACGATTACTACGCGCCATCACAATAATAGAGTTTAAAGATCGATTACTCTGTGGTTGTCACTGGGATGCGTTTGATTTCACTTTTTTTTATAACCAAAACCAAATTTTTTTTATGCCAAAAATTTATGATAAAAAATTTAGTTTTAGTTTTAAATCTGGTTTAAAAAATGTCGGGCTTAATTAGGCTAGTTTCATTTTTTTGTATAACTAAATTTATATCTTGTTTGAAAAATGACAATATGAAGTTGTGTGTAATCGAAAGATTGGCTGGTAGAATATATAAGGAGAACAAATATAAGAAAAAAGTATGGGGATGAATTCGAAGAATTAATCAACGCCGTAAAATATGTGTATAAATTTTAATAAAGGTATTTTTTATATGTAACATAAGTGTTTTATAATCCATCCATTTATCCTCAATTTAATCTAAATAAATCATTTCTAACCTTGATAGATAGTAAGCGGGGGGAACGGGGGGCCGCAGGCCCCCCGGAAAAAAAAGGGGGGCTCGGGGGGCGAAGCCCCCTGCCAAGAAAAAACGACACAATTAACTCCAAATTTTGTTAGGTTAGGTTCAGGTTTTGTCTATGATTATTTACGCAAAAAAAGGAACCCCGCTTGCGGGGTTCCGTCGACATTTGTGACAGAGTCCGACTTGTCTGATACGAAATTATGTTAGATTAGGTTAGGTTCAGGTTGGGTTTTTTATAATTTAAAAAAAAAAGGAACCCCGCCCAGCGGGGTTCCGTCGACATCTGTGACAGGCTTCTGATATTTGTGTTTATGTGATTTTTTATCCACTATCGAGTACAAACTACAGAGTTACGTCTATCGAAAAAAACGAAAAAAAAAAAATACATTCAAATTATGAATTTTGTTAATCGAAATTAAAATATGAAATAAGATATAGTATCCCCACCTAGTCTGTTTGAGCTTTTGAAGCTCACCCTGTTTAGTGACGCTGTAAAGGTCGGCGTGACCACACAGTAAAAGGCCACTCGAAAAAAGAAAACAACATCTGTGGAAGTTAGTGCTCCTTGGTGTATATCTATTCTGTGAGTTAGTGTCATGGCATATAATAGTCGTGTTTATTTACGAAATTGTATGGAAACTTTAATAATTTTTTTCTCATGAACCGCGCGTCTCCGCGCTGCGAAATTTTGTGAGTGGACGTCTTCTAACGAGTTCTAGCAGTGAAAGAAGTACATAGCCGATCTGTGGTGTTGCATATTCTAAAGTGCTTCCCAATAATAATATCACGTTGGTTATTTGTTACAACGTTTTGCGCATAGATTTAATACTTGTGCGTAATTTGTTAAATTACTTGTGTGTAAGTGTGTCCCCGTATTAGAGTAAGTTTCAAATGGCACATAAACTTATTTTTTCCACCATATTTGCTGTGTTCGTTATGTTCTTACTGTTTAACTTCTTTTGCATCAACCTGTTAGCTTAACTTTCTTATACATTTCGTTGTGGAACTTATATTTCAATATTAAATAATCACTTGCTAAATTTTTTTTATCTACCGCAAATAATTATGAATTAGCACAACCCGCACTTACTTTTCAAAATTTAAACGTAAATTATGATAATATTGTTTCTTTTCTCCTTTTGGCTTTCCGCTCTTCAAGCATTTTAGGAAAATGTAAACTCCGATCTGGTAGCTTCCACCTCGTCAAAACTGCTATTGTGTGGTATTTTCTTTTGTGTGACGTATTGGTGGACTCCCAGATCGGAACGTTGATAAACCAGATGATAATCATTTGGTTTTATCAATTCCAGGTGCCACGGTTGCACTAGTATTGCCATCCCGCTTGCGCCCTGCAGCCGCGCTCTCGTCGTTGGCCCAATTACACGGTCGAGCCGGCCATCTCCGTCTGTCCCGCTGCGCGCTCTAGTGCTGCGGAGTACTACACACCGTTCGGCACCTGACAACGTCTCCGTATCCTGGGCTGTTCTACCACCTTCAGCCGGACTTCGCGTCCCCAGGGGAGTACTGCGCTGCGGAAGTGGAAGCAGATTAGGCCGTACACCCACGACCCTATAAATTTTATGTGTCGATCCGACTGTACACGGGGTAATATAATATTTTTTTTATTATTATACCTGTCGCCATTACCTTGGGTCTTTTATTTACCCATTACCTGTAAGTAGGTTGAGACCCAAGGGCCAGTTTACGGCACAACTTTCGGTGAAATACAGGCGTTATGTTATGTTACCGCACTAGAAGGTATTTCTTATAGTGATGGAATTAACAAAAGTATAGGGTTATCGAAAATAAAACAGACTTATTAAAAAGGAAATGAAAAGTTATGTATTTAGTAAATCACATAAATAGTGAAATTATTTTAAACTTATATAATTGAAAATTATTTGCGGGATAAATCAGTTGTAAATCAGAAAATAAGTACTATTCTAAAAAAGAAATCTTATTGGTCGTCGGATTTTACTTTCTCAAATTAAGTTAACTGTGTATGTAACATAAAGAATTTTGCTCAGACTCCTGAATAATTCATATACCATTCAAAAAAGCCTTACGGCGGTGCAACAGTAAGTTATAACACAGAATAATAGTGTTATAATTAAAATCCTTATTACCTACTTGCGTGTCGTTATTTTTCATGTGGTTCCTATAAACTGAGTTTTTTTTTCCATTACATGTAATTAACATAATTATCCTGAAACCCTACCAAAGGTACTTCATGAGTTGCACAAACGGGTTACCATTGCCTTAGCGGACAATCATAAAATAACAAAATTCATATCATCTTGGCATTTTGTGGCATTATAATTAGGATAATATACCTCTATACAAAGATACATTTGCAACCTTCATTAAGATTCCACAATGCGATGCTCCATCACACTGACTGCCGTATATAATAAATATAAATAAATACCTTCCTCGTCTAGGACCTCTGAACACACTATTGTTCAGAGAGAGAAGGTATCTGTTTAGCCAATAAAGATTGTTACTAGTAAAAAGATCTCAGGATCTTAATGTAAATGTCTATTAGATTTTATTATGTGCGTGTCCGTCAGTATCAAAAGGGAGAATGGGAATAACCTAGAAGTGTGTGTGTTACAATTACCTTAGATTACATACGTATATGAGACCAAAAATCGTCAATCGCTACAGTTAATCATTATACGCATTATATTGATACAGAAATAACTGAAAGGTGAAATTTATATTATATAAAATTATTAATCATGACACCAGTACTTTTATTTTGAGAATATTATGTGAATAGCATATAGTTCATCATTATATTCTCTTCTTTCATCAAATGATAATGATTCCTGTCTGATGAAAATAACTAGTCACTAATGACTATTTATTTTATGTAATCAGCCTATATAAATTGTGATCTTGATGACTACGGAAAGGTTTGCTGTATTCTATTCCATATATTAGCATATAAAATATATTATATATATGTATATATGTACTATTTTTGTACAGATTAGGATATAATATACCCGATTTTTGAATTAAGGTGTAAATCTGATTTGTTATCATTTTTAAATTCCTATTAAAGAAGATGACGACACGCGTCATCGACTACAGTAAAAAAAAAAACCAGCAATAGAGCCAATGTGGCACATATCCGAAGCGTCAATAGACCAATTGCTCGCGTCACTCTTATGTGATCGACCGACTTAAGCAACGTCGTGCAAAGTTGGTTTGTGGATAGGTGACCGCTGGTGACAAAATTTCATGGGCACTTCCGTGCTTCGGAGGGCACGTTTATTCGTCAGTCCCGGTTATTTTCAATTTTAAAACAATCGTTAAGTCTTGTGGAAGACCACCCGCTGCTGACTGACCCATGCCTAAGAGGCAAGAGAGGAGGGGAGGGAGGACTATGGGTTGCAGTGTAGCTTAGACACATAGTCCTTAAAATTTTCCACATTCATTAAAATTTAGGAGATATTTGGAGGAGGAAAAGACATTTAAAAAGATAGAAAAAGTCGAGGTAGCCTTAATTTATTGCTTAATATTACTATTAAAATATGTAGTCATTGGTTTAGTGGTGGTAGGCGAGATGGGCGGGCTGGTGCGCGGGCGCGGGCGCGGCGTGCGCGGCGTGGCCCTCGCGGTGGACGACGGCGTTGAATCTGTTGAAAGTATTAAAAATTAGATTAAGAGCGCTGAAAGATGTCAAAACCCCAATAAAGAACATAAATATTTCAGAGTATAGGCCAAAAAATAAACTTCGTGCGCACGCAAATGCAAATTGCGTGTGGGGAACAAGCGCTAAAAACAGTGCTCAACGTTTTTAAGCGATTGTTTTTACTAATTTTTTGTTTTGTATTAATTGCAATTCCATGTTGAGGCAAAGAATATGAGATTTTCGAGCGTCCTGAATCAAAACGAACTCATGTCAAGGAGTGCAGATTCACGAAATATCCTCTGAGAATCTGCACGGAAAAAATTTCAGCCGTTTTAAAGAATTTAAATTATTATGAGCTCCAACTACGATTATATATGATTTCTAACCCGGAGTGAGCGTCAGCGGTGTACTCGACGCGGCGGACGGTGCCGTCGGCCTCGTGCAGGCTGTAGGAGCCGTGCACGGCGTCGCCCTCGCGGCTCTCCTGCTGGGATTTGATGTCGCCGGTGTGGGGGTCGTTCACGGAGTATTGGAAGGCATAGTGAGCGGGCGCCTAGTGGACATGAAAATATATTAATCTGTAACACTAAAAAGTGAAATCGAATTCTAGGGATGAAATATTAAAATGGTTATGATTTCAGAATGTAGTCGACGGAAAATGGTAAAGAAGGAGATATGCAATGCTTACGTGGTAGTCGACGTTGTGTCCCTGGGAGACGTAGTGGGTGGGCTGCTGGTGCTGCAGCACGACGGCCGGCTGGTAGGAGTGCGCGAGCAGGGGCGCGCGCTGCTGCTGGCCGTGCCCCTGGTGCAGCACGATGTTCTGGGAGGAGACGGCGGCGCCGTGGCCGTGCCCGTAGCCGCCGTGGTACTGCGCGGCGGCGACGGCCAGGACGGCGGTGGCGATCACGATCTGTTGTAAGCACGATTTAAAGGTTAGCATACGTGATATTTATCATTACACTCCACAGTTGTTATTTATTTGGCACTGCAGGCACATAAGCACGTTGAACGTACACCACCAAACTTTAATTTCCATTTTAGGATCCAATGTTTTTCCGGTTTAAATTATATAGTCCCCATACTCGTAGAATCGCAATACTTAAGAGGACACAAACACTTCTAATTGGTTTTTAATAGGATTAGGTATTTTTAACTTATTTCACTCGCTCACACTTTATATTCACAAATATAATTACCTTGGAAATCATGCTGATTATATTTAGTTCAGTGGTTATTAACTACTGAATGTTATACGATAACTGATACTCCGAGAAGAATTACGAGCGTATTTATATGGTCACCATTTGTGGGACATGTATACGAACAATTTGATTGAGCGACATAAGACATCTGAAACAAGTTTGTTACAACAATCAAGGCCTTCGACAATATACACGAATTATTACATTATTTAAATATTATCATTTTTGAGTACTTCGTAAACCTACACACAACTTTCACTTGAACTGACCTTATTAATTCTATCAATTAGCAAGAATCTGAGTTTTCTAATCATATGTCTTAATTTTTGATCGATTTATTTAAAAAATTACTTAATAAGTACATTATGCAATGCTCATACAAACTTGACCCCAGTAATTCTAAAACAAATACTGGAAGTGGATTTTAGGGTCTAAATAACATTTTCACAATAGTAATGAAATCAAAGCACGGACACTTTTAAATATTAAGTACTCGTAAATATGTAAAATATCATCAGAATCAGGAACGTTATTGCCACTTCTGTCCAAACTTTGAGTTGACCATGAAATAAATATAATATTTAACTATAACTACTAAAAAACTAAATAAAACTAACTATTAAAATATCAAAAAGCCGAGTTCAAAACTAACACACACAGGGCACAGGTCCCTCAGTCCACAGTCACAGTTGAGGGAGTATGAGAGCATACTCTTCCACACTTCCCCAATGCGGATTGATTTGTTTATTCTCGTAATTTTTTTAAATATTTTTCAGTCAGGCGGGCAGTTTATTTCATATCAACATGAAAATTGGCCGACCGACTACTAACAACACCGACACTACAGGGCAATTAAAATAACTATTACTAACATTGCTATTACTACCCTTATTTTGCTTGTTTACTACTCTAAGGAGTGTGTAATTTTTCATGAAATTTATATGGCACTTCCTTCGGTGTATGTCCTACCAAAATCAAAATCGGTTAATAAACAACATTAAAAAAAAAATGCAAACAGTCGAACATAGAACCTACGCTTTGATTCGAAGTCGGAAAATACTACATCTTGGATTGAAATGAGTTTGAAGTGAGTTGTGAGTTAGGCCTTCAAATATTCATCGGCCACTGACTAGGTTTGGTACTCACAATGCAATTTTTTCTATAGATATAACTCCTCCATAGAATTTTGTGCAGAAAATTGTGCTCATAATCAAATGAACAAGGCTTGTTGCCCTGCGCGGCTATGAGTGAACAAGTGTCGAAAGGATTGTGATGATGGATGACGATGACTCAAAAATTTTACTGTGATTCGAGAACTCGCTTAAAGTTTGTTATTTCAAACGAACATTAAACTCTTTTTAAAAGCTTTTATTTAACTTCACTCGTATGTATGTCCATGTCCTGGAATCATGCAATCAATATTTCACCCACTTCCACTGAAGCTATCGAGCTGAAATTAGGCACACATATTAGGTTCCGATGACAATGCATGAAAATAACATAAAAAGTTGTAAAAGCTTTTTAAAAAAATATTTTTTTACAGTATATTTTCATAATAAATCAATGATTGTAGGTGACATAGTTCAACGGGTCATCTAGTCATATTTCATACGGTTAAACCAAGACGGTAATCCAAATTGTTAATCTTACTGATTGAAATTCATTTTATAACATTCGTGTCAATTCCAACAGCTCCTGTTTTAAAGTATTAGCACAGAATAAATTATATGTATGTGGGTACTCTGGCATTAGTTCGTACTCTCATTTTGTTTTGTGCTGATGTTTGTAGATTTATATTATAACGTGGTCGAAAGCAGATTTTTGCAAACTTTAAATTGTAATGCTTTCATGAGACGAAGATGAAAAATTTAGAATAAACTTCTGATGACTGCACAATAAGTACTATTGACAGAGCATCATAGGTATGTATACTCGTACTCTATGTATCTTTATATTAAATGCTCGTTTACTGTAAACATGCAAGGGTTGCTCAAGTAAAATAAGTAAGTCTTAATACCTTGATCACAATTTTATAACCATCTTTCAATGAATCTTTAATTACTAACGGGAAACTATTTACGTGATTTTATTAGTATGATGTATGACCGTTCTGTTTTTTTACAATATAGCTTTGACTTAATTTGTTAGTCAGTGATTGTAAGGTAAATCTTGGAATGTGGATAATAATAACTATCTTTCATAATCATAATACTTAAAAAAATAAAATAAAATTTTACGTGTTCCGATCATAGGTAGGTTTTAGGTGGTAGAGCCTATAGGGAACCATATAGGTTTTACATTAAACCTATTTTGTTCCATATAGAGATTGCCCGGGGCAATATCACCGCCCGTCACGGTACCTTGGACCATTTCTGCCGGGTAATAATTGTCTTTAAGGCAATTGTGGTCCGATTGGAAAGGTGTGGTTTTCTGTTAAACTTTTTTAGAGCCGACCATCTTAGTCCTCAAGGGTAGCAACACATTTGTGACTGATAATTACTAATTGGACTGACAATTAATCATCACAATCCATTCTTAGTCCCACTAAAACAAACAATATTTAAAGCGTATGTTCTAAATTGTTCTAAATTAGAAAAAGAAAACCCGCGACTTAATATGTTTATTCGCAGCCTAGTCAACTTTTTAACCAACACACAAGGCTTGTTTATTATGGTAGTAATTCCGGGCCTTAAATCAAAATTAGCTTTACTGTAAAGCACACCGCCAGCGCTATAATCTTTGTGTAGTAAAGCTTCATGTCATCTGAGTTACCATAGAGCTCATGAAATATGGAATGCATGCGAAGGTTGGACTATTTCAGGAGCTTCTCTTGATTTAAGGGAATATTTGTTTTGGAGTATATTTTTTAAAAGCTTTTATTTAACATCACTCGTATGTATGTATGTATATATGTATTGCCTTGCAATCTTGTAATCAATATTTCACCCACTTCCACTAAAGCTATCGAGCTGAAATTTGGCACACATATTTGGTTCCGATGACAATGCATGAAAATAAATTAAAAATAATAATAATAAAAAGCTTTTTTAAAAATAATATCACATTTATATTTCTAATGTTTAAACGTCAATACTGTCAAGTCAATCTGGTTTGAAATAAAAAATAATTTTTGGTGAGGGTTAAAACAAAAGAAAAATTACTTATATTTATTTAATTGCTTATAAATATAGGGGTTCGACTAGAAGTAAGTGATCATTGGTTTCAGTGGTAGGCGAGATGGGCGGGCTGGTGCGCCGCGGGCGCGGCGTGTGCGGAGTGGCCCTCGCGGTGGACGACGGCGTTGAATCTGAAAACAATTAGAATTAAATGAATAATTTCATAAATTTTAATAATGCAAATTTGGGAAAGATAGGAAGAATTGTCCAAATTTATTATCAGCTTTAGTATGACAGGTAGTAGACCAGAAGATATCCCCCAAAATTAATAGTCATATATATAAAAATCGGTTATTTTACTGAAGTGTCGGCTCGGCTCTTGTGCTTATTCTCGTGCATGCTCGAAAAGAACCTTATATGTCGTCGTCATCCTCTTCACGGCTCTCGTGCTGGGACTTGATGTCGCCGGTGTGGCTGTCAGATTAACTGGACTTACCCGGAGTGCGCGTCAGCGGTGTACTCGACGCGGCGGACGGTGCCGTCAGCCTCGTGCAGGCTGTAGAAGCCGTGCACGGCGTCGCCCTCGCGGCTCTCCTGCTGGGACTTGATGTCGCCGGTGTGGGGGTCGTTCACGGAGTATTGGAAGGCATAATGAGCGGGCGCCTAGTGGATATGAAAATATATGAATCTATAACACTAAAAAGTGAAATCGAATTCTAGGGATCAAATATTAAAATGGTTATGATTTCCGAAAGTAGGAGACGTCAAATTGTTGAGAAGGAGATATGCAATGCTTACGTGGTAGTCGACGTTGTGTCCCTGGGAGACGTAGTGGGCGGGCTGCTGGTGCTGCAGCACGACGGCCGGCTGGTAGGCTTGCGCGAGCAGGGGCGCGCGCTGCTGCTGGCCGTGCCCCTGGTGCAGCACGATGTTCTGGGAGGAGACGGCGGCGCCGTGGCCGTGCCCGTAGCCGCCGTGGTACTGTGCGGCAGCGACGGCCAGGACGGCGGTGGCGATCACGATCTGTCGTAATCACGAATTAGAACTATGATTGAAATTTACATAAACACTTCACTTAACGACAATTATGTTTTAATTTATTTATAAATCTTTAAGTTATATAAAATTTTCATCATTATTTTTTTTAACTAAATAAATGTGACACCTACCTTGGAAATCATTTTAATTGATAATTTAATTTGGTGTTTTACCATTGACCGATGTAAGCTAACTGATATATCCTGCAAAGTTACTCGAGCTTTTATACAAACACGTAATTCGCCAGCTGTAAGTATTTCAGCACGCGATAGTAATATTTAATCTGAAACAAGACTGTTATGTGACTTTGGACCTTGAGCTTGAGCGCATTTTATTCTACAACGCAAGCTTTCTCTTGTAGCTTACTAAATAAACGTTTTATATACTGCGACATTTTTACAAGCATTTATTGGTTCAATCAACTCATCATCACATCAACTCGCAATTTTTGGTTTTATTTTATTTATTTAAAAATTTCATTTCATTCCAGATGTAGAAATTCTTCAAAAGATAAAGCGCGATAGCTGCGAGAGAAGCATTGTTTCACGACTCTAGATAAGATTGGAATTTAAGCACAACTTAGCTGCGTTTCATATAATATAGGTCTCCCTCTGTTGGGGACGGGTCTCCAAGACAAATCTGCGGAAGGTTTAGAGTATACTCTACCACGCTGCTCGTATGCGGATTGATGGAGAGGTTAGTGGCTAATGGATGGATCGAATTCATATTATAAAGGATGGATGGAACTTAAGACAAGTATATAATTTTTAATTATTATGGAAATTACGAGTACGAGTTACGAAGTATTGGTAACGTCTAATTCAAATTCAAATTCAAATAATTTATTTCGCTATGAGGTAGCTACACACGCTTAACGAAAGTCTAGGTAACTACAAACTACTTAAAGAGAAGAGATATAATGCTATTCTAAACTGATTAATATAAAGCAAAGGATGAGCTATTGATCCTTGAATGAATAGCTACTCCTACACAGGTGCCTAACCTGCTTAATGGCTAATTTACAATTACCTACCACTAAGCTAAGCTCTAAGTCACGATAGACTATCTATCTGGTCATCGGCTTTAGGAAGAATTTACAATATTCTTATCCTATGCCCTAGTGTAGGCCGAGAGAGAAAAAAGCCGGAGGAAAAAACTCTCGGTACTCTTTTAAAATTCAAATTAATTTGTACAGAAAAATGTACAGCATGACCATGACATGATCAGGACAGACACGAGACAGCCAATCGTGTATGGCAAGAATCACCCCATATGCCACCTGCTTACAATATTTATAATACAATCTATATTACCTAATTTTACCCTGCCTGCCTCTTACTGTATGTACAGGTACATCTCCTCTCTAAAGCTTCTTTATTTTTGAAGAAAAACTTCTTTACACACGCTAGACTTAAGTAGAAGCTGGTGAATGCTTGATGAGAGCGTTACAGAAATTGGATTGGGCGAGGCGACCGGAAGTTGAGAGGGAGATATAAGTTAGTGAAGATAGAAAGAGAGAGATAGCAATTTAATTTAATTTAATTACCAAACCCTATCATCCATCAATCTCATATCTTCTTTTTTATGTCTGGATGGACGATAGGTGTCACTTTTGGAAAATAAATTATTGCTACAAGAATTGTTTATACATTTCTTACAATTCCTAAGAATTCCTCATTATCCCATCCTCGTCGCCAATGTTATTTTCTCTAGTCTCGGAATATTGAGAATGCAGCAATAATTTATTTTTTCAAAAGTGACAACTATCATCCATCAATCTCATATCTTTCCTCTTCTCTCCGTTTTATGCCTACATTACAACAGCCAGTTAGTGGCCAACCCAGTAACGAATGTTCTTAAGCCAAGCTTACCGTACCCTCCAAAGCACGGAAGCTTCTATGAAATTTTACGTATAACAGTCACCTATCTGCATATCTACCGACCGCGTCTCAACAAAAAACTCAGTCGATCTCGTTCGATCGACGGAGTTGGGCTATGAGTGCTTCCACAGACATCGCAACACTTCGCGGTACAGTTTTGAAGGTTGACGGGAGCGTTGATTGCGTAGAATTTAACACATCGAATGCTTTATGTTATTTGCAACTTCAACCTATTCAGCTTCGTGAGGAAAGTTGTATGAAACAACAATGAAAACAATGCTAATTAGTCCTGTTAGTAGGTTTTAGTAACAGACCAGTTAATATTTGTCGGTAATAGTTCCGTTTCTATCCTTGAAGATCCATATGGACGCCTCCAGAAAGGAGTAACCGGCAATCACTTCTTTTCAACCAGCAAACAATTCCTTGAAAAATAATTATTACATAGAATGGTACTTGATACCGTGGTGGCGGTGTTTCTTTCCTGGACCATCTGTATGGGTTTTCTATAGGATATAATATCTTCGAAACATTACTTTTGGCAAAGTAAACAGTTATTTGTAGAAATAATAACATTGTTTAAAAAAACACGCTTTTGTAGATAACCGAACTAAAGTGTAGATTTCTTTTATTATTGCATAGTCATTGGTCCTTATTAAATGTGCAGTTTCAAATTAATCCAACGTATAAAAGGGAGTGAAAATCACGTGTAAAGATTACATATTATTATATACAATTTCTATACCTCACGTTTAATCTTTATGTGGCAGAAGTATAATCTAAGACTAACTTTTAACAAATTTTAGTTATAAACATTATAGGAAAGATGGCTTCATAGCAATGGATTTACACAAAGTAAATCAATTACTATTAAATAAAAGAAAAATCAAAAAAATCCAGACAAACACCGCTCCCATTATTATACTTGTTATATATGTTTCTCATAGGGGCAAATTTTTTTGACCCAAACAAAATAAGATTTAACAAATCGGTCGATAAACGACAAAATTATATTTTTCATACATTAAAAAAACATACAGTTGGATATAGAACCTCCTCTTTTGTTTCTATATCTTTTTTCTACATAAAGTTTAAAATTTCGTGTCAGTTTCAATTATATAACATATAAATTAGATCCATTTAAAAAAACACTATATGTGGCGGTTCGGTGTATCAAATAAAAATTAGTTTTAAGAGTTACTTATATTTATTAAATTGCTTATAAATATAGGGGTTCGACTAGAAGTAAGTGATCATTGGTTTCAGTGGTAGGAGAGATGGGCGGGCTGGTGCGCCGCGGGCGCGGCGTGCGCGGAGTGGCCCTCGCGGTGGACGACGGCGTTGAATCTGCAAACAATTAGAATTAAATGAATGATTAGTTTTTAATAATTCAAATTTAGGAAAGATAGGAAGAATTGTCCCAATTAATTATCAGCCTTAGTATGACAGGTAGAAGACCTAAGGATAACCACCAAAATTAAAAGTCATATACGAGTATATATGTATTTACATCGTTATTTTACTGAAGTGTCTTCTCGGCTGTTGTGCTTCTCGAGCATGCTCGAAAAGTACTTTACCATATCATCCTCCTCACGGCTCTCGTACTGGGACTTATGTCGCCGGTGTGGCTGTCAGATTAACTGGGCTTACCCGGAGTGCGCGTCAGCGGTGTATTCGACGCGGCGGACGGTGCCGTCGGCCTCGTGCAGGCTGTAGGAGCCGTGCACGGCGTCGCCCTCGCGGCTCTCCTGCTGGGACTTGATGTCGCCGGTGTGGGGGTCGTTCACGGAGTATTGGAAGGCATAGTGAGCGGGCGCCTGTAACATTCAATATTCCCAATGATGCATTAAGTGATAAATATGACAAAACTCACAGTTATTCATAACAAATTATTAATTCTTTTTTTGGAGTGTTTTGTTTTCCTTTTTTCAAATAGGAAGTGACAAAAAACTTTTTAACTTTAGTAGGCCTTTTAATTTATTATGAATAAGTGAAATTTTGTTAAACGACTTCCAAACAAAAATATCAATTTAACATATTTTTATCATACATACTTATATTTTTCTACGATGTAGGTTGTTATTTATTGTACCAATTTCAAGACTTACGTGGTAGTCGACGTTGTGTCCCTGGGAGACGTAGTGGGCGGGCTGCTGGTGCTGCAGCACGACGGCCGGCTGGTAGGCGTGCGCGAGCAGGGGCGCGCGCTGCTGCTGGCCGTGCCCCTGGTGCAGCACGATGTTCTGGGAGGAGACGGCGGCGCCGTGGCCGTGCCCGTAGCCGCCGTGGTACTGCGCGGCGGCTACGGCCAGGACGGCGGTGGCGATCACGATCTGTTGTAAATGAATTTAATTTGACAAACGTTCAAACATCAAAGTACCTACACCAACATTTTTGAACATATGAATACATATTTGTATGAAAGTACATGGTAAGAAAATGGTGTTATATCTATTTCGTTAGTCTCACCTTAGAAATCATGTTTAATGTGTTTATTAAAATAAATGTTCTGTTGTTAGTGAGTGGTGTTGGATAACTGATATGTCCTGCCAAGTAAGTTGGACTTTTATACATCGTAATATTTGTAGGCCATATTAAATTTCAGTAAGTATTATTTAATCTGAAACAAGTTTATTATACGATCACGACCTTGGGCGTAAGTTATGGAAGTAGTAAATTCATTCTATAACTTGAACTTTCTCTTGTAGGTTTGCAAATGTTTTACATACCTACTTTTTGTAGCCATAAAGAAAGGTCTTAGAGAGTGGTTTAAGAATGATCCTTGCATGATAAAATATAATAATATGTCATGAAACAAATCCTAGTACTAGTACATAATATTGAACTACGAGTACATACTTAGTACTTATTAGAAATTCAATAGTAGAATGATAATGGACCTGTAAAATTAGGACTCTCTGAAAGTTGTATCCGTTAGTCCAGAGCACTGTACTGCTTAAGTACACCCACTTTTCACAGTTTCAGTTTCAGGGTTCCAGTTATGCTTTTCCTTGCGTCCCATTTTGTGGGAGGAAATCTCTGCCGTATACCGGGCATAATACGCTTCGAGCTTGCTACTGGGAATTTTCAAGTAAAAATAATAATATTTTATTGGGAATCGAACCCAGTTTTAAACTACATAGTTATAATAGCTATTGTATATAACTCTATTATTAAATTATTATTCTTCCAATAGTAGGTAGGTATGTACCTACTTTTCTGTTTATTCCTTTATTTACTTTTCATTGAAATTGCCAACCATGGATAAATTATTTACCTGAAATCAACGGAATCCCAAAGTCATAATGTCTAGCACCTAGAACAACGTAGGAAACGTATTTTTTGGTTAAGTGTCAGGCTTAGTCAATATTTTTCCAGATTACTCCACCCAGTTTTTAGATTAAACTGTTCGAAAACCAAATCTAGGACACAGAATAGATAATAGTACTATCACGAAGACTGAGGTGGCTAGCCTAATCAAACTTCTCTTTGGCAAATAGAAGAAGAAGAAGAAGGCAAGTTGCCAAAACCCAAAAAAAAAATAACGATTTATCTGTGTTGATAAACAAGTCCTAAATTTTTTTTTTAATTTTCAAATTAATTTGTAAATACAAGTCCCACCTATGTACTTCAATTTTAGCTCAATCGGCTGAAGATATCTGATTCAAGATTGAGTTGCAAGATTTCATCCGAACAAACCTAGTTACATACATACCTACATAAAAGGATGATGGTACTGGTAACAGTTTTTTTTTTTTTTATAGTATAGACGGACAAACAGACATACGGGCCACCTGATGGTAAGTGGTCACCGTCGTCTATGGACACGTGCAACACCAGGGGTATCACAGGTGCGTTACCTGCCTTGAAGGAAACGTTTCACCCTCTTTTTGAAGCGCTCCATGTCGTAGCTCGAAGGGAAAGCCTCAGTCGGAAGCTCATTCCACAGAAGACCAGTTCGCCGTAAAAATGACCGCGAGAAACGCACGGTGGTAGTAGGCCATGAGTCAGTTATTATAATCTGAACGTTATTATATTATAGCTTTAAGATCAATATGGGCCATACTGGCTTTTTATGTAATTGTATTCAAATTTTCGTGTAGTGGTTGAGATCGGACCATAATCATTGTTCATATTATTTTTAATAATTTCACTAAAGCTCTTCAACAGAGGTCCTGGGTTTGATCCCCGGATCGGGCGAAGTAGGTACTATTATGTTTTTCTAACGTTAAATTCTTCGGAGTTTGTTGATCTAGGAGGCTATCTCGGAATATAATCGGCCGCGGGGCAAGACAGTCAAATAATATGACTAGAGGACACCCGCGCTCGCGTGGAATGTTTCATTTATTCTGGCTTTGCTGCCGGATATTACTGGATAAACTCTACTCAGTGATACCCAATTCTTTAGTTTCTGGTTATGCCTTGAAGTTAACCAGAATAAAATGAGAGACCAGCAAAACTGCTTCTCTTTCACTATTCTCTTATGTCCATCCATCCATCAGCCTTTTGAGGTCCACTGCTGAACATAGGCCTCTCCTAAACTTCACATATCTAAGAACTTTCATCCCCTTTTTTAACAGACTTTTAAGTAGGATGTTAGATTATATGTTCGTCGGAATCTTTTTTTATATTATATTCCTCGATTACTCCAAGGCACCTGGACCGATTTCGAATATTCTTCTTTTGTTTGTAAGGATACACTTCCCAGGTAAGTTCCATGATCATCTGGTCAAAATCTGTTGATGGGATCCTAGAAAAATTCAGGGAACTCTTCAAACTTTATAGACACTAATTGTTCTTTTTTCATTCGAAAGGTCTTATCACAGGGTAGGTCCTTTATAATTTAAAGAAAGATTACAGAGTAGTAGAAATATATGGATATAAAACTGCGAGTATGTGTTCTTTTGATAATATTTTTTTTATTTGAAAGGCAGGTTTCACATGGTAGGTCCGTGGTAGGTCCTCTACAAATTTCATCAAAAAAATTAGTCCAAAAGTAGCAAAAATTCAGAACAAAAGGGAAAATTTTGTGTGTTTATCGCTCTAAACCGGAATGACAGAGGGATAGCAAGGTGGGGTGAAGCCACAAGTCCTATTGTAGGTTTCCTACATGTCCCTTCCACAACCACAGCACGCTGCTTTAATGCGGATTGTTTATACGATCGTTCATAAGAAAATGTATAGGTACTGTATCACAATGATGGCAAAATTTAATTTCAGAAATTACTTTCTTCATTTTAGTGCATTCAAATAAAATGTTGTTTTTTAAGAATGTGTTTTTTTACAATTTTTTATAGGTAACTTACATTCTTATTACAGAATTTAATAAATCTTAATCATAATATATATGTATATTTCTTGTGTACGTGGGTATGACAGTGAACTCCTCCTAAACGGCTGGATAGATGTTGATGAAATTTTTTGTGTGTGTTCAAGGGGATTCGAGAATGGTTTAGATTCACAATTCGGTCCACTGCAAAATGTTTTTTGAACATTATTTTAGTATTTTTGTATAAATTATCATTTACATGAAGTGTTGCGTCACTTTGACATTTCATATGGCTGAACAACGTTTGCGGGGTCAGCTAGTTATCTATATATAAATGGTATTCATTAAATTAGCTGAGCTTTAACCCATAGGCGTCCTGGACTGGTGTTGGGTATGAGTCTCTCACAGCCACAGCGGAGGGAGGTCTAGAATATGTTTCACTAGACTACTCCAATGCGGATTACTGATCATTCAATACATTTAATAACCGTGTGTAAATAGTAGTTACAAGTATGACGTGTCTGACAAAAATGGAGCCGTTGTTATACTCCGACTGAAACGAACTTTAATTTACTTGCTACTACTAATTACACTTGATGATACTTATGCAAAATGATCGAAAATAAAAGGGTTAACGTTGACTAATATAAATATTTATTTCTATTATTATTAAGATCTAATGTAGTCGGAATGTGTCTTAGTGGTAGGAACCGTGGATTGGCTGATGCACTGGGACGGCATGCGCGGCGTGGCCCTCACGGTGGACTACGGCATTGAAGCTGTAAAAGAAATAATATGAAATACCAGGTAATGCAAATAATATTATTGAAGTGACTATTAGATTCAGTTTGTTGATAGATGAATCCTTAAAATTTTCATGCATTTCCTTTGTGAAAGGGCTTCAGGTTTGAGCCAGAACAGTACGAATTCCCCATCTCACACGGGGATGATCACCTTTTTTCACAAGGCTGTTATATTGGCAGTTTATATGAAATATAAAAAACTTGCCTTATCACGCATTAAATTGCGATATTGAAGTCTGAGCTCCCTTCAAAGAAATCATCCACACACCGATTCTCTTGATAAAATATTACCAGGATACTATAATTCTCATGGTGTCTATCCGTACCCGGAGTGAGCGTCAGCGGTGTACTCGACGCGGCGGACGGTGCCGTCGGCCTCGTGCAGGCTGTAGGAGCCGTGCACGGCGTCGCCCTCGCGGCTCTCCTGCTGGGACTTGATGTCGCCGGTGTGGGGGTCGTTCACGGAGTATTGGAAGGCATAGTGAGCGGGCGCCTGTAACAGTCAATAATCCCGAGTGAAGCATAAAGCTATACATATTACTTAATTACCGGTCTTATTCATAACAAATTAATAAACCTATTTTAGCTATGGAGTGTTTTGTCTTCTTTATTCAAACTCAATTCGGAATTAATACAAAGAGACAAAACACTTTATAGCTTTAATAGACTTATTAATTTGTTACGGTTGAGAGGGTACATTTTAATTGGTATTCACGGAGTACTGGAAAGCGTAGTGAGGAGTCTGAAAGTTATCTTTTGTAGTTATTATTATTAACGCCTAGTCGTTTTTAGCCACTACACTTCTATTAAAATATCAGTAGGCGCGTGTACAATGTTTATTGATTGCATACTGAACAAGGCACTTGGTAAACTTGGAATTTATTTCCGTTCGGGGTTTGCTTTTTAAAAATAGATGTTATCGGATTTTTATGATTTTGTCGGTTCTCTACAGAACAGTACGAGAAGTTATTGTGAAACTCTTACATGGTAGTCAACGTTGTGACCCGCGTAGTGGGCAGGTTGGTGGTGGACGATGGGAGCAATGACCGGAGCGTGGGCAATAACTGGGGCATGAGAGATGCCCGGGGCGTGCGCGAGCAGGGGCGCGCGCTGCTGCTGGCCGAGGCCCTGGTGCAGCACGATGTTCTGGGAGGAGACGGCGGCGCCGTGGCCGTGCCCGTAGCCGCCGTGGTACTGTGCGGCAGCGACGGCCAGGACGGCGGTGGCGATCACGATCTGATGATGAATTTTATTTTATTTTATTCACTGTACATCATTGTTACACTGTTCCACACGGGATGACAGGACTTAATTCGGAATGAAAGCTGTATCTTTAGAACTCGAACTCCTCACGCCTACAAGAACATTATTTTGGAACAATTTAAGAATTGGCATAAAATCGCTTTAAATTTTTTAGTTCTTCCCGCTGGGAATGAGTCCAGACCCTTTCGGGGGACACGCCAACTCCTTAGCCACTTTGGGCTATCACAATTATTCACTGTAACCAGTCAAGGATCACAAATAGACACCTGGCTTTTAACCTTTGCACAAATTCACTGTCTTAATAAAAAAAAATATTTTGTGCTAATATTAAAACAAAATCATGGCTCACCTTGGAGAACATTTTTATATTTGTATTATAATTGAAAGTGTCACACGACAACTGATACCTTAAGTTAAAAAAATTCGCTTTTTATATGATTATAGCTGTAACCTTATGTAAGCAAGACATGCTGTCTTTACATTCACATCCAGTTTTCGGTAATGTTAAGCCTAGTAGGTAAGTGATATAGTTTCGTTACTTCGCATTTCAAGTCATTGCAGGTACTTTTTAAGTAATCATAAAAGTAATCATAAAAGTTGTTAATATAAGCTAGAATGTATTTATATGAAAATGTCAAATTGGAAGGGGTTGAAATTATAAAACAATATCAAAATTAAGAATGATTTATTCATTTATTACTGACTAGTGGACGCCCGCAGCGTCGCTCGCGTTGATTTAGACCCATTAACGACGTCTGCCCGCGTTCGGGTAGCCATCTTGACTTCAAAAACGGCAAAGTTTCATACTAACTTTGCACCCCCGTTTTACCCCCTTAGGGGATGAATTTTCAAAAATCTTTTCTTAGTGCTCCCCTACGTTATACAAGGAACCTCTGTGCAAAATTTCAAGTTTCTAGCCCTTATAGTTTAGGCCCTGCGTTGATATGTCAGTCAGTCAGTCAGTCAGTCAGTCAGTCAGTCAGTCACCTTCTCCTTTTATATATATATAGATGTTTGATTCTACCACAGTTTCAAAAGGTGCTCTTTTTGTGGAGGAGAAGAAACTGCAAAAGAAACTCCCCCGCACATCTTTTTCAAATAAAATAGTACTATATATAATATCACGTCAGTAACACACATTACACCATGTTACCAGTTTTTAAATAGGAATGATCACATTGACAATATATTATTTTAATAATAAAACATTTAGTTAACTAATTATCTATGTACCTACTTAACTTTGGTCTCGAGCAGCGTTTCCACACTCTCAATTATGCGATTGACACCAAAACTCCTATCCGAGCCACTCGCCAGCCAAGAAGAAGGAAAAATGCCTCCACTCGGTTACAAAGCCCTTTTTCTACTCGCCAGGTGGCGGCACGTAGTTTTATCAAAACAAACTTACACTTTAATTAAAATGATACTTTTGGTAACAAAGGACATTGACAAAAATAATATTAAATAGAAACATCAATGAACACCTACTATTCGTATAGATAAAGCTTATTTAAATATTTGTGGTATGAAAATAATGTCAACACCTGTTTATTACGATAACGAAACTATTAACATTAAAATGATATTTTTGCTATAATTACTTTACCAATATTAATCTAAAATAAGTACATAAATTAAGACATAATACTCATATTTAAATAGGCCTTAATCACTTTAATTCCAATATCACACTAGACAACATTTCCGCTTTAATAAAACCAACAATGATACTTAAATTACGTTCCATTTATGAATTACTTCTTTTACCATCCATAATTTTCCACATTTATCAATCTTTTTATTCAATAATATAATAACCTAACACTCTCGACCTCCCATAATTATCACTGTAGGTGAGCTATTGCCATTTACATTGAGGTATTTTAATACAACCCTTAACAAGATTGAACCTATTTGCTGTTTTTCATTATAATTCAATTACAATAATCATTCAATAGTGTTACTATAGCCCCTGCCTGTCGTAAAAGGGGACTCCTGGGGTCACGGATAGTGAGAGTGGGAGCTCGAATCGTCCATCAAGTGCGCACACTACACTGTGTATGGCTTCTAAGTGTATGTAGGGTTTGTGGGCCCAAAGCCGAATTACAGCGCCTTAATTTCCTTTTTTATTTAAAATGGCATTTTTCATAAATGTACTTAAAAAATAACAATTCATAATAGTAGGTAGTACTAATTATTAATAGATGTAGTACTTAGTTCATGATGTGACACAATGTGATGAGTGTTGTTCTTCACGTCAGCGTGGAATCTGAAATAAACAGCCATAATTAGGAAAACATGAAAAGACTTTTAGAACGGCTTGCAACTCGACAACTCGAAACATCAGGGCACTGCACCGACGACTTCTTACTTTTAATGCAATTAAATGTTACTCGCTGTGACGGTGGAGAAAAACATCCAGACATAACGTCACTGGTGGATGGTGTTCAGTGACTCCGACTTGACAATCAGCCATGGTTCTGGCTTAAATCTCGGAAAGGACTGCTTTTTATTTCACACAAATATTTTGACTCAAGTTTCGGTTAGAGCTCGTGGTAGCATCAAGGTTTCGCCCTCAAAATTTCTCGAGTGCTTCCGTGCTTCGTAGGGCACATTAAGCCGTCTCGATTGTTATCGTAAGACAACATCGTTATGCAATTTCAGAGGGTTTCGAAGTGCGTAAAATCTTCTTTCATTCGGGTTGGCCACTAACCCCTTCGCCAATCTGCATTAGAGAGTGTTAGCGGAGTACGCCCCATGGCTTCTTAGATGAAAGGGAATGCCGGAACCCTGTAGTGGACCGCTGATGGATTTTAGGTAGGCTTACTAAGGATTGGAAGAGATACGTAATTATTGTGTATCTTTACTTTAGACATAATTTTTCGCTCTACAACTACCTACCGAATTCAATACTAAACTGATAAAGAATCAGCATAAAATAATTCTTATATATTGTAAAATAGTGCTGTGCTTGTGATCTCGCAACATATAATTATAGAATAGGATTAATTTCGAATTGGTCATAAAAATAAATAATTGTTCCGTAAAGCTATTACTATTGTCATATACCTATAAACTTTCTATTAAACTTGCGTTGCGTATCTACTGATTGGCAAAGAAACAAATAAATATTCAATACGAGGCAGAAATAAATTTTTGATACAAATATCTGCAACCGAACTTATCCAATCTGCCTAAATATACATTTTCCAGTACCAATGGATTAATAAACTGTAATTGTAAATTAAAAAAAAGTGGCTTCTGAACTCGCCTCTCGCTCGATTAAGTGTAGTCACAGAATACATAATAGTACATGTCATGCACAAATAACTTCTCTTAACAACTCAATTTAACTCTCTCTCCTACGTGCGTTTTATGGAATTAAATGTCACTTGCTGTAACACTGTCGGATAACATCGTTAGGAAACCTGCATGCTGACAGCCCTCCACAATGTTCTTGAAAGCATGCGAATTCTGCTAATTTATACTTTGCCATTGTGGTAAACTATAAAAATTTGCCATATTACAGGAAATTAACTTTATTTTGACAGTTCTGGCAACGTATATTCAGTTGATTTGCGAATAAACGGCATGTTGGAATGTTTGAAACAGTCAATTTTCGATTGATTGTTAACTTTCACGAAATAATTTGTCTATTGCACCAATTGGTGGACATTATACGCTCAATTATATTGTGTGAAACAATTTTATCGTTGGTCTTACCATTGTTATCGATATATAAGACTTGAATTGTTAACACCAGTTATCAGTTCATTTTGAACTTCAGCATTTATCGTATCTACCATTGAAACAATTCTAAGAAAAAAATGTTTGCTAAGGTAATATATAGTAAATTAAAATTATGTAAATTTCTCATAACTGAAATTTGTGACTGTTCTTCTTTGTAGTAATACCCGAGATACAGAAAATGAGGAGATAATGCAGCTATATTGATAGTATTTTCCAACCTCAATAGCATCTATTCGGTGTCCACTAGTTTTCATCCGTATCCGCATTGGAGCAGCGTAGTATGTTCTAGCTAGACCTCAACAGTGGGACGCCTATGGGTTGTACCTTACCTTTTTCGTTTCACAGGTGCTATGTATGACCGCTCTTGTCGCTGCCGTGGCGGCGCAGTTTGGCGACTACGGCCACGGTCACGGCCACGGGTTCTCCTCCCAGCACTTGTACAAACACGACGGACACCACGAGCCCGTGCACGGTCACCACGGACATGGACATCATGATTACTTTGTAAGTCTATTCAATACATTTCCCAGTAACAGTATAATTTTGGTGGTTTTGTTACTTAGCGTCCATGTAGCTATATAGATATCTTCAGACCAATATGGAGCCTTTGGTTGTTCCGTCTACGTATAGGTAAGTATCGTATGCGAAGCATTTGTTGATAACAGATGTGTTCTTCTTCTTCTACTGCGACTCCAGTAATCTGTGAATCCTGAACGCAGTTCTACGCCATTAGCTTTTATAGTTAATCCAATCTAATAGTATCTATAATGATTAAAAAATCTATATTCTACTAATTTCTCTACTCTTTCTATATTCTACTCTCTCTCTCTATTTTTCTCATAAAATGCTTCCTGTTTAGACTCATCCCAAATACGAATTCGCGTACAAAGTGGAAGACCATCACACCGGAGACATCAAGTCACAACACGAACACCGCGACGGTGACGTGGTGAAGGGCGCCTACTCACTGCACCAGCCGGATGGCTCTGAAAGGGTGGTCAAGTACCACGGCGACCATCATAGCGGGTAAGCATATATTGAGGTTTCTATCTTGGGAAAGTCTTTAGAAAATTAAATGAAATTAAAAGGTAGATTACCATCTGGCCCACTAGATTACAAATCTAGTTTTTAGTTCGTAAAATGTTACTTGCGCATACTAAGCACGTACTTGGAAATCAAAGTCCCAAAAAGTGCAGCCAAGTTCATTGTCCTTTGGCTTACTAGTATGTATCTGCGGTGAAAATCCTACAACCCAAATTCATTAAATGATATCAAGAGATCCTCGATGATAAAGTATATGGAAAAGTTTATAGTTTTCTGCCATCTTATGGCTCATGATTGTTTTCTCTGACTATCACTATACTTCATAATTATTATCCTATTATTATTATTATTACTTTTTCTTTCCTAGCTTCCACGCTGACGTCAAATTCGACACCCACCACGTCGTGCCTCATAAGCATTATTAATTAAAACTACGTTTTCTATTAATTTTTGTTATACTATGTATTTATGAATAAATGGTATACAATATAAAATATCTGGTTTTAATATCACTGTACTGTTATCCTGTCAATTTATCTAACTCAAAAATTATGTAAAATTGATTACATGGCACAATTAAATAATTGCGTCATTGGTTTAGTGGACACAAGCGAGACTGCTAAGCTAAAGGTCCAGGGTTCAATCCCCGAGTCAACCAAAGAATTATTCGGTTTTTGTAACTTGAAAAACCAAGTGGTAACTTGGGGTTTGGATTTGTGCGTGGTGTATGGCAATAGGCTCACCACAGGATCAAAACATGACTGATGAAAGGTATAGGTAAGTATATTTGAAATATAAATAGTAATTATATATTTTATTTAACTAATAATAGTAAATACCTCATTTAGGTTTATAGTAGTAGTACACTAGTGGATGCCCGCAGCCTCGCTCGCGTGGAATTAGACATAATAATAGATTCTTCTTAACGCGTTTACTTTAGCTCCACAAATTTGTAATGAATCTGTAAAGTGTATGCCCTTGCTCAGGATCTAGACTATCTGTGTATACCAAATTTCATATATATCGGCTCAGTTGTTTTGGCGTGAAAGCGAGATAGACAGACAGACCGAGTTACTTTCGCATTTATAATATTAAGTATGGATTATAATTTAATAAATAATTATAAAAGAATGAATTAATTATAGTATGTAAATACATTTTATTACTGAATGATTCGAGAGTGCCCCAATCCGTGTATGGCTGGAAACACTTATAAAAATATCACACCCATTTGGAA
This sequence comes from Carterocephalus palaemon, assembly GCA_944567765.1. Lineage (NCBI taxonomy): Eukaryota > Metazoa > Arthropoda > Insecta > Lepidoptera > Hesperiidae > Carterocephalus > Carterocephalus palaemon. The sequence goes on along the minus strand of OX155643.1, from coordinate 5,189,586 downwards.
AACAAATCACACTTATATGTGCTCTCCGCGTTAGTATTGCCTGTACACGTAAGCAGGATCGGTGAATCCTGCATCAATCTTCACCAGCACACTTCTATTGAAGTTAGCTTAAAGCTCCAGTAAGTCAGTTTACGTACACTTTATCTGCGGTCAGCATTACCTCTGGTTCCTCTAAGTATCTTTTAATCGTGGAACTGCCACTATTTATCCACCACAAATATGATAGACACCTCATTGTTAATTCCCTTTGACCACGCGGGCGGAGCCGCGGGTACAAGCTAGTTGGTTCATTGACTTAGATTATAGAGATTAAAACCTGACAATAAAAAATAAACTCTATCTTTAATTTAAATTAAAGTCTGACAGTAAAACTTTAATAAACATCAAATTTTAGAAAAATATGGTCGAATTTTGCAACCGCTAGTATGAATAAATCTACGAAGGCTCTGTTAGTATCAAATAATGTACGGGAATGCATAGAAATAATTGTAACTTTGTATTTAATAATAATTATTGTTGACACAACTTTTGTTTCTTTAGACAAATTCTCTGCATCTTCTATTGCTTAATTAAAGTTTATATAATAAAAAAACTAAAGGGGTTGTGTCTGTGCGTACTTGTATAATCAATAATTTAAAAAATAGCTATCAGTGCGTGCGTTTCATGAAAAAACAAATTAATTGTCCGTTGCCAGCAAAGGGTAAAGTGAAGTCTAGTAGATAATTATTGTCCAGTAATTAACATCACACAAAACCCTTAAGACCAGAGACTTAGGTGTCACAATCACACACACCCGGAAAATAAAAAGGTTTTTTTTAGTTTTCACTAGGTTTATCCAGTAATGTCCTTGAGGAGAGTATAGCGACTATATACGAAACTGCTACAATGTCTAATTCCATGAAAGCGAAGTTGCGAGATCACTGGCTACGCATAAACTCTTACTAAATGTAACTAATAAAATCGATTTAAAATACATACATATTCGTACATACTTATGTGTTTGCACGTAAAAAATATACATTACATGCAAAAAGTACAAACTGTTTCCAATTCAAATTGTATACATATATATCTTAATATATATATTTCTAGTTACGTGTGTATGACAGTGAACTCCTCATAAACGGCTGGATAGATGTTGATGAAATTTTTTGTGTGCGTTCAAGAGGATTCAAGAGTTATTTAGATTCACAATTTGCTCCACTAGAAAATGGTTTTTAAACACGATTTTAGTATTTTTATTTTTACCCGTCGTTCATTGACGTGAAGCGTCGTGTCACTTTGACATTTCATATGGCAGAGCAACGTTTGCGGGGTCAGCTAGTATTATTTATAATAAAATGTTCTTCACTAAGAATTGAAATAATTTATTTGTATTAGCCTGATAAATTAAGAAATTCTTTACTTTAATCAAACCAAAAACGTAATCAAACGTAAGTTTACGTTTACATTTTAAATATTCTATGGAAAAGGGGAAATAATAATTAGTCAAAATGAAGTTTACAACTCTTTTATATATTCAAAAATATGACAAACGTAATTTCACAAACATTCGATATGATAAGATGTTACAAAAATATCCTCAATATATTAAATAGAACAATATTTTCTTAGTAATGATGCTTGTGGTAAATGTGATGGGTACTGTGCTTCACATCAGCGTGAAAACTGAAACAAACAGAATAAAATCATTATAATATGCGCATTTGGGCGGGAAAGGTAAGATAATTTCCTAAACTAATAAAAATAGATTTCATTTGCATAATTGTCAAAATTATAAAATAAATAATAGCTATTGCCTGCTGCATCGCCCGCGGAAAATTTGTAATTAATTTAAGAATTAGCGTCAGCGCCATCTGTTAACGATGTGCCAGCCAGCATTCATTGAACGTACAAAGCATCACAAGGGCATAATTTACGGGATGAAAAGTATACTATGCGCTTATCTAGGTTATTGTTTACCTATGTGCCAAGTCTCATCCAAATCCGTTTTGCGTGATTGATAAACGAACATTATTACATCCAAACATACAAACATTCACATTTACGAGTAAGTACCTATAATTGTAGTAGGAAAACATCCAAGTGGTAATAACATTATTCGGTTAAAATAGAATTAAAATCGAATTGACTTTGTGGAACACGATTTTTCTGTTGATTACCTGTCTGATTACCTCGTTGGTCTAGTGGTTGTAGCACGACTTCTATGCTTCGGGGCCTGGGTTCGATCTGGGTTTTTTTAACTTGAAATTCTCAGGCAATAGGCTCGCCACCTAATAGACGGAACCATTTACGAAACCCAAACATAACTGGTGAAAAGAGGGTGCACTACAAACTTTTGCTTACCCCTGGGAAAAACAGGTGTGATGCTATGTATATGTTATGATTTTTCTCTTACCCGCTATGATGGTCGCCGTGGTATTCCACCACCCGCTCGGAGCCGTCCGGCTGGTGCAGCGAGTAGGCGCCCTTCACCACGTCACCGTCGCGATGCTCATGCTGCGACTTGATGTCCCCTGTATGGTGGTCTTCCACTTTGTACGCGAACTCGTATTTCGGGTGAGTCTATAAGAGAACAGCAGTTGTAAAATTAAATTCAATTTGTTTCATCAATATAGCAATTCCCAAAAGGGTAGATCGAGAGTAGATATTTATCTTTAACAAAATACATATTAATATTTATTTATACAACTTAATTGACACCTCTAAAGAGATATGCGGTCTTAATGTCTTATGGCATTTTTTACCAGCCAAACCCTGGTTGAGTGGGAAAAAGTAGCGGTAAATAAATTTACGTGTATAATGTGAATAATTATATGATAGCTCAGGCTGAATTTAATAAGACTTGGTAACAAATATCGAAGATTAATTTCACATTCTCAGAGAACAACAAAGGTTATTTGTGTTTGTACTAAAGATTTTAGGTTCAATATAATAATAGGTAAAGACGTTGCTGATCTTACGAAGTAGTTGTGATGTTCATGTCCGTGGTGACCGTGTCCATGCTCGAGTTGATGGTGACCATCGTGCTTGTACACATGCTGGGAGGAGTACCCGTGGCCGTGACCGTGGCCGCCATACTGGCCGGCTGCCAATGCGATGAGGGCAATGATGCAAACGATCTAGAATTGGTTTAAAACACTATTGAAAGTTTCTCTTCATATACTCAGAAACACTATATGCAGCTATGCATCTGTAGACTCTGATTTTGATACAGGATAATTTACACTTTACAAAGGAATAGAATTATCTGTTATCATAAATATATATATTTTATATATATACTACTCATATCTTTTACAAAAATAACGTAGACGGACAGACGGAAGTGTATGAAATATAGTTTATATAAAGGAGTGCAAAAAGCTTACATTTATTTATAACTAGTGGACGCCCGCAGCTTCGCTCGCGTTACACATTCAAAAACGGCAAAGCTTCATACTAACTTTGCACCCCCGTTTTACCCCCTTAGGGGATGAATTTTCAAATTTTTCTCGCCGTAAAAACCATCCTTGAACTTCAACGAACATTTAAAAAAAAGAATTGGCCAAATTGGTCCAGGCGTTGTTGAGTTATGCGCTTACCAACACATTTTGCGATTCATTTTTATTATATAGATATGCATTAGATTAATTATAATAATTTAAATTTATAAAAGAAAATATTACACACCTACCATTGCGCATTGGGTTAACACACAACATATAATAATATAATTAGTTGGTTGCTACCACCAGTACTATTGTTATTTTAATTTTTTTTAATAATTACAAGGAGTAAACTTAATGCCTGATTATTATTAATAAAAATTACCTTCGAATACATTTTATTTGTATTTTTTGTTTCTTCTGTTACTGTTACTTCGAAAAGCTGGCAACTGATACTAACACAGCATTATTATCGCCTTATATATATTTAAAATAATGCTGTTTATACGATAACGTGACTACGCTCTAATAGTTGTTAGCAATTTTAATTGATCTGTGGGCAATATTTGTCAAATTTCTTAAAAAAATTCGCAGATAGGTTGCTTTGCGTGCCAAAGTACCGTTTGATAAGGTCACAACTTGCTTAATATAAAATTACAATGTGGTATGGTTGATATGGGTTTGGCAATTTTCATTTTATTTTTGGTTCACGTGTGCACTCGAACGTACGTATACTATAAAGCTCAAGAAAACCATTTTACATCTGTCAATGAACTTTGCTAACAATGTTAGTAGCCAATGCCTGTAGCGGAAAAAGAGTTTCACGACACTAGTTTACACATTATCTTATGTTTAGTAGGCGGGACGGCGGCGTAGGGCGCCGAGGTAAGGTAAGGTAATGTAATGCTTAGAAATCTGGTGACAAATGTTACCTTCGTGGAAGGTCCCACTGGTTTTAGTGAGTATTTTGACAGCGTGCGGAAGTTATGTTAAGGTTTGAAAAAAAAAAAAAATTGGAAACATTAACGTTGTATTTAGTCTAACGCATGGCCACCAGTCGAGTGCTTACTACCAGTCGTTAAATTCAAGACAATGACATGTCTCGTAACTAGGATTCCAGAACCAAGCAGGCAGAATCCTAACGCTAATAAAAAGGTGCGTGTTGATAGATTAAAGATAGATTAGAACATATACATAGAAAACATAGATAGATTAAATGGTTTAGGTCTTTCGCTGCGACCCATAGACGTCCCACTGTTGGGCACGGGTCTCCTCTCAGAATGGGAGGGATTAGGCCTTAGTCCACCATGCTGGCCAAGTGCGTATTTGCTGACTTCACATGCCTTCGAGAACATTATGAATAACTCTAAGGCATGCAGGTTTCCTCATGATGTGTCCTTCACCGTTATAGCAAGTGACATTTAATTTCTTAAATCGCACATAACTTAGAAAGTCATTGGTGCGTGCCGCTGGGGCTTGAACCCGGACCGCTCGAGTGAGAGGCGAGTTCGATAGCCACTGGGCTGTCTTTAGATGAATATAAACAAATAAAATAATATGCCATGCTATTTTATAGCTATAATCAAAGCCGATCAGAGCAGATCAGTCCTACTGTTTTTGATGATTAATAACAGCAAATAACAAGTGATCAATATACTTAAGTGAGTGTTGAAGATAGTTTGAGTCTAGGAATTAGTCAGTCACAGTTGTCATGGGCGGCAGTGAATGGGTGGTGCTGCAAGCTTGTTTGTTATTTTATATCCATTAAAAAAAGTTATAATAATAAATTGAAACTGATTCCAATCACCTTCCCACTACAGGGCACGGGGTTCTTCTCACAACCTGACACAAGAAGGCCTAAAGCATACTTCACCAGGCCGGAAGATTTTAGGCGGGCCGAAGTCCTCTTTCATGGCATAGCGAAGGGTTATATTACTAACAATAGTGACGACGGGTTTACGTGCCATGCACAGCACGGAAATGTACAACAAAATACCACACAATGTTTATGATGACCAGACGTAAAGATGTTATAATTAATGTTATGCGGGCCGTAAGAAATGCATTATCCTAGAAGGGCTTGTGAAGTCTGCCGATCCTCATTTTTGCCTAAGTAATGTAACTTAAGATCATGCCTGTATTATATTTTTACGAAAGGGTAGGCAGAGTAGTAGACCCAACGGGTGCCACCATGCTTCGGAGGGCACGTTAAACCGTCGGTCCCGATTGTTGTTCAATAGTGAAAACAATCTTTAAGCCTTGACGATGTTTTGCCTTCTGGTGGCTTGAGAACATTCGACACTGAGTTGGCCACTAACGACTCCACCAAACCGCATTGAAGCAGCTTGGTCGAGTATGACTCTAGACCTCCCGCCAATTTTTTGTGAGAGAGACCCGTGCCCAGCATTGGTACGCGTATGGGTTGATAATATATTCTGTAAATCAACGGAGTTCCTTAAATGATATGACCTGCCGGGTGATGTTAGAATCTTTTTTTTTTTAATCTTTATCTTTTGTATTATACATACGAGTAGGTATCTATCTAACGACAAATATAAGTAAATAAATTAGTATAAAATCGTTCTTCCTATCAAGTATGTATTACCTAATACTACCTAGTACTCTTAGTTTTGTTCACCAGGAAAATCGAAAATAACTCCAAAACACTCGCGTTCAGAGAAAAGCTTCAAAAATATCGGAATTAATTTAATACTTTTTAAGAAGATGTATGATGACGAGGGATACAGTAACCAAAGATTTAATTGAAAACAACATACACAGCTAATTGAAGTAAATTTAATTCGCACAATATTATGAACAGAGTAGGCTACGAAGGATTCCAGCATTCATTTTTAACCTCAGATAACTTAAAAAATTTATTACAGTAAATTATTTTATTTAGGAGTGTAATTCAAGCTTTGTAATGATAAAAGAGCTATGTTTGCGTTGATTTTCAGGACGTCTGATTTCGTCGCTCATGATGCCACTTCGAGCAGGCATTCTACAGTGTAGAGGAACTGACGACAAACAACTGCTTAATAATTAATTAACTTTCAATTTAAATTTGACATAGTTATTTATAGTTTACATTAACATACGACATGTCTTTTTAATTAAATTTTGGTATATTTTTTTATATGGTATGGTGTGTTATAAATTATGAAACCGCGACTAGGTGGTGCAAATTATGTATAACTTCTTAATATTCTCTGTTTCTTTAGGATTCTTGTAGTAGACAAATGTTATTAAATTTATTACCGTCTAAAAATATTTTTATCAATAAATAACTATGACTATGTATGTGTATCTATGTATCTGAGAAAACCTGCTCTGTCTAACATTTAAGAGATTGTTTAAAATCATATCAGTAGCAGTTCAGTTCAGTTAAATCATATCGTTTGAGATTTTTCGTCTGCGCTTATCGTTGTACAAAACAACGTTCCAATATACGTGTGAGCACACCAAGGGAACATATATCCAGAATGAAAAGTATCCTATCTTCTAATCAAGATTATCATCTACCTATGCGCCAAGTTTCATCCAATTCCGTTTTGTAGCTTTTGAATGATCGAGTAACAAACATCCAAACAAACTTCCATAATTTTAATATACATACTCGTAGTAACTATAGTACATAGTAGGATTTCATATGGATACTATGATTATAGACTGTTTTTTTGCTAAATACCCAATTGAACAGTCAGATTACGAGCGATCATTTTAGCCGCAATTACATGTTCTGAATAATAACTATATAAGGGAAATGACAAATAATGAAATGAAAATTTATCAAAATCTGTTTATTGAAAAATAACAACAGTAGGACTTATAACAAGGTAGAAAAACAGTAAATAAGGATAGCTTAAATTAACTAGTGCACGGGTCAGTCGAGTGGTGTTTTGATTGCTCATTGTTCACTAATAATGTTTGTGATTGTGATGAGTGCTGTATTTCACGTCAGCGTGGAATCTGAAACAACACAAAACATTATTATACTCATATCAGTGCTTTCCAGTCAACTGCTGGACATAGGCTTCCCTTAATCGGTGCCACTCCTCCGCACACTTATCATTCACATTTTATCAGAAATATGATATTTTCTGCATAACATAAAGCTTGTATTTTCCGAAGACGTTTAAGTTAGTTGATCGAAAGGAGAACTTAAAATTTTACAGATGTAAAGAATTTTTCTTAAAGTCAAAGTCAAAGTCAAAGTCAAATAATTTATTTCGCCATGAGGTGATTATACACGCTTAACGAAAGTCTAGAACAAACAAACTACTTAAACAGAAGATATATAATGCTATTCTAAACTGATTAATATAAAGCTTAACTTGCTTGTCTGAGAACAAACAGGTCCTTTTTCTTAATTAAAATAGATGTATTACCCAGAATGCTTATCGCCGTGGTAATGGACAGTCCTTTCAGAGCCATCAGGTTGGTGGAGGGAATAAAATCCCTTCACGACGTCACCGTCCCGGTGCTCATGTTGGGACTTCTTGTCCCCCGTATGGTGGTCCTCTACTTTGTAGTCGAACTCATACTTTGGGTAGGTCTGAAATCATAAAGTTATTGACACTGTAATAAGTAGAGTAGGTAAGGTAATGGCTTTTATATGGCTTTATTCAGGGTTCTGTAATCTGAGTGGGCAGAGATAAAAGGTAATGTAAATAATAAATAATGTAAGGTAATATTGATAAGAATCTAATGATTTTCGTTAAGGCATGTCACAGACGTGCGGTAGTCGATAGATGCGGTTGCATGCTTGTTTGTTATCTTATAGCTATAAAAATATAATGAGAACAAACATGTCTGACTTATAACAGTGTTATGGAAGAGCGAGTTTGATGTTAGATTTGAATACGTAGCAGAAAAGAGAACTAGGAGACGACATATTTAATGATGGATGATGATAATATAATGATGATGCTTAAAAGAAAGATTTTTATGGATGCAAGGTAGCAAACAGGCATGCAGTACAATCCATCCGCTACCACAAACATTGAATATGACTCATAAAACTGGTATGGTTTATAAAAAAAACTATAACTGTAACTGTAATGCTAGCGATAAGTTGTCTTAAAAAAATAAAAATGATGACGTCATACATAGTAGTCAAGATGGCCGTGCCCGTGGTGTCCGTGCACGTGCACGGGCTCGTGGTGTCCGTCGTGCTTGTACACGTGCTGGGAGGAGAACCCGTGGCCGTGGCCGTGGCCGTAGCCCCCGTAACCACCAAACTGAGCGGCTACAACAGCGAAAAGGGCTGCGAAGCTAAGTACCTGGAAAAGACGTTTCGATGAATAAATCCAATCTGTCACAAGTGTGACATATCAAAACTATTTGACGAACTACTGGTCAAAAAACTTAATTTATCCATTTTGTACTAAATTAGTGCATTAATAATCACGAAATTGGTACGTGATGCGGTAAATATCACGTTGCTCATTGCAATCAGTACAGTGAAATTACTACAGTGAAATAGAAATAAGTATTTTTTTTTTCTATAATTACCTTGGTGAACATTTTGTTTTTCTTTTTGGAATCGTTTTCAATCCTAAGCTTGTGAGTTAACTGATACTTGTTGGGTATTGTCCACTTCTTTTATATCTTTAACAGGGGATATTTGATAACCAAGGTAATATTGATTTCGCTATAAAATAATTGGTAGTTAAATTATTCACTGGCTCTGGTATGTGGCTTGCAATAATGTTGCAAACGCTTTTGTTTGAGATAAAATCGATACTTACACGCCTTTCGACAATGTATCACGACATAATAATAACGTCACATTGTACAAAAATATATAAAGTTTACACTTTATGTACGATTGGGATGTGTTTACAAATGACCGATGGTTGCTACTATTTAAGTTACTTGATATCACTTTAGTTACTTTCCTCACATTTTAACCCTTTGTGGATTGAATATACAAAATCGCTGAATTTGTGTTGGAGAACACATAATATATTGTTACGTGTTAGGGTTCGAAGGATTTGGAGAGAAAGACCTGCTGACTCAAAGAAGACTTTATTCACTAGCACTAACACAAAGCACTAGGTCAAACACTAAACACTTAGGTCCAACACAATGCACTAGGTCCAAACACAAAGCACTAACGATGTCCTAGGTCGTAAGCCAAGTCGTAGGTTTCACTTGTTTCACTCCGGTATCACTAGTTTTCACTTCGAAGTCGCCTCGAAAGCTCGAACTGAACTGAACTCGCGGCCCTCCCCGCGACTATTTATACATGCCGTCGCGAGTACTAGACGATTCTGGAAAGATACCGCGTGTTCCCGAACACGCGAGAATACAGGCCCACTAACGCCATCTAGTATCGAGTCGGGATATCACGTTGTCTATGCGTTCACTGAGTGGTTCCACCAGCGGCGCTAGATGGCGCTAGCTTCCCTGTGCCTTCGTAACACCACTCCCCCCTTAGCGATGCTCGTCCCGAGCATCGTTGTTACTGCCATGGTAACGCGCCAGACGGTCTATGTGTACCACTTTGAATGCTCCTCTTGGTTGCTTTTGAATCCTATAAGTCACATCATTCAGTCGGGTAACCACTTTGTATGGACCGTCCCACTTGGTCTGCAACTTTGGAGATTTTCCTTTCCGGCGAGTTGGGTTATGCAGCCACACCAGTGACCCTTCCTCGAAGCCGCTCGTGTTCGATTTCCGGTCGTATCTGGTTTTCATGCCCTCACTTGACTGTAACCCATTTTCCCGTACCAAGGCGTGTATATAGCGCATTTTTTCCCTTAAATTGCAAACATAGTCTTGTACGGTCTCTGGTCCCTCCGGTGACCCTCCTGTCAATAGATCTACTGGTATTCGTAGTTCTCTACCGTAATTGACATACGCCGGGGTAGCTTTTATGCTCTCATGCTCGGCGGTTCGGTACGACAGAAGGAAGAGTGGTATATACTTGTCCCAATCCTTTTGTTTGTCGTCTACCACTTTCGCCAAATGCCTCTCCAGAGTCTGGTTAAACCTCTCAACCATTCCATCAGACTGTGGATGGTACGCGGTGGTCCTCGTCTTATGCATGCCCAAAATTTTGCACACTTCCTGGAATACCTGCGATTCGAAGTTCCTGCCCTGATCAGAATGGATTTCTAGAGGCACACCAAAGCGACATATCACTTCTTCGACTAACTTAGAAGCGACTGTTGTAGCTTCTTGGTTTGGTATGGCGAACACTTCGGGCCATTTGGTGAAGTAGTCCATGACGACCATAAAATACTTGTTACCCGATTCCGTTACAGGAAATGGCCCAGCTACGTCAACTGCTATTCGTTCCCACGGTGCACCGACGTTATACAACCGCAGGTTCCCACGGCTCCTGGTCTGTGGTCCTTTTACAGCAGCGCAGGTAGTACATTTGCGGCACCAATCCTGTACATCATCTCGACAATGCAACCAGTAGAATCGTTCTCGCACTTTTGTTAACGTCCTCTTGACACCTAGATGACCTCCTGATACGCCATCATGTATTTCACGGAGCACATCTGGTACTCTCGTTCTTGGGACAATGATCTGAAGATGAAACTCTCTGCCGTTAGTCTTCTCCCATTTCCGGTAGAGTATTCCGTTTTGCAGTATCAGACTGTCCCATTGCGCCCAGTACGCCTTAGTGACAGCGCCAGTGGGTGCAACCTCGCTCCAGATTGGTTTTACGTCACCCCGTTTCTTCCATGTGATGATGTGCCGAAGGTCGTCATCTCTTTCTTGAGCCTCCCTCATAGCATCATGCTCCCAGAGACCCAAAGGACTTGTTCTCGTTAATTTTAATGTTATTTCGTTAGATTCCTGCTTAACACAATGTTTGCAGTCTTCCGAACACGGTCTTCGTGAGAGTGCATCGGCATTCCCATGTGTTTTTCCGCTGCGGTGTTCCGTCTCGAAGTCATACTCCTGGAGCTGTTCAATCCATCGAGCTACTTGACCTTCTGGGTTCTTGAATTGCAGTAGCCACTTCAAGGCTGCATGATCAGTTCGCAGTAGAAACGGTCTGCCGATGAGATATTTGTTGAAATGTTGTAGCGTCTTTACAACAGCCAAGAGTTCTCTTCTTGTCACACAGTAGTTTCTCTCTGGTCTGGATAAAGATTTGCTGAAATATGCAATAACAACTTCTCTTTCACCCTGTTTTTGAGATAACACCCCTCCAATGGCCGTGTTGCTTGCATCCGTGTCGACTATAAACCGACCTTCAGGTTGTGGATACCCCAGGATTGGTGTTTCACACAGATGTTTCTTCAGTTTCTGAAAAGAATCTTCACAAGTCTCATCCCAACTAAATTGTCGTTTATCTTCTGTCAGCCGATGTAATGGCTTGGCTATCTCTGAGAATCCCTGCACAAAACGCCTGTAGTATGAGCATAGGCCGAGGAATGCCCGCACTTCGGTTTTGTCCTTAGGGGTAGGCCATTTTTGAACTGCTTCCAGTTTCTCCGGGTCTGTCTGGATTCCATCACTGGAGATAACATGGCCGAGATAATTGACCTTACTCCTGAATAAACGACACTTTTTCGAGTTCAACTTTAATTTAGCTCCCTCTATTTTTGCGAAAACTCGCTCCAAGTTTCGCAAATGGTCCTCGAAGTCACGGCCGACAATGATGACGTCATCTAAGTAGACTAAGCAAGCCTCTCCAACTAAGCCTGCCAGTACACACTCCATGAGTCGCTCAAATGTGGCAGGTGCGTTGCACAATCCGAAGGGCATGACGTTAAATTGCCATAAACCTTTTCCGGTCGAGAAAGCTGTCTTCTCCTTGTCCTTTGGATGAATTTCCACCTGCCAGTATCCAGATTTCAGGTCTAGGGTCGAGAACCATTTCATGCCACTCAAGGTATCCAAAGTGTCGTCGATTCGAGGTAACGGGTAACTGTCCTTCTTAGTGACATCATTGAGACGCCTATAGTCCACACAGAATCTCGTGCTACCATCTTTCTTCTTCACTAATACAACAGGTGAGCACCACGGACTTGCAGACGGTTCAATAATCTTATTCTTTCTCATGTCCTCCAAAAGGCCTTCAACTTCTTTTTCCTTTGCAATTGGTATCCGTCTTGCTCGTTGACGAATTGGTCTCTCGCTTCCGGTATCTATCCTGTGCTGAACCATCGACGTTCTTCCAAGGTCCCCTTCTTGACTGGAGAAGATATTCGCGTAGCGCTGTAAAAACTTCTTAGCTTTCATTTTCTGCGAATAAGTCAGATTACTCTTGCAGTCATCGAGTAGCTCAGTCACTATTCCGTAGTTGTTGCTGTTTGCTGAGTCCGTGCCTGTCATCGAACTACACTTTTTCATCCAGATAACTTCCTCGCACTTTCCAATGACGTCACCTTTGTTCACGCAGATCTCGCGATCACTAAGATTCAAAACCTTGACCACAGCGTTACTGCTTCCACTAACAAGGGTTCTCGCCGTCATCAGTTTTTGCGCCGATGTCTTGGTAGGTGTGTCTTCGATCAACACGCATCTGTTTGACTTTTTCTTTCCAGCTGGCGGCAGTTTCACCAGCACCCGAGTTTCCGCTCGTCCAGGTATGATGATCTTCCTTACACATGTGACTTTCCCGCAGGTGCCTCCAAGAATGAAGATTTCTTCTTCACCGCACTTGAAAACTCCCTCAGCGACATTAATTCTGCAGTTGTGTTTCTTCATGAAATCCAAACCCAAGATGCAATCATCCATAATCTCAGCCACGATCACGTTATGAGAGTATGAGGACCCCCCTACATACATCGTAACTGACATTTCTCCCAGGACGGGTATTGGCTGACCGGAGGCAGTAAGAAGCCGATAGTTAATTCTCCTCTTGTGTCCCCTTGCGGCTTTTACCAGATTTGGGTTCACTATTGTTCTAGAGGCTCCTGTGTCTAGAGTCATTTTGCAATCCGTCCCGTTAATAGTCCCCTGAATCACAAGACTATTCCCGCTGCATGCCTGGGAGATAACAGTTATCGGGGCTTCCTCCGCGTCAGCCAGCACTCGCCCCTTAGTCCTGGCTTTTATTCGTTTCCCTGATCCCGGGCAGGGGACGAAGCCCCTTGTTTCTTCAGCTCCTCTATTTGTTCCTCGAGCTTTTTCATCCTTGCCATCTGGGTCTCCTTCTGCGGGCAGTTGAGCTGAAGATGGCCCCTCTCGCCGCACTTGTAGCACATGGCTCCAAAAGCTTTCTTCGTAGGAGCCTTAACCTCCTTGACTTCCTCAGAGACCTCGCGGATCTTATGGGTCTGCCGTATATCATGGCGAACCGCCTCGACCTCCAAGGCATGCGCCAATGCTTCCTTTAGCGAGGTATGGTGACGAAGCCTCACTGCAGCTCTGACCTCCAGGTCTTTTATTCCGTCGACAAATGCTTGCACAATATTCGTGTCCACCATCTTGGTGTCGGCTCCTGGGTGTGCCTTCCTGACAAGTTTTTCAATTTCCAACGCCCATTGTTGTAGTCCTTCTCCTGAGCGTTGGACTCTGTCACGCAGTTGGGCACGGAACACGTGCTCCAGGTGTCGCTCCCCGTATCTGGATTCAAGTGCCTCCATCAGGTCTTGGAACCCATTTCCTGTATGTGCTTCCAGGACCGACAAAGCTTGCCCTCTGAGCGCAACAGTGAGAGCGGTCAGGCATTGTTCTTCCGTCCATCCGTTGGCAGCAGCAACAGTCTGGAATTGCTGACGATAAGCGTTCCAAGAAGTAGTGCCGTCGTATGGTGGCACTTTCACTCTTGGTCCTTGCGCCACTACGGTAGTTCCACTAGACATCGCAACTCCCGTGGTTTCAAGGCGCACTACTTTCTTCTGTAATTCAGTGAGGCCGGTTTTCACATTTTCCACATCCAATCCCAACCCGGTAACTCGTTCCTCCACTACGTCGACATCTTTCCGAAGCTTAATCACCGTGCCACTAACATCATTTATAGCCTCAAGCACTTTTTCTTGGAGGTCTCTTTGTTGCTCTTGTAAAGCGCCGAACTTGTGTTCTTGTGCTTCTCGAATCGCTCTCATTTCAGCCTTTTGTTCGTGTGACCTGCGTTCGTGTGATTCCTTCATTTCCCGAATCAATACGAACAAACTTCCTAATTGAAGAGACACTTGAGGGGCTGTAGAAGCTTCGGTGCCACTGGTGGGCGTGGCCTGTCTGGTAGGCGTGGCAAGGTGGGCGGGGCTAGTGGGCGTGGCTTGAGCCAAAGTGGGCGGAGCCTGAGAGGCGTAGTCGGTGGGCGTGTCCTGGTAGGCGGGGCCAGTGGGCGTGGCTTGGGCATCTCCAAATCTCACTTCCGACACCAGTTGTTACGTGTTAGGGTTCGAAGGATTTGGAGAGAAAGACCTGCTGACTCAAAGAAGACTTTATTCACTAGCACTAACACAAAGCACTAGGTCAAACACTAAACACTTAGGTCCAACACAATGCACTAGGTCCAAACACAAAGCACTAACGATGTCCTAGGTCGTAAGCCAAGTCGTAGGTTTCACTTGTTTCACTCCGGTATCACTAGTTTTCACTTCGAAGTCGCCTCGAAAGCTCGAACTGAACTGAACTCGCGGCCCTCCCCGCGACTATTTATACATGCCGTCGCGAGTACTAGACGATTCTGGAAAGATACCGCGTGTTCCCGAACACGCGAGAATACAGGCCCACTAACGCCATCTAGTATCGAGTCGGGATATCACGTTGTCTATGCGTTCACTGAGTGGTTCCACCAGCGGCGCTAGATGGCGCTAGCTTCCCTGTGCCTTCGTAACAATATTGATGTATAATTCGACTTAAGTAGGTACACGATAAAAACATCCTTAGTCTTCCCAGGAACGTCTTAAAATTTTAAATTATTTACAAATTTAATACAAACATAATAATATAAAATAATAATAATAAAGAAATCCGTACAAACTTTCATCCTGTATACCAGGAGATCCGTGCATTGCATGTTTGTACCAAGTTTCATAAAAATTGGTGGTAGTTTTTACTAAAACAAAACGCGCAACAAACGTTATTATTTAGAGACAATGTTCACAAATGTGATTAACTACCATTAGGTGAGTCTGCTGCTTGCTGTTAGTTTGAATAATGATCGAAAAATAAGTCATCATCATCATCATCATCACAACCCTTCCTTTGTCACACTGTTGGACACGAGTCTTCTCTGAGCATGGGAGGGATTAGGCCTTATTCCACCACGCTGGCCAAGTGCGGATTGGCAAACTTCACATGCCTTCGAGAAGATTATGATTAACTCAGTCATGCAGGTTTCCTAACGATGTGTCCTTCACCGTTATAGCAAGTGTTATTTAATTTCTTAAATCGCACATAACTCAAAAAAGACATTGGTGCGTGCCACTGGGGTTTGAACCCGGACCGCTCGAGTGAGAGGCGAGTTCGATAGCCACTGGGCTGTCATCGCTATTTTTTTGTTAAAGGTGCCATTTCAAAATATTCAAACTATTCAAACTCTAGTTTCTGTATGTGTGATTGACAAAAACAACGTATTATAATGCGCTTTTGATGTATTGATGCGAAAAGCTGCTCGCTGCCCTGATTTTAACTCAATCTATTGATTGGGTGCTATTGGGTGCCTAATAAAGTAATTGTAAGTTTTTATTAATCCTCATAATCTTGGATATTGTTACGCTCTGTGTTACCTCCTTATTTTAACCACCTTGGCTTGGAATTCTATAAAATCCTTTTATCTAACTCATCACCTCACCTCCACCTCCACACACACACGTTATGTGTTATGTTTATTTTAAACTAAAAGATCAAATGGTAATTTTTATATATTTATGTATTTATGTAAAATTTTATATAAACTGTAACCCCTCTTTAATTCCTTTATGGGTAGAATTTTCATAACCTTAGTGGAGACGTTATAAAAAACACCAATTGTCAAAAAAAATTCTAGCTTCAGCCGTTTTGGATGGATTGAGTCAGTCAATAAGGACATAAACAATTTTATATAGATAAAGATACGATAAAGATTTTATTTACTTGCTGCCACAAAATTACAAGTAGCCTTAATTAGAGTACCTACAAGTAGCATGTTTTTAAACCTTACTTTGTGAGAGCCTGGTACCTGAGGTAGGCTTCCCAAAACTTGTTTGCAGAAAAAAAACTTTTTGGTTTTGTAAGTTTCCAATATTTACGAGTATGAATACCAATAACGCTATCGAAAGCTACTAACTAGCTTTCAGCTAGCAAATAAGTTTTGGGCTATGGCTTAAGCTAAAAGATACCAATACTCAACAGTGGGACATTAAAATTAATGTGCTATGCGTTATCATATTCAATGTAATATTTTACTGATCAAATTAATAGAGCTTACGTTAACATTATTCTATTATACCATGGTCTCATTACAAATATGCTCAGTTTATTAGCAGGCAACGGGCATAGATAAACTACTTATTATGAATTGAAATATGAATAAGTTTCATACCAGCATGTTACAGACTGATCACGTGCACAACTATCAACAAATGCGAAAGAATTACTTTTATGGCAAAAGAAATCCATACGTGTAATAACAGGATTAAAAGTGTGTACCACCTATATACCATAATTTAATAAACTTAATACTCTCATTGTTCCATCTATTAATATATTTAAAACTAGCAATATTAATGATATTAAGAAAACAAAGTCATCTTTTCCCTAAAATTGAGAACCCTAGAAGGTAGACCCCAGCGAACACTAAAATATAAATAGAAATAAAATAGTTTATTCAATTCATTATTAAAAATCGATGTGTTATCAAGCAAATATAAAATCAAAAGATCAATAATAAATAGGCTGAAAAAGATCAATAATAATAGATCATTATTGGCATAAAGTAAACTTTTTATTTAGGTTGCAAAAACAATACAATACAACAATGAAAATGAAAAAATAATATATCTTTGGAATACAGGAAAGTAGCAGGGTATGTATCATTAAAGATACAGATTGTTACAAAAAATCACAGGATATCATTAATGGTAATCACATTAGTTAATGATGTTTGTGATGGTAGATATGATGCGTGTTGTGTTTGACGTCAGCGTGGAATCTGTAAAGAAAAATACAGCATTAAATACCGAACATTATTGCCTATATTGTACAAAAATTGTACAATTAATGTGTTTGTTACTTAACATTAATATTTAAAGTTAAAAAAAATATCATAATTTCGATCTACAGTACGCGGTAATAGCCCAAGAGATTCATATTCTACCCGGCACGCGCCTATGACATTTTAACCGTTTTCAGCTGTACTAGTAACATTGCGTGAAAACCTACTTGCTTAAAAAAATTTTGTACTCCAAGGCGTGTCAAATCCGCAATGTACTCGTACTTCTCCCATTCCTTATGGAGACATATACACGAAAGTTTGGCAGTAAATGGTTTTATGATGAATCATTTTTCTCACCCGCTGTGGTGGTCACCGTGGTATTCCACAACTCGCTCGGAGCCGTCGGGCTGTTTCAGCGAGTAGGCGCCCTTCACGACGTCACCGTCGCGGTGCTCATGTTGCGACTTGATGTCCCCGGTGTGATGGTCTTCCACTTTGTATGCGAACTCATATTTAGGATGAGCCTGAAAAAAACGTTAAGTATTGAGCATCCCAGATGAAAATGAAGCATGGAGCCTGAATGCAATTTGTTAAGAATTCGTAAATTCTTCTCACAGATCCGATCCATCAAGAATGTCTGGATTATCACCATGCAATGCCTACTCATATTTTGTCAAAATTTTGAACACCCAAAATCGTGATTTAACTACATAAATCCCAAAAGCACACATGAGTTTGTGATCGATATAAAAATTTAATTATTAGCTCGTAGCACGAAAGTACTCATGAAATCAATAAAACACAACTATTATTTGCGTAAATAATGACCGGGTTAACATCTGCATTTAGTAGTGTAAAAAAGTGATTACATGGTAGTCAATGTGTTCGTATCCATGGTGCCCGTGATGTCCATGTCCCTTCACGACCTCCTGGTGTCCGTCGTGTTTGTAGACGTGCTGCGACGAGAACGCGTGGCCGTGGCCGTGGTGGTGGCCCAGGTCATATGAAGCCACGGCGGCGACGAGAGCAGCGATGCACAGAACCTTTGGAATGATAAATTGTTCCATACATTTACAACGATAGTTATAAGAAGGTTGCGATAGCCCGACATTTTTTTTGAGAGTTCTTCATAATGTTCTCAAAGGCATGTCATTTCAAAGACATGGCATGTCTGCATATCTGTAGTCGGACCGCCTCATGGATTACTTTCACTAAAATTTACATTTCTGATAAACTGAAAAAACAAGTTTGATTTTAAAAGATAATCGATACATTTTATTTCATTTTACTAACCTTAGCAAACATTTTTATTGGTAGCTGTATAGCTAATATTTCTAAATTTGAATGTGAACTGATACATGTTAACAAAAAATCACGACTTTTATATCGCCAGAAGGGGTAACATACCAAGGTAACATTGATTTCACCTAAAATCGGTGGCAATTAAGATTATCACAGTATTTTAATATGCAATGTGTGCAATAACTTCGTTAAGTGATCGTTACGGATAATTAGCCGGTAATTACTGTTAAAGGATACTAGACATTAATATACTAAACCTTAAATACGCTGACAATGTTGTAGTCGATGTTGATACTCAGCCGTAAACTGTTCTGTTTGCTTAATTCTGGCGTAAAGTTATGTCTTTATTATTTCATCTTAAACATTCCTGTTGTTCTATAACTTCCGCTAATACGCTTCCTAGACAAATATATAATCTAATATTTCATTGTCCAATTGTTGGCCACAGGTTTCAAAATGGTAACAGTAAGGTCACATAGATAGTCTATCGTGACTTAGAGCTTAGCTTAGTGGTAGGTAATTATTGTAAATTTATCTTAAGGCAAGTTAGACACCTGTGTAGGATTAGCTATTCATTCAATAATCAATAGCTAATCCTTTGCCTTATATAGATCAGTTAGTAGTTTAAGTAGTTTTTAGTTAGGTACCTAGACTTTCGTTAAGCGTGTCTAATCACCTCATAGCGAAATAAATTATTTGACTTTGACTTTGACTTTGACATGTTTGTCTATCATCTTACTCCTCATTACGCAGGTTAAATGTGATTTAACATGCTTTCGAAGATATTATGACGTGCTCTCGTGGATACTTTTTGCGTTCGTTTCACCTTTCAGCCGGTGAAATTATGCTGACTGAAGCGCCCATCTTCCGGTAAAATTGAGATCTGCATCCAAATGAGAACGAGTCCAAAATGAACGAAACCTAATGGACTAGAAACTGATGCTTCGGTTTAATTTGCTAATCAAATATTAAAAAACATGGACCATTTTGGGGAAGGTTGAAATTGAATTGAATACAGTTTCGCATAGATATAATCGAATTGAAATCAATCAATAAACTGTATCTGCCAATTCCAAGTGTTGTAGTACGTGTACCTGCACATTAAGGTGGGATCATTATAATTAACCTTTAGGCGATCAGTTCTTTTTCCAATGTATTAGTATCATTTTTCCAACTTTTAAGTTACTTCAATGAAAAATACTTGTTTCTAAGGGAGTTCGCCTGATGAGATTTCCATGAAAGGCGGAAATATGAACCTTCTTTTTCATTACATATAGATTAAATCTTTAGTTATTAACTGCAAAGACTGTCCATTCAAAATAAAAATATTACCGGACTTACTAAAAAAATTAAAAACTGAATAAAAAATAATTTGAATAGACTCGTTCAATAATGAGCACGCTTCCAAGGTTGAACGTAGCATAACTGATTTCCGATTCACGTTAGTAACTAAATTGTTTAATAGTCGAAAGCAGAACATCTCTTTATAAAAAAAGAAGTAGAACTTACGTTCATAGTTTTCAGCATTTCAATAGAACATTTCGTTGACATTAGAATCTATAAGAATAAGTCACATGCTGACACGAAAAAAAGCAAAAAGTACACTTTGATTAGTGTGCCACTTTTAGCGCGCTTTTCCAATTTTTTCCTCTTCATACATTGATTTCAGATAAGGACAAAAAGTTACTAGTAGACCACGAGAATAGATTAGAGACCAACACATGATTTATAGATTGAAGACTGTTCCTATTTTACTAAGATCTTTAATCTTAACTGCCTGTAAAACACCCGTGGGCAACACTGTGTGGGCTTACGAACTGAATTCAGAATTCGAAAGTTTTATTGGAAAGGCTTATTAATTTGTTAGGAATTAGGGGGTAGTAATACAATATGTACAATAAATAGTAAAAACATTTTTATACTTGATAAAATTTTAAGTTTATATGTTTTTTTGGTATTAAATTACATCACCAATCTCATTAATCTTTGATTAATTCTGACTAGAAAATTTATACTGATTCATCAGAGTAAAGTAGGTACACTTCGTGTACATGTGTTAATATTGTGTAAATTAAACTTATTTTGTTTCTGTCTCCCGTGCTTTGTTATTATTATTATTATTCAATTATACGCGTTTACGATTTAACAAATGGGTGAACGCACTTCAAATGCATACCAATATATTTCGAAAAAACAACAAATTTGGTACCTATAGGGTGACGTTATGTTAGAACTCGTCTGTAGCCAAAGGCATGTGAATATAATACATAAAAATAAATTATTTGGGATACTAGTTTCTAAAAAATTATTTATAATTACTTTGGTGTGAGTATTGTGAACGTGCGAACTTTCGTAAAATGGCCTATAGCAGTGTTAATCTTGGGGAATAAGTTTATATTTATTAAAATTCTATATTGCTTTTTATTGTAATAACTAGACTTCAATCTTATTTCAGTACTACTATATATATAAAAAGATGTCGGTATGTCAAATCTTTACCACACATTACCCATTTTATTGACTTGACTTTGACTTTGACTTTATTGCTGATTGTTTCACTAGAACAGATCATTTGTAACAAAAACAACTCTTATGTCAGAACACGTTTAATCGGTAAAAAAAATGAAAAACATTTCAACAGACAACCATAGAAACAAGATCACAGTAAGACGTACAGATGCACATTATTAAAATATCACATTTATGCAGGAACAAGAATTATTATCACAGTTTGATTCGAAGCTCTATCTTAGTAATGGTGGGGCACGATGTGGTGGGTTCCAAACTTGACATCAGCATGGAATCTATAACAAAATTAGTTATTACCATTATAGCATATTTCAGTCTATGCAGTCTTGCATGCAATTAATTACTCTATCTTTTCAGGCGTTTCGTTACATTTAACCAAACTCAAGTTTGAGAAAAGACTTGAGTAAAGTATTGTTATAAGTATGATCTTAGGAACAGGTCTGCTGATATTGATCTAAGTTTATTTGATTAAATCAGGTGGTCGCGGTTATGGTTACGTAGAGTGGTAAAAACAGTAGAACGGGATTACTTAGGTATTCATAGTTGTAATTACACGCTTACTCACGTGTGATTTAAGTCGGAAATAGGCAGACTATTTACGATTGATTACGATGACCATCTCGATCGAGATGGTAGATGGTCGTCGTATTCGATCGAGTAAGCCGGTAATTTTAACTATGAATACAGACACTCTCTAATCATTCAGTAAGTAATAAAATACTTTTATCATTACTTATTTACATAATATATAAACAGGATTAAATATTGACAATATGTTCACATTACACTTTTTGTTAATTGATGATTACGTTGGCCATTTACAATTAGGCAGACGTGTTAACATGAGGACCAATTAAAGAGGTTAATTAACGATCGACAAAACTTTTGCAACATCTGGTGTTGCTGTGATCGAGTCGGTTTTATTATATTTGGTAAATTATTTATTTATGATGAATCTCGGGAACAATAATTGCCAATTGGAGATGAGCGCCATATTCTTTTAATAAGTTGTAGTAAATTAAGGATATTTATTTATTTGTAACTTACAAAATGCATTGATTAAAAAAAAAAATTCTCTAATATGATACAGAGTTTTTTGTGTTGTTTCAGTTTAAATGACAATGCATTTTTTATGGTAAGCACAATCTTATTCTACAAACAAGCTTGGCTTTAAAATGTTAAAGTTTAAAAGGTTAGCTGCTTTGAGATCGAAACATAACCATGTTTAAATCCAGCGTACCTAGGTGGTGAGCCTATTGCCATACACCTGACACAAATCCAGACTCCGAGCTTACCTTGCATTTCAAGTTAGAAAAACCCAACATAACCTGGATTGAACCCAGGACCTATAGCTTAGCAGTCACGCTGGGGACCACAATGCCAACGAGGCAGTCAAGTTTTTTTAAAGATTAAGCACTTATATATAAGTAAAGATTAATAGCGCGAAAACTTATGAAAAATCAGTTTCTTACCCAGTGTGCTTGTCGCCATGGTACTCAACGACTCTGACGGAGCCGTCGGGCTGGTGAAGAGAGTATACTCCTTTCACGACGTCACCATCTCGGTACTCCTGCTGGGACTTCCTATCGCCAGTGTGGGGATCCTCTACTTTGTATCCGAATTCATATTTGGGATACGCCTGTAACGAGAAAGAGAGATAATATTAAAATAGCGGAGGCTTTATTGGAGGCGTTGAAATTCGATCCACCCATACATCATGACTAAATCGTATCTTCTGTTAAATATGTTGAGGGTCAATCTAATCGTAGTGTGTTAACAACTCTATAACAGCAGTCCTTCATATAAACTTGGACTATGCAAAATTCCTACATCTCCGTCCACGTTATTTTCGTAAAAAGGGTTAAAGTAAAGTTTTTGTTTCTCGTATTAATAGACAATAGGTAATAATTGATGCATACGTAGTAGTCAACAGCGTGTCCGTGTCCATAGCCATCACCGTGGCCCGCGTGGACCACCTCCGCGGGGCCGTCGTGGCGGGAGATGTGCTGGGAGGAGTAAGCGTGGCCGTGGCCTTGGCTGGACTGGACAGCCGCGGCGATGATGGCAGCGAGGCAGAGTACCTGCGATTGATTCAATAGGTTAAATTATTCCGTTTCTGTAATACAAAGCATCACGTCCGAAAGGGTAGACAGATATGTGTTGTAGTACACCCAATTTTCTTTGTATGTAATAGGTGGTGAGCCTATTCCTATACACCGGGGACAAATCCAGACGACGAGCTGCTATTACTTGGGCATTTCGAGTTAGAAAAATCCAATAATTTTTGTTTAGTGTGGGACGACCTCCTGCTAGGTGGCGCGACGATCTGCGCAAGGCGGCGGGGAGCAAGTGGATGAGGAGAGCCGAAGCTCATTTCTTCATTCTCTCTCGAGAAAGAAGAGATAATAGTTGTTCCCTGACCCGGGCATCGAACCCAGAACCTCTAGGTCAGTACTTGACCACTATAACAACGAAGCTGTCTTCTGTTGAACAATATTCCTAAATCGGACGTATGCATATATATGTCCGATATTGGAACGATATGGTTTGTTTACACCTAAAAATAAAGATAGCTAGGTACTGTTTAAAAGAAATATCTAACAAATAAACACTAATGTCGAACTACACTAGAGGGTTTTTTGGGTGAATATTGGGGTCGGCCTATAGATAGATTCTTATATCCTTTTTCATTTCGCTTTTCATTCTACTGGCGAGTCATGTTTTATAAACCATTGTGCCCAAAAGTTACTTATCACATATAAACTAATAAAAGGCTACTTCTAATAACCGGATTGGATTCACTACAATGTTCGATATCACTTAAAACACTGTTTATAAAATATTGCACTTCAATGACCTAGTCAGTCAGTCAGTCTGACAATAACTGGTACACTCTTTTAAAGTACACTAGAATTAATTTCTTTCACTCCTGGATATCCACAATAATTAAACCACTTAAAGTTTGACTGTAACAATTTTACCTTTGAAAACATTTTAGTTTTGGATAGGTGAATGAGCTGTTATCACTGAATTCGACTGAACACTGATACTAGACAGTTACAGTTCACGTCTTTTATATCGATAACAAGGGTAACTAACCAAGGTAATGTTGATTTCACTCCAAATAACTTTACTAGCACTTATCATTATTAACTAGCGACAGTATAGAGTCGGCGCAATAGTTTCGTAAAAAATCTCCAGCGGGAGATAGGCTCTCTACTCGGGCAAGCGTAATATTGCCAAAGTCTAATAACTTGGCTGAATTAGAAGTTAATGAGGTTTTACTGGGTGTTATAATGATATAAGGTGGGTCAGATGGCCGAAATAAAATGACTTTTCAACGCTGGTATAATTGTACTTGGGTAGAGTAACCCCTTACCCATCTAGGTTAAACATGTGCTTATACTGAGAAAATCAGAGTCAATACAAAGTGTCATCAAAAATTTACTTCAATAATTTAACAGTTAAAATCATGAATACAAATCTTTAAGTAAATAAATGATTAATAATAATTATGTGTTAATTATCAAATATTAAATTAAGAAAAATTAGAATTTTTATCGTAGTCAAATCAAGTAGGTAGATAATGTGCGGCCTGCTATTTGGCAGTGCTGCCAGCAGTAAGTAGGTAACGTGGGTATATTATGAAAAATTCTAGTCGGGATACCAGAACTCAACATCCTGTTTAAACTGCTTAACTATATGCTAAACATAAGTGATGGTTAAGTGTAACGTCGGTCCGATAAGAATAAGTTGGCTCGATGGTTGTAAGACTGAATAAGACCATAGGTTAAGACTTACTTACCCGAGAATTTTCCATGATAGTCTTATCATTTACTTTGTTAAATATAGCCAAGCGTCTCGTATGTTTTGCTGCAACCAACTGGCGTCCCATCTCAAAAACGCGAAGCATTTGCGTTGTTTTGCGATTCCACTGCACAGTTATTGTTGAGTATTTTGTAAACTGGATTAGATATCTTTATTTTGCGGACACTACTCACAAACTTGTCTATTTAGTTTTTAAATATAGTTTTTTTAAACTTTTACACGCATATTAAAGCACATATATTGTCTATTTTGATCGTTCATGTTAACTGACAAGCCCGTTGGCGCAGTTAGGCAGTGGTGTGTATACACCCAGTTTTCACCAGTTATGTTTAGGTCTTATGTTAGATATTATATGGGTTGTGAATATATTGACATATATCGAACACAAGCCCAGACTCCGAGCTGCTACCGGGCATTTCAAGGCAAACCAAGGACCTCTAGCTTAGCAGCTTGTGACCACGACAAAGAAGGCAGTACTGATGGTAAAATATATTGTTTTTATATTATTTCATATCAGAATAGTAACTCGTCGTATAGTAATACGTCTGTACTTCCTCTAAAAGGCGAAAGATTTATACGTGTTGAAGGGAGACCAGCGCTGACAGCCCAGTGGCTATCGAACTCGCCTCTCACTCAAGCGGTCCGGGTTCAAACCCCAGTGGCACGCACCAATGACTTTTCTAAGTTATGTGCGTTTTAAGAAATTAAATGTCACTTGCTATAACGGTGAAGGACACATCGTGAGGAAACCTGCATGCCTGAGAGTTCATCATAACGTTCTCGAAGGTATGTAAAGTCTGCCAATCCGCACTTGGCCAGCGTGGTGGACTAAGGCCTAATCCCTCCCACTCTGAGAGGAGACCCGTGCCCAACAGTGGGACGTATATGGGTCGCAGCGACGACTTCCTCTAAAGGGCATATCACCTGTTATGTTTATACCGAGCACAAATCCAGACTCGAATCTTTTACTGGGAATTCCAAGTTTGAATTCGCTCTGCAGTCATGCTTGCGACGAATGATGGTATTTGTACATGCAATGCAATATGCAAGTAAAATATTGTGAAACCACTTTGGATAAGTATTATAAAAATTGTTCCTATATAAAACCTGCCGTATACTACCTTTAAAGTCTTTAGTCAAACGTAATATTGAGCGTAAAAATAAATAAATAAACATTAGTTAAGAACATTTTGGGGCTCTTTTAAAACTTTCTTTTTAATTGATTAGTAATAGCCTCATTAACTGCGACGAAAGAAACCTAAGAGGATTACGGCGCGGAAATTATCCAAAGTTCACAACTAAAAAACGGGTCTTAGCCACGTTACAATATTAATAGACTGCAGCTACAATGGCAATTAATTTCACAAAAACAGAAATCCGGCCCGCTGTCGTTCTTTGAATTACTAAAAAAGAGACAAAGATCGTTAAACCAGGAAATGACGACAATACCAAAAATACCGCGTAGTTTTGCGAGAATATGATGCATGACAATGCTACCAATTACTTTTGAATCCATTAATTTACTCACTCCCCTTTTGTAAAAACATTTCATATGAAACTTTACACAGAGTAGGTACATTGTAATGTTGTTTGGGATAAACTTCCGATAAGCGCGTACCGCCGATCGATCTGGAATTTAGTATAATAACGTATTTTGACCTCCTGAATAACCAATATCATAACGAAAATTGGCGCAAACTCCATTTTGAATCGTCACCTTTTCATGAATTGAGCTTCTATAGCGGAAATAGCTACAAATTTTCAAAAAAAGTTTCAAACTTTAAAGTTTTATAAATATCAGATAATATACTAGGTATATACTCTGGATATACGTAGGTATCTTAGTAAACATAGTAGGTAATCAGCCTTTTTACAGTTCGGCGCGTGCCACTAAAAGTGTTTTTGTCTAGTAGAAATAGTCACGTAAAAAACCTTTTTATGCAGTTCAACAAAAACAAATCTGTGTTACGGGCACAAGTATGGCACTTGAGGATCAGTGCACCGTGAGATTAAATTGTTTTAGTGATAAATCTGTGTTACTCTCTTACCACCATACCCTATTTATTAAATCATCATCATCATCACGATCCATTCTTTGTCCCACTGTAGGGCACGGGTCTCCTCTCAGAATGGGAGGGATTAGGCCTTAGTCCACCGCGCTGGCCAAGTGCAGATTGGCAGACTTCACATGCCTTCGAGAACATTATGAAGAACTTTCAGGCATGTAAGTTTCCTCACTATGTGTCCTTGATTATAGCAAGTGACATTTAATTTCTTAAATCGCATATAACTTAGTAGGTATACATTGGTGCGTGCCGCTGGGGTGCGAAGAAATTTCTTATTATCTATTAAATAATAGGTAGATAATATTATTTTAACAAACTGATGGTAAGTGGTCACCGGCGCCTATAGAGGCGAGCAACACCAGAGGATTCGCCAATGTATCGATGGCCTCGAAGGAAAGCTCTTACACTGAAATTTTTTTTCTTTTCTCCATGAAATAGGTAAACTTAAATGTATCTATGTCTCTTTAATGTCTAAAGTTAGTTTTACTCTACTTTACAACAAACCTCGAGCAAGGCGTATGATGGTGTATTTATTCATGCATAATAGCATCGAAAATCGTAAAATAAAAAAACAAATATTAAAATGTACAAAATGTATAAAACATTTATTTAACAATCACATTACAATGATATTGTAACACAGAAAACTAGACATACGACACGTAGATAATCACAGTAGGTACAGAATGTTTTTGGTTTAAATTATGGCTTAATGTTTATCGTGGTGAACTTCGTGCTTCACGTCAGCATGGAATCTGAAAACAAAAAGGATTAATAAAACATACTATTTTCCACATTAATGCTCAGAGTAGGTAGTAGATACCTACATACATCGATGAATCCAAATTCACACACTACATAATATATTATCAACATCGACCACCTAAATACCTCGAATCTTTTTGGTCAGGCATTACTGCGTCCTGATTTTTTTTGTTTATTTTCAATAGAAACTCAATTGAACGCATTCAATGCCAGTCGCGTAACATTGGGTGTGCAAATATCAATGACTAATGTTTGCTTTTCGAAATGTTTCTCATTGTTAACTATTTGCAAATTAATTTTGTGATACGCGTTATTCACCATGTGTACTTGACTGATAGCCAATGAAATTGAGTCGTATACTTGTTTGACGTATCATTTTGGCTATGCACATTCGTATCGATACCTATTTTAGAAGCTTTAATAATAAATAGTTTACATCTACTTTAAATCTATCCACGGAATCACTGTTCAGTTGTGACAACTTATCATCAAGAAATTCTAGAAGAATTTTTCTTGCAGAAATTTTGATGAAAACGCTCAGTTACGTTAAATGAAATGGAGTCTTCAAATAAGACGGAACATTTAATTCTGGCGATATATTGGCAATTGGTGTTGGCCGTCTCAAAGACGAAGCGGTAAACACTTACCATGAAATGGTCTCTGTATTTATTTAATATGGTAGGATCTGTCCAAAACCCTTGAACTTAAGCTTCCCCAGATCAACTGGAATGACTTTAATAGTTTTAAGCCTTGCAAACCAGATAATTGTGAAGTTAAAATCGGCAGCCTTTAACTTGCTTGAAGCTTACCCGGAGTGTTTGTCTGCATGGTACTCAACAACCCTGACAGAGCCGTCGGGTTCGTGCAGAGAGTAGACACCCTTCACAACATCACCGTCGCGGTGCTCCTGCTGGGACTTCTTGTCGCCGGTGTGGTGATCTTCCACCTTGTATCCAAACTCATACTTGGGGTGAGCCTAAAAATATAAAGGCATACAGCACCGTTGAAGTAATAAATTAAAAATAACGAATTATAGCGGCTCTCTTGTTCAATCGTAAATTCCCAACTACTTCTTTGAGTACGCCTTCAATCTGTACTGGGAAAATATGGATAATTGGAAGGGTTAGTGGACAACTCAAGTTTACGAAGTTTCCAGGCATTTTCTGTCGGGGATCAGATTTCTGATTAAGTACGGCCTAGGCTTCTTTTATAACTACAGTGGCTGCTAATGGATTGTAGCCCATTATTTATAAGTGTTCAGTAAATCACAAGCATCTTACGAGCGACTTAAACCTCTGTTACATATATGGTCAAGTTTTATTGCAGACTAAATAAGTGACGCCGACATTTCAATCCCTTCACAATAAAAAACATGCGTTGCTAATCTATAGAGTTATACTTATAGAGTCCTCTAGAAAAGTGTAACAGGAAACCATTCCAACTGGATCACAATGATTTACAAAAAAATATTACACGGCAGAGTAATACTTGTGAGAGATTACCATGCGTGGTACCTTTGTTGGTGGTGATAACGTTTTAGGCAAATTATGTAAGTTCTCCCACAGACTGTGGTTTGTGTGTGTGGACTGTATTTGTTATCACGACTTACATGATAGTCATAGTATTCGTGGCCATCGTGACCCTTGATGTGAACTTTCTCCGCAGGACCGTCATGGCGGGCGACGTGTTGTTCTGAATACGCGTGACCGTGCTCTTCAGTGGCGAGCGCTACGGCCAACAGGGCCATAAGGCACAGTATCTGCAACCAAATAACATTAAATGTTAGTATTAGAACAAACACACAAACGATTACACACTCACGCAACGGTAGGCTAAACCTGTTCTACCAGCAGCTATAGCAGATTTACACAGAAAACAACATAATCTAACATCCCTGATCCACGTACAAATATTTATTTGCGAAATAAATTTCTGCCCCGGCCGGGATCCAGGGAACTTGTGAAAGAGACTGTTGGACTCGTAGAGTGGAGTGAGGGCAATAGAGGAATGATATACTCAGCACTGTTCTGTAAGAGCCTATTGTATTCTAAAGGTGAATGAATCCCCATAGATACACCCAAAATCCAAGTTGCCTTAGGTATTTAAGATTTTATCTGCGATAAATACGCTGATAAGTTATTGCTGGTGTTTTTTGACCTACAGGTATTTCTTGATTTATACAATGAGTTTGGTATCCTTTCACACAGTATATTTAAATTTAATTTAAGTAATACAATAATTCTATATGATTTGCACGAACTTTTCACTTCACTGAATTGAAACAAAAGGCATCTCAGAAGTTACTGGCTGGTACAGTAAAAATTTTGCTCACGATGGTTTACCTTGGGATACATCTTCAATTTTTTTTATTTACGTTGCTTTGACTACGAATGCAGTTATCAACTGGTATCAGCAAACTGAAAATCACTTCTTTTATATCAATAACTCGAATTCATCAAGGCAATAATGATTTCACTCCAAATAATTATTAGCTGTTATTATCATTTACCCGCCCATAGTATGGATATTTAAAAATTATTTCGCAATTTGTACAGTCTAGCCTTTCGACTATGACATAGTTGCGATCTATCAATATTTAATAATGCAGTGAATAGTTCAAAATTACATTGACAGTAGCCGGTAAATGATATAAATACAAGAATTATGAGATTAAAAAAATGTAGTCAATACAAAAATTGGTTAATTGTATTAAAGTATCTGATTAAAATAGCAATTATTTTATAATTACATAGCGTTGAAACTGGGTAGCGTATTTAGAAATCGTCGATGTTATACTAAACTAGGTGCGTAGTTATTATGTTTAATTAGACGTTATTTTATTAAGTGCTTATCCTTCTAACTACGAAGTATAGATGAATTTTGCTTTTGTTTCACATCTATTTATATACAATGTGGTACAGGTGTTAATAAAATAGACTGGATCATGTAAAAAATTAACAGTGCACCGATACCGGTTGCAATACACGCTTCATTTCGCTTACTAAACATGATGGAACAAAATTAATTCTCAATTAATAAATTAAATTACAGTCAATTAAGAACTAGAATCGTAAGTCGTGGTATGAAATATGAGTCTCTTTGTTTTATTCGGGCAATTTCTATTTACCTAGGTATAAAAATATAGAATTTATTGATTTTTTTTTAATACAAATTATATAATCATATACGAATAACATTATTATTTTAACTCCCTACAACAGATTTAGGTACCTACCGCAAATATTGTTGTTTTTTTTATTAATTGAAACTGAATAATCAAATAATCTTCAATAACGTTTAAAACGAAATGTAAACGAAATGCAGGAATTAAAAGAAGTTCTTACTAATTAATCAAATTGGTTTTTACTCTAAAATGTATTGCTAATATAGCAAATTTAATTGTAATAATTTATAATTCTTGACAATTTGAATGCTGATTGAGAAACCTACTCAAAATATGGTTCATGGCTCCAGAACAATATGAGTATAGTGGAACAAAAGTCATAAGGAATCTGTCGTCTCGTCGGCGAATACCTACTACAAACAGATAGCAATTGACAATAAATTTTACTAAATTGCTTAAAATACCAAAAGAACTAAATATGGTTTTATCGTTATAATAATGTCAATTTTATTTTTTTAAATCATTTTATTCAATCCTCGGTTGGACAAAGGTTTCGTCGTCGGCCACCAATGAACAAATTTTACTAACAAGGATTCATCATTGAACATTTTTTTTAAATTCGTGAACAATTCTGTGCTTCTTATGTTTGGACTAGTTTTCCAAAGAGTACTTATTCAAAGTGATCATTTATTTGCAGCGGGTAAAATTATGAATGACGATTTTATCGTTACTACGCTATACTTTTTGCGGTGTAACAAGTGGGTCAAACCGCGAATCAACGATCATGCGACAAAAAAGAGCCTTAGCATTGACATTGTTGAGGTCAGTTTCCAACGAAGCGAGCGTGAATTAGTCTGCGATAATCATCCATTTTGTAATACCCCGTCATACTTGTCTTGTTCAACGGAATTGTTGAAGAATGCGGTAAAGCTTACAAAAAGTGCGTTAAAACACTAATTGTTTCTGCGTATATTAAGTAGTTCAGGTCAATTTAAGCCTACATGAAGCGTTCGTGGTCTTGGGGCCAGAATCAGTATAACATACTTAGAATATGTACTGAATATGCGCGAAATACGCTTGACTTGTTTAATACTGTGACTATTAATGAGATTGCTCTGGAAATAATAATAAGTGTCTAGTGGGTTCGTCGAACAATTCGTAAAATAAATAATTCTGTTCCCTAAGCGATTTAAGAGAATTAATGTAGATATCCGTCACGGATAATAGCTTTATGCAAATCTCACTTGATTCAAAATGTATCCACAGTATCAGAGGCAAAGAGAACTAGATCTATTATTATGTGAATACTAATATCCGTTTGTTACGTGCTAGAAATCTGATTTCTTCAAAGCATTCGGTAACATTCGGTTCAATTGTACGAGTACAATTACTTACTTGCTTACTTCCTTACTTACGTACGTAAGGATACATCCTTAGTACGTAAGGATGTATCCTTACGTACTAACTTACTTACTTTACATCCTTACGTACTTACTTACTTACTTACTCACTCACTCACTCGCTCGCTCGCTCGCTCGCTTGCTTGCAGGAGGGAAACATAAAAATTTAATTTTTTTACAGATGTCTCTATTCTACGACCCAATGTAATTGAAATGTTACAATGTGAAATTGAAAAAAGAACAATTTCAAAAAATATAATTTTCACAAAGAAGTCTATATTTTTTTGTATTATACAGGGTGTTACAAAACTACCCGTAAAGCCGAAAGGAGGTTAAATGGGGCCTTATAACGAGTCCATTCACAATGTTTAAGAACCGTAGTAACGCTGTATAACATATCCCAAAAAAATAAATAAATATTATTATTTTCACTGATGTGCAAACCCTATTTCAGTATAATTAAACTACGCAGAATGTACCTACATTTCTACCTAATTTGAAACAACCTAAGCCCACACTCGTCGGGATATGGCTTGTGTGGTATTTCGCACCATCGTCGGTTTTATTGATGCGAAAACCGATTTAACACGCTGCTGTTCCATCTCGGCAACCGTTGGGCAATCGGAGAAATACACTCTGTCGTTCATATATCCCCACAAAAAGAAGTCCAAGGGTGTGAGGTCCGGAGGACGAGCAGGCCATAGCACCGGTACCCCGCAGCCTATCAAATTGACAATTTTTTTTTCCAACTAGACATTTTTTGAAGCCAGTACTTGAGTACAATGACATCGAGGTAGCAAACATTTATGAATGGAAAATAAAAAAACTATTAAAGTAGACATTTATTAGGTAAAAAAGGTACGTAGGCCTTTCTGTTAAATAATCTGGTTCCCTGACATTACAGCTTACTAGGGTTGACAAAAATTTTGGCTTTGATAATTAATTATATTTTTTACGGGGTATTTTGTAACACGTTGTATAGTAAACTATGGTCTCAGTTGTCGTCTCATAATCTACTTCTCAAAGGTGTTGGGTACGTGTACGTGGTACCATAGACACAGCTGAAAGAGGTCTAGAGCATACTCCACCACGCTGCACAAATTCGGAGCGGACAGGTTAATGGCCATTCCTGTGTCGAATGTTCTCAAACCAACCGAAAATCTTTGACAAGGCTTAACCGATGGCTTAAAGTGCTCTCCAAAAGCATGGTAGCGCCCGTGAAATTTTGCCACTATCGGTCACCAATCCACAAACCGACTGCGCCCGTTGTTGTTTAACTCTGTCGATCACATTGATTGATGCTAGCCATTGGGCTATGGACACTACAAGTAGTAATTATCATCATCCATACATAGCTATATGAAAAATCTAACGAGCCCGCGTCTGTATATTGAATAAATCTTGAAAAACTATCAAGGGACGATAACTAGTATAAATTCAGTGTTTCTGTATATTCAATCCACACAACAGCAAAGTTTTTACTACAGTGAAATCAAGTAATTATTGTTTAGATTTAACATGAAAACCTGTTGTCGGATTTTCAGCAACATAATATCTACATTTTAATTTCATATTTCACTAGGCAATCCCGGAAGATAATTAGGGTAATAGAGTCCCTTGAGTAATAGAGTCCCCTGAATAATTCTTAAATTTCGATAGAATTGCTTCTTATTAGCAACACAATGACATGTTTACAGTTGAATGAATAAAAATATACCTACATACGAGTTTGAAGGTGTTTTTTATCCTGGTTCTCTAGGGATGAAGTTCGAAGGGCAGAATCGATCAATCAGTAGTGTCTTTGAGTAGTCACTTCACAAATGAAGCTAGTAATAAATAAGGTTAATGTACTGTGCTAAATGTGCTGTATTGTAGGATTGTAGTATACATAAAATTTAATTGCATTCTATTAAATTCTTAATACACTACATTTTAAAATTGCATTTAGTTACAAGTGTATTCTTCGATGCACTTCTCTTTACTTATTGGCAGATCAGATCTCGTGATTGGAATGAACCGGTCTACCTTAAGGTCCATTAATTCACCATGATGATTGAGTGTAATTCTTCATCATTAAGCCTTTGATAACAGTAGAAGGAACGTTGACGTGCTGATTTCAGGTATACCTATTTCACTATTAATACAATTAGTATGAGAAATTTGCTTTAAAAATTTTTTCCTGCGCTTCACACAAGCATTTCTTTATTTATTTATAAGATAGGTAAGAGTTTTAGAAATGAACTAATCCAGTATAGTGAAACTCAGAACAATAATTTCAATACGATTACTTTTTCACACAATTTAGCAATCACGTATAATCACAGAAGCAAACGCCTTCATGACTGGCACCAGCGCCTCTCCAACTGAAACACTGCTCTCAAGGAGCAGAAAACTACTTCTAACACGACAGAAGTAAATAGCAGAGACCGCTTCAGGCTACACGGATATAGATTCTACCATTCGTAATTACGTCATCATTATTGTATAAATTACGTCAGCTAACGCTGCTGCGTGTGGTGGGTTACAATTCGGACGGGCCGCTGTAACAGATTGATACATTTCTCTCTCGTAACGTCTCCGGTATATATTGAGGTTTGTACCTATGCTAATTCATCAGTTCCGCCGCGGAAGTCTTAGGAGAAAGATCAACAAACATGTTAGCTAGAGTGGGTACTTTTGATTAACATTAACAACAAATAGTAACATTTCAATTAAACAGACTTGTAATAAAAAAAACATTTGTTTCAGATTCTAGTTTTTGCAGTCGCTGTTGCGGCGTGCTGGACTCAAGAGCACGGATACAGATACACAACAGTCCGCCAGCACGAACAACCAAAGGAACACAGATATCCTGAGCATAAATCCCTAAGCGCTTACGCTAGCGATCCCGCGTCGATTCAAGATGAAGATCAATACCAAAATCCTCAGAGTAACGCACATGCGTTTTCTTCCCAAAGCATTATTCACCACCCCGCCGCGGTGACAGAAGAATCCTCGCAGGAAAGCTATGACGGGTATCACGCTGAGCCCGTTAGCTACAAGCAGTATTATCAACACGAGCAGTCAAACGAGCATCAGGTTCCTGTGACGCAAGTCCAAGCTCACTATCCGGCAGTTCGTCATGAAGTTCCATCTCATTCCCCTCATCGTCAAGCCGTACACTACGTTCAAGGTCCTACCACTAACTATCACCATGCATCTCAGACTAACGAGGTTCACCAAGAAACTCCAGCTTACCACCATGAGACTCCAGCATACCACCACGAGGCTCCAGCTTACCACCACGAGGCTCCAGCTTACAACCACGAGTCTCACTCTCATGATGAGCCCGTTGACTATTACGTGAGTTATCCGTTTAATATGACCAATCCGTACACGGACTTCCTATTTTCCTGCGACTTTCTATTTATTCGTATCCCTCATCCATTTTAAACGCGACTAAGATTATTGGTAGCATTAGAATAGTCTCGTTATGTAAAGTGATGCACCGTTACCAATGTGCTGTTACCGTTTCAGGCCTACCCGAAATACCAGTACGAATACAAAGTAGAGGATCCGCACACCGGTGACAACAAGTTTCAACACGAGACTCGCGACGGTGATACCGTGAAAGGTGTTTACTCTCTGCATGAGGCCGATGGTTCCGTGAGAACCGTTGAATACAGTGCTGACAAACATAATGGGTAAGCTACTTTTGAATATCATTTAAATTACTTCTATACACATGTACACATAATGTATACATAATTGATGCATATATTTTTAAATTGTGTGTCGTGTGAACATTACGGTACAATTTGAAACCCGATTTTTTAAGGGCTGTATCAAAAAATCACTAGTACATACCTAAACCTATTACAATCTACTTGTATTGTATTCTGTGGTAATTTATGTGTTTTTTTTTTTTTGTATAAATTCTCTTAGGAATTTCCTATATATAAAATAGATAATGTTTAGGGATTGTAGATATCATATTTTCTTATTTTTTCACAGATTCAACGCCGTTGTGAAGCACTCGGCCCCTGGTCAACACGTCCACATTGAAAGCCATCATCAGAACTAGTTTCAATACTTAGATGTTAAGACTGACTGCCATTTAAATTTATTGTTGCTAGATGTGTAAAGATTAATTTAAAGAAATGTTTAATATATTCAATTTCCTCTATTATTAAAGACATTGGTAATTTATTATGCGTTTAATTTAATTTATAAGGTAGAGATTGCATAAACCTCGTATAAAATTTAACAAAATCAAATGCATAATTTTTCGTAAAAAATTATGTAGGAAATATCTTAAAGAAATAACGTTTAATTCAGACAGGACATATTTAACGACGCATATAATAAATCTTCACAATCAATTAACATTTCTTTACTTACATACTTATCTCGTATTTGTAGAATACTTACGCTTCTCATTAGTAGGTAACTAATAAAATTTTAATTTGCTCGGTTATCGTTTAAAATCTTCGGATAAACGTCGGTAAAATTATAAGAATGTAGTGAAAGGAACGCAGAAAGTGAATACTGCAGTTATCGGGGTTAACGCACTGAATAAAGGATATTATCACATAAACATATCGCATATTTGCCTAAGTGAGATTCGTACTTAACAAATTTACATACGATCATCCTCATTAAAGTTATTACGTACGTACACGATCGTAGAACGACTACATGACATAGCATCACGCCGAAAAGGTAGGCAGAGGGGATTAGTGGAACCACTTCTCACAATGTGATAGGTGGTAAGCCTATTATCATAAACCGGCCGGCTCTTATAAGCCATGCGAAATGGTTATGGAATTGGTCGGTACGGAATATGCAGTGTAAGGTACTCTTTTTCGGCTCATGTTTTCAGGAACAGTGCACCTTCCAGAATGTAGTAAATATTTATTATTAGAATACTCGTACAATGTACAATGTACTCGTTTAATTAATAGGACGCTAGTAAAATTTGCATACCATCATGTGGTTTAAAGTGCCGGAAACCCTATGCATACACTTTATTGCAAAGAAATGGTTAGGTCGCTCGCTGGTTGCTTAATAGACCGGTGGGTACAAATCCGCTCTCCGAGTTATTACTACAAGTACCTATTGGGAGTACCAGTAGGTAGGTAGGTTATAAAAACACAATTATACTTTTCCCAATACGTTGATCGAACCCAGTGAACTTCCAGATTTCCGATAATCCGAATGAATTGTTGAAGACACCTGGTAGGGCCATATTCTGTGGTAGGGCTTAACAAAACCGTAATTTGGAGAACGATCTCTTAAAGTAGGCCTTATAGCAGCAGTAGTAGGACGTAGGTCATATTTCCCAATAGCTTTAACTTAGGTAACTATAATTTTAACACTTACCTAATAAACAGAATATACTGTGTCACGGAATACTTAAAAGTACTAGTACTGTGTATCTAAATAAGAATATTAACCGACCCATCAATGTTACAGATACAATTTGTTACATAATTTAATTAATTTACAGTGTGGTACAACTTGCACAATTCTGTTATTAAATCCAAGCTATTAAAAAATTTGCATCATTGTTTGATTACATAATATAAATTTTATTACAATATTTAATGTATGTAACGGTGATAGAATTAACGATTTAAATTCAAAAGTTACGTATACAATTGTTGGAGTATTTGTAATATAATTACATATTTGCTCTCTAAGAACTACTTATAAGTAATTCTCATGAAAGTATAAAAATAAAAGCAAGTAAAATAAAAGGACTAGATTTATTGGTTACAATTTAACTAATTCAAACGTTCTACTTAAAACTAGAGGTGGACTAACTAACATAGAGGTAGTTACTAGTTAATGGTGGTGGAAGTGTGGAGCGTAGTGAGACACAGGCTGGATATGAGTTGAAGGCTGGGAGTGGTGGACATCCGCATTAAATCTGGAAAATATATTCTTATTTAATGTTTAATGATATTTTTCGTACTATGGAGATACACTTGTGCTGCGTACTTGTTCGCTATCTTATTAGCATCTAGTGAAATTAGGTATAACAATAGTTTCGTTTACACCTGATTGCCACCCTGCTCAAAGACGATCGAATCCTGTCCTTCGAAATTCATTCATAGAAAAATCACCGGAACCCTCATAGTTTAACGGGAACGCCTATAATGTCAACACAAAACAAATGTATTAAGTTGGTCGAAATCCTGTTATGCAAATAAAAATTACTTGACGTCACTTTAGTTCTTTCCTCCCATTTTCTATCCTTTGTAGATTGAACATGCGAAAACGCTATATGAGATTAAACTTGACCAAATTCTTCTTAAGCAGGTGGAAGTCCAATTTTGATGTAAACTCTTTATGACTTAGCATAAAATAAAATAACAATTTCCTGATCTAAATTACTTACGTAACATCGAGAAGTAAAAGTTGCTTATTACATTAAACGCATTGCACTCCATTCTTCAGCTATGTTTTAGCTTTAAGGTGGTACAGTACGCGCCGTTGGTTTCATAAGCCATTATAATAGCAGTAATTAGTATGTTAGGATCTAATCTAACAGATACGATTACAATATGAAACCGTACGTTGAACAGTTACGTTGTATATAAAGCAGGACACATTTATGCATGTCGTACAATGTTATCCGCTTTGACCTATGACGCTATAGTTATTGTAATAGATAAGTGCACTACGTATGTACCAACTGACGATTACGCTATACTCTAAACTCAAGCACAAACCAGTAAGGCTTTACTCCAAATGCTTTATATACCTAATCTTTAATACCATCAACTCCAGCTCTATTCAAGTTCGTCTCTTCACAAATAAAAACTGTTTTTTTTTATTAATGATGATAATGATGAAATAAATCTATTTATCCGCTATGGACATGTGTTGTAAATGCCAGTGTTCAGCTTCGTGCATAGTATATCCGCCACAGGTAACCGAAAGCTTCGTGACACTTCTCGTTTTAGGAAATTTATACGTTTATCGTTTTATAAACGTTTTACGACTTTAAGGACGCCACGCCACACTTGAACTATTTTTGCAAATACCTTCATTTTTATTATTGCAAATAAATGATGTTTTTCGCCAGCTTCATTAAATCTAATTATACCGTTAAATTTTTCTTTTTTTTTAAATCTTTTTAAAACTTTTTTTTATTTTCATGCATTGTCATCGGAACCAAATGTGTGCCAAATTTCAGCTCGATAGTTTCAGTGGAAGTGGGTGAAATATTGATTGCAAGATTCCAGGACATACATACTTACAAGATACATACGAGTGAAGTTAAATAAAAGCTTTTAAAAAGAATACCCGCTATGTCCATTGCTGTTGTAATGAACAGTGCGCACGGAGCCGTCGGCCTCGTGAAGGCTGTACACGCCATTGACGACGTCACCGTCACGTTCCTCGCGCTGGGACTTGATATCCCCAGTGTGCGGGTCGTTAACGGTGTACTCGAATTGGTATCTAGGATGCGTCTGAAATAAAAGGACAATAAAAAATAAATATAGGAAACTAGTGGACGCCCGCAGCTTCGCTCGCGTAGAATTAGACCCAATAACGACGTCTGCCCGCGTTCGGGTTGCCCACTTGATTTCAAAAACGGCCGTTTCATACTAAATTTGCACCCCCGTTTTACCCCCTTAGGGGGTGAATTTTCAAAAATCCTTTCTTAGTGCTCCCCTACGCTATAATAGGAACCCCTGTGCAAAATTTCAAGTTTCTAACTCTTATAGTTTAGGCCCTGCGTTGATATGTCAGTCAGTCTCCTTTTATATATATTGGTAATAAATATATAATACACTAGTGGATGCCCGCAGCTTCGTTTGCGTGCAATTACACATAATATTATATTCTTCATAACGCGTTAGCTTTAGCTCCACAAATTTGTAATGAATCCGTAAATGTGTCCCCCTATGTTTATTTTACAACCCTATGGGTAACATTTTTACAAACTTTAAATGCCATATTTATATCTAATCAACAACCTAAAATATAAATTTTATGCTTCTAGTTCTGAAAATGACAATACTTTTACACAACCTTTCATCTCTTTTCAACCCTTTAAAACACTTTTTTCCAATTAAAAAGTAGCCTATGTCCTTTCTCAGGCTCTTAGACTATCTGTGTACCAAATTTCATTTAAATCGGTTTAGTAGTTTTGGCGTGAAAGCGAGACAGACGGATAGACAGAGTTACTTTCGCATTTATAATATTAGTATGGAAGTATGAAAGTATATTATAGCCAGATGAGGTCAAATGTGAAAACATCTTATAAGTTTCTGTAAATATATTGTTATGAGTAAATTCAAAGTCTAAACCTATCAAGTTATCTCATAATTATCTTATTGCCAAACATATCAGTCCAATTTTCATTTCGGCAATTCATTTTCGACTATCATGTCATACCCAATATTATGTTACATCATTATCTTTTTC
Source organism: Carterocephalus palaemon (assembly GCA_944567765.1). NCBI lineage: Eukaryota > Metazoa > Arthropoda > Insecta > Lepidoptera > Hesperiidae > Carterocephalus > Carterocephalus palaemon. The sequence goes on along the minus strand of OX155643.1, from coordinate 5,148,664 downwards.
GTTTATTTTATATACGTAGTGACAGTCATATGAAATCAATACTCTCAAATTACTTTTATATACACGGTGTTACTATACTTTATGAATACTAATAAATTACTAACTATTACTATTACTAACTAATTTAAGAAAAGTCGTTCCTTCATAGGAATGTCTGTTCTAATATTCAATAAAGTCCCGGCTGCGGTTCAGTCTCTGCCTTTACAAAGGTTTAAAAAAACCATCAAACAAACATTATGTCGAAAAGCTTATTATAATATTCAGGAGTATTTGGATGATATAAAGGCATGGGACTGAATTAAACTAAAATTATAATAATTAATTATACTAAAAATTGTAAGCAGGTGGCATATGGGGTGATTCTTGGCATACACGATTGGCTGTCTCGTGTCTGTCCTAATCATGTCATGGTCATACTGTACATTTTTCTGTAAAAATTAATTTGAATTTTAAAAGAGTACCGAGAGTTTTTTCCTCCGGCTTTTTTCTCTCTCGGCCTACACTAGGGCATAGGATAAGAATATTGTAAATTCTTCCTAAAGCCGATGACCATATAGATAGTCTATCGTGACTTAGAGCTTAGCTTAGTGGTAGGTAATTATTGTAAATTAATCCTAAGGCAAGTTAGGCACCTGTGTAGGATTAGCTATTCATTCAATAATCAATAGCTAATCCTTTGCCTTATATAGATCAGTTAGTAGTTTAAGTAGTTTTTAGTTAGGTACCTAGACTTTCGTTAAGCGTGTCTAATCACCTCTAGCGAAATAAATTATTTGAATTTTGAATTTTGAAAAATGTACATTAAATTTTACGTTGAACCCCTGCGGAACAATAGACTTTTCTCAAAATTGAAAATGCTTAGAGATTGGAGACTACCTAACTACTATCAATCAATCAATTTTTAATCGATTTATGTATAACTCAGATTATGATGGGCCGAACTGCAGGTGAAGCAGATTTTGATTAGTCATAATCTTTTGTGTAGTTTGCCGTTGATAAAGGCTATGCTTATTATATTTTAAAACATCCCTTGATGGTTGAGGTAAATTGCACGTAAAATGATTTCAAGCGGGCGGAGCCGCGGGGAAAGCTAGTTAGAATATATTTCCAGAGACCTTGTTTATTCATATTATAATAGCGTCTGAAATCTATGTCCTTAAATGATTCGATGGAATATTGGAAATAAACAAGGCTTGTATTTTTTTCGAACTTAAAGCTTTACTCACATAGTATTCCTGGTGTCCAGAAGCATATTGGTGCTGATTATAGTTAGCCGGAGAGTGCTGCAGGGTGACTGCTGGGATAGCATAGTACGGCGCGGCGTGGGGAATCACCGGCGCGATATGGCTTTGACGCACGTGAGACTGGATCGGTGCGTAGTGATGCGCGGTAGGAACATGATATGAGACAGGTGTTGCATGCGTGATTGAAGCGGTGTGGTAGGGAATAAGGCGGGTGACAGGAGCAGCGTGAGTGTAGGCAGCAGTATGAGTGAAAGGTACGGCATGAGTGATATCAGCAGCGTCAGTGAGAGGTGCACCGTGATTATAGGCAGCAGTATGAGTGAGAGGTACGGCATGAGCGATATCAGCAGCGTCAGTGAGAGGTGCACCGTGAGTATAGGCAGCAGTATGAGTGAGGGGTACAGCATGAGTGATAGTAGCAGTATCAGTGAGAGGTGTCTCATGAGTGAGAGGTACAGCATGAGTGATAGCAGCTGTGTGAGTGAGAGGTGCCGCATGAGTGATGCCGCCAGTATGAGTGAAAGGTACAGCATGAGTGATAGCAGCAGTGTGTGTGTGAATGAGAGGTGCCGCATGAGTGATGCCGCCAGTATGAGTGAAAGGTACAGCATGAGTGATAGCAGCAGTGTCAGTGATAGGTGCCGCATGAGTGATGCCGCCAGTATGAGTGAGAGGTAGAGCATGGGTGATGCCAGCCGATTGTGTAAGAGGAAAAGCATGAGTGACGCCAGCAGAGTGAGTGATAGGCACGTGGACTGCTTGTATGTAGTAATTTTTAGGAAGCGATTGAATCAATACTGGGGAATGATATGATATACCAGGTTGATAACCATGATTGGAATGAAGCGCGTCATGGCGTATGACCGATTGGGATGATGTTGCATGTCCATGTGAGTAGTGATTTTGCGAAGTTACTGTTAGTATAGCAGTTGCGAAAATCAGCACCTAAGAAACATTAAACCATTAGTGTTATTACTTTAATTTGTTAAAAATAATCTTTATAGAAAGCTAATTTTTACTTTTTAGGTGTCGATTGTCTTATTTGTTTTCATTTTACATTGTTTTTAAATAGATATTCGAAGGTACACTTACTCGAGAGAACATGGTGTTGTGTTTAATAAGATGTGGATGGAAAAATTGTACAGCTTTTATATTCAAAATACTTATTTCAGTATGCAGTGCTCTAACTGCGTAACGTACTGGTTCACAAGGGTCATAACGAGTTTTACATTTTGCGAATCGTTCAGTGACCTATATGTTATGTAAACTTCTTAAAGTATATTTTTGTATTAAAAAAGTAGTGACTAAGTTAACGATTTGAGATAAAAATGAAATGAGTTTGTGTATGAAAAGAAGTTTATTAAATTTACAAAATTGTCGGCAGCAAAAACACGAGTTTTCGCTCAGCACCCCGTAGGCGTATTGTCTGACGTTTCATAAAATGCATACAATAACTTTTCAACCAAGTAAACAATTCTAGTGAAATGACATCGAAATGAAAAGACTTACGAGCTACAAGAAAGTATAATACAAAAGTTATAACCCTAATGAGCATTTTGAGTGATGGAGTCTTACTTATGGGATGGAATCCACCTTATGAAACGCCGAGCCACTAAGCGTAAAAGTCCAATGGGACGTAAAACCGTTACCACGAAGCGTTTTCGTTGTCGCATTCCGTCCGCTCTTAACCTAAGCATAATACAGATAACAAATAGTCGTCGTCGGTGAGTGCTGAGGGTCTAGCCGTGTAGATAACCTCCATGGCCGTGCGCCGGGACCGCTGCCACCACGGCTGCCGCGGGATGAGAAGCGTGGCCGTGTCTGCTGACAACTGCGTTGAATCTGCAATGGATTTTAAAGTAACATTAGCAAACAAGTGTAGCATCCATAGCCCAATGGCTCGCGTCGATTGTATTTGATCGATCGAATTAAGCAACGATGGATGCGGTCGGTTTGTGGATAGATGACGGCTGGTGGCAAAATTTCAAGGCCGCTAACGTGCTTCTGAAGACACGTTAAGCCGTCGTCGGTTCCGGTGGTTTCAATGGTACAACAATCATTTAGCCTTGTCAAAGACCTTCGGATGACTTGAAAACATTCGATACTCCTCCACCAATCCACATAGGAGCAGCGTGGTGAAGCATGCTCTAGACTTCCCGCAGCTGTGAATGTCCGAGCCCGACAGTGGGACGTCTATGGTCTACGTCTCTAACTAGCAAATAACTAATACAAAGTGGAAGATTGATAATTTGAATTATTATTGTAGGATAAATAATTAATCCTACATATTTAATCGAGCAAGGCCTTTGCCCTCCCGTTCTTAGTCCCGCCTAACAGAATTTTTGTACTACTGGTTGCGAAAGGGTTGTGGGTCGACTCGACAACGAATGTACTAGTGAGTTGCTTCACCACATTGTTGTCGCATTAACCCGCGATCCCTCTGGAAGTGAATATTTCAGTAGGCACTGACCCATTGTGCGCATCAGAGGTGTAGTCGACGGTGCGGATGGTGCCGTCGGGCTCGACCAGCGAGTACTGGCCCTTCACCACGTCGCCGTCGCGCGTCTCCCACTGGCTCTTCTGGTCTCCGGTGTGGCCGTCAGCGACGCCGTAGTTGAACTGGTAACGGGGGTGGGACTGCAAACAAATTGGAACGTACAAATACGTACTTGGATACATTATGGAAGTAGGAGCGTTCCATAGACTAATGTTACGCAAGTTATACGAGTTAAGCAACGACGGGCACAGTCGGCTTCCAAACGGTTGACAGCTAGTGATAAATCATGGGCGCTACCGAGCTTCAGCACCTTAAGCCATCAGTCCCGGTCGTTTTCTATGGTAAAAACAATCTTTAAGCCTTGTCGAAGAACTGCGGGTGGCTTGCAAACATTCACATCTGGGTTGGCCACTAACACCTCCACCAATCCTGGTAGAGTATGCTGTACGCAGAAGCTGTGTCTTTGGGTGAGACCCGGCCCAGCAGTGAGATAAATTGTTTGATAATGCTAGGGCTTGTTGATTTTATTTAGAACCTTTTACAAGAATAGATTAGTTCCTTGAACAAGACCCAAATAGGGGTTAGTCCAGATTTACGATATTAATTTAGTTAAGAAGTGATTTGTTTTTCAGTTTGTTAGTAAGAATGAGTTGTCTAGTCTGGTCTGGTGTAGTCTAGGGGCTGTAGGTGATTGTTAGTATAGGTGCCTGCCTACCTGCGTGCCTAGCAATTTGAACTTGGACCCTATCGTGTGAGAGTCTCGTCGTTACAACCTATAGACGTCCCACTGCTGGGCACGGGTCTCCCCCACAGACACTGCTGCGGGAGGTCTAGAGCATACTCCACCACGCTGCTCCAATGCGGATTGGTGGAGGAGTGAGCAGCAGTCTGAGTTCCAGCAATTGCGCTTCCATTACTGTTCTGACATTTCTATTTAAAGGCGTTACTCACATAAACTTCAACAGGGGCAGCGGCGTGGGCAACCGCCAGGGGAGCCCGCAGCACTGGCGCGGCATGGGAGACGATGGCGCCGTGGCCTGGAATATTCCAAATTTCTTTGAATATTTAAATGAAAAACACTGTATAGCACTAGAAATGAAACAGCAAAAGACGGGCTGAGTAATCGAAAGCTAACATACTATTACCAACTAGAATATTTACTAATGTTAGTTATGAATTGTAGGGATGATCAAATAGAATGTCGCTCTTATACTTTCTTTTATCAATTTTTCTTAAGCGAGGATAATTGAAGATAGCGTTCTCACTCATACTATGTACACTAACTCACTATCTGCACTCATTAACTTGCCTAGCGTAGTTTCTTTGGCTATCTATTGATATAAATATATAAAACATTCAAAGTTTGTAAAAATATTACCCTTAACGGTGTAAAATAAACATAGAGGATAACACATTTACAAATTTGTGGAGCTAAAATTAACGCGTAAAGAAGAATCTATTATTATGTCTAATTCTACGCGAGCGAAGCTGCGGGCGTCCACTAGTATAATATGAAGGTCACTGCTCTGAGTTTCTACTGCAGCTACATTGACCTCCTTTTATACTAAAGGAGTTAAAAAAAATCGGTTAATGTAGCAGTGTACAGTTTGCAAAATAGGTTAATGTGGCAGTCTACACAACGCTGTGCAGCCACAAACAGCGTCGTCTTTCCAGGGGTCACATGATGGACGGTTCGAGCTCCAACTTTCACCGCCCGCAACCCCAGAAGTCCCCTTTTAGTCGCCATTTACGACAGGCAGGGACTAGCGTAGCGCTGTTCTGGTCTCGAACTACAGGGACTTAGGAGACCTTAGGCGTTCCATTTTCGGAACTCCAGCACGGTCCGATCCAGCACATTACAGATGGGGCCGACATCGGACACTACACTGATTGTTGAATAATAGCTTACAATACCTAATCCAAGTCCGTAAGCAGGCCCGCCGTACGCCGGGGCAGCGATCGCTTGCGCTGGGTGGCCGAGCACTATGCTCTGAGAGGAGAGCGCGCCGTGCGGACTCGCGATCAGCCCACACTGGGCCACTGCCAGCAGGGCACAGGCTACTACTACCTGGAATGTATAAAAACCGCACTATAATTGGTTCAGCCGTTGCAGTATTAGTGGTAAGCAGTAACTGTGGTCTCGTACATAGCGCATATCGTATAAATTTGATTTAAAAATTTTAAGCAAAATAAAATTGCTTTACAAATGTTTTAATAGTCGATTGATCGAAAGATATCTAAAAAAAAGAGAATGGTCTGATTGAAATTTTTATTAATAGTGCATGCCTTATATAAAATTTCAGAATTAACTCGTTTTATTTATATCATCCGTCAAAAGGTCTAAATCCTACAATTAATGAAGCTAGCACACAATATTTAATTTAAAAACATTAAGATCGTTTGAAATTTCTATGGTATTTTCTTGAGCGTAACTGCGCTGATTTTTATTACTTAATTTATCTTTTCCTAAATAAAGAACAGTTAGTAGAAGTAATTGCAATGCCATAACTGTTTTTTAGTTATTGAACGATTCTTTAGTAAAATAGTATATTTAGCCCCTTTTTACTTTGACAGAAGTCTCAAGTTCATTCATTCAATCTCAAGTTCAATTCTTCATTCAATGAAGGGTTTGAGGACGACTCCTATTTTAGTGGGATACACGTGTTCCAATTATTTAATAACTACAAGAAATAATTAATTACCTTGGCGTACATTTTCTTAATAATTAAGTTTGGCACGTTAGTTCACTCTAAACACTAGGGTTTGATGTGTGCCTAAACCTAAGATAACTGGCGTTTATATAGAGACTGCATGCCCTATAGGTACGGATATAGTTCCCTGTAGATACGAAGCCGCTATGTGTGTAAAGTGGGCGCTGCCCGGTACACTAGATACTCGTAGTTAAGGCTATTGTGGACACGCCCTTTACCAAAGCTATAATATCTAATGAAGTACAAATCAATGATAATATCAGAAAATAATGGCTATAAAACTTATTTTGAGCATTAATTTTAATGTATCATATTATCATTTAGTAGGTACTTTGCAAAAATAAAAAAACAACATTACCTCTTAATTGAGACTTTTGTTTAACGTACCAAACCACAGGATAATAATATGCAAGAATGACATATACTAAAAAAAAATCTGAGAGAAGTTCTCTTTTAGTATTAAAATCATCAGCTTATTGGCTCAACATCACTAAAAAAATAATCTTATCAGTATATTACTCGCTAACTAAACATAATTACAAAAATACATAGAGGTAAACATCTATATTAAACTTCCTTATTTAGGTTTTGTCCACATTACTCTTACTATACTATATTATAGTTTGGTTGAGAATTGGTTTACACCCGTATATTCATTCCTTGAGTATAGAATACAGAATAAATTAAATCTGCACACTTATATATACGGTACTTTGTGAAATAAACAGTTGGTGGCCTAAAAGGTAGACTATGCTATATTTTTTCTGTTGACAGGCTTTTCCTTTTATATTTAGGTAAGCGAAGCGCTATAAAAATCGATTGCTTTGTTTAAGGTTTATAAATGTTGTTTAAATTCTCGTACCATGGTTTTGTACTTGTAATTCAGCAGAATTCCAAGACAAAACAAAGACACACAGAATATGATACATGATGTTCCGTGACTTGATAATGATCGTCCTGGGTTTTTTTTCTAAACAACCAAAACCATTATTAGGTTCGTGGGTATCTGCTAGTAATAAGTAAATTTTATGATACATAATTATATTAACCATTATATTAACATTGTTGGTCCTTGCCAGGTTATTAAGTTTTCAAATGGTTTTCAAATCTCTATGGTGATTTTGATTTCGCTTGGAACATCCTGTAATTACCTCTGTTCGTATGCCTCCTGCATATTGAGTGGATATGGAATGTAAATATTTTCGGAAGTGATAAACCAGTGGTTGAATTTCGACTCATTCAAGAGGGTTCGAGCTCCAGAACAATGAACTAGAATCAGTTAGGTGCGTTTCAAATTCAGTGCATGTTAAGTCTGCTAACCTACACTTGGCCAGGTGGATGACTAAATTTGGACTTACCCGTCCCATACCGAGAGAATGACCGTGCCCCCAACTACGGGGCATTAAAAGGGTTGTGATGAAGGGATGAATGTGTTGTGAACTTTACATACTAACTTTTATCACATACGGCCTTCTATCTATAACATATTATTATGCGTGAAATATGACCTTATTTGTAAATTTGTATTCAAATTACTCTGTTATTAGTGAACCATTAGTACTGAGAGTTAACCTTTAGTAATTTCATATCACCTACTTTATATTCATAAGTTGTTATAAGAAGTTAGTGTTTTAATCTTGGTTTAAATTATAACATATAACAATGCATGATTAATAAAAATAGCATTACCTAACGATTTTATTTACAGATAAAAATCATTATTGAAATCTTAGATATGAAATTTGTGATGATGATGGGACACTCCCTGAGCTCATTCAAATTAATTAATTTAATAATAAAATAAAGAAAACATTCATTAATGTTTTCTTTATTTTATTTTTTAAGTCCAATAGTGGGACAAAGAAAGGGTTGTGATGATGATGATGATGTTTATGACATTTCTTCAAGCATTGTGTTATTGGCATTAATTTTAACATAAAATTATCGATTTGAAAGTTAAATAGTTACCTAAGCTAACTAGTGTATAAAATTTACTTTGGAGCAAATTTTAGATTGGGTCTTTTAAAAATCTTTTTATGTATCTTATTTTCAATATCCATATACTTAGTGCAGTGTACAGTATAAGAAATACATAAATAATAGTTATCGAGCCAAAATTATGCTATTCATTGACGGTAGACACGCATGAGGAACCTTGATAGTAAGATTAGCATTACAATGAATGCGCACATAGATACAGGCTACATTCTTCACGCCCCCACGTTAGATGCACATAGAATGGGCTTGTTAAACAAGCTGAACTGCAGTGGTACCTAAGTAACGATGTAGTAAGTATTATAGTTATGGAGTAGATATACCATTTCATCGGTGTTAAAATTGATTTCAATCAATTATTATTGTGTTCTAGTATAACAGCGGTGACAGCCCAGTGGCTACCGAACTACTCTCCTTCACTCGAGGGATGCCAGTTCAAATTCATGCAGCACACATCACTAATATGCGATTTTAAAAAATTATTTGTCACCTAGACATATGCATACCTAGACATACACGTAGTCATTAAAGTGTGGCTTCATCTTGTCATATAAGTTTACACAAATATATTTAAAATCTGTAAGGTAGGATTAATTAAAAGCCAATAATCTGAAACACTTTTATTGCACAGTAGCACAATTGTAATTCTAACTCTTTACCACTCTAGTGATATCTAAGCCGCAAAATGGTCTATATTCAATTCAGTGGTTATCAACGTTGTAGGCACAAGACTTATGATTTATATGGACACGATTGAAACTAAATTAATCTAGAAACTTACCTAATTAAATACCTAAAACGGTAAATATAAAAACCACTTATTATTAAAATGATTGATTGATTAAAACTTTTTCATTGTTGTTGATACACTTAAATACTTTGCGTCAATATGCTACGCATTGTTTTATATATCCGGCTTATAACATAGATGTCAACACACTTTACACATGGAAATAAAAATTAACAGCACGTTATTATTTTTTATAATTATTTTGAGTATTTTTACTAATTATTGGCTACAAAGTGAGCCCAGAAAGTGATATACCTTATTTAGTAATGAACAGTAATGATTAAAAGCCTATTTAAAGATTCATTTATAATACTTATTATCTACATTTTTATTTACTTTCTTATATCAATCATACATGATCGAAGCGAACCACTGGGCTACTACATTTTCCCTTACTTAAAACTAACAATAGAAAAAAGTGGATTAACACTGTTCTTAAGTATAAATCTCGAGTATAAAGTGATTGCGTACAGTGACTCATCTAAAGTCATTAACCCTTTAGCCTACTACGAAGAAACTGGTTGTACTAGTTATGCTAAATACAAAAATAATTAAAACAACACCATCCTCTACAATCGTGTTACGCTATCAAAATAAATGCAACTATTGTATGTATAATTTATATTTCGATTTTTGAATAGTTTTGAATACTTACATGGATAGAAAGTTTTTTAGGAGATATCTCAAAGAGTATTAATAGGTTAATAATATTTATTACATAGGGTTATTATTCAGAAAAATAATTTAAGTCCAAGTAGTGACCTAAATTAGGATTTGGTTGGAATACCAGAGCTACCAAAATACTATTTTATCTACATTAATGGAATACAATTAAATTATAGCTTTTGATTATACGAGTAGGCTTCTCACTCACACAAAATTGCTGTCATAACTGACTGTTCAAGACTTTGTAATTTTATCCTTTTTGTTCAATCTCGCATCGAAAACAAAATCTCTAAAATCTGACATCCCCAGTAACTTATAATAGGTATGTACTCCTTATATGTTAATTGAATGTTTTATATATATATGTTTGCAGTTAAACAACGCCACAAGCTCTGTTTTTGGATGACATATTTATTTTGTGGTTAATTCTTTTTAAATATTTCTTTGTTTGGTTTTAGTTTAATTAATAATTGTACTATTTAATTTGGTTTAATACAATTTGTTGTTAAGTTTGCAGTTTACTTTTATTTACACATTAATATAATTATTCAGTCTCGGTACATAATGAGATCAGTTTCAATTAATTTAAATCGTTACAAAACAGTGCACAGTTGCTAATCACGTTTCGTGATCTTGTACTAAAATAATGAAGAAAGAATTACGAGTATGTAGGCGTTTAGAACATTTCACATAATATTTCGACCTCAGATTTCAACGACCTACACATGACTAGAATGATTTTATCATGAGATAAACCATCTCATGATAAAGTCGATAAAAAGGTCTTACAGCACTTAGATACAGTGTAAATAACAAAATTGTGACTTAGTTAAATTGGCCATAGTCCAGTCAAGGTACAGGGATCAATTTAATTGAATAAAATATATAAATAATTAGGCCCCTACAGTACCTACTGGCAGCATGATGATAAAGGAATGTTACAGTATATAATCAAGAAATACAGTACAGTTACAGTATATAAGCACTGCATCTTATGTTGGTAATCAATAATTAAAATAAAGTTTCCCAAAATTATCTCATCAGCGAGTGAGTTGTTTAGCGCGGTTTGGCCATGGTAGTATTCTTCTCCTTCATGAATTTTTATATATAATCTTACGGCGTGTAGATACTGGAACTTAATAAAAAATCAGCAAACAGATGTTAATTTTAAAATGCAATTTTCGCTCAATCATTTTTTACAATTTTCGCTGTGGCTTAAGTCAACAAGAGCATAAGAGAGATGCCAGAAACTTCAATTAGCATTTGGTAACGAAGCCCCAAGTCGCCAGATCTTTATTATTGGAGTTTGGAGAATTTAGACGTGGACGTGATCATCTCCTTGATGATGTGCGTGAAGGTTAGACAACGGCTGCGGTAACAAAATCCGATATTGATACCGTGCTACATCTGATTGAAACGTTGTTTCCAAAAATTAAATACAAACTTAGAGGCATACCCTTTACCACGTGCGTTCCACGAAGCCTATAATAATAGGTCCATAAGGAAGAGTGGTCAAACTACTTTTTACAATGTTTCTAGCGAATGCAAAAAATAATATACTTTGATAAAAAATAAATATATTATAAGTCTAATATCTAGCCTTATTTATCAGAATCCAGAAACTTTCAGTATGACCTAAATACATACACACTTGACAAACATAGATACTCGACACACACCACTAAGTATGTATTTAGACCCTGTATTTTGTACTCGTACTGATACTCGTACATCGATTGAATACTAGTGTAACATATTTCGTAAGATTTCTAATCTAAAATCTATATTTCAAATTAACTCACGAAGAAGTATCAACAATATTAATATTATGTAGTTTATGAGCATCATTCACAACAAATACGAAGTAGGTGCAATTAAATATTTACAAAATCTATTTTATTTTGAAGAATAAACTACTCGGACTCCAAGCAAATACCGTCATTATTCAATTCTATTTAATACATACTAAACATTCATATTATGTAAGAAAAAATCTTACCGTTTTAAAATAAGGGTGATTTTGAGTGGGTTTTCAAGGTAAAATAAATTTGATTACGTATGAAAGTATGCAGATTACGTCCAATTGGCAGCTGTTCAGTATTAATACATAGAACGTTCTTTCTTGCAAATCTTGCTATACTACACGAAGATAAGATCAAATTTCAATTCTACTTTCGATAAAATACGGGGTGTTCTATTGAATATATTATTGTTAAGCTTATGCTATCTTGATTGTAATTTAATGGTGAATTGACTGTAGTCTACATAATATTGCAAAATCGTAATCTGTTAAATGCATCTAAATCCAATTATAAATGTGGCTCATAATATGCTATTGCAATGCATGGGAATCTCCAAATCAATTATTTGCATGCATTGGTTTGTACCTTCTAAAGCCCTCAAATGATATTCAATAACACTATTTATGCATATTTACTCAAACCACTGAAGCTATGTACTTTAAACTTCATTAGTAGATACTTATTTTTATAACATATCGACTACTATGAAATAATTAAAACATTTTGTCACTAAATCGGTTGTTATAGTATTACTAAGTACCTACCATGAGATTCATTGAAGACAATCATGTGACACACAAAAATGTGATCACAATTGCTAATTACTCCTTGCTTCTGGCTCTTTTGTTTTCAAAGTAGGCAATCAATGGATAAAGTCAATCCATCTTTCCATCCGCCTTTATTGCGGATCATCTCCTAAACGACGCCACCCTGACCTGTACTGTGCCTTCTGTATCCAGAAATTTCAATGCAGACAGGTAGTGTCGGTATACATAAGAATTGGGCGTGAAAGTTTTAGATTTTCAGCGCATTTTAGAAGACAGATAAGAACAGGGACAGACTGAAGGCACAACGGACCGTGTCTCACGCAGACATTGCGACAATGCCGGCCGTGTCATGGCCGCGCCAGCCAGTGAATGTTCAAGGAATGCATGCGTAACTCGAATAAAACATATCGCCGGCCTTTCGTGAGATAAACTCGAAATTGGATCACATTCGACAGCTTATCACTAACTTGTTTTACATAACGTTGCGTCGCTACGAGCTGGGTGGACGCGCTGTTGTTTTAATTACTCAACCAAATAAGTTTTATTCGTTGAATATATCTTTTCACTTGTTTCTGATTTAAATTTAGGAATCTCCTCAATTCTAAGATACCAATTTTAAGGTCTGCAGGGTGCATGCGCGATTTTAGAACCAAATACATAAGTAAATATTTGATAAATATTCCATTTATATTAGGTACATTATATAGAAGTGTAGTTGTTGTTGTTGCCTGGGTCGGGTAACAACAACTATTGATAACTTAAAGTGCTCGTTATCTCGGAGGTAAAAGGAGGTACCAGTCTCACTACCTATTACATTAGACTTCAATATAATTAGTGAAAAGTGAGTATACAAACCTCTGCCCCTTCGGGGAAATACGGGCATGATTTTAAGTCATGTTAAATACTATTGTGATGATAATTAGTTTAACACTGACGTTAAATATTTATTTACCATTGATAGTAAGATGACTGTAGTACAGGCTAGATAGTATGATGGTAGTTACGAGTATATACTCGAATTCATATGAATGCAAGTTGTTGATGAATTTTAGGCTTGTTAGTGATTGTATGTCTTGTCATGTTGGAAAAATAAAAAATAAGCGATAATTCAACCTTAGCCTCTGCTCCACGGAACCCTCGAGCTCTTTAAGCATATTGTGTTAATGGACATTAGCTTGTAACCAGGCGAACAGTCTTTTTCAATATTAATTTTGGAGTTAAATGTTTTAAACAACGAGTTCAGCCATACAATTCTGTCAGATTTAATGGCCCATACATTTATTACTGAGAATAAAAATCAGACGCATATTAGCTAGAGATTAAAATATATGTTTATAGATGCCGTCACAAGCAACACCAAAGGAGTCGCCGATGTGCCGCCGGCCCTGAAGGAGAGCTCGTTTTACGTTTTTTTAATAAAGGTGATAATAGTTCCGACGTCCTTGTGATGTAACCGTCAGTCTCCCGCTCGCCCATAATTGTACATTCACTATCATTGTTGCGTAACTGCTGATTGGCGGGTAACAACAGACAGACAGACAACTGTAATAATTTCTAACTTCACAAATGAGTAATGTGCATATATATGACTAAGTGTTTATTTTATTCACGTCAAAAACATTAAATTTATTCTAATGCCATCTAATGAATGTTTTAATTTTCTATCTCAATAACTCCAAAACGGGTATTTCTCCAAGAGAGCAGAAGTTGTATGAAGAATGTATTTAATAGGTACTTCCACTTTTACCAGTTATGTAATAGGTGGATTACCACCTACAAATTAAGACTGCGAGCTACTCGTACTATTGGTAATTTCAAGCCTGACAAAATATAAAATGCCATATAATTGTTATTACTCTGAATACCTCTTTTGACCAAATTATTGAGTATTGAGTTGTGTTTTTATACGGTTGGAATTCAAGGAAGAATTTGTTAATAACATTAGAAAGAAAATAAATAACGATCTTCGTAATATTTTATTGCTATCGTTACCCTACATTATATTACAACACTCTCAAACCTGTTAAACAACGTTTGGAGGTAAATTTAGATAATACAATTTTAGGGTTCACACCACACACTACAGCACTTCATAAGAAATAACCAAACTAATTTATAACACCTTTGCTATAGACATAGTTATGATTACTCATTTCACAGTCATCTTACTGCTTAAAAATAACATTAACAGTACATTAACTACGTGAGGCTGTACAATACCTACACTAATTTGTATTTATTAATTAAATATCGAATATATCTAAGAGATTTACAGTTGGCTTTCTTTTTTTGACAATTTTCCGTACGACTTCTTTGACTTCCTTCGGGCCACCTCTTGGTGGTTTATGGTGTCGATCGTCTTCATAACCATCATCATATCCACCGAGATGCTCGTAATCATCGTCCATTTCTTGGTGATAATCACTTGGCTCCGTCACCCGGGGTGGTTTCTTGTATTTCTTTTTCGGTACTAAAATATAATCATCGAGATCTTCCGGGTACGGTTCGGGCTTTTTATAAGGACGATGTTTCTTCTTCGGCCTTGGAGGCATGTCTTCAGGATACATGTTTTCATGAGGTGCATCCGGCAGTACTGGATAGCTGTGCTTTACTGACGTTGGCAGCGCAGTTAACTCCTCATTTTTAGTTGGCCTATTATATTGTTCATTGTATTTATAGAGTTGTATAAGTTTTTCTATATCAATGTTTGATGGGTCAATATATTTTTCGAATATTTCTCTGTATGAGTCCGATCCCAATGATGGGTATTTTTGCTTACGGAAATCAAAGTCTGCTATATTCGTGTACAAATTATGATTTTCTTTTTTGTGTTTAGTTTTACAGTTTGCATCGCTATTGAATCCAATATGACTGTGTGCTTCACCATATGGCTCATATTCGTCTCGCGGATGTTTTATAGAAATACTGTGAATATATTCACTTGGTTCTAGGTCTGTTGGATATTTTGGTCGCTTTTTTGCTGAGTAGTCTTTAAACGTTGAATCGAATGGGTGTTTCTTTCTTCTTTTTTCGTTCGTCGAATAACGTTCTATGTCGGCATCTTCTGAAAAATCGTAGAATCTTTCTTGGTCTCTCAAGGCTTTTTCTTCCATAACATTGTGTCGTAGTTCCGGTTGTAGTGGTACATCATCGTTGTTGACGGTCGCTGTGAATCCTGTGTTTGGTCCGGCTGAGTATTCAACAGTTCTCATAGAGCCATCTGGTTCTAAAACACTGTAATGACCTAGAAAAAATATTTATTATATATTATCAAAATGTTTAACTTAATCTAAGACTGATTTTTCTTTTTTTGATTCTGAAGGAGGATCATTAATTGAAAAAAATAGTACCTTTAACAGTGTCACCTTCTTTTTCTTCCCATACGCTCTTGATGTCTCCAGTCCGCGCATCAGAAACTCCGTAGCCGAATGAGTAACTTGGATTTCCCTGAAAGCAAAACATTATCGTAAGTGAACATTAAATTCAGCGATACATTTTTTATGAATCCCGTAATTACACTCCATGTTCTAATAAAAAGTCGTCGGGAATGTGTGAAGCAGTCGTTTGCGTGCATTAATTCGGTATTTTACTCATTATGACAATTCATTGCATGCTTGCCGATTACGATTCTGAATACAAAATGAGATTTTTAATCGTTTCCATAAAATTGGAATGTGTCTCGAATACTAAGTAGACGTGAGAGTATAGATGTCAGTTTGTCAGTCAAACTAATAGGTGTTACGCTTTCAACGCTTTCAATTTCGATTCGCTTTGTGAATACATAGTTATGTGCTATAAGTTCCATTGCTGTATTTAGACATTCATGCCTGAAAGTAGGCTTCAAATTATATTATAAACATTCGTTGAGATTATGGCTTCATTCTGTTTTTAACATAAGGTATAAAAATAAGATAAAAAAACATCTGATTTCTTAAATGGCTATATGACATAAGTAAGCAAAAACCAATTCAAATGTGTAAAATAAACTAATTTGACATTACAAGTAGTGGAATATTTTAATAGTCACTCTAAGGTGTCTAAAACCAAATAAACGTAGTATACTGTGATGGAAACCGGTTAGTATTTGTAAACAGAAACGGGACATTTACCGTTTATGTTTACATCTCGCTCGCGGCAATCCTCTCAAGTTCAAGATGAGTGCCTCGGGCGCATCGTTCAATGTCAATGACGGATGGTTTCACTTTCCTCTGTTACGGTGCGTCTACACTTTCCGTCTCGTTTTATTTGTCACAGAAAAACTCAAAATAAAAACGAAAAATAAATGCAAATGCTTAATTCAAATCGACGCGATTTAAACAAGTGGAAGTGCATTTGACCATTAAGTAATTCATGAGACATCTCAATATAAAAAATTCAGGACTGCAGTACCTACTCCCCAATCCATATTAAGGCTAAGTGGATACTGCAGACGTCTTTAGTTGTTCTTGAAATCCAATTTATATAGATCAGCGCGAAGACAAGACGGACTGTGTACACGCAGCATTAATATTTACATTCACTGCATAATATATGAATTGTATGATTGTATCGTGTAATTGTACAGTAATAACTGTCATCGAACTCACACGCATTCTGCTCCTATACGAAATTAACTGATTAGAACGATTTAAACGAATAAAGTCTTTAAATAAACATTCTAATAACTAACTAATTATAATCGTCAACCAGCGTTACTACATAAGCAATAAATCGCCTGATTAGTTTCACGTTTATTGCACAATTTAAATATGTATAAATATTGCAATTGCACAAAAGAAATATCCATTATTTTGAAAGTTCCGATTGATCTGTAATCTGCAACACTTATGTCATTACTGTGAACAAAAAAGTAGTCCAGACGGGTACCGGTTTATGTGGGATACATTTGGTACTTCAAACAAGTTGACCAAAGAAAAGTGGGTGAACAACTGATACTGGTACGGTTTCGCCATCTAGTTCACTTTCGATAGGTATTTGTGTGTCGAGACATACTCGTACGTGGGTTTGGTCAAAGTTATAATATGGAGCAAATATGTAATATAACATTCTCATTGCAAGGCTTAGCAACAGAATAATTTTAAAATAAGCAAAGCCATCGGTTTGACTTGGCGAATGTTAAGTTTAAAGTTTTGTAATTAAAGTGGTCCTGATATGAGGTTTCAAAATCTCTAATCGGAATGATTTTTGTAGTTGAATGCTAGATGTAAATGTGGAAGATTTAAAGTAGATGAGTACCTACTAACATAAATGAAATAGTCAAGATTAAAACATCCAAGATTTTATTCCTATTATATAGATATATGTATATTTATATTTATTATATATTGTGAAGGAAAGGAATTCTCAGCGTATAATTTTGAAGAAAAGGTTCTAGATATATGTTACAAAAATCGACTGTATTCTGGTAAATTCAAAATTTATGTTTAATAGTGCAAAAAGTTTATAATATGGTTTTCAGGGCAATGGCAATTTCATGAATTATATGTAGTGCAATAGTAAAACAATGATTTTATTTTTGTTGTAATTATTACAGTTATTTAAAGAAGGACCGGTCAATACCGCAAACATATTATTGTGGATTATTTGATTTACCAGTACCGTCACATGAAATAAACAGAAAAGTCAAAGGCAATGTAAATTTAAGTTTAAAATTGAGCTTAAGTATTATAATTGTATACTATGAGTAATCAGGAAGAATGAATAATTATCGAACACCACATAACTAGGAAGGAAAGAGATTCGTGACACAAACGATTTATTGAAAGTAGTAAATGAATACCCGATGATTAGGTATCCATTCAACTAAGTATAATTTGTGTGTTGTCATATACTGATTTTGTTTCCATGCTTTGTTTAAAACGATCCTGTAAATGTAATGTTATGTTCCTCACAACTACTTTAATCACCGCTATTTTACCTTTTTTTCATTCTTCTCTAACTTATTTACAACTTTTAAAAAAAATTACTAAGCAATTAACAAAATTATACTTAAATATTAAAAAATATACACAATGTAAATATTATGTTTGCTACGCATTAGATTTTTAACGAGAATATTTACAAAGAGATAGACTGCTTTTGCATATCAAACAAACAAACCAATGTGAGTGACAAAAGTTAGTTGTGAGATAAAATATAAATTTCAATAAGAATTCAATATGAAGAAAGGTGGCATAAACCAATTGGCAGTGACTAAAATTCCAGTAGATGAAATCTCAGTAGGTAAATCAATTTTACGTTCGACAAAAAGCGAGAAAGTATGTTGTCACTCGTTCATAAAGTAACATCGGACTATATCCACGCTGTATCGTCATCAATATCTGTCTGTCGCGCTTCATATAAATGGGGAAAATGTGCACTAGCCCATAAATTCACTACCTACTGTTGTTAATAGAAATATATACAATTATTTGTAACATATCCTATATATTACTGTAAGAAAGATATTTTTGTTTGATTAATGTATCAAGAAATATTAATCAAAATATAAGCCAGCCACAACCCATAGACGTCCCGTTTGTTATGATAAAAATAAATAGGCTATATTTTATTACGACAGGTACCTTTTTTTTAAAACTTGTAATAATAATCAATCATTAATAGAAATATAAGATAGAGAAGATAGACTAGACTAGATATTATTTATGCATTCAATAATTGCTTGCTTTCATTGATTTTGTGTAATTTCAATAAAATACTCACATTTTCAGGACCATGCTGACCAAACTCCTGTTGTTCTTGACAGTTTAACACCACTACACATGCCAGGAGGATCTGAAAAATGAGTACAATAGCAATATGTAATAATTTAAGTTCTTTAAACCTAAACATTTCGTAGTATGAATAATTAAATTTTAATACTTTTTATTACTCAAACGACTAGAATTATTTTTAAAACGATATTTTATAGTAGAAAAAATACATCAAAATTCATTATAAAACCAATTGTTTTCATTATAAATTTGTAAGAACATACCAATAAAACCAGGGCATTTGCCATGGCGTTTATTCGTCAAAAAACCACCCCAACTGCACCATAAATAATTTTATTCACTGACACTTTATTTAACAGAGAATTTCAGCTTGAACCTGTCCATATCCAAGGTTGAGGCTACGTGAAGACGAGCCGCGCAACCACCACCTACCTATTTATAAACACACACGGTCACACCTCTCGAACAATGTGCACGGTACGCACACAACGCTCGCCGCTGTCACTAGGATGCATTTTATTTAATTGCTTTATTGTCAACTGGATAACTACAATAGATCGTTTCCTGACCACCCCTACAAGATTACGAACGCTTATTTTTCATTTTCCGGTTTTCTTCCTCATCTTTCGAATTCTTAACGTTTAATACATTAATAGATAATGTTGCGACTTTTATAAGATAATACAAAATAAAATATATATATTTCTACAAAACAAGCGAGGGAATATATTTATTTTTGTGGATAAGGCAAATTCTAAATAATTCTTATACACATATCCCATATGGATACTTAATGCATTATATCTTTGATTGATTCACTTGAAAATTTATTAATGGATTTCGAAAAATCGTTGGAATAACCTTGAATCCATCTTCATAAAAACTGTATCGTATCCTTATTAAAAATAATTTACAAAGCGGGGACAAATTGTCCTGTAATTTCGTTTGTATTTATTGTCCCGGACAATTAATTGCTTTTGACATTGACAACAATCAACATTTTACATACAGATTTTCTAATTTTTTCAATAACAATATAACAAAATTTTATTTTTCATCATACACATACACGATTAAAAAACTAAAAACCTTAAAAAATAGAATACAATATATTATTAAATGGAGTCCCTTTAGGCAAGGTTTAGGTTTTTTCCTTTGATTGATTGATAAGATATGTCCTTTCGAAGTCCACTGCTGGACATCGGGCTCCTTTAAACTATGCCACTCCTCCCAGCCCCTTGCTTTTTGAATCCAGCGGTCACCTGCTGTCTTTTTCAGGTCATCAGTCCAGTCTAATAATTCAGCTCCATCAAATCAGAAGTCCTCCAAAACCTACGCGAAGTTTTAAAACAGAATAGATTAAATTTCAAAGCTATATTTTGTGGATAAGCTAAGCTAAACTATGAATTGTATGTTTGTAGCGCCTATGGAATTCTGCAACCAGTGATCACCCATCAACATTATAACTGCGCCCGACGTTGCTCATCTCGGTCGATCACGCACGTTCCACGTAAGCCATATAGCTAAGAGCACTTCTAATCAGACTACACGCGCCTTAGCTATGTTTTTGTGGATATTATTATTTTTTTAAAAACTACAGGGAAAGCCGATACTAATACTAATAGTAGTAAATAGCTGACACTAAGTGCCGTTCAGGATTGATTTAAGCCGTGTATTTAATGGACTGTAAAATAAGCGACATTCTCAAAAATAAACAACATCCAGCTGAGATAATTAAAAACTATGCGTTCATGTAAATTACGCATTCTACATTCAGCTGAGCATGTAAATCAATGAAAGTGTACACGTTGAAGAACAAGAGATGCAGTGTAAGGCTTCAGACTTGTAAACAGGCGAAGCGTTGAAAAAGTTACTTAAAAAAGTTTTAAAATCTAATGTCGAACTTTGCACCGATGTCGTATAATAACACCGGCCACATACTATTGTCAGTTTTAATTATTATGAATGATAATTATAAGTAATAAAGACTTCAGCCTCAATAAAATAAATAAATTTTGAACAATATTAACAATAACGGTGAACAAAACAATGTTGAGCCCAAAAACACTCCTAAAGGTCAAAAAGCCCCTACTTAATAATATGTAGGTCTGTTCATGATTATAAGTAGATACATAAAGTTGACAAAATTATATATCAAAGCATCTATTAAAATGTGTATCGAAATTGTTCGATGTTTCTTATTTTGCTTTTCCTTGATTTTTTATAGAAGTAGTAATTTGATATTCTCATGCTCAATATATAAAATACAATAAGGGATGTCTTAGCATACCTTACGATTATAGCGTGTTGTCAAACGTAGTGTATCGTTAAAAACACTATACAAGAGTTTACATGTAGATATCAAATTTACGCACGTATGAATATGCAAATAACACTGTATTGTTATATCTACATATTAAAATTTGAAAAGTGCGTTGGGTAAGTCAGATACCTATTTTTATGATACACATTAGATAGCACAGTGATTTATTCTAACAAAAAATGAATATAGTACTCGATAACAGTAAATTTCACGCAACAAATTCATATCTCGATAAAATCGATAATATTAATGACCACTCGACAGTTTTTCATGCACGAACACCCTCTATAACAATGATGAATATGTTAAGGAAGAAACATAAATAGGAAACTGTTCCGTTTACTTAAGCGAATGAAAAGGAAACATTTTAGTATGGCAATACAAAATAATTTATTTTTAACTTAGTGTAACTTTATAATTATTTAAATTTAAATATTTAATAATTTATATAATAAGAGATGACAGAGGAAACCTAAAGGACATTATCACAGTCATCCATCACACATAAAATATTGGAATAATTTAACTTAATACAATATCAGTGCCATCTAGTGGTGAGCGTAATAACCAGCTCCTTCGTATTGGTTGGTGTGGACTTGCGGATGGTGAGCAGTTCCGATTCGCTTGACCACCGCGTTAAAGCCGTTGTGCTTGTCCGCTGTGTATTCAACTATGCGAGTAGTACCGTCAGGCTCCGCTAGAGAGTAGGCACCTGAAATTGAGTACAAAATACAAATTTAAAATTACTTATTTTTTATATTTTACTACATTTAAACATGAATAAAACCACACGCCTTTATTTCTCCGAATGGATAGGCAGTGACGTGTAATACACCCACATTAGTAGGTACACCTATTTATATGGCGTGGAATACACCACTATTGTTTATTTAGATTTAATTTAATTCTTTGTAATATTTTTATTGAAAGAATTTGAGTATAGCACGTAATTCACAAGAGGAAGAAGTTTGTCTTTTATTTTCTCTTATAAAAATTATAGTGTACCTATCTCAGTTATGTTTCTGTATATTGTATATAGTCATAGGGGTGAAATAGTTTACCACTTTATGTATGTGTGCTCTCCAATATGGCAGTATCTTACTAATATTAGTTTCGTACATAAACTCTACTTATGTGATTTGTTATTGAAATAATTTGTTGATATTTGATATTTGATAGTATACAAAGTTGATATTTATAGTATACAAATTAGTCTTATTAAAATATTTAAAAAACACATGTATTACCTTTAACAACATCACCGTCGCGCGTTTCCCATTGAGTCTTGTGGTCGCCGGTATGTGGATCCTTTACCGCGTAGTCAAACGCATATTTAGGATAAGCCTGTAATATGATAATACTTTTATAAATGCGTGTTATAACATATTTAATAGAACAATTTCAAATTAATTCGAACTTGGAACTTGAAAGTTCGAATTTGTCATTTTATCCAACGGATCGAGATCTTTTCATACAATAGATATCAACGCGCTCAAGTATTAAGTGTTAAATAATAATTGTATGAAGAATTGAATAAAGATTAAGAAACTATACTTTGTTGTCTATTTTCTTTCAAAAAGTGCTCAACTCAAACCCTTTCCCGGATCAAGGGCAAGGTTTTCTTCTTCTTCTTCTACCTACGCTGCTTCAGTGTGGATTTGAACCCGATTGTCAGATGTTTTTTGGCTGATCCTATGCCTCTTAAATGACTTTATAACTGTTATCAGGATAATATACTGCGACTGATGGTTTAGCGAATCATCTAAAACACGGGAGCTCTTAAAAAAATGTTTGCCACTTGTGGATGATTCACCTTCATCATCATCCACACTTACGTTGATAATTTCTTCAGCTCCAAGACCAAGAGCACTTCGGCAATATACTTAGTTGTTTATTTTCTTTGAAAAGTATAGACCAATTATTTGTATTGCAGCCTACAACGTTAAAAGACTTCCGAATTAAGCAACATTGCTACAGTGCAATCAGTAGAACACACGTTCGCCACGAGTAAGTGGCGCAAGCTGGGATGTTACGCGGACATCGGAGCCATGGTTTGTTACTCCTCTATGGTTGGCAACACACTTCCAGTTATTTCATGGTATTTTTGTGCCGTGATCGTTGTTTTTAAACAATTTTGTTTCTATAGGAAATGTGTAATTTCTAGTTAGGTAAGTACATCTTTATAGACGTGAATGGTCACTTCTAGTAAAACGACTTTGATGGCTAAGTTCTTGAGTCTGATTTTAAATGAGATTTATAAGCGGAAGGTTCATTCTCGTTTGGTCTCTTATAGCAATAAAAAATACATTTAAATTATAATGTTTTATTTTTATCTAGCTGTTGTTATAAATGTGTCCTTCCGTACAAGGAAAAATTCGAATGTACTTAAACTAGCTTAAAATAGTTTTTAACTAAACTTCTTTCTATTTATATTTATTCAGAAGAGTTTTGTGTTCCTTGCTTCAATAAATATCAAACATCACCAGATCTTTTCTATATATATAAAAGGAGAAGGTGACTGACTGACTGACTGACTGACTGACTGACTGACATATCAACGCAGGGCCTAAACTATAAGGGCTAGAAACTTGAAATTTTGCACAGGGGTTCCTTTTATAACGTAGGGGAGCACTAAGAAAGGATTTTTGAAAATTCACCCCCTAAGGGGGTAAAACGGGGGTGCAAAGTTAGTATGAAACTTTGGCGTTTTTGAAGTCAAGTGGGCAACCCGAACGCGGGTAGACGTCGTTAATGGGTCTAAATCTACGCGAGCGAAGCTGCGGGCGTCCACTAGTTATCTATAAATATCTTATACTATCAGTTTGCGCGACCTCTACTGAAAGTTTTTGTTTGAATTCAATATCGCACCTCATGACTTTTAGTAATGGTACTGTCTCTGCATGATTGGTTTGCTTAGACTTGCAACTATTATGCCTCCATTCAAAATCATTCATGCGTAGTGTCAATGAATGAGTAGGTACACTTGAAATCTGCAAAGTACTATTTTTAAACTCCTTAAATAAATTAGACATAAAATACAATGACACTGATACAACAAGAAGTTTATAATCTTAAAATCACTGACTTATTTCAGTTAATAATATTTAATAGCTAGTATTCTAATTGCTAGTATATTTATTTAATAAGCATTCTGTTAATTAATTACTTCCAAAGCCAATCATTAGTCAATTTTCAGGCAGGAAACGCGATATCAAATCAGTTATAATATTATAACGTCTGACATCCTTTGTTCGCAGAAAATATTGAAAATTATTTTTTGTAGCAAAAGTTGTTTTCAATCTTGAATCAAGTATACATTATTTACAAAAATAACATTACCTGTCCCTCATATAAACCTCAAAGAGTAGGTACTCGGAAAGAGAACGGAATTTTGGTTTAGATATTAAAATGTGAGTTGACCAGTTCGATTTCTTAGTGAGCAGAAATGATTAGTAACAAATTAGTCCGCGTTAGGGCGTTAGTAATATTCCAGTATTAATACTTATATAAGTAAGTTCCGTTAAATTAAGCCACAAATACGGCCCTACAAATTTTTTTTTTTCGTACGAATATAAAGGGAAACAATAATATTTTAAATACTTACGTGATATTCTCCATGCCCATGGTCGACATCACCAGTTTCGTAGCTTCCGTGGCCAACATTTCCGGCATATCCGCCGTATCCTCCATTACCAGTTTCAGCATAACCGCCGTGTCCTCCGTAACCGTCATGGCCAGCATACCCGGCATATCCGCCATTCCCGGCATACCCGGAATATCCGCCATTCCCGGCATACCCGGAATATCCGCCATTGCCGGAATACACGCCACTAACGGCATACCCTGGATAACCGGTGTATCCACCGTAGCCTATAACGTGGCCCACGTTGCCAACGTAGCCAGCCTTAGCGGCAGCACACACGGCGGCTATTACAATCAACTGGAATAAGAAACAAATAATCAATAAACGTTTGCGGTCGCGCGGCTATGAATATTATAAACCGATCAGTAGTGTTAAGCCATCAGTCATCGGTCTCTATCAGCAGTTTTTTTAATAGACAGTTGCTGTTGGTCCGTGTCACCTTTACTGCATCACTAAACAGGCGTTTGGTTAGATAGGTGACCAGTAGTGGCAAAATTGAAGAGTGCTTCCGTTCTTTGGAATGGTCCGTTTTGAAGTTAACCCTCGTTGTTACCGTAAGATAACCGCCATTAAGCCATGTTAGATGGCTTCCGGTGGGCTAAAAACTTCCGACAATCGGATTGGACCAATTACTCCACTAATCAAGGCATGCACTTGTGATAGTGTGCTGATAGTCGGTAACAACTATCTGTAATCTTGATTTTCAATTCTTTATTTTGACAATACCCTTTTACGAGTAATACAAATAAAACGGGCATTGATGACTAATGAGATGAAGACAAGATCAGATAACTATATACGGTGATTTCTCATCACATGTGATCTACAAGACATCACAATACATACGTAACGATGCAAATATTAACGAAGTTTGCATTAAAACTCATTGTACAAGTCGATTTGAAATTGGAACAATGGAACAAAAACAATTGCAGGAAGCGTATATTAAGCTAATAAGTGATATACGTCGTAACCATTTTCCGGTTTATAAATAAGTTCGATAACAGAATTTCCCATATCGTAACGTTCTGCGTTTTACCTATTACTCGCATCGTTGGATTCCAACTATCATCGGTTTAATTACTACATCTTGCAAATAAAATTAATCAATGCAATCTTGCCTGTTTGATTCTTGTACAAAGTAAGTCACAGTTATCATGGACGGCAGCTGGGAGGATGGATGGGTGGAGCTGAATGTTCGTTTGCTATCTTATTTCAATACAAAAATATCGACTGAATTATACCAAAGGCCTTGCTGATAGGCTGCCTCTTTTTTTAGTAGTCGCAAGTGGTCTCTATCTACCAAGTTAGAGGTCGGAGGTTCAATCCCCGGGCCGGGAAAATATTTTGTTTTTCTTACATGAAATGCCTAAAATTGCTACAACAAGTTCGAATTTAGAAAGAATGGAATAGAAAGACTTTGATTAGGATTTGTGCCTGGTTAATGGCAATACCTATCCTATGGGACCTAAATATACCGACTAGTAAATGGTGAAGTCTTCCTCACACATAAGAACACTTTTGTCTACCTCTTTGGAGAAACAGCCGTGATATAATGTTATGATCAAAAGGTATGAGAAATGCGAAAAAACGCTTGGCTACCGTGGGGACTATGGCTTAACATTCGGGGCTTTCAGTGACCAGCAATGTATTTTGAGGTGCAGTGTTTTTGTAATTATTTTTTTAATTTGGTAGGTACTTATATATTTTTATTTGCATACATTATTGCATATTAAACATTTGCTTTATCGCAGCTTAGTTCGAGCCAAAACGAATAAAATACAGAGTGAAAAGAGCTGTTACTTTTAGAGAACTTTGAAATTGCAAGGGCGTTTTTTTTTTTCATCGTTTGCCAGTCATTGCTTAAAGATAATCAGACCTACTTATCCAGGCATAACACCTCACATTGTTCCCTGACTGAATTAAATTAAGATGATCTAAGTGGAAAACAAAGGTATATCACTCGTTAAAAATCCCCTTTAAATTACGAATAGATTGACTTATCTTTGGTGAAATAGGTCAGCCACAAAAAATCTTTGACAATACAACTTCACTCATAACACTTACTTGTAGAGTACGCATTCTATTGAAACTTAAAGAACTGTAGATATAGTAAAACACTTGGGTCACTTTCTTCCTTTTCGGCGTGAGTCGAGCCAACAGGATTGGAACTGACTGATGCTGCCTCAGCCACTGCGCAGTATTTATAACCAGCATGCACCGCCTTGAAGCATGCCTCATGACTACCTGCCATGGTCTTGACAGTGCTAAAAACACAACAATAAATGTTTCTCTTAGTCTTGATTTTGTTTTTTGTATTTTTTTTTTCATGTTTCAAGCAGTTAATTACATTCGAACATTCTGACACATTTAGACCATCTTGAACTACTTAAAACATCTTGACCTGATGAATTCGGTGACATTATTTTTTTAACTATTTATACTTCCGACATAAAATAACATAATGAACTGATCATTATGAGTGATCTTAAAAAAAATTAGGTATAAAAGTCGCTTTTAAATGATGTACATAATTTATTGAAAAAAAAATTAAAAACTGGCCAAAATTTTCTTGACTATACAGACTATATAATTTTGCAACTAAAATCATCATTGGCTTGAAAAAAACTGAAACATTATATAAATTGTTCAAGGAGGCGCTAAAACGAAAAATAAATATGAACAACACCATTTAGTGATTTATACAGATTTTGTCATCCCCAAAATAACTTCAATGTTAATTTTGACTGTTGCTTTGATAATGATAAACAATGGTATTCAAATACAAGTAATAATAGCAAGTTCTATTATTAAATAGCACTCAGACGTAGAATGAGAGGCATACGGAGAGTATGCCACACCGTTTAGGGGATACATATTAATTTTATTGTGCATTGGCTGCACTGTAACGGTTAGTACTGCGTAGTCTCGTTAAATAATCTAATTAAAAAAAATTAGTGTATTTCGCATATTTTCCATCTATCATTACATCACATAAAACTCTAGCGAGACTGTTTCTATACATTGAATACATCTTGAAAAAAAAAAAACTATCAGATTTTCTGTCAGCCCATCAGTCTATCTGTCTGTCCGTATGTGCACGATGGAATCAAAAACTACCTAACCGAATTTAATGAAACTTTGTACAAACATGCACTGAATCCATGAGACCGATCTCCTTTGCTATTCTTTCAAAAAAGTTAAGATATTGTATGCACCGGAAGCCTTCGCTTTTAACGTAATGGTCAATAGTTAGAAAAATGTTACGTGGTAAATGCAAAAAATCAGGAAGGAAGGTGATTTAAAGGGTACTCACGCAACCGCCGTTGTAGAACCAAAATCCACTTATTTTGAGGGGCCCACTCAACACACATTCAATGTTCGATTTAAATTGTCTTTACTATGAGTTTGGAGAAAGTTCTTCACCGGTAATCACACCTCACATCAACTTTAACACGATATTTTCAGGACGGTTAGGCAGCGATGCGTCCGCGCACCATCCCTCAATCACGTTAATTAATTTGACATTTGTATGTCATCTGGGCCTTCAAATTAGCAAGGCCGCAGAGCGCGAAGTTTTGAATGATGACACTTGGCCAATCGGCGTGCGATTTAGGAGCAGGGATTATGAAAAGGAATACATTGTATTTACCACATTTAAAAATAATAAAAATGATTAATTTGTTGATTGGCGTCAACAGATATTCTCCTGGAATACAGGATGAGAGATTTTCAAACATTATGTGAGAAATTTGATTTGAATTTACAGTAAATAATAATAAATATCATGGACTATGGATTGGATAATATTAACATCCAGACACAAAATAAACACAAGTGTTCGTCACACGAATGTTTGTCCTGAGTGGGATTCGAACCCACGATCCCTGGCGTAAAAGGCAGGCCAACGGCAGATTGCGCCAACGGGCCCGTCAAGTAAAGGTTCTGTTTTATTTTAATAAATTGAATACATATTTATTTTCTGTATAAGATAAAGAAATTATTATTATTGTTTAGACAATAACAACATACATACGGGAATAAAGATGTACGGGATGGAAGAAAGTTTGAATATTTCTTAAATTTCATCAAATGTGTACACTTTAATGAATAAAAATAAAGGATATAAGTTTCTCCAGGAATGAAGTTCGAAGGACATAATTCGATTGGTAATGTCTTTGAGGAGGTGGCGTGTAAACGATACTATTGTTATATCTAATTCCACGCGAGCGAAGCTGGTCTAGCCATTTTCAGTCTTCAAGGACATCAAGAAATACCTAGAGGTTTTGGTGATCATCAGTGAGTGAGTTATTCACGAAATTGACGTATTTCAGATATCAATAAATCTGAAACCATAAAATTTATTACAAGTATTCACTTGGTTGCAAACGTTGCAAGCATGCATGTGTGTCTAATGGCCTATACAATGTTTACGTATTTAAAATTACTTATCATCTATTACTTAGCAAAAATTTTTTTCCAATCGGTACTCTTTGATTATTTCCGTTCAAGAACACGAACTTCCTCTTCTTTCGTCAAATATAACGAATACATTTATTTGGTTTGCACACATTTTTAAAATTAATTGAATTTCTTGTATTAAAATAAAATCAAGAAAACTAATTAATCTATAAAGCAAACATTTGGCAGCGTAGTAGTTTATAACGTAATTGTTTTTCTTTATAGTTGTGGTAGAATAGTGGTGGATATTATGCAGACGTAGTCGCGTAAACGGTTGGTCCATAGATATAATAAAACCCTAAAGAGTCCGCATCTGTGCGTCAAAAATATCTATCACGGGTTGAAAAGTAATCAATTCAGATTATTTAAAAAAAAAAAAAATTATTGTCTGTATGTTGTTTTATTGTTGTCTGTCTGTCTGACTCTCCCCTATACACTATATAGTCGTGTGTTACTGTTAACACACAGTACATTTGAATGGTATGCCCGCGACACAAATCCGGGACCTTCATATCCTGGTAACCACTTATTCGTACCTGGTGGTAACAAAATTAGATTGATATCAGTTTTTTATGACCGACTCTAATAACTTGTTGCGTTTAATACTTTTAAGCCTCAAATGTACTCGTATAACAACTAACCTTGTAGACAAAATTTATAGATCGTCATTATAAGTGTCCATTATTTTAGTAGGTACTTTTAATGACGGACTTTTTACTACTACTAACTTGGTTACTAAAAATTAATGTCTTCACATTCATAAACATCTTTTATCATAATAATTGCTATATAAATATCTTGAGACTACTATAACGCACCTAGATCCTATCCTAGCCTAGATAAATATCCAATACTGTCCAGTAATCGAACTTGGTAAACTTGATGCAGGATTACACTATCCTGAATCAATAAATAAACACATTGACGTAGCATTAATATTGAATGTGTGACATTTGAGTAAACGAATTATAAATATTAAGATATTACTAAAATTATACACACAATATAAGGCTAATTTATAAACAAATCTGGTATAGATAAATCTGGCAGATACGAGAAGCCTTACGAAAGCATCAATAATGCAGCATTAGATCCGATAAAACAGAACATATTTGAAGCATCTGCCATATTCTACTTAGTAATTACCAACAATATAGCTGTGAAGACAATGCCGAATACGGAAAACTTAATAGAGTGATCTAACTACTTGTACCTTATTACAACCCATCAATGGCTTTAAGCAAGGAACGGATTAAGCTATAAACCACAGGCCTTTGAGTACAACCAAGTTGACCAACTTAATAGATGACCAGCTACTCTACTTATCAACACCCTCAGTAAACTGGACTAACCATCCCAGTCCCTAAATGAATTTTGTTCAAAGTCGGTCACAGTTGTCATGGGCCGAAGCTGACGGGTGGTGCTGCATGCTCGTTTGCAATTTCATATCATATCATTCTTTCATATCCATAAAAAATTGCTTCTTTTTCCTTCACCGTTGACATTTGAACACCGTGAAATCCCCGAGTCGGACAATATTTTATTAGTTTTTCATTACTTTAATATCCCATAGCAGCTTGGAGTCTGTACATACCTGGTGTATGGCAATAGGCTCATGGGACCATGAGAGCTTAACATATATGATTGAAAGTGGGTATTTTACATACCCCAGCCTACCCTTTCAGAGAAATAAAGACCTGTAGTTAAAATGTTTTCTTGTTAATAAGGTTTCTTAATGAACATCATCACTTTATTGTACCACATATTTCGATAATTAGGAATGATTAATCGATGAAATTCGCAAATTCACCGGTTGCAAAAGCGCAAGAGTTAGCGCAATACACAGAAGGCTAGAACCCTTCATTAGAGCCAGCGATGGTACGAACAACAAAATTGGTAATACAGTCCGCGATTACACTTGCACTAATAGCGCTTCAATGTTTCCTTTTAATCGTAACATTTCCTTTGTTCGCTATGATGCTGAGTTCGTTCACTTCTTTGTCCTATTCCTTTTTGTTTGGAAATGATGCTACAGTAGAAATATGAAATCATTGGTATGTTAACCAGTAGTACTTTAGTATAGGTAATACAACTGGACCTATTGGATGTGTGTTCTCATTATCATGACCAAAATTAGTCTACTAGCGCCATACAAAAATTTAACAAGACAAATCAATCTATGAGGTTCGATAGGTCATTAATTGGAAAACAAATATTTTTCTCATTTTTATGAAGTGAAGATAATAAATATACTGTAGAGCCAAAAGTTCACTGGTTCAGTGTCTGTGTGGTAGACTGTGTGGTAGACCCAGCAATGGGACGCTTATGGGTTCCAGCTTAACTATAAGTTGAAATTTCTGGGTACTTGCAGTAAATTTTAGTTTAATTTTCAGGAGTATTCGTATCTACAGTTCGAATGATACCTACGATCAGTATATTACTACCAAACAATATCTCATCAACCTTAAACATAATCACCACACCAAACCACAACTTGTATAAAAACTATATACACTTGATTGATTCATAAAATTGTTATACAACAATGGTATTGCGAAATTAGATTTCGAGGTTTTATGAAAAAAATATGAACATAGTACCAAGGAGGCTACATAAAAATACGAGTAGGTAGGTACTACTTGCTTCACTTACTCAGTCTGAAAAACTCGTAGGTAGTAGAGCCTGTTAAGAACCTATAAATTATATGAAATGTATATCTAATTTTTTTAAAAGCTTTTATTTAACTTCACTCGTATGTATTCATGTATGTATGTCCTGGAATCTTGCAATCAATATTTCACCCACTTCCACTGAAGCTATCGAGCTGAAATTTGGCACACATATTAGGTTCCGATGACAATGCAATAATATGGTACTGTCGAACTGATCTGATGATGGAGCCGGAAGATATTAACTGGAACTTCATGATGGAATATCGTATCATAGTCGTGTTTGCACTTGTGGTAAAGTCTTGTAATGAACTTTGACCACGATTAGGTTTCAAGGTCAAGTTATAAAAGCTTTTTAAAAAAAAAAATTTTTTACAGTATAATTATATAAAATTATATTTACGTGTGTCATATTTGGATAAAAACAGCCATTGATTTTTGAGATCTTGAGGTTAGTTCTTTACGACTTATGTGAGACTCACAAAAAAGTGTACATCACTACTTTTATCTAAAAATTGATTTTGATTCGTTACGGTAGCCCCTGCCTGCCATATGAGGCGACTGGGACTCCAGCGCGCGCTCTGTTGCGTAGCTGCGGCGTTGTGTTGAAGAGGAGGTGATGACTAAAGACCGAGAAGAGCCTATATTGGCTCGAATTCACTGGCGCGTTTTAATCCCGGATAAAGAGATCCCAGAGCCCTCCTAAATGGCCGCCATTCCGCCAAAGTAAGCCAGCTAGAGGTTTGAAGGGGTGAAAATCTCACATAACATGGGAGCGACCTCCGATGTTATTATAGAAATGTGGAAATATTTTTTGGCAGACAACATTAAGATTACCGGCTATTTATAACATTCCAATACATTAAAAATACATAAATTATATAGTGTACAATACTCAACATAAAAAGTACTTATGACTTTTTATGACAACTGCATAACACTATTATGACATTAATCATACATAGTAAATAAATAAATAATAAATAAATAAATAAATATTAATATTATATTAAACATATGCTTGTTTCCATTTCCATAAGCTACGTAACTAATTAACTCCCGGAGGTTACTGAAAGAATACTTTGAGTCCAGTTATTGCGTATAAATAATTAGCACTATCTCGTTAAAGTAGGTCACATGTAAGTAGGCTGTTTCACACGGTTAGTGGACTAAAAAGTAACATTGAATCATATGGTAATTAGACTTCTGATTCAACTTTGATTGTTGTGATAGAGATAATATAATCGATACATAGCAAACTACATATTAATGACCAAACACGGCTCTGTGGTTTGCAATTATTTTATCGGCTGGTAAGTAAGAGTACCTACCTACGTTGTGCAGAGTTTATGAGATTACTTTTATTTGCACAACATACATAATGTTCCCGCAAAAAAAAAAAATTGTAAACATCGGCTCATAAACAAAAATAAAATGAAATATAACAGTGCCATCTGTTTTGTGAAGCTAATAATACCAAGTGTCTTCTCAAGTATTACAAACGACGTAGAAAGTGTCTTATGTCTCAAAAGATAGCGCTGTACTGTGACTGATCCTAAAATTTATTCCGTGAAGAACAACGAACGAAAAAAAAAAGTTGTACTCAGTCAATGCCCACCCCGCGGTGTGGCTTTTCCTTGCACCATTCTTATTTCCAACAAAAATATACTAAGTAGACATATCAGAAGTTAAACTACGAAATGGTCCTTGCTCTATGGTAAACATAGGCATTATATGCTACAGCTCCATCTCTTCCATTAAGCTAATAATATTAACTGTTCTTGCAAGCGAGGTTACCTAAAAGCGTCTTGCATAGGTATTGTCAGTTGTGTAACTGTTTGCTTGTCAGTTCCAGAAACGGTCAAGAGATAGCGCTGTGATTGAACCTCAAAATTCATTAGATTTAGTAGAAGAACAAGCGCTGTGATTGAACCCAAAATTCATTACATTTACTAGAAGAACATAAAACCATCCCACAGAATAATAGTACAAGACCATCCTTAGAATAACTACACTATCATAGATATATCGATGTTGCTTTAATTTTCTGACATGCCTACTTATTTCCACAAAAAACGTATAGTGTTATACATATTATGTATTGTTAAGGTATTATCGGACTTACTTTTCTACTCGCTTTACTTGATTTTAATTATATATTACAGCGCCATCTATTTCATAAAGCTTATAATACCAAGTGTTATTGCAAACGACGCCGCTTCGTTGCGACCGTCTTGCAAAGGTAGGTATTGTCAGTTCGTGTAACTTAGTTAGTTCAAGAAAGAAGCGCTCAAAAGTTAGCGCTGTGATTGAACCCAAAAATCATACTGTGAAGAACCTCACAGGAAAAAAAATTAATAGTATTTCATGTTATCTACTCGTATACCAAGATTCATCTGTTCAATGGTTTTTGCGCAATTGAGCAAAATTAACTTTATTTTAACCACATAGGGATGAAATTTAATAAAATCCTGTCTTAGTCCTGGCACCATTCTACATTTCAAGACTCAGTAGTTGAGACTGTGTAGCGGTCTAAGCAAGGAATCCCCAATTTATCCCTCTTAGGGGAGGAGTTAAGAAAACTTGAATACGTATTCCTTTATTTTTAACGAATACTTCAAAAATCGATTTTCATGTAGGTGTTGCTTGAAAAATGATGAAGTTTGATACAAACTTCAACCCCCTTAAAAAAGGTGAAATACGTGTTATATCAATACCTCAAATCTAATAACTCAAATATAAATTTTCCTTGTTATAGCTTGAGCAATATCGAAGTTTTATACAAACTTTAACCCCCTTCTAACCCCTTTTGAGGGTGGAATTAACGATTGTTATCTTACGATAGCGACTGGGCTCTTGTACCTATTTATCATATTTTCATAATTGGCATTCTGTAGCATAGTAATAATTAGAACTAATTAAACATAACAAAATAACATCACGCCTGTATTTCCCCGAAGGGGACGCAGAGGTGTGTATACACATTGAATGTTTGAAAAATTAAAACTTAAGTACCTACCTATGTTTATTTCCAGTTTAGTAATTGTGTTCTCGAAGTCATTTGAAGTCGGCTAATTCGCACTTGATCACCGTGGTGGACTGTGGCCATAATCTCTTCATTCTGAAAGGAGACCCTTGACAGTGACAGTTTGCCAGTGAAAGATTTTGATGATGAATGTTGGTAAGTAGGTATTTGCTAACACAAACCAAAAGATTTATCTAGGAAATGATTTCGATCATTAATTTATTCCCCTAAAAGGTAAATTATAATTGTCAATTTCAAAAAAGGACGCATTTACCCAAATGATGCAATAACCAAAACACTTTACATCAGATGCATTATTTAAATAATAAATTCAAAACTCGTACAATACAAACATGTTATGTTAAGCTTCATTCACATCAGGTGGTCATGGTCATGTTTTTCTGATTAAATAACTCCTTATGTGGGTTATGTTTATGTGATATGTGGGTAAATTAATTATGCTGAAATAAAAATAATGTTTTTTTTTTTACTTTTGTGATAAAATTGCTAACGAGCATGTATGCAGCAGGACATGCAAGTAAGTAGATTGTTGAACTTATTGTAAGTTGTAGGACGAAGATTTTAAGACAAAAGAGTTTGTCGTTCGTAGTTTTGTCATATCCAAATATCGCTGCCACACAGTTTAGTTAGATTGTTATGATAATGTCAATTTAAAATTTACACTAAACAATTATGCCGACCCATATTCCACTGCCAATCTATAAACCCAATATTGCCTGGCAATCTATATACCTATCAAGTATTTTTTTTTTAAAGTCCATAACGATAAACTAAGAGTGCGTAGAATATTGTTCATTATGCTTATATATTGGTACTTCTCAATTTGCGTATATACGAGTATGTAGTACCTGAAGAAGACAGCGGGAAACCGTTGGATTCAGAGGGCGCAGGATCGGGAGGAGTTGCGACGA
Organism: Carterocephalus palaemon; assembly: GCA_944567765.1. Taxonomy (NCBI): domain Eukaryota; kingdom Metazoa; phylum Arthropoda; class Insecta; order Lepidoptera; family Hesperiidae; genus Carterocephalus; species Carterocephalus palaemon. Next base: position 5,112,426 of record OX155643.1, on the reverse strand, counting down.
TTGAGGGAGACCTTATGTCCAGAAGTGGACCCAAAAAGGCTGATGGATGGATGGAATCTTTTCATATAAAAAACTAAATAAACAACTTTTCAATCAAACAAAAAATCAGTATTTTGCACGCTACATAAACATTTTATTATGTCAATGCAATATATTTACCGAGTACCTACTGTTAAATACCTACCCGTATGCCATCACGGTGAACTAGTTACCTAAGTTATTGCCCAATGGCGATCCCAGCTGAGTACTTAGCAAGTAAACAGTACTATTTAATTAGTATAATGACATAAGCCTGCATTTATGGAATGAGCGCATCGTTCTATATGGCGTGGGCCTGAATAGAACAGAGTTCTTAGACGTATCGTGCGTACAATTAATTGATAGCTATTTCGTTTCTACCATAAAAGATGACCAATTACCAACGAGCGTATTTATGTTGCCTTTCTGTGAAAAATATTTAAATATTTCTATTTAACTGTTAGGATAAGGATTTTGTAGTCCGAAAATTTTGTAACACAAATCAAAAATATACAAATCAAAATCTAAGTAAACAAACAGGATACCGAAGAGCTGGCAGCTACCTAGGTCAAAGAATTAGTACCTATAGCTATTCAAAGTGGGAACGCTGCCAGTATCTTCGGAACCTTGCCTAAAGGGACTCCTTTTAATGATACCTATATTTTAGTAATTATTTTTTTTAGGTTTATTTTTAAGGTTTTTTTTAGTTTTAAGTTCATTAGTTAGTAAATTTACATGTGAATTGTAAATAGTAATGCAATAAGTAAACAAATGTTTTGATGTATAACTGGATGACACAATATACAAAATAGTTTTAATTATTTTAAGAAAAAAATAATAATCCAATTAAGATGAAGAAAAACCTCAGGTAAAGTCTTCATTTATGGATTGCTCAGCAGAAACTACAGCGATGGTGGGTAATTCTATTGAAATACCCAAAGTAGTTTCTGTATCGTACCTCTCGCCGATGATTGTAGTTTCACACCGCAACGAATCGTGGCAATCGTGCGCGCTGTTCTCGAATACTCACGATCGTTTTTGAAGAAGATGACAGGCTTATGTCTCCCATACGATGCACGAGAGTGCTTGACGGTCTTACTTAGAAACGTTACTTAATATTTAATCTATTGCTTAGCAACGGATTAACAAAAACCTCACTTATAAACACTACTTAGCGTTAAGAAGTCGATAAGTAGGGTTTAAATAGCTGTCAAAATTAAACACTGCCGAGACATAGTTTAACTCTCGCTAAGCGGCAAGATGGCGGATTTCACATAAATCAGCTGTTCTATTGTGATGTCTGATCAATTTACTTGCGATTGTTTGTTAGTAAAAAAAATTATATTTGTGCATAAAACATGGATGGATTGGAAGATCTTCGTGATTTCCAAAACGACGTAGCTGATTTAAGCAGTTTCAGAGCTAGGAGGAGAAGAAAGACGAAGAATTACAGAGTTCGCTTTAATTCGCTACAAAGTTTATCGGATGAGGAATTTAAACTTAGATACCGATTTAGTAAAGAAAACATGAGTCGTATCATAGAAATAGTGAGACCTGATATCCAGGGCGATACTCGAGGTGGCAGCATTTCTGTAGAATTGCAAGTAATGTCAGTAATCAGATATTGGGCCCGTCATGAGGTAAATCGCCTAATTTATTTTTTCAAGTTTTCATATATTTACTATAAAGGAGTATAATGAAGATTTTGTACCTTACTAATGTTTACTATATGTACCTAACTATATTTTCAGATTCAAGAGGACAACGCTGACATTCACGGCATGAGCCAGCAGACTCTGTCGCGCTTGTCCCGCAAAGTGGCGATAGCCTTGGCTTCGAAAAGCTCGCGTTATATCAAAATGCCGTCAAATATATCGGAAGAGATTAATGCGATCCGAAAATTTGAAGCCATTTGCGGGCTTCAGTTTCCAGTCGTTTCAGAGATTAGCCGGAACTAACAGACAGACAGACAAAAATTATAAAAAATGTTATTTTGGTATATATACCGTGTATGCATACTTAGATAAAAAGGGTTTGACATGATTTGTTGTAAAGACCAATAATAATCTAGAGATAATATTTAAATAAAAATAATAATAAAAAGATCTAATATTAGAATACCTACCTATTAGAAATTATTTTCAGGTTAGATTTGATACAATGGAGCTACAGATAAAGCAACTTCTATCTGCTATGATCACGTGGTTCAACGTTTAAGATACCATTTCAAATCTTCGTACATAACATAACAAAAGCATAGTACTAAATTCTGATCTTTACTAAATAAAATTGATTGATATAAATGACCTACTTGTTCTATTTCGAATTGTTGTTTTCAGAATGTAAAGTTCATTTTTTTTTGTGAGATATTTTTTATATCGGCCAAAATGATACTTTTTATATATTTCATTCAGGCGGGCAGTTTATTTTATATCAACATGAGAATCGGTCTGACTTCACCCCTTCTTTTTTTCGATGTCAGTTAAAAATTATAATATATTTTTGTTTTATTTAAACCAACCCAGTTTTGAATATGCACAAACTACCTTAACATAAATTTGCCTAATTTTTTTTTATTATAAATTTTTCCAGTGGTCCACATACCGTCGTCGCTTAGCGGCTAAACTAGGCCTCAGTCCGTCACATTCAATCGAAGCCCACCATAATGATGAATGATATGAAAGCTAGCGAATATATCTTGAAAAAAGGAATGTAAGAACGTCAAACATAGTCAAATTCTAACATATCCGTGGCCCGTTCAAACGCATGGTGCGCCACAATGCGCTCGCGCCGCACCGGCACGTGGTTAGCGCACAGTCCATCAACGATCCTTTTATGTTTGTCGCCTAATTATGCAATTTATGCAACGACTCACCACAAGCGATGGACCTTGTGCTCTTTTCTATTGTGCGCGTGCTAACGACGTGGATAGCACCTTCGTGATGGTATCGCTCGCTGGTTCATACCGCAAAATTATGCAGTTTTCATTTTATGTAAGTAATTGGAAGGAATCGAACAGAGATTGTCCTATTAGACCAGTCTCGATAATTTTTAAAACAAAAAAAAATAATAGTAGGATGAAACCCATTAGAAAAGGAGGGGAATATTATAAAAATGAAAGGAAAAATAAAATACGGGCGATCTGAAGTCGGGAAGGGGAAAAAATTAAAAATCTATAAAAAGTGTATAAAGATGTAAAAAATGTATATGTGTAAGACAAAAAAAAGCAAAGGAAGGAAAAGAAGTAATTAAAGATTGCATTTTCTGAGAAGATTTACTATAGTAAGATTTATTTTTTTTCACCATCGGAAAGTAGAGGTTTCAACGAACAGAAAGCATACCTACCAGTTTTCCAGTGGATGTTTGTATGTTTGTTACTCAATCATGCAAAATCTACAAAACTGATTTAGAGGAAACTCAACACATAAGTAGACGCTAACCTAAATTAGCACATAGGATACTTTTCATCCCGGAAATATGTTCCCTTGGGATGCTTTGATTTTATTGGAATGTTGTCTGGCACACCGTCAACAGATGGAGCTGACACTAATTCATAACATGATTAATGAATGATGAATCTCAACGAAAAGTGCTATATTTGCGAGCACTAAATATCATAAATATAACGCAAAGAAAGTAGAGTTCTACTCTTTGCCTTTGACTACGTACCTCCTATCAAAGCTCACTACATCTGGAAAATGTGAAGTCCGCTGTTATATCCAACATCATACAGTATCTTTTTACTAATGTATCTCATTGTTTACAAAAATATGTAGCCCTTAATCTCGATGAAAGATGCTTGAGCTAAAAATGGACCGGTCATTGTGTCACTGTGACCTCCGTTGAGCTTTTTAAGAGACTCGTCGGCCCCAAAAGTAGGTACGTACGTAATCGTGATTGATAACAGATCTAAGTGTAACAAGAAGCTGTTTGCTTTTTTTTGGTTTGTTGAGGTCAAGGTCAATAAAATTTAAAACATCTCAATTAAGTTTGACTGCTGTTTAAAAAATGTGCGATACTTGTCTGATGCTATAAAATTCCAGATATGAAGCATGTATTTGATTCAATTTTATAGCAAACGAGCATGACGTTGGATCATCAACTGTCGGTAAATTGTCACAATATTTAGAAAGTATCATCGGAAAACATCTGTAAGCAGACCATTCTGATTGATTATTTACCTATTGATTTAGTATTGATTGATGTGCTTCAATAATTATATCTAGGTATATCAAATTCATGATGTTTGTGTAAAGTAATTATGTGAATAACACACACAAATATTATAATTATGTATTACTACAATACCTATTTATTTTATCCGTTTATGTTCTGTTCTCTTTCGCTTTTGACTGTCACTTTCGTCGACCCAATCGCGTTGCATCGTGAAAGTATTCACGCAGTGAAGACCAACATTCGCGTCATCAAATCTTTAGGGCAGGTCATGAGCACTTACACTTTCGTCGAAAGTGAATGGTTGAAAGTGAATCTATGAGGCCCAATTTTTTGATATCCATACAAAAAAAGCGTGGGTGATAGGTAACCATAACACTAGAGTATATTAAAACCCTCTGATAATAGTGTTGTCGATAAATATAGAAATAACCCCGGATATAATAAGACCCTATTAAAACTTATACTAACTGAAAATTTTAATTCAGTAACATACATTTTAGCTACAATAGATCTCTTTAGATCGCAGTGGCTTATGGGCATAATTTCCCACACCCCCTTCCTACAAATAACATCCCTAAATCCTGTTCTATCTTATGGCATTTTAAAACGTAGGACTGAAAAAAATGAACCCACCTTTAATTTTTTTATGCTGTGTTAGAAAATTGTATGTCATTTTAATAGTAGGTAAAAGGTTTTATTTACCCGTCCAAACTTGGTAGCAATTCGGAAATTTAAATTCATTTCCAATTCAATTCCTTTGAGAAGTATGACAATAAAAAAGGCAGGAGACTGCCCTTATATTTTTTTCTCATTGTCGCCAAATTTTGATAGGGATGTAATAATGCTTTCTAACTTTGTATTTTGACGTTAGTGAAATAGCTAAAGCGTTTTTCATTCATTCATGTAACCTAGAAGTAAGTTAGGATTGTACAAGTAAGGAGCATTATACATAATATAAAGTAATTAGCTAAGTGACGTGGCGCCCACCTGTCAATCCGAACGAGCACATTACATCTTTTTGTAAAGGCACTACATATCTGGCATTGAAAAGCTTTTCGTTGGCAGAATTACATTAGCCAAGCCCTAATGTAAATGTATACTATATTGCAAAGATCTCATTTAATAACCGCTTACTAAAATACGGTAACTGACCTTTTCAAAATTCGCATTTCGTAAAAGATTGTACCGTAATCTTAGATACCCACCGGAACATGAATGTGAAAATCAGAGCGAGTTGTTAGACATTTAAAATGTCTACCACAAAAAGAATATTGTGATTATCCTATTAATTTCTTCTCTGTTCAGGTTGTGCTGAATATCAAATAATGTAATGCGATTATTTTTACATGATAAACGCATATTTTTTACTTTAAATAATTCCCTGCAAAAATATGTAAGCCTCAGAATACAGAAGAAGTAGGTATGCATACCTAGATACAAAATCAAAAACATAATTTAAAATAACCACGATAGCTATGAAAACATTTTTCTCTACATCAACCAAAAAGTTCCATACGTATTGAATTGAATATTGTGAACTGTATGCTATTTTACAATAATAAAAATATTCTTATTTTATAAACATAATAATGCAAACCTTTTGTGCCTCTGTGGAAGACGGTATAGGTACACTATCGCATGTTTCGTATTAATTAATGTTTCGTATTAACAATGGGGTCACTTCAGTCTACTCTTTCAGTATGTAAGTAACTCCATCCTAAATTACATTATTAGCAGTTAATGACCTGTTATTAGAATCAAATGAACATGTACTGCCATAATTAATTAATTTAGATTTCACAAATTGGGCCTTACCTGTCATTAGTAAAGGTTGGAAATTAAATATACCTGCAGATTTTACCTCCGCCTTTTAAGTTCAGATTTTTTTTTACTATTACAAAATGTCAGTGCGCCAAAACATTGGTTGCAGCCACGTTGCGGCCATGAAGATATGCAGGTACTTATGTACTTAAGCAGGTACTGCTAGAGCGTATTTACTATCATTAAGTACTTACTAGTATTGAGATAAACTACTAAATTGAGTTAATAGCTTTTCCTATGACCTATTTCATTTTTTCCTACATGTAAGCAAGATTATAAATTAAATCCTTTTAAATAAATTTGATAGTCATTTTCAAAGAAAAAAATATTAAAATTTTAAAATTCAATTATTAAGTACCTATAATATGGCCAAAATATTTCTATTATCTCTAGATCTTTTATGAACTATCTAAAGCAATCATTGCATAGATATGTAACTCATAAACTAGTAAAACTATTACTTCCAATAGGGCTTAGCAAATTACGATGCTACAGCCATAGATGTAGGTCGATTGAACGTACAAACACTAAATATTAATTACACAAAATAACGCTCATAAATAAAACACATTGCTGCACATTGTAATTTTCTGAACTACGTTAACGAATATTCACGTCAGTTACGCTATGGTAGTCCTAAGTGCCTTAGTGTGAACGCACCATAAGGTCTAATTTTATTTAGTTCATGGATGCAATTTCTAGAGCATTATTGCAAATGCAAGATTGTGTAATCTGCATAATCATTCACACTATCAGGAATTATATCAATAAAAGCCTCTAAGACTAGTGTCCACATAAAAGATTAACTTTATTTTTGTTCAAGCAATTAAATTACATACAAAATAAATGCCAACATCATTAAATGTGAAGTGTAAGCCATATTTTATCGTAGAATCAAATTGTCCCGTTTTATAATATAGCAGTAACATATTTAACATTTTTAAATATATTATTCTGTAACCTGTAATATTATATATGTATAAACAAAACATATATGTAAAATGAAAACCAAGTTTAAAAGGAAATTCAGACTTCTCAGCTGCTTCTCCACAAAAAAGATGTGAGATGTAAACGAATACGGTCGAACCGTGTTTTATAGGTAGGTTTATAGGTTCTACTAAGAAAATTTAATTTTCGAATTATTCCGTTGGTATAGGTAGGCCTAAAAATTTACCTGGAGGCCAAATTTCATGTTTCTAGGTCTGCTAGAAGTGGGTTGGGTCTTTTATACGTGAGTGAGTAGGTATATATAAAAGTTTTCAAAACCTATAGATAAATAGAATTGATTTTGTCATGAAATATGGAATGCTAGCTGTTTTCGGGAGTCTTACTAGAATGCAAGTCTAATAGCTCTTGAGTTAGAATGAGTTCAAATGTGGCTCGAAATGGTTCGAGTAAAGATACACACTGCCGTCGTCATCGTCTGTCTGTACTTGGCTTTGACACGGCCGTGAGTCTCGATTCCAGTATTCAAACAATGAGTGTAATCTTTAAGTCAAGTGATAGTAGTCAAGGGGTACTTAAAATTATTACAACAAATTCATAATACCTTTTTATTAGTTATAATAATCTATTAGCTACATTCACTAAAAACCTAACAAATTTTTATTATCAATATGCATGTTACAATTACGATGAGGTTATGTTTATTATATCTTATCTACGATCTCCCCTACTAGTACCAGCCCACCAATTCAAAAAATTCTCGAGGGATGCGCCCCTACATCTATTCGTAACATATCTTAGCAGATGAAGTAAGTTTATTAACTACGTCACAATAAAGTAAACTAAAATTTAAGAGGCTAAAACTAAAACTTCCACTCATTGAGATAGTAGATGAATATAGTCATTCCTTCATACATAATTTATTACGTCAGTAGGTATGTAATTTATTGGTGGTTATTATCGGCAACGGTTGAAAGCTTGTATCGAATTCTTGGCATCTCCTTAAGATACGAGCTAAGCACCGACGTGATTAATGTCTTCCAGAAGTCGGTCACTTTGAACTTGTCACGACTAACTCATGAGATATTATCGATAGAGATGGTACAATTTCGTAAAAACAATTCTAATCGTTAGTTAAATAACTTTTTCCAGGTAGGTAGGTACCTACTTCAATAGTATGATAGTAAACATAACTCTACTTTCACTAAAATCCAAGAACAAGAATATTATTTTGGATTGATAATAGTTACACAAACATTTATTTTAACGACGACGAATCGAAGAGGTAAGGTAAAAAAATAAACTGATGAAATTCCATATTTTTTATTTTACATATTTACAAGCTTAGTTGACAATAAAATTTTAACTAATTATAATCTTAGACCTACTTAAACATAAAGCAAATAAAAAATAATTTATAAAATATACATTAAAAACATAAAGTATGGACATTATTTTGAGTTTAATATCCAAACATAGCTTTAGTTATTAGAAAAAAAATGTATTATTGAACTGGATACATTGACGAAGTTATTTGGAAATATGTACTTAAATTAAATTGAAAATAAGTAGTATTTATTACATATTCTCATAGCCAAAAATGTTTTTACTGTAGGGTGTTTCTCATAATAATATATAAACAACATTGTTTATAAAAACTAAAAGCAGTAACGTGAACTAAAATGTAGTTTTCTTTTTAAATTATTGCATTGTCATCGGCCCTTGATAAGTGTGCAAATTTTGAAATAAATCCGGAATTTTTAAGGGGGTAAAAATCACGTTTAGTGATTCCGTTACATACTTACATAAATACATAACAAACAAATAAAAATGTGTTAAAAAACGGGATATAATTTATAAGTTATAATTATTTAGTCTTGCTCATGCTTTTGTTAAGTTAAAAATACTTATATTCAAACAATAAGTACGAACTTTGTAAGTGATGTTTACCCATATAATGTAAAAATATATAGTATGCTTTAAATAAAAACAAAATTGATATAACAAATGGCAGTTTTTGTAACCGTCTAAATTTCACAAATGACAAAATGATTTTCTTTTAATGACCAAATACTTTCCAAATCTTGAATGAAACAATGGACGTGGTAAGAATAATTTGCTATTTGTTTTCTTTACAGATAAGCTTGTGACAATACAGTTATTTTATAGAGTATGTGACAATAGAACAATACAAAGCCACCTAATCGTAATCATTCTCTGTACAATTTAAACATGAATCAGTCATGATGTATTATGTTTTTCATAAAATCAGTAATAAATTAATAAATTTGATTCACAGGCTTACTTAATGGTTTCATTTAATGGGGATATAAAACTATAGGTACCTAATGATTCTTAATATTTATGAAAATTAAGATAATATTTCAATTGGATCGATACAATTAGATTGGATACAATCCTTTTCGGGAACATAATCGAAAGATTTCAAAATTTTCTTAAAAGTTACGAAGTTTTCATGTTTTAAATCCGATTGATTTATAACATACGACTAAAAAGTTTAAATAGTAGAGACTGTACAAAGATGGAAGAATCCAAGATTTTATGTAAAATTATATCAATATTTAAGCCGATCCATATCGGAATTGAGTGCGCTTAAATTGATACTTTATTTTGATATGACAAACATAACTCCTTGAGCACGTATGCCAAAATCATAAATATTATAGTCTTCTCAAAGTTATTGATTTTCCGTCCTAAGTGCGTACGTTAAAAGAAATAACATTGTCATTTAAAATGCACTGAATGTAACAATAGATCTATTAGAAGACGTGAAAAATACTGTATTAATCTTCATCTGGCACGAATATCTTACGCTCTAATACTATCTAATCACATCACAGTAACTATACTTAATTTAATATAAGGCCTAATTAGGACGGCACGAAGATTTCAATTTTCGTATTTTGTCTTAATAGACAACCACGTCAGGTCAAGTTGTTAAAAATAGTTAAAACAGCAAAATTAATCAAAAGCAAATAATCTTTTTCAATAAATGAAAAAATTCATGAAATTCTGTATGTTCCTATTATTATGTCATCTTTCATAAGTTTTTCAATATGTTAGACAATATTGGTGTAAGCTTTTCAAAATCAATGCCAAATGCACCTCGACGTAGTTTATAGGAAGATATTATTATGTCGGCTCAAAACGCCTGTGTGACACGAAATATACTAATACATAGTATATTATGATCGCTTATTATTTTTATGTATTATGGCTCCTGTTTAATCCTTCGTGGACTTAAACCTTAATTAAGATACTAGAAAATCTATACCTTGATTACCTTATCGTTTGAAAAATTAGATTTTTTTTTAAGAAATCCAAGGTTACTCGTTTAGTTGTACATTCAACTTCAGCCTTGCAAAAGGATTGTAGTATTTTTTTAACCCACACAATAATACAGACAAGGCCTTGATATTTCATTAAATCTATTTAAACTGCGATGAATACAAATTACTCAATCCAATAATAGTAGCTCCACTAATGTTGAGGATGCACGTAAACTGGCCACTGGTAGTTGTATCGTGCTGTACCCTAGAAACGGAAAAATAACAGTCATGACAAGATTAACAATCTTATCACACAAACATCACACATTAAAAATACATCCTTCCTTTATACTTACAATACAATACATTACATATATTTACAAATACATACGAGTACATAATCAAAAACTCTTTGATGAAAAATTATTAGCAATAAATTAATTACAACTCACACATTATAATTATAATTTATAAAAGTATGTATTAAAGACACATTAAGCAACACGAAATAGTAGAACTGAGTAAATGTGTAATTGTAATATATTTTTGGTATTAATATTGATTTTTAATTTTGTATTTGGAACAAGGCATGACAGAGTCAAGTGAATATTTGAAAATAAATAATTTACTTTGATTATGGTTTCCATGGAAGTACTATGCGTGTATGTAACGTTACGAGGATATATTTTTGATTATTAGGTACAATATTTTAATTTTTTTTTCGTCATTTGTCAAGCCGTGAATAGATTCATTTATGAGATGAACTGCAACTAACTACTGTTATGATGACAGTCTCGATAAAGACAATGTGACTAACACATACGTCATATGTTATTCACATAATGATACGTATATAGTCTAGACCCAAATATGGCAAAGAGTATGAGAATATATTGATATTAAAAATGTTCAGGTGTTAGTTAGTATTGTACTCACTTCTTCCGCATTTCTGTGAGTCCGCCTGTTGACGTCTTTCTCGTACTTCCACTGAAGGTCAGCTGGGGAGTCGTCGCTGGAACCGTCGATGTTATTTGTCTCAATGTCATTCTGTCTGGCATCCTCCTGTTTTCTCAGTTCCTTTCTAGCGTGCAGCTCGTTTACGTAAGCGGGGACGAAGTATCTAATTCCAACACCTGGCAAGCGCTGTGCACTAAGGAACTGGGATGGTGTTATGTAGTTTTCAACGGGTCGAGCATTGATTGGTTTGTACTGCGGCCGGTATGAGTTGGCGAACCGCTGGGCATTGTTAAGGGGTTGTGCAGGCGGTGGGGGGACGTTGTATACCACTTGCGTGTACCTCGGCTGGTACTGAGGTATGAAGAGTTGGGGTCGCCTGGAAAACAAGCAAAGCCTAAGTAGGGTCTACGAGCGTATAAGTAGCGAGTTAATTAAATATATTATCTAGGATGAGGTATCTAAAGCCTACTTAAAGCTTCGATTCAATGCTTAAAACAACAAAAAATTTTAAGAAAATAAAAAAAGTCGCTCTTAATTACTTATAAATTAAGATAATGTAACCTATATGTTACGTTGAATGTGAATCGGATATAATGAATAATTACACATAAATCACATTAACAGTAACCATGTTTCAATAAAAGCTTCTTATTCTTTAGGAAGTTCTAATACAATTGATTCGGTGGACAAAAAAGGCATAGGTAAATAAAAGACGGAGGGACGATAATTACGAATATAAACCCAACGCACAACGGCGACCTCTCCTTGCATTGCAAGTGTGTAGATATTCGATCACAGAAGAAGAAAAAAATATTTAATGTTTATTATCCTCCCTAATCGAGACCCGCATCTGCGTTTGTGGGGGAGATCTGTGCCCAGCAGTGGGACGTCTATGGGTCGCAGCGATCCTCCCTAATTAACTTGCATTGAATGGTATACTCGCATTAATTCATTCATCACAACCATTTCTTTGTCCCACTGTTCGGCACGGGTTTCCTCTGAGCATGGGAGAGATTAGGCCTTAGACTACCAGGCTGGCCAAGTGCGTATTGGCATTCTCGTACTATATATAAATTTAAAACAAAAAGATTGTAGCGATCAAAAGAGAACACAATTATTTAAAATCAGACGCAGATCAAATGGACAATATAAAGTGTCACCACCAAACAAAACAGGTTTTTGTGCAGATTAGATTGGTATAATGATAACTAATCTCGAATATTAATTTTATTGGCAAATATCTTTTACAAGTCGATCGCCCCAATTCTTCATAATCTTCTCAAATTTATTTCTGCTACTATGTGTGACCATAGTGACTGACCGGTTTACCTGATAAAATTGTGCTCTAACATCTATCAATATCTACATCTCAAACATGTATCCAACCAAATACGGTAAAATGAAAATAAATCAATCAATCAATCCGGAAACCACATGCTGGTGGCGAGTGAATAGAACCCAACGGAATACATTGACATGTGATTTTAGCACAGTCGAAGTACGTAAGTAGAAGTTATTTTGACTCTTGAATCTACACTGTCACGACACTGTCAAGCTGTAGGTAGGTTCAGTAAAATAATTTTTATTGCAGATTAATAACCGCTGTCAAAGTTAGAAGTCGAAGTGTACACTCTAGGCAGAGGTGTGAGTACACCCACATTTCTCTACAATAACATCACCTGTGTCTCCTCTCACCATAAAAGTGATTATGCTAAAGTAAGCAGTTTACATATCGTCGTCGTTACCAGTGAGCGTTGGGGTCTGGTGCGTCGTTGGATCTCTCTCTCTCTAATTAGATTACAAGTGTCCGTGTAAAATCTTACATGTAAACGATGAATATAAATAGTCATAGAATTAATTGCTCAAGTTAATTGCCTGACACATCTAGATTTAGGCCCTAGGGCCAATCTGTCCATTAGTCGTCTTTACCATTGAGCGTTGGGGTCTGGTGCGTCGTTGGATCTCTCCTCCCAAACGGGTGCGGGCGCTCGGTAGGGCTGCGGCGGCGGCAGCGGCTCCGGCGTCGGCGGCTCGATAGGCCCACCCTTGGTGCCGAACTTCACCATGATCCCGTGTGCGCTAGACACGCACACGAACAGGCAAGTCAGCAACTGTAACAAGGGAAGCAGTTTCATGAACAGCTAACTTTAGATAAGGCAGCAGAGAATGGGACAGTACCGCGAGAATACCAAAAGATATTATGATTGAGAGTCAGACGATTATAAGTATGTATTTCAAAATGTCTATGTATTTACGTATATCTCTGACAAATCTGTTCAAATGGTCGTGTGTGAGGATGTCAATGATATTTATTATTTAGGTACAGTTTCACGAACATGCATCGATATGAAAGACACGATGCAATTGCAAACAAGGGAATGTTAAAGTTTAATTCAGGTAACTCAGCAGATGTAACAGGAAAAAAGGATGGGCATGGACTAACTACTACTACCAAAACTAACTTAGCCTCAGAAATAGCAACCACTGGAAGTAGATTTTAGTCTAAATAACATCGAGTTTTACAATAGTAATCAATACACCGACACTTTCAAATATGAACTTATTACTGTAAAAACAATGATATTGTTTTCAGGTTATATTTACCCCTTTCAAAACGTTGAATTTACCATGATATAAATATAACATTAAACTTTAACTAGTAAAAAAATACTATAATTTGGATTGAAATGAGTTTGGCCTGTTACTGATGCGATATACTCAAGTGGATTGCCTGATACATCTAGATATAGGCCCTAGGGCCAATCTGTCCATTGTTCATAAAAGTTTCACGAATGGGTAATTCAGCTGATATATATTTATAAATCTAACTTTATAATGTTGTTCAAAAACATTTTATTTTATTTTATTTATTCAAGGACACGACCGTGTTGCCCTGAGCGGTATACTGGTTAAATAAGAACGGTAAATTTAGTACCTACTGGTACCTACTTAACATTTCAGTCCATGGCTCATGACAAAAGCGGACGCTATAAACATCACTCTGAAACAAATTTACGCAAAACACGCATTTTAGGCAACTAATCGTTTCCGTGGAGAATGCACGCTAATTTATGTTAATTCAATCAAATCGGCCATCTGCCAGCCTTGACGCCGCCATTACGAATGTTCGTTGTTTATCTTTTCTCACGCAAGCACCTTCTAACCGTAAACTAAATTAACAGCAAAGTAGATTGTTTAAGAAATTTTGAATTAACTACGAGTAAAGATAGTGACATTAATTATAAAATATATCACTGAGTAAATTTTATTGTTATTTGTTTGTTTTGATTTTGTCATATCATATTTAGATTCAACATATTTATTCTTCGTATTCCTAAATCCAATCCATGTGTGATAATTGAGCCAATTAGTTCAACGTTACTGTAACGAAGCAACAAAACAGTTTCACATATAAATATTATAATTATACACCCTTGGAGTTGCAGCCGTAATATTTATTTTATGATGGAAAATTTCTTAGTGATGTTATTTATGCACACGGTTAGTAGGTAACACACCGGTTACGTAAATATGATTAAAACATATGATTCGTAATCAATAACGCCCATCGAATAGGGGAATAGCCACAAGTTTCTAGCCCGACAAAATTATATGAATATACTTACAAAGTTGCAGTGAAAATGTTAATTTATAACAAATTGACTTGCAATTAGATAAATTACACGCAATAAAAGGTAGCCGTGACCAAATACTGCCGCCTATCCCTATGCGCTTACATCTATCAAACGAACCGGAGCAGACATACGCAAGGAAATGTTACACTAAACCAATAGAAAAAGAATTCAAAGTCTAACGTGAGCAATGACAACCTAGTTGGTACATTATAAATCCCGACATAAGAGCGTCGTGATTTATTAGATAAACTGGAAATGGGCAGGCTACTTTGTTCGGAAATCGGATAAAGATGGAAGGAAGGAAAGGTCACAATATTGCTACTACATGAGTTGAATATAAGAAAGAAATAACTGATTTAAACGATAATCTTTGACCTAACTTTAGAGTGGCGGGTCACAGATTAAATGGTCACAAAAAAAAAACAGAACTGGTTATTGCAGTACTACAGATCGTATCGATATAACAGTAGGCTTCCAAATAGTATGAGAAATCGACACATTGTTTAGGTATGTCTGTAGATGGCTATATCTATTAGATGTTATAAATTACGCATTCACAGTTTCAACCGCTATTGTTTTTGTAAAGTTAGCACATCAAATTTGTAACCTTCTTTTATAAAGCTACATTTTTAGATAAAGGTGGGTGTACACTTGAAAAACATTTTTATTATTCATTCTTCTGCTGTCACCGACAAAATGTACATAAGTATAAAAATTAAATTAGAAAAGGTACGGTAAGATTAAGAACATCATCAAATTTGAAAATATATTTGTATGACCTACGGTGGTACGAGTATGTAATGTCAGTTTCGACATAATTTATTTGGTATATGAACGGTATGGTTACAATTATTATGTTAGCGGTGTGTATAGCCCCCAAAAAATTGTAGACGTTTGGTTTGGACAATGCGTACTTACTGTAAGAGGATAAGAGACGTGGTCCATTGCGGACGTGGTCTATTACCGTCAGCCTCATTCACAATCCTAAAGTCGCTCAGAGCTATGATCGATATTTCAATGCAAGATACGATTTGTAATGCTGAAATCCATAGACGATCGAGAGTTTCCGACATAGTTCGTACGTATGAAGTACAAGTATAAGACTGACAAATTTTAAACTGAAGTGCTTATACTACGAGTAGGTACATAACTCTTAATTAACAAAAGTAGTCTTAACTAAATGAAGTTAAACCACTACAGTTTTAGTTAATTCGTAGGTACATATAGGTATACAAAATATGCAATCTGTCAGCGCCCACCTTAAGCGCTCAGTATCGGATCATCTTGATGATTTTATGGACGTGTCTAAGTAACCCGCATTACAGGTATAATTGCCACAGCTGTGTGGCAATATGAATATGCTTTGCAGATTTCAGGGGCATTAAGGTTATCACATTTCTACACGAGATTAGACATCTATTATTTAAATTGAATAGACGAGGGAAAAGATTTTAAATCAAACATTAAAGTTTTGTTTCAAAAATATTGTGATGCAAACAGGATTTGACCTGTGGGATTGTTTCAAGTACCTACTTACCAGACTGTTAGTGTGACGTTTACTTGTATGACTTGTTGAAATTGCGGGGGGAAAGCTTGCTTCAACACTTAGACATGAAGTGCTCATACTACGTTCCACCACCTACATACCACCGGTATCTTTTAAGGCCGATGAGGGATGTCTAGACTGTCTAGAGCATATTCCATCACGTTGCTCCAATGCATATTGCTGGAGGGGTCAGTAACTGTATTCAACAGTGTGGAGTAGAACACAAGCCACTCAAAGTTCTTGGACATTAAGTTATGCTCCTAGCGGTCGCACATCAGCATACCAACCGACAGTACTTGATCACACAAATCGTTGTATACTACGAGTATGAGAGCCTGTTATAGAGGTAGTGTATAACATCAGCATAATCAGCACCAGCCTATATTGGGTTTGCTTACATATAAGGAGGGTAGCGACCGAATTGATAGATTGACCATTATGAACAGTTTGAGAATTTTGTTGCCTGATTTATCAATAACTGTACTGAACGTACCTATAATATACAACAGGTATATTGGTGTAATTCCGCTAGTGGAAGAATCCCTTGAGCGCATCCTGCTTTCGATGGCTTGTCAAGCAACCCGACTCCCAGTTATTATCGTAGGATAACAGTAGACATGTCATGAAGCTAAAAATTCTGACCATCTAGTTGACAACTAATCTGTCCACCGATCTGCACGGAACAGAGTGATTGAGTGCAGTCCAGGCCAACGTGGGAACGTGTTTATTCTCATTTTTTAATATAGAAAGCGCAAAAGCGCCGCCAATGGGTTGTCATAATTAGAAACATGCAATGAAATCTTAAAATTATACGTATGATGTTGAAAAGTGTTTTTTTTTTCTTATTTACATTATTATATTCGTAATGATATTTAAGTTTAATTGTAAATTTTAAGCTCATAAATTGTATGTTAGGTTGATTGAATCAAAACATACCTGAAACTTCATGGAGTTGTTCATGTTTGTTGTGCGAGTAAGTGGCTACGTTGTCATAAATTGATTAATCCACCCTGAAAAAGAGGAAATTGAAGATTTATAAAATAGAGATTTCAAAAATGTCATTCCTAAATACATATTATACTTAAAACTGTTTATGAAAGCTTACACAATAACAGTACCTACGCTACGTAACTATTTTGCTTACATATTGCGAAACAGGCCTAGCCTATTGCAAATTAATTATACGCAAGGTATACATTATTATACACTTATAGAGATATTTATAACACATTTGCTCGTAAAGGGCCCCTTATTTCACCAATTTTAATATCATAATGTAAAGTAAAACGCACTTGTGCTGTAATGTAATGATTTCTTTTTAAAAAGGTCACGGTTTATCAAGATGCTCCGTCTAAAACGAACGATACTTTTTTCAATCTTACCAAAGAGTTTTTATGTCAGAAAAGTGGTCAACATCTTATGAATAAAATTAACTTTGGGAGATAAAATATAAAAACTAAACAATTAATTCTTTAATTTAATTAATTTTGACAATAAATTAAAATAATTTATCTGTACCAAAAACAAAAAAATATCAATTTACTTTAATAATAATACTGGCTGTTTTTGTGACTTTGCCTTAAAAAAAGCTCTGATGCGCGCGCATTGCTAATTTGTGTACAAGTAAAAATTATTTAAAAATCAATTAATTCACTCAATCATCGAAAATAACGATGCATATCATAAAATTACAATATTGATCAGTGAAATCGTACGATATGAATGTTCTGTCGTGGTTCTGTGGTGTTCCGCGCGCTTTTTCTTTTCGCTGTAGTGTTTTTATTTGAAAATGTCGTCAAGTAATGATGAATTTATTAATTTATTTCCTCGCAAATATGTTATAAAACGTCGTATGACACACGTGCGCTTTGATAATTACAGCCTCTGCTTTCTTGTAGCCCTCGCCTACGGCTCGGGCTAGCAATATCACCTCGGCTGTAATTTTCAACTTACCGCACTTGTATCATAATGTACTATTACAAACAGCTACGCGCAATATGATGAATGTCCATAATTATGAAATTGGTTTGTGTAAAATCTAGGAATACCATGTAACAAAAAGCTTAAAAACACACGTTTGAACATAAAATAACATCACGCTTGTATTTCCTCGAAGAGGTAGGCAGAGGAGAGTAATACCCACTTATCGCCAGTAACGTGTCACATGTGTGAAATAATATTTAAGATGCACAGTAGCAAATATGTTTTAATACGATTATAAACATTAACACATAAAATGTATAAAAACAAAAACTTGTCGTTCAGTGTTAACATTAAACTATGCAAAATAGAATAAAAATAATTTAAACTTAAGATACTAACTGTCGTTTAGATTACACAAACATATCAAAAGTCGTATCATATTTAAAAATGCATTAATTATGTAAATGTTTTAAAAATCGTGTTTAGATATTAATGCTTCTTTCTGCTATGTTAATGGACAAGTATTAACAGCAAAATGCATAAATCAAAGTTATCTTCATATTGATACGAATAAAGTTAATTTTCTTTATTATGAATAATTTTAATTTTCTAAACAACAGACGCTTTTGGCGCCTTGAAGAATTCAGTAGTACAGGGAAGCTCATCTACATACTTGTTGTTTAGAATGTCTGGAGGTAAACAAGTATTTTGTTTGCAAATACTAAATTTCATTAATTAATTAAATATTTAATTTCATATACGATGGATACAACAACAAAACACTACACATTTATTTAAAAGATAATAAGTTCACGAAACCACCTGCAGTTTCAAAATGTAAATGCTATTGTTGAGCTGAACGTTTGTATTTAGATGTGTACTTTTGATGCAATGAAAAGTACATGACCAAATCTTCCCATTCCGACAGGAGACGCGAGCCCAACAGTGAGTGGAGTCTTAAATTCTCCTAATTAGTAACGTAAATAGAACATCCTCATAGGTCAACGAAATCTATGTTACGGAATCATCAGGTAAAGAAAGGTGAACTGGTCCGATATCTTACGCACGCATCACGCGGCGAGTTTAATAGAGCTTGTCGTTTCGTATAATGAAGAGCAGATACCGCTTAGGGTGTTTTGAAACGCACAGGTATCTAACAGGTCAAACCATCGGTAAAATATTTAATATATTTGTTATAAACGATTCGTTGTTTACTAAAAAATAGTGAAATTTGAGACATTTTTAAAAATTTGTGAAAAAAAAACCGTTGAACGTTTATTGTTAATATTGCTATGGCCCATAGAGTGTAGTATCGATTTCATGACAGATTTTAGAATACTGGCCGATAATAAGAAGAAAGTTTTAGAAAAAAAAATTTCATGACGGTAGTGAGTGACGACTTCAACAACGAAAAAAAAAATATATTTATTATTCTGCGCTATTATTTATTCTGTATTACAGATTATTAAGCATTCTGCCCATCTCTTCAAATAAAATTACAATGCCAATAATAAGTTAATCTCAATTACATATTTATATTCAAAATAATTCGAGTAAAGAAGCACAGACTAAACCAATAGTTATCTTTTTTGATAGCAATTTTTTTAGCAAGTTATATTTTGCATGGAAGCTTTGTTATGATAGTCGTTGATTCGTATTGCTATTGCATACTTTTGAATGGTGTCTGCCATGACCATTTAATTATAGACTCAGTCAAAGGTGAATTATATAGATGTACCTAGAAGCTATACAATAGGCCTTTTGTAAGACTATAAATTATAAATTCTTGAATTTGTATTTAGTTTCAAGGTAATGTGAAATAAATTTTAAGTGATCTGTTATTGCGAAGAAGTCTATTCAACACCTTCATATTCATAAAAATATAATTGTAACAATTCATAATTTTTTTTTCACTCTACGAGTAGAACTGCGTTATAATATTGTAAAAATATAGAATCTCTTTTTCCGAAAATTACAATTGTACAAATGTTCAAAAATTTCTAAATTGTATTTTAACTAAAATGTAACATATATATCAATGACTAAAATTAACGAGCTAAAATTTGGCACACATATTTGGTTCTGATGACAACGCATGAAAATAAAAAAAAATATAAAAAGCTTATTTTAAAAAAAAAATTAATAAATCTTCTTATTTTATGTAACATTTCATTTATGTTGTAGAAGTAATAAATTCTCGGAATGAAATACGAAAAATATGACTGTTAAGATATTAGATACATTCATAAGTCAAATTTACTCAAATATTGAATTTTAATTTCATATTCGCCATTGAGGCTCATACGTAAGACATAGCATTCTATCTAAATACATAATAATATAAATGCTTAAACGCTTTAAGAAAATATCTTAGGGTAGTATATGTTACTTATGAACTTTACATACTCTTTTGCCATTCACTTCTTCATGCATTTATGGTTTACTGCGCCAATGGAGCCGAATGTTTAAATTCGTTTCATTTCTTTATTGCTATTCATTTACAACCGAATAATCGAATTGGATTCGGCAATATTGCAAAGTAAGTTTTCAGATTACACCCGTTTACTACGCTATTGCTAAATAACTTTTCTGATCTCTGAGCACGTTTTAAATTCATTGCTTTTCATCCCATTTCCTTCCATCTTGTAATCTTATTTCGAGCTGTGTTAGATAGTAAAATATAAGTTAACTTAAATTGGTAGTGTTATGTAATTATGTACCTACAACCAAGCAGTGCATTAAGTTAAAAAATTCAATTCAACTCAACAAAATGTGTCTAACTTGTTCATAAACATAGAACTCTTGGACTGAAATCTTGCCAACGCTATATTTACGAGTATACACATAAATTACCCTTTAAATAATATTATTTACTACTTCTGTCATAGTTTTTAACCAAGTAATTCGATATGAAACATATTTATTATCTTGAGCTGAGTAGTCTTTAAATGTGATTTCCTGTATTATCAGGTAGGTAATGTTAATGGAACTTGGTAGGTATATACTTTCACGCCATTTATGTCGCAGATGTGCGTAAGGATTAGGAAATAAGAAGTTTTGCAATATCTTGTTACATGCTTTACCTATATGTTAAATCTAGACCATTTACGTTAATGCAAGTTTTCCAATCTATCCAATATGGAAATATTTACCAAGACTATAACTGCTAATGCACCATTTGGATCCATGTTTGTTGTAATACTTACAACTTACACCTAAATTTAAAGTCTTTGCGATCACAATTTTACTTTGCAATTAAGTATACAACAATGAGATGGCCAGAGACATACCATCAGGTCTCTTGCGTTATCAGTTTCGTCACATAGAGCACGGGATGCGTGGAGAACGCATGTGAAGTCCCATATTAGGACCCGTTGCAAATACATGCTTCAGCAATGGAGATGTTGCGCATGTTCTGACTCAATCAACAAAGTCAACATCACCGGTGACAAAGTACTGGCAGTTTCCTCGCCCAGCGCTTCAGCGTCATAAGTGGTTTCAGCTTAGCGATACAGCGAGGTTACTACTGCGTACCAAATAGCGACCTACTTAAGTTTACATTTTGTATTAGTTAACTACATTAAGTTTTTAAATTTTAGTGTCATAGCTTGTTAAAGTAAATTGTGATATTTCTATGAAAAACATAAGTACCTACTGAAAAAATATTTTGTAACGGTTTTTTTATTGCTACTGATCTGCAGTGCCTTTTAAATACCTACATACAAAAACATTAGAACATAAACATTAGAACTAATCTGTAGCTGTGGGTCATAAATGTCATAATAAACTGTCATTAAAATTCTATCTAATGTTTTTATCAACTCGGGAACCGGCAAAATCATACCTAACTGGGTAATGCAAAAAAGTTAAAGATTTGGGTATCAAATTCGTTACGCATTAAATTTCGTAAAATAAATTTTCAAAAATACCTGTCAACAATGTTGCCATACAACCGTGAACTTCAGATTAAATTTGTAATGCTATACAACAATATTGCAAGCTACCATTACATAATGATAACCAAACGCAGTTTCCTTAATACGTCTTCAAGGTTTATTGCCCAAATCATTAACTTATTTTCCGATAGAGTTTAGCTTAAAGCTGTTCGATCAAACCGAGATAAGTGGCATCTTGTCGTGCATTAACGCGTATTTACTTACATTAACAAACGATAATTTTACGTGATAACGTAATTAGAAATATATAAAAGGAGAAGGTGACTGACTGACTGACTGACTGACTGACTGACTGACTGACATATCAACGCAGGGCCTAAACTATAAGGGTTAGAAACTTGAAATTTTGCACAGGGGTTCCTTTTATAACGTAGGGGAGCACTAAGAAAGGATATTTGAAAATTCACCCCCTAAGGGGGTAAAACGGGGGTGCAAAGTTAGTATGAAACTGCAGTTTTTGAAGTCGTTAGACGGGTAGATGTCGTTAATGGGTCTAATTCTACGCGAGCGAAGCTGCGGGCGTCCACTAGTTAGAAATAAGAGTATTGCGAGAATGAACAACAAAACACTACACAGAATTTAGCTTCAGATCAGAAGCATTGTCAATATTTGTAAATCGTAATGCAGCTGAATTCATTACGTTGAATATAATTAGTGCAACCGATTATTCGACCAATTGCTATGGGCTATGGGTTACAGGCTAAAATTGAATGAATGCACGCTTGGTGGAGCGCGATGGCGTAACAGGAGGATGACGTCACACTTTTCCGTGCGTGTTGTCGGCGTTCATCGATTTATAAGACGTGATCACGTCAATAAAATAAACCAACTCATTGTAGCTATAGCAGTGTTTTGTCTTCTTCATTCAAACAGAAAGAATGTGACTAAAGTGACGAAAGAGATTAATTAATTAGTTTTTAATATGAAGAATAACCAGCGATGACAGAGTGACAAAATCGCAAAATATCAAGAAATAACCACACATTAAATATTATTTGAAATCTTAGGTAGCTAAGATACTTGCAAGAAACCTATTATGTAAGTAACCTATTTAAATTCAATATTCTTACTGCAAAAGATTAACAAAATATGTGACGTATCGCTGAAACCGTGTGAAATCCGCCTAGATCTGTCGCTAATCTCTTCGTAGAATTTTAATGCAATTAAATGACAGTTCTAATTTTCCTGACAAGAAGTGAGAAGAGGCATTAAGTGTCCCTGTCCATGCTTGGCAACATATTTTTGTTAGAATTCGTCATAAATACGCAGTAGATTCCTACCGCATTCTCGCTTTATACGTTTCTTAGTAATAAATTCGTAGCCTCCTTTGATGCCCATGTGAATTTTATATCTATGCTGATCTATGTGACATACTTATGGATTTGTTTAAAATATACTCCTTGTAACCATAATTTCAGAGTGTGAATCTACTTTTAAGATATACCTACATAAAGCCGAGTAGTTTCAGTAGTTAGTTTCACTCGGGGTACCAATGACCATCCTTCATTTTATACGCTCATGATGATTATTAATACAATTAATAACACCTTTTCTCGGAGCAAAACAGAACACGTAGGAGTTATTTACACGCATGTTACGTACGGACAAGTCAATTGGACTTTATTATAGATACAGTGTTGTGCTGACTGTGCATCTCGAGATCCGAGAACCGCTGCAGGTGTCCGATAGCGGTTCCCACGAACAAGACATTCCCGCGCCTAACTTTGGACGGGTCTCACCACTATATTTAGTTTAGTAATAAGTTAAAATGTAATTTTCTATAGAAGAAAATTAAATTAGTTATAGTAAATCTCGTCTCGTCTACCTAATTTCACCCCGCCTGCTGCCGACATGTAACTCGCAGAAGTTATGTAGATGTTATGGTTACATCTTCTCACAAGCAAATTATAAATATCTAACTACCTTTTATGTGGTCGCATGTTAGTTACATATCAACCCTTACATGGACAATGTGTTCTACAGCTTAAAGTTGTCGTGAGACTTTAACCTCGCTTTTTACCATTTATAATAGCCTATTGTTTTGATTATTATATATTAATGAAGTTTAATAAACACAACTAGGCTACCGGTTACCACTTTCAGCAAGACCAGTACAAGACAGCGATTAACGACATGCAATTTGTAAATACCCGCCAGTTTAATCTAGACGTGACGTGACATTTTATTTATTCCCAATGATATAACATTTCGAGGTAAGGAAAAAAACTATCGTAATTTTGCATAAAGGAAAACTGCATAACCAAAATTAATTGCAGTCTGACACTGACTAACTGGAATGATATACGAACAGTTCCTTCTCCTAGTCCTCATTGTAACAATTTAAAAACTATTATTGTTATACCAACTGGATTAACACTGTTCGTCGTTTGTAACAAATGTCATAATCGTTGGCGTATTGAGGATGCTACATATTTTTCATATACCTATATTTTAATTAAAGTCTAAAGGAAGTCTTTATTATTTGTAGAAAAGGGTGTGGGTTTATCTATTGGCCGCTACGACCTAGACAATATATTATGTAATCTAGCCCTTATTGATTCACCTAGTCCCAAACGTTTACCTTTAAGGTGATATTTTAATCTTGAGGGACAAACATATCATCGAGATGGGAATGATCCTATGTATAATGAAGGATATTTTCAGCTTGTTTGCTATGTTTAATTTGAATCCGTTAATCCCAACAGTTAAGGCTCTGCAAGGTTCTAAACATTAAACCACCAATTCGACCCACTTTGGGGTGGAATTTAGGGTGGAATTTAAAATGAAAAGGTCAAACATGTATTTTTTTTATTTATGGCTGAAATTTTAATTTTTATAGTTATAGCTTGAGAAATGACGTAGGTAGTTCTTTACAAACTGAACACAGAAATATTAAACATTCAAAATATCCCTAGTTCTAGGATGAAAATAATTTTATGATATGATATGATTTCTATGTATTGGCATGCAACATAAAGGCATTTAGTATCAATATTTCGTATTTCAAGCCCAAGTACATAACAGTCGAAACATTGAACCAACAATTTGCAACTCTTAGGGATGGAATTTAAAACAATAAGGTGAATCACGTGTTTCTTTATTTTTAGCTATAAACTTAAATTTCAATTTTCATTTATGAAGCTTTAGAAAGACGAAGTTTCATGCAAACTTTGACCCCCGTTTTTACCCTCATAGGGATGGGATTTTTCAAAATCCTTTCTTAGGAGATTCCTCCATTATGAACACCTACAGTAAATATTTCAAACTTCTAAGACCTGCGGTTTAGGCTACGGCTACAGTTAGTATGTCCAATCAGTGATCACTCAGGACATTGAATTTTATATATTTAGTTAATTACTGCACTGGCCTTAAAAAAAACAGGAAAATATATTGTACCAATCCCTGATTCCGGTTAACATTTAACCTTGGACGCGTTTACATGATTGGATGCGGTGTGATTTGTATCTCCTGGGTTGAATGCCTTGACAATGTGTCAAATAACAAAGGGGCAACATTAGTTAGGCTGATACTGCTTAATGCAAATTTGTAACGCCCACTCGTCTTAGGTTATATCAACGTACATTGTATATGACTGAATTATTCACGCATACCAAGAATACACCTAGTTACAAGTGCGAGTTGTTAATATTTGAATTAATAATTGACACCACAATGAATTTGACAATAATTGAATTTGACAACCGTTTATTGTAACTAATTGCATTAAATATTAACAATGTAACTTTAACGGTTGTTGCGAATTCGTGATTTATTTATTAGTCTTTATATATATAGAAGCAGAATAATGACGATAATATTATATCGATGGCAAGCATATGGCAAAAAACTCACGGACCCGACATACAAAATCCGAAGTATCTATAATGATTTGAAGATAACTAGTCATGCTCTAGTTTGAATTAGACTCTCCTAGTCATTCATGAGCAAAAAAAAAAATATTACTTTTGTTATAACGAGGATTGACATACCCAATAGTTTTTAACATTTGACATTTTATTATATTACCAAATTCTATTATTACATTGAATAATGTTGAAAATAACTATTAAATTAAGAAGTAAATGTACTACTGAGTGCATTGCTTTGCATTAATAGCTACATTTTTTATTACATTAATGAATTAAGCTTTGAAATAACCTTTGTACAAGAAATAATAATAAAATATTTGAGAGCAGCATATTCCACCAGCGTTTGCAACGTAATCGTATATACCTATACCTATATCATATCATACGTTGCATCTTCACTGAGTGACGTGGGCTTTATAATATTACTAGGCGTAAACGAAACTATTGTTATTTTCAGTGTCCTAGACTAAATTATGACCCAAATCTGTCTATGCTTACAAAATTGCTCCGTTCATTTGCGGTTATCTTTACACTTCAAAGGTCCAATAAGCCTGTATAAACACTAAAGTCAAACATTATTGAACATGATAATATCGAATCAACACATTACATACCATTCTGTAATTACCAATATGACACGTGACAAATGAGCAGTCTTCAATGAATCGGTAAATTAGTCATGAATACAGTAACTGAGCCGTTGATATCACCGTCAGCGCGTAATCAAATACTTCGATTTTGGCTGGAAAATATCTAAAGCTTTTATGTACCCATGGTATACAGAATTTACCTTTAAGATACTAAACTACCTTTATATGTATCGCGGTTATTCATGCATTGCTACATTTATTAGCAATTTAATCGATAAGCTTTCTTTTATTAGGCAAGAGAGAAAATAATCTAGGTAAAGCGAACTTAATCTAGAAAGCCATGAATGTTCAAAATTGAGCAATCTAAGGATTAAAAAAAATAAAAACTAAATTAATAAAATAAAATAAAATGGAATAATAAATTTATAATCAATCCAATTTAAGCAATAATACAACGAGAGATTCCAGTCATAAAATCAATTAATCCAGAAGATAAAAGGATAGATGTATTACTATTTAATGCATTCTATCAATCTATTCTTTAATATACAGAAACTAGACGGCACGTTTTAACAAGTAATATCATTTCGCCATTAGGCACTTAGTCATAGAGTGAGTTATCCTTACGGTTGCCAAAAAGCACTCTGCCAAGATTACACGACAATTGTATTCTGAAACATTAGTCACCATTAATGTTAATGTAATGTCAAGATAGCAAGGAAACTGCAGGTTAGGTTACAACACTCAGATGTAATGCGTAATCAACAGGTTGAACTGGCGACAAGGAAGGGCAGGCAATGTTTATCTAATAACCCTTTCTCTGGCACTCATTTTGTGTGCATGTAATTATGACAGCGTCACCATTGTGGTCGGATATCACAAAGAAACAAGGCTATTGCTAGACAACGCTTCTCAAACGCACACTACAATCAGCTACAATGCTTCTGCTTTTGTTGATAATATGCACTTATCCTTGCTATGACACGTAATGTTTTGAGATTTCCCTGTTAATTTTGTGTTGTTATACAATAAATGAATAAATGAACAAATAATAATGCTTATTTTAAATATTTTTCAAACTCGGTTCCGTTAGTTGATATTGAAAAAAAAAACAATATTTTTAAAATAACGTACAGTTAATGCTACTAAAAGTCTTATGTTTGTGAAAAATTTGTATTGTTCTGATTTACAAATTGTCTTGGAACGGACGAGTTAACCTTGTCCGAGGCGTATGCTGCCATAGCACGATCACGATGAAACCGCATTTAATGTACCTAAGACTTACCATAATTTATAGGATATTTAATATCGCATCACAGCTAGTAGGGGAGAGGGAGGCAGTTTAGAACAGAGGCAGTTTTGAATTATCTGTTTTATGAACGGATCCTATAACATTCCTAACCTCTGAAACCATTTTAATACTGGTAAAACCATCCTACACATCTGTCAGATCCATCTAACGCCAATATCAGTGTCATTTTGAAAATCATTGGCCGGTTTGTTTACGAAGTCCTGAGTAAAGAATTTTTTTTTTATACGTAAGGAAATTACTGACAAGGTAAGTTTTATTTTCAAGTTGTTATTATTTTATTGCGTTGTTTTTATTATATCCCGAGTATTACAAATGAAAATTAATTTGAACTCAAGTAAGTTTTTTGTCCAGAGATGTTTATTTATGCAAGGTGGTGTTGGGGCAGATTTGAAAAAAATTGCTGGGGCACTTTTGAATAAAGTGCCCTTATGGGTACCTAACCAAGTAAATACGCACCCATCGTGAGATTTTTTAATTTTTAAATGGTTTCTTGTTTCAGTCATCATGGTAAGAAATTACAAAAAGAAAAAAGAAAATGCTGTGAATGAAGACGATGCCGAAAGAGCTGTAACAATACTATAACTAAATATATAATAAATAATAAATAAATATAAATAATAAATAAATAATATAATATATACATATAATACATATATAATATAATATTAATAACTTAGACAACACACAAGTGTTGTCTAAGTTATTAATAAGTTAGTTTAATCTTGTTCAAGACTGCCCCAGACTGTTTACAGTTTTATACAATTTATTTAAGTAATAACTAGTGTAGGTATAAATGTCTGTTTTCAATGATAATATAAGATGTAAATAACTTAAATATAGTGTTGATTATATTCTAAGTTACGTGGTTTTTATTTTATCCTGGTTTTTCAATACTGCCCCTAGGGGTTTCAATAGTGCCCCGCAGATGGGGCAGATTTTAACAAAATAAGGTTTGTAATAAAATGTAAATTGCGTTAGTTTGATGGTTCAAAATAAATAAATATCATTTTTATTATTTAGTATAAACCCCATATCTATTTATAAAATATAATACATCCTGATATATACCACCATATGAGAAATATAATTTAATAACTAAAAAGTGTTCAAAGGTGCCCCCCTCTCCCCTACATTTTACACGATGCATTCATGACTACGTCGATTAAAGATGCGCGATTGTGCACATCGAGGTCGTGGCGACACGACCTGACATTGTAGTGAAACCTTCAACTTAGAGTTAAGCTTGTTGTAATGGGGAATCCAGTGTATAAGTCAATCCATTCATCATGTTTTCAAGGTCGTATGGACAATCCTTCTATGGTTGCTTCTGTTCCTTAACCTTAAAACTATTTTTAAAGTTTATTGACCGATTGACTACTAAATCCTATCCTACTAGCCTAATTTATTCTGCAATTATACCTATTTCCGCTCAGACATTTTATCCTATCAGTCTTCAAGGCTAACACCACATCTATGCAATATACGCAACGAGACTCCTATGTCTGTCAGGATTGTCATACACGGCAGTGGATGGGTGATGCTGCAAGGTCGTTTTCTATTTTGTATCCTTATACAAGAGAAATGAAAGCAAATGGAATGCAGGTATTTAGACAGTTGATAGGTAGGTAACATAAAAATTACCCAAAACATATCATTAAAGTAAAGTCCAGTTACAGCTGTTTTAACCAATTAACACAACTTTGGTTACTCGTATTTGCTATGAGATTAAATTTCCATTGCAATTTTCAACTTATTCAAAATAACACCTGCTATTTAATGTGATAACCAGGACCGATTGTTTAATGTTCCCTTGGAGAACGGAAGCGTTTAACTGTCTAACGTTTACCTGCTATTGACATGGGAAAAACAAATTCATGTGAATAATACAATTTTTTGTTTTTGTTCCTACATCCGGAAGGAAATATTTAATAATAATAAATAATAATAAATAAAATCTTTATTCAGGTTACCAGTTACCAGTTTAAGACAAACTTCCTAATGAAGATAACGATTTTGTAGAGCCTCAGTTTATTAGGCTTCCTGTCCATATCCAATGCACTTTCATGTAGACATAGTCAATTAAAATGTATCCAAGTTATCCAAGTAGGTACACAGTTCATGTAGAAAACCATTTTGTAGGTGGTAGCCCAAACAGAAACAATTTTTATAGTTTTATATGAAAACTATTTCATATAGAACGCCACGGTACCGAGTACAAGTTCTACCGTGCAGAAATTGATTTAAAATTGTGGTCCGGTTAGAAAAGGGGGTCCGACACTTCTTCAGAGACGATTATCTTATTCCTCAAGGGACTGACTGACTTGGAACGAGACCCTTACACATTACAACATCACTATCACTAAAAGTCCCTAGTCCTAATACCCACTAACGAACTCACCAACTACTATGTTCTATGTAACTATCTCAGCTAACTGGACATATCACCCCAGTCCTTATTTGCAGTCAGTTACGGTAGCAGATGAGTGGTGCTGCAAGCTCGTTTGCTATCTTATATCCATAAAAAATACATTATAAATATACAATATAATTAAATATATATTAAAAGTGCACGAACAATAAACCTAATGTATTCTGTATATAATTGTTACTACCTCATTTCGATGTAAAATATTAAACAATTGTCTACACGACTCAGTACTATAATTTATTATATCAGCATTTAAGACCTAGTATTACAATGTAGTTAACAAAACACCTTTTAAATACGCACTTGCCTATAAATATTAAACGTCTCCTTTTCTCAATGTTAATGCAATGGATGTCGCCGCGGTCCTTGCCAGATACTAATAGTGCTGATGAATGCATCTATTATACAAACAGCTACGATAGAATATCAATACGTACAAGTAGAACAGGTGCTTTGTATACCATTTAACCATATTCCATAAAAGTCTGCATAGACTAGGCGGTAGTTGTGCTTTTTGCTACGAATTTATATTTAGCTTAGAGTTTTGCTTCTCCAATACTTTTCTTAGTTAAAGATAAAACTCAATGACATTTCATTGATTTCTATTTTTATCTAAAAATGTGTATATTTTTGATTGATATCACAAATATTAAAAAAAAAACAATGTTTGTTTATTAATCTGGAAACACTTTCTAATAATAAGTTTCTAAATATGATTTATCTGTTTCTAACCAAGAGGGCTTGTAATTTTGAATCAACAACCGTACAGTACAACCGTATACAATTGTTCCAATAGCAAGTAAAGCTTGTAATCCAATCCAAGTAGGCACATGATATATTATGAATGCTTAATTTAAATGACTGCACAACTTGCGAAAATCTTGGCCGATTGATAAGATCAAGGTAACTCCTATCAAACTTAGTGCGTTATTATAATTATAAACCACGTAACCACAAAATCACTTTGCTGCCAAAGCGCTCTAAAGGTCCGGGTTCGAGTCACAATGGTTTTATTTAAGTTATTTGTGGTTTAAGCTGTTACAAGAATCTGCCGTGGAAGATATTGATATACGAATATTGATACGAATATTTCGTGGAAGCGTACGTAATGAGTTGCGTGTAATGAGAGCGTGAGTTCGCTATATAAGGCTCAAAGTCTTGATAGCTAACAAACTAATAACTAACAGCTAACAACCCTACGGGTAGTAGCCAGGGTTGGCCACGGGTCCCTCCCACAGCTATAGCTGAGCATACTCCCATGTTGCTCCATTCTGGATTGGCGGAAGGGTTAGCCCTGGCTAACCCAGTGTCGAATGCTCACAAGCCACCAAAAGGTTTAACGATTGTTGAAAACCGAAACTTAACTTAGCGCTTTTTTCCACCAGCACTGAATCCTCTACATAACGAAAGCGCTCGAAGCTGCTTAAATCGTTTAATCACTTAGCTATCGAGCTATCAGCGGTTTTTCATTCTCACCATAGACTATTTCCTTACACATTTTCATTCTGAAGGCCAACCTGTCCATATTTGATTCAATGGAGAATTTTCGATGTAAAGATAACGATAAAAATAAGCATAACATCTGTATTTCCCCGAAGCGGCAGGCAGAGGTATGTAGTTCACATAAATTTTACTAGTAATGTTTAGGTTTAGGTTCAAAGTAAATTGCTTGGATTACATAGTAAATGTAGTATTTAAAATGTTTGTTTTTTTAACAGATTAAATTTTGGATAATTATTCAGTTTCTTCAAAAATAGGTTATTTTCGTAGTACAACATGCTTACATGATATAATAAACCAGTGTTTAAAATAATAATAATTTTAATTGCTAGGAGCTGTTAGTTTTTTACTTAAGTAATTCATATGGAAAAAGATCTCCTTTTTATTGATAATTTATTTGTAACTTGTTATTCCAGTAGTTAGTTACCACTTCTCAAAGGAATGTTGCTGATAATGAACTTTATACAATGTAGAATACTATAACAATCCATACGTATAATTGCTTTGACTGCATGCATAATTTAATACATAATAGGCTTGTTATCAAGAAGAACATTCGATTGTTTTTTAATAACCCATTGTATCACTCAAGCCGTTTAAATACAGTAATTAATACAGAGATTAAGAAACAAGGAAGCTGTCATATACTGTGCACATTGACAGCGCAAGTGTTATAAACAAGGGTTTATGTTTTGAATGAAGTCTTTTAGTTTTTATCGACATTTTTGCACCTTCAATGATTGGACTTTGCCGAACGCTCTTCTAGAATATTTGTACACAGGTGTAACCAGTATAGCGCCCTAAACCCTATGAGGTACAACAAAACCCAATATGTACACATGATTGAACAAAAAATTCTTGATACAAAAGCTACATCTGCGTTTAAGTTTTAATACCTATAGTTTCCAGTCTGTAACGATAACTCAGTATATACTCGTATATACTGTTACTACTTACTCAGAATATTCGATTCACTATTCAATTATTTTTCTTTCAATCCCTATCCAAATTCCAGATATTTGAATATGTTATAATCGAAAAGGCGACCAGCCCTTTCAATTGCATTATCCGTAAGCGATGCGAAAATTTTGTTCCTTTGCCAGTTCTGCCTAAAGTAATTAGGTAAGTACGGAAGGTGCATTTAAAAAATCGTATCGTTTATTTACCTACGCAAGTAACGCAATTTGGAGGAGAACAATTTATCAATCAATTAAGGTTGTAGACACTATTGTTTTTTATACACAACAGTGTTCTCTAAAATACTGATAGTTGGATGGAGACACATCATCATCATCATCACAACGCTTTTTTTTTGTCCCACTGTTGGGCACGGGTCTCCACTCACAATGGGAGGGATAAGGCCTTAGTCCACCACGCTGGCCAAGTGCGGATAAGGGCGTTCTAAATTTAACAAGCTTATAACTTATTTGTGAATAAGTTATAAGCTTGTTAAATTAACCCTATCATTCATAACAAATAATAAAACTATCACAAATCTATAAAGTGTTTTTTTACTATCTGTCAAATTCTATATTAAGTTTGAATGAAGAAGACCAAACGCTCTATAGCTAAATTATTATGAAGAAGACCATAAGACTGGGTACATACATAGGCATAAACACAAATATATTAAAAAGAGATCCATTGGTTTCAGTCAAGCACAGAAATATAATTCCATTCCATCGCAAGTAAATATAATGTGCATTTACCGGGGCGCTTGGTCGAATAGGGGTGTTTTAGAAGGGTTGACACAATCCTCGGTAGTATAGTGGTAAGTATCCTCGCCTGTCACGCGAGAGACCGGGGTTCGATTCCCCGCCGGGGAGGTTTTTTTTTGAGCTATTAATTATTTATAAACTTCTACAGAAATTAATAAAAGTAATAGAAGAAAAATTAGTAATATTAGTGAAGAGGGTATGCGACAAATTGCAACTGAGTGTTTTGAATGATATCAAATTAAAATAGATATCTTTTAACCTAATTTGTTCACCCGTAATATACTTTAACTCTAGAGCCAATATAGAATCAACTAAGCACCTTAGGTAGCATTTCTGCCGTATAATAAATTTTGTGCAATTTTGCGATGCGACTTTCGATGAACTTTTCTAGAGGCGACCATCCTACCTCAAGGGTATATATACATATATGTATAAAGAGATTCTTATCTACTGACATATACTGAAGAGAAGGACTATTACTATCATGAACATACAGGATTAACTGATACTAACAGTTCCTGCTCCAGTGCTCGTACTATCCACTAACGAACTGACCAAATAATGTTCTCATTAACAACTCTCTGTTGGTGTACCCATCCTACTCCCTATTTGAATTATTGTTCAAAGTCATTCACAGTTGTCAAGAGCGGTAGTGTAAGCTCCAATAAAAAAAAAAAAATCTGTTAACATACGTATGTAAAGATAACGACGTATGTACGAGTAAGTTAAAGCCGATAATATAAATAGCAGGCTGGATCTGCAGCGAAGCGCCGAGTTCACGGTCAACCGGTTGTTGCGTAATGCAACGCGAAAAAAATACGCGTCCAACCAATAAACTAAACCGAGTAAGATTGCACTTTGGCACGTGACATGACTTTTATGTTATGGGCTCGTTACTGTAAAATTACCTGATTCCATTTCTTTAACAATAATTTTCTTTTAAAGGTGCACAAGGTGACTAAATGTTTGAGATTTTGTCTGAATGATACTTATTACACAAATTACAGCAGCGCAAAAGATATATTAGAAATTCAGAGCAAAATGCTAATAATTAATCGATGGATTAAAACATTGAAAGTTCTTATTTTGCCAGCTCTTTCATGACATTTTCGTTAAATTGATCTTTATGGCAATAGACAGCGACCAGACAAAAGGACCCATAATTTTCTTTGCGGTTCAACATTGCTCAGGTATCAAATTCAACTGAAAAAAAGCGCTAGGGCTTCATGCCGCAAAAAATATTACAAATTCCAAAATTCCAAATAAAAGTTTTCTATCTTTCATTTAATTTAGATCTCTATTAGTCGTGTTATTTAATACCTGAACAATTGTTTGAATATCTAAGTAGTACACATTAAATAACTGGGATAAAATATAGCCCAGCAACGCTTGAGTAATGCTTACACACACTAGTTACTAGTATTAATCATCAGTATAAGATTATACCGCCTATGTGTGGTCACCTTTTGTGTCAGCTTTATGGAGATCGAGTAAAGTGCACGCAAGTATCTCGTTAAGTAAAGATATGCCTGTCAGCGTACTCGAAATGCCACTTCATTAAGAGGATATCAGTCGACCGTCACTTTTGAAGAATAGGTTTTTACCAAAAATATTGCCGTCGCGCTGAGCCCCTTAGCGTGCGATAGAGAGAAGTGCAGTCTCGAACTGATTTTACCTACGTAAAATTAAGAAAATCGTCCTTTCGTAATCCCCTGTTTCCTCCTCGAAATCTAGACCGATTTCAATATTTCTTTCAGTTAAAATGTAGAACAGGGTCTAAGCTATGCCCGTACGTTTTGCTTTTTTGGGATATGTTAGTAATTACCAGTTTGCTTGATGTTTGAAAATGTATGTAAAAAAAGTCGATTTTTTTGATTTTAAATGATTTTTTTCTCTTCTATTAATCAAATTATGAAAAAAAAAAACAAAACGTACAGTCATGGCAGAGGTACGTATAAATCGTATGGTATTTTTTTCTCTTCTGTAACTTCTTTATCCTAGGAGGAAACAGGGGACTACGTTTGTATGGAAAAAGTGTCGACTTGTTCGCTTGTGATATCCTCTTAACTTCAGAAAGTCGACCTCACCTGATGTACACAGTTTGCGACAGGCTTAAGCTTATTCTTCATGGATTGACATTTCTTTGTACGGAATCGGGTTTATTTAGGTATGGATTATTTATTTTAATAACTAAGGCTTAACATAACTGGCTTATACTTATAAGCCAGTTTAGTTTTATACTTATAAAACATGAGCTGGCTTATAAGTACAGAACATGAGATATAGTTAAATACTTTATGAATGACGAATTGAAACCAAATTTGGTTTGCCCTAATATTTTACTATACTAAAAGTTGGTAAGTAAGTTGTTTGGTTTGGATATAATGTTGCTCGGAGACATTTTACATTTAAGGAGGTAATTATTGTCCATTAATAATCCATACCAATATTATAAATGTGAAAGTGTGTTTGTTTGTTTATTTATTTATTTGTTTGTTTGTCCGGCTTTCACGTCGCAACGAAGCTATTATATGGTATGGTTTTTGTGTGTGGAGATAGTGAGGAGGGTGGAGAGTGACGTAGGCTACTTTTTATCCCGGTAAAACATTCCCATGGGAAGATATCGATGTTTTGTTATTTGCTAGATATTTAGTTCCGAATGTTGTTAATAGATGGCGTTAGTAAAATTCATTTGCAAGTTCTGAATCACGCTGACAAATGATACATGTAAATAAATTAAGTCATAGGCAACTAATAAATTAAATTGAATTTTGAATTCGCGCTGGATAAATTGTTGTTTTGGTTTAAAATTAATATGGTAAAGGAATAAGACATACCTACGTTTTGATTTTGGTTTTGGTTCGCTTCTTCGTTCGTTCTTTTAATCGTGGAACTGTCACTATTCATCCACCACAAATGTGTCATGTATGATAAACAACTCATTGTTAATTCCCTTTGACCACGCGGGCGGAGCCGCGGGTAAAAGCTAGTGCAACGATAAGTCTGTCGTTGGACATTAAATGTAACTTAACTTTAACTTATAATCAACCATGCATATCAAAATTCAAAGATATCGTCGAGATATTTTTTGAAAACCTCCAATTAACAGTTACAATTTAATACCAGTTAAACTATGGATGCAGGGACTAAAAAAACATTATGGATGTATATCGTAGAACGACGAAAATTTGAAAATTTCATATAGCAATGGCAACTTTTGATCTAAACTACGGAAGCTTTAAGCCACCTGGTAAGGTTTGAATTCTCCAATTTTGTTTAGTGAAGAAATTCGTATACATGGATAACGATTCTAAAAGCAGAAATAAATCTTAATTATTTTATCTTCGGTTAATAGCATACAATTTGCAAGCCATTAACAGTTTAGAGACAGAGTAACCACAGATAATAGGGCAATAGTGGATCCTCTCACAGCTTATTATTAAATGGCGGTGTAGTTGGGAGTTCAAAACAATAAATTTGCAATTGAAGCCACACCGCATCGCATTGGTTTCACAATTTCTTCGGGAATGGAGGCCAAAGAGCGTAAGACGCAAGTTACGTGTGGCATACGCGGTCACGATTGTTTATTATTTAACCCGGCCCGAGACACGACCGAAAAACACGTGCAATACCTAATTATACCTTGTCGGCTCATCACTTCATTCCCACCCTAGTAACAGACGAAATTAATGTGTTTGGGCAATAGCATACTGACTAAGTTGTTTGGTCTTGGTCGCTTACTTTATTTTAAATTTCAATAGGGCTCTAAATCAAAAAAAAAATTATAACAATTGAACTGGAAATAGATTTTCAGTACTATGAAGTTTATTATTTGTGTGTTTGTATGTAAAATTCGAAATTTTCATGAAAGATGTGTGAAAAGTTAACAGCATCAAAAACTGTCATATCAATATTGAGGGTACTCAATACGAGTTAAAGTAGACTTCAGAACGTATTAATTACGCTTTGATGTTATCTTATACCAATTAATATTGGATGAGAAATTAAATAAAAACAGGGGAATAATAACATCAAGTTACAACATGGTTGATTTTTTCTAATTTTTATAATATTATTTGTAAATTCTAGTAGGCATAAACAAAAAAAAAAACTAAACTCTCGGCGTCTCTCTTGCTCGGTGGGTGCCTAAGATAGCGATAACAATGTGAATTATCATTGCGTTATGATTTTATCTATTTTTCTGTAGAAGTAGTGTTCTCTAGAAAATTATTGTGTCAACACAAAATTGCACGTAGATGTGACGGCAACTCATCCTGTGAATCAAGAAAGTGTGACAGTAGCTTATAGAATAATGGGGTGTCTCATCAAACTCTTGCCAGCAAGTGGTAAAAGCTTTGTACACTGTATTTGCATAAAACTATGTAGATACTCGAATATAGTCATAAAATTATCTATCTAATTGAATAGTATTGGGGATGCCTCAGACGATGAAAATTACTAGAAAGTAAAAATTATAAAGGTAACATGGGCATGTAATGAGATCGGTCAGTGACCTTTTAGTTCGTATAAAAGGTGAAGTCTCTTCTCAATCATCCTGGTGGCCACCATGACGAAGGACTTTCAAAACTCCAAGTTACTACATTAGACACATACCAAGAAAATGTCATACTCGTAACTATATATTGAGGGGAATTGAGTGAAGAATAATTGCAGAAAAAATAAAAATAATAAAAAATGAAAACACAAAGGATGTTTGCCTCAAAGATATTGGAGTTTATGGCTTAAAGTTTGTTTTCACTATTATACCAAAATAACCAGTACCGACGGCTTAACGTGCCCTCCGAAGCACGGTAGCGCCCATGAAATTTTACTACTAGCAGTTATAAGTTAGATAGAAAAGCTCCAATTTATTTTAGTTTGTCTGCATCAATCAGACAGTGACAGACTTTGCAACCGCGATCACTATAACTACTTTATTTTCGTGTTTCTCGGTAGGTAAGTACATCATGTTAACGAAAGACGGTACAGTACAATTCCAATTATTATTCGGCAGTTACGTAAAGCTAGATGTGGCTAGAGTACCCGAGAGATAATTTCATTTGTTCTCAATATTTTGACATGTCCCAATACTCCTAATGTATTGTTTCGAAGACAGATGCTTCCAATTTGTGTAATAGTAAAATAGTTTTTATTAAATTGTAGTGCGAGCATTAGGCATTGCAGTTTCAAATTTTTCCACAATTAAATTCAGCAGTATCAAATTAGATTACTTAGAAATTAGACGCAATTAAAATAAAGAACATATCCCGATTCCTTAGACCGCTTTTATTTATAAAAATCCAGAAAGAACTAAAAAATAAGAGGTAACAAAATTAATGAAAAATTTTAAAATAAAATGCTGTTTTTTTTTAAATTTAATTGTAATTATATTTAAATATTAATATCATTCTTCAAAAAATATTCTTAACAGGATTATAATAATTTTGAACCTATAACCCTGCAAAATCAAAAACGTGCTTGATAACTGTTAGCAATTTCGCGTGTCGTCTCCCAATTAGCATATAATGGCAAGAGACGCGTTCGGTGTGCAACGAAAGAATTAGAACAAGCGGTTACACGAAACAAGTTAGGTAATGTCGGTGATGTTTTCTAAAGCAATTTTTCCAACAAAGAAGCGGTCAACAATATCTCACTTTTAGACATTTACGAGTATATATTGATTAGAGCGTATTTTTGTATTTGTACCATAACTTTTTTACTTCTAAAGGATTTTCAAACTGTTAATTCGCTCAATTTCGACCTAATTTAGTTCACGTAAGTAAATAACTCAATTCATTTTCATACCTTATTTATTGATCCCTTTAATCCTATGCAGGTATTTTATTAAGTTTATAAATAAATCATTTTTATTATTATTATCAATGTTTAGCTACTTTAGTGTATGCTGTATGCAAGCTCGCTTAGTTACTCTCCCACTATGAAACAAGCTACTATAGCATGAAGATTGTCATACATGATCGACAGATTTGAAGGTGACTGTCTGCTCAATATTGTTGGACCATTAGCATAATGCATAATCTATCATTAAGTATCAACATTCATGATGATTGGCTTAATTAAAGTTCCTTTAACTTCAAATAGTGCTCCGAGACACAATTAAATTAAGTGAATGCCTCTGCAAAAGGTCCGCTTGCCTATTTTGTAGCCTTTGTTGAATTGATAAAGCAAATAAAATATGGCGCAGGCATAAAATATATTTAGTTTGCGAACAGGGCTTCGCAAATGGTACATGTCGTATGACATTAGAATGAGTATGATTGAGGTATGTATAAGTGGGTACCCCATTTTATATACGCTAGCACACGAATGGGTATCTTATGTTCATCAAAAATAAAATGAAAATAGAACTGAGATGGTGGAATAAAGGCCCAGAACATGTGAAGTAACATGACAAGCGAACTTGTTTTAGACATTGTCCTTGCTCTGGGCAATAACCAATTCAGATTAACGATTTGAACGATTTGATTACGAGAACATTAATCGTTTAAATCAAATCTCAAGGTAAAGGCCAATGCAGATGATCCGGAAGAGTAGCCTGCACCTTGATAGTATTTGATTCTGGTTCTCATTAAACGACTACCAAAAATGTTGTGTGAGTTT
Organism: Carterocephalus palaemon; assembly: GCA_944567765.1. Taxonomy (NCBI): domain Eukaryota; kingdom Metazoa; phylum Arthropoda; class Insecta; order Lepidoptera; family Hesperiidae; genus Carterocephalus; species Carterocephalus palaemon. The sequence goes on along the minus strand of OX155643.1, from coordinate 5,072,121 downwards.
TATACACCGATATTATTTCAGAAATTAGGCTCCAGTTAGCATTGTCCCTTGATTCTCTGAAGGAGTTATAGGAAATTTAGCATATTAGAAGTTTATATGGACGTAAAATGCTTGACAAAATATTAAGCTATTATATGAAAGAAGTTACGTACATTTAATTAAAATATAAACTTCAAATATGCCAAATTTCCTACTACTAGAGTATGATAGACTGTTATGATAGATATGACGCTTTTATTATATAAGAAGATGAATTTGAGTAAAATTTCGAGTACTTGATGGTGGCCACAAGTATGTAAAATTAACCCATAAAATTTTTTCAAACCAAAAAATCAATCTACTTTGCAACTAATCCGCGAACAAAGTAAATTGCAAAGTACTCGATTGATTTTTTGGTTTGTAATAATGGAGTTCCGCAAACTAACACCTGATACAATTAATTATCATAAAACTTTTAATAACTACAAACATTCAGTTTATTAACTAACTTTTAAAATGGATCATTTATGTATGAAAGTAAAAACTTGACAATAAAGTGACATTTAAACTTACATAACAGAAAAAAAAGTCCAAGACAATTATTTCTTCGCATGTTGCATAAAACAGCTATCGCAAAATCAAGCGAATATGTAACCCAACGAATCAAATTTGAGTGCATTTGAAAATGTAAATTGACATATTATGATTCTTGAGTTCTTGATCGCGCAACTTTTTATCAACACGGCAATTGAGATAAATACGAATCGAGTATTATGTCTTCCTCTTACGTCAGAAACTTAACAAATTTATGTAGCCGAGAAGCGGTTTTATTTATATTTCCGTTAAATATTGTATACAAAGTTAATGCGTCCTCGCAATTGCTCACCTTTAACAGGTATTTGTATTTAAAATAAAACATCTCACATCGTACATTGTGACCGTCACTGTCAATACTCGGCCATATACTTACCAGCATATTGTTTTTAGTATAAATTAAATCTAAAATCTCATCACGCATCGTGGTAGCCCACTTAGTTAGCCCTTATCTACTCTAGTAGGTACTCATCTACTATACTCGCGCCCCTGCACTATTTTCTTCAAGCAATGAAATCTAACTCTAGAACTCAATTTTAATAAAATTGTAAAGATAGAAAAAGAAAGGGATATGAAGCCGTTACCAAATTTTACATTGCCATTACAAGCCTTACATTGTGTAGTAACTCAAGTGAGTAAAATAAGAAAACGTCATTTCTATAAATATGAGCTTACAGATCACTCTGTAGCATGTTTGCGTTCAAATAGTTGAAATTGTCAATCATATCACAGCAAGTAAGTTTTGTTCAGAAAAAAGTCAAAGATCCGATTTTTAAGTATAACCCCAATAATGAGATCAGAATCACTTCCCAAGTGGTCACTCTTATTATGTCAGTAACTGGATAGCTCGCGCTACATACTTTTGGTTTGAGACCCATGAGAATTTGAGTCAGAGAAATTGTGTTGAAATTACTCGTATTTCTATTACTTTTACTCTTTTAATCAATATTCACCAACCTTAGGTATCTACTAACTGAAATTGATATAATTATTACTACTATAATTATTACTACTATTACTACGACTACTTACAAAGACAAAATTTATAAATATATATTTAAGAAGTGTTATTTAATGGCACGCACGCTTGCGTTTAAATAGCATATTTCCTATAATTGACCTAGCATTAAGATAGATTGTGGCCTTTCGATAGTGCATGATTTCTGGTTTAATTTTTAGTTACTATTATGTTAGTAGGTAGCCTCTAAACAAATTAAATAGGCTAAATTGTCGCAACCAATTAAAAAATATATTTCAGTGCTTTTGAGTATATTGTCATGTCTTATGTAGGCAATATAACTTAAGATTGTACATAGTTTAGCTATAGCTTAGCTATTAGCTATAGCTTAAACCTTGTCTTCTATGTCTTGTACACCTTTATCATTTAACATTATTATAGTACCTAATTCTTTCACACCATGATCTATGCTAGAGCGAACAAGGACTAGTAAAGAAAAAAAGTGCACAATAACCAATAGGTAGGTACTATAAAAAGTTCTTAATTAGATTGCCATTAAGTGACTTCTTATGTATAGGCATGTGAACGTCACACAATTTGAAGATGCAAACTGAATGTTGCTTGCAACATTCTAGAGATTTTTATTAATGTTACAAATGTAAAATCTGCATTTGGTCTTATTAGCTAATTTCTAATATTAAGAAGAGTATAAGCACAGAAGTTTAATATTTATAGCATAAGATACATTATGTTCAATGTGCTACAGCTACACAAAAATATAAACGGCTATTTATTTTAATAAATACTCGTAACGTTAAGTGAACCTCAATTTTTGTAGTGAAGGTTATTTTTTAACAAAGTACGCATGTTCTTAAAAACATCTAATAGTTTGAACGGGAAGAGCTTAAAAAATAAAGCCATATATTACAAAAACACCAAATATAAAGGTCGATAAAATATTATATGTCAACAAGGTATAAAGTGTTATTGTTGAGCGCGGACTTCATTACTGTGTGTACATTAGTGAAGCCATGTTTTTTGTGAGGCTACGAAAAATAGATTACATTCATATAGATTATTTTTTATGGTTAGCACTAATAAACTAAGGACATTGACATCAAGATTCCTTTTACGATCTAAGAAGTCTTTGACATAAGACTACACACATACTCGTACCTACATTCATCGCTGCGACCCATAGACGTCCCACTGTTGGGCACGGGTCTCCCCCACAGACGCAGCTGCGAGAGGTCTAGAGCATACTCCACCACGCTGCTCCAATGCGGATTGGTGGAGGGGTTAGTGGCCAACCCAGTATCGAATGTTTTCAAGCCACCTGAAGGTCTTCGACAAGGCTTAACGACTGTTTCCACCATTGAAAACAACCGGGACTGACGGCTTTACGTGCCCTCCGAAGCACGGCATAACTACTGATAATAAATAACTTGTATGTTGGTTAAGCAAGATGAATAGATAAAAGTTTTATTTTAAGTTGTACCATCATTATTAAGTTCTTCTGTCCGTGATACGTACGATACGTTTTATCTTGCAGCGCAACGTAAACTATCTTCAATGCATCAGGACAATGAAGGCAAAGTAAGTACTTCACGACACTTCGTAGGCAGACCGAAGTTGCGGGCTTACATTCGTAAAATTACTTTGATTAGTAGGTAACAGAAGCTGTGGATGCTGACATTTTGTCTCGTGTGAGTCGAGCCTGTCATGGGCACAACGCTTAAAAAGGTTTCCCACTCCAAAAAAAGGTATCTGTAGATACATTCTTTTATGATAGATCCGACCCCATATTATTGCAGTTTGTACAATTTACATCATAAGACCGACCTTTTGAGAACCTACTACCTATCTATTAATACCATGTAAATATAGTAACAAAACATCCAACAATATTTATCCATTTTACTCTTTTACCGTCAGAGTAGTAGGTAGTTAGTAGTTGACTATAAGAGCGGTCAATATATTGTAGCAAACAAAACACGTATACATCTACATAAGGCAAGTGCTGAACAAATGCGATGAAAAGAGAAATGCTTTCCGTGAACCCATAAATGGAGCACAGCTACTGCCAGACAGATTCCAGACGTGAGATTGGTACAGTAAGCCCCTATCCGATTTACATAATATGTATTTGCTAATAATATTTCCTCCTACTACAGACGAATACAATATTAGTCTATGATTTACTACTTGAAATATATTGTGTTTATTAGGGTAAAAACTACTCAAAATTTCCCGGGGGTAAAAACTACTTAAGATATTCATTTATTTCATTGGGGTAAAAAGTATAGGCTAGGACTACAATACATGTAAGTATACATAATTAAACGGTTTCGAATCGATGTTTGCTGCTTGTCAGATAACATTAATATAAACCTAAAAAGCAAAATCACAGTCTTATGAGCAACATAACATCACATGTGTATTAAAACCACTGAGGTGACGGAAAAGACAATTCCCGCAAAAGAGTAATGTACCTACCTACAAATGCGTAAACCAAGTTGGTTATTGTAACTATGTCATTCAATTTTTATTTAGTCGCGCCGACTATTAATCATAAAACGCATGGTAAGAAATAATATTCTATGTTACAATTATCCTAGGCCTGTGTTGCGGGTGGCCGACACACGCATAAAACACCACAACTTAACTTACATGACCCGAGTACAAATATTTATCTGCGAAATAAATATATAACTTGGCCGGCATTCGATATTTATTTCTGATATAAAATAATTGATAAATAAAGTAAACGCTAAGCTTTGTTCCTTCAAACGAGAAACTCTTGAATGCGATATCTGTAAGTATATCTGGTATGATTCCGGCAAGCTATTCTTCATTGTGTACCCTATGTACAACTGTTGTTGTGAATAAAGTTGTCTATGTTTAAATGTTAGTAGGAAAGTAATTATTTATTTTATGTTATTCTATAAAATAATAACCATGCACATATTGATAACATGCTTTTATTTAATAATAATACCGAATAAGTTAAGACATTCATATGAATGTCTTATAAAAAAATTATAGATTTACATTTTTAAAATCTTGAATATTTTATTTATTTATGCACACGTTTTTATAATTACTTGTTATATACTCTTTTTTTTGAACTATTTTTTTATTTTCTAACTTTGTTTTGGGTCAAGGGTAAACGGAATGTACCCGTGCACCCACCAGAAGGTAAGGCCGGTGGGTGTACGGATCGTCCTATTTAAAGGCAGTCAAATTGATTGTGCATGCAATGCATATAATGTTTTTGTGTCATCATCACAACCCTTTCTTTGTCCCTTTGGGCACGGGTCTCCTCTCAGAACGGGAGGGATTAGGCCTTGATCCACCACGCTGGCCTAGTGCGGATTAGCAGACTTCACTCACATGCCTTCAAGAACATTATGATGCACTTTCAGGTGCACAGCAAGTGACATTTAATTTCTTAAATCGCACATAACTTAGAAAAGTCATTGATGCGTGCCGCTTGGGTTTGAACCCGGACCGCTCGAGTGAGAGACGATTTCAATATCCACTGGGCTGTCACTGCTATGTTTTTGTGTACCTGGCCTTATCTCTACAACTATTATTTTAAAATAAATATGCTGTACTGGCTGACTGCCAATTCACACTTGGTAGACTATAACCTAAGCCCTCCCACTCCGAGCCCAACAGCCTTAGCCACTGCTAGCTATAACCGTTACATATCGTTATTATTATCTAAATAATGTATGTATATATTACTTTGCTTTGAGGTTATCTGCTACGAACCTCATTAACATAATATAATGTTGTTAACACGAATATATAATTCATTACTAGATACTTTGTTGCGAACTCGTTCATATTACTTTAAAATCATTATTAATAACGAGTTTATTCCCGCAATACCAAACTGGTAGTACTCTTATGCTCTTGAAACTTTACATAGTAAGTAACGTAAACAGTAGTACAGGCTGATAAATCACTTCTTTAGAATATTATGTTTAAGTTATTATGTACCATTATTATGTTGTATTATTATGTATATCTTAATATATATATTTCTTGTGTACGTGGGTATGACAGTGAACTCCTGCTAAACGGCTGGATAGATGTTGATGAAATTTTTTGTGAGTGCTCAAGGGGATTCGAGAATGGTTTAGATTCACAATTTGCTCCACTTCCGCCTTCCACATACCACATATTGTGTACATGCTAAGATATGAATATTACTTATTTTTAATTGGTACTAGCTTTTACCCGCGGCTCCGCCCGCGTGGGCAAAGGGAATTTACAATGAGTTGAAATTCGAACTTGCAAATGAATTTTACTAACGCCATCTATTAACAACATCCGGAACTAAATATCTAGCAAATAACAAAATATCGATATCTTCCCATGGGGATGTTTTACCGCGGTAAAAAGTAGCCTACGTCACTCTCCACCCTCCTCACTATCTCCACACACAAAAACCATAACATATAATAGCTTCATTGCGACGTGAAAGCCGTACAAACAAACAAACAAACACACTTTCACATTTATAATATTAAAGTATGTATAGTATGTATATCACCTATATAACCCTTTCTTTGTCTCACTGTTGGGCTCAGCCAGGCGTCTTCTCTCGGATTGGGAGGGGTTAGGCTTCAGTGCAGCATGCTGTCCAAGTGCGGTTCGGCAGACTTTACATACCTTTCTTATCATAATGGAGAACTCTCAAGCGTGAAGGTTTTCTCAGCGATGTTTTCATTCACCGTTACAGAAGGTGGCATTAATTTCTTAAATTGCTCCTTGGATTTGAACCCGAGGTTGTCTTCGAACGATAGGCGTATTCGATAGCCACTAATAAGACATTGATTCAGTCAAGTATTCGAAATACAGTAATATCAATTTAGCAGTAGTAATACTTCATTCCGATTTATAACAATCATAACTTCCTTGATTAAAATATAATGAAAGCATCATGATCTAATTATTGTCGTCTTAAATCATAAACAGTTAGACATTATTTCTTTGTTGTTATCATTATACATAAATCGCTTTCTATCAGACAACGGTCAACGAAATTAAATTTTAGCGAGTTATTTTTATAAAAAATTATATCTTAATATAGCCATAACACCAATAGTCATTATCGTAATGGAAGCCTCATCACATTAAGCACATAAAATAAATTATGTGGATACACCTTTTTGTCCTCAACATAATATGGTAACGTTTACCTACGTAATTGGTGCGACTTGCTGTTTTTTGTACAAAACACGCAGTTAGCATGAATGTAACTAACTCTGCATTAGCCTCAACACTTTGTACTGTGTGAGTGTGCGAAATGACTCAGTTATATATATTAAATAATCTCAGAAATCTATTAAACATTAAGGGAAACTTATAAGAATATTCTTGAATGCTTAAATTAAACATAACTTAATTAAAAGGCATTATGTGATTTGATCAAAGGATAATAAGACCGAAATTCGATTGTACCTTCCATAGTCAATGATTTGCGTCGATTCTATGTATAGTCTATCACTAGTGAGAAAATTTCATGGGTGTTATTCTGCTTCGGAAACATATTAAGCCGTCGGTCTCGGTTGTTTTCCATGTTAAAGACAATCGTTAAGCTTTGTCGAAGACCTTCGCGTGGCTTAATTACCTCCACACTGGGTTGGCCCCTAACCTCTTCACCAATCCGCATTGGAGCAGCGTGGCGTGGCATAAAATATATTCATGAGACGAATTGCACTGTTAACATACCTATTCAAATCAATACTGCCTCCAGTATTCGAAGAGAATAACAACTGCATGTAACTATAATAGTAATTGAATCAATAGGCTTGTTACTAACATACTACATAGATTTATGGAAATTGCGATACCACACGCATCCCGATGTACCTACAAAATATTTTAGTTCTTCAGAAAATCATCAATTAAGGAACAAAATAGACCGACAAACTGTTCCACTGTTTATATCCGAATGAAATTCAAGTTGCATGCGAGAATAAATCAATAAACAAAAATAATCTGTTCTTTTTTTATATTTTTCAGTGAAATACCTACTAAAAAGCATATTGAACAATTTTTATTAATCTTGTGTATAAAAAGATTTTCAAACAAAATATGTAATAAGGTAAATATGTACATAGGTACCTACATCAGCCTTACCTACCGTTGCGCGTCAAAGCGACGCATAGAAGTAATTGAATAGATTTCATCATTAATTACGTACTATGTTTTTTCTATATACGCGGTAGTTGAATCTAAAAAAACGTTGCTGTATCATATATTTTCCTACGTTTTTATCTAGCCTTGCACTCATCGGACAAACAACCTCAAGTTCAGATGAGTACATTTTTTGTGTAGAGATACGAATCTAGTCAAGTCATACTAAGTAGACTCAATACAAAAACTTTAGCATATAAATTCACAACACTTGGCTGAAACAGCAAAGATCAAGAAATACATTAAAAGAAATTATGTCTCAAAGAAAATATTAATTAGGTCCCGGTGCAAAAAATTCTTTCAACTAATCTTACTGCAGGGTTCATATATAATCTGTGTTATTTTTCATGTCTTCGGGATATTACATTTCCCTCTATGAAGACTTAAATAATGTTACTTTTTTTCCGTTATAAACCCCTTTTTTACATAAATAAAAACATTCGTTTGGTAAAAGCGTGAAACGTTCGCTGAACGCAATAGTTTAAATTTGGTTTCCTGTCTCTCCCAATGGTTAGTCGTGCAATTTCTAGCAAGAAATATGGGAGCATTGCCTTCTTGCTTTCTCCAATAATACAATGGGATAGTAATCCGAGCTTTCAGCGGGATTTCCTTAGCGATAATCTTATCTTGAGTACTAAAACGTGCATGCATGCACGCTCCGAATAGACGTCCAATTAAATAAAAGTTATAATGTTTAGGGGAAACAACGTAGAACGATAATAATTTTAATCTATACTTTAAAGTTTTAACAATGTACATTTTAATAGGGCATTTTTGAAGTTTATTACATAACTGATGAGCTCACTACTAAAAAATACTAGACTATTACTAAGTAGTGGTGCAAAACTTTCGTTGTTTTATAAATAACTAACCAATACTACTCACAAGATTATTTACTCACTTTTCAAAGTGACACTTGTTCTACTGAGGAAATCAGGAGGGAATTGACAGCAAAAGTGTCAAAGATTATGAAGTACAATATTAAATTAATCAACGGGTTATGATGACTATGGTTTATTATCGTAGCAGTGAGTCGGCGTCCGAATAAAACAGAAGTGAAATTAAAATAAATTACCGGCTTACTCACGTGTGATTTAAATTGGAAATTGGCCGATTAGGGGTACGCCGTGCCCGCCTCGAGCGACTCCTGAAGATGATCATCGTAATCGATCGAAACTAGTCGGCCTATTTCTAACTTTTATTTAATTTATCGTTTTTTATTATTAAAAAAAATAATGAAGCAATTTTTTTTAAACTAGATATAAATAAAAATATAAGTATGATAATAAGGATATTTCAACCCAACATAATGAAGTAAACAAGAGCAGAAACATTAAACCAAAGGATCATTATGACCATTTAAAATAAGTCTGCAATTGGTAGATTTACCTACGCACAAATTGTTGAAAAGTCGGAGGGTAATTACTAATTTAAAGCAGCTTATGCACTATGCTAAGCCTTTGTGGTTAAATCAGTAGATACATTTTGTAATATAATTAACATAGTACCAACCAATAAAGTATTAAATTTGATTGTTTGTCTGCTTAGTTGCGCTGTATAATCGTTACGTATAGATTTGTCAGCAAAATCCCAAAAAAATCTACAATTACTTTTGAGTTAGGTTTTTGTTAATTTAAAGTTTAAGAGGATATGAGTCGACACTTTTTCCATACAAACGTAGTCCCCTGTTTCCTCCTAGGATAAAGAAGTTACAGAATAAAAAAAAATACCATACGATTTATACGTACCTCTGCCATGCCTGTACGTTTTGTTTTTTTTTTCATAATTTGCTTAATAGAAGAGAAAAAAAATCTTTTAAAATCAAAAAAATCGACTTTTTTTACATACATTTTCAAACATCAAGCAAACTGGTAATTACTAACATATCCCAAAAAAGCAAAACGTACGGGCATAGCTTAGACCCTGTTCTACATTTTAACTGAAAGAAATATTGAAATCGGTCTAGATTTCGAGGAGGAAACAGGGGATTACGAAAGGACGATTTTCTTAATTTTACGTAGGTAAAATCAGTTCGAGACTGCACTTCTCTCTATCGCACGCTAAGGGGTAAGGTTGGGGGTCAGCGCGACGGCAATATTTTTGGTAAAAACCTATTCTTCAAAAGTGACGGTCGACTGGTGTGCTCTTAAGGAAAAAATACCCCAGCGACCAGCGCGTAAACGTGGGTGTTATTTTTTCTGATATCTTGGCCCAGAGTACAATCTTGGTCACAAGTTACAATTTTACCCACTTATTTTTACCAAGTTATTTATACCCACCAAATTAATTTTAATGTTGCTTGTTAGCCCTAGTAAGACCTTGATTTTATTATTGATATTTGCTAAATAATAAGTCCATTAGGAGATTGACTGTAGGATAAGTATTGAATTGCCATTATACTCATATAGTGTAAAGGGATCTTTAAATTAAACCGTGGCGATACTTGGCGATACATTTGCGCGTGGTTTTTGCCTATTATAAATTAATCAGATTACATCCTCAAACAATTATTCTCAAATGTTATGACAAGTGAATACATAAACGAATCATATTACAAATTAACAATTGGTTACTATACCTACCTACTTGGATTAACTTACTGTAAGACAGAATAAGTGTGTAAAATTATACACGTGTATAAAAAGTGAGATTAGGTCAACCTGTAAGGTGTTAGGAGAAAATACTATTTTGCACATGAACTTTGTTTTGGGATTGACCAAAATTCCGAGATTGCATTAAATGTGCTAACTGAACTTATTGCTTTAAGCTGACCCTAACCGTAAATAAACTAAACTATATCAAAAAATATCTAAATACGTACATAAATACATACTGATACATTATGTAAACTTAATAATATGGCACTAAACATGAAAACAATACTCAAATTGCTTCGGATTTTTGAGCAACAGTCATATTAAGAAACGAACGTAATTTACATGATAGCGTAATTGGCATCGAGTTTATTTAAATCGCTGGTAATGTATTGTACAGAGGAACATAAATATTCGTCATGGGCAATGGCTTTGCATTCGTTCCTTTATACATATCGTTATGTAGAGAAAGAGAGAATTACGCAGTTATAATTCACAGCGTAATCCTCTCTTGCGTAATTTTATACCATTTTTAAAAGTCATCTCACTTATGAAGAAGCTTCTGTTACTTATTTAGATTGAAAGCAAATTCCTATTATTGCAATTTTACTAGGTCATTTTACTAATTCACGCTACCTATAATTACTGTATTTGTCTACTAATAAAATTGAGTATGTAGGTATCTAATTATATTACCAAAATAACAATCATCAATTAAAATATGATATCAACATAAAATGCAAACACACGCACCGTTTATATAACTCCGCCGCACACGAATCGCTTGTCACTATAAAGTTAGTGTATTATCAAAATCACTCGCAACATTTATCGCACAAATCACAGGCGAAGCTAGCGGCGGATGTGTCTTCATCGACGCGCGAACATCAACTGTTCGTCTCGCACGCGAACCTCCAAGCGACGCCTGATAACCGATATCTGCACGGATAAGCTCGCTCACAATTCACAACATCCAAATATTTATGAAACGATGACTCTTTGAACTACGAGTTTTCGTCATCAATGGACCATTATGAATGGACGTTCACGCTTTATTTTTCTTCGGCTCAATTCGTATTATGGCAGTATTGTTGAAGGCTCAAGAGTTATTGTGACACGATGGATCTATACTACCTTAATTTTAAAGCCGTTCCATTTCATTTGTAATGATGTCATAAAATTAAATTGTATTGTTGTATGTTTCATACACCGCCGATCACACTTGTTTCGATGGTCTGTTTCAAGAATATGAATGTTACTTAGATATGGTCATGAATTCAAACGATAATTTTATGGATCAAGTTTGGCAACATAGACGTTAGACGAGACCGTTCTCCGGTAAATATTGATGGTCATTGCTAGCCGAGTGAGAAGATCTAAGTTCAAATCCTGGTCAGATCTGTAGTTTATCATCACGACCAACAAGAAACTTTTGATTAGCTTGACACTTGACATGTCTTTGAGATCGTCTTATGAACCTATTGTCTAGAAAAGTTACGGCTACATAACTTACAGAAATAATCTCAAACTTGTGAAATGTATAATAATACCTTGTACTTTAAGCCCGAAATAACTTAATAAAAAAGTTACTAACTAAATAAACAAGTTACTTAGATAAATTTACCCAGGATAAAGTTTTGATTGAAATAACTTGTTAATCTCGATATATATCTCTATCCTTACACCTGTACCATACTTATCGACAAACATTATGCATGCACGTAAAACTGGATTTCTACAACTCACTGATATCAAGCAGCATGTAATCAGGTTAACACAATTTCGAAGTTTCATAGAGCGCAAACAATCCTATCATTACAAAGCCAGAAGCACATAATAAGGGCGCAAAAGCGCAAGCTGAGAAATGCTCGTTGAAGTAATCACAACACGAATGTAGTTTTTTAGATTTAATAACTTACGTTTCTCACTTCCAGGAGGAGGTTAAACGTGTATAGTCCTACATACATTTCTTGCAAGAAGAATTTAGTCGGTTTTAGCCAGTACTTTTTATTACAACATATCTCGTAGGCATAGCAAAATTTTGAAACTCAATCTTCTACGCATATCTTCGTAGTTACACAATTTATGGCACTAGCCGAAGTTGTATATCACAAGTAAAATAAAAATTAATCACAATAGTTCTAAGATATTACGAAGTGGTCATTCGGTGTTAGAGTCTATTTGTAAGCTATATATAGGTAACGAAGTATTTATTTAGTAATCTGTGACTATGCCTATGTATAACAGGACTAACTGTCACTAACAGTCCTACACCTTCTACTGTCCCTATTTGAGTAAAGTCGGTCGATGGGTGGTGCATGCTCGTTTGCTATCTCACGGGTAGGTAAAAAGCACTGCTCAAGGATACCATAACAAACTTGCCCGACGGGTTTACTCCTGCCGGGGTGAACCGCAACGCATGCAATTGATATGTTATTAAGTTAATAACATATCAATTGACAATAAATCAATCAGCAATCAATCAACAATAATAATATTAACGATTACTAAAAAGTTTTGTTATAGGTAATATGCACTGTGAAAAAATGTTTTGTAATAAGCAATAGAAAGAATAAGTACCAACAAATAATAATTTATAGAAAAAATCGGTTTTTCCCATTATGTTATTATTCTAATTATATATAGTTTTCCTAGTAAATAAATTTATAATTTTTGCAAGCGCTTCGAAAAACTCGATGGGTATAAAGAAAAAAAATGTTGAAGACATAAAGCGCCGAAATCAGCCATGTTAACCTACATAATTTACCATTGAAGACGAACCTAACTACACTTCTAAAGCTAAAACCATCAAGCCGTTTAGGCTACAGAGCGTGCTAAATAAATATACATACATACCTACACTCTAAAAACATAACCCTCCTTCTGGCGCAGTCGAGTAAAAAGAATAGTTATCTTACAATATCGGATTAAATCGGTATTTGATTAGCCTTCAAGAGTTTGAATTATAATATTACTATAATCTATAATATGTAATTTAATTATGTTTCTTTGATCTGTACCTACTACGAGTATAAATGCGTACAGAAAATATTTCTCTACAAAGGCGTTTAATGTTAAAATAATAAGGTTTAAAAACATAATTTTATATCTTATTTTTTAAACGGAATCTTTTGAATTCAATAATAATAATTATATTGCTTTGAAGACACAAATTAAACAGATTTGGAAAATTAAAATGTCCGACTCTTGTTCTTAATCGGAATATAATAATGCTAGTGGACGCCCCGCAGCTTCGCTCTCGTGGAATGAGACATAATAATATATGTTTATTTTACACCCTTACAAAATTTTTACAAACTTTGAATTCCATATTTATTTATATCTAATCAACAGCCTATAATATAAATTGTATGCTTCTAGTTCTGAAAATGACAAAACTTTCATAGAACCTTTCAACCCCCTTTTCAACCCCTTACAACACTTTTTTCCAAATAAAAAGTAGCCATGTCCTTTCTCAGGCTCTAGACTATCTGTGTACCAAATTTCATTTAAATCGGTTCAGTAGTTTTGGCGTGAAAGCGACACAGACAGACAGACAGAGTTACTATCGCATTTATAATATTAGTATGGAAGTATGGATGTGTTGCTTTCTTTGTATAGGCATCCGGCTCTAAACATCGTAAATAAGCTTGTTTCATTATTACCACAGAATTAGTCTTAGTTTCTACTAGTCTACCTAATAATATTACTACCTAAGACTAAGATTCGTACAAAACTCATCAGTCAGGGTCACTGACCGCCACGTCACGGAGTCGTCCGGTATTTATTGCTATACTTCTGTTACACATTTTTTCAACAACTTTTTATGCATATGATATAAATGCATTGATTGACGTTGTAACTTCGCTGATGTAAACAAAATATCCCAAATATCGATACTGCAACAGTTCTGTTTACTTAAGTCAGCTCATTTGCAATAACAACAAAACCTGTTCAAAACAATATTTTTACATCAGGGTTGAACCTGAATGGATTGTGTAATATATTTTTTTTATAAATTTGTATCTGAAGAAATGAATATCAACAATTTAACTAAATAACTTTAATTAAATTCTTTCCGAACGGTGGTCGTTTCTAATAACTGATTGGCATGCTCGAATCTTCGTACTTTCAAAGATAAAAATACTTATAAAAATTGACGTTTATTGTTTGAAGGACTTAACAAAAGCATTAAGCACATAATACACTTCTTCTTCTCAGCCGATTCAATCTTGGCTGAGTACTGAGACTAATAGTAATACTAATAAATACCTAACGTTATTTGAATTGGTGGTGTTCGGTGCAGAAGTTATTAGCCTCGGGACATCGAGGCTAATAACTTAATATATATATACCCATCTCTCTCTGTTGGCCGTCATCCTGGTATACCTACTCACGTATTTGGCCATCCACTGAGCTCTTGATTTGGTCAGTCCTTCGCATAGATGACCGACATTAGGTCGTGTAACGTCTACTCTGAAATATATAGGTAACGTAGACGTATGTAAGGTAAATTCTATCCATAAAAGGTACTTCTAGAGACTCTACCTTATATAATGTAATAGAAGTTACCTTATATACGTCTACCTTACTCTTACCTTATATCTTATATGCTAATATTAAAACGCACAAGTAAATAATAAACAATAACATCCTTAACCAATGGCAATGAAAATAGTCAAACGTAAAATAAAACCAAGCAACAAGGTAATACAGAATATCAAATTTCTTAGCAATGGACTAGTGACCTATATAATAGAATGAAATCAAATTAAATAATGACAATGCACTATCACATTACTGGATTTAAAACAATGGTGTTAAAATTCTGTATACTCAGTATACAAAAATAACATTATTGAGATTCCTAAAATTATTGTAGTTGGTGTGTGGATTTAATTCAACTTTTTGCCATCCTTAACATCTCATTAATACTTATAGACAAGAATTGCTGATGCAATTCAAGCATAAATATGTGTCTCGCCTCTTTTAAAAAACCAATAAATACTTTGTTTACGGAAATCCAGTGCGCCATAATATCTTTGCCTTATTTTTTTAAGTTCCAGCTTTTGCCCACAAGAATACCTATTCTTAATTGAATTTCTTGAAATTCAGTATTTTTGGAAGTGAACACAATTTAATATCCACAACTCGAGTAAATATTTGCGAAATAAACATCTGCTCCGGCCAGGATTCGAACTTGGGATCACGGTTCGGCAGTGAGGGTCACCCATGAACGTCACGAACTCGTCAGTATTTTTCTCATAATAATTGTACTTAAATTAAAAATACTATCCTACAAACAAACGTATTACATATTTATTAGCATACATAGCACCTTAAGTGCTACATATTAACAACCAAATTGTTTAATAGCCAAGAATGAGAATCAATTATATGAAGTTACAACTAGTTAACAGTGTTGCAGTTGCGGACATTCCTTGGAGTAATTATCTTATTATTTTATCTCGCGTGAATTTAGACTTCGGCGGTTTCGTTTATACTTGCTACCTATTTTAATCTCGGACATTAGTGGACAAACTCTACCGTAAAAAACACACTACCTTAAAAACGTCAAAAACACACTACCTTCATTCAGGGGCGTGCCTTTAATATTTGATATCTGCATTATTTTAACATTTTATACTTATAAAGTATAGAAAAACTGACAAACGCATTCGCTTAATTAAAATATTAAAAGATTCTTATAAGTTTGAACTGAATCTGTCAAATAAAAAAAAATGCTATACAAAAATGCCCTAAAAATATTGGCGACACTTTTCTAGTTTTGCTCGTAGTTATAGGCGACGGTGGTCAGTCAGGTTGTTATAAACTTAAAAAACTTACTTTTGTTAGTTATTTCTGGAACAACTGCATATGTCCAGCATTTCTGTTCCATGTCATAGCACAGAGAAAATACAAAAACTCAGGATTTTTTTGACGGTACGCAGTAAGTATATACCTGTGGAAGTTCATTTAATATGCTGTATTCATTTACTAGCTATAAAAATATAGTCCCTGCAGTTTTCCGAAAAGAGGAACCCTATTTAACACACCGATTTAACGTTCTACATTAAATGATATTCTATTAAAGTTAACTTACAGAGTATTAAACGAATAATTGTGATATTATTACTGGGCTCACGATTTTCGTGTGGTGTCGACTTAGGCGTTGATTGGTGTAATATGACACCTTTTTAGATTGGTTTGTGAAAATAACCACTGTGATACATACGCCGTTACCATTGCCGATTACGACATTAATTGGTATGGCATATTCATACACCCGCGTGCAACAAACTTGCCATAGTTCCGGTAAAAGTTTAATGTTAATGATTTTGTGATTTAGGATCCGTAATTTTCCATCATAACTCTGCAGTATCATAATAATATTAATACGTGAAGCAAAAACGTTTGACCCCTTTGACTCGTGTCTAAAATTTGGCACAGTGAAAGTTTAATTATGTTGAAATAGTGCACAAGCTAAATTTTTATATAATATGTAATAAAAATACATTATATTAATTTTAAAAAAACATTACATATTGGTTATTTGTTAGACACAGAACATATTTTAAAGTTGGTTATCTGGATAAGACAAAATATTATTTTTCTCATGCCACTTTAAACATTGGATTGGAGGATAAAAAATAAATAATATAAGTCTATGATTATAGCGATAGCTTTAAAGCTCGAAAAATGAATTATGGTGGAATTTCGACTTTCTTTCTTTCTTTATAATAATATTAGTAGGTACATAAGTCGATTACTGACTAAAGCAGACATTTTCTCATTTAAATATGACATTTTACATACTACAATTGTCAATTATATGGTCTCCTTTGATATCGATTTTTGTTGCTGGAAAGAGATGGCAGAGGATCGCGTTCACTGGAGAAAATCCACTTCTGACCGCATAAAATCTCACGACGCTGCTTGGCTGGAGGCACTGGCCCATAAACGAACTCAGGCACAACTGAAACACCAATTCAGTACCATTTCCATCCCCCCAAAATAATAGCACATGCCAGCACTGCGGTCTATGCTGCCGATTCTGAATTGGACCGTATAGCCACCGGCGTAAATGCCTTATACAGCCCTGACCTCAAACTGTTTAAAACATCTATTAAGATTGAATAGCATAAAAGGCTCCTATTTCAATGATAATTGTCAATATTCAATGAGAAGTGAATCTTTATAAATCGCTGCGATCCATAGACGTCCCACTGCTGGGTACGGGTCTCTCCCGCAGACACAGCAGCGGTAGGTCTAGAGCATACTCCAACATGCATCGTTGGTCAAATATCTCTGGCAAAATTAATTTACTTTGAACAGGTACTCGTAAATTAGTCTTGCTAGTTTTCTGATTTCTGAGTTTTGAGTTGAGTTGGGGGCTTTTTCATTTGGATCCAAGTATAGGATTCATATTTCAATGTTCACACAACCTAGTTTGGAGGCCTGTCATGGGCCAGCGATCATGACATTCAAAAGATGTGTTCGCGCTGGCCTTGCGTTTCAGGATTTATCGCCGATTAATTCTTTTGTTTTAATTTTACCTATTTCATGGTGGGAATCTGTGTATTAATTATAGGTTTCCATCAAATATTGCAGTTATTTTATTTATGTAGTAAGAAATATTTGTATCCAAGATAACTACAAATTTTACTTTACCATACCTATAGAAGTGAATATACCTACCAGTCAGTAGTACTTTTTCTAAAATGTCAGTGATACTCCAAAATATAATTTTAATTTAATTAGAAAAGCACTTCATTCATTCCGAGTCCATTTTTGGAATCCAAATAATCATTTTCTACTTATTGTTATTAAAACATCGGAGATGAATGTGAATTGAGTGTGTTTCAAATACGTACTCGTTCAATGATTGTTTTATTGAAATAGATAAAGAAAACCAATTTGCAATAAATCACTATGTTCATACTAAACATCCATGCAGTTATGAAATTAATTGTTAAGAGTCGAAATCCACTGAAGTAGTACAGTATATATAGATGTATATATGTATATACATATATTTTTTTTTTATGTACAAAGTGTAGTGTCAAGATTTAGTGTGAGAAGTGGTGAGACAATTTTTAGGAAGTGTTATCGGCTCAACATAAATAAATTATAACTAATATTAATGGGAAAGTTTGTTTGTTGGTTTTTTGGTTTGTCCTTCTTCCGCCTCAACGGAATGAAGGATCGACGTGCCTTTTTCATAGGTCTGGAGAGTGACATAGGGTACATTTTATCACGAAAAATTGCCTTGAAATGGACAAAATACTGTAATAATCGTTCCATTTTTAAATTTTGCAAAAAATCCATGATCAAGGATTAAAGTGGACATAAACGTGTAAAAAGATCCATCAATGGATCATTTCAATGGATTTAAGTGGATCTAGCGGATAATTCACTACCGATCGATTTTTGATGGATTGCTATCACGGAGTATGATTGATGATAGGAAGCTTGATATTGATAAGTGGTAATATTATATAAAGGCTATGCTTAATATTATATTTTAAAACATCCGTTAACAGTAGAGGTAATTCTGCATGACATGACGCGGGCGGAGCCTCGGGGAATGTTGAATAAACCCTCGTAAAAAAAAATTACTATGGTTTTTAGGTACCACTCAAGGACTGAGACGATACCTTCTTGTATAAGTATGTCAGGCACAAAATATATGGCTAGATTAAGTATTTTACACAGGTTTAACTGCAAAATATAACCTACTGCTCCGGGCGACTGCCACCTGCATATTCACCAACAACCTATTACACTTTAATTTCCATGAGCTATGAAGCTTCACAGAATAAATAAAGATCGCCTACAATGAAGGTTACAGTTTAAAACATAGCCTACTTGTCACGCAGGCATGGTTTCGCACAAAGGGCGTATGTGGAACTGTAATAAACAACTTAACGCACTCCCACAGTCAATCACACGCACTACCATATACGTCTGAACCAATTAAAACCGACCTTTGAACGTGATGAGACATTTTCACTGAACTTAAAAGAAATACCACGCTGAAAGAGAAATCATTTTAACTGGTGGGCGTGAACTTAATTAAAAGCATGGGCGTTCCATCTACGGCAATGTTTTGTTCCTTTTGACCCGACATTGCGCTCGTAATTTTTTTGAAAGATTTCAACGCTGAGTAATTTTATTAAATTTATGACACAACCACGTTACAAAGATGGTTTGCAGAGGTAGGTGTAGGCTGATTTAAAAATAATGATGTTGACTTATAAGTCCAGACGTACCTACGAGTGTATCGCGTGGAAACCTACGTACATTAATAATGTGAACTATGATGTTATAACGACGACGCCAACATAGCTCGAAGCCAAAAACATCTAACAAGGAAGTCTCGAAAATTACATGATGGAATCTAGCAGGTATATTCTACGCATGTCGCGTGACAAGATATGCTCGTCTGATCTTCAATTGAATAGAAGATAGATGTGTAATATACAATGTGCACAGCTAAAAAAAGCCACGGCCAAATACCATCTGATAACTTTCAATATGATTTATAGGACTGAAGAATTTTGAATGGAACAGATTCGATAGGTTTTGTGAGATGTTACAGCAACCTTTAAGCCAACAGGCGTGCGTCTCAGGTGTTCATTGTATGATAATATCGCGATAGCTTATTAAATGCCTGTCAGATTGCGACCACCCACTAAATGCTCGGCCGTTTATTTGGGGACATTGTGTGCCAGTGTGCCAGTTACTGCTCCGCCCACGGCTTTTCATGCCTCTATGATAAATCTGCTGACGATCAACAAGTAGCTTGGATTTGAATACAAATATATATCGGGCAGATTATGTCGTAACAACATTGTTTGTGATTGGTAAAATATATAACATCAATATATGTAATACAATTTCTTATGTAGGTACATACCTCAAACTGTGTAAATTTGTGAGTGTAACGTAATTTCAATATAATAATTATATTAGTCGACAATGTTCATATTGTCTGCTTCCTCTCAATGTATATTGTAGGAAACATATTATTGAGAAGTAGATACGTATGTTGGTGCCTCAATTTTTGTCCGTTTGTGACCTTCGAACACCCATACAGAAGACTGTTGACTTTCCGGCATATAAATAACTAGTTTTATATCATATCAAGTCATCTCCTATCACAATATTAAAAAAAAGTCATACACAGCATTTGAACGTCCGTGATCGTACTTTAACAACATATTTCACACCAATCAACACGAGTCTGTATTTGTTCTAGGGTAAGATTATGAGGAAACCAGGAAACCAACAAAGGTTTCGAAGATTTAAATATTTATGAAAGATTATTTTAATATCATAAATCTTATACCAATCCCCAAATATCTCCTCATGGGATTCGCTTGCAATTAGTTGCCTGACAGTAGCCACATTTTCCTAAGTGATACCAGTAACATCCAGAGAGAATGACAACTTGTTAAATTCACGAAATTGGCAAGGGTCTCGCGCCCTCGCTAAAGACGTGAACGAGCACACAGACATCCTATATGGCGTCCAGTCTTATTTTTGACAAAACAAGTGCCAAAACTGTTACGAATTTCTTATTAAAAACGAAGCACGCGCGTACGCACCGCTGGAATGCTAAGTAACATCGATGCAAAAGAATAGATCCCTATCGGATTGATGTTACGGCAATTTGGTACAGTGTAATTGACGCAATTGGTTTGTGGGACATCCAAATGTAGGTAGCTCAAAGATTTGACATCAACCGGTTGACGTTACTCTTATCGTACAGTTCATTACTCTTTTTAGTGTAGTGGTCCCGGTTCAAATCCCAGCGGCACTCACTTATGACTTTTCTAAGTTATTTGTATTTAAAAAAAATTATTGCACACCGTTCAACCATGACAACTGTGCTAGACTTTGAATAAGACTCAAAGGACTGAGATAGTTATTCTAGTTAGCAGTGGGTGTTATTATGAACGTTTGTTAGTCATTTCGTTAGTATAGAAGTAAAATGGGGTTGATACTATGAGTACCAGTTAGTTCTGTTAGTTTCATCGTTGGTGGCTTCTAGATAATTAAACAGAAGCACACCTATCCAACCAAACCACAACTACTTATCATAAGGCAGGAATGACACTAGATACTGTGGCAAGCGTTGGGAGGTACTGCCTGGGCTAAATCTAGGGATAAATTGAAATAGAAAGGCTAAATCTAAAAATAACTTATTAAAGGTGCCTTGAAGAGAACTGCGCCTAATAGTGTGACAATGAAAGGGTTAAGGCCAGTTTAATGCATAAAATACGCATCTTAATTTATTTGGAGCGTGCGCTATTCGATAGATGAAAGATAGTAATGTCATACAGTAGTAATTTATCATTAGTGCATCAGTGCACAATAGAACGCAATGGTCGATGATAGCAATCGATAACTTGCATTCGATAATTATGATCAAATCGATAATTTCTATCATTACTAAATTATCATTAACACATCTAGACTTCAACTCAATTATCCTTCATGCCTTGTAATCACATGAAGCAATGTATTTCATGCATAATGTGTTTCTTGGTTCTGATATTTTTCATCATACAACTACAGCCATCATTCGATACAATCGATTACAATAGTGTTTAATATCGCATAAATGTATGGCGACCATCTAAGTCCTCAAGAATATATCCTCGTATCTGACTTTGAATGAGAATCTTCTGAGTCTTAAGCAAAGTCTACCACAGCAGTCATGGGTGGCAGCGGACGGGTGGTAGAACCCTGCACGCTCATTCGCTATCTAATATCCTTAATAAAATACTACCACAACCCCGGATGTACTACTAAGTTTGGCTCTTCTCTTAGAATGACAGGGGTTCATTCAGTTTAATTTAGTTAATAAGAATGAACCCTCATATTAGTATGCATATTCATGGCTCAAGGTGTGAAACCTGAAGATCAACAGCAAAGCAGAAAAAATTACGAGCTTGGACCTTCGTGTACTAAGTGACAGAAAATATACCATCGTACTTAATTACCATGAATAATTTAACGAATATCAGCTACCATACACCAGTACCCGCGTAGAGATAACACCACTGTTTGCTGGAATTACTCGTAGGTACTATTTAATAATAATATTAGAAAAAAGTTCACTTGAAAGACTTAGCTTTACTTCCATCCATTGAACACTTAACTCACATTGTTATACTACGAGTAGCATATAGTACCATAATTTCTCCGAATGATTAGGTAATGACCATAGAAGATGATTTAAAAGCCATTAAAAACGTTTATGCCTGTGATGAAAACTTTTAATGTTTTTTTAATGTGTCTTTCTATTGAAAAACGTACGCGGCAGTGTACGTTTGTGATATAATAGTTAAATCTGGAACGATGAAGTATATGTTGAACGAAGCGGAACTTTTTTATGTAAACAAAGTTGGCAGAACTGAAGACGGAAACCGTATTTAAGGTTTTTATCACCTGATTTTCACAAGAAATCAAAAGTTCATTCTTCTGATATACAGATTAGGTCTATTTTCACTAGAATGAGAAAATCCCATAATGATTTTCTATGAACATAAACAAACTTAGTACCTATTATTAAATAACTACTTCTCCAGCAGTAGAGTTCAACTCTTACATTCCTACTCATTTCCGGGTATCCTGTGTTGCAGTGTGTGAGTTTGACAGGTGAGTTTAACAACCAAATCACGAGTAGCAATATTTATCAGTCCAAGAGAGATTGAAGTTCCTGTATTGTAATCATCCTATATTTATTTTTTCCATGTTGTTATGTGGCAAAATAAATAAATTTTTATTTTTATTCTTAGCTAGGGATGAGCAGATGTACTAGTACACTATACATCCAAATTGAAAAAGTATTTTTTAACCATACGTAAGAGAATTGAGCTATAAACAACACATTTAGGAGAAAAATAACTACCTTTACTGTTCATATTGTGTCATTGTAAGCCACTACAACAAAGCAATTAATATTCAGCCTGATGTTCAACTCCACTGACTGACACCAATATCTTTCGAGCAGCAAATAATTGTTACATGTCATTGCGAAGGAAAATATTTTGAGACTCTGAGAAAACCTCTACGCATAATTTTTTTCCAAAATACTCCAGGGTTCAGAAATTTGGCCTATGCACTCGTATTGTATCATTCTGGGAAGTGAACTAAGTGATGGACCAATGTACGAAAAGAGTATCTAATGAAAAAAAGCTAAATTTTCACAGACAAGTCTGCAAATAACAGTTTATTTATTATAATTACCACAAATTACATCGTACCTACTAATAACAAACAGGTGTCGGTATGTTTATCGCCATTCAAAAATAACTTACTTGTACTTTAAATGAGACCAAACTCAATATGTTAATAATAATATTTCCATAGATTTGTAATTATGTGATTATGTTGCAGTTATTGGATTTAGTGTCAACTGAACCTCAGGATCAAAGAATCTAGTTTATGTAGGATGGAATTATTAAGTCGCATAATACATATGTAATTTGTGTTAAGTTCTTAGTTAATTGACGATGTCTTAACACCTGGCGACCTCTGTGAAAAATATTATAAAGCTTAAACAAATTTATTTATTTTACTGCTCATTTTTAAAGTCGATATTTATGTGTGCATCATATTATACAGTGCCTGTATCAGGCGACTTCAGACGAGTAAAATATGTTTTAAAAGCCTATATTATTTCTATATCATAATATTGTTTCGCAGATGTTTTTCTGAAACACTCTATATAAAGACCCAGTTTTGTACAAAAGCACAGGAAACCCCAATATAATGCGTTGATAAGTTCCGTAATACTCAATAGGCCGGTGCTCTTTGTGGGTCCGTTATTAAGCACTAACGATACCTCCGTGTTTTCTCCGCAAAGATCGAGTATAATAACCGCTGGCTGGTTTCCAAACTTACCTACGTATTATCGTGACCATTGGCTGGTGGAGGAATCTTAATTGTGCTCGCGGTTTCATCTCAATGTAGTCGATAAAATCAGCGAAATGTTGGGTAATTCAAAATAATTCAAATAAAATTCGTAGTAACAGATTTTTTTATGGATACAAGATAGCAAACGAGCTTGCAGCACCACCCATCCGCTGCCGCCCATGACAACAGTCTGTTTAATTATGATGTTTTAAAATAAATATTTTATAGTTTAATTTTTATTATTTAAAAACCTACACGGTTTTTTATGTATAGCAAGTTAAATTAAAAGGCAACAGCTTCTTATCAGGTACCTTAATTATAACTCGGTCAGGCACAGTAACTATAACTTGTACCCCTTTTATAGATTATTATTATTTCTAGCAGCGGACCTTAATTCTTGATAAATAAAATTAAGAATCGACGAAATGTTGAAATCACATCTCCCAGGGTGTTGGCTTTCCGAAGCCGCAAGTAGCAATTGTTGGACATTGGTCGCTGTTTGATTATCATAATCAAAATGACTGAGAGCTGAGATTGAACATTTTCAAGATTGAATAATGACAGACAACGTAAACCGTGCGCAATATTTCCAATTTGGATAATATTTGGTTTAAAAATGCTGTTATGATGAAAAACATAATTAATTGTGTTATTGTGTTGCCTTGTTGTCCAATGTTGATTGAAAAGGTTTTTATCACATCAAGTGTATGTCAATTTGTAAACGTCAAACATTTTTATTTAGCAAACATTAATTGTTTATAAGACAGAAGAAGATAGATGGTCTTTTTATACCTATATTACTATCATTAAAGAGCATAATTTTAAGTAGTCTGTTTTGAGTGGCAAAAACCAGTAGGCACTTGTATGAAGATATTGCATAATTATTTTGAAATCATATATATTTGATACCCGATTGGCAATCACAAATAATCGTAAAAAAATCTTTACCCATATCGGTCAATGTATTTTATTAATAGAGTGCCTCACGATATCAAATTAGTGGCTGTTAGAGAATTCGATAAGCATTCACGCTTGCCGTAAAGCTTAGTTATAAATCTTGCTGTAACTTTAGCAAAGGGCCCAACCGATTAACTGCACCTAAACTAAACTTAATAACGGCAACATTTGTAATACACCAACTTCAATTCTCCAATTAGCGTAACTTCGATGAAAAATTACTTAAATATTTTGTATTAAGTACACTTCCTTTTATAGCGTCCATAGCCGAGTGGCTCGCGTCAATATGATCTACATATGCAACGACGGGAGCGGTCGGGTAGTGGATGGGTGTCCGCTAGTGGCAAAATTTTATGGGTTATTTATACCGTGCTTCGGAAGGCACATGAAGCCGTCGGTACCGGTAGTTTTCAATTGTGAAAGCAATCGTTAGGCCTTGTCGAAGACCTTCGGGTGGCTTAAGAACATTCGACACTGGGTTGGCTACTAACCCCTCCACCAATCAAGTTCATCTATCAATGAATTCCAACATAATTTCACCTCAATATCTATACTACTAACTGCGCGGCCACTAACATCAGGTACAGGTTAAGTTGGCCCGTGCTTGGTTGGAAGTTATATGATTGACAATATAATGACACCATTACATCAAATTTTCGAGAATCAGATCAGATGCCACGTTATGCTACCCTTGCCTATGAAAGCGTGGAAAACCGTTGTGTTGGAACTCAAGATGATGACATGACATCTTATTATTATCAGTTTATTATTATGATGCATATGCAACAGTTTGTTTACCTATCAGCCTGTAGAGAAAGTCCATTATGGGCGTTATACAGAAAAAAAATGTACTATATAATTGTACTATATTATTATCTATCTATCCTTTATTTTTGAATTTGTCTGAGTTACCTCTTTGGTGTTATAAATGAATATCAGTATTTTATATAATTCTACTTCGTGAATGGCTGACGAGTGATCCTGTCTGAGCTATCAGCGGTGTCGTAAGAATAATCGTGACTTATTATCAGGCACTACTTACGTTAAACTTAACATTAATTTCGTGCTTATTTGTAGTCTTAATAAACTACCGCAATAATTCTAAGTTCTACCTCAACTATTGTGTATTCTGTGGT
This sequence comes from Carterocephalus palaemon, assembly GCA_944567765.1. Taxonomy (NCBI): domain Eukaryota; kingdom Metazoa; phylum Arthropoda; class Insecta; order Lepidoptera; family Hesperiidae; genus Carterocephalus; species Carterocephalus palaemon. Next base: position 5,045,761 of record OX155643.1, on the reverse strand, counting down.
AAATGTTTGCTTTCAGTTCTACTCAGTCAGGTATTATTTTTTACTGTGTCGCAACTCTGGTCACCACCTTTTTATTGCAATCAAAATGAAGAACGAGTTATCTGACGCAGATTAACACACGTTTGGTTCATTGACCTTTCGATTTTTCAATAACAAGTCACACATATCAATCTTTTAAAATTTATTGGCATATTTATCTACTCAGCGTTTCCTGAATATTGGTTCGTTTTTCTCAAGTACCCAAACTTTGTTATTACGAGTATCCCAGGGAGCTACGAGAAGTTATGTTATGAAATAATGTCTTGATTTCATCTCAGTCATAACGCTTTCTCCGTTTACAATTGTTTTTGTGTCTGGTTACAATTGCAACCAATTATTCATAATTGCATACAATATCAAGCCAAATTTTTGTCATATACCATGAAGAACACAAATTAATAAAACCACTGTAATGAAAGATTGTCATGTAAGATAAGATTGTAAAGTAAATTGATGTTGTCCTCAAATAAGCTAGTATTAACTATTATGCAGTACTTATGACTGACGTAAAGGCTGGCTGCAACCCATTAGTGTCCCAAGGGCTCTTCGCACAGCTGAGACGGCCACGAATTAATTCCACAACGCCGCTTCAGTGCATTTTAGCGGTTTGGTTAGTGGCCAACCGGATTGTCGGAAGACAGACCCGTTGGCGCAATCGGTAGTGACCCTGCCTGTTGCGCCAGGGGTCGTGGGTTCGAATCCCACTCAGGACAAATATTCGTGTGACGAACACTTGTATTTGTTCTGTGTCTGGATGTTAATATTATCTAATTAAGTATGTATTTAAAAATATATATGTATGTATATCAGTCTCTGACACCCATATCACAGGCTCGCGCCTACTTTGGGGTCAGATGGCCGTGTGTGAGAAGGTATTTATTTATTATTATTTATTATTTATTATTATTATTTTATCCATCACAAGGTCTCCGATAGGGCTTAAGGATTGTTATCTTCCGACTCTTCCGTGCGGAGGGCAAGTTAAGCAGCCACTGAGTTGGGTCCTTACCCCTCCGCTTATCCACACTGGAGCAGCGTGGTGGAGTATGCTCAACAGTGCCCCGTGCCAAACATTGGGACGCCAATGTATCTTTACGTTCTGGGTACTAACTTCTTTGCTACAAATTCTCAAGCCCTCGGTAGGCCTAAGCAGCTGGTAAGCTGGCAGACACACAGAAAACAACACAATGAATATCCATGACCCGAGTACAAATATATATCTGCGAAATCAGATCAGAATCAGCCCAGGTTCGAACCCAAGACCCACGGTTCGGCACTCAGGGTCACTCACCACAGCGCCACGGAGTCGTCAAATTGAATTCGGAATGTACATACCTACTAATATACATACTCACCTTACATAAAAAATATGTACTTGTACAATTCCAGCGGCAACCACTCACTATTAACTGAATGATTTACTCACACTGACGATACTGACCATAGATTTAATAGTGTGTCGATGTTTGAATATTCTGCTCACAGATGCCTTACACACATACTCCTAATATTGCTAACTATTTAAATTAATTTAACATATTTTTTAACACATTCCTGAATATATGTTTGATCTATATTTTAATGAAACTGTAGGTATATGCGCGTAGAGTAAGACGAAACTCAAAACAATCATAGATACAGGCTTATAATATAGGTAATAGTTTACGCCTATATCCCATTGGGGTGTGCAGTGATCAGAGACAGCCAAGCCTTATATATCATTCTTAATACATACTTCCTTCGATTCTTCCTCAGACTAAGCAGTAAGAAAAATAATATAAAATAGTGCACTAAGCTTTCATGTATTGGTAATTTTTTTTAGTCTGATACAGCATTTTTTTACTATTTATTGTTTATATGAACGGTACATAACCAATTACACTAACAAACACAAAATTATTAACATATAAACTAACTTAGTCAAATTAAATATAAAATTTAATAGACGATGTTCTTAATAAATTTAGAATAGAATAAAAATAAAATAAAATACATTATAATAACGTGAAAAAAGCTTCAATGTGATTCACTGAATTTTAGCAGTAAACCATAATGTCTTTCCACGAATCAGCAAACATATCAAAATTAGGAAACGTTTCCAAGATAGCATGACATTTGAGAGTGTACGCGGTATGGGCGTATGGGTGAGTGCAAGCGCGCAGTACAGGTACAGTTGCGTCTGGAGGGTAACACAAGAAATGTTTTCCTGCGGCACCCGAAATAGTTGCGAATTACGTTTGCTGCGGCCGGAGGTTCCAGGAAAACCAAAATTACTTTAAAAACTACTTTAATTAAAATAAATTACAATTTGAACTTAATAATTAGCTTAAGCGATTCCTATCGATGTTGGATAAAGAATGCTTCCCTACTCGAATAGTAGTGTATTTATAGTATCAAGAGACGTCGCGATTGATGAATTACATAATTAGGACAAATATGTTTAGATCAAAAACTGGTGTGGCGGCATCAGCATTCTTCGTGATCTGCGTCAATGTTGAACTGCAAAAGTAGACCAAATACGTTGCTGAATTGCATATTAGTGTTCTACAAACTATATCGACGGTGTCAGCGCTCTTCGTTAGGGTTCCGCTACGTGATACGTAATTCCTCCACCCCGAGAACGGCAACTATTTTAGAATGTCAAGAGAAAATGTTGCCGGCATCTGTTCAGCTTTCTCTTTTTTCCCTTCCCTTGGGGTTGACTCCTTCGGTCGCTGGCTGTAATCATTTTCCTTCATGCAGCGGGTCCAGAGATTGTATCTTCGTAACGCGAAGACGACGATCACCATACCTCCAATTGGTAGAAGTAGTGAGTTGTACTCTCGTTTGATGTGGAAAGGAGAGTACGTAGTGTTGGTCAACGAGTTTCTCCATCGCTTCTCTTTTCAATGTAACTGTAGTAAGTTGACAGGACTCCTTCAGTGCTTGATTTGTGATTACTTCTTGGATGTAGTCACTTTTGATACGGACCTGAAGGGTTATTCTTCATCGCAGAAATATCAGTTATTCAACTTCGGACATTCTGTCTCTATGTACACGAATAATTTCTCGTAAGTTGCTATGAAAGGAGAGGGAGGGATGAGGGCTTGGTTATCTTTCTTTGGTGCTACACATATTTTTTACAGTTCGAAATTATTTCTAGAGGTTATTGGAAATTTGGAGTTCTTAATATAATAATATGAACCAGGTTTTAAACTACCATAATATACACTACATTCTAAATTGGGTACATAATCTTAAGTTCATTTTAATATTTCTATATCTATCATTGTATTTTACAGCATCGTTCTAATCGAGATTGCCGGTTATACTTTTTATGACTGATACTAAACTATGTACAAGACCTTTTTTAGGCTGGATTGGCTATAGTGTTAGTGGGATCCTGTAACAAATTAGCAGTTTTATGGCTGCGTTTCAGTCGTGATTTGGCAACGGGTCCGCGTTTCTTAGAAGTATAGATATGTATAGGCAAGTTGGCGAGAACAGTGTCTTGAGTGTAACGGGGTGCTGTTTTCTGTCGACTGGCCAGGGGGTTTTTGATGAAAACCTGTTGGTCTGGTGAGTAATCTATTTCAGATTCTCGACTTTTGTTTCTATTCTCAATTAAGTGAGTGCGGGTGGCAAGAGAGGAGTCATTGATTAAGTCATAGACTTTTTTCATCTGTTCCCTATGGGTTTGAGTATATTGTTGTAAAAGATGTTGCGTAACGTCGATGTCAAGACAGTCTCTGGGGTCAAAGTGTCCGGTAAGTAAGTCGAATGGTCGGCACTTAGTAAAGCTGTGAATCGAACTATTGTAGGCAATTATAGCGTATGGAACAAGATTGACTATCGGTTGATCTTTATGCTGTAATTTTAAGATCCTGAGGTGTTCTAGCAGTGTAGAGTGAAACCTTTCTATGTTGCCGTTAGCGTTGGGGGAATGAGCTAGAATTTTGTGGTGATTTATTTTATGAAGCCGGGTAAATTCAAGGAAAAGTTGATTGGTGAATTCAGTTCCGTTGTCTGTAATAATCGTCAGTGGTACACCAAAGTGAGTACAAAATATCAACAGAGCTTGTAAAATGCTAACAGCTGTACCATCACGTAACTGATAAGCCTGACCATATTTTGTAAAGACATCTATGAAGGTAATGTACTTTTCACCCTGCACTGTGAATAAGTCCATGTGAACGATTTCAAAGGGTTTGGTGGCAGGTGGAACTAAATTAAATTGTGGTCTGACTGGGTTCCTATCATATTTACTTTGCCCACAAATTGTGCATTCGTTAATGTATTTAGTTATGTGGTCTTTCATTTTGGGCCAATAAAACTTATTTGATAACGCTAAGTAACACTCATTTATACCACGGTGGTTGGTTTTTCCCTCATGATAATGACGTATAATTTCTTGCTGGCGGAGATACTCTTTTACATTTTCTATTTCGAATTTAGTGAGAACAAGGTTCATAGAAGAACTTCTAAATTTATCCTGTAAAATAGGGATGACGGAATACATGGCGAGAGTGGGGTTAATTAACAAAGCAGTTTTAATTTTGGGTTTTACATATTCTTTTACAGCATTTATAACATCTGCTTCTAGGTTAGACCTTGAAACCTGTATACTAATACGAGTGTGGGTATCAAATGGTTTTGTCACTGTCGGCTTCTTTTTAACGTCATTAACGATAGTAAGGTATATCTGTCGGTGAAATTTGTTGAGGGGCTCGTCTGTGATAGGGATTTCTAATATTTGATTTTCATTGCTGGTGTGTACGGTTTCGGTCGAAGAGTCAACTCGGGTACGCAAACATTCAGTCGGGTTTCCTAATAAGGAACTTATTTCGTCGGTATTTTTAATTAAAGTATTAGTATCCTCATTATATAATTCTATTCGCGAGAGCGCGTCTGCATTCGCATTACTTTTGCCTTTTTTATACACAACTGTAAAATCGTATTCACTTAGTTTCAGCCTCCAACGTGTAAGACGGGAATTAGACTCCTTTAAGTTCATTATCCACTGTAACGGTTTATGATCACTTATAACCTTAAATTTTCTACCAAAAAGATACGGTCTAAAATACTTAGTTGCCCATACTATGGCGAGGAGTTCCTTCTCGATCGTGCTGTAATTTATCTCACTCTCATTGAGTGTGCGAGAGGCGTAACAGACGGGTTTGTCCGAGCCTATTGGACCTTGCGATAGTATGGCTCCTATGGCTACGTTAGAAGCATCTGTTGTTAGATTGAACTCTTTAGAAAAATCTGGGTACTGTAAGATAGGATCGTTAGTTAGAAGTGTTTTACATTTTTCGAAACAGTTAACGTATTCAGTATCAAGAGTAATTTTTCTTCCTTTCTTGAGACATTGGGTCAAGGGCTTAGTAATACGAGCGAAGTCTGGAATGAATTTTCGGTAGTAACCGAGAAGTCCTAGAAACTGTTTAATTTCCTTTGGTGTTTTAGGTATAGGATATTTTTCTATTGCCGATATTTTATCTGGATTTGGCTTTACACCATCTTTGCTAATGAGATGACCGAGGTAAGCTGTTTCACGCTTAAGAAACTCAGACTTGTCCATCTGGATCTTAAAGTTGGACTCTCGAAGTCTCTGAAATACTTTCTCTAGGTTGATCATATGCTCTTGGAGTGAAGTACTGAAAACGATTATATCATCTAGATATACTAAACATATATCGTTCTGTAGACCTCTGAGGACGTTGTCCATTACACGCTGGAAGGTGCTGGGTGAATTCTTCAACCCTACTGGCATTCTAAGAAACTCGAAATGGCCTTGCTCTACGTTAAAAGCGGTCTTAGAAATGTCCTGGGGATCCATTTCTACTTGGTAAAAGCCGTTCGTCAGATCTAGAGTAGTAAAGTACTGACACCTCCCTAGCTTGTCGAGGACGTCACTTATGTTGGGGATAGGGTATCTGTCATCTATCGTCTTCTCGTTGAGTTTACGAAAATCAACCACAAGACGCCATTTTTGTTTGCCGGATGAGTCTAATTTTTTGGGTACGACCCAAATTGGTGAACTCCATGCAGAGTCAGATGGTCTTATTATACCCTGTTCTAGCATTTTCGTAATCTGATCCCTAACCTCTTGTCGGTGAACAAATGGATACCTATAGTTTTTACTATACACAGGAACTTCATCCTTGGTCCTAATGCGGTGTTTTATTTTGTTAGTGAACGTTAAAGGTTCGCCTTCAATATAAAATACGTCAGCGTAACGAGAGCAAAGGGTGGTAAGGTTAACCTTTTCCTCTTCGTTTAAATGTTCTAATCGCAACCGCGACACTACGTTTTGCGCGCGCGAATTTAGCTGATCAGTGCGTATGCACTCAGTATTAAATAATTCCGCGTGTGCCGGCCGATCGAGAGAGAATATTATGTCGTTAGGTGTTGGGTTCTCGACTTCAATGTAACCGCGCTGATTAATAACGGTGGTAATACATTCATGTATAATGCAATTACATATTATTTGTTCTCCAATGAATACATCGCCGTCGGTTGTATTAATGGGTACGCGGATAGCTTTTGAAGTTCCGGCAGGTATAATATCTTCATATAAATTAACATTACGCGAGTTGTACATTTTAATAGGATTCGACGCTGAGTGTGTGAATAGCTGTCTCTCCTTCAGATCTATACGGGCTTCCCATTTACCTAACAAATCTAAACCTATAAGCCCGTCGAAATAGTCATGGAAACGGTACAAGAATAATTTTATATTATCTGGGTCATTAAATTCAGCAAAGCATGGTAATGTTATAGAATAATTATTTCTACTGGTTGCATGTACGTTTGTTACCTCAAACGGGTCGTAATGAAGGGGAAAATGACCGAAATACTTCGCAACAGCTTCGGGGTTAATAAAGGATTGATTGGCACCGGTGTCTATTAAAAATTTTAATGGAGGGTTATCTATCTGTATGTACGGTAGTTGCCTTTGTGTTTGTAGGTTTAATTCTATCCTGGTTTTTGTGTAATTGATTCCTCCTGAAAATCCTGTTCTTCGCTATTGTCTCCTACCTGAGGAGTATCTTCGTTACGTAAAGGGTAGTCGTCAGATATATAATACGCGGTGTCATAAGCATAGTCAGGGGCATAGTTAGTAGTGTAGTAGGTATTGTCATTGTAAAAGTAGGTCGGTTCTTGGTAATAGTCATATGGGCGGTAATATGATTCGTCGTACGCAGCACATTCATTAACATTCATTTCGCGAGTTTTAAAATAATTACTTGGAGGAGGGTTTCCTGACCTTCTCCAATCATGACCTGACGTCATAGGAGGAAACGGTTTAGGAGTAAATCTCTGTACACCGCTCATAGGCTGGGGGTTCTGGCCTTGAGGTGGATTGTGGCGAGGTGGTAATCTAAATACATTACTGCGGGGATTATAGTTCGGGGGCGGTGCACCGAATACTCTTTGGGTGTGCGTGGGCATGCGGTTATGCTGTATAGCCTCGTTAAATTTAAATGGCTGAGGCGGAGGTCTCATGGGTTGGTGTCCTATTGGTACCGGCCAGTTGGATGTAGGAACATGGGGTCGCTGTGGGACTATGGATGGTGGATGATGGGGTACCTTGGGGGTCGCTATATTCTTTTGTGGTTCGTTACGTTGCTGTAAGTACAGTACGTTCAGCTCCTCCTGAACGTACTCGAGAGCCTTCTCGATAGTATCGGGGCGCATGCAACGTATACGTGACCCAAGGGGTTCTTTAAGGCCACGAACGAATGCCTGCATGGTAACCCTTTTATACAAGTCGCGTTTTGCAGTAACAGTAGTAGGTACGGTCTCGTGTAAAGTCACATAAGTCATAAGTGTACTAAATAGGGTCTGGCAGTGTTCATAGAAGTCTTGGGGCGATTTATTACCTTGAGTGGCTAAGGAGAGGTCATTGTATAAAGTTATTTCATCACGTTGGTCAGAAAAATTATTAATTAAAGTTTTACGAATACCTGCCCAACTGTCAGGAATTCCATTTGAATTTAAAGTACAAGCGGCAGTCCCTGTTATTTTATTAAGTATTCCGTTCAATACGCAACAATTAGAAAATTCGGAACCTTTTTCCGTACTTAGATACTTAGCAGCTAATTGATCGCATATACTTATAAACCTAGTTAGCACATTTGGATTTCCATCAAAATCCGGGACAAGGCGGAGTGCCTTAAAAATAGTGTCCGGGTCGTGTGCCATCGTATGTGACTCTAAGCACTCTAAACTAATATCTGATTGATTAAATAACTCTAAATCTATATTCCTATTACTATCGATATCCCAGTGAGTCTGACGGAATTCAGACCCCTGGGCCCTATCCGATCTAGGGTGGAAAATGTTGGAAAATTACAGGAGTAACGGGAAGCAACACGAGAACAATTCAAGTGCACTTACAGGGTTTTCATTTCTGGCCTTCTGGATGCTTCAATGTCTGGATGCTCTTCCGGTTGTCTGCAGCAGGTCCGTAGGTTCTGGATAACTCGAAGACGGGGCTGGACAGCCTCCCAGGCGACTCACGACGTGGTTTCCGAATTGTGGGTCCCTAGCTATCGTGAACCGGCCCGCGAATTATTCTGCCGACTGCGCCAATTACGTTTGCTGCGGCCGGAGGTTCCAGGAAAACCAAAATTACTTTAAAAACTACTTTAATTAAAATAAATTACAATTTGAACTTAATAATTAGCTTAAGCGATTCCTATCGATGTTGGATAAAGAATGCTTCCCTACTCGAATAGTAGTGTATTTATAGTATCAAGAGACGTCGCGATTGATGAATTACATAATTAGGACAAATATGTTTAGATCAAAAACTGGTGTGGCGGCATCAGCATTCTTCGTGATCTGCGTCAATGTTGAACTGCAAAAGTAGACCAAATACGTTGCTGAATTGCATATTAGTGTTCTACAAACTATATCGACGGTGTCAGCGCTCTTCGTTAGGGTTCCGCTACGTGATACGTAATTTGCGCGGTGCGTATAAGTTAATCAGTTTGTTGTGTAACTCCGGAGCGTCTATTTAATCCTCGAAGGATCTTAAACACTGTTATCAACTAATCGGTTCTCCTGTACTCCAGTGAGTTGTAGTTGAGGCACCTGAGAAGGAACGCAGTGGGATACAAGAACGGTAAAATGCTATTTTACTTATGAAATGCTTTTTGAAACTTTTCCAGAACTATGTATGTACTTAGACTGGTATGTTTTCTAGACGCAGGCGCTGGATTCCAGCTGGCTATGTACCATCACATTGTACAGAAGTCTGATAGTAAATTACGAGTGTTCTAAAATCCCTTTTGCTTCTCAGAACAAATTCATGCCACTTGTTGTTGTTTTTCTTTCATTACGATAGAAATGTGTTCATGGATAGCAGTAATGTATGTAGACTGAAATTCAATGGACAAAGTATGCCATGAGTGTCAAATTGAGATAAAAAGTTTAAATGGTAATGCATCGTAATAAATAACGGACGATACTCAAATGTGATAAAGCTCAAAAACAAAACACTTTTTTTTTATTTACAGTGCCAACGCAATGCCAATGCTTAAGATCTGAGTATTTAGGTAAGTACTTACAAATCAATAAATACACGTAACTTGTGAAGTGCGAGTAACAATCTCGACAAAGTGTCACGCGTCAACAGCTCAAGACTACCGTCACTGGAAAAACACCGTGTCGGTGATTGAAAATCAGCCAATTGCATACTTCTCTGCTTATTGCATCAGTCAGCAGTGCACGTGTGCCATTTTAGGTAGAGTTGATTTTAGTTTTTAACATGCTTATATTAGGTCGACTTGTATGTAACTCACAATGTAAGGGAATCTAAGATAGCTAATTTAACCATCTTCCAAGGATCGTAGCGTAATGAAAATTGGCAGCTGTATGTACTTCTGAAACATATACAATAATATGGTACTGTCGAACTGATCTGATGATGGAGCCGGAAGATATTAACTACTATATAGTGGAAGCTAAGATAGCTCATTTAACCATCTTCCAAGGATCGTAGCGTAATGAAAATTGGCAGCTGTATGTAGTTCTGATGACAATACAATAATATGGTACTGACGAACTGATGTTTTACCGCGCTAAAAAGTCTACGTCACTCTCCACCCTCCTCACTATCTCCACACACAAAAACCATACCATATAATAGCTTCGTTGCGACGTGAAAGCCGGACAAACAAACAAACACACTTTCACATTTATAATATTAGTATGGATATTCTTGTAATGACTAAACTGTTAAAAAATAAATTAATCATTGTTCGTTAGTTTTGTTTCTGTGTGTTTTGTGTTATACAGTGTTTTGTGATGGTGAAATAAATGTATTTTTATGTCTACGGCTAAATGTAAGTACCATCAATCCGCATACGAGGAGCGTGGTGGAGTATGCTCTAGACCTCCCGCAGATTTGTGTGTGGAGGAGACCCACTCCCAGCAGTGGGACGTAGGGACGCCTGTGTCATATATATTCGCAAGTCCAAGTACAGTTGCACTTGAATATGAGCAGCATCAACGCTTCCGCGCCCGCACTTTACTTGCGGCTAGGAATGTCCTTTGTCTGCTCCCGTCCCTCGCATGTAATTATTGTACGGGAATAAATGTGTTGTACCAATTCGGCATTCTTATTCCAGACACCCAAACACACCCTTGAGTAGACACAGCCATACACTTACAGGTTGCAGCCTAAATGTACCTTACTAACTTGCGAGTAATATTATAATACCAACCGTAGCAACACCTATTAAAATAAATACCTAGTAACAGCGATCTGGGAAGATACAAAACTATGCAACGACGATAAATATCTTTGTAGGTAATAATGATGTAGAAGTCGTTATATGTTTGTTTATTCAAATATTTATTCTGAAGACGTCATGAAAAATTATTCTATTGTTATCGCTAATGTAATAGGTAATTAGCTCAAATGATGAAACATGTAATTAGGAATATCTTATTACCACAATTATTTTCAAATGAGACCAATTAATTTGTCATTTCCCTTAAAACCACGATATTGTCACTCTTTTAAAGAACTTTCAAAAAACAACGAAAATCAAAAGTACTGCTTTTAAATCTTACTTACCTACTATCACTTACCTACTACCATAATCTCACTAGCTCTTACAAAATACATTAAACAGTCTTAGTTACCTCAGTCCTATACATATAAAATTGTATACTTTGGCTCTTATCACGGGAATGATATGTGTAGAGTGTTTAACTCGCCATGAAGCAAGTGAATACAGTGTCGAACTTAGTTTTGTCATGATCTAAATTCAGATTTTGCAATCATTTACAAGTAGATGTTAGGTATCGCCTACGGTCTATAATCTAAAATTTATATAGTTACTCCTTATACATTGACGAACCTCTCACTCATCAAGGCTTCAATGTAAAATGGAGATCTACTCATATCTCATGGAAGTAAGTGGGCATAGTAATTTCCCGAACATTAGTTTAGATTTTAGGTTTATAATATTACATACCTACGTTACAGGGCGGGTGGAATGCGTAATTGCATTTACCAGCGTTAAAAAAAGGTATGTAATATTTAGTCATATAGTACCTATATACTTTTATCACGTGTTAAGTTATATAAATCCAAAGTTTGAACTCCAAACTTATTGATTGCCAAAATTTTTAAACCAGTATTTTAGAATTGAATTAATTTGTTAAGATTGATGAATCGAATAGGTACGTGATGTATGCTCACGATAGTAATTAAAATCAAGAGAGTAGCCAATACGTCACTAACCATGGAGATGAAATCATTTTGGTTTATCTAGAACCTCCATTGAACACCCCCAGAATAGCGCCCAATGTAGCAACCACAGGATAGAATACATAATAATACCAAAGTAAATCTATAAAATATTGACAGTGGGTACTTTTTATATCGTTAACCTCCACTAGAGAGGTTTTTTGAAAATTCCAACCCTGCAGAGGTTACAATGGGGGTTTTAGTATGTATGAAACTTCAACATTTCTCAAGCTACACGCATAAAAATTGATATTTGAGCTATTAGTTAAAAATAAACATAGATGTACATCACCTTTTCTTTAAATTATAGGTACCCTAAAAAGAGGCTAAGGCACAAAGTAGATATTAGGTACAGAGATTAAGCTTCATAGGAACGTGCAAATCGGTTGCACTCCTACAAGCACGCGGGACATCTATGTGTGGCCACTGGCCGCTTGTCGCGTACGCGGCGAGACTGGAAAAAACCGGTTGACGCTGTCACATCAAGTTGAAAATCGCAGGGTAATCGCTACGCACATTGTTGGTTTTGTTAGTTGCAAGTTTGAATATCTATATAATAAAAATGAATCGCAAAATGTGTTGGTAAGCGCATAACTCAACAACGCCTGGACCAATTTGGCCAATTCTTTTTTTTAAATGTTCGTTGAAGTTCAAGGATGGTTTTTACGGCGAGAAAAATTTGAAAATTCATCCCCTAAGGGGGTAAAACGGGGGTGCAAAGTTAGTATGAAGCTTTGCCGTTTTTGAAGTTAGTGAATGTGTAACGCGAGCGAAGCTGCGGACGTCCACTAGATATAAATATAAAAATAAATATAAGTATGTATAAGTATAAGTACAAGTACAAGTACAAGTACAAGTACAAGTACAAGTACAAGTACAAGTACAAGTACAAGGACAAGGACAAGTACAAGTACAAGTACAAGTACAAGTACAAGTACAAGTACAAGTACAAGGACAAGGACAAGGACAAGGACAAGGACAAGGACAAGGACAAGGACAAGGACAAGGACAAGGACAAGGACAAGGACAAGTACAAGTACAAGTACAAGTACAAGTACAAGGACAAGGACAAGGACAAGTACAAGGACAAGGACAAGGACAAGTACAAGTACAAGTACAAGTACAAGTACAAGTACAAGTACAAGGACAAGGACAAGGACAAGGACAAGGACAAGGACAAGTACAAGGACAAGGACAAGGACAAGGACAAGGGCAAGTACAAGGACAAGGACAAGGACAAGGACAAGGACAAGGACAAGGACAAGGACAAGGACAAGGACAAGGACAAGTACAAGTACAAGTACAAGTACAAGGACAAGGACAAGTACAAGGACAAGGACAAGGACAAGGACAAGGACAAGGACAAGGACAAGTACAAGTACAAGTACAAGTACAAGTACAAGGACAAGGACAAGGACAAGGACAAGGACAAGGACAAGGACAAGGACAAGGACAAGGACAAGTACAAGTACAAGTACAAGTACAAGGACAAGGACAAGTACAAGTACAAGTACAAGGACAAGGACAAGGACAAGTACAGGTATAAGTATAAGTATAAGTATAAATATATATACTCTAATATAATAGACTAGCTTTTACCCGGGGCTACGCCCGCGTGGTCAAAGGGAATTAACAATGACTTGTGTATCATATACGTGATTCAGAACTTGAAAATGAATTTTACTAACGCCATCTATTAATAACATTCGGAACTAAATATCTATCAAATAACAAAACATCGATATCTTCCCATGGGGATGTTTTACCGCGGTAAAAAGTAGCCTACGTCACTCTCCACCCTCCTCACTATGTCGACACACAAAAACAATACCATATACATAATAGCTTCCTTGCGACGTGAAAGCCGGACAAACAAACAAATAAAAAAACAAACAAACACACTTTCGCATTTATAATATTAGTATGGATATAAGATAAAGATATAGATATAAATCTAATATATAAAATTTCCATGTCACAATGTGTTGTTTGTTGCAGTACTCCTCCGAAACGGCCTTACCAATTTTTACCAAATTTTATATGCGTATTCAGTAGGTCTGAGAATCGACTAACATCTATTTTTCATCCCCCTAAATGTTAAGGGTAGTCCACCCCAACTTTTTTTTTTAAATTTTTAGATAATTTTTTTTTTATGATACAGCATTAGAAAATACATACAACCCTGAATTTTCAACCCTCTACGATCAACCCCTATTTTTCCATCGCGATTTTTATTTTTAATAATTTCCTACTTTTATTGAACGTTTTCGATTATAAGTAATGGTAGTCGTAGTGGTAGTGGTAGGGGTAGTGGTAGGGGTAGTGGTAGGGGTAGTGGTTGTAATAGTGGTAGTGGTAGGGGTAGTGGTAGGGGTATTGGTAGGGGTAGTTGTAGTCCACACACTTACATGAAGTTCTCCCAAAATATTCAGTAAAAATTATTTATATGGCAAAACAACGTTTGCCGGGTCAGCTAGTCTTATATATAAAATTTCCGTGTCACAATGTTTGTTGCAGTACTCCTCCGAAACGGCTTTACCGATTTTTACCAAATTTTATATGCGTATTCAGTAGGTCTGAGAATCAACTAACATCTATTTTTCATCCCCCTAAATGTTAAGGGTAGTCCATCCCTAATTTTTTTATTTTTATTTTTAGACAAATTTTTATTTTTGTATTTTTTTATGATACAACATTAGAAAATACATACAACCCTGAATTTTCAACCCTCTACGATCAACTAAAAATTATTTATATGGCAAAACAACGTTTGCCGGGTCAGCTGGTCTAATATAAAAACGTGGTATTAATAATTGGTTGTATATTGTACTGTGTGTATGAATAATGCTAGAAAAAATAAAAATATATCATACTTTAACCACACTTTAACTATCCCAAGGAGTGCAATAGGTAAGTAAATATTTGATTATTACTTTTTCAAGTAAGTACCTTTATTTTACGGAATTATCCTTTTTTTAATAAGAAATGTGTACTACACAGTGTGTTTTTACCTTTTTATTATTATTACAAGCTTTTACTAAGCATTTGTAGGTATGTGGGTGGGTTGGTACGCAGTGGCGGCGCCATGCTTCCATGGGTGAGCATGCCCAGTTATGACTTGCCCATGAGTACTTATCCGCATTTTTTTTAATGTTGTCCCAACATTACGATTAGGTACGAGCTGCAGATAGCGAGAATACATATTCACAAAACTTTAACATCCATGACCTGAGTATACAAAATATCTATCCACACTGGGCACGGGTCTCTTCACCTTCTCTTGGAAATCTTGGAATGAGACAGTCCACTCACCATCATAATTCATAACCGAAACATTTCACATGAATGAACTCTGTTCCATACAATAGCGACATCTAGTGAAAAATACTAGTTATATGTTCGAATATCGACTGCGTAAACCATTCTAGTAACTGGTACATTTAAAGAAACACAGATGGCGTAACAGGTGACGAATATTTAAAACAAAATAAAATACGAATAATTTACAATTACTCTTTCACTCTACAGCTATTATGACATCATAACGAACTTCAAACATTGTTACACTGAAACCACCAATACATATTGAGCTAACTTGGATGCAAACTTATACTTAATACAAATATTTTACCTTTTGCTCCAAGTCACTCTACTGGAATAATTTTCACATGCTCTCAATGAACAATAGTCTCCAACAAAGCACTAAAATGTCACATTTTCAATTATACGTTCACTTTCACATCTATGAAGCTACAAAAATTAAATTATGCAAACTTTTAAGTTCGTTGCGTGTCCAATCATAGCGAAATAATACAAATAAATTATTTGACTTTGACTTTGATTGAAAAGTTTTGACATTGGTTGACGTTTGAGCAGCGTGGGGTTGCCATGTCTTAAGACTAGATTTATCCCGTAATTTTTCAAATAAATAGTATGGAACTTTTAAATCCAAGATAAACTATGTGTCCAATATGTACCACTAACCAGATTTTAAAACTTCTGAATACATAATTTACTAATAAATCTAAATGGGTACTTAGAATCTTATCATGTCTAGTCTAGTACGGTTAAATGAAAATATATTTTTGTTATACCATTTAGATTGTGTTATTCGGGTTATTTTAAAATAAAAACGCAAATTACATCAAGATAAATTACATTTATTGTCCTAGTTGTGTACCAAAAAACTGCCCATCATTTTTAAATTTTACCCTAAAAATAGACAGCGCATTACACTCTGGCAAACAATCAAGGCTTACCAAAAGTTTTCGATCATTAGTTATGATTTTTCACTATTCATCCATCACAAATGTGTCATGTATGAGAAACAAATCATTGTTAATTCCCTTTGACCACGCGGGCGGAGCCGCGGGCAAAAGCTAGTATGTATATAGACTGCGAACCCGGGCTTCGTAGCTTGGGGTTTGCGCTAGCTAGTTTAGAGGTTGCGGGCGATTGCGCGACGCATCGCGAGTCGCGCGGTTTATAGGTGATGAATGATTGATGTAATTCTGTTGCCTTTAGTGACGTTACTAAGTGGGTTCGGTGTTAGGCAGTCCTGGGTTTTTTGATTCTATGGTGGCCCCGCCACTGTTGGTACGTACTATGTGTTTTAAATTTAAGTATTGCAAGTGAGATTTGAACCACATCCAGATGTCTTATTGAACTGAAATTTTTCCTGCGTAACTTCGGTGACAGTACAATAATATGATAGATTATAACCTGACGCTGCAGCTAGGATTTGATATGCCATGTGAGTGTTTCCTGATACATTACTTGAAAAAACTATATATTAGATTTAGAATTTTCCATACCATAAAAATAAATAATTCAAATTCAAATTCAAATTCAAATTCATTTATTTGCACTAAAATTGGTACAGTAAAGTTCTTAAATTTAACAAATTCCATCAATTTTAACCACTCTGTGGCATGCAAATATACATAGATGTCAAGTTAATAAGTTAATAGTATCTGTCATTAATTAATTAAGAAAAAAATTTAAAATATTATTATTACATTCATGTCATACAATGCAATTCGATTTTATCTAAGAGAATGATACAATTACAGTCACTTTCCACAATAAAGATTCAAATAATACATTCAAAATGATGTCATAATTTCATAACTATAAGTCAGTTTTTGTCTCTCAAAAGTTCTTTTACTGAATAGTATGATTTTTCTAGTAACCAATGTTTAAGTCTTTTTCTGAGAGGCCTTTCCGGGAGACTTGTGATGTCTTGTGGTATTGCATTATATACTTGAATGCACATACCTTTGCAGTTTTTTTTTAAATGCTCTGTGTTTGGGCATTTTCCGTATACTAGCCTATTTGGGTTTCTGGTATTCCGTTCATATATATCACTTGCTTTTTTAAATAGCGTGGGATTTAGCTTGACATATAATACAAGTTCGAAGATGTACATGCAAGGTAGTGTCAGGATTCCTAAGGTTTTGAATAAGGGTTTACATGAGTCTGTACAAGTCATCCCTCTGATAGCCCGAACACATTTTTTCTGTGCAAGAAATGCCCTGTTAATTTCGCTTGAATTTCCCCATATTATGAGCCCGTATCTAAGGGCAGATCCTACATATGCATGATATGCTGTTATTACAGTATTAGATGAAGCTCTCTTACGTAATTGGTTTAGAACATAGATAAATCTGTTTGTTTTGCTGCATACTTTATCTACGTGAGCCTTCCAGGTGCATCTATTGTCAATTAAAATACCTAAAAAGTTGACTTTTTCTGCTTCATTTATGTATTGTTTATTATATTGCAGCTTTACTTTTTGAATTTTTTTATTCCTATTACGGAATTGGATAAAATTGGTTTTGTTTATGTTTACATTCAGATTATTATTGTTCAGCCAGTTTATAACTTTGTCAATGGTAATATTTATGTCCGATTCAATGTTATTGTTCATTATAATTGAGATGTCATCCGCGAATAGAATACATTTGTCTGTAATAATGTCAGGGAGGTCGTTAATGTATAATAGGAATAACAGTGGTCCAAGCACACTGCCCTGCGGTACGCCATATTTGTTTGTCTTGAATATGGATCTATGTGTTATTATTTCAGCATTTTTGTTGACATGCTGTATATCGACACATTGCTTGCGATCACTTAAATAACTTTGTAACCATTTATGTGCAGGTCCTCGAATTCCATAATTGTCTAGTTTTTGCAGCAGTAAGGTATGTGAAACAAAGTCGAATGCTTTGCTCATGTCAAAGAATACGACGACTGGCAAATGGTGACTATCGACCAAATCTACAATTGTGCTTATTAAGCTGTAACATGCGTTAGTAGTGGATTTATGCTTTTGGAATCCATACTGTTCGTGTTTTAGGATGTTAAACTTTTTAAAGTATTCTATCAATCTAAGATTCATTGCCTTCTCAAAGATCTTTGACAGAATTGGTATAAGGGTTATAGGACGGTAGTTACTTGGATCTTCTTTGCTGCCTTTTTTATGTAGTGGCTTGACTATGGAAAGTTTAAGCGGTGTTGGAAACCATCCATTTTCGAATGATGAATTTATCAGATGTACTAGTATAGGTGCTAGTTCGTCTTTAGCAGCTTTAATAATTTTCGTAGATACTTCATCTATACCTTCTGCGCTGGTGTTATTTAACGACGAGATAATATTATTTACATCCTTAATGTTGAGGGGTTTTAAGAATATGCTACCAGATAGCATCTGTTTATTTGTGTTTTTCAAGCACTGATTGTGCTGCGTTGTCCTGTTTGTTATCTGTAGGTAATAAAATATTAAAAAATAAAAATTATAAAAATAAAATTATTAGAGTAAGAAATTTGTAAAGTATGTTATTTTCTATTTTCTATTCTGTATTGGTTCTTATTGTAGTATTCTTTTTATATTCTGAATAATAAAACTATTTAACAAATGATTTCTTTAATTTCTCTTAACCTGTTGTGACAACCCTACCAAAATAGGTAACAATTTTGCATGTTCTTAAGAAGCTTAATCTCTGTACCTAATATCTACTTTGTGGCTAAGGTTTGTACGAAACTTCGTTAGTTCTCCAGTTATATCCATGAAAATATTTATTTGAGCTATTAGTATTAAAAATAAAGCAATACATACGTCATATCACCTTTTTTTGTTGATTCCACCCCTAAAAAGGGGTTAACAAGGGGGTAAAAAATACTTTTCATCCTGGAAATATATTACTTTGCAAATTTATTGTCTCAGTGCCTTTACATAAAAATAATCTAAAAAAAGCTATTTTTATCAATAGCCGGTCTTTGCGGCTTAACACTATTGCTTAGTTAATAATTTTTCGTGCTGCATGACGACGAACGTTTCTATTAGCTATAGTGAGTGACTGACTTCAATGTAAAATGGAGATCTACTCATATCTCATGGAAGTAAGTGGGCATAGTAATTTCCCGAACATTAGTTTAGATTTTAGGTTTATAATATTACATACCTACGTTACAGGGCGGGTGGAATGCGTAATTGCATTTACCAGCGTTAAAAAAAGGTATGTAATATTTAGTCATATAGTACCTATATACTTTTATCACGTGTTAAGTTATATAAATCCAAAGTTTGAACTCCAAACTTATTGATTGCCAAAATTTTTAAACCAGTATTTTAGAATTGAATTAATTTGTTAAGATTGATGAATCGAATAGGTACGTGATGTATGCTCACGATAGTAATTAAAATCAAGAGAGTAGCCAATACGTCACTAACCATGGAGATGAAATCATTTTGGTTTATCTAGAACCTCCATTGAACACCCCCAGAATAGCGCCCAATGTAGCAACCACAGGATAGAATACATAATAATACCAAAGTAAATCTATAAAATATTGACAGTGGGTACTTTTTATATCGTTAACCTCCACTAGAGAGGTTTTTTGAAAATTCCAACCCTGCAGAGGTTACAATGGGGGTTTTAGTATGTATGAAACTTCAACATTTCTCAAGCTACACGCATAAAAATTGATATTTGAGCTATTAGTTAAAAATAAACATAGATGTACATCACCTTTTCTTTAAATTATAGGTACCCTAAAAAGAGGCTAAGGTTTGTACGAAACTTCGTTAGTTCTCCAGTTATATCCATGAAAATATTTATTTGAGCTATTAGTATTAAAAATAAAGCAATACATACGTCATATCACCTTTTTTTGTTGATTCCACCCCTAAAAAGGGGTTAACAAGGGGGTAAAAAATACTTTTCATCCTGGAAATATATTACTTTGCAAATTTATTGTCTCAGTGCCTTTACATAAAAATAATCTAAAAAAAGCTATTTTTATCAATAGCCGGTCTTTGCGGCTTAACACTATTGCTTAGTTAATAATTTTTCGTGCTGCATGACGACGAACGTTTCTATTAGCTATAGTGAGTGACTGGTACTCATATTTTGGGTTGACATTCTTAAAAGTGCCTACCTTCCTCTTAGATCGCTGACATACCAACTAGGGCGCTAATATTACAATACTTTTTGGAACAAGCTGTATTTGCTTATCGTAATTACTTTGTGCGCTTTACAACGATGTACATAGAATAAAAAGCGGCTCGAAGGCTAACGGGCACAAATATATGTAGCTCAGTTATTATGTAAATAAATTATGAGGTATGTACTTCATCTGAAGAAGTGAACACACACAGCGATATTCTAATTAACCTTGATCTAATCACGAGGAAAACTTGTATTTCATTATCGTTTGCACACGTTTTATTGAAAATGCCATCCAACTTTGACGAAGCCTACAGAGACTTATTAGTTTTTATTTCTTATTACTTAATTTAAATATAATTTGACTGAATGATTGTTTAAGTTTTTTGTTACGGGAGCCATGCAATTTTCCGGGTTCATAAAAAGCCATAGTCACCTGAAGTGAGGACTCCATGCTGCTTTCTATATCTGTGCAAAATAATAACATCGATTCACCATTTTATTGAATAGGAAAAGAAGCAATAAAATTAATCGATTAAAAATAAACAAACCAATAAAATTAATCGATTAAAAATCAAACGTGAAAATCAAACGATTCCTGT
Organism: Carterocephalus palaemon; assembly: GCA_944567765.1. Classification (NCBI taxonomy): domain Eukaryota; kingdom Metazoa; phylum Arthropoda; class Insecta; order Lepidoptera; family Hesperiidae; genus Carterocephalus; species Carterocephalus palaemon. Next base: position 5,024,924 of record OX155643.1, on the reverse strand, counting down.
GAAAGTGTCAAAACTCATTTTACAGGCAATTTTACTCTCCAATCTGTATACTACATGTATGCAATAAATACACTCAATCCACTATTCCGTTGAGGAGAACGAGAAGAAGGACAAACCAACAAAAGAAGAAAAATTCGATTAAAAATAGAATGAAAATTAAAGATTTTTTTACATTTCCACGGGAACTTTCAATTTCCCGGCATAAAAAGGAGTCAGTCTCTGTCCGAGCTACTCTGTATCTATGCAAAAAATCACGTCGCTCCATTATTCTGTCGAGGAGGAGAAGAAGAAGAGGACAACCCATCAAACACACATTTATAATAAGGGTTAAAATAATTTAAAATGTAATTGAAATTTCATAAAAAGTCGAGTGCCGAATACAAATAATATACTCACCTACCTGTGTTTTATTTTCTTGAGATACTTAATAACATGAGTGCTCGCTTCGCATTTCGTAAATGTCGTCGGACCCTTTTTTGTTGCTGTTAGCTACATGGGACGAAGAGGACAAATTTTTTGTCAGCCATATTTTTTATAACTTAAATTGATGTTTGTTGCTTAGTAGCATAATGTTACATTAATCCTTCCTGGTTCGTGATAAACACGTGGAAACACCTACACGATTATAACCAGCTTCATGTTATCATTTGTACCTAATTATTAATCGTTCATGTTGAAACATGATATAAGTGTCTTTTATTAAAATCATTGCTTTTCATCTTAGCCTTACGTAATGGTTTTGGAGAGTAATCTTGATCATCAACACCAGTCGGCCAGAACAGTCGCCACTCTCGGAACAGCTACTTTTTCTTTGAATTAATGGATGGTTGCTTCCAAAGCAGCGCTTATCCAAATACATAACTCTATTTACATACTACACACAATAAAATAATTACATATTACATAAATACACACATAATATTTCATATAATTACATAAATACACAGAATAAATTTAAATACACACGCTTTTCCACACACACAAACACACACACTTTTTTAATAGAAACTGACACGAAACCACAACTATCTTACTACAGTTAGAAACCTGAGTTCAAGAAAGTTGTTCTTCCTGAAGTTTTAAGTTTATACTTATCTAGCTATTTAAAATTAAACAAGATCAATAAATCAAATCTGACCGAAGGTCTAAATTAATAGCCGCCCACTAGGTGATCACGATCGCGTGGCTATTAGACACAACACCCACTTAGAGATAGATAATTACTTATTTTGCTATTTTAATGAGGAATTCATACGTGTTATTGGTATTTTATTATCAATTCATGCGGCTAAAGAATCAGAAACCACAAGCGACTAATGCGTATGCATTGCATAAATATAATTCATGGAGTGTTTCAGAATCCATTAATAGCGTTCTTCATAAAAATGGGAAAAAACAATTTCCTTTTAGAGCGGCGCGATGCCACCGGCCGCGAGTTGGCGGATCCACGACGGATCCTATGGTGATCCTTGTCAAGGCGAAGTCAAGGCAACTTTGACAACTTAGTACCCTCAGGTGGTCGGTCAGTTTGTTTATGAAGATTATAATCAATAAAACATAAGCATTATCTTCTTTTTTGCTGATATAATCATAAGTATAATAATTTTATTGAAAGCCCAATAGGAACATAATATCTTAATGATAAGTTTAAGGACTGTTGTTTAACATTATATGATTTTTACTCGGTAGTGCTTTACTTGGTTTAGGTGGTCGATTTATCGAAAAGGTTTAAATCACTCAGAAAATATTCCACACCGGTATGTGTAGATGAAAGCTGTTGCCCAATAAAAGATTTAATTTATTAGTATGTGCATTGATTTAACTTAAAATCAAATACAAGCAAAATCAACTTTCATAATATGTACCTACGTAATATTTTTTTAATTCACATTAAGTAACTATACATTTACATTAAATCACGCATAGAAACAATATCATTTAGAATTCTAGTGTAATCGTTTAAAAACGGCTACAAGTTTTTCACTCAAACGGTTTCTCTCATAACCCGGATTTAGAGAAGCATGTTTTTACACTAAGTACCCTTAGATGTTGGCTAAATGGCGATGATTTCATTTATCTGTTGAAGATCCTTATCCACATCCTATTTGTAATGGATTTATATAGCTATACGAGATTCAGAAAAAGGTCAATTTAAATATTGCCCTACGATGATTAAACTAAAACAACAAAATGCTTATCTCTTGTAACACCACTGAAAAACGATAATAATCCAAGGAATAAATAAATATAATAATAAGAATAAATTAAGCGGTGATGAATTTTCTAAGTTATGTGCGATGTTGTTTAAACTTGCTATAACGGTGAAGGACACATCCCTCCCATTCTGAGGAGGACCGTGCCCAACAGTGTAACAAAGAAAGGGTTCTGATGATGAACAATAATAAATACCTATCAGTAAAACAGTCTATCCATTGTTTTATAATAAAAATTCTTCAAATACTATAAAACACCTAACTAAGAACAATAGTAAGTACTACGGTAAACTGAAGGTTGAAAAAACAATAAGTTCTGGTGAAAAATCATGACATTACCACAAAAGTACACAAAATTTACATGAACAACTTGTAATCATCAGGTTTTATACAAACCACAAATAACAGATGCGCTTAGAAAATTTGTTGGTGATTGTAGAGATACCAATGAAATTAGAAGGTAACTTGAAGAATCCAACTAGATACATAGTACATTAATAATATTGGCTTAATAAAAGTATATAATCATTAATACAATATTTTCATAATAGAACTGAAAAAAAGAACGGAAAAATGTGAAAAGGTGAGCATTAGGTACGTGTATCTTCAAATCCAGACTCCGAGCTCAAAACCTTAGAACGATCAAAGCATCTAAGACGTTCCAGATCAGCAGTCACGCTTGCGACCAGCGACAACTAGACCTACGAAACAGTAAAGCAAACAATTTAAAAATAAATTTCCATTGTTTTAAAATATTTTCTGCACTTTTATAAAAGAGTATAGAATTTTGTCGGAGATGAAACCGACTATCATCCTATTCTCCTTAAGATAAATAAGCCACCATTGCAAAATATGCAAACGGCAGCAAATATGACGTACGTCAAACAGATCGTGTTACAGTACTCCCAAATTAATAATGCGCATAGAAATCTTCGTTACTGTTCGGCAAAGGTCGTATTCCCCGAGCGTCGGAAGACGATATGTGTATAGAGTGGTTAAGTGCATTTTCTTAAAAAATGGTTTTCAAACACAGGTTTACATTAAAATCTAATCATTATAATCTCAGTTCAAAAGTATTTACAGCACTGATCATTCCAGAATAATATTAAAATTACAAATAATTAATCAGAATCGTTTAAGATATTACTCAAAGTTCGTCGTGAAATTCCTGTAGCTTTTGTAACACGGTCCTGAATTTTTTTAAAATAACCATCATGGTCTCTTTCGAAAACATTGGCTTCATTTAAGAAATAAAGGTACACATTAAATACTATTTGCCGTGCTTGTGACTTAAGCGGCTTTCCACGTTTAAATTTATCCATTCTGGAAGAATTAGGCATATTTTATTTCTTGTATTATTGCATTATGTACTAATATACTTTCTAATATTATTTATTCCTATATTGTTTTATATATTTGTTTCTTTATGCATGTGTATCTTTCTATTAAAATGTATATAAGCCTAAATCTGATTTTATAAATGTTTTTTTCTGGTACTTAATATGTATTTAACGTGTGTAAAAATGTTAGTGTACTTTTGAGAAAAGAATAAAGACGTCAGCTGTCACGCTGAAGTAACAAAACGATTCGGTGGTTTTATTTATTTCCATCGCCAACAGTTAGTATGTTATTTTACAAAATAAACTATTTCAATTTGAGTAAGATAATTAAAGTTGAAATTAAATTCACCTTTAAAAAAACAAAACCAAGAAGGGTGTGTAATAGCAGCTCTTTAAAATTCACCAGTATATAAAGACGACTGACGGACCTTTGACTGACCGGCGACAGCCGCCGACCAACCGAATTGTTTTCAATTTTTTCACATGATTTGACATATGACTTTGACTCCTGTTTCTTTCGAACAAGGTGCAAAATGCAAGTGCATTGTTGAGGGCTTTCTCCGATTCAATGATTCGGGTGTTTCCGGGAATACGACAATTAGCGAAGATTTGCATGCGCATTATTAATTTGGGAGTACTGTACTAATTTAGGCAGCACAAGAAACATCCCAACAGCGCTCTATTCGTCACACTCGGACAGCCATACGTCACCAATTATTGTCGCTCGTCGGAAGCGTTGGGAGGCAATCTTAAAAGTCAAGGGCAGCCCACCTTACACTGGACCAATGTTAACTTGTGTTATTTAAATATCAGGACAGACAAAGCGACGATGTCGAACGAGACTCCTTTCGAAACTCGCATTTTTTCTTTGAAGGACAGTTTAGTTACATCGCATAAACAGACCACTATGGTAATTTGCCACTGATTTCCATTTACTAGTACTGGTATCTAGCTACTGAGGCCTAAAGGCGATATGCGGAAAGGTTTTTTTGAGCTTGAGACAAGAAAATTATAGGTGCTTTTAATTTTCCTCTGAGCACACGCTTGTTATTATAAGCTATAATTTCGGATTCTAAACAGCATGATTATACTGTTTTTATAAGGACAATGGGTAGATTGGCCCCAGATTTATCCGGTATGTCACTTGAACAGGTAATTCAAACGCAGTCGGATATTGAACAAGAAATTCTATGACAATTTATTCCCATCGCTAAAATATTAGATTTTCAACAGACACTCCTGACTTTTAGGAAATGACGACAGGATGACGAACAACGAGAGAATTTAAAAAGTCTTCACATTGACTAGCCTACTGCAAAGTCCAAATGTTTCTGCCATTATAGAAATATAAAGCCTTACATTTGAAAATTACATTTGGTAAACATTTCGAGTGATATGTAGAACGTCTTCTATATGCAAGTCGTTTTATATGGGTTAAAGCTGAAATGTTAGACAAAATACTAACATTAATGAAGAATGATCCATGGAAGAAATTGGAAGTAGGTGAAATTCCAATTTCTTTGCATGGAAGTAATAGATCCGCCTTGATGCTCACATTCCAGCTCCAACTAGATTATGATTTTTCCTTACTGTTCCATTTATTTAAAATACTTGGATTTCACAACGGATCATTTGCTCCTTTCACAATACTTCAGGCATCGATTTCTTGTTCTTGGTGACTGCTTAAAACGATACCGTCGACGTAGATTTGAATACTTTTTGGGACTATGTGGTTGTGGATCTACGAGCGCTTCCACGGATGGAATAAATATTAATATGTAGATTAAAAAATAAAGTGTTTATCAATTAAAGATGTCTCTTTCTCAATTCAGACGCTTTGTTAATTAAAGATGTGGTTTATGCCTACCTTAAACTATCGATGGATAGTCCCCTAGCGAGATTGATAAAACGTCGGGTAAGAAACTCGTAAACGGAATAAATGGTCTAAAAGTGAACTATAAAAGGCTGATGGATTGAAGGACGGATCTTACTCTGTTCCTTAATTACTTTAAGCGTATCTGCGCTGATTTGAACTCATCGATCGAACAGTTGATGAATAGTTATCAACATGATTGCCGTGGTAAACTTGGTCATCGGATACTTATCGTTGAGATATTAGAAAGGAATGTCTGCCAGTCAGGAAGCGACAGGCGGAGAGGAATCTCCCAGAGCTTATGATCATAGAATGATTGTACGATGAGTCGAAAGCGAATAATTGTGTGTTACGTCAGAACGATGTAATGTCCTGTTTCCGCACTGAATGTGTGTTTTTATAACGGCGATATGGTTTTGGTTCTTAATATACTCGTAGACGTGGGTCTGTTGCTTTGTGTTCTCTATTAATTTTTAAAAGCTTTTATTTAACTTCACTCGTATGTATTCATTCATGTATGTCCTGGAATCTTGCAATCAATATTTCACCCACTTCCACTGAAGCTATCGAGCTGAAATTTGGCACACATATTAGGTTCCGATGACAATGCATGAAAATAAAAAAAAGTTATAAAAGCTTTTTTTTAAAAAAAATTTTTACAGTATATTATTTATATAATGAAAGTCATTTGTAGCAAATTGAGTGATTCAACAGCCATGCAACAAATATGGATAGGACTAGTACAGAAAAATTATGATAAGAATACTTGCTGATGCCACGGATTGGTCCATCCATCCACCGTGTGAGTAATAGATACTGTCGCCATTATTCTTCCGATGTTTCTGAAAAGTCTAGTAGATCAGGAATAAGAATTCAATCACTGACACCCACACCACCAGGCTACAACTGTATAAACATTACCATATTACTTATCACGAATTTCCTAACTATAGGTACGATTTGTGACGCGAATCGTAATTGAATTGTGCAATGTGAATCGCGGACAGCAACTGAATGGGAGACGACAATTACTGCGTACCTCTTGCTATTATAAAATTTACTCATTGCGTCGGTGCTTCTTTAAGTAGTCATTTCCAATTGTTAGCAGCCACTTCTAAAACATACTTGCTTTATAACTCACGATAATAGCTAACAACTTTCAACACTTGGCCCATGACCACTTTGGTGCCAATGGATACAGCCAAGTACCTATATCGCTTAATGTTATAACAATATACTTTTTGTTCAATAGCTTTTAGTCTATCGTTAGAATCGAATAAACTTCAGGTCCCTTTTGGGGTTTACTCTACCCATAGACGTCCAAATGTTTTGCACGGGTCTATCCCACAGACGCAGCTGCTCCCGCAGTCTAGAGCATCTAGCTGCTCCAATACGGATCGGTGGAGGGGTTAGTGGCCAACCCAGCGTTGAATGTTCTCAGGTCACCAGAAGGTCTAAATTTTTTACCATTTAAAACGAGCAGGACCAATGGCTAAGCGTGCCCTCCGAGGCACGGCCCATAGAAAATTTGCCACTAGCGGTCATCCACAAATAGACCGCGCCCATAGTTTCTTAACTCAGGTATGAGCAGCTGCTCCCGCAGTCTATAGCATCTAGCTGCTCCAATACGGATCGGTGGAGGGGTTAGTGGCCAACCCAGCGTCGAATGTTCTCAAGTCACCAGAAGGTCTAAATTTTTTACCATTTAAAACGAGCAGGACCAATGGCTAAGCGTGCCCTCCGAGGCACGGCCCATAGACAATTTGCCACTAGCGGTCATCCACAAATAGACCGCGCCCATAGTTTCTTAACTCAGTCGATCTTTGGAGTTATTTGTATGGATAGTTATTTGGTAATAATAGAATAGACGATAGTTAATTGTCAATTCTTGTGAGAATGCACGATGTATTTATTAGGGCTATATGATGTTTCACACGAAATAATAAGAAAGACGATAACGTGCAGATGTCATAGCCGTGTAACCAAAAGGTCTTTTGGTTCTCATAGTTTTTAATGTCACTCGTCAAATAACGCCAGCGGCTTATATCGGATTGCAACGGTTACAATGTGATGTAAATAAATATGACCAAACCGTTACTGACCTACACAAATTATTGCCCAAAACTGTTTTCTCTCACGCATCCTATTGAGTGACCAGTGAAAATACATCAATAATCAACTTGACTACTTGGATACTACCAACTAATAACACCTCAAAGGCTCAAACCACTAGGAGAATTACCACTCCATATAGTAATGATGGTTAAAGGGAACATTGGTTATCAGTTTATCAGTAGGTATGAGCACTATTTAAGCAGATATTAGTAAGAGTTAGTTAAAATCCCTTTCCAAGTAGTTAGCAGTTGCGTTGCTGACCGGCGACTATACTTAACAGCACTGGAAACGTTGTAAAGCAATTTTAGATATTTTCTGTTGTGGGAAGGACCGTGCAATGCAGCTAAACAGGTGCATTGGGCATACCGTATGTGTAGGCTGCAAAGGAGTTCTAGTAAGTAGTTTTCCCCTTAGATGGTTGGAGATCTTTGGAGGATTCCCCCAAAGGAGGTTTGGAGGTTGTTTAAACATTAACTTTGTTTAACATCCCAACCCAATGTTAAATCATAAATTTTAATAGGGCATACTTCTATTTTGCGAACTCCTAAGTTCCAATCACTACGAACAGAACTAACTAAAACTAACTATTCAAAACATTACAGGCAGACATCAATGCCGTATTGAAGATGATCTTACTTGTTATAAATCGTTCCGAATTCAGGCGGGTCACGATTCAGTTTTAAATGTCGAATTATTTTATTTAGCATCTGAAGATCGCGCTCACTTCAGATCAATTGACCTACTGCAAGTCAGATCTCTATATTTCTTGTTGAAGTGGCTTAAAACTTCCTTAGTATGAATACATCACAACATGGAAATAGCTAGTAAATCCGTGTTGTGGGTTAAATAACTGCTATGAGTGCTTATCATAAATTTTATTCAGCAACTTAAAGCTTTTTCCTACATCCACATTGGTCTCCCCTAAACATGGTAAAAATTAAGAAGTTAATTTAACATGAGTGACGGTTATCTAACCGTCACTGCCAACACAACCCTTTAACCGCTCGATAATCACAGTATAATGATATATCATACCTTTTACTGTCACAGTAAAAGGAGTGAGAGGACACCCGTCCTACCCAACAGATTCGATTATAAGCGGGGATGAGTAAATAAATTTATATAGAAATTCAGCGAACTAGATTGAATTATTAAGGCTTGTATAAATAAATTTCAGGACGATAAGAAGTTTTTAATTAGTATAGGAACATCATTAATAGTCATACATCCGTAATTATTTCAATAGCAATAGTCCAGTCTAGTATTTTGTGATCAATCAATGTATTTAATTTCATTTAGGCGTTTATTGCGCTTTCAAATTCATGATCCCATTCCTTGTATGTTCTGCTGTAGTAAACCCACTTTTCACCAGTTTTGTTTAGGTCCCATGTAATTGTTGGTGAGCCTCGTATATCTAACCCACGCAAGCGTAGCTGCGGTACTAGTACTTGTACTATTAATAAGTAAAAGATAAGATTGAGGAAAATAATATCACTTGGGCACAGGTACCTACATATTTATTCACAGCAATGTTTTAAAAGTGTTTTATAGCTTTTTATTTGTATTGACAAGTTTTTATTTCCACTTAGTAACATGTATTGCATTGAGAATGCTTATCTTTATAAAATATTAGGCAGAAAGTTATGCAATGACTCCTAGCTATCCCTAAAAAACACTTGCTATCTTAAAATAGGTGGGTACGTTACTAGCTGTATGCTTGTAGGGTACTTGAATCTACCTTTTGGCATGCAGCGCAGCTTCTTTCTACCTCTAGAAATAGTGAATGTAACCAAGAATTAGGTATTGTCGACTTCAAAATAGACAGAAGATTATTCTTTTGTCGATTTAACTGTAAATTTATAATTATTAGGTATCATTTTGAAGAACTGAAGATTTTATTAACTTAAATTAACATTCTTATTTACCTACTTTATATACTTAAGTCTTCATAATTAAAACTAATTTTCTTAACCCTAATAAAAATCATTTGAAGGTCCATCCAGTTCAAAGTCGTATTCAGGGAACTGTGGCCCGACCTTGGTGAACACTGCAACAAAACAAAAGATCCTTCAAAGTTCAAAACAATTGAATATCTTACAAACAATGGTGTTACGTTATCTGCTGTTAATTGGACATAATCACGTATTCTGTCGTGCGAAGCTGAATACAATTTTTGTTTGATATCTGATTAAGAGGAGATCCGTGCCCAGCAGTGGGACAAAGAAAGGGCTGTGATGATGATGATGATCTGATTAAAGTAGGAAACGCAAGCAACTTCAGCAAATATACTGGATAGATACTGTACCCTTGTGCCTTGTCGAAGACGTTAGGGTGGTTTAAGAACATTCGACACTGGTTGGCCGATAGTGAAGGAATCCTATTCTCCGCAAGGAATAAGAAAGTTAGAAACGCGTTATTCTAAATGCATTGCATTAGAGGATGTGTTTTGAGATAAATAAAAATAGGTGACACTTAACTTCATCTTCGAGTTAAGTTAGCTACAGGCTGTCACATAAGTATGTGTTCAGTGGTGGTTCAGTGATTTCAAAAGCAATCATATATAACTTACAGAATGGTGTTGCCGACGGATAAATGGAATCGGCGAATTGATGTTTCGGCACTTGTACGGGTATCGCGATAGGCTTCGCAACTATTTGAATGATTGGCTGGATCGGTGGCGATATTTTCGGTTGCACCGCGTGGACGCTTGGGCCGATCTTAGAGACGACGGCATTGAACCCGTGGACTGGGTCTGCTGTATAGTCCACTGTGCGAATGGAACCGTCTGGCTCGACGAGGGAGTATTGACCTGAATTACACACAGACAAGGATTACACAGAGATAAGGTAAAGAAGAAAACCTCTCAAGTACGTGTCGGTCCACAACGATGCGGTCTCCCGTACACGTAGTACTGTATGTACAAATAAATAATTTCACCTTGCGTACCCTTCTCAGCTTCTCCGTGGTCCAGAATGAGCACTAGTAGTTCAATTCATATCATTCATTCATATCACTATAGTTCAATTCAGAGCATAGCGAGGTTTTTTAATAATACTAATTTATTTTAATAATACCAATCATATTTTTAAATTTTTTAATGTTTTTACACTCAGAACTACTATTAATGAATAAATAGACATCTATATAATAAAAATGAATCGCAAAATGTGTTGATAAGCGCATAACTCAACAACGCATGGACCAATTTTGAAAATTCATCCCCTAAGGGGGTAAAACGGGGGTGCAAAGTTAGTATGAAGCTTTGCCGTTTTTGAAGTTAGTGAATGTGTAACGCGAGCGAAGCTGCGGGCGTCCACTAGTTTTAAATAAATTTCCCTATGAATGTCTACGTGAATAGCGTGAAGCTCGAAAATACGAGTAGGTATGTGTCTTATAAGGATACGTCTCTTATGATTCAACATACATTTTTATTATTTGCTTGTAACACACATTCTGTTCAAAATGTAGGTAGGAACCCTATGAGAGACAGACAGACTGAGAGCAAACGCATATTATTGGATTATTCCTATCCCCCTGCGGAAAGATAGGGTTCCATTGAAGAAGCGAAATCTTAAAAACTGTGTGCTCATATAGTTTTCGGTTGATTGATGTCAGATATTTTAATAACTATCGACTAATTTCTCTAACACAACACCGATATATCCATAAAGCTCTTTAAGATAAAAGATCCTGTAGTTATTAATGCATAAGCACTGAGGGAAATCCTGCAGTGGAGTCTTTATCATTATTATCCGTTTTAGCATTAACACTATAAGTTAACTTCTATTGGTTCTATTTAGAGTATCTGCCCCAAGGTACAAAGTACCATGTCTATCATACATATTTATATTAATAAGCAATTTTGTTCTAGCTATGAAGGTATTTCCAGTTTTCTAGATAAACTTTTCTACAGGCAAAGATCTTTGTTCTCAACAGTAGTAACGCATCTGGAACAGACTTGGTACGACACATATGACTTGTGTTTATGATGTCGGTTCTCATGGGCGACAGCGAAAGGGTGGTACTGTATGCTATTTTGCTATTTTGTGTGGTGCATAGGTATTCAAATCTATGATTCAAACTTCTGACAACCTTTTACAACGTCCCCATCCCTGGTCTCATGCTGAGACTTGACGTCGCCGGTACTGTGGTCTGCCACTCCGTAGTTGAACGCGTATCGAGGATGATCCTGAAAACGAAAAACTTAGAACCAGTCTCTTACTAACAATTACTAACTTGACTTTTACTAACACGAACTAACAGGACTCACACTATCACTAACAGTCCCTGCCCCATTTCTCATACCCTCTAACGAACTGACCAAGTAATGTTCTTATTAACTCCCTCTGCTAACTGGACTAACCAATATCCTAGTCCCTATTAGAGTGTTGTTCAAAGTCAGTCAGAGTTGTCATAGGCGGCAGCCGATGGGTGGTGCTGCAAGATCTTTGCAATTTCACATCCATAAAAAAGATTCCCGATTGGTAAGGACGTTCTTTGTTCTCTTACTTTTATGGTCGCAGGTCATCGAATCATATATCTATACGTTGCTATAATATACTCTGTAATCATGGCAATGAGCAAGAAGCTACTTCATCTAAAATAGTAAAGCAATATCTAGAAAACCTGAGCCTAGTTCCAAAATTATAAGAGCAGGAATACAAAGAATTAATATCCGATTCGATGAAAAATGTAATACGGTAAGCAATATCTTACGTAGTAATCTTGGTATCCAGATCCGTAATTGGGATTGTAAACTGCACTTAACTTAGGTCCAGCTTGTACAGCACTGAATGAAACTGCCAACAGAACACATTTGTACCACATCTTTTAAAGCACTAACACAAGTTGCGAACCGAAGAAAAGGCTGGTACGACTGTCACGCTGAGAGTTTAGTCCCTAAATACAATGGTGGAGGGTGCCGAGGCATTTATAAGTGGCCTTATTCGTCTACCAGCCTTGGAGGCTGCCGAAAATTATTTCCACGGGAGCTCGGCGTCTTATGCAGGTAATTGAGAAAATTTTCGCACGCCACAATGGCATGTGGACTGGATTGCGACATTATACGATTTTATGGGAGCCGTGTACAATGACATCGTCTTGTCTATCGTTAACTCAGAGACTGATGCAGCTGAGCTAGATTAGTATTCTTTATTGGTTATAATAATTAGGCGTGAATGATGAATGCTAAAAATAACTTCAGCGTAGCCTTTATTCTTATGGTTATAGCGATCTTAATTATAATCCGAAATAGAATCGCAAAGCCACTAGCCCAGTGGCTTTCATCAACAGGGTTAAGCAACGACGGGTGCGGATGGGTGACCGGAGGCCGCTAGTGGCAAAATTTCATGGGCGCTAACGTGCTTCGGAGGGCTAAGCCGTCGGTCTCGGTTGTTTTCAGCTTTGTCGGAGTAGACCATCGGGTAGCTTGAGAAGCCACCGGCCACCAATGCGCATTGGAGAAGTATGGTAGAGAATGCTCTAGACCTCCCGCTTCAGTGTATAATAGTGGGACGGCTACGGGTTGTAACTACAAAGAGCTTCTCTCTTGCGTAGTATTGGTTCTGGCAGTAGTGAAATGCATCCGACCAAAGCAAGCTCGATTCTCATAATAATCTGAGAATAAGCAACTGCTTGAACCTACACTGTCTACCTACCTGTCTGTACACATCTATAACCAATATAACCGAATATTACGCTAACACCTGCTTTGCCTGCTTGTCTTCTTTAAATGCATATTGCTGTAATACGATACTAACGTAACGTATGCTGCTTCTGAGTGTCCTTTTTGTTTTCACAACCAGTATCTCGCGCCACATTCAGGCTCTACCACCTAGTACTAGCTCAAACAATACTACCATTGTTCACGAAAGCTCCGCAGATAAATCCGTCACACCGGACAAGTTAAGGACTTATTACAATACTTTATAAATAGACAAAGATACTAACGGATATCCCTATTGACAGTCGACTGACATTATCTATGTTAAGGTTAATTTGATTTGAAATAGGAAATATGGTAAATCTAATAGATATATCTCTAGTATAGAGTAATAAATCTATGGTAAATCTACTTAATTAAGGACCAGTCAAATGAGTACCTACCAGAAAATACAAGGCCTGTTGCAGTAGATATTTAAATCCTAATGGAAACCTTAAATACAAGGCAACACGTCGCGATATAATGCACCTAAAATATAATAAAAAGAATAACAATGTGAAATAAGTCGCAAAAGGATTTCTCACAGTACCTACGAGTACTAAGACAGTTGCTGTGAGAAATCTTTTTCAGAAAGACAAGTTGCAGCCAGGACAAGTTGACTTCAACAAAAAGGTAAATAAGTAAATAATTTAAAGTTAATTTAATTTTAGAATTGTTCATTATAGTGATATTGACGTCAATGGTGATAAGAAAATAAACTCCAATTAATTTTTGGAACGATAATAATCATACAGGTTACTTTTTATCGCCTTATGAATACTTCATTTACAAAAAATAGCAACGACTATAACAGGAAAACCTTTGCAATATTCGAGAATTCTATAGCATTCTATAGTAGGTATTGGATTCTTCTTTACTCATTAATAGATAACAAATTCAACTAAAACATGAATATTTACAGTTGAAGCTACCGGCTTATTCACGTGTGATTTAATTCGGAAATAGTCCGACTAGTTTCCGACTTAAATCACACGTGAGTAAGCCGGTAACTTCAACTATGAATATAGACACTCACGAATCGTTCAGTAATAAAATGAATATTTACATTAGTAACGAACAGTAGATTTTTTTTATGAATTTAAGATGGCAAACGAGCTTGCAGCACCACCCATCCGGCCCATGACAACTGTGACTGACTTAGAACAAGACTCAAATAGAGACTGGGATCGTTAGTCCAGTTAGCTGAGAGAGTTAGTTTGAACATTAGTTGGTCAGTTCATTAGTGGTTAGAGAACTAGGGACTGTCAGTGATAGTTAGTCCTGTTTGTTGGTGTTAGTAATAGTCCTGTTAGTAATTGTTAGTAAGAGTCTCGTTCCAAGTCAGTCACAGATGTACTTATTGTTACCCTTGAGGACCTTAGGATGGTCGCCTCTCAAAAGAATAAGAATTATTTCCTGGGTAAATAAGTCTACATTGGATGTGAATTTTGACTCCTGCAACATTCTCAACAAAATATTTTTCCCGTTATTTTCCACGTCATTTTGAACGAAGTTTCGAGTAACTTTTGCATTGTTTCACTATAAGTGGCTACGATATTTGATTAACACTTTATATGTATAAGTTTTTTATATCTATCAATACAAAAAAAGACAGTAAGTTAAATGTCTTTGTATAAGCCAGATTCACTGCTGAGACGGCTGAGACTCAAGACACTGCTTAAATTAGGTACTCCATTCTTTTTTGTGCATCAAAACAATGCATTTCTGCCTGTTTGCCCCGGAAAGCAACTCAGTAGGTAGTAGTATGCCTACATTTCTTTGATTAAACCAAAGTATATTTTTAAACCTACTAAATTAGGTATACTAAATACCTACAGAAGTGATCGAAAGTACTAGTGACTCCCTCTAACAATAATAAGCTGTACTAAACCGAGCGTACCCATCTACCCATGATTGGCAATGAGTACTGCAGAGTATGAGAGGAGATAGGCAAAAAGTACTGCAAATAAAAATCAGATGGCGGTTCAGATTTCAAAGCAATGTGTGGTAATACGTATTGATTTAAAGACGATTATTATCTATTAATTACGTGGTAATGGTAATACGTACTTCACTTCATAACGTTCTCGAAGGCATGTCATAGATATATATATTAAGCAGCTGAAAACAAGGTAGGTACTTATTATTGAGTATTCTGCGTAAAAACCTTTAAAATAGTCCTCCAAATATGTGATTAAAAATAACGTTAAGTCTTGAAACTACCTATAGAACCGCAGGTAATAATATATAATAAAACAACAACCATTTCGGGTAGTCAATTTTATTGACTTTATTGCACAACTTATTTAACAACAAATAAATTAACAGTAATAAGTATAACAATATAATAAGAATAACGTTTCATAAATAACACAATTATCTTCAACCGAAGACAGGTTCAGGTACCTCGTGTAGAACATCAACAAAAAAAAATAACATAAGTTGAACAAATCGTAATACCTCGAGATCGTAAGAAAATTATCTAATTATATTGGTTTTGATTCAACATAATCATAAACTTAAAACTAAATAACTGTAACGTATTTAGAATATTATTACAATATCTCTTAGTAAAGCAGTTTACATAATCCATGGTCCAAGCCAAGCTCTTAAATAAAATCAACTTTAAACTGACCTGCATTATTTTTAGTAGATTTTTCATGGATTAATGAAATTCCTCATACTCAGCTACCTATTGTTAGACTGGTCTGCTAAATTTAACGGTCTGGGGCTTTCTAGTCCTACATAAGGTAAATTGTTTCCATAATTTTTTAAGATTTTTTTAATACTTGTGCATCATTTGACACTGAATTATCGAAGGACCCCATTTAAGTGCGAGTACCAACAGTTATTTTACCGTATCCAAGCATTACGCAAAATTCTCATTATTCATAATTTAAAACTAATAATGTCCTATCAATTCATGATATTCCAGAGTTAGCAATATGAGTTTAATTTAAGTTTAAAGTTACAGATGAGAAGCTTGATGTGGGCTGATCGGTGCAGTCCTGTGGACGACGGCATTGAACCCGTTGTGTTTGTCGGCAGTGTAGTCCACTGTGCGGATGGAACCATCTGGCTCCACAACGGTGTACTGGCCTGGAAAAACACCACAATATTAAGCAATTTTTTTAATGCAAATCAGGATTTTTATTATAGGACTAAGGGACGCGCGCAGCTTCGCTCGCGTGGATTTACTGTGGTTGTTTTGTTTATAGTTGCTACCTATTTTTATCACGGACATTACTGAACAAACTGTAACCTAAGAAAACTTTCTTAAACCTTTCTTTTTTTCTGAGACCTTAATGTTAACCGGAATAAAATAACATAAATTATTATGCAAAAATAAATACATCTATGTGCAACGTTGTAAGGTCTCAACAAATTATTAGATCTCTTCACTTTAGTCTGAACTTTCATCCCCTTTTTCAATACTTTATACATTAAAAATATAAAATCGCTGAATTTGTTTTGTAGATCGTATATTTTCGTATCTATATTCTTAATTCCAGGTCAGAAAAACCCAACCTTCATCCAACCTAAATATTAATTCAGAATATTAATAACAACCTTGTCAAGATTCATCTAAATCCATTTATGAATTTTAGATGAATCTTGATAGTGATCCGTGCACAGACAGACAATATTTTCAAAAACCACATTTTTGAGTTCAAATATAAATACATCATATAAAACTAGATAGATTAATATTACCTTCTACCTGGATGCTTGTATAATATTAATAACGGCACGTTAACTGTGCTTCCAGTTTTGTAATTCCTGCGAAATTAGTATCTATTCTTTGTAACTAATTAGGCGGAAAATCAGTGGCTTTTATGATCAGCTTCGTAACGAATGGGTTACTTGCTTATATCAAGTCAAAGTAACTATCAGTATGTACTTTCAGCTGAATATCATAGCACACAAAATCATGATCTACTCGTAGGTAAAAGGAAAATTTATAGTCCCTTTTTGTTCTGATGACAAGTATAAAAAATTTAATAATTATATTAAATATAACTTAAATTGCTATAATAATGATAGCCTAGTAGTAGTATTTTAGATAATAATCATTTAAATGTAGAATCATTTATATCAGAAACGTCAGTTATTACACCATCGCTTTTAAACTTTTCCTTCAATGCCGGCAACGCCCATGTTATGCCCCTGCAGTCACTCGTCCTTAGGCGTCGATGACCACTTACCATCTGGTTGCCTATCTTATAAAAAAAACTAGAAATACCACTTAAAAACGAAGTTGTGGAGTAAAATAAAGATTGAAAAATTCGCGACAAGAAAATTCAATGAAAATAGACGCGACATGAATGCATTGTATTACGCAATAGTGAAAACTGATCACATAAGACAATAATATCTATTGTTTATCCTACCTTTGACAACGTCGCCGTCGCGGCTCTCATGGTGAGTCTTTATGTCGCCTGTGTGGAAGTCATTCACCCCATACTTAAATACATACTTCGGGTAAGCCTGTAATAAAATAAAACTGCACATTACATAATCGGTAATTATGGTTCTAGTAAACATACCGATCCACGAGCTCCTCGGATAACTAATTAGGGTAACGATAAAACTGCGTTTTTAAATCTTACTGTACTTTGTTATTCGTTAGATGTTAAACGAAACTAATTGATATTTGGAGCTCATGGATATCAGATAGCAAACGAGTATACAGCACCACCCGTCCGCAGCCGCCCATGATAACTCTTTGAAGAGACCGAGAGACCCAAAAGAGTTGGTACTACGTTTGTAATCAGCTTTATGTTAGTTTGAAGTGAAACCAGTCAACTGAGACACGTGCGCTTGCGCAATCGCTCTTGAGCACTAAGATTATAAAGATGGCGGTTTAAACAAATAAATTCTAATTTATATATATTGCGACAATATTTAAGAAACTTATAGGTATCAGCTTCTTAGTCTGTATTTAGTTTTGGTTCTTAATTAGGTAGTATTAAAGTTCTTACTTAATAAAAATCTGTTAGGTAAATAGTCTATAATAATCAGATCTTTATAAGATGATATAACCATTTCATAACCGAAAATAGCAACCTATAGTAAATAACTGAATTACTACATATTAATTTCTCATTACATATAGGTACAATTATACATTACATAGTTCAGCAAAAAGCTATAAATAATATTCAAACGAGTTAATATTATCAAATTATTCGTCCTGATTTTCTGATGTGTTTAGCTTATTCTCCAGGGCAATTTTAATTTCAACCCTATTTGAGTTAGAAATGAAAATCGCTTAAGCCTATAACTCGGGATCAAGTATTAGCGTAATGAACACGTCTTAGACGGAACGCATCGCAGAAAGTACAATACGTAGTGAGAATTCCTTCCTTCCTTGCTTTTTTAAAGACTTGTACTATTAAAGTGGTCGTACCAAATGCTGATATTGTATTTAATTAATAAATAGATACCAGCCCCGAATTCACACGGATAGTATTTCTTATATCAATCTATATTATTTAATGCCCAGCCCAAATAATTATGAAAATCCCATAGTACAGGTACAGTAGTTTCTAAGATTATCCCCAAATCCTCCCCTCAAAATCTCCCTGCAAATCCAATATCCCCAATATACATTTTGATGACTCTCGATTTATAGATGACTAGTGGTCCGCCCCGGCTTCGCACGGGTATCTATATATATAAAAGGATAAGGTGACTGACTGACTGACTGACTGACTGACTGACTGACTGACTGACATATCAACGCAGGGCCTAAACTATAAGGGTTAGAAACTTGAAATTTTGCACAGGGGTTCCTTTTATAACGTAGGGGAGCACTAAGAAAGGATTTTTGAAAATTCACCCCCTAAAGTAAGTAAAGCGGGGGTGCAAAGTTAGTATGAAACTTTGCCGTTTTTGAAGTCAAGTGGGCAACCCGAACACGGGCAGACGTCGTTGATGGGTCTAATTCTACGCGAGCGAAGCTGCGGGCGTCCACTATTTTATATAAAAATCAAAATTATAATACACACACATAAACCCTATTTGCGTCAGGTTACTAATAAAATAAAAATTTAACACGACTTTATTTTACATATATAGATTATAACAATAGTTTCGTTTACGCCTAGTAATATTATATAGCCTATGACACTCAGTGAAGATGCAGCTTTCTAATGGTGAAAGAATTTTTGAAATCGGTCCAGTAGTTTTGGCAGCGCACGCCAGAATAGCTCGCAGATGGTAGATTTTTTCCTACTTACCTACTTGACACTTATCGTCATATTTTGGACAATTCACACAATATCTTTATACATTTTAGCCTGTGTGTTATTCTGATGTATAAGCTATATTATTGTAAAGTTTCATTAAAATCTATTCAGTACTTTTTACGTGAAAAAGTAACACACATCCATCCATACATACATACATACTTACAAACTTTCCCCTTTATAATATTAGTAGGATAGGATTAATAAGGATTATACCTTTTCAACAGCCTAAAATTTAAGTTTTATGCTTCTAGTTCTGAAAATGACAATACTTTCATACAACCTTTCATCTCCCTTTTCAACCCATTACAAAAATTTTTTCCAATTAAAAAGTGTCTATGTCCTTTGTCAGGCTCTAGACTGTGTACCAAATTTCATTTAAATCGGTTCAGTAGTTTTGGCGTGAAAGCGAAACAGACAGACATACAGACAGACACTTCAAAACCAAACTTCCAATTTTAATCATTCAAAGTCCAAATATTACTATCTACATAAACTGTAAATGTAGTCCAAAAAAAATTCAAGATAAAAAATGGTTGTTGTGCCTCACTCGACATAGATATGTATAGTGTGTCGCGGACATTTTTATAGATATTTATAAGATCTACAATTAATTAGAACATTTTATGGTTCTATCTTTTATAGTTTAGGCAGCGTACGCAAAATAAGTAACTTTTCTGGTTGATTTTTTACACCTTGTGTCCGAAAAACCCAAATATCTTACGGAACCCTATTTTTTTTCAAAATAAAATTTAGCCTATGTCACCCGGGGATAGTGTAGCTTTCCAACAGTGAAAGAATTTTTCAAATCGGTTCAGTAGTTTTGAAGCCTATTCGATGCAAACAAACAAACAAACAATCAAATCTTTCCTCTTTATAATATTAGTATAACATTTTATGGTTCTATATTTTATAGTTTAGGCAGCGTACGCAAAATAAGTAACTTTTCTGGTTGATTTTTTACACCTTGTGTCCGAAAAACCCAAATATCTTAAGGAACCCTATTTTTTTTCAAAATAAAATTTAGCCTATGTCACCCGGGGATAGTGTAGCTTTCCAACAGTGAAAGAATTTTTCAAATCGGTTCAGTAGTTTTGAAGCCTATTCGATGCAAACAAACAAACAAACAATCAAATCTTTCCTCTTTATAATATTAGTATAGATGACTAGCAATCACTATTTAAATATTAATTTATATTTTTGAATTTAATTCAATTGTTGTTAAAATAATATTAAGTATATTGTTGCGATATTAAACTGTTTAAATACTAAACAGAAAAAACGTAGCTCAACTTTGCACAAAAAATAAGTTATATAAAAGACTAGTTTTCCACAAAAAATACTGATTGACCAGTTACTCAGCCTACTTTACGCCGATTAAATTGGAGGTATGTAATGTTTACATTTTTATAAGGTTTTCATGTAAGTGTCGCTGCGACCCATATGCGTCCCACTGCTGGGCACGTGTCTCCCCCACAGACACAGCTGCGGGAGGTAAAGTATACAAGTGTACGAATTGTATTTACATTTAATTGAATACGATTATTAATTTAATTTTCTTGCGATTAATCTCTCTCTGTATAGATATTCCGTAGCCTATAGTTAGTTATGTGATGAAAGTTTAAGAAAATGACAATAGAGCTTGTGTTATTTTAATATCCGCTCATAAAGTCAACTAACAAGGCTAAATAAAATGCTTAGAAATATTGTTACAAAACACATCAAAATAACGCGCTTCGGTCTTGTGTTCAAATGAGATTGTGAAAGAGTCACCACAAATTACTTTTAAATGTAGACGTAATAGGTAACATCTAATTCTTTTGTGTAAAGGTTCCAAAATTATTGGGAAATATAACAAAATAGATACTATAGGTAATATATCTGTATGTATCTATATATTATCTATAATACAGGTGTTTATCTACGGAAGTAAATAATCACTACTCATTTTATAATTCTTACTAGCTTTTTCCCGCAGCTTCGCTCGCGGAAGATATAAAAAACGGTCATAAACTTTCTTTCTTGTGTAGATTGGATCGAAAAAAAATCTTTACGATCAAATTCCAAGAAGATACTTAAATTCATTAGCACGTATTATTTATGAAACACGATGCAACGTCATTGAAAGCGTAAACGAAAGTGCAATCAATTCGTATCCGTATCGTAGTTAAAGCATTGACACGACGTAACACGATACAAAACAGAGGTTAAGTGGTCGAACGCCGGACGTTCACGTAAATTAATACCTGTTAATTTGCTCTTGCTACTTCAGTGCTACGCATTGTTATGACTAGAAGTTTAATTCCGACATCAGGTTAGCCACATATCAGCCACAGATGGTATATTTCACTTGCCATTCAGGTTTCATGTGTTAAACAAATGTATACTATCATAAGTATTATATTCTTTTCGCCAGGAGCGTGCGCTTCCAGCGGCCGCACGTACGTAAACACACGCCCTTTCGCGATTCCACCGCTCCCGCTAGTAGGAGATCCACTTACGTAATAATCAACGTGTTCGTCCTCAGATATGTGATGGTAGTCCAGCCCGAGCTTGCGCTGGGCGTGGGGCGCGCTGCCGGCTGCGTGCGCGTCCAGCGGCCGCACGTACGTGAACACGCGCGCGTACGCACAGGTCACCAGCACACAAGCCACTAGTAGAAGCTGAAAATTCAAAATCATCACTAAAATCATATTCTACTTTTAAGTTCACTTGCGGTCAATTGCTTGCAGCGTGGTGGAGCATGTTCTAGACCTCCCGCAACTATGGCTGTGGGGGAAACCTGTGTCCAGCAGATGGATTGTAACTAAACCAAATAAAACACGAATTATATTAAGTAGATTGTGAATAAAATAAAAATACTAACTTGCACTAACTTGTCCTATGTTTAAAATCTGATAATTAAACTTGATTCCCATAACTATTGACGCACTCACTAGGTACATAATAAGTTCAATGTAACTTTTTTTAAAAAAATTAAAAAGATCATCTTACCTTTACCGCCATTTTCTCTTACTTGGAAAAAACTAACGTTGGTAAACTAACACACTTTGCACTGGTCGATACTATCTAAAATTACAAAGTACACTCGTTTCGAAGGCTGTGTATGGAATGTGGCAAGTGAAACTACGAGAGAATTTATATGTGGACGCTGGGGGTGGGCGCCGTGTGAACAGATAGAATATTGAAAAACTACACTTCTTTGAGACTGTCTTAAACACCAATTATACGAGTATAAAGGGTTGCCATACTTTGAAGGTCAATGATTTCTCTGACTTTCTCTGAATTCAGTTTCAGGACTTCATTGTTAGTATATTAACTTGGTACATTTATTTTCGTAACTTGCGTCGTTGAAAAAAAACTGAACTGGGCCATATCGGTCACCATCGTGATTTGAGTTTTATTTTCTCAATAATCCAAGCTGAATTGGAATTAAATTACAAGGCAACTCAATTGAAGGGTAGTTTATCTGCGGAACCCATTTTGAGTGCGTTATGCGAGTACCTACATTAGATTGGTACTTGGTTGATTTTACCCGACTGCGCCGCGCCAGAAGATTATGTTTATGGAAGATTATGTTTTTCAAGTGTAGGATGTATGTATGTATATATTTATATATGTATTGGAGGCATTATTCAATAATAAAATATAAATCATAGTTAATATATTTGATGATAGATAATATTTTTATTCAATAATTTATATTATGTTAAAATATTAGTATGGTCTTGTTTGTAATGTTGAGTCCCTTGGACGCATGTTTTCTCTACTTATTTTTAAATATCGACCTCAATCTTGCCTTCGACAATGTTGTAGGCTCAATTAGATAATGAAATTAGTACAAAACAATGAAGTAACGTGTACACCGCATCATTAGATTTCCGACGAATACTTACAGTTATGTTATATCATCGTTCGTGCCCACTCTAGTCAACACTTATGATGTGCGTACAAAACGTTACAACGTGTGGAAATATTTCAATATGCTGGATGTAAAGTTAAATGGATAATAAGAAGGGCTCATAGCATCCGAGTTGTTGTACGGAATACATATTATCGCAGGCAGTTCCAAGAGTTTTATAGATTGGATACATTGATCTTTAATCGTATTATTCCTACGGTAGCAGCCTTAATTAAATTTTTTTATGGATGTATACTATATGTATATAGGAAACCAGCTTGCAGCACCATCCATCCGCTGTCGCCCATGACAACTGTTACTGACTTTCAACAAGTCTCTAATAGGGACTAGGATATTGGTTAGTCCACATAGGAGTAGCAGAGAAAGTTAATGAGAACATAAGATGGTTGTCAGTGGGCAAAAGGACTGGGGTAGGGTCTGTACAGTTAGTGGTAGTGTTAGTTTTGTAAGTCGGTGTTAGTAATAGTTTAGTTTATAATTGTTAGTAAGTCTGGTCTAAGTGAATCACGGCGGCATGTTTGTTAGGCCGTCGTTTTACCCTTGGCGTCCGTTCCTTACATTCCATTCCATATATACTATAGGTAAAACTAAGCTACAATCCACTAGTGATCCACACAAGGGGTCACGAGTCCTCATCTCCCAGAAGAGTACTCCACGCTGCTCCAGTGAATGCCCGCAGAATTGCTCAAGAAATATTGCATCTAGCCCAATATATAGATCTGCTTAAAGCGTGTCCAACCAAATTTCTCCTAGTAGCCAGTGGATTATGTTGCAGTAGGTATGTCGAAGACATTATTACGAGTAAAATTACAATATGCCACTAATGTGCGAGAAAACTTGCGTAATATAAGGATGAAGTCAACTGACACCAAGAATTTGGATAGGTACCGTTAGTATCTTGCACCACATACTCGTACAGCAAGTACATACAGTGGTATGTCGCTAATCCAAGTGCTGATTGTTGTTGAATTATTTCGGAACCTACAAATTCCTAGTTTTATACTACTTATTCAAAAAATTATTGTGATTTCTCTACCTACATGAGAATAATGATATACAAAGTGTGCAAAGGGAGTGGCAACGATTCAGGAAGGTCAAGAACACTGGCAGCACCGCAACTCATATACGTCCCACTGCTGGGCATGGGTCTCCCCCACAGACAAATCTGCGGGAGATCTAACTGCACGCTGCTGCAACGCGGACTGGTGGAGGGGTTAGTGGCAAATCCAGTGTCGAATATCAATGGTAGCGCCCTGGATATTTTGCCACCAGAGATCACACCCATCCAGTCTGTCGATCACAATCGACGCGAACTATTTAGCTATGGACGCTACAACCATTACGAACATAAAATCTGCAGACAGTCGCGTCTCACCTATGTAAACATTACGCATATTCATGAATGTCCATAATAGTATATTTCGCTACAAGTGCGGAAAGCCTGTCATTGCAAAGAGTTCCGACAAATGTCTACCCGAGCCGAAGGCGAGGGTTGACAGTCGGAAGAAGTTGCAATGACGGTTCCGCACGTGTACTGAACAACTATTTTTAATACAGTTGCGAAAAAATGAAGCAATTTAAGTAATAAAATAATAAAAACACAAACTAAACTCGCAAAGAACATTTTTGGAAAATGGCGCCAACCGTACAAGAATACAGAGTATTGCAGAGATTTTTTTTTGTTTTCTTCACCCATTCTGGGAAGGCAAAGGGAACTATGCCCATACAGCCAAGTCTTCAGTAGAATTTTTTTATTGACATGAAATTTAATGCGATGAAATGAAGTGAAACCTAACCTAACTCATTGAATCAAATCATTAAATCTGATATTGAAACAAATTAGTAGCTTCTTTTTAGAAATATTTGCATAAATCATTAAAACTTCTGTGAATTTTTTTTTAGTAAAAACTTCGTGGTTGGTTTTTTCTTTTTAATAGACATTATTTTGACAGTTGGGAAAGAGAACGCACGAGTTCGGAAAAGGTAAAGAAAAAGCACGAGTGTGTAATAGCTCACTTCCCGAACGCTAAACGTCCCTGTAATACGCCACTTTTTGAGCAACTGTATTAAAAATTTCCTTTTATAACACATTTGCTCGTAAAGGGTCTCTTATTACACCAATTTCAATATCGTAATAATATAAATAATAATTAAATATTCAATTTCAATATTGTACATATACAATAATATGTAACTCATCCTATCTTCCCATCTTATCGACCATCTTCCAACTTGAAAATAATTAAAGAAAATCAAGTGTCAATGAGATTAATATAACTGGATTAGTTTCATTCATTACTTCAAAACCTTTTAGGGGACAGAGTACCTATTTGGATAATAAATAAATATTCAATTTCAATATTGTACATATACAATAATATGTAACTCATCCTATCTTCCCATCTTATCGACCATCTTCCAACTTGAAAATAATTAAAGAAAATCAAGTGTCAATGACGTCTTCAATTCGTGACTGAAGTCAAACCCGTGTCAAACCAAATTTTAGATTTATTAATATAATAACTACGTAAAATAATTAAATAAAACTCTTTGTTCTTACATGATGAGTTCGAATGACGACGATGAGGAGGACAATAATGAAAGGGCATTGGAAATCGTTACGGTCAGGAATAATGGGTCCGACTTAGAATGGCACGACATTGTGTCAGATCCGGCAGAGCACACCAATGAAAGTAGGAGTCTCGCAAAGAAGCGTACTATTGAATTTAATAGCAGTGAAGGGTACGAAGAGGAAGAAGGCAGCCACCGTGCTAATATGGAGGAGTTTATAACTGTAGGCAAGCAACCAAGAAAAAAGAAAAGAAATATTTCTTTGCCTACTCCTTCAAGGAACAACTGCACCATATTAAATGAAAGAGAAGTAGAGGTGTCTTTGTCATCTTTGGAGCCACTTCCTAAACAGATTGGTATGGCAAAATTATTTAAAGTAAATAATTTACATAATATTGTGAAGGTGACGTATAAGAGCCCTTACAAAATTTTAATCAAATGTTTATGCAACGCTGATGCCGACAAAGTTGTAACGTGTACCGAGTTCGAAAAAAGAGGATGGACATGCAGGAAAACAAGCGAGGTTGCACATTCATATGGTGTTGTAAAAGAAATAGATTTAGAACTGAGTGAGGAAGATTTAAAAGAAATAATATCTTGTGACATGGACATATTGAATATTAGGAGACTGAGTAAGAGAGATAGGGAAGGAAAATGGTCCAAATGTGAAACAATACGTATATGCTTTGAAGGATCCGCCTTGCCTCAATATGTTGATGCATATGGGACAAGAATGAAGGTGGAACCTTATATATTTCCCGTCACTCAATGCTCCCGATGCTGGAAATTTGGACATATAAAGAAATTCTGCCCATCTAAAGTTCAAGTATGTCCCAAATGTGGAGAAAACCATGAAAACTGTGAAGCCGTCGAATTTTATTGTGTAAATTGTAAAGGAAATCATATGTCTGTTGTTAAAAGCATCTGCCCAGCATTTATAAGAGAAAAAGAAATCAGAGAAGAAATGGGCAAAAATAATAGCAGTTACAAAGTAGCGTGGGAGAAAATACAACTAGAAAAGCGTTCAATATCGAAACCATCAGCAACCATTGAACAAAATATAAACAAAACCACGATAAGTAGTAATAATACGTCCTACGCAGATATACTACGAGGTATTTGTAAAGAGAGTGATATGAGAAATGAGCATGAGTCCACATCTAGTAAAATAAATGAGCCAGCAACCAATAATGTCTTACAGAAAAATAAATCATTTAAAAAGAAGAAACGAGAAACAATAGACCAAAATGTTCATGATGAAATGCCGCAACAAGACGAACTTAATGAAGATGGCGAGAAGGGTGAGGATAAATCGTATTTCAATATATTGATCCTGATGGCAAAATTGAAGGAATTTTATGGAAAAATAAAAGAAATTATCTCCTCGAAGGGTTCCTTTCAAACAAAACTATTAAAGATATGTAAATTTATTGGAAAAGAGTTATGGAATCTTATTAGTAATTTAATTAGTGCCGAAACTATCTCTAAATATTTCTGCCTTGATGATGGATAACAAAAATAAAAAGAAACTCGTTAACATACTCCAATGGAATGCTAATAGTATTAAGTCAAAACTGATTGATATAGAATTATTGATGAATAAAGAGAATATTCACATAGGACTTGTTAGTGAAACATGGTTGAAAGAAACTGACAGATTTAGATTATCGAATTATAATGTAATCAGGGCAGATAGGACTGATGGTTACGGAGGTGTTTGCATATTATCACACAAGTCAGTCAAATTATTGGAAACACAGATAAATGTCACAAATTCAAATATAGAGATAACACAATGTAATATTCTTAACATTCATGGTATTAAAAACATTATTTTGATCTATTGTCCACCTGGCGTTAATACAAGCCAGCACGACTGGGAGCAAATATTTGGTCTTTACGCCAGAGAAACTATTATTGCAGGAGACTTTAATGCACATCATCCACTATGGTCAGTTAGAACAGACTCTCGAGGAAACCTGATTTATAATGCCATGTTTGAAAAAGATTTTGTATGCCTTAACGATGACCAGCCCACAAGGATTAAAATGGTTAATGGAGTACTTCAGGAGTCCTCTCCAGATATTACCTTTGTTACCACTGATATAGCAACACAAGTCTCGTGGTCAACGACGAAGGAATGTTTAGGCAGTGATCATGTCATTATCAAAATGAAATACGGATTTAAAAACAATAGTAATTTCTTCAAGAAACGTAACTTTAGAAATGCTAATTGGGATGTGTATAAAAGTTTATTGGACAGTGCTTTTGCCAATTTCAATTATCATAATGATGTTCAATCTGCGTACGATTATTTTCATGAAACCATAGATAAAGCTGCTTGTAAGGCCATTCCGTGGATCCGAACGTGCGCGGAACCAGATTCAAAATTCACTCCGAAACCTTATTGGAGTCCTATCCTTTCTCAAGCTATAGCAGAGAGACGATTGGCTTTAAAAAATGTTCGTCGAAATCCGACACCTGATAATTACGATAAACTGATGATCAAAATAAATAAGGCAAAGGCTCTAACTCAAGAAGCTCGTCGTAAATGTTGGAAAAAATTCTGTTCTGATATAGACTATGAGACTTCACCTAGTGTAATGTGGAAGAAAATGAGATGGGTTAAAGGTGGGCAGCCTAGGCACGCGGGAATAAATCCAAAGTTAGCTGAGGACCTTCTACATAGCTTAACACCAGCTACTGTTGGGGAACCGATTCCAGAGTTGTCTGAAAATAGTAATAGTATATTGAATATAAATATTGCCATGACAGAACTAGAGAACAACCTTAAAAAGAAAGATACTGCTCCGGGTTCGGATTACATTTCATATTCGATGTTATGTAATCTGCCAACTAATGCAAAATTAGTTTTACTTTATATTTACAATTTAATTTTACTAACGGGAGTGGTTCCTCATCAATGGCGTGTCATTAATATAATTCCAATTCAAAAGTCTGGTTGCACTTCTGATACGGTGACATCTTTAAGACCTATTTCACTGATGTCTTGTCCATGTAAAATATTTCATCTTATACTTATGAGGCGTATTGAATGGTTAGTAGAGAGCAAATCAATGTTTCCGTCAGAAATTGTTGGTTTTCGTCGTAGTTATTCATGTCTTGACAATCTTACTCGACTAATTTATCATTGTAAAAAAGGTTTTTTAGAAAACATACCAACTACCGCTGCTTTTATAGACATTCAAAGTGCTTATAATAATGTGCTCATTAATCCTGTAATCTCAACTTTGTATAAGATTGGGGTAAGCAAAAAGATATGTATGTATTTGTGGAACTTTCTCACTAATAGACAGCTTCAAGTTGTAGGAAAAAACAATCAACTGTTAACTAGACATACAAATAGGGGGTTAGCTCAGGGTGACCCCCTATCACCTTTGTTGTTTAATATAGTCACGATGCATATTAGTTCAAGCTTTACTCAAGTGAATTTATCACAATACGCTGATGACTTTGTGGTGTATACAAAAAATTCCGATTTGTATAAAAATGTTTGTTATGGGCTTCAGGAAATAACAGAGGCCATCAATTTAATGGTTAGTTTACTAGACGCCATTGGATTAAATTTATCTGTCAGTAAAACGAAAATATGTATATTCAGTCGTGGATATAAGATTAATAATAGTAATTTAAGTGTGGAAGTAAACGGAGCCGTTATACGGGTAGTGAGAGAAGTTAAATATCTTGGATTGACTTTAGATTCTTGTCTTAAATGGGGTGCACATATAGGAAATATGAAACAAAAAATTCTAAAATTTCTGAATATTTTAAAGGTATTAGCTGGGAGCTCATGGGGTATTCACCCTAAATACCTAAGGAGACTATATATATCCCTGATCAGAAGTCGTATAGATTACGGAAGTACATTATATGACAATAGCTCCAAAACGCAGTTAAATAAATTAGAAGTTTTACAAAATCAGGCTTTGAGAATTTGTGGGGGATTCATCCGTACAACTCCTATACATGTAATGGAGAGCGAGCTTTGTATCCCTCCGCTACATATCAGGAGACAATGGTTGGCTTACAGATACTGGTTAAAAATAGCTTCAACTTCGGATAACTTAACTATGAATTGTATTGATCAGTTGTCAGGCTCGTGCAATAACAATAATCGCTATTGGCAAAATAGGAAAAAACCCATACTAATCACTATACATGACACACTAAAAAATAGGGATATTCATAAAAGTGTAGTTCTAGAAATGTATACTTTACGCGTTTGGATAACTGCAATCAATCTAAAATCCAGTTTAATTGATTCTTTAGACAATGTTAATATGCCCAAAAGGATGTACAATTGTGTAAATTTGAGACAGCTTGCTACGAGTATGCTCTGTAATAAATATAGCGGCTATTACAAAATTTTCACTGATGGCTCGAAGGACGCCAGCGGGGTGGGCGTGGCGTTTTTTGATCCACAAAAAAATTTGCAGATGAAATTTAGGTTATGTAAAGAAAGTTCCGTCATGAGATCAGAAATTACAGCAATTGTAGAAGCCCTATCATATGTAAGCTCTTTAAACATTCAAAAGGCGGTGATTGTATCGGATTGTAAAAGTGCCATTCAACACCTCGCTCGGTGCACCTCTAGTATTCGAGGCTTACCGATTGCCTATGAGGCTATTAAACTGATTTATAGCCTGCAGTCAAAGTCGGTTGATATCAAAGTGCAATGGATTCCTTCACATATTGACTTAAGTTTTAATGATATAGCTGATAGATTAGCCAAAGAAGCAATAAGTGATGGAGATGTAATTAATTGTAAACCTTTTGCTACGGAGCTTATACCTGAAGCAAAGAATGCGTGTTTTAAAATGTGGAAAGAGCATTTCGATGAGAGGTCCGTAACAAAGGGTATATGGTATAAAACGTTGCAATGTGAACCACCACGGGTTCCTTGGTTTGACAAGGCCAGCCTCTCCAGGGAAGCCCTTTGTTTGGCTATGAAATTGCGTTCTGGGCACATAGCGCTGAATAAATTTTTACACCTGATGAAATTAAGTCCGACCCAACTTTGTGAATGCTGTAAGGAGGTTGAGGATTGCTATCATCTGCTTATGGAGTGTAAAAGGATTGACAGACACGCGGTGGTAGCAGGGCTCAACCTAAGCAATGGTGGGATTAACATCATTTTGGCTGATCCCTTGGGAAATAGTCTTAAAATTATTTTGTTGCTTGCCAGGCTACTCTTGAGGAAGCGTTCCTCATGAGAATGTCTGCAGGTAAGTTCCGAAACTCCCAATGAGGCTGGCATGGTCATCCAGGATGTACCAAAGCCTTGATAAAATAAAGATTAAAAAAAAAAAAAAAAGTGTCAATGAGATTAATATAACTGGATTAGTTTCATTCATTACTTCAAAACCTTTTAAGGGACAGAGTACCTATTTGGACGTGTGATCTGTCAGTTTACACACGAAGTTATGAGACCTAATCTAAGTTACTGTTTTATACGATAGTTATCGGACCAAAACCATTTCTGGTTAATTCAAATGGGATAAGAACTTCCTATGCACTTGATTCCAATAACCATTATGTGATGTTACGTCAACAGTTTAGACTAAAGTATTCGAAACACTGCACTTACAATATAAATACTCGTATTTTACAGACAAATCAGACGCTTTCGCTATCTATATACATATACAACTATACCTAAGTATAAGTATGTTTGTGTTTTACTGTACGGAATAGCGTTCAAAATGAAACTCGGTGACAAACACTGGATGGAAGCTTACTTTATCGAATAAATACATGTAAATACTTTTACCTAAATGAAGGCTAAGTTCTATGGGATTGCAGTTTTGTCGTTAGTACCTACTAGTCATGTCATTTTCAGAACTACAAGCATACAATTTATATTTTAAGCTGTTAGATATAAATAAATATGGCATTCTAAGTTTGTAATAATGTTACCCATAAGGGTGTAAAATAAACATAGGGGATAACACATTTACGGATTCATTACAAAAGTTAACGCGTTAAGAATCTAATATTATGTCTAATTCCACGCGAGCGAAGCTGCGGGCGTCCACTAGTTTATTATATGTGCAGCATAAAACTGTAATAAAAAAAACTAGCTGCCAACAGGTCTACGTTTGTTCAACTTTTCTTAACGGAAATCAGAATCGATGTAACCTATCGCGTGCAGACGCTTTTACCGATGCTAAGATGTAATTTGCGCACCATATAATAGGTAATTATAGATTTTATTAATTACAAATTACATAAGTCTTACGCCACCCCATTCTGAGTGTTCATTCGAGGTGTTGAGGACCGAGAACTGGGCACCTTAATGACCTAAAACAATTATTAATTTTCTCACATTGAAATGGAGTCTGCATGATGCTATGCCTGCGTTATACTAATTATAATAACTAGTACATATACTAATAAATAAATGGCATACTGATTACTGACCAAGGTAAAGTTAAAGTTAAGTTATGCAGAACTTTATAAATAACCTTGACTCTAAAACTATAATTCTACAGTCATGAATGACTATAGGTGTCAAAATTAATATTTGACTAGCGCTGGTAATATAATTCAGGTTAATTAGTCATTTTTTTATTATTAAAAAAAGCAAACGTAATAATAAACTTTACTCAAAAAAAACAAGAAGATAGTAATAATAATAAGAAATTAATTGCATATGCTAAGTGAATCGTAATGCTTGGGAGCATTTCGTATCTTCCTTTTATCTTTATCAAAGTACACTTTGACCTTTTCTTTTCCACATTTTTCGGGTGCTTTCAGTTCGTTTTGTGAGAAAATTTCAAATTCAGCATTATTCTCAACATTAGCCTTATGAAATTCTTTCACGAAATTCTTAAAAAGTAGTTCAGGTTTGTGTGTCATATTGAAAATATTAAGATCTTCAAAACCATTAAAAGGGTCTAAAGATACTTCTATTGGATATTCAGTTATTTGTGTTGGATATTTTAGTAGATTTTCTGTTGATAACGAGTCTGAATCAGCGTTTACGACCTTCACACTTTTCAATTCAACGCTGAAATCGGGAAAATAAAATTAAGAGGAATAAGGAATTCGGTTTGTTACTAACGGACCTCTCAATCCATCCACCTAGGTGCTTAGTTAGGAAAAACATTCCTATGTCAAACAATGTGACGTCCATCTGGGTAGTCGGATAAGAATATTTGTTTTAAACCAATTACCAAGACAAGCGGTTGAATAATACTGTTTTCTGTCTAATGTAGTATTTTTATATCTATTTGTCTTTAACTTTTCTGTGTCGTTGTAAAATGATGAGTGTAGATCATCTTCTTCTTCTTCTTCCTGGCTCTTTCCCATTTTCATTCATTTGAGGTCAGCCCTCTTAGTAATTCGGCGCCTAACAGTAGATCATCCAAAATTTTAAACGGTTTGTGAGAATCTTTTTAATATTTGAAAACCGTGTAAGAGATTCTTTGCTATTTATTTAAATAAGTGTAATAAATCTACCTGTAGTACCTAGCCCAGCTACAAAATTCTATTGTAGCTACCAGTCAAATCATGTCATTAGCAGTAAGATGAAGATGTTATATAGAAAAGTCTCTTATTAAATCCTGATTTTCTCTTTCTTTTTCCTTCAGTCATGTATTTTTAAACTTACCCATAGCTTGCATCATCAGCAAAGTATTTTACATGTATGGGATTTCCTTCCTCATCTGTGTAAGTATATTTTCCTACAACAGTGCCATTGGGATATCGTGTTTCATATTTATTTGCATTATCTTGTTCTAAATTTGTTATTGGAAAACCTTAATTAGGAGAAAATAAGTTTGTTGAAAATAAATCAATAAAAATTACGATATGCCGATTCAAGTTATATAATATAATTTTTTTATATTTTAGGCATAGATATAATACGTTTATAATGTCTACTAGACTACTTTAAAGCATAATCGGATATTAATAGATTCTTTATACCATACCGTTCACAGCTACAGAGATTGCTATGCACAATATTAAGATTATAATATTATAGAAGGCCATATTGAGCTTTTCTGGTTAGAGTTCAAATTTCCAAAAAAATGTTTCGTGATCTTAAAGACTTAGAACAAATTAGAATCAATTAGAATATTAAATCAGCTTTTATTTATTTCCGACACGATATGTCATTTTCGATTTCGTACCACGGACATATTTTAGTACGTACAACCACAGATTAACTACGAGTATAATTTCAATTGACCTTTAAAGAGGATTAAACTCAACGGTAACTTACTACTTTTTATTATTCATGTAACATGATTATATATCTACATGTAGACTAGCATACTATGTAGTTTTAAATTGTGATAACAAAATAACACAGACACCTTCTTTCTGTCGCCACTAGTGCTCAATAAAGTAAATAATATCCAGGGGGCTGCACGTCATTATATTTCCTTCTTAGAAAAGCACTGTTTCCTTTATCTTGTTTAGTTTTCTTTTTACTGGCTCGTGTCCAGGTTTTTGATGATTCGGTCGGTGAAGCCTCTGCATTTACAGTATCATCTACGTTCTGGTATCCATTATTTATCTGGCTCATCACTCTGGAATATAAATTAAATCCGTCTTATTATTATTAATAGTTAATTTTAAAATAATTTATTACTACTATTATTATTAGAAAGAAGAAGTTCCAGTCAGTGCCTAATTAAATTATAAATACCTACGCCTTTTTGAATTTACTAGCAATATGTTCGTTCCATGTTGCATTGATGACCGAGTGGGTTTTAGTGGCTGAAAGTCCCACATAACCTGGCGTCGCTCCCACGACTTTCGGTAACCTTTTAAAGGATTCCACTCGTTAAAAAAAATGGTTCCACATTAAGTACTGTGATTTAAAAATCACATGCTCAGAGGTATAGGGGGTAGATATTTTTTTTTTTCGCTGATAAATATTTGTTCTCGGATCATGGATGTAAAATTGTATTTCTTTCTGTGTCCGTCCACACCCGCAACAGCTACTAAAGCCTACCGCGCAACTAAGCCTACCGCGCGGATTGATCGGTAAGCGTTTATGTATTATATTTAGGTATTTTTTGTTTATATATATTTGTTATTTAAGTATAAAAGTCATCTGAATGCATAAGCCTTACCTGTATCCTCTCTCGTCGGCAATGTATTTATAAGTTCTGCTTTCTCCCAACGGGTCGACATAGCCATAGCTGCCAGCGACGGTTCCATTCGGATAGCGTTCTTCACTGCGAAACTGAGTGTTGCCCGTCGCTGGATCCCACACGTCGTAGCCAAAT
Organism: Carterocephalus palaemon; assembly: GCA_944567765.1. Lineage (NCBI taxonomy): Eukaryota > Metazoa > Arthropoda > Insecta > Lepidoptera > Hesperiidae > Carterocephalus > Carterocephalus palaemon. The sequence continues at coordinate 4,989,675 of OX155643.1, read as the reverse complement.
GAGTAGGCGCCTGGTTCACCTTAGAAGGATTTTAATGCCGCCGTATAAGAATGATGTTAATGGCTTCACGCAAACAGCCACAATTTAAGTGTAGAATAACGGTGCATAGGCTATAAAACTATCTTAAGGTTTAAGGTTTTCACTTAAATCCATTTATGGAACATCTAAGTATTATAAGTGTTAAAAGGGACTAATATATTATTGTCGCGACATCATTTTCAGTCTCAAATGATTGATAACGTACAACAACAAAAATATCTCTCTCCTCTTTCCAAATCACCCAATTGCATGGTGGAGTTTTCCATATGCACATGCTCTAGAAAAATGTGGCCATTAAAATGTACCTACAGCCATTTTTTATTTCATTTCGAGTTTTTACCTAAATCTAAATGAACAAGGCTATTAATTTAATGACATAAAAAAGCAATTGTCCATATCACATCACAGCATCACCGCACTTATACTGGTAGCTATAATATCCTGCTCTCACGCCTACCATTCGTTACCTTAGCTCGAGTTTCATAAAAGTAATATCATCCTTGTACAGACATTTTATTAGAGCCATTTTTAGTATCACTGCTCATAACGTTGTACTTATAAAAGTTTTAGTGTGCAGGGGACAAACAATTTGGCTTTAACCGTGAAGTACGCAAACACTATATAAAATATATATATAGCATATTGCATAAAGCTTAACAGCCTGCTCTTGAGTTTTGTATAAAGCAACGACAAAAGAAAACTGAATATGAGCAGCAACTTCTTGTGTTCGAATTATTTTCTCTGTGGTACTAAGTATACCGTGGTATGAACCGCGGTCACGTACTCGTTATGGCCAAATGCAGGGTGGTTGTATGCCCACACTAGTAAGGAATCAAGCCTTACTCGGCAGCAAGTAACCGTTGGGGCTGATAGATATATGAAAAAATAATTACAAATTTTTTCCTAACGTTATTATTTATCTTGAGAATGATTCGACAGTAATAAGTAAGCTAAACAAAGCCAAAGTATACTTATAAAAGCTAGTTAATTATCTCAACTCATAAGCATTCGTTTTATTTACCTCCAATATCGGTGTGGTAATAACTGGGCATTGGTTCTGCTAGAGTCAGTCTTGGCTTCCGTGGTGCTAAAATAACTGTTTCCAAACATAATACTATGGTCACTATAACAATCTGAAAAGACAACATATTATATACTAGAGGACACCCGCAGCTTCGCTCGCGTAGAATTAGACCCATTAGCGACGTCTGCCCGCATTCGGGTTGCCCACTTGACTTCAAAAACGGCAAAGTTTCATACTAACTTTGCACCCCCGTTTTACCCCCTTAGGGGCTGAATTTTCAAAAATCCTTTCTTAGTGCTCCCCTACGTTATAAAAGGAACCCCTCTGCAAAATTTCAAGTTTCTAACTAAAGTTTTCAAGTTTTAGCTTCTCCTTTTTAAAAGCTTTTACTTAACTTCACTCGTATGTATTCATTCATTCATGTATGTATGTCCTGGAATCTTGCAATCAATATTTCACCCACTTCCACTGAAGCTATCGAGCTGAAATTTGGCACACATATTAGGTTCCGATGACAATGCAATAATATGGTACTGTCAAACTGATCTGATGATGGAGCCGGAAGATATTAACTGGAACTTCATGATGGAATATCGTATCATAGTCGTGTTTGCACTTGTGGTAAAGTCTTGTAATGAACTTTGACCACGATTAGGTTTCAAGGTCAAGTTATAAAAGCTTTTTAAAAAAAAATTTTTTTTACAGTATAGTTATTATATATATAGATATGAAACAATAGGTTTAATGTTGATCTAGTATTCGTCAACGGTACTGCTAAGCTAGAGGTCCTGGGGTCGATCCCCATGTAGAGCAAAGTAAGTACTACTGGGTTATCCTATATTGAAATTCCCAGTAGTAGCTCGGAGTTTGGATTTGTGCCCGGTGCATAGCAATAGGCTAACTATTACATGGGATCTAAACATAACTTGTGATGGTATACACACCTCTACCTACCCCTTCTGAGAAAAACAGTCGTGATGTTGTGGTACGTAGATTTAATGTGGTCAATTTTTTAATGTCAGATTTAATTGTATTTTGGCCTGAAACTATCCAGTGGTCACAAGAGCGACTGCTAAGCTAGAGGCCAACCCCTTTGGGGAAATAAAGGCGTGATATTTTTTGATCATGAAATCATCCATGTAGAGCCTTTAATGTATACCATCTCCACGATCATAGTCGAATACATACACTGATCAATTTGTTGCTTTCAAGACTTCTAATTTCTTCTAACTAGTCTCAAAAACATGACTGTGAATTTTCGATCTGCATTCATCCGGCGTAATAGAGCAAGATCCCAGTGCCGCCAGACGTTACTTATTTTCTCACAAACAATTTATATGCGATAAGCTAGTGTTAGTACATACTTTGAGCGTGTGCATACTCGCTAGCTTGGGTAGACGGCCAATTCATAGGTATCAGATGCTGAAAATCGAAAATTTCAGTACCAACTTTTCTTATTTTCTCATGGCTGATTTTCACATATGTTTTAGTTAGTTATGTTACAAATTAATAATAACTATCGCCAGACACCTTCCGTCGGCCCTTACCCTTGCCAGACGCCTTAAAGATCCAGAAAAAATGATGTAAGTTTACTTATTTTCTCAAGCTTGATTTTTATGCACGACACTTGGGGAACTATTTCAACACTGTTAGTCAGCAGCCAGACCAATTGGATGGGCCAAACGTCCAGCCAGACACATATAAAGTGCCGCTAGGTATAGAGCGTGAGGTCATTATTTGTACGATTGACAGTGACAAATTAAAGTCTCAGTACTGATTTTAACATATGTTTTAGTTAGTTATGTTACAAATTAATAATAACTATTGCCAGACACCTTCCGTCGGCCCTTACCCTTGCCAGACGCCTTAAAGATCCAGAAAAAATGATGTAAGTTTACTTATTTTCTCAAGCTTGATTTTTGTGCACGACACGTGGAGAACTATTTCAACACTGTTAGTCAGCAGCCAGACCAATCGGATGGGCCAAACGTCCAGCCAGACACATATAAAGTGCCGCTAGGTATAGAGCGTGAGGTCATTATTTGTACGATTGAGAGTGACAAATTAAAGTCTCAGTACTGATTTTAACATATGTTTTAGTTAGTTTTGTTACAAATTAATAATAACTATTATAAATTGACCGGACTACTAGCGACACTTTATGTGTATCTGGCTGGATGTTTGGCCCATCCAATAGGTCTGGCTGCTGACTAACAGTGTTGAAATAGTTCCCCAAGTGTCGTGCATAAAAATCAAGCTTGAGAAAATAAGTAAACTTACATCATTTTTTCTGGATCTTTAAGGCGTCTGGCAAGGGAAGGGCCGACGGAAGGTGTCTGGCAATAGTTATTATTAATTTGTAACATAACTAACTAAAACATATGTTAAAATCAGTACTGAGACTTTAATTTGTCACTCTCAATCGTACAAATAATGACCTCACGCTCTATACCTAGCGGCACTTTATATGTGTCTGGCTGGATGTTTGGCCCATCCAATAGGTCTGGCTGCTGACTAACAGTGTTGAAATAGTTCCCCAAGTGTCGTGCATAAAAATCAAGCTTGAGAAAATAAGTAAACTTACATCATTTTTTCTGAATCTTTAAGGCGTCTGGCAAGGGTAAGGGCCGACGGAAGGTGTCTGGCAATGGTTATTATTAATTTGTAACATAACTAACTAAAACATTATGTTAAAATCAGTACTGAGACTTTAATTGGTCACTCTCAATCGTACAAATAATGACCTCACGCTCTATACCTAGCGGCACTTTATATGTGTCTGGCTGGACGTTTGGCCCATCCGATTGGTCTGGCTGCTGACTAACAGTGTTGAAATAGTTCCCCAAGTGTCGTGCATAAAAATCAAGCTTGAGAAAATAAGTAAACTTACATCATTTTTTCTGGATCTTAAAGGCGTCTGGCAAGGGTAAGGGCCGACGGAAGGTGTCTGGCAATAGTTATTATTAATTTGTAACATAACTAACTAAAACATATGTGAAAATCAGCCATGAGAAAATAAGAAAAGTTGGTACTGAAATTTTCGATTTTCAGCATCTGATACCAATGAATTGGCCGTCTACCCAAGCTAGCGAGTATGCACACGCTCAAAGTATGTACTAACACTAGCGTATCGCATATAAATTGTTTGTGAGAAAATAAGTAACGTCTGGCGGCACTGGGATCTTGAACCATAAGTCATGTCCACTAATTCCACGCTTACATCTTCACATAGAGATAGTCAAGATAAATGAGATACAGAGCTACATAAATGAGCCGGGCACACCACTAACGAAGACCCAGCGATACATATATATATCAATTAAGAGTATCTTTTTGCCACCCATTAATACCAGTTTGAGTAATGAAAGACATTAGTCTCATGTCCAGATGATCTCGTATGATTAGTGACACTGTTTTTTCTTAAGATCTGATACTGTTGTGGAATATTATAAATTGTAGGATGGAAAACTTGGTTTAAGTTTTTAACACAGAATTACATTACTATCGGCCCGTGGGAATCGAACCCAGTAACCCGTTAATAGGTAAATTAATTTTCAGACTCCCGCACTAGGAACTTCTAGCGGGTGGCGGATACACACATGGCGGAAACAGCAGAATTTTAGAATAGAATTGAATAGTTTATTTCGCATAACATTTTCTGCAACACATTATAAACATAAAAACAATGGTAACCTGTACTTATTAATTATTGTTAACATAGCACATTTATGGTATGTTGCAGCAACTACCGAACAAAAAAGTCTACACTCAGCCTCTTTACAGTCGTTCAGACTGATTTTCAGTACACGGCCTAGTGTTTATTATTATTGTTATTATTAAAGTATTTCACTTCCACGGCCAGAGTAATGGCTGATAATTGTATCTCCTATCTGATAATTATAAATAATATCTTCCCCGGCCGAGGTTCAAACCTGAAATATTTAACTTTGAGTCGTTAACCATTGGGTCATGACAAACAAAACAAAAATTAGTCTTTTACTTTTAATGACTTTTAGGGAACTAATTTATTATAACTAAATTAATATTTTTTATTCTAATTAAATAAATACAAAAAAGATAATTTAAATTAAAATTAATTTAATAATAAAATAGCTATAAGTACCTTAAGATAACTCATTTTATTCTTGCTTAGCGGCACGAAAATTACTTTGTTTACACTCACTATTATAAACTTATTTTGTTAAAATAATATTTCTACTATCCTCTTCGAACTTTCGGCGGAAGTGTGTGTGTACCGACAAACGGACATCGTCAATGCGTGAACTCTTTATGGTTGCCTCCTTTTAGTGGTTTTAAACGGCAAAAAACAACATCCGTAGGTATACGAATGCCATTTTATATGGGCATAACTCTATACGATGAAATACTAACTAAAATGTTGTCTGTATGTTGTCAAAGAGTTCAAAATTTGTAGTTGAATTCAATTCAAGAGATGGTTGAATCAGGAAATTTAGTTAATGGGTGTCTATTTTCCCTCATCAATCCATAGCCATAAATGTACCTATCTATTATTAAATTGAGCACTCCCATTATTGCAATGCTACCAATGGATGAGAAGCCCAATATTATAGCGATGTCAGACCAGTGGCTATGAACTCGCCTCTGAACAGAGCGGTCCGGATTCAAATGCAAGTGGCACGCATCATGACTTTTCTTTAGGTAGTTCGAAGTTATGTGCGTTTTAAAAAAATAATTATCGCTTTCTGTAACGGTGTAGGCTTAGTGTGAAGGAAGCATCGTGAGGAAACCTGCGTGCCTGAGAGTTCTTCAATGTTCTCAAAGGTATGTGAAGTCTGCCAGCGTGGTGAACTTAGCCAAGAGTAGACCCGTGCCCTAAACTCAGTAAAAAATATCTTCTTCTTCAAAGAAAATACTTTCTTCTTTCTTTTTTATGAAACTAAATCATTGATGAAATCAACAATCACATCCTATGAAGTCGAAGGTATTCGCTAGTTCACTTAATAGACCCAAGTATACATTTTAGGTAAAGTTTAGAGTAAGCTTGCTTGTTGTAGAAAAAGCCATTTCGCCCATATTCGAACAAACAGACTGATGTCATGCCTTTTAGCGGAGAATTTACCGTTTCGATGAAAGGTTTATGATATAGTATAACGTGCAAGAGATTCATCATCATCATTAAAATACATCACTATCCCAAATTAATACGGATGAGTCAGAATGTAGAGAGAAGTGAAGATGTCTGTATGATACGAGTATGTATGGGTGTCGCTCATGTCCATAGAAGACGGTGACCAACAATAAGGTTGCTCGTATGTCTGTGTATAAAAAAATATGTTTTGTTTGTGTTAGAAAAAAAAGAAATAACTTTCTCCTTGACCAAGTGAAAATTTGCAAGGTCCTCCGACTTAAACCACAGAGGAATGATATTTACTAAATATGTACTATAAAATAACATAACATCACGCCTGTATTTTCCCGAAGAGTTAGAAAGAAGTGTGTATATACCCACTTTCCACCAGCTATGTTTAGGTCCCACCCAGGCGATAGATGGTGAGCCTATCGCCGCACACAAATCCAGTCTCCGAGCTGCTAACAGGCATTTAAAAAAAAACTTAACCAATAGTTGTTGTCCAACGCAGGACCTCAAACTTAGCAGTCGTGGCTACGACCTCTAGACCAATGAGGCAGAACTATACTTAAACCGAAAGCATAAGTTCCAGGTATGAGGAGAGTCAGTGCCTTACAGTTTAGTTAAGTCAAGTTTATTGGCTGTTCTCGGTAGTCCTACTAGTATGTTATTGCTACTGGCATTGAGGTAGTCCGTGCTACTTAAACTCTTAAACTACCTACTAACTTGTTTGTTTAAAATGTTCTCCTGAAAAAAAAAAACTAAATTTAGTTGTTTCTTTCAGGGCTGGTCAACTTTATAAATAAAAGGTCCGTTTTATTTTAATATATTTTTTACTTTATTGAACAACTTTCATGCTAACACAATGTATTCTTAACTATAAATACTTTATGTAAATTATGAAATACATTCAATATATTCAATAAGTTATGTGCGACATAACTAAACTTGTACTATAGATGCTACAATCGGTACACTTAAATCAAAGGAACAAACAGATTAAACTGTTACTTAATCTCGGAATCCACAAAAGATTACCCAGAAGTAGATAAACAAACTATTTAGAACGTTTATATGTTTTCTACTTGTATTGTTATGCGTTTATTTTAAATTTTTTATTGACCTCTCATTATATATTAAATAATTTCTTCCTAAACGTTAAAGGCACCTGTATATTATAAATAGACTAAAATAATATGTTTGGCAAACTGTTGAAACTTAATTTATATCATATTAAATATTTTTTCAGTTACTGCTGAACTATGACGATGTCAATTAAAATTGAAACATACGATATTCAAAAATTTTGTCTTAGGATGAAGCTTCTTAGTTCTTCTCCTTAGTCTTTACTTTACTGGTTTTCCTCGTTTACTTAGGGTCCTTCTTCTTCCTTCTGCGGTAAGGATCAAAAGCTGGGCCTTTTTCCGTGATTTATTACTAGTTTTTACTGTACAATAGTATAGATATTATTATAACGTATGGAAGCTTATAGCAACGAGAGGGAGTTAAATTTTGCTATAAGTTATCGGAGGGTACATCTTATGTTTGAAATAATAATATTTATACGTAAACTATTAAATAATAGTGTGGAAAAAATATAAGCGACATCCTCTTCTTAGTGGTGATAACCATACGTAGCCAAGGCAGGCGCTGGCGCGTAATGGGCAACTGGTGCCACTGCCACCTAGAACAGTGCGATAAAAAAATGAGTAATACAATATTACAAAAAAAAAAATTAGTAGGTACCTACTTCATTTTTTTCACAGACATACCTAGGTAGGTATGTCTGCTATTTTCTCTGGAGAAAAAGTACTTATTGTCGTGGATAGTAAAATACGTGGATGATCCTTTGATCGATTTAAGAACGGTTATAGGAAATATACACTACAACCAAAATACATTTTGGTAGTAATATTTGAAAAGTAGTATTTTAGAAAAATATTTAGTAACATTTCGCGGTTTATGACTATAATTTCTGTAAAGTGTAATGAAAAAATTATGGTTTTGATCAATATCGCGAAGTATGTCAGTGTCACCAAGGTTAGATGCACTCGACCGAAACATTTCACAATTGTTTACGTTGAGGATTGGACACGATATTTTATATTGCTTGCTGATTTTCAGCACTCACCACTAGTTTGCACCTAATTAGTAATACATATAAGTATTCAAATTAACATAATCGCCCGCAGCTTGGCTCGCGTGGAATTAGACTTAACAATAGTTTCATTATAGTTAAGTAGTTAATAGTTACAAACAAACCTTTCCTCTTTATAATATTAGTATAGATAGTATTTATACTTGAAAGTATAATATGAATGAAATTTAATTAAAGGTATAGGTACTAATTATATTAATATACAAAATACTAATGATGTTTCTAAGCAGTACATTTGGTCACAATAACCATCTATTTATAAGATTATATTCCTGTCAGCTACAGATTTATCGAAGCGTGTTAGCCAATAGTGGGAAATCGCTCACTTCCTTATAAGCCTACGCGCCTTTAAAATTTTGCAAGCGTATCTTACGCGCAATCTTGGAGAAATCAAGTCCATAATCGTGGCCTCTAATAATAAGCCTTTGATAAAAATATGTTTTTAAGTCACCACAATAATATTTGTTTTTTTATTTTATTTATTTTATCCATTAATTAAGTACTCGTAGGTTTGACTTTTAATATTATACGAGTCATTACAAACTCAATTTTTTGTTGTTACTTTAATGTACAAGATTTGATTTTAATTTTAACATCATATTTAATGTTTACTTGTTTAGTATATTTTTTTGGGTAAATTGTTGTCATAATTATTAGAATGGAATTGAAAGATTTTTTTTAAAATAATTTATTACATCTTTATATGGCATGACACATGCATTTAGAGTTATTTATTTTGATCTAAAGATTGAAATAAAACAAAACTGAATACATTATTTTAACTTACGCTTTTTAAATACCATACAACTATTAGTAAAGGTTTGCTTACCGGATGTACTGCATGGCCGGTTTTGTGTACGACGGCATTGAACCCGGAGTGGTCGTCCGCAGAGTATGACACGTGTCGCGTAGAGCCATCGGGCTCTACCAGCGAGTAGCTACCTGCGAACATTTAAACATCAAAATGTCAATATCACCAAAATAACGATATCATCAAAATTTAATTGTCACCAAAATATTATACCACCAATTATCAATATCATCATGATCATCAACAGCCTCATGTTCATAGTCAATATGGAAAAAGTATTTTCCGATCCAGAGAAAATCAGAAAAAAATTATGCGAATTAATCGGATTTCTAGTAGGTATTCTACATAAAATTAGCAATAGTTGTTTAAAATATCAATTGTGTTATAACTTTCCATGCAACACTAGGACCTATAATTTTTTGATTTAACAGATCAATTTTCTGGATACAATAGATAGATGATTGTTAAAATCATATGGCAGTGAACTGAAATTATCAGATGGACGATCAATTTTAATTATTTTTGGTCTTCTGTTATATTTATGCAATTTCTTTACCTTTGACGACGTCTCCATCTCGCTCCTCTTGTTGCGATTTGATGTCACCCGTGTGAGGATCTTTTACGCCATAGTTAAAAGCATATTTTGGGTAAGACTGGAATTAGGAATATTATATATTGCATTTTAAACTTTGATAATTCTTTATTATATATTTTAGTGTACATAATGAATCCATAGTTGATTGATATAAAATATATAACTGTTAATCATTATTAATCATTATTCATAGTTAATCATTAAAAAATCAAATTCCTTTCTTAATCGCCATGAAATGATAACGATAATAATTCTACTTTATCTTTCTTTCCGTAAATATTATTTATTTGTGTAAAAAAATAATGATTCTACTCTTTATTCCAATATAAAATCAATATTAACGATTAACAATGTTTATGTATTCATTTATAAAACTTTATTGACACGTCACAAAAACAATACATACAATGGACGAGCTTAATTCCTGATGGCATTCTCCATGTTTAATGTTTATTAAGAAAATAGGTAGATCATATATAACTCCGGTATACGGACCACGTATACGCGCAGTAAGTATAGCCAGTATAGTTAACTTACAACAGGTTCAACTGCGACATGGGCAACCGGTGCGTGGACTAGCGGCGCATGCGCATTATACCCGCCGTACTCCACAGGCACGGCTAAAGCGACACTTGCGCACGAAAGAAGTAATAATACCTGAAATACGCCTATAATAAGTATGATTGTGCTTACATAAATAGGTAATAGTATAGTTTGAACTTTTTGGGAGCTAGGTACAATAGATCTTTTAGGTCGCAGTGGCTTGTGTGCTTTATGGCTCACAACCCTTTGCTTCAAGAAGTAATAACAGTAATCAATTTTTGAGATGAGATGAGTTTTTGACTAAGAGTAAGTTTGGTTTCTTTACAGGAAAAGTATCTCAGGAAGTACCTAATCCTTTCTTAAAACATATTATAAGTATGCATGTCTTATTCGTTTGACCTGAGTTCAAATTTAAACAAGAAAATAGGAAATTTATACACATACATTTTATACTAGTACATGTACTACTACATAGTACACTTTATACTACTATATAGTACACTTTACTAGTTTTATTTAATGATAAAGGTTGAAAATATTATTTTTTCCATCGATGCATTTTTATTTGTAGGGAAAGAGAATCAAGTAGTAGAATTGAAGTCGAACTTTTGAATGTAATTCGTGGCAATTTTCAAGTTTAACAAAAATTGTCGATAGCATTACTAGGTAGTTAAAGCAGTTAATTACTTATATTACAGTTAATTATAAATATTAGAATAAGTTTGTTAAATAATAATTACTATTAACATGTAAATAAAACATTAAATTCCGTTGTCCAAGTAAGTTAAGCGTAGGATGATCAAAATTTATAGTTTGTAAAGTTTATGATCACGTCTCAATTATATTGTGTGCATAAAATGGAGATATAAAAAAATACAAATTTATATTCATCGTTAAACAGGCGTTGAAAATCAGTAATTAAAGAGTTAATTTTAGTCAGAATATAAAATAAGGATATTTTCAGCATAAGTATCTCCGACTTTTATTAAATCTAAAATCATTTTATGTGTGTTATTCCAAATTAATAAAGACAAATCTTAAAAAATTTTTTAAGAAAGTAGGTACTCGTAAGTCGGTGTTATTTAACCGAGTAAGGTTAGTTAATGCTTAGCTTGACCTGCATTGATATTGCGAATGATTACAGATACAATTAATAAAATAATAAAGGCCAACATTAAAATAAAAAATAAACTTAAACAATCGGACACGCATAAAAAAAATTGACAATTTCACTCACCCACATATTCGGAAAACCTCTACACGCGCTTACAGCCCTAAAGTTCTAAAGCTAGCTGCCTGTTGCAATTGTCCTACGCTTATAAATATAAGACCCCTCCACGTAAAAGCACTTCACTATCACGGTGAAACACTAACACATTGCTGTATAGATTCCTCATACGATTTGCTTTTTACCTCAAAGCAGTTTTAAATAGTTTTAGTGCGTAGCATTATAAACTCGTGTAGAATTTTTATGATATTAGATATTTGGAATCTTAATAAACTGCAAATGTACTAACCTTCTATAAATGGTTTTCACTGGACGACAGTATGATTTAAGGAATTCAATATGAAAATTCAATTATAAGTAAAAAAAAAACATTTTATTCTGACCTTAAGGTCAATAATTAATTAAACACAAAATATTTTCGAAATATTACGTTTGGCATGAAACCTAATTAAACTTTATTGTTATTTTTACAACAAACACACACCAGTAGTAGTAGTATGAACCATGTAGGTTTATACATAAATCCTGCAGCTCTATAGAAGTTCTCTACAAAGTAACGTGATCTTAGTAAGTGATTCGTTAACCTCGGCTCCTGACCCGTCTTCCACAAGGTATAAAGGTTAAAGACTAATCACTTAATCTTGCGCCTCTCTGAACAAGTTTAAGTTAGGTCATACCATTAATTTGTAGCCATATCGGCTTCTATCATCTGGTTCATACAATGTTGGCCTAATGGAAAGTGATGCAAATTATGGTTCCCTGTAGCTTAGTCTTTATATCTTCCTTGAAAGCATAAGCAATTCCATAGGTTTTCTTAAGAAAAAATATTTGGACACGTATAGTTTAGTTCTTTATTGAATACTATTAGATGGGGCTGACATGCAGTCAAGTCGTTTTTTTTTTAATTGTCTCCTTTTCTTTCCGAAATTGTTCTCGTGCAACTTTTTTTATACTTCAGTATTGAATGTTGGCAACAACAGTAGGTATAGTATAGTAAACGAACGTAAACATTACCTGGTGTCGAAACTGCACTGAATCGGCAAGTAGGTGCATTCTAGACGTATGGTGCAAGCTAAATTTGTGCTCAGATCAACTTGTATTAGGACAAAACTGCGCTCCTATTCTGAATTCTTAAATCAATTGTGAAAGAAGTTGCGAGGGAAAAAAATATGGTTAGTTAGTTAAAACTGTTACTTACTTTCGTATCTTTGACTGTCCTGTCTTTGATAATTGAAAAAAAATGTTTTATTTTAATGCTTAGTGCATTTAAATAAAACCTTTTAAAAAGAAGAAAATAAGTTCTGAATCACACATTTTTCCTGATAGGTATGAAGCTTGTCGTAATCTTGCTGATAACTGAATTTACTGACAAAGATTTAAGTCGCCCGAAAGCCTCCGACATGGCCTAGAGCCCTGGCCTGTCCTTACGATCAGCACTGGGACCGACGCTAACGTTCCCACCGATGGACGTACCAGGATCACTCATCAAACAGCAAGCCGAGACTCCCAGTCTGAATAGGGTATCCCGGTCACTATAGAGAGCCTCAATACAGAATTAAGGCTCTCTATCGTGATATGATTAAAACATTTTTCTCTCGAACCGTGACGGGCGATCAAAAATTGAGTTCCAGGGTGGCCTAATACCTCGAGCCGCCTAGCCGCGGAACTACGCGCTGTTAACGCAACTCTTGTGTTATTGAAAATAGATTAAGGGCGTTTGCAACATCGATCAATGTATGAGATAAAACAGGTATATCGACTAGTTCTAGAAACAACAATCCGTACCTTTTTCAATGATATGTACATAGATCATACAAAAATAAACAATAACGCTAATAATAATTATACAAATGCGTAATAAAACACATGTGCTTAAATAAAAATTTCATTGAATAAAATTTTAATAAGTAAATACATAATGTTGGTTTTTACATTTCTATTCAATAAATTAATTCTTGTTACATAGTTATATCTAACAGGAAACTGTAATTAATTAGATTATTAGGTATAATGTTAATTACGTCCCCCGACTCCGTGACGACCCTGAACGCGGGTACCGGGTTCAAATCCCGGCCGGGGCAGATATTTATTACTTGATACGATAAATATTAGTTGTTTGGTTTTCTCTGTGTTCGCCATCCGCAACACAGGTATAAACTGAACGCACAGGTGAATAAAAAATGTGTAGTGTCATTACGGCTAGAAAATAAGTATGGTATGACAAGGAAAATCCTAACAATGAAATAGTACCTATATGTTAGGTTATAATGTAACTTTGCCTGAATAAAATATCTTATATAATTAAATATTTACGTAAGCTTTATATTGTTCAGTAATGCTACTCTATATTCAGTAGTTTCTGCATTTTAATATTTCATGAAACATAGAAATATGAAAAATTCGCAAAAATACAAGCAATAATACCCAAGCAATCGCGTGTTACAAAATTCAGACATGATCTTAAGTATGCCAGCCGACCAGTCTGGATACACATGACATGACAAATTTTCTAATTAAAATTATTATTGCACGGTATATGGTAAAGAATTCAAAATAGCACTTTTTAATCCTGGACCTCGAATTTAAACCATTCAATTAAAATTATTGAACGTAATACATTGTTTGCGTACCTACTTCGAAATACTCGTAGTTTTAAATAATTATCCTTCATTTCAAATGTATTCCACTACCATTCCTATTTAGGTGCACATATAACATGTGATGGAATAAGTCTCTGCTCTCTGTTATTTGAAATTTTTGAAAAGGCATAATTGTTTTAAGACATCTTATATATATAAAAGGAGAAGGTGACTGACTGACTGACTGACTGACTGACTGACTGACATATCAACGCAGGGCCTAAACTATAAGGGCTAGAAACTTGAAATTTTGCACAAGGGTTCCTTTTATAACGTAGGGGAGCACTAACAAAGGATTTTTGAAAATTCAACCACTAAGGGGGTAAAACGGGGGTGCAAAGTTAGTATGAAACTTTGCCGTTTTTGATGTTATTCGAATGAAATTCAGTACCTACCTATGAAGGTTTTTTATTGAGTTTCGAAAATCATCTTTTAAGGGGGGGTAAAAGGGGGGTGCAAAGGTAGTAGGTATAAAAGTTTTTCGTATATTCCTACATTATTTCAATGAAATTTTGTATTTAGGTTATGTTACGTCTAATTCCACGCGAGCGAAGCTGCGGGCGTCCACTAGTTTCTTATAGTTTGTTTTTCTTGGTTATACACAGTGGTTATACATATCATTATAAAACAATGAAAAACCTCATTTTCAACTTTTATGTTTCGGAAAGATATTATGAAGCTACCTAAGTTATGAAGGATCTGTGTCAAAGTTCAAAATTGCTTTAACCAAAGACCTGCACCACCGGTTTTCAAATATCACTCCAACAGGTTACGCTGTTATCACTCCAATAGCTTTGAGTAAACATGCGTATTATTTTCCTTAATTTTAAAATGCCTGCCTGATGAGCACTTGGAGGAGAAAATTACAGTGTATAGAAGGTACGTTATATCATAGATAGGCTTACTTTACTATCCATTATCTATAGCAGAGTCCAGTGTATATGAGAAAATATCAGACAACCATTCAACCAATATCAAGATTTGCGACAGATTTTGTCTGACACATATTTGAAGCGAATAAAAATTTGTTTTAATTTATAATCCAGAAACTACTTAATAATATTATTAAAAATTAGATCATTGATAAATTCAAAACGACCATACCACATGAATAAAAAAATAACACTCGTGTATACCTAATCTCATTTTGGCTGTTAATTTCGTACACAAAACATGTGCTCTAATATTAGCTCCGTTATTATGCTAACATCTTTACATGCAGTACCTGAAAAGCGAAGCCGATTTAGTAACAAGTAACCAAGTCTGCAATTTGGTGAATCACGGCGCAGAACGCTCCTGATATACGGTCGACATGGTTGAAAGTGCGTTATTTATTATTTTTTTACAATCAACCTGGTATTCCTTGGTTCGCACCATCTTAGTATCCATATAGACACCGGGTAGATCAGACCCGGACATTTATAGATTGATTGATTCGCATGATCAGTCAATGCGCGTTGCATCGCGCGGCTCCACATGGATTTTGGTTGTTACGACAAGGACTCGGGAGAAGTGGAGTGCTACTTGGAAATACGTAAATAAATTTTGCCTACCCGCAACTTATCCTACATTAATATTGGGCGATGAATTGTTGCGAATCATCGCATTGTAATTGATATTTTTAGTTGGTTCTGTGTTGTTTTTGGGTCGTGTAAACACACGATCTCCTGGCAGTAAGTTCGTCCGTATGTCAGCGCAGTTCGCGACTGTTAGCCGAGTTATACTGTTAATGCTGTTTCGTTTCGACTATCAACTGTATAAAAACAAGCTAGCTCTCAAAATGCATACTGAATACAGATCAGTGAATACTAGACGCGATAACATTCCCAGCCGTGAGTAAACTCAGCGCTTATGACGTGCAAATGATTGATTAGTACCTGAATGAATCCATCCTTTAATTTGTTCATTTAAATATTTTAGATTGCGATACGGGTACATCTTGCGCAATCACAATACAAATGCGTAAGTACGTTACATTAAGGCGATCACAACCTGCATTACAACGATTGAGGTGCTGTGTGTGATTTAACAAAAACTTACTTGTCTCTTCGATAAAAATTGATACACTGAAAAATTGTGGTTATATTCCTCGATTACAACTTTTATAATGTGCGATACCCTAACAATCAAATAAGATGTAAAATTTCCGTGTAATTCAGTCATTTGCCGAAGTCAGTTCGAAATTGTGGTGGTTATCTGGAATCTCAACAAATTATGTACACATACCTTCTGTAATTTATTATCTGCTATCTTAATTTAATTTCGTTGAACATGAGCAAGTACTATACTTTTTCGTTTACTGAGTCAAAGTTACATTACGTAGATTACATTTCTTGAATATTTACCATATATTAAGAAAAAAATCACAACGGATGATATCTGAACTATGAACTATCTCTCAAATGAAAATTCTACGAAACTGTAGCGTTATAAAATAGCGTTTTGTATAGTATTTTATTATGTATTTATTTTATTTTATAGTCATTATTATTAAGCCTTTGTTGACAGCTCACCCAGAAGCCGCAGGGTGCGTGGAACGATTCGCTACATTAATGTCCTTTCTTCTAGTCATCATCACATTTCCGTTTTCACTGTTTGAATGCTTTAAGGTAAGTTAGAGTACGTCGTGCTAAGTTTTTTTTTTAAATTTGTGCTCATATTGTAGCTCTTATTTACAGGACTGATTTATTTTTTACTAAAAGTTTTTATACAATATTTAGGCTCGTTATAACTATAAAGATCAATTATTTATATTACTCACATATATTTAGTACTCGTAAGCCCCGTATTGGATCTCCATTCATGGTTTGGTCAATGATGCAGCAGTTGTAGTTTCACCATTGGTAAATTATTTGCCAAAGGATTTTAAAACGACCGCCCCTTGCTTTCATTCGTGATCTACGTGATATTAAGATGCTAAGATACTTTCTAACTAAATTTTTTAAACATTTTGTGGATGGGTGACTCAGGGTGACAATGTAGGTGGGGGGCTCTCGTGCTTCGGAGGTAATTAGTACATAGTAGAGTTCTTAAAGTTATTTAACTCGTCGTCGTCTTCGTTGGCTTGAGAACATTCCACATTGAGTAGGCGACTAACCCCTCCTCGAAACCGCGTTGGAGCAGCGTGGTGGAGTTTGCTCTAGACCTTTCATAGCTGTGTCTGTAGGGGAGACCCGTGTCCAACGTGGGGTAGCCATACTTTAAGGTATACCTACTAACTCTAAGCTCTTGCAGGTCGTGCAAGAGTTCGAGCGGGCTGTAATATTCCGACTCGGCCGGCTGAGGAAGGGCGGCGCCAGGGGGCCAGGCTTATTCTTTGTCTTACCCTGCATTGATACCTACAGAAAAGTTGACCTACGTACCGTATCATTCGATGTACCACCGCAAGAGGTTAGTAATTTTTTGGTACTTCATGATTTGATTGACAGATCGATTTGAAGATTTTTTTAGGTAACATATTTTATCTATTATTTTATATGTCTGCAGTCCCACTATTCTAAATTTATCTGATAAGTACTATTTCTAGTAGACATTTTTATTTGACCATTACAGGTACCTGCTTTAGCTTTTTCTAAGGCAGGATGTTTTGATAGGGCAGTTTAACATCTATTTCAAAGACACGTGAATATCATTGAAGAATGGTGTATACCTCTATATTTGCTATTACAATCATAAAATTGCTTTGTATTTCAATAAAATCCAAGTACAAATGCAATTGAATTTGAATTCCCATCAATCAAAAGCGCCGATCATGTGTAAACGACACTTTAATGTCAATCTAAATTCCATAAATTATGTAATAAATCGATCATTTTCTAATGCATTGGCTTTATGCTGGTTATTTACAACGGTCTATGGTTCCAAGTGTAAGTACCTAATGGTATGTTCGATTTATTTTGCCACTATTATGTAGTGAAATAGTAAATATATTATTGTATATAATAGAGCATAATATTATAGACATAGCATAACATAATAGAGGGCATGAGACTCTTCTCAGAAAATTTAACTCATAAGAATAAATAAGAGCTTTTCATACAATTCTATGATATAGTATTTTCCAGTTGAGGTTAATTAATGCAAAATCAAATTCTAATTTATATACGAGTACCTACCTTATCTCGGTTGTAAACCAGTACCGTTTATCATCATTTCATCAAGATTATAAAATGCTTATAACCAGGTCACTGTGAGAAGTGTTCCATTTCTAAATTAAAAACTTGCGGATTTCTGAAACTGCAAGGTTAATGTACCGCATAGCGTCCCAGACAAACCGATGACTGAAACAGTTGGTAATGATAACAGTTAACCCAGATGTTGCCCATTCAGTCGGTCCCCGGCTAATTGATGTGGCTGTAAACATCAATCAAAGCTTTACGACATACAAACAACACAACGTTCCTAGGAAACCGATTGTCTTTATCGCCAAACCTTACTATTAATATCCCTTAAGATCGTAATGTCGCCTAATTTTAATTGACTACATTGAACACTTACCCTTAAAAAGAAATAATGTATTCAAATTGTAAATGCTAATTTTGTTCAAATATAAAAATAAAAAATAAATATCAAATTGCAACCGTGTGATTCTTTCTCTGTTGAATCACACTAGATTTAATAACGAAACAAAAAACTCTTAACTATAAAGCGATAATTAACCTAAATATGTTAATGGCACTTACATTTACTGCTTAATATTTGACAACTTTTATAAGTCTCTTTTATTCCTTACTCCTAATTATTACCTACTTACCTTGCGGATGCATCACGTGAAAATCTGGCTTGTTTATAGAATTTTGAAACGAATTTGAAATACTGCCCTCTGCATTATGCCAAACAACAGGTAATAATAATATTTTAGGCTTTATCTCGTTGCAATCGGTGCACTCAATCAGAATATATGAGAGTTTATTTTGAAATAACTTGAATACACATCCACATTATTATTGTTGTGGTAGATTCAATCCACCGGCACCGACAAATTAAATTACCCTTGAATGTAACAAAAATATAGTCCACATAATTTTCTGTTAGCGCTGCTACCTTTCAAGTAGTGTAGAATGAAATTGAGCAGAATACAGTCGTGTAGTAGTAGTTTTAGTTTTTGTTAAACCTAAAAATATATTTAAATATTTTTAGCCTAACGAAAAAAATGACAAGGTGTTAAGAGGTCACCGGCGCCTATCGACACGAGCAACGCCAGATGTGTCGCCAATGCGTCGCAGGCCCTGTCCAAATACTTTCTTTTTTCCAAACCTACCGGGATATTCCATTACAATATTTATTCAGTGACCTGATTAAATTAACAGAAAATTAAAAGAGTAAACCGTCTGAACATCGTCATTATTTTATGTGGTTCAAATCCGTCCTTATTCCAATTCCATAAGATCGAACACAAACAAATTGGTGAATATCATAATTTCTGGCTCAACAATGTTTATTTAAACGTGTCGAATATTCCTGTACCGAGAACAGACGACTTACAGATCTGACCTCATTTGATCTCGATTGATGCCTGACGATAATACTCGTAAATCTGTTGGAATCAAGATTCACACTCCTGAAATGCATTCCAGACTTCGAGGATTGAGTTTCAATGCCTTATAAATATACATTCACTGCAGGTAGGTACAATAACAATAGTTAGACACGATATAAGATATTTTGTTGCCTCTAGAGATTACCTACAAAATAATCACTTATTGAGAATCTCTGATTCTAAGTTTAAATAGTACTACAAAGTTGACTTTGATTTTGAACTCAACGTACCAATGACATTATAATTAAATTAGTCCTACATTCTGTGCTACGTATTTCTTGTTATAGTTTGTCAACGACTACAGTCTGTGCAGTCATTGAAAGTAGAATTTAGACTATGGTTAGAGTAGTTAGTATTCCATCGAAGATGGTGTAGATGATTCTTATATATAATATACCAAGTGTTTAAAAATTCTCTTTTTATCTGTTCTCTGATAAGTGAGCAGATCAGTAATTGATCGGTAGTAATCTGCGCTCAAAGATTTACGTAAACTGCAATACCTTGAGATTAATTGTACTTTTTAGGTTCTCACCAGAGACTCAGTGACTGTAGCGGTGGATGCTGTCGTATATTACAGGATCAAGGAACCTCTCAATGCAGTAGTTAGAGTGGCCGACTACAGGTAAGCTATAAGTATGTAGTTTATAATGTATGATGTTAACAGCCATTTATTCACAGTCTCAGAAAATGATTTGTCAAACTTCAATAAATGCATTTTTGACTCTCCCAATATGTAGCTTACATAATTAATATAACATAATACAAATAGATATTTTGCACATTCAATAGTCATTCAGAAATTTGTTTCTCTTCTAGTTCCTCTGTATGTAGTTACCGCGCATTTATGAATAAAATAGATACCATTTTTCTCACTTTTTTTATGAACCTGGTTCCTAATCGGAAATCGGGACAGGTTTTAGGACGAATTTTGCTCTCGACCGCTGCTACATACTACATTCAAAGGCACGGAGACTAAACACATGAAACAGTAAAACCAACATGCGCAATGGCTAATGGGTTGCAAGCTGTGATTCTATAAAAATCATCGACTTTGCATACCGCGTGAAATCCTATACATACATACATTTACTCAATTTGGATTCTAATCCCAGTGACGTGCATCGTAAATTATGTGCATTAAACGCAAACATGGATATTCAATAAATTTACCTGTAATAAAATACAAGTATGTCAGAGATCAATAGAAAGGAGCATTTTAAATATAAAAAGAATAGATAAAAGAAAAAACGCAGACATCAGACATACCACTCAGGTCATAGACGCTCTGACGCACTGTAAGAAACTTAAGTGGAAATGGGCTGGCCACATTGCACGCATGGAGAAAGAGAAATGGACTAAGAGAGTTACAGAGTGGGATGGACCCCAAGGAACTAGAAAAAGGGGAAGACCAGTAGATCGATGGCTGAATGAAATAAGAAAAGTGTCTGGAAAGAATTGGATAGAAGTGGCAAAAGACAGAGAAAGGTGGAGAAAAATGGAGGAGGCCTTTACTCGTATAGAGGTCCTTGAATAAAAATTATTAATTTTAATTTTATATAAATTTAAATATAATATATAATACAGAAATACAGAAAAAAAAAAATTTTAAATACATATAAATAAATTATCTACATATTGACTAATAAAAACGAAATGACTATAGAAATAGGTATGTTAAAATAATTATTACTGATTATAGTTCCTAATTTGAAATTTTGAATATCGAATATGTACCTTACGCGATTATAATTGATTTGTAATTGAAATGTAATTGATATGACAAGGAATAAATAAAGGCTTTTGTATTTGTATTTGTATAAACGCTTTTATACAATTGAATATCAGCTACTCAAACGGTAAAGAAAAACATTGGAGTAAACCTACACTTTCATGTGCAGGACGCTACCGTGCTTCGGATGGCTTCGTGCCCGGTTGTTTTCAATATTGGAAATAGTCGTTAAGCCTTGTCGAAGACTTTCGGGTGGCTTGAGAACATTCGACACTGGTTGGCCACTAACCACTCCACCAATCCGCATTGGAGCAGCGTGGTGGAGTATGCTCTAGACCTCTCACAGCAGTGTCTGTGGGGGAGACCCTTGCCCAGCAGTGGGGCGTCTATGGGCGCAGCGAAACCTACACTGCCAGAGTTCTCCCAATGTTCTCGAAGACACTTAAAGTCAGCCAATCCGTACTTTTTCAGCGTGGAAGACTCTTCTTATTCTGAGTTGTGATCCTATCTCAACAGTTAATAATTAAAAAGCATGTATTGTACGTATTAATAGTCCATGAACACGCAGTGCGTCGACCCGTCTGCTGGCCGCCACGACCCTGCGCAACGTGCTAGGTATGCGGGACCTGGCGCAGCTGCTGTCCGACCGGGAGGCCATCAGCCACATGATGCAGGCCAACTTGGACGAGGCCACTGACCCCTGGGGCGTCGAGGTGGAAAGAGTCGAGATGTATGTCTTTTTAGTCTATGAACCGTATAAAAGTCGACATGAGCGTGTTTGTCGGAGCGAAATTCGGAGGGAATAGCTGCGCGGTATCAATGAGGAGGACATCATTGAGCTGGCGAATCAATCAGCGCTTACGACTGACAACCTGCTCGCCCCGCGCGAGTTATACTTTCGTGCCGCTGACTATCAGCATCTATCAGTATGTTGGTAGCAACGACGCTCGGCAATGGTCGATGTGAAGAGAGTCGAGATGTATTTCTCTGCGCTGAGGGAATTCGGAGTTAGGGGAGATCCCCTCTATCCGGGCAATTGCTCCAGGGGTAAACCCCGTCGGTGACTTCCCCGCTGTTGAGCGTGGGAGCCAGTCGATCGTCGCGCATTGAATTGAAGACTCCGTGTTAGTACATACAGATGCACGGTACTACCGAACATCGGATCCCAGTTTGACTCACAGCCGCAGCAGGTTGACTCCCAGCCGGAGCAGACCCGAGAGCTCAAAATATTTGGGTTTTCCATTATATTTCAACGATAGGTGTTTCATCGCTACCAATAATAGCTGTATATAATATTTTTCTGAGACCTTCAAGTAACCTAAGAATCTCGGACGCTTGAGTTTTTACACTTCCTGTCCGCCGAGAGAGCAGTTGTGAGGACTCGTGCTTTATTCTCTATGAGACAAATACTAACTGTACATCTTTTAAAAAAAAAACTTAAACAAATACGTACTTATCATGGTTTTCACCATGTGAGAATAACTGAAATGTAAGATTGAATCTCATTTCTAGTAAGGACGTCCGATTACCAGTACAACTGCAGCGGGCTATGGCGGCGGAAGCAGAGGCCGATCGAGAGGCCAGGGCGAAGATAATAGCGGCTGAAGGAGAAATAAAAGCCTCCAAGGCTCTTCGAGAGGCGTCCCTAGTGATGATTGACAACCCTATGGCGTTACAAGTAATAAAATATTTAAATTTTTGATCTTTTAGCCCTATCTTTTATCTCACTCATATACGAAAATTCGCGCGTCCACGAATTTCTCTAAATAGGTACTCTAAATCTAGTCATATCTGTGACATTAAAAAAAACGGGACCTGTTTTGTAAAAAAAAAACTACTTAATTGAATTATCTACTCAGAGCCGTTATAAATAAAACAGATACATTATATTATATAGTAGGAATATTTTTTATTGAAAAGGTATTTATATTTATGTTATCGCTGCGACCCCACTGCGCTGTGGGATAGACGTCCCACAACAACGAGCCATTGGGCTATGGACGCTACATATTTATGTTATGATTTCTGCTAATTTTGTATTTTCAAGACCTGACTTGCACGTATTTCTTTACAGTTGCGCTATCTGCAGTCGCTCAACACAATTTCTGCGGAAAAGAACTCAACGATAATATTTCCATTCCCGATGGATTTCCTCAGGTCATTCATGAGCGGAGCCAGTTCAAGTCACACGCCTACTTTACCGATATGACTGTGATAGTTAAAAACAACAATTGTTAGCTCTTACTTCTTATTATAAAAGATCTATATTAAAATGTATTATACAAATATGCTTCTAGTCCTTAGATTTATTTAAAGAACATTATGAAATAAAATTAGGATTTACTTTTTAAAAGCTTTTATTTAACTTCACTCGTATCTATTCATTCATGTATGTATGTCCTGGAATCTTGCAATCAATATTTCACCCACTTCCACTGAAGCTATCGAGCTGAAATTTGGCACACATATTAGGTTCCGTTCCGATGACAATGCATGAAAATAAAAATAAAAAGTTATAAAAGCTTTTTAAAAAAAAAAAATTTTTATAGTAGGTATAATTATTTTTATGTTGTTTTCTATTTCGTTCGTTGTAAATGAAACAAATAAATATGTATGTCACTTCGTCAGATTTTATTGGATCATGTAAACAAGTCTGAAGGGTCACCCTTTCAGTTATATAAAATGTACTCTGTGGGTCACCCTTCATACTGGCATTATCTTGCTACTTGAGCCGTCTTGAAATTATCTTTAATTTCCTTGATGGTGACTATACACTCGGAATGTTGGTTCTGTATTCTGATATGATTCTGATTGATTATATACTCTTTGTTATTGTCAATCATTTAAGGATTTTAAGGAGTGTTGTCAAATTATTATTATGACATTTTTTGAGTATATTTTTAAGATTTTGCCTTTACTTATTAAAAATGGAAATTCCAAGAATAAAAACTGACCTTACAGGTATTTCAATGAATTATGGTTTCTAAAAATAAACAATGTAAAAAAAGTTAAAGAAAAAATATAGTTTAAAACGTACCAAGTCGGTCACAGATGTGTTGCCACCTTTGAGGACGTTGCCTTGATGGTCGCCACCTTTTATCTGTTCTGTGGTCGCCACTATATACGTGTAACTGAAAACCACACAATTCCACCCGGAAAACAATTGCTCTAAAAAAAATTTGTACTCGGTAGAAATGGTACTACTACTTAGGTAACGTGATATTTCGATATTCTCCATGATTAGTAAAGGAAAACTACCCTTAAATTAAGTTTATTGTTTAATGTGCAACATAACTTTTATTACAGAATTTCAAAAGGAGTCGCGTAAAGAAAAAATATTTAGATTTCTTGCCATCGGAGTAATCATTGTGTTTCCATTACTATTGTTGTTTTGCTTCCGGGTAAATAACCGAATAAAAATCATTATTTTCTTTACCGTAATAATACTTATTAATAAATGTTTGTAGGAAGTAATTAAACTGTCTTGCGGGTCAACTCCTCGTCACTCCTAAGTTCGGTCTCCGGTCAGGCAAACTATTATTGAGTTTTTCTATCTTGATACTCCCAGTATAAGCTCAGAGTTTGGACTTATACCGATAGGTTGAATACCTATAACATAAGACCTAAATATAATTACAAAAATGTATTACATTTTTATTATCACACCTAATGTGTATTAACACACTTCTGCCCACATCTTTGCGCGAATACATGATACATACTTAGTGTGCGTGCAAATTTCCATATTCAAATGCAATTGCCTTATTTTTTTAAGGTCGTTAAACAATATGAAAGAGCTGTAATACTACGGTTTGGTAGACTTAGAGCTGATTCACCTGCGGGACCTGGCATCGTATGGATAATACCTCTGACTGATTTAGTTGTATTATTCGACCTAAGGACGCAATCATTCAACCTAGGCCAACAAGAGGTTAATAGTACTGACATAAATAATAATTGAATGGCATTTTATCTCCGATAGGGTTAGACCCTTACAAGCTTTTTGTTTGAAAATAATATGAGAGTCACGTAGGATTCCAAAGATACTTGATAATTGGTGAAAGATAGATAACCTTCTACTCCAACGACCATATGTAGCTAGTTAAGTAATTCTTTAAAGATATATTAGAACCCCGAGATGTAATGTATTATTTATTATTAAAAGAAGAAAGTCTTAATTCTTTATGTGATATTGAGATATCGTGATTTGACACCATAAATATGATGGTCTTAATATCAAAATATTTATCAATTAACAAGTTGTTAATAACATAAAGATTGTACTTAATTTCTTTTTCAGATTCTTACCAAAGATTCTGTTACGGTTACTGTAGACGCAGTAGTATATTTTCACATTACGAACCCACTGAACAGCTTGCTTAATGTGGAATATCACAGGTAATTTAGAGATAAAATTTAAAACGATTTTGTTTCTTTAATAATGTGCAATTGTATTTTGTAATTGTAGGTATGCAACCGAATTGCTGGCAGTGTCGCTTTTAAGAAATATATTGGGTCAGTTCACGTTGACCGAATTGTTGGCGAACCGAGATTCAATCAGTGTTGGTATAAGAACAGAGATAGACAGGGGCACGGCGGAATGGGGTGTTGAAGTCGAAAGAGTTGAAATGTAATCATTTAACGTATTTCTAATCCGAAAAGAAATGATAAGTAAGTATACAAATAATATATTTTTTTCATTAACATAACTAAGGGCTCTGAATATATTTTAGAAAAGATGTAATTTTGCCTTTTGAGTTGCAAAAAGCTATGGCAGCAGAGGCTGAAGGAACTCGTATAGCAAAAGCTAAGATTATAGAAGCCGAAGGAGAAATAAAAACAGCTGAGAACTTAATGGAAGCGTCAAAAGTAATGGTGGAAAACCCAAATACAATACTAGTAAGTTCTACATATACAAAAGTTAAAAAACAGAACTATTTCTCTGCAAAAACCTTCATAAATCTCTGTCAATAAATAATCAACACATTTTAATGCAGTAACACAAATATTTTGTGAAACCTTTCAATACTTTGTTTTACTTTTTGCGATTAATGACCGTATTTTTTCGCTAAGAACTGATTCACTAAATCAATGGTAACAAAAAAATATAGAACACGATTCAGAAGTGATAACTAAACATTATTGCAATTTTCTTTTTAGCTGAGATATTTGCAAACTTTAAACTACATAGCAGCGCAACAAAAAACTTCCATATTTTTTCCCTTTCCAATGGAAATACCTAGGCATAGCGGATGTAGCAAATAAATTTAGAAAACTCTTCTTCAATTCTGCCTCAATCTGACTTCAATCCATAGAATAAATGACTGGTATGCGTGAGTATCTTTCATGATGCTTCCATGCTTCAATATACTGATGTGCCAGTTTTGATTGATACTTGTCATCGTTTCAGATTTATACATGTGTACATAATACTTGACCATGGTTATTTCTCTGAGGTATATAGTATATATTTAATTTTAACAAAATGCAAATAACAGAAAACAACGACCGATTGATACACCAAAACAGTATACAGATATTAACATCTATTGATAAATCAGGCTTTAATCAAAATGGCTATTTTCCGACCCGAACGAGTATTCAAAGGAGTCCTCGTCAAATGATACAGTATGAAGAAGGTAAATAAAATATTTACAAAAAAAAACTTTGTGATATACCTACTCGTATATATATATCTTTGTTAATATGTATACTAAATTCTTTGATTATTTTTTCAGATAACACGTTTATCGAGAAAGCTTTGATATTTGCATCATTACTACTTGTAATAATAACATTTCCACTTTCCCTTCTTTACATTTTTGTTGTAAGTAGTTCACCTGCCCACTGACAGTTAATTTACCTTAAATTTTATTCATTTCTATTAATTTAATTATTTATAATGTCCAATTTCTTCTACTAGATTGTGAGACACTTTGAAAGAGCAGTTATCTTGAGAAATGGCAAAGTGTACAAGAAGCATGCATTTGGGCCCGGACTTGTTTTTTACTTGCCATGCGTTGATTCTGTTAAATTTACAGACCTCAGAACCATTTGCTACGACGTTCCACCTCAGGAGGTAAGTATTTTCCATTTAGGTACTGAGAAATAGGAGAGAACATAAGTTAAACCTATATGCATTCTATTTGTTACCTTTACTAATCTCTACAACAGGCCCTGACAAAAGATTCTTTGACAATATCTGTGGATGCAGTTGTCTACTACAAGATTTATGATCCGATTTCTGCTGTTATAAATGTTGCAAACTATAAGTAAGTTTTTGATTGATTTTTTATATCACTCCAAGGTACAAAGCCTTGATTGATTTGACCTCATAACCTAGAAAATTATTTATTATTATTTAGAATATCAACACAGTACCTAGCCGCAACGACTCTTCGAAATGCTTTAGGCACCAGAAATTTATCTGAGGTTTTAGTAAACAGGCCTGCTGTAAGCCACCAAGTATTCGAATTGATGAAGCATTTAACCAAGGACTGGGGTATACAAGTTTCAAGAGTTGAAATGTAAGTAAAATGTCTGGTTCTCTATGCAATTTAAACCAAATTCCTGTCTTCTAGCTTAGTCAACTGTACCTTTTCTTCATAATGAAGTCATTCACCTTATCATTGTGACTTTTATAAATAAATACCTTGTGGAGGATACTCAACATCTATATTAAGATCCGACTCTACTAATTGTTTTAATTTTTAAAAGGGACATAGCAACAAAATTAACAATTAATTGTTTAAAGCAAGGACATCAGCTTGCCACTACAATTACAAAAGGCAATGGCAGCTGAAGCTGAATCTACACGTCTGGCAAATGCAAAAATTATTGTCGCAAAAGCTGAGATTGAATCGACAAAGAACTTACAGAAAGCTACTGAAATGCTGATGGACAACCCATTTTGTATGCAAGTTAGTAATATGTAATGAGAAAACAGCGATATTATCCACGCATATTTAGAACACTTTCTATAATAATTGGAATGCAATTACAATCTAGTTCAAAAATTAGTCAAACACTCACATGCCGATCGGCCGTATGCGGCCACGCAACACATGCAGTATGTTGTTTACGGGTAGATGAGTGATATACCATTACCATTAATGATTGACTAATTAAGAAACTTTAAGCGTAAACCTTTAATCTTAACATGCTCGACAGATAGAGGAGGAATAGAGATTTTAAAATTAAAGGTCTCCTGTTGCCGCTTAAAGGAGAGATCAATAGGTATACAATAATATCATTGTTCTACATTTATACCTACAGTAATATCATTGTTCTTTATACATAGGGACATTTTAACCTCATGCATTAAATCGTTCAGATTTACATATCTCACCTAGTTATCACACAACATAATTAGTTAGTTGTAACTAAGTACTTTTTAATTTCAGCTCCGATATTTACAATCATTGCAAGCGATCGCCGGAGAAAACACGCATACAATTGTATTTCCTTTCTCAGTAGATGCATTGAAAGGCATATTTAGTGGACATCAATGAAATCTTTTTATATTTTGTTTTAATTTTTTTATATAATAAAACGACAAAGTTCAACGCAACTCTTTATTTATCAGACTTTCTTAATAAATAGTTAACAAATACACTAGCTGAGGACTACTTAAATGATGTTTACATGTAGGCTGAGCATGTATGTGTGCATTTAATAATGGCCGACACAGTAGTGGAACTCCGAAGAACCAGTGCAGGGCGTGGTGTTTGTGTTTCAGTATTTAATAGTCCATTATATTAAATCATATTAGTAGTCGTATTATGGTCACTTATATAGAAATGACAAGTATAATTTTTTAAAACATATAATAGAGGGGAAAATAAATGGGAAAAGGGGAAGGGGAAGAAGGAGGATCACCTGGCTTGACAAAATAAAGACGTGGACTGGTATAAGGAACGCAGCCGCACTGGCAAAGATTGTTAAAAATAGAAGCGAAATACAAAAGATGGTCACTGACGTCCGTTAGGACATAGCAACAGAAGAAGAAGAAGATATTATATCAGCCAATGTGGTAATATCACAAAATCTATATCTATATATATAAAAGGAGAAGGTGACTGACTGACTGACTGACTGACTGACTGACTGACTGACTGACTGACTGACTGACTGACTGACTGACTGACTGACTGACATATCAACGCAGGGCCTAAACTATAAGGGCTATAAACTTGAAATTTTGCACAGGGGTTCCTTTTATAATGTAGGGGAGCACTAAGAAAGGATTTCTGAAAATTCACCCCCTAAGGGGGTAAAACGGGGGTGCAAAGTTAGTATGAAACTTTGCCGTTTTTGAAGTCTTTAGACGGGTAGACGTCGTTAATGGGTCTAATTCTACGCGAGCGAAGCTGCGGGCGAACACTAGTTAAATATAAATGTATGTAATACGAAAATCCGTTATAGTGATCGGGTTGTCACATTGATGCCCCATGCGCAGCTATCCCCTCCGAATTTCGTTCAGAGCTACACTTTTGTGCCGAACCCTGTACGTAGATACCACAATATTTTATAGCATAACAATAAAGTAATACACACAATAAATTCAGCAAAATAATTTGAATGTGAGCGTTTTTCAGCACGTTCACTCGCCCAGTGTCAGTGTGTACCATATCAGAGTATTTAGTATTTACATAATAGTAGGTACCTAATTTTAGTAGGACTAGTGTTGGCTAGCTCTAGTAATCCCTAGAGTCGTCTTCATTCTGTGCTTCCCCGTGGTGTAATGGCGCCGGGGCTTGACCTGGAGCTTGTTTGTGCACCACCGCCTGTGAACACAAATTAAGTCATTAGTCAGACAACATTAGCAATATAGGTATGCTTACTAATATAAAAATGGCTAAGTGTGATTCCTTCTCCTCCTCGACAGAATCAAGGAACAGTGTGATTTTTTGCATAGACGTTAGTATACGGCCTGAAAAATAACATTAGGTACTTTTTATCTCGAAAAATAGAATGGCTCCCCCCTGAAATTGACAAAAATACCAAAATAATCGTTCGATTTTTAATCGATATTAAACCAATTTTATTTGATTGATGGCTATCTCTTATAATGATCGACCGAACTACGAGTGAAGCTAGATTTTGATAAGAGGTAATCTTTGGTTTAGCTTGCCATTGAAAAAGGCTATACATACCTACTACCACACATGTAAGTTCTTCGGGGTCAGGGTAGGTATCATCATCATATATGATCAGGTGGACTGATGAAACTAGCAAGGTCAATCAATCTCGTACAATACGAGTATTTTCAGCAGAAAATATCCTATTCAAATAATCTCACATCATCCATTTCAAATTTACAAAAACGCACGAATTCAAGACAAAATATCCATTTCCGGTTATTGCATGACTGTATCGAATATTATCTGATAATCAGAAATGAAAACACTACAACTATAGGATATCGCACTCTCTAGATAAGTACTACTTTACTCAAGGTTAAAATAATTGATCATATTAATTCGAGAAACAACACGTTCTCGATAGATTTCCTCTAGATTTCTAACTCATATTTTCACTTTTGGTCAAATAAAAAAAAAGGTTTTGCCGCGGTTATTTCACCGTGATTTATTTCACAATGTTGCATCCTCAGAGCTTTACAAATAGGTAAAGCCTCAGATTAGAGAACGAAAGGGAAAAGCATACTCTATGGTTGCACCTGCTTGCTTGACAATATTCCATAACGTTTTCGAAGGCATCCACACTCAACCAGACTCAGACAGTTGGGATTGTTCTTACCCCACTTATTCTTCAATAGCATTGCAGAAAGACGATCGAAGACCAGATAGAACAGTGGACAACAACATTACAGTTGTTGTGAAGCATTCAATGCACTCACCCGGAATCCATTTTTGTCGTCAGCGGTGTATCGGACTAGGCGTATAGAGCCATCGGGCTCAACAAGAGAGTACTCCCCTCGCACCACGTCACCGTCTCTGTTCTCCTGGTGCTTCTGTTTGTTGCCTGTGAGAGGGTCTTCCACTCCGTAGGCGTAGTGGTAGTCCGGTTTGGCCTGATCAAAACGTAGTCAAGTGATTAGCTTATGAAATAATAAAACGGACCGTTATAATGAACCAAAATTATTATTAAATACATCGAATTACACTCTACGCATTGGTGATGCGAACTGGTACTATACTCCACTGTACTTTCCAGGTTGTCAAGGTTAGGAGACTGACTGGAGATACTTGCAATGCAATGAGTTACTGCTGTTTATGAGTCTCTAGAGCGTGTCTATTAAAATAAACACTAGGTAGTACATAAATAAAGTAAGCTAAACAAAAATTTAAGGTATCCATGAAATTATTATTCATTATTAATAATAATTATTCATCGTTACCGCGTTCAAATGAATGGCCCTCAATGTAAGGAGTTTCTCATGTTCTATCTTCTTATGGTTTACTTAACGGGATATCTTTCTAAGCTCGCAATGAATTTACAGCATCGTGCTTGTGGCCATAGACAACAGTGACCAATTAGCATCAGTCCCACATTCATTCCTAGCTAAGTAGATCTGTAGGTACATCTAAAAATAGTATGGAAATTCCCAAACTTACAACATAGTCAACAGTTTTCAAACGAGCGTATTTGGAAGTTTCTGGATGTATCCTGCCAGTTTTGTGGTCATATCCATAGTTAGCGTGCTGTTGCTCCGGCACGCCCTCTGCAGCGGGCACTTGAACCTCCACGATCTTGCCACTGACGGGCCCACTGAAGCGGTTATACGAGTATCCTCCAGGAGCATTGGTACTCGAAGCGACAGCCGCTACGGCCAAAAGTGACAATGTCTAGAAAAGAGTAGGTTAGCGTTTTAATAAAGGTTATCCCGAAATACTGTACTATAATTGCATAATTATCTGCTCTTTCCTGTGTAAAAAGAACATTTACAGAAGATACCCGCGACCTGTCACGTGAAACATCCAGTTTCTTTAACCTACATGACTCATTCCTAACCGAATTCGTGACCGCCTCGAACCAGCCTAGCAATACCGACCAACTTCTGTACTACTACGGACACGGTCTAACACTTCATTATTACTACACTGTCTAAACTACCAACCGTGGGCAGATAGCCAAATCTCACAAAAATATCAACCATCGACAAGTGGTGTAGTGGTATCTAATCGCGAAATATTGGCCACAGTTACGAGTATCTCTTGTAAAAACGGCGTGACCTTCACGGTAGCGGCCAGCGTTGCAATGCAATGGCAATGAAAAGCACGAGGAAAGTTTACTTCGTTGAGCTCGAAAGTTGAAACCTTCTTCCGTTCCTTTCCTTATTAACGTTAGATATATGTATTATATTATTTTTTTACCTACCGCCCGCATAACCGTATCTTCTTACTGAGCATATAATAACAATAACCTACCAACCTTACTTCCAGTGCCATTTACAGTATTTTTACAAAATTTCACATAATATATGGCACCGAAGTCCTAAAGTTTAATGGATTCAATAGGTCGGATAACCGACCTGTTGAATCCAGTTTTCAAAAACTTTTTGAAATTCAATCAAATTAATTAATTTGTTTGGAATTAGGTATTAACTATCGACATAATCATCTGCTTGTCATACCCTATAACGTGGTCAATTTTTATGGGGTTTTGTTCCATAAAAATAGTCTGCGGCACTCATTTTCTTGAAATCCATATTTTATGTAACTAATATCTACTTATTTTTCACACGATACACATGCTTAATTTTCCCAGACATTTTCAGTGGGAACTAAAATAAACACTCCATTGGAAAAAGATAAAACACACGAGACACAAACGCACTTGTTAACTACGAGTAGGTATGTTTTACCTTATAAACGAAAGCCATTTTTCAACGGAACAGATATTTGGCAGCCTCACGGTTCCTTGCTGAACTGTAGCCTTTGAGCCCGGCATTGTAGTTTTATACCAAACGTTATTAAAGAAAGTTTACTGCAATCGTAAACTTATTGAGCTCGGTTGCAGCAAACTATGAATCAATAATTTTCAATATCCGACGCCGCGGCGCATAGGCCGAATGATTTTATAAATTAAAAAATGTAATATTGCGTTAGTATTTTATTGTTTACCGCGAGTAGTAGGTACGAGTGGTAGTACCTACCTATTTTGCGTCAAGAATCCGATGGATTCAGAAGGAACAGGATCGGGAGGACTGGCGCTGATTAGCGAGAACTTTGTCCTACATTGGCCTATGAAAGGCTGATTAATTATTTTATTTTATTTTACTATACCTAATATCTATCTACAGTTTGTACTATACCTTTGCTCCGAGGGAGCCCATGCCAACGTAGGTACTGGTACCCGAATATTATGGGAGCGAAAACCACGCATTCCTGATACTACATACGTTGTACTACGCTTAACTACCGACAAACTCTTGGAAATTAAAGCAGCTCCAAATAGAAGACACAGAGTCACTTTATCATGGAATATTAAAGCACTCGTAACGTCAAAAATAACATCCCGCCTGTGTTTCCCTGAAAGGGTAGGCAGGGGTGTGTGACCATGGAGGAGGTAAGGAGAACCTTTCGTTTTCATGGTATAACCCTCTCTCAACTCTTCACCAGTTATGTTTAAGTCCCATGCAATAGGTGGTGAGCCTATTGCCATACACATGGCACAAATCCAGACTTCGAGCTGCTACCGGGTATTTCAAGTTAGAAAATAGTTGTTGCCCGACCCGGGGATTGAACCCAGGACCTCTAGCTCGGTCGCGGTTCCAACCACTAGACCAACAAGGCGTTCTCGTGATCATACTAATTTGTCATACCAGTATGACCAAGGGGATACATGTCATCGGAGTCATACCGTAACATCAGATTTTATGAGAGATTTTTCCTTCCTCGAATCTGTACTCGTAGATTTAATATTTTTCTGCGCGTTGGCTGAATAATTTTATAGAATTGTATGAAATGTATTATGTTATGTATGTATTGTATGTATTATAAATGTATAATAATTATATGTATTATTTCAATGAAAAATATTTAAATTTTACTGTTTACTTTTTAATTGATTTTCCGTTTTAATTTTCATAAGTAGGTGTTTATGAAAATTAACTACCTCTCACCATCTAAAGGGTTGACTGGTAGACAATGCCTTCAGGCATTAAGTCCGCCCATTGTAATCTACAATATAGCGTAAAATAAAATACCTAAATAAATAAATAAATTGTCAGTAGAAATACCTAAGATAAGAATTACAGCTTGGCAACAAATATATAAGTATGTATGTATATTTAAATTAGTAAATTAAAGTTGAATTCGTTTTTAATAAAAGAAAAAGAAGGGGATAAAGATAGACCATTTTGATAACCAAAGAGTATAATATGTATACAGGAAGTGATAACCAACATAGTAAAGTAACTACCTACAAATTATACTAGTGGACGCCCGCAGCTTCGCTCGCGTGGAATTAGACACTCACTATCTTCAAAAACGGCAAAGTTTCATACTAACGATGCACCCCCGTTTTACCCCCTTAGGGGGTGAATTTTCAAAAATCCTTTTTTAGTGCTCCCCTACGTTATAAAAGTAACCCCTGTGCAAAATTTCTAACCCTTATAGTTTAGGCCTTGCGATGATATGTCAGTCAGTCAGTCAGCTTCTCCTTTTATATATACAGATATGAATCGTCAGAACCATTATTAGTTATTAAACACCACACCACATATTTACAGTCGATAACCATTTATTGGTATGAAAAATATAAGTCAAGGCAAAATAAAAATATGTAAATGAATAAAAATATTACATAGATATTGTACATACCTACAGTACAAACATACCTAATAAATGTTGCAAATAAGATGAAAAAAAATCGATGTGTACTTACGTACTTACCTACTGTTATGAGATATTGTGTAGTGTTACTTTCACCCTACCTCTTTGCTACAACTCATAGAGGTCTAAAGAATATTCCACGACGCTGCTCCACTGCGGTAATGGAGCAGGGGTTAGTGGCCAACCCAGTGACGAATATTACGTATCAAGGCACGCAACGGTCTTCCACACGGCTTATCGACTGTTTTTTCCAATTGGGCACCTCTTGGTTCGACAGTTTAACGTGCACGGAACCGCCCATGAAATTTACCCACTAGCAGTCATCCCACAAGCCGACTGCGCCGATCATTGCTTAACTTGGTCGATCACATACGATAGATGCGAGCAATTGGGCTATTTCACTATAGGTTTAATTTATTTTCAAAGAAGGTACCTAGGTAGGTAGGTTCTCCCACAAGATGGGCCCCGAGTCCCGGGCAACCGTCGGCGGAGCAGCGGAAGTGTGCGAAAGCGTTCCCGCAGCTCCGCCGGAAGACGGCGAGGAGGACCACCGCTGGTTTTTAGCCGGTAAGAGTCCGGCATAACCCGACAGCGCCCCCCCGCGCCTGTCGGGTATCCATGAGGATTTTCCAGCGATAAAAAAAAAAATAAGGTAGGTAGGTTCTAGGTACCTACTGAGTACTGATTGACTTAAGGACCTAATAGAACGGTTAGAGTGAACTAGTTCACTGCCTAAACTGTAATAAGACGGGGCGATATTTCAAATGAACGAGCAGGCACAAGACTAGTTTACTGAAAGAAAGTAAAATTCAGTGAAAATCACTCGTATCTTAATAAAGTTCCGTTAATGTCTCCACAGATTTAATAAACGTCTTTAATGTCACATACAAGAAGATTTGTGATGTCCTGTCGTTAACTCGCAAAGTTTATAGTGTATTTCATTGTTAAAATTATTGTATTATCAAGTAGCAAATTACTCACATATGATAGGAAACACCCTGTTTCGTTAAATTGGAGGTTACTGATTGCCGTTTGCAATTAAAAACCGCACAAACCACCATTCTATCTTATATCCTCTATAAACTTACAAGGCAAGGCAGCTCCAATTTCCTTGCGCAGTATATTAAAATTAAACGTCAAGTCAACCGCCCTTTTGATTTGTCATTATTTATGTACAACTATTACAAATACTCGTTCGCTCGTTCATTTTCATGCAGAGTACTTTGATAAATATTTGTTATTACTTATTTGCTTATTGACTTACAAATGTTAATATAGATAGATATTCTAGATATTAATCGGATTCGGAAGTCGGAGTATTGGACGCAGGTAATTTAACTGATTATATTGAGAGCAATGAGACCTTGTTCAAAGTATGAATGATTGATTATTTATTGTGCTGTGTTTGTGTTCGTTTTTGACAATCAATTGTTATCAGAACTAACGTTTTTGTTTAAAAATAATAAGTACCTACTTATATCTTAAGCAAATACCCTTTTAACATACTTATTTTAAACAATGGTATACTATAAACTGGTGGTGTTTTGTTTACAGCCATAGTGAATCAAAACAAAATATCATTATGGTGTGTCGGCGATCATAATGTACCTAGGTACCTACATAATTATTTTTTTTGTCAACTTATTAAGCATTGTATTGAAAATAGGATATAAGATACTTTGCTATAGTACTTTAATTGTTTTTAGACAATTTATAATGTGTTTGACATGAACCTTCCAGAAAATGATATAATAGTGAAGACAGTCAAGACTTAGTGTTGCTGATGCAATGACTTCAACAAATTCAAGCCCTACCAAAAGAAGCCTTAGATTGGCTCGAAAACATGAAGATTTGAATCCAGGGCCCAATAAACGTGCAAAATTAGATTCAACTTCAGTAGATGAGTCCACAAACAAAAAAGAAAATTTTATGAAAGCATGCTTAAAAGTATCCTATGAAAACTATAAGGACTTCCGGAAACGTTTCCAACTGTTATACCTACCAAGCTGTGCAGATAATGTGTGTACACATGACAAGAAAAATGTATGTATGATTTGAGCAGTAAGCAAGCAACTAAGTAATGTAATGTTCACCATGCATGCCATGTTCTCTAATAATGTACAACTTTGTAGATTTATAACACCATAATATTTTATAAGAAACGTGGAACATTCAAACCAGATAAAATGTTAGTATGATTTAGACGGAAGTTACCTAGTACCCCACAGTAGTAAGGTCTTTTCTAATACTAAAAAGGCCTGGAACCTTAGCAGGAGAGTATTAGTGGCCAAGCCATTATTAAGATATAGCAACTGTTATCTTATGATAACATTTGACGGACCCGTTGATGCATTCAGTATTGATCCTGCCTGTTGCGCCAGGGGTGGTGGTTTTGAATCCCACTCAGGACAAATATTCGTATGATGAACGCTTGTATTTGTTCTGTGTCTGGATGTTAATATTATCTATTTAAGTATGTATTTAAAAATATCTATGTATGTATATCAGTCTCTGACACCCATATTACAGGTGTAATGGTAATCTATGACCTACTGTGGGATCAGATGGCCATGTGTGAGAATTTACAAGATATTATTTCAAGTGACTCAATGGAGCCATCACTTATTTCTTTCTTGCCATCCAAACCCCTTAAATGCCCGGTTGATAATGTGTCAACCTTAGTTATCATGAGTTCTCAATCAACAATGTATGTTATGTTTCAGACAAACTTAAAACAGATAACAAAATCTGTAGAACAAAAACTGAAAATTGAAATACATAACAACACATGGCATGAAGCATTACAAATATGTGTTGCTTGCACTACTTCAAGCCAGTACTTGTCTTCTGATGTTTTGAAGGATGTTGTTGAAATAATTTTGGTAATACATAATCATATTTTACTTACTAAGTTTTGCAGACAGTAGAGATTTAGACAGTTAACCAAAAATAGGGAATTAATTAATTATACAAAAAATTAAGATGAAATGAAAATTTTAATTTAAGGATAAAAAATCAATTATTTTAATGTGACAGATGATTAACTTAATTATTAATTACAGACTGGCTTCATTCCTTACTTTAGGTAGTGGACCTAAGATAAGGAATAATAAATAATAATAAAAAAAACTAAGGAATAACTATGATTTTTGTCTTCAATGTATAACAACAGAAAGTACGCAACGAAATTTTTTAAGCATAATGACTTGCCTTGCTTTGATGGATGCCAGACAATAATGATAGATTATATTTAAATAACAATACTATGTATCCTTACTATTATATAAATGTGAAAATGTGTTTGTTGGTTTGTCCTTCTCCTCAACAGAATGATGGATGATGTGAGTGATGTGTATAGGGCCTGCAGAGTGACAGATGCTTACATTTTACATTTCTAATCAAGAATTTACTATTGATCTATTTTTAATCAATTGATGGCTATCTAGGATTATGATCAGCCTAACTGTGGGTGAAGCTAGATATTGTAATCATTGTGTAGCTTGCTGTTGATAAAGGCTATACTTATTATATTTTAAACAATCCCTTAGTGGTAGAGGTAATCTGCACAAAAAACGATTTGACTTGGGCGAAGCAGTAGGGAAATCTAGTATGTATATATTATAAATTCAAAACAAATATTTCACTTATTTATTTATGAACCATTAAATGAATTACAATAATTTGAATGTTCAAATACTTACATATATTATATAAGTAAGTTAAATATATAATAAGTTAAATTTTTTAACTTTATATAGCCTATTTTATTATTATGTTTAGTAGTATTATTATTTCATATTTTCATTTAGAATTTGTTTTAAGTTGATTTTTACTCAGTGACGCTTATTGACCAAACCAATCACTTCGACATGGCCGCACTGAAAATCAGCGTCATGATTTTTAAGGAATCATGACATAATGCTGAATTCGGTCCAATTTTGCATTAAAACCTAAATAACCTACATCTTCTATTCTATTCTACATATTGTCACTTAAAATATTGTTTATGTTTTGTTATAGAATGCACATGAAGACTTAATTTCTGGATATGACATAGAAAATCTGCTAAAAAAATGTCAGCATACACTATTCCTTCATTTTAATACACATCCACCATGCGCCTATAAAGACATAAGGAATTGTTACATGAAATTTCTTGTGTCACCGATGGATAAAAAGGAAGACACATTTTCAAACAGAAAAAAATACCTCAGTGATGAAGGAATTGTCATACATTGTTTGACCAGACTAGCATATGAAATCAGTACGGAAAGTTTGGATGGAACTCTTGTAAATACACAAGAAGCTCCAAAAGAAATAAATGGAGTCAAAGGGCTGCACTGGAAAAAAGAAAATCTTGAACTTTTTGAATATTTAGATAGAACAAACAGAATTGAGAGACTGATGTTAGTTCTAGAAAGTTTGGTGTATTTGCTACTAACGGATTTAGCGTTGTGCCATGTTAGGTATGTAACACCTTTTAATTAGAAAAAAACAGTCAACCTGCACGGCCCCCGCATATCTTCGAAAGTATGCAAATGTTGCTCGCTTGGGAAGATTATGTTGCTATCCAACATTATGTTAGGTAAAATGAATAATGAGCGCCAGTTTAGAGTTACCGGCGTGGTTGCTGTTTCTGTTTTTTTCTGTATTCTGTCTGATACCTTCAAGCTACCAAATAGCTTTCGTTCAAGCTTGACTTTCCTACGAAGTGGCGCCATCTTCACAACGCATGAACATTTAAATGATTAAGATTTTAATTTCATTAAAATAAATCACGTGAGACGAGGACGTATTAATGAATAGCGCCCCATAAAAATTCCTTAGTCATAACGTGAGCAATTCTTATTACGTTTTGTGGAAGCCTATTACCTACCCAATGCATATTTCTAATACAGTGTAAACTCTATATAGCGACACTGAAGGGACTGTGCATTTTATGGCGTTATAGAGAGTTGTCGTTAAATGGAGAGAAGAAACATCAGAATTAGAAAAAGAAAAAGTTTATTTCCGACAATTGTTAGTAGTTATGTGCATAAAAAAGAATGTTATTTGAACGCTATTGCGTATAGTCTGTTATTTTTGTCTGACGTCTTTTGCTGCACCAGTAATTTTGTTGTATTTTTTTACTTATTTTATTCATATCTAGCAATAGATAGATAGACACTAGCAAATCATGGTCAACAACAGTCTACACGTACAAGCAATCCCAATTTGTAAACAAAAGAACGAATTTCTTAGAAAGTTCGGTATGCATGATGCCGACAGTCGAGTTTATTGCGGGCTAGGATAATAAAGCGACAATAGATCGTACACAGCTGCGCAGTTTTTACTAATTTTAGCAACTTAAAAGGTATTTTTTATTACTCAATTGTTGTCGTTATTGAGAGTGGGTGTAATGCTATGTAGAGTGAAACATTGTATGAAAGACAAGCTAAACCAACCAAAGCCAATTGATTTCGACGCTTAAGGGAGTATGTCGTTAAATAGAGTGACGTTACATGGAGTTTACACTGTATTTTAATTCAACATTAATTTTACTCAAGTGGAACCAATAATTACTTAGCGAACTATTAGGAAGAATAAGGTACATAATTTGCTATCCTATTGTGGAATAATTTTTTAATAATTTTAATTTTGTTTAACCAGTTGTTTCCGAATTGTAATGTTGTGTAGATTCAGATTATAATGTGTAGATAGATTCAGACAATAATGATGCTACCGAGAACAACACGGCAAGAAACTCAGTAGATAAGTACTCTTCAAAATTTACAGTTTAATAATTTATACAAATACATTATTATTGTATGTCGTATTTTGTATCGTTATGGTATGGTATATAAGAGAGACGAGTCTGATCTTTTTGACAGAGTAAGCAGCGGATCTTAGTTTGCTGAAAATCAATGTGTGGCACCTAATTTTTTTTAAAACTGTTTGATCCAAAAATTGCAGCGTTTAACTTTACATATTTATTGGCTACTAACATGTCTATACACAAATGTACTGTCACAACGTTTTACATTATCATTAGAAAATTTTAAAGCTACATCAGGGTATGATTCTAAGTGTAGGTTCGTTTTTATGGGAATACTAGCAAATTCCTCAACGTTTCCTTCATATGAAGTAATAGGACCTGCTTCCAGATCGCTTTCGCTTTAGCGCATAAACAAGTACTTAAACTTTTCTAGTGGCCACCATTTTAGTGCTCATGAGTGGCAACTTTTTTCTTCTGTGATCGAAGGTGGCAACGCATCTGTGACTGACTTCGAACATAGACACAAGTCTTATTCAGAGACTGTAACAGGGGATGGGTGGTGCTGCATGCTTATTTTATCTTAAACCCATATTTTCAGATTTTCAAAACTTGCATCATCATCAGATTTTTTTCTTACAGCAGTAATTAATTACCTTTGTAATATCCTTCTTTTATATGTTACAGATCTATGAGTAAATGTCAACCTAGGACCCAACAGCCTCTGCTTACTTATGTGCTGTGGCCAAATAACTGTCTCACATATGGCACAGTTACAACTCAATGCAGGAGAGTAATGGAACTGTTTGCATTCTTCATCCATCTTCAGTATCCTGAAACACATATCAAAACAATGAGTGTTGGTCTACCTTTCTATTTATATTAATTAACACAAAAATGTTATGTAATTTAAAAAACAAATCATACCATTCAGCCAATATTACTTTAATGATATAATAGAAATGTTTGGATTTAATGTTCTTCTATTTTCAATATATTTTATAGTTTAAATGACCCTTGCGAGACAAGAGCATTTATACAGATTATTTGAATATTTATTAGTGTTGCAGTATATACATTAATAATGCTTCAAAAATATTATAATTAATTATGTTTCAGATGTGGATGAATGCAGTCATAGAGCTGATTTATAAATACGAAAATAGCCCACATACAGACTACCCCAGTGCTAGAAGCAATAGTAAACAGTTTGCAATCCAATTTTGTAAAATTATTTCATGTTAGTATTTATCAGAAAATTAATAATGTAACTATCTCCGTCTTCAGTGTTCTACTTTCTATAGTTGACGGACTTGTTGGTAGATAATGCTTTTAGCATTCATTGTTGTAGCAACTTTAAATAATAAAATAAATAAATAAAATTTAATGTGTACTTAGGTACATCTCAAATTGGTTTGTAATCGTACGTAATAATGATGTACATGTTTTTTAGCTTTACCAAATGCAACTGTATTAAAGATCGTGGAAAGAATACAACCCTCCTATATGCGATACCTTATTGGAGAAACGTGGGTAGTAAAAGTACTGAAGACACAGTTCCCTATTTACAAGATTATTACTAATTTTGCTGATGATAATTCATGGAAAAACTATCCTGAATGTGGTGAACCAAAAATCGGGAATCCCTACCCAGTAAAGCCACACAAATGGTTAGACTTTATATCAAAAAAATGCAGAGGTTTTCTATCTTCTATGGAAACTGATGATTCTGCACTAAACCTGTATCCTAAGCTTAATCTACTCGAAACAGTAAGCGAAATGAAACAAGATTATTTTATAGATATATTGTTTATCACATACTTTGCTTACATGGATGCCTATGATATGAAAAACTTTAACCAAACATTAGAACAATTGAACGAAAATAGTAATTGTACAGTTGGAAGTGATTACGACCCTAATTCCTGCAAACCATACATTGTAACTCAGGATTTTGTAAAAGAGTATCGGAATATGGTTCAGGGATTTCAAGAGTTGCTGGTCCTGTTAAAGAAAAGACGTGACGTACATTCAAGAAAACTATTATGTTTAATAAATACTTATTTTTCATGATCATTTTTTTGTTTTATTGAAGCAGTTCATAGCACCCCTAGTGAGTTTTTTTTATTTTATGGATACAAGATAGCAAACGAGCTTGCAGCACCACCCATCCGCTGCCGCCCATGACAACTGTGACTGACTTTGAACAAGACTCAAATAGGGAC
This sequence comes from Carterocephalus palaemon, assembly GCA_944567765.1. Taxonomy (NCBI): domain Eukaryota; kingdom Metazoa; phylum Arthropoda; class Insecta; order Lepidoptera; family Hesperiidae; genus Carterocephalus; species Carterocephalus palaemon. The sequence continues at coordinate 4,946,484 of OX155643.1, read as the reverse complement.
TGGGATGGTTAGTCCAATTAGTTGAAAAAGTTAATTAGAACAATAATTGGTCAGTATGTTAGTGGGTAAGAGGACTGGGGACTGTTAGTGATAGTTAGTCCTGTTAGTTGGTGTTAGTAATAGTCCAGTTAGTACTTGTTAGTAGGAGTCTCGTTCTAAGTCGGTCACAGATGTGTTGCTACCCTTGAGGACTAAGATGGTCGCCTCTAAAGAAGTGTAACCGGAAACCAATACCATAACCAATTTATTTATTACATCTTACGGCGGACCAAAGATCAAACCCGGATTGAAAACGCTTCAACTTTGTGCTAGTTAGATCCATAACATTCTGTGTATATTATACCTAGAATATATATACACATATAGGAGATAATATGTGATCCTTACGGCACAAATTTTTTTCACGGTATGCGTTGCATTTTTTCCTTTCTTTTGTAATTATAAAATTTTAAATTGTATCGATGATTTTGACTGACAGAAAGAAAAACGATTGAATAAAAGCGGGAAACTCATGTACATCATATTTTATTTTTTAAATGTAATAATAACTAGGTACTAATACTATAGGTATGCGAAATTACTTTTTCCGCGACCGACGATATTTATCCTTCGACCATGTTGAATCGACGCCGTATCGTATTTCTGCAAAAACATTTTCGAATTCACTAAAGATCAGATTCTCTTTTTGTCGGATACAGTTATTATCTTTTAGATATGTACAAGTAGGTGCTAGGGTCCGGCGGGATTGTTTGACGCGATAGTCTTTTATATCGAACGCCGACAACACGCACGAAAAAGTGTTACGTCATCCTCCCGTTCCGCCAAGCGTATTCATTCAATTTTAGTCTGTAACCCATAACAATAGAGCGAATAATCGGTTGCACTAATATAGTACATGAAAATGACACCGGCGTTCCGAGCGTGCATTGATTCCATTTTAGTCTCTAATCTCTAACGGCTAACCCATAGTACTAGAGCGAATATTAGGTTGCACCGGCGCTATTGTTTTTCTTTAATTTTGACGTGAACATATGCATTGATCCGGGTATAGCGCGTCGGCCCTCACCAGCAGCCATATTGTAGTGTTAGAATTCACACTTTTACTGTCTACATTCTACTCCTACACTCTTATTACAGTAATCAAATGAAATCATAAAAAAATGGTTCATTAGTATTCACGTGAAAGAGTCCATACATCCATCCATCCATACAAACTTTCATGTTTATTTTTATTGTGAAAATAGTTAAGTATAGGGTTTTAGCAAAAACTTTTTTTGTCCTCGAGCATAGTGAGAACCTGATGAAGCAAACAAATGCCGCCTAGATATAATTTTTTAACTTTTGACGTGACAACGTCTTATAAATTGGTTTGCCGGGTGACACTTCAAGAAACTGCGTTACGCTCCGCTCACGTTATGCGCTCACAATGAGAGCGAGTGAGAGGCACGCGTCCCTTCCACTCGGGCATGGTTAGCCCGCCTAAGAGCGAGAGAGACGATACGATACGAGACGATACTACTATACGAATGAATATTCACATTAAAATTATTTTACCACTCACTCAAAGTCGTTGTCACGTAAAACTTTCGCCAGTATACCGACTTTACAGGCAACCAATATTTTTTTTAAATATTTTGTAGACAGCAACTTTCTAAAGGTCAACCAACTCAAGGACTTCACATATACCACTAACTACTTACTACTAAGTATACATTTCTAATCAAGTAAAATACTGATAATTGATATTCGTCATCATCAAAATCTAGTTTTAGTTTAACATATCTTTATAATATCGACAATGAGGTTTGATACTTAGTTACCTACGTCTTTAAACATGGATTTTGATGCTTTATTGCCTGACACAAATTTATGCAAAATATCAATGTAATTTAAAGAATTTAAAAAAATATATAATTATTGCTTTTAGTGCCGCCCACTTATTAGGATAAATTTAAACACAGGTAATAATTTAAATGGTATTTTTATTTGTTATTCAATATTTTGGATCAAAATGACCTCTTGCTTTTTTAGTACGCTTAGCCTTTTCTATGTCAACATCTGGGTACTGTTCTTTTAAAGCATCCATATCCAAATTAGGGAATCTTTTCAGCAATTGCTGAACATGGTTATAGTTCCTGTTTTTAAGTCGTTTTTCTGCTATATACATCTTTTCCTTATACAATCTATAAAACTTTTTCACAGACAAACTGCTTATATAACCATGGTCAAGGTATGTTTTGACCCATCGAGTGTTCATAAACTTAGGTATGTAATATTCAGATTTGACATATTTTTCGGGAAGGCCAAACAGATTAACTACTTCTTCTTCTGGACGTTCTCCAGTTTCACCTGTTTCCAGCTTGTAGTAGGCAACATTACGTTCCCGTACAACAGTTTCTATGTTATCCATAGATTCTTGTACTTTATCAATTCGTTCTGGATTAGGAAACAATTTCACTTTCTCATTGCATGCATGTTCCATGGTGTACAGCATGTTTCGTTCCTTTAACAGTACATACCAAAGTTTATGCAGATCAATATTAGATTTTATCCGAAGCTCGTCTAATCGCCATGCTCTTCCAACTCTAATATTAGATTCACTCCAATTTTTTTTAGCGTCGAAAAATTCCATTAAATCATTTTGAGGATTTGTAGTACGTAAGCCTCTTGTTGAAATAGCAGGAATACAAAAATTTGCTACTTTAAGTACTCGAATACTCAGTGAGGTGGAGCACTTTAAAAAATTACCTATTAATGTCAGATTCATGGTTATCTTTTGTATTAGTCAAGTATGAAGTGTAATTCTAATTACATAAAGAAATAGCTAAGATGTGGTAGAGGATTTTCACTTGGTTGATACATAAAATAATTGGTTAAAATTTTTTGGGATTGTTTTTCTTCGTATTTTGTATCCGCTTCTGATTCTGACAGTGACAAATGACAGTTTGAACCAGCAGTTTTTAGACTCTGGTTTGAACCGTAGAGCGCATAGAAAAGCGAGAAATTGGAATTCTGCCTGCTGATAGAACCCATTGATAACCTGTTATCAAAGATAGAACCTCAGTATGGCCACAGAATACTTAATAGTACAAGTAACATCCTTGATCCTGTTTTATCATAAGCACAAACTACTAAGGGATACTAACGTATGATCATAGGTAATACTAAGGTACTACGTGGGAGTGACAAAAATGATTCACTTTCAGACATTGACGTTATCGTGTATCAATATTAAAACAACAATTAGCGATCCAACTTTGTAAATGCGAGACGATAAATGATATTATTTAGACATTTTTTGAGAGTTTAGTCCACTATAATGCCTTGAAAACAAAAAAAAACTCATATGAAACTTGGCTTGCAGTTTGTTTTAACCACTGACTTCTTCTTGGATCTCCAACAATGCATAATAACTAGAACTTATTTTAGAGAAACTAGAAAAAATCATCACAAAGGAATTAGGCGAAAATTTGTATTCGCGCTAAACTTAAGATCGCTGTTTGAATTGAATTACTTGCAAATACGAGTAGGTTTAACCGTACTTATGCCAATGCAGGAAGCAAACCGGCTGGTTAAAAAAGTAAAACAATGTTTTCAAATATATTATCCTTACTTTATAAATGAGTAGAACCTTTATTTCTAATTCGATTAAGAGCTAAGACTTATTAAATATTTTAGTAATTTTGATAACGAATTAATGAAGTACAATTTTATAAACGACCTCCTGAGTTCGATATTCTGGTTCCGCAATAATGGGGTTTTCACACTTAAAATCTCAGATCGACTGAGGTGATTTGTTATTACAGAAGCATAATATAGAAATTAAATTAAAGTTTATATTCTATCCATCCAACCATATCACCGCATTCTAAATAGTGCCGCGTTCGAGGCGCTGGAATTTCCCGTTTTTACTAATATTTTAAATACCTCTCTTTGTTTGGCGTGTTATCACGACCAAACTGTTAGATCCTTGTTGAAGAAATTAGAAACGAAACGAATGAAATGGCGAAATTTTCAGGGGTTCTAATTATGAATAAACCTTTTACTTCGGGATCAAAGATGGCAGACTCGATTTTTTACATAAAATCAATATGGGTATAAAAATAGATTTCGGGGGGCCCATTACGAGTACATTTATTTCGGAATACGTCTCTCATTGTGTCGCGATGTCATGGTCACCCTATTAAAACAGGCCATTGTGAAGTTTCAGAGCCTCTCTTTCGGTTCGCGTTTTAGGTTATACAGTATCTCTAGCTAGTTTGTGGGTATCACAAACTATCTGGAGTGGTGATACCTACATCTTACACGAAAGGCGAAGCTATTTACTACCTTGTCATTCGAAATTTCATAGACTTTATGTTGTCAATTGTTGTCTGTGGTGTGACAGGACGAGCGTGCACACTGATTTGCTTCTTTGATCTTTCTTTTGCGTTATTGTGATGTTTTTGTTTGGGTTTTAAAAATCGTATTTACATTACACTCGACCCCAAATTAAACTTGTACTTCTTTATGTATGTACGTTGCCTTTAAATCAATTCAATCTCAGGTATTCTCAATGCATCTCCCCGTAACTGATAAAGTGATGTGAAAGTGAAAACTAACGTGCTTTCAAAGAACATAAATCCAGAATACCTACTTGTCAAAGTCGTCTTGCCGAAAGAAAATAAAGAAAGTGCAACTGAGTAATACAACATTACGGAAAAAGTAAGTTTAGTTTACTAATATGAACTATTTAATTTAATAAGGTTGCTAGTTTGGTGTAAGAAATGGAATTAGCAGTCGAAGTGGTAATTGTACCTACAAAATGCATGTTTTTTTAATTCTGGGATATAAACTTTTTTGTTGACTACTGCTAGGTGTATAAATCAATTTCAAATTTCAACGTGCCTATAATAAAATGAGAATAAGAATATTCAAACTTATAAGTACATTTTAGTTTTACTGCAATTATGTGATAATGCCAGTTCCATTTACACAGATTTACATACTTTTCATGTTACACAGAAAATGCTATCAGATGATGTTGGATGATTAGGATTATGGATTATGTATATAAAATTGGATGATTTACATAAGTACAACTGTAAACCATACTAAGTTAAAAGGGCTGTTACCAGCGTTGCGAATTTGTTTCTATTTGTTGATTTGGTAACCTAATTAATGAATTAATTACAATGTCATCAAATTTTTTAGAAAAAATTATAAATTTAGGAAACATCATTTTTTCCACATTTTTGAGAACTCTAAAATGAACTCTATGTTCTTATAGCATGACATTGGAACTACCTTTAATACCTATCTACCTATAATAGTGGATAAAGGTTGTAAACGTGTGTAAAATGTGAATAACCCATTGATCGGTCAACTGGCTATCCACAATTTACTGGGTCTATGTAAATTGTGATAGCCAGTGCGATAAATGCGAAAGTAACTCTTGTCTGTCTGTCTCACTTTCATGTCAAAACAACTGAACTGATTTAAATTATATTTGGTACACAAATAGTCTAGAGCCTGAGAAAGGACATAGGCTACATTGAAAAAAAAAGTGTTGTAAAGGGTTGAAAAGGGGGATGAAAGTAATATGAAATTATTGTCATTTTCAGAACTAGAAGCATAAAATTTATATTTTATGCTGTTGATTAGATATAAATAAATATGGCATTTAAAGTTTGTAAAAATATTACCCCTAAGGGTGTAAAACAAACATTGGGGATAACATATGAGGAGCTAATGCGTTAAGAAGAATCTATTAATATGTGTAATTCCACTAGAGCGAAGTCTAGAGCATACTCCACCACGCTGCTCCAATGCGGATTGGTGGAGGGGTTATTGGTCAACCCAGTGTCGAATGTTCTCAAGCCACCCGAAGGTCTTTGACAAGGCTTAGCAATTGTTTCCACCATTGAACACAACCGGGACCGACGGCTTTACGTGCCCTCCGAAGCACGGTAGCGTCCATAAAATTTTGCCACTAGCAGTCACCCATCCACAAACCGACCGCGCCCGTCGTTGCTTAACTCTTTCGATCACATTGAATCGACGTGAGCCATTGGGCTATGGACGCTAGACATACTACGACATAATGAATAATACCTTTAAAGTAATAGATATATTTTATGTACTGCAAAACAAATTTTAATGTCCAATAGTTAGTTATAAACGTTTCGATAATATAACTATGCAAATACTGCATCGTATTGCCTAGTTGGTGTTGGCCAGATTAGCACATTTCCTTGCCAATATTTAGACGGGGTAATAGGGTCAACTGTCTGTTTCGCGGGCCTGTGATTAAGCCATCACTGCCAAATGATCTTCCTAATACCTCTCGTCCCAGTATCTAATAGTATTGTAGCTTGTAAACACCTCTTTCAGAGTAAGATATCTGATAGCTATTTTATTGTTAATGTTCTAGATAATATTGATGAGACTTAAAAAAAATCACCAAACATAATATGGTCTGTTATTATGTATTTTTAAAATAAAATCGCCAATTTTGGCGTGATCGCTAAGAAGTTTTTTTATATGTGCTTTTAACTTTTAGGACATTGTTGTTTTAATTGTTCATGGCGCTGCTTTATTCTGCGGAGGTCGCACGTTATCTAAAACAGCTGTCGGGTGCACACGACTTACAATGGACTCGTTTGTATCCGCCCCGTGTAATATTGTTCGTAATTTAAAATATCGGCCATGTTAGAACCAGCGGCCCGGCGTCGAGTTTATTTTCCAGCTAAATTGTGGTGTTATTCGTGGTATTGTTGCGTTGATTAGATCAGGGAAGCTTTGTTCCGAAGAAAATGGACTGGTTTATTCGCACTTGTCTCCCATATGCATTCGATGCTACGAGTAGGGCGACAGAACAGAACTCAACAGGACTGGGAAAAACTGCAAGGAAATTAATCATTAATTCATAGATAGAGACGAAAGTCTCTCGAAGTCTTCGCATGAAACTCGACGCTTGAATGGACTGATGAAAAAGCATCCTTATAGTTTACTTACGTCTACACTACTATTTAGGTTTAAGACATTTGTTGCCACAAAAGACCTGAGTCACTTACATGAGAAACTAATTTAAATATAACACAACTTACAAACTTCCAAATTAGATACATTTCATTGAATAGTCAAATAATGCATTTCGAACTGATTTGTATTGCATAATAATATTCAGCTGATTTGGACTTAAATGCATTAAATTTGTGTACATTTTTTGTGTGCAGGTATTCTATTATATAATTTTGCTCCTTCATAAGTTGTTCTGGTTTTAGGTATGGCAAGGATTAACCAAATAGGTTTTATATGATGCGTATTATAGAGTTCGCCCGGGGCAGTACCACCGCCCGCCACGGTACCTAATACCATTTCTACCGTGTAGTAATTGTATATTAAAACAATTGTGCTCCGGTTGAAATGGCGTGGTTTCCGGTTACACTTCTTTAGAGGCGACCATCTAAGTCTTTAAGGGTAGCAACACATCTGTGACTGTCGACTTGGAACGACGAGACTCTTATAGTCTAGTCAACAAGTTCAAAAACGTGAAAAATAGAGATAAAGGTCCTACAAATATGAGCGATGGCTCATTCGATTCAGAATCACCTCTCGAAAAATGTTTTTGAAGGATTTTGGTGCAGGTAAAAAATTGCAATTTTTATTAATAAAATAAGATAAAAAAAAAATGATAAGTATTTCGTTTTTTGTTAATAACTCGAAAAATATTAACATTTAAGCAATTTTGAAAAAAGCTCGTTAAAGAGGAGGAAATTTCCAATAAAAACGTCCTAACTCCCGGAACTCTATCTCCATTATTTATAATTTTAATTAGACGTTGAAAATAGGGCTCCGCGCGGCTGTTACGGCATGCGCGCGCCGCCGCTAAAGAGAGTTCAGCAATAAAAAAAATTTTTTTATAACATAAAATGTGATTTTAAAAATTTGAAAAAATTCTAGTATCTTCTTAACACTTGAAAGAATCGAGCCCTGAAGAAAAAAAAGTTTAATCACCATTTTCAACAAGTTATTATATGGGATGGAGGAGGTCTAGCGAATGGCCTTATGTTAAGCCAAGGCTTACTCGTAGCTAGTACTTTGAGTTTCGTTTTTCAGTACTCAAATAAGATGCTAGACGCTTTCTCGTTGACCTTGTTTGTAGCCAAAGGCTCAGGCAGACAGCCGGATATAAAATGTTCACCGTCTATTAATAGTGCAGCAACCGTCTATTAGTGATTTTTTTTTAAAGCGAACGATAAAGCAAGTGAATACGATATGACCATACGAAGTTAGTCTGAAGAATTTATTTATTGCTATGAATATGAAATCCAAATCACTCTGAAGCACTTTTCTTTTATATCTACTGTACACGTACGTCACATACCTACTTTTCCAACAAAAAAGCTTTGCAAAGAAAGGGTAGGTACTTTCGTAGGGACGAGGTTTACAATACGCTAATGGCTTATGTTTGAAATGACTATCCCTCCCGGCCAATAGGCTCTATTATCATGACCGGGTTCCTGTTCGCTGAATTGGCTAAATGTTTTGTGCTCATGAAAAGATCTTAGATGACGGGGAAATTGTTAAGAAAATTGATCACTTCCACTCGAGCAACTTAGGTGTGTTATTTCTGTGGATTTTTATTTATCTTTATTGACCCACATAATATATATAAGGTACAGGGTACAAATGGCGAGCGTAATGCATACAGCAATCTCTACCAGCCAACCATTGGGCTAACAAGGAAATATAAATAACATTTATTTATTATATTGATTACATATTAACATACATTACATACATACACAATAATACACAAAATACATAAATATATACATAATTAAATGTCTAATATATGAAATTTTGTGTGTCATCGTAAATCAGTAGGTATGAGAATCGGTTGTAAAGTATCTTTCACCCTCTTACATCTCTCATTTTTTAAACGCGATTTTAGTATTTTTACATGAACAATATCCAAGTATGTAATTTAACCATCGCTCATTGACGTGAATTCATTAACAAGTGGAGTGAAGTGAAATTATATATTATGGCAGAACCACAGAGTACATTTTACATGGCAGAACAACGTTTGCCGGGTCAGCTAGTAGTGTTAGTACTCTATATCTTTATAATACATAATTATGTATACTATATATATTAAGAGGATATGAGTCGACACTTTTTCCATACAAACGTAGTCCCCTGTTTCCTCCTAGGATAAAGAAGTTACAGAATAAAAAAAAATACCATACGATTTATACGTACCTCTGCCATGCCTGTACGTTTTTTTTTTTTTCATAATTTGCTTAATAGAAGAGAAAAAAAATCTTTTAAAATCAACAAAATCGACTTTTTTTACATACATTTTCAAACATCAAGCAAACTGGTAATTACTAACATATCCCAAAAAAGCAAAACGTATGGGCATAGCTTAGACCCTGTTCTACATTTTAACTGAAAGAAATATTGAAATCGGTCTAGATTTCGAGGAGGAAACAGGGGATTACGAAAGGACGATTTTCTTAATTTTACGTAGGTAAAATCAGTTCGAGACTGCACTTCTCTCTATCGCACGCTAAGGGGTAAGGTTGGGGGTTAGCGCGATGGCAATATTTTTGGTAAAAACCTATTCATCAAAAGTGACGGTCGACTGGTGTCCTCTTAACGTCTGAGATACAAAATATTAAGCACGTTGGGCCGATATGTGCAACTGCAGCTTTTTTTGGATGTACCTTTTGGTGCTGTCACTTAGATATCAGCTGGAAGAACATTCCACAATCTGACTGCCTGAACTGAGGAAGAGTTTGATAAGATGTTCTTGTTACGTCACTGAAGGTATGGTTATTTTTCAGGTTCATATTGTGATTCATATCAGTATGCTTGTTTTGTGATGTATGTTTTGTTTCGGCCTTCCTTTTGTTGATTGATCTTGGTTTATAGAAACTCGCCTATCACTCGTCGTCAATCGAGGGGTCTGCGTTCAAACCCAAGCGGCACGCACCATTGGCTTTTCCATGTTATGTGCGATTAATGACATTAAAAACTTGCTGTAACGGTGAAGCACATATGTGTGTTTGTGAAAGAAACTAGCTTGAATAATAATGGTGTGATAACATATTTCAGGTAAAAGGTACATTAGGTAAAAAATTAGTGTCTACTATTATGTTGTCTGTATATTGCTGTGCTGAGTGAGCAATGCAGACACGTACTATTTAGATGATTATGTTGATGTGATGTAGACTTGTCTTAAAGAGTTCACATAGAACATTGAAATGGATAAACGAATGAATTGCGTATCAGATATTATAATCTTTCATTATTATGTTAGAACACAGATTAATTCAGCAATCACCCAGTCGATTTTCTATTTTCTTTTACCAGCAAGGCTTAAGTAAAGCACTGCTTGGTATGATGATGATAAAGCAGTAATCGGTGATGCTCAGAGTCAATATGCAGGTAGCACGTGTGTCCATGACGTCGCTAAACTCTGAACGATGAGCGCGTATGCCGTTGTGTGTCGATCAATCACCAGAGAGGGCAATCCGGACGGACGACATGCCATTAGCGGTTCGGCGGTGGCCACTTGGGCAGACTCAGGTGTCACACTCGCCCTGCCTAGCCTCTGCTTAAGTACATATATAATTGTATGTATATCACTTTAGAGGTGTCAATAAATAAATAAATAGTACTCTCTATCACAAGTAACCTATTACGAGTATAACTAATAATTATGAGGTAGATTACGGAACGGAAGAATAAAGTAATATTACATATACTATATATTGTTTATTAATATAAGTATTTAGTATTATAGATTTTTTATTTATAGTTCTTATTATTTTTGTAATAATGTTAAATAATTATTTTTTATTTTTAATGTATTTATTTGATTTTGTTTTTGTCTACGGTTATGAATTTTAATTACATATATTTATTTGAATTTTTGTACTTTGAATTTTTATTCTATGTTTAATTAGAATACTGCCTCCGTTGTTTTATTACTGCCCAAAGGTTGACTTGCACGTAATGCTTTAAGCATTACGTCCGCCTTTTGTTCCTAATATTTGATAGGTACATACAATAAAGTTTTAATAAATAAATATAACTTGTAACATACTTGGTGAACCTTTTTCAGTTTAATTCTATTACTGATTATTGAATAATGTAGGAAATAGCAATTTGTCTAAGTCATTGTTATTCAACCTTCCTGTAAACGTAGAATATCCTCAAATAGGTAGACCGAGCTAGTCGTGTTGGTGTTAAAAAACTATGGGTATTCAAAACACATTACTTGATTTATTACTTCTTTCGGTTGTCGGTGGTCGTTCAGCAGAGTCCGAGGTAAAAAGTATTGACTGCCCTGATAGTCCATTATTTAGAAATATTGCCCTTTAAATCTTGCACGGTTTACTTCTTTCACCCACCTGGTTTTTGAATCTTTACGCGTTTAGCCTGTCTCATCATTTATCTCGTGTTATTTATTTATCGTTTATCATTCAATTTTCTTCATTCCGTTAACACGTCATTCATTATGCATGTTTTTAGTATCTGTTCTGTATAGATAAACATCTAGTCATCATCTATCTTTAAAATTGAAAGTGTTATACTGTGTGTTTACGTAATTGATACCGAATTGTCTACTTACTACTTAAACCGAGTAATTGCTATGGTATCGTTGTGTGCAACCTTGTGATAGATCTAGATCCTCTGTTGTTTCTATGATTTCCGATTTCTACATATTGTTGACGTAGACAGGAAACTTCAGCAGTACCTAACCCTCGAACTTCGAAATTGCTTTTGTATTTAAAAGCAAACAAACGAATAAGAAAGCGTCTGTAAACAGCGTAGCTCTCGGTGAACGAGTTGACAAACACTTTTATGCCGGCCCAAGTTCAAAAATAATGTATTACTCTATACGCTTTTGTGGCGAAAAGCTATCAAAGGGTAGGGAGAAACATTGAAGTGCAATATCAGCTTGGCTAACACAACACATAAATAAAAGCATCGTTTACCCGTAAGCCTATTGTTCGCTCGGGTATAGGACAGTATAGAACGCGCTAGCAAACAGTGAACACCGTAAGCGAGTACGACACGTGGCATCCGCGCAATAATAGACTGTGTCCATTAATTAGACTAACATGTTTCATCGTAATGGACTATACCAGACACCGGTGGAGCTCGCACGACCGGGGCTCGAGTACTATTCGTATACCTTATAGCTAGTTATCGCTTGTTAATTAATTGTTTCATTTGGTTATCCTGCGGGATGTTGATCTGATACGTCAGGTTATTTACAATCGACCAATTACTTAACGATGACATTATTCAGCTTTTGCCAATGTTATCCTTAAAATATAATTAACCAGCCATTTGTGACGTGAATTTTAATTTGGTGACGCGCCGGTCCTACGCACCGGATTTTTCATCCTAAGGTTTTTTTTAATAAATCGTTCTCTCTGCTATTTTATGATATAAAACAAGAATTTATCATAAGGATAAAAAAAATCACCCAAACCTACTCTGAACATTAGAATTTAACTACCCAGTTTTTTCTAATGCTTGCGTCTTATTATAAAAGAAACTATTATAAGATAAAGGTTATTCTTCCAACCAAAAAAAATCATCAAAAATTACTTTTCTTCAAGAGCCCAGCAGCTACTGAATATTGGCACTATACATAGTATATATGCTCTAGCTAGACACAAATATTTTTTGCAATGGTGGCAAGTATATTTTGTCTTTCGGTTTCTCTGCCATCCACACTCATATCGTGGATCATGATGTCTTGAAGGAGGTCCTTCTGACTCATTTATGAATTAGCAAGGAGTAAGTAAGGATTTAATGAAATACCGATTCAAATACAAAAAAGTTTACTGATTACACAAAAAATAGATATAAATACAAAGTTTTATGAAAAACTGAAAAACCAACCATAAATAATTTATGAATAAATATTCACGTTATAATATTCACGTATACGTACGACTAAGGTACGTAATCTGTGACCCCGGTCTCCCAGACCGGGTTGGCGCTAAAACTCTGAGACCTGTCTGCATTTTCAGCGTAGACTAAAGGTGGGGACGGGGAATGTAGAAAGTACATGCGTCATAAATGGCGGGTTAATGTTATTTTAACTATGAAGGTTGATTTAATTGGGCAGTACAAACATGATTCTGAATTCGCCTACCATGAGAGTAGGTACACTGCCTAGTGGACAAAATATTGTAACGTTAAAATTAAGGATATATAAACTATTTATTTATTCATTTAATAATAATAATTCTAACTTACATCTAAAATTACAGGGATGTCCCTAATGCGCTAGAAAAGTTACAGATTATCGTATAAAATAATAAGATAATCATATAAAATTAAAATTACATTAAACCGAATAAAGCGAAAGATTTCCCATGAAGAACTCCAGAGTCAACATGAAAGCTTGGTAGAATGTTTCTGTAATTTAGCCATTTGAATAGCTTGGCTAAATGGAATGTGAGTATCTTTTTGCTTTCCCTCTTAAGAGAACTTTTTTACTGAAACCCTACGTTTGAGACGGCATCTTTATATTTGTTTGGAGCCATGGCCATTTTGAATATACATATTTTGACACCCAACCACGCCATCGTCGAAATGAAAGCTTTTAAAGCTTTTTCAAAGAGAAGAGCACATTTATCATTATATACGATACGCCACTCTCGGCTGTTGCTAAATACTGGTCGTATTTTTACGCAGCCGATATTTTGCAGCCTATGGAGCTAGGAAGAGGTTACGTATTGCTGAAAAAATAGACTCCTTCGTGTGGGTGTCATCAATCCTCGTCTATCGTATCCGTGTTGCTCGCTCTGCGTTACGGGATGAAGCCATTCACCTCTATCATGTGGGCCATTAGCACACGGTATACTCGTAGATAGAAGAAGTAGAATGGTAGGCTCGATTACGATACGAGCACGTGCTGTGCCGTGTCGGTGCCCCTGCCCAGATAAGCTGTAAGCGTTAAAAATCTCGACGATACTACACTTCCTATATTTAAGGAATTTCGATTATGTGATCTTTTAAAAACGTTTTCGTAATAACATGCATTTAATGAAATTTCAGTAAATACTCGTATTTGTGTGAAATGTAAGCACAAAACGTTGGATTTTCAGAGTATAAAATTATTATTGTCAATTTATTGTTTATGTAATAAGGAAGACTACTAATTTATATCCATATTTATTAAGGTCGTCGCTTTCAGTTAATGACAAGATACGCTGAAGGAGCCATTATTTTCAGAATGAGAAATTATATTTTTTATTCCGTTGCTCTCAAGCTCTGCCGCCATTTAAATATTAGGCGAGAAATCTTCCAGTAAAATCTGTTGTTACGGGTTTTGATAAGACTTATACCAATTTATTTTTAACAAACTGTTGCCCGCGACTTCGCGTGCGTTAAAATAGCGTAAAATTATGGCTATTATAAAAGCTTGTGGTCTGCCTATCCATTCTTAATAGTAACAATCCATCCATCAAGATAGTTCAGATAGTTCCCAGGCGGCTTGATTTTGATATTATTCTAACGTGTTATCAGGGCACGGGTTCGCCAGTAATTGCGTCAAGATCAATAAATTATTTATTCCCTGGTTTTTAGTTTGCTCTGTTGGAAATATTTATCCAATAAGAATCTCTCTATTAAACTTTCTTCTACTAATGGTGGGGCATATGTCACATGTCACATCACAAGTTGTGCGGCGACGATCGCGTATTGTTTAGGTGGTGGCGGCGGCGTCGGAACGGAAGCAGCGAGGACCTTTGTTCCGAGGCATGGCTGGCGCGGCCGTAACTTTATCTCATTACACGTGTCGCTTGCGGTTTAACGAAGCTGCCCGCCGCAATTGTTCCACCTTCAGAATTAATGTGTCTTGCCTTATAATAGCCTCATCCCGACACTTTGCTATTGTCTTCGCTAAATGTGTATTTATGCTGGTGCTAATACTCGCACGCAACCTGACTGTGTCACACTGGAACCATTGGAAATCGGGACGCATTTGTAACGAGATAGTCGTAAGCAAAAGCTCTTATGGGTATTACAAATACTATTTTACACTAGCATGCAAGCAACGTTCTTCTGGTATAAATATAGTAGTTTTAACTTACTGTTATGCGATTGCGAAGTCACTAACAAAGTTTAGTTGTTAAGCTTTATTTTTATCCGAATTGTATGACTTTATTTTATTTTCAGTTTTATGAGGTTCAGTTGAGTTGATGGTACTTTCTCAGGTATGGGAGTTGGAATTGCTGTATTATTTTTTATTTCTTATGAACGGATGTCAGTAGATACTTCCATATTATCTTTTCTACTAATATTTTTTAAATGGATAAACTGAATCACACTGAAATTATCGAGTCTGAAAATTCTTTCACTAGTAGGAAGCTTACCACCCGGTGGCATAAGCTATTTTTATGCGGAAAAAAACATGAGTTACAACAACAGTAACTATGCCTAATTGTCCCCTTAGCTATTTGTCTCTGACAAAGGTAATCAGTGAGATAACTTATTAGGAAACGTTCCCATGCGTCACCGATTGCATGAGAAGCAAGCTTTTTTGCCATGTACAAATCATCCCTCACTTTATTATATAACATCACGGTTGTAACACATGTTCATGTTTGCCTGTGATTTATGTTGGCCGCGGTAAAGTTTTCATTTTAATCGCGGCTTTTTCCAAGTTCGTTGCCTTGGGGAATCAGTATACGATTTGTTTGAGTTATGCCTTCGCCTGTTGTTCAAGTTTCTTTCATCAATTTTATATCCGTAATCCGCCTCATTTTAAATATTGGTTTACCTTTACGGTTACGGTTAAAGATTATTTATTTCTCAAGATTTACAAAATCACTTACTGAGAAATTATTGTAATACTTTTAAGGCAATATTATATTTTGATGCCATGCTTTCTTGTATAAGAATGGTAGCAAAAATATTAATCGTATCGTATCGTATGGTTTAATTGGATAGGCCTTTGTCCCTAATTATGGATAAAGCGAATCGTTTATCTCAAATTATCCCTTTCAAACCGATTTAGGCACAGAACACATGTGGCGGAAACTGCTAAATTGCTTTTCGTTAAGACCTGGATCGGTAAAATTGCCTTCGGGTACTGTCGCGTGTTACATAAGGTCGCGCAGGGCTTAACAAACAAATTTTAACGTTTTTATATATATATCCCTGGTATTTATACTTTTGTGAAGTAGGTACAATTATGAATGTATTTATATATACACACACTGGTCAAATACATTGGTCATAAAGAGAAATATCACCATTGAAAATCCCTAAAATCTGTAAGCAATAGGCTTTTCTCACTTTGTATATTACTTCATCATACACAGCTTCGACATAGCATTGGAATATGTATTCCGTAATCGAGTCTTCTAATACGGACTTACATTTTATTAAACTCGCATTTGTTATTAATTTTAGATATTGTTCAACGACAAGCCAACAAAATATTCTTCTATTTTTGGTTTGCAATATATTTACCAGTGGCGGTCGTATTTTGTCATGCAATTATTTGTTTAACATTTTTCCAGTACTCAATATTGTAAAAATCTAAAAATGTAACTATACAGGCTCTAGAATTTTTTTATGTTGGCATGAAAATGTTAAATTCCAGGATTTGTCTAAACATTTTACCTGCACCTGCTATCTTCTTAATTAATGGCCTCTTGCACTTTAATTTACTTCCATTTGCGTGCAAATTAATGCAGTTTGCTCCTTTTCGGTCTTTAAATTTTAGATCGTCATTTGAATGTAAGTAATAGCAAAAATATTAAAACAACATTTGAATTTATTAATTAAAGTTGTCTACTAAAAATACAAAAGTAATAGGTAGTCTTATGGTAAGCGGCCACAGATTCATGTCTAATAAGGAAAAAATATACAAAGTGAGCTGCGTCATTTGAAATCCGTAAAGGACAATGGGCAGATTGGCCTTAGACTTAACAGGAATTCCACTTGAACAATTAGTGCTATGGCTATTTGTTTTCAACGAACCCTTTTATTTAAGTTAGAAAATATAAATTTACAAGTCTACCGGAAAATCCTAATGTAATCAAATTCTGATATTATAGATATAAATCCTTGATTTCAAAATTACATTCGGTAAATAGTTCTAGCGAGAGCGATTTTACAGTGCGAGTGAGATGCAAAATGAATTTTCTGCAATTTGCTTCATAAGGTTTAGCTGACTTGACAAAGAATCTCCGTGACAACTCACATTTCAGTTGTTTTATGTTTAGTTTCTGTATCTTCTGTCTACGAATATGTTAGTTAGTGTCTGTCTATCTTTTGTTAGTGTCTCTTAGTGTATTACCAATATGTGGGCATTCTTTGGATTATGGATAATTTCTTTGCGACTTCATATACTTCAACTTAATACTTGCTTCACAACAGACCATTGTTCTTCTCGCAACATTTCACAATTGGATTTCTAGGACATGGTGAATACTTCACCTATACTCTCGCATTGATCTGTCAGACCGATCAGTCAATTATTCGATGATTTCTGAAAAACATCACCGGGACTGCGGTTTTTAGTAATTTGTTGTTAGGAAAGTTAGTGTGGGTCAAGCGCTGGTAGTGAGTTTACATGTGGGACTTTATTACTATTATCGGTGGGTGAGTCCGACGCGGGTATGTGTAATTATTTTACGTAAGTAACTAAAATTTAATTTTACTACTTTACTAAATGAAATGTATTTGTTTTCGTAATGTATAAAACTAAAGAAGTGTACTTTTTTTAAAATATTTGTGAATAATTTTCTTTGATTTTAGGCATTTTTACTACCACAATGGAAGATGAAAGAAAAAGAGCGCTGTTATAATGTGATTATTTCGATTGAGAGAAAGGTTCTTAGATATATTATCCATTAAGCAGGTTGTTATTCATTTTTCATTAAAAAAAAAACGATTTAACTGCAAACGATATAATTATGGTATGCACCTGTCCTCAAACTAATTTCAATCCAAACTGTGGAATTTTTTACTAGTTAAAATTTATTATTATATTTATTTCATGGTCATTTCAACGTTTTCATAGAGGTCGCTATACCTTCCAAACAATGATATTTTAAAGTATGTATTATCATAATAATAAAAAGTGTCCGTGCTTTGATTACATTACTATTGTGAATCTAGATGTTATTTGGACCCTAAAATCCAATCTCAGTGTTAGCTAATTCTGAGGCCAAGTTAATATGGACCGTGCCCATACTTTTTCATCGAAGTACCTATCTTAAAAGAGTTGTAGAATTCACGAGTGATCTTATAGGATTGCGCTCCATCAATTTGAATTGTTTGAACAAAACTTTGATAATATCGTTGTTACAATAAATCCTGCATGAGGAAACCTTTATACTGTAAAGATTATATTCCTCTTTCGTTTCACGCTGTTGAGTTATAACAAGAATGTTCTGTTAACCCTTGAATGCGGTTGAAACGTACATGCTCCGCTAGTTTCGCTTTATTCGAAATTCTGTTTCGCGATATATTTTGTTTTATACCATATAACTCAAAATTTTGCTATGCACTAGCTTGCACGTTACTGGCGCAAGGTAGGCGGTGAATTAATTTTTACGGTATTTCAAAGGGGCAAACCCTTGAATAGAATGACTTAGTATTTTTTAACACTAGCTCAAATAGAGGTGAACCGATGTGTACGTTATAAGTTTTTGCAGCTGAGGTAACAACTCAACCTATAATCTGACTAGCCTACTATTATTTAATCTGATTAAGATGCGCGAGGAGTTGAAACAGTTAAAAGAATATTTTACATAAATAAATATCTTTGATAATTCTTAAATAATACATATTTTAATATAGGTACATAGTAGTATTTTATTAAACTCGTTCTTTAATAATCTCAAGTCGACTGGCTTGTGATTGTATTTGTTCAGCACTTCCGGGGGTAGGCTTGGTAAGAAACTAAACGCCCTAGGAAAAATTAATCTAGTGTCCCGTGCCAACAATAACAAATTGTTGTTTGATCGTCGCTTCATCTCCGGGTGCATAAAGTAATCTCGGTGCGGTTCATCCATCCACACACTTATTGAAAAAAGTCTCTGTCGTTTACGTTCACTTCGCTCGTAGCTGCCCTGTAAAAAAATTATAATATCATTATTATCAGATTGAAAACCAAACCCTAATTTGCCATTTTAACCCTGCTTAGCCTAGCTATAAAATAAAGCTTATCTGTGCAGAAAATATAGACCGAAGATGTTGTTGTTAATAAATTAAATCGTTTAAAAACAACAATATAAGTAAGAGTTGCGTTAATTGATCAAATTTCTTAAGCAAGTATTAGATTAAAATCATCACTTATGGGAGGGATGTGTTACTTTACAGAAATTTCATGCAATGAATTTAAGGACACACTCGTGTCCCGTACCTTACTCGTACTGTTCTCGTATATGCAATCTTAACTGCTTATTTTAATTAATACTTGTATTTTGGGAGTGTAAGACAAATTAATCTGACATTAATTAGTTCGAGTACATACATTTTTGAACTTCTTTTAATACCACCTATAATTATTTGCCATCGTTCTGTGTAAAAATGTCTAGGGCGATTTCGGTATTTTCGTATGGTCGGTGTTCAATGTGCAAGTTGTCGTTCATTTTGGCTCAATTAATTTATTTAATAAATTCGCTAAGGCTGCCGCGCACCGCCTGTTGTCACTTGGTTTTCCCGTTATAAATTTATACCGTCGTCGGACGTGGTCTGAATTTATACACAGTTGTAATTTTCTTAGCGGAAGTACAACAACATCTTGCTGTTCTACGTAGCAGGAAATTTCAAGTGCAGAAATATATTCCGTAGGAGTTCTTTTTAAAATTTGTATATGTCTATCGATCTATGTCAGTTGGTCTGTCACAAACTGTTTCGAAAGCTAGGAACTATACCCTGTACAAGATAGCTTGATCTTTTTGACAGATGTAAATTTTTCTGATCGACATAATTTTGCAATGACGAACATATTATTTTCTTAATTTAATGATTTTAAAAATTGTAGAAATATTGAAAAAATACATATAACATATAAGTCCCTAAAGATTTAAGCGCTATCCGAAAATTTTAAGACTTTTTATTGTTTCAAATTAAAATTTAAATAGGAACACTGAAAATAATAGACGTTTGTACAATGTTACATCGGTCGGACGGATGGGACACGAATAACAGGCAGTAACCGTTACAAATATCGATTACAAAAAATCATTATCAAAGATTATTGTTAAGTTATTGTTACGAACGGGGGTCCTTTTGGTTGGGGTTTCTTTGGCTAGTGGTTGGGGTCTCTTTAGCTGGTATAACTCTTTTTAGAAAAATAAGGTAAAAAAAATAATTTAATTCTAATTTTAATTACGCCTTCCATCGATCCATCGACTGGCCATATAAGCTATTTATATGTCTAGTGCAATAAAGAATTTCACACATAATACACCCACACCATCTCGTCACAGTTACAAGTATTTTAAAATGTTATTTTTTGGACCACTAGATATTTTCTGTTTCCCATCACTAGCCCGTCTGTCAAAAAGATCAAGCTAAGGTTGTACAGGGTATAATCGTGAGTTTGTGACTGGCAGGTGCTATCACTTTGTGCTAGCCTTCGATCAATAAATTGATCGAAGGTGCTAGCATTGTTTCGTATATCAGTCTTATTTTGTAGGTATGCCCGAAATCATTATTTCTCTGCAAAATTATTATCGGTCACATCACTTTAGACGTTGGTGTACCTCTTCCATATTGTTTTCTTACATTTACTGGATATGTAGTTGTGTGCTTAAATTAATTATATAAAACCTACTATACCCGTATTAAATAATACACATTTGACAGGCCCGTTGGCGCAATCGGTAGTGACTGCCTGTTGCCGGGGTTGTTGTCCGAACCCACGAGGGTTCGAATCCCACTCAGGACAACAGTGTGACGAACATTTGTGTTTTTGTGTATATATAATTTTAAAAAATCTGTATTTTTATCAATCTCTGGTATAGTACAGGCGCTGCCTAGTTTGGGGTCAGGTGGCCGTGTGTGTGGGATGTCCATGATATTTGATATTGTTATCATACGAGTATATTAATTTATAAAAATTGACCTGTTTTATTAATTCCGCTAAGCAGTTTTAAATGGAGCCGTTATGTTCCATTTAACGCTAAACTTGTACAAACAGTCGTTGGAATTATGTAAAGTGGTTAACGTTATTAATTTTCAATATCGGCGCTGGAAGCGGATGGCGGCAGCATTTAGCCGGGGTTCTAAAGGAGCAGAGATGTAATTAAAATAAATATTTGGCATCAAACCTGGGCTGCGGTGGTTAAGTAGAGACATTCCCGCCCTTTGAAGAACTTTTTGTTTACCTTTAAGCAAATAATAAATGGAAATTCAGCCTAAATTGTAGAGACGTTCCAGCTCACCTCGCCTTAAAATGGTCGTTTGCTTTATAAGTAGGTACTACATAGTTAAAATGAAACGTGGCTTATTCTTGTTTCGTTGGTCCTGAAATTATATTTACCGTTTTCCATTGGCATTCCCTGACATCGTTTAGGAATAATATTGCACATTGCATGCTGAAGTGCAAACGTTCTGCCTTTGCTATGTTGATGTATTAATTGTATATATTTTTTTATGTTAAAGAATTAAGTCTTCCAGATTTTGTTGGTTTTGCGGTGTAGTTGTTTCGAGTATCATCTTAAAGCTGGATATAGTCAACTAAACCCGCGTTGTCGGCTTAGGATAGCTTAAAAATGTTACAATATTGCATTGCTAGCATATTGCATCTATACAGCAATGTATCCGTGACTGGGCATCCCAAGTCCGCTAATTTCAACTCAGGTCATAGCGATTATCGTTGCTCCTGTGGGTCAATACACGTCCAATACACGTGCACGTATTGCACCATTGTAAAGAAATGAATTCAAGTGCTGAGACAGTGCCAAGTCGAGCCGGAGAAATTATGAATCTATCTTTATGAAATCATAACTATTTTTTAATGTTAAATAAAAGTACGCATGCACTCTCATACACAAAAAAAATTCAGAAAAGTTTCAAGGGGGTAAATATGACTGGTTTTAAGGCAGGTAGGTCCTGTTGTCGATTTATCTAATAATAGTGGACGCCCGCAGCTTCGTTTTCGTGGAATTAGACATAACAATAGTTTCGTTTACACCTAGTAATATTATATAGCCTGTGTCACTCAGTGAAGATGCAGCTTTCTAATGGTGAAAGATTTTTTGAAATCGGTCCAGTAGTTTTTGTGTTACAAACAAATCTTTCCTTTTTATAATATTAGTACCTATAGACAATTAGGTACATTCCTACATTTAATAAAGTAAATGAAATGTAATATTGATACATATAACAATAAGGCTTCACGTGTTTATTGACTAGACTAGACTATTGACCTAAATTTCTTGTGTCATGCCAAATGTTATAAAAGTACTCCCTAACGGCTAACACACGACACAAGAACAATTTGTATTCAAATTAAATTCTTGGTACTGAGCAAATATTCATAACCTTTCTCGAATAACACTGGATTGCTCCAGATTGAGGTTGGGTTGGGTATAAGTGGCAATGGCCAAGGCATGCATGGCGGCTAAACTGTTCTAATAAGAATATTACGATGCTTGGGATCATTCCACTTGACCCGATACCGTGAAAATGCCCCTGCCACATTTTCCGAGGCATTAATTATATTCCTTTTTCTAGCGAGTATCTGCGGTGTATTGCCATTTTCGAGGAAACTCAAGTACCTACTCTGAAACGTGAATAATGGTAGGATCATTATGAAATGGTCTAACGTGACAATGGTTTCGTATCTTTGCTTTTTAAATTTCATAACATTTCCACCAAACACGAATAGCATTTTCCGACCGACACTATTATTACAGCTCTTTCGGACCATTAAGCGTTGATCTGAATGAAGCTACTGTGATATACCCAATAAAGATAGTTCTCACTTTGACTTGGTAGGTAAATCAAGTGACGTTAATCCGAGGCTTACTGCGCTGGCAATAACCTCACAATTGACAACATTTTTTTTAACATACTCATATTATTACTTTATTCAAAAGCAAATAAAGCAATGAAACTAAAGTATACGTGCTTCATCATTTTTCGAAACTCTGACGTTTTCATAAAAAAATTCAGGATTAAAAATCTTCACATTCTAAAAAGTTTTAAACGCCAAATGACGTCATTGGTACGGCTGAATTCGCATAATGCATAACTCTGCTTGGCTATCAAACTCCATTCCCTACGTAGAATGATATTTGACATGTGGGAAAAAATATCTAATGCCTACATTCTGACTTAGCAATGACGTCATCACAAAAAAAAAAGAAGATACTTGCGACAGTATTTTCATTGGTCAGAGAACCTCTTTTCTAATCTACCTCATGTCTTTGTAACGTATGTGAGTCTGGTCCTTACAGTAACTCAAAGATAACTCGCTCTGTGTATCTTTGCTTTCGTTTAAACATGACAAAACTGACGTGTACGGTAGGTACGTTTCCGCGTACACAGAAATAAAATGATTATAACTAATACTTCCACTTTCTAGAATGTTTTTTATTAGATAAATAGATTCACAAACTAGATTACTTCTGCATAAATAACCAGAAGATTAAGTGAATAGAAGCATAGAAAAAGATCAATTTAAGTTTTGCATTAGGATACAGGCTATCCATATTCTGAATGATACCTACTATAAAATGGAACTAATTTTATCGCTTTTTTATCGTTTATCAATATCACCGAGATATATTTCCCAAGAATGTCAAGTTAAACGTATTTCCATAATGTAGGTACGTAGCGTAGTAATAAAGCTAATGCTCAGGTGGCACGAACTGAGTCTATAAGGAAGCCGTTTTCCGGGATTGTGCTTTATTCACTTTTTATTTGAATAGCGTTCTCGAAGGTGGCGCACTGTCATTAATCGTTTTATACAGGCGAAAGTGCAAAGTGGAGCGTATGAGCAAGCTCAAGGACTGCCTCTCTCACACCGCCTGAATTCATTATTGTCTTTCATACGATGATGCGCTTCAAAGAAACTGCTGACTTATATAAGAGCGAAGACGCGCGACGATCCATTCTTCGGAGTATTGCGCTTTTCGAAACCATTTCACGTTTTGGTATTGAGGTCACAGAAAGCTACCTGTCGGGGTTGACGGTCGGCGAAATTTGCAAGTTAATTTTGACCCCTTTGCTGAAATTTTGCAAACAAATATGCATATTCCATAACAGTGCCTGTTTGTACGTCTGTATTATTAAAAAAAAAATCTGCATTGCTCGAATTTAATCAACTAAACCATAAATATTCGTACTGTTCGAAGATAAAATTAACCGAATTGCGCCTTATTTTTAATTGTTTATTAACCATAGTCTAGCTAGATGTCTGTAATATCTTTAAACCCTTATACCTGTCATTCATGTATGATTCATATTCATGTACCAATGAGCTGAGCTGATGATTTAATATGAACCACAGATTACTAAATGTTTACTACTCTGAAGCTTATGCTTCAATATAATAAATATAACTATTTCTTTACTTATGTAAAGAAATAGTTATATTTATTTATCTTCATTAGGATTTCTTTCTCGGTATTTCTTTTTACGCTTCTATCTAGCGAATGAAGCAATCTTGAAGTTCGAGTCGCTAAAGTTTAATAGTCAGCGAAGTTTATTACAGAAAGTTAGTTCGAAGTTTTTGATTTTTTAATCTTTATGGGATTGTCATTTGTTCGTTACGCTTATGTTAACAGAATATATAGCTGAATCATAATGTACATAAACCTGTAGCAAATAAATAAATCTTATCAACTTTTATTACTTATATTACGAACGGCTACAGAAAATGATGCGGGTGGGTACAAGGATCACAAAGATCAAATATTTGCTTCAAGATCAAGCCCTATCAACTTAGTTTGTTACGGGATACTTGTAAACTTGACACAAATAGTACTTTCGATTGGAAACGTTTACCGCTAATCGGTAACTAATTGAGCTCGATTGGAATGACAAAAATGTTAGACGAGCGTTTATCAAATCTTTATAAAATGGTAAAGAACCCTTAGGAATGAGAGTCAACTATAATTGCTAAATCTAAAATTTTAAAAATTGCTAAATTTTAGCTACCATTGCTATATCTACGAGTACAATTTTAGATCATTCAGTGATGAGCTGCGCAAGAAATAGCTTATTTGAAGGGATTTGTTACAGTCTCGTATTTTGCTTTTTGTATACAGTTATTGTCGCGATTATTGCCAGGAAAGGTGGTGATGGGCCGGCGCTCGATTGGCGGCGTTTGGCAGCGGCGGCCACTTGAGACGCTGGCCCACGCCCAACCCGCTTTATCTTAATGCACTCGCCAGTCCTCCCTCCTTGCTAAGGCAATAACTCGCTTTCCCACTACACAATTGTTTCAGCTACACGCCTGCTCGTTAGCGCGATGTTTGATACCGTCTATCTCTGCTTGCGAATGTGCCTGATGGACAATAGTTAGGTTTGTTGAAAATGAGTATGCAGGAGTTAGTTTTTAGTTAGCTCACACAATTGATAACAATGGTAGTGAATCGTGTAACGATTGAACAATCAGGTGTGCCAGCTTAACTTAGTTACTATTTTCGTAAGTACTAGTATGTTGTCAATAGATTGATATGAATTACATAGAATTGCTGCAGAAAGTGTCGGCATCGCGTGACATTCTGCCTTTGTCATTTAGCTGGCTGTTGTTGCACAAAATGTGTTTTTTTTTTCTTAAATAATTTAATTGAATATTAAGTGAAAATTTCAGAAACTAAATTTCCTATGAAACCGGCCGTGGTGTAATTTCAAGAATACAGAGCTTTAGAAATATTCCACAATTCTGCTCTCCACCTTTCATGAAATTTGCGTCGAAAGCCGGAACGTGAGCGACCTGGCGAGAAGAGCAGGAATTTAATTCGGGTGTTTCTCCTCCTGAAGAGTGACGGCTTGTGACACGCCTTGGCATTCACACGACAAATTTTCCCCGACATTCTAAGCAATTTTATTGTTCGTGCGATAAGCCTTCAACGTCCAACCTGAACCGCTAGGACTACTAGGGTGTGGTGGCTCTACAGGTGATCTTTAAGCAGGTGTGCTGGGCCAAGTCAGAGAAATTACTAGAAATAGTGAAATATCTATTATGACGAAAATGGTACGACGCTGCTTCTACGATCGTCGTAGTTGGGAAAATTTGATTCGGTTCGTTTTCATTAAATATAATCGCGGCGATTGATAAAATATCAAAAAAATACAATACAATACAAATACTCTTTATTGTACACACCACAGTAAAACAATAAATGACATTCTATAAAACACAGACGATGACCAGTGGTGGCCAAAAGGCGGCCTTATCGCTACAGTAGCGATTTCTTCCAGACAACCTTTGGGTAGAGAAGAAAGTAAGTTAAATAAAGGAATAGGGAATAGGTGTACAGGGTAATGGAAATAGGCAAACATTATTTATAACATATATAAAGTTATGTATAACATATAAAGTTATATATAAATACTTTAATTGTTCACTTTATATTATTTGCATGTATTTCTATGTCTGGGGGAAAAATTGTTTTGTATAGTTAATAATGTATCTGTAATGTTCTGCTGGGTACAAAACCTTATTGAATTTCTTCAAGTCCTATTTATTAATATATAGGTTTTTAATATGAAGCATCTTAATAATTCAAATTAACAAACACTGCTGGACTGTTCGCAGTTGTTCGCAGTTGTTTCGATGTTTATTCGTTACCTAACGTGAACTGACGACTTTTTGGATAGTGTACGCGATTGTACATGTAGCGAATCGGAATCACGTTTCATTTCACAGCGGATATAGGAATCAACGTTACGAGTGTATGCGGGATGGCATGAGCTCGATCCAACGCGTTGGCTGCTGAATGCTATTTCTTCCACGTCCTCTTTTTACTGCTTATTTCATGTTGAGAGCGTGTAAATCGAACTCTGTGGGATCATCAGGACGTCTATTTACTTGTTTCAAATTACTTGTCACAGATATCGAATCTTTGACGTACCTGACATACCTGCTCCAGATTAGATGATCCCATGAAGTGGAAACTGTGGCACATTTCATTTGAAGCCGGATATAGGACCCGCGTAATGGGCCTATTTCAGTATGTTACGATGGTTACGAGTTTCTCCTCGCGCGCACTTCTCATCGGCTATTTTATATTACCTCTTATTTTATTTACCTTTTTATATAGCTCCATAAACCGTGTTTTGTTAGTATCCTAATGAAAACTTAATTACAAAAATAAAAAATAAACTATACCTACCACTTGATTTTATTATGTGTGAATAAAAATCTTGTTCTAAACTGTAAAACTACTTTAGGTACTCAGGATAATCCTGACTCCTGACAGTTGGAAAATTATGCGTATTTAGAATAAGCATAGAAGAATACCTGTATTTCCCTCAAAAGGGAACTTTTCACCGATTATGTTTAGGTCCCGTGTAATAAGTGGTGAGCCTATTGCCATACATTGGGTACTAATCCAGACTCCGAGCTAATAGCGGGAATTAGAATATCAAGCTAGAAAAACCGGTTAATGGTTCAACGGCTAATATGTATAATCGACCAAACTGTAATATTTTATAGCCTAAAACGTACGTAGTATCGAAAAAAAGAGTGGTTATTATATTATTGTATTATTGACAACAAAAGCGTAACCTACTAAAACTGTGAGTTCAATCAACATAGAATTCTTATTCTAAGGCTGGCGCCGGGTTAAAGTAAGCAAACATAATGTCTCGAAGTACCTTGTGACATTCTTATGCTGGAGACCGACCTTCGCCCCCAATCCGGCCGGGATTCGTTAACTTTACATAATAAATACTCTTTCTTTTCCAGTTCGGAGTCTCCACGTATACAAAATGAATGACGTGTAGCCAGGTATAAGGCATATGTCAGAATGCTTATGCTTTTATACGTGATAACGTATTACAAATCGATGAACACCAACACATACGAAAAAGTGTGACGTCATCCTCCCGTACCGCCAAGTATTACGCCATCCCGTTGAGCCAAGCGTATTCATTCATGTTTAGATGTAACCCATAGCAATAAAGCGAATAATCCGTTGCACTAATTATAGTACATGAAAATGACACTGGCTTAAAAACATTCAAATTTACGCTCTACAATAAGTCTCAACTGCGTGTGTCAGAATACAATTTTGCAGCGCCATCTAGTAAGCAAAAAGATAATAAGTTCAGTAGTAACAATCGAGGAACTGATTTACCCGGCAGTGCATAGATGGCGCTACCGATATTTTTGCGCGGCCTACTTTGTTTACGGCGTCTGAAATTTGTAGTGGGATCCCAACAAGATAAATTAAGGTGTTCCACTCTTAATTTTATTGTTCAAAGCATTTGGTACCTTAATAATTAGCTTAATTTTATTATCTGTTCAGATAAAGGTTTTTTCTTATCACGTAAAATTATCCTCCGTAAACCGACTTTACAGACAACCATTAATTTAGTTCCAATTTGTTCACCAATAATAAAACAAAAATATTGCATTTGATAGAAGTTATTGATGAAATGAAAATATTCTTCATTCAGGCTTAGAATAATGTACAATATCAGTCATTACATATACATGTAATGGTCAATGTAATGTAATTATCAGTCATGCCATAAACATGTAATGACTAATAAAATAATACTATACAATATAGTGTATATTCAATGATGTTTATATTATTATTAAAAGCTTTTATTTAACTTCACTCGTATGTATTCATTCATTCATGTAAGTATGTATGTCCTGGAATCTTGCAATCAATATTTCTCCCACTTCCACTAAAGCTATCGAGCTGAAATTTGGCACACATATTTGGTTCCGATGACAATGCATGAAAATAAAAAAAAGTTTTAAAAAGCTTTTTAAAAAAAAAAATTAACGGTATAATTATTTATGTTATTATTGTGTAAGTATAATTATGTAAATTATTAGACATGTTTAATTTTTTAAAATTTCTCATGTGATTTATCCTATCCCTACCCAAACCGTTTGGCTTTGGGGTGATTGAAATACATTTGTGTCAATTCATATTGAAAAAGGTACAGTAAGCCTCAGTGAATCGATTTATTTTTCATATTTAATTTTTTTGGTTGAATTCACATTACATTTACTTACTTACCACTAATTTAATATAATGAATATTAAGGAATAAAAAGTACAATGGGTATTCGCTAGATACCTACGACTTGTTAGTATATGAGAGCATTGACATTAAACTTTATTGTATATCCACTATGTAATTCATATCACCTACATTGATCTCATTACGTTGCTCACTGCCTAGACCTACTGTTGTCGTTAATTGTTATGGTGAATGACTATTGTAACATGTGGCTATGGTCGCTCCATGTTAATTATTGTTCTTGTCAGTGTAGTAACGCTAATGAAAACAATGTACTTCCAATTTCATGATGTGCATAGGTCTATAATTTAAATGGCTGTTGCCGTATAAACAACATTTTCAACCGATTTGAACAACCGAAAAAGAAATGGTTGTATTTTCAACTGTTATGTATTTTTTGTAGGTACGTACCTACCTACCAATGTAGAAACAAAGTAAAATTATTTACTTGCAACCTCCTTGCCTTGCAAGTCTATTCTGGTCTCCAACTATTATTTACAATCTCAGTATCTAAGTACAATCGTGTTCATTTGTAACAGATATCGTTTGCTCCACCTAAAAATATTATCATGAACAGTTTTTGAAGGTCGTCTTTTTTTATATATATCCCTCTCGGCATACGAACAAACTTTGTTGTCATAAAACCAGTGTTAAGCGAACAAACCCGTGAGTGATAGCTATAGCTATATGATACTTTATTTTAAAACAGTTAAACCCCTAACTTTTTCTGAACATGTTAGAACGGTGGCCGTAGTTTGTAAAGTCAATACAACAGGAAAAAAATTATGTTTCGTAATATTTTTTCTCATTTCTTGTTTATTTTGGTACTCCACTACAACATGTCGTTTCCGGGGTTTCCAGGCTTAATTAAAAACTTCTCTGAAATTGCTTAATTTTACGCGAATGCAATCGAAGCTTCTAGGGAGCGTTAAATCTACTTTTATGTTAAACGAATACTACTATTATAAAGGCAAATGTTTGTGAGTGTGTGTTTGTATTTTTTACTTCTTCATGATCAAACGGCTGGACCAATTTTGATAAAATTTGGTATGGAGGTAGCTGACACCCTGGAATAATATAGAGTATAACAGTTCCCTACTGAGTGTGTTCTCCAATTCATTTAATCAAGCGGTTGAGGTCAGTGCTAGCTTACATCTCATTTCAAGCGAGACATACCCCAACCATACCCCATCCATAGATAATAATAGGAGGGTTCTGTAGGGTTTCACTGGGTAGAGTTTGTCCCGTAATATTAGTTAGTAGCAAAATTAAACCAAGCTGCCGCAATGTCTAATTCCTCACGAGCGAAACTGCGGGCATCCGCTAGTTAGAAACCAAATCTATAACATTTCATCAATAAATACTAAACCAGTTTACCATAACGAGAGTCGTAGTTTTTATGGACGCAGGATTTATTGACAAAATCATTTAGCAATAGCATCACGTCTTGTTGGGATAGCGAGTTGAAACGAGAGATGATTCTGTTTACTTGAGAAAAACCAGTTTTAAGTAAGGTAAGTCCTGTTTGCAAAGAAGTAAAAGATATTTCACATGTCTTATAGAGTATAGAGTCAACATCAGGGGGTGCAAGTTCATACAAAATACATTAGTTTCTTCCTAGGAATTCAAATACTCTTTCTTTAGTGACATTCAAATTAGGCTTGAGATAGGCATGTTAAAATCTCTTTAGCTTTGTCATATTTATGATATAATGAGGAGTAGTAGAACAAATAATTGCGTTATATTCTTTACAATTATCCTCTTGCGGTAGGTAATACTTAGCAGACTTTATATGTATGAGAGTTAATTACTAGCTACCGCTTTCATTTATGACATCTCGTTAATACGTTAATAACGCACTGGAAGACGGTTTTAATGTGTAAATAGCCTTTTTGGGGCAAGGCCGAAATCCCATTACGTGGAGATGTGATGGCGGGGCTAGCAAATTGGATTCACTCGGACCGGCCGAAATGATGTGGTTCCACTGTTGCATCACTTTCAGCTAAGATTAATCATAAGATTGCTATTCAATTATATAGTTTTATACCTTTTTTGTGTATCTTCAAATGTAATGCTAAGTACTGCTAAGTAAGTAATCTTTGCTTCGAAAACTTAATTAAAGTTTTGATCCACAGCTACACGAATTTCCATTTCCAAAACAGATAAAATTATTATTGAATTGTTTAACTTACTAAACTTGGTTTAAATACATCAAATAGAATACATCAAATAGAGTACCTACCTGGTACCTACGTATACTTATAATAACTATGATGTTACGTTTTAATGTTGTGTAATAATTTTTAAGTATGTATTATGGGGTCGTTAATAAACAAAATGACACAGTCGATACGAGATCAAAGTAAGGCAGCAATAAAATAATATTGGTCTGCTGGGCAGAATAAGCAAACAACTCAAAACTTTACATTAATAAACAATAAAGCATTTGAATTATGATGCTATATAGTGCTGTACCCAATAAATCGGCTTAAGATAACGTAAATAGCCACGATAATCCTTTGCAAACTTGACAGTCGAATGGGCAGCTCAATTTCAACCCAAGAGTCACCTGCGTGAACAGCTCACTCTTGTGTAATTGAAGCTTTAAAATTTAATTAGGGAACCTGGTTAGATGATTTTTTTGATAGCTGCAACCCACCCACTGCTGGGCTCGTATCTCCCCCACAGACAAATCTAAGGGAGTATAGAGCAAACTCCACCACGCTGCTCCAATGCGGGTTGGAGGGGTTAGTAGCTAACCCAGTATCGAATGTTCTCAAGCCGCCCGAAGGTCTTCAAGGCTTAGCGATTGATTTCACCATTGAAAACAACCGGGACCATTGAAATTTTGCCACAAGCGGTCACCCATCCAAAAAACCACCGCGCCCGTCTTTGCTTAACTCAGTCGATCACACTGAACTTCGTTCGACGCGAACCATTAGGCTATGGACGATACATTGATAGCTGATTAAAAATTTCAAGCACGTTTATATCAATGGAGGGCCGTATAGGCCAGTATATTAAAAATCGCGCACAGGAGGTTAGTGTTCATGTAATGGTGCTAGGATCAAAGTAAGACCTGGCAATGTTCAGTAGAACAATGTGTAATGTCAGTAGCACCCACTAGAGGGAGTGTGCGGTTTGTCAGTTAAATTTCATGCAGATAATATTGGACCCCAATTACTGCGCAACTTGTGAGGTAAGCTACGATTTAATTGAAACCGAGAGTAAACTAGCCTGTTTGTGTTGGAAAGGGTGTAATTTTCGCATCCGCCGCATAGTAATATCTTCTCAGAGTAATTCAATTCCACGAGGGTATAGTAACAAATCCAATAATTTCTACTACTACTATTTTGTAGATGACAAACAAGTTTCTTTGATTCTTTAAAAAAAACCTACACAGATATAAGGTCAGTAACGCATTGGCGACCTCTTTGGTGTTACCTTATTTACCAATTTTCTTAGGGAATGGTTGAGAATCACCACCAGGTGGCGC
The DNA here is from genome assembly GCA_944567765.1 of Carterocephalus palaemon. Classification (NCBI taxonomy): domain Eukaryota; kingdom Metazoa; phylum Arthropoda; class Insecta; order Lepidoptera; family Hesperiidae; genus Carterocephalus; species Carterocephalus palaemon. The sequence goes on along the minus strand of OX155643.1, from coordinate 4,913,775 downwards.
GTCTGTTTATTCTATAAGCTAAGATTTATAAAAATAAGTAAAGTAGGGCTTCGTTAGGGCTTAATTAGCATTTTCTGCTATCAAAAAAGGTGTAAGACATTATCTTTTTACGATTGGTATGCTACATGTTCTTGGTTGGATCCCCGGGGCGGGAAACGACTATTTTTACTAACTTGAAATGTCCTGTAGCAGCTCGGAGTCTGGATTTGTGCTGATTGTATGGCAATACGCTCACCAACTATTACATAGGACCTAAACATTACTGGTGATAAATAGGTTTACTACAACAAACCTCTAACTGACCCTTCGGAGAAATACAATCGTAATATTATATTATGATTGAATAGGATTATAAAAAAAAACTAGAAACAAACCGACTTGCTTAACAAACTATAGGGCAAAATGAGAAGTGAAACCTAATTCTAGATAATAGTCTAAAACTCTATACTATTTTTTATGAATGTAGCTTTATAATGCTCTTTATATTGTTATATTTTTCAGCGTAATTTTTTTCATTATAAACTTAAGTAACGATCATTTAGACCCATCACATTAAAAATCCTTTACCAGTAAACTTAAGTAGGTTTATTAAAATGATTATAATGATTCCTTGAACAGTTGAACAATTTGCATCTATCTTATAAATCATGCCATCAAGTAATGCATAAGTCATGTTTAGTTTAAATGCCTTGTATTAGTAATTAGTCACTACTTCCTTAAGACCGATCCTGCATTAATCACAATTGAATAAAATTGTTGCATAATTAATGATAAATAAATCACTGATCTGCCATGAGAGATATGTTTATGCGTTAGGTACTGGTTTTATGAATAAGATGTAATGTCAGAATTAAAAGTTTTGCTATGCTTATACTGCCCAAGTGTTACAAAGAATGACTTTAAGTTAGATATTTTAGGCCAATAAGTATACTAAAAAATCTATTCATGTTCGATATAATTATAAAATCAAATGCCACCTGCTGTAACGGTAAAAAAAACATCTTGGAGAAAGCTGCATGCGTGAGAGTAGACCCCATACTGATCTCGAACGCATGTGAAGTCGGGCAACCTGCATTTGCCTGTGGCCTACAACCCCATCCATTCCGAGAGACGAACCGAGGTCAACTATGAAATAAAGACAGGGTTGTGGTGGTATTGGGAGTCCATAATATTCATGAAGAATCTTGTACTACTAGTAGTAGAGAGATAGTTATTGTAGTTGTTGTTGGTGTTGTACTAACTCGCTGGTAGTGAGACAGCTTCGCCAGTGCTCAGTAACGAGAGCGCTAGCGCCGGCGCCTCAACCCACTTGGATTTGCGCCAAATGCTATTTGTTTATAACATTAATTCCTGCGAATGTCGCTGAACCTATTCCAGCTTGAACTCCCGGTTTTTTATTAGCTCCGAAACCGGCTTTAATGCCCTTCGTACTAGGTAACATTAGCAAGTTTTGGGATTTAATAGGGTACGGCGCTATAAATAGAACGTTCAGTTATTTTTACTAGAAGATTTATGAAAATATTTAATGAATAAATTTCCGTCCGAATACGCGTCCCATTGTTGATACTTTAATAACATTTAAATAACTTATAAAAAAATCATTGTGGTCGAATCTCGACGACTTGGGGACCACTAATAATTATTATTTAATTCTAAAAGTCTGAGAGGAATTGAAACACCGGTTATTTTCTAATTCTGCAGGCAGAGATAACGCATAAGTAGTGCCGGGCCCGTGTCTCCACGTCTCCATTTTCATCACACAGACCGCATGTCAACAAACGTAATCGGCCATGTTTAATCATACGTTCAGCGCGAATGTCCATGTTTACGTAGGGCTGGGAAACATCTGGTTTTGACGAACTGAATACTTCGCATTCAGGTTGGCGGCACTTGAAATCGTGCCAGCTTATTTTAAGTGGCGAAGTCTGTTCGAGATTTAGGTCTAATAGCCCGCCTCATAATACATTTTTATCTTCCATATTGAAAGCAACAAATTGCTTCATAGCAAGCGTTACTATTACGCGACCCCCTGTGTTTGATATTTCACACCTACTGAATTTATCATACATTTGTATGTACCTAATGTTTTTTTGTTTTGGTTTTTTTCCTCATTACAAATGAAACATACGAGTGCCGTCACAGTGCCGTACTATAGAAGAGTTTAAGTCTTTGCTGAAGAGTAAAATAATTGCAATAAATTGCATCTAACTAGGTACATAGTAAGTGTTTTAGTCTAGCGTTAGTATCTATAAGTAAGTGACTAGTGTTGTTTATGTTTTCATTCATTTTCGATTTCACTTTCACTAGTTCGCTCTCTCGTCCGCGTCGACGCAGCATGCATGGTTGGTCATACGTAATGTGCAGAAGAAGATAATACCACTATTACCTATACTCGTAATATCTACATACTAACCATACAAAACAAATATCTTGTACCTAATACGAGCCAGATTTTCAAACCACATACGTACATACATACGTACGTACATACATACGTATATATGTATGTAGCGTCCATAGCCCAATGGCTTGCCTCGATTCAATGTGATCGAAAGAGTTAAGCAACGACGGGCGCGGTCGGTTTGTGGATGGGTGACCGCTAGTGGCAAAATTTCATGGACGCTACCGTGCTTCGGAGGGCACGTAAAGCCGTCGGTCCCGGTTGTTTTCAATGGTGGAAACAATCGTCAAGCCTTGTCGAAGACCTTCGGGTGGCTTAAGAACATTCGACACTGGGTTGGCCACTAACCCCTCCATCAATCCGCATTGGAGCAGCGTGGTGGAGTATGCTCTAGACCTCCCGTAGAAGTGTCTGTGGGGGAGACCCGTGCCCAGCAGTGGGACGTCTATGGGTCGCAGCGATATGTATGTACGTATGTCGTATTTACGTGTATGTATGTACCGAAATGGTATGTAAGGTAGGTACCATGTCGTACTAGTTCGTCGTCGTCATAGTTTATTATTTCCATAGTTCAGCTCGTAACATATTCTTCGTAGATTTTATTAATTACTTCAAGGTTCCTGGCCACTTATGAATACTGTTCCGGTTCTGAATTCTTTTTTCAGATTAAAACAACTGTTTAACTTTAGACACATAACTTTAACTTTCAGTTCCATATTGCTCTTATGTTTTACAAAATAGAATCCAATAAATACAATTCACCGTTTCTAACTCTACCTGCCATCATGCTATCGTGGCCCTGAATAGGGGAATAGGCCTATGATGACCTCATTGTCCAGAAAACAAGTATCAAAGTTAACTGATTTTGACTGAGTTCCTATGAAAAATTTACCTTATTTAAAACCCGTAAAATGTAAGCCACAAAAACTATTAATAAACATTCAAAAATGTGCGCAAATTAGGAGAATACATCAGGCACCATTGACACCACAGAAATTAATCAAGATAGAACGGTCATCATAGACAGTAGCAGTCATGACAGTGACAGTCATAACGGTGTCAGTTATTAAACATATTTTATCTTGAGGGAGTAACAAATCCAACAGTAGACAGCAAAAATAGTGGACATTTAAAAACCAAAGATTAAACAATGTACCCTAACACTTGTCGAAATCCATATTAATATCTGTTCAGGTATTTCTGTTAACTTTCCTTGTTGCCTGCGTGTCACACGCTTGCTTGCAAGGAAATGACTTTAACGAAATAATGCTACACGAATTACTAATACTGGCATTTGCATTGGTTTCGCAAACAGTCCTTATAAGGTATAAAAGACATAGATAGTCAGTAAGATGAACGCCAAAATGTTAAAATTTTCGAATGATCGATTTCCACAATTACTTTTTTATACCATTAGCTCCTTTTAATAATTATTTGTGTATTACGTGTGGTCCCGTTAATGTATTGGCAGCGACAGGCAGCGAGGCACATGGGTGTGTATCGTTAATACCAATTACCACCTTTCCATCTAACCTCGTCTTCCTGTTTGTCGTCTTTTTATGTAGATATAAGACCGCCTCGCTGTGATGGTGAGCAAGCAAATTCAGACAAGGTACATTTAACTCAATGTGCTACGTAATAGAGCTCCTTCTAGCTTCCGCATTGTAAGGATAGCTGAGATAATCATCCAGTGGGCTTAAGTTTGTTCCCGAAGCCTCCAGTCCCTGTGACAGTAACCGTCCTCGGCGACTCCCGTCGGAAGTAAAGTTTGATTTAGTTTAGACGACAATACGTCTTCAGGAACAATAACGAATCCAATCCAATTACATCTGTATGTCTTTATCAAGCGTAGGTAACTCCAATTTCGCTGTAATAATTTGTAGGTTAATTACGTAGGTCTCAACGTAAGTATAGGTATATTGGGTACGTGATTTAGACGTTTCTTCAATGTACGCCGCTCGCGTAAAATTACATTTTCTTTTGATTATTACATCTGTCTAAAAACAAGATTCAAATACGTGAATCACGTTCATCTTAAAAAAAAAACGTTCCATCCATCAGCCTTTTGAGTTTCATTGCTACTGTATAATAATCAACTGAAGAACAAAAATAAAAATCTACTGTGTTAGTTTAGTACAGTCTTACACTATCATTGTATGTGGTCTTGTTAATGTATTTGCAGTCGGGCAAATGGCCGTGTATGGCATTGACTAATTACCACATTTCCATCTAGCCACGATCTTCCTGTTTGTCTTCTTTTTATTTACAGTCAAAACAGCTTTCTTGGGTGGGATTTCGTGCAAGCAAATTCAAGCAAGATAAGATATTATTTGTTTAACGTGTAAGGCAATAAAGTTGTGGCTTTCAATGACGTTGCGCTGGATAATTTTGGGACAAAAAAAAACTAACGAGCAATGAGACTTCTGAGTATGAGTTTGATTTAGTTTGTACGACAATCCGGCTGCAGGAGAACAATAACGGCACACATTAATTATAGCTGTAAGCTGGAGGTACCTAAGAGTAATACATTTCGATGTAATAATCTAATGTGCGATCGATGTGCTAAGATACAAGAAGGACGTGCTTGCCTAGATAATTTTCGGGAAGGAAAACAAGCGTCCAATTTTCAATTAATTTACAGTATTATTTTTAATAACTCTAATTCTGAGAAAGCTTGGCAAACCAAAATCTTCATTGAAAATCTTTATGTCCATAATTACTGAAGAACAAACAAATAATAAAGCATATTTTAATAATTACAAGAATATAGTAGATAGAATTATAACCTGCTCCTCTTCCCGACCACTTTTTTTATAATTTCAGTTCTAACACAGTGAAATAGGCATTCCCTAGAGTATATGGCGAGAAAATACCTAAAATTTAATTTAACTCTTTTCTATTCATGTCCCCTGAAGCTAAGTGATAAAATCTGACAAAATATCCCCATTTTCCCCTTTTAATACATCTGCCAGCGAGTCTAACCGACTTGTCTCATTGTCAACGAGCAAGATGGTAACAAACTTATGTTAATGTCTATTTCAGTTAGTTTAAACAAGAACTACTCGTATATCTGCTAAATATATCTGAAGTCTGATGACCAAAAAATACTGCACTATTCACACAAGAAATACTGTAGTGTGAATAGATTTACTTCAGATAATCCTATATTTAATAGTTAATAGTTCTAGAGGTATTTAATTTCGTTCGCTCCCATAATGAACTAGATATTTTATTTCTGTTCTTCCTTAGTCCATTTCTTCTTGGTTTTACCTAGCTAAGCAACTGTTATAATAATCCTATCCTGTTATTGACACATTTCGATATCTTGGAAGCTCGCCAGCGGTAGGACTACTTACTAAGCTTGGCGGTCCTGCCTCGAGCTAGTCGTCAGCTGTTCAGCTCCGTTCTACAATCCGTGCACATTTATGAAAAAACTTTTGTCTACATCCTCGGCAATGTCTCGTTGACTGTCGGATTTATTCTGCCTTTTAACTTTGTCTTTCTTATAGCTGTAGGTACGTACGCCGAGGATAGGTACGGATCTATTGTTAGGTTCTTAAAGTTACCCAACACTCAATTTATGTATGGTATGCGTTTACCAACTTCATGTTCTATAAATCTTATATTGCAAAATTGCGCGTTTATTGCTGAGTCATTGTAATATTTTATTAGAACTTAAAGTATACATAAAAAAAGTTGAAATTGATTTTTTATCTCAAAGGAACAAAGTACCGGGATAAAATTTATCCTATATGTTAGTCCAGGGTATCAGCTATCTCCCTACCAAATTTTATCAAAATTACTCCAGCCGTTCGAGAGTGAAGGAGTAAAAAACAAACACACTCTCACAAACTTGCAAACTAACTTTATAATAATAATAGGAATAAACAGTGTTGTTCACAATCCTGCAAATACCTAACTAGGTACCTTAACAGTGTTCCATTTCCAATAGTCGCCAAATGTCATGCTATGCAAATTATGTTAATAACTTGGCATAATCGGCTGCATTGCTACTACGAAGGCCTTATAATACTCTATAATAAGACAGAAACATGAGAAATGGTAATTTTACATTATGTTTGTGCTCATACTTCGTAATCCAATGCCTCGCTGTGCTTTTATGAAAAAAGTTTTCACCTGGTGTATTCCTGCTGTATTTGCTATACTACTAAATATTATAGATTATAATCTATCAATTTAATATTATCCATCTAGATTATATATTCGCATCAATAGCTGTAATTATTACATGTTGTTATTCCCGATTTGAGTTCGCAATCAATGACCAGTAATTAATTATGACCAACTGTATGCTTCCACGAACAAACGGCCACTTATCACAGTTAGAGGAACCACCACCACTACTCCACCACTACCACAACCACTACCACAACTCTTTCGATGTCTCACTGTTGGGCATGGGTCTCCTCTCGGAATGGGAGGGGTTAAGTCATGGTCTACCACGCTGGCCTAGTGGCAGACTTCACTTTTCTTCAAGAACATTCTGGAGAACTCAGGTTTCGTCACGATTCTTCCTCATCGTGCGATAACTTGCGAAAAAAGTTTTTGATACGAGCCGCATGGAATTGAACCCGGACCGCTCGAGTGACAGGCGTGCTCGATAGCCACTGGGCTGTCACCGCTGTGTTGTGTTGTGACGAATACTTTCATAAGACTTATCACCACTAAAATACCTCATCATTTTAAAAATCAATTTGGTATCACTCGCGAGAACAAGTTTCATGTCGTTGTCAACAGTAACATTCCCTCGAAGAATATCGTAGACACTGGTGTCCTGAGGGCGGTCCAGAATGTCGTCTTGTTGTATTATTCAGTCTTTCTTGAGAAGAAAAAAAATCACAGAGATTTTCTGTGGCCAAAGGACTTGTATTATTTTGTGCATTGCAAGATTTTCTTATCCTCGTCGGTAGATATGCTTACAACGTTTTACTTATGGAAAACGTATAAGCGGATTGTAAATTGCTGCTTCAATGTAAAATTTCTCTAAGCATTTGCCAGAATAATATCTTGTATTCTTACGAGATTTTCATGTAAAACAGACATGTTTCTCTCGAGATTCGTAACGTAAAATAAATATAAGGTGTAATCTACGATAGCACGTATCAATTTTGATTTTATAATAAATGTTATTTTAGATGAAGATAAACATTGGTTGTGCGCAGTGAATAAGTTTCATGAAACTTTCACCTAATTTAGCTTCACGGAATACAAATGAGGTTTTATCGAAGTCAAGACGGCATGCGGTAGGTCTGGAGCTTACCGGCTTATTGCCAGGCCGGCTGGATTTAAACCTTGCTGTGGCCATCTCCCGCGTTATCTGTATCTTCAGAGATGTTCTCTGTTTTAGAGTAAATTACATCTTTTCCCTTATGATTCGCTGAAGCGGACTTACAACCGAACTAATATTACCAAACAATCACAAATTTTTTACATTAAAGAACGTAGTGTAATGAATCTAATGCATGATTTTCATCTGTAGGCTCATTTGTAAAAACCCTTTTCATTTGTCCAATCCTTTCTATTTCGATGTAGTTTGTTAAGAGGTTTTCAACACAATCCATATGGAGAGAGAACAGCTTATTCAATACTTGATTTATGTAAAGGTTCATCTACAGGATGGACGATTTGAATAGAGCGCCGTTAGTCGTGTTGAACCTGAAAGCTTTTCATAAATGGAGTAGCTTCACCTCAGGGAAAGGTGACTAAAAGCCCTCTCGTTGTTATAGAAGAAACTTTACACTCTGATGCGAGCTGAACTACTGTACCTGTATGACGTACTTAAATTTATTACCACCAACATTTTACATGATGGCGATTAGGCTTGTGTTCACTTACTACGACAACTTTTCCTTCTAACAGGGTACTTGGGGGCACAGTATACGATTTTTGTTATTGGTTATGAATTATTTTTTGACTAAGACTAGTGGAATTAGACATTCACTAACTTCAAAAACGGCAAAGTTTCATACTAACTTTGCACCCCCGTTTTACCCCCTTAGGGGGTGAATTTTTAAAAATACTTTTTTAGTGCTCCCCTACGTTATAAAAGGAATCCCTGTGCCAAATTTCAAGTTTCTAACCCTTATAGTTTAGGCTCTGCGTTATGTCAGTCAGTCAGTCAGCTTCTCCTTTTATATACGAGTATAGATTAATGCGAATCGACAACCTCCTTTTCAATTACAATGAAACCAGCAGTGTTAGTCAAGTTTTGTGAGATTCGGGTGGATCAATCAATCTTTTTTAAAGTAGTTCAACATATTCCGGTGATACGTCTAGTCTGGCGGTAGTAAGATATATTTTATCTTGATACTGTTGTATTGCTGCCTCGTTGGTCTAGTGTTCGCAATCGCGACTACTAAGCTAGAGGTCCTGTATTCGATGCCCGGGTTGGGTAGCAACTATTGGATTTTACTAACATGAATTGTCCGCCAGTAGCTCGGAGCCTGGATTTGTGCCCCATGTATGGTAATAGGCTCACCACCTATTACATGGGATCTGAACTGACAACTCTGCTGAAATGTTATGTTATGTTATTTAAGTTACTATTGTACCTGCTCATTCGACAAAACAGAACTATTCTTTTTCATTTGATACGACTATGTATCTAATACTAAAATCCATGACTTAGTGTTGATTATTTCTAATCAGCGTTATGTTAGATTGCAAGTATTACTCGACTTATTTCATACTTCATTTATTGGAATGCGTTGGAGAGTGATAGTGATCACCGATCACGAAATGGTATCGTGGTTTCGCGTGAAAATCGGTTTGCTCGCGTGTTCATGAAAACACGCACATTGTGTGCTTTCTCAAGCGATACGTACGAGTACATAATGTATGAAACAGAGAAAAGAGGGGAATTTGTATATGCGACTGTGGCTTGTCTCCTGGCCTGTGTAATCTGACATCAGTCCGGTGGGAGGAGCTTTGGTTAGTCTTGATGTTATTAGGACGTCTGCGATCCGGCATTTTCACAGATTTGTTGTTTTCTCCGTGAAGATGAAGTGTTGTGTTCTTGACTGTTAAAGTTATTCCTGGCTAATAAACATGTCCTTTTCTGTCTTGGTGTAGGTAGATATGGGGATGCAGGTCGATTTATTGAGACAACTCAGCTTTTAATCTTTGTATATTTGACTTGACTGACGGACACGAAGTGACACGAACAGAGTAACAAATTAACCGGAACAATTTGATCGGTGACACAAAAAGTGCCAAGGGTGAGTTGGTCATACACATTGCACAGATAATAATTCTAACACTGGCGTTCGTCTAAAGCAATCGACGGACAATCAAGAAACAGACTTCAAAAGTTAGAAATAACAGTAATTCTGTGGCAGGGACAAGGGCAGTCGGTGGCATGGTCGACCACACTTCTTTTTCTCGCTGAGAAATGCGTTAGTGCATCCTGCCTGGTTTAATGAGAACGCACACAATAATATATGGGAATTACTAAATCATTCGTGTAATATTTTGAAGTTCATGGAAATTAATTTTGTATTGTTCCAAAAACATTGTTTTTAAGTTTTATGTAGGTGGATAATTTAATACTGATATGATGCAAAGTCGAATAAAATAACATATAGCTGCGGTTTTCTATCTTACACGTAAAGGAACGTGACTCCATATATAATGCTATCGTTCACATTTATTCTCCCTTATATCTTGACTGGCTTAGCTGAAAAAATCGCTACACAGTCGATTTGTCAGGGAAATGTAAGAGTACCTAAGCATTAATAAAAAGAAACGGATACCCCGCAAGACAAAGTAGCCGGCATCTATATTTATTGGCTTAGTATTAATCGGATTGGATCGTGCGTTGTACAGGCAACGTAGGCATTAGCTGATAGATAGATGAACTGTACTGTCTCGGTCGGAGCGCTGCAAATTTTTCCTTGACGAATAATTCAGCATCGTAGCCGCTTTCGTAGCGGCCGTCAAAGCCTACAGCCCCAGCGATACGATATCGTAGCGGGTCTTGCAGACCGGACTGATAGCACATAAAGCGAATGTTTTCCTTAGCCTCAGTTGGCTCCGAGACTCGCTTGAGGCCGGACGTGTCGCGTGTTGCGATCTCGCCCTCGCTTCGCGTACGTAACGTGTGACAATAAGTGTTGCTTCCTCTAACAAGTCTAATATATTTAACAAAAAAAACTATATTATTAACTATTAGTAATTCAATAGTTAAATAAGTGTATTGAAATATTTGTTTGATAATTTCCTGCCACTGTAAATGCTGCAATTTACACATATGGGGTAAGCTAACACACAATACTTTTAATAGCAGTAAAGCTATAGGTTATTAAAATTATTTAAAATATCTTATTCTTTATTCAATTATAACTCTGAATAAAAATTACACGCAATGTCATTACACTCCAGGAAGTGTTTTAAAAACATTAAACAAGAATTGTGCTAAATTAAAACAGCCGTCTCGCGTTGCTCCAGTAACCTTTAACCTTTTTATTAGACTTGCAACGAATAGTGTATTCGGCAGTATACCGAATATTCGGCGAGGCCCCTGACCGAATAGCCGAATATTAGGCAAAAGTATTCGGCTGGATTTTAGCGCCAAAAACTTGTACAGACGTGATTGTTTCGCGCTCCTTTGTTTTTTTCTAATGTACTCGTTAGTCTTTCTGCACCATAACCTTCCTTCTAAATTTTGATTATGAAAATAATTCAAATGCATAGAAAAATTCTTAACTTGTTGTTGTAAATACAGAAAATGATTCAATTATGTACCTGTTTTATGTACCAATGACTACTTAATAAATGATTATAAAAGAAATGAGAACCTTACCAGGTTCTAAATTTTGATAACCACAATAATTCAAATACATAGAATCCTCCATTTTTCCAATTCAGAAGATGATTATGTACCTGTGTTATGTACCAATGACTACTTAAATGATTATAACAGAAATGAAGATATGAATATATACGTAATCAATCGATTTTAATTTTTCATTTTACTATTTGATTATTTGATATTTCTCTATGACAAAATATATTATTTAAGTATTCGGTATTCGGCCGAATAATATGTAGATATTCGTTATTCGGCCGAATATAATAAAAGCAGCCGAATAGGCCGAATACCGAATAGTAACCGAATATTCGTTGCAAGTCTACTTTTTATCAATCTATAATATCTGCCATTACATAGGTAAGGTATTTTAATGTACTATTATGTTTAATTTAATGTTTATGTAATGTACACTTACTATAACCCAAAGATTGTTCTTAATCTGAAGCGTTTATAGATACAACGGAAACTAGATACAAATAATGTTATTGGTAGGTACAATACGACATAGTAGCTAGAATTAGAACCATAGTAGCGATAATGTACGGAATGCAGTGTGGGATTTATGCTGCTTTGTTAGAAAATTGCACAGATTCGTCCTTCGATGATAGTGTGATGCAAATTCATTATACATATAATTTCAGCGTATATATTTCAACTGAACAATTTTTGTTTTGCAGTTGTATTTAAAAGCTTTTATTTAACTTCACTCGTATGTATTCATGTATGTATGTCCTGGAATCTTGCAATCAATATTTCACCCACTTCCACTGAAGCTATCGAGCTGAAATTTGGCACACATATTAGGTTCCGATGACAATGCATGAAAATAAAAATAAAAAGTTACAAAAGCTTTTTAAAAAAAAAAATTTTTATAGTATAATTTTTATAACAAACCGTAGGCATCGCACTAATTACACTCATTGCAAAAATTATGTTCCTACCTACGTACATTACTACCGAATCTATAATTGGATTGTTAATTAAGCAGAAAATTGACGTTCTGGAATACGAACAATGTCTGAATTAAAGCCAGGCGTTAATGAAAAATTGGAGTAATGATGGTTATTTCATCAGTGACGCTGCGCTGATTTGATGATGACATTCTTTTTATGTAAGCATTGATAAAAAAATACAGATTCGAGTATATCAGTAAATTTCAACTAACTATCACGGTTCATGAGATACCTACATCCTGGTGACAGACGGACAACGGACCCTAGAAATAGGGTCCCGTTTTACCCTTTGGGTACGGAACCCTATAAACTGCACAAGTCTCAAGACATCTTGAAAATTTAGAATTGCTTAAACATCATTATATTCATTGTGAATTCCTCTCCGTCTTTAGCCCAAACCTTCATGTGTATTTTCACAAAGGTTTTATTGCCTTTGAATAGCAACGAAGGTCTGGGGATCCGATTATATGCTGTCGACATAATGTTGAACTTCGACATAATCGATTGAACATAATCATAAGAATTGATGGTTGATACTGATGAAATATTTAGTTATGATGTTGGTAGTGTTGATGATGATACCTGATAATGATGACGCCGGTAGTGGTTTTGCTTATATTTTTTATTGGATGATCCCACCGATGATGATGGTGTGGTGTTAGCATCATAAACGTGGTCCGTACCACTCGAATTCTAATTTAATTCATAAAATTGAAGAAATCGTCATTATGACTAGTGACATTATCTCTAGAGCGCGAGAATCGGGTCCTAGGATTGAAATAGCGAATCTACAATTTTGAAAACAACATAATACAAAAAAATTGTTGCCAATTGCATTGTTTACCAGTTTTGCAAACTGTATGATTTTAAAAGATTTAATTGGGCCAAATATCAAAGCGCGGTTTCGCCTAAAAACCCACCTTCATTAAACAAAATTGTAAACACAACGGCTTTACTGAAACTTTATGCAAAATAGCTACATCAGACGCTGGTAAGTCTTATTTTATTTTAACTGGTAGACTCGAATTTTAATGTCTTTATTCGAATCGTTGCTGCCAACATTTTTTTTTAAATTGTGTTCGAGATTCGACATAAAAAATGGCTACCAGTTGTTTTGTATGAACGTATGCAGTAATTTTGATTCGTTTTCGTAAGTAGTAAGTATAAAGTGTTCTGTGACTTTAGTATGTATACAAGACAGGGAAGAAAAGTGAAATCTGGAATAAAACTTGATAAATATGTTAAATATTTCCTAATATTTGCGCTGCACGTACTTTGCAGCTTTCTTCCTGATTGGAGATCTGAATAAATAAATATTTTTTTATATATATAATAGTTAGTATACCTGTTTAAAACAAGATCACAATGTCACATTTATAGATACTAATATATGGTTTTCCATAGATTTTTTCCGGTTAAGTGTCTGACGTTTAAATATAATTGAAACGCTGTTTTTTCCTACTTTGGCCAGTCCTAGATGTTCTTAACTTTTCTTACTAGTTTTGCTCGTCGTTTGTTGGTCGTTTGTCATAGAATCTATGATGTAATCTATCTATAACATAGTGACATGATATGGGCGAGAACGAATTGGTGGCGAAGCATGCTCGTTTGTCATCTTATATGCATAAAAAATCCATTACTGTCTTTGCAGTAAAATATAATGGCTGGAAAAATTAAATATCACCTTTGTGTTTGTACTTTGCATAAGTCCGTCCTAGTGCGAGTAAGTTTTACCTTGAGTCAGCGGAAAAGATAAGGAAAAAGAAAACAACTTGATACGTGTAGAAATAGTTTTAGAAAGAAGTAGTTTTATTGTACCACCCTACGAGAACTATGTAGGTAGAATAAACCCTCCCGTTGGTACTGCAGGAATAAAACACTCCCGTGCCCCACGAATAGTAATTTATTTACTATGAATGTGCTATGAATTACATTTATTTATTTATTTGTTTATCTTTATTGAACGACATACTAAAGTACAGGGTACAAATGGCGAGCTTAATGCATAAAGCATTCTCTAACAGCCAACCTTTGGGCTAACCAGATCTCTTAACATTTCTTGTAGTAATGATGAAAAGAACCTGGGTTTTGGTCATAATTTCGATCGCGTCCCACACATCTGCAGACTACCGCGCATTACAGTTAGTCTCGTAAAAAGGGTTTAGTTGTAGATAGTGCCATTGGGCATTATATAATTAATTATTTTAAATAAACCTCACCTAAGGTTTTCAATAGACAGTGATTAAAGCTTACAGTAAATGAGTGGATTTTTATAATTACCACTTAAATCTATAATAACTATTTTCATAATAATATCACCAATATTATTATGAGAATAGTTGTAATAGCGTGTATGGTGTTTATAACACAACATAAAAGTAAATATCTAAATGTGACTTGAAACAAATTAAAAATACCTTCACCTACCTATACACTAGTACAAGTGATCCCCAATCGTAGACAGTATGGTTATAAATAAATGATATGTAGCATTTACTCATCTAGCGCGCTAAACCATCTTAAGATGTAAGTTAAACTGTTAGATAAGAAATAAGTATCTACCTATCCATACTATTGCCGTTACATTTTCAGGCTGCTGTAAACGATGTGATTAAAGTAAACTAATGGACTTTAAAATGTAGCTAAAAGGACTTGAATATTACATGGAAACAATGAAGATGTGGCTGCATAAATTCCGTATTTAACTGCCAGATCCAAAAAATACGTAGATTGATACGACGTCAGACGCCTTGCTGTTGCCATTTAGGATGAGAAATGGGTAGCTCTTTGAAGGCGACAGCGTCGGCGCGGCGCTAAGATTGTGGCCGCATTATGCTTATGCACTGGAATACTGAATATTCATTGTTGCGACGCGCAGTATAAGCTGGACCTCTTTAATCAACTCTCTTGCCGGCGCACAATCCTTGCCGCTAATGCTAACTGTCGACAGCTGCGATACTACTCCGAAAATTTCACTAAAGTGATGTGCTGCAATCTTGTCCTCGTTGTCAACTAGTTCAACGTTTAATTGAAGTTGTGGAGTTCGCTAGAACTTGTAACACCTTCCCGATGAGAATTCTACTCTTCAACCGTTATTTACCTTCTCTTTTTCTAATATATAAAATTCTCGTGTCACAAAGTTAGTAACAAAACTCCTCCTAACGGCTTGACCGATGGTCTGAGAATAGGTCGTAAAGTATTTTTCACTGTCCTACCCACATTTTAGTATTATAAGTATTTAGTATTTTTGTATGAACAATATCCAAATATTTTAACCGTCGTTCATTGACGTGAATCATTTACATGAAGTGTCGCGGCAATTTGACATTTCATATGGCAGAACAACGTTTGTGGGTCAGCTAGTATCTATAGATAATTCGTTCTAATTCCGTTTGATACATCTTTTGTTTGAATTCATCCATAATAAAGATACACGATAAAGAACATGTCAATCCACAATATTGCATTATCGGAAATAATAGTCGCTCCCGACAAGTCCCAATGAAAATTGATTTCAGGAAGAATAAGTCAACGTCAATGAAAACCAATGAACTCACTGCTGTAGCTAAGAGTCAAATTACTCGAAAAATTGGTTTGGGGGTTTACCCTGTGGTACCGTTATTGAAAAAAGGTCGGCTTGATTTATACGGAACTTTACACGTTCAAAATGTAGGAGTTTCGTTTTTTTTATCGTTTGACGGAAAAAAGATTCGTCTCAATTTGTTCTTGTCCGTTGCGCAATAAACTGGACGGAGATATTTTTAACAGAAAATTTATTTTCACGGAGCCTGCAATCTTCCTACTTACATCTAACTGTATTGTCTTGAAGTATTCTAAAAGTGTGTTACTAATGGGTGGTTTAATAGATTAATTTTATAATTTGTTCTGATTTTCAAATCAGACATTATTATTTTTTTACTACAGCATAATCGTACGTCGTATAGAAACGCGTTATGGACCATTTAAACCATGTGTCGTTAGGGTTAGTCAGTCAGCCAGGTCAGCTTAAGGATAAATCAGGCATAATTAAACGAGAGGTAGCGAGGTGGACTGCCCTCTAACTTCGTATTTAGAGAGATAAAAAAGTATGAGAAACCTAATTCAATTGTCCCGGTGGCTTAATGTTCCAAAAGATTAGGTAAAAATCGTTACCGAACCTCTCTCATTTCAGACAGGATTATTTCAAACCAAAATTTAATTACCCTCAGCGGCGGTGCTCTCAAGAGCTTTGTGGTTCAAATAAAACGTCGCACGCACTGCTGGAACCGTCACGAGAGAGCTCACCGTGATAGATGATATTCGAGAACAATTAATCTTGGCCCAAAATATGCGGACGATTTGCAAGCGAGTGGTCGGGCCTAATGGTCGGGAGGATTATCGCGGCCCGCGGCCCGCAGCCTTCGCCGTCATTAGGAAAAATACGTGGCTTTCCGCTGCGGCTGAGACGTCGTTCAGCTAGTTGCCAATGGTCCAACCATTTTGTTACTAATCTCAAGCTGTCCTCTGTAATAAAAAGGCTCTTTTAACCTACTACCTAACCTACTACTACTACTACTACTAATATATAGGTATATATATATTATTACTGTTTTTAAAAACAAAGTTATCTGAAATCTCAAATCAGAATAAAGTGCAATTATTATAACTTAAAACGGGGATTTATTATAATATAAAATATTTGGTTTTACCTTTAAGTTAAAACCTCTACAAAATTTTAGTCGAAGTAGTATTAAGTAAACAAAACATAAGAACTCATTTGCTTTTTAATTACGATAGACATCAGCTGAAGATGACGGACGATATGTAAGCGACATGTCCACATTTTGTCTGCGACTCGTCCACATCCCACTTCATGTCCATAGCGGTCTGTCCTGATGTCGGTTCTGTAACGGTAGCTATGATTGATTCGGACCATTCGATCCGTTAACGAAACGACATCGCATATGCTAAAGTGTTCAGGGAGCAATAAAGTGACAGCGCACGCTCATATATCATGAGGGTTTCATAAAGGAGGCGGAGTGCTGCTTGGGTGTTCGGACACTGGGGGCGTTGTTATGCAACGCTGCTGTCCTCGTCGGATAATGTCTTGCATAAATTTGCTGTAATCGCGTGGAGCCACCGCTACTTCTACGCTGTACATTTAGCGTTAATACTGACTGCAGTTGGCATTGAAATGACGGTAATAGGGTGCTTTTTTAGCGACGCTTGATATGCATCTAATAAAAAATCTCTTATTTTACTTGCAAGCAGCTTACATAGCATGGCGATGGAATTGGAATGGATTTGCCAAAGTTTGTTTAAAATGAAACCTAAAAAGGGAAAACCGGGAGGGTCTTGTATATATATTATGTTTCCGCATATATTTGATATTTCATAAAAAAAAACAAGGTTTATATTATTTTGAGAATTAAAAATTATTCCTTATTTTATGTATGCCTTTATTTTCTTTATCAAAGCTTGAGTATAAAACTTTTTTATTTATTGCGAATCCGGAAATAAACGAAAACCTACACAGCAAAAAGCCTTGCAGCCCCTAATAAACATTTGTTTGCTTCCCCTCTTGAATAATATGGACTCAGTAGCAGAGAAACGATTCGTAGTAAGCAGAACTTCTTGAGCCAATTCTCTATGCAGGAATAATGGACTGCCACGGCAGACATTTTAGTGTGTTACTGAGACGGTAAAATATTTCTTATTCTTGTTCGCTTCCGAAGCACGTAATGAATTAAAGCTCCAGTAACTTGGGTGATTTGAAAAGTGACTTTTTTGTATATTATGCACTTTCGAGTAATTGTTTTATTATAGTAATTAAGTCCTACGATACAATAAAAGATCAACTTGAAATTCTAAATCTAGTAGTTGTAGATTAATTCAGTAAATAGTACAGTCTTAATACACAGTTAAATGGTCATGACCATTTAACTGTACATTGACTTTTTTAAACCTGTAGATGCTTAAAATAGACTTGTGGCCCATTTCTCTTTATCCTTTAGAAGTTGATGTAGAGAACAATTGTGTAAAAGGTAAATACTTTGATAATTTGTTAGTTTAGCTATGCAATTTCGTTGATTAGAGATGGTCGTTTGCTGGAACATGCATGGATTGCATGGATTATTGTTAAATGTTACCTATGCCGAACTTTAATTTGAAATGGGCGCTTTGATTCTGTTTGATTGGATAATGCAATTTCGTTTTAACAACCAATAACACAATCGTTCGTTAAACATGCGCTTACATTTTGCCTAAATGTAGTTTGTTTTATATACGCCTTTATTTTTTTCAACCTGTATTCAATTTTTTACAACATAAATTGAATAGTATATTCATACAATTATACATATTGAATATACTATTACTATATACTATTCAATATATGTTGTAAAAAAATTTGCAAAAAAAAATAAATCAGCCATAATAGAAAACTACCGGGACCGACGGCTTAACGTGCCCTCTGAAGCACTGTAGCGTCGATGAAATTTTCCCACTAGCGGTCACCCACCCACAAACTGACTGCGCCCATCGTTGCTTAACTCTTTCGACCATATTTAATCGACGCGAGCCATTGAGCTATGGACGCTATAGAAAACAATTGGCACCTACAAACATCTACCAATCTTCGCGGTATATAATGTCAAAGATTTGTAGGAAGTGCAATTAATGGCTATTACCTATTAAAAGTTTAATATCCATCAATTTAAATATAATGAGTGAAGCTAAAACTTAGTTTATTCCTGTTTATGAAGCCTGTAGAAGGAAAAGCGGGTCCAGATAAGTTAGTAAGAAGTAGCATTTCATAGCTTAGCAAAGCTTTAACAAATCTTTGTAATAAATTGCAAAACGTCTTTCTATTAGTTGACGAAAAAAAAAGTTCAAAGTCAGTAACAGTTGTCATGGGCGGCAGCGGATGGTGCTGCAAGCTCGTTTGCTATCCTGTATCCATAAAAAAAATCGAAACGAAACTGAAATTAAAATTGCGTGCAATACTTCAACGAATTTACAAATATCTTTAGGTGGTAGAGCCTATAGGGAGCCAAATAGGTTTTACATGAAACCTAAAAAAAACCACCTTAGTCCTCAAGGGTAGTAACACATTTGTGACATGGAACGAGACTCTTACTAACAATTACCTAACACCAACTAACAGGACTTACGATCACTAATATTCCCCAGTCCTCATACCCACTAACGAACTGACCAACTCTCTCAGCTCAAGACTATCCATCCCAGTAACCTATTTGAGACTTGTTCAAAGTCAATCATAGTTTTCATGGGCAGCGGATGGGTGGTGCTCGTTTTCTATCTTATATCCATAAAATAAATCAATAAAGCATTATAAAATAATTAGCAGCGTTCACTCCTAAAAATGATCATCGTAATCCATCGAAACTAGTCGGCCTGTTGCCGGCTTAAATCACACGTGAGTAAGCCGGTAATTTCAACTATGAAATTATTAAGCAGTCTAGCCACGCCACTAGAAAATATTTGCTGGGGCGCTGCAAATAGGTACATCGCGCACCAATGCAACTTATTGGAATCACAATAAGCAGCTTGATTATTGCGTGCCTTGCTACTCGTATGTACCGAGTGAAACAACCAGGTAGGGTTCAAAAAATAAATTATGAAAGGCAAGCTTTTACATTTTTACACTGAGCCACCTCGGGTCTTAACCGTTATCTGAAAATACAACTGCTGTGTTTGCACCAGAAATCTTCGTTGTAATTAAGCAAACAATATGAATTATTGTTGTATAAGCAATGTCTTGCGGTGCAATGGGAGCATGCCGTGCTCTTAGTGCTAGCGAACAAAACGTCCTCACTACGTCCTCCCTTGACAGATTATGTTTAGGAGCAATTAATCTTGCTTGACCAAATATGCGGGCGAATTGCGGTCTTAATGACTGTTCTATCGCCGTATCGTATCCCAGTTGAGTAAACCCTAACCAACTAGTCACGTGCTTATCTGAATATATGTATCATAGATGTTTGTAGAACCAGATTCGTTCTCATATAACTTCTTGTTTATGACATCGCAACATAACAAATACCGATGTACGATTTCCTCTAAAACGTGATCAAGTTAGTATAAATATAGGCATTGCTTACATTATTATAATTCATGAGAAAAATGTATTTCTTTTGAATTCCTTATAACGTAATGTTTGGAGTTAGGTACATATTGGCATATAAGTTTGGGTTTTCGGCGACGTTATAGGGATTTTCGTAACACCGTACGGAGGTGAGGTGGGCATTGGGGCAAAGTTTTAATAACTTGGGACGACTTCGCTCCGTATTCTGCCTGATCCGTCCTGACACAGGGCGTGTGGCAGGGCAGTGTGTAAAGCTGAAAATATAATTTCCTGTTGTATACAGTTTGTCATGTGTTGTCTTTAATTTAATAATAATAATAAATTAATTAATTATTTAATTTAATAATAAATATAAATATGTAAGACGCGTATTTATATATTCCACAGCATTTACTATCTCATTTTTGAAGTGAAAACTTCTTTAGCGGCGTTGAGCACTTTTTCTGTAATGGGTATAAAATCTTAAACTCGCGTCAGGACACGTGACCTGATCGAAAAAGCGTAAGACGGATGGAGAGTAGACAGCTATCCCCTCTCTAGGGCGCGGCGAAAATGTATGCCTGGGCCGCCTACTGTTTCGTTTAGGCAGGAAAAAGTCGTTGAAATTATGGATGAAAGTTGATTTTTCGGAGAGATAAACTTTTTAATGTAAAATAATTGCAATAGTTTTAAAGTGTTAAATTTTTAATGTAATATAAATTGTCATGTTTGTGTACGATAGCGCAATAAATGAATATTGTATTCTACCACATAAATGATAGTGCTTTTATACTGATAAAGCAATTGGTGCAAAATTATTCCCTAACCATTCCAAAATATCAAACATGCTCAACGTTAATAATCAAGTTTTCACTTCTGCCGGTACTCCCGGAGTGCAACCCGTCTTTAATTTTTTTTCTTACCTAAACATAAAGAACAGCAACAAAATGTTTGTAAGTAATTTCTTAAAGATAAGTTTTTATTTAATTTTTCAACTATTACCATTAACATTTCAAAACATATTTTCTTACTTTAATAGTGTAGTAGTTTATTTACTTTGTATACTATTAGTCCATACTGTGTGACAAAAATAGGTCACACTGAAAACCAGTGACCATGGTCTGCTTTAGCCAGCCAACGCTGAGTGCGGCCCCTTTTCATAATTTCATTAATGTTTGTCTCTGTCTTTTGTTAAAGGAGACGATCAATTTTGGGCCAAACGATGTACCGAGGTACAAAGCATTGGTAAAAAATCCTTACATTATACTAAAACTAATGGTCGATCAATTATTTTTAGAATCCTTATAATTAGCTTGTAATAAAATAATAAAAATGCAACAGTTCGTACCACAAAACTCCACATAGTAGTAACCACAAACTAGCGAACTACGGTAGTAACTACTCTGCACTGTTTATGTCATCTGCCAACTTCTGTTTTAGTGACACGTTACGTATTACGTATAGGTCTATTATCCTGTATTCAATTTACAAATTATTACTAGTTTGAAAACGATTTCAAGAAAAAATTAGCCTATAATGGTAATTAATAGAATATTTAAATCAATATAAGATACTATGATTCTGTTTCTTAAGGTAGTTTATTAATACAATGCGCTTATTGTATATTTTATATTAGGGTTTAGAGTAATTACAGATTTAGTAACAACCGAAACGCAATATTATGCTATATTGCCATAACTTGCAGTGTTGCAATACATAAATTATCTTTTAAAGTTAATTTTAGGTGGTACAAATGCAGTAAAAAATCTAATGTATTTTTTTAATAAAATAACGCATTTTTTTCTCCAAAAATCAATTTTTGTACCCGAGGTACATCTCATGGCCCAAGTTGTATGGAAAGATAAACGTGTCCTTTGTAAATAAATGACATTAGACATTAAGTCGTTTACGTCGTTACAACATTACGGATTGCTTATGTATGCATAAGTAATCCGAACTCGATTTTTATGTTATTGAGCAAGAATATTTTTAAATTCAATGATTTTATTCTGGTACCGTAAGTCCCGGGAAATTTCGGTACCAGATTTCGCCGATACCGAAATTGCCGGTTCCACCAAAGGGTACCTACCGGTTCTGGAAACCCTATAGGATTTCCATTCAACATGTATCTCAACTCGGCTAGCTACGCTCTCCCTAGGGTCTCAGTTACCGACTACAAGAGGGTTACCTTTTTCCTTTCACATTAATTAAGAACTTTAATTACTCTTCTCGTTCTTATTCTTGTGCTATTTCTTTAGAAAAATATTTGATCAGATGTTTGCATCTTCCGTTCCACTATAATGATTAAGACTAGTGGACGCCCGCAGCTTCGCTCGCGTGGAATTAGACATAACAATGGTTTCGTTTATACCTAGTAATATTACATAGCCTATGTCACCAGTGAAGATGCAGCTTTCTAATAATGAAAGAATTTTTGAAATCGGTTCAGTAGCTTTTGTGTGAAAATATTACAAACAAAATATCTTTTCTCTTTATAATATTAGTATAGAAGTGATCTAATGAATTCGCTGCGACCCATAGAAGTCCCACTGCTGGGCACGGGTCGCCCCCATAGCCACTGCTGCGGGAGGTCTAGAGCATACTCCACCACGCTGCTCCAATGCGGAATGGTGGAGGATCTAATGAATTAAATAATTTTAAATGAATTAAATAGCGACGATACAATTGTTAGCTGCATATACAAATTTACATCTTAAACAATATGAAATCGGATCATTTCCAACAAATCTATGATGCTACGAGAGTGAAGTCTTCAAATTTATCAAGCTTTGTGTAGCTCCGAAACAAATGTTTCGACTTTCCACGTCATATGTGTTCGTACATGTTTATAAAACTGGATTGGTTGCGGAATGGTTCATCAGTAAACTTGCTTGGAATAGTTTTCTCAATTCCTGAAGTACACATATAAAAGTTCAGGGTAAACTTATTTACTTATTTTTAGTGCATGAAGGAATTATGGATTCCTTGTTTATGTATTTATTTAAGAGGATTTATTGGAGAGGATTTTATGTATTTATTTAAGAGGACATACAAATATTACTACTCTGGACTGACACTTAGGCTACTTTAATTCCGATTAAATATCTTTTTTTTGGATTATATTTCTCAATCTGTGAAATAGAATCCAAAAAAAAAATTTACAAATAACTTGAACTTACAAGAAAATTTTATTATATTAATTTACCGTTTGTCATATTTTATATTATTTATAAGTTGAAAAAGTTTATTGTGACTGTTACATTTTGTTGAATCAAACTAAAATGAATTGATTTTGGTACTAAGTGTGAGAGCTACGAAATTTTTTAAAGTACATATTAATATTCTGTCTCATCCTGCTGCATCTGCCAACCATAGATTTAAGAAAAGTTTAAGTTACATAGTATATGCAAGATACATATTTGCCACCATCGATATCAAAGATAGTTAGTTTAATGTCTTTGTTTCTCTAACTTAACTAATAAAACGCTCTGAAAAATACCGTATGGGTTCTATTGTAGTTGCTCATAATAAGTACATGAACCTTGGCCTGGTGGCGTGGTTGGAGCCGGGTCACCTGATAGTTAGTATTCAAAGGGTCGTGCGATCACGGATTCCGGTCGCGTTTCAGTGCTACGCCGCCTTCCGACGAACGTTACCTTTCTTTCAGTTACGCCCTGACAGAATAGGTACTGGCCGACAAGAATAAATTTGAGATTTTCAAGGATTATGGAAAATATCAGAATAATTTTCAGTGTTAGTAGATATGTATTAGATATATAATATCTTCATTACAACAAATATTTTTATTGATATAATTAAGAATTTGGCTTTCTATTTCACAACAATGTTTTTGTTGGGATTCTCTTTAACATACCGCTTTGGCCTTGCATTACTGCGTTACCGCTCAGGACTTTAGAATGTACCTACCTTTGATTTTTTTTTTTTTTATGGATACAGGATAGCAAACGAGCTTGCAGCACCACCCATCCGCTGCCACCCATGACAACTGTGACTGACTTTGAACAAGACTCAATTAGGGACTGGGATGGTTAGTCCAATTAGTTGAGAAAGTTAATTAGAACATTAGTTGGTCAGTTCGTTAGTAGGTATGAGGACTAGGGACTGTTAGTGATAGTTAGTCCTGTTAGTTGGTGTTAGTAATAGTCCAGTTAGTACTTGTTAGTAGGAGTCTCGTTCTAAGTCAGTCACAGATGTGTTGCTACCCTTGAGGACTAAGATGGTCGCCTCTAAAGAAGTGTAACCGGAATCCACACCTTTCCAACCGGACCACAATTGCTTTAAACACAATTATTACACGGCAGAAATGGTACTAGGTACCGTGGCGGGCGGTGGTACTGCCCCGGGCGAACTCTATATGGAACCAATTAGCTTTCATATAAAACCTATTTGGTTCCCTCTAGGCTCTACCACCTATTTGATATTTGATACTTAAATTTTAAATTCTCATTAATTTATTTTTTATTTTATGGTCCTATTGGCATGCTACCGAAAAGAATACGGCAAGATTCCGGTAGTCTCTTTAAATTCTCTTAAAATTTAAAATTCAATAATTTGATGCAGGTAAATTATTGTTATTGTGGAGCCGGGAGATACTTGGCACCAAGATTTTTTTTAAGTGTGCTTTATAAAGGAGGTTTTGTTTAATTTTATATTTAAATTTATTTTTTGAGAGACAAGTAATATTTTCAGGTATTTATTGTAGAAGCGACCACAATTCCCCATAAAAGATTTTGCATTGTTCTTCAGTCTATGAATTACACATTATGTACCTATTATCATAAAGTATGTACCTACTCGTAGTTACATAGTATTCAATATAGATATTTTTTTAGTTGCGAACGATCGGCAACCTCGATACCGTTTCATTGTTCATGAAAACGGATTTTACATTAATTACTTAACTTTTTAATCAAATTTAATCCTGAATTTTGAGGTTGGCTCATCCAATTTCACAGTTGAATGAGTTTGTTTCAGGGCTGCAAAGAAGTGTTTCAGCGTAAGCCTTCATTCAAATAACGGGGAGGTGGGATTTATAGGAGCAGGCGGACCGAAATATTCACGATTCGCCGAACTCAAATGCCGATTTATTGATATTATTATGCCAATACTCTAGTTTTTCGTCCCTATAAAATAAAGACATAAGAATAACAACTGAGAAAGAGACCGAAGTCCCTTCAAAATCTTTAGCACATAATTATTTTAAACACTGATCATTTTCGACTCCCAATCTAGACCATTAATTATATTATTATACGATATGCGAGAAAATCTCGATACTGATTGAGTTTTATATTGTTTCAGAAACTACTAATGAGCTCGGAATCGGAAAAAGGGGAGTGGTGGAGGGCACGGATGCCGTGAGCTCTTGCACCGGGACCGCGTGACGTCGTCGTGATGAGCACAACCCGCCATAATGCGTCGGCGGCCATTTTAAACAGGCAACGGACTCGTTCGTCACGAGATGGCCGTCAGCGGCGCCCACGCCCACATCCGGCTGGCGCTCGCGCGCGATTCGCCCGCGCCGCGGCGCTATGAGATGTGGAAGCACGGCAAGTGGCGTCAGAAATCGCAACCGAGGACGTACGCGGCCGTTCGAGTGCCCAGATAGTGTTATACGTGACAGTTAGAGGCCTAAGTGTCGTGTTGTGTAAATATAGTGGTGTGTAGATGTTAGGTATGGCGGAGGGGAGGGGGTCACGGGTGCCGCTGCTGGAGAGCGGGGAGTGGCACAAGGCGCCCGCGCCGCGCTGCTGCCTGTGGCTGGCGGGCCACGTCAACGTGAGGAAATGCGTCGCTGCCGTCATGCTGCTCTCCGTCCTCACCATATTCTTCTATACGTATTACGTCACGGCACCACTGACGAGGTTTGTTCTAGTAATCTTATCTTTTGACGAAATAGTCGAGTCTACTTCGACTACTAGCAGGTCCGAAGTGCTGACCTTTATTAAGGGCTCCGGGCTTTTACCTCTATATACCTCTGTCCTTTAATAATGTATTAATTAATTGCTTATAAATTTGGTAAAAATAATGACTCAAGAATTCATATCTTCGAAGATCTGCTGTAGCAAATATAGGATGCACACTGTTTTACCGGTTAATATTATATTACCGGGTATTATAATTTATTTATTATTATTATATAGAACATATAGTAGAATATAGGTATAAAATGTAAAATTAAAAAATTAAAAAGAAAAATGTACTTTAACCGAAAAGTACCGGATTCTGCCCGTATCCGGAACTGAAATACCCGGTTCCTGAATAAGGGACGGTTCTGCAACCTCTAGTAGCAAAGCACACCATAACATTTCTGCAATTGAGAAGTGTAACTAGAGTGAAGTCCCGCTGAGATCTAACCTTAAGTATGCCCTAATGGATACATCTTGATGAAAGTGGATAGCGTATTGATCTTATCTTATGATTAAAGAGCTTCAGGCGCGGACAGTTAGTCTGAAGATTCAAGCTACAATATTGAGATTCCTGACTTCCAATAACTACTGAAATAGGATGTATTTCATTATCCTATACGCAAACTCACTTCTTTTTACAAGTTTATAATACACCTTCCCGTAATTTTTAACGTCCACACATTTGCACCAGTAGTAACTTGATTTATGAAAACAAGTTTATGTTATTCGACATAGTCTGCAATATAGAGGGACACTATCGTATAAAATAAATTTAAATGGGCACGATTAATTAATTACTGTAGCTTAAATATGCGTCATTCGCACAAAATCCAATTTACTTGCTAACCATCGGGAGCAAATACGTCACTGTTACGAAAATTAATTACATAAAATGATCGCACGTGGTCACTCTCTGGCGTGTTTGGGGAATCATTAGCGTAATAAGTGTTGTTGATTTATACTACTTACTTACCGAAAAATGGAAAAGCCTTTTTACTATTAGGTGTGAATTGAATGTTCTTGAATAAATATCACAACTTCGTGTAGTCTTATTATTTACCTTTGCATATCACAGAAGCTATCCAAATGTAGTTTACGATACTACGAAGTAGAATAAATCTCATCAAAATCTAATAAACCGCCATTTGAGATAAGGTTTGCTTGCCTATTGACATTCACTCCAGGGACTCAAGTTTACGGACTAGAAATAATAATTCATGATACGAATACAAATAACACGTATACATTAACCCATGAGGATATTGTACCATTAAAGCTTCAATGCTATACGTATTATATTTACCTGAATATTTAATAACCACGCTTTGTTAGTTTTATTTCTTATTTATTAAATGAGCCTTCATCAGGTACCCAAGTATGCACACTAAATAACTTTGGATAAACTAATGTGTCAAAATATTACAGGTATTTGTGAATAACTAAATAATTATTGTGTACTAAATTCCAACAAGGATTGTATATATAGAGCCGATTAAATGAGTACTGTAAATTTAATATCAAGTGCGGTCAATGGCTTTTCAATGCTGGTAGTTCACATGGTTTTTATTTGAATGTATAGAAAATTTTAGATCAGATTTTAGTCCGCATTAAGGCACGCTTCTGATCAAACTGTAAATCATAAATCAATTAAATGGAATTGAGCTTTTGAAACGAGGCCTCTGATCCTAGTATATATATAAAACCTCGTACTATAAGTAACTAATTAAAAAAGCTTATCCGATGCTGATTGAAATAATAAAGTAAAACGGCTACCTATACATAAATTATACCGAACGATGTTAGTAATTGGCATTTTTTTTTTTTGTTAAATCGAATTGGCGATGTCTTAAACTAATTATTTCTCATTTTTTTCTAAAATATGATTCATGCGTGGTAGTATCTTTTCTGTCATCGAAGATGGCCATAAAGAGTGTGTTGGTAGTTGCAGGCTCGTTTGGTAATAGATTGGTAATAGATTAGAGACAAAATGCCTTGTGAAGTGCAATCACAAAGCCCTAACGCTATTACTAGTAGATTATTCCGATCAGGCATTGTGCATTAAAACAGCAGCTTTAGTGTCGCTAATAAAGTACTACTGGATGTCAACACGTATCTCGCGTTCAATATTTAATGCACCCGGCATATCGGTGCCTCCTAACGGTCAACATAAATCTATCCAAACGGTGCATTTGTAAGTGGATAGCTTCAATCTAGCTAATTTATTTTTGTTTGAAGTATATTTCTAAAATTATATTCTATCACAAGCAATCGCAAATGTTTGCCAGGTAGTGAATGGTAATAGAATGTTTTTATTGCAACCCCTCTGTCGCGTGATAATCATTTTAAGTCAATAATCATAAGAACACTATTGAGATTAAATATGAATTTGAAACTAAGACAGGTTCAGTAGAGTTCTGAAATCCCGATTGGTGACCATGCGGTCGAAAGTGCAATTAACCGGCTAGTTCAGTGTCATTAACACGGCTGTAATATATCTTTTAGGAATTATGATTGTTTTGCAGCAATCAATAATATCATAATAACCTATTTCATAAAACGCTCTTTGCCTGAAACATAAAAAGGTTCGCAGTTAAATTAATTCGAACCGCGATCAAAATATCAAATGTACGCACCACCCTCATTTCCATCCTAAAGGTGGAAAGGCCTTTGTTTCTAATATCGAAAAATATGTATTACGCATAAAATTAGCACGTAATGCAGGAAATTGCCTCGCGAAAGAATTAAAACCATTTAACTTTGCGCCGAACGTTCTTAACGCCCTTTGTTTGGCGACTTTTCACGGCTAAATTAGGACAAGGAGGAAATATCTTAGAGTAATTTATTGCGTGATTTTACGTAATTGGGGCGGATGTCGTATAGCTCCGGCGATAATATTTTATTTTATCGGCTTTAATTTACACCGCGACGATGAGCGGCGGCAAGTTTTGCCGACTCGCCTGAATTTATAGCGAAACTTGTGTACCTAATTAATGGAAGCAGCTTTGCTTGTAAATGTACGAATTTGGGTCATTTTATCAAGTATTGTTTTAATACAATTTATTTCATATTCATATTAGCTCATCTATTCGAGTCACCGCACTGGCGCTATAACGCTCACTAATTGAACGTCATTTAAATATCATTTTGGCGTCTTGCCTGTACCTTTAGAGAAACCGTTCGTTGACACAGCTTTATCAGAGACCCGGTTTCATTGAAATCTATTTATATTTAAAATGGTACTCATTCATTACAACACCGTGCGAGTGCTTCCGTCTGACGTCGCGATGTCGAAATTCATGCATAAATAACTTACCTGGAAGACCTAATTAGCTCCTTCATTACTATCTTACTGTCTAATTTATACTGAAATAAAATTTGTCAAAAATTAAAGGTAAATTGAAGCTAATTAACTAAAAGCTATGTAGTCGTGCGTTTCTTCAAAGTGGCAAGGCAATAAGATACCGCCGCGCCGGTCTCGGTAATTCTTTGCAGGTCGTCGTTAAAGTTTGCTCTGGGTCGGATCGGGCAGCCTTTCATTTAAGCAAAGAGGCCGCAGGTTGGCTGCGGCGCAGAGCCGCTACCTCCTCCGGATAAATATTTCCACAAATTCCGCCTTTATTTATTCCGACGGTATAGAGAAAGACCATAATAGCTGTTTGATGTGGCCCCATCAAAACGCTCAGCTTCAATTTTGCAAGTTTTTGATTGATTCGAAGCTGAATTTTGCCGACGAATGATACAACGATAAGTTAAGATTTTGACAAAATTGTACCTTGAATAGTATTATTTAATTTGATACTATATTTATTATGATTTGTGTTCTTGTACTTTTACTAATTTGAGATGTCCTAAATGAACTCGGTCATTTGAAAAGATTGCGTGCGGACACAGTATCAATGTGGTACCTACCACTTGTGATGTGTGATATGATGCTCGATACACAATTATTGTTTATATTTGTAATTAATTATGTAAATAATTGTGAACAGCTTGGTGTGGCGCGACCGGGTGCCGCGGCCGCTGTCGCAGTGCTCGCTGCTCGCGCCGGACCATCAGGCGGCGCGCGACCACCGCTCGGACGCGCGGCTGCGAATCGACGCGAAAGTGCTGGTTATCGTCGAATCGGCGTACTCGCGGCTCGGCCGCGACATCGCCGAATTTTTGGTCGCCAATCACATACGGTCAGTGAGAAGTATAGGAGCTATCTTTCTTCTTAGATAATCTCATATTGAGGAGGGGTTGAATGTGGTTATGTATCGACGCAAAATGACTCATTATCGTGATGGCGCTGTACTTGGACTTTTTTATCCAATGGGAAAGCTTTCAATACATGGACGGTGTGGGTGCGACGGAGGTCGAAGACGCAAAGATAGCTGTTAGAGCGCACTGTTGCCTTTCAGCACTGCGCCCAGTCTCTTTACAACGTCTTGCATCTTACACAGCTATGACTTCCCGCGGTCGTTGGGTGGACTTTCCTGCACCCACACTTGCCCTCCTCCACCGTACTCTTTCACTTTATTACAATAATAATGTTATATAATATGGTCAAATTTTGAAAAAACTCATATCCACTTTTTTCTGCGCTTGGGCAGAAATAGTGACTTATCGCCAAGATGATTACGCCGAATCCCATCTCATCATCTTCTTTCTTTAAGTAGGCGTTTGTTTATTTGTGTTAGGTGAATTAATTATTAAATTAAATTTGTTCCAATCAAACAAAAACGCTTTCCTTCCTCTTCCAAATGAGCGCTTGCTCTTATTAATTATGGAACTGAAAGAAGTAATGTAATCTGGATAATGTCAAGAAGGCTTTGAAATATGAGTGTTTGAAAGTAGAAACCAACTTAAAAAGAACAAAGTAATTTGTATTCATCATATTCATCATTCTTAATTTGTGTTAACCATTACTTACAATTACTTAAAAGTAAGACAATTACATAAAAAAAATCAGTAAAAACACGTCGGGCTTTTATTGGTACCTACCTGCTATATACGCAAAAGATAAATTTTATTGATTTATTGTAAGTATTGTTAGTATTGTTAGGTTATGCCCTAGCTTAGACCTTTGACTTTACACTGTGTTTTGTATTGTAAATATTGATGCGACAATATATAGTGTGCAGAAAACTGTACGTTTCAGGGAAAATGTGAACTGGTGCTACCTTGCCCCAATGATATATAAACTTCGTTCGATAGGCTTGTGTGCAGTTTTAACAGCGTCTTGATACAAGTTGCTTACTACGATCGTTAAAACTTGCATTTTAAAACTTTTACCCGTACATAAATTTAATTAAATTTGTATCCAGAGTTTTATCCGGCGATACTTTTAAATTATTAATGTTGTAAACTAATTACGAGTAAGGTGTCTATAATATAAGAATAATGGTGGTGCGGTTGTTCTGTATGGACTCTTTTTCACTGCTGAGACACAACGGTCGCAAGACTGGTCGCGCATTTGTGGCGTCTTTAAACTACCAAAGAAGATAGCAGAGCAGACACCAGTATCGTCCTGTGTGTGGGACTACCGCGCGACACTAGACACCATGGCAGCGCAACCAATCGAGCTACCAACAAAATGTATACAGCTCTATGGAAAGTACCTAACCTAAGTAGCTTAGTGGCGCAACCAATTTGGTGGTGTAACCAACATCAACGTGGAAACCGAATGTTACTGGTGGTTCAACCACGTGGTCTTTATATCGCTGTATGGCTTACTCAGACACCAATGCAAATGGCACCACCAATTGCAAACGTGTATTTGTTCGCTCTCCTCGAAGATCTTTTTGAAACACGTGACGTTTCTGGTGTCTGCTATCGTGTCTCTTTTGTTAGATTAAAGCACTAAAGACACCACAAATGCCCGACTGGTCTGAAGACCGGTCTCACGACCGTGGTCTCCCAGTGAAATAGAGCCCAATTGTTTCCTGGGTGTTGTCTAGCGGGACGACGGCGTAGTGTTGCATAGGTAATTAATTAAGTTAATTTTATGCCCCATATGTCTAACACGGGGTGAACTTATCACCTCTTATTACATGGGGTGACGTAATAAACTGTTAAAATGTTACATCAAAATCACTTCGAGTTTTGAGCCTCTCGGGCACACAGGGGCGAAGAGAGACAGGCAATAATATTGTAAATTATTTTTGGACTCTCATATACATAGTTGTTTGTTTGTTTTATTAAAAGTAGACTCGCATCCCGTCCTGGTTTCTTCAACCATCTCAAGAGTCATGTCAAGTCGTTGTTCGTTTTTCAAATTTTTTGTGTAAAATGTAACTATCCAACCATTAGATATACACATACATCTTTGTTACGCAAAATAATATCCGCGATCTTTATTTAAAAGTAAAGTTTTACAAATAATCTGTTTAAGAGTGCGTAAATAAAAATTATACACGTACGAAATTCGGCTGCCTAATTAGTGTAATATTCAAATCTAAACTCATATTTGCGTCTGACCTCTAAAAGATTAATAAAGAGAAAAGTCAACAGGGTGAGTGGATGTAATTTGCGAAATATTCTTAGGGTTGGCAAAAATCCAGTTTTCTTTAGAATATTGTTATTACGCTATTAATTTAATAAGGAGTCAAGAATTTCACGTCACAACATTAATCAGTTTAAGAATTAGCGCTAGGAAGATAATAAGTTAAGTTTTTTCAAGGAGCTACATAATGATTTAAAAGGTTGTTTCGTAATACTGCGGGGTACAAACTGTAATTCTAAATTTGTTTTTACTGGGCCGGTGGTGCAATCTTTAGTGACACTGCTTGTAGCGTCAGGGGTCGTGGGTGCGAATCCCACTCAGTACAAACATTCGTGTGACGAACACTCGTGTTTGTTCTATGTCTGGATGTTAATATTTATATAAGTATGTATTTAAAAATATATATATCACTATCTGACGCCCATAGTACAGGCTCTGCCTAGTTTGGGGTCATATGGCCGTGTCGATATGTCGATGAGATATACAACGAGTATATATATTTTTTCTAATATAACTACTGTATAAGTACATTGGTTCGTATTCTTCAAAGTTTTCCTTGAGCTTCTCAGAGACGAAGAGAGGAAAGTAGGTCAAATAGGTGATAAAGTGCAGAACCAATTTTGTATTTGCGGGACATTGCCTTCTACGTATATTGTGTGTTGGTGTATCATGTATCATTATCGGTAACGAGTACGTACAGCTCTTTTAACGTCCGAGTCATGTCAGTGTGTCCCCAGCGTCTCTAAGGACTAGTAAAACTTCAGAAACATCGAAATCAGATCTTCCTAATTATTGTGGTAATGTTAAACATGCTGTATTATGTTAATGTCCGGTAGCGACCGTGAAATTTTGCCACTAGCGGTCACCCATCCACAAACCGACCGCGCCCGTCGTTGCTTAACACTTTCGATCACATTCAATCGACGCGAGCCATTGGGCTATTGCTATCTATATATACAATGATTTCAATAGACATTAATCCACATCAAATTATTAGTATCAGTACTAGGTACCGGTGATAACTTTGTGGTTGAGTATTTGGTCTCTTACTCGAGTTTAATCATATGTCATATTGTATTGGTGTAGGAAAAATCACTAGGAATCCTAGGAATCCTAGGAAATCACTCCTAAGGACGTCATGGTTCTACATAGGTTCCTAGAATATGGCTTTATTTTGCTGAGACCTGTGGACCTGTATAGTACAAAATCGTGGCAATGATGTGAGTCAAATACGTTATGATTACCTCCATCCATCCATCCATCCATCCATCAGCCTTTTAGGGTCCACTGCTGGACATTATTACATGATTACCTACTTATGTCAAAATGTTATAAAGTCATTGTAAACGTAGGTTGCAGTGCAACACGCGCCCGACACGTGGCGAATCCCGTAATTGTAATTACCGGTAGGACGCGACGCGACGCGACGGACGCCGTCCTTGACCGGTGCGACGTGCGCTCAATTACTGCGATGACAAACCTTTGGCATTTGGGAACTTGTAGCAATTGCTCGGGTTTGGGGTCACGTCGATTTTTCCGTTTTCTACGTGACTGTTTAGGTAATTATTCGATGTATTTAGGTAATGATAACTTTATGTTCATGTAGGTAACAATAAAATTTATTAAATTTTTATTTCTTGTTTTTTAATTTTTTTTAAAACTTGGTTCATAAGCCAACACTGATCAGCGTTTTTCTATTTACCTATTCATTGAGACAATTCATATAACGCCCAAATACGATCAGTGTTGTTGATGTTCTGTTGATGCCTCCAGTATCAGTTCAAAATTGCAAATTGATCTTCTAATGGCAGATTTTATTGAATCCGATATCCTAAGAACACTTTTCAGGCATTAAATAAAAAATTGGTTCGATTAAAAAAAGTTGCAGTAGGTACCTACCATCGGAAATACACCACACGTTACTGCGAACTTAGCATGCATAACATTTCATAGAAATAGGATGCAGTGCAGTGCACAGCACCCCTATTGTAATTACCGGTACGACGCGACGTGACGGTTGGTGGCGTTGGTGCGGCCCTTAGCGGCGACTTGTGCTAAATTACTTTGATGACAAACCGGGGGCTTGTTAGCAACTGGTTGTGGGCAGGAGTTCATTTCGTTTTGTATCAAGTAAAACTTGGTTTTAACTTTTTTAGGGAATCAATCGATTTTTCGTTACACTAAGCAGATTACAACGCACACAACTAACGTTATCTCTTACATTATTATGTTTTAAACTACGCCAGATAAGTAAGGCTATTAACAATCAATTTTCATTTTGATGGAATGGACTCAGAAGAGCAATTGACAGGGAAGGATAGGTAGTAATGGACTAATTAAATTAATATTATCGTACCGTAATTACTCGTACCTCGCGGGTCAACGCATCCCTACTATCGTCAATCGTGGCGCTTGGCCTTTTGGGGACTTCTCGTAATTGCGTTTTTGTGCCAAATATTTCGTGCTGGCTTTTCAGGAAACAACATTAAGCACTAACTACTTTCTTTTAAAAAGTGGAGGTCATTTTGTTTAGAGTATTTTATTACTACCTCATGTTATAAATTACTATCATAAACAACGCCTACAAATATGTATACCAAAAACTGTATTGCGCAAGTATAAGATATACCTGAGATACATTATAATAATGGCGTCAGATGTTATCTGCTTGCGGATAGCAGTTGCGGTGACAATAAGTCAGGTAGCAGCTATTATGACGTCAGAGCTCCGCGCTTGGTACGAAACTTAAATATTTATAGCGTGAACATGCTTCTAACGCAGATAAGTTTGATCCAGGTAAGTAATTATTTCCGTCTCACACGCCCCGTGTTGTGAGCACACTAGTTGACTTTCAGTAAACTCTAATATTACTTACTAAATAAGAAGTAATTATCGAAAAATATACCTTATATGGACTGAACAATAACGTCCAGACAGACCCTTTCACAGTCCTAAGACATTGAAAGGGTTTGCCTAAGGGTATGAATAAATCAAATTCAACTAATATGTTCATTTTATTACTCACATATACAAAATGTACAAAGGAGGAACAGATCAATAACACATATTGCGTTATTAGTCAAGTAGGTCGACAATCAAAGATGTTCCTGTTATGTGAGGAAGAGGACTTGTTGTCGAGTGACGTCCATCTGCGGTTTCCATCATTGCCTGCATCCTACTGGTTTCGGAAACAATCAGTATCAGTACAAATGTCAAGTGCTTATGCGAAATGCGAACAAGGTAGGCCGAATGCAGAACCGCAATTTGCTGCTGATTAGTGATCTGTGGATCTGACCCGTTAAATTCGATTATCTGAGTCTGATCTAAACGAATGTCCACGACTGTAATCTAAGGTCCATGTGCATATGTGCCTTTAGTTTAATGTCTCTACAATACCTTTATGATATGTAGACTGATTCGTTCCCTAGTGATATTAAGTATTTTTGAGACCAGGTTTTTTTTTATATTGTTACTATGTCATTTTTGATCCTATTATTACCTACACTTTGAGATTGCCTGATTACTTTTAGATTTGTATAAAACATACCTAATAATTTCCCTCCAGGGCTGCTACTGGAATTACTCGTCGTATCGTCAGCATTGAAATATTTTCCTACAGCAATTAGTTCGTTGGCGTGCCATTAGATTGCGTCATACATCACCGCCGCCTTTTCCTTCTCGTCATATTTCCAATTAGCGATTAAGTTAAATCGTTAATATTCATATTTTTGTAAGATTGCTCAGCCTAAAACAGTTTAACGTTTTACTGGTAATAATTAGTTTTAGCATAGAGTAATGTAGTTCGTGGTTTTAGTATATTTTTACTATATCGCAATTATGAAGCCAACGCAATATGTTTCATTTATTTTAATTAACCCTTCCAAAGTATAAATAATACCAACGGGCGGACTTAGTTCATAATGGCCTTGTCTACCATACAATCCTTTGTAAATTCAACGTACGAATATCTTAAGATAAGCATTCTTGAAACATAATATTTATTAAACAACCAGTCGCTATTTTCTAGATTTATTACAAATTTAGAGACTCACTACTCCTTGTATCCAAGAATCCAGGCCACTTAACGAAGTGGCTGGTGCTCGATCAACGGATCGATCGATCGCCCGCTTAACTTATTGGAACATAGGCAAAAAGGAAATAAAATGTTTGTGTTTTAGGTAGGTATGGGTAGATATTGATAAAACATTTCATCGAAAGGAGTGATCTGAAAATGACAGACTTTATGACCGACATCTACATAATATCCGTTCACTGGTTTTATGACCAATTCAGCTTGAAAGAAGCATCTCACAATTGCTTTTATGTTGGAAATCGGTCGGAAAGGAATGTTCACGACATTTGAATATGAATTCAATCCAGGTTAAAAGATCGATGTGCGCTAACGTGCAATACGTGCGCGTATTATTTATCAGAAGTAGAATATCTGCCCGGTGTTGCATCAAACTTGCATCAAAAAGGAATTATCCGTAGAATACTGACGGCAGTGAATTATTCCTATATTAAATCGATGGGTTCTTCTATGAAGGAAATATTATTGTAAACCCCTGCGCGATGAATAATTATTGAACTCTCTTGCAATTAATATCTACATGTAATTACTTTTTTTTTTAATATTAAAATTATTTAAAAGGTAAACATAATTTTGTACTACCAAAAGATTTATATTGCATTTGTGTGAAATAATCATTCAAGAGCACGAATGTACAAGTTTCTTCTTAGATTAATTTAAATTAAATTAGGTTAAATAAATAAAATATTCAATGCAAATTGTTTGATGCAAATGAACAAAGCTTGGTCATTTTCAAGTGGTTACGAGTACCTACAATACACATAAATTTTTCGTACACAGAACGGATTTAGTATTAACCAGAATATCAGAAATTCAACCCTAAGTAGATTTAAGCTTAATTAACCGTACCATTATTATATCGCTGCGACCCATTGACGTCCCACTGCTGGGCACGGATCTCCCCCACAGACACAGCTTCTATCTAGCTGCGGTCTAGAGCATACTCCACCACGCTGCTCCAATGCGGATTGATGGAGGGGTTTGTGGCCAACCCAGTGTCGAATGTTCTTAAGCCACCCGAAGGTCTTCGATAAGGCTTAACGGCCGTTTCCATAATTGAAAACAACCGGGACCGACGGCTTTACGTGCCCTCCGAAGCACGGTAGCGTCCATGAAATTTTTGCCACTAAGGGTCACCGATCCACAAACCGGCTGCGCCCGTTGTTTACGCCATTATAATATAAACGGAGTAAAGACATCTTATGCAAGGATGATAGTTAAATGCAGCTGCGCTCATATATGAAGGTTCCTTGTTTGTACGAGTATAAGTCGAACAAAATTTCGCCGGTTGTTACCAAAAATGTTTTCGCAACATCGGCATCGCGGAGAAGCCTGCTAACGCAGTAATCCTGGTATTACAGAGTTTTATCACTAGCGCTGGGGTTTTAACAACGTAAACGCTGAGAGCACATGTACAGTTACACTACGGACTACCGCGTGGCAATAAAGTTGTTAGCTCGGAGCCTACGTAGACAACCCCACAAATTTATGTTGATGACATCGCAAAAGATAGCTTCTATGTTAATGATCTGAGTTGATTTGGATTTCGCTCAATCAGAGACCAGGCTCTGAGCCTGGACTCAAACGACAAAAAAAGACAAGAAAATTAATAAAAGTGAAACTTATAGACAGATTTTTCACATTATAGACATTTAACTAAAATTTTTTGGAATAATATTCCATTAAGGGTATAAAAATCGCTTTATCAATCTTAATTTTATACTTGGAAAATTGGAATGATGATGGGAAATAAAATAACAAGTGTCATTACTATTAGCCGTTCGAAATATATGTATCTAAATTTCAACAAATTCTATTAAGTACGCTTGGTCGAACGGTCGAACGGTTGGTAAAAACTCAACCTTCTACGCCGAGAGTGCCGGTTCGCTACCCAGTGTCTCAACAAAATAAATTTTTAGATTCAAGTTTAAAATTGTAATGCGACAATCTACGCAAGCCATTGGGGCTATGGAATTTTCTACCACTGCTTGACTATTTTCGTCCTATGAATACTATGTTCAAGTTTTTTAAATGATTTATTTTACATCTATGTCCTTCATTAGGTAAGCTGTGCACGACACGCTAAAATATTGTCATTTAAGTACGTGAGTTGGTATGTTGAATCCGCTGGTTATTGACTTATTGATGCATTGATATATTCGGTTAGCTTACCCAATTAGTACGAGTACATAATGTCGTGGAATAGCTACAAGACGTTTGTTACAGCGATAACATGTTTTGTACCATAGCTAAGCTGGAAAAAAACGTAAAAAGAAAACTAATTTTCCGCGGGCATATATAGTCCTTTTTAAAATATACCGTACAGTTAAGCTGTTTACCTCGAACTCTGAACATGTTGGAATTATAAACAGGAAGTTGGAAGAGCACGAAACGTCGCGATAAGGAACGCGCGCGGCCAAACTGCTGCTGCGCCACAAGTTGCCTAACTAACGACCCTAACTGCCTATCTGCCTCGTCTTTAACGAGCCATCCACGTAAATGCACCGGTTTTACGACAAAATTATTGTCGGGCGATGTGCAGCTTAAGCAAATATGTAGATGTTATGAAATGCGCTTTCCAGGTGGTCTGATCGCGTTGCTTGCTCGCTTTTAAGGTTCCATTTTGTTGTTTAAAATTGATACACTACATAACTACTATGGGATCTTTTTATATTCTTATAAACAGAAAATTACTTTGACTCTACCACACTCTACTTAAGATTCGAAGCTCAAAATGGACGGTACTACCTCGGGAATCAGAGATTTTAATGCTCAATTATTTGATGTTCTGTGGCATCCAAAGCCGTTTTTGTTTGCGTACATATTTAAAAAAAAAAAGAAACATTTTTGCGTTCGCGGACTAAAAACCCGGTAAGTAAAACTAATAAGCGTTAAAAGCTTAAATGAGCGATAAAACTGAAACAAGAACTCGTAAGAAGACGAAATGTTGCGGTTCGTGATAAAGAGTGGCCGCGGTCGAGGCTGCTTTTAATGGCGTCGAAGTGTTACTAGTTGCCGAACTAACGATCCCAACTGCTGGCGACCGCGATTTGAACTAGGCGTGCCGAGTGCGGCGTGGGGTTTATAGTTGATCAAATTAGAGAATAGGGTTTGGGTAGAAGGTACTAGTTGATGGGTTCTTGATCGTTTTGTTTGTAATTTAATTTAACCATAACATAACAACTTTTCATCAGTTATGTTTAGGTCCCATGTAATAGTTGGTGAGCCTATTGCGATACACCGGATACAACACCGTGCTGCTACCGGGCCTTTCAAATTAGTAGAAATAGTTGTTGCCCGACCCGGGGATGTAATAAATGCTAAACAAGATCGCGAATCACGAGTCGCGGGCACAGCTATCTTGATATATAAAGAAGAAGATTCTAGGCATCGAAATATAACGTATAAAAGATACGAGTATACGAGTAATACGAGTATGTGTTTTGGAAATGATACATCAAATCTAATCAACTTAGTGCACCTCATACTTAGTTTAACACTGTTTATTGTGAAGATATTATGTTATCCACCTTTTTTTACTTGATAGATCAATTACTGAAGGTGGTACTAAGATCACCGGGTCATCTAGATAACAAACAGTTAATAAATTCAAGAGACAAGAATAATGGTGATTTGAATATAAAGGCGAGCATTATTTTAACACCATTGTCATTTAACATAAAGACATATACACTGAAACTGACACCAAAAACAATTTGTCTTGCACTACTTGTCCTTCACCTGACTCCACGACACTCTACGGCTTCTAAGCTTAGGGAAACACAAATTAAAAGTCGACATGTTACGAGTATATAAGTACGAGTATTTTACAAAAGTATTTTACCGGGTTTTGCCTTGACTTCATTATTTTTAAATGTTATCGTATTATACTGAATGACTTTTAAATCAATACCTCTCCCAACAGCATTCGAACCGGTAAGTATCACCCGGCGCGGTGCGGCCGACCCACGATAACTCCCATTATCTGGAAGATCGCGCCCTAAGCCGTGACATTGCCCCCCTCGTTCAACTCCACTCACTGCCTTATCACGAATTAGCCCGTCTCATTCGGTTCACGGTTAAATTAGGCCGTTTCGCGTGCTCTAATTCAAACCGAGCGCCTATCTCTTGTAATGGTAGGACACTAATTAATGTAATTAGAAACATGTTAGCGCAAGCTAAACAGTCGACTTTAGTCGTGACGCGCCGCCCGTCTATTCCCTATATACAAACAAGTTTACTTCACCATTCACGCTTTTAACTTTACGAATTGGGCATATCGATGTATGGTTGTTAGCCAATACACGAGCGTACGAAGTTGCCAATGAGTGCTGCGCACATAACGTACTACATTACTGCAAAGAGGCGGATCTGAGGGTAGGGAAATGCTATTTGTAAGTTACCGTTCGCTGTGGCCTAGCTCTGTAGAGCACTCGGACTGCCAAATTGAAACATGCCTTAACTCGAGCAAAATGAACGGTTGCCTTCGATACTTTCGGACCACTTCGCCTCCCCACTCGTCGGTGTGCATATTTATACGAACTTCTGTCTGAAATTGTATTCAATTCAGTTGGCCTCTCGGATTTTACCCGTATTGGCTAAATTGCTGCTATTGATTGAAATTGTAGGAGCGACTTGGAATGAATGTTTGGACAGCTCCATCTTCAATATTGCCAATTCCAATTTACTTCAACCACTTGTTCGATATTCGAAAAGGGATACTGATTTCGAAGGATACCTACTGTTATTTCTGCCAGTTACATGTATAATCTTTTGACGAGGGTCGATGTTTAAATGATATTTGATTTGGATCGACAAATTTAATTGTTGTAAACTTGTAAATCATTCAGGATATATCAGGATTCAGGATGGAAATTTGTTTAAAAGGTTTTATTTACCTACATAACTTTTTTGGTTACGCACGGACAATTCGATTGGACTTTATTATACATATAGTGTTGTGCTGACTGTGCATCACTAGATCCGAGAATCGCTGCAGATGTCGCGTGTCGCGGTTCCCGCATGAAAGACATCCTCGTTCCTACAGGACGGATCTCACCACTCGAACTCTAGATCAAGTTAATTTTAAGTTCGAAATGTAATTTTCTCTCGAAGAAAATTAGAATTTTATTTATGTTTCATTTCATTCATTCCAAAATGACCTGATTAAACATTTATTTCGTTCTGTTTAACAAAAAGCATAAAACCGAAGTACATTTTAATACCGTCATTACTCTGATGAACCGATTCAAGATATATATTTGTACGTACGTAACGTACGCCAGATGAAAGGTTGTATGAAAGTATTGTCATTTTCAGAACTAGAAGCATAAAATTTATATTTTAGGCTTTTAATACGATATAAATAAATATAGCATTCAGAGTTTGTAAAAATGTTAACCTCAAGGGTGTAAAATAAACATAGAGGATAACACATTTACGGATTCATTACGAATTTGTGGAGCTAAAGTTAACGCGTTAAGAAGAATCTATTGTCATATCTAATTCCACGCGAGCGAAGCTGCGGGCGTCCACTAGTATTACATAATTTGTAATGTTTTTCAATTTTGTCAACAGATACAAAGTGGAAGTCGGTGGCAAGAATTTGCCGGTACTCACCACTCTGGACAAGGGGCGATACGGAGTGATCGTCTTCGAGTCGTTATCGAAATATGCAGACATGGACAAATGGAATCGCGACATACTCGACAAGTACTGTCTGGAATATTCAGTGGGAGTGGTGGGATTTGCGACACCTGACGAGGAGACGCTTGTTGGCGCACAACTAAAAGGATTCCAGCTCTTCATGCATACCAATCTAAAGCTTAAGGTACACTAGCTTTATTATTATTCAATCGGGCAAAGTTTGCTACAAAAATGTTTGTTCACATACAGTGATTTGAATTTTCTCTACTTTATTTTCTTGAAGCTTTATATTATCAAAGTTACCTACTATCTTTATAATGTATACATGCTTTGTTTCCAATATCCAGGGTGAAATTTAAATTAAGTTCATCCTTTATAACTGTCCATACTATATCTACTATATAAATACTACATACTATTAAAACTACTATATAAACTACTATATAAATTGGTTCTAATAAACGCAAATAAAAAATGCTTGCTTTTTAAATTTTACCATATTTTCAACTAATAATAAGGATGTGTATGTAACGTCCATAGCCCTATGGCTCGCTTCGCGTCCATAGCCCAATGTGATCGAAAGAGCGGTCGGTTTGTTTATGGGTGTCCGCTTGTGCCAAAATTTTATGGACGCCAATTGTGTATTCTGTGTGGACGCTACCGTGCTTCAGAGGACATGTTAAGCAGTCGGTCCCGGTTGTTTTCAATGGTGAAAACAATCGTCAAGCCTTGTCGAATACCTTCGGGTGACTTTGTGAACATTCGACACTGGACTGGCTACTTAGCTCTCCACCAATCCGCATTGGAGCAGCGTGATGGAGTAAGACTACCTTCCGCAGCTGTGTCTGTGGAGGAGACCCTTCAGTGGGACGTCTATGGGTCGCAGCGAAAAAATGTGTATTCATTCTTGATCCTTGTTTATGTCACTGGGAAATGTTTGCGCATTCTACCAATTGGGTAGGTACGCAGAACGTGTATCGAACTCAATGTCTTGGCAGAGTATGTAACCATTTAAATCCAGCTCTTAGATTGAAGCGCCTCGATAACGAGAACGCTACCGTTTTTATCCCACTTCTGAATAACAATTGCTACTTTTGGTTCAGGACGCAACTCTCAATCCCGCATCGCCGGTACTACGGCTAGCGCGTGCAGGGGAAACGGCCTGGGGTTCCCTGCCCGGTGAAAATTGGACTGTGTTCAGGGCGAACAGTTCCACTTACGAGCCAGTCGCTTGGGCGCTCCGGCAGAATGAATATAGATCGACTGGTGAGTCAATAGATCCCTAATGTATTTTTAAGACGAATAAATGCTCATAATAACATCAAGTCCCGTATTTTACTTCAGGATCATTCTATTCAGAACTTTGGTATATAAGTGCGACTTAACAGCATAAGCACTATGCCGCTAACATCATAAATTCAAAATGTTTTATTACACCGTAATGATTACAAGATCGAAAATGATGCTGGATATTCTGAAGCCACCTGATGGGTACATTATTTAAATATGTATTAGAAATGCCAAAAGCATTATATTAGAAAAGTCAAATAAAAGTTAAAACAAGATTTTATGGACATTCGAATGGAGTGAACCCTTTTAGTTGGAATTAAAATTGTATGGCTATGGATAGCAGTAAGTACCTACGTTTAAGTCGATAATTGGCGTCCGTTTCCTTTATTTTACTGAAGAGAATAAAGCGAATGTAATGTAGTACTCGTATAATCCATCCAGGGTTGTGTGTATAACCCACTTGTTCGTTTTTATTTACTGCTTATTATAATATATATCACGTCGTCACTTATATTTTGTAAATATGGATATGGTTGAATATTAATGTATTTATTATGTGGCCCGGAGCATCTCATTTGTTATAACTAATTAATTATCTCTGATCCCTACTTGTATGTAAACTAAAATGTTGTGTACATTTTAAAACTTTTCATTCTAAACGCTATGTTAAAGTATGTAACTCAACATTAGTCAAGGCAACAGTTAATTATAGTCAGTTAATTATAGTTTAACAGCAACAACAATCCAGTTTTATGACTGAACACTACTGAACAGGTATGCCTCGGACAACGCGATCAGAATGAGACGCCACAATACTTTAACCAATAACACAGCCACTACAGCAATTATAACTGACTTTGAATAAGACTTCTATCTGTTTGTATAGATTGTAGCTAAATCAGGTTGCAAATATTTTAGACGGCACAATTAAACACGTGGGGTAAGAGTGATTCGAGCCCGTGATGTATTCACAATCTTGTCCCACACTGTCAGTGGATGGGCCAATTAACTTTCATTGTTTGTAATAATGGTGCTGACGAGGGAGCGCCCGGTGCGGCGGTTAAAGACAATTACATATTGAGTTGATAGCACTCAACTAATATAATAAAGTTTTTATCTTGGAGGTCCGTTGAGGGGACTCGGCGTTGAGTCATAAAATGCCGATGCGTAAATGTACCTACACGGCGACGCCGGTGGGTAGATGTACGGTTTACG
Source organism: Carterocephalus palaemon (assembly GCA_944567765.1). Lineage (NCBI taxonomy): Eukaryota > Metazoa > Arthropoda > Insecta > Lepidoptera > Hesperiidae > Carterocephalus > Carterocephalus palaemon. The sequence goes on along the minus strand of OX155643.1, from coordinate 4,868,871 downwards.
GCAAAAGTAGTAGGTATCACTTTTGTCTTATTGTGTCGAGTGAGAAGCACCCACGCGAGAAGCACGTTGTTTACTGTTGTTACACCATTCTCCTGTGTTTTTATATGTCATTGAGAGGCATATCGAAAATTATTTCGCAAGCTTTTATTTAATTTATATTAACAATACCATTTTGCAAATCTTTGTCAACAACCTGCTTTAGAACCTCGTGAATAGATAAGTACTCGTGGCGTCAGTAACATGCAAGTGCAAGAAGTTTGTTGGATCTGCTTATGTTATGCTGCGCCTGGATAAACAGTTTGTTTTGGGAAAACCTTATTTTCATAGAAAAAGCAAAATACCTCAAAAAATCCAGTAGCATTGTCGGAGACAGAAGTACATATGGGATTTATGGTATTTCAAGGGTCAGGGCTGTAAAGCTCTAAAAGATTTAATCAAAAAAGTAACGGTAGGTAAATAGTGTAACACAATTTTATTTACATTCACTTATGACACCATTTCTGGAATTCCCTGCGAGTTAATTTTAATGTGGCCTGCAGTCGTTAATGCTTCCTAGAAATTGTCTGTTTTCAGTCACGGAAACCGGTGAACCGCTGCGCACTGTAAATATGTATATTTTAATCTCATATCAGATATTAATATTTATGAATCTTTCAGTGGGATTAAATTTTATTCCTAGTATTTTTAATTTTATTGTAGCTCTCAAATTTGTAAATAAAATTCACGTCCTCCTATGATTATTAAACACTATCCTCGTATGTCACAGTGTAAACAGCAAGTGCACTCGTCTATCTATATATCTAATCATTTACATTCAGCGCCTGTCGCTGCTGCTCGCGCTGCCGGCATACTTCTGGCGCTGGCCGCCATTAGAGGTATCGAGACAAGTGTGTATTTACATACTACCATACCACTCACATTGCTATCGACCTTCGGTAATGGCAGACGTTAACGTAATTACAGTGTACGAGCTGTCTTCTTTCAATACACAATTATATTAATCTTTAATCTTCTATATTACTGAAATAAAAATTAATATTGGTTCCACCAATCCGCATTGGACCAGCGTGGTGGAGTATGCTCTAGACCTCCCGCAGCAGTGTGTGTGGGGGAGACCCGTCCAGCAGTCGTGGTCGCGGGGTCGCAGCGAATGTTAGTTTGGTAAGCGCGTAACTCTTGAGTTTCTTTGAACGGCTGGACCAATTCGGATAATTTATTTTTTTGTATGTTCCTTAAGGACCACGGATGATTTTAATACTAAAAAAAAAAATTCGTGGACAATAGTAAAACCAATACTTTTCTTTTTAACATAAAAATTAGGTGTCAAACAGTTGACGTAAATTATCAACGTTATTGTGCACGCGTAATATCAGATTTTGCTGTAGGTATGTGTAATTGTTTCTGGCAGAGGTGAGCGAGCCGCTGGCGACGGTGATGCAAGACCACGGGCGGTTGGACGGCGTGCAGCGCGTGGTGTTCGGCTCGGGGCTTCAGTTCTGGCTGCACAAGCTGCTTTTCCTCGACGCGCTCAGCTACCTCAGCCACGGCCAGCTCAGCCTGAGCCTCGAGCGCTGGATCCTGGTGGATATTGACGACATCTTTGTTGGAGAACGGGGTATGTAAAATAAATAAATAATAATATCTTAGACATTCTCACACACGGCCATCTGACCCCAAAGTAGGCGCAAGCCTTGTGATACGGGTGTCGGAGACTGATATACATGCATAGATATTTTTAAATACATACTTAAATAGATAATATGAACATCCAGACACAGAACAAAATTAAATACAAGTGTTCGTCACACGAATATTTGTCCTGAGTGGGATTCAAACTCACAACCCCACCCCTGGCGCAACAGACAGGGTCACTACCGATTGCATCTACGAGTATTTTTTTTATTTACTTTAACATTAATTAAAGACAAAACTTCAAGCTCACAGAACTTTTGAGAAACTGACAGCTTATCCCTCCATTCACCCGCAAATAGATCATATTCAGGATATACGTCCAGAAGAGCGTTAAGGACATTTCGATTTCGGCACGCACGGTATCATAAATCCTACCATGGAATATTTTGCATGCTGTATAACTAAGTTATGCATGTGCATAACTTAGAAATAGTAAATTATTATTACAATCAAGAACTTAGTGTTTGTGGGGCCGCTGAACGGCGTGCAGCAGTTGATATTTGTTTGGTCCAGGTTTACAGGTATTTTTATTCACTTTCTTTTGCTATCACTGTGTTGGATTGGATATAGTACACACAATAATAGATAGCAAGTTCTAGAAAGTTTCTGTACATATTTGAAAAATGTTAACACGCGAACGGCGACGCGAGAACCAACTAGTGTAAAGTAATCCTTATGTCGGTACAAATATTTTTCTGCCTCCATAAATAACATACGAAATTGCCTACAAAATTATTCTTTTTAATATGTTTCTGCAGTGACAACAATATATCAAAGTCTGTGGCATGTGAAGACCTATTTTTTTGCCTATTTCATATCAAATCCGTGATACGTGGTGGGTTTATTACAAAGGAACGATAAGCAACATAAAGGAATAATAATGTTCTACTTTCGTATGCGGCTTTCTGCATACAGCACAAAGACACATAAGTATTACTGAATAGTCACTGGAAAAGTCTAAGTCAAAGAGTAATATTATCTTTAATATGTAGTTGTATTGAGCGATAAAGAAAGTAAAACATTCAAAATGTAAGTGTTACCTAATAGGGCAAGCTTATAACTCGACCAATGTTTTATAAAGACAAACCTAATCTCGTTTGTTGCAGTCGCTATTTAAAGGGATTACGGAACAATGAAACCAGTTCTAAATTAGACATCACTAATCCAGTTTAGTTTCTTGAAATCCCAGTTGATGTTTAGACAGTTTAATCCAACAAAATGTTTGACCACTGTTAAATAGAGTTCTGTGGACGGAATAATTGTACAAGTTCAATATATATATTGTTCGTTCGATCTGGCTAAGCTCGACGTTAAATTATGTAAAATAGTTCTACAGCAGTGCGTTGTAGAGGGACCATTAAATCTAAGAGATACTTGCAAAGGATTTCACGTCTTTGACTAAGTCGATGTAGAACGGAAGACAAACATTTTCTTGTCTCAGTCGTTCTTGAGTGTATTCCTTCGAGAACTTAATTTTTAAACCATATGTGTACAACTAAGGCGTACAATTATTTCTATTACTATCATGAAACTAATGTTTCCAATATAATAAGTTTCGGTTTAATGATTCTTTGATTCATTTAATAGTAATTGTATATATTTTGTATACATAATGTCCATATTGTCATGTTTTTATCGGTCTTTCTAATCCCCACGGATTGGTAATCGTAAGATTTGTGGTCAAGATTATCGCGTAAGCTGAATTTTGGGTTCACTCCAAATCCACTTCATTGAGGACATTACGATAGTTTTTAAAATCAATTTGAACCTCGAACTGTAAGCTTAACCACTCGCCAGTAACCATTTCATTGGTTAATGTTTCGAATATCAAACGTTTTCAGTATTGAATAGATACGAGATAAGCGAAAACATTTACTGAGCAAATGTTATCAATATCAGTGCCATTTAATATTATTAATTCTAGAAATTATTCTCTTTAACCTGTTTCGGTTATCAGGAGCGTGTCGTGGGCTCGATTATTCAGATCAGCAGTATTAAATATACTGCTGCGCTACGAGTAAACCTTGAAAAATAAATAAAGGATTAAAACAAGTTCCATTAACTTAAATTGTATTAAACCTATTAAGTACATGTGTATAATATTTACCTATTATTACCTTCATATTATGTGTACAATAAGTTCCATATCTCTATGTGTAAATACGTATTAAAAGCGCAGTCAGTAATTTAAAAAAAATAATGTATATCGCCATTTGAGTCATTTGGTCACCATCTAAATGTTTTATTTATTTTTATTCCACTGTAGCTATTTTATTCCCTCTTTATTTCAGTTATCTTAGTTATCTCTACTTTTATTTATTTATTATTGAACTAAATGTGGGTGTCTCCAGTGCATCGCCCTATGCACTAACAGAGCAGTGAGCGTATATGAAAATGTATTAGGCAATTTTTCCTCTCACCGACCACTTTACATTTGTCGCTGAATGCGATGTCTCAATGTTGAGTATTCAAGAAAATGTTATAAAGTTTATTCTACGATTTCCTACATAAGCTAAGGCATACTGAAATCCCAGTAGAAAATAACAAGTAGAACAGAAGAATATAGTTTAGTTACTTGCTTGAATAGCATCCATACTTCCATAACCCAGTGGCTCGCGTCGACTCAATGTGATCTAAGAGTTAAGCAATGACAAGCACGCTCGATTCTTTGGATGGGTCACCGTTAGTGGAAAAATTTTATTGACGCTACCGTGCTTCGGAGGAAACGTTAAGCTGTCGGTCCCGGTTGTTTTCTATGATAGAAACAATGGTTAAGCCTTATCGAAGACCTTCTGGTGGCTTGAAAACAATCGACATTGGGATGATAATTAACTATTAATATAGTTCAAATACAAATACAACTATATTATCACTATTGATCACTAACCCCTCCACCAGTCCGCATTGGAGCAGCGTGGTGGAGTATGCTCTAGACCTCCAGCAGCTCAGTCTGTGGGGATACCCGTGTTCAGCAGTGGGACCACAACCGTAGCTAGCTAATTTGCTTGAATGAAAGCGATTTGAGTTTACTAAATCGAGGAATAGTAGTTGGTTCTAGAAAAATCAGAACGAAAAAAAAAACAAAACAGTTGTAGGTAATCGTATCTTTATTAAAGTCGCAAACATTCAAACATATTAGGTACGTAACGGTAGATTTTGTAGGTGGTAGAGCTTATATGGAAGCAAATAGGTACATTATAGAGTTCGCCCAGCTACTGCTGGGCGAACTCTATAATGTACCTATAATAATGTACCGTAGAGCGCAGTGGTAGCTACTGCTACCACTGCGCTCTACGGTACCTAGTACCATTTCTTCCGTGTAATAATTGTGGTCCACTTGGAATGGTGCGGTTTCCGGTTACACTTCTATTTAGGCGACCTCAAGAATAGAATCTTAGTCCTCAAGAGTCTGACTTAAAATGAGACTCCTGTTAAAAATACTAATTGGTCTATTACTAACATCAACTAATAGGACTAACTTATACCTAACAGCTCATGTCCTCATACAGACTAAGAACTGACCAACTTATGTTCTTATTAACTCTCTCTCTGCTTACTGGACTAACCATACTGGGACTATTCGAGTATTCAAAGTTATTATTATTTCCTCATGTTGTTCCTTCATCTATTTCCCTATTCCCGATCGGTTCTCGCTACACTCTCGCACGAGGGTCCCATAAACGATGTTATCTTCACGCGGACCGTGATATTGCGCGTTAATATATTTTTACGTTTATTACTATAATCCACGCTAGCACCACTTCCGCCTTTAGTGTCTTCTGATTCATGTTTTATATACAAATTTGAACGCATATTTATGTACACATACGCATGTTATGTATATACATATGTTTATGGTAGTATGAAATATTGAATGATTTGAAGAACAAAATTTGTCATAACGCAGAGAGATAACAGCTATCTAAGAATCGAATGAAATTAGAATATGCCATAATAACGGAATGAACATTTTTTGCAAGAAAAATTTAAACATTATATTACATACCTCTCTCAACTTTCTCCCGAGAAAATGACGTCCCAGACGTCTGAACATACATAGGCGGAAAAGATATTAAGCTCTTATAAAGTGAAAGCCCTTCAAAACGGTCGTTAACGTGTTGTCTGTAAAACAAGGTAGACCTTCCCCTGGGGAGGCAATCTCGTCGCATTTAAAATGGAAGCCGCTGGCTTAATTTTGTAATATAATAGAACTTTATAAATAAAGTACGTATAAGTATATTGATAACGATATAAGGATATGGTTGAATGTTATTTTAATGTAATATTTTGATAGGTATTGCACTTTTATATTTGACTAGATATATTTAACTTGTCCTATATTTAATGATGATAAGTATTGTGTCAACTGACGACCCTTTTATCTGCAAATAAAGACTAATTTAACTAATTTTTTTATACCTATTTAGACAATTTCCTATCTATATTTTTTGAAATCCGAATCGTCGATAAATATTTTTTTTAGGGAATGTTTTTATTAGATTGGGTCGGGCTGAGTAGGGGTAGGGTAGTCGGGCTAAGTATTTTCCGTTTAATTTTGTTTTTTATGTTCCTAAGATATCACTGCAAGCATATCCACAAGAGAGATAATTACTTTATAATTTTAATAGGTAGGTTTCGGCCTCTGTTGCGAGTGGGCTTATCCGAGTGCAAATATTTATCTGCGAATGAAATATCCACATCAGCCGGGATTGTAACCTTAGACCTGCAGTTTGACAGTGAGAGTGACCACCGCGCCACGAAGTAGGTACTCAAAATATTTTTGTGTGACAATATTATGATTATTTATAATCTCTTTTTTTTCGTTTGTTCTTAATTAGTAATTCAGTGTTACCTACTAATTATTATTATGTATTACTTAAATTTTGAAGCCCAGGCAAAGTTTCATACTAACTTTGCACCCCCGTTTTACCCCCTTAGGGGATTAAATTTTAAAAATCCTTTCTTATTGCTCCCCTACGTTATAAAAGGAACCCCTGTGCAAAATTTCAAGTCTCTAACCCTTATAGTTTAGGTCCTGCGTTGATATGTCAGTCAGTTAGCTTCTCCTTTTTTATATATACTAGTGGACGCCCGCAGCTTCGCTCGCGTGGAATTAGACATTCACTAACTTCAAAAACGGCAGTTTCATACTAACTTTGCACCCCCGTTTTACCCCTAGGGGGTGAATTTTCAAAAATCCTTTCTTAGTGCTCCCCTACGTTATAAAAGGAACCCCTGTGCAAAATTTCAAGTTTCCAACCCTTATAGTTTCGGCCCTGCGTTGATATGTCAGTCAGTCAGTCAGTCACCTTCTCCTTTTATATATATAGATTGATAAATAAATATCTATTTCATTACATCCAGGTACCCGGCTTCACGAAGAGGATGTGTCAGCACTGCTGGCGTCCCAGGCGGCGCTGCAGCGGCTGGTGCCCGGCTTTCGGTTCAACCTGGGCTACAGTGCCAAGTACTTCCACCACGGCACGCTGCTCGAAAACCTCGGGGACGATGCGCTGCTCAAGAAAAAAGATCATTTCACGTGGTGAGTGCTGATTTCACCGCTAGTCACTATAATAGCTCAGTGCTGCCGGACCGTTGCGTGAAGGTTTCATGAGATGGAAGAGTACGATTGGCATTGTCAAATCAACAGACTTTGTATGGATCTGACTGACATTAATCTGCCATAATACTATTATATAATATTATTATAACCGCCAACCATGCAAAAAAATGTTATATTTAGAATAGAAAATATCATCGACATTGAGATGAGAATCAATTTCATTGAGAGTAAATTACAAAATATTTTCTCATTAATATTTAAAAATCATTAAAACAACATATACAAAATTACTATACGAAGATTGTTAGGTGCTTTAATGGTCTTTCAATCGTATCTTATTTTTATAATATTAGGTTTCTTATGTAGGTTCGCTTGTAAATTCTTGGCTTATTAACATTATCAATTTGTTATTTTATTTTTATTGCATTGACAGTCTCTTATTCCTCTGTCGTTAAGTAGCTACGTTCAGTTTAAATTTTGTCTAACATTTTTATGTAGTAAACTACGAAACAATTAAGCCGGCGTAACTACACCCAACAGCTGATATGACTTTTTTACTACCGGGTACTGATAAAAAGTTTCTTGATAAACATTGATGGCTTTCCCAGGTCAGACTGCGTATCAATTAAATATTTTTCCTCGTAATAAAATGAGCTTGATAAAATAATGTGATCCCTTTCTAAATTAACAATATTCGTAAAATTCAATAAATCCTTTGTATTATTAGTTCGCCGAGTGGTCGAAATTCGACTTTACTGAGTATTTATAAAGACAATTAGATTCTAGTTCGTCTTTTATTACTGAAATGAAATGTCGGTATTTATGTTCTTGGCCTAAAAATAATTACAAATAAATTACAAAAGTATTAATCATCAAAAATTTAAATATTCACCTCAAGCAGTATTCAATGGCGCTTCTTGTTCCAATATAAAGCATAATTTCCGTATTTTTCGTATACTATTATATAAATAATATCATGTACATTCTCACACACGGCCATCCGACCCCAAATTAGGCGCGAGCCTGTACTATGGGTGTAATATTAACATCCAGACACAGAACAAACACAAGTGTTCGTCACACGAATGTTTGTCCTGAGTGGGATTCGAACCCGCGACCCCTGGTGTAACAGGCAGGGTCACTACCGATTACGCCAACGGACCCGTCAAAATATATACATATATTATTTCTATGTTTGTGCACTTCAGCTCCGACTTAAAGTTAACTACTTATGCCAAACCCTTACATCCCGGCATTTCAAAACAGGAGTACAAAGTGTTCCCTTCAAGTATTGACCTAGTTACCCCGTTTTATATAACAAAACTGTCTAAATAGATAACAAAAAAAAATGTTTTTGCAGGTTTTGTCACATGTGGAACCACCAGCAGCCGCACCTTTACAACAACGTATCCCAGCTGGAATCAGACATGATGTTGAACAAACAGTTCGCTCTAGAGAACGGTATACCGACCAACTCGTGCTATTCCGTCTCCCCGCATCACTCCGGCGTGTACCCGGTGCACGAGCCCCTGTACGAGGCATGGAAGAAGGTGTGGGACGTCAAGGTCACAAGCACTGAAGAGTATCCACATTTAAGACCCGCTAGGTAAGTGTAGTAAATGTACCAGGACTTTAGATTGGCATGTGTCTATGTTCAGATATCACTTTGGATCGGAATACCGTCCAACTCGGGTAGTTCTGTCGGGCGTCGTGTATACGTTGCATCAGCCATGGGAGCAGTGAAAATTTCCCGCATTCAAGACCTGCCACGAACCTTTTGTGTAGCGAATTCACGAGGATTTTCACTTGGTATTAATGCCACGAAATCAATTTAAAACGGAATACTATTACATCAGCTAGTAGGTACATATATACACATAAACTCGTAACTGTATGATACCGGCGGCACCTGAAAAAAAGTAGTATCTCTTGCTGTTTGTACAGCAAACTCGTCCTTCGTTCCTACGCCGCTACCGTGTTATTGAAAACTATCGCGTCGAATGATCAAGCAATTCGTTTGAGAATACCAAAAACCGATTCACGTTGATTAGTCATTGCATGCAATAGCTATTAACATGTAAATTTATTAATTTTAATAAGAGCAAAAACTAATTTTAATTTCCCCATTGATTTTAATCATCGCTGACCTTTAAACCTAAAAAACCCATAGTTTTAAAATGTCATGTTCTACTCTCCTTCATGAGTTTGTCGCGTGATACAATTCTGACAGGACTCCATTAGTGGAGGTCTGAATTATTTACGCGATGTTAGATTAAGACTTCAACTGGCTTATCGTTGTAGTTATGAGGTCAAACGGGATTAACCGCTGAGTTTGAAATTAGTTTGAATCGACAATATTGCAGAGTATTACTATTCTTATATATTTATATTCCACTCATTTACATGTCTCCAGTCTTGCGACTTTGCTTACGCTGCAAGATATTTCTTAGGGAAATAAGTGATACCTTTGTAGGTACATGTGTTACTTTGAGTTTGTATTTCCTTTTCTTATTCTCGTATGCAAATAAATAAATAAAGTTCGTAAAGAGTAAATACAATAATTGCATGTGTTAATACTCAGACGCTATACAACCGCAAAATGTGAGACTATTGAGCGCGCCAACTTTCGTAGTGTGATGATATTCGCACTTTTAATTGTGTGATGATATTCTAAATGAAAATTTCGTCTTTATTTCAAAAGAAAGAACACATGTACAGTTAAAGACCTACTTTGTCACAAAACAGTAAACTGGTAGTTTTCATGGATAGCAAACGAGCATTCAGCATAACCTAATTGCTGCCGCCCATAATAACTGTACCCTCCACCAATCCGCATTGGAGCAGCGTGGTGAAGTATGCTCTAGACCACCCGCAGCTGTGTCTGTGGGGGAGACCCGTGCCCAGCAGTGGGATGTCTATGGGTCGCAGCGATAAGAACTGTGACATATACTGAACAAGATGTTCAAAGTCTGTCACATAAGTCTTTTCCTATTGAAAATTTAAAAATATGAAGTTTTGTCAATTGCCTGAAACTTTAGTAAATTAACAGCGACTTGAAAATATACCTGTTAGATGTATTGTGTTTTTTTATTTATATTATTATTGGATATCCTTTTGGTCACGCGATCAGTCTTTCCGCTCCGTCGCGTTGCCATGCACGACGTACGAGTACATTAACTACATCAGGGATGTGCCTACGAAATGCTGAGGGCACGGTAAGTCTGTTCACAAAAACTAGGGACCGGAAAGGTTAAGTGCTCAGGGATCTAATCGGTTTATTTTTTCGGAAGGTAGATTACGTACCCGTATTTTCTTGTCTAGTGTAAAATACAATTTCTAAGAGTAATTCCTGAAATTGGTGGTGATAATATTGTTTATCTTTACTATGCTGCCTTATGTCATTAGGCCCTTTTAGATAAAATAAACATCGTATATTTGAGGGTTAATCAGTTTCAAAAGTCAAATCAGCAGAATTGTACCGCAGCGCATCAAGAATCAATTGATTAAGTGCAGCCGCACCTATTTAGATCTATTTATTTATTCGTTAACTATATGCCTACAGTTAATAAGAGTTGCATATGTGAAATACTATGAACAATGTCAAAAGCAATCAGGTACATACTTCACGTAAACAGGTCGAAGCTTGTGAACTTACCACATAAAAAGTCTGTCTTGTGTAGAAAACAGTTATCAAAAATGCTTAAACCTTTATTGGGTCATAAAAATCCAAAACTGGAAGCCTGATTGGTACCTACAAACCAATTAACACTAGAGCAAAATGTTGGTCTCACTCAAAAAAGAGATGAAGGGACAAGTGGGATGCTTACGAGAAGCACACATCAAATAAAAGTCAAAAAATAAACGCGCATAGTAAAAAAATAAGAAATCAGTGGGACTGTTACGAGTAGCTCATATCAAATCAAAGTGACTGCAAATACGTTCAGTCTTTTTTCAATCCCATGAGCTTTTTAGTCGAAGAAATAGGATTATCTTGATCTTTTAAGCTGGGATCTTAAGATTCCTTACTTCCCAGCAAATGATTAACGATGAGTCCGTGGCACGGTCGGGAATGACCCTGACATCCGAACAGCGGGTCCCGGTTTTGAATCCTGGCAGGGGCATATTTTTTTTTCGCGTATTGTACACGCTTAACGAACGTCATAACATTTTTTACCTACCGCCGCGCCGGTTCAAAAAAGTTGATGTTACCGAGAAGAACACGGAAACTAACCCAGTAGTTACTATTTATCAAAATTTACAATTTTTTAATTTGATCAAGTTTACTTTATTATTGAACTTAAACTGAAGCTGGAGATACATCGAACCAAGCGTTTTTATCGTTAGATTTTATGTACTATGGTCATGGATGTTTAATTATGTTTTGTCTATGAGTTTGTCCATCTGCAATATTTGTAAAGAACATATGTGTGGTCATAAACGTGCACCTACAGCTGTGTACCTACACCTATAAGAGTGTGTAAGCGTTTATTTATTTAACGATTTTTTTCCTATATTATTATTACTAAATAGTAAATATAAAAATTTTAATCAAATATTTTAAACCTTGGTTAAATAACCAAGGTTTAAAATATTTGCAAAGAATATAAACAGCTGTCAATGCAATATTCGATAAAAGGATTGAGTGATCAAATTAATTAGTCGGCGAGAATGCGGTGCAATCGAATTGATCGTATGAGAATTTCAAGTGTTCGCACAGTTATAATCTCACGGCTGTTGTCAACTATAATGGGCGTTTAGCTTAATTAACATAATCGTAGATTTAAAATAGTTGTATATCGATATGTCTTTATCCATAGATTTTTATACGACACTAGCTGTACCCTGCCACGCTTCGCTGTGGCACATTGTGATTGAATGGTTGCGAAATGAGAAACAAAACAAAGAATACATGTCATATAAGTTTAATTATGCAATACTTGTGGATATACAATATTTTTCGCTGATATGTGACTGATTCAAAAATTAGATAATCCTTGATGCGGATTATACATCATGCTAAAATTTCAGCTCGATCGGTGCAGAACTTTTTAAGATTTTGAAGCGTACACAAACCAACATAACATTTTTATTTATATAGATTCATAAGTGGCATCAGTTACTAGATCTTGACCATTTCCATTACATGATCTTCACTCGTTGTTAGTCTTTCATGAAAAAATTATAGAATAGTTCGGATTGAACTACAAATCCTATAACAAGTTAACTAATTAATCAGTGGAACGAATTACCCTAATTTAAGTGAATTACAACTTTTAATGAAGCACACCAACTAGCTCGGACCCGTATTTGAGAAAGGACTTAGCTGGTACCAATTCCAGGATCTGTTTTAGTCAGCATTTGACTCAGATTGTCTCGGTCCGAAACTGATCGTACTCAAGCAAAGCGCAAACAGGACCAACGTTACTTATACCAACCAACGTTACTTATACGTTACTTATATATACATACGTATGTAGGTAGGTGGGGGGTGATCACTACGGGTACACAATGAACTGTTACCGGGCGTGTGCTGTGTCCTAAACTATAACTCCCGAACTCCACCCGGGTATTTTAGAGCTTTGTCACGTTTCGATGGGATTTTTATACGAGTCTAAACGTAAATAAATGAATACTACTAAGTTAGAGATGATAATAACATGGCTTTGGTCAAAAGAAATACTGGTAGTCTTCTGAAAGTAATTTAACTTCAGTCCTGCTAAAACTGAACACATCTTTATATAGGTACATTCGTTCTACTACTACAAACAAGTTATGTTGATATGTTCGCGTTTATTATTAACTTTTTTCGTCGCTAAAGTTTGTGTACAATCCATATCCATACCAATATTATAAATGCGAAAGTAACTCTGTCTGTCTGTCTGTCTGTCTCGCTTTCATGCCAAAAATAATGAATCGATTTAAATGAAATTTGGTACACAGATAGTCTAGAGCCCGAGAAAGGACATAGGCTACTTTTTAATTGGAAAAAGTGTTGTAAAGGGTTGAAAAGGGGGATGAAAGGTTTGCATGAAAATATTGTCATTTTCAAAACTGGAAGCATACAATTTATATTTTAGGCTGTTGGTTTGATATAAATAAATATGGCACTCAAAGTTTGTGAAAATGTTACCCTTAAGGGTGTAAAATAAACATAAGGAATAACACATTTACGGATTAATTACAAATTTGTGGAGCTAAAGTAAACGCGTTAAGAAGAATCTATTATTACGTCTTATTCCACGCGAGCGAAGCTGCCGGCGTGCACTAGTTAAGTAATATTGCGACCAGAAATATTATTTACTTAGAATGCTACTTCAATACGACGGCGTATTGAATATAAATGGAAAAAGTTTCTTCTACTTTATTTATAACCTACCTACTAGTTTCTCTTTCATGTCATTTTTCGTATCATATTAGTTTAATACTTTCGCACTTGCTCTCTTGCTAACTTAATTATAATACATAATTCATTACTCGTAAACTAAAAATAGAGAAAACAATAATTAAACGGTTAGACCACATGACTGTAGTAAAACTTCTTTAGCTCCATCTATATGTATGTATATACGAGTACATATATTAATTTTCTACAAATATTGAAATTTTTTATCGGTTTTCATTGACAAATAATATATGATTGAATAAAATTTATTTTTATTCATTATTTTCAGTAGGTATGGGAAAAATCAGTAATTAATTACTGTGGTTGATTGGAAGACCGAGACAATAGGCTTATGGTATGAGAAATAAAATGTACATTCAAGTACAATCAAGAAATCACCGTTCGCGTAACGCTAGCAAACTCGCAAACGAACTATAGGTATACTATATGTATTTCATGCTATATGAGGAAGTTATAACGAAAATGTGTGCATTTTAAACGTCTCTTTCTATCTTCACTTATATCTCCTTCTAATCTTCCGTTCGCCACGCCCGATCATACTCTTTGTACAGGTATTGTGCTCTTTTAAATGATCTCATTTCATAAGTTAAGTTCTCGGGTTTAATCTGTTCAGTGTTCTTGTTGATTCATTATCATTTATTTCTTGTCCCCTCTTTTCATGGGAAATGGTGTTTCATTATTTCTGATCCACACCGACGGTCAGTACGCTTACTTTTGTAGAGCGAGCCTTAGGATACCTTTTGTGATTATTATGAGAGATTATATTCGAGACTGCGGACTTGTTAATACCTCAAAGAACATTTTACGAAAGATTTTTTAAGTTGACGTTAGTAAATTCTAACTATGGCGGAAGAGAAAAAATACGTTTTATTTACCTTTGTTCTTGCCTTTTATTTTATTGGTAATACTTTAGTCACGTATTAAATATTATAATAATTATGTATATAGTACCTACATATTTACGTTCATTGATTTTAAAAAATAATTGTTTTTGTATGTTGAGTGTTTGTAGTCTGATTAAATATATACATGAACGAACAGACAGACAGGTGAGTGATCTAATAAGAAATTGAATCTTTTATCCTAATTACGGATGTAGATGCGTAGTTTATTGAAGTATCGAAACATTCAAAATAATGTCTCTACAAATTATATATAATAGTACTCGTAGATACTCGTAAAACCATCCTAAAACTCATACTAGTATATCAAGCGTAATGAGTTTACGCTATACTAACTGATTCAAAATTGCTAATGCACGTGTGGAAAGTAGTCCTCTGAGTATTTTTTTTTAAATTTGGACGTTTAGAAGCCCACAATTGTCAGTAGGTAAGTGTCATTTAAGATCCGTAAAGTTTTTAACTGATCTAGAACTTATCTAAATTTGCTTCAAATTATGTTATAATAGTAGTAGCAATAATGCTATAATTAAATGTATTAATGGAGGTAATAATATAACCTATTGAAAAAAAAATAATATTATTAAAAATAGGTAATATTATTATTAAAAAAATAATAATATTACCTATTGAATTCACCATTGATTAATTGACTGATTTGAGCGTTGTTACTCTAATTGCTGATCGCTGTTGTAGGTTGCTATGATAGTCGTTTTAAGTCTGCACCGGTTCGCACACCCAACTACATACATGCTCTTCGTTTAGAATTATGTGAATCTCAGCTTATTTTATTACGATAAATAATTCGTAAGTACTTTGATGAAATTACAATAAAAATGTAATCATTGGTATTCAGACTATGAATAGCAAACGTTGATTAGAGGACTCTTGTAACTACACACACCTACGAGTAGCATTACAATTAATTAGTAACTTAGACGTAAGTACCGTTTCAAGATCCAATATTGAATTTGGAAACCTATAATTTCCTGTGTGTGAAAGGTTACGGTTATAGCGTGCGCTGCATGTATTTCTTTTGTTTTAAGGTACATTTCATGAGGGTTGACAATCTGCGTTATTAAACTTTGCTCCAATTTTTATATCAATTATATTGAGTGGATTTTGATGTTCCAATATGCGGTTAATTTAAAATCTCACAGTAAAGATACGATCATGCGTGCTGCCGAGTAATTTGAGCGCGGTTAGGCTAATTGTTCAACATTGTCCAATAGGCAGTTACGGTTTCCGCCGGGGCGCGGCCACTAGGTAATGTATTGTCTGTTGCTCTGTTGATAATTGTGTTGTTCTACTACTAACATTTTAGCGTAATTGTGTAAACACAATTTATCACGTGATCCAACTAGACCAAAAGCTATACAGCATTGTTTTACACTCATAGGAAGGTAATAACTTGTGCCCTTTTAATTAACTCATTCATACATTTAAATAAACTCTAAGCATTTTAAGTCGTTCTTAAAACTTGCCTTAAAAGGATGCGTTTAAAATTGAGAAAGGATATTAAAATAATTAAACTGTATTTTATACTATACAGATCTACAGTTAGTGGCATGAAAGTTTAGACCTTGAAAGCGCAGAAGTCGAAATTTAAGGGATCGTCTTGCGCTGGGCGAGCGGCTTGTCAGTCGTAAGCACTGAGTAGTTTGCGCATATATTATATACCCCAGCGCAGCTATCCTTTCCGAATTTCGTTCAGAGTTTCACTTTCGTGTCGACAATGATACATCAATATGCAAGATAAATTGAAGTGTTATCATCATACAGGTTACGCCGTGGCTTTCGTCATCGCGGGATCATGGTGCTGCCGCGCCAGACGTGCGGGCTGTTCACGCACACGCTGCTGCTGGAGAGGTACCCGGGCGGCCGGGAGCGGCTCGACAGCTCCATCCAGGGCGGGGAGCTCTTCCAGACCGTCATCAATAACCCTGTAAGTTGTATATGAATATGGCTATAGGTACAACTCAAAGACTTCACACTATTGGGCACCAGTCTCCCCCACAGACACAGCTTCGGGGGATACGGGGGATTGGTGAAGGTAAGGAACCAATCAAATGTCGAATGTTCTCAAGCCACCCTAAGGTCTGGCTTAGCGATAGTTTTTACAATTGAAAACAATCAGGACCGACGAGGCTTAGCGCCCTCCGAAGCACGGTAATGGCCATGAAATTTTTCCGCTAGCCCATCCACAAACTGACCGCGCCCGGCGTTGCTTAACTCGGTTGAACACATAGAATCGACGCGAGCCTTGGTGTATGTATGTTAGGTGTATGAATTACATAATTACGCAATTTTTTTAATGTGTTTTATGTTAATTAACAAACCGGAAATGTTTGAAATTTAATTAAACTTTATAGTGAGAACGACGAAGCAGGGCATAGAATTGAAATGGAAAAGGGCCTTTTGTGTACAAGGTAATAACGAGTCTTATACATTCGTCTTAAAATAATTTGTTATCAAAATTGACTAAAAGGAAAATGAAACTCTAACATATAATTCCAGCGAAATATTTTTATCGAAATGTTACAGTGCCAAGTTTAATTACAGCTATCCCAGTCGTCGGCCCAAACGGGTTTTATATGGTTATGTTTTGTACGTCATAAAATAACTTCTTTATTGCAATTTCTTTGTTAACGCGTTAGTTAGCCTCTTTCGGCGGCTTGGAAACTTCCTTCCCGACATTTGGGTCGGCTATAAACCCTAGCTTTGAGTTGTACGTACTTTTAAGTAGTAACACAGAGGGTAAGTACATGAAAACTACTTGTTTATTCAGGAAAATATTCAACGAGTCCAAAACAGTGATTTTCTCCTATATATCTAAATTAAATTTATTTAAAAAACATGTAGTAAGTATATAAATAAAAAATACCACATAACGCAACTTTATATTCAGTTAGAAAATATGTAAATTATTCCCTAGATTTTAGCCTTCGTTACTCTAGCCAGATGTTGTTGCCTATCGTAATTACTAAATTTATAATATAACCCAATCCATTTTAGAAGGTAAGCTTAATGTACTACGAGGCCGCTTTTTAGTATCTATTCTTACTTGGCCTGGTTACACAGGCTACTGATTGTTTTAAAAATATGTATAAATATCTCTAATATATCTATAAAATATGTATAATATATAAGTATATTACGCTGAAATTCAACACGAATAAAATTGAATGAGGGATTATTACTAACTTATTACTACTTACTAATTATTTATATAAGATTCAGTTCATAAGCCCTAGGGAAATTGTAGCGCAGGGTTTAAATACTTCGCTGTCCTACACGAATTAAATTCATCATAACTCATTAATTAGTAAAGGGATATTAATGTAACTTTACACGTATCTGAACTATGTGTTAGGCCTGATTCAAATATCGTCCAATATATTTGTTTTTTTATTAGTGACCAAATTGGAACTAATTAAGACGATGTTGTGTGCAGTAAATTATTAATGCAGAGTCACCCGTTTCAGTGATATAGGAACCTCGCAAACGTTACCCCAGCCGGTATTTGAATATCTCCGAAACCACAATAAATACAAATTTAATAATAAGCGGAACATTTACAGAAGCTCGCGCGAGTTCTAATTATCTAACTAAAGTTTATTTCCACATTCCTCGTAAAAACCATACCATCTACCTGGAGTAACGACTGCAACTACTTAGTCAATTTCAAATTTCTTGAAAACCATCCTAGAAACATATTTAAAAATCTAAGGAACATTTACCCCTGTAAATGTTACTTAGATTTTTAAATATTAATTAAAAAAGGTACCCTTACCTGGAGTTCTAATTATTTACTTATTTATAAAACTTTATTGACACCACCGTGCTTCGGAGGGCACGTAAAGCCGTCGGTCCCGGTTGTTTTCAATGCTGGAAGCAGTCGTTAAGCCTTCTCGAAGACCACTAACCCCTCCACCAATCCGCATTGGAGAAGCGTGGTGGAGTATGCTCTAGACCTCAGCATTGTCTGGGAGACCCGTGCCCAGCTGTGAGACGTCTATGGGTCGCAGCGATTGACACCTCTAAACAGATATACAATAGGTTAGGTTAGGACTTAATTCCATAAGGCATTTCCTACCAGTCAAAATTATCTGTAAGACTTAAATTACGATAAGCGAAAACATCTGGCTAGAGTAACGAACGCTATATTTTACTATAGTCGCCACCCTCATACTAACGTAAACTACAATGTTTTTTTGTCAATTTCTCCTTTGCTCGAGTCTAAGACGTTTTAAAAAATATTTTTATAAAATGACTTGTTACCACTTTAAAGTGTTGCACTGATCACCGACGATCTAAGTAAGAGCGAAAGCTCAGTGAGCTATATTAATGTGATCAATCGAATACCAACTCCACTCCGACCATACCGATGAAAGTTCTCCATTCTGAGACTTGGGCGAGAATGGCGAGATCATCAATAACCCCGTAACTAAAATTTACCGTTCCAATACCCTCGCGTGGCGTGTTATACGTATGTTCAGCTGCTAGTTGAAGCTCGCAGTTCTTATCGCCGCCGGTACTAAATGATGATCTTACTCCGTTTTTGTCCATTATGACCCGCAACTATGTTACACGAATGTTTTACGTTTTGATTTTGCACTTTGACATGTATAAATAAGGCTTAATTATTTGAATGCTATCCAAGATCTAAGGGTATTTTCGTGAATATAGATAACATAGATAACGCCAGTAATAGTAATAGATAACTCTACCTGTTACACAGGAAATGGACATGTAATATTGCTGGGGATTAAATTTTTAAAACGGCTTTTTGGTTTCACATGTTGATTTTTGAAATTTTGCAAATGTATTTATACTAGGTAATACAGATGACAACACAATAATTCGGTTCCATCGAGCTGGTATGGTGGGATTAGAGGTGAATTCAGTCTGAGAACCAAGACTGGCTTGCATAAGCGTTCAGTTTCCAAACAAGTCGCTCTCATTCAACATTAGAACACTAGACAATCATAGTGGGCGGCTGCCCAAGAACTAAGTTCTTGGTGGGCGGAATATTAGAACTCCCTGTAAGAAGAAAAAAACAAAGAAAACCAACATTTCACTATCTGTGGACTGGCACCTGTCACCGCCAAAACTTCAGACGTTAGCGAACGTCTATTAATTCAAAATTCAATTCTGCAACGCATCCTCGGCAAACAGAACAATAAGTAAGTTGAGTTACCTTCTAGATCCAACAAAGGGATTTCGCCCCATTTGGTTTATTTTACGAGGCCTCACCTAAACGACACCATTCCGACCGGTCCTGTGCCTTCTGAACCCAGCTGTTCCCCGCTGATTTGAGACCGAGTTGTCGCCAGCTGTTCATGAACATTTACGTCTAAATTCAATATGCTAATCTACTTATTGCACGTAACACGAGTGATCTAATTACTACATTAGTATTGCATTATGGGATGTACATGGACACACCGTGTTACATTCAACTTGTAACAGGTCTAAGCTTTCAGATTGTGATTGATTTATTGGCGTGTTCCTACTACTGACATAGCGCTAATAGATTCATAGAAGGACAAAGGCTTAAGCACTTAGGCTAGGAACTCACGGAGCTATTTTCACCCGCGACCGACGCGGTTGTGGAACACAACACGTGGAAAATAATAAAAATGTAGGTAAAAATGGGTAGTTATTTTGACGTCACGATTTATGCCCGCTGCGTGCGCGGTTGTATGAGGGGGGAAAAGGGGTAAAAAGAGGTCTCCTGTCCTGAGAGAGGACCGTCGACGAATTGGCGACTCCTCTGGTGTTTCTTATGTTCACAGTGACTACTTACAATTAGTGGCCCATCTGCTTGTTCGTTAGGCTAAAATCTTTACTGAACTAACTTTAACATCTCAAAATCTGCTTTGATTCGTCATAATTTACGATTAATTGAAGCTTGCTCCAACACTAGCTGAGCTACTCGGCACGTGGCCACAGAGAAGATTAAACGTGGGCGGGGACGGCCGCTGGAGGCCGGCGTTCGCAATCTGATACCGACATTTATAGCATTGTAATCCTTGACAGCTGTTTATGAAGAGAATACCATATATAGACACTATTCGCACTGTATTTTATCTTACGTCATCTCATCATTGATTGACATCAAAAACATCAGTGATTGCTTATTTGCGTAATGTTTGCACGAGCAATAAATAATTGTTAGGTGGCGCTATATCAATACGGGATCTAGAAATAGTCTTTGTCTTAGTAATTTTTCTTTATTTTGCCATGAAGTGAGATACGAGTATGTCTCGCTGAACAATGAAAAAAGTACCTTCGATTTTTTTATGATGGCGTTGGTGATTATTCCTACTGGTAAGACCACGGTATACCAGTATTGGGCCGTGGTCCTACTGGTCTAGGTGGATTTCGATATGTCTGTATTTTTATCATTTAAATCATTACAATTATTATTCAAAGAATGAGAAAATCAGTCATGTATTAGTTAACAAACATTATTTTTTAGAAACCTCAAACCTCAAACCCTCTTAAGAGCATGTCAGTATTTCATTTCGGTGGCATTAATCGAATTTAATGTTAATTTTAAACACTTCATCGATTTAAACCCTTGTAAAAACACATCTTTATCGTTTATTGATATTTAAAAAAAACACGGCCCCTTAACCAGGAACAACGCATTGGATGTTGGTATTGTCCCGTGACTTGTACTAACTGGGGAAGATTAGTTTCATAGGTAGGGAGTAGTTTCGTCGATTTACATTCGGTGGTCACTTCTCCAACTACCGACCAATGAAATGATTTGTACAACAAATGCCATGGTTTCCAGTGGTGTGTGCGCATCGACCCTAATAATTCAATGCACGTGAGACTTGGTATATACGAGTATATAAATATGTAGGCGATGTCGATTTACTGCCTACGTGACCATTTACGGTTATCTCGCACAATTTTATATTTATAGCTTTGAAATTATTCACAATGACTCAGTGAGGTTCTCCGCACGCGACCGACTTTGACTGATTTTCTCCCCGACTCAACGCGCAACGGATACAAATCAAACGAAACAGTATCTTACAGGTATTGTTAAACAAAAGGAAGTATCAAAATTCCTATGAATACCTAATCATGCTAGGATCCCAAATCCCATGAAAATCATAAAATTGATAATGTAAACAGACTTTAATACTCACAGCGGAACACAACGAAACACGCTATACGGACTCATGAGTTTGTACAATGAATTTAAATTTTCTGACAAAGTGAAACATGTACTGTATTGTGATATATCAGTTAAAAATATGATGGCCATATTTTCTATAGGTAGCTGCATTACATACACTTTTTATATTACAATTCTGCAATAGGTACCGATAAAAAATTTTATACGTCTTCGGAAATGCGCATTATGGGAAGCTGTTATTTGATATCACAAATCGTCCTATAGCTATTTAAGTAGAAAATTATTTAATAAAATGGCATAAGTATTATGTCTATTGTTAAATGCACACAATTCAAACTGGCGCCATTTTGGCGGCAGTAATAATGGCGGCACGTGCAATTGATGATAATAAACACGAAACATTGTAATAATGCCCGCGCTCCAGAATGTATTCATTTAAATTAGGAAAACGATAACATTTTAAATCCTTACAAAAAAATTGGTTTTCTGTAAAGTTGGTTAACGGGCGATAATTTTACATAACGTCATAAGAAAACATCTTTTCACTTCACTTTATACACTTTATAAACAGTTGACAAAACAGTTCACGTGTAGGTTGTGTGCTGCCGCTGTCTCTATTCTACTCGGATGCATCAGCCGATGGAGTGGAAGAGAGATGGATGCGTCACAAGCCGATCGCGCCTACTTTGGGGTCAGATAGCCGTGTGTGAGAATGTCCAAGATATTTATTTAGATATTTATATGTCCATTTTTCTTACACAGATCAACATATTTATGACGCACATGTCAAACTACGGGAACGACAGGCTAGCGCTTTACACCTTCGAATCGGTAGTAAAGTTCCTGCGGTGCTGGACCAACGTGCGTCTTGCGTCTGCGCCGCCGATCGCGTTGGCTGACAAGTACTTCCAGGAGAGGCCTGACGAGCTGAGTCCCTTGTGGGGGGTGAGTGTCCACTTTTGTCTACTGTCTTCCTTTCAGTTTACCTTCGAATCTCCTCGATATTTCTCGAATATTCGTCCGTTGTGTTGTGTGTTGTTGTCCGAAGTGTGCCAACTACACTTAAACACTAACCCTAGCGATTTGTAGGCTTTAATAGCGAACTTACAAATATGATCAGTGAAGCTAAGGTAACAAATCACACCACATCAAAATACCTAAGTTTCACTAACGATTTTCGTTTGATGAGAGTTCTATCAAGCCGATATCCGTACTGCACCGGGTTGTGCGCTCTAGTAAACGACGTCCTTGTTAAGCATCGGCATATTCCGCTTACTTCAATGTGACGTTCAAAATATCACTGCAAATACTGCCGATGGAGTCTCAATTTTCAAGAATAATTTTAGGTCATCTTCAAATAACAGACATTGAGCAGTAACTAGAAGTATCAGAAAAATCGTTTATGAAATTCATAAATTCCAAAGGACTAAGGTTCGATCCATGACAAAACCCAGACAACGTATAATACGGTCTTGAGATATATAATACGGTCTATATTGTACAATACTGCCTTCTATTACGAAGCTAGCAGGAGAATAATTTTAACAATTAAGTAAACCCTCCTGTGAGCAAGACTTATTCGTCCACCGTAATCACAAGTGACACTTAATTTTAATATGCGTCATCAAAATAACGGTAAATTATAGCTCTAACATTAAATTGGTAGCTCCAATTTCTTTAGTGCCAGGACTGTTTTCATTTTGTATTCACTTGAAATTGAAACAGTAGGTAAATATTGGGGTCACGCCGAGTTATATAATTTTTCATCATGGTATAGTGTCTCATTCCACAGATTACACTCCAGTCAAATAAGTTTGTGCTGTAGTGTTTATTTCTGACTTTTTTTTTTTTCAATTACTTAACAAAAACAATACCTCGAGATGCAAGAATATAATCAGCGAATGTTTAATTAAAAGTGAAAGGTTTGTTTTAATATGCCATATTTTTAAGCATGACAAAAACATTATTCGAGCCCAAATAAAATAGTATAAGTCCGAATGATTCCCATAACTCGTAAAATAACATTAAAGGTAATAACATGAAAAATGTATTTTTACGACGACGCAAATAGAAAAAAACCAGCATACGAAATATTACCAAAACAATTTTGCAAAATCGACTGATTCAATTTATAAGATTGATTCCCAAAGCGAATCGGACAAATGCGCGTACGGTATGTTGAGGGGATATACTGGAAAAATCGTTTTTATCAGTTTTCACAGATAAAAGGATATAATCCCGAAACGACTGCCCGCATTCCGGATGCCCTATGAAATAGTTGATACATAAAAACGAATTATCGAGCACTGCAATATTTCCTCTTCACACGGAAATAAAGATTTTATGAAGTGTTTATTGTTTTTTTTTTTCCTTTTTTTTAAATAAATACCAAACATTTTTGGGACTAATTGGAATTTGTGATTTGAAAAGCATTTATTCAAAGCTTCGCTTAATAAAGTTTTATTTAAAACTCGCGTCAACAGCTTGTTACGAGTACACGGGCCCTTCATCGCTGACAACGTTAATTGGCAGAAAGTTAGTTCACCATGAACTAAATTTTACGTTTCAATAATTGAATCAATCTAGATAAACTGATAAAAGAGAATGATGACAATGCTTAAGCTTGATAATAAGTTAAAATATATATAAATTTAAATATTATTATGAACAAGCCAAAAAGCTGTATGGTAATGATGACCTTATAGCTATATTTTGAAGACTATAAGATGAACTTGTCATTTTCTTCTAATATTTTTTTTGTTTTTTCTTTGTATTTCTTTTAATGACATTTGATTTTCAACTTGTGCTGCGACCCATAGACGTCCCACTGCTGGGCACGGGTCTCCCCCACAGTAAAAGCACACGAAGGCATTGTTTTATCTTGTTATCACATTAGATCCGCAATATTGTTCTTGAAGTGCAATGCAACATTAGCCTAAACAGTAGGATTCCCGGTGTTAAAATATTCCATTGGCAGGCATAAAGAAAACATGTCAATTTAACAAGTATGGCCCAAGTACAAAAATGTATCTGCCAAAAAAATACCTGCTCTATGAAACGTCACGCGGGCGCTCTCATAGCCAGGGCACTCCATCCATCCATCCATTCATCCATCCATCAGCCTTTTAGGGTCCACTGCTGGACATAGGCCTCCCTCAATCGTCGCCACTCCTCCCGATCCTGCGCCCTCTGAATCCAACGGTTTCCCGCTGTCTTCTTCAGGTCGTCAGTCCACCTCGTCGGGGGGCGGCCAATACTTCGTTTTCCGAGACGCGGTCTCCACTCGAGGACTTTTACTACCCAACGGTTATCTGCTTCGCCAGGGCACTACAAAGTCGTAAATTGATAATTCTCGTCTCGCAGAACCCGTGCGACGACGAACGTCACAAGAGCATCTGGCCGAAGAGTAAGTGGTGCGGCACGCTGCCCAAGGTGCTGGTGATAGGGCCGCAGAAGACCGGCAGCACCGCGCTCTACACGTTCCTGGCGATGCACCCAACGCTCGCGCCCAACCTGCCCAGCGCGACCACGTACGAGGAGCTGCAGTTCTTCAACAACAATAACTACCTCAAGGGGCTGGACTGGTCAGTTTGATATTTTATTTTATAGACTAGACTAAGTAAAGTATCAAAATCTTTTATGGGGAACTGTGTTCGCTTCTACAATAAAATACCCGGAAATATTACTTGTCTCTCAGATAATAAATTTAAATCTTACGTTAAACAAAACCTCCTTAATAAAGCTTTCTATAAAATTAATGACTACTTGAACGATAGAAATGCTTGGTGCGATGTATCTCCAGCTCCACTTGTTCAATAATAATGTAATAATATTGTAATTAATTTTGAAAAGAGTAACTATCGAGTTTCTTGCCGTGTTCTTCTCGGTAGCATCAACTTTGTGAACCGGCGGTAGATAAAAAATGTTATGACGTTCATTAAGCGTATACAAAATACCATATAATGAAAAAAATAAATGAATCTGAATCTGACTGTTGCTATGCTATTGCTCTTTGATGTGATTACCGGTTACACTTCTTAAGGGTCTTCTTTCTAAACGCATCTGTGACTGTCTTGGAACGAGACGTACAATCACTAACACAACTAACAGGTCTATCACTAATTACAGTCCCCAATCCTCATACCTAACGAGCTGACCAACTGACAACAACTAATGTTCTTATTTACTCTCTGCAAGCTGGACTAACTAGTTCCTATTTGAGTCTTGTTCGAAGTCAGTCACAGTTGTTATGGGCGGCAGCGGAGGGTAGTGCTGCAAGGCCATTTGGCTCGTTGGTCCAAATAGAGTGCTGAGTTTCACCACAACTTAGGTGAAGAAGAAGTATGGAGACGGAAGCAACACCCTTATCTCATGCAAAATATGATTAGCATATTATTCCAATTTCCAACCCATCCTTTTTTTTCATCACTACATTTGCACGCAGCTTCGCCCTCGGAAAAAGTGTAATCAAGTTAATAATTAGTGTTGACGGTGTGCCAGACAGCTTTCCAATAAACGTGCAAAGCAAACCAAGTTAACATATTTTCGGAATTAAAGTAACCTATGTGTTAATCTAAGTTATTATCTACCTATGTGCCTAGTTTTATCCAAATCGGTTTTGTAGATTTTGAGTGGCTAAGTAACTAACATCCAAACTTACAAACATTCACGTTTATAATATACTAGTGGACGCCCGCAGCTTCGCTCGCTTGGAATTAGACATTCACTAACTTCAAAAACGGCAAAGTTTTATACTAACTTTGCACCCCCGTTTTACCCCCTTAGGGGGTGAATTTTCAAAAATCCTTTCTTAGTACTCCCCTACGTTATAAAAGGAACCCCTGTGCAAAGTTTCAAGTTTCTAGCCCTTTAGGCCCTGCGTTGATATGTCAGTCAGTCAGTCAGTCACCTTCTCCTTTTACATATATAGAAGTAGGACAGCTTTATTAATCACGAAAATGTGTACATTACGAATGACACATCATAATAATAAATTCAATAGATCTCATTACTTACAGCGAACACAGTCACACTGCACATTATTAATGCACACAAAGTCAAAGTCAAAGTCAAATAATTTATTTCGCTATGAGGTGATTAGACACGCTTAACGAAAGTCTAGGTACCTAACTAAAAACTACTTAAGCTACTAACTGATCTATATAAGGCAAAGGATTAGCTATTGATTATTGAATGAATAGCTAATCCTACACAGGTGTCTAACTTGCCTTAAGATAAATTTACAATAATTACCTACCACTAAGCTAAGCTCTAAGTCACGATAGACTATCTATATGGTCATCGGCTTTAGGAAGAATTTACAATATTCTTATCCTATGCCCTAGTGTAGGCCGAGAGAGAAAAAAGCCGGAGGAAAAAACTCTCGGTACTCTTTTAAAATTCAAATTAATTTTTACAGAAAAAATGTACAGTATGACCATGACATGATCAAGTCAGACACGAGACAGCCAATCGTGTATGCCAAGAATCACCCCATATGCCACCTGCTTACAATTTTTAGTATAATTAATACAGAAGCATAGTGATAGCCTGTCAGAGTTTAATTCAGTCCCATGCCTTTATATCATCCAAATACTCCTGAATATTATAATAAGCTTTTCGACATAATGTTTGTTTGATGGTTTTTTTAAACCTTTGTAAAGGCAGAGACTGAACCGCAGCCGGGACTTTATTGAATATTAGAATAGACATTCCTATGAAGGAACGACTTTTCTTACTAAGCCGGCATTTAGGAAACGCTAATTTGTGGCCGTTCCTTAGTGTTACATTGCGTAAGGCATTTAGGTCACTACGACTTACAAACTGATGCCTATTTTTACGAATATACATAATATTCTCATAGATGTACTGCGATGCAAGGGTTAGGATGTTTATTTCCTTAAATTTTTCTCTAAGGGAGTCTCTACTTTTCATTTTGTATATATAACGGATAGCCCTCTTCTGCAAAATAAAAATAATATTAGCATCAGCTGCATTACCCCAGAGTAAAATGCCATAGGACATTACACTGTGAAAGTAACTAAAATATACCAATCTAGCGGTATCGACATCCGCCAAACAGCGTATCCTTTTAACCGCGTAAGCTGCAGAACTTAGTCTATCCGCCAGTCGACAGATATGGGGTCCCCACTGCAACTTCGCATCAATGGTGATTCCAAGGAAAACAGTCGAGTTAACTAAGTTCAGTTTTTCACCATTTAGTTCCGGTTGCTTATCTACTTGTTTCACATTAGGTGCTGAAAATTTTATGCAATTGGTTTTATTGCTATTTAAGAGTAGGTTATTTACGCTAAACCAATGCACTACTTCAGAGAGAGCATTGTTTACATCGTCATAGTTAGTTTGTTGCCTGTTTAATTTGAAAATTAATGAGGTGTCATCTGCAAACAATACAATCTCGTTATTATTCTCTACCATATAAGGTAGATCGTTAATATATATTAAAAACAGGAACGGACCCAGAATCGATCCTTGTGGGACCCCCATCTGTACTAAAGACCCAGACGATCTTGTACCGCTTACTTCGACTTTCTGAGTTCTTTCGCTGAGATAAGAAATCAGAAGATTCAGCGCGGTATTTTTAATGCCATAGTGATTGAGTTTCCTGATTAAGGTTTCATGCTGTACACAATCAAATGCCTTGGACAAATCACAGAATATGCCCAGAGCATCCAATGAATTCTCCCAAGCATTGATAATATCAGTAAATAATTCAACTCCCGCATCAGTTGTTGAACGGCCTTTTGTGAAGCCAAACTGTTTGTTATGTAGGAGTTTATTACTTGTAAAGTAGCTAAGAAGTTGCTGGAGAATTATTTTCTCAAATATCTTACTACAAGCCGGTAAAATCGAAATCGGCCTATAGTTAGTTGGATCTGTGCTATTTCCGGACTTGAATAAAGGTATTACTTTGCTTTGCTTCATTAGGTCAGGAAACTCTCCACTTTTAATACAGTTGTTAAATATTAAAGCTAGGTGGGGTGCTATTACATCTATAATTGTACTTATAAGTTTAACCGATATACCCCAAAGATCTGTGGTGTTCTTAATTTCTAATGATTTAAACATTTTGATAATTTCATTGGCGTCTGTGGGTCGGAAAGAAAAATTACCCTTGCATGCATTTACATTTTTCTTGAGCAACGATTCGGCGACACGTACCTACCTGTCTGCCTTTAATAGTATTATGCGTATGTTGTACAATGTTCCGGGTACGTTCGCACTCGCAGGTGTCGTCTCATATTAAGTAGTGTCATTAGTGATATTGAGACTCCAAATCTATATTCATCGTGTTCAATATTCTTTTCAATGTCTAGGTTTCGAGATATTAATTAATTAATTAATTGCGATTTTATTTAAAGTAAAAATACACAAGTTCAAAACAATTACCAGAATAAGATTATAATTTCAAATATAATATCTTTGGTACATAATATTGAATAAATTCCAAAATAAAGATGAAATATTACATACATACATATTATACTGGGTAATAATCTATCTCTGAGTTATACAAGCACACGGTTCATTACAAGGCACGTCTCATTTGACGGCTCGTTGCAGTGACATGCTTTCAAAGTGGGACTCTGTGTTGTAATTGCAATACCCTGTAATCTTGCCGTATCTAGGACTATAGTACTATATCCTGTTTCATTGATATGCTGAATTTATAACAATGTTGTCGGGTACAATCGAGGCAGACATCGGTAATATCAATACATTTTCATATCTACTATGATTAAGCTATCAATTTTCATTAAATCTTTTCTCTATTTAATTTTCATGAATACATGCATGCGATATGATATTATTTCTACATTTCTACCTATCAAATGCGTCCAGCAGTTTTCCGCGAACACGAAGCCTACATTATTTCCAATTTTCATCGCTATGACAAGGCTCTCTTGTTTTACTCCGAACGATTTACAGCTAACATGTTCAACATGCAATATATGCTATATGTTCGTAGTAAATAATATAATGTGATATGTCTCATCATAACGTCACAAAATAATCGAAAACAATGAACCGTGTCTGTAGCTTAACTCAATCAATCAATCACCCAACTTTATCAATATAAATTTTCAATATGTATTTTGATATTATTTTATTGTGATCAAAGGGAATTTGAAATTGCGAGCTTTTACGGGTAATACAAAAAGAAAATAGTATATTTCGCTACAAGTGCGGAAAGCCTGTCATTGCAAAGAGTTCCGACAAATGTCTACCCGAGCCGAAGGCGAGGGTTGACAGTCGGAACAAGTTGCAATGACGGTTCCGCACGTGTACTGAACAACTATTTTTAATACAGTTGCGAAAAAATGAAGCAATTTAATAAAATAATAAAAACACAAACTAAACTCGCAAAGAACATTTTTGGAAAATGGCGCCAACCGTAAAAGAATACAGAGTATTGCAGAGATATTTTTTTGTTTTCTTCTCCCATTCTGGGTAGGCAAAGGGAACTATGCCCATACAGCCAAGTCTTCAGTAGAATTTTTTTATTGACATGAAATTTAATACGATGAAATGAAGTGAAACCTAACCTAACTTATTGAATCAAATCATTAAATCTGATATTGAAACAAATTAGTTGCTTCTTTTTAGAAATATTTGCATGAATCATAAAAACTTTTATGAATTTTTTTTTAGTAAAAACTTCGTGGTTGGTTTTTTCTTTTTAATAGACATTATTTTGACAGTTGGGAAAGAGAACGCACGAGTTCGGAAAAGGTAAAGAAAAAGCACGAGTGTGTAATAGCTCACTTCCCGAACGCTAAACGTCCCTGTAATACGCCACTTTTTGAGCAACTGTATTAAAAAATACTTTTAGTTACGAGTTCTATGTGTATAGGGTTACCTGCTGCACTGTTCTCGGGCGAAATGTTACAAGCTGCACATGATACGGAACTAACGACAAACACGACACGATTTAATTAAAGCAATGATTATTAGCATAGACAAGATAACACGACTAGGGAAGTTATTTTTTGAACGCCCCGCACTAACAGCCGCTTTGTAAACATATAAGACGATATATACATTTTTATATTATGTATAAGTATAGTATAATAGGACATACATTCAATTGTTTTAAAGTCAAGAATTGAAAGGTTGATTACATTATTATGTTTCTATAAACACCTAATATTACATATCACAAATGTCTCATAAATAGCGCTATAAAGCTGTTTTACCTGCCCGCGTCACGAGTCAACTAGTCACAAAGTCAAAAAATAGAGCTAAAATCTTTGGAGACGCCACCAATCTAGTTAATATGAATGAAATTTCAATATTTGTCGAGTGGTCGGGTGGTGGAGTGAATAATATATTTTTGTATTGAGAACAAACTAAAAATACATTGACAGCCCCGATGGAAACACTTTGAACTTTAACGGTAGGTGGCTCGTGCAACGCGGTAACTTTGATAACATTTTTGCACAACAACACTGGTTTTCTTAGCCTTTGTTTGTTTTGCCCTGTTTCGTCGATCAATATGAATTTTGTATGCATCTGCGCTTCACGGTACGTTCAAATTCGATGTTAAATTTATATGAATAAACTGAACTAAGTTAGGAGTTTAGGGTAGACAGACAGTCAAAAGTTTTGTAGGTGGTGCTAGCGCAGACTGTTTGCTATTGATTTATTGGAAACGGAATGATACGTATAATATACAAGGATACCAACTACTAAGCACTGGTTTCTTTGCATAATAAGAAGGTCTTAGGTCAATGTCAAAGCTAGTTAATAGTATCCACTATTAACTAATCATACGCGTCATTAAGAACGAAAATCGATGCGCTCACCTCAGCTGTGTATCATAAATGAACGAAAATTATTTATCCACTAAAAATAAAATGTCACCTATCGGTGCACGAAACGTGAGGGCACATGCAGTGCTCGAGAGTTCTCCATTAAGTTCTAATTCTGAATGGAATCGTGCAGTGTTAGGCATGTTAAGGGTTGTTAAAGGTTGAGGTTGTGCATATTTAGTATGGCTTGTTTGAGGCTTTCGGGCGCCTGCAGTACTTTTATCACCTGCCTTTTATTATGAAGTCTGCCAATCCTTCTGCGGCACTGATCCAGCGTGGTGGACTATGTATGACCAACCTTTCTTATTCCGAGAGGAGATTCGTTCCAATTAGTGACAGTGACTTAAAAAGGGTTATTTTTACTACCCTAATAGACATTATTCTTTCCTTCGGCGGAACTGAAGACCAAGGACCATCCAGAGATCTTACTAACATAATTTATAATAATGTTAATATACATAAATATAATGTTAATAAACATAAAGTTAAAAACAATACATGTATGTTTAAAACTAAACAACTTTTGATTATCTGGTTAATGGTACCAGCCGGTAGATACTGCTTTTCGCATTAAGTTTGCCATTTGTATCCAGTACATTTAGTATGTGGTTCAATTAAAAAATATATATTATTGACAGTCAATCAACAATTTAAAAAAATAATATTAACAATATAAAAATTAAAATCAATTTTATGAGTAACTAGTGGACGCCCGCAGCTTCGCTCGCGTGGAATTAGACATTCACTAACTTTAAAAACGGCAAAGTTTCATACTAAATTTGCACCCCCGTCTTACCCCTCTAGGGAGTGAATTAAAAAAAATCTTTTCTTAGTGCTCTCCCCTACGTTATAAAAGGAACCTCTGTGCAAAATTTCAAGTTTCTAACCCTTATAGTTTAGGCCCTGCGTTGATATGTCAGTCAGTCAGTCAGTCAGTCAGTCAGTCAGTCACCTTCTCCTTTTATATATATAGATTTCATTTCATCAGTACTAATATCCTTGTTTTGTTCAACAGGTATCTCAACTTCTTCCCGCCAAGCGGGACCAACTCTACGATCACGTTCGAGAAGTCCGCGACGTACTTCGACGGGGACCAGGTGCCGAAGCGCGCGCACGCGCTGCTGCCCGGCGCGAAGGTCATCACCATCCTCATATCGCCCTCCAAGAGGTCAGTTAGCTACAGCCATAGACGTCCCACTGTTGGGCACGCATCTCCCCCGCAACCAGTCAAAGTCAAAGTCAAATAATTTATTTCGCTGTGAGGTGATTAGACACGCTTAACGAAAGTCTAGGTACCTAACTGAAAACTACTTAAACTACTAACTGATCTATATAAGGCAAAGGATTAGCTATTGATCATTGAATGAATAGCTAATCCTACACAGGTGCCTAACTTGCCTTAGGATAAATTTACAATAATTACCTACCAGCTGCTGGAGATCTAGTCTGGAGCATACTCAAGGCAGTTTGGTGGAAGGATTTGTGGCCAACACAGTGTCGAATGTTCTCAAGACACCCGAATGCCTTCGACAAGGCTCAACGATTGACTTGACTTTTGAAAACAACCGGGACCGACGGCTCAACATACACTCTGAAAACGATAGCGCTCATAATATTTTTCCACTAGCGATCACCCAACCGACCGCGCTCGTCGTTGCTTAACTCTGTCGATCACATTGAATCGACGCAAGCCATTGGACGCCATGAACGCTACGCTAAGAGGTCATTTAGGAGATGAGATGTCATGGCCTATATGGAGCTATAAATACCTACTTGGAATTACCACCCACCACAGTACCTAGTAGGTACTATTTCTACCGTGTAATATATTTTTTGAGGCAATTGTAGTCCGGTTGGAAAGTTGTAGTTTCCAGTTACTTCTTTAGAGGCGGTAATCTTAGTCGTCCAGGGTAACAACACATCTGTG
This sequence comes from Carterocephalus palaemon, assembly GCA_944567765.1. Classification (NCBI taxonomy): domain Eukaryota; kingdom Metazoa; phylum Arthropoda; class Insecta; order Lepidoptera; family Hesperiidae; genus Carterocephalus; species Carterocephalus palaemon. Next base: position 4,835,395 of record OX155643.1, on the reverse strand, counting down.
ACTGACTTAGAACGATACTGTTACTAGCAATTACTAACTAGACTATTACTAACACCAGCTCACCTAATCTAACACTATGACTACTGTTCCTGTCCCAATCCTTATAGGTACTCACTAACGAACAGACTAATTAATATTCTTATTAGGTAACTCTCTTTCCTATCTAGATTAACCGTATTGGTTAGTCCAGAAGTCAATAACGGATGTCATGGATGGCAGCGGATCGGTGGTCTACAAGCTCGTTTGCTATCTTTCATCGATAAAAAAAGTTAACATACAGTAGGTAGGTCTCTAGTTAATAGGCGGTCCTGTCTTGAAATATATTCTGGCCTCTAAGGACTAATCTGTCCTCATTATTGTGGCCTAATTTGCTGGCAATATCGCATTTATCGAAGCTATGCATCCAAATCCTAGTTCTATTAATAGAATTATGATCAAAATTTTTGCCATGATCAAATTCAATATACGAAACTTATGTATTTGAATTGTAAACAGATTTTTTATAAGAGAGTACGGTACAATCTATTCATACTTTCAACTCGAGTAACTCTCTCTTTTGATAGAAACCTATTCAAAGAATTTACCGACCATAGAGATGAAACGTTTGTGGGATATAGTTACGGATCCAATATAACTTTATTCAAGTGTTTTTTTCAAAGAAATTTATTTTAATTTTATCTAGCGAAATACGACATATCGATATCCAGCAGAGTTTCTTCAGTATCAAGAACTTTAAATGAGCGTACATGTTTCACTGCTTAACAAACTACTCGCTTCAGTGTTGCGAATCTGTAAGCGATAATAGGGTTGTGAAATGCTGAAAGTTACGAGTAGATATTCTTGATAACTAAAAGCATTGATTCTTAGCAATATTGTATATGAAACTTTCTTTTCTATGGAAGCAGCTCTTAAAATCTAGAGGACTATTTCTGAATTGCTCGTGCGTCTAGTGAAAAACAGCATGTCGTTTTGCGACCGATATCTGCAATTCCATATTTTTTAATCCATCGTAACGCATGCAACACTTCTGGCGGGGCGAAAAATATACTTAACACTAGAGAACTGTATCTATTCATAAAAGTAAGTCGTAGACGAGCGATTTAAGCGCGGCGAGTGATTGTAAAATAGAGGTCTCGAGCCATATCTTTGCTAAGATGCAACCCATAGACGTCCCACTGCTATGAACGAGTCTCCTCCACAGACAAATCTGCGAGAGGTCTAGTCTAGAGCATAATCCACCACGCTGCCCCAATGCGGATTGGTGGAGGGGTTAGCGTTGAATGTTCTCAAGCCACCAGAAGGTCTTCGACAAGTCTTAACTTTCATTTTGTCACCATTGAAAACAACCGGGACCAACGGTTTAAAGTGCCCTCCGAAGCAAGATAGCGTCCATGAAATTTGCCACTAGCGGTCACCCATCCGCCAAACCAAACAATCCGACCGCGCCCGCGATTCCTTAATTCTGTCGATCACATTGAATCGATGCGAGCCATTTGGGCTATGGCCGCTTCTTACTACTTATACCTTTAGCCCCTTTTAAGAAATCGTCCAAATCAGACAGTAATTGGAAGTGGTGACCTGCCCAAATGTAGGCTACACCCTGCGGGTGAAGTTGCGCTCAAAATCTGGTTAATAATAATTTTAACTACGCCGTAATCACAAATTGACGTAAATTATTGGAAACCATGCAAGTTTACACGCTTACGTGGAGTTACGAGTGCTCTCGTTAATCTCATATACCCATAATCAAAAACGATGTGACCGAATATTTAAGCCTATTACGAGTACCTACAGCAACGTCATCACATGGCATTAATAAATTATTGCAAATGAAATTTAAAACGGTATGTTGTAGTTACTGATGAATGCGTTATATTTTAAATTACACGCTTCATTTGGTCACAGTGTAGTCGCTATAACATTCAGGGATTATTCAATCCAATTATTAAACGCTATAAGCGGTGACAGCCCAGTGGCTATCGAACTCGCATCTCACTCGAGCGCAGCTCGAGCGGTCGAGGTTCATAACCCAAGCGGCACGCACCGTTGACTTTTCTAAGTTATTTTATTTATTTATTTATAAACCCTTTATTATACCTAAATATGGTACAAAAGGCGGACTTAATGCTAAGAGCATTTTCTGCCAGTCAACCTTTGGGCTAAGCAGAGAGAAGCTAAGGCGGTATATTTATAGTTATGTGCGATTTAAGAAATTAAATGACACTTGCTATAACGGTGAAGGACACATGGTGAGGAAACCTGCATGTCTGAGAGTTATTCTTAATGTTCTCGAAGGCATGTGAAACCTAATCCCTCATTCCCTCCCCATTTTGAGAGGAGACCCGTGCCCAACAGTGGGACAGTAAAAAGGGTAGTGGTGATGGTGGTGATTTACAGTCACGGATAGTTTTGCTTACTAATCAATATGTATTTTTTACTCCTGTCACGGTGCTATGGTATACCCAGTAACAAAGGTGTTTTGTCACCTAGTACAGGGGCCCTTGCCACTATCATGTAATGACACTTATGTTAATCAATAAAGCCTTTTTTTCATTTATTTTCATATGGAAAAGTTAGTGTTATTGTTTTAAAAATATAAGATAGGAAGGAACATGCAGCAGACAAAAAAACTCCTACCGTTGTCAGACTCGGACTGGTTATACGATGCAGAAAAATCGCCCTCAAAAACCTAGGATTGATTTCACTGGCCAATTTTACCGCCGCTATGGGGTAGCATGTTCGCCGGCGCGTTACGACACTTTGTGGGTATTTCGGGAATAATCCATCCAGGTTCCTCGTTCGCCGGACTCGCCGGGATAGTACACCGGAGTTGCGTTAAACTCGATCAAACTGCCAGAGTGCACCGCACGTGAGCATGGAGCTAATTATTACTTTTTAAGTCCAATTATAATGCACGGAAACATTTTCTAGTGATGTTTAAAACTTAGTCGTGGTAAACGGCTAAGGCTATTTGTATCATGTAGCCGGTTTATAACAATTCAACTAAACCTTTTTAATATTTTTTGTATCCCCACCATTTTTTAAAATAAATAAACAACATTTTGGGTGGGACCTATAATTGTCGCTTGCGATATTAACTGGATTTTGTGTCTGGCCGAAAGCGTTGTTAGGCACAGACCTTTAAGGTTTTACAAAAATTAAAATAAATAAATAGTTCATTATGTTCACACTTTTCTTATTTATAAATTCAATACTTTGACTTTATAAATTCAATACTTCGTTAACTGAACATTTTAGTGTTACCTGTTAAGTATTCCACTATTAATACTTTATAATTTAACTACACTAGTTTACATACTCTACGAAATGAGAAAACAGCAGTCCCGGCTGGATAAAATTGAGATAAAAATTCAGCTTGGAAGCAAATATTATGAAAGTGCATTTCTACAATAATTAAAACGCGGAGGAATATACAAAAACAATTGGGACAAAAAATTTGGAATCCATTGATCAACTTGTTCAAATATTTCATAGGTTACGGAGCATAAAGTGCCAAAGCACACAAAATCCATATAGGAACCATACATTTTCGGGATTGTAAGGGTTTATGCTACATGCATAGCATGTAGCATAAACATTTGGCATTTGTGCCTCCTGCACGGCCCATGATTAGGGAAATTGGCTCTGGTGCTTCAACCATAAAATAAAATCTTCGTCAACCCGTTGTTCATTTCATCGTGGGTTTTGGATGAGAATTGTCTCTTTCCCTGTTTATAATACTGCCAAATTTATTACTGGTTAAGACTTCAAGAGTAAATTTCTTTTGTAAAACACATTTGAACCAAATATTTCTGCCTGCTTGTTTAATATAAGCCGAGTGGTCGTAGACCCGCGTAGCGGTGCTCGTAGCACTAAGAGGCAAGGCAAGTAACTTGAACGAAGTTCAGTGTCTCGAAGTTGTTTTGAAATATTATTAATTATTATTGAAGTCCGAATAAAAGGTACGGATACCAATATATATTCAAATCACAATATTCTTCTTTTTCTATGAAAACTACTGTAAGCCAAAAATCGTGTCATATTTAAACCAGTTTTTGTGTTCGTAGCGCCGCGTAGCGCTTGTAGCGGCGAGTAGCTCGGCTGAATATGAAGCTTCAAACATTGTTCAATATTTATTTTTTCCCCGTTCATTTTTTACACAAAACTCCGGTAACTGTTCACTTGACTGTATCAATTTCGTTACAGTTTTTATGTCCGAGAAGCATCTTCCGCTCGTTAATTAAACTCTATGTTTGGAATAGGTTCTGCCATTACAAGTTTTATTTGAGAACATGCATTAGTTATATTTTTATACTGTAAATATTTGTCGATATAAATTTCCATCCACAAGATATGTTGCGATTTACATTTTAAAATGTCGACATAACGTTGTATAGTATACGGTCGTGTTTAAGATATTTAGTAGCTTAGTTATTGCAATAGACAGCCTATGTATTGTTCACAACCTAATGTATTCCTAATATACAATCGTTCATTAATTCCTATCTTATACCATGGTGTCAGTTTTACGTCATCTTCTATAATGGCAAACTCTAGGCGACCACTACATGTCTTCTCAGTCACATGAACGTCAAGGCGTGCGAGCGTTTATGCGAGCCATAAGGTCATATTTATAATAATAAGAGTAGTTCGCCAATGTCCATAACCGTTATCGAAAGAGGACGTGCGAATGGGTTCCATAATTGAATAACTTGTTCGACCTTACCCTTTCCCTGTAACGCCACTACGGCTGCCTTATAGAATGTTTTCTACCTGAGAAAGCGGTCGAGGAAAATTAATTTATTTGCTCTACAAACTGTGTGCCGATCAAAACCATTTGATTATTTTTTACTAAATATAGCATGAAATTTTACTTATCTGTAACAAATATCTACTTATAAATTTTTGTGTTGAAAGACAATTTGAACTCTTGCTTTATCTTGTTATTTAAAAACTAGAGCAAGAATAAAGTTCATGAAAGAGAGGAATTCAATAAAAACCTCGTCCAGTTATACAACGATTTGAAATATTAAAGTAGGCTTAGAAATGAGAAAAAAATGTTTTATGCAAATAGCGAGTTCTTTATAAAAACTTTTTATAATATAAAATAGTAGCTTGTTGAAATAATTATGAATGAATTTGATCAACTAGCTATTTATCAACTCATTTCAACTAGAAATGGGATGATGTGATCTTTGAATAGCTCAGCAGATTTTCTTACTCTCTATTAAGTCACGATTCAAAGTAAAGTAATCAAACGTCGCGCATATAATACCCCTCTTTTTCTCCTCCTTAGGATAATAATAGATATAAGAACGAATGGAAGGAGTAATCTAACAAAGTATACCTATTCTTTACTTTTAATTCATTCTACCTACAATTTATTAACCCATATGGTTAATAAAGTTCTTAAAAAGTCCTGTTCCTATAAACTTCCTGTAAATACATGAATATTGAAGCTTCATTAAAAGTTTTAAACTTATCAGACCATTCAAATGTACAAATAAATAAGCGGTATGTAAATTTCAGAGTTCCCAGATTGTTGTTCCATACTTAATAACGGTCACGAAAGTAATTCCTTTTATCTATCTCACCAGGTATAGATGGAAATAAAATATGAAGTGAAATATTTAAGTTATACAATTATTATATCGGTGGCGCTATGCCTTAAGACAATCTTTGAGAGTATGACTGACCTTAGCATTTCGTGATTTACATATCAATCAATCTCCGAATATTAGAATCCGAATTGAGTTTGGATAGCGCCATCGTCATACTAATTGGATAATATTAAAATTGCAGATGGCTTCAAGTTAATAACGAAGATTTTAGGAATCCAATTATGAGACTTTAAGGGAAGGAAATAAATGGTTTCAGTTTAGACTTACTGTATTTGAAATTAATCAAATCTCTACGGTTTAACAATTAAATAACATGGATCTGTTACCAATTACCAACCTACTGAACTTAATTCCTGTCGTATGTGGAATACGGCACTACGTTATACGGCGAACTAATTCACGGAATTTAGTGAAATCCCTGATGATCGAAATCGAATTTGTGTACTAGGTACGTATACAATGTACTACGAGTACATTGTATACGTACACGTAACGTGATTATTTTTACGTTTTCCAACATAAATAATGCTTCAATTGAAATGTAACAATACCCATTGCGAACCCTTTCAACTTCCGAGAACATTAAACAGGCTTTGACTAAATAGAACAACGATGGAATTTCGATTATGCCTAGCTTTTTGTTAGCTTTTCACGAAAGTTTTTATGGTTTTATGATACCTAAATAAGTATTATAACACATTTGCTCGTAAAGGGTCTCTTATTACACCAATTTCAATATCGTAATGTATCTCATTACCGCACTTGTGCGGTAATGTAAAGTAAAACGCACTTGTGCGGTAAGTAATGATTTCTTTTTAAAAAGTTCACGGTTTATCAAGCAAGATGCTTCGTCTAAAACGAACGATACTTTTTTCAATCTTAGCAAAGAGTTTTTATGTCAGAAAAGTGGTCAACATCTTATGAATAAAATTAACTTTGGGAGATAAAATATAAAAAATAAACAATTAATTCTTTAATTTAATTAATTTTGACAATAAATTACAATAATTTATCTGTATCAAAAACAAAAAAATATTAATTTACTTTATTAGTAATACTGGCTGTTTTTGTGTCTTTGCCTTAAAAAAAAAGTGCTGATGCGCGCGCATCGTTTTGTGAACAAGTAAAAATTAATCCGCGCGCTTTTACTTTTCGTTGCATTGTTTTTATTTGAAAATGTCATCAAGTAATGATGAATTTATTAATTTATTTCCTCGCAAATATGTTATAAAACGTCGTATGACACACGTGCGCTTTGATAATTACAGCCTCTGCTTTCTTGTAGCCCTCGCCAACGGCTCGGGCTAGCAATATCGCCTCGGCTGTAATTTTCAACTTACCGCACTTGTATCATAATGTACTGTGATAAAACCTATAAGTATGATAAATATATTAAGAGGCAAATTAACAAGCTTCAAGCGAACTGTTGCGATCCGATTACTAAATTAAATTAGCAGGTTTTCTTTCACTGTTAACCGCTGTATTCAGAGGGTATCTACTGGATCGGGATCGGGAGCTGTGGCGAGTTTGTCAGTTCGTTAGTGAATATGACGACTGCGGCGGGGACTGTTAGTGAAAGCTAGTCCTGTTAGTTGATGTTAGTAAGAGACTCGTTCTGAGTCGATCACAGGTGTGTTGCTAGCCTTGAAGACTAAGATGGTCGCCTCTAAAGAAGTATAACCGGAAATATTGTTATATTATTGTGTTATTTTATATTTTACTCTATGTAAACAGGGCGTACTCGTGGTACCAGCACATTCGCTCTCACGGGGACCGGGTGGCCAAGAATTACTCGTTCTACACCGTGATCACGGCCAACGAGACTTCCCCTAAGCCGTTGCGAGATCTAAGGTAATTATTATACATTGAAACTCTTGTCGTGGCTCCAGGCCATATATGAATAGCCAGATAGTGTTATGCCGCCCCAAATTTTTTGAGCTGTTTTGTGTCCTGCTTTGCAATGCACGTGAACATAATCATCGTTAAGCCATGTCGAAGGGCTTCGGGTTGCCTTAAAAATTAAAGCAAACCCAACGCTAATGGGTACATTGATATGATACCTGGTGACAACCCTAATTTACCAGCGTCGCCAACACTATATAAGTATTATTGCATGTGCGCACGCGTGGACAGGAAATATGTTTTATATTTGTTATGATATTTTCTGTTTCTGTGTTATTTTGCTGCTTTTCAGCTTTACCCTTATACTGTGATAGTTCTATAGGTACCTACCGAGTTATTATCTTTTTACATATGGCTATATAATATATAATAAATATATGTATGTATAGTATAACTAACAAAAGACATAACTTAAATATGTAATTATAAAGTTTTCCGATTGCGTGCTTCGTATCTATCTATCTTATCGTGAAAGAGCGCTGGCTAATGAATTGTAAATATTTCACTTCATGATTTAATTCTTTATTCCAACAACGATATTATCATTTATAAAAAATATTTTCACCAAATGTTATAAACTGGCAATATTATAATAATATGTTCAGAGTTCACTCACTCAGAGTTGAATCACTATTCATATAGTCTGTAGTCATTATTAATAAGGTATGCCTCAATATTACAATGCAGTTATAACTAGTTTTACTAATAATTTCTAGTTTTCCGAACTGCCATCCAATTTTTCTTCATATAGAAACAACACACTTTTCCTAATTAAGTAACAATTTTTAGGTATATTTGAAAACCGCTGAAGTAGTTTTAGTGTTTGAAATTATTGTTATTGAACAGAATCCAACAATTTTGAACTATTTTTTCTTTTCAACATTAACGAATTGTAATAAAATCTGGCGTACATTTCAAGACTATTGTGTTTTCCGCCTCTCTGGTTACTTTAATTGAGATTCCCATAGTGAACTCGCGGCAAAACAAACATGTAGAGAGACTAAGTACCTCGGCTAGGTACTTTATGATCCCAAAGTAAATGTAGTCTTTTCTCACAAAATATTAGTACAGTACTCCCAAATTAATAATGCGCATAGAAATCTTCGTTACTGTTCGGCAAAGGTCGTATTCCCCGAGCGTCGGAAGACGATATGTGTATAGAGTGGTTAAGTGCATTTTCTTAAAAATGGTTTTCAAACACAGGTTTACATTACACGGTCCTGAATTTTTTTAAAATAACCATCATGGTCTCTTTCGAAAACATTGGCTTCATTTAAGAAATAAAGGTACACATTAAATACTATTTGCCGTGCTTGTGACTTAAGCGGCTTTCCACGTTTAAATTTATCCATTCTGGAAGTATTAGGCATATTTTATTTCTTGTATTATTGCATTATGTACTAATATACTTTCTAATATTATTTATTCCTATATTGTTTTATATATTTGTTTCTTTATGCATGTGTATCTTTCTATTAAAATGTATATAAGCCTAAATCTGATTTTATAAATGTTTTTTTCTGGTACTTAATATGTATTTAACGTGTGTAAAAATGTTAGTGTAGGCGACGCACCTTAGAAAAATATAAAGCTTAATACTTTTGAGAAAAGAATAAAGACGTCAGCTGTCACGCTGAAGTAACAAAACGATTCGGTGGTTTTATTTATTTCCATCGCCAACAGTTAGTATGTTATTTTACAAAATAAACTATTTCAATTTGAGTAAGATAATTAAAGTTGAAATTAAATTCACCTTTGAAAACAAAACCAAGAAGGGTGTGTAATAGCAGCTCTTTAAAATTCACCAGTATATAAAGACGACTGACGGACCTTTGACTGACCGGCGACAGCCGCCGACCAACCGAATTGTTTTCAATTTTTTCACATGATTTGACATATGACTTTGACTCCTGTTTCTTTCGAACAAGGTGCAAAATGCAAGTGCATTGTTGAGGGCTTTCTCCGATTCAATGATTCGGGTGTTTCCGGGAATACGACAATTAGCGAAGATTTGCATGCGCATTATTAATTTGGGAGTACTGTAAAGTGTTCTGACACCTCGTTTGTCACTGTCACTGCAGCTGTTTCAAATTACAAAGTTTCGTTCTTAGATTAATTCTAAAGGGAATTGTTTTTCCGGTCGCTTGGTATTTAAATTATGCTAGCTCATGCTCGTAACCAAATGTGGATGAGAAGTATCTGTATATAAATGCTAAGACATAGCAGTTGTGTACCAATTTCTCCTGAGTTTTTTAATGTTTTTTTTTTAAATTTTAATGACGGACAAACAGGCTTAAGAATCTCCTGATGGTAAATGGTCTCAGTTGCCCATGCGACACCAGGGGCATCACATGTGCGTTTCCGGCCTTGAAGGATGCCATTCACACTCTTCTTGAAGCGCTTCATGTCATATTACCGATTCTATTTACCTTATTGACGAGATTTCGTGATATTAAAAAAAAAGGTTAAAGGCGATTGTCGTTATTTCCAGAAAATATTCATTCTTTATCCTGCTCTTGTTTCAAATATAAACACCAATTCAGACAGGCCAATTAAGTATAAGTACGACTATAAACGGCTTGCTACGGCTCATAACCTCCGTTTTACCACAAAGTAGATATTAGGTACAGAGATTAAGTTTCATAGGAACGTGCAAATCGGTTGCACTCCTACAAGCACGCGGGACATCTATGTGTGGCCACTGGCCGCTTGTCGCGTACGCGGCGAGAGTGGAAAAAACCGGTTGACGCTGTCACATCAAGTTGAAAATCGCAGGGTAATCGCTACGCACATTGTTGGTTTTGTTAGTTGCAAGTTTGAATATCTATATAATAAAAATGAATCGCAAAATGTGTTGGTAAGCGCATAACTCAACAACGCCTGGACCAATTTGGCCAATTCTTTTTTTTAAATGTTCGTTGAAGTTCAAGGATGGTTTTTACGGCAAGAAAAATTTGAAAATTCATCCCCTAAGGGGGTAAAACGGGGGTGCAAAGTTAGTATGAAGCTTTGCCGTTTTTGAAGTTAGTGAATGTGTAACGCGAGCGAAGCTGCGGACGTCCACTAGATATAAATATAAAAATAAATATAAGTATGTATAAGTATAAGTACAAGTACAAGTACAAGTACAAGTACAAGTACAAGTACAAGTACAAGTACAAGGACAAGGACAAGTACAAGTACAAGTACAAGTACAAGTACAAGTACAAGTACAAGTACAAGTACAAGTACAAGTACAAGTACAAGTACAAGTACAAGTACAAGTACAAGTACAAGTACAAGGACAAGGACAAGGACAAGGACAAGTACAAGGACAAGGACAAGGACAAGGACAATTACAAGTACAAGTACAAGTACAAGTACAAGTACAAGGACAAGGACAAGTACAAGTACAAGGACAAGGACAAGGACAAGTACAAGGACAAGGACAAGGACAAGGACAAGGACAAGTACAAGTACAAGGACAAGGACAAGTACAAGGACAAGGACAAGGACAAGGACAAGGACAAGTACAAGGACAAGGACAAGGACAAGGACAAGGACAAGTACAAGGACAAGGACAAGGACAAGGACAAGGACAAGGACAAGTACAAGGACAAGGACAAGGACAAGGACAAGGACAAGTACAATTACAAGTACAAGTACAAGGACAAGGACAAGTACAAGGACAAGGACAAGTACAAGTACAAGGACAAGGACAAGTACAAGTACAAGGACAAGGACAAGTACAGGTACAAGTATAAGTATAAGTATAAGTATAAGTATAAATATATATACTCTAATATAATAGACTAGCTTTTACCCGGGGCTCCGCCCGCGTGGTCAAAGGGAATTAACAATGACTTGTGTATCATATACGTGATTCAGAACTTGAAAATGAATTTTACTAACGCCATCTATTAATAACATTCGGAACTAAATATCTATCAAATAACAAAACATCGATATCTTCCCATGGGGATGTTTTACCGCGGTAAAAAGTAGCCTACGTCACTCTCCACCCTCCTCACTATGTCGACACACAAAAACAATACCATATACATAATAGCTTCCTTGCGACGTGAAAGCCGGACAAACAAACAAATAAACAAACAAACAAACACACTTTCGCATTTATAATATTAGTATGGATATAAGATAAAGATATAGATATAAATCTAATATATAAAATTTCCATGTCACAATGTGTTGTTTGTTGCAGTACTCCTCCGAAACGGCCTTACCAATTTTTACCAAATTTTATATGCGTATTCAGTAGGTCTGAGAATCGACTAACATCTATTTTTCATCCCCCTAAATGTTAAGGGTAGTCCATCCCTAATTTTTTTTTTTTAATTTTTAGACAAATTTTTATTTTTGTATTTTTTTATGATACAACATTAGAAAATACATACAACCCTGAATTTTCAACCCTCTACGATCAACTAAAAATTATTTATATGGCAAAACAACGTTTGCCGGGTCAGCTGGTCTAATATAAAAACGTGGTATTAATAATAATGGTTGTATATTGTACTGTGTGTATGAATAATGCTAGAAAAAATAAAAATATATCATACTTTAACCACACTTTAACTATCCCAAGGAGTGCAATAGGTAAGTAAATATTTGATTATTACTTTTTCAAGTAAGTACCTTTATTTTACGGAATTATCCTTTTTTTAATAAGAAATGTGTACTACACGGTGTGTTTTTACCTTTTTATTATTATTACAAGCTTTTACTAAACATTTGTAGGTATGTGGGTGGGTTGGTACGTACTATGTGTTTTAAATTTAAGTATTGCAAGTGAGATTTGAACCACATCCAGATGTCTTATTGAACTGAAATTTTTCCTGCGTAACTTCGGTGACAGTACAATAATATGATAGATTATAACCTGACGCTGCAGCTAGGATTTGATATGCCATGTGAGTGTTTCCTGATACATTACTTGAAAAAACTATATATTAGATTTAGAATTTTCCATACCATAAAAATAAATAATAAAATATTAAAAAATTAAAATTATAAAAATAAAATTATTAGAGTAAGAAATTTGTAAAGTATGTTATTTTCTATTTTCTATTCTGTATTGGTTCTTATTGTAGTATTCTTTTTATATTCTGAATAATAAAACTATTTAACAAATGATTTCTTTAATTTCTCTTAACCTGTTGTGACAACCCTACCAAAATAGGTAACAATTTTGCATGTTCTTAAGAAGCTTAATCTCTGTACCTAATATCTACTTTGTGGTTTTACCATAGACCTATTTTCTAATAATGATACTTGAAAATCAGCACTAAATAAAAATATAATTTCCCTTTCCATTTCTAAGTTAAATTGAGACTAGAAGTTTTTATATCATTCAGCCTCAGCCGGCATACTAATAATCGTAAATGAAAGCGTCTAAATTTAAAAATGAGCGCAATAAAGAAGACTAAATCGATTTTGTTGTTTAATTTCCCCCATTGAGCCGCCTCATTGCCGCCGAAAGTTTGTCGAAACGCGAACGGAAGTGCAAAAAGTGCCCTCGAGCCACACGCCTTTGCATCGGTCCGAGCGACACTTTCCCGATACTCCATTCGATAACTGGAACATGCGGTATACTTAATACATTTTATATACACCTTCTTACACATGATGTATGATGAATATCTGGAACCGTTTTTAGTATGTACCTAACTGTGTAATCCATTTTTGGCCCTAGTATAAAATTTCGTATTATATTGTATAACCTATTGTACTTTTATAACGCTGTTGGATTGCCTATTAAATAAATAAATAAATAAATAAATATAGTAATACCTAGTATTAACAACTTCCTTCAGTCTTAGCAATCATCAAGCACTTCATCGTTAAATAACAGCAGCATTTAAAATCAGCGCATGAAAATGTCTAGTTAATGACAGGCCCGTTGGCGCAATCGGTAGTGACCCTGTCTGTTGCGCCAGGGGTCGTGGGTTCGAACCTCACTCAGGACAAATATTCGTGTGACGAACACTTGTATTTGTTCTGTGTCTGGATGTTAATATTATCTATTTAAGTATTTATTTAAGAATATCTATGTATGTATATCAGTCTCTGACTACTACAGGCTCGCGCCTACTTTGGGGTCAGATGGCCGTGTGTGAGAATGTCCAAGTTTTTTTTTATAATGTAGTCATCACTACATTCCTGTTATGTTTAGTTCTAAAGTAACTCGTTTTCTGTGTGACGTGTGCTGACGGGATACTTTATCCATTGTTACCTTTACTACTTGTACTATTATTCTGTGCCTTTACTTAATATATTAATTGTTATGTGAACATTGTAAGGTTCAGCAAATTCATTCATCAATAAGCCCCTCATTATTTACACCCACGCTATTTGTACACTAATAGACAAAAGTGATGAAGTATGCTCTAGACCTCCCGCAACAGTGTCTGTGGGAGAGACCCGTGCCCAGCAGTGGGACGTCTATGGGTCAGCGAGCGAGAGGCAAAAGTAAAGCCCTTGATAAAAACAAACTTGATCCAATGAATGTTAATATTTAAGCCTCAGTCGGCATGCTAATAATTTTGTAAGTAAAATCGTATTGCACAGTAACCAAAAGTCCAAATTAATTTTGTTGTTAAATTTCCCGCAATAAGTCGCCTCATTGACTCTTAAAAGTTTGTAGAAACGCGAACGGAAGTACAAAAAGTAGGTATGGCCCCGAGCAACACGGTTTTGTAACGATTCGAGCGACAGCTTCCCGATATTCCATTTCGTTAAACATTCTTCTAAGTCGGTATATTGGTACACTTAGCGTGTTGATAACTTCGCAAGAACGATTTCTATTTGGAATGCTTCATTTTGTATTATTTTATATCTTTGATCTAATACAGATTTTTTCCAGATGTATCTATCTAAAAATTATGGTAATTTTATTTTGTCTAAAAATTATGTTAATTTAACATGATTGATGTTTAGTATGATTAAATTAAACCATCCATTTAAGATTTGATACTGAAATAATCCCTAATTGCAGTCTCAACGAAATCTGTTTGATTGATTGGATGATTCCAAAATAAAGTCAAGGTCTTAATCATCTGGATGGGACTTTGGAAACTGAAGATGTCGTCTACTCGTACGTACACTATTGCACGGGATTTCATCAGCCTAACATTGCATCGGGCACTTATCTGAGTAGTGTCGGCCCGCGGTTCTAAAGCCTCTGAATTGGATGTTGCAAAACATCCCAGTCTGTATACGAACTTCTATCATAAACATCTTAATATATTATATATATTTCTTGTGTACGTGTGTATGACAGTGAACTCCTCCTAATAGGCTGGATAGATGTTGAAGAAATTTTTTGTGTGTGTTCAAGGGGATTCGAGAATGGTTTATATTCACAATTTAGTCCACTAGAAAATGTTTTTTAAAATCTATTTTAGTATTTTTATTTTTAAAAGTCGTTCATTGAAATGAAGTGTCGCGTCACTTTGACATTTCATATAGCATAACAACGTTTGCGGGGTCAGCTAGTTACCCTATATAATTCATAGAGTGCATCGCGTAACCAAAATTTCGATTTTCTAGCCTATTTCGTATGTCATGTTTGCACATATTCTCGTAATTTTGCTAAGAGTTACAACACAATGGAAATACTCCAAACTATACGACATCCCGGAAGACAAAACGGAAAGTGTCTCTTATAATCGCGGGCAAACGGAAATTTCCGGGTATCTCGGGGGATTTCATCAGCCACACACTGCATCGGATGCTTATCTGATTAGTGTCGACCCGTAGTTGTAAAGTTTCAGAATTGGGTGTTGCGAAACAACCCAGTATAATTCTACACCCATTGAACCGTTCCTATCAGATTGCGGCTCTGGTGTTGTGTACGTCTACTGCAATCGCGATAATTACCACGAGGCAATTAAGGAAAGGGGAGTAAGAAAATAACGTGTAGGAGGAGTGTTTCTCAGTAAAGCTTTTTATTGCTGTAGATTTTTACTTCGAATATAGGTAGGTACAATGTCTTCCTAGGAACTCCACATTATTTGTAAGCTGAAAATCTTTTGTGAATACTTGGGCAGTTTTAATCATATTAACAAGACCAGCTTATATAAAATTGCGCGTAAAAGTGCATTTTAATAATACTTATTATACAACAAAACCATCACACGATATAATTGAAAACGTTTTTTTTTATGTCTATTTCACAAGTTATTTTTAACTATTTATTGCACATTGCTCTCACCATCGCTGTGCTCTGGTTTGACTGGCAGAGAATGCCCGCTAGCTTTAAGTCCGCTATTTCTTTACAAAATATTAAATATAAATAAATAAATTTTAAGCTTCTTATCAGAAGGTCATGAAGAACTATTTTCTTTTTAGTTAAAGTATCGAACCCTTCCCTCGTCCCACGAACCTCGCACAATTGCTGTGTCCGAACGAGTCCGCTTAGGAAAAATATAGCAAGCGGACCGGGCGCGCCCTGTCGCAGTCGCTGAACACTATTGCCTGTTGCCTACTAGACGCCCGTTTTGCAATACTATTCGAGGCCCCATTCCTCAGCAAATTGTCAAATCGTGAACATGTTTGCATCCGAGATAGTACATATATTATTAAAATTATTACTAAGCAATCGTATATTTAAACATACTAAAAAGGAAGGGAAGGAAAGGAGCGTGGCGCTGCCACTTGCAGTATTTCGTTACATTTTTTTTATTTTATGGATACAAGATAGCAAACGAGCTTGCAGCACCACCCATCCGCTGCCGCCCATGACAACTGTGACTGACTTTGAACAAGACTCAATTAGGGACTGGGATGGTTAGTCCAATTAGTTGAGAGAGTTAATTAGAACATTAGTTGGTCAGTTCGTTAGTAGGTATGAGGACTGGGGACTGTTAGTGATAGTTAGTCCTGTTAGTTGGTGTTAGGTGAGTACTTGTTAATAGGAGTCTCGTTCTAAGTCAGTCACACATGTGTTGCTACCCTTGAGGACTAAGACGGTCGCCTCTAAAGAAGTGTAACCGGAAACCACACCTTTCCAAACGGACCATAATTGCTTTAAAAACAATTATTACACGGCAGAAATGGTACTAGGTACCGTGGCGGGCGATGGTACTGCCCCGGGCGAAGTGAAGCGAGCGCCACACGTTAAATCTCACAGCGCTCCATCCGCGCGCCCAATCCGCATCCTATTTCAAGTCCCTTATTAGGCTATGGTTATGCTGGGTCTCATTTCCAATTTCTATGTGCACACTGTCATGGAGGTTTTAGCCGATTCAGTTTTAGCAGTAGAGTAGAGTAGTAGAGCATTAGAGTTTTAGCCGATTATCTGATTCAGATTCAGAAGGCACAGGAACGGTCGGAGTGGCGTCGTTTAGGAGAGGCCTATGTCCAGCAGTGGACCAATAAAGGCTGATGATGATGATGATGATGATGTGCACACACCTTCCCCCAGGAACCGCTGCCTGAACCCGGGCAAGTACAGCCACTACCTGGACCGCTGGCTGGCGGAGTACAGCGCGCACCAGCTGCACATCATCGACGGCCAGCAGCTGCGCTCGGAGCCCGCCGCCGTCATGAACACGCTGCAGAAGTTCCTCAAGATCACGCCGCACGTCGACTACAACAAGCTGCTCAAGTATGTATATAATCCTTACTCATATATAAACTAGTGGACGCCCGCAGCTTCGCTCGCGTAGATTTAGACCCATTAACGACGTCTGCCCGCGTTCGGGTTGCCCACTTGACTTCAAAAACGGCAAAGTTTCATACTAACTTTGCACCCCCGTAACCCTTAGGGGGTGAATTTTCAAAAATCCTTTCTTAGTGCTCCCCTAAGTTATAAAAGGAACCCCTGTGCAAAATTTCAAGTTTCTAACCCTTATAGTTTATGCCCTGCGTTGATATGTCAACCAGTCAGTCAGTCAGTCAGTCAGTCAGTCAGCTTCTCCTTTTATATATATAGATGAAGCGGTGAAGGCACAGTGGCTATCGAACTCGCCTCTCACTCGAGCGGTCCGGGTTCAAACCCCAGCGGCACGCACCATGACGCACAATGACTTTCCAAGTTATGTGCGATTTAAGAAATTAAATGTCACTTGCTATAACGGTGAAGGACACATCATGAGGAAACCTGCATGTCTGAAAGTTCTTCTTAATGTTCTCGAAGGTGAAGTCTGCCAATCCGCACTTGGCCAGCGTGGTGGACTAAGGCCTAATCCCTCATTCCCCTCCCCATTCTGAGAGGAGACCCGTGGCCAACAGTAGGACAAAGAAAGGATTGTGATGATGATGATGATGAATATATAAATGGAAATGTATGTTAGTTGGTTTGTCGGTTCTCCTCTTTCTCCTATTTAATGGAATGGTAGATAGATCTGATTTTTGCACAGACGTAGTTTATGAGAGTAACATGTGTACTTTTAATACCGGAAAGTTGCATGGTTTTCGTGAAATGAACAAAACACTGATGTAATCGTTATATTTTTAATCGATAGTAAAGTATCGAACAAAATTGTATCTATTGATGGCTATCTCGGTTTAGGATTGGCCAAATTGCAGTTGCGCTCGGCGTTGCTTAATTCGATCGACCGGGTACAATCAACGCGAGCCCTAGGGCTATGAGCACTTCAAATGCCAGTACAGGCATTTAAAAAACGTTCATTTCTGGCCAGTGAATAATAAGGGCATTGAGTAGTCCCAGTCTAATTAACGAGTTGCTCAAGATAGCAATGTTGTATTATTTAACAATGCATTGTACAAATTTCACCGAATTTAACAGGATTATAGCAACAGAGTAACTTTGTGTTTAATATCGTCTATAATTACCTCAATGTGCTGAAATGTGTGTTAATTGTTGACCTTTTCCCACTTATTGAAGTAGCTAAGAAATTTTATAGCATTGAAATATGAAACAACCTATTTCAAGTTCTACTAAAACAATTATTGAGTAGTTACAAACATTATTAGGCTAATTGGAATAGCGTTTGCACAGTCATAAAAATTCTTATGGACTGTAGACGAATGCAATACACAAAGAGTCAGGTGAAAATCTGCCGTGCAATGAACCAATCGAAATGCGAGTTTCCGCGCTGCCATTTGTTTGCCGGCGACGTCGCATATGCAAACAGTGTACACACCTTTTTATGCATCACCGGGTTTGGTCAGTTTGTTTCTGATACCTACGTGACAATCAATATTTATTTTTAGTCCGGTCTGACTAGCTTCGGCCGGTCGCCGTGTTGAGAATTGCCGAGAATGATGGGATGAATGAAAATGAGAACGAGAATGCATATTAGACAGCAAAAGAACATGCAGCACCAACCATCACTGTCGCCCATATTAATAAGGATCAGTAAAATGTATAAATAGTGACATTCCGTTAGAGACTAATATACAAACTTACCTATATATTTTTTGACATACATACTTTAATAAATAATATTAACATCCAGACACAGAACAAATAAAAGTGTTCGTCACAATAATGTTTGTCTTGAGTGGGATTCGATCCCACGACACCGGGCCCGATTTTTGAGTTTCAGATATTCGTATGCGAAACATTTTTGTATGCTAATTTCATAACAAGTTACTTGTAGGGTTGCGAAAAGTAAAAATGAAAAAGTTCTTGAATGGTTGATAATGTTTAAAAATATAAAAATAATGATTGGTCCACTACTCTCAATTATAAAAATGCTACACCCCAAGGGTTATTTTATGTATGATGCTCCATGTGACTACATATGCAATAAAATATTGAATATTGACGTACGTAAAACATGCAGGACCTACGATTTTATTTAGTCACTTTTTAACATGACAGGTTCAAATTTAAAAAATCTCTTGCACTGTTCCATTTAAAACCCTTTTGTGAATACAAGTACAAACACAAACAACTGCGCGCAACACAATACCTAATCACTCGCTCCTCACGCTATTGCAATAATTCAGGAAATTGCTGTAATCAACGAGCGGTTATGCCTGTGTCACCTTGCTCGGCGCATTGAGAGAGACGATTCCCCTAATTGTCTGCGAGTCACACCTTAATTAGCTTTTGTCAATGCGCGTCCCGTTGCATGCCTTAAGAGACCTTCGTCGAGCAACAGGACTAACCACACACTCGCTTTCAAACAGCTACGTTAGTTATTATCTCTCTATGTAATTCAAATCACGCGTCAACGCTTGATATTATTGATTATTATCCTACCTACCTGGATATATGTATACCCTACCAATCGGGCATAAATATATTTACCAATACCCATACTAGTCCATACTAAGATATTGGGAATCCCTGTCCTGCCTATTCTGAATTATTAGTTAACTTGGAAATTGACTTATAGAGTTCGAGGGCTTGACCTCCTAACAAAATTATGTTTGATGGATTTGTCTCAGAGATAAGGTTCTGATATGCATATTATTTACAACGAACTGACAAGTCTTTATGGAATATATCTTGGTGGGCGTTATCCTACTGCGTTCGATGAGTGTATAAGTTAATTACATGTATTTATCAACGTGGCAAGTGGATGACTGCTTAAGTTCATCGTAAGATTTGGCAATATGGAGATGGATGATCGTAGAAGTTAATTTTGACCCTGTGGTTGTTACAAACATTTCATTTGAATAGTTCAAGTTGGAAACTCATATATTATTATATAAACCAATTGTAAACGTGTCAATAATTTTCAGTACCTTTGTATTGTCAATGTTCGGGTCCACATCTATTCCGATCATTAGGCAAATTACTGTCATCAATGCGGCTCTCTCGGCCGTGCTTTGAACATGGAACGCCGATTTCCCGAATGCCTTATTATGTCTTTGTTGATGTACCTACACTGTATTCATGCCGATTCTACGAGTATGCACTACATGATATATAATTGGCTGCGTGGCCATTCTTTCGTCTGTTCTGAGAAATATCTTACGATGGATTTCATGGATATTTTACTGCAATATGTGGATTACCGCTTCTTGAATAGTAAGTGTTCAAGTACATTGACTTGGGTGACTTTGATGAAAGTTCCCGAACGGTGCCAAGCTGAGTGTGATTTTTAGATGGACCTCTTATCCGTTTGTCCACCGCCGCGCCGCCGGCGTCAAGGGGACGTCAAAAAGAAACGAAATTGTCGAACCGAACGGCCGATCGTTTGTTCACCTGTCATGCGAGGTACGCTTCGGTCCGCCGGCAAGGTACAACTTCTTGGTGATTTTCTGAAATGTCACCTAACTAACCAAATTATCCCGAAAGTTACCTGGTGTACTTACATATATTTAATGCCTGATCGCAACACATAAAAGGGTTTCATCTGTAAGGATACGTACCTACACTTAGTCCCGAGTTACCAGTTTAACAATCGCGGTTGTCGTTTCTCAAAATCCGCATGTCATCTCCTTTCCGGTCGGACCCACGTCGGTCTTTGGGATACGTGTCCGTTCTGCGGTTGGTTTTACATCCATTGACGGGAGTGACGCCGGCTCGCGGAGTCGTATCCGGACATTCCCATCTCTAGCTACGATCTCGCAACCTCACTCACTCACTGGCTACTGGCCGTCATCGGCGCGCTTAATTTACATTTATTGTTCAAACATTGTAAATGTGCGATTTTAGCTACTCTGTGCTCTTGATAATTCAAGGCTGTCAGATACCTGATACCAGTTGTAATTTTTTTTAAAAAGTGAGTGCGTACAAAGTACACATGTCAGAAGTGAAACTTCTTTGGCTAAATATTCAAATATATCAAAAAAGAATAAGTATGAATATTCATTTGAAAGTCTTGTTGTTTTTTTTATTACAAAACTTAAGTTATGTTAGTCTTTATAAGTTTTAATTTCAATTTAATTTTCATTTATTGCCATATACACTTACAATATCTAAAATATTATCTTAAAATTCTAAGGCAAATAAGAAAAACTGCATTAGGCCTTAGTCCACCACGCTGGCCAAGTGCGGATTGGCAGACTTCACATCACCTTCGGGAACATTATGATGAACTCTCAGGCATGCAGGTTTCCTCACGATGTGTCCTTCACCGTTACAGCAAGTGAAATTCAATCTCTTAAATCGCACATAACTCAGAAAAGTCATTGGTGCGTGCCGCTGGGGTTTGAACCCGGACCGCTCGAGTGAGAGGCGAGTTCGATAGCCGCCGGGCTGTCACTGCTGTATATTATGTACCTATGTAATATTATATGATCGAGAAAATGCACCCGGCCGATATTTAACGCGAACATTTGTTCCAGGTACGACCCAAAGAAGGGTTTCTTCTGCCAAGCGGTGAGTAAAGAAAAAACTAAATGTCTCGGCAAATCGAAGGGGCGGGTGTACCCTCCGATGGAGGAGAGGGCGGCGAAGTATCTCAAGCGATACTACAAGACGCATAACAATGCTCTGTCGAAGCTGTTGGTGCGGCTCGGTCGCCCCGCCCCCGATTGGCTCAAAGAGGAGTTGATAGACGGATAGCACACCTCGCAACCTGAAAGGTTGGTACAAAATACTTCCCCGCCATCTCTCGTCAGAGTGTGCATCGTCGAAACACCGAATACTGACAGACTTGGGCCGAGCCCCGAACAATAGATACGTAAAATTGTTTCGAGTGTTTCAGTGTGATCTATTATCGTTGTTGACAATGTCTGTCTATCGAATCGTGTAATTAATGTTTTAAAGAGTGATCAGATGTTTTGATATAGTTCGTCCTCTTATATATGATGAGAATGAATTATTAACGATATTACTCTAAGATTAGTTTGTAATGTAACTTTTTTTTTCTCATGAGTGGATCGGCCGTCCGATTTAAATCGGTCACGACTCATTTTGCTTGCCCGAACTGAATGTAATTAATGTAATTACTTAGCCAGTCATACAGTGTAGGTATCACAGCGGCGTTATATTTTGCCGACGGCCGTAGGTGCTATACGTTGCAATATTACTGTTAATTTGCTTATCTTTTCACATTAATCGGTTAATGTTAACTTTTACTAAACAGCGATTCGAATCGATTAAAAACTTTATTGAATCTTTTATAAAATTCATCGACATAACCAATATTTCCGCTGCTTTCAATTTGTTAGGAAAGCGAATTAATCGATATTCGTTTCTCATTCCAAGCAATTGTCACGCGTACACGCTTAATTTAATTAAGTTTTTTTTTTATAGAACATTGTACGTACCTGATGTAACTTGTACATTGTATTAGTTAATTTTCGTGCGTGTTATCATGTTAGTTAGTTTTGAAAACGAGTCAGTCCCGTGCCATGCGAGACTCTGTTGTACGAATGGCACAAATTTTAATTATCTGCTCTGAATAAGAAGCTAGTCTTTTAATTAAGGTAACACGTCCAGAGTCCTTTGTTCTGCTGTTTGAATAGGAAAAATATAAGAGTGCTTGCACAATGACCTCCTTTAACTTCTCACTGTAATTGCTATAAGTGAGTCTGATTTAGATTAATTTTACATTGAGATAATCTTCATTTGAAGCATAAATAAAATGTAGGGCGCGCTGAATTAAACATATTATTATAATGAATTTTAGGAATATATTTTGATACGCATGAATTTATGGCCGAAGGGACTCTGTCTGGTATATTGTATCTTATTAAAAATATTATTACATGTCCGCTATAAGGCTATGGCCAAACCAACGGTATTGTTAATATATTATATTTTTAAATGTTCTAACTATCAATTTTGAGTAACGTGTTGTTGTGTAAATAGGCTATTGTTTTAATTTTTTAACATTTAACATTTCCACTAAATTTAGACGCAAGCTTAAATAAGTTCAATTTGAACAAATCTTATTAAAATATCAATTATGAACGATTGAGTAGGCAGTCGACAGTAACGTTGGTTTGAACAGAGCTCAATTTGTTGTAATAGATGTTGGTACTTAAAACTTTTCCAAACTTGTAAAAAGCTCCTTTTCTAATAAAACGTAGATAGAGTATGCAGAACTATATTACGAAATGGATATTTAATATAGAATAATTTATTATTATTGACAATGATTTTATAAGCGACTTACATGTTATATTTTCCGTTTTCCAAAGGCTTTGTAGAGTAAAGTTTATGTCTACACTTTCAAAGTTTTTAATTGTCGTGTTGAAGTAAACGCCTCAAGGGGTAAAGTGAACTAAATTATTGATTTTGTTACGGTCAAAACTTACTAAATATGTCAATTAAAAGTGATTTTGACTAATAAGACTAGAGGTAAAACCACTTTTGAATGATCTCTCGCAAAATAAAAGTGAGGTTTGACGGTTAATAATCTACTTGCTTCTCTGACCATTCGGTATTACTGGATGTTGTGAATTTAAAGGAATCGAGGGTTTTACTGTTGGTACGTGGGGATAAATTTAATTACAAAATTTCAATATATTTCTGACATAATTTATCTTCTTGTTGTTATAACGCCTTGGGCTTTTATTGTTGTATTTAATTTTAATCAAATAACAACAAAAAACGCCATTTAAAAGATTTTAAAATTCAAGTGTGAGGGTGTATAAATAAGCGCGTAAGTATACTGGCGTCTCTCTACCGCTACGCATATAATTTAAAACAGTCCTCTGATGCTTTGATTTTGATGTACTGCTTTAGCTCACACTGATACTGTACCCTACATGGTTCTACATACACAGATAATTATATTTACTGTTAGAAAAATGCACTAAATGCATCCTGTCGGTAACGAAATTTAATGTATGTATTATTTTTTTATTTAAATATTAATCTTTAATTTTTGGATTGTAAAATTAACTTCAAAGTATATGAACGCTGATGTATATATATAAAAAAAAGTATTTTTCAATGTTCTGAATTGGATAAATTCATAAATGGTGTCATGTGTTTAATGTCAAAACCAAAATGTCTTGAATTAGAAATAAATGTTTTAATTTGATGTTGGATCTGTTTCGTTTACTAACGATTTTTAGTTACAGCAATTGGCTGCTCTTTATATATTATGTGTTCAATGTAAGAATTTAATCTCTTATTTTATTAAATTATTTTAAAATTCTGTGCCTCTTTTTTTTTCAAATCTCTTTCTAAAATACGTGTTATATAAAGATAGAGAATAGAGATTTATTTCCATAGTCCAATTAACAAACACAAACGACAAACACTCGATAAATCTTATTTGCACAGAAATATGCTTTACCATTTTTTATGAACGAATTATATTAAAACCATAGTATAGAGTAATAAATCTATGATTAAAACCATAGATTTATCTCTAGTATAGAGTAATAAGTCTATGATTAAAACTGACAATAGTACCACTTGAACGGACGAGCCGGTTTTAATTAACGTTTAATCAAACAGGTCGCTGTTAGAATTTCTGGAGCGATTGAAAGTTTCATAAGTAATCTTCCAGTCAATGTTCTTAAAGGTGTCTCGAAAAGTTCTGAATGCGCCGATATCGTAGACTAATTGAAGGAGGAACTGAATTTGACTGGCGAGCAATATTATACACGATACAGATTAGATGTTATCGTGGAAGCGAACAACCTGCGCGCAATAAGGCTTTTATCTTAAAATTACCGACAGTGATGGATGACTGGCCAACGTTATTCATTTATCTGAGATCGGGCGGCCGATCCAGTCGATGCGCTTAGTTCGACACAACTCGTAGGTTCAGAGGTATATCACCACCAAAGGCAAGATACTGCTTCCTCACACAACAGTTGACCAGTTCTCAGATATAATACTGGTTTATGCTAGCTTATGATAACGGTGAAGGACACATCGTGAGGAAACCTGCAAGCCTGAGAGTTCTTCATAATGTTCTCAAAGGCATGTGAAGTCTGCCAATTCGTACTTGGCCAGCGTGGTGGACTAAGGCCTAAACCCTCCCATTCTGAGAGGAGACCAGTGCCCAACAGTGGGACAAAGAAAGGGTTGTGATGATGACACTAGCATCTACGCTATCTATGAATGAACAGTGGGCTTGTAGATAGGCAAGATTTCGGACAAATAACGAAACTAATGTCTAAAAACATTTCTTAAGATGTTTAGTCGTTTGCTTAGGCACTTCTTTTAAAGGTAAGATTTACTTATAGTACTGCTAACATATTACGAGCCAGCTCCTCCCTGGAAAGCCCTGAAGTTCTAAGCCCTCATACAACTCCACACTTGACAAACATAGGCATCTTCTCGTGCAATCCAACGGGTCGAAGTCATCAACACCAAAATATATTATTATTATTTAAAATCTATATTTATAAAAGGAGAAGGTGACTGACTGACTGACTGACATATCAACGCAGGGCCCAAACTGTAAGGGTTAGAAACTTGAAATTTTGCACAGGGGTTCCTTTTATAACGTTGGGGAGCACTAAGAAAGGATTTAAAAATTCACCCCCTAGGGGGGTAAATCGGGGGTGCAAAGTTGTATGAAACTTTGCCGTTTTTGAAGTTAGTGAATGTCTAATTCCACGCGGGCGAAGCTGCGGGCATCCACTAGTATATTATATTAATGTTGGTTGGGTTGATAGCAGAGTGAAGAGGTTACCGGTTGGTACATCGAGCGCCGCTCGCTGCATTAATTGGAACAACTTTGAAACTCCTTTCAGAAACTTCTGTATGAATATCCCTATTGTGTTGAGTAGTTCAGTACTGTAATAACTTATTATTCAATGAATATGGAAAACTCAGATGTCTATGATTATGAAGTCGAAAGTTTCAAGTAAAAACAATATTAACTTGAGTTATTGAGGTACCGTACCATATTCAATATACACTATTTCAGTGGTTCACTGCTGCTCTGTAATCTAAGAAAGTTAACTATGTCTCATTAGGCAATTCGAGTGCCTAGCCTACCTTCTGGAATTTTTTAAGCCTGCGACAAGGCTTTAACTACTAAAGCTAAATACGATTATTGCATAAACGATATTATTTGTCAAATCGATTCCAAAATAAATGTTTTATGTTACCTTCAATGACAAGCTAAGAAAGTGATTGCCTACTAATGCCTACTTACCTACATAAAGAGTCATAACAAACTTTTCGAGTTAATCTTTACGAATCTCGAAAATTGAGTTGATATCGATAGATAAGGTATGTAGATTCAGGTAAGTTTACCTTTAACAAAGTTTAAAAACGACGAACTTGGGCGTATGACAAGTACCGTGTGCCTACCTATCTATTTACATAAATATCATTAGTCCGCGAGCAAAACCTTTTACAGCAGCAGTGATGGTAATGAATTTCAACCATCAAGCGCTAAGGTGGTAGAGCCTATAGGGAACCAAATAGGTTTTATATGAAACCTAATTAGTTCCAAATAGAGTTCGCCCGGGGCAGTACCACCGCCTGCACAGTTGTCATGGGCGGCAGCGGATGGGTGGTGTTGCAAGCTCGTTTGCTATCTTGTATGCATAAAAAAGCGGTTTTGGAGACTTCCAGGATCTCTGGAAGGATGAACTCTGAGTCGACGAGTCTGAGGGACGATTTTTGAGAAATTAATAGGTGTATGTAGGTGGTAATTAGTTTATGTGTAACAGGTTCAGCTTATGGAAAAGCGAAAGATACATGTATATTGATATTTATAGTGGTTGGATGGTGACACCACTACCAAATACAGTATATTGATATTTATAGTGGTTGGAAGGTGACACCACTACCAAATACAAATACCATTTCTACCGTTTAATAATGCCATTATTTAGATAGATGTTAAATCATAAGGCAGAAACTGTTACCATTGAAGCTGTAGTAGGTATGCACTGCATAAGCAGCTGCATTCACACTTTTACAAATGAGCGTGAAAGCAGCCCATCAGTACATTTACCAGACACAAAGAAGCCATAATAAAATTGTTCAGGAATAACGGATAGGTTTGTTGCCGGAATCCGCAATCCGCACCGCACACTGAGTGGAGGCTTGGGGCTAAGTAGAAACGTATGACAAGTACTGACCTGGAAAGCCTTGCCCGTTCAATGCGCGCGTTTAACGGCAAAGCCACAATCGATGCCGTTTCCAATAAATAACGGAACTACACGACAATGTTGGAACATTTCTTTCTTTTCCAAACATCGCATTGAGTAGTCTAGTAAATTTTAATTTCTTGTTTCATATTCCTACAAATTGGATTAGGAGTGCGGTTAGCAGTGGAGGGATGGTTTTACCGTGGTCTGCTTAAGGGTTTCAACAAGTTTTCACCTGGACTACGAATCTACTAGTCCTCGCTAGCTTGCTCTTATTACATACTCGTATTTATAAAATAAAAAAGTTAAAAAAAATTATGCTACCTATATTTTTATTTTTACGTTACTTGATTGGGTTGGACGGTACACGAAAACAACTTATTTATTTAGTAATATGTGTAATTAAGCGCTTATTGATATGTTTAATTTAATTTCTACAGTGTTTCGACCAAACTGTACAAAATGAAGAAAAACGTTTCCCTACACAGAATAAGTCGGTACTACCTATAATATATAGTTGGTTTTTAATATAATGTTAAACCTAGTTTACACCAGCTATGCATATGATGAGGCAAGCGCCTCCGCGGCGAGTTACGTTCACCGCGGGGTCCCAGTTTGAATCCCGGCTGCAGATAAAATTATTTGTACCCTCGGGGCCATCCATCATGAGCTTTTAAGTCCTCTGCTGAACATAGACCAATCCGTTAACACTCATACTTGGGATCGTTGATGTTAATTGTGTTATGGATATCCTGTTCGCCCGCAACTCAGGCCCAACTACCGCGGGGGTGTGTTAATGTTTATTTATTTTATAACATGTCATCTGACCTGAAAACGATAACTCGCAAAGCACACTGAACTGTGGCGCGTGTCCGTAAAGCGGGGAACCGGTCGGTGGCGTAACTTTCCAATAAAACACGGAAGCTCGCAACGACTCCTACATCCTTAGCTCGGAAGTGGAACAGACGCCCTCAATTCAATAGAATAAGTTTTGTCTGCGATTGTATTGAATACTGATTGTGTTTAGGAGTAAGTACCTACCAATAACAAATATTTTAAAGTGCTTTTGTACGTGCTCTTATTTTTCTTTATTTAACATAACATCACGCGCATATTCCCAGAAGGTACAGGCAGAGATGAATAGACATCCACTTTTCATTAGATAAGTTTAGGTTAGACTATAGTCTGAATGTCGAATCCCACGCGAGCGAAGCAGCGGGCGCCCACTAGTTCGTCATGATGAAAATAGTTCTTAAATTATTTGTACCTATCTGTTTCTGTGTAGTTAAATATTATAATAAAGAACATAAACGCAGAGACTTGCAAAATCCTACGCTTCCGAGCAAAGCTTAGGGCCACCGGTGACTTTGATTACATACCCGGCTGAGCTTTGAGCTGTGCTTTTAGTAAGTTCACCGATGTGAACAGCTATAGGTGAACTGACACCGAAAAACAAAATTCATCCAATCTCGTGAAGCTATAAGCCCTAGAGGAATGTGACCTGTATCATAATGCTAACCTGCTATTTTTCAGCATAACAGCCCTATTTAACCAATTTTATGTGTCAAAACTGTTGTAAGCTTCTCAACTACTACGAGTATCAAACTTATTTAAGAGGGAGAGTTTAGGCGTAAAATCTGTCATACGTCTCAAAATTAAAGCCGAAATTTCTAACAATAAAGTTAGGCGGGCGGCACCTCGCTTGCTCAATAAATGTTCATCTACAGAGCACCAGACAATTCCAACTCCTACTAACTTGAGATCGAGTAGTGACCGTGATGTCATTTTCTGATCAAAAGCTTACTTTCATAATAGTAAATTATTATTTTTAATTTACAATGTCTAAAAATTTTAAATGTAGGTAAGTTGAAAATTTAGGTAATTATGTTATTTTGTCTTCCGTTGAAATGGATTAATTAATTTAGAATACAAACTGATTTCAATTGTAATTGAAACGTACAAAATAGCTTAGTGAATTAAGTCCACGATTACAAAGTTTGAAAGCGGGATCGGAGTTTCGACAACACAAATACTTAGTAATAAGTTGGGCAAGCCGCTCTAACTGTGTCGCGGCAGTGCGATGCGAACTTATTGTTGTACGCCTGCTGGATAATTACTCTTTTGGTCAGTTTCTAAAATTTTACTTCCAAAATTAGTTTAAAACGAAACAAAGTCACATACATGAGTAAGCGTACTTAAGATACTAGATGAGCGATTCTAGTTTCATGCACGCGTTGATTGCGCGGCATCAACGGCATTTGAAGTCTGTAAACCTAAACATGAACAGCGTTGTAGAATTGGTAGCCTTCACTTCTTGTTCTCGGATTGCTAAACATTGGGCAAATGGTTACCATCAAAGACATTAAAACGAGTTCAATGATTATCTTGAATATATGGTATCTAGTCAAAATAAAAATTGAACATCGATAAAAAAGACTCTTCGATATTTTCATACGGATCGTTAGATAAAACCCGTGGATAACACAAACTAAATGTTTGCATATAAGTTTTTGAACGTAAATCTAGATGGACCTATTTGCACTAACGCTTACAATGCTATTCAGCAGGATTCATAAGACTCTTTGCCCATGCTTGAAGGAAATTCTTGTTGTTGTCGTGGTTTAATCAGGTTATCAGCAATGTGTCATAAATTCATCACGTGATAAATACACTGCCAGGACAATAAGTGGATACAAATTATAATATAATATTGATTAATTCAAGGCAACAAAATTGCAATGCTTGATCAAAAATCACTATTTCCAGAATGTGTCACAAAATGGAAAATTGAAATAAATATTAAATTGATAGCTGCAGATCTACGATAACGATATTCGTGTCACTGAAATCACAACATCGCAAACGTTCAATTGTTACAAAATTGCGCCGTGAAGTATATTCCTAGGTTATCATAAGAGAATGTATATGAATTGTGAGGAATGTATGTATATTATTGACGCATAACTCGTTATTGCAACGAGTTTAAGGTGGATTTTTCGCTTGAACTACTTAACTTTAATACTTTATTAATAATAAAAATTTACTTAATTTAAAGTTTTTGTGGGAACTTTTTAATAATTAAATGAATCAATTATTTTTCTACAATTATATTTTGACCTGTCGGCCTACCTAATACAAACTGATGGTGATAAACCTCAGACTTACAAATGATCATTCCCAGTAAAAACTCCTGCCAGGACTGACTGAAACCGCATCTTGGCGGTCGTTTAGAGGAAGAGCTCTCGTTAGAAGGAAAGAGAGTATAATTGCTTATAAAGTTTGTAAATATATAAAAATAAGTCGTACGTGAGCTACTTACAGCTACATACGTAGTGCTTACGTTTGATCCGCTATGATAAAGAATACTAACAAATCTGTTACTAAAATTACATAGACAACATATAACAATTATCTCGTACTAAAAAATTGTGTTCTAGTCTTCTAGGTAATATCACCCTCTGTATAATAGGGGGCTGTAAATGCTCTCCGTGCACGAGACATTTTTATTACGACAGCGGGAAGAGTTTATAACGCTTTAAAAAGGATTTAATTTTATTCCATCTCTGGTAAATTTAATGTTATGACCATTAATATCCTTACATTTTCCAGTAAATTTAATTACTAATTCAAAAATGCATTTTTCAACTACGCAGGTACTTTGTGTGTCAAAGAAATGGCAGTGCCAGAGTTAATTGTTTAAATTTTTGTGTTTGTTGTTAAAGTATGTCTTATTAGACAACTAATTGGCATGATATCAACTAAGGTTATTGTAATAGACACGAAATGTCCTTCTTTTGAGAATTTGTACCTAAAGATTGAAGATTTTGGGTAACTATTACAATGTATTACATCAATAAATACTAAATTACACTCTTGCAATGATTTCCATCTATATATATAAAAGGAGAAGGTGACTGACTGACTGACTGACTGACTGACATATCAACGCAGGGCCTAAACTATAAGGGCTAGAAACTTGAAATTTTGCACAGGGGTTCCTTTTATAACGTAGGGGAGCACTAAGAAAGGATTTTTGAAAATTCACCCCCTAAGGGGGTAAAACGGGGGTGCAAAGTTAGTATGAAACTTTGCCGTTTTTGAAGTCTTTAGACGGGTAGACGTCGTTAATGGGTCTAATTCTACGCGAGCGAAGCTGCGGGCGTCCACTAGTCCAGTATGGAAATGGATCGCACACAATCCAATCGCCATGACATGTCCGACTCAATTAATGATGGGACTATCGAATTACAGTCTATCAACTTATTGTACGTCCAAATTACTGCGTTAACATCGACGTCACATAACATCGCGCGCTCAATGATATGCCACCAGAGAAACTAAATTTATAAGGTATTTATTTCATAGTTTGAGTATTTAAAAGGAGGAAATTATATTATTCTTCATTCTTCTGAGCTTTTTTTCTTTTAAAATAATGACTAAATCAGTAACATGCCTAATAGAGACTGTATTTTATATTGCTGCAGACTGTGTTCACACAGTGACAGAAACACCAATGGCATATAATATTGGTATAAATAATATTATAGTATGTTTAATAGTGGTATTTCAATACAGTCGTTATTGTCCGTACTTAGTCGTTTAAAGTTAGACTCAAACAACCGTGAAAATATAATGTTACTTTTGAAAGAACTATTCGAACAAGAGCCGAGTGGATGCTAAATCTGAACAAAAAACACCGGCGGAATAAAAGAAAGCTCGATCGAGAATAAATTCTTTCTGTGGAGTTTATGAAAGACTTACCCCGTTGGGATATCAGTGATTGTCTATAAGCAATCTCATTAGCACCATAACTTTACTATGAACCCGCAGGGGCCGGTGACGATAAATTTCCCCTTTTTCTCATTATAGCGTTCTTGACTATCTTACTCGTAGCGTATTCGTAGATGCGTAGCTAGTAGTAGACATAATCATAGGATCGAATTGCACTCGACATTGCGACCATTTACAAACCATGGCAAGAGTCTACTCTCACACTGAGGTAAACTACCCACCACGCTGCTTCAATGCGGATTGGTTTATAGTCAGCGAATAATCTATGATTCTAGATAGAAGAAGTTTTTAGATTGCCTGAAGGTCTCTAACCGGGAACCAGAGATTTTTTTGAGCAAATACTTGTCGGCGAAGTAGGACGCAAAGGATGCAACATGTGGCCGACGATCGGTGAATACATTAAAATCGGTGAATACATAACTAAAAATAAAAATCAGTATGTTTCATTTAGGGCAGACACATGAAAAATTGGTCGCCGATTGTCGGTCGTGATCGGAAAGCCTAATATTGCAGAGATTTTAATTGAACCAAAATTACGTCTATTTATAGTCAACGAGTGTACGCCGTGCCCGCCGCGAGCGCGTTCACACCTGAAGATGATCATCGTAATAGATCGAAACTAGTCGGCCTATTTCCGTCTTAAATCACAAGTGAGTAAGCCGGTAACTTCAACTATGAATATTTACAGTTGCAATTCAAACGTAGCGTTATAATGAATGTGTCTATCTATCTATCTACAACTGCGACTAAACTCTGGGACATTATTATATCGGTTGTCTGCGAAGCGCCCGCTCGCTGGCACGTCCACAGCTCGGGTCGGAGGCAAGGCACGAAGCTGCGGCTCAAACCACAATTATGTCACCAGTAATACCTTCGACGTTATTGCTCATTCATGAAACAGGGTTATGTCACAGGTTATATTGAACGTGACCTAAGAGTTTCATTTAAGAAGTCATTATGAATTTACAGATAAAACCTACTTACTATAATCCAAAATAGATGTATTATTAGATTATTGCGATATGTTAACATCTAAAACCGATTATATGACTCTAGCTAGAATAAGCAATAAATGTTGATCGAATTTATGGTCGTGACTAAGTGGAAAAAACTAATAGTCGCTGTCAACTTGTTTTGATGGGTCGCCATTGCATTGGTCTTCATAGAGTACATTTTACGTTCGCTTGTAGTGTTCCACGCGAATAAGCGTACTAAATAATTATTTTAGTGAACTTTGTAATGGTTTTGGTTCTGAATGTGACCTATGCATGTGAAAATGACGTCATATGAGTATCGTAGAAGGGAACGAAAATACTGAATTTGTTACAGGTAAGCAAGGTAAGTTTCGTTTTTCACTTAATTTTTTTTTATATTTTAGAAAATTTGTCATGTTTCGCATCGTTATTTTTTTGCTACATTTCCCCGGCAGTCATAAATGAGAAACGAAATGATGTGAACGTCACATTATCTGTCATTCGTAGACATGCTACACTTCGTAGCGGCTCGTAGCGGCTCATTGTAGAACTCGTATCACGGACAAATCATTCCCGTCCTTTCATGAGGCACTTTCAAAGTCTGTCACATGTGTCATAGGTAGAGGACGGATAGTGATTGGTGCTCCGTGTTCTTTACTATCTTACCGTCTTACCATTCGCGGAGGCTCACATTGATGGCTTTCATACCACCATTAGAAAGCAAGCAGCGCGTCTCTGCTGAGCCGGCTACGCGGCAGCACTTACAGCATCCTAAGCACACTGTCCTACAGGACTCTCCGTTTGTGAGTCACTGGATTAGCCTCCATAATCTCTAAGCACAAGAGCGCTAGTGGGCAAGCCTTGGGGGCGGGGACCGTTTGTTATAAGTTACTGAAACTTATAACTCCTTAGTTATTATTATTTTTAGTTATAGTTTCTCCATAATTTCCTGGAATAAAAGATTGTTTATTATTATTCATATCAGTAACCGTACAGTGGCTTTATCTGCTCGATCAGGTTTGTAAGCGCTTGCAATATTCGTAGGACGCAACGCTATTAGTTTCGACTCGTCCGTGGGGCTGCGAAGGCAATCACACCGGCGAATTTCCTGCGCCGACGTGTTTGTAATTGCATTTTCACTGCACCCCAACACCGACACAATTGCCCGGCTCTCCATCGAGCACGCTGACTGTCGTTAAATCGGTGAATAGCTTGCGAATTGTATTCAAAAAATGAATTATTAAAAAAAACTTTCAAAACTTTTTTTTTATTTTCGTGCATTGTCATCGGAACCTAATTTGTGTGCCAAATTTCAGCTCGATAGCTTCAGTGGAAGTGGGTGAAATATTTATTGCAAGATTCCAGGACATACATACATACATACATACATACATAGATACATAGATACATACGAGTGAAGTTAAATAAAAGCTTTTAAAAAAATGACTTAAACAGACGCATGTTACGAGATTTTTATTGATATTACAAACGATCCACCTCGGTCGGAAGGCAGCTTGTATATATTTTTTTTTCATTTCGCATGTCATTTCTTTCACACTTGCATTTATCATTTGGTGCTCTATGCTAGTTGCTGCACGGAGAACCACCGCACCGATAATCTGAAGAAAACATCACTCGGTCACCGCTAGATTTAAAGGGAACAGGATCGATTTAGTCATAAAAATTGTGGGAGGTCTATTTCCAACAATGGATCTTAAATGGGGATTTTATTAATACAAGATAACAAACAAACATACAGCATCACCCATCCTCTGCCGCCCATAACACCCGTGATAGGCCATAGATTAACGAATATACAAATTTCATTGCTCAGAGTACAGACCATAACAGAGTCGTTCCAAATAATGGATGAATGTATGGTAAGGATAAGCAAAAGCGGAAAATCTCAGCATTGACTAGATTAACCCTGGATCGAATTGCTTCGCTCATCTCGGTTAACTAGGTAAAAGACTCACGTGTCAGTTTTCTAGTAAAAATAGAATGAAAATTGGGAAACAGTGCCTTCAAATATTAATAATGTTTAGAATTCCGAGAAAATCCAACGTTTTTTTTTTCGGCAAAAGGGCAGGCATTCATTTATAATGCAAACAATATCTGATAGCCAATTTTCTCAGGTTCGGCATGCAATCTTGAAGCCCGATATTAAATTAAAATATTTAGGTATATCCATCCCGCCTTCCATGCGTGTATTGACAATTTTTATGAATACTAAAATTTTATGGAGTCTTTTATGTTTTCAGGACATTCGACATGCTCGGATCTCTTGCCCGTGCTTGTACCTTGCATTTAGTGTACTTTGTTGTATTTCCAAAATTATTTTTATGTACATATTTTCTAATATCATAAACAATTTCCTGTTGGAAATGTTAGTAGTGATTTTTTTTGGGATTATTTCAGACAATTTGCGTAAGCGACTAAACCTATTCTTAGATAATACCTAAAATATCTACTAGTACTTACACGTACCCGAAGGTAAACCTCATTTTTTTCCCTGTAGCTCGGGACCAGAACATCCCCTGCCTGTCGTAAGCTGGAGGGCATTGGTGCAATCTATTCCGGAGTCCTCCAAGAGCGCCCTGGAAGGCCACCGAGGAGGTTTTAGTGGGTGCGAATACCACATAACCCGGCGTCGCTCCCACGATATCCGTCTACCTTTAAATGGTTTCCCACTCGAAAAAAAGGTATATCTCTTTATCTTATCATTTATCATCTTTCACTTAGCCTTTAAATCTCATATGGAACTCATATTTACACACGTCTCAACAAATAGATAAACATAAAATTACGCGTCGGTGGAGACGAGACGATACTTCATCAGATTTAAAATATTTACATTACAATCTTTCAAAGTGAGCGTAACTTACGCACATTCCGGCTTTGTGAATTGAGCCATTAACTCACGCCTGGTGTCTTTCCAGAGTGTTCCAAAAGACACGAAGATGCCACTGATTTATGTGCACCCATTACTCTTACTTAACGCGACGTAAACACATGCCGTTCACTCCGCCGCTCGCGTCAATCACTTTCACAAAGCATTTTCATTATTTTCTCTTCCCTAATGTGACGTCTGCTGTTAAAATTACGTCGCAAGCAACAAAAAAGTTGTATCAAAGGACTTTGCGTTTCAGTTCTTCAGTTAACTTTCGATTTCTAACTCATTTATTTTGCATCAAATCTAAAATTCTAAATCCTGTTCGGGAATCAAATTATAAATTCTGTTAAGATTTCGCTAGATAGATGTACTCGTACTAAGCAGCTACGCGTACATAAGAATCACTCGTAGATAGGTAGCGTGTACGACTAAATTCACGTCAACTGGAGGTTTCACTAAAGTCCTTATTCTTAGAAAAATAATAAACGTATTATAGAGTGTTTTGTCTTCTTTATTCAATCTCAATTCAGAATTTAAAAGAAAGTCACAAAACATTTGTCAGCAATGATATGCATATTAATTTGTTATGAATACCATTGGAATAATATTGTAATCATGGTTCCAATGTTGAAACTATATTCTAATTACAGTTTATCAGATAGTACTAGATACACCATAACCTGAGATGAACTCTACACATAATTAAAGTTCAACTCAAGTTTGACACCTACCAAACTAACGCACTAATAACTACATCTTGATTAAATGCAGAATTTTACGACGCCAGTAGGCATATGTCAGGTAGCTGTAGGTTAGGTATAATTATTTTTCAATTCCTTTCCTTTTTCCTTATGGCGTCTGTCACTCCAAAATCGTAATAAATCCGAATCGAAATAGATTAAAATGAGTGAAACTTTCTCTTTTATCCCTTTCGTCGTTCTAATTAGTTATTTGCAAAACAAATACATCGTTCTATCAGGAGTACGGTTAAGTAATCAGTTCGGTAATAATTAAGTTCTCGACTACAGAGTTCGTAGGCGGGATCACAGTTTCAGCAACACAAATAGTAATAAGTAGAACAAGTCAACTAAACTGTACCGCGGGATTCAGATTCGTGACAAGCTGTGACGCAGCTTGGTTCGGCTCCGGGCTCACAGACAATATAGGGATACTACGTATGTTCTGATAAACCGCACGCGGCGCGATAGAAGCAAATTGCATCCGCTTAACCTAATGGATTTAATTAGGCGAATTCTATGTTGGTTACAGTTAACTACATCAATGTTCATAATTATGTTCAGCTTGGAGCGCTTAGCAATAGGTGCTTTACTGTCAGATCAATTCCAAAAGTTACTAATTAAAAACAACGAGATAAATAAATATAATTACACATATCATTTTAATATGTTGTATAAAAAAACATCCAAAGTTTGTCTTGGATACAAAGCCACCTTTGAGCTGTAAATATAATAGTCGTAATATTACATTAAATCACGCCTAATATTACATAACATCACGCCTGTATTCCTCCAAATGAATAGGCAGAGGTGTGTAGCACTTCCACTTCACCACTTATGTTATGGTCTCTCATTTAATAGATAGTAAATATATTGCCATACACCGGGCACAAAAGAAAATAATTATAACGATTTTAGATATATCACCAACCATAGATTTATTACTCACCGACGAACTCGTCAACCAGCGAAATGTTCGTTTACTAATGAATTACCACGCTGTAAATAATTCAAAATGTTTCCATCTTGAACTGTTAAAAAGAACGCGCAAAGGTTCTCGGTTATTTATTTATTATATCTTTATTGTACCACATACAAAAGTTACCGGATACAAATGGCCAGCTTAATGCATAAAGTGTTCTATACCAGCCAACCATTGGGCTAACCAGATAGACAAATCGGTTAACTCTATCGTTAACTAGCCCGATGTGTGGCAAAGGCATTTTTACTATCCACTCTACGCACGACCTCACACTGTCCCATGCCTTGCCTCAACATAAGAGATACTTGTGCGTTGTAAGGAAAACTTGCATAAAGACGCTACGTGTCGTCCAGGCACGCAGTTTGTAATATTAGGCATTTTGTGGTAGTCTTGTAGTATCTTTAAATAATTTCTTTAGGGTTAATTGACGTAAGTTGAGATTGCACTTCCTTGTGAACATTTAGATGAAGAAGTCTCATTAGAATATCGTTCAAAATCAATCACAGCATGTGTTGCTACCATTGAGAAAATATTATTACAAGAAAAAACATTTCAGTACGTATGTAACTAAATGTGTTTTTCTTGTAATAAAACATTAAATTTTTTGGTTAGGTAATTTTACCTGCTCTGTGCATTTGTTGAAAGATGATCAGTGATTTGTGTTGGTAAAATTTCTTGTTAGAAAGTGAAAGAAATAAAATGTATGTATTTCGTATGAACTGCAGATCATTACAAAGAAATTGAATAAGTGAAATAAAAAATGCAGTCAAATCTATAAGAAAAGGGGCTGCACTCAGCACTAACCGCAGCATACGACCGCTGGTTTTCCGGGCGACACAGGGGTGTTTCGAGTAGTCCTGCTTGCGGCGCTACTACCTAAATACTTAAATATCTACACAAACAACCAAAAACAACAAAACAATCAACACAACCAAACAATAGTGGTTCTTACTAATATACATATAAATAACTGCCCTGACATATCTCAATCTTTATACCTACCTACTACCCTACTGTCAATAATACCACAATTTATTTACGCTAATCGTGTCATTCAAGTGTCCGACAGATGGAATTATTATTACCCTAAAACCGTAGCCGTGCGTGCGTGAATTTACGTGTGTGTTTGTGTTTTATGTGTGTGATACTGCGAGTGTGTATGAGTGAGAGATTGTGTGTACGAGTGTGCGTGCCGATTTGTAAATCTAACGCAATATTTACAGTTGTTACAGGTTATTCTTCTATTAGTTCCAGAGAACTTCCATTATGAGTATTATCTGCATACAAGATAGGGTTGTGCAACTGAACAGTTAGACAAGTTCTGTTTTCCAGTTTGAATCTGTTTTGTGCGAATATCAAATTATACAATACTTAGCGGTTTCCTTTCGTATTGTTTCAGCTTAAATACACTCAAATCTATTTATTACGTAGAATAACATTATCATTGCATATCCGGAGTGTTGTAAATTCATCAAGTACATTCAATGCACGTAATAGCATAACTCCGTTTGGTACATTTTGTACTATGTAGCTAATGTGTCCTGTCTGATGAGGTGACTCTTTGCATACATGGATAGATGCCTGCGGTCCTCTTGAGCAGAGCGTGTCTTTACTCATTTGTGGCAACAAGCTGACTGCTGGAAAGCATTCCCAGCATTACAGGTACTCGTAACTAAAACTGGTTTATGGCTTTATCTTCAACTGGTAATTGTTTGAGTTCATCATTATTATTATAAGTTCATCAAGTTCATATTTAGAAAGAAAGAAGGTAAA
Organism: Carterocephalus palaemon; assembly: GCA_944567765.1. Lineage (NCBI taxonomy): Eukaryota > Metazoa > Arthropoda > Insecta > Lepidoptera > Hesperiidae > Carterocephalus > Carterocephalus palaemon. The sequence continues at coordinate 4,795,835 of OX155643.1, read as the reverse complement.
TACGTTTATTTAATAACTTCACTAATTTAGAATTTTATAAAGTACATATAATTTAACAGCTACATATAAGGTTTCCATCCTGATGATGAACGCTGATGCGTTCATCATCTCAAGCTCTACTGCTGGGCATGGCCTCACTCAATCGCAACCACCCCTCCCAATTATATGCCCTCTAAATCCACCTATTTCCCGCGGTGTTCTTCAGGTCATCATTCTTCATTCTTGTCGGAGGGCGGCAATACTTCGTTTTCCAAATTGTGGTCGCAATGATCGTAAATGCAAATTTAAAGCATTTTTACACGCACTCAGAAATACAGGCTACGTTTAAATATGTCGCATCCTTCCACATATTATTATTATTATTTAACCCAAATAATTTAACATTTCAAGTGTAATAAATCTTTAAGGAAATAAATCTTTTATATTTCATAATTAAATATGTTTGCTGTGAAGTAATAAACTATGTTTCCGCGATAGGAAAAGAAGAAACGTGGAACAATTTGATGAAACCCTCTTTTCCTTTGTTCATAAATTTTAACCAACTATACCGTAACTTTAAGCTTACCATGCCACATAAAATAAACCATGTATTTTTGTTGCCTGCTGATGACGTAATATTTAGATTAAAAAGTTAGTATAATACCTACATTCTTCTAATCAGTCAGCTCTGAGTCCGATAACTCGATAACCGCCGCTTCGTTCGTTTCTTTTACATTTTGTTATTTTATTTTATTTTGTGAGTTCCTCCTTCTTCATTATTTGAACACGGAAATGACATTTTACGAAAATTTGTGTTCATTGTTGAATTCTTTTGTAAAATAATAATATAATAAATAATGATATAATAATAAATTGTTAGTTTTTCAATAGCTGCCGTAACAGGCTTAATCTAGTAATTTTCAAGTCAAATTAATTTTAAAAATGCAGCTGAATTCAATGTAGCTTTTGTTTCAAAGAGTTGTGATCTATATTTAAATACTAGTTATAATTCGTACTATTTTTTTTTTTTCAGATTAGAAGCCTTGCATTGCAAAAATAAACTAACATTCTTTAAATTTAACGCTAAATATGTCCCTCTCAGTAATTTCCTCCATAAGAACACATTCTTCACTCACGGAACATCACACACTTGACGTAACGCTAACCCTAAAATGCTAGCGTGCCAGGTTTTATTACGACGCGAGCGACGCTTTAAGAACTCGATTTATAATATCGCCTTTCTTATGAAAGCACCCACTTAATGCGGTTAGATATTTATTGACCTTAACGACACAAAGTTGGATCGTTAGCGAGTCCGAAAATTAGATATGAGGGAAATATCTGATATAATAACTTTTCCCGTAATTGTTCATTCCAGCTGTTTTATAATACTAGTGGATTCCCACAGCTTCGCTCGCATGCAATTAAACAAAGTAAACCAAAAAATACTGTTGCAATGAAGCAATTCTATTTAAATTTAACTTCTTCCATCCCGTATCCAGGTAGGTACCCTAATTTTTTTCCGGAAACGCCTAGGTACAATGTTAACTCAAAATGTAGTACGTATTAAGTAAGTCAAATTGCGTCAACAAGTTATCATGTCATTACTTGACTGCACTTTAGTTAGCACTTTCCTCCCATTTTTTAACCCTTTGTGGGTTGAACATATAAAAACGCTGAATATGTACGTATTGGAAAACATACATTGATGTATAGTCTTAAAATCAGGACAAAACCTCATGGTTTACCTAGGGATGCCTCTTGAAAAATTAAAATTATCTACAATTTTTTTTCTTTAGCTTAAAAAATATTATTGGAAGCATGGGATAAAATCATTACCATACATTCATATATAACATTAGGTAAATACATCTTAATACGCTTTAAGTCGTTTAAATTCTTGTACAAAATCATAGCATTCTTAGAGTTGCCCTTTTTAGTATCCTTGATGATTATACAGACGACAATCATCACACTGAGCTGGAATCTCAGTCGAAACTTTAATTACTTAATTAATTTTAAAATTAACTTAATTAATTGTAAGAGGAAACCGGCAATAACCAAACACGAACATTTTCAGTTCGCCTCGATAAGGGGAACTCTTTCCATAACCAACTAATCTATGATTAAATCCAAAGAAATTCAGGTCTTTCAAGTTAATAAAAAGCTTGTAAAACAGTCACTCAAGAACAGCTAGAAAATGTTTGAAAATAGAGACTGTAGTATTGACTATGAGAATTTTCCCAGTTGGCAATTGGTAAGATTTAGTGAAATATCGGAAATATAGTGAGTTGATGAAAGACGTGGAAAGCCACTACGTACCGTGAACTGAGTGAATGATTGAGAACCGTAGCGATTGGTCAGGCTATGCAATTCCCAGAGTTCAATCACGAAGTGATTTGGATAGGATTTTGCATCTAGAATAATTTTCTTTGGATGCAAATATCTACGTATCTATCTAGCTATCAGTTTATTTATCTATTAACTTAATTCTCATGCAAAATGAACACTGGGGGTAACCGGATTTCCTTTTCCGCGCAGCGCAATTTTGGATGAAGCTCTAATTTTCCGCGACGCCCGCAAATTACAACAGCAAGCCTCTCGAATAAATTCAACCTTTTCTAGTTAATAAAAATGATTTAAACACGCATTAAAAGGATCACAGGAAAGGATTACACATGGAAAATAAAGTTTATAATGGTCATAACTTCGGCAATCATTCTGGGATTGTGCGATTTACAAATGTATCCTATCGAGCCATATATTAAATCTGCCAGGGTAAGGATTTTTATCAGTTATCTAGATTACAATCGATACTAATATCTTTTTGCTTAGCACCTTTTTTTTCAAAACTGTACGTAGGTAAATAATAAACTGATGAAATCAAGGAATATTATTTGAAAAAGACAACATTAAATTCAAACCTATACGATATCTTCTTACCGCTCCGATGGTAAGATCAATGAGATTTAATATAATGATAATTTTGAAAACTGTTTATATTTTTGTTCAAACAAGTATCCTATACAGGTACGCGTAGATACTAACCTTCTATCTTCATCGGCGAATACATTTTCCTCGCCATCAGCACATAATTAATTCCATCTTAGCGACGTTCCGGCATTAATTAATTAGGTGAAAGGACGGCGTTTCTTATAAGTTAAATTCTTCAACGTTAATTGATACTCCTCAGCAGCAATGTAAAGGGCTAGTTGCCCCCATTATTTAGACAGGGTCGGGTATTAAAGAAAATTATGAGGTAAAGAAAAGATAATGGCAATTGTATGAATAAAGTCATTTTTACATTGAACACAACAAGTGAACGTAATTTTATTTTTATTTATTTGTATTCTCATACCTACAGTGAAATGTTATTTCTTTAAGTTTCTTCAACCACATAAAAAGTGGTTTCGTATTACTAATTGTACTTACCTCCTTATTAGAACAGTTGTGTGTGATGTCTTCTAGTTTGAGCACTTTCATACCTACTTTGGAGCCTTAATTTTTTCTAAATGGTAATTTTTTAAAAAATTCTTAATCAATTTAATTTGTTAATAAGAAAATACAATGTTAATAATCCTATAAACAAAACAAGGATGTGACAGGAGACTGAGACGCTATTGAGGTGTATCAACATACTTAACTTAATTTCTTATTAAATCTATTCTTCTTCAAAAATTTTGTACTTCGACTTACTTGTGCAACGGTTACTTCTGGCCGCAACTACTAGAGGAACTAGAGCTAGCTACTAAACCTTCCACGAAGCAGCTCCAGTAAGGAACATAAATAAATAGATGGTAATTTAATGAGAACATAAGAACAAGTTTAGTATAAATTCCATCACTCAAGCACATCGCGGTGTTTACGTTTATGATTTTCAAACATGAACGAAGCTCATCTGCTTATCTGTATAAACGAGATTGTGTAGGAACATACTGATGAAACGACTTGGCGGCTAACGAATTCTTGTTTCATAACTCAATTTAAAGAGTAGGTAGCTACGTGTAGGTTGTTATCGGCTATGTAGGCGGGCAGTATTACGATACAAGGTACCTTAAAACTAAGTGGATTTGATACCTATTTTTGGATTTGATTTGTACTTTGGATTTTGTACTAAGACTTACTTGTAGAAGCTTCTATCGTCCTGTACAGAATACTCTAGAAGAATAATATAAACACCGCAGTAGAATAAGATTCAGGCCGTATATAAAACAAACAGGCAACGATTGTAAAATAGCCTAGTGCTATGAGTGATGATGATGATGATGATGACCGTGACTACTGTTGCAAGTAAATTACTAACATCCTCGCTTGCCACTCTCGGCAGCATGAATAAGTTAAAATTAAGCTACTCGTAGGTACACTGAAGCTGACTGTTTAGATAATCCAGGCACGTAGCGCCCCCTAGCGTTGGCTCGGCCTGGACCAGCAAACTTTCAATTATTTGTCAACGTATTGCAAGTTGCAACTTGCTGCTAACACGTTACGAGCACCTACATGTTGCTGCTTATCTAGATTGAAAAACTGATTTTATCTCAATTTTGCTCAGATAAAATCGGGATGTTATGATATATTATATGTATTTGTACAAAATTAAAGTGACTAACTATTTACGTAAAATTTTTGTATTGCCGCTTTTTTTCTTCATAATAAAGTCTTTAATTGCGGGTAAGGATTGTTATTAAAAATTATGTTTTATGCACGCCTTGATAAGAACATAAAATGTACTCGTATGTAGTAACGTATGAATGACTGTTCATCAAGAAATCCCTGTCCCATATGAAATACTTCTGTTCACTATGAAATAATTCAGTTTGGCGTTTTTGCCGGCTACAAACACCACCTTTATTACTGCGTTTGCATAAGTCACTGCAGGTAGTATGTTTGTTATTTTCATCAACTTATTCAACTGGTCCACTGCTGTCTTCGGCTTCGGCTGGTCTCCTGCTCGGGTGCCTGTCTAGTTTCTTGAAGTTTCAGACTGAAGATTGGTAAGGTTTTAAGGCAGTCTTGCCTTGATGGCCTTTCTTTCCCATAGGCTTGTTATAACTTCACTTACAAAAAAAACAAAATTCAAACATTCATTTCAATACATTCCAATTTCGCAGAGAAACATTGGCTTTCTGTGGCTTACTTTTATAAGTATATTTCAAAATAAACGTTTGCTCCGAAGCGAAATATTGTGCTTGTTTCATGAGATTCGTTCTCCAACTTATCCCGAACAAAGTCTTTTGTTTTATGAAATAGCTTTTATAATGCAGGCTATTAAGTGGCAGCGGGACCGGAGTCCGGTCTCTTGGGAAATATAATCGATGGTGCAACATGCTTAATTAATGAATACTGAAAAAACACGGCTATTTACTTTGTGAATTGATTTCAATCAATTTTCAATTTGTACGCACAACGCTTAATTTGGGCCGCTTTTAATCCAGATTTTTAAATCCGCTATATTGCTGCGTACTTTATGTTTGGAACAGTACAGTCAAGCATAAAGTACCTAGCTAGGCAAAGAGAAATTTTGAAAAAGGAATTTGTGTGAATGGATAGATGATTTATGTGCTGATGAACATTTGAGAGATGTGCAGATCTGTAATTCAGGACAAAGAAAGGTTTTTTTAAATTTCATATTGTAGCAAATGATGATAACGGTGATGTATTTAAAGTTACAAGTTAATTGTAGAAAATACCTACTAGTTATGCGTATGTTTGCGCAAGCAAACCGGGCCAGGAAATAACTCTTATCAGTGCATATGAAGTTATGCGACTGTGGCATAGGATGGCTCTGGAGAGGTGCCAGACAGGAGGCTGCCATTGGTAGCGCCAATATGCAAATGTATCGCCATGAGATTGATGGCATTAAAATGTTTCGTGCTCCTGATAAACATTTAAGCTTAAATCGAACATAGCGTGTTTGGTCGCAGCGATCTATTCGTTTCAATGAATGTACTACTTATACTCGTTTTATCAGGGCCGTATCTGTTATTTAAAAAATAACTTGACTGTTATATTTTTTTTAACACTCAATTTAAGTTATGTACAAAGAACAATACGTTAATAGTATACGCATGACAGCGGGCACAGAACAGTTACCTCTTTTAACTGTTCTGTGATACCTGGTACCTAAGTCTTCTATGAAGGATTGCTGGTATGGATACCGACGACGGCAGCTATATTCCAGCTACGATTTATAGCTGTTTTCAATTGAGTCGACATGCCGTATTACTCTTCAGCACCCTACCCGCATATTGATAAGAACTCGAAGGTTATAACGGCCGCGGGGTAACACAAATGTTGAATAGGTAGGTCAAGTATAATGAAAACTTAGGCACACACTTGCGTCCTGTAACATATAACAATAAATATATATTATATTTATTAGTATTATATTTATTAGTAGGGGGATTTGTATTTCCCTGGTAGGCAGAGGTGTGTTCACTCAAATTTCACCAGTTATGTTTAGGTTCCATGTAATAGGTGAGCCATAAAAACATATGATTATTATTTACTATTTAACTATTGATTTACACTTGACACTGAATTTCAACTTTTTCATTAAGTACAATTTAATGCCTTTGTCTAGCAGTGAACGCTTGAAGGCTGGTAGATGGATGTATGGATACTAGGTATTACTTTAGTTTTGAAATTACATTAAGTGATTCCGTTGCGATCCATAGACGTCCCACTGCTGGGCACGGGTCTCCCCCACAGACACAGCTGCGGGAGGTCTAGAGCATACTCCACCACGCTGCTCCAATGCGGATTGGTGGAGGGGTTAGTGGCCAACCCAGTGTCGAATGTTCACGACTGTTTCCACCATTGAAAACAACCGGGACCGACGGCTTACGTGCCCTCCGAAGCACATTATAGGATTTGTAAATGCAAATCTGAACGTCGCGTGGTAATGATAATAAAATCGAAACGAAAATGGCGACGCGAATCAACGATCGTACAAAATGAAAAGCATACCCTGAAGAAGTCACATTCCATTCGGTTTACATGATCAGGGCACGTATCGATCCTCTCCGGCAGAGCCAGCTTGCATTCCGTATCCTTGGGAACCTGTGGACCCGACGGGATCGCCAAGATGTTTGTGGATTTTATGAAAATCCCCTGTAAACATGTTGTGTCTCCTTTGCATATAAATATGAAAAGATAATAACATATACTTCCGAGGCTTCACAAAAACGGACAATTTCACGGTGAATAAACTTTTATTCATTCACTTATATCATACTAGGGTATCATATTATATTATGATTATATGAAATCAAAGGACTTTACGTGCACATTCTGTAATAAATGAAATTTAAGTATAAGGTCTTCAGTATAACTAGGGTTTATCGGGTGTGCTATACCTAAGTAAATTATTAAGTTATTTTGTCATGTCTAGCTGTTGGCCAAAACTTGGCCTGCGTTAAAAATAATATGGCATTCGGGTATAATTAAACGTTAATTGTTGTTATTGTATAAAAAAAGTAACTTGTTATCTACCTATCCATTTTTGTTTGGGGGTTATAATCATCCATTAATCAAACACTGCTGTGCTACGTACCAGGTGGCTTTTTTCGATATTATAAACAATTATCGTTTTATTTCAACTAACTTATAATAAAAACTTATCAATATATTGGTGATAACTTATAAAAACTTATCAGACAGACGGGGCGCGGAACGTGATAACTATTTTTTCCCGTAAATATAGAAACCGGCCACAGAATATTGGTATCCCTTTAAAAAATAAAAGTCACAGGACCTGCATGGGCTGGGGGTAGGCTATTAGGAACTGGCTACTGCCAAAAACATTTTTGTAATTTTATTGAGTATCCTTTAGCTTATTAAAACCAATGTTGGATATCCGTTAGATAGATATATTCTTATCCGCGAATCCGTAAACATTGAACAATGTCCAATGTTTGCCATAAAATGTGTCCCTATATAAAAAACTAGGGAAAATCTGCTAATATCAGTAAATAAATACTCTGTGTGTCACCGCTGCATATAAGCTGTAAGCTTCACCAACTCAGTTCAGTTTGCGTTGGTAGGTAGTTACCGTGTCTAACTTATTGTCTTCGGATTCATCCTTTTCGCAGTAATGGGCTGCTCATAAATTTCCAGACTCCAGTAAAACTTTGGGGCACGCAGTCTCGTCACGGTAGTAATGCGCAAGCGATCCCGTGACGCTTCATCTTAAGCGCTGATGGTGCCGCTGGGTTTTAGTGGGTATTCTGGTCTCAGCGAGTCCCACATACCTGTCTGTGTTCTCATAAAACCAGGCAGGATGCGTAAATGCATTTCCCAGCGAGAAAAAAAAAAAAAAAAAAAAAGGGGCACGCAGTCTATACGAATGCACTCACACGAAACGGATGTGAAGAAGTTAGGAATAAACAACTGAAACGAGTGACTTTGGCTGAAAGTGAAAGTCTTGTCTAGGAAAGACCGTAATAGAGATCGTTGGATAGGCACTAGGCACTAGGCACTAGGCACACCTATTACTTGTTACATTAGGTTGTCTCCTTGTGGGCCAGCGGGGTCAAGCAAGTCTAACCTTAGAAATTTATACCCACGATTAGTTACTAAAGTTATTTCGGTTGTCCCCTATATTTGGAGAAGAGAATTTTATCGCCCGGTCCACCGCGTAAATCGCGACTACCGTAAAATTAGGGGCTTATCCCGGATCCCAGCGCACTGCCTACATCCATTTCTACCAATTGACCACTTACGTTCATTTGGCAACGACTCAGCGTGTTCTGTGACCCTGGTTGCTATGGACCCGGTTTGAATCCCGGCAGATATTTAGCACGCGATAAATATTTTTTAAATTGTGTAGTTTTCTATGACAATATGTCACCTCTGCAATGAATACGGGGAATCCCAGTGTGTCAGAGAATAAATTTAAGCGATTTTATATTTTTTTTGTAATTCTTAAAAAAAATTACATAAAAATATACATAATAAACTAACCTAACCAAGTAGCGGCACATTTCGACGCAAAGACACTCGCGATACAGGCACCTCATTAAGGCACTTACCAATTACCTAGTCATTTTAGACTACGTAATAAAATTACCATCCGACAAATGGGTTTGAATAATGCAGAGTCAATTGAATTGTTATTAGATGAAAGCGTTATCAGGGGCAAATTAGCCCGTACCTAATACCTACGCCGTACCTACACAGTTGCCCGGGGGCCAAGCGCACTGTTCGGCAAATAAAAGTTTCAACCCGCTTTCTTTTACATTGCGTACCATTTTCTGTTCATAAAGAACTCTATGAGCAATGCTCATTAAGAACGGCTTCCGATTAGAATAAAACAGTTTCGGCTTGCTTGTGAGGCAATAATATATGAAAAATGTATTAGCCTCTGCGTCAGTTTTAATGATAAGACAGATATAAGCCTCGCCACATTATGGCCTTGCCCAATCAGCGCCAGTCCTCTTCTCATGCCCAAAATAATTTTATAGGCATAAGCATTAATTCTAAAGCTCCCCATAAACCATAGTGTTATCAATTCGGCCAAGCACGATGGCCGGAGCCTTTACCTTTTTATAAAGGCGAGGCCTTTTGTACGGTTTAGAGCAGACAATGGCAAAATACAATTAATAGTTATCCACTACGCATGATTTGCACGCTACGTAGATTCGAAATCTAGGTTTGTTCCCGATTACAAAGACAGGTGGATGGAATACAATGTGCTTATATTTCTCGATATTACGTGACCATTTTAATAAATTATTTTTACTTCCCGTTTAATTATACATATTATTTGATCAATTATCATTAATTAATTAATATTTATAATTAATTTATGGCTAGTTTACACGCTATGGTAGAGAAAGAATTAGTACGGGGTGCAATGTAGCTGATCATCTGTCACAAGTATCGATTCAACATAGTTAGTCATTTATTGCATTGCCGATCGAGTATTATACAGTCGAATCATAGTCGATTATTTACTAACTTAGCATTTAATAATAAATAAACTCCGTCTAGACTTTCTAACTAAAATTGTAGAACGTTTAATTAGTTATTATAAGCTATTTAAATATACCTATAATAAATATATTGTGAGAACTGGCTTTATTCAGATATAAGGTAGTAGGTATTTAAATCGATCTTGTACTGATAACTATTCAAATTGAGTTACACTCGTCTTCTGTGATCGTTTTCCATCAATAGATTTCCTCAGAAGAGGGTTGGTATAAATTACAAATCAATTTTAAGTTTTGCTTATCTACTAAACAAAGTTTAAGTCAACATAGCCTTATCTTGATTAGCATAGTTAAGAAAGTAGCTATAACCAAAAATACTAAAATGAATTGTAAATAAATGTTATCAACTGATGGCCACATTGCCAAATAGCAGACAGCAGATTATCTACCTTCTTGATTTGACTTATTGCTAGTTTTTTTAATTTAATATTTGATAGTATGTTAAATAACACATTATTATTAATCATTTATTTATTTATTGCTTTATATTCATTATTTTAATAGTTAAATTATTAAAAGATTAATTTTGATGAGACTTTGTACTGACTCAGATTTTTCAATATATGCCCGGGCGAATTGTGAAACCTTCACGAAGGGGTTACTCTGGCCAAGTACAATTACACCAGCGTTGAACAGTTATTTTATTTCACTCATCCGACCCATCTCTCGTTCTAATATATAGGTATGTAAACTGACACAGTCAATTCATTCATCAGCCTTTTAGTCCATTGTTGTGAGGTTTCCCTCAATCGACTTACCTATTGCAATTTCAGTTCACGTAATTATGTCTTTTATGGATCATTTCATCTGACAATATATACAAGTAGACGATAACTATTAGTAACTTAAGTAATATAAGAAACATTTCATTTTTATACATACTTATCTTAGATGATACAAAAACAATATAGTTACATGGTATAACTATACAAATGAACGTAATTCCAGCGCGACTTAATACTGGAAACGTGATGTAGAGGTGTAACGAGGTACGACGTGTAAAAGCAATCAAGAGGTCTAAAGAGCTCCACTAATTAGTTTAGAGAGGAGCCAACGCGGGGTGTAGCATCGCACTCAAGTGATATAATAAGTGTCTTCTACTGAAAGTGTTTCCGTCGAACGGAAGTGATAAAATTTGAATAATTTCTTATACCTGCAAGATAACTATCGTTTTGAATGTGAATGTGACTGAAAGCTTACACTGCTCCTTATTAACCTTTTATAAAGTTAATTTGTTGGAAAATCGAGTAGAAATGATACACGGGCCGTTGGCGCAATCGATAGTGACCCTGCGCGAGGGGTCGTGGGTTCGAATCCCACTCAGGACAAATATTCTTGTGACGAACACTTGTATTTGTTCTGTGTCTGGATGTTAATATTAAGTATGTATTTAAAAATATCTGTGTATGTATATCAGTCTCTCGCGCCTACTTTGGGGTCAGATGGCCGTGTGTGAGAATGTCCAAGATATTTATTTATAAGATATTTAGTTAAACTAAAAGTAAAAATAAACATCCTAACCAAACTAACCATTGTAGTCCCATCCGTTCATATTTGAGTCGTGTTCAGTCACTCACAGCTAATAAAACAAAAAAATAAAGCTCAATAACAATAAAACAAAAAAAAGTCGTGCACATCTATCTGTGATCTATGTGTGTTAATTCTTGAATTAGTGAAGTATATAACTATAAGCATTTGTTTATACCTACTATGAATTGTCTACGCATTACTTATTTCATATCACGCCATATTTATACGCAAACTGCAGCATCGAGCCAACATAAACAGGTGCCATTTCTTTATTAAATCGCGTGGTTACCGCGGGCGATCGTGGTGGCAGCGGCGGCGGGCTTAACTGCAATAAACGGAAATTAATTACCGTGAACTGCGGTGCATTGCGAGCGTGACATACTCGAACGTACAAAAGTTGAGCGCTATCTTCACAGATAAAACAACAATACCGGGCCCTTCACAATGCCACACTATGCAGAACTACACGCATAGATGCAAGTAAATAGAACAGATTCAGATTCAGATTCATTTATTTTTCATTATAATAATATGGTATTTTGTATACGCATAATGAACGACATTACTTAACTGCAGTAATGTTGTAAAGTATATGCATGCAGTCAAAACTGATATCGCGGTCAAAACCACTTCTGACTACCAATCTTCTCGTGCTACCAAATCAGTTAAATGATTGGGTACATAAAAAAAAACTTTGCCAGAACACAGAACCTCAATCTAAGTCATTCTTTAGCCTTTCACGTTTGCGACTACTTGACCAACAAGGCAGTTTATTTTTCAATAGGGGAAAAGGAATTTAAAATTAAATCAAATTAAAATAATGATTCTAGTAATTTCCAGTTTGAGAAATAAACAGAACAATAAAACATTCGTCGCAAGAAACACAAGAAACAGAGGTTCGTAGAATTCAAGCACAAAGGCTCTGCTCTTAAGTGCAACAACCCGAGAATGTTTATCTATTGACGTCGAAATCAGTTGCACTGGAATTTTATTTAATGGAAAACATAAAATAATTGGTAATAGACATTCCTACAAAAAAATGCTTAAAAATTTGTATTCTAATATTAGTCTATAATGACCCGTAACTATTAGTAGGTACCTAAACTAAAGTTTTAGAATTGAGTAAAACATTTAAGTAACTCATATATCTTGGGGACGAAAAAGCTAACTGTAGCCCCATATCAGGATTCTTGATCCTTTAGGGACAGTGAGATGAAAAAATATTACAGAACCATTATTTGATTTTCATCCTGTGGCAAATAAATATACCACAGTACAACAGCACAATCACTGATAATACTATTTAAAATCCAAATTATAAAATTGACCGTTAAAATGTTGTGCTCATCCTAACCGCAGTCCGGCGCTTTATTTCACCTCAAATAAATATTGGAAAAACCCCAGCGCTTCACCGAACCTAGATTAACGACCGAAAATTCAAACGCAAGCCGAATAAGGTCATCGTAGGCCAATCGACAGTAAATATAATTATGATTCAAACCTTGTTTGCTTGGTAACATCTTCGGTTATAATGTTTGTAGTATGCTTAATTATAAAGATAAGATTAAAGAATACTAGCAGGAAAAAACTTTCAGTTATGTGTATAAGATGTACATTAGAACGTTAGAATTTATTTAAAAGCGTTTGAAATCTGCCAATCACCTATAAGTCAATGCAATTCAATGGTTATTTTCTAAAAGAAATTATTAGAAGCTGCTGGTGTAGATTATGTAACTATTGATGGCATGTTACTATGTAGATTGAATTCGTGACAAAACTGTCATCAACCACATTCGAATGTATTTAGATGAAACTAGTAGGTATACTTACGTTTTATAATTTGAAAGGCACACTGCCTTCCATCGTAAATATTTGATACTTTTAAATATTCTATGAATTTTAATGCTGTGTTTATCATTAGTTGCCTATGGAATTGTTTGTAAGGGATATTCCTAAATCATAAATTTCCTTGACATGTTTGCGTTATTTTATACATAACGGAATCTAAGTTAGTGGTCAAACAGTATTTAACTTTATGAGATTATGAATAAACCATCGTGAACTATAAGTACAACCGATAATACCTACACTGTTGTACAAGCATTCAACATTCAAGCAAGTATTTTATGTCCGACAGTTTTGCGGATTTAGGTCCCTCAACACAAGCTACCTTGATTTATTATCTAGCAAATAGAGTCTCTTTCTTTGTACAGTAGAAGTTAAAATAACATTGGTGACTGAACTCTACTTCATCTTTCGCAGCTCTGTTGTGGGTACGGTCATACGTGACACGTACCAACCCAAACACAAAGCCATCCAACGACTTTTATAAAGTCGCGCGCTATTACCGCGTTCCGAACGTACAGTAAGTAATTGCTCGCAGGGCGAGGTTCTGTTGGATCTGGAGACGCTTGCGATGTGTGGCAATCACCACATCGCACCATGCAGGTGCCTGCACTGCCTACGTCTTTGTGATACATGCACAATAAAATTACTTACATACCTAGTTACACCTATCTCGTAATAGGTTCTACATTTAAAAAATTCAATAAATTCTAACAAAACCTTTTCAAAAAATGTAGTGGAAACGTTTTGTTTGCGTGCAAAAAGTCAAACGCATTTGAAAACTTTCTTCGCTCTGTGAAATGAGATTCAGTTTGTTCGCCAACTTTCTGCTTTTGTCCCGTCACCCTGTCACCCGGCGGGGAAATATCGCGCCATCCGAACTGTACACGCAATGTTGCCTACTCTCACCGTTATAAATCGCACATAAAAGAAATATGTATCTCTCTCACAGAAATACCCCCACAGTCTGTGATCTCACTACACAACCCACAAAGTTAAACTGAAGATTTTCAAGATTGTATGTTATTCACACAAAAATACTAACAGATTTTATTTGTCAAGCTGGATGGATATTGTTCGTATTGTATTGTACGGCAACCTGTTTTTTTAAATTGTCACCACTAACGAGGTTCAGGTGGAAAGGTGGTCACCGTCGCTTTTTCTGGATGATCCGATTTTTCATACCCAGCAAAACAGATGTTAGACGGTTCGCTGCAGCGACGCCGCCAGTGCGTTACCGGCCCGGAAAAAAGCGTTACCAGTCTGTCATGAACAGGGAATAAAAATAATTTGAACATTTTACTTAGTACATACATTCTATAGGTTGGCACATTTACAGTCGTAAGTAGCAAATTGATTTCAATATTATTTGGACTAAAATGTGTAATTTAATTTTAATGTAATCCCCAAACCATTGTCGGTATCAGCAATCGAACAGGTTATTACGACCACGATCAATATGGCTTAAATGCTCTGGTTAGACCGCAAATAATATTTGTTTGTTCCTACTTACTTACTTTCTATTTAGCTTTATTAAACGGGAGAGAGGAGACCACGACTTGGAAAAAGGAGCACAGGTCGCCTTTTGACTAGGTGGACAGACGAACTGAAGAAGACTGCGGGAAACCGCTGAAAGGGTCGGAGTGGTGTCGTTTAGGAAAACAGTTTTTTGTTCATTCCACGATAACCGTGGTTTAACTATATATCTGGGATATATAGGGACCTATGTCAGTCTCCTGGCTGTATATCATTCTGTTGAGAAGCAGCAGATGGACAAACCAACATTCAAACAAACACACTTTCCCATTTATATGTGTATATATATATATATAAGTTAATATAAGTTTATATATAAGTTAAATAAGGTTATGGATATATAAACTTAGTAAACAAACCTCAAAATTGAAGGCAAGAGTAATAATAATAATACAGAGAAAATGGGGTATTTCTAAATTTGAAATTCTCAGAGTTTAGATTTTTGCCCGGTGTAATGGTATTGGCCACCTATTACATGATACCTAAACTTATGACATTGATCTACCAACCTCGACGCGAAGGGTTCCCAGGTTTAAGTGGCATTGTTAATCCGTCTGAGTCTCACGTATTTGTCTAGGATGTTAGTTTAGGTTTCAGAAAATCCAAGCAAGAGCCGTCGAGTTTATTACCGGCTTTGGGGCTAGATTACCTGCTTGATGTATTCTGCTTGTATTGGAGATAATCTTGGATACATGGTGGCTTCATCCCGTGTAAAATTCAGAACTTGTTTTTATAATCATGCTGCATCTGCAGGTACTTGCAGAAATAGATATTCAGTAAGAAGAGCACTTTTTCCAAGTAAAGTTAACCCATTTATTCTATGATAGATAGAAAAATAATAGATAGTAATATCTAAACCGTGGCAATTATAATTTATCAAACAATATTTTTTGTCTTCAATCGTTAGTCTTAACGACATTTAACACTTGATTTTATTCGTTGTATTGATGTTTCATCTCATATCATGACAATAATAATATTTACGATATATGTGTACGGCTGCCACGATAATTATAAAAAAGGTGCTTATTAGACTCAGACTGACTACATATCCCCAAACTAACGTGTAACATACTATCGATGTTCGCACGAACACACGCCATAGCTTTGCGCCAATGTATACAATAGTACCGGCCTATTATAGTTAAAGTATACCTTAATTTAGATACAAGTATCAGGGCGTCGGTTTCAAGTGCGTTGTTTAATTCGAGTTTCGCAGAATTCAGACAAATAGTTTGTCCCCTTGGCTCTTTTTACGGTCGTTTAACCTTCCTTTACGTAAGGTGAGGTAGGGGGTCATACCGTTAGTGCTACACGCCTTCGCTGAGTATCATTTAGCGTTAAAGAATTTAGCTTAAAATGCTCTGCATAGCGAGACGCTTAGATCGAAGTTTATTAAATGCGAATTTCTCACAATGATCTCACATCGATAGATATTGTATAGGTCTACTAGGAATATATGAAGGAAACCATGAGAAACAAGCCATTTTAAGAGATTAACATCGCAACACTTAAGTAAGTTGTTACCGGATATATAAGTGGTGGTGCTGCAAACTCGTTTGCTATCTTGTATCCATAAAAAAAATGCGGATCGGTTAGCTTATTACTATCATCATCATACTCATCAGAATATTTTCCAATCATTTATGTCGGTGGGGGAGATCCGTGCTCAACAGTGGGACGTCTATGGGTTGCAGCCATGTAATTTAAATACCCACGAAACAAACATTAAAGTTCGTTAAATATACTCGTAAATGTACAATAGATATAAGAATAAATGTTGTCTACATTTGAAACAGGCTAACCAATACTCAAAAACAATATACAATGTATAAGGTAGGTCACAGTATCTCAATGAATGAAAAACTTAGTGGATTAAAATAAATTTTCTCAACCGCTTAAATTAACTTAATCAATTCAAGCATTACGAGTAAATAGTCACTATCCGCCTTTGGTGACTAATGCTACGGGGGATTACCTGCCACTAACCATATCTATAATCAGTTGGATGGATGGTGAATTCAGTGCAGAGTTATCTGTCAGTATAAAGTTCTAACTGCCTACATTAAACCTGTAAAAGTAGATGAAATAGGTTCTGACATATCAAACATCAAATCTAATCAGAACAAGCCGCTGAAAAGGGCTTAGAACCTTGAAAGTTTTCACAATACAATATTGAAGGGTTGTTTACAATTAAACACGTAAAGGGGTAAAAAGGGGTGCTAAAGTTTGCATTGAAAACCACATTTCTCGGGTAATAGAACTTCGAAGTTGGAATGACGAGAGTAAGCGAGGGTGCCGCAGCTCATGAAGCAACTTTCTTACGTATATCACAGTGCAGATAATTTATAAGATCGTTCAAGAATAGTCTACTATGTAAAATATAAGATACTAGTGGACGCCCGCAGCTTCGCTCGCTTCGAATTAGACAAGAATAGTTTCGTTTACAGGTAATATTATACAGCTCTTGTCACTCAGTGAACATGCAGCTTTCTAATGATGAAAGATTTTTTTAAATCGGTCCATTAGATTTTGTGTGAAAATATTACAAACAAATGTTTCCTCTTTATAATCTTCTATATTATAAAAATGAATCGCAAAATGTGTTGGTAAGCGCATAACTCAACAACGCCTGGACCAATTTGGCCAATTCTTTTTTTTAAATGTTCGTTGAAGTTCAAGGATGGTTTTTACGGTGAGAAAAATTTGAAAATTCATCCCCTAAGGGGGTAAAACGGGGGTGCAAAGTTAGTATGAAGCTTTGCCGTTTTTGAAGATAGTGAATGTGTAACGCGAGCGAAGCTGCGGGCGTCCTCTAGTATTAGTATAGAAGTATAGACATGCATAAAAAAGTCGTCCAAAAAATAATGCATAGCATAGTTCAGTATTTATTTTGAGCTGTTTACCTGAGAACTTTGAGACAGGAATATCAGTGCAAACTCAAGCATTCGTTAATATATTGATAAATAAGCAAATACTTCATTTAGTTTGTAGTACATACTGGGTGACTTTTTCTAGCTTTAATTAATAGTAAAAATATTTATATTATGTACTCTGTAACATCTGGTATGTATTCAGTATTAAGAAAATCTATATATATATAAAAGGAGAAGGTGACTGACTGACTGACTGACTGACTGACATATCAACGCAGGGCCTAAACTATAGGGGTTAGAAACTTGAAATTTTGCACAGGGGTTCCATTTATAACGTAGGGGAGCACTAAGAAAGGATTTTTGAAAATTCATCCCCTAAGGGTGTAAAACGGGGGTGCAAAGTTAGTATGAAACTTTGCCGTTTTTGAAGTCAAGTGGGCAACCCGAACGCGGGCAGACGTCGTTAATGGCTCTAATTCTACGCGAGCGAAGCTGCGGGCGTCCACTAGTAATTGAATATAACATTACGCCTGCATTTCGCCGATGGGGTTGGCAGCTGTGTGATATATCCACTTTAAAGCTATTATATTTAGGATTAGGTACAATGTAATAGGTGGTGACCGTATTACCATACAGCGAGCACTTATCCAGACTCCGAGCTGCTATCGGCATTTCTAGTTAAAAAAAAACAATAGTTGTTGATAATAAGACAGGCTTTTGGAACACTTTTTATTTGACATTATTTATAATTAGGTGCAGTAAATTGTATTGTATTGTTCTTGCCCAACCCGGGATTGAACCCAGGACCTCTAGCATAGCAGTTGCGGTTACGACTACTAAATTAACGATTTACGGCCCGTTCACACATGTCTCCGTTTTACTGTTCCGTTTTATCGTGTACGTTTTTTTTTCGTCGATGGCGTATGTAGTTGTATGAGCGACTTCACACATGGCACAGTATTCTGTATACAGTAAAAAATATCGTTCCGTAAAAAAATTACATTCCGTTTTGTAATCGAATACTGGACGACGGAACAGTAAAAATATACGGATACGTAGAATTTTAACGGATAGATACTGTGTGCGTGGCGGGCGGTATGTGCGGGGTGTAGGAGGTAGAATAGCGGCGGTATACTGCGAGTTTTCTGTTCACACATCGCATCCAGTAATGACGGATCCGTTGAACGTTATACGGTGCCTATGTGTGAACAGAGCATAAATTTATGACGTATCCGTTAAAAACGTACCAGTAAAACGGACTCCCATGTGTGAACGCCTGTTAGGTCCCATTTAATGTACACATGTCCCATGTGTGTTTTAAAACCTGTTACTTTGCCCCAACCGGGAATCGAACCAGTCCAAGGATCTCTAGGAGTCACGCTTAAGACCCATCTTAATATTTAAACCCGTTAAAAGAGAGATGTGATATATGTTGCCATGTGAAAAAACTGATGTAGGTATTATATTTTCGATTGGAGGGAGGGAGTGCGGGTTAAGCTCATAAGCCTCTGCGACCTAAAAGATCTATTGTAACTACATATATATATTTTCGATGAGCGTACCCAATAATCTGGAAGCAAAATTATTTGACTTTTATAAGATGGACCTCGCAATCTTTACATTCAATGTCAAGCGGCTCTTGATCTTTGTAAGTTTGCCAAAAGCGATACGACCTACATAAGCCAAGAAGCTAAATGCTGCATTTATTAATGACTTTCCTGAAACAATAGCCAATAGCCCAATGGCTCACATCGATTCCATATGACCGCTAGTGGCAAAATTTCACGGACGCTACCGTGCTTTGGAGGGCACGTTAAGCCGTCGGTCCCGGTTGTTTTTAATATTGGAAACAGTCGTTATGCCTTGTCGAAGACCTACGGGTGGCTTGAGAACATTCGGCACTGGGTTGGCCACTAACCCCTCCACTAATTCGAATTAGAGCAGCGTGGTGGAGTATGCTCTTGACCTCCCGCAGAAATGGTACATATGCGTTGCAGCTTAGCAGAGTTCTACAACAATAATTGCAGTAGCAGCAGCAATGTCGGGTAATAATAAAATTGTAATGACAGTAATTTTTGTGACTTGATAGTGCTGATATCCAAATTAGGTACCTATCCTAGTAGATCGTATGGACTAGTAGGTACCAATCATGTTTTTGTGCTTAGTTAAACTTTGACTATCACTTGTCTTAATACGTACCTACTACTTAATAAGCTAAACTACAAATAATGTTTAATTTATATAAAAAATCTAGGGCAAGATGTTCAAAATACTGCAAATGTACATTAATAATTGGTTTGCTTTGTAAAGAACTCAATATTTAATAGTTTAAAAGATAACGCGAGCGTGAATAGCGCTCAGATACCATCTACTTTGTTACAATTTCTATAGAAATATTAATTGGATTCCGGCACCGGCCGTGCCATGCATAGGGCGTGCAGAGACAAAGATAGCGCCCATATACATACATACATACATACATAAGTATGGCAATAAGCCAGTAATTTGCTTATTATTTGAAGAAAAGGGGTATGGCCATCAAGCCCTCAAGCCACTGCGACCTAAAAAGATCTATTCTAGCTACATGTAGCTACAATATACGTAATTAAGACCGATCTTCATAAAAACTTCGATCATGCTTAAAAATTAATTAAAGTTTGATTCCAGATAAAGATTATTTTCACAATTAATGTAAAGTAGTCTCTACGTCAAAACTCTCGATACAATCTCTCTTATCTTCAGGTAAGTAAAATAAAAAATAAGTTCATATAGGAATTTACATAGGCAGGTAAACCTACTTGCTGATTTTTAAATTGAGTTTTTTTTTTTTTCAAATTATTATGTTGGCAATGTCCATTATATAATAGAACTGAATTAAAAATAAAGTTACATTCATTAAAAAAATAAATTGTAGTACACTGTTAAAACGTACATAAAGATTTAAATCTTAATCATGTTCCACGAAATAAACGTTCATAATTTGTTCTCAATGTGTTGGTTATGTAAAAGAAACGTACAGCTGCATGCAGGTTATGCTTGATTAAAAGCATGGAGAATTGAGAAAAGTTTCCATCTGAAATTTTCAACTTCATCCGGAAGCGAAATTCTGCAGATGTATGCTGATTTAACACTGGATTATTTTTTCGTAATATGTGTATAGCGTATACGTGTATTATAAACTACATCGTGAAAAGTGTAGCCACGAGAAAAAAACGATAGCCCTTTCAATCGCCTTAATTTAACTAATTAAGATATTATTATATAGCTGTAGGATTACCTACAGTGATATTAATAATGATTTGTGTGCTACCCTAACTTTTTCTTTAGGAACAGAGAATCAGATCGAATAATAATAATATTCATTTATCATAGTCAAATTTTAGTGAATATAATTATTCAATTAAAAATAACTTTTTATGTTGTAAAATAATCTATGGCAAAGCCATACTGTAAGCTCGGATTAACTTCAAGCTCGCGATTCAATCTGCAGTAACTTTACTTTACTTTGAAGGATATAGAATGAAGGAATAAAATCCTCTTAGAAAAGCTAATGCAATTTTCGTAGAAAACGCAAATAAGCTATGTAATCGAATATAGAGACCACACAGCTCGGTAAATTATTATATAAGTATAAATATATTATATAGTATAAATCTAACAATTAAAATTAGTTAGTCATTAAAATTTTCATAAATAGTTATACAATTACGTTCATATTCAACGAAAAGTTCATACATATAAAAAATATTTTAAAAGGTATAATAGAAAATAATAGACAAAAACGCGTTTTTCTCAATAGTATAATATTAATATTTACTATAATATTAATAAATCGGAGCATCTTTAAATCAATCCCAACGGGGTTCCAAATCTAATCAAAGATTTTCAAAAATTATAACCTCTACGCAAAATCGATTACCTTGCGTATGACACGAAGATATCCATTTTCTGTGGATATATTTCTGGGTGGAACGGCGATGTATCAGCGCGTGTGTTAAAAATGTCGATTTCTCTAAAGTTTTGTATGACAGCTGTACATACAACTCATTGAGCTCTTTCTTGATTGTATTCAACTTTCAACAAAATGTTCGACAAAACTCATAGTAGCGACACAGGTTTATAAACGGAAGCACTAACGAAGTGAAACACGAGCTATTATCTCGCTTGTTACGTAGCCAAACGAAATAAAGTCGCACTGTGCCTCGGGCCGGGCTATTACGTGCGGCGCATCGCAGCAGAATGTGGTTTCGATATCGGCTTTCGCTGAACATACACGCTTTTATATATAATTTGCCTCAACGCTGCCAATGAGTTGTTGGACTCAAAGGGTGGAGGACCATGAAGGACCAATTATAAACTTACTGTTTATTCTTTAAAATAATATACATATATTTTGTATAAAATAATATTTGTAAAATATATTCTACAAAGTTAAACAGATTACTCGCAGCGATAGCCTAATAAAACTTAATCTACTGGACATCTTCCTTTCCTTTTATTGAAGGTGCAGGCTTAAGATCAAAACGAGCTTTTCTACGAAAAGCCACAAGGAAAGCTATCTGAATTTATAAAGAAATTATCGTAAGGAAGCCTTATTTGCTCCAGACTCCAGAGTTCTCCATAATACTGTTACGTGTTAGGGTTCGAAGGATTTGGAGAGAAAGACCTGCTGACTCAATGAAGACTTTATTCACTAGCACTAACACAAAGCACTAGGTCAAACACTAAACACTAGGTCCAACACAATGCACTAGGTCCAAACACAAAGCACTAACGATGTCCTAGGTCGTAAGCCAAGTCGTAGGTTTCACTTGTTTCACTCCGGTATCACTTGTTTTCACTTCGAAGTCGCTTCGAAAGCTCGAACTGAACTCACGGCGCTCCCCGCGACTATTTATACGTGCCGTCGCGAGTACTAGACGATTCTGGAAAGATACCGCGTGTTCCCGAACACGCGAGAATACAGGCCCACTAACGCCATCTAGTATCGAGTCGGGATATCACGTTGTCTATGCGTTCACTGAGTGGTTCCACCAGCGGCGCTAGATGGCGCTAGCTTCCCTGTGCCTTCGTAACACCACTCCCCTCTTAGCGATGCTCGTCCCGAGCATCGTTGTTACTGCCATGGTAACGCGCCAGACGGTCTATGTGTACCACTTTGAATGCTCCTCTTGGTTGCTTTTGAATCCTATAAGTCACATCATTCAGTCGGGTAACCACTTTGTATGGACCGTCCCACTTGGTCTGCAACTTTGGAGATTTTCCTTTCCGGCGAGTTGGGTTATGCAGCCACACCAGTGACCCTTCCTCGAAGCCGCTCGTGTTCGATTTCCGGTCGTATCTGGTTTTCATGCCCTCACTTGACTGTAACCCATTTTCCCGTACCAAGGCGTGTATATAGCGCATTTTTTCCCTTAAATTGCAAACATAGTCTTGTACGGTCTCTGGTCCCTCCGGTGACCCTCCTGTCAATAGATCTACTGGTATTCGTAGTTCTCTACCGTAATTGACATACGCCGGGGTAGCTTTAATGCTCTCATGCTCGGCGGTTCGGTACGACAGAAGGAAGAGTGGTATATACTTGTCCCAATCCTTTTGTTTGTCGTCTACCACTTTTGCCAAATGCCTCTCCAGAGTCTGGTTAAACCTCTCAACCATTCCATCAGACTGTGGATGGTACGCGGTGGTCCTCGTCTTATGCATGCCCAAAATTTTGCACACTTCCTGGAATACTTGCGATTCGAAGTTCCTGCCCTGATCAGAATGGATTTCTAGAGGCACACCAAAGCGACATATCACTTCTTCGACTAACTTAGAAGCGACTGTTGTAGCTTCTTGGTTTGGTATGGCGAACACTTCGGGCCATTTGGTGAAGTAGTCCATGACGACCATAAAATACTTGTTTCCCGATTCCGTTACAGGAAATGGCCCAGCTACGTCAACTGCTATTCGTTCCCACGGTGCACCGACGTTATACAACCGCAGGTTCCCACGGCTCCTGGTCTGTGGTCCTTTTACAGCAGCGCAGGTAGTACATTTGCGGCACCAATCCTGTACATCATCTCGACAATGCAACCAGTAGAATCGTTCTCGCACTTTTGTTAACGTCCTCTTGACACCTAGATGACCTCCTGATACGCCATCATGTATTTCACGGAGAACATCTGGTACTCTCGTTCTTGGGACAATTATCTGAAGATGGAACTCCCTGCCGTTAGTCTTCTCCCATTTCCGGTAGAGTATTCCGTTTTGAAGTATCAGACTGTCCCATTGCGCCCAGTACGCCTTAGTGACAGCGCCAGTGGGTGCAACCTCGCTCCAGATTGGTTTTACGTCACCCCGTTTCTTCCATGTGATGATGTGCCGAAGGTCTTCATCTCTTTCTTGAGCCTCCCTCATAGCATCGTTCTCCCAGAGACCCAAAGGACCTGTTCTCGTTAATTTTAATGTTACTTCATGAGATTCCTGCTTAACACAATGTTTGCAGTCTTCCGAACACGGCCTTCGTGAGAGTGCGTCAGCATTCCCATGCGTCTTTCCGCTGCGGTGTTCCGTCTCGAAGTCATACTCCTGGAGCTGTTCAATCCATCGAGCTACTTGACCTTCTGGGTTCTTGAATTGCAGTAGCCACTTCAAGGCTGCATGATCAGTTCGCAGTAGAAACGGTCTGCCGATGAGATATTTGTTGAAATGTTGTAGCGTCTTTACAACCGCCAAGAGTTCTCTTCTTGTCACACAGTAGTTTCTCTCTGGCCTGGATAAAGATTTGCTGAAATATGCAATAACAACTTCTCTTTCACCCTGTTTTTGAGATAACACCCCTCCGATGGCCGTGTTGCTTGCATCCGTGTCGACTATAAACCGACCTTCAGTTTGTGGATACCCCAGGATTGGTGTTTCACATAGATGTTTCTTCAGTCTCTGAAAAGAATCTTCACAAGTCTCATCCCAACTAAATTGTCGTTTATCTTCTGTCAGCCGATGTAATGGCTTGGCTATCTCTGAAAATCCCTGAACAAAACGCCTGTAGTATGAGCATAGGCCGAGGAATGCCCGCACTTCGGTTTTGTCCTTAGGGGTAGGCCATTTTTGAACTGCTTCCAGTTTCTCCGGGTCTGTCTGGATTCCATCACTGGAGATAACATGGCCGAGATAATTGACCTTACTCCTGAATAAACGACACTTTTTCGGGTTCAACTTTAATTTGGCTCCCTCTATTTTGGTGAAAACTCGCTCCAAGTTTCGCAAATGGTCCTCGAAGTCACGGCCGACAATGATGACGTCATCTAAGTAGACTAAGCAAGCCTCTCCAACTAAGCCTGCCAGTACACACTCCATGAGTCGCTCAAATGTGGCAGGTGCGTTGCACAATCCGAAGGGCATGACGTTAAATTGCCATAAACCTTTTCCGGTCGAGAAAGCTGTCTTCTCCTTGTCTTTTGGATGAATTTCCACCTGCCAGTATCCAGATTTCAGGTCTAGGGTCGAGAACCATTTCATGCCACTCAAGGTATCCAAAGTGTCGTCGATTCGAGGTAACGGGTAACTGTCCTTCTTGGTGACATCATTGAGACGTCTATAGTCCACACAAAATCTCGTGCTACCATCTTTCTTCTTCACTAATACAACAGGTGAGCACCACGGACTTGCAGACGGTTCAATAATCTTATTCTTTCTCATGTCCTCCAAAAGGCCTTCAACTTCTTTTTCCTTCGCAATTGGTATCCGTCTTGCTCGTTGACGAATTGGTCTCTCGCTTCCGGTATCTATCCTGTGCTGAACCATCGACGTTCTTCCAAGGTCCCCTTCTTGACTGGAGAAGATATTCGCGTAGCGTTGTAAAAACTTCTTTGCTTTCATGCTCTGCGAATAAGTCAGGTTACTCTTGCAGTCATCGAGTAGCTCAGTCACTAGTCCATAATTGTTGCTGTTTGCTGAGTCTGCGCCTGTCATCGAATTACACTTTTTCATCCAGACAACTTCCTCGCACTTTCCAATGACGTCACCTTCGTTCAAGCAGATCTCGCGATCACTAAGGTTCAAAACCTTGACCACAGCGTTACTGCTTCCACTAACAAGGGTTCTCGCCGTCATCAGTTTTTGCGCTGATGTCTTGGTAGGTGTGTCTTCGATCAACTCGCATCTGTTTGACTTTTTCTTTCCAGCAGGCGGCAGTTTCACCAGCACCCGAGCTTCCGCTCGTCCAGGTATAGTGATTTTCTTTACACATGCGACCTTCCCGCGGGTGCCTCCAAGAATGAAGATTTCTTCTTCACCGCACTTGAAAACTCCCTCAGCGACATTAATTCTGCAGTTGTGTTTCTTCATGAAATCCAAACCCAAGATGCAATCATCCATAATCTCAGCCACGATCACGTTATGAGAGTATGAGGACTCCCCTACATACATCGTGACTGACATTTCTCCGAGGACGGGTATTGGCTGACCGGAGGCAGTAAGAAGCCGACAGTTAATTCTCCTCTTGTGTCCCCTTGCGGCTTTTACCAGATTTGGGTTCACTATTGTTCTAGAGGCTCCTGTGTCTAGAGTCATTTTGCAATCCGTCCCGTTAATAGTCCCCTGAATCACAAGACTATTCCCGCTGCATGCCTGGGAGATAACAGTTATCGGGGCTTCCTCCGCGTCAGCCAGCACTCGCCCCTTAGTCCTGGCTTTTATTCGTTTCCCTGATCCTGGGCAGGGGATGAAGCCCCTTGCTTCTTCAGCTCCTCTATTTGTTCCTCGATCCTTTTCTTCCATGCCATCTGGGTCTCCTTCTGCGGGCAGTTGAGCTGAAGATGGCCCCTCTCGCCACACTTGTAGCACATGGCTCCAAAAGCTCTCTTCGTAGGAGCCTTAACCTCCTTGACTTCCTCAGAGACCTCGCGGATCTTATGGGTCTGCCGTATATCATGGCGAACCGCCTCGACCTCCAAGGCATGCGCTAATGCTTCCTTTAGCGAGGTATGGTGACGAAGCCTGACTGCAGCTCTGACCTCCAAGTCTTTTATACCGTCGACAAATGCTTGAACAATATTCGTGTCCACCATCTTGGTGTCGGCTCCTGGGTGTGCCTTCCTGACTAGTTTTTCAATTTCCAACGCCCATTGTTGTAGTCCTTCTCCTGAGCGTTGGACTCTGTCACGCAGTTGGGCACGGAACACGTGCTCCAGGTGTCGCTCCCCGTATCTGGATTCAAGTGCCTCCATCAGGTCTTTGAACCCATTTCCTGTATGTGCTTCCAGGACCGACAGGGCTTGCCCTCTGAGCGCAACAGTGAGAGCGGTCAGGCATTGTTCTTCCGTCCATCCGTTGGCAGTAGCGACAGTCTGGAATTGCTGACGATAAGCGTTCCAAGAAGTAGTGCCGTCGTATGGTGGCACTTTCACTCTTGGTCCTTGCGCCACTACGGTAGTTCCACTAGACATCGCAACTCCCGTGGTTTCAAGGCGCACTACTTTTTTCTGTAATTCAGTGAGGCCGGTTCTCATATTTTCCACATCCAATCCCAACCCGGTAACTCGTTCCTCCACTACGTCGACATCTTTCCGAAGCTTAATCACCGTGCCACTAACATCATTTATAGCCCCAAGCACTTTTTCTTGGAGGTCTCTTTGTTGCTCTTGTAAAGCGCCGAACTTGTGTTCTTGTGCTTCTCGAATCGCTCTCATTTCAGCCTTTTGTTCGTGTGACCTGCGTTCGTGTGATTCCTTCATTTCCCGAATCAATACGAACAAACTTCCTAATTGAAGAGACACTTGAGGGGCTGTAGAAGCTTCGGTGCCACTGGTGGGCGTGGCCTGTTCAGTGGGCGGGGCCTGGTAGGCGGGGCCACTGGGCGGGGCTTGGCCCACAGTGAGCGGAGCTTGGTCCCCAGTTGTGGCCTCCGCAGCTCGTTGTGCCCTTGTCCTGACGCCCTCCTGTAAGTCCTCTCTCGGAGTCAATGGCATCTCCAAATCCCACTTCCGACACCAGTTGTTACGTGTTAGGGTTCGAAGGATTTGGAGAGAAAGACCTGCTGACTCAATGAAGACTTTATTCACTAGCACTAACACAAAGCACTAGGTCAAACACTAAACACTAGGTCCAACACAATGCACTAGGTCCAAACACAAAGCACTAACGATGTCCTAGGTCGTAAGCCAAGTCGTAGGTTTCACTTGTTTCACTCCGGTATCACTTGTTTTCACTTCGAAGTCGCTTCGAAAGCTCGAACTGAACTCACGGCGCTCCCCGCGACTATTTATACGTGCCGTCGCGAGTACTAGACGATTCTGGAAAGATACCGCGTGTTCCCGAACACGCGAGAATACAGGCCCACTAACGCCATCTAGTATCGAGTCGGGATATCACGTTGTCTATGCGTTCACTGAGTGGTTCCACCAGCGGCGCTAGATGGCGCTAGCTTCCCTGTGCCTTCGTAACAATACTTATATCAGGTGAAGGTAACTTCAAATGCAATTAATTTTTATCTTATTTATATAGGTAGGTACTCTAAATAAGTACAAAAATTATATTCACCATTCGCATAAAACGGTGGGACTCATTTGAGCTTGTCGTTAAGAAGTGCTTAGATTATTTAATGATTCATATTATTTATTTGTTGGCGCAATCGGTAGTGACCTGGCTGATACGCCAGGGGTCGTGATTTTGAATCCCATTCAGGACAAACATTCGTGTGACGAACACTTGTGTTTGTTCTGTGTCTGGTCTGGATGATGATATAATATTTGTTTATGTATGTATTTAAAATTATCTATACGAGTATGTACCAGTCTCTGATACCCATAGTACTTACGCCTAACTTTACAGGTTGCCATAATGCGTTAGCGTAATATTCTACCGTATAACTATTAAAAATTCACCTATTGTTATAAATAAGCTCCTGTCGACCAGTGCCATGGCTGAACAAAATATGTACAGACTGGATCCCATGTCACTGAACCATTGAGTAAAGTGAGTACGCGCATCAGAGGTGACTCCTTTGAAAGTTCGAGTTCGACACTTACGACGACGATTTACTAAGTAACCTACCTACTATTAAATAGTAACCGGATCATGAACAAATCCATCACCACATGAAAAATATCCGCATAAACTAACATTTCGACAAAAACGTGCGACGTAACTACCAAAACAACTGCCATTAGGACCATTCCAGATACCACCATAACATCAATCAATGTGACATTTTCACACACGTTGTAAGTCAAATCAGAACATGTGTTACAAACCAAACATCATGTATGTTACCGGCCCGACAAAATTTTCGGAAAAACAAGCTAAGCCTAGTCCAAATGACCTTAGTACTAAAGGTCGAAGGACATTAGGTAGACTAGATTGAGTCTACCTAATGTATTAAATTACTAGTTAGTAAAAACTAGTGATGCTCAAGCCGTAACTATTTACCTTTTAACTCAACAATTAAACACTTAGGTACACGAGAATTGTTTGTGATGCGAGTAGCAGACGGCAGTAGAAACAATTTTATGTTTTTCGTGTACCGTATTTCTGAGCTGTACTTAGAAGCCGAGCTATTGATGTGCCAAATAATTACAGGCTGCCCAGCCGGGATCGTACCTGAGACCTAGCTCCTCAGTTTAAGGGCTCTAATAAGGCCAGGCTAAACAAGTGTATCCTAGGGTTATTTAGCTTGGACTCGTATAGTTTCTACAAGGATAAACTATAAATCTTTGCTTGGGCCAGACTATGGTGCTCAGCCTGGTCTAGGGCAAACTAGTTTATCCTTATGTAAAGTTTGGCCGGTAACATCCGCAACATGTACACAAACCGAAGCGAAAGCTATCGCCGTCGAAGGCAATTCGTCATACAAGACTTATTGGAGTCCGCTATCAGGCCCCGACGTACATCGGCCGCACTTTGTTCTCGTCCGCGTTCCGGAGATAGAAGCTGTGGGCGGAACACGAGTAACACTATTCAAAATGAATGCGAGATTTTCAGGCTGTGGACTTACTGGCCAAATAGAGTTTATGACTGACATTTCTATATTTTAGATAAAGTGTCTATGATGATGATTTCACTGTTACGAGTTTTGCTTGCCGGTTCAGCATCGATTTACAGCGAACACTAACACTATCACAACACTATTTAGCGCTTACAAGCTATCTGTTGGCCAGGCCAGTTTGCAGCTAACAGTTGGCTAGTCAGTCAGCATGACAATTTGCCTAGTGGCACCGCAGTCTAACACGACCAACGTGTGCACATTGGTCTGCCAATGCGCACTTGTCGCGCAATTCACATGCCTTCATAGTCATTATCTTGTTTTTTGTGTGTGTCTGCCACCCGCAAACCAGGCCCAGGCCTACCGCGGGGACGTGACTGTGTACACACATAACCTCACATCGTTGCATCGGTCAAATAAGACCATAGACCTACCTTTTTTTTAACGAAGGGGAAATCTTCGCAAAATGCCCGAACGCTGGGGGGAGGGGTATGTGAAATTTTTAGTCACTAAAACCCCCTCGGTAGCCTTTCTGCGTATATAGTGAGGCTCCGGAATCTCCTAGGGAACGCACCGGCGTGCAATAGACCTACCTACGTATCTAAATACGATACTAATTTGATACAAATGTCAGAATTATTGAGACCCGAGCAAGTGCTCATATAATGCAAAAATATTGAAATACTGACCGTGTCATGTTGTTTGGCCCCGTTTGATAATTCGACTCCGGCCTTGTTGAAGGGTACCTCCTTCTATTGGAGATTTAAGATACCATATCTATACTACTTGTAGTTTTGTAAAGCATTAAGATATGTATTTTAAACAAATATACACGAAAGTCCTTGTTTTCTAAATAAATAAATTCACACATTGGCGATACGAGCACTTCACTTGTATGAAACTCGATTTGCAGTAACTTTCTGTGACGTAGGAGCTCGAAAGCACTGGATTAGTTCCTTCAAGTTTGTGAACATTTCAACGCTATTCCATACTTTTTTCTTATTTTTTCACTTCAAGTACCGACGGGAATAGGTACTGTATAAAACAGGGAAATGGAAACTACGTCTTGCGTTCAAAAATTTTTAAATGAAATTCATTTACTTCGTTGACATACTTTACATTAACGATTCTTTGGATATTGAATATCAGGTTTTCAATATTATTTACACAAAACCTCAATTTTAAAATAACGCATGGAAGTAGGAATGCGAACTATGTCGAAGAAGTGCAACCTAGTCTTAACTAGTTATCTACTAATTAAATATCATTATGAACAGTTTAATCGTATACGTCTATGAGTGTTCAAGGAGATCTTTAGTGTGAAACAAAAAATTATGTTCGGATTTTGACTAATCGGTGACCATTCGTTTCAATAAATAATAATTATTTAAATCGTAAATAGCTACGAATTTTGTTGAAAATGTTAACGCTAACATTTAATTTTAGACAGAGCACATTTTATATGAGCGTTATTTTTTGTTTTAACATTTATGGTTAACTGTTTTTATATACATATATGTTATATATTTTAACTCGCCTACAAATTGTACATTATTGAGATACATTGCTAGATCCAACATAAAAATTGATTATCAGTGCCAATTTTAACATAGTAAATTCATTTCCATAGCCACTGTCTACGTCGTAACTTATTCAATGTCATATTGAATATTTTAATGGGTTTACCTTCCTTCGTTTACTTACGTTACCCTTGCGAAGATACCCGATCCGTGAATAATGTAGCATCTGATCAAATAGGAAAAGAATTATGTACGTACGTACTTATTTTCATCGATTTGCATAATTTAAGCTTTGCCTGAGTATTGTTTTTAATGGCGCGCACAACTCCTCTCACTAATGTCCCACTGATTGGCTCGGTATGGAACGGGTTAGGCATATTTTATATAAATCAACGAATAAAACAGTTCTTTTCACAACATTAATTTTCTTGAATTAATAACATTAATCATTACTAAAATAAATACATTGTCGCTACCAATATAAAATCTAAAGTGAATTTGTTAGTTTGTCCTTCTTTTATGTTTCAATGAAGCTTCTTCAATGCTTCACTATTGGTTGTTGTGTTTTTTTACATTGTAGTCTACTGGAACCTTACGCAGGGCAGGTATTTCAAATCAACATTAATTCGAGTACTAAAAAAATTGCAAATTCCAATAATACTTTGTATCTTCTTTTCATAAAATGAGGGCTCTACTTTACTCTACGTTCGAATAAAAACTTCTAAGAGCACAAAATATTTTGCTCTGCAAGAAACATTTCATTTGAAATTTTCTCTTCAATAAACATAAAAGCTTCTATATTCGCTTTGAAACAAGAAATTATTGAATCATGTTTTAATTTATTTATTTTCACTTACCTATTCCATATTTTCAAACACTGCGAAGACCTTGTGTCAGGTAGAGCAGATGTCATAATTTAGCTGAAATTAGTTTATATTTGCTTCCAAGTAAATTCTATTGTTTGTTGACCTTAATTACCAAACTATCTCCCAGCAATACGGACTAGTCATAACCACTACAAAATTCTAATCATATGAGAAAAGTTTCTTTCCTTCTTCCTAATCGAGAAACTCAATAAGATACTCGTATCGCAACGTCTCTGTCTTCTCAAATAACACTGGGCAGTCACGAAGCAATAACAAAGTGTTGGGAACGGAGGCAATAACACCCCTCGACTGGAGTCGGGTTTCAGTATAGCCACTCGAGCCGAGAGACTCCTGTTCGTGGTAATTAGATAAGTTCGTGGATGTGCTTCGCTTGCAGTACCGACTACGGCTATTCCTGCCTGTACACCGAACTTATTAAGATTTCAGCTGCTCAAAACAATTACACGGAAATTGTGCTTGACACACATAACACTACAACGAAAGCCACTACGGCACACAAGACGGCCTTCTAGAGTAAGCTGGAGTACGATACTGCACGGCACAATAGTCTTTGTTTTGTAGTGCACGGTGCTTTATTGTTGGCGACAATAGGACTTTTAAAAAACGCGCCTTTTTAGGCAATGCTCGGCAAAGGTACGAACTGTCGATGTGTCTTTATTACTGACTTTCTTTTGTTGTAATTTAATACTTGATTAAAATGCTTAAATATCTGTTTTATAAACCCGAAAGTCAAATAAAATAATGAATGTCCCGTATATTACCTGCATATGCAAACTGAACTACAATTTTAGACATTTCATATGAATAAATTACGATGAAGTGAGTTTCCTGTAAAGTCGAATATGGCATTAATGCGAGCACGTAGCGCGCTCTGGCGGATGGTGGACGCAAACTTTTCAGTTATTTGTCATCATATTTGTAAACTCAGTCACAGATTACTAACTAGTTACTAACTCAGTCTAGGTTAGCAGCCGTTGTTCGTTCGTAGCTAACAGTTTACAAGTAACAACAACTTTCAAGTTTTAAAAGAAATTGGAATAAAAGGACAAACCATTTTTATGTATTCAGTAGTTTCCATTATTCATGAAAGTTAGTATATGTAGGTACAGTTCAGTTTATAAGTGACTGATATAAGTTTCGTGAGATTTGCCAGGTGTCGGGGCTAGTCTTCCTGACATTCTAGAGTTCATTACTGCATAATTTGTAAGTTGTGACCGGATACTAATTAAGCCAATTGACTAACCAGAGGTTAAATCTAAAGGCGTACGTCTAGTCCAGTAATATGTGTATTGCTTTATCACACAGAAAGCAACAGCGAGTGCCTAGATGTGTTCTGCGATTGAGCTCCAATCTGCACTCTACATGGACAGTGGAACACCAGGGCACATTCCTTTAATTTAATTTTAATAATTTTATGCAGTCCTAAAAATGCTTTCCTAAGGTGTGCGTGATTTTACTTACTTACACAATAAAAATTTGGCTGACGAGGTATGCACAAAGCAGGTAAACACCAAGGAACCGAATTTTTCATTACTCGAGAAAACAAAAGGCAAAATGAACCAGTGCCGGGGTATGAAATAACACGCAATCTGCGTCACAATACCTCGCCGTGCACCTTGAACAATGTCACAGCTCTTCTTGAAAAAAATACTTGTTTTTACACAAAAATACGGAAATAACTGTACTAGGAAACAGTAGAATTTGCTTTAAATTTGCTGAAAGCTAGCTTTGACCTGGTTTCATACGCCGTGATATGATATGTCATGGCATCGTCTCTTTTCATCTCGTAACTGAATTTTTACGCGTCGACCAAAACATGTAGGTACATGTGCCGATTGTGAAGCGATTTAAAATCGCACAATTAATGACGGGAGGGGTGGACATGCAAAATAATATTGAGCTATTATGAATGCAAAACGATTCATTTATCTGTCATGGCTGGGACGCGTCAGGCGCGATCAAAAGTGTCTGATAAATGAGATGTGTGTGGTAGCCCCACGCACTATATCTCCCGCATTCGCTCGCACTGCACCATTTTATTCATAAATCACGTAAATTGACTGAGCCAATACGAGCAAATCGAAAAATATGTTCAATGGAGATATCGCCGAGTTAGAATACCGTCGACGAATCGTCCGCTCTTTCCTTATTCAGGCCCACCGACTTGTCATTGAGTTTTTATCTTTACGTGTAGTGAACTGAGAGGAATAAATAGGCCTTTCATTTTGGCAAATGAAAGGTAGCAACATAAATTGCCTGAAATGGTTCTGTTCAGATATTTTACAAAGGTTTTGCTTTAGGTTGAGTAACCAACCAGATAGTTGTATTTAATATAATTACAGGTACGAGTAAGGTTTTAAGTTCTTCAGAACCTGCGCTGGCCGCCTTTGAGAATAACCAATTTCAAACGAGACTATAACTAACAATTACTGACTCGATTAATACTATCGGCAACTATCGGGACTAACTGTCACTAACAGTCTCTTCTCAGTATAGTTTTTATACAGTTGATCAGTTCGTTCAACTAATGGTCATACTAACAAGGGATGGGTAATGCTGTATTACTTAATGTAAAATACCGAACGCAAATTTTTAGTTTAGCAGTTTTTGGCAGAGGCAACACCTAATTAAATATAGGATATTATATTTGATAGCTCGTTAACATGTTAGTAAGCATTCTGATAATTATAACAAATACCATAGTTTTCGTACATACCAAGTTGTTACCTACTTTGGCAAAAATGCGACGCCGGAGAGAAACATAGATATTTTGTCGTAAGGTATTCATAGATCATTCTTTGGCCTACCACAGCCGAGCTAAACATTGTAGGAAAGGTTTGGCTCATCTGAAAATTAATATTTGTTAAAGCTCCTGTGTGAATTTCGGAAAGCAAGATATTCACTGTGATTTGTAGACGACAAACTGAAGTATTACTTATGACAAAAACTGAGAAGTGACCACTTACTCAGTTTTTGACATAATACCAATTTGGAGTTGAACTGCTCAGTATTTGAGTAATGATAAATTTTTATGATTACTTTATTGTAATTCACTGTAAACTCTGTTTCTTAGTGATGGCGCCTTTAATTGTACCCACAGAGTCATCGACTCTTTATTCTATGACAGAGTCCTTTATATATAACCACTAACCACACTTATTATATTATGAACGGTGCTTCATAAAAAAATTAATCACGTTCAATAAGTGTATATTTAAATAAAATGATATAAAAAAATAATGATAAATAAATGAATCTGAATCTGAGTATTCTTAGCTCTTCCCTTGTTACATAACTTTCCTTCACGTAAGCTGGTGAAGATCTGCACCATCGAACGCTATAGGTATTGAATACAAATTTCCACATTTGCCGCGTAGCCAGCAAGAAAATAGAGAAATCCAGTGTCGCCCCACAAAATTCAAATCACAACGGATGCTAGAAAAAATCAAAAAACGTTCAAGTCTCACCGCGCACCGTCACGTGTTGTCGTGACAGAGAAAGCCCTCGATCAATCTGCCGCAAACCTATTTCCTAACACATTCCCGCCCTCATCCTTTCATATCACCCCGGCACGGCATTCCAGATATTACCGAACGTATTACGAGTCCATATTCTCAATATGTTTTGCGCCAAAGTACGGCCCCGCGAGCTGACTTAAACAAAGTACAAAAAACCTTTTTTTATGTCCGTTCGAAGACTCCGGAGACTTGATTCGATTAGGCACGTTTAGTGTGATTGTGTTTGGTTTGGACATGTATACTGATTCATGGTGCGAAAACTTACAACAGAGTAAACTTAAGCTATTGTGATTTTTATTCTTAGCAAGTATTCTTAAGGGTATTTGAGAAAGATTCTTCGCGCTTTAGATATTTTGCCTTTAATTGCTCTATTTTTATGTTATGGAATTTATAAATAAATAATCAAGTTAAGTCTTCTAAGGTATTGCTTGTGATACACGCAACTTTCACCTATTGCATGGGATCTAAACATAACTGGTAAAATGTGGGTTACTACACACCTCTGCATATCCCATCGGAGAAATACAGTCGTGATGTTATGTAATGTTATGAACTATCATACTATCCTTTACCTTTTTACCCATAATACCAACTCATACATTTTATGGCGGTTGGCGTTCATGATGGTAAATTGAGCTCGAGTCTCCACGAAGGAATCAGGCTACACGCGTAATCGGTGTCGGTTTTATTGGAAATTATTATGATCGAGATGTTTATTTAGCAGAAGATAGTAAAATATGTAGGTACATGCTACGCGCTACTCGTAGCATGCGTAGAACAAACGTAGAACCGACATAGCCGGGCTACGAGATGTCACTGTTTATTTTATGTCAGCTACAGGACAGTACGGCACAGTATAGCTAGGATTTTTCCACACTAATAGTTATCGGTTAGTTATTTAGAAGCTGGCTAAAACTGTGTTGTTAAGCTTTAAAATTAAATTTATAGTTTTGGTAGATTAACAAATGGTAATTTAACTTCGAGAAAGTCATAGTTAACCAGGTGAAAGTGTTTTCCTTATAGGAAATATCAAATATAAGTATCAATATCATTTTATGAAGCGATTATCGTTTTGTCTTAAAGGGTTGTCCATACAAATAACCGTAATACCTACATAAATTTTTATGTGAAATATGTGCCATAGGTTGTATGGATGGGATATGATAACAATATGAATAAATTTTTATATACATACAATATTTACACAATATTTTAATACATATGACAAGAAAACATTATTTTTATTGTCGTCCAAAGTTCGCGACGCGAACAGTTGAATTTTACGAGTACATAATATAGAATAGAATTTATGATTAAGATTTTTTCGTCATAAATCGATGAAGGACTGACCGCGTACATGGTTATTTAACACTAGTAGCAAGCGGCATGGTTATTTAACACTAGTAGGCGGACGCCTGCATCTCCGCTTGCGGAATAAATACAATTTTATGATTAATACATTGAATTAAAAATTAACAAAAGAATCAAGAACCCATCAAATAGTACCTTCTACCAAAACCCCTAACCCCAACCAGTAGCAATTACTACTACCATTAAATAATCTAGGAATGCAAACATACTTGGTCTACCTGGCTCTCTTTATACACACCAAATATGTTTTTGAATATTAGCATCAATAATTACGACAATTACGAGCCAAACTAGAACGCGGTCATCATTATTTCTAAGCGCAACCTGAGGTACACGTCGATTCTCACGTAACGATTCTCACGCACGTAACACTCATTGTTCGCAGCGCGGGGCCAGGAAAATGATTTTTCCGCCCGAAGCAGTTTTCCACAATAATGAGTCACTTGACGTATTGTCCCGCGGGCACGATCTCGTCCAAATTACGAAGCTATTGTTACTGAGATATTGTTCGTCGCCTCGTGAATATGTGCGAAAAGAAATGAAACGGCTCCCTCGCGTCCGTCACCGTTTGCTGGCTTCCATGAGCCGACATCTTACTTGTGTCTCACTTTGTTTGCCAGATTTCATCCAATATCGGGTTTTGTTACACATTTACGCGTATGAAATTTATAATTTTATGTGGTTATACTTTTTTTTTTATTAATGAATTAGGTTACCTCAGATATTCTAAGTGACAAAGCGCGGATCACTGTAGTGAACTCTGCTGTCCACATTTCAATGAGATCAAGACACTATTGTCTACAAGTTTAAGTATTGTTGTTTAACTTATTTTGTGGAACAATGAAGGCTTTGCCGCATTTGATTACTTTCCTCCCACCGAGTCCGGCAAGTCGCTGGAGTTTGTCAACGGCCACTATAGCACTGAAATGAGTTTTAAAAGATTTTCTTGCGTTGTTATTAAAATTTTCTTTCTTGTTACTTTGTTTGACTTGCGGAGATGGGTTTGGTATTTGAACTGATCGTCCAGAAGTTATTAATTCCTAGACTTTTCCCGTTGCTCCCTCTGTCTATATTTTCATTGCGAATATTCACAAATAACGAATTTAAATATTTAAATCGGGCTACGACATGGAGTGCTTGAAGAAGTGTGTGAAACGTTAAAGACCGACACCATCACATATGAGTACATATGTGATGGTGTCGCACGTGTCCATAGGCGACTTAAAGACCAGCGATTTCATTTTTATTATGTAGAGCACATTTTTGCTCGTGCTACTAAGTACCTGCTATTATTACTAGCACTATTTTTTTTTTATTGTAGACTACAATGGGCGGACTTAATGCCTGAAGGCATTGTCTACCAGTCAACCCTTGAGATGGTGAGAGGTTGCGGTAGGCGTTTATAAAAAAAATACTAAGTCACAATGTTAATTTATGTATATAACAAATGGATTAATCTTATTTGTGTATCGTGCCTATTATTTTAAATATTTTCAGGAAAAAGAAGCTTGCAAAATTACGGGTACCTATTATATTTATTTGCGATAGGAAACTCAAAGTAAGACTTCTTTGGGTTGGATAAAAAAATATTGACAAAATCGGAGCATTTTCAGAACCATTTTCCTCCTATTAATTTTTACGAAGTAATTAAATTAATGGAATGAATACAAAGAGTTGGCCAATGGAAATTTAAAAATAAAATGCTCGTTTATGAAAAACATTAGGGCCTAGCCGCAAGATAGCCTACATCGTTAAAAGAGTTGAATTCAATGATTCATTCAGCAAAGAATCGGGCTAGAAGTAGACCTTGCCAACTCGCTAAGAGTGGTAAATGCAATTAGGCGGCATGAGAAAAATAAATATCTTCATTCTTCACAATGATTCTTTTTTCATTGAGTTTATATAGTTTACTTACTTGATTTTTTTTTCACAATGAAGACCAATCTGATACCAAGCGATTGAACAACAATAACTATAAAAAGCGTAGCCTCTTCAGTTGTCTGTTAAGTAGTTCGGGAGTCCGAATCTAATTTCATTCGGGATTTAAGAAGGATTACAAAAACTCCGTGCTTCGGTTGCTTTATAGCGGTTAAAAGGGTCCAATTCTGCTATTCAAAATTATAGCAAAGTTTGACCAGCATTTAGCAATTACAAAACTAAAACCTTAGAAACCCATTAGATGGATTAGCCAATTTAGAAGGATTTGAATTATTTTGTTATCATTGAAGTTACCATGTTATTAATTTTCATCATTCATCTTATCCACTAATTGATAAAGTGGAATTAGATACGAATTTTTCATCTGGTATTCCAATTACTACAACAAATTGATAGATGATGAATTATAGAAAGCCTTGGTTATATTAAGATTAAATCTTATATTTATTTATCTGAATGTTAATGGTATGTACTTCCATGTGTAGCATCTATATCCCAATAGCTCGCATCGATTTAATGTGATCGACGATGTATTAATTAACTACGGGCGCGGTCGGTTTTTGGATGGGTGACCGCTTGGGGCAAAATTTCATGGGCGCTACCGTGCTTCGGAGGGCACGTTAAGCCTTAGGTCCCGATTATTTTTAATGGTTAAAACAATCGTTTAAGCCTCGTCAAAGACCTTCGGGTGGTTTGAGAACATTCGACACTAGGTTGGTTAACTAGCCCCTCCACCAATCCGCATTAGAGTAGCGTGGTGGAGTATGCTCTAGACCTCCCGTAGATTTGTCAGTGGGAAGACCCGTGTCCACCAGTAGGACAGCCAGTTGCAGTCGCAGTAATAGTACTTACTTAACAATTGCGATCAGTTAGCAAAATAAATAATGTACGCTTTCGCATTTAACAAACAGGGCAGTTCATTTAGTCATTTTTAAAATCACGCTCTTATGTTTTTCAGAAATGAGGAAACCTGAATTCCAGCAC
This sequence comes from Carterocephalus palaemon, assembly GCA_944567765.1. Lineage (NCBI taxonomy): Eukaryota > Metazoa > Arthropoda > Insecta > Lepidoptera > Hesperiidae > Carterocephalus > Carterocephalus palaemon. The sequence continues at coordinate 4,755,900 of OX155643.1, read as the reverse complement.
AGCACAGCGCAAACTTGCGGACATTGTGCGCAAGGCGCAAACATCAGTTTTACCGAATATAGTAAACGTTGCACGTAACCCAGTAGGTACGATATGAACGCCTTGCTGATCCTTGTACTACTAAGTATTCTGTGATCCTACTCAATTTAGGAAATATGAAATACAGTTACACTTATGAGGTCATATAGCCAAAGTTGTTAGTGTGAGTATCTATTCTTTACGTCACAGTACAAGCAATTTTTATAATATAGCAAGTGTTGAACACTAGTTATAAAGATTATACCCCTGATAATTTTTTTCTAGATTTATTAAATGTACATGTTATGTAATACAAGACAGTCATGTATGTTTAAATTGACATGATCATAGCTTACCAATAAATACGAGGTAATTTACACCCCGGGTGGACGGAGTGCTGAACAGACAGCGAACAGCCGCCCCTCAAGTCAGCGCAGCGCAAATCCGCTGGCGCCGGCTGCGTTTCGCAGAGTTTCAAATATTCAACATCAGGTTTAAATCTGTAAAATGATTTTGTAGCAGCTTATTACCGAAACGTAGATGTTTATCGAATATATTTTTATTGTTAAAAATAAATTTTATAATACTTTATATTTTATATAAGTTTATACAATATTTTAAGGGTTTTTTTCTACAATGGGTAATGGTGCAATTTTGTATCTATGCCATATCGTGCCGGTAGCTTGGGTACATCCACTCGTCAAGCTATAATATGCATTGTCAACGGAAGAAGATTTAACAAACAATGCAGGAGTTTGTAAAAATAAAAATGTGTTATAGTTATTATTTACAAACAATTAATATATACAGCGAACAGCTCAACCAAACTCAACTTTACCATTAAACAAAAAAAATAGAGAACAAAACCTACGATTTCTTAGATATTATTGTTCGATAATGCATGGCAAAAAAAATTGTCAACATTTTTGTTGCAAATTAAATTCTCTACAACTTTAATTCAGTAACTTTTTGTCGTAGAACTATAAATAAAAAGTTATAAGCGAAATACTACTACACATCAAAAAAATAAAATTGCGTCCTCTAAAAAACGCAACCCCACATGTAACTTTTCAATGGACTATTACTGAAAAGAAGCTTTGGTTTTATACAATAGTTAATTAAAACATAAAAGGCTGGTAATGAGGTTCTTTCTTGGTTTCTCTTCCTTTTTCTTGAATCACTTATTCATGGCGACTTATAGGCGGTAAAGCTGACTACTTTCTGGCCGGAATACTATAATAAAGATTGGTTGATTGAAATAATAAAGCAAACAGAATATTATTTTCTTCAGGGAATAAATCTAAATTTCAACAGCTGTCTTCTTTGTTTGCAATTAAACTGTCTTTTTTTAATATTCAAAAATGAAATTTAATTTATTTATCATTTTAAAGTAATTTATTATACAAAGTTCTTTTGTTTCAATGGTTATTTGATATTATGTTACGGCAGCGTTTTCTCAATGACTATATGTAATAGTATACTGTGAACCATTTTTTTCCCATTCAGTCACAGTATTACTCATGATAGTGTGGCTTAGCGGAAACAACTGCAGTATCATCATATCGCAAGCTTTTAATTGTTTTTCTACATCTTTCATCATTCTGCATAAACTTCTAACCCATTTTTTAAATGTTTCCACAACTGCAATTACAGCAATTGCGCCTTACTTGATCAGGATTTTCAGGCTTCGTTTATTACGGAAGCAGCCGTCCAGTTGCTAGGTTTGAGGGAAGGGATGATATATCAAGGTTAAACGTTGAGTTTATTCAAATCGTAAAGTTTGGGACGCCTAACATATATTATTTTTATGGTTCCGATGATCGAGAGATGAAGTTTAAAAAATATAGATGAGTTTTATCTTAGAGCAATGAGACCTTTATGTGGCATACAAACCTATTCTAGCCATAGAGTGTTTTGTCTCCAACTATTAATTATCAGCGACAGCATTTGACGCAACACAAAGAACTTCACTTCGTCCTTCAAGTTCGAGTAGACCGGTCCGGATTCCTCTTGTATTGATCTCATTAAACCACCTGCCTCGATGACGGCTCGCATGCCAGTTAAACAGATTCCACTGCAAATAAGTGCAATCAAGTTGAAACTTTTGCAATACGCGGTCGTATCGTATGATTGCTATCTTTGGTGGCGTACAATATTTGTGAACGCATCCATTTAATGTCTGTTCATCTGACAGTAACTTTTTCCCGCTCTCTTGTGCTGTCTAGATAATTCTTTTGCAATCGATCGCTGTTAACATTAAATTGTAAAGATTTGTAAAGCCTTGTTAAATAAACTTATTATATCCAACTAGTATTTATTTTCTCTGGCATAAAAGTAAGGGGTGCAGTAAATCCCAAACTTTAAAACAAAACTTGCATTTAATTTTATTTCTCTTGTAAATTCTACTCAAATTTTAATTCAACCTCGTTAGCTTATAAGTGGCCACCTACTTTGCAGCGACAACAGCTGGAACCTACACTTCTACTCATTAGACTATAACGCCATTTTGAACGGTACCTACTTAAAGCTTTTGTGCACGACTCTAGGAAAGTAGGTACCTCAGGTCTCAATGAGAGCAGGGTTGTTAAGAGCATATAAAGTTGTTTTAATCACGTTAAAAGTGAATGAAATCTTCGAGTACTACGATTATCATTTACATTACTTTAGTTAAAATATGAAAGTAACCATGTAAGTAACCTTATATTGTTAGCTTTCTACTTGAATCTTCCACCTACTTACCATTCGTATCTATTAAACGCATTCAATCGCTCGGCACAAATGGAATGGCCTAGGTAGAGCTGGAACACATTGGTACTCGTATTAAGCTAAAAGGATCAATTACTTACGAACGTTCCACGTCCAACACTATTTTTTTATTCTTACAACTTTTAAAATTATATTAGGAATCGAAAAGTACCAGTGTTCTCTAACTTAGATCTATAAAATGCTCAGAAATCCATATCTAGTCAGTAAATACGAGTATCTAAGAGTGCGCAGAACAAAAAACCTACGAGTCCGCAGAACAAAAAACAAAAGATTAGCAGATACCATTTGCGAGGCAAGTATGAGAAATACTAAACAATCAAAAAAGCATTAAGGTCGTAGTGGAGAGTGTAAATCAGGAAGGCCGGCAAAGCGAGGCGGGCGGAGAGCGGTTCTCATAAATTCTCGAATCATTTGGTTGAAAACTCTGAAACTTGCAAATAATACAGTACTTCAATACTCTTTAAATTTAAATGTTACTTGTTTTATCAAGCAGATCTCAGTGCTGCTCAGTGGACAGATTCAACTCATTGCATACCTAATTAGCAAGTTCAGTCATTTAAAATGTAGGAGAGTCGTCTTTTGTTTCCAACGAATAACAACTAACTAGTGCCGGCCAGTGGTCGAAATTCGACCATAGTTATTTTTTCTTATTTTTTTTTAAGTTTGAACGTTATCAACACAACATTTTCCTTATCTGGCGTTTGGTTTCAAATAACTTCAGGCGATCTTGTTCGAAGTTTGACGTGAATTAATTTATAGTGCGTCACCCATGTCGCCACTCAATCCTATTTCGCGCCAGCTCCTCCCACGCATCCACTAGATATTATTATATCCAGATAATGATGTGTGTACTATGTATAAGAGAACCTAAAAAACTGATGAGCTTTACATATGAATATACGGGTGTTCCAATTATTACTACTCGTAATACTAACGTACTAACTTAATATACCTACTTGCGCACGATTGCAATTGTCCTAGCTTATTACCTTTTATTAGTAGATTATTAAATCACTAAAACTTACCGAAAACAACATTTACTATAGTGCCTTTTGTTTAAAACGAGTTCCGCATAGAGAAATCGAATATTTGAAAATAAATAAGGTTGTGTAGTGTGTCCGGAGTTCACGACGCATTGCCCTCTCCCCACAATATTCCTCAAGAAAATACGAAGAGACAGCGTCAAGAGCAAGAGATTTATTTTAACCATTATTTTTGTCAAAACAGCTGAAGCACACATGCTATTCGATTCAGTGTGTACACTTTATAAAGTCTATTCTAACCTTTTTTCTTATATTATCCATTAGCTGTAATGTGACTTCTTGTTAAAGCAGAAGGTTAACTTGGATGGTATTAACCGTTACACACCACATATTAAAAGAGGGAAAATCGTACAGATTTACCATACCCAAATAATCTCATGAAACGTAAATAAGAAAATAATATCTATATAACTAATAATAACAGAAATATAGTACAAAATTAGACAAATAGATTTAAAGAATTTGGTAGTTTGTCAATTAAATAGCAAAGAGAACCTCCCATGACTACCTACGAGCCAATATTACAACCCCTTAAGTTCTAAAATACTTTTTAAATAATTCCAGATGCTTTTTTGCGATGCAATTCAATGGGGCACCTACTATTCCCATGTTACACTATACCGGGACTAACAGTCCCATAAACAAAAATCATTATATCTACCTACTACAATTATTGTTATTGTTAGCAGTAACACACCTAAAAAAATCACATTAGAATCGCATTGACCCAATTACGCTACCTCGGAATAAAGATTCACTTTACATAAAATTACGATAGCCTTTTATTTTTACGAGCATACCTACCCGAAGCGCGAGCTAAATTTGTAAATTATCTTGTCTATTAGCAGAAAAGCTGCAATTTCACGGTACAGCGAGGCTCTTTGAGCGTCTAGCGCGCAAGGATAATTCCTCCGATAATCACTACCGCAACCAAATGTATTATGTCCCTCACTGCTAAACTTCTTAAATCCAATGCTGGTTCCAGCAATATTAAGTTCAGAATGTAGCTCCAAGTTTACCATAGATACGTAACTGTTGTATCGTTATATGTTAATACTCGAGCGAGTTCAATTTGCCTAGACGCAGTCAATAGTTAACTCGACGCTATTGGCAGATTTGTGTGTCCTTGCTTCCTTATACGACAGTTAACAGTCTAGGTGGCCAAGATCTACTGGCTCCCTTAAATATTAGTTAGGAATTTGTAATTTTAGTTAGGAACCAACCCATGCAATAGCTACACTAAATTGAGTAGTAGTTAGGTGCAGTAAGCTCGACCAGTCGGTAGGTAGCTCGCCATGGACCTATAAATCTATACTAATCTATATTATAAAAATGAATCGCAAAATGTGTTGGTAAGCGCATAACTCAACAACGCCTGGACCAATTTGGCCAATTCTTTTTTTTAAATGTTCGTTGAAGTTCAAGGATGGTTTTTACGGCGAGAAAAATTTGAAAATTCATCCCCTAAGGGGGTAAAACGGGGGTGCAAAGTTAGTATGAAGCTTTGCCGTTTTTGAAGTTAGTGAATGTGTAACGCGAGCGAAGCTGCAGGCGTCCACTAGTAGGTATTAAAAAGAGGAATCATTTTTTTGTAATGTTTTCACACAAAAAGTACTGGACCTATTTCAAAAATTCTTTCACCATTAGAAAGCTGCATCTTCACTGAGTGACATAGGCTATATAATATTACTAGGTGTAAACGAAACTATTGTTATGTCTTATTCCACGCGAGCGAAGCTGCGGCGTCTAGGCGTCCACTAGTATATAATAACTTTATACAAAGATAGTGCAAAGATTATAACCGTGTTAGTTATATGGAATAAAACTAATAATACTAACGACTGAAAACGTGTTTCAAATTAAAAAAAACGCAAAACTTTTACTCACTTGATAACCCTATAAATAGGAATTATCTCTCTAATCATATGTATAAGGCTGGTTTTAATCGCAAATTCCATAACATGTTTCATGGCAAATTCACAAATTTCTTGACCAGCTCCAACCGGGCGTAGCGAGAGCTATCTCAATAATGGAGCCTACAGTTGGCCGCTAATGAGTTCAGGCCATATAATCGTACTCGACTAGTTGCACGAGCCTGTAATTACATGGTAGAGTGGCTCTTCAAGTGGAGCCACACAGACAATCCCACTGACAGTGCCTACAGATACCGCAATCGATGATGTTCATTACTATGTTCGTACCTACAATATTAAATCGGTCGGTATGTGCGATATACTCGTAAGTACCGTTTCTACTTGAAAATTACAATATATAGGTAACCACTGAAGTAATAGTATTATGAGGCAGGTAAATGTAGAGAGAGTAGAGTTGCTGCATTCTTGACTAAGCAATATTTTTTTCATGACATCAGATTGGTAAGGTTTATGATGAAAAAATTTAAATTTGAGTAAATAAGGTTTTTTTTTCTTCAGAATACTACGCAGTCAGTCCTTTGAGTTTTATATATATAGATTAATAATTAATTAGATTATATTTGTAACTAGCTTTTTCTCGCGGCTCCGCACGCGTGGTCAAAGGGAATTAACAACGACTTGTTTATCATACATGACACATTTGTGGTGGATGAATAGTGACAGTTCCACGATTAAAATACATAATCATTGGGGTATATCACCCCAAGACTCATATTGCCCCTCAGTTTGACATAGGGCTCCTCTCGGCATGGGAATTACAAGTCCAACATGCAGCCTACACATCAACATGCCTACAAGAATATAATGGAAAACACCCTTAAAAGCAGATTTATTCAAGAATTTGTAATCCGTCTCTACTTGCAATAACAAGGTTAAATTTTGTTTTATAAGACATAAAAGTAAAACAATAGTTCATAATGATAGCGCAGTTGGCAAGGCAACTTGTGGTTGGTTTTATACTATGGAAATGGTTGATCTCAGTGGCCCCGGGTACATCCGCCCATTGTCAACGTCCCCGCTTTGTCTGTGAAAAGTTCAGTTTTTCATGGGCAGTCCAATTTTTTAACCAGCCTCTATTTGTTCCGCGAAATAATAAGCCCGGCAGTACAATAACTGCCGGAAAACTTAAATACCATCCTATTTGGAAGACAATGTAACATGCGGGTTTTTTTTCCAAAAATTTCGTAATTTATTCACGAAACCTATAAAATGTAGGTATGTAGGTATGTTTTATACCTTAAAAGGTACCTACCTACTGGTGCTGAGAACTCGTTACGTTGGTACTTTTAAAGAGAATCTAAGAGAAGAAAGACGTTATGTAAGTAACTACTACCTAAGTTAGTGTGTACCTTAGGGGAGATGGGGGAAATGGGAGTCACTTAAGAAAAACACATTGTTTAAGTCATAAATAATCGGTCTTTTATTTTGCCTATTTTAATTAAAAATCTTAAACTAATGAGGTATCAAGTAGCTTTGGTAATTTTTGGCTATCGTCATCAAACACGCTACAAAAATTAAATAACAAAAAACAAATTTTGACTCTAGTTACCCACATATGCGGGTAATGGGAGTCAATCCTAGGAGTAATCCGAGACAAAACTTCTAAACAAAAAATCAACAAAATATAAACGTCTATCAATCAATAAAGTTTATATTATATTATAAATACTTATTTATGACTATCAGATTCATACCAATACGTAATAATTCCTGATCATAAGCATTTTTTCGAATAGATAATAGCTAATAGTAGAGATATGATGTCTGCGCATTAGGCTTGAGAGGGTGCCCACTCAAAAAGACATCAAGGGTACAGAAATGGTTTTATATCTTCCTGATGACCCTCCTTAGAAATTACGCCCGACGTTGTTACGTTGTTAGGCCCATTTCTCTCACGATGGCATCCGCTTGGACACCTTGTGACAGTAGATTAAGAAGGGCAATGGGGAATTAAATGTTATTTACTGACAATTATAGCGGTTTTTATGTAAGTATCGTGGTATCTACTATGCCAATATTATAAAAGCGTAAAAGTGTGTTTAATGGTTTGGCCTTTTTTCACATCTCAATGGAGCGATGCATAGGCGTAATTTGAAATAGGGTTTTGATCAATGAAATAAGCATGGTTATTGTAAAACATAATAAAATCAAGATCGAGATCATTTCAATGATACCAAACAGCGATACCTCCACTATAAGTTAGTGAAGCCTCGCTGACAAGGTGGTCAAGGTTAAAAAACATGTTTTTGCAATCCGATAGGATTCCAAATTTCAAATCGACCAGTCTCTATTAAAATGTGATCTATCGTGGCCGCCCAGAAGAAGCGGTGACAGCCCAGTGGCTATCGAACTCGCCTCTCACTAGGGGGGTGTGGGTTCAAATATAAGCGGTACGCACCAATGATTTTACTAGATTATGTGTAGCGTCCATAGCCCAATGGCTCGCGTCGATTCAATGTGATCGAAAGAGTTAAGCAACGACGGGCGCGGTCGGTTTGTAGATGGGTGACTGCTAGTGGCAAAATTTCATGGACCCGTGCTTCGGAGGGCACGAAAAGTCGTCGGTACCTACCGGTTGTTTTCAATGCTGGAAACAGTCGTTAAGCCTTGTCGAAGACCTTCGTGTGGCTTGAGAACATTCGACACTGGGTTGGCCACTAACCCGTCCACCAATTCGCATTGGAGCAGCGTGGTGGAGTTTTCTCTAGACCTCCCGCAGCAGGGTATGTGGGGGAGACCCATGCCCAGCAGTGGGACGTCTATGGGTCGTAGCGATGTGTGATTTAAGAAATTCAGATCATCTTCAGTAAGAATACATGTCATCTGCTGTAACGGTGCGGAAAACATCTTGAGGAAACCTGAGTAGCAATAACGTAGTTGCTTTGGATTGGGTACGTTGGTCCAATTGTGAAAAATTGTTTGCGATGTTTTCGATTCTACCTAATCCGCATTTATTGCTGCGAGGTATATTTGATTTGAGGTCTTGTGTGTTAAATTACAAATTACAATAAAATTATACTTACCCAAAAGGAGAAATGCCTTTGAAATTTAATTGATAATAGTTATTTCAGAATTGTTTAACGTAGTAATAATTTCATTGTTTAAACTCATACATGACGACGTAAAGGCGACATAATCAGATGGTGGAGGCTTAGACCGGCCTTCCACCACGACCGGCTTCCCTTGTAGCGCGGGACTCCCCGGGTATAGGCATAGGCTGGCATAGGTTGAAAATAGCATCTAATAATAGGCCATTTAAGGCTCTTCTGACCAGAAACTGGACTGAATATTGTTTACATAAAAATCTTATAAATATTATATGCGATTCATCCGAGAAAAGTGTTAAGTCCAAGCAATCTGAAAGTGGAAGACTTCTATAACACTACCACTACTATACAGGCGAACTTCCAAAAAACAGGCGCAACGAGGTTGTATTATGGGCAACTTAAAAACAGGAAAGCCTCTGGAGAAATCACAGCCGAATTGGTTAAAGTCGGATTCAATTATGTCTTACTATCAGAGACAACCTCATTTACAGTGAAACAGAAGCATTGTAGTTTTGTTACACAAAAAGAGGGATAAAACTACAGGCCTTTCTCGTTCATGACGTAATCATAATTAAACTCATTACCAATCGCCTCGCATGAAAGCTTTACGAAATCCAGCTACTAAGTAGGCAGGCTGGGCTAAGTAGGGACTTTAGCACCAGTTGGAATGGACAGCTTTTGGAAAGCTTCGTAGCAAATTATTACTTACGGGTTATTACCCACCCAGGTGTTTCCCTTCCTGACAAGATTTAGAACTAACAAAATCGCCGATATAGTTCTTATAGCTAGTAAGTTGAAGTGGCTATGGTTAGCCACACCTCCGAGGACGGACGGATAATATACGGCTTTCTTGAATGGAGACCGGGACTAGGCAAACGTTTTCCTGATAAGTGGCGTGATCTGACAAGGCGGCGGGGAGTAAATTGATGATTTTTACTATTTTTTAACAACAACTATTTACCTTACAGTTTTGTTAGTACACTAGTCTAGTGTACTACCTATACTTACTCGTAACAAATGGAACAATTAATTAAAAATAGCTTTAGCAGCCATTAATTTCGGAGCAACCTTTTCAACGATACCCAACACCATAGAATGGACGGAATAGTCATCTTCACTTTATCATTATGCTGTGCTTTAGGTGTATCGAGTTTGGTACTCAACAATGTTTTTCAATATTTTATTCTTGTCCCAGTTACTAAGTACAAGTAACGTACATTATGTACAATGCCAAATTACAGCTTTCTGTCTCATACTATAAGTCTCCGGAAAGACTTATAGTAACCTAATATATTACATTACATTATATAAACCTTTTCAGGTACTTTTAGGAAATTCCTGAATGGCTTGGGTCACCCCCCATAACATCTCAATAAATAGGTACCGTCTCAATAAATAGGTACAGGAACTATTAGAGCATGAGAGAGATCCCCTCCCATTCTGAGAGGAGACCCGTGGCCAATAGTGTGACAAAGAAAGGGTTGTGATGAATATGATGATGATGATGATGATTTGAGGATAGGTTTTTAGATTTATCATGTCCCATGTTAATATGTAATATTTTAGTATATAAAATGTACTCTGTGATGTAATATATTTTCAAACTTTTTTACAACTAGGTATCTAAACTGAGTTTGAAAAATAATAATTGTTTATATTCAGTCAATGCGTAACTAAAAGAATCCAAATTAGTCGAGAAACTATTTTTTATTTATACATTGAAAAAGTCATTTACAGATTCAAAATTCATTGAATTACACTGAAAATTATCCCCTTACCCAGCTTCAAATTTTTTAAACGATAGTGTAAAACGTTGTGATAGTACATTTGTTTGATGATGATGATGAAAAATTATACCGTTAAAAATTTTTTTTTTAAAAAAGCTTTTTAAAACTTTTTATTTTTATTTTCATGCATTGTCATCGGAACCAAATATGTGTGCCAAATTTCAGCTCGATAGCTTCAGTGGAAGTGGGTGAAATATTGATTGCAAGATTCCAGGACATACATACTTACATGAATGAATGAATACATACGAGTGAAGTTAAATAAAAGCTTTTAAAATACTGTAAAATGTACCTACCTACTCTGTGAAAAGTACTGAAGATTTGTGGAATAATAAGTAAGTGGTCAGTGAAAATTTGCAGTGCTCTATTATCGACATTGACACACTATCTCAGTATGTAAAATGTACTCTATGCCCTATATGACGGTATTTTTTAATCTTAGTATAGATCAAGGATATTTTACAGATCTTAAAAAGTAAAGTTGTGTCTTAGTTTGAGTCTGATGAGAACAAGGATCCCACTAATTACAGACCAATCTTCTTCTTGCCGGTTTTAAGTAAAATGTAAAAGTAGCATATTTTAACTCAAATAATTTATCACATGATGTATAACATCAAAAATGCGCCAATTCTACTCAGGTAGACTCATTTTTAAACTCATGAACTACAGAGTTCAGGTAGACTCATTTTTAAAAACATCGATTAGCGTTTAACTTTGTGTGTTGAGACAACAACCACGTTAACCGCACGACAGTTGCGCTGTTAACGCTGCAACGCACGCGCACTGCTACGTGAACGATCGCCAAAACCATTACAAGATTATTTTGTGCCATTGCTGTTAGCAAGATCTCCACATTCAAAACTAAAGGATCCGTACCCACGAGTTTCTGTGGACTAACCAGAGGCCGGCCTCCTCAGAAGAACGTGAGACCCAGCGGTAAGGTTAGTTACGTCTCACTTCCAATTAAGGTTACACAAAAGGGAATTCTGCAGTTTACGGTGATGTAGACCTACTAAGAAATATTTAATTTTATGAAGCTTGAGAGGACGCACAAGATGCTATCGGCATATTCTGTGACCACACAAAGGAAAGTCAAACAAAACATTATTATAACAGAGTTGAAGTAAATGGGTGTCATTCTTCTGGGTCTTTTATAAATGTAGGTGTTCTGCAAGGTTCTATCTTAGGCCCGTTTTTATTTTTAGTTTACTTATATAGTTTGTAGTTTGTACTTAGCTAACATAAATATTTTTAGTTTACATAGGTACTTTGTGAGAGAATTGTTACCTACTAACATTTATGGGCTATATTGCATGATTGAATAAAAATGATCTACCCTTTACTGTGGATTAATTTTTTTGAAACTCGTTTTGTTTGTCGACTACACATGTACACACACAATCTTGTACTCAATCCCTGTATGTATTATGAATGATCCCTATTTAAATAAAATAATGAGAAATTAATAGATTTAGCCGAATGTAAAAATTCCTACAATAGTTTTCACCATAAATAATGGAACACTACAATTTGTGGACCAAACAATTTTCCTAGGGAAAACCATTGACTGCCCATTGGCTATCCAACTCGCCTCTCACTCGAGCGGTCCGGGTTCAAAACCAAGCGGCACGCACCAATGACTTTTCTGAGTTAGATAAGTGCGATTTAAGAAATTAAATGTCACTTGCTGTAACGGTGAAGGTCACATCGTGAGAAAACCTGCATGCCGTTCTTCATAATGTTATCGAAGGCATGTGAAGTCTGCCAATCCGCACTTGGCCAGCATAGTGGAATAAGGCCTAATCCCTCCCGTTTTGAGAGGAGACCCGTGCCCAACAGTGGGACAAAAAAAAAGGTTGTGATGATGAACCATTGACACCAATCTTTAGTGTGATGCCCACATTGATGTATTATCCAGCAACCTAAATTCTACTGCTTACGCTGTCAAAAAGAACAGACAGCTCGCTGATATTAAAACAGCTCGACTCAGTTACATAATTTAGCTACTTTCGCAGTATTATATCCTTTGATATCTTACTGTGGGATCGTTGCGACCCATAGACGTCCCACAGCTGGGCACGGGTCTCCCCCACAGACACTGCTGTGCATGTCTAGAGCATACTCCACCACGCTGCTCCAATGCGGATTGGTGGAGATACTGTAGGATAGTGATGCTGATATTGATCTTTATTTTACAAAAGTCCTACTTCGACACTCGTTAAAAGCCATGTAAAGTCTGGGCTAACTGAGCTGATCACTGACTGATGTCAGTGATGGAAATACGAGACTTAATTTTACGAGTTAATAATCAATCAAAATTAAACATTCTCGGTTTCTTTTTTTACAGCCTGTGTTTACATTACGCATTTTAATTAATTCACATTTAATTATAAAATTGATCACAATGTTCCGTTCAATCTATGGCCCTTCCGGATGTAGTTATGTTACCAGAACAAAAATACTACGCGTCGCTTGGCTTTTGAATTGACAGTTCGCGGCGTCTATAACAGCTGTTCGACCATTGCAGAATCAGATATCGTTGAGTTGAACCTAAAAGTGAGGATTTAAAATTCGTTCACCACACGTGCTTTACATATTAAGATTTTTACAATAACGGCGACTAATAATTAAGACCATGGAAGAAGAAGGTGGCATTAGAGGTATGTAAATATGTATTGTGCTAAAGATTTTTCAATTTTTATGAGAACACGCTGCGCTAACTGAAACTGCGTGTTAACAATGTTCATTTTAACGTGTTAACTTGTCCTTTTTTTTGCTTCTCCACTTCTAATGACCTTTACTGGAATGTTTTCTATAAATATAATATTCGATAACGCTATAAAAAGCGAAATTTTATGATTTTTAAACCAACAATGGAAATAACAATTGGAACTTTGAACGGAACGCTTTTTACACTTAAATAATTTAAAAAGTACAAAAAATTAAGAAACTGATACAATAATGAAAATGTGTTGTGTTCATTTAATTTCTTCATTCTGTACAATAGTGTAAAAGATGTTTTTTTTAAATAGTAGGTACATTTTAAAAGTTACACCGTTTTAGGTTAGTAGATAGTAGAAACATCCCTATTTTTATAATAAAGAAAAGTTGGAAAGTCATTGGTAGATAACAATCTTAGATTAAGCTTCAATTAGGAATCATTCATTATAATTTTTACTACTTACCTACTTCTCATTTACCATAAAAATCCATGACCATATTGAAACAAACAATTTTTTGATTAAATCAATTAAAATCTGCAAAAGAATCGAGATAGTACGGCTGTGGGACAAAGCTATAATAACAGCTGTAGTCAGTGCATCTTTACGTGAACCATTTGGAGACACTTGACCCCTTAACTTATAAATTTAATTAAACTCCTGAAAACACCTAGCATTTCCAAATTTCATCACAAAATCTATTTTAGTTGAATTATTGAGGTCTAAAAAGTGCAATTTTTAATACATACTCACTTCTAACTGAACCTAGTAACATGAAATTTGGCCTCCAAGTATATTTTTGGACATATTATACCAAGGAAAAAATCCAAAAGGTTAAAATATGCCTTGCCACTCTCAAATTCCTATATAATATAATTGAAGGTGTAATAAATAGATTGTTTGTTTTAATAAAGGAAAAATAACCATAAAGAACAAATTTAAGTGTTAGAACCAATACTGCTTGGGGAATTACAATCACCATAACCAATTAAATTGTGTAATATAGTAAATTTTTTTTTATAAACAAGCCGCCTCACCTCTTGCTCAAGACAATATAAATATAATACAGCCTGTTCTCTCAAAAACAAATTTAAATCTTCAACTTACATATTACTTAACTTTACTCGATTATAATTTTAACAGAGATTCCTAGATAAATATGTTTTTGGTGATTGACCATCCCGATTGTCTGAAGTTTTTAGGCTGCAACTGTTATCTTCTGATACCTAGGCTATAGGTACTTAATATTTTTGAAAGTGCTTCTTAGTTTTATTATAATATAGATGACAACCCATAATATTAAACAGTGACCACTATTTTTTTTACTTAAGTGGCAATTTGCACCTATGTCACTCTCAACACTAAAATCTGGTGGATAAAAAGAGTCCTCGAATGGAGAACACTACTGTGAAAAGTGAAAACCAAACCACCCATTGAGGAAGGCTATGTACAGCAGTGGTCTCTAAAAGACTAATAGATGGATGAATGAATAGTGGTTCATCCTATCTATACTTTTAAAATCTTTAGTAGAACATCATACATGCCAAGTTATTAGCTCCATATCAAAGGAAATAACAAATTAATTATATATCAACTGAAGATACTGAGCACATTCTTCTAATGATGTGTGGAACGGCTCCAAAACTTGGTAACTGTCTACATCTCACATCTTTTTGTGGCGAAGTATTTGAGAAGACACCTTGAAGAGAAATTTCTATTTTTTAAATATTTTTTTTAATTCTGATACAAATAAATTTATTACCTTGTGATTTCAGTTATGACAACACGTCGCAGAGCGAGAATGTCAATAGAGCATTCTTCTGATGATATAAAGTCATCCCCTGCACCCAGCACACCAACCATTAAAAGGGGTGGAAAACGGGTACCCAAATCTGAGCTGGATCTCATAGATGAAAATGGTATGCATTAATTTTCTTATGTTACCTGCAAACTTATTAACTATTTTTTTATATGCATTATACATCTACTAACTGGACTATTATTACACATTTATTTATTAACACCAACTGACAGGACTAACACTATATCTATAACCAAACATCCTGCCCCAGTCCTCATACCCACTAAACAAACTGACCAACTAATTTTATTTCTTGTTATTCGCTTATTTATCATTTTTACATTTTTAACTAACTAACTCTGCTCAGTGGACTAATCTTGGCATGCTCGTATCTTATAACTATACATGAAAAAAATGCTCCTGGGGATGGTTAAATTTGCAAAGTATCAGGCTTTTATTGAAGTTGAGTTGAAGCATAAAGTAGTAAATATATTGGAACCATTATTCATATATGCATTTACATTTATTTTTTAAATATTCTTATATTAAAAATGTATTAAATGATAATTAAGTACCAATGTAATGTAATGACAGGCTCTGAATGCCCAGTGGCTATCAAACTCGCCTCTCACTCGAGCGGTCCGGGTTCAAACCCAAGTGGCACTCACCAGTGACTTTTCTAATGGTGAAGGACACATTGTGAGGGAACCTGCATGCCTGAGAGTTCATCATAATGTTCTCGAAGGCATGTGAAGTATGCACTTGGCCAGCGTGGTGGACTAAGCCCTAACCCCTCCTGTTCTGAGAGGAGACCCATGCCCAACAGTGGGACAAAGAAGGGTTGTGATGATGATGCTGAAGTAATGTAAACAATACATATGACTTGTCATATTAGCTTAGGTAACATGCATTGGATTATACATTTCATAACAAGATCGTTTTATTGGTTTGCACTTGTATGTATCTGGAAAATATAATTCAATTTATGAAGAGCTCTTAGTATTGCATTGTCAGGAATTGACAATTGAAATTCATGCAATGTCACAATGAACATTTTTATTTTATTTCCAGCCCCTATTAGTGACATTCCAAAGAAGTCTGCCAGGAAAACTGCTGCAAAGGACACAGAGTTAGAAGAAAAATCATTAACACCTTCTAGACGCAGTACTAGAATCAAATCTAACACAAGCCTTGTTTTGGAGACAACACTGAACACTGAGTCGCCAAGAGCTAAAAGGGTTACGCGAAGAAATTCTCAAATTGGTAAGTATCTTTTCAAATCTTTGCCTGCTCTAAAATATTGTGGAGTATGCAGTTTTTATTGTTATGTATTTTTTTTTTATTTGAATTTATTTTTACTTCTTTTTTAGACTTGTCCTATATAGTAATTTAAGATTTAGTAAAAAATCAACACAGTTTACATTATTACCAAAAAAAACCGCAGTTTACATTATTACATTCAACTGAACTGGAGCATTTATTTGCATAAAAATAATTTAGGTTACTTGCACCTACAAGTAATGACAAATATTATACATAACCGAAGAACAGTGAGTGTCACGTCGCTCGACGGACTGATAACTGTTGGATGAGAAAAGTACTAGAGTGGACACCGCGCCTTGGAATACTAAGTATTGGTCGCCCTCCGACGAGGTGGACTGACGACGATAAAGAAGACGGCGGGAAACCGTTGGATTCAGAGGGCGCAGGATCGGGAGGAGTGGCGACGATTGAGGGAGGCCTATGTCATGCATTGGACCCCAAAAGGCTGATGGATGAATAGATGGGATGGATGTGTGTTGTTATTATGTCACATAACATAAAATTTTGCTGTAAGAAACATAAATATGTGTGCAGTCATGATATTTGGAAGTAGGTTCATAAATTGTATACTAACATCAGACTATCATGGATATATTATGTTTATTTTTATGTAACTACAACAAAATTTATTGTGCACACATGAGTATAAACATCAAGACTCTATAATTCTTTAAAATTAATTTCAGGTAGTGATAATGAAGCTCCTCTCACACCAATAAGACAAACTAGAAAAACGCGGAAAGACTCTACATCAAATGCTGAAATTGGTAATTTCTTTAACGATAATTGATTGATTGTTCATTTAAATATGTTTGTGTTCAGCAAAATTGCAAGGTTCGTTTTCATATTAATCGTTGTTCATATTAATTGATATGAAAACAAACCATATTAAAGTTTATTGTTAGATTCTATTTTAATAAAAACATAAGTGTTTTTATATGTTAAATGACTTGAAATCGGGCCCTGCAGTTCGGTAATAATGGTCAATAACCATTATGGCACTAATTTTTATAGATATAGGAACTTTACCTCACCTGATTATTGTCTTAAAATTCCAGCTGAAACACAACTAACCAGCAAGCCGGCAGTGCCAGAAGTAATTGTTGAAGAACTGGAATCCTCGTTTGCACAAAGTAATCCTGTGAAAACTGTTGATGAAAATCAGTCTCCAAGTAAATTGCGTAAGAGTCCTCGACTTAATCAAAAAACAAATAAAAGTAATGATTCTATAGAATCCATGGACGCAAATAAGGAATATCATAAAGACATGAATAACTCTGAGGAACATAATAATTCTAATATAGAAAATGAAAAAATTGAAGATGAAACACATATCAATAATATTATGCCAAAAAACACAGAAAGTGAGAATGTTGACAAGAAAAACAGACTGTCAGCAGCCAGTGAAAAGATGATCAAAGAGTTAGATAGTACTCAAATGAAACAGAACAGTAACTTAAACAAAAGTTCACCATCATTAACTGACAACCCAATCCAAAGCTTTAAACACAAAAGATATAGAACTAAATCTTGTACTACCCTTGCAGAGCCAATATCAAAAGACAATAAATGTTACAGTGATAGTGAGAGTGGAAATAAAAAAAAGAATAAGTTACACAATAGCTTAAACAATTCATTCAAAATTGTAACACCCACAAAATTAAATGAGCCAATAAAAACAGGAGAAGCTGACATTGTTGATTCCCCATTTTGTAAAGATAATCAGAACTTATTGTCATCTTCAATCGGAGGTGATCCTGGCCCTACAGAATGTTTGTTTAGTAAAGAACCTACAAATGATATGAAAACATTGGTATATATAGAGGAGTCTGATTCTAACTCGGAAAGACAAAACGCACCTAAAACAGTTGAAGACGAAGATCAATGTGTTCCAGAAGTTAAAACCCAATATAAATTACTGCAAATACAACAGATTAGTACAAACATTAGCAAAGAAAACTATGAAATTAATGAAGTAAATGAAAATGAAATCAAAGACAACAGTTGTGAACCTATGGATATTGATGAAAGTATACCTGATTGTGTTATATCGAATAATTCAATTTTGCAGAACCATAAGACGTCATTTCACAAAGTAGATTTAAAAAATGAAGACAGCATCAATGAAAAAAATAAAAGTAGGAAATCATCTTCATCGCCTCAATCTCTTGAACAAACAGAAAATGAAAACAAGAGCACAATAATATTATCACAACTCAAGGACCTTTCCAACGAAAATAATTTACTGCAATCCCCACAAATACAAAAAAAGTTATCTAAGTCTGATAATGCATTAGATATTACTCAAGATAATGAAGAAGATAAAAAAAGTCGTTCCCTTGATTATTTGACTAGTACACCCCTTCAGCAAAATAAATTGATCAAACTGGCTATGCAAGTGAACGCTTCAGGTATATCTGCGAACAATACCAGTAAAATAGAAAAAAGTTCCAAGGACTCTAAAATAACAAAGTCGCGTCCTTTAAACATATCTAATAATTCATCAGATGAAGAATCATCATCAGTATCAGTCGAAGAATCATCTCAAGAAGAAAGTCGTTTTATAGATGGTGAAGCAGAAGAAGCAAGCAATGATTATGAATCTGGTGACAGTAGGGACGAAGAGGAAAAAAAGTATGAAAGAGATCATGAAATTCTTCAAAAGGGAGAAACATTGACTTCTGAAGAAGTATTATCGGATGACAGTGAATATGATAAAGATTCTTTTGTTGTTAGTTCAGATGAAGAAGACGACGATCTATTAGATGGGTCAGGTGACGATCTATCTATGAGCGATAAAGAACTTAAAATGACTACAAAGTCAAAGAAAAAATTTGATGAACGAAAGCAAAAAGAACAAAAAAAAGCATCGAGAGAGATGTACGAGTCTCGGCATCAATTAATTGAATCTAAAAAAAGTTGCGTTTCAAAGAATAGGAGAGCCATTATAGATTCGTCTGATTCAGAAAATGACATCCAAATAAAGGTTAAGAAAAATAACAGAATGAGGTTAAACTCTAGTCATGATACGAGTGTTAACAAATCATTGGAGATCAATTCTGAATTAACAAAAGATACTACTATGTCCAAATCTGTGTCGGGCAACGAAAGTGCACTTAAAGAGGTAGAAATTACTATGTGTGACAATAATGTCGAGAGCGAAATTGATCCGCTGAAGACAGAAATTAAAAAGGAACCAAAAACACCCCAGAAAGGAACTCTAAATACCTCAGTTCAATTTATTGATCCTGAAAACAGTAATAAAAATGAACATGGTTTTGATGAAAGCAAAGTAAATAAGACACAAACTGAAGACCCCTTGGAGGACTCAAATACAAGTGACAGTTCAGATAGTGATAATGTACTTATGCAGAATTATGATTCCATACTTAGTGAGCTAAACAAGAAGGTGAAGACCAAAAATAAAGATAATAATAGAGACATATCCCTTAATTTGAATAAAAAAACTAAAGAAAAAAAGACTGCATCTATAGTTGACCAACTTAACCTTACTGCAACTAGATCAAATAAGCTGAAAAACAAATCTGAAGATTATTCCAAAAATAGCGACAAAAACGAATCAAACCAATCAGTTTTAAATGAGGAAGACAATTATTGTGACAGTGAAGCTTCTGAATCAATAGCATTAGGATTACTCTTTTCCGAGGAGAGCAACGGTAGTGAAACTATACAGAGCGATATTCCTATCAAACAAAGCCACAGCAACACCAATATTCTGGAAATCTCTGGTAATTTAATTTACTTAACATTTATTATTGAAAATACTTTCATAGTAAGTCGTGATTAAACACTTATGTAAGGCTCAAATTTCCTCTCCTTTTTTCAATATTGTTAGATTTCATATTATTAACACTCATAGCTCCTCCCGATTCTGATTGATAACCAGGGAATCCTGGACCTCGAATTCCCTCGCGCATTAGATGGCACGAGACGTAGCGTTGAAGACGCAACCGTAAATAGACCATGCTTGCGAAGGGGTGCTAGGTCGGTCGCCAGAAACCTTTGGTCCCATTTTCATCATTGAAAATAACCGTTTAATTAAAGCATTGTAAGAGTTTCGTATGGTATAAGAATATTCAACACTGGGTTGGCCACTAACCCCGACACCAATCCGCACTGGAGCACTATGTGATTATGCTCCATACCTCCCGCAATTGTCTGTGTGGCGGAGAGTCGTGCCCAACAGTGAGACGTATATGGGTTGTAGCACATACCTAATATGTATATGCTTAACTACAACTTTTTATGTATAGTGACAGCTATAAATGTACGGTCGAAGGAATTATTATAATTCAGATATATTACAGACTAGTGGACGCCCGACGAACTAGCCTATGTCCTTCCTCAGGCTCTAGACTGTGTACCAAATTTCATTTAAATCGGTTCAGTAGTTTTGGCGTGAAAATGACACAGACAGACAGACAGAGTTACTTTCGCATTTATAATATTAGTATGGATAAAAGAATCGTAAAAGGAAAACACACACCTTGTTACAATATCATTTAATTTAAATATCATCATGGGCTAGGTAGGTAGCATTTAAAAAAATAATTCAATATTGCCAGTTGGACAAAATAGAATAAATAGTTTACAGATATCATAATATATTATATGTATGATCGTACAAAAGGCTTAAGGTCTGTTGATATTAATGGTAGGTCTATGGTATTTTATTTTTTTATAACGACGTTGTTTGTAATTATGTATACTACATAATATACATTGATCATAATAAAAAAATACTTTATTTTTAATGATATATAATAATCAAAATTTTCAGAAGTCAAAGATAGTACGTTGCCTGATAGTGCTGAGAAAAAAAACAAGAAACACAAACCTGCTAATAAATCAGATGAAAATGAAAATAATGGTACGTAATTTTCATTCAAGTAAATAAATACATACATACACACATGGTATATTTTCAAATTTGTGCGCATTTTTTATTACAGCAATAATTTAGTATGTAGCTAAGACACCATATGATTCCAAGAAATCATTTATACTATAAAATATATTTCTGGACGGATAATATGGAAAATTTATCATTTACAAAGACCTTGAAATACATATTACATATTAGTGATTTGTAATTTATTTTATTTTCAGAAGACAATAACGATGTATATTTTTTCTTGGACACAACTGGTACACATGACTCTAGACCATTAGATTCTTCATTGAATTTATCCTCAAGCAAAACGTTAGAAAAACCAAATACTGATGAGAACTACGGTAAGCTATTACAGTAACTACAAGCTTTATAGGATGGTTACCTTGTTAAAAACGTATATAGGAATCTGTAGATCAGTTAGTAGTTTAAGTAGTTTTTAGTTAGGTACCTAGACTTTCGTTAAGCGTGTCTAATCACCTCATAGCGAAATAAATTATTTGACTTTGACTTATAAAAGTTTATTAAATAAATAAATTAAATATTGCTTATAATCATTTATTATAAAGGAAATGTTACATTAGAATGAGCTTATAGCTTCTATATCTATAAATGTATGGTAATAACACTAATAACTATTGCTGTGAAATAATTGTTTTTCTTATTGCAATTGTGTTCCAGTGGATGTTTTTTCTAATGGATATTTGCTGTATGTTTATACTTATTGTATTATACGGTGGTAAGATTCATAGAGCTCAAATCAAAAAAGTTGTGGTTTCTGGTTATACTTTTCTAGAGACCATCTTAGTCAATGGTAGCCATACACCACCATGTGACCAACTTTGAACGAGACTCAATGAGTCTTGTTCAAGGTCTGTCATCTTGAGTGGTTGTGCATGCACTTTTTCATCTTTTATCCATATAGAAAACTGTAACTTTTGCTTTAGAACTACCAAAAGTTCAATACAATTTGATAGTACATACTTAACAGTGGTCTTATATCGTTTCAAAGTGAGAAAGAGTAAAATAACAGGACCGGTTCTCTCTTTCTGAAAATAATTACGTATCATAAATATTTTAATGCAATGACCATATTGAAAAGTTAGAATTACATTTGTTAATGTGATTTCAAATATCAATTTTTAGACATAAATTCGGATTCGGATTCAGATGCACCGATGGAAGTCTCTAATAAAAGCCGAGAAATAGAAGACTTAAAAATACAAAATAAAGTTGAAGAAGCAGACAAATCCAAATCTGCGGCACAGAACATATCCATCAACAAGACTCCTAAAAGTAATAAGAAGAAAAAGAGAAACTCTGAATCCATATCGGCTATTCAAGCAGGTATTTCTGTCTCAAACATTTTTACACTTTATTTCACAAATCATTTGGGAGCACCGTGCCACGATACAATTGCTAAGTTTTTTGATTGTACCAAGTTTAGCAGAATATGATGAATTTTATATAATACCCAAGTCTTTCCACCACCTACCACTTTTTTCTCTTCAACTCAACAGGGATTGACTGGCAGAGAGCCTATTGGCGTCAAGTCCTCCTTTTGGTGTACCTAATTTTAGAATAAAAATAAAATATATTATTGGAAATTAATTAATCAGTACTATGATGTACTATGTTATAAAAATTCTCGATCATTGGTACCTTATTATATTTATTTACTGAAACATGTAAAATAATTATGGTAAAAGATAAATATGATTGGTGGTACAAGTAATGTACCCATAATAAAGAATTTTCACAAACCATAATTTATTCACTTACACCCATAAATTAACTACATTCAGATGCCAGTATCGAGGTGCCAAATACAAGTGAAGCAAAAGATATTGAAGTACCAGACGAATCCATAGTTCACAATAAATCCACCAAAAAGACTCCTAAAAGTGATAAGAAAAAAAAGAGAAACTCAAAATCGCTATCAACATACGAAACAGGTAATCATTACATACCATACCTTATACACATATAGGTGGTATATTTTATATATTAATTTCAATATGTTACACCTTTTTCTACACTATATTTCACATTTCAGGTTTTACAGATAACAATGAACAAAGTTACTTAGAACAACTTAAGATTGAAGATAAAACTGAGAAAAACCTTAATCAGTCAGGTTTGTCTTTAAACTGTATAATTACGAGTGGTCGAAATTAGACCATATTTTTTTTTAATGTTTGAACGCTATTAAGTTTTACCTGTCTATACTAAAAATATCTCTACAATCACAAACTTAACCATAGCCTTCTGTAATGTGCAATAGAGATGGCTGTGACTTAATCGAAATCAATGTCCAAAGACATTAACATAAATCATCATATCCATTTAATGCGTAATGTTTTTATTAATTTATTTCTAATGCATATTATGTAATATCCTTATTATAATAAGCTTTTGCTGTGCCAAATTTCATGCACCTCCATCTTCTTAATTTTCGTAAAAAGGGTCTAAAGTTTTTGCTTCACGTTTTAGATTCTGCTAAGAATACATCCCTACAGACTAACAGTGAAAAGAAAAAAGCTAAAAAACATTCTGAATCTTCTGTTAATGAACATTCAGTACTTGAATCCAGTGGAACTGAAAAGAACAATACAAAGATTTTGGAATCCAGTAACACTGATGTTATAGGTAAAATGAGTTTGTGTCTATGTTATAAAATAAAATTTGAAAATGCGCGTGTGATAGTATAGGTTACTAGTGGACGCCCGCAGCTTCGCTCGCGTAGAATTAGACCCATTAGCGACCTACCCGTCTAACGACTTCAAAAACGGCAAAGTTTCATACTAACTTTGCACCCCCGTTTTACCCCCTTTTTCAAAAATCCTTTCTTAGTGCTCCCCTACGGTATAAAAGGAACCCCTGTGCAAAATTTCAAGTTTCTAGCCCTTATAGTTTAGGCCCTGCGTTGATATGTCAGTCAGTCAGTCAGTCAGTCACCTTCTCCTTTTATATATATAGATTTATGTGTGTTTGAAGACAATTCTCAAAGAAGTTATTACTGTTTATTTAGTAAACAGTAATAGCTTCAATCAAACTCAAAGAAATTAAATGGATTTGCTTACGTGCGTACTAAAGGTCATGATCAGTTACATATTTTAATGTAAAAAATATTTTTACGCAAGCATTAAATGCTATTTTCAAAAATCCTATGTACATAACACCCGGACGAAGTATAGACGAAGCTCCTAATCTATATATATAAAAGGAGAAGGTGACTGACTGACTGACTGACTGACTGACTGACTGACTGACTGACTGACTGACTGACTGACTGACTGACTGACTGACTGACATATCAACGCAGGGCCTAAACTATAAGGGCTAGAAACTTGAAATTTTGCACAGGGGTTCCTTTTATAACGTAGGGGAGCACTAAGAAAGGATTTTTGAATATTCACCCCCTAAGGGGGTAAAACGGGGGTGCAAAGTAAGTATGAAACTTTGCCGTTTTTGAAGTCAAGTTGGCAACCCGAACGCGGGCAGACGTCGTTAATGGGTCTAATTTTTACGCGAGCGAAGCTGCGAGCATTCACTAGTACATAATAAGACTGAATAATACATTTGTTGTTGTATTTATTTCAGATGCACCTAATAATCTCTCTTTACTTCAGACTAGTTACAGTGAAACGAAGAAAGCTAAGAATCTTTCAGAATCCATTACTAATGATACAGGTACTTCAGAAACATTTTTGTAATTTTTTATAATATACTTAATGTGAAATGGTTAATTATAATTATGCAGTCAGTTTTTATTCCAATTTCAACGACTAGTCTCTATAGAATCTCTCTTTATTTAACTGCACTACATTATGGATGAAAAAAATTTTACATCATGTAGGCAATTCTGTCAGACATACGTTTCCTCCTCTTCCGCGCCTTTGTGGACGCTCTTGCTTTAAGGGAATTTGAAGTTATTGGAGATGCCCTTTATCTGTTGTATTTATATTTACAGGAAATATTACTGAAGACATAGAAGTTACAAGTTCCAAGAAACGCAAAAGGAAGTCATCGCTTGGTAAAGACCAAGAGATTATAGGTAAAATTTAATTTTCTTAATCCACACTATTGAACAATACTATCGAAACAAAATAATAAATGTGAAAATCTCCTCGTGACCGACTTCTGGAAACAACAAATTAGTTGCATATCAAGTGAAGATAGCTGCACATTTTAAAAGCTTTTATTTAACTTCACTCGTATGTATTCATGTATGTCCTGGAATCTTGCAATCAATATTTCACCCACTTCCACTGAAGCTATCGAGCTGAAATTTGGCACACATATTAGGTTCCGATGACAATGCATGAAAATAAAATAAAAAGTTATAAAAGCTTTTTTAAAAAAAAAATTTTTAGAGTATAATTATTTAATGTGTGGAACAGCGCTGCATTTATGTGTTTGTTCAGAAACTACTGAACAGAACTAAAGTGTATTGGTTCTACCACCTAAATTTGTTCTTTTTAGTGTTTTTTCCTTTGTTTCGTTTGAAACGCACAATCTATTACACATCAGTTAATTTTATAGGAAAATGTGTGTCCTACGGTCATTCCCCGGTCGAATCGTGTATATATATAGGTTATACCAAGAAAATTTCAACTTTTCGGGCTTTTGACTTGGTATACGCCCTAAAATATACCTGGAGGCAAACATTTCAAGTTTCTAGGACTGCTAGTAGTGGGTTAGGTTTTTGATGACGTGTATGATGATGATGTCTATCTATCTCTCTATGAGAGAATATTTTGGACATCAATAGCTACGAGTATAATAGATTTTGCCTTGAAATTAGGCATGCACTATTTTCCGGAGTCTTCGGAGTCTACTAAAGCAAAATTGCAAATCTGTCAGTCTAAAATTTCTTGGGTTACAGTGACGGCAAAAGTAGCTCGAAACCAGTGTAGTTTAACACTATCTTATGGTTGACAATATCTCTATCAGAACCACTTAAATCAAAACTTATTTCCAGGCATTGAAGCAATTGAATCTACCAGCACACAAGTTGCGGTTGGTAACCAGAAAAAAAAACGTAAAATATCGAATAACGAAGATGCAGAAAATATTATTCAAGGTATGTGTTTAGTGTGCCGGTTTCATAATTTATTGAATCGTCCATTCAATATAATTTAGCTATGCTTACACAGTGTTTCATTCTGCAGGTACAATAAATAAAACGGAAAAGGAGGAAAGCAACCAAAATGAGCGGGAAAAGAGAAAACCTAAACATAAACAATATAACATAGAAATTGACATTGCAGGTTTGATATACAAAATTAGTAAAGTAATATTTATTTCGTGAAAATTCAGGGAAATTACGTTGGGCACTCTGGAACGTTGTTTTGATGTTTTTCTAACGACTAATAAATCACGGTACAACTGAAGATACACACGTATTTTACTATATTAACATTATATTCGTATTTTTTACATTTTAAAAATGGCCTGTCGTCTAGTTTCCTACGCTAAAATCTATTTAAAAGCACTGCAACTGTAATGATTAGTTATTTATCAAATGTTTCGTTGATTTTGAATGTATAATTTAAAACTTTATTGTTCAGTAGAAGAAGATCTAATAAATTTGTTTTTCAGATAAGAAAAAGGGATCAAAAAAGCGTAAGGATCGAGAAGAAGATGAAGAAAGTAGAATGGCTAAGGTAGTTATTTCAATATCCTCGAAGAATAATAATATCCTCAATATTCTTACACTCATAAAAATTGTAGTAGGGTGGATTTCCTTTGTTCCGTGAATGGTTGAATATACAACATGTATTAATCATACTCGCTGCGACCCATAGACGTCCCACTGCTGGGCACGGGTCTCCCCCACAGACGCAGCTGCGGGAGGTCTAGAGCATACTCCACCACGCTGCTCCAATGCGGATGCAACCAACCCAGTGTCGAATGTTCTCAAGCCACCCGAAGGTCTTCGACAAGGCTTTAACGACTGTTTCCAACATTGAAAACAACCGGGACCGACGGCTTTACGTGCCCTCCGAAGCACGGTAGCGTCCATGAAATTTTGCCACTAGCGGTCACCCATCCACAAACCGACCGCGCCCGTCGTTGCTTAACTCTTTCGATCACATTGAATCGACCCGAGCCATTGGGCTATGGACGCTACTAACTATAATTTCGATAATCAATTCTGTTTAATTTTAGATACCGAAGACAACCACCACTGACAAAGTACTAGTGCCTCGCTTATCGACCACTTTGTTGAACCAGCTTGAAGACAAACCGAAGATAAATCATGAAGTAAAAAAGTCGAAAGCTATTTCAACATCTAACTTTGTGGTAGAAGAAGCCAAAGTACGGAAACCCTCTAACTACTTAGAAGAGAGCATAAACATTAATGAAAATGACAATTATCCTGACACATCAGAGTCGAAAAAACAAAATCGTATTAAAATTCCTAAAGTTTTACCATTCCTACCAACTGTATCGACATCTATTAATGGATACACAACAAATTTTAAAGTCAATATTTTACCAAAACAATTCCAATTTGTTGGCAAATCGAGTAATGTCAACAATTACAAGGAAGATTATTTGCAAAACAAAAAATCTAAAAAACTAGGAACATATGAGATGTTTAAAAGAAATAGAAATGTAAAGATGTCCAAGTTTTGAACAAATTTGATTATTTTGTTATTTATGATCCGCCTGGTGCAAATGCTCTTTCTTATTGTTGTCTCTATTTTTAATCTTCTATTATCATTTCTAAGATATGTATCTACTCCTTAGAACCTACACTTTATTTAATTTTAATATTATTTGTTTTTAGTGTTAGTAATATATGTATTTGCTATAATGGTGAAGAACACACCCTGAGGAAACCTGCATGCCTGAGAGTTCATCATAATGTTCTCGAAGGCATGACTAAGGCCTTATCCCTCCCATTCTGAGAGGAGACCCGTGCCCAACAGTGGAACAAAGAAAGGGTTGTGATGATGATTAATATTAGAAATACCGCAAACGTTCTAATAACAACAAATTCATGTTAACTCGTTTTGTTATTTGTACTATATTTTACTGTAATGAAATGTTCCATGTTTCCATTAGATAAAAAATGTTTGCAACTGCCAGAGCATTGGATATGTTAGTGTTGTGTATGATGTGCCAGTGATAGGAATTCTAATATTGTGCCTTCATGTTAATTTATAAGAACATTTGAGTTATGTGTTAATATTAATTTTTGATCTAATTTTAAATTAAGTGTTAAAATAAATTTCTTTTAACGGTTTTGTTTGTAATTGTTTTGTTTTAAATATGACAAATAATTATTCTGTTATTAGTATTTCTGTAATTTCAAAATATTCGCGCCACAGACACTTGGTTATCAGACACTAGTTAGATGGCGCTACTGGTTAGAAATAATGGTATCGCCCATGTGCCGTGTTTTTACTATTATCATCGATTAAATTATGTCAATATTAAGAATGATAGCAATAAAAATGATCTTTTAATGGATATTGTTATTCCTAAGTAACCATCCTTGATTCCGTGAATACATAAGCTTGAAAAATACTTCCCGCCTTATCATGCCGGTGTAAACAAACCGCCATGTTGTCGAGAATGGCCGAATTGATATAATCGGTAAGTCTAGACTATTTATTAAGTAACTGGCTATAAACAGGAAATAATTATTTTATAATTTTTTTTATTTTTTATTTATACATAAAACAAATAGTAAGTACACTAAATTATAATATACGAATAAAAGTTACTCTCTGACTTATGACGTCAATTCAGTGTCCCTATTCTGCCAATGGTCACGATTCATTCCGGATCACGTGGGTAAAATCCGCCAATAGAATCGGCGGCCATTCTTTGTGTACCTTTTCACAAAATAGTAAAACAGATTGTAGTCTATGGAGTGAGTGGTGTTATATTTGTCAAATTCATGACGCTAAAAACGTAAATGTGTGAAATTCTGGATTATTCTATTGAGCATAAGGATATTTATATGAATAAATATTCGGTGAGTATTGTTTCAGTTTATTAGTAGGATGATATGTTGTGAAAACAGTTTATAGACAATGGGAAAGTCCAACCGGGTTACGTCCCGCTCTTTTTAATGTCATTCATTATTTTTCTGATGTACATCAAACAAAATATCAAATTACGTTTATTGTTTTTACAAACTCATAATATTCTTAAGTAATCATGGTTTTCATACAATTACGAAATTAATATCAAAGTGGCGGGAAACCAGTACATTTTTTTTAGGTACCTACGTCGGATTTGTATGATACTGACTGATGTGTAGTAATTCAGTAAGCTTGATAAGTACTGGATAAAATTAAAGAATTATGAAAGCAATGTTATTTTATACTATATACTGACTCTACAGCCTAAAGACTTTATCTGAAATTAAAAATTTCTTTACACGCGGCACTATCTGTACTTATAATACTTTAATAACGGACGAAATTGTTTCATATTCCTTCTCTTTTTCTCTTGAACCTTTGTATGAGCGTTGACAAGGATAGCATGTGTATTATTATTTAATAAGTTTGGCGTGTCAACAGAGTAGTATGAAAGTAAAACAGTAGGTATGCTTTTATTTGATAAACCTTACTAGAGGTATGTATCAACATGTAAATATTGATGTGTACATTTAATTGATGTGAATTGCAGAATAAATGCCTAAAACTAAGGAATGAAATTTTTAACTTAACAATACAACCTAAGTACAACCAGTAGTTGTATACGACATGTGTAATGGAAATATTAAGAGCATTTAGCATAGTGATGTAATGACAAAATTGTTACATTAATTTTACTAAAATTCGTTGAATTTTATTTTAACAATGAGCGCATTGTGTGTTGTCTATGTAGTGATGTTCATCCACGTCAGCCACGTGCATCGTCAGTGCAGCTGTGCGCGTAGCGTAGTGCCACAGAGTAGAAACCACAGACATTATATAGAATGTTTAACTTTCTTATTTATAAGTGTACACACCTTTTTATATTTTCTATATCTATCGGAAAAATTAATAGTCTTCGGACATTTTGTCAGATGACCGATGACGGAATGTATGTATGGAATTATGGATAGTTCGATATCGATTAAAAAAGCTTTTATTTAACTTCACTCGTATGTATGTATCAAGTGGTTATATTCTATTTGGTTTGTATGTCCTGGAACACCACCACTTTCACCCACTTCCACTGAAGCTATCGAGCTGAAATTTGGCACACATATTTGGTTTCGATGACAATGCATGAAAAAAATTATAATAAGCTTTAAAAAAAATATTTTTTAATAATAATTCATCTTTTTATCTAAAGTACCTATAGTCATCTCATGTATGTCAATCTCTACGACTGTTAAAAAAGGACGGAAATTTACGAATTTGTTATAATTTCGAATACTTTACATATTATAACAATGTAATAAAACAAGAGAACCGCCAAGGTCCGCTAATACGTCCGTGAAATATCCTGTTTGTTTCTCGCTCTAACATACGTGAATACTATACTCTCGTCTCATTGTACAACCGATCTTGTCCTGCATAATCTCTAGCTATCTATGTCTATACAAAAAATCTGATTTGACTAAATTATATCACATAATATAATTGTGATATAATGTAGGCCCTGAATTGAAACAAAAACAAATTTCTGAGTGCTCTGTATTTTAGTACCCTGTGGTAGTGCATTCAACGAAAAGGGACGGATGGCTGCAACTAGGTATGGGTCGTTGTGTGATTTCCGAATAACGTAACGTAAACGTTATTGATATAGCGAAAACGTTTCCGACAACTATCTATTTTCATAACTATCTATTTTTTTTAAGCGGAGCGTTTACAAGTTGCTTTACGTGACACGTTTCACACGTTACAAAATAGAGACGATTATTAACTAGAAATCTATATATATAAAAGGAGAAGGTGACTGACTGACTGACTGACTGACTGACATATCAACGCAGGGCCTAAACTATAAGGGTTAGAAACTTGAAATTTTGCACAGGGGTTCCTTTTGTAACGTAGGGGAGCACTAAGAAAGGATTTTTGAAAATTCACCCCCTAGGGGGGTAAAACGGGGGTGCAAATTTAGTATGAAACTTTGCCGTTTTTGAAGTTAGTGAATGTCTAATTCCACGCGAGCGAAGCTGCGGGCGTCCACTAGTTAAATATAAAGTGAACTTCCCTTCATACTTTTTCCTGGCTTAGGACTGGCTGTACTAGATAAGATACATCAAATTCAAATGTAAATTATTTCTTTTCACTTCTCACAGAATATTTACAGTAAATTTGATAAATTACAACAAAAGAGCCGTACAAAATACTCAAAATAGCGCATGACTCATTATCACAAAAGTCAAAATACTACTAAATAAAACAAAACAAAATCATTTTTTAACCATTTCTCCGGTTATAGGTCATAGGAGTCAATTCAAGCGCTACACCGGAATTGAAAATAAAATAAACCTAATTCCTTACACGTAAGGTGTATTATTGTCAGTTGTAAATACGAGCAACGAAAAACTAAAATGTAGTTGTCTCGTTTTTACAATGGCTTTTCATTTCATTCGCACATACCACAACGATGCGATGTACCCGTTGCAAGTGTGCGTTTGCGTTATGTTGTAAGATCGCGAGCCGATATGATAGCTGAACCATAGCGAATAAAATAGATAGTTTTGGAAATAGATAGTTTTGTAATATTGACATAACGTTACCGTTGTCTATGCCCGATCACCGTTTTGACAACTATCTATGTGTAATAACGCCCACCGCTAGCTGCAACCTGTCAGTGTGTGCGTAACCTCTTGTGTAGATATAGTTTTTGTATACAAATACTGAACGCAACACACCTGTGCTTGGTTCCGTCAGCCGTTAACATTGGTTAACCCAGCCCAACGTACTTTTGGAGTAGTGAAAATAAAAAGTGGAACCTTCCTCTTCCGCTCATGAATATGATGCACGTACCCATTAGTACCTATCTACTTAATTAAATTTTCAGTTTTGTACCTATCTAGGTCCTTCGACTTTCTTTTTGTACCGATAAAACATGCATAAAGCAGGAAGGTATATATTATGCTTTACTTGTTATTTGATTTCTGTGAGACCTTTGGCATACTGTTCATTACTAGTTACCTATACACTGTATACACTTACATTATAGTACTGTATAGTATACAGTACTAATGTAACCTAGCCCAAGTTCACAAACACAGTTCATAGTCTTTTTTCTTATTCTCTTCTTTGTCAATAAAGACTTATCTACCTTCTTGATTATGATTTCTGTTACTCCGGCTATAGAAAGTTATTAAGTAATTTATCATTCTATTAACCTTACATCTTATCTTTTAATAATATACTGAGGTGAGATATAGCTCTCGTTTTAAATCATCAATATCACGTATATGTATATGTGTACGTGAGTTATATGTCTTTGTTCTAAATGCTTTTCTCTTCAAGATTATATCTGTGTTTCCCTGAACTTATGAGGTACCTAAATAGGTAGTTCATAACATCAAACAGTTCTGACATCCACGAAGCAACGCACAGTAAACATTATTCTCACGCCTTTCATACCTAAAAGTAATAATGTTTGTATGAATTTATTTTTCTTATTAACCATTCACACAAGGTTATGTCAATGATGATTCGGCGCGGCCGTTGACCTGTAAGGCCGTCGCTAAATACGCTACTTTATTGAGACTAACATTTTGCATAAAATACGAATACTTTATACAAAATCTATTCTATTTTTATCATTCTAATGAAGTATTAATTAGGCATACGTTAATCACAGTACCGGGAAACTGTTTACGGATTGATCTTCCGGTCTAGACGTAAGAAACGTAACATAAAAGTTCAAATCAAACACTCATTTCAGTATCCCCTCTACAGTGTGAGCAGGGGAGTGGCCGGCGGGATGAAGGGAAAGGGGGCCGTACGTTTAATCAATACGGGTTACGGGTTCCCTCCAACCTCATACCCGGCTGCGCGCGCAACGGCAAGAATACCCACGTCCAATAGGTTTCGCGCCAATAAACTCTTTTCCACTCTTTCCCCTCCTATAACTTGAAATAATTAAACCCCCAGTAAATCTCATTCAATGTCACCAAACATGACTGAAAGTTAACATTTAAGTTATCCGCCGGACATAATTTCATTCCCTCCTATAACCACAGAATAATAGTACAAGTACTATAACTTAAAATAATTTTCCGAACATCCAGTGAAAGCTGGCTGGAAATTCAATGCATATTATTAGAAAAAAAAACAGGAGCTACCACCTCTCCGAGTTAAAATGATAAAAAAACATTGTAATACCAGACGAATAAGAAAAGAACATTGATATTCATGGTAACTAAGCATTTTCCGTGTCGATTTTTCGCGGTGTTGTCGGGCGTCGACCACCGGCGCAAGAGACATGAAGGTAATTTGTACCAGCGCAGACCACGAGACGAGTTCAAGGCGATCGCGAGCGGTCAGGTTCGAGGACACCGTTGTCGGGCCCCTCGCGGCGCCTCTACAGCCCCTCGCTTTACTTTTCCATTCAGTTCTACTGCTGAAAATATTTGGCTGTCAGTTATTTAAACGCAACAACCTTCATGTACCTGTCATGTAACAATCCTTGTGCATTAGAAATGAAGTTTCAAAATAAATGGTTCGTTTTACAGTGTGCCTCGCACATCTGTTTGAGACCGTTTGCTACCTGCTCCCTTTAGCAGTATTATTATCTACTCAATTTTAAATCCTTGTTAGGAACTTGACCCTATTTTAAGTTTTTGGGACTTATCGGATTTTGTATTGTTTTCTATTGATCAATGCCAATCTTTTTTTATGTTTGTCTCCTTTTTTGCATACATATTTAAGTATTAAATAATTGATATGATGTGTGTAAAAAAAATATATCGTATTAATTTGTATACGAACTTACAAAAATAATTTTCAAAGTATGTAATCTTTAAAAGTGTCTAGTTCTTATTTCATATCGCACGTACAAATGAACTCTTGATCAATAAATAGAGTTCATGGCCCTCTATACTACGCTATGGCTAGGCTCCGTCCGGCACCATTAACTGACAAGAAGAGACGGATATATATTATTTTTCAGGTAAATACGCTAAAATGGGAATTGTACATGTGACAAATACACATCTATTGTGTTTTACAAGTTTTTTTTTGTTATTACAAACAGTTATTTGCTACAGAGCTGGAATGTAATTAAAACAAAACAGATTATATTAATTATTGTAGTATTTGAATTTAACAAGTTAACTCATTTGGGTTATCGTTCGCACAATATTCGTGCGAATAAAATGTCTGGCTCGTAAACTCAAAAGGGCGCGCTGTGGCGGGCTGCTGCAATGTCATTAGGGGTCGATTCACCCTCTTTCGATCTTCTGTAGCTATCTCTTTTTGGCACCCCTACGTGTATTATCTCTTTCGCTCATAGGGATGGCTTACTATTTACAGGGCAAAGGTAAATTATTTTTATCGGGCTATTTTATAATACGCGTAATTTTGTGAATAAATCATCTTAAAAAGCATTCTATCGCTTATTAACACCGATCCTCTTCTTTTGACGGGTCTATTGGAACTAATGGAAACCATTTTTAAGAGGTTAGGTCTAACACGTACTACAATCCTAAAGGTAGTCAGACGTAGAACTAACTCGATGATACAATACTGCTATTTTTATTTGTTATCATGTAAAAATTTCCTTGATAACGATTAGCAAAAGGTAAACAATTTTTGAAACGTTAAACTTTCACCCGATTGGTCAGAGTTAGATATATACATCATATTCATTATCTGTCATTGCACCCGCTTAATATTTGGTTTGTTATATAAACAAGCCAAATTTGAAATTTACTTTGGAGAACGCCTAATTTAAGTAATTTTTACCTATCTACTTACCTTTTATTTTTATGAATAATATCTACAATAAAAAAGTATTTTGTTAATAAAGATAGCTAATAATTAGTAAAAATGTAGAATGAAACTTTAAATCAGTTTCATTCTACATTTTTAATCTAAATTTCTCCGATGTTCAATTCCTTCTGTCGATCAGATCTAAATAATATATTACTCAACATCCTATCGGAAGGTCAAAATAAATTAATGGTTAGCACAGGAAGCCGGCGCACCAGACCTACTTTATTTATAGATACAAGTATTTACAAAAATAACGTCCCAAATGTTGAAACGAAGGCTTCCAATCGGCACCATTCTCTCATGGCGTTTTTTATAATCGTTAGCCGAGGCGACCCATGGCAGGCCCCGACAACTATTCATTGGTTGGTGTAGGTCTGTTAAAAAAACACCCCAAAAAACCTCAATATTTTATTCTACAATCAATGCATTCTGCATCTAACGCAAACAAAATAATTTAAGTTTCTCATCGGGAATATTGCAACAGATAGTGGTCACTCGATCAAATTACTCCAAGTATCTATTAAAACTAAGACACTAGGATATCCAAAATGAATATCTACAGAAAACAAAATTAGCTCTCGGTCGTTTCAATGAGCGTAAAGGAGAGGGCAATAAGTACAACTTAACTCTTTCCTTACTGGGGAATGCATACCATAAGACAAAAACAGGTTTCTACACTAAATAGTGGTTTCAATGCCGCCTCTCCCGTCTCGCTGTCTCGTCAACGTGCTATTTTGTTTCACAAGAAGTTGGCGCCAAAATAGCAATATGGCTTGTCGCAGAAGTATTCCGTTTGGTAATTGAAACGTTCATGGCCCCATGGCTTACTAGCTCATTTAATGAATTGAACTATCGTTAAACACATATCAACCGCCAATACCTTCACACGATTGCTACGAAATTGTTACCATAATTATGATTTAATTATATTATGTTATATGTATATCATTAATATAGTAGCGTCCATAGCCCAATGGCTCGCGTCGAATCAATGTGATCGAAAGAGTTAAGCAACGACGGGCGCGGTCGGTTTGTGGATGGGTGACCGCTAGTGGCAAAATTTCATGGACACTACCGTGCTTCGGAGGGCCCGTGAAGCCGTCGATCCCGGTTGTTTTTCAATGGTGGAAACAATCGTTAAGCCTTGTCGAAGACCTTCGGGTGGCTTGAGAACATCCGACAAATTAAAATTAATTTGAATTTTAAAAGAGTACCGAGAGTTTTTTCCTCCGGCTTTTTTCTCTCTCGGCCTACACTAGGGCATAGGATAAGAATATTGTAAATTCTTCCTAAAGCCGATGACCATATAGATAGTCTATCGTGACTTAGAGCTTAGCTTAGTGGTAGGTAATTATTGTAAATTTATCTTAAGGCAAGTTAGACACCTGTGTAGGATTAGCTATTCATTCAATAATCAATAGCTAATCCTTTGCCTTATATAGATCAAGTAGTTTTTAGTTAGGTACCTAGACTTTCGTTAAGCGTGTCTAATCACCTCATAGCGAAATAAATTATTTGACTTTGACTTTGACACTGGGTTGGCCACTAACCCCTCCACCAATCCGCATTGGAGCAGCGTGGTGGAGTATGCTCTAGACCTTCCGCAGCTGTGTCTGTGGGGAGACCCGTGCCCAGCAGTGTGACGTCTATGGGTCGTAGCGAATATCATTAATATACATATCATTAATCATAATAATCATATTATTAATGAAATGGCGGCATTCAACGTATTTTCATGGACTACACTAAAGTGTTAACTTTACTATCAAATATTAGGCCAAAATTCGCATTGGAGCAATGTGTTTTCGCATACCCAACCAGTGGACCTGCTAAATGTATATTGTATGATTCTGGACATGTACACATAATTCCATCCATCCATCCATCAGCCTTTTGAGGTCCACTGCTGGACATAGGCCTCTCCTAAACGACACCACTCCGACGGGACCTGTGCCTTCTGAAACCAGCGGTTTCCCGCCGTCTTCTTCAGGTCGTCTGTCCACCTTGTCGAAGGGCGACCTGTGCTCCTTTTTCCGATTCGTGGTCTCCATTCGAGGACTTACATACATAATTAAGGTGACTTTTTTTTTTCAGGGCTGCTCAGAGATGGACTTGTATATCACCGACTCCCTCCAGGACATGCTTGACATGGACATCAAAAATGAAATAGCCACAGATCTTAGCAGTATTACTGATTTCTCGGTAAAGTCATTACTTTTAATAATAGCTAACTACTCTTGTCTAGTTAACGTAGCATAAAAAATGAATCCATTACAAAATTTTAGGATCTGATATAGGCTTTAAAGAAAACTTTTTTTTTATTAATGTTACTTATAACAAAAATCAATGACTAGAGTTACCCTTGCTTGTGTGATTGTGTGTGTGCTTGTGTGATTATGTCCCATTAAAAAAACTTTTTGGGATAACTTTCCCGTGGACATGGTTCACATTTACCGCACCAAATTGTTGTTTCATTTGTCAATTACCGGTCATGCTTGACTTGTAACGTGTTATTTATTTTCGCAGGATTCATTAGGGCTTAACTTCTCCGAAATGCCGCCTCTATTGGACATGGACACAGATAACTCATCAACGTGGCTGAATAATTCGTCCAGTTTTGTCCAAAACCTAGATCTATACGGGTCCGAGGCCAACGCTGTGATGGTCAATCCAAACTCGGTGATGCCGTCGAACTTTGCAGACACGCCAGTCAAGTGTATAGTGAAAGAGGAATCGTCGAACTTGCTCTTGACTTCGGCAGCGAGCAACAGTCTGAACAGCAGCTCGTCTGCCCCCAGCCCAAAGGAGGAAAAAAGTCATTTAACTTTCTCCCCAAACACTATTAAAGTTGCCAAAGTACAAGAGTCCGAGGAGAAGCCCAAAACTTTCACAACCATCCCGACCGCTACTCAAAAGAAACCCTTAGAAGAGGCCACACAAATGGTTATCTACGTTCGGAAGCAAGACAAAAGTGTAGTCAAGGATTTATTAAAGGACTTGGACAACAATTGCAAAACGAAATTGACAACGACACATCTGAGCACACCCACCGTCCGAATCAAAACGCAACAGGAAGTTCTCAAAGTGAACGGGAAAAGTTGCTCCATTTTAAACACAACCCAAAAAATAGCACATCAAGTAGGCACGAAAACAATAATATCCGGCAATATACACATATTGGACGCGCAACAGTCTAGGACAATTTTAGGGAATGGTAACAAAAATCAAGCAACTATATTAATCGACAATTCATCGTTACATAGCAATAGACAAATAATAAAAACCTCAGTAAGTGGAGCTTTCACGGTCGACACTAGCCAAGCTAAATTTGTAAATACTACTGCTAGTAAACATACCGCGGGCGAATTTCCCAAGCCCGCCTATTCCTACTCGTGTTTAATAGCGATGGCACTTAAAAATTCAAGAACAGGAAGCTTACCAGTTTCAGAGATCTACAATTTTATGTGGTAAGACATCCCATTATACTTTTTTACATTAACACACATACATTTCTTGAAGCCTTGTGTTAACAAATTTTATTGTTTTACAGTCAACATTTTCCCTACTTCAAGACGGCGCCAAACGGATGGAAAAACTCTGTTCGACACAATCTTAGTCTAAACAAATGTTTTGAAAAAATAGAGAAACCTTCAACAAATGGAAGTCAAAGAAAAGGTACCTAAAGCTTAATTAATTTCAGAGAAATGCATTGTAAACTGGTATTCTCCGGACTGTTGTTATCATATCAATTCTTTCTCTCTAGGTTGTCTGTGGGCCATGAATCCATCGAAAGTAGTAAAAATGGACGAAGAAGTACAAAAATGGTCTCGGAAAGATCCGCAGGCTATCAAGAAGGCGATGGTTTATCCAGGTAAATAGGCAAACCAACTCTCTAAATCTTTTATTTTTGATAAGCATTGCAACTGAGAAACCAGAAAAGTTTTGTAGTTCATTGAGGATTCCTTGTATATCTTACTAATCTACACTAACTGATCTATTATAAAGTTGGACTGACTATAACTTTGGGGTAGGATTGCAATCAAATACACGCTTGATGTATGCATGTAGCGTCCATAGCCCAGTGGCTCGCTTCGATTCAATGTGATCGAAAGTGTCGAACGACGGGCGCGGTCAGTTTGTGGATGGGTGACCGCTAGTGGCAAAAATTTCATGGGCGCTACCGTGTTTCGGAGGGCACGTAAAGCCGTCGGTCCCGGTTGTTTTCAATGCTGGAAACAGTCGTTAAGCCTTGTCGAAGACCTTCGGGTGGCTTGAGAACATTCGACACTAGGTTGGCCACTAACCCCTCCACCTATCCGCATTGGAGCAGCGTGGTGGAGTATGCTCTAGACCTCCCGGTGAAGTGTCTGTGGGAGAGACCCGTGCCCAGCAGTGGGACGTCTATGGATCGCAGCGACATGCTTGATAAAAAATTGAATCATCTGATAAATTCTGTTACAGAGAGCTTAGAGGCGCTCGAGCGTGGCGAGATGAAGTACAGCGGGTTCGGCAGCGACACCGACGTCGAGGACGACGCGGACGCCGACGCCGACGTCGAGTTGGACGCCGACGCCGACGCCGAGATCGACCCCGAGGTGAAGGAGGAGGTGGAGGAGGACGAGACGGTCATAGAACAGGTTGGTGTGGACATGCTATTATACAGAGGTTGGAGCTCGAGCTTGTCGAGATGAAGTACAGCGGGTTCGGCAGCGACACCGACGTCGAGGACGACGCGGACGCCGACGCCGACGTCGAGTTGGACGCCGACGCCGACGCCGACGCCGAGATCGACCCCGAGGTGAAGGAGGAGGTGGAGGAGGACGAGACGGTCATAGAACAGGTTGGTGTGGACATGGTATTATACAGAGGTTGGAGCTCGAGCTTGTCGAGATGAAGTACAGCGGGTTCGGCAGCGACACCGACGTCGAGGACGACGCGGACGCCGACGCCGACGTCGAGTTGGACGCCGACGCCGACGCCGACGCCGAGATCGACCCCGAGGTGAAGGAGGAGGTGGAGGAGGACGAGACGGTCATAGAACAGGTTGGTGTGGACATGGTATTATACAGAGGTTGGAGCTCGAGCTTGTCGAGATGAAGTACAGCGGGTTCGGCAGCGACACCGACGTCGAGGACGACGCGGACGCCGACGCCGACGTCGAGTTGGACGCCGACGCCGAGATCGACCCCGAGGTGAAGGAGGAGGTGGAGGAGGACGAGACGGTCATAGAACAGGTTGGTGTGGACATGGTATTATACAGAGGTTGGAGCTCGAGCTTGTCGAGATGAAGTACAGCGGGTTCGGCAGCGACACCGACGTCGAGGACGACGCGGACGCCGACGCCGACGTCGAGTTGGACGCCGACGCCGAGATCGACCCCGAGGTGAAGGAGGAGGTGGAGGAGGACGAGACGGTCATAGAACAGGTTGGTGTGGACATGGTATTATACAGAGGTTGGAACTAGAGCCTGCCGAGATGAATATGAAGTATATACAGATATAGTGGGAGTATCGGGTTATTTGGGATTTAACATACTAAAAACTCTCAGTGGCCTTCCTCAGCGCTTGTAAAGGAATCCGGGATATCTGATACTTAAGAGCTTAGCTTAGTGGTCGGTAATTATTTTAAATTAGCCTAAAGGCAGGTTAGGCACCTGTGTAGGATTAGCTATTCATTCACAGATCAATAGAATTTGATCGTTAATGAACTAATATATCAGTGATTTTTTTTTTAAATAAATGAAAAAAGCCAATTTCACTATACATCTACTATTCACGGCCTATACAAAATATCACATATATCCATCATTCCATTGAGTAGGAAAAGAAGAACAAACCAACAAACTCACTTTCCCATTTATATTTTAAGTATTATAAGGATATGGATAATATATAATGAACTAGCTGTACCCTGCCACGCTTCTCTGTGGCACATTGTGATTGAATGGTTGCGAAATGAGAAACAAAACAAAGAATACATGTCATATAAGTTTAATTTTGCAATACTTGTGGATATACAATATTTTTCGCGGATATGTGACTGATGCAAAAATTAGATAAAAACTATCCTTGATGCGGATTATATATCATGCTAAAATTTCAGCTCGATCGGTGCAGAGCTTTGTGAGTTTTTGAAGCGTACACAAACCAACATAACATTTTTATATACATACTAGTGGACGCCCCCGCAGCTTCGCTCGCGTTACACATTCACTAACTTCAAAAACGGCAAAGCTTCATACTAACTTTGCACCCCCGTTTTACCCCCTTAGGGGGTGAATTTTCAAATGTTTCTCGCCGTAAAAACCATCCTTGAACTTCAACGAACATTTTAAAAAAAGAATTGGCCAAATTGGTCCAGGCGTTGTTGAGTTATGCGCTTACCAACACATTTTGCGATTCATTTTTATTATATAGATATAGATTGACAATAAAAACAATCACAATTGTCCCCAGGAGATGTCCGACCAGGAGCTGGAGGTGGAGGAGGTGGTGGCGGGCACGGGCATGGTGGGCGGCAGCTACCGGCTGCTGGCCGCCGCGCCCTCGCTCGCCTCCTACCTCGACGACGGCGACTCCGCCGAGGAGGTCAGCGATATTGAGGTGAGCGAGTGAGAGAATGTCCGACCAGGAGCTGGAAGTGGAGGAGGTGGTGGCGGGCACGGGCATGGTGGGCGGCAGCTACCGGCTGCTGGCCGCCGCGCCCTCGCTCGCCTCCTACCTCGACGACGGCGACTCCGCCGAGGAGGTCAGCGATATTGAGGTGAGCGAGTGAGAGAATGTCCGACCAGGAGCTGGAAGTGGAGGAGGTGGTGGCGGGCACGGGCATGGTGGGCGGCAGCTACCGGCTGCTGGCCGCCGCGCCCTCGCTCGCCTCCTACCTCGACGACGGCGACTCCGCCGAGGAGGTCAGCGATATTGAGGTGAGCGAGTGAGAGAATGTCCGACCAGGAGCTGGAAGTGGAGGAGGTGGTGGCGGGCACGGGCATGGTGGGCGGCAGCTACCGGCTGCTGGCCGCCGCGCCCTCGCTCGCCTCCTACCTCGACGACGGCGACTCCGCCGAGGAGGTCAGCGATATTGAGGTGAGCGAGTGAGAGAATGTCCGACCAGGAGCTGGAAGTGGAGGAGGTGGTGGCGGGCACGGGCATGGTGGGCGGCAGCTACCGGCTGCTGGCCGCCGCGCCCTCGCTCGCCTCCTACCTCGACGACGGCGACTCCGCCGAGGAGGTCAGCGATATTGAGGTGAGCGAGTGAGAGAATGTCCGACCAGGAGCTGGAAGTGGAGGAGGTGGTGGCGGGCACGGGCATGGTGGGCGGCAGCTACCGGCTGCTGGCCGCCGCGCCCTCGCTCGCCACCTACCTCGACGACGGCGACTCCGCCGAGGAGGTCAGCGATATTGAGGTGAGCGAGTGAGAGAATGTCCGACCAGGAGCTGGAAGTGGAGGAGGTGGTGGCGGGCACGGGCATGGTGGGCGGCAGCTACCGGCTGCTGGCCGCCGCGCCCTCGCTCGCCACCTACCTCGACGACGGCGACTCCGCCGAGGAGGTCAGCGATATTGAGGTGAGCGAGTGAGAGAATGTCCGACCAGGAGCTGGAAGTGGAGGAGGTGGTGGCGGGCACGGGCATGGTGGGCGGCAGCTACCGGCTGCTGGCCGCCGCGCCCTCGCTCGCCACCTACCTCGACGACGGCGACTCCGCCGAGGAGGTCAGCGACGTTGAGGTGAGCTTCCTGAAGTTATTAAAAAAAAAATGTCAGCCGTCACGGGACGCCTGGCAGATGTGAAACATGAACACACAAAAAAAAAAAAAACAAAAAAAATAACAAAAATTTATTTACAGTGTAAACTCTTTGTTACGTCGTTCGTTATAACGAAAAACTCTCTAAAACGTAGAAATTAGTTCAATTTGGTTGGTTTACCAATAAACCCATACATTAATTCACTCTCTATAACGCATCAGCCATTCTCTATTACGAATAAATATCTTCATATTTAGACATCAACTACATATTAAAACAAAACAAAACTAATCTTTTGAGATGCCGCAATTTCTAAGAAAGATACCTGAGGTCAAAAACAGCTATCTAGCTTTTGTAATTATTAATTGCCTTAACATGTGTTTATGTTTATGTTTATGATTACATTGGCTGTAGAAAATTTGGTCTCAGTTACTAAACGCACCATCGTCACCTATCGTGTATTATCAGTCGTAAACCAACACGCCAGGCAATGTTAACAGAATATAAGTGTTTAGAATAATTTATCTATTGTATTGATAGTAATAAAATTAGAAATAATTGTAATTAGTTAAATTTGGTGTAAGTACTTTTTCTCTTCTCTCCCTATAACACAAAACTCTTTATAACGAAATAAAATGCTCGGTCCCTTGAAATTCGTTATAAAGAGTTTACACTGTACTATATTTTATTAATAAAATAATTTCCGAGCGTCATTTGTCGGAACTGTATAGTTTTATTCCATAT
Organism: Carterocephalus palaemon; assembly: GCA_944567765.1. Taxonomy (NCBI): domain Eukaryota; kingdom Metazoa; phylum Arthropoda; class Insecta; order Lepidoptera; family Hesperiidae; genus Carterocephalus; species Carterocephalus palaemon. Next base: position 4,712,146 of record OX155643.1, on the reverse strand, counting down.
TCGCCACGCTCGCCACGCCAAAACGTTTTCCGAGTTGTGTTCTCGACGAAAAATGTGCAAGCTAGAACAACGATTTTGAACTGTCGTAACTACGTTTTTTGGTGGTTTCCAATTGGGAGGACTGGATAGTAGCTCTTCAGGTCCATTTGGAGGGCGGCCAATACTTCGTTTTCCGAGTCGTGTTCTCGACGAAAAATGTGCAAGCTAGAACAACGATTTTGAACTGTCGTAACTACGTTTTTTTATAACGTATTTACATATTTGTTGCAGGTACTAGATCAGTCATATGAAGAAATAGACGTCGAAGTAACGAAGCCCGTGAAATTGGATCTCTCATCTGTCACAGAAAACTATACCAGTAAGTTATATTATATTTTTTTTGGCTAGACCAGCGGCAGTTCATAAGTACCTAACGTAGAAACCTAGCCTTTATTTTTTTTTTGTGTTGTTTAAAGTTTGTCACGGTTGTACCTGTCAAAGGTACATGTGTGCCTTTCTCACAGGAGGAATAATCTAAACAGTGACTATAATATACAGAACACTGGATTGTAAGATTGTATAACTACAATTGAAAAGAACGACGCCTTAACATGCCCTCTGAAATGCGTCCATTAAATTTGCCACTGCCAGCCCCCCACGTTACTTAACACGGTCGATCACTCACAATCGACGCGAGCCATTGTAGGGGTTATGGACGTCACTATATAATTATAATTGGCATTAATATATGTTGGCATAGAAAATATTAGTAGCGTCCATAGCCCAATGGCTCGAGTCGATTCAATGTGATCGAAAGAGTTAAGCAACGACGGGCGCGGTCGGTTTGTGGATGGGTGACCGCTAGTGGCAAAATTTCATGGATGCTACCGTGCTTCGGAGGGCACGTAAAGCCGTCGGTCCCGGTTGTTTTCAATGCTGGAGACAGTCGTCAAACCTTGTCGAAGACCTTCGGGTGGCTTGAGAACATTCGACACTGGGTTAGCCACTAACCCCTCCACCAATCCGCATTGGAGCAGCGTGGTGGAGTATGCTCTAGACCTCCCGCAGCAGTGTCTGTGGGGGAGACCCGTGCCCAGCAGTGGGACGTCTATGGGTCGCAGCGAAAGCGAAATCTATATATATAAAAGGAGAAGGTGACTGACTGACTGACTGACTGACATATCAACGCAGGGCCTAAACTATAAGGGCTAGAAACTTGAAATTTTGCACAGGGGTTCCTTTTATAACGTAGGGGAGCACTAAGAAAGGATTTTTGAAAATTCACCCCCTGAGGGGGTAAAACGGGGGTGCAAAGTTAGAATGAAACTTTGCCGTTTTTGAAGTCGTTAGACGGGTAGACGTCGTTAATTTGTCTAATTCTACGCGAGCGAAGCTGCGGGCGTCCACTAGTAGAAAATATGTATGTGATATTCATTTTACATATTACAGTACACCCAGCGAAACGAGCAAAGACTAGCTTCATTTATCAGCCGGTAACAGCACAGACTCACACCAGTCGACGAAAAACACCACTCGTCAATAGAGTCGCGCTCATTTGAACACACCAACAAGACTTATTATTATTAAATTGTGATTTAACAGCATGAATTAGTAGCGATAACTTAGTATTTCCAGTGTTTGTTTGTGGCAATGAGTAATTGTATATGTAATAAGATAGCTGTGAGTTGTCTGTAGTTCTGAGTGTTATTATTTTTGCCTGCAATATTGCGAACGTGATAGTCTGTACCAGATATGTGTATTTACACGAATGAAATGTAATCTGAACACTTGTTACATATCGTACACTGTAAAATATTTTCATTTGTAATTTTAAGTGATGTTCTATGTACCCGGCGTCTTTTCTTTTGTAACGACGTATTTCGTATTATGTATTAAAACGCAATTAAATTTTTGTATAAATCAATTAGCTAGAGTTAAGCTAAGGAATGCCGTATATAGTAAGTAGTTGTAAGTGGACGGCCTTACAGCCATTATTCTGTCAGTACAAATACTAGGATTTTGTTACTCTATTGATAGGCTTTGTATTCCTTAACTAATAAAGGCACTGTAGAATTATGCTGAGTCAGTGATAACCATAAGGACATTTGGGTAACTTGATCGGAAACGTTTGACAGCTCAAACTTTGATAACTGTCAAGCTGAGAGTTTTCTGTTAGGACTTAGGACACATAACGGGATACTGTACGAAATTCCGTTAAATACGTGTTAAATAAAATAATAAAATTCAGTAGTACTAAGCTTTAAATTAGTTTGTTTTAATAAAAGGACCTGTTTAGGTTACGTCAAACTTGAAATTATAAATTCAATGTTGTACCTAATAGAATTTTTCGTATATCGTCCGCGCTACACCTTAAAAAAATCAAGTTACGAAATTTCTTCCACATAGAATTTCAACTTCGTATACCACAATAATGTGATACAATGTAATGAACGTTTTTGGGATACTATGAGTAAAGTTTAAACTTAAAAAAATGAACATGAATTTCTTATGTGAATGGAAAACGTTTGAATACTTACTGAATATTTCTAAATTTAATATCGTTTATTTTTTTATTATTATTACGTGTCCTAGAAGTTTCTACAACAAATATTAAAGTAACGAATATGTATACACAAACATTTGCCTAGTAAAGTAAGCTTACTTAGTACATCTAAGAAATATACTAGTATGTATATACATATTTAATTTTGTTCACAATCGGCGTAAACAAAGTTTTCGTTCTATTTGCATTAATCATAAAATTAAAACATAAAATTAACTGCATACAAACTTAATGTTGCTTTGTAACAATTTTTTAACTCAATGACTGACCCCACACGTATTGTAAGAAAGAAGTACCTAGTGTTACTTATTAATTTCTAGTTTAACCCTCTTTACATAATGAAATTTTGAAATAAGTTAGTCAAAAGACACTTAACTAACTGGTGAAAATCGTTTATACCACTCGATGCTCATCCCAAAGTCATACAATGTCGCGCGGACAAATCGCGGACATATCTTAAATGAGTGGCAACCTTATTATACTATACCAATTGAACAAAATTATGAAGAATCAGTCTCATGAAATATATTTATTTTAAAAATTGGTCATACTAATTGTATTTTTTAGCGCCATAAGAATCGCGATAGTTGCAAGTATAGCGGGTATATTTTTAAGTTCCCACCGCTTATATGTATATATTTTTGTGTTAATTTCTACTTTTTGTCAGCAGCAGCTACATTGAAATCTACAAACGGTCTCGTAGGTCCAGTGAGCTTCTTAAGCTCTTAAGCTCACTGAGTCTATGAAACGAAAAAAAAACAGGTAAAATCTCTATCCCACGGCCCATAAATTAAAACCAGGATATTGTTGATACCGTTAGTTTCAATTATTCTCAAATAAATAGTTACTAAATTGGATCCACCGTATCCTCATAATCCTGTTATTTAATGTCATAAAGGGCTGTGTGTTCGACATTTTATTGTTTTATATGAAAGGAAACATGAGCTCTTTAGTTTAATTTAAATAAGTACCTTATATAGTGAAAACCAATATCTAAATGTCTATTGTTTCAATATTACACAATTATTTCATGATTTTATTAAATTTATTTACGCACATAATAATTTCAACTGCACTTTTATTCATTGTAGTAGGGGAGCCCAAGAGGGGATTTTGCGGGATACTCAAGCGCGTCAGTTTAATATACAGTGGGATACCTTGTACCCGGTTAAGTACCTCCACCAAATATGAGCCCCATATATAAATGGGGCCGGCTACAAAGTTGCTACAAAGTTGTAGCCCTCCCCTTTCTTTACGTTACTCTCAAATTGTAAGATTAGTGGAATATACACTTTTTAGCATGTAATTAACTCACCCTACCTTAATCTGACGCGCTCAAGAATTTCTGATGACAAATTTTATTTTTTTCTTATTCTGATCCTTTATCCTTGACGGCCCCATTTATATATGGGGCTCATATTTGGTGGAGGTACTTAACCGGGTACAAGTTATCCCACTGTATATTAAACTGACGCGCTTGAGTATCCCGCAAAATCCCCTCTTGGGCTCACCTACTATTGAGAGATCAGTAATACTGTTAGAGCCAAAACACGTTTTGCGACAATCTTAGCATTCTATGACTAGAACAATGTTAAACTTAATTTAGTTTAGATTTGTACAGATGAGCAAAGTTCCTTCGAAATTTATCCTGTATTAGTAGGTAACCAAATTAAAATAATTTTAACATTTGACTGTGTACTAATCCGTATAGTAGTGAGTTAAAACAGCTAGCATAGCTCTAGGAATAAACATTCAATGCTTAGAATGCGCCAAAATACCAATAATAATAAAATCATATAATTAAAATTGTAATTATGTTATCAATTCGTATGTGTGAAACAAGTGGTCAATATCTTGTCAATATTGGTTGTGAAATGGATCTCCATTGTGTGTTTGTAATAAATTTATGATTATTACTGATATAATGTAAAGGAGGACTCAAATATTAGAAGCTGTATCAGATATTCGCAATCTTGTGAATCAAGATATAAAAATGTCGGACTGTTATTTAAATAAATTTTTTATTCATATATAATGTGCTCATATCAGGATATCAGATTGCTGAACAAATTTGGCAGTCTATGAAAACCTGTCTCGGAAACAAAATATTGATAGCCTATTAAAGTGGATTCTATGCTGCTATTATCTGATATTATTTCCGATATTTGGACTCACCTTTATAAGTTCAATATAATATTGACATGTATGTTTGTATTTAGGAAAAACACAATCTTCATTTTGATATTTCTAAAATCTTCTACTGATTGAAGACAAATTATGTTATAAACCATTGCAGATCAAGTTGAACTTTGTGGTACAGCAACCACTTTCGTATTAAATACATTTGTCACAATAAGAAATGTTCTGAGATTTGTAGAAAAGGGAATGATCATTGCCTAGAATAAAAACTAACTTAATTAATTAGCCATAGTTTTAGCGTTAAAAATATTTGAAGTAAAATGTTACACATGGGGAACTGTTTAGTAAAAATTTGTGTGTATTGTAAGGACAACATTTAGATTTTTTACTATCAAAATATGTTGCTATACTGTAGCAATATTTTTCTTCCTTCTATGTTAAACAATTAGATAGTATAAAACTGTGATATGAGATTCGTTGTAGTCTACTTTACCCGAGGATAAAAATTAATTTCAAGCCCACTCTACATGTAGACATAATAAAGTCAGTTGGTCACACAAACAAAAGGCCATTGTTTCAAAGATTGTAGCTTTGATTTAAGTTTATTTTCTTTTTCTTTAATTCTTTCTAATTTGTCTTTTTTAAGGTACTGTAGAAGCAATAAGTGTAGGAACAGTTGAATGTAGTAATAACTAGCCACAAAATATTGGTAATAGATAATTCTGCAAAAAGGTAGTATATTATTACCAGAATAGCAAAAGTATTTATGGCATGTTGAAGGTCTGTCAGTGTTTAGAATGAATTCTGAATATACAAATTGTTAAAACCTATACTTTAAACCGAATTAATGGTAGTCATGATAAAATATGATGATTTGTCTAATGGTTGTAACCGTGACTGCTAAGTTGGAGGTCCTGGGTTCGATCTCCGGGTCGGGCAATAACTATTGGGCCTTTTCTAACATGCAATGTCCGGTTTATGGCAATGGGAAATACAGGCGTGATGTTGTTACGTATGTTATGTAGAACTCAGCAAGACGACACATTTTGGGTGCTTTTGGTGTAGAAACAGTAGAGTGCAATTGTTAATGTAAATATTTGTAGTTAACCATTAGAGGTTATGCCTAATAGAGGCGAACATTCACTCTTACTGTGATTTCCACTAAAGAAACATTCACAAAAAACGCGATGTATCAGGTAACGTTCGCATTGTCTCACAAAATGTTGATGCTAAACATGTATAACAAGTCAGTTGGATTTCATTCAAATCGGATAAAATTTTCGCATCAACAAAAGGGATGTGTTTTTATCACGTTGAATGTTTCTCAGTGAAAACAAGAGTTATACGAACTATCATAAACTGTGTGAAATAATTTATATTAACTTGAAATTATAAGACTTGAGGTAACTACCAAAATATTGAAATGATATTGATGAACTATTTTGAATAATGTTCGTAATTATAAATCATAATTAAACGAGTCTCAATAGCACTGTGCGAATTTTTATTATACATGTACAATAAAATCGTATTTTTCCACTGCCAGTATTTCAACATCCACTTAAAATAAGCGTAGAAAATAGATGGTAGAATTAGATCTTTAGCTAAGTTGAAGGATTTTTAATAATTTTTTTGTAATAAAAATTAAATATGTCAAATAATTTTGTTTTATTAATATTCTTTTCGAACCGCAAATCCCATTTCAAAGTCTTCCTCCCATCCCGTATGGCTGGAGTCCCTCAAGGCTCTGCATTTTCCCCACTGCTCTACACGCTTTATAGCAGCGATATCCCTAAACGCACTAATGTGGGATTAGTTTTATTTGCCGATGACACTGCCCTTTACACTACTCATACTAATAGAATTATTTCAAAGCGACTTCTTTAAACTATGCTTCAAGTGGCTATCGCACTACGTGAATGGTTTAGGAAATGGTGAATAGAAGGAAATCCAGACCAAAGTGCAGCAGTACTTTTTACCCGTAAACACCAATATTTGAAGAAGGCATTAAAATCAAAAATGTGCTTTAATACCTTTATTCAATCAACCAATTCTATGGTCACAGTTGATTCACGGTAACCCAAATCTTAAATAGAAAATTGTCATTCGCTGAACACATCAAAGGGGTGCACTACAGAGCCGCTTTCGTATTGGGTCGCTTATACACCCTTATAAGAAAAATAAAGTTAATGCTAAGGTTAAATGGCACTTAATCACATAGCGAAAATTTGTAAAACTTGCACTAAACCGATCATGACATACCCCATTGTGGTGTTTGCTCATGCTTGCAATAACTAATAAAATTCATCACAACCCTTTCTTTGTCCCACTTTTGGGCTCGGGTCTCTTCTCAGATTAGGAGGGATTAGGCCTTAGTCCACCACGTTGGCCAAGTGCGGATTGGCAGACTTCGCATACCTTCGAGAACGTTATGATGAACTCTCAGGCACGCAGGTTTCCTCAGATGTGTCCTTCACCGTTACAGCAAGTGACATTTAATTTCTTAAATCGCATATAACAAAAGTCATTGGTGCGTGCCACTGGGGTTTGAACCCGGACCGCTCGAGTGAGAGGCGAGTTCGATGGCCACTGGGCTGTCACTGCTTACATAATAAAATTATAACAATGGCACCCACACACTTGAAGAAGTTAATCTTTTACCTTTTAGGTTTTAGTTCTTTTTAGCTATTCGGTGACGCCGTAAAGGTTTTTATGACCTTACAGCAAGTCATTCGAAAATAAACAAAAAAAGAAGTAGGGATGTAAGCGAAACTCCAATTTCTTCGGATCAGACCACAGAGTAGCCATAGCCCACGATTGACAAAATGTCAGTTCCACAGAGTACATTAAATTATATTTCCTGTTTCTAGTGTTGTTATTGTTTTTCTTTCTTCTTTCCTTGATTTCGTTTCGTTCGTGCGGTCGGCGCTTGTATTAAAGTAGTAATTACCGAAAAACAAGAAAAGGAAAACCTTACATGCCTGCTCCGACATGACTACTCGAGAAATATTAACTTTACAATTTGGCCATTACTCTAATTATGTAGGAACTCATTATTGGAATATTCAAGAATTAAGTTTTGATTATACCGGGACCAAAAAAACTGAATTTAATCCTGATGTACTGTACAGAGAAGGTCAGACAGCATCAGGTGAGGTTACTTACACTCCAAGGCTACTGTTAGCTGATTTGAAAGGATCTTTGAAAACTTTACCAGTAACTGGTGGCCTTTTAAATGAAGAAAATCATGATCCTGAATGGCCTAAAGTAGAAAAAATTGAAGAACCAGAAATTAATAAGAATAAATATCTTCAAGATATTGACAGTGATAATGCACAAGAAGTGGAAAGCAAACAATATAATTTAGATCAAGTAGTTAACACATGGACTGACTACTTATATCCCAGGCTTCACCAGCGTTCAATCAATGTAGTTAATGAATACCAACATGGTGCTGAACATGTATGTTATTAACATAATAATATTTTCGTAACATCCATTAAATTTAATAGTATTACTTATGCGTAAGTTTACTTTTTTTCAGGAGTCATTTGACACAATCACAACTGGACTAACAATATGGAAATCAGACTTTGGTGAGAATTTTTCTGACAATATTAGGAAGTATGTAGAAGAATGTGACAGCATGCAAGGCTTTCAAGTAAACTTTGATTGCACAGATGGCTTCTCAGGTCTAGCATTGGGTTGCTTGGAGGATCTTACTGATGAGTACGGCAAGCCACTACTGGTCTATCCTTTAATTGCCTCCTATTTTGATGATAACAACCCAGACACTGAAGAGGAGAGAGACAAGTCTAATTTAAAGGATTCAATGCGCTTGGCGAACATAGCTTTATCCTTACAAGGGTTAGCCCAGTATGCTACATTGTTTGTACCTCTTTGTACTGGTGAGAAAGGATGGAGAAAACCAGGAAGCCCAAGATTATTTGACAATGTAAACTACAAACCAGAGCTTTATTATCAATCTTCAGCTTTATTAGCATCAGCTATTGACACACTTAGTCAGAAGTATAAACAGAAAGACAGCATTTATACACTGTCAGATATGTGTGGCGATATGACAGGCTATGGCAGGAAAATGGCTGCAGCTTCATTGGGCATGCCATTGCCTATTAATGAATCACAATATCTAATAGACTATCTGAATAGCTCCACCAAGCCTATTTATACTTCCATTACTCCCAGCTGTAAAATTGCAACAGATAAAATATTCCAACTTATCACTGTAAGAGGAATACCTGAAAGCTATTTAAAAGCACCCATGAAGGAAGCCAAAGAACAAATGAATCTACCAGCATACAGGTGTGGCAGTATAAAAGAAATGTTTGAGTTGTATTTCCAAGCTAACAATTTTCTGTCAGCTACCAATGTATTAGTATGTTCTCAGCCATTAGAAGTCAAAACCCCATATCCACAAATATTTTCTGAGAACTTAAATAAATATGGGTTTGTAAAGAATAACAATGCTAATGAGAAAGTAGAAAGTTGTCCTATTTTAGCAGGATATCATAATGGTAATTTCTTGGCTGATATGATTGAGAAACTTCACAGAGATGTGAGCCGGATAAAATTTTCTAAATTACACAAGTTCCAAGAGGCAGGATTGGAATCTTTAGATTATAAAGAGTCTTTAGATAGGCTAGCAGAGTTTAAAGATAATTATGAGGACAACTTTGAACTATAAAATCTTAATCACACAGCTAGCTTGAAATCACATGTACCAAGCTTTTTGTTTTCAGGATTAATTTGATATATTTTAAAATAAAGAAATTAACAGGCTATGATGATTCAAAACACAAAATTACTCATAAAATTTATTCAATGATTCAAGTAAAATAAATCATATCCCATCCACACAATCTCATTGTACACATATACATCTAAGGGTTGTTCTGCGATGATCATGACGACCTCTCCAGCGCCCGTTCCTTCATCCGGGTTACAAATGCGGCACCTTTGTTTTTTCTGAAGTTTTCATATGGATCATTTAGATTTACTCCAACACCTGCAAATCAAAATACTATTTAAGATTCATATAAATCACAACACCATCAACTTGCCACATTTTTCATAGCTCACAATATCAACGCAACACGATAACGTAGGTATTTAGTACTGTACTGGGGTAGTAGATTTAATACTGTCCTGGCGGTCGCGCCCAGTTCACCCGCGCTCGAGCCTATGTTCAGTATGCTCAAGACTGCACATCCGGCTGTGGGAGTGACCAACAGTATGACGTCTTGTAGCTGGCCAGTAGTGTATCGGGGTGTATATCCTTACTAGCTTTTACCCGCGGCTCCGCCCGCGTAGTCAAAGGGAATTAACAATGAGTTGTTTAACATACATGACGTATAATTTGTTAGCGAAATTCAGAACTTGCAAATGAACTTTACTAACGCCATCTATTAACAACATTCGGAACTATATATCTAGATATCTTCCCATGGGGATGTTTTACCGCGGTAAAAAGTAGCCTACGTCACTCTCCACCCTCCTCACTATCTCCACACACAAAAACCATACCATATAATAGCTTCGTTGCGACGTGAAAGCCGGACAAACAAACAAACACACTTTCACATTTATAATATTAGTATGGATAACAACCTTTATATTGGTCCTGTCGGTCTCGAACGGCGCCCCCGCTTATGGGCTCCGCGATGCCCTGGCCGGCCGCGCCCAGCCCGCCCGCGCTCCAGCCCATCTTCTGCAGGAGCTGGTGGCCCTTGTTGCTCGAGTCGATGCCGCCGGACGCGCTCGGGCCCAACGATGCACCCCTGTGGTTTTCATAATCATTTAATTCGATCACAGAAGAAAAAATATGGATAGCACTTTTTTTTTATATAGCAAACGAGCTTGCAGCACCACCCATCCGCTGCCACCCATGACAACTGTGACTGACTTTGAACAAGACTCAATTAGGGACTGGGATGGTTAGTCCAATTAGTTGAGAAAGTTAATTAGAACATTCAGTTCGTTAGTAGGTATGAGGACTAGGGACTGTTAGTGATAGTTAGTCCTGTTAGTTGGTGTTAGTAATAGTCCAGTTAGTACTTGTTAGTAGGAGTCTCGTTCTAAGTCAGTCACAGATGTGTTGCTACCCTTGAGGACTAAGATGGTCGCCTCTAAATAAGTGTAACCGGAATCCACACCTTTCCAACCGGACCACAATTGCTTTAAAAACAATTATTACACGGCGGAAATGGTACTAGGTACCGTGGCGGGCGGTGGAACTGCCCCGGGCGAACTCTATATGGAACCAATTAGCTTTCATATAAAACCTATTTGGTTCCCTATAGGCTCTACCACTGCAAGTTAGCGCAAATTCTGTGACCACCAAAAGGACTCAATAAAAAAAGCTATAATCTTTCGATAGCCGAGTTGTTCATAGAAGTGCCAGTCGAATTTTGACTACAGGAGAATGTGAAGCGAAGCAGAGAAACTAGGTGCAGCGAATCAAAATCTTGTTGAAGAAGAATCGTCACTGCGGGGCGGCCGGCGTGATCCAAAGAAATCGTTTTATTTAAAATGTGGAGAGAAACAGATTCTGAAGACGATAATACTGATTTTAACTGTTTTAAATATCTGATATCGTTCATGGCCATGGGTCGGAATGGTTTTGCGAGACCTTGAAAGGCGATAGCTTGAACCTACAGTGACTAAACACGGCAACATGTATCTATACTAAGATTTGTTTGTTATGTTTTCACACAAAAACTACTGGATTTAAAAAAATCTTTCACCATTAGAAAGCTGCATCTTCACTGGTGACATAGGCTATATAATAACGCTGCGACCCATAGACGTCCCACTGCTGGGCACGGGTCTCCCCCACAGACACTTCTGCGGGAGGTCTAGAGCATAATCCACCACGCTGCTCCAATGCGGATTGGTGGAGGGGTTAGTAGCCAACCCAGTGTCGAATGTTCTCAAGCCACCCGAAGGTCTTCGACAAGGCTTAACGACTGTTTCCAGCATTGAAAACAACCGGGACCAACGGCTTTACGTGCCCTCCGAAGCACGGTAGCGTCCATGAAATTTTGCCATTAGCGGTCACCCATCCACAAACCGACCGCGCCCGTCGTTGCTTAACACTTTCGATCACATTGAATCGAAGCGAGCCATTGGGCTATGGACGCTATATCATATAACTAGGTGTAAACGAAACTATTGTTATGTCTAATACCACGCGAGCGAAGCTGCGGGGCGTCCACTAGTACTTACATAAAGCTAGGCGGTGTGGGTGATCTCGAGCGCTCGATACGCCTCGAGCGAGGAGAGTCGCGATGCCTATCGCGCTCTCGTGACCGACTGCGCGACCGGGACCGGGACCGGGACCGGGATCGACGACGATCTGCGACAATCGTGACTTAGAGCTTAGCTTAGTGGTAGGTAATTATTGTAAATTAGCCATAAGGTAGGTTAGGCACCTGTGTAGGATTAGCTATTCATTCAAGGATAAATAGCTCATCCTTTGCTTTATATTAATCAGTTTAGAATAGCATTATATCTCTTTAAGTAGTTTGTAGTTACCTAGACTTTCGTTAAGCGTGTGTAATCACCTCATAGCGAAATAAATTATTTGAATTTTTTGAATTTTTTTTTTTTTAATCAGACATTCATTATTCATGACCCACTATTGGACACGGGTCTCCGTCCATCACAGAAGAAAAAATAGATACTTCATACTTCACTAACATATGACAGCCACGTTTGGTATAGAAGAGGCTTATAACTTGATCTAGTGATTGCCGAGCAGTCTAGTAGTTTTTATATCAACAACTAAGTCTAGCCAAGAATGCATTTTGAATTTAGAGTTTTTTTGGTGGTGACAATCATGCAGTATCCATATTTTTTCTTCTGTGATCGACTCCTCATGGGAGATGAAGTCTCTGCCCTGCAGTTGGAGTACATTATACAATATGCATGCAGGTGTCCTCACGATTTTATCATTTACATACAGCTAATCTATATATATAAAAGGAGAAGGTGACTGACTGACTGACTGACATATCAACGCAGGGCCTAAACTATAAGGGTTAGAAACTTGAAATTTTGCACAGGGGTTCCTTCTGTAACGTAGGGGAGCACTAAGAAAGGATTTTTGAAAATTCACCCCCTAGGGGGTAAAACGGGGGTGCAAAGTTAGTATGAAACTGCCGTTTTTGAAGTTAGTGAATGTCTAATTCCACGCGAGCGAAGCTGCGGGCGTCCACTAGTTGTAAATAACATGAGACTTGAGTATGCCGCCGATATTTGAATCTGGTCATCAAAGACATAATATTAGTAGGCTACTACTTCAATCATCAGTTTTATCATCATCATCATAACAAGCCTTTCTTTGTCCCACTGTTTGGCATTGGTTATAAGCAAATTATATACATACTACGTACTAATTGTTCACCTTAGCCAAGATATAAACCTGGGACTGGTGCCTTGACAATATCTTTGCATTACATAACAGCTAATCTATGACAGTGTGAGCAATAATGTTTTTTATTTTCCATGTAGCTTATTTCTGTTCTGATGTTTACATACCTACGAGTAATTCAAAATTTTGTATAACAAGTTACAAATGATAGATTCTTGACAATTAATGGAGCAACTATAATACCTTTTTCAACCTAACATTGAAGTTGAATGGTACATTCAGTATATCGCTGCGACCCATAGACGTCCCACTGTTGGGCACGGGTCTCCTCTCAGAATGGGAGGGATTAGGCCTTAGTCCACCACGCTGGCCAAGTGCGGATTGGCAGACTTCACATACCTTCGAGAACGTTATGATGAACTCTCAGGCATGCAGGTTTCCTCACGATGTGTCCTTCACCGTTATAGCAAGTGACATTTAATTTCTTAAAACGCACATGACTTAGAAAAGTCATTGGTGCGTGCCACTGGGGTTTGAACCCGGACCGCTCGAGTGAGAGGCGAGTTCGTTAGCCGCTGGGCTGTCACCGCTAATTCAGTATATGGATGATATTAAAGTTAAAATACAGACAAAAGCTATATTACTATCTCTGTCACGATCTCGCCTCCACGATGTAGGTTTCCGTTTTGGAGAAGGAGACCTCGATCGGGACTTGGCTGGAGGCGTCGTTGACTTTTCTGGCGTTTTGCTTCTTGACCTGTTGGGATATCAAAGAAATATTATAATATTAGGACATCAATTTACTTCTGGTACCAACCATCTGGGACAAACCTTGAAAAGGTTGGTTTACAAAAGTTACATGAACACAACACAATACTTAAAACAATGCAAAGTTTATTCAACATTATAGTTAAAGTTTTATAAAGTAGTTGTCCGACTGATTTATTTCCGACTTTAGGCTTTGACTGAAAAACCAGTTCTAATAAAACATCGTTCACTTCACTCCCATGCGTCTGTGACTAAAATGGTTAGTGTACGTAGTTGACTTAGTTAAATAAAGCTATAGTGGCACTGCTGTACCAAAGCTCCATCAGTGCAACTAGCATCCAGCGAATCTATGTAATGTTGATTAATTGATAAAACAGATTGTCGTACATATTATTATATAATTAACGTGACTCACACAAGTCACCGATTTGAGTAATTTCTCCTCTATTTGTATCATTCAAAGAAATAGCTATGAATATCGTAGAATAAAGTTTTTTTTTTTTAAGACATTCTCACACACGGCCATCTGACTCCAAATGAGGCGCGAGCGTGTGTTATGGGTGTCAGAGACTGATATACATACATAGATATTTTTAAATACATACATAAATAGATAATATTGACATCCAGACACAGAACAAATACAAGTGTTCGTCACACGAATATTTGTCCTGAGTGGGATTCAAACCCACGACCTTTGGCGCAACAGACAGGGTCACTACCGATTGCGCCAACAGGCCTGTCAAGTTATAGTCAAGAAGCACCTACCTATACACTCTCCCGGGCGGAGTGGGTTGTTTTTGTAAGTCTTTAGGTATTGGACTTGGAGACTTCGATTTCTGCCTTCTTCCACAAGCGATTTCTTCTTCTTTGTGTTTGCGAGCCGCGTTTTTAGCCTTATAGTACTCATATAATCCTAGTTTCTCCCAACCCTCACTGAAATATTATTACAGCATCGTTTTATTACACAAAGTTATTTATTTTATATGTAAATATTAATAAAATGTTGTATACAGACTTGTCCCTTGGTCTTTCATGATTTGGAGACGCATAGAAGGCATTCACGGCAGCCAAAAGCCTCTCGTTAGGCGGCGCCGGAGGGGGCAGGCGGATCTTCGAGGGATCTAAAGGTCTGTATTTATCTTCTTCAAGCTACAATGTTATAGAAAACAGCAGTAAGAATATCGTCGTTTTCAAAAACAAATGTATATGTATTTATAAACTCATAGTTTGTTCTTACCATAATTAGGGGCACCATTAATCCGGCTGGTAATTCAAAATAGGGTACAGAAGGCATTAGCTCTTCATTATTGACTTCTGGGAATGGCGGGAAGCCCGGAGGTGGTTTACTGAGATCTGGAAGACCGTTTTGGAATGCGAGAGGTTTGGGCTCAAAGCCTGGGGGCGGTTGCGAGAAGTTGACATTTGGAAGATTGGACAAATCCGGTTCCTCCACACTTTCAGACTGCCTGCGACTGGTTATCTGATCAAAAGTCTGACTGTCGTAGCTGTTTTCATTCCCGCTTACGCTGTTATTCGACGCGTAATTGTCCCCACTCTCGCTACCGTAGGGCTGGTGGCTAGAGTTGAAGTTCTGTTCGTAACCGCCCATTTGTTGGAAGCTTTGATCGTTGAAATTGTTTTGGAAGCTGCGTTGCATTGTCGACTGCTGCTGCCCATCATTGCTCTGCTCCTGAGTATTCTGTAACTCGAGTGCGTGTTTCTGCATTTCCATTTGCTGTATCTGCTGCATTGTGTGACTCACAAACGCCTGATGCTGGCTCTGGTAGCTGAAAAACAAAAGCAAATTAATAAATAAATAAATAAATAAATAAATATCTTGGACATTCTCACACACGGCCATCTGACCCCAAAGTAGGCGCGAGCCTGTGTTATGGGTGTCAGAGACTGATATACATACATAGATATTTTTAAATACATACTTAAATAGATAATATTGACATCCAGAGGATCCAGACACAGAACAAATACAAGTGTTCGTCACACGAATATTTGTCCTGAGTGGGATTCGAACCCACGACCTTTGGCGCAACAGACAGGGTCACTACCGATTGCGCCAACGGGCCTGTAATGTCTGGATATTTAATGGGGGTGTCTACAAGTGGACTTCTACTTACTTTTCGAAGGTACTTTTAGTCTGTTGGCTAAGGTGCGCGATGACTCCCGAATGCTGAGCGATCAAGTTGTTCTGATACTCTTGGTAGGAGCTTGTGGGACTCTTCATCTTGTCAATGACGGCCGTCTCGAAATAGTTGGACTTGGATTCCCAAAGCCGAAGCAGCTTATTCAACTTAGCCTCCTGCTCCTCCGTAACAGCTGAAACAGCCAAACGATTAAACCGTTGTCGTATGAGCAGAGATTGATCAACGAAGCAAGTTACCTGACTGGCAAACCACAGGAGGATCGACTTTGTGATGCTTTAAATTGAGGATGAGAATGCACAATCGAACAAGAGACCTAAATCTTGAGGACATTATTATAAATATGTTACCTATACTGGCATTGCAAAACATTGGAACCACCACATTTTCCAAATTTTTCTTCAGATCTTCAGCATTTTTGCGAGCACTGTAATTAGGAATAACAGTATCATAGACACCAAAACTACAATAAACGAAAGGACACCAAGTAAATAAAATATATAGTTCTACTCAATATAATTTATGCACACTAGGATATAAGAATTTTTGAAGTAATTTATGTACACTGACAAATATTTCATTCCATAATATAACAAGTTATAGTCAAAGTTGTATAGATAATAATAATAAATTGAATTACAATTTATTTATATAATAAATAATCATGTGATTATACATGAATTCCCAGTGTAACTTAAGCAATTATTAATCCCTGAAATTATATTATTAAATACTACATCATGGTCTAGCAAAATTATTAAAATTCAGAACCCTGATATATATTATAATAAAGATAGTGATAATAATTGTGTCCAATGATACACATAAAAAGCCAAACAAATAATTAATTATTTCTAGTTCTTGAAAGATCACATCCAAAACATAACTTTGTGTTTATAACACTTGTTTTTATGTTTATAATAAATATTTCTATATATGTATAAATTATTCCTAGCAAGAGATGAATATGTACTAAAAACGCATGAGATGTTATGGGTATAATACATTACATGCATTAGTTTAAATAAAATAAGATAAAAGTAAAAATTTTGTTTATCTAATCTGATAATTATAATATCTACACACATTTTTATTTATAATGATGTCTCCAAATTACTTAAAGAAAATGCTTTAGGAAGACAAGTTCTATTGGATTATTAAAAATTAATGCATCATAAAAGTTTAATGATAAATTGCCTGGGTAATAAAGAAATATGTAGTCATATTTCTCATTCACAGTCCTCTAAAACTGTTTTAATTCTTTTTATGAAATTAAACAGGGAAATGAAATAAGAGAAACATTATTTTAGCAAGATCTAATAAATATTTACAATCACTGTGATGGGACCACTTTTGACAAGTCAGTATATTAATATCATAATCATACCTAGTCATAGTATGAAAGTAAATTGGGTACAAACCAGTGATGAAGCACATCATTCACAAGGTAAATGATGTGAAGCTTCTGTGTGAAAGGTGCCCCAGACTGTGTGACTTTCCGGAGCAGGTGTTGTGATATAACATTGCCAGAGTCGTGTGATGTAGCGTGTTGTAGTATCCATCCTTTGCCTGAAATAAACCTTTAGGGTATCAAAATGGCAAATAACATTATCTTATTACAATACAAATATCTGTGCCAGTGAAGAATCTTACAGCTGTCAATAACAATTGATTGATTTATAATATTGGTTACCTGATGATATGCTATCTTTAGTACATGTATCTATGATTGGTTGGAGTATGGAGTCCAGTTCTGTGAGACTAATATTATTTTCTTCTGCCATCATTTGGATTTTTTCAGTTTGAGCCTTGGAGACTAGTTCATTAATTTTAGCCTGTTGTTGTTGTATTAAAACCTAAAAACGTAAATTAATTTAGGATCTAAAACAATAAAGATGCATGCACTACTGTACTGTCCCCAATATCAATGCTTGCAAAACATTGATACCGGAAGGACTTTATATGCCTGAAATGATAAAATTCATGTGTTCAATAACTCAAATATATTATTCAGATAAATAAATATGATCAATCAAGTGGCAAAATTGTCTATACTTTTTAGGAGCAAAATTTATAAAACTCATATCATTATCACATACTAGAAAGCACAGCTATGAGGCTATCCCATACATACACTTAAAACCAATAGAATGTTGTTTGTTTATACTTACGGTATGTTGAGCATTCAGATTGCTCTCTGACTGCGTGATCTGCTCCCTGAGTAAGGCGATCTGGGTGTTGACGTTGTCAATATCGAGGGAGTGTTGCGTGGGCGGCGGCGGGGCGGAGTTGGCCGCCAGCCACTGCTGGAGCGCCGGCGCCGCCGCCATCGACGCTGCGAGCCCCAGCTGAGCGGGCGTCGCCCCACCCTGTTGGGGCATTACATATTGCCTGTTCTGTGCCATATAAGCCCCGGCGGGAGCGGGAGCCGTCTGGCCGCCGGCCTGCTTTAGAACTATAAACAGCGGAGGTTCACTTGAAACGGTTACAACAACAGCCAACCAGCGATCGCGCGAGATCGCGATAATCTATTTCTGCCATCGTCAATATGCTTACTTGCTTGCTCTGTTGTCACTTTGTACTGGTAGTAGTTAAAGTACTCCCCGCCGTACAGGAAGCTGAACTTTGGGTTGTTTTTTTGTTTCGTCTTGGTCATCTTCTCGAACTCGGGGCCATTTCTAGCAACAAACTGCGCGAGTTTGTCAATTATATTACGAAGATCTTGATCTAAAATTTAATAGGGTTCATTTAATAATCGGCTTGTTTATTTATTAAATACGGTTTTTAGTTAATTAAAAATTCGCTTACCCTGTGGGGCCTGTGGAAGCTCCATTTTATTTGGACTTCTTTTGAGGTTAATTTTGATACATTTATTTGAGGTAGTGAAATCTCAACGCATTTCATTCACATCACTTCTGTATCACATTGATTATCACTCCATAAAATGAATTCGGATGAAGAAGAGGACAATAAACTATAATTATTTTTGTAAATGCCGAACGAACGTCTCAATTTTGCAATTGCGGACCACTTTTCGACGGCCATTTATATCACAGAGTGTATCAGTGTAGTGAGTGATTTATATTCTGTCTGTAATGTGAAACGCATAAACGCACTCTCTCTTTTTTTTTTCGAATGGACTTTTGCTGTAAACCTTTACGGCGTCACCAAATAAGGTGATGCTTCAAAGAGCTCAATCCAAAAGGATTCCTTGTGCTTGGGTGCGATTGATCCAAAGGTTTGCCCCTGAGGTACGGACCTCAACTTAAGTCAACACTGTGTTTGTAACTGTAGAATAAACGGGAGTCGACCAATCACTCGAGGATACCTCATGTTGGCCGTTCGAAAGTTGTGTCTTAGTCCTCGCTAGCAAAACTACTATGGGATACTGGCGAGGAAGGTGTACAATGGGTGGTGTACAAATAGTGTGTTTTGTATCTGAGGTAGTTATTTGAGCCATCCTGTAGTTTGTTAGCAATAGTGATATTAGTGGACCCGATTTTTACATTTAAGATTTTTATATAAAGGGCATAACATATCCTCCGAAGCACGTAGCACCCATGAAATTTTGCCAAATCGGTCACCTATGCACAAACCGATTAAGCCGGTCGTTGCGTAACTCTATCAATCACATTGAATCGATGCGAGCCTTAGGGCTATGGACGTTACCTGGAAAGATTCTAATAAGTAACGTCTTTGAGAAAATATGAATAGATCTAATAATATATACATATTAAATAGACTGAACGTCTAGGCTGGGCTGGCTGTTAATGATGTCAGTCTGTCCGTCTAATGAGTTTACTGTCATTAAAGACTGGATCTGAATCTGCATAGGGTAGCAACCTAGCACCTAGTAAACGGAATATTCGTGTTTCTCCAATTCGAGCCACTCTGCAGGCGTCCACTAGTATTAATAAAGATCAAAAAATTAATTTTAATCTACTTTGCATTAACCCGCGAACAAGGCGCACGATAGTGTGTAATTTCATGCAAATTAGGTATTTTCGAATCATAGTGATAAATAAATCTCAACTGGTTTCCTAATTTTGTTTTTGTTGATGTTTGTAATTTGTAACTTCAATTCGGCCAATACTGGACGAACTGGACTGAACGCAGTCTTACTGGGCAATTATGCTATAGAAAACAGCCCACAATCAAAGGAGTCTCAGATTTTCTCACGTTAACATGGTTACCCAACTAAAACAGGCCAGCATGAAGTTTCAGTGCCTGCCTCTCTTTTTTGGGGAGCAAAGTCAATGCCATGTTCTTTTGGCCTGGCGGCTGGCGCTTTGCGTTTGGGTAAACGCTTATCAGTTCCGAGTCTTTGGGCGAGATGAATTTGTAAAATAATATTATTAAATGAAATGTTGTCAATAATATAAATTTTCTATACTGGCAAGACTGTTCGTTTGTTATTGATCGTGTCAAATCCGCTGGTCGATAACTTTCTGCCAAAATAATTCAATGCAGTAACTTTTCAGTCATTCGCTGCTGATTCCTGATTCAATGTACAGAGTGTACCTGTCGGTACGATTGTTGATGTCACGATAATCAACGTGAATCATTGTTGTTGAAACATTTCCTGAAATCGGAGCAGAAATTGGACATCTAAAATGTGTGCTATGGTAAGTTAAATTATCAAACCTTATTCTGCTATATGTGACATAACATAATGCTATAATAAGCCTTTAAGTAATAAATATTGATTGAAAATCCTATTAAGTAAGTAATGTGTATTAATAAGTAAGTTAGTAAGTAATGTTTGAACTGGATACTCCTTTTTACTGGACTAACTTAACTTATCCTAATCTATAGGATTTTCATGGAATTTACATGGAATTTGAAATTTATGATAAATAATCTTCATATATATGTATGTCATCATTATAACATTAAAATGAATGTATGAGTTTAACAGTTCACAGCCCAGTGGCTATAGAACACGCCTCTCACTCAGGCGGTCCTGGTTCAAACCCAAGCTGCACTCACCAATGACTTTTCTGAGTTATGTGCGATTTAATAAATTAAATGTCACTTGCTATAATGGTGAAGGACACATCGTGAAGAAACCTGCATGTGTGAGAGTCCATCATAATGTTCTCGAAAGCATGTGAAGTCTGCCAATCTGCATTTGGCCATAGTAGTGGACTAAGGCTCTGAGAGGAGACCCTTGCCCAACAGAGGGACAAACAAAGGGTTGTGATGATGAATGACCAGTTTTACAGTTACAAGTATCAACTGAACTTACTGTGGTTAGCTAAACAGTGCATTGGCAATTTTTTTTACATAGTTAATACTTACATTCTTTTTTCAGCGCATGAAAGCTGTAAAATGCCCTTCAGATGAGCTGGCCATTACAAATTGTGCCCTCATCAACTCTGATGACTTTCCGAGTGACACAAAGTAAGTTTATTTTCATTTTTAAATAAAGTTACAAGATAATAATTAAAATGAATAGGAAATAACATAACACCATATTCTTCAAATGTGGAATTTTTACATCATGTAATAAGGTATCTCTGGTTTGGTAATACAAAATCTGAATGGAGTCAAGTGGCAAACTGTAGGGACCACCAATTATTAATTAGGTTGTGGTGATAGCATTTGCAGTTTTTTTTGCCATACAAATATAAATTGGAGTGAACTTCCTTCTACCCTTCACTAGCCCAGTGAATGTTATTGTCCAATGCAGTGGTTTATTTATCACTTACTTGACTTTCAGGCACATTGAAGTGTCTACTGGACCATCCCAACACTATGTATTCAGTGTACGGTTCTTTAATGGGGTGGACCGTGGGACAGTGGGGTTCTCAGCTCCTCAAAGAAAGTGGGCCACACTTTCTATTGGACAGGTAAGTATTTTAAGATTTAAGAAAACATAATCATTAGAACTGCAATAGAAATGGGGTTAATTAAAGTAATTAAGGTAACAGGTAGGTACCTTAAAATATAAAAATTTGAAAAATAATTTTTCAGACGATTGACGTCAAAATATGCAAGCCCCAGACTTTGGAGTGTCTGTGCAGTGTTACTTTGGAAGCAGACTTTATGCTGAAGAAAACGTAAGTGAACAGCAAAATCTGATATTACCTAAAAAAAAATTATTGGAAAAAATTTGTCCAAGATATTTATTTATTTATTTATTTATCATAGTTTTATGCATATCCACCTGTTTCAGCTTTCTTTATCGTTTAGCTTGGTAAAATTATGGTTATGATATTCAATTGCTGAAACAATATAATAAATAAGGAATAGATTAAAGTGAATTAATCAATTTATAGGACATCATTGGAGCCATATGACTCGGAGCAAATGGCGCGAGATTTCCTCATTCAGTTTGCAAACCAGGTGTTCACTGTGGGCCAACAACTTGCTTTCGCATTTCAAGATAAGAAAGTGCTTTCACTGATGGTCAAGAATCTGGAGTGTAAGTGACTCTTTAAAAAATACATAAAATATTACCTGTATGGTGACTCACCATATTTCTGGTCTCACCAGTCCACTGCCATAAATTCAATGAACAATATGAATAATAATTATAAGTCAAACAGCTATTAAATATTAAATTGACTCATTGGTGAAAAATAATTCTCAAGTGTAGCTACCAAATAACTCTTCTGAGTGTTCATTGAATCAAATTGAGTCAGTTGGGACCCAATAAGTTTAATTATGTATAAATGAACTGACCAAATAGTGTTCCATCATTTTAAATGTACAACTATCAGGTGAGAGATGTGATATATTTATTAATTAACTAGTGGACGCCCGCAGCTTCGCTCGCGTTACACATTCACTAACTTCAAAAACGGCAAAGCTTCATACTAACTTTGCACCCCCGTTTTACCCCCTTAGGGGATGAATTTTCAAATTTTTGTCGCCGTAAAAACCATCCTTGAACTTCAACGAACATTTAAAAAAAAGAATTGGCCAAATTGGTCCAGGCGTTGTTGAGTTATGCGCTTACCAACACATTTTGCGATTCATTTTTATATATTAGAATAAACACAGTTAAAAATACAAATTAAGTGTTACATACTTCAGAATAGATGCACATAATAATATGACCCTTTGTTATTCAAGAAGATAACTTAATTTCTCCGAGAATGTGGATTACCAGACGACCACTAGCTCTATTTTTTGATTCGTTCGCCACACCCGTGCTGGCAAAAAAATTACAGCCTTATAAATAAACGTGGTATAAAGTTTACCAGAGAATAAATTTATTTAATATGTAATCAATATAATATTATGTTATTTGTGTTTGCTTAAAAAAAAAATTAAACCGCCCTTCGAGATTATCTGGCTAGCCCAATGGTTGGCAGGTAAAGAATACTTTATGCATTCAGCTCGCCATTTGTACGCTGTACCTTTTGTATATGGTTCAATCGCTGCGACCCATAGACGTCCCACTGCTGGGCACGGGTCTCCCCCACAGACACTTCCGCGGGAGGTCTAGAGCATACTCCTTCCAGCATTGAAAACAACCGGGACCGACGGCTTTACGTGCCCTCCGAAGCACGGTAGCGCCCATGAAATTTTTGCCACTAGCGGTCACCCATCCACAAACCGACCGCGCCCGTCGTTGCTTAACACATCGATCACATTGAATCGAGGCAAGCTATTGGGCTATGGACGCTACAATGGTTCAATAATGATAAATAAATAAATAAACCTCGAATAAACTAAGAATATCGAAAATTTCAAACAAATAAAACCTGGTATAACTCTGACATAACCTTCATAGTATTCCGAAGAAAAAAAATTTCATTGTTTTGATTGGTTTTTGAAGTTAAATATGGCGCTATGAGATATACATACGAGCTTTAGAATTGGAACATTTAAATAATACGAGTATAAGAAATGTAATGTAAGTTAAAAGAAAAATAAAAATTTCTCAACAAAACAATTTTCCTCTGAATGTTTCCATGTTTCGTCTGGTTATGTAATGTAATTTTTCGTTTGCGACGAGCGATTATCCTTACCTACCGATTGCTAGGCACTCGTGTCGTCGTGTGTCACTCGTGTGTCACTCGTGGAAAGCTCGTCGCTAAACCTCGTGGGGAAGGCTAAGGGGTAAGACTGAAGTGTGAAGTATCCAAAAACTGTCTGATACGTTTAGCCGTGGACGTGCAAGCGATGGCGGCGGGCCAGAACGCGGTGCCGCGGCGCGCGCGCATGGGCCGCCTGATGCCCGATGCGTGCATCCAGTTCGACAAGGCGGAAAGCTCGTCGCTAAACCTCGTGGGGAAGGCTAAGGGGTAAGTCTGAAGTGTGAAGTATCCAAAAACTGTCTGATCCGTTTAGCCGTTGACGTCCAAGCGATGGCGGCGGGCCAGAACGCGGTGCCGCGGCGCGCGCGCATGGGCCGCCTGATGCCCGACGCGTGCATCCAGTTCGACAAGGCGGAAAGCTCGTCGCTAAACCTCGTGGGGAAGGCTAAGGGGTAAGACTGAAGTGTGAAGTATCCAAAAACTGTCTGATCCGTTTAGCCGTGTACGTCCAAGCGAAGCAGAACTCAGTGAAGTATCCATAATACACACACAATAAACAATTCATAAAATAAATAAAATAAAATATTTATGTATTTTACTATTTTTAAGATGAGCGTCTTAAAAAAATGTCTGAAACAAAACTTTCTTACAAAGCGCACCTTATTGAATGAAATTACCTATTCGATGCTCAAACATTATTTCCGGTACTCTCGTCTCAAGGAGTTTTATCCACTAATCATGTGACAATCAACTTTGTACACTTGACATAAAGTCTAGCTTGGGATCTGATAAGTGTAGAAGGGTCTTGCCAAGAACCACAAGTATTGATAAGTATTGATTGTTTTATAGGAAACAACCTCGGCAGTCGATCATCAACCCCGACTGGGACTTCGGCAAGATGGGAATCGGTGGTCTGGATAAAGAATTTAACGCCATCTTCCGGCGGGCTTTCGCGTCTCGCGTTTTTCCGCCTGAGGTGGTTGAGCAATTAGGTGAGTGATGACATCTTGATCCTTACACCACCACGACCATATTTTTTAACCGTTGTTATTATTAAGAGTAGGTATCTTTAACAATATCTTGGTATATCCCGTTGTCGATTTTCGATTTAATAGGGTAGGATAGCATGCTAGGTTTGGTATGCTGTACATAAATCTCTTTATATATGTAGGTTGCAAGCACGTTAAAGGCATCCTTCTCTTCGGCCCACCTGGTACCGGTAAAACTCTGATGGCGCGGCAAATCGGCAATATGTTGAACGCTCGGGAGCCGAAGATCGTCAATGGCCCCCAGATATTGGACAAGTATGTCGGCGAGAGTGAGGCTAACATCCGTCGTCTGTTTGCCGACGCCGAGGAGGAGGAGAAAAGGGTACGTTTATTTGTTTTATAGAGAAATAGTTTCTAGGCTTAGCGTTCTAGGATGAGCTAGCTAATGAAACCAAAGTTGAAAACCTTGGTTTCATTAGCTAGCTCATTAGCTGCTCATCACGCAAAGGTTTATGTTCGGTATTTGATTATGCAACCGAATTTATAACGAAGAAAGCAATCCATGAAGTTGACTAACTAATATGGAGTTGACTGGGTCAAGACTTACAGAAAACAACGGGAAACCGTTTGAATCCTAGGGAATTTTCATAGACTCACTAGTGGATGCCCGCAGCTTCGCTCACGTAGAATTAGACCCATTAACGACGTCTGCCCGCGTTCGGGTTGCTCACATGACTTGAAAAACGGCAAAGTTTCATACTAACTTTGCACCCCCGTTTTACCCCCTTAGGCGATGAAGACTGATGCAAAAATTAGATAAAAACAATCCTTGATGCGCATTATATATCATGCTAAAATTTCAGCTCGATCGGTGCAGAGCTTTTTGAGTTTTTTAAGCGTACACAAACCAACATAACATTTTTATATAGATATATCTTATAAACTATATTTATTTATTTGGCGCCATTGCGAAATAGTCCATTATGAGTTAAGATTAGAA
This sequence comes from Carterocephalus palaemon, assembly GCA_944567765.1. NCBI lineage: Eukaryota > Metazoa > Arthropoda > Insecta > Lepidoptera > Hesperiidae > Carterocephalus > Carterocephalus palaemon. The sequence continues at coordinate 4,686,163 of OX155643.1, read as the reverse complement.
AATAGTAAATGATTAAATCATTCACGTATCTCGATATTGTTACAGTGCGGACCAAACAGTGGTCTTCACATCATAATATTCGACGAGATCGACGCCATTTGCAAGGCCAGAGGCTCAGTTGGGGGCAACACAGGAGTTCACGATACCGTCGTCAACCAGTTGCTTTCCAAGATAGACGGTATGTTTGAACAATATTTTGGTCCTTCGAGCCGGACTACGGATAAATTTACTAGCGGACTAATTTTTGCAACAAGATGCAAAAATTAGTTAGATAAGACAAAAAGTATCTGTGATTTGAAAATTCGCTGTCGCTTACGAGTGACGGGTCGAATTCTCATCACTTCTTTTGGGTTATCTATCGCTTTATGATAAAATATAAGGTTATCCTTTTTATTTTTTACATAGGTGTGGATCAGCTAAATAACATTTTAGTCATTGGCATGACAAACAGACGTGACATGATTGACGAGGCCCTAATGCGACCGGGCCGTTTGGAAGTCCAAATGGAAATTGGCTTGCCCGATGAGAATGGCAGAGTACAGATTTTAAGCATCCACACAAAGCGTATGCGCGAGTATAAGAAGATTGCTGAGGATGTTGACTGTAAGGTATGAGATACATTTAATTGTAATTCTAATTTAGAAAGGAATATAGTGTTAGAAGTGATTTTTGTTGGTCCTTCGAGCTGGATAAAAGAATGTTATTTTTTATATGTAGTTTTTTTTTACACCAAAAATACATTTAAAAATGTTCTTTTATTTTATAGGTTTGTATGTTTGCAAGACTAAATATATTGCTTTACGTTTTATCCGTAGGAGCTAGCAACCCTCACCAAAAATTTCTCCGGCGCCGAACTGGAGGGATTGGTCCGAGCAGCGCAGTCGACAGCCATGAACCGGCTGATCAAGGCCTCCAGCAAGGTGGAGGTGGACCCAGAGGCCATGGAGAAGCTGATGGTGGAGCGCGGGGACTTCCTGCACGCGCTCGAGAACGATATCAAGCCGGTGAGCTGGGGCGTAGTATAGTATAGTAGTCGATGGTTGACCTGCTGATCAAGGCCTCTAGCAAGGTTGAGGTGAACCCGGAGGCCTTGAAAAAGCGGGAACTTCCAGCACGCGCATAACTATTTCAAGCCAGTGAGGTGTGGCGTAGAATATTATAGCAGTTGATGGTCATGAACTGTCTAGTTAAGGCCTAAAGTTAGGAGTACGATATCAACTGGTGAGTTGTTACATGTGTGTAGTATAGAGAATAGCGGTGATAGCCCAGTGGCGCATCGAACTCGCCTCTTAATTACTTGGTGAGAAATTAAATCACGCAACAATGATTCTTGAAGTTAAACTTTTAACAAATGAGTGTCACGAGCTCTGTAACGGTGAAAAAAAATATCCCGAGGCCTAACCACTACCATTCCGAGCAGAGAATCGTGCTCAAGTAGGGACAACAACAAAAATTTGTAGTGGTAGAATATATTTATATCCAACTAGCTTTTAGGTTTTAGCTAGCCGCAAATCGTTTTCAGTGCAAGTCCATACCGTTAAGTGGAGGAAGAAGAGGATAGTTTAAAATATAATAAGCCTTTATCTAGCAAGGCAAGACAAGCTACACCAACGAATACCCCTATTCAAAATCTAGCTGCATCCAAAGTTCGGCCGATCATAATAACGTTGTTCAGTCAAAATTAAAATCTGTTAAGAAAAAAATATTTATTACATTTGCATGCGTTTTAGTTGAAGTAAGAAGTAACGAGCTCGTATGTAAATAAAAAAATAACACTAATTATGTATATCCTTAATTATAATATAAGTAATGAGATTTTGCCGTGAAACCGTGCAATTTTCTAGGATAAAAAGTAGTCTATGTCACACTCCAGGCCGTATACCTACGTACTACGTATGTGCAACAAAGTTTCCCATTTATACCTATATACTACGAGTAAGTAAGTAAGTATGTAGGTGGTAGAGCCTAAAGGGAACCAAATAGGTTTTATATGAAAGCTAATTGGTTCCATATAGAGTTCGCCCGGGGCAGTACCATCGCCCGCCACGGTACCTAGTACCATTTCTGCCGTGTAATAATTGTTTTTAAAGCAATTGTGGTCCGGTTGGAAAGGTGTGGATTCCGGTTACACTTCTTTAGAGGCGACCATCTTAGTCCTCAAGGGTAACAACACATCTGTGACTGACTTAGAACGAGACTCCTACTAACAAGTACTAACTGGACTATTACTAACACCAACTAACAGGACTAACTATCACTAACAGTCCCCAGTCCTCATACCTACTAACGAACTGACCAACTAATGTTCTAATTAACTTTCTCAACTAATTGGACTAACCATCCCAGTCCCTAATTGAGTCTTGTTCAAAGTCAGTCACAGTTGTCATGGGTGGCAGCGGATGGGTGGTGCTGCAAGCTCGTTTGCTATCCTGTATCCATAAAATAAAAATAAAAGTAAGGATGTGTTTTGTTGTCCAGGCGTTCGGTACCGCGGCGGAGGCGTTGGAGCACTTCCTCGCCCGGGGCATCATCAACTGGGGCACGCCGGTGTCCTCGCTGCTGGAGGACGGCCAGCTGTACATCCAGCAGGCGAGGGCCACCGAGGCTAGCGGTAGGTACTTTTTAAATTAAAAGCTTTTATTTAACTTCACTCGTATGTATGTATGTACTAGCTTTTACCCGTGGCTCCGCCCGCGTGGGAAAAGGGAATTAACAATGCCATCTATTAACAACATCCGGAACTAAATATCTAGCAAATAACAAAACATCGATATCTTCCCATGGGGATGTTTTACCGCGGAAAAAAGTAGCCTACGTCACTCTCCAACCTTCCTCACTATCTCCACATACAAAAACCATACCATATAATTGCTTCGTTGCGACGTGAAAGCCGGACAAACAAACAAACACACTTTCACATTTATAATATTAGTATGGAAGTATGGATGTACTCGTATGTATGTCCTGGAAACTTGCAATCAATATTTCATCCGCTTCCACTGTAGCTATCGAGCTGAAATTCGGCACACATTCACATTCCGATGACAATGCATGAAAATAAATAAAAAATAAAATAAAACCTTGTTTAAAAAAAAATTAAATTAAATTGTAATTTATAGATATAAGACGGGAAATGAACTTGCAGCACCACCTATTCGCTGCCGCTCATGAAAACTGTGAGGGACTAGACTAGTCCAGTTAGCTGAGAGAGTTAATAAGAACGTTACTGGATCAGTTCATTAGTGGGTATGAGGACTGGGGACTGTTAGTTATAGTTAGTCCTGTTAGTTTGTTTTGAAAGGTAGGTTAGGATCGTTAGGCCTTGTCAAAGACTTTCGGGTGCCTTGAGAACATTGGACACTGGGTTGGCTACCAATCAATCCGTATTGGAGTAGTGTGGTGGTGTATGTGGGGGAGACCCGTGCCCAACAGTGGGACGACATTGGACACAGTGGACTTTTTACATTAAACACAACCTCCTTAATAAAGCTTTCTATAAAATTAATGACTACTTGAACGATAGAAATGCTTGGTGCGATGTATCTCCAGCTCCACTTGTTCAATAATAATGTAATAATATTGTAATTAATTTTGAAAAGAATAACTACCGAGTTTCTTGCCGTGTTCTTCTCGGTAGCATCAACTTTGTGAACCGGCGGTAGATAAAAAATGTTATGACGTTCATTAAGCGTATACAAAATACCATATAATGAAAAATAAATGAATCTGAATCTGAATCTTTGGATTAAATGGTCGTTCCCGCAGGCCTCGTGTCAGTCCTGTTGGAGGGCCCGCCCAACAGCGGCAAGACCGCGCTGGCAGCGCAGCTGGCCAAGATGTCCGACTTCCCGTTCGTGAAGGTGTGCTCGCCGGAGGACATGGTCGGCTTCACAGAGACCGCCAAGTGCCTGCAGATCCGGAAGGTAATCCTTATCGCCATCATCAACATTATTCAGTCGGCAGTCAACTTAAGTGGTACAGTCGAGCATAGAATCTCCTCCAATTTCGAAGTCGGTTAAAAAGTGCTGGATCCTGCATAATATATATATATATATATCGTTACATTTTAAAAGCTTTTCTTTAACTTCACTCATATGTATCTATGTATGTATGTATGTATGTATGTATGTCCTGGAATCTTGCAATCAATATTTCAGCCACTTCCACTGAAGCTATCGAGCTGAAATTTCGCAAACATATTTGGTTCCGATGACAATGCACGAAAATAAAAAAATTTATAAAAAGCTTTTTTTTTAAATAATTTATATTATTAGATAAGGATTTATTATTTATTTATTATTATTTAACACTTTATTGCACACATAGAAACAATAACAATACAGAAATAATATAATTAATCTTAGTATCTAAGGTACAATGGGCGGCCTTATCGCTAAGCAGCGATCTCTTCCAGGCAACCACATTGCAAGGATTATGACATTAATAATTATAATATGTTTAAAGGTAGGGTGCACAATTACGTGAGGAAAAGAAAGAAAAATATTACACTTATATAACTACATACATAAAAATACATCAACATAACTATAACTACATATGATAGCGAAATACCGTAATGGAAAGAGCAATAGGAAATAGGGAACAACAGAGTTAGGTTAAGGATGCGAGGTAGTGAAGTTTAAGTTGGTGTTTAAAGGAGTTCAAAGAAGTAGCTTGACGGATGCATACAGGAAGAGAATTCCAGAGTTTGGCAGCAGTGATAGAGAAAGATTTTGCATAGAAAGAAGAAGAATGTAGTGGGATATTTAGTGTGAGATTTTGTAATGAACGTAGTGGACGATCATGAGATTGATGGAGAAAATTGAATTGGTTCTTTAGGTAAGGGGGAGAAATAGGACTAAATAGCACGCAGTAAAGAAGAGATAAAATATGAACATTCCGGCGAAGGCGAATTGGGAGCCACTTGAGCTTGGTTCTGAATTCAGAAATATGGTCATATTTCCGGAGGCCGAATATGAACCGTATACACAAATTTTGGAGACGCTCGAGTTTATTTAAGTGCTCCTCGGTTATGTCCAGATAGCATACATCAGCATAGTCGAGTATTGGTAGAAGTAAGGACTGAGCAAGCATTATTTTAGTGGGAACTGGTAGAACATTTTTTAATCTCCGTAAAGATCCTACCGCAGCAAACAGCTTTCTGCTTACCTCAGTTACTTGTGGAGCCCAAGATAGATACTGATCCATATAAATACCCAGGTTCTTTACCTTTGCGCTGAATTGGATCGTGTCACCGTTTAACTTCACTGATGGCAGCTGATTCCAATCAATTCGAGTTATCATGTGCGAGCTTCCTATAACTATAGCTTGAGTTTTGGTTGCGTTTAATCTTAAGCCGAAGGATTTGGTCCACTGCGAAATACGCCCTAAATCCTCATTAGTGGAATCAATTGCCTCTTTTAAATTACTGAGAGATGCTTGATTATAAATCTGCAAGTCATCGGCATATAGATGGTAGGAAGAAGAGAGACGAGAGCTTATAGAATTGATGAAGAGAGTAAAAAGTAAGGGAGATAGCACGCCACCTTGAGGAACGCCGGCATTAGTATCACACCAATTGGAAAACCTGTCCTGTACTCGAATACGCTGCCGACGCCCATGCAGATAACTGCGAAACCAGTCAACTACAGTCGGAGATATATTGAAGGAAGGAAGAATCCCCAACAGGACATCAAAATCCACAGTATTGAATGCATTACTAAAATCTAGTAATGTCAATACTGTGAGTTTACGATCATCCATACCCCGACGGATATCATCAGTGATTTTTAAGAGAGCAGTGACTGTACTATGCCCGGATCGAAATCCAGATTGCATTGGATTTAAGAGGACGTTACTGGATAGGTATGCACTGAGCTGTCGATGGACAAGACACTCAAGGACTTTTGAAAAAAAAGGGAGTATGGATATTGGTCTATAGTCGGAGAAGGAAATAGGATTGGTTTTCTTTGGTATAGGAATCACTTGGGCATCTTTCCAAGAACATGGGAACGTCTGAAGAAGTAAGGATTGGTTTAAGATGTACGTTAAGGTAGGAAGGAGAATATCCATAAGGGGAATTATCATTTTTCGGCTAATACAGTCACTGCCGACCGCGTCAGAGTTAATGGAAGATACCGCCTTCTCAACATCACGAGCTGTGAATTGATTGAATGTGAAAGATGGAAAGTCGAGATTGGGAATGTTAGAAAGTTGCTTGAGTGTTTCAGTTTTTGTTTTGCTATCAATGCAAGAAGTAGCCGAGAAATGTTGGTTTAGACTATTTAAATCTAAGTTATGAGGGAATAAGTTCTGCTTAGTTTTCCCAATTCCCATGGTTTTAAGAAACTTCCAGACTTTGCTGGAGTCCTTATTTTGTACGGATTTGTGAATGTAGCGTTGCTGCATATCCCTACACAACTTATTTCATCGATTCCTTGCAGACTTATATTTTTCCAGATTCTCATCGTTGACATTCGACTTGTACTTAGCCTTGGCGGAATTTTTCTTATTTATGACAATCCTCAATTCATCAGTGAGCCACGGTGCAGGCAGATGCCGCATCCTCACTGACCGGACGGGGGCATGCTTGTCATATAGCTGAATAAGGAGCGAACTGAAAAGCTCCACCTGTTTGTCTACAGAGTCTACACTCCGAACTACACTCCAATCAATATTGGTGGCATCATCGCGAAGTTTTACCTGGTCTATCCCACTAAAATTGCGCTGAAGAAGAACCCTCGACTTTGCTTTTTGAGGTCGGATTTTATAAGATAAATAAAGGAGATCGTGGTAAGAGAAACCTTCAGCTGCACATTGCCCGTGTTTTGCGACATGATCTGGCGAAGAAACAAAGATAAGGTCTAGTAGGGACGGATCACAGTTGGGAAAAAAGTGTGTCGCAGTGAGAGGCAACATGTGCAAATTAGCAGCATCTACAACGGCCTTTAACTTATTGGATCTAGAATCCTGTTTCAGCAAACACGTGTTAAAGTCACCCATGATAATGGTATGATCGTAGAGAGCACATGTGTTTTCAAGTAACTTGTCTAGACAGGTGAAGTAGTCAACAGCCAGAGAAGGGCTGTAAAAGACTCCCAGGAGCAGTTTACTCGCATGGGACATGTAAACTTCTATAAAAAGGTATTCTGCTACGCTTTCGGTGTGACACTGAGATGACATGCTGACAATAGTAAATGGAAGGTGCGCACGCAAGTATATGGCAACACCCCCTCCGACACGGGATGTGCGATCGTTTCGAATTAAATGAAACCCAGGAATCGAGTAAGACGTTGATGGAAGGCAAGGCTTAAGCCACGATTCCGAGATGAGAATGGCATGGATGTGTGGGCTATCAAATGTGGACAAGACGTCTGGGTAATGTGCTGGAATGCTCTGTGCATTGATGTGGACAACATTAAAATTTTTCGCTACAGTGGAAAAATGACAGTCTAAAGTAAAATTCAGGGATGGTAAACTTTCAAAACTGCCGTCACTACTTGGTTCGTTGGAAGCTGAAGAACAAGAATGGAAGGGTATATCGCTATCGTCTGATTCCATTACAAGTGTAGGAAACTGATATAAAATACAATTAAAAATTTAAAATACTACCTTAAAATAAAAATATACTTATTTTACTCCTACCCACCAGCAGTAAGAATAGAATTTAAGTTTTAAGTTTTACACATGAAAAAATCCTTATCTGATCCATAAAACTGAAACTGGCTTTAGTTAGATATTATTCCTCGGAATTTATTTGTGTAAGGACAGAAATTAGTGACTGACATCAGTATGCAATTTAATTCAACCAAAACAGACTGATAATGATTACTAAGGATTATATGTACTCGTATATTTAACCTGCGAGTTATAACGACGACACTTTTGCCGTGCCGTGCCGTTAAGTATAACTTATTTAGTCTGTACAGTACCGTTGTACCAGTACAGTTGTGGTTGTGTATTATCTGTGCATACGTGTTGATTCAGCCAGATACGTGCATAATCTATAGCTAGATGTATAAAGTCTGTGGTAATGAGTCCATAGATTAATATTATAGAATGAGTCGATGCCAGACAATCAGAGAAGAAATTAATGTAAACAATATAAACAATAGACATTAGTTCGCAGATGTATAAGTAAATTACTACTTGTGGTTCATTTACAATTACAACATAAAATTAGTTAGGATTGTGATTCTATGAGTAGTTTAATCACTGTCGAATTTTCAGTAGGTACAAAGTTCGTAATATTATTATGATGAAGGTATTTATTAAGAGTAGGAATTTAAAATTGATGGAGAGGTTAAGTAGTAGATATCTATTATTATTTCCTGGTTCGCTTCGTTCGAGAGTTGCCAACCTGACTCATGCCGGCGGCCGGCTGATTAATCACAGTCGCAGCAGGCACATGCGCAGGCGCAGATGCGGGCGCAGGCGCACTGATGACATTGAGTTCGGCCAAGGTCTCAACTTGGTGGTGTTCATCTGCCACTAGAATATGGATTACACCATCCCGGGTCCAGCAGTTAGTAACGCCGAAACGCTGCCTGGCCTGCATGAATACACCGTGTCGACCCTTAGTCAGGAATTCTGACTGTGTAATACCACTGCCCTTCAGTTTGGTTTTAGCAAACCAAATTTTATCCCTGACCGATGTCTCCCTGAACTTAACGACAAGGGGTCTGGTTTTATTGTTGGTGGGACGCCCCAATCGATGGATACGTTTTATAAGTTCACCTGAAAATCCGGGCACTTCCATCTTGTTGGTGACAAGTTTGGTGATGACAGCTACAGCATCTTCGTCTTTCTCTTCTGGGACCCCGTGCAGCAAGATCATCTTTCGTCTTCCTCTCATGTCTAGGCGGTCCACATGCAACCATAGAAGTTCCATTTGCTTCCGTAGTGTTTCCAAAGCTGACATGATAAACAGGCGAAAAGCAGAAAACTCAGCTTCCAGGGTGGATGATGACGATGAAGCTGCACCTTGAGATAGTTGCTTTTGGAATTCATCCATTTTTGAAGCAAACAAGTTTGACATAGCAAACAGTGAACTTTGCAGTGATTCCATTGTGCAGTGAAATTTACTTAGTTGATTGAAATCTTGAAATAGTGTTGTGGAATTAGTGCTGGGTGGTGGAGATATATCACAGGCTTAAAGGATGCATTAATATGTAAGTTTAACTAATTAGAAATAATTAAAATAACACAGCGTAATTAAATACGTGTTCGCACTTTGCCACCTACCCTCTTTTTTTAAGGATAATGTTTGAATCCGGATTAGTTGTACACGTTATACCACTATGTGTACCACATTATTTCATAAGGTTTATATGAAATTTATAAATTATTTTGTATACATATTGTATTTGGTACTGTCAAACACCTAACGTACTCGTATTTGGCACTGCTATTATGTGAATATTAATAATTGCCAGTATAATGAGTGTTGAATGAGTGTAGTCTATTACACTTATCCAACTAATGTTGTAGGCCTAATGTTAAATAAAATAATGGGAGGGCCCATTCTGAGTTCTTTCCCACTGTTGGGCACTGGTCTCCTACCCATGCGCAACAGACAAAGAAAGGGTGAAAAAAGATGATGATGATGAACTAATGTTGTATATATGTGATAACCTGGTCTCTCTGTACTGACTGGTGATATCAGTTTATTGCACGTGCTGTGGAATATCCTTCAGGGCCAGCTCTAAGAGCAGTCCATAGTCTGGTTGTTTGTTATGCTAAATTTATTAAATTCAGATAGAGCTTTCTTCAGCAAAAATGAAAAGTAACAATGTTTTGTTGGCAGTATTTCGACGACGCGTACAGGTCAACCCTTTCCTGCATCTTAGTCGACAACATCGAGCGTCTCCTGGACTACGGCTCCATCGGGCCGCGCTACTCCAACCTCACGCTGCAAGCGCTGCTGGTGCTGCTGAAGAAACAGCCGCCTAAAGGGAGGAAGCTGCTCATCCTGTGCACCAGTAGCCGAAGGTAGGTGTTTGATAACAATAATAAGAATGTTTTGCTACACAGATTTGAATTATTATTGAACATCCAGTACATTGTGATACGACTGTGAAACGACTTCGTGAAAGCGACGCCAGGTTACCCCTTTAGCTGGGCAAACTGGAAAGGGAGGTGTAGTGTGTGTAGTATGTATGTGTTAGTTGTAGGATATATTAACCAACTCAAGTATTTAATAAACAGTCATGATCCGGATTTCGGTTGTTTTACTTGTTACCTAAGCTGCATCCTTACACTAGGAGGTCTATCGCTGAGCCCCTAGAAGAGGGCTCTCTTTTCTTCTATTATCTTCCCCTGCCGCCCGCCTCCAGCCCTGCCTGGGGACGAAAACAATATTAAGAAGCAACAGTAGCGGTACCAGGGGGCTCCCCTGCGGTACTTCTTCGTTCACAATTTTTAACAGTAGCGGTCCTAGGAAGCGGCCTGTGGTACTCCTTATACATTGTCCTAAAACGCCAGTGTCCTCTAACGCTGTGCCCATCACAGGCTCTACCCGTTCTTAGACTTTAATTCGTTATTCCCTGCACAGCCAGACATTTTCCCGGTGTCATTGAAACTGGACGGTTCCAGCTCCTAATTATGCTGACGGCAAACCCCAGAACCGGAATAGGGGATATATTAGTAGCCTCTTATGACAGGCAGGCAGGGGTACCGTAACACTATTCTGGTCACATCCTATGGACTCTGGTTTTGAATTGAATAAGGGTAATATGTTAGCTTGCTAGATATAAGTAGTACCCTTGCACATACCCTTCAATGTTAGATTTCTTAGTATGAAATGTTTTGTGTAAGAATATATATATCCTAAAAAATAAATACATCCTCAGACAAGTGCTGGAAGACATGGAGATGCTGTCGGCATTTACTGGTGTTCTGCACGTACACAACCTGTCCCAGCCGGAGCACGTGATGGCCGTGCTGGAGGAGAGCGACGTGTTCTCCAAGCGCGACCTGCAGCACATCCAGAACGACCTGCGTGGCGCCAAGTGAGTCCATCCATCCATCCATCATTGCACGGACACAACCTGTCCCAGCCGGAGCACGTGATGGCCGTGCTGGAGGAGAGCGACGTGTTCTCCAAGCGCGACCTGCAGCACATCCAGAACGACCTGCGTGGCGCCAAGTGAGTCCATCCATCCATCCATCATTGCACGGACACAACCTGTCCCAGCCGGAGCACGTGATGGCCGTGCTGGAGGAGAGCGACGTGTTCTCCAAGCGCGACCTGCAGCACATCCAGAACGACCTGCGTGGCGCCAAGTGAGTCCGTCCATCCATCCATCATTGCACGGACACAACCTGTCTCAGCCGGAGCACGTGATGGCCGTGCTGGAGGAGAGCGACGTGTTCTCCAAGCGCGACCTGCAGCACATCCAGAACGACCTGCGTGGCGCCAAGTGAGTCCATCCATCCATCCATCATTACACGTACACAACCTGTCTCAGCCGGAGCACGTGATGGCCGTGCTGAAGGAGAGCGACGTGTTCTCCAAGCGCGACCTGCAGCACATCCAGAACGACCTGCGTGGCGCCAAGTGAGTCCATCCATCCATCCATCATTACGCGTACACAACCTGTCTCAGCCGGAGCACGTGATGGCTGAGCTGGAGGAGAGCGACGTGTTCTCCAAGCGCGACCTGCAGCACATCCAGAACGACCTGCGTGGCGCCAAGTGAGTCCATCCATCCATCCATCATTACACGTACACAACCTGTCTCAGCCGGAGCACGTGATGGCCGTGCTGAAGGAGAGCGACGTGTTCTCCAAGCGCGACCTGCAGCACATCCAGAACGACCTGCGTGGCGCCAAGTGAGTCCATCCATCCATCCATCATTACGCGTACACAACCTGTCTCAGCCGGAGCACGTGATGGCTGAGCTGGAGGAGAGCGACGTGTTCTCCAAGCGCGACCTGCAGCACATCCAGAACGACCTGCGTGGCGCCAAGTGAGTCCATCCAACATTATTTCTTCTGTCACTATGTCGGGGTCACCACATTATAACCTTGCTCCGATGTTTTGGGGCGTGTAGGTATGCATTCGGGATATTTCTCAGTTCGCTGGTGGAGTACTTAATGGACATACGCAATAGACCTGGAAAATAGTTTTGTCTGGATCTAACAGGGCCCATATTGTCTTACACCATTTCTGTAAGACGTAATAAGCCACAATTTAAATTGTTAAAACGTCCGATACTTTTCACAAACACAGTCAGCCGCGGTAAATACAAAATGGTTCAAGTCGAAAGTTTTCGAGTGAGTGGTACAAGTAACTACCTACTTCTACTTTTGCCCTACGGGAAAAGTCGGTTGCGATATGTTTTGATGAATCACAAAAGCGTAAAATTGGTAACCCCCAAATTCACGATGAAAAAAAAAATGAAGTGGCCAACCTTATGTAGGTGCATTTATTCCACTTGTGAAATATCATGTACACATTCAATATCTTATTTAATAGTTTAACCAATAAAAATTTCTAGAACCTGTGATTTTGTTTTTACGTGATTTTTTAGCTATTGTTAACATACATTCTTCAGAACTTAAATTATTGTCAAAAAGTGTTCTGAAGGGTATTATTTAATAAATATTATTTAGCTTTGCTTACGACCCACAGCACTGTATCATACCCCTGCCTGAAAAAAACCCCTGGTCGTTCGGTACGGTTTCATTTGTTTATACAAGTATAGCAATAATGTAATAAAATATTATTAACTTATCATCTGCCTACCTGCAAACGTTCACAAGCAAAAGCAATATTAATAAAACTCCATTGTGATATAATAAAGTATTTATTTATAATATATTTGTTTATGTATATATATAATATGTGGAGTATGCTCTAGCTAGACCTCCCGCAGCGGTGTCTGTGGGGGAGACCCGTGCCCAGCAGTGGGACGTCTATGGGTCGCAGCGATATTTTTTTATACATATACGATTTAGGCACCTGATGTTGAGGTTTCCAAGAATTAATCATTTGAATAACGTTACTCGAGCTCAGCCATGTAGCCGAACTGAGCAACCATGTGGTAAACTTGCCGTCTTGTGCCATCAGTTTGTTCATATAACATGAAAGTGTTTCATTCTATAGTATCTAAAATTAAAGTGTAATATGTACTTACAAAGAAAATGTTAGGACATTATCATACACATTTTTTCTAAACATACTAATAGCGCAGCCTGTAAAAATTACGATTAATATATAGTACTAAATATCAGTTTAAGAGTTAGATTGCAATACAAACGAGCTTTGCATTGCTGTAAGCCTTAAGACTTAGTTATACCTAAGCACTATTTATTAGTGAAGAAAATTTCCCTAACTTCGATCGCCGACCTACTGCAGTGAACCATTCTAGCCTAGCACTATAGATTGAAGATTCCAAGGCAGCAATGATACTGATTGCCATGAGTTCATTATCATCCCCGCTATAATTAATATACCTCCTATTTGGCCCAAATTAAATGCAAACCGTAGAAATACAAGCTTACAATATGGTAGTAAATATATATAAATCATCAGGCAAAACGCAATAGCAGAGAGAACAGACATTCGACGTCAGTCTTATTTGCAAAAACTTTTCTGGGCTTTTAGTGGCCCCTAGTGATATCCTGCTAGTGTCATCTCCTTGGTAGTAAGAAACTATCAAGTATGAACAATACAAGTTATTATTATTGTTAACCTACTCACGGACGGCGGAGTATAGAAGAACATTAAAATTCCAGTTATGTTGGTATATGGAATAATTGGTTTGGAAATAATGTACTCGTATCTTCAGAGGATTTTAACATTGAACATACGGAGAACTGATTAAAAGTGCATTTACCATTTCCGGGGTTGTTCTTCTCCACCTCCTTAGAAATCTAAATTGATACAAGTGCCATTTCTCTCAAATGATCTGGCCTACTCTTGAATACGCGAAAATCCGTATTTGCTACTCTTGAACAATCTTGAATGCAATACCCGCGCACTATTGGATAGCGGCATTTTAAAGAACTAAATGAAATTTTCAGCCTGTACAATCGTATAAAACACAAAAATGCTTACTTGACGTAGCAAATTTGACTGCTAAAATGTTTTTTTTTTCTAATAACAAAAGTGTTAGGTACTTTGTAGATACTGTATAAAGATTTTACAAGTTTAAAAAGTATACACAATAACTTGTTACGTTTTGGATACCTTTTGCTTAAGGCGCATAGTCACAGACAATTTAAGGATACTTCTTTTCTTAAAGTTCATAAATGTAGTTGGTATGTTGATGGTTGTTGTTGGTGGCATAAAAACATACAGCGAAATCCTCTTAAAACTGTAGAAACAATTGTAAATATATTTAATTTTGCCAGAATATAGTTAATAATGTTGCTGTTTTCATTGTTGTTATCAATGCGAGTAAAACGTGTAATTTGACTTATTTTTCATAAAACTGGTTTAACGTTTAATGCTTCATCATTCTGCGACTAAACGTCACTGGCTCTATGAAACGTAACGACGCGGACGCAATCATTTCATGATCACAATTGAAATCCAATTCTATACAAGAGTACCTACGAATTTAAATTGAGGTACCGATTAGATTGAATGAGAATAAGAATATGATCAGAATTGACACTTGAGTTCAAGAGTAGGCCAGAAAATATGACTCCGAAGAACATTGCAGCCGTCTTTTCGAAGTCTCAGGTTAGTCCGTGCCGACTGTGCCTGTATATTTGCAGGGGTTCACGGTCCCAAAGGATGATGAAATGTTTCCGAAGCTCCCCAAACGCATCTAGAACAGACGGCGTGCCGATTTGCCAGACGTAAGATATGATGTATATAATGATAAATATATATTTGAAAGGTAAATTAGGTTAATTTACCTTATTAATTAAATAAATTAGGTTAATTAAGTATGTATACTGAAAGTGTTCTGAATGGTTTGCCCCGTTATATTTTAAAATATCAACAAAAAGAAAATATTGGCCTAAAAGCCAATAATCGCCGATTGATGATTTGATGACCACCGTGGCGCGGTGGTGGGTTGGTAATCCTGAGGCCCTAACCCCGGTTCGAATTCCGGCCGGCAGATATTTATTTTACAGTCATATGCCATCCTGTCATTTAATACCAACTGCTTGAAATCCTGGGACCTTCGGTTTGAATGGTTTTTGATAGTTAGGTATAATAGGTCTAGTAACATAGCAAATAAACACGCATGGCCGAGTTCTCCCTAATGTACCAAAAATTTTTTTCTTTCCTCAACCTGCCATAGCGTTATCACTTAATGGGCAGAAAACTATATGGCATTGTGTGTTTTTTGCCTTTGCCCTACCGTAAGATTTAAAAAATTTAAATTAATAAATATATTATATTACAATATGTACCTATACCTATTAATTTTTAATAATTTTCTACCAGAATATTCATCGGCATTAAGAAACTTCTCGCGCTCGTGGACATGGTAAAGCAGACGGAGGAGCAATACCGCGTAGTGAAGTTCCTCACCAAGATGCAAGAGGAGGGGGGCCTCGACATCGGGACCACCATCCAATAAGGCTTGCGCCAACCTTAGGGACCACTCACGCATACCACTCGCACCGCACCAGATCACCCCCCATGGAAGACCAAGGCATGGAAGACCCCCAAGGTAAACGAGTGCACCCCATGCGTCTCCGACCTTCGCAGCTACGAGATCGACTACGATGACGTCAGCGAATCCCTCGACCGGTACCGCACGGTAAAAGGTAAAAAGGAAAGGAAAGGGGACGACCTGTCCCCCGCCAAAATGCCCCTGATGAGAATACGAAGCGTCGAAATTGTGTTTGAAGACGAAATGTCCACATGCGCTGACACCGCCTTATTAGACCGCAGCCTCGAACTCGTCCTATCAGATAGTAATGATTCAACTAAATGCGTCGATGATTTAGAACAAGCTAGGAATGACGATTCGGTTACGCTGAACGCCGAAGCGGAATTGTCCGATGACAATTCCATTTCGGAAACTAGGGAACTAGTCGACGAAGTGGTCAACAAACAGAGCAGTTTAGACATGTCAGTGGCTCTCGTTCTAGTGAACGATGATACGTTGAATATATCAGAAATGGCGGATTCCGGTCACTATACAGAAGACGCTTGCTCGTCTCACGTCGAAGTGCCTATTTTATACGACGACGCTCTGCTATCTCACTCGTTTGACGTAGTCAACGTCGATGAAACGTCTACGGTCGTGAGTACGTATGAAATATCCGAGGTAAGTACAGACGGTAGACAGAGGCTATATGAATATGTTGATAGTAACAGCGACAGTTCGGATAACACGGCGGTGTGCGACGGCCCTTATGACGCGAAACATAATAATATCGCGTGCTTACACGACTCGGTTGATTTCGAGGATAAATCTCCATGTGAAAACAGCGATCTCCAATACGATTCTTTCGTGGATATGGGGAAGTTTTAAAACACACGTTACTTTACTGTTTAAATTAAGCGATCAATAACCAATGCTTCCTTGTAATCAATGGAAAAATATTTATCACTTAATAAAAGTTAATCTATATCCAATATTTATAGGTTATGGTTATGTGTATGTAATACTACATTCCAAGATTTAATATCGATTGCAATAGCTTTTGTTGTACCGGTTTGAATGGACGACTGTAGTTCAAGCTATTTTATGCCCTTATACTTCTGACACAGCTTTTGCACGGAGGGTTCGGTGGTATGCGACTCTAAACCATGTCATGGGTTCCATTGCATATTTTGGAGTTACTAATTTTATCTTACATAGTGATCTTATGTAAATAAAATCTATTCCCCTAGCTTAGACATTTGTAGATCAATCCGATTAGATGGAAACATGACATGGTTACAGAAATCCCGGGGTTGTAGGTCTAGGCAATAGCTCAGTAGCTTAAGTGTATTTATTACTTTGAGAACAATATGATTTACTGTAACATGTTATTGATTGAATTGTGATACAGCTTGATGCTGTCTGTTAAGTTATTCAATAAAATAGCCGTTCTTAATGTATGTATGTACTAATACTAATAACGAGTAGCATAAGAGAAATGATGTTGTTAGGTATTTTCTTGCTTAATATTATTAGTATTATCGGGCAGTGGTAGAATTAACCATTGGGTTTGCACCGCCTTGCTTACGTCAGTAGCGCATATCAACAGTATTTGTAGTGCGCTCCAACAATCTAGTCAGAAGCTAGGGTTGCCTACATTGAACAAGAATCAATTTTCAAAATCTCAATCATATTTAAAAATTGTTTAATTGGAATTAACAATATGAACATTAAGAAAATAATCAGTATTTCAGGTGAATTATTTAATAAACAAATTACTCAAAAGAAGTTAATTGGCAACCCTATCTGTAACATGTAAATGCCCTGGCATGTACACTACATATTTAAGATCAAGAGTGTAAGCTGTAATATTAAATGGTTGGTGGTAGATGTTTATAGCTAGCAAATACTTTGGGCTTTTCATCATGAGCAAGCACTTAATTTTAAAATGTCTATAGATAAAAAAACTGACAGGTTTTGACTCTTATCATTATTCTATAAGACTAGTAGAAAATTTACAAATATTGAAGAATATTGTAATTGTCTTTTAGCAAAGAGTACAATTTATTATAATGAGGTTTGTGTCGTGTCTAATTAGATAATTCAAATTACTTAATATTTTCATAAATATAAGGGTTTAAAGTTTATCAATGCTACAATATAAATGTTTTGAATTTTAAAAGTAGAAATTGCAGAGTATGGAATTACTACTGTGGTAGCATGGCTATTGATAAATATTAATTATTAAAGCAAACTGGAATTATGATTGAAATGATTGTACAAGTTTTAGGTGAATATCTAATACTGCTTGACTTATGATATCCAATGTCAGTATGAACATAGGACATAATGTATTATTAAATATAATATTGGATATGTTCTAAATTCAAATAGTATTGTTGCTATATTTGCTTGTTATGTTCTAGTTGTTTTAAATGGTTATACTGTATGTTAAATCATGTAGAGGTGTTATGTACATTCCATTTTCAAACATCTCTTAACCTTGTTGTAGTTTATGCCAAATGAGAAAGTTTTCTATAAATCAAGTTCTAAAAATATTCATGCTTGCATGTTATATCTATTGTATTTTTGTCTATGGATAGTAATATATTGTAATATTCTTATAAATTTGTGCAATTATTAGGTAAGGTCAGCAAATAATTACAAAAATCTATTACATATTTTGAAAATTTCAAGTCAAGAGAAAATCCTCATTGGATGCTGACAACATACTAAACTGCTGACCTAATCTTACTGTTGGAAATAAAGCAATGACAAATATAATTGAAATAGTTTTATTGTAGAATTTGAATTCCTATAATTTTATTACATGAAATGGATTGTCACAGTTTAAAAGAAATTTGAATAAATAAATAACTAAGTATTATAAATGCAGTAACATTGCTGTAAGGTAGATAGGTAGTGTCATATGTTACTATGCAGTACTATTAATAGTAGAAATAGAATATGTCATAGAACAGTCAATATGTGGTGTTCTTGGTGACAAAATATGCAACAACAAGCAGGACATTAATTTATGTACAATGTACATAAGTTACAATTTTGATGCATTTTAGACATGATCCACAATTATAAATCTCTAATAATGAAGAATACAAACATACTTTTACCATACAAAACCGGTAATATAACTTAAACATGTATTAAAATAAAAGTTACGCAGATTCCCTTCATTAACCTTAAAATTAATTAGCACTTTCACAAGCATCTACCCAATCATTATACACATCTATGGGCTCAGATAATACATTTGTAGTTGTTTGGAAGTCTTCTAAGCAAACTCGACACTGTATCCTTGCAGTATTTCTCGCTCGGTCCCTGCAACGTACAAATGGATTCTCGTTAGAATAGGTAACAATTTATTTTATATTCGCAGTATAAGCACGGAACGATGATATACATACATTTTCACTTCGCAGGACTTTTCGTGATTGCAAAATGGGCAGTTGAATTGCTGGTCCAGAGGTTCTATAGCCTTTCTTTTAGTTGGAGGCTTTCTTTTCGATTTGCGGCGCCCCATGCCTGTTTAAAGATCGAACAATTTATATGCTAAGAGTACATTATAATAACTTGGAAATTGATTTGTTTATATAAATTCTCATTACAATTGTATAATATTTACTTTTAAAACAAAATGCTATTTCTTATGCAGAAAAGACGTCGTTCGATACACAAAAAGAACTATTGTTTGTTTTTTTCACTCACTGAAATTCACCTGAAGTACTCTGGACTCTGACACAAACTAACTAGCTAGAGATACTTCGTATCTCTGACTTAAGTCATCTTTGATTGATTGAAATTGAAATAATTTTTTCCACTTTTGCCTGCTACATAGGATGTTGCCATACACAGCCCTGTAAAGCGGCACTTTAGCATCGTTTGTAGAGTTCGGTGGTGTTTTTTTAACACCTTTCCTAGACTTTTCATTGTTTAGAAGTTGTTTGTAATAAATATTAGGTTTGAATGCCTACATTTTACACACCCCACACACGACCCTGCTTGCAGTGCCACTGCCACTTGTAGCCTGTGCTGTGCCTGTGCAGGGCCGTTATGATTTCACAAATTAATCGACTATTTCACGTCCTAGGTAATCTTTGGGGTGTGGCTGGATCCTATTTTTTAACTACCGGTAAAATCCCGGGAGATTAAAGCCATGCTAAAATTAAATATGCCATAAAAAAAATAATTCATATATAAAATAAATGCTAACATGCTTCTCTAGTATAGAGTAATAAATCTATTTTTTTAGCTATCAAATTTAACAATAAATCTTGATAGAACTCTTACACAGCTTTAATTTAGGTAAAAACTCGATATTTTGAGAAAATAAATTCACGCTTAATCTCCTCATCATCGTCATAATGTTTGGTAATGCTTAACAAAATTAATTAAAATAATCTGTGTATGTCATGTCATTGTAGTATCTCTACCTTACATAATGTGCGAGCGATCTGCGATGAGCGATGTCATTGTCATTGTCAGGGATGATTGACCCCTGCTTCACCTGCTTGACGTGAATTGAATTAGGGATGTCCATTTAAAATATACATCGATGTTTTTTTCGATGCATCAATCGGAAAGTTTGCATCGATGTTTTTCGATATATCGAATTGATACATCGATGTATCGATACATCGCTAAAAATATATATTTCTATAAAAATGAGTATAGATTCTGATATAACTCGTTTTTTTTAAGTGTCCCTTAAAAATAGCGTTATAGTTCAAAATATAGGACAGAAAAATGAAATACAATCTGAAATTTTAATACTTTATTTCTTTTTATGAATAAAAATTTTTTTTTGAAGAAACATGCAAAAATAACAATTTTAATCAAGTATAATAATTATAAGTAATCACACAATTATAATTAATTTAAAAATCCCAATACTTTCTTTCCAAACTATGGAGAAATAAAATTTTATTTACCCGCTTTCCTTGTATCCTCGTGCGTTGTTGATTCAACACTTGTGAAGCTTTAGAAAAAAGTCTTTCGGATGGTACGGAGGTGGCCACTATGGTTAAATATTTATATGCTATTTTAAATAATTTAGGAAATTGATGTTTAAAATTATCCCACACTTCTAAGGGGTTTTCCTTTAATCTATAACTACTGCTACTGCAGGGCTAGGAGACCCGTGTAGCGCTGGTTTTCAGACAGCCCCTATACCCTGAGGTGGAAGGCGGGTACGTGTCCGTTGTTCCCCCATACCAGCTGATAAACAGTAGAACTAAAATTACTGTGCGTGTGTGTGTGTGTGGTATGTATATGTGTATGTGCAAGTCCGAACTAATTATTAAAGGAAGGGTTAGTTTTAAGGTGCTAGTGGAAGAAAATATTTTTTTTAGTTGTAGACAGTTCCAGTGCGCGTGTTTCAAATTTTCTACAGCAAGCTGTTTTCTTAATCGCTGCGACTCAAAGACGTCCCACTGCTGGGCATGGGTCTCCCCCACAGACTATGCTGCGGGAGGTCTAGACTTCTAGAGCATACTCCAGCATGCTGCTCCAATGCGGATTGGTGGAGGGGTTTTCTTAATAGTGCCGATTAATATTTGGTTTTTAATGTTTCTGTGCTTTGTTTAGTTCTTAACGGAGGAGGCAAGTCGTTCCATATTCTTGTTGCAGCAAATTTGAAACAGCCCCTGAATCTGGCAGTTCTATGTCTCGGCGTTTTGAGTGACGTTTGTATGTTCGGGCGACGAGTTCTAAAATAATGATCTTTAACCCAGTGGAGTTTTTCAAAAAGGTACTCCGGATTCTTATTCCAAATTATTCTATGCACCGTGCAGGCTTATTGGAAGTTCTCTTTTCGCGCTCATATTAATTAAACCTTTTTTATTTAGGTATGGGGTGATGTATTCAGCCAACGTAAAACCTTATCCTGTACAACGTTCTCAGTTTTAAAAACGCTGTGTGAATCTTATTAATGACATGCTTTTTATTATCCGTTTAAGTTTATTTAAATTGTAAATTACTATTAGAGAAAACTTATAAATATTATGAGGATTCGATGCATCGAATAAAATACATCGATATATCGTTAAACATCGACTAGTAGCGATGTATCGAATCGATTCGATGTATCGAATGGTAAACATCGATGTTTTCGATACATCGATGTATATCGAACATCCCTAAATTGAATTGATTCAATTGATTGTTTCGTTCGATTTTTGTACCCGTTTGTTTTCCCTTGTATTTTAAAATAACTGATTATGACGAGAAGATAATAATACTAACTAAAATGGATTATATCACAGATGCATTTATTATGAAATTACTGGTTCTATCAATAATCGGACGTAAGTTTCATAGTTCATATACAACATAGGTAATACAATTTAACTATTAGGCGACGTCCACGCCCTTTTATTATTATTGTTTTTTAATGTTTTAGTTGCATCTGTTTCTGCTGAATGTACAATCCCAGTGGTATTAAGGAATACATGGTTTTCTTTTGAAAATGGACAACAAACTCTTACAGAGATCAATGCTAGAGAAATGACAGGAAGGTATGTTATTTTCAACCAACCTGTCACTAACGACTCGAATTTGCTTGGTGTAATAATGTATATTGGATTCTGCGAGTAACCTGTTTCTTGCTGTACCTATTTTTTTTAAGATGAATTTACCCATCTGGACAGCTTGTTCTGGGCTCCGTCTTGTCTATGTTCACTTTCCGACCCGAAGCCGAGCATGGTGGTATACGCATAATGGCTAGTTATGCCTGCCTGTTAGTGAGGACTCTCGAAAATAGCTTGTAGGTATGGCACAGAAGTGCAATCAGCCTGTAGTTCTGTATTGAAGAACAGTGAATGGAGTGGAATGAGTTTGAGGAGGCCTTTGACAAAGTTTGAGGAGGCCTTTGAAAAATAATTTCATGATATAGGGCTTAAAATAATATAAAATAAAACTGGACTATTTAGTATCACCAACTAACAGGACTACTAACAAACTGACCAACTAATATTCTTACTAACACTATGGTAAATTGACTGACTATCCCAGTCATGTCGGCAGTAGATGGCTGGTTGTTGCCTATCTTATATTCATAAAAAAACTAGACAAAAATTTAATTATATATAATAACTAGCTTTTGCCCGCGGCTCCGCCCGCGTGGTCAAAGGGAATTAACAATGAGTTGTTTATCATACCTACATGACATATTTGTGGTGGATGAATAGTGACAGTTCCACGATTAAAAGATACTAACTACTTAACCACTATACTAACTACTTCTAAATTGTTCTAACGCCATCTATAAACAATATCCGGAACTAAATATCTAGCAAATAACAAAACATCGATATCTTCCCATGGGGATGTTTTACCGCGGTAAAAAGTAGCCTACGTCACTCTCCACCCTCCTCACTATCTCCACACACAAAAACCATACCATATAATAGCTTCGTTGCGACGTGAAAGCCGGACAAACAAACAAACAAACAAATTAATAAATAAATAAACAAACACACTTTCACATTTATAATATTAGTATGGACTAGTATGGATAATAATAAGCCCGCAGGCAAGCTTGTGGCGAGCTGTTGGGGAGTAGCGATCCCACGGACCCGAGTTCCCCGGAGACTCCTACTGGAGTCTCGCCTCTGGCTTGCCTTGACCGGCCGTCCAGAGTGGGGCGTTAGAGCTATATGCTCGCAGGGTGGAAGTGAAACTTGCGTAAGTGGCGAGTTGGTAGAGTGGGTAAAACCACCTCATTTAAAGCGCGGTACACCTTTCTACACCCTGAGCCACTCACGAACATGTTGCCGCCTTTGCCGTCCAGCGCGTCGGCATGTTTTGGGTAGCCCATACAGTGAGTGGCGAGTCATCACCTGCCGCTTTTTAGGTTTGTAACAATCTGAATGGCAGGTGTCATAGTTCTCCATAACCCATGTATCAGTCCCTCTAAATCCACCACAATAGACCCAATATAGTTTCCATTCCTTTGCAAATAGTTCCTGTACATCTGGCGGGGCCCACCTTCGAGTTTACTAATTGATAGTGCAGTCGATCGAGGGTGGTATCCACCACGTGAGCCACATCACAACTCATTAAAATGTCTCGAAGGGGCCTCTACGTGTTGGACCTGTGTCCCCACGCAAGCCTACCAAATTACCGGGTCCACATCTGGACTGAAATTTAAAGAGATACGTAACAATAAAGCCCTTTTAATCTGGTATGAGAGATGCAAAAAAACAACATGGCATCATCAACACATATCACAAGATGTCTCTCATCTCAGAGTGCCTTTTGGCATAGGCCTCCTCCAACAATTTCCATTGTAATCTGTCCTGGGCTACGCGTCTCCATCGTGGCCCAGCAGTCAGTGCAATATCGTCCTCCCATCATCAAATTATATAATATAAATCAATTTAATTTTTACAGGGGTGTGTGTGTGAATATACGAGCAGACTTTCACGTGAATTATACAATGGCCTTCAAATACACTCAGTGTTACTACTGTGTCAAGCTCATTGTGCGCACAGTGAATGTGTTGGAGAAAATAGAGAGCCCATGCGTAGACCTTGATCCTAATGAAGAACCTACTGTGGAGAGAGTGTGCAAGGGTCTTAACCCAGATCAATACTTGATTACATTGTTTTCAGAAAATGCTGTACCTGTGAGTATCATAATCAGGCTAATATCTTAACTCATTGTGTTTTATACCACTAGTTTAACCATGATAATATTATAACTGCTTCAACTGTTGGTTCACTTTTCTGTGAGAAGTTTTGCCTGTGTTGTCTTCTATGAATCAATGAATTTTGTGAATTTGCACTTCAAAAGCTTGACATTTTGTCAAAATACCTATAACAGACTTGGTCATTAGATGACAACCAAAATTTCAGAATAACTAGTTTTTAATATATAAATAATTAGAGAGTAAATTAGAATTGTTTTTGTGTGAATATTGTGAACTTTCTATATCCAACCTATAATTCATATGAATAATGTGAAGTAAAACTGGTGTAAATGTTTGTGAAGGTAAACTGTCGTTCATCACTTGAAGGCGTGTGGCAGTTTGCGTACCAGAATCGTTTCCGTTTTACCGGTGAATGCAACCATCCAGAGGCCCAGATTAAGTCATGTCAAACTGCGGGAACCCAGTTCTTGATCACCAATCAGAAGTTCAATATAACATACAGGAAATGTCCGGGAATGTCGGGTACTTTTGATGGAGTGGTCGAGTACAGTTGTTTGGGTATGTTTCTTTCTATTTTTGCATGTATCGAATTTAATTCTGCGGTAAGTATCAGAGTATGTGAGTACCATTCGACTCGATTTATCCATTCATCAGCTACACAAGAGACAATGCTGAACATAATCAATGAAACACTACAAATGTAGTGTTTCTCACTCTGTCTTATAATATAGGGGTGAAAAAAACATTGTGCATCGTTTTCATGTTTAAAATGACTAATCACTCATACAAACTTCTTTCACCTATTCTACAGCCTTAGAGAGTGATTTTGATTTCAGGTCAGGTCAGCTTTCCAAATGAGGAAGTTTTAAACCCCTTTTTCAGCACTTTATGAATTTGATAACATCCGTTCTTAAAGCGCGTCTCATTCCTAAAAACTACCGCAAATATCACCTTCATTGGTCAAGTGGTTTTCGAGATTTTTTGTCTAGAGTAGTTTTTTTTTCTTCAAAAAAGCATGGAAAATTTAGAAACTGCTGGCAATCACGGCTGAAAAAGCCTTTTTGCTTATCTCAATTACAAAAAAAAAGTACCTACTCTTACTGTAGGGTCAAAAGATAAAGAAAAACTTGGAAGATGATGCGCAGAATGGCTGACATGATGAACATTTCCATGGTGTGCGCGGAGGCCGTCCACATTAGACTCGTGTTGCATTACATGTTGCCTTGTACATATTCTGTACTCGGCTTCACGTTCAGCCCAAAGCTTAGAATTCTTGAACTTCTTTAGAATTAAACAAATCATATTATTATTAGGTACTAGTGGACGCCCGCAGCTTCGCTCGCGTTACACATTCACTAACTTCAAAAACGGCAAAGCTTCATACTAACTTTGCACCCCCGTTTTACCCCCTTGGGGATGAATTTTCAAATTTTTCTCGCCGTAAAAACCATCCTTGAACTTCAACGAACATTTAAAAAAAAGAATTGGCCAAATTGGTCCAGGCGTTGTTGAGTTATGCGCTTACCAACACATTTTGCGATTCATTTTTATTATATAGAGAAGATATGTTGCATAATTGAATATTATATATTACAGGACATTGGTTTGTGGACAAGAATCATTTCTTTGCTGTTGCAAACACGAAGGAGTCTCGCCGGGATGAGCGGTACCGGTGTTTCTTGAAAAACAGAGACGATGATCTGTACATAGGTGCCTCCATCACTCCACAGTGTAACACTTTGAAAACTGTAGAAAAATCGCCAGAGCGATACCGGGTGACACCAGTCAAGGTACTTTTTTAATGTATATAAGATTGCAATATATCAATATCATTCAGACTAAAATTGATATCAGTATTAATTTTAGTAATTGAGTGAGTTTAAACTCGGATAAATATTAAATCAACATAATATAAAATTTAAATATGTACTGCAATGCACTATAAACACTCCTCTAATGTAGCTCATTTCGTCAATTTTCTTGCCATATTGTGTTAGTTCGAAGGAAATTCTGACATACTGATGGCATTTTTGGCTTTGCACTATTGTCAATAAACATTTTGTATTGATATGGCCTGTCTATGTCTTTTTAATCGCTCGCTCGCTGCGACCCATAGACGTCCCACTGCTGGCCACGGGTCTCCCCCACAGACACTTCTGCGGGAGGTCTAGAGCATACTCCACCACGCTGCTCCAATGCGGATTGGTGGAGGGGTTTGTGGCCAACCCAGTGTCGAATGTTCTCAAGCCACCCGAAGGTCTTCGACAAGGCTTAACGACTGTTTCCAGCATTGAAAACAACCGGGACCGACGGCTTTAAGTGCCCTCCGAGGCACGGTAGCGTCCATGAAATTTTGCCACTAGCGGTCACCCATCCACAAACCGACCGCGCCCGTCGTTGCTTAACACTTTCGATCACATTGAATCGAAGCGAGCCATTGGGCTATGGACGCTACGCTACTTTTTAATTTTGATATAATAATATCTGTAGCCTCTTGGCATCATTTTCAGGCCGAGGTCGTTGTCCCCGGTTGTCGGTTGCCGCAAAACTTTTCCGGGGACTGGATCAACACAGCTAATATCGATGCCGATGTCTTCATCAACGAAACTCACATCATCGAAACATACTACCCAGACGAGGGTAGATACAGGCGCACCATTTATGTTTGCAGGTTAGTGTTGTATGTACTTAGTTTTTATCAGAAAAAGGTTACAAACAAGCATGCCGCTCATATGTTGCCAAGTAACTGCACTACACGCGGTGCATTACAAGCGGTGACAGCCCAGCGGCTATCGAACTCGCCTCTCATTCGAGCGGTCCGGGTTCAAACCCCAGTGGCACGCACCAAAGACTTTTCTAAGTTATGTGCGTTTTAAGAAATTAAATGTCACTTGCTATAACGGTGAAGGACACATCGTAAGGAAACCTGCATGCCTGAGAGTTCATCATAACGTTCTCGAAGGTATGTGAAGTCTGCCAATCCGCACTTGGCCAGCGTGGTGGACTAAGGCCTAATCCCTCCCATTCTGAGAGGAGACCCGTGCCCAACAGTGGGACGTCTATGGGTCGCAGCGAACTGCACTACGAATAGGGCCGCACAGAAAATCAGCGCTATAGATTTCTTTTGAAATCATGCCTTGCCGAGTGCTATTTGTCATTTGAATAAGGTGTTAATGGTTTTGTTTTACAGAGAGCAGCGAGACAGCAGGATTATGATGGCTCGTCTCACAGTTGATGGTTGTCAAAAAGATTATGTATGCTTTGATTTTGTCCCTCAGCATCATAATGTTATAAGGTAAATTATATTTATCACTGTAGCATGAAGTTTAATAATTTGATAAGTAAAATGAACAGGCTATATATTAATTTGATATAGGTATATATTAATGAACAGGCTATATTAATTTGATAAGTAAAACGAACAGGCTGTATATTTTTAATCTCCCTAGGTAGGTAGTAGGGGTAAGTAGAAAAGTTCTGCACTGAAAACGATCAAACGCAGGTAGAGCCACGGGTAAAGCTAGTCTTTCAAAAATTTTCTAAGCAATTGCGTTTTACTGGGTGTATAATTGGTGTATTATGTTCTAATTGTAAAGGTCATGATGGAAGAAACATCGTAAAAGGTATAAAAATGCAAGCAATATTAGAGGAGGCAATAAAGTTGTATAAAAAAAAAATTATATGAAAATTGTTTTAATTCCAGATACCGCAAAGGACTGGCTATGATACAGAGTAACTTTCACACAGTGTGTTCATGGGTCCAATTCAAGAATAAGCAACAATGGAGATACGACCTATTCCTTAAAAGAGACCCAACCCCAATTCGGTGCCCGGTGGCGGGAAAGTTTAATTTCACCCAAAGAGGTGATGTCAGATTTGAAACAAGAATTCTAGGCGGTGTCACCCTAAGCCCCCGACCCAATCTATACTGTAAATTGAATATCAGCGATTTCTCAGTCTGCGATACGGATCAAAAAACTGTTCAAATCAAGGAAAACTACTGTCTGTCTGTGGACCACTTGGGAAGACCTGTGGATATATACAGCGATCCCGATTACAAGATGAAGTGTATTGGCTTCTGGAAAGAGAATCTGAAATCGTATTTGATCACTTATGATGAGTTGGATCCATTCTCAAAGTATAGGTGCTGGGTGTATCAGAGGGCGGACCTTAACAGGTAACTGATATTCTATTGAATTCTCAACCTTAAAACTTAGAGGAACACGTTTTACTAGCCCAGAATCGGCAGTGAATACGTTCTGCTAAGCCATTTCCCTAAGGTAGACTGATCTAACTGCTCTTTACAATGGTTCCAGCGAATGAAAAAATATTGTAATTGAAAATATACTTTAAAAAACATTAAATAATAAATATCATGGATATTCTCACACACGGCCATCTGACCCCAAAATTATGCTCGAGCCTGTACTATGGGTGTCAGAGACTGATATATACATACATATATATTTTTAAATTCATACTTAGATAAATATTAACATCCAGACAGAACAAACACATGTGTTGGTCACATGAATGTTTGTCCTGAGTGGGATTCGAACCCAAGACCCCTGGCGTAACAGGCAGGGTCACTACCGATTGCGCCAACGGTATCATATAAAGCCCGCCATAGACGTTCAAGTAATTTGATCAAACAGGCTGGATCAAACCGTTTTATCAAATTGGCATGAGTGTCTGTGGTAAAATTTGATCAAATTTAATGAGTAATCAAATAGTTTGAAGAAATATGAATTTTCGTTTTTTTATTGGATCAATCGGTTTGATCAAACTGTTTGATGAAAAGTTTGAGCGTGTGTGTTGCGAGCGCTCAGTTGTTGCTGCGGAAATGTTACCTAGCGGACGTGTTGCAGCTTGCAGTACATAATGACTAACCGCGATGTATTAGAAAAATTCATACAAATATATCAAAATGAAACCTGTTTATGGCACGTCAAAAATAAAGATTACCATAACAGAGATAATTCGTCTCTTTTCATGAGCCACTTTTTACACCATACAGTACGTTTTTTTGTCCTTTTTTTGGCCTTCAAAGCAAACACTAAACCTACTATTGCTATAGCGACGTCTGTACATGACATTTTTACGGCCACACACGCACAACAATTCTTCGTCCGGTTCGATACTGAACTGACGCTGCTTCAAGCCTGTGTGAAGGTGTTGCAGATTATTTATTGCTTTGCAGATTATGCCAATTTGATAAAACGGTTTGATCCAGCCTGTTTGATCAAATTACTTGAACGTCTATGGCGGCCTTAACATCTGGGGGCCTAGACAAGTGGCAAAACGCTTGTAGAATAGAAATAGAATAGATTAACAAATGTATGGGATTGACATTCGCTATCGACTAATTAGTCGTGAGCTAATGTCAATCCCATACATTTTTTAATCTATTCACTTACACGCTTGGATTTTCGCTCGCCGATGTCGTACGTTTAGTGTTGCTTTTATAATTATCAAATCACTCTAAAGACTTATTAACAATGGCTGGTACCTGTGAGGCCTGCAAGATCGCCATAACGGTAACGCAAAAACGTATAAAGTGTTCCAATTGTGCGCTCCTATATCACTCGGACTGTATCGGTTTCAACAACGATCTGTCAAGATCCCAATGGAAGTGCCCCCTTTGTATAGTTTGTCCTCGGAAGGGTGGAGACAAGAGTAACACACCAGTGCGCACAGTGTCCAAAGCAGCAGCGAGTAAGGACAGCGAGAGCATGACGCGGCCAGCCCCGCCACCGCCAGCCCCGGCGGCGCCCGCTCGGCCCGCGTCGCCCCCGCCGGCCGCCGCCCTGTCCCCGGCCCCTGCACCTGCGGCTCTGGCAACAACCACTGATGACACCAACTTACTATCTAAGATAAGCTCCATGCTGGACTCCAAACTTAGTCTTCTAAAAAGCCAAATAATAGGTGACCTTAAGAACTCATTAGTGACGGAGTTTCGTAAGGAAATGGCGGCCGTAACTGCTAAATACGATCTTCTTGAAGAATCCCACTCGAAGCTGCTGGACGAACACGAATCCCTGATGAAAGACTTTGTGATTATGCAAAACAAAATGCTACAGAACGAAGAAAAAGTATCAGATTTGCAAGCACAGTTCAATAAACAGCAGCAAAGGTCGAGATTGTCCAACATAGAAGTCGTGGGCCTCCCGGAAACCACTAACGAATCTCCTGTGGAGCTCGTCATGAAGATCGCCAGCCACGCCGGGGTCCAGCTTCAGCCAGAACAGATCCAGTCGGCACATCGTGTTCAACCTATGCGTAAAATCGACGGCCGACCAAAACCAATCGTTGCAACGCTTCAAAGTAGATTGTTAAAAGATAAAATTATCTCTGGTTTACGGAAGGCGAGGGGAATTAGTACTAGTAACCTTAACTTAGGCGGCCCTGACAGAAGATTCTTCGTTAATGAACATCTGACCCCGGAAAATAAACAGCTTTTTAATGCAGTAAAGTCTCGCGCCAAAGAAAAGTCGTACATGTTTGTTTGGGTTAGGAACTGTATTATTTTTTTAAGAAAAAACGAGGAATCTCCTGTCTTAACCATTGCGACAGAAAAGGACCTGCGGAAAATAAACTGACACTAATATTAACTCGAGTCTGGAAGGTGTTCCCTTATAAAATCAAGTATTATTCATTATCTAATTTGCACTACTGTTTAATCTTATTCCCCATTATTTCTCATACATCATACATCAAATATTACCCTACAAATACATCAATACATCATACAAAACATACAAATAACAATTTAAAACACTCATATGGCAGTTACAACAAACAATACTGTAATTTACAATCACACTTATCACACTACCTTAATATCTCTCTCTTAGTCTGGGCATACCTCACAAACAAATCAAGCACCTATTTTTATTACAACACTAATAAGATTGAGTTCCTAATGTCACCGGGATCACTTATTTATATATACCTACGCTTATTATTAAATCTAAGCATATTCATTAGATCTACCACGTACAAACAAATTAAATCTATATTTTGTTACATATTTACTATATCACAATGCCTCAATTAAGCCTATTTTATCAAAACGTAAGAGGCCTGTGCACAAAAACTCAGCAGTTTAGAAATAATTTACGTAGCTACGATCACGACGTAGTAATTATTACTGAAACGTGGCTTAAAGACGGTTTCTACAAGGGAGAAATATGTGACGATCGCTATGACTTATTTCGATGTGATCGCAGTGAATTTACATCATCTAAGAAACACGGTGGCGGGGTCATGCTTTGTATGAAACATAAACTGCACGCGCAGGAGCGCCCCGAGTGGGCATGCGCGGGCGTCGAGTGCCTCTGGACCACTATCGCGGCGGCCGCGCTGGGCGCTCACGATAAGCGCAGCTTGCATGTATGTGTCGTCTATATTCCACCCGATGACAAACATGCGTCGCGTCTTACTAGTTTTGCCGCTCAGCTAACAAATATTGTGTCCCTGCATCCGAACGATCATTTTATTATAGCGGGAGATTTTAACATGTCGCACATCGCTTGGTCATCATCAGGCCACACTGTCCAAAAGAGCGTTTCCACTGACTTACAATTGGCAGCGGATTGCCTGATGGATTCATGTTGCCTTTCGGGACTTAATCAATATAATCTGCACACTAATAAATGTAATAACACCTTGGATTTAATTTTTAGCGACACCCACATTGATGTGTCTCGATCCAGTGTGTCTCTAGTCACAGAAGATGGTTATCACCCATGTTTAGATTTAAATGCACCGGACCTTATGTTACCATGTTTTAAGCGTGATACCATAACGAAACACTGCTTTTTCAAGGCCGATTACTGTAAAATCAATAATTTTCTACTCAATACTGATTGGGACACATTACTTCAGGGAACTAATATTGATGAAATTGTCCAAAAATTTTATTCCCTTATATATAAAGTTATAGATGAGTTTGTACCAAAAAAAATACACCGATGTACCGACAGATTTCCCGTATGGTATTCGAAGTCATTAATTCATATAATAAACGATAAACTGCGTGCGCATAAGCGATGGACTCAACATAGTAATCCTAGAGATTACGATGAATTTTGTATTTTACGAAGGCGGCAAAAGAAAATTCAAAAAAAAATGTTTTAAATCATTCCAAGAAAATATTCAAACTAGTCTTATAAATAACCCTAAATACCTATGGTCTTATTTAAAATCATTGCGTAGTAATAACACCGGATATCCCAATGTACTAACCTTAGGAGACAATACATACCGATGTGAGGCGGATGCCTGTGAAGGTTTTAGTCGCTTCTTCGAAAATATGTTTCAAAAACCAGCTTCTTATTATAATCTTCCATCGCTAGCAGAATCAAATGACACCATTAATAGATTGAATATTACCGAAGATATGGTTTCTAAATTATTAAGTAAAATTGACATTAATAAGGGCCCTGGAAGTGACAAAATTCCCCCAATATTTATAAAAAAATGTGCTTTTTGCCTTGCCAAACCGTTAACTATAATCTTTGATTTATCAGTAAATGATTTTGGTACTTTCCCCAGTGTTTGGAAAGAAGCTTTGGTTATACCCATTCACAAAAGCGGTCCCCGTGGTCGGATTGAGAATTATCGCCCCATTTCCAAATTAAATCTATTTTCTAAAGTTTTCGAAAAATTAATATATCAATCCTTATGTCCGTTAATCCTAAATTCGATCCCTGTAGAGCAGCACGGCTTTATGAAGAGGCGCTCCACTGTAACCAATTTGACGGTATTCACGGATTACATCTTCCACTCAATGGACAGCGGGGGTCAAGTCGACGCTATATATACAGATTTTGAAAAAGCATTCGATAGGGTAGACCACATAATCCTGCTCCACAAGCTGCACGCACTAGGTATAAGAGGCGACCTTTTTAGATGGATAAGTTCATACATAACAAATAGGAGTCAAGCCGTATTTTTAGGATGTACGCAAAGTGCCTATGCTGCTGTAACTTCTGGTGTCCCTCAAGGGTCTATTCTTGGACCATTGCTGTACAATGCGTATCTTTATGATATTGGATCATGTTTCACCTATTCTAAATTCATAATGTTCGCGGATGATAAAAAAATTTATTTAAAAATTGACAACGTCTCTGATTGCCACAAATTACAATTAGACTTAAATAATTTATATAAGTACTACTTAACAAATCGTATCACTGTGAATGTAGCTAAATGTCATCAAATAACTTTTACCCGCAAAAAGGTTCCTTTAATGTATACTTACAGATTGAATAAGGTCTCCATTAACAGAGTGGAATTTGTGCGTGACCTTGGTGTTATATTGGATGCTAAAATGACCTTTGTCAATCATATAGACACAATAACTTCAAAAGCATATAAGCAGCTAGGCTTCATAAAACGCGTTTGCGGGTCTTTCAAAAACACAGCTTGCATCAAAGTATTGTATTTCTGCTTTGTCCGAAGTATATTAGAATACGCTTGTAGTATATGGTCCCCTCACTATAATGTTCACATTGATAGGATTGAATCGATCCAAAAAAAATTCGTTAAATTCCTAAATTCAAAAAGTTATAAAACCCCTGTCTCCTATTTTGAAGCGTGTAAATACTATCGTATTGCCTCCCTAAGTCAGCGTCGTACACAATATGACATCTTATTATTACACGACATCCTAACTGGGAAAATAGATTGCAGCGAACTCTTATCCCGCATCGAACTCAGGGTTCCATCAAAGCGCTCCAGACATATTAAGCCCTTATTCCACGTCCCTCGAGCTAGAACCAATTATGCACATAACTCAGCTCTTTGCCGTATCGTCAACACATATAATAATCAGTATCCGACTTTAGACCTTTTCAATTTAAGCAAATCGTCATTAAAAAGTGAAATTAAAAAGATTCACTTCTTATAATAAAGTCAATTATACGTAGGTAAACTCATCCACACACGCACTGTCCACACACACACATACACACACACACACACACACACACTCACACATACACCTTCTCACACATGATGTATGATGATGATGAATATCTGTAACCGTTTTTCTAATATCGTTTTTAATACCTAACAGTGTAATCCATTTTTGGCCCTAGCATATTGTTTATATTGTATAACCTATTGTACTTTTATAACGCTGTTGGATTTCCTAATAAATAAATAAATAAATAAATATTCTATTTCTATTCTACAAGCGTTTTGCCACTTGTCTAGGCCCGCTGGTCTTATTTTCCAGAATCAAGAAACTTTTAGTATGAACTAAGTATAATCTCACTTATTAAAATGAGTTGGTCTGATCTAATAACATTATCCAATGATTTCAGAGTACTAATGTCCCAGGCCTTGGGACCATACTGCGACTTGAAACAAGACGTTACGTCATGGAACTATACAGAGGGCGCTGCAGTCGCCGTAGAGATGGAGGAGTATGAAAGGGAACGCGACCAGTGTCCAATGCACTTTGATGATGGCAGCGATCCTTGGTCGACGACAGAAAACCATGTAAAACTGTTCACCTTCAGCTATTCATTCTGGAGGGGTAGTGGTGCCACGAACATAGTTTTAAGTTCAACTTTGCTGTTTGTAGCTTTCGTACCATTATTTCAGTAGTGCCTTATAATGTATTTACAATCTAGACTGACATGTGAATCTCAAATTAGATCAAGAATCAATAGTCATAGAATCAATTTCTGGTTAGCAAAAATAATACTTAATTTTTCATACCAGTCCTGTGAACCTACAAAAAACCGTTTTTATGTAGGCCTTTTCGATTTAAATCAGAGATATAAAGTGTGGTTTTGTTGTGTGAGGTAAAATAGGGATATTGTTCTGGCATTGGCCAGATTCCTAAGAAAATTACATTATAAGTAAACAAGAAGATTCAATCAAAATGTGCCTTTATAGTATAAAATTAAAGATAGCAAATAGTTTAATTCATGTTTAGATTTAGATTTTGGCTTTCAGTAATCTATATATATAAAAGGAGAAGGTGACTGACTGACTGACTGACATATCAACGCAGGGCCTAAACTATAAGGGTTAGAAACTTGAAATTTTGCACAGGGGTTCCTTTTATAACGTAGGGGAGCACTAAGAAAGGATTTTTGAAAATTCACCCCCTAGGGGGGTAAAACGGGGGTGCAAAGTTAGTATGAGACTTTGCCGTTTTTGAAGTTAGTGAATGTCTAATTCCACGCGAGCGAAGCTGCGGGCGTCCACTAGTTTAAAAAAAAACGGCAGATTTGCTTTAGGTTTCAGTGAAATTTAATATGCTTAAAAATATGTTTTAAATAGCTAAAATTTCTTTAATTAAATTAATTCCTAGCTTTCATATTACCACATTTCTTAGTTAAGAACTCACTTGTTCTTAACAAAGAAATTGCAGATGCACTAAATTTTTTGTGTACAACATTCCATTTTTAAAGAAAAACAATGAGAATATAATATATTATTATAAGAAATCTGTACTAGTTCTGTAGCTCTTTACCAGTGTTTTAAAAGAACGAGCCTAATGAGTATAGACTGCTAAGCTAAACATCCTGGGTTTGTTCCCCGGATTGGGCAACAACATATGGGTTTTCTAATGTACCGTTTTTTATCAAACAATAACTGCAAGTAGTAGTTTTATCTTAAACTTTAATGTTAGCACTAACAACATTAAATGTAGTAATAGTATAAATACATACATGTAATACAGTATCAATACCAGTACTGTTAACGTTGACAAATACATATACATGTAGTAGTAATTTAAAAGAAACATTTTTGATGCAGCTTGCAGTGATTTAAAGCTATTATCTTTCCTGTAATCATGATGAAACTGCAGCATATAATGCAGATATATATACTGAATTTTGAAATATAGCCAGTAGTCTCTCAAACCTGATTGTTACAATAATTTTATAAGAAGTCCAAAAAATGTGAATTTTGTATTAATTTAAGCAGTTATAACATATTTAATTTTTAAGCTTTGTGATTATGTAACGATTGTAGAGATATCCGTCCTTAAAACTGTACAATGTATTTACTATAAGTATGATTTTTTTACATCAATCTTTTTTTACATGATGTATTATTTTTAAACAGAAAATAAAACCAATTATGTACATTCATTTACTTTTATTTTATCTTTCCTACTTTTATTACCATTTAGAAGATTCTAAGTGAAAACAAAAAAAAGGCTTAAAAATTAGAGGTGCTTCTACACCTTTATTGGGCTTAATCAGGCATGGTCTAGTGTCAAATGTTCTCAAGCCATACAAAGGTCCTCGACAAGGCTTAATGGTACAAAACAACCAGGACTGATGGCTTAACATGTCCTCCAAAGCATGGTAGTGCCCATGAAATTTTGCCACTAGTGGTCAACAATCCACAAAACAACCTCGCAACTGTTGTTGCTTAACTCTGTCGATCACATCTATGCGAGCCATTGGGTAATGGACTCTAAGATGAGACAATAGCCCTAATAGATTGAAAATTATTGTATTATTGGTTAAATACATATAAGCATTTTGTATTGTCAATCAAGCCCAATTGACCAAGTGGAGAAGCACCATAAAACGTGTTGCAATCCAATTTCAATGACACCCAATTCCAGGCTTTATTTCGTCCATGACACTTTGGGAATGTCAAAGTGCTCTGTTAAACTATCCAGATGCTGGTTGAATTTCTCCACTCTCTGTTTGTGTGTCATTTCTGCTTTCTGTTGAATTCTTTGTTTTTGCTGAAACAAAATATAATGTTAGTGAAAAAATAAATGTATGTACAATATAGTATAAGAAAACGTCAAATATAGACAGGAATCTAAGCACTAATAGTACAGATTAATAGTTCTTGTGGTTCTCCATACAATATTGACTGCTTATTCATTATTCAAAACATAAATTTATTCAGTCAATTCGTATATTTATATCGAAACTAAATTGTGGCACTTTCCGAGCACATCCTTTTTTTAACCCTTCATATTATAACCATGCTTGTGTTGTATTATAATGAAAAACAAAAATATTGAATGTGTTAAAAACAGAATACAGTAATAAAATAAGTGGTGACAGCCCAGTGGCTATGGTGTATCTTAAACACGTAATACAAACCATTTTTTCCTGCATTTTTTGGAAAGCCAGTTCAGCTTTTGTTTTTTCATTGTGGTTTATGTGCTGCTTTACTTCCTGTTCTAGGACTTCTTGCTTCTCCTTACTAACATTCTTCTTCTTTTTTTTTTTCTTTATTCCAGAATTATCCTTTATTTTAAGCTGTGATCTGTTAACACATTCATATTCGTCCATTCTTAACAGTTACCAACCAGCTCCGAGTTATCACGTAAGTATAAAAATAATTCGAGTATTTATTAATACACTTTCATGAAAATTATGTTAAAACAAAAATACAAATATACGAAGTAATGTCAAATTGTCATGTCAACTAGGCAATCAGTCAGAGTTATGACAATTTGACATACACATTTTGCTATCACAGATCACATATTAACGTCACAGACAACTTATATACTGCCATATTCATTGTCTTTGGCAGCTCCTCGCAAGTGACCTTATACCCCTGACAGACCCTGACCAACTGGGACGAATGATCAAGTGTTAGTATTTTTACTTAATTTGTGGACTAACGGCAAACTTGTTAAATTATTCTGTCAATTTTCTTTTTTTTAAAAAGCTTTTTATAACTTTTTTTTAAATTTTGTGAAATTTAAAAGCATCGGAACCAAATATGTATGCCGAATTTCAGCTCGATAGCTTCAGTGGAAGTGGATCAAGTATTGATTGCAAGATTCCAGGACATACATACATACACTGAGTTAAATATACCATACATACGAGTGGAGTTAAATAAAAGCTTTTAATAAAAAAAGTGAAAAAACCTGGATCTACAAAATGGTCTTAAAATTTTTAAAAGTTCGTGCCATTAAAACCTCCATCGCGACAATTAATAAAAAAGTCAATA
The DNA here is from genome assembly GCA_944567765.1 of Carterocephalus palaemon. NCBI lineage: Eukaryota > Metazoa > Arthropoda > Insecta > Lepidoptera > Hesperiidae > Carterocephalus > Carterocephalus palaemon. Next base: position 4,647,971 of record OX155643.1, on the reverse strand, counting down.
ATTCCCTAGGGGGACATAAGATACTACCTAGTTGTGCGAGTTCCTACTCGTACTTGACCAGTGTTTTTTAAGTCCCGATTAAAGTTCAAAGAAATTGCAGAAAATAGTGAGATGGTTATGTTTGGAATGTCTGTGCGTTACACTGATTATTTTGGATTAAATCAAAGTGTTCTTACTAGCTTAAGTAAGTCTTCTTTTTGTCTGTACTATGCTTTAAAAACACCTGCTCAGCCGGTCGAAGGTCATTTCAAGCTATGAAGGGGTATGACCGATAGGTATTAGGTACCTATATCATTTCGGAATTCTGTCACTTTAATTGTTTTTTACTTTTCCTCAGCATCATGACTTATGTAAGGATACTATTGTCTCAATTATTACGTTAAAGGAATACATTTTTTTTTTAAATAAAACATCACCTGTTTACCCGGCCTCAAAAAAAAATCTGTATAAAAATAGTGTTCAAAGTCAATAGCACAAATTTTTATATTTAAGGATATTTTTAAATGTACCTTTAACACCAAGTTTTAATGTGTTTTGTTGTCTTCATTCTTTTAATTTAACATAATTAGACAACAGATATGTTTATACATACCTCTACTCTACCTTTTTATAGAGGTAGCTACAAGCAGGTTAGGTATATAAATATTTTCCTTATCAAGGGTGTTTGACTGGAGACGAAACACGTAACTCTTAATACAATCGCATTAACTCGCTAGGGTGGCGGGCAGGTTGTAGCAAATATCATAAATAAATATGTGATTGTTGGCAACAAAAGAGCGGGAATGAATAGCATTTCTTGGCGTTATCGGCGTGGCGCACGCGCGCACCGCCGCCAACGCGTACGGCCCCGAGATTAGTTCGATTTGGAGCCACGTGGCGCCACGTGCGCCTCGACTACCCGCCAAATAAGATTAACGGATTTGCACACTACAGATTGCACACGAATACGCAGGAAGTGTAAAGTGAAACGGCGGTAATGAGATCGCTTTGTGGGTTCGCGCCGATGAGACTGATGAAAAAACGAATATGATGTAGGCACATAAAATATGTCACAATTCGTTCCCTTTTTTAAATTTTGTGCCAAATATAGATACTTATTTATTTGACCACACCAACTAAACCAAATGTGATCAGGACATAATAATAGACACTATCAACTTTCATGGCCCATAAAACACCGCAATGGCCGTAATAGTAGGTAGTTTACATCAAAGCCGTCTCGTAGGGTTGTAGACGCGTTCCGTGCTTCGATTAGAGCAGGCTTATCGCTTCTCCAGCAGCCACCAATCAATCCGCCCTGGCGGCCTTGTGGCAAGGTTACATGATCGCAAGTCACCGTCGTTACTTTGTTCTTGCATGGAAACACGGATGGGCGCGACCGTGTACAAAGCACTAGGTGCATTAAGTGGTAGAGTCTAAATAGAAAATTTATAGGTTCTAATTTTTTTTTTTATGGATACAAGAAAGCAAACGAGCTTGCAGCACCACCCATCCGCTGCCGCCTTTGACAACTATGACTGACTTTGAACAAGACTCAATTAGGGACTGGGATGGTTCTAATTATTTAGTAAGCTGCAACCTATAGATGTCCCACTGTTGGGCACCACAGACAAATCTGCGGGAGGTCTAGAGCATACTCCATCACGCTGCTGTAATGTGGATTGGTGGAGCCACCCGAAGGTCTTCGACAAGGCTTAACGATTTCACCCTTGAAAAATAACCGGACCGACGGTTTAACTCACCATAAGCACAGTAGCGCCCTTGAAATTTTGCCACTAGCGGTCACCCATCGACCGACAGAGTTGTCGTCGTTGCTTAACTCTATAGAATCGATGCGAGCCATTGGGCTATGGACGCTACATAAGTGCGCTTATTATTAGTATGGAACCTATATTTAAACATATATACCTACGTTGTATTTAGAGTTCGCCCATGGCAGTAGGTACCATTTCTACTGTGTTATAATTTTCGAAGTAATTGTGTTCATGTTACAATTTTCCATAGGCGATCAGCTGGATCCTCGATGTAGGGGATTCCCTCAAGGGTTCATCTGTGAAAGACTTTGAATGGGACTCTTAGAAGATTTTTTATAACAAATCTTTTCTCTTTATAATAGTAGTATAGATTAGCATTTCAAAAATCAGCAATTTTAACCTTTCGATGTCATACTGGGGATAAAAAAGGGGCCATTCGCACGAATTAAGATGAATTCCAATCAAAACGTGTTAAGACTATAACAATGGCCACACTTGACTTCGTGCGAAAATCTTCGGCTTAGAGAGTCGCATTAGCCAAATATATCTGAATAAATCGTCGCTCTTACAGAACAATGCTCGGCTCTAATGGACATTAATACAGCATTAGCTGTAAGGGCGACGGCACACGTCGGCGCCGCCTTGTTTGCTAAACTGCCCTAATCCGCTATTTGTATGAGGGCGCACCATGCTCTACCGGTATTCGGGACAATTCGTGGCATCCTGTAATAAAATAAATTACATACCTATTAACTTGTTAACTTTAAATGTGGTGCCTACGTATCCGACCTACCAATGGAGCGACGTTAGTGATTGCTGTGTTCCTATGTTAGTCCATAGGTAAGACGCCTAATTATATTAACTAAGTATAAAAAAATAACACAAAATCTAATGAATTGCACGATTTGTGTATTGAATTTAATAAGTGGTATAATAGGTTCGAGCTCCAGCTATCTCACGAGCCACTAAGAATGTGCAAGCCTGGCCACCCTACATTATTGCAGAGCGTCGCTTTGACTTCTGAGAGGAAATCCTTTTCCCACGAGCTTTATTCAAACATATGTAAAGTATGACGGATGACGCGCCGCCCTAAACGGGGGTTAGCCGTTTAAATCACAATCATGTGGGCCCCGATTTTTTCGCCGGTCATTTCGACCGTAGTTGAAATTTATAATGTAATGTACACTGCGAGGAGTCAATTCGATGAAAGAGTTCAAACGGCACACGACGTACAGATTGCGCTTTTTATTGCCGCATACCCAAGGGTATAGAGTTTCGAGCAACATTCTGCTCTGCGAACGGCGATAAAACATTAATGTTTAATTCGGCGTAATCAATACGAAAGCAATTCGTGAGTTCGTTATCCAAAGTACTTACCTACATAAGCTCTAAGTTGTTTTGTTCTGAGTTCGACGAATATGTCGCGTCTCGGATACATTGTGCAAATGTAGATATAAGACAAAAATACCGAACGAGCTCAGCGGAGCGAGGCTACAAAGTTTTCCCATTACGCAGCGCGCAGACATTAACGGTCCCGGGGGTTCATTAAAATTTGTCAGCTTGTCGTATAGGAGCGACTTCCAAATGGATGTGGAAACTTCTCTAAGTGAAACTGGGATGACGTAAAAAGTTGCGCGATTTTGACTTGCCTCTTTTTTTCGACGCCATCAATTTCTCAGCCCGTCAAGAAGATTTTTTGCACTCGTAATGCGGAAAAAGAGTAATTTAAGTTTTCCAGAAGAGTCGTTGCGTGGGAGTTGTGATCTCTGTTTCAAACTTTGATTGATTTATGAAATTTTCACTGCTTTCGCTCCTAACGTAGAGATTAAGGTGTCTAAGAAGTTTAACAAACGTCTTAACTAAAATGTTTGTTACAATTTATTACATTAATACTATTTCATTGGTGAAGAGAACTGTGATTTCGTAACGTATAAAGGTATTTAGTTCTTGATTTAGTGATCTGCAGTAGGTAAAGTATTACAATAACAATGTTAAGAACATAACCTCTGTTGTGTTCTTAACTTTGTTATTGTAATCTCTCTGTTCTCCTTGTATATTCGTCTTTGTTAGAATATATTGGATCTATTTGATTAATAAAACCTTAATATACAATACAAACGATGCATTCGATTGTTTGGTTCAATAAAACCAAGGTTTTGGTGTTTTTGTCATATATACAGATAACCCGCCTTAAGTCAATCTGTGCATTCATGTAACGATCTCACTGTAAATTTGTCAAAACTTTGAAAAACTTCAAGATAGAAATAAAATGTATCGAACTTGTAATGATCAGGTTCTCTTTACAAGTTCGATTAGATTTTTTTTTCAATTTTCATTATAATACTCTATGGATGAATTAGATGACAAGTTAAGTAATAAGACGCCAAGAAAAAATCGATAAGACTACGGAAGAATCGTCCTATGAAACAGTGCGCCAGTTAAATGGCTGCAATCAGTTTGTCGACCACCCCTCGACCAGTAGTCATTGTGCGTTATGATCGAGGGGGTTAAATGAGCCTCGCGAAGGGTGACACCGAGAGCGATAGTTTAGCTTTAAATAACAGCTGTAATTGTGTTTGAATGACTGAACGCGAAACGGGGCCCAGGAAGTGGATAGAATTTACTAGTAGGTAACAATAATAGGTACCTACTTTTAATGACTTAAGCTGTCTTATTTGGTATGTTGGTATCTATCTTGGTACCTTTTACTGAATTTAAGTAAAAAAGAAAAAAAAAAAAAAAAAAGAAATGGTTGCGTCCATGGCACAATGGCTCGCTCGCGTCGATTCTATGTAATCGACGGAATTAGGACGGGCGCGGTCGGGTTGTGGATGGGTGACCGCTAGTGGCAAAATTTTCATGGGCGCTGCCAGCTTCGGAGGACTTTAAAACGTCGGTCCAGGTGGTTTTCAATGGTAAAAACAATCGTTAAACCTTGTCGAAGACCTTCGGGTGGCTTGAGAACATTCGTCACTGGGTTGGCCACTAACCCCTCCACCAATCCGCATTGGAGCAGCGTGGTGGAGAATGCTCTTAACCTGATCCCAACAGTGGCACGCCTATAGTTTGCAACACACACAGCCCTAAACAATCGCTACAGAACATTCCCTGTAAAACGTACAAAAAATACGATCGATACTCGAATGATAACAATTAAAGTTAAAACGACCATAATCATTCCATGGATCTAACTCAGGATCAGCTGCATTTTAGTTAGGGTAACTGTACCTACGTAATTAAAACCGATTATTGTTTCTTTTTATTATTTAATACTTAATCAGTCACTACTAATAAGTCTTTTACGAGTACACGGACCATGTGTGGATGTTATTTCATATTGTTACTCTCACAACGAAAACCTACTTGCTACCTATATTTTTAATTTAATTGCTAAGTGTTCTGAAGTTATTTTAATCAAAAGATCTCTATGTGAGGGTGTAAACTGTATCGCGGGTGGTAATGTAACTTGAGATTACGGTAAATCAAATCATAATGTGGGGTAAGATACAGCATCCTCGAGCCCCTACTCGAGTTGTGTTCTATTAGGATGTTGTGTTCTATTAGGCTCCAGTTAATACAACCAAAATAAAGTTGTAAAAATAAAGTTGTAAAGTGCATGATATCTATCCTACCTTTCACACATGGTTCAATTCAAAGTAATAAGTTAATATTATATAGTCAATATAATATGTAACAAGTCAACCTAAGGCCATTTTAAAAAAAAAGGCATTTTACGAACACTGACGAATATTTTGACAGTTTTCTTAGTACCTAAGGTACGATTGAAATTGAAATGAAAGGATGCTTTTGACGAAATAAATCTACTTTCATATTTCATACCATAAACATTCGCAGTTCGACGACGCTTTTTTCCATTACAAACTTTTTAGTTCGTTCGATTTTCCTAGTCTTAAGCAAATATTTTCCACTTTAAAGTTATTGTATGGAGTTTGGCCTTTTAGCTACATTCTATCTTCAAATTTCGCAATATTAATACGACTGTATTAATAGAGTCCAATTATTGTTTTTGAGTGCCACGTTGAGTGATAGAGATCCAATTAGAACAGACTTACTTAAAAGTCACATGCTATTAATTAATTCCAAAACTTTATAAATATGCATTTGTTCGGTTAACTAATAAATACGTGAAGTTAAACACGTGGCTACGCCTCATTAGGTAGGTTTAAGTTTTGATTTACCAGTGGTCCTAATTCATATTTAAATATAATAAAATTTATGTTGTGTAATTAATTTCTTGTATTAAGCAATATGAATAACCTGTTTTTGAACTTGCATACTTATACTATATTAATATAATTTTTTTATGGCGTAATAGATGATGATCGTTATGGCGTAATTAATAAATAATGATGTTGTTTCATAACAAACACATTGCGCAGGAATAAAGCAACCTCGTATTACTCAACATAAAGTCTACCACTAAAAAATGAAAAATATGCAACAGTTAATGTCGATGTTGGCCAATAGAATGTTAGTAGAGTTTGCTCAACTGTGATTAAGCTCATGGAAAGCTCTCCGGCGTAGACTTTTCGGTCCAATTTTTACTTTACTGAAAATACCGAACATAAGTTAGAGTGCATGGTGTATATATAGATATATGGAGAATTCAACGGAATAATTTGAAATCCCTCCTTTTATCACGTTACCATTTAGGTACGTTATATTAAATGTTTGTTTACATTATGTTTATATTTTATGGATTTTTTTTATATCGATGTGTGCTGCAAAGGAGACGATCAATTTTGGGCCAAACGATGTACCGAGGTACAAAGTATTGGTAAAAATTCCTTACAATATACTAAAACTAATGGTCGATCAATTATTTTTAGAATCCTTATAGTTAGCTTGTAATAAAATAATAAAAAATACAACATTTCGTACCACAAAACTTCACATAGTAGTAACCACAAACTAATAAGAGATACTACGTAGTAACTACTCTGCACTGTTTATGTCATTTGCCAACTTCAGTTTTAGTGACAGACGTCAGTCACACATTATAGGTCTATTAACCTGTATTCAATTTACAAATTATTACTAGTTTAAAAACGATTTCAAGAAAAAACTAACCTTTAATGGTAATTAATAGAATATTTAAATCAATATAGGATACTATGATTCTGTGTGATTATTAATACAATGCGCTTATTGTATATTTTATATATGGGTATAGAGTAATTACAGATTTAGTAACAACCGAAACGCAATGTTATGATAGATTGAATTAGATTGCCATAACTTGCAGTGTTGCAATACATAAATTATCTTTTAAAGTCAATTTTAGGTGGTACAAATGCAGTAAAAAAAATGTTTCTCCAAAAATCAATTTTTGTATCCGAGGTACGTCTCATGGCCCAAGTTGTATGGTAAGATAAACGTGTCCTTTGTTACTAATAATGTACATACTCATGTAACTCAATCAGGAAATATAATGAGTTTATTGTCTATGGTCTCGCTATATACATAATTTGTATAAGTAAGTACTTTTTTATGGTACTTGGTATGAAACTTACTCATACATAGGAACAAATTTTTAAAGATATTCTTTGTAAAAAATTTAGAAGACAATAATTAAAACAGTTATATTTAGTACAAAGATATGATGCATGGTAAATGCATGTAATTGTGTAATCGCTGCAAGACGCTAGATGTTTATAAATGGTTTATAATTATAACTACATTCAATTCAAATGTCACTTCTGTCAGTTTGTTAGGGGGATGAATGCAGTACAAACTAGATATTAACCATAGACATGTTAGACAACGGCACGCGACAGACACGCTCGGATCATACCGCGCTAATTCTCACTTCCTCGCTCACGGATATAAAGTATCTGTGATGGTGCGTAGGTCTATATAACTAAAATTCGGCTCCTAGAACAGTCTGGGTTCAAATCCCAGCGCCATGCACCAATCACTCTCCTTAGATGACGTCTAGTAGATAGTCTGATGTACGGTAAGGAAAACATCACGGGGAAACCTTTCATTTTTTATCGCTGGGAAATGCGTTATCACGGGGAAACCTGCATGCATTATGCTTCATATTGTTTCTCGATGGTTTGCGAAATCGGCCAACCTGCGCTTGGCCAGCGTGTTGGACGTCGTGGTGGACTCGTCTTAACCCAAAGGGAGATCCGTGCTAAGCTGTCGCAGATTAAAAGGGTTATTTGTGATGAATAGTTAGATTATTGATGTCTATCGGTACATATTATACAGTCATTAGGAAGGCATTTTACATTTTACAATAATTATGTTTTGCCTGCTTGACACCCATTGTATGATGTTAGCGAAACATTCAGGATGTAAATAGCTTCAGTTATTGAAGCTTGGCCCATGTATGGGCGTATATATTTTGTTCGCAGTCGAAGTTTGTGTGAATTAACTACAGTGGCTACTACAGATAAACTACTCGTATTTTGACGAGAATTGTTCTCAAAAATCTCAAAAATATATTTATTTGTTTTAATGAGAGAATTCAAAGATAGGTGACCGCTGATTTATATATCTACATAACTAGTAAATTAACGAACAGCAAGTTTTTCTACACAATTTTTTACCAGAAAGTACTTACCGAACATTTTCTTTTGAATAACCGAAAATGTATTGAGACAAATTAAATATTAGTTGGATGATTTACAAAAGTATTTTAAGGTGGAGTCAACTATCACTGAACAATCAAATTGGACCAAAATCGTGATCAAATAAAGCCACATTATCATTTAATCGTATTCCAGATGTTTCTTCTGTAATGTATCGTATGAGTAGAGTGTTGACACACATTACAGAAGGTCCGCAGCTTTTAATAGCCAATTGCGTGTACCCAGGGGTAGGGGCGCTTCGGAGGGTGTTATAGGAACAGTTGTTCGCCGTGTCCTAGTGGTTTTGTCACGTTGTGAATTGCGGTTTTAGTAGTATTGTTTTCATTGCAGCACGATTTATGTTTTTCTCCTACAATAGATTATGCCAAGTCGTTGTACAATTAAAGGAAACTGAAGTTTACTAAGAAAGGATTTTTGAAAATTCTTCCCCTAAGGGGGTGAAACGGGGGTGCAAAGTTAGTATGAAACATTGCCGTTTTTGATGTGGGCAACCCGAACGCGGGCAGACGTCGTTAATGGGTCTAATTCTTCGCGAGCGAAGCTGCGGGCGTTCACTAGTAGGTACTTAAATAAGGTACCAATAGACTATTACTTGCTTTTTAAAGTTACAGATCCTGGGTTCGATTCCCGGGTCAGGTAATAACCATTGGGGTGTTCGAACTTGAAATGCCCGGCAGCAGCTCGGAGTCTGGAAGTAAATATGGGTGTGATGTTATGTAAAATAATACTTAAAATATTTAAACAATTTTTTTTTAAATTGTAACTAAAATAAAATTAATAAGCGAACTAAGTACCTAACCGAAACTGAACTACTTCTGTTCCGTTTAGAAGAAGATAGACGTGACTCAAGCCAATCCACGACTCACAATCAGTAATAATATTATGATTATGATTCTGGCTGCGGCATTTTTGATGTTTCTTAGATTTGAGATGTGTAAAATATTAAATTAAATTTGTACAACTCTTATATTTAAATATCTCACTAATCTAATGATCTAGTTTTAATAAATTATCCGATACATAAGCCAAAGTAAACATAGGTGGCAGTAAGTAATTAGGCGGGAACGCACGAGGCGGGAGACCGGAACCGGAAGCGCGCCGGAGATGAAGCCGCGATACAATATCCGGTTAGACGCCATTTCCGCCGCGGCCCGAGTGTGTGCCTTTAAGTTTCAGTAGGTTTTCATTAGGATTAACAGAAGTTTGGTATTTAATAACTCTTTATAATCTCTTACCCAAACTATATAGGTACAGTCATAGAATCTGTTGAAACTTGTTGTTATTTTATCTATCATCGTAATCATCATCCATTAAATATTGAAGCTTATTTTTCACCAGTACCATATTCTAATAAAATATTACGTAATCTAATGTCGTCTTTTCCGGGGTCACTGGATGGACGGTTCGAGCTCCCACTCTTGCAAGACCTTGTTTTTAATGTAGGGTCTTTGCAAATCATGCAGGTTAAAATAAATTATATGCAGAAACCTCCGCACCATTCCGGATTGGAGCAGCGTAGTGGAGTTTACCCTAAACCTATTTCAGTCTTAAAACAGTGGGACGCCTTTGATTACAGATCAGAAGAAAAATCTTAGCTTCTAACATACTCGTAAATCTAAATTTTTACCCTTGATGTATTGTTGGCGCGCACTCATAAACATTCTCACTCTCAGACACGGAACCCCGAACACTATGGGAATCGTAATTCGAGTTCTGTGGTGATGGCGCCGATAAGGCACACTGTACCTCCGTTACCTCCTCGACGGCATTGTCTGGCAGGAGTCGCGGATTGAGCAGTGAAGCGGTTTAGTCCCCGTCGAGTACTCATTGTTCGCGATGTCAACTACCTCAGTTCGCTGTTATCGACCAATGCTTGTTGAATTATGCCGAAGCGTTATGCTTTGGAGCCTTGTAGACCGCGATATAAGGAACATAACACACGTACTTACATAAAAATACATTCGAAGTCTTATAAGGAACTATAAGGTCGTATAAGGAACTTAGAAGTCTAGCGATTACCACTAATTTCAGTGGATATCTAATTACCATATAATAATATTATCGAATAATATTAAATTAGTTAAAATAGCATAATAACCCCTGCAACACAGATAAACATAATTGATGATTAAACGAACTTACATGTACGTGAAGTTCTATGATAATTATACGAGGGCTTTGTCCGAAGTGCTTAATGATATTCTATACCTATGAATTTATTTGTAACATAGCAAAAAACCACCACCACAACCCTTTCTTTGTCCCACTGTTGGGAACGGGTCTCCTTTCAGAATGGGAGGGACGTCTGAGTATATATATAATATGTAACAAGTCAACCTAAGGCCATTTTAAAAAAAAAGGCATTTTACGAACACTGACGAATATTTTGACAGTTTTCTTAGTACCTAAGGTACGATTGAAATTGAAATGAAAGGATGCTTTTGACGAAATAAATCTACTTTCATATTTCATACCATAAACATTCGCAGTTTGACGACGCTTTTTTCCATTACAAACTTTTTAGTTCGTTCGATTTTCCTAGTCTTAAGCAAATATTTTCCACTTTAAAGTTATTGTATGGAGTTTGGCCTTTTAGCTACATTCTATCTTCAAATTTCGCAATATTAATACGACTGTATTAATAGAGTCCAATTATTGTTTTTGAGTGCCACGTTGAGTGATAGAGATCCAATTAGAACAGACTTACTTAAAAGTCACATGCTATTAATTAATTCCAAAACTTTATAAATATGCATTTGTTCGGTTAACTAATAAATACGTGAAGTTAAACACGTGGCTACGCCTCATTAGGTAGGTTTAAGTTTTGATTTACCAGTGGTCCTAATTCATATTTAAATATAATAAAATTTATGTTGTGTAATTAATTTCTTGTATTAAGCAATATGAATAACCTGTTTTTGAACTTGCATACTTATACTATATTAATATAATTTTTTTATGGCGTAATAGATGATGATCGTTATGGCGTAATTAATAAATAATGATGTTGTTTCATAACAAACACATTGCGCAGGAATAAAGCAACCTCGTATTACTCAACATAAAGTCTACCACTAAAAAATGAAAAATATGCAACAGTTAATGTCGATGTTGGCCAATAGAATGTTAGTAGAGTTTGCTCAACTGTGATTAAGCTCATGGAAAGCTCTCCGGCGTAGACTTTTCGGTCCAATTTTTACTTTACTGAAAATACCGAACATAAGTTAGAGTGCATGGTGTATATATAGATATATGGAGAATTCAACGGAATAATTTGAAATCCCTCCTTTTATCACGTTACCATTTAGGTACGTTATATTAAATGTTTGTTTACATTATGTTTATATTTTATGGATTTTTTTTATATCGATGTGTGCTGCAAAGGAGACGATCAATTTTGGGCCAAACGATGTACCGAGGTACAAAGTATTGGTAAAAATTCCTTACAATATACTAAAACTAATGGTCGATCAATTATTTTTAGAATCCTTATAGTTAGCTTGTAATAAAATAATAAAAAATACAACATTTCGTACCACAAAACTTCACATAGTAGTAACCACAAACTAATAAGAGATACTACGTAGTAACTACTCTGCACTGTTTATGTCATTTGCCAACTTCAGTTTTAGTGACAGACGTCAGTCACACATTATAGGTCTATTAACCTGTATTCAATTTACAAATTATTACTAGTTTAAAAACGATTTCAAGAAAAAACTAACCTTTAATGGTAATTAATAGAATATTTAAATCAATATAGGATACTATGATTCTGTGTGATTATTAATACAATGCGCTTATTGTATATTTTATATATGGGTATAGAGTAATTACAGATTTAGTAACAACCGAAACGCAATGTTATGATAGATTGAATTAGATTGCCATAACTTGCAGTGTTGCAATACATAAATTATCTTTTAAAGTCAATTTTAGGTGGTACAAATGCAGTAAAAAAAATGTTTCTCCAAAAATCAATTTTTGTATCCGAGGTACGTCTCATGGCCCAAGTTGTATGGTAAGATAAACGTGTCCTTTGTTACTAATAATGTACATACTCATGTAACTCAATCAGGAAATATAATGAGTTTATTGTCTATGGTCTCGCTATATACATAATTTGTATAAGTAAGTACTTTTTTATGGTACTTGGTATGAAACTTACTCATACATAGGAACAAATTTTTAAAGATATTCTTTGTAAAAAATTTAGAAGACAATAATTAAAACAGTTATATTTAGTACAAAGATATGATGCATGGTAAATGCATGTAATTGTGTAATCGCTGCAAGACGCTAGATGTTTATAAATGGTTTATAATTATAACTACATTCAATTCAAATGTCACTTCTGTCAGTTTGTTAGGGGGATGAATGCAGTACAAACTAGATATTAACCATAGACATGTTAGACAACGGCACGCGACAGACACGCTCGGATCATACCGCGCTAATTCTCACTTCCTCGCTCACGGATATAAAGTATCTGTGATGGTGCGTAGGTCTATATAACTAAAATTCGGCTCCTAGAACAGTCTGGGTTCAAATCCCAGCGCCATGCACCAATCACTCTCCTTAGATGACGTCTAGTAGATAGTCTGATGTACGGTAAGGAAAACATCACGGGGAAACCTTTCATTTTTTATCGCTGGGAAATGCGTTATCACGGGGAAACCTGCATGCATTATGCTTCATATTGTTTCTCGATGGTTTGCGAAATCGGCCAACCTGCGCTTGGCCAGCGTGTTGGACGTCGTGGTGGACTCGTCTTAACCCAAAGGGAGATCCGTGCTAAGCTGTCGCAGATTAAAAGGGTTATTTGTGATGAATAGTTAGATTATTGATGTCTATCGGTACATATTATACAGTCATTAGGAAGGCATTTTACATTTTACAATAATTATGTTTTGCCTGCTTGACACCCATTGTATGATGTTAGCGAAACATTCAGGATGTAAATAGCTTCAGTTATTGAAGCTTGGCCCATGTATGGGCGTATATATTTTGTTCGCAGTCGAAGTTTGTGTGAATTAACTACAGTGGCTACTACAGATAAACTACTCGTATTTTGACGAGAATTGTTCTCAAAAATCTCAAAAATATATTTATTTGTTTTAATGAGAGAATTCAAAGATAGGTGACCGCTGATTTATATATCTACATAACTAGTAAATTAACGAACAGCAAGTTTTTCTACACAATTTTTTACCAGAAAGTACTTACCGAACATTTTCTTTTGAATAACCGAAAATGTATTGAGACAAATTAAATATTAGTTGGATGATTTACAAAAGTATTTTAAGGTGGAGTCAACTATCACTGAACAATCAAATTGGACCAAAATCGTGATCAAATAAAGCCACATTATCATTTAATCGTATTCCAGATGTTTCTTCTGTAATGTATCGTATGAGTAGAGTGTTGACACACATTACAGAAGGTCCGCAGCTTTTAATAGCCAATTGCGTGTACCCAGGGGTAGGGGCGCTTCGGAGGGTGTTATAGGAACAGTTGTTCGCCGTGTCCTAGTGGTTTTGTCACGTTGTGAATTGCGGTTTTAGTAGTATTGTTTTCATTGCAGCACGATTTATGTTTTTCTCCTACAATAGATTATGCCAAGTCGTTGTACAATTAAAGGAAACTGAAGTTTACTAAGAAAGGATTTTTGAAAATTCTTCCCCTAAGGGGGTGAAACGGGGGTGCAAAGTTAGTATGAAACATTGCCGTTTTTGATGTGGGCAACCCGAACGCGGGCAGACGTCGTTAATGGGTCTAATTCTTCGCGAGCGAAGCTGCGGGCGTTCACTAGTAGGTACTTAAATAAGGTACCAATAGACTATTACTTGCTTTTTAAAGTTACAGATCCTGGGTTCGATTCCCGGGTCAGGTAATAACCATTGGGGTGTTCGAACTTGAAATGCCCGGCAGCAGCTCGGAGTCTGGAAGTAAATATGGGTGTGATGTTATGTAAAATAATACTTAAAATATTTAAACAATTTTTTTTTAAATTGTAACTAAAATAAAATTAATAAGCGAACTAAGTACCTAACCGAAACTGAACTACTTCTGTTCCGTTTAGAAGAAGATAGACGTGACTCAAGCCAATCCACGACTCACAATCAGTAATAATATTATGATTATGATTCTGGCTGCGGCATTTTTGATGTTTCTTAGATTTGAGATGTGTAAAATATTAAATTAAATTTGTACAACTCTTATATTTAAATATCTCACTAATCTAATGATCTAGTTTTAATAAATTATCCGATACATAAGCCAAAGTAAACATAGGTGGCAGTAAGTAATTAGGCGGGAACGCACGAGGCGGGAGACCGGAACCGGAAGCGCGCCGGAGATGAAGCCGCGATACAATATCCGGTTAGACGCCATTTCCGCCGCGGCCCGAGTGTGTGCCTTTAAGTTTCAGTAGGTTTTCATTAGGATTAACAGAAGTTTGGTATTTAATAACTCTTTATAATCTCTTACCCAAACTATATAGGTACAGTCATAGAATCTGTTGAAACTTGTTGTTATTTTATCTATCATCGTAATCATCATCCATTAAATATTGAAGCTTATTTTTCACCAGTACCATATTCTAATAAAATATTACGTAATCTAATGTCGTCTTTTCCGGGGTCACTGGATGGACGGTTCGAGCTCCCACTCTTGCAAGACCTTGTTTTTAATGTAGGGTCTTTGCAAATCATGCAGGTTAAAATAAATTATATGCAGAAACCTCCGCACCATTCCGGATTGGAGCAGCGTAGTGGAGTTTACCCTAAACCTATTTCAGTCTTAAAACAGTGGGACGCCTTTGATTACAGATCAGAAGAAAAATCTTAGCTTCTAACATACTCGTAAATCTAAATTTTTACCCTTGATGTATTGTTGGCGCGCACTCATAAACATTCTCACTCTCAGACACGGAACCCCGAACACTATGGGAATCGTAATTCGAGTTCTGTGGTGATGGCGCCGATAAGGCACACTGTACCTCCGTTACCTCCTCGACGGCATTGTCTGGCAGGAGTCGCGGATTGAGCAGTGAAGCGGTTTAGTCCCCGTCGAGTACTCATTGTTCGCGATGTCAACTACCTCAGTTCGCTGTTATCGACCAATGCTTGTTGAATTATGCCGAAGCGTTATGCTTTGGAGCCTTGTAGACCGCGATATAAGGAACATAACACACGTACTTACATAAAAATACATTCGAAGTCTTATAAGGAACTATAAGGTCGTATAAGGAACTTAGAAGTCTAGCGATTACCACTAATTTCAGTGGATATCTAATTACCATATAATAATATTATCGAATAATATTAAATTAGTTAAAATAGCATAATAACCCCTGCAACACAGATAAACATAATTGATGATTAAACGAACTTACATGTACGTGAAGTTCTATGATAATTATACGAGGGCTTTGTCCGAAGTGCTTAATGATATTCTATACCTATGAATTTATTTGTAACATAGCAAAAAACCACCACCACAACCCTTTCTTTGTCCCACTGTTGGGAACGGGTCTCCTTTCAGAATGGGAGGGACGTCTGAGGGGAGGGATAAGGCTTTAGTCCACCGCGATGGCCTAGTGCGGTTTGGCAGACTTCACATGCCTTCGAGAACATTATGAAGATCTCTCAGGCATGCAGGTTTCATCCTTGTATGTCTTCCTACTGTGTCCGTTACAGCAAGTGACATTTTATTTATTAATCTTAGCAATAAACATTAACCAATAATCAGAGAATTCTGCTTAATTAGTTTTTTTATACCTACACATTTTTTTCCAAATTTCAACTTGGATTTAACTATTATAAGTTATGAATAAAGGGTATTCATAACTTAATAAATCTATTTTAGCTGAAGAGTATTTTGTCTGCTTTTTCAACACAATTCAGTATTCGAAAGAAACAAATACTTTATCTCATAACAAGTTCAATGTCAAAATCTTCCGACACACTATTTTGTCATGGACCTAAGTAACTTATCTAGGTCACATAGTAAGTTTTAGTAACATGAGTCCCCCTCCTAACCCCACCCATGCAAAAACATTTAACTTAAACGTGTCTCAAAATGCACTAGCAGATAAGATTCGGTCATTAATGTGGACATAGAAAAATAGTAGAATAACATTTGAAAGCACTGTCGTTTCTTTAGCGTCTTATAGAAGCATCTATCTAAGCATATATCTTATCTAGTTATCCCATAAAAACAAATAGGAGAGCAGTTTTTCCCTTAGATCTTCCGGTAAATAATCATTTATGGTTCATAATAACTTATCAGGCTGTACTGAAAATCAGTGTTGCGGTGTTATGTCGCAACTGGGCTGAGTGCAGACCCATTTGCTATAATTTTTGTATATTTTAGCAAATAAAATTCTTTCTATTCTATTCTATTCTATTCAATTATTATAAAGGTGAATGTTTCTGAGTGTGGATCTTTGTATGTTTGATACCTCTTCACGCTCAATCGGCTGGACCAATTTTGTTAAAATTTGGTGTGGAGGTAGCTGATACCCTGGATCGATAAAAAACCCATTTATCCCGATAAAACACTTTTGACATGATGGAGCAGAGCAAAAAAATTCAGCAGCCTATGGAAGTGCGTGTCACATGGCCTAAAGCCTCATTTTCACGCATTAAACTGTACTTTAAGTAGCTATTATATTCATTGCAATTTATGATAGTATTATTTGTGGAAATATCTTCTAATATGAATGTGAATATATCTTCTTTTAAGTATTTTATTTAAAATATCCGCCGCTAAATGCTTTGTGCTAAAAGTTAGACGCTAGACCTACAAAGTTATTCTCCACATCAAGCTCAAATTGAAACAATTCACTCAGCTGCTCAATAGTAAACATTTATATGTAAATGCTTGAGAGCATGTAATAATAATTATTCGGTGGTTGCGATAATACAGATTTAGATAGGCTCCAACGGCAAGATAACCTCTTACATAGCTCACAGCATATAGCGCCTACCCTCCGAGTACCGACAGCAACAAACGCAGAGGCATAAAAACCTTTCTCGGATTTAATATTTTTGTAAATCGTTTTTTTAAAAGATGTACTCGTAAGATTTGCTAAGAATTTATTTATTTAGGTATTAATACAACTTTAGTGACACCTCTAAAGAGAAATGCAATGGGCGGACTTAATGCCTTATAGCATTTCCTACACGATAAACCCTGGTTGAAGGGGAAAAAGTTGCGAAAGAATTCTCTGTCATCTACCAGTATTTTATTTGTAGGTTTTCTTGTTTACAAAACAACTTATTAAAACGAGTCGAATAAGTTGCATTGAACACAATAATGCTTTAATGACCATATTATTTGATTATTAAGTAATTTCACTAATTCATCTAATTGTTTTTCTGGTTTATGAATAATAATTGTCTGCAATATATAAACTGAACGTTTTTGCAAACGTTATCATTCAGTTTGTGGTATTGAAGTAGAATTGGATCAAATCACCATGAAAATTGTAAGTTACCTTCTGTTTTTCTATTCTAATTCTATTCTATTTTTAAAAGCTTTTATTTAACTTCACTCGTATGTATGTATGTATGTCCTGGAATCTTGCAATCAATATTTCACCCACTTCCACTGAAGCTATCGAGCTGAAATTTGGCACACATATTAGGTTCCGATGACAATGCAATAATATGGTACTGTCGAACTGATCTGATGATGGAGCCGGAAGATATTAACTGGAACTTCATGATGGAATATCGTATCATAGTCGTGTTTGCACTTGTGGTAAAGTCTTGTAATGAACTTTGACCACGATTAGGTTTCAAGGTCAAGTTATAAAAGCTTTTTAAAAAAAAATTTTTTTTACAGTATTATTATTCTTATTTAGATTGTTGCTGGCGTCAATTGTCAGATTTTTATGTCATTTATGTATTAATTACTTGAAACTCTATTTGAGAAAATACCAGTCCATCCAATCTCCAGAATCCAAATCCATCACAAATCCATAAAAAACCTATTAAAAATCTTCTTACATCCTCATATATATGTTTTTTCTGTTGTCATAGGTGGTAGTACTAGCGAGCCTGGCCGCGTTGGCATGGGGTGCGCCTGCGCCGACCAAAATCGATCTACTGCGGTTCCTTCCTGCGGTTCTACACGAGGAAGTGCACGACGAGCTCGGCCAATATGCACTCCGTTACGTTACCGCGGAAAGTGAGTTCACAATCACTAACTAGTCCAATGATCCTCGTGGCACGAAAATTTTGCTCTGAAAGAAATCCGGAGTTGATAGGTGCGCATGGGCGTCAATCAGTTCGGGGGACATGATACCTTAACAATTACTAATCTGCACTTACTGCCCGCTCGCCCCGCACCAGATGATACCCTATATTTGTCTTCTACACATTCTAGGTGAGCGTTAGACTTTGATGTCGACATGGTACACATGACAAACGGCATGAACATGAGTCTCTTCTTAATAGGCTGAATTAGCTATAGGTTGTTTCGGGAAACCAAGGGCGCCGGCTGTCAGAGGGCGCTGGATCGGGAGAAGTGACGACGATTGAGGGAAAACCCATGTCCAGCGCGTTAATTTAGCTTTTATTGAGCGTTCACCTATTTAACTCGTATTGACCGTCTTTGCCTGTTTTGTCCTCAGATACCGTAGTGTCAGAAAGAGGTCGACTGGTGCCAACAGAGCAAGGAGGTCACGTATTGATCATCGAGGGTCAGTTTCAATTCCTCGGAGATGACGGCAAGATCTACGTTACGAAGTACAGAGGCGACCTCGACGGCTTCCACGCCGAAGGCTCGCATCTGCCCACATCTGTTCCAGTTTAATTATAATTAAAATAAATTAGTTGTTACGGGTTGTTTTATTTTATATAACATTTTTAAATTACGATTGCCTTATTGATCTACTGGTTGCAAGTGTGACTACTAAGTTAGAGGTCCTAAGTTTTATTCTCGGGTCGTGAAAATACGAGTATTGTTTGGTTTTTCTAACATGAAGTTCTTATTAGTAGCTCGGAGCCTGGATTTGATCTCGGTGTAGGCAATAGGCTCACCATCTATCTTTTACATGGCACCTAAACATAACTGGTAAAAACCATGGGACATGAACATGGGGCCCATGGCCTATAAACACATTGGGGTGTTTTATTGGACAAATACAGGCGTGATGTGATGTTCAATTTGTAATTGTTGCCACAATTATCTCGCTAACACCCTGGCAGATAATACATTATGTCCGTTCTTTGATTTACCAAGATTATGGCTTTGAAAAAATGGCTAATTAAATATAAAATTATAAAATGAGTCGTAATTTTATTCAAAGGACCTTACTAGCATCGTACTTGTGCCTGACCTACGTTTGTTTTTTTATTTTTTATATAGGTACTAGCTTTTGCCCGCGGCTCCGCCCGCGCGGTCAAAGGGAATTAACAATGAGTTGTTTATCATACATGACATATTTGTGGTGGATGAATAGTGACAGTTCCACGATTAAAAGATACTAACTACTTAACCACTATACTAACTACGTACTTCTAAATTGTTCTAACGCCATCTATTAACAATATCCGGAAATATCTAGCAAATAACAAAACATCGATATCTTCCCATGGGGATGTTTTACCGCGATAAAAAGTAGCCTACGTCACTCTCCACCCTCCTCACTATCTCCACACACAAAAACCATACCATATAATAGCTTCGTTGCGACGTGAAAGCCGGACAAACAAACAAATAAATAAACAAACACACTTTCACATTTATAATATTAGTATGGATAGATTGTGCGTGAAAGAATTTTTATATCGCTGCTCGCTGCGACCCATAGACGTCCCACTGTTGGGCACGGGTCTCCTCTCGGAAGATTGTGCTTAATTATAGTGTTTTTGCCGACTGTACTGCCAGATTTCTGAAAGGATCCAAGGAGGGTGGCGATGCGCCCGGGGCGGGGGACGGGCCGTGACGTCACGTCCTATCTCGGCGGCCATCTTGGATTATCTCGTCGCACCTGCGGGGCGCGGGGAAGCAGTATCGACCGAGCCGCCTGTACACATTTTTCAGGGAAATCTTAATACCTAATGCCTTTTTGATCTTTCCGCGTTTACCGCGACAATATAGCTTCATACAGTTGAAAAAGTAAACAAGTGGGTATCTACTTACTCTTACGTAAACCAGGGCAATAAGAGCATGAGCATTAAACGGAAAAAAATGTAGAGGAGAAATGGGGAGGGAGTATAGACAGTTTTACCCAGCAGCGGAAAATAATGGACATTTGGAAAAAAATACCTATGTGTCAATTTTATATGTCTAACTCCTAGGTGTTATACAAAATAATAGCTATACATTATGCAGGTCTCCTAATAGAAAAGTAAAATCACCATAATATTATTTTTCGACGCTTTATTATACCAAAATACAATGAGGTACAAAACGCGGACTTAATGCTAAAATAATGTTTTGCCTGCCTTGTTATTCACTCAATAGATCAACACGGAAAAGCAAGGTAGATAATGTAGTAAACTTTACGCGACTTTAAAACTCGTTTTTAACTCACAGTCAAAAGAGTGGTCCTATCGAGTGAGAAAAAACCCGTAGCAATCGTGTCGCGACCCATCCCCAATAAATATCCAAATCATAATTAGGTAATATTGTATTAAAATTCAGTGCGCACAAACGCACTGTGTTATCTGTCTGCGGCAGTTTGGCCTGATATAATCTGTCCCCTCTCTCCCTTGCCTTTGTCCCGACTTCAAACGATGATCCCTCTGTTTACAAAGACCTATCACGTACATTTTTACTTACTCCAGTTCATAAAGACGCCCGCCAAGTACCTAATGGAGACGAGGATAATTATTTTCGTGGTCTCTTTGGGTGTCGTTTCTTGTTTATTCACGGATACAGACGTCGTCTTCTTTAATTCCTCACTCATTTAGTACCTTTTTTTTATGGATACAAGATAGCAAACGAGCTTGCAGCATCACCCATCCGCTGCCGCCCATGACAACTGTGACTGACTTTGAACAAGACTCAATTACGGACTGGGATGGTTAGTCCAATTAGTTGAGAGAGTTAATCAGAACATTAGTTGGTCAGTTCGTTAGTAGGTATGAGGACTGGGGACTGTTAGTGATAGTTAGTCCTGTTAGTTGGTGTTAGTAATAGTCCAGTTAGTGCTTGTTAGTCACAGATGTGTGGCTACCCTTGAGGACTAAGATGATACAGCTACAGCTTATGACCTGATAAAAATGTATTACAGACAGATCAGTATGACGACGCTTCGCTTTGACATATCTGTTAGCATCTTGCATGGACTGATGGGCTGGGTATCTTCTCGAACTGCGAAGAGGGGTTAGGCCATAGTCTTTCCTCACGATGTTTTCCTTCACTATTACAGCAAGTGACTCTTAATTACATACTTAAATCGCACAAAACTTTGAAGTCATTAGCGCGTTCTACTTGGATTTTAAGCTGGACTCGAGTGAGGTAGCCACTGGGCTGACGCAGCCGAACCACTACTCTTGGTTCGAAACCCGGTCGGGGCAGTTATTTATTTCACAAGTAAATATTTGTACACGAGTTATGTCATGGATGTAAAGTTCTGTTGTTTTGCTGTGTGTCCGGTCCGCCACATGCATCATAGGTTTAGGCCTACTGCAGTGGTGTGAATGTGTAAGTGTTTACTATTATTAGATAATATTTAAAGCAATTATTTTAGAGTGTATATATAAGCGAATTAGATATCTAAGATTGACGTACTCATAATATTATATTTATCTTCCCCCACCTCTTAATCAAGGGCGTCTCACCTAACTGTATGTATCTAGATATAAATTAATGGCAATTCAAGGGGTGGATCGTAGCTGTACGCAGTGCAGGATATTACAGAAGAGTAATGGTTTGAAGGGTTTTCCTTCATCGAATGTGAGTGATAAGCGGTGGTGGCATTATGTGCTCAAGCTTTTAATAACAGGTAGGATGCGCCGGCTTCAAATGGTACGAAGTTACGAGTTGAGATTGGCCGGCGAGATTAACCACGTCAAATCCACCGCAGTAGGTACCTACACATTCGCGATGTACCCACTCGACGGTAAAAAACACGGGGAAATCATCAAGTGGCAATCAACATGTTAATTCCAGACCACCGCAGCGCAAACACTCGCCTGAAACAATGTCATTCGCGTCATTAAGTGCGCGTGCGACGCGCAGCTGCGGCGCATGCGCATTCGGCGTTGGATCCACTCGGGGTGTAGAGGGCGCTGCTTTGTTGCGGAAGTGTATCGAGTGTCCTGGAGTGGGTAAACTGAGGCACGTGCTGCCGCCCGGTGGTCGCCCACCATGGATAGCCTTCGTGTAAACACGATATGTTTACAAATTATTTCTTTATAATAATGGTTTTTGTTAAGTACCCGTAACTCGTTTTAAATTGACTGAATTGCACCTTGAGGTGTTGTTCCATTAGCGTGTTTACTGGTATTTTTACACTTGATAGCATAAATTAAATTAACTAACTAGTTATCTTAACATACTCATGTTTTGCCAACATCGAAACGCATTTTTACTGTAGTGAGTTTACTAGCCAAGTAGCCAAGCATTTATACTCTTGTCTACCTTTAATATCTAACTAGAGTTAAGATATCTTGTACTTAGAAGTCAGTAAAATTTCTGCAATCCAGCAGAACAAGAAACCGATTTTACGCTTTTAGGATTTAAGGAATGGCTCAGTGTATACTATTATTTTTCGATAGACGACCACCAATAGGTACATGGAAGAGAAAATACCTAATCAGCAAATTCTCGTCTACTACCACTACCACCGAATAAGTGCTTACTTGCAACAATACTAAGTAACTAAGTACTAAGTAAGTACTAAACATCCTACTCAAGCTCCATACCCCAATGGCTCGCGTGGATTCAATGTGATCGACAGAGTTAAGCAACGACGGCCGCGGTCAGTAGTGGCAAAATTTCATGGGCGCTGCCGTGCTTCGGAGGGCACGTCAAGCCGTCGGTCCCGGTTGTTTTCAATGGTGAAAAAAATCGTTAAGCCTTGTCAAAGTCCTTGGGTGCCTTGAGAATATTCGACACTGGGTTGGCCACTAACCTATCCCTCCATCAATTCGCATTGGAGCAGCGTTGTATGCTCTAGACCTCCCGCAGGCAGTCTCTGGCCGGCAGTGGAACGTATATAGGTTGCAGCAAACATCCTACTTCCATAATTAAGTACGAGTAAAATGTAGATCCATCCAAAGTAAGAAGTGTCATTCTTATAAGCATTCATTTTAGAATTGAAGTATGCCAGCACTATTTAAAATTCAGAGAATACAAGAAAGCCTTATTTGAATTCCAGAATAAATTGATAGTAATCGCTGCTACCAGGCCCACGTCGTTATAACATTTACTGTAATCGGCTAGAGCACTGGCTCCCAATCTACCTACGTTTCATTTTATTACAATGTGAATAAATATTCACATTGTAATAAAATGAAATGATACAGGAAATTATTTAAAATTACATAAAATTATTAATGTTTGAATAATTTGATTTGTTAGTCAATCCTCTAAAAATATTTGGGAAGAATTTTTTGGAAAATAAACTTCAATCTTGCATAAAATGTTTTTATTCAGCTATAAAGCATTATTAAGAAAGATTCAATTTAATGGATCTTAATCTAATAATCTTGAATAGGTAGTCTATTCAAAAAAGTTGAACGCAATTCGAATCCATACTAATATTATAAATGCGAAAGTGTGTTTGTTTGTTTGTCCGCGGGTTAAAGCTAGTTGGTTATATTATAATTTTTATCAACCTTTTTGGTAAATTAACTGCGTTTTAGTTTTATTTAATGTGTAAATAAGATGTCCAAATGAAGATTTGTGTATGTGTATGTATTTTATAACTAAAGGTTGACAATCTTTGGGCTAGACTGAGCCAGCCCCGCAGTGGCAAAGCACGTACGGTTCATTTGTTAAGCGCCACGTGGTACCATTTCATAATTTATTAACCTTTGCATTTTCCAAGGCCTCCGTAAGGCACTGCATTGCTACTATTGCTATTTAATAAATTAGACGACTTTAACGATAAATTATAAATATACAAGTAGGTACTCCCAGGTACCTATGTCTTATTAAATTGGTATCAATATTTATATGGTTCTTTGGAAAAAAAGTTTTTGAATATTTTAAATAATTTTAGTAAATTAGATTTAATTTAATATAATAATACCTAGGCAAACTAAAAAAATCACGATCACAGCACATGTTATCAAAATATTTCTTTCATGCTACACCCAATTAGGTATATCTGATCAGATTAAATACAGAAGTCTTTAAAAGCCGATAACTTATCGACTCCGTCAGTGTTTAATGTTTTGTGATTACCGCAGATAAAGAAGGGTTTTTTGTAGAAAAATGACACCCGCCTTTAATGATATTTGCATATTAAATAAAATATTCAGTTGTAATAAGTCGCAGGTGCTAAGAAATGATCTTGAATGGAAAGGATTTTTAAAAGTCGCGCAAAAAGGAATTTTTTGTCCGTATCTGTTTGGAAATTTGAAGCAGCATATGAAAAAAAAAGGTGGAGTGCATTTAATGCATTATACATCATAGATAATAAAAAACTATAAGGACTTGTTCGAGTCAAGTTTCAAAACAACTCATTTGATATCTCAATTATTTGCGTGAAATCTTTGACAGGTTGTGGGATTCTTACTTAACCACGATTAAGATACTGGCTGATCAATGCTGGCTGATATGAGTTACTACTGTTTTTTTTGCATAGGAAAATTTTTATTTCGAATTATCAAAATAAAATTTCACGAATCTTATCTTATTAATCATAATCATCAGCAGCAGTGATTTATGAAAAAACTATGTATTAAAAAAAGTAACAAACGCGAATGATTCACGTATAACCATGTCAGTGGATACTGCAAGGATTTTAACGTCAACCTCCTTATGAAACAATGGATTATTTAAATGATTGAAGGACATCACGCGACGGCGAGCACACGCGTCGAAAAAATAAATCAAACGTAAGCATACGACGCCCACCATTAATAAAACTCTTTAAAATATATTTAATAATGTCCACAAAAGTAGAGAGCACAATGCACCATCCATAAAGGGGCAGCATTTATTATGGCGACAATATATCGAATACAAAAAGATAGTGTGACAAAGAAGCGTACTTTTTAATAATATTGTCATTTCTCAGCAGTAGTGGACTCTTTCAAAAAGCCATAACGCAATAATTTATCTCTTTATAAGAGTTTTTTTTTCTCTGTGGGAGAGTAAACCAGGTGAGCATGGGTTAACTGATACGATTGAAGCCTTTATAGGACCTTATGTGACTATCCGATATGTGTGTAATGTTTGTACTTTGTTACGTTGTATTCTAGTGAACTTTTTCATTTTTAATATATGTTAAACAAAGGTAAATTATAAGATTGATATTTAATTCTTACTTTGTCTAATCTGTACGTAGGTAGAGCAAATATCTGTTTTTCTAGTAGAGTTATTAAGAAATGAATGAATAACCGAAATATAACACATCTGAAGCGTCCATATCCCTGAAGCGTCCATATCTGAAGCGTCCATATCCCAATGGCTCGCGTCGATCGTATGTAATCGACCGAATTAAGCAACGACGAGCGCGCTCGGTTAGTGGACGGGTGACAGATTGTAGAAAAATTTCATTGGCGCTTTCGTGCTTCAGAGGGCCATTTAAGTC
Source organism: Carterocephalus palaemon (assembly GCA_944567765.1). Lineage (NCBI taxonomy): Eukaryota > Metazoa > Arthropoda > Insecta > Lepidoptera > Hesperiidae > Carterocephalus > Carterocephalus palaemon. The sequence continues at coordinate 4,621,869 of OX155643.1, read as the reverse complement.
GGTCTCGACTGTTTTCAATAGTAAAAACGATCGTTAAGCCTTGTCGAAGACATCCGACACTGGGTTGGCCACTAAACCCCCCCCCTCCCCCTCCCCAACAATCCGCATTCCTGGTTAAATCCGTGCCATCCAGTAGGACGTCCATGGGTTGTAGGTTGCAGCCAAGATGATCTACATGTAGTGTGAACACATTTTCTGAACTTTTGTATCCATATCATTTTGTATCATATAAGAAAAATCAGGTTAAGTGGAATTTCCATCCACTAAATTCAAATTCAAGTAGTCCGTGCTACAACATAGGAACACTCTACGAACGTCAATAACATAGGTAATATAGATAAAATACAATAGAATCAAAATCAACGTTGTGCAGCCACAGGCATTTCCCCAAGATCGATGTCTGGGTGGTAACTATTATTCAGGTGAATAACTCCCTCATTAGAGTTATGGCAGAAACCTATATATGTAATGTTAAGTTTCTTTATAGGTACTAGTCACTATAAGGGTGACCATGTGGACATCAGTGGCCAAAGTATGCGAGAAGGACTAGTTGGTTTATATCGTTATGATTAACAATTACCTTAATTTCTCTGATTGATATAAGCTAGTAAACTATAATAATTTCATTAATAGTTTAACACTTAAGAAGACTTTGCAAAAAATACATAACGAATGTTTAATAGCCTCCGTCGAAACGAAGTTGACATTGGAGCCACAATAAAATCGATGAAATATCTTCAAGGGGCTGTTCCAATGATTCATAGGGGTGAGCGGACGCATCGTGACAATATTTGCACAGGTAACAAACAGTGGGTAGTCTGCAATACTCCTTAAGGCTTTTAAGCTATGATAATTTAAAGGGCGCCTATAAAATACGTATTGTTTTGACCTTTTGTTATATATTGAAAGCTTTGATAGATTTTTCTATCAACGAAACTTTGCGATACCGCTATGATACTAAGGATGTTAATAAATATTGTCTCTAGATATTCTTTTTTGGAAGCAACTTGTGTACATTACATACGTAGTCATGGAGATGATAGGATACTTTTGACCTTACATAAGCGGGTAGATACTACAGATTCTCTCGGGGGAAGCATGGACAATGCAACAGAGATGACTTCGAGCAAAATAGTAAATATGAATAAGTACTCATACCTACATGATATAGGTATTCAATGACACTATAAGTATCGGACACTATAGTTATTCAATAAATAAATAAACTATTTATTAGATTGATGTAGAAGTTAAACATAGAAATATAGCTACTCTATTCTGTGATCTCCTCTTAGCTACACACAAAAGGCCACAGGAAAACACAGTGAAACAAAAACATTTCAATTTTGCTTCCGGGTCATCTCCAAGCAATATGCAGACAAATGTCAAGTCGGCGACACAGTGCAAACGAAATGAAATGACACGTAGCGTCGGGGGCAGGTAGGAAGGTACATCGAAATTAATTAAGGCGGGACCGCCCGCGACCGCGCCGCGGGGCGCTTCGTGACGACTTCATGCGGTTCCCGGAACGGGACGGGAACGGGATTCCGGGATAGAATGCCTACTCGGACTCACCTACCTGTGCGTGGATTAAGTGTGACGTACGTTGACATCACAAATGCCAACAGGGGTCATACCTATAGCTCTGCCTAGATGAATCTGTATTTACCTATGCATCTATCTAACAGTTTTTAAATGTCCATTTTAAAAGGAGTCAGTCTCCAATCTGGTATTTTTAAGTTGAAGTTCAGAGCTTGGATTGGTGGCTGGTTTATGGCTTATATATGGTTAGATTTATGAGTTGCCATAGACGTTCCACTGAAGGGCACGGGTCTCTCCCACAGACAGCTGCGCGAGGTCTAGAGCATAGTTCACCACGCTGACCCAATGCGGATTGGTGTCGAATGCCTTTGAGCCACCCGAAGGTCTTCGACAAGACTTAACGATTGTTTTTACCATTTAAAACGGTACCGGGACGGACGGCTAAACGTGCCCTCCGAAGCACGGTAGCGCCCAAGAAATTTTATGACAGAAACGAGAGTAGGTAAGCGTTACGTTTGATTGAAATAGGTAATATTTTATCAAAACATTTTATTCTTTTCTTAGTTATCTATGAAAATGTATGATGAATTTAAGTTTGCAGCGAACTAAAAGCATTTTGTGTCATGGTTGGAATGTCGGGCGAGTCGCAGTTTTATCATGTTTGAGGTCAACAACCTACTCGTACTGTACAAAGTACGTGCTTAATTGGCTTTCTCGTCAGCGACGGAACCAATGCGGCATTTAATGACACATGGAAAATGGACATGCAAAATATAAATAGTCTGATTATTAATAACCGGTAAAGATAAAATAACATAAATAAATAACTATTAAAAATTAAAGATTTTGAAATTTAAAAGATTTATAAATTTATCTGTAGGTACCATAATATCGCACTATCTATCTCAGCAGTCAGCACCACAAATTAAATTAGAAGTTAGAAGTAGTCGGTGCCCGGTTAAAACTCAGAACAACAGAACTCATCAGAAAATTACAAAAGAATTATTAACTTTGACTTACAATCAAGACAATAAGTAAGGATATCAGGATATGTACAATGTGTTAGAAACTTTAGAAATGAAATGTATAATAGTGTTTGTTTATTTATAATTTTTATCGCTAAAAGTCGAAAAACAGTGTATTCATAGTCTGTTTATATTCATATTAATAATATGAATAATATTATTATCGCTAGGTATCTGCAATAAAATTTAAATATTTTTATTGTATGAGTATGTTAAAATTAAATACTAGATAACTACCTATTAGATAACTGTACGAGATACCTACATCTCGTCGTGGAATACCACCTGTGTGGCGGTCCAATCTATTGAGAATCAGATCGTATCTACATAACTGTAGAAATTGAGATTGAAACTGCTACGATAAAGAAATATCATAATGATAATGATATTGATACGCAGAAACACGAAATGTAATACCGAATACCTCACTATCGACAGAATCGTCATAATGGAAACAGGTGGCAAAAGCCTTGATAGTAAAGAACTTTTCGAATAGTTAGTAGTCCTATATAATCTGTATAGTATGCTCTAGCTAGAGCTTCCTCAGCTGTGGGGACACAAGAGTGGAACGCCTATGAGTTGTTGCTTAGATTTTTTTAACTATACAATTGGTAAAAATCCATACTAATATTATAAATGGGAAAGTGTGTTTGTTTGTTTGTCCGGCTTTCACGTCGCAACGAAGCTATTATATGGTATGGTTTTTGTGTGTGGAGATAGTGAGGAGGGTGGAGAGTGACGTAGGCTACTTTTTACCGCGGTAAAATTTCCTCATGGGAAGATATCGATGTTTTGTTATTTGCTAGATATTTAGTTCCGGATGTTGTTAATAGATGGCGTTGTCATGATATGATATGTATGATAAACAACTCATTGTTAATTCCCTTTGACCACGCGGGCGGAGCCGCGGGTAAAAGCTAGTACAATATAAAATATGGTTTTATTACCGAATGTTCTTAATGATTTAATTATTTACTTAATCTATATTTATTGACGAATTACTGAATGTTTATGAATATTATAATGGTTTGTTAATTGAATTAATATTATTTCTGGTTTGACTTTGGATTATATAATTATTTACTTACCTAATGAATTGGGTCAGGCTGTAATGTTAGATTTAAGTTTGTGCGTATTAAATAAATAAAGTTGAGAAAGAAAGAGATTCTAATGAATTCTATAATCGAAATTTGTAAGTCATCAAGTCATCACGTCTCAACTTTATTGCGGCTTATTAGTAATTTAATCAATTAGTCGTGTTTATACGACCGGTAGCTCGAAACATAAATAATATTTAATAGTCACGAAATCCTTGCTCACCAGTCACAAGGCGACCCAGATAACCATCGCTTGAGAGCGCATCCCGGCTTCTCCCGTCGTAATTTTAATTAACGAATTAGTTTTTTTGTGACTGTGAGCCGAGTCGTAAATAAATAAAATTACTAGACAATCAAGTTTAATATAGTGCTGACTAACGAACCGCGAGTTCCAGGTTCGAGTCCCGGCCGATGCAGATGTTTATTTGGCAGATAAATATGTATTTGTGCTCGGGACATGGATGTTGAATGTATGTGTCACCGCCACCCGCAATAGATGCTTACTGCAGGAGTAGGTATACCTAAGTGTGAGTGTATATCGTTTATCTGAAGTCCTTCTGCTCGTATACAATTAATTAACGTGTATGTATAATAGTAAGATGATTGTAAGTTTTTATTATTTATTTTGCTGTTGTGCTCGATCAACAAAAGATAAAAAGGTTATTTTTAAAAGCTTTTATTTAACTTCACTCATATGTATCTATGTATGTCCTGGAATCTTGCAATCAATGTTTCACCCACTTCCACTGAAGCTATCGAGCTGAAATTTGGCACACATATTAGGTTCCGATGACAATGCATGAAAATAAAAAAAAAAGTTATAAAAGCTTTTTAAAAAAAAAAATTTTTTTAGAGTATAATTATTATTAAATTATACTAGTATACATATTCGAATCAGCCTAGAAAACAACTGCAGTTCATCTGAATAAACTAACAATAAATTTAACTTCTTACGCCCAGATTTCTTAGTAGGACACTATGTCTATCACCAGATAGACATAGCGTATTAAAATAATATGTTGTTCTATGTTGCTTAAGTATTTCATCATATTATAATTTAAATTCGATTCAAATAGTAAGTAGATTTTTGATATACATATCTATATCTATTTTAGTGCGATATATTAATTAAAAAGTTATATAAATTTTACATAATACTTGTTTATTCATGTGTTTTGTTAGCGCCTACTTGTTTTTATTTGACATTCTTTCGTGCACTAAATTTAGTATTTTTGCAGTACTGCCAAAACATTAAATAGGTAAATAGGCGAGTGACATAGGCTATGTCACTCGCTGCGCTAATAGATAAAGTGGAGCAACAATAAAACGCAAATTAAGAATACGCGTGCGATTAGTTCAGGCTCATCTACGATTGGTCGTGGTTGGGGGTTGTAGGCAAATTTCGTGATTCGTAACGCATCCCCCTATTAATTCTGTCGGCTTAATTCCGCTGATATTATACTAAATGTTTTATCGTGATCGACAGAGTTAAGCAACGACGGACGCGGTCGGTTTGTGGATGGATTATCTCTAGTGGCAAAATTTCATGGGCGCTACTGTGCTTCGGATGGCATAATGAGCTGTTTTCAATTGAGAAAACAGTCGTTAAACCTTGTCGAAGACCTTCTGGTTGCTTAAAAATATTCGACACTGGGTTGGCCACTAACCCCTCCACCAATCTGCATTGGAGCAGCGTGGTGGAGTATGCTCTAGACATCTCGCAGCATAGTCTGTGGGGGAGACCCATGCCCAGCAGTGGGACGTCGATGTGTGGCAGCGAACAGTTGTATAAGCATTTTAAGAATGCCCGCAATCAAGTTTAGTTATAATATACTAGTGGACGCCCGCAGCTTCGCTCGCGTAGAATTAGACCCATTAACGACGGCTACCCGTCTGAAGACTTCAAAAACGGCAAAGTTTCATACTAACTTTGCACCCCCGTTTTACCCCCTTAGGGGGTGAATATTCAAAAATCCTTTCTTAGTGCTCCCCTACGTTATAAAAGGAACCCCTGTGCAAAATTTCAAGTTTCTAGCCCTTATAGTTTAGGCCCTGCGTTGATATGTCAGTCAGTCAGTCAGTCAGTCAGTCAGTCAGTCAGTCAGTCAGTCAGTCACCTTCTCCTTTTATATATATAGATGTACTACGACTGCCTCGTTGGTCTAGTGGTTAAAATCGCGACTGCTGCTAATCTAGAGGTCCCAGGATCGATCCGATCTGGGTCTGGAAAAGTATAATTGGGTTTTTCTTACTTAAAATTCATAGTAGTAACGCGAAACCTATATTATACTACACGGGTCCTAAACATAACTGAACATAAGTGAAAAGTGGGAAACACACCCTTGCATGCCACTACGGGGAAATACAGGCGTGATGTTTAGTTATGTTTCATAACTTGTTCTCATTAAGTTAACTGCGAAAAAATCGTTCGAAACACGAGCCTAGAGCCGGCTTCACATAATTCAGCCGAACATAAAATTGAAATATTTAGCGTCGCGACATCACGCCCAAACGATTACAAAGTGTCGTTATCTTTGTCAACGAATTAAACTTTGACCGAATTACCGCGTACGGGGGATGGGTTCACATCGTTAAATTATCTCGTATTGCAATAAATATGTCGATTTTCGGTGGTGCCGTGTTTGGAAACAACGCGGACCGTAACCAATGCCAATTGGCCGTGCAATCGTAGGGTAAGCGGTAAGCTACAGCCGCCCTGTGTGGCATCGCCCGTCATATTTTTTGAGTGCAAATTGTTTTACTACCCTGTCCGAATGTTCATAGATTTATTGGCTTAAGAATTGTTCGCATTCTTTAAAACCGTTGCGTAAAATGCTCCTTTGTTGCCTAATGGGAAGTAAAATTAATTTATGAACTGCTTTTGAATGAATATGCAAAGGTAGGATTACAAGTCTTGTGCGTGATGGGTGAGCACTTGACTGAGCAATTATTAAGACTATGTATTAATAGACGGTTTCTTTGATAATTTCTATAATCTAAATATATAAAATAAATTCTATAATATTTAGATGGAATCGTTGACCTAAGATATTTATACAAGAAATAATTGTGTAATTACACATTGATTTAATATTTATAAGTTAAGATATTAAAAATTTAAATTATGACGAAAGTTTTAAATGAAAGTAATGTAAGTATCGAAAGTGTTGGCATTGGTAATTCCTAGAACCTTTTAGATAGTAGGTAGATACCTACGCCTTTTGACATCCATACACACAGACACGTTCTTACTTTATATTATATCTGTGTGTGTATTGTATTATAAGCAAAATAAATTATTTTCTATTCTATTCAAAATTTTAGTACCTATACGTCTTCTCTACTCTACACTACCTACACATCACCTATGCGGCAGCACTCGTACCTCGTATACACTCGTAAAATTAAGCATAATATAAATGGCTACTCACAAAAATATTCAAACAGCAGTAGAATGATTTCACGTCTTTTGTAGCTTGCATTATACTTTTGTATCGCCAAGACAAAGGCGTTTAAGCGCCACATGAAAAGAATTTAGTTTTTCTAGAGCTGCTTTCTTTTGTAAGCTGCCGGAGCGAAAGTTTCACGTAAATAAACAATGTGTTGGGAGGCTAATCCTAGTGCTTGAAGAGACAGAAGTTGCGTACCTGCTTAGAGGTGGTAGTTTCTTGTTGCTTACGTACGATTCCGATTTAGCATTTTTGTGTGTTGTTCGTCAGAGAGTTAACACGAAATATGATTGTAGATAAGAAGTAAGAATAAAAATTATTAATTGTTCTAGGTATATTTGTGTTACCTTTGTAAAATTTCGTTTTTCCTTCCGTTTGGTTTAACTACTTATGGTATGGGTATACCTAGGTATCAAATATTTAATTTTTTTGATACTATAACATTTTTTACCATTATGGAACTATGACTTTAAGTTGATAGTTAATTAATAGTTCACATAAATATATAAATAGAACTATATATTTTCTCGGCGAATAAACAAACCATAACTAAAACAATCAGTAAGTAAAATATACAATAGTATAAAAGTAAACTTCAAATCATACGCGGTTTTTCATTTGAGGTTGCAAAAAAAGTGGTATAAAACTCGAGATAGGTAAACAAAAAATTGTTCTTAAACCGCAGGGAATGGGCAACAATAAAATAAATAATTGTCACGCACTCAAATAAATAAAGTTTGGTTACAAAATAAATAAACATGGCTGTTATTGGCAGTGTTGGCAACGATGCTCCAAGTTACTGGTAGTAGCTCCAACAAAAGAAACCAATAAATAAGAACACAATGGTCTGTCGCCGCATTTGTTATGCAATTAATGGAACATTGTATCTACAATAACTTCAGAAATACGCGTGATATTACATGCATGTATTTGTATAAAATTGACTAGTAAATTTACAATAAAATACAGTAACCATACCAACGTAGTTGGTATGGTACATATTATTATCTACAGTTTAAAACCATTCATTTTGAAGACATTTCTAGAGAATAAATGTAGTTATTTTAAGCTAGGATGTTACCTATACCTATGTATACATGTAGTATACGTATAATATGCTAGGTAGGTAGGTACCTGTTTGTACTCCACACATTTCTTTAAAAATAAATGCTATTTGTGTTACTCGCACATGCGCAATAAATCTGATAAAATTTGTGCACTTTTTGTGCGTCCGAAACCTATGACGACTAATTTACTTCGTAGTACCTCTCATACGGGCAGCACTAGATACGACGATACGACTGAGGCCCTGAAGAAAAACTGTATTACGAAATTTTCGAATAATCACGAAAAAGTATCGTTAAACATCAAGGAGTTTATTAAAAACGGAGTTAATTTTTTTTTTATAGCGGACACCACCTGCTTGTAACTGTTTTGTAGATATTCTACTGAGTAAAGATCCTAATACTGTGGAATTTCTTTATAGAACAGGATTTTTGATATATCAAAAAGTAAATACGAACCCGAATATTTGTACGCATTTAGATAACGATTAAAGGATCATTAGCTCATCACAGCCTCGTACCTGCCTATTCATTATCTTGTCAAAATATTTCGCTGCAGTATTTTTTGCACATATTTTCGTGAATTTGTCCAATTGTTGGTTCACAATAGTGACGTCTCAATATTCGTCACAAAAGGATACATTTATCTTTGTCCATTAGATGACATTGTTGTTAAATATGTAAAATATTAACGTATGTTTCTCGGGATGGTACAGTGGAAGTACCTACTGAAGTAAGGTTTACTGTAACTACGAGTAAATATAGATATCGTGCCGTTGTATCATAAGAAATCTGCACTAATTTCTTTGTTACGTGAATCTTAGCATTGCTATTTTTGTATTTTTTAGGTGGTATATCCTTTATAGAATCTTTAAACTTTAAAGATACCTACTCGTAGGTTAAATATGGAACTTATAGTGGTTCAAATAAGAGTTCACTCAAGAGTCAGTACCACCGCCACCCGAGTTTGGTACTAAATACCATTTATCCCATGTATCTAATAGGTAATTGGTGTTTAAGCCATTGTGTTCTAGTTGAGAAGGTGGTTTCCGGTTTCACTTTTCTAGTGGCAACCACCTGAATCTTTAAAGCTAGCAACGCATCTGCTGTGATCTGAACGAGACTCTTATGATTCTTTCTCACATTCTTATGAGTCTAAGATCTGTCACAGTTGTCATGAATGGCCGACGTTTGCTATCTTATATCGATCGTTTGACATTGTTGAGAAAGCTGGATCTTACGCAAAGGCTGAAAGCCTTTAGCGCGTTTAGCGCTACCGGTGAGGTTTGCAATTTTGTGGGTTCACTAGATATTAATGGATAGTAAGATGTAAGTAAAAAAATATACATAGTTTCGATCAAGCGATATAGCGTCATAAGCATAATATTAGTTAGATGTTATTAAGAATTCCACCAGCTGTGACAGACCAGTGGCTCTTGAACTCGCCTCTCACTCGAGCGGTCCAGTTTCAAATCCTAGCGACACGCACCAATGACTTTACTAAGTTATATGCGATTGAAGAAACTAAATGTAATGTCACTTGCTTAATATTATCTATCAAAGTAGGTACGTATTTAAAAATATCTATTTATGTAGACATTAAGTAGGTATTATGACACCCATAGTACAGGCTAGCGCCTAGTTTGGGTTCAGATTGCCGTGACTATCGAAGTAAGTAAGAATGTCCATGATATTAAAAAAAAAAAATTAAGCTTGCTGTAACGGTGAAGGAAACATCGTATTAAAACCAACATGCCAGAGATAATGTCTCCATAATGTACTCACAGCCAGCAATTGGGCAGCTATTTAGAATAGCCAATGTAATCAATAATTAGGTACCATCTACTTCGTAGCTACAGTTACGCCCTCCGTAAGATGAGATCGTTCTGATCCTTTCTTATTACTGCGAGAATAATATCTAATCTGCAGAGTCTTTGACATACACTGACGCCTTTCAATGCATTTGTTTGCAAATGGGGTAAGCGCTCACACAGCCGCCCCATAGAACCTTGTACTCGTATTAACTTCGCTTTTGTTCATGTCCTAGCGACTAAGATATTCATAGGTGTGAAAGTAGGTAACATGAAGAGATGTACTTTTTTGTTTGCACACTAGTAGAGCTATTTTTTAGGATTAGATTATAGATACCCTTATTGGCTAGTCTGGAAACGTGTTAACATTTAAGTCTGGGATGTAAGTAATCACAAAATAATACGAATATTTTACAAAAATTAAGTAAGATAAGTTAGTATAATAATATATATAAATTAGTATAAGTACGATTATAAAATGAATTTTTATTTTTAATACATAGTTTCAAATTTAAAGGTCCCGGGTTTAATCCTCGGGTCGGGCAACAACTAATTGAAATGTCCGGTAGCAGCTCGGAGTCTGGATTTGTGTCCGGTGTATGGCAATAAGCTCACCTATTATATGAGACCTAAACTGGTGAAAAGAGGGTGTATACTATACACACCTCTGCCTACCCCGTTCGGGTAAATACAGGCGTGAAATTATTTTTATAGTAGTTAAACCGGCATTTCAGTGAATATGTAAACAGTACCTACAACCACCTCATACATAGATACCTTAACAAGAATACCTACCTACATGCTACAAGCGCGAATACAGCATGAAATAAAAATCGTATTGTAATCCGGTATTGGCTGCAGATAAGGAGGGATTGTGACAAGGCAAGAATTATGTGCTCCAGAGGGCAATTTTTCTTTCCGGGGATTTATTTCCGTAATTTATAGCGGATCTGCTTGTATCTGGACTAACCCGGCGGGTCTAACTACGCTCGCAAATTAAGGTATTATGTGCGGAGCAGAACCTACTTACGCACACTGATAATGAGGTACCTACATCTATTACCTACATAATATTATTATTGAGCTCATTTAATATTAGGAACAACTTAGTCTTTGAAATCTAAGAAGTAGGTAGGAACGGATTATACCGTTCTGCTCAGGTCAATTTTGATATCTTTGATGCATTTCTATATTGATGCTTATTTTTCACTGGCGTAGGCGCAATCGGTAGAGACTCTGTCTGTTGCGCCGTGGGTCATGGGTTCGAATACCACTCAGGAAAAAAGTGTGAGGATGTCCATGATATTTGTTTATTTATTTACCTAATGTTTAATGAAACTGCATCAAACATCAATAAACCTGAATGTGAACGCTAAAACAAAATATAACAAAGAAACAGTTGGTACAATACAAATTTTTCAAGGTAGGTAGTATCTTACAAAATTAAAACGATCTATGTATATTTAGGGCCAAAAAGGATTTTCCTTTGCAGTGTTTTACGTGGTACCTTTGTCGGTTGACCTATCTACGATCAGGCATTGATCAAATGCGACGCACGTAGAAATTTGACGCGCAAAATTTTGGTGAACGTGCCGCGTCATGAATTGCTGGTGACAAAAGTGTCTCTAGCACCGAAGCGGCGAGAGTCGGCTTAATACCGGCTTCCACCCCTCGACCGCAGTCGTAAATTTAGGGTTTCATAAAACCAGATCCAAGATAAGACACAGTGTGGAGAGAGCGGCCCGGATCGAATGCGAGCCTCCAACTCGCACCACTGCGCCATAGACAATAAAAATAACGCCCGCGCATCTGCGGATACCATTCTACGTCGAAATTTGTCGTGTTTACATAAAATACGCTCGAGATAGTAATCGGCAATTCGCCAGAACTCGTGCCGAAAAAAGAAACATGTCATTTGCACGTCCCGAATGTCCCGATACGCACTAGCCGCAACTCGAAACCGCGCCAAAACTTATAAGAAAAAAAACAAAGTGAACTGTCAAGAGCACAACAAAAGCACATTATGATTTTAACAAGTTTCTGAATTGTTCGTCTATTATGAGGCGTGTATTATGCTTTTCAGCCATAGAAAAGGGTATTTGGCCTCTTTTGTGGCTCGGTATTGACAAATAACTAAAGATTACTGGGAGTAAGACTATTTGTTTCCTTTCTTTAGTGTTCGATGGCGCCACTGCTTCTATATTGCGTTAATCCCAGTTCAGTCGGCGCGAGACTTCTATAGCGTTAGTAAAAGTATTGAAAACAGATCATGTGGAAGTTCCAACACTGCTAACAGCCAGGAAAAGTATTTTGCGTAACTATCCGCAAGAATAAACAGAGAGTCTGTACAATAAGTAGAAGGCGGAGTCTGTTTACGTAGTTAAAGTTGCGTGATTAAAACTTCATCAGTTACACTTAAGTACTATTGTTTGTACTGCGATATCTTAAGCTAGTATGTTTCTTAATAAATTCGTTCAACTAGTATTAGCTATTTGGAGTATTATCTATGAGTACTCGTATAGTAGGTACCTAACCCCTTACGCAGTCTCAGAATTGGTTATAGGCAGCAACGTGTCGGGGGCATATATTTAAAGCTTCAGTAGATAGGGGTGCAATAATTTTGACAATGACTAGCAGCCTTACCCGGGCGGCGTAGGCGCGGGGCGGGCGGCGCGGGGGGCAATCTGCGCACTAAATCACGCTACGAATAAAATTTATGGCGCCGAGATAAAAACTCGCAGCTTTTCTCTTTTACGTTCCTTCCCCCTCCCCGCACCGCGCTCCGCGGAAAATCCATAGGGATTTTTCCAAGAGTTCCGGCGACGGCGTGTGTGGGGTCGAAACGATTTTGTTTTATGCTTATTGCCGCTGCGATGTTTTGTTTGCTAAGTTGCACAGATAAGGGACGCTGGCGGTAACTACGGAGGTCGTCTTCGCTGGACCGACGGTCGTCGCGTCCCTAGCAATTGTTGGAACGACATCGTCAACTCCCTGGGGTTGGTCGAAATCTACCCGAAATTGGAAAAAGTAAAGAATTGCCTGGATAAATAACTACGATAACTTGCGTGAGAAACTTCAACTATATATAAACTAGAAACGATACTAGATATATAGTAACCCTGTCATGCGAGTGTAATTGTTTTACGATATGGATGTCGTGAGAAACGCCTAATTAGTAATTTAAATATTTTTAACAGGCAATCCGTCATGCCACCAACCTACAAAAGTGTGAGTCGTCAGGGTACCTACGTTTAGGTAGGTGTTTCGGCTTGGGTGCACGGGAACCTAACATTGCAATGCAACGAGCTCACACTTTCACTTGCCGCTGACCGCCACGCAACTTTATTTATGAGTGTTTGGCATTATTTCAATCTAGAGTTTCAGCACTCTGTTAGATTTTATTTCCATTGCGTGATTTGAGCTCATCTTTACATATTTTTGTCTAGACGAATATCAGACCTTTACAATTTTTTGGAAAATTGTTTGAACAATTTTACTGGTATTCTCCATCGATCTAGAGGAATAGCGTGGTGAAGTCAACCTTCTCACTTGCGTGTGACCAGAGGTGATAGCAGGTAGGTACGCTAGCATATTATCATGGTAGAACAATAGGAGGAGAAGGATCCTACTAAGGAGAAGGATCCCGGAGTAGGTCCCCTAGCTAGTTTATCTACGTAGTAGTAGTAGCTTCTATATATGTAGATAGGAGCTGCTACTAGTTTAATATAGTTACATACAAATTAACAATATAATAATAATATAATAATTTTTTCACATACATATCTTATTGAGTAAAAGAATTAAACGAAAATATTCTTAAACGTTGTCTAAAATATGTGCAAAGGGAAACGCTTTATCCCCTGGATAGCTCCAGGCACCATTTTGCGCATGACTCTGTAATTTGGTGCAAGCAAATCGAGAATGATCAATTTATGTGATCGATCAAAATTATAAATGTGAAGAACGTCGAATTAATAATATGAATTGAAAAGGAAAATAATCGATCCACAACCATTTAATGGTTTATTGCTGAACATACTTAAGCCTATACAGACATGTGTTGAGCCTCCAGATTTCAGCGATTCCCTACTTACCGGCGCCAAAGTAGAGTAAGTAGAGAGCAATTAAACGTGATACCTACATAGTAGTTGAAGAACAAGACTTCACGGGTTAATTTTGCGTCTTGCGTGGTAACGTCATGCCCACAATACTACTACAAATGTAGATAAAAATAAATATTAATTAGAAAATAAAGCTGTTAGCAAAATTAGCAAACTCTCGCTGAAAACAGTATTTACAGCTCAACGCAGCTGCTAATATTTTGTCTGAATTTTGCTTTTGCAAAAGCGAATACATTCATGTCACTTCGATTGTCTTACTTATCTGTACTTAATCTGTGTTTACATTATTACGCCGGCGCGATCCACGTCAAAATAATGTCCTTATTAGAGTACAAAGGAGGAATTCAAAGAAACCACGGCAAAAAATGTCAAAAATATCCACGCCGACCTGAGAGATTACTGAAGAGCAAGGCCATCTGTGGATATTGAGACCATCTCACACGAGATAAGTTATCGGTCGATCTCGACTCAGATTTTGTGAAGAAAAAGCGAAAGAAAAGGCTCCTATTTATAGATGAAGAGCCGAGAGCGAGCACACCACAATCGCATTAGGTCGGCGGCTGTCGAATCCGACGATGATTTGAATTTCAATTGTTTATGGTGGCAGACATGTGTCAAAGTTCGATTGGAATTTAAATTCGGCTCCTTTGTCATATTTTTTTTGTTGAGTTGTAAACACGGCATGGTGATGTTCCAATCTGGTTACCACTCGGTGATGGAAGGTTGTATCTATGACTCCTCTTGTTGTTCCAATGATATTTTTGACGTTGGTATGTCGTATGAATAATTACGAATCACGGTACCAGCGTTCCAATCCAGGCACCTCGCTCGACTTAATGTCTTAGGAAATAATTCGTATTTGAATGTCACGAAGATCTCCTTCAGTCGGGACATCAAAGCTAGAAGCATCTGCTAAATTACTGAACTCGAAGCAGTCAGGAGCGAGGGCAAAGCACAAAGCGACTACCATTTTGTTCCGACACTTTTCAAAATTGGAACGTGACGGTTGCAAGCGCTGCCAACTAGAGACAATGACATAAAAAGGAAAAATGTAAAGGCCCTATTTTAACAGGAGCGGAGCGACGACTAAATTTTATGTCGCAATTCATGAGCACATTTGTTTTCAGCTTTCCATATGAGGGTATAAGGTTCAGATTCCAGCGATTGTATAATTAATTTTAAGTCGTTATGGAGGTGTACGTTGTTAATTTAAAAGTGCGTTCTTGAACCCTTTCAGAGGCATTGTATCTTTGTGCGCTTTGTACGAGAGATGGTTTATCTGAGTCGCGGGGTACATAAGTGCTGTTTTTTCATTCAGTAATGCTTTTACATTTCAAAGGGGTTAAATGTTATTCAGACTGGCTGCCCGCTTAGAAAACGTGTGGGTGTCGTGGGGACCGGATCACGCCTAATTATTTATTCGCTTTTCCAATGTTTAAGTATGGCATAATTAAAACTTAAAGGTAAGGTAGGTATAAATTCTATTTAAATTGAGGGAATCGTAGTAGGTACTGTATATACCTACCATTAAAATATTTCGGCAAGAGTCCTATCCAGATAATCATTTTCATAATAGATACAATTTATAAGTTTCTGTCTGAAGTTATGGCACAGTTCTAGTAAGTATGTAGAGACAATAAAATAACATAATCTTACGATAAATGGTTTATCTAGTAAGGACGTCAGTCTCAGAAGTAGTACCTGCCTACCTTGTATTTTATTTATTTAACGAGTGGAAAGCCTCCAAACATATCCGGACATACTAGGAACGAATACCTAATAGTTATCTGGGATTTTCTGCCAATGTACTCATTCAGTGGCCTATCATGCTTGAGGATGACTTCGAGATCTTTGTTTATACCCACCAGCGCGGTGCCTGTGATAGATTCTACCTCTATATACCTATATATTTAAATAAATAAATCTACGCAATGTAGGCATCTACCTACAGCAAAGCGTTGATTACATAAGGTAACTAGTTACTTAAAGGAAACTAGTTAAAATCACTATACCCTTACCTTAAGAAATAAGGTAATCTGTTTGATGAAATACGCCTTTATTTCCCTAAAGAGGTAGACAGACATGTGTATACTACACCCACTTGTCATCAGTTATGTTTAGGTCCCATGTAATAGACGGTGAGCCTAATGCCATACACCGGGCACAAATCCAGACTTCGAGCTGCTACCGGGTATTTTAAGCTACAAAAATCCAATAGTTGTTGCCCGAAACGGAGATCGAACCCGGGACCTATAGCTTAGCAGTCGCGGTTACGGCCACCAACGAGGCAGTAGTTTACATTTTTTATTTTAATATTTATATGATAAAGACAATATCTAGCAGTAGCTATCGAAACCTAGACAGAACCTGATAGGATAGTATTTGCACATTGACAACAAACAAGAAAAAACGCAATTAATTTTCTGTATTAAAACTGACTGATAATAATCGACCCGTTATACTTCATTTGCAATATTTCTCTATTCAGGAATACTTTCTAAACTCTACCTAGTACCTACTGTCTCTAGCTAAAGCTTTCTCCTTGGCGCGGTTGCCAACGCCAGTCGCCGCACATAAATCTGTACAAACGCTATCTTCCTTTTGGGCTTTACTCAATGGCTCTACATATAACATATCTTTAACATACGACACTTTTAGTGCCCAAATATCACTAGGGTCTAAGTTGTTTTATCATTTTTTTCTTCATCTGATGCCAAGGGTTCAGTTGGTATTTTGTATGATATTACGGTTTACGGTTTAGGATATTTTATTTTCCCAAAAGATTAACAAAGTAATCACTTACAGAGAAAATACAATACAATTTTAGTATAGGTATTATTTTCCGACAAGGTTTTAAGTTAAAAGTAGGTGATGTGGTTGGACCTACCTACTATTTACGGTTAGAATTGTTCCATAACAGAAGCTGAGGGAGGTCTAGGTAAAGCATGATCCACCGCGTTGTTACAATGTGGATTGGTGGAGGGGTTAGTGGCCAACCCTATGTCCGGAACCGACTGCAGTTACCTACTGCAGTTACATTTAAATATATTTTTATGATATGATAGCAAATCAGCTACATTTTATTTATATATTTTACTAGACAATCCAACAGCGATTAAACTACAATATTTAATACAATAAATATGACATAGGAAAGGATTAACCAGTTACTAAAAATAATTTTACTTAATTTAAGAACGGTTGTAATTTTAATTTCCACGCACCTGTGACATTACCAACTTTGAACAAGACTCAAATAGGAACTAGTCCAGTTAAGCACTATGTTGGTCGCCTCTAAAGAGTGTTCACCTCTAGCGACCAAGCTCTCAGTCAGATATGTTGTAGGTTCCTACATAGGACTACCTACTTTTTAATGAAATGATAATATGTAGATTGTAGCTAAGTAGATTAAAGTGTAGGACAACTTATTGTAAGTAGGTATTAACTTATTAAATAGGTACAAAATTATTCGCATCGAACAGGCTACGCCTTTTCACTATTTATCTATTCTATTAATGCATTGCTTAGGTATAATGCAATTGCACCGTCACAGGCTCCTTATTGTGCTCAAGAAAATTCCAATAATCTTTCTCTCATTGCTTTGCTTAGGCCAACAATGGAAAACAATTTATTTTAAACATGGATGGTCTAGTACCGGATGCCCTAAGTAGAAAAATGTTTCCATTGCGCCCGTCGCGCGCCATCCATCATGCGCGGCATGCGAAAGCCGACTGAAGCGCGACGCACACCACTGCACGCCCGCCCAAAAAAGAGAAAAAGAAAATTTAAAAAGAGAACACTCCCATCGCGTTCTGCGGCCCGCCCCGCCGGCCGCCCGGCGCGTGCTCCGCCAATGGCGGCGCGGCGATCGCCGAGCGCTGGCCGGCCGCGCCGAGAACGCCCGAGGGCGGCCGAGCGCGCGCGTTCATAACAAAAAGTCACACGACTGGTTTAGTGTCGGGTTGCGTCCCATCGGCGCCGCTGCATGTCCCGCTCGGCCGCACGTCGCCGCGCCGCGCTTGCGCACTCCACATGAACTGTATTTTCATTCAAAACAACATCGTTCCGTAATTATCCGTATCAAAACTGACGACAATCGATCCAACTACCTGTGAGCTGTGATTTATAAGAATTTTAACGTTCATTACACTAAAATGAACCTGCAAACGGGATGGAGCATATGATTTCAGTGTGTTTTTTTACCTTTCTAGCGAATACAGTGATAACCAGTGATAGTGATCGACATTTAAGTGATACAAATAAGATAAGGACAATCGAGGTATTTATTGTTTCAATTATTTTTTCAACCATTTAGATAGAGTAATAACTTCAACATTTTCTTATAAGCATCAGTCTATTATCACGATTTTCTTTCCAAAATTGTATGATTATTAAACCTAAAACATGGTATGATTTATGATGATGATGATTTTGATAATTTTAAAAGTTAGAGTTCCGTTTATTTTATTTGCTTTTGACTGATTCTCTAATATTAATTCAAAATTATGTTAATAGTAAAGAGACTTACTAATGACTTACAAAAACCAACAAAAGCTTTAGTAATATTCAATAAAAGACATCATGAAATGATTTGAATATGTTTTTTCCGATATTATTGCCAGTAAAATGGAATTAAACACGTTAAGTTCATATTAGAAAGACAGGTAGCGCCCGACGGAAAAAAAGTTGATCTAGCGCCCGTAAATCTTTCTCTTATTGTTATGAAGGCTATTATTTTTTATTACAAAATACAACTAATATACTTATTAAGTGTGTATGTAAATTAACACATAACCTACCTACTTATATACTAAAAAACAAGTACTTCTATTTCCGTGGTTATTGAAAATAGTAATAATCTATCACTAAGAAAATGGTTAAATACAGATACATGCCTTAATTCAATTTGTCTTACTTACAATCGATTTCATGAAAAGTTGATCCGTGTTTTTTAAATATTATTAGATACTTAATTAGGTAGGCACCCTAATTATTTATCTACTACAATACTAATATATTCATCTTATCTTCAAAATAATTGATAGCCAATCAAATAAATAGATGTTGCTCTAGTTTTAAATAGCAAAAATTAATAATTAATAGCTTTTAAATAATAATAGATAAGTATGATGAAATGCTCTCTACCTATACAAAAGACATAAACGTGTGTCATGATAGAGTTTGGCTAATTATCAAAGGTGGGGATAACATTTTATCAAATTATTTATCACTGTATGGTAAACCATACATCTGAAATATATGATAATAGTTTCATACATAAACGAACAACCTTACAAACAATACCACTTATTTTCCTCCCTTTCCTTTTATTCATTATCTACCTACCCCAGTGGGATATAGGCATGATTTTAGTATGTATGTATGTATGTATATATGTTATTGTATATAATATTAAGTAAGGTTTAATTTGGGTATGCGGTGGTAAGATATTTTTAGAGGGAAATCTTTTAGCAAGATAAATACGAAACTTTGGATATATTTAAAAGGAAAACGAGGCTAATATCTAAATGTGTATTTAGGTAGGTATATATATTATTTTGAATGATCTTTATTTAGGTAGGCAGCACCACAATAACATCCCTTTCTTTGTCCCACAGTTGGGCTCGAAATAAGACGGGTTAAGCCACCACGCTGGCCAAGTTCGGATTGGCATGGGGAACAATATTTATATGTTTTTTTTTTGTACAATACCACTATTGTATTGAAAAATTTCATCCAAAAAGCAATACTTAAGGATATTTTCATCCAGGTCTACTTGCACCTATACTATCTACCTACCTATCTACTTCCTATTATTTTGCTATGGTATATGAATAGTGAATAAATTTAGTTTTATATTAAGTACATTTAAAAATTTACATAATATATATATTTTATTATGAGAGAAGGTATTTCAAAGAAATAACCAGTTCAAAAATTCATAAAATATTGCCATATCCCATAAAACCGAGTCACAAATACGGGAGTCCCAACAAATCAATGTCAGTATTGTAAGTTCTTCACTATGTTGTTATGCTTTTTCGGAATGGCCGCCATGACAGTCCGCGTTCGAAATTTGAATGCGGCTCGAGATGCGCAACCGCTGTTTATCGATTAGCCTTCGATAAGCCCTGTATGTGTGCGTCACTATGTACGTTTCCGCCGGAGGTACATATTATGTTGAGCCTGTATCCTGTCCAGTCGTCATTTTTTTAAGCCGGAATTGATTACCAGCATCAAGTGTTATTTAGTAGCCAAAAATGTTGACGGAAAATTATTTATAATCTGTGAAACTACGTTTACGTTCTACGTTTTGCTTTTCTACTCAAGTGCCATCGAGTTTTCTTTATGGGATACATATATTACTACGTGACAAGGATAGAGAGTAATATAGGTAGTCAGCTTATTAATTTACTAAAATTCAGATTCAGATTCATTTATTTTACATTATGTGGTATTTGTATACGCTTAATGAACCTCAGTACATTTTTTGTGTACCGCCGGATCACAAAGTTGACGCTACCGAGAAGAACATGACCAGAAACTCGGTAGTTACTGTTTATCAATGCATGCATGCATTATTATTTAAAATATCTTATACTAGGTACTAGGACAGTGTAAATCCCATATCTGTTTAGGTTTCTAATATACCATCTAACTAAATACCTTTGAGTGACAGTTCGAATTGATCATTTTATCAAGTAGGTACTTACCTACCTAGTTCAATACAGTTTTATGTTTTAGGAATCATACAATTTTAATTATGTTACTATTTTAATAAGCCTTAAAATAAATCCATGAATATAAAAGGAAATGGCCATAGACAATAAAGTACACATAATTTTGCTTCAAGTTACTTGTGATTCTACACCTGTAATATACATGGAGACTTGTAGGTATTACATTTATTATTCTATCAACGCACAAGATTCACTTGGACCCATTTTTATTGCAGACACGGTTTTCATTTTATAAGGCAGCATTCTAGTAAATATGTACATAAGTATCATACCTATAAAGAAATGTGGGCTTGCAACGGATACAGTCATCCTTAAACAGAAAAACTGTTGAATAAGTTTAAGTATAACCCGCAATTTTACTCCTATATCTGAGAAAAAAAAACTGACGTAGAGAGTGAGAAAAAAAGATATTTATGTCCAAAACAATTAATTTAAAATGTTATGAATGAGTGATGGGGATTTAAACAAATTCTGTTACGTAATTGAAAACAACACTACACACACCACGATTTTGCATAAATGAATTGCATAAAACTGTATTACCATCTCATTGTCTACGAGATGAAATGTCAAGGTCCGCATCACAAATGTTAACTGTACAACCTAACACCCACATCTTAAAGCAAAGTAACTAACTATACATTAAAAATAAACCATTCCAAATCAATGAAGTCCAAACAGTAGTTTACTATTATTTAAGTATTACAACAAATTGTTATTATCTCCTAATGAATATTTAAATCGTTAGATAAGCGCCAATCAGCATCGGATTAAACGATTCTCAATAAAAAAAATCAAGTCTCAATAAATTATTCAGTCTGGCGTTCATTTTAAAAGACATCGATCAAACCCCATCAGGTGCATGCACGTTCTAAATAAACTAAAATAACTCTCGGGTTTGTTACTCCCGTCAAAGATCACCTTTTAACTTTGATGTGCTTACGATCCCTGTTTTTTCTTATTTCATCCGACGCAGTGTGGTTTTAGGAGGCTTTTCTTTAATATTACTTGTTTACTAAGCGAGATTACTGTACTTCTCCAAAGCTTAGTTAGAATGCGGGTTATAAAGCCCACTGTGATATGTTCTTAACAAGCGACCGCCCGCAGAGTCATCTCATTTTTATTAATTGTTTATTACTGCTACGAAAGGATGAAGCTTCCGAATGCTTATGAATTATGTCCCCACAGCAAATTAATTTATTAATTTATTTTAATTCAATACCGTATTACGTTTATTTCTACATTTTCAATCGTTCGTTTCTTGCACAGTCGTATTCCTAACATTAACAATCTGTATCGGAATGAGTGAACTTGTTATGCTTTAAACTTGTTAGACTGACTTCACACTATACTACACGACATTGTTATCGGATCACAAAGACGATATAGGGAATAACATAACGTCAAGCTTGTGTTTACCCAAAGGTAGGTAGAGGCGTATAGTAGGTACATCCAATTTTCACCAGTTATATTTAGGTCCCATGTAATTTGCCAGGTAAGCCCATTGACATACACTGGACCGGTAGAAATCCAGTCTTCGACCAGACATTTAAAGTTAGAAAACCCAATAATTGTTGCCCGATCCTGGGTTCACCAGGACCTCTAACTTAGCAGTGGCGCTTGCGAACACTATTGTAATGGTAATCTAGTCTGACTTTTACATTTGACCGATACCATATCGGATATAAGCATTAGGTAACGTGCGCTATCCAGAGTTTTGTTATGTAGGTACTATGTGTTTAAAAAAATTCCAAAGTTACAGACTACATTAGGTGAAATTATCCTTACACTATTGATATTCAGTATTGGAACGATTCGTCGACTACACAATATATTGGGTAACGATAAACGGTGGACGATATCTTTTAGCCCTTTCATTCTTGTGCCTCTATATAGTTATTTGGTAACAATATCGTGTACTATAATGTGGAAGCAGTCTTATTCGTCAGAGGAGCTTGCTTATAAGACAAAAAATGAATTCTTGCGATGGAGCCAGTTATGTGCGCGTCCAGCCGTGCTAATACCGAGCGTTGTACCCACCACAAGCGTTTATTACAATGTAGATTGTTACTGAACTAATCAGTAGTTTTAAAATTATATAACTACATAGTATGAACTTAGTAAATTTGAACAGATATTTTTAGATAGATGCATTTTTCAGGACTTCCAAAATGTAGAGCTAAAATAACGTGTCATAAGACGTCTAAAATAGTTTTTTTTGCTTTCGCGTGTGAAATATCAAACCCTGTATAAACTAAGCCACAGTGTCCTGTTAACAGTGCTAGACCTTCTTGCTTTGCATTGCTCATACCGTGATTATACTATTTTGATTATTGCTCATTCTCTCTACTATTAATTTTATCAGGTTTGGTCTCAGTATAGGCTAAAAGCAGCTGTGAAACCAAAATTTGTTTTTGGTTAAATCAGTGTATGTTAGCAGTAGGTATAGCATTGATTAGAAAAATAATGATATTAACTGCAGCCAACTACGCTGCAGCACATTACAAAGCTGACCCTGAACTTCAGATAATGCCTATCTCTCCTGACGAATATTTCATTAGGTAATTTAAAAACAACATTCACACTGTATTTTCATTAAAATTTAGAATTGTCTACCTTTTCTGTTCTACCGTGTGTTAGCAAAACATTATGGAAAAAGATCAGCATGTTCTACTAATAGAAAGTAAATAGTAGAGCAAACAGATATAGGTAACATCCACTTTTATCTAGTAATGTGATAGTGATAGTAATATGAAGTTATCAAACCAATTTAACAGGTTCAATTGATTAAAAGTGCAGTTAAGTGTTGTTTGTTTATCTTTCCTCCCAAACGAAACCTCTAACATCACGATAAGCTGAGATTGTGTCGGACATATTTTTTAGATGTGCCTAAACGCTGGCGGCCCGAGAGGAATCAATTATTTTAATTGGAAGCTGGCCTAATCTTAATAAGACGATAACCCGAGTGTGAGATAACGTGTCCATAATAACCATTAAACCTTGTTAGCTACGTTACTAACTCTAAATTGATTATTTTAACTCGATCGAACTAGATAAGTTTGGGATGAAAAAATGTTGATTGTGTCAAATGTTTGGGTGGGTTTCTTGTAGTTGTAGTAAATGGATATGTAAATGTGCAGCTGGTAAACGTTATCAAGTGGAGAATGAGAGGGATATAAGATTGTATTATTATACATTTCTACAGTCAAAATGATTCCTAACTTTAATTATTTTATCTGTTCTGTGACAAACAAGAATAATTTATCAAATAAAACCATAATATTTTCATGTGCTGTAAGTGTATAACTTCTTAATATATCTTTCTTATTTCATCGTCTGATACAAACAAACAAGAAAAAAGAAAGACTCGGTACACATTTTTTAAAGAGTGTTAATTATTGATATGACTATAAAATATTCAGGTTATGAATAGGATAATATTGAAAGGTCAGATTAATAATGACATACCCATTCGAACAAAATAAGAAAATGAAGTACTTAAAGGACATTAATAGAAGTATCTTTTAAGCATATGAAAGATATTAATGAAGAGTCCATTTTTGTTCGCAGAACGGTGTAACAAAATATTACAGCGATTTTTATATTACGATACCAGCGTAACTGCAAGTAGTCGATGCAATAAATAACAGGGCAGTGTGTAATATCACAATGGTTATCATTGATAGCGAGTTATAGGCAATCAGCTGTGATTTATAATGTGAAATGTGCTACCGTACATTGGTCATGATCGGAGCGATTCGAAGCAGATAGCGAGTATAGGTAGATCGTCGTATGAGACGCGTGCGCATCGATCACTCCACTCTGTATCATGGATCAATTGTAAAACCTGTTGCACACTCACAGAAAATAAACTTAACGCACACGGCAACCGTGGGGCAGTAAGCGCAATTAAGAAAGGGTAAATCGAGTCTGTGTAAGGTTTTTTCGTATCGTGTAAAGCTGTTTATGGCAATAAAATGACAGGAATGAAATGACAAACGCTAAGCTGTTTGCCGAGGCGGTATCGGTCTCCTCCCGTTGGTATCCGACTATTAGGCCAACTTCACATAGGAAATTTTCGGTACTTTAATGTAGGTTGGATACCTACCTATTTTTGGTTTAATTATATTATAACGTGTAGTTCATATGTATGTATTTACTATATAGGTATGTATTTTTTTGTTGAAATTAAAATAATACTATGGAGCTGAAAATATTCAACATACCTACTTTAAATGCATACTAGGAATGTTCCTTTATATGTTTGTTTGAAATTATTCCTAAAACATTAGTTTTATAGTAGAAAGACATTTTTCCCAGTTTAAGAAAAATTTTAAGCTCCTGTGGAAATAGCTAAGGGTGAAAAATTTATTTTATTTATAAAATCATTTCTAGATGAAGGTTAATGACAAAAAATAACACACGCGTATAGGTCTATAAGTTTTATTTGAAACGCAATCTTGTTACGGCTGACTTGTTTGACTTTTCTAAATAAGGTTCGATTTCAACTGACACTCAATTAACGTTAACCATAAATATCCGAACGTGTACACTCGATCTGCGCTGGTTTGAACCCGAGATTCTTAGTACTATGGTAATTACCAAAGGCTGACTGACATAACGGCGTGGCATTAAGAGTAATGTTTGTCGCGAAAACATATTTTATCATTATGCACCTACCATTATAACGAGCCAGTTTGATCGGTAAATGCATATATATTAGCCTCTCTTGGCTGCGTACTATTTACTTATTTTTCTTTGTATGTATGTGTAAAGAAGCTGACACGTATAACCAATACGTAGGTAGTAGGATTCATGGAGGCAGTACCTACGCTATAAAGTTAGTTTTCATTTACTTTACAACAACCCGCGATTGAGGCGTGCGATGGTGTATACTCTCATGGGTATAGCACCCCCTCCCTCCCGCATAAGAAAGCATGCACATATAACACTGAAAATATACACCAACATACCACCACCAACACGTGTTTCAACCCCAAAAAGAGCATCCTAAAGGTAAGTTTACTCAATGACAGTCGCAATCGCGGGTTGTTGCGAAGTAAATTGAAACTTACTTTATAACAATGAATTTCCATAAAGTAACTCCTGATACAATTAACTGTACATTACCTACGTTGTTTTTCAAATCAGTCGATGCTCAGTTGATGATCAGTAATGCATCAGTCAACATTTAACGACACATTGACGACTACTGTACATAATTAGTGTTGTACTCGTATATACGTGTCAAAGAATAAGTACCCACGGGCAACTTTTACTACGTACACTACTTATTAGAAATAACTTGACAAGCATTTAATTTTTTAAGAAATTCATTGGTTCCCCTCGCTATCTAAATTTATCGCTTGGCGTTACGAGGAAATCGACAATTTGCGATAAAAATGTGATTTCTTTTTTTTATCTGCAAATCCTTTTTTCAGTCGATCGCCAGATAGCGGCTCCACCGGTTGTGATAGATACCTCATAGCCCAGTCTTTAATATTGTCCACAAATTATCTTCATTTCTGCAGATCCTCATCTTATCAGCTGCTATTGGTGAGATCTCGTAAGAACGATTTGTTTTACTGTACATTATCTATCGCCAACATTACCTTCTTACTCGTAGATGTATTTTGTACCAGAATCCACACTGGATTCTGACAATTTTGTTATGAAATTTTTGGTTTTATCTATAGATCTATAATTCAAACGTATTGTCTTTAATCTCTAAAAATAATAATAAAATAATGAAACATTAGTAGTAGATAAGTAGTACTATTATGAGTATCTTTCAAAGTACCTGCTTACTATAAAATTTAATAAAAGTTTCGAGAAAGTTTTTAAAATTTATTTTTAGTAGGGCTTTACTTAATTTATTTACTTAATTATATCGTATTTGAAAATAACTATACTGAACTTCTCAGGAATTTTTTTTTATATTAAAAATAAGCAGTAAATGGATTTATATACATTTCGTTTTCTAAGTCACCGTCCGAGTAATATAAAATGGACAGGCCTTAGTTTTAGCGCAGCTGTGGTTTTCGCTTTAGCAGTAGGTACCTGTAATGTACCTAAACCTGAAGCGGGAGCGAGCTCCGAAATTCCAGCGGGAAACCGTTGGATTCAGATTGAATTGTAACGGTGTGAATCGATTTATTTAATATAATAATGTTGTGTTATCGCTAATTATATCACGCACTTGAATTATATCTGTTGCTACTCAAGCAGTCGCCTGGGGAACTTACGTTTTCTATAGTTAGTAATGATAACGTCAGCAAATTTAGTTTTCAATTTCAAGTATCTAGATCGTAATCAATATGTAGATAGGATAACCAAAATCTAATTTTATTCAGGCTTTTTTTCCAATTCTTATCCTACAACCAAATCTGGATGTAGAAATTATATTTATTTTTATAAATTATCTACTAATAGTAGATAATGTCACTTTAACACAAAGGTACATATTATAAATACAATATCATGCCGCCGAAAGCGACGTTCAGTGTTGTTCCCGATGTCGATGTTGGCCCAAAAGTTAGGCCCAAATCATAAATTTGATGCACGAATCGATGCTTGAATGTTATTCAATACGGATTATATTACAGTCCTAATACTCAAGTGGATACGTATTATCAAGTGTGATAATAATAATGCAATCACTGTATGTGATAAAGTCTATTTTATCGATAATGTCGTTTTGGATTTCTGATCTATCTTATCTTAATACTTAATTAATAGTCCTGAATGTGACTGAGTAGGTCGTACCTACCTACCTAGTGGCTGAGTTAATATTTATGGTATGTTAGTATGTTGTGAGATGTCTGATTTAATCATGCTAGGCCGTTATACATTGTCTATTGTTTAAATCTTCTTCTTGTATGTTACGTTATTTTAAACGTTTAACACAAACTTACAAAAATTAAGGTATTTTCAAACGTAGAACATTCGTTCAGTAGAGTTATTTACTGAACGAATATTCTATGAGAGTACGAATATTATCACAGATAGATTTGTATTGCATCTGACTCTAGATAAGCGATTATGTCAAAAATTCAGAATTTTCCATGTTACAAGAAAAAGTGTTACAAAATTATTAATTAAATAAATATCATAAGAGTAGTAAGTTCCTAAAGGTACGTAGGTACCTAGCTTTAAAAGTCTGTGACAGAAACTTTTGTTTTCAATATCAATTATAATTCTATTGTATTCAATACATTGTTCCGGGAGTATTGTAACACCTCTACTTATTTGACCGGTTATGAGACAACCTTGTTATGAGATGACTTCAAACAATTGGAATAAATTGACACTTTGCCCTTTACGTGGGAACACGGAGCTTTCTATCTCAGTCCTTAGAGTGTCAGTTTGCCTCACTACTTTTAATCATACGAAGGACACTTTGAGGCAATTTAAGGTTGACGCTCAAAGCTGGTTACTAGTACATATTATTTCAATAATTTATTAATTATAACGCTGCTGATGTTCGGCAGTTTGATGAAACGCTGATGATGTTTCGGAACATCGGCTTTATCGACTGATAAATTGAAAAAAAACATTTCAATCGTGTTTGAGAATCTATCCTCATTATATTTGAAAGTGTATTTCCTGTCGTGGCTATGTAGTTAAATACTATAGGTATAGGCGATTTCCATATTGCCCATTTATAAAATTTCTAATATAACATTTGTATGTTTACAACTATCTTTTCAAGGTGTAAACTTTAAAATAAGTTTAGTTTAATATTTGGCTGTTGCGCCATTCATTAAAACAGGTAAATTCTTGGCTCGTGTAGGTACCTCGGCTATCACCGAGTCAGGTGTATGTAATTATTTATTCGCTAGGCGTCTGACCGAACACCTCCGCTCTATGCGCTATTTTGTAAAATGAAAGATAAACTCGGAATTTAAGTCATTCTAAACTTATCACACTTCTGTCTGGCCGCTTATAAATGGGCATGCGATGCAAAAGGGGTTTTTAATGATACCAATATCTGTCAATAAATTAAGTAATGTCTGTCTAATAATTACCGTCAGTCAATTAGCGCTACTTTACATATTCATATTCGAGTACAATCGGTAGCAATTTCTGATACCAACCTGAGTAGGAGTTAGATGCAATTCACAGATATGTTGGTAAGTTTAGTGGTAATAAAAATCACGGCTCGGTTGGCTAACAACGCTTAATGCGCGGTTACACGTTATCGCGCCGTATCGAGTGTTGTTTGCGGTATATCAGTTAATCAAATTGGGAGCGTATCGATATCACGGACGTCTTTCGATAGCGCGCCACTTTAATCTTAATTGATTGTCTCCTTTTTGACGTCGCACCGACTTATATATATTTTTATTTTTCTTTGATGTAGCGAAAATTCCCCTGTAACGCAATTGAATTTGGATATCTTTTCAGATACGGGCGGCATGACGGTGTCGGGGCTCGGGCGGTGCGCGAGGCGGCTGCGTCGCTAGGACTCGGACGTAGAGCGAGAGACTGATGCGGATAGGAGTGTGGACTCATAGTGCGTGTGTATAGAGGGATGCATGGTTTGTGAGATCAGCGCCGCGGTCATGGACATGAGCGGAGAGGGCGGCGCGGGGGCGGGGGGCGCCCTTCAGCAGCGGTGGTACGACAGCCGCGTCAACGGTAGCCCGGCCGCCGGCGACGTCAGCTCCGAGGCGAACGGCGACGGGTTCTTCCACTCGCCGCTAGAGAGCGGCCACCACAGCCGCGCCCGCTACTACCATCAACAGATGCACGCCCCCTACTCGGCCGCGGTCGGATCGCACGGTAAGTCTAATCCAATTTCTCTTTCCTTCCATTGTTCTAGGATTTGCTCGCGCAAGTGATAATATATTGCGCGGGTTTTACAGCAAACATCCAAAAGACCAAACTGGTTAGGGTAAAAGGGTCGGAGTAAATCAAATGTGACAGAAAAACTTAGCAGAACTGTGAGTCGTAATGATTAAAAATGTTAAGCGAGCCAGTAATTTGACGATTTGACTGTGAGGATTTAAGCAAATTGCTGGCACGGACGGTAGGCAGCCGACCCGGTCTTATCGCACATCAGACGATATCTCTCCAAAACTCCACAATTAATTCAACGGACCCGACCAGTCAAAATCGCCATTCTGTTAGGTGACAGGTTAGGTAAACACGATCTAAAATGGGCCTCGACCGTAAAAGAAAAAAATGATTCCATACTTTTTGTTTTTCCTTTTGAGGTTTAAATTTTATGGCCGCTATAAAGTTTTTCGTGGAGACAGGTGGCTCTTCTTTATAATTTAACCACTCATTCGAACTCGCACGAAAGACCTTTTAGAGACGCGTCCTTAAAGGCTAGATTGGCATGCGGCTGATACTTTTAATTTATTGAGCAATGCGTCGGTAGTGATGTGACACTTAAGAAACTGTGTCACTTCTCGGAATCGGAACCGGGAATCGATTTGGTCGCGGTCACAGCAGTTATGTGTCGTAGTTTATGTGCGTCCCTCTCGGATACGATTTAAGGCTGTTCCTACACGCTCTCCTTATCGTGTTATGTCGAGAGTCATGACGCGGCTTCTTGTAGCTTTGATTATATCTAAATCTGGTAAATTCATTTGTCGACACACGGCAGCAGCGACTCGATTAGGTACTATAAAATTACTTGAAACGTTGATTCTCATCTCTTTATATCACCGCTTATTTATTGTTGTACCTATAAGAATGGAAATTGGTTCCGACTCTTATATGTGCACAATGATTGACACAGGCCATGAGACCTCCTCCGTCTATAGTAGTCCGACGTGGTAGTAGATCACATGCGTATGTGATCTACTACCACTTTGTTTTAGCGGGATTAGTAGAAGCAGTATCGGCATGACACTTAAACTTTACCTACATTTTTAATGATGCTTACATATTAACAGTACCAAGATATTGCGTAGTAACACCATAGTGGAAGAAGAAGGCAATATTACAAGTATGACACTGTGATATTACTCTCCTATTCAATCATTGAGCGCATTCTACATAAACGCTGCACAATAATTATTAAACCCTACACACTCACACATTGATGAATAGACGCTGCAGTGGTCCATGCAGAAACCATCCTAAACATAGGAAACATTTTTCGTTTCTGTTCATCGTTAAGGTAAATGCTAAAAGCTATAAAACATATTTTTAATATGTAAGAGGCTCGTGTAAACTCGCTACGATGACAACTCGGATCGTTTACACTTAGGCACGACTGTGAGTTGCGTCAGCGCTGGACCCGATCACCATATTATTTGTCTTTAATTTTTATTTTGTGAAGAAGATTTCAAACGAGCATATAGTACCTACATATAGTGTAGGGAGAGGAGTGAGGAGAATTAAATGTGGGTTTGGGAACTTATTACTACAATAATCTATTTTAAACGCATTTTGTTATCAGAGCAGTTGTTATCTACAACTAACCAAGTTGATCTTCTTTTTCTAATACTCATCTATTTAACTTTGTATTAATAGCACATAATTTGTGCTCAAAAGTGGGACAAGATGTCAATTGTGTTGGAGATTTTGACTTAAGGGGTTTTCCATAATATCATATATAGTAATATTCACATTATTTTTACTGCACTATTGAAAATGTATGTAGTTATTCTAATTTAGCTTTAAATTATATGACCACAGAATGCTATGACAAATTTCAATGTTCTACAGTTTGGGAATTTAATTTTTTAAATCCCACTAGAGTTTCTGTTGTCTGTGGAGTCGTGGTAACGGACAGGTTGTAACGCGACACTGGCAACATTAAATGCCGCCGATAATTTATGGTTTAGGGGCGCGATTGATGATATGGACGAAATTATTTATTTCACAGCGCCAGATATTCACTGGCGACGTTGCTTTGTTCAAATACATTAGGTGCTGTAGATTCATTTTGATGTGTCGCCTGTTAATATTCATCACTAGGAATTTTGACTGTTAAAATCGTAAGGAAGTTATACAAAATCGAACATATCACAGGAGTCGACATTCAGTTAATATAAGTACTTATTTATCTATAGGGATTAATTGGATAAATTACAGTCATATTATATTTTATTTGGGTATTCATTTCAATAGTTAGGGATCCTATGAATCCAAAGGTTATTTGCCGTTTTATAAGTCTCCGAAACAACAAGAATATAGGTTTTTTTTCTCGAATAATGTATTTTAATTAACAATTAGTTAATTAAAATACACTACATTTACAGTTATTTTTAAATTTAGGTATGTATGTGTATGTAAACTATTATCCTACTTAATTCTAAAAAAGTAGATATTAAAACTATGTCTCTCCATGCAATGTATTTTAGTAACTTATTAGCTATTTTAACTTCTATCGATAAATAGAGCGTTTAATGTCTCATCCACATGAGGAATACAGCAGGAGCAATAAAAGTCCTTTGTTTTCTATCGTTCGTAGAAAGTCGATTAACACAAACACATTATTCAATCCACTCCAGTATCGTCTCATCGATTTCACGCGTATTGGCCGGCGACAATTGTAAAATTCCTATTGGACTCGATGAAACGCTTTTCAACTCTAAAGCTTTTCAATAAAGATCCTATTCATTTATTTATATATACCTACTTTGTCTTTTAAGACTCAAGTGAAGTCATTACAGCAAGTGCTATTCACCTATCCAGTGTTTTCGTTTGATTCGCATGCCAGCCTTAAGTGGCTTATTACGTCACCTGCTGTAGAATAACAAAATCGTTTAAAAATTAAAAATCATGCTTTTGTAGATAACCGAACTAAATGTATCTAGAATTTTTGTTTTTTTTTTAATATTGCATTGCCGTAAGTCCTTGATAAGTGTGCAAAGTTTCAAATTAATCCATCGTTTTCAAGAGGGCGAAAAGCACGCTCTTATAAGCGTGTAAAAACAGGACCATAACTAGTTAATTTCTCTTTTTTATAAGATTATAAAATGTGTCCATTTTATCATACGGTGGCCATACCACCGCCACCTAAGGTATGAAATACGTTATAAGTATTGTTTGTAAAATATTCGGTTGGAAACTGTAGTTCCTGGCTAACCTTTTCTTCTGGCAATCATCAAGGCAACACGTTTTGTGAGTTGAATCTAAGATATTACGTACTATATACCTACTTAGGTACTTACTTTGTATTCTATATTCTAATGTAAGATAGTCTGCGTGTGGCATCCATACTCGCCATTACGTCAAGTTAATCCAGACAGACGACTGCTTGCTGGATTGGAGTCATTTTCCTTTTGTCCCGTTTAGAGTCGATTATTTTCAATTACGCCGCTCGTAAGTAAATGAACGAGATGTCTGCTCAACTCATCACTATACCAATTTAATTGACTAAGCATTCGTTTTTCAAATGTGAGCTACCGTTTTTAGCCAGTCTGTAGGTACACGTAGGCGCCTTTTATCTGACTGTTCGTTTTGCAACCTATTTGAGTTTTCTTATTGCATTCGTTCTTGTTTCATCGCCTATTTTTAGTCTGGTTTTTGTGACATTCACACTGCCCGTAAAAGATATAGGCAAGCAAATCATATAGACACGTACAACACGTCTCAGTATAACTAATATTAAATATGATTGTAGGGACGCAACCACTCATTACTGCGTAGCTCACAGCGTATATTATTTTCTCTTGCGATTTAACAATGAATTGCGAGTACAAAAAATCTTCGTGCATTTGCCTAATGCGTCGTCGTGAGTGTGTGGTGTGGTGCGTGTGTGCGTGCGAGTCGTCGCGCAGATTGGCGCAATTAGTGGCGGGGGGCGGGGCCTGCGCCTGCGCACGCAGCGACACATCTCCTCCCAAGCGCACCCGCATGAGCCGCAATCATGCCACGAAATAATGATGCCATGAAACGTTAATTGTTTCTCCTGTATCCACTCACCTATTATTTAGACTTGTTCAGATGAGTTTCAAGTCAATTTCATTCGGTCGTTTCGCTATAAGCAGACATTTTTTTATGGGGCTTTCATTCATAAAACAACATCAAAAGTTAATTAATGTGTGGATGAGATTATTGTCCACTGTAAACAGTTGATTTAATTCTATCGACCTATTATTTTTCTATGGAATTCAATGAGTAGGTAGCTAACGAATCGACTGAAAACATATAAGTTGATAACCTTAGACATAGTGTTATTTATGAATTTGAAATTAATAAATGAAGTTGCATATTAAAGTACCTATCTATAAAAAGAAGTGGATAGAATAATTATAAAGATCAAAGACGAAACGTCAATGACGAAAACTCATACAAAATATCCAAATCAATAGCGTCAGTGATTAATGCTATCACTAAAAAGTAGGTATAATTATATCGTTATCTTTACAAGGATTAGCTGAGTCCAAAAGTGCACGAAAATATTCAAAAGCCAGTGAAATGGTAAACATATACCTAATTCAAAGTTGTTTTGAGGCTTGACATATAGAGCTACTCTACAAGTAAAGTCAATATTGGCGTGGCGTAGGTTGACCAACTCTTTCGAAATTAATGGGTTTAATGAAGGAAGGAAATTATTAATGGGTTTTTATAACTTGAAATTCCTAGTAGTTGCTCGGAGTCTGGATATGTGCCTGGTGTATGGCAATGGGCAACAGGTGTTATTACCTAATAAATTCCCGCCCGCAGAAATGGCGTCCGTTGAAATTGTGGAATTTTTATTTGATTACCTACTGAATTACCGGTAAAAATATTGTATGTATGTATATAATCCATGAGAAATCTATCTGAATTCATCCAAATCCATTCGACGATTAAAACATGGGTGAGATAAATAATTATATGTATTAAAAATAAAATTCTATTTTATAAGAAAAAGTGTTCATTTATACAAACTAACACATCAATAATAGGCTTATGTAGGATTATGTCTCGTAGTAAGTAGGTATTATTTTATTTATTTGCCTCTATTGAACGACATACAAAATGTACAGAGTACAAATGGCAAACTCAATACATAAGGCACTCTCTACCAATAATTTTGTTTAATTCTGGGACTTTCTTGAGAGATGGTAACCCTAGCAGCGGGAGATGCGCCACGCCGAAGGCGACGCGCGCTCGGAAATGGGATATTGCCAACTTTCCAGACGCCACCGCTTCAGTCCGATTTATTCGAATTTTCACCAATATAAGCACATTTCAGTTGTACACGTACATTGAGCTTCCAGTTCGGATTTGTTTTGTTATACAATATGTATTTGTTTTTTATTACTAGAAATAAACTACTTATAAATAGTTTGTAATGACAAAACTATTAGCTAGGAAGGTTAGATTAGACGCGTTAATGATAATATTGATCTGTTTGTCGACTGATTTTAGAATTGTTTTACGGAACTGTATTTTTTTCAACTTTCCTATAAGTAAGTAATCAAATTTAAGCTAGTTTGAATCGTGTGTAAATAACAAAATATGTAGTAAAATGTGAAATTAGATTACTTAAGTTCAATAAATTTGTACCTAATGTGTGTTTGTGTGAGGTAAAAAAATCATGGTTAATAGAGACGAGATAATGCTAAAGGGTTAAAAATCGAAAGTCAGAACTGGCAGAAGCACTTCACGATTAATTAAGTCAAACGGACCCGTTACTCATTAGAGCGGCGTTTATTAGCCGTCACAATACATTTAACAGGCGGCCACTTTGATGAAAAAACACTGACGCAACTCTACAGTAGGTTAGGTAGGTAACTGTTCGCGCACTTAGATCATTTCTAACCTTCACCTCTGGCGAGATAAAAACTAGTTGATTAATTTATATAAGTAGGTAAATTTTAACAAATTCAGTATCGCGTTAATTCTTAGTCTTATACCTATCATCATCATTCTCATCACAACCCTTTCTTTGTCCCACTGTTGGGCACAGGTCTCCTCTAAGAATATACCATATACATATGCTTCGAGTAAATTTTTTATTTATTTATACTATGTATGTATATATCTAATGTCGGGAAATTGATTTTGTTGCGAGGATAATAATATGTGATGGTATAAATATATTTAGGTAGGTACCTACTACATATATTCTAACATGAAGACTAATTACTATTAAATATGTATATCTAGGAATTTAGAAATTACAATATAACTTCGTTTTCTATATACATATTCATATATATTTAGGTAGGTAGGTTTCTTACTACTGCTACTTTTATAAGTAACAGAGAAAATCCTTACTACCACTACCACGACTACATTACTAAAGCTTACAACACCCTTTGTCCGTCTTCTGTTACTGCTATTTTAACATAAATGTGTGCTCACACTCATGATATAGACTAGACGATAAAACTTAAATTTCAACATTCCTAAATTGCACTAAAAACATAACGAACAACCAGTTACTAAAAAGTCAAATTTAATTCAAGTTATCCATAAATTACCATTAATACGCAGTAGATTCACTCGGTATGTACCTACGTACCGTAAACTAGTTCTATGGAGCGGTGTTAGTCGGTAACAATTAGAAAAATCGATCGGCAAGCAAACAAGTTAAATAGAACACGCTTTAGTTTTATTGGTTCAGCGCTGTAGAACATCGTCCACAATCGATTGCTATTGCTTTGTTTCAACAACGAAGTTGGAAGAGTTTTAAACCTTTAAATAAAATATTATAATATGCAAATAATGTGTTGAATGTTATAAGCTACCACTTTAATCATGCTTGCGTGTGACGTAACTTACTATAGAACAACAATGGAAAATCCGTGTTTAAAATAAAATTGTTTTAGCACATCGAATGTATGTATCTACCTTTTTTTATCGTATTTTTATTTGAATCTGTGCTTGCCATAGGTTTATAATTTTGACATTTTATTACACTAGGGTACCTATAATACAAAAGGTAGATATTACGGGGTATTGGAATGATGCTATAATTACCTCAGTAAACAATTAAATTAATTGATGGTACATTCATATAAGGTGCAGTGCCAAGGAACTAAAAACAATTTTTTACGTTTAAGCTTACACTTCACTTTATTGGTTCTTTGTTGCAGAATCTATTCCACCGATCGCTATTGCCTTTGAACACGAGAAGTTGACCTAATTAACCAACTTTTGATAGCCCTATCTATACGTTTACAGCGCGTCCAAGAAAGTAACTATGTCAGTTTTCCAAGTTACACTTTGTTTTCGTAAACTAACATAGTTTTTTTTTTTTATGCATGAGGAATAAAATATCCACTGACAAGAATAATGATTCTTGATCTATACACACATTGAATTATTTACGTCCATGTCTCAAATACGAATTTCTGTCTAATAGAAATTATCCCTATACGATAGAACCACTGCTTATATCAAGAGTCACATCAGATAAGGTCACTGACCATCGACCCAGGTTCGTTGCGTACTCATAATATTAGTTGGGGATAACATAATCTACTACTACTATTAATTCAACATTAAGTAAACAGTAATTTCTTTCGATCGGTGAGATCCAACGACCACGGTTTTAAGTTAATTACGTACAAAGTTGCTTACGTCATGACAATGTATTTAATACAATGGCTACACAGCTAGCAAGCGTTTTTTTCCTAATCGGTCATTATTAGGTCCGATATAAAAAGCTTCCCGGCAATCGTTCCAGTGAACAGCCGCGTCCACTAAGAACTTAATGTATTCATTTTACTTTTAAATCTTTCGCGTGATTAACTTTGATTGATTGCATCTAAATATTGATATTTGATATTAAAATCTGGGGGTCCGTTTAGAAAGTGACAGAGCGTTCAATGGTTAATGGGTAAAAGAGATGCAAAGCGTTGGAGGATAGCGGGTTATGTACTGCATGGCAATGAGCATTATCAGGTTTGTGCCTTGTGATTCGGAACCAAAATGAGACGATGGCATGAGCTATAGAGCTTTATAGGCGAAGGTAGGCTGAAAGAGTGAGTCGTAAAATTATGTAAACAGTAGATATATCTTATTTGTTGTAAAATATTTTATGGCCATTTGAGGTATGTGCGGTAGGATTGCAAGCTCAATTTTTAATTACCGTATAATTTTTATTTTTATTTGACTTTTAAAAAATGCGTTATATTTTATTTAATGAGTCCACATTTTATATTTTATTTTACAATAAAGTGTAAATAAATAAATAAATAAATAAAATATGGAACGATGGTGTGGATTTTTGCTGACTCCCGATTAGGGAAAGACAAATACTTACTTGTTATTTTTGTGTGAACCACCATAATTTCTTGAATCCGGGGTACTTATATTGTAGGTACTCTGTGGCCGTGGTCTGTGATGTAAACTTCTGTAAGATAAGAAGTTTCGAGCATACCGTGGAAAATAACTGGTAAGGGAAAAAATATTTAAATATTATAATTTATAAGAATAAGTTAGAAATATTTCTAACTTTATTCAAATTTAGCATGTTAGGTTATATTAGTTGTACTTACCAGTACACCATAGTTTCTACTTCGTTTACGATCAACTAGTTTAGGTATAAAGTAATTCTGCAATTATAATTAATTACAATGATGAATGAACTGAAAAACTCGCAGTAATTACGTTACTGTGGTACCTACTTATCATTTTATTTCCGTTGCTAGAAGGCTTGTAACGCTCAGATGTACCAGGGAAACATATTTCCGAGAAGATTGATAGTGATGTATGGAATTGTATTTATTTATTAAGTGTCTCGGTCCAATTTGGAGGCTGGCGCGGCCGTAGTTTCCGGTCGATTGCCGTGTTGAAGGTGATGTGCGCAGAGCTTGATGGATGAAGGTAGCGCAGGCATGCGACCGGGCCACAAGAATTCGTGTGCGTCAACACCAGTATAACTTTACCCCTCCAGCTCCTATCCACACCAAATTAATCACATCTATCCCAACACAATAAGGCCTAGATTAGAATGACAATTCAATTAGTGGACGGTTAACGTTGACCCAATCGCGAGGTAGTGTAGATGAGTCGGTGGTTATGTCACGATTTGTCATACATCGAGATGTGGTTAGAGACATCTCTAGGGATATCGTAGTGTTTATGAAGTTATGATAAAAATGTCATGGGAACGACCTAATGAATACAGAGTGGAATTGATAAGGAGATTCGAAAATGTGGGACAAGTAGGTAACTTTGCGAGAAGTGCTTTGTTAAACGGTTTTATTTTATTCTCTCTTATTATAACTATTAATGCCTCATAATCTAAGGCTGTTTCTATCACTGCGTGGTTAATTATACCTATATTTAATTACATATTTTTATTTTCTTTTCCCGCTCCCTGATCTCTATTATTTCACAAATGAATCTTATTTTTATTTTTATATTGAATAAATTCTATCCAAGCAGGTGCCACAGAAGCACATTTGACAAATTTTGTTATTAGTTCAGGCCTATTGAATTTCAGAGCACGGCAACCGTCGTCGGGAGGTACCTACTATCTTTAAAATCGCATCAATGCCCCCAGCGACAACGACCTGAATCAGAATAATTTGACAGGTGGTAGGTTCACGTTCCCCAGAAATGGTCAATGTTTAAAATGAATGTTTTCATTGTACGTAATTTGTAGTTTAAAACATTTAGGGCAGAGGGCGTTAGCGTCGCGAGTCCGTTCCGACTGGAAGCCTATTTTCGCAGCACATTACTGAGGATGAATGATTTCCTGGCCAGCCATGATTTATGCGCCGTTGTTTTGTGCGGCTACCAGCCGAACCGTAGGCTCATTACTACCAGCTAGTGACGAATGGACACTCCTTTGTGTAAAGAAAGTATCGCATTTGTCTTTCTTTGTTGTATTCGTAGCGCGATATCGCTGAATAACTCGCCTTATCGCGCTCCCATCTGCATGGAGTTACAATTAAAGTAGTACCTACTATACGTGCTATATCTAATGCAGTGGGTACCTATGGCGATAGGCGTGGATGACAGTGCAGATATTGCTTATTGTTGCATAGGAGCCGCTCCTAAAGCTTTTACCGCGCTGTGCTGTGTAATCTGAACATCGATTTACTACCTTACCCTCCTATCTGGTGTGCCTCTGAAGGCATACCAGTAGGTAGTAAGGTAGTTTTAAAACTGCTTTATACTGCAAGTCAAATGTAATTAGAAGTAAGTTTATACCAGCTCGATGCCAAAGTTATTGAATCTTAATGTGTTGTGTCGTTGACCTAGTAAAGCTAAAACCAATTTGTTCATATAACGCAATAATTTCAGTAGTTCAATTCCTAGCTAGAGAGGGTTTTTTCGAACAAATACAGACCGTTACAACTAAGTTTCCGGGGCACAATAGCTCATTTACCCGTAACCCTGGGCAGGTAACGAGCGCACCTATAATGTGGTTTGCGCAATTACTATCATCAGCCGTCGCGCTTGCTTTACCCTTGCCAGTGGATTTGTTTTGATACACAGATGCGTACTAATAAAATATTATAGGTAGTTCTAACAACATACTGAATTATATTCATGCTAAAGTCACACTACATGTACCTACGACAATACCTCGCTGTATGATCTTTACAAGAAAATCAGGGACAGTTTCTTAAAATTACATTACAAGGACGCAAGGGTACCTAAAAACAACAAGTTTTGTATGTAAGTAGGTACTTTGCGTTCTGGTGTACAATAAAGAGTATTTTACTATTATAACTATAACGTTCAACGCTAATTATCTTAATAATTCTGGCAGTAATTGTTGTTTAATTGACAGATTACAGTTTTTTTTTTTTTCTTTAACGTCATAAAATTATAATAAAATTTTAAAATAGAGTATGTAACTAACAAAAAAACTATTCTTAGATCAGCTAAATTAAAATAATTTTCGGGTTAGGTATCGTGGAAAATAATGCCATAAGTTAGTTTTTAAATTATAGTTTTATGGTAGGTATTTATTATTCTTTATTCCTTTGTACACAGGACGCCAAAAAATTATTTTGAGATTACAACCATAGTGTGCTAGAGTTTTGTTCCGGGCAGAACTGCTAATTTCGAGCTGGTATCCCTGGGCACGGGTAGGTTAACTAGCGGTGTATTATCTGTTCCTCGCGCCAATAACCATCATCAGCCGGACGCGCCACGGTTGCATTTTCCACTATAATCTTTGCTTGTTTTTGTCTACGGTTGAAATTCTAAATTTAAACCTTGTAGGTATCTCAGATTATGTATGGAAATTTTGAGGTAAGTAGATATAGTTGTTAATTCCACAAGCCAAGTGAGATTTCATTATCTGTGTGATAATCTACTCGTAGTCTCGTATATTATTTTAAACAGTAGTATCATTACTAAGAAACTCTTAAAAACTTTGTAGATTTAACTTATGTTCTAATATGGTTAAGTAGCAATATTATATATACGAATATAAAACATCATAAAACATTTTTTTTTAAATAAAAAGCGCCACCAACAGCGTATCATAACCCGAAGACAATCAATTATACGTAACACACGAAATCAATTAATAATAATACATAAATCCTACTTCACCAATGGCATTGATTGCGACGTTCGCGACCTGTCAGCCACGCCAGGTACCTACATTGATTAAAACATTCGCTAAGTAAGTTGTAATGTACCTGTTGATTTATAACTCGGACTTACTATTATCTGCCACTATCGCAATCTTGCCAGATTGGCGCTCTCGCAAGTTTCCGAGTGCGTAGACGAAGCTTCACGTCAGATTCATGACCCAAGTTTGAAGGAACATGTCTAGAAATTGTTATGATTGGAATTTGTTTGATATGAAATGTACTTTAATGTTTTGTTCAATTGAGTAGATACTAAATCGTGTTTTAATTTAATTAAAATCTTAGAAGAATATGTATTCTAGATGATTTCTTAAATATTCTACTCAGCTTGAATGAAAATTT
Source organism: Carterocephalus palaemon (assembly GCA_944567765.1). Taxonomy (NCBI): domain Eukaryota; kingdom Metazoa; phylum Arthropoda; class Insecta; order Lepidoptera; family Hesperiidae; genus Carterocephalus; species Carterocephalus palaemon. The sequence continues at coordinate 4,580,213 of OX155643.1, read as the reverse complement.
TGCAATCTTTATATCAGACGTTTGGAATATGTATTCTAGATGATTTCTTAAATATTCTACTCAGCTTGAATGAAAATTTTGCAATCTTTGTATCAGACGTTTATCGGTAATTCAACCTATTAGTAGATACCTACAATAAATCATTTGTACATTTTTGTGGTCATATTTGCTCACGTTAAACTACAACATATAATAAATTAATGTTTTTCATCATAAAATATCTATTTATAGCACTGAATTGAAATGAAGTATCGATATGATACTGATTTTGTAGAGTCATAATCATAATCATAATTTATTTGCAATAACATAGAACCGCAGGCTTTTGATATTCTTTTTTCGTATTGGTCAATATTTATAGTTTACAGAGGTACCTACATGTGTTAGTCTAATTGTTTTTGAGGACAATCCTGAAAATTCTTTGTTTTACTAATTTACATATTTTTTCATTCCTATATCTATAGGTACTTACTTATTAGATTAACGAAGATATAGGCGATATGCCTGTGCATAGAATTAAAGTAGATTATACGTAGCTTATGTTATGTAGGTAAGTGCTAACGTACAATTTATCACGATATTGATGATTCTCGAACGCCCGTGAGCAGGGACGTATTCAATTCGATTTTATTTAAAATTGGTCTTTTTAGCTATTCGTTGCTCTCGAGCTAACTAGAGTTATTCCAACTTCTCTGTTGCTAGGTAGTAATGTCAGAATACTTCGTTTTATGTTCCAATAGACTAATTATAATTAATATTATAAAAATCAGTAATTGATATTACATAGGTAACTCCACCAATCCGCATAGGAGCAGCGTGGTGGAGTATGCTCTAGGCCTCCCGCAGGTGTCTGTGGGGGAGACCCGTGCCCAGCAGTGGGACGTCTATGGGTTGTAGCAGCAGGTAACTTACTGTTGTGTAAGTATAAATAAAGTATCGATATCTTTCTATATCAATTTCATTTATTATTGAAAAAATAACTTCCTTCTTAGGATCAAAGTACGGATTGCGTGATTCCCGTGTTTCATAATTATACTGATAAACTGATATACAAAATGGGTTTTGCATGTTAGTAAATTGATTGTGTTATCACATTTGTATCTACTCAATGCGCATTATATAGTTATTTCACACCGTAACTTACAATGTGCCACAAGGAAGGAATACTTTTAGGGTTGTCTGCACTTTTATCAAAAACCTTCGTTTAGTTATCTATAGTATAGTACAGAGTAAAGTATGATTAAATTAGTAAAAGTGTTATTACAGGGGTGCAAATGCTACCACAGCCGATTCAGGATACCAAATGCACGCTTCCAAATGCACATCTACTGTAGCGTAGTTAGTATGACTAATATATATATTATTATATATGATACACTAGCCAAAATTTGCCGCAAGATTATCAATTCTATTAATGATTATAAAACGTTATTTAGATAGAAGGTAGTGGTAGCCCTATTTAATGAAGCACTTTATTTACATTGTTCTAAGTTTTACTCATATATTTGGACCGGTGGTCTTATTATAATAGAAAACACGTTCGGTGATGGTTGTTAGAAAAATACAGTACTTTTATTACGTATGCATTAGTCGTCGTTGGTTGTAATGATTATTATATAGTGATTCCAGTAAATTGAAATGTATTTTAATTGGAGTCGGATCGGAACGTTAGTGTGGTAACAAAATTACACGCATCGAGTAAGCTAGGGTTCCCCTACTAGGTATAATATTAATTGAATTTAACTGTGATAATAACGTAACGGCGTTGGATGTGGTTGGAAGTTTGATCCGTGATTAACTATCTAACTAAGTGACTATCATAAATTATAAAATATTCATTTGTTTTTTATATAGGTACATATCACCAACTCAAATATCTATATATATAAAAGGAGAAGGTGACTGACTGACTGACTGACTGACTGACTGACTGACTGACTGACATATCAACGCTGGGCCTAAACTATATGGGCTAGAAACTTGAAATTTTGCACAGGGGTTCCTCTTATAACGTAGGGGAGCACTAAGAAAGGATTATTGAAAATTCACCCCCTAAGGGGGTAAAATGGGGGTGCAAAGTTAGTATGAAACTTTGCCGTTTTTGAAGTCAAGTGGGCAACCCGCACGCGAGTAGACGTCGTTAATGGGTCTAATTCTAGGCGAGCGAAGCTGCGGGCGTCCACTAGTTGTTACATAAATCACATCGACTAAATGCAATTAATTCATTAAAGCTATATGTTGATTTAAATGGAATGAATAAATACTATTAAGTCTTTACATTAGATTATTATATAGGACTATTATTAAATATGTTTCTTATATCTTTATATACCAACCTGGCGAGTAGGTATACTTTGATAAACTAGCCAACGTTGTATCGAAATACGACTTGTGAGGTGGCAGTATGTTGCTTGGCTTAGAGTGGGTATTTTGTTATCTTGTTTTGGTTAAAATATGTTATATAGTACTTATGATATTTGTTATATTATGGGTACGGTCCGTCCCTGGTATAGTCGTTCTTGCATTTTTCCCGCACAGCGTAATGCTCGGGTCACGCGCGGTTATGTACGCGGCTGCTGGCGCCAATACAATCATATAGTATAATCAAATAACAGTGGGTTCACTTTATACAGATTATCTAAGTGAAGACAGCCCAGTGTCTAAATTCAAGCGGCATACACAAATGTTCTTTTTTTCATTTATGTGATTGAGGAATTTAATGTCACCTGGTGACGGTGCAAGAATAGAACTTCAATCAATAGATACATGATTGAATATTAGACACTTAGATTAGACAGGTATACTTTCCATAGTTTGTTTGTAATTAGAATGTGTTTCGTATAAAGAGGTGGCATACATGTGAGCTAGACTAATGAGTAACAATTAGAGTTAACTAATATGTATATAACTAAAACAATATCTCACATTGAGTCTTACAAAGGTAGATTAAATACCTGTCTTGAAGTGCAGATGCAAAGAGTGGTGTGGTGAGTAGGCATAAAACAGATCGTGTTAATACTGTTGATCCCTCTGCGAGTATACCCCTCCCATAATGCCGCGCGCCGCTTTTGTCGAGATTGTGGGGTCAGCTGGACCGCCGTTACCGACTAGTAATTTCGCGACGGTTCCTACTACGTAGAACCCAATAAATCTAACCTTGTAAAACAATTTACGTTGGAAACCCGGAGCAGCTGATGTCGGCTAGATCACGCTTAATGATAGACATCGTGACCAACGTACGGTTATTAATTATTAAAATGATCATGGCGTCTCATATGTAGCCCGTGTCGTGCCCAATATTACCGTATGTGAGATACAATTGTCATGATTCTAAAGATAAACCGCGTTTCTGTTATTGACTCACCTTTAGCATCTCGGAATAGCAAAGGACAAACTACTCTAAGGATAAATGTGATAAAATGATAACCTTTATTGTGCTAATGGAAGGGGATACGGGTCGCGCGATCTACCTACATTATTCAATTAAGTTAGACAAAAGATTTTATCTAGTTGGCCACTGATTTTTGATTGTGTTGATAATAAATTATTAAAATATACAATTGCAGATATTATCAATGTTGTGTTGCAAAACTGTTACTGGTAGAGCACCGGCGTACGTGCGTAAGATCAATTGAACCGATCAGATCTAGACTATCTCTGTATTAATGAAGGTGCCCATATTGCCCACTTGATTGAGTCACTAGAATTTTATTGTCGGTTGATTAGTCTAGGTACTTGTACACTTATTTTAAGTAACACTGGTCAATTTTCTTGATCGACAGTTGTTAACTACACATGATAGGTGAATGAAAGTAGATACCTTCAAGTGTTAGTGGAACCTCAATTTGATTATAACTGTAATTAAAACCTTAGTTGGACACTTTAAGTTTGGGTAGTAGCAAGATTGGCTGTGCACATGTTAGGATGTAGTCACATTGTACAAAGATCTAGATGCCATTTTAAAGCGAACTCTATGGATGGATGATCGTTTGATCGCCATGCGCGCTAATAAGATTTGGGTTCTCTTGCAGCATCGCGAAGTATAACTAGCTACCTATTAGTCTTTAGTGTCTAGTGACTTTTTATAAGACAGGCCCGTTGGCGCAATCGGTAGTGACCCTGTCTGTTGCGCCAAAGGTCGTGGGTTCGAATCCCACTCAGGACAAATATTCGTGTGACGAACACTTGTATTTGTTCTGTGTCTGGATGTCTATATTATCTATTTAAGTATGTATTTAAAAATATCTATGTATGTATATCAGTCTCTGACACCCATAACACAGGCTCGCGCCTACTTTGGGGTCAGATGGCCGTGTGTGAGAATGTCCAAGATATTTATTTATTATTATTATTATTTATAAGATATTTGAGCAACCTAAGCGCGTCAAACGTATATATATGTATCAGTCTCTGATATATATTACAGGCTCGCGCCTACTTTGGGGTCAGATGGCCGTGTGTGAGAATGTCCAAGATATTTATTATTATTATTATATACAACTTCGAACCAGGTGTACCATAGCCACTTGTCTGTCTGTCCGCTACCTAATTGTAATAAAAAAAGCTAATAATAAAGAGTCGTGGCCATCAGTAGAGAGCTGTCAGGTCAAATGTAGTGGAAGTTTGAAGAGGCATGCGTACGCGGGCGTGCGCGGGCGGCGCGCGGCGCTTTTGATCCCGGCACAAGTGTAGCGTGACATACCGGCCCTGCGGTCGCAACTACAGTTTTTAACGGATCTATGAACTCTTTTAAAATCTAATACGCCACGCTTGTCTAAAGTTTTTATATTTAGTTACTGTACATATAGAGTTACGGAAAAGTAAGGTCGGTAGGCTGACTAGATCGATTTAAACTGATTTATGTTAGGTTAGGAAAAGAGTTAAATTTATAGGTCTCTTCAGCCCTTACTTACTGAACTTGGAGGTGACTTCTTTGCCGCGATACTGCCCATGAGTTTTGTCTCTTTTCTTCCATTTACCTACTTGTTTCCTACTAGAGGGAAGATCTGAATTAGTCTAGAGGTTGCTGAGTCACAGCCACAAATCCTTTCTCTACTACGTGGGATATCTGATTGCAGACCACGGTATTTTAAGATAAACTATATCCAAATAAGGTCCATTTAATCATACGTCACAGACAGATCTCGTGTCTTTTCAATTACTCTTTTATTGTCAAGGACCTATGCATGTCCATGTCTATGAGAGAGTTGAATCATAGGGCATCCATTTTTTTAAATAAATAATTTAATTTGGTCACCTGTATCCCCAGATCATTATTACGTTATAATTCCTGCTCTAAGTCAATTTTTTTTAAAACAAATCCCCGAATTCCTACTTCCTTCCTTAGTCGGAAACGGAGAGAGCCATTGACAAAGATTGGAACAATGAAAATGTATTAAAATGCAATAACAATAAAATTCGTGTCCGGACATTAGCGATGTTAAATTATTCTCCAAACGCCACTTAATGAGAAGTGATGGGTTCGTATGAAAATAAAATAAAAACACAATGTAGCCACCCTGGGTTCCAGCGATGCGCATTGCGTATGCAGGGCGCATGCACTTAAAATTACATGTCCTGTATGCAAAGAAATTCCTTTCACGGTGTCGTTGCAACCGAGAAGAAATCGTTGCCTCATCCACTTACTCGTTACTCCGTTACCCTTTATGCCATCGTAACAATGAAAATTCAAAATGGGATACGATACATAAAATAAAACCGTTTAATATCACTGATTTGCTGACCATGAAACCAGTTACAACATTTATGAATAAGATTATCAGATTTGTTTCTACGAGTAGTAGATATAAACGTCTGATCTGATTAACTTATGTTCTTTATTATAAAATAATTGTAAAAAATAGGTAGGTATATTATTGTATATTATTAGGTATATTATTGTATGAAACATAAAAAATTGAATTGAACATTCCAATACAGTTGTACCTACCATGGACATTTTTATAAAATTTTATAAAAAATTACATCTTCGATGTAACAAAGCATCAATAAAGATGTCCATAAGTAAAGTTTTATGACTTCGCAGAAACGAGGTTTTTTCGGATTTATGTAAACAAATTGAAATATTTATTTAGAACACTCCCAAGATTTTTAATTTTGTGGCTTCTATACCATATTCATACTACATCAAATATAGAGTCAAACGCTCAAATACAAAAAAAAGTGATAGCACCCTTAACGCATTCAACAGGTGGTAGAATCTGTAATTCCACCATGTATTACCTGGGCTTGACAATAGTCCAACTAATAAATTTTAAAAGCTTATTTGATTTTTATGTGGTTATGTGTTCTTAATACATCTTTTTTTGCGGTGCGGCGGAGGTGTGTGTCATTGTACTTAAACACGAGATAAATCCTTGGTTACTGAAGCTAGATTGCACAGGATTTAAAAAGTTAGTTTCAAAAGAGGTTATCGCTGTCTAAGAGCTGTACTGCAGCCTAGTGATCATTGAAGTACATTGAATAACTATGACGTCAGCTCTAGGTACTTTTGGTTCACATAAAAGTAAACATATTCATCCAGTTTTGATCCAATTACCATAAAGTTGTAGATCTTAACAAAGAATAGATAATCGTACATAGTACATAGATAATAATAATACCTACTCATATTCTTAAACTATTGGATAGACGTGGAAAGAGCAACTTTGAGCTCATTAAAAACCGGTTCTATAGCCAATTCACCGAACAATCGGACTGCCCGTTGCTTAAATCGTTTCTCGATGAATTACTTATTATTACCATACGTGTTTATTGATATAAGGAAATTTGAAAGGCGTTTGTAAACCTATACAGCGAGGCATCTAAAAGTAACTTCATAACTTAACTAATCATCTTACCACTCGACCCAGCTCAATTCCAATTAACTTCACTTTACATATTCCGAGAATGTATGCAGACTTTTGCTCCACACTCCAAGTAGTTTTGTTTTGTTGTTACAATACCTAAATTCTAAAAGTAAATGCAGTATAACATGCCATATTACTAGTATGTATTATCAAAAACATCATATAAATGTACCTTAATATGTATTTATTTAAATCTTCGACTCGTTACTCTGTCAAAGCGTTCCTACGATGAAAATGAAAAAAAAGCTTTATTGATTAACAAAAGTGACATTACATGATAGTGGCAAGAATTACTGGGTACTCCAACGATGTAGTAATTTTTGAACTTCTCGTTTGATTCGTTTATTCTCGTGTAACATGGATTTATCCAAAGCTAATTTTAAGATGTCTCCTAAATAAATAGCTGCTAATTTAAGATGTCTTTCTAAATAAGACAGTGTAATACCTCTCGCTAGTCTCGGTCCGGCACTGCATTCGACATAGTAGTTGTTATTCCCGTCACCTGCCACCCGGCGCTCGGCAGCCACCCGTGATCATAAGAATCGTAATATAAAAGCATTATAATCCAATCAGAAGGTGACGTGAGGTGTGACCGCCCGCGAGCTCCGTTTGCCATTCGGTACGCGATTGTGGCGATCGTTAAACATTTTTTGGTAACAAGTAGGTACACTGGAAAGAATTAGAAGGACACTCTGTAGGTAGGAATCGTCTCTGTTACGTAAATGTTTACGTTGGCGCGTTGTGTGGCTCAGTTTTATGGCTCAAACCAATACGAAGTTGAATGTTTGATCTTCAGAATCAACTTAAAGCATACTCTTCAAACTAAGTATTAGGTACTTACTGATACTCTCATAATATCATACCAGAAAGGGAGAGTTGACATGACATTCATCAGACGCCTCTTTGAGGATCAGCTCATACCTATGTTCTCGATTAGGTACGATTTACAAGAATATCTTTATAACTAGTAGACAATTTAATTGAATTTAACATTGAATAGGTGTAGTCGTTTGTGTAGCGGTCGCAAAAACGACTGGTAAGCTAGGGTTGGGTAACACCTATTGTTTTTTTTTAACCTCAAATGCCTGGTAGCAGCTTGGAATCTGGATTTGTGCCCGGTGTGTGGCAATAGGCTCACCACCTTACTATATAGAGGAGCTAATCTTGGTGTAAGTTAGTGTACTGCAACACACATCTGCTAACCCCCTCGGGGAAATACAGGCTTGATGTTATGTGTTATGTGTGTTTTGTTATCGTTTATTTTTAAAGACAAAAAACATGGGCACGTTCATCGCTTCGTAAACGATTATGAAAATCGGAATTTTGTCCGCTAAGCCGACATTTTTGAACAGACCTTAAATTTTAAAGTTGGTAATTTACATGCTCTTGTATAATCCAGACTGTCGCATTCCGATGGATAACCGATTTAATTGGGAAATTGATTTTTTCTCTGGACTCTTGTCCATTGACGTTGTGAATAAGAATGTGTTTTATTTAATTTCGTTTTCTGTTACAATTTTGCCACATTTTTACGTGCGTTTAGGTAAATTACTTTAGGGTAGACTGGGATAGATACCGCGGTAGGGTAGACCCCTTATTTTCAAAATCTTAAATTCCGGAAAACGCAAAATATAATTATTTATTTATTTACTATATAATTATTAATCAGATAAGGAGCGATTTCGCCTTACATTTCAGTACCTACCCGCAGAACAGAAGTGCGTATGATTTTCTCCGCGGACGCGACTAAGTTTTCAAAGTTTCAACGTAAGTATGACTTTATAAGTAGTGATAAATTGCGCTCAATTTTTATTATGTCAATATAATGGTTCCTTAGCACCGAGATGTAAATAATCTCTCTTTAGCTTTAGCCCTGTATTTTTATGAATTATATAAGGGCATCAACCCCGGTCAAAAAGGATAGTTGACCCAATTTATTGCAGCATACATAGGGTGTCCTTAGTGGCTTCTTCATTCTTCTTCTTCTTCATATAATTTTAGCGTAATTTTGAAATGTTTATTATGTTCTAGTATAGGTCAGCCAAAATTCCTGCAAAATCCATATTTACAAAAACAATTATGTTGGTATGTATTAATATCATGGACATTATTACATACATCTGACCTCAAATGAAAAAATCTGAAAATCTGAATGTTTGTCCTGACTGGAATGCGAACCCACGACCCCTGACGTAACAGGCAGGGTCACTAACGATTGCGCCCGTCAAGATTAAATATTAGCTATATTCGTAGGAATGGTGGTTACTTAATAGATCTAAATTTAGGAGGTATCTATCCCAGTTTTACCCTAACCTTGGAAGTAACTTGCTGCTGAAAACAAAGTATGTACTTAAAAGTAAAAGATATGAAGATATTTATTCTGGAGTCATTCTTAAAGGCTTATATCTAAAATATCTGCATGTTCTAGTTAGATGGAACGTGGTTTCGGATAGCTCAACGGTTACTGTACATGATATCCATGTCAAATCTTGAAGCTGCAATCTGTGATTTCAGGGTAGCTATCACAAAACTCTACACTGTACAGTAACACAGACCTACAGTCTGTCGTTAGTCCCTACTAATCTATGTTTAGTGAATCGTAGCCAAGTTAGTAGGCACCTAAAATACTCAGCGTCGATACGGCGATCAATAAATTAAAATTAATTCGGCGCGCGAACGAGGCGATCCGATACGCGATACCGACGCCTACATTTATCATTCGCTAACACGTCGGACATTTCACAAGGGACTCTGCTAGCGGAATATGACCCTTGTATCAACAGACAAAAGGACTACCAGTTTAGTGATGATCAAGCACGTAATGATCCGCCAAACAACAAAGGATAACACGTCTAAAGACAATAAGTGGAAGGGATATGTTGGCATGCGTGCTAGTGATGTTATGTGATCGCGTACCTACTTGTTTAGATGTTTACAATTTGTCGCCAATTGCGAATCACTGCAAACCCTATCTTGAATCTAAGTATAATCTTATCCAAATCAATGACTTAATTACCTGATAGGTAATCATAAATAAGTAGGCAAGAACACGTTTTGTTGGAAGCTAGGTGTTGCTTGCATACACGTTAATATTTACGAGTATAAATTGCTGACATTCAAATATGATATATATAACAATAATTTGTGGGAAGTACGGAAATATACCTACACCTAGAATTACGCTAGGCAATATATATCGAATTCTGTAGTCTAGCACAGCACTAGGCTAGTCGTAAAGGCGCGGACACACGCACAACACATTCTGATGCGGCCGGCGTCCGGCGATCAGCGTCCGGCGTCCGCAGACTGGACGACGCTGTTCGCGGCCTTGACGCTCAGTGGGAAGATATGCCTCCATCATTAATATTCACCACTAGCCTATGCCTTCGACGTCGTTCACAGTATGAATAAAGAGTTCAGAGTCCGAAGCCTTAGCGAAAATAGCTGTGCCGACTGTAAGCACGAGTAAGTTTCATATCTAACAAAGTTATGATAACGTTCGCATTTAGGTATAGAAAAACAAATTAAACTGATATTATTGCCATTAGTTAGGATCATCTCGGATTGATAATGTTTACAAAATCATAAATTGAAGCTCGCGTCTTATAAGACATGTAACCTCTCTTACGTCTTAAATGATATCACAAGTGTTTCTCCAGAAAAGCAAATAATATAAATATTTTATACTACTAAAAATGCAAACAATACTTTATATGTAATGAAAAACGGAAAGACGACCTATAAAGCAGAGTGCATACTTCCAGGTGCATACTTATAGTCCTTCGTAGTGTTTGAGGATGCCGCATAAACAACTCAAGCAATTTTCAATCTTAATATTTCATGTTTAAGGATTATATGGTGCGTCATCTTATTCTGAAAGGGGCAATTCCCTGTAAAGGTATGAAAGGAGGGATCGTTTGTATAACCACGCCTTAATGCTTTGTGGATGTTTTAAGCCAGGGGCGGAAGTTAATGCATACGAAATACATGTTTAATATATTATTCATATGAATGCGCAATTCCGTTCACTTTAAGTAGGCTAAGTGTTTTCTTACTATTGCACTTTTTGGCTGCTTTATTTTATGAATATTATTGTTCATTTATTATGCTTTGCAAATACGCGTAATAGTTCTAAAGAATAAGGAATAGATATAAATGTTCTTGGGATTTGATATAGGTAAGGTACATAAAGTAACTATCGATTAAGTTAAATTAACAGTATTGTTATGTCATGAAGTTTTAAATAGTATTATTTTGAAAAGAATGTTTGACATTCTTTTCAAAATAATACTATTTAAAACTTCATGAAAAAAACACAATATAAAAGCAGACATCGATGGTAGTGAGTGGGACAGTTTAGCATTGTGGAAAAGTTTTGACGAAGGGGGTTGCATAAAACCGTTACAGCGAGTAAACATCAATTTTTACAACACTTGCTGTGCCGGTGGTGGCGATAAGATCTGCTTCTGCATCTGCCGCAGGGGTTGGGGTTTATTCCGGGGTTCAGCGCCAGCTGTGGACTGTGAGAACTGGCTACTCATAGTTAGGATTTTTTTATCTTCGTTTGAGTGTCTGCATTATTTGTTTTTCAGTTAAAGGTTTAGTAGATCATGTTGCTCCGTAGTTCAGGTAACTAATTTATTTGTGTAAATTAAATAACTAGAACAGATTTATTGTATGTATGTACAAAGGAGAAATATAAGTAACGCAGAGAAGGAAGTGAAGGTAAACAGAATTAATGGAAATATGTTACAAGGATTTCATAAAACGACCAAAATAAATAACTTATTTCAGACGCCATTTGCTGAAACGCTTTGTTTGTTTCTATCTATACATGCAGAAGATTACAATTATTGTTCTGTGTAGGTCATCCATTGATAATGTATGCATTTATTCATAACAAACGTTAAAGATAAATGAACAAAATGGGATTTCTAATTCAATTTCCTGCGTTTTATTGCAGTATGAGTTTTTGTTTTCTATTAACCACTATGAAAGCACTATAGCCCCATACAATCAGGACTTAGTGGCATAGAAACAGCGTATCTAGCACAATGGCCGAAACTTGCAGCCTTATAATGAATAAAAACTGCTGGCTGGCTGGTACCACGTAACGAGAACTTACAGGGCGCAAAGGGTCGTTTGTTCGGGTTTAAGAGGGGTTTATTAAAATGTCGCATAGAAGTTTGCAGTTTGCGAGAACGTGGTAGAGGGCAGGTAGGGCATGTGGCGAGATGGTGCGATAACAGGAATTATTCATACGCGCGTTATCGGTCCGCCATCGCTGGTGCTATTGTGAATGCGCGAGGGGTGGCTCCCGGTTGTCGTGGACGCTGTCAAAACGTTGTTGTGTGTACTCGGCCTAATGTGACGCCGGTCTGGATTGATTATTATTTTAGTGGAGAAATTTGGTTAAATGAATTCTTTATTACATTCTTTTAAATATTCGATTAGATGTAAGACACTATACTATGGGTTTTATAAACAAAAAAAAATTGAATATGAAGGTTTCACACACAATTATTTTTAAATAAGTGCGAATAATGCAAACAAGTTAACACACTTACAATACTATTAGCAATCTAAAGTACTGTCTGAAATTTCCTTATGTCACCAAAGTTTAATTAAATGCTACTGGTAAATAAATTATTCTTAGAAAACTAATTTGTGTCATGCTTTGTATTAAAGTTTCCTACAATAAATAATATAAATTAGTTTTCAGAACTAACGCCATTCCCCCGGGGATCCCCCATGTTAGGGCGCATGATACCATCAGCCTGATAATCTCAGTCATCGACACCTGGTTCGCGCAATGCGGGCGCATCTATGGACTATGGACGCTCTGCTGTGCACGTAGCATTATAATCAGTACAGTGAATAGAAAAGGTCTGGATATTATCGACGTTTATTTCATTCTTGATCAATTTTTTTAATTCGATAAGATAATCATGATGTATAAACACAGTTTTAAACAAATATTTTTAGAATTGCAGTTAAAATGTATTGATGTATTTAAGTTCCATAAAATATGAGTAGCATCAACTTTGTGAACCGGCGGTAGATAAAAAATGTTATGACGTTCATTAAGCGTATACAAAATACCATATAATGAAAATAAATGAATCTGAATCTGAATCTACAGTAAGTACCTATGCTTCGAAGACCTGCTCCAGCTTTCTATTGTACCCACTCTCACCCTTTTTTTCAGAGTGTGCAAAGACCAAAACAGAACCATCTGTTAGTTTTAGCTCATCTATCCATCGCCTTAGTTGAAGATCTTCGTAGGTAGGCAATCTAAGTTTATGATTCAAAAATTTAACTGTTAATAACGATAATATTAATGTGTGCTTCAGATATCGTATTGTTAACTAGTGGACGCCCAGCAGCTTCACTAAGGAATTAGACATAACAAGCGTAGTTTCGTTTACACCTAGTAATATTATATAGCCTATGTGACTTAGTGAAGATGCAGCTTTCTAATGGTGAAAGAGTTTTTGAAATCGGTCCAGTAGTTTTTGTGTGAAAACATAACAAACAAATCTTTCCTCTGTATAATATTAGTATAGACTACGTATAGAGATTAGGAGTGCAGAAAATCATCCCAGAGGTAAGCCTAAAACCAATTTAAAACATCCTCCATGATGTTTGCCATGGCGGGTGAATATCAAAGTTAGTAAGGGCTTAGGTTAACTTAGACCAAATATACCTAATATGCTTAAACTTACTATACGTAGACTAACTTGGTAGGTAAGGGAATAAGGCCAATAGTTTTTGATCTATCAAGCATCGAATTAATGAACAAGTATGGCTGGACGCACGCCAGTCACAGTTATTATCACAGTAGTAGGCACTACATAGTAAGTTTGTTATTTCTGTTGGCTAATAAGATATCATGACTCGACATGCATGTAGATTTAAACATGGGTTTCCGGGCAAATAAGTTGCAAACCGGCTATTAGTTTCCCGCGGTTAGCCACGGGAAGCACCAATGCTTGTACTCGTATGTGCCCTTCCCATACTCTGCCCATAGGAAGCGTAAGGGATGGGCCCCTCGCGAACCCGCCAATAGTCGGCCAGTTATCATTACTGTGACCACCCTTGCAATCAAATGTACCCGTACATATGTTCGACTTCACTTTTAAATAATAATTGTCGAAACAGTAAATTGAAAGGGGAACGTGTAACGAATAAAATGCACGTTGTGGGGAAAAATTCCATTAAAGTGAGTCATTAATAACGAACCTTACTGACAAACTATAGCATTTACTTTAATGAAATCTCTTCATTCAGTATGTTATACAAAATAAGAACTCGGTACTATACATACCAACTACCAACCCACATATCAATCAATCAGTATCACTCAATACATCTTTCCAACTCGCCTACAATCTAGAAACTTAAAAGGTATGACATTAATTTGTACGCAAGTAGGTAAATTGCTTGAGTACATCGTCGAGGCGGTTACGTACTGAGCAAGCACCTATTTAAGTAATGAAATTTCCACTTGGCCTACTATTTTAATTACCCGTTGTTATGACAGGGCGCTTCTGTAATATTTCGGAAAAGATCGCTTCTTCACAGACAAGACCTGAGCGAAGGTACCTACCCATTATATATTTATTAAATACGCATTAAAGTTGAGTATTCATGTTTACAATTACGTCTACTTTTTCGACAATGAAGATGTCGTGTGAAATAGCGGCTGTTACATTCAAATGATATTAATTTCAGAAAGGCGCGCGGGGCAAAACGCCTTCGAAATTGTCAGCCCTAATGACGGTAGCTATGACTGCGTGTCGACAGATTTTTGTCAGCGTTTTAATGAACAAAAGTTAAACTATCAGAGATCCAGCCACTTGAACTTGAATTGAAAACGTTGTTAAGTAAAATTACCATAAAAACCTACAGTTAATTTAACAGGTTCCTGTTTGAGTAGGAAGAAATATTTCTGTAATGTTGAAAGTTTTCTGTCATTATTCACTTTGTGCGGAATTAGACATTGCATGAAAAACTCTACCGGGTGAAAGTCATCTCATGGAAAGGAATTAACGGATAAATAGTATTCCATCTTACTACTTATATATTATGTATTATCCATTACATACAGTTTCAATTTGTTTTTTTTTTTTTAATTTGGCATGGTGGATACAGAAACATTGAGATTTATACACGAACATCCAAACTACAAAAATATTCAGAAAATTTTAAAGTTCCTTCTTACGTATTAGATTACTAGTGGACGCCCCGCAGCTTCGCTTGCGTGGAATTAGACATTCACTAACTTCAAAAACGGCAAAGTTTCATACTAACTTTGCACCCCCGTTTTACCCTCTTAGGGGGTGAATTTTCAAAAATCCTTTCTTAGTGCTCCCCTACGTTATAAAAGGAACCTCTGTGCAAAATTTCAAGTTTCTATCCCTTATAGTTTAGCTCGCGTGGAATTAGACGTAACATAACCTAAATACAAATTGAAATAATGTAGGTAACGAAAAACTTTTATACCTACTAACTTTGCACCCCCCTTTTACCCCCCCTTAAGAGATGATTTTCGAAACTCAATAAAAAACCTTCATAGGTACTGAATTTCATTCGAATAACATCAAAAACGGCAAAGTTTCATACTAACTTTGCACCCCCCGTTTTACCCCCTTAGGGGGTGAATTTTCAAAAATCCTTTCTTAGTGCTCCCCTACGTTATAAAAGGAACCCCTGTGCAAAATTTCAAGTTTCTAGCCCTTATAGTTTAGGCCCTGCGTTGATATGTCAGTCAGTCAGTCAGTCAGTCAGTCAGTCAGTCAGTCAGTCAGTCAGTCAGTCACCTTCTCCTTTTATATATATAGATGTATTCTGTGGTATTAGTTACTGAGCTTGGTTTGAGTACCAACTGTTTGAAGCTAGTTACAGGTTAAGCGTCTTAACAACGGTCTTTTAGCAACAAATATTTGTTGTTTTCCGGCTGTACAGTTACTGGCCGCTAACATATTATTGGGTTTCTGTGCAGGTCGGACGCTAAGCGGCAGCAGCGGGCAGGTGTGCCGGCCGCACTTCCACACGCCGCTGCACCCCTGGTTGGACTCCAAGGCGCTGGGAAGCGGCTGGGGCGGCGGCTTCCAGCAGGACGCCCCCGCCGACAAGCCCCTCTCCCCGGCCCAGCACCACCACCCCCATCCCCTGTTCTCCTTCCCCCCCACGCCTCCCAAGGACTCCACTCCCGACTCGGTCGCGGCTGCCGCACTAGGACAGCAGGACTACCAGGCGGCGGTCGCGCACGCCACCGCGATGAGCGTCGCCTTCATGCAGCAGCAGCAGGAGCTGCCGCTGTGCGGGGACGTCAAGCCCATGATGGGCGCCCCGCCGTCCAAGCAACGCGAAGGTGCGCAGCCGGACTCGTGCCCTCAGGAGAACCAGTCCTCCGGAGAGTACAACGCGCAATACAACGCCGCCGGCGGCGACTACTACGGCTACCAGGGCAAGGGTTATAACGGGCAGCAGCAGAGCAAGCCCCGGCCCAACAAGACGCGAACTAGCGCCGGTGAGTCCGGGGACGAACGCACTGCACCGCTCTCGCTCGCACTAACACGATAAAGATATCGCACCGGTTTATCCGACCATGTTGACCGACCAATAACCCAAATACTATAAATAAATATATAGACACTTTTATTGATTAAATAATAAATAATTTTAATTTTCAAAAATAAAAAATAAATCGAAACAAGTAACAATCAATTTTGAAGCATCATTTAATGCCTGATGCATGAGATGAGCATAGGCTTCAGTAGAGAAAAGCACCCTTTGTCTTCTTCTGGAATCTATATAAGTTGTAAGATAAAATGAGAAGTATATTTTCTTTTGAAGATTATACAGGGCCATTATATTGATTAACTTACAAGCATACAATCATGTCGATACTTTGTGCATTCAGGCTGTGAATAAGCGTTTACAAAATCAAAATGGCTGCCACGATGGTCCGTGTAATCTCGTAATTAGAACTAGTTCAGATTGTCTCATCGACAATCGTGTTTCACTATTTCGATAAACTGTTTTCCGAATGTATTTCGTTTTGCAAGATTAGCGTTATGAAATGGCGCCGTCAAAATGTTAGTCGAGATGTGGTCGGATAAACGTGGTTTTAATATGCACAGGGGTGGTGGCAATAATGGTATCGGTGGCCGTCGCTGCTTACTAACAGGCTAACAGCTAACATCGGTGAAGGCTCTACTAATATGTCTAGCTATTCTAAATTTAAATTAAGAAACGACGTGTTACATATGATAAATCTCCGACAAGAATAACTCTAAAAAATCTACAAAATTAGTATTCAAACTCGCAACACTCATTCTGGTGCTTTCGGTTTTAAAATAAAAACAGAAGAGATTTCTTCATTGATAATAAGCAGAAATTAAATAATTCCAAGTGACAGAACACAATTATAACAGTTTATACAATTTCAGCGTCGTACTTCCGTAAGTAGGTTTTAAAATTAGATTTGTATCAAAAACAAACAATGATTCTGATATTTACACCCATTACCCAAGATTGCCATCTAATTCTGAACTTCTAAGCTTCCCAGATGTTTGAGCTTTTCATTGTTACATGTGAACGCCGAAGACCTTTGGCTAAGCCGTTCCCATTGCCTAATTGCGACTCCATTGTTCACAATAATTAAACTAACGCTCTTGACTAGGTTTCTATTTAATTTTTACGACAATTTTCGAAATTAAAATCTTATGAAATCGCAGCTCCTCTTTGCACTTGTTTAGTATAAAATGTTGTCATAGTATTTTCGTAAGTTTCTCTGTTGGCCTTTGTTATGTAAATGTATGCAAAATAATATAAATTTTGCACATTTTTTAACTTACTTCATTTGTTTAAAGTTTGGAGCAATCTGAACATAAAAATAACTTTTATGATTTGAATTGTTTACTTAATACGTAAATTACATCAACGAAGTGTTTTCATTTTATACACGTGAATTTAAAATATGATATTGCATCACATTTTTCCTAGTAGTAAGGTATTGTTTTATAAAACGTATGTTGAGTTAAAAAGATGTAGAGCAATGTAAATGTCGCCAGCAACGACTTACGGATTCGAAACGGTCAGCCTCGTTCGAAAGCTCATAGTCGCTTAGCGTACCATGGAGAGACACTTATGTAGGTATTGGGCAGGCCACATAGTTTCAAAGTTAAATGGCGAAATGTTCCTAAAGCGCCAGATTAAATTGTATTTAAGTAGACCAGAGTGAAAAAGTGAAGGATGTCAGAATTAAATAATGACTTTGTATTTATGTATGTATGTATGTACCTAATAAGTACCATTACACATGTAATGTAGGTAGGCGCTGTAATATCTGTTGTATATTAGGTCAAGTAAACGAAACTTAAGGAATACAATTAAAACTTAGATACGGTTATATTGTTCGACTGACCTTTAATATTAATGCGACCATTGTTTTGTCGACAATTGGATGCAAAGTTTTCGCAATCAGCACTGAGCGTACATTAATATGACGAATGTATTATATATACTTTGCGTATTACTCAACAGTAATTGTATTAGGGGCACAAAGCGGCTGCTTTATTTTATACATAAATATGTAATTATAACTCTCATAGCTTTGACAATGGACGGGAACGAACCCGCCACTAGGTTATTGTCTCTCATTACGGGCCGAACTTACATTATGTACGGCTACTAATGCTAGAACGAATCAAGTTACCACCGTCATTATGTTTATTCAATATTTTGTGAAATTTAACGTAAATTTGCATGTTTCAATCTCACGAGTGTGATCTCGATCTAATCGCGGTAATTGAGGTTCTCAGGGATAATTAGAAGCGTAGTGAAAAACGCGAACGCCGGCGTTAATTGCTGCGGAAAAACTAGAGTTGTATGAGAGGGCTTGTCAAAGTGTCTTCTGTTGACATCTTAATGCCTGCGAGGTGCGATTATAATAGCAGCCATCTGCGGAAATGCGTACCGGCGGCGAACAATTCTAATTGGCTGCAACAGATTTCAATGAAAAACAATAAATATGTACGCTTTTTCACAGCTTTTTCACAACTCCAAGCGGTATAATTATAGTGGGTTCATAATCTAAGCGTGTTTTAATCAGCTTCATCAAGGTATATTATAGCACTGGGTACTAGTAGGTACCTATCATAATAATATATGATTATGCCTACTAAATATATATTATATAAATATCAATAAATACGTTTTATAATAATTAAAATTATTACATTATATTTGAAAAACGGGGTTTGAATCACGGTGTCATAAAAACATTTACAATCATTGTTCCGACACTTAAATGATGTTGTGAAGAGGGTATTTTTAATACAAAAAAAAATATTTACTTTTAAATTGAATCTTATTATTCAGAAAAAAATAATTGTATGCGTCTAAAAAAATAATTGTATGTAAATGTACAGGAGCAGTAGGTATGTAATTATAATTGTGCTCCTACATTTTTTAATATTTACCCCAACCCAGCCGTAAGCAATTAAGGCCAGAATCTAAGCTATTCCAGTTTCCTGTAATAAAGCTATTGGACCATTTTACACCATCATCGTAAGCCTTAGTGACGGTGGCTAGGTTTATGAAGACGGAACGTAATTTGTCTAACTTGAGCCGGTCATTGAACATGTTAATTTGATTGATGGAAGAATAACGTTTCTTGTGTATTTGCAGCGAATTAAAAATGTCCAGCGGTTTTATATTCTTTTAACGACAGATAAATTAATATTTATTCTATGTTCTTGATTATGACGGTTGGACTTCAACTTAGTAATTAGTAGGTACATCGTAAGACATAATAAAATGCTAGTTATTTCTATTTCTTTGTTTTTGTTCCTATTAATTATCGTCTTGATCCTGACAACCAGAGGAATTTAAAAAGATTGCTAGAAATATAGGGAGGAAATATAGGCATTTTATTATTAATAACCGATTGCGTAACCGACTATTAAATTTCAGCTTAACCGAGCCATGCGGCGTACAGGCGAATACTAAGTAAACTGGACATTGAAATGGGTCGCATAAATCGCGGGTATAGGCGTAAGCGCTGTTATAGAAGCAGGCAGTTCCTTGGTGGAAGCAATATTATGATAATGCGACCGCAGCCGGATGTAGCCCATTCCATTGTTGCAATCTGACCTCGGGCCTCCTCGGTGAAGCTATGAAACAAACGGATTCTAGAAGAAATTAAAACTTGGATTGAATCTATCGCTTGCAATAGCATTACTTAATATTACAGGAATCTTATCATCTAATACGGCTGAATCCCTACCAAATTGAAAAAAAGGTAGTTCTTTAGATAGACACTAAGTTCTGGGGATTTAGTAAAAAGTATCAATACTTGTTAAGAATTTTAATAATCAAATTCATCATCATCATCACAACACTTTCTTTGTCCCACTGTTGGGCTCGGGTCTCCTCTCAGAATGGGAGGGATTAGGCCTTAGTCCACCACGCTGGCCAAGTGCGGATAAGACTTAGCATACCTTCGAGAACGTTATGAACTCTCAGGCATGCAGGTTTCCTCACGATGTGTTTCCTCAATCAAATTCATTGAATGTTAATCCGTCACGCTACAGGATGTATTCTGTCTCAGTTAGATTATTACTTAATTTAAAAGTCGGTAATAATCTTACCTGTATTATTGAATACAACACAGGGTATTAAGCAATCGCTCAGCAATTTATTAGAATGTGTGTTTATAACTTGCGGCTGAGCCCAGTCGGGTGCCGGAACCCTTTACCGGTGAAGGTCTCGTGGCCTTGACACCATCGCATTTTTTACCATCAGCTGTACGCAAATGTACGAATAGATGTTTACAATGTTAAAGGAATGTTAAGATAACCTAGCTAACGATTTGATCCGCTTTTACTATGGATAAACCTCGCCTGTGGTGATGGGATACGGGATTCTAGCATGTTCTGGTATTAAATAACAGCAGGAAAAAATTGTATGTGATCTTCGTTAATAACTTGAAAAGGTTTCTTCGTCTTATGAATAACATTACTAATTCTACATAACATTAATTTAAACTTCATCCATGTTCAGAGTTCAATGCTCTCTTTGTTTGATAATAGCAATATTAATTATTTATATTACATACAAACATTTCAAGGTGCATAAAGTGTTGAGTGCGCCTTATCTAGAAATGGTTAAGTGTTGAAATTATCAAAGTATTATAAATTTGAGAGCAATAAATCATGCAAGTTATATTTATGATAAAGTTTTACATGTGGGAACAAATGTTTTGCATGATTTGACCGAAGTTATATATATAGGTGTCATAAGGAGTCTGGAGCAAGTAAATACGAGTATATACCTACTCTTTGTTAATTACTTTGCCAATTAGTTATGAACTATGATATAAACAATGATTTTTTCTTATGAATGGGTTAGGATATCCTATTAGCTCATGCCATCCATCCATTCATCCTTGAATCAAGGATCGTGGATGTGAAGGATCAAGGATCCATCACATCCACAAAATTAGCCAAAAGCACTTGGACAGCTCATCAAAGTTAAATGTTCAATAAATATTAAGATAATTATAGCGAGACTTACCTATTGCATTAAAGTAACTTGATTAGGATAAAATCTGTAAACGTTTGCTATTTATTTAATAAGTTGCTTCCATCCACTTGTAGTGCACTTTCTAATGCAATTCTCGTTTTCTTAAGCGCTATTTAATTTATTTAACAACACTAGCATTTCGACTATAATTCAAATGCAGTTTATCTAAAACACATGATAATTTAAGCCTTAGAGCAAGTGTTTAAGGATGGGATTCATTTTCCAGATGTTTTAGAGTATAAATAGTATACATTCAGTATTTCTATGCAGCGCACGTATGTTGTTACTGCAACAAAGATGTTTCGCGGAAAGTTGCGCAACCAATTAGCGTAGTGGTACAGTTACTGAAATGGATTGTGCTATCTTTACTCTTAACTGTGCATGCGATATTCATCCATAGGACAAATTGATAATGCCCATAATAGCGTCCATGATTTAGAAAATAGCTAGTGTTATTAGCGTGTCCGTACGCCACGGACGGCCGGTCAAACGGAATGGAGCCGGGACGGTTCTCTCAGTGTGTTATTAATTTTGTTGGATGCAATTGTTTTTTATGCTTCAGTCATGCTGTAATATTAATTTAGCATACGTTTTCTATTTTATGGTCGTAGGTGATGTTGAACCACATACTCGTAACTATGATATTATATATAAGGTACAAATTAGCAAGATCAAAATTGAAGGAGGCCAGGGAAAATGTTCGGTGTTCAAGATCGAATTTCATTATTTAAGTGTTTCTAGTGACCAATTACTATAAAATTCACGAGGGACTAGCCAAGTTGGTATGATCAAGGATACAATTTTTTTACAGGATTAGTACAGGATTTACGCACTAATAATTGTTGTACGTTAAAAACTTTGTGTAGGGAAAATATCTATAATGTACCTACTTTCCAATTTCATTTAGGTACGCAGTTTCCAACAAGTGTTAGGTATATTTACGATTTTATGACTAGGTATGTTTAAACAAGTTGAAGTAGACTCGAGAGTTTTTTTTTGATTACATAGTTTTTTTTATTGTATTTATTGGAATTAATCTCATAATCCATCCCAAAAAGACTGTTCATTATTGAGTCCGAATATTAAATGGAAAATTCCACATTCAATCGAATAGTATTTAATAACTAGACACATCCGGTAACGCTCACACAACACACAATTGAAAATAAAAACGTAGAAACAATGAATTCATGTCTAATTTACCATTTTGATTGTTCCACGAGCACAATGTGATTCACTATATAAAACGTATTTTGAAACAAACACTGAATATTTTATTTAGTCAGTTGTATGTAGTTAATTCGTTATGGTCTGTCGGTATACAATTGCAGTAGAAATTTGCATTAAACCCTTAGCATTAATTATATTATAAAACTGTCATTAAATGGCTACATGAGTCTAATGTGTGTACTTGGAGGCAAAGTTATTGTTTTAAAACTTAATATATTAAACGGTCACTGACATTGTGTTCTCTGCATATTTGTTTGTATAATTTAAAAAAAATCGTATGTTCTGCAGAATTAGCACTTAAAAATATATTTTTTCTTGAATATTGGCAATACTGGAATGGACTAACATAACCTGTAACACATGTAAAACTCAAGTTTAGGCTTGATAACATCTCCCTGAACGTACCTACATTTCAGTCGAAAGCCTATTATTTTTCGGATTATAACGTCCTCCATACTCGTAAGTAACTGCTGTTCAGCTTTTTCTACTATTAAATCAATTATAAAAAGCAGAATATGGTATTTAAACGTTAGAGTTTTATAAATAGCAACCATACTACCTAGTAGACTTAACAGACGTTGGAAGCCCACAAAACATTCAGGCCACTACGATTGATGAGGTCTTAATAAGTCCCCGTCATCGTACGAGCGGTATTAATTTATGTGGGTTCAGTGCAACTGCAGACCATCGTAATTATCTGGCTGTATGCTAATAACCAATGCAAATATGTGGTGTGGCAATGGTTGGCGCAGGGCCCGTGAAAAATAGCTTCATTCCCATCCCGTTTCAATTCGCAGTCGCTTGTACATACTTTGATCTGGTATTACACTTCCTGATTTTGTTTATTATAGTTTGTACAACGGTAAGGAGGATATGAGTTCAACAATTGTCGATTAAAAAAAGTTGGCGCCGAGACTCAACGACTACCATTAAACTTTTCTATTTGCATACAGACGTACAATTAGACCGTAATAGCAGCCTCTATGGCGCAACAGAGAATAAGTTTTGAGCAATAATTTAATGGTTTTGTATGCAAAACACCCTCACCGTTACGTGTTGATGGGCCAATGCGCCCAGAGAGGCGTCACGGTACACGGGATCGAATTAGTCCTTCATTTAAATTACATTACCCGGCTCGCATTAGCGTTATACGTGACTACCAGTCTGCTCCGTTTTTACGACACGATTTCATTGAGCAGTTACAGCCTGTCTTCATCTATTTTGAACGCATCGATAGTTCCGGGAGGTCAGTATCACTCGACGGGATGCATCGTCAGCGCGAGCGTCGAGTTGTTTTCCCCCGCGGGCGCCGTGTGAAAACTTTGCGCTCTCCACCGGCGAAGTGCGCTCGCTCGCCTGAGACTCTCCAAATATAAAAACCACCCACTCGGCTACGTAAATATGGCAGATGAAAATCTTTTATCGCGGTCACGTAGCGCCGCCGCGTCACGACCGCGCGTCACTCCGGGCAATAAAGAGCGAGCCGCATTCTAATTTTGAACAAACACTGGAATTTTTCGCTCAAACATCAAACTTCTGCAGTCGTTCAGGATAGGTTTATCTCAAACTGGACAGGCACCGTTACTTGGGCATTAAATGATATCTTTATTTTGCGTCAAAATCACGTCCGGCGCGGAGTAGACGCGGTAGATCGTTCGATAGTTGAAGTACGAGCAGGGAAGTCGAGTAATTCTTACATTGTGAACGAATTAACGCACGACTCTGCTTAGGATGAAACTGGATTGAACAATTAAACCGTACAGCGATTAATCAGAACTGCTGTTCTCTTTAATAATACGCGTAACATCGATGTATACGCGGTAGGTGGCAGTAAATCTCGTAAAACTCCGTCGCCCGCGGCCGCACCGACTTTCACAAACGTTTTACCAATAAAGACGTTATACTATTGAATCAAACACTCTTACCGCCAACCGACACGATCGTAAAATTTAGTGGTTCATCTAATATCCTGCTATTTTTTCCTAATAATCGTTATTGGTGTTTATTTATTAAAAACTTGGGAACAAATTACAGGCTTCATCGACGCAACAAAAAAATAAAGGGTTAGTCCAAAAAGTGAGTTGTCGGTTCGATCGCAATAAGTTTTCGATAAGGTCCGGGCGATTTAATTGCCGGTTGTGATCTGGTTTTTACATAAAAAAGATGAATGGCCACATTGCCTGAAGCTTGAAAAATGTTGGGAGAGGTTTTTTTGATATTTTTTATAACGGATGTTCAAGCACTTTCACCTTCCTTGTTAGATCCTTGCGCGGCGTCATTATTTATTCATGGCACCGTGGAGTCTAGTACCTGGGGACTTGGATAATCAGATCTAGATACATATTTATTTACGCTTGATTTACGATTCTACTACGGTCTCGTTCGCTATACGGAATGGTGACCGTTGATGTAGTTCCGAGGATAAGTTAATCCTTCGCATGTTTACATGGCTAGCGAAAGCGTAAAAAATTCACATTTGAGTTAGCCACTGATAAACTACCTACTTACTAATTACTGCTGAAGGTAGGCCTTTTCAGTTTTGATAGACCCCGTGGCCTGCAAAATCTTGCTAATAACAGCAAACTTACGGTATTATGCGTATATTTATTTATTATAAAGATACGTGCTGATACATCGATCGATAACATCTACAGGGCATTAAACTCGTTACGTTTAAGGCGAAACGCCAGCAGCCACTAAAAGCTAGGCGCTAACGACGTTGCGAGAAATAATTTTAAAAGTCGCGATGTTTTTTTATTACACTAATTTAATACAATTTCTACAGATTTCTTGTACAGATATGGAATTCAAATTGAAATAAAATAAGTATCGCTACAAATGATGACGTTTTTGTATCGTTACCATTCCATTCCATTAGCAAACGTTTTCATGTCCTACTAAAGTAAATACACCTATTGGCTAATAAGGTAATATAAGTAATAAATAAAATTAATGCTTTTGTTCCTTCTATGAATATTAGGTTATAGTTTTCATACAGTTTGGTGACTTGTTAACTTACTTTAAATTTAACACCTGGGTAAAATGGCTTAGGCATTTTCTATGAACTGAAATTTTTGCTAATTTGTTTTCATAATGACATTCATAAAAAATTCGTAAGAATTCGTAAGAATTTCATATAAACAACTCATTTTAAATATAGCATCTGTAATGAATAAAACCTTCTTAAGTAATGTTGTTGTAGCTTGAGGACGCGACGTGTAATTGGATAATGCAGTTTTCTCACGAATACCGATTAATTGATCATTTCCGTTATATTGCCACTGATTAATTAAGTTTAAATGAGCAAGTATATTGCGAGTATATAGTAGGATCAACTTTATAAGTACCCAGTTTATTTGCATTAGAACATTTAGTTTATTTCTCTCTTCGGAGTATAAAATAATATAACGTAACATCATGGCTGTATTTCTCCGAAAGAGTAGGCTGAGGTGTCTTGTAGTATAACAGCTTTCTTTTTATGGATACAAGATAGCAAGAGCTTGCAGCACCACCCATCCGCTGCCGCCCATGACAACTGTGACTGACTTTGAACAAGACTCTAATAGGCATAGGCTCTACCGGGCATTTCAAGTCAGAAAGACCCAATCGTTGCTTCCCGGCCCGGGGAACTAACCCAGGACCTCTATTTCGCTATACTTACTAACTCTGTTTATTTTATTACTATTTTATTGCAATTTAAATGGAAATAATTAAGCTATGTTAACCCAACTCATTCTAGCTTTAGTGTAAACTACGAAATAAGTAATTCACAATTTACTTCATCATGATAACAAAAGGCTGTCTTTCGATCCCTTGATTTTATCAGTGGTAAAGAACTAATGTTTGAATCAGCGTTATAGCTTCATTTAATCGGATTTAAAAACAGGATGCGTGGAAGTAACGAGATGAGCTTTAAATTCGAT
Source organism: Carterocephalus palaemon (assembly GCA_944567765.1). Lineage (NCBI taxonomy): Eukaryota > Metazoa > Arthropoda > Insecta > Lepidoptera > Hesperiidae > Carterocephalus > Carterocephalus palaemon. The sequence continues at coordinate 4,553,596 of OX155643.1, read as the reverse complement.
CTCGGTAAATCATCGATCGTGTAATCGAGTTTAGAGAGTCGGTGGGCGGCGCACGCGCATCCCATATGTGAACATATCCTCTTTGTAACAACGTTAGCTCAAGTGAAATTGACAATTAACTTACTGTTGGATATTTACTGGTGGAAAATATCGAATAAATAAATAAAATAATATAATAATAATAAATAATATATTCATAAATACAAAAATAAAAAAAGTTTTCTACTCTGTGGTAACATAAGTTGAACTAAATCTAAAAATCATATGACCAGGCAGAGCTCATTGTCCCTGTAGCTCGGGACCAGAATAGTGCTACGGTAGCCCCTGCCTGTCGTAAAAGGCGAAAAAAAGGCAGAGCTCATTGATTGCTCCGTGCGTTAATATTTATAAATACGAATTCAAGTTTACTTATTGTAAATTTATGTATATTTCGCTCGCTATCACGTTATGAAGACATAATTAGGCATAGGTATGTAAAAATACGCAAAATGTTGCAAAATATAAAACATGCGCTACTTCCGGAGGGCTCTCATCCTGAGGCAGATATTTATGCATGTTTGAAATACTAGCATGAATAATGTCAGAGTAACATTTTAATTTTCTTTTCCATTGTATTTTAAAATTTATAAATATAAAATACGCAAAGTTACTTAGTAATCATTAGTCAGTATTTTATGTAGATAGCTTTTTGGTTTCTGCAATACATTTTACGGCTGAGGTGTTCTGCTTGCATAGGAAATTGTTTTGACGTACATACATACCAGAGTGTACAATTACACATAGTGAAAATTAGCATGTAGGTCATTCATTACTTATTTTATAGCTCTGGTTACGCTCCAAATCTCTTGTAGATGTTCTCGGAAATCTCGCAATGATTGAACGTTGTTTTCATACTCGCTTTGGTTGCTACTTGCCAACTCATGAATGAATTTGGAAGAACAATACACATCTTATAAATTCCATAACATGTTTTATAATTAACTTAATTTCTAACCAAAAATTTAAATGCCTATTTTTAGCTGCATTTGTAGGTTTTAAGTGTTACTTTCATCTAAAAATATTGCTTTTTTATCTGCAGCAAACATAGATAAATGTTGCAAGTCATATTATTAAGCATACGAATGAGTATATCTACACCTCCTGGATTTCTGTTAGAACGCCGGCCAAGGGCGTTTTGCATGTGTAGACACACTTATGAATGCGCGAATGCCTCGGCGTTACTTTCTCTCAATTTTCCTTGCGTGTAAAAAAATCTTGATATTTTTTCCACCAGTGAAATGCGCGGCTTTCCCTTGTTAATGAAATATTTCAGAAATCACTGTTGTTAAAATATACATGTTTTATTTGTTGAGAGATTAGGTAGTTTGTTGCTGTTTTGTGGCTACTGGTAACTTGCATGCGTTAATAATTGTGTAGTGAAATTTGATTGGTAATGTTTCTGAATGTGATTTCTCTCGTCTTCCCCAGCCTGCCAGGAAACAGGTAATAATTATAACTAACTTACTAACGCACTAATCTAATACTTTTTTATAACACTAGGTACTAATATTATTAAAGCTCTTCTTTTGCAACTTTTTGTTTGTTTTGTTTCTCAATAATTATACCGGGTGTTGGTTTATTAATGCTTTATGATTTGTTTGACATGTGTTTCAAATGTATTAGATAAATCTATGATTAATTACAAATGAGTTTAATACACAATATTTTTCGTTTGCATTAAAATACATCTTGTACATCATACTTACATTTGAGTATTTATTTTAAAATCAATCTACTTAATACTTTGCTTGTCATTAACGCTTTTTAAAATCTAATAATCCTTTTCGAATCGAACACGTTTTCAAAATTTTAAATAAATCCATCCATTAACGCATCGACTTAACGCACGACAGAGGGTCGCGAGTGCGTGAACTGCGGCGCGACGAGCACGCCACTGTGGCGGCGCGACGGCACCGGCCACTACCTCTGCAACGCTTGTGGCCTCTACTACAAGATGAATGGACAGAATCGACCGCTGATCAAGCCAAAACGAAGATTGGTGAGTGTAAGAATCGACCAATTTTCTAATAAGTAGTTGTAGGTGAATTTTTGACGCAGAGCTTTTAATTTTTAACTTTATACAAAAAAGAAGAACAAAGTATAATCTCTGCGTTATGGTATACGTAAGTAGGTAATTTTGATGAGGTTGTAAAATGGAGCACAACAAATATAAACAGCGTATATTAAATCCCGAGTTGGCTCGTTCTCCCATGGTAACATTCCAACGAGTTTAATTCAGACACAAATCCTACGAAAATGGGTGCTGTTTACATTTAAGAGGCAGCCATAAAAAGGCGGGGCATGCATACGAGCACGACACGGCATAAGCGCTCCCACAAATTGGGCTCTTAAGAAAGCTGAGCGTTTCAGCGAAAGACCTCACCGTCCACTAAACTAGTTTCTATGACCGCCATAAATCTTCCAGTTAACATTTAATCTAAGGTCGGGTACGCATAAAACTGAAACAATGCGACATCGCTGTCGGGACATCACGTCGAACCGGCATGTCGGCTAACGAGTGGCCCGTGCGCGCAATTGTACAATTTACCTTATTACCTTTCCCGCAGACATAAACTAGAGGAATGGCTCGGCATATTTGCCTTTTGTTGGCTAAATTACATAATGTTCAACTAGCATGATATATAAAAATTGGCTATTACCGTGCAGGAAGGACGATTCAAAGCATTACTTAATAGATAGAAACGTCAAACACATTGTGTGGTAAGTGCAACTTGTGTTTCATTAGAGTACCCGGATGTGAGCTGCGTAATTTTTAATATTATAAATGGGTGTACGGTAGATGATACCGTTAATACGGCTTGTTCGAGATTGGAGTCTCACTTTTATTTTCGTTGTGGGAATCGTGAAACAATGGTTTTCGCTTCAAACGCAATGAACTCGTGCAGTTTTGATGTGAATTTCAGCTTTATCTTAAACCTTTAATTCATCTATTACAATATTTGAGATAGAAATTTCAATAGACTCATAAATAAGTTGTAACTGCACAGACGTAGCATGGCTGAGCGGCTTCTTGTTTTGATTGTCTAATATTAATTAAAATCTAAATTAACATAATTAAGGACGGATCTTAAAGTAATGCAGGTTGAGTGGAGGTGTTTTGCATAACCAGTTCCCAGGTTAGTCATTATGTATGTTAAAAGTAAGTTTTTAAAATATGACTTTTATTTAATAAAGAAGAGCTTATGTAGCAGAATGAATTTATTTTGAAATATTTAAATAGAGGTTTTTGTAATCGGATTTAACGTTTTTTATAGTGTCTTAATAAAAATTGTTTTTCTTCAAAAAAATAATGATTTCAACGTTGTAACTCAGAGGAACTCATTACTACCTACCTATCTAATAAAAGAAAGTTTACTAGTAGTTAAGAGAAATGATTTTACCTAACTGGAACGTGGTAATTACAGTGACAATTTAGAATTAAGATTAATTTGTCTTGATCGACTTTAAACAAGACTAGCCCTTTTAGCTAGTTTTAGGGAGTAAGTCTTATGAACTCTTTTGCATCCTCGTCAAAAACTCCGACGATATCTTCAAATACATAATACATACTGCAAGACATACCTACTTAATATAAAAATAGAAGAAATATTACAGCAAAAGTAACTGAGGTTTCATAAGGTAAGTAGTACTAGAACCTACCGTATTTATTCGTCATTTATTTCCATTTATTTCATCGTAACAGAGGTCGACTGTTTATTTAAATGATTAATTAGACTGCACTAATTACTTGAGTGCACTTGACATGAATAAGAAATGAAGTGGGAATATTTTAACAATACAATTTAGGTGATGCCAGTCAGACATGGCAACTGGCAATGAAGTTAAGACGGTAATTTTATAATGTAACAATAGAGTAATAATGTTAGGAAATTTGCCATCATGAACAATTGCATTATTTAAGCATCTAATATTACGCACGTTATATAAATCAGACTTAATAATATTCATTTTGTGCTAGATTTAAGACGAATAATACATCAATATGTGTTTTCCAACATAAATTCAGCGTTTTTGTATATTCAATCCACAAAGGGTTACAAATTGGAGGAAAGTTTTAACTAAAGCAAAGGTAATTATTTATTACCTTTTAATGAAAACCTTTTCACGGATTTTGACTAACTTAATACTATAGGTACAACATTGTAGGCATTCTGGCGATACAACATTGTAGGCGTTCCCGGAAAATAATGAGGATACGGAAAGTTCCTTTGAATAAATTTTTAATTTCAATAGAATTGCTTTTTTTATTTGCAACAAATGTTTTCACTTGAATGAATAAAAATATAGAATTTGTAGGTATTTTTTATCCCGGTGATTTCCCAGGAATGAAGTTCGAAGGGCAGAATTCGATCGGTAGTGTGTTTGGGTAGTATCGCAACTAGGCGCACACTAAACTATTGTTATGTCTAACTCCACGCGAGCGAAGCTTTCACTAGTACCTAATGATATTTTACAATTAGGTATACAAATAGGTTACATCAAGATCATTGACCTACACGGATAATTGTTATGGTTTCTGTTCCAAAAAGCTGACGAGGGAAATTGTGCCTGTTTTAGTAAATTTCCAAAACAATCTTTGAGACATTTGTAGTGAAAATAAAAATACAATTTTGCCATGTCTTATTTCCATGGACTTAAAGACTAGATTTTATACACGTAATAATTATATTATTCCATGCCTAGTTCATAAAATAATATTTATTAATGACACTGATCACGTCACACGATATGATTGTCATATCTACTTATGATGACGATATTATCGTAGACTTTTTCACAGTAAGTATTGATTTAAGGCGTAAATAATTCAAATTACATAGTTTAACTGCGTTTTCAGACACAACAAGATAAGTTGAACCTTTTTAAATGTATAATAAATTTCACATTCTGCGGTAAAACACGACGCTAAACAAAGCTAAAAAAAACAATTATACGCGTGCACGCACGTTTAACATTATGAAGTTTAAATTCCCAGTAGTACAAAAGTCGTAAAAGAAAATATCAGTCTCGTACAAGATTTTAAACAGAGGCCGTAGATAAGTATGAGCGCGTACAGCTGCAATAAAACCGCGAGCGCGATATATTGCGAGCCTCCTCGCTACCTCACGCGTGCGAACACTTCAGCTTTTTATTTATCACTCCGTGTAACTTCTCTATGCATTGTTTGTTACAAAAATAATGGAATACTATATCTTTTCACTCGGAAGGTAAAGGCAGTCTTGCGTGGGGTCCCCCACGAACTCGCCAATGAGGCTATCATGGAGGATCTTAAATCCCAAGGTCATCCCGTCGAGGCTGTGCACAAGATGCACAGCCGCCTGGGTAGGCAGTTCTCCCTTGCCTTGGTCATCATGACCAACTGCCCCCAGTCCCGAAACATTTTCAGAGAGCCCCTCACAGTGTGTGGGCTCTCTAATATCCGAGCCGAGCCCCCTCATAGACGGGGTTTCCCCGGCCAGTGTCACCGCTGCCAGCTTTACGGCCACGCAGCGGCGAACTGCTCGGACAATCCGAGGTGTGTGAATTCACGTTTTTTATTTTATCTTATAAATATGTATTCATATAAAGATCAATAGTTTACGATTTAGGAAAGCTGATACCCGCACAAAAGTGGCATAGCTAATAATTTTAAACTGCTTTCATATTTCTAATGATGTTCTCGATGATACAATAACCTTAATAATAAAATACAGATTATTAAAACTAAAGTAGGGCTTGGTAAAAATTGTCTCATTCAATAAATGTTCTCAATAAATCTCTCACGCTCTGACACCCTCGCTTGTATCGCCCATTATGAGGTACTCTCTAGTTTTATCACATAGCAAAATATCCACATACACGCACTTCATGCATGTGAAATAAAAAGGATGAACGCGGGCGGTCATGGAACTCGCCTGTTTGGCATTCATCGGCCAGACAAGTGCCAAATAAACTATCACAATAAGAATTTATATGGCCGCACCATGTCTATGACTACCTATATCGCGAATAATAAGCAACAGAGGCTAAATGAATTACTGGATTGCGAACAAGTTAATGAGATAAAAATGATTTTTAAAACATCAAATAAAATGAAATTCAAATAAAAAACAGGTTTCTAACAGACTCTTAAGAGCGTACTTCCGTAAAACTCTTGTATGAGGTTATTTATATTTTAAATCACACAACTGACAAATATAGATACCTACTTAGAATACATTTACATTCATCTTTTAAAATACGATTTTATTTTTACAAGTTATATTTTAGTCTAGGCAAGCGAGGATAGTATCATTTTTATTCACATTTGCTTTGATATGCTTTTCTTTTTCCCTGACTTCCTCGCTGTGACTTTTATTCGCTTATGGGTGGTGATGCAGCCGAGACCTTATGCTTAAGCAAAGTCGGTCCCACACTGTCTACCTTATGGGTTCACAGTTGCGTCATAGGAGGAGGATGTTCAAGATATGTATTTGTATTTGAATTAACTGTCATTCTGCTATGAAAATTGTATTCAAAGCTAGCTTGTATTGATTGTCTTGTTAGCCCGTAGGCAGGAACTGATTGAAATCATCATTATAACTAACTTTCCCCGCGGCTCCACCCGCGTTATGTCGTATTACCTCTATCACCAAGGTAGGTTTTAAAATAAAATCGTGGTACATAAAAATCGTGGTTGAAACATTAGTTTCAAAAATTTTAGTAATAAACAGAAATTGGATTTTATGTTAAAAAACTATTTATTCTGTAACCCTTTCCATTTTGTGTCTATATTGTTTTTAAAGCACAAATTACGAAAAAAAAAAAGACTGTAAGATTGTTTACTAAACGGATTCTATATGGCTTTGCTTTGCCATACAAATAATTAATCAAACCTTAGTGTGGAATTTTTAATTGAGAATACTGTCTAGTAGTTGTCAATGTATATTAACTAACATTTAAAATACAATCTTGTAACCGAGACTTATACATGAATCATTTACCTGATAACAATCGATACATAGTTAATACATATTCATTTTGATTTGGGGAAATAACAACAATGTGTTTGTATGGAAGGGATTTATGCTGACACAATTAGTACACATTACTCGTGATGCTAATTCCTGTTTGTCACGCAATCGTTTACACAAAGGAGCGAAGTTTCAGTGTTTGTCTCGGTTTTTCAACAAAGCTTTGATCCGCCACGTCATAGATACTGATTGTGACGTGTTACAATTTATGGGGACTTATATCGAACGTTTTGTTAACATCATGTAGCCTTAACTAGGTTTTTTCCGATTATGAAGTTTTTATTATATAATATGTGATTGCATCCATGTGAACCAGTTAACAAGGTTAGCTTAGTAGATACAATCTCTGTTGTGTGTGTTTATTGTAAGAATTTTTTTGAATGATTTAATCTCATTTAAGATGAAAGTTTATTCAGGTATTTAATAGGCCAAAAAAAAAAGTTTCCACGAGTCATCAAAACTTTTACTTAGATAATAAAATCTGTGAACATTAAGTATACGGGGATAATATTCCAATGAGGAATGAAATTTAACGTAGACGAAGATTATCGCGTTATTTATTAATAATATTCACTGTCGTCCGATCATTGTTTACAGAACAAAGACTATAAAAAGTAACATAAAAAGAAAAAGAATAAAATAAATTATAAAGTAACCGTAAATGTCAACACCATTGGTATGCTGAAACAGAATTTTTATTGCTATCGGGCAGCAAAATGAAGAGTGACCATAGTGAAAAGCTGATTACAAAATATAGACTCAAAACCTACTTAGCGCCGCTAAGGTCAATGATCAAAATCGATCGCCTTCTATAGTTACAAACACAGTGTTGACCTAAGCCGAGGTCCATGCCACGGGGGCAGACCCTTAGATCGGTGATGCCGTAAAGGTCTGTATGACCATGCAAAAGTCAATTCGAAAAACGAATACAGAAAACATAATATAGGTACCTACAATTCAAATTTCTTAGTAAAAGCAGAATGAAAGGCTTGAGTAGGGTAGCAACACAGAGCTGTAAAATAAGCAGGCTCAAGTCCGGTTCTCACGAGGCGAAGCGCAAGCGTGGTCAGCCTACAGCGTGAGTGACACCCGGGATTCTCGTAGTCGGATAGTCAGCACTGCGGGGGTGCGCTCACATTTTTATCATTCTCGCACTCGTCCCTACCTGCTGTTGTTAGGCTCAGTGGTGTGATCACCGGTTGGTGGGGGTTCGATTACGGACTACTGTTTTATAGTAGATACGTTTATCGATTTTACGTGTTTAATTAAATGTAATTTAATTTAAATTTTTATAATATACCAGCTGACCCGGCAAACGTTGTTTTGCCATATAAATAATTTTTGGTTGATCGTAGAGGGTTGAAAATTCAGGGTTGTATGTATTTTCTAATGTTGTATCATAAAAAAATAAAAACAAAAAATTTCGTCAAAAAATTAAAAAACAAATTTTTGGGGTGGACTACCCTTAACATTTATAGGGATGAAAAATAGATGTTAGCCGATTCTCAGACCTACTGAATACGCATATAAAATTTGGTAAAAATCGGTAAAGCCGTTTCGGAGGAGTACTGCAACAAACATTGTGACATGGAAATTTTATATATTAGATTTAGAAAATGAATGTAAATTTTTATGGCATAACTAAATTATGGAATAAAAATTATCATTTAAAAATATAATTTTTGTTGCGAACAAATATAAAATTGTTGTAGCATTATATTAAGAGGCATAAAAATATTACCACTCATTTCAATTATCTTATGCACAAAGATGTACCTATTTTTCGGTCAGTATCAAAGTATTCGTTAAAAATATTGATGATAAAACGATGCAAGTAAAGCTACGGTAAGGCTGCGCCCGCGCACCGCCCGCTCGCGTCTCTTTTATTGCATTTTCATAAACACAGACCCTTTTTTCATCCCACGGCCGGGCATGAGGAAAAAATTCCACTTTTGTCAACGCCTTGATTGATATGGTAACCTTCCCTTGTTTTAGCAATAACCCAAAGACTTCAGTTTGTTTTTCTACCTCGTCTTATACATTTTTATTTGCCACGTCGAACAGGTTAGACATATCACTAAATTTTGTAAGAAAAATTACAATTCCCAGGATTTTTATACCGGTGGCCGAGATGCGGGAGGTGTTATAAATTTAAGTTTTTTTTTTCACCCAGTCACCGCTCATTTTAGGTTGTTGGCCGTTTTTGTGTACGAACTTTTATAGTTTGTCCTACCTGTGCTAGGCGCCAGTGGCTGTGACATTTATGGTCAGGATATTGGGATTGTATTAATGTCGATATTAATAACGAGGAAACAAGCCTAGTGGGAGGCCATAAATTCACATGATGGAGTGTTGGGGCCTTGTTCTATGTTGTTGTCAAAATAGGGCTGACATTTTTTGTTGGGCAGGATCTTTCAATATTCATTAGATATATTAATGTTTAATTGGCGTGCGACGTGAAGAAAGCGGTAGCTTGCTTAGGTAGAATGAAGGGCTAAGGCTGTGGAGATAATCGAGTCGGTTAAACGGTTTGGTTCAAAACGAGAGCATCGATTTCACGGCTGGCGCGGAGAATCGATTGCCAAGGCTCGGCCCAATAGGAACATACTGACGCTACACGCTTCCTTTTAATAATACAACGTCAATTCACGTCAATCTCTGTCGTATGAAAACTGACCTCAATTCCAATGCACGTTTTGGTAAGCGATTTCATGGAGTTAAATTGTTTGGATTTCAATTTGTGTCACTGTGGAAATGACTGATTTTTTTTTAGATAATGCTATTTATCGATAAACTCAGTTATGTAACATAATAATATGGTGAAGCGTAAAATTTTATTTTTATTTATTTATTTAATAACTAGTGGACGCCCGCAGCTTCGCTCGCGTAGAGTTAGACCCATTAACGACGTCTGCCCGCGTTCAGTTTCATACTAACTTTGCACCTCCCTTTTACCCCCTTAAGAGATGATTTTCGAAACTCAATAAAAAACCTTCATAGGTACTGAATTTCATTCGAATAACATCAAAAACGGCAAAGTTTCATACTAACTTTGCACCCCCGTTTTACCCCCTTGGGGGGTGAATTTTCAAAAATCCTTTCTTAGTGCTCCCCTACGTTATAAAAGGAACCCCTGTGCAAAATTTCAAGTTTCTAGCCCTTGTAGTTTAGGCCCTGCGTTGATATGTCAGTCAGTCAGTCAGTCAGTCAGTCAGTCAGTCAGTCACCTTCTCCTTTTATATATATAGATTTATGTACACACTTTAGTTTTATGTTAGTTATATGTATTTTCATATTTATTGAAATACAAAAATATTTGGGATCAAAAATATCCGTACATGGGCATTAAGTCCCTATACCTAGTTGATTTGTTTACTATCGCTACTATTACGACTTGCTCCACAGCAGTAATACCATTTTGCTAAGTAACCGAGTACAAAAATAGTTAAACACCCAAGCATTCTTTCAAATAAACGATATTCCTCGAGTTTCTCGTAATGATCGGTGCCTTAATAGCTTAATAAACAGTAGTGTTGCAGTAGGAAATGAAAGATCTTCAACATCTTCATGTAACGCTAATCGTTTCGCACGCAGCGCTGTTATTTATCGGTAGCGGTGAGATCGTCTCTGATTTAAAGCCTCAAATTGCACGCCTCGGAATTGCAGAGCACTCCCGAGCCCATTCCATGTAGAGCAATCAACACGTGATTTATTTTTTGTTGTCCAGTTCAGCAGCTTTGATAACAGTTTTATACAAACCGTTGACTTGGTCACTTATAATGTCTTAAAAAAATTCAACTAGGCTGGTATAGACAGTAAATGTATTTTTATTCGCTGCGACCCATAGACGTCCCACTGTTGGGCACGGGTCTCCTCTCAGAATGGGAGGGATTAGGCCTTAGTCCACCACGCTGGCCAAGTGCGGATTGGCAGACTTCACATACCTTCGAGAACGTTATGATGAACTCTCAGGCATGCAGGTTTCCTCACGATGTGTCCTTCACCGTTATAGCAAGTGACATTTAATTTCTTAAAACGCACATAACTTAGAAAAGTCATTGGTGCGTGCCACTGGGATTTGAACCCGGACCGCTCGAGTGAGAGGCGAGTTCGATAGCCACTGGGCTGTCACATGTATTTTTATTAAAACGCTGAAATCAGATAACGTCTGTATGTATGTATGATATTGTATAATATTGTATGTATCGTACTATTATTTATATGTATTGAAATTTATTAGTAAGTAAGTTTATGTAAGTTTATTGCTTTGTTGCATGGTGTGCACGCTTATTCTACCACTCATTTACATGTCTCCAGTCACAGGTACGCTGGAAGATATTTCTTAGGGAAATAAGCGTTACCTTTGTACATTATTAATATACATATTAAGATTGTATTTCCTGATATTGTTCTCCTATGTGTACATAAATGCAAATAAATAAATAAATAAAAATAAGGTCCTATTTTAGGACCTGTAACAGGTACATCAAAATAGGGTTAAAACTTGACATGAAACCAAAACTGTATTTATGTAGTTTGAAGAACCTGTGATAAAATGATGCGCATGGCTATTATCACACCACCGCACCACTACCTTTTCATTGTCCCACTGTTGGGCACGGGTCTCCTCTCGTAATGGGAAGGGTTACCACAGTCCACCATGCTGGCCAAGTGCGGATTGGCAGACTTCACATCGCACATAACTTAGACCAGTCATTGGTGCGTGCCGTTTGGATTTGAACCAGGACCGCTCGTATGAGAGGCAAGTTCGATAGCCACTGGGCCGTCACCGCTAACATCACAAGTACATTATCTCACCGCATACACCACTCATTGGTTTTTGTTGACGATGTCGATCCCAACTCAAGTAATTAAAAGCGTTAAGCAATCGTTTGAATGACATCAAAGACAGGCGAACTACCGTATTACGTTATAAGCTGAACTAAGCTGGTGCTGGACTGACAGTCGGGTAAGTGGTCCGCTACCGAACGAGACACGCCACGCCATAACCAACACACTAAAAGTCGATCTAATAAATAATTTGATGCACCCGAGTCTATTGACTTCCTCGGCAATTAACATAGCAGGAAGCGCACGCTGTCATTACGACGTCAACGCCAACTGTTCTACCAAAAAGCACTACACGAATCACGGTATGCGCCGCCAATATAATTAGGACTCCAGATTTATAAATACAAATAAATAATAGACGCGGTGCGAGGTGGCAGGGTGCAATTTAGTGTTGCGTTGCGCACTGCTCAAATTATCGGGTTCGAGTGCGGTGTCTCACTGACTAATGACGCGACTCCCGACAATGCCAACACCGTGTTATAAGCATATTTAATAAGCTCGCCTTTCAATATTTGATCGGCGTGCCGCTGGACATAAAGGTCGTAAGTGCCGTAACACAGCGCCGCGAGGTATGCGAAAGTATGCGAAGTACTAGTACACTTACCCTGACTACGATTTCTTTCGATCATAAAATCTGGAAGCTCTAATATCGGCCCTTTTACTATCATATAAGGTTGAATGTTTACGATTATAAGCGGTATTCGTTGAACGCAATTGGTTTTTAATTGATGACATGGAGAGACACAGATATTGCACTCGTGAAAATCGTGATAAGTAGCTTGTATATAATCTGTATTGTCTAATGTCCATGTCAGTGGTCCACGAGCTAACGGTGAGAAGTGAATCGCGGTGGCAACGCCCACGCGCCCGCTGCGAACATGCTAGCCCACTGCCGCGCCTCGCTTCCGTATCCTTATTTCTAGCAAATACTTGTACAGAAGCTACTTAGGTATGCTTATGTGGTACTGGTGGGCAAAGTTGCTTACTGGGAAGTTCCGATGTTCAATCCCCAGGGTTAAATGATTCCTACTTACGGAAATATTGTACCTACCTATCATGTTATCGGATTCATGTAAAGTTGTATCAGAAGATACATTGAATCCGTGGTAGCCCGGTCCTGATGATTCTAAAACCATCACCTCATCAAATACGACGGATATTTATTTATTGGCTGTCCTATTTGTTGTAGTGGTCGCAAAAGCTATTGCTAAGCTAGAGGTCCTGGGTTCGATCCATGGTTCGGGCAACAACTATTAGGATTTTATAATTTGAAATGCCTGGTAACAGATTAGAGTTTGGAGTTGTGCCGGGCGTATAGCAATGAGCTCACACTACACGGGATCTAAACATAATAGAAAAGTGGGTGTACCTACTACAACACATCAGAGATGTGTCTACCCTTTGGGGAAATAAAGGCATGATTATGTTATTATTTAAACATAATAAAGCTTTATTCATGATTCTGACAGTTAAAATCACTTATCACTTAAATGTCTCAGCATTTGTTTAATCTGTTCTAAATTTTCCTAAATCTTTTTTTTTAAAACTCCTACGTCCCAATCATCAATATGCCAATTAAAATAATATTAGACTAGATCTCGACTTACGACTACCTTATGTAGGTAGTCGTAAGTCGAGATCTACCTACGACCTATCTACGACTACCTACCTACTTAAGGTAGTCGTATCAGACATAAATTTTTATGGTATCCAAGCTAGTTGTTGTTTATTAATATTTAATACCATTAAAGATTCTGTTTTTACACCTCAATATAAAAAATTAACGACCTCATGACACATATAAAGATAAAACTACAATGAGTCAATAAAATAAGCACTTCTAGTGTAGCTATAAATAAGTCGGTGTTAAAACTTTTATAAGCGGTAAAGCCCATTTTCATTTATTGTAATGAAAACTGGTTATACGCCAAATATAAGGGCACATGTACACAATACATTTGTATGTATCGAGCGATCTGCGCAGATCGTTCTCGTAATTGACGCTATTCGATATTATCCGCTGAGCAAGATCACACATCGTGAATTCACGATGCGATAGCCTTAACAAGTGCGACAATATTTCCTTAAAATGTTTAATGATGTATAAATTAGCATAATTACCGGTTTTAAGCTGATATAAACAACTTAGCAAATAAGTCACATAAATTAGACTAGTTGAGGCGTTTTTATTCTTCTCTTATTCACGCGAATTCCCTTTAATCACTGAATTGTACATACATCACTAGATATTAGCGCACATCTTGTTTGTGATATATCTAGTGCAATATAGGTTTTGTGGGAAGATAAAAAGCTACATATGTATAAAATGATAACATTGTTGGAGCGTGTTAAAGACCGGTTGGATGGCGAGTAACGAGCGTTTCGTATACAATAGACCTTTTAGCGTCACGTGGACGGACGTCAATCGCGCCTCGCTCGCCGGACAGCGGGAGTGAGCGCTTGCCTTTATTATGCTGCGAGTACGATGCGATGCCCGTGATACGTTCCCGAGGCAAAAACTGTGGCACGGTTATTATATTAAGTATTATAACTCAGCGTAAAGCGCATATAGCCTCGCGGCTTGTGTCAATCTTCATCCGATCGAAAATAAGCCGTGAGCACGGAGATAATCGCTAATTGGCAAAGTGGCAAAGTTTTAGAGCGCTTCCGTTGTTGTAAAGGATTTGTCATGTTGTCAGTGCCGGTATTTTGTAAATATCGGTCCAAAGGACCAATGAGTTGCACTCATGCGTCTCACACAATTCAATCTGATTGGGCATTAGGACAACATTTCAAAAATCTGCGTTGGTATAGAGTGGTCGCTTGCGCTTCGAGGCTTGTGAGAGTACTACGGAATGTATCGAGGCTTAGCCATCATAATTAATTAATAAATAACTAATTCAGGAGAATGGTGCATGTGAATGAATCGTCGTATATCGAAGCAGCTGCGACTCCCCGTAGGTCGCCTTAGGTAGACGCCATTTCGCATTGCTAAAGATGTTAACTGAAACACCGAATAAAGCAGTAGGCACAGATAAAATAACTTGTTTTGATAAAGAAATGGATGCTCACTTTCTATTTCGAATTAATTATAAGAGTAACAAATTTTTAGCTTTGCTTTAATTTAAGTTATGTTGAAGTTCACAACTTGTTTAAAAACATAGGGGAACTCTGCAGACACATTTTTATCAGACTGATCAATGCTAATTGGCGTAGAAACGTTTTAGTTTATTGAATTTTATAATTGATAGGTCTTAATTACCCTGCTTTAAAAATTCACAAGATTACTCCGCTAAGTGGACAATTTAGCATGTGTATAGTGAACTATAGCGCAACTATTTTACGCTACACGAAGGTAACTTATTTCAATTATATTAAGCATTTTAAATTTGTCTGCAAAAACTAGCACTCTATAACTATGTATGATTTAGCTTTGGAATTAATTGCTTCTATCCACGAGCCCTAAGTGACCGTGAAATGACATTCAATGTAAAAGCTTCTTTCCGTTTTTTCTTAGACTGTATACTGCGTAGTTTTTCCCCCCAGAGACACATGAATGATTCTAGATTAATAGAAAAATTATTAAAGTTCGTTTAGTATAGTATTTTTTGTTCCTAATTAAGGATAAAGGATGGAGTGTTAGTCAATTTGCGTTGCCGTTTTTGCAATTGCATGCGTCGCTGCACTTTTAATAAAGTTTTATGTGTGTAATATATTGCGTTCATTTAGCAGTTAGGTACTACCTGCGGCTGTGGTCTATATTTAAAACAAGCCGCATTGTTGTATTTTATGGCTGGCATTTTAAGAAATAAATATTACATTAATTATACAACTTTAAATAGAGATCGCATTGCACGTATCGGAAATTAAGTTGATATATTATTCGTTAAAACGGCAACAATTGCTAATAAAATGAACAAAAACCGTAAATGCGTTTCTGTATCACCGGTTACATTTGTTGGTAACATAAGGAAAGGTCCACTTTAAGAGTAAAGGTAAAGTGTTCCCATTAAACGATCGGACGGGACTGAAACAGCTCCAATAAGACTACAAAGCCCAAGCTCCGCGAACAAGGGTGGCCTCACTGTTAACAATACGGATTAATTATCGGCCGAAATCGACCACTCAAATATACCTGTCACCGATGTAGGACGTCGCGATCCAATTTATATGGGCTCCGAACAATGGTAAGAGCGGTATTCACAATGGTAAACGGGTGCAAAATGAGCAAAACCTAAACGCCCGCCGGAGGCCTCTACTGAGATATGACCTGACTTACTAACTATTGTTTTCAAATAACGCGGTAATAGTACCAATAAAATTATCTAACATCTGGAATGTATAAGTTGTGTATCATATGGTCTGCGGCGCGATATTGGCGCTGGCCGTTTGTGAACGTTAGTTTTGATCTGGAAGCGCTATCTATTGTAACTCTATTTATATAAATACCTCTATAATGTTTTGTATTATTTTATACGACTATCTCAAAAATCGTAGGATATTGTTGAGATACTCGTAATTTTAAAATAAGCCTATTATATTAGATTTAAAGAAAACTATGTCAAATTTTAGAACACAATCTTTAAACTGACAAGGCATTAATAAATCCGGCGTATGAAGAAAGTGCAAGACGTACGAGTAGGTTTGTGTGGAAGGGTTGAACAGAGGCGCACGCGCAGGCTGACGCGCGGACCACCGGTCTCGGTGTCAACCCTGATTCACGGCTGCTTTTACATAGGGTTGTCACCTAAGTGTCTTAACAAAATTTTTTTTAACTTATCTGTATTATTATATGTAACTTAATTCAGATAAATGTATATATTCACAAAACAATGATAACTACATCCATAAAAAGTAATTTTAGCATGTTCCTTTCCAGTATTTGAAGAGATACACAAGTGGTAGGAGGATCTAAACTGTATTTTGAGTTTAGGATACTTGATTCTCCTCGTACAGATATTCAGCTATTGCATCCACAAAGCCGATATATCGTCACTTGTTGAGCCAGCCCTGTTGCAACAAGCGTAGCATTGTTAGCGGCCTGAGCCCTGAATAAATACATTCATATTGCCACTCTAAATATCGGCAATCGAACGATGCCGATGCAAAAACAAAAGTTGGCTCTGATTGTAATTTTAAAGTGAAACTGCAGTGAGGTATTTTACAGTCTTATTAAGAAGTTGCTATGTAGATAAACCTAGTAATAGTAGATGCTTTAGATAACCAATAAAACAGGTAGTTTAGACGTTTAAGTAGCGACGGCAAAGTTACTGAATATAATTGCCGTGGTGTCAAGAGTGGCACTCACACGAGATCTAAATCGTTACACTAACAACTTATTCCTATCGCACCCCGGGATATAATCGTGCAAAATCTACCGCATCGCATTCGACGCATCAGAATGCGCACAAAACGGAAAAAACATGGCGCTAACCCGCGAAACCGTATGTATTTAAACGCCGAATCCGAGATTCCGAGGTTCAAAAAAGCAGCCAACGTTCGGTCATTTAAATTTTTCCAAAACGTGAACACAATGGAACAGATTCAGAAACTTAGTAGGATTCTTGTTTTGTTTTTAATTTTTAAATGTAAAAAAGTATTTCGAATCGGCAAGGCCTGTCACATCACTCCAGCGCTGCTAAGTGACGCCGGACGCACGTCAGTCCTGTATTTCTTTTATTTTAGACGAATCGAGTTGACTGGGCTCCGTTTTTGTTATCATAGTTGTCCGACTTGCGAATAATTTCATAACTGTGCTGTAGGCGTAGAAATATGGCGAGCGGGCGCCATTAAAATATTCTTGGATTAGCTGTTATTTCACGCATTAAGACTTTCCTTTAAGAATTACTCCCGAATAAGCGCACTATTTTTAGAATAGTAGATGGTAACACGCAATATGGATTTAGGTACTCTCGGATAACTAGCGATTTATTCTAAGGATAAAATTTATTCTCGTTTGGTCGAATCCGCCCTAAGTCTTTACGATAATATACTGCGGCGATTAATATGACGAAAACGTGACGACAAGAGTTACGAAGACAAGTAGCTGGTAGCTACAACCCATAGACGTCCCACTGTTGGGTACGGGTCTCCCCCATAGACACAGCTGTTGGATGTCTAGAGCAAACTCGGCCATGCTGCTCCAATGCGGATTGGTGGTGGAGGTGGTGATAAAATAAGAGAAATACCTATTCTAGTAAATAGTTATTTGCTAATATTAGAGTTATCCGATGGTCAGCATGTAATAGTAGCATCCATAGCCCAATGGCTCGCGACAATTCAATGTGACCGAGAGAGTTAGGCAACGACGGACGCGGTCGGTTTGTGGATAGGTGACCGCTAGTAGCAAAATTTCATGGACGCTACCGTGCTTCGGAGGGCACATTAAGCCGTCGGTCCCGGTTGTTTTCAATGGTAGAAACAGTCAATAAGCCTTGTCGAAAACCTTCGGGTGGCTTGAGAACATTCGACACAATGCACCTACACAAAAATTAAAGTTTACTAGGTTATATTCACCAATGCACAGAATTACTTGTAGGTAGGTACTTGACTATTTAATTAAAAGGTATAAATCAACTAGCCTTAATATTATGCTTCGTTAAAAGAATTATAATTGTTTATCATGGTATTTTAGATAATAAAACATACCTACGCTGGCCGTAAAATTCGCCATTTCACAATTGGATTAATTGCTCAGCGAAATTGAATTGATTAGGTTTTATGCCAGAAATTGATTTCTTCTAAATGGTAGTTTTATTATTTGAAAGCAAATTAATTTTTCTAGCTTATAGCTTAGTGTTTATTGTGTAGATGTAAATATTACTATGTTATTGAATTTTCCTGTGTGATTTTGACCGTGTATTCGACAATCAAACTACCTCTTAACTGTGTCATGTGAGGATGGCAATGAACTGCAGCAGACGATTTCGTTCTACTAAGAAGTAGTTAAGGTAGGTACCTACTAAGTTATAAGCAGAAACGCAATTTAAGGAATTCTGAGAATGTAAATATTTATAACTAGGTGGTATCGAAGTTCATTCTAAATTATAATTGAATATTATTAATGAATTTAATTTCTCTATTCTGATTTATTTAGATTATTTACGGTTGCATAATCCCAATTACACAAAGCTTATACTGTTTATATCGACTTATAAACCTACGTTAAATGGATTAAAGTCCTAATTAGTTCCATCATTTCACGTCAGAAGTCATAAAGAAATATCAGAATGGTGTCCGGCTGATGAAGAGCTGTCAGGCCGCGACGCGAGCGACTACCGGCCGACACACGGCCGACAGCTCCCGGTATGTAAGCGGGTCTGCTTGACCCGGACCGGGGGTTATTCGGATTTACATTTGATCGTGCATTTGGATGGATGAGGAATTGATTCGACATTACTTATATTATATTATTCATTTCACTAACAGCGCATCTCACTATGTCGTGACGACAATTGTGACTTGACACGCACCATGTTACGATTAATCGATTGTGATAATCGAATGTTGTAAAATAGGGTAATCTAATAGTACATTTGTTAGAGGTGACCATAAAAATCTTAGAACTAAATGATTGCAACACATATGTTTAAATTTAAAGTTTCACTTTGGCCACATTTAGTTAAAACACCGAGCTATCGAAAAGAAATACATAAATCATAAAAGGTTTGACTGTCTATAATCTTTCAAAGAATCTATGACATGTCCCAAATACCTCCCATATTTCACCGGACGGCAGCTATGACAAGGACAAGACAGAGGGACAACGTCCGTCCAAGCGACTGTCCAATGTTGGAGTGCGCTTGTCTATTCTTCATAATATATGCTATTGCTTTCGAAGTATTGTACCCTCCATACAAAAAACAAGTCATAGGTAGTACATGTAAAAATTTATCTTCCCAGAAAACATCATCGTACATTAGGTACATTACACGTAACATATTATTTTCGCAATTAATTTCCGTGAGCGAGAGATTCGCGTAATCTCTTTGCACCCTTCATCGCGGCTTATCATTTCTCGTTAAAAAAATGATCCAATTAAGGGTCCCGCGGAGCTTCAATACGTTACCGAAAGCGAGTTAAAATCTCGCGCACACCCATTGTAATAACGCATGCGCTCCCAATATTAAATTTTAACAAGGTATTAATAAAAAAAAGTAAAGCGAAATATCTTTAAATTTTCTCAGGACGGAGCCGGGTCGTTTTATTTTCGATTCATTTTATTCGGCGCTGGCGGAGCGGTGAGGTCCGCCCATCGGTGATTTAAAATTTTGATTTATCGACGGGCGCGGAACCTCAGCCACTCCGGCTAGCGCGTGCGCTCGCCGCGGTAATTATAAATATGACGCGGTGCTAAACCGCGCGCCCTGCGAACTGCGCCCTACGCCGCGCGACTGACCCGCCGACTGACCCGCAGACTGACCCGCCAACCCTTCCCGCTCGTTCGCAGCACGGCTCACAGATCCACGCTTCGCCAATAGTGCAGTGCTTCGCTTCTCGTTCGTTAACACTCGCAAACGAATTATTTCTATTGTTTTTGTTGTTTATCTCGTAATTATAATCTAGCGTTTAGAGAGGTCGAACAACATGAGATTTGTGTTTCGCTGATTTCAATATGACTTGTGTGCCATCTCTGCCTATACAAAAATATTGAAGTGCCACTTAGTGTCACATACATAAATGGGATTTCAGACATAGAAATATATATACTTAGTTAATTCACTACAGCTCTACTTAAGTTGCCAACAGTTGTCGCTATACTTAAAGATAATATCGAGGTTGCAAAAACTATGTCGATTGATTTCGGTAACAAGGCTCGTTTGCATGCTTATTTGTACCTTAAATATAAAAACGGACGACAGCGACAGGTAGTTGTTTCTATTTGCCATTAAATAAAATAGCAATTCCGATACAAATGTGAAATCAGCAGGCTAGAGAGACATTCGTATAAAACGTGTGGAGGCAGGTGCTCGGCCGCTAGCCCGTATTTACGACTTCCCTGTACGCAGCTTTCCTTCGGGACCCGCGGCATTCATTCATTCCGCTTGCACTGTTCTTGTGCACCTGTTTTATTTGATTAATTGCCTCGTCCAATCGCCCTGTCATATAATTGTATCATTATCCACACGTTTCGACCGCAAAAAAGCTTTTGCTATTCATTTTCGCAGTTTTACCTTAAAACTTGGATTGAAATGATCGAGGAGACGTCATATTTACCTATCATCTATAGATTAATGAATACGCGCATGGCACGTAGCTTATATAAATCAAATACTATTATCAATTGTAACTAAATGTATAGATCGGTTTAATGTAGAACCATATCGAGCTTCAGGGTATTTAATGAATCGCTATTCAAATTATTCATAGTTTGCATAGTAATATAATAATGTAGAAGTAGTTTTTGATATTTGTTATTGGTGTCACAAACTGCTCGAGAACATTGCTTGAACTTTTAAGTCTTATTAGAGATCGTATTGGCGCGCAAACACATCGTGCCGTTATTGTGACATTTAACATTCTTCACTTGATATTGTTGTGTCGCGCGAGAATATAGGATAAGGGCAAATAAAAGCCTCATTTATAATTCTCGTCAAATAGATACAAATATAATATTTTTTTTCAATTGTTATACAATTTTGTCGTTACCGCTTATCTTAAATGTTAATATTATACTGATCAAATATCGTCAATCGTCGTTATTCCAATCAATTACTTACATTATTTATGATGTATGGGATGTCACAGCATTAACCGGTGGAAAGTGGAGATTCGCAATGATCGGACCCCACAAAGGCAACAAGGTTCCACGCATTTCTCATACCGCGACTACCAACACAGTGTACGTACGGCCTCGCCTTGTATCCAATTTGAAAACGCCCTCAGTGTCCTTTTCCATTCAATGCAAATTCACACGTTATAAGAAGCGATTCGACGCAGAATTACCAACGTTTAGTCGCCTCTGGAACATAATTCTAAGCTGCTTTTGTAATCTCACTGAGCAGTGCTATAAGGCATATAAGAGAGTGTCATCGTATTATTTTTATCAGAATTAGGGCGACGTAAATGGGTAAATCTACTTCACCTGCTGATTCCGATAAAAAAATGTATTACAATTTATTACAAAGATAAGATAAGATAAGATAAAGTAAAGTATGCGCTGTACGTCTCGAAAACCTAATAAGGTTGTTTAAAAATTCAAATGTAATTTAAAAATAATAATTTTGATTTATGTTCGATGAATTTTATGTGCCGAAAATAACTGTACGATTATAGTACCTTTCAAAACCATAGTCTTCACAAAGTTTTCCTTTATACGTCTATTATACAAGTGACAGGCAAAATGTATGCGCGGGCGCAGAAGATCGATTGAGGAGCGATCGCGCGGGCGCTCATATATCACTTACTTCGCCAACGAACGATCTTGCCAACTGTCGTGGAACATCTCTGTGAATAAATAATTCGCAAATCCATCTAGGTATATGAGGAATAGATATATAGGTGAATACAAATAAATATATTAGTATAAACGTGAAAATATGGCTTCTCACTAAGAATAGGACTAGGATAATAACTTTTTTATGTTAAGGATAATAATATATCACTCGTAAAACCTGTTTCGCAGTGTAACAACATTATGCCACTTACATGGGTACTTTACTTACTGTTTCACTATGAATAAGTTATCGATTTGATTATATTAAATTTTTTCACATTTAGGTACGTAATCTTTTATAATACTTAATTCTTATGCTGTTATGTTGTACTTTTTCTATTATTTATTCTATTTTTCTCACATTGATTTTTTTAGAAACATCTGTTCATATGTAAGTTCTCTGTCGTAGTATTATATTATTAGCCATTAATTATTAATCTATAAAATAAAACTATCTATCGCTGTAAAAAACAATCAGAACAGAAGCTCGGAAATTCCACACGCTGTATCTTGCAGTGCGATTTTATTTACATTATTGTGCAGTGGCGCCATCCATCAACGTCTATGTGAACTAATTATGGTGCATTCCCATGTGGGTACAGCATATTTAATTATAATAGTTTTCTTATGGTCTGTATTGTGTATGTGGGAACGTCTTATTGTACATCATATATTATATACATATATTATATTAATATCTAAGTTCAACAAAGATTCATTAAAATGTGATTTTCTGTTGATAAATAAGGACTTCTATTTACTTTGCTTACTTGTCACTTCTATTGCTATTTTCAGGTGACCAACCCTCCAGATTTAGAGTGTTATTGCTTATCTTATCTTCATTGCAACTGTCGTACGTGTTGCCCAAACGCAACCACTATGATTAAACTTCTGTCGTCATCGGCATTCATATTTATGCAGTTCATTCACCAAGCAATATAACTGCGTAAATAGCTCTTTCGAAGTTATACTAAGTGCGGTGCGCAAGGTCGTTTAAGCGCTGCAACTCCCGACTGCAGCCGGCCTTACTTAACCTTGTCATTCAATAGACTCATCGGTTCATGACGTGTTTAGGAGCTAGTCGGCGTTTGGCAGCATCTAGGCGTGACGGCGGGCGCGTATCACCTTGTATCGATAGTAATCTGCCGCTTGATGTGTCAATCGGATCGTATCGCCGGCCGCCATGGGTAACCGTCGTGCTTTGTTATCCTACGTTATTATTATTATAGCAGCTCGGCTTTAAACTTCAACTCTCGTCTCCGTGCTGCTTGCTGTCAGGGCATTTTCTCTAATTCGACTATGAGACTAACGATGGATCTTGATTTTATTTAGAGAAGCAGTACGAACGCCTCTAAATGAGCGAAATTAACTTTGTTTTTACTCGGATATTGTTTTTGAACAATACTTTTTTACTTGAGTACCTTCTTACCTACAAATATGTAAAACTCAAAAACCATACCTATTGTAAATTCGTGAAATCAATGCAAGGTAAAATAGGGCTAACATTCTCTAAAAGCTAGTGAATGGAACTGATCTTGACGTATAGCTTACCATATTATATCTCAATGCAACTTAGTAAACGTCGAATCCGTACGGCGCTTTTGCCAATATGGCTTCGATCATTGCTTCAGGAGGTGGGGAGATTCTATTCGTACAGTATCTTCGTGTAAAAGTTTTAAAAAAATCGGCGGTTTATTTTACGATCGCATCGACAATATCGGGCAAGTGGTGCCCCGACACCGCACTGTAGCGCCATCTGATCAAAGCGATCGAAGTTACTGCAATAAATACGTGCTGAAGGCGTGTCGCTGAAAATCTCATTTGGGAAAATGTTTCCCTCAAGAAAATGTAGCATCTGAATACTTTCGATACTTTAACTTCTCTTTCATACTAGAGAGTTGCTTTGTATAGCAGGAATATTGTCACGTCATAGTTCTGTTCACCCCAGCTTTATTTGAAGAGTCCTCCGCATACCTATGCACGCCGTGTCTATACTTATAACACGCCGCGCGACCGCTATATTGCCATACAACTGAAACTAGCATGGTGTGAGTGAACACGATGAAAATCTTTATTTTCACGCTCTATCTCTCTTTATCTAATCGCTCCGGCCCGATAAGGACGGAATGCCGGAAAAACTGGTGCGGGGCGAGGGGTAAAGGCTACATCGATTCCGCGCTTTCACTGCTAGGGGCCGTGTAAACCTTTAAAAACAGCCCTCTTGCTACCCGATTGTGATCTCTAGACTAGTACAGCTAAGAGGGAAATTTCAGCGCGCATAGACCACTGGTAAATGGATTGCCTCCCTCTTGGGGGTTCTCATAGTGGGATCTAGATGGCGTAGATATGCTGATACGCGCCTATGTGTGTGTGACGCGCCCGCACGACGTAGTTTGTGTGTGTTCGAATAGGTTTGTATTTTCCGGCTTCGAAGTTATAGTATGTAGTATAGAGGGAAGCTTCCGATGGCTTAAATTTCGCTTGTGTTTGCAAATATATGAGGGGCTGTAGGTAATCATCCCTTTTTGTAATATAATTTTATGTTTGAGTGTAGATAGGTGGATAGATTAGGGAAGACGGAGGCTGTGATTTGATTTGATTAGGAGGTGTTTGCAGGAGGGTCGGAGAGATAAGGCTGATTGGATCGCTAGGAGGTTGGGAGGGCACGGCTTTATGGAAATATGTTTTTAATGTGGGTGGCTTATTGAATTAGCCAACTTTGAGCGAATTGAACCGAGATTAATCCGTTTGATGTGTTTTGTGCTCATAAATAAACCAGTTTTCATTTGCTTAATAACTTAACTGGTTATAATTTTAAGAGACGTATAAATATTTTGCTAGCATATTGTTCTTTTATATGTTGTAATAAGTGTACGTTTTGTAGAATATTTGCATATTTTAACCGTGTTTTGATTTCTGAACTTTTGTTGTCTCATATTAAAAACAACCTATTATATTCAAGGAATTTCCAAAAGGACACCGACCTGAGTAGGTACTATACAGCATTTATGAAACGTAATGATTACTTAAGAGAGAAAAAGATTAAGGACTAAATTCCTTGTGCCCACGTAAACTGTCCACTTGTACGGACAATATTATGCCTATTATAATCGCTAAATTCGGACCGAAATCACAACAATGGAGCCTTTGTCCCTGTCACAATCACATCACAAAAGACATCAGATGTTGTCACTGCTCTTTTGAGTTTACACTACACTGAAAATTAGAGTACCGCCATCACAATATGTACTGATTTTACCCATTTGTACCTATTCACTTTTTTATCTTTGTCGGCGTGTTTTACGGCCGATAGTTGTTTTTGGCATCCCGATATCGATCTGTGAACGTCAGTGACAGTGAAATGGGTTGGACGAATAATAAAACTCTTTATACGAGTAGATAACTCTATTAAAATATTTGGGGTCAAAGCGGAGATAACAGAAATAGAGAGTGCTTGAAGAGCAGAGATGGCTGTGATCAACATTTACATTTACCAAACCTATTGTACCTATGTTTAAGATTAGGTACAACAAACAGCTTAGTAAATTCACGTTCCTATACATATTCGTAAAATTTTGGATAGTAATTTATTTTTATGGATGGACAAACGAGCTTGCAGCACCACCCATCCGCTGTCGCCCATGACAACCAAGATATCCAGGATGTTTATTGTCTACCAAATAAAATTAACATGAAATTAAATTTAGCGGTTGCTATATAATTAATGATTTAAAAATTACACAGAAAAGCGATGTGGCTTTCACTAGCAAGCTTATTGTGTGACTTCAGTGAACAAACGGTCGAAATAAAAAATAAGTCCGCCCGTAAAATATACGACTTTTTCCAGCCATTTCAATGTTTGAGGAGCGAAAGTAATTCGCTCATAAAATTACGAGTAAACAGCCGTTTTTCCATGGAAATAAAGGCGCCCTCACGACCGGTAGACTTTCGTAATCGGCTTAGTCGCTGCCCTCCGATTTCGTTCTCCCCGGGGACCCGGGTGCAGTGCCACCCGCCATAGCTTGATGAGAAAATCTTATCAGCCGATTATAAAATTGGTTTCGGGTAATTGAGTCATAAAATCTGGGGTTAGGTTTTGATGTGGCTATCATTTGCTATGTGATACCTATTGCTTCATCTACCAAAACAAATCTATGCAGCAAATGGTGTCGATGATGGTTCTTATAATAATTCCTTAGTAGCGTGACACAAATGGAACTTGACTCGAGTCATCTTCGTGGCAGTGGGAAGAAAAAGTATCGGTTGTTGGCTCGGCTAATATGGCGAGCTCTAATCTTATTCTGGCACAAAGGAGCTGCCATGACGCGGCGAATATTGACGCGAACCATTTAATATTTAGGTATTCCAATATGCAGCTGTACTGACGAGAACACATGCGCATGGGAGAGAAAAAAGTTAAGAGATTTTAATGGAGCAGTTCCCTGAGCTGTTTGAACTTTTTCCTGTTAGATTTTCATCAATTTAAGTACTTTTAACAGTTATATCGTTTATGCCATATAAATACTTTAAACCGACTTCGGAAAAAGGAGGAGGTTCTATGTTCGATTGTTTGTATTTTTTTAATGTATGTACAGTCACAGAATAATTGTACGTACAGTCAGAAATAATAGTAATTCGTTTGTGGGTTCAGGACCCTCCCACAATCACAGTTGAGGGAAGTCGAGAGCATACTCCACCGCACTGCTCCAATGCGGATTGATTCGTTTAGGTATTCATGTAATATTTTGAAGTCTTTCATGTTGATATGAAATAAACTGTCGGCCTGACTGAGAAATCTTACGTGAATAAACGAATCAATCCGCATTAGAGCAGTGTGGTGGAGTATGCTCTTGACCTCCCTCAACTGTCACTGTGGGAGGGACAACTTCTCAGAAACGAATTACTGTTATTCCTGAATTTCTAATTTTGAAGTCGTTTTTATGATATATATGTTACGTACATTGTTATATACATATGTCATAAATTTATTGATATTGCATGAAGTTCAACTACTATAAGATTTATATATAAACTGGTAAACTTGGCTTTTGGATCAAATGCCATACAATTTTTTTGGGTTGGTTAGAATAAGGTCGAAAAAAGTATTGAAGTGGATTTCGAGCGCGATTGTACCCCGTACCACCTGAGTCCGACACAGTCACTTACAATATTAAATCGGACAATACGGCGGTTCGGTCACGATAATCTTTGGTAGTATGTATTTGATTCTAGTTACCGAGAAATAAGCCCGGACCGTTCTCTGGATAGTTCGCCTGTAATACTTTACTACACAGCTTTTTGTTCAATATATGACATGACAAATTAATGGATTTATTATGAGTGGGATTGCGCAGGTTTTTTTTTTCGTTGTCGGGTTAGGACGAATGCATTTTTAATTGAGTGAGGCACTTTTGTGGACTGTATAAAACGGCCACCGCATGCCGTAGATATTTTTTATTTGATTGACGTGTAGTAATGGGCAGGTGCGTAAGAGGTTGATAGCTGCTACCCGCTTTTTGGGGCCGGTGTTTCATGTCTTCGCTTTTTGTCTGACGCACCGTTTTGCGACTCTTCATTAGGTCATTGAATCAAAATTTGGCGGGCAAATAATGTTTTAACAATATTCAGGTGTTTTTATTACTGCATCAAAATCATACTTCAGTAAAATACAAAAATAATCATACTACATTAGTCTTTACATAAAGTTGCTTTTTAGTACTATGTAGTTAGTACATACCTGATTCAATAGTTTCTATACTCATTTAGTATTTCTCCAAATACGAGTAGGTAATAGTAGGTATAACGACTTAAAAAACCGAGCTCTTCTTAATAAAAAGCGTCTTGAGTTTATGTTGCGCATAAAATCAAGCCTTTATCCAACAAAAAAGAAGTCGGTAAGTATTTGAGGCAAGCTGAAAACTTGTCCAACGCCTAGCGGGACAAAATCAAAACCTATATAAATTAAAAAAAAAACATTTTTTTTTATATTCTGTAAACATTGGACTACAACTTATAAAAATTACATATTGCCTCAAATATATGTTTGGAAATAAAAAAAAAATATTTTTAATTTATATAGGGGTTGATTTTGTCCCGCTACTCACCAGCCAGGTCTGCAGTTCCGTGTTGGGGTATAATAGGAGAGGCGTTGGACAAGTTTTCAGCTTGACTCAAATACCTACCGAAAAATTGATGCCAGCTCTTGGAACAGAAGTTTCAATGATGAAATAATTGAGTGCGACCTCTCATTGCAGTCCTCACTTGATAGTTGATACCTACTTTGAGCAATATAAAGTCTTAGAGTTATGTAGCATTGTATCTCTTTATTTCACAAGTCCAGATGTGGACCCGGTAATCTGGGAGACTTGTGTGGGGACACAGGTCCACCACGTGGAGGCTTTTTCGAGACATTTTAATGAGTTGTGATACAGTACACGAGGCGGATACTATCCTCGATCGACTGCTCTATCAATTGATACACCCGAAGGTGGGCCCCGCCAAATGAATAGGAACTATTGCAAAGGAATGGAAGGTGTACCGCGCTTTAAATCAGGTGGCTTTACTCACTCTACCAACTCGACGCGACTTACGCAAGTTTCACCTCCACCCAGTGAGCATATAGCTCTAACACTCTCTGGACAGCCGGTAAAGGCAAGCCAGAGGCGAAACTCCTGAAACGTGTGTTCAATGGGATTCAAGAATGGTTTAGATTCACAATTTGGTCCACTGGAAAATGTTTTTAAACATTATTTTTGTATTTTTGTTTAAATTATCATTTAATTGAAGTGTCGCGTCACTTTGACATTTCATATGGCAGAACAACGTTTGCGGGGTCAGCTAGTTAATTTATAAGTATATTAATGGTTAAGTGCTATTTCTGATTGTAGCCGTAACCAATTTACATTTGCCTCAAATAAATCGTAATGTTATCATTTAATTCAGTGCTGCCTCTCATTGCAGTCGCTACAAAGCGCGGCGCGGCGTGCGGGGACCTCCTGCGCCAACTGCAAGACCACCACCACAA
This sequence comes from Carterocephalus palaemon, assembly GCA_944567765.1. Taxonomy (NCBI): domain Eukaryota; kingdom Metazoa; phylum Arthropoda; class Insecta; order Lepidoptera; family Hesperiidae; genus Carterocephalus; species Carterocephalus palaemon. Next base: position 4,524,234 of record OX155643.1, on the reverse strand, counting down.
CGCTGTGGCGGCGGAACCAGAACGGCGAGCCCGTCTGCAACGCCTGCGGACTATACTACAAGCTGCACAACGTGAGTACTAAAAAAATTAATAATATATGTAAACGCTACAAGCCTGTGTTGCGGGTGGCGGACACACACAGAAAATAAAACAATTTAGAAATAGAATAGAATAGAAAAAAAAATTTGCTAAATTAAGTACAATTACGATAAAAACAGAGAAATTAATGGACTAAAAAATTCTGATAAAGTAATAAACCTTACATAATTCTAACGTTAAAACACAGTCACGATACCTAATGGTAGGAAATAAAATCAATAGCTAAATAGCCGCATTATTAATTGATACGGGATCAGAAAATACCCTGTGGTTATTTTAAAAGAGGTGTGTACGAATTGCTATAGTACCTATCGAATGAAAGTTTTACAGAATTAATATGAAGTGATTTATGTAGGCATCGATGGTAGCTGTATTGATTGATATTTTACGAGACTTCCCACACGGATTCTCCTGTTAAATAACTTTTACCTCATAAAAAATAAATTATTAAGATGTAGGTAAGATATCTTACCTATATATTATTTATTTTTTCTGGTTAAATATGGAGATAGACCTACTTATGTTATATTTTATATGCACTGGGCAAGATGATAACATTTACATGGATTGTTTTTTGCAAAATAATCATGAAAATGTTGCTACGTGAAAAAAAATTATTGAAAGAATTACTAAATGATATATTACCAGACCACCAAAACAGCTTAAGGGAAGCCGTCACCTTGTGTAAACATTAAAGATTTTAAATAATATTAGTCATCCCCCATTCTATTAACTCTTGCTTACCTATACATCTCAAGGGACCTACTTTTGATATGTCGATGGGGTTTTTATTCAAAGCTTATGGTAAGCACGACGCACCCTAGGGACTTTGTTAATGTGTCATAAGTTTTATTATTCATACCGTTTATTGGTTTTTAGTTAATCATCTTTGTGTGGCGCATAAAAATATTATATGACAATCAATCAGTTAACTATTACAATTGAAATTAAATTAAATTCGGCCTAAAACTTGTCATAATTTTAATAGAGATATTACTATTGAATGGTTTTCTTTCCAAATTTATTATTACTTAAAAGCTTTAGTTACAATGTAAAGTTACTCTCTACAACTATTTTAATAAGAACTTATAAATTGGATTTCACTATCGTATCTAATATACAAGTAGTTACGAGTGTAGCAATCGGTTGTTTTTAATTCTCAAATCAACACTGTATAAGTGCTTGAAATCACTGAACGTTTTAATAACATTTTGTTATTGCATATCCTTACAGTATTACTTATGATTCTCACGGCCCTCACAACCCCGAAGGAAATCACAAAAACCCTTGTACAATCGATAGAACGATACGTTTGCAAAAGAACAAACGTTACAAAGCGGGCCCGCTACAATGACAGAAATTAGCAGTCAAAGCGACCCTTCGGTACGAGCACTTGAGTTTTTGCTGAAATGTATATTATGTAATATACTTGTCTCATTGCAATATGGGTAGCGACTGGCGAAAAGCTGAACTACGCTCGATTACCTAAAATGTACAGTGAAAAAAATTTTCTTATGTGTTTTTCATTACACGAGTCGACGACATATTTAATTTGCCACGGGATCTTGTAACCTGATCGTTACTTTCGTTTTAAATTTTATAGCTTTGCTTAGCTTTTGGCACTGGGTTATTAAGTACTGGTTGCATTCCGTTGCATTGTAACAGATTAAACTGAATAATCCATTTATTTTAAAACATATTATATGTCTGTAAATACATCCGAACGTTAGCAACACATATTTACTCCTGTAATTTTTGATACAGAGAACTAAGTACATATGTACGTAATATCTCTAGGATAATGTACCTCTAGGGTGGTTGAAATATCGCTGTGTTCTTATCGCTTATATATATATCTCGTATCTTCTCGCTTGAGGTAATCAAAGAGCCTAGATCTTAAAGTACAGCGACAATGTTGTTTGGCCTAATTATTCGGAAGGAGCGACAAAGAAACGAATGGGAGTGCTACTTCACAACTTAAAGGTATAATGACGGGAGCACAATAAGTTGCGTTGTCAACCCGTATCCACCTCTCTATACCTACATATTTATGGACTGTAAGTTGCTACTGAATTTTACCTACTCTACGTTTTTACATTACCTGTGTATATATGTATCTACTTATTCTTATGCTCAGATAATGGTTTATAATATTTAAATAATAAAAAAATATTTACTTATTACTAAAAAGCGCAGAAGACCTAAAAAAAATAAGGCCCTAATTCATATATTTTCATCTAAGTAACATTCATAAGAATTGTGATTTTTCCTGAATGGTAAGGTTTTTCTCGTGTATTTAGAAAGTTATGTAAAGATATTACCTACATATTCTCCAAGTTGATATTATTTATACATATTTAAATAATGGAATTCTTTAAATACTCAGCTGAGGTTTATATCTTACATAACTTGCAAGCTATGTGGTAACCGCATCCATTGATAGATATTAATCCCGGCTTAAAAGTACACAATCGGTCTAATATTAAAAGCAATCTCGTCTTCTAAAGTGAATTTTCGCAACAATGTGTAAATAAATACCATACAATGGCCGGGTCCGGATGCATCGATCGATTTCGCTCAAAAAACGCAATCCACACAATAGCGCACGAGCGTAGATACGTCACCCGCTTGCGTGGGATGTCCAAATTTTGATACTCGCTTTACTTCCTTCAAAATAATGTAAAGCTAGTTCCATCCATAGTATTTTGTATTTGATAAGTGATAGTTACTGCTAAGATAAAACTACTTTTATGGAAAATGCGAAAAAATCATTGAAAATACTCTTTCAGATCGTTATCTAAATTTCGAATTCCAAGTCACCTTTATATAAATAACATACTAGAAGGAATGTGAGGTAACTAATGCATAACAGTTAATAAAAACCTACCCAAATTTCATCTGGAATAAAACAAATAACATGTTTCCAATACAAAAATGTCCATGTATTTAAACAATTAAAAAACAAACTCATTTTATATGTATTTCATACAAAGTACAAATTACAAGTATCAAACAATTTGAGTGCACTATAGAACTCGAAGCAGTGAAGTGTTTACTCAAAACACGCCTCTTACGGGCCCTACACTATTGTAACCGACATAATACTCAAATTGGCCTCATACGAACCATACTGTTTCATGCCGCGATGCCGATGCCGGTGCCGACAAGGATCTTGTTCTTTTAGTCCTCGCTTAGCTCTTTTGTATTATTGTTTTTATTAAAAACATTTTATTGGATACTTTGTTTTGTCGACTTGATTGATATGGGAATGCTTGAGAATAAATGATGACTTTTATAAAATTTTACAAGTTTACAGGAGGATACTTTGGGCTTTTTATTAGCTTGAGAGTTTTTAAGCATGCGGTTGATTTCTTGGTATAATATTATTATTACCTGATTGTATAGCGATGTGGGTTAGGTATTTAACGTGATAAACATTAAATAATAAAGGTAAGAAAATGATTTCTGTAGTAAGGTAGTATAGGACTACAAACTATATTTCATGTTATATACAATTAATTCCTTAATTATCAAGTATTACTTTGCCATTTGGACCTTTTGGGCATGCTGTTAGTTGTCTGTAAAAAGTTTTTTAATTTAATTTGATTATTAATGCAAATTTTCAATGTTACTGTACGATAATTTTTGCGTAAAATTCATGAATACAAATGGAATGCTTGTTATGAATTTATGACTGAACTTAATTTATCGCTTCTGATATCTCATGTAATTTGTGGAAAATAAATATCTTTAAATGTAGTTAAAATTGTTGCCATGATAGGACGACTCTACAACGTACAGTCGTATTGGGACCTTATAACAGTAGGTATCAATTAAATGAAATATCATCAACAACAAGTAGGTACAATGTTAATAGGATTACCATAATAAAATTAGTAAGTGAATTCGATTTCTGTCTTGAGCCCTATGTAGGTAGGTATTCTTTAGGTAGTATTTACTAAGTATTGCATATAAACATACATTCTAATTCCTACGTCGCTGCTTGAACGAAAACTAGGGACACAATTTGAAATTTGAGTAAATTTTACAGGATAGGTATTAACTTAATTAGTAACCGATTTATTAAGTTGATATAATAGTAGGTATCTATAATAATGTATATAGATAGGTAACAATCCCTTTGTTAGTTTTTACTAAGAGATATTCTACTTCAAAACCAACTGCTTTATAAGCCCACCCCTAAAAAGCGACCATCTATTGAAGTTACTTTTTCTAAATTTGTTTATTTAATTTATCACGCTCGTTTATTCGGTACTTCCTCCGTGTGATGCGATTAGCTTTTTGTGGTTTGTATTCAATTTTTTTACCACAACCTTATAGCAGCTTATAGGCTGCCAATGATTCAGTTTGTATTAACTTTTTGCTGTCGATTCTATATTTTGTATATTTTTTCGAGACAAGTAACATTTCCGGGTATTTTATTGTAGAAGCGAACTTAGTTCCCCATAAAAGATTTTGACACTTTAGTCTAGAGCTAGGTACAATCAATTTATCCTTATTTCTTGTACTAAAGTTATGAACACTGTTTTTTGTCAATAAAACCAATACCACCACATAATAACGTAATTTTCGCCACATAATAATATCTATACAGCATACCTATCTAAATAAATCTAAAAATAAATAACTGTCAACAATATTACAATTGAAATACAAGGGAGCAGTACATATTATATAATATGTGGACGTACCAGCAAAATACCGCTTACTGTTTTCTATGTTGCGCATAAGTTTTACAAAGGCGTCCTTATACGCCCGTTCTGAAACACTAAACAAATTAAGTTCTAACAATACTTCCGACGTTTCGTAACTAGATCGTAACGTTAAGTGCCTTCCATACAAAAGTATTGGATTACCGGGCTGCATTGAGCTAGAGAGAGAGCGCCCATAATAACAGCTCAAATGATACATTTCGAATACAATGGGGCGATCAATTCAATTTTTGAATTGAGAACGCTCTCCTAGGCTTCTTTTTTTTTCGTCTAAAGTGCTGTTTTGTTCAGCCAAGATCCGAAGGAATCTGACAGTCACTGTTTTTCCTGTTTTTCTTTTGCATCAGATTAATAAATTATATTATAAATATAGTTAGAGATGCAATGTATCTGGCTTTTATTCTTATCATTTAGTTATATCGCAAGACTGAATTTAATAACAGTTGCTAAGTAAGTAAGGTACCTAGTTAACTTTGTAACATAAAATAATTGAGATTGTTTTTTTTCCGGCAAATGCCAGGCAACCTTTATGCCGATTATAATTTTTTTTTAATTTTTTCAAATTTCAATTCATAAAATATTAATATATTGTATAGAATTATGAAATTCCAGTGCAACATTGGAAACGTACAAAAAATGTGTACCTAAATAGTATATCAATATTTATAAAAAATAAATGTGTCATTTTCAATTATATGAACAATACGAAGTCATTGAACATTTTTCATTGTGGTATATCAACATGTTGAACAACATATTTTGCTAAAATGCGAAATAATTTAGCTTTTCTGACCTGATAACCATTAAGCTTAAACGGAATAGGCATTGACAAAAGATAAAAGAAGAGCGTTCAAGTAACTCATTACATTACATTACATGCAACTGGCTGGGAGCCAAACGACCGGTACATTTGGCCGAATGTTATAATGACATCAATTTGAATATTCACATCGAACAGCAATCCCATTAACATAAGTTCGACCGTTGAATTTTGTGGCTATGCAAAACGCAGCCCGCATCGCTAATTATTACGATATACGACGTATTGTTTAATTTCAAGATAGAGACCCTGAGTTTCAACCAAATATTTATCAGAAATAAAACAGGTGATTAATTTAAGTGATGATTGAATTAAATGGTCCAATCGGCCACTACCATGTCCCGTCTCTTATGACCTGTGGATTTACGAGTAACGGCGGGCGTCCCACCTTTTTCTACACATACACAATTGTGTTTTCTTGTCCAGTAAAAATTAGTTATTAAAATATTAACGTTGTCAATAAAAATTGGTAGTCTAATTCTGACAAAGCGTAATCGTAGAAATAAAAAAAACGAATAAAAGGGGGCGTTTGCGCAGTAGGCCGGAAAGATTTTATCTGTTGGCAATACAGAAAAAATGGCGCCCACCGGAAGTGTCCGAGTGCGGCGTGCTGCGCGTTACAATTTTTTTTCTTTTTTGTTTTAAATGGCTTTTTCCCGGCAGCGTTCGGCCGGAAATGCGTTTGCGTAGAACTGACTTACAAAATCGAATGGGCATACGTCCGATAAAGTTTAGGCCAATTTCAATGCTTACCACCTCCGCGTAAAGCGCTAGTTTGTTCGTCAGCATTTGAATTTAAAGCGTTTCGCTTGACCCGTAGACATGGCGAGTGTTGCGCTAAATAGCATGTTTTTATTCATGAGGTTCCCATTCTGTTTAGTGGGCGATTCTCAGCTGATTTATTGTCTTTGTTATAAATTTGGGAAAATGTACGGTGTGATTCACAAACTATTCCGTTTTGTATAATTAAAAATAAAAATAAATGGCTGATGTTGCAGCTAGTTAAAAGATATCTTACTCGTATCTAAACTTCAAGTAAGTACCACTCTGTTACGAATCGATTGGTTGTAAAACAATTATAATAAAGTATACTGAAAAATATAAGTTTTGTTTGAAAGTTAAACAAAACATTAGCGAGAAATACTTAGATTTTGTTCATACTCCAAGTACATATGTATTTAAAAAAAGAACGAAATTCGCAGCTGCACGTCAGTGATGGTCGGCGCGATAAGCGAGTGTCCTTGTACAAAACAATTATAGTGCATGTTGGCAAAGATTTGCTTAGTTTATATTGTTGACGGCTATTGAATAATAGATCGTTTGAAGTATCGATTTCAACGACGGTATAGAAAAGGACACTGAAAATGTATTTAAATAATCCGATTCATGTTTTTTGCACTGGTGGATAGGACACTGGAAGCGCACTAATTCAAAATACCTATTAACGCAAGAAGTTATAAATAGCCGTGTTATTGATATATTCATTTACAATAAATTCAAACTATTTTGAGGCTTGAAAAATAATTACTATTGGAATGTAAAATTAAAAACGAATTGATTATTCTATTTTTGAAATTATTATAATTCAAAATATGTTAGATCTTGCTATATTTAATTTTAAATTAAGTTATGATGATAATATGTCAAAAGTAAAAATCAATTCATACTCCTTGTATTTATCGTAGTTCCGAAGATCAGAAGCGTAGATCGCCTCATAACTGGCACTTGGCCACACTATCAGCCCCATCTGACTTGATCTCTCACTGTTAGAAGCAATCCGGCCTCTGATTCCGTTGAACAGATATACACAGAGATTATGAGCATCTAAAATATCTGCTGTGATTATCATTTCCTGTTCTTAATCAGTCTGGCAAACGTTAGCAAAATTAGTTGTTTTACAAATCGTTCCGATGCGATTTAACATGTTCACGAAATATACGACAAGTACAAAAATTTACATGTTGGACTTTATTGCATAGAAATTGACATTTATCCCCTCACATAAAGGGTTGATTAGTCATCAGAAATAACTCAAACCAATAATTCATATGGCTCTATTAAAGTCGTCGGTACAACACAGATAATTAACCCGGTGTGTATCAACCATATTAGTGTGGTTCGGTCCACTGAGTCCGCGAGAGGTTCGGGCCGTTACCCCTCCGGTACATCTGTAAACATCTTACAGATAGGCATCTGACGTTTGACACAAAGCGCGGTTGCGGGAGATACTATCTGCCGAACTATTCAAAGCCCCCTGCTTTCCCCCTGACTTATTCCTTAATTATTTATTTATGCTCGGCTATCACACCATCGATGCGCTCGGCTGCAAAACTGTTCGTTTTCATGAGCGCAAATTTAGAATGGAGTCGTATCGTTATCATCTAGGTGATCTCGACGACAGACTGAAGTCGGCGCAATACTTCGCCATTCTATTTTATGCGCAACTACTGGACCGCAGCGCAGTACTGACTAAGATTTATAGGCATTAGGTTGTGCACCTGAAAACTAAGGTTATGTTTCGAAATGTTATGATAGATTCTTAATCAGACGCCCTTTCTTAAATCCTCATAAAAAGTACCAAAAATGTTATGCGGAATCAGTATGATTATTATTTATTTTGATTTTCTTGTTGGTTTATAAATCCCTTTTCACATTTCTACAGACAGACTGCTGATAATTATTGGGACAAATCATATTACTCAATATCGGAAAAAAGATAACTTTAGAATAGTCGCAACGAAATTTTAAATCGATAAATTTCCGTTTTACACCGTTGCCACGAACGGTTGGAGTAATAATGGGCATAAAAAAAAAACTTTTATGACATCTCACTTGTTCGGAGTGGTCAGGCCAAGGTGTAATTTGATTGAAAGCACCAAAAAAGTATTATAATCGTATAATAAGTGGTAGAATAATTACCGGGGTCTTAGCGGCAGCTGCGCGGACTGCGCACGCGCCGACGACACAGCGCTTTCGTTTACACAGACGCCGCCGACGAGATACATTATTTTATAATTATATCACATTATTATAACATATATTAACAAATACCAGTTTAAAAAACTACTTTACATTTACGAATTCATTGCTGTAAATAGTTTTACCTACTTCAAATAAACTACATTACACCTGTAGTTTGTCGTATTAGCTTCAGCTGTCTTCTTTATTACTAGTAACAGTTTTTGACATTAATAGTCAGTCAGCTTTATTGCTTAATGTAATTTTATTTTATCCACAAAATTTTGTTACTATGTCAAATTAAAATAAAGACATTTTTTTCGTACGTACTATGTAATTGCTTAAGTTCCATAAGTAAGTAAATAATTACGTGTATTTAATTCCTAAACGCAGTCAATAGATTATATAGACTCGCTGCGTGGGGTCTGGAGTCATGTTTGAAAGTTGGTATCTTTGACATCCTAGACAAAAAACGTGACTGTTGTAACAGGAAGTCCAATAAGATCGCAACAATTGACATGATCTCTTTTTAAATTATTTGATCATCGATAGTAGATTAGTTTCCTCACAACCAAAGATGTCAGGAATTGGGTCTAGATATTGCAATGTCTTGATTGGCAAATCTATTATTCCTACTATTTGGAGTTGGTAAAGAATGAAAATTACTAAATATTGGTTGCTTTATCGTAGTGTTGTGTGGCAGAGTTATCGATAAACGAGTAGCTGTTAAAGTTTGTGTCGATGTGGACAGTTACGGCTGCTCGTTGGCACCAGCGTATGAATTAGTGTAGCATGGTAGCCATACGAGATTTACTGCGGACGCGGCTACATTCTAATTGGACCGGGTTCGATGCCACAGGCGCAAAACATTTAAATTTATTGCTTTCCATAATTGTTTTTGAGATGTGAGCATAGAGATGAAAACATTCAATGTCCATTACTATTTTAATATTACTAACCCTTCTAAATTTTCTCGGTCTATAATATCAAGCATAATTTGTGATAATTTAGAAATAATAAAACAAACCATGATACTTATCAATTTTAGTAAGAAAATAAAAAAAAATGTTAGTTGATTCATTTTCAATGTCTATATCCACAAAAATTAAATTTCGTGTAAAAAAATTCTACAATGTACACAACACAACACATAAAATAATTGTATGCCTATATGTGTTTTGTAATATGTTAAGTTAAATATCAGAAATGATATCAGCCCCAAATCAAATTAAATAGCTTTTGTCTATTATTAAACTGTTATAATTACGAAGTAAGTTAGATTCTTGATAAACAATCAGGTGATTGTTCAATTTAATATGGAACTGGCAGACCAACTAAAAATATTAAAATTTTAATGAATATTGAAAGAGCTTTATATTTAGTAGAATTGAAACTGTCAATTTTAAATTAACTTGTTAATACATACAATGAAGGTCTAAGCAGTTTTTAGTACTGGATATGGTTTGCTAACAAGTCAAATTTAAAAGGTTTAATATTTCTTTTAAAAGTGTTTAAAGTTTTGAAGCGGTGTTTAAATGCCAAATGTTCTTAAAAACTAAACATTATGACTATTAAAATGAAATACATACAAATCAATTAAAATATGCCTAACTGGTCCGGGAATTAAACACGGAATCTTCCTTTGGCAGACAGCATAACAATAACTGAGATCCAAAGTCGTCTTAAAAACGTGTGGGCTTAATAACTAGTGCGTAAGGCAGCTCTCGCACTATAAATCGTGTTGTCGATAAATTTGGCGGGAGTATAAATCGTTTTTTCAATTATCCCCCCGAGTAACAGCTGTCGACTACTGCCCCAAGTATTTATTTTAATCACGCGCCCTCATCAAATAGTCGGCCCAACTCGACTCAAGACAATGTTTCATCGACAACTCGCACATTCTTAATTGCGAATGTTAAAATTTAAAATGAAGTTTACTCTCAGTTTGCGTATTTCATATCTACAACGACAATCCTAAGCTATATCTAATTCGATGACATTTTGTTATACAACCGGTAAGGAGATAGCATCTACAATCAAATATTAACTACTAAATAAATTGCATTTATTGCATACTAAATAAATTGCATTTATTTAGCTAATTTTTGATTGTTTAAATAAGATTATGATAAGCTCACGATTCATTTCATTGAGAGTTATCTCTATTCAAAGCTGCGTTGTAGGTCATCAACTCATCGTTATTTAACGATAAAGAACCATATTTTAATGATACCACAAATACAGCGACAACATAATTGGATTCATATTACTTTCGCTTAAAATCTGGGTTATCTTTGATACGATTAATAACCATTTAAATCGAAAGTATCTCATGATTTTTTTTTACTGTCAACACAGTTATTTCCTACTTTTGCTCTTATACCATGACATAAGTATAGATTTAATTTTAAATATTTAAGCAGAATTGTTTATTTTAGTGTCGTTTACACACGAAAGGTTTGAAGATGCGCGGGCGCAGGCGCCGGCGGGCCCCATTGGCTCGTTAACAACGCGGAACTAATACACTGACATCAGTAAAGAACCGCATTGCATTCACCCAGAAAAAATGTATTTTTAAATGTAGGTACGGGACTAAAAAAATTATAAGCCAAGCTATTTTAGTAAGAACTTTATTAAAAAAATGTATATGTATCTACTTATAACAAGCAAGTCTTAAATGAATATGGTCATTGATTCACTATCAGTCATCCAGTATGGGTGCGGAGTAGATGATTTTGCAGCACAAAATCCTTTATGGGAACTCGGTTTCTCAGTATCAATCTGTGTGGCGGCCACCGGTGAACCACCAAGGGCTCCGCGACACGCCACATTTCGCCTCTCTCCAACCACGCAGCGCTAATTGTGAATGTCGACACGTCTGGGATGAGATGACGCCCGTTAAAAAAACTAAAGAAGTTTCGCCCGACTTGTTTAATGTTTGTTTAGTAAGCATTATCCTTTTGAATGTAATTGTCATTTTTCATCTTATGTGTTGACAATCTAATCACGTCAGTCTGGATTAGGTACGTATACGTATATTTTTAAGCCATTCGATGTAACATATATTTATGCTTCATAATCTTCTTCTATATAATAAAAATGAATCGCTAAATGTGTTGGTAAGCGCATAACTCAACAACGCCTGGACCAATTTGGCCAATTCTTTTTTTTAAATGTTCGTTGAAGTTCAAGGATGGTTTTTACGGTGAGAAAAATTTGAAAATTCATCCCCTAAGGGGGTAAAACGGGGGTGCAAAGTTAGTATGAAGCTTTGCCGTTTTTGAAGTTAGTGAATGTGTAACGCGAGCGAAGCTGCGGGCGTCCACTAGTTATGTATAAAATCTACTGCAACAAATTCTGTCTCTGCTCTTTATTACTATAATAAATGAATCCCAATCAGCATGTTCAATTAATTCTATCTATTGGCATATACATACGTTGTACATTGGGAGTCACACAGTGAGTCACAAGATCACTGTATCGATATCGAATAGACGTAAATAAACATAAATACTAGCTATAAAACACGTTTCTATTAACTATTCATCGATACTGATAATTACGACGAGATAACAAGTGTGAATGAACAAACGTGTCGCGTTCGCTATTCACACGCTGAAATGGTTTACTAACAGCGTTTCTTGTGTCATTTATAATCAACAGAAATAGGCATGTCGCGGCCGAATAAAAATGTTTAGCAACACATACAAGTCCACACGTTAATGGTTCTTTTTCTGTGTAATAACCAAATAAATTCAGATTGACAATTAATTACCCGGTTTGTGACCGATGACCGATGTTAGATGAGGTTTTTCTTAGTTGTTTCAAGGTCTGTACCGTCTGCACATTCAATGTTATCGAAAGAGTTAAACAACGACGGGCGCGGTCGGCTTATGGATGGGTGATCGCTAGTGGCAAAATTTTATGGGCGCTACCGTGCCATATGTTAAGCCGTCGGTCCCGGTTGTTTTCAATGGTGGAAACGGTCGCTAAGCCTTGTCGAAGACTTTCGGGTGGCTTGAGAACGTTCGATTCTGGGTTGGGTACCTACTAGGCCCTCCACTAATTGCATTTGCACCGTGGTGCTCCAATGTGGATTGGTGTTCCAGACCTCCCACAGCAGCGTCTGTGGGGGATACCCGTGCCCAGCAGTGGAACGTCTATGGGTGACAGAAGCAGCATACACAATTGTTTAATAAAATTAGGTACTACACTGAAGAGATGGTACTTGTTGCCTTGGGTGGCGGTGATTCTGTCCCGGGTGTACTCTAAATAGAACAATTATAGGCTCTACCACCTATCATGATGTGCTATTTCAGCACTTTTTTAAGCCATCCAAACGCATCACGATAAACCGGATGCTACGACGTGCCGCCAGCAGTCAGCGTTAAGTGTAAAAAGAAGCAAAACTTTGCACGCGAACTTGGTGTCGTTTACAAAACACGGAAAGCTCTAAGAATATATCACAGCTGTGGGATAACGTAAGAGCGTCTCGGGACAATGGTACCGTTCATGATATGCAGTTTGGTTCATGATTTGTAGTAGGAATTGAGGAAATTGTTCATGTGCTGCAGAAAGAATGATGAAAAGTAGGTACACATACACATCATCAACTTCCCATTTTACGTTGGTGAATGATATAGAAAATCGATTCACAACTTCACGTGGTAGGGTCTAAATATTAATACTAGGGATGCCTACCATTGGGTATTTAAATTTAATAACATATTTTCATTGAAGCATATTTTTATTTTTTTAACGACCGTGTAACCGTCCATATTTCATTTGTTATTCTTTAACTTAATATCATACATATTTTCGCAGTTGATACACCTGTAAATATTTAACAAGACTCGTTTTACTGTCAGATAATTCGATAATTATATTGTTTATCATAAATAATACATTTAATAAGCATTTTTTGATATTTAAGCACGTATCAATCAACATAATCGATACTAAGGCCGAGCTTCGCAACGCATCTTCTGACAAACGGTACATAATGTGAGGGTGCAAGGAATTTCTGTTCTATAAATTGCGAACATTATTTAGGCAAACATTGACAGGCCTTAGGCCATTAGACCGCGAATAAAAACAAAAGTTCCACATAATAGCGCGATCAGTTTCAATAGAGCCATTTACCGTACGTTTTTGTCCGATAATGGGTGTACAACATTTTTTGTCGGGTAATTGGTTGCTAATTCTTAAGTTTTGTCGTGCACTGGTACGCCTGTCTAATTTATCAGATCTTTATCGATAGATTTACAGCTAAGCCCCGTTTGCTGCATTTCTCTGCTTCTTCGATTTATATACCTAATATCTCATGCCCTCAGATTCTTTTGCTTAGAAAAGATTAAAACGCTGACTATGAAATTATTTCCTAACTGTCTTTGTTGCTATTTTTTTAATCCAATTAAAATAGGTAAAACTCGAATTGCAATGAACTGGAAACCTGGTAACTACAATTAGATGCTGATAAATGTTTTTACTGTTCTGTGCTACAATGTTCGGAATCCGTTCCAATATGTATCTACCAATGTAAATCATCTTTTTAAGCACACTTTTCACATTTTTAAAAGATTATTTATCACGATAACATTTTAAAACTGATAATAAAAGGAAAAATTATGGTCGTTAAAAACTCTATCAAACAGTTTGTATCCAAAGGATAATTAAATATAAATAATACAAATAAAGCTTTTGAGACAGTTAAAGTTGTGCCAAGTTTGTAGTCACGATATCTGTTCTTCCGTTTCGAGGCGTCGGCTCTGTTAGTTATTTAATAGGTAGATTCCTTAAGTGGAAAGAAGAAATTTAAACTGGGTCCCAACATTAAATAAATGGTGGTTTCTCACGAAGCTAGCCATATCGGCGGCTGTGTGATATTTTGGTATTGAAATTTCGACATAAATTTAATTTATTGTTAATTTGTTAAATACTATATTCTAAACAGTGCTGATTGATTATTTCATGTCCTGGATGTGTAAAACTGTCTCCTAAGACCGTAATGCAAAATACCTATTGACATATTCCTTAAAAGCAATACATAGATAGATATAGGTAACATCTATGTTGTGAATCCCTATTAGTAATGACTTGCAAATGACGGAGTCTGTGTCTGTCGGTAAATTCTCCGGATTTTACCGCAATTTGAACTCGGAACATAGGTAAGTAATATTTTCATTTATTGTCTGTGTTGTGGGCGTTGTTGCGTTGTGTGCAGTTCTCTTAAGTATGATCAACCGTCACTCCGATTTGGTTATCTCCTGCAGCGCACAATAAAAGTTTTTGCGATTTAGCTGTACCTAATTGCGTACATAAACGTGAACGAGGAGCTTTCTAGCTGTCGGGAAAATTGCAGACAGTCAGGCTGTGCGTCGTTTTCCATTGCATTGTAGTGAACCTGTTATTTTCCCATTTGAGCGGTTTTATGGCGTTGCATTGTGGCCAGATGGCCGCTGATAGCAAACTCTCTGATCTAGAAACGTACTTACCTAACGTAATTATTTGCACGCATAACGATACTAGTGTTACCTCCTACTTGTCGCTTTTGCAACACGTCGCGCTTATGTACTCGTAGGTAAAACGTAGTATCGCACACGTTTCTATACCTGAGTATACCTTATTGCCGTCTTAATGTATCCAGCATTTTCTATACAGGTCTGAGCTGGTTTATAAAACATAAATAAAGATTTTACTTTTTTTCTGTAGCTACTACTTATACTAGTACATACTTATATATGTGTACTGACAACCATTATCTACACTGCTTCATCGTTCCGCGCATTTCTTTCATGTTTATTAAGGTGTGTACAAAAAATTCTGAACTTCATTACAAAATAATCTAGAGTACCTATGAAAGCTAAAAACTTGCCTCTATTTATTGCCTTTTTGAATATTTTTATTTACTTGAGAAATTTGCTTACAAATACCCACCTAGTTCGTGAATATTAGAAAAACTCTCAAGCAAGTAAAATACATTGTGTAAGTATCAATTCGATTAGTTATTATTTTGTTCTCGGCTGTAAGAAGATAGCTAAGTTAATCTTCAATAAAGATATCTATACCTATGTTTAATGCCTACTTGTTAATACATTTGTAATTGAAAACATATAGTATTGTTGTATAACGGACAGTGTAACTGTTTAGACAGTTGACCTATTAGGCTTGTAAATACATACATTTAAATTTAATACAGACTCATAAATCGCCCACAACTTTGTATAAGGGACGGGAAATTGCAAGCAACAAGGCTATATTGTAACAGAAATACTTAAGGGTGTAAGTCTAAGTTTCAGTGCAAGGCTTCATACGAGCCCACGAGCAATGTATGAAGGCAAATGTGCGCCACACACGCTATGAAGTCCCGATAGCGTCGCATGACTACAGTATAATTTTCAATTAATTTCTAAGCAAATATTTTGTTCGTGTCTCAAATTCGAAAAACTGATGATTTTTTTACTGTCTAGTTATTGTAGTGTTTGCAAGCTCTACTGTTGAGCTGGAGGTCCTGGGAGTGATTCTCGGGTCGGGCAAAGTAGCACAGTAGAAGTTGGAGATCGGTGATGGGAATTAAGCCAGGTATATGGTAATAGGCTGACCATGAGGGAGCATTGGACCTACTGCCCACCACCACCATACGGTGAAATATGCTTATATTTACGCTACTTAATGCTATAAAACAGTAATTAGTTGATTTGATGAGGATAATACAATTAAAACGGGCCTTTTTCCTAAGTAAAAAGGTCAAAGCTTTGTTTATAAATAGCTTTGTATAGTACCAGCATTATTAAGTAGGTAGGTATTTTCTCCGGTCGCCGTTAGGTATGTACTTTTCGTTTGACAAGCTCTTACGTCAAATTTGGACGATGCAAAAACATCCAACTACACCTTCTGAATTGAACATACTGACACGTGACTTATTTATTATTGTGATTGCAATCGATAAGTGTACTTAAATAATTTTCTCTACATTAGTAATTGTTAATAATGTGTAGACACATCAATGTGCATCGCGTTACAAGCATGCAAAGAGAACGGTGACAAACAGGTGAATTGAGAATACCAGGGGAATACTTCATTCATGTGTCCGGACCCTTATTTTGTGTAACCCAAGGCATGCAAGGTAAATGTGAATTTCGTAGCAACGGGCTTATCGTGGAAAGTTTAATGCCGAAGGAAAATAATCATAATTAGAAGCAGAAATATCGTGGTCATACTGTGAATCCGCTTCCCACTAACGATATACGCACTTTGCATGCAACATTCTTCTGTGTTGTAATTACAACGCGACCAGCATGAGGTATCTAAGCTACGGGTTGGCCCAACAAAACTTAAGAAACATCAAATGCAGTCGGTTACACGGTTGTTCATTTTTGTATTTATTTATTTACAAAAGGCGAGGCACATTTCAACATTTCTAGTAGTAGGATTCAATATGTTACATACCTATAACCATATTATATATATTTCACCAATGAATCAAACAAAAATTGCGTTATTTATTGTCTTTATTTATTTAAACTAGCAAATATATAATGAATGAAATAAATTATAGTCATAAACCTGCTGTTACTCTATTTATATGCCACTTTCATCTAGTTGGTTAAAAATCTTAAACTTCGGAAAGAAGTCATTGAATTGAGTTGTAGGACTAGGACTAAACTAGTAAATAGAAGTTTGGCAAATAACTTTCGGGACCAGCCAAGTATTGCAGTAGTCATTTTTAAAGAATGGAAACAAAAACTGTTGTGAGAAATCAAGTCGAAATATTTTTATAATTTTCGTTAATATGGTTACAAATCATAAGCCCGCTTATATCTGAAGCGACAAATCTATAGTAATAGCTACCCGGCAGTAGTTATATATTAGGAGTTAAGACGTCCGCCATGTTAGAGCCTCAATTGCTTAATAACTGGCCATTATGTCAGGTTAATTACTACCGCGAATCCCACACTGCGACCACACGTATACCGTGTTACCTTAACATATGTGTACATAACTTC
Organism: Carterocephalus palaemon; assembly: GCA_944567765.1. Classification (NCBI taxonomy): domain Eukaryota; kingdom Metazoa; phylum Arthropoda; class Insecta; order Lepidoptera; family Hesperiidae; genus Carterocephalus; species Carterocephalus palaemon. The sequence goes on along the minus strand of OX155643.1, from coordinate 4,506,619 downwards.
AGGCACGAGAGGCGAACAGCTCATCATATATCATATTAGGCTTGTTACAATCTGCGATCTACAACGGACAAACCAGGGCCAAGAAATAGGGAGACTGTAGTCAGAATAGTATACTTTATACAGTATAGTATACGTTATAGTATATTTTTACGGTCCAATGTTATCAGTAAAGTAAAGACAATATATAGCCTATGAATTATACCTACTACTCGGTCTGTCTACATTCGACAGATTTGTGAGAGACTCGTGCTTTCCTGTGAGTTTATAGGTAGCTTATTCTTTCGAAATGATTTGTCGGTGTACGAAATTTAAGGCATAAAAATATATTTTTGTAGGTATGTTTTACAGTGAAGCAAAATGTAAGGTTTTTAATAGTGTAGAGAATAAATGTCTCGAAATGCGATTCATCTGAATTGGTAAATTTTTAACAATTTATATTAATAGATAAATTAAGATATACCTACCTAGTGTATGACTGTAATTTTGCTGTTATATTATTTTTTTATCAGATATACCTAAATGTTGACAACTAAAATTTATATTTGTAATATTAGTATTATAAAAAGTTGAATTAAAAAAAAATTCAGCAGTTACTATTATTTATTACTATTCTTTTAACTAGGTTAAACATGTTCATAGCAAGTAAATAAAGATGTTGAGATTGACGGACATTCCTTCCATCCACCAGTTATGGCACCATAATCCTTAAAAGGACATGCGTTTCGCATGCAAAGTAGGTACGTGCTATGACCATTGCTAACTTAAGGACATTTTCCTGGTTGAATTTTTAATAACATTTTCTACATAGGTATGCGCTACGGTACAAACTGTACGCTGCGTAGGTACAGTCGAATGCAGTTCGCATATAAATAATAGGTAGGTAGCCACTTTTTAACAAAAACTTTTTCAAGGTTATTGAAATACGTCTTAAAATAAACTCTGGTTTGAATTGAATGGAATTACATTATCATTTTGGTGTCGATCGGATTGAATGGCGGCATTTGTAGATACGTTAATTTTTAATTAAATAAGCGGTAGGATATTGATGTGGTATAAAGGTTTAGGTAATAAGAATATATCCCAATTGGTTGTGGGCTTTTTTAATTTACTGTAGGGACTTTGTTGCTGTTCCACCATATCATCCCGTAGAGGATTTTAAAAAATAATAACATAAAACACTTAACGGTACACCACATAAAATCAACAAATGATTCGAAGACATTGCTCTTTATTTCATTTAAAATGTTTTGTAAAAACCAAGACGTACGTACGTTTAGCTTGAGTGATATTGGGGATAGACTCACGTATTACCGTTGTTGTAGGCCGGGAGTCAGATGACATTGACATTGACAGCTTACGACAAAAATTCATGAGACTGTGTATACCTAGTACAGGGTACAGTCCTATGTATACCTGTATACCTAGTACAGGGCCTTTGCCACTAACATGTAATGATAATGACACGATTACAATCGATAAAAACATTTTTCATTTTCAATATACTCAGTGACTATATGCATCAGTCCTTCTATCGGGATACGTAACAAGACTTGAAAATTTGTGTAACGCAAAGAGGTGTAACGTAACCTTAACTGTGTGTGTATCGTGAAATCCGTAAACATACAATGTGACACGTTTGGCAAGTTAACTGCATCTGACGCTTGCCGCTAAGGATGAAATTAATATCAATTACACGAACGTGCCCAAAAGCGTCACAACAGGAAAGGTTGACAAACCCGGCTGTCTGATTCTTAATTCTCTCCAGGGTTGTTGGGTTGCGATTTCGGATCTCGATTTGGTTATACTGTATTTTTTATCAAATTTGTTCGGATTGTTCTATAATTTAATGCATACAACAGGCTGTGTGTATCTTACCACTCTAATTCTAAGTACGGTTGGTAAATAAATTGAATTTTTCCCTTCCCAATTAAAATTATAATACCCAATAAAATTATACTCTGTGAAAACAAGCTGTAACAGATAGACACACATGCGTGCATGCATTTTTTATAGGACGAACCCAAAAACCAGATTAGTATTGGTAAGTGATACCTATCTATTCATAGATTTGCTACCGTAATTTCGTACACGGACACGAATCTTCCATCCCTACATCGCGTTCCCGCGAATCGCCCACACCGCGCGCATACCGCGCCGTCGGCCGGCCAATTGGACCAATATAAAATGCATTAGCAGATGCCGTCGGATTGAGACTGCATCTGAATTGGGTCATCGCGAAGCCTTCACGTTCTTGCCACTTCAGCGCATTGCCGGTCGGATTGCATAATGCGTTTTAAGGGTCGATGCAGAAGTAACATTCGAAATGTCAAATCGGAAGCTCCAATCTATTTAAAATTGAACGACTGGAGATTCTGAACTCAGCAAATACATACTAATCTATGTAAACGTGAACGTCATTCGTCGTTTAGTATCGAGCTATTGCATGTCTTAGAATAAAACACAGCCAACAGATATCCATGCATCAACCATCTAATCTAAAGGTTGTGCACTACTGTAATACTGTACATACATAGGCTCATTTTAGTAAGGTGTAGCCGTTTCTAGTCAGAGCTCTTGACCATGGTAATTTCAGACGAAGAAAGTCCCTCGATTCGTTAACAGAGCATATTTCTTTTTCTGACAAGTGCAAGGTGGTATTTTGTAAGTGTTGTACTTTTTCGTAATAAACACGTTGCCTGTAATGGCATCAAATTCGCATAATTTTGACCAGCCCTTTACGTAGGGTTTATTAACCTTACTTAACGACTGAGAGTTTTTTTTGGTATGCCGCACTGTTTTAATTGCCCGAATTAATCTTGTAAACAGGGCGGTAAACTTCAATGTGCACCAACTGCGTTAAGAAATTAACTAAGTAAGTCCTCGTTATGCTAAAAATGTAAGTACCTAATGGTTATCGATGATGTCTCGTTGAAGTAACGTGCATCAAAGAAAATTTACAGTTAGTAAATTTAGTATAAAACTATTTGGTGATAGCTGGCAGTATACATTCCAGGAATATGGTGGTTCATCTGATTGGACCATGGTAAGCCTAATATAATTATCATTATTGCCCATCAATTACCAAGTACTCAGCAATTACCTATAACGATAAATGATAGGCTAAAATCCATCCAAGGGAAAATCCGAAATGTAAAAAAATTATGATATAGTCTAGTAAACATTATTGTGGCAAATATTTCTTATCATTAATTAAAAATTGGCTTCCACATAATATTATGTAGGTTATTTACGAGCTTTACAAACTATCCACTTAAACAGATAGATTCATCTTATCTATTCTTAGTTAATTGTGTCTCTCTACATATTAAAGTGCTAATCGCATATTAGCATTACGGTGAGATTTTTTATGAATGCAACACGCGTTACCAAAAGCTACGCGAATAAGAGCAGGTCATGCGCTCGGGTTGCGCCCGCGCAATGAAATCGTGCGTTTAGAGGCACATGCCGCCGCCGCCGCCGAGTTCCCTGGAAGGCGATGAATAACTCATTGTCCGTCCGTCCGTCCGTCGTGACGCACGCTTCCCAGAAACAAACGATGCAATGCAGAAAGTGACCGAGATAGTTCACCCACAAAACGTCCGTCTCTGGACGTGGATGCAGTCTCAGGTGGTGATCTGATGGAGAAATAAAACTAATTATCATAGGTACGCCACGAAGAATCCATAAAAGTATTCCAGGCATGTTTTGTCTAGTTCTGCAGTTAGTAATATAACTATGATGTGACAGACAGACATATATGTAATATGTATTTGCATAACGTCACGATATCCTGCTGAAATTGTATGTTAATGTATAAATAAGCAATCTTTATGAAAACTTTATGAAACAATTAATGAAAGGTATCAACTACCTGTTAAACCTTGTACCGATTTGTTAAAATACTTATCATTCAGCTTTGTGTTAAGTAAATTAACCCCAACACACCTTACTCCGACTCCGAATGTATGCCATCTTTATCACAGTTTCCCAGGAACTGCAGTAATTGGAAACATATGACTTTTGTTCACAGTGCGCCTTATAAGTCAGCTTAGGATGAAGATAAACATCCAGTATATCATCGATGTGAATTATGGATAACTGCTCAAAACCCAATTAAGTATATAAAACAATGACACTCTTTCGCAATATAGTAAAGATGAGTAGAAAAAGCAAGGCTATTCTGTAAAATATTAACTCGAAATCGAAGGTCACTCAAGTGCGTTGAGTCGTCGCTAACTAATATAGAATAGGCCTACCTATCAAAGCACATCGATGCAGCACACGCAAAGGATTGCGAACTCGTAACAAGTTTCGTATGCAACGTGCAAGCGACACTCCATAATAAAACATCACAAGCTTGCTCTGTTTTGAATGCAAAGACCAATTTGAGGATCTCTATCTGCCTCAAGGTGTTCGCCTCTGTTTCCCACCAATTGCGTTCGAATGCAGTCATCAAGTGCATCGTCGCAATTAGGATGCACCGGGTGTGCGGCTCACGCATGTCGGCATCGGTCACCAAACAGCTAAATATTCGCACACGACTATTGTGATACCAGTTTATGGTCTCGGCCCCCTTTATATTCCTTAGTTAGCATTCCAAATTTGGGAGCTCAAACGTTTTTTTCATTCCGCTAAGTATCGTGTCATAGTCCGGTGTGCGACCGCGGCTGAGTCAATCTGTTACGATTGTTAACCTCTCGTGGCTCACTCGTACTCATTTATAGCGGATGTATTTGCTGAAATGAGTGCAACGATAAAATCCTTGTGCTGAACCAATTGTCGTCCACACTTATCTAATATCTCATATTTCATAACAAATAATGTAATAGTTGAAAAAAAATTCAGTTTGCAATAAAGATTTTAAGATGTTCTCTTATTTGTTTTGTTCTTTGGTTTTGAAATATCACGATTACATTAGATTGTGTAAAAGAATATTCCATCTAATACCGACATTTAACTCAATTAGAACGTAATCATTGTGGTATTGTGGTAGCAGTAACTGTTTAGTAAATTAAATACATATTATCTCCCGGCCAACTTATTTATGTACTTATTATGATTCTTTTTTAATTCTTATTTTTCAATTATAAAAAACGTAATTTGTACTTTTTAATAGCCAATGTATTTATGATAATAATATAACGGTTTACCAGCATACGATCAACAATAGGTAATTGTTTATAAGAAAAAAAAATCAAATTAAAATAAATAAAAATAACATCACGCCTTTATTTCCCCCAAGGGTTTGCATTATGTTAAGGCATGGTACACCCAGATTTTACCAGTTATGCCCCCGTTTTTTTTTCCCAAATAGGTTGTTACATTATACTGACCTATCGAAAACTGTCAGGTCGATTTTACATTTTGTAGAATATCCCTTAAACTATTTTATCTATTGTTACAGGTGAACCGGCCCTTAACGATGAAGAAGGAAGGCATCCAGACGCGGAACAGGAAACTCAGCAGCAAAAGTAAGAAGAAGAAGGGAGGGATGGGGATGGGGGGCGGCGCGTGCGCGCTGGCCCTAGGGGGCGTCATGGGAGACATGATCAAGCCGCTCGGAGACGCCACCAAGGGGTTCGGGGGGTCCGCCTTCCCATCGGCTATGGACTTCGGTAAGTCTACATGCCTCTTGTTGTATTAGGAACACAATGACTTAGTCAGACTCCCTGTTTGGTGGCGCTGTAAAGGCCAGTGGGATCAAAAGTAAGTCCATTAGAAAAAAAAGTAATTATATTTTTAATATGGCGCTCAAATTAAATTCTTGATAGACAATAAATACCTATTCATAAGCATGTTGAGGTGATTTTACAATGTTAGTGATTACGTCATGAGAACTAGACCCTCAGATGGAGCTACAAATAAATACATGTTTCGGGATATGTGTTCAGTTGTTAAGTTGTCTTGGCAATATATATATTTGTGGCAGTTGTCGAATCGGTTCTTTTTATTCTACCTCATGGTCACGGTCACCTATGAACACGAGTAATAAGTCGGCAATGCATCGCAGGCCCTGAAGGAGAGCTTTTACGCCTTTTTTGAAGATTCCCATCGAGAAAAGAAAGGCACTGGGTCTACATAGCTGGTATAAAATACACTTCACTTATTTATCGCTCACAAGTGTTGTCTTTCTACATGAGTTTTCAGTTCGCCCGGGGCAGTACCACCGCCCGCCACGGTACCTACCATATTTATTTGACGGTAGTAAAATTTCTACCCTGTAATAATTGTTTTTAAAGCAATTTTGGTCCGGTTGGAAAGGTGTGGTTCCAATAATATTTCTTTAGAGGCGACCATTTTAGTCCTCAAGTGCAGCAACGTATCTGTGACTGACTTGTTTTTGACACGAGTTTGCGTGGGTGACAGCGGATGGGTGGTGCTGTAGGATCGTTTGCATCTTACATCCATAAAAAAATCTGTGTGTCTTCTTAATACATGGTAATACTAACCAATGTTGTGTTCCCCCAGGCCAGCACCAAGTGGGGCTGGTGCACCCGGCGGCGGCGCACATGTCGCACTGGTACGGCGCGCCCCACCAGGGCTTCGCCCCGCCGCCCAGCTCGCACAACCCCTACCACCATCACCACCTCGCGCAGCTCAACTCTATGGTGAGTTTTGATACTTGATTATATTGACATCCCCATCTAGTCAATCAATGATTATGTAAAAATAACTTTTGACTACAAAAATCAGATAGGTACCTACATATAAGTATTTTTTTATTGTTTAGTGGTCGCAAGCGTTGCTAATAGGTAGAGGTCCTGTTTTCGTTTCCCGGGACAGATGAAATTTATTGGGTTTTTCTAACACGAAATTCCTAGCCGTAGCACGCAGTCTGCTAACTGGTGAAGAGTGTAAAATATATGTAGTTTGTAAAAAAATCTAAACTTCAGAACCATACTTTGTCTAAAAATTGTAGAGTTTCCTTGAATTCACTAGAAATTTGAATTGTAAACTAGCTTGTTTAACGAAAATGTTTCTTTGCAGACTGGCTGGAGGAGCGAGTACACGTGATAAGTCAACCAAACTCGAGAGCCTCATTTGAATATTGGTGAGAACACGACGAACAGCCGTCCCCGCCAGGGGACGCGACCTTCGCGGCAGGGCACCGTGGATAACAGACACTGTGATTTCACTAAACTGGTTCTATTGCATAGTTTAGCTAAACCCGTTGAGATATACTCTGACACATCACATTAATTTATAAGACTGTTGCAGAATTGATGTTTGTATACGCATAGTTTGCGTTCGACGACATATCCGACGCCCGCCATGGCCCAGTGGATCACTATAAAGACTTTTGCTCCGGTGATTAATCCTACAAGTATTAATTAAGAGTGTTTTACATGAGCAACTAGCGAAATTGTACAGTATTATAATGTTAGGTAAGGTCGGTACTATGCCCGCTTAGATGATTTATATAATGTAAAGTAAGTAGGTACAGTTATCCGATTTGTGTATTTTGTAAATATATTATTTAGTTATATTCCGTTCCTGTAATATAATTTATAAATTATTTTTCTTTGTATTTAATTTGAACTATTCGGTTCGCTATAGGAATTGTGATGTGTTCAAAGAGTTATTCCAGATTTTTTGTACATTTAATTTGTGTAGACTTTATTGAATGAAATGCAATAGTAATTTATATTATAGTTATAAATCATGCGATTTGTAAATAGAAGCCGTTTAATGATACAGTACGCAGAACTGATTTCGTAGTAAGATCTCTGTCGACTTAGTTTCAACAAATCCGATCACTAAGCTGGAAGTACATTGTGTTATGATATGACCTACGATAATTTGTCATCAAAAATAATATGATATTAATATTTTTTAACGCTGTACCATTGTAAAATTAAGATATTGTGTGGCCATAAATTAATAAAGGATTCGGTTTATAAGAGTAGTCTTGAAGACAGTGATGTAGAAATTAATTTTTAAATAACTTGTGTTGAGTCTACGGACTATACTCATAAACTTAGTCCCTTGACCCCAAAATATGTACATATAAAAATGTAAATGATTGCATTAGAGAATAACTCTACGAAGGTTAAATGTAAATTAGTGATCACCGCAGAAACAGCCTCCTACGATATCCCGTACCTAAAATTTTTAGTTTTTAAAACAAAAACATTGTGAAGTTGTGTATTTTAAATAAAATTGCGAATAAATAAATTATCAATAATTATTGATATATAAATGGTTTTATTTATTTACAATCGCTTTAAATTGTAGTTTTAGTCTCATTACAATATCATGAATTAATTATTAAATATTCGGCATTTACATAAATAGGATTTATATAATCATTTAGAATAAATAACAAGGTTCTAACTTACATTATACTTGGATAAAAATGCAAGTACGATACTTTTCACTGGAACTAGCGGCGTGGAACAATCCGATCGGTCGTCTAAAGCTAACCAATTTGAAAAAGAAATTAAATTAGAGGGAGCTTCAATTGACCATCGATCGGGCGTCTTGCCCGCCATAAGTCACCGGATCAATTCCGCCATTCCGCAAAAAGTCCAAAACTCGAGCTTATCTCGCGGCAAATTGAAAATGCAGCCGGCCGTGTGATTGTGACGCAACGGACGCTGCCTGCGACATATGGACCTATTCAATTTTAATCGCATTTCAGAAGAAAGGACATCGGATAATGTACCTATAAAATGCTCCCCGCTCGCGACGATAGGCCTCACTTAATGTTGGCTTATTTGTGGTCGCGCTGCGGACGGATTTTAAGGGTTCATTGTTGTTGCAATACATAATTGTTTGCGATCGATCTTTTTAAGTTCCACGGAGATTTGTTAGTTTGTATATGTTTTCGCTTCGCTGGATACGTCGTCGACGTTTCCTACGCAGATGGTGGGTTGCAATTTAACCGCGAGAGCTTGGAATATCAACTTTCGAGATTTATTATTAGGCAAAAAATCTTATAGTACAATTCTTAAACGTTTTAACATTCAGTGGGTTCCTGCCTAGTCTACAAGTAGCTAAAAGGTAACCTAAGTTTTTAATACACTCACAGCTGAAGGCGATATGTAGTGTACAAAACCATGGTCTTTTAATTCAAAAGTGAGTAAAATATATATGTTAGGCTCTATGTTATTAATATGCATCTTACGAGTAACATAGTCCTTCCTCAAAGTCAAAGTCAAATCATTTATTTCGCTATAAGGTGAGGTATTTCGCTACTAGCTAACTACAAACTACTTAAAGAAAAAGAGATATAATGCTATTCTAAATTGATTAATATAGAGCAACTAATAATTCATTTAATTACTAGTTGACGCCCGCAGCTTCCTTTGCGTGGATAGATACGAGTATAACGAAAGTTTCGTTTATAGTTCCTATCCTTCTCAAGAAAATATCCAGAAAAACTCTACCCATTGAAGTTAAAATAGAAGAGGAGTAACGGGATAAAAGTCCATCTATCCACCCATATCATCCAAGCTTAATTTGTATACATGTACATACTCTACTAAAAACATAGTTTAAAAAACTAAAAACACGTATTGGTAGATAACCGAACAAAAAAGGTTTTTTAAATTATTGTTTTGTCATCATAAGTGTGTAAAGTTTCAAATTAATTCGACGTTTTGAAGTAGGCGAAAATCACGTTCAAAGATACATTCATACATAATATATACATAGTGGTCTGGTGCTAGGGCACTTGGTAAGCTAGTGGTCAAGCTTCAATAAATACCTATTTATAATAATACTTGCCTGCCCTATTGCAGTTATTTAAATACCAACCTACCAGTAAGCTCATACAGAATATTTTGTAGTTGGTACAATATAATAATAATGTACTAGACTGCTTAGAGTTAATTTAATTTGCTTAATTTATGACTGTAGTAACCTCAAGTTTTCCAGACTGATCTGTTGGCTAAATATTCCAAGAGAGATTTTAATATACTTCCTCGCAAATAAAGATTAAATTAGAGGAGTTAAAATACTCCTAAGAGAAGATCATATTATTATATATCAGATATTTTAGGACTCCGTCCGGTACGGTGGTGAGAGACCCTGATTGCCGAACCGCGGGTCCCAGGTTCGAATCCTGGCCGAGGCAGATGTTTATTTAGCAGATAAATATTTATGCTCACGTAAGATATGGATGTTGATATTTTTTTCTCTGTGTACCGCCACCCTTAGGCGTACAGAGGGAGTTTAAGCATGTACCTAAGCGTTTATTGTTTATCAGGGCTATTATACATATGAGGTAAAATCGATATTAATTTTTTTCGTAAGTAACATTTCATAGTAACAGATTCATAAGTAATGCTCCGCATTTTCACCACAATTCGATAATCACTGGGCACTTGTTATCTCACTATATAGGTGTAGGTAAGAGACATAAGGCAGTGATAAACGGTGGAGTGTTTTGCAAAAATGGTGCGGTTTATTTTATGCTGGAGATTCCCGAGACAACCGCATAAGTCACTACGTACGACCGGTGATATATGCGCCGCTAGCGCGGGAAAAAATGTCGTGCAACAAAAAAGCGCGCCATCACTCCGTACAATTTATTGCGCGGCAACACTGGAATATTCGAGACTACAGCCTTGGCGAATATCCTCACAGCTCACCGGGAATGTACCCCCCGATGTGACGGAACTTCGCACTTCGCTAAATTACGACTATAACCCGTTGTATATCGCGCCCCATCCCCACTTGTACATAGAACAGTATCGTATGTAGACATGGCATTATGTAGGTAATCTTTGTTGTACGTTTCTTCAAATTTTCCAATCCATCTCGAATTGAACTTTCCCTTGAATTGAAACATAACAATTGAATTGAACATAATTGGTATTTCCCTTGGTCTAAGCTTATTGAATAGTTATTATAGATTTCCTTTGTCACATAAGAATCACGGCAAACGTATTTGTCAGCTGTTAACATTTGCACACATCCTGCTGAACTCATCAATGGTTTTTACGATCGTAAACATTCTGAATACAAACAAGCAGGAAATCAGGACGAACTATAAATCTTTAGAGGAATGATTAGGTACTGACGGGATGACACACCGGCGTTTCTACGAAAAATAAATGGTCGTGTCACATGAAACAAATCATTTTATATTCATATCAAAAGGAAAATAAAATTAAAATATTTGATATATTTTCAATTTATAAAACTCCGTTTTAGCATTCCATCAGGAATTATCCAATCATTTTCTTTAATTTGTCTATATTAAAAAGTGTCCAATTCGCTCCTGAAGATTTTCCAGGTCTAAATTGGAACATACTCGTAAGACAGCCGTTGACTGTGAGGTGCCCCTCGAGCTCATTCAAGGAAATACGGAGTGCCTGCTCATATCCTTTAAGGACACCCGGGCACACTCAGCGGGTCGTGAGTAAAGAATCGTCCACACTCCACCGCGCCGGCTATCCGTCTGATCCGGGAATCAATCTGCGACTTACCCGGGCTTATCTAACTGACCCCGCCGTGCGAATGTCACGACGCATTTGATGTGATCGTGAATTTAGTAACGGAGTTTTTGTCGGAGAACGTTTGTGTGTATTACGGTATTTTTTGTTCTTGCTCTTGTGTCTGTCATTTCTTTAAGCTGCAAAAGAGCGTCAATTGGCGTGTTTTTTTTTGTATAGAACTAGTGGACACCCGCAGCTTCGCTCGCGTGAATTAGAAACAATTGTTACGTTTACACCTAGTAATATTATATAGCATATGTCACTCAGTGATCATTCTAATGGTGAAATAATTTTTGAAATCGGCCCAGTAGTTTTTGCGTGAAAACATTACAAACAAATCTTTCCTCTTTATAATATTAGTATAGAAGTATAGATAAGGGGTCTTGGATAATGACAGAGATTATTAATATAAAAAATATTTACGGAGTGCTTTTCTATTCCGTAAATATGTTTATACATAGAAGGATGGAAGATGTTAAACTTATTATAAAAAAAGGTTGTAAAAGAAAAAAGACGCGCCAAATGATGCAATTCCAATTTCGTAGATAAAGGCATGGTTCCTGGGATAGATAATTAATTCATGTTCATGTACAATATACATCATAAGATATATACGTCTTAAGATAGATAGAGCCTTAATTCTGTCAAAATATTTTCGTACTAAAACTGCAAAAAAGGATTTAAAGGTTAATTGCCCATGATGAATCTTATTTTACTTTGATACACTTTTCCTGGGTAGATAAAACTTAAATACTCTAAAGGATTCAGATTTCAACATAACATAACATCACGACTGTATTTCCCCGAAGGGGTAGTGGGTTATGTTAAGGTCCCATGTAATAGTTAGTAAGCCTAGATTACATACCAGATATTTATGTAAGTATATTTATGTAAGTAGGTATTGCCATTTGTTAATAAATTACAGTCAGATTTATCGTTTTATTCATTCTTTCAATAAATCCTTGTAGTTCTCTTATACCCATATCAATAACCATACAATCTGAGAACTAAAGCGACGGGATCAATCGATTATTGCCGTTTCGTTGGGCGCTGCCCTCTTAACAGCGACCCATCGAACTGCAATGTCACCACACCAAAATAACCTTAGACAAAGGTTAGGTCAAACTCATTCATAATTCAACAAAATTTGTCTAAGCGACTAACAGAAGGTACAAATGTGGTAATATCTAAATAAACTATCTATAATAAGCTTATCGATGTGTACTTTACAAAAACTTGGTACCTACTTGTTATCTACCTACTTGGATAATTGCGTTATCTGCAAAAATACCGAGGCTTAATTACCTAATTAATTTATCGTTAAACCACATACAAAATTTTTGTGTATTTAGTTAGTCATATAAAAATTTTAGGGCAGTAAACTCTATAATTAAGAGAGTAATAAATGATAACGCGATTAACTTACTTGTTGGGATCAAAGAATTCTGTTCTCAGAACTACTCCTATTAGATAACAGATCAACGCGCATTTAAATTAAGTAGGAACGAGGAATTTGAACACAAACTAACTCGAGGAGTAACAGTTTAGTTTTAAAAGGATACGACAGTTTAAAAGAGTACGATGTGGACAGTATTTGACATCTTTTTCTTTTCGTTTATGTTAGTGCTAAATACTTACGGGATGGCTACAAGGGTAACTCTAAGGGCTGTTTTGGGCTGGTTTTTTTTTTGTCACGGTGCAACTATGGAGAAGTAATTTATTTGCGATCAAATAATGGTGGAGCCTAGTTCTAGATAGCTTAAGCTATTCATGAATGTGCCTATGTAATACAAAGATATTTTTTTAAATCGGACTGGTACCTACTTCCACAGACCAGAAGCCAGAGCCAGAGCGGACCAGAGCGCGTGTAAACAAACAAAAAAAAATCTCTCCCACTTTATAATATTAGTATAGATGATGCCTGCAAATATAATTGCCTAATTGTATAATATAATCTATATATATAAAAATGTTATGTTGGTTTGTGTACGCTTCAAAAACTCAAAAAGTTCTGCACCGATCGAGCTGAAATTTTAGCATGATATATAATCCGCATCAAGGATTGTTTTTATCTAATTTTTGCATCAGTCACATATCAGCGAAAAATATTGTATATCCACAAGTATTGCAAAATTAAACTTATATGACATGTTTCATGTATGTATTCTTTGTTTTGTTTCTCATTTCGCAACCATTCAAGCACAATGTGCCACAGCGAAGCGTGGCAGGGTACAGCTAGTATAAAATATAATGCTATTTTATACGATAGATAGGGATAGATGGGGTCTTACTTATTAGTATAGTTTTTCAAAACAAATCTGGCAATCTGGAAATAGAATAAATAACAGATAAGGTGGAGAACAGTGGGAATTCATATTTTTTTAGAAGTTGATAGCAATACAAGCCTTTACTTTTACATTTCATTTTCAGTCTTTCAATTCGATATTTACTTTAGTAATGTCGAATTAACAGGACCTGAAGGATACAGTTTAGGTACAGTTACAATCGTATTAGATCACAGAAGTAAGAACATCTAATGCGAGCAATGAAGTGTCAAGCAATACCTATTGTGATGTGATTGAACTGTTAAACTTAACTGCCCCTTTACTGTTTCCATAAAAAAGTAAACTATAAATATGTTACGTGTGAAACGATTCGATTCATTCGTTTTGCTTAGCTGCCGTAGCACTGGTAGCCTGAACACGAAAACCTCATTATCATCCTCAGGTTCGCAGTAGCCGAACGTAATTTACGACAAATCGAAGTATCTGATTCCCGAAAAACAACAGGCTTACGTCTTGTAATACTTGCGATATTTACTTCGCGGTTCACGACAATAAACAAAGCGTGGGGAGATTGGGTGTCTGTAACTTAATAACGTTAGTATGTACGCACCTGCCCGGCTCCCTCCTACATTAATATTATAATGTATACGAAGAAAACGACCCTTAATTCATTCGGCAGGCGTACTGCCGTAATTATTATTTGGTTCAAACGTATCGAATATTAACTCTGTGCTCGGGCAAAAATCAGGAGCCGTGGCAGTGGACTCGCAAAGACAAACTACACGGGTGGCTACTTAGTTAATAGTGGGTTTACAAAGTTGTTCTGATATAAACAACAAAAATTACTTACCTACTCATTTATAGGGTTGGTAGGCTTGGTACCCTGGCAACAAACCCATTTTATCAAAACTCCAAGAAAGAAAAAACTACATCTAAATTTACTGACCGTAATGTTTACAGTAACATAAATAGAATAACAGAAAAATCATTTCAGACTGTACAATTATTTACAAGAAACGGGGTAGGTACGAACTTGGCTGTATTTTTAATGAAGCGTTTTCAATAAAATCTTTTTGTTGGAAACAAAGTATGCTAATTGTCGCGCCGCCCGTAACGGACTTTGTGGAACAAGCGCCGAGGCAGGTGACCTGATAAAAAGTGACAGAATTTTGATAAAGCTTCATGACGATGAAATTAATTAATAAGCGACAGTCAAAGACATCTTTAGCGTCGAAAAAATCATTATTACGATTTTAAGATCATTTACTGTCACGTGAATTGATAAGCAGGCTTTTAAAATCGGGCGTCACAATGGAGGTCGAAATTTTCATTACACTTATAACAGTTTTAACAGATTTCTATAATAGTGGTGCATGATAGTAATGGAAAGGATGTTCAATATCAGGAATGCAAACGTAGCATCCTAATATTACATGAATAATAGCATATCAGATGTTAATGTTAAATAGTACAAAATACTTCTTGATCGAGATCTATTATTGACTCATATTATGGATGAAAAATCCGTAAAAACTACATGTTTATGTATATCTATTATATAACTACGACATAGTTTATCAAACTAACATTGTTATTGATGATTCATATGAAACATCTCTTTAACATAGATCACGGCTACTCTTTTACAGATCCACTCCTTTTTGTATCTACTACTTAAGGATTAAAGCAGTACGTGTACGTGTCAAATACTTGAAATATTGTAATATCGATTATTAAAAGACATGTGATAGCATAATATCACTATACTCGTACAATAAAAAGGCACTTACGGACATTTCAACCAGCCGATTCATAATCTCGGAAACAGTGATTAATATGATTACACATTTACCTACCTACTTACCGTTGACGTGTCAAATGAAATGAGCCAAAATGTAGGGGTCTTATAAGACAATAGCGGTTCTTTTCTGCGTTTGGATTACACCTTTCGCCGTCTTAAAACCTATAATATAGTGGGCAGGGGTTCGTAACCACAGGGCAGGAGGGCACCTGTGGGTAGGCTGCGAGTTTCCAGGCACGCGTTTATTGCCCCTGATTGCGAAGCGGCCTGCTTCCGACCGACCTAAGGAGCTGGTTATACATTCAGCGATAAACCAATAACAATATATGTAATTGTAAATTTATGTCTTTTGTTTACAGGTAACAAACATACGTTTACGTAGTCAAAGATTGTTATTTGATATAGAGGGCCGCGATACAACATTTTTTTACACCAATCAACACGAGTCCGTATCTGTTCTGGGGTGAGTTCGTGAGGAATCCAGTGGCAACAATGTTTTGTAACTTTTTAAATGTTGATGTGAGATTTTTTGAATTTGACGATTTTGGCTCATACCAATCCCCAAATGTCCTCGAATCTCCTTTATAGGTGATAGGCCAGTTTTCTTCAATTAGTAGCCTGACAGTAGCCAAATTTTCCTCAGTGATCGCAATTGAGGAATTTCATCATGGAGAGAAACACGGCCACGATCAAATTCTGCGTACCAACGCCTTACGATGCTCAAATGAGGTGCTTTCCTCCCAAAAACATTATGAAGATAAATTATTATATGCGGAGCAGTGCAGTCTTGCTAAGTTAGTGAACTTTTAAAATCATAAAAAATCCTAGCCCTAAAATATTTTCGCGTTAATTATATTTTTGCTACGGACGACGAACTTCAACATGTGATAAAAACAATTGACACGCGATTTCTCGCCAATTTAAAAACAATCATCTCAATGATTGAGTTTGTTGTAGTTAAAAAAATATAACATTCTAAATTCAAATATTTATAAACGGCCAAGAGCGCAGAACTTTTAGTGTGCCCTATGTACGCCACGTTGCTACCCTTTAGGTGCATGCTCACCAAGTGAAATAGCTTGGAGGTTGGAAGTTGACATCTGGATTTCAATCAGATATCTAATCATTGACTGAGGAATCAAAATGTGCGTTAAATTAGGTATAGCCGAAAGTTATACCTAATTTTACACACATTCTGTTAATTTTTTCAATGTACCGCCCCTCGCCAAGGCTCAAGCAAGATCCTAACGGAAGTTTAGCCACGCACCTTTTAGCGTTTTGAACGGGTCATTACTAATTATAAGGTTCTTGACTTACTTTACTTGGTCTCACGAAGCTTTCAAACAAAAGTGTTACTTAAAATTCCTTTGAATGAGTTCAAGCTATTTCAATGTAGATATATTTGCCGCCAGAATACATTTATATCACAGACAAGTTACTTTCGGAAACATATATTTTTAATACGTAAGCACTGTGTAAAAAATATTGTCAATTCAATGTACAGTAGCGAAAAATATCTTGTACGCTTGTCAAGAATGGTTGTTGTCCTTCAAACGTCCTATAAACATCCGACACTCGGTTCGGCGACTCACCATCCACCCCCTTCACACTGTTTCTAAAGCTTTAGCAGTTTCAGACACGTAGGTCGCGCTTGAACCAGATTAGATTAATAGTTTTAGATTAATAGTTTCTGAGTGCTAAGAGCCAGTTCTAATACCAAAGCAGCATGGACTTAAGGCTTTCTCAGCTGCTACGATAGGCCCATGCCCTACATTTAAAAGAGTACCGAGATTTTTCTCCTCTGGCTTTTTTCTCTCTTGGCCTACACTAGGGCATAGGATAAGAAGAAGAAGAAGCCGATGACCAGATAGATAGTCTATCCTGACTTAGAGCTTAGCTTAATGGTAGGTAATTATTGTAAATTAGCCTTAAGGCAGGTTAGGCACCTGTGTAGGATTAGCTATTCATTCAAGGATCAATAGCTCATCCTTTGCCTTCATATTAATCAGTTTAGAATAGCATTATATCTCTTCTCGTTATACTTAACGAAAGTCTAGGTAACTACAAACTACTGTTTGTAGTTACCTAGACTTTCGTTCAGCGTGTCTAATCACCTCATAGCGAAATAAATAATTCGACTTTGACTTTTGACTTTGCAGTGTCCAACAAATATATTTGGATCAAATGATTTTTTTATTTGCAGTGCAAGTTCTAATATCTATTTCTTCCACCAAAACTAACAAGATCTCTCAGTTACTCCAAAAATACACGACAACTGCAGGTTTCTCTTTGATAATCATTGTAAGTTCTCAATGTTTATTCTCTTCGAGAAGATAACAATTGGGTTGGTATCACTAACAGTGCCACATCAGTCCACATACCCATTAAAGAAATGACCAACTAATGTTCTTAGAACCCTCTATTCTAACTGGACTAACCATTTATAGTCTATTATTACCTACTATTTGAGTCTCGTTCAAAGTCAACCGTTGTCATGGGCGGCAGCGAAGTGAAGTCGTTCCCTATCTTATATAAGAAAGATTACATTTCAAATTCAGATGAATTAATCCAAAATAAATCTTATTAGTTGTTCGTAATCTAACAAGAAGTTACTGTTTGTCAGCCGCTTCAATACACGCGTGCCGATGCGACGCCCGGATACAGAGGAACTGACGAGGGCAACTGCACGGTGTCACCTTACACTTTGATTAGCATTGTAAGTTTTAATGCTCACCCAACTGGCGTCTCACGTGACTCAGAAATATTGATCACGATTGAGAATGACAAGCTAATGATTAGTGAGCGGACGAACTGTTTTTAATTACGATAATAATAAAGATCATAATCTAGTAATGAAAATTGTCAAGGTTTGTAGTCACTTACCAGGAGAATGATATAGGAGTGATATAAATATACATATATAACTAATTAGTTTGGTATATAGGTAGATTAAGCTGAAATGTGTTTTTGTTTTAATTCCCAACATGTAGTGTGGGTCCTGAGTTCGATCTCCGACCCGGCCAGATATTTATTTGGCACTTGAGTCCCAAGTTTGTGACTAACTATTTGTATTTGTAAACTCTGTTAATAAGTGGCTATGTAATGGTAGCTTAACGTCCCCTCCGAAGCACGGAAACGCCCATCATTTGCGACGTCACACATCCTCATACCAACCGCGCTCGACGTTGCTTAACTCGGTGTATAATATATGATCGACGCGCGTCGTAAGATTATGAGCGCTTCAAGGTAGTCTTACCTACATGAAAAACTTGTCACTGTCACGTGTAGCAAGTAATTTGCAATAACAGAATTGCATGTGTACAGGTAAAGTACTGGGTGTAGACAGGCGATCGTTAGTCAGTTTAGCGATGTATTCGTTCAACTATGTATGTACTATATGCTACCTGGTATTAGTGGTTAATTTATTATGTTACTTACATAATGACATTGTTGAGGCTTGTATGAAGTCTTGTATGAAGTCTAAATAATCCACGAATTCTCATTGCAAAACCACTTTTGTGTCCCACTTTTGGGCACGGTTCTCCTGTCAGAATGGGGGTACGCCACGATCTACCACACTGGCTAAGGGCGGAATGGAACAATTTACATGCCTTCAAAAATAATGGAGAACTATCAGGCATGCAGGTTTCCACACGATGTTTTTATTGTGTTTTCACCCTCACCTTTTATCATTAAAAAAATTTATACAAATCATTGGGTGCATACCGTTGGATTCTTTTAATATTTACCAATAAAATGGTTTCTATCCGTCATTTTTTTGGCCTCATACATAAATTATGATAATGATTTTCGCACGCCCAGACATGAACCAAATTATCAATTTTATGATAGTCCTTGAGACGTTGTGGCACCTTGATTAAACAAATACACCTGATCGGTTTTGTTGAATGCACCTTGCCTCGTCACCTGTCTCTATCACTCCCCTTCATTTGTACAGTTCGCTCGCTCACACGTCCTTTTATAAGGGATGTAAAATAGGCAAGCCGCAGGCAATTTGAACAGGATTAAAATGAATTAAAATAGTCGAACGACAATCAATTTCAAACGTGGTCATGTTACTCGTGGATTTATGTCATACAGCATTGCAGAAAAAGTCAGCACCTACCTACAAACAATATATTTTATAATCTCTAATCTAGACAAGGAAGTTGGTCATGAAAAATATATCTGCAAAACAATAAACTCTTGGAATTCATATTATAACAATTTATTTGAAATTCATGGTCATAATAAGAGTTGGTCAGGACAATCCTAGAGTGACGTATGTGGTTTTAGTTTAGTTTTACATGTTACATAAACGAGTATCACCGATATTACCGATACTAAGCGACATAACCTGTCGAGTTAGCAAGCCAAAAATTGGCTAAGGGCAGCAGCAGCAATGTCGCTCGTACGACTGACAAACGATATGTAATTAATTAAGGTCCTCGATTGGGAAATACGACTCGGAAAACGGAGCGTAGGTCGCTCTCCAAGTAGGTGGGCAGGTGACCTGCAGAAGTCAGCGGGCAACCGCTGGATTCGAAGGGTATATGAGAGTAAGGAGTGGAAACTATCAAGTGAAGCAGAAAGCAGAAGAGGCAGATGGATAGATGGATGGAAGATGTTACTGTATGTTGATTGTATCTGAATTCGCAATAGAATTTGATAGTAATTGATATAACAATATGCACACAGTTTGTGCAAAGGTGAAGAAAGGTCAGTGCTGCGTTCAAAATATGCTTCCAACCGTTGCTGCGAATTCTGTATTGTGTTAAAATGTGTTTTATGATGTCTTGAATGCGATACTAGCACCGATTAATACCAGCATTAAAAAAACTAATTTACATGCACATAAAAATGTGTTACATTTTAGGTAGAAGACTATTTGAGAAGGAAAAGAAAAATAGATATCACATGTTAATGATGTTGGTAATATTTATTTATTATGATATTAAAACCAAAAGTGAAATACATTTTAAAACTTGTTTGTTTCCAACTAGTTTTTAATTAACGTCGCGGTTATTTATTCAAATGTACTTGTTCCACATGGTTCTTTAGGAGGGCATAAAAACTGTAATTACAATCCGCTATTCAAGAAAAAGTTGTCATTATTTGCATACATCTATTAAAACTCGAGCGAGCTTAGTGCTCGCTCTGTCACTAAGTAGCTTAATTAATTGAGAAGTTTCAGTAGATGCGTGTAAAATTTACATAAACACAGCATTCGCTATCGCAAAACAAAAACACGATTTCAAACTCGGTCTCACATTGGATAAATGGAATAAAAAATCGATTTTAAACGTTCGATCTGCGTTGGGATGCAATTAAAGGGTTCCGAGAAGATGCGGCGCGCACGAACGTGCAACACGGCCGTATGAGCGAATAAATTGTATTCTAATACTAGTGGACGCCCGCAGCTTCGCTCGCGTTACACATTCACTAACTTCAAAAACGGCAAAGCTTCATACTAACTTTGCACCCCCGTTTTACCCCCCTTAGGGGATGAATTTTCAAATTTTTCTCGCCGTAAAAACCATCCTTGAACTTCAACGAACATTTTAAAAAAAGAATTGTCCAAATCGGTCCAGGCGTTGTTGAGTTATGCGCTTACCAACACATTTTGCGATTCATTTTTATTATATAGAAGAGAAACAATGATTTTAAAATTCCCTTTACTCAAATATACTTTCTATCCGGGGCGAGGGTTAGTATATAAGACATAAGAGCTCCAAAAGTCTACAAAGAGCTATTTATACAAAGTCTGATCCCACTTTATTCACGAATGTCTTGCGGACATCAAACTTCACAGAGTGAATTGTTCTGAATTGTTAAGTTCGCTGTAGCTAATGTGTCTAAACTATCGCCGTATAGGTTCCTAGTAAGTGCTAACTAAATTCAATGTGTTTGGGCTAGTCGATTAGGACAAAGTTTTCTTTTTTTAATCTTGAAGTTTTTTAACTAGGTAGGTAAAGAACGAGAATAATGTTCTAGTTCATTGTACTGACCACTCGTCTGAAAACATCGTGATTTTGACAATCACTGTTTTGCCTGTTTCTCCCAGTCTGTCCTTTCTTGTTTCGAACTGCTACAGAGCAGTACGTTCTAAATGTTTTTTTCTAGTGATGATGCTAGTTGATTTGTGATAATGTAAAATCATAAACACGCTTTCATTTATTAGTACCTATGTATGTATGTAGCTAGGTATGTATGTACCGGAAACTTTCGCCCACACTGCACTTTTATCAAGGACAATGCAATAATTGAAAAAAAAAATTCTACATACCTAAGCGTGTTTTTTAGTTTTTTTAAGCGATGCTGTTATTTTTGTGTCTGTTTGTTTCTTTAGCACATTAGTAATCCACGCACCACAGCCCACAATCATGTTTTTTCCGAAAATTGTTTTCCTGTATGATAGACTCAAGACTTAATATTGCTTTGGATGACATACTAATATCGCAAATAACAAAACCTTTCTCCTATACATAAAAATTAGAAAACAATATAATATATCGAAATAGTTCGTGTTAATAGGTACCTCAATGTCTCGATGCAGTGGTCGAGTCTGCATTTCGAACTTGACTGTGAGTCAGCCGAGTTCTAAAATAGATTTAAGGAAACAAAACTAAAGCTTTTTAACGAAATCCTCTCAAACACAATGAAGTTTACTACGTTTTGAAGTGTGTTACGTTGTTCGATTATTTTAATTATTCAAAATAATTTTACTAATACGCTATTTGGTATCTCCATATCAACGAGAACAAAGCCAGAACAAGGTGTTTACGATCCCGATTCCGATCGAAGAAAAAACGTGACAGGACCGAGTGAACGAAATCCCTGCGAATAAATTATAAAGAAAGGACCAATTATACATCTATACATCGATTCCCGGGAGAGTATCTATAGTATTAAAAGTATAGGTGCCGTGTCGTTGCCTTAATTGAGCCGTGTCGCTTGGATAACGGAAAAAACGTAACATTTGTTAGGTATTCCAAGAATTAAACACTTGTTGCTTTCGTCTTGGTCAGTTTTATTTTTACATACTTTTTATAAATCCTTGCAGTTCTGTTTTAGTAGATATAAATAGCTTTTTATAAGGCAGGTGATTCGGTAGTTATAGCCATTTATCTACACTTTAAGCGGTACATTTTATGCAAATGAGTAGGTATATTAATCTTAGTTTAAACTTGTTAAACTAAGACGTGCTAAATAGGTTACTTTTTCATCATAAAGATTTTTATTTACATTTTAAAAAGAAAAAACTAACGTAACCAATAGCTGCCGCCTCCTTAGATTGGACTGCTAAGATAGAGGTCCTGGGTTCGATTCCCGAGTCGGGGCAAAGTATTATTGGGTTTTTCTAACTTAGATTTGCCAGTAGTAGCGTGTGTACAGCGATATTATATTAACTAGTTAAAAATAAAATAGGAACTTGCCTGTTTGTTCTGTCAGTAGTGCACTCGCTAATATTCTACTATCAAACAATGCCAATAATACTACCACATAAAAAAACCACATATATTTATAACTTACCCATTTAAAGCAATTGTAAAATTGATTTAAAATTGTAATTGTAACCCAGCAATTTACAAACTTAAAAGGTAACGCGCGTAGAACACTCTATCAAATTATCCAAAATGCCCTGGAGACTGATTTGAGTGAGATAACAAACTGTGAAATAAAAAGTAGGCGTCTAGTTATACGGAGTACGTCGCAGAGTCGAGAGGGATCCGGAGATTTTCCCGTAAAGCGAGTCCGTGTAAAAATCTCTGATGGCTAATACTAAAGTGTAATGACGCGCGCGCGTGTCAGCGAACGTAAATTGTTTATTATTTTTTATGGGGTTTTCATGGGAGCCTGCGCTCGTTAGGGCGTCTCTGCTACGCTTGCTTTGAACCCGGTTTATTTTTTTGTTGTTGCTGGAACATGGCATTCCTTTTGCTACATACTTTGCGTTAAGATTTTAAATCTGGTTATTAAAATTTTGGACCCTTTAATTGTTTCCAACAATTGAATACTTTGTCAAAATTTTTTTTTTATATCTTAGGATTTAATATAATAATATGTATTTTTTATAGTTAGTGATCCATCAATCAATATGAGTTCAATTGTTTTAATTAATCAGTTTTACGAAACAACTTTTAATTTAAGGTTGCCGATTCCTGGATTTTTTTGTTCAATAGTGACTTCTAAATGACTAGATAGCATCTAGATAGCATCTAGATTTGAAATAAAATAAAATAAAATAAAATAGATTTATAAATAATTTACGACTGACTTTAAAATAGTACAAATAATATTAATTAATTCTTTCACTTAATTTATATTTTAATGTCGTTTTAAAGCACATTAAAATCACACACAGAAACTTCTGGTAGGTACTAAAATTATATTTTTTTACCATATTTGACCCACATTATCTTTATTAAATTTTTATAACATCTGTATTAAAATTTTAATTTAATTGTAATTTTGTATTTGACTTTGATTTATTTTATGACTAGTGGACGCCCGCAGCTTCGCTCGCGTGGAATAAGACATAATAATATATGTTTATTGTACACCCTTACAAAAATTTTACAAACTTTGAATGCTATATTTATTTATATCTAATCAACAGCCTATAATATAAATTTTATGCTTAAATGACAAAACTTTCATAGAACCTTTCAACCCCCGTTTCAACCCCTTACAACACTTTTTTCCAAATAAAAAGTAACCTATGTCCTTTCTCAGGCTCTAGACTATCTGTGTACCAAATTTCATTTAAATCGGTTCAGTAGTTTTGGCGTGAAAGCTTAACAGACAGACAGATAGACAGACAGAGTTACTTTCACATTTATAATATTAAGTAAAGTATGGATTTCAATTAATATTTAAGTTTATACTATATTATACTTACTATTTCTATATACTTATTATTTATACTTCTACTATTTATACTACTTTATTAAAGCTTCTGCTACCTGCCACTTTTATTCTCTCCATCACCCTGGCTCGACTGCCTATTGGCATTTAGTCAGCTCTAAAAATATAAAATTATATTATATATTTAAACAATAAAGTAGGTTTGTACAACCTGGTATAATTTTATTTTTTATAATCAATTATATATTTACTTCTGATTTAAATTTTGTTAATTACAATGCATAAGTATAGTAATTATAATGCCACTAAGAAATTTTTAAGTTGTATTCTTTTTATCTAATCTATCTAAATTTAAGGCTTTGATTGTGTTAATTAAGTTGGCGATCTAAATAAATGAACCCGAACTTATATTCTACAACACAATTACCATACCTGCATGATGCTATTTACACAAACGCCAAAAATGTAACTCGATGTAGGTTCACCTACCTAACGTTCGCTTTTATAAAATGGCTGAAATTTACACTTTTCTTAAGAGCAGGCGAGGTGAGATCGCTAAACGGTGCCCTGATGTCTGCGCATGAGAAACGAGCGGATACCCCCTTAAGGAGGGGGTTATTGTAAACACAATTACCACCCCCGCCCGGGGACAACAAATGGCGGCTTAACGACCCATTCACTTGTGATTTGTTAGCAATATGCTTGAGATTTGGAATAGGAATGCCTCTTAAAGTCATCCCTGTGCTCAAAATCATTGGTTTTAAACTGAAGTTTGAAGGCACGTTATTTGGTATGGATTTTATGTCAGCGACGACGACGAATAATTTGGGAGAATGCTTTATTTCATTTTAAATCCTTATAGATACTATCAAAAGTACGTAGTGTGGCCAAAGTTGGTTAGTGGGCAGGCCATAGCGTATACAAATTAATGCTCCCATTGTTTTAACCCTCAAGATGTCCATTCAGTCAGTGCAGTTTGATGTCTGTAGATAGAATATTGGTGAGTTAGACAAAGCTTTTGTATGAAATAAACGCTCTATAAAGGTTAAAATATCTTTGCGTATGTAATGTAGTAAAATACTCTTTATTTTTTTATTAAGAAAGAAGGGCTTTCTCGCTAAAGCGATTATGCCAGTGTGTCCATTTCAAATTTAATTATGTTTTCGCACAGAAGTGGAAGTGAGATGTTCGACTCGACTACCACTAATTAATTGATGAGAATCAAAATACAAATATATTCTAATACAACATGAAAAACACTCACAATTTAACAATATTTTAAATCAAATTAAAATTCCTTGTTTTTGTTATCTGCCAATTTGAATCCTCGCACTGATTTCTCACACAACAATTATACTGAAACAAATGTATTTCATATACATTGGATTTCAAATGGAGTTTGTATACTCGTATATTAAGGAGGATACAAGTTTCACAAATTTGAAGCAGTTAAATATAAAATCGGTAAACTTGTACAATGCCTGTTTTTACACGTCAACATTTAGGTGGTAATTCCTCTTACAGACTTACTTAATGGCAATCATACGTATCCCACCATACGTCACCCATCGCTTTCAGTGAGATTGGTGACCCACCCATTTTATTTGTGCGGTTTATCCGTTCTAGGCCTTAAAAACGTCCATAGCCCAATGGCTAACATCGATTACAGATTTAAGCAACGACGGGCGCGGTCGGTTTGTGGATGGATGACCGCTAGTGGCAAAATTTCATGGACGGTACCGTGCTTCGGACGGCACGTCAAGCCGTCGGTTCCAGGTTGTTTTTAATGGTGTAAACAGTCGTTATGCCTTGTCGAAGACCTTCAGATGGCTTGAGAACATTCGACACTGGGTTGGCCATTAACCCCTTCCACCAATCCGCATTGGATCAGCGTGATGGAGTATGCTCTGGACCTCCCGCAGATTTGTCTGTAGGGAGACCCGTACCCAGCAGTGGGACGTCTATGGGTTGCTTAGGCCTATAAAATTAGGCATTCGTACAAATCACAGATCCATTTGTTCCCCTGCGGCAGATACATGTAACTCGTTAATCCGTTAGCAACAAGACGGGCGCTTACGGAGGCGGGGCGCCTCGCCGCCCGTCCCGTATAAACAACTCAAGTACAACATTTAATTATCGCTCTTTATTAAACCAGACGCACCTACAGAACGAACGGATTACAAAGCAGATACCAATCGTGGCGCAGGATAAAACATCGGGCGAGAAATTATCTTTCACACCTACTGACAGCTCGAACGCCTTCGACTCCGCTGTGCCGTGTTGTACGTATTGTTTGTGAGTTCGGGACTCAATGTCGTGATGGGAATTTAGCGAAGGATAGTGTTATGCTGCACCAGTCGTCAAAAGCTTAGAAGGCACGGTAAGCCGCCACTATAACAATCGGAACCGACTGTTAACTTACAATCATCATTACAACCAGGTGGACAACGAAATTTGTCCACCTCTCAGGAGGGATTAGGCCTTAGTCCACCAAACTGGCCAAGTGCGGATTGGCAGACTTCACATGCGTTCGAGAACATTATGAAGAACTCTCAGGCATGCAGGTTTCCTCAGATGTGTCCTTCACCGTTAGCAAGTGACTATTAATTTCTTAAATCGCACTTAACTTAGAAAAGTAATTGACGCGTGCCGCTGGGGTTTGAACCCGGACCGCTCGAGTGAAAGGCGAGTTCGATAGCCACTATGCTGTCACCGCTTTACTTAACCTACGATACCAATTGTAAAGCCAAGATGAGGCCTTCAGGTGGCCTTAACACTTCCGATAACTGGGTTGGTTACGAACTCCTCCATAGGTACTGCTCGCCACACTGGCGGTACCCTGGCTCCAGACCTTCTTAGTTGTGTGACCCGTGGCCTGCAGTGGGCAGTTAATGGAGAGAATACACGATTAATGCGCGTGGTCGAGCTGAGTGCTCAGTCAATAATATGAAATTGATATACATCTTGGAGGAATTAATCCTTTGAAATGTATTGAGCACATTATTCTAAACTGTTTTTTGTAAATGTTAAAATTGTAAGTTGTACCCTATTCCTTCTATCCATCTGCACTAGAAACGCAGCTCTGAAGAGCCTGTTTTGGGCAGATATATAAAAATTACCAATACACAAACATGGTTCAACATGGTGAAACGGACATTCGAGTTTCTGTTTCTCTGTTCTGTTTCTATTGAAATCAAAACTTGACTTTGCCAGTGATCGTCGTAGATTCAACTTACCCCGAGGATGTTCCGTTTGGGGGCGAAACACGTGTTGGTGAAACACTTTTGGTAAAGACAGTTTGTAAATCACTAGTAATATAAGGAATATTGATAATATCGGTGAGAAATCTCTGTAAGTTTTATTTTCTTGATAATATTGTTGTGAAAGATCCAAAATACTCGTAATTTGTAGTAAAACCTGGGACCACTAAAGGTAAGAGCCCAACCCAATAAATATCATCAAGAAGATAATTTAAAGTAGTTATTACTAGTTATTTGGTGGACTACAACATTTTGAACACCAGATAGTTTAAAGTTTAATGTTGATTTGCATTAATATTCCATGAGCCTGACCGCACTAAGCCTGAGGTGCTAATATGAAGTATGGGGCAAGACTGGATAGCAATCGTGCTATGCCTGTGAGGTCTTTACACGTAGTTACTTCAAGAACTATCTGAAGCTTAGATTCTAAACCGTATTAATGGCCATTTCGTAATTTGAGAAGTGAGAAGAAATGAACCGATGGCTTCACCTTCCAGCTTCGAGAAACTGAATAATATGTTCTCCAAGTGAATCAGGATAATTTATTAACACCATCGTGATTTGATCAATTCTTGATGTCATTGTTTTCGATGTTGTTGTTGTCGATGTTTGTCGATGGATAATATTGAAAAATTTAGATTTAAATTTATTAAAAATGAAGGCTTTGTAGATTTTATTCATGATGTTTTATAGAATTTAACCTACGTAGATATGGTATTACTTATTTTTTTACGTAGGTATTACGTAATGTACCTCTACCGTACTTCCGGGATAAAAAGTATCCTATAGCAGTCTCCTAGACGTACACTACTTTTATTAAAAAAAAATCACATCTGTCCATCATTCCGTTCTCGTCGTCAATTATTCCAGTATTTTTTTAAATTAAATTTTAGCTTAACCTACAAGCAGACGGGCTACCCGATAATAAATGGTCACGGTCGCTTATGGACACGAGCCACACCAAAAGCATCGCCAATGCGTCACTGGCCCTGAAGGAAAGCTCTTTATTCATATTGGATTTTTAGTAGATGTCGATGACCTACAAGGGACCTACATACCCCAGATATCCATTCCATATCCAACGCTTATTCGTGGATGGATTTCTCA
Organism: Carterocephalus palaemon; assembly: GCA_944567765.1. Classification (NCBI taxonomy): domain Eukaryota; kingdom Metazoa; phylum Arthropoda; class Insecta; order Lepidoptera; family Hesperiidae; genus Carterocephalus; species Carterocephalus palaemon. Next base: position 4,477,854 of record OX155643.1, on the reverse strand, counting down.
CACCATCTATACATTCTTTACTGAGTGAAATCTAATTAAAATTTATTTACTTTACGAAATAACACACAGAAAGCTAAGTAGGTAGTAGTAATCATATTTACTACAAATCACTTCCCGTCATAACGTTTCCAATGGGGTTCTAATAAGGTAAAAACAAAGATACATGCACGTTACCAACTGGAATTGTCAAGTAAACAGACTTTTATGATATTCGAATTGAACGGTCACTTCGTGAAAATTCATGGATACAAATTTGATTGATACTTAAATTAATATTTGCAATATATCAATTTTGAAGAAGAAAAATCCTCAAACGTCAAGGTAATATCTTGTTAAATACTATATAATGTTTAATTACATCTGAAATATTTTAGAATTCAATTCAACTAAATTTAACGGAAATTTAATTTCCAAGAACTTATGACATTCTAAATCGTGATATTTAGTATCTGTCACTTCTAGTAACGATAAGTATCTGGTTTTTAAAATAAAATAACAACGTCACTATGGTTTAAAAAAAAGTAATGAGAATAACACAGAAATTAAATCGAGGCAATTATAAATGGAATAAAAAATGTTTAGCAAGCTGCATTGTGTTGTACTGACGGCTATATAGGATGTGCTCGTGGAAGTTGGATGAGGTTTAGATAAAGCAGCTCGATAGTTGACTGAGCGAAAGATGTTTTTAATATTAAGAACGGTATCTACATAGCTGCCTAATAACATAATGAAAGAAGTGAAAGTAAATGTAAGTGCAAATCAATTACATACTTACGAGTAAATGAATAAATGTTAAAGTTTGTTTAAAAATGTTAGAACATGGAAAATTCTGTATCTCAAAACCATCTCTGTGTTTTTCCGCTATTCTTAAGTCTACACGAAATTATAGTTACCTAAATAAATATAGATTTAATATGAGTTTTTCGAGTGAATACAAAAATAATATTTGAATGATATTAATTTGTTATTTATTTATTTAAATCTTAGTGTACAATTTTAACGTACAAAGGCGGACTTAACTAAAGCATTCTCTCATTGGGTGGTAGGAAAAGCATCGAAGGCGGTATTAAGAATAAAAGAAAGAACAAATAATTAATTAATAATTTTATCTAAGTTATTATTATTCATTAAATAACATCCTCCCTGTATGTGTGATATGAGTTCAATGGCGATGACTCAGCAAATCGCTTGCATACTGCTTGCCTGCTCGACCAGATATCGTAATAGACAATAAGGTACAACGTAAAAAAAAAAAACTAAAATAAACCAGGAAAACAAGTGAACTTATAAAGACATCAAAAGACATGTTTAATCAAATAGTGGTACAGGAGGCATTCTAATAAAGACTCTTAGTTCTGTCACATGTATTAATAAACACTATCCTCCCATCTATCAGCTTTTAGTAGTACCTACTATAGTGGAAATATATTATACTGCTGGAAATGGGCGTGCCTTAATCGGTGCAACTCCAACGGTTATATAATCACAACTTTAAATGCGTTTTACTATGGATAGAATATATAATACTTATATATTAAGTGCGTTATTCAGACGTTACCAAGATATTAACTAGTTATATATTACACATTAAATATTTGAAAACATTTAATGTCTGACTAAAACCCGTCCTCTACATCTTGTCTTCCTCGGCTTACAAAAGTCTCTTAATACAACTGGAACAAATCTACGTTGGTCGTATGACGCATACACATAGCTACAGACAATACAATCCAGTTGTCTTCATGAACTAAATAACCAACATTAAGACGTCATATTTAATGCAATAAAAAGTAATACTGAATTTGAAACTGATTTAAATACAAAAAATACCAAGTGTTCAAAAAAAACCAACAAAAACATCAAACTTTGATAGGGCGCATAAACAGATTAGGTGAAATATAAAAAGGTAAGTAGCGAAATTAAAATAGTACCTACACAGCCTACACAGTACCGTTTTATATTTGTAATGAAAAAAAAAATGGATAGTCGTGTCCCGCGATGGAATCGATTGATATTCGATCGAGAGCTATGAACAAATTGGGCATGACTCGGAAATTAGAAGATTAAATATTTTAGCAACGCGCTCGGTTTCCCATAACAGTCGCGGGGCGTCCAAAACAACAAATACAGAAAGGCAGTACCCATTCACAAAACCTATTATGTTAATTTAAAACACATCAGAGGCGATAACATCACAGCTCGTTCACACCACACCTCCCGAAACAATAGTTAATAAGATGATTTATATCGATCCAGAGATAGGTGCGTTCGACACGTCTAACATCGCTTTAGCATAATCTCGATGTGGAATCGAGTGCTATATCGATCCGTACAGATGTTACGGAGAGTATCAGCGCCCGGTTATGGATGAATTGCATCCTCCACAATACTCCACACGCTATTACATTGATCGGTTTTATTTAATAGTTATGAATTTAAATAAGCGACAACACACAACACGTTGGGCATGGGTCTTTCCTATATTCACTTCTGAGGGAAGGTGATGGAAGGGCTAGTGGACACGCAGTGTCGACAAGACTTAAAATTGTTTTGCAATTATTGTAATTAACCGGGACGGACGGCTTAACGTGCCCTCTGAAGCACGGAAGCGCCCACAAATTTTTGCCACTAGCAGTCTCCCATCCACATAGCAACCGCACCTGACTGATACCTAGTAGGTAATCTACTAATTAATGGTTAGCATACCGAGAATGTGCATTTACCTCATTATATTGCATTCAACAAAAAAGTGCTTTTTATTTTAATACAAAACATAACATAAAGTTAACATATCCTCGAAGGGTTAGATATGAACTTATCAGCTACGAGGTCTCAAAATAGAACAAGGTGGCTGGAAATTACTAGAAAGTTACCTAGTACAGGTATTAGGTATTTCGCGCGGTGAAGAGTTTCACGATTGACAAAACAACGTAAGACAATTTATCACGTTAAGGTAGTAGTATATTATAGTCTATATTTTTTCCCGGTGTTAACAATCAGGCCTAATCCTTTTAGTGAGTGCTAATTCTGCCTGCCCTTTCGAAAAAATATATTGGTGATCATTTCGAGGAAATGTAATTGTTTTCATTTGATGGAGTTATAATAACAACAGCTATATTGAGCAAAAAAACTAACAGAATAATCAAATGAGTTTACGGCAAGTTACCTAAACTAGATTCAATTACGTATCATTGGATCGAAATGTAACACGAGGGGTTAACGGCCACCGCGCGGGCGCGGGCGGTGCGTGATGTGAATAATTTCATCGCCAATTGATCGCTGAAACATTTTAGATTAAATCGAAACCGCGAAACAGTGAGTCCGGAACGGATTGTGAGGTGGATGATTGCTTCGATACTGGGTTACGAAACACGCTCCGTTAGTAGACAAACTGAGAATTAAAATAGCTAAACGGGCTTCCCCGCAGCCACTAAGCAGGGCAATTGTGGTGCACAGCGGGCGGCGCGTCTTTCATTATTTTATAATAACTCGATAGAGGGCGAACGAGAAACGCCCGTGTCATGGCTCGGACCCGGCAGACCAAATAACCAACTCTTACCAAATTAATTGCCACATTCTGGGCGGCAACGTCAGTCCGTGGCTCACAGAACCATTGTCGTTTCTGCAATCCGGCACGATACAATCGCTATCAATTAAACATTATTGTCTAAGTCACCAGGTACTCATTGCCGCTTTCTTCTTATAAGTGTCTGGGCACGGATGTTTACTATCTATTTAAAAGTCAATATCAAAGCTGATAATGTACCTTATTCCACTCTAAAACAGTGTTTACTCTTTGAATAACTCCAAGGGTATCTTTTTAACCATCGGCAGTCCTCCATTGGTAACCATCGCTTTAGAAAAATAATTTGAGTTTCGCTTTAATACTAACTACTATTGGAACTGCGGACGGAGGGATCGACGTAACAAGCATAATATAATATTTATTGTCCACAAATATGAACGTATTTATATTTGTGTGTAATTAACTTATTCAACGTCAAACTACACTTTTACCACAGCAACCCTTCAAGCTAATTTACGCATGGCCAGCGGACTTAGCATACTAACTAAGGCGAGTGGGTTCGTCCGGTAAACTATCAGCAGAAACCGAAACCGTCCGATAGCAATCTGGCTGGACACACGGCGTCATGCGGCGGGGCGGTTGGTATCGCGGGATCTTCACGCGTCGCTGGCCAGTACCCCCTCGGCTTTCTTACTCAGCTGTGGCTTGAGGAGTAGTTACCATCGCGTACCTACGAGTACATGGTAGGGGTTGAGTTCATAGGTAAATTAGTTATTAGGTAACACATTCAATATGTCACGACCAAGATCCTTTGCTGTCCCACTATGATATTTGAGGCTAAGGCTAGATCCATCACACAGCTCTAGTTTGAATAAAAAAATGTGAATGTATGCCTGTGATGCCGTCCGGCGGACATATATAGAAAACAACATAATTTAAAATCCATCCGAGTACAACTAAATATCTGCCCCGGCCGAAATTCGAATCGAACCTGGGAACCGCGGTTCGGTCTCTCACCACCGCGCCACGGATATTAACAGATTTACGGCCTACGGCTCCACTAGTATCACAGTTGTTTTCTGTACAAATTTTTACTCTTCCATTTGTTTCTCATATATCCACTCATACCTACGGAATTATTTTTTTACCATAAGTAGGTATATACTAACATAATGATTATTTAATTTAAAATCATAGGTTTCAGATTTTATTTTGTTGATTGTATTTGTATTGTATTTGTAAAATTAGATAGCGAACGAGTAAGCAATGATCTTCACCCACTGGTGACCATAAAGTTACATTCCTATTGGACTTAGAATCCAATTGAATTACGATCATATACGGCAAAAAACTTCTTAGGGTGAATATTTAAGATGTTATTTTAACGAATCTAAGTATTCCGTATTATTCTATCATTGTTCTATCATCAAATTCTGTCGTGTGACGAGGCGGGAATTGGGCAGATTGAATTCTTGTGTCTGGGTCAAAGCACAGATAATTTATTTGCCTAGTAAATAGTATATTATAACCAGCTTCACGGATTGGAAACGTAAAAAGCATCGATCAACGTGAGCTTTAATCAATGAAGTATGTCGGCCTCTTTGCGGGTTAACTAACCGAAGCAAGCCAACATCCATAAACTAAATGGATGTGGTATGTATTGATATTTCATACTAGCTTTCCCCATGGCTCCGCCCGCGTCACATCTTTTCATGCGGAGTTACCTACCATCAAAGGGTGTAAAATATAATCACCAGTCTTTATCAACGGCAAGCTACACCACTGTGCTATACTGACTGTTAGTCCTGTCAGTTTTGTAAGCTATAGTCCAGTTAGTACTAATCTAGGAGTTCTGTTTCAGTCGGTCACAGAATCATTATCTGGAAGAAAGCGTCTCTTCTATCTTATACTTACTATTAAATATTCAATCTTCGTTCAACAATTCTAATAGATGTCTGGTTGGCGCAACAAAAACGTCTCAGTAAATAACAGCTCATTTGAGAAGTGAGCTCTTATTTTGTTTAGTCCGCTTAAAAGCCAATGTAAACACGTTTACCATGCCGCAGTATGTGTTCAAAAGCTGTAAAATTAATGCCCGAAAAATCATTTTCAAGGTCGTAGTATCTTACTCTCGGCACGGACTACATTACCTTTCGGTGTATGGTACAATAATGTTATATAGTACGGAAATTGCCATTTTACATGGGACCTAAACATCTCTGATGAAAACTGTGTGTATTAGACACCTCCGCCTACCCCTTCGGTAAACATAGACGTGATTTTAAGTTAAATTACTGTTTTAGAAAAAATATGCTTCTGAGCTTACTTACTGTAACATAGTAATTAGACATAAGCGAACCATGTTTCGTAGCTCGATGGCGCGTTCGGCTCGCTACAAGGCATGTCCCAGGTTTTTTGCTGACTCAGCTGTTTCTAGCGATTGTTCGATCGGCATTGTCATGTCAATGTGCCCTCCCGCTCCCCTCCTCCCACCAGTTAATTACTTTTCATTAGACAATAACCGTGCGATGTTTAGGATGGTCCGTTGTGAAATACGGAGGCATAGGTTTGTTGTTGTGTTCTGCGGTTACCTAACGCGTGTATGTTGCTGCAACAGACAAAAATAAATATTGTGTTGATTTTGGATTATGTTTCTCTTAGATTTATCATCCAAACCATTTCATTGTTACAAACAATAAATTGTATTAATGGAGTTCCGCAAAGTAACGCCTGATACAATTAGTAACCATTCACTGTTTGTTTGACTTAGATCTCCTCTTGGAATGAGAGGGTTAAGGCCACAATCCACACTGGTCAAGTGCGATTTAGCAGACTCTAAATGCAGGGTTCCTCACGATGTTTTCCTTAACGTTGCAGCGGTTGAGATTAAATTTCTTGAAAACGAAAATAACTTAGATATGTCACTGGCATATACCTACCACTAGGATTTGAATCCTTTACTTTTTTCTTAATTACTAACGGGCTATATTAGATAGACGAGGGATTATATACCGCGTACTTTATTGTCCCTCGAAACAGATACGTGTAAAGCTCGTAGCTATGCCGTATTTACGTAATCGGCGAACGGTTTTTCCGTCGTAATCTGTAGTCAGTGTCTTGTCTGCACTGCAGTGCAAGAGAAATTTTACAACAAATGTAAAGAAATGTATAGGCAATCTCAACTAGCCCAGCAATCGCATGGCATTTACATTGACATGTCGCAATAATATTAGTTATTATTGGTCCCTACTATGTCGTGCCTCGTATGTCTCGTGCATTGAGTAATTAAACATGTTAGCGACTTGTTCGTGTCGTAACGTCGGATTTGTCATCCGACCTTTGGGTCTATTGTGAACAAAGCTTGTCCTTTTGTAAGCACGCGTTTTGTAACCACTATCCTAAGTCAGTGGACTTACGGGATACTTTTCTGAATTAGTCTCTTCTAGGCAAAATGAGCATGAGCTTTGTACTGTTTATTTATTTATTTATTTAATGCTTTATTGTTACACCAAAAAAGATGTTACAATGGGCGGACTTAATGCCTATTGGCATTTATTTTTTTGTTTAGTGATTCCATACGTCTGTTTTCAAATATCGTGAGAAAATCTGCATACCTGAGAGTTCTCAATAAAGTTCTCGAAGGCATGTGAAGTCAATATAGGACAATCTCAAGATGGTGGCCGCTTCTCACATTCACGAAGCTTGATCGTACCAACCTATATAACCAAATGTTGCCAAAGTTCTAGTTTTATCTGCATAGAAAAGATGAATATTGAGTAATATTGAGCGAATATATTTTTGTATGTGTGGAAGACTGCCAGCCCAGACAGTACCCAGCAGTGGGACGTCTATAGGTCGCAGCGAATATATTTTTGTGATAAATAATAAGGATAAACAACAACTTAAGGTCGGTAGTTTGAAAAATAAAATACTATGTACCTACGCAGTAATTTAAGTGAGCCAAGCAGCGCGATACAAAACTATTTTTAAAGTTGTCTTTCGTTTTAAATATGCAGCTTATCAAACTGATTTCTCTGCATTTGCATTTTCCTATAACTCCGAGGCTTGCGATAAAGAATTAATTTTATTTTAAACCAATTCAGCCACTAAGTAGATTACACGGTGATTAGCACCACCGGTTAAAATTTCACACCTGTTCTCTCGATATTGTTGTGAGCACCTTGAAACGTGCCCGCGTCAAATTCCCTTTAGCTTTATAAGGTACGAGTATTACGACTATCGGTGTGTATTTATGACAGTAAACTCTTTAGTTTCCATGCCATGCAGCCGTTTTTGGGCCAGCGTCTTGACCTGGGCCATAACAATTAATTAAAATACAATGTGGCCACGGGGTACGCCACCACCACCGCAAGCCACTGGTCACACAACACGCTATCAACTATTATTCTCCATACCTACTCTAGTACCTTCCCATGATCTAGTGACATTAGATTTAGGTTTAAACAATGATATTACATATATACATTACAAGAAGTAGACACGCCACCAACGCACGAAACGCGTGCCGTGAATTGGTGTCACTTGTGACCATTGCAGTTAGTCGAGCTGTGACCTGTCATTGTGAGCGCGCACGCTACCTGTACTGATTACAAATAGCTGTCTCTTTCACTCTTACGCTTTGTGTATTTCCTGTCGCACTTATAGCGATAATATTATAGTGTGTAGATATACAATGTTATTAAATATGTATGTATGTGTCGCGGAACGATTATGTTGTGCGTGCAGTATGAACGTGACGTATTTTTCTTAAAATATCATTATGTTTAAAGAAATTTTATTCTTAAAAAAGACATACTGTCACTTACATGAGCACATAAATAACGTGCTTAATAAGTTTGTCGCACTTAACAAATGATAAGTATTATTGCTAAAATTTCTACTGTGTATCATCTAGTTGTTTTTAAAAGAACTGTGTTCCGGTTGAAAAGATGTGGTTTCCACTTTTCTAGGGGCGACCATCTTAATCCTTAAAGGCAGCAAGGTATCTGTGACCGACTTAGAACAAGACTCTTACTGCATCACTTCCACTTCAATTCATTCTATCTAGATATATGTATAAAAAAATCACTAAGAAATAAAAAACCAAAAAAACATTTAAAACCGTACACTCACGACTTAGGTTTTGTAAAGTAAGTAGTAAATATTCAGATATTATAATAAAATAAAGATAGGCACCTTTGATTATTATCTTATTAGGGTTATCAAAGAGTATACAAAGATGATGATGATGATGATGTTGCTCTACGTTTCTCGTTGATTGCCGCTCGTGAAACTCCTACCTAGCGTGTGCCGTCAAAATGTCAAGATGGCGAAAAATACTGGGCCCTAAATAGAATGAAACGACACAGGTTTTACCTCGAAAATGCTTAACCATAGCCCAGCTATTCGGTATTCTGCTACGTAGCCATTAAAAGATAGGTAAAAACAAAATAAAACTTAACTTCTTTTGTTTCTACTAACTGCGTCGCCGTGTAGTGGTTTTGTTTCCACTGCACGGCGACTGCTGACTAAGGGGATGATGACAACTGACTATTTCCACCACCTCTATAATTCTACTGTTGGGCTCTGGTCTTCTCTTGGAATGGGTGGGCTTAGGCCATAGTTCACCACGCTAGACAAGTGTGAATTAAAGACTTCACGTGCATTCAAGAACATTATAGAGAAATCTCAGGCATTCAGATTTCCAAAAATTTGTCCTGCACCAGAATAGCTTTGAACCCGGACCGCTCTAGTGAATGGTGAGTTTGATAGCCACTGGGTTGTCGCTGCTGTAACTGAAATTAATGGATTTATGGAATTGACCCTATGTGCCTAACTTTTATAAAAAAGACGTCGCCGATAAACACTCTAAATGCATCCTGCACGAAATTATCACAAAATATGCGGCAATGCCTATATTTGCTTCATTGCCAAGCATTTCGTCGCACATTCAATAGCAATTGCAAAATAATTCTGCACAGGAATATATTGTTGTGTGCCCACTTTAAATTGTTAAGGACACGATCTCCTTATTTATTGATTTTCTTTTGGTATCGATACATCAATGACAGGCGGTGACAACTTTCACTATGTTTCTGTTCTGTTTCACTAGCGTATGCCGCGAATTTGTCCGGTAAATATTTGTGTTTAACTTACATAATTTCTAACTTCGTTGGTTTTTAATCACTTCTAATAAAGCTTGAGAAGCATATACGGTGACTTCTTCTAAAACAAGTGCAAGTTAATAACATCGGAAGAGAATCAGCAAGATCGGAAGAGAATCGTATCGTAATTTTTAATAGCAGACAGAAAACGCGACACATTTCCTGAACATACGAGTAGTTGGTTAGCTTGTGGACATAAAACTAAGCTGAACTTCACATAGGTTTAAAAATTTTATGACTGCCTATTTTCGTTAATGTCAAGGTTAAATGCTTTTTCATTGTCTTGCTCAACCCCGAAAGACGTTTTTCGTTCGTAAATTAAATTAAATGCCAAATTATAATAATTAAGTATGAACACACCGTGAGTCTGGTAAGTTTGGTTAATGGTACTTTTAACTTCATTTGTTCGGAAATATAGGCAGGTACTTCTGGCTTCGTTAATTAGGCAATAATCAAAAAGCTATAGGAGCCTTAAAATGCCGCTTTCCCATTAATTATTCCATATATTCCGTTTAATTTATAGCAAAAATATTCCAAATTGTGAGCTCCTGCGAATTAATAGGCTGAAAAGGAACGTGCAAAAGGTATTATTGCAAGTTTGAGCGAAGTAAATATTATTTTAAGCAATTTTTCTTTTTGCAATTTATAACAACGATAAATTGGCTATAAATGGAATATCAGCACAACTTATCTGACCTTGAAGAGGAACTTTACTTTTCGAATATAATAGACCAGGGGCAGACAAATTTAATATGTAACGAATATAAGTAATATTTTTATGTTATTAAAGGTTATGAACCCCGATGAATTTGAACGGTGAGTTAGTAATTCTGAATTTGAAAATCCAACATTATTTAATTTTAATATTGTAACATAAATTTCGGTTTCACAAACAGCATTCCAATTCTTTGAACATTCAGCGTCCGAACGTGGCGTCTGAGCGCTGTGAAAAATTCGAATTACCTTTGAGGACGTCCAGCGAGTCAGAAAGTCATTGTTCAGCGATAACGATATTCAGCGATGCGCTCGATCCTCGTGAAATTATTGTGAGTGGAGGAGAGGAAAATTAAATGCTTTGTGTTAATGTTGAAAGGGAGGATACGATCGTTCGGCTTGCCAGTAGGGATCTATTTAGATCGTAAAACATTCTTCGGTCAAGCTAAATGAGCAGACGTAGAAAGTGTACCTACTAGGATTTTTTGGAGTCAAGAGACGACTAGAGAGAAGAACTATTCTGCGTACGTTTAAATCCAAGTAGGCGTGGCTGCCACCCGTTAGCGAACTTACCAGACTAACTTAAGACTTGTTGGGCGCGGATCCCTCTCTTGACAAATTGTTAATCTGCGCGGCTCTAGTGCTGATTGGCGGAGTTCATATAAAAGGCAAGGTAACGTAAGGTACAACATAAATAGTTTAAGACTCCAATAGGCTTGTTTTAAAGGGCCCTATGAAAAATAAGAAATCGTTTCATTCCTTTTTATCGTCTCATTGCTATAATTAAAATTAACCTTGGCACATAATAATATTCTATCGGCAGTTTGCAGCGGGACAGTGTTTTATGAATAAACCAATCGCTAATTAAGACATCATTGTAGACCCTTCCGCGATCCTATCTGTTTCCGCCGCCTCCTTTCTCTGCACATAATTATTTATGGGAACTTCGCAACTAATACTGAATATCAACTATTTATGGGACCTAATGAACTTACGTGTAATATTCAATTATAAGCTTACATCGCGAATTTATATTTCACTTGGAATATCAGACATAACACTCACTCGTCCTGTCACTGTGAGCATCTGATCATAGATTAGGCTTATCATAACAATTTTTATTTAATGAATAAAGTATTTGCGAGGCTTTGTATGTAAGAATAACTAGGTATTTAACTATCTAATAGGCAGGCGCTTGAATGTTCCCAACTACTTACATATTTGTCATGGGTGGCACTGGCAGCGGAAGAGTGGTAGTTCATGCTTGTTTAAAATCGGTACAATCCAAACACGATCAAAGTTCACGTTTCATATACTTAGGTATATATAAACTAGTATAAGAACACAATAAATACCTATATACCGTGACAATAATAATATTTTACACTTATTTTTAGTCATTAGTTATGTAATCGGAGCACATAGGTACCTAGGTACTTTATCTCTTGACCCGGTCCATCTTAAATTAATATCTAATGCAATACTCATCACTGACGTAATAATAGTCTTTCATTATCTGGCAGAATTAACCAAACCAGTAATTATTATCTATGCATAATTATATTTGCTTTCTTTTTGTTTTTTATTTGTTAAAGCGAAATAAATAGATAATACTTATATTCACATACTTAATATCAGATTTATTCCTCCTAGATTGTGTAGAAAATACTTAATCCTTAATTTGAATGCTAAGCTAGTTAGCAAGTACAAGGTAGTAAATGCCAGGGCATTGCTCGGCAATCGGCGCGCGATCGCCGGGCGACGTGTGAACTGCGGGAATATCGGCTGGCCAAGAGCCATTTTAACTCATTTTATAATATGTATAACTAGCTTTTGCCCGCGAATTCACCTTTAGAATAGCCTATAGGACAATGTAGGTTTCTACTAGTGAAATTTTTTTGATCGGATCAGTTGTTTCCTAACATGCAAACTGGCAACTTATAAATATATTAGTACTTATAGACTTTTCCGCTGCGAACCATAGACGTCTCACTGCTGGGCACGGGACTCCCCGATAAACAGCTACGGAAGGTCTTGAGCATAATGCTGGTTTTCTTACAATGTTTTCGTTCACCGTTTAATCATGTAAGATTTTATTCGTTTAGGGACTGGATCTGAGTCAAGTAATCAAATTCATGCAGAATTATATAACTTTAAAAAAATATGTCAGCATTAACTAGCTGTTTGTTTTCTATGGGATATTTAAATTGCTTTAACATTAAATAACATTTTATTTATTTGATTACATACATAGGTGCTTTATGCCAGAAAAGGATCGAAAAGTGCAATACCTACTACTCGTACTCTAAGTAGAATTATGAGGAATCTTTCATAGTCATCAATGCACTAATAATAATCAATATCATGCATCATCACTATACACGATAGGTAGATAATAATGCACTATACACGATAGACTTTTAAAGCCTTCCTCGACACTTGTTGATCACTTCAGGATCTGAAATAGAATTTACAGTCTGTAACACCGTGCCGGACTGCTAGAAGGTACCCTTAAACCGCAGCTCTTTGCTGGGTTAATATTGAATAATAAGAATAGAAATTCTTTATAAAAAAAAAAAAAAATCTGACATCAAAAATCGTAATCACTTTCTATCAAAAATTGTGAGGACAGAGGAAGCAGAGTGATACGTGAATCGAAAAAATTCGGACTGCTATCGAGTGCCGTACCAACTGACTGGCACACTATAAACCGCACAGTATATTAAAAAATCAAAGAGGTATCGGTAGAGGTTCGGTTGGAAGTTTGGAACGTCGTTTTCGACAGGTTCAGTGTAATAAACTACGAATATTTCCAGATATTTTGTTATCTTTTAATAAAGTAAACGAAAAGGAAAGGAAAGGAGTAATAATAGTAAAATAAATAAAGCTTCAAAATAATGCAAATTTACTTGAATAGCATTTTGTTCTATTAAAAACGCTGTACCTAACTACTTTAGAGCATGGAGGATATTAATTTTTTTTAACTATGGATCATGTAAGAATTTCACTTTCACTATAATTATGTGACGTACAATAAGAAGTTTTGGGAATATAGTAATGAATAAGAATTTGGTTTCATAAAACGTTTTTTAGAGTTTGTAATTTACAAGTAATGTAATGAAAATTACATTCAGTAAATCCTATGATTATGTATTATCTGCTTTTCGGACGAGTGCTGCGCAGCGGCCCGGTTCCACGTGCCGGCCGTTCGTTAATTGACTTTTGGCTCCAAGTGTTTCGGCCAGTCATCGCTCTAGTTTTATATTTTTGGCGCCTATTCCCATCCTAACAGCCCTCTATATTTTTTACATGCCAGATCAATTATGATTTCGAATTGGTTTGATGAATCTGAATAAAATTTCATTGCTGTTGTTTAATTGCCTTGTTGCCCGTTTGAAAAATGGTTCAATCAATACAATAGCGGATAGCCGGACTGATGGCTAACTAGCCGAGGTTTATCTTGACAGATTTAATTGTGTTTAGGAGAGTATACACATTGTTGAAGTTTAAGTATATTTTGCTTACTTACGATCTTTAAAATTAATGCTCCCAAATTGCAGACCATGTTGAGTTGAGACGGTGGCGCCACCGATTGAAAATTTCTGCTCTGTTCAGGATACCTTAATATGTTTTCTCGACAAATATGTGAATTTTGTTTGTTTTTATATATTGGCCTCATTAAACCTCCTTTAATAGAGAAGGGTAAACAAAGCGCTTTACACATAGATTAACAATGTTTGCTAAGATATAATAAGTTTTATTATTACATACTTTATTTTATCCTTTGCCCTAATTTTATCACAACCGGAAAATCCAGACGACTTGTGACTGCTCAATCCGTTTACAATTTTCTCACATACTACATACATACTATATCTTTAACAGTGTTATTGAACAGTCGTGCCTCATAATATTTCTGTTGCAAATGTTTTACCAAATGAATTACAAATATTCTTGAGGTCGTTTTGTCTATCCAAATATGTTTTTATTACATCGTCAATATAGTTTCTCCTCCAAGCCAAGTGTTAATCTTCAGCCAGACCTTTCTGGTGTCCCCGTTACATTCTTTTAACTCCCCACGCTTATAAATATTTTAAATTTTAGAATGTATGAGTAAGAAGGATGGAAAAGGTATAAATGCATCCAACAAAATTATTATTTTAAAGAACAAAGAACGAGTTCAGTTTTCGTGTCATCATCATTACTTCCTCCTTCGATGCATGACTAATTTCCATACAAATGAAATGCGAAACTTTTATACATCTTTGCAGCTTTTCGCACAGGTATTTGTTGTTTAATTACTAATTGGACATGCGGTTGGAACATGCGTGTACGCACAGCGGATGGGTTGCACGTTTGAGACGACAAAAAATCAATTTCAATGCAAATAACTGCGAAAATTACGCGTAACGACCATTTAATGTTACGAGTTCGCGATCAGATCGCTTAATTGTCGTGTATCAGTGTACACATATCTAATTCAAAAAAACTAACGGTACGTCCCGTTGGCCAATCGGTGAGAAAGGAAGGGTGAATCTTATGATTTTTTAATAAATTAATTATTTAGAAACAAGCATGAAAACCATTTCAGACAAGTTACATCCTATCCTAGTAAGTAACTATTATAACTCTGAATGTTTGTGAGGATTGCGATAAATGAATTTTTACTATCGTAGTTACAACTCCCACATTCATTGTTTGATGTTAGAATCTATTTTAAAGTTCGCCGCATAACGCGCATTTTATTATTCGGTCGTAAATGCGTGGTTTCACATACAGAAATATCTTAGGGCCGTATTAACCAACTTAGACCACAATAATGTATTTAATAATAACAAGTTTTACATAAACTATTATATTATATGTATCTGACTCTCTTTAGATCGATCAAGGTTATAACTATGACCAAATTTCAGGAAATTCGGTGGGATTAGAAGACGTAATTTACGTTTACTATAAAATGTAACCCGAATTATGGTTATCATAGATTTGAGTGTGTATAAGCCATAACGTTTAAATACTGAAATATGATGAATAGTGGTTTCAGTGGCAAATTGGAGCGCAGAACTTACGAGTCAGTACAAGGCTGTCGGGGACCCATGCGATCTGATCACGCAAGTTAGCGCTTGCGATTGACGGTGATAGCTTAAATTTATGCTACACCTACTAATTAAAAAATATTATTGTTTGAGAGAAACTCCATCAATCAACAACTCTTAAGTTTAAAATGCAATTGGCCAGTTGTTTCATGTGGCTTCTTTCTATATAAAGTCTGATAGAAGACCCGTGCTGTGCTCAAGAAGCTAGAAACAAGACGAAACTGAAGAAACGTGGATTACACTTAAAGTATTCTCATTTGCATTGAGGCGCTAATTGTCATGGGTATCCACCAAATATGTGGCTGCTGCTGCTACTATTTACCTGTGAAGTTTTGAATGAGTTTATTTTAGATCTTAAGATTTTCTTGGAATAATAATATTATAATAAATTTTAATATGTGATGGATTTTCACTAACACTCCCCTGTGTTTCACAAAAATGTCGGTGATTAAGCTTTCCAACTAGACCTTGGCTACCCACAAGGTTTTGCCTTAAGGCGAAGGTGGCCGCTTACCATTAAGTGGCAACAACATCGTTTAAGAAAATTAAAAAACAAAATGAAGATTTTTTAATATTTCTAAAAAGTTTTATACTACCTATTGCAGTCAGTCCTTGATAAGTGTGCAAAGTTTCAAATTAATCCAACGTTTTGAAGTGGGTGTAAATCACGTTCAAAGATTCCATTACATACATACATAGCTAATACCTACATACCAGACTAATAGAAGAGTGTTAAAAATAGAGCTCATTAGCTCAAGTCTTACAGTTAACTTTTTACTATCAGGGTTTTTATTTATTAATTTCACCGATACCACTTTACATATTCGTATAGGTACAAAATATTTTCGCATGCGAATTTTAATTGTAGAATACAGATCAGAAAAACAAATTTTATTGAGTGGAAGATTTTAGATGGGTCAGTGGTCACCTATCTGAATTTGAAAAATAGGTAGATACACGTAGGGAGAGGGGGGCACCTTTGAACACTTTTTAGTTATTAAATTATATTTCTCATATGGTGGTATATATCAGGATGTATTATATTTTATAAATAGATATGGGGTTTATACTAAATAATAAAAATGATATTTATTTATTTTGAACCATCAAACTAACGCAATTTACATTTTATTAAAAACCTTATTTTGTTAAAATCTGCCCCATCTGCGGGGCACTATTGAAATCCCTAGGGGCAGTATTGAAAAACCAGGATAAAATAAAAACCACGTAACTTAGAATATAATCAACACTATATTTAAGTTATTTACATCTTATATTATCATTGAACACAGACATTTATACCTACACTAGTTATTACTTAAATAAATTGTATAAAACTCTAAACAGTCTGGGGCAGTCTTGAACAAGATTAAACTAACTTATTAATAACTTAGACAACACACAATACAGATCTTTCGGCATCGTCTTCATTCACAGCATTTTCTTTTTTCTTTTTGTAATTTCTTACCATGATGACTGAAATAAGAAACCAATTAAAAATTAAAAAATCTCACGATGGGTGCGTATTTATTTGGTTAGGTACCCATAAGGGCACTTTATTCAAAACCTTCCACCTTGCATAAATAAACATCTCTGGACAAAAAACTTACTTGAGTTCAAATTAATTTTCATTTGTAATACTCGGGATATAATATAAACAACGCAATAAAATAATAACAACTTGAAAATAACACTTACCTTGTCAGTAATTTGCTTACATATAAAAAAAAAATTCTTTACTCAGGACTTCGTAAACAAACCGGCCGATGATTTTCAAAATGACACTGATATTGGCGTTAGTTTGTATCTGACAGATGTTTAGGATTGTTTTACCAGTATTAAAATGGTTTCAGAGGTTAGGAATGATAAAGGATCCGTTCATAAAACAGATAATTCAAAACTGCCTCTGTTCTAAACTGCCTCCCTCTCCCCTACCATATGAAGCACGTATACACTCATTCGAACACTTAGGTTTAAACACTTCGCATTCGCACACTTGCTGTGACGATTTTCGTATCGTCTTGATTCTCAATCAATGTTTGAATTTCACTCTTATACGAATGGTTTGTGTGTATATTTGTGTAGTCTAAAAACTGTAGACCATTAGTGCTAAGCACCTCGGAACCCACCGGCCGAACAATGTGCACCACTTCGAATAATCAAGAGATTTGATCACACTCGTGTGACTTTCGCTACTCATTTGCGTCACTCAAAGCGGATTTAGTGTACCTACTATAGTAATCAGGTTGGCGGATTTACACGTGAATTCATTAGTGTAGTGTGAAACGTCATGGGCGTCGATGCAATCGCATAAATACGGTCAGCATAACATTTTATTTCATTACTTTTACTTTTTTAAATGGGTACTTCCAATCTCTACGGATTATTTTATTCGTACCTACCTATATCTACTTCATATTTATCAAGTGTTTTTACTTAAACTTTTTAGTTCGAAAAACGTTCTAGATTTGAAGAAAAATAATATTTTTTAACAAATCACAGTTAGTCGCAGAAATAATACAAATTAGCATGGTACTTACTGCCTAGTAAGTGGATAGTTCATAAAGTTATTTTACCGAGTCGTCTCGACATATCGAACACGCTTGTGGTGTAGGTAATATTCACAGGTCAAAATAAATAAAAAACAAACGAGTTACTGAAAACACCAAACATTTAGGAACATTAATAGTCAGTGTTAGAGGAAGGAGTGTTATTAAATCCAAATAATTCTAATTCTTCTTACATTCCAACGTTTATATTGTACGTGTTGTTTTTTGCGCACACCATACCTGAATCCAGTAAAAATGCGCGCCGGGTTTCGATAACATCAAGAGCACACTAGCCGTGTCCCATATATTAATAAATTTAATTATCGTCTAGTTCCATGTTGCCAATCATATCCAGTCAAATGCAAATTACTTCAATTTCTATCTATGAGCATTCGTCTTCATTCGCAAGGGTGTAAAAATATGTTATTTGCAACCAACACTTTGAACATTGCTTTTGCATATTATTCCTAACGACATATTAATATTATGGAACTTAACAACGTTAGTTTTGCAGAATACGGCTGCTAAACATTTTGGTAATTGGTTAATTAACTCGGTCGAATACAAGCAGGTGACACCACCCTTTTCATATGAGCATGTTATCATTTAATTGGTACATAAATAGTCACATAGTGTCTTACGTAGACTAATTGATAGAATATAAAGGCAAGTAATATGCTAATTATGTTTCACGAATTGATCGAAGTGATTGACAAGTTGTAGCAACGCCTACTCAAAAGTCTTCCACGTAATTTTTAGATCAGGTATGTTTTATTTTAAATAATTTTTTAAAATTGCAACACTGACGCAGCCCCACTACAAACTGTCTATCTGTCATGGCCGCGTTCAGTGTCTCGGTCCTGATATCTCCCATTCAGCGTTTACGTGCTCAAGTCTTCACACGCCTTAGGGAGAAAGTTAAAAATAATTTATTACAAGTTTTTTATATAGCCCTCGTGGGTTTTTATATTATTATAACTATATAACTATCCGGTTATGTTGTTCGCGGATGTCGCAGATATTCCATACTTATACAAGTATGATGACGATAAACCCCTGGCGGGTCCATGCTGCCCTTTTGGGTATTTATTTATAAACCTCTTTGGTTTTGCCATGCTGCCCTTTTGGGTATTTATATAAACCTCTTTGGTTGTGTTGTCTGCATATGTCGCAGATGTGCCATACTTATACAAGTATGAGTACGATGAACCCATGACGGATTCATCCCGGCCGGGCCCGGGCTCTGTGCTGCCAGCGGCCGCGTCCCCAGGGACGGCTAGCCTCACGCGAGCCGGAGGAGGCCCTGGCGGGTGTCGAGGAGGCCGCAGCGGAGCAGCCAGCGCCAGCCCCTGCCGACCCACCAGAGGCCACGCCCAAAGGAGTTGAAAATTTGCTATACTGAAGGTACTGAAATTTAAAATTAATTTGGTCACTGCGACTCATAAGGATGTCGCCACTCGCTGGCAATCTATACTTTAAAAGGGTAAACCCTTTTAATCGATAAACCAAAGGTTTTTCAAGGATAAAATTTTATCCGAGTACACATTACCCAAAAATTGTTTTTTGCCGCCACCAAACCTTGACCCAGAGGCCAAGGTGCCTCTTTGTTGATATTTAAACAAATGGGGATTTCTTTAGCGTTTTAGTGCACGCCGATTCATTTATACTCGGAATAAAAATGCCTGTCGCCTTTGCGATGCTCATTTTACGAAACTAATACTAGATATGCCTTAATCACATCCGTTCTAGCCTTAAATCCTAGAGATATCATAGAAAAATATAACAGAAAATAAGAAATGTTAAATCTACCCACAGTCGGACTAACTCTTTTGCAATTTAAACTCCAAAATCCTTACATCGAAAGCCGTAGGCCAACAACCACGATGTAGGGCGCTATCAGCCAGCAGCGATGCTGTCGACTTTAACAGCGGGCCTGCGCCAGCCGAACAGGACTGTCCACCGCCAGGAGCCGTCGCCGCCGGAGCCGTCGCCGCCGGAGCCGTCGCCGCCGGAGCCGTCGCCGCCGGAGCCGTCGCCGCTGGAGCCGTCGCCGCCGCAGCTAAACTGCGCCGACCCTGTCGCAGGTAGCTGACTACGAGGTATGATGACTTACGATATGCTGGCAGACTTCGGATTTTATATCAATAATCCAGTAATACTGGATGGGATATAAGGTTATGAAATACCATTTTCCACTAATACCTACTCTTTTACAAACCTTATTTTGAAGTGTTTACTATAAATCAAAGCAAGAAGCAATTGTTTACCATAATGCTTTAGATCGCTTGTTTAAAATGGGTTTATATCAAGCGCATTTATAGTAGGTCTTAACCGAATGGTGATATAAGATTCATATTAAATATTTAATCTAATATTTAATTTATTGTAGTAGATCACTTGAAAATGGAAAATTATTGGCTTCAAAATTATTAATAATAATTTACTTTATGGCTTCGATATACTTTAGACTGCTATGTTATATATTTTTAACTGTTCATACATTTTATACTACTATATAAATACCTGAGATTCAAGTATCTATAACGGTATATATATATATATATATATATATAACGGTATCCTCGATCCATTCGTTAACATCCGGAATGTGTGACGCAAATCAGTAATGGAATATACACATAATTAATTTATTGTTTTTTGTATAATATAACCTCTGTTTTAAACAGTGATGACATATTCAATAGATCTCTTTAGCAATTTATTAGAATGTCTGATTTATCGCTTAAATTCTAGAAGTCTCGGATTTATAATTAACTTAAATTCGAAAAAAGTTACTTACAACCAAGATTAATTTCTGGGTTTCATGTATATAATTAAAAACATAAAGCATCATTCGTACTTAATCATCTCACGAACAAAAACATTCAATATTTCAAAAATGTCAATTGAGAGACGGTGTTATTATACTGTATACAGTAATCATATACAGTATTATTAGTTATACACCAAATCGTTGGAATACCATATTTAATTTGTTACTCAGCAATCCAATTGAATTCTTATAAATAAATCATTTTTATTACAAAAACTTTGCACACTGATATTTTAGAGATTAAATAACTGCCGTATTTTTTGTATACCCTAATTGTAATTTGTTGTTGTAACATGTTCTTTATCGGTGTACAAATAAAGAGTGTTTGTATTTTATTGTATTGATAACATAATGTTAGTCAAATTCGCTGTTATGATTTTCAAAATAAATTTTGATGCGTCAATAAATGGACGTGGTTCATTCTCGAATGACAAACAATATTTTAGTTATTGAAAGAATAAGGAAAAATCACTACACATTAATGAATTGGAACTAAAGGCAGTTTAGTGTTTGCAAACAATTTTTATAAGTGTGATCACACATTATTACGATTGGTTAACGTTACATACAAATTTAATGATATTATTACGACTTTACAGCTTAATGTATAAATCGAATGGGGTCGCTACAGTACCCTCATTTTAATAAGTAGTTAATATTTTTCGAGAGATAAGTATGGCAATGAATACAGATGTCACAAAATATATTTGCATCATATATACGAGTAGAAACCGAGGCCGATTGTATAATTCTTAAAAAGTTTGAAAATATAGTGGAACACAGAACACAGTTTTTGCGTTCCTGATATAACTAACACGCGCAGACCACAGCACTTAATGTTCTTAATGTTAATGTTTTACATAATGTTCTTACATGTCCCGGATGCGTCCTGCATCCTGGAGCCTCCGCTGTTGGTGCATTCCGTTTAAAATGAGAAGATTTGACAAAGCTTCTGCTTTAGTTTTAAGAATGTTGCAAGAACTGATACACGATAAAGCTTGTGATAGTATGTACCATACTGGGCATCTCAACCCATGTTTTCTATCATTATCATTATTATTATGGGTCTAATTAATATCTTTCTCCAGACTGCCCCATAAACTTCACAAATTGCCTAGTGGTGCCGCGAGTTATAATAATATGGTACACTTATATAAATAAAAAGGCTCAGATTCCCTTGGTTTTTATTTGGTGTACTTAATTACAAACATTATGGATTTGTAAAATCTTGACTTTAGTAAACATGTCTATAGTTATATGAGGTTATTATTCTCTACTTAACAATACTTAAAAAAAAAAAAAAAATATTACTTTCAATATTCTTCTTCTTCTTTTGTTGCTATGTCCTAACGGACGTCAGCGACCATCTTTTGTGTTTCGCTTCTGTTTTTCGCCATCTTAGCCAGTATTGCTGCTTTCAATATTAACTTTCACAAATTTGATTTAAATCTTCAAACTAGCTAAACTATAATTACAAAATTAAACAAAAATAAAGTTTCACTTGGAACACTATTATGAAAACATTAGCTTTGTTTGCGTTAGTCGCAGCGCATCGGATACATAGGTAAAAATAGCAGGAATTTTCCAGCTATTTTACTTACCTTGAATCACTTAACAATTAAATTAGATAAGTTTGTTACAATTATTGTCGGTAATCGTCATTAATAAAAACGTCAAACATCCATATGAAATTATTAAAACGTAGATACAATTTCTGACATAAACATAACCTCCAAATCAAATACATAGGTACCAACCTCTTTTGAAACTTCCATATTTTGTTGTACGTCCGGTGCCTAAAGAGAGACCTTTATTAGTACCACAAGTATCTTATGCAATACTAATAAACGTTTTATAAGTGTTAAACAACTTTTTATTAGATTATCAGCATAGAATAGTTTTAATGAAAATAGACCTTTATTATTGCCACAAATACCTTACGTACTACTAACAATCGTTTTATATACATACTCCATATTATTATATGTTATTTTATTATTAGCATAAAGATTAAATCAATGTACCTACATATTAAAGAAATTTCTTAACAGTGGTTATAGACACAACACCCGACATGCTGCAGTTCGTATCTGGTTCTCAGTATCGATAGCATTCGAAACACTGCAGACTGGAGTGATTCCTCTTGTATATTTGCTAAATTATTGTAACATAGATACGTATTGTAAACCATTCGAAATAATTTGCAATTGAATCTGTCTGCAGGAAATGATCTATAATAAAGAGAAAACTCAGTTAATTAACTACATTACATTATTTTATATTTTTGTAGTAAAAATTTTTAACATAAATCAAAAACAAAATTGGTCAATTTACACTAGTGTTATTTACATCACTTTTGTATTATATTACTACCAAAAAAAAAAAAAAAAAGGACAAACTACCTACCTTTTGTTAACTTTGTTAATAAAGTTACATACCACAAGGTATTTTATTTCTTTAAAAGATAGGTTTCATATTTCTGAAATCTGTCTCTAAACAGCTACAACTTGTCAATCACTTCGATCAATTCGTGAAACATAATTTACAATCAAACGAGCATAGTAATGTTCGATTGTAATTATGTGAACGATTTGATCGAAGTGATTAATAATCTCCCTCCCTTAAACATATTGCATTATGTAACCCACCCATGAAATATGAAACAAACATAATATGATCTAAACTAAATGAGAGATATCAGGACCGAGACACTGAACGCGGCCATGACAGATAGACAGTTTGTAGTGGGGCTGCGTCAGTGTTGCAATTTTAAAAAATTATTTAAAATAAAACATACCTGATCTAAAAATTACGTGGAAGACTTTTGAGTAGGCGTTGCTACAACTTGTCAATCACTTCGATCAAATCGTTCACATAATTACAATCGAACATTACTATGCTCGTTTGATTGTAAATAAACCGTCATTTTAGTATGGGTTTGTATGTATCCTATGTCTTTATGTTTATTAAAAATGACATTTCATAATAAATGTGACTTTTTTATTTCACTTTTATGATTGTAAAGTATAATGTTACACATAACGTTTCTATTTCATTTTTTTTAATAATGGTAGCAGATGGTAGTTAATATTTGATTGGAGTATTTGAAAGAGTTATGAGTCTTTTTTTATGAATAATTGTACAATTTTGAATAGTATGGCGCAATAACACATTTCAAGACTTCTATTTAGCTATTCAGAGAAAGAAAGCGAAGTACGTGCCTGGTCTGGTATACATAGATACATATATCGACATTCTATCACAGACATTCAAGATAATTCAAGTTCGACGCCATTCGCTTGAAAATAATTAGTTTTCATATGTCAAAATAAAATAAGTCGATTATTCACACACTTGGTAGACACGGCAGGTTGCCGACAAGTTGATTGCCGGTGACCGCAAGAGGTCGCGTGACCATGTAGCGGTTTCCGTGTTTTGTAACTATTTATTTACTTATTAGTGTTGATTAAATAAAGCCAGCTTTCGGACTCTGTGGTCAAAATGTAATGGGTAACATTTTGATGATTTGGTGAATTGCCTCGATCGATTTACACACTTATCTATTCATGAAGTTCATTCGTTTTTCATAAAAACATTGAAAATTATTTTTTAAATTGGATGTTCCTTTGGTGGTAGGTAGGTACTGCTTTGAACCGGAAATAAAAAGTCAGTCGGCAGAATGGGTCTCTCATTTTGAAGATTTGGCAACGAATGTTAAGAAAAGTCAAAGTTTTGGTAAGAAAATGGTTGCTTCTTTTATCTGCAAATCAGGACATGTGAATTGTGAACTAATGTGAACTCGTCCGCCATACAGCAGAGACATTTAAAAATTATAGACAAACTTAGAGGTATACGTTTTACGAGCCCAGAATCGGCGGTGAATGAGCCATGGAAGCGGCAGCTAAAGAAGACACACAGTCAATTACAAAATGCATAAATAGTGAGGGCATATAATTTGAAAAATATTATATCACAAGTCTCATATATCTGGTCTTATTTATCAGAATCCAGAAACTTTCATTATGACCGAAGTATTAATTGTGTTTAACAAGATTTTATTAATCATGCAATTTTTGTTAGTTGGTTTATGTCAAATCATGAATGCTGATTTGGATCCACTTCCGCTTATAGCCTACCGAGTTAATATTTTTCATATTTAGTTCAGTTCCGATGTCAACTCCTAAACCATTAACGGCATTAGCACGTGAGTTTTTTTTAATGGTTTATTTAAGAGCTTAATCTGAATGATGATAATGTCTTCCTAATTTTTTTTCTTATGTCCGTCTATGTAATAAAGTAAGTGGTAAATGGTTACCGTCGCCTATGGAAAAGATTGCCTCGAAATTAAACCAAAACTCATAATCGCTCACAAAATGCTTTATCGAATTATGCATACCTTAATAAATCAAAATAAGCCAGAAATAACATTGCAAACGATCAGAATGCGAAGTGTCACGAGATATGCCGCGCGTCAGGATTTTTAATTGGTCTCGCTATATATTTTATTTATACATCCCGTTCGTTTTAAGGCTTGTCTCTGCCAATAAATTGCACTCAGCTCTCAATAAGTGCAAGCAAATATTTTTACACCATATATATGCATAAATCAGGGTTGTCAAGCCACATTGTAGGCTGAAATGCAATAAGGCGTGTAACACACGTAGACGTGTCCCGTCCCTACGGTTCTAGCACGTAATTCATTCGTTAACATTTCTCGTCGCTCGTAAATAAAATTCTGCAGAGGTAACTATTTCGATAACAGCACAAATTTAAATTTATGCTCGTGGAATGCATTTTAACCATGTAAAGGTAGGCTTGGGACAAAAAACACGGCGTGCAGTCGCGCCTAATCTCACGTGATCTCAGCGGGCCCGTGTAGAGACCCTCAACATCTGGTGATGGAAAGTTATTTTGTTCCACGGCTAATGCATGCGAGCCTCCTTTAACAGCCTTTCACATCACTAGCTTTGCTGTGTGAATCTTAACATTTTGCTTAAATGGACTTGGATCTCTCTCATTTCTCACTGTCTCCTTAAGTACTCTCTTATTTCTCATTGTTCTCACTATTAGTTGATTACCAACAGTCAGCTCTTATCTAGTTTCAATAAATGTTAACTTGACGACTTCGTGGCGCGCTCGTGAGTAAGCTTAACTGCCGACAAACGGGTCCCGGGTGCGAATGCCGGAAGATGCAGATATTTTAATATTTGTAGGTAGGTACGTAAGTACTAGTGTGAAGGTCAAGGATGTGTGATAAATTTTCTATGAGTGTTTGCCATCTGCAACACAACTCTGTGAACGAGTGTTTAGAACAAGGTGCCTCGGGGGAGTGAAATATGAAACGTAAACGCTTACAGTACAAAGTTTATTCGGTTTTAAGATACCTACTTTATTTCTCATGCAGTTATTGTCGCTTAAAATGAGAAACATAAATAACATAAAACTAATAAACGTACAAACTTGAACTACCTTTTTATCTATTATAGGTACTATGAATACACGTATGACGGTGACAAACTTTAAAATACTAAGAACGTGATAGAAAGGAAGAAAGGGAAATGTTTGTTTTTACATAATAAACATGTACAAAACTGTCCATTCAGAGTTACTTACTTACTTACTACAGTCCATTGAATTTATAAGCAGTCTCCTGTCACAGACAAGTTAGTAGCAACAGAGACACAAATATAGATTCATTACAAATAACAGCAAGAATCGTGTACTTAAGCCGTCTAATATTACCGTTTTATGTGCTAGTAATTTGTCTTCATAAATATTGCATTTGGTCGTCAAACGAAACGGCTAATTGTAGTGGCGAGATCCGGTCAATAAGGGCTTGTACACAATCGTGCGCTGATGAAATTGTCAGTGCTATATCGTATTTTATCCTTCGTCTGTTAGTCAGTTACAACCTACAGGTTACCAATTACCAGTTACCCAATTATTTGGCACAGGTCTCTGACAAAGTCTCAGCTGGAAGAAGTCTAGAGCATATTCCATTACAAATGCGGAATGGTGGAAGGGTTAACCTATTAATAACAAACGAAACCGAACGCTTGCCCGGATATGTGCTGAAGCTCGAAAGCTCCCATCATATTTATTATTCCATGAGCGGTCACTCATCCACATACCAAAATGATTAGAATTTCGCTTAGCCAATTTCCAATATTAAAAGAAATTGCAGTTTTAAAATAAATTTGGATTTCAATGAACTCACCGTTTCCTAAACCTGATAACAGCTTAAATGTGAACTCTACTTTATTCCGTTAAAAGGAGTCGAATGTCTGCTTTAACCACTCAATACATTTTCAATGTTCAGCGTCACTTAATTGGAATTTCCATCTTTTTGCTACTATTTTGCTATAGCGAGGAGACAGGTGAGGTGGCCACCGATATTTTAATGCATTCAATTTATTATCGATGCGATTCCGATCTGTCTGTGTTCCGATGACGAAACGTTGGACAAATATGATGCATCGACTCGATGAACGATAACCAAGCTCGGAAAGGAATTGCGCCTCAATCATTTGCCAAATACGCCACGGAAATTCGAATTTAACCTTTAACTCAAAGTAACAAGGAAGGCGATGGCATGTGAAATATGTTTTTGGACTGCAAACAAACAACTTGTGTTGGTTGAACTATCGCAATTATTAGCGCAGGGAAATCAATGAGCCCTCATTTCGTAGATTACCTGCCTACTCACGTAAAATGAGTGATCGAAGCTCTCATGTTGATGTATCTTTTGTGGTGAAAAATTTGTGTTTAAGTGATAATGAAGTGGTATTCGCCATTATAGTGAATACCTTACTGACGAGATTGTTGTCACGGCTACTATACTGCTAAATTAAATATGACCTCGTGCTTATACTAGTATTTATAACACCTACATGTAATTAGTTTTCAGTTTGAGTTATCGTCATCATCATCATCACAACCCTTTCTTTGTTCCACTGTTGGGCACGGGTCTCCTGTCAGAATGGGAGGGATTAGGCTTTAGTCCACCACGCTGGCCAAGTGCGGATTTGCAGACTTCACATGCCTACGAGAACATTATGAAGAACTCTCAGGCATTTCCTCACGATGTGTCCTTCACCGTTATAGCAAATGATTTTAATTTCTTAAATCGCACGTAACTTACAAAAGTCAGCGAGTACGATAGCCACTGGGCTGTCACCGCTTGATCAGTTCAGTTTGAGTAGTAAACAATTAATTACTGCCCAAACGTCATCTATATGACTGATAGAATTCCTGAATTTAGAATTTGATTTCTCAACCAGCCGAGGTAACTTAACCTGCTGTTATAAAGAAAGAAAGTTAATGTAATACTTTTGCTATTGTTAGAGGTGATCAGGCTACTTCAGGCACCCTAGAACACTTAAACAATGGCCGCTAACCTCTGTCAGTCAGCACTGGAGCATCGCATTGAACTACTGAGGACAGGCCCGTGTACAGCAGTGGGACGCTAGTGGATTACGCCACCATAGAGTAGGTACTGTTGGAATATTCTAATCAGTCGGTCGAAACCGTCACACGTACTAAATGATCTATGGTAGCATATTTAGGGACATGTGTAGGAACCCAAGGCTTTTCGAATTAAAGACCGAACATTATCCACAGTGTAAACTTCATATTAAAGGTTATATACCTAAAAATCTTTATAAATAATACATTGATACGTGAAGCAAAATCTTTCGACTCTTTTTTACGAAAATTACGTAGACGGAGGTGTATTAATTATTTTGGTACAGTTAATATTTGTATGGAAAGAAAGGCAAAAGCTTACATCTATATACAATAGACATTAGAAATACATTAAATTATTAAAGAAAAACAACACATATTTAACAGTTTGTTACCTGGATACGATGGCATGTTATTTGTCACGAATCAATGGGAATGACTTGAAAATTGTTTTGTATTAAGTCTACGATTAAAGACTACCTTAATAATGTAGTCTTTAATCGTAGTAAACATAAAATTAAAAAAAAATGAATTATGGCCGAAGTTCAACCACCTGGCAACCACTAGTCGTTATAATTTCGTGACCTCCCAACCAGCCGGGGTAATTAAACCCGGGGCACCACAGAGTAGTGATGAAATATTCTAATCAGTCAGCAGTGGCATTGTGCCCGCGATGCTGCGATACCGTCACAGGGGCGCGGGCAAACGAGCGATTGTGGCATCTGCGGCCGCACACGGCGCGAGCGCGCTTTGCATAACAAAGGGCGCAATTTGGAGGAAAAATGGCCCCAATCGGGACATCTCGGCAGCGCTCGGCCACTATCGGTCGTCGCCCGCGCCTACTAATGCTCTGTTTATCGTACACGGATTCTTAGCGGAAGAACGTTCGATATTTGCTTAAATGTAAATGATCTATAAATCTGATTGGTAGCGTCCATAGCCCAATGGCTCGCGCCGATTCAATGTGATTGAAAGAGTTAAGCAATGATGGCGCGGTCGGTTTGTGGATGGGTGACCGCTAGTGGCAAAATTTCATGGACGCTACCGTGCTTCGGAGGGCACGTAAAGCCCTCCGAAGAAAACAGTCGTTAAGTTAAGTTCAAGTTAGGGTAGATTCGCTAGTAACTTGTCTGAATTTTTTGAAGACCCAGATAAGCTTTCTTAATCTTTCAGCAATGCCCTCAATATGCTAAGCGTTGTGTCCGGGCACAAATCCGGACTCCGAGCTGCTACCGGGCTATATTAAGTTAGAAAGAAATAGTTGTTGCCCGATTCGGAGTCCACTAACTAGATCACAAGATCAACGAGGCGGTATTTATTTTAATATCGAATTTGTTTGTCTTTTAAAGGTTTACAAAATTGGTGTAGGGTTTATTTTTAACATGCTTTTATTAGCTTGGTATGTATGTAGGATAGGTAGGTAACTATGGATTTGAGTAACTTAGTAAATAATTTGAAACTTTGCCAATTCCCAGGAAGCGAGTTCTGTCAACGTTTTTAATAGTGCGTCTTGGCCTTTTCACTTTTACCGATATCTGAATTCAGCGGTTTCCCGCTGTCCTCTTCAGGTCATCAGTCCACCTCGTTTGTTGGCAGCCAATACTCTGTATTCAGATTCTTGGACTCCACTCGAGAGATAATTTTCTCTTAATCGTGCCCTGCAGTGGGACGTCTATGGCTCGCAGCGATACGAATAGACTAGCACACAGCACATCTGAAGAGACGGGTGCTCTTTCAGAATGGGTAGAGTTACCTAAGGCCACAGTTCATTAAACTTGCCAAGTTCAGAATGCTAGACCGCGCGGAGACAACGTTAAGGGGGGTTAGGCGGTCAGCGAAAATTCCGATTTCGTAACCCGCTGCGCCTGAGGAGTCGCGGGTGGTGCGGGGAACATGGTCCGCGGTTAGTATGGAATCAACGAGCTCGAAACCAAATATCGTAAGCGCCATTCACATTTTTATCAAAAAGTTAATAAAAATGTTTTTTTGAAATCTAAAACAGTCACGAAATCGAAAGGGTAAAAACCTATGTGTTTGTGATTTTATAAGAAATATTATTATAAAACACTGTCGTAATGTGCATTTATACGAAATTTTAGAGGTAACTTCAGGTTTTTTTCTATCGAGCAAAATTTTTCCAATCGTGTTTTGAAAACAGTCCTCCCATCACACATACGTTCAGTAATACATATTGGAAATTTCAGTGCAAGAAATCTTAAATTTTTTAAATAACAGCTAATATAAAACAGCTAATTTTGCCATTTTCACTTACTAAGGGCCCTTAAGAAAATTATGGAGAAATCTCAACATGCATCTTTCCTTGTTTTATGCATAAATTGTTTATCTTGGTATTTTAATTTAGATCAATTGATCGCATCCAAACGATTCCATCTATGATTTAATTAGAGACGCTACACATTCTGATTTATATTAGGTAGGTACCTAATAGTTATTTAGTATCTGTCATTAATCTTATTCTAGGCATGTCTGCACAGATTCAAGCACGATAATGATCTAGATATTTGTTATTCTCCACGCTGTTCACGACTTGCATTTCACTGGAAGAATATTTTACGAGATTTATTTCGAACTCGACTGCCCAGGTTTTGAGAGGGCGAGCAGTTAGAAAGTTAATTGTAACTACTAGTATAGGTACTAGGTACTATTTTCTCTACACAATAAGTAATTATGCTGAATAGGATCATTGGTTTGTATTTTTTCATAATAATATGCACCTAACACTTTACTGTGTAGGCCAAGTCACCAGGTTTTAGTTTTCTGTAGACAGTAAATCTGTCAGTATACCAAACTAGTGGACGCCCGCAGCTTCGCTCGCGTGGAATTAGACATAATAATATATGTTTATTTTACACCCTTACAAAAATTTTACAAATTTTGAATGCCATATTTATTCGCCCGCAGCTTCGCTCGCGTGGAATTAGACATTCACTAACTTCAAAAACGGCAAAGTTTCATACTAACTTTGCACCCCCGTTTTACCCCCTAGGGGGTGAATTTTCAAAAATCCTTTCTTAGTGCTCCCCTACGTTATAAAAGGAACCCCTGTGCAAAATTTCAAGTTTCTAAACCTTATAGTTTAGGCCCTGCGTTGATATGTCAGTCAGTCAGTCAGTCAGTCAGTCAGTCAATCAGTCAGTCAGTCACCTTCTCCTTTTATATATATATAGATGTAGACTAGGTATACCTAACTATTGATACATCTACATATAAAACTGCTACCAAACAAGCTTGACCATAGTAAGGTATAAAACGAAGCAGACTATACCTACCTAGTTAGTGAATTCCGTGCTAAGTGGATAACTATAAAAGGAAAATGAGGAGATGCGTGTCTTACAGTGGTTTAAAGGTACCTAGAATACCCTATCTAAACCTGCTAATGTTCTAATGGCTGAAATACCTACTAATCCTATGGGCCAACTATGGAACGCATAACAGTTGGGTGTTACACAAGCTCATTTACGCTGAAATCACTATGCCTGCGTATTTTTATGCAAATAAGTAATATTTTACAACGTTATCTGGCCTACCAGTACCTATCTCGAGAAACAATCATGAAAAAGCTTTTCAATTGTCTATTGTCGACCTGAACATGACTATTGTAAGCCGTGTCACCGAGAATATCTAATGTCAATTAAAATAATGTACAACTTCGGCCGCCGCCTCGCGAGGTGCACTGCGTGTTTGTTTTTCATAACAATTGTTAGTTTTTAGCGAATCTGCATCTGAAACAATGCGGGTGAGTGGAGTCGCGAGTATCGTTGTGAATTAACCGGGAGTGGATTGTTGAGTGCGCCCACAATAAACAATACAAAGCTCAGTCGAGCAAAAACAAACGCACAGAAACGTCGCCGCAACAAGAAGAATAGGAAAATTGCTTTTGTTTAAAAAAAATCTATTTGTTCGCGTCTCGAGATGAACGCGCCTATGGTGCGTCGGCGTTGGACCAATCCCGCGCAGCGCGCTTCCCGCCCACGGCGCGCCGTCCAATCACGGCCGCCCCGGCGTCGCAAGAGCAGTTTCCTTTTTTAAAAGTTTCGCCCTCGACTTCCATCCGATTTCCCGCCTCGACTTCTTAAGTTATGGACGGTGAAAAAATCTGTTGATTTATTTATTATGACACCAGTTTTTGCACAGGTTAAAGAGGCTGGTAGGTATGGACATTTTATTGACCTTTTATTGAACAAGCCTGGACTTTTATTCATTTAGTATTAAAATAGCTTTCTAAATAGAAAGGGACCTTGTTTTTGACCTAAATACTATTTTATTAATTTTATTATTAAGTTATTACACGAAATCATAGTAGTATTACTGCAATATTTACGAGTAGGTACCTGCTCACACAGGGCACATCTCAATAACAATACCTGGTTGACGTGCATATCAGTTGCCTCTGCATTATCTAGTATTTGTTTACACACAAGACATCGTGACAGATAAGTTACATGGTGCTTCAATTGCATCACAAAACAAACTCATCTCTTATCAAGTTCAATTCAGGTTAGTTCTGCATGAACCTACCTTTATCACCCACGACTCTAACCTAATGAATGAAACAAAACAAATTCCACAGGTATCTAGCTGCCAGTATGTACTCAACATTCCCACGCCGCCAGTACCTATAGTGTTCATCAGAATCCATTGGTATTCATCGGTAAGTACTCATCTACCGTCATCGGTGCGCGGCTGGAAGTCAATGATTCGCCTTATCTGGTCATTCTTTCGCGTAGTTAATAAACATTTTACTGCGTCCAACGACTCCACTTCCCGTCCGAACTAATTCAAATCCAAAGTAATAGACAATAGAAAAATACACAAGGAAAGTATCATTCATCGTCTTATGCTCTCTACAACAAAAAGATCCTCTTATAGGTAGGTAGGTACCTACATACTATTTTCACCACAATAAATCTATGATGGACGCAGGTAAGGTACCTACTAGGGTTACCTACCAACCGTACTACCTACCTAATTTATGATTCGATTTCAAGAGGTGCAAAAAAAGTTTGTATAAAAATAAATAATTAACAAAATAACTGACTTTTCTTTGCTCTCTCCTTAAAATACTATATTTTTTAAAGAGTGTACTTAAATATATTATTTTGATTCTTAATACTATATTTAGTCTAAAAATTTTGGCAAACCTAGTCAAACAAATTGATTTCCGGATGTTCGTAGATTTAACATTGGAACAGCACCAGTGATAGGTAAGTAATTTTAAATCGAAAATTACACAGCCTTATCCTCAAGTACGGTGTAGCAAATCATTCGGAGAATTTTATTCCTTTTAGTTTCGGTTCAAAATATTTAAATTTTAAAACATACGTTAAATTTATTTACATCGGTTAAATAAAACGTCCTTCCAGCTAATACTTATTTAAAGATCTTCCTCCTATTCAAAATCATTAAAAATAGATATTCTGTTAGATATAGGTATTTTACTAACATAATATTTATGTATATTACGATAAGATATAAAATGTCATCAACAGGTTTTTACTGTTTAATTGGATTGTTTATGGAGCCCACCCATGCGTTCATAAGAATATAAGAATGCTCATCAGAATACATATTATATTACTTTTACTAAGCTTAGAAGTAACTTATTACGTTTTAAATATTGACTGACACGTATCAAATTTTTTTAAATAGTTTTCACTATTTATGAACATT
Source organism: Carterocephalus palaemon (assembly GCA_944567765.1). NCBI lineage: Eukaryota > Metazoa > Arthropoda > Insecta > Lepidoptera > Hesperiidae > Carterocephalus > Carterocephalus palaemon. The sequence continues at coordinate 4,443,814 of OX155643.1, read as the reverse complement.
CGTACCTACGTCCTAAATGGCTACATAACGTAGATGATAATTTATTTAAACCTAAACCCTATGCAGTACAAATATTTCGAAAACGTATTCTCAACCCTCTCTTGGCTTAAAAAGTTTATAGGTATCGCACTCGTACGTAGATACTAAATTAGTCGTTACTAATTTAGTAACAAGTTATCTTAACTTAAAACATTTGCTTATCTTATTAAGATTTGTACGTGGGTCACACTGAAAGTCCTTAGCAAATATGAAATGGCTCAATGTAGAAAGTTGCCAACACTTTTATTGTTTTTCGAAGTAGTCTCCGTTCCTCTATAAGCGTCTTTCCATTCGATGGAACCACAGAGAAAAACAGTGGGCCCATTCTTGCTTAGGGCCTCTTCTATGGCATTTTCGAACGCACTCATCGCTTCTTCAGAGCTCGTAAACCGATAACCTCAACGTTTATCTTTGGTTCTTGGGAATAAATATACTAGGTCGCAGAGCGCCAGGTCGGGGCTATATTAAGATGGATGACTCATTATCTTAACACCAGCCACAGTTAAATATTCAATTGTTCCTTTTGCGGAGTGCACTGAAGTGTTGTCGTGGTGAAAGAGGATCGTGACGAATTTTCAGGTGTAACAAGACATTTGGATTTGCCGCTAATTCGCGAAAACAAATAACAAATGAATGTAATTAAAGAGTTCTTTAATCGAATTTTAATAGAAGTTTTCATTGGCAATACATATTTATGGCCAATTCAAAAATCTTTCAGTGCCACCTAGGTAACAACACCCACATACGAGCGGGAGCTCGAATCGTTCATCAAGTGACCCCGAGAAAGACGATATTCGATGCACTTTAGTTGACAGCGTTGTGTGGAATTTGTCAGTCAAGGACGAGGAAGACCTGGAACGTGTGTTAGGCGCAGCGCGGTGCATCGGTGCATTCTTAAAGATATCCCGGAGCCCTCCTATAGGACCGAGGTACGCCATCGAGTACCTTTACAAGGTTTCCCCTTTCGTTAAACAAAAAAAAAGGTACAAGTAACAATATAGTTACATTGACGTTGGAGATAATCCAAACATATTTACGCAACTGAGTACCAAATAAGAACCATTTAACAAATTATTCAATTACTATTTCGTATTTGTAATCGGTAAACAGTATTCAGGGCTGGCAATGAAGCCACTTTTCCGCGGAATATGAATGTAAATATTGTAATACATGTAAATGTACCCGGACAACACGCCTAGTACGGATAAATTACAATATTTTACCACATAATAAACCTACCACCACATACTAGAATAGGTTATGTTCGTAAATAGGTAATACTCTAATGAGGTACTTATCTCTTTCTTGTGATGTGATGTGTACATAGTATGTCATAATATGACATAATGTCACGCCTGTATTTCCCCGAAGGGCAGGCAGAGATGTGTACACACCCAACGGTTTCATTCAAGTTAGAAAAAATCAATAGTTGTTGCCCGACCCGGGGATTGAACCCAGGACCTCTAGACCAACGAGCCAGTCTGAGATTGTAAAAACAAGCATGCAGGGTGGTGAGTGTTGACCTTTCCGCTGCCGCCTATGACAACTGTGACAAACAATAAACAATACGTAGAAAGAGCTGAAAGAGTTATACCGGTGTTACTATTACCTATATTTAACTATTAGTTGTTTTTTGGACTTAATATAGATTTTACACAACCACATGAATGAAGAAAATACATATAATGTAATCCAACGGAAACAGGTTTTTAATAAAGACGCTTCATTTTATATTAGCTTAGTAATCTAAGGTTACCTGTATTTACTAGTAACCTAGGCATCCCTAGGGGAACAGTGGATCTGAAATGAATTTATAGAATACTAGCTGTCGCCGCGGTTCCGCCCGCGTCATATCATTTTCCGTGCAGATTTACCTCTACCATTATGGGATGTTTTAAAATATAATAAGTACTATAGCCTGTATCAACGGCAAGCAACACCAAAGATTACCAAGATTTCGGGTGATCATAATATCAAGATAGTCGTCAATTGACTGAGAATTGATCGATATTTAAGTATCGATTAAAAATAGATCGATTATATCAGTGTTTTATCCGTTTCACGGGAACCATGCAATTTTCAGAGAGAGAAAAAAATTGCCTATGTCAGTCTCCACGCCGTATACTAGATACATCTCTGCAAAAAATCACTTAGATCCATCATTCCAATGAGGTGGAGAAGAAGAACAAATCAACAAACCAACAGTAGTTGGTTATGAGTCGATATGGTATTTCTATTATTTAAATAAACTTAGTAGAAAACATTTTATTTTAAAGCCGGACGTTACAACATAATTATACAGATTTAACATCCTCACAGTTCAATGAACTCTCAATCGATATAATATAAATCTAGAGAACATAGTAAGTAAGTTAGTCACTAAAATAATGCGGGAAGTTTGAAATTATATTCCACTTCTCATTCTTGGTATTCGAGCAGTTCTACGTCAATTATCAAGTAAACCTTGTTTCCTAACTGAAACACTTAGCGTCCATTGTAAATATATCGTGCTGACGTCTGTCCGTCTGTCCAACTCCGGAACAATCTCGGAAACCACCTGCCTTATAAATGCTGATCTATTCGTAAGATCTTTTGTGCATTAGCCATGTAACTACCTAGATGCCTTACCTACCCAAGTGGGTAATTGTATTGGGTTCTAGTACTCAGGGTTTAGTGTTTCTTAAGATTTAAAATCCGATTTTTTCTTTGCAAATCGAATCAGGTAGTGATTTTGTGTTTTTTTTCTTTTACATGGGTCAAACCTTTTTTTTAATACGTACGTTGATAACAGTAAACACATTTCAAAGGTAAGTACCCGAATATTGTGAAGTTATTTTGTGCGATTGCCACCCACTGAAACCCTTGGGGGGCCTTTCACAGTGCTTGCGGAGGGATCTGTTAGAGTACACCCGTGTCCTTATTACCGATGCGATTTTTTTTAAACATCCGAAAGCTGCAGAGACTAACTTCATTTCAAAAGTCCTTACTTGCATATCTTGAACGGCTTTGAAAGGCTTCAACTAACCTCAGAAACTTCCTGTTACCTCAGTAAAGGGGTTACCGTAGCACTATTCTGAACCATTGCTGATACATTATCAGATAATAAGGATGGCATGGTTTATAATTTTAAATCAGATTCCTAGGCCATATAGGTAAATGGCTTTTTTTTTAAACACTTCTAATACTCAACTTAGCCTAGGAGGACAAATCCGATGGGATGCAATCTTCAGAATCTTCAATCTTCGGAACGTTGCCTCGTATGTCGTATAGAAAGTTGACATTGCCAACATAATCTTTCAGTTGTTGAAATCACCAAAGCATCACTAGTACAGTTGTTAGTAAAATTGTTATCGGTGCTCATACAAATCGGATTAATAATTATTACCGTTATTGGCAGCATGTCCTCAGTTTGAATTTGAATTTCGCTGCGGGTTTTCGGTACAAAAACAGTGTCGAATCAACCTTTTGACGAGAGCAAATCTATAGGAATTAGTTAACCTATTCAATTTGATCCTATTTGATAGATATCACTATCAAATAGGATCCTATCTATCAAATTGAATTAACGTATATGATTTCTATCTTCTCTATCAATGTAGTATCCCAAATATGAGATGATAAGTAAAATACTGTTTAATTTTCATGGAAACGATGATATACAGTTTTCATGAAATCTAAACAGCTACAGGATTTGATTGGAAGGAATTGCTACTACTTGTGCGATAAGACCGCTTTTTGGTCACCACTTATTTTACGTGTTTGTCATTAATTCATTTAAGTAATATAATAAATAATGGTTTTACTATGTAAAAGCCTGGGACCAATACACACATTTCAGCCGTTATTTTGTTCCAGACGGAGTGGTATGTTTTCTCTCTCGGCTCTCTCTCCTCTCGGAATTCGAGGGTTAAAGCGATTGTTCACCACACCAAGTGCGGATAGCAGAGTTCACATTCCTTCAAGAACTCAAGATTCTCAAGCATGCATCCACAGGATCTTTACCGTTAGAGCTGGGACTGTCCATGGGATTTTGAATAATAATATGTATCTACTCTTATTCTCATTTTCGATTTTCTTTATAGAAACAATAAATATCGTGAATTACACTAATTTATGACAGTCCTTGCTTGAATGGGGGAAAGACACAGATGTAACATGTACATATGCAGTACGATGCTCATAAAAACCCTGTGAAATTTTCTGCTTATAGCCTGACTACTAGGAGTTTCATATTTAGATATTTTCATCGAATGAAATCTATCAATGAAAATTTTACCCAATTGACTGAATGATGTTTAAAAAAAAATGACATGAAAAATGGCCACTTATGCAACATTTACCAGTACCTAAATGAATAAACATGAACAATTTTTATTCTTCAACATCATCAATTTAAAAGGATTAACTAACATTAGTATATAGTTGGATTGTTTTTGATAAATAAATCGTATATCATATAAAATAGGTGATGCATTGGAACACAAGTAGAAATCAATCAACAATAGCAAACACTGGCAACCGCTAAGTCCATCATTTGCCTAATTAGATTGGGCGTTAAATCGCCAAACGACCATTTATAATCTGTTCATTTAAAAATAATGCCGCATAAAAAACTCGTCAAAGATATTGTCAGGAGATACGACCACAGTCTGTTCGCAGGCTTCGTTCGAAAAAAAAAAACTCTCTCGAGGCGATCCGTGACTCCTATTTTTTTGTTTTATTATTTTTAATTCATATTATCGTACGGCTATCCCCTTTAATTTTGTTTTTAAGTATGGCCCTCGGTATGCTGGCAGCTACGTTTATGGATGTTCAGAATTCCGTGGCGTATCGTCCACGGGGCGATTTCGTTTTATGTAAATGCGGGATTGTGCAGGTGTGTTTTAATAATTGTGACAGATGTAACCGCTCGCCACCGTCGTATTTCGGTAAACACTCTGGAACCCTAATATAAGCCCACTTTAACCACCATTTCTGTGTTGCAAGCTACATTTGCTTATTAAATCTTATAGCGATTAAGTTCACTAAAGTTACTATGTTTATTTTTTTACGTTTAATTCGCACAGCCTATACGGAACCTACATAGGTAATTATACAAAGTTCTATTTAAAATTCTCCGTCCGCAACGGTCGCTAGTTCCATTTCTTCCACGTAATAATAATTATCTAACAATTCGGGAAGGATAAGGAATTGGGAAGGTGTTGTGTGCGGTTACACTTCTCAAGTCCTCAAGAGACTCTGACTAACAATGACTAACTGGACTCTGGACTATTATTATTAACACCAACTGACAGTCCCTGCCCTAGTCCCCATACTTTCTAACGAACTCACAAACTAATATCTAAGTAATAATTGAAATGTCTGCCACAGTTGTTAGTGGATGGATCCTTTTATATCAATAAAACATGTTTAAATATTTTAAATTATTTATTATTGAATGGTTTTCATGCGATAATACAAATAAGCTTAAAAATTAATTTAGCGCACTTGACGCTAAATATAAACTCAGATTAACTCATCTGCTTAGGAAAGCTATGTAAGCAGAGTAGTACATTCGTTTTACTTTGCCGTCATTGTTAGGTATGTGCGAAGATTTGGCACTTCTGTCTTACAGCCTACTAGTCTACTAACTAGTTTAACCTAACCAATAACAATGTTTAAAGTGTACTGTATTGTATGTTGCTATGGTGTAATCCATTACAAATCTTTTCAACCATACTTCTATACAACTACTAGGTAGCAACTACTAGGTATTTTCTAGCAGCATAACGCAGCCCCGTAATAAATTTGGGGTAATTTATTAGTCAAAAGTCAAACATTGAACGTAGATAGGTACTCCATCACGCTCTTGAACTACTGTTCTGTGGATGTCCTTGATGATGAAAGTAGATCAAGACAATATCTGCTAGATAATTTAATAATTATTAGGTTAAGTCGCGAAAAAATTGTTAACAAAACAAGAATCTGTCGATTTCTGAGAATGCCTGTTTAAATTTAGTTTCGTTCTTCTCAGTAGGTACATGGCCCATGAACCTGCGGGATATAGCTTGTCACATGCAGAAAATGCATGTTTCTCATTTATAGATAGCAGCGATTCAAATCCACGGTGGAAAGCCTTTCGCTGGACAAATCACAGAGCGAGATACGGCTCGCAGTTTATAAAATATTGGTAATGCAATGTTAACGAGATCTCAGTTATGTAAAGATGCAATATTTTGCATTTAATAAGGGCCTTACATAGCGAGACGCGTGGCCGAAGGCGAGATGGATCCGAAGATACCGACTCCTCGATCGGACCTCGTTGGGTATGAAATTATTGGGAAACTCGCTTCGTGCACGATGCATCTGCTCAACTCGAGCTAATGTTGCTTGCAAACGATCCGAGAAAGCCGAGTAGGTTTTAAGAGATAAATCTGGGAGATAGCGAAAATACTTTAAGTTAGCTCGCCTCGTCGCCGCATATAGTTACAATTTGTGAGAAACTTTTGCCATCACGGCGACGGTTGCCGTTTAATTATTGGATTAAGCTGAATATCGCTTAGAGTTATATCTCCGACCCGAATTCTGTCAGATTCATTAGATCAGTTGGTGCTTCTTGCATTTGTTACTTGCTAATGAGGCTGTGTAGTCAAGTATTCGCTACTGCTGGCTCTGATGTTCTATGTTCTGTGTAACATTCTGTCTGACGACCATAAAACTCAAATCATCCACTCACAGAGTTGGGCGTTGGTCGATGTATTGAGCATGAACAGTTGAAAACTTAAACGTTGATTTGATGTTGTCTACCTAAGTATTTTTCTAATTTCAATAAAGCAATTTTTATGGCATTGTCCAACAATTATGCTTATGTACCTACATTAATGAACAAAAAGTTACTCAAATAATTACTTAGTTATAAAAGACAATAAGATATTGAAACTTACTTAAGGTGATTGCTTCGATCCGTAGCGGGAATTTAAAATTTTTTTTTTGCTGTTTTCAAATAGAACATTTAATGTGACATTGTTTTTTAACTGGCGCACGTACCGTGTAGCATTGCATGTATCAAGTATGATTTTAGATCTGTAGTTATCCCAAATTTGAATATTGCTCCATGAACCATAAAAACCGTCAAAAATTATATGGTAGAGCTATATTCTTAATTGGCTTAACTTTAGAACCAAAATGGTACAATACAAAATGCAATGCTATACGGTATATTATGCGCAAATTAAAAAATATTTTTATTTAAATTTCCTGCCACGGATCGAAGCGTCCACCTTGTAGGTAAGCAAAAGTCGAAGAAATATAATAGGTCCCGCATTAGCTATGTGATTCCGAATTTGCTATTTAAGTAAGGATCTCTCATTTCTACCTATAGTCCGGATCGTTAACCCAAGCGAGGTTCAGCTCGAGCAATAAAATATTGTCGATAAATTAATGGTGTAGTATTGAGCGTTGCATGCAAGTGTGGCGGCCTGCGGGCGGGGCGGGTCCCGCCACCTGTGCCTTTCATTTGAATATACTCCCAAATCGATATTTTATGTGACCGCATCTGTAATTAAGTTTGAACGAAACATCGATTTTTTTTAAACCTCGATTCAATGTTCACGCCTAGGCGTCAAGGTCGACACTCCGTGTGATGTATGGGTGTATTGGTATCTTTTGGGATTGTGTTGTTTGTATTTGTACCGAAATGAGATAAGGATTAAAATTATTACTATATTATACCATTAATTTGTATGTTCGTTGGAAATAGGTTGTATTGAAAAAGTAATGATAATAATCTAAAGTGGTGATAATGAGTTCATTTGACTTAACTATATTACTAATTAGTAATCTGAATGTTAAATAATTTATAGATGCTCTATCTTCTAGACCTCTATAGTAAATTATATTTCATTTCAGCATCAAATCAACGCCCCAATTCGTTCATTAAAGTTCACTTGCCTTCGTAGTTTTGATGAATGACATTCAGCTAGAATGCCTCCCTAGATTTTGACCCTAAATAATAGATTTTTACCATAAATAATAATTTATAATATACCTAAATAATAATAATAAATTATAATAATATATGTAGGTATAAATACCTACTTTTTCGATTCCTCTGTGGTATTATGATCGAAACCACATTGAAAGACCGTCTTTAATAATGTCGTCGTCTGAATCCCGTGCATAGACGTGTCTACCGCAATATCTTCTCGATATTGTGCATGCGTGTATTGACGTTTCACACTATAATTAACATAAATTAACCGCTTCGCCTTTATATCGAGGCATCAATGAGTCCGCGTTAATTAAGTAGTCTATTGTTCTTACACCACTGCCGCTACTCGCTGTACCTACTTAAAAAGGTTTCGTAGGAAAACACTTAACGCCAACTGTAATTATGGGTCAGACAGAATTATCCGAAAATATATTCAATATTTAAGCGATCATTGCCTATTTTGTAAAATACTTAAATATGTAATTTAAAAAAATAGCAATGTTATGAAAATTTAAAAATACCATATAATAATAAAAGTTATCTATTACTTCCTAATAGATAGTTTAAGTACATTAATCATGTACATCTTTTGTTTGTTACCATGTTAAGTATAATCTGAATAAAAAATGTATTTTTCTTATTGTTATTTCTTTTTCCTTTTTTTATTGGCTAAGTCTCACTTCGGCTCGTTGCGCCAGCGAAGTAAGTAGGTAGTTATTATTATTTGTATTTTGGACACTAGAGGAAGGCAAACACAGTGCAAGCTGAATTAGAGGTTAGGGATTCAACTATATAAAAATTGTATTCGTATTTAATTTCAATTAAGATTTTGTATTGTATTATTATATTACCTACCTATATGACCGAAATGGTTAGCGATAAAATCCGTAGCCGAACAAAGGTTACCTCCCTGAGTTCAGCAAGCTGAAGTGGCAATGAAGGAAGGCTAGGTAGGCTTTTTATTACTGACGATATGTGTTTATATGTCATTACTGTATAAATTCCTTGAAAGGACTCTTCACTAGGAAAAAATATAAAACCAGTATATTTTTTCCTAGTAGGTATGCAACCAGCCTACTGGAAGGACCGATGATTTGGAGAAGACCTGGGAACGATGGATTGACGATTGTGGTTTTGTTTGGTCAAAATTATATTGATATTTATTCCAGGCACAAGAAAAATACTTCTATTTTAAATAGCTAATAGTCCTCCATAATGTACTTAAAGAGACATTCAAGATCACAAGTAGGTGCACTTAGGCGCAATTTGAATTTGAATTTGAATTCGACTTTAGTATTGAGCTAACTATATAAATAATAACTTAACAATTGGTACAATATGGTAAACTTTACCACGGAGAAAATAATGAAGAATAAAAACAGTATTTCTTTACGCTAGGTGCGGTCAGGGGCATATTTATTAATTTCGGAGGTAATATACTTCTGTTAGCGAAAGCAACGTTAATTTTCTCTATAATATAAAATACAAGCTCATAAATAAATAAGGCCGAATTTAATAACAAGCTTGAACCTAAGTAATGGTCGCCAGAAGGCAACGCTACGTATATTACAGTCCGTCGATTTTATAACTTTTACGTTTACTTTTTTAGCGTAATATTAAACCTTTAAACACTATAATTTAGAGAAGATCTGGCATGTTCTTTTTTTTAAGGAATCCAACGCTTATTGGAATGCGTCTTGTATACCCAAAAAAGTTTAACCAACTTTGTGGAGAAAAGTCTAAGTTACGAGATAAATCACACGATCTACACATTAAAAAATTTAATGTTTTCATGTAGGATAATAAATGGATACAATATTATAATACTTGGAAAATTATTTTGCTTTGAATATTCTCATAATGTACCATAGGTAGCTACTACGTCTGATCTACAACTATGTTCTAGTGTAGAATTTGAGGAAGAATGTCTTGAACACTTATTTACTAATGATATTTTTATAAGTATGAGAAAATGTAGATTTAACTTAATATAAGATGCTCTTATCACCAGCAGAATTTTAGCTAAATTTGACAGACATTTTCTTTCACGGTAAAAACAAAAACCAAGTTTCGTGCTATGTGAAACGCCGTTTACCTCTGTCGACTGCAATCGCAATCGAGTAGCATGGACGCGAGTGTTTCAAAGAAATTAGTAATTGCAATGTCTGTAGGTCGCAGTCTCGCACTCGAACCTTTAAATCCTTACGTGCGCGGCTTGCGTGCGCGCAGCGGCCCGCGCTATCTGATGCGCGCGCACGTGACTCCTCCCCCGCCTTCCCGGAAACGGGACATCTCGTCACGTCACATCTAGTGCTCGCTACGTGCGACCATTCCTGCTTGACCGCTAGACTACCACTAAAATTATGACTATTACTACCACCACAATGAAATGGGACTGTCTGGATGTGGAATTATCCTTTGCTGGTTGACCGTCAATTTGATCATTCGACGAATGTTCAAGATCCTACATCTAAAACTATTTTTGACTTAATTAGATTCTAAAGGGGAAGCACTTTAAAACTCGGAAGCACCGATCATAAACTGCGAGAGCGGAAAAAAACCACCCATGAAAATATAAGTAGATATCTAACTAACAGAAGAAAAACTTGTCAAGCATACAGGCATGTAGATAGCAAAAACATTATCTTATTCAAATAACCATTACCTAAATGAAGCTTATCGGAGTTGATAACCATGGTTATCACAAGAAATCCTTCTGATCCTAGTTTCCATTTGTTCGCAAATAATGAACGCGAGTTGTTCCAGCGTGCCTAACTGCATTGCGAGCGAATGGTCATAAGTTGTGCATCGGAATGTGACGGATTGCGGAGCGGCGCGGGTCGCAGGCCTCGAAGGTTCGCTCTTTGAATAATTCGCGGTGTTGTCCGGCGCCGTTGTTAGCAATTGTCGCGCGGACAACGCTTGGCGATAGCATCGCCGCCGGGCCGCGGCGCCGCGCGATCTAGATCGCGGCGAACACACCAAAGACATGCCCTCGACGGATAAAGTCTTCACCGGCGAGCACCCGCCCCAACTATGCCTTTGAAAACTATTCACCGCCCGCCGCGCCGCCCGACGACTCGTGAAGGCATCCTAGAAACGATACGGCTTGTAAGTGCGAGTACCCTCATATGCGATTTACATTTTTTTCATACGCTTTAAAATAATGTCATTGCTATTCCGCTCATTCCGCGTCTTTTTCCACTCCTCGCCGGATCGATTCATTCCGTGCACCGGCGCAAATAAATTCTCGGATAGTTTAGTCATGTCCGCGCTCACGGATTCCTTCGCTCGGTACCCTCATTATGTTTGGAGGGAATGCGAAAAGCCGTGCTTCACTTGTACGCTTGGGACGCTGTCAAAATCTGTCACAAAGGGCATGACAAGAAAATGAATAAGGCTCGCTTAGTGAGCGGCGTGCCATTATGTACTTTTTATGCGCTGTGAGATTCGACACCGGCAGCGTCGAATTCACCACGTGCATGCATCGAGCTCATATGATATCGACCATTTCAAGTTTTTATTTAATAATCAGCTTGAACGCCGGCGACACGCCATGACGTGTGTAATAATTATGATAATTACTGTTGTTTCATTAGTCTTGTATCCAAAACAAGCTTCGAGGCGGCCGCGAATATGGGGTCTAATGAAGATACCAGAATTTTTATGGCACTCTCATTGATTATGATTTTTGACACTTCCATAATATCAGTCCAGACAATTGATAATTTCAATGAATGAAATCCCTTCATTAAAATGAAATTTTATGTTTTATAAGATTTGCTGTTTCGCCGTGATGATATGGGATCGACAAAGTTGGAAGACACAGCGGCAATTTATGCATAGTCATTATACAAACATATAAATGTATTTTTGTATTTTCTAGATCAGCTTACATGAATGTTGCACCCATTCCACAGTTTCAAAGTATAGCATCTTCACTAATTCGCATTCCCTTGTAACGTATAGGTACCTACCTAACATTTCGTTTAGCATAATCAATAGGTACTCATACTGCATCCATATTGGAACTGCTCTGTGAAGCTAATGCGTTGTATTTATTATATAATTTAAACGGTAGCATAAGGATAAATTGTTCTGTGGTAGCTTCCTGAAGCATACTTCATCGTACGCTGACAACCATTATAAATATCATACAAAATTTGATATGGTCACAATCAAAATATCATATTAGCCGACTTAGAAAAAGCAGGGCAGTCCAAAAGAAAAGTACTCTTCCACGGAGGTAAGGCATTTTCTGGAAATTCGTAAAAAATATAAAATTCATTAAATAAATAAATATCATGGACATCTCATCTCACACACGGCCATTTGACTCCCCCAAACTAGACAGAGCATGAGTGTCAGAGACTGATATACATATTATATACATAGATAATTTTAAATACATAGATAAATAGATATTAATATCCAGACACAGAACAAACACAAGTGTTCGCCACACGAGTGTTGTCCTGAGTGGGATTCGAACCCACAGCCCTCGATGTCTGTCTGTCGGTCTGCAGAAGGCAGACCGACAGACAGACTGCCGATTGCGCCAATAGTTACGATATCCATCCAACCGTCCAGGTCCATTGCTGGACATAGGCCTCTCCTAAACGACACCACTCCGACCGGTGCCTTCTGAATCCAGCGGTTTCCCACCGTCTTCTTCAGATCGTCTGTCCATACATACGATATCAAACCGTCAAGGGCCCTAACGGCCCGTAACTAGAATTGATACCTACATCAAAACTACAAAGAACGAAACATTAACATCTTAAACGTGTTGTCGAATACAGTTTATAGACATGGCGAACACTAAAAACAATTGAATGCGACCACCTTTGTTGTCCCACTATTATTTCACTTAATCGTCACAAAAACCATACTACTAATAAATCCGAGTCAAAATATCGTTATGAAAATGCGTGTGTTGCCAAAAAGCGAGGTAGTGCGGCCGAGACCGCCGGGCGCGCGCATTCCCGCCTTTTTGTCTGTCACCGCGACATATTTATTGCAACACTGATGCATTGATGCTGCGCTGCGCAGATAGTAGATTTGACAACGATTCTCAGCACTCTGATACCGAACCTCCTATTGTATTAGCAGTTGGTTTTTTCTCTGATATTCGATCCCGCCAGAATTTCATATCGGCGGCGTATACCTACTCCTATAAATTCGATTGAAGAAAGGTTTTGTTTGTTGCGAGCATTAATTTACAAGGAGGTTTGGTTGACTTATTAAAAAGTTTATGAACCAAAAGTAAGATTCCGTTGTTGTGTGTAATAAATATAAACTAAAGCGCATTTGCTTTCCAGATTCTTACTAATAGTTAGTTTTCAACTTCAACGTTTATTTCATTTTTGTGATACAATTAGCTGCAACCAAAAATAATCTACTACTAATAAAATCTACTACCAAAAATAAAGTGATTAATCCTGGAAGTTAAAATAACTCTTCCAATAAATAAATTTGCATCTCAAATTCTCAATGGTGACTTTTCTTGCATACACGTAAAACACACATTATTTCATCCACCCTGAATTTAGAGCCGCCAAACGATACAAAATATGAATAAATTGCATAAATATTTATCAGCACGGATTGGACGAATTATGCTACCGCAGTGTCTAGAGCCAAAACGACAAAAGCATACAAGATTCTGCTCCGAAATAATTGTTTTTGCAGATCCCAAGAATCTTATCAGAGCACACCGCTAGTGCCAGTTTTGAGAGGTATTGATTTATGCAACCACATGTTTTATTTCCTACTTTTTGTGCCAAATTATGTCGCAATAAACTGTTATTTATGTAAACAAAACAAAACCGAAAGGGACGTGAAAGCTCTCGCTAATGGCTTATTGGTATTTCTCGGTAGCTGTCCGTTCATAACTGAAAACTGCTAGAGATGGGACGGTTTCAAGTTATGTATTTCAATTTGTGTTTCCAAGTTACACATCGACTGTAAACTGTGGTTTTAAAAAAAATCTTGATGGTTGTAGAAAAGTGAAAGAAGTGGAAAATGATGTTTTTATTGAATGACGAGCTATGTAAGAAATTAGGAGTAGGCAGTTATTTTAAAAAATCAAGGAGGGAAACAACACTTAACGTACCATTTTGTCATTCAAGAGACATTGTAGGTATCTGAAAATATACCTAATAGTAGTAGGTAGGCGACTGGATTCACATATTTTTGAATTATTTGCTATCTTTATCTATTACATAATTCTATTACTCTATTAACATTTACTTAGATCATGACACCAAAATGTCTGATCTGGTTTACAGTTACTAGATCAGATAATTCAAATTATTCTAAAAAGTATCCGAATTACTCGATTTATTTATGATATTTTGAAATCAATTTCACAACTCTAGTGGTCATATCGCTCCTCCGGTGGATGAACCCACTATACAAGTTTTTGCTGGCGTCTTCTTTGAACATGTTGCGCAAATTAATAGCCCATAATTATTCGGTTCATTTGTTTGGTCACGGGCACGTATTATAGTTATGAAATCAATGACAATTCCACCATTGATAATTATGTTGTAGTTAAATGTGATAATTAAGTTAAATAAAATTGTGGACATCGACTTGGTGTTTGCATTAATCATCTCTTATATTTTTGTAATAAAGAGATTATTTAAATTTGCCCAAAGAATCGGTAACTAGAAATACTCTTTAAAGATAAATAACCTTAACTTACAGTTTAGTCTACGTAAAGGCATATTTAGGTATACTACCATTCTACCATTATTCCATACCATTCTTCCGGCGACTATTCTTCCTTGTCTACTTACGGATGCATACACGCAATTTCGATACTGACATACATTTTCTTAGCACGTCATCTATTTCATAATTTATTTATTGCGCCATAAGAGATATATTAGTGTTGCGACTTTACTGGCCCTCGTCTGCCCAGTTTTGTATAAATCACGATATTTTGTTGAAATAACGCTGGGATCCGATCAGCATCTCGTGTTGTATGGGAGGAAACGTTCAGAGGCGATCGTAAATTTGTGCGGTTAAACAGCAGGAGACCCGTATTGCGAACGGGACGACGGATAGAGCTAAGATGATTTATAACTACACAGCAATGACAATGCCTCATGTATATACATTCGGAAACAATGCGCGGCCCGCGGTCATACTATTGCGGAACGAATACATGCCAAGTTTGTTATTAAGTAAATATTGAAAAGCCAAATAATGTGAAGCATATTTGGGAACGTAGTGGTAAAGTGCAGGCACAGGTGAGAGTTTGTGTCTGCGTGCCTTTTAATAAGAATAAATAACTTACAACAAAACGCAATCGAAGTCAACAGACTAAAAGCAAAGAGTAAATGAAAACGATTCCACGGATGTAAAAATATCCTGACTATATTGCAGACGAAAAATTCCCTCGTATGCGCGAGGTACGCGCATACGTAGAATGTTCTATCTAGTTGATACCGATCTATACTTTTAGCCCTCTACGATACCTCGAGACAAACTGTGTTTCTAACCGGCTGATTCTTAAAGTACCTACGTAAATCTAAGCATCGAACGCACAGCAGTTCTAGAACGCGGACCTCGCCGAAATTCCGCCGCAATTTCATTCCACTCAGCCAGCGGCTCTACGATATTAGTCACGTCACGTCCAATAAAATATGAACAAGATTTCCATCTTACGCCGCCGAAGCACAGTGCTACTCCGAACTAACTTATGACCGATTCGCGTGTCCACCACGATCGATCGAGACGCAGCTGACACTTCGCGGCAACCATTTTAATGGTCGCTTCAGTGATCTAATATTATAAGTGTCTGGCTTTAAGAAATAAACATAAATAAAATCCATACTTAATATACACGTGAATATAATTGTGAATTGGTTTGTCCTTGTTTCATGCAAAAGCATAGCAATGTTTATACGGAGAGATATTTATTAAGTTGAGTGAAATCTATAATCAGGCTTATAGATCAGGTTAAACAAGGTACCTCTACTTGTAAGTGTTCGGCTGCGCGGCTGGGAACGATTAGGTCTATTCCCGCTAGGTCTACGCCAGCGAATCGTTAGTTCTTCATTTAACTCACAACAGTTAATAATTGTGAATTCGTTATTTAAATCACAGTTCCACTCGAGTGCAAGGAGCAAAAATATCCACAGTGGTAAATATTTCCAGGAACTCTGATGACTTTTTCAGTTACTTATGTGTGTTAGACAATTAAATGTTATCTACCAGTAGGAATGGTAAAGGAAACGTAGTGATAACACCAAAAAGTTTTCCATCGTCACCTCTACAAAAGTGTAACCGAAAACCACAGTCATTTCAATTTTAAAAACAATGATTACATCGTAGAAATAGTAATTTAATGGGATGGCATGAGATGTTCTTTTTCTGAATCTATAGGTAGATGCAACCTTAGTACACTCCCTGTCAGCGTACCGGTATCGGCAACGAATATGTGAGAATGTTTACAATACGTCGGATCCACAGCAATCCTTGATTTCACTGAAACACGAATAAATATTCCTTTTATTCCAATTTGTCAGCTAAGCCACTCACAGCGGCGACTTATCTCCGTATTCAACCGTAAGCTCCCGCCAAAACAATACAGCAGTATCGTTAAAAAACGTGCTCGAATACGGCATTTATCATCGTTGATTAAATACCATTGTTTTGTATCGTCCGAGACGGGGTCCCCGCATCGTGGTCTTTTTTCGTCCTCTCGTCTCGCGTTATGGCCGCACGGAGACAATAAGTCTGTTAAATTGGCCTCGGGTCCGTTTTCACTCGGGGCTGCGTTGAATTCCAAAGAAATGGAGGTCACGGATTTTTCACAATTATTACCCCAGGCTTTGCGAGTAAGTTGATCTTGAATGGATTATCAGCGATCCAAAATTGAAGCAATTGATAACTATTACCATCTCTACGTATTAACCACTCATTATTGCTCCATTTAATGCCAATTGATGTAACATAAATCTTCTATTGAATAACTTACCCGCTTAGTAACAAATATGCATGAAACGTACCTTTCTTACGCATTCCGAAATAATTGAAATACCTATTAGTATTTACAACATTTTTTTATAGTAGGTAGGTAGGTAGGTACATATTAGTTTTTAGAAATGTATTTTTCGATTTGGTTTGCGTATTCGCGATTTGTGTCAGCATTAGGTACGAGTACCTATATTCGTGGCATTTTATTGTTGAGACGGATCTCAGATGCAACATTTTAGCGATGCAATGTTTCCCGAGCAGTGGGTCATATGCATATTTATTTGGATTAATTTAACAGCCAAAACTAGCGATTAATAATAGTTAACTTACATGTAGGTAGTCTTCTTCCATTATGTCCTGACGTTGTCCACACATACAGGACTCGGAAAACCTCACCGATCAGGAGGAATCACTTACCTGCCGTAACGAGTATATTTATTAGTGTTTATTGGTGGCGCGTAAGATGGAGCACTGGAGCAGTGTGGCGCCTGCTGGCCATCCACTGCGTTGACATACCTCAGAGACGTGTAATCATAACCTAACGACTCGTGGTTAAACCGTATACGATCCGATTACCGAATACGATCTAGGGCCGACTAACGAGCAAATATTTGCTATAGTAATCTACTGCGATAACAAATTTTTTTTTACCAAAATGGAATATGTCAACTCCCACTTTATACCACGTCTTGTCATAAATATCGTGTTGCATTAAGGGTTCCTTAACATTTTGTTTTCTATATGTTAGACATGCTTGGAAATTGGGACAAATAGTATTTTAATTGAGACTGCATATTTGGCCAAGGCGAAAGATTTATACGTTTTGAAGGGAAACCAGAGTGCGGTGACAGCCCAGTGGCTATCGAACTCGCCTCTCACTCGAGCTGTCCGGGTTCAAACCCCAGTGGCACGCACCAATGACTTTTCTAAGTTATGTGCGTTTTAAGAAATTAAATGTCACTTGCTATAACGGTGAAGGACACATCGTGAGGAAACCTGCATGCCTGAGAGTTCATCATAACGTTCTCGAATGTATGTGAAGTCTGCCAATCCGCACTTGGCCAGCGTGGTGGACTAAGGCCCAATCCCTCCAATTCTGAGAGGAGACCCGTGCCCAACAGTGGGACGTCTATGGGTCGCAGCGATTTGGCCAAAACATAATTTCCCTAGCCCTCAACAAACACATTTCTAAACTTATGTGTGCCGAATGAATCTTTTTTAACATTTCCCTACGCATACATACAGGTAAAGCGGTGACAGTCCAGTGGCTATCGAACTCGCCTCTTACTCGAGCGGTCCGGGTTCAAACCCCAGCGGCACGCACCAATGACTTTTCTAAGTTATGTGCGATTTAAGAAATTAAATGTCACTTGCTATAACGGTGAAGGACACATGAGGAAACCTGCATGCCCGAATGTTCTTCATAATGTTCTCGAAGGCATGGCACTTGCCAGCGTGGTGTACTAAGACCTAATCCCTCCCATTCTGAGAGGAGACCCGTGCCCGACAGTGGCACAAAGAAAGGGTTGTGATGATGATGATGACATACAGGTATAACTACTTTGTTACCTTTCCATATGATTCCGAACCATGTGGTCAGCTCGTCTCTGTTGTACGGCTATATTACATCCGATACTTCCGCTCTATGTTCCGACCCTTTTTAATAACTTTAACCAGTTCACATATTCTCGAACGAAAATGGCGGCAGTGGTTGCAACACAGATTCAATTTTTACACTTTTACAGGCACGTATTTCGTTACTTTTTATATTATGTATGATTAGTTAGGTCACTTTCGACATTATTAAACACTTTTTATTTAAAAAAAATTACCGACTGCGCCATATAAAGTTTTGTATGGACGGAGCACAATCAAACTCTCTGGTTGCGGTGTTAAGACTGATTTTATTATTCATCTACCCACACACACATCAATATATGACAGAAGCAGGAGGAAATGTAGGTAAACTATTCCTGATAGTCGTCAATATTAAATGGAAAAATAACGAAAGTTATTTTGTCTCGCTCTTATGTATTCCTACATATAAGTATTATTTAATGAGCGAAGCTAATGCGGAGTATTGTAAATTTCATAAAGTTTTAAAAACAGTTTTTGAAATCTTATTTTTAATTAAACCGTTATTCTAGTAGTATGAAATTTTAAAATCTAATTACATACTTACAACGTTCTAGTATAGGCTGCGAACATTTTAATAAATAGAAAATACCTTGTTAACCTTCCACAAAAAAATTGCAAGCGGACAGGTTCTACAATTTCAAGATCTTAAGCTTTTAATTTTAGTCATGCACGTTATCTAAAAAGTTAAAAACTAACTATACTGGTTAGTAATGTACGAAGCACGTGCCGCTCCGAAACGTAGGATGTTTCCATCTAGATTTGAATGAATGGGGTCTGTTCTCGAAACTGTGTGTAGTTTTTAAGAATAACCCCTACCGCCGCTGTACGTGCCGATCTGTCGTACAGACAGAGACGAGAACAGTCGGCGAAACTTCAATAGAACGTACATTCGACATACTCACTACGAATGTACTTTCGGCAAAACCTTTGTAGGTACGAGTGTGAGAGAATTGTTGCACATGTGCCTACATAGTACATAACATGACACGTGATGACTCGTGGACTGTGATGCCAGCCGAAGACAGTTGCGGTCGTACCATAAGGCCACTCGTACTTGCCGAGCTGATAAGTCATCATCTAATGATCGCTGGCCTACAGTAAGTTAAGGCCACGTACTTTACATTATGGTAACAATTCAAAAATTCAAAATTCAAATAATTTTTTTCGCTATGAGCTAGGTAACTACAAACTACTTATAGAGAAGAGATATAATGCTATTCTAATATTAATTCAATAATTTATGAATATTTCAAGATTCCAGATTTCCTCATGATGTTTTGTTGTTTTTGTTTGAATCACGCAAAAAAAAAATTCATTGAAGGATTCAATCATCAAAACATTTTTCTTCTCAGGATTCTCATTAATAAATCATAATAAACGAGAGAGTATGACATAAGTTCTAATGTAATGCCAAAGATTTAGTAATTAAATCATGTAGGTAAATTATTCACAATTAAAAGTTCCGTCGTTTGATTTCAATCCACAATATTAATATTAATAAATTAATTACAAAATATGAAACGGTGACCGCATCGCCATTCTCAGACTGAGACACAAAAAGGGGAATGCTTTGTTTAAAAATGTAGTTCAGACAAATACGACCGTGGCAGGGGAAAAAGCGGAGTTGTTGAAGCGTCGTATTAACATGGTTAATTAATTTATTAATTAGCATCAATTAATCGTAATACTGCCGCCGAGCGGGCCCTCTCTACGGCCCGATAGTTTTTCCGGCTAAGGTTGCTTTTTAGCCGACAATTATCATAATGCTTTCTTATTATGAAACGCGGATTCTTTTAGTCGCCGACACGACTTTTTGTTAAAATCTATCAGGTCGCAGAAAAACATTATGTGACCGATACGGGAAGCAACGGGTGCCGACTGCTTCTACGAACGGTGGGTAATGGGGAGAAATGTGAAATGCTTGCGAGGTCAGCGCGTCACGACAGCATGGCACTTTCTAATAATCCGAATTCGCAGATGATGGCTCGTCAGGGGTATACGGCTCCCGTTCGAGTGGACGTTGATAAATAAACAGCTGTCAATGGATGTCGGAGCGGCGGCGAAATTCGAAAATGGTTCGTGTTCATTAATAACCGGAATGGATTGTCCGCCGCGCGCGCGATGCTGCGATACGCTACCTGTGTTGGTGATTAGCTCCGTGTCCACGAACCGGTATGAGATAACACAAACACTGTCTCATACAGCGTATAATATTCTAGTTTGCAATTAGGCATGTCAAACTTTTCTTTCTAGATTTCCGAGAAGCGATTTGGTTTTCTTCTTAAGAGGATATGAGTCGACACTTTTTCCATACAAACGTAGTCCCCTGTTTCCTCCTAGGATAAAGAAGTTACAGAATAAAAAAAAATACCATACGATTTATACGTACCTCTGCCATGCCTGTACGTTTTGTTTTTTTTTCATAATTTGCATTTTTTCATAATTTCATAATTTCATAATTTTTTCATAAATAGAAGAGAAAAAAAATCTTTTAAAATCAAAAAAATCGACTTTTTTTACATACATTTTCAAACCTCAAGCAAACTGGTAATTACTAACATATCCCAAAAAAGCAAAACGTAGCATAGCTTAGACCCTGTTCTACATTTTAACTGAAAGAAATATTGAAATCGGTCTAGATTTCGAGGAGGAAACAGGGGATTACGAAAGGACGATTTTCTTAATTTTACGTAGGTAAAATCAGTTCGAGACTGCACTTCTCTCTATCGCACGGTAAGGTTGGGGGTCAGCGCGACGGCAATATTTTTGGTAAAAACCTATTCTTCAAAAGTGACGGTCGACTGGTGTCCTCTTAAAGCGTTGTCTCTTTGTTGCTAAAGATTTGCATATGATTAAAGATTATCTACACTGTTTGGGAGCAGAGAACATCATTTTGTTAGACCTGACCTGTACATCAGGTTAGTCAGTTTTTACTGAGTTTGTCCATCAATGTAAAGTAGGTACTACCTTCTTACCTACCATACCAACGTTGCCTACCACTTTAGTGAAAATGGTAGGTAAAAATAAAGATAAATATAAATATAGCGTCTACTCTGGTCTTCCACTTGAATGTTTACGTCTACTTAAATGTTCACGTCTTTGCTATAATTATAAAGGTGTCATTGCTCTGAGTCTTAGGCGCTGTTCAACTAACCTTAGAATGTATTATAATTATAACGGAAGTTGCAATTTTATTTTGATATAATATATCTAGATTATTATTGAATTTAAAAAACTAAATGATCTATATTCAAACTTCTCATATAAACACGAAGTCAAATTGTGACTATTAAAAGTCTCATTGGAGGTAGCAATTATTCGTAATTGATTTTGTAGAGCTCAATTTCGCCATTTATTTAAAACGGGATGCAATAAACGGCGGTGTAAGGTAACTTTGACTTGTGCGTCACAATTTAGCGCCTATAAAAGTTTTTCTGTGCAATAGGCATCGGAGCCGTTAGTGTATCAGAACGACAGCAGGCATCCAACCGAGGACCGTGTATTATTAAATATTTTACCGGCGATTAGCATAAACTTCAGCATTGGCTGTCATTAAGTTTAACTGTTGTATTTTATGTTAAACGTTATAAATATTGGCCATTTCTTCCTCTTGAATGTCTGTATGGCGATTAGGGTTTCAGCGGGTATTCTGTGGAGTCATTTATGGGCCGTATACTTGGTTTACCGTCGCCATTCTAGATAACGGTATTGACGGCTTTTAGATTAGGCGCGTCCCTCGTAAGACCGTAACGTGCTCGCTGTTACATAAAATTAGCACGACGATGTTCGTCCTCGCACATTAACTTTTTAAAGCAATTAAGAACGCCGATTGTCGGTTTGTTAGTGTCATTAAGTGGAACGATTAACTTAACAGTGCCAATTGCCTTCTCTTAGGTAGGAACATGTCGCTCGCTTTTTTCATGCAACTGCAATTGTGTAGTCTACATTTTAGTTTAAGTAGGTAGTAGTAGTAAATTTAGTTATGTTTAATTTTTCTGTATGATATTTTCGTGTATGAATAAAGGCCGCGCTCGAATATTCATTATTCATTCGTTTTTCAAGCATTTATTGTTTCATCACAAACTAATAAGGGATACTAAGTATGTTTCATTGAAGTTTAGAACGCGTACGTTAGGTATGTTCTTTAGATCTGGATTAATTGTATCTACAATAGAATGTTTCGTAAAAAACCTCTCTTTCCGGGGTGGGCGGAAGCTTCTGCAATACAATTTAACTATAGCAGCTGTTTATGAATATATTTCTATTTATGTATTTTTATTTTCATGTTGAAATAAATATATGTATTAAAAAAGAAAGAAAAATAACCTTCACAGAATATTCCGCGATATATCGATTTGTGCTCAGATAATTGGTAAGGTAAGGTTGGTATGCACCTCCCAAATTTAATACATGCGTATTAAAGATTATCTATTTCAAGCATGTTCTTGATATCATTTATGTATTCATCCATTTTCTTTCAAAAGATACTAAGTTTCTTGTAGAATGACTTCTTGTGAGATACCTATCGCTATTTTACAAATCGAGTATGATATTTGAGTAGGTAGGTACTTAACTATGTTCGATTAAAAACCTTTGTGGAATCCTCCATTCTCCATTTAAAGTTGTCGCAAACAATACGAAGATCGCACTACGCAAGATTATAACCACACTATTCTTACACAATACAGCATCACAATCAGAAACTCGATGCATACTATTAATTTACTAATGGGCGCATTAATAAACAGTAAAAAAGTTTTGACATGGGACATTCCTCAAATGTCAACCGGCCGGATATAAGAATGGAATTTAATATGCATAGACCGAATGTGAGCTACCGTCGACCATCAGATTCGGTAGCAGTGAGCCTATCGCGGTCATTACTTTATCATCTCTTATCGATATTCAAAGTACCAACGTGTCCGATATATCTATCGATACTTAAAAGGTTGCCTGCCTTACGGTGTTTTTATAGCTCGGAGCCAAAATACGGCGGGTATCTCCTGATCTGTTTGACTATGTAACTAGATATAGAATTCGAGGACTGCATGTTAAAAGTGGTCGTTAAAGAGATGCTTTGAATGTTTTACTTTGAGCGTGGCTGAGTTTCTGAGAGCAGACTGGTTTTTAATAGTTAGTCAACTATTTAACTAAGTACCTGTCCTTTATTTTCGGTCGGTTGCCTCAGTTGTCTGCATGCAACCGTGACTTGCTACGGACTCTTATGATTCTATGTACCAACTACACTCAGATTAGCGAAAAAGGAGTAGGAACTACAGCTATGTACTCATACAGAGATACTTTGATGGACCTTCTCAATATTTTTTGATAGAAATAAAATATGTCATCACCACATTATAAGCATATTTTATATAGGTACTTTCCTACCTCAAGAGGTTTAAGGAATTTCTTTTTTACTAATTAAACCAAGAATTAACCTCTTAATTAAAACTATCGCGTGAAATTTAGTTTAGTTAAAAATCTTCATAGTTGCAGATAATGTAGTTGCAAATCATTATCATTTTAGTAACATGACAATAATTCTTAACTAATGAAGAAAAGACGGTGTTACTGTCATAAATAACCAATGTAAAGTTGTTTTGATTGTCCTAATGCTAATAGATTAATGAAAAGGTAGTTTTATGGGTGGGAAGTGACTGCGGGGGTCCTGGGACGCTGCTGCCGACGCTGCCAGTAGGGATGTCATTTATCAATAAGGCTTCTAAGAGAAACTTGCTTTTTTATAACATTCACACATGACCCTTAAATTCATTAAAGTATGATGACTTGTTTACACCAATCAACAGGTTTTAAGAGAATACTTTCTTTGTGAGAAGATATAATCTTAATATATTTATAATTGCTCTGTACACATTTCAATGTATTGTAAAATTAAACTGGTAATAAATGATCTAGCTCGATAGTCCTCGTGTGTTGTGACAGCTCTTTCTCTTTTAATTGCTTAATACAACAATTAATTTCTGCTGCAAATGTACTTTCTAAAGGAGCCATCGCAATCTACAAAACGTCGCGTTTTTAATTACTGTTTACAATCCGAATTTAATAGTTTTTATTGCTCGTTACCAAAAATGGAGGCATAATGTCCGCAAGCCAACACAATTATTAATATTGCGTTATTAAATGTACCCCAGTGTTGGAGCCACCTACGTAAACATGGAGTTCTAAGAAACGGTAAGCGAGGTCTGAGTAACGAGCCTGGGCCGGGCACCATCAGTCATGGCATTTCACTTATAATGATGTTAAAAATGTTACCTAACAGCCGTTCTTGTCCACCCATTGTACCACTGCTCAATACCCAAACAACAAAAAAAGTATCGCTCTTAAAAAATGACTCCCAATTTATTTGAAGTATAAAAAGTTTCATTTCCCATGACACCGGCCTGGGCGTTCCGTTTGTTCGCCGCCAAGCGCCATCCTTCTTTATGCCTTCGTCGTTTTTTATTTGAACGGCTTTGACATTTTGGAAGTCGGGTCACTTATTAAATTAGCCTTTGTATTTAAATCAACAATTGTAATTATGTATATTGGACTACTGGTTGCCACTCGGAGACGCGGCGACGTACATGTGTCATCTCGCGCTGGCATCCGTTTCGGTTGAACTTGGTGAATGTTCTGATTGGATTAACATGCAGGCTTGTGAGTTGTAGTAATTATACATGATTATTTGACAAACTACGACATGGGATTTTTGAGAAAGGTGCAAAAAACTCTCCATAAAGGCATTCACACAAAAGTTTTTTTTTTTAACAATTTGCCCTCTAAACTTTATTTTTCGTAGTAGCCAGTTGAATTCTGTATCTACCTAGACGTTTATGTGCTTATCTTATCTCATCAGCTATTAAGAGTTGCTTTGCATATGTGACCCACAAAAAGAGTGCACAAAAACAGACTCTCCCCAAAAATTATTTAGCCGTTGTTAGAATTTAAGGTGTTGTAAAACAATACTCTTAAGCCAAGGCTAGTAATTCGACTAAACCTCAATGTGACATACACAATGCATCTATAGGCACAAATGGAAACTCAAGATCATTCAAAGCCTTGCTAGTTTGATCTAAATAATGTGCAAGTAACCTCACTCTCAAAGCGCAACTCCACCGAATATTCTGAAAAAATCCACATCTAAAATTACTCAAAACTAAGAAGTCTGAAGTGTACTTTAACAAGCTGCTGTAGTAGGTACGGATTGGTCAAGAGGTAAGTGGACAAGCCAATTGTTGGTAGTTTTTAGGCCACCCGAAGGCCTAAGACAAGGCTAAACGACTGCTGTACTGAAACATCCTACTTCGTTGCAATCGGTGTTGCTTAGAATTGTCAAGGATAAACATTAAAATTATCTATTATATTTAGATCTTTTCTAGCCATAATGCTATCAAACGAGCATATTAATTCATCGGATATTCTCGATACACATATTCTATACTCCACAGTGCCCAGTAGCAAGTAATCCATATATCAGACTGTCACGATATGCATCAATCGATCTCGGTGGAATCCCGAAACAGAATGATAGGCTGCATTCCGACATATAAAGTTCTGTGATGAGCATGATAGACGGACTAGCCAGGCCTTTGTTTTATTTATTGAATAGTTTTATGTTAATTGACCTGCCCTGTTGGGCTGGGTTCGATTCGGGTAGTGTTATTAAGTTTTCTTTTTTAAGATTCCCAATAGGTAGCAGCTTGGTAAATTATTTGAAGAAAATAAAAAATAAATATGGTTGGATCTGACCTTATGTACTCCTTACTCCTTACAACCTCCAGCACTGCAATCCTGGATCACTAAATAACTTGGTCCAAAAATAATGGTTCTGGTTAAAATGGTAAAAATGGTCAGCACTGAACACCACAAACTGGTTGCTTATCACTAAGGGTCGAATTACCATGAAAAGAGTGTTGGTTATTGATGGTAGACCAACAGCTCTTTTAGTTTAGAGATGGAGCGAGGAAAGAAAAATGGAGTCTAGAATTTTTATTTGCTTGGCGTACCTATGGCAATAGCCACCACCACATAGTATTATCATGTATATAATTATGTATTTCTCTTATGGCGGAACCCAACATGGAAATTCAACTGTGTGTACCCCTACTGCATGCAAGGGTGGTTTTATATTATATAGGTATATTACGATGTTAAATTAGTTGCATGAAGTACCTATGGCCCAATATTTTCATTATTTAACCGCCATTTTATAAGAATATTCACGATTTTTCAATTAAAAAAGACTGAAGCTGAAAACCAAACTCTAGGGCTGTGATGAGTTCAGTACAAAATGACTACTTACCTATATATTTTTTACTTTAATAAAATTAAAAACTTTAAATAATCAACATGGCAGGATGTTTAATGATGTTATTAAGATGTTATCAGTCGATCACCAATAGAATTATAGGTAGTTGTATGTCGGGGCTTTCAGATCAATGAAGTAGATAACATGCGCTTTGATAACAGTGTTATCAGAGAGCCGCTGACAATACATTACCTACATACAGCCTGCCATTGAGAGGAACGAACAAGTATGACAAGTGATGTCAGTATGTACCTACTTTTGCTCGCGAGTGTCATCATTACAACCCTTTCTCTGTCCCACTGTTGGGCTCAGAATGAGAGGGGTTAGCCCTTAGTCCACCACGCTGGCCAAGTGCGGATTGGCAGACTTCACATGCCTTCGAGAACATTATGATACTACTACATAACTTAGAAAAGTCATTGGTGCGTGCCGCTTGGGTTTGAACCCAGACCGCTCAAGTGAGAGGCGAGTTCGATAGCCACTGCTGTCACCGCTCTCGTGTAGTAGTGTCGTAGTGGACGCCCGCAGCTTTGCTCGCGTGGAATTAGACATTCACTAACTACAAAAACGGCGTTGTATCATACTAACTTTGCACCCCTTAGGGGGTGAATTTAAAAAATCCATTCTTAGTGCTCCCCAACGTTATAAAAGGAACCCCTGTGCAAAATTTCAAGTTTCTAACCATTATAGTTTAGGCCCTGCGTTGATATGTCAGTCAGTCAGTCAGTCATTCATCTTCTCCTTTTATATATATAGATTTGTAAATTATGAAAAAAAAAAAACAAAGTATGATCGATTGCGAGACTCAAGATATTTCCAAATTACCATGTGAAAACATACTTAGTACCTACATAAAATGTACTTACTTGAAATCATTCGCTCTACAAACGTAGCTCAAGCGGCGAAACTGGACTTGTAATATGCTTGCCCACTGAACAAGAAGCCATGACATCTAGTACCTACCTACTGTATACGACAGTTCTCGTCAGAATATAACAATGTAAAATGACAAACGGATAACTGATGTCCGACATTAATCCTAATGTACCGATCTACTGGCTAAACGTCGTTTAATCTAAACAAAAATATTTCAATGCACCAATAAAACTGGAGAGAAGAAAAAACTTCCAATGGAGCAGTGCTCGTAAGGTATTCGATGAGTATGACTTCTGAGAACCTATGCCACTGTCATATCACGGCGTATAGGGATGGTAATGCATTGGGAATCTCTGTGTCGACGTTTGATTAAACGAGATAAGTATGCAGATACAGTTGATGTAAATCGTTGCATGTTTAGTCTACTTAGATAATTGTAAATTTTAAAGTGGCATGTTTTCTGAATTAATGGAATAGGAAGCCAATGCAAACAATGCTGAAAAATAGTAAAGAATTTACGAAAGTTTTATATCGTGTAATGACCAGCAATTTCTTCATATTTAAGAATGAAAAAATACTTATAAATAGATAGGTACTTGGTAATTACAAGTAAACTTTCTCTATATTAACTATGCAGAGAACTAACAAATTAGCAGAACTTCCATGTTGCGCATTTGCTACTTTAAATGCTACGTTTTATTTATCGGAAATTCTAAGTAGATACCTACTTTCTTATTCTTCGTAAAGACGTGACTGCCTTCATGATTAAAAATAATATCAAGATTTTAATCTTTATTGGAACTTTAGCACTTCAGCTGATAAAAAATGCAAATTCGATTTAAAGGCAAGTGAAACATTATCTACCTCTGACAAGTAACGGCAGGGTTCTGACAGGCAATCCTTACAAGTGTTATAAAAAAACGCGATTAAAAACATCGATATATCGATACTTTCACCGCGCGGTCATCACTAAGCCGCAAGCGCAGGCGCACGACAGATGATCAGTCATGGGGCCAGATGCTGCGATAAGCCCGCGGTAGCCACTCATTAATCTACCCACTCCCCACCACTACCACTTTAATAATTAACCGGACAGTTACACATAGGCACGGATTCGTAGAATCTCGTCCGATACTGTTACCATCCGAATTTCTTAGTCGTTCTAATAGAAACTAGATGTCATACGACTCTTATTTATGTACAGAGTCCGACAGAGTCCGAGCTTGTCAGGTGCTTTATCAATTCAATTAAAAAACGACGCGTTCCAAATTATATATATCATTAAACGTTGGGAGATCGTTGCTTTTATTTCTTTTTTCCACGACTTCCGTGCGACTTTAGTATTGAATTATAATAATCAGCGTTAAAAATAATAATTACCTACCGCTCACAATGATCACAATAATTGACTTTCATGCTTCTCTCTTAGAACATAAGCAAATAACTGCAAAGACTATAAACGGCAGGCATCTGTCGCCAATAAAACCAGTAAACAGTAATTTTGAGACAACTTTGCCCATCTCATTTGTAGTAAAGAAAAATGTGCCTTTTTAATCATCGTTTGCCGGGTTTACCAGATCATAATGTCCGTTTACATTCAAAGGACATTATATGACTGGTTTTAAACGCTCGCCCGGGCATAATACGGGCAAGTTAGTGATATTGCAGGTTTAAGTGGCTTGCTTCATGAGGCCAGTAAACGCCAAAAAGCTGCGATTTTAAGGGCTCTCGGTAGCGACATAACGCGGTCGCCCGGGTCCTGCCCCAGTTTAACTAACGAGTGTTTATCAATCAAGTGCTGAGTTTACGAGACTGTCGGCGTAATGCTTTAGCAGTAAAATGCGTTTGTTTTAAGTGGTTATAGGGTCGTAAGTATTTTTGAATTTCGACGCTTGACGTAATTATGCGACATGAAGATGGTATGAGGCAAAAAAGTTTTATTGTAGCTACGTTAATAATTATGTGAAAGAATGCTTTTGTCTATTAAAGCTCACCCGACCCGGGATCAAACCCAGGACCTCTAGCTAAGACGCGCTACTACTATTAGATCGACGAGGCAGTTTGATATTAATTTAATTTTATCTATGCACGTTAAATAGACAAACGCTGTGTTTGAAAGCCCCCTTGAATCTAATTATATCATTCGGCGAGCACGGCGGGAGGCTTGCCTTCCGCTTATGCCTGCGTTAATTGTCCAATGCTAATCTGCTTAGGTATACTGCCATAGTGCAGGGCCAGTACCTGATAGGTTTAAATACCAGACTTTAAGCATATCTATTTTAGTGGTGGAGGTAGGTCTGTCCTTGGCTTTGTCTATGCGAAGATCCCGAGCTCTTCAGAAGGTCGCTATAGGGCTTCATCTATACCTAAAATACTAGGTATGTATATTTGATATTTTTTTTGTATACTATAGTCAAGCTTAAGGACCACCTAATAGTGAGTGGTCACCGTCGCCTTTGAACTCGAGCAGCACTAGTACATCAACTTCTTTACAATGAAGGCAAAATTTTATTAAATGATCTAAGCAAATTATATATTTCATACAAATTCAAGATCAATCTCTTCGATAAAAGTGCTTGCTTATGAATCTTCTATGAGTTTTTCAGGTTTTTCTTGGCTCCCTCAGCTTACCGTAAATTTTTTGGGCGTAACAACTTAGAAGTCACAGTTCTACGTTGTTAGGCATGGCTCTATTTAGTAAGTAGGGCTAACATCTAAAGATAGACCTCAAAGTGTCGCGAAATATAGAGATAGGTAAATAAATTTACTTTACCATGCACTCCAAATAAATTTACAATGCACTACAAATAAATCGGCGGCCTTCCAAGAGGAAGTATCTATGTAAGTTGGCATGGAGAATCCCGCGATCTGGCCAATCGCATGTTACCGATCGACCATAAATGCAACATTAGAATTAAAGCTCGGAGAGAACTAATAAAATCTCGCCATATCACGTTTCACGAGCTAGTCGAGAATTCGGCTGGTCACCTGGTCACGCGACTAATTTATGTATGAAGCTGTATGATATAATAGGATTTTACCGTTTTCAGTGGGCCCATCGTGGTCTCGCTTCTCGGAAGTCGTAAACGGTCGTCGCTCGACGCAGTTGTACATATCATCCCACTTTCAAACTTAAGACGATTGCTCACTGGCGGTTCTGTTGCGCATACAATGATAATATAAATAAAACCTCAAATACAAATACCTCCCACTGCGAACGGAAATTCGGTGCTTGAGAAGATAGCAGACTACCACGCGAGAAGACGTGTATGGGCTTTGTGTAGGCATTGATAGCCTATGTATTCCACATAGGCTCTCGTAGTTTCTCTACCATTGCTTAATTATAATTACAAGGATGCCTAAGTAGGTTGCAGTGAGTTAAAATCTAGCCAGGCCTATTTCCCAAATGTCTCTCGAACAAAAAAAGAATAATATTAACTTTCTGATTTTTTCAAGAAAATATTCTAATATAAATATTTCCAATAAAGCTTTGGTATCTGTTCTACACTGGTCTTAATATTATTGCCTCACCTATTGTGTCTGCAGTGCATTGTTTCTGCACAGCAGTGGCAGTGTATGAGCACCCAGCTTTACTGGTACAGGGTACAGCGGTTCGGTGACGAAAACCGCGTCCATGTTTTATTCATAAGCCCAGTAATGTACATCAACGTAAACTCCGACTGTTTTTGCAATGTGGCACGCTGCAGTATATCATGTGACGAAATTATAGCTTTGTTGCCTTCCTTCCACTGGACTTATCACTGTTTGCAAACGAAAGAGAAATTCGCGATTGATTACACAATAGGGTACTTAGTCTTCGTCGGCGACTGCCACAGTTATCATCAGTTTGATAGGTGGTAGAGCCTATAGGGAACCAAATAGGGATTATATGAAACCTGTTTGGATCCATATAGAGTTCGCCCGGGGCAGTACCACCGCAATACTCAATCAGAGCTTGTAACACTGAAAATCAGTGCAGCTTGTTCCTCGCAGACCCAGCAGCTTTATGCTTATTGCCCTTGGATTGGTGGAGGAGTTAGTAGCCTGAAAGTCTTCCATAAGGCTTCGCGATTTTCACCATTGAAAACAACTAGGTACGATGGCTTAACGTGCCTCCAGCGCCCTTGAAATTTATGCCATTAGCCACAAACCGAACGCGCCCGTCGTTGCTTAACTCTGTCAATCACATTGAATAGACGCGAGCTTTTGGGCTTGCGACTTTAAGCTTACAAATGTTGTGGAATCACGAACAAATAAATAAATTTCTATTATCTTCTATTGTAAATAAACATCTTAGACCTAACAACCTACTTAAAAAGTGTTTATCACAATCAATAGGAGTAGAGTGTATTGCTACAGAGCCACGTGAAGTAAGTAGGAGTGTAACTAAAAATCAAATAAGTTAAATAAATCGAAAACTTCTAAACATTAGAAGCACACAATGAGCCATTGAGTACACTATGACATAAATCATGAACTGTAGGTAGATACTGTTCGCAGGCTATTTCCATGTCATTAGTGAGCTGGAGCGGCCAACACTGAATGGACAGCTTATTAATATCGTATTGCGGTCAAAAGTTAATCGGGTTTAAGTCGCTCGCATCGCCCAAGAAGATTCATCACAATCGTCATTATTCACACACAATTAGGTAATTTCAATAAATGGAACTTATTGAATAGTGATGAGCGTCGGTAGGCCGGCCCGGATCCCCCGTCGGGAACCACGGCGCGCCATCACTTAGCCACTTTATTCCCGCTTGGAATTTTATAGCCTCACAAACATCGATATACATTGCTGCAATCAACTACATAGCAAGTTGTACACTCATAAAACAACAGCAATGGAAAGCGTGTAACGATAAAGGTCATGGTTAGTAGTGTACTGAAGAAGTAAATCTTCCAATAAGCACTTAGATACTCATTGTTTAAAATAA
Organism: Carterocephalus palaemon; assembly: GCA_944567765.1. Classification (NCBI taxonomy): domain Eukaryota; kingdom Metazoa; phylum Arthropoda; class Insecta; order Lepidoptera; family Hesperiidae; genus Carterocephalus; species Carterocephalus palaemon. Next base: position 4,411,059 of record OX155643.1, on the reverse strand, counting down.
ATGCATTTTGTTTGAATAAATCGAACTGCTGAGCGGAGGTAGGCGGGCGTTAATGAACTCCAACGTAATAGGTAGTGCTTTAACCAGAAACCCTATGGGGGCTCTTTCAAGAAAAATTACATTTGCAAATCATTGCTCGTATACGTTTATGAGGTCGGTAGATCGGTAGCTTGTTCTTTTTCCTATACAAATGTTATTAGAATACGAGTAAGATATTCTTTATTCCTTCAGACAAATTAGGGGATTAAGTGATTAAAAAAGGACCTCATGTATCTAAACCTGATAAAAGTTTGGTTCTTGAATTAAACAGTTTTATCTGTGTACAGATAAACACACACACATGTCTCGGTGTTTTCACACAGAGGGATCTTGTCATGAAGACTTCCACATTAATTTATCATGGGCCAATCCTGGGCCTTATATTTGATAAGTTCCTTTTGTCAGTTCTTCTAGTGGTAAAAAAGTAGTTTAATATATTTTAATTATGTAAAATTAAGTACAAATTTGTACTTCGCAGCGATACAGCGGAGTACAAATTCAACAAAATGAAAATCAAGTAAAAAAATTACGCCTTTTTAGTACCTATATCAATCTGGTTCTTGACCACTAAAACACTTAAAGAAAACCAATTCAGGATCGCTGCGAAGGCAATTTATCACTCAACTAAAGAAAGGTACAATAATAGAGCGCTAAGTGAGCTGGCCACACGTTCGTAATTGATTTATAGGCAAATATTAAATCTGTTCTCACCACGCTCCCGCGTGAGTAATGACCGCGCTCGGAGTTGGACGAAGCTTGTTACCCCACCATCATTGATTGACACCCCATTTCCAGCAGCGATAAATACTAAAACTCCACTATCAATGGAACAACTAAAGCACTTCCAAATGAAGCTCGAAAGGAATCCCTAACTAATTCAGCCCGTATCGATCATCTGTGTACGGCGAGTGTAAAATGTCAACAAAACGTCCGAACTGCACAGCATCACACTTATCAAAACAATACAAAACGGGGGATGTTATCGATAGCGATCGCGGGCACGACAAGTCTCTAAGTCCATTTTTTGTGGGTTGACATCGCGCTAATAATACTCATGAGAAAAATGCGCGCCGGAGCCTGTCATCCTCCTTTTGTTTTTAATTTCTACCTCAGTGGCATCGATTTAATTGGGCTCAACTCGAGCCAGCGCACCTTCGTATTTCACCTCGGCTCGCTTCATTTGAATATTTAAAGCATTTCGGGTCCGCGCCGCATTATTTTCTTTATTTACACAAATACAATATTTATATATTTATTTCAGGGCTAGCGTCATTTATTTGGTGACGTGACTTACCGATGTCGCGTCCTTCCCAGTATCGACATAGTTAACGCGGTGAATTCTCTCGCGTTCCATTTAAAACTTTGTGGTTGTTTGTTTGTTTCGTCTTTTTGTGAGTCCGTCGCAGCCGCGTGTGGCGAGCTGCGCTCTTCGTTGTTTTCTCGCCAGCCCTTATCTTGGACAACATTGCTCGTTTTTAAATGAAGTTATATCGTCCCGATTGAACACCGGGCCACGGAGGCGAGGCGAATTTTTAATTAGTTTCCGAAGATAGAGAATTTTAAGGAGGAATGTGAGCGTCGTGTTGCGAGTGTGCGCAGATTTCTTAATTGAGACGTGGACGCATCGGCGGGCGACGAGGGGCGATTTGTTGAATGTGAGGAGATTAATTATGAATTAAGGGTTTAAATCGACGCAGCTCGTCCGCTTTACCCGATGCGCTGTAATCACCGGATTTAATGAGCGCCATTTTGTTTGTGCGGTATTGAAGAATCGCGTGACGCGGCCACGAAAGTTCATCACGACACTCGTATGATTATTTCATTACTTGGCGGGCCATCAAACTTTTAACTCGTTCCAATTGCAGTCTAAAGCGCTGACAAATTATGTTTTATTCCGTTCATGCAGAAATAAATACCCATACTTAAAACTTAAATGGTTTAATTTAAAGCAAAAAGCTACACATCAAGCAACATAAAGGTTTTTACTAATTACTCGACCGAAACCAGAGCGATCACGTTGAACCCAATATTCTCAGGTTCACGTTGCATAAAGTCGCGACACACCTTTGCCGCGTCGTTAAGGAAGGTCTCCGGGGTTGTCGGCCCGTGGTCTATTGGGAAAGACTTGCGCCCATCCAGTTCGAACAGAGTTCCGTCCTTATGGACGAGTGTTACAAAGTGGTTGGTTGTAGGCTCACCATTTTCAACATTCCCCGCGTTCTCTACATTTATAAGGTCCCTGTAGGCTTCAAAGAATGCGGTGGTGTTCTCGAGCAGCGCTCCTTTGGCTGCAGCGTCGAGGCCTGTGGCGTCGTTCAAGTAGTTTTTTAATGGTCCGTCATCCAAAGCGATGTGGTGAATGTTATTGGCGACGCTGTGCACCAACGCTATGGTTCCGCAAACATTGCTAAGGACTTGTTTTAAATGGAAGACGTCCTGTGGAGGATTTTGACCTTTACTCAAAATCTCGTTCTCTTGCTCATGCCGATATTGTTCGTACGCTTCTGACAGTGGAAATAGCAGGATGAGAGCTAAAACTGGCCGCGGGACCAGGTTTAGAGCATCCTCTTCCAAGCTCAGCACGTCCACCATGCGCCACTTATCTGGAACTCCTAGTTTTTGTAAGTATTTGTTCATGATTTCCGGGTCAGAATCCATTGCAAGAGTCTCAGCCATATTGATGAATCTTCGTCCTCTGACCTTCTTTCAAACAAATTTTATATAAATTTTATGTTTATTTTTCTGCGAGGAATTTCTCTTGAAGTTTGACAGATATTCTTTTTTTATATAAAAATCAGTTTCGATTTATTCGAATAAGGTCGGTTACAAAATGTATAACAACTTTCTATCGTTAGGGTCGATATTAAAAAAAGACAGAAGGCATATCAAATCTAATAATTGTTGTAAGTCTGGCTTCATCGAGTGGCTACAAACAACTGTTCACTATTGGACATAAGCGTCTCCTAATTACAGAGGGGTTTCAGCAATAGCCCAATGTGTCCTAAAGCTAACATTATCTACCATTGCAAGTGCAAAGTTTTGCAAGGCTCGGTAGAACGTGCAATAATTGCGCCGAATGAAATTAAATGACTTTTGACATACAACGAGATATAACGCGTGATTAAAGCGATGTTCGTTAATTTAATACTTAACATAGACGTAAAGTGGCATCGGACATAACGGCTCCAGCCGCATATATAGAGACAAAAAACGATTAAGTCAACAAAGTCAGTATCGACATGCATGTAAGCGCAATTGTAATTAATTGCATGAGAGTCGCAGGTGCTTCGTTTGTAGGGCTGTCCACTGCGATACTTGCGGCCGATGCAAAGATGACAAGGTCAGTTTTCTTCGAATAATATTATTGTATTTAAGCTTCTGCAGTATCTAAAGAATATTATAAGCTGATGGCGGGTCTCTTAATCCAGAGCTATAATAACTATGAAATGAAAATGAAAAGATAGCGTGGTGAAATCCCAAAAATTACTTTTCAATTATATCTGAATGCCTGAGAGATTTACAAAATTAAGTCAAAAACACCGTGGTCACTACGCCACTACGCCTAGTGGATGATCATACCTATCGTATCCAGTAGCGTCCACGCGTTGCAAGCTCAAAAGTCGAACAGCGCCTGCATCTTCTTCGATTCGTTCGTAGATCTCCTTTATTACCTATGTAAGACATATTTATTACTTAAATTATTATCCACACTCAGTTTAGAGTACCTACTAGATACCTGCTTATGTCTTGTGACCTACGATTCTAGTAGGTAAGGTCTAATGTAGCTACCAAAGCTACCTACGAGTAGGTACTCGTACGTAGAAAATTTAATAGTGACTAAAAAACCCGTACATAAGTAATATTGCAGGGTAAATTAAACAGTTTTCTTACCACTAGGCAACAGTGAATGCAATATAAAATGAAATAATAGGATTGGGTAACTTAGAATGGCGTTTCCTTATCAGTAGGTAAATGGCGTTTAGGGTCATTTCACAGATACAAGAAATACTGCACTAATTGTATTGTAAACTACGACAATTTTATCCGCACAACATTTCGCAATTAACCTAACCCGAATATAACCTACATCTGAGGTTGGTTACTGTCAGGTTACCTACCAATAAAGATCAGTTTAAATTTTGATGACGTAGGTAATATTAAAGTGGTAAGAACCTAGTACCTACCTACAACAAAATTGATACAACAGAAAAACTGTCACTGAAAATTATTGCCCATTAAAAGCGCAGTTTTAATCATTCTGGTACGTACCTACATAATATCTTTATCAATAACACTTTTCAATACATAAAAAAATATATTAAAAAAAATATACAAAAACTTGTTTCTTTGCAAAATGAAGGGGTAAAAAAGTGTTAGATTAAAATTAAATCTAGGTAATTATCTACTTAGGTACATAACTAGAACTACAACATGAGGACATGCATGTAGGTATATCAGATATTTCAGATTCAGAGGAAAGGGCGAACTCATTTGACTGCAGGGACGAGTCCGTTCTCGGGGCCTTGAGCATAGTTTGTGCTATCCATAGGCTTCTACTAAGTAGGTCCCTTCCCTAATACTAATTAACGAACGATTGCTATTTAACAAAATAAACCGAATACATAACATGCCTTGTTAAAGAAGGATCTAAAACTACTTACCTAGGTATATAAATTTTGCGCATTAACAGCGGAAGGCCCGTTCGGCTTTCATTAGTGAGGGTTTGGTTTTAACTGCTAGCAGTACTCGCCTGATGTAATTAAGAAGAACCGGCAGAAGTGAAAACTTGATTATTAACAGTAGGCCCAGGCATACATTTTCGCCGCGCCGTAGAGAGGGAATAGCTGTCTACTCTCCATCCGTCTTACGCTTTTTCGATCAGGTCACGTGTCCTGACGCGAGTTTAAGATTTTATACCCATTACAGAAAAAGTGCTCAATGCCGCTAAAGAAGTTTTCACTTCAAAAAAAACATCGAGAGGACATCTTGCATGCTTGAGCATCAATAATAATCCGGTCTGTGCCCCGACCCTGGTAGGTGCGAATCATCTGATTTCCCCATCAACAGAAAAAGGCACGAAATTACAACGACCACTGATATCCTACTCTGTGGCACTACCCTCGTCATGTTGTGGGTCACTGTCTTCAATATTAAAAAACAATATCTACCTACTTTAGGTTATCAACCTACTATACTTACAATGAGCTACTTAAAACGATTTAAAAATTAACACAAAACCCATACATGACATGCCATTATGATCAAATTGCATATTATTATGTGCACATTCAAAGTCAGCCTTTCGTAACGCAAGAAAGGTAACCATGCTACTGACTCATGGTATAAAACAATGTTCCGTTTTTAATCGCTCTGTCCTGTGTATTACATAATGATATAGGTTAGATATCTACTTTTAAAGACAGATTAAATAGATCTATTATCTAAAGATATATGTATATCATATTTGTGAGGTTAGTCGGTGTTTTTCCGCAGAGGCTTCACTTCGGGTTCACAAATCTTTGTTTTTCAGTTATATCTCTCTAAAATATACTCATAAATGAATTGTTGAGCATTGTCTCTTATACCTACTACTAGTAGGTATAAAAAATAATGGTTGATGAATATCCTAAGAAAATGTGTTTACAACCTGGCTACTGCTATAGTGATTCGGAGACGTCGCTTCTCTCTCATTAATGTGTCAAATTTAAGCCATAATTACTTGAACAGTTGAACCATTACCGTCAGAGGATTGGGCGGGCCCATTCAAAAGTTTATTAGCGAAACATGATCGCTATTTAAAGATATTGATAGCTAAAATGTTCCTCTTTCCTCGTTTAGGTAATTTTAAATCGTTTTAATAGGTTCTATTAGGCCCTAGGCAAATACTCTTTGCAATAGAGCAGTTACTAAAATAAACAATTTTAAAGCATCTTTTTTATATGAATCAGAATTCATTCATTTTTACTATTTCATAACTCTGAAACTATTTTTAAGGAACTGGTGTATTTCAAATAAAACAACGGAAATAATTCATCTAAATATTTATTTCGCCCATTTGCATACAATTACCATCACTAGTTAGCAACGCACTCCTATCCGCTAATCTTTGTACTGAACAATTCATTTGGCGACCAATACAGTCTTCTAGAGTTCGTCAGTGAATACATCAACTGTATGTTCCATAACGGGATTTAAAAGTTTAGAGAAGAATAGAGCTTTCACATTAAAGGACATAAAGGAATTCACATTTCGTTGATATATTCACTAACAAGCAGCAATGATCAAAATCCTACCAATCTATATAGCAGAAATAAGAGCTACATTTGACATATATGACGAAATAAATAAACGATATTTTGCTACATATTGAGATAACCATACATTATAAAAATAGCCGAAGTAATATTTGGTAAAATTACAATAAAAGTCATATTCAAATAGATTTAATAAAGTTATAGTCTACGCTACTGAGAAACATATCCACGTAACAAATACAATACATATACGATCACACTTAGGAGTAATAACTTGAAATTAACTCACTACGCAATAATATCAGTCAGAAACCATTTAAATCTTAGGTAGTTCAATATGGTTGTACAGCGGGACATTATTTCCAATCATGCTGTTCGAATGTCGAATGTAGGTTTGGTACAAATGTTATTTGATACGAAAGAACCATCAGCTATGTACTAGACATAGCTGGTGCTTTCGTACCGAATTTTGGTTTGGATTTGTAAATTCGTTCTATGGTAGAGCTACACCAAAATGACAAACCTATTGGAAGAGTAAATCTATTCTCTATTGCGTTGACCATGTGCTAATTCACATACAGAATTTTAATGTCTACGGACGTTAAATTTATACACAAACATACAAAACTTTTTGTAAGTCAGTGTACTAAGTTTCAACGTTGAACCGAGTTGTATAAGTAGGTGAAATACTACCACGGCTTTAGATAGTGTCATGATTATATATCATGGTTGCTTGCCATTTATTAGTACCACTGGCCATGAACCATACGCATTAGCTGAAAACTTCTACAAATACATCCGAACATTCACAAGCCGCTTGGTAATAAAAATCGAATACTTACAATAATTCATAACCAAGCCAAGGATACATGAGTAGGCATAGAAATAAACATTATAGATTAGATTTATAATAGTATAAGTAAATGTATCAGAAATTGTTCGTTGAAAATAACTTATCATCTAATACTTATACAAATTTTAAAAAAGCTACTTTAATGTAAACGTTTGAAAATATCACTGTTATTGGAAAGACTTGTACGAAAGACTGTTGCCGGAAGAATGCTGTTTCATCTGTAAACCTATTGCAGTTATTACTTTCATTTAGGACTTGCAAAGACATTGGATTTTAGTTTGTTAACTGTTTTGAATTCAATTGTGTCGTACGCCTTTTTAAATTGTATAGTTTTTGCAGTCATTTGTCTGTAGACTAAAGTCCTTATTCTTCACTCGCCATTGCACACTACGGAAAATATTATATATAATATTTTTATTTAATAACAGAAAACTTCACGAGATCAAGCAATCTTGTCTTCTTACAAGAAACTTCAATCAATATATAATACGTCATTAATGCAAGTAACTTAAATAGATTAATACTTAACATTTGGACATGATAAACATGGAAATAAAATATATTAAGTATATTACAATACTTAAGTCTTAAAACTACAAAAAAATTGCACTGTAATTTCAAAAAATAACCACAGTATAGTCGTTACGTCTGTAAAGACAATATCCACAAAAATTTCAAACTTATAAGTAAAATAGTTTTAATAATTCGTCAGTTATGAATAAAAAAATAATTACATGTAGTTAGTAGGTATAAAAATTGTTAACATTAATTTCATTTTAATATCTGGAGAAACTGATTCAGTGATAAATTTAAATTTATAAGAAAGGTTTTAATATTTCGTCAGTAATTATGTACCTGCAGTATATTTAAATTGAAATAATTGTTAGTCGGTCATTATATAAAAAAGAAAGAAAATAAATAGATAGAAAAATCAAAATCATTTTTGGATTTCCAAAATAGCTACCGACCCGTGCTTCTACTGATACGTACTGATAAATGTTCAAACATGTTCTAACTGGTCAAACATGAGAAAATGATATTACCCACGGCACATCTAGTTGTATAGCTGTGAAATAAAGCTACTAAGAAACCATAAGTGTATGGAAAAAATATAACATAACTTGCACGTATTTAAAATTTTTGAATACAGCAAAAGTGAAAATCGGTAAATCGGAAAAGGCAAGAACGAATTCGAACTATTTCTATAGGTACTTTATTATTTTTACGGGAATTATACTTATTATTAAATAATAAAATTGTGTTAAGCACAGATAATATTTCCTACACAGTGAAAAGGGAACAAACCTTAATAAAATCTGTGGAAAATTTTAATTGGCCTTCAAAAGCATTTAAAAATACTAATAGGTAGGTAGGTACAGCAGGTATTGTACCTATTGTATTGGGCCTCCCGAAAATAAAAACCAATAGTTTAGCACTAATTAATTCAAAAATAAACCACACTTACACATAAAAATATACTGAAAAGAAATACAAAAAAGAATCACAATTTGACTAAAAATAAATTGCCAAAAAGCTATAAAAATATGATAATATTTAATTCAAAGTAAAATAAAATCAATTGATTTGTTATAAAATATAATTTTTAATTAATACCTAAGTAAATTGTTTTATTCAACCTGAAAATAATTTTTGGGTCTGCGAGTCATCATAATATGTAACTCAAAATTGTACCAAACGAAACAATTACAAGAGCAGGTACCTCTATTTTAGCTCATATTTTCAACTTTAGGTAAAGATTTTAAAGGAATTGAATAAGACTACTACCACTTCTTCAAAAATCAATAATAATATCCCTCGAGCTTAGATACGTTCTTTGGATACACGCTATGAGGCAAACACACAAATTCATTAAAATTTTAAATCTAATTCTAATGTCTATATTGCATTACCATATTCTTCACTGTCGTCATATAAAAATATTCTTTAAATCAATCTTTTCCTATTTAGAATTTTTCATAGCTGTCATCTTAAACGTTAGCTGTTGTTAGTTTTAAATAAATGTTACATTATCACCTGTTAATATGGCCCCGATACAAACTAAATGCATTAAATTGAAGCATCTAATTAAACAATATATAAATAAGCTTACTATAACTACATTTCCACTAAAGGAATGATATGCATTTACGCTAAAAAAATACATCCATATACTGTTCAACAATGTAAGCTGACGCAACATTATAGTAAGTCCAATAACTCATTTTGTTCATAAGATAAGTGGCTTATTTGGTAGTGTAGTTAAAATTTAAAAAAACTCGATGTAGTCATATTTAAATTGAAGTAAAATATTTTTATGTCAACAATGCTTTTCACTGTTCATAGGTGTTAATTAGCTCTGGCGTATAATATTACGATAACAATTATCTACAAGCGCATAGCTAACATTTTTACCACAGAAACACTTCATCTGATGGTCTTAAGTGATTTTGTTTGCTATAGACTTGACATAGCGTGAAGCAGCTTTTTGATGTAACCATTTAATCTAATTTTAAAATTGCATCACTATTTCTTTCAAAAAATAAATACAATAATCATTTTTAAAATACCATTCCACATGTAACGTAACATGTGTAATACTTAACATTAAACTAGAGGACGAATCCCTCTAATGTTCAATGTTTTCAGTTTCTCAAGTTGCATTGTAACATTCTTACCTACCCTACTACTATTTGGCTTTCCACTTTTGCTTCAGACAGTCAAAGTTATCACTATTAACACAGCTTTATTTACACAGTAACCGATAAATAAGGAGTATACAATATTTTAAAGACAAAGCCGAAATGTATAAATTGTAACATATTTATGTTAAAAAGCTTACATTCAGTCAATGACATCGATTTTAAAACCACATGCACGTATTATTTCTTAAAACGGTATTTATCTTTAGTCATGTGTTGTAAAAAAGTCTTTTTCATCGGTCGATACGCAATTGTACTTTGTTACACTAAATTATTAAAAAAAAAATCAAAAGCTTCGACGATAAGTTACCTGAAGTGATTTAAATTCAACAGTGATATACATGTTCGGAAAGTAAATCACTGTTAAATGGAATGAAATCAATATTAAAAACCCAATGGACATCCAATTCATACAGACCATAGATATAAGAAGTAGTAAAAACGAAGCAGATTTGCCATAGGCGCTGTAAAATTGATGCCTTTGAATACGTGCCAATTAGTACGATTTTTCTTTATCTAAATAAAGAAAAATCGAACACAACGCCATCATTCATATGTTTGTGAGCACATTTTTAGCACTGAATTGCATAGCGAAGGTGGCATATCTATGGTATAAAAATCATTGAGACAGGCCTTTTTCATCATAAGATCCAACTTTTCCCTACCTTGAAAAATATCTTCCTTTTAACCACTCAAAATGCAAATATATACGGTGATTTATTCCGATCTCAAACACTATTTAGATACTCGATGGTATACTGTTAAAAAAAGTAGGTACACAAGTAACAAAAGTACAGTGCTGGCGCTAACATTGTATAATTGTTAAAAAAACTACACGTAATTAATATTTTAATTGTAATTATGAGACGTAAATCACTCGCGCCTGTTATTTTATCCTGGAATAAAGCTTTCTCTGATTAAAATGTTTGTCAAGTATCAGAAAGTAAGATCCAAATAAGGTAGCTGTATTCGAAAGGTCAATTGTAAGTTGGTACTTGTCGAATTAGTTAGTTAGTTAGTTAACAGTGTGACTCGCCATTCTCGTGGTGGCCGGAATCGAAGCTGCTGAGGTGGCCCAGCCCCTTGGGGGGGATGGGGGGTGGGGTTTCGTCCTCGTCGACCCGAAGCGGTTCGGACATCATCGATATGAGCTCGTCGTAGCGGAGCGACTCCACGAGATCCATATCTGCAAGCGTGAGAGAAATTGATTTTATTTTTATTTTTATGGATACAAGATAGCAAACGAGCTTGCAGCACCACCCATCCGCTGCCGCCCATGACAACTGTGACTGACTTTGAACAAGACTCAATTAGGGACTGGGATGGTTAGTCCAATTAGTTGAGAAAGTTAATTAGAACATTAGTTGGTCAGTTCGTTAGTAAGTATGAGGACTGGGGACTGTTAGTGATAGTTAGTCCTGTTAGTTGGTGTTAGTAATAGTCCAGTTAGTACTTGTTAGTAGGAGTCTCGTTCTAAGTCAGTCACAGATGTGTTGCTACCCTTGAGGACTAAGATGGTCGCCTCTAAAGAAGTGTAACCGGAAACCACACCGCTGATTAGGCCGCTTTCCTTACCTCGGCATGCAAAACGGGCTGTGTCAGCCATCCGCAACAGACCTACCGCGAGCGTGAATGTGTACATCATCATCATCATCACAACCCTTTCTTTGTCCCACTTTTGGGCACGGGTCTTCTCAGAGCAGGAGGGATTAGGTCTTAGTCCACCACGCTGGCCAAGTGCCGATCGGCAGACTTCACATGCCTTCGAGAACATTAGAAGAACTCTCAAGCATGCAGGTTTCCTCACGACGTGTCCTTCACCGTTACAGCAAGTGGCATTTAATTTCTTAAATCGCACATAACTCAGATGCGTGCCGCTGGGGTTTGAACCCGGACCGCTCGAGTGAGAGACGAGTTCGATAGTCACTGGGCTGTCACCGCTGTATGTGAATGTGTACGGTTATCCATCCATACTTCCATACTAATATTGTAATGTGAAAGTGTGTTTGTTTGTTTATTTATTTGTTTGTTTGTCCGGCTTTCACGTCGCAACGAAGCTATTATATGGTATGGTTTTTGTGTGTGGAGATAGTGAGGAGGGTGGAGAGTGACGTAGGCTACTTTTTACCCCGGTAAAACATCCTCATGGGAAGATATCGATGTTTTGTTATTTGCTAGATATTTAGTTCCGGATGTTGTTAATAGATGGCGTTGTTATGTATGATAAACAACTCATTGTTAATTCCCTTTGACCACGCGGGCGGAGCCGCAGGTAAAAGCTAGTTTTTAAATAATTACCGTTATGCTTATTCTTATGGTCGTCAGCGTTCGTATAGTGGTGGTCCAGGCCGAGGCCAGAGTCGCGTTCCTCGGCCGCGCTGCGCCGCGGCACCGCGGGCGCTTCGCCCCACGCGCGCTTTTCCCCTGCAATTAATATTACATAGTATGTGTACCGGATGGAAATAAAACCGAGTTGTTAAAGTTGTGAATTTTTCAGAACGCGGCGGTCCGTACGCACCGTGCGTACGGACGACCAATTAATACTTATTGATTAGAATAAAGAAGACAAAACACTTTATAGCTTCAGCTATTTCAATAGATTCAGAAAATGTGGAACGTCGTTCTCAGTAAAAGTGGAGTCCGTCATTGCTGTATATCTAATATATAAATTTCTCGTGTCACAGTTTTCGTTGCCATACTCCTCCGAAACGGCTTGACCGATTTTGATGAAATTTTTTGTGCTTATCCGGTATCTATGAGAATCGGCCAACATCTATTTTTCATCCCCCTAAATCTTAGGGGTTGTCCACCCCTAAATTTTTTATTTTATTTTTTAGATAAATTTATTATTTTTTATTTTTTTATGATACAGCCTGAATTTTCAACCCTCTACGATCAACCCCTATTTTCCCATCGCGATTTTTATTTTTAATAATTATGGCAAAACAACGTTTGCCGGGTCAGCTAGTTATGTATATATAAACTACCTGATATCCTGGGCGGCAGCGGCGGCGCGTCGCCCGGCTCGCTCCACGACGCGCGGCTGTGGCGGCGCGGCTCGATCTCTTCGTTCATCGAATCCCTACAACACGGAATTTGTCACATTCAATGCTTGTCATTTCGTTACAGTTATAAGCAGACATTTTGAAATAAAAATTTAAAAAAAAAAACAACAGTATCCTGTACCTATATCCTATGCATTTTTTTTAAATATCACCACTAGACAATGTAAACAAATTAATTAAATGATATACATATTATACTCGGACTATTATTATTACATACTAGTGGACGCCCGCAGCTTCGCTCGCTTTACACATTCACTAACTTCAAAAACGGCAAAGCTTCATACTAACTTTGCACCCCCTGTTTTACCCCCTTAGGGGATGAATTTTCAAATTTTTCTCGCCGTAAAAACCATCCTTGAACTTCAACGAACATTTAAAAAAAAGAATTGGCCAAATTGGTCCAGGCGTTGTTGAGTTATGCGCTTACCAACACATTTTGCGATTCATTTTTATAATATAGATTACTACTATTATGCTGTAGCCCTCCCGCAGCAGTGTCTGTGGGGTCTCCCCTACAGACACTGCTGCCAGTGCCAGTGCCGTGCCCAGCAGTGGGACGTATATGGGTCGCAGCGAACGAACTCGGACTAATTACAGTAGACGCTACCTATATCATGGGCGCGCCGTCCGCGCACTCTCTGTTCGAACGAACGAAACCTTTCCTCCTCTTTCGCTCCTGCGTGAGGAAATTCGGAAGTAAGGATGGTCCTTCTATCCGGGCAATTGCTCCAGGGGTGAACCCCGCCGGTGACATCCCCGCTGTTGAGCGTGCGAGGCGAAACTGCAGCCGTTAGTCCAGTGGTTCTTAACCTTTTTAGGTCTGTTACCCTTATGATCTAACTAGGGGCACTGATTTTACCCCTCCTCCCAATGTTGAAGTCAAACAATACGTGTAGTTACTATATACTGTAAGTAGTGTAAGTATATGATAGGATATTCAGCACCTACTTTTTACCAAAATGTACTTTGTACGTAGGTCAGCTAGGCTCATTGTCACCCCTCCGAAATACAAGTTTTACCCCCGCGGGGGTAATTACCCCAGGTTAGGAATCCAGGCGTTAGTCGCTACTTCTCTCCCGATGGACTCCCACCTGTACTTGTCGAGCGGCGGGCGCGTGGGGCTGCGCGGGTCCCCGGACCTGGGCCGCAGCGGCAGCGGCGGCGCCGACTTCGCCATGGACGCGTCGTCCGCGCACGCCCTGTTCGAACGAACGAAACCTTTCTCCTCTTACGCGGCGCTGTGAGCGCTCCTGCGTGAGGGAATTCAGATGTATGTAAGGATGGTCCTTCTATCCGGGCAATTGCTCCAGGGGTGAACCCCGTCGATGACATCCCCGCTGTTGAGCGTGGGAGGCGGAACTGCAGCCGTTACCGCCGGGCCACAGCCAAGAGAGGCGCGGATTGCGGCGCGGCGTGAGGCGCGGCAAGCGGTGCGCGGCGAAAACAAATGGTAGAGAACGTATGAAGTATGCCACAGCTACCGGCGACGCGACCTGCGGCGCGGCGGCGACGGGCTGCGCGGTTTGCGAGAGAAACAAATGTACAAGCCAGTATGGAGGCGGCCACAGCTCGGAGCGGCGCGCGCGGCGGCAGCGGTGAACGCATTCAGCATCGCGCGACCGAAACAAATAATTTTGTTTTTATCGCGCGTTGAGCCTCATAAAATAATGGATTCTTTTCCAAGTCTTCGAGTATGTGGGCGATTATATAATCAAAAGTTTCTATGCTTGCCCTCATATATTCAAAAATACTATCGGGATAGTTCCTATATTCATAATAAAGAGTGGTAAATTCTCCTAAAGGAAAATGGGTCCTATTCTTGACTGAATGATATCTTGAGCTAAGAACGCACTTGTTTCAAGGCAATACCGAGCCACTTTTGATAAAGGCATTTTAATAGTTTAGCCGTTCTCTAAATACGTCCCCCGCTGACGCCACCGCGGTCGCACCTAGTGTAGCTGTGGCATACCACCGCAATTCGCGCCGCCCGCCGCGCCTCTCGTCGCACCGCGCGCCGCACCGCCAGAGACTGTGGCCAGGCCGTTAGTCGCTACTTCCCCCCCGATGGGCTCCCACCTGTACTTGTCGAGCGGCGGGCGCGTGGGGCTGCGCGGGTCCCCGGACCTGGGCCGCAGCGGCAGCGGCGGCGCCGACTTCGCCATGGACGCGTCGACCGCGCATGCCCTGTTCGAACGAACGAAACCTTTCTCCTCTTACGCGTCGCTATGAACGCTCCTGCGTGATGGAATTCAGATGTATGTAAGGATGGTCCTTCTATCCGGGCAATTGCTCCAGGGGTGAACCCCGCCGGTGACATCCCTGCTGTTGAGCGTGCGAGGCGGAACTGCAACCTGTAGTCGCTACTTCCCCCCCGATGGGCTCCCACCTGTACTTGTCGAGCGGCGGGCGCGTGGGGCTGCGCGGGTCCCCGGACCTGGGCCGCAGCGGCAGCGGCGGCGCCGACTTCGCCATGGACGCGTCGTCCGCGCACGCCCGGTTGTCGTCCGCGGGCAGGCTGTTCGACATTATGCCCTGCTCGCTGTCTTCCATCGAGTACTAGAATACAATTTTTTTTTAAATCTATATATATATAAAAGGAGAAGGTGACTGACTGACTGACTGACTGACTGACTGACTGACTGACTGACTGACTGACTGACTGACTGACTGACATATCAACGCAGGGCCTAAACTAGAAGGGCTAGAAACCTGAAATTTTGCACAGGGGTTCCTTTTATAACGTAGGGGAGCACTAAGAAAGGATTTTTGAAAATTCACCCCCTAAGGGAGTAAAACGGGGGTGCAAATTTAGTATGAAACTTTGCCGTTTTTGAAGTCAAGTGGGCAACCCGAACGTGGGTAGACGTCGTTAATGGGTCTTATTCTACGCGAGCGAAGCTGCGGGCGTTCACTAGTTTTTATAATATAGACGGACAAACAGACATACGGGCAACCTGATGGTAAGTGGTCACTGTCGTCTATGGACACGTGCGACACCAGGGGTATCACAGGTGCGTTGCCTGCCTTGAAGGAAACGTTTCACACTCTGTTTGAAGCGCTCCATGTCGTAGCTTGAAGGGAAAACCTCAGTCGGAAGCTCATTCCACAGAAGACCAGTTCCATATGCCAATAAATCAGCAAAGCGCTCATAGCTCCATGGCTCGCGTACATGATCTACTGAGATACGCAACGGTATGTCGATGTGAGACCAATAGTGGTCCCAAATTTTTCGGTGGGCATAATAGGCCGTCGGTCCCGGTTGTTTTCAATAATAAAACAAGCTTGTCGAAGGCTTGAGAACATACATCGGGTTGCCCACTAACCTCCCAAGCCGCAATGGAACATCGTAGTGGAGTATGTCTAGACCACTCTCAGCTGTGGCTTTGATACAACAGCGACATCATTTTGTTTTTGGGATTTAAACCAGATAAATAAATATATGGACTATCTGATAGTCTATCTATCGTCTATCGGTCTAGTCTACTATAAACGATAGACGGAAAACGGACAGTTTAACGTACGATTGGTTTGTTGTAGAGGTGGCTTTCTTCGTAATATCCATCGTTCTGTTGTATGCTGTGAGATCGCTTGTCCAACATTGGCACTGGTGGTAATGGGGTGCTGTAACAAAGAGATAAGGTTCTTTCTTTTGTTCTTATATTATTGTAAAATATGCTGCGTTTCCTTTGTTCGTTCTTAATTCGATTCTTATTTTTATTTAAATATTTTATTTTATAATGCACAGAAAATGCAAAACAGAAAGGGACAAAACAAAAAGATAGAAAAAACAAAAACATTTAATTTTCAAAGTTATTATTTTTATGATAAAATCGTATATTTCTTATGTAGATTCTGTTGCAGAAACTGCAGAGGCCATATTGAAAACCAGTGTCGCAGTTTACTACAGTAACGTTGAATGTAGACTTTTTTGTCGGTAGTCGCTGCAGTATTTCAGTTTTATTTTATTTTATTTAATAACTTTCTGTATTCGTTTTGTATCAATTACTGTGTTGCTGTTACTATTTGCAAATTTCATTATTTAATAATTCATTAAAATTATAGTAGTGGTCGCCATGTTTTCGAGATTCGACGGTTATTATTCGTTTACTACAATAGTCACCATAAATGGCGATATGTACATGTAGATGTGAGAACTTTGATGTACTTACTTGACGATGCTCTCAGACAACTGGCGGCGGGCACGAGCCAGCCCCGGTCCCAGGTTCTGCCTCAGCTGATTGAATCTTTCCACAAGCCGCCTGTAAATTAAACATGTTCATTTATTTTCGTTTGCTGTTTAACAACTCACCTATGCAACGCCTTCAGTTCTTCAGGCGCTAACCCACCACCAGTCTCCTCAACTTGGCCGCAGCGGCCACTTCTCTAAGTTGACATCCCTAGTAATTTGTGCAGTGAGTCTACTCACCTATGCAGCGGCTTGACTTCCTCAGGCGCTAACCGGCCGTGTAACAAAAGCCCAGCGTCCACTACGGCCAGCTGAGACGACACCAGTCTCCTCAACTTGGCCGCGGCGGCCGCTTCTCTAAGTTGACATCCCTAGTAATGTTTGCAGTGGGTCTACTCACCTATGCAGCGGCTTGACTTCCTCAGGCGCTAACCGGCCGTGCAACAAAAGCCCAGCGTCCACTACGGCCAGCTGAGACGACACCAGTCTCCTCAACTTGGCCGCGGCGGCCGCTTCTCTAAGTTGACATCCCTAGTAATGTTTGCAGTGGGTCTACTCACCTATGCAGCGGCTTGACTTCCTCAGGCGCTAACCGGCCGTGCAACAAAAGCCCAGCGTCCACTACGGCCAGCTGAGACGACACCAGTCTCCTCAACTTGGCCGCGGCGGCCGCTTCTCTAAGTTGACATCCCTAGTAATGTTTGCAGTGAGTCTACTCACCTATGCAGCGGCTTGACTTCCTCAGGCGCTAACCGGCCGTGCAACAAAAGCCCAGCGTCCACTACGGCCAGCTGAGACGACACCAGTCTCCTCAACTTGGCCGCGGCGGCCGCTTCTCTAAGTTGACATCCCTAGTAATGTTTGCAGTGAGTCTACTCACCTATGCAGCGGCTTGACTTCCTCAGGCGCTAACCGGCCGTGCAACAAAAGCCCAGCGTCCACTACGGCCAGCTGAGACGACACCAGTCTCCTCAACTTGGCCGCGGCGGCCGCCTCTCTAGGCGTGGCGTTCCTGCTGAACTCGGCTGTTAGGAACGCCTGTTCGTATTTGGTGATCCCCCCCTGGACGTTGGCGTCTATGGTGCCTTGTAATCGCATCGAGAACGGGTTGATGTTGAGCGTTGGGTCAGCGGTGTATTGGGAGATGAGGCTGCGTAATTCGCGTTCAGTCGCCTCCATGGTCTCGCAGGCGAACTGTTAACAGGCAATTTATGATAAAATAAATAAACGCTTACACGCTAATCTGCAACACTTGGGTTACTTTTGGTAGTGGACACATAGAAATTAACACAATTTAACATCCATTACCCCAGTACAGATATTCAACTTAGTTACAATGCAGTTATTATTTTACGAAAATCTGCTATTAACTAGAGTAAAATACGTAGTTAACTTATTAATTGGAAAGCCGAAATAATTAAAAATAAATCTAGTGTAAATATCATTAAAACAGCATTTGTCCAATGCTCACCTCCACTGGCGGAATTTCTTCAACAGATCTAGAAATTACTTCAGACCAACGTAGAATTCCAGGCAGAGTGTTTTCTGTTACAAGAGTTGTTCTTTCAATCCACAGGCTCTGTAATGAGAAAACAATATTTAAATAAATTTATAGGCGGGAGGTCTAGAGCATACTCCAACACGCTGCTCCAATGCGGATTGATGGAGGGGTTAGTGGCCAACCCAGTGTCGAATGTTCTCAAGCCACCTGAAGGTCTTCGGCAAGGTTAAACGACTGTTTCCACCATTGAAAACCACCGGGACCGACGGCTTTACGTGCCCTCCGAAGCACGGTAGCGTCCATGAAATGTTGCCACTAGCGGTCACCCATCCACAAACCGACCGCGCCCGTCGTTGCTTAACTCTTTCGATTACATTGAATCGACGCGAGCCATTGGGCTATGGACGCTACTGGCCACGTTCACGTGCGTATAACCTTCACGTTACATATGATAGAATAGAATATGAATATGATAATTATAGAATGTCTGTGGAAGACTTGCAAGAGCCCACCAAGCGATGGAGACGCCTCAACAGTACCTTGAACTCGTTGTCCTTGTCTATGGGCGGCTTGTGCAGCGGCCGGTCGCACAGGAACGTGTCCACGTCGTGACTAGAGTAAAACCGCTTCACCGGCTCGGGCGCGCCCGGCGGCCACGTTCACGCGCGTATAACCTTCACGTTGCATATCTAAATTTCTGTGGAAGACTTGCAAGAGCCCATCAAGCGATGGAGACGCCTCAACAGTACCTTGAACTCGTTGTCCTTGTCTATGGGCGGCTTGTGCAGCGGCCGGTCGCACAGGAACGTGTCCACGTCGTGGCTAGAGTAAAACCGCTTCACCGGCTCGGGCGCGCCCGGCGGCCACGTTCGCGGGCGCGCCACTGCCTTCACGTTGCATATTTGGATGTCTGCGAAAAAAAAAAATTGTCAGGACTGCATTATTTATTTAACTTATTTATTTATACAGCTTTATTGACATCTCTAAAGAGATATATAATAGGCGGACTTAACGCATTATGACATTTTTAAAAGCTTCTATTTAACTTCACTCGTATGTGTCCTGCTGCTGCACATATACCAAAGCGGTAATTAATTTGGCAAGCACTATATTTTTTTTAAAGCCTTTATTTAACTTCACTCGTATGTATCCATGTCTTGGAATCTTGCAATTAATATTTCACCAACTTCCACTGAAGCTATCGAGCTGAAATTTGGCACACATATTTGGTTCCGATGACAATGCACGAAAATAAAATAAAAAATTGTAAAAGCTTTTTAAAAAAAAAAATTTACAATATACCAGTCAAACCCGGGTCGAAGAGGGAAAAGATGCGGTAGGTGAAAAATTGTATACAATTTGTATACATAAAAATATTAATAGAGGTACATACATACAAACCTAAGGTATACATTGACAATTATCTCATAATGGCTCGCCCCGCGCACGACGATACCTTAAATTTCGACTTAGGCGCATTCAAGGTCACAGCTACACTTCCGTGCCGCTAACTGTACTCACACTGGCCGTCCGCGGCGATGATGGAGTCGTCGGGCGGCGTGTTGCGCATCAGTATGTGCGCGGACACGTACTCGGCCTGCAGCCGCTGCGTGAACGCACCGATGCGCTCGTACTCTTGACCGCGGTCAAGAGTACATACATACAAACCTAAGGTAACATTGACAATTATCTCATAATGACTCGCCCCGCGCACGACGATACCTTAAATTTCGACTTATTCAAGGTCACAGCTACAGTTTCGTGCCGCTAACTGTACTCACACTGGCCGTCCGCGGCGATGATGGAGTCGTCGGGCGGCGTGTTGCGCATCAGTATGTGCGCGGACACGTACTCGGCCTGCAGCCGCTGCGTGAACGCACCGATGCGCTCGTACTCTTGACCGCGGTCAAGAGTACATACATACAAACCTAAGGTAACATTGACAATTATCTCATAATGACTCGCCCCGCGCACGACGATACCTTAAATTTCGACTTATTCAAGGTCACAGCTACAGTTTCGTGCCGCTAACTGTACTCACACTGGCCGTCCGCGGCGATGATGGAGTCGTCGAGCGGCGTGTTGCGCATCAGTATGTGCGCGGACACGTACTCGGCCTGCAGCCGCTGCGTGAACGCACCGATGCGCTCGTACTCTTGACCGCGGTCAAGAGTACATACATACAAACCTAAGGTAACATTGACAATTGTCTCATAATGACTCGCCCCGCGCACGACGATACCTTAAATTTCGACTTATGCGCATTCAAGGTCACAGCTACAGTTTCGTGCCGCTAACTGTACTCACACTGGCCGTCCGCGGCGATGATGGAGTCGTCGGGCGGCGTGTTGCGCATCAGTATGTGCGCGGACACGTACTCGGCCTGCAGCCGCTGCGTGAACGCACCGATGCGCTCGTACTCTTGACCGCGGTCAAGAGTACATACATACAAACCTAAGGTAACATTGACAATTATGTCATAATGACTCGCCCCGCGCACGACGATACCTTAAATTTCGAGTAATGCGCATTCAAGTTCACAGCTACACTTTCGTGCCGCTAACTGTACTCACACTGGCCGTCCGCGGCGATGATGGAGTCGTCGGGCGGCGTGTTGCGCATCAGTACATACATACATACATACAAACCTAAGGTAACATTGACAATGATGACATAATGGCTCGCCCCGCGCACGACGATACCTTAAATTTCGACTTATTCAAGGTCACAGCTACACTTCCGTACCGCTAACTGTACTCACACTGGCCGTCCGCGGCGATGATGGAGTCGTCGGGCGGCGTGTTGCGCATCAGTATGTGCGCGGACACGTACTCGGCCTGCAGCCGCTGCGTGAACGCACCGATGCGCTCGTACTCTTGACCGCGGTACACGAACTGCTTGTTCTGCAAACAAATTGAATGATTATTATTGATTTCTTGTATAAATTACATTTATTACAGCAGATCAAAGAAAAACATACTTTTAAAGAGAAATCTTAAGACATACAGTGCATAAATATATATTTTTTTAAATTATGTAATCTAACACAAAAATATCAATCAATAGGTATCTGAAACTGTGAAAAAAATTTGAAAACAACGTACTATAATAAAATGGACTAATTTATTAAATATAACTTAATATTTTTTATTAAGTATAAAAGCGCCGGATTCTGCCGTCAATTGTACTACCGTCACAAGCTACTACATTGTATTATTATTCACCCTTTCACAAATTCGCATCGAAGCATGCTCAAAGACAAGCTGGTAAAAACAAATGACTTGCCCATAGATAGCTACTCTCGTACAGATAAAGTACATACTATAAAATATATTGACAAACGAACATACCCTCACAAACGGCGGACAGCCTTTGCCGTAGAAGCCGACTCTAAAGTACTCGGGCTCGGGCCTCAGCTGCTCCAGTATGGCGTCGAGGAAGGTCGCGTGCGTGCGCAGCGAGTGAGCGAGACGGGCGTAATCGCACAGCTTCACCTCGTACAGCGTTGCCAGCTCTCGGAGTAGGGGTAGGCCTTTCTCCCAGCACTGGATATTTTAAAAATCCATACTAATATTATAAATGCGAAAGTGTGTTTGTTTGTTTGTTTGTCCGGCTTTCACGTCGCAACGAAGCTATTATATGGTATGGTTTTTGTGTGTGGAGTTAGTGAGGAGGATGGAGAGTGACGTAGGCTACTTTTTACCGCGGTAAAACATCCCCATGGGAAGATATTGATGTTTTGTTATTTGCTATATATTTAGTTTCGGATGTTGTTAATAGATGGCGTTACTAAAATTCATTTGCAAGTTCTTACGAGTATCTTAGTACCTATCTTTTAATCGTGGAACTGTCACTTCATCCACCACAAATATGTCATGTATGATAAACAACTCATTGTTAATACCCTTTGACCACGCGGGCGGAGCCGCGGGTAAAAGCTAGTATTATATAAACGATTGACAAAATTCTTGCCCTGAAATTGGAACACTAAATCTAATTAAATTTGTGTTTTGCAATTTATGTATTGAATTCTAACAAATTCTTAATATCAACGAAATGCGAAGGTAACATCTTTTTTACTTGTTCTCTTTTTTACTTGATAAATCAATGCCTAAACCAGTGTTATAGGAATAAATATTAATTTATTCCTATAACATGACTTTATGCGTAAATTTTGACCGAAAGCGATCTCACCAGAAATATCCTTGTAAGCAAAGATTTTTCAACATGACTAAAATAAAAATAAAATATGTAATAATATAATTATACCTTTCCGCGATCGAAATATTGAAGCACTTGGTTGTACAGTGCTTCTTTGCGTTTCCACTCCATGACTTCTGGGTGTTCTGGGTCAGCGCCGAGTTGGTCACTGTCCCAACTCAATGTCTCAGCATATAACTATTGACATGAAGAAAATAAATTAAAAGATACTACATATTAAATTATGAACCAAAATATATTTTATACGATGTAAGATAAGTAAAACGTCTCTAAAAGAGATAACGTAAACAAATATACAATTCCAATACAGTAACTTTCTTTACTAAGCAACGGGATAAGAAATATGAAACAAAGTTGTATAAATAACGAACCGGAAATTTTACACCTAACAAAATCTGTACTCACTAAAAGGGTGCAGCCGGCCTCTACAAAGTTATCGCACGCAATATGCAAGTCGTGTAGCTTGTACACGTAGCGCAGATACATCTCTTTCCGATCGATTTCATTCTTGTAGAAGTTCTGTAAAGACATAGATAAATTAATATAATGGGTTTGTATGTATGCATACATATTTTTGTTATTCCATAAGGATAGCTTAAGAACGAGATAGTTCCTATCTACCTCTCGGAATCAGTATTCCGCAAGAACGTGTGATAGCGGCGCATTCGAGGAAACTTTGCTAGATAAGTACGGGAGAATCTTTAAAGCAGATTTTATTACTGATCTGAACTTTACTTGCAGCTCAACTTGCAGGAAATTTGTCCAGCACATCGAACTGCACATACCTATAAACGGTAATTAATTTGGCAAGCACTGTTTTTTTTTTAAAGCTTTTATTCAACTTCACTCGTATGTATGTAATGTATGGTCCTGGAATCTTGAAATCAATATTTCACCTAGTTCCACTAAAGCTATCGAGCTGAAATTCGGCACACATGTTTGGTTCCGATGACAATGCACGAAAAAAAAAAGTTACAAAAAGGTTTAAAAAAAAAAAATAACAGTATAATTGATTCTAATCACAAATACAGATTAAAAAGAAATACAAAAGTGATAGTGGTGTACGCGCCTACGAACTCTTTATGATTTTTAGAGTGAGATGTGTCAGAGACACAGAGTACCTACATTTTATATAACTGAAAGTCAGAGATTTAAAAAGGTTTTTTCTGTCATTTGTCATTCTTGTTACTTTTAACTAATTTTTTGTACTGAAAGTTGTGTTTGAATAATGTTGAAATACATGCTTGGCTTTGTGAAATAAATGTATTAAATAGGCAAGCAAACATTATTTTATGATTTGTCAAAGTATTAGACAAATTTAAGCAGTAGGTCAACTCACGAGCAGGTTGACAGTGGCGGACATGCGCTTGTCGCGGTGCTCGGCGCCCTGCATGACCGCGCGGTAGTCCAGCAGCCGCTCGAGCAGCCGCGTCACGCAGCCCACGAACGCCGCGCCCGCCTCGCGCCACCCCTCCGTCGACACGCGCTCCATTAAGCTGCCAATACCAATATTCCATCCATCCATCCATCCATCAGCCTTTTGAGGTCCACTGCTGGACATAGGCCTCTCCTAAACGAAACCACTTCGACCGGTCCCGTGCCTTCTGAAACCAGCGGTTTCCCGCCGCCTTCTTCAGGTCGTCTGTCCACCTAGTCGAAGGGCGACCTGTGCTCCTTTTTCCGAGTCGTGGTCTCTATTCGAGGATTTTTTTCCCCCTACCGGTTGTCAGTCCTTCGAACGACGTGGCCTGCCTATTGCCATTTCAACTTACTAACTCTGCGAACTATGTCGGTGAGCTTTGTTCGCCTACGGATTTCATCATTCCTGATTCGGTCTCGTAGCGAAATACCAAGCATAGTTAGTTACCAATATTCACCCATATAAAATACTATTGGATGCCCAGCAGCTTCGCTCGCGTGGAATTAGACATAACAATAGTTTCGTTTACACCTAGTAATATTATATAGCCTATGTTACTTACACAGTGATGATGCAGCTTTCTAATGGTGAAAGAATTTTTGAAATCGTTCCAGTAGTTTTTGTGTGAAAACATTACAAACAAATGCTTCCTCTTTATAATATTAGTATAGACTAACAGGGCTTTGCTATCTTATTTCCATAAAAAACAACTTCTTCAATAATTTCAATTGTGTAACTCGCTGGGATGATCGGATATTTTTAGTTCCATGAATGTATAATATGTCAATATCATATCAAATCCTGAGAAAGAAAACAGGTTGGCGACTTATTTTGATTATCAAAAAGCTTTTGATAGAATAACTAACGATATCCTCCTGCAGTTACTTGCTAAAATATTTTCGACTAATCTAACACAATTATTTTCTATATATTAGTCCTGTCGGAAAAACATATGTCTCGTATAATAATTGTAAGTCAAATTTGTATAATGTTACATCCGGAATACGCCAGGGAAGCAGTTTAGGCGCATTGCTATTTCTAATTTTAATATATGACCTTCTCAAATCACTGAAGTACACCACCTGCCTGATGTTTGCAGATGATTTAAAACTCATTCTATTAATCGCTTCTGCTGATGATATTAAGAATCTCCAATTAGACATTAACAATGTTCAAATTTGGGGGCTACTAAATGGACTTCAATTGAATACCGAAAAATGTGAATTCATCTAGTACACACGCAAATGCCAGCCTTTATACGCTGACTAGTATAATTTTGCAGGAACAGCGATAAAGCGTCTTTCTTCAGTCTGGGCGGGAGTTCAATATTGTGGCACAGTATCCAGAAATATATATGTATTTATTTGGTCCTCTATAAAATTCTAAACGGTGGCTGGAAGTCACATGGAATTGACCATAGGCAGCAGTGTTGCTAACTAATTATCTTGCTATTAACTATATCTACCCATGTATATATATATTACACATTTACGTATGGATTAGCTGTAAGTAAAATGTTGACTGTTAATAAATAAATATATTGCATCGGCGAATGTGACCATACAATTAGGTAGTCCGTCTGTTTGTTCGGTTAAAGAAGATAGCTATGCAGACCGGCTTTCTTCAACATGTGCCGGTTTTAACTAGGAAATATTTTAGTATTATTAAGGACCAGAATAATTACTTAGATTGAGGCTCATACTTACACAGAACTCAAATGTTCCCTGATGCGTGGAAGCATGGACAAAGTGATTAATTATTACATGCTATACAAATAGTAATCTAATGTTATACACTTATTCATACATATTATTATTAGTCAAATAATATATAATCGATTAAAGTAACAATAACTTACCATCCCATATTCAAAATAAATATAAATTTTTGGTTATGTAACACTGTTATAAATAAATTCTTATAAAATACTAGCAACATGTATCAAAACAAACGAATATCAATTATATATGTAACAACTTTGTACAGTTCAAACTATTATTAGTTTCACGTTAATGAGAAAAACAATTAAGGCTTCTTTTAACTCTTTACATTCGAGCGAGTCTGTTTAATGATGTAACATACTACACTGAATAATGTTCGAAATAATGATAGAAAAAGAAATGAAGGACATGACCTTTACTAATTATTCTTCAGATATAATTACGCGATAAACATTACCTTTTTTACATTTTATTACATAGTGATAATATTTTGTAGTTCTTTGTGAAAATACTTTGTATATTGTAGTAGTAGTGTGAATCGTGAACTCGCCAAGCCCGCGTCGTGTCTCCACGATGTACCGCGAGTGTTATTCTTGTTTCATAATTTTTAGCGATGACCGAACCGGACGTCAGTTATGCTAAAATGCGCGAACGCTTCAAATTTATCAGAATAAACGAATGAGAGGATAATATTGCAATCGTTGGAATCCACAGAGGATTAAAATTTTAAATATCAAAGATCAGTTGGTGAATGGTTTCAAACAACAGTTTTTTTTACATTACGGCTTGCTGAAATGTGATAAAATAAATTTATCTATGTATGTATCTATCTATCTATATACTGAGTTATATTTTCCCAAATACTATATATGATCTCCTGGAATCTCCTGATTCCAGTATTAAACTTACACAGTATTTTGATTCTGTTGATTGTGATCTACCGGTTGTAGACATTAGTTATTCCTTGATCTCAGCCAAAGTCCCAAGGCAAAATTCCAGTATTAAACTTCATCATCATCATCATCAGCCTTTATTGGTCTATTGCTGGACATAGGCCTCTCCTGAACGACGCCACTCCGACCGGTCCTGTGCCTTCTGAATCCAGCGGTTTCCCGCTGCCTTCTTCAGGTCGTCCGTACACCTTGTCGAAGGGCGGCCTGTGCCCCTTTTTCCAAGTCGTGGTCTCCATTCGAGGACTTTTCTTCCCCAAGTATTAAACTTACACAGTATCAAACAGCCGCCTATAATGATCGTCGGCCTTGTTGTCGGCCACGAGCGAGTCCAGCTTGTCGACGAGGGCCACGAGCGCGCCCAGCGCCGCCCGGCGGAGTTCCCCTACTAGCGTGATCTCAGCCGAAGTCCCAAGGTAAAATTCCAGTATTAAACTTACACAGTATCAAACAGCCGCCTGTAATGATCGTCGGCCTTGTTGTCCGCCACGAGCGAGTCCAGCTTGTCGACCAACGCCGCCTCGGTGCGCCGCGCGGAGCCGGTCGCCGCGCGCTCCGCCGCCATGAGGGCCACGAGCGCGCCCAGCGCCGCCCGGCGGAGTTCCCCTACTAGCGTGATCTCAGCCGAAGTCCCAAGGAAAAATTCCATTATTAAACTTACACAGTATCAAACAGCCGCCTGTAATGATCGTCGGCCTTGTTGTCGGCCACGAGCGAGTCCAGCTTGTCGACCAACGCCGCCTCGGTGCGCCGCGCGGAGCCGGTCGCCGCGCGCTCCGCCGCCATGAGGGCCACGAGCGCGCCCAGCGCCGCCCGGCGGAGTTCCCCTACCAGCGTGATCTCAGCCGAAGTCCCAAGGCAAAATTCCAGTATTAAACTTACACAGTATCAAACAGCCGCCTATAGTGATCGTCGGCCTTGTTGTCCGCCACGAGCGAGTCCAGCTTGTCGACCAACGCCGCCTCGGTGCGCCGCGCGGAGCCGGTCGCCGCGCGCTCCGCCGCCATGAGGGCCACGAGCGCGCCCAGCGCCGCCCGGCGGAGTTCCCCTACTAGCGTGATCTCTAGCAACGCTCCCACTGCGCCCCCTATGAGCTGGAGTTGGGCGGCGCCTGAGTTGAGAGTGAACGAAATTTGGGATTTAAAATCGATCAAGTCGTTATCATATAATCACAAAGTCTCGAAGAGATTCTGTTTCCGATATAAAGTTACTGTGTGAATTGTGTTTTCTTATTAATAGTTCAAATTCAAAATTCTAATGTTTTATTTGTCATTAGGTATGGGTTTGTCACAGTGGTAAAGAATAAAAAAAAAAAAAACAAAAAAAGTAAAAACAAAATTACAACAGGAGCTGTCTCAGCTGTTTCTACTACGGGGCTAAGGACCCGTGTAGCGCTGGTTTACAGACAGCCCCCTGAGGTGGATGGCGGGTATGTGTCAGTTGTTCCCCAATGCCGATATATATCATGCTGATATATAGTAGAACTAAAATTAACTAACCTATTAAAATGTAACATAATTTATTTTATTCATATACTATATATAAACACATAGTTGCCAATGCTATCGAATTTGCCGCTCACTCGAGGGAACTGGGTTGTTCCAAGCGGCACGTACCAATGATTTATCAATGTCAAGTGGTACTTCAGAAATTAAATGTCACGTGCTGTAACGCTGAAGGAAAAAACGTAACGTAACGTGAGCAAATATTCATACCTGAGATTTTACCATAATGTTGCTGGCATGCGAAGTGTCCAATCCGCACTTAGTCAGTGTCATGGACAAGAGTCTAATGTAACGCTGAAGGAAAAAACTTAACGTAACTGAGGAAATATTCATACCTGAGATTTAACCATAATGTTGATGGCATGCGAAGTGTCCAATCCGCACTTAGTCAGTGTCATGGACAAGAGTCTAATCCCTCCCTCTCCCTCAATACTCATTATATATTAAAACAATCCTTGATGGTAGAGGAATTCTGCACGGAAACGATTTCACACGTACAGAATCACAGGGAAAGCTAGTACTTCAGTAAATTCTTATTCTTATTATCTCTCACCCAACCGACTCCAGACGGCCAGCACCTGCAGGCCGGCCGCGGCGCGCATGCGCGGCCGGTCGGGCCCGCGCCCCGCCCACCGCTCCGGCTGCAGCGCGCCCGACGTCACCAGCGCCACGCCCAGCTCCATGTAGCCCGACCACAGCTATCATATTGAATAATATATAAAAGGAGAAGGTGACTGACTGACTGACTGACTGACTGACTGACTGACTGACTGACTGACTGACTGACATATCAACGCAGGGCCTAAACTATAAGGGCTAGAAACTTGAAATTTTGCACAGGGGTTCCTTTTATAACGAAGGGGAGCACTAAGAATGGATTTTTGAAAATTCACCCCCTAAGGGGGTAAAACAGGGGTGCAAAGATAGTATGAAACGCCGTTTTTCAAGTTAGTGAATGTCTAATTCCACGCGAGCGAAGCTGCGGGCGTCCACTAGTTGAATAATAAGAATAAGAATAGTTTATTTCGACAAATTTCATACAATACACAACAAAAATAAAAATACATTGACCTTTAACATAAAGTATGAAATTGTCGAAAAGGGGCCGTACTCAGCATTAGCCGTGGCGGACCACGACCGCCGGTTTTCAGTACGACCCTTGATTCCGAGCAGTTCGGACAGAAGTATATTCTTAGACTGAATATAATTAACAAAATAACCCTAGCTTAACTAATTTGTATACCTGAATACCCACCACCTGAAATGTAAATACTACCTATCTACATACTAATATAATATATATGTATATATCGAATATCTACCTTAACAAGATTTGTATAATTAACACAATATTGGTGGTAGATACGATTAGGATTCCCTGTTCAGCGCTTTAAAATCAGTGTGAAACGCTTCCTTCAAGGCAGGCAAGTCACCTGTGATACCCCTGGTGTCTCACGTGTTGATAGACGACGGTGACCACTTACCGTCGTCTATGGCCGTCTATTGTTGGATTTCAATAACCTATCTACAGATAGATTTGGCTATCGGAGATAGAAATTCGACACATTTTATATGGAACTTATGTCAAATTTCTATCTCCGATAGTCAAATCTATCCGTAGATAGGTTATTGAAATCCAGCGTTAGGCTATCAGGCCCGTATCTCTATTTGTCGGTGGCCCGTATGTTGATGGTAATGGGTAAGCGTAGTTGAAACGCTTGTACTCATAGCATTTACCACAATGACATGTTTGAGGATAATATCATAAATATGAAAAATAAAGTTAAACGTGCATTTAACTTCTTTCTTTCTTTCTTTCTTTCTTTCTTTCATTTTTTTTTATCATCATTACCTGCGAATCAAACTGAGGTGGTTCGTCACCGAGAAATCTTTCGAGTAAAGGCTTAGCCAAGTCTTGTAACGCAGATAAGAGTACTTTGCAGCTTTGTACTCGCAGTACCATCCAGTCAGCGGGGAATACCTGAAAACAATTTGAAAATATTGCATGCAATAAGAATGACTTACCACTGGATGGATTAACTTATATAAATACTTAGGTACTTATATAAAAATGAGTAGTAAGAAATATGAAATTTTCAATTCAGTAAGTTCGTTTGTAGTTGAGACCAAGTTAAATCCATACTAATATTATAAATGCGAAAGTAACTCTGTCTGTCTGTCTGTGTCGTTTTCACGCCAAAACTACTGAACCGATTTGAATGAAATTTGGTACACAGATAGTCTAGAGCCTGAGGAAGGACATAGGCTACTTTTTAATATATTATTATGTCTAATTCCACGCGAGCGAAGCTGCGGGCGTCCACTAGTTATAAATAAGTGCATCAAAATTAAAGTGTAAAACACAATCATGTAAAACTCACATCTTGTTCGATGAGATGCCTAAACACGAGGAATGCTCGCATTAGAAAATCTTTAAGAGGCTTGCGGTCGTGTGGATGCGGTGCGAGATGGCTCCACAGACGCTGGTAATGTGCCGGCTTCAGTAGCTCCATACATCCGAGCAGACCAGCTACCATTGAGCCCTGAAATCAAAAAAAGTATCTGATTCAGAGAACTTATAACTGCAAAATGTCATTTATGTATGAATTAATCTCCCAACGATTCGCTTGAACTCTTATCTTATTCGCTCCATAAAATTTCGCCTTGTCCGCATAGGAACACTTCCTGGGCTTAAAATGGCCATCGAGTAATTGTACTAGCTCCTTGTACGTGAGCGAGTCCAGGGCTTTCGTGTACGCTAGGTTTCGTACCAACCTGTAGGTCTCGTCTGACAGAT
This sequence comes from Carterocephalus palaemon, assembly GCA_944567765.1. NCBI lineage: Eukaryota > Metazoa > Arthropoda > Insecta > Lepidoptera > Hesperiidae > Carterocephalus > Carterocephalus palaemon. Next base: position 4,379,845 of record OX155643.1, on the reverse strand, counting down.
GAGTTATTAAAATGCCACATTTTTTATCTTCTTCCACCACACTATTAATTTTTAGAAATGAGTTTAATTTCCCTATAAAAATAGACCACTCACTGGTTTTATGGTGAAAAGAAGGAACATTTCCTAAAAACGACATTTTTCACACGCGTGGTATGCACCACTCGTTCGCCAGTAATATGTAGGTAGGTGGCGTAGGTAAGTAAAACGACCGGCCCGTATCGAAGCTAGTTTATTACTGTCATGTAGTTGTCGCCACCGCGTACATCTCAAAGATACGATCACATAAAGGTTTTAAAATCACATGACATGAAATAGCAATGCAAGGGCAGGTGAAGAGTCCTTCAATTTGGTTTTCATGAGAGTACTCAAGTAATAACAATGTTTCACTGTTGCTATAGTGAACAACGGTATTACATTAAAATTACATTCATTAGAAATAAATGCACACCAATTTAAATTTAATTAATGAGTACCGTATTAAATACCGTCTAAAGCGTAACGCCTGTAAGCAATCTATAGCAATTACATCAGAATGTATAAGTAACCCAAAATTTTACCAAAATCTTGCACTTTAACGCGAACTTTTATGTATACTAATCCTAGTTATACCCGGAACACAGAATTAAACCACTATCTGAAAGTTTCTAGCAATTTTTAGTACTTTCTAGTTAATTTATGCAGCATAGTATCGCGAAAGTTGAGGTAAACAGTACTCACACAGACAAAGTTTTTGCATACAGTATAATTCATTTTTGTTTTATTTACGTAAAGATATTAATCAATTGGTGAATGTTATCCTGGAATCGAACATTTTATGAAGAGCGGGAGTGGTGCTATTTTAATTTAAAACTGTGTTTGCTGCGAACCATTGCAGGAGGGGTTAGTGGCCAACCCAGTGTCGAATGTTCTCAAGCCACCCGAAGGTCTTCGACAAGGCTAAACGACTGTTTCCAACATTGAAAACAACCGGGACCGACGCCTTTACGTGCCCTCCGAAGCACGGTAGCGTCCATGAAATTTCGCCAGTAGCGATCACCCATCCACAAACCGACCGCACCCGTCGTTGCTTAACTCTCTCGATCGACGCGAGCCATTGGGCAATGGACGCTACTAAACTACTAAAACTGTGTAACGTCTCACATCTCTGTTACCTAAACAATATTTCGAATATCTCACCAGCACCGGTGAGTTCCCCCCGATGAGATGCAGCACAGTCTCCACCAGCACGTCCAGGGTGTTCAGACAGAGCACGTCCACGTCCGGGTCCAGCTCGTCCTCGTCCGGCGGGCAGTCGGGGTCCTCCTCCACAAACCGACCGCACCCGTCGTTGCTTAACTCTTTCGATCACATTGAACCGACGCGAGCCATTGGGCAATGGACGCTACTAAACTACTAAAACTGTGTAACGTCTCACATCTCTGTTACCTAAACAATATTTCGAATATCTCACCAGCACCGGTGAGTTCCCCCCGATGAGATGCAGCACAGTCTCCACCAGCACGTCCAGGGTGTTCAGACAGAGCACGTCCACGTCCGGGTCCAGCTCGTCCTCGTCCGGCGGGCAGTTGGGGTCCTCCTCCACAAACCGACCGCACCCGTCGTTGCTTAACTCTTTCGATCACATTGAACCGACGCGAGCCATTGGGCTATGGACGCTACGAAACTACTAAAACTGTGTAACGTCTCACATCTATGTTACCTAAACAATATTTCGAATATCTCACCAGCACCGGTGAGTTCCCCCCGATGAGATGCAGCACGGTCTCCACCAGCACGTCCAGGGTGTTCAGACAGAGCACGTCCACGTCCGGGTCCAGCTCGTCCTCGTCCGGGGGGCAGTCCGGGTCCTCCTCCACAAACCGACCGCATCCGTCGTTGCTTAACCCTTTCGATCACATTGAACCGACGCGAGCCATTGGGCTATGGACGTTACTAAACTACTAAAACTATGTAACGTCTCACATCTCTGTCACCTAAACAATATTTCGAATATCTCACCAGCACCGGTGAGTTCCCCCCGATGAGATGCAGCACAGTCTCCACCAGCACGTCCAGGGTGTTCAGACAGAGCACGTCCACGTCCGGGTCCAGCTCGTCCTCGTCCGGGGGGCAGTCGGGGTCCTCCTCCACAAACCGACCGCACCCGTCGTTGCTTAACTCTTTTAAACAATATTTCGAATATCTCACCAGCACCGGTGAGTTCCCCCCGATGAGATGCAGCACAGTCTCCACCAGCACGTCCAGGGTGTTCAGACAGAGCACGTCCACGTCCGGGTCCAGCTCGTCCTCGTCCGGGGGGCAGTCCGGGTCCTCCTTCCGCCACAGGAGCGCCACTAGCTCGGCGAGCATGTCCGCGCATTGCGAGAGCTCGTCGCGACGCGCCAAATGTACGCGCAAGTGATGGCACGCGGTCGTTAGGACTATATTTCGAGCCTCTACAACGAATATAAAAACACAAAATGATTAGATAAATAGATAGATAGATTAACTCTTTATTGTACACCAAGACATACAGGAACAGTTACATCGAATAAGGATTAAATACTACATACAATAGGTGGCCTTATCGCTAACTAGCGATTTCTTCCAGGCAACCTTGGGCTGAGGAGTTAGAGAAAGAGTCTAAATATGGTAGGGTGCACAAAAATACATTAGGAAATATATAGAAAGAAATAAAGACAAAATGATTAATGTAAAATTGTAGTGTGCAAGGTACTTCTATTAAGTACCTTGCACACTATGTAGTTGGATTTAGGTATACTTTTAAATTTATGCAAGTACTAGCTGACCGCGCAAACGTTGCTCTGCCATATGAAATGTCAAAGTGACGTGACACTTCATGCAAAATATTTATTTATTCATTTATTAATGCTTTATTATACCTAATTATTCTATATTCAATACTCAGAATTCCAGTTGTATGCAGATGATCTGAAGATATTTAGGGTCGTACAAAATAAGATTGATGAGGAGTTGTTACAGAAGGATGTCAGTAATGTTGCTCAATGGTGTAAGACAAACTCAATGATTATGAATATTGACAAGTGTTTACACATAAAATTATCTAGGAAACGTAATAAATATAACTCTAAGTACAATATTTTTGATAAAGAATTAAAAAGAGTGGAGGAAGTGAAAGACCTTGGGGTAATAATTGATTCAGAACTACGGTTTATTAGTCATATAAATCATGTGATTAAAAAAAGCTATATGATGTTAGGATTTATTACACGAAACACCAGAGAGTTTACATCAGTACTAGCTCTTAAGGCCCTTTATAATGCACTGGTACGTAGCAACACTGAGTACTGTTCCTTTGTATGGTACCCAGTATATCAAAACAATCTTCAGCGCATTGAAAAGGTGCAGAAAATATTTTTAAAAAGACTATCTTTTAAAGCTAAAAAACATAAAGAACTGAATAGCTATAATGACCGATTACATCACTTCAAATACCTTCCATTATGGAAACGCAATCAGGCTCTGGGTAGTACTTTTCTTTTTAAATTATTTAATCATAAGATTGACTGTCCATCCCTCTTGAATCGGATTAACTTATATGTACCCATAATAGCATCAAGGGCGAGTAACTTGAGGATTTATAAGCCGTTTTATACATATGGTAATAAGGTAAAGTATGTTGATAATTCTCCGCTTAACCTCATACAAAGAAATCTAAATGTAATCTTTTGCAATACGGACATTGACATCTTCGCAGACACACTAGGTCTATTTAAGAAAAAAATTAACATGCTGTTGATGGATAATGAAATTTAAAGTTAATATCTCAATTTTTATTTTTATTTTTTATATGTATTGCTGTACTAAAATTGTTGTCTGATTACAATGTTTCATTATATAAATGTTGTGCAAACCTTTAATTTAAGTGCATAAAATAGTAAACACCATTGTATCACTAATTAATGTAAAATACTCTTATGTACTTAGTTGGTATGCCTATATTAAATAAATAAATAAATAAATAAATAAATAAATTATGGTACAAAAAGCGGACTTAATATTGTTCATACAAAAATACTAAAATCATGTAAAGTCGTTAAAAACGTTTTCCAGTGGAGCAAATTGTTAATCTAAACCATCCTCGAATCCCCTTGAACACACACCAAAAATTTCATTAACATCTATCTAGCTGTTTAGGAGGAGTTCACTGTCATACACAAGAAATATATATATTAAGATAAAGATAATAATATTTTTCTTCTTCTTTCTATTGAAAGATCTTAAGAATTACACTTTATTAAATGTCTTACATCAGCACTCGTCGTTTAACTACGTCGCTCTTTACATGGCGACCCTCTATAGCAAACGAGTATGCAGCAACCATACTACCCTTGAGGACTAAGATAGCCGCCTCTAGAGAAGTGTAACCGTATATTCTTCTATACAGGCTCTACCACCTTATAATAATAATAATAATTAATTTATTCAGAAAACAGTTTAACAAAATTTATACGTTGTTGGGACATCCTTGTAAGTAAATATATTACCTGTGCCAGGATGTCCCGCTCTTCCGTAGAGAATGTTTTGTGAATTAAACTTATAATGAACATACTAATAACTTATTAGAGTTACCTCTATTATAAAGTCAGTTTTACCTGGATCCTGTCCAAGTGGCCCCCTCAATATCTCCTGCGCGGCTGCCAACCTAGCCTTGGCGAGTGCTGGGGGCGCGTTGGCCGCGGGAGCGTCCAACATTGATGCGGTCACGCGTGCAGCCTCCACTGGCCCCAGCGCCGATGCCACCTCCTTCGCCACGCTGGCCCATGATGTCATTAGTGCAACCTGGAATTGAAAATAGGTGGTAGAGCCTATAGGGAACCAAATAGGTTTTATATGAAAGCTAATTGGTTCCATATAGAGTTCGCCCGGGGCAGTACCACCGCCCGCCACGGTACCTAGTACCATTTCTGCCGTGTAATAATTGTTTTTAAGCAATTGTGGTCCGGTTAGAAAGGTGTGGATTCCGGTTACACTTCTTTAGAGGCGACCATCTTAGTCCTCAAGGGTAGCAACACATATGTGACTGACTTAGAACGAGACTCCTACTAACAAGTACTAACTGGACTATTACTAACACCAACTAACAGGACTAACTATCTCTAACAGTCCCCAGTCCTCATACCTACTAACGAACTGACCAACTAATGTTCTAATTAACTCTCTCAACTAATTGGACTAACCATCCCAGTCCCTAATTGAGTCTTGTTCAAAGTCAGTCACAGTTGTCATGGGCGGCAGCGGATGGGTGGTGCTGCAAGCTCGTTTGCTATCTTTTATCCATAAAAAAAAAAAAAAAAGCTTAGATGCTGCATAGATGCGTTGGAGCGAATAATATGTCGTGATTCGGATGATATGATTCTGTGTAATGATTGCAAAGGCTTTTGGCAAGGGTCAACGACTTCTGATATCGCTGCGACCCATAGACGTCCCACTGCTGGGTATGGGTCTCCCCCACAGACACTGCTGCGGGAGGTCTAGAGCATACTCCACCACGCTACGCACGCACTTCTGATATGATTATCCTAAATTATAACAAGCATGCATCATGCCGTTATGCGTTATATTCACGTGGTCGCCTTTAATAAAGGGTTATATTCAGTTCAGATCACCGCCCCCAAGATACGCTTACGAATCCATACTAATATTATAAATGTGAAAGTGTGTTTGTTTGTTTGTTTGTTTGTTTGTTTGTTTGTTTGTCCGGCTTTCACGTCGCAACGAAACTATTATATGGTATGGTTTTTGTGTGTGGAGATAGTGAGAAGGGTGGAGAGTGACGTAGGCTACTTTTTACCGCGGTAAAACATCCCCATGGGAAGATATCGATGTTTTGTTATTTGCTAGATATTTAGTTCCGGATGTTGTAAATAGATGGCGTTAGTAAAATTCATTTGCAAGTTCTGAATTTTGCTAACAAATGATACTGTAAATTAATTAAGTCATAAGCAACTAATAAGACATAGTATCGTCTACAGTAGCGTATTAAAATAGTGCTCTGTTCTGTGTCCCAAGCCGTGTATGGCTGGAAACACTTCAAAAGAAGAAATCACACCCATTTGGAAAATAAATCACACTTATATGTGCTCTCCGCGTTAGTATGATAAACAATTCATTGTTAATTCTCTTTGACCACGCGGGCGGAGCCGCGGGCAAAAGCTAGTGAGTTTATATTTGCCTTCTGTCACGACACGACAATCTTGATAATGCTGTTATATTATTAACCTGTGCCGGTGCCAGATGATCCCTGTGCGGGTGTTGGGCGAGCGCCTTGAGCGCGTGCAGGGCCGCCCTGACGTCCCTCCTGAACGAGTCCTCGTACTGGCCGCCGGTGGCGCGCGCGAACAGCCGCCGCGAGCGCACCGCCAGCCGGAACACCGCGCCGAGCGAGCGCAGGCACTTGCGGATCGGCTCCTGCCCCTCCGCCCCCGCCGCCCACTCGATAATGCTGTTATTATTACCTGTGCCGGTGCCAGATGATCCCTGTGCGGGTGCTGGGCGAGCGCCTTTAGCGCGTGCAGGGCCGCCCTGACGTCCCTCCTGAACGAGTCCTCGTACTGGCCGCCGGTGGCGCGCGCGAACAGCCGCCGCGAGCGCACCGCCAGCCGGAACACCGCGCCGAGCGAGCGCAGGCACTTGCGGATCGGCTCCTGCCCCTCCGCCCCCGCCGCCCACTCGGCGCAGTGCTGCACCGACGACAGCAGGCCCCTGGGATAAATGCTCTCATAAGTGGTTGTCTTAATGTCAACTTTGATTTCTCTTATTAAGACTAATGGACGCCCGCATCTTCGCTTGCGTGGAATTAGATATAACAATTGTTTAAACTTAATTATATACAGTTAAAGCTGCTTATTCGCGCCTCCTACTCCTACTCCCACTATTCGCGGATTAAAAAAATGCGACCCAATTCCTATATTCGCGGGTAAAGATTTATTTATTCGCGGATTTAATTGGTACATCGGTACATACATACCTACATATTATTAAAAAGCATTCGGAATCCTTTGCGTATTCGCGGTTTCTGTATTCGCGGCATATTTACGGAACGTATACCCCGCGAATAAAGAGCTTTTACTGTGTCACTCAGTGAAGATGCAGCTTTCTAATGCTGAAAGAATTTTTAAAATCGGTCCAGTAGTTTTTGTGTGAAAACATTACAAACAAATGTTTCCTCTTTATAATATTAGTATAGAGTAGTATAGACGAACAACACATATTTCATCAAATAGACAATGCATAACTAATTTACAACATCTACGTCTAAAGTAACTAAGGACTACTTAGCGAAAATGTGTCCCACTCTACATTGCTATGCATAATAAAACTGCTCGTAAACCACTATTTGACTGGATATTTTTGACGAAGCATTAAGACGGCGCTCGCGATTAAAGAATTTTTAGGACCGCTTGCCCTTCCGACTTGCTTCACAAATATCAATATTTAGGGCAGATTATGAGGAGAAGTGCGATTTAAGAAATTAAATGTAACTTGTTATAACGGTGAAGAACACATCGTGAGGAAACCTGCATGACTGAGAGTTCATCATAATGTTCTCGAAGGCACGTGAAGTCCGCCAATCCGCACTTGGCCAGCGTGGTGGACTAAGGCCTAATCCCTCCCATTCTGACCCGTGCCCAACAGATGGACAAAGAAGGGGTTGTTACGATGATGAAGAAGAGAAGCTTAACTCTAGATAGCCTTTACTACTACTATTATATACTTAATATTATAAGTAACCTCTGTATGTCTGTCTTTCACACCAAAACGACTGAACCGATTTAAATCAAAGGTCTATGTCCACTTTGTATGAACATTTGGCTATCTGTGAACAGCACATTTTAACATAAATATTACATAGGCTTAATTCCTTTACTCAGTTTAAAAAAGAAAATAATAATTGTTTTGTAACCAGATGTCTATTACACTGGTTATTTGACATAAATATTTTGTAGGTATTTTAAATAAAACGAACAATCTCCTTGACATATTTTTTATTAATCTGACTCATATGTTATTAATATACAGTCCAAGAAATGGGCTGGTGCATTTATATCATCTGTGTACCTTGCCCAGCTCAGAAACCAAATAACAGTCATTACATGAGCACAGCAACCAACAGTTCTTCGGCCCACAATATTGTTTTATAGCATCTCTGCCATGTATTTCATTTTGATACAATATATAAATCTATTGTTTGGGGCAATATCCAGTTCATTATTGTATTTGTAATATGTGCATCCCTTTCTGTGTCAGTACACAGTGTGTGCCATCTAGTATGTGCAAGTGAACATCTGCAATTAACGCAAAGAATCCTTTGGAGGCCACTAGTTGAGGGCTGTTCATTACTGAATTCTCGATTGGTAATATTTAAAGCCATTACCCAGCAAAAATGACATAGCATATCACCATGTCCAATCTGTAACCGAAAGAATACAATTAATACCTAATAGAAGTTATCAAGACAGTAATTATAACTATTGTAACTGTAAGTTTATTAAAAACTTACCACTTGCGGAGCGACCCACTGTGCTATAACAGATCTAACCTCAATAAGGTCAAGACAATAACTTCTTCTATGCATGATTTCAGTACCATAGTTCAAACAATGCACTGTTTGCAAGGTTTCCTGCGAAGACAATGTATTTGCCTCCTCCGTGTCGATCGTGTCCGTGCGCAAGTGATGCACAATATCCTTATTCAAGCCGGGGTCAGCGATAGGATTAGTTTCAGGGTCCGTAAGCGTGCCAAGGTCAGCGAGAGAAGCCGGGTCCAAATCCATATTCGTAACCAAGGTCTTACGACATTATAATATTGATGAAAAAAACAGACGAATGTATCCACGATGCGAAAAACAAATAAACAAAGCGAATGCGACCGACAGTTCACAGTTGAAAGTACTTGACTTGAAAGTTGAACATAGATTACTTTGTCAACGTCAACCGATTGACAGTTGGGGATGCAAACAATGCATCGATTCGAGCATGTTTGCAAAACATCGATATATTGTTCATTATCTTCAATTATTTTAATAGCAAAGTACATAAAATAATATGTTAATCTAGTAAAAATAACAGGGTATTTACAATTTATTGCTTTTTATACGTGTATCTTACCACACTTAAGTTTTGTCGTGATAATTAAAACTTCGAAATAACATCGAGATATTGTTTTTACTATCGATATAGGAATAATGTTGCAATTCTACTGACGTGATTACTCTGTGTATGTGACAATATGAAGAGTTAATCAGTAGAATGTTTTAATATACATATTATTTAGAAAAAGTAAATTGATACAAAAATAATTCGCGAGTTTACGTTAAAAAACAAAATATATTTTTTCGTGTAATTATTTATTTTTGAGCATCCTGTCCACGAATAGCCGAAAATGGACATAGCCCTTTGGTACACAGATAGTCTAGAGCCTGAGAAAAGACATAGGCTACTTTTTAATTGGAAAAAAGTGTTGTAAAGGGTTGAAAAGGGGGATGAAAAGTTCTATTAAAGTAGTGTCATTTTCAGAACTACAAGCATAAAATTTATATTTAAGGGCTTTTGATTAGATATAAATACATATGACATTCAAAGTTTGTAAAAATGTTACCCCTAAGAGTGTAAATTTTATCATTACAAATTTATGGAGCTATAACGCGTTAATCTATTATTATGTCTAATTCCACGTGAGCGAAGCTACGGGCGTTATAGTGCTTCATAAATGTCAGACGGTTTTTTTTTTGGTAGACTATTTGGTTTCCTCAGGGTGTTTCCTTCACAGCTACAGAAGGTGACATATTATTTCCTAAACCGTACATAACTCAGAAAAAGTCAATGGTGTCGGCCGCTTGAATCTGAAACCACACCCCCGTGAGAGACAAATATGACAGCCACTGGAATTTAACGCAACATACATACTTGTAAACAAGCGCGGCGGAGAAATGCTCCTCGATGTAAACGTCGAGCACTGGCCGAAAGTGCTGGAAGCGACTTTCGTCCAGCAGACTGCAGATCGACACCAGCACCAGGAACACGGTGCCCGAGTGCGGGGTGCTGCAACAACGAGCCACGACCCAATGGCTCGGGTCGATTCAATGTGATCGAAAGAGTTAAGCAACGACGGGCGCGGTCGGTATGTGGATGGGTGACCGCTAGTGGCAAAATTTCATGGACGCTACCGTGCTTCGGAGGGCACGTAAAGCCGTCGGTCCCGGTTGTTTTCAATGTTGGAAACAGTCGTTAAGCCTTGTCGAAGACCTTCGGGTGGCTTGAGAACATACGACACTGGGTTGGCCACTAACCCCTCCACCAATCCGCATTGGAGCAGCGTGGTGGAGTATGCTCTAGACCTCCCGCAGCTGCGTCTGTGGGGGAGACCCGTGACAAGCAGTGGGACGTCTATGGGTCGCAGCGAATAATTGAACCATCCATGTTCCTATTACAGTCTTCTTCAAAGTCAGTCACAGTTGTGCAGTGATGGGCAGCGGCGTACGGGCTCCTATTGCAAACCTGTCGCAATGGTCACCATGGTTACCTGTTCCCGTCCTCGGTGGAGAAGAGCGCGAAGAGCGCATCGAGCACGTCCCGCAGGAACTTGATGAGCTCCTCGCAGCTGAGTCCGTCGCCTAGCCGCAGCACGCGCAGCAACGTCTCCTGAACCTTCTCCGGCTGCGCGCGCCATTGCAGCAACGCCAGCAGGTCCTCTGACAAACGAGCATTTATCAGGCAAGATGATAATTCAAGGTGATTTAAATAATTATTATATTTTTATTCATTTTTTGTAAAATTTTGTGTTATCCAAGGGAGTATAAGGTAAGTTATTTAACTGTTAATGTATAAATATTACAGGACTATTTCCTTTAATTGGATATATAAATGTTAATTTCGCGTCACGGAAAGATAAAAATTGCTAGCTAGTAATCATTGGAGATTCTTCCCATCATCCGAATACCGTCTCCAAGGGCATCACTGAAAATCAGCGCTGCAGCTGCAAAGTTGCAGCTTAATGCTGAGTTGTTGCCTTTTTGTGACAGGCGGTGCAGCAGTGTATTTTTTAATTTAATAAGACATAATGTTCGTTGGTTGGTGAAGTAAGATTAAAAATAATGTTAATAAGACCAGAAGATGTATATCGCTACAGCTGCTTGTTTGTTACAAATAAAATTATTTCTATTTCTAAGGTCGCACCAAATATAATATGGCCGCTCTGATATACGCACAGTACACGATTGATACCCATTAAAAAGTACGGACAGGATAAGAGGGGTTCTAAATGTTTCATCCGATGTATTAATATCACCGGAAATTAGGGACGGAGAAGGAGGAGGAGGCCTTACGGCAAGTGTCATGCAAGGGCTAACTTAACGCGCGAAGTATACAAAATAGGGTACAAGTCACAAGTTATGTTTAGTATTATATTTTCTGTATTATAAATATTATAATAACCTTGCTAATAAAAGCAAGGTTGTCAAAAATAGAGATAGACTCATTTGAGTGTTCCCCTCCACGGAAATCTTTAGTAAAAGGCGAAAGATTTATACGTTTTGAAGGGAAACCAGAGTAACTAATTATAGTTGTCCGACTCATATATGTATTCCACAAAAAATTTCGAAAGTGTGATTCATAAACATGAAAAGCGCCATCTAGTATCGATATGGTAAAGTAAGATTGTGATGTCATAAAATGTTATACTTGGTAATACAAGTCAAGGGGCAAAGCCACGAATGCTGCGCAAAAGCTGGCTAGTAAAGTCTTTCCTGTTCCAGCGCCCCACGCTTTTACAATCAAATTAATATTATAATTAAAAGCACATAGTTTACACTTCAGCCCAGAAATAGAGACAACTTGAACGATCCATAATTTATTTTTGGTTTTTACGTGCATTTATAAAAGCGTGTTTTTCTAGTTTTTTAAATCTATTAATTTATTTTATACTTTTTAGTCTTTGATATAACCTTGAAACCTGATCGTGTTCAAAGTCCATTACGTGGCCTTTCTCACAAGTGCAAACACGACTATGATACAATATTCCATCATGGAATGCCGGTGCCTATCTTCCGGCTTCATCATCAGACCTTGAAACCTAACCGTGGTCAAAGTTCATTACAAGACTTTTCTAAGAAATCCAAAAACCGCTATGATACGATGTTCCAGTTCATATCTTCCGGGTCCATCATCAGATCAGTTCGACAGTACCATATTATTGTATTGTCATCAGAACTACATACAGCTGCCAATTTTCATTACGCTACGATCCTTGGAAGATGGTTAAATTAACTACATATTTTAGATTCCACATAATTAGGTCCATTATATAGTTACATACAGGTCGACCTAATAAAAGCGTGTTAAAAATAGATAGGGTACAGTACAAGTTCAGTATTACATTTTATGTATTATTTATATAAACCTTGCTAATAAAAGCAAGGTTTTCAAAAATAGAGATAGACTCATTTGAGTGTTCCCCTCCACGGAAATCTTTAGTAAAAGGCGAAAGATTTATACGTTTTGAAGGGAAACCAGAGTAACTAATTGTAGTTGTCCGACTCATATATGTATTCCACAAAAAAAATCGAAAGTGTGATTCAGAAACATGAAAAGCGCCATCTAGTATCGATATGGTAAAGTAAGATTGTGATTTCATAAAATGTTATACTTGGTAATACAAGTCAAGGGGCAAAGCCACGAATGCTGCACAAAAGCTGGCTAGTAAGTCTTTCCTGTTCCAGCGCCCCACGCTTTTACAATCAAATTAATATTATAATTAAAAGCACATAGTTTACACTTCAGCCCAGAAATAGAGACAACTTGAAGGATCCATAATTTATTTTTGGTTTTTACGTGCATTTATAAAAGCGTGTTTTTCTAGTTTTTTTAAATCTATTAATTTTTTTTTATAATATTTAAGATTTAAGAAAAATTTTATACTTTTTAGTCTTTGATATAACCTTGAAACCTGCAGCCTAATTCACGTAATTTAAGACGCATCGATTAAGTTGCAGTGCAGTTGCAGTCAAGTTGACGCTTAGCGCCTAAACCGTATTCTTGTAATTTTTGAACTGCGCGTCTACTGCACGCCTACTGCGCGTCAACTTCACATCTCCTGCACGTAAGCTGCACGCCAGCCAAACATTTCTACTGCTATTTATTACTCTGTGTCAGTGTTGTCATATGAGAGAACAAATAAACCTAATAAATAATCAAATACAATTGATTCTTTTTCCATTAAAAAACGTGAAAGAATATTTTCTTAATATCCCAATAATGATTTTAATGATATTTCTTATAATAGAAAATAATGATTTGTGATTCATTTCACAAAAAACGTCATATGTTTCTTCAATTTGGCAGAATGAAGGTATTTTCTTTGCCTCGTAATGCAATTAGTAATAAAAGTGCCAAAACAAGAAGAGCGTCAATAGTGTCATTAATGAAAAATTCAAACTTCAAGGGGACTGCGAATGGTACTTAATTATTTTAAAGTATTGGATTTTTGGAAACTTATCATTTATGTTATTTAAGGTAACTAGTGGACGCCCGCAGCTTCGCTCGCGTAGTATTAGACCCATTAACGACGTCTGCCCGCGCTCGGGTTGCCCACTTGACTTCAAAAACGGCAAAGATTCATACTAACTTTGCACCCCCGTTTTACCCCCTTAGGTGGTGAATTTTCAAAAATCCTTCTTTAGGGGAGCACCCCCTACGTTATAAAAGGAATCCCTGTGCAAAATTTCTAGTTTCTAACCCTTATAGTTTAGGCCCTGCGTTGATATGTCAGTCAGTCAGTTTCTCCTTTTATATTTAAAGATTGATTATTGATTTCTATTGTAGGTACACATTAAAACTATTACCACTAAGTACCTAGGTGATATTGCATGTAATGCATTACCTAAATATATTTTTCTGACTATAAAATGGCTTCGACACCCAGAAAATGTGTCTCTATGAGACAGATGGAGCTAATTAGTAGGTACCTATAAGTAAATTTAATATCAAGGAAATAAAACACATTTTTACTTAACAATCTTAAAACCATATAATAAATGTATTACAGTGAACAAGAGGTTACACCAGCCATACAGCGAATTCGCCATCGCCTTCGTTCGTCGCATTCCTTCTCAATGGCTAGCCAGTAGCCACTGTCACCTAGAACATTGAAACATTTATGGATGGTTTTATTGTAAATTACTATTAATGTATACTATTTTAAGAGTTGATAGAAAAATTTATTTACCCAACAAAAATATCTTTAGTATCAAATTCCCAGAATTATTACCTTACAGATATATAGTATAAATACATATTTGATTTTAAAAAGATACATATAACCATCACATTCAGAGAAATATCTCTCCTCATGTTGGCTGGGTCTTATTATGGCAACATGGGTCCCATCAATACAGCCAATTACCCCGGATAGTGTTGAGTAGTACATACAAGAGGCACTTCATTTGTCCCGGACATGACGTAGAAATGTAAGAGGGGCTCAAAATTTTATTACGTACTACTTCAAATTTGTTGTCGCGGTACGTTCAACACACACAATGACGTTTAAAATAAATAATAATTATTACGTCAGTCACACATTGTAAGGTAGGACAATACAAGTACCAAGTCATTCTAGTTACTTCAAATGTATCGCGCGCGACGAACACCTCGTCTCATTTGAAGTGCGACATTGTAGTACAAATGTATCGCGCGCGACGAACACCTCGCCTCGTTTGAAATGGGACGTCGTAGTACAAATGTATCGCGCGCGACGAACGCCTCGCCTCATTTGAAGTGGGACATTGTAGCGGCTCAATACAAAAAAGAGGCTACTCTTACAAACTCATTTTTATTTCGTGTCCTACTCATCACTAACCCCGGATAGCTTAAAATTCCTATAAAAACTGAAAACCAAAAACTGAATTGGTAACTCTTTGAGTAATATATTATAAGTATGTAAAAAAAAGAACTAGGTACCATCTTTTTATTTCATCACGGGCTTCCCTTGTCATCGGGAACGTGACATTCAGTGAATATGTTCCTCATGCTCCGATAAGGCGTGTACGGATTCGCCGCTAGCCGCTAGCCTGCGTGTTCGCGCTGTAGGCTGCAGCCTGGCTATCTTGCTCATCGATATTGTTAGCTAAGGATAACATCCTCCACCCAAGGCGCAAACTCATTTTCACTAGATACAAATAAAATTAATTAGGTTAGAGGTTAGTTAGGTATTGTATTCAAAAGCAACGATAATTAACAATTAAAAATTATAAACGTCTATTAAATAATTAATCTTTTACTTACGAAATACAATTTTACTTAAACTTACTTCAAATATCCACAATTATCACACGTTTAATCGACAAAAGGCAGCAATGGGTAACTTATAGAAAGCGTCAACAAAACTGCAGAAAAACTCGTACCGAGATGACATTTAAAAGTCAAATGCATAAGAGAATACCGATTTTTCTGCGATCGGGAACGCGCTTTCTTGACGCGCAACAGTAGAATACCATTTTGCCGTCAAACAGCCGTCAAACACGCTCGCGTCACGCGAGCGTGTTTGACGGCGCTCGCAAAAGCCAAGAGAATACGGAATGTCTTCTTTTGATCGAAACTGCACTGCAACTGCACTGCAATCGAACTTGTTAAGTTACGTGAATTAGGCGGCTGATCGTGTTCAAAGTCCATTACGTGGCCTTTCTCACAAGTGCAAACACGACTATGATACAATATTCCATCATGGAATGCCGGTGCCTATCTTCCGGCTTCATCATCAGACCTTGAAACCTAACCGTGGTCAAAGTTCATTACAAGACTTTTCTAAGAAATCCAAAAACCTCTATGATACGATGTTCCAGTTCATATCTTCCGGGTCCATCATCAGATCAGTTCGACAGTACCATATTATTGTATTGTCATCAGAACTACATACAGCTGCCAATTTTCATTACGCTACGATCCTTGGAAGATGGTTAAATTAACTACATATTTTAGATTCCACATAATTAGGTCCATTATATAGTTACATACAGGTCGACCTAATAAAAGCGTGTTAAAAATAGATAGGGTACAGTATAAGTTCAGTATTACATTTTATGTATTATTTATATAAAGTATATAAACCTTGCTAATAAAAGCAAGGTTTTCAAAAATAGAGATAGACTCATTTGAGTGTTCCCCTCCACGGAAATCTTTAGTAAAAGGCGAAAGATTTATACGTTTTGAAGGGAAACCAGAGTGACTAATTATAGTAGTCCAACTAATATATGTATTCCACAAAAAATTTCGAAAGCGTGATTCAGAAACACGAAAAGCGACATCTAGTATCGATTTGGTAAAGTAAGTTAGTTTACAAGTTTAAAATGTGCAAATGAAAACTGTTATGATGATGATGATTATATTTTTTATAATTTATGTACTAACTAAACATGTAATGAAACTAAAGTATGTGTTGAACATGGAGAAAAAATTAAAAAAATAACTAGCAGAGGTTACAAATCGATAAAGATTTTTTATAAAATACGAGTAGGTA
Organism: Carterocephalus palaemon; assembly: GCA_944567765.1. Classification (NCBI taxonomy): domain Eukaryota; kingdom Metazoa; phylum Arthropoda; class Insecta; order Lepidoptera; family Hesperiidae; genus Carterocephalus; species Carterocephalus palaemon. The sequence goes on along the minus strand of OX155643.1, from coordinate 4,363,315 downwards.
TATATTTTTAATTTATGGTCTGCCTGTCTTAATTGCTTTCTTACCATTCTGTGTGAGTTTTGTAGAGCACAGCAATGTACTGATAGTGCAATTCTCCTTGGAGCTGCGCTGGAAAGACGCGACCACGCCATTAGCGGGCGTGGCCCGCACCGAGTCGCCCGCGCACGACGGCAAAGATAGATAGCTTGCTGAAACCAACCTGTAAGAACAAGGTTTATAGGTACGTAATTCAATATCAAAGTCATTTAACACCACCAAAGAGTTTTTAAGTACATGGACATACTTTTCCCTTCGAGCTAGAATAGAATATAAATAGAATAGAAAAAAAATAATACAATAAAACTTAAAATCTAAAATAAAAAACAAACATGATAGGTAATAAAAATACGAGGAGACAAAAAAAAAAACAATAATATGAAAATAACCTAAATTATATACCTAGATAAGATGTTGCCACCAGTGAAAAATTGGAGCGCACTCAGCTTATGCTTTGGCATAAAACCTAAGCTGCTGGTTTTCAGTGCGCCCCAGTTGAAGTAGTTTGGGCAGTGCTACGACGTGGAGCGCTTCAAAAAGATTGTGAAACGTCTCCTTCAAGGCAGGCAACGCACCTGTGATACCCCTGGTGTCGCACGTGTCCATAGACGACGGAGACTACTTACCATCAGGTTGCCCTTATGTCTGTTTGTCCGTCTATATTATTTAAAAAAAAACTGGACATACATAGTTGACATAGTGTGTAGGACATAGTTATTTTCAACGGTGAAACCAATCATTTAGCCTTGTCGAAGACTTTCGGAAGGCTTGAGAACATTCGACACTAGGTTGGCCACTAACCCCTCAACCAATCCCCATTGGAAGAGTGTGGTGGAGTATGTTCTAGCTAGACCCTCCGCAGATTTTTCTGTAGGGGAGACCCGTGCCTAGCAATCAGACGTCTTTGGTTTGCAGCTAGACAGACACAAATACACACAGACGGACACGCCAAACATATCTATATATATAAAAGGAGAAGGTGACTGACTGACTGACTGACTGACTGACTGACATATCAACGCAGGGCCTAAACTATAAGGGCTAGAAACTTGAAATTTTGCACAGGGGTTCCTTTTATAATGTAGGGGAGCACTAAGGAAGGATTTCTGAAAATTCACCCCCTAAGGGGGTAAAACGGGGGTGCAAAGTTAGTATGAAACTTTGCCGTTTTTGAAGTCTTTAGACGGGTAGACGTCGTTAATGGGTCTAATTCTACGCGAGCGAAGCTGCGGGCGTCCACTAGTACCTTATATTTACGTTCATATATACCTTTTTTCGTCGGGGGTTAAAAAGAAGGTACTCACTTGGAGGGGTCGTCGCATTTGTACACGTAGAGCTCGTGCGCCCCGTCCCGCAGCGTGGCGCCGCTCGCCTCCATCAGCCGCGCGAACGCGAAGCCGAACAGCTTGCGCTCGTTCTTATCCCTCGCTAAGTAAAACAATATTAATTCATTACTTTATTGGCTAGTCAACCCGGTCTTAAGTACAATAATATACGTTTATATATAGCGCTGTTTATGACAAAAGTTTACTACTGAAAATGTAAAATGTTTAAGTATGTAATTATATTCTACACCGGAACCTTTGAATTCGTAAGATAGAATAGAATATAGATTTTGTATATTTCTTTGCTTCGGGCGCGTTACGTTACCATAACACCTTATGGTTAAGAAGCGACTCCCAGGAATTGTATTGTAATTGTGAGTATTATAGGCCATTGAATGCTACTTAGCTAGATTATAAAAAGGCCATGCTCATTTACTTGCATCGATTCTATGTGATCTACAGAGTTAAGCATCGACGGACGCGGTCAGTTTGTGGATGGGTGACCGCTACTGGCAATCTTCATAGGGGGTACCGTGCTTCGGAGGGCACTCGTAAAATCTTTCCAATAGTAAATACAATCGTTAAGCCTTGTGGAAGACATTCAGGTGGCTAGAGAACATTTAACACTGGTTTGGCCGCAGCCCCTCCACCAATCCGTATTGGAGCAGCGTGGTTAAATATGCTCTAGACCTCCCGCAGCTGTGTCAGGGATTCACCTAATCGCTCGGGCGGCGTGAATCCGATCCCGGGTCTAACCGGCCCCCCACAAGAAAAACCGCGGCTACACACACACCCCCCACATACGAAGAAAGGGAAAGGGGAGAGCCCTTCCCCTCCCAACCAAACGCCCGGCACGTATTTACGTGCCGCGATTGGTAATTCGGCCTGGATGCCTCGCATCGCACCCTCCGGGCGTGACGACCACGCAGCTGTGTCAGTGGAGGACACCCATGCCCAACAGTGGGACGTCTATGGATCCATACTAATATTATAAATGTGAAAGTGTGTTTGTTTGTTTGTCCGGCTTTCACGTCGCAACGAAGCTATTACTATATGGTATGGTTTTTGTGTGTGGAGATAGTGAGGAGGGTGGAGAGTGACGTAGGCTACTTTTTATCGCGGTAAAACATCCTCATGGGAAGATATCGATGTTTTGCTATTTGCTAGATATTTAGTTCCGGATGTTGTTAATAGATGGCGTTGTCGTGTATGATAAACAACTCATTGTTAATTCCCTTTGACCACGCGGGCGGGGCCGCGGGTAAAAGCTAGTTGTAACTAAGCTAGCTATATAATTGTACAGTCTTACTAGAGCAGTGTCTGAACTCGATGCGAATTCGGTGCCGATTCCCCTCGCACCCTCCGGGCGTGACGACCACGCAGCTGTGTCAGTGGAGGACACCCATGCCCAACAGTGGGACGTCTATGGATTGTAACTAAGCTAGCTATATAATTGTACAGTCTTACTAGAGCAGTGTCTGAACTCGATGCGAATTCGGTGCCGATTCCCCTCGCACCCTCCGGGCGTGACGACCACGCAGCTGTGTCAGTGGAGAACACCCACGCCCAACAGTGGGACGTCTATGGATTGTAACTAAGCTAGCTATATAATTGTACAGTCTTACTAGAGCAGTGTCTGAACTCGATGCGAATTCGGTGCCGATTCCCCTCGCACCCCCCGGGCGTGACGACCACGCAGCTGTGTCAGTGGAGGACACCCATGCCCAACAGTGGGACGTCTATGGATTGTAACTAAGCTAGCTATATAATTGTACAGTCTCACTAGAGCAGTGTCTGAACTCGATGCGAATTCGGTGCCGATTCCCCTCGCACCCTCCGGGCGTGACGACCACGCAGCTGTGTCAGTGGAGGACACCCATGCCCAACAGTGGGACTTCAATGGATTGTAACTAAGCTAGCTATATAATTGTACAGTCTCACTGGAGCAGTGTCTGAACTCGATGCGGACGTGCGCGTGCGTGAACGTGTCCAGCGGCACGGTGAGCCGCAGCTGCTCGCCCCACGCCGGGCTGTTGTTGTGGTACAGCACCAGCGACTCGTACGACGTGGCGCCGGTGCCGCTGGCGCCCCATACGCATTCCTGACAACATTGTGTTTACACTCATTAATAACCATCACATCTATAAATATAATAAAACTCTAACGAGTCCGCGTCTCTACATTGAGTAAATCTTGAAAAAACCTAGCAGGGGTTGGCGTTAGTACATTGAATAAGTCTTGAAAAAACTTATTCAAACAAATCTATCATGAGTTGATAAGTATGATTACGAAAATATTTTTTTCCAATTTATTTTCTGTCAGTCTGTAATAAAACTGTCTTAAATGTTTAAATTTCGAATGATATAAAAAAAAATTGCGGAAAATCGCGTGTCAGCTGTTATTTTATCACATTAGTTTAATTTCTTCGTCTGTAGCAAACTTTTTATAGAAAAGTACTTTTCATAGTTATTTTGCGGAAATCCATTGTTATAATGTTTTAGTTACTAACTTTATAACAATTAAGAAAAAAAGTAAAGTAATTTTTTATCAAATATTATCCAATTCATTTGAAATTTGCAGTTATGGTTGTCTATCTAAAATCTAAATTGATTGAATATGTGTTTGACCGTTTTTCTGTGTTTTGTAAGATAAATAAAAAATATTGAATAACTGTAGTTAGGTATAGGTTTTTGAAGACACGTTCCAGAGTGAACCATTGTATTTTAGTCCTGGATTGAAGAATAATTACATCAATATGAATACTCCAATACAAATTTAACGTTTTTGTATTTTCTTTCAATATAAATAGGGTACGAAATGGTACTTATGGTATTTATTCGATACAAGTGTTACCAGTTAATTGAATAAATTATAGGATAGATGTTAGATGGTACATTTTGGCCTGGTAAATGTCGCTTAGAAAGGGTAATTTCTTAGAAAAGGATGTCTATATCTATCGGCGATGGCTAGGTGTAACCGAAACTGTTTTTTTTATGTGTAAGTTCACGCGATCAAAGCTGCAGGCGTCCACTATTAGTAAATAAGAGAAATCAACAAATTCTGGACTAAATTCAGAGGTATGAGGTTAAGAATTATTTAGCAAACTGACTAATTGATACTCACGCTTATAACCTGTCCAGTGTTATCGTGAACGTTGACCGTAGCGAGAACGTTCTTAGCCGTGCTCTTGCCACCCCTCTCGAACTCCGCCCTCTCTAACGTCAAGTAGAGGTCGTTTCGGACATCACCGGGCATTATGACGTCAGGGAAGCCCCGCTTCGCTGTCACGGTGGCCCCAGAAGCAACTGCTTCTGTTATGCTCCCCGAGTTTGTCAACAGACGCAGGGCTACCACCACGCCTGAAATGTTTATTAAATTATTTGTTACGACTAACATTACTAGAAATTAAAAGGTTATATTTCAACTTAAGGGTTAGAACAAGCAAGGAAATTCCCTACGTAAACAACAGCAAATTTTATTCTCGAGTGTAAGTAACATTTCAATACATTGGATGAAAAAGGTTAAATATTCTGTAATCTATTTGGTTAAATTAACTCACCATAGTTAGGCTGACCTGGTAGAATGTTGCATTTGTTCGTTTGTTTTCGAATAAGCATGTCGTGCAGTTGGTGGAAATCTTTTTCTTCGCATTGGTAAACCTATAAAGTAATTTTTAGCATTAAAACTTGAATATTTTTTTACCACAGTTGGGATTCGAACCTGCTCATCAGTACTGGGCATGCTCTAAAGGCATGGTCGTGGGCATGGTCATACTATAAAGTAAAGGATGAGATTTAAGTGGTCTTCAAGTAGTCCGTGGTCTTAGTTACTTTACTTGCATACATTCCAGAGCTCAAATACTAACTTGATTGGTCCTATTTACCGATCATAATCTGACAGACGGATACATTAACTATTCACATATTATTGGTAATTTTACAAACCCCAGTATGTGATTGATTGCCTTAGTTTCTTAGCAGTTGATGATAAAAAACTCATTCTTATCAAAGACACAAAATAACATAAAACGGTTGTCATTTTGAAACCACCCTTACTCAGCTATCTTATTATTACCACCTACAAAGGATGTAGGTAAGGTACCTGTATTTATAGCACCATATATAAAACATAAACAAATAGCTAGCCTGAGCGTACAATATTTTCTTTGTGATCGTACATTAATTTTCTTAGTCACTATGTTTGTTATTCATATCTATACGCTTGGCCATAAACTGACAAACAATAGAGATTTCCTAAACAATTCCTTACTTAATGTACAAATATAGAATTTCTGATTATCTGTGAAATATACATATATGATGTCCGCAATTATGATAAATGTAAATATTTTGATATTTCACGCTTAAATTTACGTATGTAAACACGTAAGCAAAACAAATGACATGCGTACCATAAGTATGTAATTACTCATAGCTTTACACCATCTTGTATAGTAAGCATAATTATTAAACTGTAATTTGTTATGTTAGCATACCTATTTAAGCCTGCTGAATATGAACATTTAAACAAAAATAGATTAACTTTCACATTTGCTCTCTATGTAAAAATAAAAAAATTTTGTAAATGTACCTTTTTACAGAGGAATTATTATAAAGTATTATTATAAGTAAATATTATTATAAGTAATTATTATGTATAAAGAGGAAAATTAAAACCGTCGAGACAGGGCTGCGAGGCGGTACGGAGTACCGCAAGTTACCCATTAGCGCTTCACTTAATGGGTACTCTATACTACAGGGCTAACGTGTCGAATTTAATACATACTATTTTTAGCGAGTATTCTTATAAGTGTATTCATCACGTACAAGTAATTTTGAATAAAAAAAAGTTACTACTGTCTATCTGTCGTATTCACTTTATTTATTTCTCAAATAAAATAATTATTTTTACTTGGGCTTGTTAAACTGTGATGTTAAATTTTGGGCTGCACTTACAACACATGCCTAGGTCTACCGCAGGGGTGCAGCAAACGACCACACAGCTCCCACCCATCCTATGCCGCCCATGACACCCATGAAATGTATTGCATTTCCATTGACATCAAAGGCTATAAACTAATGCAGCTGCGACCCATAGACATTCCACTGCTGGGCAGGATCTCCCAACAGACATCTGCGGGAGGTGTAGAGCATACTCCACCACGCTGCTCCATTGCGGATTGGTGGAGGGGTTAGTGGCCAACCCAGTGTAGATGATGTCAGTGATGTTATATTGAAAGTAGGTGTTAATCTACTTCAATATAACATCACCGCATCACAGCCACTTTTCACCAGTTATGTTTAGGTCCCATGCAATAGGTGGTGAACCTATTGCCTTACACCGGGAACAAATCCAACCTAAGAGCTGCTACCGAGCATTTCACGTCAGAAAAACGCAATAGTTGTTGCCGGGAATCGAACCATGGACCTCTAGCCGTCGCTAAGCTCATTAAAGATTTAAAAAAAAACTCACCTTAAAAGTGTACTCCTTCTCAGCCGGCTGCTGGCCGGTCTGTCTCAGGAAGTCGGCCAGCGACAGCACGCCCGCGCCGAGCGGCCGGCGCGCCACCGGGCCGCGTCTCTCCCCCGTGCCGCTGTTGCCGCTGCCGGCGCCCGACCAGCGACCCACGCGGACCACCCACGCGACCAGCCACAGCTCGCGGGACAGGTCTGTCGTCGACAGGTCCTGGAAGATTACGAGGATGCTGAATAGGTAGTGGTAATCTTTATTCATTCAAGCGGTGACAGCCCAGTCTATCGGTCGGCTATCGAACTTGCCTCTCACTCGAGCTGTACGGGTTCAAACCCAAGCGGCACGCATCTATGACTTTTCTAAGTTATGTGCGATTTATGAAATTAAATGTCACTTGCTATTACGGTGAAGGACACATCGAGGAAACCTGTATGCGTGAGAGTTCATCATAATGTTATCGAAGGCATATGAAGTCTGCCAATCTTCTGCACTTGGCCAGCGTGGTGGATTAAGGCGTAATCTCTTCTATTCTCAGAGGAGACCCGTGCCCAACAGTGGGACAAGGAAAGGGTTGTGATGATGATGATGAATCTACATTCAGTTCATTCGGTTGCCTTGGATAGGGGATAGTCTACTTAAAGTTGAAGACCAGGTAGATCCAGTGTAGGGCACAGCGCTAGAGACGCACCGGCGTGTTCTAAAAGAGATCCCGGAGTCCTCCTGTAGTGACGAGGTAGGCCACCGAGTGAGTTTTAGTCGGTCGGTACCAATTCCATTGCTTTTGCTGCACTCGTTGTCGCACAAAATGTATCAACCGACCGACAGTTAAGTCATACCGGTTTCCGCCGGTAAATAAATCGTTCTAGTTATCATCTTAAGACAACAGTCGTTAAGCCATGTCAGAGGCCATCGGAAGACCTAAAAACTTCTGAAAATCTGATAGGCTACTAATCCATTCGCTAATCCCCACAAAACCAGTGCAACACTGCAGTGGAACATAGGTGGCTTAGTTCAGCATGTGAACCGGCGGCGGTAGATAGGAGAGGGGGGCACCTTTGAACACTTTTTAGTTAGTCAATTATAATCAGGATGTATTATCTATATATATAAAAGAAAGTCGTGTTAGTTACACCATTTATAACTCAAGAATGGCCGAAGCGATTTGGCTGAAAATTTGTCGGGAGGTACCTTAGACCCGGGGGACTGCTATAGGATACTTTTTACACCGTTCCGTTTTATTTTATTTTTTAGTGACAGTTGATACTTTGACAATTTGGAATTTTTGATGTCGACCAGTTGATGTGTTTGTTTTACAGAGTACATTTTAAATGTTTCTTTCGAGTTTCTATTAGCTTATTGTGTCGATATTATCATTAACAATACCATGCTTCGACCAAGACAATCAATTCTTTTCCGACAAAGCCGGAATCCACCTAGGATTCGAAACATTGCGAATCAAAGGGCACGTGAAGAGCGCCGCGTTAGTATGGCGACTTCGTGCTTCTCAATCACGAGCAAAACGAAGCAGCCACTGAAACGGCTAGGTTGGCACTGCGAAATCGTGGATTAAAGCTCAGAGATCAAGAACTAGATAATTTTAGAAGAACAAGAAAAAATTTATCAAGTACCTACTGATTTGAATCGAGCAGCATTTCAATACGATTTCAGAACTGATTACTGTCCGCCACCTGAACCATTACCTACATTCATTGTTTCTTGGCGAAACACCAGAATCACGACATTTTCTAGCAAACATTCGAAAATATAATAGTTGTTTCCAAATGACCTGATTTGGGGTAGTCATTATGGAAGAACGAGGATTTAATCCGACATTAAAGGTATGTATTAATTTATTTAATTTTTGTACTTACAAAGAATAAAGTAGAACATTAACATACTATAATTATTACTATGTTATGTATGCAAATTATAAAATCTATATATATAAAAGAAAGTCGTGTTAGTTACACCATTTATAACTCAAGAATGGCCGAACCGATTTGGCTGAAAATTTGTCGGGAGGTACCTTAGACCCGGGGGACTGCTATAGGATACTTTTTACACCGTTCCGTTTTATTTTATTTTTTAGTGACAGTTGATACTTTGACAATTTGGAATTTTTGATGTCGACCAGTTGATGTGTTTGTTTTACAGAGTACATTTTAAATGTTTGTTTCGAGTTTCTATTAGCTTATTGTGTCGATATTATCATTAACAATACCATGCTTCGACCAAGACAATCAATTCTTTTCCGACAAAGCCGTAATCCACCTAGGATTCGAAACATTGCGAATCAAAGGGCACGTGAAGAGCGCCGCGTTAGTATGGCGACTTCGTGCTTCTCAATCACGAGCAAAACGAAGCAGCCACTGAAACGGCTAGGTTGGCACTGCGAAATCGTGGATCAAAGCTCAGAGATCAAGAACTAGATAATTTTAGAAGAACAAGAAAAAATTTATCAAGTACTGATTTGAATCGAGCAGCGTTTCAATACGATTTCAGAACTGATTACTGTCCGCCACCTGAACCATTACCTACATTCATTGTTTCTTGGCGAAACACCAGAATCACGACATTTTCTAGCAAACATTCGAAAATATAATAGTTGTTTCCAAATGACCTGATTTGGGGTAGTCATTATGGAAGAACGAGGATTTAATCCGACATTAAAGGTATGTATTAATTTATTTAATTTTTGTACTTACAAAGAATAAAGTAGAACATTAACATACTATAATTATTACTATGTTATGTATGCAAATTATAAAAAAAATATTTATAAATCAGTAATACTGACTTTGCTTTTGATTTTGTAGATACAAGGACAGACAGATTTACCATTGAATCGGATCATTACAACCTCTCGAAGATGCACAAAATATTTTTTTACAATTATACTGCATGGGCAACATGATCGACGTCAAGAGATTCAGCAATGAAAAGAGCAATAAACAAGATCTGCAGCAAATACTTCATGAACTTCATGCGTTGGTCAGGTTGTTCAAGAGTGCTTTGGAGCGCATGACAAAGGAGGACTACAAAGTGGTGATCAGAGCGGTTAAACATATAAATAAATGGAAAATAAAGAATCATTAAAATAATTAATTTGTTTTATTTATATTATGTACAGTACTCCCAAATTAATAATGCGCATAGAAATCTTCGTTACTGTTCGGCAAAGGTCGTATTCCCCGAGCGTCGGAAGACGATATGTGTATAGAGTGGTTAAGAGCATTTTCTTAAAAATGGTTTTCAAACACAGGTTTACATTAAAATCTAATCATTATAATCTCAGTTCAAAAGTATTTACAGCACTGATCATTCCAGAATAATATTAAAATTACAAATAATTAATCAGAATCAAGGAGGATCTCTATTCCTGACATCCTAGATTCATCAGAACTTTCATTATGCTCTTGTTCATTTACACTTTCCCCACTTGTATTGGGTGATAGCACCCGTGTAAATAATCATTTCATCGGAAAAACTATCGATTCTTGGGTCAAATTTTCTATATTCATCTTCGCATTTAACAGCGTGATTACAAACTTTTTTCCATTCTTCTGATCCTATATTATTGATTTTTTCTAATATAGCATCTTTAACTGACTTGACAGTCATTGCAATATTTTTTTTGGCTACGTGATGCTTTATTTGGGACCAAATATTTTCAATGGGGTTAAAATCGGGATGATATGGTGGCAATCGTATAATTTTATGCCCATGTTCCTCCATTATACGGTCTATGGCGAATTCTGTATATTTTTCTTTATGACTTTTAATAATTTCATACAAATCGGGTTTCAGTTTCTTTGGGTCATGCGGAATGTTGTGTTGTTGTAACAAAACGATTCGATGGTTTTATTTATTTCCATCGCCAACAGTTAGTATGTTATTTTACAAAATAAACTATTTCAATTTGAGTAAGATAATTAAAGTTGAAATTAAATTCACCTTTGAAAACAAAACCAAGAAGGGTGTGTAATAGCAGCTCTTTAAAATTCACCAGTATATAAAGACGACTGACGGACCTTTGACTGACCGGCGACAGCCGCCGACCAACCGAATTGTTTTCAATTTTTTCACATGATTTGACATATGACTTTGACTCCTGTTTCTTTCGAACAAGGTGCAAAATGCAAGTGCATTGTTGAGGGCTTTACTCCGATTCAATGATTCGGGTGTTTCCGGGAATACGACAATTAGCGAAGATTTGCATGCGCATTATTAATTTGGGAGTACTGTAAGTACTATGCTATTAAAAATAAAATCAAAAATATACTCATTTATTTCCTGCGCGGAACAAAGTTCGCGGGGTTAGCTAGTATTTTATAAATAGATATGGGGTTTATACTAAATAATAAAAATGATATTTGTTTATTTTGAACCATCAAACTAACGCAATTTACATTTTATTAAAAACCTTATTTTGTTAAAATCTGCCCCACCTGCGGGGCACTATTGAAACCCCTAGGGGCAGTATTGAAAAACCAGGATAAAATAAAACCCACGTAACTTAGAATATAATCAACACTATATTTAAGTTATTTACATCTTATATTATCATTGAACACAGACACTAGTTATTACTTAAATAAATTGTATAAAACTCTAAACAGTCTGGGGCAGTCTTGAACAAGATTAAACTAACTTATTATTAACTTTACTTTACTCCACCAATCCGCATTAGAGCAGCGTGGTGGAGTATGCTCTAGACCTCCCGCAGAAGTGTCTGTGGGGGAGACCCGTGCCCAGCAGTAGGACGTCTATGGGTCGCAGCGATTATTAACTTAGCCATAGTTGACAACACACAATACAGCTCTTTCGGCATCGTCTTCATTCACAGAATTTTCTTTTTTCTTTTTGTAATTTCTTACCATGATGACTGAAACAAGAAACCAATTAAAAATTAAAAAATCTCACGATGGGTGCGTATTTACTTGGTTAGGTACCCATAAGGGCACTTTATTCAAAAGTGCCCCAGCATTTTTTTTCAAATCTGCCCCAACACCACCTTGCATAAATAAACATCTCTGGACAAAAAACTTACTTGAGTTCAAATTAATTTTCATTTGTAATACTCGGGATATAATATAAACAACGCAATAAAATAATAACAACTTGAAAATAACACTTACCTTGTCAGTAATTTGCTTACACATAAAAAAAAATTTTTTTACTCAGAACTTCGTAAACAAACTGGGCGATGATTTTCAAAATGACACTGATATTGGCGTTAGTTGGGAACTGACAGATGTTTAGGTTGGTTTTACCAGTATTAAAATGGTTTCAGAGGTTAGGAATGATAAAGGATCCGTTCATAAAACAGATAATTCAAAACTGCCTCTGTTCCAAACTGCCTCCCTCTCCCTAAATAATGCATTGAGGTTCATTAAGCATATACAAATACCATTTAAAGAAAAAGAAAAATAATCTGAATCTAAATCTCGAGCTCTGCTTCAGCGCAAACGAAGCTTAAACGATTGGTCAGCCCAAGCAAAATATCGGGTTAAACTTACAGCAAAAAGGGTGCTATTCGCGTGCAAGCGGTCCACGTAGTTCGAAAACCCGTCCCTTGCTATCCTCACACGAAACCGTTCAGACAGTGGTTGCGCTCGCCTCGCGTCGTGTAACCAAAGCAGGAGCTCCGCTTCGTCCCCGCCGGCGGTGTGGCCAAAGTCGCGCATACTGCACATGAGGTGATGTGACTGCGCTGTGGTGGTTGGTGTGGTGGAGTTGTTCGTGAGAGTGCCTGAGTTGAAACTGCTTCCTGAGCCACCCGCGCGACGTAGCGTGCCACGACACTGAAAAAAATTGGATGGATTCCTCTTCAATCATAATCATAGCGATTCCAATGATATGATAATAAAATATATCTTATGTTGTTTTGTATATCAACGGCATCAGCCAATTACATTATAGCAATAAAGGAAAAATAAATATGAATCAAAACAGCATACATCGCATAATCTGCGTTTCAGTGATGCCTGACGACATTTGTGTCAGAAGTTATTACGTGTCAGAGATAGCGCCGATAAAATAGAATGATTCAACGGCCTTGTCCGGCCCAGTATGGTAGCCCTTTACAAGTAACCCTGTCATCAGCGTGACCTGGATTACCAACTCTAGGCATCAACAACTAATTCAGCATTGTAAATTTTCACACTTTCGAAGATTCAGGATGATATCCTTAAATAGAAATCCCGACAAGTTAAAGTTTACATATTAAAATACAGTTATTTATGTCACTAAATTAATTCAAGAGGAATTGTCGTATAACCGGTAAGTACCGTTGTTTCGAATAGGCATAGACAGATTGCAGGATTAGATAAATAAACGGATACATCATAAGGCTTCATGCCATAACAATTTTATACTCGCGACTTTGTACGTGTGGATTTTCGATATCATCACATTTATGCTACCGTTCTATGATCTATCCACAAAAAAGGCGCATGGTGGCGTATACGCAGATGCATAAATTATGCATTTCGTTACTGTGTCATCGTCAATACATATCACAGTCAAGATTAATATACCTACTATACTTTGTAAATAAATTATATACTGATGGGTGACCGCTAGTGGCAAAAAAATTCATGGACGCTACCGTGCTTCGGAGGGCACGTTAATCCGACGATCCCGGTTGTTTTCAATGCAGTCGTTAAGCCTTGTCGAAAACCTTCGGGTGGTTTGAGTACATTAGACACTGTGTTGGCCACTATCCCCTCCACCAATCCGCATTGGAGCAGCGTGGTGGAGTATGCTCTAGACCTCCCGCAGCAGTGCTTGTGGGGGAGACCCATGCCTAGCAGTGGGACGTCTATAGTTCGCGGCGATATACTATTTTATATTTAACTTTTACCGTCTGACAGATTCTCAGAAAATGCTTTTAAGCGTATATTTCATATTACGCAATTGAAACAAAACCCAGTGAATCCGTATGTTTATATTATGTATTAAGTTCGATGTATCGACTTACTGCTGCAGCCCTCTCCGCGCTCTCGACGTGGACCCTGTATAACTCCACCAGGCTTATGTCCTCCGGGTCAACGGCTTCTGCTCCACGTCGCGGCACCAGCTCCAAGCCCAGCTTTCTGTTAACAACATTGGTAAAATTTAAATCATGCAGGTAACCTTTTGCTTACGTATAACGCGTCTAAAATATCATGGTCCGATGACGTCACAGAGACGTGCTTATATAGTTTACAAAAGAAGTTAACGTCTTACGTCGTGAGGTGAAACGAGACTAACTCGTACATGATTTTCGTCACTTGCAGTACAAACAAGGACCAACGCGGGGAGGAGTCTCATGTTATTGTGCATACGATACATAGAAAGACTAAAAGGTTTCCAACCCTCTCAATCTGAGATAGACTTGATGAGTAATAGTCGACAGCGTCATGTTAATAATTTCATAGCTACAGAGTGAATAAAAAAGCTACAGACATAGTATAACGGATATTAAAACGAGAGTATATTAAAACGAGTAGGATAACTTCACACAATAGATACTCATAGTTTGCCATCTTGTACGAATACGATAGATAAGCAAGACAATCTAGCATTCGGGAAGTAATGGACGATTTGTTTATAAAATCTATGATTTTGTAAATGCCTTATTTAAAATAAAATAAGGCATTAAAATAACGTAAGAAAAAGCGGACTACACGGTCTATCTTAGAGACGCGGGTAAGTGTACCGTACTTATTATCTTCTATCAACTGGTCGCGGGTCGCATGATCTAAGAACTGTGCTTTGCTTGTGTATCAAGTAGATACCTATGAAATTGACCCAAATAAAGTTATTATTATTATTATTATCATCTAGTATCTAATATCTGTATGCGTGTGAGTTCACTTGTGGTAGGTAGGTACTTCAATATCAAAATAGAATCAGTCCTACGAGTCGTCAAAAAGTAGGCTATTAATTCTCCTACGGGGTCGAAGTTAACTTACTTAACTTACTAATATACAGGGTTATTGGTAATTCGACGTATTCCCGTTAGGAGGTGATAAGGGTGACTATATGTGATAATTTTAACCCCCATATGCATTATGCAAAAGTGAACCATTTTCGAGTTATCAAGCTTTTTAGCTTTTTTCAAAATAAGTCAAAAATGCAACTTCAAAAATTTATTTAAAAAAAAGTATCAATTTAAATCAATTTTTTTCTTCTGATTTATAAAAACGATTAAACAATGGTTATTTATCAACGATAAAACTACAATTATCGGTCCAACTTTAAAAATGCGAGACGATTAACGATACTACTTCAATATTTTATGATATTTTTGTCCACTAAAATGCCTTAAAAACAAAAAAAAACTTATATCAAACTTGGCTTGCAGATTATTTTAAAAACATAACCGTTTTCTTAGCTTTCCAACAAGGCATAACAACTATGAACTTATTTCAAATAAACTGAGAAAAAACGATCACAAAGGAAGCAGGCGGAAATTTGTATTCGAAATAAACTTAAGATCGTTCTTTGAAATGTCCAAAAAATTAATTAAAGACAATGCCCATTGTAAATAAAACAAAAAATATAAATTTAAAATTAAATTTAGAACCAGCAAAAGTTTAGTAATAATAACAATTAATAATAAATAAGTAACAATTAAGACATTTTGTAATTTAGCCCAATTAAAGTTCTTGCTCAAAAGGACTTCCCCTATTGCATACACAGTCTCATTCTTTTTCTGAGGTGTTAGTTAACCACCGTAGTAGTCAAATTATTCTGAATCACATTAGGTGCGTTTATAATTTTTGTGTTGAGTTCTACCGCGGATAACACAGGCGAGACGTCGTAAACTAGGGATTTCATGTGACTCCAGACATAGAAATCAACCGGGGTTAAGACTGGACTCGTCGTAGGCCACGGAATTGGTCCTGGTTAATACCGGAAGACCCCCAGTTCATGTTGTTAATTACAAAGAGGATATGTGCAAGAATTTATCGATGAACCAATTTAGCTCGCTCACAATTTTTTTTTACTAATGAAATGCTAGAAGACGTGCCTTTGGCTATAAGGCAAAACATGATATACTAGCAAGACGGATGTCCTGAAAATGTGATTCAGAATAATTTGACTACTACGGAGGTTAAGTAACACCTCAGAAAAAGAATGAGACTGTGTATGCAATAGGAGAAGTCCTTTTGAGCAAGAACTTTAATTGGGCTAAATTACAAAATGTCTTAATTGTTACTTATTTATTATTAATTGTTATTATTACTAAACTTTTGCTGGTTCTAAATTTAATTTTAAATTTATATTTTTTGTTTTATTTACAATGGGCATTGTCTTTAATTAATTTTTTGGAAATTTCAAAGAACGATCTTAAGTTTATTTCGAATACAAATTTCCGCCTGCTTCCTTTGTGATCGTTTTTTCTCAGTTTATTTGAAATAAGTTCATAGTTGTTATGCCTTGTTGGAAAGCTAAGAAAACGGTTATGTTTTTAAAATAATCTGCAAGCCAAGTTTGATATAAGTTTTTTTTGTTTTTAAGGCATTTTAGTGGACAAAAATATCATAAAATATTGAAATAGTATCGTTAATCGTCTCGCATTTTTAAAGTTGGACCGATAATTGTAGTTTTATCGTTGATAAATAAACATTGTTTAATCGTTTTTATAAATCAGAAGAAAAAAATTGATTTAAATTGATACTTTTTTTTAAATAAATTTTTGAAGTTGCATTTTTGACTTATTTTGAAAAAAGCTAAAAAGCTTGATAACTCGAAAATGGTCCACTTTTGCATAATGCATATGGGGGTTAAAATTATCACAAATAGTCACCCTTATCACCTCCTAACGGGAATACGTCGAATTACCAATAACCCTGTATACATAATAATATACTTTGTCTGAGCTGAGGTACCTATCTACGGAAAGGTATGGATGCCACAAAATTCCTTGTAAAAAAAAGCGTACCTACACCTCGAACGGCACACCGTGCGAATATTGTGAATCACATAATGAGGCATTCCAAGAATGAATGGACATAATACCTACCGGATATAATTTCAATGTTGGACAACATTTATTTAAAATCGTTAAATTATTGCTCGTTTCGCGTAGAAATCAAACTTGAATAATAAAATAGTCCAAATGTGGGGCAAAGAAAGGATAGTGGTGATGTGATAACTGATATCACATTTAGGAAAAGAGTACCAACATTGATGATAACTCCATTTGGGTAGGTGTACATTTGATAAAATATTCCCGAGATTATGCAGCTTTAAGGTGCATTTTGAGACAAAAAATAATTCCCATGGCATTAGCGCCAGGGCCATATGCAAATGCCTCCAATCTTAGCGTCCGTCCTTAAATCGCATATCCTGACGTTAAAGATAGCAGAACAAATATAATGATACGTTAGCCGAAAAGCTATTCGTAAAACCAAATTAGATAAACGTATAATCGGTCAAGTAGCTGCCATTGTATAAGGAGCTTTCAGTCAGCTAACGTAGCTTATGTGTTAGCATATCAAGAATACGACTTGTTTTTGAAAACCAACCTTATTGTTTCTTTTTTAATGGCAGAAACTAATCGACAACGTTTTAAACTTCTAAATAAAAGTATCTTAAATAAAATACACTCGTTTCACACAATGACACGAAGGTAATAAGATTAGAGACGTAATATGAGCTTACCTACTATGGATGTCAGAGACTGATATATATACATAGATATTTTTAAGAGGTACTTATATTTTATAGATATTAACATCCAGACAGACTATTTTTAATAGATATTAACATCCAGACACAGAACAAACACAAGAGTTCGTCAACTAAAGTTCGACACAGAATACTCCTGGCACAGAATGTAGGGTCATACCGATTGCGCGAACGGTCCAGTCGGTTACTTCGTTTAGATGTGTAGGTACATGAAAAGCAGAAGTTATTTAATAAATGAAAATAATAAATTGAAAATATTAAAAGTTTAATATAAGTACACATGAGTTAGTCTATTATACCTAAAATATCTTTTTTTTTCTGTATCTTTATTTTCTGTTCAGACAAAGTGATAAAGAACATTTTCATTTCCAATGGAGCTTAGGTACTTTCTTGGCTTCTTACACATTTAATAGTACAATATGTACTCACATCAATTTATAACCGATCTTAACAATGGCGAAGGAGTTTGATTTGGATGCATGCATCAGAAATCAGAAAGGTCGTCGGACCAGTTATTAAAGTGACAATGGACCACTTCTGGCGCGAATTGTGAAACATCGCCAGAGGATATGTGACGAAATTATAACAAACTTGTTCTTACAGACATACTCGTACCTGGCGAAAAATTTTACTTCTGATTTCAGAGGCATAATATTTCTAGGTACTACTTGTTATTCATCTAGCAGGAATCCCTTAGTAAACGATTACTTAATTCCTTTATTTACTTTATTTACAAAATAACTATGAAATAAAAACAAAACTTTAGCAAGAGCGTTTTCTATAAGTAATAACACCATGTTTTGGTAACACGTAAGATAATCATAGAAATATTTACAATCATAGAAGCCAAAGCCATGGTGTTTGCTTTGTTGTGCATGGGACAGGTTGCTAAACCAGTTATTCGAGCGACAATGTTGCCTAGCACTCCGGCACTCTTTGCCACTCGGTATGTATCCAGCCAGGATACTTCCTATTTTATAGGATGTCCACAAGCCAGTCTCTGAAACCTAGAAATATAAATCAGGTCTCGTAAAAGTTGACCTAAGATATCTACATCCAGACACAATCCTCTATGTTATGAAAGAATCGATATTAGCTTAGTAGTAACTTCATGAGACAAATAAAAAAGGTCAATTTCACTCGACAATTGTATATCGTCAACGTATATACTCGTATATGTACGAGTAGATACCTAACTATTGCCTATTGCATCAATTTATTTTCTGTCTTAATACCACAAATCTATCACTCTTAATACCACAATCCTCTATGTTATGAAAGAATCGATATTAGCTTAGTAGTAACTTCATGAGACAAATAAAAAAGGTCAATTTCACTCGACAACTGTATATCGTCAACATATACTCGTATATGTACGAGTAGATACCTAACTATTGCCTATTGCATCAATTTATTTTCTGTCTTAATACCACAGAGTACCACAGCCCGACATTGGTCATCAAAATTGTCCAATCACTACCTAGTTATACAAACTCTATAGCAAAGTAATCCTAATCTGAATGTTATGACTGGCACTTGTACCTACTAAGTATCAACTTTATCGTGTCGATCAGACGAAAGGTTTTAAACAGGCGAGCCCCGACAGCTTTCTTCCAGTCATAAGAAACCATCCAAGAATTTGCACTTAATAAATTTGAAAACGAGTTGACCATCGACACATCACATTATACATGATAACTGCTGGATAACTGTCATTGTTTGAAATATTAACGAAATAAAGCAGACGTGCGGCCGGTGCCCGGAGCGACATCGACGCGGACTGGTAAATCAAGTTTTGCAGCGTGCGGCTGAGGCGCATCGAACTTCGAAACGTTGACCATTCAACAAACATTAGTTACGAGTTGCTACCCGGCTATTGATTCCTTTGATAGATTCATATAAGACAACCAGAGGACCTGAGGACCTAATGTATATCATCACAACCCTTTCTTTGTCCCACTGTTGGGCACGGGTCTCCTTTTAGGATGGGAGGGATTAGGCCTTAGTCCACCACTCTGGCCAAGTGCGGATTGGCAGACTTCACATGCCTTCGAGAACATTGTGAAGAACTCTCAGGCATGCAGGTATCCTCACCGTTATAGCAAGTCACATTTAATTTCTAAAATCGCACATAACTTAGAAAAGTCATTGGTGCGTGCCGCAGGGGTTTGAACCCGGACCGCTCGAGTGAGAGTCGAGTTCGATATCCACTGGGCTGTCACCGCTTGTAATGTATATACCTACAAACATGCAATCAAGTTTTCAGTTAATACCTACTCATCATCATCTTTGCATGCATGGGTCTCCTCTTCGAAAGAGAAGTGTAATTCCACCACGCTGCGCTGGCTGGTCTTATGCTAATAACACTACGCAATTTCAGACGAAGAAAGATGTAGCAGTGTAAAGAACATCACCAAATTAGTATGTATAAAAATAATGCAACCAACAGTGAAACCAAAATCATGAAATAATGCTGATGGATGGAAGATCACACACAAGAAAGAATTTCAAATGCAGAAGAAAACTTCAAATCCAAAATTTGATTTACTTATCACTGGGAGGACGAAAATCGCACCGTGGAGTGGAGTCTAGATTTGCAACAACAACCACTTGTTATCAATTGGATTTCATCAAAATCAATATCAAAGTGTGTCTCTGTCGTCCCTTTATTCCATGGAATTATTCTGAAGACCATATACTGCTATGTGCAACACAATCCGATGTCAAGTTTGAGGTAATGAGTATTGAGCTGTGGACGTTAGCAGATACACGTCTCTAATTACAATTCATAACAATTGAATGACTCATTTCAGTAAGTTGAGATGGAGAAGTTGTTTCTAGGCACGACTTGAACAGAAAATGCTGACGTATTATACTAACTAATGCAAGCTTTTCAAGCTTTAATTGTGTCATGCATGGAAGCGCAACATCAATTAAGAAAAAAAGTATTTTATGCACGTTGACGTTGAATACCTTTGTAGGTACAATACAACGTAACGCAAGCAAAAACCGTGTGAGTATACACTGTTGTTTATTAATTACGAAATTAAAAAATGAATTTTACAACTCAGTCTACAACTTAATTAGTCTTTAGATAATAATGGGTGAAATATGTAGCACAATTAACTCACTGAGTTACGAGTAGTTGAATCTGTGTGACTATAAGATAAAGACAAAGGTTTGTCTCGTGACTAAATTAAAAGTAGTGTATTATGTTATAATGACCATCGCTGGTTGTTGTTTAAACCATCATCTGGGTATTATTTCAGGATTCATCCCATTTCATTGCCCCTTTTATTCCCAAATGAGCTAAACTGCGGTTTCACTGGAAAAAGTTGATAAATGTTGTTCAGGGTATGTACCTGTAACTATACTGGTACCTACAGTATAAAAAAAAAAAAAAGCCTTTATTATTTCCTGACAGATTATATATGTACATTCGGAAGAAAATAAAATGCGTAGTGAGATTATATATTAATCTGCAGGAACCCCTCCGCAGGTGAACGCTTCCTCTAAAGATGCCCAGTTTTCTCTACTCTCAGTTTCTCTGGTACCTACAGTACCAGAACTTTATTACATTTAATCCACCAGAATCACTACACACAATTGTAAAAAAAAGTATGTAGAGTTATTCTTAATCTAATAAGAATTCATATTCTACATGCTAGCTAGCTAGCTCCATAGACATCCCACTGTTGAGCACGGGTCTCCCCAGACTTAATAATTGTTTTTACAATTGAAAACAACCAAGACTGACCAGGGCTTGACGTGCCCTCCGAAGCACGATAGCGCCCATGACATTAGCCCATCCACAAACCGTCGTTACTTAACTCGGTCGATACATACGACAGACGCGAGCCATTGGGCTATGGACGATTCACATAGAAAGCGATATTTAGGTCAAATGATACTAACCTACTTGTATCAGATATATTCAAATTTGTTCAGACTTCAAATGATACTAACCTACTTCTATCAGATATATTCAAATTTATTCAGACTTACTAATGTCTCACTCATTCCGAATCATTAAGGCCGTAAGTGTGGTGCCATTTTCTTTTTTTTTTATTTCAACTCCGAGGAGCAGGCAGCGTGAAGAATGGTCTGCGTTCCTAACCAATGACAGGCCGGTGTGGCCGACAGAGTTGACCTCAGCTTGAGGCATTTAGGCACCTTCACTATAGCCAAAGATAATTGGGCGATTTTTATGGAATACCCACTTGAATGTTTGTAATTTTATGTCGTCAATCATTGGTTGTTAAATGGGTTTGAAGTTACTTCTGAAGCTTATTTTACACCATACTCTTCGACACGTAACTCAAATACCAACCTAACTTATATTAAGCTTTATCTTAAGCTAATTTTAAGAAACTATCAGATAATCATTAATTTATGTTTTTGAGTTATTAATGTATGCACAAATAAGGTCAGTCCCCAGACTTAAAAAGTACAATTTAGCTTATGAGTTTCATAGTAGTTTGAAAAGAATAATCGATAAACGGAAACATGCCCTTTAGTCGCTCCTCTTGAGGGGTGAGACAAGAGCTCTCCACCTTTTTGCGGTCGATAAGTTATTATTAATTGTGTATGGGTAGATTCTACAGCGGCATCTTAATGCTTTCGACGTAGAATAAAAGGTTACTGATATTGGTATTCGAAATATTCTCAAGTTTTTATTGCATGGACAACAGCAGCGTTGAAGTCTTATGCAGCGAGTGCTTTTCCTTGTCATCTATGATTAAAGAACCAGTTGGAAGCTAATAGGTTTAAAGTACATATTTAAATATATTTTTAAATGGTAAGTATGTATAATATGTATTTATGGCTTTTTGAAAGGGCTTTAATAAATTCCCAACAGACAAAAACAAAATCGATTACGAAATAAAGTAACTTTAATTCCTACAAAGCAGAATAATAGAATCAAGCATTCGTATTCATTATTTTTTTTTATAAATAACTTAATATAAATAATAATAATGACGTTAAATTATGACTTAATTTTAACCAAACCTAAAACAAATAAAAAGACCTAGCGCAATATTTGAATATCGATAGTATAATAGTAACCACAGAGTTAATTATACGCCGCAAGCAATTTTCACCCGTTAAAACCAGTAATCATAACAGCTTCTACAAAAAATTGGCGTACAAAACTTCGAAACAGCCACGGAGAAAACGCAAAGACGGACCGAACTCGTTCCCCGGTGGATTCTGTCCGACTACTGTGCATTTACTCGGGTTTTTCGGGAAAGAGACGGAGGATGAGCGAGCACACGATTGGCGCACGAGTGAGCGAGGCGGATGTACGTGCGCACACGCCGCCGGAGTTCGGTAGTGATCGCAAGTCGCGGCGCAGGAGGCCGAGCGAGTGCGCTTTCCAGTCCGCGTTCCCGACTCACGAGCAGCTGGTGTGCGGTGCACCGGCCGCTATTGCCACTCGTTTTACTCCAATAAATTCGACAACACTTTCTGACGTATCCCGAATAATAATTATGACGTAAAACTGACGTGGAAACGCGGCAACATTCGACGCGAGGCTGTGTTTGTTGTGTTGTGATTTAGAGACGAAACGTGCGAGTTTTTATGATATCGCGGGCGCTGTGAAAAGTTACTGTTACTTTTGAAAAGGTAAGTTATGCCACAAAAGCTCAGGAGGTATTGGGACGCGCTAAGCGCCTATCGACGACGCGAGGAATGCAGTTTGACGGCATACATATGGGCATGTGCAGGAACAAAAGCCTTGTGCACAGTCATCACGGGTTCGTTTTTTTGTTTTGCCCGCTTTCTCGCGAGGGCGGTTGGTTAAACAAGGTATATACACGAAATAAAAGTATAGTATGCAGGTTATGAATTAAACAAGTTACAAGGTGTGACGAAGTTTACACAGGTAGCGGCCCAGATCGCATTTACCTGAGCCGTGGGACATAGATACGGGAAGGGACGCTGCTCCCCTTAACGGGAGTTTAATTTGAATAGACTGGACGGCCGGACTCGAAAATTATTATTGAATCTCCGCTCCGCTAAAGGAAAAGATTAAATCTTTTCCTTATTAACGACTGTGAATGTCAAAATTCATTTAAATTTGGCACCACATCAAAGATATCGTAATGTGTTCGAGTGATTAGGAATTACTGCTTCGAGAAAAAACCAATTAAACGAAATTACAGCTCATTTAGTTATAATAGTTTAAGGTGAAAAAAACTTACAATAATATTACAAACTAACGACTACAAAACATTAAAACTACGACTACGGACAAAGCCGATTTTCGTGTATGGCACGTGTTTCCGAACTCGTAACCATTATTTTGCTTTGAACTCGAGTAAAAGGGTTGAATTTAATAACTAAGATCAGATGTACCATAGAGTAAGAACCAAGATGTACATAATGTAATATGCCTAAACATGATTCTTAATTTTTTTAAGGAGACAGATTGACTGTGAAGGCAGTCAAATATTTGATAAATAGTGTGCCTGGCACGAGATTTAAGGACATGATAAAGTAATCGTCTGGTACAGTTTTGTATTAAATAAAATATATGCTCTTAATAGCTTTACTTCTAGTTTTATTCTATAACTATAATCCTTTAGAATAGTCTCATTAGTCTCATAGTACTAATTACCTACAGATTTCGCTATCGATAACTTTTTTCCCGAATAGGTGACTATTAAAAAACAAATTACAATCTTATGGAGTATTTCAGACACATCACTGGCAAATTAAATCATAGAAATAACGTAAACGTCACTTTGTCGTATTATCATGGATATATTATGACAGAATCAACAATAAAGAAACATTTCAAATAATATTAACTCAAGTAAATGTTGGCGGTGTCTAAGTTTCAGACAGTTCAAAACACGAATTCCTAACAGCGCCGTATTTAAATAACAAATGGCGTACATGAGACGCGACTAGGAAATAATGGGGTTCCCAGCGCGTATTGGACGAAAGGGGCATATATCTTTAACAGGTCACCAGCATTGGATTCAGATTCTTGTCACGGAGCGTGCACACCACCTGCATCAACGACTATTCCGAGCGTTCCACGATAACCCCTATCTCGGTAACATTATGGGTGTAAAAGTATACCTAGCGCTTGTTGATATGCTGATCACTTCGTAACGAGGTTAAATGTATTGTACATATATTTATTTACCACACATGGAGGTTCTTGTTTAAATACTTTACCTGATGGAAATCAAGTTACAAATTATAATTAGTTGGCTTTGATATTATGAAAATCGCAATTGTAGGTAACTACTGCTAGTCTTGATTCTCACTCTTAAATCCTAATAGCCTTTGCTAATCACAATGAACAAAATTATCGAATTTATCGAAAATGATAATCTTAGAAGAAAGCGCTGGCTAAGAAAATATAGTTAGCTTCATTTTTATCCGCTAACTCTTAAGATCCTGATGTTACGCTTGAAATAGAACTCGACTGTTGCCTAAACAATCTCGTGAGCAGCTCACTAGTTAAAATTTTATTTCAAAAGGAAACAGCTGAATATCCGAACTATATAAATAAAAAAACTAGAATTAAAGATTTGGAATAAAATCATGCAATTTAGTAATAAAATGTTAAATTTGATTTAGTAATAAAATGTTAAATTTGTTAGATCTTTTGGAGAGAAAAGTAACTTCCAATCATTTCCGTAGGTATTCTGCTAGCTACTGATAAATATTTATTAATTTTAAAAGCTTTACTAGTTTCGAGTTTCGTTTCGAAATTGCTAGTGCCATCATAGACAGAAGAGCTAGTAATATAAAAATACATATAAATATGAAATCAAAAATATAGTTAACCATCGAATAACTAAACCGATACATTGACTAAACTAGAACGCACACTTATTACCCTATGATAGTAACTGTTTTGAGAAAGACAATGGCAATGCAAATGAGGTCTTAGACTAGTTCGAAAGCTGATAAAAGCCTCCTCATATCGTATGCAGCTCGCGCGATATCAATTAGCCCGTACGAGTTTTACAATGCATAATTTGTTTATGTATCATTTAAGAAATATCTGTTGCTTTGACCTTTACTTGATAACGGCATACTGGCAACATGTGGGAGATGAATTGCGTCACAACGTTCAAAAAATTGAAGCTTACTGAAAGACCGCTTTAAGGAACACGTGTGGAGTCTACGTACTTGAATATTATATTCGTAGCAATAAGATATTTAATAAACGGAAAACATATTTCTTGTGACAGACAAAAATGTAGTAAAAGACCTTAGCGATTACCTCAAGAGCGTAACGTAATTACCTATAGAGAACAAAATATTGTTTACATGAGCGTCAATACGCATGAAACCCAACCCTCCACGGCTAGCGCAACCGCAAGGCTAGTATATCCGTATCACTGGATGTTCTATCGATGACGAAAAACAAGCGATAACCATTGACGGGCAGCGGATGTGATTACCAATGACAAATACACTAACCATACCCACACAGGGATTTATGTATTATTCGAATCGCACAGCGTAGATAGACTGATCATATAATAATAAAAATTTAAAACACTATACACGGAACTGACAAGCCTAAATGATACAATGTTTTAGTATGGTCGAACTACACGTGGAATCTCATAGATCGGACGAGGTAAACGACGTGGGTGAAACAGTCAATGGATGGTAGGTAATTAAGTCCAACCGAAGACGTCATCGACTGTCTACCAACTGCGGCTTACGTAGCCGCGGGCGTGATTCGAGTTGCACGTAAATTGCTAAGACGACAATCCACCATTCACCCGTGCTCCGATCTCGATATTACCTAACGATTGCACAAATCTCTTTTACAAGTATTTCAACCGTTTCGAGTCCAAACATTTTTCGTCACGCTTTTCCCCTCGCATAAAGTTCGTTTATTATTCAAGTGTCGATAATGGTTTAGAGGTAATAGATAATGTTCACAAGCAGTCGGGATTCCTTTCCCACGGACGGCTTGCCGGTATGATATTAAGGCGATGCCCATACCGATGCTCTCATGTGGTAATTAGTGTCCATTCATGGACCAGTCGACGCGTGCCGACCGAAATGATACAGCAGCTGTTAATCGTATATGTCTAAACTTATCTGAATGCTACCTATTGTGTAACCTGCTTTAACGGATTTATGAAACGATCAAACAACAATTGCGAGCATCTCGTGATACAATTGCACACTGAAATTAACAATTCGAGGAAACCTCCAAGGATAATTTTAAATAGAGCGTACATAAAATGATTATGATTGGCAGTATACAGGAACAGAGTTAACGAAGGCACAAAGGATTCTCGGATGTTTCTTACGAGAGCCAGTTTGCCTGACACAAACGAACGACGCGGTAGGCTTCCTGGACGTAGATACTATCGTGATAAGCGACAGTATACAAAATACTTCATGAAAAATTGTCTACTTATAGCAATTTTACTGTCTATAAAATGTTTTTATCTCATGCTTATATATTCGAAACTTATATATTTATTGTACCTATTGTATGGCTATTGTAAGCCATACAGAAGATTTCATCTAAAATAAATATAAAAATTGTGTCATGAAAACAAAACCCAAATTATAACCAATTTCATTTAACCTACCAATTTCATGTCGAATAAAGAATTTGTACAAGCCACCGTTAGTACCTAATAGTAACACTGAGCGAACAAATTAAAAATCACAGCGAGCCGCGCCGCGCGCCGGTCCGGTTGGTGCCAGTAAAAATTGTCAAGCAAAGTTTACCGGTAAACTGGTTTCCGCGTAAAATTCGCGTTGCCACGCGATGCATCAGCCTGGCCCGGGGGTACGGCCAGCGGGGCCCGCGGGGGAGGGGGAGGTTGGAAACGCAGGAGGCGGACGAGCTGCGGTCGGTCGACGACCCGCCGCATGCCCTGCGCCGGCGCACCGATCGCCTTCGCCGCGGTCGGAGCCGATCTTAACACGATTACGAGATTGTTAGCAGAATTTATGACAATTTACATTACTTATTACCTTGTTTGACCACTTTAATGTGGAATTGATCTTATCAAGCATCATTTACTTGTTGTTCATTAAATGAGACTCGTTAGAAGATCTATTAATTGCAACAGTTGTAGATATTCTACGAATGGATATTGTGCAAGTAGGTCTTGACCTTGACACAACGTTGAATACGATATTCCATTCCATTTTTCTATGATGAACTTTACTACTGCATTCCAAAAGACACTTCAACAGTCTATTAATTTCTACTCCCCTACGGTCGACCTAAATACATTATCTTGTGGACAGACGACACCGCGCAGGAACGGGATCAAGAAGACGTCAAGGTTGTATCCATTTGTGACGAATTACCTACTAGAATTGAATTCATTTAGCTACATATAGAAGCATTTTTCTGTTCGGGACAAGCGTCCACGAAATGAAACTGTAAAAAAAAACCATAACTAGACAAGGCAAATAGACTAACTGATGAGATGATCCTATATCTATAGTTGAACTGGTCAAACTGTGAATAAAAAATATTAGTTTATAAAAAGCGACAGACCCGAGTGTCTAATGCGGAGCGTGGGCGAGAGGTAGCCGCGTCGTTAAATTATGTGTGAGGTCATTGATTGAGAAGACATAGCTCTGGCACTTGCTTCTATTATTAACAGCTTTGATTCACATAATTATACCAACCATACATAGATAGATATAGTTAAATTGTGGCGAGAATAATAATTGGTATTAATACAAATATGTAGTAGACTGGAACATTTGTATCGTAATACTTCGATAGAATCATAATTGAACGCATTAAAGTTACCGTTTACGTTTCGCTTTGGTATGGGAAACGCATGGCACTTGTTACGACGATGCTCCTTACGGACGCGATTTATTTATAGTGGCCCCCAACTATTGTGTTTGTGTCTACTGTTTGAATTTATAGAAGTTTTAAAATAAAACGGCTGGAATAGGGATTCCAATAATGGCAGCCGCTTGACTCGACGTATTTCTTTTTGTTTCAGACAAAAAAAAGGAAGTTAATTCAAGATGGCGGTGTTTGGCTTGGCCTCCGCCGTAGCCGGCTTCGTTAAAGTCCGCTACCTAATCGACAAAGCTGTTATCGACAACATGGTCTTTCGAATGCACTATCGAATCACATCTGCGATGATGTTCCTCTGCTGCATACTCGTCACCGCTAACAACCTTATCGGTAAGTAGATTTTATCGTACTTGTTCCTTGCAACACTAAAAATGGTACATTTGGTTGTACCAAATTAAAATGTTACATGGTTTTTCATAAGCTACATGTATTTTTGAAACTGCGGTTTTGCTCCAGACACTTATAAAAAAATTGTGAAAGTGCACAAACTTAATCTGCAAGGCGTAACAGTAGAGAAAGTAATTTTAGTACACGCTTACTAATTAAAAAGACCGGTGTTGTCTTATGAGCAGAATCAATTGACCCATAAACCAAAGACCGAATGACCCAAACAAACGTGGAAGTAACTGTCCGTCTGTTGATGACGATTTAGTAAACCGTAAGTTATCGTACATGAGTCACTTTCAGTTCAATGTTCAGCCTCGAAGAGTTTAATTTATGTAGTCACACTCAGGTATTTGCATGGAGATTTAATGATAAGTAAACGTATTTTAAAAAATATTGGCGACTTCTCATATGTATTGAATATCAAGTAATAGTAAGCAATTATTATTTCCAAATTAAAAATATGCCTACTGTATTACCCAACTGTGGAAATAATGTAAATCATGGTGTAAGCATGCCAATTCGTATCGTAAGAGTAAGCTACTTGCATTTCCGAAAATTAAGTATTGCATAACAAACGGATAATATTATATGCGAACAAATTTATTTTCATAATTAAATCATATTTTTTAAAACTTTTACTTAACTTCACTCGTATGTATGTATGTATGTATGTGCTGGAATCTTGCAATCAATATTTCACCCACTTCCACTGAAGCTATCTAGCTAAAATTTGGCACACATATTTGGTTCCGATGACAATGCACGAAAATAAAAAATATATATAAAAAGCTTTTTTTTTTTAACTTTTTTAATAATTAATTGACTATACTGATATTAATTAAGTAAGTGATAGGTCTTAATCTGATGATTTTGATTTGACATCCTTGGCCAAGGCACTGACTGACACATGTTTGGTCGCCCCACAACAGTTACCCAAATTGAGACGTCATGAACAAATTGGTTGTGCACACAAACACTGAGAGGCGTGGACGTACGTGATAAGGTTAAAACCATTGAAGCGAATCGGGCCAGTGAACCTATTTCACTGTTACGACAGATTTTGGCTTGTCTCTAATTACCAGTATTGAATTTAGAGCCGCTGCGAAGAAAATTTAATAGGCATTATCGACTGTCGTGTCGTTGCGCGTTAAAATATCATTTATCTTTAATATTCAGGGGTTTATAAGCGCTCTGTCAAGCGCCCGTTCTAATCAATTATTATTGGTTATACTTAAAGGTGTCAGGTAATGACAAAAATTATTATCCATAGTCTGATCCAGAATGTTTAATTAAGTACTTCATCATCATTATTTTCTTTCAAATAAGACATTTCACTCTAATGGATCTTATTTTAGTTCCTATCAATTAATTAATCAATAAAACTAAACTATTAGGCTAGATCGTTCATCCAATTTGTCAAAACATAGCCACAGGATGAATAAGTACCAACCAAATGTGGGTCAGGTAACACTAATTGAGTAATGACTGCAATTAATATCTTTCTTGACTAGGACCAGCCTTTGCAGTAGGTACCTATCTGACTTTGAATTCCATACATTTCACATACATGATGCCAGTATTAATCCGAAGGGGATGGTTGAGATGCGTAATTCAATCATATTGAACCCAGGGCCTGTATCTTAGAAGAAGAAAGTAATCAATGAAAACTTTAATCTGCGCAATCTTACTCAACTCAAAAACCGCCAACTTCAGAATATTTTCTTTTTATTTTAAGTCGCAGTCCACGTTAATTGTAATGGATACGTTCGTCCTGCGTTTGATATCAATTATCATGACGCGCAGGTGTGCATCGCTCATCTTGTGCTTAGTTGCAAGGCTGGTTGAGGTCTGCTCTTGTTACCATGAAGGTAGAGCTGTTCGAATATATCGCAACAATTCGCAATTAAGCTATTGGTTTACGATAATCATGTCTTCTTGAATAGATTTAAAATAATCTTTCAAGCACCATAAAGTTATAACATTTACAACTGATCAGGTGATCTGTTCTTAGTTATCAATATATTATTTAGTTAGTAATTAGATATTAAAACAGTTTAACACCTTGTTTGAAATACTAAATTTAAGTTTTTACATAATAATTGACAAAAATAACTTCTTTTACCATTATTAGAACAGTAATCCCGGTATTTCTAAGCACATCTCATAGCTTACAAGAAAACTCATTATACGGTAGCTGTTTCAATTTAAAACTCAAATTTCGACAATATTTCAAGTTTTTCTAGTAAGATTTATACGGTTTTAAATCATTGGCACTCAGTACCGACCGCTACAAAAAACCATCCCAAGTCTTTAAAGTGTTCCGCCGCCAAGCCGCTGTAGTACGGCAGCTCATCACGTCTTAATGTGAACTGGAGTCAAGTGGGCTAATACCTACTTAGTTGAAAGACGCATCTACTGGCTACACGATGTTTATGATCGCGTTATCGCGTGCCGCTCATTTGTGTTACAGACGTAAACACTACTTAATCATCGTTTATAAACCAACTGAACCTAGTAAATTCGTCTTACCTGGTCCCATCTGTCTCATATTACGTTAATTCTGTCTTTTCCTCACGTTTTGAGAAACTTCTATCAATTTTCCTGTTTGCTTATTATGTTTTGTAATGATAAAAACGTTTTCGTAATTTTAACTGCGTACCTTGTCTTTGAATACTGAGAATTTTTTTCTTTTCTTTGAATATTGAGTCTGAAGTCGATTTTGGAAGGTAAAATTGACGACAGTTTTTTAGCGTCTAACGGCTTGATCTATTACTTTCTTCTTCTTCCACTGTTCTTACTTAGACTTCTTATTTCCCTGTTCTTACTTAGACTTTCTAAAATTATAAGTAGGTAGGTACTGTAATTTTTTGTTGTCTGCAAAATTTGAACCATCACTTAATGTAGTCTTGTCACTGTAGTCTTTCAAGAAGAATAGTGTAGGTACTAATAACATATACAGAGAACGAACGAGTTTTAATTATAAATAATTGCGTGATAATTACTATCAAGTTAACTATGTTGGTACCTACTAACTTCGTAAATCAAAACAATGATGATCTATATTATTTATTATAATGAAAATATTAACTACTAACGGCATAGAAAAATTTAAGGTTGAATTCCATTACAAATTCCATTAAGTATTGATTTAATTCGCGCATCACCATGATTGGGACATTTTGTGAATGTGACAAACGGAAACGTACACGGATGTACATCAGTTCAGGGTCTCTTTAATGAAGATGCGTGTTATTTGATTGTTGAATAAATATAAAGGTTATGCCGAAATATTTTTAAACAATGAGTTCATGTAGCTTTGTAAATAGGTTTCGTAATAAATATTACAATATTTTTATCCATATTTATTACATAGATAATATATTTGGTTAAATATAAATTCCCAACACTCTAGACTTCTGATAATTTCGTAATTAATATAATACGCAAACCAGTTCAGTTAAAAAAGACCTCTCACTTTGTTTGGTAGCGCTCAAGCTACGAGTATATTTCAGGGCACAGATATCAATATCAACCAATCTAGAGATACAGTTTCAATATAAATTTGTCAATTATTTTGTTTATAAAAATTTCGTCTTTTTATTATTTTTATTTTTTTGGCATTTTAAGAGGCAGAAACTAATAATAATTTCTAGTAATCTTCACATGAACACGGGATTCACGTTTACCGTCACCGTACTTAAAGATATATTTTTTTTAAAGTTATCTATCTTTCTGAAATTATTGGTGTGATGTAGATGTCTAATTTACTGAGCAACAAGTGCTCAGTAAATTAGACATCTTTTAAATTTCTAGGAGGAAACCTTTGTCCCAGCACAACACAATATCTTGAGACGTGATCATATTGGCATATTGTCTACCTATAATATAAATCATATACATATCTGCAAAGCAAACAGAATAAAGTTTAAATTGCGTTAGGTCACGTTCGCTTCAAATATCAGCTAGGAGTAACATTGTGGTGCTTGCACATTCTGTCACAATTATAATCTACTTAAGTAAGTTGCCTTAAACCTACATAAGCCATGTCGATAAGTGGTTCAGATAATACACAGGCACAGAAGATTAAAACAAAACACAGTTCTTTTAAATATTTTAGTTAATTAAAAAATAAAAAAGGATTGTAAGGAAGGATGTAATATTATCGTAAGTTAAAACAAATAAGATACAGATTATCATGAGGCGTAATATATACTTACACCCACATCCAATTAGATGTTTACCTCAAGATGTGTCCAATCATTAGGGCTACAGGGTCAACTGATCAAATGATATACTTTATGGTGTGGTCAGAACAACATGAACGATTTGAATTATTTTCTAACAATAGACAATTAATAAAATAGAGATTCCTCTATTCCTCCCTCTTTCCCTCAACATCTCTTCTAGAAATCAAAATTTACCTAGAATTGCCTGTATTAGAATAAAATGTGGATCACATCACCACAATATGAAACGAGTACAAAAAAAAACTATATATTAATGAAGATTGCAATAAGTCCAAGTTTTATAGTTCAAATATCATATCCATATTCGTAATTTAAACAATTTCTAGCATCGATTTAAAAATAAAATGCACCTAGGACTACACATAGTACACATGACATTTGCTTTTAATTTTATAACAATATGTCATTTTAATATTGATCAAATGTGCATTCGCCTCATCTATCACCCTAGTCAGCTGAAGTCTCGCGAACAAAGAGTGCAACTGTGCAGTTCGTGATGATTATACATCTATCTAAACCTACTGACTGAACATGGCCAGGTGCCTGTAAATCAAAACACCAAGGCTTGCAGGCGATAACGCCGTTGCCATGGGACACATTATGGTTTTATTGCGAACGTATGTGATTAAGTAGGTCGGACACATTGCTATCGTTGATTAATACGTAAACAGTCTTTACGTATATAGGTACTTTTGCTTAGCACTAGTTACTAGTCAGTTCTCATGAGAAATATAAGTGTTCGCATAGCCAATGGCTTGCGTCCGAGTTTGACTTGAGAACATTCGACAGTGGGTTGGCCTCTTAACAATCCACATTGGATAGCCAGGTGGAATATGCTCTAGAGTCTAGACCTTCCGCAGCTAGTTGTGGGAGAGACCTGTGCCCAACAGTGGGACGTATAATGGTTGTAGCTCTCACGTCAGCATATCTATGATCACATGAAAACAGTAGAAGCGAAAAAGAATTGTATTTACCAATAGGGGTAGTCATGGTAGTGAAATGACAGGTCAATTATTAAAATTTATGCCATCTTGCTCAGATTGAACGGATGGTTATAAGACCTTGATCATAATACATGACTGTAATGATTGACAATAACATAGTTATTCGTTTAATTGTAATATCCACAATTTTCTCCAGCGTCCAGTCAGTGTTTGTGGTGGTGGCCTTTCACAATACCAACTAAATATGATTACCATTCTAATGGTAATCATATTTAAGGAATGGAATACAGATTAATCTAATAGTTTGTCAGTAAGGTATATTGTCATGCAAATTTAGTTTTAAAAGTAAAAGTATTCTAAGGGTGGCATTCGATGGCTTAGCAAAACTCAATTATAACACAGTTTAATGGCAAATTGACAATGTACTCTACACGCCTGGTGATGTAAGCATTCAAATAATAAGAGTCCATTCTGGCAAAACCTCAAACGTGTAGTCAGATGTACACCGAGGATTGTTACTTGCGACAATAGTGACGAAAGATCATTAAATATTGTAATATTTTTTGACATGGTGATATTTATTCTTTTTTATACAACCCAAGATGAGAAACTATTACAATTGAATCTGGAGTAGACCATAGTTTATAAAGGTCTGATTTATCTGAGGAGTTGATTGTACCTGTACCCCTTGTAGTGTTGCATTTTATTCGTAACATTTTATTTTCTACTTTGCTTTCAATATTGCTCAACTGAGAAACGCACTTTCAAATTTACCATACCATAGTCGACCACAAATTTTTGTTAAATTCACATGCCGAGGACTGAGATAAAATCGATTACACCGACCGTCGTACGTATCAAAAGCATCGGGTGTGCGTTCCGTCGATCGAAGTTCGCCGTGACCCACTATAAGAGCCCGAGGCAACAACTTCTCGACCGAAGCGGTTTAAGTAAAGCCCCTTATCATATGTGTCGCCCATAGCTGTGGCTTACCCTATTACCATTTAACGGTACTCATGTAACTATAACAAACGGCTTACACTCTTGGTTATTCACACAAACACCTCACCCGATCATTTAGGTGTGAAAATATACAATTATTGTTTTTACTGCATGATCGAAGTCGTGATTCGGTAGTCACGAATATCACTTTTGACAATGAAAACGCAGGAATAAATATAATCTTTATTACAGTGACGGTTAGATTGTGTATCATTTGGCTGCATGGGAAGATGATACTTGAGCCTAATTCGATGATCGATGGTGTAACACTCCTAACTATGCTAAATGGTCGTAGTATAATAATAAGCGAGCATGTGACTAGCTTAATTAACGTTCAGCTTCGAAGTATTTATTGTGACAAAGTGCAATAGATGTAATGCAAGGCTGTATCTGCACGGGCGTATACTGGATTTTATACATGTACTAGTGGACGCCCGCAGCTTCGCTCGCGTGGAATTAGACATAATAATAGATTCTTCTTAACGCGCTAACTTTAGCTCCACAAATTCTAATGAATCCGTAAATGTGTTATCCCCTATGTTTATTTTACACTCTTCAGGGTAACATTTTTACAAACTTTGAATGCCATATTTATTTATATCTAAACAACAGCCAAAAATATAAATTTTATGCTTCTAGTTCTGAAAATGACAATACTTTCATCTGACTGCTCCTCTTAAAATGTTATTTCAGTCTACTTGGACACTTTTTACGGCATCATAATATTAATACTTGAAACAAAAACTTTTGACCCCTTTTTACGACGATTACGTGGACGGAGGTACATATATGAATTTTGGCACAGTTAAATTGTAGTTAAAGTTATAAACTTGATTTTAATTTTAAATTGATTTGAAGATTAGAAACACATTAAATTAAATTACATACACTAGCATTGGTTTGATAAATTAATACCCAACATATTTATCTATTGCTTTGGATTAAGTATGATTATAGAGATTTAAGAATTGAATTATGGTAGAATTTCGAACACTCGGCGATCACTATTTTATATCTACTAAGTAATTTGCAAATGCCAAAGATGCTAAAGGCAACCTTTCGAATGGTATAGTTCTTATCTTCAATTATTTCTATCACTCTAAACGTTTCCTACACTGTACCACAGAGTAGACATACTGTACTATAACTCGCGTCCTCAAACCCCTGGAATATTTTAATATTTACAGACGATAAGCGCAGTTGGTCAATGCGTATCTATTTAATATTAAATTCGTGTCGTAGTACCTACCTATATTTGAAGGGCCATTTATAGTAACAGCAACTCTGCAGTTCTCATTGCTGTTTCATTTTGTGTATTGAATAGTTTCCATTTAAGTAGTTCAATGTCGGCTGACCGGGCCCATGGTTTGTGCCACCTGACCTGCCACCGCCGCACCTGTTAGGCACTGCCTACTTTAAAGCAGTTTTCACTTGTTGGTTGCATGCTTGTAAGGGTAATTATTAAAGTCCTTCCTAAAGCAGAAACAGCCCAGTGGCTGTCGAATTCACCTCTCACTCAAGCTGTCCGAGTTCAAATCTAAGTGGCACCAATGACCTAAGTTATATGCGATTTAAGAAAGTCACCTGCCTTAACGGTGAAGGAAACATCAGGAGGAAACCTGCATACCTGAGCGTTTTTCATAATGTTCTCGAAGGCATGGGAAGTCTGCAAATCCGCATTTGGCCAGCGTGGTGGGCTAAGGCCTAACCCCTCCCATTCCGAGAGGAGCCCCGAGCCCAACAGTGGGATAAAGAAAAGGTTGTGGTGGAGTAAAAGTAGAGAGTAAAGCATTTTCAAGGAAACTTATCGCAGCTTTTAATTTAACCATTGTTATGTAGGTAACTACCGACAAGGCTGTAACAGCGACCGGGTTGCAGGACACGGGTGCCTTCGACAACTAAGAAGGGCTGAAATATACTCCATCAGACTGCTCCAATGCGGATTGACAGAGTGGTGTAGTGGCAAAACCAAGCTAAAAATTAGGCCTTAAAGGCTCATAGCCTCTAGGCCTCTAGTGGCAAAATATGTTGAGCGTTTCCGTGCTTCGGTGGGCATGTTAAGCCGTCTTTCCCGGTCGTTAACTCAAATATCTGAGAGGTCATTAGAGGTCACCCCTCCAACTATGGTTGGCAAATATACCTGTCTGTATATTGCGGATCCTCAGCTAAACATTAAATAGCTATAGAAATTATGAAAGCATTAGAGATCGTACAATTATATTTGGAAACAAACACTTTTGCATCTGCACAGGAATATAACAAAAAGGATTTCATCTTCAATAGGGTTAGTTTATGTAAGGATTGAAGGAGCGTGTAACGAACCCAAGGTTTTCACAATATGTGAATATATGATGTTCTGCAAGTCATTCTCACTGTCGTCAGGCCGCTTAGTCAATTTTAACATAGAATTTACCTTCTACATGAACCAATACTGTTACTCATAGGTACTCAGGTATTTACAAGACCGGTATGCAAGTTAGGGAATATAGAATTAATTGAGGATTTACCCACACAAGCTTTTGAGTCATTTGGTTACTTTATTATTAAATCATGCAAGTCATGACCTACTTATAACCACAGCTTTTTTTAATACTAGTGAACGCCCGCAGCTTCGCTCGCGTGGAATTAGACATAACAATTGTTTCGTTTACACCTATTTTCCACCGTTTTTTTGCGTTTAGAAATGCGTTTACGCATACTGACTTTGTTGCCACGCTACTCAAACACAATAACGATCGAATTCTGCCCTTCGAACTTCATTCCTATGGATTTCCCGGGATAAAAAGTATCTACATATCCTATATTTTTATTCATTCAACTGTAAACATTTCCAGGAACGCCTACGATCTTAACAAAAATATAGG
Source organism: Carterocephalus palaemon (assembly GCA_944567765.1). Lineage (NCBI taxonomy): Eukaryota > Metazoa > Arthropoda > Insecta > Lepidoptera > Hesperiidae > Carterocephalus > Carterocephalus palaemon. Next base: position 4,325,518 of record OX155643.1, on the reverse strand, counting down.
TATTCAGTTGGTCAAAATCCGTCAAAATGTTTTAATGTTGAGTTCAGACAACAATAACTTGTCTTCACTTTTTAGAACATTCCTTCAATTTTTTAAACCTTGGTGGATTGAATATAAAAAAGCGGTTCGGTTCGGTAGTTTTTGATTCCATCGCGCACATAAATTTGCAGACAAATCTATGTGCGCGATGGAACAGATTTACAGACACAAAATTTTATTATAATATTTTCGGTATCAATCGGTAAAAAAACTATTAGGGGAGTTTTTTTTAAAGATTTAGTCAATGTATAGACGCGGAGAGTTATACATATTATATGTATAAATTACCTATCACATAATGCGTCTACAGTTACTCATACATTTTCACACCACGCATTCTGGTTGAGGAATATTGCATTAAATACGTGATAAACTACATGTAGGCTTTCTAGGAAAATTGACATCGTTTTAAATTTGAACCCTTCGAGGAACTGTGAATCAGCTTTATGCAATTTCTTTAAACAAAACCAGCGTGATCTAAGCCTTATTGCATGGAAGAATGAAATGGTAGTCTGGTAAAACCTGTAAACAGATCCGGCTTTCAATCTTATTATTTAATATTCATGCGAGATATAAAATACGAATATTTGCTGGGAATTCATCTAGCTAATTTCCAGGTTATGTGGCTTGCCAGATTCAGCATTTTCAGCCAGCTGATGAACTGAATGATCAAAAAGCATGACAACAAATAAACAAATACGAGAATGTTTCAACTGAAACTAAAGGGGTAATTTTTTAAGAAGAAAATCTTTTGCATCGAACGAATAACTCGACCGTCCCCCCGCCATGTCAGCAATGTCATCCCGACCTATTGTGTGATATCCTAGCATCTGTTACTAGGTAGCCTGCCAGACAATTGCTCCAATCAGCCGACACCACCCATCTTTGCATAACATGATCCCACGTGGGCGTACGTAGTTACACATCGTATCACTAGCAATAATTGCCATCCATACGTATTCAGTATCATTCATTTAAAAACGTATCCCTCACAGGGGGCAAGGTGATTAGAGTCACGGCCGTTACAATTGTCAGTAGGTAGGTAGTAGACAGGTAGGGGCAAATGCATAGTGGCGTGGTCTGGTCTCGTTAGTCTCGATAGATACGCCATTATCGTCATCCGTCGAGCCCACTGATGCAATGTCGAGGGCACGTGAGAAAAAACGGATGAAATCGCAGCGATGCGTTTATGTAACTATTAAACAAGACAGACAACCGCCACTCGTAAGCATATAATGACAACAGTACACGATTTATGTACATCAAACAAAATATAAATTGTATTTGAAGCAGCAGTAGCAGAGCTACAAGAATCTTCGCTAGAGGTCTTCTCGGTGCCACCATTTTCACAATTACCTTAATTACCAATTGTATGATCGTTGATAGATGAATGAAAGTCAACGTACATTGTAAATTGGTGCTTGTGTAGTTACACGATGATGACGAGGCCTGGCTCAAGATTCATTCATCCCTGACGGATCTAGCGCTTGTTGTTAAGCGAAGAGAGACGTGTAAACGGTTTGCGCAATAATTTTTGCCGCGTACGATTAAATTGCTGAATGATCTTCCGTCTGGGGTTTTCTTAATGGGCGACAACATAGAATTCTTCAAAAAAAAATCTCGTTCTGGGCTGGTGACTTACGTTGATGGAACGGTGATCACGTATCATCAGGCATAACGGTTGCATATATTGCCTTGTTAGGCCAACATCTATAAATAATATTATAGTAGTAGATTATTTATTACGTGCAAAGAACTGTCATGTACATTTTTGTGTTATGACAATGCTAGTCTGAAATATTTGAATGCCATTTTAGTACTTACCGTCATAAAAAATACATATTATTATGTATTTCCATATTCAACAAAAATAATCATTCGATAAGCTTTTGGGATGTTGCAGGTGTGCAAATAGGAATCTCCTTTTTCTCTGCTGCAATCTATAGGCTTGCCGCCATTTTATCAGACGTCGTTTGGCATAACATAATAATATCAATATAAGATAAGAAAAAAATTTGTACCCCTTTTTAAGAATTTTTTAAATAAAATGCATTAGAGAAACATTAAATAAATTTAAGAAAACATTACACACTCTACCTTTGATTTGACACACAACATATTTTATAGTTGGTTACATGGATACGATGGCGTTATTTGCCACATGTCACTTTGAACAATAGTTAAAGTTTGTATGAAGTCTATGATTACAGAAATATTTATAGTCTGAAAATAAAAACGTTATTAAGTAACGTTCAAACTTATAATATAAAAAATGTTATGGTTGATTTTCGACTAGTCGACGACCACTAGTCTTCATTAATCCTCAACATGGCAAAGACAATATACATACTTAATTCAACTGAACTTTATCAAACCACAATGCTCTTTCCAGGTGATCCCATTAACTGTATCAACGACGGCGCGGTACCTAACCACGTGCTCAACACTTACTGCTGGATCACATACACATTCACCCTGCCGTATTCCGGGGCGAAGGGCATTGTACACCCCGGCCTAGGAAACGACTATGAGGAAGAAAAACGCATCCACGCCTACTACCAGTGGGTGCCTTTCATGCTGTTCTTCCAGGCAAGTATATTCTGCTATCTTCTTCTGCCCTCTTAAAATAATGTATCTATTAATTTTCGATTGCTGTCAAATGCTCATTGAGAGTATTATGTTCCTAACTGATACGTAATCGCGTCTTTACTGCAGTAAGTTGGAAGTAACAATCTGCAAATGTACCTTGCATTCCGTCTCCAAGATGGCTTATGAGAGCTTAGCTTAGATTTAAACTCTCATGAGTTATTCAAGTTAAAGTCATATGTGTTCATGACTTTAACTGCTTCAATTTTAAATTTCACTCATATCAACATTCATCAGTATAAAATGTGGTGTAATGTTAAGTTCTACGACATTAATTTAATCGACAAATACCTAACGACGGAAGACTCCGTGGCATTCACGAACACTAATTGCTTGAAATAATTTTATCGAGATCGTCAGTACTTTCGTAATGTAAATGTATGTAAAAGACGTTATGAATAATATGGCTAAGAATTCAATGCGTTGGGTATGTGAGAGGTCTTTCTTCCAAAGTCAATGACTTGAGATAGTGACCAGTCGTATTCATAATTGAAGCCAATTACACCTACAAAACTATCTAAGAATTATAAATTTTGTGTCCGTTCGCATTGTTTTGAATTCTTTAAATTTCACAATCATATTTCTGCATAATTTCAGGGTTTGCTGTTCTACATCCCACACTGGATCTGGAAGAACTGGGAAGAGGGCAAGGTTAGGATGATCTCTGAAGGCATGCGCGGCACCCTGGCGACCATTGCCGACGACAAGACAAACAGACAGGTAAATAAAAAGAACTCTGCTTCCCTTTTATATTCCTCTGTCATGGATACTGAATAAGCGTGATAGCCCAGTGGCTATCGAACCCTCCTGTCAGTCCGGTCCTCGCGGTTCGGGTTCAAATCCAATCGACACGGACCAATTAAAAAATAAAGTATCACCTGCATTTACGGTAAAGGAATGAAGACTGCCAATCCGCACTTGGCCAGCGTGATGTACTAAGGCCTACCCTCCTGTTCCTAGGTTGTGGTGGATGGATAGTGAACAGCAAAACTCAAGATGAAAGGCACAACTAGAGACCTGGAGCTGACCTTAATCTTCAACCAACTAAGGACGCTCAGTCCGTTGTTACTAGCTGCTCAACGCTTCTCTTAAACTCATACTTATTCCTCAGTATAATATCCCGGTATGCGGTATAGGCGCCCAGTCACATCAATTGGTACAATTGAGATAAGGCTCCGTGACTAATGAAGCTTGATGTCCCTAATAATTGACCCAAGCATCTCTGTTTCGTAATGGTATTTCATGCTATAAGATCTTCGATTTTTTTTAATCAGATTAATGTCATCAGCATCGACCCGTAAAGGCTCACTCCTAAGCGGTAATGTTTAGAAATGTAGAAAATTAGTAATTGTTTCAAAACAAAGATAGTTAACAAAATGAAATTCAAAGATATAATTAATGAAAACTATGAGTATAGTCATAAAAGATTCTTGCTATGAAATTGTTTTACAACGAATCTGTTTTCAATTGAATATTCATGGTCAAAGAATACCTATCTATGCCAGTTCTCAGGAACAATGCAACTGTGACTGTATTTGAATAAGTAAATGATTTTTTTTGCCCACAGAATCGACTCGTGCAGTATCTCCTTGATACGCTACACATGCACAACACGTATTCATTTGGCTACTTCTTCTGCGAATTGCTAAACTTCGTCAACGTTGTGAGTATTAAAATACATATCTAAAACTTTTTACTTTGACAGTAGCTTATTTAAGCTTATTAAACATATACTTTTATATAATTAATGACCGTAACAACTTCACACGACACAATAAGACACATCAAAATAAATGACTCGTTTTTGTGTCTTGAAATTCAACAACTGTTAGCATCACACGACAAAAAACTAAGGCATAGTGGCCGTAGAATTGAAGTAGTTCGATGAACTCGATCACAAAAAAACACCGTATTTGATGATCACTATTGATCACATTTACTGCCGCTTCTACAGCAAATGCTTGTTTCAGGTTGGCAACATCTTTTTCCTGGACACATTCTTGGGTGGTGCTTTCTTGACATACGGCACAGACGTCGTTAAGTTCTCCAATATGAACCAGGAGCAACGCACAGATCCTATGGTAAATAAAATAACATATTCGTTCAAATAGTTCGTAAGTAGTTGGGCATGTTTTTGTGTAAGTTACACAACTCATATAGCTCAAACACCGATAATTAGAATAATATAATATATTGTTATTTCACTTTTTATTATAAAGTGAAATAAAAATATATTAATCGTTACAATAATCAAATAAACTTATACTTACATACTACTTACTGATTTTTAGTGCGACCCTATTCTGGGTTAGCCCTATTAAATTATTTTAATTTTTAAGAAGAAGTATCAGTCACATTTGTGTACAGTTCTAAACTTATCTTCATTTTAAACATTATTTTACAGATTGAAGTTTTCCCAAGAGTAACCAAGTGTACCTTCCACAAGTTTGGTGCATCTGGAACGATACAGAAACACGATGCCCTCTGCATTCTTGCATTGAACATCCTCAATGAGAAGATATTCATCTTCCTGTGGTTTTGGTGAGAACTCATTCATTTATGTTTTAGTAGCATCCGTTTTTTATAATATTTAATCAACAATCGTAGCGTCAAAGAGTTGCGAGACCAATAAACTACTTTCTCGTCAAACCGTCATAAAGATAAAACTTTGTAAGAAAAGAGCACACCGAATGACGACTCAATTGCGCAACGGTCGTTGTTATCCTGATTGCCGTGCTGAGCGGAATTTGAATATTGTTTTGGCAGATAAATATTTATACGCGTATTGTGTAACAACAAGCGATATAGAATCAGTAGTGGGAGTTAGTGTTTATTTATTTTTCATATATGTTACAGGTTTATCATTCTTTCGGCGGTAACCGGTCTCGCCCTGGTGTACTCGGCGGCTGTTATCCTGCTGCCGAGCACTCGCGAGACCATTCTCAAGCGTCGATTCCGCTTCGGTACTCCTAACGGAGTCGAGGCACTTGTTAGGAAGACTCAGGTGAGTTTGATTAATTACAAAATTCGGAGACATATTACATTTTTGTCTGGCATATTCTGTCGGAAATATTTGTAAAATTAATTTGGTATGATATCTCCTCAACATCAGATTTTCTTAGTAAAATCATTCGACTGTGATGTGTGGCAGACTAAATTAAAAATCTGAAAAAAGAAAGTTAAAACATAATACGGCAGAATTCAATGCAAAGTCCACTGTCTCATGTATGTGTGAATGAATTAAAGCCTAATAAAAATTGTTAATATTTGCAGGTTGGTGATTTCCTACTTCTGCACCTCCTCGGCCAGAATATGTCCCTGCGAGTGTTTGGTGAGGTACTGGACGAGCTGTCGCGGCGGCTTCACCTCGGCTCTAACCCTCCTTCCGCGCCCTCCACCCTAGAGATGGCACCCATTTACCCTGACATTGACAAGTTCTCGAAGGAGACCGAGACGTAAGGCTAGAATATTAGTAGTAAAGAGCAATACGTCTTTGGCATCTCTTGGAAGCTTCCACCGTGACTCAACTACATACTTTAGGAAATCTATTATAGTAATTTTTGATATCATTGGTTTTAGCTTTAGGCCGATTTCTTAAGCCATGTACTCGAGTCACGGTGATTCTTGTTTCTCCTTTCACAGACGTATTGTTCCATTTGTAATGCCGATCGGCGTTCACATTGCCAGTTGCTATTAAGTAACATGTTATTTACGCAAATTATCGACGATTCATGACATTCCTTGTTGCAGGCAGCATGTTAACTGTACATTGTTTAGATGTTAGCCACAGTTTGCCTTTAATAAGCCTGAGCTTTAAATTTAGGTCTCAATGATGTGTTTAGGAGTACCTAAGTGCTACATGGTACTAGCCGAAGGTTTGTGAACTTTTAATATAGTAGAGTTCAATGCAAACTTCTATATTAATTGACGAATTTATATCATTTGACAAAATTGTTGGTTAAGACTGTCTTGTAGGTTTATTGTTTTAGAAAAATTACTGTTGGCTGTTGACATCGTTTATTCCTAAAGCATTGAAGACAACTATTAGAAACTAGTGTTTGCCTGCGTAATATAGGTGTATTATAGCTATAGATCATTATAACACTGGGTGAACAGTGACATTCTCCCATGGGATGGGTGTATTGATTTGCCATCGTAAAATACATATCAAGCTCAACGTATCTCATTAAAAAAGACATGATTTAGACTACAATATCGTGCAACTAACTCTAATGTTTGACTCGGCTTATGATCATGAAGTGACAATAATGTAAACGAATAATAACTTGTAGTATGAACTTTATATTATATCTTTACGATACATGTATTTTATATAGATTCTCTTCACTATATCGATTAACGACTAAGATTTAATAGCGGTCGTGTAAGTACAAAGTTTTCTTTTTAAATCCGTTTACGAAGTTTAAATTTCTTTTTAATTTTAAATCGTAATAAAATTCAATATCAGCTTAAACGGTGTTAGTGTAAGTATTAGAATAAAATTGTTGGTGCAAAAGACAAGGTGTTATTCTGATGATGAATGTTATTCTACTCAAGTAATTTACTCGATACGTCGTGCCATTGTAAACGGTTATATCTCTTTATGCGCGTGCAGTCTTGCGCCGGGCTTGCATTTTCTATAAGATTTTAACGAAACATTCGCCATTCCACCAAGGCCCTGTTGATTTTTGTGTACTTTAGTTTTAGAATAGGACGTCTCAGTCAAATTAGCCATATGACGATACGATGTATGGAATGACATGTTCCAATACGGTGGACTTCCACGAATCTCGAAAACTATTCTTCCATATCAATATTGTTAGCATAATAAGTCCCAGTATACTGATATAGACTACATAAGTGAATTTTGATAGTGACTATATATTTACTTGAGAACGGGAGACGTTTCATTTTAAAATATGCTCCTTGCTATACATTGAAATATTATATTTGTATGAATTATATTTTACGAGTTTATTGCTATTTTAATTTGTAGTAAATCTAGTTTTATTTTTTAAGAATCCGCTTGGTATGATCCATCATTCCTTTTGATATTTCTATATTATTTGCATGTTTTAGTTAGACTGCTCTTATGACAATAAAATTATGATTTCAATTGTGTTCTCAGAAATTAAACAAATTTAATAAATATGGCATGTTTTATTTTTATCCCATATCATAACTTAATACGAATAGTAGGTAGGTAATATAGGTAAATCCCCCTAGGATAACGTGACTGTTTACTTGAATTCAAATCACGTTTTGATTTAAATTTGATTGCAGACAACAAAGTAGTAAATTAATATAAGAACTTTTATTAATCACCCATCCGCTGCCGCCCATGACAACTGTGACCGACTTTGAACAAGATACAAATAGAACTGGTATGGTTAGTCCAATTAAGAGGGAGTTAATAAAAATATTAGTTGGTCAACTCGTTAGTAAGTATGAGGACTAGTTAAGGGACTGTAAAAAGCGGTGACAGCCCAGCGGCTATCGAACTCGCCTCTCACTCGAGCGGTCCGGGTTCAAACCCCAGTGGCACGCACCAATGACTTTTCTAAGTTATGTGCGTTTTAAGAAATTAAATGTCACTTGCTATAACGGTGGAGGACACATCGTGAGGAAACCTGCATGCCTGAGAGTTCATCATAACGTTCTCGAAGGTATGTGAAGTCTGCCAATCCGCACTTGGCCAGCGTGGTGGACTAAGGCCTAATCCCTCCCATTCTGAGAGGAGACCCGTGCCCAACAGTGGGACGTCTATGGGTCGCAGCGAATTGATGACTCCTGATACTTGTTAGTAATAGTCCAGTCAGTAATTGTTAGTAAGAGCCTCGTTCCAAGAAAATTAGATTTGATTAAATATTTATTTAAAAATATTCGTTCTAGCTGAGTTTTACACATATTTTTTTAAAACACAGACGTCAGACGGGCATACTACATAGACAAACAAATATAGTCATCGGGGGGCAAATCGAATCAATGTATATTGTTCAAATTTTAAAGCGTAAAGACAAGTAGTTTTATTTATGATTCGCTATAAACTGAGACGTAACGAAAATTGTACATGATTAAGGAAATTTTTTACAAGCCTCAAGCAAGCAATCGTCGACAAAACAAAAAGCTCATAAAACCCAGAGCCACATAAACCCTCCGCGGGCCGTTGCACGATATCCTTTTTCCCTTATTGCCAAAACGAGTACAAAGCACGGCGGCCATTGTTGGCGACCAACGACGAAATAATGGATGCCAGGTGTTGAACGTAAAATACAAACAATACATTAATACCAGAGCCCGTTCGTGGCTGAACCCTTTTATAACTGACAGTATTGTTTTTTTTTCTCTAGTTTGACCCAACTGGATTTTAAGTCGTCACAGAACCTTTACAGTAAACGTACCTACGTAATAAGTAGGTAGGAGATAGGAGACATAAAAATAGGAATGTGTCATGTCATGTGTCATGTCACTCGTATCTTTAAGGCACATATCGCGTCATATCGACAAGTTCCCTCTAATGATATCTTTAAGGCACAAATTTTCCGTCTGGGCCGGCTTAATATCTTCTACTCCTCTGACGTTGTGTCACATATGAGCACTTACTATCAGAATCACTCGACCATATGAGATATGTTAGCTTACATACTTTGGAAATGTTCAATGATACATTTGCACAAAATAAACGTCAGTCAGATGACTGCTGTGTGGTATGGACATAGAACACATTTTATAACTGTAATAAAACATGTCTGCTGACGTAATGCTAATTACAACATAATGTAGGTCAAAAGTGCAATAATTTTATGATGCACACATTAACACGATACTCGTTTTATCATAGATGTATCATTACTCTTTCGTTTTATAGTAAGCAGTCTTATCATTTAACGATTGATACCCATTATTTTCCTTTAAATTATTATTCTTTCATCCGCGTTCAAACTACGTGAATTGCAAAAACCAATAAGAACAAAATGAACGTACAGTGTACAAATAGCAAGCTAAATAAATATTCATTAATCCTATTCTACCAGCTAACCATTGGTCCAAATAGATATTACGAAAAGCCAAAGTATGCTTACATATAAATTAATGCCTTATTACGTAAAATTACTCTTACAAATTACAATCACAGAGGAAAAACAAATATGAGCAATGTTGTTAATCTATATTAAAATCTTGACGAGTAAACCAACCAGTCTTCCAGTTCCAATTCTTGTCAATTGTATAATTATCAAAATAATAAGTCGTGTTTCTCCTTAATTAGCTGTTAAGTCAAGGATATTAGAGTAAGAACACAATATTTTCTTTACTGAATTATTTGTGAGTTTCTAAATGGTCATCAGATACGAGTAGACAGACCTAGCCTCCTCTTACGCGGCGCTGTGGGTACTCTTGCGTTGAGGAATTTCGGAGTTAGGGGAAATCCCCTCTATCCGGGTAATTGCTCCACGGGTAAATTCCATCGGTGACTTCCCCGCTGTCCCGCTGTAGTGCAAGCCATTACTCTCTAATTCCCCCCAGATGGTCGAGGGGAAAGTCCAATAGCGGGGGGAGGGGGTTGCGCGCATGCATTGATGCTATCCACCTTTGATGGAATGGACCACAAACGAATCCAGCGACTCCATCCTGCAGTCGCGCGCTATTACCGCTTTCCGGAAGTAGCGCCTTCTCCTGTGATTTTTGGGACTCCAAAAACGTCAGATAGTACGTTCACTGTCCGCCAATGGTTTAAGCTATTAGTGTAAAGACTCACCGGTTCCCCCAGTCGAGCTTGGCGACGAGCTTGAGCCGCAACGCGCGCGTCTGGTCCTGTGTGAGGGTGCCCGCTAGCAGCGCACGGCGCCCACTGAGTAATTCCCGCATCACCTTCGCAACCGCACTGAACCTGTACGTCTCGCGTTCCTGTCGAAAATCACTCCTGTTATTACTACTACCTTTGCCCTCTGGTAGCGTCCATAGCCCAATGGCTCGCGTCAATTCTATGTAATCGTCAGAGTTAAGCAAAGACGGGCGCGGTCAGTGTGTGGATAGGTGACTGATAGTGGCAAAATTTAATGGACGCTACCGTGCTTCGGAGGGCACGTAAAGCCGTCGGTCCCGGTTGTTTTCAATGCTGGAAACAGCCGTTAAGCCTCGTCGAAGACCTTCGGGTGGCTTGAAAACATTCGACACGGGGTTAGCCACTAACCCCCCCACTAATCCGCATTAGAGCTGCGTGGTGGAGGATGCTCTAGACCTCCCGCTACAGTGTCTGTGGGGGAGATCCGTGTCCAACAGTGGGATCTATATGAGTCGCAGCGATATAAGATTTCCACCCAGTAAAACTCCTTCAGTGGACTTCCTCGGCGTAAGTGGAGAACCCCGAGATCACTTTTAGATCCCCACCAGAGCGGCGCTTTTGACCGTCTCTTCGTTGAAGCAGGCGACGATGGCTTGTTGCATATACGCCAAGACTACCATGGTAGAGCCTAGGCGTAATTGTTAATGTACAGAACACTTCTTATATGTAAGACAAGGATTGAATTAGTGTAATTTCAACCATAATTTATTATTATCAATAAGTTTCAAGTTAAGTTGAATCAAATGTAATTAGTCTAGGTAATAATGAGACAACAGAACATTTTTAGTTTAAATGTGCTTGGTCAAATAACACGCCATAGGTTCATTAGTGAGATGACAAGGAATGAATCATTACCGCTGTCGAGCAGTAAACAGAAAACAGTTAACGGATGCGTTTGTAATGATAATTCTCTATTTTACATACACGGCGAACAAAATGATTTTTATGAAGGTTCTCAGAAATACATTTAGCTCATACTTAAATGTTCAAGAACCGGTATTTGCAAACCTGATAATGTTGTGGATTTTATAAAACAAAGTATGTTATAATCTCGTAGTTGTCGTATTTATATAAAATGTTTACCTTTCACAAGTGATATCTACAGCAGGTAATAATAAAACGCTTCCACGTCCATAATAACGCAGTAGGCTTAGATCAGCCTTGCGTGTGGTGCACATACTCAAACATATCAACGGCTCAAGTACAAAAATGTAGTTCCGAAATATAAATATTTGGCCCAACTTGAATAGAATGGTAACAAAACAACCCATGGTAGAGTCCTATGATATTAATTAAGTTATTTGGCCTTTACATAAAACACATAATAATTGCACAGCACGATTGCAGATATTAATGTCTAGGATTGCATTTTACATTTTCTCTCATTGTCATCAAATTAAACCACTGTTTGGTTACGATAGGTGACGAAATCAACTAACGTATAAAATGTGACTACATTTACAGTAAATAAAATATGATACACCTACCACATATAGTTTCTTCCAAAGGCGGGCCCATTCTCTAAGGACGCATGCAATCTCCCGTACAAGGGCGTCATCTTTTAGCTCCGCTATGGCAGTGGCACCGGATCCCTTGACTGTGCAGGGCCTGATAGAGACCACGCAAGCCGGGAATATACCCCACGCCGACCGGTTCTTTGTACTGAAGCCGCGGTACCAACCTAAGATAAAAAAGTTTTACTTAAAATTATGAAATTAAAATAATTTCATATTTTATTTATCGTTCCATTGTATTGGAATGGAATTGAAACTTTTGCATACACTAGTACTATTATTTCAAGTAGGGTAAAAAAAACTCTGTATAAATATTTTATGTCAAGTATATTTAGAAAGTTTAATTTATAAGTGAATTAAATATTTACCTCCATATTCTTCCAATATTTGAACAGTTTCTCCAATCTCTAGAGGCAAACCAGATCGAACATCGCCCTTCCAGTTATAAACAGCTAAAACAAAAAATTCTTCTTTTAATTATGAATATTTTTCATAATTCATGGCATTTTATCAGTTGGTGCTATGAAAAATTTGGTTGTTGTACATATTAGGACTATGAGAAAAGCTTTGATTTGGTCGAGACCTGGGCTGTGTTGATGTCTCTGCAGTGGTGCCAGATCGAGGTAGATCAAGGTGCTACAGTGTATACACGCAAAGCCATCACTATGATAATCCAAGTATGCTACAAAAGCACAAACCCCATCCAATTGCAGTGTCAAAGTGCAGTCAGGCAAGGGGATGTAACCTCCCCAAAGCTTTTCACACGCTTTTTTTTAAATATTTTATGTAAATAAACATAGTTTCTGAAATCTATTATTTTACTTTTTGACATAACCATGTCTAAAAAATTTTCCTAATGTTCTCGCTAGTGAAATATGAAAATTTGCATTTGGGCAGTGTGGTCGACTTGGCCCCTTAGGAGTCTTTGCTGTTTATTTCAAAGAGAACACCAGTGAGACATTGGGTAGGCAAGCTATGTATTATAAGTGTTGTATCTTTTTTATTTGCTATAGGTAAACTTTATTGTACAGTCTGAACACGAAGGCAAACAATTCCAGTTCAATTAAATGCCTAGATGAAGAAAAACAAAAACTAACAAAATGTAAGTTTAACTTTCCAATTAACTACACAAGGTTTTCATGAAACCGTGAATTTCAAGCTCAATTAAATTAATTGTTATTGTATTTTTATAGGTATAATCCATGGGCTATTTTTAAAAGACAAAGACATGATAAACCCTATGGTTTGTGCTCCTATGTAGACTTGTTTTCGGATAGAATTTATTTAAAATTCACGACATGTATTTACGTTTCCGCTGTAATTGTCTGCAGGATGTATTACTGATGAATCCAAACGTCAAACTTACCGACGGCTAATTTCGGAGATTTTGATGGTATCCACATTTTAGCCACACAATTCATGCACGTCAATGTTATTGAATCATTTTAAATCGAGTCTTTTTTTTAATTACCAAATATAAAACAATGAACAGAAAACAAACTACACAAAACTACACTCACTCCTCTGTTGATAGATTGATTAATGACTATCATAGACTACAAGAATAAATATAGACAATGAACTTTGTTTTTGAGAAAAAAAAATTTTTTATCCATCGATAACAGAAGTATGTACAAAAATCTTAATTCGTACCATACGTACATAAATTGTACGTAAGACAAAAACTGAAAAATTGACAAATACTGATTGTTGTAAATTAAATTTGTATGTATTGTTTGCTTCGACTGCTTCGAGCGAGTATAGAGCACTTAATTGTTACATGAATAACGAATAATATTATATTCATAACTACGTAGTTTTTATTAAAAATGTAGTGAGTATTGGCATCCCAGCTATGTAATAAAAAAACACGGTATCATGACTTTGAATGCCCTATGCTTCGATCAATAATCGAAGGCCATAGGTAATGGAATGCCCATCTTCCAAATTCTGTAGTGTCAAAACCATCTGACTATCAGGTCATTGAGGTCATGTCACGTGTCAACTGTAGTGTCTGTCATGTCATGTCATTAGAATTTTTTAACATTGTAAACACAAACTTTAATATTGTAAATATCACAGTGAGGATCATGTGAGGATATAAACGTTTTGTGATTAAAAGGGTCTCATTGCACTGAAAATTCGCATTACTTACTTCTATATCTAAATACAAATTACATTTTTATACAATAATGTCTGACGACTTCATTCCCTTAAACCAAAGTACACCTGTTCATAACCAGAATCGATGGCAGGGTCACAGCGCAAGTTACAGTGGCCAACGCAACCGGCACAATAATCGGAAGCATAATTCAAGACGTGGTGGTTTTAATAATAGGGGTAATAATTCTCAGTGGAACAGCAGTTATGGGGTGAGTAAGAAATACTTATGAACATATCACAGAGTAAATATAAAAACAGATACATCTTCTTTCATAAAGAAAATTCTAATCATGAACAATTAAAATTTCAGAGTGATAATAACAGCAGTATAGGTCGAGACAGGGAACAGGGCATTGATGCTTACCTGCACCCATCAATGCTTGAAGACCCGTGGGCAAATCTTAGAAGGCAAAATACAGAGAATCAAGGAATCTAAACTGGCTTATATTTTACTAAGCATAAAGAATGGGAACAAGATGTCATGATTGCCAGAATTTTCATATGGATACTATCAATTTCATTCATTTCAACATCAAATTATCATTAAATTATTATTAGTAATAGTAGTTATACAATGTGCTCTCTCAATTTTGCTCAAATTTACTATCATATTTGAATTATTATCTTCATATTACTTACAATACAACAGTAACTGGAACTGATGTATGAAGGTTATAACTTTAAGATCAAGTATCAGAGGTCCCATAGGAGAATAATGAATACACTTTCATGTATTTCAACTGGTTCTAGAGTGATAAAAGACACTGCCCATAGCCCCAATCAATGGAGCAGCAAGTGGCCATCGAAAACTTCTTGCGATGGATGTCTGCACCCTGCTTATTTTTATGAATTTGACTGAGTGTGTATACCAGCCAAAAATTGCCTTGATGTTTCCAAACATTTGGATATCCAACAAATCAATTGCCAGCGACACAGCAACACATAAGTAATTGTATAAAGCACTATTCAAAAGAAAATTGATGCAATTTTTAAAAAATTATGCATTTGGCTTGCCGAACAATAATTGTTCAATAGCCACTGGGCTGTAACCGCTTATTCTTGTAGATAGATTATGTACCTACAAATTGTTACATTAGTAGTTCTTGTTTTATATTTTTAACATTATACTTGTCTGATGTGATATTTGCATGTAATCTGTCATGACCAATATACTAAGAAATAAAGATAATTTTTTTAAAGTACATATTATGTATTTTATTATTGAAGATATCTTAGGAATTTTTTCTGATACTGTGATACTGATTTATAAAAAGCTATGTCAACTGACACGAAAGTAAATTATATACAGGTCTACTCTTGAAATTGTACAGTTAGGCCATAGTCCGCCACACTGGTCAAGTTCGGATTTGTAGACTTCCCATGTATGTTTCATCCGAATATTTCCTGCACCGATACAGCAGGTGATATTTTATAAACATGGCGGTAATTTCGAACTTAACTTAATTAGGTATGTAACGTTTTGTCACCATTACCAAAAATATATTTTTGTTGGCAAACATGTTATTCGAATCATCCGGATTTATAATCACACCACAAGGCTAGACGATTGTTTTCGCCATTGAAAACAACCGCGACCAAGGCTTCCGAAGCATACCTACTTCCATGGTAGCGCCTATCCAATTTGCCAGTAGCGGTCACACATCCAAAAATCGAGCGCGCCCGTCGGCGCTTATGTCTCGATCACATTGAATCGACGCTTGAGACGATGCCATTGGCAATGGACGCTTCAAAGTAGGGTAACTGCTTAAAACACATTCATGAATTAAATATCATACTAACTGTACGACCAAAGAAATTGGAGTAGTGAACAGAAATAAATGTAAGATCATACCGAACACAGAAATTGGAGTTAAGTCAAACTCGAATTCCTTTGATACGGAACCTATAAAGTCACATCACGAATCAACACATCGAATGGGTGGAGCCACGGTGAAGCTGATTAAAATGTATAAAATCTTCTGCTAGGTGGCGCGGCGATCTGCACTATGCGGCGGGAAGCAAGAGTATGAAATGAGCCGTAGATCGGACTCAGTGGCATGTCAGGCATGCCTTGGGAGAGGTCCTTATCCAGATGTCTACTTAATTGGGCTGAAGAGAGAGTGAGATCTTAGTGTCCTGTCCCGATTCACATGACATTTTTGAACAATTACTGGACAACGATAAGGGGGGTCTAAGTTTTTGTATGAAAAACCTTTCAAGTGTAAGTACTAAAATCAATTGATATTAAGTATCTCCGTGCGCTTCATGGTACGTTCGTAATAAAATCTAATTTATGAGCAAATTTTTTTAATTATTGACTCGTAGCCGCGTAGCACTGCTACGGTGCTACGAAACATGCACGGCCCATTCAAAATTTGACTTAAGCTTAATAATGAAATGATATGATCAGCACTTATTTTGTCATGTTTAAGCATCTTCTCGTATTTATTTTACTACTCTTCTGGCGATATATTCTGGAGATATATTCATACATCTATATATATATAAAAGGAGAAGGTGACTGACTGACTGACTGACTGACATATCAACGCAGGGCCTAAACTATAAGGGCTAGAAACTTGAAATTTTGCACAGGGGTTCCTTTTATAATGTAGGGGAGCACTAAGAAAGGATTTTTGAAAATTCACCGGGGTAAAACGGGGGTGCAAAGTTGAAAATTTGCCGTTTTTGAAGTCGTTAGACGGGTAGACGTCGTTAATGGGTCTAATTCTACGCGAGCGAAGCTGCGGGCGTCCACTAGTGTAAAATAAATAAAAGCATATAAAGTCACGGGAGGACCGCTTCCCACTATTGGTCATTGATCTCATAATGGGAGTGATTATGTCAATTGCCATAGTCAACTATGCTAACGATGCTGTTCAAGTGCTAGTTGACAGACTCTTGTTAATATCTTATTTTATAACGCACGTGACTCTGAATAGTCATTGGTGCGTGCCAACAGGATTTGAACACAGATCTCGGTAAGAGGTCAAAATTTCAGCCATTTCATAAATTAAAGGTACCAAAGTAGGTCACCTACCAGGTTAGGTAGGTAATAAGAAGTCCACAGTTGTTTTATTTATACCTCAGCACTCTGAAATGCTCTGAAGTAAAGTCTGCGTTCACATTTCTTCGGTATTACCGCTACCAAAAGCATCGGTGTTATTTTATTCAAAACAAAACTGAAAACATTAATGGCCAATGTTGGTTAATGGCCAACCCAGGGTCGAACGTCAAGTCAGTGTAAAGGCTTTGTTTTTATCATTGAAAACAAACTAGACGGACCGACGAGACGACGGTTTAACGTACCGTCCGAAGCCCAATATCGGTCACCCATCCACAAACCGCCCGTGGCCATCGCTGCTTAATTCTGTCAACGTAGAATCAACACGAGTCATTGGACTATGTACGCTACCGCTACCTCAGAGATACAATCCAAAATTTTATCCAAATTTTGTTTCCAGATTAAATTCAAATCCGTTGGACTCGGATTACAGAACCAAAGCCATTAGGATATATAAGGTGTATAATCTGTAGGTAGATATGTAACATAAATGTCTATAACACAAGATTCCAAGTATCGAGCTCCATCAGTTTATGTCTGTAAGCTACCATGAAAAGCTTTCGTAGCGTCTTCAACGACGGAGGAACCGGAATAAAAATAATTTACCAAATTGCTCTAATCAATTCTGCCTGGGACACCACCACGCTATTTCGAAATTAAGAACTCACAACTCCGTCAAACGGATTTGGGTATATTTCATGTAAATGACTGGCATTTCACTGGCTATACTCGTAGGGCCTGAGGGCTCTAGGTTGCTTATGGGTAAAGCTTCTAATATATTGGCTCACTATGTAGGTACCTAACGATGGTTTTGTAAATACTTAACCGTTGTTTCAAAAGTAGAATTCTAGTCAAGAAAATAATAATGAGTAGCCACCAAGCTGGAGTGCAGTTAACCAACCTAAGTGTCGGAAGCTTTTTGGTCAGACGATGACGACCAGAATGGACATTTTGATGAGTTTGCATCTAAAATTTTGTACTATTTCGGTATACTGTAATATTATCTACTCGATATAGATCCCGCAGTACCATTCATCCAACAGCTTTTTATAGTCCACTGTTGTACATATGCCTTTTAGAGCGGGAAATCTTCCAATGATTCCCGTCCAGGAAGAGGCCGGGGTATCTGAAATCCGGGATCTCCTACGGAACGCACCGGTGGCTCCCTTGCGCAAAGCCCAAGTGGCTCATCCGGAGACTAGGGCTCGTTCCTCGCTGGCCTTCAGCAATGGCAGACTGTGGTTCGTAGTCTGCCATCATGTAAAAAAATTAAATAGGCCTACTTCACAGAACAGATAAAGGAGGATTATCTGTTCTGTGGCCTACTTCAATCGACACCTCTCCTCCCGATCCTGTACCCTGTGAATCCAGCTGTTTCCCGTATAGCTATTTAGAACATAGTTTGCGCTCTGCTAAATAGAAATTACTCAAACAATATTGTGATTGCCTATTGATAAAACCCTTTGTAGCAACAAAGTTTGAAATAGCGTGAACGCGGTGAACGGTAATCGCTGTCGCTAACTTTTAAAATATGACCGCCATGGCACACAGTAATAACTAGCTTATTTTGTCGTGAAAATAAGGTTTGTTATGGCTTGGGCGGCTCGATTCCATTACATCCTTTTGTTTGTGAACCTTACGTAGCAAAAGGGTCATTGAAATTCTATTAATTTACACATAAACAGGAATGTGGCTGGGTGGTCACTAAGTGCATGTAGAGTAAACTCCCCGTCCTCTGCTGTGGTTTCTTCCTTTGCGCGGAAACCAAATCCCACAACTGTTTTATAAAATAAAGTTGATACAATGCAAACAATGTTTTAACAAACAAAACGGTTTTAAACCGTTTCAGTTATATACGTAACCGTACCAAACAACCAGTATGTAAGTAAATCTGGCAATATAATCAAATGAGAAACTAAAACTACCCACCTGAGCTACCCCCATCTACAATTTATACAGAGCATAGTAAAGCTAGTACGTTAGTAATAGCGCTATTCATCTATACACCGGGTGAGGTCAAAAGCCTCTCGGATGCTGTTTTACGTGGCGCTTAATGCGTCCACCGTGGCCGCCGACGTCGTCGACACCAATTAACGGGCCGTCTGGTGTTGCACCGCGAGTCTGGAAACTCGAATAATCGCATCGATCGCCAAAAAACTAACCCACATACGCACTGGCAGCGTAGCCGGAATTATTAATCGCGAGTAAGCGTGGGGGCCGGGGGTTCTGGGCACACTGGGCAGGCGCGTAGGCGAGCAGCGCGCAGGCGCGGGCGGGCGGCGCGCACTCCGCGAGAGAGGCTCGCGCGCTCCGGCCGCGTCCGAGCGTCGCCATGCGCGAGCTCCCGCCGCGGCCGCTCCCGCCAGCGCCGCGCTAGCTTGCACCGATGCAGTGGCGAAAATTGACCAGGTTGAAGTCTTCGCCGGGCGGACAGTCGCGCGCTCGGAGGATGCTCTGCTGCGGCCGCAGGAAGGTATGCGATCCGATCGATAGCGCGCGCCGAAACCGTCGCCCCTCCCGGCCCGGACGCCGACGGCGTTCGACGACCCCACTCGCTAATTCCTCACTCGTTCCTAGGCTCTGTGGCTTTTTTGGACGAATCCCTCTGGAATTTTTATTCCCTAGTCGAAATTAACGCTTGGAGAAACTAGTGATGCGCTGTGGGGGGACTTGCCGGTAAAACTTGGTCCGGTGGTGGAATATCGATATAACCTAAATAATAATATAAATGTATAGGTTATGTCGGTTCGAGTATGTGCCTAGTAACTGATATACGCGAACATTATGTAGCATTTTGAGTAGATCAGTAGGTGTATAGTCTATGCTGATATAACTATAGAGTGGATTGTCACTCTTACTTCAGCCTCGTTACGGATCATTGTTTTATCTACCTGTATACCTATTACTAAATACAATAGATTATAGATATACGTACTTCATTCAATGAATAAGATGGGATTTTATAAAAGTACAATAGGTAAATCCTTTCATTTTACCACCTCATCATACCTTCCACATTAAGCGCCATCTATTGAGAATGAAACTTTCTATAACTTAAGTATAGAAAATTGAGATTTTTTGTTACTCGATATATTTTTTAATGAGTAGGTACAATAAAGTAAATGGTACCTTGAAGTTTGTCCTCATACGACATTTAGGAGGGTATTTAGCCCTTTTTAGGAGACAAAATATTCTCACAGAATGCGTTAACTGACAAACAGATAAATATATCTAATACTTACTTGTTTTATAAGAACCCAAATTCTAATATTTTCATTATAGATAACTTATCTACTACATGGGATATGTTTTCGTATTTAGTCTTATTACTTTCTATATTTATTCATTGGTACTTATATTACCTACTGTTAGAATTTTTGATAAAGATTTATTTTATAAATACATAAACAGATCCACATATTAACTTTAAAACTGTTGTGTTGTACCGTTTAATAACTCATTTGAAAACGTTAATGGTTATAATGTGATATAAATATGTATATTTGTTGCTAAGGCAAAACTACCTACTGTAAATGCTCGCCATCTTGTGAAATCTTAAAGCCACGGAAAATCTGAAAAGTTGAACTTGAACGACAAAGTTATATACGAGTATATCAAGTATGAAAGACATTACTTTGTGCCTCTAGCACATAACATTATGTAGTTTTAAGCCGATTTGAGTTTTCCACGACTGAGAAAGGGACATTGCTGGAGAGTTTAAGAATTGTAGGTCAGGTAATAGACGCACAGCGGGACTACATACAGAAGACTATCGCCTTTGAAGTCTAGCAAAATGCCGTTCCATATTTTTAGAAGGTAAGTACTTATGCAATGCTTCACTCAAATGTCACACTTGACCTGCTAGTACCGAACGATTGCTATTTAGTTTGGTACGGCTTTCCATGTCTGCCCCTCAATCGTCTAGAAAACCCTGCACGATTGACTTATCAAGACGTGTCCGATATGCGACTATACGAAATACGCGTTATATAGGTAAAATTTCAATAAAAAAAAAATCTTAGGTCTACACCTACATGTGTAGAGTATTCAGCCACTTAAATAAAGTAAGCATAGCTACTAAAACAATGAACTATAATATCATATACATACTTATCTCAGATTATCTCATTGATTTATCAAGGGAAAAAGAATTAACACAACATAACATCACGCCTGTATTTCCTCGAAGGGTGGTACACCCACTTTTCACTAACTAAGGTTAGATCCCATGTTTGTTGTAGTTTGTGAGTCTATTGCCATTCACCGGGCACAAATCTTGACTCCGAGCTGCTACCGGGCATTTCAAGTTAGAAAAACCCAGTAGCTTTATAGATTTGCAGATTTACAGCTTTATTTTTCTATTCAGTCTTAGCAATTGGCACATTTTATTGACATTAGATTCTGTAAGAATACGAAGATGGCGCACTCGGTAGTGATCCTGTCTGTTGCGCCACGGGTCGTGGGTTCGAATCCCACTCAGGACAAATATTCGTGTGACAAACACTTGTATTTGTTCTGTGTCTGGATGTTAATATTATCTATTTAAGAGCACTCCAGTCGACCGTCACTTTTGAAGAATAGGTTTTTACCAAAAATATTGCTGTCGCGCTGAGCCCAACCTTACCCCTTAGCGTGCGATAGAGAGAAGTGCAGTCTCGAACTGATTTTACCTACGTAAAATTAAGAAAATCGTCCTTTCGTAATCCCCTGTTTCCTCCTCGAAATCTAGACCGATTTCAATATTTCTTTCAGTTAAAATGTAGAACAGGGTCTAAGCTATGCCCGTACGTTTTGCTTTTTTGGGATATATTAGTAATTACCAGTTTGCTTGATGTTTGAAAATGTATGTAAAAAAAGTCGAATTTTTTGATTTTAAATAATTTTTTTTCTCTTCTATTAATCAAATTATGAAAAAAAACAAAACGTACAGTCATGGCAGAGGTACGTATAAATCGTATGGTATTTTTTTTTCTTCTGTAACTTCTTTATCCTACGAGGAAACAGGGGACTACGTTTGTATGGAAAAAGTGTCGACTTGTTCGCTTGTGATATCCTCTTAAGTATGTATTATAAAAATATCTATGTATCTAAATCAGTCTCTGACACCCATATTACAGGCTCGAGCCTACTTTGGGGTCAGATGGCCGTGTGTGAGAATGTCCAAGATATTTATTTATTTATTTATTATTCATAAACTTGTATGACCAACTTGTATCCACCAATCCGCATTGGAGCAGCGTGGTGGAGTATGCTCTAGACCTCCCGCAGAAGTGTCTGTGGGAGAGACCCGTGCCCAGCAGTGGGACGTCTATGGGTCGCAGCGAAGCGAAACTTGTATACCGTTGTGTACCAAACTCAAAGGCATACAAA
The DNA here is from genome assembly GCA_944567765.1 of Carterocephalus palaemon. NCBI lineage: Eukaryota > Metazoa > Arthropoda > Insecta > Lepidoptera > Hesperiidae > Carterocephalus > Carterocephalus palaemon. The sequence continues at coordinate 4,302,879 of OX155643.1, read as the reverse complement.
TAAAAGTACCTACACATAAAACGATGTGAGGCATCATTAAATTTCATGTTGTGTTGAAATTCGAGTTCTCTATGTTTCGCTTACTCTTTTCATCTCCTTAGCTTACTCCAGACCGTGTTTGTAGATTTAGATGTGTTTCCGCCACGTTTCCGCCTGTGGTTTTCACGTCTTTATTGAAAAGGCAACCTTTTCAGTTGTATAGTAAGCACTTATTTCTAGTTTTGTATACAGACGTTATGTCTGTGGTGCTTAAATGTTAAAGTTCATGCATTTAATGACAAATCCATAGAAATGAGTTTCATTCATGGAAGTAATAGATCCGCCTTGCGTATATTATATTCCATGTTTTCGTTGTATTGCTTGCCATCTTGTGAAATCTTAAGGCCACGGAAACCTGAAAAGTTTACAACTGGTTTTGGTGCCGATTGGAAAGCATCTGATAATATCCCTATTTCTCCTTCTATGTTAAAATGGTTCAGTTGAGATGAATTATCGGTTTGCCAGCGAGAGAGACACTCGTCTTAAATAATCTAAGCTCGTGTCGTAGTATGTTAACTAGTCACTACAAATTAATAACTTTAACAATACACTAGCTTTTCCCGCTGCTCTGCCCGCGTCAAATCTTTTTCCGTGCAGAATTAACTCTACCATCAAGGGATGGTTTAAAATATAATAAGTGAGGATTTACATCGAGACTAATTAAAATCCATGAAAATCAACCTTGTCATCAACCCTAATTTACTAACTTAACTATGATGTACTTACTTACTATTCATATATTAAACTAAGGTACACACGCGTATCCGTAAGTAGGTCGATCGTGATGTATTGTGGTGACGATGGGATACAATCGAAAGCCAGTCACCTATTTATAAACAAACCAGTGACCCTCTTACCTACTTTCGAACCCCACACATTTCAATACTGAATACTATTATTATTTCTTCGGATAAGAGGTTTTTTTAGGGCTGGTTTATTTACGCATTCAGTTAAGTTAAAATATAAAATTGGAATTTCATTCGTTGAATAAATTAGAACTGAGATTGCAAAAAGAATATCTAATGGATATCAAATCTATGGAATATAATTTCTAGTTTGTACCTACCCTTGTTTTAAATTTTCGCCATCAATACTTTGGTTCAAACTTAGTCACATTTGTAAAGACAAGTACCATAACACGCCAAGTTATTCTTACTTGATGGAAGAACGCGCCTCACAAAAAAAGCTCATAAAAGGTTACAAACCCTCACTGAATAAATAAGTTATTGTTGAAAAATCATAGCAAGTAACAAATATGAAGAAACGTATATAATATACTATTTCACAAAAGTCAAGGCACCATAATTACTCGTCGCGGTTGTAACTGGTAGCGAGTAGGGGAGGGCGTGGCTGAGACCGAATCACGATAAGTACGCGCCTACTTAGTTCAGGCCACTTCAGGCAGCGTCAACGAATATTGAGCCGTTAAAGTCAACAAACAGTGTAAAATTACTCGACCCTTAGACCAGTCACACCAGTCAGACAGGCAAAATCTCAGTTTTGATCAGGCTCAAGTTAATCTGTATTAATCCACAGAAGACCATAACTAAGTAGGTACTTCTCAAAAAGAAATGTTTCTACATATGAAAGCTCAACTTCAATTTTTAAGACGAAACGAATACCTAAATAAAGAAATAAAATAGTTTAATTTTCTCAGCTTATAGCTAGCATAACAAAAAACAATATTATAACAAAGAACAATTACAATCACTCTGAAAATTTTCTTCGCTTCATAACTTAAACGTTCTAAACTTTTAACTTCTAAATTAAATCTCAAAATCATTTTTATATTCCGTGGTATTACCAACGACACCTGTAATGAAGAGCAAAAATTTGATTAAATGTGTGCACAAACGTGACAAAAAACAAACCAAATCAAATTTCAGCAATATGAGCTATTTGCGATCACTGAATAATAAGAAGGTAGAAATAGAAACATATGTATCTATGTATCTCTTTCTTACTTAGTAAATCAATGACCAACAAGGATCTATGTCGTGCAGTTGGGCCCCCGCTGAATTAGTAACAGACAGTATAGCCGTGGATATGATAACTATTCCAGACCACCGATTCGTTGACGAGAGTGAGCATTGAACGAGGGTTGAGGGTTTGGTGAACTATATAATGACGCTTAATGCGTTTACGATGGAAGGTTTTTTTTAAATTACCAATCAGTGGATCCTGTATGTAGTGTTGGTTAAGCTAGGAAATAATTGACTAATATGAAAATTGAAAAAAAAAAACATCCATTCTCTATTCATTGAATTAGGAAGAAATCCATTCCCAAGGTTAACGCATTGTATAGTACTCGTAGTTGTATTTGAAAGTTAATTACACGCGGGTTGAGATTTCATTTTAATGGTTCTTACACACGCACAAGGAAAACTTGAATGAAAAAGGTTAAAGTTTTATGCTATTTTGAGGATTTTGTCAACTTATTTCCTTGATTTAGTATAATGCGTGTGACATGGTACGTTCAACTGTACGAGTGCTCTTTGATAAAAAAACACCGAAATTAAACAAATAATGGTTGTCTGTAAAGTTAGTTTACGGGCGATAATTTAACGTGATAACGTCTTATGAAATATTATTACAAATTCTAGCATTGATTCACAAAACATAATCTAGATGGCGCTGAGCCTTTTTCTGAATTACGCTATCAACTGTATTGTGTATAATACAATAATACTTAGTAAACTAGCTCTATTGCTATGGTTACAGATTAAGATTGAATGAATATGTACGCTTGGCGTAACACTTTGGCGGTACATTTGGCGGTACGGGTGACGTAACACTTGGCGGAAACTTCAGAATTTTTTTCATGTGTAGGCGTTCATCGATTTATAAGACGTTATCACGTCAAAATCCTTTATACCTAGTACAAATATTAGTTGGGAGGCGTTGTCCTGGAAAGGACCTTCTTCTGGACCTTCCAATCCGTTCCAATCTTACCTTTGTTGGCCACGTTTACGATTACAGCGAGAGCCTTCGAATCCCTTGGATTTATATTAAGGATTTAACGCGTGAGAAGATGCAAGTATTGCTAGTGGCAAAATAAATAAAACCCTGACCATCAGTTTTAACTGAAATAAGTAGCTCATTGAACCCACTCATGTCTGACTAACTCTTCAACACGGGGTAATCCATGAAAGCCTTACCAAATGGATTTTTACGTTAAATGTTATAAATCACATATCAAGCTCACGCCATGCACTTAAAAGGTTCCAGTGGCGACGCCTCCGCTGACGACATCCAATAAATTATACTTTGTGCCATAGAATACCTATAATTTGGAAGTGCCCTTGGAATATTTTCATAATTGCCTGCTGTAATCAGTGTAGGCTGCTTTCAGGTGTCTAGTGGCATGAAACATTGTGTATTTGAGTACATGTCAAGAGTATTTATTTGGTAGAATGGGGTTCATAACTATTCCAAATAGGTAGATAATTTGCTGAATTTGAGTAAAGCAGTTTTCGCCACACAGTTTCAGGACAGACCTAGTTAGGTCATATAAAAGAGCTACTCAATCATTACAAACCTTATATGCCTTGAATTTTTTTTTGCTATCCCTTTAATTCATTCGAACTCACCGCTTAGCGTGTTAACTGAAAATTCTACCGGCGTCGTCATAGCCACGTAATTAAGGTGTCACTTCTACTTGTGTCTGTGAGAAATTCGTTGCTATAAACGTTCAGTCGTTCAGTGGACGTTTGATGTGATAAAATGCAGTGCAGAGGCCGCGGACGTGACGATAATGTTTTCCTGGCGTTAGTATCGGTCGAGGGAAAATAGTGAAGTATTTACGGTCCTGACGCAGAGAAGACAATACTTTTCTCTTCTTGGTTACGTTTTACTGTTTTACTCTATGTATAAAACATGTGCCACACAGACTTTGTCTTTATAAACGGTAATCACCGGTTACAAGTGGTACACAGATTCTTTGTTACTCTTGAAGACTTAGATGGTCATCTCTTGATAAGGAGAACAGTATAATCTTGAAAACAATTACTCAACATACATTACCCATACAAAAAAATATATATATGTATAGGTATTTGACTGTTCATAAGACTAACTGAAGAAAATATTATCCTCTTGAAAAAGTATGAACGTTTTAAGCACGTACATAACTGTAAACATAAACGTATTATTCATTTAAACAACAACAAAGATTATTTGACGATCATTAGAGTTGTTCCAAATTGTATGCCTCAAACAAAATAGGAGTTGTTTGTTCTAAACACAATAGATATAAAAGTGTGTAAAAAGAGGGTATTGTTTTGTTCAAAAATTGAATGGTTTTGATGATTTTGTGGGGCTTGTTACTATGGCAATACAATATTTTTGTCAAGCTATAAAACAAACCTATTTTTAATACAGGTTTGTGTAAGACTACTTAACTTTACCTAGTACTTTAGGTTCTTACCTAAATGTCTGGTGCATTTCTGTGGTTATTTACTAAGTATTTTTTTAGATTTAAATTCAACGTAGATTTAAAAAAAATATAGATATATAGGCCATAGTTTAGTAGTATCACAGAATAATAGTACAAGTAGTAGTATACAAAAGCAAGTACTCGTAGCGCAGTGACATCGTAGCTGCTACGACAATGCTACGCGCCGCAAATACGTAGCGCTCGCTTCTTTTCTTCTTACTGTTATGTTGGAGAAAAAAGAAAAAAAAAGCTTATTGATAACACCGATGAGAAAAATAAATTAAGTAGGTATTTATATAAAAAAATTAGAACCTTTTAAAAATAATGCCATCCAAGAATGATGCATTTATAGGTTATCTATGACGTTTGTATTTTTAACACGTTTTATTAGCTTGGTATGTATGTATGTAGGCTTTGATATATATGTTATGTAGGTATCTATGTATGTAACGGAATCTTTGAACGTGATTTTAGCCTACTTTAAAGCGTCGGATTAATTTGAAACTTTGCACAATTATGAAGATATATGAAAATGCAATTAATAAAAAAAATATACATTTCAGTTTAGGTTATCTACAAAAGCGTTTTTAAACTATGTTGTCTTTGTTTATATTCTATGTGCTTTTGGTGTGGAAAATAACGTAGTTCCAGTAGAATACGTACAGGACAAAAGTTTAGAAGTTCTTTTTGCCGCAATATCCAATTCCACGCGAAGCCCTACTTTAAAACTAAACCTTTCACATCAGTAATGAAATACCACAGCCTTACAACAAACATCGATTGTGAAATGAACAAATAATGTGTAAAACCCTAATGGATAAATAATAGCATATAATTTCCATGTCTACTTATGTACCGAAAAGCAACCGATTTCGTACTAAGATAAAACTCAAATGGATTTTCATTGTAATCGGTCGGCCGCACTGTTTCCATCGCTCGTGTTGACTGTTACGAATCACACTTTTCTATTTGTAATCTTTTTTGTGCAGCGCTATCTATGACATTTAAAATAAACATTGAACACTGTTGCCTTGTTGGTCTAGTGGTCGCAAGCGTGACTGCTAATCTGGGTTCGATGCCCGGGTTGTGCCGAGTTTTATTGATCTTTTCAATCTTGAAATAACCAGTAGTTCCATTATAATCTATAATACCTAATAGTAGCAACTATAAACGAAACTACCGAAGTCTACGTCTACGCAAGTGAAGATGCGGGTGTCCTCTAGTACCAAAATTAAAGTTGTTTCTGCTTGCAAAATTAAAGAAAAATAAAAAAAAAACCATATAGGCATAAGTATATTGCCGGTCACGTAGTTCTGAAGTGAAATGCTGATAGAGTTTTGATAGTAATCGAATAGAGACCCATTAGGTATCAGTGTTGGAAAGATTGCTGGAAGCTTATATTGAACACCTCTTAAACTATAGCACATCTTCAATCCCATTAAAAAAAATGTATAACTTCTTCAGCAACGGCAAAGTCATGTTACGAGAGACATCAAATGGTTTTAAAATCAGACCGTAAAAATTCTATCAATGCTTCCATTTCTCGTAAGACTGCTGGCTGACGTTTATTTACGGTGTTCTTAACCCTTATTTCAACAGAATAAAGGCTGAAATCCTTTGTCAGCGGCTTAGGTCTACTGCTCCAGTTTGGGTTCCACCGTCGTTTCTGCACTCGACTGTCTAGGGCTCTTCAGAGTTCGAGTTGGCACCAAATTTTAGTTTTCAACGCTTCTCATTAGGCACTACTCACCGACTGAGACAGTCGGATAAGGAGGGGTGGCTTGGGAAGAAATGAAAGGGGGTAGCTGGATTGTGAGGCAACCCATTGTACTAGGACGAAATATAGTTTCCAGTCTTGCGTCTACATTCATTGCTTAGACAGCGCTATATGGCTACCGTCACTTACTTATTGCTAAGTACTTACATGGTTATGAGACAACTGCAGCTAATGTCTAAAAAAAAGAAAGCCAAAATTAAACTTTGAATCGGAAATAATTGCTATAAAAACCATTCGTTCCCATACACATCAAAGTTTGATTAGTTTTCCACTTTGAGAATCTTTGATTTGTAGCAATTCTTCCGATTTGTCAAATTTTTCTGTTTTATTGTTCTGGCCTTTAAGGAAGATGTGCATGCTTTCACATTATTTCAGCTAACTGAAAGGGCGCAGTGACATAGTAACACATTTACTAAGTCCTCGCAGAAAGATAACTAACTGATCTCTGTCTAAAGAAATTGGACTATTTAAGGTGTAAATTAGTAGATACCTACTGTGAGTATTACTCCATTTCCGTGCGACTGCTAAGCTAAAGGTCCTGGTTTCGATCCCCGGGTCGGGCAACAACTATTGGGTTTCCATCCATCCATCCATCAGGTTTTTGAGGTCCACTGCTGGACATAGGTCTCTCCTAAATGACACCACTCCGACCGGTCCTGTGCCTTCTGAAACCAGCGGTTGGGTATATTTGTTGGTTGTATTGGATTTATCTAACTTGAAATGCCCGGTAGCAACTCGGAGTCTGGATTCGTGCCCGGTCTATGGCAATAGACTCACCAACTATTACATGGAACCTGGTGAATAAGTGGGTGAATAAGTGGGTGAATAAGTGTGTGAATAGCTGGTGAATAAGTGGGTGTACTACACACCTCCTACTCCATGCTTACCCCTTCGGGTAAATAAAGGCCGCCCTCTCTCTTTCTTCAGCCCACCGTAGTCCAACGTTGGACATAGGCCTCTCTCAAGGCACGCCATGTAATGTAATGTAAGTTTATCAAATTACTGAGTGTTTAAATCGTTGCAGATTTATGAAACACTTACTCGACTGTGACGATGTATAGAAACTGGCACACATTTCTCGTGAAGTCAATTCGCTCATGTTTCATAGTTTCAGTTTAAAACTATTGGAAAACTGATTTCTAAGTGGGAGTAACAATTCATGTCGAAGCCTAGTTTAATGCAAAACCTTAGTTATATTCTATTGAGTATGAATAAAATGTCTTAATTTCTCAGGCGTTTTAATTTTATAAATTTTGTACTGCTCTTTCATAAACATCTTAATGAAGAGTAGGTACTCGTATGTCCGTTGAGAGCATTGAGAGTATGTCCGATTTTGTCTCACATAAAAGTATTTTTTAAATACGCTAGCTATAATTAATTATTATTAATTATTTATTGGCAGATTTCGCATTCTTTCAAAAATATTATTAAATGAGTTTTCATCCGATTAAAAAAAAACAGATAGGTATAGCATAATGGTTAAGAAAATCACTACCAAATTTTATTCAACATTTTATTACTAGTTGAGATAAGTTTTCTTTTCCAGATAAAACCTCAAGCGCTGTCCGTACCTAAGTTTCTAAAGCTAAAGATTTTGAGTGTCAAACATCCCTTATCTAACGATTACTATCATTATAAATTTCTGCTGAACGATTGATGAGTAAAAACATTTGAACGTGACTCACCATTTTGTTAAAATCTATTCAGCATCCGAGGATCTTAAGGGCCTTGCACACAGGTCGCCGCGTAATCGTATCGTAAGCGTAATTTGATCTTTTAGCTGTAACGGCGCTTTCATATGAGCGTTTTTAGGATTCATGCTCCGCCAACGCCAATAGCCTTTTATAGAGCTTGCGAAAATATTAAATACTTGTAAGAGTTATAGAAGTGCTTTCAAGCGACGCTCAAAAGATGTCCATCCGAATTTACTATGAGAACGAGAAACGACACGTTTTGAAATAATTTAAGCGCTTACACGTCGGCAACGCATTCGTACCGCGTGTAGTAAACCGCGCGTGCGATGCGTTTTTGATACTCCTCGTGTGTGAAAAGCCTAAGAAGGCGGGGCTGTCTGAAGTCGACGCTTGTAGGCGACCCTAATGAGCTATGATGACCTTACGACTGACTTGATCTCTATTCATAAAGGCATAAGGTTCAGTTAAGCCTGTAATCTGTTTCCAGACAAACGAGGCTCCGGGAGAGCCGTCAGAGATTGGCAGGACGCTATTAGAGGTCGTGTAGTATTTGAAAATTTTAATTTCAGCCGCATTATTTTCCCATCATCAGACATTAGTATATTATTATGTATAAAGTATAATACAGTATCTGGTATGTAGGAAACTAAGCAATAGGTACAGTACAAAAATGAGTTTTGGACCACTTTTAGGGCGCATAAACTCGTAATATACCTTTTTTACACTTCATGTATCGATTCAAACCTCATTTTTTATAAAACCCACACACATACACACGAAACGAACTATGCCGTAAAGCAAGTGTTTCGTCTGTGAGCTATACCTACAGTATATTGTATTATTACTTGCACAGTCGTTTACCATTGCCACGCAAACCACTCACGTGAAAGAGATCAAACGCGCTCTTCAAACGTCATAAGTACGCCATACGAGAACTTGAGAGGAAATAGACAATAGACGGATTTCCCATTGCAGCTCGAACTCCGCTGGGTGTAAGGTGTTGTAGCTTGAATAACGTCGGCGTAAGTCAAAGATACTTATACACATAGATTATCGATACTATACCGGCAATGACGTGCAATAGTGGACAAAAATTATGGTCTATGTTTTAATATTTAGGTAATAGTTCACTTATTCTAGTTTTTCTAATTTGTTTCGGGTTTTTCTCGTGGATAGATAGACAGACAGACAAGTTCCTTTATTGTACAACAAAAGGACACAGATAAAACATACAACAAGTAGGTACATACAAAATAATAAAATAAAAGAGTGGTAGTACAAATGGCGGTAGCACATATTCCTAGAGATGTGACAATACATCGCGTAAAATTTGTACTTAGACAAACCTGTTAGACTCCCATGTTATGTAAACAAAGTTTTATACCTTTTATAGCAGAAGTACAGAGTTTTGTAAGTAGGCAAGAGTAATGTATAAAGTTGCTAATAGCGCTGGCGTGACACGTGAGCTGAGAGCACTTGACCGGCCGCAGGCACGCCTGACGCATTCGTTTCAATGCATTAATAAAATCGATCGAGACTGCGTCTAAGAAGAATTAGGTAATTAAATCGCCTTTGTAGATATTTATGTCTCTTTTCTATGTAAAATTTATAAAGATATAGAGCATAAACATACTCTATATAGAAATTATATAGGTTATATTTAGATTTAGAGTATCTCTGGGGCAATACCTCCGTAGTAACCCAAAGTACGATGCATAATTTCTGCCATGTAATCTTTTTTTTTAAGCAATTTTGTTGCAGTTAAAGTTTCTGGTTACACTTTTCTAGAGGCGACCATCTTAGGTCCTCAAGGGTAGTAAATCATCTGTTTTTTGCTGTTTTATTTTATTTATTTATTAAAAAAACTTACAAATAAAGCTAAAATTCCCACTGTTGGTCACGGTGGTCTCTTCCATAGCCAGATCTCCGAGAAGTCTAGAGGATATGCAACCATGCTACTCTATTGCGGATTGGTGAATAAGTTAGTGACCAACCGGGAAATCCAGTGTTGGATTCAGTACCGACGGCGACGGCTTAAAGTGCCTTTCGAAGCCTGGAAGCGCCCATGAAATTTTGCCACTAGCGTTCATCTATGCACAAACTGACCGCGCCCGTCATTGTTTAACTCGGTCAATCACATATGATCGGCGCGAGCCACGGGCTATATATTATGGTCGCTTAGATATTTATCAATAATCCGACGCTGTGTAAAGGTAAAAAATTGCGGTTGAAGGCGTAAAATTTATAAGTATTTTCTTCAAGAGACCGTAATTTCAATGTGACGCATTTTCCTCGTCCATTTATTGCGTACAAAGGTTGAGTCATCCATTACATATAAAACAAAGTAATTGTGTAGGTATTCTAGTCGCTGAGTCACAAAGCCTCGTTGCAAACCTGATATACTCAGAATAAGGGGATGTCTAGTATCTACTGATGCGTCTAAGCGGTAAAGTCTAACGTTGAGTTGTAAAAACTCGAAGTCAAATCAAATGCTAGACAGATAGCTTTGACATATTACTCGATCAAAATTAAAGTAATCTTTTTCCCTCGAATTCCCAAGGCTTCTACGTGTTTGGTTTATTTGAATTTAAAAAAAAACCTTTAATCACCGTTATCCTAAATGAAAAAAATAGTGGGAGTTTCATGTTTCATAGCACAAAAAGTACATTATTGTTTGTTGTGGTACCATATTATTTTGGAGTTTACTTTATTTATGTAATCAAAAAGGTTTGAAGCTTTAAATCAACTGGAATATTGTCAAAAACAAGTGCTTAATACAAATATATTTGAGCTGTCTTGTGTGTCTGACTGGGACGAGCTTTGAAATAAACAACATTGTTCTTTGTATTTTTTACGCTGATATTCTATACCAGTGAGAAGTCTAGGAGACGGATTAAGGGTCGTTGACCGCTAAAGCTTTCGTATAAACTTATCACAATAAAACATAATTGTTTGTATTTAAATTAAAACATGGAAAGCTCTTTTTTACTATTCAATTTGTGATGACATGGAATAATTTCGTAGAAAATATTGGCACACAAATATTGTAATAATTGACCGTATTACATTTTTATTTAAAACTAGTGGACGCCCGCAGCTTCGCTCGCGTAGAATTAGACCCATTAACGACGTCTACCCGTCTAACGACTTCAAAAACGGCAAAGTTTCATACTAACTTTGCACCCCCGTTTTACCCCCTTAGGGGGTGAATTTTCAAAAATCCTTTCTTAGTGCTCCCCTACGTTATAAAAGGAACCCCTGTGCAAAATTTCAAGTTTCTAGCCCTTATAGTTTAGGCCCTGCGTTGATATGTCAGTCAGTCAGTCAGTCAGTCAGTCAGTCAGTCAGTCAGTCAGTCAGTCAGTCAGTCAGTCAGTCACCTTCTCCTTTTATATATATAGATAGATATCAAACAGGCATGCAGAACACAAAGCGTTGACAGCAGCATTGCAAAAAGCGGTGACAGGCGCTCCGGGTTCAAACCTAAGCGGCACGAACCAATGACTATTCTAAGTTATGTGCGATTTAAGAAATTAACGTCACTTGCTGTAACGGTGAAGGACACATCGTGAGGAAACCTGCATACGTGAGAGTTCTTCATAATGTTCTCGAGGTCATGTGCAGTCTGCCAATTCGCATTTGGTGGTTTACTAAGGCCTAATCCCTCCCATTTTGAGAGGAGACCCGTGCCCAACAGTGGGACAAAGAAAGGGTAGAACATATCTGCTATTAATTTAGACGAGATTATTTTTTATTTATTATAATACTATACTAGCTTGATAGTTAACATTGTTAATAACTCCAAATATAAAAGAAATGACATTATGAGATATTTTATTGTATTACCCCTTGTCGTCTTACACAGCCCCACTATAGCTCAATGGGAATTTGTTCAGGAATTAATCATTTATGAAAGACTACCAACTTAGTAATAATAAGTAAACAAGATGCAATCACTGATAAGAATTCCTTTTGTATGTATTTTATGAATAGTTTTTTCAGCTATACTAAAATTTCTTCACAGCAATTTCACAGATATTTGCTATACAAATAAAAATGTTTCTGACCCGTACCCAGTCGCAGACGACGAGCCGTGTCAACAACAATTTGTTCCGTAGTCACGTTAATTACAATGATAAATAGTTTCGTTAACAGTGTAACTTTGAAAACACTCCAAATTGCCTTCGGATTTGTATAGCATCTGTTACTTTCATCACATTTTAAACATTCTCTTGCAAGTCATCCTTGATATTTAAGCTAAGTTTATATTAATAGAAGATGTAGCAGTAACTGTTTAATATTCACAAACTTAAAACTATTAAATTAATTGAATTATTACTTTACTTTTTACTCCCAGCAGCTTCTTCAACCATTAGTAACCCTCACAATCCAAAATTATATAAACAAGCCGTGAACCGTGAACATTGGCCGTTTACTATTTATATTATTCGTTCGTTTAGCCTATTGGGAATGGTAAAGTGTTAAGCCTTATGTAGTGAGTACGGGTTAGCTTTGTAAATCATATTTGCGTAAAGACCTAATGTGTAGTTAACACAATTTGAGCTATGCTAATTACGTTTCAGCCATTAGGGATTTCTGAAAGCACGCACGTCTTCTCACGAACTGTATGAGTAGGCTTTTACGAGTAGGCTTTACACAGACAGCCGTTTTGAAATAAGAAATTGAGCGTATTGATTACATACAACCGGATTCCGATGTTTTCTCGGGGAAAACTCACTCTTTAATAGTACGCTCAGAAAAATGTTAGCCACCATTACAAACTTCAATGTTAAGTTAAGGTTTATATTACTTCCCAAATTCAATAAATAACTTTTATAGGTCGCAATAATTTCACCTAACAGCTGAGAACGGTTAGCCACTGTTTTTTGACAACAACAAACCAAACCATAGTATAATGGTTGGTTCTGTATTCTGAGGTATACCTCTGTGCTGAAACTTTTGTAACCCTCTTTTGTATCGGGCGCTCAGAAGAATTATAGACAATTTTAAGTTGATCATAGAATTGTAAAGTTTATGTCACTAACTAACAATCACCAACCATTTGTACGTTACAATACACTTTATGTATTTTTAGCTACATAACAACCCACTCGAATTTTGGCACGTAGGTCGGAAGAACATAGCGTGGGTGTGTTATGTCTAGAAGATTCGCTTACGTCAATTCCCTCTCTTACTTATCAGATGAGGTGCTGCGTAGGCTATATGACCGACGATAAATATTAAATTCAATGCTTTTTTTAAATAGTTTTATTTAGCCTGCCCTGTTTGTTTAATATCAACATGCAGAACAAAAAAAGTCCGTTGCTTATATAGTAAGCATAGCTGAAAAATAGGGAATCAGCCGAAAAATAGGGAATTTTAAATTCCCTAGTGCATTTACATAAAAAATAATATAATTTCCAAGATCATATCAATTTCTAACAACATCCATAGCCTGATTATTATTTACGAAAAAAATATTTGCCCTGGCAGGGATTGGAACCTGCGCGTGCGATTCAGCAGTCAGGGTAACTCACCGCCGCGGTACGGAGTTCTGAAATATTGGTACCAAATAAAGAATTTGATAAATTATGTTATAGCAACTGTACTTTTCTCTGGAAATATTTTGATACAAAACTGTGAAGTTTAGTGAATGCTCTAACGGTCGCTCGGGAGTGTGTGACTGGGGTGTGAGTGTGAGTTCACACAAAAACCAAAAATTTTACGCCCATGACCCGATTCGCTGCGACCCATAGACATCCCACTGCTGGGCACGGGTCTCCCCCACAGACACAACTGCGGGAGGTCTAGAGCATACTCCACCACGCTGCTCCAATGCGGATTGGTGGAGACCCGATTACCAATATTAAAAATTAACTACGTATTAAATATATCTGTGGTCGGTATTCGAAACCCGGACCTGCAGCTCGGCGTTCGGGATAATCCACCACCGCCCCACTCAGTCGCCAAACGTAGTGAGTACGTAATGAAAAATGTTTTTATAAATTTGTCTGCGAAGTAAATCGTGGGCGAGCTGCCCTCATCTCGAAATGCTTGAGGGCTCGCTTACGTCATGCCGTCAGATGACATCAACGTTATGAGGTTAACAGCGACCGTCTAGACGCCGAGGCTAGGCTAGTATGTAATTTTATTATTAACAACGCCGTGCCCGTGGCTCCGCTCGCGTGATTACGTAAAATAAGAAAGAAAAACATTATGTTAAACAAGTCAAGAAAACTGAATATTTATAGAAAAAGTTAAAGGAGAACATCCGTAAGACCTTGCTTGCAGCTAGGTCATTAAACTTTTATTAAAGATTTTTCTTCTTGTTTGCCGTGATTGATGTTAAAACTACCTGGACTGTTCAATTAAGTTTATAAGGCAAATTGCATTAAAGGCATACTACCTGACCTAATTAATTATAGAAAACCTGACCTAATTAATTATATAAAATTCTAAGTAAGTATTTCGAAAGACAATCAATTTATTTAGTGGAGGCGATCAAATAAACTAAGAACATGAAATAAGATTAACGCTCAGAATTGAGATGAATATTATCACTAGCCATTTTTATTTAAGACAGTATTTTTGCACTAAACCACAATGCATCTCTCAAGCTAGAACTAATAAAGTGGTGGCCCAGTTACTCTGCACAACCGACCTCTTTTTGCATGTATTCTCCTACATAAAACCAAGGACATTGCATTATATCTGCCACCGATATAAAGTAGACGCGACAGATTATAGCTTTTCCAGTTCAGTCGCCAATCGTCTAGACATCGTAGCCTTGACGAGTCTTTATGTCATAGCGTTCATTCCATGTACTGTAAATAATTAAATAACTTTTTTTTTAATGAAATAAAATTTTGTGGGCTAAGATTAACACATGGAACAAGAGAAACACTTTTAAATTTTCACGTACACATTATATTCTCATTTTTCATGTTCGACAAACAACAAGAGGGTCGGGTTAACCGACAATGCTATTATGTCTCGCAGTAGATAAAAGATAAAGAGCTGTCTAACTAACAAACTTTTTCCAAACCATTTAAGAAAGAAGAAAGAAAGAAAAAATTAAATGATTATTTCATTTAAAATAATTTACAGTGTTTTGTCCGTTTTACGGGAACCATGGAATTTTAATGGATAAAAAGTAGTCTATGCTATCTTGGGTCATTCTACATCTGTGCAAAAATGACATCGATCATTCTGAAGAGAAGAAGGACAAACTAACAAACAATTTTCCGTTTATATATTAGTAAGGATAAGGATTCATTGTAAACCTTAGCCAGAGTATCAGTAGTCATTGGAGTATATATTGGTCTGCCTGCCTATTCTTGATTAACGTCCATGAAAGAATGTAAAGCATTTTTCGTAGGATACGCTATAATCTATATAATAAAAATGAATCGCAAAATGTGTTGGTAAGCGCATAACTCAACAACGCCTGGACCAATTTGGCCAATTCTTTTTTTTAAATGTTCGTTGAAGTTCAAGGATGGTTTTTACGGCGAAAAAAATTTGAAAATTTATCCCCTAAGGGGGTAAAACGGGGGTGCAAAGTTAGTATGAAGCTTTGCCGTTTTTGAAGTTAGTGAATGTGTAACGCGAGCGAAGCTGCGGGCGTCCACTAGTTAGATATAAAATTTAGTTAAACATAAATGTCAATTACAGATTCACAGACCGTGCTTATTTTCTCAACCTTTGAATATCGAAATGTCAAGCGTGGGTCAGGTTATTCTGAAATGAGAATAACACGCTTCTCTGATTTGATTCTCCGGTTTCTATCATAAATTTGACAATCCGAAAATATTCTATTTATATGATTTGATAATACAAAAGTAAAACACAGTAGGTAATGTAAGTGACCAAAGTTAATCCATAAAGAAGAGTTATAATGTTTTCTTAGGCCGCCTCCTGTATCTCCTGTAGTTTTGAATTGGGAATACTATAAGGATGTTTTACTATGGAACCATAAGATCAATGTTAGAAGGAAAAAGTAGTTTTCACTATTTAGTTTTCATTCGATTGGTTTACCGACTGCAATATAGATTCTGTATTTATTTTCGGGGGACAATCAACAAATGGAAAGATACTTACTTTGAAAGGAAATTGATTTATATGGTTACAACAATTTCTCCCTTTCCTTTTATACAGACAAGTCTGTTTACTAGTACCATGTACGTTACATAATTTTACCTTCATCAGTAAGGACAGATTCTGAGCTCATATGTTATATTAAAATTATTTACCTTCTAGAAAAATAGTTTCACAAAATATAAAACCATAGTGAGATTTCAAATAATGTTAAAGTATAACAAAATGTTTTACTTTCAAACTTGAAAGTCAGGCTTTGTCTTTGGCAAAACTTTACCAATTTCTCGACATTCGTGACTATTCCCGAGAACAATGCATGGTATGCACACCCAACAAGAATTGAATTGCACAACCTTCCAATAACGAAGATCATTATCATTCTTAGCTACGGATATGCACCCTTGAGTGCAGCTTCGAAGGTTGCCTTAGTGCATTGACTGGTAAGCCGCCCAAATGTGGAATGGTTTATGCACGACCGCGGTAGTAGGGTGGGCGCGGTTTCTGAGCGGAGTTGCTTTATGTCTGGGTGGTTGTATTAGCAACAGGTGGCGTTGAGCACGTTACGTAAGGCAGCGGCGCGCGCACTCCATTCAGCAGTAGTACGCGTATCGATTCGGCGTACGGCGCGGTTCGATCCGCCCGCCCCGCGCCTCTCAAGCCTAGAGCGTCTTTCAGCCACTTCTTCTTAAACTGTTCACGGATTTTTAATCTGTGCAGCTTTCAAAGTATTTCGATTTTTCACCCTTATTTAATTATTTGCTCCTAAGTTGGGTGTAAGCACGCATCTTACATGATTATAATGATAAAATATTATGTGGTATCGACCCGAGCCCAATGGTTGACCGATAATGGGTTGCAGCCGGAATATATTATGTAGGTACTAAAATCTTACTGAATACCACAGAATGAAAAGTACGGATAATTTCCGAGTACATTCACATCTTATTTCAGAGTACAACTTTGTAAATTCAGTTTGACAAGTTTTAATTTTTTTTTACATTCATTTACATTATCAAAGTCCAAAATAAATTTAGCATTTGAATCAATACATTTAATCATATTGAATCCATATCATGAATTCATTCGCAAGTAAGACGTTATTTCTTACAGAACGCAATTTTCAGTTCGGGTATGGGCGAGTAATAAAAATTGAAGTTTTAATTGTTTGCCGTGCCTTGATTTCCTTTGTGAAGTACGTATGCTAACCAATACGCGGAAACTGTGCTTTTCGATCAATAAAATATTTAAACCTTTACAGTAGTAGGTAGGTAATACCAATAAAAATATGTATAGGTAAACTTTAGGTCATTGCTATAAGGTAGAATTTTCAGGGTACAGCGGTGCAATACACACTGGCTTCTGTGCTGTCGCTCTGTCAATTTCAGCTCATACAATTTGTTCTGACGGAGTGTTGCATCTGTGAATCTGTGGCAAAGGACTCGCCGGGCGGTCATAGCGTCAATGTCCATCTAGAAGACATCGGGACATATAACATCACCGGTGACAAGTAGGGCTACTGCACACATCTGCCTACCCTTTCAAAGAAATACGAGCTTGATTTTGGGTATGATGGGAACATCCTGTGCCTTCGGTTGTTATTTAAAACATTTCTAATTTATAGAATTAATTTTTTAATACTTAATACGGGAAGTTTTTACACTCTAGCTCTCAGAATTGATTGAATTTATGGTCTGCCTTGGAATACCTATCTGTAGATCTGAGCGAGAGATGTATCAGTCGCCCATAATAATACCTGAGTTGAGGTAGCTGTCTGTCATACTGTTACCGCTGCCGTTATTTCAGCTAATCCCCAAGATGATAAAACCGAAGCAGAAGAAATTAGCAATATTTAACAACTGGTTAAACATAAATATAAAGCGTTCATACAACATATGCTACCAGAAGTTAGATGTTTTAAGAATTTACATTAATTTGTGCATAATAAATGATTTCATTAATGAATGAAATCATTTATTTGTTATAAGTATGCGTACATATAGATGTAGAGATTATTAACAAGGTTATCTTGCATAATTTTCCGACAACACAGCGTACAAATATTTGGTGGTAAATAAAGGACACTTTCCGTTTTTTCGTGAACAATTATTATATGCACCGCAGTGCCCACGGCCTAGGTACACCCCAAAGCGGGTAGGGAAACACACATAAAACTATCAACAAAATTTAACAAGCCTACCTGACGAATTTAATGACCTGAGAATAAATATTTATCTGCGTAATAAATATCAGCCTCGGTCGTGATTTGAATCCGGCCTCTCGTTTTAGCAGGCCTCGTTTAGTCGGGGTCACTAACCATTGCACCACGGAATTTCCGGTGATGAAGTCACCGTGATTGCGTGTCAACAAATAGGAAATCTGTCTCTCGTTCGTAACTATTGCATTGTGTGCACACTGAGGCGTACCATTGGATATTCAATTATTTTTTCCATCAGAAAACAAGCCTTATGGCACATGGAATAGGATGCAATCTCCAACGGATGTGAATCTGCAGTTATTACCATTAGACATGCACACAGGCATCCTAAGGTCTTGCTAGTCATGTATATAATTGCTTTGAAACAGAAATGGTATAAAAGTCACGTCCGAGTACGTACGTACCACACACGTAGGATTTAATCAGAGTCGTTTTTTACTCGTCGGTCCCTTTTTTGTTTTCAGCAAAATAGGGCAGTTGTGGGTTACACACTGATGAGGAGAATAGGGTCACGCTTTATACTTACACGTTTTTATGTCATTTGTTTTTTCATGTATTATTTAATTATTCCGTTAGAAATTCACAATTTAAAAAAAATACAAATTATAATTACATATTTGAAGTACTTATTCACTCTTAGTGGAATTCCTAACTGAGTTTGAATGTTTAAATACTGAAGAAATCTATTGCGTACCTATTTTTTTACAACTAACGTGCAATTTTTTTATTCTGATGCTTAAGGATATTTGATTTTATAATTGAAATTTGTAATCCTCGTAAAAATAAACTTCTATGCGCGATGCCGCTTTTATTATGGTCAATAATAAAAGTGGCATCGTGAGATTACTTTGTGCAGAAAACATTGATAATACTCGTCCCAAACCAAATAGCCAAATACTATATCTCACGGATATCCAGCTAGAACCGAAATCGACCGATAATTCGAACACGGTTGTGGTCCGTAACGTGCGGTGTATTAGGTCATTACCAAAATGGAAACTTGGGTTTTTGTAGCTGGAAACTTGTGGTTATATTTTTTTAAATAACAGTTACTGATAAACAGACATACGGCCACCTGATGGTAAGTGGTCACCGTCGCCTAGACTTCAACGCGACCGCTCTAGAGCCGTCGGTCTTGACTGCAACATGCGGTCCGTCTATGGCCAGCCTATGGAACGTGCACCAGGGATATCACATGTGCTTCTTGAAGCGCTCCATGTCGTAGCTAAAGAGAACTTCGGCTTGTTGGCCAACAAATTCAACTCTTGGCGAGTAGTGCTAATGAGCCCTTAATTATTGGAAAGATTTTATTGATTTTCAGCCAGTTATCAGTTACTGAGTCCTGTTCCAAATCAGTCACAGATGCATTTTTATTCTTTAAGAGTATTTTCCCTTTTTATAGGCAAAGAAGAAGAAAAATGTATTCGGCTAGGTACTACATTTCCAATAGAAAAACAATATGCAGTACAATATGTAGGTTCTACCCAGTCTACCACGTGAAATAGTACAGAAATATAAAATAAAGATTGTTGACGTTGAGTGGCTATTAGAAGCTTTTTCTTCCGATTTGGGTTAGAGCTCCATGGGTATTGGCTAAAATTTACTGAATTCTTTAGCATTTGCCTCATGCTTAAACTACATTTAGTTTTCAAGCAGCAATTTGTGTATCTGTTTTTCAAAATCAGAATGATGGCTTGGTCAAAAGCTTATATATATATACTGTATGCTTAACATTCAAGTACAATGCTATATTGTACTTGAGAAACAAGCATTTTCAAACTCAACAGTCAATTATTGGCTTCTGAATGTGAATTTATATCCTCAAAATTTAATCATGATCCTGGTTAACATACAGGATACTTAATTCTCGGAAAACAAAGATGTTGCCTGATCTCAACCGATTAATTTGCAACAAACATTCTTATAATTCTAACATAAATAAATAGAATACGTGATAATAATGGTATCATGTATTAAAAAAAATATATATATAAGAAAAAAAGAGTCAAGTAAATGAATAAATTTAATTTTTTTTAAGGCGGTACAGTAGGAAACATTTAGTTGTTCTCAACTTGAGAGTAACAGCACTTTGATATGTGGTCTACAATATTAATTCAGCGATTTTGAGTTTTCAAACTACAAAGGGTTGAAAAGGGGATGAAAGTTTTGACTCAAGTGAAAGAGATGTGTATAGTTTGTACAAGCTTAACGTGAAAACAATTTATTCGGGTTAACATGAAAGGATACCAACCTAGCAAATAATGAAGGTTTATTAGGTATTTACAGGGTAGAGTTTTTCTAGTAATGTTTATGAGGAGATTAAGTAGCAACAATAAACCAAGCTGCCTCAATGTCTACTAATTCCACACGAACGAAGTTGCGGGCGTCCTCTCCTTTATCTATAACTATAATGTTACGTACCATACAACCCTACGTACTTCATAGTCCGACAATCCGCATTGGAGCAGCGAAATAGATGCTCTCGAAGTCCTGGAGCTGTGTGAGAGGGCCCGTGCTCAATAGTGGGACGTCTATGGGCTAACATAAAAACCTAAACAAAGCTTAAACGATTGAATTCAACGACAAAGTCATACAATAGCCGGTTGAGTTGTTGAGAGGATAATACCTAGATAATACTCACAGTATTGGGTATCGTTCTAATCGCCATGTTAAGCTAAGCCCGTACGTTTAGCTTTACCCTCCAAGGGTGCGGTGTCAATGCCCGATGAACCCGGTCCGTTCTTGGACGGCGTCCCACTACAACCGACCAATTGTCTTAACTCAATTAAGGCTGTCTCTGCCCTACATAATCCGCCATTTGCAACTCTTCCTCACACTTGAAACTTGGCGCGCTCGCAGCCTCTCGGGTTAATGTTTAACGGCTATGTATGAGAGCCGATTGTTAAATTTATGGTTTGGATGAATGGTTTTGAGCGGTGCTAGAAGAGTAGTTGATTCGCTCAAGTTTATATATCAGGGCACTTGTCTTTTCTAAGATATTTGTTAAGCAAGTTGGAAGAGCAAGTGCTCCTAAAAATCTTTAAGCCGCGTGCGCCATGATACTGCTTTGTCATTGGTTATTACAATGTTACTATTATACTTCTAGTTACTATTATAAAATAGATCTTTACTCCAACTAAGTAAGTAAAAGTCCCAGATTGTATTTCTCCAAATGGGCAGGCAGAGGTGTGTTGAAGTAAACCCACATTCACCAGTTATGTTTAGCTTCCATGTAATAGTTGGTTAGCCTATTGCCCCATACATCGGGCACAAATCAAGACTCCGAGCTGGTAACGGGCATTTCAAGTTTGTGAAAATTTGTTGCCTGACCAGGGGATCGAACGCAGGACCTCTAACTTACCAATGGCCCACGATCTGATCACTAGACCAACGAGGCAGTTTTTATTTTAATAATTGGTGGTCTCTTAAATAGGTTAAGGGTGCGTTTATTTTTGGAGTATGTAAGTAATTTTTATGCTTGAATTAGATGGATGGATGGATAGAATTTTACCCCCTTAATACCTCTTCTATTTGAACTTAAATGGGTGGAGTTTTTTCCTTGAGAAAGACAGCAACTATAAACAAAACTTTTGTTATATCTTATTCCATGTAAGCGAAGCTGCGGGCTTCCACTAGATAAAACTCGATTATGTGTATAGTCCGCCAATTCGCACTTGGCCAATCATGCTGTGCCAGCGTGGTGGTCCCTTCTTAATTTGAATTTGCGCTCAATGACGTGCTATACTGAAATTATGACAATCTATATATATATATATATGTATATATATATAAAAATGTCATGTTGGTTTGTGTACGCTTCAAAAACTCAAAAAGTTCTGCACCGATCGAGCTGAAATTTTAGCATGATATATAATCCGCATCAAGGATTGTTTTTATCTAATTTTTGCATCAGTTACATATCCGCGAAAAATATTGTATATCCACAAGTATTGCAAAATTAAACTTATATGACATGTATTCTTTGTTTTGTTTCTCATTTCGCAACCATTCAATCACAATGTGCCACAGCGAAGCGTGGCAGGGTACAGCTAGTACATATATAAATATGACGTGAGACTGGTAATTCATTATTCAACTACATCCACGGGTTTTACGTTGGCGCCACTTTTTGCCTTCCATTAAAGTTCTCTCAGTAACTGTCGATCGCAGATGGTTCCACGGAAAAACGCTCGCAGGATAATGGGGTGGTTGGAGGCTTTCCTCATTTCTCACTGCGTGACAATGAAGCTGGGGAGCAATTTGCATATTTTAACCGCGGAAGCTTGTAAGTGAACTTGTACTACCAGAAAAAAATTCGTCATCATTTTTTTATGTATACAAGATTGCTATTGATGGAACGAGCGTGCGGAACCATCCATCTCGTGCCACCAATGAAATCGTTGACTAAGTAGGTTGGGGTATAAGCACGTTTAAAACTACCTAATACAATTATCATTCCTTTATTGTATAAGTAATAGTATAACTTACGAAGGTATTATTTCTTTATACTGGCCCTGCCTGTTACGCCAAGTTCTGGTAGTGTTAGTTATATCCCAGCCTCCAGTTAATAATTGTTTGTAAAAGTCCCATTCTATATAATAAGCCAAATCATAAATTCGTCGGTACAAAAGTCAACTAGCCAAAGTGTCATTTTGGCAGTAAACTAAGTAGACTATTCTCACATAGATTAGTTTACCTATGTAGAATTTTTACTTTTTTCAGCTATGCAGAAAAACTATTTGTAATAATAACATTTATATTTGAAATGCTACTTACACAATATTTTGCCACAGTATGCGTTGTGTCAAGATATTGATGTCATGTAAAAACTGCCAAAATTACACTTTGGCTAGTTGACTTTTGTACCGACGTATTGCGTTATACACTAACAATAAAAAAAATGCAAGCGATTAGAATAATTACAACGGTATACCTACGACAGAAAACATCTCAAAAATACATTAGATAAGAATGAAATTCGTCTACTTGGTCAGTTGGTTCGTTTTCCAATTTATTGTTCAGAAAATTCATTAAACCTTCCCCAGCTGCTTTAATTGTTGGACTGGCAGACGGCTGCATTGGCACTGGCTACTTTTGCCGGCGTTTGAGCCTTAATTTCCGACATAGTTCGTGTAAGCCTTCGATCATGGAATATTAAGTTTTTTTTAAATAAGGTTAAACGCTCTTATAATCAGTCGTTGCAGTGGGATTTATCTGCGATTGGTGTCATCATAATCGTTTATCCCATCATTGGTCTGCCACACGGTTTCGCAAGCCTATAAAACAGCTTGACCAACTTAACGCAATAATATATAATAATGAATTTTAAAAATATTCAATGCATACTTATATTATACTTTAATAATGTAAATAGTTTGCACCATAGATTTATTACTCTATACTAGAGGTTTGCACAAACGTATCAATGTAAATAAAATGACAAAGAAAGTATGTATTTGGAATATTTTACTAAAAGACTAAATATTCGTCTTACTTGTTTGGAGACCAGCTGAATATTGGTTTTCAGAACGCAATATCAGGCACATGCCTCTTTGCTGAGAGAGAAATCTTTTGTGAAGCTGAGACCTATTGCATTTACAAAGCATAGACAGTCGTTTCAAATATGTAGTTTAGTTTTTGGTCCTTTTAAATTTGTAATTTCTATTTACAATCATTATCTTTGTGAAGTACATTGGTCTTTTTAATCTGTATCAAAGAATAACTTTCACCGCTGGAAGTAATATTATCCCCTAAGTATTTCACCATAACGGGTCGTTTTAACTTTTTATCATCAGTGATTTTTTTGTAAATTTGGGTGAACAACATTCTGTGAACCAACAAAATCGAGGCACACAACTCAATACGTCCTCATTACGCTTGTGAGGCGGAAAACAATGGGAAATAAAAACGGCACGCATTCGAAACAAAGCGTAAGGTAAAAATAATTGGGAGGGAAAATCGGGAAGCCGACAGTAACCGGGAACGCGAAGGTTTACATTGTGCGGGATAGGTCCAGTCACCTCTGCGGCATTTGGGAGGTTGCAACTGCAGTACAGTGACCTCGTGCGTACGAGCGGGCCGGGGGAGGGGAATGACCTAGTTCCCGCCTTCCCCCCAGCCGACGACTCTCGATCGACCGCCAAATTCTAACGCATTCGCACAGAAACAAACGCTCATCTTATCGAAAGAAGGGTTCGAGTAAACGGTACCGTTTTCACGGACTCGCCTCGGATCATGCAAATTGGGTCACATGTAAATTTGTACGCAAATTTTTCGTTTGAGCGAAGAATTTTGAGTTTGAGCGGAGAAATTGCCGGCGCAATTTTAAACTACCGTCCAGCTTCTAACTGATATTAAAGTAGCCGTGCAGCATAATCAAGAATTTAATATTGCATACAACGAGCAATGTTTTTCAGCGTTTTATAGGTCACATATCTATGTAGGAAGATAATGTGCTCCAGTTTCCACTATCACCACTATCTTTGCTAGTTACAATAAGCTGTTCCTATAATCGAAGACTATCTAGCTGTTATAGCTGGATATATATAGATGGATATTTAGTTTTACTTTTAGATTTTTTCGATGCAGCCAAATCAATGATTATGTTTGACTCGTGGGCCGCTGGTCTTTTATCCAAACTCGTTGTAGGTATTCAGTATTATTCAAAGATGTCAACTACTGAACAATACTTACAATACAATATAATATACTTGATTAACGTGGTTGAAACAAAACGGTTTGATTGATGCATGATCGATGAAAATTTAAATATTTCTTAGAAATATAAATCAGTGGCCAGTATTGTGCTGCACCTGTACCATAAATTATTAAAATTATTATCAGCACTCGCCTTTTTATATTTTATGCAAGGTACCTTTACTTAAAATGTCTTAAACGCGTATACATCTTTAGTATCTACTGTGCCTCGACGCTAGGATTTTAATTCTGACCTCTCGAGTAAGAAATTTAATTTTTGTAATAGAGTTCTTTAGCGCGGTAGCAGTTTATCATCTGCAAATTTCCCACTCTCTATCTCTTTCTATCGCTTATGAGTGTAAGTATCAAGGTTCAAGTAGGACACCATTGTGGGCGGTCGATTATATAATCTCAATACTGAACTTGGTTCCTGAGCTTTCTGATTACGGTAGCCGACCGCATATGTTTTCACTATCAGTTTCACTATATTTACTGTTAGTGGTTAATTAGCTGTAGTAGTAGTTGCTCTACTGAGGAATTATGTGCAACTTGCAGCTCTGCTGCCTACTAGGTCTCTTCTCTCAACCAAGAGCCAAGACCTAACCTCACCAGACCTCACTATGTTCCAGTGCTGATTAAAGAATTAACCAGCTTTAACTTTTATATATTTCTCGTTGTGCAGGAGAATGGGCGCGCGGCGCCGGACCTGACGGCTTCGCCGGGCCGCGCACCGCCGCCCGGCCCACCGCAGCCGCCGCGCGCCAACCACGCGCCCCCCTGCGTGCTGCAGCCAGACTTCCGCAAGGTATACCCGGTATAACGCTGAGCATTCTACCTTATACTACTAGATCATAAGCTATATCTGCTACGAAAAGGTACGCGCGTTCTACGTGCTTCATCTGCTACGATCCTATCCGCTACGGACCTAATACGCGCCCTCTGCGTGCTGCAGCCAGACTTCCGCAAGGTATACCCGGTATAACGCTGAGCATTCTACCTTATACTCCTAGATCATAAGCTACATCTGCTATTGAAAGGTACGCGCGTTCTACGTGCTGCATCTGCTACGAACCTATCCGCTACGGACCTAATACGCGCCCTCTGCGTGCTGCAGCCAGACTTCCGCAAGCATCGCTCGAGTTAGAGGCAAGTTCGATAGCCACTGGGCTACGTATAACGTTAAGAATTATCTGTTCTACTAGATCATGAGCTGTATCCACTACAAATCTACTCATATGTAGTAAAGCTGTTTTTAGAACGATTTTTCCACTCACCTGTGAATCTTATAAAATAATAATAAATAATAATAATCTAATCTGAGGGCTTACCTACTAGAACATTCATATAGATATGAAGGCGATTCATTTGCGTTCGTTGCTGCAATGGATATGCCATCGCGTTTCCACCGTGCTTGGAACGATGAAATGAAACCCATCAATAGATACCATTTTAAAGCTGCTACGAATTGTCTACGCGCTGCTACGCGCACTACGAATTGAGTTCTACATAGCATTGAGGCCCACCCATGGACGTAGGTTAAACGCTATATAATAGTCTTTAGTTACATATATTTTAAGGCAATTGTATTTTACTCAAAAAGATACTAGGATTGATATTTTGGCACACATAATAATGTTAATGTGGTCATCAAAATTAATTGTATATTTATACTTTTTCTACCAATTAATGGAAAATATTTGCTTCTAGGTATCGGGTGTGAGCAATGAAATATTCAGGCAGATTGAGATGGTCGAAAATGATCACGACGCCACCACAGCCGCGGCGCTCGAGGTGAGTAAATAACTTTTATTTTATTATTTTACAATCACAAAGACATTATCTTTTATTTATATCATTATATTTATTCGCTTTATCAAACACGTTTCGTATCTACTAAACCACTATGTACTACCATTATAATATCGCTACCATTAATGGAAAATGTATCGTACAACTGCCTTATATTGATTATAAGTACGTTTCGATTGAATAGGCAGTCCTTTTGATACCGATCACAAAGGGTATTAATTACTGTAATAATATGTTTAGGTATAGTAGGTTTCACTCACATCCATTTAGATCCAGAGTACTAAGAGGTTAACTTTTTATTTTAAAGCTAAACAGAATGTAGTGAAGTAAAAGTGGGTGTACTATACTCCTGCGCCTTCTCCTTCGGGGAAATACAGCGTGATGTGTTATATTATTTATGAAAAAGTTATCATAGATCACCTTGCTAAAAATCGATACGCCAATAGGTATAGGTTAAGACGATAAATAACACTCATAACATGAAATTAAATATTGTAATCACGAGGAAACCAGCTTCCGTAACTTTCTTCAAGGCATGTGAAATGTAACAATCCACACTTTCCCAGCATTATAACCTTGACGGTATTTCGAGAGTAGACCCGTGATCATCAGTTAGAATGGATAATAATGATGATGTTGATGATAATGAAACACGAATATAATAAAATAATTCGCAACCATAAGCTTGATACGGGCAACCATAAATTTAATTTATTTTATAATTTGTACACAACATTAAATAAATTAAGATTTATACTGTTATGGGGTTGCTGTTATATATAGACAAAATATAGCACACCAAATCCCCTTTCAAAACTAATCACAGTTGAATCACTAGTTTGCGCTGAAATAACGATTACACATAGGTTTTGTTTTTGTTTTGTTTTACATGTGGTTTGTGTTCGTTTCAGGCGGTGGAGCGGCGCGGCGAGATGATAGTACGGATCCTTGAGTTGAGACAAGTGGGCCGGAACAATATTGATGCCGCCAAGAAATTTTTTGCGTTGCAGGTATGTTATACCTACTAGCTTTCCCCGCGGCTCCACGCATAAAAAGTATCCTATGTCACCCTCCAGGCACTAGACCTACATCTATGCAAAAAATCCTATTATATAAGGATATATTTATAGTGGCAACTTGGTTTGTTGTTGATACATATTTTCCTCACAAACAAACTTTAACCCAATGAAACCCAAGGCGTCCTCCTTTATTTTCTAGGTATCCGAAGGGATACCGTTATTCGGGTAAACATGAAGATGTTTACCCGAATAAATAGTTTTAACATTATCTTCTCAAACACATACAAACATTCATACCGTATCACTTTTTATTATTGTTTTGTTTTACGAGTGGGAAACCTTTAAATGATATGCATTATCTATCTATCTGTCTTTATAATATCTTCTTTTATACTATAATAAAACTGAAGAGGATAATTTCTGTACCTTGAATATGTTGTTAATATTTAAATTCAAGGGCTTTATAATATCGAGTCAGAATTCAAAAATCTGTATATTTTAGCTATATAGGTTTTCTCTTCTTTATTCAAACTCAATTCAGAACAAGAAAGAAATTGACAAAACACGGCTATTAAAGGGTTAGTAATTTGTGATAAATAAGGGGGTATTTGTATGTCAAAGTAGAATTTCATTGCGCATTGAACGTAATGTAAGGTATTTAGGTGTAGTAAGGTTTCATAAATTAATATAATTTAGCAATAAATGTTTAATGTTGCGTAATGAGCTGATGAGTTTCAATGTAATGCGATTACTATTACTGCAGTATTCTCATTAAGTGTTCGCTGTTGCTCGCACAAAATTTTAATATCTGCTATGATACGTAACTGATAAAAAATGCCAATAATAAGTAGGTATTTGATTTGTAGCGTCCATAGCCCAGTGGCTCGCGTCAATTCAATGTGATCGACGAAGTTAAGTAGCGACGGGTGCGGTCGGTTTGTGGATGGGTGACCGCTAGTGGCAAAAATCTCATGAATGTTATAGTACTTCGGAGTGTACGTTAAGCTGTCGGTCCCGGTTGTTTTCAATGTGGAAACAGTCGTTAAGCCTTGTCGAAGACCTTCAGGTGACATTAAATGTTCGACACTGGTTTTGGCCAGTAACCCCCCCGCGTTGGAGCAGCGTTATGAAGTATGCTCTAGCTAGACCTTCCGCAGCTGTGTGTGTGGGAGAGACCCGTGTCCAGCACGTCGTCGGGACGTCTATGGGTTGTGGCTTAAATAAGTATTTAACAAATATGCGTTTGTATTACTTTTTTGTTTTTTTCGGGGACTTGAAATTCGGATATACGCTTAACAGTGTTCTAAGAAACTCGTAAAGCGTGTATCCGAATTTCAAGACGTTGAAAAAAATAAAACGATACGTACCAAAATTTATAACCATAATGACACTGTTTGAATTCCACCGTAGTTCTAGTAGTTCCCTATCATAAAAATACCGAATTTGGTTTAAAAACAGGTAAATTTATTCGCTCTATTGACCTGGTTGCCCCGCTCGGGCCAGCTCCGTACTCATTGTTCCAGCCGCCCCAGATCGTGGAACGCGAACGCAATTTAGACCAGCATTGTTAAGATGTGCACTGCCAGGCCATAGCGACCGGTATTTGATGAAGGGACGAATACCCTTTCTGTAATTCGAACACTGCATATTGCTTAGATATTCGCAATACCATTGCGATGCCGATTTGTTGAATATTTTTATTTTTATTTTCAAAATAAGATAATATGACAATTCTTTAAGTTCTAAACCAGTAGGATTATATTAATAATATAGATTCATTTATTTTCATTATATTGTATTTGTATACGCTATATGATACGAATACGTGTTTTAAAAATTTACGATTTAATATTTATT
Organism: Carterocephalus palaemon; assembly: GCA_944567765.1. Classification (NCBI taxonomy): domain Eukaryota; kingdom Metazoa; phylum Arthropoda; class Insecta; order Lepidoptera; family Hesperiidae; genus Carterocephalus; species Carterocephalus palaemon. The sequence continues at coordinate 4,273,241 of OX155643.1, read as the reverse complement.
ACTAGTAATCTGTCAATGTTCTAACTACATAGGCTAACTGCTCCTATGAATGAACACAAAGTAGTTTCTATAGTTGAACTGTTCGTTTCGCCGTTCATGTTAACATTTGTATCTACTTAGGTAGTTATTTTAAACCTGGCTTGCAATTTCCATAAGATTCTTTTTTTTTTTGTAATACCTGATTCATGCATGTAGGCTTGTATAATTTTAATGGTTTTTAACGGGTGGGCATAAGACGGAGAAGGATTAAAAAAAAAGAAGAAAGTCGCTAGGTTTTTCAATCGCTGAGTCGCGGACAATAGATAGTGATCTACTTTTATACGTATCGTTTCCCTTAGTAAATTATTATCAGACCATATACATTAACAAATACAAACCATTTATCGAGATTTTCTGGTTAACCAAATAGTTAGCTGGGAGATAATGCATTATGCATTAAGGTCGCCATTTGTATTATTGCTTATATATTTTATATTGTGGTTCAATAAAGTTAAATAAAAAGGGCCGCTTTATGTCTTTAAGAATCTTAGAAATAACCGAACTCAATGTTCCCAGGACTCCCGCCATATAGTCCAGCTGGTGGAGATCGTCAAGCGACCAGGCCAGACCCTGGGGCTGTACATCAGGGAGGGCGACGGTGGAGCGCGCACAGACGGCGTGTTCATATCGCGGATAGCGCTCGAATCCGCGGTGTACAACAGCGGCTGCCTCAAGGTATTCATACTTTTATAGGTAGGTAATTGTACTCAGAAAGAAGCTTGGAGCGTTGTTTTTCCTGTTAGTGCACGTCATTATCTTCTCCTATCAAAAAAATTTTTTTATAACAAATACGCCTTTATACGCCAGAAATAAGTGTAGCGATGGTACTACCTCAGTTAAACTGTGCAGCTATAAACTCCCACCTAAATCTTATTCTTAATCTTAAGGTTGGAGACGAGATCCTGGCGGTCAACCTAGTGGACGTGAGGCGCATGTCTCTGGACGATGTCGTCATCATCATGTCGATACCACGACGGCTGTTGCTATGCACGAGACAGAGGAAAGGTGAATATGAATCAATCGCAATAAACCACCATCAGCACCAGTCAAAGAAAGTTGGAAAGGATTTTGTTTTTGCCTTTGTTGGCTTGCAAAAACATAAGCTGCTTCCTTTCATTAACTCTTTGGTGATCAAAATCTAACTTTGGAACATTACTCAGGTGATCTCTTCTTGTTTATCTTTTGACAATGAGCCATTTTTTTTAATTCAACTGTTTTTCTATTACTAATATCACAAAGAGGAAAGATGTGTTTGTAATGTTTTCACACAAAAACTACTGGACCGATTTCAAAAATTCTTTCACCTTTATTCACTGAGTAAAATAGGCTATATAATATTACTAGATGTAAACGAAGCTATTGTTATGTCTAATTCCACGCGAGCGTAGCTGCGGGCGTCCACTAGTTACTTGATAAATCAACGATGGTGATGATGTTTCCACAGGTAAATCTGGGCCGGGCTCGCCATCGCTACCGCGCGCGGAACACAAGCCGCCGCCCGTGGTGGTGTTGAAGAGAGACTGTCGAGATGATGACGACAGAGACCGAGACCGAGTAGACGGATTGTATTCACAGTAAGTACATTAGAGGAATGTTGAGAGCAAATAAATAAATAAACGCTACGTACACACCCCCTCGATAGGACCAGGCGTATGTTGAGGGTGGCGGACATTGCGAAAAGACACATATAAACTTCCATGATCCGAGTACATTAAAATAAGCTGCGAAATAAATATTTGTCCCGGCTGGGATTCAAATCTGGGATCCGCGGTTTGGAAGTCAGGTTCACCACGCCACGGAGTTGTCAAATTCTAGACCTTTTTTAAAACTAGTAAATGCATGTAGTTTTGTGGGACCCCCACAGACGTATATGTAACTTTATTTCCAGGCATGGCACTCTCCGGTCGACCGGCGCTCCAAGCAATGTGGTGCGTCCGGTAGGCGACGGAAGAGAAGAGAGAAGTCGTATGCAGCTGGGGCCTCTCTCCCCAGATTCCGCAGGCCTCGACCTTTACTACAACTCCCGGCCACCATCCGATCATTCTACGTGGAGGTAGCGTAATTAATTTCTGCATAATTCTGTTCCTGTTCTTGTTTTCCGCTTTCTGTTTTAAGAGCGCTTTAATTTTTTAAATTTAGAAGAATATTTACGTTTTTTCATAGAGGGAACTCGTTAGAAAATATAATTAAGTAAATATTGCTCATGTCCTGTATTTTAATGTTTACACACTCGTAGTATTATAACTGTTTGTAAAAAGATTCTACACATTAGTTTAATCTTATAAATTGTTCTAGCTATCGACCTCCGCCTCCAGTTATAACTGAACAGCCGAAATCAAATACGACGCACTTTGTGCCCTACGAGAGATCGTACCCTAATACACTTGAGAGTTTAGCAGAGAAAGTGCACTCTTTCTATCCATCAGAGAGTGGAAGGTAAGAAAAAGTAGAATATGAAATCCATTGCTGGTGTCTAATATCTTTCTACTAGATGTCAAGATATCTATAAAAATTCTGTAAATTTCAGCATACGATTTGGTGGCAGAGTACCTCGGTCAGGGTCGGAACAACAGTTGCCCCGTGCAGAAACACATTCAGATTTTGGACGACATTCATTGCTCAGATCAAGCTTGAAAGCCTCAGCGGCTACAGGAGGTACGGACTAAAATCATGTTGCTTCATTTATTCAACCTGTAAGATTATAAAAGTCAGCTAAATTAACTATTTACTTATCTCAATCATACCTTTAATTTTACTTGTACTTCTTTCAGCTTCTAGTTTATCGAGATACAACCAACGATATGGTGGCGTGGGTATGACAGGAACTGGTCTAACCAGCAGTGGTCTTGGCGGAACAGGTCTAACTGGCTCTGGTTTGGGTGGACCTGGCCTTCCATCTGGCCTTTCCAGCACAGGGTTAAGTGGGTTGACTGGATCTAGCTTAGTAGGCTCAGGATTAACGAGCTCTGGACTTGGTGCCAGTCTGGCTGGTGCCGGGCTGGGATCAACTCTCGGTGCAGGCTATGGAACGACTGGGTTAGGGCTGCCTTCTTACAGCAGCAAGTTTGGAACTTCACGAAGGAATCGTAGCTTGGACTACTCATCAGATACAGAAGCCACTGCTCCAACTAGGACACCCTATTATTCAGGGTTAAGCGGATATAGAAGTAGCACGCTGGGAAGAGATATCGGATCGAAGTTCAACTCCCTACCGAGAGATGTAAGAGGAACTGGACAGCGGTAAGATGACTCTTTTTACTTGTACGTGTATGCAGTGCTAATAATGTTGGTCAAATTTTATCATGGCCTTAATTCTATAGGCTGGGTCTGTCAAGGCGCGCTGGGAGTGTTCTTCAGGATGAGCCAGAACCGTTGTCTTCGCGTTTAGATCTTCGTTCTTCCAGAGGCAAGTATCAGCATGCTACGATGTTAATGTTAACTAGCTCTCCTTGAGATTCTGAATATGCTACTTTTACAGGTCGTTTACCCTCTTCGCCCTCAGTATTCACGTCAGATGAGTACAGAGCGTGGCTATCACGCGCTCCTTCTACCAGTGCTCTGTATGAAACGCTACGTCCAAGACTTCCAACCCATTATTCAGCTGAAAACATACATGATGCTTTAAAGAACGTAAGTTGAAATTCCTATTCAAGATAATAATATATGCCGCTATGTGCTAGTTGTAGCACAAACTACCATGTATACTCACAGCACACGATTCATCATCATTACGCACCTACCCACATGCTATACCCTCATGTTAGAACCTTTGATAGAGGTCAATAAATTCATAAATTACAAGACTATGAAGACTAATTTAGCTTACAACGACACATTACACTAAAAATATACGCTTTAAAATACACGTTAGAACCTAAGCGCTTACAAAATTAGTTTTTACTAACTTATCTTAGCGAACCGCAGAAAACTCCTTCGTATATGAGTCAAGCACACAAAATCCATTAGCGGTCATCGCCCTTACCATTCATCGTCATATCACCAAAACATATTGCAGATGGAAAGTGGTAGTCGCTTCGGCTCATCGCTTGGCTTGTCGGCCGGTCGACGGATCGAGCGCCCGCGTCACTTACCCGCCCGCTCGCTCTCGTCACAGCAACTGGGGCCTACTGCTAGTGGATCACCATCAGCGCGGCGAGTCCGACAACTGCTCGAGTTGGGATCGCGGTTCAATTGTCCCAACCCGAGTCCTGTGCCCACACCGAGCTCGAGACACCAGCGACAGCTTGACATCAATCCTAATGGTGAGATTTGGAATTTAATCGTTTGAAGAAACAAGTAAAAATGAAAGACATTAAAATGTTTATCACAAAATCGATTTAGCAAGTAAAAAATAGGTACATATTATGTTACCTTCATAGTTCATCAGTTTTCGCAAAAGGCACATTTCTTAGACAACAGAATACGTCACGTACTGACGCGAAACTAAGCAAACGGTGAATAAACTTAGTGTGTTAATTTCAGAGCGCATAAATTATAACATCGAAACAATATTTCCTTCCTTCAGAGTTCCTAAAATACAAGGTGGAGAAGCCCGGTACCGGGGGTCTATCAGCATCTATGACCGGTCTATCGCGTCTCTCCGGGGGAGTGTCAGGGATGTTGTGGGTGCACCTACTGGCCGGGCGGGGTCTGCGGCCCGTGCCCTCGGGGTCCTCGCCGGGGTCCCCTCCGTCAGGACCCCTCGCCCCGCCTCAGCAGCCCGTAGCGCCGAGGGATCTGTACTGCGTGCTGGAATGTGATCGTGTCCACAAAGCTCGGACTGTGGTAAGATCAAATGTTTCAAATTTTTCTGCAACTTTTTCTTCTTATTTAGAAAAACAAATCTTTTGTAAACACTATATTTCTCACCAGGTCCGCAACGGCGAACTGCAGTTCGATTGGGACGAGTCGTTCGAACTGGAGCTGGTGGATAATCGACAACTGGACGTGCTGGTGTACTCGTGGGACCCGCAGCACAGACACAAGCTCTGCTACCGCGGCGCCGTCACCTTGCCGGACCTGCTCGCGCGATCGCCTTCACACCAACTTGCTATCAGGGTACGCCAATTTATTGTAATAATTTCATTTACGTCACATGATATAAAGGTATTCGTTAGTACCTTTAATATCTTTGTTTAATTATAAAAAATAATCTGTAAAAAAATTGTTTTGTCAAACTTAATTATAATACAACACGTAAGTGTGGAACGCTATGCCTATTATGCTTGTAATGGCGAATCACATGGAATTTAAATTCATTTTATTTTTATTAAAATTGCTTAGTGATAAGTCGAACCTTAAATAAATAAATAAATAAAGCAAGAGAACAGACATTCGTGATGGCAATTGACAATACATTCAACTACTATGTATTAGGAGAGGTCCTAATACAAAAGACACGGTCATATTGATTAATAATCCAAACACAAGTTTAAAAAAAACGAGAAAATAATTTGAAATATTATCTACCATAATCTTGGGGAGGGATCAGCTTATCTTGATTCATATCTGGGTTTGGTAAATCAATCAATATGGTTCCATAGAAAAATGAACAATTCCTGCATATCTTTAGATGGATCCCCGCGGCACCCTCTACGTGCGTCTCCGTCACACGGAGCCCCACGACCTGTTCCGCCGGCGGCCGGCTCCGCCGCGCATATCGCCGCCGCCCCTGTTCGGGACGGAGCTGGACACGGTGTTGGCGCGGGAGGTGCGGCCGCCGCACGCGCCGCCCGTGCCGCTGGTCGTGCGGCGCTGCGTCGAGGAGATCGAGAGACGGGGGCTGGATATCATTGGTAAGTTCAGGATCACAAGTGGAGCAGCCTATCCTATCAGCCTATCATCCTTTGAAGGATGGCCGTAATAATAATAAGGTAGGCCGTAAATAAATGAGACTGCATAATTTGCACTGGTCTGAAATATTTAAGTCTGTGGTGATTTGTGGAGGGCGCCCGGCCGGTTAGTGTGTTGACCCCTCCCGGGCAGCTAGATGGAGCGCTCTTAGCCCGGAGGCTCGTATGCGCAGGAATAAGCCCGTGTAGTAATCAATTCTAACAAGGAATCTAGAAAGATCGATAGAAAATCTGTCTAGATATCATCAAATTAAATGTGAATTAAGTTTTTAGTTTTTCTTAGTACTTACCTATTTTAAATCATGCTTATCCAATGAATGGCAGAACAGGGTCATTGACTGTCAATTACTAAAATAATCATTATTACTTTTTCTTCGAATGAATAACGCATTAAATCGGCTTTATATTGAAATACGCGATATATCAAAGACAGACCGGAAAGTGGCCAGAGATTCATAAATTTAGAGTAAGTATAATAATATTCCACACCAACAGACGTCGATCCTCTTAATATACGTACCTATGTGTAGGGCTGAAATCAACACAACCCATCTTTAACCACTACCAAATTCTTTTTGTCATGCAGGAGTGCACAAATTTTGTTTAAAATTGTTCCAGGCCTGTACCGTCTCTGCGGATCTGCAACGAAAAAACGCGTGCTTCGCGAAGCATTCGAACGCAACCCTCGCGGGGTGGAGCTCACCCCCGACGCCGTGCCCGACATTAACGTCATCACCGGCCTATTGAAAGACTTCCTGCGGGAACTCCCGCAGCCGCTGTTCAGCCGCTGCTTGTATCAAATGACGCTCGATGCTCTGGGTAAGTTAAACATGTTCAAATTTTTCCAAAACACCGTTTTTAATGTATGTAAAAGCTAATTTCAATCATCATCAACGCAAGATCATGATAACAATGTGATGTCCATTAACATCGCATCGCTATTTGTACGCAAGGAGAGCCGATCGCGGAATGACACAAGTCCTTGAGATTTATTCTTAAAAAGAGAACCACGGCCGTGGGTCAAAGCCAAGTTGAGAATTACTTAAATCAGACGTTGGTATGATTCTAAATCTTAAGACTATACCTTCTGTATGTTAACTGTAACTCATTAGCAGCTGACCGCATGGTACGGGACGTCTCTGACGTCCACTTCTTCCATTCGAAGGCCTCCGAGATGGCTTTACGACTGTTATTTTACGATAAAACGATAACCGACGACGGGTAAACCTACCCTCCGCAGCACGCAAGTTCTCAAGAAATTTTGTCACTAGCGATCACTAGCGCAGAATCTAAACGTTAGCAACCAGACCTGTGTTCTCTGAATTTTTGAACAACTCTCAACAAATTTCTCAGGGGTATGTCTACCGGACGACCGAGAAGGCAACGCTCGTCTGATGGCATCCATCGTGGAATGCCTACCTCGCGCCGCCCGCGCAACCCTAGTCTTCCTGCTTGACCACTTAGCACTCGTGGTCGCAGCTCAGGACCGTAACAAGATGTCTCCCTTCCACCTCGCCGTGGCCCTAGCGCCGCCCCTCATGCTGCACTCCCAACCGCCTTCAGACCTGGACTATCAGCGGCCGATTCACGTACTCCAATGCCTCCTGCAGATCTGGCCAGCTCCTAAACGTTCAGGTAATGTAATTGATCAAATCGTAACTAGATGCTGTATACGTTTTCCAAATTTACATGAACATACATGCTACACTGAACAATCATTCCGCTGAAACCAATATTACTACTTACTAGACTAAGAGAAAACAAAGTAATTTGCTTCTTTCGGATTCTGGTGATCACAAAAACATTTAATAATTTTCTGATAACTCAGATATGCGCGTAAAAAATAAAGAACAGTCAAGAAGCTGAGCATGAACCATTGGATCTTACAGCAGTGGATTTAAAAGTAGAACCGTAGAGTAGCCTGGTAGCACAGAAGACTTACAAAAACAGGGGCTAAGCAGCACCTTAACGCATGTTTATTTGTAGACAGTTCGGCGCGGCGAGCCAGCAACAGGACCGCGTGGAAACAGAGTCAATGCGTCGCCAGCGGTCTCAGCCACGCTCCCCCAAGGTTCTCAACCTTATTTTCATAACAAAGATAGAGAAACTGGCATTCAGCCACCTGATGGTAGGTGGTCACCGTCGTGCGTTGCATATGGACACGTGCGACACCGGGCATCACTGGTGTGTTGCCAGCTATGAATGACGCATTTTTGTTGAAAGACTCCATATTCTTACTGAAGGGAAATACCTAAGATGTATATAGGTATATAGTTGTTACTTTAAGGACTAAATTGTCTCTAACAGTCCCTACTCCTACAGTCCTCATAGCTCATAACAAACTTACCAACGATCGTTTCTATCATGCTACAGGACTAACCCTCTCCATTCCTTTTTAGAATTCCGTCCTTCGTCCGATATGGAACTATGCAAATATATTTACATAACTATTTAGTCGAACTATCCAACATTTTGTTTCAGTATTTATCCGTTCTGTATGATGTCATTTCATATAATTGAAAATTTGTATTATTTGATTGATATTATTTTCATGACACTAATCATGATTTATCATCAGCATCATTAATACAGACGTGAATAACCCGAGCGTAGCGTCCGCGTCAAAGCGACTTTTTCTCGTTTACGTCGGAGTCGGTTATTCGACGCCACGGGGACGCTCGCAGTGTCACACACTTTAGGCCCACGCTATCCCAGTTCCCGGTGTGTTCTCAATGCCACCCTATCCGCAGGCCGAGCTCCGCCCTCAGCCAGTCCATATCGGCCTCCAGCGGGAGCATCAGCAGCATCTCCGCCGCCAGCTCTCTTGGGTCGGCCCGCTCCAGACCGATCGCCGCCCGCACATGTGCGTATGCCTTTCTTATTGTATTTTTAACAATATTAGGTACAAGTGTACTACCGGCCTAGAAATCATTGCCAGTCTATGGCAAGTAATCTATTTGTGATATAGAAAAAGAAATGGAGGATTCGTGGAAAGCACGAATGACCATAGATAGTACCTACTTGGTAAGCAACTACATCCAAGAGTGCGCGTATCATTCGATGAAACTCTTAATTTACCAGCTTCTCAATTACTATTGATGTAAATTCTAGCAAGTTAAAGTTGAATAAGTACCTACCGATTTTAATAATCCGCTTCCCTTTCAGGTTCTCTCATCAGTCAGGGGAGGCCAATATCGTCCGCAGTCGCCTCTGCGCGGCCCTCTGCCCGCGCCACCTCGCTCCCGCCCAGTGACAGTCTCCTCTCCCGGTTCACCCAGTAGCAGCTCCGGGAGCCACAGTCCGGCGGACACGATTAAGCACGGCGGGTCGGTGTCGTCCATACTGCGCCAGCCCGAGCGGAGCTCGCCGCGCTCCTCGCCGAGGAACTCTCCGCGCGCGTCGCCGAGGGACTCCCCCAGGGGCACGCCGCGGGACTCGACGCCGCGGGACCTGACGCCGCGCGACCTGACGCCGCGCGACCTGACGCCGAACATGAAGGAGGCGATGTCGCGCGAGTCGACGCCGCGCGAGAACGGGCCGCGTGAGTCGCGCGAGTCGCCGCGCTCGGCCATCCCCGGCACGTCGGCGGGGCTGGCCGTGACGCTGAACTCGACTAACGGCGGGCTCAGCCCGCGCTACAGCTCCACCAACCCGTTCCTGCAGCAGTACGACGCCGAGGAGGAGGCCGAGGCGTGGCGCGCCGCCGACATCTTCTCCTCAACCTCCACGCACACATAGTGCTCATAGCGAATTGAATTTTCTAGTCAATTTTTTTATCGAATCGAAAGAGTGCTACGATTCTGCTGTATATTATGTTGTTACACCGTGCGCGTTCGTGAAATGTTTGTTATATATAGAGCGAGTTACATTGTAAATTATTGTGAGAATGTTTACCTACCGACGCGCGAGGCGCGCCTCGCCGACTGCCGCCGGACCGCCGCGTAGCATTATAGCGTTTATCGTATTGTATTGTACATTGTATATAATATACGTATATGTAGGTACGCTCCGATTTTGTAACAGTCGGGCGGGCGCGGCGGGTGGCGCCACACACATCATCCCACATATCAGAGGCTTGCGTACACATTCGACACATTTCTGGCGACAGCCGGTACTATCCTGATCTTTAGACTCGACGGAAATATACACCTATACAGGTAATATTTATCGAAATGGCACTATTAACAAAATTATTTATTCGAGTGTCGATAGTGGACACAAGTCAGTAGCTCGAGTAGGGAGAGTGTATAATAGATCAGACGTGTGGACTGTCTTGAGACTGAGACCATATCGGTAGCTCGTGCATAGATACCACTAGATGGATCTCCGTCGTAGAACGAGCGATTTCGTGGCATCGATGGATACGTCTAAAGGAAGGAAGCTGGTAAAATTTTAATTAATTCAAATAATCCTTGTTCAATATTAACTTAATAACTATATTGTATAACGGTATATAAAACTTAAAATAGATTTAGTAAAGCATTTTTACGAGTCGCTAATTCTATGAAGGATTGGATTATTACCTATCCGTTGAGGTCGGTCGCAATCTCAAGATCGGAAATGCTATCTGTGAATCTTCGACGACAAGCTTAAAACATGTTGCAGTAACTTTTTCAGTAACGTTCAAAAATGTATTCAAACGCGTCGAGATTTGCACGTAGGGTTTCAGTTCTTATGACTAGCGTCTGCTAGACATATAAGAGTGGTAGAAATCGACCAATGACAGCACTGATCCAATTTTCACTGCCATGATTGGTCCATTTTATATAGAATGCATATTAATATAATTACACTTATTTATATGTCTGTCGGAGGCTGTTTGGTTACAAATTGCTTTTGAGCAACACTTCAAGACGAAGTTTTGTTACTGGTAATTATAAAAAAATAGTATTGCACAAATAACACGACTGATATGGGACACAATGTTTTTGATACTTTACTATTTTACCTATTTATCGTTTGTGATATCTTGTTAGAATCTTTGTTGAAGTCTCGTCTGTATAAAAGGATTCGTTCACGAAACCTATAGTTTCAGTATTGAAAATATAAAAACGCAAAGGGATAAAGCTGCGCGACTGAAGTAGATGATTTGTACCGGTTTAGTTTTAATTGTTTTAAGCTTGCGAACTGGAACAATACTTTTGTAAAAACAAATTTACGAGTTAATACTACAAGTTTCGGATTCGATAGACTTAGTACATAATACTCAATATCTTTTATAGTTATATTCGTATTTGAGTTGCTTGTACTAAACTGTACTCTACACTACTATACTCTTAAAATATTAACTTTGTAATAACATTATACTTCTAGAATGTTGTATAGCTTGTCCATTGTTAGCGAATTTAATCCATTTTTATATGAAAAGGAATTCATGCACGGATGTTTTCTCAACAATAATAGGTATCTATTGTAATGTAATTTTCAAGGTTGCATCGATGACAATATTATAATGATTTTCGATGTAAATTTAAAGTTTATCTGATCTTTGAGAGTTGACAACTTTCGCTTTTGAATTTTGTAATAATATTTATTTTTGTTCTCAATGTCGGACTTAACTTCTGTATTTCTTTCTACGACAGTTTTTGTTTTTTAAAGCAGTAGCGATGATCATTTGTCGTACGAACGTTTCATATTAAATGTCGTTGTAATCCGGCCGTTACCGGCAATCTGTGTAATTCAGGTATCCAATACAATATCTACTTAGGCAATGTATAAAATTAATATACTTCATAAATACCTTAACGTTTTAGGTAGTCTATACATTGCCTAGGTATTATATAGAATACCGGATTATACAGATTTCTGGTTACATATCCTATAACATTATTAAATAGAAAGTCAAATATTAATACATATATCGCAAGATATTCTCAGATGTGGTCCTGAAATGCAAAAGAGACGTTACTTGTATTAAAAAGATTGGTTTTGATAACTAAGGTTACTACATAATAGGATTCGTAAGTGTTGAAAGGGTATATGGTCTATGAGAATTTTGATACTTATACCAGCATACTAAAATATATTTTTCAATTTTAATTGCTGGTTATTTTTTTATTAAGTTGAAGAAAGATATGAAGAAATATATTCCGACATTGAGAGCATACCAAATGTACATGGTTCGTAGTGAAGACTTGAAGTGTGGCTCGACAGCGCGTAGCCGGCGCTGCGGCGGTAGTGAGTAGTACTACGGCGCACGGCTTCAGTTGGCTTCGCAGTGGCAACCCTGCTGACCGCTTCCCGCTCTTATTTATGTAGATAATCTGTTGTGAGATTGAAGTTAACGTCGTCCGTAAAGTTGATAGATCAATTTTCTGTGCTGGAGGGAGCAGTGTAAAAGTTTCACTAACTTATATAGGATATCTAGAATTGATTGTTTTAATGAATGTTGAGTGTTTTGATGTTAATCTTTTATGTGTTTTCAACATTAGTTCTAAATAAGTTCGTACTTGTTTAACTACCAACGAGCTCGGTCAACAGTGTTCTAAAAGTAATTTTTTTTATAGCATCTTGAATATTTAAAAACCATTTATCAATTAAGTTATTTTTAATGTATTTTTTTATGAGTTACGTTAGTTTAATTTGTACACTGTACTCTCGATAGGGCCTTCGTAGTTTACTCTGTTGTCAATTTCGTGTTTCATTGTTTGCCTCTATAGATCGATTACACTCAAATTATATTTCTTCCTTGTATAATATATTATTTATTTGAATTATATTATATTCCTTATAATGACCGTGAAATATATTTCAAGGTTACTCTATCTCTCATACGGTAAAACCGAAAAACAAATGTCTCTAGGACATTCCTGAAGGGTCTATGGATCTTTCACAATTAAATTAGGTGCTCATTATTTAATATTCGATAATTTATATACTTATATGGGAACGAAATATAGGTATAATAAAATACAATAAACTTACTCTAATCTAATAATTCTTATTAGAATGAGTAATTTATTATCATCTGTAAGAAATGTGTAAGGAGGAATGGAATGTTAAAGAGATATTTTAATTATTTATTTAAATAATTGGCGTGTATAAATGTTAGATGTACGAGATATTTAATTATTGTAAATTATGTTACTGACCTAACATTTTGTGGGTATATTATAATGTTTTCATAGATGTTTTGTATTAAAACGAAAAAATTGCATACCTACCTACATTGAGTATTGTCAGGTGCTACTCATGATGAGTAGCACCGTATCATATATGTTTTAATTGAATGTAATGTATGAAATTAAGGTTGCTCATACATAATACATAATACAATCAGCGAGATGAAAATAACTATTGCATGATTATTTTTATGAAGAAGAAACACAATTTAATAAATATTATTATTAAATTTCTACTGTACATTATACCACTGTCAGTTGGCATCGACAAATTATTTAAATCTACTCCCCGATTCAAAGATTCTCTAGTATTTTATCTTGTTGTATCAAAATGTCCTAGCGTTATCTTATTATATTTTTTCCTAAATATAACTATTTACAATAACAAAGTGTGTGCGCCTGCATCATTTAAATCGAATTTAATAGCGGCACGAGGCAATTATAGTACAATACCTCGTATACTTGTATCATAATAATTGATAAATGTTCACAAAGAGTTTTACGACAAATTGTTTTGCTGTCACTACATGGCACTATATGCCCCGTAGCCCGGAGATTAATAAAAGAGCAATAAAAGATTATTAATTACTTACAGATAGATTGTAAATATGCTTAAATTTATGTTGTGTTTGATGTGTCATTGTATAATCATGTGTAATTAATAGATGATCATTATAAATAGAGTATTGTAGAGGCCGGGGAGCCTTAGTGAGGGTTGCCACCGCCGTTCGTTTGCATTGCGGGACTGGTAGTTCCACAGATAATATCAGTATTTCGACATTTGGTCATGTAGCGTTACTGCGTGTACTTAAGGTAACGAGTAATCGCCGCTCGTATATGTACCGGGCGGCTGAACACAGACAAAAATAAATAATACGACGTTATTCGTGACTTTTATTTATACTTATAAAAAATCCTCCATCCAGTAGATCGCTGAATAGATTGGGTAAGAAGGACTTCTTTTTGCATTCTAGGAAATATATCTTGCTGCTATAGTGAATGAAAACAGAATTAGATAATTTGCATGCCTTATAGTTTAATTTGGACCCTAATTGAAAATCATATAAACAGGGTTTTTGATAAAAACATGAAATTGATATACTTGCTGTAGGTTGTTCATTAAACATTAATATAGGAGTAGAGAGAGATAAATAATAAAACCTTAAACTAAAACAAAGAATTATTTAAAAAGAAATAATTACAAAATAAATATGTCATCCAGAAACAGGCCTTGTGGCATTGTACCTAGAACGCTGGCAGCGTTGCCCCGCTGTATAGCGAGGCTAATTTTTTGGGCGAAAAAGCTGCCAGCCCTCCGGTCACCTGAGACGAAAATGAGTCTGGTATAATCATGTATATATCATCTTGCTGTAGGTATTTTTTTTTATTATATTATTATTTAATAATAGTCATAATACTTACTGTAGAAAAGTGGACAAGTCGGCAGTGGATTAAAATTAAATATTTTATTTTAGAATTATTTAACTCGTTACAAAGCAAATTTCGAATCTTTCTGTATTTTGTCTGTTTCAAACTCAGAATCAGATGAAGCAAAATCTTTAGCGTAGTCTTAAGGTAGTCTTTGATATAAAACAGAAAATATTTATGTAACGTGTGTGGGACATTGTTAACCACGCCATCTATCGAAATCATTAAGGCACTGGTGGTTCACAGGTGTTGTTCTGATAAGTATCACTTTGTTATACATACGGTACATACCTATGATGAAAGATTCCATTTCGTTAATAGGAACTGCGTTAGAGAATGAGTACATACTAGAGAGGCCTACTTATTACCAACTCATTTTTCAATTACATAGTGTTTTACGAATACTTATATCGCCGTTTAAAATTATTAACTAGACACTACTATACATACCTACTACCATAGGAGTTAATGCATGGATGTAAAGTAAGAATACAATATAAAAAGGTTAAGGTACGAGTATAAAGCACGTCGCGGATACTTTGTGATCAGAATATTTATAGATTAAGTATACCTAACGACTAATCATTACGACGAGTTATTTTTCTGAAATATGCTTGAGAAATAGCTACAATACATAAAAAAAATCATTACGGAAATAAACGGGGCAACTAATTAAAAAAATACATATATGAAATTTAATTTATATAGTGTTGTTCAAACTAGTAGGTACAAAACCAAAATGTTTTCAAACTGGTCTTCTTGAATTCTTCAAAAATACACAGCTCTTACACAGTTACCCTACCTTCAGCTGAACGAAAGCGGACAAATAAATTTAATATGATTGGTAGATGTATTACCATTCCGGTACAATAATATTTGTGTTATTGAAATTTTCCCGTGGGGCCACAGAGCACCTCCAATAGGGTTACATTACAAGGCATACTCATACTTGATTGAACAAATATGTGAATCGCTAGGATTCACTACATTAGTGCCGACCAAGTTTTTGACCCGACACGTGCAGATTTCAAACATTGTCTTTTGCTCAAAAAGTCGCTTGGTTATACCACGAACTATAGTCCTTACTCTATGGTTATACTATCATAGCCATGTTACAAGTCTCAGACAGACAGAAGACAGGAAACCTTCTGTCCTGTGAAATGGTGTGGAATGTTAGCTTAGACATCAAGTTATCAAACATTTATTTATTTTACAAATTTGCAATAAATGCAGCGAAGTTCGAGTAGCCACATCGCGCAATGACTACCACACCAGGGGCCAACGCCCCCAGGCAGTGATCAGCCTCCTCATAAGATTAATTTGCTTGCCATCGCTCGGTATGGACGCTGCTCTTGTCAACGTATTACACTAAGCTAATTATTGTATGTAATATTCCCGAATAAGACTTGAGATCTTTAAGATCTTAAAACCATTCGAGCATAACCCAACTTTATTCCATCTGAAAATCACCACAAACCCACTGACTATCTGTCAACTACATGCAACGATGTAATATACTACATTGTATATTATTGTTTTCTATGTCATTTGTCTAAACGAAATGTGTCGCTTTGTAATATTGAACTATTAAATGTGAAAAATTTCTTTGTAGTATAATTATCTTTGTATAATTATTCTTTTGTAATTATTAAATGAAGATAAGATTTAGTTGGACGTCGTTTCTTTTAACTTGCCCTTCTATGTCCGCTATAAATACTATAAATTCCACGCGGGTAATGCCGCCAATGCTACACGTCTCAACACAGTGGTCTTGTGGCGGACACACACAGATCACAACACAATTTAACATCAATCACCCGCAAATATTTATCTGCCCCGGCTTCCAACCCGGTACCCCCGTTTCGGCAATCAGGATCTCACTACCGTTCCACAGACATATCTTAATGCCTTTAAATCCATATTATGTATGTATTATTCACGATGCAATATTTTGATGGTTTTAGGGATAGCAAAGTCTGATTCAGTTATCGAGTCTTTATCATTTCTGTGTTACGTTATTTTTTCAACAGCTTTTCAAAACAATGCGCACTTAGCGAACATTGAGGCTTTCTAGGCTCTAACAACGTTCATGAATAACAAAAACATTGGAAGAGGAGGGTTTCCACTTGGAAAGCTTAGGCGGACTGCAATATTTATGCTAAAGGATCAGAAGGGTTCTCTGATCCGGTTCACTGGGTTGCTAGTATTTAAAGCCTGGACAACGGTGCTTCGTTCGCTACCTGAATTAAAATAGTTGAAGATCCAAAAAAAAAGAAAATTGAAATATTGTAGTTCTTATTATCTAACATAAATAAAATAACTAATAAAAATAATAAATCACTAGAAACGTGAAAGGTGTCGGCCGGCAACCACTTGAACAAAATTCATTTACTTAAATTAAAAAAAACATTAATAACACGGCAAAAAATGATGCTTGGTAGTTTGAGTAGAGGAACTGCCCAGAGATAACTCTTAATAGGTTCTATCTATACTTCAGTGTTAGGTTGGTTTTATCCACTGTAGGGCACGATTCACTCAACAGAACTGAAAAATCTAGAATCGTACTCTAAACAATTCACCACCAAGCTGATTGATCAACCCCGATGTTGGAAGATAATTGGCACCCTGTTCCAACATGGAAAGCTAAGCGGTCCATGAGACAAGACATCTACAAAGCAATAATTAATTCGAAGCTCAGAGATAATCTATGATTCTTACAAACGATCTACAATTTAAATGTTGAAGTATCTCTTCCCTAATTGGACGTCTGTCGTGATGTTAGGCTGTTTGGAATACTACTTCATCCCTCTCGAGATATCTTCAAGTCGCAAGTGTACTCTTCCGATCTGAATAGGATCCGAATGTATCAAAAGCAGCAGATTTATTCATTCATGGATCAATAAATTGTGTTTTTATGCGTTATACTTTGTATTGTTAAAAAGAGTAATATCATACAACTTTTTTCGTTTGGATGTAAAGTTATTTGGATAAAGAAAGAAATATATTTATTTGTATGAAACACTTGGTACAAAAGAGATTAGAAAAATAGCGTAAAAAATTGAACTGGGTTCAATTTTAAAAATGTGTATATTTTAAAAATGTCTTTATGACGATATTAGTTACACGTGCGCAAAACAAGTACTTACAAGGTCGGTACATTTGAAAGATATGTGTCAATGTACTGATTTAGGAACCTATCCTAACAATCAATGGGTTCTTCATTATTTACAACAGACCTTACATAGGTAAAGGCAATATAGGCATGGTATACGGATGAAGGCAGGAATGAGAAATCATGAAAAAAGTTTTTTCTATTTCGGTGACCGCGTCCGATCCCCACCCAACTAATGGATTTTACCGACCTATTGGTTTTCTAGCGGGTGTGTTACCGACAAATATAATAATGCCGCGGACGAACGTACTCGTACCGTTGGAAATATTATCTTTGAGAAAAATGGGATTAAATAAAATATCCTACTCACGTTATAGTTTCATCAACAATGAGATACAACATATCGGTCAAATAAAATCTTTGCAACCTTTCCGTGCCCATATTTATTTCTGATATATAATATTATGCTTTCCTTGTTTATTATGATACATTTAAGATTGTCACTATTATAAAACTAGACATACATCAACAACTTTAAATAAGACTATTGAATATAGTTACCACCATTAGTATTGAGATACAGTGTTGGGCAACTGTTCTTCTCTAGGAACGGAAAAGTAAGCTTAGTATACGGTCAAGTGTGGACTAGCAGACATCACAAATCATTTAAAACATTATGAAGGGCATGCATTTTTCCTTACGTTGTATTCCTTCACCATTACACCAGGTGACATTTATTTTCAAATCGTAAAGTCGTAGTCAAAAAGTAATTAGTGGAAATTTTACAAATCTTATGTGCTTATACATAATGTTCATGATATATTTGATTTAAAAGTGTATTTTAAACCAAATAAAGAAATAATAAAATATGTAAAACAATCCTTTTTCTTATGTTGAAAAAGAGTATATTTTGTGTTCTATCAATAACCTTTCAATAGCACTCACGCAATAGATGGAATTGGAAAGGGTTTGCTAGTAAAATATATAAAAGAAAAACATTCATCGAAGAAGCTGAAACAAAGGGACTGAGAAAAATAAAGTTGATCGAAGTAGACTGAATTCTGTCCTACGCGATCCCGAATGGAGATATGCGAGAAATCAGTTTATTCGAATAATATTCAAGGATCGTCAGAATACTTTCTTTCTTTCTTACTTTTAATGTTCATTACTAAAAATACAGAAGTATATTGACACAGAGTGTGGTATTTCCGTTAGAATTATATGGGTTTTTTCTGAGGAGGTGGTGTATTATTTCTCCGATATGGAAGTAAATACTGCTAGTTATAGCATTGTTGTCAATAACGGTCAGCTATGTTCGAAATGGCCAATTCTATATAAAATCGAACTCATAATCCTTATCCTCCCTAATATTAATTACCGGCCAAGTGCGAGTCGGACTCGGGACGCACGAAGGGTTCGGTACCATTTTCTGTATAAATGGCCAAAAATCATGTCTGTTGTATGGGAGCCACCCTAAATTATTTTCAGTGTGCCCGCTATTTCTATACTAATATTAGAAAGAGGTAACATGTGTTTGTAATGTTTTCACACAAAAACTGCTGGACCGATTTCAAAAATTCTTTCACCATTAGAAAGCTGCATCTTCACCGAGTGACATAGGCTATATTATATGTATTACTAGGCGTAAACAAAACTACTTCGTCTAATTCTACTAGTGTTTAATAATGTAATTGCGTAGATGTATGGATGTTACAACGCAGTAATGAAAATCCCAATAATACCGAACCATACAGCTTCGTCTCCAAAGGCCGACAACCGAAACGCAATTCGCCCGAGCTTAGATTGGTCATCCAAAATTCAGGCAATCTCTGATACGGCAGACGCAATAATTCGCTTGTTGGCTATATTTCGAACGATAAACCTGACAACCGTAGTCTGTATTTGTGCCCGGTAAAGGCAATAGGTTCACCCTCTATTACATGGGACGTATAACATACCTTGTAACAAATGTGTGTACTACGCGGCTCAAAGAAACTTGATAGACCTTTTTAAAAAAACATTTAGAACTAGTACAAATGACAATGTATTCTGTAGTACCTACCTAAGGCGTATCCTCTTACATAATGTCGGCCATTTTTATACTGTACCTACATTGTACATGTTTTCATAACAAATCTGTCAGGGTAGGTGCACTGGAGATGAATCTTTGTTAAAAGTAGGCTCCATTAATAATATACACGGGTACTTGCGTCTAGGGTTGTCAGACAAAATCAGGGTAAGCCCGGAAATTGAAGTGATTTTTTGACGTGATAACGTCTTATAAATTAATGAACATCGACAGCGCATATGAAAATGTTGTGTTTTTTTTGTACATTCCAGCATAAAAAGAGAAAAATATACTGATTCACAGAAAAATATTAAATGAGCGGTTCTCTGCAAAGAAATTATTTTCAATAAATTAATTTTACACACGACAACATTGGCGGTTCCATGGCTCCGAAAAAGGGAACTGTCAAAATAAATATATAGACTTTTCTGTTGTCTGTGATTAGTTATCTGTACTGTAGAATACTTTGAAGTTTAGACTACAGACGTCAGTTCTCCTTTTTTGTATTGTATAAAATAATGATTATGACGTTATCACGTAAATCTATCGTCCGTAAACCGACTTTACAGACAACCAGTATTTTTATGGAAATATACCTAAGATAGCAAACGAGCTTGCAGCATCCCCCATTCGCTGCCGCTCGTGACAACTGTGACTTACTTTGGGCAAGACTAGGATGGACTAAATAAGGTCTGGGATGGTTAGTCCATTTAGCTGAGAAAGTTAATTAGAATATTAGTTGATTAGTACTGGGAACTGCTAGTGATAGTCCTGTTAGTTGATAGTAATAAACCAGTCAGCCCCGGGCGAACTTTATATGGAACAAAATAAATTTCACATAAAACCTATTGGCTCTTCCACGTAAAGCTAAACAGTCTAGTTCAATATGTAGGCATACTCGTATATTAAACCGGTTCCTGGTAACATTTTTCTAAAGGCAACAATCATATTCCTCAAACCATTACTAACAATTCGTTAGCTCGTTTTATCTTTGTAGTCCTTGTCTACAAAACTGTGATAAGCCAAATATAAAACAAACATTTGACAACCCTACATTATGACCCAAATGCTTTTGTCATAAAATACGTCCAGGATGAGAAACCGGGCAGATTAGCATAAGTAAATTAACGCAATTCGTTTAAAGCGTCCCCCTTGTCTGACGTTTTTCATTAATTTGCTCTCATTTTTCGGCCCACCACGTATCCCGAAATATATTTCGCAATATATACAGGGTTATTGGTAATTCGACGTATTCCCGTTAGGAGGTGATAGGGGTGACTATTTGTGATAATTTTAACCCCCATATGCATTATGCAAAAGTGAACCATTTTCGAGTTATCAAGCTTTTCAGCGTTTTTCAAAATAAGTCAGAAATGCAACATCAAAAATTTATTAAAAAAAAAGTATCAATTGAAATCAATTTTTTTCTTCTGATTTATAAAAACGATTAAACAATGGTTGTTTATCATCATTAAAACTACAATTATCGGTCCAACTTTAAAAATGCGAGACGATTAAAGATATTACTTCAATATTTTTAGAGATTTTTGTCCACTAAAATGCCTTAAAAACAAAAAAAAACTTATATCAAACTTGGCTTGCAGATTAGTTTAAAAACATAACCGTTTTCTTAGCTTTCCAACAAGGCATAACAACTATGAATTTATTTAAAAAAAACTGAGAAAAGCCGATCACAAAGGAAGCAGGCGGAAATTTGTATTCGAACTAAACTTATGGTCGTTCTTTAAAATTTCAAAAAAAGTAGTTAAAAACAATGCCCAATGTAAATAAAACAAAAAATATAAATATAAAATTAAATTTAGAACGAATAAAAGGTTAGTAATAATAACAATTAATAATAAGTAACAATTAAGACATTTTGTTACTTTGCCTAATTAAAGTTCATGCTCGAAGGGACTTCCCCTATTACGTACGCAGTCTCATTCTTTTTCTGAGGTGTAAATTAACTGATAATAATTAATTAACGAAGTGTTCTAATTATTCCGAATCACATTTGCAGGATATCTGTCTTGCTAGTATATCATGTTTTCCCTTATAGCCAAAGGCACGCCGCCTTCAAGCATTTCATTTGGTAAAAAAAATTCGTAAGCGAGCAAAATTGGTTATCGATAAATTCTTGCACATATTGCACATATTGCAGAATAATTTGACTACTTCGGTAGTTAAGTTACACCTCGGAAAAATAATGAGACTGCGTACGTAATAGGGGAAGTCCCTTCGAGCAAGAACTTTAATTAGGCTAAGTAACAAAATGTCTTAATTGTTACTTATTATTAATTGTTATTATTACTAACCTTTTACTCGTTCTAAATTTAATTTTATATTTATATTTTTTGTTTTATTTACATACATTTTATTTACTACTTTTTTTGAAATTTTAAAGAACGACCATAAGTTTAGTTCGAATACAAATTTCCGCCTGCTTCCTTTGTGATCGGTTTTTCTCAGTTTTTTTAAAATAAATTCATAGTTGTTATGCCTTGTTGGAAAGCTAAGAAAACGGTTATGTTTTTAAACTAATCTGCAAGCCAAGTTTGATATAAGTTTTTTTTGTTTTTAAGGCATTTTAGTGGACAAAAATCTCTAAAAATATTGAAGTAATATCTTTAATCGTCTCGCATTTTTAAAGTTGGACCGATAATTGTAGTTTTAATGATGATAAATAACCACTGTTTAATCGTTTTTATAAATCAGAAGAAAAAAATTGATTTCAATTGATACTTTTTTTTTAATAAATTTTTTATGTTGCATTTCTGACCTATTTTGAAAAAAGCTGAAAAGCTTAATAACTCGAAAATGGTTCACTTTTGCATAATGCATATAGGGGTTAAAATTACCACAAATAGGCACCCCTATCACCTCCTAACGGGAATACGTCGAATTACCAATAACCCTGTATAATAATATATTTTGCTGCTTTACTTTTTTTTACAGAACATTATTTGGTCAGTTCGTTAGTGGTTATGACGACTGGGGATAGTTAGTCCTTTTAGTTGAAGTTAATAATAGTTCAGTTAGTAAATGCTAGTAAGAGTCTCGTTCCAAGTCAGTCACATATGCGTTGCTACCCTTGAGGACTAAGATGATCGCCTATAAAGAAGTGTAACCGGAAACCACACCATTCCAACCGGACCACAATTGCTTCAAAAACAATTATGACACGGTAGAAATGGTACAAGGTAGCGGGCGATAGTCAGAATATTAGAAAATATTACTTTTCAATACAGCGATGTCTGTTTTCCTTTCTCCAAATCCCTGCAATAACGAGTTCAGACGTCTGTCGTACCTTTCCTTCATTGTTGTGTGAGTATCGTTATTGGATTTCTAGAGTAGGTTATATTACAGTTGGACGACATCCAGCACAAATATTTATATTGAAATATCTGACCAGTTCTATAAAGAGTTATCAACGACCCTCAGAGGTTCCTATCAATGGTTGGGGTCTCTCGTTTGAATAGAGGTATTTTACCCAACCAACGTATGATTTGTCCGTCTGTAATAAAGTTTACAATTTATCAATCTAATTTTTACACATTAATATAAATTTAGTTAGTTTTCAATTTTTAGTATCTTATATGTATAATAATAATTCATATTTAAAATAGGCTCACATGTTGCCATATTATTATGGCACATCGCGACCATAGGCCACGGCTCGCATCGATTCGTATGTAATCGACCGATATAAGCAACATCTGGCGCGACCCGCTTGTTGTTCGGTGACCGCTAGTGAAAACATCTATAAAAAACCTGCATGCCCTTCAGCTCTTTATTCTAGTCTTGTAAGCATGAAGGCTACCAGACCGCACCAGCCAGCGTGGTGAAGTATGGATCTAATTCTTCTATTTCGTGAGTTCATAAGACATTGAAAAGGTGGATTTAAATCTCTTTACTAACACATAAAAAAAACATGGCGTCGAATTATCACACCTTGTTTATTTAATTTAAAATCGGCTAGCAATGAATCTATCCACCCATTATTTACCCGCCACAATTAACTTTCTACGTCATTGCGGCGGCAAATGGTCGTGGTTGGTGCATGTACAGCCGTTCTGATTACGATTACTGGCTAATTGAAATGGACACCAGATGGCACCCGAGATCAGCCAGAATTCTCAATATCCGGCCAACCGTATCACAATATCGGACATTGTAGCTTAACTCGCATATATTATATCAGTGCAAATGTAACAATAAAGGAACTTGTCTGTCTGTCTGTCTGTCTGTCTAATTTTAACTGAAATAGATGAATATTTCGGCAATCATGCAATGTGTAACTGTTATATTATGAAACGATGACCTCTCGCCACCTTGCTTGTTCGTTAGGCTTAAAATTGCTTCAAAAACAATTACGACACGATAGAAATGGTAAAAAGGTACCGTGGCGGGTGACGGTACTGCCTCGGGCGAACTCTACATATTTTATGAACAAATCACTTATATTCTTAGAGTTAGTAGATTAGATTTTTTTTTTCGCCAATAATGTAGCTAATAAGTACGGAATGTTTTTTCAATATAATTAAATATGCACATTCCACACCACTGGTAAATTTGGTCCGTGAGTTTGTTCGTAAGCCCCGCCGCACATGCACCCACTCGCATTGGTCTTCACGAGCCGCGTGCGAGTGGCAGTATTTATTTCCTATGGCACAGTACCGAACTCCGCATTTGCTCGCACGTGTCGATGCAGGCACGTACATGAGCGTGTACGCGCGTGCCATAGGAAATAAATACTGCCACTCGCACGCGGCTCGTGAAGACCAATGCGAGTGGGTGCATGTGCGGCGGGGCTTAGGCTTAAAATTTTTTTTAAAAAATTTGGCGCGCTGCAATCCATTAGCGTCCCACTTAAGAGTACGGGTCTCTTTTCATACTTGTTAAGGGTGACAACCATCGCCGGAATTTTTGCATCAAAAATAAATCTAGAAAATTTCGTTTTCTTTTTCGGATTTAATTCAAGAATGTTGGAATTTGATTGAACATTTGATTGATGAAACAAGCAATTCCACCACTTCTGAATTGTATTTACCTAACATAAAAGATAAGTGATGTATCGTCGCCATCAGAACAATGGTCGAAAAATTTTCCACAGTGAAGGGTACATCCCTTTACGTATACTTAAAATAAAAACGAGCTTCGGATATTGCCTTGCGGAACCCATACATATACAATATAACCAGAGGAGTGACACCCGTTTACTTGAACTCGTAGGTACAATATTTACTAAGTAAGATCTGACTTCGATAATTGCATTGTAAGCCATAGTATACTATGCATGCGGATAGGCATCTGATTCAACCGGCATAGGCGGGTAGGAAATTGAAAGAGATACCGGTCGGTGGCTGACGCCGCCAGAAGGTTCAATCTCCGGCCAACAGAAGGTGGTGACACGATCAATATCTGACATGATGGCCGCCCAAAGAGATTAAAGTATCTTCATATAGCAAAGTTTTCGTACAAGAAAAGATTCAGACGAATTGATAACAATCGATCTTTTTAGGGTTCCATCACTGTAATATTTGGCTTTTTCTGTTTTATTAAAAAAAAATATCTTGTAAATGTATTTAAAAATAACATCGTATCAAATCTTATAAGATGGGACGTGTGTGAGTCCATACTGCCAGCATAATCAGTTTAAACCATCAGATGGTTTAATGGTTAATTGGATGGTTAATTTTAGCATTTATTTAAGTGTTCTGATTTGAAATAAATCTAAATCACTACAAACAACCCTTAGCTTATACAGCCGTAAGTAAATCTCGGAATTCCGCAATTCCTACGTCGGGGCGTTGAGTAGACTTTAGCATAACGCATGCGAACCTTGGCATAAAGACCTCTGTCTCAATCAAGCTCTTGAGATCTCAACTCCGCAACTTATGCATTATTCAAAAGAAACGTTGGGACAGTTCCGAGCCATGCTTAAAATCTTGTTTCGCACCCTCTGTTTCTGAATAAGGGCCTTTTCAGATATACGAAATGCGCTGTCGGTGTGGAAGCGAAAAGTTCATAAAGTACGTCAAGAGTCGCTATATGTTTTCCTTCGCCGCTAGATAAAAAAAAGAGCTGTTGACGAGAATCGTTCAACTGCTAGACTATCTTATTTTTTCAGCCAGCATGTCACAACTGCTGGACATGCTTTCCCGCCTATTCCCGTATTTTTATGCAATATATCTGAAGGTTAAATTAACTAGTTCTAATTTACGCCAACAGTTATCGGTGGCGTACGTTAGCCTACATTTATTACGAATGCGATTGCGAATAGGTACTTGATATCTGAATAGGCCTTAAGTATGACCTTTACTCTGTTTTAGTGATTGCCTGAATTTTGTATAAGCAATCCACTACGGCAGCGTTCAGTAAGGTTGTTACGCCGGGACATTTCAGAATTGGATATACTAGGTAAACCTAAAGGGATGTTGATAATATATTTTTTTAAATTATTTTTGCCCGGAGAACACCATAATATTCTATTTATGTTATGCGCCAATTGATAAATGCATTATGCATAATGCCATCCAAGTTATGCTCGGCACGTGGGTAGAGCTGCATGTATGTTTGCTAATATCAAAACTAGTAAGGTTTTCATATCATATAAATTTATTCGACATGAATATGGACGGGGTAGGGGAAAGAAACCACTAACAAAGATCCGCTCAACAAAAGGAAAGGGCTTTAATTCACCGATCAATATTCAATTCGTTCATACGGCGCACTGAAGTTTGATCTATACACAATGAATAATTCATGATCGTCACGGTTACCGGATACTTCTAGCGGTATGTACACATTACGCGATAAAATATGTAAGATTAAGATTCTAAATGTAATAAGTATTATTGGAATATAAATTTTTTGAAACACAGTACAATAGGAAAATTATACCGGTAAATTTTTTTTTTTAAAAATAGCTTTTCAAATATATTTTTTATATTCATGCATTGTCATCGGAACCAAATATGTGTGCCAAATTTCAGTTCGATAGCTTCAGTGGAAGTGGATGAAATATTGATTGCAAGATTTCAGGACATACATACTTACCTACATGAATACATACGAGTGAAGTTAAATAAAAGCTTTTAATAATAAAGGAACTAGTGGTCGATGATTATAATAGAAATTAATGAATGTAAGCTATATTCAATTGAATTTATTTGCTTCCAAGAAGTAATATGATCAAGTCATACGTTACACGAAAATTTTCTTCTTTACATTAATTATTATCGGAGTCGGATTATTCCTTCTTCCTCCCAGTATGACATTGGAACTTTATCTACTACCTTATAATTAGTAAACATCTCAACAGACGAACAAAAATGATTCAACTAAGTGAATATTATCACCCAAATTTAATTACATTACATAACATTTATTAAGCTATAATTCCTCCATTAAAATTAAATAATTAGTTAATATTCGCAAATTTTAAAATGTTTGAAAGAATCTTTATAGTTAAAATTCATTCAATAATACGTCAAAGTCAGAACACACAGAGAACCCATTATCTAATTCAGAAATCTAACAGACTAAACGCAGTTTCTTAAGTAGTTTTGGAAGCTGAAAACTAAATCCATTATGTTCGAGCAGTTAGGTTTATCAAGTTCTCTTGGTTGCCACTGCAGCAATAATTTACTAGTGCCTCACACACGGAGTACAATGAGGAAATCCAAAGTTCAGTTCATTCAACCCTGTAGTAAGTAATATGTATGTCGTGTGGTAAGAAATTAAAATGTCACCTACTGCAACGGTGACAGAAACGTCAGGGTCGCCAGGGTGGTGGACTAAGGCCTTATCCCTCCCATTCTGAGAGGAGACCCGTGCCCAACAGTGGGACAAAGAAAGGGTTGCGGTGGTGGTGACTGCACACAAAAAAATATCTATCTACCTACTTGTGGAATAATAAATCAGTCTCGGTCTAGCAAGCGTTCTTTCATTACATCGTGACCACGGTGGTTAAAATTATAATATTATAGACATTTACTCGTAGTAGTGAAAAGTTTCAGTGGTTTGGTGTCAAATCGCGATAATTGTTCGATATAAAATGGAACAGGGGAGACCGCCAGCCGAGTTAACCATGGAAGGCGGGCCGGCGAACCGAGCCTACGCGTGGCGAAAGTGGCGCGGTCAGTATCTTATATTTCTAAAAGCATCCACAAGGACCCGAGTGATATGCAAGCAAGCTAATTAATCAATTTGATCTGATCAGAGGCTACTACACTTACTACTACATTTATTTGACTTTCAAATTCACGAATGAGGATGACAAAGATGACATCAATGTTATGACGAAAAAGTTTAACGAGCACTTCAGTACTAAACCCCCATTTGCTAGGTATCGATGTGGATTACCAGTTTCGACTCATACAGTCAAGTTTTTTTAGTATTAAGTACATTAAACTATTTTTTAAATTATTGGACTAGAAATAGTCCAATATTCGATTGAAAAACTTTTTTTATGTTTTTAAAGATGAAGATGTAGATGTAACATGTTTATGTTATGTTACGAATCGGGGCTTGAAGTTAAAAATAAACATGTGTACCTAAATAGGTTATTTTATCACATATTTAAAAGCTATGATTTTAGGCTCTGCTGAAAAGTTATATTAAGCAGCTTACAGCAGTTCGGCTCCACGTCGATACCTAAAAATAAATCGTAAGTAGTCTTCATTTCTCATGAATCCTGTTTCTTAAAAGGTTCAAAAGGCTACCTCCCGCTCTCAGAGGAATTTCCTGTTCGGTGCGAATACGTAGGTATAGCGTGACCGCACTCTTTTCTGCCTTTATGTTCTTTTTAATTGTTCTCTCTACGAATTTTGTTTGATACTTTGGTGAGTATTTTAAATTATATTTTAAAGAGTCAAAAACAACTTGTTTAAGATTTCTATGGTTAACTTCTACTTTACTACTGTTAGTTGAAAATACTGGTATATAAGATTGCAAACGAGCATGCAGTATCACCTATCTACTGACTTCTATGACATACTTTGTGTAAGTCTAAAGACTGAGATGTCCAAAGGGTTTTAATATTTACTATCCGAACATTATTTACTACCCGATCGTTATGATAATATTGCAATAATGAATACGTACGTAATAATACAGATAGCAGTAAATTATTGCAGTATTGCCATTGAAACCAGTTATTAGCGAGGTTGGTTTATTGAGACGTATGAAGTGTGAACGCTTTTGTGTACGTAACATATGAGTACGTGAGCACCTTTATTCACATCAGTGATGAATTTTCTATATCAAAATCTTAACGAATAATGTTTCCATTAGGTCAGTGAGTATTATTAAGGCGGTACAATACTGTTGTAAAAACTCCTTGTTGCTGCGGTCGTCTCCTGGCTCATAAATTATTATTATGATATTGATTATCTATTTAATACTTTATCTGGCAGCATACTGACTTCTTATTTCACGCAGCAATATTAATGGAGCGAAGACGTCTACTACTTTCATGAAAATTTCATGGGTCCTGTGGCATACTTATAGAAATTTAACGCGAGTAGAGATTTTTTATGTAGGTAACTGCACTAGGTACCTAGGTACCTACAGCTTACACCAAGCGGCGGAACCGTCAAGAGAAGGACACTTGACCCCATCGTTACCGAGCGTGGATGTGGGTCGCGTTGACCAGATGGTAATTACGTTTTCAATTTCAATACTGAATTCCATCTACGAGATGGAGAGCCGAGTGCAGAGAGAGTTTTCCGTCATGTGTAAATGAGGGTTAAGGGTTATCAAAGAGTAAATTCAGAAGCGCTCTGTTCTATGAATACACACTCGGACCTCAGAGTCATTGAGCAAGACACGTAAGTGTTTGTGAGCAATATACACTGGAGTAATATTTTCGTCGACTATAAGAATTTAAATCAATAAACTCGCTCTCTGATATCTTCGTATTGGATCCGAACAGACTGAACGGAGAATCGAAATTTTTCGACAATGCACAATTATTGTTGGAAAATCTATTAGGTATATCTAGTAATCCAATATTTTTACAGTAAGTTTAATTAAACTTCAGTCAGATTTAATTAAATCCATGCCAGATTTATAAAACTAATTTTATATTGTTGACAGTATCAGTTATAACCGCAATTAAATTTGCCCTAGATATAAAACTGAAATGTTAACCCTATTTAATTTTACCACTGCCGCAAATTATCCTAATCGTCGGGTTGTCACAAGAATTTTCTTTTATAACAACGGTATAGCCGTTACACGTAATGGTCCCTGCGTGATCGTCGCCTTGACCGGAATGTTTTAGTTTTGTCATGTCCACTATGGCATCATTATAGAGGTAGCCCTTTCCTCGTCCCATTTTATGGGAAGTAAAGTTGAGTTAGACGCAAAGGTATGAATTCAGTTTCATAGGATGATTTGGCGTCCAAATCTTATACGATCTTTGACAATGCTAAAGATTCATGGCTGCAAGAGTGGCACCGAGTTTTGTGGAATTTTCATCCAGTAAACTTGGTGTCCTTCCTCATCGCTTCTCTCCTCGGACTCCGGAATTTCCAGTTTAACACACCGGTGATACAGTGTTGCGCCTTTGTGTTGTGGTGTGTGTGTGTGTGTGTCGATCTCCCAATCTTGCCTGCAAACCCCGATTTAACAACAGGCAGGTGCAACCCGTAGTATTCTGGTCCCAAGCTACACACAAAATAACCTGCATGTTTGTTTCTAATATTTATAAAGCAACGAACAAAATTTTTTCAAATAAATATAACTATGAATATGACCAATTTTACTATACATATAGTATGCGATGACAAACTTTGCAATTCAGTACAAAATTCTTGTGCAAAGCAAAACAAGTTATAAACGTACATTTTAAGCGGTTTCGCTGACACTGAAATAATGTATCTTAAGCTGTTTTCCTGTCGTGCCGGCGACGGCGTATACCCGACGGCGGCGGGATAACGTTAACTTGCGTTTCGACGACATAAATCTTGTGCAGTGCTGAAGAGCTGCATGCTCTTGCAGTTTCTAGCCGGTTTGCTTATAGTGCGCGGTTACGACCTACCCCTGCTGAATGATAAGAAAGAGATAACGATTATTTTATAAAATGAATTTTTTAAAAACAAGATTTTATTACTTGTTAATAAAAAGAACTAAAAAGTTAAAATAATTTAAACCTGATAAGAAAATTACGACTTTATACTTAGGCACATTGCAATCTTTTTCATTAAAACTTTACACTTTGTATTAAATCTTTGCGTTTTTATTACAGACCCTAATAAATGTTCTTTAATGTTCCATCAACATGTAACACGCTATTATAGCTGAATTTAGGTGGAAGAACCTATACACTTCACTCAGTAATAAAAAGTTCCAATGAAAGATACCTAATTTACCTAGGTACTATTTTATTTTAGTAATACACGCCATACCATCTCAGCAAGAAGTAAATCTTCTTGCTGAAAATTGTGAAAAGCCTGTTCTCAAAGCAAATTTAATATTTCGCTTAGATATTGTACCTAAGTAGTTAGATTTAGGTAGGTACTCACCGACATATTTTAAACAATTTTAGTTTATATACTTGTATTATACAAAGAATGCAAGATTCATATCAAGATAAAATATTTAAATACACTAGCGCATTGGGCGCAAGGCCTGTAATGTTAGTTGTAAGTTTTTGAAATAAATAAATAAATAAATAAATAAATAAATATCGTTGTTGTTGACCAACCCGTTTGTCAGAAGTTTTTAGGGTCTTTTTTTTCGATGCGCCTGTAACATTTTGCGATAACTCTAAATATTTTTGAACCTTACTCGTCTATTTGCCACTCCTGAATTGAAATTTCTAAAAATCTATATTTATATCTATAAAGTAGGTACCAGTTCGATTCTTAATAATAAAAATTCTTATTGTACTTCTATTGTACGTTAATGTACTATCTAACATTTAGAACAGGTAGAAAATGAGCTTGTGGCACCACTTGCGGTCGTACTGCCCCGGGCGAACTCTAAATATAACCTAAATAAATTTCCACTACCACTTATAAACTTTAAAATAAAAATGATGTTGCCTTAGATAAATCCAGAAAAGATATTAGAGGATATTATATAACCGAGATACGGCGAATAAAGAAACCCAGGTATACGAGTCAATGAGAGGTTTACATAAAGAGACCCCACAGGATGTCATTTAAAGAGAGTATTAATACCCAAGGGACCAAAGCAATGTTAGCGAGGGCAAGTTCAGAAGGTTCTAGAAGGTAAAATTCCTGGCGAGTACATGGCCTTCATTTTAGCTACCCCTGTTCTATTGCTCGCGCATTACTGCATTGCTACATATAGCATTACTAAAAACTACCTATGCATTAGTATACGAGCATAAATAATTAAGGTATTAATTAATTATAAATAAACAAATAATAAATAAATAATAAATGTATAATAAATAAATAAATAATAAAAATTAAATTAAATAAGCGCTACATACATACAACCCGCGGTAGACCTAGTCTTTGTTACGGGTGAACACGCACAGAAAACATCACAATTTAACATCCATGGCCAAAATACAAATATTTATCTGCAAAATACATATCTCCCCGCCGGGATTCGATCCCGGGACCCGCGGGTCGGCAGTCGGAGTCTC
The DNA here is from genome assembly GCA_944567765.1 of Carterocephalus palaemon. NCBI lineage: Eukaryota > Metazoa > Arthropoda > Insecta > Lepidoptera > Hesperiidae > Carterocephalus > Carterocephalus palaemon. The sequence continues at coordinate 4,240,993 of OX155643.1, read as the reverse complement.
TCACCACCGCTCCACGGAGTCATCAATACTTTACTATAATATTTTAATATATATGTATAATAGTCAATACTTTACTATATATAATAGGTTACTGTTCGATTGTATGTATGGTCGCAACAGAGGAACTGTTTACTGTTTAGTATCCTTTTAGTATCTATCATTGTAATCTGCTGATTACAATGATAGATGCTGATTCCTCCACCAATCCACATTGGACCAGTTAATTTAGTTTAATGTTGTGTGGTGATTGGTGAGTTAATTTAGTTAAATATTGTGTACGAAAGCACTCTCAAAGAATAACGAAAATACCTTTTAGGTACATCCTATATTTCTTTAATTTCTTAAAATATTTAACTGTCCAAACGACCCAAGCCTGTTTCTGTGCTCGTCGTGAGTTGACAAAGTAATTACGATTACTAAAATAACGTTATCGCCATGCCCGTTGAAGATCCCGTCAAGTTTCTCGCAGACTCTCGAGAACTATTAAGTCAATCTATCACTTGAGCCGTCAACCAGCATCCGGCCTCACGAATCGCTGAACTTGGAGCTCTAACTTGTACAACACCAAACTTATTACTAAAGTTCTGTATAGTAAGCCGTATTATACGTCAGTCATAATATGCAATTTAAATGCAGATTTGATTAATTGTTAACTCTGGAAGTCTGTATCGGAAACTGTATGAGCATAATAATCTCAAGAATGACTGACATAGATCTAAGACAGTGAATCTTCAAAGACTTCGTAACTTTACTCTACCCAACCCAACGCTTGTTTGAGTTAGGCGCACTGCCTATTTTCTTTCTTTTAATGCTATATTTATTTCCTTTACTTAATGCACCTTTCTTTATTTCACTTTGTAGGTATATTATTATAATACATAGTATACATTCAAACTGTCTCAGGAATTATTGTCAGTTCAGTTCATGCTTATGGTCTATTCCACTAGTTAAGTAGGATTGGACCATGCTCTATCATACTAGCCAAGTGATGTCATCTAACGTGCAATTAGTATCCATTACCTTCGATCACAGAAGAAAGTATTTCTTCCATGATTGAAGACCATTCATTGACATGTCAAATAGTGATAGTTTCGATAGAATCGTATAAACCCATTTAAATTAATATAAACATACAAACTGTCTCTGTCTTCATCTCACATGAGTCCATTGTTGGAGAGAGAGGCCTTGGGAGAGCCCAAGGCACGCCACTGAGCCCGATCTTCGGTTCTCCTCATCCACTTGCTCCCCACCGCCTTGCGTTGATGGTGGTGCAATCTAGCAGTAAGTCGTCCCACACTACGTTTGCTTATTCGCGGTTTCCACTCGAACAGTCGTTTACTCCAACGATTGTCAGTATTGTGGAAGATGTGGCCCGCCCATTGCCACTTCACCTTGCTAGCTTTCAGAGCTACATCGGTGAATTTTGTTCTCGGACGAATGATTTCGTTCCGGATCTTGTCCCGAAGAGAAACACCAAGCATAGCTATTTCCATGGCTAAGTTTAAACGCCTAAGTTTGTGAACCAACCTATACAATACAATACAATGCTATCACTACACTGAAAGGTTATTCTCTTAATTTATTAAAAAGGAGCAAGCCCACTTTATTTGCCTTATGTTGGTAGTAGGTAGTCTGTACTATTAAATTTTCATAAATGTCAGCGCTTACCTACAGGCCCTGCGGAGGCAACGTACAGACGTCATAAAGTATGATGACGAGGCGCGTTATGAAGGATTATTCTGATCTTGTTGACTTTGGGTCGCTACGCTGTGCAAAGAAATTTTGAAAGGCCCTCTGGTGTGTTTTTGGACATGAAAGAATGGCTAGGTATGGCAATGCTTCTTAATAATGGCACTTCTTTATTAAAAAATAATCTAGTATACTTCGTGCAGATTCAGATTTCATATTAATTTATTTTTCATTATATTTGTATTCGCTTAATAAACGTCATAAAATTTTTTATCTTCCGCCGGATCACAATTGCTAAAACACGGCAAGAAACTCGCGATAGTAGGTACTCTTACACGCCAAGAAACTCGGTAGTTATTCTTGTTCTTTAATTATCCTTTTACGGGTATTCATAAAATCCAAATTTTACGTGAATCCATCCACTAAAACTCGTCCAGACACAATACCTATTTCATTCGCTGGTGAATGTTTTTTATATACGTTTTTTTAATTACCTATTATATTTCCGAATGACTAACTTAAAGAAAATGTCTTTTATTTTCTGGTTATCCGTTTTAAAGCGGTAATTAAACATCAAAGTAATAAAATTCTGATATCCGGTCCCATGAGTCGCTATGAGCTAAAAGCTTTTTAGTGTTAGCGAACTATCGATCATAAAATATGCAGAGACTCAAGCTTATTCATATGCATAGGATAGTGATTGCGTTGTAATGAAAATTTAAATCGCTTTATATCCTGGATGAGTGGTTGTAGGATAGTACGGATAATTTTCAATCGCAGAGCATCTAGGTATACCTTGCGAGTGTTTGACTAATGTGGGCGTTGATATACATACAAATTGACTCCGTGTGCATTATTTAAGGGTGTGTTTTGATAGATTCAGATCTGTGGAGCGAACATTGTTTTTTATACATTTTACATGTCGCTTCAGCTGTTTGTATACGTCAAATGAAAAGCCCGCTCCGGTAGTAACTGTGGAAACGTACCTAAATAAGACAATATCGTTTGAAGAAAACTAAAAATGACGTATTTTCAGATAACCGAACTAAAATGTAGATATTTTTTATTTTAATAATTGCATTGTTGTCGGTCCTTGATAAGTGTGAAAAGTTTCAAATTAATCCGATGATTTGAAGTAGGTGCAAATCACGTTTAAATATTACCAAGAGCAAATGTTGGAAATGTTTCATGGCAATGGAAATGGCAAATGTTTCAAATCATTACATATGTACGGAACGTTATAAATGTCTCTAAAAATATTTTGTAATTGATTTCCGCCAATCACAGAACTCTAATTTTGCTCTTTGATGGACGGATTGACGGACATACTCATGCTCAGTAATTGAAAGCAATATAAAAATTTGGCACTTATTCGCCCCTGGACTTATGGTCCAAGATCCCAGTGCCGCCAGACGTTACTTATTTTCTCACAAACAATTTATATGGGATAAGCTAGTGTTAGTACATACTTTGAGCGTGTGCATACTCGCTAGCTTGGGTAGACGGCCAATTCATTGGTATCAGATGCTGAAAATCGAAAATTTCAGTACCAACTTTTCTTATTTTCTCATGGCTGATTTTCACATATGTTTTAGTTAGTTATGTTACAAATTAATAATAACTATTGCCAGACACCTTCCGTCGACCCTTACCCTTGCCAGACGCCTTAAAGATCCAGAAAAAATGATGTAAGTTTACTTATTTTCTCAAGCTTGATTTTTATGCACGACACTTGGGGAACTATTTCAACACTGTTAGTCAGCAGCCAGACCAATTGGATGGGCCAAACATCCAGCCAGACACACATAAAGTGTCGCTAGTAGTCCGGTCAATTTAGAAAATTGAAATAAAGAAAATTCCGACAGAGCCAAATCTTCGTAGAGACCTTAGGTTTACCACAAGGAATAAAGTGTCAAAAGTCCCAATCAGTCCCGTGCGCTTAGAGACTTATTCGGGGCCCAAGGTCAAAATTTTAGGTATTTTGGATTTTTCTCGAAAACGGTAAGTTTTATCGAAAAAGTACCTTAGAGCAAAGTTGTAGATCTTAAAATTCTCTATAAAAATGGTTTCTACGATTTTTTTTCTAAGACCCACTATTTTCCAGATATTGCGCTTGTAAGAATCATGTTCTACATAGTATGCACACATATGCCACGTATACAAGAGAGGAGAGCATAACGCATTCTCTGCCAGTCGACCTTTAGTAGGAAAACAACGAAGGTGGTATTTTTAACAACATAAATATATCCTCATATCTGCAGTATCGGACAGCATAGTGGCGTAGTAACGGCAGGCAGGGCGGCCGCGCCCTCTATTGACGTTTATAAACGATGAATGGGCAAACAGGGAACGATGATGGAAAGCCGTAAACATTATCAGAAAGGTGTGTTGTACTGTTTACCATTCGGGAAAAAGTTTGCTTGGTCCATACATCCATCAGTTTGAAGACCACCGAAATAAATGATATATTTCGTTTTAACCACTTAGGTACATAAAAACGTATTTGCTGCTTTTGCCAGTTTATATTTTATAAAAAAGGAGCACAGGTTGCCCTTCGACAAGGTGACAGACGACCTGAAGAAGAGGGCGGGAAACCGCTGGTTTTAGAAGGCACAGGTCCGGTCGGAGTGGTGTCGTTTAGGGGAGGCTATATTATTTAAATTTCGTCAAAGTAATTTCCGTGACACACCTACTCGTGTTGGATAACAACATAGGTAAACCTAATAAGAAGCTTGATTGCATGAGGGTGCTTTTAGACAAAGCTATTTACTTCAATAATTGGGGCGCTGATATGCAATAAATGGAAGCTTTTACAGAGAAAACTTAATTACGTCGCATTTTACAATCGCATAACTTAATTGCGAGGTGGTCGCACAAAATTTATAACTTTTAAACATGTCTGAATTGACCTTACGACCTTTGTTCAACTCAACAGCAGCTGTAAGTCAGTATTTTATAAACCCGTTCGATAAAAAAGTTACAACATGTTATTCGTTTGACGTGCGTTCATTCCTCTGTTTATGCCTGACAGTGCCGTCGTACCTCTCGATCTGATGAACTGATTCTGATTTAGTTTTTTGTTTGAAAGATGACTGAATCGAGAGCTCTTGACTATAATTCGAGAAAATCTGCTCAGCCGTTTGACGAGCGTGAGCTCTTTTGTAGTTAATGATGGAATATGAGCAATTTCACAGGTTTAGGGTCGAGTCTTTTTTTTATCCATCTTATAATGAGCAGTTAGCTGTGACCCATAGACATCCCACTGCTGGGCACTGGTCTGCCCCATAGTAACAACTGCGGGCGGTCGAGCATACTCCACCCAGCTCCTCTAATCCGGATTCGTGGAGAGGTAAGTGGCCAACCCAGTGTCGAATGTTCTCAAGCCACCCACACGGCTCAACGACTGATTTTACAATTTAAAACAACTAGGACCGACGGTTTAACGTACCCTCTGCCCATGAAATGTTGCCACTAGTGGTCATCCATCCACAAACCGACCGCGCCCGTCGATACTTACTGCTCAGATAAAAATATACGTTAAAAGCATTAAGTGTTTAGTAAGTCAAAGGTTGTTTAAAATTCTCATAATTGGTACCATTAATTAGCAACTAATTAGTGTAATTTTGAAGTAACAACTCAAAAAACATAAATATTGCTATGTAGAGATTGGATATTCTTAGCAATCCAGGAAAACTGCAAAAAAATGTAGTTTCTATTGATACGACGAACATAAATGTTAACGTGAAGCCTTTCTTTGCTAAATTAACTCTAAATCACCTCCAGCAGAAAACTTTGTAATAGCAGTATTAGCTGGCTGGTGTACACAGTTTAAATTGAGGATCCACGTCAGTGGCAGGCGAGCTCTTGTTTAAGTTGTACTTGGAATAGCCCGCGTGTGCTAGACGGACGGAATGACACACAAAGAGGCTTTGTTATACTGTGTGTACGATATTATGGAATAAGCTGCAATCCACAGTGTTGAAGTGAATTCTATAGAGATATGGATATGAGGACATATTCCACCACGCTGCGCCAATGCGGATTGGTGGAGGGATTAGTGGCCAACCGATTATCGAATGGTCTCAATCCACCCTTAGGTCTAAGATTGTTTCTCATTTGAAAATAACTGGGACCAACAAGCTCAACGGGTCCTCTGAAGTACGGGAGTGCTCTAAAATTTTATCAAAATTTATATAGCCCTTTGAGCGTGAAGAAGTAACAAACACACACTCAGAAACTTTCGCCTTTATAATATTTTTATGTTTAACAAAAAACAGTTCAGAAATCAGAAATTGTGTGTGGAATCCGTCTACCCGGAAACATGGTTCGTTTTACAAACTTAGAACTCCATTAATCATCTTGTACCTTGACTGTCCAATTTTGCTTCACGTATATGAAAAATGTAGGTAAAATTAATATTGCTCGCGATTTCCGTCTTGGAATAAGCGAGATTACACGTCAGCTGGCGAAGTCCAAAAGGATCCTAACAACAACGTCAAAGTAAAAAATGAGATCCAGTTTGTTACCAAAGAGGCAAATTATTATAGCATGTGGCATGATAGCAAAGTCAAAACTTCAAAAGCTCCTTCTGACTTTGCTTTCAAAAATATTTGCTAAGTTCTTTACATACGAGTAGGTTTTTACTAAATAATTAGAAGATAACATATACTATCGTCGTAGCCGTTCTTGAAGAAGTTGGAGAGACGCTCTTGTCTTTTGCCTTTGTCTATCTGTGGGACAAAACAGAAATCATACTTCTTGTATTTTACAGTCAATCAAGCGTTATGTCCAATATTCCCTGATGATAAGGGAAATCATCTGCAAATAACGGGAAAATTCACCACCCTTGTAGCTCTGCATTTGGACCATAAATTGAACGAGAGAATCTATGGAACAATATAGGTAGAGATTACCATTATTATTATTAAGTCTATCGATTTCGCTGTGAGCGACGATACGACTACTCAAAAGAGAGGCGTGCGAGATTATTTGATTCTTACGTTATATGATATAACAAATAATTTTGTAATAAATTTTAATTATAGCGCCAGCCATTGTTAACTGAGTGATAGCGTTAAGCTGCTTGCGAGCTTCATGTGCATGTGTGCATGTTGCCGCCTTTGTCTTTGAGTGCGTTGGCATGTTTGGGTAGCCCATATAGTGAGTGGCGAGTGACAATCTGCCGCCTTTTTGGTTTACTAATAATGTATAACACTTGCCATTTAGGTAAGTGCCATAGACCATACACTAGATCCCCTACATCCCCCTCAATAGTACCAATTCAGTTACCATACCCTATTTGAGTCTTGTTCAGAGTCAGTCACAGTTTTCATGGGTTGAGTCAGCTTATGGGTTGGTGCTGCAAGCTCTTTTAACTATAAAAATAAAAATTTCATAAACATTTTTATAAGTAGTATTATGTATTTAAATTCCAAACAACAAACTATAATGCAAATGTCCGCATAACCCATACCTACTTCATTCGCTCCCAGCTAACCACTGAGAAAATAGGCCAGAAATCGGCCATAAAGTTGCAATAATATATAATTAAACTGAAAATCAAAACAAACAAAGTATAGTTATTATGCTTTTATTGCCCTCTGTTATATCTGTTAATTAGTTGCATTCAGGAATAGGTACCTACAGAGAAAATGTCTGTTCCTTTTCCTTTTTACAAAGACCAAGGAAAGAGAAAGCCTTGATATATTTACCAACTCGATCTTGCAACGCTATTAAGGAAGAGAGGAAAAAATTGTTCTAGAGAGAACAGAGACAAATTTATTTTGCTATGAGATAATAACGTTCCTGATTCCACCCGTTTTTTTTTTTTTTTTCACATATTCGGAGTGGGAAATTTTGGCTGAAATTTATTCCTACTGGTAACAGTTTTAATGTATGTGTATTATTTCGTAAAATACGTCTTGGTAAAATAGATGGATAACATAGATTTTAAATTGTGTTGTTTTCTGTGTATGTCCGCCTTACACAGGCCTAGGCCGCAGTATACTGTGGCCGAGGAGCCAGGGTGTGTTAGCGTTTATTTATTTGTTTACTCTGGTTATTTATGATGTGTGTTAAAACTAGTTGGAAAAGTTTAAATAAATGTATTATTTTAGAAGTAGGAAGATATACTCGTATTTTGGATTAAACAGAAACTTAACTGACATTTCTTCCAACTTCGTATGAGCATTACTGAATTATTACCCGGGAAAATTACAGAGGCGCCCCGGTTTTATGTTATACGGAAATTAAATTGGCTACCGTAAAAGAGAGATAACAATTTGATGCTTCAATGATACGCGCGTACCGCGCACCGGCATTCATTACGATTGGAGGACTCCCAAGAAACACGTTATGTAGGCACACGTTGTGTTCACAATGCTTTATTTTAGTCCGCAGGCAAGATAGTATTTGTAAAATAGGCGTCACGGATGTGACGCAATAATGCTTCACGCAGCATGCGAAGAAGAAGAGTAAGACTAAATAAGACAAAATACAGATAAAAAATCGCCAAACGGAATCGTCATTTAGAGATACCGTGCGGTGCGAACATAAAACAACCCACAATTCTGACTCCGAATACTCTCTCTATCCACGAAGTATAGTATCTCTACCCTGCGTCGCTGTCAAAGCAAAATGAAACCGTATGCATTGAGTTAAATATACACCGTATGAGTCAAATAACAGGTGACAAATTCTGGTCCTGGTTTGCTATTTTAAATGTGACTGGATATTGTAAGTGTATATGGCATTAAATGAAAATTAAATTGAAATTAAATCTTTTATAGACTAACATAACTTAAGTTTTGTAATAAAACAACAAGACATTCAAATGAATATTTATATTTATTCTTTTTTTGTGTATATTTCTGACATGTGTACTTAGTACTCACGCACTTTTTTTTTATTACAAACAACAGTATAAAATTAAACTCAAATGCTCGGCGACGCCATTTTACCCTTCTGCCAGCGCCCGCTAAACACGCGCATGTGAACACGCAAATCCTGATGCCTTTAAATTGTGTTTGGCGCAGCTGAGTGCTAATGGAAATTTAATGGCACCAGGTATGTAGTTGGTAGCTATATATTACTGACCGAACACAATGATGATATTATTATTAGTGGAAATTTAAACAGCTAAATTTTGAATATTGTTCCTTTTTATTCATTTAAACTACCGGCTAGCTAGGTGTTATATAGACTTGTTTTTAATAATTCTGTTCGAAAATATACTTTTTTTGAGTAAACATCAATTTTTAGTTTCTTGTGATTTTTTTAATTTATTTATTTATTTTATTTTTCATGTACCTACATACAGGAGAATAGTACAAAAAACAATTAAAAAGAAAGAGGTGTACAAAGGTACTGCTTGTAAGGAAAAATTGTATGCGAAGTGAGTTGAATAGTAATTCGTAGTATCCGGGACTCAACATGGGACCCAACAGACAGATCCTTTAGATATACCGCTACACTGAACGTGCTTTGTTTAAAATAATGAAATTACTTTCAGGTATAAAATTGAAGAATGCACCCGTGCAAAGTACGAAACAATTTAGCCTTCTGCTTAAAAGCGCGAAGTTACGACGCCTCAGGGAAATTCACCGGCCGTGGTTCTAAAGGAAAACGTGGATATTCTACCTAGCTTGTTAAATAAGTAGCGAGTAGGTAACATTTAGAATGCCTACTTGAACCTCTGTCTATATCTATACTTCTATACTGTTATAATATATATATATATATATATATATAATCGTCAATTATAATATATATATATATATACAGGGTGTCCCAGAATGAATGGATAATCCTTGAGCCCCGCACAGAACAGCTCTCCAGCGCTTAGAAAAAAATATCAAAAAAAAATAATTCCAAGTGATACCCAAAATATGATTTTTTTTAGAAAAACATACGTTATTTTAGCTTCACTTCACATTAATTTACACAACTGCCACAAATTAATGATATTCTTGGCGTTTTTGGTGTCATTTTATTCCTGATATACTATACTACTAGAAATACATCAAATAATATAAGTATCTGTGATACTTTTTTTATTAAAAAAATAAGAACTTGAATTTTTAACATGAAATTTGATGCCAAAATAATTTTGACATAGTTTGAGAGTGTTTCATGTAAAAAAAAAGTATGAAAACGTAAGTGTCCAGCTATTTTAAAAACATGCGCAGTTAATACAAATTAAATAATGGTATAATACATCATTTTATCTAATACTACTACGAAGTTATTGCTATTGAGATGCAAAACGAGTAAATACGACTAAAATTAAAAAGTTAATGTCTTAATACATTTTAATAATAATAAAACATTTCAGGTGTCGCTGCGACCCATAGACGTCCCACTGCTGGGCACGGGTCTCCCTCACAGACACTGCTGCTGCGGGAGGTCCAGAGCATACTCCACCACGCTGCTCCAATGCGGATTGGTGGAGGGGTTAGTGGCCAACCCAGTGTCGAATGTTCTCAAGCCACCCGAAGGACTTCGACAAGGCTTAACGATTGTTTCCAGCATTGAAAACAACCGGGACCGACGGCTTTACGTGCCCTCCGAAGCACGGTAGCGTCCGTGAAATTTTGCCACTAGCGCTCACCTATCCACAAACCGACCGCGCCCGTCGTTGCTTAACTCTTTCGGTCACATTGAATCGACGCGAGCCATTGGGCTATGGACGCTACATTTCAGGTGTACATTACATCAATCTTTATTCACAACAGGTGTTCAAATTGTCTGCCACCGATTCTAATACACGCTCGACATCTTCTTTTATAGGCTCTACTAAGAAACCGTGCGTAGAGTCATTCATTTATTTTTGAAGCGGCCTCTTGAACACGGCTGCGTAATTCCTCATTTGAAATTGTTTTCGAGTACACTTCTTCCTTTAGACAGCCCCAGTAAAAAACATCCCGACAGTTTAAATCTGGAAATCGAGGAAGCCACAGAATAGGACCCAAACGACCAATCCATTTGTTTGCATACGTGGCATTTAAATAAGCCCGGACGTTTGTACCATAATATGCAGGGCAGCCATCATTCTGTAACCAATGGGATTCCATTACCTCCTACGAAACAGTCGTTAAGCCTTGTCGAAGACCTTCGGGTGGCTTGAGAACATTCGACACTGGGTTGGCCACTAACCCCTCCACCAATCCGCATTGGAGCAGCGTGGTAGAGTATGCTCTGGACCTCCCGCAGCAGCAGTGTCTGTGGGGGAGACCCGTGCCCAGCAGTGGGACGTCTATGGGTCGCAGCGACACCTGAAATGTTTTATTATTATTATTAAAATGTATTAAGACATTAACTTTTTAATTTTAGTCGTATTTACTCGTTTTGCATCTCAATAGCAATAACCAGGGTGTTTGCAGTTAAAAAAAACCTACTCGGAAGCATAGACAATAGATATTTGGAAAACCAATCAAATTTAGGATGTATAGAAACACGTAGACTTTGTTTGCTGCGACATGATATTAAATATTGTCAGGTTATACTGATTTTCATTCTAAAATTAGACAAAAGATGGTACTAATCTACACAAGTAATGACGTTTTTCAATTCAGTGTTACCAATGGTTGTCCATTTATTTTATATATTTTGATCTGGTAACATCAAGTCAGATTTATAAAACAAAACATTATGTACTAAATAAACCATAATTAGTAATATTAAGTTCAGAAAATGGGTCCAGCAATTTTAAATATTGTAATTTAAATATTGATATTCCATAATTACTGTCGTTGAATTGTAGGAATGGACTGTACAAACGCCATTTAGTTAAATTTAAAATGAAAATTCAAATGTCACATGTCAAATGTGTCATTAATTTCAATAATATTAATTGTAAATAAATGCATTTTCACTGCTTTTTACGATTTTTCCACCTCACGACGTGATAAATAGGATTCCAAAGCCCCGCATGTACGTCTACTTACGAATAATAATATGTAATACTTATTAATATCGATGTCGTCAAAATCTAGTTCCGAAGCATAATTGGACTTCTGTTCATCACTTAAATTGAAGAACAGTTTGAGAAGAATGAAGAATGATTTGAATCCTGTGCATGAGTCGAGTCAGGTTCATAATTTTCCTCAGGTGAATGAAGACTGCTTAAATTATTTATAAGTAGTGCTGCTTCAAAAGTGACTTCATATCTTGTACAGGATGGAGAAGTATCCTATACCAGAGGCTTCGAATGCAGCCAAAGAAATTTTAAACATGAATGAATGTTGTGTTCTCTGACAATTTCAGGGCCTTTTTTAATTCTTTGTAAACATTGGTGTTTTACCTACGCTTTGTGTTACTGTAGCAATATAAATTAAACAATAAATTATCGTATAAAATTACAGTCTTCTTATTTTTATAAAATAGGATTAGTTACTAATGCTCTAAAAGATGGCATATTGTATTTGATCTTAATGAATTAAGAGCTAACTAATTCTATTCTAATTGAAACATTAAAAGAAAATTTAAATTAAAGGTGCCAAGGTGCAGAAAAATGCATGAAGTTTTCCAAATTAAAAAACAGATGGCGTCACATTCATGGGCCATGCACAAGCCTTGAGCGCGGACTCTATTTCAGTTATATAAAATGTACTCTGTGGCAATAACTTCGTAGTAGTATTAGATAAAATGATGTATTATACCATTATTTAATCTGTATTAACTGCGCATGTTTTTAATATGGCTGGACACTTACGTTTTCATACTTTTTTTTTACATGAAACACTCTCAAACTATGTCAAAATTATTTTGGTATCAAATTTCATGTTAAAAATTCAAGTTCTTATTTTTTTTATAAAAAAAGTATCACAGATACTTATATTATTTGATGAATTTCTAGTAGTATAGTCTATCAGGAATAAAATGACACCAAAAACGCCAAAAATATCATTAATTTGTGGCAGTTGTGTAAATGAATGTGAAGTGAAGCTAAAATAACGTATGTTTTTCTAAAAAAAATCATATTTTGGGTATCACTTGGAATTATTTTTTTTTGATATTTTTTTCTAAGCGCTGGAGAGCTGTTCTGTGCGGGGCTCAAGGATTATCCATTCATTCTGGGACACCCTGTATATTATAATTGACGGGCCCGTTGGCGCAATCGGTAGTGACCCTGCTTGTTGCGCCAGAGGTCGCGGGTTCGAGTCCCACTCAGGACAAATATTCGTGTGATGAACACTTGTATTTGTTCTGTGTCTGGATGTTAATATTATGAGCATGTCTGTAAAAATATCTATGTACGAGTATGTATATCAGTCTCTGACACCCATATTACAGACTCGCGCCTACTTTGGGGTCAGGTCAGATGGCCATGTGTGAGAATATGTGAGATGAGAGAATGATGTTGTTATTTAAGTAATGTTTATGCAGCTCTACTTCTAAATCATTGGAGAGTTTTAGAGAGAGAGAGTGAGATTTAAAGTTTCAATTCATGTTTAATGAAAGTGACTTACTAATGAGGCCATACATAATAATGTCAAACTTGAGGAAAATTTTCTTACTTAAGGAACAACAATATTTGCATTAACATTGTTATCACCAGTATGCACGTGTAGTCTGCCAATCCAAGGGGTAAGGCTGGTGTGGCCTTACCCCTTGTAAAACGAGAGGAGACTTCTGCTTATAATGAGTCAATGAAGTAACATGACGAAACGCTATAATGAGTTAAACCAGTAGTGGTTTCAGATATAAAGCAATCTTATATAAAAGTCATTATAATACCGATACAATGATATCTAATCCCCCATTGAATCGATGCCTGAATACACATATCGGTCATGCTCTGTCTCCCTAGAAGCCGTGCGTCATTTCGTGCGTACAAATTGACTCAACAACGCGAGCAGCGTAAAACTTTCATTTTCCAGTAGAATAGATAGGGCGCGTATCTTATCAAACTTTGCATACTAGCAAAACTTTTCGTGGCATATGTTTTGTATGTAGCTACTTTTTACTGTACAATTGGTAAACATTTCGCGTTTGATTTAGACGGTTGGAAAAAGCAATTTTGATATTAGATAATGTGATGGCATGAGATTTCCAATCTGCAAATCCATACTTTATGCATCTACTAAGTCTCTCTTCAAAATAGTGTTTGAAATATGTATTCTTGAAAGCGAAATCACTTAAAATATGTTTTTTTTTTTTCCGAATGGACTTTTGCTGTTTGGTCATACAGATCTTTACAGCGTCACCGAATAGGGACCATTGGTAGGACTGTTGGCAGGGACCATTGGTACTTTGAATAAGATTGTAAAAACTGGTCAACTTACAACTTGATATTATTCGTTCATCCTACAATACTTAGTTACATCTAATAATAAGAAATGTTAAATGCAGTCACTCTTAACAGAAGTCGCAAATTGGGCGGAAGCCTAGTCTTACCTTGTACAATCACCCCTTGACCCCAAAGGCATCCTAGCATTTGACCCAAGTGATTGGATCAGATTTGAATCTCTTAGGGGCTACAATGGATCTTTAGTTCGCAATGGCTTGTGGGCTATATGGCCCCACACTCCTTTCTACCGAATAATAAAAATATAGTATAGACATGTATATTATACATATATCCATATATATATATATATATATAGACATATAGATGGAGCTAAAGAAGTTTTACTACAGTCGTGTAGCCTAAAGCACACTCGTTTTAATAAAAAAATTGCAGACGTATTTATTATTATGGATCCATCTATCATTGTAATTTTAAGGCAACCCAGGTTTTGATTCAATGAAGACTCCGCTTCTGCTCGTAGGTCGTTTTAGATAAAACAAAGAGACAATTAAGTGAAAGTGTTTGAACCAAAATTAATAACAGCTTTGTCTCATCAGTTACTTATTCCACCAAAGTTCGCTAAAAGTTGTCAAAGAATGCATTAATTTGCGAGAAAATATTGCCCAAAGTACTAAGTTTGTGACAAGCCCGAAAATTAATGTGGTAACGGGCTCTTAAAGTTTGAGGAAGGCCTAATATGAACTCGGTCGATTCCTTTTAATTGATATTCATGAGTCGCTTTCCAAAGACCCATTTACACGAGAATCTAGTCTTTCTTCTACCAGTGCTTTGTTTAGGAAATTAGTAAGCGGTTGGTTTTGCTTGGATTCTTCTGGAGTTTTACTGTAATTTGGTTAGTGTATCATTTGATTTGAATATTAGAGCTTGCACATTTAATATTATGGCATTTATGATATGTAAATTAGTACATATATTAGTACGTGTGAGTGATGGTTCAGTCTTCGATCACAGCATCAGATCAACTGCATGCAACGTTAATGGGGATAGACATAACAATTTCCTGTTACAGTTTATGTACCTACTCAGTAAATTAAGTGAACATCAGTACCTACTCATTTCTTAAACTTTAATATTAAAATTAATTCAAAGAATAAAAAAGCCTATCCCGAATCTAATACTGCAGTTACCTCTAATACAATAAATTTTACGACTCCTATTCACATGTTTCATGTAAAAGTAATAGAAGAAATACTTTTTAATCATCCAAATGAATCAACTCACAATCTAATCACCTTGTTATCATTATAGCATAAAGCCTCACCCGAGTGTAGCAATGTGCATTCTCTATTTACTTTCTGCAACTGTAGTTTCCAATTAATTGAGCAGCGGTGATGGCTCAGTGGTTATCGAATTAGACTTATCACTCAAGACAAGCGGCTCGCACGAATAATATGTTTAAGTTACGTTACGTTACGTTTACGTGCGTTACATAAAATTTAACTGTGAAGGAATATATCGTAAGGAAACCTGTATGAATGAGAATTTTCCATAATGTTTAAGCTCGCATTATGCCTACTACATTCCAGAATCTTAGCAGACAATTCAAACGAAGGACCGTAGGTTGGAAAATCGACGGTAGTTCACAATAAAAGCATCTCCCTAGTTGCATGGCTGACAAAAATAGGTCAAAGTAAAAAGTCTCGTGAACAGAGAAGCGAGTACCAAAATTATTATTTATCGTCTATTTAAGTGCACTAGCGGGCCGTGAGTAATTACGAGAACAAAGGTGCACGATGCTTATAGCTTTTTAATTAAGTTTGCTTTAATTATTTCTCCTCAGCGTTATTCTATAGAACTGCTGATTTGAGTTTTAAATGGTGCAGCGGAAAAAGTCCCAATACTTAAAGTTACTACAGTGTAATCTGCTTGTTCTATTCTATTTAGATAAAGGCTAAATATTAGTATTTAGTATTCATAAAATCATGAAATTAACTATACGTCAGTAATGTCGATTGGCAGAGGGGTTAACAGCAAACTCAATATTGAATGTTTTTGTGCCCACTGGAGGCCTTATTATATCGGCTAGTAATATCTCAAGGAATAGTGCAATCATGATCATTTAACTATACGAATATTTAACATCTGTAGAACAAGGAAAAACCTTTTAATAACATTAAAGTTGCAGTTGGAAAAGTAATCAACAAACAGTCAACTCTTCGTGAATGATTGAAGATGAAATTTCCTTTCAGCGCTGTTATATGACGATTTCGTGTTCGAGTTTCACGAACTTCCTTCTCGTAACGCAATATACCTTCGAGATCTATTCATGGGGCGCGCTCGGTACCGGTAAATTATACATACATAAATACAATAATGAATAATAATAATTATACTTTCATAACTATACAGGAATACAAATAAAATGACATATACAAATTATACATTCATATACATGTATACTTATTGCTTGTTTTGGGTATACATATATTCTCTTCGTATTCTGAAGATTAGAAGTTTTCATGCTTATTTGAATGTGATTTATGTTTTATTTTGGTTAAACTATTTGTATACTTTTGCAAATAGCATTCTTTGGTAATGCTACTTGCTCTTTTCATTTATGGTTTGTTAACGGACATACCTACAAATAAATAAATTGTTTAATTTTACTTATAAAATTTACTTTAGATAGATAGACTATTAATACTCTATACCATTTAAATATTAACCTAAATTACACTTGGCTTCAGCCATACCTATATAAAATACCGGTGAAAACCGAGAACAATTTCTCTATTGTTCTCGGTTTTCACCGAAAATAATTTCATGAAAATAATAATATCATGGACATTATCATACACGGCCATCTTACCCCAAACTAGGCGCGAGCCTGTACTATGGGTATCAGAGACTGATATACACACATTGATATTTTTAAACACATACTTAAATAGGTAATTGACACGAATGTTTATCCTTAGTGGGATTCGAACCCACGACTCCTGGCGTAACAGGCAGAGTAACAACCGATTGCGCCAACGGACAATGCCAACGCCAACGCAGCCAATCAATTTTTATTGTGAGATGCACCAAAACTATAACAGGCTTCGAGTTTCTCGTTTAATGTAATTCAAATATGAAGGCGCGTTCTATTCATATATTATAAATCCATACGTTGATGGTGTCTTGGTGGCGAACGTAATGGTTGTTTTGAAATAATGCCTTTAGTTCTTCGCATTACAAACTATTAGGCACATAAATCTTACCTAAGCCCATTTGTAGTATAACACTTATGCTATGGTTTCTGAGTTTTGAAAACAAATAGAGCCTAAAGCGTGTCACACATTACGCAGATACGATAATATTTTATCTGCGTATAAAAACTTATATTATCTGAAAGTATCACACACTTCGCAGATACGATAATATACGAAATACACTTTTTTTTGGTGCGGATCATATTATACAGTATGATGACATTAATATGCCAATGAGTTCGCGTTTATTGCTTTTTGATTTATTAGACAGCTCCTCAGAAGAGGATTATGATTTTGAATTTGATGCCCGTGTTGCGTTACAATGTACTAAAAGACGAAAAATTTGGGTGGAAAGGCATATAAAACTTAAAAATGATCGGAAATAGATGGTAAATTTCAATTTACCATCTATTTCCGAAAACCAAGGGCGACATTTATGGCGATTCATGACTTGATCAAAGGGGATATAAAAAAAAAATACTAAAATGCGAGAATGCATTTCTACCGAAGAACGACTGGCTGTTTGTTTAAGGCAGGTAAGCAATTAATATTTTTACAGGGTTTAAATTAAAACTAACAACAAAATTCGGGAGGATTATTATGATTTAGAAAAATTTCAACACAGAAGTTTTTGATTAGCTGTCACTCTAGTTTATTACTGTAGGTATATATCAAAGTACAGTAGGTAGGTACTTGAACCGACATGTCGGTCGACACATGTCAGTTTCCCCCCGTCCGCCTGACGGCATACCGCGCCGCCTCAGTGCAAAACAACCTGTATAAAATCTGTTGCATCGGCAGATGTTATCTGCCCATCTGTTGATATATGTCGGTGCCGACAGATGCTTGACGGTAAAATATAAGTGATCTGCGTAGTGTGTGTTGCTCCTTGAGTTTAGTATAGAGACCGATATGGACAGATATGCGCTCAGATACAGATATCTTACCGCATCTGCGTAGTGTTTGACACGCTTAAGTCGTACAGTCAATATTGGGTAGAGATACCTACGTGTATAGTTACACACAGAGCAAATACTGTATTATATATCTACATAGTAACATGCGGGTTTCACGTGAGTAAATATTTTTATATTTTACTTATTCGCGTCATTTAAGAAGGGCCAAAGAGGACGATCAAATTAATACTTACCTCTGGACATCAAGGAAGGTGTAAATTAATTAAATAGTATTTCATGAAAAAACAAAATAAGTTGATAACAATTATAAAAAAATAGTAAATAAATCTACCACTGTCCGACGCTGCAATTGCAACAGGCAATCAAGTTTTTTATTTACTTAGCTGGCGTATTCTGCATCTGAATTTGTATTTCACTGGGCTCTCGACCCGTCCGTAACTTCGTTAATTAGCACTGCGGACCCTTTCGTTAGGAATATATGCGCTAGTATTTTAATTTGTTTGTGTATCAATAGACGCCAATGAATATAAATCATTCAGTTCATATCTTACTTCGCACCAAATGTTTTTAAGTGTATCCTAGAGACCTCAAAATTATAAGGGCTTGCATTCAGTTTTCATTACTCTGCCCAAGTACATTATACCAGCGTTGAACAGTTATTTTATTTCGCTCATCCGACCCACCTTTTATCGTTCTAATAAATGTTAAGTGCGCTCTGAGAATGGCACACTAAATCTGATAAAATTTGTGCAAAAGGTGCACAAAATACTACTTTTTTTATTTTTTGTTTGATACTAATGCCATTAAGTATTCTGTGCTAATGCCAATAAATATAATAAATATCTTGGACATTCTCACACACGGCCATCTGACCCCAAATTAGGCGCGAGCCTGTGATATGGGTGTCAGAGACTGATATACATACATAGATATTTTAAATACATAATTAAATGGATAATATTAACATCCAGACACAGAACAAATACAAGTGTTCGTCACACGAATATTTGTCCAGAGTGGGTTTCGAACCCACGACCCCTGGCGCAACAGCCAGGGTCACTACCGATTGCGCCAACGGGCCCGTCGCCAATGAAACGTGCCTTTAGCGAACACTGAATACCAACAAGGTAATGTACTTATCTACCTTTTATTTAATTAAATCAATGATCTTGTGTTTTATACACCTCTGCCTACCCCTTCGGGAAATACAGGCGTGACGCTATGTTTTGTTATTAAATAGTGTATGTATATGATGAAAATGTATCCAACTCACTTGTAATAAATATAGCAAAAGGCGGATGACTTTTAAGCGAGCCTTTATCAGCAAATGACAATTACTTTAATAAAATGTATATTCATCGCTGGGATCGTTTGATGTAAAATAAAAGAGGATAAATTTCGCATTGACGTTGACAAATGAGTGTAGCTTCGTGTAGCGAACACGTATTTTGCGTTTTAAGTGCAAAGTCATTTGCAAAACAAAGTCGAACTGAACCCGCCCTTTTTGAACTTTGTGAAAACATCGGACGAGTTGTGTTCCGAATTATTTTTTCAAAGCCGCTTTTGCGCTTAATATTTTGCAAAACATGTAAATAGCTGTACTGCCAGGAATTTGTTGGAGGTAAATAAAAAAATAAAGCTTTATTTGATGTTTTTAAATTAATATCGGAATTACACATATTATGCAATAAAAGCTTAAAATAATACAAAAATAACAGAAAATACACTAAGAATATCGCTCTAATACACCAAAAAAAGGATTTTGTTTATTTACTCGTATAAACATGTACAAAATACCAATAACAAACCACTCGACTGAATTAACAAGACTATCTCGACACAATAGTGCGCGGAATCCGAATTCAGTTTTTCAGGTGCGTTACAGAATAATTGAAACGAGGTATGTATGGAGTGGTAGGGCGGGCGGTGTCAGCCGCCCCCGCGGCCGCCCGCCGCGCCGCAGTATACCTTCAGCCGCCTTGCATGACGCACGTCGGGTGTTGATGCAATTGGTACGATACCGAAAATCAATTGATGAATTAAATCCCCTGTGAAAACTAACGTAAAACGATTTTAAAGTGTTCACGAGTTTGCTCTATTGTGCCAGTGAATTTGGAAGTGTACATAGTGTTTTGTTTGCAAGCGAGTGTTTGTTGATAGTATGATTGATTAAGGTAAGTTCAATCTCACACTAGTTTTTTTATATATACTCCATAATATTTTTTTCGAAAAACTATATAGTGCTTAAAAAGGCACTACTTAATAAAAAAATTAAAATGTATGGTTTTACTGTGATGGCGTTTATAAAATACGTTATATAGACAGAATTTTCTTTAATTTTTAAACGATTTCGTTAAAATTAGAAATAAAAACCAAAAGTAGAAGAAACTACATTAAATCTAGTCCATACCTGCACAATATATTTTGTAAATATCCTAAAATTATACAAATTTACGTACGAAAAATTGACGCGGTGTCTGTATCTCATTATTGTTTTCACAATCAGAACTTATTACAATCATATTCTAACGAAAATAATTATTATGACTAAGTATATTAAATCCGTATTTATTTTGTGAATAAAATATTTATACAATACAATATAGCCACTTTACAATAATACATTTACAGTTTTCGAACCACTACTCTTTTTACCTAATTAATAATTCTTTAACAGGAGAAATTACACTGAATAATGTCCTCTTTACGGTATCCAAAGGTCCATAAATACGAGTTCGTATTTAAAATCGTATATAATGTATTTCAGTTGCTTTAATATCACTCTTATTGAAAAATAAAATCACATTATAAAATGTAATTTCTTGTAGCTATTCCACTGAAAACGTAAATATAGGTACAATAGGTTGTATGACTTATATGGACCTATACTAAGAGTTGAGGAAACATATTTTCCGAGATTATTATTATAGATTATAATAGATTATTTTATGTATTCAATTTAGAAAATTCAATTAGAAATTCAATTAGAAATTGAGTGCAACAAAGAAAGGAGCCGTAATATCCGGTCATGTGAGTGACCCGGATTATGTGGAACTTCCATTCAATAAAAATCCCCTCGGTAGCATTCCTCAGAGCGTGGATGACTCCAGAATCTCCGTTGGTAACGCATCCTCCAGAGCACGGAGTGCGTTATAGTCCCTGAAGAGACGCGGAAGGCTACGCCAATTTCCAATGTTTTAGACGTTGTGCCTCACACACACCATCTTGTTCTCAGTTGTTGGATGGGCCATTGGGAGTAGAGAATAGAATACCCAGAGTATTCCCGACAACAAAGTTATGTTTCAATGGGTAACTAATTGGATTGATTTGTCCAAAATCTACCATCTGAAATTGAAGAAAAGTATTTTATCAATCTCTTAATTTACTCGAAGATATCTCAAGCTTAAGATGCATTTACGTCTGTAGTCAAATATTTTACAAGCAACTTGCACGTCATTTTGAAATTTCTTAAGCGTGGAACTTAACATAAATACGTCTAAATATCCGTGTATCGTACGTTGTCGTGTTTCAGGTAGTTTAAATTAGTTCATACCTTTGTTGAATTCAGAGGTAAAGAGCCGTCATGTTTATCTCATTAGCGCGCGTCGCAAGTTTTAAACACAATTGAAGATCTGTTTAAGCGTAGAGCGTTTACTATGTTTTGTTTTGGACGTCTCTTGTTCAATTAGGCATCCAGAAGAAGTATCATTATTTT
The DNA here is from genome assembly GCA_944567765.1 of Carterocephalus palaemon. Classification (NCBI taxonomy): domain Eukaryota; kingdom Metazoa; phylum Arthropoda; class Insecta; order Lepidoptera; family Hesperiidae; genus Carterocephalus; species Carterocephalus palaemon. Next base: position 4,219,168 of record OX155643.1, on the reverse strand, counting down.
TAAAGATACTTCTTCTAAGTAGCAGTAGGTTTTCTAATCTACTTATGAAGTGCGAAATATTATATGTTAAGAACGCTCTGAGAATGGCACACTAAATCTCATCAAATGTGTTCACTTTCTGATTAGTTTCGTATACTTACCTAATGTATTCTTACAGATTCTTTTATGAACGCATGATAGCAAAATAAATTCACCTTTCATATTAATCTAGATCGGTGTGATATTTCCTTAGTAAGTCAGTGAACTCAATTTAATTAATGTCATCGCTGAAAAATGTGGAATCAAGTAATTCCAGTGACTCTGTAGTTAAAAAGCTAAGAAATGTCTTGTAAAATCTATATTTATAGCGTCATAGACATCGTATATGTCGCATACAGCCTTCATATAAGAGCGATAATTAGCATATTAGAAGTTATCAGAAAGAATGTTTGTGTATTTATAAATTGAATTACTGTCAAGAAGCAATTATAAAAGATGTCATGATGTATGTTTGTTTAAGTTGAAAGCCTTTACAATAATTTAGCAATTTACTGCAGGTAATAAAGGAAAACAATAATAGTAGAAGTCTATTATCACAAGAGAATAAGTATTCTCTTGTCTTTGGCTATTCCAGACCAATGAGTGTCGTATTAATGAAATATGCAGAATTCAGTTTACGATTCATTTATTATTATTTGTTTATCTACCGCCGGTTCACAAAGTTGATGCTACCGAGAAGAACACGGCAAGAAACTCGGTAGTAACTCTTTTCAATATTTTCCACAGTATTTATTGATAAAGACGTCATCTAATTACATATTTTAATTTACTTGAATTACAAATAAAAGTAGTAACGAGAACATATTCGAGAGTCACTTATTCATAACAACCTCGAGTTTATTATCATAATTTTATAATAACGTTTTATAAAGTAATCCTGCAAGCATAGCAACATTATTTATTTAAAAACAATGTTCGATTAATAGCACTTACGGAGTTGCTCTCGATTCGAAGCGCCGATGCAAAGTGAGTCCTATATCGAAATGTTTGCCTTTATATAGGCTAAGCCTTACGTCACTCGTTCTACCGGTCGGATGCAATGCATTAAGAAAACTAACAGATGGCTATAAAATCATCAAACGTTTTTATAAATCGTTTAATTATTACAAATCACTATCGTAAATTAACGATGTTATTTTTCTATAAAAACTAAATTTTAAAACGCGTTAATTAAGCCTAACGGAAGTTAGGCTTAATTAAGTTTGTACAATTATGACATCTACAAATTATCAGTGTGTTATAATAATTATTGTAATTTAGTTTTTACACTTGATTTATTATAATAATAATTAAATCATAGTAGGTAATAGTAATCGCGGCGACAAATAGCATTTAAGCCTACCGGAAGTTTGCACAATTATGACATTTACAAATTACCAGTGTGTCATAAGAATTATTGTAATTAAGATTGATTTTACACATGATTTATCATAATAATAATAATCAAATCATGGTACGTAGAATGCAGGAGGTATGTAGAATAGCTATCGCGGCGACACGGCCATACTGACATGCGATGCGTGCTCAGCATCGCTTCTCTGTAAATAAATCAACAATATAATTATGTTATGTTCTGTTCTGACAGACAGACAGACCTTTCCTCCTCTTCCGCGGCGCCGTGGGCGCTTTTGCGTTGAGGGAATTCGGAATTAGGGGAAATCCCAACTGTTCTGTTATTAGTGCATACGTTGTGAACCACTTAGCTTAATATTAGTGGTAATTCGACCTGCTCACACGCGTGACTACAGCATTAGTTATTGTTTCATTTCCATGTTGCACTAACATTAATAAGGGTAGGATGGGTGAGTGAAAGGTTGATGCTGTAAAAACAGAGGTCCTAAGGATTATTAGGTAGGTTGATGCTGTGCTCTGGGCGGTCCTTTACGCCGTGGTACACAGGGGACTTTTATTCTTTCAGGATAGGATCTTTAAGTACTTATTGAACACTCCACGTGTCAATAACATCTTAGTATTTGTGGCTTATTGAACACTCCACGTGTCAATAGCATATTTAGTATTTGTGATTTATTGTACACTCCACGTGTCAATAAAATCTTAATGTTTGTGGCTTATTGAACACTCCACGTGTCAATAGCATATTTAGTATTTGTGATTTATTGTACACTCCACGTGTCAATAAAATCTTAATGTTTGTGGCTTATTGAACACTCCACGTGTCAATAAGGCCGGCGTTGTCAATGTCGTCGTAGCGTGTTTAACAAACATAAGTAAGGGTATGAAGGTTAGAAACAATTGATGCATTATCATTGTGATATGTCATCAGTTGGTGGTAAATCCTGCGTTGCGACGTTGGCCGACCGGCCTGTTGATTTATACGTGATACGTTGGAAAGTCCAGCTTGTTGGTCAACTGGAGGCGACACGGCCGCTGTAGTAACACTACTTCCCGGTTGTGGGGCGCGCCGTAATTGATCATGTGCGACCTTACGAGGCTTTCCGTGATATCCTACTACCTTCTTGACAAGGTAGCAGTCATTATGAAGCACGCTGTGAACTTCGTAAGGAACGCAGAATATTAAATCGAAGGAAGTCTGATTTCTGGGATTGTTTTTAATCAGAACGAAGACTCCTCGCTGAAATCATTGAATTTTTGCCCTGCCTTGGTCAAATCTTACTTTATCTTTCGCAGATATTTGTGTTATTATTTGCTGTACGTGACGTTCCAATGCTTAGAAATCAATCTAGGAATTCTCGACCGCCCTTTGCGACAACAATTGCCTCGGAGTTCCGAATAAGTTGAAGTGGTCAGCTTGATTTTTATTAGTGTAGCGCAGTAGCATATACTTAGCGTATGTATCCACCGTCACCGACAGATTATTAGTGTAGCGCAGTAGCATATACTTAGTGTATGTATCCACCGTCACCGACAGATTTCTGTTCATTGGGTGATCCCAATTTGCCGGTTATGGCCATGTGTATTCACCATAGAAAAAAAAAACAGGAATGCCTAACACCAAACCCACTTAGTAACGTTACTAAAGGCAAAAGAATTACATCAATGATTCATCACCTATAAACCGCGCGGCTCACAGCCCAACGCGTCGCGCAATCGCGCGCAACCTTTAACTAGCGGCAGCGCAAACCCCAAGCTACGAAGCTCGGGTTCGCAGCCTATATACATATAGGCCTAGCATCAGCATATTTATTTATTTAACCTTTTATTGTGTATTACAATATGGCGGACTTAATGCCTAATGGCATTGTCTACCAGTCAACCATGGGCGTTGGTGAAAAGATGTAAATAGGTAGGCATATACATCTGTTTAACGTACTCAGAACGTCATGACCGAAAACTTCGTATAGAACCCTTGATTTTGATTGCCAGAGTGTAAATGCGCTGTCTATTTTTAGGGTAAAATTTTAAAAATGTCGGGCAGTTTGTTGGTACACAACAAGGACAATAAATATAATTTATCTTGATGTAATTTGCGTTTTTATTTTAAAATAACCCGGAAAGCACAATCTAAATGGTTAAGCATAAATATATTTTCATTCACCCGTACTAAACATGATAAGATTCTAAGTACGGTAGGTACATTTAGATTTGTTAGTAAATAATTATTCAGAAGTTTTAAAATCTTATTAGTGGTACATATTGGACACATAGTTTATCTTGGATTTCAAAGTTCTATAAGGCCATACTATTTATTTGAAAAATTACGGGATAAATCTAGTCGTAAGACATGGCAAGCCCACGCTGCGCAAACACCAACCAATGTCAAAACTTTTCATAGTCAAAGTTGTCAAAGTCAAATAATTTATTTCGGTATAAAGTGATTGGACACGCATAACGAACCTAAAAGTTTGCTTAATTAAATTTTTGTAGCTTCTTAAATGTGAAAGTGAACGTATAATTGAAAATGTGACATTTTAGTGCTATGATGGAGACTATTGTTCATTGAGAGGATTTGAAAATTATTCCAGTACTAACTTGGAGCAAAAGGTAAAATATTTGTATCAGGTATAAGTTTGCATCCAAGTTAGCTCAATATGTATTGGTGGCCTCAGTGTAACAATGTTTGAAGTTTGTTATGATGTCATATTAGCAGTAGAGAGAAAGTGTAATTGTAAATTATTCGTATTTTTATTTTGTTTTAAACATTCGTCACCTGTTACGCCATCTGTGTGTCTTTACTAGAATGGTATAAACGCAGTCGATAGGTATTCGGACTAATAGTATTTTTCACTATATAGATGTCACTATTGTATGGAACAGAGTTCATTCATGTGAGATGTTTTGGATAAGATAGTGGAGTGGACTGTCTCACTCCAAGTGAAGGTGAAGAGACCCGTGCCCATTGTGGACAGATATTTTGTACTCAGGTCATGGATGTCAAAGTTTTGTGAACATGTATTCTCGCTCTCTGCAGCCGGAGGCGGGCATAACGGCTATTTTCAAATAATGAGTAACACTTTTGTGTTATTTTACAACAACTGTTATTGTAAACTGTTATCCTTCATACTTTTCACAGGCTTAGGACTGTCAGAGTTATAATTTCAATCCAGTATCACACGACGGCGTGACACGACGCGCGCGCTGTTTCAGTTTCAACAACCGGATAACAGGCAAAAACGCACGCACGACACGAACGACGCGCGCGCTGTTGCTGGTTTAATAACAGGATGACAGGATCTTTCAAATATCAAAAGCAGTGTTGTTCATTGCGTTTAAATATCGCATTAAGTAATGTGTTATTGTAATAATCACCACCTCTATCTGCAGCTCGTATCCAACCGTAATGTCGGAACAACATAAAAATTTTTTTTTTTTTTTTTAAATTCGGATAAAGGCTCATTTAGACGACACCACTCCCCCGCACGCTCAAGATCAATAATTGAATGCAATTAATGAAGCTCAACAATTGCACTCAAGAACTGTAAGCAACTGTTTACACCAGTACAATTATGTTTAGGAGATTGTTGCCTGTCAAGTCTTGACGTGTCTAAACACAGACTTGTATGTTCCTGTACCATTTACTGGCGGGTTGCTTCAAGTATTGCACACATTTGCGTTTGCAAATATTTCATTCAATTTTTGATGGTTGGAGAAGAAAGTTATTTGATTTCAAAATGACTCAAAGTATTAAAATTCGGATCTGCTGACGTAATCGAGTTTATAGAAATTTATAGCTTTATTTATTGTGTTTATCGGATACTGAAAACCCGAACTACAAAAATCGCGATGCCCGTAATGCTGTACTGGCAGCATTTGAGCAGGAATTCGGAGTAGAAGGTTTCGGACCGAAAGATATTACCAATAAAATAAAATAAATAAAAAAAAATGCAAATGAAAACCGAAATCCAGTTGAATGCAAAATCTGCATAAGAAATAATTGTATGTGCTGTTTAAACCACGAACAGTTTTGAATGGAAAACTTGCCTCTTGCTTGCTCTACTAGCAAGAATGTGACGTGTTGTTCAGACGATGCAAGTCATTTATTTCTTGGCAACTGTTGCACTCAACAGGCAAGAAAATGGTACCGCCCAAACGAGCCCCAAGTACTCATGGGCAAGTCATAACTCATAAACATGGTCAGCCATGGAAGCATGGCGCCGCCACTGTGTATTACCTCGAATAGAATTGTAGGTTTAGCAATTAGGATGCAGTTGAACCTGGGTAGCTCCGGATGTTTGCGTAGACGTTCGGCATATGAAGCAGTTGTCCATGAAGTCCCTTACAGTGGTGCTAGTTTTATCAAAATAGTAGGTTTCCCGTATCTTGTAAAGGGTCTTCTCCCAGCCTGGATACTTTAGAGCGTTATGGATGGTATTAATGAGGCTCTACTAAAAAAAGTTTTAGTACGACGATCAGCTTCCAATCCATATTTTTGGTGATTACGTTGACCGACAATGGATCTGGGTTTCTGCTTAGGTAGTCCGCATGCTGCATCCGCTCGCCCTTCCTGACTATGTCAAATTCAACGTTTTGTAAATAAGCGCACCACCTATGAATGCGAGGTAATAGGTCATTTTTATGACCAGAGGCTTTGGGCGCATTGCAGTCGGTTATCACCTTAAACCGACGCCCCTAAAGAAAGTGCCGAAAATGCTTAATTGCTTGAACAACTGTCATGGTGATACGTAGAATCTGGCACTGGTGGACGGACCTGAAACATAACTAAAGTCCGACAGTAGCTGTAAGTAGGTATCCCACTTCTGATGTCGCATACAGCCTTCATATAAGAGCGATAATTAGCATATTAGAAGTTATCAGAAAGAATGTTTGTGTATTTATAAATTGAATTACTGTCAAGAAGCAATTATAAAAGATGTCATGATGTATGTTTGTTTAAGTTGAAAGCCTTTACAATAATTTAGCAATTTACTGCAGGTAATAAAGGAAAACAATAATAGTAGAAGTCTATTATCACAAGAGAATAAGTATTCTCTTGTCTTTGGCTATTCCAGACCAATGAGTGTCGTATTAATGAAATATGCAGAATTCAGTTTACGATTCATTTATTATTATTTGTTTATCTACCGCCGGTTCACAAAGTTGATGCTACCGAGAAGAACACGGCAAGAAACTCGGTAGTAACTCTTTTCAATATTTTCCACAGTATTTATTGATAAAGACGTCATCTAATTACATATTTTAATTTACTTGAATTACAAATAAAAGTAGTAACGAGAACATATTCGAGAGTCACTTATTCATAACAACCTCGAGTTTATTATCATAATTTTATAATAACGTTTTATAAAGTAATCCTGCAAGCATAGCAACATTATTTATTTAAAAACAATGTTCGATGAATAGCACTTACGGAGTTGCTCTCGATTCGAAGCGCCGATGCAAAGTGAGTCCTATATCGAAATGTTTGCCTTTATATAGGCTAAGCCTTACGTCACTCGTTCTACCGGTCGGATGCAATGCATTAAGAAAACTAACAGATGGCTATAAAATCATCAAACGTTTTTATAAATCGTTTAATTATTACAAATCACTATCGTAAATTAACGATGTTATTTTTCTATAAAAACTAAATTTTAAAACGCGTTAATTAAGCCTAACGGAAGTTAGGCTTAATTAAGTTTGTACAATTATGACATCTACAAATTATCAGTGTGTTATAATAATTATTGTAATTTAGTTTTTACACTTGATTTATTATAATAATAATTAAATCATAGTAGGTAATAGTAATCGCGGCGACATATATATAATAATCATAATCAACTAATTTGTATTACGTGTTTATTGATGATTTCAGATAAACAAAGTTATCAAAATTCTGGCTTAAAATTTTCAAAAGCGTTTCAATGTTTGAATAATGGGAATGGCACGCTTACAAAATCCGCCTTTTATAAACCTTAATTAAAGCTTTACAAATAAAAATAAATAATAATGACATTTATTCAATTTTTTTTTACGGATTTTATATTTATTTAAGCTCGTTAAAACATCAAGTGTTGTCTCTATTATGCTTACACACAACACTCAGGTTCATACCTTTTTAATTTTCCGACATGTGGAATAATTTTTGCGAATCTCACTGTTATGTATTGACATTCGCAAATTAATTCGCAAAATATTTCTCGCAGATATCTGCCATCGAAAATTTTTTCGCTGACTCGCCTACGTATCAATGTTGTTTTTTTGCTCGGTCCTCGCTGGTTCTCAAATAAATCACATTAGGAAGTACTTCACATACATACAAATTGAATGAATACACGCGAAAACATGAGACTCGGCTCAATAGTCACATACGAGTACTTACGTATAGATTATACGTTAGTCTTATGCAACAACCTTTTATTTGACATGTATGTTTGCAGAACATTTATCAATTTTATCATTATTCAAATACACTCATCTTATGTGACACATAAGGTACGCCGTACAATGAACGGCCAACCAAATAATACTTTTTTTTGAATGAACAGTTAGAGCATTACACGGTATAGCATTACAGCTGTACAGTGGTAGAAAAAAAAGATTTTTTTTTTATAATTTGATCCCCACCGCAATTCAGCGACGTATACAGCCAAAACGAATGTTTTAAACGCACTATTATAACATAATGTGTGTTTTGCATTACCTACAATCCTTGTAAAATTTTAAGATAAGTACGATAAACAAAGAAGAACATTCAGTAAGTACACGCCCGTGTTTTGTTTGTCCCATTTCTCAAGGCGAGGAGACCGCAATATACAAGTTTTTATCTTAATACTTTGGTTTCGTAACCTACCTACATTTTTCTATTTCTGGTCTAATGTTAGTAGTAAGCTTGCTTTTATTATTCGTCGCAAAACGCCTGAAAGCTGTTTTTTAATTTAGTAAAAATCTTTGCTTACCTAAATAATTATTAACTTCTTATCACTTATACAAGGGCTCTTCACTTTGGAAACATCACTAACACAGGTTTACTTTCGAAGGGATAAGACATTCCTCTGGAGATTGCACAGCCTAACCCACGATTCCCGTATAAGTGCGATTAGAAATTCATCTTTTCTATCGAGAAAAAATGAGAGGCACCATAAGCTTGCACTTTTAAATTTAAAAATTAGGGATCCAGTTTATCATACTGTTGCAAATAAAAAGTCATCCACGCATCATTACTTTTCAATGTACCTAATGAGCGTTTTAAGAAATAAAATGTGAGCAATGTAACGGTGTAGGCAAACATTTTGAGGAAACTTGCATGTCTGAGCGTTATTCATTATGTTCTCAAGGGCATGTCCACCAATCTGCAGCGTGGAGGCCTAACTCTTCCCATTCCTAGTGGAGTGCTGAGTCCAGTAATGAGACAAAGAAAGGGTTGTGGTGATAATGGCCTAGTATAATATAATATATTAATAGGAATTACTTGAAAATCCTGTGCAAAGCTGAATGCGAAATTTGTAGCGCATCTTATGATAACAACTGCCGACTACATCGTAAACTTTCAAAGCGGATCGTTTCTCATTATAACATTTATCGCTACTTACACACATACAAGACGGATGAAGCGCGAAATATGCTCATGACGATTCACAGATGCCGTTCTCGAGATTCTTTGCTTCAGCGTCGTGTCATTTTCTTGCCTTTGTTCTGTATAAATTGTTGGATGTCGCCGTTTAAGAGAGTTCTATGTCCGGTAGTGGACCTAAAAGGCTATATATCAAGATGGATGAATCCATTGAAAATCCTATAAGCTTCACTCTGGTTTATAGTGAGTCTGTCTGTCGCATTTTCATGTAAAATATACATACTTATTTTATTTTTTTATCCTAATTTATGGATAAAGGATAGCGAAAAAGCATGCAGCACACATCTGATGCCCTCGTGAAATGTAACAGACTTTATACAACACTCTTATGTGTAAAGTCTAAAGTATCTCGTTCAATGGCGGTCACAGATGCGTTTCTACCTTCAAGAACTAGTCATTAATGGGTTTATTGGCCATGTTTCTAAATTACCCTTTTTTAGAGGAAATACGAAAACCAATTACACTCACAAGTCCCGTTTTTTGTTTTAAACCTGTGACATAATTTTGTGCCAGCAGACATAGGTACGTAATAATTGTAATAAATTAGCTTCACGGGAAAATAATTATTGTTGCTCGTTGTAACCTTTACACATGTATAACCAAAGTAAAAATATTGTAAGTTTTATCTTGGAAGACACGCTACAATTTTCGTCACAAAGACGAAAACTCTTGTGTCGCTGTAATTACGTACAATTATGAGCGACTCCTCTTTCGAAAATACGCTTTGATAACGCCTTTTATCCGACTACTGTGACTAAGTCAAAGGAGTTGTGTGAGGACTTTTGGCTATGTTCAATGTTAAATTGTTCATGGTTCATTAATATGCAATGAATTTAATAAATATATGATTAAATTTGATATTTTTCCTATAATTGTCACGATATAATAGAGTAGATAATACAGTAGAATAATAGGGAAGATAATTCTATTCTAAGTTTGTAAACTTTAACAATTCTAATTTTATCAGATGTTTGTTTAACTCAATGACCCAATAATTTATTTCTTTCTTTGTGACTTTCGAGGTCTTAAATCATTCGGAAGAAGGGTTTCATGTCATTTTATTCTGCTGAATGTTATAATAAATGAACTAATTACTCCTAAGACTCTAACTTGAAATAACATTTCATTATAGTGCTCTCTCTGCGTTTTATGACGACGATATCTAGATCTAACAATAATTTGTTTTATTTGCCCCGTTGTTCTAGTCGACATAAGCGCCACTGTTAAGCTAGAGGTCCTGCATTCGATCCCCTAGTCAGGCAAAGTAGCATTAGGTTCTTCTAATTTGAAATTCCCAGTAACATTTTGGAGTCTGGATCTGTGCCGTGTATGGCAAAAGGCTCCATCAATGGAACCTAAACTTCGAACAAATATAGGCGTGACGTTACGTCATGTATTATTTGAGTTTAGTTTTAAATGCTCTATTATTATTTTCTACGAAAAAGTATGCGGTTCATTTATAATCTTTTGGTAAGAAAAATAAAACTAGGTCAGTATTTAAAGACATGATATAGGTTAGCAGATGTCCGCTCGGTTGGTTTCTGTATAAGTGTAAGTGACCTCTGTTTTTATAACAATACGAGAATATGCCTACAACTTTGTCATTTTAGTTAAAATCAGTGTTACTTCTTAAATACTATTAAATTTATCTTTTGCTTGTTCTGTAAACGGACAACAAATTTTTCATAAAATAGGCCAAGAAAAGCGGAAGCCGAAAAATAATTTCAGGTGAAATAACTGGAGGTACCTACATATCGAGAGAGAGAGAGTCTGCCAATCCGCACTTGGCCAGCGTGGTGGACTAAGGCCTAATCCCTCCCATTCTGAGAGGAGACCCGTGCCCAACAGTGGGACAAGGAAAGGGTTGTGATGATGATGATGATGACCTACATATCATAAGAAACTAAAAATAAATAACTATATAAACTGGCATATATCATAAAAACTTTTAGCTGCTAATATATAATTTTATAATCGTTAGTTTCCATTTCTCCTAGCTTTGATGTATTTAAAATATATCACGTTAAAACGGTGTAAAACCGTAAAATTATAACATTATCATGGTTGTGATAATTTATATTCCAACTTTATGAATGTTGAATGATAAAAGACATAACTCTATTACCTCAGATTACAGAACTAAACGACTGATCAATGACGGACCGCTCAATTTATTTAATATCAACCTAACACTGTTAAATAGCTGCTGGAGTTTTTATTATTACCATATTGAAATACTCGACATTGATATGATAATAATACAGTCTTTGTTAAATCAAAAACAAGAGAAATATTAATAATTTCAACTCTCTTCAAAAAGCAGATAAATTTTAAAGAGGTGAAAGTGGTTTGCATACATTTTTACTCACGAATATCAGGAGCATAAAAGAAGAAAACAGTCTATGATTTATCCTATAAAGTAAGGAAAAGCTACAATAAACAGACTGTAGTTTAAACTGTGCTAAAAAATCTAGTATATTATACAGGAGGATTTTCAGGGACAACAAGTTCTATGGCAAGAGTTTCAACAGAGGTTAGCATTGTAAAACGGCAGATTTTAATTCCAGTTCAATTGTTGCAAATTACAAATCATCTGGGATCATCTTAGGCAGTCGTTCACATTTCGAATAATCTTCGAAATTTCGGTCAAAGTATTCAAATGCAAAACTATGGTATTTTAATCTACATTTCTGTGAGTTTTGTCATTAAATGTAGCTGTTAATTTACCTTCTAATTAGTACCTACTTAATATCTCTTTTAATTTTTTTTTTGTTTTATGAAATTTGTTCGTTCGTATATTACGTCTGCTTTTCTGACTTGGTATAATTTTGCATTGGATCCCTGAGAATACTGATTAAACATTTGTTTGAATTTTTTAGTGCCGCATTGTCCAATTCCACACCATCGAAGCGATGGCGAAACGACAATAATTAAAGCGTATAATAGAAAAAATATCACTGACTTTCGCAATCGCAACAGTATATGAGAAGTAATCTCGGAATTGGAATTCAGTGTACTGACATGAAAATGAACAGAATGTTTTTCCCTAAAATCGTACATGTACCTACTCGTATTATCAAAAAAGTTAACAAAATTCATTACGAAAAAGTTGCTTGCTATTAAGTATGTTGCTTATCACTGATCAGACAATGTATTGTAAGTATTCGTTTGATTACGAAACCAGTATTTCAGTATTTGTGTAGCTTCCTCGGGCATACCAGTTTGATATAATTTCTACCATCCTGTCATAATCCACCAGATCAAAGGTTTCGAGAGGTTGAGTAAGCAGACGTATATAATAGTAATAATAATAATAGTCTTTATTTTCAGGTAAAAACCCATAGTTACAAACATTATAACACATACAATAAATCACAGTAAAAAAAAAGTAAATTTAAGAAAAATTTTAAAAGAAATATAAAATTTGTATAAAACGCACATAAAATAATATCGTCATAATCATCGTGGTTTATTTTTATCGCGGTGCACGGCCACCCAATGTCTCAAAATCGGATTGTCAAAATTTTCTGCTAAAGTAGGTACAGAGAACACTATTTTTTGAACTCCGGATACGCGACCAGAACGCAGCGACCCTAGACCGTATGATTGCATAGAAGTCCGGTAGTCTCGCCTCCGCAAACATGCTGGAAGCGCTACAGAATCGTGGGAGCTTCATTAGAATACGATATATATCATTATATTGTATTCTAATTCCACTGAGCGCTTTTTTCGTGAAGTTTACCCATAACTGGCAGGTATAAAAACATTGGCAATATGCCCTAAATAAAATTTGCTTGACAGCGTTACTGCAACGGGTAAACCTACGTGCCAGCATGTTGCCACGCACCGCAAGGGCCCTACGCTCGCGTTCTATGTCGTCGTCATCCCTGAGGTTCTCTCTAATAACGTGGCCTAGGTATTTGAAACTACCTACACGCTCCACTGAAGCACCGTCCAGGAAAACTGGTGGGACCCTCTCAGGACCCTTCCCTGCTCTGAAGACCATCAGCTGCGTTTTCTTTACGTTATATCTGAGACCGTGACGGTAAGCGTAACGTTCACAGATACTAAGCAACTTTCTTAGCCCCTTAATGGAGGGGCTCAAGAGTACCATGTCGTCCGGTATACTAGTGTTTATCTGTCTGCGTACCTGAATGGTACTCTCGATGGACTATCCGGACCAAACTGGGCGTCATTCAAGCGAATCCAACCAGGCGCTTAAATATAGCACGCTGGTAAGTATCTTGGCCAAGGTCGTAGCAATCGAGATGGGCCGATAGTGGTATCTGTCCGACACATCTAGAGTACGACACAATATCTCCAGTCCATATGTGTCAGTACATATTCGACTATGCGAAAAGGTTTACATATCTACTGTTTAGTATCATACCTATAAAACATTTCCGAGTTCTTTATGGATAAGGCTTATCTCTGGTTATGTTAGGATTGGCTGACTTAACATATCTTCGAAAACACTTTATAAAATCCTCCGGCATGCCGGCAGGCATCACTAGCATTATTATGATCTTTTGTTCACCTTAGGCAACCACACCTTTTCGAACTAACTTTCCGACCGTAACACAAATATTTAATTACCAAATGGCACGGCAGAAGGTGTGGTGTCGGTACCTTTAATTTTTTAAAGCCTAGCCTGTACCTAGGCTTGTCTTTAGCCGACGATTGATGGAATTATATATAATTAAAATATATTTTAAAAAAGCTTTGAATAATATGCTCCAGGTATAGGGACAATTTAAAAAAAGCAATCAATGTAAAATTTACTACTTAGGTACTAAAACTAAATTCCGAGTTATCTTAAGCCATTAAGAAGTCCCTTCACTTGAAGCCAAGCCTGGTTCCCTGTGTTCATAATTAAAATGAATTGTAGCATAAGAGAAAGTGGTTAAGATTTAGTTTACAACATTTTAGTCACCCAAACCACGACTGTAGTCAAACTAACCATGCACTGCAACTTATATAAAAGCATTTTAAAATGGTAACTGTAAAAACCAAACAGTCGTCATGTCATAAATGATAAATATTTTTATTAAGAGATTTAAAGTTCACACGGCACGTGTTATGACAAAATAATGTCTGCTAAATGGCGAGACTAATCTTATCTTCCGAGGGCTGGATGGAAAGGAATCCGATTAACTGTGCGTGATACAATTTGCATTTGAATACGCTAACGTTGCGTAGATGCCGAACCGAATGTGGAATATGGTAATGGTGTGAAGTTCTAAATTTTATTCATGTGTAAATGAAAAGCGCGGCACCCTCTCAATACATTGCGAAGGGATGGTCTAGCATACGAAATAGCTATTTTAATAGATACAATGTATATCGATAAAATGATAGAATCGATTGAATGATCTAAAAAAAATTTAAAGTCACCCGAAGGCCTCCGATAATGCTGCACCCACAACCAGCATTAGCGAAGGATGCTTGACAAGGTCAAAAATTACATATACTCGTATTTAGCTTAAATTTTTCGAAACAAAACGTACTATGAGGCATGAATTTCGTAGATCATCCAGTGTTTACAGGCCAATCTTCGCAAAACGTTCTAAACGTTTGGCGAAGATTTTCCGGTAAAAGTAAAATACTTGAAAAAGTCGATAAGCCAGATGCATAACGATCAATGAATTAGGATACAAATCTTTATAATTAGACTTTGGCATTGCCGATAAAATTATGATCCTTTACTTGTTACCTCGAGCTGACACTTTCGTGTATTTCAAATTCAATATTTGTATCGTTTTTTGTATGAAATGGTTGCGTCATAGACTACTCGTATCTTTTACTTGGACCGATGTATCACTGACATTGATAAAGTAGAAATCCAGTCAAACCAGCGACTTGAGACTCCTGCGGTGTCATCGCTGACGAGTGACTGTTACCAACCTTACTTACTTATTATTACTTATGACTTACCAATTACCAATTACACTCAAGCAACTGAACGTTACATGTCTCCCTTATTACCGCCACCATATATAGATCTCATTAAATCACTCTTGTAGTTGTGGTGATTTTTTGACATATTTATTTATCGTTGTTTTATTAACATTCTTAAACATTATATGTCCTATAATAGAACAAGAAATTATTGAAAATGTAGCATGTGTGGTGGAGTTTCACTCTGTTCGAACAAACCAAATATAATGCAGTTTAGTTGGTAAATAATACTTATATTGATAGAAAGAGTCCCTTCGAAGAAGTTTAAAGATGCGTTGTAGGTATTATCCTACTTAATGATCCATATAGATCCTTAGTGAGTAAGGTAGCCGCTTGTAAGAAAGGTAGGTATTCTTAAACCGTAAACATCATCGAAAAATTCGGTCAGTCAACCGTAGTCGTACAATTCGCCTACACAGCATATTATAATACCCGGAATTCCTACGACAACAATAAGTAATAACAAGTCTTTATCCCCCTAAAACGTGCCGAGGAGGCACGTTAAGTTGATTAAACCAATTAGAAGGTTTCATGAAAATTTTAATCAACCTAATTATTTTTCTCCGCATTAGGGCGCTATACCCACGTAAACAATGAAAAACATTAGAACTATTTTCATGAAATAACACTTTCAATCAACATTTACGACGGCTTGAGTAACGATACTTCATAATAGTGTATGGAGAATGGATTACGCTTTTTGTGGTAACATATATATCAATGCTTTTTGTCTATTAATTATGTTCATTTAATTATAACTAGTGGACGCCCGCAGCTTCGCTCGCGTTACACATTCACTAACTTCAAAAACGGCAAAGCTTCATACTAACTTTGCACCCCCGTTTTACCCCCTTAGGGGATGAATTTTCAAATTTTTTTCGCCGTAAAAACCATCCTTGAACTTCAACGAACATTTTAAAAAAAGAATTGGCCAAATTGGTCCAGGCGTTGTTGAGTTATGCGCTTACCAACACATTTTGCGATTCATTTTTATTATATAGATATTTTGACTGTCAGAAGAATCATAGCAATTGAATTATTGTAGGTAGTTATCGAATAGATCCTTTTTGCATATTTTACAGGGGTACAACTGTACATTATTAGCCCACGATTTTAGAGGCTTGGGGGGACAGCAGTACCCCCCATTCCCGACCAAAGCAAACGCATACTTTTGGAGTTATTCAAGATTGTTTGAGGTTACTGATTGATTTGACTTTGACTGATGCCATGATTATAAAAAATAAGACTGTCTCTGACGATTTTTTTTGGAAAAATCGATATTTTGTATTAAGAATGTCGTGTCGCTGTACATAAATGATGGCTGAATAATACGTAGCATTAGATTTAGCCGGCTGGGCTGTATTCAAAAAGTTTCACGGCCGAGGCAGGCGTGAATAAATAATAGGACGGGGCGAAGCGGAACATTAATTATGTAAACTGGTACTGTAGTTCCGAAATCGAAACTATTTTAGTCGCTTTCAATCTAGTACTCAGTCTCTATTTAACTGTGGAGGTTGTTTTCTGTAAAACAACTTAAGGGCTACTCTCGTGTTCCTGTTAAAACGTTCAATAAATAAATGAAAAAATAACGTCGCATGTAGTTTGTAGTGGACTTCGTGAAAGTTTTGTTAGTTGAGATTCGATGCTCCATGGCATGGCACTGTTCATTTAATTTTGATAACAATGTACACACAAAAGTAGTAATTTTCTTTGTTTCCTTTTCACGGTTTAATAGCTTATTAGTTGCTTGTATTAACAAAGTATCAGTAATATGCGGCCAGTTTGATGAAGAATGCAAGAAGTTCATGTACATTTATTATTGCTATTTGGTGTGTTTTATAATTTGTTAAAGCTTATATTGGAGATACTGTGCACTAAGCAATTTTATTGCCCACTGCCGAGGCAAAGCGTGAATAAATTATGGGGCGAAACGAAGCGGAACATGAATTATGTACCTAATACTGAAGTGGCGGGATACGAACTATTTTAGTAGCCTGGAACCTACTATCAATAGGTACGACGGACTCTTCGCTTTGTTTGAGAGCACTTCGGGGCTCGACTTTCCTACTTTTCCAGTCAAGCACATTTGGCGGGTCTCGTTTAACCTTTGTTATCACGTTAATTAGTTTGGACGTCGACTTAGTATATTGGAACTGGTAACAATGAGTATCAAGATATATCAAGATATACTTGAATGATTATTTTGGTAATGATTCGCCAATTATTTATTCTTAGAAATCAAATCTCACGCACAACTTACATACTTACATCCGTTACATACAAAACATTACATCACGTCTGTATTCATTACACAAAAAACATTACATCAATTCTGTATTTCCTGTTTAGTTTTCCACTTAATATTGAGTAGGTATATTGCCATAAACTAAGTTTCTATCTCTTTTCATGTTGCCTATATAATAATATGTTATGTTAACTGACTTGGTGTTGCACTGACAATTTAACTGGTTAGTCAGTAGTTACTGTACTTACCCACTAAACCTTTCTATAAATTTATTTTTCGATCTATTCAAAATGCTAAGTGATTCAAATATAGGTAAATAACTACTTCATCTTAAGACCACGAGTGAGTCTAGCCCATTCCTAAGCCCCGAGACTGTTTAAACAAGACTATCACATAGTCAAGGATCAATAGGTACTTAAATAAAATAAAAATGTAATGCAATATCCTTCTTAATAAATGATAGCCCAATTCTCGAAGCTTACCTACTCGATAATATCTCTGATCGAAAATTTCATTCAATTTTGACGGCCTCCTTTCCATTTAATTTCGGTGAAGAAGTCTAAACGCAAAGCGTTATTTATTACAGAGTTTCATTTCAAGTTAATATTAGATAAAATCATACATTTTAAAATGAATCTGAATAAAGGAAAATAGAAAAGCTTCTAATAAATAATAATACTACCATAATTGTCAATGTATCCTTGCTTTAAATGCAGGGGTCTAATAGTTATATTATATCACTAAGGCTATATGCTTATAAGCTTTATGCATTTACGAGTATATGCTTGCTTGCATCCTATCTAGACGACAGAATAATATGGCGTAAGATAGCGCGATACATGGAGTGTAAAATTAGTCATCAGCCTTAGAGCAATCTTCCTAGTCGACGACTTACAAACACGACACGAATGAGAGACGAACCTGGGACTAAATTTGTATAACGAGCTAATTTTACATTGTTTTTCCGGTTGGAAAGGTGTGATAATCTTTTAGAGGCGACCGAAAGTATCTACGACGAGTAATTAAGACTGACTTTGAATGAGTCTTGTTTATCATTTATCACAGTTATCAAAGGCGGACGTAGGTGGAATTGATGCTGCATGCGCGTTTGCTAGTTTAGATCCATAAAAAAGTCATTGCCCGCGAAAACCCATCCCCTAAGTATGTCGGCAGTAGATACTTCAAGGAAATACGCAAGGAGGTCGAACCACTTATGTACCTACTTGTATATTCAGAAAGATAGCCCTTTTCAAATGTTGTTAGAAATAAAAATAGGAATAACGAGCATCGCATCAAAATGCGATTAACTTCTCTTGTGTGACATCAATTTTAATTGTATATTGCGAAGATTTATTATAAGTGAATCATCTTTTACTCACAATATAGTGATGGAATTGTTGGTTTATTGTGTAACAGTTTTTCTTTTGATCGAAGGTTAGAGCAGTACTATTTAAGTGCATGGCCTTACATTATTTAAACTTGACGTAATAGGATTCCGTATCCAAAAATATTCCTCCACTGTATGTCTGTCTATGTATCTGTCTCATAAATGGAAATAGGCAGACACCTGAATTTACAGAAAGTTTATGTTAACAAATAATAAATCCCAAAGGGTGCCCCAAACAAGTGACTATAAAATCACTCGGTGATACGGAACCCTAGGTGCTCGAGTCTGACTCACACTTGACCGGTTTTTTTAAATGTAGTTTTATTTATGTTTGTACCTACTGTTATCGCGTAGGCATTTACATTATTTTTGGATGTTACAAGTTTTCAGTAGCGCACAAACTTTGGTTTGTTAAATAACTCCTAAAGAAATACTTGAGCAGCGTAGTAATATACTATTAAACTCATACTCTCATATGGTAGTCGTCACGTAGTCACAGTTAGTAGTCAGTAGTCAGTTATGTTCCGATAAGGTTAACCCACAAGCCGACATTAGCTTTATCTCACCCTCAGATAGGGATAGGTATAGTTCGCATCCCATTCAATCAACCCAGTTTTTAACAAGCAGCGGTAAAATATTTTCCAATATTTCAAGGCATTCGATGCGCGGTATTGAATGCAGCATGTTTTCCAACCTCGTTACGAGCGGAGTCGGTACGATTAGCTTGATTAAAAACGATCACGTGATACCGGAATATTGTTACCCGTAAAAATAAGTATTTAGGGAGTAAAAATAAGTATTATATGGATTTAGAATTTGACAACCAAGTATTAATGTTATAGTAGGTATTAGTACTTATTGACTATTTTATTCTGTTCTACACAGGTGGAATGTTGTGGTTTCCAGTTATATTTTTCTGAGGCGCCCATTTTATTCAACGGTAGCAACGCATCTGTGACCAACTGTTGAGTCTTATTCAAGCTCTATATAAAGGACAAGTTCAAGTAGCATAAATAAAAAAATATTTGGAAAGATATTACTTACTGTCTATTTTAAATGTGATCGAGTTTATTTAGTTCAATAAACGTTTGCACAGTCACAAATCGGGTATTATTGAGTATTATAGGTATTTAAAGACAACAATAGTTTATGTCTTTAGTATGGATTGTAAAAATTTGGAAAAATGTAAATGCAAAAAAAATATTACAAGACTACAGCATCGCTCGTAAATCTATTCCACATGATTTCTGTATTTTTTTTAAATGTTTTTCCAGCACAGAAATCCTAAAATAGTAAGTACCTTTATAAGTACTACTTTTTAGTTAGTCCTACCTATTTCATACACGACAATAACGAATGCCATATTCTAAGCATGTGGGCTTCCAATAATACGATATCGTTAGATGCAGCTTATAATGTTTTTCTTCCCCACAATGTAGTGGGAAGGAAAGCAGGTTTATTTGATATAACTTAAATTGAGACTTGTGTCTTTTCCACAACAGTACGTTCATTTTCATTCGCAAAATCGGCATTTTTAGAGAAAATAATCATACGCGGATTTTACATAATTGTGTAAATATACTTCCTGCTCTTACTGCCACAGTAAGAGGTCCTTTTTTATACTACCCACATACTTTGATAGTCTCAGACTTGTTAGTTAAAACATTAAATTATTTACTACCCTACTAGATCTAGACAGGGGTTCCTCCCATTAGCTTCTCAAGGGCTAGTTGGTCACAAAACATTATGACAACTTGTACAATAATGTGTAATATTGTATTCTGTAGGTATTTAAGTACAGTGCCGGCCAATTTCTCCCCCTAGTTGATGAATTTCTAAGGACTGAATACATCACGCGATCCATTAATTGTGTCAATGTGTACGAATATCAAGTTAAAAGAAACTTTCATACAAAACTGTGCAATGATGATCTTCTTGTTGAATTTTAAAAAATCCACATTAAGTTTTTCAACTTCCAACACCTTTTATAGAGGATTAGACTCAAAGATGAAGTAACTATGAAAAGAACGCAATCTGTTACAGTGGCAATAAGAGCGACGGCAAAAACTCACGTTCAATAAAAACGTACTCGTATGTAGTCCAGACTCAAAGATAATTCACGGGATAACACCGCAGTTCATTACAACATGTTACAGTTTCAAAAATAGCTCTTCTTTTATGTTGATAGATGTGCTGGCGCTGCTAATCTCACTTTCACAATTTCCCAGCTGCTATTTATTTGTAAACAAAAGTGTGAAATAGTTTCAAATTCAATTCAAATTCAAATTCAAATAATTTATTTCGCTATGAGGTGATTACACACGCTTAACGAAAGTCTAGGTAACTACAAACTACTTAATGCTATTCTAAACTGATTAATATAAAGCAAAGGATGAGCTATTTATCCTTGAATGAATAGCTAATCCTACACAGGTGCCTAACCTGCCTTATGGCTAATTTACAATAATTACCTACCACTAAGCTAAGCTCTAAGTCACGATAGACTATCTACCTGGTCATCGGCTTAAGGAAGAACTTACAATATTCTTATCCTATGCCCTAGTGTAGGCCGAGAGAGAAAAAAGCCGGAGGAAAAAACTCTCGGTACTCTTTTAAAATTCAAATTAATTTTTACAGAAAAATGTACAGTATGACCATGATATGATTAGGACAGACACGAGACAGCCAATCGTGTATGCCAAGAATCACCCCATATGCCACCTGCTTACAATATTTAGTATAATTAATACAAAAGCATAGTGATAGCCTGTCAGAGTTTAATTCAGTCCCATGCCTTCTTATCATCCAAATACTCCTGAATATTATAATAAGCTAAATTTCGGTTTACAAGGTCACACGGATGCTGTCTGGTTCGGCTAGATAGTTTGGTGATGCATGTTTCTAAGCTTACATCACCATGTTATTTTACCACATTTGGATGTCCAGTAATACATACATTACTGGCAGGCACGATAAATACCGCAAATAAATAAACTGTCATCTTAAAATCATGTCTGCCTATATATTTTATAATATGTGTTATTTGAAATATCTACACCTACATAAATTTAAAAAAATAAAGCTAGAGACTTAAGTCAATACTATTTATCTGATTGTTAAAGTTTCGAAAACTCTAGGATTTTCAAAGATAAGATAAAAATTAAACCTAAATCGCTAAATGTTATGATCACCATAATTATTATTAACTATTGTGCACATGTTTACTCTTGGAATGGAAGGGCTATGACCAGAGTCCACTATGCTGACCAAGTGCGAATTAGCAGACAGTATGGAGATCCACAAAGTGCTTTTTGATGAATGTGTCTTTCATCAAAAAATTTTTTCATTCATTTTTTCTTTCTTCTTTCATTCATCACAACCCTTTCTTTGCCCCTCTGTTGGGCACGGGTCTCTTCCCAGAATGGGAGGGATTAGGCCTTAGTCCACCACGCTGGCCAAGTGCGGATTGGCCGACTTCACATGAAGGCGATAACATTATGATGAACTCTCAGGCATGCAGGTTTCCTCACCATGTGTCCTGCACCGTTACAGCAAGTGACATTTAATTTCTTAAATCGCACATAACTTAGAAAAGTCATTGTTCGGTGCCGCTTGGGTTTGAACCCGGACCGCTCGAGTGAAAGGAGAGTTCGATTGCCACTGGGCTGTCACCGCTTAAGCCAGTCAGTTCGCCAGTCTTTATCAGAGCAGAATTCAAAAGCCGTTCCCGGTAATAGATTATCGCAAATGGAATTAGTAGATAAAGGGGCCCGAAATCAATTCTTCAATGGTTTTAGCTGAGTAAAGTTTTGAAACAATTCCCTCTAGCGACCTTTTCCGCGCGATCGCTCGGCCCGGGTCAGGAGCTCTATTTTAGAATCGCTCGTGAATCTTAATCGCTCTACTGCTACTTATTATCGTTAAATAGAAACAATACCCGTACTATTTAGTCTATTTCTCAGCCGACGAGTTTTTAATACCGCTAGGTACATTCTCGTTACTCAAAAATACGAAGTTGCCCTTGTCGATCGTGATATATACCTACTCGTAATTTTTCGCACGTCAGGCGGCAAGCGATTCAAAAATAGAACTCTTGACGTGCAAGATTTCACCGCTAAATGTTCGGCGGGGTCCGAAATGGTCGTTCAATAAGAAAGGATTTATTGGTATCTAAGTTCCCTCCTTCACAATTATGGTGTAAAGTTTAAATTCGATACGACATTTAGACGGGATCATTCAAACAATTCTCGTTAATTCTATTGAAGGCTTTTGAGCATTTCCGCTATTCTCAAGTGGATCTCACGTTTCAGTCGTGATACTTTAATGGAATTTTAATATGACTTACCGTTGAAAATGTTTCACGGAATTAAAAGAAAAGATTGTATTGAAATATAATTTAAGTTTCCTTTTAGTAGATGAGCTCTCAGGCATAAAAATAACTTGATACCTAATAATATGATGCCCTGTTATTAAATAAGCTTTGTACAGTGCATAATAGATTTTTGATATCAAATTATTTCTAAGAACTCTTCTATTTCACAGATCAGTTATCACTTAGTTGTTCTTTTTTATCTGTTTGTTCTGAAAGCAGTAGGTAGGCACCGTTAAGAATGTAACTCATATAGAAATATGAGTGCAATGAATGGAATAATTCAAGCAGAGCAGCACAGCCTTTTGATAAAGATAAGTGAAAAGACTAAAATGAAACGTCTCTCTGAATAGCCTCAGAGATGCGCCGGGGAAGCCTAGAATACAGTCAAGAACATCTTGAATGAGCATTCGCGACCCACTGAGCTGTTTCAAAGTTAACACGAACCTATTTTTTATGATAGCAAACTAGCATGCAGCACTACCTATCCGCTTAATATATAAATGGGAATGTGTGTTTGTTAGTTTTTCCTTCTTCTCCGCCTCAATAGAATAATGGCTCGACGTTAGTGTATAGATGTAGTATAGGGACTGGAGAGTGACATAGACTTATTAACTTGAAAAATTGCATGGGTCCCGTGAAATGGACACAACACTGAAATAATCGTTGATAGCTATATCGGATTACGATTAAAGATTATTTATTTCTCATTATGACCGGCCGGGCTAGATTTTGATTAGAGTAATCTTTGGTGTTTCTTTCCATTGATAAACTTATTATATATTGACTCGTAGACGTAAAACGATTTGTCGCGGACGAAGCCGCGGGGAAAGATAGTATACCTATTATAAAATGTGGTATAGATCTCGACACTATTATTACTACTAACTACTAATACTTACTACTAACCATTCCCGTGTAAAAGTCGGTTTTCAATTAATAATTATCGACACTCATTCTAACATTTAAGAGATGGTGTTAACGATAGTACGACATAAAGCGTGTTTCAGAATTTCAAATGGTTTTATCGCGGACTTGTCCTTCCGATCCTCTATGGTTCAATATCAATATGACCTACAACGTATCTGATTATTTAAATATAGAAAGCACTCAGTTAATACTGCGATGCAAAAGCTACTGTAATTAGGTACGTTAAGAAGAAAGTGAACACTTATTACTACACTTTAGCAGTTATTTCTTCTTTAAACGAAAGTAGAAATGACTGGTACCACTTGCATCAATATTGATTATTTGGTCCTGCAAGTAAGAAGCTTAGATGTAAATAGTATGCCTATGTATATTCCTATTTCTTTTCTTTAAATCATATCTAGTCCGCTTATTCTCATCTCATCCTCTCTAATGCGCTGCCGGCTCAGCGAACCTTTATTTCTTGTTTAATGTACTGGTGCTTCATAACTTGATGCGCAAGTGTTCAAGCACGAACGAATGTACGTAATTCTCGTTGTATAATAATGCTGTAATACGATCTATCTCCGCCCCGTTAAGTCTGCTTGGTTGCTCGTAAATGTCAGCTTGTTATAATGTCGGTAAGGAGATAAAAAAAGATTATTATCATTTTTTATTTTATTTGAAGCTTTTCCTTAAATTACGTGGAACCGTTGTATTTTTTATGCAATTAAATCGTTATTTTGTACTTAAAAGTTTTACCTACTATTTCGCAATAAAAGTACCTGACTATATTTTGATTATTCTTTTTATCTTTGGTAGAACATACATTGAAGAAGGTCCCATATCGCTGCGACCCATAGACGTGAGCGTGATGGAGAATGAATGGTCGAATGTTCGACAATAGGTTACCCAGTAACCCCTCCATTAATTCGCATTGGAGCAGCGTTTTGGAGATTACTCTAAACTTTCCGCAGCTGTGTCTGTTGGAAAGACCCGTGGCCAATAGGGACATTATATGAGTTGTAGCTAGATAATATAGGTTGTAACTAGCTGGCTAATTTGAATTGTAGAAATAATACTAATGAAGGACAACATTGATATTGACAATAATTATATAGGACATTAATTTATCACTGACTCTTATTAGTACTATTATTTCTATTAGTTCATACTATCTACATACAAATCTACTCATAGACTTTATTACTTAAAGATTAATTATTATTTGGAAATGTAAAAAAATTGCATTTCCAAATAATAATTTTCTAATATATTATTAAATGCTGATAAAGATTTCTATTTCTATTCCTAAAGGTTTTTTGTAATAAAGTAAAATAGTAAACCTTAAAATTATTGTTCGTACCAGAATTCTTAAAGAGGCACACATTTACAAAACCCCAAGCATTTAGGAAATAAAAATAACCCAAATACTTCCCGAGTTCCATTGTGGCTGCAAAATTTTCAATCTAAATTCAGTCCAAAGAAAGTAACTTCTCAAACATTTCGACAAGTAATAAAAGTATGCTAAATTTCCATAGAACTTTACTGAGACGAAAATAATAAATTCATGATTGATAGATGTTTAGGGTCATGCTATTGGCTTTTAAACATTTTATTAGATGAATTAATTGATTGAGTAATTATAGTACGAGTATTAATTATTGGCGGCAACGTTCTATTTTTTTGTACATGTATGTACTCGTAGCAGCAGTGACATGTCTTTTTTCGGTCGCTGACATTAGATATATGTTTCTATGTTTCTACACAAAATACGCAATGGATTGTGCTACTGTTTATGACCAAAATTGTCTATGACTGTCTTGTTTGGAGAAGTACCTAGCAAACAGTCCCTTTCCAACAGGAACACCGTTTTTGCTCCGATCGAACTCTGTATGAAAATTCTACCTTCTAATAAATGTCTTCGTATCGTGCTCATATCATAAAATTTTTGAGTTCTTGCTATAATAACAGTGTGTTAGCATAACACGGGTAAAATATATATGCTAATAAGTATCATAGACGAATGATGGTGGATGTATGTTCAATTCATTGCTTGTATGAGCTACTGGAGGTCACATTTTGTTTACTAGACTATGACGGCAATGCGATATGAATATTTGTACATTTAATATTGACTAAGCGCGTGATTGCTCTAGTTTGAACCACTGTAAATAGCAATATGTAAAAAGTTCTTTTTCTCATAGATTGTAGCCCAACGAACAGGCAGATTGGTCATGGCAAGTGGTTACGTCTTTGGACAATAAACAAAAAAGGAGGCATAAATGCGTCATCAAACCAACACATAAGCAAGGAAGTTTTTTTTTTAAATCGACGAGTAAGCCTAGAATTTGTACCTTTGCCCCACAGGATGGAGGGGTAGGTAAATCACTATATGACAATTGGTGCCCTCTTGTGCACAATGGAAACTACTGATGGCAATGTTCAAATATAACAACATAAACACAACATCACGCCTATATTTCCCCGAAGGGGTAGACTAAGGTGTGTAGTATACCCACTTTATGCCAGTTATTTATTTATTTACAAAAATTTACCGCTAACTTTACAGGTCCGTCCCTACTGCGTTAGTGTAAACATAATCAGTTACGGGCAACATATACACTATACACATATAAAACACACACAGAAAATAAAACAAAAACACACACAGAAAATAGAACAATCTCTCACTCACTCACTGATCACCGCGTCACTGGGTCGACACACATTATGTTTAGGTCCTATGTGATAGGTGGTGCTGGTGAGCCTATTGTCATACGACGAGCAAAAATCCGAGCTACTGTACAGTTATTTCCTGATCTGCCGAACCCAGGACTTCTAGCTTAGTAGCTGTAGCTGTAATAACTTTTGCGACCACTACACCAACGAATATTCGCCTACTAACTCTACTAAAAGATAAAAGCCACAAAATTATAATGCAACTCCATGATAAGCTAAAGGGCGGAACTCGTCTGTAAAGCAATAAAATACTCTCAGTACCGCTTCGTTGAATGTGCAAATTACGTGTAGAATTTATTCCATTTGCCGCGTAAATCGCAAATAATAGTATTGTGATGTGACTCGAGCGGTGTTAACCTGTTACATCAACAATGCAGGTTACATTTACATATCGTTATTACGAGTATGTCTCGGTCCATTGCAATGTCTCTTTGCAAGTGTGAATTAAATCTGTTAACCTCTATACCACTTACCGCAACCCTTTCTTTGTTCCACTATTGGGCACGGGTCGCCTGTGGTAATGGAAGGGTTAGGCCTTACGCTGGAAGTATTTCATCTACCGGCGTTGTACCAAAGCCTTTACACATAAATATCTTCACCGGTCGGGGTCGAACCCGGGACGGGTTCGGCAGTCAGGGTCACTCACCTCTGCGCTACTGAGTCTTCGTATACAAGTAAGCTAAGGTAATCTAAAATAACATACAAGTAACCTTAAAAAATCGCTTGATGTTACGGAATCCGGATACGGAACGTGTGCGAGTCCCATTCCTATTTGACCAGTTTTTTTTTATTTCACTTGGAACGGTCGTACCCACTCCTAGCCCGTATGTTTACACATCGCGAAGCTGCTCTCATTCAAACGTGCCATAAAATATGTTATAACTCACACGATATTTATTTATGAGCTGTTAGTAGATTTATCGATCACTCTAATTATACGTTACGCATTTCAAATTCCTGTATCGCGATCGACCTACTGAACTCGATAAGAGTAAGTTTTTAGAATATTCTAACTTTTATTATGCTATCAAAGGGTGGGCATGTTTTTTAAATCATACTTAAGTGATAAAAAATTAAGAATAGGTGAAAGTTGGGTGAATAACACACCCTTCGGGAAATACTGGGGTGATTTTAAGTTGTGGAATGTATATTTATAGCAAATTCAATTCGTTTTGCTTGTCTTATAGCTCATAAATTTGAGTAGGTATCTATCAAAACCTAACTGGAACACAAAATATGAATTATACCAACTTATACAGCACATAGATAACAGTATTTGGTATATATTCCCCAAAAGTCGATTTGGTTCGACCCTCATCGGATAAAAACGGGTTTTACTGTTATTTTATCTGATACTTTTATTTGATTGACTCGAATGAACAAGCAGTTTCTAATTTCTTCTGTAACTTCTTCAAACTACGTGAAAACTATAAGAAGAGTTCGGTTCTTTCCAAACAAAAACCATTAAAAATTGAGCTCCAGTCAAAAGGAATATCTTTTCATTTTAATAACTTTTGAAATATCAATAAAAGAAACTTTCGTTTATTCTACTTTAATTACCTTTTAATTGTATCCGCGTTTGGGAAGCTTTATTTTATAATTTACTAGTGGACGCCGTTTAGTTTTTCATGTCCATACATTTATTATAACTTATTCTTGCCTTCTTCTTGCGTGGTGGAGTATGCTCTAGACCTCCCCCAGCCTGTTGGGGAGACTCTTGCCCAGCAGTAAGACATCTATGGCTGTGCTATTCTTGCCACAATAAAAATTCTTCGCCTCTATTTTTTTTTATTCACGATATCGTACATATTCAACTGTGTAAATGATTTAATTTCAGACTAATGTGACATATTAAACTAATTTTTACACTTTCAAATAAAAAAGTATTGGTATTTTTATTCCCGATTAGGTATGCAAAAATAATTTACAATCAAACGAGCATAGTAATGTTCGATTGTAATTATGTGAACGATTTGATCGAAGTGATTGACAAGTTGTAGCAACGCCTACTCAAAAGTCTTCCACGTAATTTTTAGATCAGGTATGTTTTATTTTAAATAATTTTTTAAAATTGCAACACTGACGCAGCCCTACTCCAAACTGTCTATCTGTCATGGCCGCGTTCAGTGTCTCGGTCCTGATATCTCTCATTTAGTTTAGATCATATTATGTTTGTTTCATATTTCATGGGTGGGTTACATAATGCAATATGTTTAAGGGAGGGAGATTATTAATCACTTCGATCAAATCGTTCACATAATTACAATCGAACATTACTATGCTCGTTTGATTGTAAATTATGTTTCACGAATTGATCGAAGTGATTGACAAGTTGTAGCTGTTTAGAGACAGATTTCAGAAATATGAAACCTATCTTTTAAAGAAATAAAATACCTTGTGGTATGTAACTTTATTAACAAAGTTAACAAAAGGTAGGTAGTTTGTCCTTTTTGGTAGTAATTTAATACAAAAGTGATGTAAATAACACTAGTGTAAATTGAACAATTTTGTTTTTGATTTATGTTAAAAAAAAAAAATTTACTACAAAAATATAAAATAATGTAATGTAGTTAATTAACTGAGTTTTCTCTTTATTATAGATCATTTCCTGCAGACAGAATCAATTGCAAATTATTTCGAATGGTTTACAATTACGTATTTATGTTACAATAATTTATCAAATATACAAGAGGAATCACTCCAGACCGCAGTGTTTCGAGTGCTATCGACACTGAGAACCAGATACGAACTGCAGCATGTCGGGTGTTGTGTCTATAACCACTGTTAAGAAATTTCTTTAATATGTAGGTACATTGATTTAATCTTTATGCTAATAATAAAATAACATATAATAATATGGAGTATGTATATAAAACGATTGTTAGTAGTACGTAAGGTATTTGTGGCATTAATAAATGTCTATTTTCATTAAAACTGTTCTGCTGATAATCTAATAAAAAGTTGTTTAACACTTATAAAACGTTTATTAGTATTGCATAAGATACTTGTGGTATTAATAAAGGTCTCTCTTTAGGCACCGGACGTACAAAAAAATATGGAAGTTTCAATAGAGGTTGGTACCTATGTATTTGGTTTGGAGGTTATGGTTATGTCAGAAATTGTATCTACGTTTTAATAATTTCATATGGATGTTTGACGTTTTTATTAATGACGATTACCGATAATAATTCTAACAAACTTATCTAATTTAATTGTTAAGTGATTCAAGGTAAGTAAAATAGCTGGAAAATTCCTGCTATTTTTACCTATGTATCCGATGCGCTGCGACTAACGCAAACAAAGCTAATGTTTTCATAATGGTGTTCCAAGTGAAAATTTTTAAATTATAGTTTAATTTATAGGTTAATTTTGTAATTATAGTTTAGCTAGTTTGAAGATTTAAGTTAAATCAAATTTGTGAAAGTTAATATTGAAAGTAATATTCAGCTTTTTTTTTTTTTTTTTAAATATTGTTAAGTAGAGAATAATAACCTCATATAACTATAGACATGTTTACTAAAGTCAAGATTTTACAAATCCATAATGTTTGTAATTAAATACACCAAATAAAAACCAAGGGAATCTGAGCCTTTTTATTTATATAAGAGTACCATATAACTCGCGGCACCACTAAGCAATTTGTGAAGTTTATGGGGCAGTCTGGAGAAAGATATTAATAAGACCCATAATGATAATGATAATGATAGAAAACATGGGTTGAGATGGCCAGTATGGTACATACTATCACAAGCTTTATCGTGTATCAGTTCTTGCAACATTCTTAAAACTAAAGCAGAAGCTTTATCAAATCCTCTCATTTTAAACCGAATGCACCAACAGCGGAGGCTCCAGGATGCAGGACGCATCCGGGACATGTAAGAACATTATGTAGAACATTAACATTATGTAGAACATTAACATTAAGAACATTAAGTGCTGTGGTCTGCGCGTGTTAGTTATATCAGGAATGCAAAAACTGTGTTGTGTGTTCCACTATATTTTCAAACTTTAAGAATTATACAATCGGCCTCGGTTTCTACTCGTATATATGATGCAAATATATTTTGTGTCATTTGTATTCATTGCCATACTTATCTCTCGAAAAATATTAACTACTTATTAAAATGAGGGTACTAGGCTGTAGCGACCCCATTCGATTTATACATTAAGCTGTAAAGTCGTAATAATATCATTAAATTTGTATGTAAAACCAATCGTAATAATGTGTGATCACACTTATAAAAATTGGTTGCAAACACTAAACTGCCTTAGTTCCAATTCATTAATGTGTAGTGATTTTTCCTTATTTTTTCAATAACTAAAATATTGTTTGTCATTCGAGAATGAACCCCGTCCATTTATTGACGCATCAAAATTTATTTTGAAAATCATAACAGCGAATTTGACTAACATTATGTTATCAATACAATAAAATACAAACAATCTTTATTTGTACACCGATAAATAACATGTTACAACAACAAATTACAATTAGGGTATACAAAAAAGACGGCAGTTATTTAATCTCTAAAATATCAGTGTGTAAAGTTTTTGTAATAAAAATGATTTATTTATAAGAATTAAATTGGATTGCTGAGAAACAAAATAAATATGGTATTCCAACGATTTGGTGTATAACTAATAATACTGTATATGATTACTGTATACAGTATAATAACACCGTCTCTCAATTGACATTTTTGAAATATTGAATGTTTTTGTTCGTGAGATGAATAAGTACGAATGATGCTTTATGTTTTTAATTTTATACATGATACCCAGAAATTAATCTTGGTTGTAAGCAACTTTTTTCGAATTTAAGTTAATTATAAATCCGAGACTTCTAGAATTTAAGCGATAAATCAGAAATTCTAATAATTGCTAAAGAGATCTATTGAATTTGTCATCACTGTTTAAAACAGAGGTTATATTATACAAAAAACAATAAATTAATTGTGTATATATTCCATTACTGATTTGTGTACCACATTCCGGATGTTAAAGAATGGAACGAGGATACCGTTATATATATGTATATATACCGTTATAGATACTTGAATCTCAGGTATTTATATAGTAGTATAAAGTGTATGAACAGTTAAAAAATATATAAAATAGCAGTCTAACGTATATCGAAGTCATAAAGTAAATTATTATTAATATTTTTGAAGCCAATAATTTTCCATTTTCAAGTGATCTACTACAATAAATTAAATATTAGATTAAATATTTAATATGAATCGTTTATCACCATTCGGTTAAGACCATAAATACTATAAATGCGCTTTATATGAACCCATTTTTAACAAGCGATCTAAAGCATTATGGTAAACAATTGCTTCTTGCTTTGATTTATAGTAAACACTTCAAATTAAAGTTTGTAAAAGAGTAGGTATTAGTGGAAAATGGTATTTCATAACCTTATATCCCATCCAGTATGACTGGACTATTAATATAAAATCCGATGTCTGCCAGCATATCGTAAGTCATCATACCTCGTAGTCAGCTACCTGCGGCAGGGTCGGCGCAGTTTAGCTGCGGCGGCGACGGCTCCAGCGGCGACGGCTCCGGCGGCGACGGCTCCGGCGGCGACGGCTCCGGCGGCGACGGCTCCTGGCGGTGGACAGTCCTGTTCGGCTGGCGCAGGCCCGCTGTTAAAGTCGACAGCATCGCTGCTGGCTGATAGCGCCCTACATCGTGGTTGTTGGCCGTTCGATGTAAGGATTTTGGAGTTTAAATTGCAAAAGAGTTAGTCCGACTGTGGGTAGATTTAACATTTCTTATTTTCTGTTATATTTTTCTATGATATCTCTAGGATTTAAGACTAGAACGGATGTGATTAAGGCATATCTAGTATTAGTTTCATAAAATGAGCATCGCAAAGGCGACAGGCATTTTTATTCTCAGTATAAATGAATCGGCGTGCACTAAAACGGCTAAAGCAATCCCCATTTGTTTAAATATCAACAAAGAGGCACCTTGGCCTCTGGGTCAAGGTTTGGTGGCGGCAAAAAACAATTTTTGGGTAATGTGTACTCTGATAAAATTTTAT
Source organism: Carterocephalus palaemon (assembly GCA_944567765.1). Taxonomy (NCBI): domain Eukaryota; kingdom Metazoa; phylum Arthropoda; class Insecta; order Lepidoptera; family Hesperiidae; genus Carterocephalus; species Carterocephalus palaemon. The sequence continues at coordinate 4,186,478 of OX155643.1, read as the reverse complement.
CCTTGAAAAACCTTTGGTTTATCGATTAAAAGGGTTTACCCTTTTAAAGTATAGATTGCCAGCGAGTGGCGACATCCTTATGAGTCGCAGTGACCAAATTAATTTTAAATTTCAGTACCTTCAGTATAGCAAATTTTCAACGCCTTTGGGCGTGGCCTCTGCTGGGTCGGCAGGGGCTGGCGCTGGCTGCTCCGCTGCGGCCTCCTCGACACCCGCCAGGGCCTCCTCCGGCTCGCGTGAGGCTAGCCGTCCCTGGGGACGCGACCGCTGGCAGCACAGAGCACGGGCCCGGCCGGGATGAATCCGTCATGGGTTCATCGTACTCATACTTGTATAAGTATGGCACATCTGCGACATATGCAGACAACACAACCAAAGAGGTTTATATAAATACCCAAAAAGGGCAGTATGGCAAAACCAAAGAGGTTTATAAATAAATACCCAAAAGGGCAGCATGGACCCGCCAGGGGTTTATCGTCATCATACTTGTATAAGTATGGAATATCTGCGACATCCGCGAACAACATTACCGGATAGTTATATAGTTATAATAATATAAAAACCCACGAGGGCTATATAAAAAACTTGTAATAAATTATTTTTAACTTTCTCCCTAAGGCGTGTGAAGACTTGAGCACGTAAACGCTGAATGAGAGATATCAGGACCGAGACACTGAACGCGGCCATGACAGATAGACAGTTTGGAGTAGGGCTGCGTCAGTGTTGCAATTTTAAAAAATTATTTAAAATAAAACATACCTGATCTAAAAATTACGTGGAAGACTTTTGAGTAGGCGTTGCTACAACTTGTCAATCACTTCGATCAATTCGTGAAACATAATTCTTACCATGTACTTAAAACTTATTTTGTTGTAGCTATCTATCACAAATTAAGTTATACTTGCTATATAAAACCTTAAATTTTGGCGCTCTTTTTCTATTGAATATAAAAGCAAACTAAATTGCCATCACGTAAAAACGTTCAAACCGCGGCAACGTAGATAATACCCATTATATTGACTTGACCAAGCACTTTACCCCGGGAAAATAGTATTATCTACTGAAGACCATCGCACACGAGATAAGCTATGTTCCAGGATTATGATATTGTTTGATAAAGATTTAATCTCAAAGAATTTTATGACGTAAATTTCCGAGCGAATAATGAGATAATGTACGAAAAATTATTCAATCATCTATACTATACAGTTTTCTTTCTAAAACTAATACCTACCATACGAAAGACAATAGCTTCGAATTTATAAAGAAAACTTAAGACAAGTGACGCAACTCATTCGCGGGTAATCCAATTGAATGTAGAACAGCGGACGGCGAACAATTTTCTAAGCTTTCCTCTTTAATTTCTTTCCTTATTTTTATTTTCCGATCTTCTCTTTATTGTTTCCTTTATCTTTTCTCTTTCCTTTTCCTTTTCTAAGTAAGATGTATACGTATATCATCCGCATTACTTGGCTGCTATACGGTATTGAATGAAGGAAGAATTTGTATTGCAACACGAGTATGAAGACCACCCACGAAACCGTCACTTCACAAACGACATAGTCGCGGCAGGTCTCGCTGTGCCACCAAATACAAACTCTAGGTCCCTAACTAGGTCATTTGTTACTATTTTTATGATATGTCTATAATAGATCGTCCCTGTAGCTCGGGACCAGAATAGTGCTACGGTAGTAGTACGGTAGAATAGCTGCCTGTCGTAAAAGGCGACTAAAAGGGGACTGGGGTTGCGGGCGGTGAGAGGGGGAGCTCGAACCGTCCATCATGTAACCCCGGGAAAGACGACGCTGTTTGTGGCTGCACAGCGGCGTAAACCGGGAAGAGCCCGTCTTGGGCGCAGCGCCGGAGGGCACCGGCGCGTTCTACGAGAGATCCCGGAGCCCTCCTGTAGCGCTGGAGTAGGCCACTGAGCGGGTTTTAGTGGGTGAAAGCCCCGCATAACCCGGCGTCGCTCCTATGACGTCCATTTCAAGGTTTCCCATTAGTTAAAAAAAGGTAGGTACCTTTAATAGATAGTATAGATAAGATGTAAATAAATTATATATTTTTGTTACATGCACACACGAGTATAGCTGGCATCATAGATAGAAAGTACCTACATAATTATGTAGTTTTTACGTGTTTCCGTGACTACATAAATAAAGTTCTGGAGCTACACAGACGCGATCCATGGGGAGATAATTCAATTCAATGCAGCCTGCTGTGCCAAGCAATTCGATAAGCATTCCTTTTAATGCAAATATGGGATGGTTTATTTAATTGTTAAGAAGGTCGTAGGTACAGTGCTTAATAGCATTGCGTACTGAAGTTATGGTACCGCAGGACTATTATCATAATAACCTATCTAATTGAATCCAAATATTCAAGAATTACAGTCAAATTTTGAATGCTCAGCGATAACTAGTTCAAATAAATAAGTCTTAGGTAGGTATTGAAAAGGAGAAGTGGAAGTAATGACGCTTACACACCGCGAATCACTTTGAATTGGCCTCTAGAGAGACGAGGAAAAAAATTAAAACGAGTGTGCTTTAGACCACAGTAGTAAAACTTCTTCAACATATATTTTTTTTGAATGAGAAAGAGAAAAAAAATGCGCGCGCACTGCTTCCTATTGCTCCTATAGTGTGACACTTGCACTGTCTTAGATATAGATTTAACTAGAGTCTTAGATATACGAAACGTAACTGGCTATTGTGATGTAAAAGGCATAAAAAGGACGATCTGAGATTGATGGATGATAGGTAACACTTTTGTAAAATAAATTGTTGCTACAAGAATCGTTTATACATTTTTAATAATTCCTGAGAATTCCTCACTAACCCGAGGCTATTACATTGGCGACGAGGATGGGATACACACCTTACAGTACTCACCTCTGTTTACCCCATCGGGGAAATATGGATGTGAAAGGGTGTGTGAAGGTATGTTTTTTAATCACTAAATAAGTACATATAGGTTATGTATTGACGAGGATTTCATATTTGATTACTGTCATAACTTGTCTAAAAGTAATCTTCTCCGTTAATGCAGAAGCCAGCTTTATTATTTTGGATGTTACGCACAATCACCTGCGACGGGCGTAAACATAAAAGCGCTCTGCGGCTAAAGTGGGGATGGATTATCTACCCACGCAAGCACCATATTAACTACCTGAAATATCAATTTTATATCAACTGGTTAAATTGTATTTGAAAAAAATTGTGTGTTTTTATATATATTTCTTTTGTACGTGTGTGTTTGCGGGCTGTCAGCTAGTAGGTATAATATAAGATATTTATACATCCAGTGTATACACCCGTTAAATCCTTTGAAAAAAAACATCGTTGTAGAAGTGTACATTATTTTTTGACGATTTCTGCACGAAATTTAAAAAAAATACGTGTTTTAAATCACTACAGTAGGTAGGTACTATGCGCTAAATTAGTAAATTGTATTAAATGCCTTGTATAGGTTGCTACGCTACGATCCTTAAACAAGGTAGATAATTTAACATTTAATGACTAAAACTGTGTAATGTTAATGAAATCTGCACATTATTATGTATATTGAGTACATAACAATAAAACAACACAAAGTACATAATATAACTCTACTTCATAAGAAATTTTGATTCAGATTTTCACCACTTAGTAAATAGGTACCACATTTATCGAAAATGTAACGGAACATTATAAACATTATAATATACAACAATGTAATATAATTAATTGTATCAGGCGTTACTTTGCGGAACTCCATTATTACAAACCAAGAATTAATCTACTTTGCAACAATCCGGGAACCATCGCAAAGCACTTTGCGATTAACCATCGTAGAGTCTACTTACCCAGAGGATGCCTTGTTTTGGGGCGAAACACGTGTTGGTGTGTGTATGTTGGTGTGGGTATTCATTTATCGCATGTGCATGTTTTCCTGCGTGGGAGGCAAGGAGGTGCTACGTGCATGAAAGTATACATACCTACATCACCATACGTTTTTGTTCGCGGATTGTTGCAAAGTAGATTAATTCTTGGTTTGTAACAATGTAATACTTGAGTTGATAATGGTTCTAGTGAAACTGGAGATACTTCAAAATCGTGTTTGGGAAATCGCCAACCACAACACCAGGGTATAGGTAATTATTACTATTATTACTATTACGGATTACTTTAACTAAATCCCATGTTATAATATAGACGAGTTAAAAACAGGAACTGTATAACCACGGTATAACTAAATAAAAGTAAGAATTGTCTCGTCATTTTACGACAAAAGAGCGTGCACCAGGCATAAATGCGCACGCTACCTGCGAGAGAAGCCAGGGGGATTACACAGTGATAAAGTACGCGAAAATAGGTCGCTTGTATAAGGCAACGGAAAATAATTTATGAATTCACCTGTTTATGAAAAGGTACCATGTTGATTCGGGCGCTCGTTGTTTTCTCCTAAATTAATTTGCCCTGCTCTCGGCGTAGATAATTTTCAATATCTGCTGCTCGGCTTTTGAACCTTAACATTAAATCGATGCTCCGTATATATTGAAATTAATGTTTACGGATCCAACGGTCTTAATACTTAAAAAAATTATGATAAAAATTATTCTGATTAATTTATTTTTCACTATGTATACTATACCTACGCTAGTTAAATATCATTCCGTCTATCACCGGTTGAAAAGTTGATGTTATCGAGACGTACGGAACAAGAAATAGCTAATTACTCTTTTTTAAATTCACAATTTATTAAATTTGATTTATCAAATTATACCGGCCAAACACACGTCTAGGAGGCAATAACGAACTCTCTCAGAAATATAAGGTTAAGAACGCACGTCAGTCAAAAAAGGCTGTCGTCTTTCGATGTACCCTCAAACAGGCCAAAGTCATATCCACTAGGTATTTTTAACTCCCTTTTTAACTCCCGTCTCATTTTTTAACTTCACTTTTACACAGTAGCAACTTTCACCTTATTAGGTAAGTAATAACAGTAAGCAGACCCATTCTACGGGGAACTATTCTATGAAAATTACTCGTAAAAGCTTTTAGTACATGAAGTTGATGTCTGCTGAAACGTGACCTCAATGGCGGAGACCGAGTGGGCGTTGTTTGCATTATATTCCATTTCAAGTAACAGTGGCCATGGGATTTGCCAAATAACTTTTAAACGCTATTATAATAAGTACATACAAATACTCCTGCTACTACGAGAATATTGTGTAAATATATACACTGTTTGGTAACTACGCTGATTCTCAAATAATATTTTTTTTATTTCAAGTCAAAAATAAAGCGCAAATTTTTAACCGACTTCGAAAAAAGAAGGAGGTTCTATGTTCTACTGTTTGTATTTTGTATGTATATATTTTTTAATGAATGTACAGGGCTAAATATGTATTTTATTAACATATTTTGATGGTTTTTTGTGTTCGACAGAACATACATTGAATATGGTTCCAAATAAATTTCATTAAAATAAAATATCAAACCTACCCAAAAATATCATACCTCTGTCTTGACTGTACGTTTTTTCCATTATTTAATTGATTAAAAAGAAAATTCTTTTAAAATCACCTTAATCGACAAATTTAATTGATGTTTTCAGATATCTAGAAAGTGTTTATAAGAAAAAATACATGGGCATAGTTTAAACCCTTTTCTTTATAAATATGAATGAAATATTAAAATCGGACCATATTCCACAGAGGAGAAAGGGTCTACGCAAGGACTATTTTTTTAATTTTTACTTAATCCGTTCCGTTTCCGAAGTTCCGTTTGGCGCCCTTTGGGTATGGAATCCTAAAAATATTAACAAAGCTTTTTGTTTCACGCTCAACCTAGATAGCCTGAAACATATCGGCTGGAACGTCTGAGACACAGGAAACGTTAATGACCATGTAAATATTAACATCCACAGATAAACACGATAATATAGTTTACTAAACACCAAAGCGGTAAAATTTCTGACCGCGATCACAACAGATGCCATACAAAAGGAAACTCGACAAGCAGAGGCTTACAAAGACCCCCTTATTTTTTGTTTCTAAATAACGTATCAAAAAGATTCCTTTGTCATGGCGTGAAAATTGGGAAGGGGAAAAATATTTAACAAAGCTTAGAGGCTAACTTTTAGAAGTGAAAATAAAAATTCAGAATTTTAATTTCACATAAGTACAATTTACAAACACCTAAAAAACGCTGGTAATATTCGATTTCGTTTTAAATACCCATTGAATTCTAAAGCGAGTGGAAAACTGAACGTTGAATGGCTAATCGATGTGTACGAGTATGGGCACCTTGGTATTTTATAAATGATCGGAAACGATTTTAAATAACTAGAACTGGTGGTTTTTGCTACAAACGTCCCTATATTATCTATCAAAGGGTCTTGAGAAATGCAGATTTTTCACAGTAAATATCTATTTCAATTATAAATCCCCAAAGTATTAAAAATGATAGTTAATAGTAGATGCATATTAAATTTTATATCGTGAACATATAACACATAACAAAAGATTGTAAAAAAGGGATTGCACCTTTTTGCTGCCATCTGTTTCTAGAACAATAAGGCTTTTTTATGAGTCTCTTTATGGTATCAAAAAGGCCTTCGACTCTACAAATTGATGAGTCTAGTCTACAATCTTGTATGCACTACCTGTGCATTACAAAAAAAGAACACAGAACATTTACCAATCATTTAAAAATATAGTTATTATTTATTATAATAATAATTATTATGATTAACACGGACGCCCAACGAAGCCAGACGGTCGCATCGCTAACGCTACGCCTGCATTTTAGGCATTTTCCCACTTGCACCGTGGACGCGAACCCGTCTACGATCGCAAAATCATACATAGTAGGAAGCAGCCCTAAGGCCTAAGGCGGCGAAGAAAGCTATTTAGGTTTACCCACGCAACAGGTGAATTGCCGATATAATAGCCCGCTTGTCGAGATTGTCGACTATTGTTGATTTCAATACGATATGATTACTACACGTAGCCCGGGTATCAATTTACTTGATGAAGGATAAGGGTAGCTATTGACATTGACTTATGTTAGAATAATAACATAAAACTTAAGATCACGCTTTTGTAGATAACCAAACTAATATTACTGCTCCCCCAGACAAATCTGCTCACGGGGGAGACCGGGCCCAACAGAGGGATGTCTATGGGTTGCAGCTAAGCTAATATCTCAAACCCTAATTAAAACTTTTGCAGCATTATCACGCATATAAATAAACCAAATTGTATATATACGTACATTTATATAAGTACGTAAATTTTAAATACATACAATATCAGGAACGTAACGTAGGTAACTACTAGCACAGGATTATCCTTGTCCACCTACTCTGGCCATCCCAGCTGGCCTTAATGACAGGTAGTCTCCATTAATATCACATCCCGTAGCTAATGTGCCCTTGCCGAGATCAGTCACGCAAGTGTACTAATGTGTGTAAGCGAACTAATTCCATCTATAAGGAAGTACGAGTATTCTCTCCCACATTAGTATGATTGTATCTCACAATTTTTTTTCCTTTTGTTCCATCACTATTGTACATTTTATAAATACATTGAACATTCTACACCACTGTATGTTATTCTTTACTTACAACATTGGGTGTCATTCCAGAAGAATTGCAATGGTTAAGCCGACAGCACTGCATTCTTGATGCTTTTTGATTCGATTGAATGTTAAAATTTCAGTAATACAAAACATACAAATTAATATTTGCTTTACATGTTTGGGGGGATAACATTGTCACCTGGCAATGATCGCCACAGACGTCGCTTAGTACACGACTCAAGGCAGTAATAATTTTTTGTTTCGTCTCATAGTTCTGTTGTGTTATAATGACTGGATATTACAGACCATATTAATTTCAGAAAATATTGTAAAATGCGATATTGCATAGTAAATGCGATATTGCATAGTAAATGCAATTAACTTCATGAAGGAAAGATAAATAGAAAAAGAAAACACTTTCATAAATAGAAATCCTTCCTAGAGTCTTGCCAAATCCATAATATAAAAATTATAACATTTTCGTATTGAAAAGGTACACGAGTGCTGATGTTTATACATTTTGGCAGCGTAAATCGCCAGCGGATAAAATAATTTTTGCTTGTCATTGTACCAATTTATGATTTTCCCACTTAACTCGCAACATGGTACTCATTTCAAATCGGTTTGATTAATGATACCCCAGCAGGTATACGATGTCCATTAGTCACTTATTTTACCTCCAGGGAATCTTTACAATTTAATATTAAGTATAAAGCTAAGCTGCAACCCATAGATGTGTGCCGAATTTCAGCTCGATAGCTTCAGTGGAAATGGGTGAAATATTGATTGCAAGATTCCAGGACATACATATTATATACATACATACGAGTGAAGTTAAATAAAAGATAACCAATGATACTAATAGTAACACTTGATGTATATTGTAACTGTATTATTAGTGGTGTACCTAGTCTGAAATCAATGACTACTTGAATTATACTAAGTTTCATCAAAATCAATGCGTTATTTTAAGAAAAAAAAATTTTTTTCGGAACCTGTATCGGTTAGTAATGAATCCCTGAAAGTTTTTAACACGCAAGAGTTTTATTATATGTATAGATTGGATTTAAGGTTGTCATTTAACTTAAGAGGTTCAGCTGTGCAAAGCCTCAGCTTACCTACTGGTTAAACATGGCTAAAAGTATTAGAGAAAATCCTTTCCTTTCTCGGTCATGTCGTGATGCTAAGCCTGGATTCTGGGATAACATTCTGTCGTGACTAGTTTTAAATCTCTAAGTCTACTGTACATTATAATACTTAAATATAAATAATCAACTGATTCGAAATGTCGATCACTATCAAAACAACAATGGCATTAAAACGTTCCCATCATAAAATTAAATGGATCAATTTCTTGCCAACCATTCCAATATAGAAAGGGGTATATTATACAGAAAATTCAAACAGTTTAAAGGTTTCATGCTTCTGCATAATAGACCGTGACAGAATGTTTCCAAGCACGCGATTCTCCCATAACCCCAAGAATATTAGAAAAAACCTTTTGCGTATAATAAAGTGCAGTGGCGTCGGTGGCGTGTTCGGGTTACTCCACCTTGTTTTTAATACGTCATTTGGATTTTCCATCCATTATCCGAGCACTATGTGTAATACAAGAAATGAAGAACGACATACAAATGTAGGTAATTAATAATTCATACGAATACTTCGAATGGAATTACGATACGATTCGCAAAGTTCAGTTGATTTGAATGTCTTAAGAACCGCATTTTTAGGGGAATGTGAACGGTGCCACCGCACCGCGCTTGCCGGGACCACAGAGTAGACATACTACCAAAATAGGTAACAATTTTGCACGTTCTTAAGAAGCTTTGCCTCTGTATCATATGTCTACTTTGTGCCGGGACCGCGCGGTCTGGGCACAAGTAGAAAAAATATTTTCCGGTTTTATCATCTTTCCGGTTTCCCGGTTTTTCCTTAATCGTAATACTAATGTACTTACATTTTCATTTATCATCTCAGCTTATCAATAAAAGATTACAAGGTACTTTCTATTCACATTAATTCCTAAAAGAACAATTCTGGCGGCCTCGCAAAGTTCTGCCGTACAGGGCCTCGCACTAGCTAAGGCCGACCCTGTGCATTTTGATAATCATTGTGGAAATAAACCTGTGACAAAAAAAAAGGTGGTGTTCTAAGTATGTTACGTATACCTTACCTTAGACAGGGTATCCGTGTTCCCGTGTATCTGACTATGGCTAGCTCCAAAACGGATAAATACGGATACGGATTTTGTATAATAGTGGTATCTATATCAAAATTAGGTATGAGTGGTGAAATTGCAGATTACATTATAATAGTTTCCGAGACCAGTTATTATCACAGTTGTGTTCATAATACAAAGTATTGCTTAAGAATAAAAATAAAAAAATTGAAATTATTAAAGGCTATTATAGTAAAATTTTCGAATAGACGGGATCCTTGTCAGTCTACTGAGCAGATCTTCACGTCTAAATATTTAATCAGATTAAAACCGAGATTAAATTAAATGAATTTTTCAATTTACGAGTTTCTTCATTCAACATATTTAGAAAAAAACTAGATTGCTAATAGTCTCACAGGGTTTTGTCTTTAAGTAGAAAAGGATAATTCGTTAGGAAGCTGATTATTAACCAGGGTTTAGACATGACTGAACTAGATATCGTGTGATATTTATGAGGGAAAGAGCCAACAAATATCCCTATTCTTATTAACTTATTTATATTCATGGCAGAATAGTCTGGTTTATGGACACACCAAGGGAATATTACCAATGTAAGTATTTGAGGAACCCTTGACCCTGATATGCGAACGCTTCGCGAAGATATCCTGATCACGTTTAATATGCGACCCTTTCCAGTTTGGTATGCACAAGTGATGATCGTCAGATAGTTCAGATTACGAGTACCTACTTCACAAAGAAGGCCCGAGGCTATACCCTGCAAACGTCTTTTTCAGGTGTTTTGTTTGCTGTAAATAAAATCAAATTTTAAATTCTATTATTTAATAATCTAATTCGAGTAGTTTTGCGTTGGAATTACTTCGAGCAACATGTGGTTGAGAAGAGCCGAAGACCAGGCTCGGTACCTTTACTTGGGAGAGGCTTATTTCCAACAGTGGACTAATGTATATTAAAGAAAGAGAGAGAAATAGTTTAGTTGAAAGAGCATAATATGTAGGACCTTTTTATAGGTTTTGTATGGAATCTAAGTACTCACACGCTTATACATTCCAAGAACCAATATACAAATTCAAGGTTTGTCACAGTTGTCAGGGGGCGCAACAGACGGGTGGTGCGGCAGGCTCCTTGGTGTCGATTCTATTTATTTTTAATTGTGAAACAATCGTAAAGCCTTCTCTTGATTGGCTTGAGAATATTCGACTCAAACTAGGCCACCCTTCATCAATCTGAATTTGAGCAGCGTGGTGGCGTATGCTCTAGACCTAGCTGTGTCTGTGGATGAAACTCATGCCCAACAGTGGGACGTGACAACTTATGACACTTATAATAGGTTAATGCGCGTGCATACCTTCGAACTCTATGCTTGATTCACACTCCATCCACGATTGCTAGTTACAGATCAATCTTACAGCCACTAGATTAGTGTTAGCGTGATCCGTCAAAGTCGCAAAAGCCCTGAGAGTGTAATGATCTGGAACTGAGAGCGAATCAAGCCGCTGGCACTGCTGCTGCTTATATTAATGCCATCAATCAGGACTAAGGCTGGGTTATTTTGTTTGAATTAATGAATGTCAATATTTAACTCGACGGGAAGCTTTTGCAAAATTGAGGGATGAATCGTGACATCGAAATTATCTATATAAGCCAGTCTTATTTGAACAGAAATAACACTCCACGTGCTTCCACTTTAGATACCTACTCGTAAGCAAAGAGAGACAGGATCTTAAGAGGATATCACAAGCGAACAAGTCGACACTTTTTCCATACAAACGTAGTCCCCTGTTTCCTCCTAGGATAAAGAAGTTACAGAAGAGAAAAAAATACCATACGATTTATACGTACCTCTGCCATGACTGTACGTTTTGTTTTTTTTCATAATTTGATTAATAGAAGAGAAAAAAAATCATTTAAAATCAAAAAAATCGATTTTTTTACATACATTTTCAAACATCAAGCAAACTGGTAATTACTAACATATCCCAAAAAAGCAAAACGTACGGGCATAGCTTAGACCCTGTTCTACATTTTAACTGAAAGAAATATTGAAATCGGTCTAGATTTCGAGGAGGAAACAGGGGATTACGAAAGGACGATTTTCTTAATTTTACGTAGGTAAAATCAGTTCGAGACTGCACTTCTCTCTATCGCACGCTAAGGGGCTCAGCGCGACGGCAATATTTTTGGTAAAAACCTATTCTTCAAAAGTGACGGTCGACTGATATCCTCTTAATTCAAACATTAATTGGTCAGTTTGTTACAAGGCATTTAGTAATAGTAAGCCCTGTAAGATGGTGTTAGAATATATTCCAGGTCGTAAGAAAAAAAAATCTCCCTTCAAGGCAGACAAAGCACCTGTGGCAGTACCATAGGTGACGTTGACCACTTACCATCAGGTCTGTATTTTTTTTTTTTAATCTTTCAATACAGTCATTTCAAATCGGTCCCATTGATATCTATGAGGATCAAGATCACCATCTATTAAACTATAAATTAATGGAGACCACACCTTTCAAACTGCAAAAGAATAAAATTCCATCAATTTGAAAAAAAAACATCACAGCAGAAACGATAATTGGTATTTATTAACCTTAGGTAAATTCAGGTTCATGAAGGTTTCATATACAGTCTATTAAGGTTCTTCTTTTTGAGAAATAAGTGATCTATAGCATAAACAGTAGGTTATGATAAAATATAATAGAGTACTTTAAAAATAGAATAACGTCTAAAGAAATAACCCAGAAAGGTTTGCAGCGGGTTGCGTTGACGTCAGTAATGTAACCAGAGCGTGTAGAGTGGACAAAGCGATTAACAACGCCTGTGTTAACTATCGTGTGCAGTACTTATTTATATAACCTCCTTCTATCCTCTGAAGGTTGCACAGCTAAACCGTGGCCTTCCATAAAATCAACGCATTTCATCGTCGGAGTCAACTTGTCGTTAACAGAGCAGTTTCTTAATAAAATAAGTAGAAAAAAAGTAATACATGTAATGCAATATACTCGTAATTCTTTGTCAGCATCATTTCAGCTTGACATCTCGATGAGCTATGTCGGTAATTTAATGTGTTTTCTAATTATTTTTATTTTTATTACAAAGTGACTAAGGTGTATCCAGTACAATTCCGAAGTAATATCATTTTGCAGTGGCAACATCGACGTTAAACACGAAGCTACAGTCTAACTTTGACAATTTCCTAGTGAGACTCGTTCAAACAAAGAACGCACCTGGGGCACATGACTAATGAAAACCGTTTGCAAACGCATCGATCCGTTGAAGGGACGGCTTCGGAGGGGACGGATCCCTGTATTTGCTGTAAAATTGTTTTGCGTTTTGTTGCTAACTATGACCTAGTAACATTAAAAAAAGCAAAACAAAGCCTTTCTACAGGTCTCCCTCAAAGTTGAGACGAACTGAAGCATATTCTACCAGGCTGTTCTAGTATGGCATGCTAGGTTTAGTCAACAATGCGAATTTTGAAAGACTTAAGCTTCCAAAGACTGTTCCCTAACGTAAATTCCTTAACATGTGAAGGCTTTACGTGCTCTCGAATACACACAATAATATGCTCATCAAACGTTTGATGTTACAAAATGGTCCTTGGGACACATAAATAAAAAAGATTCCGACGAATTGTAAACCTTCTCCGTTTCTTGAAGTCGGTTAAAAAGGCTAAACTAATGTCGTTCGCGTGCCTCGTTCATACAATGCACGTACCTGTAGCGTTTGCGCGTATCGATCCATAGCGTGTTTCCCATTGAGAGTTTTATTTTATTTACAACACCTCACTTTGTACCATCTTAACCTATTTTAATAATATTATCGAAATTGATAAAATCTAAATACAACAACCCTATTTAAATATCTGTATTTTGAATCAAATAAATTTTGAAGTCTTGAGTTCTGTAAATATAACTAAATACAGCAGAGACCAGAAAATCGTATACCTACTAAAATAAATGTATACAATTTTCTGCTCTCTGATATTGTTTTGATCGTAAGAAAAATTTATGATTTACGATTTGTAGTGTAATAAAAATCTATAGGTATATATAAAAAAAAATAAAAAACGAATTGAATCGAAAAATTTTAAGAAAAGGCACCTGTTTGTATTTCATATTATTTACATAAACCTAATAGCCTGTTGGACATCCCTCGTTCAAACAAAGCTCGCAACTGTAGCGTTCGCACGCGTATCGACCCGTGGCATGTTCGTACGCCACTTAACTGACCGCGCCTAGATGTTTGCAGTAACTTATGACATTTTACTGGTACAAACTAGATACCTCCAGGGTTGTCGAAAAATCCGCCATTTTAAATGGAGACTCGTATTTTGTATGTTGTCTATGTAAACTCGCACCTGTAGCGTTCGAATCAACCCGTAGCACGATCACGCGACGCCACAAGGCGACCGCTCGTAGTGATGTTTGTTGAATGTTGACATTTTACTATTACAAACTCGATACCTCTACAGGGTTTGCGGATAAATAAAACATTTGAAATAAATGCTAGAGGTTTTTATGTTGTTTGAGGAAACCTATAGCCTTTTGGTGAGCATGCCTCGTTTAAACAAAGCACGCACCTGTAGCATATCGATTCGTAGCGTGTTCGCACGCCACTTACCCGATCGCTCGTAACGATGTTTGTTGGATATTATGACATTTGAGTAACTTGATAACATCGGGTTCTTTTACCACTAAATCTACTTTATAATATATCTTAGTAGAGTAGAGTTAAAAAAAGAGTGCTGAATCTAGTAATCCATATATTATCAAGTGATTTACAGACATAAAACAAATAATAAAAATTTGATATTTTATAATTTTAATTCTCAAAATACAATTTCTTTTTATTTATCAATTATCGATGCCCTGAAACCGATAAATTCTTCAGCACTGCAAGAAAATCGAACCATGTAAAAGCTCGAGAATATCCATGAATATACTTTTTAAAGCTTCGCTAGGAGAGTGGCATTACGTTTTTCAACTACTACTAGGTATATTAATTTTTTATGAAAACTAAATATGACATTATTACTCAATAATACATATATGTATATATTTTAATAATTTGGTATTTTCTAACATTATTACTAAAGCGTCACCTAGGTACCTACTTACATGAACACTTATCACAATAATGTACTGGCGTTAACATAATTACCGGTGTCAATTACATTGAGGGCAGTGGTATAGCCAACCTTAGAGCGATACAATAATAATTAACCACATCGTTATGTTGAACTATTAATCAGCCAACCAATCTAATTTATGTTCACCTGGTACTCCTAGTAACCTAGTTATACATTCAAAGATCAAGAGAGCTCCAGGTCCAATATTGGTATTGAACATTGTATCAAATATTGTTAGGTTAAAATAGAATTAGATTTGTGTTATAACGAAACCGCTCAAAACCCGGATATTACGTAGGTAGTGAAATCCCTCCTCCATTTTTATATCTCTAGATGTATTACAATATAAAAGAAATTAAATAAATAAATTAAAGTAATAATGGACAATGCTCACGGGAGCCAAAGTCCCATACCTACTCCAGCTCTTTTCTCAAACGCTCAATTTTGTAAAATACGTACATATTTATTCCATACATATAAATTGTTACGTATTTTTATGAACTATATATATATAAAATACGTGACACGTTGTTGGACGTTAATGGACGCCTAAACTACTTAACCAATTTTAAATTAAATTTGCACACCGTGTGCAGTTTGATCCAACTTGAAAGATAGGATAGCTTACATCTTAATTTTAGCCAAAATATTATTTTATTGCAAATTATTTTATGTAATTTTATATTTGAAAATGTCTAACTGACATGCTTTACAATAATGTCATTTCAGCCATCGTCACTTCGTATTACTTTTGACACATAACGTTGCCATTGACGATGACATGGCCAAGGCGTACATTGTTTATATTTAAAAAAAATGGAAAACGGTCTGTGGGGAAAATTAATTCGTTTGAAATGTTTTGAAAAGAGCGTAAAAAGCTAATCTTCTTCTATATATATAAAAGGAGAAAGTGACTGACTGACTGACTGACTGACTGATTGACTGACTGACTGACTGACTGACTGACATATCAACGCAGGGCCTAAACTATAAGGGCTAGAGACTTGAAATTTTGCACAGGGGTTCCTTTTATAACGTAGGGGAGCACTAAGAAAGGATTTTTGAAAATTCATCCCCTAAGGGGGTAAAACGGGGGTCCAAAGTTAGTATGAAACTTTGCCGTTTTTGAAGTCAAGTGGGTAACCCGAATCCGGGCAGACGTCGTTAATGGGTCTAATTCTGCGCGAGCGAAGCTGCGGGCGTCCACTAGTGAACTATATATGATACCTACATTAAAACCACAAATATTATTACATAATATTGCTCCTGGCAATAGCAATTTCAAACATTTAGCCATTGATTGCGATGTTATGTTAATGTAATATTTACTTACATTGTCAGTAACATTTTTGTACCTGCTTGTTTTTTTTTAGAATCATCCCTTAAGCAATTATTAACTTCAAGCAATTAATGTGGGATATTTATTCAAAATACCATGTTTTACTTTTGAGTGTTAAATTTGACGAAGTGGGGATAAACCCACTTCGTCAATGTTAGGAGTAAAACTAAAAATAAACTCGTGAATCAACCCCTTCCAGCGTTTCCTTTTTCACTGGCGATTCCTTATTCATAAATGCATCACGTACACTCCTGGCATTTGCTTCACGTTCCGACTTGCAAAGCAGTTGCGTGATTGGAATTGTTTAATTTTAGCCTACAGGTTTTTGGTATAACTACCTATTGAAAGTGTTTTTAAGTGTTTTTCACTATTACAGTTAACATTAACGTGTCTAGTACATGTAGCTTTATACTGTATGATGCCTGAGGAGTATGCTCTGCTCTGCAGTGGTAGGCTTTTTTTTATGGATAATAGATAGTAAACGATCTTGCAGCACCACCTATCCGTTGCCGCCCATGACAACTGAGACTGGCCTTAAAAAAGACTCAATTAGGGACTGGGATGGTTAGTCCAATTAGTTGAAGAGTTAATTAGAACATTAGTTGGTCAGTTCGTTAGTAGGAATAAGGTCTGGGGACTGTTAGTGATAGTTAGTCCCGTTAGTTGGTGTTAGTAATAGTCCAGTTAGTACTTGTTAGTAGGAATCTCGTTCTAAGTCAGTCACAGATGTGTTGCTACCCTTGAGGACTAAGATGGTCGCCTCTAAAGAAGTGTAACCGGAAACCACACCTTTCCAACCGGACCATAATTGCTTTAAAAACAATTATTACACGGCAGAAATGGTACTAGGTACCATGGCGGGCGGTGGTACTGCCCCGGGCGAACTCTATATGGAACCAATTAGCTTTCATATAAAACCTATTTGGTTCCCTATAGGCTCTACCACCTATACAACATGACTTAAACAGGAACTGGGATAGTGTTGCAAAATTAAGCGCTAACTGTTCAGGTGTTGTCCCCAGGATGAGGTGGCGCAGAGTCGCGGGCGCAGGCCGAGGCTGAGCGATGAGCGCTCCGGACCCTCTGGTGCTCCAGGCGCTGCAGGGACACGCCCGGGGGAGCGACAAGTGGCCGGGACCCCGCGCTGTCAAAATCTACGTCGCCTCTGTTTACAATGGTACGTCCGTTCGAAATACTGCTCTGGGCCTTTTTTAATATTAAGTGTCAAATTTTTTACTGAGTCTTACAGCCCCACCAACCAAGCAAAAGTACCAATGGTATGTCGGTCTTATTTTCTTTTACTTTATAGTAAAAGTAACTATATATATAATATAGTAAAGCAATGTTACGTCGTTCTTAATTTTTTATTTTTGTTATTTTACTGATACAGCGTTGCTGATCCGAGTAGAAATGGCCGTGATCCCGTGCTGTCAAAATCAACGTAGATTTTTATAAATGAACGTCATACGAAAAAATGTAAAGACCAATGATTTTATACAGGTAAAATAAAGCAGATATGATGTTATTGAGAACGAATGCATATACCAGAACGTATAGATTCTTCTTTGGAAATACTGGCAATCACAGCTTGCCAAGATTTTAATAAAAGTACACAACGTAAAGAATTTTTTTATGACAAACAATATCAACCGTTTTTCATTGCAAACATTTTATTCGTCTTAAATGTCCACAGAAAGTCGGTCGCTAAACGCCACAACCAGATTATTTTAATGGATAAGTTTGCGGCCATCGCAAACAATATTATTTTATCGTATAATATCATAGTGTAATAAATAACCATTACTGTGCTATTAAATACGATATCTATTATTAGTTGTTTTTCTCGTAAAAGTGATATGAATTGATATCATAGGCTGTTAGTGGAATATCCAAAAAATATATTTAATGTTCTTTTCTGACCTAATACTTTCCATATTGCATCATCATTCCATTATCGACAATCCAGTCATATATATTATAAAACAAAGTTCTTAACTGTTACTTTAAACTTATTTAACTTTAGCCCTCTAGAATGTTATCGACGAGCCCTTTGGCGTAATCGGTAGTGACCCTGCCTGTTGCGCCATTCTCTGAGAATATTATAAACTGATTCTCTGATCTCTCTCCCACAATTCGTGAAATGGAAGTAGATGGATAGATGAAAAGTTTAAAGACTTATTATATATGTATAGAAGAAATAGAGATAGAAAATCAATGTATAAGCAAATTTAACGAAACACACATTGGTACTTACACAGCATTTTCAGCAGAGCTTCAACCTATGAATTTAAAATGATATACTTTTTCAATTCAAAACATGTCAAAATTTAAAAGACTTTTCCCTTCTAGATTTTCGCGAGGAAAGGCGGCAAATCCTTGAGCTGGTTGGTCCCGAGCTGCAAACCACGTACGATGACAGATACATTGAAGTAAGGCCCTATACTTACCTATGCCCTCGCTTTCAAATTTACCACCACAACCCTTTCATTGTCCCACTGCTGGGCACGGGTCTCCACACGGAATGGGAGGGCTTAGGCCGCCACGCTGGCCAAGGGCGGATTTGCAAATATCATACGTCTTCGAGAACATTATGGAGAACTCTCAGGCATGCAGATTTCCTCTTTTGTTTCATTCACCGTTACAGTAAATTTAATTTCTTAAGTCGCACATAACTTAGAAAAGTCATTGGCGTGTGCATCTTGGATTTGAACCCCGACCGCTCCAATGAGAGGCGAGTTCGATAGCCTCCGTACTGTCACCGTTCAAGCTCATAAGTTACAGCATAAGTTATTTATTCAAAAGATGTTTCTAATTCGAGTTAGAACCCAGATTGCATTATGAACTTTGGAACCGTACATCAGAGCACTTTGCAGGCAGCCGCCTCGCAAGTCGGAAACTTGCAAACTATCGCCAGACGAATTCAGTTAGACCCTGTACTGATATGTATTCTGTGGTAAGAGTTTGTTTTCATTTGCATTGTTACACTGTATGTGAAATTATGGCACTATTGAATGGAATCTTTGTTGGTAATTAATTTAACCTATACTTAATTTTTTAGAGTAATAACTGTGACCATATTTAATAAGTGTAGCGGTCACAAGTCCCATGGCACGCGGCGATCGTACGTAATCTACCGAGAAACACTCATAGCCCTCCGGCTCGCAACAATCTTACGTGATCAACCGAATTAAGCACCGTCGGTAGCGGTCGGTATATGGTGACCGCTGGTGGCAAATTCTTCTGGCGCTTGGAACTTCCGTGATTTGGGGGGCACGTTAAAAACTGTCAGGCCCGGTCGATTTCGATTGTAACACAATTGTTAAGGCTTTTCGAAGGGCTTGGGGTTGGCTTTGGGTCTCGGGGTTGCTTGGCAGTAGACAACCCAATGTGAATGTTCTCAAGGTAGCTCCTCCGGATATTTTCAATTCCTGCCGCGAGCTACAAATAAGTTTTTTCGACAGATTGAGTTCGTTGACATGCACTACGGGACCGACGGTGGGGATGAGAACAACCCCGCACTGCTTCGGTACTATCTCGACGAAATACGCTGCTGCAACCAGAACTCTAAGGCTGGCTACTTCATGGTAAGTGTTGATAACTAGAATTAACCATAGTTATTTAAGAAAAGTTTATGTTCAGCTCTTAGCCATGCCTGTTGAAATAGTTTTTTTTTTTAAATGAAGCGCATTACTGCACTTTTTTACTCAATTTAGCCATTGTTTTCAGAAACGACAGGTACTTAAGTAGTAGGTAATAATTTATTGAACGGTTCTTACTTTCGTTGACATTTTCTGTTCTGCGTGATGTTTATGCGTGTTTCTGCGTGAATTATTTATTAAATGCGGAAAATCCACTAAGGAGATTAGTCCCGGTAATTTTAAAACTTTATTCCTTTGGCTTTTTAGACTCATTTTATATGTATTCATACTAAATTTATGTACATTTTTTGGAGACATTTGGCTCTTGCTTATTCAGTTTCGGGCATCGTCAAGAATATCTAAGCATTTCATTTTCTTTAGGTATTATATCTAATTTCAACCATAAAATTATAGTATATTATTTTTAAATATTATTCTTTGGTTTTTCCAATACCAAGTAACGTCGAGGCGCTGGTTGTGCAGCTTAGTTTAAGTAGGAATCTCGCTCAGTCCCACATATTCGACTAATACAGACAGGATACGTAAATGTATTTTTAATACAGTTGCTCAAAAAGTGGCATATTACAGGGACGTATAGCGTTCGGGAAGTGAGCTATTACACACTCGTGCTTTTTCTTTACCTTTTCCGAACTCGTGCGTTCTCTTTCCCAACTGTCAAAATAATGTCTATTAAAAAGAAAAAACCAACCACGAAAAAAAAAATTCATAAAAGTTTTTATGTTTCATGCAAATATTTCTAAAAAAAAGCTACTAATTTGTTTCAATATCAGATTTAATGATTTGATTCAATGAATTAGGTTAGGTTTCATTTCATTTCATCTCATTAAATTTCATGTCAAAAAAAAAATTCTACTGAAGACTTGGCTGTATGGGCATAGTTCCCTTTGCCTACCCAGAATGGGTGAAGAAAACAAAAAAAAATCTCTGCAATACTCTGTATTCTTTTACGGTTGGCGCCATTTTCCAAAAATGTTCGCTGCGAGTTTAGTTTGTGTTTTTATTATTTTATCAAATTGCTTCATTTTTTCGCAACTGTATTAAAAATAGTTGTTCAGTACACGTGCGGAACCGTCATTGCAACTTGTTCCGACTGTCAACCCTCGCCTTCGGCTCGGGTAGACATTTGTCGCAACTCTTTGCAATGACAGGCTTTCCGCACTTGTAGCGAAATATACTATTTTAATACAGTTGCTCAAAAAGTGGCGTATTACAGGGACGTATAGCGTTCGGGAAGTGAGCTATTACACACTCGTGCTTTTTCTTTACCATTTCCGAACTCGTGCGTTCTCTTTCCCAACTGTCAAAATAATGTCTATTAAAAAGAAAAAACCAACCACGAAGTTTTTACTAAAAAAAAATTCATAGAAGTTTTTATGATTCATGCAAAT
Organism: Carterocephalus palaemon; assembly: GCA_944567765.1. Taxonomy (NCBI): domain Eukaryota; kingdom Metazoa; phylum Arthropoda; class Insecta; order Lepidoptera; family Hesperiidae; genus Carterocephalus; species Carterocephalus palaemon. The sequence goes on along the minus strand of OX155643.1, from coordinate 4,165,220 downwards.
ATTTCTAAAAAGAAGCTACTAATTTGTTTCAATATCAGATTTAATGTTTTGATTCAATGAGTTAGGTTAGGTTTCACTTCATTTCATCTCATTAAATTTCATGTCAATAAAAAAATTCTACTGAAGACTTGGCTGTATGGGCATAGTTCCCTTTGCCTACCCAGAATGGGTGAAGAAAACAAAAAAAAATCTCTGCAATACTCTGTATTCTTTTACGGTTGGCGCCATTTTCCAAAAATGTTCTTTGCGAGTTTAGTTTGTGTTTTTATTATTTTATTAAATTGCTTCATTTTTTCGCAACTGTATTAAAAATAGTTGTTCAGTACACGTGCGGAACCGTCATTGCAACTTGTTCCGACTGTCAACCCTCGCCTTCGGCTCGGGTAGACATTTGTCGGAACTCTTTGCAATGACAGGCTTTCCGCACTTGTAGCGAAATATACTATTCCCAGCAAAACAAGCGTTGTACCCATGTTGTACCAGTGAAAATCTGCTACCAAATATTAAAATCATCTTGGCTCCGAGCCATTTTACATTTAACTGACTGATATTGTATTGCCAACTATATAATTATAGGTACTGTCAAGTACTAGTTGAATGAATTGGCAAGAGATTATACACAACTACTCGCAATAATTTTTATAATCTGTAGTTTTCATCGCAGCCGGGTACTTCAATACTCTTTGTCTATGGATAGTTGTAGGAATCGATAAATATACTATTATGTGAAATATATAATAACTATTAATAGTCAGGCTGTTTTACTTATAGAACCATTATTAAAGAAGATGTTTCAAACTGTCAATCTGCTGAATAACTATGGCCCTGCCCAATTAATGATTCGATTTTTCGTCAGGGCTAAATGAATGATCTTTGTTGGTCTGGCTTGGTAATTATTATATCCTGTGTGTACGTACATTCATGCCTTGATGAGTGTTAAAGTACCTATTATATCGCGGATTCTTGCAAAGTAGATTAATCCTTGGTTTGTAATAATGGAGCTCCTCAAAGTAACGCCTGATACAATTATTTACCTATTATGTTTCTCACAGTGTTTCATTGGCGGAGACGCCTCTTCGTACCAACCGGTGTTGCCATTCAAGATCGAAGCCGATACCTTTGAGAAGCTGGTGAAGGCAGACACTCCGCAGGCGGCAGTCATCAGAGCTTGCTATAAACTTCACGACGACAATTACTACCACCTTGAAAATTGCGACAAATGGTAAGTTTTTTCTACGTTTTTTAACGTAGCTCCCAGTAGTATTTACCTTCTTGAACGAGCATGACAAATAAGTTACAGCACTACATAATACAAAAATATAATTTTACAAAGGAAATAACGGTTTCTAGTGGTCATAAGCACGACTGCTAAGCTGTAGTGATGTTATTGCTGCTTAATTTAAGATAAATATTATCTATTACCTCTCATCTGCAAACAATACGAAGCTTTTCACAATAGCCCAAACAATTCACCCGGAACCGAGAATTCGCGGGATTGTTGCGAGCAGAGCCTTAATTATCCGGCGAGATACAAATCGCCCTTATAATAAGAGAGCCGCTTTCCTTCACGATACTGGTATACCTGTGACATTTTTCAGGAGCACTCTCATTATTTGTCTTCGACCTTCTATTTACGGTATAACAATTTACGATCATTTCCTTGGAACGAGATCCGATTACTCAGTGGGATCGTAAAATAAGTAATTTATAGGAAAGGGAAGAGGGTTCTGTTCACGTTCATAAATATTGCTACCTACACCTGCGAAAGGATTCTAAGGGTATCTTTTATTGCAGACGAAATCTATAGAAAGGTTACATTTCAATTTGTCCCTGCTTTTTCATTTCTAAAAAAATAAGTAATATGGTAAAACCCTCGGATTTTTGGGTCAGATCAAATTCAGGTACAGGTATCGTTCATGTATTATATGTTGTGATCGGTAACCACCCTGCAAATTATGTTGTAGGTAGATCTAATACAACTTTCTAGTAAGCAGACCTCTGGAGTATTTACATCTTCACTGTTCTAATAAAACACTTTAAAGTTATATTGGAGCTAGTGGTACCGTTTTAACTCATGTACCATTTTCCTGAATCACACTGGCATTTGCCTGTGATATCGACTCCGTAGCGCCGAGATAAGTGACCCTGACTGCTGAACCCTGGGGCCTGGGTTGAAATCCCGGCCGGGACATATACGAGTACATACGTGAATATTTTGTACTCGGGATGTGCTGTTAACCAACTTAACAGATGTAGGTTTAGGTTAGGTTAGGTTAACTTAACAGATGTGGGTTTTAAAACTTAACAAATGTGGGATTTGAAATACTTATACTAAAAAAATTATGAAATACTTCTTTGTTGTTTGACGGGCTCGTTGGCGCAATCGGTAGTGACCCTACCTGTTGCTCCAGGGGTTCGAATCCCACTTAGGACAAATATTTGTGTGACGAACACTTGTTTGTTCTGTGCCTGGATGTAAAATATTATCTATTTAAGTATGTATTTAAAAATATCTATGTATGTATATCAGTCTCTGGCAGTCCATAGTATAGGTTCACGCCTAATTTGGGGTCAGATGTCAATAGTATTTATTTATTTATTTAATATTTGTTTTACTAGGTTTAGCAATCTGCTGGAAAGAGAGGAACAAAGAAATCAGCTTGCAGCAGTACAGAAGGCTTTCAACGCATTAGTTCTAAACGTTTTAGCAGATGGCGTAAACGTCGCAGATTTGCTACGAAGTCCGGTCGAGATCCAATGTGAATTAGCTTTAGGTAAGCAGATGTATTTATAATATTAAATTATGTTAATGGGGCGTCACATCAACAGTGGTCACGTTCGCCATTATTACATTTCTTCACCCTTTAATTCCTTACATAACAAAAGCAGTAATAATAATAATAGTAATAAATGATTTATTTCAGAAAAATATTGTTGCCATATTGTGTTAGTAGATAGATGACAGTAATGTTAGTAAAATGATACAGCTGTAAATTTTTTTTTATTCCTTTATTCTTAAGGTAAATCAAAATTGGTATAATATTCATTCCTGCCAAACTACAGAACAGTTTGTCCTCAAATAAGTCCCAATTTAAATTAATAAATATAACGATACGTACAATTTGTGGGTACGATCAATAGGTTGATGGTAGGAACTTTCGTAAGCGCAGGTCATACCGCGAGCGGGTGGACGGGCAAGCGATGCGAGAAAACTACGCGAACTAAGTAAAGCTTTAGCCGCTTTATCAAACCGAAAACTATGTATATTTCGTTCACACCGTTTGAATCACCGACGTTGTTCAGCTCTGAGGTCTGCGATGTAAACCTAAGTATGAAAATATTTGAAAAGATGCTCGCGCCTCCCACCAGCTCGCGATGTGGCCTGCGCTTCTGTCGTTTCAGCGCAAATGTAGATTTAGATTAGTTATAGTCAGTCTCACTTTTATGCTTTTATCTTATTCGAATTGTATTTACAAAAACGTCGTTAGACATGAAATTAAATGAAATTGAAATTTCAAAGCCTTAGACTTTTCAGCAAGGGAATAGAATATACCAATCTATTCATTATAAAAAAAAGCCTTCAGACATTTTCACATTCCTTGTAGTAAAATGAAATTGAAATTTCAAAGCATTCGAATTCTTCGCTAGGAGAATGAAAAATGCAAATATCCGCTGACTCACATTGGCCAAATTCCGGAGAGGCGTGCGAGCTGCCGAGCCTTTACCGCTACTTGTTGATTTGATGGAATTTTGAATGAATGAGAACGAATTTTCGTCTTTATATTGTAACAAAATACAGATTCAACAAATAAGGATATATTTTGCCAACTATTGCTAGTAATCCTTCGTACTAATATATAAATGAAAGTGTGTTTGTTGGTTTGTTGGTTTGCCGCCTCAATGGAATAATGGATTGACGTGATTTTTTGCATATATATAGTGTAGGGCAGTGACTGGAGAGTGACCTAGGCTACTTTTTATTATTGTTTAGTGAAAATGGATATTCGATAAAAATCGTTGTATTTTTAATTGTTTTTACGAATATCAGCATAAAACCCTATTCAGTTGTTTAGTGATATTTTGTGACTTAATATGAAAATATCAGGATTTAACTCGGTTTGTCTTTGATAACTCAATGATCATCACATTTTAATATGAAAAACATATTAAAATAGTGCAATTAAAAGATAAAATAAATTTCAGATCTATTATCAAACGGAAAACATCCCAAAGGCGTGATAGCTATACATCGGGACATAACTGATCTCGAACCGGACGACTCTAAAATAACGGCTCTAGCTCACTCTAGGATTAATAAATTACACAAGAAATTAGAAGAAACTCTACCGGAAGGTCATGTGATTAGAATAGAGTGAGTATTTTAAAGAGTATTTAATTACAGAAATTATCAAAAGTTATTAACGTCATCAGTAACATTAGAGTTAGACGAAGAATTAATTAATTCATTTTTCCATAGGACGACATCGGCGGATTCGTCACGTACAGACGGGTCAGATAATGAGGATAAACTCTCATCGTTTAGAGAACGTGTGCAGGCTGTGGTGAGCTCGCTGGTCGACGACAGCCTGAGCACCGAACCCGACCAAGGAAAAGGAAGAAAAAAGACTGTACAGGTACCAGGAAGTTTGAGATAGTATATTTTTGTTAATAAAACCTAAATAGTGGGCACACAATTCAAACGTATTTTCGTACGTAATGTGAAATGTCGTTGTTGACTCACATTCTTTCCTATTTTATTTTAATTTTTCCTTAAACTGTAACAGCTCATATATCGCTCTTTATGCCTCTTTTACCCACTGATAAAATTATATTTTTCAGGAAGTATTCTTGGAGCACATAACACATCTTAGGATATGTATAGAACATAATCGTCTCTATAAGGTTTCTGTTAAGCAACTCGAAGATGTAGCTAGTAGTATATTGAAAAACGCATTAGAGAATTATGAAAATCATTCGAGACATCCCCCTATTTTGATATACGGACCCGATGCGTCGGGGAAAAGCACTTTGTTGACACATTTGTACTTTAAGTGTGAGGAGTATTTTCCCAAACCCGTGTTAAGGATAATAAGATTCTCAGCATCGACGCCACGGTCGGCCTACAATCTGGAGCTGCTGAGAGTTATGTGCCAACAAATATCGATAATTCTGAACATTCCTGAAGGCTACTTACCTAAAGATGCTAGTTTTGATCCACTGTACATAAACAATTGGTTTCAAAGCTTGCTCAAGAGATGCGAAGATATGAAAGATGAGATCTTGCTGATATTCATCGACAACGTACATCGCGTCAACCCTCTAGAGTGCGATATAGTTACAGGGCTTTCTTGGTTGCCGATGTCACTACCAAAAAATGTGTTCCTAGTTTGTACGAGCGCAGTTTCCTTAGAACAGTTGCAGTTAACTCCGGCACAGAAGGAGAAGTTCAAAGCCCAAAACTGCTACAACTTACTAGAAGCGATAGAGGAAAACCAAGAAAACAACAGCTACGGAGACTTCATAGACAGTGCCTTTGATAATTTAGAAGTTGTGTTTGGCTCCAAAGCGTTCAGCAAATTGGCAGGTAAATATTTACACGTTCTCAACTTCAATATAATTGCAGAACAAATACATTTGAGTAAGTTGACTGTTTGCTTTGTAGGTTACATAACGTGCTCAGAGTTCGGCCTCACGGAACTCGAGTTGTTGGAACTTTTGATGCCTACGAGCAACAGCGAAGCGGTGATTACACTGAAGGACGCTAACTTTAACTTTTCCTCCGTATGCGTCGCGAAATATATGATGAGTAAGTTATTGTGGAAACATTTACGCCTATACTAAGGCATAAATCTAAGGAGGGTTCTAATTATAACTTCTACGCAAGTAAGAACTTATTAGAAGAGTATGTACCGCATTTAGCAGTCCACAAACTAGGACAAACTTTCGTATTCATGTAATATTCACAACAAACCCAATGTACAGAGAGAGTTACAAAACGTTAGGCAACGACATGTTGTATCCAATATTTGATAAGGAGTAAGGAAGGAGCAGTAACATTTTATGAGCGAATAAACCGTTCGACCCGCATCAGGGGATCATTGGGATCACCTTTATTTTGTAGTGTCCTTACATATTCTAAAATTGCAATTTTTACTATCCTTCCAAATGTACTCGTATCTAGGTACTTGCATTTTATTTCATAAATATATTTGCTATTGAAACTTTTTGTAACTTGAACTAAAAAAGTTAATACGGGTAACTCCAGTGTGTTAGTGAACCCCATGTTGTGATCATATTACTGTTATAATTTTGAATTTAGGTGTTCCGAACACATCAATCTATATATATAAAAATGTTATGTTGGTTTGTGTACGCTTCAAAAACTCAAAAAGTTCTGCACCGATCGAGCTGAAACTATAGCATGATATATAATCCGCATCAAGGATTGTTTTTATCTAATTTTTGCATCAGTCACATATCCGCGAAAAATATTGTATATCCACAAGTATTGCAAAATTAAACTTATATGACATGTATTCTTTTGTTAGTTTCTCATTTCGCAACCATTCAATCACAATGTGCCACAGCGAAGCGTGGCAGGGTACAGCTAGTTAATAATAGTTTTGTTGCGTACTGCCTTCCAAGGGGTTTTTAAAATTATCTTTACCATGACGGTGCCGAATTAGCGGTACATACACATATATTATGACGCTTGTCCACCGCACCTCGGTCACCGGGTCGTATTCGGTTCGAATAACATCGTTGACGTCCCATTGACGCCAGCGGTAATCAAACGACGGTAGTATGATACTATTGCCGTGACGGTACCCTCACTTTTGTTTAGAAAATCTTATCTCCGAGAACATCGTGTCCGGCCGGAGTACGTGGCGATGGCGGGCGGCGGCCGCGAGCGCGCGCGCCCGCCGTCGGTACGTGAGAGTGCAGAGTGCGCTGCGGGACGCACATTCCGACCTCGCCGCGTTACACTTCGCCAACTTCCTCAACGACACCGATGACACTGATACGTCTGAAGCTAAGGAACCAGGTATTTTTCTTTTTATTAAAAGCTTTTATTTAACTTCACTCGTATGTATGTATGTGTGTGTGTCCTGGAATCTTGCAATCAATATTTCACCCACTTCCACTGATATTTTCTTCTGTGATCGAAGATTATATTATCGCACATTGAAAACGTATTAGATACGTACACTATTAAAACAGTGCATGCCCGGCAGTGATATGTACTTTGCATAGTAAATTTTATACAACGGATAACAACAATTATCACATTAAACGATACCGCACCCATATTTCTAACTCCTTACCTTCTCGTACGTACAAACAAGGTTGGTTTTGTTCCATTTTATCAAAGCATGACAAAATAGTAACTGTTTTTTTCAACTATTATTTGCTTTGTGTTCTTTGACACTGCAGCTTTAATGTTTATAGCGTGTGGCAACATTAATACATTATTAGATACATTTTGTAGGCAACTCCGGGCATGCTTACCCATCGCACCGCTAGAGGCGCTGTGGGATCTACAAGCGCAAAAAGTGCGGCAAACAGCCGTTAGTTTGCTTTTTATTTGTACTTTGTTTTTTTTTTTAATACCGGCTATAAATTTATTTTTTTAATAGAATAGAATATATAATGATTACACTTTGTAATATACAATTAATATCTACAATTTTAAAACTAGATACCTACATACTACTTATTACAAAGAGAAATAGGACCGCACTCAGCTTTTGCTACAACCCTTAGGATAGGAATTATTTTCGCTGATTTTCAGTACGGCCCTATTGCATTAATGATAATGTATGAAAATTTCTTTTAATCTATCTATGCATTCAGGATGCGTTGACGACGACGACGCACTACTAGACTCAACGCCGTTCCACTCGGGCACCAGGACAGCGGCGGCGTTCACGCAGCGGCACGTCGAGGAGTCCTGGCTGCACCTGCTGCTGGCCGGGGACTTCTCCAAGCTCAAAGACTTGACTGTGTGCAACTTTGACTTCTTGCTGGCTGCCGTAAGTTACTTTTTTTTATGGATCCAAGATAGCAAATGAGCTTGCAGCACCTTGAGCTCGGTAGCGCCTATCATAATGAGTATTAAGGACAACGTGAATCAAAATTTCGCGGCTGACGCGAACAACAACTTTGAGAACGATGAAAACGATCAGCCCCAAGAGCGGCCAGTGAAGCATCAGGTGAATTATCGAACTCGCGGGAGAGAGTTGGTGATCTCTACTGCTGTATGTGTATGTTTACGAGCTTGCGACATTAGATAATGATTTGAAATAGAGTAAAGCGTCTTTTAAAATCAAACAAAGCAACAAATCTTATCTCAAAGCCTTTTACATGAGCATCTGATGTTTCCCACTAAATTACGCGCACTATTGGTTTTGCTAAACGAGCTTAGCTTGTCGGTAGCCCGTATACACATTAATTAGGGCCAACAAATTAGTTCTTGCCAGATTATATCACAGTAGATAGGTACGTACAGCAACGTTCATATAAATACCTGAGTTCCTACATGAAATAGGCTGTAATGTCAGAACTAACATTAGTGTCTATGTTCATAGTTGAAATTACCGGCTTACTCACGTGTGATTTAAGTCCTACCTGATAAAAGATTTAATAGGAATATTGTTCGTGTAGGTATTATTTTACAGATAATGTGTTCAAGAATGGCTAATTCCGATTCCAGACTGCTTATATTTTATTTTTTATTAAAACAGTCAAATTTATAGCAAAACATTTCAATGGGAACTTTCTGTATTGCCTATTTTCTATTATAACAAATGGTGAGGTCCAAGAGGGCACTACCAGGCAAAGGAAAACGAATGAATCGTTTATGTAAAATATTGTATTGTGGCTATTACAGTCGAGGCGCTATTGTGAGTGGAAAATGGATTTAGGAAACCTTTTTAGTACAATGGTTTTGTTCGATATTTCTAAAGTGTTTTCAGGTGTACATTCTACATATTATTATCACATAAATATTTTAAAAAAACTACGTAAAATAACATTTATATAAAATATATAGGTAAAAGCGAAAAAATCTACTATCATAATATTTTTAGAAAATCACACCCTAAGACGGTAGAATAGGTGAAATAAATTTGTATGGTAGTAGTTAAAAAGACATCACAGCAGTTTCGTTCATAGTTAGTACTGCCAGATATTACTGGACAAATTCAACGAAATGATACCCAAGGAAACCTTAGTTAGTTTTAGGCATAGGCCTTGAGAAAAACACGAATAAAATGACGATATACTGACTTGCCATAATGACTAGCCAAATGACTACTCCATCACGCTTCACGCTTCAGTCAGAACTTCTATCCCTTTTTTTAACATGTTAAATCATAGTTTATATATACTCATAATATATCATTATATAAATATTAAAATTTGCTTTATCTATGATCAATCATAAGTGTCTCTAATTCTTGAAGATTGATGTCACAATTTCTTCACGTTACGTAAAAGTAGAACTATGGAAGCTAAGAAAATCTCTCGAGATCATCTGTCGGCGTGCGATAATCTTGACAAGTACGGATTACAGACAGCGGATTTTGATGGAGTGTACCCCAAACTAGGAATAACGTTCGCGAAAAGTTTATGTCCATTTACTATGTTGTTCGGTTGTTACAAACATTTCTGTTCGGTAAATAAGTGATAGACAATAGATACATACACAGTGGTTCGTATGTGATACGGGACTAATCGAATAGCATGTCTGCTTCTTTAAATTGCATATTAAAGCATTTGAGCTTAAGGTGTTATTTTCAAACTATAGCTTTGTTGCAGAGTACCACTTACCGCTGTCACAGATTTAGGTAAAATGTTGGAAGTCACATTCAACTAAATTATGGATAACGACCTTTTGGAGTAACGGTCGTCGTGTATATCTTCTTATGGATAGATTAGCTGGCATACCCGTACTTATAAGTTGCGGGAGACCAAAACACATAAAGTAAAACAACATCCATGATCCCAGTAGAAATATTTACCTGAGGAACTTTTACATTTCCGCTCCGGACTAGATTTGAATCGGTACTCATGTGAGTGATTACTGCGCCATGGAGTAGATACAATATTAGTCGTAATAGACGCTTGGTCGCTTCGAGTAAATGAAACTTTTGTAACTACCTCATTGTATCGGAAAAGCTACTGCTAAGGTAGATGTCTCTGGGTTCGGTAGCCGGGTCGAGCAACAACTATTGTTTTTCTTTTAACTTGAAATGTTCGCTAGCACCTCGAAGTTTGGATTTGTGCCGTAGTATGGCAATAGGTTTACCACCTATTACATGGGAATTAAATATAACTGTTGAAAAGTGAGTATACTACAACAACCGCTGTCCATGTCTTCGGAGAAATACAGGCGTGATGTTATGTTATGTTGTATTTCTGTGCAGGTTCAAACCGTAACCATTTCATATCTCCGCTGCATCCTGGAGCATGTGCGTTGCTACATCCTGGATCGAGACGTGGAACTGGTATACGGCGCCGTCAGGAAGGCCAGCGATATCCTAACCAGAGATCCCATGCAGCTCGGTGCTCAAGTTAGTATCGCAACGCTTTTTAACACGCATTTTAGCTTAGTATGTATGGAGGTATGTATGTAACGGAATCTTTGAACGTGATTTTCGCCCACTTTGAAACGTCTTATTAATTTGAATCTTTGCATATATAACAAGGACCGATGACAATGCACTAATTAAAAAAGAATCTATATTTTAATTCGGTTACCTTCACATTCGTGTTTTTTTTATTTTTCTATGAATTTAGGATAGGAAACGTACGTGCAGCACCACCCATCCGCTGCCGCCCTTGGCAACTGTGACCGAATTTAAACAAGACTCAAATAGGGACTGGGATGGTTAGTCCATTCAGCAGATAATATGAACAATGGTTGGTCAGTTTCTAGTCTATATTTTAACTAGGTTTTAATTTAGATTTTCCCTTCGAGCTACGACATGGAGCGCTTCAAAAAGAGTGTGAAACGTTTCCTTCAAGGCAGGCAACGCACCTGTAATACCCCTAGTGTTGCACGTGTCCATAGACGACGGTGACAACTTACCATCAGGTGGCCCGTATGTCTGTTTGTCCGTCTATATTATAAAAAAAAAATAAAAAATAACTGCGTGTATTTTAAAATCGACATTTGGAGGTTCACGTCTGCTCTTAGGCGCCTCTAAAAATGTATTATTTATTTATGAAAATAAAATCTGGCAACAGAACAAAGCCAGCTCAGAGACATTATTTTTGCTTCGGGAGACTCTGTATTATTTTTGTATTAACCCCGCGTTTCCCTTGTACCTTTGTTTGCCTACCTTTACCTTTGTTTCGTTTGACTTTTATTGAGCGATAAACAATATTAAAACATTGGCTCAGTCTGCCGCACGGTGTAGGTAAACTTGGGCAGCTTAATGCCAATCAATGTTCGCCATTACGGGTTCTTATAGGCGCCTGTCGACAAAGACTGTAAAACTTCGTAATAGGCTTTTTATACTTTGTTTATGCGGAACACAATAAAACGGTAATCAGTAAACAAAACTTGTGACCCGAGGTCATTTTATTGACCTTATTTTTATGGCTTTATAATGGAGTTTTCCGTGAACCTGCAACCGGAGTTCTATATTTATTTATTTAAATCTTAATATATAATCTTAACTTACTTCAAGCTAAAGAATTCTGTCCCAGTCAACATTTGGGCGGTGGGACAAGCATTAGTAGGTAAAAGACTATCCCTACTGAAAGAAAATAAATCTATGTCAAGCTGTGAACAGCCCTTATGACAGCAGGAAAAGCTGCAGATTGCCTGCTGATCTAGACTTGCAACTCCAACTCGTGCTTCTTACGCTACCAAAGGATTAGAAAATGAAGAATTAAAACGCAAAAACTACTCCAGGTTTCTCCCGCACCTATTAACGTTCAAGCTTCAACCTTGGATTAATAGATTGTATATTAATATTCTTAAGATAGCTTTTCAGATGTCATCTGTATATCTTTAAATAGCTTGTGAATTATCAAGAATGATCTGCGGGAGCGGAGATAACAGGGTGATTATGCCCACAGATAATAGCCTGGCTGAGGCCTGCAGTGGCGCGGCGCGGAGTGCTGGCCACGCTGGTCACCGCTGCCATGGCGTGGTGCGACGGGTACGACAAGCCGCTGCTTGTGCCCCTCAATGGATGGTAATGTATTAAGGAGAAATCCTCATCGCTCGGGTCGTGAATTCTAAGAAATACTTCAAGTTCTGCGGAATCCCTATCGTAAAACACTAAGGAATATATAAGGGGCTTTTGTGGAAAGGAAGGAAAAGAACATCGAAGAAAGAAAACATTTCTTCAATCTTCATGTTACTTCTAAATTCTTATATATACCTTTGGATATTTACTTAGTTTGGCATCCCGTTGAATCGTACACAGGCTGAATTCATGAGCTTAAAGCAATCACAGGTTTTTTTATCCTCTACGTACCGTGGTGTTCGCAACCACCCACCACAACCACTCATATACTTACTTCAGCTACTTCAGCCTTCTTTAGTCTCGAAGTCAAAATAATAATATAAATAATATAAATTATAATATAGAGTGAGATATGTGAATTTAGCAAGTGGTGATTAGAAATTGATTTACATTCTAAGGGGCGGAGATAAAAAAAAAAAAGAGTATAAACGTAAATCACACTGTCTTGCGATCTTGTCTGAAAGTAGGTAAACATTTTTTATCGATATACTTAAATTGCATAAGCATTGGCCAAGCACTAAAATGTTTTACTGCTGGAATTTTTTCACTAAGTGAATACGAGATGAGCAAATGAAACATAAATCAATGGAAAAGATCTTATAGGGAAGCTTTTATTGCCGCTTTGATTCAATTAAAACTTTGGAAACGAGCCATGTATAAAGTTGCTGATTCACGAATTTTTGTCTACGTTAAACCTATTGATCTAAGATCTGTGTAAGCGTAAAGAAATACCTACCATATAATGAAATAAAATTAATTTAATTTAGTTCATAATCAACGTAGGACCTGGGTCCAGATAAAGACATATCTGGGTCGCAACTAGCTAATAACTAGCAACGTAGGTACTTATATAAACAATAAAAAAATTGATGTCAACTGGTGCTTGTCTAGCTGGTTAGAATACCTACCTTCTCAGTCTTAACTTGGAGTATAATAGGAAACTAAATAATTGTATAGTGCTTTCTTAAATAAATAGTAATAAATAAACTAATAGTTTACAAAGAATAGGGACAGTACCTTCTGATTGTAAATAAGTGACCATTAAAGAAACCAAAAGAAGTAATAAATCGTAGCTAAAGAAAATACGAGCTTGCCGCTTCAGGCATAAAAACTTTGGCTATAAAAAGCCTTCCCTAATGAGTTCTTAAATTACCTCTCTAATGACTTTACTGTATCTTGTATATCGTCAAGTAAATGGCCATAAACAAATTTTAAAGTGCGTTCTAATATTTCAAATACATATATAAAATTTCGAGTTATAAGGATCATCCTAGTGTATAAGATTTTCAATAAACATCTCTCTCATTAAGGGTATGGATATCGAATACTAATAGGTACGATGTTTATAAATCTACTACAGGTCGCCCGCAGCTTCGCTTGCGTGGCCTTGAACATTGGGAAACTTAGTTAATTGTTGTTCTAAACCTTCTCTTTCTCTTATTCTCCTCATGAACACTTCATGACAAACTCTACCCAAGGGAACCTTCCTAATTTTCTTCACGTTGGCCCGAATAAATTGTTTTCATTCGGCCTAGACAAACAATCTTCTCATAACTTTAGTCAAAACTATCATTAAAAAACGCTGAGTTTTTATTGGAGGCCACATATAAGAGTGCTGTCGCTACCAATTTGAAAACATATTCATAAATATTTCGTCCAGTAACGCGACGCGAAGCGAAACATCCCCCTAAAATAATAAACTAACACTCAAAAGTAACTAATAAAATAACGATATTAACATACCAAATTAGACTTTATTTCATACTATCAACATGAAAGTTTATGTATGGCCGGACTTCAAAATATTACATGAATAAACGAATCAATCCGCATTGGAGCAGTGTGGTGGAGTATGCTCTCGACCTCCCTCAACGTGACTATGGGAGTGAAATAAAACGAATTACTATTATTTCTGACTTTTTAGTTTTGAAGTCAGTTTTTTGATATTTTTATTATTTGCTTCTGTCTTATAAACCATATTGTCACTGTAATACATTAAGGGAGTACTACACTGTAATTTGGAAATTAATACATTTATTGTATCATTTTGATAACAGGAAAATTAATAATTACATATAATATGTTAGCATTATTAATATGAAGGCAATTAATTTCACATAAACATTATTGGAAAGAAGCTGAAACCTGCGAAAGAAACATCGAATAGTGTTTCAGGGAATAAAATGCTAGCTATTTTATTAAACTCCATCCGGGACTTCAGCACCTATAAATCTGGCACGGAAAATGTTTGCAGCACAAAATGCCCTCGTTACCACGTACCTCGGCGGTCGAACATTCCACATGACACGCTTTACCTACATGTTACTATGTAACTTCATAGAGAAAAGGCGTTTCGCTTTTTTTCATCCCAACGGACGCCAAATTCAATAGCGTCATTGTTACATGAGAGCAGTTTTGCCCGTAACGTGTGCAGTTCATTCCTGTGTGACACTGGCCTCGTAGGCAACGTCACGCTTATGAAGAAATATGTCGCGCGTGAAAAGGGTCGTAACTCGTAATGATGTTCATAGACCGAGGGAATGGTTTCATCCGACGACAGAAGAGTACCTACTACAACTATTAAATAAATTACTAGGTACATAAACGATGAAAACACTTGGTGCGAAATAGATCCAGCTCCACTATAAAATCATTTATAATATTACTAAACCTGTAACAAATTTATTAAATCGTTAATTTTTAAAAGGGTATGTAACTACCTACCGAGTATATTGGCATGTTCATCTCGGTAGCATCAATGGGCGGTACATGAAAATGTAATGACGTTCAATAAGCAAATACCATATAATGAAAAAGAAACTGAATCATTCCTATAAAACTGTTATCATACAAACTTTTCACAGAATTGCCAAGATTTTATGGGTGTAAAGAGGGTGTAACAGTTTAATTTAAGCAAAAATTCACCGAATCACGTATAGAGTTCAATCAACGGATCAAATTACATGTAGCGTGTTTGGGTCTACAAGGGTTACCAGTCTAATTTATTTGCTAATTAAGTTGGTAACCTTTCTTACCATGGTAATTTATTTTATTTACTCGCCTGAATTAAAAAACTAATTTATCTATCTTATCGACTAATTATGTCAGTTGTTTTAGAGTCAATTACGTACTAACCCTTACTAATGACAAGGGACGGTTTATTCGTTTTTTATAGTAAACTAACAACATGTTTTTATATATTTTGGTGAACGATGAATTCAGTGTTAGAATTTATATAATAATAATTAAATGTTTTTTATACATATTAGAGACATATATGCTAGATGTAGATGAGAATAAATATTTTCTGACATCTACTACACATTTTAAAAATGCGTTAATCTTTATTGTACTGACTCCTACTTCGGACCATAATTCTGATCACAATTCTCATTATTAATCTCGAGATAAGCGAATATTAAATCTCGTCCTTTAATCCCGATTTTAGTTCAATTACTCGTAAGTTGGGATTGGGGATCAGATTTTTAATTTTTATATAGCATTATACGTCAGCACATGATCGAACATTGATATGTAATTATGTATATAGTGAAGACTAACACATCGGACAAGACTAATATTTTAAACAGCTTGTAAAGCAGCCACATATTGTTGTATTCTTATTTATTATGTTCATCAACCAACCAAGGTGTCGGTAAACGATATTGTAAATAATAATTAAAAAAATAAAGAGATATTTTGATGTGTTAGTTTTAACCTACGTTATATACGTTAATCTAAAATTCTAAAGCAAAGCTTAAAATCAAATTTATTATGCCCTTGTAACTCATATTATTCCGTTTAAATATTTTTTGTTTCACTAATTCAAAATATCTAATAAACTGTTATGCCACATGACACCGGAATATGACCTTACTCAGTCCGAGAGGTGACCCGTGCCTAATCGCTGGACAGTTAAAGGGTTATAATGGTGATGGTGAAAATTTCAAATGATATAAGGTCAAACCGTCATGAAAACAGCATAAAAATCTGTGCAGTTTTAAAAAAATATATTTTTCCAACCAGGCTGCAACCTCCGATCGCATCAACGGTACGAGTGGTGTCAGTGGGCGGCTCGACCCCGGGAGCCGGGGCCAGGCTGCTCCAGCTAGCGCCATCGGGACAGCACCTGGTGCTGGCGCCGTCGGCAGGAGACCCTCAGCTTTGGCACATCATGTCCAATTCAAAAGTGCATACTTTCAAAGGTTAGTAGCTGCTTGAACTGACTAATTGGATCTTGTGTGATGCTGGTCTACTACTTTAGCTTTATAGATGCCTACTACCATAGAAGAATATCATTATATTATATTACTACGTACATCTGCAGTTATAGATACTCATAACCCTATTTATATATGGGTAATAATCTCTTTATTCTTATTTTAAGGGAGTTGTGAGGTCACCACTCACTTTACGTTGGTGAAAACGCGGTTACGAGTAAATGTGTTATTATAGTAAATGTGTCATCTATATAATAGAAACAGATATAATTAAGCACTAAACCAGCATATATTTCCATAACGTCGTTTACTAATGTATAGACTGTGTCATTATTACTATCGTAATATTGCTAATAGTGTTGAGGCCTCCAACCGAGAGGAAGCTGCGTAACGTAGAGATCATAACCACAACTACTAAGCAAGTAACATCACTAACAAGATTGATCGTCTAATCAGTGAGCTAGCGAATCAGTGGCACGGTTTGTGTGCCCCGGGCTTACAGTACAAGTGTATAACAATGGGGATTATGTGCCACCGCAACTGCTAATCGAATTTGGTTGGATAATTTTGCTTGAATTTGCTCTGTAATTACGCTATCAGGAAACTTAGTTTAAATAGAATATAATGCTTGCAAAGGGTGCAGGCGGCATGTAAATTTATACCTACCTGAACTGTTTCATCACTATTACATACTAGTGGACGCCCGCAGCTTCGCTTGCGTGAGTTACATATAACGAATGTTTCGTAGATTTTTCCTGTCATTCTCATGGTAATATCCGGACAAATCTCTAAACCTATTAAAGTTCAAATAAAAGAAGAATATATATGTATACATACATATGTACATTATTTACTCAAATATCAACATCGTTTAAAAAACTTAAATCAAGCTGTTGTAGAAAACCGAATTAAAATGATTTTTTTTAATAATTGCATTATCATCGATCCTTGATATGTGTTTGCACAGTTTCAAATTAATTCGACGTTTTTATATGGGTGAAAATCACGATCAAAGATACCATTACAGACATACAATAAAATACAATATAATATAATTTGTTGCATCAGAAAAAAATAGAAGAGATATTAATAAAGACTACACAACACATAGCCACATACATACATACCAAGCTAATAAAAGCGTGTTAAAAATAAACCTACCCACCCTAAACCTATTTTGGAAACCTTTAAGGGCCAACAATTTATTAAAATAAATACTGCCTCGTTGGTCTTGTGCTCTAGTGGTCGCGAGGGCGATTGGTAAGCTAGAGGTCTCGGTTCGATCCCCAGATCGGGCAATAACTATTTCTACTAACTTGAAATGCCCGGTAGCAACTCGGATTTGTGTCCAGTGTATGTGACAAAACATGGGACATAAACATAACTGATAAAAAGTATATTTACTACAACGCACCTCTGCCTGCCTACCTACATACGTGATGTAGTATGTAGTACTCGTAACTATGCAATCTATACTAATATTCTTTAAAGGAAAGATTTAATTTGTAATGGTTTCACACAATAACTACTGGACCGATTTCAAAAATTCTTTCACCATTAGAAAGCTGCATCTTCACTGAGTGACATAGGCTATATAATATTAATAGGTGTAAACAAAACTATTGTGATGTCTAATTCCACTCAAGCGAAGCTGTCCACTAATACATATTGTTAAACTTTTTTAGTTTCATTTTTCAGTTTATCGTGTAATGTAAATCTAGACTTATCTTGAACCTTGACCATTCTTTATAATTTCATCTGCTTGTATTTTCAAAACAAAGTGTAGTTTTCTTTATTAAATATCTGATGATAAAAGTTTTCATAGTTTACTGACAGTAATAAAAGTTTTTCAATAAAGCCGTTTGAACTCTGAAGCCAGATTTTCTTTGAACAATTCGGAGTAAAATACAAAGAAAATTATTAGTTAATTATAAGGCAAACCTGGCTCAATAATTCGGTCCACCTTTAATTACGAACAGCGTCTGACGCTGTCTAATTCCACTGAGAAATTCGTGAGGATTTCCCGGCCATTGTGTTTTCCTTACGTTTAATTAACTGCACAAAATCCCCGGTTTTCATTACTTAGCGAATTTATTCTTCGACAAAGGTAACGGGGCCGTCACGACCCCTACTTAGCCTCGTCAACGGGATATTCGCGGAATAAGGGTTAGGCCCCGCCCTCGACACGTGGCAGCCCAATTGGAAGGACCTGATAAGGAAAGATAATATTTGTCTGGAATGGTGTTCTTAGTTAAATAATTATTCAGGACAGGTTTACTTACTTAACAAATACCGTGTATATGCCTTTTTACAAATGTCGAATACGTTTTTTGACATAGAGCCTTTTTACAAATATCGAATACGTTTTTTGATATAGATAAATACCTACTTATAAGAAAAGATAGAAGACAGACAGTCAATTCCCCCTTGATGGTCGGGGGTGAGGTCCAACAGCTCTCTAGGGAGCGGTGGCCCTTCAGGGGAGGAAGTTATATAACAGTAGACAATACTACTTTTTTCAACTTTCAAAATATTCGACTGATAGTTATAGGTAGATCTTTAGGGATCTAAACCGACTCTCCTTTTTTTACGCGAAGTCCAGAAAGAGAGTTATGTTTTTCGAGTACATACATCGAGGACATCAAATACATTAACTATTATTTCTATTTTTTTATCGAACGATACCTGCGACTGTTTTTAAACACTGTCAATCATGATCATTGAAATAAAATAAATAATAAAATAATTATTCAACTTGTTTCTATCTTTTCAGTTTTTTTAATAACTAAGTTTAAAATATTTTTTCAGTTTACGCAAACGGTTTTTTTAAAATAATTTATTTTTATTTAAAGGTGATTTAGCAGTTTCATTGTTCAACAAACTTTGTCAAATCCATTGCCGTCCCCTAGTTAGCCTCGTCAACGGAATATTTGCAGAACAAGGGACCGGCCGGTTTTGTAACACGTAGCTTTCCAACATTATTCTCGACTGAAAACACTCCATGACACCTATCCCTAAAACACATAGAGAAGTTGGTTTTGTTTATTGTGATCTATTAGATAGATCTGTTATCACCAAAAACAGCTGAACTCAAAAAAATAATACAAGACATTTTTAAAATTGTATGCTTATATAAACGAGAATGTATTTGAAAAATATCTTATCAGTTGTAGTACTTTTTTAATTGGCTAAGATTATTGTTTATAACATTAATACACACTTTTCACAATAATAAGTAAAGTAAGACACAAAAATTATCGTCGATACAATAATTCGACCTTCTAAGATTCGATACTTCATTCTTTACCTAACCAATACACGTTCATATTAGTTTAACAGAAGCTGATTAAAACTGAACAAGGAAGAACAAACCGAACAAAGACTTTGTTATATATGGATCCTGTACAATTTCGCTACGGTTATAAAGCAATTAATGTTATTGGATACCCTTTTTGGAGAACGATTCCGCAATTTTATTAAAAAATTAAGCCGGATGGTCGCCTCCACCTGACACAGGGGACCGTCGATTCCATCTTTTTCCAATTATTGAATCATATTATCTGAAATAACGCACTCATATTGTTAACTTATAAAATACCTTGTAGATTTCTGCACGGTAAGATTGTAAAGTGGTTAATACTTCATCATGGAAATTACTTTGATAGACTACACGGTTTGTTCGATTATTTTTTACATGGACGATGCCAGAGATTCGTCAATTTATAAGCTTAGCTATTCTTTGTGGTTCGAAACAATTTTCTCTTGTCCAATTTGGAGTTCGTGTAAAAAAATTACGCAAAAACATTTTCTTTATTTACCTAAATGTAAGTAACTAAACTAACTTTATATTTTACTCACTTTCGTAAGTAACGCTTCTTTGCGATTATTGCGAATCATGCAACTTATGGTAGGTATGACGTTCATTTCTGTAGGTAATCTTTTAATATTGTAGTGTTACATTGCATACCCTATTGAGTTTTAGAAGTGAAGTAGATAAATTTCCCGAATTTTAAACACTTTTCTTATCAAATTGACCTGGTACAATTAAATACAATACTTACCCGTACAATCATCGTTCCTCACATAGTTAAACATTTGTTTTTGGTTATTATTGAGATATTTTCTACAAATAATGTTACTGAAGGTCGCTACCTACCAATTTATTGAAAGATTGAAGATCCTACCATTCTACCTCAACCTGATGCCGGAGACCATTTATTAAAACAAGCAAAAACGACTATAAAACGTCTGATAAGAAACATTTTCATATTTAAGGTATGTGAATATTCAGGGTTTTTGCCATAAATTGTCCAAAAGCTACGCTTTCTTCTTATTCAAAGTCAAAGTCAAAGTCAAATAGTTTATTTCGATATGATATCGTGATTGGACGCGCGTAACGAAAGTCTAGATAACTACAAACTTAAAGAAAAGAGATATAATGCTATTCTAATCTGATCAATATAAGGCAAAGGATTAGCTATTGATCATTGAATGAATAGCTAATCCTACACGGAAATTATTATCTTATTGCTTACCTTTAACAGTTTAATATTTTTAAACTAACGACACTATTATTTAATGTTTGAACCATAGAATATTTTGCCTTCTTAAATAAATTAAAACACTAATAAAATATTGGTTAATGCACATGTTTGTACAAATATCTTGGTAACCGGAGCCAACGGTCAACAAAATAGTATTATTACGGCCTAACAACCAATTTAACTTTTACTTATACCATTTTCGTTGTTACTTTAAATTAGTTAACCCATCATAAAACAAAGAAATAGACGAGTAACAGACTTTTGTTTTCATTTAATCTTGCCTTTCAAAGCGCCACTCAATCGATACCAATTCATATAACGTGACTCAGGTGTTGCTATTTCTTTGAAACACGCAAATTGACTTTCACGTAGTCGAATAAATGGTTATGGGAGTAATTGAAAACTAAAGGTTAAAGTAAATATGGTTGAACCTGTATACAGTTCGCCCCGGGACAGTATAACCGCCAATCCCATTTCTCGCGTACATAACAATTTTTATACTTTTGAAAAATAGTTGCTTACATCATCAACAATAGTTACCTCACGTGTTACCTTATTTCTTATAGCCTTAGTTATAATGGTAACAAGATTTTGTTACAGCTTTAGCTGATACGCCTGACTATTACTAGGTGATAATTTCTAATTTAATTATTTCTAACTACTATATTTAAGCTTAATTATCCCTTATTTAAAAACGAATAAATAAATAAAATAGCCATTTATTCGTAAAAAGCACACATTGCATTTAGACCAGTTAACAGACATAGAAAGTCAGAGACTGCACCTGAATTAGCAGCCATTTACAATATAATATAATAATAATGTCAATCATTTTAATAATATAATACGATAATGTAAAGCTTAATGTCACTTTCTATCTATGTATTTTTGTTAAATCGTTGGAGTCAGAGTTACAGTGCTTGTCACTCACGATTTTCTGCACCAAGTTCTTGAAAGCCCGCACAGCAAGTAATTCATATTCAGCACTTGTGGCAGTTAGAAGTTCTCTGGTTGTGTTTTATAGAAATATAAAGATAGATAGCACAACTGCTAGATAACTGATAAGTTTTGTGGATATAAATATTTTCTATTGAGTTACGAAATGAGTAGGTAGTAAGATATTAGGGATATAATATAGAAAACGAGCATGCAGCAACACCTACCCGCTGTCGCCCACAACAACTGTGATAAACTTCGAAGACTCAAAAAGTAATTGGGAGTGTTAGTCCAGCTAGCAAATGATTTTAATGGGACTACTAGTTGGTTAGTTCTTCAGGAGTTAAAAGAATTTAACGCAATATTCTACGTACAGAACCGGGTTACTTACCCTGAGTAGGTACCTACCGGATTCGTAAAGGAC
Source organism: Carterocephalus palaemon (assembly GCA_944567765.1). Lineage (NCBI taxonomy): Eukaryota > Metazoa > Arthropoda > Insecta > Lepidoptera > Hesperiidae > Carterocephalus > Carterocephalus palaemon. The sequence continues at coordinate 4,142,833 of OX155643.1, read as the reverse complement.
GACTTCAGAACAAGCAACAAATTCAAGCCACGGGCAGGAGCGTTTTCCTCCTCTGTGTGGTACGAATATGGTATGGTATGGTGGTATATGGTATCGTAATGGTATGGTATGGCGGAAATCTATTGCTACACCCCTATTTTGTGAACTCTACATTGTTTTATTTTGTGAAACTATTTTTTGATGTCAGAAAAGCGTCGCTTCCCGCGAGGTTAATATTCTGAGGAACTTTAAGCCTTAGGTCACAATTTCCTTACCTTCCAGTTTCACGGTGATTAAGCCTTCGGCGGACTCAAAACTTCTGAAGAAACTCAATAACCCCATCACAAAACCGCAAATTATAACAACAATGCTTAGAGAATAAATGCAAAACAGAAACACTATTGGGAAACTCAGAGAGTTGGTAACTTTAGCCCCCCAATTTGGTCAATTCCAAAGCTTTGTAGGGATCAGTCTCGGTCCGAACATTGTTCAATGTCCACTGAGCACTTACAGTTAGGTTGAAACTAACTTGTCCAACAAACCGAGTAAGCCTACGGCTCAACTATTTCGGATAGCAACAAGGAAACATCTAAGCAATTACATTCTGAGCTAACAGAACTGTCCCATATGCAGTTGTGGTTGTACAAATTGGTTGTGTTGCTTTACTCTTTTACGTCTCAAATAGAAGTTTGATAACTGAGATAAATCTCGACGTTACATCTAATTAATAGCTACTGCACTGCGTTTGTTACAGCTACTCATAAAAAAAGATATATCTTCTTTACGCACCTAATGAAAAGTACTAAGTTTAAACTAAAAAGATTTTTTTTATCTTATACTATGTAATATAACTAATTAATTTCCCGCTTTTGCTTGGGTAATTTGGTTAAAGAAAAAACGGAATTTCTCTATGCTTCGAGTGAATTACTTTTAAAAGGTAACCTGTACAAAGTCCATTACAAAGGGCTCATTATATTTTATACACAAAAGATTCGCGGTTGTAATTATTCAAAAACGTACGTTGTAAAATAATAGAATGACATTTTCGGGGAAATAATAAATGTCCACGATAAGGAAAACAGAATATTCATTTAACAGTCGTTCATAAATCTTACCATCCAAACCACAAAATACGAGCTTGAACTACTTACATAAAATAGTACGAGTACAGTGCATTGCACTTGTACTGGAATAATCTGTAGTGTAACCTACCTTACCCACCAATACTAACCAAATGTTGAGGTATCTATAAAATTCAGTTCAAGGTACCAAAATCGTGGGCATAAAATAACCACACGGCCATAAGGTTAAGGTTTTTAATTACAGTTCTAAATATTTTGACACTACATATTCGTAGATAGAAAATATTTACTTTTGAGACAAGTAAGTAACAAAGTTAGTATACAAGAAAAACCTCTATCTACAAAATTAATTATTATTATTGTGTGCAGGTCATTCAGGGCGCATACTCTGCATGTGCGTGACACGGGAATCGCAGTATCTACTGACTGGATCAGAGGACACCACTGTCGTCGTATGGGATTTGCACACTCTCGCAATCAAGACCAAAATACTGTAAGTAGATCACTGTAGAGCAGGTCGCGGGTTCAATCCCGGCTTGTTATTGTTTCTGTGTTGTTTAATGAGTCCTCTCGCCATTCACTACATACGTATGTGTTTAGTGTATAGCTTTTATTTCAGCAAACAGCTGCCTGTCAGAAACATGACCTATGAATGACATTTAAATATATGATATGACCTATGATGTTATATATAATGACCTATGAATATACATTTCAACATAAAAATTTGACCATACTACATTATTATGTCACCTGTAAGACCAATGTCAAAGTTATTGTATATTCAAAATCTGAAGGAATACTCTCTGATGAAAAAAAGAGGAATGTTCCACTTAGTAAAACATTAATACTCGTAATGTACAGTAAGTAAGTACGTGATTAAAACCAAATGATTTAGCTAAGTATATGAGGAGTGGAATCTCAGAACAGTTTGAAATGAATTCACCGTCGAGGGCGCTGCAGGCGCTACGGGGAGGGCAAACAACGCCGATATTGAAGTTAAATCCACCTTAAACTTCAAAGTTTATCCCGTTGTAACAAACTTTATCAAAATCTTCGGGATGTAAGCAGGATAAAAGGAACTCTTCTTAGCGGTACATTCTCGAATGTTAATAATGTTTGAAACTCGTAAATAATTCGTACAGAAGTTCCATAAATTGCAAAATAGTATTTATTTATTTGTGAAAATGATTTTGAGAGGCTAAAATGTACAATAGTAAAGATTTTATAGCACTTTTTATGTAATAAACAATAATGTACATGAGATTTTTAAAGTTTAATTTAATTTTAATTTTTATAGACTAAAAAAGTAGGCTTTATTTCTCAGCCATAAAAATCAATTTTTGCTAATAATAGGGGAGTACAACTTTGTAGCAACTTTGTAGCCCTCCCCTTTCTTTACGTTACTCTCAAATTGTAAGATTAGTGGAATATACACTTTTTAGCATGTAATTAACTCACCCTACCTTAATCTAACGCGCTCAAGAATTTCTGATGACAAATTTTATTTTTTTCTTATTCTGATCCTTTATCCTTGACGGCCCCATTTATATATGGGGTTCATATTTGGTGTAGGTACTTAACCGGGTACAAGGTATCCCACTGTATATTAAACTGACGCGCTCGAGTATCCCGCAAAATCCCCTCTTGGGCTCCCCTACTTTAAGCAAGTCGGAAGAGCAACAGCCTTAAACCGTCTTACTTGTTTATCATAGGGTACTAAAATGTTCAACAAAAATATAGATTACCGACATAGTTTATTTTACTTCATCTAAATAAAAGCCTGCGATACTATAGGTATACCTATCTAATACATAAGTTACAAAATATATAAAATCGAAGCTAGTGAGTGGGCTTCGCTTTAATTTAAACTATTTTTTTCGGTACGTGCGAGCTATAGAACGTTAAACTATGAAACTGCCGTGTGACTTCTGAAATTGTGTGCGACCTTACAGAAGTTTTTTCATTCTACAGGGAGCACATAGCGCCTGTTCTGTGTGTGGCCGCCATCGTGAACCGGTCGCTGGTGATCAGCGGCGGGGAAGACTCTGCTGTCATCGTAACATCCCTAGTGGACGGTACGCTGGTAAGTCTATAAACCACAAGTACTGTAATAAGGTCCTTGTGCATTTCTGAACCACCACAACTCTTTCTGTTATTACACCGTTGGGCTGGTCTCCTTCTGGACGACCTTTGTCCACCAAAATGCCCAAATGCTGATTGGAAGAATTTAATATATTACATACTTTGAACTTAAATAATTTTTCGTTATCGTTTTTATATATTATGTACATTCATATAATATTCACTTTTTGTTTGTGAACAACATTTGTCAAATATTGTCAAAAAACTTGCGAATATTAGTTTCTCCTCAGAATTAGTTTCCACACAGAATGGGAGGGATTAGGCCTTAGTCCACCACCGCCAAATGCAGATTGGCAGACTTCACATGCCTTCGAGAAAATTATGAAGAACTCTCAGGCATGAAGGTTTCCTTACGATGTGTCGTTCACCGTTACAGCAAGTGACATTTAATTTCTTAAATCGCACATAACTTAGAAAAGTCATTGGTACGTGCCGCTGGGGTTTGAACCCGGACCGCTCGAGTGAGAGGCGACTTTGATAGCCACTGGGCTGTCACCCTTAGGCTGTGGCTATATATTGAAAAATTTATAGCACTGGCAACCTATAAATTCCATTTGAAGCTCGCACCATTACTAACTATTGTTGTAGTGCAAATAGACTACCGACACGGAATACTTGATAGTACAAGTAGGTACTAACTACCGTGCAGCTCTAGTGCATAATATTATGAACATTATTAGATGGAGGAGCTTGTGTTTGCTAGTACTCAGGCAGGTTATAATAAAATTTTATGTAGAAGTTTTCTGTTATCAAAAATTAGTATGTACTTAATATAAGGATTTATATTTTTTCGTTCGTTATTGGATTGCTTGCTGATTTTGAACCCATGTTTTATTTATTTATTCAAATCTTAATATACAATCTTATCGTACAAAGGCGGACTTAATGATAAAGAATTCTCTCATTTATTTTGCTGTTGATGAAATAACAAATAGTGTTTGTTAAAATTACAATAATGGTATATCTATTTAGTTTTAAATTAGATTGAAATACTTGATTTTACCCACTAAGCTATTAAATGGTACAATGCTATTGTAATGTAAAAGTATGGACGAGAATGTCGTTGGATAGGGTCCAGTAGAGGGAACTGGAGAAGGACTATGTTTATGTTAGTATTAGACTTAAGTAACTAGTACAAATGGTCAACGAAATAAAGGTTTTTTTACTTTTACTTTATTAAAGTATTTACTATGAAACACTTCTAATAAACAAATGTGACGTAGGTGATAAATCGTTCGTAGATGTCGAAACTATAACAAGCAAATATAAACGGATTTCGCAATGCGGTGTTAAGTTTAGGACTGTTGATACACACTACTTAATATGCACCCCAGTGTCCGGGCAGAAGAGCCTTTTCAGTCTCGGACCACGCTCCGACGTTACGTGTTACGTTAATTAACGTGAAAATCCTGTAATAAGTGAGTCAAACGTTGTTCTTAAATCCAAATTGTAAAGCAATTAATTTGAAACAAGAGTTAAGTTGGTAATTACATTGTAAACTTGTTCTTTGTTCAATGAATTAGTAGCTTTTTTCTAATTAGCGTGCGATGGAAAAATTAATTGGACCGGGGATTTCTTCATAATGATTTCCCGACTCGTCTCTTTTATTTAATGTTAGGCATGGGTTTTGCTCACGGAATGGCAGGGGTGAGGCTATAGTTCACGGTACGGATTAGCATGTTAATACGTAAGGGCGGCTTCCCACGGTACGTAATATTGTGGACGTACGCGTAATCACGCACACGATGCGCCGTAGGATGTTATATGACGTCAGATGCGCAGACAATTCGTAGCGGTGCATCCGCCGCCGGCCGTCCGTGATGATCTGCAGAATCGCGGTCCATGGAAAGCTGCTATAATATGTAAATGTTGTGCAAATTCTCAAGATTACGTTAAACCAGGGTGTCACTTGTTATTAAATTATTTTTATATGTTGTTAGGTTGCTACATTGATAATCTCATACAAAGTCAATTTTACTTACTTTAAATATACTGTGTAAGCAAAACGTGAGTAGTGTAGTGCTAAATGAGCAATTGAAAAACAAGTGTTAAAGAGTAAATACTGCGAGAAACATTACTATACCCTTATATACACTAAGTACAGTATTGGGCTGATTTTTATTGATAATAACAATTTTCATAGAACTTTAGGTCAACATTAATTATTAGTTTCTACATTATGCCAGATTTAGGGGGGCGGAGGTAAATTCCAACCGAATGAATTAGTCGAAGCTATTGTTTCCTATGAACTGCAATTTATTATTCTCTGTGAAAATAATTGGCTCAATTCTAATGAACGTTATAAAACACCCAACGTATTTTACCTTCAAAATTGATTTCGGTATGTTGTAAATGATTTTTTTTTTGTAGATATAAAATCTGCTGAGATTTAGAGAGTTTAAAAGTAGTTTAGAAGATGATGGATAAAATTATAATTCATTTCGTGTACATTCTAGCTTCCTAGCATGCAAATTAAAAATATTGGTCTGAAGAAAAACTTTGATGGCCTGAATTGAAAAACCAAACTTGAGTTTGCGATGGGCTTTAGTTAAGAATTGGGCCTTACTGATATTGAGGGCATACGTATAATCTTAGGCACGGATCAGATAATCCCAATCCTGATCTGAAAGTATGGTTTAACTTTTTTTTTTAAATAATATACACGGATAAACAGACATACGGGCCACCTGATGGTAAGTGATCACCGTCGTCTATAGACACGTGCGACACCAGGGGTATCACAGGTGCGTGGCCTGCCTTGAAGGAAGCGTTTCCCACTCTTTTTGAAGCGCTCGATGTCGTATCTCGAAGGGAAAAACTCAGTCGGAAGCTCATTCCACAGAAGACCAGTTCTAAGTAATAAATAATAAGTTATAATAAAACTAGCTTTTACCCGCGGCTCCGCCCGCGTGGGAAAAGGGAATTAACAATGCCATCTATTAACAACATCCGGAACTAAATATCTAGCAAATAACAAAACATCGATACCTTCCCATGTCCCATGGGGATGTTTTACCGCGGTAAAAAATAGCCTACGTCACTCTCCACCCTCCTCACTATCTTCACACACAAAAACCATACCATATAATAGCTTCGTTGCGACGTGAAAGCCGGACAAACAAAGAAACAAACACACTCTCACATTTATAATATTAGTAAGTATATTAGTAAGTATTTCTTCAGTTTACTAGGTAATAAATGCAAATTCCCTTTTATTCCTATTTTCTGTGTTAGTCTGATTAATCAATTTCCAACAGATAACAAAAATCGACCACCACCGCGGCCCCGTCACCGGCGTGAAAGTGATCCTCGATGGCGAGATCCTGGTCACGTGTTCTCAGGACGGAACAGTGTGCACGTGGAACGTTGACAACTTCACGCTGCTGAACACCGTGTCCGCGGGCGTTCCGATACACGCTATGAACGTCACTGATGATAACGTGTTCCTCATCACGCTACAAGGAGAGAACGAGCTGCATTTGAGGACATTTCTCACTGGAACGTATCTGCACCCCTTGAAAAGACATAAATCTAAGGTGGGTTTAATTAATTAATTGTATCAGGCGTTACTTTGCGGAACTCCATTATTACAAACCAAAAATTAATCTACTTTGCAACTAATCCGCGACCAAAAATGTATGGTGATGTATGTATACCTTCATGCACGCAGCACCTCCCTCCCTCCCTCCCTCCCTCCCACACAGGAAAACATGCCCATGCGATCAATGAATACACACACCAACACGTGTTTCGCCGCAAAACAAGGCATCCTCAGGGTAAGTAGACTCTACGACGGTTAATCGCAAAGTGAGCTCACCGGCCGTTTATTACTATTTATTATTTTCTCTTTAAATTTCATTGGACCAAATGTGGACCCAAACACTTGGAAGGCTTGCGTGGGGGGACAGTTCCAACACTTAGGGGTTCGTGACATTTTAATGAGTTGTGATATGGCACACGTGGCGGATACCACCTTCGATCGATTATTATTATCTATTATATTAATATGGAACAAATGGAAATTCTCTACCACTATATAAATAGATAATATTTATCTATATATATCTACGAAGGCGGATGCCCGTATCTTCGCTCGCGTTGAATTAGACATAACAATAGCTTAGAGTCTTCCTCGATAAATGGACTATCCAACACAAAAATATGTTTTCAATTCAAACAAGTAGTACCTACCTGAGATTAGCGCATTCAGCCAAACAAACTATTCGACTTTATAATATTAGTATAGATTAATTACTGCTACTCGTACTTACGTAGAAAAGCACATCTAACACACTCAATGACTAAAATGGACATCTTATACATTTGTATTCAACGCCTTTCAGACCACAAATTAGTAGCAGCTACTCAGCTTTTATTTGGAGGAAAATGAACATATTATTATATCAAGCTCCCAACGGGCGCATGAGTATCCTGTTCTTATTAGTGCCCCTTGTTAATTGACGTAAGTGGGAAACTTGCTTAGGAGGCAATTATCTTAATTCGATCTCACCGCTGCGTCTGGTCACGAGGCCATACATTATAATAATACATTAAGATCTGAAGATGTAGCGTCCAGCCCAATGGCTCGTGTCGATTCAATGTGATCGAAAGAGTTAAGCAACGACGGGCGCGGTCGGTTTGTGGATGGGTGACCGCTAGTGGCAAAATTTCATGGACGCTACCGTGCTTCGGAAGGCACGTTAAGCCGTCGGTCCCGATTGTATTCAATAGTGGAAACAGTCGTTAAGCCTTGTCGAAGACCTTCGGGTGGCTTGAGAACATTCGACACTGGGTGTGCCACTAAAACCTCCACCAATCCGCAGCTATGGTCTGTGGGACAGACCCGTGCCCAGCAGTGGGACGTCTATGGGTCGCAGTGAGCCATTTATATGTAGGGGTGCCAGCGATATGTAGGGTTTGCAGGCATATTATTACTAACTTGAAATAAAGGACGGAGAGTTTCTAAGGTCAAATTTATGTGAAACTAGCTTTCCCTGCGACTCGGCCCGCGTCAAATCATTTCACGTGTATATAGGATGATAAGTATAGTTTTTGTCAATGGCAAGCAACACCAAAGATAACCGATTATAAAAATCTAGCTTTACCCGCAGTTTAGCCGATCATAACCCGAGATAGCCATTGGTAGTAGGTAGATACCTACAATGTAATCTCATTAGAATAATCCAGTTAATTTCACTGGCCCTCAAAAGCTTGCTAAACAGAGTCATTAAGTATTATCGAATTAAAATTAAGATCCGAGGAAGACAAGTCGCAAACAGTTCTTTTATCGTTCTTGAAAATTTCTTTCCGCTTTGTTTGCCTACCGTGCTAATCCTATAAGTTATAATAATATGACGATGAAATAATGAGACTTTTAAATTAAGATGATTTAGATTTATGAGACTTTAATTAATTTATGAGACCAATCTATACATATACCTACTAATATTATAAAGAGGAAACATTTGTTTGTAATGTTTCCACTCAAAACTACTGGACCGATTTCAAAAATTCTTTCACCATTCGAAAGCTGCATGACATAGGCTATATAATATTACTAGATGTAAACGAAACTATGTATTGTTATGTCTAATTCCACGCGAGCGAAGCTGCGGGCGTCCACTAGTCTATAATAAATAAAATTAGTGAAAAATACAGACAAATAAATTAAATACTAAAAGATTAAATTAAATTCAAAACAAAACTGAATAAATTTTTCTAATTGTATGAATTAAAATGTAGAAAAAGAACAAAGGCATCAAACAATAGATTCGAATCGGTAAAATTGTGATTTATAAAGGGAATAAATCGAACTCGAAACGAAAATAAATCCCCTCTAACAAGAAAAATTCATTTATAATGACCAAAGGTTACCCCCTAAGGGTCTAACTTCTCGATTCCAACCCTCAGCGCGTAGTAATTGGGGACCACTAAATTGTTTCAGATCTTACTTACACGTTCCCGGCGAAAATAAATTACAGTCCATTCGTAGCGAGTGCTCTTAAAGGCTCTACTGTATACTATTTTTACGGTCGAATAAGTGATAACTGCGCATCTTATTTTCGCCATTATGTACCGACATAGCCGCGCGTTATCTTTGATTATATACCCGTCTGATATTTATTTATCTGCAGACTCTGGGTCTCCAAATAAATAAATATCAGACGTAGACGTATCTAGGAGTAAACGAGCATTCAGTTTCACCTATTCACTACAGGGCAAAGAAACCGGAAGTGTTAGCACAGTTACTAATAAATTCTTAAAGGGAGTTTATTCGTTGGTCTAGTGGTCCTAAACGCGACTGTTAAGCCCGCCACCTGTGTCTATCCCTTCGGGGAAATAGAGGCGTGATGTTACGTTATATTATGTAAAAGTAATCTAGTCAAAAGTAATTTCATTCTTTGCTTGATGCTGCCATTAAGTTAATCCAGTAACTGATGATGAAACAGAAAATGTATGCGGCGATAGTATCGTACCCGAGCGAGTCTCATACAGGTTCTACCACCTAAAAATGGCTTGGGATATAACGCCTCAATCCTGAGAAGTGGCAGCTAAAATAAAAATAATTTCAATGTAACCAAACTTTCCTGAACAAAATTATATGATACATTGTTGTTCAGAAATATTTCGACTTTCAACGGTTTCGGCGGGAAAGTTTCCCCGCCTCTGTAGCAACCGTTCGTGACAAATTATACAACACAATGTTACCACAGTCTGATTTACTCCCTGTTTGATTTATGGAACGCGCGTTGTCTGTGTCTAGTGTAGTAATAGTGACGTAGCTACATACATTTTTGCTCGATAACAATATTTTTCCGTCAAATATCCGTTTTCTTTCTTTCTTTCTTCTTCTTTCTTTCAAAATAAAAGACAGGTGACGGATGTACTAATTGAGTTTTGTACATAAGTATATTCCCACGGTGAGTTGTGCCCGCGAACCGTGAAGCCGCCCTTAGATTATCTCCCACTACCTTCATTCTAAATTAATCAATCGACCAGGTAAAATGCTTCTGCGTGGGTCACGACTCATCTCGTGCGGCAGTGGGCTGCGCGGACCAGCGTATCTACATATATAGTCTACACAACGGTCAGCTGCTACGGACGCTGGCTGCAGCGCACGACCTCGCCGCGCTGGCTATCGCTGACAAGGACCATTTCTTACTGGCCGCTGGTGAGTTGGATTCTTCTGTGATCGAAGCTAAATACACAAAGAATTTGCGAATTTGGTACTCAAATAGAGTACCTCTGATATTATCTACTAACTTTAAAACTGACCATTACTTACATCCTTGTATCCTGCACAACGATCAGATGCCGGGGCCACATTATCGACGAATATTCCCATCATCGCGATAAATGTTGCTAGGTAGTTCATCGAATCGCGATGTGATCAGGCGAACACGAATGCTTCGCGCATCAAAGGGTTTTGTCGCGACATGAGTGGCTACACTTCTACGTTGTTTTTATCGCGGCAACGCGACACGAATATTCGCACGACAATGTCACTCCAGCATAATGACTGCTCATTATTTTTAAGATATTATTATATTCTAATGTTTCATTTTTCACTAATTGTTTTATTTCGCAAGAGATACTTTTCAACAAATTCGTCAAAGTTTTATCCATTGAAATACTACATTTCTATCTTAGTAATGTTAAAGAAATTAAACAACTACGCACCACTAAAACCAGCAATAAACATCAAACAAATACCACTTTTGTCACAAGCTCGGTTCATCGTATTTAGTAAAATTGTTTGAGGTAAATTAGTCGGAACGTTTTCAAAAGCCGCGATTAATGATTGTAGGTGGGAACAGGGTGACGATTTATTCGTTCCACACCGAGGACAACTTGACGAATTTCAGGCCCACCAAGCAATTGAAGAGGCGGCAGACCAAATCGACCACGAACATCACTTTGCTACAGGTAAATTGTATTACCCTTTCGGCTCTAACTTTGAATTGATAAACTGGAAGGCATAGTTGTACGAAGATGAATCGATTCTTGCGATGTTGTTCTGATATTTGCCTTTACTTTTGAGTTTTACAGTTTAATGTTTAGTAAACAAATTAGAGGTACAGGATTAGAGAAGGCAGGCTTAGGAATCTACTTTAGAGGGCACAAGCGTGATTATTTAGTGGTGTTAATTGATCCCTCTATGTATGGCAAGTTAAATGTGTTAATAAATATAATAAATAAATAATAAATATCTTGGACATTCTCAGACAGGGCTATCTGACCCCAAAGTTGGCGCGAGCCTGCAATATGGGTGTCAGAGACAGATATCCATACATAGATATTTTAAATACATACTTAAATAGATAATATTAACATCCAGACACCGAACAAATACAAGTGTTCGTCACACGAATATTTGTCCTGAGTGGGATTCGAAGTAATTCAAACCCACGACCCCTGGTGCAACAGACAGGGTCACTACCTATTGCGCCAACGGGCCTGTCATGTACCTTTAAACTTTAAACTTGAATTAGGTTACCCAGTTGTGAAACCATATTTTATTATTATTATTTATTTATTTCCCAATAGGCAGAGCAAAGCGAACTGATACCAATAAGCTGTCTCGAGGTCTCCCGCGACGGCCAGCTAGCCGCGAGTGGTTGCGCGCGAGGCCTAGTCCGGGTCTGGCACCTGTCCACGCACAGACTGCAGGCCACCCTTAGCGGGCACATGGGGCACATCACCTGCGTCACCTTCTCGCCTAACAACCTCCTGGTACTGAGCGGATCCGAAGACAGGACGGTTGTAGTCTGGCAATTGGCAGACAACTCCCTTTCATTGACCTACAAGGTAATCAGATTATATTAATATACATATACAGTATACACGAGCCAGTACCATCTCGTGGTAATGAGGAAATATAAACTGCATTATAAAATGTGGGTTGCAGCTTAGCTTAGGTTTTTATCCTTGCTTCAAACACGGAAACGCCCATAATATGTGGCCACTAGCGGTCACTCATCCACATACCGACCGCTCTCGACGTGTTACTCAGTTCATAATATTTTAGTTATATTAAGCCGCGATAATATAACCAAAAAACTCCTAAGTTTCTGAGGTAACTGGTGCTAGGGGAACAATTCAACTGAGTTTGTTTTATTTAAGACCTTGGTAGTACTTTTGGTAGCACTTCAAAAAACTTTTATTGCATTATCTAGATATTTTTAAGCGTTATCCACGTTTTTGAAATTGAACCTTATAAATTGCCCTAGATAATGTTTGTTGTATACGAATATTAACAGAACTAATAGCATACTTGGTAGTCACTCGTAGAGAACAATTTATGCTAATGATTTACCAAAACAATTAAATTTCTATAATTATAGCCAGACTTAGTACCTACTCAACGTTTCGTTATTTTCAGTGTGTCCTTGCGTACTAAAAAACACTTTTTCCTCGAACACTTTCTGTTTTAACCTGGCATTAAATTTTTGAAGGTCGTTTTTAATTACCACCAGACTTTTTGTCGCGTTTAATTACTTATAATACAAGTATTTTTTTGAAAGATAGCAAACGAACACGCAGTACTCGTTTACTGTGGGATAGTAATAGTGGATCTTTACCAGGGTCACCAAGCGGCTTTGCAAAGCTTGCTTATGATGTCAGACGGGCGCCGGGCAATGTCCGGAGATAGAGCGCGCAACGTCCACATCTGGCTAGTTGACTCCGGGATCATCCTTCACTCCACTACCGGACCCAATGCCAGCATCGAAGTCACGTTGAACATGAAGTATGCGGTAAGTTTTGTCATTGATTTCTTTCAAATTTCGCTCGAGATGTCGCGCGAATGTCGGCGATAGGCCACGCAACGTCCACATCTGGCTCGATGACTGTGGATTGTCACAAGAAGAAGACAAGGAGGAGGTGGGAGGCAGGGAGCATCCATATGCTCCCTTTAAAGTCCGGCCGATAGACTGAATGCGTCACATTTAGCTCACTAATCACATGCTTTGGGTTAGTACTTAAAGGCCTCGGACAGGGAGCAACGCTCCGACCCCGACTCCACGCCTCCTTGAACCGGTAGGAAGTGAAGACCTCTTCGTTTGGGTTAGTTTTTTCAGGTAACAACATATATTGATTGACAACAACAACATATACAGTATAACCAATTACTACGTAGTGGTCGCATATTCCTAATCAACACTGTATAAACCAAATCGTCAACTCTCCGACGTCCTTTAAAAATAGAAAATGTTTTTATGGGGTTAAAAAAGTCACAAATTACCTATTATTTCTGAAAGAAATCATACTGCAAAAAATGGACTATGAACAAGGTTCATTATTAACATAGCCTATGTTCAATTTCATTCTTAACGCAAATGCAAATCAAACAATCTTCAAAGTTTGAATCGCAATTAAATAAATTTGTGGTAAGAGACTGTCAAAGAATTTTCCTAAAATTTTGCTGGAATTAGTTAATTGTTCGCAAACATTTTAATTGAGACTATTTGAGCAATGGAGTTTGTTGATTTAATAAGCGAGCCTAAGTTTAATTTTGTTTTAAAAAGAAAAATATTAGTTGTTTACATTTTCTAAATATAAATTTAAACGTGAACCATTAGTGCAACTTGATATACAGGAAATAGTGCGTAGATTTTCAGAACAGAACAATTTAGATTGTAATTCGATCGTACTATTTTTCAATTAAAATCTTTGAAAAAAGGTCGTGGAACTGCGATAGAGTTCTTAATTTCTATGTATAAACCTACTATTTTCAATTTTTTTTATAATATAGACAGAACAGAGAGAACAGACATACGAGTAATGTTACACCTGATGGTAAGTGGTCACCGTCGCCTATGGACACGTGTGACACCGGGGGTGTAAAAGGTGTTTTGTCTGCCTTGGAGCGTTTCACACACTTTTTGAAGCGCTCCATGTCGTAGCTCGAAGAAAAATCCTCAGTCGGAAGCTCATTTCACAGGAGACCAGTTCGCCGTAAAAAAGACCGCGAGAAGCGCACGGTGGTTGTAGGCCACCGTTACCCGATACCGATAATATTTAATCTCCTTTAAATAGTGTGCAATTACCCCAACCTCCCCTATGTGAAACAGGTACTCTCAGATGGGGATAACTCGGTCCGGATTTGGGCGCTAGCGGAGGGGGACAGCGGGGAGGACAGGCGGCCGGTGTCGCACGCTGAACGCATCACTTGCTTCGTGCTGACAGCCGACTCCAAGTTCGTGGTCACCGGCTCCATGGACATGTCTCTCAAAGTGTGGCAGCTGGATGGCGGGAAATTGTCGCAAGTAAGTAGCGTACATTTTTTTTTTTTTTATGGATACAGGATAGCAAACGAGCTTGCAGCACCACCCATCCGCTGCCACCCATGACAACTGTGACTGACTTTGAACAAGACTCAATTAGGGACTGGGATGGTTAGTCCAATTAGTTGAGAAAGTTTATTAGAACATTAGTTGGTCAGTTCGTTAGTAGGTATGAGGACTAGGGACTGTTAGTGATAGTAAGTCCTGTTAGTTGGTGTTAGTAATAGTCCAGTTAGTACTTGTTAGTAGGAGTCTCGTTCTAAGTCAGTCACAGATGTGTTGCTACCCTTGAGGACTAAGATGGTCGCCTCTAAAGAAGTGTAACCGGAATCCACACCTTTCCAACCGGACCACAATTGCTTTAAAAACAATTATTACACGGCAGAAATGGTACTAGGTACCGTGGCGGGCGGTGGTACTGCCCCGGGCGAACTCTATATGGAACCAATTAGCTTTCATATAAAACCTATTTGGTTCCCTATAGGCTCTACCACCTACAAACCAGCCATAGCCAGAAGCATGGCACTATCCATGAGATTTTGCCACTAGCGGTCACCCATCCACAAACCGATCGCGCCCGTCGTTGCTTAACTCTTTCGATCACATTGAATCGACGCGAGCAATTGGGCTCTGAACGCTATTGACCTACTAATACGTATTTACGGCTCATTTGAAGGTGCCAGTAGTCATAGGCGTGGGTGACAATTTATCAACCGGTAGGATCTCGTCACCTTGTTCGTCACCTAAGCGATAAAAGAAGCTACATTTTTTATGGCTACATGTATATTACCGCTTTTACAGCCGCGTATGACAACTGTGAAAGTCCTTGAGCAAGACTCGTAACTCTCTTCAAAGTTTCATACGCGTTGCCCTTGAGAGGTGATATAGTCGCCTATAAAAATGCAACCGGGAACCACAAAAATACCTTGGCACCTAGCTAACCCTTTAGCTATCGAAAATATTAACTATAAGACGAAACAAAGCTATCCTTATGTATTCGAATTCTTACCTACCTATTGCAAATATAAATTATATTTAAAGGTAGGCAGGTAGGTATATCAAAGAACCGCTTGTTAAAATTGTTTGTCTCACGGATTCACTGTAATCGCTTAACAAGATGTTTCTACACGAGAATGCGAAATCTGCGGAAAGCGTATTAGACACCTTTATCATTACCGAGAATGAGAATACATGTTCGGTACTTTGTTTTAATACAACTTGACGGTTTGTTTATTACATGTTTATTTGTATGATGGAAATTTCTCTTTGTAACTTGTAAAGGAATAATAACATTTACCCGGGGTATGGTAACCTGTCAATCGAGGTGATCCGGTTTCAAATCCCAATGACAATAATTACTTTTCTAAATTATGTGCGTTCAAAGACAATAAAGGTCACCATTTGGGGTGAAGGCAAACACCGAGAGCAAACATGCATGCGAGCTCTCAATAAGGTTCCCGAATGTATGTGAAGTCTGCCAATCCACACTTGCAGGCAACCTTGGTGAACTATCGCCTAAACATTAGAAATACCTTACTAATAACATTATGTCTGTGTCCCACAAACAGTGAGACATTAAAAGGGTTGTGAAGATAATGTTAATGATGATAATGATAAACTATGTAATTTATTTATGACTACCACTGACATGAATAACACAACTACAAACTAATTCCGTGTAGGTTTTAGTGGGTCACACGGACATTGTGACTTGCGTCGCTGTGTCAATCACGAACAAGACACAAGTCGTCTCTGGCGCATGGGACTGCAACCTCATCGTATGGGATCTCAACACCGGTTCAGACGTGCACCTATTGTCCGGTCACCTCGGAAAAGTCACCTGCGTCAAGCTTACTGGCGACGGCTCCATCGCAGTTTCAGGTAAGTAAAGTAGTTTGGTAAGATCTTTCGGACACTGTGACTTGCATGGTCTAGTCACACGGACATCGAGACTATGCAAGTCACTGCCGTCCATTACAAGATGCAAGTGGTCTGTACCGCATGGGATTGAAATTGTATTTGACCTTAAAGGCTCAGACGTGCATCTACTGTTATAAACTTTGTAAAGTCATTTGTACCAACTCCTCATTTATTGGCTCCATTGCAAGCAGTATGTAAGCAGATCAGGTGAGGTCATTCGGACATCGTGACATGCAGGCTCAGTTACGCAGACTTTGTAAATTTCATGTTCAGGTCATGCTTTATATCGTGAACTATGTGATTGATATGGCCTCGTGAATATGAACGTGCTATGTACCAACAGAATAGAGTAGAGAGTAGAGTAGAGTAGAGTTTTGATTTGATTTGATTCAATGGAGTGGTGTAAAAAGTGCACATTTTATAAAATAGACTGAAGTGCCTCTGAAATTGCGCGTAATTTTTGTGCCGGCAACCGGAGAGATTTTCCCGCGCTACTTTGATTAGGTATACTTGTAGGCAAGACGTATTCAAGTATTTAATCTCGTTGCAGAATTAAAAGCATTTCAAGAAGGAAGAACAGACTAAAAGCGAGTTTTAAAACATTTACTCCACTAAAATATTTTGTTACGAAATTTATATGAAAAGTTTTAGCATTAAATTAAATCTTCTTTTAAAACTAAGATGAAAGGTTTTCAAAACCACTGGATGAGGGAACAGGATCGAGTGGGGAGTGGTCGATTATGGAAGGTCTATGTCCAGTGGTGGTGATGAATAGATAGAAGGATGTTTTAACTATTTTACTAATTGGTAGCTAAGATATAAGAGCAATAGAGGACGCAGCACAAGCACAAGACTCATAGGAGTCTCGTAAAAAGACGGCTACAGATGCGTTGCTACCTTTAAGGACGATCGTCACTACTAGAAAAGTGTAATCGGTTGAATAATGAAACATGTAACGTTGAAATTTTTATTTAATTTTAAATGAATAATGGAATGTTCTTGTATCAACTTTATTTTTCGATATAGGTGCGGAAGACAAGACGCTTATAATATGGGAGACGAAACGAGGCTTGGCACTCACATCTCTGGCCCTCCATGTGCCTTTGCTCGGATTCCAAATCACCAGCGACTGTGCCCGAATTGTGGTTCATCTCTTGGACCGAGGTAACACATTTTTTGTGAATTAAAAAGATTGGTTGAAATTACGATTGGATTTCTATAAATCAAATTGGGTTTTTTGCTATTGGTGAGGGACCTGGACCATCCACTTGGGAGGTCCTGGTGTTAAATCTTGGCCTGGGTTTGGGTTTCAGTCCACAAAATGGGACCTCAAGAATGCCAAAGGTAGTAGTACAATTTAGAAAACAATGATTTTTTATGGTTTCCGGGATTCTGACAGTAAACAATACCTTACCTAGGTATCGTTATAGAGGAATTTCCACATATTCGAAAATTTGTTATCCTCCCAAGACATCCGGTCTTTTTCATCTTAAATTGTCTATCGCAAAACAAGATACATTTTTTTTATCTTATTGTAAACAGGTTGCCTGCCCATAATATGCCTGCATAATACTCCCGCGACTTATGTCAAGATACCAACTTACGCTGCGCCGACTAAGAACGTTGATGGTGAGGACATCATAATATTAATACGTAAACCAAAATGTTTACCTCCCTTTACGAAAATTATATGGGCTTTTTGAATTCCTCATAACGACAGAACTACGACCACTGGCACCGAAGCGACCAATGAGAAGGCTGCTAAAGAAAGAAGTATCACTGGATACATACACGTGGCAGAAGAAATATGGACATCTCACCTCGGCCGCCATGATGGCGCAAGTGGACGAGCGGCTTAAACGAAGGTATGGATATTTTTGTTGCGATTTTGTTAGAAATTAACACAATTTATTAAATATTTTCGAAACGTTACTATCTTTAGCAACAGTCTAATAGTCTTTTGTGTGGGTATATTAAATTAAGTAGTGAAATACTTACACACCTAGACATTTTACGCACAATATAACAGTTAATTCATTGGTCTTGTCACAGTGCTATATTATTATAACATACATATGAATATTATTTATGATAGGAACGATACTAATAATAACTTAGATGATTTTCTCTCCGTGTTGCAAGTGAGCTTAAATTTGGCTTACGAAACTCTCATAACTTATATTAAATTTAACATACTATGTTCAGCAAAATATGTTGTTCACAATATTGTAGATCATAACATTCGGCTTATTGAAACTCCGTATTAATTTATAATGTAAATTCTATTAACAGTGCTCGTACAATGTTTTCTCATGAGTTATCTGTAGGTTTATCAAAATTATTCTCTTGTAGATTTTCCGTATCCGCCTCCATGGAAGAAATATCAAAAATTCAAGAAGCTAAAAATAAAGACTTGGGATCGCAGGTATGTGAAACACAGTATAGAAAAATATTAGGCTTGTTTAACTTAACTGGTTTACATTGCCTTAATGTGAACTGCCAATCAATCAAGTCTGCTAATATGATTTAATTTCTATATGCTACAATAGTTCATAGTAGTTTTAAAATGAGGTAACTAGAATCACGCAATATTTCATTTCCTGTCATTAACCCCTTACCTACTGCATGAATTATGAAGAAGTTGAAATAAAAATAACTGTTTAGCAAAATGGGTTTATAATAACCCCTTGGGATTAAGCCATAATTTCTCATACGTGATACCCGTAGTATCATTAGAGTATTCTAATTGTAGAACCCATTAACGTGAAAGCTATATTTTCTTTTGTTACTACATATTTCATAAAGTAGATAAAACAAGGCCCATAAATTTTGTTAATTACGATTTAGGTACCATTATAGCATAAAGTAGCTTCAACGTTTCAAGCGTTTAATATAATATAATGTATTTGTTATTGTTTTATTAAACTTAAGTTTGATTGTTTTAAACTCTTTTTTTATGCTTATAAGATAGCAAACGAAAGACGACCACCTATCCGCTGCCGCCCATGGCAACTTAACAACTTATTTGATTAATAATGGTTTTATCTAGTTTCATGTATGATTTTTCCATACGTAGTTCGTGCAATATAAGTTTATAATTTAACAGGTGAGCCTAGGACCCGAAGAAGCAGCGATAGCTCAGTCGCAGCATTTCGATCAATTGGAAGCCCTGTGGAATAAGATATCTCCACCCCGCAGACGTTCCAATAAGGTAAAATCACCTAAGTTAAGATTACATATTGAATGACAATAAAAATATAAAATCATTGGTGCTTGTACGAATCTAAATTGGAATTCTATGTCAAATTTTAACCTCTAAACTATCATCGCTACACTGTAGGTAATTCGTAGGATTGAACAAGGAACCTTATTTGAATTACATGTTGTTACTTTTGTTTTGCGTTCTTTGAGATTATGTAATAATTGAATTGAATAAAAATACTTGGGAAATTATGCGTAAAAAATATCTACTTATGACATGGTGTTCAGAATGATGGACATTACACCCTGTTTGTTTTTACATGTACGACCAAGAACTGTGTAAAAATACTAACATCTTGAATTACACAAATATTGGTTATATACGCAATTTTACATAAAACTCTCACTCTGATTAAACCGAGATAAAAACTGGGAGATGATCCAATAGCTGTTTCCCGAATGGCTTCTCTCGTTTGGGATAACGCGCGGACAATACACAACACACGTCAATAACATCGATAGCCCGCGGCGCGGCTGTCCAATACCTTTGTGGATTTGAACTGAAACAGACGAATCTCAAATTCTAGAATGACAGTGGGGTTAGTGCGAGTTTACTCGATCAAACGAATCGAACGTGTAAGCGCTTGAGATTTTAGCAGCGCCATTAAGTGGCTGACATGTACAACATTTATAAGGATTTTATAATAATACCTACGTAAAACACATTCTCTTGGGGTAGGAAAAAATTACATAAAACAATTCGTTGGATATAATTATATGCTTATTAAACTGTTAATTTACGATTATGTTATAAATGTATTGATCTCAATATGCACATCTGTGCATGATTTTTATTTAAAATTATAAATTAGCATTGGATTTCAACCGTGGAATTCAAAAACATTTAAAAAAAAGAAGGTACCTACCTACTTCTCTATCGTCTAATTTTGCTGTGCTACAGCAAAATTAGACGATAGTAAGTAATTACTACAATTATTTTGTCCAATGCTATCTGAATGTGCATGCACAAAATTAAATCTATTTACAACATTTCCCATTTGTAATACTATCAAAGACTAACTTTGTATGATAATCTTATAAATTCACCAAATACTAATAAATAAAATAATAATAATTTATTGCACGACGAATTTAATGTACGACGTTTGTTCCAGTCCCTGTCAAAGCAAAGCTCACTGAAAGAGCGCTTGGACTCTTCAGACGAAGAGCACACACCGGTGGAGGAGCAAGGTTGGTACTTACTAGTTCAAGGAACAAAAGTTCCACATTGACAGCTACCTCGATATTCGATACTTAACTAACGTCCCACTTTCAAACAGATATAAAGTGACCTATGCTAGTCTTTTAAATCTTGGTTTTAAATCCAAGTTAGCTATTTAGTTATTTGTTACCAACATATTTTAATATGAAATTCATTTCTCTACTAATCAGTCAAACTTTAATGTTGATTGAGTGAAGTTGATAATGTAAACACATTTTTTATGGAATGAATGTTCATTAATTTAAAATTATCACAGCAATCAATCACTAATGTAAAATTAGATATAATCGTACGAAATAATTACAATTTAAATAAAGTTATTTTCATTTCACAGAGCACATGGTCGAGTGAACGGGGCGTTTGATAATTAATTACTACGCAGAATAAATATATCAATTTCATTACTTTAATAAAGCAATTTAATGAGCTGGTCTCGAGTTATTTTCAGGATTTTATTTTTATATAGGTTAGTTTATATGTTCAGTTTTAATGCGTTTGTAATGTAAGCTATAGAATAGAACCGTACTTACTTATTTTTTATTGAACTTAATTATTAAGTTATTGTTCTTTCCGATTCTTTTAAAGTGACATTTTGTTCCTTTTTTTATTTAAGGCCATGGCCATGGAGGTTGGCCCTTGGCCACGGGTTGTGTTATGGTTAGGTTAGCCCTATACTGAACAATCGTTGGTTGCTCATTAGCTATTGCATGCCAGACCGACATTTTTACTGTTTTCATTCGTGTCCATATTACTTTGTTTTATTAGTTAATTGAATTGACGTATATTTTTCTATTCTAGTCACGCTAATCGACTAATCATAAACGTATTTGTTATTTTATTATTATTATTATTTAAGTATATTGGTTTTCAATTTCCTATAAACACTTTATTGTGGAAATTTTCTGTAATACAGGTATTTTTAAAGCACAGCATTGTTTCTATCGTCTATAATGTAGCTGCTAAATATTGATTTAAATAAGGTACCTAACATAAATTCCATTATATTATTAATCGCTTCGAAGATTCATTTCGCTGCTAACAAGCTACCAATCAAAATTAACTAGTAAACCGATTCCAATTTCAAAAAGCGATCTGTTTTTTTTTGTATAGAAATTTTTCGTCGTGACTTATTTTGTTAATAGGTCTTACTAGAGCCAGCCTCTATGCAATGTGATCTTTAGTATTAGGTTTAATTTATTGTATTTGGACCAGTTTCTTCTGCATTTCCTTTGTTCTTTTACATCATTTCATAGTTTACTATCTGTAATGTACCTTATTATTACTAACCTCACCTACTTTGTACGATGTAGGTAGGAACTGGTCCTTATCCCTTCTTAGTATAGTAGATATTATTAAGATATACGTGTATCTTGTACGTATTTGTTTCAATCTCTTTGTTACACTTTGTGATGAAATATCCCAATAACAATCAGATTATGCTGTCAAAATATACATAATTAAATGATGAATAATTCAGCATATTCTTTTCAAACGAAGAACCTAAACGTAAGTTTTGGTATTTCTGACATTTTCTAAACATTGACCTAGGAAGTAAAATAATAAGGCGCAGTTAACAGTTGTATAAGCATTTTAAGAATGCCGGTAACCATATTTAATATAATATAATTATGTAGGTATAATTATCTTAGACTGTCTCGTTGATCTAGTGACACAAGCGCGGCTGCTGCTAAGCTTGAGGTCCCAGGTTCGATCCGATCTGGGTCTGGAAAAGTATTATTAGGTTTTTCTTACTTAATATTCATAGTAGTAACGCGTCTGGATTTGTTCCCAGTATGTAATAATAGGCTCACAACCTACATTCAACAGACATCACGGGACCTACCGGACCGGGTGAAAAGTAGGTGCATATACACCTCTGCCTACCCCCTGAGAAAATACACGCGTGATCTAATGTTATGTTATAATAATCTTACTGTGATTGCTGTCTTAACCGTTCTTTCTAACCAACCATTGTTGGAATATAATGCTAAATATCAATTTCCACTCGCGAAACTAACAATATTTTGTTTAAATAACCCGTTTGACTGACAACGCGTATGCGCGTATGTTTAATTGCAGAAAAATACATATATTTACAAATACAATACTATTCAGTAATTTTGTTTTAAAAATTGTTTTTTTAAACCAAAGATGTTTTAATAGCTTAATCAAAATACAAAATATTAGCGCTGTTATTGTAGAGAAATTGTAGTATTGTAAAAAAGATTCATATTTCACTTACCAATCCAAGGAAGCCGATTGGTCACTAAGTTGAGATACTCGTATGACATTATAAGTAGCAGAACTCTAGAAGTACGTATTAAATGTGATTTTCTGTATGTAGGTGAGTAGACTCATTAATAATTCCCCACATAATTATATTCATGCTTAAAAAAATATTTAAATTTCAATATTGAATCCAAAATTAAACAAACATCTGATAAAAAAGATACCTATTGATCATTTTCTTTGAAACCATTCGTAATATATCAAGGTCAACCAAATTTAAATCGCTATATCTAGTATATTAATATTAATATTAGCTACGTAAATGCATAGATAAGTTATTTGTAATCTCTTTCATTGATGTATCGAACTAGTTTTCCAAACTGTGATCCCCTATAAAGACTTCTATGTAAGAAAATTACGTTGTAATCGAATTAAATATTGCCCCTACGAATGTAATATTTAGAATACCTTAATATTTAAATAATGCTTTCAATCCATATTACATGTATTGTGTAATAATGTAATTGTGTAACATCTTAGAAATTTAACATTTTAACGTACCTACTATTTGTATAATCCTTTTAAATGTTTTAGGGCACGCCTGGCCTCTAAGGGCACGCCATTTTTAGGACAGACTATCAATTATACACTTCCATGTATCCAAAAATATTTTTTTATATTCTGTATCTTTTCAACCTTTTAGTAAGTAATCCTTTTAACAGATGGTGGTATAAATTCACTTTCATATTTCCATCATTGATTTATTAAATTTAATAACCTAATAAAAACATGTTGATTATTAAAATGTAACTGTTTTTTCATATAGAATCTAGTTTTATTAAAATTTACTTAATGTTGGCATTAGAAGTTACGTATTAATTAGACGATGCAATAATATTTCGTAAGTAGATGCACTAATTTGTAGTAAATTAAGCTAAATTCTTCGGCTGCTATTAGGAAGTTACAAGACTATTCTCCTAACAATATACCTGGACAAATTTATGCTTCATTATTTTTCTATTAAAATTGATGAAAAAAAATGTGTTTAGTCGCATTAGGAATATTTTATTAATGTTTCTAGTGTGTTCAAAACCAAAATTAAAATCTTAAGTGCTGTCACAGCAAACCAACGTTGACAAATTATGCTGAGATTCTAAGTTCTTAATTACTGCTTAACGAAGTTTAAGAAGGCATGTCTCGTTTAAATTTTAAGTGCTGTTCATCCTTTTAGAACACATTAGAGAGGCTCGAGGTGACTTGAGTTTAAATGGAAGTTTCCAAGTGACTTATTTTTTTTATTAATAACATGATCAAAAAGTAAAAATGTCTCTTATTCTTAAAAAGTACCTACTTCATTTTATTTTGTTTTTTATTCTTGGTTAGGATACCTACATAATTTATTACAATACGAGTATATGTTCTCGCTTTGTAGGTGCCAATGCTATTTATAAAAGTATTTCCTATACGAGATTTTGTCTTAATTCAACTGAATGAAAAACTTATCATAAAAATTATACCGTATCTTTGTACTAAATCCTGTGTGTAAAAGATATGTTTGCACCCTGCGCAATAAGTGTGGGTAATTGTGAGACACTGTCACCTTGTTGACTATTTGTATAAAATTTTATATTCGACATTTTCTTATTCCTCACTGGAGTGAGTTTTATTTTTGACCTGTCGTGACGTTATATCTGAAATTATATTCTCTGTGTTTCCTAATTGTTATTTTATTTACTAAAACCCTCTCACGCTATCACTTAATTGAAACAGTGGAATGTATCGTAATAATTCAGACAGAATTTTATCATTCTTGTTCTACTTTACTTGTACCTACTACTCACAAACCAAAAAGATAAACGAGTAGGAACTTTGGCCCTCATGAGATTTTGAAAAGCACAAAATTACATAACTAGCTTAAACTATTCATTTCTCATTTAATGAACCTTAATTACAATGCTACTTCATCAGTGTATCAGTATTCAACCATATATCAACATTACTCAATATTTTTATTACATAATACGACTTAGTACCTACAAACAATAAACATAAGACACGTATACTCTTACAGGGTATGGAAATAAGTATGACTAAGTACCTTTGTCCGAATCTTATGAATATCAGTTACAGTACAAGTATTTTGTCATTAACTACGTGGTAGTACCTACCTAAGTTCAAAACACTTAAAGTAAACCATAAACCTATAAAGCTTCCCTAGGAAAATTGTAAGGTTCCCATAAAATGGACAAAAAAAACTGTATCAATCGTTCTATTTTTAAACGGTTATATTTGTTGTTTTGTTGGTTTGTCCTACACCTAGCATAACGCGGAGAAACCTACTCAAATAAATGCTGGATCAATGTGATTTTTTGCACAGGTGTAGTAACATAACATGGAGTAACATAATGTGGTGAGTAACATAGTCTATTTTTTATACCGGAAATTTGTATGGTTCCAGTGAAATAGACGAAACACTGAAGTAATTGTTCGATTTGTGGTCGATAATTAACCTAATTAATAAAAACGATAATGAAATAAAAACATAAATAAAATAATTAAATTTATTAATCTATACATTTTTAGTCGAAAATAACCATCGATCATTTTTTTATTGATTGATGTCTATCTCGGATCATGATCGGCCGAACTACGGGTTGAAGCACGATTTTGATTAGTATTAATCTTTGGTGTAGCTTGCCGTTGATAAAAGCTATATTATTATACTGATTATATTTTAAACCACCCCTTGATGTTAGAGTTGAATTAGTTATTTTAAGTTACTTTGAGGTTAATAGAACATAACTATGTACAGTACATAACTATGTACGACGCTGACGTTAAATAAACAGATCGAAAATAATGTGACATAATATAGAGACACTTAATTTTTAAGTACACTGTGTTAATAGTGAATGTAATTATTCTGTCCAATACATTGGATTTAATCACCGCGATAAAGGGCCTGTTATCAGACAGTGTCGAAAACTAATATTGATAATCGGTATTATTGTGAAAATTATTGGTTAAGACCTGTGAGAAGGACGTGCACTGTGTTTTCTGTGTTGTTTTTAATCAGTGAAAACTAGTTTTTAAAAAATAATGATAGAGTGCAAAATATAAATCATTAATTGCCATGGAATGTCCTGGAATTAAATAATAAAGAGCCATGTTGAGCTCAAGAATGGAGTTTGGGAGCCTCGTGTCTGCACCGGAATACAATTCCACTGTCATCACCATCTTCACATTGACATTCAGCACTTTCGGACTGTTGTTCTCGATCATCGCCTTGGTACTTTTGTTCCTGACTGCGCTCCTCTTCCGAGAATGGAGGATTGTTTACAAGAATCAACTTCTGATGCAGTTCATGTTCGCGAGATTCATCTTCACCTCGGTTCGGTACGTCCACGACATTTTCTATGCGTTCGAGTACGAACGATACTGCAATCCGATCATCGTGTACATTTTCTCAATGATCTATAGTGAAATGGCGCTAGTGACATGGCAGTACGTGTTCAGTAAGCACATGTACGATACCTTCGTGAGAGTGTGCAACGCAGAAAGTGTAGCGCTTTGGAAAGTGTCCCTTTCAGCATGGACTATACCCGCAATTATTTCTACGCTGCTGTATATTTTGTACAGCATCCCAAGCCGAAAAGACTTATTTTTTCTTTTAGTGTATCTTGTGTTTATTAAGTGGCCAGTTCTTTGCGTTAATGGAATTCAGCTTGCTCTAATCCTCAAATACATATTGAATTTCAATCAAAGCAAAACGGAGAACAACTTTCGCATTGTTTTTGTCATTATATTATTAATATTCACTTTTTCAATACAGCAAGCTATAGGAGATATACATAAGTTCTTTTACATAGTTATTTATAAGCAGTATGAACGGGTCCCATATCTCTTTACTCTAGCAAACATTGCATCCATTTATCAGTGTGGGTTTACGACATTGTTTTGGTTATTCGGAAATACGAATACAAGAAAACTATGGGCATTTAAAAGAGATAATAAAAATTTATCTGCGTGTGGTTAATAGAAATAAACAGCTTGGTAATTAAAGTTGCGACTGCAATATTTTGTTGGTGTACAATTTTAACTACGAATATGCCAATATATGATTCTATTTATGTATGTTAATACTGCTCATATGTACATAATATTTATAAGTTAGTACGCGGCAGATTAAAATTATTTTGTACTTAGATTAAAAAACTGGGCATGTATTATCACTATCCTCTTCATAAAGTCCTTTAATATTTTCCTATCTTGTATTTTGAAGTACCAATGGGTGGTAGCATGCTATTGAGGGTAGTATCTATTGCGTGCCAGATTAAACAGGTCAAAAATCGAGATGTGTCCAATTATTTACAATTTTCATCGTGCTATGTATCGCCAAGGAAGCCTTGGAAGTCTAGAAAATCAAGACCAAATGCCCTGTTCTCGGATTACAAACAAAAATAATTACTCGATTGTATCTTCTTGGTAGCTTATGTAAATATTAGCTCCGTCAAGCTCTTTTTTTTATCAATGGTTTAAGTTTTTGTTTAAGTGTATATTTAATTTTATTAATTGGTTATTTTATTTAATTGGTTAATTCTAGAATCTAGATGTTTCATTAGGCGAGGTAATTTAACACTTTCATTTCTTTTTAATCTCTTTGGAACTGATTAAATGTTTACATACGCACTTTTTAATTAATCCTTCTGATAAATTGTGCGCCTTGATCACGAAATCAATAAAACAATCAACCAAAGATATGTAATAAGCAAGTCAGATTTAATTTAATTCCGATTTGTTTTGTATGTTATACATACCTGTATTAGTAAATTCACCATTCACCACCTAATCGTGGCGTTTTTGGCTACCATAGAGTGGAGTCGTCTATAGCAATAATATAAATGTAAGAATTATATCAATAAATGTTAAAGGTATTTTTTATTTAAAACTACAAGGCAATTTTTCGCTGGAAAACAGGGTCGGATAAGAAATACACCAGTTCAAATTTCTGCAAACAGCAATAACATAAATGTAAGAATTATTTCAATAAATGTTTCAGGTATTTTTATTGTTTCCTTGAAACTATAAGGCGTTTTTCGCTTGAAAACCGGGTCGGGTAAGAAATAAACCACTTAAAATTTCTTCAACCTTCCTTTTACGCTTTTCATCATCAAAAAGAAATAAGTAAGGCCAGCATTACCTCGCGCGACGTGTGCAAGCGATACGCTATATAATATTTCACGCTCAGAATACAGAAAAAAAGAAACCGCAAGTGAAGTGCAGCCACAAAATGACACAAAAACTTCGCTAAATACTACACTTAAATAGAGTAGTTTGATAAGGCTGACGTTCATAAGCCTACAACTCTTTTAAGTCATCACTAATCCTAATCAGTCGACAAAGCTTAGGTAGTTATAAGAATTAACAGTTTTGTCTTCCATACCTACACTCACACGTTGCTGATCCATCTCTTAATTACATGGTCACGAAGAGCAGGGGTCGATTAAATTCAGTATTTTATACATCATAGAAACATACAGTACAGACCGGACAGACTACCCGGATACAAACACACTTAATTAGAACCACCACTATTTTACAGTACTAGACATTTGTCACAGTGCAAATCACTACTATTTAGCACTTACTTTCTTCTTAGGCATTACATCAATTCGCATTACTTGTCGCTCTTAATCACAATACTGACTCTCGGGCACGCCAATGGGCCCTTAGCAAGCAGTTTCATTCAGAATTTTCCAGCATCGTATAGAGTAGAAATATTCATTCAAGGTTTTTCTGGAATACCTACGACACATTTGAAATTAGGACGCATTATTCCATAGCGTAACGCAAGCGCAGAGCTTCCCCATAAACAGAATCGTAAGATTGTCGACTAATAAGCGACATACCCAGTTCCTTTTGGTTTCGTTGGAATCGAAACCGTAAAAGGAGAAACAGAGTCGCTAATACTGCAGCGAAATTCTCAATATCTTATAGCATGGTGAAGGTAGAATATAAACAATTTGGAACTCTTTTATCGTTGCTCTGGTGCAGTGTAACTATCACCTTTATATTTACGACGTGTTTATTACATTCCAAGTGGTCTTTATTGCGATGCGATAAGGTCCAACAGGAACAGATTGGGACACGAATTTTTACGAGTTCACGGTTGAAGTTTTCTTAATGAAATATCGGGGGAAGATTAAGGACCGTAAAAATAATGACGAGGCATAAAATGGGAGGGCTTACAACAAATAAATGGGAGTTTTCGACGTGTTCGTTATTGCTGCGATTTGGTGCGAAATTTGGTAAATGATGGCAATCGTTCCTATGGAACAGTCGACTTCCTAATCATAACAAACAGAAAAGTTTTTATACCTACACTATTTTTTAACATCGTGCAATAATTGACAACTTAAGTAACACGTATCGACGTGAACTTAAACGTATTATTATACGAAGTAATTTTTACATACGACATACTTCTTTACGCTTTTATTAGCTTGGTATGTAGGTATACGAGTATGTAGGTATGTAGCGGAATCTTTTAACGTGATTTTCGCCCATTTCAAAATGTCGGATTAATTTGAAACTTTGCACATTTATCAAGTACCGATGGCAATGCAATAATAAAAAAAAAAAAAAGAAATAAATCTACATTTTAGTTCGGTTATCTTCAAAAACGTGTTTTTCAGTTTTTTTAATTAACCCTGTCATCAATAACGAATATTCACCTACGTGAGAACCTACTTACCACCAAACTAAGTATTTGGTGTTTTATTTCTATTATTCACGTTACTGAAACAAAATAAAGTAGCCTACTTGGCTATCACGTGAACCACTTCATCGTCATTTCATCAAAATATTTTAAGTAGGCACCTAATTAATGATAAGGGCGGAGAACTTAAAAAAGTGAATTATTAACCGTCAGATTTATAAAGAGTACATTCGGCCCATAGTTAAGTAAAAAGCCGGGGTCGCGAATCTGCACAATACAATTCAATTGATCGTTCTGCTTCTGACAGTTATCGATGGACAACAAGAGCAAAATATCATGGGTTTTGCCTATTTTAAAAGCTTTTATTTAACTTCACTCGTGTGTATTCATTCATTCATGTAAGTATGTATGTCCTGGAATCTTGCAATCAATATTTCACCCACTTCCACTGAAGCTATCGAGCTGAAATTTGGCACACATATTAGATGACAATGCATGAAAATAAAAAAAAGTTATAAAAGCTTTTTAAAAAAAAATTTTTTTAGAGTATAATTATTTTAGTGTTACTCTGTGGTGTTTCTACTAAGTAAGCCTAGCTCTATTTCTAGTAGATAATACTATTACTTTTTGTGAGTCTGCGAGAGGAACACCAATCAGATTAATGGATTAACCTTTTTAATCTTATCTATCTTAAATGTTACATTTTAAAAAAAATGAACGTTACGCATTGCCCTCTTGTTATTACACGGTCTCGAGGATTCTTGAGAGTTGTATTTGAGAAAGGGAACCAAAAAATTCAGTACCATTTCAGTATCCCCGCATTGTAGTCTAAATAAGATTTTTTGTACTTATTTATGATTATCAGTTTAATCCGACAAATAAAAAGTGTTATCGAACGAAACGAAATGCAAAATTCACATGCAGTTTTCTATCAGCGGATATGCAAACGCACGTCACACTGCAATGAATGTCCCAGTTTTATCCCGACACCTGCTGTCAATAACAGATTCAAAGCTGAATTCGATTTCCACCAACGTGATGGAGATTAGAGTGAATGGATTGGGTATTCCCAATGTGACATACTTACATACTTACATTCAGGTTAGTAATAGACTCCAGAAGTCCTCTCGTGAAATTAACGAAAAAAGGTATGTATTTACTGAACTTACCATACGTTTCAAGTAAGTTACATATAAGTAACATACATAAGTACATGTAAGTAAAGTAAAAACACAATGCATAATGTATCTGTAAAAATAAAAAATATATTTATACATTACATACGTTGAACAAACAAAATAGGTATCATACAAGTAATATCCATTTATTACGCAGTTGACAGGCGGCCCGGAACTGATCCATGAGGATCCATGTCATTCTGAGAGACAGGCGTAATTCACTTTATAACTGTAAGAATATATCTACGAGTACTTCTACAAGACTTTTGAAACAACCTATTCAATTCATAAAATATTTTATTCCACACTTCCATCTCCTGTAGCAAATTAAATCCGTTTCGCTAATACTGGTAGTTATCGTAGCTTGATTCCACATAGGGCATTGCATAAAATTGCAATATAAATATATTTAAAGAGCGTTTATAGCCTTGCACCTATAGTATATTCTTCTAGATCTTTATAGGTTAAATTGAACTTATATAGGATCTACTTAGTATTCACCTGGGGCAGTATCGCCGCCATCTAGGGTTGCCAACTTTTTAAGAAAGAAAAAGAGTGTATCTGTTGTCATAAAGGAGAATAAAGAGTACCAACTAATAAAAAAGAGTAGGGCAGAGCGGGGTCACTTGATCAGGTTTTTGTTCAAATCAGTGTAGTGTCCATTCAAATAAAAAAATAGAAAAGATTTATCCTTAAATCAGTAGTTTATTTATATGATTACATATTAGGATCAAAAAACCTTGGCAAATCCGTTGTTTACTATACTAAAATTACTTTCTAATGAAAAAAGGCAAATGGCTCATTAGACCCCATAGGCGGGGTCTATTGAACCACCCAAAGGGGTCACTTAAGCCAATGCATTATAAAAAACTTTGCACATTTAAACATTTGAAATATAGAAATAAAACCTTAACAACCTTTCTGAGATTCCTCATAAAAACAAAAACAAACTTCTAAACTTCTCCAAACTTTTCCAAAAATACAATTTAACTCAAGTTAATAAAAAGTAACTTAATAAATTTAGTCACTGTCACAGTTCATGCAAACATAAATTGAATTGAATTGAGTTGAATTGAATAAACTGCATTGACACCTGAATTGCACTTAATTTAAGCCTATTCTCGGCAACTAGAGCACTGTACCCACTCTTCTCCTGGGAGACTGCCTGAAATAATTTTATAAAGAGAAAAAGATTTATTTGTAATGTTTTCACCCAAAAACTACTGGACCGATTTCAAAAATTCTTTCACCATTAGAAAGCTGCATCTTCACTGAGTGACATAAGCTATATAATATTACGAGGTGTAAACGAAACTATTGTTATGCGTGGAATTAACGCGAGCAAAGCTGCGGGTCAAAAAAAAACTAGTCAAAAATAATCAGTGTAAATAATTCAGTGTTTGACGGAAATTGTGTTTTCTTTAAAATTTTCTTCTGATTGATATTATTAATAACAGAGTAATTCTCTTCATAAGGCGGTGAAGAAATTTTAAAAATTGATTTCTTCACTGCTTTTTTCTTGGACTTGTCTATCTACTTGCTAGCTTGCATCTGTCTCGAGAGTTTCTGTCAAAACAGCACTACTTCTCTTTTTCCCTCGTGTTTGTTGCTTTCTGGGCCCTGCTTTCAGGAATGGTCTCAGAAACGATGGTGAAAATGGAATATAGTCCCTAGATGTAGATGGCATTTCAACATTTGGTTCTTCATTTTATTTATCATTTGATGGCTTTAGAGTCGCTGACGCAGTAACGAGTGATGACAAAACAGTATTTAACAAAATTACAATATACCTAACATAAACAGTGCAACCTGCAAACATTATAATAAAAATTTGGGGTCACTTGAACATGGCTCACTCGACCCCGATTATTTTGACTCAAATGACCCCTTCCCAGAATTAGTGTTAATATGTTAAATAACTAAAATTCAATTGATAATAGTTTATTTTTGAAACTTAAGCCATGAGCAGTAATCATGTTATAATCAAAATACACTTACTTAATGGCTGTATGATGACATTCGTAATTTTGAAGCCAAATTTCAGTGAGGCGATGTTTTTTACTTTTAGCCCCAAATTTGTAACATTACGCACTCACACCTAGAACGAACTCTGGATGGAGACTAAAGCAACCGTGGCTCTCTATCCTCACCCCCACGCTACGTCTAATGCATCCCGCTGGTATATATTACGCAGCGTGTCCGTGATACCATGGGTGGCTCACTAGACCCTGTGGCTCAACAGACCCCGCTCTGCCCTACACTCTCTACGGAGTAGGTACTCTCGCGGCACATAAAATTTCGCAATTCTAAATCTAAATTAAATGGTGGCTGTGTTGAGAAACGTTGCGATTTTGGGTTGGGTATAGAAAAATATTAACAAAAGACAGTACAATTTTTGTTTTATGAAAATGGGTAGGTATGCATGACTTTTATTAGAACAGTAAACGTTCTGTAAAAAAGAGTATTTAGCGTACCTACCGCCACCCCATATTTATTTAACAATTTACACCAGTCGTAAAGGTGTGGTTTCCTATAAGGTATACTTTGATACAGGCTACCTTAATCTTCAAAGTAACGCAACTGAGAGCGACTTTTTACGAGACTGAGTTTTTTTTTCAGGGACTGTTCCAGTTGTCATGGTTGGCAGCAGACGAGTGGTGCTGCATGTTCGTTTGCAATTACACAACAAAAAATCTTAGGATGTTTCTGTACAATGTGCTCCTTCGCCAGAAAACCAAGTTGATTTTTTAAATGTAAAGTAGGTACTCCGTACTTTATTTGATGTTACGTAAGCTTGTCTCATTATATTCTCGAACAATCCAAGCTCTGGCATGACAACATCCATTCGTTATCTTCATTTGTTGCGTAGACGGGAGTTGACGTGTGGTCCGGAAATGGCGTCGCTGAATACAGCCGAGTACGTACGAGTACGTATACATTGGAAATGTCGGAGTAAATGAAAGTATCTATCTAGAATTTCCTAGAATTTCGATAAAAAATTACCAAGCTATCCATACTAATATTATAAATGCGAAAGTAACTCTGTCTGTCTCGCTTTCACCCCAAAACGACTGAACCGATTTAAATGAAATTTGGTACACATATAGTCTAGTCTAGAGCCTGAGAAAGGACATTGGCTACTTTTTAATTGGTAAAAAATTTTGTAAAAGGTTGAAAAGGGGGATGAAAGTTTGTATGAAAGTATTATCATTTTCAGAACTAGAAACATAAAATTTATCTTTTAGGCTGTTGATTAGATATAAATAAATTTGTCATTCAAAGTTTATAAAAATGTTACCCTTAAGGGTGTAAAATAAACATAGGGGATAACACATTTACGGATTCATTACAAATTTATGGAGCTACAGTTAACGCGTTAAGAAGAATCTATTATTATGTCTAATTCCACGCGAGTGAAGCTGCGCGTCCACTAGTATTTTAATATATATTTTGATAGCTTGCAAATAAGGCTCAGTCGATTATTAGACACAAATGCTATTCATTATTCGCTATTTTGACACGCGATTCTTTTGAAAATAAAAATAAATAAAATTACTTGGCTAAAACTCTTTTCCGTGGAGATATTTATTTAAAACGAATCGTATGATTTGATTTGATTTGATCCCACGGCTCACTCGCAGGAATGTTAATAGGAATCCCTCGCAACGGTAAAAATGAAATGTAATTGTATTATGTATTATTGAAAATGATTAATTGCAAATGTTGTTATTTCATAAATAGGTTTTAGAGATTGTATTTCTCTCTTATATCACCCTCATGGGTCTCAGAATATTATAAACAAAGTCCTTTGACAGAATTGCCTCAAGGTTCGCTACAATCTGCTTTAACCGAGGGAACATAAAGTTAGCCCATCAGTACCATCACCACCCATGGTATCAGCCAAGTACCATTTTTGGTACCAAGCAAGAAAGCGTGGTTGTCGGCTACCTACATATTTTAGAAGTAACCAACCTAATCATCAAATGCATTCTTACATCTATTACTAGACCAACTAACAGGACTAACTCACTGTTGCCCTGCAACTAATTGCTAATCTCTACTAACGAACTGTCAACATAAAGTAGTATTCATTACGAACTAACTAACTCTCTCAATCCCTGTTCAAAGTTTTTTGTGGACTGTAGGGGACTGCTCGTTTGCTAATAAATCTATCTGCTTAGTTATGTAATCAAACCCGGCAAAATATAAAAATAGGTACTAGTTTATTTCTTATATCAAAAGATTTAGTATATACTAGAATAAGTTTATTAAAGCGTTAAGATTTACTTATATCATATATTTTTTTCCATTATAGCCTTACTTGTACTCCCTTGCATTAAAAAATAAAACTTTTATAAGCTTTACCTATCCACAGACAGCTTTTCTCCTCCGTATTACATTATTCAATGTTTTTCACTGGAGTATCCGATTAGTAGCCCCGAGAGCGTCGAATCGTTGGCTCTTACGATAAGATGGAGCCATCTTACTGTGTAATTACACAACCACACTGCAAATATACGAGAGTAGATATTTTATCCTATGATATCCTATCTTAGATACTAATACGATAAATGCGAAAGTTTGTATGTTTGACGCTCAATCACGCCTAAACTACACAACAGATTTGAATGTAACTTTGCACATTAGAACATTTAGAGCATACTTTTCATTCCGGAAATATGGTCGCTTGGCACTTTTATTGGAAAGTGATTTGGCAAACTGTCTGTTAATTTTATTCTAAGTCATCCCTTACATTATTATTATTATTAATTGAAAACCGACATATACGCGGAGTTGCGGGAAAAGCTAAAAGCATAAATATAAAAACTATTTCCAAAATACTTTACACTTTGATACTTGTATGGTTTTAAAACCATGCTTATGTAATAAATACCTAAAGTGACAGAAATAATTATTTAATACAAAATTAAATAAATCCATCAATCAATCAATCATGGATATTCTCACACACGACAAATACATAATATGTATTAACATCCAGACACGCAACAAACCGTGGCACCGCTGCGCAAGAACGCCTCAACATTTAACGGTCGACTGCCCACAAAACAGCAACATACATCAGCGACATATCATACATATCATCCCTTTACACCCAAGGCACAGTATTGTAAGTTTCCCTGGGAACTTATTGGTAGAAATTTGTAGGTACCAACATAACTACATACTGATCCCAAATCACAGGTTATGTTTCTATTGTTAGCTAGTCAATAACTGGAATCGTATCCACACGGCAGTAGCATGGAGTTTTCGCCAGGTCTTCCCAATAGTGGGAAGAAATCCTTTCCCTGCAATGGGATGCCAATGGCGCAGCTAATCATATTCAATCTGACAATCTCTGATTCTATATACATATTGTATCGCGCTCTTCGAAGAATATCTGGATCTAAGAGTGTACCAGTGGGGCCTGATGAAAATTTTTAACTGATTTTTTTTACAATCTCATTCGAAAAGAGGTTAAAGGTTACGAATTAGTCTGAATCTTTTCAAGATGGTCTCGTTTTGATCTTATAAACAAACTAACATTAATATGTTCAGACCATTTTAATTTAACCCGTATCCTTTGAGAAGTTGGGAGAAGCGAATAAAATCGTCAAGTAAAATCGTTTTGGTTCCTAGCACTTCTTTTTGTTAGTACAAAGTCGTACTCAAAGGTATCGTTCTCACGATAATGGAGTCCCGACCTTTGTCTCCGCAAACCACATCTGAGTAAGCCGATTTGGGTCGAGCCATAAGTTTAAAAAACATCGGCCTCCCGCGATGCAACGGACAGATCCTCCACAAACAGCACGTTAATGAAATGGACGCGGTTGCACAAACGGACGGTGGAAAAGCCTTCACAGTTGCCATCCTAACGGCAATTACATTTCTAAGTTATGTGCGATTATGAAACAAAACGCCACCTGCTGTAAAAGTAAAGGTAACATCGTGATGAAACCTGCCTGCAAGTTCTCCATAATGTTCTCAAAGGCATGTGAAGTCTGCCAACCTACACTTGGCCAGCATGGTGGACTAAGGAGGTGAAAAATGTTCCCTCAGTAAAAGTATAAGTATTTACTTAAATATTAACTTAAAATAAGTCCTAAAATTGGATAGTGGGCACACGATATTTTGATTTGTTAAACATAAAAACATTAATTGGTCATATTTTTTTTAACATAAGACTTGTGAATTTTGTGTAAGTATTACGTTTAGTTTAGATACTATCAAAGCTACCGCTATGAAGCTAAAATAATATTTTAGGTATATCTAAATAATACTAACCAGGTTATGATATTTTAATACTTTTTCAGTTAATTTATAATAACCATTATAGCTGCTTTATAGCCAGAGTATCATAAAACATAACAGGGTGTACGCACCAGCAAAAACGCTGTTTGAAGCGCCCGTGTATCACACCCAATTCCCAATTCTTCCATCTGCTCACCGCAA
Organism: Carterocephalus palaemon; assembly: GCA_944567765.1. Taxonomy (NCBI): domain Eukaryota; kingdom Metazoa; phylum Arthropoda; class Insecta; order Lepidoptera; family Hesperiidae; genus Carterocephalus; species Carterocephalus palaemon. The sequence continues at coordinate 4,105,361 of OX155643.1, read as the reverse complement.
GCTATTTACAGGTTTCTGGGTTCGGACCCGCATGAATTAAAGGGAGGGTTCAGGACAAACAAGGCCGCATTAACAACATGGCCGATGGATTTTGTTTATTCAGTCACTGTATGTTACGTTCGCCTGAGGAAAATGTAAAGGTTTGGGAACTGCATGACACACACAATTTAATAGAACTAGACAATATAAATATGAAAAAAAAAGTTTATTTATTTAAATTAAAAAAAAGTGAAGATAACTATGTGTATAAATACATTGTAACAGTTTGAAATATGATAGTAAAATAGCGAACAAAAAAACCAATAAATCTTTCTATTAGCACACAGCTTAATTAAAACAATGTTGTAAAGAATTGTTTGATTAAAAATATAGGATATGTAGGTAAAAAAGACAATTAATTGCAACTTAAATAACCTAAAACTAAACAAAGAAAAATTTAAAAAGAAGTAATCACGAAATTATAACACTTATTATGTAGTTTCATAACTGACGTTTTTTTTAATGCGAGCATCAGTCCTCAAGGGTAGCTTATCTGTGACACTTGAAACGAGACAATCAATTAGTAACACAAACGGACTGTTCCTGACACTCCCTACCCCAGTCCTCATACATATTGAACTGACCGATGTTCATAATAATCTCCTTCTGCTATCTAATCAAATTCACTATTTGAATCTAATTCAAAGTCACAGTTGTGCTGGGGTGGTGCTTCATGATGTATCTTAGTATATATATTTCTTGTGTACGTGTGTATGACACTGAACTCCTCCTAAACGGCTGTATAGATGTTGATGAAATTTTTTGTGTGTGTTCAAGGGGATTCGAGAATGGTTTAGATTCACAATTTGGTCCACTGGAAAATGTTTTTCAAACATTATTTAAGTATTTTCGTATAAATTATCATTTACATGAAGTGTCGCGTCACTTTGACATTTCATATGGCAGAACAACGTTTGCGGGGTCAGCTAGTTACTATATAATATTCATAAAAAAAACATGAGATAAAATGCCGAGGTCCATCCTCTTTATCACGTCCACTCTTTATCACATGAAGTAGTACGTTAAAGTACCGCTCGGCTGCAAAGGCCAACAACCACTGTGCTTTCGAAGACACGGGACCACGCGCCATTTGCAAAGAATAAGGTGTAAAGTATATAGTCCGTAGTAAAGTTGAATCTCTATGTACTCTTAGGTTTATGGCGCGGAGATGCATGTTAAATTTTAGTTCTGTATTCTGAGGCCCCTAAGCTATAATAACACATCTGTGACTGAGCTTTTAACATAGGATACTCATTTTCTACTTATGGAAGTAACTGTACTTCTTTGTTACTCATCAAAAACACGGGCATAACCATTAATGAATACTCTGCTCTCCATAAGTAGGATAAACAAACAAACTTCGCAAACAAGGAATACGAGCAGCCACTATATTTGGAGATATGCACCAAATTATCTTCTTGTTTTCACAGTAAAGTATTTTTCATGGAGGAAGAAAATATTTAAAGGTTTTATTTACAATTTTTGTTAGTTTAAGCACGGACTACACATTATACTCTATGGTTTAAGTCATACCGTGCTAGGTTAATTTGACCCACATTATTTTGTACCGTTTTGAAATTTCATGTGGAATATTAATAATTATACCGTTAAAATTTTTTTTTTTAAAAAAAGCTTTTTAAATCTTTTTTTTTAATAATTATGCATTGTCATCGGGACCAAATATGAGTGCCAAATTTCCGCTCGATAGCTTCAGTGGAAGTGGGTGAAATATTGATTGCAAGATTCCAGGAGATACATACTACGAATGAAGTTAAATAAAAGCTTTTAAAAACTTACTAAAATTTACTCATAGAACCTGATTAATTACAAAATGGAAGCTCGTCATTTCACTGAATTAGCTGAAAGGTAACTGAAACTTTGTATTGTTCGTCATCATCAAATAAGTTATTTCGGGTGGTTATGGGCTGCAACAGTAAAAGCGACTTCCACTTTATGAACCATTTCACGTAACGATGCCGCCACTACATCAATACCAAATGCCCGGGTCCACACCTGCCGAGCAGCATTATCTATTATTATATATGTAAAATAAACATTTTTAAAAACAAGCATTTGTTTTTCACATAGCATGGTTGCCTTTAAGTGTAAGAACAGTTTTAAATAATTTCCGTGTCCAATATCAACTTTAATACCGTGTAATTTATTATTATGTTACTAATGTATAAATAAATGTTTGTTGGTTTGTCCTTCTCCGCCTTACGGAACGATGGATCGACGTTGTTCCCGTTAAATAGAAAAAACGGTACTAGTTAAAAAAACGACAGTTAAATAATTAACCATCGTGATCGATCTACTGAAACGCTCACGTATTATAATCGTCCGAACTGCGGTAGAAGCTAGAAACTTAGCTGGCCGTTGATAAAAGCTATTAATAATTAAAATTTCTAGTCCGTTCTCCATTTCCACCATAATAATATTATGGAGCCACTCCTGCTGAACCATTTTTTTAAATTAATTTATGAATCCAAAATATTTTGTGCATCAATAGATGTTCTCCTTTTGTATTTGTACTTAGAAAGCCAGAAGTGAGATGGAATAATTTGAGTCGACCGGCGTGCATGAAGCAAGATGTGGCATCGCATCGGGTCTCGTCATGTCGCATTATCAAAATTAAAATGGAAGGCGCAGCAATTTTAGGATGCAAACACCAAAAGGTGTAACACACGAAGCTGCTCGGATGGTTTAGACCATTCCTGTAGTCTGATGTGTGGGCAAAATTGGATTAGTCCAATTACACACACATACTTCGGACATAATTTGAGTCAGCTAGAATTACTTTTTTATGACACTGAAATGGAGTTTGCGCTAATGCTTGTCGAATTAAGGTGTACAAATAGATTTCAATTCCTTTGCGAACAAAATTGTTAATGTAGGTATAGGTAAAGGGGTATATATAGGTAGGAACCAACTTTACATTCCTTTCCAAAGGGCATTCCAATCTTAGATAACAAAAATATCATCGATATTTAAAACACCTAGTTTTTGCATTTCAAGGGCACAAGTTCAGTAGTAGTCCAGTAAAAGGGTTGCGTTGGTGATTGTGATGAGAGCTTGTGGCCTTGCATCCAAAGAACCAGCAACAATTTGTGTTTTGTGTCCAACCAAACCCGGCTCCTGAAAAATTATACGAGACTGTCTAATTACTATATTTAAAAACACAGTTGGAAAAAATACACAGGACAAATCACTGGCAATCAAAATCTGTGGGCAGTGATCACCACCAAGTTCAGAAAAACTATGTAATCAAAACTAAAGTTCCCGAGATTCATTCGCGTCTAATAAGTGAACGAGTAAATGAGATAAGTTGGGTGGCCGGGACGTAACAGAACTGCTCATAGCCGGAGGATGATAAAAGTTTTAATTGCTCATCACTGTAATTTATGTCATACATGTACCAAGAGATTATTTCACACTCATGTTCACATAATGTTCTCTATCTCAAAAAAACTATAATATTTTTGAAGTGAAACTTCTTTAGGCGCATGAGGGTAAATTTTTTACGGATCAAACGGTTATGACGCATTATTGTATCACGGATCTGACGCAATAATGCGTCACGCTGTAATATCCAAACTAAAATATCTAATTAACAAAATATTATTTGGCTAGCTGAAAACTAGTAGCGGAAATTAGATTATAGGAGTATGTATATGCTAATTAGTAAACCAATTCACACACTTGTTACACTGGTGGCGATTTAATCCCATAATCCTTCGTAATTGATCGACCTTGCGTATCTTAATTACGGTAATATTAATTCAGACGCGAGATTTTCAAGAAACGGGAGACTAATCCAATTAGACCCCTGTATAGCATTAACGAAATTCATTGGAAAGCAATGTGGTACGACCGTTAGAAGTGGCCTGGCCTGGGATCGATTCTAGATGGAGCAGGCAATTATTTGAAGTATTTGCACGGAACGTTTAAATAGCAAGCTATCTATTGCTCTAATCGATCGACAAAGTGTATGAGGGTTGAAGTGACCAGATGTTAACTGGATTGGAGAATATTGTTACCATTTAGAATGTCGAACGGCGCTGAGGTTTGAAAAGGTGCGATTGTAAAATACAAAATTTTCATTGAATACTCAAAAAGTCATAATATTTATATACCTAGGTATTAATGTAGTCGGTACTAAGAGGATATTGTAACTTGATTTTTTGCATAATTTTTAGGAACTCTCTATAATCTTAAGTCCAATTAATTGCCAGTGACCATGGACTTGCAGAAAAAAAATAAAATTTCAAAAACAGAAGAAAACACAAGAAATAAAAGAGAAGTGCATAGGTAGGTAGTAGGTAGAACCTACTACGTTCACTTCTTCAGAATTCTTTACAGATAAGTCCACCGCATGTTTAAGCTAGATTAAACTGGATTGAATGTCAACTTTTACTATTTAACACATTGATAGATTTAACATGAGTAAAAGTTGTCAGAGAAGAAAACTTTTCATTAATGAATTGTTTGTTAACTTTACATTAAAATACTGGTGCTATATATTTTTAAAACGTAGCATCGCAGCCGGAACAGCCGGAGAGATAAGCGAGCATGATACGTGACCGCATGTAAATTTATGTTCATCCTAAACCACAATGCAGAATGCGAGGCTTTCATAAAATTATGAAATGTAATCCAAAATGAACACGTTTTGATTTGTATTTTGTTAACTTGTAGTTTAAAAGTTTAATGCAATCAAGGCGCTATGCTTTAAAAACCTTAAAAGGCTTTAACGGGTTTTTCACACTGAGTTAAATTTTTTATATACTTTTTGGTATCAACCGTTATATAATTAGGTACATTACCTACTCAGTTTGGAAAAGGAGCATAGGTAACTCTTCGACATGGCAAACGAACAACCTAAAGATGGCGGAAAACATGGACCTAAAAAGTCTGATTAATGGACAATTAAATATTTGATACAAAACATGAAACTTCTACAAGAAGTCATGTTGTGTTGACCTCAAGCAAATGTGAAAAATGGATAGGATGAAACAAAGAATGGTGCTGTCAAACAGAGAAAATTAAAAATGTAATTTGCTTTGTACCATTCGGAAAACGAGAGAGGATTATTGCGTTATGAAGTGTTATTTGATTCTAGTACATTCGTTATTTATTAGAATTAAGATTCTAGTTTTGATGCAAAAAGAGACTGCAGAACGGAAACGGGAGAGAGCTGACCCTGCTCGGAGACGAGGGGAGGGTAGCAATGGCCACCATCACCCCGAGGCCGTCCCTTCAGCCTGGACTGAAGATCGACCTTGCAGATCGATTTTGGATGTGGCTCAGATCTATACCAATCTGCGTTTCTTTAGGTGGTGGCAGACTGTACTAGTCGCAGTCTGCCATGCTGCGAGGTTCAGGGCTTAGCCCTGGGATGAGCCAAGGGCTTTGCGCAAGGGAGGCACCGGTGCGTTCCGTAGGAGATCCCGGAGCCTCCCAACATTGTGTGAACATTCTGCCGAGGTGGTTTTAGTGAGTAGAAATCTAACATACCCCGGGTCTCTATTCCCCGAAAATCCATTAGAAAATTTCCCCCCTGAAAAAAAAAGGTACCTTTCCCTAGATTGAAGTACAGTTCGCAACTCTGCAAGTTCGATTTTCAGTAAGAATTATGTTTGAGCCGAGGTCATAATACCAGATTTAAGTCACCTTAAATCCGGATAGTGTATCATCTACTCTGGAGGCGCGTCCCATTATTTCATTACTCAATCTTCCAATTAATTGAAACGTTTCACACAACCCTAAAACAGAAAGTAAACTATCATTGCTCTATCGATTACTAACCTGAAATTCAATGTTGGCAGCCGCTTATAATTAATAAGCCAATATAATTTGGGGCCAGTCCACAAATTAGGTATGACCCCTTTAATTGGCGGGCCCAATGTCACGTCGAAACTTCGAGACAAACTAATAGAAAACGATCTAGAACTACGCCTTCAAGCGGAAGCAATTAAGACACATGAGTGGCCTTTAATTTTTTTCTTAAGTAAAAAGTGGGAGTAAGTACCTACTATAGGACCACTGTCACCTAGGGTAAGTACCATACCCCCGCGGTAGGCCTAGGCTCGTGTAGCTGGTGGCCGACACACACAGAAAACATCACAATAAAACGTCCATGACCAGAGTTCAAATATTTATATATCTGCCCCGGCCGGAAATTGAACCCGGGTTCCGTAATAAATATGTACTGATTTACAAGTACTTATGTAATAGTGATAAGGTACCATAATAAGTACATATTATATACTATAATAAAACTAAATATTACATGTATATGTAGGTACTATACTGAAAGTAAAGAGGATCTTTTTTTTTTTCAAAATTTCAATTCAAGAGCATTATTGTAATAACGAGTTTGAACTCAGAAATGTGTTTTTCTAAAATATTGTATGCCTGTGCACGCATCACGTCAAAACCCTGACGGATTTAGATAAAACTTGGCAATGTTGTTATTCACATTCTGGATTAACATTTAAGCTACTTTAATTTCCGGAAAATAAACAGGTTCCTTTGGGGATATTGTATGAAATTTTGTATAGATAAGTATATTTTTTTTAAAACTTTAATTAGTTCAAACTTACAAGAAACGATTATTATTTTAATTAATCAAATACGTGCTTATCAGTTGAAGTGAATTAAGAATACGAAAATACGAGTGGTGTGGTTTTTATATAGCCTAATACGATATTAACAGTATTCATTCTTAAATTCATATACCAGTCAAAAATAAAACTGCTAGCAAAGTGTCGAGGAATATCGACATTAATTTCTTTGTGTTGTCGATGACGTTGTCGATACGAAAGCCAGCAACCGATCATGTAGAACCACCCATCTGCTGTCTTAAATGATTATTGTGAATGAACAAGACCCGCACTTATAGGTGCAACACAACTCATAAATAGCATACCACATCAACCGTACTACTGTATAGAATATTGTACGGTTATATCTATGTACGTATAACCGTACAATATTCTTATCAAATAACAAATGAAGTGAATGAAATTTCTTATCAAATAACAGGTGAAGTTGAAATGTGAAAATATTTTCATAAATTCAACCAAAAATCTCCTTAATTCCCTATTTAAAACTCGCTGATTTAGGACAAGCGGTCTAAATTTGAAACAAGGCCCTTGCGCTTTCCTCTAGCGTCGCTGGAATTTTCTCAAGAATCAGGTCAAGCTCGTTGAAAGGGACGCAGCTAAGTGGTTCATCTCGACGGCCCTCTAGCCGCTGGCGCGCTGCCGCGCTGAGCCGACCACACTTGCCAGCCACAGTTGAGCATGAACTTCCTTAATCAATTCGATTTGTGTTGTAGGATCTGTACAATATTAAATAGTTACTTAATTGTTTACATCTTTTGTATTTGGATTTTTATTACTTGAAGTAGAGCTTTAAAAATTAGAGTATTATACACACTTATACCACTTTTATACAACTTATACGCTCGGTGCGTGTAGAGCGGTATACAAGGTTTCGGTAGGCAGTGTCAAATCCGTATTATTGGGTTGCAAGATTCCATTTCCATTCTTGCGATAGATCTCAACCACTCATTCATAGGTTAAAATAATTGCTTCTATCAAACCAAAATTAGAGCTCTTTTACCATGATGAGTACATGATACCTAGCTACCTCAACAAGGGTCTGACGTCAGGGTCATCAAGGTCTGTATTGTCTATTATTTCTTTCAGTTATATCCGTACATATTATAGAAAATTGTTTACTTTCCTGTAATATGGATTTTTTTATGTCCTACAGCAATACAGGTTTGATTCCATATTTCGGGTACTATTCCCTTTTATTATTTTCATGCAAACATGTAGTAACGTTGCTAGTACACCTGAAGAAACTTATATAACTGATTGAATAATAACAAAATTCTGAAAATCATCACAATAATCAACTTTATCCACTTACTATAATTCTAAACCTCTATTTAACCTATCAGCACGCGCTATACATAACTGATAAAAACAAAACTGTGTCAGCACTCACTCATCGTCAGCATTACACGGTCTCTTGAGTTTCTGAAAGTATACTCGAAATACCCACGACGCGAATCTGAGGAGGAATTCACTTTATTTATCTCAGTAAGCCTACTTCAGAAGTTAGAGAGGTATTTTATATTGATCTACCTATGCGTACAGAGGCTATATAGAACCTATATAGGTTATTTATTACAGCTCGGCCTTTAAAGATTCATTACAAGTGCTTACCTACTACCGATCTACTACGAAGTACCATTTCCGCCGTGTAGTAATTGTTAATTAAACAATTGTGTTCCGGTTGGAAACCATTTGGCGACCATTTCAGTTCTCAAGGACAGCATTGAACCTGTAACCGAGATTGAACGAGATCCTTGAGAGTGTTGCATTCTCGTTTGCTTTCATAAGCCCATAAAATACAATTTGCTATGTATTTTCGCATGACGCTCGTAGCTTTGTGGTAAACAGGCGATCGAAAATATCTAGAATCGCTTCGCGAAAAGGATAGTACTGCAGTGGTACGGACGTGCCCACAGAGTACATAATTGCCGTGCCCTATGTTTTTAACCGATTTTCGAAAAAAAGAGACGATCTCAGTTGAACTGAACTTTTTTTTCGTATATTTTCATGCTCGCCGCGGCGGGGATATTGCTGTGTCCCCAGATAGACGCATTCAAATTCGCAATGCAAAGGCACGTCCATATTGTCAGTCGGACGCTACTACTTTGTAACTTTCACTTTGTTTTATATAGGAGGCTTCCCACGGTGCGTGATTTTGCGGACGGACGCAGATTCACGTGCACGTTGTCTGCGCTTTTACAGATGAAAAATGCACAAGTTCTTATCGGTGCGTCGGTTCGGCGTCGTCGACCGTCCGTGTTAATCTGCAGAATCACGAACCGTAGAACCTCGCTAAATGATGTTGCTGGTAAAATAAAGTTAATGTAATTGATTAAACCAGAATGTTAGTTGATGTTAGTTATAGTCTAGTAATTGTTTGTATAGTCCCTATCTATGTCGGTCACAAGCGTTGCTTCTCTACTGTCAACCGCAATCACCGTATTTCATGATATCACAATAAAATCCAATTTCGATGTTAAGTCGCGGCTTACGTCGCCCGAGTCGTACGTCTATTCAACAATACGCTTTGTCTAGCCAGTATTGACTGTCACGTGCAGGGCTATCACAATCTCCTATAGAGGTGCTTTCTATAGAGAAAGTGCGACGATGGAGACGCTTTACTGACCAATATTAAGGATTAAAGGAAAAAGCTTTTCTATTGCTTTAGCAGATGGCACTTAATTGATCACACCATGAAGACAGATCAGATAGAGATAAAAGTTTTATCTCTTACTCAATTTAATAGTACCTACAGTGGCTGCAGTAGGTACAGCGACGTTTGTAAATCTATATGGATTCCTTAAATCTGACGTACAGTATGTACTCAAGGGTATGCCCATCCGTCCTCTTCTGTCTTGGTTAACTTGGCAGACTAATAGATGATCCGATAACAATGATGTGATGATAATGTGCTGTAATAATAAAGACTTCTTTGAAGGAGAGTAAAATGTACGAAATACTGCTCCATTACCGAATGTTGGCAATTTCTTCCGTGGCGTCCACAGTTTTCAATCCAAAATAATATTGATTGTATGCATACTTTACATGCATACATGCATACAGTTCGCCCGGGGCAGTACCACCGTCCGCCACGGTACCTAGTACCATTTCTGCCGTGTAATAATTGTACTTAAAGCAATTATGGTCCGGTTGGAAAGGTGTGGTTTCCGGTTACACTTCTTTAGAGGCGACCATCTTAGTCCTCAAGGGTAGCAACACATCTGTGACTGACTTAGAACGAGACTCCTACTAACAAGTACTAACTGGACTATTACTAACACCAACTAACAGGACTAACTATCACTAACAGTCCCCAGTCCTTGTACCTACTAACGAACTGACCAACTAATGTTCTAATTAACTCTCTCAACTAATTGGACTAACTAACGACTAAATACATTATTTTTAAATATGCATTTGAGGTTCGATATAACCCCTAACCCCATGCGATTATTTAGAATTTAGTATGGCCTAGCCTTAGTGGCACGCAATAATATGCAGCAAGAGAAAAACTTTAGGTTGCGGCTGTGAATCCTACCTACATGTTTGTGAGGTGAGTTTAATATTTCACGAGGCGACACGCTGACTTCTGCGGTTCTTACTTCATGCAAATTGGTCTCGCAAAATATGGTCGTGTAATCTCAGTTTTGAGCAATATTTTACTCAAAGTTACGAAAATGTTGTCGCTGAATAATATATTGGGTTCGTTGCCATTCAACAGCGTCGTAATCAAGAGAAGTTACATAGATATATTATTCTCTTCTTGTCACTTTATGAATGTACATAATATATAGCAAATGTACATGCAGCACCACCCATCTGCTGCCGCACATGACAACTGTTTATGAATATGTAGTAAAATAAGGCATAAGGCCTTCATCATTTTGACAATAAGTCTGGTTGGCGCTGTGGTGTACGCTCTTACGACATGTTTTTGTTGATACTCGCATGGTTAATTCGAATCGTTTGACGTAAGAATTATCAAATTTGCCTTACGCTTTTGGTCTCTAGAACGCAATAGAGGAACAGACATACAAACATAGACTGAGAAAGACAATACCCATCTTTGCGTCGCGAAGTCGGGTAAAAATAACACTTCACACACGCAGATCTGATCGAAATTGAAATAATGCACACAGAAACACTATGCCCTGTGCTTCTAACACCCATATTTGGGCAATTCTGCTGTCTCAAAATAAAACCCATCATATCAGATTTGCTATCCATACTTGAAGCTTGGCTATGCTGCGGAAGGAACATGAAAATGCGGTTGTGTAAGCTGTTGCGATAAGAAGCTATACGTGATCGTCTTAACAATATAATGAGCGCAGGTTTAAGTAATTAAGCTTGTTATTTCGAACAACCCTCTGATAAGAACTTTGTTGCCGCTCGCCCGCGCCGCGCTTCCCCTACACGGCAAGATAGCGTCTAATGAGTTCGTGTAAGTGTTTTGGGGTCACTTTATAGAGTTCACCGATGCTGAAACCCTTTGGTTTATGTTCGGTTTTTATCTATTTAAAGTGAGGTGGATTAGTAGTGGTTTTTGTTTAGTTTTCTGAAGGCGACAGTCTCGGCCCTGAAGAGTAGCAACACATCTGTTTTACGTTGAATAAGATTCATTCAACGAGATCAGTCTCATTCAAAGATGTAGCAGTTGTTATGGGTGGTAGATATATTATGTTCTGGATTTTCGTTTGCTAACTTATATCCATAAAATTTCGAACCTGTAATTAGTCACACCTGTAATTAGTCTATGTACACACCTTTTCCCCTTTCTAATATTAAGTGTGATCCTGGCATGAACGTCTAAGCTTCGCAAAGCATTTTTGTGCCGTTGTAAGTATCAATGTATATTCGAACAGTCACCCCAAGTGAACATTAGTCGTAGTCACCACTCGGTTTTACTCGAAAAACATTGCAAGTACGTAATCATTACGTATTTTGATATAAGTATTACACAATACGTAAGGTGAAGTGAATACCACTGTGTTTTACTTGTAAAATAATTGCTCAAGCCTTCCAAAGCTTCATATTATCTAAAGCCATGAAACTACTTAAAAATAAAAGTAGGATTATAAAGGAAAAGAATTAAGTCAACTAAGCCGGAAATGTTTAATTTGTTTTTAAATATTTATGATAATATGTACCAACGTATTATTTTGTAAATAATATTTCGTTCTTGAGTTGTTAAGTGTAATATGTATTAGTATGTTAAGTATGTGGCATGTGGCTATCTTGTCTACGAGATGACCTAATTCCAGGCCCAAGGGGCTAACTAGCTTAACATTCCTCAAGCGTAGCAAGTCTAGCACAGTTCGTTCAAAGGCGCTCCCGAATCAGCGTAAATATGTGAATGGGAATAACATTTTCCTAACGAAGCAAAATCTCGCAATATTGACTCTTCAAAAGCACATTTCGAAGTAGGTGAAGCATATTATTAAAGTTTATTATCTATTTAAAGCGTAGAGTTTTTCATAGTTGAAGTTACCGGCTTACTCACGTGTGATTTAAGTCGGAAATAGGCCGACTAGTTAGTTGAGTAAGCCGGTAACTTCAACTATGAATATAGACACTCACGAATCGTAGAGTTTTTATTTTAGTAAACTGTCAGTTAAGGCTCAAAGATAAGAAATAATTTTGTAAATTTGCTTTGGAGTAAGTAAAATTGTTTTGAAAGAACTAACCGTCCTGTCATACAATAAACAATAAAGTGACACGTTAGCATGAAAACGGAAAGCCAAAATCATATGTTTAACCAACTAACACATGAATTAACATTTTGTTGAACTTTCGCTCTAAACTGAATAGAGATAATTGAATTCGTAAAACAATTTGAGAGATAGATAGGTACGAAATCAATTAACCATTTTAATTTAATTTAATTTAAATCAAATTGGAACCTCGCCAATATAGGTGAATACCTAATTGTAAATTAGCAACGACCAGCCAGTATTGTATTCACTGAATTTGGAATAATAAGCTGTTTATTCAGTATTCCAGCTATTGTTCGTTTGGTTATCATGCTTTTGTGAAATAATTAAAGTTTAACAAGGGGCGACAATGGTCGCGTGCTCTTAGATAGATATATAATAATAGATAGATAGATAGATAATGATCTACGAGTATTATATCAATGTAGACCATTGTCGAACGAAGAACAAAAAATTTCATACAAACCTTAGATTTGGTTTTGGGTCAATATATTGAAGAGCACGTACCCCTATGGCTCGCGTTATTAGTAAGTGATCTACCGAGTTAAGCAGCGTCGGGCGCGGTCGGTACGTGATGGGTGACCGCTAGTGGTTTTTTATATCGCAAGTTTTATGTCTCATACAAAAAAAAGTGTATACATTTTATAATTTTGATTTTACGCAATTTACATTCGGACGTAAGGGTAGGACGGAGCAACAGTTGATCATTTATAATGCGCTCGCCTCGACCCGTGACATGGTGTTCAAACGATGGACTGTACAAGTTCTGCAAGGAATTTCGCTTATTAAATTACACCCTGTATATACTATGCCTGACAATGATTAAATGAATAGACACCGTGCTCTTTTCTTTTTTTCTCTTTTCGTGTCGTAAAAATTTTGCGCAGAATAAATACCGGATAGGGATAGCTGCGCATGGGGTATCAGTGCGGGGTACATAATACGGCTGGCGATACATTAATTTCGACTTCTCAGAGCTACTTCTCAGAGAATTCGTCAGAGCTACTCTTCATATGCCGCGCAGAACGTTGTTTCTATAATCCCCACAGCTAATAACTCATCCCGAACGTACTAAGCGATGGCGGCTCTATGTAGAGCGCACGTACAAAATAAATTTAATTAATTTTGACACGCGTCAGAGCCATTTAATTAATTTGTAAGATTTTTACTCACATCATAATAGATATTACATGTAAATTTGGGGCATGGGCAATGATTTTCTAAACTATACCTAAATACGCCACCTCCATAGAATTTAGTGCCAAAAATGTGCTCATAAACAAATGAACATGAATTGAATATGGAGGGGTTAGTGGCTAATCCAGTGGCGAATGTTCTTAAGCTACCCAAAGGTCATCGACAAGACTTATCGATTGTTTTTTTACAATTGTAACCAACCGATACCCATGGCTTAAAGTGCCCTCCGAAGCACGGAAACGCCCAAGAAATGTTGCCACTAGCAGTCACCGTGTTCGTCGTAGCTCAACTCGGTCGATCACATACGATCGGCTCGAGTCATTGAACTGTGGACGCTTCGATTTTCGAATTGTTTCTCACAACTGAGAAGTCTTGGAATCTATGCCCGTCATTGGGCTATGGACGTTACATTGGGCTATGGATGCTGATAACATGTGTTATCTGCTGCTTGAGTTATACGTTGATCCGACCTCTATATGTTTAAAGCTCCAATATCTAATATGGCCGTAGGTACCCAGTGGCTACGAAATTGGAGCATCTGTTACTTTACTATTACTATTGAATTTCCATTTGAGAATCTAGGTCGCTAGTGACCGTGCCGTTAAGGCTGACGAAAGTTTGTTCGGAATGTGCAATAGTCAATGTTACGATAGAACTAATTTTCGTTCACGTCTTTTCTTATTAGAATATCATTAGTAAATCAATATATGTAATTAGGTAATAGGTCCGAAATTTTCACACCACACTTAGCGCAGATAGAAACTGAGGTCAATAATAAATTGTTCGTCAAGGATTCAATTTATCACTTAAGGTACCTTTGCTCCCTGCGACCCATAGACGTTCCACTGCTGGGCACGGGTCTCCCCCACAGACACTGCTGCGGGAGGTCTAGAGCATACTCCACCTCGCTGCTCCAATGCGGATTGGTGGAGGGGTTAGTGGCCAACCCAGTGTCGAATGTTCTCAAGACACCCGGAGGTCTTCGACAAGGCTTAACGGCTGTTTCCACAATTGAAAATAACCGAGACCGACGGCTTTACGTGCCCTCCGAAGCAAGGTAGCGTCCATGAAATTTTGCCACTAGCGGTCACCCATCCAGAAACCGACCGTGCCTGTCGTTGCTTAACTCTTTCGATCACATTGAATCGACGCGAGCCATTGGGCTATGGACGCTACAAGGTACCTTAGTTTTTACCAATTCAAGACAAGCTTATGAAACCTTTTTTTGTGGGCTCCCACACGGTCCTCCACCACCACGGGTCCCCACCCGTGCCCAGCAGTGGGACGTCTATGAGTAGTAGTGAGTTGTAGTAGATTGTAGTAGATTTTATGTTATTATGTGTGAAGAAATAAGTTAGTGTTAGTAGTGAGCTAGCTAAGGAAGGAATATTAAAGAAATGTTTGTTTGCAATTTGAAATCCGGACCTGAAAATCCAATTCAATCAAATGGTTTCTTACTAAAAGTGTCGCTTATTTTAGATAAACAACCCAACAGTGATACTGCAAATCTGTGTAATGGTCCTCGACGATATAATAAGTTCACAGTCGACAAGGGTCCAATGAAATCTCTTTCACGTCAATAAGGAGTATTTTGTCCCAAGCCCTAAATAAAATGTTTTTTTTTGTAATTTACCTAGCCTTTTCATATACGGCCCAAAAAATATCAGGCTCACAGTTGAGGACTGATCTCCCCGCAGCTCAAGACTAGAATAGTGCTACGGAAGCTCCTGCCTATTATAAAAGGCGACTAAAAGAGGACTTATGGGGTAGCGGGAGACAGGATTTTTGAGGATTTTTACACTGATTTGCGGCAAGAAAGCCGCAATATTACTTAGCATAGAGATGCTAAGTCATGATAACAAACAACAATGATTTGCGTCTCTCTATGCTAAGTCATGATAACAAACAACAATGATTTGCGTCTCTCTATGCTAAGTCATGATAACAAACAAATGATGTGAATAGAGTTACCTGCGTACCTAAGTACTCTGTTAACGTTCGTGAATAGCGTAACACTCGCAGGTTTTACTAGTCCTTGTTTTACGAACAAGTTTAATCCTGCATTTCTTTTATAACGTAGCAGGACCGTAAAAGGATCATAAACTTGTTCCATGCGAACATAAACGGTATGAATGATGGTACTTACCGAGAACACTATAAAATACTTGTATTAAGGTAATAGAAAATTTAATATTCCATTGTGATATTTTTTAATCTTGTTTTATTGACTTTACGTAATTATATAGACACGGTCCTGATATACGTTTTTACGACCCATTACATTAATTGAAACCGAGGCCGGCAAGATAAATGATTGAGGATGAGATTGCGATAAAATAAGTGTCGTAGAGTGCATGATATCGGCCACCGGATCGATGCATTCAGTGCTAAAAAGGAAGAAGAGATTCGAATACCAAATATCTTGATCTAACTTTATCTAAGTTACAAACATGATGCACATAAAATTTTATACTGTAACACTTTGCAATATAAAATAGTATTTCGAAAGTATATTATTATAGAGCTCTCCTTGCACTACTAATCCGTAGGTACATACTTAAATGATAAGTCTCATGTTGCTCTAAAACTTAAACAAATGTAGATAGTATTTAGTTAAGTGATGTATATTTAGATATCTATATACGGTTATCAAGCTGGCTAGTTGTTGATTGAAAAAAAGGTAAAAATAGCCTGTCCCTTGCGTAAACATAAATATGTTAATGTAAGGCAAAGGAAAAAATCTTGATTCGTTGTTTAGTGGCTCTGAGCTATTTTTGTTATCGTTAGGCATTCGAGCGTTTGCATGCGATGCACAGTGCATTTCATGCAAACGCTAGATATTTAAAACAAACAATACCGAACTATTTACTCTTTCTCTATCCCGCCTGTCGAGTATATAATACCACTCGTTGATTTCTACTGACTACAGATTTGCCACAGTCGATAGAGATATGATCGTAATTTAGCGATCGTCGGGCAATTAAAAAATGAAGCTCCTGATAATCCTAGGTATACTGATTTTGAACGAATCTAAGTAGTGGCATTCAGGTAATTCTTTATCTAAATGCTATCCACCAGTACCTTACAGAGGTAATAATATACTGAATATTGATTTAGTTATTTTGTCTTAACAGAAATGAGACGAAGGCATTGACGGATGTGCCAGGAAAGTTGTTTTTTCTGGAAACATTTCTTCGGCGATGTTCCAATTTCACTAATGGGCGACCGCAGTGGCTTATTTAATTAGTTATGAGACATTGAGAGATGGAAAACATTATGAAATAGCGTCCTACAGTAGATATAGAGGTAGGTATATATTATAATAATTACGATATTGCAAAAAATAAAAATTATTTAGGTATTATTATTTTTGTATCTCTTTAAATTTCATTCGCTCGCTCGCTGCGACCCACAGACGTCCCACTGCTGGGCACGGGTCTCCCCCACAGACGCAGCTGCAGGAGGTCTAGAGCATACTCCACCACGCTGCTCCAATGCGGATTGGTGGAGTAATTAGTAAATAAATTTCATTATTATTATAGAATCCTAAAAATATTTAAATCATAATACATTATTATGTAGCACTCGTTGCTGGAAGAATAAAAAAAAATCAATTTCAATATGAAAAAAAAACATTTATTCATTCGCTAATATACAAAATAACCATCGCCTTGCTTTTAATATCAAATCACATTACTAGATAATATTGTACATATCACCTTCTTTGTATTAAGGTACATTCTGAGGAGTATTATTTTTATATAACATTTTAAAACTATTGATACAAATATATATTATTTAGTATATAATAAAAAAAATTATCTAATATTAATATTACTGTGAAAAACTTTTGGTAGGTTTTTAATTAAAATCTAGATATTGATTGCAGATAATTTGATTTCGAATTAACTTGAGACACTTCAATACAAGCCACATACATTACATAAACGTTCAAAACATTTGTTTATTCTTGTTTAGTCAGTAGTATATAATATATACTAAATAGCAATAATTTAAGAATTATTTTTCAAATCAATCATCTTTAAATCATTTTGAACATAATTTTTTTTACCATCGAAAAATTGTAGTGAGAAACGTAGTTTTGAATCACAAATAAATACAAAATAGTACAAAACACAAAATCTTGTTGTCACAAAATGTGAAACACTATTTATAGCAGAATCTAACCCTTTACCTACCCTTGCAAATTCAAAATGGCTTCTATTGAGTTTTCGAAATAATTTTGTAATTTTTACAATTCAAAAATCACACATGAATTATATTCAGAAACATTTAATAGTTGCCCATTTTCTTACATTTGTCTTGATCAAGCATACTACGACTAGATTTGGTAAATGATCATTTGTTATAAACGTTTTATTATAATTACATAAATAGCATGTAAACCGAACTTAAACTTAACCGAATAATTATAAAACAAATCTATGGAGAAAATTCTCAAGGTTGAAAAAGTATAAAACATTTATGATAAATTTAATTCTAGTAACCAGTTTTAACAGCACTAATCAGGTAAATATTATAATTGAAGCTGCACTTATATAAATGTGTTTTAAACACTATATAGATAAAATAAAATTCTAAAATTTTTAGACTTTTTACACTCAGTCATGATACAAACCAACGAAAGATGTGTTCCACTATCCCACACTGGAAATATCACAATGCAAATATAGATAATTAGTATAAATATATTAATCATTGAATAAAACATCACAGATTTCAAATAACATACTTTTAGTTGTGACTTATTGTGCAAGTATTTAAGCAGGCAACATTAAAATTTGCATTTCTATTATGCAATGCACACAATACTATTACATTTTTAATATGCAATGTAATACTTTTAAAATTTTAATACAATTTAAATACACCCAAGTTTCGTAGTTGGTATTTTTAACATTAAGGTTTACATCATATTACAGTTTTTATTTATTCTAAATAAATACATAAATCTTTAAATATATTCATCTAATTTAAGTTGTTGTGATATGACTTTTGAAGTGCTATTTAATAAAATATAAAATTCAAAATATTATATTCATTGAATTTTATACAGAATCAATAAATAGATGTGTAGAAGTGTGTATGTAAATGTATGGAATGGGGTTGAAATATAATCATGATAGTTAATGGAATAATACAATGGCATATTAAACAGAAGATGGAAAGACTAAGAAAAATAAGTGAATATTTATGCTATAATATTTGTTGTTTAACAATATTTAAAGAACAGTAAAGGTTGAGTACCCAGATAACTATACTATATTCACCTGTAGCTAATGCCATATTTAGCGTACAAAACATTGCCTTTCAACTTCGCATATTGCATCATATTCACGTGTAACTAATACCAAATATCGTGCAAATACAACAAAATACTGGTGCACCAGTAGACAATTTGATTTGATTATGCGTTCAGCTTATGACGTACTAGCTTTTACCCGCGGCTCCGCCCGCGTGGTCAAAGGGAACTAACAATGAGTTGTTTATCATATGTGTGGTGGATGAATAATGACAGTTCCACTATTAAAAGATACTAAGAGGAACCAGAGGTAATGCTGACCGCAGATAAAGTGTACGTAAGGTACGCCATCTATTAACAACATCCGGAACTAAATATCTAGCAAATAACAAAACATCGATATCTTCCCATGGGGATGTTTTACCACGGTAAAAAGTAGCCTACGTCACTCTCCACCCTCCTCACTATCTCCACACACAAAAACCATACCATATAATAGCTTCGTTGTGACGTGAAAGCCGGACAAACAAACAAACACACTTTCACATGCATTGTATTACTATTACAACTTCTAAACAACTCGATCACCAATGCAATGCCATATTTGGCGACGCGTATAATAAACGGCAACTCCTAAGCTACGTGTTCACCTATAGCTAATGCCATATTTGGTGGCAATTTGCGGCGTATGCGTGGTTGCAACGGCCAGCAGCAGTGGGACATCGTTGACGTCGATGCTCAGGGATTTGGTGAGGGTCGCCACGTCACAGAAGTTCGTCGACATAAGCATGTCCGCTAGAGTCTTGGATAGCACGCAGAATTCCCGCAACTTGCTCTCTATGTATAGAAGGCACTGGAAAATGGAGAACAGAAAATTTTCATTATAATCCTAATCAAATCAAATTATGTTTTTTTAGAATTTCATTCAAATTCATTATAATAATGTCATTGCTCTATGGATGGCGTCGGTCGTAAATGATCGACAGATTTACAGTCGCGGTTGCGGTCAGTATGTGCATGGGTAAAGACAAGTGACAAACTTTCATGAGACTTTCTGTCCTTCAGAGGGCACGTTAAGCCGTCGGTAACTGGCACCTGTTTTCGGGTAGCTTGAAAACATTCGACACTGAGTTAACAACTAACCCCTCCACCTATCCGCATTAGAGCAGCGTCTTAGAAATATGTTCTAGACTACCCTCAGCTGCGGCTGTGGCAGAGACCCGTGCCCAACAGTGGGATGCCTGGAGGTTGCAGCTTACCTAGGTTAATGTGCCATCAATAGACATTCTTGTAATTTAATACGTCTCAAATAAAGAAATTGGAGCTGTCTACTAATAGAAGCTCGATTACAAATTGTCATAGGTCACAGAATTGAAAGTCATTTTATAAAGCCATACGGCTTTTGATGACTTTTGAACGTAGACGGATTCTTCGCCTACGCATTTGATGTAAATTGCTACCGAATTTGGCCGGGTAATTCCATCTAGTATTTTAAAAAAAACCAATACTTCCACGTACTTATTATTATTTTATTTTCCCTGAGATAAAACAGGATAAAGGGATAGAAATTGTCAATTGTCAGGCTTCTATTAGTAGGCAGCTCTAATTTTTTTGGTCTTAAAGAACCTCTATGACATTACTCAAATTGTAACACAATTACCGACGAATTTCAGACATTGAATGTATGATAAAATGTATATAAATACTAGCTGACCCCGCAGACGTTGTTCTGCCATATGAAATGTCAAAGTGACGCGACGATTCGCGTCAATGTAAGACGTTTAAAATAAAAATAACATTTTCGAGTGGACCAAATTGTGAATCTAAACCATTCTTGAATCCCCTTGAATACACACAAAAAATTTCATCAACATCTATCCAGCTGTTTAGGAGGAGTTCACTGTCATACACACGTACACAAGAAATATATATACATATTATTATTAGGATAACGGTTACCTGAGCGGGTGGAACCCTGGCCTGGCGCATGATGGGCAACGCGTCCAACATACCACCAACCAGAGGCGACAGGCCGCCGTAGCCGCACTCTCGCCCCACCACTCGTACCTCCCTGGAAACACCAATAGACATATAATAAAACTGTCTGTCTGTCCACCACCATAATACTTTCTTGTCCAACAGAGAGGCATGGATCTTTTCCAGGAATTTTAAGAGTTTTTAGGCCATATTCCACCACGCTGGTCAAATGCTGATTGGCGGACTACACATGCCTTCGAGAACATTATAAGCAACTTTCATACAATGTTTTCATCCACCATTACATACTGATTGACCTTTTTTATGTATCTTATTTTATTCGTTTACGTTAAGCCCCAACGTTAACTGGTAACAAGGACACCCCAGGGTGACACTCGGTAGAGTATTTCCAGAAATGTACATGATTAGGATTGTACTATAATCGAAGATACCGCCATTTTAATTTGCACGCAAGCGAAACTGCTAATGTCAACTAGGAGAGAAATAATTTTGCAACTAAACTAATAAACCAACTAATAACCCACCAAGCTAATAACTTACCAAGTGTTAGTGTCCCCAACGATGGCAACAGACTGGGTGGGCGAATCCAAAGCCTTATTCAGATACGTAGTTAAGTCGAGATCCCTTCGCAAATCGCCCTCCCAAACACTGGGATTTGCTAGTGTTCCTATAAATAAATACACAAGTTTTTTTTTAATGTACAATACAATACTTGCAAAACCAATTTAACATAGGTAAGGGTGGTGGTAATCTATATTTTTAATATTGAAATTATTTATTTCGACACAAAAACACGGAAAATACAAAAACAAAATATGTTCGTAAACAGCTGCTAAAGTATAAACTGTGTTGTGAAATAGAGGAAACTATAACTATATGTTAATTTTCAAATAGCTTATATTATATAATATATGTTTATATTATAGTATATATGTGTGCATAGTGTGTGTGAGTGTGTGTATGTCAAGTGATAGTAATTAAACTCCTAAAATGAATAAAAACAGTACATCACCTTACTTACCTTGTAATACTAAATCAGGTACATAATGATCGGTGACTCCGCCCAGAAGCGTAGATTCAAACCCCGCGCCCACATTCCCCCCCTCCTTCGCACAAACCCGCTGCAGGGGGAACTCTATCACCTGCCTCACAATACCACTATTTTCTCTCTCCTCTCTCTCTCTCGCTCTCCCTGCTCTCTCGCCCTGCGACTTTCTTCTCCTGCCATCTCCAACCTTCACTTCCGCCTTCTTCACATTCACCACCACTGTATTCTCCTTCCGTTTCCTCACAAAGTTCTTTGGCGACATCTCTCTCTCCTCCACTATCGTCTCCTTAGCGTACTGCGGTTCCTCGTGCGGAAGATCGTTCATACACTCCATTTCCGAAGCATTTGTCGGCGTCTGGAGGACGGACTCCATCAACTGACACTTGTAACAAATCTCACATCTCTCCTCCTGTATCGGAGGCACGATCGTCGGGTCGAACTGGAAATTGTCCAACTTCAAATTGCCAGGCTTGCCGATGTAGTGCCTATCTAGTATCTCTAGGTTCTTGCTCTTCATATAATTAGTTACTATCTGTGGGTACTTATCGAACTCGAACTTAAAACCGGAATGTTTTATTGGCTTGGAATGTTGAAGTGTTTGTCTGCAGCATTGGCTCGGACTGTCTGGGGGTTGTTCCTGGGCACGAGAGTTCTCTGATTTCTCAGCTAGGTCAAACTCGGCCGGCTCGCTGGTTCCTTTGGACGACCGTTTGACACTCTTGCCGTTGTTCGACTTGTTCTTCAAACCGACCAGCTTGTCATCGTCGCCGAGAACGAATAGGACTTTCTGTTCCGTCTCGCGTTCCGACACCGACGAGTTCAGGCTCGAATCTGACGAGGGAGATGGTGAGTCGAGAGAGATCATCACGGTGGGGTTCCTCCTCAGTTGGCTGGTCATGGGTTTGTCGAATGTCGAACTGTAGTCCGCGAGCTCGGGACTCGTAGAGAGCGCTTGGCTTAAGCTAGCCATCGTCGTAGTCTTCTTGAGGCTTGGGCTGGCTTTTAACGTGCTACTGCTCCCGCTACTCCGAGTGGTCAACGGCGGCACTTTCAAGCTCGAATCGCATTCTAGATCAACACGCGTCGCTGTCCTCTTAAAACCCGATGTTTGATTCACTTCCACAACTTTGCTTTCGCTCACAACACAGTCTTGGTACTCGAAGTCGTTCCTCTGGATGGCCCCGCACCGCACGAAGTAGGTTAGAACTGCGAGGAGTTTGGTGATGAATTGCACGTTTGTGGAGCCGGCGATTATGGTCCTTGCTGCTCTGGGGGGAAAGCCGATAGTCCCGCACAGGTCGTTGAGCTGGGCCCACAGCGCGTTGTAGGGTCGCCGGGTGGCAGGTGTTTCTGATGTCCGCTCGGGAACTGCTATGTCGTATGGACTCACTGTCGTCACCCAGCCGAGGTGGTGGGTCAACACGTGGGTGATTAGCGTGCTGATAAAACTGAAACAAATTTATACGATGTGTTAAAATATAATGTCTCCAAAGTTTCTGTAATAGTTCATAGATTGTTTGCATAACATGTTCATGGATCGTTTACAAGCAATTTGATCTAGGTCGTCTGTACAGACCTACGAGGTATATTTTTTACACCTTTACGAAAGTAGCTTGCAATGTTTTTTGCATGGCTTATGGGATCTTAATGGCATGGGAAATTTTGTATTAATTTTTTTCATTCAATTTTGATTGACGGTTTAAAATATAAATAGAATCTGAAATTATGTATAATTCTTATGCTATTGATGGACACTGTGAAAATGCAAGATATCAACTAGTTAGAGCTCTTGTAATAAGCATAAATCGCTGCGATGTACCACATGTACACACACCGCTATTCCCGGATCACCAACATCTAGTTACACAACAATGTCGCATCATCAGTAAGCGTCATGCCATTGAAAACCGTCTGAGATCACGTGAGTACCGCGTAAGCTTGGAAATGTCAAAACATCAATAAAATTAAAAGGCAATAATCATGACAAGCACTTCATTCACACCTCTTTCTTAAACATCCCACTGACGCACAGCGTGCGGGTAAAACAAATACTTGTTTTTTTAATTCATAACTCATTACTAGCCACAAATTGGAATAGGTCCAGAATAATACTCACAATGTAACTGTCTTTGAGAGATTGACGCTGTTTGGATGGTGTTTTGTAAATACAAAGTATTTTAAATGCGACTACTTTTCAGACTACTAACGAAGTCTGGAACGCAGTTTTTATCGCATTATTAAAAAAATAAAACAACAAAAATGAATGCCCAAAATCAAACAGACATATTATGTCTGTGCAGGCGGAAATTTTATCATTTTGCATATTTTCTAGTTTTAGGGAAGACATAATATGTATGTCCTGGCAAGGATTTTACTAGACTAAGAAGATTTTACTTACTAGAGATCATCATTTAGGATCACTGACCATTACGTAAAGAAGTAATCAAACACGAACACAGGTATTTCACAATGTTTCATAATTATCATGGTAATTACACAAATTGTAACGTTGAGAATCTTAAAATAACCAAACTGAATAGGACACGAAGAATTTAAATTAAAGAACCAAAAATATAAGTAGGTAATAGTTATAAGCCAGATTTTTAATCAAGACCAGACCAATTTTATTACTGAGATCATAAAGTCTCGTGTAGAGCGCGAATAGATAATATTTCAATTTAATGGCGCTAAATATGTCACAAACAGATGTTAAGACTAACAATACTTGCGTATTTTATTGGCAGTGTTATTAAGGTGATAAAGAGCAATATTATGTAAACTAGTAATACACATAAATAACGAAGATAAAGTGAAAATTCAGTAATACAAATAATCCTACTTGAATGTATCACATGATATAAAACTATTATGGTTTTACTCTTAACATCATGTCATTGTGATTGTCTATCTCCCCACCCCGGGAAAGCCGTGCGTACTTTAAAGGCGTTTACAAACGGGTCGCCAAGTAATCAATAAACAACGTACGCACGAGAAACAACAATGCCAAACTATACTAACTAAACTAACTAAGCAATACTGAAGGCGGTCTTACTGCTAACAAAACAACGACGAAGACAGAAAAGAACTAACGAACGATGAGAACGGACAAGCAAAGTCAGCAAAGACAAGCAATTTATAATATCATCAGAAGAATTATTAGTCCGCCCGGTAATTATGGTTACTGGAGGAAAATAATTAAATAATTTTCTTAATGAAACGAGAATGACGATTTCGTAGTGTCGTACGTATCAATCACCACCCTTTCAATGTTGCCACAATGTTTTCGTTTACACATAAAACAGGTGAAATTTAAATTTTTAAAACGCACATAACTTGATGTCGTCTGTGCCGCGTGCAGAATACGTTTCATACGTTTAACGCCTCGTGTGCGAAGTGCCTTTGGCCTCCGACGGTATGTTCCCGTTAGACGCGGAACGAAATATTTTTATCACATGTCACGTGCGTTCTAAAAATGTTATTAGACTTTTCTTTTATCGCTTCTCGATCGACGGCCGGTTTGTAGGTTGTTCAAATTCCATCAAAGCGTCATTTTTATTTTAATTAAGAGACACACAGGTACCAAATTTACTTGCATTAGATCACCAATGTAGTGCTCAGACACATATCCAGGCCTTTTAAATTTGCTCGCATAACCCTTGTGTTGAACCAAATGACTGAAATACTTAATATGCATCTGCTTACTCATTTGCTATCTTTATTCACATAAAAATGTTGAAATTGAAACTTGACATTGAAAAAATACGACATCGTGTATGTACTGGCAACCCCGCCCACTCGACCTTAACACCAAAGTGTTTGTTGGAAAAATATTTGACCGTGACCATACGACGGTCAATGTCTGTCGAACGCTTGTAATATTTGACGGGGTAAATGGACTCTAAATACAGGTAAACTAAAATATTATATCCGGTAAACGGTGGTGCTATATTGCGAAATTTGATAGGAACTAATTTCTTACACTGCTAATAATTTTCAATCCTCATGTCATGCCAATATTGTCAAATGTTAAATAGTGTCTAACATTTTAACCCGCGTCAGACTCGTCCCGCGCCCGACTCGCACACACTTTAAGTGTGATAACTTTCATATAAATACAAGGAATTGGACCCGCCGTAGTCCCGCCCCGAACCGGGCCCGACCCGCGCCTGACCCGCGCCCGCTCTGTGTGTATTGCGCCTTAATGTTTACGCTATCTCTATGACAATATTTGACATGTTCAACCAATTTATTGGAATGCTCCTAATACTCCTTGATGCGTTGATTTTATGTATGTTATAGTCGCACAAAGACAGACATTTATTTAGCAAATAGATATTTGCACTCGGGTCTTTGGCATAAAACTGAGTTCTTTCTCTGTGTCTTAGCTGTAGCGTCCATAACCCAATGGCTTACGTCGTTTTAATGTGATCTAAAGAGTTGAGAAACGACGGGCGCGGTCGGTTTGTGGATGGGTGACCGCGAGTGGCAAAATTTCATGGGCGCTACGGTGCTTTGGAGGGCACGTTAAGCCGTCGTTCCCTGTTGTTTTCGATGGTGGAAACAGTCGATAAGCCTTTTTAAAAACCTTCGGACACTGGGTTGGTCACTAACCACGGCACCAAACCGCATTGGACCAGCGTGGTAGAATATGGTTTATACCTCCCGCAGCTGTGTCTGTGCGGGACCCGTGCCCAGCGGTGTGACGTCTATAGTTTGCAGCTACTTTGTGTCTATCGTTTTAATATCGTTAATTTATTGTTCTTCCAACCTTTATAGCAGAAAAATATAACAATACCTTATAACATTTCACTACGTGTTTCAGTGACCTAAGGCCATCCAACTTAAAATTGCCGTGAGTGAATTTCTGGGAGATCTATTTCATAACAAAATAACAAACATATTTTTTATAATATGTATATTTATAGATATTATACGAATCACTTCGAAGGTGAATGCCTGGACTTCGAACCGCTACTAGGATGTCATAGAACGGACATAGTTCAAAGCTATTTTTGAAACAAAACATTTAATATGAATCGTGAGTGAAATATTTATGTAACAGACAAAGTATAAAAAGAAACAAAAGACAGAACGACCTTCAGGGCTGACTATCGACTATTTTTAATATCGGATGTTTTTCAGGGCGTCTGTTGCACATTAGGGTTGGAACACATAAGGTATTGGCTTCGAAATCACTTAGTGCGAGGGAACATCTATCTCTGATAGGGAAATCTATCCATACATAGGTTATTTAATAATCTGAATGCTTAACAACTGACGTGTGATGTCACATGGACTTTTTTTTATGGATAAAAGATAGCAAACGAGCTTGTAACACCACCCATCCGCTGCCGCCTATGACAACTCTGACTGACTTTGAACAAGACTCAATTAGGGACTGGGATGGTTAGTCCAATTAGTTGAGAGAGTTAATTAGAACATTAGTTGGTCAGTTCGTTAGTAGGTATGAGGACTGGGGACTGTTAGTGATAGTTAGTCCTGTTAGTTGGTGTTAGTAATAGTCCAGTTAGTACTTTTTAGTAGGAGTCTCGTTTTAAGTCAGGCACAGATGTGTTGCTACCCTTGAGGACTAAGATGGTCGCCTCTAAAGAAGTGTAACCGGAAACCGCACCTTTCCAACCGGACCATAATTGCTTTAAAAACAATTATTACACGGCAGAAATGGTACGAGGTGCCGTGGCGGGCGGTGGTACTGCCCCGGGCGAACTCTATATGGAACCAATTAACTCTCATATAAAACCTATTTGGTTCCCTATAGGCTCCTAATATTGCACGAAAATTGTGCAAAACACTTACTGGCAACATTAAGTGTCGACAAGGTCAAAACTTGCACAATTCTACAACTTGACGCGAGCAAAAAGTATCCTTATCGATTTGATGCTAAGGTTAGTTTTTAAAAGTTGCGATTCTCGTGCAATTTGACCAATGGCTGATGAATATTTTATGTAATGGTAATAATAACGTGTATCTAAGTGTGGGTAACCGGCGACAGTGGTTTTGCTTCAAAACTGACTCGATGGCCTTTCTAACCTCCTTTATCTGTTCTGTGATAGCAACTCACAAGTTGGTATTCTTCCTGTCCCCCACACTGAGCACGGAACAGAGGTCCGCAACCAGTTCCTCCGCCAGCCGGTTGGCGGCCTTGCCGTCGCTCGTGACCAGCCTCAGCCAGGCCGGCTGCAGCCGCGGCCCGTACACTAGGTCGTTCAACCTGCAATAGCGACACATCTAAAACCTACATAAAGGATTGTACATTACACCCAATGATATTATATACATTGCAAGAGGTAGACACTCCAACGCACCAAACGCGTGCCGTGAATTGGTGACACTTGTAACCATTGCAGTCAGTCGAGCTGTGATCTGTCATTATGAGCGCGCGCGCTAACTGTACTGATTACAAATCTGCGGGAGTCCACTAGTATTATTATAGATTATTAATGCCGGAACCGTCCACCACTACTACCCGCCTACCATCTGGCAGCCAGGTGCGCGGCGCGGTGCAGGGTCGCCACGAAGCCGCCGCCCGCGCCCGCCGCCAGCGTCGCCACGCGCAGCCGGTACACGAGCGCGTGCAGCTGCGGCGAGTGCTCCACGCAGCGCCTCACCACCTCCCTGTCATCAACACCGGCGCCTACCATCTGGCAGCCAGGTGCGCGGCGCGGTGCAGGGTCGCCACGAAGCCGCCGCCCGCGCCCGCCGCCAGCGTCGCCACGCGCAGCCGGTACACGAGCGCGTGCAGCTGCGGCGAGTGCTCCACGCAGCGCCTCACCACCTCCCTGTCATCAACACCGGCGCCTACCATCTGGCAGCCAGGTGCGCGGCGCGGTGCAGGGTCGCCACGAAGCCGCCGCCCGCGCCCGCCGCCAGCGTCGCCACGCGCAGCCGGTACACGAGCGCGTGCAGCTGCGGCGAGTGCTCCACGCACCGCCTCACCACCTCCCTGTCATCAACACCGGCGCCTACCATCTGGCAGCCAGGTGCGCGGCGCGGTGCAGGGTCGCCACGAAGCCGCCGCCCGCGCCCGCCGCCAGCGTCGCCACGCGCAGCCGGTACACGAGCGCGTGCAGCTGCGGCGAGTGCTCCACGCAGCGCCTCACCACCTCCCTGTCATCAAACACATACATCAAAAAGATTTTTATAACTTTTTTTTATTTTAGTGCATTGTCATCGGAACCAAATATGTGTGCCGAATTTCAGCTCGATAGCTTCAGTGGAAGCGGGTGAAATATTGATTGCAAGATTCCAGGACACACGTACATAATACATACATACTAGTGAAGTTAAATAAAAGCTTTTAAAATATTGCACATTATTTTAATTTACCTCTATGAGGGGCGTACCAATCTGCTTGTATGCCGTTTGTTCTACAAACCTTGCACGTCATATATTAGTTAAATATGAAAATAACTAAAGATAATATTATTACAATTGTTAGTTTGTGTGAGATTACTAACGAGAGCAAAACACTCAATAATGTAGCGAAACTTGCCAAGTGCTTGCGAGGCTGTCGCTGGTGCCACTCGTGGAACTGATGCTGTATAGCCGGATGGATGGATGGATGGATTGGGGCCACTCACACGTCAGCAGTGTCAGCGACGGTGATTAGCAGCGCGAGCCCCAGCTTGCTGCGCCGCGGCGGCAGCGACGCGCCGCTCGCGAGGCTGTCGCTGGTGCCACTCGTGGAACTGATGCTGTATAGCCGGATGGATGGATGGATGGATGGATGGATGGATGGATGGATGGATGGATGGATGGGGGCCACTCACACGTCAGCAGTGTCAGCGACGGTGATTAGCAGCGCGAGCCCCAGCTTGCTGCGCCGCGGCGGCAGCGACGCGCCGCTCGCGAGGCTGTCGCTGGTGCCACTCGTGGAACTGATGCTGTATAGCCGGATGGATGGATGGATGGATGGATGGATGGATGGATGGATGGATGGATGGGGGCCACTCACACGTCAGCAGTGTCAGCGACGGTGATTAGCAGCGCGAGCCCCAGCTTGCTGCGCCGCGGCGGCAGCGACGCGCCGCTCGCGAGGCTGTCGCTGGTGCCACTCGTGGAACTGATGCTGTATAGCCGGATGGATGGATGGATGGATGGATGGGGGCCACTCACACGTCAGCAGTGTCAGCGACGGTGATTAGCAGCGCGAGCCCCAGCTTGCTGCGCCGCGGCGGCAGCGACGCGCCGCTCGCGAGGCTGTCGCTGGTGCCACTCGTGGAACTGATGCTGTATAGCCGGATGGATGGATGGATGGATGGATGGATGGATGGATGGATGGGGGCCACTCACACGTCAGCAGTGTCAGCGACGGTGATTAGCAGCGCGAGCCCCAGCTTGCTGCGCCGCGGCGGCAGCGACGCGCCGCTCGCGAGGCTGTCGCTGGTGCCACTCGTGGAACTGATGCTGTATAGCCGGATGGATGGATGGATGGATGGATGGATGGATGGATGGGAGCCACTCACACGTCAGCAGTGTCAGCGACGGTGATTAGCAGCGCGAGCCCCAGCTTGCTGCGCCGCGGCGGCAGCGACGCGCCGCTCGCGAGGCTGTCGCTGGTGCCACTCGTGGAACTGATGCTGTATAGCCGGATGGATGGATGGATGGATGGATGGATGGATGGATGGGAGCCACTCACACGTCAGCAGTGTCAGCGACGGTGATTAGCAGCGCGAGCCCCAGCTTGCTGCGCCGCGGCGGCAGCGACGCGCCGCTCGCGAGGCTGTCGCTGGTGCCACTCGTGGAACTGATGCTGTATATCTGATGAATACAATATAATATATTGGTAACTACGGAATACAATCCGATATTCCAGAATTTCAATTTCGATTTTAAGGCTATAAATCGTTACTCCAACAGTTATAATTTTCATGCCCGATAGAATATCAATGCATCACTGCCGTAGTTAGTACGCGGCGCTTAATTATGGGTTATACGCAGTACAGTTTTTTTATGAATAAATCGACACGCTAACCAAATGATAAGCTTCTGAAAACAAATATATATCTCAAACCTCAAAACAAATATTACATTTAAGAAAATGGTGTATTGAAGGTAAGATAGGTGTCAAATAAAAACTCTAAACGGATGTGAACCGTACACTTTTTAAGCAAGAGTTTAAACTATTGACCCGTCATTTACAACCGATGTCAATTAATATACTTTGGCTTACATAATATCAACGCTTGATACTGGGACAGCGATAATCTCACAAGTGCCTGCATAACATATTAGTCTGCTTGTTAATACATTAATATCTGTCAACATTCGCAGCGATAGGGCTCACATGACTGGGAGATAGCCCTCGACCACTCATGTGACAAATCACGCGCGCGCGACGATTACTAGTGTTTGTAAACAACGGGAATTCCTTCTGATCTGAGTTCCAGGCGCTTATATGACATCAGGAATGGTTATATGGACACTTCTATTTCCGTCACACGTAGACCACTGCTGGAGACAGGCTTTTCTATTTCCGTCACACGTAGACCACTGCTGGAAACAGGCTTTTCTCGAAGACACCTTGCAGCAATTATGGTCCGCTTGGAAAGGTGAGTTATCCAATTATATTCCTTTAGAGGCGACCATCTTAGTCCTCAAGGGTAGCAGCATATTATTTGAAGGAAAGGGGTGTGGGCCAAAGTCAAAGTCAAAGTCAAAGTCAAATAATTTATTTCGCCATGAGGTGATTATACACGCTTAACGAAAGTCTAGAACAAACAAACTACTTAAAGAGAAGAGATATAATGCTATTCTAAACTGATTAATATAAAGTAAAGGATGAGCTATTGATCCTTGAATGAATAGCTAATCCTACACAGGCCCACAAGCCACTGCGACCTACCTAAAAAGATCTATTGCAGCATATCTTGGACTGACTTAGAACGAGACTCTTAGAACTTAGACTAACTGGACTATTACTAACTCCAGCTAACAGGACTAAAAGTATCACTAACAGTCCCTGTGCCAGTCCAATGAGTAGATATGTATGTTCGTTTGCTATTTCATTAACAAAAGTACCTCTTTCTTTCGTTTTTTGGCGGAGGAAACTTTCAGGACCTATGGAATTTATGGAATTGACATCCACAAAAACCCCCTCCCTGGCCTTCCTCGGCGCTCGTGGAAGGCTCCGAGATCCGCAACCCCAAAAGCCTCTATAAGTCTCTGAAAGGCAGGCAATACCGTAGCCCTATTACGGTCCCCAGCTTCGGGGACAGCGCCGGTGGAAGCATAAGAATTTCTTTTTTCTTTCAGTATCTTTCTCACACTAATTTGCTTCCTCATTCGCACAAGTACCTGCGAGTCCCCGCTGACGGTGCTGGCGGTGGGCACCTTGAGTCCGTCCGCGCCCTGCCCCAAATCGAACCTGGTGCAGAGGTTCTGGAACGTTCTGCGCTGCCAGCTGCCGCAACTTGAGGTGCTCAGCGAACGACTCATAGGCGCTGGACCATTAAAAAAAGAGAATATTCATTTATTTCGTCCAATTTAACGACTTCGTGAAACGGTAATAAGTGACCTCGAGCGAGTCTCGAACCCCGCCGGGCAAAACAGGCCTTAAAGCGGCCTACTGCGGGTTGTGAGTGTGTAGCGTTTATTTAAAAACTAAAGCAGACTTACAATGAAAAGTGTCTTCTGATAGCTTGCCGTCCCAAGAATCAAACAGGGAGAAGTAATCGCAGGTAGAACCGAAGCTGCTATAGGACGATTGATCGCCACAAAATCCTGCAAACAAAATAATACTGAATTGCTTTCCCTTTATAGTCGTTATGCCAGTTTTTTTAATTTTTTAACGTACTTGTACTGGAAGTTAACATATTTGAAGTAGGTACTGGTACGTATAAAAATCCAAGATCACTTCAATTACATCTAACGGTTTTCATACAATTTAAAAACATACTATTCTTATTATTATTACTTATTAAATTATTCAATCGTTATCCAACCATCAAATAGTTGCTCTGGTATATCGTGTATAAATCCACAATATTGTCTCTATACCAGACTATACTTCACGTCCGAACATTAGACAAATACCCGCTTACTCGTTACAACCGGTGACGACTTGAAAGAATGAACGGATGTGAAATTACGTCTCCCCGTCAAAATAATTAGGGCATCACGCGCCACTGGACGTCTCATTCATTTTGTCTAAGTGTCAGTACGCTCCCAGCCTTGCCTTTTTATTTTTAGCATCCACTTATGAACTAAATACATTTATATCAATTAACAGTGTTGCGAACATGATAAAGCTAGAGAGCCGTTCCCTCCACGCCCCATTTAACTCCGAACCCCACTTAAAACGGCAGGTCGATCGCGGCGAGTCATGTGGTTTGAGTTTACCCGGTCTTGTGACATTAATTTACTTGATTAACGTACTAATTACCGCTGTTCGTGACTATCTGGTTAGCCCAATGGTTGGCTGGTAGAGAATGCTTTATGCATTAAGCTCGCCATTTGTACCTTGTACATGTGTATGTGGTTCAATAAAGATAAATAAATAAATAAATAAATAAATAATTACAGTTTTATTTGTCTTCTCGTTAGGCACGGAGCACGGGAAAATATCATACATTTTCATTGTATTCAAATCAGCAAATGGGTGTCAATAACAGGTGTTACGCGAATAACTATCAACACTAAGGAAATTACAACACATGATAATGGTTCGGAAATATAACAATCCCCACACGTTTCGTCCCGTATTCAATCTAGCTAAACATTCGTCGGATAAGTCTAGGTCCACCAGATGGTATGGACACTCTTACTAAAGCCCCCTGAATTGCTTGCAATTTTCAGAAAGGACCTCATAAGTTACGAGTGTCGACCTTCAATACCAATAATACAAGAAATAAACCATACATTTAACCATATTTTAATCATACTGGAATCCCTTATTTAGTTCTAAGACATGCTATACGAGTATGTACGTGCATATATTTAGCTGATTGGATTATAGGAAAAACATAGACAGTTGGAGGTGATTCCTTCCTACTCTATTCTAACATTTGGTTTTTCCAACGTTATTATATTCACGTTATTACACTCACCAGGATCTCGTCTATTCATCGGCAGTCCTAAAGCGAATCCTACATCGCACGTCAAAGAAACGCTGAGCGCAGAGGTTACCCGCAGACAAATTGGAAGTGATTCTTCTCCTCCTTTTTTCTCTGGTCTCCATTTGGTATTTCCGCACTACACACTAGTGTATGAACTATAAGACTTACCAGAATCTCCTCTATCCAACGCCAGGCCTAAAGCGAATCCTTCATCGCTCGTAAAGGGAACACTGAGTGGGGTGGAGGTGACGCGAAGACGATTTGAACTGTTGGCTTCGCTGGTCTTGCGATCCACTCGGCTGACCCGCCGGGAGGTTGGAACGCAGAACACTTTTGTGCAGAGTAACCTGTTGAAAGTAGAAGGTGAGATAGCTGATTCTATGAGGACCTTTACACGCGCGGCATGTTATAAGCTGCAGTAAACTGTACCGTCTGTACGGTGCCACGGGCCTAATATGCTCGAAGGCATGTGAAGTCTGCCAGTCCTCACTTGTCCAGCGTGGTGGACTACGATCTAAACTCTTCCATTTCAAGAGGAGACCCGTATCAAATAGTGAGAAAAGCCCAAATGAAAGCGTTGTGGTTGCGGTGGACCGCAGATAATTTACAAAGTAAGCAAGACTGTACTACACCGTCGGAATTTTACAAATCATTCTCAAACGAAACTCGTGATATCAAAATAAGTCAAGAATTCGAAGCATATGACTCAAGAAAACTTCAAACTAGAGATTAAAGAGATGATATAAATCTGATAGTTTTGAGAGTTTCTAGTGCTATTAATAATTGCGATCATATATCACGATAGATCGTAAAATTCTTGTAGCATTTATGACCGAATGAGCTGTGACTAGAAATTTCAAGACTTCTGTGTTAATAAACTTAAATCTATTTTGATGCAATAGAACATTTTACATACTTTTATTGCTTTCGTTGTTTGTTATTCATTACAGAGCGTTACTAGATTTAGTGACGTAATAAGTCTAAAGTTATTGTTATAGTGGTAATAGTAATTGCTACTGGTTAGGGGGTTTGGTAGAAGGTATTGGTTGATGGCTTCATGATGGTTTTGTTTCAATTCAATTTAATCATAACTTAACATTAGGATTTTTAGTTAGGATTTTATTTCTCCGAAATATTTATGAGGTGTGTTGTAGTTAACCCACTTTCCCAATTCCCGTGTAATAGTTGGTGAGCCTATTGCCATACACCGGGCACAAATTCAAACTCCGAGCTGCTACCGGACATTTCAAGTTAATAGAAATAGTTGCTGCCCGACCCAGGGGTCGAACTAAGGACCTCTAGCTTACCAATCGCCCTTGCGACCACTTGATCACTAGACCAACGAGGCAGAGTTTATATTATTATTAATCATTTGTTTGTCTTTTAAAGGTTTGCAAAATAGTTTTATGGCAGGTAAGGTTTATTTTTAGAGTATGTAATATAGATGTACTCGTATGCTTAGATTAGATAGGTGGACGGACCTTTATCCCGTTAATACTTCTATTTGAGCTTCAATGGGTAGAGTTTGTCCTGTTATCTCCGGAACTATAAATTAAACTTTTCTTATATCTAATCCACGCAAGCGAAGCTGCGGGTAGTTGTCCACTAGTGTAGATATATAGGGCACAGCTCTTCTCACTACTGAGGAACTTTGAGGCGTATTTCGCCACGCTACTCCAGTGTGGTCGCTTAAGATGACACTATGGCATTTTACTCTGGGGTAATGCAGCGGATGCTAATATTATTTTTATTCTGCAGAAAAGGGCTATCCGTTCCATATATAAAATGAAAAGTAGAGACTCCCTTAGAGAAAAATTTAAGGAAATAAACATCCTAACCCTTGCATCGCAGTACATCTATGAGAACATTATGTATATTCGTAAAAATAGGCATCAGTTTGTAAGTCGTAGCGACCTAAATGCCTTACGCAATGTAACACTAAGGAACGGCCACAAATTAGCGTATCCTAAATGCCGGCTTAATAAGAAAAGTCGTTCCATCATAGGAATGTCTATTCTAATATTCAATAAAGTTCCGGCTGCGGTTCAGTCTCTGCCTTTACACAGGTTTAAAAAAACCATCAAACAAACATTATGTCAAAAAGCTTATTATAATATTCAGGAGTATTTGGATGATAAGAAGGCATGGGACTGAATTAAACTCTGACAGGCTATCACTATGCTTTTGTATTAATTATACTAAATATTGTAAGCAGGTGGCATATGGGGTGATTCTTGGCATACACGATGGGCTGTCTCGTGTCTGTCCTGAACATGTCATGGTCATACTGTACATTTTCTGTACAAATTAACTTGAATTTTAAAAGAGTACCGAGAGTTTTTTCCTCCGGCTTTTTTCTCTCTCGGCCTACACTAGGGCATAGGATAAGAATATTGTAAATTCTTCCTAAAGCCTATGACCAGATAGATAGTCTATCGTGACTTAGAGCTTAGCTTAGTGGTAGGTAATTATTGTAAATTAGCCTTAAGCACCTGTGTAGGATTAGCTATTCATTCAAGGATCAATAGCTCATCCTTTACTTTATATTAATCAGTTTAGAATAGCATTATATATCTTCTGTTTAAGTAGTTTGTTTGTTCTAGACTTTCGTTAAGCGTGTATAATCACCTCATGGCGAAATAAATTATTTGACTTTGACTTTGACTTTGACTAGGACTGCAGTAGTACTCGCCAAACTTAAGACCGCTCTTAAATTAGCTATTGCACATGTACCTACAGTACAGCAAGGTTTGCGCGTGGAAGTGCGCGTAGATCGAAGCAGATTGGCGAGCTCTCCGTGTCTCTAAAAGCACGGAAACAACGGAAAATATCGGAATTAGATTTTGACTCTTTATAAACTAAGAAATTTTCAGTGTGTTTCGATCGTATGATTCGCAAACAACGTCAAAAATAAGGAGACTGTAATTTTGAACTACATATTCGGGAATAAGTGGATTTCTCTTTTTGCCGCTCACTTTCTGGGCTCGTTCATGATGTGAATCTTCAAAGAGACGCTTTTGCAGTTCATAGCAACAGCGCCGAATATCATCTCACCGAGGGCGCTCGCGTCCGCCGCCGGGCCCGTGTACTGTGGACAATGTTCAATTAATTGATTGACTGATTAATAAATTAAGCAATGATACTATTGAGAGGAGACCTGTGCCCAACAGTAGGACAATGAAAGGGTTGTGATGATGATTTAATTTGTTATTAGTAAATATATAAGTAAATGTAAATAATTTTTTATTTATTTATTTATAATTGGTAAATAAAAAAGTGTGAGCAGCACTGATATAAATTTTTGGATAAATTACATTAAAATCTGGAATGTAAGCTCTTTGGTATCTGGTAAAAGTAAGCTGACATCACAAGGGGTTAATAATATTTGTAACAATTTAGCGACGGTCTATTTATGGTAAATTATTGCCTATACAAATAACGTGTAAGTGCAAATAACGTGTTTCGAAAATATCACATGGCATAAGTGTGATTCTATAATCGTAACATAAAGTTAAAAATAGACTTAGAAATAGAATTGCGCTAATATGTATCGACTATCGTAGGTATGTTATTATTTTACGTACACTTAACATGTTCCTACTAATTTACTTTTTTATTAATAGAGACTTGCTCCGATCAACCATCAGGTCAGGTACCTATATTTATTACTCAAATAGAAACGAAAATAGGTTAAGAGTGCTCTCACAATTTTTCTTGTATTTGAGCGCTTCACTCGAGTCTTGATGTGTGATTATATATATATTTATACAAAGCCACAAAATTTAAAAAAAAACATATGCCCGAGAACGGTTTGATTATTATATATATTTTTCTTGTGTGTTTGATGGATGGAGCAACGACAGAGTTGCTGAACGGTAACATTGACCAACAAAGATTTCTTAAATTTAAAAGTACGTTTATAATAGAACATGTTCTACTAGTTGCGCGCATAAAAACAATAGTCTTGTCAACGTGACGTCATACTCTACTTCTTTGCACCACTGTTGGATACAGGTCTCTTCTAGATATGACAGGGCCCACCAAGCTAGCCAAGTGCGAACTGGCAGATTTGACATGCTTTCGAGAATTTTATGGAATACTCTCAGGCATGCAGGTTTCCTCGCGCTTGCCTATCTAGTTATTAGGGATATATTTATCGATACTTGTTTATATAAATAACCCTTTTGCAACATCTGGTGTTCGTCAATTCGAACCGGAATAAAATTACAGTCCCGCGATGTATCGAATTATGAACGGGAGTCGTAATCAAGGAGGCTAACACGCTAAAGTGGTCTAAACATAGCACTGCGGGTACTGCTAATAAACCGTGAATAGCGTCGCGTGACAGCAGAACGGCTCAATTGTAAAGTTATTTTTGTTCTATTAGCATTAAATAATTGAATTTCGCACGTATATGATACACAAGACTAAGCTGTGACCGCCCATAACGCCATAAGTGCTTAGTCACTATGGCGTTATGAGCGTTTCATAGAGCGTTTAATGTAGTTACTGCCTCGTAGGTCTAGTAGCCCCAAGCGCGAATAATAAGCTAGAGATCCTGGGTTCGATCCTCAGGTCGGGCAACAACTATCGGGTTTTTCTAACTTGAAATGCCCGGTAGCAGCTCGGAGTCAGGATTTGAGTCAGGTGTACGGCAATAGGTTCACCGCCAATTACATGGGGCCTAAACACAACTCATGAAAAGACGGTGGGTGTACTTTTGTCGTTCGTTCAGCGGCATTCACCATTGCACAGAAATTAATGAAGATAGAACGGTGAACTGGGCGTATACCCGTTTTCCGTGTACATATGACTTTTGTTGACTATGTCACGTAGATTTTAAAAATTTAATGTCACCTGCTGTAACGTTGAAAGAAAACTGCATGCCTGATGGCGTGTGTGTAGTTATACTTGATGGCTTGTGTATTCTGCAAATCACCACTCTACGTTCGTGAACTACTGCCTTACTGAGGATACACTCCTTGCCAAACAGTAGGAAATGATACAGGTGGTGGTAAGTAAAATTGAATTTGTAGGAAAATAACAACATAAAATAATTTAATGAAATTTTTCGAAATAAATTACTTACTATGTATGCAAACCCGCCCGATACTTCGATGATGCAAGGAATTTTATCAGTCTGGCAAATCTCTGGCTTGTCATTTTTGTTAGCTGGAACCTTGTTGATAGTAGAAGAATCAAACAAAACTTTTCTGCCCCTCTTGTCACACTCTTTGTACAGAAGCAACCTTACTTGCTCCAAGGCTATCTCGCAGGACCTGATGGGTTGTAAATAAGAGATAGTCAATATTTATATTCAAAACCTTATATTTACTTATATTATTTACCTAGTATTTATTGCTTGTCTATTGTCTATATTCTGTTGATGATGGTATGATTTGCATCATAAACAATTGTTTTCAGCTCTTCCAAAATATTTATCAATACATTATTTTATTAACTTTTATATAACAACTAGAATTCCTTTAAATGCCTTTGTTTCAAATGGATGAGTCTGTTTGCTCTAATGGCCATTACAGTGTCACCACCATTGAAATGTTATGTATGTCAAAACAAAATATGCAATTTTTTTGCATCATTAATGATTATTGGTTGTGTACCAACCAATAATCATTAATGATGCAAAAAAACTGCATATTTTACTGCATCTTTTTCATCTTATTGGGCAGCATATTATTATATTTATTATATATAAAAATATACTATAGATATTATTTTTTGTAACTAAGATAACCCAAGTATCTTTGTCAGCTACAATGTATTTTTCAAATGGACTCCAACTGTTAGCTAGCTACTGGTATTTATTTAATAAATGTAAATGAAATATGGATTATATTTTTTGAGATTTTAGCATATAAATAAACATGATATAATAAATCAGTTTGAAAACATTTTTTGAAACATACTTATCAAGAGTTATTATCAGCATTTATTTTAGATTCATTTTATAATCAAATCAATTATATAAAAATAGTAAACCCTAGAACTACAGTACATTTTTCTCTATCTATATGTCAAATCTATAGAAATATGATTGTTTGTATCTTTTTATAATATCTTACTAAATTCTCAATTATAAATAACTAAACAGAATAGGAGCATCATGTCATACAGTATTTTTGTATGTAATTCCAATATTTATTGACATACCTACTACATTCATAGAAAAGTACATGTAGTGTATGCCTCTACAAACACTAAGTGATTCTTAATGGCTTTCTCTTTTGCTAGCACAACTTAAGGTGACTTACATTGCTATTATGGTGGACTATTCCAGACAATAAAGACATGCTGATAAAATTACAAATTCACTCTACCTGTTTGACACTTAATCACAGACACCATATTAGAATAATATTCAAAGTAATAATATCAATGTACACAGCAACCATGAACATCAAGTCACTATCAATTGAAAAACCACTAACATATTTACAAAATTCCCTTGATTTGTCTATTGTTAATTATAGACAAGATAGCACTGCTTCAATCCACATAAAATTACTAATGCTAAACAGTGACATAGTAAAGTGAGCAACAAGGTGTTTAGATTCTTTATCTGTTAATAAATATCTTCACTTATATCTACACTTCTACTTGTTGCAGCCCAACCTGTTCAGAAAATTAAATCGAGTAACAAATTACCTAAATTTCATTTTATTTCATAGTTAACGCTTTGAGCTCACAGCTGTTAAGCATTCATTGAGAGAGCTCCACTATAAATCAACTTCACATGCACACACTGTCTGGAAATGCTTTATGAGTAGTTGTCACTCTAAATGCACATTCGACGGCCGACTGACAATGGGTAGGTATTCGGCCGAGTGGAGTGGAATGTACGAGTTTACTGACTAGCGCGTAAATAACAAGTAAACATTGATTGAACCTCCGCCGCCCCCCGCGCGGAGACGCGTAGTGGGCGCCCACGCCCGCCCCCGCCCCGCTTATCACATGCTTCGCGCCCGCGCCTCGCCCGCCGGTCCCACTAGTGACGCTCGCCGCGCTGCCAGCCAGTCTTTCATGCGTCAACCACGAACGCAAAGGTCCCACCCGAAAATTGCGTCAGCCCTTACAACGCATGCCACTCAGAAATAGAATAATATGAATGAAAAGCATTCAAATGTGACGTACCTGCCCCTGTTTCGTGAGTCGCTATACGTGTTATGGAGCTTTCTCTTTGTTCCAAAAAAATTGTCCAATAATTCCATTGCGATACCGATATCATTTCACGACATGTTCATCGCATGATTGACTCATCATGTTGTTTGGCCGTTTACTTAACAGTCTCAAGCATAGCAAAATGTAGTCATGTTTAGATTTAGATCAATATTTTTTTTAAAAAAACACTCAAATTCAAATGTAATTACTTTGACAGTTCACGTGCGAAAGTCATATGATTTACCATAGACAAATACTTTTTATTCATAGAGGTCAAGGTCATGAAATGACAGTTTTAAAACATAGACAAAACACTTTTGTTATCTTACTTATTAATACTATCACATTTTTAACCTCATCAAAATTTTTAAGTATTACTTTCAATGTACGAAAAAAAATTTTTCACTTCATATTATTGTTAACAGCTGACACTCGTACGTACTGCTGTCACCGTCAAGTGACATGGAAGTCGAGCCAGCTGATCACAGAACCACAGAATACATATACTCATAGGAGAACAGCTGATTAATTAAGTGTTCTGTGCAGCTGACATTTTCACTGTATATTTAATTATATGGTACATGTACTCATAAAACCTCTTTGGCTGATGCCACAGAATACTTAATAATACAAATACTGACGTCGACCACAGAGTACATTTTACATACCTACTGAAAACAGTGTGCCTCTGTGGTCAGCGTCACAGAGTATATACTGAAAGAAAACGCCGGCCGACGCGACGCCGGCGCCCTCAATTTCAGTTATATAAAATGTACTCTGTGGCCCTCAAATTAGTGATGAGTAGGACACGAAATAAAAATGAGTTTGTAAGAGTAGCCTCTTTTTTGTATTGAGCCGCTACAATGTCCCACTTCAAATGAGGCGAGGCGTTCGTCGCGCGCGATACATTTGTACTACGATGTCCCATTTCAAACGAGGCGAGGTGTTCGTCGCGCGCGATACATTTGTACTACAATGTCGCACTTCAAATGAGACGAGGTGTTCGTCGCGCGCGATACATTTGAAGTAACTAGAATGACTTGGTACTTGTATTGTCCTACCTTACAATGTGTGACTGACGTAATAATTATTATTTATTTTAAACGTCATTGTGTATGTTGAACGTACCGCGACAACAAATTTGAAGTAGTACGTAATAAAATTTTGAGCCGCTCTTACATTTCTACGTCATGTCCGGGACAAATGAAGTGCCTCTTGTATGTCCTACTCAACACTACCTCAAATTCACTACCTCAAAAGAAAGTCCTGCCCTGGCCCTGCCAGACTTAATTTAATTATTAAAATTACTTATTATAATTCTAAAATATATGGAATTTGTGAATACACAATTGGTGTATATCTATTCTGTGATACACAGCAGTGTGTAAACCAAAGTACTCCGTGACTCCGTCATACACAGAGCACAATTTAGATATACGATATAATCGTAAAGTCATCATGAAATATTGGATATTGATTTCTGGTTTTGAAGCACGGTGTCAAACGTAGATGAGGTCTGATTCTGAAGGTTTGATATCAATAGTTTCTTAAATTCGAATAGCAACCTGTCATGTCATTTCTGAAGCCGTGTTACTGTGTTACTGTTGAGTAACAATACTATATTGGCACATAAACATGTAAATAAAACATCTCTTCAGGAAAGGAACCTTTGGTTCCTGCGGACTTGTATTTCCTAGTCAATATTATGATAGCTAGTATGTCGTTGTCAGATATCCTTAAAGATGTTAAAAGCTTTAAATCGAATATCTTCATGGAAGAAATTGCAGAACTTGATATAGCTTGCAAATCCGTATTAGAAAAAGCTCTAAATGAAACAAACCCAGAAGACCCTCACACCGCCACCAGAATTAAAGCTGTTCTAGATTATATGCATGAACAAGTGAACATTGGAAATTGGAAAGAGGTTAAACTGTATATAAAAAAAACTATCACCATTGCTACCTATGCAAGATTTTTAGAATATTTGAAAACAAGTGATACACTTACTGAGAAAGTTGTGAGACAGTGTTTGAAAATGATTGACTTTGGTATTGTGTTTGGGAGTCCCCTCAAAGAAGACCCAAGACTTTTACAAAAGTGTGCATCCCTCTTGAATGCTGCTGTTGCAATAGAAATAAATATTCCTTCTAGTTCAAATGTCTGTACTCTGCATACTGAATTAAATACTGAAAATAATAGATATAGAGCAACATCTGTAGAAGTTTTGGATTGTCCGAGTATGGAGCTTTTCTATAACAACTATATAACACCAGGCAAGCCTGCCATACTAAATAATTGTATAAGCCACTGGCCTGCACTGAATAAATGGAACGATAGAAATTACCTCCTTAAAGTGGCTGGGCTAAGGACTGTATCAATTGAGTTAGGAAAAGACTACACAGACTCAGACTGGACCCAAAAGATGATGACGATTGAAGAATTTATTAAAGACTATGTTTACCAAACAAATGGACCCACTGGATACTTA
This sequence comes from Carterocephalus palaemon, assembly GCA_944567765.1. NCBI lineage: Eukaryota > Metazoa > Arthropoda > Insecta > Lepidoptera > Hesperiidae > Carterocephalus > Carterocephalus palaemon. The sequence goes on along the minus strand of OX155643.1, from coordinate 4,061,735 downwards.
GCTCAATACCAGCTTTTTGACCAGATACCAGAACTGAAGGATGATATCTTTGAACCTGATTATTGCAGTTTTACAGACACAAATGAGTCAGTAGATGTGATGGCTTGGTATGGGCCAAAAGGGACTGTATCTCCTTTGCATCATGATCCTAAAAGAAATTTACTAAGTCAAGTTGTTGGTGAAAAACAGATATTCCTGTTCTCACCTGATGATTCTGAATATTTGTACCCTCACGAGCATGAGCTTTTAACCAATACAGCTAAGGTAGATCCACGAAAGCCAGATTTAGATTTATATCCAAAATATCAAAATGCCAAGACATATTACTGTGTGCTCCGACCGGGCCAGATGCTGTACATACCACCTAAATGGTGGCATTTCGTTGAGTCATTATCAGTAAGCTTTTCTGTAAGCTTCTGGTGGACATAGATACCAAAGAAACTTGAAGCAGTTACTATTGTTCATATATTTATTACCAACCTATTAATCGTAGATAAGTATATAAGTATACATTAATAATAAAGATTTTCTTTGGTGATATAAATGTATAAACATTAATTAGCAGTGAATGTACCTATTTCCTAAAATAAATCTAATGTTATCCATATTTAAAAACGTTTTTATTCACACACTTACTAGGTAAATGAAAAACCTTATTTATTATTCAAATTTCATTTATCAAGTTCTATTCAGTCTCATTCTATAATTATATTATAATATGAAACCGTTTAACAAGTGTTTTATGTAAACAGCTTTGTAGTTTAATATATGTGTAGTCCTACTAAAATTTTGTTTTATTTACCAATTGTTAATCTTACACAAATGTGTTATATCTTTTAGGTATGCATGTTGCTTAAATTTAAATTATTAATTAATTTTAAAGATTCATGCAATTATGGCATTACTCTCCAACTAATTTAGAGTCCTACTAGGAAATTGTTTAAAACACTAACAGTTAAATCTTTAGTCATTCATTATGATAATACGTTACCTACGCCCTTATTTTTCAAATACATATTACCTTCCTACTCTAACTCCTTGTATTGTAAGCAAATTATTTCATTTTAACTTTCAGGTAAATACAAATAGTACAAGTAATAATAACCAAAACCAGTATGTAGGTAAATGCATTTATTTTAAAAATGATTCAATACAAAAATATAAACACTTCTATATGCATAACTTAAGTCTTTGATATTTTACTGGTATTCACTGTTCAATGCCCTTCCAATCAGCATACGTCTGACTTCCGATGTTCCCGCGCCTATTTCGTATAGCTTGGCATCTCTGAGTATTCTCCCTGTTGGATAGTCGTTAATGTAACCGTTTCCACCTGAAAAAAAAGTTTTATTAGTAAGCTTTTTTAAGTGCCTTACGTTGCCTAACATTGACTCCTTAGTTTACCTTACGAGTCCTCAGGCATGATACATACTGTACCAACCACTAACCTCGTATGCCTCAGTTGTTATCGAACCTAGGTGGAAAGGAGGAATCGTAAGCTGTTAGGAAAGTGCGAATTGGCAGACTTCACATACTTTCGAGAACATAATCGAGAACTCTCAGGCATGTAGGTTTCCTCACGATGTTTCCTTGACCATTATAGCAGGTGACATTTCATTTCTTATATCGCACCGTACTCAAATATGTCAGTGGTGCGTGCCGCTTGTATTTGAACCCGGAGCCCTCGAGTAAGAGGCGAGTTCGGTGGCCACTGGGCTATCACCGCTCACTTTGTAATTCTGTAGGATCCTTACTAATAAATAAATAGCAGTGTGGTTGTTGTTTTTTTCTTTCTCGCGTCAATGGAATGATCGATCGATTTTTTGCATAGATTGTAGGGCCTGGAGAATGACATGGCTTTGTAAATATATATATATAATATTTTTAATCAATAATTAACGATCGTCCAGGTTTCCCTGGGGTACGGACCTCAACGCTGTGTTTGTATGTAACTAAAGAATCGATCGACCAATCACTCGGAGATACGTATTGGCCGTTCGTAAGTTGTCTTTGTCCCCGTCGGCGGGGGCGGTGTACATGTGGTGTGTTTTATATCGAGATAGGGCCAGCCCGTTGTTTGTTAGCAACAGTGATGGCGTCATCGGGTTCTTCTAGCACATGTCTAGGTCGTCTAAATCGAACTGGGGAATACGATCGACCGGACTGCGGGTGAAGCTAGATTTTGATTAGTAGCAATCTTTGGTATAGTTTGCCGTTAAAAAAGGCAACACTTAATATTGATATGAATACATCCCTTGATGGTAGAGGTAATTCTGCACGTAAAATGATTTGACGCAGGCGGAGCCGCGGGGAAAGCTAGTAGGTAAGAGTATTAAGAATCCATACTAATATCATAAATGGGAAAGTGTGTTTGTTTGTTTGTCCGGCTTTCACGTCGCAACGAAGCTATTATATGGTATGGTTTTTGTGTGTGGAGATAGTGAGGAGGGTGGAGAGTGACGTAGGCTACTTTTTACCGTGGTAAAACATCCCCATGGGAAGATATCGATGTTTTGTTATTTGCTAGATATTTAGTTCCGGATGTTGTTAATAGATGGCGTTAGTAAAATTCATTTGCAAGTTCTGAATTTCGCTTACAAATTATACGCCATGTATGATAAACAACTCCTTATTAATTCCCTTTGACCAAGCGGGCGGAGCCGCGGGTAAAAGCTAGTAGACTATATCTAACCGAGTATTTGCACCGCGTCAAGAGCGATCTGTGTGGCTTTCTCCGCGCAGTAGAGGATGGCGCCCGCGCAGTCCTTGCTGTTGACGCTGCCCGCGTCGCAGGCGCGCGCCACACTGTACAGATACGATCTGCATGCGCTGAGAGTCGTGTACATGTCGGCCATTTTGCCCTGAAACAATTTTTGAAATACGATAATGATGTCCTGTCCTCACTGGCATATATTAGTACCACAGCCGAAAAATTCCGCATAACAGTGTAGGTATTAGGTATAGCACTTTAGGTATCTTTTCAAGGTAACAGAAGACAGTATCCTGATCGGGAACGTATCTCCGAGGATACTGTCGGTAGGTACTATAATATATAATAATATTCTAAAGAGCTAAAGCAAAGTACTAAAGGGCTAATCTCTGAAACTACTGATCCCATTCTAAAAATTATATCACTAGCAGAAAGCCTAATTACGCCAGAGTTCTTTAGGATACCTACTTTTTACGAGGATAAAGTCGCAGTCTGGCGGGTTACATCAAGACGAGTCGATCAAAATCCAGCCTTGGTTTTAGCACGTAACTACTTGTACTATTATTCTGTGACGTAACCATACGCACGAGACTGGCGACATGGCAGCTAATACGAATACGAATCAACGTGCACGAAACGAGAGCCGGGCGACGGCGGCGCGGAAGCGATGGGAACAATAAAGTTTAATTTCGTCGCTTGCGCGAATACATAGTGTTGGAGACTTATTAATATGTAAATGGGAAAGTATGTTTCTTGGTTTGACGTTTCTTACAACACTACTTAAACGCGACTGACTGAACGCTTTTTCGTGCCCACGCGTTATACCGCTGCCTTATCGCCCGCGCCGCGATCGCCGTTCTCGTGCCCTACTACTACTAGTATTTCGTATGTTTACCTGTTTAACACAAGTGATTTACCTGTATAAGCTGGAATTCGCCGATGTTCTTGCCAAACTGCTTCCGCGTGTGAGCATACCCGAACGCCGCGTCGATAGCAGCCTGCATCAGCCCCACCGGCCCCGCAGCCAGCACCAGCCTCTCGAGATCCAGCCCCGACATCAGCACGTACACGCCTTTGTTCTCTTCGCCTAGTATGTTCGAAGCTGGCACCTGGATACACAGATAAGTTTTTGCAAGTTCTCGAAGGATCCTTAGACTGAATCTATGAGGTTAGGTAGTCATCGTGCATAGCCCAATGGCTCGCGTCTGACAGAGTTAAGCAACGAAGGGCGCGTTCGGCTTGTGGATTGGTGACTACTAGTGGCAAAATTTCATGGGCGCTACCGTGCTTCACGTCAATCCAAAAAAAAAACATTCCTTAAGAATTGTCGAAGACGTTCGGGTGGCTTAAGAACATTTGACACTGGGTTGGACACTAACCGCACCAATCCGCATTGGAGCAGTGTGGTGTAGTATGCTCTAAACCTCCCGGAGCTGTGTCTGTTGTATCTGTCTTGACCATCAAATCTTAGTTGAAGCTAAGTACCTTACAGTCCTCGAAGACTAATTCCCCGGTATTGGACCCTCTCATTCCAAGTTTGTCCAGTTTTTGTGCAGTAGAAAAGCCGGGGTAGTCTTTTTCTATCAAGAACGCCGTGATTCCGTGTTGGGGTTTGCTTGTCTGATCGGTTTTCGCGTAAACCTGTAATATTAAAAAAAATAGAATGATTTTTCTTACTGAGACTACTTGTGCTATTATGTATTCTGTGCTGAGGGGTGAAATTATGTTAGTATTATGTGTATGTAAAAGCATAATTATTTGTATTTTTCGTATAAACATTTTTTTCGTTTAAAATTATCAACGCCTACCAGTACTTCTCACCATCTCAAGGGTTGATTGATAGACAATACCTTTAGGCATTAAGTCCGCCCATTGTAGACTAAAATAAATAAATATTCAAACAAAATTCTATCCCCCACATCTTATGGGACCAGATTATTACAGGGATATTATAAGATTTTTTTATCGGAAGATAATTCGTATAGTTACCACTAACACATCGGCATCAGACCCGTTGGTGATCCAGAACTTGTTCCCGTTGAGGACGTAATAGTTTCCCTTTTTCTCTGCCCGCAGCTTCATCGAGACCACGTCGCTACCCGCACCGGGCTCCGACATAGCCAGAGCCCCCATGTGTTCCCCAGAACATAACTACAAGAAAAAATCTGTGTTATTCGAAGAACATTTACAAACATAAGCTATACCTACTTAGAGTGTTTTGTCTTCTTTATTTAAACTTGAGATTTGGAAAGAAACTGACAAAACAAGTTAAAAGGCCGATAGCTTTTTTTTTTGCTTTTAACAGATTTATTTTTGTTGGGGTTAAATAAATAAATATATCTTGTCATCTGACCCCAAAGTAGGCGCGAGCCTGTAATATGGGTGTCAGAGACTGATGTACATACATAGATACTTACATAGAATTAATTTTAATTTTTTTTTTAAAGAAAAAAATTGATAGCTTCTCACCTTTGGTAAATATTTGCTTTTCTGTTCGTGCGTTCCATTCCTATTGATTTGGTTAACGCATAAATTTGAATGAGCCCCGTATGATAATGCTATAGAACCACATGCTCTGAAAATATAATTTTTTTTTGGAATCCTCAACTACCTAGTATACAATATTATTAAGCAATGCAATGAGCGCTCTAATATGTTGCTTATTAGTGTTTTTATTACCTAGAAAGTTCTTCCATTATCACACAATGGTCCAAGTAAGTCCCTCCGGTTCCTCCATAGTCTGGACTTGCAGTAATACCTGAAGTATTAAATTATTCCATTAATTTTGATGTTAAAATAAGTTATTGTGCCTTAGGTTTAAAGTTCACCTCAACTTTGGATGTGGGAGACCCGTTGTAGCTAGCAAGCATACCACGTGGAGGAAATATTATCCATTTAGCTGCATTTTGACAAGGTATACCTATAATTAATCAACAACAAGTATAATATAGGTAGAGCAGCATCTCAAAAATAGAATAAAACCCAGTTTGTTCACCTAAAAGACCAAGGTTTCCTAATTTTTTCCAGAATTCTCTTAAACCTTTGAAATTGTTTTCCTTGTCTATTTCCGTTGCTTTTGGCGCCAACTCTTTCTGTGCGAAGTCAAACACAGATTTACGAAGCTGAGAAATAAACAAAGACTAATTTAAATAAATTTCATAAAACAACAACAAATAAACTATAAGTAGGTATGTATACAAAAAAATACGAGCATTAACTGCAAAAATCAATAAGCTTGAACTTCAATATTTATGTTGCAATGAGTCTGACAAGTCAAAAATTAATGATCAGTAATTCTAAGCTAATGATGAGCTTGAAGATACAATTTTTTTTAATTACATATGTATAATGTAGGTATGACTGGAACAATATAATATGTATCTAAGTCCTAGTCAAAATTGTATGTATCACCATAAAATACTTAATAGTAGCTACAAGTAATCACCAAAACGAAACGATAGATAAACGAAATATTTAAAACGGATCAATTTCTAATGGGCCGTATCTTTGAATCTCACTCGCATACGAAATTCGCAAAAGCGTCTACGAATTTCATATTCTCTATTTTTAAATTCACTCGCAACTTATCTAACGAGTGGTCCGTACCAAATCTAAACACACATTCTATCGCCCGGCGATAGAATGTGAGTTGTGTAATATCACAGAATAATAGTACAAGTAAATATGTATATTTAATTTGCAGTGTTTAAGTTTAATTTTTACCTTTCGTAAGTCTACAATGAACTCGTGATGAAATTCGCATACGAAAATGGACCGTAGGTCTTCGAATGAAATAATTGTTACTGCTTTACAAGTTTTGAATGAATAAACAAATACCAGTTCTGAAGGCTGTTCACTATTACCGTTATATACTAACCTGCTGTTGTTCACTGGTCAGTCCAAATATGTTTTCGTCGATCGGATAATGTGACAAGCATCTCGTGCCAGTTCTAACTGTAGTTTTACACAGTAATCTTTTTACGCAAACCAACCTAACGGCCATGTTAATAATTAACACGTCGTGCCACTATAAAGTCCAATATTAACTAACTTACTCGATAACATCACTCCAATGACGCACTATATGACGAACGCAATAAAGTTGAATATTGCATGTAAGTAAGGTTGATTATTATGATAATTTAATATGTTCACGGTCTTTGATAAGCAGCTATCGCTGGTATCATTCCTTATGTTTGGAGTTCGTTGGCGTTTTAATGCAAAGATAACGGCGTATAAAGCTTTATTTTGATTTAATAAATAATCATAATCGAATATTTACAATGCTAACACATATTAGGTAACTAGATTATTACTTTTCTCCTTATTGATGACGGTGCCTTATTTAATACCATGGTGGCAAAAGGTTGGCCTATATAATATGACTGAACTGTAGTAAGTATAAATTCGACCTTTTAAGTTTGTAACATTTGCTCTATATTTTAAGAATTGTTTTAGGTCTCTTTAATATAGTTTTTACATTATTTTTATTACACATTATTTCAGAAAAACTTAGAACGAGTAATTACTTTCAATGAACCGTCATCGAATAAGTGATTGACTAGTGTACATTCATAATAATAACAACCACGGAACACAGAGATGGCAGTTGGTAATTTTTCACAGTAGGGATCGTTAGTGTCTTATCTGTCAACGGTAGGGATATTCTTTAGTTCTGTTCACCATTAATATCAAAACCAGAATTATTAGGTTAGTAATAAAAAAAACACAATAAATCAATAGACAACTTTATTAACGTATATTAAATAAATCTGCTAGCTTTTAAAGCACCATTCATTAGGATTAAAATACAACATTTCTGTAAATCTTTTACAACTTAACAACAAATCCCGTCAAACCTAGCTTGCTAAGAGTACAATCACATTAAAATATTAATAAAAAATAAATGTCATAAAATAAAAATTTAAATATAATTCAACTTAATTTAACAATAAAATATTCTAAGAGCCATCATTCGAATGGAATGTGTAAAAACTATACACAATGATAATGTAAAACGCAAAAGGAATGTAATACTAATTTGTAATACATTTCGGTAATATATTTTTGGTTCATAGAGCGCATCTATATTACAATCAATACGTATAATATAGTAAGTATGTATATAATAACGCTAAATATTTCGATGTCAATATTTTTTTGATATGATCCGGTCATTAATTGGTATCCATTTTTGATTTTAAGGACTGATAATACTCTGAGAGTACCTTCCAAGCAGTAGGCGCCATGAAGCCATTCGGTGGCTCCTTTCCTGCCCTCGCCAAGCCTGAGGGACAATATTTAGGGTCATTATCATTATCACAACCTTACAAATTTGCCCACTGTTGGGCAAAGATCTCCTCTCCGGATTAGAGTTAGGGCCACAGTCCACCAAGATTGTCAAGTGCGAAATGTGGCCTATTGGCAAACTTCACTTGCTTTTGAAAACGTTATGGTGAATTCATAGACTTTCAGGATTTTACACCAGTGGGTCGTTTATGAGTTGTAGCAATAACTGCCATTGTTATCTCTTACCTTAGTACTCTTTTTGTTTGGGATTAGTAGATTTATTTCGTTTTCCCACACATTTTTATTTGGCGTTTTGGTTTTTCATAATTACCTCGCATCCTAGTCCCGGAAATGAAATCAAAGTCCTCTTTGCGCGTGGGATCGAAGAACGCCATTTTGCCCGCGGATGCGTCGTAAGCGGCAACGCGGAACGGAATGATCTAGAAATAATTTCATGTAAACATTTTAATAAGTATTTATACATGTAGGTACTTTGTTTAATAACAGCAGTAAACACTTAATGAAACTCACATAATTACTAAATGAAAGTAAGCTGCAGACAGTAAAATTACAAATACATAAACACAATAATATGACAACACACAAAAAACAATTTAATTACAACTTTTATGCCTAAGGAACTTTCGTCCATCCATCAATTCACCACCTTTTGGAATGCTACTCATAGACATGGCCTTGCCTCAGTAAATGGGCCACAGTTAATTGGTTGATAGAATGACGTTTTCGCGGCTCGATTCCTATCTCCGACTGTCGCCCTTTACGACAGCCAAAAAGGGACTGAATAGTGTTATGATTCTGATTCTTAAGTACTTATTGTCTCTTCACTGGGACGGGGACATAATTTAGCTTGTTCATAAAATTTATTGACGTGATAATGTCTTATAAATTGATGAACAGCGCATAAATGAAAAAGTGTATCCCGTTCCGCTTCCGTTTCCGTTGAGTGTTTTTATTAAATTAATTTTTAATTTTATTAAATTAATTTTACACACGACAACATTGGCATTTCCATGGCTCCGAAATAGGGAACTGTCAAAATAAATATACAGTACTCCCAAATTAATAATGCGCATGCAAATCTTCGCTAATTGTCGTATTCCCGGAAACACCCGAATCATTGAATCGGAGAAAGCCCTCAACAATGCACTTGCATTTTGCACCTTGTTCGAAAGAAACAGGAGTCAAAGTCATATGTCAAATCATGTGAAAAAATTGAAAACAATTCGGTTGGTCGGCGGCTGTCGCCGGTCAGTCAAAGGTCCGTCAGTCGTCTTTATATACTGGTGAATTTTAAAGAGCTGCTATTACACACCCTTCTTGGTTTTGTTTTCAAAGGTGAATTTAATTTCAACTTTAATTATCTTACTCAAATTGAAATAGTTTATTTTGTAAAATAACATACTAACTGTTGGCGATGGAAATAAATAAAACCACCGAAACTAAAACCCGATTTGTATGAAATTATTAAAAGTCATAAAGAAAAATATACAGAATTCGCCATAGACCGTATAATGGAGGAACATGGGCATAAAATTATACGATTGCCACCATATCATCCCGATTTTAACCCCATTGAAAATATTTGGTCCCAAATAAAGCATCACGTAGCCAAAAAAAATATTGCAATGACTGTCAAGTCAGTTAAAGATGCTATATTAGAAAAAATCAATAATATAGGATCAGAAGAATGGAAAAAAGTTTGTGATCACGCTGTTAAATGCGAAGATGAATATAGAAAATTTGACCCAAGAATCGATAGTTTTTCCGATGAAATGATTATTTACACGGGTGATAGCAGTGGGGAAAGTGTAAATGAACAAGAGCATAATGAAAGTTCTGATGAATCTAGGATGTCAGGAATAGAGATCCTCCTTGATTCTGATTAATTATTTGTAATTTTAATATTATTCTGGAATGATCAGTGCTGTAAATACTTTTGAACTGAGATTATAATGATTAGATTTTAATGTAAACCTGTGTTTGAAAACCATTTTTAAGAAAATGCACTTAACCACTCTATACACATATCGTCTTCCGACGCTCGGGGAATACGACCTTTGCCGAACAGTAACGAAGATTTCTATGCGCATTATTAATTTGGGAGTACTGTATAGACTTGTCTGTTGTCTGTTATCTTTGTATTTTCAATTCTCCTTTTTTAAAAGCTTTTATTTAACTTCACTCGTATGTATTCATTCATGTAAGTAGGTATGTATGTCCTGGAATCTTGCAATCAATATTTCACCCACTTCCACTGAAGCTATCGAGCTGAAATTTGGCACACATATTAGGTTCCGATGACAATGCATGAAAATAAAAAAAATGTTATAAAATCTTTTTAAAAAAAAATTTTTTAGAGTATAATTATTGTATTGTATAAAATAATGATTATGACGTTATCAAGTAAATCTATCGTCCGTAAACCGACTTTACAGACAACAATGTTTACTACAGAATAACTCACCTCGAGGTCGTTGAGGCCGGGCGCCATCTTGAGCACCATGGCGCCGTGCCGCGGGTCGTACAGGTCGCCCGCGCCGCTCGGGTGCGGCATGCCGGCCGGGTCGCGCCCCATTATGTAGTGGTTCGCGCCCGCGTTCATACGGCACTTGGCGTGCCATTGGACCTGAGACAATTTTATTTTTCCTACAGAACAACTCACCTCGAAGTCGTTGAGGCCGGGCGCCATCTTGAGCACCATGGCGCCGTGGCGCGGGTCGTACAGGTCGCCCGAGCCGCTCGGGTGCGGCATGCCGGCCGGGTCGCGCCCCACTATGTAGTGGTTCGCGCCCGCGTTCATCCGGCACTTGGCGTGCCATTGGACCTGAGACAATTTTATTAAACTAGAGAATAACTCACCTCGAGGTCGTTGAGGCCGGGCGCCATCTTGAGCACCATGGCGCCGTGGCGCGGGTCGTACAGGTCGCCCGAGCCGCTCGGGTGCGGCATGCCGGCCGGGTCGCGCCCCACTATGTAGTGGTTCGCGCCCGCGTTCATCCGGCACTTGGCGTGCCATTGGACCTGAGACAATTATATTGAATTCATTATTTTAAAACCTTTTGTACATAATATCATAACATAATATCACGCCTGGAAACAGTCTTTAAGCCTTGTTGAAGACCTTCGGGTGGCTAAAGAACCTCCGACACTGGGTTGGCCAATAACCCGGAGGGGTTATGTTGGAGCACCAATCCACATTAGAGCAGCGTGATGGAATATGCTCTAGAGCAGCAGTGGAACGTCTATGGGTCGCAGCGAATATAACGCCATAATTTTCCCGAAGGGGTAGGCAGGTTTGTGTAGTACACCTACTTTTTAGCAGTTATTTTCAGGGCCCATGTAATAATAGTGAGTATATTGCCATACACCGTCCGTACAAATCTAGACTTCGAGATTCTACTGGACATTCCAAATTGGAAAAACCCAATAGTTGTTTCCCGATCCGGGTATCGCACCCAGTACCTCTAGCGTCCATAGCCCAATGGCTCTCGTCGATTCAATGTGATCGAAAGAGTTAAGCAACGACGGGCGCGGTCGGTTTGTGGATGGGTGACCGCTAGTGGCAAAATTTCATGGATGCTACCGTGCTTCGGAGGGCACGTAAAGCCGTCGGTCCCGGTTGTTTTCAATGCTGGAAACAGTCGCTAAGCCTTGTCGAAGACCTTCGGGTGGCTTGAGAACATTCGACACTGGGTTGGCCACTAACCCCTCCACCAATCCGCATTGAAAGCAGCGTGGTGGAGTATGCTCTAGACCTCCCGCAGCAGTGTCTTTGGGGGAGACCCGTACCCAGCAGTGGGACGTCTATAAATATAAATATCTTGGACATTCTCACACGCGGCCATCCGACCCCAAAGTAGGCGCGAGCCTGTGTTATGGGTGTCAGAGACTGATATACATACATAGATATTTTTAAATACATACTTAAATAGATAACATTGACATCCAGACACAGAACAAATACAAGTGTTCGTCACACGAATATTTGTCCTGAGTGGGATTCGAACCCACGACGTTTGGCGCAACAGACAGGGTCACTACCGATTGCGCCGACGGGCCTGTCAATCCGCATTGGAAGCAGCGTGGTGGAGTATGCTCCAGACCTCCCGCAGCAGTGTCTGTGGGGGAGACCCGTGCCCAGCAGTGGGACGTCTATGGGTCGCGGCGAGATGGGACTCACCTCGGTGGGCCCGGCGTACATCATCGGCGACGGGAATATTGCGAGCACGGTGGCGCGCGGGTCGAGCACGCCCTCGCCGAGCACCGCCTTGTGCTGGTTCATGCGCACGTCCAGCGGCACGTCATCGTCTTTCGTCCATCCACCTGACGTTGAAGGGGTTTTTTTTTTTTTTTTTCTCTTTATTTCGGTTAACAAACAGAAACACAGTACATTTTAAGTGAAATAATTATACCGTTAAAAATATTTTTTTTAAAAAAGCTTTTCAAAACTTTTTTTTATTTTCATGCATTGTCATCGGAACCAAATATGTGTGCCAAATTTCAGTTCGATAGCTTCAGTGGAAGTGGGTGAAATATTGATGGCAAGATTCCAGGACATACATACATGAATGAATACATACGAGTGAAGTTAAATAAAAGCTTTTAAAAAATAAATCTACAAGTATTTTTACACTGCGAACCAACACCGTTAACCGCATATTACTAGTAACATCATTTATATGAAATTGAAATTGAAAGTGGATGGACTTATACTATAAAGGTATACAAAACAAAACATTTTTGTTTTTATTAATTTCTATGAGAAGGTACCATATTAATAGGTACTATTACCATATGGTACCATATTAATAGGTATATTAATAGGTACTATTGAAGGTACGGTACGGTACGGTATAGGTATTAGGAAGCATAGCACCTTAGTTATAAACAACCTAGTTAATACTTGGAGCAGCGTGGTTGAGTATGCTCTAGACCTTCCACAGCTACGAGTATGTCTGTGGGGGAGACCCGTGTCCAGCAGTGGGACGTCTGTAGGTCGCACCGTAACTTCCAACACTGGCAATGTTGCCATTTAATGGTCCCACGGGTGCATGTTTGTTCCGGACTTTGAGGTTTCCCATAAGCATTTGACATTAATCAGACGCACAATTAAATATATTTTTTTATAACTACGGCAATGATTAAAAAGGAGGGTAGTATCAAAGGTAAAATTTTAAGAAGTAATTCGTTAGAGTTAACACCAAATAAACGTCGTTCGCAGGGCTGATAACTGATGGGGAAGAAAAGTCCTCGAATGGAGACCTCGACTCGGAAAAAGGAGCACAGGCCGCCCTTCGACAAGATGGACAGACGACCTAAAGAAGGCAGCGGGAAACCGCTGGATTCAGAAGGCACAGGACCGGTCGGAGTGGCGTCGTTTAGGAGAGGCCTATGTCCAGCAGTGGACCAATAAAGGCTGATGATGATGAACACCAAATAAGTCAGGAACGGGACAAAATAATTTTAAACTAAGCCTAACATAAACCTAAACCTTACCTAGCGGATGCAGCAATAGGACCGGCTTCTTAAAACCTCTAGCAACGAGCTGCCTCTGCGTGTCTTGCATAAGCAGGGCGTGCCCGTTGTGAATAGGATTGCGCAACTGAAAAACAAACACTAGCTTTCACGGTGGAATATAGTACTCGATACTCGTACTCGTACTAATATAGCTTAACTAATATTAAATATTTGTACACTGGTATAACCATTAAAGTATGTACACATACTTAAACAAATAAATGCATTCTATCATTCATAAGATTATATGACATTGATAAAATTTAGTAATTAAGTATGGATTTGATTGAAATGTTTGTAATTGAACTATTTTTTAGACATTGAAATTTACTACATTGACATTTTATACATATGGACTATGGACATCGAGACAGATTTATTAGATATTGACTTTTTATATTTTTTTTTAAATCTTAAATTATTATTATTAGTTTCTATAATTGTGTTCAATGTTTAGCTGCACTAACGAATTAGGGAAGCCTGTAATGTTGTGTTAAGCTTGGAAATAAATAAATAAATAAATAAATAAATAAAATAAAAAATAAAATCATTCATTCATCGCCAAACATCATGACCGTTCTAAGCTTCTATTGCGCATGTACAACAGTAGTGGAGGGAAACTACTTCTCCTGCCGTTCCGGCGATAGCAGTTTATGTACTGCTCATCATACCGCGCTATCATAAAGTTTTGCGTTTTAATATACACGCACCAAGGTATACACACGCACACAACATATACACGCACAAAACATGCTGAGTCAACATTACTGTCATCACCGGCCCACTGCATGGCAGACTTCACATGCATTCGAGAACATAATGGAGAAATCTGAAGAAACGAAGATTTTCTTAGCGAATGGATAAACTGTGCTAAACCTGTGTGACCGCTAGTAGCAAAATTTCATTGACGCTACCGTGCATGCTACCGGGCAGGTTAAGCCGTCGGTTTCGGTTGTTTAATTGAAAACAAACAAAACCATCGTTAAGCCTTGCCGTAGACCTTCGGGTGGCTAGAAAACATTCGACACTGGGTAAGCCACTAACCCCTGGAACTAACCGCATTGGAGCAGAGTGTTGGAATATGCTCTAGACCTCCCGCAAGTTCCATGCACAACAGAGAGACATCTATTGATTGTAGCTAACAGAGGGGATCTCCCTAACTCCGAATTCCCTTAACGTAAGAGCGCCCACAGCGGTGACAGCCCAGCGGCTATCGTACTCGCCTCTCACTCGAGCGGTCCGGGTTCAAACCCCAGTGGCACGCACCAATGACTTTTATAAGTTATTTGCGTTTTAAGAAATTAAAAATGTCACTTGCTATAACGGTGTAGGACACCTGAGGAAACCTGCATGCCTGAGAGTTCATCATAACGTTCTCGAAGGTATGTGAAGTCTGCCAATCCACACTTGGCCAGCGCGGTGGACTAAGGCCTAATCCCTCCCATTCTGAGAGGAGACCCGTGCCCAACAGTGGGACGTCTATGGGTCGCAGCGAAGAGCGCCCACAGCGCCGCGGAAATGGAGAAGGAGAGGAATGACGAGGAGGATGATATGAGAATATCATCTGATATGAGAATATCATCTGATATGAGAATATCATCTGATATGAGAATATCATCTGATATGAGAATATCATCTGATATGAGAATATAATCTGACCTGGAAGGCGAACACCGCGTCAGCCTTGAGCTCCTTGAACCTGGCGCGCAGCTCGTTGGGCGTGAGGCGGTACGAGTCCAGCCCGTCGTGCCAGCGCACGCGCTCGAACACTTCCAAGGCTCCGCCCACCAGCCAATCGCCTGACGTACCGCGGAAGAGGAGAAGGAGAGGAATGATGAGGAAGATGATATGAGAGTATCATCTGACCTGGAAGGCGAACACCGCGTCAGCCTTGAGCTCCTTGAACTTGGCGCGCAGCTCGTTGGGCGTGAGGCGGTACGAGTCCAGCCCGTCGTGCCAGCGCACGCGCTCGAACACTTCCAAGGCACCGCCCACCAGCCAATCGCCTGACGTACCGCGGAAGAGGAGAAGGAGAGGAATGACGAGGAAGATGATATGAGAACATCATCTGACCTGGAAGGCGAACACCGCGTCAGCCTTGAGCTCCTTGAACTTGGCGCGCAGCTCGTTGGGCGTGAGGCGGTACGAGTCCAGCCCGTCGTGCCAGCGCACGCGCTCGAACACTTCCAAGGCTCCGCCCACCAGCCAATCGCCTGACTCCTCTATCATCTGTAATTATATTACTAAACTAGTGGATGCCCGCAGCTTCGCTCGCGTTACACATTCCCTAACTTCAAAAACGGCAAAGCTTCATACTAACTTTGCACCCCCGTTTTACCCCCTTAGGGGATGAATTTTCAAATTTTTCTCGCCGTAAAAACCATCCTTGAACTTCAACGAACATTTAAAAAAAAGAATTGGCCAAATTGGTCCAGGCGTTGTCGAGTTATGCGCTTACCAACACATTTTGCGATTCATTTTTATTATATAGACTAGTAGTTGGATAATAAAAGCTACTAACAGGACAAAAGCTACTAACTAGCCAACTAACAGGACTAACTATCACTAACAGTCCCTAGTCCTCATACCTACTAACGAACTGACCAACTAATGCTCTAATTAAATTTCTCAACTATTTGGACTAACCATCCCAGTCCCTAATTGAGTCTTGTTCAAAGTCAGTCACAGTTGTCATGGGTGGCAGCGGATGGGTGGTGCTGCAAGCTCGTTTGCTATCCTGTATCCATAAAAAAAAAGCTACGTTCGCATGGAATTAGGCACAACAACAGTTTCGCCATTGGAGACAGATATAGTCTTCCTCAAAGACATTACGCTCGAACTCTACTCTTTGGACTTAATTCTAAGACATAATCGGGCTAAAACGTACCACCTCCGTATCCTATATTTTATTCCTTTAACAGGTAAACACTTGTTCCAAATAAGAAGCAGTTGTATTGAAATTTATGTTATATTCAAATAAAGTTCCATTTTATTACTTAATTAAAGTGATTTTTAATAACACATTCAATATAGGCGTGATATTATGTTATGCAGTAAAGTGCCGTTGTACTCTATAGAGCGTTGGCTCAGACTTGTTCAGTACTCTAGAACAGGGGTTCGCAAACTGGGTTTCGCGGAACCTAGGGGTTCCGTAGAAAAGTCATCAGGGTTCCGCCAAATTTATTCCGTACGTATCGTTGTGTTAACTTTTCAGCCTAAGTTAATACAAAAAACATATACAGGTCAAGATTGGATGCTACTCATATACGCATATAACTGTCGGACATCATAAAGTTAAGAATAATGTGTTTCAATTATACTACACGTATAAATTTCTGTGTTGATTTGTTATCATTTGATATAGGGTTCCATAAATTATCGCTGCGACCCATAGACGTCCCACTGCTGGGCACGGGTCTCCCCCACAGACATAGCTGCGGGAGGTCTAGAGCATACTCCACCACGCTGCTCCAATGCGGATTGGTGGAGGGGTTAGTGGCCAACCCAGTGTCGAATGTTCTCAAGCCACCCGAAGGTCTTCGACAAGGCTTGACGACTGTTTCCAGCATTGAAAACAACCGGGACCGACGGCTTTACGTGCCCACCGAAGCACGGTAGCGCCCATGAAATTTTTGCCACTAGCGGTCACCCATCCACAAACCGACTGCGCCCGTCGTTTCTTAACACTTTCGATCACATTGAATCGAAGCGAACCACTGGGCTATGGAAGTTAGTTAAGAATAATGTGTTTCAATTATACTACACGTATAAATTTCAGTGTTGATTTGTTATCATTTGATATAGGGTTCCATAAATTAAAAGGTATATGGTTGGTGTTCCGTTTCTTTAAAGTTTACGAACGTACTGACCTTGATATACGGGTGTCCCGTGTGATAAATGCCGAACTGTCGGGAGCAACGCTCCTGTTTCCTATGCGGGTAGAACTCTGGCGCTCTAAGAACCGCCACCGCCCTCCCGTTGTACTCTAGAGCGATGGATCAGACTCGTTCAATACTCTAGAACTGACCTTAATATATGGGTGTCCCGTGTGATAAATGCCGAACTGTCGGGAGCAACGCTCCTGCTTCCTGTGCGGGTAGAACTCTGGCGCTCTAAGGACCGCCACCGCCCTCCCGTTGTACTCTAGAGCGATGGCGGTGGCCCCGGCCAGGTTGTCCTTCACTTCAGTGTCCACTGGAAGGACCACTGGCACCGACTGGTTGACAATGCGCCCGTCAGGGAGGGTTAGACAGTTTGAATGCAAAGCCTGAAAAGAACAAAGTATAAAGATAGGTAGATTCCTTGTACACCTTTTTCTGTATTGGATTTTACCGTTAATTTTAATGTGTGCAAAATTTTTAAAACAAAAAAAATAAAAATAGTTTTATTACTACCACAAGAATTGACACCGAACCATAGATTTATTATACTAGATAGATTGGCAATGCGAAAGAGAAAGAACATAGATACTCATATGTTAGAGCGAGATAGATAGGCGAGACCATTTGCGTACACGCTATAGGCCTGTATTGGCCCAACGTCAGTTGTGAACGGAACAAATTTGGCTTATTTTTCTAAATCTCTAGTATAATTAATCTATGCACCGAACCAAGACCGAATGTGGTAAAAAAATTTAAAGTGAGCGGGCATTAAACCTAGATAGATTAAATAAAATATATAAACTACTCATTCTTTGTCCCACCGTTGGGCACGAGTCTCCTCTCGGAATGGGAGGGTTGGGCCTTAGTCCATCACACTGGCCAAGTGTGGATTGGCAGACTACACATGTCATTGAGATCATTATGGACAACTCTCAGGTGACATTTTAATTTCTTAAATTGCAAATAACTTAGAAAAGACATTGGTGCATGTCGCTTGCATGTGAACCCGGATCGCTCGAGTGAGAGGCGAGTTCGATAGCCACTGGACTGTCACTGCTTAACCGATACAATAAAATATTTTAATCAACAAATAATATAGTGCAAGAACTTACTTGCAAATATTCAGTTTCTCGCATAAAACCTTTCAATGGATAGGCCCAGCCCTCTGACAGAACCTGAAATGAAACAAAACATTTTAGGACAAAACTAGAAAACTAACAGAAATTTATCCTACAAATCAAATGAAGTTGAATTTTGAAATGTCTATTATTTCAAGTTCAAAAATGGTTTTCTTTTAAATATTTTTAAAATTTTATAAATCTATATTATACTAGCTGACCCCGCAAACGTTGTTCTGCCATATGAAATGTCAAAGTGACGCGAAGTGTCGCGATGTCGAAATGTAAATGATAATTTCTACAAAAATACCAAAATAATGTTTAAAAAACATTTTCCAGTGGAGCAAATTGTGAATCTAAACCATTCCCGAATCCCCTTGAACACACACAAACATTTTCATCAACGTCTATCCAGTCGTTTAGGAGGATTTATTTTACTGTCATACACACGTACACAAGAAATATGTATATTATGATAGTCCGTAAATAGCCTGAAGGCCTATGTATTACCTGAACCCACTGCAAGTCAAGAGTGGTCAACTGGATCTTGGGAAGGCGAGCCGCCTCTTCGATGGCGCTGGTCAACCTGTTACCGTCAATGAACAGTTCTTCGACCGTCATACTCGACGATTCAAAGCGCGGAATAATACCCTGAAAGTGTAATACATTTTACTAATACCTTCATAGGGAAAAATATTATGTACGAGTATAATGTCTTGTCTTTATTGGGATCATATTTATAACCAAAGCTCTTCTATTTATAACCAAAGCTCTTCGACCGTCATACTCGACGATTCAAAGCGCGGAATAATACCCTGAAAGTGTAATACATTTTACTAAATACCTACCTTCATAGGGAAAAATATTATGTACGAGTGTAATGTCTTGTCTTTAGAGGGATCATATTTATAACCAAAGTTTTTATTTGTTATAATTTTTGTTTTTATTTGTTTGTTATAACCAAAGTTTGTTATAATTTTTTGTAGATTTTGTGTTGTTGGCCCAACTCTCGGCTGTCGGTTTTTTTACACAATGTCACGGTTCTACCACTTTAATTAAAAATAAAAATAAAAAGATAATATAAATATATTCACGAAAATAAAATAACAAGCAAACCCTGTAGCGAATGCTTGTTTCGCGAAATTGCGCTCGGGAACCGGTTTGCGGGCCGATCGACGCCGCTGCCGCGGGACTCGGCGATGTCTCCGGAGCGACTAGAAGCCACGCGAGCAAGGAGTCGACACACGTCTACCGCGTGATCTTGCTTCCGCTTTTGTAAAAATTTCTTCAGAAAGTCTAATTATTCTTCTATAATTGGTTTCCATAAGTGTTGGATTTGACCCCGGTTGGGTGAGTGTTGTTTTAAAACTATCGTTAATCAATAAAATCAATCTAATCATTCTGTTGTTTTTGTCAGTTGTAATCTGTGTTAGACCGTAGGTACCTAATGTAAAATGGTTCATTCATTTTCATTTCTTTTTGGTAGTTATGTAATTAAAGTAGATGTATGTAGTAGATGTAACTCGTTTACGAGTATATATATTTAGTGGTAAACAACTTTCATATTGTAAAAAAAAACAATGAAGTAGTAAGTAGTAAATAATTTTTATTAAGCACCCTTGTAAAGCTAAATCTAATTGATTGCCGCATCATTGAGCACTATTAATTGCATCTAACTATCATTGCTCCCTTTCGCAACTGTCGCTTCCTTATACCGCGTGATGCTGCAACCAATCGGATGAACTGTGCTTCCAACCTGGACACCCTACTAATGGGTGGGAATAATATTTCCAGGGTCCTTCCGCTACCCGCGGTTCCGGCTGCCTAAGTACCACATTGGCCCGCGAAGCCGCCGTCAGGAGCCGCTGTTGTGTGGACTTCGCTACCGCTGAGCACGCTACTCGCGCTACCTGCACACGCTGCAACGCCGACGTCGATCTCGGAGGACGAGGGCGGTGATAGCGTGACTAGTAGTTGGAAATACCATCGGACGTGATCGCACCCACGACCCCTAATATTATTGATGATTTTCTAAAAAATCATCAGTCCTTTTTTTACCTTTTTTATCTTTTTTTTATCTTTTATTCTTCATAAATAAACAACAAACTACATCAAGATTTAAATTTTCTTTTACGCTCCCCTATAAGCAAGAGAGTAACAATGGCGCCCAATACAGGTTCATTCGCGTTCGACTGGTGTTTCCGACTAGCTTTACGCATTTAATAGTATTTTCTGGTGATGGCTTCAACTCATTAGTTTAGCTATAAATCATAACACTTGAACTAACCAGTGCAAACAATCATACTCATATCTGTAAGTCAATTTCCCAAAGTAATTTTAATAAAGGTTAAATTATAACCCTAAATAATAAGTATACTGGTTAATTCGAGTCTAAATCATTGGTATTGATTTCGGTAGTATCTTATGCTTGTATTATTTATATCATAAGAAATTGTCTTGCAACACTCACCTACCGGCACTCATCTTCCACAATGTCATACCCTATCAAATATTTCTCGTTACAAAAGCCAGAGTTAGAATATGAAGTAGAACTCAGAGGTGGCGCAGGTGACTCTGTTCAGGAATTAAGAAAACAAATCAACAAATTGTGTTTAATCTCTCCTGCAGAAGAAATTGAGGTTTCGCATCTTGAGCCTATTGATGATCTAAAGGGGGTAAGAGAGTCACTAATAAAGTCTCAAAATAACTTAGAATCCCTCAAAATCAGATTTGATAAAAACTTGTTTGGAAGAACGGAGGCCTTATTACACCACATCTTTCATAGATTAGGTCGTATCATACATACTACTGAGGTTGCAGATACTTATAAGGTATGCAAGTCGAATTTTCATTCCCAATATAAGGAATTATCCGCATTAAGACCACAAGGTTCATTACTCAAACCCTCTGGTGCTGCTAATACAGAGAGCGTCGCGGATCCTATGACTATTACCGTCAACTGCGAGCGCAATTTATCGGCAGATATTGCCAAATTAAAATTCTCAGGAAAGACATGCGTTCGTTCATTTATTTTAAACGTTGAGGAATTTGCACAGTCTAGGGATCTATCCTTTGAAAAAATATTATCTCTCGCTAATGAACTATTTACTGAAGATGCCTTGCACTGGTATCGTTGCAATCGAGATAAAATTAACTCCTGGTCTTCACTATGCGAGTTATTAAAACAAGATTTTAGTACTATTGATTACGATTACAAGTTGGCTGCGGAAATTCGTGCGCGCACTCAGGGAGAGTCGGAAAACATAACAATTTACTTATCTTACATGCATGGAATGTTCTCGCGTTTAAGTAAACCGTTTTCGGAAGAGGATAAATTAGAAATACTCTTACACAACATTCGGCCCTGCTATGCAAATGCCCTAGCCGCTAATCCTGTTATCCGAACCATCGATGCTTTAAAGGCCGCCTGCCGTGGCTATGAGGACGTGCAAGCACGTTTTTCGAACTTTCACGAACCTCCTCGCGTAACATCTAACACACTCGCTCCTGAATTTGCCTATAATCCAGGTACTAGTTCCTGCTATCCTAATTACACTTCTAGCAAAGCCAAACAACATTACAAATTCACGACTAATAGCAATCGTGTTCGATCCTATGATAACAACTCACGTAGCTGGTACCAGAACCAAAATGTTCATGTGTCCGCAGTGACCCCCAGTACATCTAGATTGGTATATTGTCCTAGATGTCGTTCAGATACTCACCCTCTAAGTGCCTGCAATCAAGAGCGTTACCTGATTTGTTTTAAATGTGGGAAGAAGGATGTACGGTTTCCAGAATGTCCCGTTTGTAATCCAACTAAAAACACTCATACTCCAAAAAACTAAAAGGTTTGGATTGGACAGACGGCAAACGTATCTCGAAAATTAAAAATTTTGATCAGACTGAACGTAACAGTTGGCTAAAATTTATATCTAATTACTTTTCTTACAATGCTGTCTCTTCAATCCAACATGACAATCCTAATAGATCTAGACCATATGTTTGCGTAGGTATCAACGGAAAAACTTTTACTGGCCTTCTCGACACAGGATCTAGTGTAACTATTTTAGGTAATAATTCTCATGAAGTCATACTAAGTACTGGTTGTAAGATTGAGGACTATGAACCCGTCAGTTTCATCGCAGCAGGTGGCGAGAAGCTAACTTCCAATAGTATTATAAACCTTCCAATAGATTTTCAAGGGCAATCACACATGCTTACCGCTTTCGTAGTGCCCGAGATAAAAATTTCGTTAATTCTAGGAATGGACTTTTGGCGAATATTTGGTCTTTTTCCCAAACATCTAGACTCTATTGTGTACTGTAAAGAGTCAGAAACATCACTTACACCTGAAGTGCTTGCTTTAGAATCAGACATCTTACACTCCTACGATCACCTAACGGATCAACAGAGGCCTATTGCCGATGACATAATCACAAAATTTCACGATATTTCTTACGAAAAGCGTGGTTTAGGCCGAACCAACCTTATTACCCACTCGATTGACACTGGGGATGCTGCACCCATTCGTCAACGGTACTATAGGATGTCTCCTGAAAAACAACGCATTTTAGTCGAACAGCTAGACGAGATGCTACATGACGACGTGGTGGAGCCATGCGAGAGTCCGTGGTCCTCCCCAGTTCTTCTAACCCCCAAAAAGAACGGTGAGCTTAGGTTTTGCCTCGACAGTAGGAAATTAAATGCAGTGACCAAAAAAGATGCCTACAGCATCCCATACATATCGGAGATACTAGATAACCTACGTGATGCCAGATATCTTTCAAGTATCGACTTATCTAAAAGCTTTTGGCAGATCTTAATAGATGAAAAGGATAGATGTAAGACTGCATTTTACATACCAACCCGCGGGACCTTT
Organism: Carterocephalus palaemon; assembly: GCA_944567765.1. Lineage (NCBI taxonomy): Eukaryota > Metazoa > Arthropoda > Insecta > Lepidoptera > Hesperiidae > Carterocephalus > Carterocephalus palaemon. The sequence continues at coordinate 4,038,317 of OX155643.1, read as the reverse complement.
CAATTTAAATCCATGGCCTTTGGATTAACTAATGCGCCGGCTACACAACAAAGGTTAGTAGACGCACTATTTTACGGTCCCGAATATGAGCACAGAGTGTTCGTCTATATAGATGACGTCATTGTTGTTTCCGATAACTTCCAACAACACATAAACCTACTGACTCGCGTTTTAGAAAAATTAAAAGCCGCCAATCTCACGATAAATCTTGCTAAAAGCCGATTCTTCCGAGATAAACTTAAATATCTGGGCTACATAGTTGACTGTAATGGCTTGCATGCCGACCCGGATAAGATAGAATCGATTAGTAAATACCCCACTCCCTTTAACCGCAAGGAAGTCCGGCGATTTATAGGAACAGCATCTTGGTATCGTAGATTTATACCTAATTTCAGCAGCCTAGCCTCCCCACTCAACAAACTGACCTCACAAGGAAAAAATGCTCCCCCCTTCGTTTGGACCAAAGAAGCGGACGATGCCTTCAGAAAACTAAAAGACCATCTCGTGTCTGCACCCATTCTTTCTTGTCCGGACTACTCTAAATCGTTTGAAGTACACACAGACGCGAGTGATTATGGTATTGGTGCAGTGCTGACCCAATCACATGACGGAGTAGAAAAGGTCATTGCCTACATGAGTAAGTCTCTGTCTAAACAGGAGCGCAACTACAGTGCTACTGAACGAGAGGCTTTAGCCGTACTTACGGCCATTGAACACTGGCGATGCTATCTGGAGAACGGGCTCAAGTTTACGGTATTTACTGACCACTCCTCTCTGAAATGGTTCTTCAACCTAAACAATCCCTCCGGGAGACTAGCTCGCTGGGGAGTACGTCTCTCTGCCTACAACTTCGAGATTAGGCATCGAAAAGGAGCAGATAATGTAGTACCCGACAGTTTATCTCGCTCAGTGGATATATCAGCTCTCGATCGCGTTTCCGACTCTGTAACTAGCGTGACGCCCTCTAACACCAAGGATGCTTGGTATACCAATATATTTGAAGGATGTCAAAATTCTCCAACTTCCTTTCTAAATTATCGCGTGGTGGATGGTAAATTGTTTCGTTACATGAAGTCCCTTAACCCTTTAACAAGAGAATTCGAGTGGAAGGAAGTCATCCCACTCGAAAATCGAAGGGATGTTATCGCTGAAAGCCATTGTGAACCTACGTCTGGCCACTTCGGCATTTACAAGACGTATAAAAGACTTTCTTTAAAATATTTTTGGCCCTCTATGCATCGTGATGTATATAATTTTGTAATAAGTTGCGACACATGTTTGTCCTACAAGCATTCTAATCACACAACCCTAGGTATTATGGGTAGGCCCAAGGATTGTTCTCGCCCATTTCAGATGCTCAGTGTAGACCTCGTAGGTCCATTACCCGTATCTAGAAAACAAAATACGTACCTGTTGGTTGTAAACTGCTGTTTTTCAAAATACTGCCTACTGTTTCCAATCCGCCGAGCAACATCGGAAACTATAGCTAGGATTTTAGAGGAAAATGTTTTTCTCGTACACGGTATCCCTAGTACGATCTTAATGGACAACGGAAAACAGTTCACAAGCAACATTTTAAAAAAATTATTTTCAGCCTATAAAATCCCTAACGTATTTTTTACACCATTATATACACCTCAAGTCAACTCTGTGGAGCGCTATAATAAAACTATAATGATCGCGGTCTCTTCCTTTATTGAAAACGACCACAGATCTTGGGACACACAAATCCCCAAAATCCAGTTTGCTTTAAATAGCGCCGTCAACGAAGTAACCGGCTATACACCTTCATTTCTTGTCTACGGGCGTGAGTTAGTGAGCTGTGGGTCCCACTACGTTGATCATGATCTTGTAGATCACATTGTGTTCTCTCCCCGCGATGCGTATGCTGAAAATTCTGGTGCACTAAGACAAACTTTCGATAAAGTCCAGGCCGCACTTATCAAAGCTCACTCAAGAAGTAGCAAACACTATAATCTTCGCCGCAAAAGTGCCGAGTTTAACGTAGGAGATATCGTGTGGAAACGAACCTTTTATCAGAGCGATAAAGATTCTAGATTCTCCAAGAAACTAGCCCCGAAATTTATAAAGTGTCGCATCACTCGCAAAAGATCAAATCTCGTATACGACTTGGAAGACACGTCCGGACGAAATCTTGGTACTTGGCATGTGAAAGACTTTAAGCTTTAAGTTGTAAGTTTAAACGAACTTACTTCTTTAATAATCTTTAGAAGCGGATTTTCCTAAGAAAAATCCTAACCTAAAAAGGGGGGTATGTCACGGTTCTACCACTTTAATTAAAAATAAAAATAAAAAGATAATATAAATATATTCACGAAAATAAAATAACAAGCAAACCCTGTAGCGAATGCTTGTTTCGCGAAATTGCGCTCGGGAACCGGTTTGCGGGCCGATCGACGCCGCTGCCGCGGGACTCGGCGATGTCTCCGGAGCGACTAGAAGCCACGCGAGCAAGGAGTCGACACACGTCTACCGCGTGATCTTGCTTCCGCTTTTGTAAAAATTTCTTCAGAAAGTCTAATTATTCTTCTATAATTGGTTTCCATAAGTGTTGGATTTGACCCCGGTTGGGTGAGTGTTGTTTTAAAACTATCGTTAATCAATAAAATCAATCTAATCATTCTGTTGTTTTTGTCAGTTGTAATCTGTGTTAGACCGTAGGTACCTAATGTAAAATGGTTCATTCATTTTCATTTCTTTTTGGTAGTTATGTAATTAAAGTAGATGTATGTAGTAGATGTAACTCGTTTACGAGTATATATATTTAGTGGTAAACAACTTTCATATTGTAAAAAAAAACAATGAAGTAGTAAGTAGTAAATAATTTTTATTAAGCACCCTTGTAAAGCTAAATCTAATTGATTGCCGCATCATTGAGCACTATTAATTGCATCTAACTATCATTGCTCCCTTTCGCAACTGTCGCTTCCTTATACCGCGTGATGCTGCAACCAATCGGATGAACTGTGCTTCCAACCTGGACACCCTACTAATGGGTGGGAATAATATTTCCAGGGTCCTTCCGCTACCCGCGGTTCCGGCTGCCTAAGTACCACATTGGCCCGCGAAGCCGCCGTCAGGAGCCGCTGTTGTGTGGACTTCGCTACCGCTGAGCACGCTACTCGCGCTACCTGCACACGCTGCAACGCCGACGTCGATCTCGGAGGACGAGGGCGGTGATAGCGTGACTAGTAGTTGGAAATACCATCGGACGTGATCGCACCCACGACCCCTAATATTATTGATGATTTTCTAAAAAATCATCAGTCCTTTTTTTACCTTTTTTATCTTTTTTTTATCTTTTATTCTTCATAAATAAACAACAAACTACATCAAGATTTAAATTTTCTTTTACGCTCCCCTATAAGCAAGAGTGTAACAACAACAGTGCACGATATACGAACTTCATCTTCTATGTTGCGAGTGTGTAAACATCTATTCGCTAGCTGCGACCCATTGAGTCCCACTGCTGGGCACGGGTCTCCCCCACAGACGCGCTGCGGGAGGTCTAGAGCATTCCACCACACTTCTCCAATGCGGATTGGTGGAGGGGTTAGTGGCCAACCCAGTGTGGAATGTTCTCAAGCCACCCGAAGATCTTCGACAAGGCTTAACGCTATTTTCACCATTGAAAACAACCGGGACCGACGGCTTTACGTGCCCTCCGAAGCACGGTACAACACATCTATTATCTGTGTAAAATGTGAAACAGAATCTTAACTCATTTTCACATGACACATAGTGCTCTCTCTCTCACACGCAATAAACATTATGTAAATAGATAATAATAATAATAATACCTGTGACTCGAGCAGGCGAACCACCTCCATTGTGGATTCTTCAATGGTGCTCCCTACGGTTTGTATGACGAGCTCGGGCGCATCTGGCCTCTCATATTCCTGTGTTATGCCTGTGAATCCCTGTAAATGTTGTTCCATAAACATTTTGCTAAAATTGACAATGTTAATATCAGTTCGGCAATAATAAACCAACCTGCCTTACATTACATTTAAGAATAAGAATAACTTATTGTCATTTTAAAACATACATTTAATTACATACATTTATTTATATTACTATTAGTATAAGTAATTGACCTGATGGATCGACATATTTAGCTTGCATTGAAAATCAAGTCAATTCAGGAGTCTATCAAAGACCTTTCATAAACCTTCAGTTAAGGTCTAATCTTAGTTACCGTTACTAACTAATCTATATATGAACTTAGTTATTATTAGTTACTGCTTGGCTAAAATACAACCCATAGATCTCCCAATGTTTGGCCGGGCCCCACAGACACAGAACCAGCTGCGGGAGGTCTAGAGCATACTCCACTACTCAGCTCCAATGTAAATTGTGTTTAATAGTGGCCAACCCAGAATCGAATGTTCTTAAGCCACGCGAAGGTCTTCGACAAGGCTTAACGATTGCTTAACTAGGTCGATCTCGTATGACGCGAGCCACTGGCCAACTTCAATAGCTATTAATACAAAGACAAACCTTTATCTGTCCCTCTCTAGCCTTCTTATATAGCCCCTTGGTGTCTCTCTGTTCGCAGACCTCGAGGGGTGTGTCGATGAATACTTCGAAGAACGGAAGCTCGCAATCCGTGTGGGTTCGACGGGCCACTTCTCTGTCCTGCGAATTTTACATCGTTAAATATTTTTTTTAAATATAGCGGTGACAGCCCAGTGGCTATCGAACTCGACTCTCACTCGATCGGTCCGGGTTCAAACCCAAGCGGCACGCACCAATGACTTTTCTAAGTTATGTGCGATTTAAGAAATTAAATGTCACGGTGAAGGACACATCGTGAGGAAACCTGCATGCCTGAGAGTTCATCATAACGTTCTCGAAGGTATGTGAAGTCTGCCAATCCGCACTTGGCCAGCGTGGTGGACTAAGGCCTAATCCCTCCCATTCTGAGAGGAGACCCGTGCCCAACAGTGGGACGTCTATGGGTCGCAGCGAACAAGAAACCTTGCCAGGCCAAGCTTTGAATCAATTTTGACTCCATCTATTGTACAAGGTAACATACATATAACTTATCTATAGAATCAAATCTAAAACTGCCATTTCAATTACGGCCAATCGCAATTGCATTGTTCACCTTTCACCGGAAAAATCACTGTGTAACAAGGCAAATAAGGTCCACAAACGTACATGAAGCACATCATATCCCGGGTATTGCTGGCTCGTGTCACAGTTATCTACTACTTTAAACAAACAACCTCATTAAATAACGAGACCACCATCACGCTTATCACGCATTATCGTTTATAGTTATTTTAACTAATCATTCATAACCCCATCACCTACTTACTGGCAACGTTTTAATCAAAACTGGATTTAATAATAACACGAAATAATGGTCAATGAATGACGAAGTGAAAACACATAATTCATAATCAAAACTGGCCCGTTGGCGTGACTGTGCCTTCTGCGCCAGAGGTCGTGGGTTCGAATCCCACTCAGGAAAAAACATTTGTGTTTCACTGTGTCTTGATGTTAATATCTACATAAGTAATATCTATATAGTATATATAAGTACATATATTTAAAAATATCCGTGTATGTATTATATCAGTCTGTGACACCCACAGTACAGGCTCCACCTAGTTTGGGGTTAGATAGCTGTGTACGAGGATGTCCATGATATTTATTAAAATAACCGAATATATAAACAGTTGGATGTAACTCTTCTTGGTACCTGTATTACTAAGCACCCCTCATCCAATAAGAAGTAATACATTTTACAAGGTACGAGATATTGTGGCTCCTGTTCAAGGTATGTCACATTATGGTAGTCAGCGGATAATTCTGCATTCTCGTTTGTCCATTTTACATGCATAATAAATACCCATGTCAATAATGTGGCTGATAATGAGTTGACATACTTTCAGCAATGCCAAAGAAAACCATGGACGGAATCAATAGGCTTCACACACGCTTTTACAATATCATGGATATCTACACATACCTACTAAACAACTAAATAAAACTTCGTACCTATTCCTATTAGCTAGATAAACAGTGAGTACTAAACAACAAAACTATTCTGTTCACAAACTATGTTTGGTTAGTATATTGTCTGTAAATCAATTATAATTCAAATCAACGCTCACAAAATTACAATTGGACTGCACTTAGGTAAGTTAGTCCAATTTTAAATTGTATCCTAATTCCTACAGCCTTTGCCTTAATTCACTTTTAAGTAGGTACTACGATTTGCAAATGTTAAGTGATTAAACTCACAACAACTGCGCAACAGATCAATCTTATTACAAAAATCTACATTAAAATATTGCTCTGACAATAGCATTGATAATTTATAAAATGACTCCGCAATTTTTTTGCTTAGTATATTTTTAATTAAAAATAGTTCCGTGACTGACTAACCGACAAACAACTCAATGTTCATTTTCATCAGCGAAGGCAGTTAAAGACCCTTTCTAATGTTTTTGACGTGATAACGTCTTATAATTTGATGAACAGCGCATATGAAAAAGTATCCCGTTCCGCTTCCGTTTCCGTTGAGTGTTTTTATTAAATTAATTTTTAAATTTATTAAATTAATTTTACACACGACAACATTGGCGGTTCCATGGCTCCGAAATAGGGAACTGTCAAAATAAATATATAGACTTGTCTGTTGTCTGTTATCTTTGTATTTTCAATTCTCCTTTTTTGTATTGTATAAAATAATGATTATGACGTTATCACGTAAATCTATCGTCCGTAAACCGACTTTACAGACAACCATTTTTGTTAGAGACATCAGCTTTTACCTGTTTGCTGATTAAATAAATAAACAATAACACCTCACCTTATCCTATCTAGGCCTGATAAAAGGAACCGACAGCTCCTTTTTGCTACTTATTCCTCAGAGACTAGCTAACTCACCTCGGCGAAAGGCGACACGAAACTGCAAAGGCACACGACACCGCTATCGGCGAATAACTTCGCCACTTCGGCGACACGCCGAATGTTCTCCTCGCGGTCCTCCTTGCTGAATCCCAGGTTCTTGTTGAGCCCCGTGCGAACATTGTCGCCGTCTAAGCCGTACGCTGGGATACCTGAAGCGAATATAGGAACAATCTGTATGATTTATTTATCTATACTAATATTATAAAGAGGAAAGATTTGTTTGTAATGTTTTCAAACAAAAACTACTGGACCGATTTCAAAAATTCTTTCACCATTACAAAGCTGCATCTTCACTGCGTGACATAGGCTATATAATATTACTAGGTGTGAACGAAACTATTGTTATGTCTAATTCCACGCGAGCGAAGCTACGGGCGTCCACTAGTTTAAATCGTGTAGGAGCAGGATTCAGTACCTATGCATTCTATGGTACGTTTAAGTGTATAAGTAAACACTAACTTCCGCCCCGGTATGAATCCAATTATAGTCGTAACTAAAATAATGGTTTATCGTAGATACTAGATACTATGTAGCGTACAAAGTACAAAGCATAATAGCTCGCGTCGATTCAATGTGATCGACAGAGTTAACTCTGTCGATCACATTGAACGACGAAAATTTTCACGAGCGCTACCGTGCTTCGGAGGGCACGTTACGTGGGCTATGGACGCTACATGATGACAACTATCTATGACTAAACACTATGACCAAAATAACAAGATGAGTAAGCATTTCCTCCTCATTCGGAATACTTGGGTTCCCGCTAGTTGCACTTGACCCATTAATTATACACTGCTGTAGTCTCGTGGTATCCATCCGTGTACGATGTAAAATGAAACTTTACACGTGCGTATCATGCATGCTAAGCATTTCGTTGTAAGTAGTATGTTATGTTTCGACACACGAATTCATTCAGAAATATCTAAAAACAGCTCCCTACACACACAATTTTACAAATAAAATTTGCGTGTGGAATTACACATAACATAACATTAGTTTCGTTCACACCTAGTTGTCATCCTCCTCAAAGACACAATAGATGTTTCGTTAACACCACATAATGTTCTATATTTTTTGAGAATATGTGGTGTTAACGAAACATCGTTAGAGTTTTATTAAATGTACAGATTAATTCCTAGTTTTAACGTACATGAAATTATTTATCTTACTATAAATTTGTACAATTTTCTGAATTTCATAAACAAACTACTTAAAATACGTTGGTATTGTTTATAAAGGTCCTAGTCTATCTATTAAAAATGTAGAGTTCTGTATAACGTGTATGTAGAGCCGCAACACAGAATATTCGCTGTCGAGAGACTATACCTATAAGCGCTTATTATTATTTAACTCATGCTCGCGAGTACCTGGATCCTCTCGAGCATGTAGGTGGAACCTGGGTTCCAGCTACGCATCCACGGCGATGGTAACGCTCGTTTTCCCACTGAGCTCATTTAAACAAACTGTGCAGCCTGGACACGCCCAACCCCCGATCGCCCGGCGTCTCTTCGGGCGCGACACCTGATGTTGCTGCTCCACCACGTTTCTTGTCACTGTACACAGCAATTACCAATGAGGATGTTTACCTTTAGAGACTAGATACGCCTCTAGGGCGAAGGCGATGCTCGTCTTCCCGGCACCGCTGAGTCCGGTGAACCAAACTGTGCTGCCGCGGAAAGCCCGACTCCCGAGCGCCCTGCTCCTCTTCAGGCGCGACACCTGATGTTTTTGCTCCACCACGTTCGTTGCCACTTGGGCACACTGCAAAGATTGGAATACATGAATCTTCGGACTACCTTCAAATGGAAGAATACATTCATTTCTGGCGAATTATTTTAAAAGTAGGGTTAACATCATCATTATATTTTTATAGTAACGAACGAGTATGTTTGGTTTAAAAACTATTCGTAAAAAAGTAAAACTATTCGTTCACAAATCACCCTTTTGTGGAAGTTTTCTAAGAACACAGTATTGATTGTTGACCTTTAAGTGGGTAATGTGTAAGGTATTATAACATGTTTGACAACAAAACCTGTAGGTTAGGTACTTATTAATTTAATACTGAAGTAACTGTGTTAAAAAACTATAATTAGATACTTCAAGGGTTCATATGGAGAAGTGCAGTGCCGACTCTTAAACCAGAAGTAAATGAAATACAATTATAATTGACCTTAGGCAAAGGCCGATGATTAAACGATAGTTTCTATAAGTATCGAACCGAAATAGGAATGAAAAGTACAGTTTCCTCTTCCTTATTAAAAAAATATTGCTTTTTAACTTAGGCAAAAGTGTTAAGTAATACCTAGTCGTAATGAACTGCTAAGTAACTGAATAAAATAATGCCTTGGGAGTACCTATCGATTAGCAATTTGACATGCTTTATTTTTCAATTTAGTGTACAAATTAAAATTTAATCGCATTTAATTAGCAGCATGCATGTTGTTGCACGCATACGACCTTGTCATAAATAGCCAATAGCCTAGATACAAGTACAACAACCATAATTTGATTTTTACTGAATTTAAATACCTAACTTATGAAGTACTTCTAGGCATACAACTGACGAGAGACGACTCAACATATCCCTATATTGAGCGCTTGCGCGATATACGAAGACAACTTAACATAAAACTGAGTTAATAGTTTATGAGATAGACACGCCTCCTACGAGTAGGTAGGTACATACAGTGTTGACCATTTCAAGTCGTTGTATTTACCGTCACATTAATAACTAAGCACCTAATAATATGCTTTATTGGCTAAGCTCGAGTGTATTTCCAAATGAGAGAGAAATATACGTTGGTCGAGATATACCTTAGTTAGGATAATATAAGTAAGGATTTCAGATGACCGTAAACTTAAAAAACTTATATTCCCCGGACTTCTTGAGAACATCGTATTAATCGCTGGCGTATGTCCCATAGGATGTTGGAACAATAGTTCACAGCCTACCTAATATTGGCCCCGTAGCTCGTCTAGAAGCAGAAGTCAACATTTGCGGCGCGATCGCATAAAGCACGAATAAAGTAATACTGACTCGTGTCTGACCGTCAACGTCCGCTCAACAGGGGATGATACCCTGTTTTTAGGGTTCCGTAGCCAAATCGCAAAAAACGGAACCCTTATGGATTCGTCATGTCTGTCTGTCCGTCCGTATGTCACCCTGGAGCAATTGCCCGGGTAGTGGGGCTTCCCAAAACCCGAATAACTTCGCGATAACATCGAGGAGATAGAGTTCAATTTAAGCATGTATTCAATGCGGGATGGTACTCGTATCTCAGAGTGCATGTCACATAATCGCTTTGTTTTTAAAATATATATATTAATCTATCTTGTGGGTTTTACCCAGTCCGAACTAAATTTAAACAGTCCTCTTGTTCATTGTTCTCGCCTAACCATTTATCGGCACTGGGACACTACGATAAATAATTTCCTGCGTACGAACAAAAAAAACTATTGCAACAATTTTAATTAAAGTACCAAATGGAATCAGTATTAGTAGTAGGTATATTGGTTCAATTAAAATCCCTATCTATTATAAATTAGTGATCTGAAATTATAGACATTCGAAATCGGTGAACAAGAATTATCTGATGGTAATTTAAATTGATAATGTACTAAATAATTGTTACGCGATTTTTTTTAATTTTCTAACGGTGTACGGTAAACTACTACGTACGGTGGATGTTTTTTTACCAAATATATCGTTTACATGTAAAATAACATAGGGCCTTCCGCCTTTCTAGTCTGATACGGACTAAAATACTCATTATATGAGTGTTAGTTCCTTTTTACTAAGTATAGAATTATCGTTAAAAAAACAAAGTTTAAAACAATAGATCCAATCTCGCTTAATGCGTAAATCCAGAAGAATTAATTTCACATGTACCTACCTAATGAGGTAGTGACCATAAGCGTACCTATGTCTAATAGTTAGAAAATTCTGCTTTACCCAATACTAGGGTATGCTCTCTTCGACTTAAGGATATGATCGATGATAGGTCGAACATGGAAAATAGAAAGATAATGATCTACGAATTAGAAACGTGTCAGAGAATCATCGAGGGACTGGTTCATAAGCTGAAGATTGCTCAGATAGAAGATAGAAAGAACATTTTCCTACTATTATTATCAATTCATTTAAACAATAATACGTGCGGAAACCTCATGAAAAAATCAATGTTTGTATGAAACATTATAAGAACTGTCACGTTATAAAAATTACATTATTAAACCAACTCTACAATACCCCTGTTCCTGAAAGTAATAATAGCACACTGTCACTGGACTCGCCGTTTTGTCAATCATTCATTGATGCAAAACCATACAACCTAACGTACATAACTTCTGATGAACCTCTCATCAATAAATTCACGCCATTAAAGTTTTTTGTGAAAACTTGTGCTAGTTTAAGCCAATAATTATGTGTCTGAGAAGTTAAGAAGAAAACTTAAACAGAAGACAATGTCAAACTACCGGATCGTGCGTATGTATCACATTATTACGATAAACCCATAGAAAAATAAATTTTGACTACACTTTTTATATGAAAAACATGTATACAATGACATGTAGCAATATTTAGGCATAACAAAAATATAGGTACTAATTGACATGTTCACAATGTTTAATGGCTTTCTATGCTAGGTAGGCATTCCCAATATTTCAAATTCTTTACATTTTTCTGATTTTACCTTATACCACAAAATTACATACATTAGTTACAATAACGATACGAGATTTTTTATGTTTTCCATTTGAAAGTATTAAATCAAAAAGTGCTAACATTACTAACTGGACTTACCACCGTCATAGTCCCGAGTCTCGTTTAAAGTGTGTCACATAAGCCATGGTTTTACCAACTGCATGTGCGGCATTTCCAATATTTCAATTTCTAAACATTTTTCTGATTTTACCTTATACCACAAAATTACATACATTAGTTACGATAACGATACGAGATTTTTTATGTTTTCCATTTGAAAGTATGTATTAAATCCAAAACTGCTAACATTCCTAACTGGAATTACCACCGTCATAGTTCCGAGTCTCGTTTAAAGTGTGTCACAGAAGCCCTGGTTGTACCTACTACATGTGCGTTTGCTATCTTATATTGATAAAATACATAATATTATATGTCTTTAAGATAGTTCACAATTTGGTTGTGTACCAGTAGTAATAATCTTTTATTTCTCTCGCTTATTTCAGGTGTGATTATCCTCCTTATTGGATACGCGTCCATCGTGGAAACAACAACGAATTGCGATGTATTAAATGTTATAACTCCTTGTATATATACAGTTTCATGTGAGTTATTTGCTGGGAGCGCAACGAATCTTAATTGCGATTTTGAGCCACATGTCACTTTTCAAATAAGCAAATCTCACTCAGATGGACTATCTGCGGGGTTCTTTGGAGCTACTAACTTCGACAGTAGAGTTCGGGTTTTTAACGCTATAAACAACAGTTGGACAATTATATCACCATCCACATTTAGATATTACACCAAGACCCTAGATATGAACCTCTCTGGAAATGAAATACGGGAAATTCAAAACGAAGCATTCAGAAACCTATTGATGCTGAAGACCCTGAACTTGTCAACTAACTATATCGAAACACTTTATCCTTACTCGCTCTTGACCAGTGAAAATAGAGAAAACCACATAGAGACTATAGATTTATCTAACAACTTACTGAAGATAATTGCTCATAATGCTTTTGGACAATGTACAAGCCTAGAAAATTTATATTTGCAAAATAACAACATCGCAAATATAGAAGACGACGTTTTTAGTAATCTCAAAAATTTGACTCGATTATCGTTACAAAACAACAAATTAGCAGTACTGAACATGACACTCATTCATTTGAAATCCCTAAAAGAATTAGACTTATCACATAATAAAATAGAAAAAGTATCGGGATTTGAAACAAATCGACTTACATCTCTTGAAAGATTGAACATGTCGTTTAATAACATAGAATATATAGAGTCAAACTGTTTTAATCAGGCTTTTAATTTAGAAAGACTTGATATAAGCAATAATAAAATTAAGTCGACTATAGTTAACATTATGTTTATAAACAACGGTAAACTCAGTTATCTAAACTTTTATAACAATAATATAACTCAGATTCAAGAAAACGCTTTTCAACATAACGTTTTAACCTTTTTGAATTTAGAAAAAAATTTGATATCTGGAGCTATCTCAGAGACAACATTAGCTGGATTACAAAGAGTCCAACAGCTTAATTTATTTAACCAGAATTTAACGTGCCTGAAAGCAAATGCCTTTAAAGATATGACCAATCTGATAGAATTAAACCTTAGTACTAATAAAATAGAGGAAGTAGACAAAACTTGTTTTAAAAATACAGGTTTATTGAATATTTTAGATCTTTCTTATAACAAGTTAAAGAATCTTGATTTTTTTGAAGATACTTTAACTAATCTTACCGAGTTGTACTTGAATAATAATCAATTATCTTTGTTAGCAGCTAATACATTCGTTAACCAAACCTTAATAAAAAAATTGGATATTTCTATGAATAAAATCATTGCTATTGAACCATATTCCCTGCCATTAAAAAGCTTGGAATTTTTCAACATTTCTGGAAATTTCATATCCGGTGTGATTAAGAGTAATGCAGTTAGCCCCGCGAAGTATTTAAGATACTTAGATTTAAGTAATTTGAATATTAGTAAGTTTGAGGATTTGGCTTTAGTAGATTTACCTGTGCTTGCAAGGCTTAATCTATCAAACAACATTATAGAATACATAGGACCCAAGAATTTCATAAACTTGGATAATATGTTTAGTTTAGACCTATCAAATAATAGACTTAAAAATTTACAATTAAATGGCACGTTCACAAAAAGTTTGACTGCACTTTACCTAAACAATAATGCTCTTAATAACGTTACGGGGGCTTTACCGAACTCAACCAAGTTGATGTATTTAGATATATCATACAACAACATCTCAGAATTTCGAGGGCCAGATATTGAATCAATGAAAAATCTTCATGTATTACTTGCGTCACACAATAATATCAAAATATTCAATAATGCTGAAACTAATCTACTGTCCAAATTAACTAATTTAGGGCTCTCTTCAAACCGAATATCTGTAATAGATCTAAGTTTCTTTAAAAACTTGGTTAGCTTGGATATGAGCAATAACACAATAAATTATATAAACAGTACACTATTCCAAAATCTAGACTACTTACAAGCTTTAGATATAAGTCATAATGAGATTACAATACTTCCACCGGGTGTTTTTCAAAGCATACAATTTTTAAAGTTACTAAACATGTCTTCAAACAACTTGCACGAACTGCGCTACGGCTGTCTAAGAGGTCTACATAGAACAGAAGTAATAGACATTTCGCGGAACAGCATAGCGAAAATGGATGTGGATGTATTTCATGAATGTACTGAACTTTCAAAACTAATTATTGACTATAATCACATCCAACAACTTGACGTCGAGCAGTTAATAAAAGTTGTTCCAAAGTTGACTTCTCTAAGTATTGGAGGAAATCCGCTGGCTTGTAAACAAATCGTCCGCAACATCAAATACATAAACAAGACTGCAGTAAGATCCGTAGAAGTTACATCTATTGACAAAATATATCATGAAGATAACGTGAATGGAATTAAATGTGGTGACGTGGACTATACTACATCTACAGTTAATCCTATTGGTACTTCAAGGTCGCAGGCAGACGATTCTTACTCGTCGGCGCTTTTAATCTGGGTTTCAATTCTTACCGTCCTATTCTTCTGTATATTTGCAGCATTTTTATATTATGCGCGCAATCGTTCTTCTTCTAATTATTTTTCTCAGACGAGGGTACAATTAAGGCGTTCTGTAGAGCTAAACGGATCGGAGTTTCAAAGTGATCTGCTAAGTTAGGCAGCAACTCTCAACGATATTATACGAAATACACATTTTTTATATGACTTCTAAATATACACAGGAAAACTTCTTATTAAGTCTGGTATAGGTAATTAGTTGTGTAGAAAGTAATAGAAAGTGATAGAAGTCATAGGTTAAAACTGCTTTTTTTGTTTGTGACAATTGTTACTATTATTATTAATTAATTCGAATTTTTTTTTATATAAACTCCCAAAGGAAACCTCCTTATTTTTTCTAGGACAACTCGCAATCGGATGAATAAACATTGTTTTTTTTATATTACACTTCTTTTTATTCCTTCTTTATTTGTTTTTTTTTTTTAATACATCACAAGGTTCATTTAGTTGCGGTACTACTAAAAAACAATAGAATGGAGACCTGGACCTGATATTACGTCTAAAGAAATACAGAGTAAGACCAAATGTCAATATTCAGTGTCGGCAACCTTAGTAGTTGACGCCATTATAACCCGTCGTATTAAAGAGAAGTAATTTATAAGTACAAAATATAGGTTTTGTTAATTTCATGCACATCCGGATATTACAATTTGTATCGTTCATTACATAGAAATAACGTTTGGTTGGGTTTAAGTATGTAGAAAGGAAATGTGGAGAAAGTATGTACACGGTTTACGTAAAACAAGCCATTCGAGTACCGCGTATAACGTACCAAAGTACAGTAGCAAACCTAACGTGACGGTTTACACAGTACTATATGTATTCTGTGCCTCACAAATTTTGGTTTTGTGTTTAAGGAAAAAAGCGGAAAATTATAAATAAAAAATAGAATCAGATGATAACGATTACCCAATACAGACTTCCAAACTGATAATTATAACCTAGATAAAGTTAGTTAGTTACCTTTCTAAACTACGTTTTCAAAATCAAATCCAAACAAAATAATTTGATTTTAAGGGTTTCAGGCTACTAAGGCCCATACATATTAACACAAATTAATACATATATGAGATAATTAAAATGCAATACCTACAATATGAAAAACAATAAGTATAAAATAAGGAATTCCCTTATACAGGTTTGAATAAAAGGTGGGCCCCAACTACTTAATATTTAATATTAAGTAGTTGGGGGCGTCACCTACAATAAATGAATTTTTGATTATTTTTTTTGACAAAAACAATGTTTTCCACACCAATAGCCTCCGTCATGTTTCGCACGGTGTCCGGTATTCGGCTTCGGAAACTTTCGGCTTTAACTGAAGTGAAAAGTGTTCCGAATTCACTCAGAAATCAGAATATTACTGAAATGTTTAAGTTTTTTTTTTTTTATTATCTTACATTATAATGTTAAGCTATGTACTGCAAAAACAGGGTTAGGTAAAAAATAACAAATAATGATAGCCCGTTAGCTGTTATTATATAGCCTACTCACTGGAGAATGATTTTCAAAGCTAACAAAAATGGTTTCCGGTATTTAGTAAATAAATGCTGATTATATTTTTGAACAGGACTGACTTTTGTAAATTGTGCTAGTGCAGTCATGCGAAGCAAAACGTAATTTATTTCCTACATAGTTTAAGACCTAAAGTACAAAAAAACTATAAGTTTATTTATTTATCTGTTGCTTAAGAATTGACCTATCTCAACGAGATAGGTACGTGGTTACTAGTATAGGTACTATAGGCATGAAATAAATATAATATTGCTTGGTACAAACATCGACTATAACATAACTTAAATACATTATAGAATAAATTTTGTAAATCCAAAAAATATCTATGGTGGAATTAACTCTGGGGTGATTTTCACTCATCAGACTGTCGAATTACACAGCAGAGAGAATAACACCTATGAAGTGTTAATTAGTGTTAGTGTTCTTTATATACAAGAATAGTAGCAGAGAAAAGTGCAGTCATAGGTCAAACTTGAAAGTGGGACTTGGCCGTAATGTAAATAATTACAACTTCCTCTTTTTATGATAATTATTTAGGTAAGTACTTACTTATGACTGTACTTACTACTGAGTACTTATCTTACTTTGAGCTCTCCAATTAGAGATTTGAGAATTATTTTTTAAATTTAAGATTTTAGGGGTTGTTAAGAAATTCATATCGTTTTTTTATCTGATAGCATGGCAAGAAATAATTCTATAATCTACGATCCGATAGTATGGACACAAGAATAAATACCAAACAGAATGAAAACTTTCAAAGAGACAACAACATTCTTAACTACATCTATAGGGCGGTTATTTAAATTTAAAAAAGACGGACAAGTGCGTATTGAGAGCGGGCAATGTGAGTTCACCCGGGGCAGTACCACCGCCCGCCACGGTACCTAGTACCATTTCTGCCGTGTAATAATTGTTTTTAAAGCAATTATGGTCCGGTTGGAAAGGTGTGGCTTCCGGTTACACTTTTTTAGAGGCGACCATCTTAGTCCTCAAGGATAGCAACACATCTGTGACTTAGAACGAGACTCCTACTAACAAGTACTAACTGGACTATTACTAACACCAACTAACAGGACTAACTATTACTAACAGTCCCCAGTCCTCATACCTACTAACGAACTGACCAACTAATGTTCTAATTAACTCTCTGAACTAATTGGACTAACCATCCCAGTCCCTAATTGAGTCTTGTTCAAAGTCAGTCGCAGTTGTCATGGGCGGCAGCGGATGGGTGGTGCTGCAAGCTCGTTTGCTATCTTGTATAAGTACCTACATAAAAAAAACCTACGAAAGGACAGAAGAACGGACTGATGGACGGACAGATACTGAGGTAATCCACGTGTTGCCCACCAAACATTGGTGCTTGCATTAGTGCTCTAAAACACAATAAGAAGTAACAATAATTCAGTAGGGAAGGAATAATTATAAAAGTTTACCTACATACTACTACATGAATAAATAGGGATGTTTGTATCATTAATACAAATAAATGATTCTTAATTCACTCACTCTTAAGGGAATAAAGTACGATAGTAAAATACGATACATATAATATATATATCGTATATTATATACACATAGCTGTGCGTGTAGTAGTGTTCTCGCCGCACGGCTTTAGAACGAAGTTTTCATTCTGTTTTGAATTTATTCTTGTGGTATGGAGATAGTTCTTATACATATATCATGCGATCTTTTTTAAATTCATTGTTATCGCTTATATAATATAATAAAAAGCTTAGTTGCATAATTATTTTATGCCGGTTATTTATCGCATTTTATAGTTATCTATATATCGTTACAATCACTAAGCTGTTTTTTTATTAACATGACTATGTTCAACGGGACTTACGAAAAGTAAGGCAATAATGACTAACGTGTAAGGATTTAGTACCTACTTAAAGTCATCATCAGCATCATAGTCATCAGCCTTTAGTGGTCCACTGCTGGACATAGGCCTCTCCTAAACGACGCCACGCCGACCGGTCCTGTGCCATCCGAATCCAGCGGTTTCCCGCTGCCTTGTTCAGGTCGTTCTTGTCGAAGGGCGGCCTGTGCTCATTTTTCCAAGTCGAGGTCTCCATTCGAGGAATTAAACTCAGATATATATAAAGGTATATATTATCTTCTACCAGCTTACCGCAAAACGTAACTATTCATTAAGATTCAGGAGTACGCAAACTTCAATTTCATTACTAGATATATTTTTTTCGAAAATCGCTTACAATATTAAATTACCCTTTTGTACAACGGAAGTTTCAGTTTGGTGGGGTATATATTTCTGAAAATATGTAATAAGACAAACTATCTACGTAAACAAGTTTCAAGTTGTCATATGCACATTTTTTTATATTTCACTAGTGGACGCCCGCTTCGCTCGCGTAGAATTAGACCGATTAACGACGTCTGCCCGCGTTCGGGTTGCCCACTTGACTTAAAAAACGGCAAAGTTTCATACTAATTTTGCACCCCCGTTTTACCCCCTTAGGGGCTGAATTTTCAAAAATACTTTCTTAGTGCTCCCTTATAAAAGGACTACTATGATTATGCTACGTTACTACACTACATATCCTTTTATACATATGCTACGTTATAAAAGGAACCCTTGTGCAAAATTTCAAGTTTCAAACCCTTATAGTTTAGGCCCTGCGTTGATATGTCAGTCAGTCAGTCAGTCAGTCAGTCAGTCAGTCAGTCAGTCAGTCAGCTTCTCCTTTTATATATACAGATTAGTAAATAGAATTTAGCTAAATTTAGATACAATTTTAAACAGGCAAACAAAAATTTAATTTGATCGTGTTCTGCTGCTTAGGAACACTGTACATCACATATATTATACAAAATATTTTTTTTGTTTCGTATGTTGAATTTCATTGTGGTTTAAATTTTGTTTGACAAAAAAAGGTTATCGATATAGGCAAGCCTCGGTTACTAGGCAACGCATAGTTATTAAACATTCTTAGCCGATTTTGGCTCGATTGTACAAAAAAGAATATTTTTGAACGTAACGGGTATCAACGAGTATGTCATAATAAGGTCGGTCAAGTTGGTGGTCACATTCAATAATAACGATCTTAGTTCGAATACCATAATATTTATCTTTATTTTATAACCAGATTCAAGCACCTACTTACTACCTTCCTACTGGCAAAATGAAAGGCAATGAACGAATAAAGAGGCACTCAAGTATTATACTATGATGTTTCTCAGAACATAAACATACGAGTAGGAGAAAGTTTATCCGGTCTTTTATTAATGAATCTGAATTTAAAAAAAAATACTCGTAGGTTCAACCATTCTCATCGTTTTATATAAGTATTTTTATTATCACTTTCATTTTGCGCACCCATATTTAAATCTATACCTATCCTGTTTACTTTTACTATTTTATTGTAATCAGCCACATAGTTTATTATTAAACAGAACAAAAGTGCATAGACCTGAGACCTGATAGATTTACTGGATACACGATTTGGTATGTCAACTCCATTTCATTTAAAATTGAGGAAACATACCGTTCTTGTTGTGCCGTTATGATTTCCATTTCCCCATTCGCCAATTTTAAATTTTTCAAAGGTTTCGGCGACCTTTTTATTCCTTTGCTCCAGACTCATTTTAGAAGAAAAAAAAATTAAACTGAGAGTTTAATGCACACAACCTTACTTTCCCGCCAACAAAAACAAGTGAATTCGAAAATTAATCGGTCAAGAGAAACGCGGCAGCACGCTCGGTGCAGTCGGTGTTGTGCAGAACACTGACAACATAAACATTAATGAAATGAATGTTGCTTTAGTGATTTTAGATTTAGATACAATTGTTGAAGGCCGTTAAACTAAACGGTAAGTAGATACAGTAAGTTGTTAGACAATCAATAAAATTTATTTGCCTGATTAGGTGACTGTGGTAAAGTTAAAAAATAATTATAAATTGTGTTCCGCATGAACATATTATTCTGTGAAACTATTATGTAAAACTATTATTTTGTATATACAAATATTATATTATTATACGTTTTATAAACAAATAATAGTGAGTGAAGCGTCCATAGGCCAATGGCTCGTTTCGATCCGATCGTGTGATTGACCGAGTTAAGCAACGATAGGTTTAATTGTTCTTAAAAACGTGCATATATTCACGGGATTCAATGGATTTTTAAATCAGACCGAAGCTGTTTTAAATTAATTTTGCTTTCTTCTTTTTTACGAAGTCTTACGTTGAGTATTTAAAACATATTTTTTAAAGAAACAAAATAACGCATCAAAATAGCACATATTTAAAAAAAAAACAACCATGGTGATTGATGACTACAAATTATATACTAGTACCATTTCTGCCGTGTAATAATTGTTTTTAAAGCAATTGTGGTCCGGTTGGAAAGGTGTGGATTCCGGTTACACTTCTTTAGAGGCGACCTTCTTAGTCCTCAAGGGTAGCAACACATCTGTGACTGACTTAGAACGAGACTCCTACTAACAAGTACTAACTGGACTATTACTAACACCAAATAACAGGACTAACTATCACTAACAGTCCCCAGTCCTCACACCTACTAACGAACTTACCAACTAATGTTCTAATTAACTTTCTCAACTAATTGGACTAACCATCCCAGTCCCTAATTGAGTCTTGTTCAAAGTCAGTCACAGTTGTCATGGGCGGCAGCGGATGGGTGGTGCTGCAAGCTCGTTTGCTATCCTGTATCCATAAAAAAAAAAAAAAAACACAAATCGTGTGAAGTATAGAATCGCATTGCATCGCGTCGCTACATGACACAGCTTACTAAATTTAGTTTTACACAATCTATATATATAAAAGGAGAAGGTGACTGACTGACTGACTGACTGACTGACATATCAACGCAGGGCCTAAACTATAAGGGCTAGAAACTTGAAATTTTGCACAGGGGTTCCTTTTATAACGTAGGGGAGCACTAAGAAAGGATTTTTGAAAATTCACCCCCTAAGGGGGTAAATCGGGGATGCAAAGTTAGTATGAAACTTTGCCGTTTTTGAAGTTAGTGAATGTCTAATTCCACGCGAGCGAAGCTGCGGGCGTCCACTAGTAATATTATAATAGGTACATTAAACGCACCTAACGTGTGCCGTGAATTGGTCCTACTTGTGACCGTGACGCGTGTCGAGTACCTACCTACTAAAAAAATATTAATATGTATATTTTTAAAATACATATTTTTTAATTAAACATTGTTTTAAATCAACCCTAGAGAAAGAAATTTTACGTAGTAATGGCAATTTACTTTATTAAATATGTATAAAATATACATTATATTTAAAAATACTTTTTCAAACAAAGCACCAAATAATTGATGATAGAAGAATTGTGAAAGATTAGATACAATAAGTATTGCTGTAAAGTCTTACTGCAAATGCCCTTCATGTTCATCATGACATATCAATATTGCTGATAAATAATCTGTTTTTATTCCATCATTTTATCAAATAAGTATATTTCCTACTCTTATCAAAATCTTGTTTTTTGCTTCTTCTATATCTCTAAAATTTCAGTGGACATATTTATCATATTTACTTTCTTCCCACCCACATTAAAGTTAACCCACAACTGTTGGATTTAAGATTTGATTAGATTTTTTAGTCTTAGTTCTGTGGATATACCGGGTGATTTAGGTGTGTCATCGACCCATACATGAAGTAGATGTCTATCAACTAATTGCACCACCTGCGCAGAGGCGCGTTAATTTTAGGCCCTACTTACTTGGTTCACCAACCATTTCCTTGCACCTTTATTGGGTTGACACTCCAAAATACAATAAGATTAGACAAATGCTTTTGTCATTAGTAAGACTTACCTAAACAGGTAACAAAATAAATACTTATCGTAAGTATTTTTAGCATATTTATAGAACTAGAGATAGCATATTTATAGAGCCCGCAGCTTCGCTTACAAGGATTAGATATACAACAAAAGTTTTGTTTATAGTTCCTGTCCTTCTCAAGGAAATAACCGGAAAAAAACTACTCACTGAAGTTCAAATAGAAGCGGTGTTAACTGGATAAAAGTTCATCTATCCATCCATCCTTCCTTCCATCTATCCATCCATCTCTAACTCTAAAAAGAAACTACCTACCTAGTAAGACACTTTAAAGATTTTTAGGAGTGCTTGAACATCCAACTTGCTTAAATCAATATTTAGGGCAAGCTGAGAAATTAAGCCTTAACTAATCCTCATTAATGTAGCTATCTAGTGCAGCTTCCAGAGATAAGCTTGTTTAAACAAACAAAAAAAAACAGAAATCTCTCCTGCTTTATAATATTAGCATAGATTTAGGTATGTTGTTTCCAAATATTAGTATAGATTTAGGTATGTTATTGCCAAATACTAGTATAGATTTAGGTATGTTGTTACCAAATATTTACTTGGAAATAACATGTTTAACTATAATAGTTACAAGCTTTGGCTCGCAGCTTCGCCCATAGAAAAAGCGTAATCAAGTTAAGAATTGGTGTCAGCCCCATCTGTTGGAGTTGTCCCAGACAACTTTCCAATAAACGTGTAAAACATCCCAAGGGAACAAATTTTTGGGATGAAAAGAATCCTTTGTTCTATTCTAGGTTATCGTCTACCTATATGCCAAGTTTAATCTAAATCTGTTTTGTACTTTTTGGGTGTTCAAGTACCAAATAACCAAACTTACAAACTTTCACTAATAGTAGTAGGATTTAGTGTCAAAATTATTGTAAAAACAATGGTGAGTTCATATATTTAAAATATGTGACTGGTTAAATCATTGTGTTTAATTGTTTTGTGTTTTCATGTTTAAATGCAAGATTCTATTGAAACTCTGAAAGATGATACTTTAATGAGAAAAATTTATCAGAAAATTTGTTCAACTTCACCAGGTATACATAGAGGTAATTAAAAGTAAATATATAGAAGTAACTAAGCCACCTCGCTCGTTGCCATAGTAATGGCTGAGGTAATGGTGATGGAGCAAGTGGTGCTGATACATCTTTGTACATTTGTATCAGAATAAATTCTATTTTACTACTGAATGCTTACAAAGTTTAGGATATCTCAGCTTTTTGTAAAAGCTCATCATAGAAGTCAATATAGTACAGCAAATAAAGGTGCAAAAAAAATTGTAACACCCATTTCAAGGATTTTCAATGAGCCATTAATATGCTATTTGCAATATTTTGCAATTGACTTTTAGGATATGAATGACAATGAGGAAGTTTTTATAGTAAGCACTATTGCAACTGTACGCAAGTAAAAAAAAAGATAAAAAAATTAAAAGGTAATTGTAATTTTATAAAGAAGGATATTGTAAGAAAGCTACTCACTGCTTTTAGCTTTTTTCGAGGTCTTGATGGTCCATCCATACTACAAGATAAATAATATACTAAAAGTACTTTTCTCGTACCTGTATTATGATGAACTGTTTTTATGTATAAATTGTATAGTAAGGATCAATTCATTGGAATAAAAGTATCTAATACAAACAACAATTCATCAAATAAGTAACAATTCATCAAAAAACAAAAATTAATTCAACATTCAAAGCATTTTTCAGTGCCAAAAATTAATTTAAACGTCATTTTCTTCATTTTAATTTGACAAGTTCACTGCACAGTTTGACACAGTGTTGCCAGTGGCAGATAGTCAAATGTAACATGAGACACCTCAAAAAGTTACATTTTCACGACAAAAGTTACATTTCCTTTTTATGTGGAAAACAACACTAATACTATAATTTGACACTTTATTACAAAAAACTTAAAATGTTTTCTGTCCCATTAATAAAGCTTCGAAAGAATCGTGATATTTTTTGATCAATTAATTGACTGATAATCCTAAAAAAGAAAAACATATAATTAATAATGTGAAAGATATACACCAACAAATTTAGAAAAGTATTTCAAAAGCTAAAATATAGGAAAATATTTAAATATTTTAATAAGTCCTAAAAGTAACGTAAAAGTTACATTTTGAGTCGTGTTACATGGAAGTTACATGAGAGGGTCAAAAGTAACGTAAAATGTAACAAAAGTTACATTCTGGCAACGCTGGTTTGACAACAGTTCAGACTAGGTAGAGATACTACGTATGACCACAAACTAGCTAGAGATACTACGTACGTATAACAAATGAATGAAGTGAGCCATAGAGTTAACAATAAACATAACAATACATAATAACGACTTAACATAACATAATAACATCGTTTAGTCACCAACGTGACGCCTAGTGGCTATCAAACTCACGAAGTTAAAAGCGATTCACGAAATTAAAATGTTACGGTGATGTAACGGTGAAGGACAAATCGTGAGGAAACCAGCATGTCTGAGAGATGTTCATCAAATCACGTCAAAAGCCGAATCCGCCATTTTGGATTACAAAATAAAATGTTATTCGTAATATGGCCCCTCCGAAAACCGCTATCATCATCTATAAAGATGTTTTGTATTAAATTGAGTTCTGTATCTTGAATCCTGAAATAAATCAAATGCTGTATTCATAATTGGTACCCTATAAATAATTCCGCCATTTAATCAAGTACCAAATCGCAATAAGAGCGAAAAACTCCTCGGACATAATTATAATATTAGTAAATAGTGGACGCCCGCAGCTTCGCTCGCGTAGAATTAGAGCCATGAACGACGTCTGCCCGCGTTCGGGTTGCCCACTTGACTTCAAAAACGGCAAAGTTTCATACTAACTTTGTACCCCCGTTTTACCCCCTTAGGGGGTGAATTTTCATAAATCCTTTCTTAGTGCTCCCCTACGTTATAAAAGGAACCCCTAACCCATAGAGTTTAGGCCCTGCGTTGATATGTCAGTCAGTCAGTCAGTCAGTCAGTCAGTCAGTCAGTCAGTCAGTCACCTTCTCCTTATAAATATATAGAAATAGGAGAATCCGAATCCGGAATCCGGTCGAGCGCTGCAATTTTTTTTTTCATTAAGTTCTTTGCCTTCGTAATAACACAATTATATATTATAGTCACCTCAATCTCAGTTCATAGACAGTCAATTAATACTACACGAAACAAAAAATTGTTAAGGTCTCTAAATAAACTTTGGAAACATAGTCATCTACAACATGATATTAAGTATGAAAGAGACACAGTTTTGCAGTTTAACCATAGATTTATTACTCTATTCTAGTTTAACAGTCTTTATATAGGTACACAGTATATAACAAAGTACTCTGTGGGTACACGCATAAATCTCTATGAACAAACTAACGTATGTAGTATCTCTACCGTATCTCTAGCTAGTTTATGTCTCTACCTAGTCTGTGCACACAACCACCGCCACGAACTGTCTGTCTGTCAGTCAGTTCGATTCGAGTTCTGTGGTCCTACTAATATATTATTCTGTCTGTGGTCATGGTCAGTGCAGTGCAGTGTCTGTCCCAGTCAGTCAGTGAAAAAGTCACCAGAAAATAATCAATGTGTTTGTAAACTAAAATTATTTATTTTTATCATTTATCATTATTGAATTGCAATTACTTTGAAACATTTTTGAGAGAGGCGTTCATATAAGAAGCAATCGTGTTGAGCTGGGGTGGAAATATAATGCCTTCGGTCACGTCGACGACGGCTGAAGAGCAAAATGATTCCGATCAAAAAATGTGGAATGCTCTTAAAAGATACATTATACGGGAGAGGCAAAGGAAAAAAGAAGGTACTATACACTAAAACAAATAATTTTAAATAATTTAATTTCTATCTAATCATTTTCTTCCATAATTATGTATACAGACATGTTTGTTTTGGAGAGTCGTGGTACTGCTGCATAGTTCAATCAAATTCTTTCTGGTCCCAATAAGTCATCTCTATAATGGTATAAGTATTTTTAATGAGTAAACGGAAAAATGCGTGAAATTTTTTTTAGAGTATGAAGCAGAGGTGGAAGAGGAAAGATTGAGAAAAGAACGTGAAGCCAGAGAGAGACAAGATGTTATGACGCTAGGTAGGTGTACACTTTCTTCAACTGACTATACCATGTCCAATGTCAGCCAGCACACTCCTAGAATTAACTTTTTTAAAACAAAACTATCCTGCATGGACATGAGAACAACTATGATTAAACATGTGTTTAGTTGCGACTGTTACAAGTTTTAATAAACTTTTTAGAAACTTTTAGATTACTCTAGGCTTTTTTTGTGGATTGAAAAGAGGGAAACTCAACATATTATCTTAAAACTTAAAACATATTATCTCAAAAAACAGCCTAATTTTGGGGATGTGTCGGTGTCTTATAAAAGTTGACTATGTTACTAAACTTATGCATGCATAGAACATGCATGCATAAGTTTAGCCTTTTTAAACTTGTGTGAGTTTTATTTTACTATACAATTGTTTGAAAGTCCATTGTAGTATTTAATTTACACTCCAGAGGAGACTAAAGAACAGATTGACCAGTTGGAACAGAAGTTGAAGCAATTGGAAAAGGAAAAACAGCAGTTATTCATGCAGTTGAAAAAAGTTCTGAATGAAGACGAAATCAGAAAGAGGCAACAACAAAAGGAAACTAAGTGAGAGTTACCAAAATTATTTGTTGGTCTAGGCTAGCATAACATTTGTTGCAAATATTATCAAAATCAATTAAAAATTGGTTTTTCTCAGGCAATTTTTATATGTCCCTTTCACTGGCTCACTATTAAAATGGGTCTCCTCTCGCAAAGAAAATAGTATGGTCATATTCCACAACCCCAGTCAAAGGCAGATTGATAGACTGCCTTTTAAATCATTATGGAGATCTCTCAGGCTTAGTTATCCGTCAATATTGTTCACCAAAGATTGATATTCATCTAGAACTAAACAATAAAATGTATATATATATTGTATTGCATTGTACTGTACTCTTATCTGCAACAAATGTAGTATATAATATTATATTCAGTTATTTAGGATGTCTATAATTTAAATTTGTAGTGATGCTTTCAGCGAACAAATGCAACAGATGAAGATGCCAATGGGCAACATCCCAATGCCTATGTTTCAAATGCCGCCATCATCTGGCCAGAACGAGCCCCCACCCTCTCAGGGCAGGCCACCGCCACTCACCTCCCACATGTTGAATAAGGTATACTATTTTATTAATTATGCTTCCCTGCGACCCATAGACATCCCACTGCTGGGCACGGGTTTCCCCCACAGACACTGCTGTGGGAGGTCTAGAGCATACTCCACCACGCTGCTCCAATGCGGATTGGTGAAGGGGTTAGTGGCCAACCAAGTGTTGAATGTTCTCAAGCCACCCGAAGGTCTTCGACAAAGCTTAACGATTGTTTTCACCATTGAAAACAACCGGGACCGACGGCTTTACGTGCCCTCCGAAGCACGGTAGCCTTCATGAAATTTTGCCACTAGAGGTCACCCATCCACAAACCGACCGCGCCCGTCGTTGCTTAACTCTGTCGATCACATTGAAATGATGTGAGCCATAGAGCTTTGGACGCTACTAACATTTATGTTAGTATAATTCTAAGTTAACATGTACTATTTCAGCAAACAATAGTCCGTGGGCCTATGCAGTCTGGTGTGAAGCGTCCCCGCAGCCCGTCCCCCTCGTATGCGATGTATGCTCACCGGATGCACCAACAGCCAATGAAACACCAGGCCGTTTATCCTGATCACAGTGAGTTTGGTGCTATAGAGCGTAGATTATTTCATAACGACTAATTGGAAATAAAGGAACTATTGCCTGGAAACCTTTGACCTGTTTGGTGACGCCGTGAAGGCCAGTAGGGCCAACAGCAAGGCCGAAAAAAACTAGGAAAAACGAAACGAAAAACAGGTTGTAGGGGGGAAGTATATACAATATTTTAATAGTAACTAAATGAATTATTAGACAATATTTTTGAAGTAGTTAATTTTATATTGCATTTCTTAACATAGACATAATGAAGAATGCATGTAACATTACATAGGTTGAATCCTTGTTCTGGAGATGCTGTAAAGGCCATTTGAGTCAACTGAAAGTCAGGTCTCATTGTTGTTCTGTATGTATACAAACAACAATGCTATACAATTTACATGTTTTAATAATTTGGTTAACAATTATAATCTGTGATGTCAAGTATTAAGTTTATGTTGTATTTGAATATTTTTTTACTATGGCATCAAGGAGATTTTTTTTTTTTTTTTCAAAATAGTTGGTATAGCAAATGTGTATTACATCAAGATTTTTTTTTTTTCAAAATAGTTTGTATAGCAAATGTGTATTAATGTTTTTGCAGAAGTAGAGGACGGGCGCATGGGCCGACAAATGGCCCGCGCGGTGCTATGGAACAGTGAGTTGATCCGAAACTTGCTCACTAGGTGGCATCATTGTAGCTTTAGTTCATGCTTCAGTTTTCTCCCTTTTACCCCTCCTAACTTTTAGGTGGTAGAACCTATGTAGAGTTGTCCTGGGCCACCACCGCACACATTTCGGCCTAGTGTTAGATGTGGTTGCCAGTTACACTTTTCTAAAGCCATCTTATAGGTACCAATGCATCCGTGACCAACTTAGAATGGGTCTCGTACTAACTGGGCTATTAATACTAACTTACAATCCCTGCTCATTCTCATACCTACTAACGATCTGACCAAATAATGTTCTGTATACATATATATTTTTCCGGGATGAAAAGTATCCTATGTGCCAAATTTCATCTACGTTTTTGGGCTCCATGTCTAAATAAATTTTAAATTACACTTACCCCTTCAGATATTTTGTCAAAATATTGATATATTATGTATAGGTATATACCCGTTTTAATATGTATGTCATTATATATAATTAGTTAATAACAAGTAGTTAATAACTATATTAATAACATGTTAATAAGCTAACTACTTGTATATAGAGCTGCACTACGAGTAACTCCATCAGTCTCATTCTGAGTCTTGTTCAAAGTTTGTCATTGTCAGAACTTTTGGCGGCAGCGGATCGGTGGTACATGCTGGAATGCTATCCCATATCAATAATTCATCCATTTTATTTCGTAGTCTTAAGTCTGCAAGAAGACAGCAGTCTTATTTTAAATCATATTTTATTATTTTGATTATCTTACATTTATTCCTTCGGTTTCTGTGTGCAGTCTTCCTAGTTGTATTAGTTCGCGCTTGGTTTTGTGGTAGTATGTAGAAATTATGTGATTTTGATAGCTTTTTCTTTGAATAAAGTAACACTTAGTAGACATTTTCGCAGTGTGCTGTGCAATTACTGCAATTGCGTAAAAGTTTTCATGAGATGGCCATAATGGCATTGTCAAATTGACAGATTTTGTATGGATCTGACACGTGTCTGACATAATGTTTCATCGTCCAATATAAAAACTTTTACGAAATTGCCCGGCTGGTCTACAGATTCATTCGACTTGTTATGAGAGCTATTATCGGAGCGCTCAGTTTTAAGATTTTATACATCTATCTACTAACACAATATGTATTCAACAATGTCAAAAATAAATGATAATTATTATAAGGTAAACGCATCTGCATACAACAATTGTTTAAAACCGAACCAAATTCGGTGCATTCTCGTCCTACTGAGCATTTCAAGTTAGATAAACAAGTAGCTCATACGACCGCTCCACCAACGAGATCCAGAAATGAAAATAAAAGCTGCATAAAAATTAAAACACACTTCAATATTGTATATTGCGTATATCCATGTATACTCGCTCGTGCCCTATCAAATCACATTGATTGTGTTAGTTCCAATTGTTAAAATATTTCTGTTTGTTAAAGTATTTCTTTTATTAGCTGTCTGAAATATTTGGCAGGGAGTTTTTTATACCACTTTTTTCACTTTCATATTAAGGTCGTGAGTACGGATACCACTCATCACTACCAAGAATTTGTCGCGTGAAATCGAAAATTTCGAGTCATGAAATGTTCAATACACAATCACTCATCTTCTTCTTCTTCTTTGCACATTCCCACTTTAGGTAGGGTCGGCTCTCTTTTAGTTTGCGCCAATACACAATCACTACTTATTGTAATTTAAACTAAACTTAACTAACTAAATTTACCTATCGCAGAATCGTCGCAATACGGTTCGAGCGTGAGCGGTTCGGGCGTCTCGTCGGGCTACTACGCGATGCCCACGTCTGGGGTAGTGGGCGTGGTACAAGAGCGGCCGCCACCGCTGCTGTACGCGCATCACGCGCACACGCCCCATACACCCCACACTCCGCACCATACCAACTTGATGTATGCGCCCGCGCCGCAGCCACAAATGTATCTGGACATGCTGAAGAACAGGGATGGGCAGCAACACCAGGAGCCTAAGAAGGAACCACAGGTGTGTATGAAATCTATCAATCTACCAGCCTCTTAAATGGTATCTTGCTTCACTTGGTCCTGTGTCCCCTGCGCCACGCCACGGTACATTTTACAAATTACAAACCTAAACGGCCTTTCGCCTTCAATGTTGTGTAAAAGCCGACACCACTAAGTCACATCATTAAGGTTGCCATAGCATTCTATGCGGTAAATGGTAGAGCCAATATAAGAACCTTTAAAGCTGTAACGGTCTGTAAAATATCAATATTGTCTACCCTAATTTGGACCCTCCGGGCATGGCCGGGCATACCTTGGCGGTAAATGTACCGCATGCATACCAGCACAGCCGGCAGTGCTTGTTATGTCCGAAGACTAAAACCCGCCTTCAGGCTCTGGTCTAATGGCCCCTAAGCCGACATCGGAGACGACCCCGCTTGAAGGGGCGGGGCACAAGCGGGGCTTCCTAGGGATCTAAAGCGCAGAAGAAATGTGTACGGTCTATTTGTAAGCTGCAGTCAACAGAAACATGTAAGCCCCACTTCATTAAACTTAATATACTTACTTTACCATCAATTTATATATATGAAGTAGCAATTATGGTAAAAACCAATCTCAATAGTTACGAAACTTATGGGACCAATAATTTACAATAAACTACCTGTTTATATAAAACAAGAAAACACTTATAATTTTAAGAAGACCCTAAGGACGTATTTATTAGGTAAAGCATTTTATTCGATTAAAGAATTTCTGGGCGATAACATAAAATGACATTGTGCCATTAAATTAGTTTAATATTGTGTATTTCGGGTATTCTTAAAATAAAATGAATGTAATAATTATAATTATTATCTGTAATATAGCTTTAGATGTCTTTGCATGCCTTATGGGCTAGGATAAGAGGACAAATTGTAACTTGCTTTGTATCTACCTAATTACCTTATCCTGCAAAATAAAGATGATTTGATTGATTTGATTTGATCTACGCTCGAAGGGGGGGGGGGGGGGGTCTGCACTTCTCCATATAATCGAAATATATCTCCATAGATCGAAAGTTTTTGCTTCACGTATTAATGTAATGATGCTCGACTCAGGTGCTGATCGGGCTGAGCGAGGCGCAGCACCCGGCGGTGAGCAGCGGCGTGGTGTACGCGCAGCCGCCCGTCAGCCGCCACCTCGCCATCCACCCGCCGCAGCACCCGCCCATGCAGGTACCACCGGCGGGGGATAGTTGTGTTGACTCGCAGGTGCTGATCGGGCTGAGCGAGGCGCAGCACCCGGCGGTGAGCAGCGGCGTGGTGTACGCGCAGCCGCCCGTCAGCCGCCACCTCGCCATCCACCCGCCGCAGCACCCGCCCATGCAGGTACCACCGGCGGGGGATAGTTGTGTTGACTCGCAGGTGCTGATCGGGCTGAGCGAGGCGCAGCACCCGGCGGTGAGCAGCGGCGTGGTGTACGCGCAGCCGCCCGTCAGCCGCCACCTCGCCATCCACCCGCCGCAGCACCCGCCCATGCAGGTACCACCGGCGGGGGATAGTTGTGTTGACTCGCAGGTGCTGATCGGGCTGAGCGAGGCGCAGCACCCGGCGGTGAGCAGCGGCGTGGTGTACGCGCAGCCGCCCGTCAGCCGCCACCTCGCCATCCACCCGCCGCAGCACCCGCCCATGCAGGTACCACCGGCGGGGGATAGTTGTGTTGACTCGCAGGTGCTGATCGGGCTGAGCGAGGCGCAGCACCCGGCGGTGAGCAGCGGCGTGGTGTACGCGCAGCCGCCCGTCAGCCGCCACCTCGCCATCCACCCGCCGCAGCACCCGCCCATGCAGGTACCACCGGCGGGGGATAGTTGTGTTGACTCGCAGGTGCTGATCGGGCTGAGCGAGGCGCAGCACCCGGCGGTGAGCAGCGGCGTGGTGTACGCGCAGCCGCCCGTCAGCCGCCACCTCGCCATCCACCCGCCGCAGCACCCGCCCATGCAGGTACCACCGGCGGCGGGATAGTTGTGTTGACTCGCAGGTGCTGATCGGGCTGAGCGAGGCGCAGCACCCGGCGGTGAGCAGCGGCGTGGTGTACGCGCAGCCGCCCGTCAGCCGCCACCTCGCCATCCACCCGCCGCAGCACCCGCCCATGCAGGTACCACCGGCGGGGGATAGTTGTGTTGACTCGCAGGTGCTGATCGGGCTGAGCGAGGCGCAACACCCGGCGGTGAGCAGCGGCGTGGTGTACGCGCAGCCGCCCGTCAGCCGCCACCTCGCCATCCACCCGCCGCAGCACCCGCCCATGCAGGTACCACCGGCGGGGGATAGTTGTGTTGACTCGCAGGTGCTGATCGGGCTGAGCGAGGCGCAGCACCCGGCGGTGAGCAGCGGCGTGGTGTACGCGCAGCCGCCCGTCAGCCGCCACCTCGCCATCCACCCGCCGCAGCACCCGCCCATGCAGGTACCACCGGCGGGGGATAGTTGTGTTGACTCGCAGGTGCTGATCGGGCTGAGCGAGGCGCAGCACCCGGCGGTGAGCAGCGGCGTGGTGTACGCGCAGCCGCCCGTCAGCCGCCACCTCGCCATCCACCCGCCGCAGCACCCGCCCATGCAGGTACCACCGGCGGGGGATAGTTGTGTTGACTCGCAGGTGCTGATCGGGCTGAGCGAGGCGCAGCACCCGGCGGTGAGTAGCGGCGTGGTGTACGCGCAGCCGCCCGTCAGCCGCCACCTCGCCATCCACCCGCCGCAGCACCCGCCCATGCAGGTACCACCGGCGGGGGATAGTTGTGTTGACTCGCAGGTGCTGATCGGGCTGAGCGAGGCGCAGCACCCGGCGGTGAGCAGCGGCGTGGTGTACGCGCAGCCGCCCGTCAGCCGCCACCTCGCCATCCACCCGCCGCAGCACCCGCCCATGCAGGTACCACCGGCGGGGGATAGTTGTGTTGACTCTCAGGTGCTGATCGGGCTGAGCGAGGCGCAGCACCCGGCGGTGAGCAGCGGCGTGGTGTACGCGCAGCCGCCCGTCAGCCGCCACCTCGCCATCCACCCGCCGCAGCACCCGCCCATGCAGGTACCACCGGCGCGGGATAGTTGTGTTGACTCGCAGGTGCTGATCGGGCTGAGCGAGGCGCAGCACCCGGCGGTGAGCAGCGGCGTGGTGTACGCGCAGCCGCCCGTCAGCCGCCACCTCGCCATCCACCCGCCGCAGCACCCGCCCATGCAGGTACCACCGGCGGGGGATAGTTGTGTTGACTCTCAGGTGCTGATCGGGCTGAGCGAGGCGCAGCACCCGGCGGTGAGCAGCGGCGTGGTGTACGCGCAGCCGCCCGTCAGCCGCCACCTCGCCATCCACCCGCCGCAGCACCCGCCCATGCAGGTACCACCGGCGGGGGATAGTTGTGTTGACTCGCAGGTGCTGATCGGGCTGAGCGAGGCGCAGCACCCGGCGGTGAGCAGCGGCGTGGTGTACGCGCAGCCGCCCGTCAGCCGCCACCTCGCCATCCACCCGCCGCAGCACCCGCCCATGCAGGTACCACCGGCGGGGGATAGTTGTGTTGACTCGCAGGTGCTGATCGGGCTGAGCGAGGCGCAGCACCCGGCGGTGAGCAGCGGCGTGGTGTACGCGCAGCCGCCCGTCAGCCGCCACCTCGCCATCCACCCGCCGCAGCACCCGCCCATGCAGGTACCACCGGCGGGGGATAGTTGTGTTGACTCTCAGGTGCTGATCGGGCTGAGCGAGGCGCAGCACCCGGCGGTGAGCAGCGGCGTGGTGTACGCGCAGCCGCCCGTCAGCCGCCACCTCGCCATCCACCCGCCGCAGCACCCGCCCATGCAGGTACCACCGGCGGGGGATAGTTGTGTTGACTCGCAGGTGCTGATCGGGCTGAGCGAGGCGCAGCACCCGGCGGTGAGCAGCGGCGTGGTGTACGCGCAGCCGCCCGTCAGCCGCCACCTCGCCATCCACCCGCCGCAGCACCCGCCCATGCAGGTACCACCGGCGGGGGATAGTTGTGTTGACTCGCAGGTGCTGATCGGGCTGAGCGAGGCGCAGCACCCGGCGGTGAGCAGCGGCGTGGTGTACGCGCAGCCGCCCGTCAGCCGCCACCTCGCCATCCACCCGCCGCAGCACCCGCCCATGCAGGTACCACCGGCGGGGGATAGTTGTGTTGACTCGCAGGTGCTGATCGGGCTGAGCGAGGCGCAGCACCCGGCGGTGAGCAGCGGCGTGGTGTACGCGCAGCCGCCCGTCAGCCGCCACCTCGCCATCCACCCGCCGCAGCACCCGCCCATGCAGGTACCACCGGCGGGGGATAGTTGTGTTGACTCGCAGGTGCTGATCGGGCTGAGCGAGGCGCAGCACCCGGCGGTGAGCAGCGGCGTGGTGTACGCGCAGCCGCCCGTCAGCCGCCACCTCGCCATCCACCCGCCGCAGCACCCGCCCATGCAGGTACAACCGGCGGGGCGGCGGGATAGGCCTAGCCAATGACCCAAGCCTCATCATCATCATCATCATCAACAGCCTTGGTCCACTGCTGGACATAGGCCTCTCCTAAACGACGTTTTAAGAAATTAAATGTCACTTGCTATAACGGTGAAGGACACATCGTGAGGAAACCTGCATGCCTGAGAGTTCATCATAATGTTCTCGAAGGTATGTGAAGCCTGCCAATCCGCACTTGGCCAGCGCGGTGGACTAAGGCCTAATCCCTCCCATTCTGAGAGGAGACCCGTGCCCAACAGTGGGACGTCTATGGGTCGCAGCGAAACGACGTTACTCCGACCGGTCCTGTGCCTTCTGAATCCAGCGGTTTCCCACTGCCTTCTGTCGTCTGTCCACCTTGTCGAAGGGCGGCCTGTGCTCCTTTTTCCAAGTCGAGGTCTCCATTCGAGGACTTTTCTTCCCCACCGGTTATCAGCCCTGCGAACGACGTGGCCTGCCAAGCCTCAAGCCAATGATTATGGGGTTATCGCGATATATCGGTTTTGGTTGGTCGTCCGAAAGCAACGCGCTTGTCGTGAAAGGCAACTAAAAGGAGACTGTTAGGGTTGCGGGTAGTAAGAGTGGTAGATCTAATCCATCTAATATTATAAATGCGAAAGTAACGCTGTCTGCCTGTCTCGATTTTACTACTGGTCCGATTTTAATGAAATTTGGTACACAGATAGTCTGGAGCCTGAGAAAGAACATAGGCTACTTTATAAAAAGTGTTGTAAAGGGGTGAAAACGGGAGTGAAAGGTTGTATGAAAGTATTGTCATTTTCAGAACTAGAAGCATAAAATTTATATTTTATGCTTCTATACGAGCCCTCCACCATAAACCATAAAATAAACCACAGTCTACGATTTAATAAGTCGTAGGAATTGACTGGTAAATAATTTCAAATTTTGACATTAGCATCTGTCAGTCTTTGTATACGGATATTTGGATGGGACGGAATATAGTAACACAAATGATCTGCAGTCATCACATGCCTTTTGAACGTTGCCCCTGCCCCTTTCCCGCTACATAGTTATTTACACATGTTAAAAAATCTAACTTTATTTCCAGACGGCGAAACCAGGGAGTATAACTCAAGGCTACCCGGTGCAACAGTCCAATCCCAATGTACAGAACCCCAACATGTACCCAAACAGACATCGTTACTGATTGTACACCCGGTCTGTTGGAAACAACGACCACGCATTTCGAAGAAGTTTTGTATTGAGAAAAACTCTGAACTAAGTTATTTGTGAAATAGTGAGTGGTATAACTCGTTAATTTGTGTGGACACATCATAAGTGGGATTTGTAATTATAAATTTTGTAAAATTTAAGACCTGTTTTGCTGAGTTCCCGAATGCCTAATGCTTTAAATATAAGGCGTTATTATTATCAATTAGGTTTGGCATTCTAATCGAGAATTTCTGGAGCTTTCTATTCAGAAGTACAAATCTGACCTCGAGTCTTCCTTTTTGCTGTGTGGTTTTGAGAACAAAACCTGTGCTTACGTAGCCTAACGCAAATAATATCTTAAATATCTCATAGCAATTATGTTTATTCGTTTATGCCACATTGTCAAAACCAATTAATGTACATAACATATTATTACAAGAACGATATTCGTTTGTGACGTTTTTTACGTATATCTTTCTTACAGACAGTGAAACTAACATTTTGAGTATTCACTTATAAACCACCCTTTAAGAATAATAAGAAACAATAAACTTGAAAACGAAATCGAATATGATTTATAAGTAGAGGGAAATAATTATCGAAAAATAAAATTTGTTACTACAGAGTTATATAGTGTATATTTTATTGTATGAATCAGCAAATATTGTATTCTTGTACTTGTACAAATATGTAAATATTAGTTAAGGCGACTAAATTAAGAATAGTTTATTTTATCTGAGCTTATTTTAAACGAGCCTGACACAATTTATTATAAATTATATTACTTATCTGTAAAAAGTACAAGACATGATTGTTCATAATTATGAAATGGATTTTTTTTTAAGAAAAGCAGTAATTTAGTCTCTTGATGATGATATTAAATATAATAAATTTATAGAAAAATTTAATGTATTATAAAAAATAAAAGAGCTTTTATTGAGAGGTTCTTCATCGGAACCAAACCTTGGCTTAAAATGGAGTCGTATAGAAAGCATCTATAAAAAAGTCCAGTTATAGGAACTGACAACCAGTAAAATTTTAATTCCATAGAAAATGAGAAAATGGTTCTAAGCTTCCAAAACTTGAACCAAATCAATTAACAAGCATTGCATGTGAAATAAAAATTGTAACAAAATGTTTTTTTTTCTTTTCTTCTTAGTCAATTTACTAAAACATATTCTAAATTGACTACCAACTTATTGTTTAGCATTTTCTTTCCGTTTTAATATGGTGTCTGGTGTCATAAGATTATGTTAAATAGGTACCA
Organism: Carterocephalus palaemon; assembly: GCA_944567765.1. Lineage (NCBI taxonomy): Eukaryota > Metazoa > Arthropoda > Insecta > Lepidoptera > Hesperiidae > Carterocephalus > Carterocephalus palaemon. Next base: position 4,000,872 of record OX155643.1, on the reverse strand, counting down.
ACTATAAACCAGAATTAGTACCGTGACTAACAGTACATACATCCGTCATACAAGGTATTAAGAAAATTGTATAATAGTTTATTCTGTAAATATAATAAAATCCTATTGAATAACATCACTATGTTTAATTTTTTATTAAAGCTTGAACCCATAGGCGTTCCATTGATAGGCACGGGTCTTTCCCCCAGCCACAGCTGTTGAGGTAAAGCTAGAGCATACTTAACCATGCTACTCCAATGCGGATTGGTGGAGGGGTGGGGTAAGTGGCCAAACCAGTGTTGAATGGTCTGAAGCCACCCGAAGGTCTTCGACATGTTACCTGATGTATTTGAAGGAAAACAACTAGGGAATAGGAATACATATCAGGCATGCGCCTGATATTCCTCCATGTATTCGAAGGTACAGGAAGTTTGCTAACTGTACCTACCTACTTGGCTAGCGTGTTGAACTGTGGCATTGCCTATCATATTCCGAGAGTTCCTCTCGGTGCCAAGCAGTAGGACAAGTAACGTTCACGACCGTTTCTACCTACCTACTAGAAACTACAACTGATATTTACTCGTAAGTCTTTTTTAATATAAATATCTGTTTCATATTACAGCAAACAAAGAGCCAATGAGTTTTCTAACTTACCGCGGCCAGTTCGGGAGGAATTTGAAATTGCCAGCGAAAGCTTGAATGAAGCAGGCGGGGGAGAAAGTATGGGGCGATACGGGGTTGGGGTAAGGGTGGCAAGATGCGCTTCAGCGTGACCTGCAAGTAGGTCGTCAGTCGTGTTCGATCGATGCACCCCTGCATCATCAAGCCTCAATCCCTCTACGCTGATTGCTGTGAATTACTAATAGGGAGGTGTTGGATTATAAATAAAATTATAGTATATAATAGGTACCTTCACTTCGCGATAGTCCTGACTTGTGTTGTCGCGGAAACACAAAAATCACAATTTAATATCCTTGATCCGAGCACAAATAATTTTAGTGAAAACAATATCAAACCTGGCCAGGATTCGAAGCCGGAACCCGCGGTTCGACAGTACCTACACCACAGAGTTACACACTCAGTACCGCGCCACAGAATCATCATTATTTATTCAAAATTTTTCATGTGAATATAGCAAAAGAACATAACGTATTATCCGACTTTCGATGGATGTTGTCGATAAAAATTGTTGTTAACTTCATACATTTAAATAATTTTAAAAAAGAGCGGAAGAATTATCTTCTATAGGTAGGTATTGTTGTTACTAGACTGTATATCTAACCGGCTCCTACCTCAGTATAACTACAGGAACCTAGATATTTACAAAAACAATATTTCTCTTGGAAAAAATGAAACACTCTTTATAAAGAATGAAACACTTTACTTTTACACATTTTACCACTAAACTTTTTCTCTCTCTCTTCAGCAGTCATTAGGCTACTGCTGGACATAGGCCTCACAGGTAATCAGGCCACTTGATGGCAAGTGGTCACCGTCGCCTATGGACATGTGCGCAGGGCCATCACAGGTGCGTTGCCTGCCTTGAAGCGGTTTTAATCTTTCTTGAAGCGCTCCATGTCGTACGAGAAGCGCACGATAGTTGTAGGCCAGGAGTAGTTTCGGTATGAACGAAACTTCAAACCTCCGCGTGTAATGAGATAGTTGAATTAGGTTGGTGATATTAGGTTAAGTAGTTTCTTTGAACCTCTAATCAACAGCCTAAAATATAAATTTTTCGCTTTTAATTCTGAAAATTACAGTACTCTCATACACCCTTTCATCTCTCTTTTCAACCCTTTACAACACTTTTTTCCAATTAAAAAGTAGCCGTTGTCCTTTCTCAGCCTCTAGACTATCTGTGTACCAAATTTCATTTAAATCGGTTCAGTAGTTTTGGCGTGAATGCGAGACAGACAGACAGAGTTTTATAACACATATTAAGTATGGAAGTATGGATTATTTCTATACAAAGCAAAGCAATTCAGATCGTCAGTTCGATTCAGTCTGTATTTGTCTGGTACAAATACAGAAATGAAATAAAACTCACATACCTTTCGTATCGGAAAGTAACCAAATATGGAATAGTATAGCAAATACGGAATCTATTCTGTATTGCAGTACCTAGGACATACGGCAAATTTTGATATTATGGGTTACTATTCCTTAATTGGCTACTTTCCTGTAGGTACTAAATTGAGATTGATGTATTGCTTTTAATAAAATTAATTCAATTCTTATTTCTTTGGTAAATAAATATCTTTGTCCGCCTACGAATTTGCCAATTTAAATTTAAAATTCAACCTTATGTTAGTGAAGATAAACTTGGAATTAGTATGGTGATACTGCAAGTGCGTTATCTTTTGATTTCGTCGAAATTCTATTTGTTAATAGTGCGCATGCGTAGCCCTATCGACCTATCCCTTCCTGAACCGGATAGTGCTTACAGGACTCTAATAAAGGGTGGGATCGGTTTTACTATTACACCCTCCGCCGATGTAGGGTAGGTATCATCTTACGTAAGAGAATCCTTTGTGAAATCTAAATGACCTAAATTAATCTTATTAATCTACTTATAGTAAACTCGTATGTAAATCTTAATGTCTGCAAGTATACTTACTGTGGTCACAAGCTTCATAAATGTAAAGTCATAAAATTTGGTCAGTTTCGGCATGTACGAGTACCTACCTATCATTTGTCTAATAATAGTCAGTTACTTATGTAAGTAATAAATTATTTAATGTAAACGTCGCTGTTAGTAGACTGAATACTGACCAAGTCTATTTTAGTCGTTGCATCGGTTCCGCCAACTATAACTTTAGCTTCCTAACTAGCACTGATTACTCACCTCCAATCCAACTGTTTAGCGGGGAAATGTTGCGTGTATTTTTAGAATATGTAATCAACCATTGAAATGTACATTTCGCAATACTGTCTATTACGAGTAATTTTAACAAAAATCTGTATGGTGTTGCTAGGTGGAGACGGGTTGACGGTATTGGTTACAGGAGCAGGTGATGCTGGGCTGAAAATGAACTGAAGTGGTGTGCGGAAGAGATCATGCTGGAAGAATATATCAGAATAAAATATTCAAATAACTGAATATTCTATTGTGATTATATTCTTCCAGTGTATAAACACTGTAATTGAACAAATAAATAAAAAATACATTGAAATACATAAAAAATCGATTGAAAAGGCACTCAGCTATGACCAAAGCGAACTACGAATGCTGATTTTCAGGGCGACCCCGCGTTTTGATCGCTACTAGCCACCTCCGAGCGCACGCCAGACGATAACAGCAGGTTGCCGTAGACCCGTAGTAGGCTTGGATACCATCATCATCAATTGCCTGAATATAATACCTAAATCTAAAAATAATACCTTGTCTACATAATTTCTAAAACATCCATAACGTCGTCCAACTTCATTCACCGCCAAAACTTGATGTAAAAAAGCGTTGGTTTCACAAGTACCTAACCCTCCCATGCTAATACTATTATGGAACATATGCGATTCCCCTACATTATCTCCGGACTAATACTAAACAGTGCGTCGTGGGTATACTACGTCCCCGACGCACTGCCAAGGTCGCATCGATCTGAGGGCGGGGGCATCGAGCAGACTGGTTACTGGTGGCATTCCCATAGATAAAAGTATATAACGAAACGTAGGCTTGTCGCTGCTCTGTTTTTTTAGATCGTATAAACGCCCAACTACGCATTTGTTCCAGAAAACAGCTTCAAAGTAAAATAGAAGCAGTATTTTTATGCGAACGACTTCCTTTGAACATCTTTGGTATGTTTGACATTCGACTGGTATTTAAGCTGCTGCTGCAACCCATAGACGTCCCACTGCTGGGCACGGGTCTCCACCAGATTTGTCTGCAAATTTGCGAGAGTTCTAGAGCATTCTCCATCACGCTGCTCCAATGATATGAAAGTGGATTGGTGGTATTATTGGCATCTTTTGCGTATATTTCTTTGTTTCGGTAATTTTTATTTTATATTAATTTAATTCTTTTTGTTGCTTAAATTTTATTTAGAAGTATTTAAGTACATTTACTGAAATGACTTGATTTTGCGTTTTAACAGCGACACGACAGTCATAGTCTCAAGTGTTTTCATCGCGGGGAAAGTGTTGATGGAACCTAATTGACTATCAAAGCTGACAGCGAAGTTTATTACTTTACCGCATGTTTTTATGAGGATTGTTGTTAAGTTGTGCTCCTCCCTGCTTGATATTGTCAGATATCTGTGGCTAAACTACATTTGAGTCCTTTAAAAGTACTTCACATTTTCGATGTTTACTCTTAATGACAGTTTTATAGGTACATATTTCTTGATAATGTACGCGTAAGTATGCATTTACAAATTGTTTTTTTTTTTTCTTTCAAAGTCGATGGGAATGTTGGTGAATTAGTTCCCTACGTTTAAGGCCTGTTCAGTTGTGAAGCTAATTGGTTGTAGTTGAAGAACTTGTTGCCAATTGTAGTCAAAGAAAAACTCAGCTCCAAGTACGTGAGGTGGTTGTTATATTATTCTAATTTTCAACACAATACATCGCGGTTCAGATTTCTGGAACAGTATCACGGAGTCGTTTCGTTAGGTAATGTTTCTCGAAAATGGAGGGCTTTGACCTGTGAGGTGTCTGACACTAACGCAAGCGCTCTGTTGCGGAATATTGTGAATGAAACTTACTTAAGGACCCAAAATACTACTTATACTACTATAGACTCCTCGCTTTAAGTCGAGCAAAAGATACGTTGCTAACCTTGACGACTAATGGTCGACACTAAAAAATGAAGACCACGATTTCCAGCCGGATTTTACACGGCCAAAATGGTATGTAGATACCATTTCTTGATACCTTGGATGGTGCTGGTACTTCCCTGGAACAGTTCTAAAAGAACATAAATAAGTTTCATATACAATCTGACTCAACATGTTAGTAAGAGTCTCGTTCTAAGTCAGTTCATTTGTAGTAGGTACGTTGTTAGGTACTTATACTCGTAGATGCGATTCACCCTTCAGGATTATGATAGTCGCCTCTAAAGAAATTTAATTTGACCATAGACATATTTAAATATGTCTGGATCTGAGATCTATTATTTTAGCATTATCATGACAGGATCTAGCAAGCCTAGTGCATTTACTTTTCTGACCTATAAAATATATGGCATATACCCAGCATTCACTTTCCTTACTAGGTCATACCCAAAATGATGCAAGATTAAATAATGTATTGCAGTTGTTTAATCGTTACCTCGCTTTTATTCAGTTTCAGTACAACCTATTCAACTTGAAGTGCATAATGTTTATTTGTGAGAAATTTGTGAAAAATAAAAGCTTGACTTGAATTCCAAAAAAAAATTGAAATATAATTCTAATCATAATCTTACAATTCATATTTGAAATCGAATCGAGCTTTCCTTGGCAAATAATTTCACGGTACCCGAGACCATTTTGAGGAGATTCATTCGTGTTAATAATATCTCTTACCATGTCATGTATGTATTGATTGTAAAAGCCAACTAACTAAGATAATTAACAGGATAGTTATGTATATACTCGTATAGGTATGTTAGTCTGCAGTTAATTTCGCTTATTCATTTAAAATCTAAAGAGAGCATCTGGACGTGCTTCAGTCGCAAAATCGGCACCACAGCTGTCCATTTGAAAGGTTTTATTTCGTGGAGTGATATAAATGCAGCCGTGTTCGACCACAAACGGCGTGTATCGGAAAAGCTCTAGGTTCACCTTCAGCGCTACACTACATGTTTATAGAAGTGGGAACACTCTACATTTCATATCGATATCTCTAATAATAATATACTAATAATAATAAACATAAAAATGAATGTTGGTAAGCGCTTAACTCAAAAATGGCTGGACCAAATCGGCTAATTTATTTTTTTGTAAAAACTACTGGACCGATTTCAAAAATTCTTTCACCATTTAGAAAGCTGCATCTTTACCGAGTGACATAGGCTATATAATATTGCTAGGTGTAAACAAAACTATTGTTATGTCTAATTCGACGCGAGCGAAGCTGCGTGCATCAACTTGTCGTGTATAAGTTATATTATTAGTATATATTATAATATGTGCTTAGGTGCAAGTAACGAGATTCGAGCAGGCGAGGATTAACAATGAAACCTTCGAAAAGCTATTCAGTGTAGTTAGCTTAATTGTTGTTTCTACACAAATAAGCTAAATTCTACGAGTGAAATTATAAAATTAACCCAACTTGCCTTAAATTAAAATAATAGATAAGACATTTATCGACAAAAACGCATTCGCCTCCCTAGACCGGCAACAACGCCCAAACCAACCTCCCTTCCTTCAGTGACTCCCGCTAGGCGCTCGCGACCGGACGTCACGCCGCCATTTTGTGTCTGCGACGCCATTCTATGATCCATTAAGTCACTTCCTTGTTTATGTGTGGACCTACATCTCAAATCTAACCACCACCAGTTTAGGTAAGTTTTAATAGTACATATTTTATACAGCATCCATCGAGACAAGTAAACAGAGTTATACATGTATGTGTGTGTAAGATACATGCGAGATGCTTTGTCGAGATGAAAGCCTCGAGTTCCAAGGACGTTTTTGTGATATTACGTAGCGTAAATACGGCTGTAATTTCGCCTCCTTCACATTTGTGGAAACTTTAAGCTTCCTCTCTCGTAATCTCCCTAGAAATATAGTGTACGTTTACGCGGCTGAAATTTGGGGATTTGTTTATCTTTTGTGTAACATAAAATCAAACTTAAATTTTCAATCTAAGGGTAACCTCGATTAATGGAACCATAAACAAAAATTAAATACTTCACTTAATTAATTATCTGGTAGAAATACCAAATAATCTTTGTGCAGTAATAATCATTATATTAAATAGGTTTATTATATATTTTTTACTTTATTGGACTTAATAAAAATCTTAAAATTTTCCTTCATAAAATTATGTCATAATTTTAATAAGATCAATGTAACCTTTTGATTTTCTTTTTCTTCTTTTACAACAGGAAATGAAATAATAATCTTTTGTAATCATAAATATCTTAATAACATAAAATCTCACGAACTTCATACTTATGAGAAGATAGCACTATGAGAACAGTGGGTACCTGAGATATAATCCGGTGATTCTACCGGCCCTTCCATCACCGCGGCGACACGCCCATAGCGGCAGCGAGTGCGTCGAACTCGCCTGAAACCGGGTCAAATGCCACAATCAAGACTCATTCAAATGATACTGGATACGAAAATAACCTTATATAACAAGTTATCTTGATTACCTACCTATGAAAAACACTTCGGAAACCAGAAAATTGAATCTGACTACATCAATCAATATTTACTTAAGTCACGTATCCATTAAAGGTTACGTAACTTTTGAGTGTGATCAAAATAAATCTTTTGTTCTTACATTATAAAGCTTATGCGACTCTACTAACAAAATGTCGATCGATATGTCGGAAATTTATTTAGGACTGACTAGCATTTTGTAGGAAGCAATTGAGTTCCATGGGATGTTACATGCGAAGACATTTTGGCCCCATCCTTCGTCAATGAAGCATCCAAAAAGGCTGCTAGACTAGGCTCAGTTCTTGTTATCTTTTAGATAATTATGAAATTTGCGGCGCTTGCAGTAGAAACGTTAGGTCCTTGGTCGGTTGATATGAAGACATTCATTAAAGTCTTATCGACAAAGTTCATTTCCATCTCAGGTGACGGGAGCCCGTTTGCCCAAAAAATTTGTCTCGCTATACAGCGAGCGTTCTGAGTACAATGCCACTAGGTCTGTTTTTGGATGACATATTTATTTTGTTGTATTTACCTTGTGGTACCTACTCGGAACAAAATGACCACATGAGTACAGGTCGCCATACGACGAATGACCTGAAGATGACGGCGCTGTATTCAGAAGGCACAGGACCGGTCGGAGTGGTGTCGTGTAGGAGAGGCCTATGTCCAGCAGTGGACTTCAAAAGGCTGATGAATGGATGGATCACATTAAAAGAAGTACACGGAGAAATCATCAATACAATATTTATATTATTTAATAACATACTTTATTTGACACATTTTTTTGGCAACATTACTTTTGTCCAACTCACTCAATAACGGCACTCCTTTTTGTTTTCCAAGTACCTTATTTTTAAATTACATTATTACAAAAAAATCAACCAATTAGAGTTGTTTACTAAATTAGGCGGGCAGAAAAAACGGAACGAAAGTATAGTTGCGTGTCGTAGACGGTCTACGACGCTACGAGTGTCTACGGCTGGGAACATGTCGAGAGCCTTTGTTATGCAAGAGCAGAATAGGTGATAAGCAGAAAAACCCGCTCGGCTTTTTTTTTATTATAACGAAGCTTATGTTCGTTGTTTTTACTGTCTCGCTTTTAAATGTGTGCACAGTTATTTATTTATTTATTTATAATAATTCTGAGGGTGTATCTATATGATATGATATGAGACTAGTAGTAGACTGAGTAGGCAGTAGAGATGGTGGTCTATCAAGGATCATACGGACAACATCTAATTTTTCACTAGCTAGTAAAATTGAAACATTGCATAATGTATGCAATGTTTCAATTTTACAAACACTGATGTAATGTAAATGCATAATGTTACCTTACTTATTGTAGGGTGATGTTATATTATTTTGTGGGCAACGTGTTTGAAGCTTTGACAAGCTTAAATTGACGATAACATAATAAACATCACGCCTGTGCTTCCTTGTGGCGATAGGCAGATATCACTTTTCACCAGTGATGTTTAGACTACAGAATATCTATAGGAACTTGCAACGTGTCTTTGGACGGCGAAGTCGAAAATCTTGCATTTACTTTAAATAATATCCCAATTCGGTTAGGATTCGTGTGTTTCGTGACGCCTTTAGTGGAAAACATTCATCATTTGCGTCTTTCGGAATATTAAAATTTAGCAGTCTATACCAGTTTGTTCTTTGCAATAACTACATTTGCGATAACCTCTCATAGCAGAATAACTAAGTACTATCGAATATTGCATAATGCAATAAATGTAATAAAAGATCATGGAAGCATGTGATATAGTCGTTGTCGTTGGTCTTTCGGCTCGGTGTGTATCTGATGTATGTGTGTATGTGTATAATCATCATCGTCATCATCATCATAGGATCACATTAATTACTGAGTCACATGTAGAAAGAAGCCTTACTTATTTTCAATGGCCAACTCCAGCAACAAAGTGAACGGATTATAATAGGTACTGGGTATTTCTAAACATAATCCCATTTGTGTATTACAATGGTTTATAGCAACATCGCCGTTAACCACTTCGCAAAGCCGCACTGGAGAAGTATGCTTGAGTATGCTGCAAGCCATCTCAGTTGTGAAAAGAGACCGCATCCCGGCAGTGGGATATCCCGGCTTATTGGTGCCACACTGCAAAATTTTCGGGTTTTTGTTCGGTTAGTTACAACCCGACGACGTCCCACTGTTGGGCACGGGTCTCCCCACAGACACAGCTACGGGAGGTCTAGAGCCACCACCATTAATAGAGAGGTTAGTTGCCAACCCATGTTCCGGTGCCAATGAATCACTCAAACCTCCTGAAAATATTCGACAAGGCTTAACGATTGGTTTTCGGTTGAAAATTATACCGTTAAAAATTGTTAAAAAAAAGGTTTTTATTTTATTTCGTGCATTGTCATCGGAACCAAATATGTGTGCCAACTTTCAGCTCGATAGCTCCCAGTCCCTAATTGAGTCTTGTTCAAAGTCAGTCACAGTTGTCATGGGTGGCAGCGGATGGGTGGTGCTGCAAGCTCGTTTGCTATCCTCTTTCCATAAAAAAAAAAAAAGATTCCAGGACATACATACATACATACGAGTGAAGTTAAATAAAAGCTTTTAAACAACCAGAACTGGGCACTCAGATGCGCAGTAGTGCCTATAAAATTTAGCCACTAGCGGTCACCCTTCCAAAAAGAGTCATTGGGCTATGGACGGTCCCTATCACTTGGTGGTACCACCTTCAAATATTATATTGCATCGCGTAGAAAAACGGCATACCTCATACTTAAAAATCTTTGAATAGTGCCAAACACATAGCTGCCGCTTTTGCGGTTTAGATATGAGTTCGCAGTTGGCAACGTGACAGAGAAATTAAAATGGAAATATGATATTAATGTTCCGAAAGACCGAAACAGACTAGTGCGCCTTGAATCAAATCTCAAGATAAAATCGTTGTTTTTTTTACGATATTCTAGTTATTGTATTGTAGAATTTGTAGATATTACTATAATTCATATTACATATTTTTATTAACTTTCTTTTGAAAGCTTTTTTACCTTAACCTAAATTTTAATTACTTCTTGTATTCAACGGATAATGGTATAGAAAAGACATACAATTTTGACTTAAAATTTAATTAAGTTTCACCATCCATCATTGCCTTTTGAAGTCCACTGCTGGACAAAGGTATCCTTTAAACGGTGCCATTTCTCCCGAACCTGTGCCTTCTGAATCTAGCGGTAACCCATTGATTTTTCAGGTCATCAGTCCAACTAGTTGGCGGGTTAATTAAATTGCCCCAATACCTACATAACCTACCTACTTTGAGAGCATATTAATAAAAATTTTGTTTTAAGATTTTTATAAATAGAAACGTGTTCGATGTGATATGTGCAACTATAGGGTCTCTCCTACAGCCATAGCAGCTGTGGAAGGCCTGAAGCATACCCAACCACGCTGCTCCAATGCAGATTGGTGGAGGGGTTAGTGTCCAAACCTGTATCAAATATTCTCAAGACATCCGAAGCTCTTCGACAAGGCAATTCATGCAAGGTTTTCGACGGCCTAACGTGCCCATAGCGGTCATACACAAACCCACCTCACCCGTCGTTGCTTAACTCGGTCTGTGACATACGATCGACGATAATTGTATGTATTCCGATTCCGGAAGATTGCATATCGGAATATATAATATAAAAAAAATGTCTAAGCTGATGCATTGTTTTGGCTTGAGTACCTATCTCTTATGCAAGATATCTTGTTATACTAGATTGGTATAACAAGATATCTGCCTATTAGTGGTCCCACAAGGCTCTCTTCATAACTGAACAAGACTAGTATTAAATAGCCCATCCTACTTTTTAGAAACCCATTTAAACCCTACTGATGTTTTGTTTTGATTTCTTGTTACTTATTCTTTTTGTTATTTTTTATTTACATATTTCCACAAATATTTATAAACTTTATAAACTTTATAAATTTCTGCCAAATTGTGGGTCAGTTAGTCGGCAGTCGGCATTAAACAGTTCGTCCGGACTGTTCAGGAGCACAGGAGTCCGTTCGTTTAGTTCTCATGGCAAAGCTTAGCTTTTGCTGTTATTGGCACAACTAATATGATATTCTGTCCATTTCAGGACAATTTTTAAATATGGGCAAATTAAAAAACCAGTTATTTCTTCGAATAGACAGTCATTAGTAACATAAAAGTACACTGCAAGCTAAATAGTTTAAAAATCCTATCCAATTTAGAAAAAAAAAGAATGACATCTCTCAACCCGCGCTGGGCACTTTTATCTAATCTGTAGTTCAGCTTCAGGTTCATTATTATATAAACATTGCTGGGTATTTCAGTTATATAAAATGTACTCTGTGGTTGGGTACATTTTGGTTCGATGTTTCGAACAAACATCGAACTTGTAATTGAAATTTCCAGTAGTAGATCTAAGTCTGGGTTTGTGACCGGTGTATGACAATAGAGTACCACCTATGAACATTACATGGAGTGGAATAAAACCTCATACCTGGTTAATGTGAATGTACTACACACTTTTTCTGGGATAGCCTACGAGGAAAATGCGTGATGTCATGTTATAGTTCCCTTAAAGCAATAAAAATCCGACGACATTAACGTATCTGCGTAATTTTTCCACTTTGTTTATGTAAACATAGATTGATCAACCTTGAATAACAGCCAAATACATAAACACGGCCCTTATCAAGTGATCGATTTTGTGGAAACCTCCGCTCTTCGGTATAATTTGAATACTAATTCAAGGTCAAGTGCCTAAAGAAGTACGTAGGTACCTACAGATAAAGAGATTCGTCAGTGCAGATATAGTTCGTTACAGTTACAAAATTTTGATGGTCGCCTTTATTATTGTAGCTACCTACCGGAACACGATTGTTTTAAAATCAATAGTTATTACCCGGTAGAAATGGTACTATTGGTAAAGTGGTACGTGGCGGCGCCCGCAACCGTCCCGCACGGTACAATTCTAAATAGAACCTAAAAAGATTCCATAAAGGCTCTACCACCTAATAAATTACTTGCATGCTTCATGCTCTACATGATTAATTGTAAAATTGTTGTTTCGTTAGTAATTTGTAAATAATCTATCTAGCTTTCCTTAAATTTCATACTACAAAATTAAAATTCAACTTTACCAGGTTGTGATAAAGTTTTACTTCCATGCATCAGCCTTTCGAACTGCTGGACAAAGGTCTCTCCTAAACGATGCTACTCCGACCGATCCTGTGCCTTCTAAGTCCAACGGTTTCCCGCCGTCTACTTACAATGGTACAATGGCAGCCATTTTTACGAAATCCGTTAAAAGGTGTCAAGGTGATTGTGGTATATTAAAGTAAACGTTGTTATGATTACACTAGCGTTATTATACGTTTATTTACCACAAGGGAATTATAATTTGTGTAGGTTTTCACATAATTGGATAAACGTAGAACATATAATATTCTTACTATGACTTATGAGATGGACATTTTAACAATATTTTATGAAGAGGCGGCTTTGTTTTCCTTAATCTTGTTGTAGACTTTATTTATTATTATTTTTTTTTTAAGACTTTATTTATTTATTTATTACATATAACATCACTCCCTTATTTCCCCGAAGGAGTAGCCAGAGGTGTGTATACACCCACTCTTCACCAGTTATGTTTAGCTGCCGTGTAATAAGTGATGAGCCGAGCTGCTAATAGATGTTGCCCAACCCGCGTATCGAACCCAGGACTTCTAACTTGGCAATCGCCAATACGACCACTGTACCAACGAGGAGATGCTGAAATCGTAATACCAATAAGTTAACGTTCATAGCCCAATGGCTTGCTTCGATTCGATGTGATCGAAAGAGTTAAGCAACGACGGGCGCGGTCGGTTTATGGATGGGTGACCGCTAGTGGCAAAAATTTCATGGACGCTACCGTGCTTCGGAGGGCACTTAAAGCCGTAGGTCCCGGTTGTTTTCAATGCTGGAAAGGAAACAGTCGTTACGCCTTGTCGAAGACCTTCGGGTGGCTTGAGAACATTCAACACTGGGTTGGCCACTAACCTCTCCACCAATCCGCATTGGAGCAGCGTGGTGGTGTATGCTCTAGACCTCCCGCAGAAGTGTCTGTGGGGGAGACCCGTGCCCAGCAGTGGAACGTCTATGGGTCGCAGCGAACAGCGCACATTCACATTAACCAGTAATGAGGTTTCATTCCACTCCATGTAATGTTCATAGGTGGTACTCTATGGTCATAGGCATTTGTACACCGGTTACAAACCCAGTTAACAGTTATAAGTTTTGCTTAAAAATAAAGTGTTATAGATTATTATGTGTGGCCCAGTGTGGCCAATCAATGTTACACCCACAAGATTGATGATATGGTAAATCATTATTTGTGAATTTATCAACATTTTGTTTGGTTTGTTTCAGGTCTTCTTACGTGTGACATTGTGGAGTTCCAGCCGCGCTCACAAATAATTCAGTGACAAATGTTAAAACTGATAAAATGACTGAAGATAATTGAACGTTACAAATCTTATTAATTTTGCAAACACATCGTTTCTAAAGATGAGTGCTATAGAGTTATACCACTAGCATCTGCGGCTAGGCTTACTTCAAATCCCCGTCGGTCTATCAATGCTAAATTACAGACTGGTATCCACGCACTTTTTGAAGCAGCCGTGAATCGCTTGAACAACCCACATCCCCAAGACTTCTCGTACCGTACCAATATGTGCCGGGATCGCGATATGCCGGTGGAGAGGAGTGATATCATCAAATAAGTGTACATTTCTTAGACATTGCCTAGTCTAGTGTTCGTCCTCCCGTCAAAACGGCGTGTGAGGACGGCCAGCCGTTTCGTTTTGTTTCGTTCATTTTGTTTTACATCAAAGGATGAGCAATAGCCCATTCGATTAGTCTAACTGCGCATTACCGGGGGTTTCCCCATCGGGCCACGAGCCTGACCCTGGCAAGCCGCGCCCGGGAGAACATTTCCAGAATCTTGGACTCTATAGCTAACGCTGCAAGATATTGCATTGTGAGTACCTGTTAATAATACACTATAGCATGATTTTTAAGTAAGCATTTATCCTATGAATATGTGCTAAGTCTTTTTTTTATGGATAGCAAACGAGCTTGCAGCACCACCCATCTGCTGCCGCCCATGACAACTGTGTCAACTGTCTAAAGTCAGCTTTAGACAAGACTCAATTAGGGACTGGGATGGTTAGTCCAATTAGTTGAGAGAGTTAATTAGAACATTAGTTGGTCAGTTGGTTTGCAAATGGCAATACATAAACCATGCTTGTTGTGTCCCGAGAAAGAGCTTGGATAAAAAAAAATTTCATTTTAAGAATTACTCGACGAGGCACAGGTATGTAATGCAAGGATAGAAGTGTAGATATTATGGCAAAGCTTTACTCTATAGTAATTATGTACTTTAAATTATTAAATTTATGAAAAAAGAATATACCAAGAAGTATAGCACTTTCGAGAAATTTTATCTTTGATATGAACAGACTTAGAATCAGACCTGGTTTAATTTCAGAATCACCTTTGGACCGAAATCTTTTGGAAATTCGGGGAATTATCAAGTCTAGATTTTTGTGTGAAGCAAACATGGTACTATTGGAAATCCATCAGGTACTTTTTACAAGTAGTAGGCGATGGGTAAACACCATTAGTACAAAGTCTTTACATAATTATGTTATTATGTTATTAGTAGTTTTATGACTTTATATTAAAAAAATTCAAAGTCAAAACTCAAGCTTTAGCTTTGCAACATTATGGACAGCGTCCATTAGGCAGGCCGGGTCTCACAGCAAAGAAGCTCGAAATAAAATTTCCATTGTCTTGTTTTAGTACCTTTCTTTCTATCTATCTATTATACTGACGGTCTACTGTTTTTCAAACCTAATAATCACTTTGTACTTACATTGAATACTGAAATATATACGGCCAGGACACGACTATAGATATAACTTATTAAATTTTCAGATAGTAAAATATTTGTTTGATTATGCATTATTTAATTTATTTGTTTATTGCTTATATTTATTTATTTGATACATTCGCGTAATTATTATCTAAATAGTCTATTTACATTATGAACATTTAATTTGGGCAATTTTTTTTATGCCAAAATTTTCAATTGTATTTTAACTAAGCCCTACTATAAAAAATATTTTGCGCCCGGCCCGCCTGAAGTCGTCGCTAAGCTTAAAATTTTAAACAAATCGATTATTTAACATAATACAATTTTATGCTTCGTTATTGTTTATTTGGTTTTCATTGCGTACCTATAGATTATTCAGTAACTTTAAGAATGAATACTATTGAATACCTATGTTTTTGGATAAATTCAACTAGTTAAGAGATTTCGTAGAAAGTGTGGTAAAGCTTTCCCTAACATTGATTGATTACATACAATTTTGCTTCAAAATAAATATGTGTACCTATTCATGGAATCTAAATACGTACCAGTACTAGGTACATACATTTGACACCCATTTGGCATCGTTCACATTACATTCACGAAATCAAACTTTACTAACATCAAAGCTTTTCCATATACTTACGATGAACATTTGCATACAACACGTTGGAATAAACGCTTCGTCCACGATATAAGTTCCCACTATCTATGTAGAGTTCGTCGTGGACGAAGCAAGTTCAATTTTAATTTAAACTGATACAGAGTACATTAACATGCATACTGTAACACGATAGGGTTTCGGGAACGAGTCAGAGTGCTCGAGCGAGCGTCAGATTGTAATATCTGGGCTCGGGTGGCGTGCGCAGTGCTCGAGCGAGCGAGACCGCGAGAGGGAGACGGAAGACATGGCGGCGCCCGAATGCGAGCGAGAGGCCCGCAAGCGACGCGAGCGCCGCGACTCCGGCTGCGCACACGAGCGTAAGGAACGGCGGCCACACAGTGAAGAGCGCCCCACACAACCGCCGCCCCCTTCCCGCCTACAAGACTATAACCGACTTGAGGTTCGTAATTTAATTTTAATACTTTTATCAATTAAAAATGGAGATAAAAGGAATGAAAGGAAAATTAATATGACCTACCATGAACCCCCCCCCATCAGCCCTGATAATTTATCTGTTCTGTGGGTAAGTATATAGGTACAGATAATTTATCTGATCTGTGTACCTACCTACCTACTTATTTATTTATTGACTAGCCATCGTGCCATCGTGGTATACCTAACTTTTTTCGTAACACCTGAAAATATTAAGAATATCTATCTACCTAGGTCTCTTACCTGTCATAATCGAACTTCAAATGATAGTTTATATTACGCTTATAATTTTCTCAATGTCACTTTCTAATTCATTGCAAACCCATCATGTCAACTGAAAGACACGAGTCTCATTAGCATTCTCTACATTTCTGCTCCTTGATCAGCGGGGTAAATGTTACTGACAACTGAAGCCAACTGTTGGCTCGGGCTGTCAATGAAGTAAACAATTACCCCACTGATTTTGAAAATAAGTCTAGTAGGATTGAATTTGTCTTATGGTCGTAAACATCATAGACTATTTGACAATCAACGTCATATGTTTACAGTCGGAACGTCGAGCAGAACGCCTGTCGCGCGCACGCAGGCCACAGCTGGGCGGTAAACGGCGTCGCGCCCCAACACGACAGCCACGCCACAAGGAGGTTGACCACTTCTCCACCCCGGAGGATCTCCGTTGCGGCACCCCGCCGCACTTCGAGTACGTCGTACAGCAACAACCGGAAGGTGAGCGTATAGTCAGAGTCGAGCGAAGAGTCTGTTGCTTATTTGTTAGCCTCGCGAAAATGAGGAGCATAACGTTTATTATGCAACTGGTAGCTGCGCCACAAGTAGGTTGACCAATTCGCAAGTCCTCCGTTATGGCACCCACCAACACATCGAATACGTCGTACAACAGCAACTGGAAGGTGAGCATGTCAAGGTCAGACCGTCGAGCAAAGAGTCTGTCGCTTACTCAACACCCGCGCCAAAAGAAGGTACACAATGAGCGTATAGACAGAGTGGTAAGCGAAGAGTCTGTCGCTTACTCGATATCCATGCCAAATGGAGGTGCACAAAGACAATTAAGCAACAACTGCAATGTTGCTTACTCGACAACCGCGCCAAATAGTGACACATAACGTCTAATAAGCAACTGGCAGCTGCGCTACTAGTAGGTTGACCACTTCGCCATCCCGGAGTAAGTAAGTAATCATAAGTAAATATTATGAAGTGTGTTTGCAGCATGCGAGGAGGAGGCAGCGGTCGTGGGCGACCGGCACGAGGCGGCCATGCTGGCGCGCCTCGACGAGCGCAGCGGGCCGCCGCGCCGCGCGCAGCCCAGCCCCGACCGCCGGCTCGACAAGATCAACAAAAAGGTGAATAAACTAAACGCTGACCACCACATTTTTCTTAGTCCCGCTTGGATTTGAACCAGAACGTTCGAGTCAGAGGTGAGTTCGATATTCATTGAGCTGTCCCCGCTTACCATGCAGACAACAAAATGATATAATTTAATATCCATGACCCGAGTACAAATCTACCCATAAATAAATATCTGTCTCAGCCGGAATTCGAAATCAGAATCCGAGGTTCAGCAGTCAGGTTTATCTACCATGCATTAAAAACTGGTTCATCAATCCATTCATCAACTTTTCATAACCCACTGTTGGACTCCTTCTCTCATTCGTCTCCA
The DNA here is from genome assembly GCA_944567765.1 of Carterocephalus palaemon. Lineage (NCBI taxonomy): Eukaryota > Metazoa > Arthropoda > Insecta > Lepidoptera > Hesperiidae > Carterocephalus > Carterocephalus palaemon. The sequence goes on along the minus strand of OX155643.1, from coordinate 3,982,901 downwards.
CTCTGGCTTGCCGTTCCTTGTGGATCCTATTTCCTTGTATACTGCTGCCTATCAGACTTACCGAAATTAAAAATAATGTAAAAGACCCTAAAAAAATATATCTCTATCTCTATATTATATCTTATTGGCTTTGTGACGTCACAAAGCCAATAAGATAATATAGAGATAGACCGTCAAAGAAGACTTGTTCTAAACAAACAGATTTGCTTGAGACCTATGCAATGCAAAGTAAACAACAATTATCTTAAATTTTCAGATTGGCGTCTTGAAGAAGAATATCGCGAAGTATGAAAGCGACTACGAGTTGGAGAACGGCCACGCCATCGCCCCTTGCGACCGCATCACGGATGTGCAGCTCACCCGCATGTACGAGACCCTGCGACTACTTCAAGAGGAAAAACGCTGTATCAAAGCAGACCCCGTCGAATACGCACTCAAAGTGCAAGCGGCCAAGCTCCAGAAGGAAAGAGACGACAAATTGGACGCCGCGTTGAAGAGCGAGAAGCCGATGTGTGAAATCGTTAAGGATATAGAAGAGGTGAGTTTTATAGTCTTTGATTGATTGATTTTTAGCTCCGTTGAATATGGTCGAAGGGCAGCTTGCCCCTAGATCCAGAACTAAAGTGAGGACAAATTGGATGCCGCGTTAAAGAGCGAGAAGACTACGTCTTAAATCTTTAAGAATATTGAAGAGGTGAGAATTTAAAAATCTTAAAGTTCCAAAAACAAGAAACTAAGAGGAATAATGTTAATAATGCACATGCGAAAGATTTGTGTTTTGTGTTGATGTTCGATAGCTGCAACTCTTTGCCACCTCATTTTATGGTACGGGTCTCTTCTCATAACTGATCATAAGTCCTATTCGTCATCATCTCTAGTGCAGATTGGCGGAATAATTAAAATTTAATCTTATTTGAGCTCATTAACTTCTAGTGGGTTGAAGGCTGTCGCCAAGCCGCAGGAAGGACAGATACGCCAGAGAGCAGCTGGACCGCAGCCCAGCTGGCGGCAGAGAAGTCCTGCGTGCAACGTGCCTTGCTTCGCCTGGAAGCGGCGCGGGGCAGGCCTCCTGCACATTCCATCGAGCGCGGCGCGGCCAGACATCTCTACGAGCGATACAGGCTTGTGAAGCGAGCCCTTGCCTCATCTAGAACTGACGCTGTAAGTCTGTGTGAATTGAATTTGATTCGCCTTGAAGCCCCGCGGCCGTATGGCAGACCTCCCGCACATTTAAACTTTCCTTTTCTTATTTATAATTGACGCTGTTAGTATATGATATTCGAACACTTCCACAACTATCCAGGACCCTCGCAACCTTGTGGTTAAATATATGGAGAGAGGGACTGTAAGTAAAGATGCCAGATTACAGTACCGGTAGCAGAAGTATTGTATTATAAATCCGGTACGTCTTCCTCATACGTCGTGATTGATTCATGTCTTAATTCGGAAATGAACTTGCGTCAGTTTAGTACACACGTACAACCGTACGTACTTTTATCTGAAGGCTAATGTGAAGGTCGCAGGTCATGACCTAGACATAAGTTTATTTCGACATACATGTGAAACAATACACTTTTAGTTTACAATAGACATTATGTCAAAGTTCAACATAATATATGACATATTATATAGGTCTGTCTACAACCTCCACAGGTTTATATCTATTCTGTGGTCTACAACTGCCTACAAGGCGAGAATTGGGCTCCAACTTCTTGTTGTAAAAACGTCGGTATTATGTTGTGCAGCTGCTGGGCGGGACGAACGGGGAGTTGGCCACTATCCACGAACACGAGACCATGCTCTTCAGCAGCAGCGTGGACAGCTCCAGCGACTCGCAGGAGAAGCCTTCAGACTCCTCTCAGGTATATATTTTTAACCCACGATGCAAAAAGTGGGGTGTTATAAGTTTGACGTGTCTATCTGTGTGTCTGTCTGCATCGTTCATCACGGTCCGATTTTGATGAGGATTTTTTTGTTTGAAAGATGACGTGATCCAGATGGTTCTTAGGTTGTGATGATTTATGAAGATCTGTTCAGGCGTTTGATAATCATCAGCTCATTTCTTACTTGACAAATGAGTACAGATCCGATTGATTTGAAATTTGGTGTACTGTAACTGCCGATGTATCATAAAACTTTAAGCCTTTTTTGTGTCGTAAGTGTTACTTAACATTTTTATTTTTATAATTAATGCAACGCTCACTGCCCCTCACTGCCCTTTTGCGTCAATCCTATGTGATCGACCGAATAATATGTATATAGATACTCTCTACTCCCAAATGAATAATGAATCTAAAACAAAAAAGAAACCAATACACTATGTATTCTTATTCTTAAAATTTCGGCCCAGTCGGTATCTGTGACCGTTACACTGTCGGTCCCGGTTTCTTTTCAATTTTAAAATTGTTTTTAAACCTTGTCGAAAACCTTCCGGTGACTTGAGAACATTAAATGACACTGAGTTGGATTCTTACCCCAACATCAATACATTGGAGCATGAAGTATAATCAAGACTTACATCAGCTGTGGCTGTGGGAGAGACCCGTGCCCAATAATCGGATGCCTATAATATAGTAACATTCTAAATATTCTTCCAATTGCTTTGAGCTCTAACCAGCATTCCAACTCTACCAGGAAACAGTCGAAACCCCTCTGCAGTCTCCTCCTACTCGAGAGACCATCGAAGAGATACCTTCGTCCACATCGTCTACGGAGGCCCCGAAGGAGGAGATCACCCTATCCAACGAGGGTCTGCATTGTCTCGGTCTTGAAGACTTGTCCAGAGCTCTGTCAGAGGCCAAACTTCTTAAATGTGTAAGTACCCTCTTCCATAATCTATCTATAAAAACGCGAAGAGAAAACGTATCTACGCCCTTTTTGAAATAATGAGCGAAACATGAAATGTGAAATTTGGCACACCACAAAGTAGATATTTATGTACGCTAAAACCCCAAAAATACACTTGAAAAAGTCAGTAGTTAGACTGGCTGACGTCACAGTTAACATAATGTCACTTAATCAATACTACTTGCGTATTGATATATATGTGAACCCTTGTTTAAATGTGAACCCCAGATGGTGCCCAGTATGTATCGTATTAACTCCAAGTCCATATAAGGCTAAATTGCAACCGTTTTACGTACGATATAAGTAATTACCGAATGTACGATAAAAGTAATTACCTAAGTGAAGTGCACATTACGTTTTACAGACTCTTCGGCGCACCATCAAAGAGTACGAAGTGTCGTTCGAGATGCAGAACTCGAGGAAGGTACAACGGGACGACAAGAAAGGGCACGAGGAAGAATACCTTCGGTACAAGGCGGTCAAGGCGAGGATCAAGTTGATCAACGCTCTCATCAACAAGCAAAAGGCTCTTATGAACTCTCATTAGCTGCAAGGATGCAGTCGTGACGTCACAGGTTACGTTGCGGAAAAAAAATTTGAAGTACAACTTATTTGTCTGAAGTGGTGATGTCATCCATGATCTTGAGTAGGTATGCTAACACGACATTAGAAAACCGATATGTATCTTATATGATACATACTTGTCTCCTGGTAGAAAAAAAGGGTTAGGTTTATTTGATGTGTGGGAATTTATATCTCTATTTGTTTATTCTTAAGTCTATTATACTAAAGTAAAGGAGGTTAATTAAAATATCAGCATGTTGTTAAATTCTATTGCAGTTTTAATCGATCTTTTTATGCGACGAATGTACCTAAGCTTACGAGCTTGTAATTTACAAGTTATTCACATTTCTGATAATAATATTGAATATACAATTTTATAATTGTATATTACCAGATAACCTCTAGCTACTATAACTGCTAAAAATATATACCTACCCTAAAATCACTTACCAATCTACTGCAACAATTGTAAAGATCTGCATAATTAATTCAATACTGACAAAATTATACAATCTGACAGCATTGTGAAATAAATTATCATAAAAGTTAAACACTTATAATCAGCGAGATTCAATTGCATTGTAGGGTGGATTGGGGACCACAGTAAAACGAATTTTTGGGTAGTCAAAAATTACTGTTTTAACACGTTACATCCATAAAATTGTATTAAATATTCTGTTTTATGCACATAGAGCATAGAAATAAGAATATGTCATAGTAAGTACATATAATGTACTTATATTCTATTCCAACTTTATAGGTACTCCGTTCCACCCTCCTCAAGATATTTGCTTAAAGATCTAGTAACCTGTGAATTGTACTATATATTAAATACCCTGTATTTCTTGTGTTGTATAATTTGGTAAACAATCTTAGCACTACTTTTTATTGAAATATCAGTTTTAAGAAAAAATAAACAACAATTTAATTTTAGTAGTACCTAAATGGCTCAATTTTCATTAATCCTTTTTAATTTGTGTTTACTTAATTTTTGATTTCAAAAACGATAAAAAGATACCATGATTGTTTACTAAATTGTACAAGTCTGAAAAACGGAGACACCTATTGGAACGAATTATTATGAAAACCCAACAGCCGTTACATTAAGCCTCACTACGGTGTTAGCACCTACTTAAGGGATTATTTATTATCTACTTATAATAAGGATCTAATTAAAATTTATCAAGAGAAACATTATTACTGCCTTGTAAATAATAATGTACCTCTTAATAATTATCCATAAATCGATCTTGAAATCGGTCTGGCGTTTTTAGAAAAAGAATGAATGTAGCGTAGGTGTTCATAGGAATATGAGAATCGGATTGGAAATTTTGAATAATTGTGACAATATTATATCTTAAAAGGTGAATTTAAAAGTCGAAAACCAACTGGTATGCCCGATCGGCAAGGCATTATGTGAGACGTGGGAGAGTCCAAGAAACTGGTAATGTGCGCGTATAATAGGATTATAAAATAAATAAGTCACCGTTTATATATAAACGTGTAACGTTTGGATAGTAATCTTACCTACTACATTTTATATATGTACTTCGTTAAGTGTTTCTAAATGTACAAAATGATCTTTGGTTTTCCAGTGTCAATCAAATTGTGAGCGCAGGTTTCTTCTACCTGTTGAGTCTTATACTACAATAACATAAAGTTATCTATTTCACATGCCTAATGTTTTTGTGTCATACAGCTTTAATTTATTTAGTCTTATGTGATAAGTACTTTTTAATTTATGTTGTACGCTAATTGTTTTGAGTAGGGCGCTAACATAAAATTCCTCTTAAAGAGGAAGTTAACCTAGACATAGTCATAAGTGTAAACCTGTGATTTACTTATTATAAATATTCTTGTGTGACAAGACTTTATGTTTTATCATTGTTGTAAAATATTCAAATAATTTTCAATTTATTTTTGTTGTTACGATATTTTTGGCTACAATATTTCTACAGGAAATAGGTTAATAATGAAGACACAAGTTTATGTTCCTATTATTTCTTTTCGTACGATTCTTTTCTAAACTTACTTCCTTGAACGATAATAATTATGTTATATCGTGTACAGTTATTGCGGAAATATTAACTTAATATATCGTGTAGATACGTATAAAACGGACTCGGATGTATTTACGCGAACATTTTGGATTGATTCTAGTCTTACCTTCGGTTAACTTTTGGTTAATGCGTTAGTAAGTATGCGATAAGTATGTTAAGAGGCAACAAGATGTAAGTAGCATTGTTTGATTAAGACGGAAACTCTTGTAAATGAACCATTTTCCGTCCTAACCTGATACAATATAACCAAGAACAGGTGAACCGACTTACTCATTGAAAGTGACATTATTGTTACATTAAATAAACAAGTATACTTTATGATATTCTCATATTTTTCTGTCTATCCAATCACTGAAAATAGTATAACATGGCTTCGGTATACTTGTACGATATAGGTACATAATGGTGTGTATGCGACGAAAATAACTTTGAAGTGAACACGATTACTGCGATGGAAAGAGGAAATTCTACATAATGCTTTCTATATAAGTAATGATGACACAGAGAGATTCTGTATTTGCCTGATTCGATGTTTGTGAAGCAAAGGCTCCATATGCCTAAACACGTATGTGTGTAAGTTAAATACTAAAAAATAGTACTTACATACTTATAATTATTACATACTTAGTTCAAACAACATGTAGGATTCTATTAAATGTCTTATAAATTCATATTATAACATATATGTTTAAAATAAAATAAATATTTGGACATGCTGCGTTATTATTTTCCCATTTACATATTACATTTCTATATGGCCTTAGTATTTTCTATGTAGAAGGATTCTATGTCCAGTATTTCTATGTCCAGACATTTGTTGTCGAACCGTATTACTTTCAAAGGATTTAACTACGAAAAAAGGTTTTGGGTGCTTGCAGCGTCTCTACGGAGTTGCTACGACAAAAGGTTTTGGATGCCGGAAGCATAACCTAGGGCTGTTGCTACCAAAAAGGATTCTGGCCTTTTATTCTGTTATCTGAATATGTGTTTTTTTTTTACCTTTTGTGAAATTACCATATTTAAACGAATATTTTTAACTAGGATGGTTTTAAACTTATAAATCTCATAATAAACAGTATTATTAATAAATAGTATTACATTTCAGTAATCGTTATCAACTAATAATTTTATTTAACCTCACAGATTCAAAATACACGTAAAATACATACTTTTAATCCATTTCCGAAAATAAATACCAAACAAAATTTTACCTATCATACGCATACACACATACACTTTAAGCAAATTCCGGTTCACACACTAGCCCGACATTCCATGTCTTTCATCGGTTTTAGTCATAGATTTCATCGAGCTAATTTAGCTACTATTAGAATTTAAACTTGAAATAGTTACATGCAGTTTTACATGTCATCATTTTGGTCTAGGTACTTCAGTAGTAGACGGCGGGGTTGAGTTCGCACCGAATTGTTTGACGAGCATCTCCTTAGGCAGACTTAGAGACTTTTGACTGGTCGGAGTCGTCGTTGAAGAGTTTTCGTTAGCTTCAAACTGCTTCTCAAGCCAGTCAATCGGTACACCCACACGTTTAGTCGCAACGCTTTTCTTACTGTGATTGTGGCCCAACTCCACCGGATCCAAACTTCTGGCCCGTTGTACCACTTCAAACAAATGTTCGGGGAACTCTTCTAAATCCATTTTACTATCAGCGACCACAGATGATATTATTATAACGGTAGCTAAGAAAAGTATGTCACAGAAACATACATAACTACACATTTTACTAGCTACGAATAACATTTTAAATAAGTTTTACTTATGCTTAATCAATTTCACTTTGTTCACAAGCTCTGTGCAGACTGGAGTAAATGATAATTAAGGAAAATAGATATATTTAATTGCGTAGACGTTTTATCATGTGTATGGTCTCCATACATATAAATACATATTATTATGTTGCATATTGTTAGGTATTGTAGAACGTAATTTGTAATCTCTGTACGTATTTGTGTGACGAATATAAACGATTTGAACATTCGTTTTGATTGGTACGATTTAATCGAAACGAGACGGTCCCAATATGTACTCGTATATTCACTATACAATATTTTATTGTTGGCTTCACTCACGTTGAATTAGACATAGGTAAAAGTTTCGTTTTCACCTAGTTGCCACCCTCCTCAAATGTTTTCGAAGTTAGAATTCTGTCTTTCGAACTTCATTCCTGGGAGAATCACCTGGATGAACCACTGTAACCATTTGTTGTAAATATGAAGCAATACTATGGAAATTTAAGAAATATTCAAACAAACTTCCATCCCGTATCCGCGGGACACTAGTAGGTATTAAGCACAAGGCACATAGTATTAAGTTGCTGAAAATGCGTCAATACGTTTTCATGCAAGGTATGCCTAAACAATAATTACTTGACGTTACTTAGTTAGATCTTTCCTCCCATTTTTAAAACCTTTGTGGATTGAATATACAAAGACATTGAGTTTGTTTTGGAGAACCCACAATAATTTTGTCTTACATCCATAGTTTACCCAGGAATGCCTGGAAAAATAATAGTCTACAGCTATTTAAATTTATTTTCAGAGGTCGTAAAACACGGTACCTAATCGATGACCATTTTAACCACAAACTTTACTATTTTTTTTTAAAAACAACTAAAAGACACAGATCGACGGAACCCCGATTCGCGAAATATTTATTTGGGTCGATTTGTACGTATGGTATGGTATGGTTAATCCAACCGCAAACCGAAAAATAAATTATTGATCGGGAAAAATGAACTATAATGATATAGTGAATAATATTAACTGTGAAATTAATTATTTAGTATTGATTATAACTTTATCCTTATTATATTATTATGTTTTAACATAAATTCAATAAAAATACCAACGAGACCAAGCTGGAAATGATAACCCTTGTTATCGCTTAAAGTAATTCCAGACTGCTCAAGATGTAAATTTAATAGCTATGTAATAACCTCGTAAGTAAAGGAATATTAATTTGCCTGAAATTTATTTAATTATCCGGCATACATTCCCTTATTATTAGGTTGTATATTATTAAAATTATATTCAAATAAATCTAATAAGAAGCTCGGCTGGTCGGTCTCGGTTGAGTATGAACTCTAAATAGAATATACAATATTAAAAGAAATATAAAGATTCTGTATAGGCGTTATCACCCATAGATGTCCTGACTTGTATACATACAAAACAAATAAACACGATTATTCAGCAAACGAGTAGGTAGTTGGTCATTTTGTGTTCATCATTGTAAATTTTTTCTCCAATATAGTCAGCTATTTTCATCTATCCTACTAATATTATAAAGGGGAAAGTTTGTAAGTATGTATCGATGGATGGATGGATGTGTGTTACTCTTTCACGTAAAAAGTACTGAATGGATTTTAATGAAACTTTACAATAATATAGCTTATACATCAGAATAACACATAGGCTACAATTTATAAAGATATTGTGTGAATTGTCCAAAATATGACGATAAGTGTCATGGTAGGAAAAAATCTACCATCTGCGAGCTATTCTGGCGTGCGCTGCCAAAACTACTGGACCGATTTCAAAAATTCTTTCACCATTAGAAAGCTGCATCTTCACAATGTTTTTTGCAGTACTCCTCCGAAACGGCTTTAGCGATTTTTACCAAGTTTTACATTTTTCTATTAAAATAAATTTAAATTTAAATAATAAATAAATTTAAATTTAAAAAAAAAATTAAAATTTTTACATTCAAGGTACATATTCATTTATTTATTAATTTTTATAATTATACAAAATATTACTACGTAGTATGTATGCTAATTCTAAAAAAGGTGTTTATAAATCAGTAATACTGACTTTGTTTTTGATTTTGTAGATATAAGGACAGATTCACCACCGAATCGGATTATTGCAACCTCTCGAAGATGCACAGCATGAATTTTTACAAATATACTTCATGGACAATATGGAGGTACAACTCGATCGACATCAAGAGATCAATGCAGCAATGAAAAGAGCAATTCTTCAAAATCTGCAGCAACTACTTCATGAACATCATGCGTTGGTCAGGCTGTTCAAGAGTGCTTAGGAGCGCATGCCAAATGAGGACTACAAAGTCTTAATCAGAGCGGATAAACGAACATCTGGAAAACGCGAACGCAACCATGTATCAATAAATGGTCCGTAAAAAATAATAAAATTTTATTTATTTCTATTTATTTATTATCATGATAAAAATAAAATCAAAAATACGCTAATTTATTTCCCCTAAGGCGGAACAAAGTTCAACGGGAGATATACTTATTAAAAAAAAAATTACAAAAAAAGTAATTGAAATAAAAGTTCATTATAATAATAATATTCAAACTTTCTTTATGATTTTATTTTTTTAGTAACCTGACAAAATAGCAAATAGGGTTTACGTGTGTGTACTATAATTTAGATTTTTTTATAAAATACCCGTGCGAAGCCGGGGCGGACAACTAGTAATCCATATCCATAATCCAAAAGCTGACTATTTTGGATTATGGATTATTTATTTAGCCTCAAAGAAAAGGTGATAAACTGTGTCATCGAAAGACAACGCCGCGCCGATCAACTGTGCGACAATACACTCGTTAAACTGTTCGCCCCGTCTATCTGGGTGTCTATTCTGAGATATTTATTCCATTGTCGCCATGACACGAAAGTAATTTTTTTAGTGAAGTTTAATTATTTTATTCATTGAGTTAATTAAAAGTTCAATACAAACAAATTAAATTATTGTAGCAAAAAAAAAACACTCATCTTGTGTAATTTTAAATGTGTGTTTTTTTATGGGTACAAGATAGCAAACGAGCTTGCTACTACCCATCCGCTGCTGCCCATGACAACTGGGACTGACTTAGAACAAGACTCAATTAGGGGCTTGGATGGTTAGTTCAATTAGTTGAGATTAGAACATTAGTTGGTCAGTTCGTTAGTAGGTATGAGGACTGGGGACTGTTAGTGATAGTTATTCCTGTTAGTAATAGTCCAGTTAGTACTTGTTAGTGGGAGTCTCGTTCTAAGTCAGTCACAGATGTGTTGCTACCCTTGAGGACTAAGATGGTCGCCTCTAAAGAAGATAACCGTAAACTACACCTTTCCAACCGGACCATAATTGCTTTAAAAACAATTATTACACGGCAGAAATTGTACTAGATGCCTTGGCGGGCGGTGTTACTATCCCGGTATAATAGATACTTAAATTAAAACACACACATTCAAATTCAAATATTTTTTTTCATGTACTTAATAAATAAAAAATAAATATCTTGGACTCTCACACACGGCCATCTGACCCCAAATTAGGCGCGAGCCTGTGTTATGGGTGTCAGATACATACATAGATATTTTTAAATACATACTTAAATAGATAATATTAACGTCCAATTCATATATTTTTATAATTAGGGCTCCACTGCAAGCTTTTCTATATTTGTGGTTAAAGAAACTTTATTCTCAAAAGAATCAACATTTCACTGTACGAGAATACAAAAAATGCTGAATTTAATTTTATTGTGGTTTTTTTCACTAAATAATCTACTTACTATCAGGTTATGTTGAGGAGATATTGTCTAGAACCTTTGAAGGATTTTGGATAAATTGATGGTAGGTATATACCTTATTATACATATATTCAGTATATAACAATTAAATTATATTATTATAATATATACATTTCATTATACGAGCTCCTAAGATGTTTGAAAATCTATGTGTGCTAATTTCCTGCTAATCTCGATATTTCCTACCAAGACCAGTCGCATACATTACGATACACTGTAATATTTATTATGCACTTACTAATTAGTATATCGTTTGAATCATAAATGGGCATAGCTCGTTACTTGATCCTATAGAAGCCTTATGCCGCATACCTATTTATTTATTTGCACAATGATAGGTATGTGATGCGTAAGAATGTAAAAAAAGTCAACTCATATAGGTAATGTAATGGACGCGCGTATGTTGAGTTGTATGTTTATTCTTGTTTATTAAAATCTAGGTACTTAAAGTATGAATGTAGTTTTTATGTTTATTCCCTTTCATGTAAAGTCATCTTCAGAGTTAGATATGTTACTACTTGTACCTACTATTTCTGACAACAAAAAAATATCATACGTAAACTTGCATGAAACCAAATTGCAGTTTCATCACTGAGTATGATTAGCAATTCGAATTGTTGTATTTTGTAACTGAAACTACTATTTCTTTGAGTGTCTGTATTAGCTACTCAGTACCTCTGGTTACCTACTTAGCGTCCATAGCCCAATGGCTCCCATCGATTCAATGTGATCGAAAGAGTTAAGCAACGACGGGCGTGGTCGGTTTGTGGATGGGTGACCGCTAGTGGCAAAAATTTTATGGACGCTACCGTGCTTCGGAGGGCACGTAAAGTCGTCAGTCCCGGTTGTTTTCAATGCGGAAACAGTCGTTAAGCCTTGTCGAAGACCTTCGGGTGGCTTGAGAACATTCGACACTGGGTTGGCCATTAACCCCTCCATTGGAGCAGCGTGGTGGAGTATGCTCTAGACCTCCCGCAGCAGTGTCTGTGGGGGAGACCCGTGCCCAGCAGTGGGACGTCTATGGGTCGCAGCGAACGACCTCTGGTGAAACATCTGGGGAGCAACAGTGCTCCTTGACGAATACCGTAACGAATATGGTGGGTACAAGTTACCGTTTTATCTTTCAGAGTATGAAAATGAAAGAAAGTATGGTATAGATATACAGTCAGAGGACATTTCAAGTCTGATATAGAGTTGGTTAGCCTAACAAAGCAACACAAGCAAATGTCTAACAGCGATTAAGGTGCGATACATTAATATGATAATAAACCAAATATTTTATTTGGCTCATAACTCACTAACAAAACTGCGTTTAACTGTTAAATAGGATAAATTTAAAACAAAAATTAATACAACCGGTCAAATTAGCAACGAAATCGATATTCTACTGAAATATGTATACTAGAATACTGGCCTCTCTCTTCAGTCGAATAGGCTTTTTCTTGCTACGATTATTGTAATTCATTACGTTACCGTTGACTTATCTCCAGTCAACTTTTGCAAAAAAAGAACAAAACCGCTCCATATTTTATAGAATGCACTAAGAATATGCCTCTAAAGTGACTCAATGATGTTTCTTTTTCTTATATATAGTGTGATCTACGCATGGAACATCAGTTGTCAGTTGGCTTTGGGACAGTTAGCGCTCATCTTAGCTGAATAATCAGAAAAGTATTAAAAATGATCTGGAAATTTGTTTGTATCGCGCTGCTCGCAGTCGGTAAGAATTTTTACTGGCATTTTATTTCGTAATATTTAAATGTAAGCAAATCTTTTATATTAAATGAAGTAGGTACCTTATTCATAGATACAGTGCTATTTCAAAATGTTTAACAATGGTCGTAATTGTAGTTTTTCTAATTTTGGGTTCAACATCTACTGTAGTGTTCTGATTAAGTAGGTACATACTTTATGTTGGTACCTACTTCGAAAAAAATTTTAGAATTGCGTAGAAGACACTGGCTACTACCTAATTTAATCCAATTACGTTGCCATCCTCCTACCTGAAGCCATGTAAATATATTTACACGCGTTTTCACCAATTAGGTTAACATCACACCCAACGCTATTACTCGTATGTTATTAACAATAACCATACCTACAATAAAATATTGAGTGTGAGTGAACCTAATGCCAGTTACGATCTAAACTACTTGTACTATTATGTATTCTGTGCCTAAACCAAAAAGCGATATTTTGGTTATTGGTCATTTTATTTCTCCGAATAAGACACTTTACATTATGTCGTCTCATATTGAGTCACAAATACATTTAATACTGTGCAATATTAGTGTAATATTAATCCATAACTCATTCAGCTTGTAAATAACTGCGGGTAACTATTTTTAAAGGTAGATATATTAAATAGGTTAAAATGAGGCACACTAAATCTATAGGTACCAACTTTTTATGCATATTATCAGTATCGCGTATAAATTTGACATTTAGCATAAAGATTTTAATATCAAAGAATTGTACCATTTGAGAGCACTGAGAATTGACACTATGAATGTTAACCTACATAATATGTTCTTCTTTTTTACTCGATAGGTATATCAATACTTCACACACTCTGTCCTCTAACTGTTGCATGTTAACTGGCATGGCCACTCAACTCGAGCCCCTCTTCCTGTGCAGTGCCGGCTATTTACCAATTTACGACCTCGCAACGACCGCATAATACTGTTCATAAAGACGGGTTTAAGCAACCATTTTGGGTCCGTTTCTTCCAATCCTTAGTGGATACTTCCCGATTAATCAAAAGCAATCTTTCCGACGTGATTGCAAATATGCTTTGCTTAGCAACCAAAGCACAGAATAATAGAGTTGACCAAACCAACCATTAACTGTACCTTTGGGCAAGGCTTCACTTTACTATGAGAACTGAGTAGCAAAACAATATAACACAGCAAAGGAGCAATAAATACAAATCCGTTGCCGCCCATTACAACTGTGACAAACCCTTCAAAAGACTATGAGTCTCGTTACAAGTCGGTCACAGATCCTTTGCAACCCCTGAAGACACATTTGCTTAAATAATAATAAAATTATTATGCGGCAGGAATTGGCTTGGTTGGCGGTGGTACCATAGTATAAAGACTACGACTCTTTATACTATGGTGGTACTGCTCCGGGCGAAAATAAAAAGAATCTACCTATTAAAAGTTCTATAATCGAAAAAAAAAACTCTACTACACTCAATAATAAAACGAATTCCAACATATCTTTCAACCCTAATTATTTTCCGTGTTTATAACATATTCTCCATTTATTTTAGATTTCTATTATATTTTTTACCTTCTTTTGGGTAGGTGCATTATCCATCTATCTATATTAATATTTTAAAGAGGAAAGATTTGTTTGTAATTTTTTTTTTACAAATACTACTGGGCGTCCACTAGTAGGACCAAAATATTTTCATTCATACTAGTGAAAAATGCACTTCCGTTCTTTTATAACGGCTTTATCTTTATTTCTTACTTAATTTACCATTACATATACCTAAATATTTTCATTCACTCTAGTGAAAAATGCACTTCCGTTCTTTTATAACTGCTTTATCTTTATTTCTTACCTAATTTACCACCCACCAAATCCATTTCATGAATTTTAAAATGCAAAGTCGTAACCTAATTAGGTTGTGAGTTTCCGCTATCATAATGGGTTTTATTTGACAGGAAATTCTAGAAAACGACGCGTTAAATCACAAGTACTAAATTGATAAATTGTAATAAAAGGCTTAGGATACTTTGATCCTTAAAAAACGTCATTTTCTTTGTCTTTGTTTCATTGGAATTTGAATGAAATGATATAGTTACAGTTAATCAATGATTAACTGATAAACAAGCTGGTGAAAGAGTCAATATTTTTCCGCACTGCACTCCATAAAATACGGAAAGTGATAACGAAACCTGTAGTTAAGTCCAGTTAAGTCACTACAAGTTAATGCATAGAGGAAGGACAAAGGGTTTTTATGACCTACAAATCCTAAATCCTACAATCCAATCCTCCTTTTTTAAAAATAATTATATATCATAATAATCTTTAACATTGACGGTGAAAAATTCATATTAAACAAGCATGCCTGAATCGTAGGGCCGTTTTTGAATGATTTTAGAATTTAGCTAGTTAGCTAGCTATTTAGATAGTTGAAAAGTTAACATTTTTTTTTATTCGTTGGTCATAATCTTTTAGCGAAATAAATAATTTCATTTCATTTCTTTATAGACTAAATGACCAACACTTAATATTTTTCTTTACTTAAAGATAAATTGTTACTTATAGATTAATATTCTTTAGGACTTATATATAACCTTAGTCAAGTTTAACTTAGATTAATTTTAACATTATTTGTCAGTCAAGTCATTGCCACCGTTATCGCCACTAGAAATTGTTTGCTTCACGATATTGCATTGGCTACTGTTTACTGAGATACCGTAATGATTAGATATGGGGTTAAGAGGTCTCGATAGTGGTAGTCAAGCTTGCTTGTGATAATTGGCTGGAGAACGTAATAATTTAATTGTTGAGATGTCGGAAAGTTATCACTGCATTGTAATAAAAGCAATAGTACTCGGGATCATAGTGGAAATATGACTACAGAAACATAAGTATTGGAGAACGGGGGCGACGTCGCTTGTTTCTTCTATGATAGAAGGACGTCGCACTTCAATCTTGTGTTTTAATACAATTATTTTGTATGGGTAAAAAAGAAGCACATTAAAAGCACGCGCGAAGACTCGAAAACGTCCCAACTAGGACGTTTTATGTTTAGTCAGCGTCGCGCAGAGCAATGAGCACAACGTTAGTTCATGTACCCATTTTTAACACGCTTTTATAATATGTATGTACGAGTATACTGAACGTCGGATTAATTTGAAACTTTGCACACAAATCAAGGACCGATGACAGTGCAATAATTTAAATAGTTTTTCCCATTTATGCTGACCAGGATCTTCAGGATACCTAAGCGATTTTCGGTTATCTACAAAAGCGTGATTTTTTTTTAATTTAAAATATTTAGTCTGTACTGAATTCTATGGAAGTGACGTGACATCTTTAGTATAAAAACATTATTCAAACACTTTTAATGGATGGAGCAAACGAGCTTGCAGCACCACCCTTCCGCTGCCGCCCATGACAATTGCGACTAACTAGATTGTAGCTAACTTACCTATTGTGAACGTGCCATCTTTAAACCGACGTATCACTCAGTGATTTTAATATATGTATGTACATTATTGATCGAAGTATGTATGTATAAACTCTGTATCAGTATCAGTAGAATGTAGGCAGGCACCTATTATGTAAGTAGGTACCTATATAAAGTTTTTTTTTCTTTCAGTGTTTTTTATGTGACTAAATAAAAAACAGCAGTGTACTTACTTTATTGGCCACTGCTAGCCATGGAAGGTGGCCAAGTACCACCTAAGATGCGTTCGGGTAAGTCCAGCGAGTTTTGAGAGACTTGAGACTTGATCCTTGAATCTTTTGTTTCTCTCTGTTCCTCTCTGTCTCTCTCTCTCTTACTAACAAGTCTTGTGACCCGAACGCATCTTAAAATAATATAGTGGGTATTTTCCTATTCCTACCTACTGGACTTGATCTTACTTACCTACGAATGCAAAGCTTATTGATATGATAAATTATAGGTCTACGACATCTTGGGGATTGTTGTCACTGGTTGAGGTCACTTGAGTCACACAGTACGCGGCACGAATGTTAGCTCTGAATGAAATCCGGATGAGGTAGCTGCGCATGGGGTATCAGTGCGGGCGACATAATACATAATAATAATAAGCGAATCAATCAGCGACAACCCGCTCGCCCCGCGTCAAACGATACCTAATTTCTACTTCTGCTAGACTTTGTAGCCGGTCGGTTTATCTGTAATGCCATAATAATGAAGTCATAATTATTGCAACCTACATTCCAATAAAATCATGCGTATAAAACGCATTCTTGACTGTCGGATTGTCATGATCACAATAGTAAAAAAAAAACCAAAGCAATATTACCTACGTACTTACTCCAGCAATGTCATTATAAAAATGGCTTAAAATCTATCTGTGTTCTGTGTTCCATTCTCAAAAACTTTCTAATACATTTGGTTATCAAGTATCTACATATTAGAGCATCTAAGACTAAAAGCTACCGTACGGGATAATTTCAGGAACCCTGGCCGAGTACCAGGTGACGGAGGAGCAGAGGAACCATTTCAAGGAAGCGGTCACCAAGTTCTGCACCAAAGCCGGCGCAGCTGACAAAGTCGGGGAGGTCGAGGCGAGTAACTGCATAGATATAATCTATAGTATCTAACTCTTCAATCACAGAAGAAAACATTATCTAGAAACTAATGGTTTCCGTGTATCAGAACTTCTACGGTACGTAGGTACCAAATTATAATTCTATAATCATTGAGATCCGAGAACCTCCCACTGTTGGGCACGGATCTTCTCTCGGAATGGGAGGGGTAGGGTCGGAAGGTCCACCACACTGACCAAGTGCGGGCTGGCAGACTTCACATGAACTTTATGGAGAACATTATGGAGAACTCTCAGGCATGCAGGTCTCCTCACAATGTTTCCTTCATCGTTAGAGGTGACTTGGATTTGCTGTATGGTCATACAGACCTTTGCGTTCCTTGACCGTTTGCTGCAGATTGTTTCGACGAGACTCTCTTGAACCAGGACCGCTCGAGTGAGAGGCGAGTTCGATTCTCATAAATATCATCATGTTGTTTGTTAAACAGGAGAAGTTCAAGGGCTTCATGGAGTGCGTGAAGGGTCTGTTCGACGCTGATGCTATCAAGAAGGAAATTGAGGAGGCCAAGCCCAACGGCTCGCTCGACGAAGTCTTCAAGAAGTAAGTGGAAAATATAAAAATATAGGCACGAAAGTGTAACTCTGACCTTAAATGCGTATGCAAGTTGAAAGTACTTATATGGTCTTGGTCGGATTGTCAGTCGTAAGCGCTGATTAGCCGGGCGAATTATGCAATGCATATTCTATCCCCTCCGAATTTTGATCAGAGCTACACTTTCGTTCCGATATTTATAACTGACTTCAAGTTGACTAATTTCCGTAGATCTATTCTAGGCTCCATCAGTCGCAAGTCATTTCGGTTGTGAAAAAACCGCAGAAATCAGCGAAGGGTTATAAAATGTACAGTGTAAATGTGTAGTGTGTTTTAATATCACTCGATTTTATCCATAAATAACGCCGATAACCTCGACCAATACGCATTGGAGGAGCGTAGTGGAATATGCTCCAGACCTCCCGCAGCTGTGGGGAATACCCGTGCCCAACAATGGGACGTCTATGGGTTTTAGCTACAGCCGCTAAATTGGATAATATTCTGGATTTAAACCTTTTGACAAAGAAAGGGCTGTGATGATGATGGAGTAGGGATTCTCATATACTCATTCTGAGAAGGATGTACGCCGTGAACGTATTCTCCAAACTTGACTCGATTTTGATTGTTAACCATAAAGATTTAGTACCAGTTTGGACCAAATTTCGATCGTGCGTTAGTGCGCTGCCAAAAATACCATTATCAGTAATTAACAGGAATTTACCATTTACATTCTAGGTATTTATGTAGGTATTTAAACGAAATGGTCAGGAATCTAATATCAGATATCTGGTTATGTGAGGGGTGGGTGGGTTATTGTAATACTTGTAATGATGATTGTCTTCGCAGGTACTGCGCCAAATCCCCGCAGCTGAAGACATGCATCCACGACCTGGTGGCGGGCGTCTCTCCGTGCCTGGAGACCTCGTACCGCGAGAACGTGGGCGCTTTCAACAACGCCACCGACCAGCTGCTCGACTTCGTCTGCTACAAGGATGGCGACAGGATTGCTCGTGCGTATATTTGGCTTTCCCATCCATTCATCATAGAGTTCATCATGAGTCGTTGTCTCCGTTCGATGACTTTTCTTGCCTCGATAGACTGCACCATCCCTTGGTAGGTACACCTGAAGGTGGGCCCCGCCAGATGTACAGAAATTTGATTAGATGTACACAAGATTCACTTCCACCTTGTGTGCATATAGCTGTAACGCCACAGTATGTACAGCCCCTCCTGGAGTCCACTCCGACCAGCACCCATAGTACAGGTATGCGCTGTGCGTTGAATGAAATAGTATGAAGATACAATTTGTATTATCTACCTCTTTTTTACTTGATAGATCAATGATTGTAGGTGGTACGGAGTTCACCGGGTCATCTAGTATATTAGTAAATAAAATACCTATTGTAAGGATGAATATTACTGATTTTACAGTGTTCATTGCTGAGGGTGGTCCCGAGTGCTTCCAGGAGAAGTCTAACGCTATCCGCGAGTGCGGCGCCAAGATCAAGGACTCCATACCCTCTGTCGAGGTCGCTAAGAACTTAAGTCTTCAGGTATCTTGACTTGTTGTCGACCAATAGCGGGTTTTATCGGGCCGGGATCCATGGCTCGCGTCGATTCAATGTGATCGAAAGAGTTAAGCAACGACGGGCGCGGTCGGTTTGTGGATGGGTGACCGCTAGTGGCAAAAATTTCATGGACGCTACCGTGCTTCGGAGGGCACGTAAAGCCGTCAGTCCCGGTTGTTTTCAATGCTGGAAACAGTCGTTAAGCCTTGTCGAAGACCTTCGGGTGGCTTGAGAACATTCGACACTGGCCATAGGAAAAAAATTCACGGTCATTGCCAAGTCAAATACGGTTAATTAATGTTACCGTGCCTGGGGTAATTCTTGCAGTCAAGTAGTTCTGGTGGTTTATCAAATTTTCTTTAAGTTTTAACTAAGATATTTACCAATTTATTATAGTTATATCTGCAACATGGTATCGTCCATGTTTTTATGCCATAGTGTAAGTGCAAGCTAAAATAGAAGACTGGGTTTTCAACGGTTTTCAAGAATGTTTTAAATTGGAATACTTATATTTTTTTATATATATTTAATCAATTAATTTCAATTTGTTTATTTCAAAATTAAAACAAAGCGATACAGAAAAATAAATATGTTCGGTTATTACATTGTTAATTGTTATCAGTGTACGAATGAAGATTACAAACATCCCTGTTTGTAAACCGTGTTGCAGAACAATTTTAACAATTATAAATTTCATTACTGAACGATTCGTGAGTGTCTATATTCATAGTTGAAGTTACCGGCTTACTCACGTGTGATTTAAGTCGAAAATAGTCCGACTAGTTTCGATCTATTACGATGATCATCTTCAGGAGTGAATGTGCTCGCGGCGGGCACGGCGTTCACTCGTAATAGATCGAAACTAGTCGGACTATTTTCGACTTAAATCACACGTGAGTAAGCCGGTAACTTCAACTATGAATTATAAATTTCTGTATAAATTTCTTTATCGGTGCAACAGGAGCAGTGCAAGAAGTTTGACGAGCTAACCACTTGCATCGTGTCGGCACTCGAGGGCTGTTCTACCCCCACGCCCGCCAACATGGCGGAATCCCTACTCAGATACATCCGCAACGGAACTCCTTGCAAGGTGAGCCTAATATACAGTTCTTCGTAGGAATGCTAGGAAAAAATATGTTCATTCATGGTGTTTCGTAATTCGTACACTCCAGGCGACAGAGTCAAACAGCAACATCCATTTTACTGCACTAATTGTAAAATTCGAACGAAATTCGGAGGGGATAGATGCCCATGGGTATCAGTGCGGGGGACATAATATGTCTGGCGAACTAATCAGCGCTTATCATTGACAACTCGCTTGCCCAGCGCAAGATGATACCTTAAATTTCGACTTCTGCGAATTCAAGGTTAGAGCTGCACTTTCGCCGCTGACAATAACACTCTGCTGTATTTGAGTGTTGTTTAGAGCCTGGAACACTTGCATATGTACATTGAATAAAATAAATCTTGAAATAAACTTTGTATTAACATAAACAGATTCCAAAAATAACATTTTTAAATTTATTTTCTGTCTGTCTATCCCTATGAAAAAATGTTGAACATTTATTAATTTGATCTTCTTGTATTTTTACAGAAATGATGCGGTCAGCGATTAGCGTGTTAAGATCTGTCAGAGTGCCATTAAAAATATCTATTAAATAAAAAAATTAAATAAATATATTTTTGTTTACTCTAATATTACCTTCATGTACATTTTCAATAAAATTGGAAAAGGAATTAAAAAAAATACAACAGTTAGGCAAAAATAAAACAGTTTATTTTTCTGCATTTTCACTAAGTATTTATCACAAAGCCACACCCAATTCTATCACATATGTACCCGGAAAACTAATACGAACGAATCTACTTGAATTAAATGTCTTTTCTAGTGATTTTATTCATTATCATGTATATCTAGGTGAAATTGTGGGCTCTCTTTATCAGATGTAAAGCACCAGACATTTTTGGAAACTTAAAAATATATAAAATCACTTGGACAAAAAGTTTGAATAAAAAAGATTCGTCAAAAACTTACCCAAACATAATATCTATGTATAACAAGCTCTTATTTATAAATAAGCATCGACACAACACAAATCGAGCTCGGTTTTATTCATAATAATTCATAAGGACATAATTTCATAACATTTAATTCGTGAAAAATTAAAATACATATATAGCTGCACAATATCCACCACATACAGTTTACGAATATCATAGTATATGACGTTACAGTAACTAATCGATTCATCAAGCATTCAATATTTCATATGAAGACTCATATCGATATCGACTCGATATATCATAGTGCATCGATTGATCAGTTTTTAATATTACTTTTCTTCAAAACAGAAATTTGATTTTGTTATTTCATCACCTTTTATTTATGTCAGTCACTATGCATTGTATATTGGCAACAGGGATCAACGAATCAATAATTCACAATACTTATAAAGAGCACTCATAGAAGAAATGCATATTGGAATGTTACATTTTTGCAATAGAGATATAAAAATAATGATTTAAAATTTAAATATCAATTTAAGAAAAGTAAACGTTTACAAAATATATTATTTGCATTTTTAACTTAATTTATATAAATATCATATTAAATTCAAGCCCATTTTTAATTTCATACCAGCAATATACAAAATATGAAATTAAAGGAAATATGCATACAGGTACATTATGAACTATGTAAATATGGCGCTTGTTTCTCTGCCAACGATTAGTGAATAAATCGAGCGTACTTATACCTTACCTATACCTCCCGCAGCTGTCTATGGTGGAGACCCGTGCCCAGCAGTGGGACGTCTATGGGTCGCATCTACAGCTTATGTGATCAATTATTCATGTGAAAACGAATTAAAGGTTTTATATTGTTGCGAAAGCTTAATAATTTACATGTTGTCTTTGAATTATCATTTTTCAACAAAGAAATTACATAAACAACACAACATAAAATTAATATTTTCATGGCAGACAACGAATAATAATTATTCATGTGAAAACGAATTAAAGGTTTTATATTGTTGCGAAAGCTCAATAATTTACATGTTGTCTTTTAATTATCATTTTTCAACAAAGAAATTACATAAACAACACAACATAAAATTAATATTTTCATGGCAGAAAACGGACAATATTAATTGCAGGTAAGTATAGCGATCATTATATCGGCACGTACTTAAAACATTGGATTGAAATATCGCTTGTACATCAGACAGTGAAACAAGTGCCAGGACTTATGCTACTATGGATGGAAGCGAAATTTGGCAAGGTATCGATATGACGACGATATGTAGCTGCGATACTACTCTACTGTAGACCCGGAAACTAACTAACTTAACTATCTTACCAAGCGTTCCATGTCATCCACATAATTATATAGCAACCACGAGTGGGGAACATTTGATTACTAGCCGTTTGACATTAAAATTGTTTTTAATACGATCCTACAAAGTGAAACCACGTTTGACTGTTAAAAGGTTCGACTCAACACAACATTCAGTGATATACTTCTCGATTCGTTTGATTATAAAAAGTAGTAGAGAGACACTGAGCACACAGGAAAAACTAAACATAATTTGCCAGGTGTTACTATAAAAATCATTAAATTACGATAAAAGCTAAGACCATTTGTGGATACATTTTGGCACCGAAATTAGTCAAAGAGGTATATTTTGTGCAAAAAAATTAATTAAATATTACTATAATACTCCACAAAACTATCTAGTTTGTTTGACACGTCTGTTTACAGTCAGTTCATATATTTCTGTTCTTACTAAAGCTAAGTTTACTAGATATTATATTACCAAAAAATGTTTGCATACGATAACTGGTTTACTGAGCAATACTTTAAGAATAATAGAAGAAATACCTAATCTATGTTCTACACAAAATTCAAATGTCTGGATATATCCGTGCACCTATTTTAATTATTAATTGTGGAATGGTATTAGCAATATATTATGTAGTTTTTATATTGAGTCAACAACGTTATTTAAGATCTAAGTAAAATCTATTAGAAGTAGGTACATCGTGCACGGATGCTATTTTAGTTTTTTTTAAATATAAAACGTACACATATATGGTAAGTCGATGGCAAGAGGGTATTGCGGTAAAGATAAATGCCACGCCAAAAATATTTCAACTACATCGTATAGCGTCACTCAATAGCATATAACCCTTTACAAATGAAATCATAGTGTCTTATAACGGCCTAAAATGCTCAACGTCTTAAGAAGGCGTCTACTAAATCGTGCAGCCATTCTTATGTTATTTACTTTTGTTCATGCGCAGGCGCAAACTGGCTTGAACGAACAACCGAGTATAAAACGGAGCGAGTAAACGTTTGACAAAATTAAGACATACTTTTGTTCGCCATCGTCATTGGTTGGGATGTCATCTCAACTCCGCTTTTAAATACGGGACGTGAGGAGGGATAGATTACATTACACTATAAGGTCTTTAAGATATTTATATAACACGTAAAAGGAGGGAGATAATGTTACTTTCACAGAATAAAGTGTTCGCAAATGGCACACTATTTTGTCATTACAATCCGTCACGTCACGTAAAACTGAGCAAAAATTAATCTAACCCCTTATTATTAATAACACACAAATTACTAAACCTATTTTAAAACGAGTTTTGTCGCTTACTTTCGAATTCTAAATTGAGTTTATCTTAAAAAAAAATGCATGAAAAATACAGAAGACTAAACACTGCATGTAAATTATTAACACGGGAATCATATTAGATTTTATGTGCCACTTAGAACATAATATATAAATAACATATCTACCTTTTTCACTTGACATTATTGTATCGATGTGTTTAGTTGTTTAGATGAGAACCGTAGCGACAACAGCCGCTAGCGTCAGCGTCGGCACAAGCAGGGTTGGCGCAGAGTTAGGTTTATCGCCTTTCTTCGTCTCCTGAAATGCGTATTTTTAAAAGTTTCATTTACAACCTTGAATTGGTGAACGTGTCACTTAAGAAAGTAGATAAAGCGAAAGATGTTTGTCTGGATCGTGCATCTAGATTCTAGCGTCTTCTTATAGACGACATACATAAACCTTAGATTAGTAATATGTCACATAAAGATACTTCTCATAAAGTACATGCACCAATGGTGAATATTTTACCACTGTAATCGGAATTACGTTTTTTGGAAAATAGATAATTAGATACCATTAGACTGGCTAGAAGAAGAACTTAGAATATAAATATACCAGTGGACGCCCGCCGCTCCGCTCACGTGGAATTAGACATAACAATAGTTTCGTTTACACCTAGTAATATTATATAGCCTATGTCAATCAGTGAATATGCAGCTTTCTAATGGTGAAAGAATTTTTGAAAACGGTCCAGTAGTTTTTGTGTGAAAATATTACAAACAAATCATTCCTCTTTATAATATTTGTATAGAAGTATAGGTAAGTAAGTACCTACCATTAGATTGGCATACTCAAAATATAAATATAGTGAGAAAGCTGCAAATTCAATTCAATTAATAAATAAAATTATTGATGCAAATATCAATCAATTACACAAACAATTTTATTTCAACACACTAGCACATTCAAGAGATAAAAGCATTATCTGCTATTTTAAAGAATGCTTAGAGGTCATAGGACTAATAATGCGTGAATAGCATATATAAATAGCATATTATATTTATTTATATCGCAATCTAATTAAAGTGACTTTTATCAATTCCAGTTTAACTATGGTTATAGTAGAAGTGGAAACTTTCGAAATATGTATATTTATGACAAAAGAATAAAAGTACATAATTTATTCTAATATTGAACTAGTGAACGCCCGCAGCTTCGCTCGCGTGGAATTAGACGTAACATAACCTAAATACAAAATTTCATTGAAATTGAAATGAATTTGAAATTCGAATAACATCAAAAACGGCAAAGTTTTTATACTAACTTTGCACCCCCGTTTTACCCCCTTAGGGGGTGAATTTTCAAAAATCCTTTCTTAGTGCTCCCCTACGTTATAAAAGGAACCCCTGTGCAAAATTTCAAGTTTCTAGCCCTTAAAGTTTAGGCCCTGCGTTGATATGTCAGTCAGTCAGTCAGTCAGTCAGTTTCTCCTTTTATAATAATAGACATCCAATTATTTGTTGTACATTAAAGTGAAGTTTATGGAATGTTCGTTTTCCCAACATTGACACCATATGTGTTTATGCTAATATCATCCATCATCATCCATTCATCAGTCTTTTATGCTATTATATTGTGTGACAAAAAAGTGCGTGTTGGCATTTCTAATGTCAAAAACTCTCCAAAATAGCATCGGATACGGATGCATACGATATTTCTTATTCAAACGAAATATTTTTATTACGGAAACTTATAAGCATTGATTGTTTGATAAATGAGTTTTTAATTCTATTCAATAAATATTACGACGTTATCAAATAACAAGTTGGTGCTAACAAGTATTGATTTACGGATAAGGAAAAACATGTTAGGTATATTGCTCTTTGAATTTGATTGCAGAAGTACAGAAAGCCCGAGATTTTTTTCAACAAACGGTTATGTTGTACTCTGTGTTTTATATTGTAGAAACACAGTACACATTCAACTGCTGCCGAGACCGATTCGGCTTAACATATCGATATTGTTCGTTGCTTGTTGCGAAAATTTTTCTAGCGAAAATCACATGAAATGAAATGTCACTGGAAAAAAAATCAAAATATTGTGCATGTACGTTAAAATCATGTTTGTAAAAAAAGCAGTGTACCTACATAACTTTAATACAAGAAATATAAAACAATTAATTGTACCTAATTCTAAACTAAGTAAAGTATCAAAATCTTTTGTAGAGAACTGTGTTCGCTTCTACAATAAAATACTTACCTGAAAATATTACTTCTCTCCCAAAATTATAATAATCAAACTTCTTAATGAAGCATTGTATAAAATAAATGATTACTTAAACGATACCCTTTGGTGCGAAGTATCTCAAGCTCCACTTTAAATTTAATAATAATTGTATTAAATAATATAACCTGTATTAAATTGTAAATTTTGTAAGTCTGAGTAACCACCGAGTTTCTTGCCGTGTTCTTCTCGGTAGCATCAACTTTATGAACCGGCGGTAGATAAAAATGTAATGACGTTCATTAAGCGTATACAAATAACATATAATGAAAAAAGAAATTAAACTGAAATTGAAAAAAGAAAGGAGTAAAAAGTAACATAATTAATAACAAATTGGTTGCGTTTAGAGATTTCTTTAGTTTTTTTTTTCTAGAAATGCAATGCATAAAGCTCAAAACAGGTTGCTGCATGGGACTACACAGATAATCAAACGCTACGACTCACGATGTTCAAACTAACAAACAAACACTTCACAAAAGCGAAAGAAACGTAGGAACATTATACAGACATCCATACACTAAGACTTACGCTGTTGTCAGATCTCGTGTTAGCTTCATTATTTTCCTATTAAATAAAAACAGGCAGTTATTATTTCAAATCCAAAAATTTCATTGGCCATCCGAATGCGCCAACGGGTCAGTAATGTTATAAAATTATTGTGTAACTTGCAATCCGTAAGAAAATCGAAATTTTTGTTTATTTTTATATGATTTACTAGTTTACCATTACAATAAAATACATTCTTTACTTAGATATTCCTTATGGCATTTTTTTTTACATTTTCCTAAAGGCATGACCCAGATACAAATATTTATCTGCGAAATAAATATCTGCCTATGACTCTACATACAACCCGTAGACGTCCCACAGTTGGGCACAAATCTCCCCCATAGACACAGCTGCGGGAGGTCTAGGCCATACTCTACGACACTGCTTCAATGCGGATTGGTGGAGGGGTTAGTGGCCAACCCACTCTCACTCCTCTAGCCACCCGAAGATCTTCGATAAGGTCTAACATTTGTTTGTACCATTGAAAACAGCAGGGACCGATCTCTGAACGTGCCCTCCGAAGCACGGTAGCGCCCATGATATATTGCCACTAGCGGTCACCCATCAACAAACGCACGTTGTTGCCAAACTCGGTCGATCACATACAATCGTCCACTCATTGGGCTATACGCTACAATGTTTTAACTTAATTAATTGTATCAGGCGTTAATTTGCGGAACTCCATTATTACAAACCAAGAATTAATCTACTTTGCAACAATCCGCGAACAAAAATCCAAAAACAAAAACGATTGTTAATCGCAGTCTTTGCGATTAACCATCGTAGAGTCTACTTACCCTGAGGATGCCTTGTTTTGGGGCGAAACACGTGTTGGTGTGTGTATGTTGGTGTGGGTATTCATTTATCGCATGTGCATGTTATCCCGCGTGGGAGTGAGGGAGGTGCTACGTGCATGAAAGTATACATACATCACCATACGTTTTTGTTCGCGGATTGTTGCAAAGTAGATTAATTCTAGCGTCTTAATGTAGCGTCCATAGCCCAATGGCTCGGGTCGATTCAATGTGATCGAAAGAGTTAAGCAACGACGGGCGCGGTCGGTTTGTGGATGGGTGACCGCTAGTGGCAAAATTTCATGGACGCTACCGTGCTTCGGAGGGCACGTAAAGCCGTCGGTCCCCAATGTTGGAAACAGTCTTTAAGCCTTGTCGAAGACCTTCGGGTGGCTTGAGAACATTCGACACTGGGTTGGCCACTAACCCCTCCACCAATCCGCATTGGAGCAGCGTGGTGGAGTATGCTCTAGACCTCCCGCAGCGCGTCTGTGGGAGAGACCCGTGCCCAGCAGTGGGACGTCTATGGGTCGAGAGAGAGAGAGAGAGAGAGAGATTAATTCTTGGTTTGTAATGTTTTAACTGTAAAAAGGTCGTGGTGCCTTGATGTGTATGGGTGGATGTACTCACCACGCGGTCGCGGCACGGCGTCGCCTTCCGCACGTACTTGAACAGCGACTCGACAATGTTCGCCGAGGTGGGCGCCGCGCACGTCTCCAGGGCGCTGACAACGCACACCTGCAGCTCGGAGAACTTGGCGCATTCGGTCTCCTGCAATCGTCACACCGTCGCATTAGGCTCCGCGCAAACGGGCCACCGACCACAGCCACCGGTGGCCAGCGACAGCCACTTAACATACAACTTTTTCATATTTTGTATAGACGCGCCGCACACGTGTAGCCGGTGGCGGCCACCAAAAGTTGTATGTTAAGTGGCTGTCGCTGGCCACCGGTGGCTGTGGTCGGTGGCCCGTTTGCGCAGAGCCTTATAATCACGGAGCTGTGACCGATTTAGAACGAGACTTTTACAAACCAAGAATTAATCTACTTTGCAACAATCCGCGAACAATTCCGCGAACAAATTGTTCGCGGATTGTTGCAAAGTAGATTAATTCTTGGTTTGTAATAATGGAGTTCCGCAAAGTAACGCCTGATACAATTAACTAACGAGACTTTTAGTAACAACTAGTGGACGCCCGCAGCTTCGCTCGCGTGGAATTAGACTTTGTTCCACCTTAGAGGAAATAAATGAGCAGATTTTGGATTTTTTTTAGTATTAAAACTTCCGTGGACCGTTTTTAGGGCGACTCAGCGTATTGAGCAGTTCGAACGATTAAATTTATAATAGCTAAAACTTTATTTTATTATTACTAACAGGACTAACATCAGCACTAACAGTCCCTGCTCCGATCCCACTCACGAACTGACCTACTTATGTTATTATTAACGAGAGTTAATAATAATAATTAGAGAGATCTAACTAACCAATGTACTTATTAGAGTCATGGTCAAAATCTACGCAAAGCAAGAGCGGAATGGCAGAAAAGCATTCAAGAAAATTTTTGAGAACTCATGAGAAGGCATGCAGGTTTCCTCACGATGTGTCCTTCACCGTTATAGCAGGTGACATTTATGTTCTAAAATCACACACAACTTACAAATAATCATTGGTGAGTGCCGCTTGGATTCGAGCCCACAGCCCCTCGAGTGAGCGGGGAGTTCGATAGCCACTGCATGGGCTTTTCATACTATTCAATTAA
The DNA here is from genome assembly GCA_944567765.1 of Carterocephalus palaemon. Classification (NCBI taxonomy): domain Eukaryota; kingdom Metazoa; phylum Arthropoda; class Insecta; order Lepidoptera; family Hesperiidae; genus Carterocephalus; species Carterocephalus palaemon. Next base: position 3,953,437 of record OX155643.1, on the reverse strand, counting down.
TTACCTTGAAAAAATTTCTTCCGCAGCTGGAATTTACGCCTACCATCTCCCCATCACAAATAGGAAAGCTATAACCAACTGAGCTATTCTTGACACACCCCTTGTGAATGAGCACTGTGTCCTGCATTGGACCTTCAGTTCAATAAATAAATAAATAAATCTTTATTCAGATTACCAGTGACCCGACCGATTTATTTAAAAATAAATCTTACAAAAAATTACATATAACAATTTTTAAATATCGCAATTACAGAAAATCCTCAAAATAAGTTAATATTTAAATTTAAAATTTCATTACAATATAATTTACAAAAAAAAAAAATATAAATAATAATAAAAAATTTAAATTAAGTACATCGTCAAATTTAAAACAGAATAATTTTAGTAAAATAAATTAGATTTAAATTAGCTCTATAAATAATAAAAATTTAAAACATTTTAATTTTACTTGTGATTAGGTACAGTGTGACTAACGTGCCTGTTACAGCAGTTTAAAATATATAGGCAGTCTAGCCTAAGTCAATGGATGGAAGTGACTCACCCCAAACTCGAGCTTGGGCAGGTTGTCAGCGGAGAAGGTTTCCTGGTCGAAACGGAAGTCCCTGCCCACAGTCTGGTTGACGCACGCCTGGATCTCCTCTTGTTTCTCTTGCAGGCACTCCGGCCCGCTCTCCGCTATGAACACTGGAAAGATAACATTAATGTTGCCTTCGTTCGTTCCCATAAAAGAAAACATAAGTGCTTCGGAGGGCACGTCAAGCTGTCGGCCCCGGGTGTTTTCAATGGTAGAAACAATCGTTAAGCCTTGTTGACAGCGAAAGATACTATGAATGCATTAAAACCTTTTAAATTTGATGGGCCCATTGGCGCAATCGGTAGTGACCCTGTTTGTTGCGCCAGGGGTCGTGGTTTCGAATCCCACTCAGGACAAATATTCGTGTGTGTGTATTTAAGTATGTATTTCAAAATATGTATGTATATCAGCCTCTTGACACCCGTAGTTAAGGCTCGCGCCTACTACGATATTTATTATTTAACAAATCGCAACTTATTGCGTTCAAATAGCTTATGTAGGATATATAGTGTTAACAATTTATGTGAGTCACAAAAAATCACATTACATACGTATTCATAGATCAAATTAAAAAAATTCGGACAAGTCGCGACAAACACATGCAATACGCGAGTATATACAATACACTTACCGGGTAAAGATCATTAACAATGCCTAATGGTTTAGTAAGCGGTTGTGTTAAATGTTAATTAACATTTCATAGTACGGATTATTCTATTTGCTTCTCTCGGAAGTCAATGTTAATTAGTTTAATTTAATGTTTGATTAGTTGATAACGAGCGACCAATCATTGAATACAAAAAACACTTTCTTCTTTCTTTTCAACATAAGCTGTAATTTTTATGGATATGAGATCGTTTGCATGCAATAGGTACTGCCATCGGCTGGACTGTAAGTAATACTCCAGTTAGGTAAATTGTTAGTAAGAGGCCCGTTGCATGTCGGTCACTGATTCGTTGGTACCCTTAAGGACATTATGTTCACCTATGGAAAATCCGAGATAAAGTAAGGTTTTTCTCTGCCAAATTTCTAGTTTACGATATGTTTAGTATTCGTAGAGATGAAATACACTGAAGACCAGAATATTGTAGTTTGATTAATCATGTATTTATGAATGAAAATGTATAATATACCATAACTAACGATACAAACAAATTCTACTACTATCAACTACGAGTAATTACTACGATAACGAGTACAGATTGAGGCTCGTAATCGAGATAAAGGGTCACGTCACAGTACGATCTGATATTTTCCTATTATTGAATGAAATGTATGTCATTCATCCATATTCGTTTAATTTTTGCCCAGTACAATGTAACGATAAGTGTTCACAGGAAGTTGATATGAATTTATTTATTTAGACGCTGTAGTGTTTAGTCTACAATGGGCGAGGTTATTGCTTAGTGGCATTCTGTACCAAACCTTTTGAAAGAAGCTATTGTTGTATAAGATCAGTGCAGCTTTTTAATAATGTAAATAAAATAAGCCCAATGAAAATCTTAACTAAGTATTATCTAAATTTACAAAAAATGATAAAACATTCCAATATTTCCTTTTCACACAACATTTCCATTTCAGCGCCTCTAAACATTCTTATTTATTCCAATTTCTCATACCTCATATGCTTTTTTTATTTTTATATCTTGGACATTCTCACACACGGCCATCTGACCCCAAAGTAGGCGCGAGCCAGTGTTATGGGTGTCAGAGACTGATATACATACATAGATATTTTTAAATACATACTTAAATAGATAATATTAACGTCCAGACACAGAGAAAATACAAATGTTCGTCACACGAATATTTGTCCTGAGTGGGATTCAAACCCACGACCCCTGGCGTAACAGACAGGGTCACTACCGATTGCGTCAACGGGCCCATCATACTATGTTATATGCCTTGCGCCCAATGCGCTAGTGTAATTAATTATTATAGTGTATATTAAATAAATGTATTTCAATATGGAATCTCTAAAATAACACTAATTCTAGCGTGGTGGATAACCTAGTGTATAATTGTTTAATTTTGTCTGATTTAATTCACAGGCATTGTTGAATGGCTGCAATTCTTCAATATTCCGCACCTATCCCGCGTATAAAGAAGAATATTTACATCGGGCCGTTCTGCGTAGTGATGTTTACAAGCGATCAGTTGTATGACTCACAGGCAATCCTGTCGCCCTCCTTGAAGCAGATGAAATCGGCGAGATCCTCTGACACGTTGTAAACAACGTTCAGATTCTTCCTCTCGTCGACGGACAGGCACGGCTTCACCGCTTCTGTCATGTTGCGGAAACAAGCCTTGAACTTGGGAGTCTTCTCACAGTACCTGCGAACAATTATCCCATAAAATAGGTACATTCTTAACTGCATAAGGGCTGTCATAAACGGTTGATAGCCGTAGACTACTTGGGGATCCCAAGTTCACGTGGCAATGGGCAGGCAACATCGTTCGAAGGACTGATAACCGGTGGAGAGGAGGCATATATCCTGCAGTGGAAGTGAAAGTCGCTTTATATTAATCAGTTCAGAATAGCATTATATCTCTTTAAGTAGTTTGTAGTTACCTAGACTTTCGTTAAGCGTGTGTAATCACCTCATAGCGAAATAAATTATTTGAATTTGAATTTGAAAGGATGGATGGAATTGTCTCAACGAGTCGCACATAAATATGAATATGGTTTTTTCCCCCAGATTCCGTTAGACACTGTTAAGTATAACACCAGATTTCTTTCTGTTTAAACTGCAGCATCTTGTACTCAACAGAATTATTTTGATAAATTCAGCAACATACAAATAACTTCCGTTCATATTGTGTAATAATAATTTTATTTTAATGATTAATTCTAATTGGACCACTATTATGGATGGCATACCATAATCTAACAACAGATTGGTTATCAATGATAACATTATGTTTTGTTTGAAAGTAGGCCGTCAGACAGGGATCGAAAGTATTATTCCACGCTGAAAACTATATACTATTGACCGTTAAAAATACATTCCAATGATCTACTATGATATTGATCTACAAAAATTCGATGAATTTCAGAGCCTGTACTATGGGTGTCAGACTGATATACATACATACATAGTTTTCCTTTTCAAATACATATTTATATAGGTAGATATTATCCTCCAGACATAGAACAAACACAAGTGTTCTTTCACACGAATGTTTGTCCAGTTGTCCTGAGTGGAATTCGAACCCACGACCCCTGGCGCAACAGGCCGGCTAACAACCGAATGCGCCAACGGGCCAGTCGAATAAAAGTTTGTAATAAATAATCAATAGCCCAAAAGTGATCACGAATGAAGTTTCATGCTAAATCAACATCAAACATGACTCCTCAATTTCTTTACAAGGTTTCCTTTACCGCTATAGCAACACACTTAACTGTGATACGTCGTAGATCCATAGAATAGATCATTGGAGGGATCTATAAACCCCGGAAGTACTCGTATAAGTCAAACCCTAATTACTCGGCTATCACGTCTCCTAAGAGTAGTATATGTCCGTATAGTGGCCCGATATAGGGTCATTGCGACCGGGCAGCGGTTATCACGGGAAGTCGCCCGTTAGTCGTATCCTTAAATGACCTTTAGGACTCCTGATAGTAATAGGCCCCGAAGGTTGGTACCCGCATAACATAAGTAGATCGTCTAATCTATAGGAGAACCTTCGAATCTAGAATCAACTGAAGTTCTTAACATTATTTATTTATTAATATAAAATGTCTGTTTCTTGCCGAATGATCTTAGCTCTATAAATAAACATTTATATTTAAGTACATCTACTATAATAACAAAGTTTACCACAAAGAAGAACAAGGGTCAAAATAGTTAGAATGCCCTCATAGAAATATTTTTCATACATAATCGCTGCGACCCATAGACGTCCCACTGCTGGGCACGGGTCTCCCCCACAGACTATGCTGCGGGAGGTCTAGAGCATACTCCACCACGCTGCTACAATCTGGATTAGTGGAGGGGTTAGTGGCCAACCCAGTGTCGAATGTTCTCAAGCCGCCCGAAGGTGTCCGTACTTTTTTCCGCATGCTATGAGGCATTAAGTCCGCCCATTGTATATCTCTTTAGAGGTGTCAATAAAGTTGGATAATTAAATAAATAAATATTTCAAAAAAGATTAAAACAAAGTTTTCACGTATTCATTTAAATACAACACCCTTTTCGTTGATAATAAAATTGTGTAGTTTTTGGAGCACCGTAGAACATTCACATAGGCAAGTAAGAATTTTTTAGAACTGCTGTGAGATGCAACAAGTTGTTCTATAATAATTATACCGTTAAAAAAATATTTCTTTTAAAAAAGCTTTTTAAAACTTTTTTTTTATTTTCATGCATTGTCATCGGAACCAAATATGTGTGCCAAATTTCAGCTCGATAGCTTCAGTGGAAGTGGGTGAAATATTGATTGCAAGATTCCAGGACATACTTACATACATACGAGTGAAGTTAAATAAAAGCTTTTAATAATATAAAGATTACAGTCTTACTTCTTGAAAACCTCGTCCACTTGTCCATTGGGCTTGGCGTCTTCGATCTCAGTTTTCAACACCGTTGGGTCGACCAGCGACTTCAGACAGTCCTTAAAGCTTTTGAAGGCGTTCTGGAAGGAGAATAGCATAATAAATCAGCGTGGGGTGCAAAATCATTGCATTGTGTACAGGGCTGGGCAAAAAGTCCATATAGACAACATAAAATTCGCATTTGTTTTACTTGAAACCACCGTCTGAACTTGGACCAAAGTCTTGAACCAAAGTCTGGCCAATATGCGTTGTTGTCGTCACGGCAATATTTATTGCGTATATGCAATTAATGCATGCCAAGTCTAAACTAAAGTGGGAACCTAAGGGCTGTTCCAGACACTAAAGTCACATCAGTGTGTCCTAACGGTAATGACCTACTAAGCCGAATCGTGGTTCACAACCATAAGGTTGCTCAGCGTGCCAACGTTCTTGGTGTTTCTCTTTGGGACAAGATCCGGAACGAAAGCATTCGTGTGAGAACAAAAGTCACCGACATAGCCCTGAAAGCTTGCAAGCTGAAGTGGCAATGGGCTGGCCACATCTGCCGGAGGACCGACAATCGTTGGTGTAATGTAAACGATTAACGATTGCTCGAGTGGAGACCGCGAATAGGCAAACGTAGGACGACGAAGTTAAGTGCCGACATGAGAGGTTGGAACTCTTGGAACTAATAACAAATCATATTTCTTTCCGATAAGGCCACTTCAAGTTGTCAAATTATATGAGCAGGCCAGCCAGTTGCCTCAAGTGGAACATTGATAGATTGGTTAATTGGTTCACAAGTTGAGTTAAGTAGATTGTAAGAAATCTATACGTATATAATAACGTACGAGTCCGCGTCTGTACATTGAAAAAATCTTGATAAATCTATCAGGGGATGATGACTTATTATCTGTCTGTCTGTTCCTATGTGCACGATGGAATTAAAAATTACCGTTCCCATTTTAATGAAACTGGCTAATCTCTGGTGAACAAACATGCACTGAATCCCTGAGATGGATTTGTTTTTACTATTCATCATCATTCATTCATTCATTCAAACATTTTTTTGCAATGTTTTCACACAAAAACTACTGGACCGGTTTCAAAATCTGCATCTTCACTGAGTGACATAGGCTATATAATATATCTAGGTATAAGCGAAACTATTGTTATGTCTAATTGCACGAGCGAAGATGCGGGCTTCGGCGGGTTAAAAATAATTTCTTGATTTTAATATCGACACACTTCATAACCACGTTTGGTAGTCTTCGCTTCGAATACATAGTTTTGAATACTTCATGGTTCAAGTAGCCTTTTTTTTTCGAGTGGAAATTCGAATCCTCCTGGCATTGACCAAACAAAACAAAAGGCAGCTACATTCCATAGTTATTTTGATATAACTTGAATTTACTGCTCATACATAATGTATGATTGTATTGGTAGTCTTTGAATACATAGTTTTGAATACTGCATGGTTCATGTAGCCTTTTTTTTTTCGAGTGGAAAATTCGAACTACTACCCTCCTGGCATTGACCAAACAAAACAAAAGGCAAGTTACATTCCAAAGTTATTTCGATATAACTTGACTCTACTGCTCATACATAATGCATGATTGTAAATTAATGTTCCGGTTGGTTTAGCTTAGTTGGCTGTACGTAATCAATTAGCATCTACACATAAACAGGAAACGGGTTTCTTTTCACAACTGAGATTACCCGGAGCGTACTCCACCACGTCGCTTCAGTGCGGTTTAACAACCAGGGACTGGCGGCTTAACCTGTCTTTCGAAGCACAGAAATGAGAATGCGGCGACTTTAAATCCGCTCACGACCATGAGCATGAACTGCCCGGGTAGAGGCCAGTCCTAGAGTCCCGAATTCCATCAACCGAAGGTGGTTAGAGGAAGTCCCTTCTGACCATGTGCGCTTTGACATAGTTGACGATCTCTCAGTGCTATTGTGCAGTCCAGTTCGATATTTATTACAAATTTAATGTGTGTTTAGGGAACTATTTCCTTATTATAATTAACTGTAGCTTTTCCCGCGGCGACGCCCGCGTGTAAGTCGGTTTTCAAAAAATAATTATCGACACCTATTCTAACATTTAGCGGATGGTATAAAATCAAATATGTAGTAGTAAACGCGTTACCGCATAAAGTCGCCACCGCGTTTCAGAATTAGTGTTATCTAAACAACCTAAGTGCCAAACAACTTTCCAATAAATAATAAAATATTTCTGGGATTAAAAGTATATTCTATGGACTAGGTATCTATCATCTACTTATGTATCATCAATCATCTACCTATGTGTCAATTCATCCAAATCCATTTTGTATTTTTTGAGTGCTTCAGCAACAAACGTCAAATCATACAAACTTTCATATTTATAAATGGAAGGATAAAACTTCTTTCTTCGATAAACGAGCAAATCAAAAAAATCAATCATAACCGTTAAAAAGTAAACAATTTAATCAAAACCAAATGAAAACTATTTTTTACGGCAACCGATTGCTTCCTCGCATACATATAATTATATTTATGTACATATATAGATCGATACGACACGATACTGAAGTGACAGATAAGCAAATACTCGTAATCTGAAATAATCCACATTTTAAAGCCACCTCGACCTCGATACTATAAATTTTGGACTTTTGAACCCTAAAGAAATAGCGTAAGATTAAGTTATTAAGCAAACACCAATTATACTTTATGCTAATCAAGTGATCGGACCCAGCTTCGCACGGTTGTACAGTAGGTAGGTACCTATGTGTTTGACAATAAAATATTTTCGCGCACAACGACAGCCCTCCCGTTTCGCTGCGATGCGACCTATTTCACGATAAAACGTAAAGGGTTATTTTGATATTCTCGTAAATATACTGAATGCGTATCTATAGTCATATACTGACTTTACTTTAAACTTATAGATAGATAGACGATATAAATGACGAATTAAAAAAAAAACATTTTTATTAAGAACCTCACTGCTTAGTAGGTGATTCGAGTAATATGTATGGCATATAAAATGAGACTTTAAATCACGATAAGAATTAATTTAAGAATTAAATTAAATCGTCTGATTGTTTTAAATTGAACGCACTATGAAAAATCTTTAAGAATGCACAACATCAATGTAATGCTTACTACGCATCCAAAATGTCCCACATATTGCGAGTTCAACCATATTCTGTGGTTCAACATAGGTAGGTAAGTAGGTACATAAGCGTGCAATGGAAACATCCCGTGTGTTGCATAACACTGCAATACTGCACTCTGCAGCTGTGCATATTTTGACAGAGTTAAATTCCACCAAAGTATAAATTTTAGTCAACAATGATCACTTAATTTTAAGAATAGGTAGAGTGATGCGTTAGTGTATAGCTTGCGTATGACCCCTCTGCTCGGAAAATTCCTGTATTTGTACTGTGTTGTGACACCTGTTAGCGTTATTGGCATTTATTAGCAATTTAGTTATGTACTTAGTTTTCTAGTTGTTTCCGGCAGCCATTATGTAATATATTTTTAATATTTATTTAGCAATTTATGTTTATCAAAATATGTACTCACTTTTAATCATAATAATTTTTGTAATCAATTATTTGGATAAAAATTAGATATATAGATTTATAATTTTGTTACTTCGACTCTCGACATAGTTTCGACGCCTCTTTTATCTGTTCTGTGGTTTCAACGTTTCCGACAAACCGAGAACGATGTTGCCGAAAAAATTGATGTGTAATGTTAGGTAGGTACCTAATGTGATTTCAAAATGTCGTCTGAACATTCAGTTTGGGGAACTTATGCTATTAAGATGTACTCTAGATTGCTCTTTAAGGTTGTTATTTTTTTGAAAGTACATAATTTAATATGAGCTAAATATGTATGTGGAATAAGTGCAGAATTATGATGATTATAACTGATTCTTGAGGACATAAAGTGATATTTGGAAACACGTGAATAAATATCTTCATTAATTGAATTTTTGGCTAACGCGCCAAAACACCTAAGCACGACTTAAGGTGACCTGAGTATTGTAGATTGTTTTAATTCCAATAACATTCGTAAAAAAAATAAAAGGGGTTTTATAAAAAATCTGGTTATTTATAGATATGAATAGGGGAACTACATAAGAAAATATCTAAAATAAGTAGAATCTAAGCCCGTAATGTGTCGGAGAATTTCTTTTTATTCATGTACATTTTACAGAGCGTGGGCTCGAGAAAATCAATAAAATGTTGCCATGGAGAGTTCTCTGTTCTCTCCGAGCAAGCGAAGCGTGAAAGCTGCAGCTACTGTAGGTATAGATGTAGTACAAACACTACAAACAGCAAGCTATGTACGTCTCTAGATTCATATAGTAGTCGGTATCTAAGTACCTACTTCTCTCTAGGTAGACTGGTAGTGGTAGCTAAACAATACAAATTAACCAACCTTAGATGTTTGAAACTGCATAACCTGCAGGTCGTATACTTAAAGTATGTCGTCGTAAGCAGCTACATTATCTACAATAGACTCACTTAGTGTATTTGACATACATAACAGAATAATTATTTAGTCTTAGAAATTATTCTAAGTATTTGGTATAATTTAGAGGTTTTCACTCACGTTAATAATTGCGGCAGCTTTGTTTATTGTATTATTAAGTACCTATTCTCAGTATAGGTACACGACTGGACAAACTGGAGGAAAACCCAAGGGAACATTCTTTATTTTCTAAGTATCCCTTCATGTTATACAACAATTTGTTCCTACCCGAATAAATTGTTTTCACATTTTACCTAAGCTAAAAATCTCCTCAACTTAGTCAAAACATTCATCCCCTTTGTAGGTTGAAAATTCAGAAACGCTTAATTTGTATTCAAGATCACATTTATGAGTGCTGTTACTCCCAATTTGAAAACAATAGCACAAACTTTTCGTCCAGTATCGGTACTTGAATTTTTTTAAATAGCCACTTTTCATTATACACTTACTTATACAATAATAAATTATAATGAAAATCCAAAAAAAAATATACATACATAATAGCATACTCCACCAATCCGCATTGGAGCAGCGTGGTGGAGTATGCTCCAGCTAGACCTCCCGCAGCATAGTCTGTGGGGAATACCCGTGCCCAGGAGTGGGACGTCTATGGGTCGCAGCGAAAATCCAAAAAAATATTTTAAGGCATACTACCTACTGCGGCCGGCAATTAGCGCACTCTATTTTTGATGTGTCATTTAAAAAAAAACTTGAACAATGATACCTAACCTCATCGCGGCGAAGCCTTGTTTGTCTGTCGCATCGCATCGTAGTTTTTCGATCTTTGGCCTTCCCCTTTGGCCAAGACCTTAGCGTCATAGCACGTGCGACCTACCAATAGTAGGTAGGCTATGCCACAGATATAACAACTTATTTTTTAACCGCTGTAATAGGTATCTTGTTTATGATGTGGCTAATTTCAAAAAGTAGGTAGGTCTACATCTACATATTATTATGTACATTCGCATGATTTGCAAGTCCACAATGCACTGTGCAATGCAGAGAGATAGAACCTATCTTGCTCACATTAAAGGTGGAAAAATTATAAACAAAAAACAAAACACGTCATAATTTATTTCATCAGCTTTTCTTAAACAAATACAACAACATAAAAATGAGAAAATAAAATTATATGAAATACCTACTCGTAATAGCTGAGACGAAAATAGATGCACTCATTTGTACACCTGATACGGGCATACGGGCGGGCCACATACCTACTACTATTCGGTAAGGACAAGGACAAAAGTTCCTCATCTGCACAGGCCTTACGTGTTTAAAAGCAGTGATTTTCGTCAAAACTAGTTTAATTAATTAATTCATAAACCTTAACTCACATTGGGAAATAAAATTGTACTAAATTACGCGTGGATTTTTTTCTCTTAGCTGGCATGTAGCCTTCACGTAAGACTAAAAATTAAATTGTGCATTTTAGTTGAGTACGACGCACGGTATAAGACGAAGACGTTGCGGAGTACGACCACAAATACAGCGATAAAAGGTACAAATTAAATTGTGCATTTTAGTTGAGTACGACGGCATAAAACGAAGACGTTGCGGAGTACGACCACAAATACAGCGGTAAAAGGTACAAATTAAATTGTGCATTTTAGTTGAGTACGACGCACGGTATAAGACGAAGACGTTGCGGAGTACGACCACAAATACAGCGATAAAAGGTACAAATTAAATTGTGCATTTTAGTTGAGTACGACGGCATAAGACGAAGACGTTGCGGAGTACGACCACAAATACAGCGGTAAAAGGTACATGTACATACATATGACCTAACGACGCGACGTAACGACTCACCATCACGATTCACGAGATGATTTATCTATACATATAAAACTTAACGTCTCCGCGTCTGTATCCATACTAATATTATAAATGCGAAAGTAACTCTGTCTGTCTGTCGCTTTCACGCCAAAACTACTGAACCGATTTAAATGAAATTTGGTACACAGATAGTCTAGAGCCTGAGAAAGGACATAGGCTACTTTTTATTTGGAAAAAAGTGTTGTAAGTGGTTGAAAAGGGGGTTGAAAGGTTCTATGAAAGTTTTGTCATTTTCAGAACAAGAAGCATAAAATTTAAATTATAGGCTGTTATTAGATATAAATAAATATTAGATATAAATAAATATAGCATTCAAAGTTTGTAAAAATTTTGTAAGGGTGTAAAATAAACATATATTATTATGTCTAATTCCACGTGAGCGAAGCTGCGGGCGTCCACTAGTATTGAATAAATCTTGAAACAACTTAGATTACTAACATCGGGATATTAAGTAATCGATATAGATTTAGAAAATATAATTTGTTAAAAATTGTCTGTCGGTCTTCCCCCAGAAATTAATAAAAATAGAACGGTGAACTAGGCGAATACCTCGTGCGACAATCTAGGCTGCAATCTTGCAATATACTACAAGATATCTCGCAAGTTCGGTCATTGCGCGTCGATATTTGTTACGGTACGATACGTTTTCGATACGTTAGGTTATCGATAGACTTCATTACAACTAAAAAGAGTGTTTCACCCCACTAATTTTACTATAGTGTGACGTCACTTAGTACGCGGGACTTGGGCAGGTCTGACGAAAAAAAAAAAGTGACACGCATCGTTTGTATGAAAATAATACGTGATCGCCATTCTATCTTAATTAATAGTGTGCGGTCTATCCCTATTTGCGCTATGGAATCAAAAACTACCGAACCAATTTAAACATGGTACAAACATGCATTGAATCCCTGAGATGGATTAAAGATACTGTTCATCCCGAAAACTAAAGATGTTCTCCTAGAAATCCTAGAATACACGGATGAAAGTTTGTAAGGATTTTTTCTCATTGTATGATACATTAGCAGCAAAGGTTTGTAATTAAAATTAGTAGAAAATGTGTTTCTCAATTTTTCTGTAATTTATAAGATAAAGAAAAAAAAGAAATCACTTTAGATAATTAAAATTTTTCAAGAGGCTTTCCTGGATAAACCAAGAGTTTTTTGTCCTGGATTTAATCTTATCTAATTAACTCTCTCAGCTAATCAAACAATAAACACAACTTACACACTAGGAGTCAAATTTTATCTTGAAACTCATAGAGGACCTAATCTGTTGTACCTGTGGCCTAATCTATGGTAATTTTGTCATGAAATTTATATGGCCCTAGACCTTTGATGTATGTTCTAACAACAAAAAAAGATATGTATACATATAATCGAAATCGATTAACGACAAAGTTATCAATGTACATACATTAAAAAAATACTAACATACTTGAACATAGAACCTCCTCTTTTTTTCATAGATGGTTAAAAAATTAAAGGCAGGTATTAAAAAATAAATAATGTACTGATTTATTCCAAGAGTCCCAAGGCAAATGAAGAGATAATCTTCGTTCCGGACTCCCCATGCCCCATAGTCTATGATTACAATCGTGTCAATTTGCTAATTAACTGGGCTACAGAATTCATATAAGGGCCCACCGCAGAAGCAGTCCTAATGTACAAGCAGTCACCAAGGCTGAAAATGGCCTGATCACGAGTATCATCATCACTTACCTCAGAATTAGGGTAAGCATCAGGTCCTCCATTCTTAGCACACTTCTCTTTGAAGACTTGAGTGGACTTGTTCGTCAGAACTTCTATCTGTTTCTCATCAACCTTCCCCTGTAGTTCTGGAGGTAAGGAAGCAATTGCGTCCGAAAGTGAAGGCTCTGTTTGAGCAAGAGCTCCTCCTGTTAAAAAGAATAAATTTAAAATACACAGCCACGAAACTCAAAGGGTCCAGATTCAAATCCAAGTGGCAAGAACAAATGACTGTTCTAAGTTATGTGCGATCCAAGAAATTAAATGACACCTACTGAAATAGTGAAGGAAAATTTTTATGAGGAAACCTGCATGACTGAGGGTTCTCAGGTCAACATAGTGGACAATGGCATTCAGACAGCAGTCTCATTCAAAGGTTGGATTATGAAAGGGTTGTGGTGGAATATGTTTATTTATCTGTACTCTATTATAAACAAATCACAATACACACTTTTACACAGAATAGATGGCTATACATTGTAAGCTTGCTTAGTACCCCTGTACCAATGTCCTACTAGGTGAGGTCACGTTAGTTGGACGAAATTGATAAAGTAGCTGAAACTGATTTTCCATCTAAATGCAAGATTTGATTTCTTTACAACACACGTTTTTGTACCTTGATACAAATAAAATCATAAGATTAAAAATTGACAATATTTTACAGATCAATGTAAAAAATTGTCAGATAAACTTGAAATATGTAATTAGTGGGCGAAATTATTACATACCTATCGTGCAAAAGGGATATTTCAAATCAATCTGTAATACTTAATTAATTATCGATGTACCTACCTACCTAATAATACAAGAAATGATTTCAAAATGGTAATTTTTCAATCCTACTCACAGTTCTTAAAGAAAACCTAATCGCTTGTATTTAAATCTGGTACGGTGATTTAGACTAATTAAATAAAACTTACCGATAATAACCGCAAACAAAATATAGCTATGAGCCATTTCGGTAACCGATTATAGTGAATTAATAATTTGAACTACAAATAATAAAATATGTATCGAAGCACGGCGAATAAACGAACGCAAAGAAAAAATTGTTTAGTCCGTAAATCAATTTAAATATTTCACATAAACCCGATACACGTAGATCACCGCAAAGAGTATATAGATAAATCACTACACACCACACAGCACACACAGAGACAGCTAGCTACACACTGCCAAAAATAAATTTAAAAATGTAAACTCACATCCAGTCACATCACAAGTCTTTCAGTGACAGCCTGTCAACCTGTCATTCACTTCTGTCCACAGAATACTTATATCACCTATTTTAACTTATTGGTTTAATAGTGTTAAAGATCGTTGGGTTTATGCATGGATTTAAACACGGATTTAAAGGCCACGTATCCGGAATGTTCACTGCAAAATCTAAGACTAGACCGAGATCTTAGTCTCGACTCTCGGCATTCTCGGCCACAAATCCAATCGAGAAACTCGGTCTCGGTTTTCGGCTTTAATCTCCGGAATTCTCGGCGAATAGTATATTTATTTTTATTACACATAAATTGTATAATAATATCTTAAATTTTTGAAGTGAAACCTTTTTTTACTTTGGAACGTTATGAATTGGATTTTATAAAATGAAAAAGAGACAACTATAAGAGAGTGTGCATACATGACTTCTATTTATTGAGCTTCTAAATATATGAAACATCACCAGCGGTGCTATTGCGTATCTCAGTTGACAGCTTAAAGTGAAGATCACTTGGCAAAGTGTTCAACGATTAACTGTCAAACAGCAGGTTGATGTAGGGATATTATAATACTAGCTTTTGCCCGCGGCTCCGCCCGCGTGGTCAAAGGGAATTAACAATGAGTTGTTTATCATACATGACACATTTGTGGTGGATGAATAGTAACAGTTCCACGATTCATAGATAGGTACTTTACTAACGCCATCTATTAACAACATCCGGAACTAAATATCTAGCAAATAACAAAATATCGATATCTTCCCATGGGGATGTTTTACCGCGGTAAAAAGTAGCCTACGTCACTCTCCACCCTCCTCACTATCTCCACACACAAAAACCATACCATATAATAGCTTCGTTGCGACGTGAAAGCCGGACAAACAAACAAACACACTTTCCCATTTATAATATTAGTATGGATTTTAATTTCCTTGATATAAATTATATTTATTATATAGTTGACGTATTGATTTTTTTTATCTAATTGTTTTTATTGGGTCTCGAGGAAATCTAGAATAAATCAATTTTATCTAAAAATCAAATTCAAACTAAACATATTTAAATATAACAAAAAAAATCTATGGAATATTTGTTCTTTAACTTGTGATGGGTACCTATAGTGACAACGGAATTTGACGCTTAATTGTAGGTCTTTTTGCATTTTGTTGCTCATTTGGCTCGGACATTTTTAAGCGCGGACCCTACGTCCATAGCAATAATAAGTCAATGCGTTTAGCTTATATATATATAGATAAGACATAATAATAGATTCTTCATAACGCGTTTTTAACTTTAGCTCCACAAATTTGTAATTAATCTGTAAATGTTTTATCCGTAACAGTTTGACAAACTTTGAATGCTATATTTATATATATGAAATCAACAGTTTAAAATATAAATTTTACGCTTCTAGTTCTGAAAATGATACTTTCATAACTTTCATCCCCCTTTTCAACCTTTTATAACACTTTTTTTCAATTAAAAGTAGCCTATGTCCTTTTTCAGACTCCAGGCTATCTATGTACCTACCAAATTTCATTTAAATCGGTTCAGTAGTTTTGGCGTGAAAGTGAGACAGACAGACAGACAGAGTTACTTTCGCATTTATAATACTAGTATGATTAGTATGAATTGCTCATAGTATCAGAATTACTAAAAAAATAAAAATTGTAATTGCTATTTGAGGAAAGGAAATACTTTAAGTAAAGGTCACGTACCATAAGTAAATATCATATTTTAATGAAAAATAACTCACAAATAAATCTCGAGGTACATACTTGTTTTTTAATTTTCTATGTTGTCATACTTACTCAAGTCTAACTTACAGGTTTAATTAATTAATTGTCCAAGAGCCATAGTAAACACAATCATAAGTCTCACTTTTGCGCTAACATAGTCATGGTCACCCTACTAAAAATGTCAGTACAAAGTCGCAGACTTTCGGGACTTTTGTCTTGCGTTTTGTGAAAGTACACCTTCCTGGTATACGTAAGTACTATCTATTATATCTATAGTAAAAATTTAAATAATCAATTTGACCTTGACATGCAACGTGATGTAAATCTTATAAAATAAGTAATAATTATTTATCAATTTATTTTTAGGTTCAAAATTTTTTAGTGTTAATAATAATTGGAATGTAAAATAATAATATATAATTAAAATGTCAATGGTCAAGAGCACTAAAATAGGGGTCATTTATTTAAACTAAAACATAATTGTAAAGTAATGCATTGCAAACAATAAACGAACTGTTATAGATTGTTATCGTGCTATCAACATGTTACCCAATCAACATTTAGGACAAAAGAAATCAATGAAAACCCAAAAAGATGTAATTCGGCGATCTAAAAGTGTAGCTCCAATAGCCTATGATATAGCATCAGTATTGACAGGTCCAATAGAATCCAATTACGTCAATGACTCCACTGAAAAACATCGAAGTAAGAACAAAAAGGCTAAGAAAGTTATATTCGACGATTGTAGATGCTATGATGATGGTAGCAAAATTGATCGACATGTAAAACATAAAGGTAATGATTTGAAAGCAATGAATGGTGATGGTGTAGATATTATCAATAATAGTAAAATACATAAAAAAAATCAAAAAATACACAAAATGCGCCATATTTCTAAAAAACAGCGTTTATCAAAAGAAAAAGAAGAAGAAAAAGCTATTTCTGGTAACCCTGATGCACATGATAACACTTCTATAATCAGTTTGTTCAAAAATAATAATAATAAAAATAAGCGAAAAACTTTAAATGATGCATTAGACATTACAAAAAGTACTAAATCTAAAAATGCTGAAAAAAAGTGCCCTGATGGCCCTTGTATAGAAGCTGCGATGAACAAGAATACAAATTTTCAGTGTAGGTGTGTTAATCGAAATAAAGGACCAGACTTTATTGTTAAAGAATGCACGCAAGCTACTTGCAAGTCTGCAAGAAATTTTTCTAATTTAGTATCTAAATATTCGCAAAGAATCTTAAGTTTCAAACCAAATAATAATTTAACATGTAGTGAAGGCTTATGTGTCGATGCTGCAAAGCTTCACAAAAATGACTTTATTTGTAAATGCGAGAAGAAACAAAAGTTTAATGAGTGTTCTGATAATACCTGTGGTAAGCATACGTATAATGTTAATGATAGAATTAGCAATCCAATTGACCAAGATTTTTTGAATAGAAAATTACAGAAACAGCAAAATATTTCTAGGAGATCAATGCTATCACAATTATTTAGACATAAAAGAAAAAATACTGACGAAATTATAAAGCTAGAACATGAAGGTGAACAGACTGGTGAGCCTTTTTTTGAAATTCAAGTCAATCCGCAGGATATGTGCGTATTGAATCCCGCCGAAATAAAAGGAAACATATTAAAATATGGGAAACTGAAAAAGAAAGAATTTAAATGTATATGTCCTTCCAGGGGTAGGTTAAGAGCTGGTGAAGTTTGTAAATCTGGTGCATGCAAAAGGGCATTTAAAAATAAGCAGACTAATTTCAACTGCTGGTGTGATAAAAGAATAGCAGAATGTAGTGACGCCACATGTGGTATTAATAATTTAAGGAGTAGCACAAGAAGGAAAGGGAAATTTGACAAAAGTAGAACAATCCAAAAACATAATAAGCCATTGTTAGAGGTGCAATTAGATGTGGATAAAATGTGTGTTATGAATCCTAAAGAAATCGAAGACAAAATTATAAATAACACGACAGCCGATGATATATGCTCCTCTGGTCTTTGTAAAGATGCTGCTTTGAAACACAGAGGTGATTTTAATTGCAAGTGCATAGGTAGGAAAATAAATCCTGATATCACAGAATGTAGCGAAGATACATGTTTCGATCAGAATCGAAGAAAAAAATCAAAATTTTGCTTATTTTGCACTCGTATTTGTAGTAAGTCAGAGAACTGGACACCTGGACATAGAAGTAGAAATCAGAAAAGGATTAAAAGAAGTTCTTTTTATGAAGTAGGCTCAAATAAATTATGTAGAGGAAAGATATGTACAAAATCAGAGAACTTGTATGGAAGTGATGGCTTACATTTGAAACAAGCTAATATAAATCACTTGCCTATGTGCGACTGCGAAGAATGCAAACATCGTAAACATTCTGCCTCAAGGAAACCAAGAGGTTAGTATTTAATTCGTTCTAATTCTGGTAATTTCTGAATATAATAACATTAGTAGACCCGCAGCTTCGCGTGCGTTAGATACCTACCTATTTAACAAAACTTTCGTTTAAAGTTCCTGTCCTTCTTAAAGAAATGACCAGAAAAACTCTACCAAATGAAATTCAAATGCTTAGTATAGGGTTTAAGCAGGAAAAAAGTCCGTCCATCAATATATCTTATCCAAGCTTAGTATTTCTTATTTATATTCATATAAGTACATTACATACCCTTAACCTACCTACATAAACCTACCTACCGTAAACCTATTTTGAAACCCTTTAAGAGAGAAAAAAAAATTAAAATAAATTTTGCCTCGTTGGTTTTGTGATCACTAGGGTCGCAAGGGCGATTAGTAAGCTACAGGTCCTTGGTTTGATTCCGGTTTGGGCAACAATGATCTATACTAACTTGACATCCCCGACACCAGCTCGGAGTCTGGATTTATATATGTATACGGTGTATGGCAATAGGCCACAGATGGGTAATCTGTGCAATAGGCTCACCAACTATTACATATGGCACCTAAATATAACTGGTGAAAAGTGGATTTACTACAACACACGCCTGCCTGCCCCTTCGGAGAAATACAATCGTAATGTTATGTTATGATTAACATGAATTAAAAACAAAACAATCATGAAGCCATCAACCAGGACCTTCTTACAAAATCCCAACCAGTAGTAATTACTAATAACAATAACCATAAGACTAACCAAAACTAGTAAATGAATAAGTAAGTAGGTACTATGGTAATGTTCAAATGAACCCTTCAAAATGACCTTAATTTATTGTTTACTTACCTAGAGAATTACCAAAAAAGTTAAATTCAAACTCCGTGCTGCTTTTCACGCGCGTTGAGCCAACATAATAATATTATGTATGTATTTTTCAACTTTACATTTTCTTATACCTACTTGAAATGATGAAGAACAAAGTTAATCTTCGTTACATTTTCTTGATGAATATGTAGGTAACACTAATTATGTCACTTATGATAGAACATTGTGATATCCTTTATGAAAGCAGTAGTACCTATAAGACATGCGGTTGGATTTTAGGAGCGCTTGCTTCTCCGACTTACTTAACGAATATTAATATTTAGGGCCAGCAAAGAAGTGAAACCTAATTCTAGATACTTAGGCTATTCCTCATAAATATAGCCTTGTATGTAGTACATTTTTTTTTTTAAATTGGACTGTTCTTCCAATGATCGCATTTAAACAAACAAAACAAAAAAACAAAAACAAAATACATCTCTCGCCCTTTAGAATATTAGTATAGATATAAAAATATAATATTATGTACTTCATTTACCTTTTAAACGAGATGTGATGATATTCAACTATTTTTAAACTAACATTTACTTCCCTATTATTTTCAGTTAATGAACAAAATGTTATAAAACACAGTAGTAATTTAGAAAATAATACAAATACAAATATACGAATAAAGCCAAAAACCACAAATAAATTACAAGACGAAACAAATGATGTGACATGTATGTGCGCACATGCATGTGAGTGTCATAAAGATGAAGGTGATGTACGTGATATAAAGAAAAATGAGAAACTAAAAAGGAAGAAATTAGCACTAAAAAGGCACCAAAAAATTGTCGATCAACGTCATTCCTATAAAGAAGCGATACGTAGATCTAAACTCGATAAGAAAAGAGAGAAAATGGCGGCCAAACAAAGGTTGAAGGAAATAAGGTTGATGCAAAAGCGAACGAATGAACAACCATTAGAAGCAAATTTTTGCACTGCACTCTTAATTGGACTTCTTAAAATTGGAACAAAAATGGCATACTTAATATTATACGTTATATATAAAATAGTGAGGGATCCGAGAGGAAGTTGGTTGTATGTTAGGGACAGAATAATGGACCCAGAAGGCACCTGGAATAAACTGAAAAAATGGTTCACAGACGCAATTATGTTAAAGAAATTAGAAATATCAGAAACAGTTAGAGGATCCGACACATTGTCTATACTGGCTGATCATGTTCAAGACAGCCCATTTTACCAAACTTTTGCTCCTAAGGGTAAAACAAAAAAAGATCAGATGACATTTGAACAAAAGAGTAAAGCAAGGAAGAGAAGGATAAGACAAAGAGAGCAAAAAGCGCTTTACAGCTGTCGTCACATGCTTTTGACGACCTTACGAAAGACCCCGTGTTTGTGGGTCTATCATATTTGTCCGAATTTTTACCCTCAGTGTTTGAGCCTGTTAGCATTTATGCGTAATTTTAGTCATATTATGTTGTTTTTAGTCGCGTTTGCTTGTTGGACGCCTTGTATCTTGTCTTTTGAACTGTGCCGAGCATGTTTGTGTTGTTTCATGTGTACTCACTAATTATTGTAAGTTATCATCCATAAAACATTTAATAGATTAAAATATATTAACTATTTGTTTTAATTATCTCTATTAAACAACACCCAAATTGGGATGTTTTCAGCCGGCTGCAGATTGCAGACCAAGAATAGCTACGTTAGTTTAGCTCCCACAGATAAATCAACATAACATACTTGTGTGCAGATGTCAATAGTCGACCAAACTAATCACTCAGATCTTATCCGTTCTGAAAATAAGCGGTGGCTTCATTTCGTATCAAGGCATAATGCTGAGTACGGTCCTATTTTGCTCATATTTAAAATTAGAAAATGTTAGTTTATAAATCTGTAGGTAGTATATTTTTATTATAAACGAAATAAATTATTTTCTATGGTATTATTCTAAATATTATCTTAAGCTAACTATCTGTGTAAGCTGATCTGTAGCTGCGCGAGCTAAGCCAAGGCCCTTCGCCTCCTCTCTCTCACCACGTTCCCTGTGTTGTCAGGAAGAATTAATTGCAGGTAGGTACATACAAGTAGTTCGTATCCTGTTTAATAATATTCCCATTTATCAATGAAAACAAGATAAATTGGTGGAAATAACTTGGTGCTCAAGAAACACGATAGTAAATAAGTACTAATCATCTATGTAATGAGTAAAATTTAAGTTCTAGAAACTCTCCACTTGTTTGCCGAAATTGAATGTGTTGACTTATCCATGGCTTAGAATAAGGTTTGAATGAATACCTACATCAAAACTGTCTTCAACATTTTAGCGACACGACCGTCCTACCTACTGATCTACTTTCACATCGCTGGCTTGGCTTGTGCTTAGTTGCTGATATGCACTTGCAGGTAGGTACATACAAGTAGTTCGTATCCTGTTTAATAATATTCCCATTTATCAATGAAAACAAGATAAATTGGTGGAAATAACTTGGTGCTCAAGAAACACGATAGTAAATAAGTACTAATCATCTATGTAATGAGTAAAATTTAAGTTCTAGAAACTCTCCACTTGTTTGCCGAAATTGAATGTGTTGACTTATCCATGGCTTAGAATAAGGTTTGAATGAATACCTACATCAAAACTGTCTTCAACATTTTAGCGACACGACCGTCCTACCTACTGATCTACTTTCACATCGCTGGCTTGGCTTGTGCTTAGTTGCTGATATGCACGCAACTTATATCTAGCTTGGCTATACCCAGCTTAGCAGCAATGTTATCTTAGTTTCTACCAATGAAAATTGAAGTTCGCTTAAACTCCAATTCCTAGTCTGCAACCGGATTTCTGTTTACTCTGCGTCCCGCAGGGCAATGAGCACGTCATCATTAATAAATTATTGGTGGCGGCGTAACGTAGGATTCGGCGAATATTCGCACTATCGCATGATCGCATTATTACTATGGTGCCGAGTAATTTGTCGAATCGTGATGTATTCGTGTGAATACAAATAGGTACTTCGCGCATCAAAGGGGTTTGTCGCGACCTGAGTGCCTACATTTCTACGATGATTTTTCGCGACAACGCGATATGAATATTCGCGCGATAAATGTAAACATTTATACGAAGTGTTTTGATGCAGTATTATTTTTTTCCTTTGGAAAATAAAACCCATAGAAGTGAACGTTAAAATATTTATTTATGTAATATGCCTTTCGACAATGTTAAATATTTTATCCCAAAGGAAACAATAATTAGTCAATATAAAGCTATAAATTTAGTGCTCCTAGAACCATCAAGACCACAAGATTGTGATGGATGCTGCATTTTCTCTTTAATTTTGTGCAGATGTGTTTAGCGAAGAATAATAAATGCCTACAGCTTATAGGCTTGACGCATCATGAGATCAAAGTAGCAATCATTGTCTATAGACACGCTGATACCGCTGTAGTAATTCATAAACTCTTCCAGGGTTACCTGAAAAAATCATTACATGTTACATGAGTAATTCACATACAGAGTGGTGTACAAACGCAGAAAACAGAAATAGAGTATCAGCCAAGACTCAAATTCAAATATTTATGGAACAGTTCAGAAGCAACTGCCCCGAGCAGGATTAGAATCGTCGTCTACCGACTATGTAGTTAAATTCATGTTTTCACCAATATGTTGAATTTTCAGAACGAATTGATACCAAATAATTTATCAATCGACCAATAATCATAAGAAGCACGATTATCGGTCAGCAGTTAATTGTTTAGCTGTAATTGTGTAGTGTAGTGGCAATCATGTCTCGAGCGTTTCGGTATATCTCAGTCTTTATCTACCAGTAGCAGCTCTAAATACTTATAACTCATATAGGCTCCATATATAACACATAAAGGATCTATGATGTAGGTACCAACTCAAAATCAATAATTAACCTCCTTAATACTACAGTAGGACAACTTTACCTTGCCATCAACATTTCCATCAGTTTCGAAATTGCCCAGAAACTTCGTCATTATAGTTTCAGCTGTTTCTTCACCACTCATATATCTGAAAAAAAAACAATTACCTACCTGTATTATAATAATATAAGGCTACACTATAAGTGGCAGACACACAGAAAACAAAACAATTTAACATCCATGACCCAAGTACACATACTCGTATTTATCTGAGAAATAAATATCTGCCCCAGCCGAGATTCAAACCCGGACCCTCGGTTCGGCAGTCAGGGTCTCTAAAACATTTGGTGGTTATTTCCAGTGGTAAAATTAATGAATGCCGTAGCTACTAGCTGGGTAAACTACAATGTACCAAAGGTTTCTTTCTCACCTCGGATGCGAGGTGACTGCATACACTCCTCGAATATCATCAACCGTGAGAAGTCCGTCGCCTGTTTTGTCCAATTTCTTGAACGCTTGCTCAACAATCGCTTTGCGAGATTCTGACATCTTAGGCTGAAAAATATAAAAAGAACTGTGACGGGTAATGTAATTTGAAAGAGTAAAATCTCCAAGTGTCAGTCAGTACAGATTAGATTCCATGCAGAAATAGTTGGGACCGTTACAGTTCGGACGTCATCTGTGATGACCACTCAATCTGTCACCGCTCCCTTGTATCGTTTACTCACTATCTTCGTCAACTTATGGGTGTATACGCGACTGACCGAAAATATCCAACTATTGGGTTAGTTCAGTACAAAATAAAAATCCCGCACAGGTGCAGAATTTTGGGACTAGCTCCATGGTATCATTTATACATATACCTAAATAATGTATGTTTTCCTATAATCCTAAAATGCGGTGATGTTGAAACCAAATGCACTTACACGTATCTGCTTGAGGAACTCATCAAGGCTAATTGAACCACTTTTGTCAGTATCGAATCTGTTGAACAACTCTTCGGCGTCCTGTAATGTGAATAATCTAGTGTTAAATTTTGTGTTATATTGACCTAATTCAACAAGTTTGACAGAAGTAACTGTCATCACAATTCATGAAAGCCAGCAGTATCGCAGACTATAATCGCTTCCACACGTTGAAATTGTTTTTAATGGGGACTATTGGCCAAGGGCTAAAGTCAAAAATGTTCCTAGCTCTGGTGTAGGTACTGGTGTTGCAATACAACCTCAGCAAGCCTGCACTATGCTTAAACATACTCACAGCTTTTGAAAGCTCCAATCCAGTCTCCTTTATTCCATTGAAAAATTCTTCCTTATTCAGCTGCTTACTCCCATCGTCGTCCATTCTTCGGAAAACTCTGAAAAACAATAACATTATCTGAACTGAGTCTTTATTATTCCCCCTTTGAGTCAATTTCCTATGGATTCTCGGACGAAGGATACTCGTATATGTTTCTTATATCATCTAATCCACAAGTAAGACTAATCGTTAGCACCACTTAGATAGTTAGCGAGGACCGAAGTTTCACTAGCACACGACTCGAAAAACATAATTATTATGTTTCGTTGATTCAATCCAGTGGGTAGAAGCCGTTAAAGCAGAATTAAACCGATCGGTTGACAAGCGCACGTCGACTCACTTTGTTCATGATCAAACCAAGCCCAAGTAGTTAGCAACTAAGCTATCCTGCCCAATACTAGCATAGGTGAGGTCTCTTATGAGAAGCATGTCAGAGCAGTCTCAGCTTCTCCAATGCATCGGTGACGTTAGCAAGCGCACGTCGACTCTCCTAGCTCTGTTTATCACTAAACCATAGATCAGTAAACCCAAGTAGTTAGTGACTAAACTAACCTGCCCAATCCCAGGATGCCAGAGGCGCCGCGTGACAGGCAGAGCAGTCTCAGCTTCTCCAAAGGATCGGTGGTGTTGGAGAGTGCACGTTGGCTCTTTTGAATTAGCTCATCATCGATCCGCGACGACGCCGACTGCGGCCGGTGCCATGCAACTGTAACGCCCAATTTAGGTGACATTATCATCATAATCATCATCATATAACTGGTCCACTAATGAGTATGTGTCTCCTCTCCGCATAAGAGTTTAATATTTTGAAGAGATTGGCCTTCGTGATATTATTTTAGGCAATAAAATCATCCCATAACAAAGAAATTTCTGCAGTGACATCAACAGTAAGCATCCCTCTTGGCTTTATTTTTTTTTAAAGTAGGTACTCTACCTGTCGGACCTAGTCTGACGGAAATTCCTAACAACACGTCGCAGACTGCATGTGGCACATAGCTAAAACTACGGTAAGGGCAACGTACAGAAATTGTAGCGGTAAGCAGTGAATATCGATCGCCACTTTGCATTGCATGCACCATCCAGTGGAATCTTGGATAAGCAGCTTCAATGCAGTATTAATAGTGGTTATTTCGTAAGAAGTTATGGTAATTGCGGTTAAGGTATATTAAAACGCAAATGAAGTATCTCAGTAACATCACCGTAGTTGGAAATCTGTGGTTACATAGGGAGCTGTCATTGGAACAATCAACCATGATCCACATTTTGTTTAATTTAAACAGGCAGTTTAGTAAGAAAACGATGATTAATTCACTTCCTAAAGTTATAATAATAGTTGCATTAATACGCCATGACGTGTTAAACTGACGTCCTTCGACTGCCAAGCCAAGGAGTTAGTAGTTTGGTTGGTATAAACACAAAATTGTTGTATAGGTAAAATTGTTTCCCACGCCAACTAAACACGCGATCAGTTTTCTTCGATAACATCCAAGTTTTCCACTTAAATTGGGAAATACCTGACTCGAAGAGAGACTCAAAAGCTATGAGTATGATTATGAAATTAAATTAAATGAAAATGAAATTATTTCGCACTTGACTGCAACATAACAACAGCTAACATGCAAAAAAAAGTCAAACACAAGAAAACCAAATCATGGCTTTGCAGTTTAGGCGAAAAACGTAACACACTCAGCATGTGCCGCAGCGGTTAATCTGCAGCGCTGATTTTCAGTGTGCTCGATTTGTCGCATAGTTCGGACGATGATGTAATATGAACTAAATACATAAAAGGCAAAAAGCATAATATTAAAAAATTGAAGGAATTATTACATAAAAAAATTATTAGAACCCGTAAGAGGATGGCGACAGTTCTTGTCTGTGTATTTTGCAGTGGAAGACTATGCAGATACAAATAATATGCAAACCACTAAGGTTGTATTTTTGCATTCTAAATTAAACTAGGTTTTAATTTAATGCCAGAAAATTTTGACAAAATTAAATTAATCCCAAATCATAGGAAACAGCAGCACTTCTATCAGCAAGGATTTTATATTACGTTAATGTAAGGAAAGAATTAACTAATACGGTTTAAGGCTGTTATACTGTGGTAAACTTTGAGTTTAACTTGAAGACATTCAGTTCAGTACAAAATGAGTCGGAATCTATACACGTAAGTTGAAGGACGACGAAGTTAAAGCAACGTTAATCAATATAATTTCCAAGCTACCTACTTAGGTATTTACGACTTAACAGACAGGTAGCTTCGCATTGTACCTATGTACCCAGATAGGTACCTACTTAATCAATTATTAACCTGCCTACCTGTATATTATATACAGGTAAATTATGTATAAAATATGTTTCAACAGCCTAATATTTTCGCTAATTAGGTAACCTACGCAATTAATGTTGCGTAGGTACGTACCTAAATTGCGTAGTAATTTACTGTCATTTAATCATATACTAAATACTTAATATATGATTTATATCAGTAAGTTTATTTCCTGTACCATTTGAGATAATACTTTAAATCTTTAAGTATCCTACATACCTACTTAAAATAATTATCTGAATTGTTAGTAAAATTACTTAAGACAATAAAATTATTTTTTGTTAAAAGTATGCTATGCTAGTTACTTTACTTACTATTTGAAGTTGTCTTCGGCTTCCCCAGATACATTTCATCCAAAATCATTCAACATTTATTTCAAAAATCGTTTAAACAAATGTTTTGATAGAAAGTGCCTATCGACCAACTCGAACTCGTAGGAACTAAGAAGACTTCACGTGTTTTTCAGTCAATTTCGTTTAAATATAAACGCACGTGCTCATGAGCCAAGGTAACCGGCATTACTGAATGAAACTAAACGGATTTTTACAGAAAGAGGGCTACGCGCGAAATGCTAATCAACGGACGGTTGCGGACCAATGAAAATGATCCTATGAAATAATCAATGAAATGATTACACCAGTACCTAAACAGAAATTTTAGTAAACATTAATTTTGCAAAATAAAACCAATAAATAGAAATGACATGATTAATCAATAAGTTTCTAAACTGACATTACTTCATTTTATTTTACTTTGACATACCTACCTACTTACATAATTAATTATTTTGGACAGCCAAGAAGTCTCAGAATTTTTTGACAATTTACAGTAATTTTGTTCAAATTCAAAGCACAGACAATTCCTGTGGTTTGAATTTGAACTGACGTTGGTTTTTAGTTTACATACAAAACTGTTTTACCCAGACTAATAACGCGATGACTGTATTTTTATGTAGCATTTTTGGAGTTATAAATTGTCGTGGCTATAAGCTAGTGTTGAATGTCTGGTGTGAGTTAGTTGCGGTCTACATATCTGACTCACATGCTGATCAATATAATAAAAGGTTAAATGCTCACAAACACGCGACACTAACGATGGCAATTTTTCAATCCTTTTTATGCAACCTGTTTGCACACCCGAATTCATATTAATCAACACGTCGTCATAAAATATGAGAAAACGCTTGTTTAAAGCAATAATTATTGCTTTTAAGCTTTAAAAGTGCATACGTTTCTTAAGCCTAAATGGACTAGAAGACAATTTTTATGTTAATTATTACAAAAATAAAATGTGTCAACTCTACAAATAAATAGAAACATTTATGATTCCTCTGAGTATGTAAAAACAAAATGAATTACAAATATCATCAAATTAAGAAAATACTCAGTATATACGGGCTCTTACTTTCTATTAGGTTCTATACGACATGTTACTGATACGTGTATGTTAGGTATAGATACATAGATATGTTTCAGATGCATGAACCCGCATTTTGCACAACAGGCGATAGGATAATCAAACTAACGGTTCACATCGTTACCGCTTCCGACTTTTAATTCTTATTTAAATTTTATTTTGTTATAGGTAATGCAAAATTAAATATTTAATTATATTAGATCGCGACTGTAGTAAGACACACCACAATTATCTACACGTTTTAAGTTTTAGCTAGACTAATTAATTAACTCTTGGATCTAAAAGAAAGTTCAAGGCTCGGTAGTTCTCAAGGCATAGGTTAAGGTGCCCAACACAACCCGCCAGTTATTTTTCTAAATTTTAATTGAAAAAAGAGAGTAGAATATTTGGAGAATGTAAAAATTTGAGTCGACAGTACCATATTATTGTATTCTCATCAGAACTACATACAGCTGCCAATTTTCATTACGCTACGATCCTTGGAAGGTGGTTAAATTAGCTATCATAGATTCCATTACATAGTTAGTTACAGGTATACAGGTCGACCTAATAAAAGCGTGTTAAAAAAAGGTAACCTACAATTTGTGAAAAAACTTAATTTAACATCACGCCTGTATTTCCCCGAAGGTGGGGAGATGTATATGTGGGAATTGAACATAAGGCATAAGCTAGAGACATTTTCAATTAACGTAGCTCATAATTCTCACCAGTTATGTTTAGGTCCCATGTAATAGTTGGTGAGCCAATTGCCATACACCGGACATAAATCTTTGAGCTGTTGCCCGACCCGGGGATTGAACCCAGGACCTCTAGCTTAGCAGTCGCGGTTCTACCAATGAGGCAGCGTCTTATTGTCGAAATTTTTATTTAAAAATTTGATGAAAAAGATTACAGAATAAAATATGTAATAGCAATTCAACTATGTACTACAAAATACCAATTCCTGTTTACTATGAATTGAAATATTATGAGAATTATGAAACTACATATATGAGAAAAACGGACTTTAAATCAATCAATCAAATCAAATATCTAAATAGATCATAAAAATAATTATTATTAACGAAGAAGTTGTATCTGTAACCCCTGATGGGTTCCCAAACTTATTTTGTCTACTGCCCACTTTAAGAATAAATAATTTTTTTGCGCCCCCATTTTTTCACCTACATAAAAACCACTATAACTTCAAATTAAATTAATTAATTATTGTGAGCTATATTAGCGGAGGTTAAACATTAATTCTAAACGAGACTTTTACTTATAAGTCGCAAGAGTTAACTTGAAACCTGAGCGCAGTAGGACGCCTCCATTTTTTTTCTGGGTCTCTTACCGCCCTTTAGACCTGCAGCGCCCACAAGGAGGCGTTATCGCCTACTTACATACAATACCAAACAATACACAAAAAATACTTAAAGTCGAACATAGAACCTCCTCCTTTTTCAAAGTCGGTTAACAATGAAACTCACGTCCGCCGTCCATGATGTCAAGTTTGTCGCCTTGTCCTTTCTTAGCCTTGTCCGGCTTCGGCGGGTTCTCGTAGTTGAAGCAGGCTGTGGACAAAAATGTATAATTAAAAACCCAAATTATACTTGTAAGAGACCGAGAGTATAGTCGCGTATGCATGCCGTATGGATAGGTTAAAGTTGTTTTCCGTATATTTTGGTACTGCGATGGTTACCAGTTAGCTGAAAGAGTTAATTGGAACATTAGTTGGTAAGTTCGTTAGTAGGTATGCTTGGAGATGCCATCTCGAGTATTTCAAATTTACCACCGCAAGATGCCGCATTGTAACCTACTCGTATTAAATAGATACTGAGTATGTTTGTATCTAAGCTTTGAGATATTGTTAAAGGAATGAAAGAAGATTATGTTAAGGAAGAAACCTTTGGGGAGGAGTTATTACAAATGGATCGTGTTACCCAAGTTTGATGATTTTTTTTCGAATGAATAATTGCAATTTCCATACTGGCCTTTACAATTATCAAAATTACTCATCACGATAAAACTAGTACATGTTTTTGTAATAAAATATTAAAAGCCTCGCGTGTAGGTATATGCGAACTTGGAATTTTCCCTCATTTATTTTAGGGAAAATATCTTTTCGCTTGCAACATTATTTTTGAGCAGGTGTGCATGTCGGCGCTGTAGGTACATCGCCACTCACACTTAAGTAAGTTTTTGACATTCGAATTGTAACTATAAAAACATTA
The DNA here is from genome assembly GCA_944567765.1 of Carterocephalus palaemon. NCBI lineage: Eukaryota > Metazoa > Arthropoda > Insecta > Lepidoptera > Hesperiidae > Carterocephalus > Carterocephalus palaemon. The sequence continues at coordinate 3,922,889 of OX155643.1, read as the reverse complement.
AAGTTAAAAAAATTAAAGTAAACATAAAGACCCGAAATTTTAGAGAAAAGTATCCCTTTTTTTCAGCCAGTCTCTTAACTAGGTCAATAGGACACCATGGGTTGCCGTGAGTCGAGACGCACTAGTCTACATGCTATCCGTGTCGATGTCCATGGGAATTACCATAAGTGGAACACGCACAGTAATTAGGGGCCAATTTAATGATAGCACATTAAATGAGCCTTATGGCTAGGTAGGTACCTATACATATAATACTTACTACAAACCAACCTACTTAGTACTACGAAAATGAACCAATTTTCTTTAGTGGATGGTTTCTGTAAATTTTTAAAGTGTCACCTACTATTTCAACAACTTACTACCTAGGTACCTACGGTTCTTCTTCTGCGTCTCTGATTATTTTGGGTTTAGATTAAAGTTTTTTTGTATTTTGTGTAAGTAGGTATTTAAATACAAACAGAGGCTAGACAGTTAGACTTGGCTTAATTGGCTTTAAATTAAACCAACTTGAGGATAAGAAGAGAGGTCTGACCAATCTTTGCTAACACATAGATATTAAGCCAATTAAGACAAAAATGGTGCGTCCGTCCGTCGGACTTTCTGTCTATCTGTAACAAACACCTTTGTAGTTCAGGACCTTTTCAAATTAAGAATCGCTCGCTGCGACCCATAGACGTCCCACTGTTGGGCACGGGTCTCCTCCAGAATGGGAGGGATTAGGCCTTAGTCCACCACGCTGGCCAAGTGCGGATTGGCAGACTTCGCATACCTTCGAGAACGTTATGATGAACTCTCGGGCATGCAGGTTTCCTCACGATGTGTCCTTCACCGTTTTAGCAAGTGACATTTAATTTATTAAATCGCACATAACTTAGAAAAGTCATTGGTGCGTGCCACTGGGGTTTGAACCCAGACCGCTCGAGTGAGAGGCGAGTTCGATAGCCACTGGGCTGTCACCGCTTAAGCCACCGCTCAAATTAAGAATACTAAGCAATAAAGCATTGTGCTTTAATATACAACAGCAGCCAAGTATGAAATAGAGACATTCAGGACATTCTCGTCTATTCGGCATCGCATTGCGTCGCTCTACACTCCCCAGTGCCGTGTGCCGTGGTAAGAATGGATACTGAAAACGGCTGGCTACGGTTGATTAACCCAGCACAATGAATCATTGGGCGTCTCCGCCCAACCCAACCGAGAGGCACAGAGGTATGAATCTTTAAAAAAATTCATATCCATTCTATGCTTACATACTAACCTACCTACTCGTAATTATTCATTGATCGTAGGAAATAGAACGCGAAAAGGATGGGTAAGTTAAATATTATTGACCTCCTTTTGATCTAGTAGGAATGTAATTGGCACCTGTGAGTCCTATGATGATACCGAATAACACGCAATTTTTTAAAAATCTGTTTTAAATTATATGTCTACTCTTAGATGCCTACCCTAGCCAAAACAATTAAAATAATATAGGTATCATCGTCCCTAGTAGGAAATCGAACCTATTCCCCCTTACTTAACAGTTATCTAGGTAGTTTATATTTTTGGGTCTCGTTAGGGAGAATGCTTTGGCTGTATGCCTATGGTATGCCTACAAATAACTCTATGAGAATATTATTTAACTAAAGTCATAGGTCGATAACTATGACTTTAGTCCTTTCAAGGATTTTTGATTTAACCGATGACACTGAATAGATGTTTTCATTTAATTTTGGCAACGGTTACCTACACACAAGGGAAGTGCTGTTTCTGAAACATCGAGACGGAGTAGGTAACAGCGCAAAATAGTAAACAGCTAAGATCTAGCTCATCTTACCTTATGTGTAATCAAAACGCTTGGTATAAGTTCAGTATCAGCAGTTTAAACAAGCTAATAACGATAAATCACTCACCTTTGTTTTCCTAATTCAGTTCAGTCAAAATTTATCAGAACAGTGCGACTAACAAACAACTATAGAACTCAAATGAATGTGATTAGGTGTCACCCAAAAAGCCGGCTTTCAACTCTCACATCAGACACAACAATGGATAAGTAGTCATACACTGGTAGAAAATCGATCAACAAACTCTTTAATAATGTACAAACTGCGACACGTATAGATAAAATGTTAGGCTTGATGCCGTAGGTACAATATAATATAATGAGGCAACAACAGAATGCGGCAAATCGCAGTAGATGTGACTCATAAGATCAGATGACGTACTCCAGCGAAGGTGAAGGAAAACCTAATTCCTTATTTAGTAGTCTGTAGAGAACATTCCGCATTGGAGCAGCGTGGTGGAGTATGCTCTAGACCTCCCGCAGCAGTGTCTGTGGGGGAGACCCGTGCCCAGCAGTGGGACGTCTATGGGTCGCAACGAGAGAACATTATGAAAATAATAATAATTTTAAATTGATTAATTTTAAATTATTAATTTTAGTATGTAGTAATTAAACAATTACTACATACAACATAATTAAACAATTACTACATACACATACATAATTAAACAATAAATAATATTTGATATCCAGTGGACCCTCGCAGTTTCGCTTGCGTGTATTTGCGTGGATTAGATATATACATAGAGATAGAAGAGATTCTTCCTTCATGGATATATAACTAGTTTCGTTTTTATTTTTTGTCCTTTCAAGGAAATAAACGGAAAAACTCTACCCACTGATATTAAAATAAATAAATATCTTGGACATTCTCACACACGGCCATCTGACCCCAAAGTAGGCGCGAGCCTGTGTTATGTATGGGTGTCAGAGACTGATATACATACCTACATGGATATTTTTAAATACATACATAGATAATACAACATAGACATCCAGACACAGAACAAACACAAGTGTTCGTCACACGAATATTTGTACTGAGTAGGATTCGAACTCACGACCCCTGGAGCAACAAACAGGGTCACTATTGCGCCAGTGGGCCCGTAAAATATAACAGGTTATGCATTCATAGCATCTTGGAGCGAGCGTACATGTAGGTAGGCAAGTAGAGTACGAGTACCATTTGAAAGAGTCATAGCACTCACGACTGTCATGAGATGCTCATGTCACATGCTGCTTAACAGGACTTGACAGGCGCAATGTATGTAACATGATGTTTTACTCATGATACTCGTAGTGTTGAGAAGAGTCATGAGAGTCACGACACTTTCAAATCATAGGTACTTGTACGAATTTGTGCAGCCACACAAACAATTAATCACCAAGTATGACAGGCAGAAAAAATTGTAGCTACATGATCAAATAATAATTGAACTTTGGACTTTAATGCTGCCGGGATGCCGGTGCTGGACTCTTGCTGAACCTCATGAACCAAGTTAAATTTGATTTTGACAAATATTAATTCAAACATACCCGCCATCGAGGCGCTGCTCATTCTACCTCGAGTGAAATCAATTTTGTTCGATTTAAATAACACTGAATTGAATAAAATAAAATAAATTAGCTAGTTGATTGGATCCGTAATATTGATTCCGATCAATAACTTGATTTGACAGTACTTGACACAAATCGTGTCAAAATTTTACAGCAAAAATTTATTTTTATTTTACAAACGAGAATTTACTGTTGGAAATATTTAAACTCGTTGTAGCGCCTGTTGTAAAAAACAACAGAATTGCATGAATCAATCTTTAAATATAAAAGAATCTGACTGACTAACGGACTGACTGACTGACTGATGACAATCATCTGGATTTTTGAAAATTCACCCTCCCCTTAAGGGGATAAAACGGGGTTGCAAAGTAAGTATGAAACTGCCATTTTTGAAGTTATTCGAATGAAATTCAGTATGAAGGATTTTCATTGAAAATCATCTCTTATGGGGGTAAAAGTTAGTAGGTATACATTTTTTTGTATTTACCTACATTATTTCAATAAAATTTTGTATTTAGGTTATTAGTTCCTAATAATTATTATTGGCGATCTCCTACTCAGAGGTTATAATATCAGATTCGAAACTGTCAAGCGGGCCGCGCGCGCACGGATGTGCCGCAGTGCTGCATGAGATGGGGGGCCGGGCCGTACGTAGTCGACAAGTGGGCAACCCGAACACGGGCAGACGTCGTTAATGCGTCTAATTCTACGCGAGCGAAGCTGCGGGCGTCAACTAAGTAGTAGTTTCTTATATAGCACATCCATTCGAGTGAGAAGCGAGTTCGATAGCCACTGGGATTTCAGCTGCAGTGCTGTCCACAAGACAGCTAACATAAAATTTTCCTTATTTATTTAAATAATACATGGACCAAAGAAGCTTCACTGACATCAGCTAACAGAAGCTCTGCAATAAAGAACTTCGCAATTATTGATTTTAGCTAGTTAATTGGTAATTAACTTTGACAATTATCTCTACTCTTTTTTACTTCAAGGTTGTCTATCTCTATGACAACCTTGGAGTAAAAAAGAGTAGAGATAATTGTCAAAGTTAATTGCCAATTAACCATAGAGATATCGTTGAAGGTTGTTACACAAATTAATTACCTATTCTGTGTATGAGAGTCGATTCTGTGGCTCGCTGTCACTGTCAAAATTTCTGTCGATGTCAATCGTCTTTGTTGTCATGTCATAAATTGTCATGTTCAATTCAATCCAACATAGAAATCTGTGATTCAATCCATCCAATCCAAGATAGATAGTTATTTATTTATATTGTTTTGTTTCTACTCTTTGTATTTGAGTCTTTGTAAGTTTTTTCCTTTCAGATTAATCTTATGGTCAATAAATCTTAATTAACAGTAAAATATCGATATTTTTCAATTATTGCAGATTAATGCCGATGATTTTTGAATAGCTGTTGAAGGTTATGGCTCCAGGCAAAGGAAAGGGCCATGGTAAACGATCAAACCAGCATGTTCAACGTGACTACGCGGAGAGACTAAATGATCTGAGTATTCAGTCGTCCTGCTCCGACGACAGTGATGACGGCTCAGATGTTTCTGATGAAGGCATCGAGGCTGCTTTCACAGTTTCCATGTGGGATTTGAATCACTGCGACCCAAAAAAGTGTTCCGGTAGAAAACTTTTACGACATAACCTAATAAAGAATTTGAAACTTGGTCAACGTTTTCAGGGTCTTGTACTATCGCCAGTAGGCACCCAGTGTGTCAGTCCTAATGACAAAGATATAATAGAAAAGTTTGGACTTGCCGTGATAGATTGTTCGTGGGCTAAAATTGATGTGACTCCTTTTGGCAGGATGAAGTCACCGCATCCAAGATTATTACCATTTCTGGTGGCAGCAAATCCTATAAACTATGGCAAACCTTATCAGCTCAGCTGTGTTGAAGCTATAGCTGCAGCAATGTTTATAACTGGGTGTAAAAAAGAAGCAAAGTTTTATTTGTCAAAGTTTTCCTGGGGACATTCATTTTTGGAATTAAATTCAGAAGCATTGGATATGTATGCGGCATGCACGGACAGTAAAAGTGTTATTGAGGCACAGGCAAAGTACCTGGAATCTGCTGCGAAAGAAAAAGACACTAGATCTATGTGGCCTTCAAGTGATTCTGAGACAGAAAGTGAAGGCAATAGTTAGCAAATTGATGAGTTATTTCATCAGTATTTTGATGACTTTACCATGTTTGATGTTGGTGGATTATGAAGTGTGTGATTTTCATTACACCTTTTTGTAACAAATCTCAAGCATCATCAATCTGTTTTGTAACTTGTTATTGTATAACCCGGAAGAATTACTTGTGCACCTCACTGGAATACGACCCCTGTCCCTCTTCCCCACGCGGCTTCCCAGGTTTTGCCATGAGCGTTCAGTAACGTTTATGGCAAATATAGAATCCAAGAAAGCCCCACAAACTGTTTCTCCGGAGAAATAATAAAATTTAGCTTTTTTGGTTGTTAATATTTATTATATCATTACAATAAGAACTAGTACCTATGAATCTTAAAAAAACGTAAAAATTATCTTTACGAAATTACCAACCACAGAATAGAAAGAAAGAAAGAAAGAAAAATACATACTTAATACAGTACGGACAGAGTGAAGTCACAGCACCAAGTGCACAATTAAATCAGACGGGGTTATATATAATGTGTTCTAGGTAGTCCTAAAATGTATTAAGTCACTCTTATGTAAAATACGATTGTAAAATGTATATGAAACTCCAAGATCATCGCAACCAAGTATTGCCCATAGTCTATATTATTATTATGCTTACATGCTTCATTCAACTGAACCCATGACTCAGTGGGTGATCATGTGCATTTTGTTATCCATAGTCCACCTGTGTTGACTAATAATATTTTTATTTTTTATTAAGTGTAATTTTTTGGATTACCAACTTAAGATAAAGCAAAAAGCAATTGAAATACACATTTAGTTGTGGATACTATTAACTATTAATTTTTCTTACCTATAACCTATACATCCTCTATCCATTAAGTACCAGCTACCAGAACAAATGAAAAAAAAAGCATGTTAAAAAACCAATAACAAAACATAAATTAATAGGTAGGTATATAAGTATATATATATCAAGCGCCATCTGTCGAAAGACCGAAAAGCCTTGTTGGGTTGATGATTGCACTGCTAGTACTACTTGTGTAAGTTCTTAGAGATAGTGTAACTATAGGATAGATGGCGTTATGTATGATTCTTGTATCAGTATTATAGATGGCGCTATGAGGCACTAGGAAAGCTCTGTGGAAGCTTTTTTTTTACCAAGCCAAATACTGGCTTCGCCTCGCCTCGCCGGTCCGGTTTTCCCGTTCCGATCCGTTTCGTTTAGTTTGCTTTTGCCGTTTGAAAGTGGAAGTTGGTTCGTGTCGTGTACCGTGAAGTTGTAGTTTGAAACTCGCGGAATATTCTGTACTGAGGTATTCGTCACTTACTATTTGTGACAAAATAGTGTTGTAGTTGAGTGTAGTGTTAAGTGTAAGTTTAGTATTGAAAGTTTAATTAATTGGAGTGTGAACTTTAAAACTTTTATGGTAAGTTTTGAACCGTGCGAGTTCACTGCAACCTGTCACGCAGGTGTCTCACGAGTCACTAACCTCTGATGACTGAAAGTATTGAGACTGACTAAATACTACCTACCTACTCTAAGATAGTTTAAGATACTACTACCACAGTATGAACGTTGACTTTACTACTTTTTGTGAGGAGTAAATAATGTTCTTGTAAGAGTCTCGGTCATATTCTGTGAATTCTGAAAGTTTCTTAGAACAAATTACTGTGTTGGCTGATCTGTTTGTGAACGTTTTCTTTCATTTGAAAATTGTCTTAAAATTTTAATATATTATTTAAGTAGGTATGAAAGTATTTGGGCTGTTTATGGTCTCGACTCGACACATGAATAAATAAATAAACTGTTCTTGTGGTCTCCCTCGCTTTGGGATTTATCATGCAGTGCCGGGATCGTATTATCGTATACTTGAGATTTTTGGATGTTACTTAGAGTCACATAGAGTAGTAAAGTCTTATCTACGACAATTTGAGCAAATAAATATTTTTCTGGGAAATTCTAATCATAAGCATAACAATTCCACAGAATACATAATAATAGTACAAACAATACTACCATAGGTGCTTATGCGGTGTTGCGTCCATAGGCCCAATGACTCGCGTCGATTCAATGTGATCGAAAGAGAAGCAACGACGGGCGCGGTCGGTTTGTGGAAGGGTGACCGCTAGTGGCAAAATTTCATGGAGGCTACCGTGCTTCGGAGGGTTTGTAAAGCCGTCGGTCCCGGTTGTTTTCAATGATGAAAACAGTTGTTAAGCCTTGTCTAAGACCTTCGGGTGGCTTGAGAACATTCGACACTGGGTTGGCCACTAACCCCTCCACCAATCCGCATTGGAGCAGCGTGTTGGAGTATGCTCTAGAGTCTAGACCTTCCTATGTCTGTGGGGGAGACCTGTGCCCAGCAGTGGGGCGTCTAATATGGAATTTTGTCGTATGTACCGCAATACAGGTTGGGGGTAATGTTCTATATTTGGTTACTTTCCCCTATTCATTTAATTTTGTAATTTGTTACTGTTGCATGCATTCTAGAGAAAAAACGGAAATAACTCGAAGTATTTGCTGCAACGTGAATGCTAAAACAAAGATTTCCTGTGCATCCGATATAGAGTCGCGTACCTACTTCGCTCAATGGCAACAAGTAAAATTAAATAATATACCACGTTAACGATATTATGTTGGGTACAACCTGGCTTATTTGGTTGGGTGTAGAAGAACTTATTACCTACGTTAAATAAAAAAAACCACATTGAATAAACAAAATAAAAATGGGAATGACAAACGTAACGTGTATCTGCGAAGTAATTAATTTTTGGTTAATTTAAGGTTAGTTAATTTAAGTCTATTTGATCAAAAATTATTTGACCTACCTCGAGCTTGTTCTGTTCTGTTTTAAAATAATGCTTTTATTCATACCTATGCTCTAAAACAGGTAGGTAGGTAATGCTGCTGGTGAAAACGAGCAAACAAAATGAAATGTTTAAAGTGTCCATTTATGCACCGTCCCATAGTCTTCAGAGCAAAATCAGGTATCAATCATCAAAGCACGAAAGTTTCGTCTGAACGAAATTTGGAGGGCTTGCTGCGTATCAGTGCGGGCGACTCAATACGACTGGCGAACCAATCAGCTGACAACCCGCTCGCCCCGCGCCAGACTATACCTTAATTTCGATTTCTGCGCATTCAAGATCAGAGCTAAATTTTGATGCCGGTCTGCATAGGTATAAAATAAAAATCACATGGAAATGAGAGGATAATATATCACGAAAAATATGTCAGTATTTTGTCATATCACTAGATTTTATCTGTAAAAGGAGGTAAAAAATTAGAGTATTTTTCCTCTCTCCCTAGGGATTACACGAAATCCCTCATATCCTCATTTCCCTGCGACAAACATCTATTTATGTTGCAAGATTTACGAACGAAGAACTAGTTAGGTGTCTCTGATCGAGAGTAAGATTTATTCGTATTAAATTCTTTACTGGCCCATAGATATAAACATATTTTTTGAATTAATATAATTGTCAGATTTAATGACACTTAATTTTCAATAATCATGCGATGACTAAGTATATTTATATTTTAGTGAATTTAAATTTTTTGTACGTAGCCTTTGTACATAATATTTTAAAATGCTAGAGATCAGATTATTAAAATGCTTCAATGTTCCATGAAATTCACATCTATGTGGTGTCGTTCATTTTGTTACTGTCCGGTAAGTTTAGGTATTAGATAATTATTATTGGACCCAGATATTTCATTTTCTACGTTGCTTTATTCACACATCTCATCAACACGACCCTTTCTTTGTCCCACTGTTGAGCGTGGGTCTCCTCTCGGAATGGGAGGGGTTAGGCCGTAGTCCACCTGCCATGCTCGCATGCCTTCCTTAACGTTATGAAAAACTCTCAGGCATGCAGGTTTTCTCACGATGTTCCTTCACCAGCAGGTTGGTTTAATTTTTGCACTTAACATAGAAAGGTCATTGGTGCGTGCCGCTTGGATTTGAACCCGTACCATAAGGGTCTCGATTCTCTGAGCCCGTACCGCTTGAGTAAGAGGCGAGTTGATAGCTATCACCGGTATGCTTGGCTATATTATTAATAAATAAGGAAGGTTTATTAAGGTATTAACTGTTTTTTTCTTACATTCTCGTTTATAGTGTTTGTCCGATACTACATATAATTGGCACACTAAATATAAACCGCTGGCAAGTTTGTCGCTTCGTGCATGTTTAGCCTTTGTCATCGCGTATTGGGCAATACGAATAACGACAATACGGTGACGCTGTTAACCGTAGCCTAGATTTTTTCTACCTTTTTTTTTATGAAACCCAGTATAGTGGTAAGGACCCATTGAAAATAAAATCAAAAGTCCTTGTACATTGTGAATGTTGTTTAAATCTATTTTTCAGGTAGAACGGATTTGTGAAATGTACAGTGAAGAGGCTTGTGATAGAAAATTGTGTTAGTCTGTAACGTTAGACTTGTAAGCTTCATAACTGTAATGTTATCTTGAATGCAGAAAAAGCGTCACGCCAACTATGAAGCCTGTACGAAAAGTGAACAGCACTAGCCAAAGCTGTTCGTGTACGTCTTGCATCTATAAAAGTGAGTCTGAGCAACCTTCTATCAAAAAATATATTGCACATGGCTCGAGAATAGATAGATTATATTTCGGAAAGTATATTCCACTGCGCGAGCGCAAGTTGCTAAATAGGTTAGTGAGAACAAGAGCTGTTTATGATGATCTGAGAGCTCGGCTAATTTCTGACAGCACTTTGAGTCTCGAAAAAAATGCAGATTTAAGGCATAGGAAACACCATCAAGAAATAAAACCTATTGGATCATCAGAGAAAAGCGGGGCGATCTTAGAATTGGTTGATTTTATTGATAAAGGGGCAGTGCTTGGCCCAAAGTCTTTGAGTGAATGTTGTAGTTGTTGCAGCTGTTCTTCGAATGAAAAAATTTTAAAAACTAAAAGAAAGGAACATAGACAGAAGCGGGTTTTTGCACGTTCATATGAAGGAGAATATAATCAAACAATGCAAGGTAGGACCGGAGATAAAGGGTTTACTAGAACTTACGAAAGAGAATATGGACGAAAAGTTCATGGTAGAATGAGAGATCGATATAATAGGAGAGGTGTACACTTCAAAGCCAGAAATATTAGGTCGGATCCATGTACATGTACTTTAAAGTTTAGTGGTTTAATTAAGAAACACTCGAAGGCTTTGATCCAAAAAATGCGCCAGGTTCCATTAGAAGAACCAATATTTAACGTGGATGAAGAACCAGTAATAAAGAAATCTAAATTACATACTATGGCTAGAAAATCATATCAAAAGTATAAAGAAATTCATAAAAAATTAGAATCAGATATGAAAAAACTGAATGAATCAAAAGAGAACCTTAAGAAAAATTTACAGTTAAATGCAAAGAAGTCTTTAGAACAAGTCAAACAGGTAAAAGATAAAGTAAAAACTAATATTGAAACTGGATTTCGAAAGTCCATACAAGCCGCAAGAATTTTGCAACCGAAAGGCAAGAAATATGAGACTACGGAATACCCAGAAGAGGAGACAATGTTTAACATTAAAAAAGACTCCATTGTTAAGTTCAAAGAATATCTCAAAAGAAAAAACGAGATTAAAGACTGGGAGTGTGATATGGAGTGCATACCTGATGAATGTGTTCCTGAAAAATGTTTTAGGATTATAAAACTACGAAGATCACAGAAACACAAGCGAAAACGAGATCGTGTGAGAGCTTTAAATTATGAAACTGTCAGTAAAGAAGTCAAAGTTGGAAGACCCCAATTACAAAAGACAAGTAGTGGTATTCAAGCTCAGTGCGGTTGTTTTGGTAAATCCTTCACCAAAACAACCGCGACACACGTACGTAAACCGATGATACGTATTGAGGGTGGGAATCAAGTTATGGGCCAACAATTTGAAACTAAGAAAGTTAATAAAGTTGCTTTTAAAGATGGCAACCAACATATAGGTAGGAGTTCTGGAAAAGCTACTCCGCCTGCTATTAACAGAGATAATATCCGTTCTTATGATAATAAAACTAAAAACGTTAAAAAATATCATGACACTTCTAATGAAAGAGAACCGAACTCTTTAAAAAAAGATAAATCTGATACAAGTAGTCGTCAAGCTGTGCGCATAGGGTCATCGTTTAGTTTTGATGTAGAGTTTTACAAAACACGGCCTGAGTCAAAAGAATCTAGATCCGATAAACCTTCCGATACACTTATTGCCAAAAATAAAATTAGACAGCACGCATCCAGACGTAAGAGAAAAAACAATCGTCACCGCCATAAAGGATCCCAAGTCTCATTAAAATCTTCATTACAATCATCCCAAGGTTCTCTAAATGTACCAACAGATCAATACAAAACCAAGTTGATACAAACGACGAAATCATCACAACAAATGCAGATTGTACCTGACATAGGAACATCTGTATTGTTACCATTTGAATGTGAACCCTTTACCTGTCAACCTGGAGAATGTGATCCGCATGAATGTGTTAAAAGGCTCAGTTCCGTAAAAACGAATACTCCTTATGACAGAAAATCCGTGTCAAGCTTAACAGTGCAATCAACATTTGCTGATAAAAATGTAGCAAAACAAATTCAACTAAAACAAAATGTATCACAGGCTTCGCTTGTACCCGCCCAAGATAGATCTGCTAAGGACGAGATATCTTTATCTGGAAAGCAAGCTGTTCGTATAAGTTCAACGTTCAGTTTCAGTATTGAAATCTCCAAAAAAGGCACTCAAAAACAATCAATAGCCCCCCCTTCCACAAAAGAAACAATAAAAAAGGTACGCAACAAAAAAAACTATGTTTCACCTAAAGTTAAAGAAATTAAAACTACATCAGCAAGAGCATATAATAAGGCGAAAACTAACGTTCGGAGGTGTTTTTGTACATTAAAACTACATAAAAATAAAAATAAAGTTCATACATCTACAGTTGGAACAGTAACTGCTTTAGAATACCAAAAAATTGCGCCTTCTATGGTCGATAAGTATGTTGAAACAAAAAGAAATAATAGAATTAAATTAAAAGAATATAAGTTACTTCCTTATGAATGTGAGCCTGGTATTTGTATACCAGGTGAATGTGATCCTATATATTGCAATAATATTTTGAAGCTGAGAAATGTCCCACGTATAAGACACAAAACTAAAGGATCTTATACAAGCTCACGTAAAACAAAATCTACATCAAGTATAGTTTCAAGATCTGCTTCTGTCAGAGCTAAAATTGTTCAGTCATCAATGGCTCCAATGAAACAAGCTAAAACTAGATCACCCCGGTGGCCGAAAGAAAATTTGATATTGGAACCCAATAACTTAAGGAAAACGTATGTTGATGCTCCTGGTCGACAGGCAGTCCGCGTTGGTTCCAGTTTTAGTTTTAATATTGAATTTTATAAAGATAAGCTGACTCCAAGTGTAGAAAATAAACCAAGGATCCCAAAAGAGGATAAATATAAAAAACGAAAAATCAACCAGGGCACATATTTCAAAGATAACAAAAATAATAATTCCATGTTTACGCAAGTAATGAATAGAGATATGAATATAGGGCCACCTCTTAAAAGATGCTTTTGTATATTAAAATTGAACAAAAACAAACATACTAAGAGAATAAAAAGGACTAAAATACCTACGGCAAATACACAAACTGTGGGTTATGCTCCATCCACTGCCGTTAATAAGGGTACGAAAACTAAATGGTCACATAGTTACAATTTACTTCCTTTTGAATGTGAACCAAATACTTGTATACCAGGAGAATGCAATCCATATTTATGCTTGGAAAAAATAAATTTGCGTGAGATGAATACACGAGACCACGGTGTATATACTAATACACCGGAAATGAGGTCAATTTCAAGTTATACCGATAACCCATATAAACAATCTGCAGCAATCTTAGTGCAACCCAAATTATTAGACAGAGGTACTAGAATGAAAAATAACAACCGAGCCTACAAAGTTAAACCTCAACAACATGCTGAACGATCTGGAGATGTCCTTGGCTCATCAAATTCTAAGCAAGCTGTTCGAATTGGATCAAGTTTTAACTTCAGCATTGAATTTTCAAAACAAATGCCGCAAGTTGTACAACTATCCAAGTACCCTAAAAATAAAGAAGCTCATCCAGCAATGCATACAAATAGAGGCATAAATTTTGCTAAAGTACGTGTCGATCACGCTGACACTCAAGCATTGGGGCCAAGAAAACGTAATAAAGGAATATTAGTTCATCCTATGCTTAAAAGATGTTTTTGTACATTAAATTTGCAGAAAAAATTGAAAAAACACCACGCAGTTGCGTCTCCGACAAATTCCATTAATAAATTCCATCAACCAAATATTTATACTGTTAGTACTGCATTGACCACAAGAACTCGAGTAATTTCTCAAATGTTTGGATTCCACGAAAATGTAGAAATACCACAATTTGATCAAAACAGTAGAATGATATCAATATCCACTAGTTCTTTTCTTTTAAAGAAGTGTGCTTTTAATGCAATGTATGGTAATTTTAAACTTTGTCCTTCTGTTCAGATTCCAATTAAATTAAAACAACCCTTAAAAATTAACTCTAGTTTGAGCGTAGATATTGAAATTATAAGAGACTTAAAACCATGCAAAGTATCTGGATTATGGAAAATAAAACAACCGATAAAATTAACTAGTTACACATGTACGGATGATACTTTACATTTATCTAGGGGAGTAACTTCAACATGCAATTACAATATGAAAAAAAATACCGGCATTAGCCGCTGTTTACAGCAATGTTTTTGTGCAATGAATGTACAAATTGCACATGAAAGCGTACGCAGTGATAAAATAAACATGAGAAATAAATTAAAACCTTATGAATGTGAACCTGGTATTTGCATACCAGGTGAATGTGATCCTTATGAGTGTCAAAAGGCAATAATGAGAAGATTAGTAAGAAATGTGCACAGGGGTTCTGGTACAAAATCATCTAATAAATCAATTTCGAGTCATGCTACAAGTTACGTAGGATCAGATTCTAGAAGTACGCAATTTAAACCGCATACACGTGAGCATTCAGACAAAACCAAGATATTTACAGAACAACGTCGCCATGAATACAAACACAGACAAGCTGTTCGTGTGGGATCAAATTTTAGTTTTAACATAGAGTTCTCTAAGAATCTCTCTCAACCCTTTAGAAAATATGACAGAGAAGAGGCCGCCGGAACTTATATCAGAAGACCTGTTAATCGTAAGAGAGTAAGTAGGGAAGTTCAAAGTTTAAAGACCCCTTCCGGCAGGCATGGTCAGTCGCAGTCAACGACAACATCAGTACACCGAGCTACGTATACACCTATGATGAAAAGATGCTTCTGTACGTTGAAATTACAAAAAAAGGGTAGACTTCAAAAAGAAAATGTTAAGTTAAATACCAGAACTACTGAAAAAATGCCAAGTGTGGAATCAAGAAACGCAAAAATTGGTACTAAATATCGTGACATTACTAAAATTGATCGATATGGCCTTGAAGCATACGAATGTGAACCAGGTATATGTATACCGGGACAGTGCGATCCCTACAAATGTTTAGAGCGTATGAAGCAGAAAAAAGAGTTGGGGATAAACACATCTCGATTTGACGAGAGATCAATATCAAGTATGACCAATGGAGGATTTATAAATCATAGAACACGAGCGGTGGGTGTTAAACCACCGAAAATGCATGATAAAACTACAACACGCTTTACGAATAGTAGAACAATGAAAAGCAATTACTTACCTAATGTGGAATCTAATTCTCGGCAAGCAGTACGAATTGGTTCTAATTTTAGTTTTAATATAGAATTTTACAAAGGCTCACCTCAAAACGGCTCCGCGTCCGAATATAAAGAAACTAGACCAATAGGCCACACAAAGAAAGGATTAGAAGGTAACCCTCAATACCGTAAGAAAAACCTGAAGGACACTAATTCTCAAAGCAGTAAAAGTGTTTCTAATAAAGATACACAAATGGAAGAACACTATAATCAGACATCCACGATGACCTCTTCTTTATTTAGACGTTGTTTTTGTACCGCTAAACTTCAAGGCATTGAAGTTCCAAATAAGGAGCACACGACATTTACGCAAAAATGTTTATGTTTACTTGGTTTCCGAAATAAAAAAGATAAAGATTATCCTCCTGCCAACAATCGCGTTGATACTGCTGAAAAACGCACAAATACTGATTACAGAAACAAAGTACGTTTACATTCTTTAAAACCTTATGAATGTGAGCCTGGAATATGTGTCCCCGATCAATGTGATCCTTATTTATGTCATAAAATAATCCAGAAAAGATTGGCTAAGCAATATTCAAAAGCATCTGAAACTAACTCAGTTCGGTCGCAATCTGTGTCTAGTGGCATTGAAAGCTATAGAATTCCAAAAAATGAGAGAACCCAGGTGCGTATTACAAAACAAAATAGAAAAAAACAATACCAAACAAGAAAAGATATATCTTCTAATAAATCTTCAGTAAAAGAAAGTAAGCGACTTGTGAGAATTGGATCAAATTTCAGTTTTAATGTTGAGTTTTATAAAGACAATATAAAAAGAAGTGATAAAGATTCTAGTAAAGTTTATCCTAGCAGAGAAGTACCGATCACCGGATTGCCAAAAAGAAGACGCTTGAAAACAGCTGAAACGGAAATTGTTGACCCTTTCATGCGAAATAATGAGGCACAGTATGAGAAAAAAGCGACCAAAACATTTGGCTCAGGGCCCCCGCTGAAACGTTGTTTTTGTACATTAAAACTTTTAAATAAGCCTGCTGAGCGGCCAAATAACCCTAGTAACTTAAATAAAAAGAATACAATTAATGTCAAAGACAAACAAAAGATAACCAGAAATGCTAAAACTCAATCTCACAAACAGTTAAAATTTCAACCATTACAAGAAGTCCATGAAAGACAGGATTTATTACCATATGAGTGTGAACCATTCATATGTATCCCTGGTCAATGTGATCCTGTTGAATGTTTACAGCGAATTAGAAAAAGGCAAACTAAAGATTTTGGGGTGAGTACACTCTATCATAATACAAGATCGATTGGCAGTGTTGCTTCCAGGAAAAAAAAAAAAGATGAAAATTTGCAAGCAAGGTTTAAGACTGCTGCAGTTACCAACAAAGCAGATAAAGGTTTTGTTGACAAACCGAACGCAGTGAATTCTTTGGAACATTCCCGACAAGCTGTAAGAATCGGATCAAATTTTAGCTTCAACATAGAGTTTTTTAAAGACACCGGAAATGATGGATCTAAAAATGTTTCTTATATTCCAAAAGAAACCTCGAGACAGGTTTCTAAAAAGCCTGTTAAGTGTGTTAAAATGTGTTCTAAAAGTTGCAATAAACAAGTCCAACCATTATACTTAAAGCATGATGCAGACTCACAATCAATAGCCGTAGGAAAGCAGGACACTCAAACCAAAATGGCGGATTTTAAACGTTGTTTCTGTACTTTACAGTTGAAAAATAAAGAGCATAAACCTATAGGTGCAATACCCGATAAGCCTCATAGTCTAACCAACACAAAGTCCAACCATTCTATTGTTGGTGAGTTTTTGAAGAAATGTATGTGTGCTTTTAAACTTAAAAAGGCTGGAAAACAAAATCAACCACAAATTAATGCAGTTAAACATGAAATTAAAGACGTGTCCATTCAAAGCAACGATTTAAGACGAAAACAAATAAAAATGCCAAGTACAACTCTAGAGCCCTACGAATGTGAACCTTACGTTTGTGTACCAGGCGAGTGTGACCCATATGAATGTCTTAAACGAATTCAAAAAAGGAAAGTTCGAGATTTTGGTACAGACTATAAACGTTTTGTGAAAGATTCTGCGACAAATTCAATTAGAATGCAAAGTACTTGGTCCACGGATACGCACTTTTTTGATAAACGAAAATTACACTCAAGAGGAACGTCATTTGCAGCAAAACGAAGGCGACATAGTACAGACACATCACATCGTAACTCTACTGTCTCACCTGCTAATCTGAACAGACAAGTAGTACGCATTGGTTCAAATTTCAGTTTTAATATCGAGTTTTTCAAAGACCATGGACAACTTTCTGATAACAAATCTTATAAGGAATTAAGAAGCGTCAAACAACCGAAAATTAAAACTCAGTCAGAGCAGTTAATAGTCAAATCAAAAGGTTCTGATATTAGATTGAGAGGCCGGCGCTGTCAAAAATCTCAGTGTCCATATCTTAAAAGACGTTTTAGTAATTCTGCTTCTAATACTCGACCAAAACGATGTTTTTGTACCCTTAAACTCCAAAAATCCGATCTTACCGGATTGAAAGAGAAGCCATTACCGCAACGCAGAACGACTGAAAATAAAATGACTGGAACGAAAATAAAGTATAAAGTACCACAAGATTTAGGTGTATATGAATGTCCTCCTCGAATGTGTATTCCTGGAGAATGTAATCCTTATGAATGTTTAGACAAAATGAAGAAAAGAGGTATCGCACGTAAATCTCGTAATATTGCAACAGTACCAGGGAAAACGTCGGCAGTATCTGTAGGAAATCGTACACATAAATTAAAAGACCACAAAATGCAATCCAATTTTAAGAAAGAAAATATGTTTGCATCTGCATCTGCACATAATTCGCAACCGCAATCAATGATATCAAAGTCGCCAAGAATGTATCAAAAGATGTATAGACCAAATAAACGTGCTGTCAGAATTGGATCGAACTTCAAATTTAATGTAGAGTTTTTTAAAGAAAAGTCGCAACCCGCTGTTATTCGTAGTCAAAAAATAGTTAGATCAAAAATTAATAAAAGTGATTCCAAATCTTATGTGAGCAAAAATTTTACAGTAAAACCAGAAAAGTTTCGAAACATTAATACACAAATGGAAGCAGTCAATATAAAGAATCAATCTTCTAATACGGCAAACATTTTGAAGAGATGTTTCTGTACACTGCAACTGCAAAAACCTACACGTCAAATGATGCTGCGGGAAAATAATGATAGTAGAGGAATAAAAGTAAAATATCCTCAATCTTTCATTGTTGGAAGGGCAGCGATTGAACCATTTAATAAAAATGTTGTGAAAACAAGACCATTGAAGAAGGCTCACATGGTAAAAGAATCGAAATCTACTAGCCTGAAGACATCAGATCATGTTAGAAATGTTGGAACTCGAACAAATAAAAAATATTTACGAGTTAAAGGTGCATCGTGCATGCAATGTGATCCCAACAGTTGCCCATATTATAATAATGAGAAAGTCTTAGAAAATAATATCAAGAACGCCATGCAAACTATTTTACCTTACACTCCCAATAAATTTCATAAAAAAGAAAGCAAGGTTCTAATTTCTGATAAACATAAAATAAAAGAACCACATGACTTATTACATAATAAAAAAAGTGGCATTGGTTGCGACAAATGTGAAACTTCAATGTTTCATAAGGGCAGAAGATTAACTGCAAAGAAAAGTAAAAAATCTATACCCAAAAATAAATTTGAAACAAAACCCGCTGTAAAAAAATCTTTTTTGTGTAGGTGTGCTAAGATTTTTTGTAAGCGAACTGATATAAAGAATGGTGATGGCAATAAACATGTTCTTGATCAGAGGAGTCCAGAAATTAAACTTATGATGAAACCGAAAAAATCAAGAAATACCAAATTTACAAAACCAGTAAACGAGGATTGCTCTGCGGCTTGTCCTTCAAAGAACGGTGAAACGGAAAAAAGCATTTTAAAACATACATACGGTATGGCAAACGATAAAGATATATTTGCCGAAAATACTAAAATGAGAGTTACTTTCGCTGATAATACAAAACCTTCCCGTAATGATTTGCATCAAAAACAATTTTTTCAGGATAAATCCGGCATGCGGCCCAAGCTTTGTTACTCTTGTTCGGTAAACGACTGCCCACTAAAAGTTGACAGCAAAAAAGATCGTAACGCACGGAGTTCATTTCGGTTTTTTGACAATTCCAAAAGTAGCCCTAAAAGGACAGTCACTCATTCCGAGTCGGCTGATGACTGTCAATATTGTGAACTTTGTAAAAGGAAAATAGATATCCAAGAAATAAGCAAAGGTGGTGGGGATAGACGATCCACATTATCTCATAAAAAATACACAGAGTCGTGTCCTTGTGATAAGGAACCTATTATTACTAATGGAAGAAAATCTTCGCTACGTAGAAAGCCAATGGCGGAGAATTTTTTTCAGAAAAAAAACACCAAAAATGAGAAATATCACATGGATAGAAACCCTGTGATTGAACTACACATTAATACTATTAATTCTGAAATTATTAATAAGGACGAATTACATAATAAAATTAGCCATTTTGAGCGAAATGTTTCACATAAAGAACCTACTCAATTCAATCAAAGTACTAAACACAGTAAAAAACGTCTAGGAAAGGGAGCTACATTAGTTATACCACCCAAAAATAAAATTAGTAAATTATTTTCTACAAAAACAGCATCACCCGCTAAACCTTCTTATAATCCCTGTACATGTGGAAGCAAAGAATGCTCCAAAATATCAAAAATTATGAGATCAAACCGTCGCAGACAACAATTTATACAGAGTTCGATGACACCATGTGTGTGCGGAAGTCATATCTGCTCTAAAGAATCTAAGAAAATTAAAAGAATGAGAGAACACGTTTGTTCCTGTGAAGAAACGGTAGCAAAAAGAAAAGCTGAAAGGATTATCAAGCAACGAGAAAGAAAAGAGTTGGAGGAACGCCTTAAAATCGACGGTGCTAAAATTCAAAAGCAACGACTTAAACGTATTAAACGTAACAAAGAGTTAGAGAGGAGACTCAGAGGCTATAAAGGTTCTAGTGATGTCGTACTCGCTGTAGATAATTTTCTAGATATTGGGAAACTTGGACTTACGACTTTAGGTGGCGCAGTAGCATCAACAGGAAAAGCATTGATGGACCCGAAAGTAGCGTATGAGAAATGTAAATGTAAGAAAAGAGATCCTGAATTAGTAGCTAAGCAATTGCAACAAAGATACTTGGAAAGTGACGCTGCTGCGACGGCGAAGCGCGTTAAAATGCGATGTTCATACATGGAACGAGTGCAAGCTGTTAGGCAGAAACTGGAAGAGAATGCGTTTACTCACTTCTTATTACACTTAACGGATAAAAATGCGAAGACACGTAAGTTCAAACGGAAACCAGTGAGGCGGCGTCGTGAGCCTCTCGATTTTGAATGTAGTCTTTACATGGCCTCGCTGAGAAAAAGACCCTGCCTTTGGGTTTACTATAAGTGCCGGTGGTTTTATCCACATTTTATTACCATGCTCAACGTTTGGAAGCAATTCACTGATATAATGCTATTTCTTCTAGCAGCTGTAGTGTGGAGTCCGTGTATTTTGTGTATGGAAGGTTGTAGAGCGTTGATGTGTTGCTTTTTCTGTACCGGCTAACTTTTTGAAATAAATTGTTTGTATTTTTAAAAAAAAGTTCTATTTTCTCAATTTCAAAATAAACCAGCTTTGTAATATAACCAGTAGTTTGGGTCAAATCTTGCAATCTGAAGCATCTGATTTTACACTCAGGCTTACCCAGCCAGACGTAACATATACATAGGCAAAACATTTAGGTATTCACACTAGTGGTCGCCGAGTGGTCGATTTTCGCCCATATGGGTCATTATTTAAATTTTATAAGAATACTAACTTTAGCAAAAATACAACAATATTTTAAAATGATCTTTTTTTATGGATACAAGATAGCAAACGAGCTTGCAGCACCACCCATCTGCTGCCGCCCATGACAACTGTGACTGACTTTGAACAAGACTCAATTAGGGACTGGGATGGTTAGTTCAATTAGCTGAGAGAGTTAATTAGAACATTAGTTGGTCAGTTCGTTGGTAGGTATGAGGACTGGGGACTGTTAGTGATAGTTAGTCCTGTTAGTTGGTATTAGTAATAGTCCAGTTAGTACTTGTTAGTAGGAATCTCGTTCTAAGTCAGTCACACATGTGTTGCTGCCCTTGAGGACTAAGATGGTCGCCTCTAAAGAAGTGTAACCGGAAACCACACCTTTCCAACCGGACCATAATTGCTTTAAAAACAATTATTACACGGCAAAACTAGTACTAGGTACCATGGCGGCGGTGGTACTGCCTCGGGCGAACTCTATATGGAACCAATTCATATAAAACCTATTTGGTTCCCTTGGGTATGGGATAGGGTATGGAGTCATTGTGAAATAGAAATATATGCCTCGTATGTTAAAAACAATTGGACTGGATACAGTTTTTTATGAATTATTTTACTCCAAAAAAAAACTTAAACCACCCTAATACAGTGATCACAGCTTGCATCCAATAGGTCAGTGACCGAAGCCGCACAATTTAGAGGGAGGGTAAACCTACTATCAAAAAATATCCCTCGGTCATAAATGACTAACATGATGTTACTCTATACTCGACAACGTATCAGTGTTTTAACTCTGGTATTAGGAACTGTGATTCCGCCAACAGAATTCAACAGATTCGCCTACTACGGCAACGCCGCCCGCGGATATACGAGTACCTACTACTATCACCTCCTTTTCTGTTGGCTCGCGTCGGTCGCATGTGATCAACCAAGTTAAGCAACGAGGGGCGCGTTCGGTAATGGCAACATTTCATGGGCGCTACCTTGCTTCGGAGGGCACGTTAAGCTTTCGGTTCCGGTTGTTTTCCAATGGTTAAAACAATCGTTGAACCTCGTGTTGTCTTGGCGAAGACCTTCAAGGGTGTCTTCGGAACATTCGACACTGGGTTGGCCACTAACCTCTCAACGATTCTGCATTAGAGCGGCGTGGTTGACTATGCTCTAGACCTCCCGCAGCTGACGGCAGCTGTGTCTGTGGGGGAGACCCGTGCCCAAAAGTGGGACGTCTATGGGCTGTAGCACTTCCTATCCGTTCCTTCTATTCCGTATCCTTCTATTCCGTATCCTTTCTGTTATTTGAGGGACTTCTGTCATTCACTCACTCTCTTTTCGTTGACTCGTCATCGCCTCATCGGTCTAGTGTGAGTGGTTGCAAGTTCGACTAAGCTACAGCACGGTGCTAGAGATTATGGGTTTAATTCCCGGGTCGGGCAAGGCAATGCATTGTGGAGTTTTCTAGCTTGATTTTCCCAGCAGTAATTAGCTCGAAGTAGGTACTTGTTCCCTGTGTATGGCGACCTGCTTTACTTATAAAGGTATCATTGCTCTGAGTACCTATTACCACGGACTACACTCTACGCTATTACTACTACCTGTGCTACTACTTACTATTACTACTATACGCTATTACTAACTAAACATAACTGGAAAAAGTGGTAGTAGGTAGTACCTACACTGTATGTAAATCTACCTATCTCTTCTGGGAAATACAGGCGTGATGTCACGTATCTTAATTGTATATTAAGTACGTACGTTTAAACTCTCGAGGGTAACTACCCGCAGTTTCGCCCTGAAACCAATAATCACCAGACAAGCACAGCGCAGGACAAGGGTCACTTCTCACAACTAAAAGCCTAGAGCCTACACCACCACGCTGGTCCACGGTGTTTTTTGGAAAATTACTGTACGTATTCCAAAAAAAAAATCAGCTTTAGAGCAGAGCACGATGATTCTCGATTTATTGCGAAGTCATGACAATACGAGTACCTACTTTACTACTAACCAACATACTAACATTAAAAATCAAACTGTAATAAAGTAAACTTTTAACTAAGTTTACTTACTAAATTCCCCATAACTTCCATAATTTTTTTTTAAATGACTTAAGTTTGTTTCTCTTTCAAGTATTTAGCATGGAAAACTGCTTTAAAATTTCAAGTTTTAAATGGTCCATATATGTCCTGCCAGTTGCGCACTTAACAAAATTTCAATGTCACTTATCTTATGTCTTCGAACTCACACTACTTATCCTAAAACCGGGTAGTATAGTGCGTTGGAGGTGTAAAACAAAAGAGAGGAGTATCGACCAAACCCGAAGTGAGAGGGTGGCCGCCCTCTTTATGAGTCAGAGGGGAGGACCCTTGCACGTAGGCATTGCGGTACCCTCGGTGCTCTGTACACCATGCATTCGCTATCGATCTGGGGTTTTTCGGACTGCCCGATTAAGTTTAGTTTCGGTCGTAGAGAAGTGGTTGGCTAAAAAGTACCTATAATGAACAAAAATCGCGTTCCAATTCGAGCGTGAAGTATTTTAATCTATAATTAAGAATAGAATAGAATAGAAAATATTTTATTTTGCTTATAATACAAATACACACAGATAAAATATAACATATTTCAGTTTTAAATGTATTTTAAATAAGCAAAATAGGGCCGTACTCAGCATATGTCACGACTCGAAATGAAGCCGTGACGCTGATTTTCAGTACGAACCTGTTCTGAGTGATTAGTTTGGTCGAGTTGTGACATGACCAATAAACATTTTTTTAAACAAACACTATTATCATATGTAGTAGGTACAAATTATAATCTTAAAAACAAGAAAAAAAAATGCTAAAAGAAGATATGAAAGGAACAGTACAATATTTACGATAATGTTTATAAATAAATAATTTACATTTTTCCTGTAGGTACTTATATAAAATATATTTTTCCGTGTACTTACTATTAAAAACTTGACTTACAAATAGAGTATTAATACGTTTATTATATTATTCAAGAAGCAATAGAAAAAACAAAATCGTCAAGCCCTTTTAAGATTATGTCAAAATAATAATCTCATACACTTATAGAGGGCGCTAGTTATAGGATTTAAGATGTTTTAGTTTGTACCTTCTATTTTACAACTTCTCGCAACTATCGCAACTATGGTTTGTAATTCATAAATATAATATTAAGTTTCTGCACTTCTTCGGCAAAATGTTACATTCCTTTTATTATACATTTGTTTTACATTCCATGCATTATTAAATAAAGCGATAATAAATGGACACAGAGGACTTCAATTTTATGTAGGAAAAATCAAAGGTTAAAAAAAGATTTCATGACAGTAGCGAAAAATATTTTCTCTTGATAAATCTTGAACCTGAAAAGTGAAAGAAAGTTTTACAAACTTTGATGACACTATCAAGAGTCACTTGTAGATAAGCAGTTGATTAATTATAGGCAATGAAGGAATTTCTAGATCGAGTATTAATAAAAACATAGATAGTAAAATATAAAGGAGCTAAGAGTAATTTACTAAATACGAAAGAAAATGAAAATTGAATTTTCTAGATGGATTGCCGATTTTTATCTTTCCTCTATAATAATATGGTTAAGGTTGGTGACACACTTTTTCTGAAATCCATTTCCTTGCTAACTAACTATGACCTTTAGTAATGAAGTCCTAATAAATAAATAAATAAATAAATATCATGGATTTTCTCACACACATCCATCCGATCCAAAACTAGGCGCGAGCCTGTACTATGGGTGTTAGAGACTGATAAACATACATATATATGTTAGAGACTGATTAAATACATAATTAAATAGACAATATTAACATCCAGACATAGAACAAACATAAGTGTTCGTCACACGAATGTTTGTCCTGAGTGGGATTCGAACCCACGACGTGGCGTTACAGGCAGGGTCACTACCGATTGCGCCAACGGGCCCGTTCAATCATTATTTATGATCAATAATACATTTAAAAATAATGAGTGGTACGATAGTTAATATTAATAATTAATATGTCAGGCCGCCAAACTAATGCAAGTTTCTTTCATTACATAGACATTTGCCGGCGATTTAAATAAAGCTTTAGTTAGGTAATTAAGTACTTATTTCTTAATGGCATCTTTTTGGTCGTTTGATTTCAAAAATATATATATTATATATAAAATATACTACTCGATGCAGGTGCCTTGCCATTCAAGCGTACTCCCATTAAATCGAACAGGTTGCGTTCCGACCGGTTTCTACGTAGATCCGCTACTTGGGTTCGTCGGTTAATAAGATGTAATCATAACCGGCGCTTCAGAGGTTAAGATGTGTGCATCTTTTCGTATTAAGATAACAACTTTATGGCCATTGCATACGCTGTTTCTTACACGTTGATATAGTATTCTAATCAACCTGGAATTTTAAGTTTGAGCCTCTGTATAGCCGGCTAATCTCAACGTTTTACTAAACTAAAAATATAAATTTGTAAGCTCATATTATCCAGTTAGTATTAAGAATACTTTAGGATATTTGTAAGTTTCCTATACAACTATATACTTCATAGATACATAAGGAGACACTCCTTATGTACATAAGGATACACTCCTTATGTATCTATGTAGTATATCATAAATTTTTCATATTGACTGCCCGAGGCACCTAAAAGTTACATGAATTATTTGTTTCGTCGGTTTCTATAATTTACGAAAAAGTGCTTCGGTATTTTATATTAATTATTTTTTCATCCATATTAATACATCCAAAAAAAACAAACAATGTAAAGATTAATAATTAAATGTTAAAATGTTTAACAGGTACATGATACGAGTGGGTTAATACGCGTCTAGACTCCAGAAAAAGGTGGGCAATATGTTCCTTTTCATGTACTTATAGACTAACGAGTGTATAATCACCACTCACTAGCAATACGCCTCTCAGACTTACCCTTAATAGCCACCCTTGCAAAGCACCTGCTTTTGCTTTCAAATACAGGTAGGTTGTAGCTATTGAGATATCAGGTACCAGGGTGGGAGAACTGAAAGATACATGCCTACTACGTTCTTCATAAAGGAGCTGGTACTGAGAGAAAGGGTTCACTAGCAATTAAATTAATTTAAAAAATGAATACCTACTGTAAATACACTTTATAGTAGGTAAATATTATTAATTTTTGTTAATTTATTAAATTGCAATGTAACAATTATATTCTCTTTGTACATACATACTTTGATTTGATTGGTTCCGTAGGTACCCAAAGTGTAAAACGGGACCCTATTACTAAGGCTCCGCTGTCCGTTGGTCCGACTGTCACCAGGCTGTATCTCATGAACCGTGATAGTTGGACAATTGACATTTTCACAGGATCATGTATTTCTGTTACCACTTTAACAACAAATAGGTACTAAAAAACAAAACAAAAAATCCTGTCCAAATATGATTTTTTGCCCTTTTTATAGAACGGTACCCTTGGTGCGCGAGTCCGACTCGCACTTGGCCGGTTTTTGATATGTACATTTTTATCAAGCTTGCGTTAATAAACTCTAAAACGGCCACATATAAAAAGGCTTATACGAGTATGGTGTATTTTTCTCGAAATGAAAATATTCGAGATAGAAACTCGAAATGGTGGTAAATTAATTAATAATGTCAGTCAGGACTATATTAACACTTCGACTAGAAACCAAAACAATAGAATAAAAATTTCCTGTGAACTGTGTTTAGTAGACGGACAGTGAATATGTTAAGATAAAATAATAAAATAATATGACGAACCAAAGAATCACTTCAGTTCTTTGCTCTTTATGACGAACTAAGTGTGCTAAGTGCTTGTATTACTAGAACACGTACAATGGAATCATAACCTAGATCTTTTAATATTTTTTAAAGATGCAGGTTGTAATATGAAATTTGATTTGAAATTCCGACTATGTACACTTATTACGCCTATAATAGGAAAATTCACGTTAAGTAGGCATACAGCATAATATAACCTCATCATTTATTGAATTATATATAAATATGTGATTATAACAGATTTAAAAATTTACAACACAATCGAACACAAAAAATCACAGAACATTTATCACAAGATAATTATGTTAGTCCCAATTCCTCGCGTCCCGCTGATGGTGTTGCCATTGTGACCAACATGATTTGCCAAATAACGAACAGCCCCATCGCCCAGCCAAAATCTGTAGGGGAGGTTTAAATTGCCTTGCTTTTTGCAATATTTCGCTCTTAGGAACTCTACAAATCTTTACGAACATTCGGCTGGTAAGCGATATGATTCAATTATTAGGTTTTCCATTAGTAGATATGTATGCAGCAACTTTAGGTGGTAGAGCCTATAGGGAACCAAATAGGTTTTATATGAAACCTAATTGGTTCCATGTAGAGTTCGCCGGGGCAGTACCACCGCTCGCCACGGTACCTAGTACCATTTCTGCCGTGTAATAATTGTTTTTAAAGCAATTATGGTCCGTTTGGAAAGGTGTGGTTTCCGGTTACACTTCTTTAGAGGCGACGAGGCGAGAGAGGCGAGAGGTCCTCAAGGGTAGCAACACATCTGTGACTGACTTAGAAACTAGACTCCTACTAACAAGTACTAACGGGACTATTACTAACACCAACTAACAGGACTAACTATCACTAACAGTCCCCAATCCTTATACCTACTAACGAACTGACAAACTAATGTTCTAATTAACTCTCTATTATAATGTAACTCTCTATATAATAACTATTAACTAATTGGACTAACCATCTCAGTCTCTAATTGAGTCTTGTTCAAAGTCAGTCACAGTTGTCATGGGCGGCAGCGGATGGGTGGTGCTGCAAGCTCGTTTGCTATCTTGTATCCATAAAATAAAAATCACTTCCACGACTACTGTGACAGGAGTATTATCATTATCACAGTTAGTAAAGGATTAGTTAGTTCGTTTGGGTTTTAGTACTGAAGGGGCAGGGACTTTAAGTGACAATTTTAGACCTCTGAGTTAGTGTTATACGTAAAATATAACTAACATTATTATTTTCTCCGCGGTGTTATTAAGATTGTAAAATTTGCGTGCCCTTTAAATTTAATTTGTTTATTTATTTCTGTATTGAATTAAATCTTTAATCTTAATTTTTTTAATAGATTTGTATTTGTGCAGCTAGGAATTTAACTTCCAATTCAAGCTAAGTAGACCATTTGAGACCATTACTCACCCAATAAATACCAGTGCATCTAATAGAGAAAAAGTCAAAATTAGAAAGCATTTTAGTATTAGCAAGCTTGTGTGACAGAGACTAACGTCCATCCTGTCTAAAGTTTAGCCCACATGTCCAACTAAGCGAATTAGCCTTTCGCGGTCAGCTTACGGTTCACAAGCGCAAAAGTTTTAATGTGACGAACAGATTTCTAACCGCTCGGTGATTTGTTGATAATACAGTAGGGAGGTAGGTAGGTATACATTGATAGTTATACTTAGGTGATATTACTTACTACACAGACACATTGACGAAACAGACAGACAGTAGACAAAGATATTTTAAGTTCTTAGAGCGGCCGTTTCTTACAAAATCATTGATTCCAGTTCGATGAAGTCAAACCGATGGCCAGCCAATTTGATAGCGGGCCAAGCACAGACCCATACACGCGCTCAGAATGCTATTATATTAATCTAGAAATTCACGCAGACGAAGTCGCGGGCAAAAGGCGACACTTACCTACCAGACTTAGCTATGTTATACAATTTTCCATCAATTACTACTTGCGTCAGTTGAGTATGGTATTTTGTATAGGGGATCATTTTGGGATTATTTTAATGGAAAATGTATGAATGGAACCCTATTTGCATAGTAATAAAGTCGCTTAACTTCATGCAACGACATGGGTTATCAACTATGAGTGACAGTTCCGTATGGCGTAGGCAGATGTTAAGCGTTATACACACGAAATCATTGTGATCGATACCTTTAACATTCCCATCCCGGTTTTCTATCAAACTTGGCCAACTTTTACGCGGTAATTAGGGAAATTATATATTTAGGCAGATTCCAGAAATCCAAAAATTGAATCCAACCCGGCTTGGCAAAAATATCTTTTTCGCAGATTTAATAAACTTGTAAGTATATAGCCTAATTGAAATTTCAGTAACCTCTCTTTCTTCTTGTGGAAATTGTTTGAAAATTCGCTTGTTTCTGAGATTAGCCCGAACCAATAATTCGGGATTTCGGGATCTATTGTAGTTGTAGCTGACCTCGTTTATTTCAATCGTCGCTGGGACCTTGTCGATAAACCATATGAGTCCTCTAGGTTCTTGATCCGTGATTGAACGCGAGATTAACCTTCCACCGAATTGATCTCTATAATCATGTGACATGGCAAGACTGTACTCATTATAATATGTAGTCTAAATTGGGCTATTGAAAGATTATTTTGCTATGGAAGTCATGAAATACACTAAATCTGTGTTAACCCACATAAATTAAGAGTGCACAGGGTAGTATTGATAACATTGTGTAAGTTTAAACAGACTGCCCCATTATACCCAAAGCGAACCTGGCTGATACGGACGTACGGGCAACTCTGTTATCTAATTCTAGTTAGCAACACTCAGTTTGGAAAACTTATTCGAATAGGCTATTCGAAATTTAAACAGATTCAATTGTAAAAGTTGTGGGTCGGAAAGGTGCGGTAGTTTGTTGTCGGTCAGACTTTTGCATAAAGTATCCGCTGTCCTTTGATAGCATGTACGTATACGTATGTAAGTATTTAGGAGCAGTAAGCGCACTCTATGGAAATTGTTGTGATTAGGCCTTTCATTCGTCAGATTGAACTATCAAATAGATAGGTACTTTATACATGCATTCATGAAAAGAGTATTTTGAAATACCAGTTCTACTCAGTTCGTATGCGGTCACAGACCTTTTTCTCTGTCAGACAAAAACAAAAACAAGTAAGTTGGTATGCGTTCCCGCCAAAACATTTCGTTTCCCAACATGGCGTTCTCTTTACGACTTCCGTGAAAAATTATGGTCGTGTTCGTACGTTAAACTTTTACGCCCTTCGTGCCCCGTAGAATGCTGCAATAATATTGTTACCGCCAAAATATGTTCGTTGTTAGGTTTCTGTTAATACATAGGCACGTCACGTATGTACTCGTATCGCATTATGCTATGGATGTTATCTACATAATGTAAATTAAGTTTATCTGGAAGAAACCGGTTGAAACCGTAATCTATGTTTTTTGATATAAATAGTACTCGTAGATTTCACTGGGTGGTGGATATGGAAGGCGCTTGCACCACAACACATGTATGTAAGTGATAATTCTTTGATTGAAAACTTTTTCGTTGTTGATATTATCGGGTATTTAAAAATACATAATCACAGAATATATAATACAGGGTAATAGCTCGAAGTTTGGACTTGGTCCCGATGTTTGTCACTACTTATTATAATATGTTACTTAAACGTTAATAGTGTGAAGTGGGTGTTTTCCACTCTGTCTGAGCTACCAATTCGGGAAATACATGCGTGATGTTGTTGATGTGTATAGACTTGGCCTTCGTTTTTACATTAATGTGTTATCGAGACTACATCGAGAGCTTATGGTTTTAATAGAAGTCTAATTGAAGGTATTCGCAGCATTTCGCCTGCAAGGGCCATCAAATAACAAGGCTCAAGTTGGAATGGCACGTTGGAACCTCTCCAACTATTCGGTTCTTCCACACAGCGCTTATAATTGAGCGAAACGTGACCATTAGCCAGCAAAAGTACTTAGATTTACGCACGAAGTTTGTTTACGCGACGTCGACAACAAATCGATTTCGTGATTCAGTCGAACGGAACAGGGTGCGAGTTCCGAAGTTCAGCTGGCTGTATAGAATCGATTTTTTTATTTTCTTACCTCGTTATTAAAATCCGCTTGTTTACATGTTTGCTCCCGGAAATTAGGATTTTATACCCATTGAACACTGGAGTTCATTAAATACATTATTAGACGTGAGATATTTTAAATATTGCGGACATTTACTTGTGCACAAATATTATCATGCAAGAATCTTGCAAGATTGTACATTCTATCTATTTTTTTCGATTAATAATTAATACTTAATTTAAGTTCTAGGAAACTGTTGTTGGGTGCGTTGTATACCTACGCGTATTTAATTTTAGGACACAGTATTCGAATGCTACCCGGGAAGACGGCGCGGCGGCGGCATCACATAATAAATCCTAATACAGAGATAACACGTTGTCAGTACTGCGCGTTTTTATTAGAACCATTCTCTATTATTTAATGGGTGAACTTGTATACCGTTGCCAAAATAATTTACTCCAGACGATTTGAATCCACTCTATGAATATCCAATGAGCCGTCTACGGCATTTAGTCCTCTTGTCCCTTCCTGATCGATGAAAAAGTTAAGTGTTAAAAATTTTACGCAGTGTACAACAGTAAATGGCCAATTTTGTTTTGAAGATTTAACATTAATTACTGAATTTAGATAGCATATTCATTAGTTATATTAGAATTTGAATTATAGATTGGTTTGGATTGTATGTCTGCAGAGTGCTTATAGTAGAAGAAAATATATCATAGGTATAATAGATAAGATTGACTTGACTCATAAGATAAAACCTAGACCTAAGTTATTTAAAGCTATCGAAAAGGTTAAGCTAAAGCTATCCAAACGCCCAATGTTAGTTTCGGTTTTTCGGTTTTTTGTTTTAAAGAAGATTACCTTTGCCTTATGCCAGTACATGATCGATGTGGCATTATTAATTATCCCATTTGCGGTCAATGTCAACATGTGCACAACCCTTATAGGAGCGTTGATTGACCTGTGATAGGGTGATAGCCTTGTGATAGCTATGTCATACGATCTCATAGTCGCGTCGTGCGAAACGCGGAAGTACCTAGGTTCCCGTCACTGTTATAGTCGTCGGCTAAGTCGGCATGATGGGATGAGTCCCACGTGACACAGGATTGTATTCGAGACGCTTGATCGGTTTAAGTTCAGTTTTATATCTATTATATCTGTTAGTGATAGTTAGTCCTGTTAGTTGGTGTTAGTAATAGTCCAGTTAGTACTTGTTAGTAGGAGTCTCGTTCTAAGTCAGTCACA
Organism: Carterocephalus palaemon; assembly: GCA_944567765.1. NCBI lineage: Eukaryota > Metazoa > Arthropoda > Insecta > Lepidoptera > Hesperiidae > Carterocephalus > Carterocephalus palaemon. The sequence goes on along the minus strand of OX155643.1, from coordinate 3,890,564 downwards.
GATGTGTTGCTACCCTTGATAATTGCTTTAAAAACAATTATTACACGGCAGAAATGGTACTAGGTACCGTGGCGGGCGGTGGTACTGCCCCGGGCGAACTCTTAATGGAAACAATTCATACATAAATAGGTATCATATAAACCTATTTGGTTCCCTATAGGCTCTACCACCTACAAGTAGAAGAAGTCTTTAGTCTGACAACTGTTTTTTTTACGACCAACGACTACAATTAAATAATGTTATTGAAACTTGAAGCCTTCGCGCTTGAAGCTTTTCGAATGTATGCAAATCTATTTAGGGAGGTTGGGGTTAAATTTTTCTGAAAAACTGAAAAGTGATTTGAAGTAATTATTACAGAAATAGTATCGATATTTCGTATACTACCTACCTACATAGTTTTATACTAGGGCGGTAGTTTTATCAGTCATTCAGTGATATGAGATAAAAAAGGTTTGATCGTGTAGTACACAACCAATTTATATCAGAATTGTTATACAGGGTTATTGGTAATTCGACGTATTCCCGTTAGGAGGTGATAGGGGTGACTATTTGTGATAATTTTAACCCCCATATGCATTATGCAAAAGTGAACCATTTTCGAGTTATCAAGTTTTTCAGCTTTTTTCAAAATAAGTCAGAAATGCAATATCAAAAATTTATTTAAAAAAAAGTATCAATTAAAATCTATTTTTTTCTTCTGATTTATAAAAACGATTAAACAATGGTTATTTATCAACATTAAAACTACAATTATCGGTCCAACTTTAAAAATGCGAGACGATTAACGATATTACTTCATTAATTATTATTATATTATATTATTGGTAATTCGACGTATTCCCGTTAGGAGGTCTAACGGGAATACGTCGAATTACCAATAACCCTGTATAATGTCTAAAATTATCTACAACACAATAAATCTGATGTGCAGCCAAGATTAACGACAGTTTTAAATCGAAGGGAGCAAAGATTCTCGTATATTATTTGTATTTTAGAAAAAGTTCAGGGATCCACCCCTCTGGCGACTGTTTGCTATTCCAAAATGAATTTAAAATTAAAAACTGACGTAGAGAGATTGTCTGCAGCATTTCATTACGCGAGTGTTCGATCCAATCGAATTAATTCTTGCGATTTTTGCAAGCCATACCTTCTCTTTAGAGTGGATACGATATTAAATAAGTATTATACGATATTAATATGTATTATAGACCAAATCGTTATATGTTTTGTTCCGGTAATTAAGTAAAGTTTGCGAATAATTAACAACATCATTAACACGCGATTGAGTTATTATAATTTTATAACACCATTAGTTCGTAATTAATATACAATTTCCATGTTAATTCACTTGCTTATCATATTTATGCAAATGTGGATTTATAAGAGCTACTTAGTAGTGATTAAGGAATAGAACCGATTTAATTCGTAAGTAAAATAATAACAGTTACATTTATCTGAATACTTTCTTTCTTTTATGTTACTGGACGAGTCTGTTGCGCGTTGCTCAATGACCCTTACAGCTTAGCTTTGGGTCCTGGTTTCGATGCCTGGCAATGATAGTATTTAGTAGGTACATGCCCGGTTCTGTTATGTGTTTTCCCCACACGCCTCCACACAGAAGATCTCATGTGGGTTAGGAGGAGTACATCGAAATATATGAATTTTTAACTAATAGTTCAATGAGTTTTTGTTGGCCCACATTTTTATTGAGATAGTATGCTATCATATGTATAAATATAAATAAATATGTTGGACATTCTCACACACGGCCATCTGACCCCAAAGTAGGCGCGAGCCTGTGATATGGGTGTCAGAGACTGATATACATACATAGATATAAATACATACTTAAATAGATAATATTAACATCCAGACACAGAACAAATACAAGTGTTCGTCACACGAATATTTGTTCTGAGTGGGATTCGAACCCACGACCCCTGGCGCAACAGACAGGGTCACAACCGATTGCACCAACGGGCCCGTCATGTATACGTATTATCTGTGGCACACGACTCCACTGAAGTTGCCCGCCCTGCGTGACAATTTGAATGAAGCTGGAACACTTTATGGCACACATTTCCAAACTAACTGCGCATTAGGCGCTTAATGTTAGTTAGTTATTAGTCGTAAAATTTTTCGCGTGCCATAGCTCTTGCATGGCTTATGATCTTGACACGCTAAGTTCATAGACCCGGTTCAGGGACTTGCGTTTCTGGTAATAAATATAATAACAGTAAAAATATTACTTGTTACCTTGAAATAATGTCAATGTTCATGTCTTAATTAGGTTGTTTACAAAATGATTAATGCGTAAATGTTCTACTGTTACTCACCTAATTCATTAAAGCCATACTAAATCATACTAATTGATCTACTTATTACAAACCAAGGATTAATCTACTTTGCAACAATCCGCGAACAAAAATGTATGATAGTGTATGTATACCTTCATGCACGCAGCACCTCCCTCCCTCCCACACAGGAAACATGCACAGGCGTTCAATGAATACATACACCAACACAATGTGTGTTGTGTGTTTCCTGTGTGGGAGGGAGGGAGGTGCTGCGTGCATGAAGGTATACATACACCACCATACATTTTTGTTCGCGGATTGTGCAAAGTACTAGATTAATCCTTGGTTTGTAATAATGGAGTTCCGCAAAGTAACGCCTGATACGCCTGTTGCGGTGGCGACACATTGCCGCTAATTGTTGCTAATACTGTACGCAGCCGCTAGGGATGGCCTGGCCAGACAGATAACGATTAAACATACACGGCGCTCGGATCGGACATATCAGAAGCCGGCAGACGGAGTCGGGATAGCTAAGCTGTGTTATTGTTCACCTTCAGTTGTGTTATTGTTCACCTTCAGAGTTGTGGTTGGTATGACAGCTTTATTTCTCCATACCTTTTTGTTGTTATTTATGACTAGTGGACGTCCGCAGCTTCGCTCGCGTGGAATTAGACAACAATAGTTTCGTTTACACCTAGTAATATTATATAGCCTATGTTACTTTGTGAAGATGCAGCTTTCTAATGGTGAACGAATTTTTGAAATCGCTCCAGTAGTTTTTGTATGAAAACATTACAAACAAAGCTTTCCTCTTTATAATATTAGTATTGATATAGAAGTATAGATAGAAAAAGATCCCTTCGTTTTACGCATTACTATTAATAATTATTGCAGGTACAGTTTCACCATAATCACCACGACCCTTTCCTTGTCCCACTGTTGGGCTCGAGTCTGCTCTAGTGGGAGGGGTTGGGCAAGAGTCCACCACGCCGCCATGTGTTTTCCTTCATCGTTACAGGTCTGTATTTATTCAGTACATTCACGGTAAATGTACTGAATAAATACAGTACTACACCGGTAATTTTTATTCTAGCACAACCACCACAACCTTTTCTTTGTCCCACTGTTGGGCACGGGTCTCCTCTCAGAATGGGAGGGATTAGGCCTTAGTCCACCACGCTGGCCATGTGCATATTGGCAGACTTCACATGCCTTCGAGAACATTATGAAGAACTCTCAGGCATGCAGGTTTCCTCAGATGTGTCCTTCACCGTTACAGCAAGTGATATTTAATTTCATATTCTTATTCAATTGTTATAATTTCTCGGACAGTTAGTGTTATTTTGAATTTGAAAAGTCATTGTTGCGTGACGTGGATTTGAACCCACTTCCCCAGTAGCAGTGGAAACACACTCGTACCTCCGATAGAATTCAATTAAAACGGCTATACCTACAGGCCTATGAAGGGAAGTAATGTTGACCTAAGATCCTAAACTAGTGAGTTAGGATATATTCTAATTCCGTAGCATTAGTGGGCATAAGTAAATCCACCCACGGTGCCAAACTCCATTCCTCGGCGGCCTACGGCCCTTCCGTGACAAACCTTACTAATTTCCTTTGAAGCCTAGACTGTCTAAATTGCTCGTTGGAACGGAGCCCGCTAGACCGTCCACTGACACAATGTTACGCGAATGGAATTGGTAATCTGAAATTATAATCCCAACTTCCTTCAAATTATAAACCAGATGACTAGGGTTCATAATAGTCATCGTAATAAATATTCAATACTGTTTAGTAACGTCCATAGCCCAATGGCTCACGTCGATTCAATGTGATCGAAAGAGTTAAGCACGACGGGCGCGGTCGGTTTGTGGATGGTGGACCGCTAGTGGCAAAATTTCATGGACGCTACCGTGTTTCGGAGGGCACGTAAAGCCGTCGGTCCCGGTTGTTTTCAATGCTGGAAACAGTCGTTAAGCCTTGTCGAAGACCTCTGGGTGGCTTGAGAACATTCGACACTGGGTTGGCCACTAACCCCTCCACCAATCCGCACTGGAGCAGCGTAGTAGATTATGCTAAGACCCGCAGCAGTTTCTGTGGGGGAGACCCGTGCCCAGCAGTGGGACGTCTATGGGTCGCAGCGAAAGCGACTGTTTAGTAACGAAGACTTTAAAGACCATTATCTCAACAGTAAACCAACCGTAGGCTGCTTAAAAAGTTAATGGGTATTTCAAACTCCTGTCCTGAGTGCAACGACATAGACGATGTACACCATGTACTGGTGGACTGTGTTCGGGGCGAAGAATTAAGAAAGGACCTGCAAGGTATTATTAAAACTTTTTTCAACATCACAAACATTATTTTGGCTTCCTTACTGTCTGAGGAAGCCAAAAAGCTGATAAACAGTACGATATAGTAGCGAGCCAATATGTGTATTTCCTGTAAGACGGTGGACAAAGTCACGCTGTGACAAAACCCCTCTAAATTAATGAAGATTAAAAAAAAAAAATATAGACTAATTCTTTGTTATTTTATATGACAGTAGGTAATTTAAGTGCGCGACAGATAACAGTTATTGTCAGGGTCTGTCTGTCCGTCTGTAAGCTTTTTTATCTACTAGCAATAATGGAATGATTCTATGAGAGGCTATGAAACGGTTAAAAACAAATGCTAGGAGTCCTTCCTTTTTTATTTTATTATTAACTGAATCATTATTAACATCTACTTGAAGATTTAATAAACTTAGTACGAATAATCATCGTAAGGTATTCTATGTATTTATACTCACGAAGTCAGTTGGCAACACTTGTCCACGGTGATTACAAATGCTAAACCGCTGTTAGAAGTTAACCACGTCAAAGTCTCAAGGGTGGCAAGTGGGTCAGAGTTCAGAGAAGTCTCAATTAAATTCGGCCGCAAGTGGCCTGAGAAGCTATTTTGGCAATAAATAAAAAATCTTAGGTAAATTACAAAAAAGAAGTTTGTCCGTTATCTAAAGTATAATAAAGTATATAAATATACGATAAAGTATTATTGCTTGGTACTGTAATTCTGCATTTGTGTGAATGTTGTACATGCCTGTAATTGATGTTCATACCTATCCTATACCTCTGATATGTTATCTATATGTTAGTTGTTGGAGTGTCTTATAAAATAAAATAAATAAAAATTACATACAGGTCGACCTAATAAAAGCATGTTAATAAAAAAGTATTCTTATCTTAACGTTGGTTCTAAAAGAATATTTTTTTTATATAAATATTCGTTTTCTTTTCATTATGCAGAGATTTGCAGGACGACGACGGTAGAGTGGGAATAACGGGAAAAGGACATTTTTATTTAAAGGATAAGTAGATAAATAATGAAATTCCCTTAACTCTACCTGCATACTTCGTAAGTAGACGTTCAAATTACCAGTTCGACACGCATTACTAATCAAATTTTCGTCAGAAGCATTCTGACGTAGTATTGGATTCGGATTTGCATGTACGCAATCCCCGAAGGCAAACCAAGTACTAAAGACTTCGGTATTGAACAATTCGTATACGCTTTAATTAGATTAAAGTTTCTGAGCCGATTTTAAAAAAATAGAGGGAAATTTAAATAAAAAAAATTGTGATTGGTTTGGCCTCAAGTACAAAAGTTAAAGTTATTTACTATTTATCTGAAGTCCTGGCAAATATGTCATAATCATAATTCAATACATAAAATGAAGTGTTTGCAGTGATTTTATATTCTTAAAAATAGGTGCTTGAAAGTTGTAAGGTTAATATGGAAATAGGACCATAGGTATTTATTGACCATGCTGAGACATTAGGATATGAATCCATTAACACTTCGCAACATTAAACAACCAGGCAACTGAGACCCAAACCCACCCAATTCGAATTATAATCCCCGAGTCGGGAACGGAGCAGAATGGGAGCGAGCGATAAACGGATTAAAATTCGTAAAATTTATTGCCAACCCTAGAATTGTTCACGCGTGTTAGGTGCCTTAGTTGCCGGAGATTAGGAGTCGTCAGAACAATGGAACTTTGGGATATATTGCTAATAAGGCCGTTTTTACCGCGGATAAAAAGATCAGTGTTGATACAATATACAATGACGTATTTTTTAACTCAACAAAGGACATTGTTTTTCAATTCAATCGGGGCGATGTTCAAGCAGGATTAAATATTATAACCCTTTTATAATAATAATATTTTAAGAAAAATAATTAATGCTGCCAATTTAAACAAAGTCGAAAATGACATTCGGCCACGGCCTCCATGTTTTCAATTAATAATTGTAGACCAATTTTACCCAACAAGAAATTTCAAATCAAATGTGAGTTAGTATTATTATAATACGATATCGTATACCTGCTTTTAAATTATCTTGCCTGAGGCACTCACACGGTTTATAATTATGATTACATATTAGATTTCTTATGAAAAGGTTCTGTCCAAAAAAAAACACTCCGAAGTAGGTACCCACCTACCCTACCTGAACTTGGACTCTATAATTAAAAATAAACGATGCTTTTGCTTTTTTTTTGATGCTGTTACTTAAAAAGCTCATCTCATGTATGTTAAAAAATTCACTATCACAGTGGTATAATAGATAAAAGTCACGACCAAACTAATTATGAAATAGATGACTCTAAATCTTCTACATGCCAATTAGGCCCATAAATAAAACCAAACTCAAGATGAGGTTACTTCTTGAGGCAAACTTGAGTTTGGTTTAAAATTTGAAATAAATTATCACAAAGCTACAATAAATCAGTGAAGAAAAATGTTGTTTTTACATTTCATTTCTTTCTCATATTATGCCTAAGGGCTTTTAAGTGAGCTGCACTATAAATAATGTGTTATTATAAAAGAAAAATCCGTCCCTTTTAAATACAACCTTAAGAAGAATGGAGGAGGGTCAAAAGTGGATTGATCGGTGGTTGTATAAATTAAATGACTATCAGGAGCGGTGTGGCAAACAAACTGGTTCCTGTGCGGTTACCTAAGATTAGGTCTTCGCTACTAGATATTTGTGCTTTAGATCTGGTTCAAGACAGGTATTTAATAATTCGATGTAAATTGACTGCTACTATGCTGTGCCTTGATTTGAAGCCACTATCTATTGTTGTAACAGTATGTTTTGTAGAATTCAGAATTAGTTCAAGTCCACATAATACTTTCCATTGAGTATAAAGAATCAGTCTGAAGAACACTCACTAGAACTAAACACCGATCGATCGACCAATTAGTCTAGTCTTGAAGCCAATATTATAAGAGGCTCCGGATTAATTGAACCTATTTGATGTAAGCACCCAGTAATTTATTAACAAAGCAGTTCAAAGGCACCAGGCGTTAGAAACTATAGTAACAGTACATGATTGAAAAATACGCTGTTGATTAATTGTTGAGTGACCCATTCACAATCTCATAATCGAGTTATACTTTTGTTTCCAGAACCGCCCGTCAGATAGCGCCACTGCGCCATAAAACTCGGGGCCAATCGGACCTTATCATCTCATTTCATCATCAGCCTTTGTTCTCGGTAAATTTTGCGATATAAAGATCATATTTACTAGTTAAAGCGCAATGTTTCAAATAAAATTATCGTCTCGCTACTCAAGGCAGTAACTAATGTTGTAGAGAAATTTAGAGAATTAACACCACTGATGTGAATGTGTGATTTTCTAATCCGATTCGAAAACGTAAACACCCCGAGAAAAATAACACACCATGATTAGAATCAAATCGGCCTCATTAATCATCGGATTGGCGTTTTTAATGACATATGATGAAGAGCCATTTGATGAAATTCAAATGAATAAATAATTGTTAATTGTTTATCTTCTTTGTTCTTACCATAAGAAAACTGAACTTTTTCAGTAGGTACATTAATTATGTTTTCTAAATTTCAATGTATATTATGTCTGTTCGTCTGTGCACGCACCACGTGAAAACGAGGTAAATAACGTTTATTTGAAATTTTTTTGGAACCTCAACGATTCAGTTGTAAATACGTCCCTTACATAGATTAAGCGAATACGTATTTGAAAGCACGCTCCAGGATGAAGGTTCTGTGTTTTTGATATGCAATTAAAAATACAATATAATAGATTGAGAGATAGATAAGGAAATATATTATGTTCTTCAATATAAATTCAGCTATTTTGTATTTTTAATCTACAAAGGGTTGATAAATGGAATAAAAGTTCTGACTTAAGTGAAGAGATGTAAAGACTGTACAAGCATAACGTTTCACATTGACGTTTACAAATGTAATTTTATTCGGTTTAACACAACCTTAAATAAGTAAAGTTACTGTTACTGTGTAGGGTTTGAGCGGTAATATCCATTAGAATTGGTAGAAAATGTAAACAAAACTACCACAATGTTTAAAATCCGCGAAGATGCGGGCGTCCTCAGTAGTTAAATAAATTCTTAGTACCTACATAATGCAAAAACCATGAGTGGTTATAGTGTAGGATTCGGACTAAGAAAAATGTGTCGGCATCCTCCGGGTCCTGAGCGGGCAATTTGTTTCGCGTTAGATCTCTCGCCTTGGTCTTTTTTCGGCAACCGAAGCCCCGGGCACTTCCACCCTTTACCGGGAAATGCGGGTTCGGTCAACTTGCGACGTAAATATTGATAGCTTTATCGCGAACCACCGTTCTTGTTAAAATACTCGTATTCACCGCCCGACCCCTCTACGCTGGAATGTTTAAGGGATCTTTGCATGTAGTACGTATGTTATGTATTGAATTCCAAATTTTTACTAAGAATCTTTGTCTCTTCCATATATACGCGTCAACTTCTATAAAAGCACCTTAAAGTAATATTTTTTAACGATAAGTCAATATTCTGAAATTTACCTAACTTTGGGCTGTTAAAATTCAACATTATCTTACAGATTAAAACACGTTAGAACTGGTCGTATGTAGATTAAGAGAGACTTAAAAGACATTTTTAAAGTTCAATAAATGCACAGAATTTTGTACAGGAATAGTTTTACTACGCAGAGTTTTGCGGTATAACTCCAAATAAGCATTATGTATTTTTATGAATGTGTAGCATATTCTTTCCATCTCCGGAAAATTGAAGCGAAAACTTATACGAATACTCGTATGAGGCTAATATTTCACTTCGCACGTTACGTTCGTTCTTTCTATTCCCAACACAAACGTTGTTAAAATATGGAGAGGAATTTCTTCAAAGTTCGCTGGTAAATTCGTCAGTTTGACGGGGATGCGAAATTCTCGCTTATTTATTGGCGCCGTGCTTGAGCCGATCCTTCTCCTTCAAGTGTTTGCTGAGGTGTCGACAAAACGAATGGGAAAATATTGGACTGAAGTTAAAATGCACACAAATTGGAGTGCTGAAGATCTGTTTACGTTACGAGGCGGAGGTAGTGCGGGAAACACACGATCATACAAGAGTTGATTTTGTTATTCTATTGTTATTTATTCTCGCTGTTATATTATTGTTATAAGCGGATGAACCGATTTTGATTAAAAGTTCTTATCTTATGATTCAAAATATCTGTATGTATTTCTATGAAGGGGCAGGCAGAAATGTGTAATACACCCATTTTTCACCAGTTCTACCCATGGTGAGTCAATTGCCATACTCCTAGCACAAACTTTAATTTGGCCGATCCGAATGTAGAGCCCAGGACCTCTAGCTTAGTAATCAGCTCAGCTCAACTAAATAGCTCAGAATGGGATGGGATTAGGCCTTTCCACCACGCTGGCCATGTGCGGATTGGCAAACTTCACATGCCTTCGAGAACATTATAATGAACTCTCAGGCAGATTTCCTCACGATGTTTACTTCACCGTATAGCAAGTGACATTTAATTTCTTAAATCGCACATAACTTAGAAAGTCATTGATGTGTGCCGCTTGGGTTTGAACCCGGACCGCTCGAGTGAGAGGCGAGTTCGACAGCCACTGGGCTGTCACCGCAGACTGTGACTTTAAACAAAATGGCTGTTTAATAAACGAGATCGCTGGCTGACTTATGCCCGGTTTCTGAGGTCCATTTGACGGCAGTTTATCTATTCATTAGCGCTATCGGTTCGATAACTTTTCAAATTGTGTTTCTGAACAACCCAATGTAAGATAAACTCCGTTTATAGTTAGATTAACTTAACTGACGAAATATGGCCGTTTACCGGTTCGTTAACTTTATTTGACGTTTGTATGACAAATTACAAAAACTTTTAAGGTATTATTGCCTAAGTACGTGTTAAATAATATTGAATTTTAGTCTAGAAATCCCGGTGAAACATTTTACAGTTATTCGTAGGACATAACAATAGATCAATACGAGTTCTATTATGGACATCGAAATATCGAAATAAATTATTTTACTTTGACTTTTGACTTTGTCAAAAGTGACTGACAATTTCGGTAGAATTGTAGATATTGTTCACATTTGACTATGATGCACAGATGTTAATAAATACCAAATTACAATATTTGGTAAATAAAACAAGGTGTTACTACTTATTGACTATGGAAAAAATATTTCTTACAAATAAGACTATTCCTAGGGTACAAACTACAATGAATATCTATTTTAAACTTGATCTTTTGAAGAGACCCATCTAGTGGCAGTTTAAGGTACTCGTTATCGGATTCATAGTTAATGGAAGGCTCTTCGCGTGTTCAGAAACCCAGTGTCAGTTATCCGACATATATCTTACGTTTAACTTTATTGATTCAATAGCTGTTGATAATATAACTGAAGACTTCAGAAACCGGCCATTAATGCTGCTTTAATCAAAAGTAAAGAAACTCTATCAAATACTAAAACAGCGTTAAAATCCCTCATGTATTTGTGTTTACCCAAAAAACATCTTCAAAGTGTTTGAATACACGCAGTTAACGCTAGACTCGTGTTATTTGCATAAACGAACTTATTTCCATAATTTTGCAATAATATACACTACGGAGCGTACGGCAAACATACGTAAATGCCCACATTTTGTAGTAGGTAATACTAGATAAGCTTACAAATTTGGACAGCTATTTAAAGATCTTCAATTCAACCTCAATAAGATGGTATGAAGAGCCAACAAAGATCCCATGTAAGAAAATACCTCGAGTGGAGATCACGACTCGGAAAATGGAGTATAGGCCGACCTTCGACGAGGTGGACTAACGACATGAAGAAGACAGGCGGGGAACCGCTGGTTTTAGAATGCTCCGGTTCGGGAAGAATAGTGTTCATTTCATGTTCATAGAAAAAACTATATGGCTGAGTAAATATTTGGGAAACATTAAATTCTATTATCTATGCGTGTACGAAAATATGTAGAGTTTGACACTCACACTAATTAGTCTATCTATAGTGTGTACGAAAATATGTAGAGTTTGATACTCACACTAATTACTCTATCTATATGTGTACGAAAATATGTAGAGTTTGATACTCACACTAATTAGTCTATCTATATATGTACGAAAATATGTAGAGTTTGATACTCACACTAATTAGTCAGTTATAATAATAAGTGTTGCATGGCCTGAAAGAGATTATGTTCAATTGAAGGCTCTTTACACTTTCAAGTCTTTGCTCTCAAGTATTAATAATGAAATATATACGTATGTACATGTAAGTATAGGCTCGAGATTAAAGGTAAGTATTCAATTATGATTATGATAATAAATAGAAGATAATATTTTGATTGTAGGTATCTACTAACTAAATGTACCACGTGTATCCTGAAGATGAGTCAAGGTTACGGACTGTAATCAGCTTTTCCGGAGTGGCGATGTGACTGGCCGACTAAGAATCTTGACCTAACCTTCCCACGGACTACATTACTTTGTCCTTGTTCTACTATCTACGTAGCTACTCAACTAGGGTCTTAACTACTACCCATTAGCGGGTCACTATAGGGCACAGTTTTCCTCACGTATGAGAATACTTGAAACTTCAGCACGCTGCTCCAGTGCGGATTGGTGGATGCAAACTCGTATGTCAGAAGTATTTAGGCTGCACAAGGCGACTATTTTCTTGCGATTACACATAGACTGATGGCTTTACGTGCCCTCCGAAACACGGTGCCGAATCCGGTGCGTAGATTGATTGATAATGTCTCAAATCTATTTGTTCTGTAATTTAAGTGTTCATGTTATTTCTCAATCGTATGCTGGTAACAAGGGAAGTGTGTGTTCACATTTTAGATACATTCAGGTACAATGTAGGTACGGAACCGCGGCGATCGTTTATATTATTTTGTAGTATTGCTATTAATATTTCCATTTATTTTTATTTGACTGTAACTGAAAAAACAAACTAATATTTAAACTCACGGTCGTTCGGGGCCGCCATGCCCACTGCACACCACGCTAACAGCACGAACACCAGCACATTTAACAAAGCCATTGTGTGTGACTGCGTGTGTTTACTCTAAACACCTTTATATATCGACCGTGGCTGCCCACGACCCGCCATTAGCTTCATCCGAATCGGCCATGGCAATTGGATAATCGCATCCTATTGTTGTTATACATTGTTGCGCTGAGTACTAAAATAAGAGCTGGATCCTCAAGTTCTGGAAATTCTTGATAATATAGTGACTAATTTAAAGAGCACACACACTGACGAGAATAGTTGACAGTAGATGCAACGGTGGTCGCTGACGTCCGTAGCAATAGGATACTTAGGAGACAATAGACTCATCTACGAAAAAGAGTAGACAGTAAAACTGCGGAGTAGTCCTGACTGCCGAACCCGAGTTTGAATCCCGGCCGGGGCAGATATTTATTTCGCAGATAAGGTGTGTCCACCACCTTCACATAGGCTACTTGCTACCACAGGCTACTTGGCGTGCCGCGAGGGTGTGAGATCGTAAGCGTTTATAAACCTAAGATCTGTACCTACATCATAAGGAAAAAGACCATCAAAATATATACGGAGGTTTTACTACATTAAGGGAGTATTTTACGGCTGGAATCCTATTACAAAGCGATGTACTGGGTGAATTAACCACACAGCGGCACATCAAAACCCCATTCTGACTTAACGAGTCCTTTAACAGCTGCATAGCGGTATCCTTTATGGTGACTATTCTACTTGGGCGGATGTCATGGCGTCAAAGCATAGTAGAAGCTATCTGAAACCGGGACTATCAGGCTCTTATGGGGGTGTTACTCGAAGACTGGCTGGTTAGTCAGTACCTATATAATATTTATCTAAAATTTTACACAAATTAAATAGACACTTAATTAGGCAACAATTATTTGCATGTCTTGAACACAATAAGTGATTTAGAATTTTATGTTATGTTGTAAGATAGACTTGTGATTAAATGTTGTATGACACGACTGCATGTAGACACTTTAAATATTCTTTAATCTTGTAGCATGTCCTAAATCCGTTAAGTTAGGATTTAAATAATGTGTTATGTTTTCCTAGACCCTCACGCGTGGATTTCACTACCTACTATAATAGAAACGGCAGCAGCTAAAGCGCTTAAGCCTCCCTAACATCCTTTTCTTATTTTTGTTGGGAAAGTAGTCTTTACATTTCATCCAGAGTTTTAACCTGCCATCCTATTTACACATGAGGCGTTGAAGTCAGTTAATGGAATCGTCAAGAAAAGTATACGTTGTGCGTATGTAAAATCCTTTATACCAAGAGCCGTCGTCGTTTCATTTCACGAAACTCGGGATTTGCATAAACTTTACGCATAAAACTCCAGTTGAGGAACTTAAAGGGGCGAATCTTGGGTGAATCACAATTTCATGCAAAATTTTTGACATATCCCTGTGCAAAGAACGATTTATGGGGTACATTCGTATAGGAATGAGAATTTTTGAGAGAGCCGAAACTGTCGAAAGGCAGGATGTTAAACCAATGTAACAGTACTTTTGCATCCATGTTCAATGACCTTAAATATTCATAGCTACTAAACCAACTTACAATTAATTGCTTGTATAGATTAGGCTAACTCATAGGATGTTCAAATATAAATGGCATCTTATTTACTTCAAACATATTCGAATCTATTTTATTTATAGTTAGTTTCAACTCATAGACGTCCCACTATTGGGCACGGATCTCCCCCAGAGACACAGCTACGTAAGGTCTAGAGTAGAGAGACCACGCTACTACAATGCCGATTGGTGGAGGTGTTAGTAGCCAACCGAGTGTCGAAAGTTCTTCCAAAGTATTTTGATTTTACCATTGAAAACAACCAGAACCGCCAAGCATAGCGTTCCTTCCGAACAGCATAGCGTTCCTTCCAAAGCATGTTAGTGACCATGTAATTTCGCCACTAGCGGTCACCCAGCCATGCACAAACCGACCGTTGTTTCGGTCGATCACATACGATGGACGCAAGCCATTGGGCTATGGATTTTATTCATATTACTCTATTGAAGGTGAAGTAGTTTTTACTGTACTAAAAGCTACAAAAAATACCATCAGAGCAAAAATCAACAAGACATGCAATGAAGAGGTACACCTAAAATATTCCAACAAATATCTGCTAGCCCCAACAGACTGCCCCCTGCCCCAGCTTATGGGACCATTTGTCCGTTACGGCGAGTTGAGTTAAAATCCCTCGGCAAAGGAATCGATACAAATGCGTTGCGAAAGGTCGCTAACCATCTTTATTTGGGGGCTGCCACCCTTGCTGCACACCCTAAACACGCCGCTGTTGAGTCGCTTAATGCAGCGTTCTTCTTGTTTTTAGATGAGTCACAATTAGTTGTTTCGTGAAAAGCTGAATAATCTAAATTGAATGTGAGTGTGGTGAGTTGAACTATACAAGTTTAGATGAATAAGTTTGGGACATAAAAATTTACTGTCACGGTAGACTCATTTACATAATTAAATATAAATAATAATAATAATAAATATCTTGGACATTCTCACACACGGCCATCTGACCCCAAAGTAGGCGCGAGCCTGTGTTATGGGTGTCAGAGACTGATATACATACATAGATATTTTTTAAATACATACTTAAATAGATAATATTGACATCCAGACACAGAACAAATACAAGTGTTCGTCACACGAATATTTGTCCTGAGTGGGATTCGAACCCACGACCTTTGGCGCAACAGACAGGGTCACTACCGATTGCGCCTACGGGCCTGTCAAATTGATCATTATGAGTTCTTTGATGGATTATGTTGATGATCACTTCATAAAATTCTGATCGTGGCAACTTAAGGGTTGAAATTTATTTCGTTCGTTTTAATCGTTTCAATCACGAAAGACAGTCTGACTCTGTGTTCCGTGGTTTTAATAGTCTAGTCAAGTATGTCAAACATCCAAGAAAACCGAACAAAATGGTAAACTCCAATTTCTTTGAAGAAAAGTCTGTTATAAATGTTTAGACTGTCAAATGCAACCATTAATTTTACAAATCGACTGAATAATCGTTTTTGTTGTAACACTGTTCCTGATTTGGTCGTAGACCCGTAAGAGAAAAAAATCCTATGGTTTTTAGGGTCCTATAATATTGACCGATTTTGTTCGTGAATCGCTTAAAATTAATTGCAATAAAAAAACTCAAGTTATATAAATTTAAGTAATAACAAAGCCTGGTATGTTTATCGTTAGTGATTAACTTTACCTGTTAGGTACCTTAATCCAATTCATAGGACTCCTGCATAGACGATCGTTAGCCTGCTATGTAGCGTGATAGTAGTGAATTAGGTAGAACGAGTTGATGTTAAACACTTTTTAAATTATCACTTTTATACGAATTACTGACGTCTACTTCTTTGAAAACAATTTTTTCTTCGTGAAAATTCTGTATAATGGCAGCAAAACAAATGTGCGTGTTAACACGACAAGTCGGACACGTATGCCAAGAATCATCCGTTTTTTGTGGAGGGTTGCAGTGTATTTTTAAACAGTTTGGCCAAAATTACAGCGTGCATTTTTGGCTAGACGGTCTAAATTGCTTGTAATGATAGGGGAAAGCGGTTGGAGACTACCGAAGTTTGGGGTTTGACCACATTTCATATCGTTGGAATTTGAAAGAAAGAAAAAAATGTCCCGAGTAAATTTATTATCCATGACCATTACCTAATCGACAATAAAGCTGAAGTATCTTTTTGTTTTTACTTTGCAATGTTCTTGTTATTATTAAATAAAAGAAAAACTTGATTTAATAAAATGGATCATTCCCTACTTACTGTATTTTACCCTAAAATAATTTTATTAAATCTAAAGCAACCGCCGTCTGTAACAACACTTGATAATGTTTGCTAATGAGTGCTAATTTACAATATTATAGTCTGGTGTGTCTTCTCGTCGAAACTATTGTAGTCATGTAACTTTGATAGAGTATTTAGATATATAAAAAGGGGTTTACGTATACATATCATTTTCAAACATAAATTCATTCATACTTTATTTGCTAAATGCTTTTCATAGTTTGCTTTTAGACTTACCTTAAGCGTGTCCAATCTAAATATATAAAAGGAGAAGGTGACTGACTGACTGACTGACTGACTGACTGACTGACTGACTGACTGACTGACTGACATATTAACGCAGGGCCTAAACTATAAGGGTTAGAAACTTGAAATTTTGCACAGGGGTTCCTTTTATAACGTAGGGGAGCACTAAGAAAGGATTTTTGAAAATTCACCCCCTAAGGGGGTAAAACGGGGGTGCAAAGTTAGTATGAAACTGCCGTTTTTGAAGTCAAGTGGTCAACCCGAACGCGGGCAGACGTCGTTAATGGGTCTAATTCTACGCGAGCGAAGCTGCGGGCGTCCACTAGTCACCTCATAGCGAAATAAATTATTTGACTTTGATTTTGACTTGTTATGTAGAACAATTATTATGTTCAGACTTCAGCAGCTCTGCCTACCTCTTCGAGGAAATATAGGAGTGATGTTATGTTATTTTATATTTACTCGATCGTACTTTCAAAGCATATCTAACTTCGCCGTTTCTACTATAAGTAACTATATTTTAAGGTCACTGAGTTTTCTGTCATCTGCGTCTCTATATAATGGATCCTTGGAGATTAAAACTTATCTAGGCTGAACTAGGCGCCACTTAGCCCCTTGGGGCAGTAAAAGGTTTAGGACTAAAGGTCCACAATATTATTTTAGAAAGTTGTGAAAGGTAATTTACAGAAGTTAAATTTACTTACATATAAGTAAAGTTGTTACAATTGTTACCTATATGCTTCGAGTAAGATTGGAAGAGTAAGATTGTATACAAAAAGTGTGTTCTCTATGGCGCCACAAATCTAAAATAAACCAGAGAAAATACACACAGTGACTGATGATGAATTATGTTAATTTTATTAATTGTATTTAGATTAATTTTAATATTTGCATGCCCTATAAATACCTACTGTACCTTATCCTACAAATAAATAACTTTGACTTTGAAAAAAAAGATTAATATGCCAAATCAACTTTCGCATTAAACTATGTTTGATTGAAACTCAACGCGTCCGTTATTACGTTACACGAAATACTCGCACCTAAATCAACTTCGGGATAAAGCGATACAGTGCGTTGTTTTGCTGAAATTGATCTGTCCTAGTCGAGTTTAACACGAGCCTAACTAGCTTTTGAAGTGATTAATGAAATAAACAGTTAACTCAGCGGCTATCCAATTCGCCTCTCACTCAAGTGGTCCGGTTTCTAATCCAAGCGGCAGGTACCAATGACATTAATAAATGAATGTCACCTGCTGTAACGGAGAAGGAAAACATCGTGAGTTAACCCGCATTACCTCAGTCAGAACTCTCTACAATGTTCTCATGGCATGTTAAACCTACCAATCTGCATTGTACTAGCATGGTGGACTGTGGCCCTCCCATTCCGGGATACCTGATCCCAACAGTGGGATAACAAAAGAGTTGTAGTGGTGGTGAATACATTTACAAACACCGATTGCGTACCGATATACGCGTGCTACATATACCTATGTGTTTTAGCTTTCCTTGTCACTGGTAGCAGAAGTTTTTGTTAAAACTTTCCTCGTAATTCTATCTTGTGCCGGAAAAACTGTACAACTGAAACTGAAGGATTTCATTGTTTCTTTTATGAACTTTGTATGATACCTAGAAATTGTATCAGGAGCGAACATGAGTCATATTTGAGATGATAAGTTTCGTGCAATAAAACATATTGTTTGTGTAACAAACTTGAATGAAACTTAAGTCATCTCAACTTGTAAGTTGCGGGGCGACGAAACTAATAGTTAGTTAGGGAACACTTGGCACGAGAAAGCGGCATGTAAAGGGTTGTTTTTTATATTTTTACTGAGGGGTAAAGTGTGCAAATCTTTTCAAATTCGTCGCTCGTTGAGACGTTATCTGCTCTATATTTACTCATAATAAGTTATTTGTGTTTTAATAAAAAAATCCAGTTTCTTATTCTCCTTGTTCATTTTTAGTATATATGAAAAAGATATTGAGCACGACATATCTGCCGCCACACAGCTACACATGCCTATTAGTGAACGTCCTTGAACAAGACTCATAAGAGTCTCGTTCAAAATCACAGCGTTTCTACCCTTAAGGACCTTTAAAAGTGCCAACGGAGTACACGACTTTCCAACTAACAATTTCTTACACGACAAGAATAGTAGGTACCTCCTCGATCGATGTAATGGTAGGTACTTTATTCGATATACCAACTTAGGCGGTTCCACCCTTTGGTCTCACTCATTAACAACACACTATAAAAACGTACGTACAAAAAATTTGCTAGCAAGGTACCTATATTTGAAGTATTTGAACCGGCTATATAAAACGGCATATAATTTCCCCTTTATTTCTCCCTGATTCCTTTCAGCTCGTCAAACACTGATCTCGTTAGTTGAAATTCCCCCTGCCTCGGGATTGACGCTGTGACAAAAGACATGCGTCGTTTTGTGTGTATCAGCTGGCAATTAGTGCTTAGGGTATTTTTGGTTTAGCTCTTTAGAATTTTATCGTAGAACAATACATGAACTTACTTCACCAACTTCTAACTCAATTCTGCCTATTTTTTCAGATGTGTAAAGTACCTATTTAAATTTTAACTTTATGTGCAATATTGACTTTGAGCAATATTGACCTATTTTTAATAAATACAGGCCTTTCTCCATAAGTCTAGTATCACTCATAACATCTTTATTTTTGTTTCAGGAAAGGCATAACCGCCCATGATAGCCGTTTGATGTTGGAAGATGGTTCTTAGTGAGGTAGGTCCGAAAATCATAAAAATTCTTTCAAATATAGAATTATTTCGCGATCGTTAATTATTATGCTTGGTTTGTTTCTAATGTATGTATGATGTCGAAATAAAGTTGTTTTTTTATGGAAAATAGCAATCATATATCTAATAGAAAACGATCATGCAGCTGCGCGTATCAGCTGACCTGATAAGACGTAGAACAGGATTCAAGGGAGATAGAAATTTTATTTCTTTTTGTAGACATACGAGTACGTCGGGCATATCCAAACCCCAAGTAAAATTGATGAACTTAAAATGCTCGTAGATTCAAAATGCTCGTAGATTCGCCTTCGATATACTACTGTACGATAATTACAGATACGTTCGTTTTATAATAGAGGGTGAGTCATTCTCGAATGACCGGCCTCGGCGGGGTCGAAGGGTGCTCACCCCCGAATTATGTTACAAATTCCTAACCTAACGTCGTGATTATAAATTAACGGAAGGCGCATACATTTGAATAAAATATGATTTTGTTACGAACATTAGTGTTATGTATTTATAAGATTGTGTTTTTATTGATGTCAGTTTTTAATGGTAATAACAACCAGTCATATTTTCACAAGATTTTATATGAAACGTTTTATTGTTATAGGAATTTAGCTTTAGAATCCGTTAAATGAGTTTATAAACCTACATTGAAATAGCTATTTTAACACTAATAGCCACCCAGCCCGTGAGCTCAGTTGACCACTCTCGATGTTTTCCGGGGTCAATGTAGGTTCTCATGTAAGTGAATGTGTAATTCTTAGTGAGAATAAAGTTTATTTAACCTTAAACCGGCCCAATTCATCGTTTATATAATAATAATAATAATAATAAGCCCGCAGGGCAGCTTGTGGCGAGCTGTTGGGGAGTAGCGACCCCACGGACCCGAGTTCCCCGGAGACTCGATCAGGCTCCCCATCTCCGGCTTGCCTTTGCTGGCTGGTCGGAGTGGACCCCAGGCGGGGCCGCAGGAGTCTCGCCTCTGGCTTGCCTTGACCGGCCGTCCAGAGTGGGGCGTTAGAGCTATATGCTCGCAGGGTGGAAGTGAAACTTGCGTAAGTCGCGAGTTGGTAGAGTGGGTAAAACCACCTCATTTAAAGCGCAGTACACCTCTCGGCACCCTGAGCCACTCGCGAACATGTTGCCGCCTTTGCCGTCCAGCGTGTCGGCATGTTTGGGTAGCCTATAGTGGCGAGTCACCACCTGCCGCTTTTTAGGTTTGTAACGATCTGAATAGCAGGTGTCATAGTTCTCCATAGCCCATGTATCAGTCCCTCTAAATCCACCCAAATAGACCCAATATAGTTTCCATTCCTTTGCAATAGTTCCTGTACATCTGGCGGGGCCCACCTTCGGGTGTACCAATTGATGGTGCAGTCGATCGAGGGTGGTATCCGCCACGTGTGCCACATCACAACTCATTAAAATGTCTCGAAAAGGCCTCTACGTGTTGGACCTGTGTCCCCACGCAAGCCTTCCAAATTACCGGGTCCACATCTGGACCCGTGAAATTTAAAGAGATACATAATAATAATAATTCTTTATTCAAGTACCAATGACTCATTCTTGTTAGTAAAATACATTTTGACTTATGACCTATGTTAGTATTTAAAACCTAAAAAACTTAACTCTAAAACTAGGCAGTGATGCAGTCAATGCTGCGCCATTCCACTGGACACAGCGCAGCAACGACTGCCCTGTTAAGTGTAGTAGTGTAGTGTGTAGTTAAGTAAGACTGCGACTGTTTAAGTCGTAATATTTATTTTATTTATATGTGCGTCAGAAAGCTAACTAATAACTGACGCTACTTTACAGTCAACATTTTGATTCCATGACAATGGTGTATTTGTATCTTGACATTCGTGACAAAGTGGCTATAATGACTCAGGAGAAAGTAAACCATTACTTAACATTCTTTATAATAATGGGTTTTCGTTTTATGTCTCTGCTCGGTATATTCTTTGTTCCCTACTTGCTTAGAACTAACTAGGCTAGTTGTGGATATATTTAATACTATCCTGCCCGACTAAATTCGTTATGCTTATCACATAACGAATTTTGGTGGTAGAAACATGTCATTATCATAATGTATTTTATGGCAACTCATAATTTAGAGAATTGTTAAAAACTATACAAGTTAATGCACGGTTTTGCTATACAGTATACTTCAGTCAGGGCAACATAGCGGCATATAAACTAAATAAATAATGTAAAATATAGCGTCAGGATTTTCCTGATTCAGTAATCGCGTTAGATCTACCAGATAGAGGGGCTATTAATTACAGCGATTCACTACAAGCAGCAGAGCGAAGCCAGGACGACCTAACCTAATTGATCGTTTGTAAGCTATGAATTTAATTAAGGCTTGTTTCATTAATCTTCTTACGGATTTTATAATTTAATAATTATACTCACTTTTCTTATGAGAATATTTTGAAAAACATTGGGAGTTCTTATTAATTTATTTTTAAATTCTGATCGAGTAAATAGGACGAAGATAATAAAAGGTTTAATTATAACATAAGGATCTTATGCCCGTCACTAAATTAGTATTATTATCTACTGCTGGCAACTGATATACTACCTTCGCCCTTTATCCCAGTTGTTTTAAATTTTGATGTGTTAATGATGACATTAAATTTGATGAATGCCTCCATTCATATATACCAATTACCTGGATGAATCACCAATTCTCAATTTCAGAAAATTACCATTCTCAACAAGACCTCTACATTTCTGTTGTAGAGTGGTGGAGTACGTTTTTTTACTTTACGTTGAACATGCTAGAACATATTTGAAAAGAGTTCCTTACTAACCATGAATGTTGTCCTTATTATGACGCAACTGCACTCGAAGTAACTTCATAACGGGATATTCCTCTCTACTTCTCACGCCGGCCGTCACCAAGTTATTTCATAAATATATCAGTTTAATATTAAACGTCGCAACGTGTCGTGTGTGTGCACTAAGCGTTATGAGAATACCGGAATATCAAGCATACTCGATAAGTGTCTATAATACTTTTGATGCCAAACCACGTATATTATGCCTCATGAAAGTCAGTGAAAGACGCAGTGAAACGTATCTATAGATAATGATAATCTATTCGGCGTCAAAAAAGCGAGAGATTTGAAAAAAAAGCGGGGACTGATAACCCAAAAAAAGTACCATTATAATGCGGAATGATGTATTTTCTGAAAATAACGGTTACCGGAATATTTCGATACCTAAATTTATTTCGGTACCATTATTTTGAGTATTGAGGAAAAAGGTGAATTCCGGTACTGGTACTGAAACCTTAATAAAAATTAAAAGAGGTTGACAAGCATTTCAGGTACATACTCCCTTCACCCCATGTCTCACATCGGTCACTCAATGTCATTTGGTAACGATATCGCATAAAGCTTAAATAGCTGTATAGCTATTAATTACTTTTATTTTTTTAATAATTTAAAATTAATATTAATTTTAAAATCTTTTTAATAGTAAGCTAAATTACGATAATGAAAAAAAAAATGCTGCATCTAAACTAAACTCTAAAGAAAATACAAGTAGGTACAATATAATGTATTATTATTTAACAAATAAAAATATAATATAGACAAGTCGGTACCAATAATTATCATTTAAAGTATCCGTAGCGCGACTGGGTTGAATTGCATCGCCATGGTGTCTCGGTGAAATAGATATTCTAAATTCCTCGAATAAAGACTACGACCACGATTCAGGAAAAGGAGCATGAAAGAATAGAAAAGAATGAATGCTGTAGAAGATTTATGCCCTTAAGAGGGTTGTTTTATTGCATGCATTGCTCATCTAAAAGATTAGATGAGCAATGCAACGTAAAACACTGGAGGGAGAAACCTTATCCATTGCCAATTTTCGATTGTTCTCTGTTGAATTTACGAGCACTGACTGACGTGTTGTTGTCCAGGATACCAGCTTAACTGGACAATTTAATTCACAGTTATAAGTTATACTAATAACTACATTTATAGGCATTAACGCTATCCAAATATAAAAAACAAGGAGTTATGGAACCCCTTGTTTGGATTTGAGCATCCATTTTCAGCGCAGTAAAGGCATTAAGCTTTTAATAAGAAAAAAAATACGTTATTGCTTGCTTATCATTTAAATGAGTAGAACCAAAGCCCCTTGACCCTTCACTAACGCGCCTTGTTATAGAAAAGAAAATTAAATCTAAAGAATTTGTTCAAGCTGTTTCCTGCACGGAAATTATTTTGACCATACAATCTTAAACCCCTTGAAACTCCTCAGGGATTATTTATTACTTATTTTTTTTTAATTCTTTGCTTTTGTAGCTACACTAGAACTTAAAATTGCGTATTGTATATAATCAACCATGCATAAAAATCCGTTAAATTTTTGTAGTTACACTGAAAGTTTATTTTTATTTCTTTTTTTTTTTTATTAAAAATAACCAGCCAGCCCTGGTTGATATTAAAATCTGAGGTAGATACAGAAATATAGATAAATAGTAAGTACATAGGTCCTTAAATGTATTAAATGTTAATAATATTCATTCAAAAGTTACTGAAATACATCTTGTTAAGGATAGATTTTTTTTTAATACAAATTACTGCTTATTATTTTCCTTACCTTTGAAGCTCAATGCTTAAAACATTTGCTGATAGAGTACCAGGCAATCAGAGATGGAGTGCATCGTCTCGTGCTTATACCCACTCAGCGCACGTGACTCGACTGCACAGTACTCTCTACTCACAGGAATCTCTGTTACTGGCATTGACTCCT
The DNA here is from genome assembly GCA_944567765.1 of Carterocephalus palaemon. Lineage (NCBI taxonomy): Eukaryota > Metazoa > Arthropoda > Insecta > Lepidoptera > Hesperiidae > Carterocephalus > Carterocephalus palaemon. The sequence goes on along the minus strand of OX155643.1, from coordinate 3,866,295 downwards.
TTACCACGAATAGAACTACGATCGGCTTTATGATTTACAGCAGATAGAGATTTTAGGTTATAAAAATACATAAAATACAGCGGCTAATTCATAAGCGACCATTTGGGTCGTATTTATACGTAGGTACCTACATTAGATGTAAATAATAATCAAGGCATTTCGACGCCTCGAAATTCTGGCTAGTCGGCACAATATTTTTAAATCCAATTTATAAATAACTTGGATACCCAGTCACAATACTGACAACTCTCCACACATCACATCGTACACTTTAGTCTTTTGATATACTAAATTTGTTTAAATTTGCCTTTTGCATCCTGAAAGCATATAAAAAGCATCGCTGCATCCTACAAATAGATAACTATTAAGTTGAATTAAAAGATAAATTGGCATGTGTGTCGGTCAATACATCTATGAGAATATTATGTATATTCGTAAAAATAGGCATCAGTTTGTAAGTCGTAGTGACCTAAATGCCTTACGCAATGTAACACTAAGGAACGGCCACAAATTAGCGTTTCCTAAATGCCGGCTTAGTAAGAAAAGTCGTTCCTTCATAGGAATGTCTATTCTAATATTCAATAAAGTCCCGGCTGCGGTTCAGTCTCTGCCTTTACAAAGGTTTAAAAAAACCATCAAACAAACATTATGTCGAAAAGCTTATTATAATATTCAGGAGTATTTGGATGATATAAAGGCATGGGACTGAATTAAACTCTGACAGGCTATCACTATGCTTCTGCATTAATTATACTAAAAATTGTAAGCAGGTGGCATATGGGGTGATTCTTGGCATACACGATTGGCTGTCTCGTGTCTGACTTAATCATGTCATGGTCATACTGTACATTTTTCTGTAAAAATTAATTTGAATTTTAAAAGAGTACCGAGAGTTTTTTCCTCCGGCTTTTTTCTCTCTCGGCCTATACTAGGGCATAGGATAAGAATATTGTAAATTCTTCCTAAAGCCGATGACCATATAGATAGTCTATCGTGACTTAGAGCTTAGCTTAGTGGTAGGTAATTATTGTAAATTTATCTTAAGGCAAGTTAGACACCTGTGTAGGATTAGCTATTCATTCAATAATCAATAGCTAATCCTTTGCCTTATATAGATCAGTTAGTAGTTTAAGTAGTTTTTAGTTAGGTACCTAGACTATCGTTAAGCGTGTCTAATCACCTCATAGCGAAATAAATTATTTGACTTTGACTTTGACTTAATAGCTGAAGTATTCCACTAAATGTATGGTGTACTCGTATAGCTGTTTCCCGTACATGAGTATGGATCCAATCGCGACACAAAGTACCAGGCAGTCATAACATCGTTGGCACCGGCCACAGCCGAGCATACATCGCACGTGAGGAAACTGGCGATGAGTGTCCTTGGCGCGGTATCTTCGTTACTCGAGCCCAGTCGAATCACGATCGACACCACCAACGGAATTATGATTAACTGCATTGTATTGGACCCGGAGTAAGTTAAAATCTTAATAAAACTCACTTACCTGACTCAAACTTGCGGTGATATAATAAAAATATTACACTAGATGTTAGCCGTAGTTATTACTTTTTTTAATCTAATAAATAAATAAATATCATGGACATTTTCACACACGGCCATCTGACATCAAACTAGGCGCGAGCTTGTACGTTAACTTATCTAGTCTTTTACCAAGATAATCCAATGTGAAATCAAGAGCTTTGTACACTACATTAGATTGAATATTATAATTAATTCTATGGAATACGTGGATAATTAATTTGTTACGCAGTCCGACTTAATCATCATCATTAATTCCAATACATTCGATTCTCATGGACGTTATTAATCGCCCTATTAGCGAACACAGTCATGTGTGTGAACTCAGTAATTATGTTAGGTGCTCGACTTGAGAGATGGCCGACTTCATCAACGATCGATTGATTTAAAATTTCTGATTGATGTTTTTTTCTGAATAATGATTACTTACCAACTTGAAATATATTTCAGACGTCTGCCAATTTCCGTTCGGCAGATAGAGCTCTGCCACAGACAGACTATTAAGAGGGTTCCGTTTGTCAACCTTTGGTTACGGAACCCTATTAATACCCTATTGTTGTAATGTGTACACGCGTCGCGGTGACATTTTACAATTATCGTCTAAAATACTTTTAAATTTCTAACTGGAATTGGGGAAATATAATTAAGTGAACCGCTCCGTGATCTTATTATGGCTCCAGTTCCGCGCTTCGTTATTCCACTTTGTCACAACTTTAGCGAAATTTGAATATATTTCGATTCAAACTCGGCTGCCACGGTAGTAATATCAGATGAAATGTATTTTTCATATTTAGAAATACCATCATCACAAGTCAAGAGGACTGGGAGGAGCGGCGCCGAATATGGAAGACCTTTGTAGATTGATATTATTATAATCATTACCTGAGTTCTATTAACTCAGTAACATAGTTACCTAGCAGCAATATAATGTTATACTGGTCAAACAGTAACCTAACTAACCAAATAGGGAACCAATTAGGTTTTATTTGAAACCTATTTTGTTCCATATAGAGTTCCACTGGGTTGTAAAATATTATAATCGCCTATGGCCCGCCACAGTATCTAGTATCATTTGTACTGTATTGTTTTTAAAGCAATTGTGGCCCGGTTGGAAAGGTGTCGTTTCCGGTTACACTTTAGAGAGAACCATCTTAGTCTCACCTCAAGGGTAGCAACACATCTGTGACTGACTAGGAACGAGACTCTTACTTACAATTACTGGACTGTTACTAACACCAACTAACAGGACTAACTATCACTAACAGTCCCGAGTCCTCATACCCACTAACGAACTGACCAACTAATGTTCTAATGAACTCTCTCAGCTAACTGGACTAACCATCTTAGTCCCTGTTTGAAAGTTGTTCAAAGTCATTCACAGTTGTCGGCAGTGGATGGGTGGTGCTGCAAACTCGTTTGCTATCTTATGCCCATTAAAAAAAGGTATTTTACGAGTTTGTAACCTGAAAATGATCATCGTAATAGATCGAAACTAGTCGGACTATTTTCGACTTAAATCACACGTGAGTAAGCCGGTAACTTCAACTATGAGTTTGTAACAGTTTATTAAAATCGGCATTATTATTACAGATCGGCATACGTTTGTTGGTAAAAAGAACCTATATTTTAATCAGAAGTGCGGCTTAGTACTACCTACTACTTTATCGAACGATGATTTCCTACCAGAGATCAAGAGTTACTCCGACCATGTTTATTTACTGTACAGTTAGATAAGGTTTTGTGAGAGCGTTGTTTCCTTCCAAATCTTACACGTGAAAAGAAATCTAATTATCCATTAATCTTTTAGCGACGAAGAAATCCCAATAAACTTAGGAGTTAACGAAGTTGTGGGTGAGGTGTGTAATCGGAAACAAGTTTCAAGAGCTCGGAGTCCGGGCCCGTCCCGCGAGAGGGATTTGTCTCTGCCCCGGCTACGGAACTATCCTTGGCGGGATTGCTACCTGTGCGGGATTGTTTTTACTGCAAGAATGGAAAATGGAGATCCTCTTTATGTTACGCAATTATTTTAAGTGGTATTCTAAACCATAGTCTCTAATACAGTCTCTATAATTCAAAAAAATATTTCCAAAGAAGTTAAATACTCACTGACCTACTTACTAGAAGTTAAATAGTGTTTTCCTATCATTGGTTCGAACCCTTCATCGTAGTTTAAAACATTTTTTGGCCGAAAACTATTCATCCATCGCTGCGACCCATAGACGTCCCACTGCTGGGAACGGGTCACCCCCACAGACTATGCTGCCGGTGGTCTAGAGCATACTCCATCACGCTGCTCCAATGCGGATTTGTGGAGGCGACAAGGCTTAACGACTGTTTCCACCAATGAAAACAACCGGCACCGACGGCTTTACGTGCCCTCCGAAGCACGGTAGCGTCCATGAAATTTTGCCACTTGCGGTCACCCATCCACAAACCGACCGCGCCCGTCGTTGCTTAACTCTTTCGATCACATTGAATCGACGCGAGCCATTGGGCTATGGACGCTACGCATCCATCGTCCATCCATAAATCAGCCTTTTGGGGTCCACTTCTGGAAATAGGCCTCCCTCAATCGACGTCACTCCTCCCGATCCTGCGCCCGCTGAATCCAACGGTTTCCCGCTGTCTTCTTCAAGTCGTCAGACCACCTCGTCGGAGGGTGGCCAATACTTCGTTTTCCCAGACGCGGTCTAATAACTATTACCAACCAGAAAATACATAAACGAAACGAAGCACAAGGGTAAATTTTACTTTCAAACTTTCTACAATCGAGACCGGTATAGTCAATTATTCAAATTAAAATATCTTCATTCAAATATTAGGCTCGAACATTTTAGGTTTAGAATATCTACCTGACTGCTGCTTTAGTTTTCACTGAGTTGCAGAAGTGTCCTTCCCAAATAGTTAGCAATTAATCGATTTACTCTCATTATAGGTTAATACTACGCGACGCTACTAAAATAAATAAAAAGAAACAAAAAAAATAAAAAGTATACTAAAACTATGAACGAGGTATGTACTACAGAAACTTAATATTAAAAGTTAAAAAAATGAAACGATAAAAAAATATGTAAGGACGTAAACTACGTAATAGGTAGGTACTACAAAAAAAACTTAATTTATCCACATTAATTCCATTTATAGTCAGTAGTTCATTACAAGGTTGCGATCACTAAATAATAAGGTGCCTAGTGCCTAGTACATTGAACAAATCTTATTCTTATTTGCCTATACTCAAATGGTAGGTCTTAGGTCAAAATCGTGTTTCGTAAAACTCTGTTTTACACAACTCGTATATAATATAAAAACACTCACGTAGTATGAGTAGCTTGTGTATCGACCAGTTAGTCGTGTAATCCGTTAACAGTGGACGCGGTGGCGCCATTAATCCTTCGAGTAATTGTATAACTAAAACACTACGCAAAGCTCTACTTTATACACCAGGAGCTAACATTGTTTTTTCACACATCAGAAAAATTCGGTACGCGTAAACATAAAAATATTCGTTATCTCATCAATTCTCAGATTAATGTTTTTTGCATTGATAGAATATAAAGATAAAATCTTATCATGAGTTATTCTACCATGCTCTTAGTAACTGTGACCAGCTTCGAATAGGCTGATTTCAACAATTATTATCTTCTGTCCGGTAACTGACAAGAATTAACTAACTCCTTAGCTCTAAGTTCCCTTCACAATTCCATTGCTTTTCTTTGTTTATACTTTTTAAAGAATTTTTGTGGGAATTTTCATTGATTTAAATTATTATCTTTACATGGTAGCTCCCGCGCCACAACAAATAAAAATTCGTCATACAACTAGCCAGGTACAAAGTGGATACCGGTCGTTATTACTTCAAAGTTATTGCTCGTGTTTGATTAATGGCTACAGTAAATGTGAATGTCTTTTGTTATGGTATCTCGAGTATAAACCTTCCTTGTTTATGTGTAGGTATGTATGTGAATTTTAGTTCTTGAAAAATCTACAATTTAGGTCGTTCATACAAAAGGGTGTTTTTTAGTTTTCTTAAACGATGTTGCTATTTATATATTATCTATTAGGAAGAAATAGTCTCTGCTGTTGTCTATATTATACGATAAACATGTTAAGGGAGCCCCTATGTCGACATACTCTTAGCTTCATAGCCATGCCTCGCTGGTGGGCACTCATTTTTTGCCCTCAAGTATGCAGCGCCAATGATGCTTGTCGTGTGAGAGAAGATTTGCAATTACAGCTACGAGTAGTAAGTATACATTCCTGTAGATCTACACACATTAAAGCCATTAACTTCCCAGACCGCCTCAGCCTTTGCACCTATAGTTTTATTTGTTACTAGTGGACACCCGCAGCTTCGCTCGCGTGGAATTAAACATAACAATAGTTAACTTTGCACCCCCCTTTTATCCCCTTATGGGATGATTTTCGAAACTTGCTATGAAAAACCTTCATACTGAATTTTATTTAAATAACTTCAAAATCGGCAAAGTTTCATGCTAACATTGCACCCCCGATTTACCCCCTTAGGGGGTGAATTTTCAAAAATCCTTTCTTAGTGCTCCCCTACGTTATAAAAGGAACCCCTGTGCAAAATTTCAAGTTTCTAACCCTTATAGTTTAGGTCCTGCGTTGATATGTCAGTCAGTCAGTCAGTCAGTCAGTCAGTCAGTCAGTCAGTCAGTCAGTCAGTCAGTCAGTCAGTCAGCCAGTCAGCTTCTCCTTTTATATATATAGATAGATTCTACACGATAAGATACTTTAGAATACTATTTTCTCTTCACCTATTAATATAATAGAAACTTTATAAAACAGTGTATCATGTATGTTATCACTGCACAAGTAAGGTTGGCGTTACGTCGCCGTGCAAGTTTCAATATTTATGAGTGGGGCGGTCGCGGCTGAGTGCCTGGGAAAAAGGATCTGGGAACTTTAATTACATCATGCTTTTATCGCGCTGCCACTCGCCGGGTCCCTTGTCGCTACAACTGTAATTTTTCTATCAGATTTTCTTCCGGAGAAATTGTTAACTTAAACTGTGGGGTACGTTTCACGAATTTAACGTTGGGTTAGTGAAATTGTTGGTTTTTCGGTTTAGTCCGAGAAGAATATTATTGTTCATGGGAAAGACATTATAACTACACATTTCTATTCTAATTTAATGTGACAGTCACCAGTGCCATTGATGGCTCTTTAACAGACATGGATAAAATTGAAATTAGATATTTAAAAGTGTTCAATGACTTGTCCCATGTGTCACCCCATCTCACTATATATCTATGTTTCTCTTGGAAGATAAATTCTTCACCAATAAATTTTACTTAAGAGGTTGTTTAAGGTAAGAGGTGATACTTTATAAACATTGGTACAGGTTTTAATACTTAATTATTTATAATACCTGTGAAATATTTAAAAAAAGGAATCGAAAATCTACTTTCGCTAAACCGAGAGTGCGTTTAAATGTAGAAGCATAGTAGTCTTGAATTTTTTGCGGGGAACAGTAGTTTGCTGACCCATTTCGGCACCATTGTCAAGTGAATACACTTCGGACGAACTTTGCAGAGTTGATGCTTTTACAAGTTGGCAACTTTGCAACAGAATCCACTTTACAGACAACATCTTTGGCTGATCAAACCGTGATCTTCGCTTTACTTTCCCAGTCTTTGTTGTTGTGTGTCTTTGTGACTCTACAAATGAAAGTTGGATTGTGATTGTTTGAAAGCGATGCGCCGATAGTTCGATCTATTCGTCTCTAAATGACTCTAGATACTCTTGATATTTTTAAAAAATTAACCTGTTTATTCTGATATTTTTGCATTAATACAATTAATCTAAATCAATAACGTAATTAATAAGCTAACCTATGGTTAGCGATATTTTTAGGACACAACAATCACGGGTCGTTGATATGGCCACAATACAACCTAAACCCCATTAGTAGCCCACTGCAACGGGTAGGGGCTGGTATGTTTTGGGGTATGATCTGTGTCAACGGATCCCTGTATTTGTCTGTGTTTTAACTATCGATCTAATAAATTGACTCTTATTTATTTTAGTAATAAGGAAACATATTATAGTAATGTTTAGTTTCTGATTGTGTTTTATCAAGTAGGTATAGTTTATTTCTCATCATTCATTCATCTCCCTCAATAGCTTTTGCTGCTTTCTGGGCCCATTTATATCGTGCAAACAGAAATGTTAATACTATTTTTCAGAGGTTAGTTTGGTTTACTTAGGTTTCTGTGGAAACATCGAGCTTTTCACTAAATTTGATATCATTATTCCAAATTTCATTATTAAGTTACTTTGTTTTCATTGGATCAAAATGGAATATTCACTGAATGAAACTGAAAGTAAACTGAATAAACAATAGAGTGGGTATCTATAGAGATCTGGGTATTAATATTTTAAAAAGTTCACTGTATATTTTTTACAGAAATAGATTTTGTTAACTGCCAGGAATAAGCTAGTATTCTGGGCACTTCAATAGTATAGTCATGGGTGAACTTAAACGTCAACTTTCAAATTTCACTGAAGCCCTGAAGCATAAGCGGAACGACTCTTTATTCTATGCCTGAAGGTAACTAAAGGAAGAGGCAATACTTAATATATTGGATCCACCAGTTACAAATGTGCCTCATCAGATTGACGTCACCAACAGACGAGTGAGATACTAAACCCATAATACTGTCCCACTCTGTCCCTGATAATTATGTATCAAAGGCTCCGTCTACGGTACGATGTGGATACTTAGGGAGGCAATTATTACTGTACTGCGATCGTAAGCGAAACCTTACAACCAACGAATATTTGAATTAAAATGTAGGTATCTGTAAATTTCTATTATATTCATTACTATCTGAAATTATGCCGCCGTCATGTAGATATTGTACGAGAGATAATTTTTATCAGATTAATAAAAATAGGTAGATTTATTCGCAGAAAATTTTAAACTCTTACTATCTCCGCTTTAAACATTAAAATACGATTAAATTGACGATATGCATCATAGCCGAAAACCAAAATATTATTTATTTATGGTTTATTGATAAACCAAAAAAACTGACTTAATGCCCCGAAGCATTATCTACCAGTCAATCTAAATTGATGATGAGAGTAGGCGACAATATTATACGAAATATTAAAGAAGTGTGTCAAAAACAAAAGATCCGATTCCATCTTTGCATATTTATATCCGGATCAAAAACTCTACCGCCAACCCTAATACTTACCAAATGGGAACATTTGTATTCAACTCGCAATGGATGCAGACAGGGTGCACGCATCGTAGGAATGCCGCTGACAATCCCCTCCATCTGAATTTTCCTGACGTTGTCCGCAATTTTGCATCTTCTAACATTATTATTTGAATACTTATACTGTCTGTATCAGGCAGGCGAAACGAAATATGGAGATGATATTCTGTAAGTTAAAACAGAGAAACTTTAAATTATTATTATACTAATATAAAAAAAAAAAAATGTGTCTGTTCGATTGTTGGTTTGTCCTTCTCCTCCTCAATGTAACGGATCGAAGTGATTTTTTGCATTCTGAATTATGCTTGTACCACGAAAATCACAAAGAAACACACCGGATCATTATTACCGGTAGTCCGCGCTAGCCTAATCGTTCCATGAAGGATTCACACGATCCATAGGATATAGTCGGTGCTAACGTACGGGTGCCGATAAATCTCCCACCTAACGGCAGTTTGATTCGACTCGAATGATTGATCGCCACGCGAGCATTAAAAGCCTTCGACTGCCTTCAAGTGAATCATTTTTAGATAATGACAGATTATTTATGTTCTCGGTAAACTAAATGCGAATGTCGGAATGGATTTCGGTTTCTTAGGGAAGATGCTTCATATCGACCGTGCATCGTAACGTTGTTTCAAATGATCGTTCAAAGAAGCCAAATGTGACCTGAATAAGTGCCGCTCTTGAGTTGGTTACTGGAAGACACGTCTGCAAATATGTACTTTTAATGGAACACCTAGATTCGAAGTTGTATAGAACACCAAAGTATTACCGTATTAATTCGGTAATTGCATTTAATTGATATTAGGGTGGCGGTTGCATAAATCCAAATAAAAAAGTGGCTAATGGCGTATCTGGCCACGCACAATGTAGAGTTCAGTAGCAACTACGGAACTCTACATTGCGTTAAATGTCGACGTTTAATTACGTCAAAAATGCCGACTTGGAATTTTTGACGTGCAACTACGTTTTGGAATTTGAATGAAATTTTCCTTTTCAATGCATAATATGTACCTATTATGATTTAGGTAGTCGACTATAACTCTTACAAAATACAGTATTCTAGAACAAATGAATATCTCTGAGCTAAACCGGGGACAGACAGACGGACGGACATGGTAAAACCCATGTATTTGTACATTATAATTTAATAATTTTTTCTCATATAAATGATATTTTGTATCTTAATGAGAAAAAAAAGATCTTAAAACCGAAAACTATAAGGGTTCCTTGTTGACTACGGAACCCTACGAAGGCAATCCCATCCCCAAGGCAGTACAAGTATACGGTAAACGTTTACCGTCTGTTCGCAAAAACCTCTGGTTATAAGGAAATCGTTCTGATTATTGCCCCTACAAAAAGTAGTACGTAGGCGAGGCCTAATCTTATCACAAAAGCGCAATAGCCTGTAGTTCACTATGCCCATAATAACTATAGTTCTACTTCTACTGCACTAAAATAACTAACCTACCATGTGCTTAGCGTTAAACTTATCACATCAATTATTGAAACCCTGTCACCCGACCATATTTTACAGAGTTAGACATTTAGATAAGAGTAATTGTACACGCGAAATATATGAGCTTCACTGTATAAGGAGGTTCCAGCTGTTATAAGCTCGGAATGTGTGGTCCTTCCAAATGAAAAGAGTTTACAATTTATATTAATAAAGGTACATATTTGGTAAACTAATAATGATAATGGATATTTTAACCTATGTAAGTTATTTATATTATATCTGTAAAGCGTGTTTAAAGCTTTGTAACTTAAACCTACCTACTTAATGTTTGCTCCGCTTCCATAAGCGTATTAGAAACCTTTGTTCCCTCGAATACACTTGAAACGAGATAAATTAATCGCTTTGTGATTGAATAATTATGAGCGCCTAGGGGATTTGCTTAGTCAGTAACGTTTTCATCCTTCGGCGCATTCGTGGTTTCAACATTAATGATTACGTATTTACGTGGACTTTGTGTTTCTGTTATAATGCAAATGTTAATAACAGATACTAGTTCTTCCATGAGGACGTACATTTTAATACCAATTTATGGTGTATAAGTTACTTTTAAGATGCCTATGCCTATGCCTATCTGACCCCTGAGCATATCAAAGAGCTCAATAGCTAATGAATAAATTTACTTTAGTGGAAATGTCCAGAAGCGACGATGCAGCCGAATGTAGCTCTAAGACATCATCAGTTCTTCCATCTCAACTCTTGATTTTGGCTCTCTATTCTTCTTCTTGCACCAAGTCTTCTTGTCTGCAAAAAAAATTCGCTGTTTCGCATTTAAAAAAGGGATGCTATATTTATCTATATCTATTTATTTATTTATTATGTGTTCTCAGTTTGAGATATACATATTTAAATTAATCTTTTCCCTCCTATCACGTCATATATGTTATCGCATGGCGTCGTAAAACAACCGTCATTGTTCGACAGGCGTTGCCAGGTGTTGTGACGAGGGTGAGGTGTTTTTGCAAAGCTTATTGAATCGAGAAATTGTTCAATACGTTTATGGGAAACATTCTGCTCTACATGATCTGAATATTGGACTAATATAACATGATGGTGACAGGCTTAACAGCCACCGATTTGATAAAGTAATCCATTTATAGAGAACTTCGTGCTCAATTTATGTGTAATTGATTTTGCTCTATTGTAAATGTAAAAAGTCTCTCAAGTTTCTCGTTTTTGTGTACAATATTTGGATGCAGTTGTACTTATATGTTAACCTATCTCGAAACTCTAATCTTTATTTTATTTTTAAATAAAAGTTAAATGTACTATGTGTTATGTATTATGTTTATTATCAAGTGGATTTTTTATAGTTCGGTATACACTATGGATTAGGTGCGTTTTTTAATTTATGAATCCGCAATAAGCCACAGAATATTACTTATTATAACTACTACCTAGTAATCTATTAATAGATTATCTAGATAATCTTTGAATACGTCTACTTAGCAGCGAGGCTGCATGAAAGAGCAATTTGAAGTAAATTGGTTCCTTCATTACTTCAAGAGCTGGTATTTAAGTTGATGAAATAAGTTAGCGCCATGGAACTAGGTTAGACAAGAGTAGATCCTCCCAGCTGTTGCTTGCAGTGTATGTTCCTTAATTTTATTAGGATCGTGTTTTAGCGTACCATTTAAAACACATACCAATCTAAATAAAATATATAAGTATATAACATATTTTCTGGGATCTATCATCAGACCCTAGTGTAATTTAATTTCACTCGTTAAATTAAACCAAATGATATCAAACTGAAGCAAATAAACCATTGAAGAATTCTACTGTCCAAATGCTGGATAGATTATCAGATCAGCTCGATAGCCATCATCATTGAAGTTAGTAAAATTTAACTACCAAGATTTATTACCAAAGATACTTAGTAACAATAATAATAATAATAACATATTTCCAAAAGAAAATTGTTATATAGGTATATTTTATTGGTCTAATGTAAAAAAGTACAAACATTTTGTCAAAGCTTGGCCTCCGTGATGTCATTCCTACGGATCCTGCGGAAGATCAGCGCTGGTTGTTCTTGAACCTCCAGCATATGCTGAGCAGGATCCTTTTCGTTTTAGTACTAAGTTACCTATATGTTATTAGTTTTAACTGTGTTGAAAATTTATGTAGGTGTATAAAATTGTAACTTTAATATTAAAAGTAATTATTAAATTAAAATTAAGTTTTAAAGTAAGTAAAATCCTTTCTTTCTTCTTTTTTTATAACAAATTAAATCAATTTTATATTTAAGGTTTTCTTTTCATCAGAGTGATCGTCTTCATTCTAATAATTCGATACTGTCATCATGCCTATTGAAGGAAGTGAATAATATAACGTAGAGGCTAAGCGAACACGATGAAAAGGCATAGAAACAAAGTCCCCTCGTTGGGCTGGAAGCACCGTCCGAATTCAATTCAAGGATTCGAGGATTTCAAGGGCCCTTCCAAACGAGTGGTCGCCCGGGCTCGGTTCAGTTACGATTTGCAACAAATTAAGTACATGGAGTGGGTATTGTGATTCAAGTGCCCGGAATAGCAATCCGCGCTCCAACATTTGTGTCAATGTATCATTATGAAAATGCTGATGCGAATGACTTTTGAAATCAGAACTGTAAGTTGTACATAAACAAATTCCAGTTTGATTTGTTTTTTGTTTTTGAACTACATATCGATCGTAAGCTAGCAAGTATGTCCATCCATCCATCCATCAGCCTTTTGAGGTTCACTGCTGGACATAGGTCTCTACTAAAGAACACCACTACAACCGGTCCTGTAGTAAGAAGTAATACCAGATTCCAGGAGATGGGCAGCAGGGTCTCTCTGTAATATTCAACTGCGGTCACTAACACCCGTGATGATTATTGGCTAAACCTCCGAAGAAAATCAAATATTCTGTAGAAAATCAAATATATATGTATAAAGAAAAATTAAATTCACAAAGAAATTGAATATGAAATATTCCCTGGTTTCTTCGAGATTTGTTCAATCAAGCCACTGTTATAATTTTCCTTTTTTTGACTTACTCGTAGGTATGCCAACGCCCGATTCCAACTATAGTTGAAAAAATATACACATAAATTCGAATTGAGAACGTCCTATGTTTTTTTTAAGTCGGTAAGTGTAAAACAAGGTTAGCCGATTATTCTATGCCTTATTCTTTTAGATTCCTTTCTGCAACGTTTGCTTCATTTATTCCATGTTAGTCGAATATCCCCCTCCCAGAGGTTGAAACTCAAACTGTTTCGCAGCTTGCCAACGAGTTTCGCGTAAATTTGAAAATTTAATGAACATTTGGGTCTCTTATCTCGGAAACACTTACTTTTTCCGTTTGCTTCGCATGCATTTTTCATAGCGATAAGAAAATGAATGTTGTCTTGTAGAAGTTCTATGTTTTTATAATCAAGTACTTTGTACTGTCTTAACCTACTTTGTTTACATAGAATTTAATATGAGCATTAGTAAGTATAATATTTAACATTTTAAGTAGGGTACATTCAGAATATATCAAAATGTTTTATAACATCCAAATGTGCAGTATTTTACTGAACAATGCTTATAATTGCGTAAAATTGGAAACTTCACCCTCAGTAACTAGAGTTTAATCTTGATCACTTCACCAAACCACTTCACTTTTCTGCAATATTTTGTTGTGTAAGTTTGAAAGCTATTTCTTTAAAGTTATTGAAGAAATAACTACGTATTTTTATAGAAGCTAGCGAGCGCATACGACCGAAAATGGCTCTGTGGATAATACGAGAAATAATTAAGCCGGGAACCTAGCGATGCAATACAGACGTAATCGTTGAGCTCTGTACTTACCATTCCATTCTCTCAGCAACGGTACTCAGCGGCAACAGTTTGGCTCGGAATGCTTTTGATTTCCTCGGTTCTACAATTTCTTACAATGTGTTTTCTCCAGTTTCGACAATTTTTATGTTCTACGTATGTATATGTCGAATCAGTTTTTTTACAATCGTTATTGTTTTTGCTAAAATAAAAATAAAGAAGGTTTATGTTTGCAGTAGTTGTGACATAAATTTGACTACTAGCGCAGCCTAATAAAATTAATATGTCTTTACCAACAAACGATCTTGTCAGATCAGATTATACTTGTTTAGAGACTTACTTAGTGTTCATTTCATTTAGTTATTAGCTGGTTTGTTTGTGTTTAATTATTCAATTGTTAAGGTTTACTCACATTACACATAGTTGAGTTCGGTTAACTACACTCGACACTATTTGTCCACCATTGGGTGACTAATGCCATGGCATGGCTACGTATCCATTGCACATGCAATTAACCTCCCCATATTTGGTTCCGTAATATTTTTGTATGTAGAACAATAAACATTAAATAAATATTAACCAATCAATTCAATATCAGCAATCAATATAATTATTATTATTTGTTATTATAATTATTCCATCCTACTTCCTACTAATATTATAGACGAAACTTGGCACATAGGTAGATGATAACCTAGATTAGAACATAGGATACTTTTCATCATTCATGACAGGAAATATGTTATTATTGTAAAGTTGTTTGGCACAGCCATACTTTCTTTAAATGTACTATGTAATGTAAATGTAAACTGCAACGGATTTGATTTTAAATTATCCCTTAAATAGAATAAGTATGTTAGAATAAAGTGTTGATAGTTATTTATTGAAAATAAAAGCGGGAAAAACTAGTGCTAGAATAAATTACATCTACAATACAGTTATCTCACAGATATGACGTCCATAAATGGTTTGCAGTAGACTCGTAGTATGAAAAACTAATTGAATCTTTGTAGACGTTTATTAAAGAAATAACACGTCCCTATTAATACATGACGGTGAATGAGCCACAACCACAAGCGACGTCTCGGTTCAAGGGCGGATCCAACGGTCGCTGCCAAGGCCGTACCGTGGAAACATCGCGACGCGCTAAAATGCCGCTTCTATTTGTATCATAGATGCCATGAATGTATATGCATATTGTCACCGTATGCATTATTTAAGGACGTATTCTATGCATTTTGCATAGAATACGTCTAAATGTAGTAAATACACATTCTGATTTTAACCTGCATTATCACCTTTTTGGAACGTCTCCTTTAAAATAAAAAATATATTTGGACGGATTTATAGTTTTAATTCGGTTAATAACACTTATTCAATCACAGTTCTTGCAGAGTTTCAGAGCTAAAAATATTTAAGAGTATTCTCTAACGATCTAAGGTAAAACACCTACCTAATATCTAAAATATCACTCTTGTACGATAAGGTAACACAGGCCGTATCTACTCGTAGGATTACTGTCTTTTTAATCAAATCTCTCAATGACAGAAGAAAAAAAACTTCATATTACGCTATACATAATTCCATGACGCTCTTCATGCAACATTTTAGGTAACGATGAGTTTTATATGTATTTGAATGTGAGATAGGACAATAACACAGAACAATTCCCCATTAAGAATTTCATGGGGTTTTGTTCATGCACACGATTCTGTGCGAAGGAACGAAGACTGATGGTACCGTATTTAAGCGTGTAATTGCGTTAATGGTTGTTTCGTTAGTGCATAATGCTTTTATTGCATTATACGTGAACGTA
Organism: Carterocephalus palaemon; assembly: GCA_944567765.1. Lineage (NCBI taxonomy): Eukaryota > Metazoa > Arthropoda > Insecta > Lepidoptera > Hesperiidae > Carterocephalus > Carterocephalus palaemon. Next base: position 3,850,385 of record OX155643.1, on the reverse strand, counting down.
GATAGTAGATACCATGACCAGCTATAAAAAGGATTTAGAATTATTTTCAAAAGATTACACTTAACTTACGACATGCATTCTGCAAAATATTTTAGTCAATTAGGTCGATAAAAATGGTAATGTTGCCGGAAATTAAATTAAATTTAAGTAAGGTTGGTTGAATTTACCGGAATTAGAGAAATTAACTCAGATTTTAATACATACTTAATCATAAATCTTCTTTTGTTTCAGGTACGTTTGGTTTGCGTCATTCCTGGGACTGACTTCCAAAATCCACGGAGTCCCAGAAGTCCAGAATACCTAGTTGTGAAAATTTTGTACACTCTTTATTTTCTTTTGTTTTCATTAGCATTCTACAAAGACCACCATATTTTAATGCATCTTTCACCATGAAATGAATCAATTCAAATTCAAGATTAAATTATTGTTTATTTTAGCATCAATACAATACAATATGAGTACGAATGAAGAAAAAATAAATATGAATATCTTATTAGGTTATTAGATATGTTCTCGGTGCAGAAGGCTGTCAAATAACGGATACCTAATGATGTTATAATAATGTTTAAAACCTCAACATTATAGGATTACCTTTGATTCAGTAGGTACTTGTTTCCCAAAGTTATTAATTTTTTGGATATTGGCTGATGGGTTCCGAACATACCTATGGCATTTCTTGCAGTACAAAATTCAAGTAAGTTAATTACTTCGCTACATCCAAGCTTGCTAGGGCTTTCGTCAAAGGCTTCTCTTTAACTAAGTGACACTTAACACTTTATCGAAAGGCAACGCTAAGCGTGGGTTACTGTCTTCACACTATTGTAGGCTTTAATTCGATGGCCCAAAGCATGAGAATTGAGTGGTGACGGGTTAGGACAGCGGTATTTGCATGCACCAAAACCAGTTACTCGTAGGTACATCGTATTCACTACAAGGTTTCCATTTTACAATTCCAACTTTGTTTCGAGCGTGCATAACTTAGTGATATCTGGTCTAAGGTTCATTAAAATACATGATACAATTTGTTGTACTAATGGCAGCATTATTATGCAAGACGGGCGGTCTTGGTGTCTCGAAGATCTTTTACACTCCAACTAACTTTAGACTTATTACATCAAATGCTTACGAAACTAAAAATGCATCTAGTTCTATTATAACATCTCGTTTAATGTAGTGATCAAACCAGTTACTTTCAAGTGTTCATTCAGTAAATTTGTACTTTTATATTTCAATGCTCATTGTAACAACAGAGCAATGCACATGAAAAGTTTAAATAGATCTCGCGTATCTTAAACTTTATTGCCTGCCATAACCTATTTGTATGCATATATGTATACCTACTGCTTACTACTTACGTATCGTAGCTTTTAAAATTGCTTTTGGTTCTCCAAAGGGGAGTTTTACCACATTTCATCAACTAATGCGTTTCGTCTGATACATTTGAAATATTCATTTTTATCAGGCTCATGTGAATTCGTTTACCTTACCCCGGCACTAGATTTTGAAGCAACTATCCGTTATTGACGTAAAAAAATGTATTTTAATAATACCAACAAGCCTGTATGTATATGGGGGGAGTAGGTAGAGCTATACTTAAAAATATTAAAATTTATAATTTAAATATTCTTTAATTATGTAGAAATTAAGCGGACCAATAAAGCTAATCACCGTCGATGTGAACAACTTGTCAAGCATATTTTTTATTTTATTTGGAAGTTAATTGTAGTGTGATTGCCATGCCCTATACATTGTTAAGGAGCAGGGACGTGTGAGGTGGGACGTCAAAAACAAGTCTCTTTCACTATTGTATCTATGCAATACAATCATCATGTAGGTATTGACCTACATGATTCATAATCTTATCATCTACATATTACATTTACTTCTCGCTTGAAATAATGATTTGTTTGAAAAAATGATTGTATTCAGTCCTGAAGTCTGAAGAAGTTGGTAGTCCTTGTTCTGCGGTATTCGGTTTAGCAGGAAATTGCACCTCAAATTCTATGCGTCGCCGTCGTGAAAATTTCAATGGAGCGAAATCTATTTTTAGCACGCGAAATCGTTTGTAAGCATGTGATATTCCATTTATTAACATCGTCGGACACTGCCTTAAGCAGCTGCTTATTTATAACTAAAACAAATTAATATTTATATTTTCATTAATTTAAATAATTAATTTATATAATATTTTAAAAAAAAGAAGCGATCATAGCCCTAGGTCGTGATTGTAGATTATGTGATCGACGGGCGCGATCGATTAGTGGGTGAGTGACCTAGTGGCAACATTTCATGGGCAATTCCGTGCTTCGGCTCCGTGATAAGCCGTCGGTCCCTGTTGTTTGTAGTGTAGAACAATTGTTAAGACTTGTGAAAATCCACCCGGTTTGAGAACATTACGCTTTGGAGCAACGTGGTGGAGTATGCTTTAGACTTCCCGCAGCAGTGGGAGAGACCCGCGCCGTGCCCAACCGTGCCCAACATCTATGTGTTGTAGCGTTTTAGTGACATAAAAATATAAAGTTTTGGTATTCACTACTTGATTTTCTGATTTATAAACACAAAAATACTTAAGCCACGTTATGGAAACTTTATCATACAACATTTCATAGTATTCTACTCGTATCTGCATGCATCCACTTGTATCTATATCTGTTAGGCTCGTGTATCAATGGATAAAGTTACCGACTACCGGTTCAGCCAGCCTTCTACTTGTTTTGTTCCATTCTTGTGTCGACGCCGCCTTGTTTCTCATTCTAGGCGCGTTGCACCCGTTTGGAAGGAATTGAATTTCAATACAACTTACTTATTGAAATAGCTTCTTTATTGTGATGAATATTTTGTATAGTTCCTCTTTTGCAATTATACTTAATGGTATGAAATAAATTCAGAGTAATGATTCCATTTATTATAACTGAATATGCAGGATTTGAAGCCCCTTTTCTTTAGCTTTGCTTTATGTGTACGACTTCCATGTAAAAAAATTAAATCGATATAAATATGGTCCTTTTTCTGTTTACGTAGACCTAAGGTCATATGACATTCTGAGAGGAGACCCATGCCCAACAGTGGGACGTCTATGGGTCGCAACGAAGAAGGTCATATGGGGTCAATTTATAATAACGAACTATCTTAACCCGCGGCCCCGCCCGCGTTAATTGGTTTTAAGTCCAAAATTATTCGTACTACATTCTACCACCACGGGATTGTTTAAAATATAAAAAGTAAAATATAATAAGCATTTTTCGACGGATAGCAACACAAAAGATCACCACTTATCAAAATCCAGCTTCACCCGAAGTTCCGCCCATCAGAAACCGAAGATTTACATATTATCAATCCATTGAATCAATTAAAAATCGATCGATAGTTAGGATGTAGTTAGGGATCTGTAGTGTATGCGCCGGCCTCAGTCACGCGCTAGCGGTGAGCCAGTACGGACTTTACCTATTGAGTGATCAAAGGCGTGTTTTATTTACTATAATGGACACCCAAACACTACAGGATCTATTCAAAATCGAACGATTCATACAATGTTTCATCCATTTCACGAGATCCATGCAATTTTCCGAGCTAAAAAGTAGTCTCTATTCCATATCCTACATCTGTGCAAAAAATCTCTTCGAACCCATCATTCCGTTGAGCAAGAACAAACTTTAAATAAAATATAATAAAACAGGTTTTTCAGTTCATTAAAGGATAAGGATAGTTTTGAAAAAAACATTAGTGATGTTTTAACGACCATAATCTAGGTTCTACGAGTATATTATGGCTCTGTGCACATGAATGCATTTACCGTTGTGCATGGCTTTTGACTTTGAGCGTACTCGCTTTACCCCTCTTTGTAAAGCAGTTTTCGAATGTGCTCGTATGGTAGTCTTTGACAGTACCCTTGCCTATTCATTCGATTTCTGGGTATTTTCATGTAGGAAAGCATGTCTGACTCAACAGGGGTGGACTTGGCATGGGTGGACATTTAGACTGAGACAAAGTCGATTGGCTATAGCTAACAATTTACATTACGTAAACAATCAAACAACATCTGAAAAAATCTTTTGTTTATTGTTTTGTTTGGTTACTTTTCTACCAAACAGGTACTTTTAGTATGTACCTACTCTTATGTCATGAAAAGGTTTCTGGTGTAACTAAATAAAACAAAGAAGAATATTATGATGAGCAAAAAACTATTTTCAGGATATGTAAATCTATATATATAAAAGGAGAAGGTGACTGACTGACTGACTGACTGACTGACTGACTGACTGACTGACATATCAACGCAGGGCCTAAACTATAAGAGTTAGAAACTTGAAATTTTGCACAGGAGTTCCTTTTATAGCTTAGGGGAGCACTAAGAAAGGATTTTTGAAAATTCACCCCCTAAGGGGGTAAAACGGGGGTGCAAAGTAAGTATGAAACTTTACCGTTTTTTAAGTCAAGTGGGCAACCCGAACGCGGGCAGACGTCGTTAATAGGTCTAATTTTACGCGAGCGAAGCTGCGGGCGTCCACTAGTTCGACATAAATTTAAAAAGTAGCTGTCATTTTAAATCTAGAACTTATTCGCCCGCTGGTGTTGCGGTTACTGCCCTGGATTTTATGCATGAGCATTTTTAATAAATTTCAACATTTGACTTTTCTAAATTCAGAAGTAGCTAGGTGGCCGGTTACTATACGGGAGGTCACGTGTTCAAAACACAGACAATTGCCAACAATATTAATATTTTTCATGTATAATTACCCTGTCCTTCCCAGACCAGCAATTCCATCGTATTTGTGGAGCCACGGTGGCCTCAAAGCGTTGTTTATCCGTATTCACTAAACTGGTGGCGGCGTAGTGTAAAATTAGAGGGAAAAGTGAGCCTGCCAGCAGTACGCGAGCGTGTATTCGTTTGATTACGCTATCCACGCGATGTGTACACAGAATTAAACAACTTAGATTAAAGCGTTGCCGTGTACTACTGTGTAAGGAGCTTGATTTTAATTAACGCTTCCAGCACCTGAATGCTGGTGGCTTTGCAAGACATAATTTTTAACGGGTTTTGTGTCAAATTAGTTATGTATTTGTATCTGCAATGTTATTACTGTAGTCAGGAGTTTGCTTTAAGTTCATTTTTTATAGTTCTTTTGGAAATAGTTTTTATTTTATTTTTATTTTATGAAAATAAATTAAACATTAACTTAAAACTAAGTTTGGTACCTACTTATGCCTTAGATAGGATGATTTAAACATTTTCATTCCAAATTCAACCTTTTTATACGTTCCTTTTCACTTTTTTCGTGCATAGTTTAATTTTATTACGTGTACTATGCGACCACTACTACCTAAACTACGCGATAACAACGAAGTTTGAGGTTCAGTCTGGAGCAGAAAACCAATCCTAGTACGTAAAACAATTTCCTTCTTGCATTTCCAGTTGCAATAAATTGGATTTTGAAGTACAACCACGTATGTAGAGTATTCACTTCCTCATTACTACTTGATACGCGGTTCATTGATCAAAGGTGGCTGTTAAGGTTTAAAATGACGATTTAAACTCTTCGATTCCACTCCGCACATTTGCGCGCCAACCGATATATACATACGAGTACCAATATGCGTTGGAGAGAGAGAAAAACTACAGTGCAAAAACACATGTATATACTTTTTTTTATCCGTATGAAAATGTCTTATGAAATGCCTGTATCAATTTCAAGAATATTAACCACTTGATCTGTCTACATCAGAACCTACGAAGGATTCAATGCCAAACTTAATTAATTAATTAAACAACCGTCTTCGGTAGGGACTAGGACAACATGACACTATCTGGAGCTAGCATTCTGTCACGTCAAGTGACATTAGGGTGGAGATACGACGCAATTGATCTAACGAGACAGCCGTTGTCTGTAAGCCTTTAAGTTGGGCTGAGGTTGACTTCAAATTAACTGAAGATGTAAAGTCTGCGTTTGTCCCATTTATTGCTGGCTGTATTTAAAATGCATCGGTTGCAACTTTTACTGTTTAGCACTATTATTTGCAGGCCTATTACCGAAAAATGTATTTACGACAGTGCATTATCCGTGCCAGAAATATAGACACTGCTCAAATTCATTGACGCGTCATAAAAAAAAAACGCGATAACACTGTCCTTGTTATCATTTTGAAGTTACGATTGTGTATGATGTTATTATGAACTGTGTTGCCCTTGGTTGCACCCAGTGACGTATAACTGCATGTGGTAATATGGTATTCCGTTACACACTGTTGACCGCGCCGGCCATATGCCACGGTGCACGATTGTGATATCACTTACACTTTCATTAATATTTATTATCTTCTATATTATAAAAATGAATCGCAAAATGTGTTGGTAAGCGCGTAACTCAACAACGCCTGGACCAATTTGGCCAATTCTTTTTTTTAAATGTTCGTTGAAGTTCAAGGATGGTTTTTACGGCGAAAAATTTGAAAATTCATCCCCTAAGGGGGTAAAACGGGGGTGCAAAGTTAGTATGAAGCTTTGCCGTTTTTGAAGTTAGTGAATGTGTAACGCGAGCGAAGCTGCGGGCGTCCACTAGTTCATAATAATTTTCTATTTATTGAATGTTTCGTTTCCTAATATTTTTTGGTTTAAGATTACAGAGATCGTGATCATGTCGCGTTGTTGTTCACATGATGGAAAATTCAGTTCTAATTTGGCTCTAACTGTCTTTCTTCATCATTCATCAAATTTGATTTCCTAATCGTCTTTGATCGTTTTATTTTTAGTGTTTTGAAGAACCGCAGTGAATTTTGTAATTTTATCTGGATAACATTCCCGCTAAGTCGTCCATTAACAATTCCGTTTCAGGGTCTGACTCGAGCTTACCATACATAACAAAGTGTTGCGACTTGATATATCAATGGTTGAAACTGAGACAGTTGTCCTGACGTAAGCAGAGCAAACAATGAATGAGTCATTTGCGGTCGAGAGTATGTTTCGCTCCGTCGACCAACCGGGTCATATGGCACGCTCGGATTATGGAATTTAAACACTTTCATTAATTGCTGTGTAACGGTCGTTTCATATATTCACCCAGTTTTACTAAATTTATTACCACTTTCCGGATTTGAGAGTGAAACTGATATTTTTTTTTAAATTAATTAATAGTGGTTTCATTGCAAAGTAGGTATTTGCGATAGAGTTTCTATTTTAAACGGTATTATTTACCTTGATTAGTATCTAGTTACAACATTTATAGATTTTGATCATCATCTTTATAAGATTCGAGTTCAACTTTCTCAGTGATGATTTTGAGCAAATTCAAGATTTTTTTCTCAACAAAGTAGTTGAGAAAAATTAGTAAAAGTGAAATAATTATACTATTATTGTCGATGTAAATGCTCTAATGTTAACATTTTGTATCAAACATTTCTTGTTTTATATAAATATAAATGGATATAATAGATGGATGTATTTTTTGTTTAGCTTGACTATGTCACAACAAGTAGGTACCGGGAACGGATCACATGCACGAAGCTTTGATTAATTTCACCGTCAACGAAACAGCCATCCATCAGGCTCGTTTAATTCATTGCCGGTTCGGCTCGAGCCTTCCTCGATACGTCATACTGGTCATGCACATCCAAAACATTCCTGCTATAAAAGTGTGTAATCCTTACTAGCCTTTACTAATCCTTACTATATGTATATAAATGGGAAAGCTTGTTTGTTGGTTCGTCTTTCTTTTCGTCCTTAATGAAATGATGGATAGATGTGATTTCATACATAGATTTAGTATATCTATGTATTTTGCGAAGAAGAAGTATTTTTCGGCCTGGATTTTGAGAAAGGCTACTTTTTATCACGGAAAATTGCATGGTTATAATAATCGCTGCTGTATTAATCGTTAGATTTTTAAACGATTTCTAACTATCGATGCATTTTCAATCGATAAAAAATAAATCTAATCTAATCTCGGGCGGAGCCGCGGGTAAAGCTTTAACCTAGTTTAATCTAATAAAACAAACTAATCGAAAATAAAATGGTATAAGTACACATTTAAATTAACTTAGCTATTTACCGTCACACAGGATAGTAGTTTCCTTACAATTAAGGAGAATTATTTTATTCTATACCTTTTTGATTGTGTTAATTTATATTTTTACTAGAAAATCCAAAGTAATTTCTGCAAACAACATGTGATCTGACCCGTGCTCAGTTCTAAAAACAAATCAACTAACTTAAGTACTTCTCGGCCAGTTGCGTGTTAAACATCCCTTAAATGGTATCGATTACAGACTACAGCAGTTCAAAGAAATGTTTCTACATTATAAGCAATCATGACGGGCGGCTTAATAGCACCGGTCTTGCGATGGTATGTCGCGATTATTGTACATATAATACTCGTATATTGAAATATTGCGTATGTATGTATGTATGTATAATGTTAATTAAATACTATGTTTTATGTATAATATAATAGTATTTAGTAATCATCCCTTTGTGATGACCGTGATGAGCGATAAACGTTCTTAATGAGTGGCAACAGGAAACCTGAACCAGCGATACCAGCGTTCCATCCGCTTTCCCGGCCCATAGCAGGATTTACGAGGAAAATCGACAGCTTGTAGAACTAAAAGGGAGTAGTTACTTTGTTAAGGCCCATGCATATATTATACTAGTGGACGCCCGCAGCTTCGCTCGCGTGGAATTAGACATTCACTAACTTCAAAAACGGCAAAGTTTCATACTAACTTTGCACCCCCGTTTTACCCCCCTAGGGGGTGAATTTTCAAAAATCCTTTCTTAGTGCTCCCCTACGTTATAAAAGGAACCCCTGTGCAAAATTTCAAGCTTCTAACCCTTATAGTTTAGGCCCTGCGTTGATATGTCAGTCAGTCAGTCAGTCAGTCAGTCAGTCAGTCAGTCAGTCAGTCAGCCAGTCAGTCAGTCAGTCACCTTCTCCTTTTATATATATAGATTTGTAAAGGTATTTAAAATCATATCTAAACTTTGTTTTGACGTCCATAAGAGTGATAGTTTTTGGTTTTGTGTAAACCTGACAAATATTATTCATTAACTTAGTAAATAAGAAGTAAGATTGCATGAGCATCACTATAGTCTACCATATAATGAAGGTTGTTTAAGACCCACCACGCTAATCAAAGCTTTGTTACTTCACCCACTTGAGAAGGTTTCACATTATATTCTGAACTGAAGTGGCAATGAACAGGCCACGTCGCTCGACGGACAACGAAAAAGCAGAAGATTTTTTTTATGGACATAAGATAGCAAACGAGCTTGCAGCACCACCTATCCGCTGCCGCCCATGACTACTGACTGACAGCTGCCATGTAACTGACTTTGACCAAGACTCAAATAGGGACTTGACAGCTGAAGAGTTAATTAGAACATTGGTTGGTCAGTTCATTAGTGGATATGAGGACTAAGGACTGTTAGTGATAGTTAGTCCTGTTAGTTGGTGTTAGTAATAGTCCAGTTAGTAATTGTTAGTAATTCTTGTTCCAAGTCAGCTACAGATGTGCTGCTACCCTTGAGGGCTAAGATGGTCGCCTCCAAAGTGTAACCCGAAATTTTACCATTCCGACCGGACCAAACTTGCTTTCTAAAAAATTCGCTGCGACCCATAGACGTCCCACTGCTGGGCACGGGTCTCCCCCACAGACACAGCTGCGGGAGGTCTAGAGCATACTCCACCACGCTGCTCCAATGCGGATTGGTGGAGAATTGTAAACAATTACGCAGTAGACATGGTACTAGGTACCGTGGCGAGCGGTGGTAATCCCTTAATATTAAACCTATTTCATGCTAGATCGTCCTTATTTAATCACCAAAGTTAGTAACTGATACGCGATTAGTGAAGCGAGCGCGGGAATCGCGGGATTACGCGATCTGTTAAAGGATCTCACATGGGCGTTAATCGTATTTGAACAGTATGGGATATCCTTGTCTTCGTATTACGGGTCTTAGCTGCTAATCTTACTAGATATGGGTTCTGTTAAGTATTCTTTGTTAAGTATTCTTTGTTCTAGGCTGTTCATTTTTTGTTAATTAATCCTTTATAGCCACTCGTAATAACTCTGTACTTTAGCTGCTTTAAATTACATTCATTGTCAAAGTAGCAATATTTACCTGCTTAAATATCTGCCCCTGCCAGGGATTCAACTGGGTACGACAAGGCTCGTTCCCCTTGATAAAGCCTCTAACGTCTTCGGGATCAATGCCAAATCGGTGGTTGCCGATCAATTGGAATTTGTTTTGTTTTGCAATTGTCTTTGTTACTATTCAAAATAATTATACCGTTAAAAATTAAAAAAAAAATATCTTTTTAACACTTTTTTATTTTCATGCATTGTCATCGGAATCAAATATGTGTGCCAAATTTCAGCTCGATAGCTTCAGTGGAAGAAGGTGTGAAGGGTGAAATATTGATTGCAAGATTCCAGAACATACCTACATACTTACAAGATACATACTATTACGAGTGAAGTTAAATAAAAGCTTTTAATAACCCTTAGCGTATGCTGTGCACCATAGACAAATGTGATGTTTCCCTTCGGTGAGTGATCTCTATCCACATCTTGATCCATTCCTCCTCTTTTTCCTATTCGGTGACGCCGTAAAGGCATTTAAAAAAAAAAAACTTGATCCAAACACACACAACCTAATCAATTTTTTTTTTTTAATTTATTTTTATTTAATTTCAATTTTTAGTGAAGGAAGCTTAAATTCATATAAATTGTTCATTTAGTTAGATTAATGACGATAAATTTATGAACAAAGAAAGATAGCAAAACATTTTCTGGTTAACAGGAAGTTGTTATTAATGAAACTGTTGCTCCGAAGATTTTTGCTTTGAGCTGGGGATTCTGGGTGAAAGATGGTTTTAATTTTCTAGAAACGACGATTAAAAGGACTGGATTGTAGATTCTTATATGAGTCCCTGTAGCTCGGGACCAGAATAGCGCTACGGTATCCCCTGCCTGTCGTAAGAGGCGACTAAAAGGGGCCTTCCGGGTTCACGGGCGGCAAGAGTGGGAGCTCGAAGCGTCCATTCAGTGATCCCGGGAAAGACAACGTTGTGTGTGGCTGCACAACGTTGTAGCGACATCTTTGTCGTCCGAGACGAGCCTGTCATGGACACAGCGCTGGAGGGCACCGGTGCGTTCTAATAGAGATCCCGGAGCCCTCCACAAGCGCCGAGGAAGGCCACCGAGGGGGTTTTAGTGGGTGGAAATCCCACATAACCCGGCGTCGCTCCCACGATGTCCGGGTACCTTTAAAAGGTTTCCCCCTCGTAAAACAAAAAAAAAAAAAAAGATTCTTTATGAAATATTGATTAAAAAAATCATTGTTACATCGCAAGTTTGTATTTGGTTGGAATGTCGATAGTATTACAATAATTCCGCGTTTATATTAGATAACATTAAAAGTTGGCAAGCATCTAGTTTTTTTTAATGACACCCTTATCGTAGCTATCTATGTAAACAAAGTTTTAACAACATATTGTTCTTTAATAAATAAATACATACAGTCAAATTAAGAACGATTAGATATAATGGATAGTAGTGCAATTACATGACAAGTAGGTTCAAACAAAAATTACGATTTTATATTACAATAGAGTAAATTACTCGTAAGTCTGTGATATTGCCAAGCAAATGATTTTACGTTTGACCGATTGTAATGAAAACGCGAATATTTCTTGGGAATATAATATTTTTTTCTTTAGACGTAGCAATAAAACGGAATTCCGGTGAATGGCGCGTTTTAATAACAAGAATATGAAATTCATAAATATTCGAACTTATTGTCGAGAGCACAAAAATGATTGAACTCAACGAGACAATATTGATGCTATCGCGTTAAAGGTTCTTTCGTTAAAATATCTTGCTTTTTGTTTAGGAACTTTTATTTTTCATAGTTTCGTTAGTCCAATCCAAGTGAGGCTTATTAAATACTAGCTTTTACCCGCGGCTCCGCCCGCGTGGTCAAAGGGAATTAACAATGAGTTGTTTATAATGACACATTTGTTTAGTGTACAATTTGTTAGCGAAATTCAGAACTTGCAAATGAATTTTACTAACGCCATCTATTAACAACATCCGGAACTAAATATCTAGCAAATAACAAAACATCGATATCTTTCCATGGGGATGTTTTACCGCGGTAAAAAATAGCCTACGTCACTCTCCACCCTCCTCACTATCTCCACACACAAAAACCATACCATATAATAGCTTCGTTGCGACGTGAAAGCCGGACAAACAAACAAACAAACACACTTTCCCATTTATAATATTAGTATGGATTTTTGTAGAAATGTAATAATTTAAATTTAACTCCTAACCCATAATATTATATGTGGTATTTGGGTACGTATTATTATGTATGTTACGTACGTAATATAATGTATTCTGTGATTTTGGGAAGATAAAGAATGAAGAGATGTAACAAGATGCAAGAAAAAGTTTAAAAGCTTTCGAAATGGATAAAAAAGTGGAAAATATCTATCAAACTTTTCAGCTCCATTATACTTGTACGTAAATACTTATTTCTTTGCCATGTTTTCTCGCATTGCATTCAGTCAGTTCGTTGACAAAGTTTGAGTTGACTTTAAGTACGTGCGGTAACTTATGGTATGAAGTCGGGTGCAGAGTAACCGAGGAAATGAGACGAGAAGCCATCGAGTTAAGTTTTGCAGAACAATTAGAACTTAAAAACTATTTTTGAATTTAGTAAATGTATAGTATTGTAAAAAATTCCTTTCCTTAATTAAATTCAAAATTCAAATTCAAATGTTTTATTGTCATTAAAAGAAATACAAGGAAAATAATATTAGAACAAAATGACAACAGGGGCTGATAAAAAATAAAAATAAAATAATAAATAAAAATATAATATTAAATAATTAGATATGATTTAATATTATAAATTGGTATGTACTCATTATTCTTTGAATATTTTTTTGAACTTTTGCCCTTCAGTCACATTAAATGCGATATACGTAGTTTGTAATGTTGAATATTATTAAAATTATTAACTTGCATTATTTAAATCTATTATTGAATTGAAATGCATCTCTCCGGAATTTATAACACGAAGGTAAAATTAGTTTTCCATATTACTTTAGGTTCGCAAGTCTCGCATTCGGAAACTAATTACTTCGCGAGTCTACACCTACGTACACGTATGCATTGGTATAAAAGCATGAAAAGTTACTTGTCAATGTCCCTCGGGAGGCATCGGCTGAATTTTACACAGTGTATCGAGCGAGTCGGTCTGCAGTCTGCCCTCGCATAATTCAAATTAAGCTCATGACAGAAGGGTCCGCGACGAACGAGCACTGAGCGCTACGAAAGGCATGCATGTTGGATGCGATACCGTGAGCAATTTTAATCATAAGAAGACACTTCCAGTTATGATTATTACAAAGTCTGTGGCCCTATGACTCGAATCGACCATACCGTAATCAACCGAGTTAAGCAACTCCGGGCGCGGTTAGTATGTGTGGAAGTGATGAAAATTGCTTCGGTCAGAGAGCACGCCAAGCCATCGGTCCTCGTTATATTCAATTTAAAACTGTCTAATGTGTTAAACGATTGTTTTTAATCGTAAGGCAATCGTTAAACCTTGTCGTAGACATTCGGGTGGCTTGAGAACATTCGATACTGGGTTGGCCACTAACCAATCCGTATTGGAGCCTTGGAATAGCATGGTGGAGTATGCTCTAGACGGGAGGATTGAGATCCCCATATATGTTTAGTTAAAAGTTTGATGGCTTGCTATTAAATATATATATTTTAGTTTATTGCAAAAACATACAAGTTTTAAGAGTTCCTTCTAAACTTACAAAGCAACACATTATCTCGCAGCTTAGTCAACTAACAAATTATGTTGGACGGAAATAATATGACGTGAGAAGGTAATATAACCTAGCACCTTGTCAGGAAACTAAGTGTCTATTACTACACAAACTCCATCAGCAATTTTTTTTTGGTAAACTTACGTGTCTGGTCCATTATACATGAACGTATTTTGGTAATGAACGATGGCATACTCAAAGCTATTTTGATAATGTTGGTTTTACCGTGATTTATTTTAGTTACAGAAGAATAAATTAAATGAAATAGTTTAGGAATGTTTCTTTCCTCTTTGACTTGATTAAAATGTTCTAACATCGGTGAACCTACGTTTATAAATGTTTACGTGCAACGAGCACCGTTAATACACCGTTGCAGCCAAACCCGATGGAATTTCTGCCATCAGGATATTGATAGCAACCCCTCTGATCATTAAATAAATACAGTTTTTACCCACATTGTTACGTCCCTCTTTGTTTCATAAAATATTAATAAAATTTAGGTATTTCGTTCCTCCTGGAAAAACGTATTGGGTACGCAATGCGAGGCATGGCTGAATGAAATTAAATTTATAATGTGAATGTATGTAACCCCGATTGGTGCTTGGCTTTGGTATTGTACGTATTGCCTTTGTATAGTCGAGGAATTACTTCAGACACAGAAATTTATGGATCTAATTTCAAAGTTAACTACTTTGAAGACGGTTTTGTAGTGTTACATTACGTTACTTTGTTAGTATGTATAAACTATACAGCGGAGACTGCCATACAGCGGTGACAGCCCAGTGGCTATCGAACTCGCCTCTCACTCGAGCGATCCGGGTTCAAACCCCAGCGGCACGCTTCAATGACTTTTCTAAGTTATGTGCGATTTAAGAAATTAAATGTCACTTGCTGTAACAGTGAAGGACACATCTTGAGGAAACCTGCATGCCTGAGAGTTCTTCTAATGTTCTCGAAGGCATGTGAAGTCTGCCAATCCGCACTTGGCCAGCGTGGTGGACTAAGGCCTAATCCCTCCTCTCAGAGGAGACCCGTGCCCAACAGTGGGACAAAGAAAGGGTTGTGATGAATGATGAAAAATAACTATTGACTAAGTACTACGTTTTTGTGCCAATCTTTATTTTTAGTAAATCTAGGATCGTATCACAATAATTTTATTGGTCCACGGTTAAGCAAGGGTCTCCTGTATATGTATAAAATGCTCGGTTTATAATGTCCGGTTATAACCTTTTCACTAAAACGATAACACAGTTCACTTCCACTCTAGGTTCTTCAAAGTTTTGATGGCCAGTAGGTAACTACTTAAATTAAGTTCTGTCATTTGAACCTTATTTCCATTTCAAAGTTTTCAGCATTAAAAGCTTAACGAATGCATGACGTGTGCTTTTTGTCTGAACAAACAAAGGACTCGGAAAAATGAATTAATTCAAAAAATGGCGTCGGTTCCGCTGTGCGGCTAAATTTGTCTTTAGAAGAATTAAAAAATTCTGCTTTGCAAAAAGCTTTCCAATCCAACAGTGTAGAATTATGCGTTACATCTTGGGAATCGCAATTCTTTATTTCATCAAAGATGGTTGGATGTATTATGATAACCTACACGATCTTCTATGTAGAACAAAGATCCATGTAAATTAACAGATAATTCGGGAAAGGTTTGTACTCAGCCATATAACGACCGACCTGCGTAGTAAAAGTTAATTCACGACACGGACGTGAAGCTAATGTCATTATTATGTCAGATCCATGCAAAGTCTGGCACTTTGAAAATGCCAATCATACGATTTAGGTTTGTACTCAGGCCATATAACGACCGACCTGTGTAGTAAAAGTTATCACGACACGGACACGAAGTTAATGTCATTATTATGTCAGATCCATGCAAAGTCTGTCACTTTGACAATGCCAATCGTACGATTTAGATTTCAGAGGTCAGCTGCCAGCTATAATTCCGGATTTCAAGATACTATAGTTATATTTACAATTCTCTCGAAGACTTGAATTGACGTTTTTTTGGCCTTGAAAAGACTGCATGTTTCCTTTTCGGATATACTCTTACGTAGTAACTACATATTTATTAATCTGTGATAAGACGTTCCACCAGTACTACTCTCTGCAAATTATCTACAATCACACATTTTAGATTAAAGACATTGTACTAAAATATCCAATAAGTAATTGTACTAAAATGAATAATCGTCGTGAATAATTCATGTAGGTACGTCACGTCGAACGCGCTAACGAATGTCGCAGATTCTGTTTTCAAGGGCGAACCCGAGTTTTTAATTAATATGGCTCGGTACCTAGCCTCACTGGTACGATGGTAAAACTGATACCTTTTTTTTTTCACTTTAATTTAAGCCATTAATTTTTATATAATTGAAAGCTCTTCATTGTATCTACGAGATAACACTTCACGTGTACAGGATATCATAATGTTCTTGAAGGCATGTGAAGTCTGACAATCCGCACTTGGCCAGTGTGGTGGATTAAGGCCTCCCATTCTGAGAGGAGACCCGTGCCCAACAGTGGGACAAAGAAAGGGTTGTGATGATGAAGGAAGAAAGGATTATCACTCACACAAGACTTCAAATAATGTGTCCTGCCGTACCTATCATTATCGTTTATCCGTTAGTTGACTGAAAAACATCGGTAACAAGAATTTAGCGCGTTCTGAATAATACATAACCTCCCTTAACAAATACGAGGGTTCGCTTTTCAAGAGCCTCGAACCCTGAGGTTTTTCTCGCATTAATGTTTGGATGTTTGATGATAAATATTCATATTTTGGAAACGACAGTTTGAAAACGATTCAAGTCAAAGCACCCGAAGCCCTAGGCTGTGACAAAATCCTGTACATTTTCATTCAACAAATCAATAAATTAAACGACTTGTCTTTATGAACCTTAATAATTAGATAGTAAGTAAATGTATGTGTGACCCATTTATTTCACCTTTAATGTAAGACGCGCAAATTGTTTTCTCGAACAAGTAGGAAAATGACTATTTTGGCATTCACCAACCCTGGTCCTGTACTTACCCGACAAAGCATTTTTTGTTCCCTTTTAGGCAGCTCACGAACTTGTAAATCGTTCGACAAATACATGAATCAAATTCAAATATATTGAATACAAAGTTCAAATATGGTTTGCGTGACGGGAATGTTGAAATTAAATTCACAGAGACGGCAACGACAATCAATAAAATGAATTGTGTCGTGCGGTCTTGCCGCTTTCGGGCTTTGCTACTTGAAAGTATGAATCATTCCGTACTCGAGTTAACGTTGAGGCTTTAATATGACTTCCCAAACTATAAATGATACTTTCCATACAATTTACGAGGCGATAAGCTCGTTTTGGCGACAAATCTGAGATTGAAATTAAAACGTAAGCCATAAATACTCCTCCACTGAAGAGTCCGTGAAGAAAAACATTGTGGAGATATCTTTCGCCAGCAAGCTTTTCTCTATAACTTGTGAAGTCTGTCAATCTGCTCTGGTCTGGCATGGTTGACACTGCCCTTACCCTTCTCATTTTGACAGAAGATTCGTGTTCAATAGTGGGTCAACGAATGGTAGCAGCAACATAAAACCACCCATACGTTAAAAGAGTTGAAAATTGAACGGTACGGTACAGTTTGCAATTTCCAGGGGTCTGGGAGCTGGTCAAGTGCGATAATCAATCGTTAACGCTGTCGAAACCGGCCCGGCGGCTGATTAATGTCTCAACCCTTCTGTTCATAATACCCTGGGACCCGCAACGTCACTACTTGAATTGACCTATTGTTCTGTTAGGATCCCATACTTTTTATTGATGAGTACCTACTTTTTGAATTAAGGCAACACCTATAGTATATCCAAGCAAATTTATGATTTGATCGCGCTGCTTCAGTAATGTGTGAAGTAGGCTGCATGCGTAGTCGGATAATCAATTATCGATATATCGTGACATTTATCGTGTCGAATGCTACTCTAAGTTACATCGTTTTCAGTGTCGTAAAAATATGCGAACGAACGAATATAAATTTGACAATATCGAACGAGTATTCGTTTTTGACACCAAATTTTTTAGAATTAAATTATTTATTTACTTATCATAATATTTTATTTATTAGTTATATTTATTTATTATTTTTTGAGTAGGGTGGGTCCGATACATTCAGTGTCGTATCGTGTCGATCCGAATATTTCATCATAATCTATATCTATATGATAGATAATTAGAGTAAGGCTCCAGGTGCCGTGATATCTTTAAGTCCGAGAACTATCTTTTTGTGTGCTTTATCAAACGCATCAAGTATTTAGCTCAGCTTTATTGATTGAATCAGAATAACATGAAGATAAACTGACGGCTTCATAACAAGTGGCGCTAATTCGTTTCTGAAATTTTGGATAGGTACGCATTTCTTACAAACCCAATTAAAATTTTAAAAGCATTCGAGAAATCCTGATAAGGGTTTCTTCTGTCGTATCGAACAATTTTCGCTGAAGCGGTCAAGTGGCAGAAGCAATCATTCACGCTGCTAAACTAAGAGGCACGCGATTTATGCTGGGACTCTGCCCTTGTCACTCTTCCGCGCTTCGTCGGAAGAATGATCTAAACTTTCTAAACGGATTAAACGTGCAATGGAAACCGCATTTTAATTTTTTAATCACAGTATGGTTCACTCTTTAATAGTCGTACTGTGTTTGCTTAGATGCTTCGGTTACAGCGGATCTAGAAATGCTTGCGAATAGATACTAGCAATGTACTGAGTGTAGGAAAATGATAAACATGGATTAGCATTTTATTTAGACTAGTACTTTGAAAAATATTGACAAGAAAAAATTCTCGGAGCTCGGATTTGAACTGTCAAGTTTTAAATTTGTGCTCCAAATTCTTTCAAAAATACAATTAATACGAAAAAAAGTGGTTTCAAAAGTGGTTTCAACTAAATTATCATAAGTAAGCAACTAAGATTTTACTGGCTTACGTACGAGAGCGTTGCTAAACACGAAGAAAGCAACGGTGGTATAAACTTGTAGTGGGAGACATCAGACAATGCATTCAAAGAGTAAATCTTACATTCAATTGTAATGTTTCCTCACGATCTGGTGTCTCCCTACTCAATAATTTGTATTTGTACAAAATACAGAAAAACTGAGAAACACGTATTATATTAATTTAAATAACAAACCTTTGCTGCAAATTTAAAATTTATCAGACAATGCTTGAGAAAAATTCCATAAAAACTTTCATCTCGTATTCCAGGTGAAGAGTTTCTTTACTTTTCGAAATGAATAGTAAAAATGATCCGTCGCAGCGATACTGTGCATGTTTGTACCAAGTTTAATTAAAATCGGTTCAGTAGTTTTTGATTCCATCGCATACAGACAGACAGATAGATATTAAATTATTTTCTCAATATTTATTCAATGTACATATTTAATAAAAAAAGAAATAATAATAATATAAGAAAAATAGATAAAATAACTGAAAAAATCCTGAAACAATCTGAACTGAATTGAATAAAAATCTAACTGAATAATTACTGATTGACTTAAATTTATTGAATGTTAAGATGGAAGATAATAAGTTCTTCCTTACATCTTAAGTAGAGTTACGAGTACATATTATTATATTTAACTTTACAATAGAGTTTATTACAGTGTGATATCCGATTAGGTAGAAGAAGTTTAGTCAGTTTTTATAACTAGTAATAGCACACGAAACACCAGATTTTGTTGCGGTTTTCTCGGCTCAAAAACAATCGGTTGTCGCGGTTACAGCGTTACTTCGGTTGAATTAGAATAACCACTAAACAGATTCCGGTCATGATGTTGCAATACAATTATAATTCAAGCTGCAAATTTAATAGAACCACATACAAAACAGAAATAGAATTCACTAACCTTATATAACTTTATTACTATTAGTAAATTGTACAAGTTTTTCTTACACCCTAGTTTAGCATTAATGTAAAACCATCTGACATGGTATGTTAAATCGAGTTATCCGGAGTCATGGATTCATGTATGAAATCTAAGCTGTAAACCCTTCGAAGTTTGCAAAGAAAATGGTTGCTACCGGAAAGGTAAAGGGGACAGTATCAATATGGGACAAATTGGATCGTAGCTGTAAAAGAACTTTATATTAGATAATTCCCGGACTTTCTCCGGGAGGTCCCAATATTATCGGGGATCGTGAGCTATGGAAATTGTTCGCGTTCAAACGTTGTACCTGGGAATGAAGAAAATGCACGAAATTGATAGGTACGCTTTCGTTGAAATCTTTTGAAGGTATAAATAGGTAAAGGAAATTGTTGGTAAATAACATTCAAACATAATTTATTAATGTATTGAGTTCGTGACATTATTACCTACAATTGAAATTTAGTTTAATATTAATCCAACACCTCCACACTCGAAATATTGCTGGACTAGATAACATTTCATTTGATTCGTATTAGGGTTGATAGAAGTGAAAACTTGTACTACACAACAAGTGTTTCATATAAAATATTCAACGAAAGCTTAAGCAATGATGGCTTCGAACCATACCTGCAATTGCAATACATATCGCGTATTTAAACTTAGAACTGACGTCAGCGTATGCTAAGCTAGTCTGAGGAAGTCACCTCAGAGCTGGATGGCAAGCAATTTGTATCTGTACGATAAACTAAAGATGAATGTTTGTGCAGTAAATGTAGGAACTCCGTGAATCTTGCTTGCTATAGTAAGATCTGTAAATGAACTTGACTTAAAGAAAGAATATTTATTTATTTATATTTATTTTGTCTCATACCAACTGCCTCGTACGTCTATATCGTACCTCGTAGTCGGAAGTGGGACTGCTAAGCTAGAGGTATGGGGTTCGATCCCCGGGTCAGATAACAAAATATTGGGATTCTAAAATTTCTAATAGAGATTACATTCGAAATGGAGTCTGGATTAGAACCCGGTGTAAGACATTAGGCTCACTACCTAACTAAATATAATTTACCATTTTTAATTACAGCAGGTGACAACATTACCCTGGACTTCTGAATTATAAAATAGTCTGAATCACAACTAGCTCCACGCAGCCATAATATTTGGTAGTTCAATGACCTTTTGCTGATATTATAAATGTGCGGCTAGTGTGTAAGATTGCATGTTTGTGGCTCGGTTAATGTATTTTGATTGAACTTTGCACAGCAAGACCTGACTCCATGGGAGAAAGTTCAACAGGTAGTTTGTTCAGTAATATCCTTTGGGAGCAACTACACCTAAGTAATTGGGAATCGCCCACATTTGTATTGGGTTAATCAACAATGAACCCGTGTCCTTATGTAAATAAAATTTCTTATCTTCTCAGCTCAATTCTATTCAATTTATATTGAATTGATTTCATCCCTTGAGATTTCGTCTGAATAAATCTATCTGATTACCTACTCATCCCGCAATCCTTTTAAGTAGAAAGCCCCCAAGTCTATAAAAGAATGTCGTAAGGTTGTATGAGAGGATTTTTTCAAATATGTTTATGAAGAAAAATATATTACGACAACAAGATTTCTATTATTAAAATATATTTTTTTCACATAAAAGATCATAAGCTCTCTGAAAAAAATTGCGATTTAACTCTTGAGAAAACTGGCTAAACTAAACTTGGAAATTCCCTCTGTTTGTTTGTCGAAAATTGCATATAGTCGCCAAAAACAATTATTTGACATTATTCATACCTACAAAGGGTACCTATTGTACTTATATTATTTTAAAATTTTATTTTCAAACTAAATATTTATTAGTAGGGTTAATGTGCAGCAATTAATTTCAATTTATTATATAGGTTGGTACTTGATATGTTACTTGAAACATATA
Organism: Carterocephalus palaemon; assembly: GCA_944567765.1. Lineage (NCBI taxonomy): Eukaryota > Metazoa > Arthropoda > Insecta > Lepidoptera > Hesperiidae > Carterocephalus > Carterocephalus palaemon. Next base: position 3,828,704 of record OX155643.1, on the reverse strand, counting down.
AGCGTCTTTACACATAATTAGTAATCCCAATTAATATGAATAGCTTCTAGGAATATATCTACAAATTGCCATTAACTCATCCGATTGCTAATATCCTTAATTAGACGTTCACCTTCCGACTTATAGATACTAGGAACGTATAGAAAAGCTACGTCATCAAATTTGCAACAGTTAATTACTATCCTCTCCTTACTCTGAGCCGGCCAGTTTTGTCGGGTTTGAGCTAGGTATTTATTAGAACTGTAAAGCAAGGAAGTATGAGTAGGTACTTATCACAATTTTTCTATGCGTTTTTTTTGCAAATCGTCGAAATAATTGACCATAAATTAAGTCCAGGCTACGGTCTCGTTATACGCTGGGGGTGATCTGTGCGTTATACGCCTCTCTGTCGAATTCGCCTCTCACTCGTTATTATCTATATTATCATTCCTAGTCGCAAAATGTGATAGTCTATGGATACAACGCATGAAATCCTGGCGCGTACTCCACCACGCTGCTCCAGTTCGAATCGACTACTTTGGATGACTAAACAAAATCAATTGTACCTACATCCCTGTGGCATTCAGTCGCCAATGCCGAATATCTTCGTAGTTTTATTGCCGATAATAGTGAGATCCCAATCGTAAAGCCACCATGAGACAGACGTGGGTCGCAATCAAATTTGTATTCTAGTAACCCCCGCACGCTGGAGTTGGAAGGGTCAGTCGATTACAGGAACTGAGATGAGTATTCTAGAGCGGTCTTACTTAGGCATAAGTAGTTTTTGCTCGTTTCGTTTCTCGCAGGGTTCCTTAAACCAAAATAACTAGGACATATTAACTGAGGACAAACTAGACATAATTTTATTTTGAATAAAAAATATTTGTTATGTTCATTTCATTCCCGCCAGTGGTGTATGCCAAAAATATGTGAAAGAATTTTGCTTAGTACTTACCCTACATACTGCAAAAATAACAAACGGACACTATATAATTCTACGAGTCGCGTTCAGATTCCTGCTGTTCATCTTGATGACCTTAAAGAACTCACTGTAATTGTATTAGAAGCGGTTTCATTGGAATTAAGTGGAATCGTTGGTCGTCGCAAAAGATTATAATCGTTACAAATTTATTAGGATAAAAGTGATAAATCAACTGATTCATATGTAACAGTATGTTTATTTACAGGTTACGTGGCTGTAATGATGCTGCCAAAATTCTAATGAGGTGAGTTACTTAAAATAGAACTCAAAAAATCAAGTTAATTCAAAATGTACGTATAACAAAGTACGTATCTCTTGCGTCCATTTTGCGACAGTTTATTTGAAAAGCCGCGCCGCGAAAACAAGTAAAAGCTCTCAGGGCGGTCGGTTTGTTATTTCTGATGTTAAAATTTAGTATTAACTCTCTTTGCTCTAGTATTGTCCTTCTATCTCTGATTTAAGCCGTCGTTACACAAGTTTCTCTTCAACCAAAGACAGACTAACAGTAGTATTTACTTGTTTGTTGTCTAGTATTAATACGGGATTTCTCATCTGAATCACAGAAGGATGGTACGTGGTTTCTTTGAAAGAGACGCTGTATCACTTGAAATCGCGATATGAACAAATATTTTTATACAAACACAATGTGCATTTATAATGCTTAATATTATACCGGAACTTGAAAACAAGCTTTATTATTTTATGTTCCACCTAAATATAATACATAGTGGTACCTACCTCCAGCCTATAACAATTTTTCATTTCATATCTCCTTTCTCCCGTAACGGTGTAAGTATCCGAGGCCATCAAATTTCATGTGCACATAAGCGTTAAACGTCAAACAATGTGTTTTATATTCTCACTCAGTGTTCTGCGGTATCAATTTATACCACTTACCGGTGCCAAATCGACCGGCAAAGGGCACACGTGCAGCCTCCGAAGCCTCCCGGTGAAGCCTTCATTATGCTAACGGACGCAAGAACAATGTGTTTAAATATAGAAGGTACCGGAAAACAATCGTTTTTTGTTTAAGGAGCAAATTTTTTTTTAATCTTATTAATCTGATAAGGTTACAGAAAGTGCCATACAAATTAAGGTGAGGCGGGCTTATAATACCTTCTATTATGTTAGTATTTTCACCAAAACAGCAGGAAGTAAGATATACTCGTACATGCATTAAAAGATATCCAGTTTTTGTTCCCGAGAAATATTGGGAACCTATAGGTACCTATAGGTTCCAGTACGAAGTAAGACTAATTTAAAAAAGGGGTTGACATTGGTGGTTCGTAATTTAGTTGGCATCAGTTAATATTTGAAATTTCAGGAAGTGCATCAAAACCGTGGACTAACGTCACGTCATGTTGTGAAAACCAAAAACCAATAGATTATATTCATCAAACAAGAACTGAAGACAAGAATGTTATAATTTTCCAGTATTTGACTACGTGAGTTAGGACATGTCAACAGTAGGCAGTTTAAGTCTATATCACACCACACTGAGCACGTGAGACGGTGAACACGTGCAAAATTGCCTAAGTAGCGTCTAGAAAGCTTCATTGAGCAGGGCACACAGGGGTGCGGTCGGTACGACCTTCTGTATGAAATATGCCGAGGGGAGATGATATCTGCAATGTTTTGACAATACCTTGCCGTACTTAAGTAGATTCTGGGACTAAATTATGGTACAATGACATTAAGTCCTTCCAAATTAATAATGGAGTAGGTAATTTCTTACGAAGTTAAATAGCCCAACGAATGGAACGTTATAAGAAGATCTTGGAGGATACTGACTGTTTACATATGTATTACTAGCTGTTGCCCGCGGCTTCGCCCGCGTGAAATTTATATTGAATATACTGAAAAAATATGGAAATAGATTTTTTATCTCAAGGGAACACAATATTGGGATAAAATTTTTTGGGTATCCTATATGTAAATCTAGGGTGTTAGAAACCCCCATACCAAATGTTATCAAAATTGGTCCAGCAATTTGAGCGTGAAGAAGTAACAAACATACAAACACACACACTCACAATCTTTCGCTTTCATAATATTAGTGTGATACACATCATTGCATGGGTCCTAAAGAGTAACACCCCCTTCACATCACTGCCTACCACATCAGGGTAAATACATGCGTGATATTATGTTGACGGGCCCGTTGGCGCAATCGGTAGTGACCCTGTCTGTTGCGCCAGGGGTCGTGGGTTCGAATCCAACTCAGGACAAATAAACGTGTGACGAACACTTGTATTTGTTCTGTGTCTGGATGTTAATATTATCTATTTATATGTATTGTATGTATTTATAAATATCTATGTATGTATATCAGTCAAAAAAAAATATAGATATAATCATCCCCGTGTGGTTGCCAGGATCTGCAATAAAACAGGTGTCGTCAAACGGTTGATTAGAAAATTACAATAAAAAAAAATACCAATGTCTTTTCGCTGCGACCCATAGACGTCCCACTGCTGCGCACGGCTCTCCCCCACAGACGCAGCTGTCAATGTCATACCTGCTTATTTTTTAAGTTCATAAATTAAAATATTACTGTGAATAATATGTAGAATCCTACTGGTGAAATAAATTGAAAACATGTGTATGTCGTACCAGTTCATAGCAGATTGTATTACACACTGTTATCCCGAGTAACATTAATAGTCTGCCTGTGGCGACGCTGCAGGGGTTCAGCACTGTTTTCTTGTTTTTCGGTTTATTTTTCCCAAACTATTACGCCTTTCACCTTTATCAATAGTTAATAACTGTTATGACTAACTCGCATGGGGCTTTTAACTAACAAAACGGTACTATGACAGTTAACTATACTATAAGGGCTAAATAATAATCAGTCCCAAAAATATGGTTTTTAGTAACGAATACTGATTAACCTTCCTTTTAACATCTGATACTAATTGGACTTAAATTCCCAGTCTTATTTTATTTTTAAAAAACCTGTTACCTCTAAAATTCATTGATATTTATTACTTGTTTATTTATTTGTGACTAACCGGCTAACTTACTAGGTTTTAGGAACCTACTCATATGTCAGAGGAACATTGAACAACGCACGATGGATTCATCAATGTCGATACACGATAAAATGAGAGTCAGTGATGTCTGTTATGGCTATGGCGGGAATATCAAAGCCTTTCTAAATTGAACTTTAAATTTACAATAATGTGAATTGATTAAGATATTAAAACATTTAAATATGCAAGAGACGGCCCCCGTCTGCCACCAACTAAGCTGTAAGCTAATTAAAGGCAAAGTTATTAAGGTCCCAAAAGTAGCACTGGCTTTCCTTCATTAGCCACTTTACGGTCTTAGGCTCGTCTGAATTAAAATTAATGTTAAAGATCCTATAAAGTTGTTGGTTTTATAATTTTGACACGATCATTCCGCCTCGCTGGGGAGTTTTGGTCTTTGATCAAAAAAAGATTTCGGGCTTTAAAAATTTACTTAGTGCTTTCGTGCATAAAATTGTCTTGTTTTCTGTCGACCAATAACCCGTATAAAATGTCTTACAATTTACCAATTTTTATATTACTTCGTTTTGGAAAAAACAAACATCTAAAAATGCATGATGACGTGACAACCAAAGAGTTAAGGCTTTATTAATGTAGTCCGTGGTTAAGGTTATTAAGCGTATTCAGCCTAGCTAATTATGTCATTTGGCGTTTAAGACTTTATAGAATGTGATAATTTTCAAACCCGAAAATTTAAGTAGCATCGCCAATTTTTTGAAAAATGAAAAAACACGTGTGCTTTAAGTTTTTATTTGCTTTTTATTTCAGCTAAATTGTCAATTAGCCAGTGATAGCTGTTGTCTACGAGCGTGTTCTGTAGATGTCGGTGTGATGGTTCTTAATTGATATCACACAAAAGAGCATGCATGCATACTTACCTGCTGCCTCACATGACAAATCTGATTGAGCCTGAAGAAAACTCATAAAAAGTTTTGTAAGACAGTAGCAGTAGTTGTAGCAGTCTCTACCGCTGGTGATGTTGTTTTATAACAAGAAATAGAACCTAATTTAATTTAAATCAAGGACTGACAAATTTTTCCACCATACTAATTGGAGGGTCGTAACGGAACAGCCTGTCGTCACAGATGCGTTTAATAGCGATTCTCGGGGACAAATTAAAATTCGTGCTAACGTCTTTGATATAGAATAGGTACTTGGAACGCTAATTAGCTTGCAAATGACTATGAGCATGAAATCCCACTCTCCAAGTATCCACTGTGGACCATGATTTTATCTATAAATACAGATATGTATTTTTTTTATCGATAGCAAGCGCAAAAACCTTGCAACACCACCCATCCGCTGCCGCCCATGACAACTGTGACTGACTTTGAACAAGAATCGATTAGGGACTGGGACGGTTAGTCCAATTAGTTGAGAGAGTTAATTAGAACATTAGTTGGTCAGTTCGTTAGTACTCGTAGGTACGAGGACTGGGGACTGTTAGTGATAGCTATATCTTATATTCTGTATAGCTATATCTTAACTATGTACAGGTGTACCAAATTGTTGAGTCTAGCATACGTAAACATGTGCAATACATGGAAGATACAATGGTTCAATCCATCCATCAGCCTTATGAAGTCCACTGCTGGACATAGGCCTCTCCTACACGACACCACTCAGACCGGTCCTGTGCCTTCTGAATCCAGCGGTTTCCCGCCGTCTTTTTCAGGTCGACAAATTGGAACAATTCCTGAGTTAAATTAAAACTACCAATATCGATAAAATTATTGAATACGGCCTATATTCAGTGGTGTTTAAATTAGCTCGCGAACAGATTTGTCAGCGAGATAGAACGCGGTCGCGTTTCCACCCCGTTGATAATGTGACAAGGCAAAATTACCTGCAGCTTTTTGTGACGCGGTGCAAATTAACTCTCTGTACCAAATTGCGTAATACAATATTTGTGTAAGCTGAAGGATAAATTAAATGACCATCTATTTAACGCTTTAGCCAAGCTTGTATAGTTCTATCCGGAATTCTGGTTAGTTAATTCAGGAACGGTTTTCAGACTTGGGAAGACTGCTGAAGCTATGTGCAGAGCATGTATCTATGATACTTATGCTTCCCATATACTACTCCTCTCCAGCCGGTCCTGCGTTACCAGTTTCCCGCCAACTTCTTTAGGTTGTCCATCTTTTTTATAGTAAGGGCTAGGTAGTTATTCTATGAGAAGGGCGACCTTTGCTTCTGTTTCCGAGTCGTCTCTCCAGTTGAGGACTGACTGTTATTTTCCGTTTCCTTTAAAACGTGCTCTGTCCATTCACTTTTCAGCTAGGTAATTCGGAAGAAAAAATTCTGTAAGTTTTATTTTTTCTAGGGATTACGGTATTTTTGGTTTGGTTGCGTAGCGAAATACTGGCAATAGCTCTCTCTCTCTCTCTCTCCCGTTTGTTTAATCTGTAAAAATATTAAAGTAGTTTGTTTTATATACATAGTAAAAAAGTGTATATACAGGGTATTTCACAAATGAACCAAATGTGCATACAGAACAGAATGTAATAATGTTAAACATACCTAAATGGAAAGAACGTACAAGAGTGTCGTATTGTGTCTCATTATGAAACTTTCCACGTGGCAATGTTTTATGCGAGTGTGTTAATTTTGTTACTAAATTTTCTTCTAGAATTGCATTGAGAATTCCGTGGTGGAAAGCCACTGAAAATTAAGCAGTTACACCGAATTTTAATTAAGGCTTCTCCGCAGTAGGTGTCAATTAGGCTGTAAGGGCTAACGGAGATGTTAAAATTTTTGCATAATATTTTGAATATGCAAATACAGACAGAATGTCAGGAGGGACGGTAAAGGTCCAAAATATACGATGTATAAGTGAAGCTGAAACTGGGAAAACATGCTTTATACTGACAAATTAGTTCTCCTTACTAGGTATAATATACTACTAATTTAATACATTTTAAGTAGGGAGCAGCGCAGCAATACATTAGAAACAGTAGGTAGTTACTGTTATCTAGACATAGATACATTTATGTATGTGACACTTTATATATCAAAAGGGTAGGTAAGTAGGTACTTATAAGAGGCAATTGACTTACATATCACTTCGTAAGTTTAACGTGCCTTACTAGACGTCCCAAGCGCTTCGGCCCTAAATCCAAATATCACGCCTTACTAAAGTCCCAATTCGGCCCTAAAATATCACTTTCAGGCCAATGCGAGTTAGTCATCCGGTGAGACTGCAGAGTGAACACGTCTGTTTTATTCTTAATAAAAATGCCTAATTATGCTGTTAAAGGCTGCAAAAATTATGAATTATATTATGTTCAGATGAGCCAGTGCAGTAATTACGTCGATGCAAGAGGCAGAGAACTTTTGGGTACCTACTTGTACTAGAAAGAATTCTGTGCTGTATGGAATATTATAAACTTTAATAATTTTAATTTATTTGATATTATTTTATTAATTTGTTTGATATTATTTTAAATTTTGATATTGTTCAATGGAAAGTGAGGAATCTAGAAAATAGGTCAATCCAATTCTTAAAGAAGGAAATGTAAATTACCAACGTTTTAAACGTATCGACATACTTGGAAAGCGCATTGGATTCTCGTAAAGAATGTTATTTGAAGTCAGATGTTCAACCGCAGTATTAAATTATTCCGTAACTACCACTCGCAACGGAAGGCCTCACTTCGAATATTTTATCACGTTCGGCCACAATTCGCCGTTTACACTGTCTACCTACTTACGAAATGTATCATTTACCACATTTTGTGTGTATTAAAACTATCAAAGGAAATGCTTAGTGAAAACAGAGCACTTCAAATAGCTCATATTTATAAACTTAAAGCACGCTCTTATATAAATAAGGCTTTAGAAAATGTTGTACTTATTCAAAACAACTCGTCTCAAACTAAAACGTCAAAGAGAGTTCTTGATTGTTAATGTATAAAAAGAGAAACTGCTTTATGAAAATATTTTCCCGCGCGACGTTACCAAAGAGGTCAAAACCTCATTTCAATAGTAAAGTGGAAGAGCGAAAAACGAATTGCATTGGAATCCCTTCTTAGACTTGTGCTGGTTGTTGAAAGATGTTGTAAAAGTTTGTCCACACTAGTGTGTTTTCGTGTTCACTTTGCTACTTCACCTTTATTCTTGTCCACGTGATTCATGCACGCATCGTCTACAGTTCTACAAATATATATAATAATATACTGGCAGTGTATCAGTCTGCGCGTCAGTGGTTGTAGCTTTTAGCACATGCCCACGTGTTGTTAACTCTGGTTTCTCTATAGGCCCCCTTAAAAATAATTGTCGTAGCCAATGGTGCGTATTGAGGTACAATGATCGTAGTGCGCTTGCGATCCTGTGACGTTTCATATCAACCATAAGCTGCAACCCATAGACGTCCCACTGTTGGACACTGGTCTCCCACAGACACAGCTGCGGGAGTTCTAGAGCATACTCCATCACACTGCTCCAATGCGGATTGGTGGAGAGATAGCGTCCAACCCATTGTCGAATGTTATCAAGTCACCCGAAGGTCTTCGAGAAGGCTTAGCGACTGTTTCCATCATACAAAACACCGGGACCGACGGCTAAACGTCACCTCAGAAGTACGGTAGCAACGAAATTTTACCACTAGCGTTCACACATCCATAAACACACCGCGCAACTCTTTCGATCACATTGAATCGACACGAGCCATTAGGTTACACTTCCCTATACCGATATTAACCATAATGGTTTTTAATGGTTTTTAATTCGCCCCCATCCCCTAACTCGACAAGCGCTGGTGTGAACATAGCTTTAGGCTTCCACGGAGTACTATGCGAGTAAGTTATATTCTTAGATTAGGAGGGTTCTGTTGGGATGGGTAACATACAAGAACAAATGTCTTCCTCTACCAGGTAACTGCTGAATTAAGAGGATCCCGCAATTAACAGAGGCTTATAAAGGTAGATCTTCGAGTCCTTACTATATATATATAGTCCTCCTCATCGATTTCGATGACGGCGACCCTAACTAATTATTAATGCGACAAAATTGAATGCCGCTATTTTCTTGCATGAGCTCTTATATGGCTGGCTAGACCAAATTTGGTTTTAAAAACTCGATTACACGGTGAACAATACAGTTCACCAATCGAGTTATAAGTGTACGAGTAGGAGGGCTTTGGTCTATCTTTACGAATTTGGCGTTTTGCGTCAAGAGCTTTAAGTCGTGCCTCCTCAAAGTCTTTAACCTTGTTATAGATGGTGGAGCGCCAAGATGACCTTTGTGTAGCGAGCTCCTCCCAACGTGAAGGCTCAATGCAGCAAGCATTCAAGTGTCTCTTTAACACGTCCTTGTAGCGCAAATGCTGGCCACCGCGCTTCCGCTTGCCCTCAGCCATCTCGGAGTAAAATACAGTCTTAGGCAAACGATGCTTTTCCATGCGAATGACGTGTCCACACCACCTAAGCTGGCGCTGCATGAGCAGAGATTCCATGCCATACATACCAGACCGACGTAAAACCTCAGTGTTAGGCACTCGGTCCTGCCACTTAATTTTTAGGATGGATCTTAGGCACCGAAGATGATATGTGTCAAGTTTTTTTATGTCGGTTTTGTATAAGCACCAAGTCTCCGCACCGTATAGAAGTATCGGTATTATTAATGCCTTATAAACACTAATTTTGGTTTGTAGTCTAAGATCGTGCGATCTCCACACTCGATCAGTAAGTCTGCCGAAGCTGGTGGCGGCATTGGCTTGAACATTTCCGTGGTGGAATAGATCGATTCATATTTTCTTACCATTGTAGGTTCTCCTACGCATAAAAATTTTGATTCTCAAATAGTACCAGAATTAAAATCAACACCATTCCAAATTGCAAATTGCAATTGAGTATTTCCGATTCTATAGTAGGGGAGCCCAAGAGGGGATTTTGCGGGATACTCAAGCGCGTAAGTTTAATATACAGTGGGATACCTTGTACCCGGTTAAGTACCTCCACCAAATATGAGCCCCATATATAAATGGGGCGGTCAAGGATAAAGGATCAGATTAGTAAAAAAAAAAAATTTGTCATCAGAAATTCTTGAGCGCGTTAGATTAAGGTAGGGTGAGTTAATTACATGCTAAAAAGTGTATATTCCACTAATCTTACAATTTGAGAGTAACGTAAAGAAAGGGGAGGGCTACAACTTTGTAGCCCATATTCCACTAATCTTACAATTTGAGAGTAACTTTGTAGCCCTCCCCTTTCTTTACGTTACTCTCAAATTGTAAGATTAGTGGAATATACACTTTTTAGCATGTAATTAACTCACCCTACCTTAATCTAACGCGCTCAAGAATTTCTGATGACAAATTTTTTTTTTTTACTAATCTGATCCTTTATCCTTGACGGCCCCATTTATATATGGGGCTCATATTTGGTGGAGGTACTTAACCGGGTACAAGGTATCCCACTGTATATTAAACTTACGCGCTTGAGTATCCCGCAAAATCCCCTCTTGGGCTCCCCTACTACTAGCCTCGATTAGCCAACATCGGTTAGCTGAGAGTTTATGAGAGTTATTGAGTGATAGAAGTATGTAGATAGTATTTCTATGCTTTTTTCGTTCTCTGTTCTTTACAAATAAATTAAGACTAAGATAAAGATTACTATCTTTAATAATAATAAAGATTAAAGATTTAGTCCAGTGGGCAACCCGAACGCGGGCAGACGTGGTTAACGGGTCTTATTCTACGCGAGCGAAGATGCGGGCGTCCACTAGTTGATCATAAATTTATAACCGTTTTGACACACCGCAGAAACTATTTAGCCGGCACTTACGGAATCCTGCAAATGCAATCGCATCTTTATAATTTTTACATTAATTTCTACGCTTCACCGGGGAACGTTGACTTTCGCTTTGACATGGCCATAACTACTTCATTCCAGCTGGTTTACGAAACAAATTACAAATAAATTTCCATATTTTCTACACAGAATATTATGTTTCACAGCACCAGAAGAGTGACTGCAGCGGGCACTAGAATTTTTAATTTGCCGCTCCTAGATTCAAAAGCTTAGGTAAATTGAGTATAAAATTAAATTTGAGCAACGAGTGAGATGGTGCTTTTAAGGAAATCATTTTCCCTCTTGCTTGTATTTTAATTATGGCTGGATCGTAAGTTAAATTGTATTAATTATTTCTTAATGTAGCAGGTATAATATTACGTTATTATTTGTACAATTATTTATTAACCGGTACAACTTGCAAATAAGAAATTCCAGACATAACTACACTGCGCGTATTGGTGGAGGAGTGAGATGCATACAATACTCATATTATAGGTTTACTCTCAGTAATATCACTGTGTTGACGTGGTTTGGCACCAGGTGTACCAATATCCACACGACGATCATCGTTCGCCTGTCTTGTCTGGTGTCTGAACCAAATAGATGACGGTGACCACTTACCAAAAGGTGGCCTAAAAAGGTGGCTTGTATAAACAATACATTAAGTTTATCGGAGAACGGATCGATGTTAGATGTCGGAGACCGCATCCTGCTCTCTAAGCTTTCGTCCGACCGACGGTTTCCTCAAATTGTAACCAGTAGATGACCATCTTGGGAAATGTCACAGCGAGGACCTCTGACCTAATGCCGACATCCTTCTCACGCGGCCCTAGATGCGGGTTTCTCAACGGCGATTACAGGATATGCTAATAATTGGCTAAACTGTCTAAAATTGGCTAATTTGCTCTTCTGCAGAAGTAACTCTAAGGGTTTTCGACGATATTCGCGGTTTAGCTTAGCTGAGTGCACTGGGAACTTTACGACGGAATATTCAATGTGAAATGAATGTATTGGCAAGTTTTTATACCCCTGTCTGTCGAATATGGTTGCAAAGTCCTGATTAGCAGATGGTCCAGTGAAAATAATCTATTCAGAATCTAACCGTGCTCAACCTCCATACTTTATTTCATTTTTATACTAGCTTTTACCCGCGGCTCCGCCCGCGTGGTCAAAGGGAATTAACAATGAGTTGTTTATCATACATGAAAACGCCATCTATTAACAACATCCGGAAGTAAATATCTAGCAAATAACAAAACATCGATATCTTTCCATGAGGATGTTTTACCGCGGTAAAAAGTAGCCTACGTCACTCTCCACCCTCCTCACTATCTCCACACACAAAAACCATACCATATAATAGCTTCGTTGCGACGTGAAAGCCGGACAAACAAACAAACAAACACACTTTCCCATTTATAATATTAGTATAGATAACACTAGTGGACGCCCGCAGCTTCGCTCGCGTAGAATTAGACCCATTAACGACGTCTACCCGTCTAACGACTTCAAAAACGGCAAATTTTCATACTAACTTTGCACCCCCGTTTTACCCCCTTAGGGGGTGAATTTTCAAAAATCCTTTCTTAGTGCTCCCCTACGTTATAAAAGGAACCCCTGTGCAAAATTTCAAGTTTCTAGCCCTTATAGTTTAGGCCCTGCGTTGATATGTCAGTCAGTCAGTCAGTCACCTTCTCCTTTTATATATATAGATATAGATTAATCCAATTTATAAAATTTGACTTGAAAGAGTGGTCGTTCGTCCATCACCAAAGATGACGCGATTGCGATCCGAGTGACATTGTGACATTAAGACCCGTGCTCACCAAACAACTCCACATAAAGTAAAATCAATCAATCACAACTCTTCGGGGAAATACTGGCGTGATGTTAAGTCGATATTAAGAGATGTTTTTTCGATATGTTGTTGACTTGTTCAATGTACGACCACCTTTGTTGTTGACTTGTTCAATGTACGACCACCTTTGCCTGCCAGTTGCAGATTAATCCAGCGAGACTATTACATGCCGCCGGATCACGCCGCGACTGTCACCAGCTTAAGCTTAGGCGGCGAACGGTATAATTCCCTTTTGGTATTACGTGACTGAGCTGTGGTCATTGGAAGTTTACAGCCATTTCAGAAAAAAACATCCGTTATCTATATATATAAAAGGAGAAGGTGACTGACTGACTGACTGACTGACTGACTGACTGACTGACTGACATATCAACGCAGGGCCTAAACTATAAGGGTTAGAAACTTGAAATTTTGCACAGGGGTTCCTTTTATAACGTAGGGGAGCACTAAGAAAGGGTTTTTGAAAATTCACCCCCTGAGGGGGTAAAACGGGGGTGCAAAGTTAGTATGAAATTTTGCCGTTTTTGTAGTTAGTGAATGTCTAATTCCACGCGAGCGAAGCTGCGGGCGTCCACTAGTCTATATAAAAGGAGAAGCTGACTGACTGACTGACTGACATATCAACGCAGGGCCTAAACCATAAGGGTTAGAAACTTGAAATTTTGCACAGGGGTTCCTTTTATAACGTAGGGGAGCACTAAGAAAGGATTTTTGAAAATTCACCCCCTAAGGGGGTGCAAAGTTAGTATGAAACTTTGCCGTTTTTGAAGTCAAGTGGATAACCCGAACGCGGGCAGACGTCGTTAATGGGTCTAATTCTACGCGAGCGAAGCTGCGGGCGTCCACTAGTTTCGTATAAAACTATAAATGATATCGTTATAATTATTATGAAATAAAGGTATTTTATTATAAAGTTCCATTTTTAATCGAACAACATGGAAATTGGACGTATAGTTTTTGAGCTCGTATGCTATCATATTACTATATCCACAAAAAGGAACAAGTAGATGACAGATCTTCAGTAAAGATGGTGGTTTACGCGACATTAAGTAGTTGTGTGGTGTTATTCAAGCGCCTCCTGTTAAATTCATGAAGGCGCGATGTTTACGGCGCTATAAAATGATATCTTGGCGCCCTCCTGCCAACAGAACTGTCGCCTAACGTCTGGTTGTTTATGTAAAGCGTTTTGCTACCACATACTACACATTTGCATTGTAATGGCGATGTAGAGAATTCGAGAGAGTCGAGAGTGACATTATGTTATTGAAAAGAAAAGGCGAAAACAGTAAATGCGCATGCAGTATTCTGCCAACGATAATCTTAGTTTTAATCAACCGAAAAACCTCGTACATGATGAAGCATATGATATTATGATGAATCATAGTGTGTCAGTGTCAGTAACACAGTAGAATGATACCTACTGTACGTTAGTTCGTACATATCGATACCTTGAATCTCAAATGGCGTAATCACCATTTTGGCCAAAATGACTTTTGAATGCTGTCTTACTGCGTTTTTTTTTCTCTATCGATCTGTCCAATCAGAGTTTTAAAATTCGCAAAAAAGTGGTGATTACAGCCCACGTGTTTTTCGTCGATGAACAAGAATTTTCTAATTGTTTAGTCGTAAATACCTTTAAAAAAATAATTTTTAAGATTTCGGTCGATACACCAGTTAAAATTATAATGATGTGAAAAATACTGATTATCGAGTTAGGCGTATAGGACTCATAAGTTTAACTATGGCGTTTACGACTCAAGTTACTTTAAGAATTTAAAATAAAATAAATAATTTTAGGGGGTATTAACCTTCTTGCATTTAATTTGGCGTTTACGACCCATGGATTTTTAAAAATATGTTTTTTACTTTTGTCGTATCAACCATGTTATATATGAAATGTTAGGCCAAAAAAATCTGTATTATAAAATGAATTGACTCTTACGCCCCATCATTTTTAAAAATAATATTTCACGAAGAGTATCTTCGTTTGCCTTCAGATAAAAAGGTACCTACTAATCGACTTATTAGCAGAAACCGATGAAGAGGACGAAGAAGGTGAATATGAAGAAAACTCAGTTTAATTCTTTAAACGTTTTCCTTTCATGTTAGTTCATGTTGACGATAATTTAGGTCTGTGATTTATAATTAAACTCATTAAATTCTAGTTAGAATAGTGAAATTGACGTGTTTTATTTCTTTTGGCCAATACTACTCGTATTGAAGATTGTTTAGTTGCAGGAAAAACCTAAAAGATAAACGAAGTGTTCCGTGCCGCGCTGGTTGACACACTTATAGCTAATACGAGTACCGAGTAAATTATATTTTATTTTTCAAATTACCGACCATAAGCTGTTGTTTATTCTTATTAACTAGGCATAAGTTTAACATAAATATAAATTTATCAACTCAAAACTTATCTTTACTTTATACTTTGTGCACACAACAAGTGAACATGTTAATTTATATTCTCATTCAGTGAAATGTTATTTCTTTTGAGAATAAAGTTTCTTCGACCACAAGTGGCAGGAGTGTTGCTAGCGCCTAAATCTTATACAGATCTTAGATCCTAGCTATAACATTTTAAAACGTTCGTTTTATTTCTTTACACACTAGAAGACTATCTAGAATCTAGGCGCTAAGCAAGGCTCCTGTCAGTGCCTTAGTGAGTACCTAGCCTTAGTTCATGCGAAGTATAATATTATTATGTCTATCCTAATCTAAAAACAAAACAGAATTATACATACACAATAATTTTAGTTTGAACTGCAAACCAAAATTATTGTGTTTGGATAATTGAAGTAATAAAATCTATTTCATTGTTGCACTTGCTATTAATTTTGTAATAATCAAATTACCTAATTTGTCTCTTTTCTTGCATCTTCCTTCCTTCCTTGTTTTTTATAAGTCAATTAGGCTGTTACACCCTGTTACACCGTAACTTTTTACAGAACAGCCTTTTTTTTGGGTCGTAAACTCCAAGTTATCAAAATTTTTTTGGCGTAATCACAAATCATTTTTGCATATATTGGTTGAATTTTTAATACCGTATTACTGTGTTATAAAGCTCCCTATATAAGTTAATTACATCCAATTTTCATTTAAATAGCATTATTAATTGAAAAGATATGAATTTTAATCTAAGATTTTTTTTTTGTTTCGGCTCTCCTGAAAAATGACGATTTGGTGATTACGCCATTTGAGATTCAAGGTATCGATATAATAACTATGGGAGAAAGGTTCATAGGCGCTACCGGCTTCGGGCACGTTAAGCCGTCGGTCCCGGTTGTTTTCAATGGTGTTAAGTTAAACAGTCGTTAAACCTTGTCGAAGACCTTCGGGTGGCTTGTGAATATTCGACACTGGGTTGGCCACTAACCCCTCCACCAATCCGCATTGAAGCAGCGTGGTGAAGTATGACTCTGGACCTCCCGCAGATTTGTCTGTGGGGTAGACCCGTGCCCAGCAGGGACGTCTATGGGTTGCAGTTTATCTAGGAAGGTTAGATTAAATGTATATTCATTCTAACTTTTAGTAATACTCCGTGTAAACTCGCCATGAGTACCTATGTATGTACTATGTACCTGTAACTCGTAAAAAGCCAACTCTTAAAAGCCACTTAAACCAAGCTAACATCGTCCGTGTTTACACATATCGTATTTATTCTCGCCACCGCCGGTCAGTCTTCCTTTAGATAATTGTGTGGGATTAAAACGATTTCACGGTGGATTTGAAATCGCTACGCTTGATCCTATAAATTTTTTGTTTCTTCAGTCACTTAACTCATTAACTTTTATTATATTCGGTCATTTATAGATACAAGAAACAAAGAATTAAGAAAGCGCCATAATAATTAATAAACGAAAATTTATTTTCCTTGAAAAATAAGCAATCTATACTTCTATATGTACTAATAATATAAAGAGGAATGATGTGGACTGGACCTATTTTTCAAAAATTCTTTCACCATTAGAAAGCTGCATCTTCACTGGTGACATAGGCTATATAATATTACTAGGTGTAAACGAAACTATTGTTATGATGTCTAACTCCACGCGAGCGAAGCTACAGGCGTCCACTAGTTGAGGAAATCAAATCAGGGATGACAGGGCAGTCAGTGGCTATCGAACTCGACTCTCACTCGAAAGCGGATATGGATCAACAATGTTTTATTATTGTAGGAAGGACTATTATCCGAGGAACTAAGTATTCAATATTCATCTAGCCTGAACCTGTTTCTTCTAGCCTAGAATAAAATCTACCAGTAGTATAGTAAGAAACTCAGTAACTCATTTTCAGCAAACGTATCAAACTTTTCCTTTGATCTTCGAAGCGGACGATACTTGCCCGTGCTACTTGACGCTAGTCTACGATACAAGTCCACTTTATTTTGTTTTCTCAGTACACAAACTAAGAGGGTTCGCCGGATGGGGTGCTGGCTCGTCAGCAGGCAGATACCATATTGCGCTAGACGCCACTAACTTTATGTACAATATTACGAGTAAAACGCTACAAAGAAATACGCTATGAAATAATCTTAAAATGATTACAGTTTGTTAACACGCATTTATTAGCTCGGTATGAATGTATGTTAGGTATGTATGATGGATGGATGTATGTATGTAACGGAATCTTTGAACGTGATTTTCACCCACTTCAAAACTTCGGACTCATTTGAAACTGCATACATATCAAGGACCGATGACAATGCAATAATTAAAAAAAAAAGAATTTAAAAAAAGTTTAGTTTATGTTCGATTATCTACAAAAGCGTTTTTTTTTAAGTTTTTTTTAACGATGTTGTTATTTTTTCTTATAGATACTCCAGAAGATTACGAGTACAGTGACGATAAACTAAACGGGCTACTTAATCATAATAATACATATACATTACATTTTCTATATTTCTTTCTATTGAATTATTGCAGGTAAATAGGCAATAGTTCTAACAATGTTTATAATAATGTCCTTTGTAATATACCTAAAGGTGTGCAAAATTTTGTTCCGCCAACATACAATTTACGAGCTAAATTACAGCTAAGAGTTCCCTAGGGAAATAGTTTTTTTTGGTTATAATACTTATAATGTTCATCTACTTTAAGTTTATCTGCAATATTTCAAATCTTAGAACCTCTTAACATCATCTTACTCTAGTAATTTAATATTAATAATAAATTAATAGTTTAAAAAAACTAAAAAAACACACTTTTATAAAAAATCCAACTAAAAAAGAAATCATGAGACCTTGAAACCTAATCGTGGTCAAAGTTCATTACAAGACTTTACCACAAGTGCAAACACGACTATGATACGATATTCCATCATGGAATTCCAGTGCCCATCTTCCGGCTTCATCATCAGACCTTGAAACCTAATCGTGGTCAAATTTCATTACAAGACTTTACCACAAGTGCAAACATGACTATGATACGATATTCCATCATGAAGTTCCAGTTAATATCTTCCGGCTTCATCATCAGACCTTGAAACCTAATCGTGGTCAAAGTTCATTACAAGACCTTACCACAAGTGCAAACACGACTATGATACCTTATTCCATCATGAAGTTCCAGTTAATATCTTCCGGCTCCATCATCAGATCAGCTCGACAGTACCATATTATTGAATGTGTCTCAGAAGTACATACAGCTGCCAATTTTCATTACGCTACGATCCTTGGAAGATGGTTAAATTAGCTCTCAAAGATTCCACTTTAAAGTAGCTAATATCTTCCGGCTCCATCATCAGATCAGCTCGACAGTACCATATTATTGAATACGTTTCAGAAGTACATACAGCTGCCAATTTTCATTACGCTACGATCCTTGGAAGATGGTTAAATTAGCTCTCAAAGATTCCACTTTAAAG
Source organism: Carterocephalus palaemon (assembly GCA_944567765.1). Classification (NCBI taxonomy): domain Eukaryota; kingdom Metazoa; phylum Arthropoda; class Insecta; order Lepidoptera; family Hesperiidae; genus Carterocephalus; species Carterocephalus palaemon. Next base: position 3,810,200 of record OX155643.1, on the reverse strand, counting down.
TAGCTAATATCTTCCGGCTCCATCATCAGATCAGCTCGACAGTACCATATTATTGAATACATTTCAGAAGTACATACAGCTGCCAATTTTCATTACGCTACGATCCTTGGAAGATGGTTAAATTAGCTCTCAAAGATTCCACTTTAAAGTAGCTAATATCTTCCGGCTCCATCATCAGATCAGCTCGACAGTACCATATTATTGAATACATTTCAGAAGTACATACAGCTGCCAATTTTCATTACGCTACGATCCTTGGAAGATGGTTAAATTAGCTCTCAAAGATTCCACTTTAAAGTAGCTAATATCTTCCGGCTCCATCATCAGATCAGCTCGACAGTACCATATTATTGAATACATTTCAGAAGTACATACAGCTGCCAATTTTCATTACGCTACGATCCTTGGAAGATGGTTAAATTAGCTCTCAAAGATTCCCTTACATTGTGAGTTACATACAAGTGGACCTAATAAAAGTATGTTAAAAATATCTAGTAAATTATTATAACAAGTTTTTTCTTAGATATAGATTGAACTAATAAAAAACAATTCTAAGATAAATTAGTTGAACTAATATAATATAGACAGACAAGTTCCTTTATTGTACACCAAAACAACATACAACATACAATAAGTACATACAAAAAAAATAATAAAATCTTAGAGTGGTAGTACAAATGGCGGTCTTATCACTAAAAAGTAATCTCTTCCAGACAACCATTATAAAAGAAAGAAACTTTTGTAAAAGAAACAGGGTAGGGGTGCACAATACAATAAATAACATTTTAACATACATACACACATGCAGAGATAAATAAACAGCTTTAACAAATAGCCACTAAGTCAGAAATACAAGAAGGAAAAGATTGATAGAAAAACAGTAAAAAATAGGAAAACATAAAATTTTAATTATAACAGAGTCAGATAAAAGTCTTTCACTTGCTTTTTAAAGATTTCTAAGGACTGTGCACGTCTAATTTGTATTGGCAAAGCGTTCCACAGTCGTACCGCCACAGCAGTAAAAGACTTACTATAAAAGGAACTTGAAGAGTTAGGGCAAGAAAGAGCAAGATTATCATTTGAGCGCAGTACATACCCGCCATGTGCCAGATGTAAGTATTTAAATCTATCTTTTAAATAATTTGGAGTTCTAGGGTTAAACAGGATAGAATATAAGACAGAGAGAATGTGAGTATTCCGGCGAAGGCGAATCGGGAGCCACTTGAGCCTAGCGCGATATTGAGAAACATGGTCATATTTCCGAATACCAAATATGAACCTTATGCACAAATTTTGAATGCGCTCAAGTTTATTTAACTGCTCCTCTGTAAGATCTAGATAGCAAACGTCAGCATAGTCAAGGATAGGAAGAAGCAGTGAAAGAGAGAGCGCAGTTTTGGTAGCAATCGGTAAGAAGTTACGAAGTCTTCTAAGCGGCCCCATTGCCGAATATATTTTCCTAGAAAGTTCATTAATTTGTGGTCCCCGTGATAGGTAATTATCCATATAAATGCCAAGATTTTTGACTTTTTCACTCAAAGGGACATGAACATTATCAAGTAAAATGGGTGGAAGTTTGGACCAGTCGATCTTGCTAAGCAGTCTAGAGCTACCAATGGTTATGGCCTGAGTTTTCAACGGATTTATATTCAAACCATGCAAATTACACCATTGTGAAATTCTATTTAGATCGTGATTTGTAGCATCAATTGAATTTGGTAGATCATCTATACTGCAGTGACGATAAATCTGTAAGTCGTCGGCATAGAGGTGATAAAGTGAAGTAAGGTTAATACTAATAGAATTTATGTAAACCGAGAAAAGTAGAGGAGACAACACACCACCCTGCGGTACGCCTGCAACAACATCAGCCCAGAGTGAACAATTTTCATGGGTCCAGATGCGTTGTCGGCGCCCTTGCAGGTAACTATTGAACCAGCCAATGACAGTCGGAGATATATTGAGGGAGCGAAAAGTTGCGAGTAGGATATCAAAATCAACAGTGTTAAAGGCATTGCTAAAATCAAGCAATGTCAAAACGGTAACCTCTTTGTTGTCCATTCCTGAGCGAATATCATCAGTAATTTTAAGCAAAGCAGTAGTCGTACTATGACCTGGACGGAAAGCGGATTGATAGGGATTCAGAAGGTTATGAGTTGTAAGAAAGGAGCTCAGTTGATGATGCACGAGACGCTCAATTACTTTCGAGAGGAATGGAAGGATGGATATTGGACGGAAATCAGAAATTGAGATTGGATTGGATTTTTTAGGTAGTGGGATTATATTAGCTTCTTTCCATGCCGAAGGAAAAGTACTAGAAGTAATAGAGAAATTAAGGATATGTGTTATGATTGGAGAAATAAGATCAAGAACTGGGATAATCATCTTACGACTAATGCTATCACTGCCTACAGCATCAGAATGTATGGACTTAATACTCTTCTCAACGTCGCGAACATTAAATGGACTAAATGAAAAGGCAGAAAAAGTGGGAGAAGGAGTGGCGAATAATTGGTTTAGTGTAATTTGCTTAGAAGATTTATCAATACGAGGAGAGGTTGTGAAATGCTGATTTAGACAATTTAAATCTAGGTTGGGTGGTGCGGAATTTTGTCGAGATTTGCCAACTCCCAATGATCTTAGAAATTTCCAGACCCTGGATGGATCTTCATCTTGAACATTTTTATGTATATAGCGACGTTGCGCGCCCCTGCATACTTTGTTGCAATAGTTTCTTATTTTTCTGTATTTATGGAGGTTCTTGTCACTCGGGTCCGACTTGTATTTAGACTTGGCATTGTTTTTCTTGGTTATCAGCTGTTTTATCTCATCGGTCAACCAAGGAGCAGGAAAATGACGAACACGGACAGGGCGAACGGGGGCATGGATATCCAAAAGTTGCAGAAACAAAGAGTGAAAAATAGCCACCTGTTTGTCGACGGTATCAGCACTATAAACAGCATTCCAGTCAAGCTTCGCAAAATCCCTACGAAACGCATCTACGTCCATGCTTTTTTTTTTTATTTTTATTTTTTTTTTATGGAAAAAAGATAGCAAACGAGCTTGCAGCACCACCCATCCGCTGCCGCCCATGACAACTGTGACTGACTTTGAACAAGACTCAATTAGGGACTGGGATGGTTAGTCCAATTAGTTGAGAGAGTTAATTAGAACATTAGTTGGTCAGTTCGTTAGTAGGTATGAGGACTGGGGACTGTTAGTGATAGTTAGTCCTGTTAGTTGGTGTTAGTAATAGTCCAGTTAGTACTTGTTAGTAGGAGTCTCGTTTTAAGTCAGTCACAGATGTGTTGCTACCCTTGAGGACTAAGATGGTCGCCTCTAAAGAAGTGTAACCGGAATCCACACCTTTCCAACCGGACCACAATTGCTTTAAAAACAATTATTACACGGCAGAAATGGTACTAGGTACCGTGGCGGGCGGTGGTACTGCCCCGGGCGAACTCTATATGGAACCAATTAGCTTTCATATAAAACCTATTTGGTTCCCTATAGGCTCTACCAAAATCACGCTGAAGTAATATCCTTGATTTAGCTTTAGGAGGTTTCAATTTGTACGATAGGTAAACCAAATCATGATAGGAAAAAGCATCTGCAGCACACTGCCCATGCTTAGCCACATGGTCGGGAGAGGATACAAACATTAAGTCTATGAGTGATGGGATGGAATTTGGAAATAAGTGAGTAGCAGAGAGAGGAAGTATGTGCAGACCAGCTGATTCAACGATGTCTTTTAGCCGGTTAGCTCTTGAATCATTCTTAAGAAGGCATGTGTTAAAGTCGCCCATTATTATAGAGTGGGAATAGATAGGGGTAAGTTCTTCTAGCAACTGCTCTAAGGAGGGAAAGTAGTTGACGTGTAATGATGGACTATAAAAAACTCCCAAGAGTAATTTTGTGTTAGAGAACAGAACTTCAATAAAGAGATACTCTGCCTCACTTCCGGGTTGAGTGATTTTTGATGTATGAAGGATAGAAAAAGGGATATGTGCGCGCAAGTAGATGGCAACGCCACCTCCACGGGAGCAGCGATCGTGACGAATCAAGTGGAAGCCTTTAAGAGCATAGCTTGTAGAAGGAAGGCAGGGGTGTAACCAAGATTCTGAAACCAAAACTGCATGTATGTTGTTGCTATCAAAAGAACTTACGAGGTCGGGATAATGAGCTGGAATACTCTGGGCATTTAAGTGACAAACATTGAAATTCTTTGGCGAATTTGGCAACTGTTCGTTTAACATAGTGTGTAACGAGTGAAAGCTTTCGTAACTATCGTCGCTATTTAATTCATCTGAACTACTGCAAGATAAATATGGCAAACTGTCATCATTACTTTTCTCTGACATCTGGCAATATTAATTTGTGCGTATGGCGTATATATACAAATAAACAAACAAAAAAAATACCTATTTAAAAACTAGTAAAATATCTGGGCGCCTCTATACACCCACCAGCTTTTATACTTAATTAAAAAGTTACAATTTTATTTATACCTAACTTAAATATAACAAAACAAAAACAAATATAAATACTAAGCTCATATAACCGAAAATACTAGAAAGAAACATTATTAATTACCTATTATGTATACATTATATGAATAATATTACAACACAATGTTGTTACAACGGCTAGTTTGACCAGACTAAAATCTAAACACATCAATAGGTCTATGACAAAAGAGTTAATGACTATTAGGATCAATAGTACCTATATTTAAAACATAATTTTACTTATTCAATTTTATAGACTGATGTATAGAAAAATATTTCAAATGACCCTTATTGCATTATCATAAAGTACAAAGTGATCGGGAACATCTAGCATTTATAAAATAAAGTGGCAAGCGGCGTCGTGCACACGAAAGGAGATAAGGAAACCTGCCTATAGAAAAAAACATTGCGAGTCGATAATCCTTCCAGCAACGTGATAAAATCTAAATTTGATCGACCTACCCGTGCCATTTTTGCAAGTTGTTCACGCTGCAAGATGTAACTACGCTGTTACAAGTCAGTGGCATACTGAATCTAGTAATGCATACTACATTTTGCGAGTTACGATTGTGAAATTGTAGTTAGATACATATGTTAGTTATTTATTACAGTGCAATAGTAGTAATTAATTGCTTATTAGGTCAAACTAGTTTAAAGTATGACTGATATGTGGTACCTATACGTTAACTTAACAAATATTAAAACTATGGATTTACTTTCGAGTTGCCCTCTTCGGTTTCGCCGCCTGTTTTTCGTCGGCGACGGCAAGCTGCACGCTCTGCACAGGCTCGGCGGGCCCGGCCTGCGCGGGCCCGGGGACCGCGTCCAGTTCAGGCAGGCTCTCGGCTTGGTAGACCTTGCCATCCGGTGCAAGAATATTCACAGTGCCATCCTTCGTCCAACACTTTGTGATGCCAAACCGCTTTCTAGCCTCCAAGAAGACACTATGACGGGTCCTAGTAAGGAACTCAGACTGAGTAACTCCAGAACCCTTCAACTTGGTTTTAGAAAACCAGACTTTGTCGCGCATAGTAACCTCACGGAATTTGACTATGACTGGCCTGGTTTTTTTGTCGGATGGGCGACCCAGCCTGTGACACCGACTTATAGTGGAGGATGAAAACTCTTGAATCTTCAACTTGTCCGAGACCAGAGTGCCAACCACATGTGAGAGATTTTCGGCTTTATCTTCAGTGATGCCATGGAACAATATAATCTTGCGCCTACGCTGCATCTCCATGCGGTCCATCTCTCTAGCCAGATACACAATCTGTTTTTGCATCATTTCGAGTGCGGAGTGTGTGAATTTTTTGAAGTTGTTAAACTCCGTAGCGAGTGAAGCCGTGGAAGCTGAAGGGGGAGCAGCCTTCTGCTGCAGGTCGCGCTGGAACTCCGCCATCCGAGTGTTAAACATCTCCGTCATGTTTGTGAACGACTCCTTTAAGGATTCCATGACGTATCTAGTACTTCAGTGTTATAGTGAGACACAGTTAAGTTTTAGTTTTTGCTTGTGCTACGAGTAATTGTGCGAAATTTTTATAGGAGATTTGTTGCTGGTAGGTGAGTCGAGCTTTACATGTAATTAACACACATAAATATCACTTTTACTATTTTTAAATTATATTTAATAACAGAGCTTTAGAAAAACGTATCACTTATCTCACACCTACCCTCAATTATTTTATTAGTATGTATAGACAGACAGCTATCTTGGATATGGTGGATGGATTCAATAAGCTGTTAGCACTTACTCGTACTTAGTTGTAATCGGCAAACCAGCGTACAAATTTCGCGCCAGATGTCGCTGCTGCAGACGAAAAGACAATTTATTTTCTCGCTCAGTCACGTAAACGAACTAAAACCTTCTGCGACATCAGCAAATCAAATGAAGCCGCTAAAATTCATTTTCATTGACTTATTTTTCGCTCCGCTGTAGTTTTTCCATTTGGTAGCAATAACAACAGTATCGTTCGACGTTTTCCAGATACGTATACGGTTCGTATTCCTGGAATAAACGACGCCGATAATGCCCCATTTCAAAGAAAAATGTTACTTTCAAAGCCAGGCGTTGTGCCATAGCGTAGATTTTTCTTTGGTTCACTTTTATTCTGATCGCTAGAAAAATATTTTCACCTACATTTTTCAATACAGGAGATTTATTGTAACAGGTATGTAGCTTAGTTTATAGTCAATTGCGGTGACCATCAATAGAAGTGTTCATGGCCGTGCGCACTTTACTAATAGACCGAAAGTAGTTGGTGTTACTATTAAAACAAAGTACTTAACTTACGAAGACCTTAAGCCGGCCTATGCGAAAATCTAAATATTAAAAGATTTTATACTCGTACTTATTTCATTTATGGACCGGCAAAAATTAAAATATAATATTTCATGGAAACTCAAGGCTTCAGCTAAAATACTGCAACCGTGGTCTACACGAATGTACACAGGTGCATGGAAAGTAGGAGCGCAGAGTAGCTAAGTACAATCAGGTGCAATACAGTCTCGGAGACTCGGGAGGGCAGGTAAGCGGAAAAGCGATAAACAGTCTATATTGAAATAAGTTGCAGGCTGGTACAATATGCGTCTGCATCGCCGCTGCCAGGACGGCGGCGGCACCCATACATATCTCGATGTTAAACTAAAGGAATACATAGACAGCTGTGCTTTATGTCAATGTACATTACATACTATATAAGTATACATTTATAATAATAAATGTATTATTTTAGAATTAGCTATTCATTCAATGATCAATAGCTAATCCCATATACATATAAATGTTTTGTAGCTTTATATTAATCAATTAAGAATAGCATTATCTCTTTTCTTTTATAAGTTACCTAGACTTTCGTTAAGCGTGTCCAATCCCCTCATAGCGAAATAAATAGTTTGACTTTGACTTCGACTCTATCTGTGGCTGTGGGAGTTCTAGAGACCAGTGCCTAACAGGCCGTCTATGGATTATAACTTAGCATTTTTAACCTGAAAAAAGTGAGTGTACACACTTTCGTATGCATTTTCTATTGCCTGGTTGTATGTATGTAAGCTGAAAAGTAAATCTATTGCGTTCTTGTAATTTGTTTACCTCCACATTATTTCACAACAGGTACTACAATTCCGCGTGTTCTTCCGCATGCATGAGGCTCGTATCATTTGCGAACTTGCGGAGTCGCGGTCACACGGCCGATGTACGGCCGGGGTTATGGTCCGTGTAACGATTGCACGGTAATTTGGTACTGTATTCGCGACCTCTGGTACCAGTGGTTGCCGTATTACCCTATTAGCCTCGAGGAATACGTTTTACGGTGGTTGACGAGTACCGTAATCATTGCCCACTTCGAGGAAAGTTTTGCACCAGTCGACAGTCGACAGGGGTGTAATATTGATTGAATTAAATTGGATTTTAACTTTGATGCATATTGCTCGACTAGTACTTATTTTTATTCATTTAAATATTTCCCCTAACTGTGTATCCGTCTATATTATTTAAAAAAAAACTATGGTTATTTTGATATATTCGCTTTTAGCGATACCACTGCCCGAAATATAAATTATTTTTTAATGTAAGTATGGGTAATTTTGTATAACTTATGAATATTTGGGAGTTCTAAATTGACTTATATAAAGCAACTAATAATTTATTTAGTTATGTTTATAACTAAAGTGAAATATAATATAGGATTAGCTATCAATCCTAGAATTATAATAACTTTATACTTTATACTTATAGTTGGCTCCTGCCATAATTTTCCTATTATATCGTACCACATTGTCAGCTAGCTACATTAGTTGCTACTTATGTACACAGCTTGAGATGCAACTCGCTTCGCAAGAATAAAACAAAAAAGCTCTCTTGACTGTAATTACGTCAAATTACAACAATAATATAATTGTGCTTCTGTAACCCTGTGATACTGTAATCACTGCACTTGTGCCCGTCGCATTCAAACGAGGCCCCATTACAAACTGGCAGAGTGGCAGCCCTATTGGGTTCGAGCTACTACATCACGGTTTTTACTCTATTAGCTACCTACATGAAGTGTTTAACGTGATGCATTTTTAAGAAGCTAATGTCGACATTAGCTGTTCATATTTTTTAATCTATGCTCTTCAGTTCACATTCACATTACAGAGCCCCAGACATTGACACTTATAATACCACCACCACCATAACCCTTTCTTTGTCCCACTGTTGGGCACGGGTCTCTCAGAATGGGAAGTATTAGGCTTTAGTTCACCACGCTGACCAAGTGCGGATTGGCAGAGTTCACATGCATTGAGAACATTATAAGTACTAATAATACAACCTTTTACAAATAATAATAGTTTCTAAGCACAAGAAGAAGAATTCATCCAGAATTGATTACCAAGTAAAAAAGAGAACAAAATATAATACCTATTATTGCAAATGACACATTTGTTTGACATTAGAATAATGATGTAAGAATACACGCTTACCTACTGATGCGAAACTAAGCAAAATGTACACCAATTTGATAAGATTTAATGCGGCACTTTCAGAGCGCATATAACATGTACTGTTTTCAATGCATTTTCTGCCGAAGGAGCTTTCATCGTTGTGCATTCATAAATATACACAGCTTTTTGTAGGCCGCGCGAAAAACAATAGTCAACAGAGAATGGAATGCCTAATGAGTGCTTTTTTAAACAGAATAGCGGTATCTTTTCGATGTTAACATAAATATAGGTCATTCTAACTAGAGCTGATCTAAAGGTCAAAAATGTGAGCACATATCGCCCTCGGGAACCCAACTTGACCAACTTGAGTTTGATTTCGTTTATCATTAAAAATATACTTTTTTTTTTCAAAAATGATTTATTCATTAGTACCTGTTTCACCTAGTAGTAAGGCTTTAAAAATGAACTAATTTCACTTTGAATGCAAATAATTAAAATGGTATCTGAGTAAATTGATGCGAAGTTAAACGAGGAAACAAAACAGCTTAATTGAGACTACGAAAGCGCCGACAAACTTTGTCAGGTAAAGTTTGTTGGAGAACTTAGGCAATAAGTTGCTTCTGAGATTGTTTAATGTTCTTCATTAGTTTTATAATAATTAAATTTCATCTTAGCAATTTATTTTGTAGGTCAGTGACAGCCACTGGCTATCGAACTCACCTCTCATTCGAGGGGTCCGGGTTCAAGTCCAAGCGGCACGCGCTACTGACTTTCCTAAGTAATGTGCGTCTAAAGAAATAAAATGTCACCCGCTCTAACGGTGCAAGAAAACATTGCGAGGAAACCATAAAGTGGGACAAAGATAAAGCTTTTGATTGGTTGGTTATTATCAAACCATGACTGACACCGTTGGTATAGTGGTCCCAAAAGTGACTGCAAATTTTAGCTAGTGGATAACTATTAACTAATAACTATTGTTGTTTTTTTTTTAACTTGAAATACCCGGTAACTGCTCGGGATAAAAATGGATGTCCTATAGGTAACTATAACACACCTTTGCCAACCCCTTCGATGATAGTTCTCACCTATATTTCCAATAGTTTAAACGAACATATTCATTAGAATAACGTAGAAATACATAAATAACAACCTTGAAATTAGGTACACACCTACTCGTACTTGTTATATGTATATATATATATGTTTAAAAAAAAGGACGAATATTTTAAAATATGATTTTTCTAAATTCAAATGACATTGCTGCGCGAATTCTCTCGGAATTAAGTACCTATCTACCACTTTTAAACATCTTTATAATTATAGGTTCGAGTGCATAACGAGACTCGGTAAAACCACATTTCTAATAACTAACCGAACACATCCAAGCCGCAAGAAGCTCACGTTCAGAAAACCAAATAAGGTCTCTCGAGCTTGCTCAGAGATGTTTAACCGGCAAAAAACGCATAGAGTAGGACTGCGTACAGGTAAATGCGGACGCAACCGGTCCAGAGGCTTGTATTAACGGAAATTGCTTACCAAATTACAACCTATACCGCTCCAATCTAATCTCGACCGTATTGCAATACTTCAAGTTACTAATTTGATCAATATTAGATCGTCCCAACGGTTTTGCGTGCACTACATTCCCGCAGCGCATTTTAATGGAGTTAAACATGCATCTTGTAGAGCGAGCTTAATATCTCAAAGGAATATGATGACTCCTTAATTTTACAAGCGATTTTTTAAACTTCTACTTTGAATTTGAATTAGAATTGTGTGTGTGTGTGTGTATTTGTGTGTGCATGTGAGATGATGAACAGATGAGATTTAATTGTACATATTGTATTTAATAATGAAGACAGTTTGTATAGATTTAATTAACAATTTTCGTTGGCAGTTACAAATACAAACATTTTGAGTTGGAGCTACGAGTAGTACGTAAGTAACCCTTTTGAGAACAAAGATGCGAAATTAATAACGCGTAATTTGATACGTTGGTAATTAGTAACGTCACGTCACGACGAAGGCGACATCAGCGTCATGGAATATTATTAGAACATACATTTACTTTAATTCCTTACATACTTACTACGAGATTCTACTGAATTGGCGCCAACCATTTTGCGCAACATGCGGATTAAATTTGTGAGAATCTCCTTTTGACAGTGGCCAGTAATTGACCCGGAACTCAATTTCCCTCCCCCATGGTAGAGTCTGAGCAGGTCACCTGCAAGCGCCCGGTAACTAGATTAGTGGAAATCCATCCCATCTCCCCGTAACCAGTGCCACTTTAGTTACTGAGTGGACAGATTTCACGATCTGCATTTATTAAGTACAATCTTCAATTAGTTAACAAGTATTTCAAAGTAACAATTATTTCAAAGTGAAGCGCTCATAGCCCTAGCATATCCTAAGCCCGCATCGATTATTCGTAATCGAATCGTATTTTTAATCGATTCCATTGATCTACTAAATCTTAATCTTGCTCGGATTCTGTCTGATGAAACTGCGGCTGAAGCTAGATGGTTAGCTGTTATCTTTAACTTGTCGTTGAAATAGGCTATTCTTTTATTATTTTAGTTTATTGTTAAAAAAATAATCAATTATAAAAAAATATCTCATAGTCGTAGAGAAAAAGTTCTGCTCGGACAACGTATTAACGCGGGCGGAGCCGCGGATGAAGTTAGTTAATCTAAGAGCTCCTCTTCTAGGTTACCGACACACTGGCGACCTCTCTCGTGTTGCACGTGCGACAGTGACCACTTATTCTTATTAATTCGTTGTGCGTTACGCCAACATCTATAAAAATAATGAAAGTAGAAACAGCATAGCGTGTCACACATTACGCAGATACGATAATATTTTATCTGCGTATAAAAACTTATCTTATCTGAAAGTATCACACACTTCGCAGATACGATAATATACGAAATGACACATTCACGCGGAATCCTTCAAACTGGCTACACTTTTTTTTGGTGCGGATCGTATTATACAGTATGATGAATTCTGATACAAATGCCATTAATATGGCAATGAGTTCGCGTTTATTGCTTTTTGATTTATTAGACAGCTCCTCAGAAGAGGATTATGATTTTGAATTTGATGCCCGTGTTGCGTTACAATGTACTAAAAGGCGAAAAATTTGGGTGGAAAGGCGTATAAAACTTAAAAATGATCGAGGTGAATTTAATCTCTTCAAGGATTTTATTTTATTTTAATTTTATTTTATTAGACACGCCAACAACGTTACATACATAACATTTACAGATAACATATCAGAGGTATAGGATAGGTATGAACATCAATTACAGGCATGTACAACATTCACACTAATGCAGAATTATTACAGTACCAAGCAATAATATTCTTAACTCATTACTTAAAATTAACTTCTTACTTAACGCGATAAGAATACATATTAATTTTAATTTATTTCATTAATACAACCAAAACTACAAAACTTATAAAACTACAAAAATTATAAATGAAAAATGAAAACATCAAAACATCTAGTTAAGGATCTATCAGATAACAAATTTACCATCTATTTCCGAAAACCAAGGGCGACATTTATGGCGATTCATGACTTGATCAAAGCTAGCAACCGACATTTCAGTAGGTATATATCAAAGTACAGTAGGTACTTGAACCGACATGTCGACACATGTCAGTTTCCCCCCGTCCGCCTCACGGCATACCGCGCCGCCTCAGTGCAAAACAACCTGCATAAAATCTGTTGCATCGGCAGATGTTATCTGCCCATCTGTTGATATATGTCGGTGCCGACAGATGCTTGACGGTAAAATATAAGTGATCTGCGTAGTGTGTGGTGCTCCTTGAGTTTAGTATAGAGACCGATATGGACAGATATGCGCTCAGATACAGATATCTTACCGCATCTGCGTAGTGTGTGACACGCTTAAGTATATAAAATGTGCTAAATATGCGGATTGTTAAAGACTCTAGGGGTTTTCGCTTAAATCTTCGTCCCACTGCTCGCTAGACGTCTCACAGCTCAGTTGACATTGACACTGACAAATGTTATACGACGTGACATGGACGTGACCTTACGAGCCCAACAAATAAATTATAAAGACTATCCCTATGTTTTTATTGAAGTGCTACACGCACATGGAGATTGCTTTTACCGTACGTTACAATTACAACATAACACTCAGTCGTATTTTCGAAATCACCCTTGACCGAAATGAAATGAAATAGCATGTACATTGACTTTGTGTTAGCAAATAAAAAGTTGTATATATGAGTCGCTAGATGAGATTGTGGCGCGTCTTATGTTTATGTATAACCGAACCAACAATGGGCTACATCCCCAACTAACTGGGATAGCGCCGCTGCATGCGCGCCCATACCTAAGGCGGTTGGACCTTCTTCCCCCGACCATCTGGGGGACCATCTATCAACTAACGGATGCAGTTCAGCGCTTGCGGTACGCGTGCGGAACAACTCACCGGCTCACACGCTCAACAGCAGGTATGTCACCAACGGGGTTCACCCCTGCAGCAATTTCTTCGATAGAAGGATCTTCCTTACATCCGAATTTTCTCACACAGTAGCGCCCAAAGCGCCGCGAAATAGGAGCAAAGGTTTCGTTCATTCAAATAGTATGTTTTTGGCATGATAGTAAAATTAATGCGTATAATGTAGATATTAACAGTTCACAAGCATGAAATATAAGACAGATTAAATGATGTGAAAAACTTACTCTTTTTCTACAACAATAAATGACAAATCGGCGCTCCCGACATTGCCTAAACGGTCTATTTTTTGTAAGAAAAAGGAGCGTTAAGAAATTGATGACGTGCCGCTTTCTGAAAACAAAAGGCTTTTTCGGCCGGATTTGTGACTTTTTTGTGGATAATTACACCAACATTTTTATTTTCAGATTGAATCATGGAAGTGTTTAGAGATCCGTACAACAGTTTCTATCATGGTTTCTTAAGACTTTATTAAATTAGTATGTAGTTAATTATTGTCAAAACAAAACTGGTGAAAAGTGGCTCTACCTACTCCTTCGGGGAAATACAAGCGTGATGTTATTTTATGTTATATTATGTAACAAGCATTCTCGCAATTTTTCCTACTTAACATATCATTTGTTTTGCAGTTTTTTTATTAAATTTTAATTATACAACTTTTTTAGCAATGAAAATGTTCTTCATTCAAACTGTCGAGATGAAACTCTATAATTCGACCGTTTGCACATAATCTAATAGGTATCATACAATTTATTAAAATCATCAATAAATCAATACGGAACAGTTTTTTATTTTAATAAAATTCTGATGAGGATACTGTACATAAGCACGACATTTCGTCGCAATTAATTTCAAAGAACAAAAAAAGCTATTATGTCTTGGCTGCATCGTGGCTTCGTTTCAACAAAAAAGGATGCAAATATAGGCTCTTTGTAAATTAACCCCATTTCAGCCATTTTTTGTCTTCCTGACCACCAAATATATTAACATTTATTCTGTTAAGTCTAACGATTCTGACCTTAATGATTCCCCACTTTGTTTCGATGATTACATGTTAATTATTGATGTATGATGTCGAACTGTTTACAAAGAGGTAACTGGCTGGTTGAGCTATGGTAAGGCTCGCAGATTGTAGTAGGGACTGGTATAATGACGTATCACAGAATAATAGTAGTACAAGTAGTTGTATGAAGAATAAATTTCAAACAATGAAATAAGGGGATCGCGGACGGCGTACCGTCGCGCGCGCTGTTGTAGGCCGAGAGACGGGAGCCTGCCATCTACATTTTAAGCCGACCACACACGCAAGATGCAGTAGGGGGTGCTCACACATTCGCACGAACAGTAACTAAGTGATTAGCTATTATAACAGGGTCTTATTGCTTGCAATGCTATGCAAAAAAATATCTTATGTTTTTTTGTCATATTGATTAAATATTTATTCAGATTTACCAGCGGGGGTCAACTCTAGTAACCTATATGTAATTAAGGCCGTTAATTAAAATTCGAGTGGTCCGCCCTTGAAAAACGAATCTGCCATATTCGTTAGCACGCCTGTCCCGTTCATGAATAATTCACGTCCACTCGTAAGACACAATTATTCAGTGTTCCCATGTCATTTTTCGTACTACCCACACTGGAATATCGGCTGTTGCACACAGAAAACATTACGAAAGAATTATTTAGATACAATATCGGTCTGTCAAAACGTTTTCACATGAGGCGTGTATAACTTTAAAGCATCTTGAATGTCTTTGCATCAGGCAATTCACAGTATGAGTGTGCTTTTTAAAAGAAGTAAGTAAGTACTAGGAGGAATATAACCAACAGAGGCCCACTATTAAGCTTATAGACTATTCATAATCATAACCTACCACCCAGCGGTACAGTCAATTACACAGCGGTGAAAGCCCAGTGGCTGTCAGTCGTGTGGTCCGGATTCAAATCAAAGCTACGCTAAGGCTAAAGCTGTAACCCGTAGACTTCCCACTGCTGGGCACGGGTCTTCCCCAGAGACAGCTGCGGAAGGTTTAGAGCATACTTCTCCACGCTGCTTCAATGCGGATTGGTGGAGGAGTTAGTGGCCAACCCAGAGTCGAATGTTGTCAAGCCACCCGAAGGTCTTCGACAAGGCTTAACGATTGCTTTCACCAAAGAAAACGAGTATTTCAAAAATAGAGCTCCTGAGACCTTTGCAATATTATCGATCGATTGATAAACTCGAGCCACGAAACTAAGAGCGTTTCAGCCAGAGCCTAATTTAAGAAGATTCTAGAACTTCCGGATAAAGTTAATCCGGGCGCGGGAATGTGTCGCGTGGCTGCGGAAGCCCGCCAAGTTTGCGCCCATTTGTTCGGGTTCCCTGGGACTCAGCCGGTTTCTATTCTATTTTTAATTAAAACTTAATTCTGTCTGCTCGTCTTTATGGAGCCCTGTCATGAAGTTTACCCCGCAAAGTAAGCTCTTGGTCCACTTATTTTTACTTGAATTCTTATTTTAAACCATCCGTTGATGGTAGAGGTAATTCTACCATCTACCGAGGCGGAAAGCTAGTAAGTAATAAATAACTGTGGCCAACTTCACACGCCATTAGCATAGCATAAAGAAGTCGCTCCCTCCTTATACTATGCCATTAGGTTAGGTTAGGTTAGACACCATATGATTCCATAGAGACAGACAGATTATATCTGATTATTCGATTGCATATGAAAAAGACATTTAGTTGTCCCTGGAATTTGAATCCTGGACTTACCGTAAAACAGCCACTTAATAATAATACGAGTACTTAACCACTTGGTTACCTGAATTTGCGTGCGTGTTACATCGTATTACATGAATCCGCTACAAATGGCGTATATTTGTTGTGGCTCTATATAAATAATCCTGCACAGCGATTTGTCAGGCCTCGGTAGAAATGGACACGGCTTATGAGGCGCATGATACTCCGTTATCCCCTAAATTTATGGTGCTCGTCACTCACACATAAATGTTGTAAGATTTTGGACTGGCGTTTTATCCTGAGGCTGCAAGAATTGTGGTATTGAGCTATGGTTGTCATTCATAGCCGAGGCCTCAAACTGGACTTCATCATCGCTTTGACTGGACCTGCTTGATAATATTTCATCGTTGTTCGTCGCTTGTAGTAATTTTTGAATTCATCGGATTCACTTGACAGCTCTTATCATACTGAAATGAAATGAAATAAAATAATTTATTTCGCTTTGTACACGCTTAACGAATGTCAAAAAATCTAACTTTCTCAGTATCTAATTATTGTGTTATATTGATATGATATTACGAGTACTTCAGGTCAACAATTCTCATTACTCTGAGCTTTAAGCACAAATTAATATTAGGATTATTAGTTCTATTTAAAAAAACTGAAATTATAATTTGTATTTTGTTACTTTCAGGTAATTGGATTTGTCTACTGCGCGTGTAGGTACAGTAAAGTATATTTGTGTAACCTCTTACCTTTGACATGAAGCTATTGTAATAATATCTTACTATAAGAGAACCCTTACAAGGGGTTCCGCATCATACACTCAACAGCGGACATCCTGATATTTAATTACCTTTATGAAAGGTGGGTGTTGAATTGCCCTTCTAATTTGATGCTTCGGTAAGTTTTCGGTCGGCTTTTTGACAAGGAACACATTATCGTGTCGAAAGCACTGGTCGAAAGACAATCGACAAGTTCTACGAATAAGCGCGATCGAAGGTTAGATTTATATTATTATGTAAGGGATAGGATAATATTGGAAGGGAATTTCATTCCGCTTTTCGAAGACAAGAAGACTTTTTACTTAACATGGTACCATTCTGCGTGTAAAAATAGATTTTTAATCTTTGAGTTATCAGAATCTCGCTTTCCGGGTCAATGCACAATATTATTCATTGAAACCAGTATAGTAATATTATTATAGAACTTGATATAGGTATACAGGTACTAACTAGTACTTAGACTGAAGTCTGTAGAATGGACTAACCATCGATCATACCCCCTTATCTGTTTCAAGTGCCTGCGGCGTCGCAAGCCCAGACATTCATTATTTCTAACATTTAATGTCAGACTGATGTTAGATAGGCATGGATGTAGATATCTGGCGTAACAAAGAAACCATATTTAAATGTCAATGAACAATAAAGCATACATTATAAAGTTAGATACTTTAATACAAACCCAGGCTAGTTAAATCTGGAATTAAATAAATTTTAGTCAGGATTAAATGAACACTTCCGTTCAATGGATAATGCGTCATGTAACGAATAACCGAATTTTATTATAAAAAAATATTCCTACAAATTATTAACCTATATAAAAACCGATATCGTAGATCATCTCAGACAGATTGTACTTCTGCACTATTAAGTATTCTGTGCTTCTGCAACAATGTGGTACGAAAGCGTTAGGGTTGTCACTTCTGCAACAGTAAGATTACTAACAATCTAAGCAGAAATCCTATACCGTGGCGCGATAGCTTGTGGTGACGTCATTAATAAAGCTTACCGAGTTTCCCGCAAGCAATATTTGCTATATCATAAATAATGGCCGCTTATTAAACTGGGTTGGAATAATCAATGAATTAACGATCTTAATATCGCTATGCAAACACCTGTTCCACCCCTTAGAATAATAAGATTCAGTGGAGTTCCCCCTTAACTTGGAAGAGAGGCGCGTGAACCTTCACTTGACTCCTTAAGGGCCGTCGATACAACAATCTGAATCTTTCAAAAGGATCATCCGACGTTTTCGTATACGTACATCGTTGGCATTGTAGCATAATTTTGTGTGTTATATTTTTAAAACAAAACTTCTTAGTTATTTCGAAAGATTTCGATTTTCACGACACCAACCATCCGCTGTTTACTGTGACAGACCTTCAACAAATTGCTCCAACTCAGCGGTCACAGATGCGTTGCTGCCCTTGACAACTAGTGGTTCAGACTGGTCTTAGGTTTACGGTAAAAACCCTACGTTTGCATTCAGAATGCATGGCATAAAATATAATTCCCTATATATAATTCCCTAGTGAAACCCCATATTGAATACCTTACTGAGATATGGGGCTGTGCAGCAAAAAGTAATTTACAACCGCTACAGAGAACACAAAACAAGCTAGTAAAAGTGCTCTACCGGTTAGACTTCTTAACACCTACTAAAGACGTATACAAAAAGACAAAACTATTAAATATAAGACAACTATATATATACAAAATATGTATTCTTGTAAGAAAAATACTAACAAAAAACCTACAATCCCAGTTAAATTTTAATCTCAGAGTTGCCCACAAATATAGTAACCGTAGAAAACAAACTAGGCCGCTGCAGCTGCCTAAAATACGTACAAATTATGGCAAGTCTAGCATAACTTATGAAGGTGCAAAAATATATAACGACTTGCCAGAGAGTATTACGAATGTACACACTTTTGGTAAATTCAAGCTCCTACTTAAAAAATACGTGTTCAACGAAACTGAGTAGATAAAAAAAAAAAAAATAATATACATACATATACCTATAATAATAACATTATAAATAGTAAAATAAAAACACTCAAATACTTATTAATAATTTTAACACAACGCACTAACACACACACAACACACATACATACACATACACACACACACATACACACACACACATATATACATACACACACACACATATACATACACACACACACGCACTCAAACGTGCATAAGTTCTACATAATATTGTATTTGCACTGTACATTTTTAGCCGAACTATCTGTACTACCCACCTAATTTAAGTTTCTCATTTTAAGTGACTTTTACGAAATGTATGTCTTATGAGAAATAAATATTCTTTAAACCGAAAATGGTTTTGTGCACTTACCATGCGAAAGAAAACTTACTGTAAGATGAAACCGCTTGAACCAAGTGTAGACGATGTCCCGTACAGTCGTTGATTTTCTTGTTATTTTTAACGAGAATCCAAGGCGCCTTCTACGTGTATGGGATTGCCAGGAGATCTATTTTTTAATCGTTCGCCTTATATCGAGCTCGACTGCGACTCATTTGCGTTCGATACAATTCGTACTGCTTAGTTTGCTCGCTTCACCAGACTACTCGTTACATTCGAGTGAACCGAAAATACTGAATTGCTCCTATCGATTGAGAAATTACTCGTAATTTATCGCTCGAATCAAGGCGAGCGATTCAAAAACAAATCTCCAGGACATGCATAGCAGATGTGTTTGTGTTGTTACGGTTCTTTAGTTTTGTCGGACGGATGTGATATAATGATCGTCGACTCAAAGATTCGTATAGGGGATTGTTGAAGACCTGAAAGTTAAAAGTCTTAAAAAAGGGTTCAAACAATATACTAGCGTGCTGCGATTTTACTGTAAATGTGTGTTAGTGCACACAGTCTGCGGACAAGGCCAACTTATCTCTATAAAAGACTAATGCATCGATGGATGGATAATGTAGTATTGCTCGTTTGCTATTCTCTCAAAGAAACATGTGAACGAAACAATGTTCTTGAAGAACGCATACAAAAGTTTCGATATTAAGGCGAGATTGAAACTCGAGCATTGTATGCCTTTGTGAGACTTTTGACTGTTTGATGCACACACCAACAATACTTTATTGTTCGTTGCTTCCATTTGTCGACAAAGGAATCTTTCGATAATTGCATTCTGGTTTTATTCTATTATTTTTCGGAATCCAAAGCGGAGGTATTTGTTGAATTTTGTATGCGCACATAAAACAAAATTAAATGTTGATTCGCATTATTGGTATACTCAATTAATTAGATGATTTTTAAGGTCAATGCATCAACTTAAACTTATTTAACGATAAAACTTTTTTTAAACCTAGTAGGACTCTTCAACTATTTCATCGTCTACGCAAATACTTCAAAAAATCAAACTTGATTTGTCAAAGCTTAGAAAAATTTAGAAAGGTTAGAATGGATTAAAGTTGTACGTAGTACCTATATTCATTTCTCTGTGATTAAAGGTTGCGAAATCTTCAATAGCTTCCACCATAGCCGAAGAGTAGGTAATCTATTAAATTATTATCCATAAATGAATGAAATTGTTATCCATGAATGAGATTGAATGAATGATTTGAAAGGTGGTAGAGCCTATAGGGAACCAAATAGGTTTTATATGAAAGCGAATTGGTTCCATATAGAGTTCGCCCGGGGCAGTACCACCGCCCGCCACGGTACCTAGTACCATTTCTGCCGTGTAATAATTGTTTTTAAAGCAATTGTGGTCCGGTTGGAAAGGTGTGGATTCCGGTTACACTTCTTTAGAGGCGACCATCTTAGTCCTCAAGGGTAGCAACACATCTGTGACTAACTTAGCACGAGACTCCTACTAACAAGTACTAACTGGACTATTACTAACACCAACTAACAGGACTAACTATCACTAACAGTCCCCAGTCCTCATACCTACTAACGAACTGACCAACTAATGTTCTAATTAACTTTCTCAACTAATTGGACTAACCATCCCAGTCCCTAATTGAGTCTTATTCAAAGTCAGTCACAGTTGTCATGGGCGGCAGCGGATGGGTGGTGCTGCAAGCTCGTTTGCTATCCTGTATCCATAAAAAAAAAAAAAGACTCCTACTAACAAGTACTAACTGGACTATTACTAACACCAACTAACAGGACTAACTATCACTAACAGTCCCCAGTACTACCATACGTACTAACGATCTGACCAACTAATGTTCTAATTAACTCTCTCAACTAATTAACTAATTGGACTAACCATCCCAGTCCCTAATTGAGTCTTGTTCAAAGTCAGTCACAGTTGTCATGGACGGCAGCGGATGGGTGGTGCTGCAAGCTCGTTTGCTATCTTTTATCCATAAAAAAAAACGGAAGTCGAGTAAGTACTGAGTTCACTTTATCAATCTATGTCAAGTGATTTACCAGTCACATCTGCCATATTTTCTGATAGAGAAGCTCTAAACTGAAATGTTCAACCTACCTTTGTAGGCTTCCGTATTTTGCGTGAAAATATCTCGTAAAAGTTGCGCAAAAACCGCAAACTAGTTGTGATCAGTCTGCAGCACTCGCTCGGGGAACTACGTTAGCTGGACTTTTAAATGTCGACCACGTCATTAAATGGGTAGATGGGGATTCAAACGATTTTTAAACGAAAAGAAAAAAAATGTTTGGAATCAAGCTTCCATGCGTAGTTTTCGAATTCGATCTAAAGCTTTGGAAGTTGCGTGGCTTTAATTGTGTTTTCGCTATCACGTTTACACACTATCGATAGTTATAGAATTTTGTGTAATACCTAGTTTCCTTTCAAATTTGCCGTTTTGTGGTTTTAAAATAAATAAAAATGTTTTGTTATCAATCAGACAGGTATACCTACCTGGTACTTTCGAGTGGAAAAATATATTTAACAAGCTCTTGCCCGCAAACTTCGCTCGCGTTAAAAAAGCTTATGACACTCGGTAACTATGTAGCTTGTAGCCTACCTAGCCATTCTTACTTGAAGCATATCCATCCATAATTCAGACACTGCTGGACATAGGCTTCCATTAGCAAATACACCCAGACTCTTCGATTACCTACTCTTCGAATACCTAGGCTTCCCGTAGTTTTCATTTATCATATTAAGTCATCAGTCCACTTAATCGACCTTGATGTAGCATAATATTTGATTAAAAAAGGTTATAGTGAGTCAAATATAGACCTTATACCTATATTGTGGCGGACTTTATTTTAGATCATTTAAAGGGGAACAATTCCGTCATACAGTTATACGTTTACGCAGCGCACGCAACGGAAGCTCATAAAAGGAATATTTTTCCCATTTTTGCAACATTTTTCATTGATCCTCCGCTCCTATTGGCCGTAGCGTGATGTTGTATAGCCTAGAGCCTTCCTCGATAAATGGACTATCCTACACAAAAATATTTTCATTTTTAATATTAGTTCGAACCAACCAAAGTAAACTCTTCAAATTTATAATATTGGTATACCTAGATATAAAACAGCAATGTTACATAATAATAATAATTGACCAATTCAATTATAATAACTATCTAACTAACTACTTTAACTGTAGTAAATTTTACTAGTGCATAATCCAGTGTGAAACTTCTGTAGGCAAATATTCCACACGGAATAATCAAATAAGTAATATTTTTATATCCTAGCTAACTTTGTTTATACTAAGCTCACCGGGTTTATATGCAATGTCCAATCCAGACACACTCGTGTTGTTAAATGGATCGTCATTCACTGAGTTTTTTTATGAAGTTCACAGGTGTGGTGATGTATGAGATGTAATATCACATTGATTTATTAGGCTGTGGCTGTGTTTCTATTATTTCAATACTTGTGTAATTTTTAAGATGACTTGTATGTCACATTATTTGCATACTAATTATACTTATTATCTTTGACTGCGCCACATCGAATTATTTCGAAAAAATATCAGACTCAATTCGTAGATCTATTATGAAGACACTTTAATTGGCCAGGATCTAGTGCTTTGAATTAATAGATGGTACTATCGTAATAGCAATGTATACTTTTTAATATTTTTCCTACAGCAAATAGTTACCTTGGGTATTAGCTCAATACATCGTTTAATGGCATAAATCTCAGCAGGACTAGCGTTTTTACTTCTTACAAATAGAAGGCATCACATTAACAGGATATAGTTATGGTAGCAATGTGCGGTATAATTTTTCACAATAATGGACACCATATGGGGGTGACGGAAGTAATCGCTCGTCTGTTTCCAATGAAGTCAATTTGCTAATAGCTAGTGAAGCGAAGAATCGATGTTTTATCCGGTGTCAAAATGTTCTACGGGTTGTAAGTTATGATTCAGTAACTTTTCAGTAACGAGAAATTTATGGGAGTTTCATTTTGACAATTCATTAACTTTTTTCAGCTCTGCGTAAATTACACTAACAAGTAACAACAACCGTAGCCACAAACGGCTTAGTTAAATTCGTCCTGCAGAATGTAAGTATGTAATTTATGATTTTCTTTACATGTACTTACATTGACTAGTTCTTAAATTTCTACAGCTTAGGTAACTCTTGGAATGAGTCGCAATCTGATTTAATTTAATGTTAATAAGTTTATATGGGCCTAGTTAAAACTCTGTGAAACTCACGTATTTGAATTATATCAGTAAAGTATTTCGTGCTATCACTCATACCTACGCATAATCTCTTTCAGGAATGAGTAATGTTTTTCTACACTTTTTCAAGTTGGTACGTCAAAAACACTAAAGTAACAATTTTTCAATCGTCATGCTACCTACATCCTTTCACAATCAGGTACAACGGCACACGTTTACCAGGACAAAGGAAAAATGTGATATTTGTGACACAAAGATAGTAATATAATATAAGATAAATCTTTCACCCTGTATAGCCAGTTGACAAATTACCGACATGGCAGTGTATGATAAGTCCAGTTTATTGGGAGCTGCGAAACATTGCTGTACTCTCCTTTTGGGAACGGCAATGCTCTTTTAGCGACTGGAAACGAGTATCAACGTAGCTGGTTGCCGTAAAATTGCTCTGATTCACGAACGGACAATACATTGAATGGGCGCCAAAGCATAATAGTCGACGCGGGCTTCCCGTATAGATTGGGTTTTTGAGAGCTTTAGCCAATTTTAGGATGGGGAAAATTAAATTAGCACATCCAATTACGAATTTGGTCCGAAGATGTAGATAATAGAATAGCGATACTGCAGGCTGAAAATGATACGGATTTTAATGATTAATTTAATATGTAAGTAATAAATGAGAGAAACTATATATTTTCAGGTGCACAATGAGTCAGATGCGTAAAGCTAAAACTCGTCACATAGAAGCACTGAGTGATACCAGCAGCAGTATTACGTATTAAACTATATTACCCTGTGATGTTACCATAGCATATAAATATAAGTATATGTAGATAAATTCCCACTTTTGTTTTGTCTTAAAACTGTAAGCAAGATGTTGACTGTAAAATAAATAAATAAATATAATCATAGAGCAGATTATAAATATGTGAACAAAGAAACAATAGGATTTAATATTTTCTATTGTAATCCAAGCGTCAGGCCTGAAGGCGGCGACCCATGTGCCTACTAGCATTCTATCGGGAGCATCCGGTAGCAAGTCCCGGCAAGTTCCAGTAAATAAATCAGATATCTATATATCGTATTTTCTCGAACATTCTACAACGAACGACGATCCATTGTGATAGAATCATATATCGGGAGCCGCTTTTCAGTAGATCTGAGAGGTTTAGGTGAACCCATTCATTCACCTCAGCTACTTGCTTCGCGAGGGACTGAATAGACTGTACGTGGGATGTAATAGGTTACCGCTTTGTAACCAAATATTTTAGAATCAGGTAGATAAATGTAATATCATGAATATCGGTAAATTATATATAAAGTACAGTAGTTAAAGTACTGGCGAGCTGGCGACCCATAGACAAGATGGCCTTCTAAAAAGAAAGGAAACATCGTTATCATAACCTTCTATGTTTAAAATACCGATGTTTCCTTGATACAATAATTGCTTTGTCCTCCTAAATTTTTCTTGTAATATTGATTGCTTTCTGAGATTTATTAAAATTGTAATTATTGGCTACCGGGTGTTTTAATTTATATTATTTTATAACGGTTAGAAACTTTAAGTTTAGAAGAATCTGATTACCCCACTAAAAGTAATGTGTGTTTATTTTTATTTCAACTACACCAACACTTTTTGCGTCTAATATCAATTCCAAGATTTCACGGACCATTTTGTTTTCATTGCCCGACGGAGAGACAAAAACAGTCTCATTTTCTTAATCCAGTTATACAAACATGCAGGGGAAAAAACAAATTGTCTTTGTCTACCGTCTTCTTTTCTTATTTGTATGGAGGCAAATGCATGGTCGTCAAGTCTAATAGTTTGATCAAACGTAATTCGTGATCGCTAATTATTTACCTCCCACATCATTTCGCGTTCTTACTATATCATAGAGTAAAGACCAATTACACGTTTATAGTCTAACATGCTTGATAGATTGGAGTAGTGAATGTTCCGATATTAAAGAGAGTTGATCAGAACATTAGTTGGTCAGTCCGTTAGTGGGTAAGGGTATGAGGACCGAGGACTGTTAGTGATAGTTAGTCCTGTTAGTTGGTTGGTTTGTTCAGCTACAATAGAGGCATAAGCGGCTTAAAGGAATGAACCCACAATAAGTTTACCAGAGAGTTTACATAACATACAAAGAATAATACTGTCACAGATCATGTAAAGGAAGCATTACATAAACGGTATCATCCCTTCATGAACAAAATTTGTAAATAAAAGAAACTGCAGCGATACTTGGAGAGCTGCGTTATCTCGTAGACGGCAACGCCTGAATGGGGCCATCCGACGTGACGTAGCATTCGAGTATCGCCCCCCTTAATTAGGAGGGACGTTGAGTGGTCTGAAGCGAGCGCACAATGCCTAGGCATGGCTGGCTGAGAGGCTGAGAGGCCGGCCATTGTTCGGGCATCGCTTTCAAAACCACCTGGAATGTAAGGCTCGATATTAGGCTCGATACATAACGCTGATTTTATTAACTTTATAATTTTCTAGTGGACGTCCGCAGCTTCCCTCGCGTGGAATTAGACATAATAATAGATTCTTCTTAATGCGTTAACTTTAGCTCCACAAATTTGTAATGAATCCGTAAATATTAAATGATAAACTTTGAATGCCATATTTATTTATATCTAATCAACAGCCTAAAATATAAATTTTATGCTTCAAGTTCTGAAAATGACAATACTTTCATACAACACTTTTTTTCCAATTAAAAAGTAGCCTATGTCCTTTCTCAGGCTCTAGGCTATCTGTTTACAAATTTTCATTTAAATCGGTTCAGGAGTTTTGTCGTGAAAGCGAGACAGACAGACAGAGCTACTTTCGCATTTATAATATTGTTATGGATTTAACTCTGAGACTCCGATATGGAATGTAAGAACACATAAATTATGTTTCTTTTGTTTGAATTGCTCCTGACTAACTCATAGTTGTTACAATACAACTTCCTTATCAAGTTTGAGTTGTTGTATTGCAGAACTTTGGCGTAGGCTTTGTGTGATGAGACTACAAATAATTGTTATGCGTATAATGAATGTCCTTGAAGTTTGTATGTAAAATACTCTTCATTCTTTGCTAATAGTAATGTTAATAAAACTATAGATACCGAAGCTGAGTTTTATAACAGAAAAATTAAATTTATCAACGAACGTCTGAAATTTGATTCTTATAAAGCTGGTACATCTATACATGTTTTGTGACTTACAATTGACTATATTTAAGGTGTTTTGTCATTTCACAGGAACCATGCAATTTTACAGGATAATAAGTAGCCTATGTTACTCTCCATGCCCTTAATTACATCTGTGTAAAATCACATCGATTCATCATTGCCTCTAGGGCGAGAAGAAGGATAAACCAACAAACCAAGCAAAAAATTAATTAAATATAGAATGAGTAATACAGTTTTTTTTCCATTTCATGGGAACGCTCGAAAGGTGAAATTTTCTGGGATAAAAAGTAGCCTATTTCACATTTCAGGCCGAATACTACATCTATGCAAAATAAAGTCGACCTATTATTCCGTAATAAGAGGATAAATCAAAAAACACACTTTTCACATGATGAATTCAATGCTGTACTATAGAACCAATTTGTTTACTTTCTTCCTCTTTCAAGACCTTATTTTCTAGAATTTATACTGATCATGAGTTATCATTGTCTTGAATTGTTGCATTGTCGATATCTAAATACCACTATTCATTGGAAAGCAAATTGTGTGGCCCGTGGCAAAATGTTTATTATACTTACTTATACCATCTTATACTATCGCAGTAAACAACAGTCTAGGAATATTGTTATACCGTTAGCCGATGTCTGCAATGCCGCCGTTTAGAGTTGATTGTCGAGATTTTAAAACAGGCGGTGGTTACGGTTTTTATTTTAACTTAACTTCATAATAGGTGAATTACAAAGCTTCCTAAAACTTTTCACACTGTATAAAAATTATAGGTAAAATTTTTGGATTTTTCAAGTGTGTCTATTTTAAAACTAGTAGTATTTTTATTTTCATTTAATTTATAGCGATGTAGATTATAGAAAGCCCTTCGACTAAATAGCATTATTAAGTAGTATTGATGCTTGTTATGCTAAAAAAAAATGACAGAAATGTGGCTCATTTTGTAGCCATTTTGAATTTCACTCTCTATTGTTTGATCAGTACTGATCGTATATAGCCTGTTGCTCAGATAGCTGGCCGGTAGCGTTTTTGCGCGATTCGAGTTACTGGCAACTGGTTGTTGTTATTGCGTATGTACCTAAACCATGCATAGGTACACTCTTAATCTACTTCTATCTCAACACTTTATGGATATAAGTTAGAAAACGGTCATACAGCACCTCTCATCCGCTGCCGTCTGTCTACCGTCATAAATAATGTGATATAGGTAGGTGGTACTCATGAACAAGACTCATAAGAGTTTCCTTCAAAATCCTTCACTGTTTGCTATCTTTGAAGGCTAAGATGCTTGAGAAAATTGTAACCGGCACCGCACCTTTCCTATCTGAACGTATTTGCTTAAAAACATTTACTATTATGCTAGTAATTAGTGGATTTGCTTAACCTATATACTAGGTTATTTCTAGGTTATGGAACCTATATAGATTATTTTAGAGTAGGTAGGTAAAACTTTTATAGGTTACATATGGATGTATGTGATCTATAAAAGTTGTACATACCACCTTAATTTCAATTAACCTACAAGTGTAAATATGGTAGAATAAATTAATATTCTATTATAATTGTTGCGGACGGCGACGTATAGTGAATAAGTGTATATATAGAGACTGTTAAGGACGTCGACATATAGTGTAATTAATGTGTACGTAGAAACATGTATAGTTAAGAATTACGTATATAAGTAAAATAAGTCGATGTAAATAAAACAGAAACACCGTTACTATACGAGATGGAGCGATGCGTAAGAATAGGAAAGGAATAGCGCACAATATGAAACAGAGATAGCGAACCTTTGTCTTGCATGCGGTAGAACAGTACAGATGCAACATTGGGACCGAATGCACCGTGTTGTAACGGGATCGTCTAAGAAACAATACGCCGCGCCTAACAATAAACGTGGCAATTAGTTTTGAGACGAAATGTAATAAAAGGAACTTTCTAAGGATTGTAACGGCACTCAGATATCTCACTCGGATCTTAACACTTGTTTAACGATAGTTCACGACAGCTCATCTCAGTACATTTACCGCGTCATTGTAAACTCGTCCGGTTCAATAAATAACAACTACATGGAAAGAAGTCTTTAATATATATAATATACAGTCCACTACTCTGTAGTCAGCTACAGTGTTGGTCCTTCGAATTCGGATAAGGAATATTGAGCCGGAGCTTCAAACGTCGGATCAACTACAGTGTTGGTCATTCAACGTCGGATTGGGAAATCAAGGGCTAGTCCTATGCTTCGCCGGAATCCAAGCGGGATTCAATCAGCGGTCAATTCACAAGTGAATTGACGCTACGGACTACAGCCAGAAGAGGTTTCAAGAAAAATCCACGCTACACTACGGTCGATTCAAAGGGAAATCGACGCAACAAGCGGGTACAGGAGCAAGTGAACGAGTCAAAATACGTTCGATTCAAGAGGGAATCAACGCTACAAGCGAATCCACAAGCGGATTCACGCTTCAAGACGCCACATGTCTGCATCGGGCTCTAACAACACTCCGGTGGCAATGAACACAAGGGGTCGTGTTCGCTCAGAATCGGGGTACGGGGAATCGGAAGCTCAGCGAGGTGGTAGATTAATGGAGATCGTGCCAGAGATACCGACGGGCATATCTACCATGGGGCCGCCTGCACAACTGAGCACACCGAGAACAGACGCCACATCACCAGCCAGAAGAGCTACGTCGCCGGCACTTACACACCGGACGAATACATCCCGACGTAGCAACGATGCAAGAATCAAGCAAGCACAATATGAAGCCGAGAAAGAACTGAGTCAAATAGAAGAAAAGCGACTCAAAATTAGAGAGAAGCTTATAAGAACGAGACTAGCCGCCGAAATGTCAGTGATCGAAGCGGAATCGGACTACGCCGCCAGCGCATGCAACGAAAGAACGCAAGATTGGTTGGACAGAAGCATTGGGGGCACACGGCCGGAACCACAAGAGGATCGTCCTCCCGTTAATGAGCAACGGGGGGAGAGTTCAAAGCAACGAGGAATACAGCAACTGGCCGACGCATTAGAAAAAATGATAACTGCAAGGCCGCCACCTCGGCAAACAGCGGAACTACCGATCTTCACGGGAACCATAGCCGAGTGGTTACCATTCAAAGCCGCCATGGAAGACTCTACAAGGTTATTTAAATTTTCACCAACGGAAAATCTTCTACGGTTAAGAAACTGTCTGCGAGGGGAAGCGCGGGAAACAGTGCTCTCACAGCTGTTTACCGCGTCCAACCCAGATGTCATTATGCGCACGCTGGAAATGAAATACGGGCGTCCGGAATACATTATAGACCGCGCGATTGAAGAGTTGAAAAAACTACCAAGACTCGGGAATGCATCGAACGAGCTCTACGACATGGCAGTCAAAGTACAAAATATTGTCTATACAATAAAGAGTATAGACAAAAGGGGATACCTACGGAATCCTATGCTGGTACGCGATGTAATGGACAAGCTGAGTCCTCATCTCGTCAGCAAATGGGCGGAGTACGCCGCCACGCACGAACATCAGATCATGGAAGAGAACGAAATGTCGGTTCTCTCAGACTTTCTTATGACAGAAGCGGATCTGATGCTTCGATACACCCACACAACCAAGCGAAGCTTCAGCGCTCCAGTACAAACACGTACAGAAACAATCGCAAGACGGGCGATCAACCGAGGCGTGTACACTACTGAAGACGTCACTGAAGAAAGAAAATGCTTCGTTTGTCAAGCGGGAGGACACAGCCCTCCGGAGTGCTCAAGGCTAAAGGCGTTAGATGTCAACGGGCGATGGAAATGGGCAAAAGAAAACAAGATTTGCTTCAAATGCCTGAAAGGAAGACATAACAAGTTCGCCTGCAAAGCTAAGGCGTGCGGAGTCCACGGGTGCACTTACAAGCACCACGCACTACTGCACAAAGAAAAGCTAGCGGAAGCCACACTCAGCACTCAAGAGGACAGCGAACCGAACGACACGGCCGCGGCAGTTATGAATGTAACAATGAAGAGAACGCCAACCTCAGTCCTGCTTAAAACCTGTAAAGTAAAGCTCAGGGGACCACGGGGGGAGATAATCACGTACGCTCTCCTAGACGAAGGGTCCACGGTCACATTAATCGACGAAGACGTAGCAAACGAGCTCGCCGACGGAGGACCGAACCAGCCTCTCAACATAAGAGGAATAAACGAACTAAAAAGGATAAACAGCAAGGCAATAAAGATCGAAATACAAGGACTGAGCGAGCACGTAAAACATGAAATAAAAGCTCGCACTGTAAAGAATCTTAAGTTACATCAACAACGCATACCGCGCGACCTGGGGCGGTACAAGCACTTACGCGCCATACAGTCAAAAATCTGCGTAGAAGAAGCAAAGCCACGCATACTAATAGGGGCCGACAACTGGCATCTAATAGTATCGAGACAGCTTCGCGCCGGCAAGAAGAGGGAACCCGCCGCATCATGGACGAAACTGGGTTGGGTTCTACATGGGTCGGCACCTAGAAGCACAATAAGGGGCGAGAACGAAGATAGCGTGCTTCACATATGCGCAAGCGACAAACTATTAGCGAAGATCGTCGAGTCGCATTTCGAAGTAGACTCACTCGGCGTCTCGACGAAACAAAAAGTAAACAAGAATGAAGAAAGAGCAATTGGAATATTCGAAGCAACTGTCAAAAGAATAGACGGGCACTTTGAAGTCGGCCTACCGTGGAAAACGGACAACCCAGCGCTTCCGGATAGCTACGAATCGGCTCTAAAGCGATTCAACACGCTAGAAAAGAAAATGAAAAGGGAACCTGCATTCCAACAAGAATATACTGCTCAAGTGGACAATCTAATAAGAAAAGGGTACGCGACGGAAATCGATGGCAGCGAGATGAATAGTCCAATTAAATGGTTCCTGCCTCACTTCGCCGTCACGAACCACAACAAGCCGGGGAAAATTAGAATGGTCTTCGACGCAGCAGCAAGAGTGGAAGGAATCTGCCTTAACGATTTCTTATTGGAAGGGCCCGACTTATTGTCCCCACTCACGAAGATTCTGTTTGGATTCCGGGAAAGAAAAATAGCAGTAACGGCCGACATAGAAGAAATGTTTTTAAGAGTAAAAATTAGAACAGAAGACCAGCCCGCTCAAATGTTTTTATGGCGTGCAGAGCCCAAGGAAGCCATTAAACAAATGAAGATGACTTCAATGATATTCGGGGCATCTAGCTCGCCTTATCTCGCTCACAGTGTGAGAAATCGCAACGCCGCCGAGTATGAAAACAAATACCCAGAGGCAGCCGCAGCGATTAAAGAAAAGCACTACATAGCCATACCAAGATGCTACAATCTGCGTGCGACGCCGGAAACACACGTCGAATTACACGTGTTTGTCGACGCGAGCGAGCAAGCCTTCGCCGCGGTGGCCTATTGGAGGATCGTGGACAAATCTATTAGTACGATCCAAGTAATGGCTAAGGCGAAGGTCGCGCCGACAAAAACACTCACAATACCAAGACTGGAACTTCAAGCGGCACTAATAGGAGCACGACTGGCTAACACAATAGTCAGAGAACACAGTTGGAAACCTATAAGAACGATATACTGGAGCGACTCAACGACCGTTCTACACTGGGTACGGAACGAAAGAGCAAAAAAGTATACTCCATTCGTATCACATCGTCTCGCCGAGATCGCCGAATTAACACAAGTTGAAGACTGGCGATGGGTTCCGACCGCGCTCAACGTAGCCGACGACGCGACAAGGCTTGAAGCAAAGAGAATTACTAATGAAGATCGATGGTTCACGGGGCCTTCGTTCCTGCGAGAGACTGAACTGAATTGGCCGATGGAACAAGACATAAACATCGAAACTGCACTCACGATCACCAACGATGAAGCGATCGACGACGCCGCACTGCCAGAGCTAATTAGATTTTCGTCCTATGAGAATCTGATTAGAGTGACAACAACAGATAACAAGAGACTTCAACTGGAAGTCAAACACATGCAAGCGGCCGAAGAACAATGGATTCAGCGAGCGCAACGGGATTCCTACAATGAAGAATATTTAACGACGCTAATTCCTCAAGGGCAAGCAACGGGCAAGGTACCAGCGTTACAAGAAGGTGACCTGGTGGTGGTGATCGACCACACGTTACTTCGCAACACTTGGCCCAGGGGAGTCGTTGAGCGTGTTGATCCAGGTCCAGACGGCATCATCCGAACGGCGGACATAAGAACGAGAGGCGGAGTGTTCCGGAGACCGGCGACGCGGCTCGCCGTCCTGCGGATAAACAAGGCTGCGAAGGATCTACGCCGGGGGGAGACTGTTGCGGACGGCGACGTATAGTGAATAAGTGTATATATAGAGACTGTTAAGGACGTCGACATATAGTGTAATTAATGTGTACGTAGAAACATGTATAGTTAAGAATTACGTATATAAGTAAAATAAGTCGATGTAAATAAAACAGAAACACCGTTACTATACGAGATGGAGCGATGCGTAAGAATAGGAAAGGAATAGCGCACAATATGAAACAGAGATAGCGAACCTTTGTCTTGCATGCGGTAGAACAGTACAGATGCAACATTGGGACCGAATGCACCGTGTTGTAACGGGATCGTCTAAGAAACAATACGCCGCGCCTAACAATAAACGTGGCAATTAGTTTTGAGACGAAATGTAATAAAAGGAACTTTCTAAGGATTGTAACGGCACTCAGATATCTCACTCGGATCTTAACACTTGTTTAACGATAGTTCACGACAGCTCATCTCAGTACATTTACCGCGTCATTGTAAACTCGTCCGGTTCAATAAATAACAACTACATGGAAAGAAGTCTTTAATATATATAATATACAGTCCACTACTCTGTAGTCAGCTACAATAATAACTGACTTAAAACTTATTATTTAACTTTTAACTAAAGTTAAGTCGAGTAATTATTATTGTTTAGACATAACATGAAAACCTGGTGACTTATTTTGACAAACTCAATACCTATATTTTGTATTAACGTTATGGACGTTCCCAGAAAATAAAATAATTACTGTTGCAATTCTATTGCTATATAGAATGAATAAAAATATAGGATATGTAGGTACTTTTTATCCCGGTGATTTCACTAGGAATGAAGTGCGAAGGACAGAATTCGATCGGAAGTGTATTTAGATAGGGTGGCAACTAGATGTTACTAATTCCACGCGACTAATTCACGCGAGCGAAGCTGCAGGCGTCCACTAGTTTTGAAATAAAAGAAGGGTGTCTGCTCGTCTGAGTGCAGTGACGCCTAACCTTCGTCTAATTGAGCCACAATCTTTTAAAGTAAACTGTTGTATATTGATCCAATAGCG
Organism: Carterocephalus palaemon; assembly: GCA_944567765.1. NCBI lineage: Eukaryota > Metazoa > Arthropoda > Insecta > Lepidoptera > Hesperiidae > Carterocephalus > Carterocephalus palaemon. Next base: position 3,776,133 of record OX155643.1, on the reverse strand, counting down.
GCGGCACAAATGTGTGTAAACCATTTAGCTAATTCTGAGACAGGAGGGAGTCCCACTGCCCGTCTAAGTGCATTGACGGCTACCACCACCCTATTGTCTTGGCGAGATTGTTCTGCGGGAACAATCGCGCTAAGAGATATATCCTGTTCCTGTCCTACTCAATCAGGGAGTGCTTCTATTTTAAGAGTTTAAATGAAATTACTTTATCTTGTGATAGTGAGTCTGAATCATCCTTGGTCTGGAATAAATCGTGTATCTCTGCACCGGATTTAATATGAACATTATCTATATCTATATATATAAAAGGAGAAGGTGACTGACTGACTGACTGACTGACTGACTGACTGACTGACTGACTGACTGACTGACATATCAACGCAGGGCCTAAACTATAAGGGCTAGAAACTTGAAATTTTGCACAGGGTTTCCTTTTATAACGTAGGGGAGCACTAAGAAAGGATTTTTGAAAATTCACCCCCTAAGGGGGTAAAACGGGGGTGCAAAGTTAGTATGAAAATTTGCCGTTTTTGAAGTCGTTAGACGGGTAGACGTCGTTAATGGGTCTAATTCTACGAGAGCGAAGCTGCGGGCGTCCACTAGTTAATATTATAAAGCGGGAGAGTATTTTTGTTTGTTGAAACGCGCTAATCTCTAAAAGGAGAAGGTGACTGACTGACTGACTGACTGACTGACTGACTGACTGACTGACTGACTGACTGACTGACATATCAACGCAGGGCCTAAACTATAAGGGCTAGAAACTTGAAATTTTGCACAGGGTTTCCTTTTATAACGTAGGGGAGCACTAAGAAAGGATTTTTGAAAATTCACCCCCTAAGGGGGTAAAACGGGGGTGCAAAGTTAGTATGAAAATTTGCCGTTTTTGAAGTCGTTAGACGGGTAGACGTCGTTAATGGGTCTTATTCTACGCGAGCGAAGCTGCGGGCGTCCACTAGTTAATATTATAAAGCGGGAGAGTATTTTTGTTTGTTGAAACGCGCTAATCTCTGGATGTACAATCCGGTACTCTAGGTACCTTATAGGTACTTATTGCTGTTCATTATAAATACAATGTATCCATGTGCCTTTCTAATAAATTGTATCCGTATTTTAAAATGCTTCTAAGTTTCTGAACATGGAAAAGGTTACAAGGAAAACTGGATTTAAACGTCGACGACGTTGTGGTAAGACCTGATTGGCCCCCGAGTAGGTCTTATACGGGCCTAATTGGTACCACTGTAGCCGGTCTCGAAGTAAATCCCTGCAAATCTGTCCAGCAGGCTTCCCGCTGTCGTTCTAATTTGGTACTGGACTAAATACAGGAATATGAACCCTGCGATGTTTTAACATGTAGAAGTTTCGTGATTTTATAGTTTGCTTTGCTTGTTTTAAATTCGCAGGTACTAGGCAACGACAAACGTGTAATTTGACAGCACAGGTTTTTATGTATTTAGCTGTCAAAAGGTAAAAGGTTTGAGACAGACATGCAAGAATTATAAAATTCACCGCCTTCAATTATACGCTAATAGGTATTAGTTCCCACCCGGATTTTTTGGATTGTACGGATCTCCGTAAAGTTCCATTACTAGGTAACAATATATTTTTCCAATAGTAGGTACTAACTGTATATCTCAATGAAAAAGTTCTAAACACAAACCAGTATTTTCTCAGACAGAAAGTAATTTTTTAACTTTTTGCGGTAAAACCTCTCCCGCGTTCGAAAATGATGAAGTCGAGTATTGCTGTTTGCTGTGGAAGCAATTTGCGAGTTAATGACTGTGACTGCTCCAATGATTAATGGTTTGTTTGAATTCCACGGAATTCGAACGATAATGCTTTTTACAGATGGAGCTTCAAAACTTTAATCTTGGTTTTTGTGATGCGAAGCCACAATATCTGTTAACGCGGCGCGCCCAAGAGAATTGTAGGGCTTCGGGTTTTTTATGCTTACTGAGTTAATGTTTAAGTGAACGCAAGCGCAATGTGATACAGAAAAAATAAATCGAATTTGGAAGTAACTTTAGTAGGTACCTTTATTGAAGTACATTCAGATGTTACGGTTGTGACTTAACATTTTAAGTTTTTTGAAAACTAAGAAAAACTATAGCTGTAATAACAGTTAGAATGATTAGGTAGTTAGTGATAATATATCACTAACTACCTAACACAGGCTTATATATCACATATATATGCCTTGGTAATTTTGTGGCATGTACCTGGCTGTATCAGAGTAGGTAGTTAGTGATATATATGACTTGGTACCTGTGTGATATGTAGTACATGGCTGTATCCCAGTAGCAAGTGCAGTTTATTCCAGCGCACAAGTCTCTCACAAACATGCATTTTAGCTATTTAACGCTTATTCCTTATTTATTGAATGTAAAGGACGTAAAAAGGAAAAGAATTTTAACCAAGTCTGACGTTCTATCTAGAGATAAATAAAACCAGCGGTGGACGGATAGATCGAATAAAGATGGCAGTTTTTTTAATTCGACCAGCGTGTCGTTTTTATTTCTTTTTAAGTGTGTCTAGTCCAATTCACGAGCCAAACCGGAGGCGTAGCGCAAGTTACGCTTGATTCACTTCAATAACTGTGATTACCGGGAGATCATTAGCATCTCGACCGTCGTTGAAATTTGCGTGAACCGAAGATCTATGAAATAAATATATTCGTATGTAGTTAATATCAATAAAGCTACGATTGCTAACTTTTTGTTAGTTAATTATTAGTAGGTAGGTACTAAAACATTTTAAAGAGTAGTAAGTAAACTTAAACTTAAAATAATTTAGTAAAGCAAAAATCCTTATCCTTACTAATATATATGGGAAAGTGAGTTTGTTGGTTTTTGTCCTTCTGTGCCTCAACAGAATGATAGAGATCGAGACGCACGGCGTCAAAGCCAAGTACAGACGACGACGACGGCAGTGTATCTTTACAAAAACCATTTCGAGCCTCCTTTGACCCCCCTCTCACTCAAGAACTATTAGACTTACAGACTTGAAATTTTACATTTTTAGTAACACTCCCGAAATATATGAACTACTAGTGGACGCCCGCAGCTTCGCTCGCGTTACACATTCACTAATTTCAAAAACGGCAAAGCTTCATACTAACTTTGCACCCCCGTTTTACCCCCTTAGGGGATGAATTTTCAAATTTTTCTCGCCGTAAAAACCATCCTTGAACTTCAACGAACATTTAAAAAAAAGAATTGGCCAAATTGGTCCAGGCGTTGTTTAGTTATGCGCTTACCAACACATTTTGCGATTCATTTTTATATATAGAAGATAGAAAGTCAAGCATTTAAGGAATTCTGCTTTTTATATCAGCCTTACATCTGTGCAAAATCATATCAATCCATCATTCCGTTGAGTAGGAGTAGCAGGACAAACCAACAAAACACCATTTTCCAACATACCTAGTCGGGTCATAAGTAGGTACTGTCACAGGCTTGTTAAATTTAAATTTCGAATACTGGCCAGAAAAGTTTTGATTGATTAAATAAAGAAATTTGTGCCGTCTTAAAATAGAATAAAATATTTGATTTTATTCCATTTGCTAAAACGGAGTGGACTGCTGCGGTTACGCGCCTACCGAGATTTTTATCCTGCTGCCAAGTTTCAAAATAACTTTGAGGTTTGTTTATCGTACCTACTGTCAAACGATGTTCGGAAGTTTCAAGCTACGAAACCCGTGGAGCGGCCCTCGTACGTTTAGGACACCAGCGGTCATCAACGTAGTACTGGCGCGAATCAAAAGAAATCCTGTCCGCAAGCATAAAATGTTAGCTCTTCAGTTAGGAATAAGCAAAACTACCATCAAAATAGACTTTAAATTTAGACCAGGTCGTCGAGTCTATCGACGAACGAAAAAATGGGCATTCCCTTAATGAGTGTTTGAAAAATTAAGGCTCGAGAAATCCCGAGCTTTGTTAAGGCGGTACGCGGTAAAAAAATACTGCGAATCATTTGTTCACAGGAAATTTTTTTTAACGTTAAGAATGTTTAGATAAACAGAATGTTAATATGTATTCCCATAGCAGTGAAGAAGCAAGTAGGCGTATACCGAGCATCCAGCGTGGGCATTTCGAATAATCTAAATAAAATTTTTGATTTACATTTGACTAGGTACCAATTATATTAGCGAAAATTTACTTATTGCTTTGTTGTAAATATGAGGCGACTTAATATCAAATCGCATCTCGAAACTAAATTTGCGCATGTGGTTTGCAAAAGGTACGTGCGTCAGACAAACATTAAGCACTCTGTAGTATAAATATTAACATAACGGAATTAATCGTAGCGTACGTACGTTAAGTGTTGTCACGTGCTATCTCGAGCGGCTGTCGAGAGCTGTCTGAATGAAAAGCTTGTTGAAGTTGTCTTATAATTTTGTACGTTAATATTAAATGTAGAGACGTATAGAGTACCTACTTACGCAGGGGTTATGAAAATGATATTAATAACATATTCACTTGTAGACAAAGGCCTCTACTTTTGATAAATGGTGACTAATTATCAGTAAAAAAAAGCTTAGCTAATGCATAACTGCATGCATATACATATATTATATACATACCTACTATTATTCAAGAACAAGGTGACGCCCGCTACTTTGCTTTCGTGGATTACATATAGCAAAACTTTCGTTCAATGCCTGTCAATCTCAAGAAATAAGCAAATCTGTTACAGATTTGCTAGCTGTAATATGTGTATACTCTTATAACCAATCATCATAATTAGCTATTTTTCCAAATTCCGATTCCTCCACAAACGCAGAGAAAGGCGGTAAATGGAGTTTTAGTGGAAATCCCACATAAGCCGACGTCGCTCCCACAATGTACGGGAAACTATTAAGGGTTCCCAACTCTTACAAAATAAATTAAACAGTAAAAAAAATTTAAAAAAAAAAAAAACCTTTTACAACTTTTTATTTTATTTTCGTGTCATTCGAACCAAATATGTGTTCAGCTCGATAGCTTCAGTGGAAGTGGGTGAAATATTGATTGCAAGATTCCAGGACATACATACATACACATACATAGATACATACAAGTGAAGTTAAATAAAAACTTTTAAAAAGTACTGAGAACTGAAACATAATTTTTACAGTGTTAAACAAACACGTGTTTCCACGAGGCGCTAATACAGGGAATCCTATTATGTGAGCGTTGAGCGTTGAATAAAATTGGAAATCAATGACAGTGCAATGTACTTGACATAGGTCCTTATCCTCACATTACGTGCAGCTCTTTAATTATTTACAACGCACTGCAGTAGTAAGTAGGAAATGGCATGAATTTTAAATCTCTAAGTATGTAGTTGGGTTAGTACTACGAGTAAGTTAATGTCTCTCCGTCGGGTCATCTCTCGGAATGAAAGGGTCATTCCTATGTCCACCCATTGGCCAAATTCGGATCGGAACCCTTCCCAAGCCTCCGAGAACATTCTGGAACTCTCGGTCTAGCCAGTTTCCTGGATATGTTTTCATTTTACGTTCGCAGGTGATATTTAATTGATTAAAGCGCACATAACTTAGACATGGAATTGTTCCGTGTTGCTGAAATTTAAAACTTAAGTATTGTGCTGATTTGCTTACATTTCTCGCCTGCCTCAATTTTGTTGGTTTGCTGTCATCTTCGAACACCCATGCAGAATACTGTTGCTTCCGTTCCCGCATGTAACAATACTCGTATATCCATGTTTCATCTCCTGTCATACACAGGTTTTACCACTGTCATACCACAGTTTTGAACGTCCATGACCGTACTTTAACAAAAGAAAATTACACCAATCAACACGAGTCAGTTTTTGTTCTGGGGTAAGTTCATGAGGCATCCAACGGCAACAAAGTTTTCATTTAAATTTGTTGATTTTAAACATTTTTTAACGAACCAACAATAAAGACATAAAACACTGGTATTTTACCCTCTGTAAAATAAACGACGCATTTAGTCCAACAATTGTACTAGTTTGTCTGTAATTGTATGAAAGCCTACGTGAAATCTAATGCTACCTAACTATAAATTTAATGGAGCTTGTAAGTATGTAATAAAATATACTGAATTAAATATATCTAGGGGGATTTTCTGTAAAAACAAAACGCTAGTGTATGAGTCCATAAAGCTTTCATGTTCCAAGCCCGCACACTGCGAGATTAGGAGGCAGCTTTTTACGACCTACAGAATCTCTTTTATCAGGAGCCTGTCTGAGTGCTTTATAAATTGGTTAAGAAGGCTCATTTAAAACCTACACTACGCTACGTTTTTCAATTTAGCGATATTTATCTCGTTAGTATCGTAGCACTGTTCTTTTCTTTATTTATTTATATAAACCTTTATTGAACATCGTTGGTCTAGTGGTCCCAAGCTAGAGGTCCTGGGATCGATCCCCGGGCAACAACTATTGAGTTTTCCTACTTGATATTCCCGATATCAGCTCGTAGTCTGGATTTATGCGCAGTATATGTCAATGGGCTCACCACCTATTACATGGGACTTATACATAATTTGTGAAAAGTTGTTGTATTACACACCTTCGCCTAGCACTTCGCGGAAATACATGCGTGATTTTATATTACAGGATACGATTTAACAACATTTCTTAACGATGAGTTATTCAGTTCTTTAGCTGGCATAAGATAGGTGTATTTCGAAATTCACAATAAGTTTGTTTCATGTAACAATTTTCACAACTGAATTCAAAAATAGAACAAAAACCACATTTAATAATTTCCGAATTCTCACCTCGAAACCTCACATGCAATAAACCGACACAGAAACGTAAGTGCAAACTACGCGAGCTGAAACATTTCAAATTACATAAATATGTTCCAATTTTCCGGGAATATGGCGGGAGCGTGGACGCATGATATTTTTTAAAACTAGACGTCAACTCAGCCGGCAGGTTTAATTGCCGGTGCCCGATGCAGCTCCGAGATTTTAACGATTTATATTTTTATTTCAATACCCGTACATAATACCGGTGTGGATTTAATGGAGTTACCGTTTTTTTACGGTGTACCGGTAATTTACGGTGTAGCACTTTATTACGAGTATGGCTAGATAAGTTCTAGGACTCGCAACTAAACAGTAACTGATGTTTTACTAAAGGCTCATGATTGGCCGTAATTATACAAATGACAGGATGCTATTCTGTGAGCCTGATTAAAGCTAGCGTCTCTTGACGTTGTTTAGATAAAAAAACTGGTAGCACGGTTTAAATGTCGTCACTTCGAAAAAACGTCCCATGCTGTGACGGTGTAAAACTCATACGTGAGTAATTGCATTTCTTGCTACTTAGACTTCAAACTAAATCTAACGCTTACCCAGATAGATGAAGATTCTCCAATCTTCAATCGAACTGGAACCAAAACTCATCAGACGTACGCCATACTAAATTCAGACAAACGTTTCGATGTTTCCGCTTGTCGCGTTCACTGAGCCGCCTATCCATCAGGAGCACACGTGAGTCGATTTACTCGAAAAGCCAACTGGAACAAATACCTACGGCGTCACCGCGCCGTGCGTCTCGTCTCGACGTGATGTGTGTGCTAAAACCCTCAAACTACTTATCGTGTCTATTGGAAAATTCGCCACTATTTTTAAATCGCTTAAAAAGCACCTCATGGTTTCACTGTCTTATCTTCTAACGCACTGACTCTTGAGTGTGAAGCGGTCTCAACTTTACTTTGCGTATTGTTTGATGGTGAATGAATACTTAATATAGTAATTTGGGAATCCGACGTGTCCAGGACACCCAAAGGCCATATCGTATAATCGTTTTTGCCCGAATTTCCGACTTGCATATTGTATATATGTATATAGCCTTATATGTCATTTAAAAAATTGACTTCGCAAAATCCACGACATCGACGTCTTCATTAAAGAAAAAAATTAAAAGAACTTTTTAGATCTTAATAGATGCGTGGAAAATATTATCTCAACGAATACAAAAGTTAGAAAGGTGAGATCTAGCACAAAAGTACAGGGTTGGCACAATGTGACAGGCGTCGGGTTATAAGAGCTCGCATCTGTAGGGCTGTGCAAACCCTTGAAAGATGAAAACACTCACACACCTCGTTATCCAGTCACACCCCTGACTGTCGAGTCTTTACAAGTTATGCACTCCTTGTCATCGTTTGCATTGTCGTGTCGTGATACTATTACTATGATACTATTATTAAGTTGCGTTCATTGGTTAAAGTACTTAGTTCAGTGCCACCACAACCCTTTCTTTGTCCCACTGTTGGGCACGGGTCTCCTCTAAGAATGGGAGGGATCAATGGGATGGAGAGAGGGATCAGTTCAGTGTACTTTCAATCAATGCTTAGGCACAGTAAAAATAGTGGAAAGTGCGTGTAAAGGTGGAATCAATGGATGATAAGGTGTTTCCGACCGGATGTTGATTTAGAAACTAGGTATATGTATACATAATATATAATAATACAAAATATAATAATACCAAAATTAATAAATAATAATAATAATAAATATCTTGGACATTTTCACACACGGCCATCTGACCCCAAAGTAGGCGCGAGCCTGTGTTATGGGTGTCAGAGACTGATATACATACATAGATATTTTTAAATACATACTTAAATAGATAATATTAACATCCAGACACAGAACAAATACAAGTGTTCGTCACACGAATATTTGTCCTGAGTGGGATTCGAACCCACGACCTTTGGCGCAACAGACAGGGTCACTACCGATTGCGCCAACGGGCCTGTCAATAGATTTAGATAGTTAAATCTAGATAATTAAATCTACTAATTTTACAACTCTAACAACCCGAGTCACATTAAAAATGCTTCCATTGTTTCAGATGGCGCTAAATGAATGACGACGGCCTGAGTTATTTTCCCACGACATTCATAAAAGGTGGGTAGAGCGGTGTCGAATGTTGAGCGACATAATTAGGCAACCCTGCCATTGTAATTAACTAATTAACTATATTTAATAAGCGTATTTAATTGTATCGTGTGTTTTAATAGATAGTTAGCCTAATAAAGAAATTAGCTCGTCTCAATTCCCGATCTTCAACATCCAAATAAAATATCATTCATTCTTTCATACATTCAAATCAACCTATTACTGACTCCTGTGGCTAAGCGCTTTTTCTCGGTATGACAAGGGTTGCCACTTTACATAAGCAACCACGGAAGGGAAACCACGAATGGATTCAACGCGACACGCATTTTGAGAATAATTTAAATTACTTCCAGAATTCAAAAGAAGGAAGGCTACTTAAGTAGGCTAAAAAGAAACAATATAAAAAAAAGACGGGTTGCACTCCGGGAGTGCCGGCAGAAGTGAAAACTTGATTATTAACGTTGAGCATGTTTGATATTTTGGAATGGTTAGGGAATAATTTTGCACCAATTGCTTTATCAGTATAAAAGTACTATCATTTATGTGGTAGAATACAATATTCATTTATTGCGCTATCGTACACAAACATGACAATTTATATTACATTAAAAATTTAACACTTTAAAACTATTGCAATTATTTTACATTAAAAAGTTTATCTCTCCGAAAAATCAACTTTCATCCATAATTTCAACGACTTTTTCCTGCCTAAACGAAACAGTAGGCCCAGGCATACATTTTCGCCGCGCCGTAGAGAGGGGATAGCTGTCTACTCTCCATCCGTCTTACGCTTTTTCGATCAGGTCACGTGTCCTGACGCGAGTTTAAGATTTTATACCCATTACAGAAAAAGTGCTCAACGCCGCTAAAGAAGTTTTCACTTCAAAAATAATATTCACTTAAATTCTTCGGTTACAGCAAAAAAGAACTTTTTTTTTTAAATTGCGTAAAATTTAATGTAAAGGCAGCTTGTAAGTAAGTTGGATAATATGTAAAAATAAAAATATATATATACTTTGCAAGTCTTTAACTTTCGTTTTATGCGCATTAAGCGTAAAATTACGCGAAGCCGTTCTACACTCGTAATTCAGTGGAAATGACCACAGAAATGGAACTTTAACGAGGTTTATTTCTTAACATTAGGCCTCTTATAAAGTGCTGACCTGAACCCGGCTTCCAGCAATTAAAAGCAAGAGTTACCGCGGCGCGGCGCAGTGGGATAGCTACCTAATATGAAGATAACGGGATAAAAAGCATATCTACAAATATTTTACGGGCTTGTTAATTTGTGCTTTGTACTAAGAATAGTAAGATGAATTTGTATATAAAATGTATATTTGTCGGTGTAAGAATATTTTCTTATCATTCAAAATACAAGCAAGATACAGACGTTAAAATACTATAAACATTATAAATGTGAAAGTTTATTAGAATTTATTCTATGAATCATCAATTTAATAGAAATTTGTGCTGGTATAAAAATACTTTACTCAATAAAAAAAATATCTACAACACAATATCTACTTTATATATAAAGTCTATCTATATATATCTACTTTATATATTGATATAAAGATCGATGCGACCGTTTGGCACTGGTTTCCTCGAAACTCGACCGCTACCGCCTATCTTTATGTTGGTACTTACGTTGTGTCGTTGACCATACCGTGGCACGCGACTCGTGGCCACCCCAGTGCTAATGGGGCAATCTATTAAACGTGTCCGGAATAACCGATTCGATTTCTATCCCGGCCTTTCCCGGTCATTTAGTTTCACCTATATATAAGTACCTACACTACCTACCTGACAACAGCCATACAGTAACGTGCAACGGGAGTATTCATTTTAAACTATGTTTAACCTAGTTTATGGGACCTATATTCTTCCATAGGTCCTATATATTTTGATGTTTTTATTGATTTTAACTTGCATTGGCAGTATAATAACATTACGAAAATAAATATCGATTCAAAGCTGCTAAGCTGCAACCCACAGACGTCCCACTGCTGGGCACGGGTCTCCCCCACAGACAAATCTGCGGGAGATCTAGAGCATACTCCACCACGCTGTTTCTCATACTTATCCAAAGATTTGAAAAGCGAAAGATTTGGTACTTAATTTTAAATTGCGAATTAGTTTTAATTTTTTTATAGTTTTATATACATAGTACTTATTATATACATAGTACTTATTTATATACATTGTAATGCTTTTAAGCGACATAGTTAGATTTTTTTTTAGTCTGAAACAAAAGACTTCAAATCAAAACTTTCGTCTTATTACAGTAAAAGTCTTAACAGTAAAAGTGAAAACCGTAGGCAACAAACTCGTTCAAACTTTGTAGCGTTATGTAGCCACAAATTAAGTCACGTATTGTGTAAGTAGCACAAGAAACTTCATTATGAGCCCGCTCTGATGAAGGATACCTTACTACATGCAATAAAATTGGGGTTTACGATGTTCCAAGCTCCATAGAACTAGGGAGATAGCTTATTTTACTTACTAAACTTAGCATATTTGGGTTTTCATTAAATTGGGGTAATTATATGAAGTTAATTTTAACAAATTTGTTGTTAGGGCTACATTGTACTTTATAAAGTAGAGTATAAAGCACAGTGGGTATGGATTCTTGTTGTGCAGCAATTCCCAACTCCACACCCCAAAATTATTTTCATAACTTTTGCTTGATTATCATCGTAGTAAAATGGTAAAATTGTCGATAAGATTTTATTTATTTTAGAGCCAAGTCAGTACCTAAACCTACAAATATTTACCGAAATAAGTAATTCAAATAAAACCGACGAAGTAATGAACTGGCTTGTAATTAATCACATTTATTGATCACATACGAGTAAGTAGCAAATAAAAAATGATTGGCTTCTGTACCAGTTTATAAATGCTTCGACGCTTAATTGTCTGCCTGCTGGGAATCGAAATCGGTTCCATAATTACCACTGTAATCAGGTTTTTGCTATTTCAATCAAGATAATCAGGTTTCAATACAGCCTCAACTAGTACAAAAATTAAATGTTCAAACTTCTCGTTCATTTCGAATAAAACATTTTTGGGGCATATCAGTAGAATTGTTAAATATGTTAAATATCAAATACGGTTTTCGTTAATGAACCATATTGTTACAACTGAAAAATTAGCAAATGGAAGCCTTACTCCGACTCGACTTTCAATTACCTAGATATTTTCAAATGGCTTGTTTAGCATGACAGTAAATTATTTAGATTTTCCTACTAGTCCACAGATATTGTCGATATAATAGTATTAGATCCTATGTATCGTGAACTCGTGGATTTCACCCAAAGTTCACCATATCACGACAATATGTCCTACGCGTTTATGTCACCGTTATGATCGCGTGAATTAATCTGTAATTACTGCGCAGTGGCTATTGTACTGTAGCCCAGCGTGCCGTTGCCGACTCTGTTAATACATTAGCGGCACATTTGCCATGGATGTAATTTGGGTTTCCGCCCCGTGCGAATTCGGCACCAGCGGGAATTACACGACGCGACGTTGCCATTAATTGCCGCCATTTATCTTTTGACCGTAGCCGATTTCAGCGCGAACATTGCCGAATGTTCACCGATTAGCTGGACGACGTCAACATGATGGTTAGAGCCTTTTAGGATGGAAGTTAAGCAACAGATTTTTCACTTTAAATCGGCTTTATTGAATTTTGAATGAGGATAAAATTGGTAGTAGATATCTAGATAACAAGATAGCTCGAGATAGCACGATAGATAGTATAATACATAACAACTATATCAAGATATATAACATAAGACTCTCTCTATCTAACAAGAATGGTGTAAATCGGATACATAAGTATTTCTGACCACATCTTTCTTGCTAACATCCGCAGCGAAAACCAAATCTTCTGTTACTGATCTATACATTATTTTTGGTTATTATGTATAATGAATATTTTATAACAAATATTGGGAATTTACAGCCAGTAGCCGGTTTCATATAAAACGCACTCAAACCTCCCACCTTTAATTGCTTGCGAACTTGTGAAGTATTAAACTGTGGATTATGTTTTGCTGGCGCGCTAATTCCGGATTAGCATCGCTTGTTTAGGAGGCTTATTACTTGCTCCGAGAGACTTTATTACTCCGGTATATGTATGACGATTTTGCTTGGTTATTGCTAATATCGTCAATATCATAAATTGTTTACCACATAATAAATTCTTTACAGTTAAAAAAAGTCACTTCGTCTGCGCTAGAAAATGTTGCATTGGAAGCTAACGCAATTTTTACGAGTATCTGTGCTACCTAATAAGTAGTTTAGTGCCTCTGTAATATATTCTATGACTCGCCTCAGAGCAATGAGAATTTTATAAATAAAGCAAGAAATCTCGAACATTTGAAATTGTTTCAAGACAATTCGAAAAAATTACATTAGTCATTCAAAGTTTTTAAGATACTTTTTTTATGGTAGCTCGTATTATATCTACGAAAAAGTTGCACTAAGGTGCACTTACACCACCAGTCAAATTACTTTCCCAATCTTTAGTATTCCACGCAGGAACGGGGACAAACTCTGGTAATATTTCTGAACCATTTACCTCATATTTTCAACAATCTGCCAACGCACGCTTGTTATACGCCATAAAATCTCGTCTCTGAACGAAATAAGTGAGAACACTGTTTGGCTCTTAGCTGCTTAAGATGCAAAAATATACAGATTTAATAGTATATATGTCTACGATGCGTTGGAATGAAGAATATAAATTCTAACCAGCAATTATATTGCGAATCCTGAAGACTCGAAGAGGGAAATTTTCTGTAATTCATTCTGAATGAATTTTGTAAGGAGTAGGTACCTACTTACTTAACATCATCGCCTAAAATAAAAAATTAATGGGCTATTATTGACTTTGATTTCAAAGTTGGATCATATGGTGCCATTTTGTATCCATAAATGTGGTTAAGGGGATAATCCATAATTGGGATTATGGACTGCTTGATTTACTCAATAAATAACAATTTAATACATCTCACCAGCTAATGTACGAGTATATTCCGACACGTTACTCACTTATTAGCTTAACGTAATTTATATCAATTGTTTCAGATGGGCAACACGAGCGCGCGGCGGCTGCGACGGCGGCGCTGTAGGTGAATAGCGTCGAGATGGCGCGGTGGGCGCACGCGGTCATCGCCGCGCTCCTCGCCACGGCCCGCGCGTACCTCGTGCTCCTGCCCGACACCGCGCCCGCCGGCCACGAGCTCATCGACGCCGCTGTCTACAAGCTCGGCTCCGAACGCACCTACGCCATCGACGTTCACCGCACCGCTAACTTCGTCCACCACATCCTGCGCGTCAACCGAACCACCGGCCTCGTCACGCTCCGCAAGCGACTCCGCTGCGATGGCGTGCTCTATCCCAATCTCTTCACCTTCTACGTCGACTCCACCTCTGACCGCATCCGCGACATCGACTACTACAGCCTTCCCATCCGCGTCCTCGTCACCGGCGAGGACTGCAGCAGGCGACGCGCCGATCTGTACGACATTGACTTCGATCGGGTTTATGATACGAACGATGCCGCGATACAGTATGAGGAGGACCGACCTAGAGATAGGCGAGAAGCGATTTACCCGGAAACCCTCGATTGGAGGTTGTTGGAGGAGCAGGAGTTGTCGTCTAGTCAATATAGTGTACTGTCCACGGCTTATCCGTGGTCGAATGCGATGTTCGAAGATTACGTAGCCAGGAACAGGTCGAAGCGATCTCTATCAATGGTGCCCTTTGATATGGCCGTGAATGTGAAAATAGCCGAAGCCAAGCAATGGATTTCGGAGACGTACGCAAGCTTTTCAATACCGACCACGGATCGATGGCAGGGGATTTGCTTGAAGCAGTCGCAATACGTTAATTCGTTGACGGCGTTTTTACCGAGGACGGTGCAAAAAATGTGTAAAGTGCAGTTCTTGGATGTGAGTGATCCTAGGTTTGCCATAGAAAGCAGTCAGGGTGACTTGGTTGCGAGTAGTGATGTGTGCATCCAGGAGCCCATGTGGAAAGTGTCTGTTCTGTTTACATTTAATTGTGACCGGACTAACATAGTCGATTCCGACCACAGGCTAAAGATAGTGTATCATCATCAAGAGCTCAATGACACGGATATTGCTCGAAGAGTTAAACGGGAACTACGGAACCAGTCTCCTTACTTTGAGCAAGCCCTTTACGTTGCCTCCGTCGCAGAAGAACAGCCTCCGGGGGTCGTCGTTACAACTGTCAGAGCTCGGTAAGTACATATTTTCATAGGTGATTTAATATTTTATTGGCATTTACCCAGGATTGAATAATATTTGAATTGACTTACAATCGGAGCAAAAAAGTGTAGAAACTCCAAAACCTCAAAAAACGCTATTAAAAAAAATTAATAATTAAAACATTGGAGCAGAGTGGAGTATGCTCTGGACATCCCACAGTTGTGTCTGTGTGGGAGACCCGTGCCCAACAGTGCGCCTACAATTGAGTCGTACAAAATTCGCACGCGAAATAGTTTCGTACACGATTATTTAAATTCATATAACTGAAAGATTTGTGACTGTTTATATTCATAGTGGAAGCTATCCGTCTTATTCACTTGGGATTAGTCGGAAAAAAGACGACGAAAACTCTATTCTATGACCATATGGTAGGTATACAAACTAGTAAGCCTAATATTATTCATCATCATCATCATCACAACCCTTTCTTTGTCCCACTATTGGGCTCGGGTCTCCTCTCAGAATGGGAGGGATTAGGCCTTAGTCCACCACGCTGTCCAAGTGCGGATTGGCAGACTTCGCATACCTTCGAGAACGTTATGATGAACTCTCAGGCATGCAGGTTTCCTCACGATGTGTCCTTCACCGTTATGGTTATAGCAAGTGACATTTAATTTCTTAAATCGCACATAACTTAGCAAAGTCATTGGTGCGTGCCACTGGGGTTTGAACCCGGACCGCTCGAGTGAGAGGCGAGTTCGTTAGCCACTGGGCTGTCACTGCTAAAAATTGCTGTAAAATCAAAAAATCAAGACAATATCCGACCACTTTTACCCACTTTCCTTTCACTGGCCTAACCGTTAGTGGCGAGACAGACGTAATAAATGTACATAGTTATTATTTGATTTGTACTGGCCGTATAATGTTTAATTTTTAACAGCTCCCGGCCAGACAATTAATTATAATGTCGGATGTGGCACCTATCCTGCGATCATAAACCATCTGCGGCTTAATTGACTTTAAGCTGGCCGGTTGGGCTTTTATGAAGTCATCTATTTGATACCGCCCGGAAACATTGTCATTGTTCAGTCGCCAGACAATGGTTGGCGCGTCGTAAAGCTAAACCGCTTCAATTTACACCGGCGCGGCGACGCGGTCATATCGTCCGAATGGGTCATATCGTGGTATCACTAACTAGCCAAATGCATCCAGTCTGAAAAATTATGTAATTAAAAAGTGAATTTGCTTTTCCAATTAAGTGTATATTATATTATTCTAACACGTATTATACCACGAAGGGAGGGTTTAGGCATTTTTAACTAAACGCCACAATAAACGACACAAAATTCGCCAAACAAGTACATCTATAATGAAACAATAATATCGAAAGAAAGTTCAAAGAAAGTAACATCTATTGCTTGATTATTTACTATTGCATCTATTCCATGTTTGATTGTTGTTTCAAAGTCGTTATGTGCAATCAGAAATGATGAGGAAATTTCTTTTCTTATAACTGTTTGGGTTTAAATGGTTGCAAATTATTTGTTTGCTATGGCGTCTATGGCCTGTCTATGTCGTATAAATAAGTAAGTTTAATGTTTCTGGTTGTTGGATATTTTATTTAATGTCATCAGTAGAAAACAGCTGAATTCACAAGGCGGAGTAAATTAACCTCTTCCTTCCCGACTTGCCTCCCAAGACTCCCATAATAGCCCTACGCAAACAAAAGTGTGGTCAAAACGTGACCACAACACGTTTAGTGATGCCGTCAATATTATTACAACATCGCCCGGTTGATACCGAGAAATTATAGATGTGTGATTGTGTTAAATATTTTCTTAAATTAATTCTATATTAAACGTCCCTATAAGTTTATACAGAGAATCGGCCCCTACTAATAGGGTTAGGACCCTACAATAGGCACCTATACCACTTTCGTTCTGTAATCTGAGTCTATACCTATCAATGGTACCTATATTTAGTTTTAAAACTGGGAATTGTTTTACATTTAAAATTGTGAACATTATCACATACACATACACAACATATCTGCGTAATGAATCATTAATGTAACCGCTCTTATCGTAGTTATAAATTCCATATATTTTGTATTCATTAATATTGTAATAAATTGCAATTGATTTTCGTTTACGAAAACGAATTATGTAACGAATAATTTGTAGCATACGAACAATAAAAATGACACTGCAAATGAAATACAAACATTCTATCGCCGTGCGATTATAATTCGCGTAGTATAGAGATAGAGGACTCATTAGATAAATCGAGCGAGTGAATTTGAAAAATGGAGAGAACATGAAGTTCGTAGACGCATTGGCGATTTTCGTATAACAAGTGATTAAAAAATACGACCCCATATCGACTGCTCTCGACGCTGCGTACCTACTATTGACGCAGCGATATGGCTATGAGCGCTTCAAATATTTTAACAATTTTCTTTATATAATTTTATTTTGACCACCAGGGATCCAGAAAACAGTCCAGTGACGTATTCAATGTCGAGTCTGCTCGACTCGCGGTCGGCGGGCATGTTTGCGGTGGACGAGCGGTCCGGGGTGGTGACCACGCAGGCGCGACTCGACCGCGAGCGGCTCGACGTGCACTACTTCCGGGTAGTCGCTCAGGACGACACCTTCCCGCCAAGGAGCGGGACCACCACGCTCCAGGTAACGCTATAAACCAGGGGCATGAAAACAGTAGGCTATAAGTCGGATGAAAACAAATCATTAACATAGAGATGAAGATTTCTTAAGGACCTATTGTTAATAGAGTTGTGGAGACACTTTGCCACCTTTTGGCACTCCCGCATCAAAATATCAACAGATTAACTAAAAATATTTTTTCTACAGATCAACGTATTGGACTGTAACGACCATTCGCCCGTATTCGAGATGCAACAATATGAGGCTTCGGTGCGCGAGGGAGCGAGCCCCGGGACCACCGTGCTCACGCTGAAGGCTACCGACCAGGACATTGGGAAGAACGCCGAGGTAATTTTTAATGTTTAACTTTACTGTAGGCAGAACGGCTGTTGAATGTCATCCATATTACGCATTCATTAGGTTTTACTCGATAGGATACTCTGTGTTTCGGATGGTAATTCGAACCCCAGAAAAAGCTCTTGCATCAGTTTGCTAAACTAACGCGAAGTCAAAGAAATATCTTACAGGATAGATATACATTAGTTACTCTTGCTTGTTCTTTATAGTTCTACGGTGACGAAAGGACTATGTATCAGGTTCGCAGTCATGTTCATTGTTTTCCATCATAAAAACATGTCTCTCTCTCTCTCTGTCATGTCACACAGGCAGTGACTGGGCTGTCTGATTACTGAGTGATCTTAGATCACACAAAACTATTCCGAATTCCAACAGGTGGAGTACTCAATCGAATCAGTGACCGCGGACAGCCTGAACCCCGAAGCGAACGAGTCAACAGACGACCGTACGGACGCACAAGACGTGTTCCGAGTGGACGGCCGCAGCGGCGCGCTACTCACCAGGGCGCCACTCGACCGGGAGAAGGTCTCTCGGTACACGGTCATCGTGAAGGCCACTGACCAAGCGAGCCCTGTCTCTGACCGCCTGTCGAGCAGGTGAGTGACATCATCATTTACAGAAGAAGACGCTGTGCTGTAAATGCTGTAGTCCAACTTTTATTTGTCAGATTAATTATTGTTTAATATTTAAAATTAAATTAGATAAGGTAATTCCTTTTTGCCGCGCACTTGTAAACTGTGGAATGAACTTTCTTCTGAGATTTTCACAGTGGGATATGACATGAGGTTCTTCAAAAAAGTATGCCTTTTTTGAAGAACATAACATGAAGAACATAACATAACATAAAAGAGCTCTCCTCCAAGGCCGCTCTGGTGTTGTTCATGTTCATAGGCGTCGGTGACTATTTACCATCAGGTCTGTTTTTTTGTTATAATTTTCAGTTATATAAAATGTACTCTGTGGTTATAATCTATAAAAAAAAATATATATATATATTGTTGTCACTTGTCACTCGTTAGCTCAACATCGAAATAAATGTATTCCCAGGTATTGCCACAGAGTACATGGTATTGCCTTAACATATACATCATAGATAGAGATATTGCAAAATAAATTATACACTGAATGGTTAGGTTAGGCCTTTGACGGAATGTGAGACTTTTTTAACCATATTTCGCAGGCAATATGTAAAATAAATAAAATGCCTAAAATAAGTCTTGTATTTAAGAAGGCAGAAGTGTGTGAACAAGAACGACCTCGGTCCTATCTTATCATGACTAGATTTATTTCTCAAAGTCGAAAAAAATACAGAATGAATTTCATTCCGTTGTGAATCACCTCACTGCTTCGTTGGCTTCATGATGGGTATATAAAAGAATTTAAGAAATGTAAGATATTTTCTTGTACTTACGTAAGCGTAAAACAAATTAGATGTCTTCTGTTCTTAATTTTTTAACCAATCGAGTTGAATGTTCAAGTTACACAATAAATGACAACAGCCATACATAATCGAGTAGAACAGCAGAAGGTAGGCACCTGAAATGAAATTAGAGACCTTTATAAAAGAACGTAAATTGTAAATATGAGTAGGTACCTAATATGCCTGTAAAATTAATATGTAGGTAAATGTATGCTTGTGAAATGAAACGTTTTGTAATTCCAGCGCGACAATCCACGTGAACATCCTGGATGACAACGACAACTATCCACAATTCAGCGAAAAGACTTACACCGTCACCGTGGATGAAGACATCAGCGTCTCTGACAATCCTGTCATCGCCAAGATCAAGTGAGCTGCTTTTCTTCATCTATAAATACACTAAGCACGTAAGAATATTTAGATAACATGAAATCCATGCAATTCACTAAAGTAACGCAATTGAAAACATATTTTTATGTTATACAACACCTATCTTCATCCTGGAGAATACTATTGTTTCCTATCATCACCTGTGTAAAATCTTCGCAGTTCAGACGGTAGACTCGACTTTAAAAACTTCGCAAACTTTATCCAACAACAAAGACATCTCGGGAAATTGAACTAAACTAGAAACGCAAAGTTGGAATTCTAACGGTTTTTAAGAATCCAATGCCGTTTCCAGTTTGAAATTCAATTCCATACAGGTTATAAAATAAAGTTTCAGCTCCCTTTTTATCTCACATAACTTAGCATGTAGAGGCTGGGTCATCCACTAAAGCCAGTTCTTCTTTACGATCGTAAGAAATATACCTTTTATGGAAGGAATAACTGAGCTGGTTGAATTAAATGTACCTACTCGTTCCTGGTAGAAAGAAGCGCGTGACCTAAAAGTAGAGGCTCGTTAACTCAATTTACTGAAGTTAAGAAAAGAAGCCTAGTTAAAATAACGCTCCTCGTAGCAATAAAATTCAAATAAAATGTTATTTATACGTTTTGTCTGTTGGAAACTACGATCCTAGGCTCCCGCGGTGTAGTCTGACTTCAAAATTTATAAGTTCACGATAAATCGTTGTTTACGTTCCATTTTCTATTTGCCGATAGTTTAATGTGCGATATACGTCTTGTTTTCAAAGTAGAACTCTATTTATACAATTTTCTTAATGCTGCTTTAAGGATTTAAGATTGTTGCAGTTTACGTTGTTTATGGAGAAAGAAAAGATAAAAGGTAAACAACGATTTAAGATTTAACATCTTAAATCTTTGTTTAAATCTTAAATTATTAGTATACAGAGATTTATAAATTAGTATAGTATAGTATATACCTACTCGTATTATCTTTTCTTACTAAAGTGTAGAATTCATTGATTTAAATAAATTTAGATAACCTTTCATTGTCGATTATAGCCAAAAGATTTCACTGTTAAATGTCATCTATAATTGCTTGCCTCATCCGCCGTCTCATTTATGTCTAAGTTCTTCGGTTTGAGGGTGGCCAGCAGTCTTTTTTCCGAGTTGTGGTCTCCACTTTTCCAGATTTCCCTTGCCTCAAACGCGCCTTATGTTTAACCTCATACTTTTCCTCATGTTTTACCCCAGAAGAAAGATTTATTTAAGCTATTTATAACTAAATGTACAAGTATGCATGAAACTTCATACTAGCCAATAATAGTGTTATCTCATTAAAAGTTTCGACATTCAAACTTTTACAGGCGTTGTTTCTTGCTCCTTACCAAGTTTTTCAATTTTTAATGAGTACACCTCGTTCCGGGCCGCGAATAGTTCGAAAGCGTTGAGCTTACCGACCACTTAGGGTATAATATTATGTTGTCACACGACACACATTTTTCCGAAAAAAAAAACGACCCCTTTTGCCTCTTTATTTGCTTGCATGTACCATAGTAAAAGAAAAAGTAGGTAGATAACAGAATCAAAATAATGAAGTTTTAGAGCTACAAAATATAACTACCTACATGGTACTTGTCAGGGATTTCGTCTCGTTTGGTTTTGGTAACATTAAATTAGTGGTATCGGGTCTATTTCCGCTGAGGTAAGGTCCCTCACTCGCAGTTTGTGTGTTGTTGTGCAGGACTCCTATGTGCGATGATAGCGTTATAATTGTACGTAAAACTACTGTCTGTCGTATGCGGTGCCCCTTATGAGTTAGCCTGGCAGCTGCCTGAGAAACTTTTAAAAATATCTACCCTGGGCTGCTCGCTCCTGGCGAAAGTTCCGCGAGAACAATAGTAATAAATATTTGAGTTAGTAACACTGCTTTCAAGATAATTTTAAGAGGTGCACGGATTACATTATTAATGCTTGTAATCTTTGATCAACAACGATGCAAGTTTGAAGTTTATGTTAAAGAACGACAAAGGACTAAGGGCCCATTTTGAGAAAGTTATCATTATTTTTGTATTTACTACTTAGAGGGAGTCCTATCAAAGGTACTTTGTGTACTTACGTTTATGTAGGGTTCTGGATATCTGAAAGAACCGGTGCTTACTAGCACATCCCGGAAGAGACGCAAAGTTGTCTCTCTTATATACAGATAGAGGTTACCGTAGCACTGTGCTGGTCCCGTGCTACTAGAACGTACTTATACATACAACTCAAGAAAGCGACCGACTGTAAAATATGGCTCTTTTCACCTAACTTACGTACTTACGTACACTTTGATACCATGAGTTTTAACTAATTTAACTTTACAGAGCAACGGACGCTGACGTTGGTGCAAATGCCGCCATTCGCTACGCCATCATCGGTGGCAACACGCAGCTGCAATTCTCCATCGACAGCCTGAGCGGTGACGTGGCTCTCGTCAAGACGCTTGACTACGAGCAAGTGCGCAGCTACCGCCTGGTCATCAGGGCTCAAGGTAATAAGGTTCAGAATTTAAGCGCAAACAACAGTAGCAGGCAAAAATATCGTTCAACATAAATAAATATATGCCTTAGATGTTAGTTAGCCTTATTCCTATCGTTTCTTATTGAATATACAGCAGTCACCAATATCAATAAGGATTTGGATTAATATGCTGTACTTTTCTAGATGGTGGCAGTCCGTCTCGCTCGAACACTACGCAGCTTCTAGTAAACGTTAAAGACGTGAACGACAATGCACCGCGGTTCTACACGTCGCTGTTCCAGGAGAGCGTCAGTGAAAACGTGCCAGTCGGATACAGCATCGTGAGAGTAAGTGGGGCGAAATAAAATTGTCTGATGCTCGCTCTATAACGCGCTGCTCCAGTGCGGAAGGAGAGAGGTCAACCCGTTTCGCTGAAGTGTTTAGACAGCTAGGGCTGACAACTAGGATTTTACGTACTCTTCGAAACACTACCGTGGGTCAAGCTCAAGAAATGTTGCCGCCAGTGGTCACCTTGATTAGGCCGCGCGACCACTTCAATCCTGATAACACAACCCTTTTATCGTCCCACTGCACGCCGAGGAACTCTTCTCAGAATGAGAAGGGGCAGGGCTTGGTCCACCACGCTGACCAATTGCGGATCAGCAGACTACATAGGTGCCTTTGAGAACATTATGGAGAACTCTATGTTCCCTGTCAATGTTTTTTTCACCGTTACGGCAGGTTCAGGAACATTCATTGGTGCGTATCGCTTCGTCATCAAATCGGATTTGAACCCGGACCGCTTGACTGAGAGGCAAGTTCGTTAGCCACTGGTAGCTACGCTGTCACCGCTGTGTTATCCTACCTATTTAATCTACAGGTGCAAGCGTACGACGCGGACGAGGGCGTGAACGCCGAACTCACATACAGCCTGTCGGACAAGGACTATGGCGGCTCCAACGACCTGCCCATCACCATCGACCCGCGCTCCGGCTGGGTCTACACCTCGGCGCAACTCGACAGAGAGGTCCAGTCCAAGTATCAGCTTATGGTACGTACCTTAATATTAATATTGATTTATCAAATAACGATGCATTTTATTACGGAATATGTGACGCTTCTACGGAAAATGATTAAAATTATTGATTACTACGGAAAATGATTAAATTATTGGTTTGAATTTCGAATGTATTGAGATTCTATATTAAAAAAAAACGTAGTTATTTACATAATGTACTTTGTTTTGTACCTACTAGAATTGCTTTCTAAATCGATTGAATGTTTAAGTTGAAAAAATGTAACTTTATAATAAAAAGCGAAAACACAACTTATTCATTTCATTCTCATCACGATGAAATTCAACGATATGTCAATGATCGTACTATCGTCGGATTACCAGAGATCGGAACTGTAAAATGTTTGTTCGCAGGTGACAGCAACAGACGGCGGATCGCCTGCGAAATCAGCTACCGCGTCTGTCGTGGTTGTGGTGCAAGACGTGAACGACAACGACCCGGTGTTCGCGCCGCCGCAGTACGAGGTGGAGCTGGCGGAGGACGAGCCACCGGGCACGCCCGTCGTCACCGTCACCGCCACCGACGCCGACGAGGACAACAGGTGGGGCTCGGATTCTTGCAGCGGGACCCGAATAGTGCTACGGTATGCCTGTCGTTAGAGGTATATGGAATCGAATCATGACCTACTACCGGTGTTCGCGCCGCCGCAGTACGAGGTGGAGCTGGCGGAGGACGAGCCGCCGGGCACGCCCGTCGTCACCGTCACCGCCACCGACGCCGACGAGGACAACAGGTGGGGCTCGGATTCTAGCAGCGGAACGTGAATAGTGCTACGGTATGTCTGTCGTTAGAGGCATATGGAATCGAATCATGACCTACTACCGGTGTTCGCGCCGCCGCAGTACGAGGTGGAGCTGGCGGAGGACGAGCCGCCGGGCACGCCCGTCGTCACCGTCACCGCCACCGACGCCGACGAGGACAACAGGTGGGGCTCGGATTCTAGCAGCGGAACGTGAATAGTGCTACGGTATGTCTGTCGTTAGAGGCATATGGAATCGAATCATGACCTACTACCGGTGTTCGCGCCGCCGCAGTACGAGGTGGAGCTGGCGGAGGACGAGCCGCCGGGCACGCCCGTCGTCACCGTCACCGCCACCGACGCCGACGAGGACAACAGGTGGGGCTCGGATTCTTGCAGCGGAACCCTACGGTATGCCTGTCGTTAGAGGTATATGGAATCGGATCATGGCCTACTACCACCGTGCGTTTCTCGCGGTCTTGCTACGACGAACTGGTCTTCTGTGGAATGAGCTTCCGACTGTGGTTTTCCCTTCGAGCTACGGCATGGAGCGCTTCAAAACGAGTGTGAAACGTTTCTTTCAAGGCAGGCAACGCACTTGTGATACCCCTGGGGTCGCACGTGTCCATAGACGACGGTGACCACTTACCATCAGGTGGCCCGTATGTCTGTTTGTCCGTCTATATTTTAAAAAAAGAGGCGATTATAAGGCGGCTTCTGTGGTTGCGGGTGGTAGGGAGTTCGGTACCACTCAGTACTACCCAGCGACCCCGAGGAGGACAGTGTGTGTGGTCGCACAACGTATGAATGACAGTGATTGAGGTTGAAAACAACCGCGATGAACGGCTTAACGTGCCCTGCGAAGCACATGAAATTTTGCCACTAGCGGTCACCCATCCAAAAAACGACCGGGCCCATCGTTACTTATCTCTGTCGATCACATAAAACCGACTCGAGTCATTGGGCTATGTACGCAATTCATAGTTACCATAAAGGTAATTAACCCTTGACTTCTATATTAATCTAATCGATATCAACAATCCGTGTTCCAGACTCCACTACGAGATAACGGGTGGCAACACACGCGGTCGCTTCTCAATTACATCGCAGAACGGGCGGGGGTTGATCACCGTGGCCCAGCCGCTCGACTTCAAGCAGGAACGGCGCTACGTGCTCACTGTAACCGCCACTGACTCTGGCGGGCGCTCAGATACCGCCATGGTGCATATAAACATCACGGACGCTAACAACTATGCGCCCGTGTTCGAAAATGCACCTTATACCGCATCGGTAAGACTGGTTTTATTACCCTTTTAAAGTACAAAATAGAAAAAATTTTGGTCGACCTTGATAGAACATGCAGGAGAGGTGCTACATTCTGACCGTGACATCAACCAACTGTGCAACTGATTCAGAATTACTGATTTTCAGTAGCTCGGCCGCTCTATTTCGTTTCACTCCAACAATCCATCTTAAATCATTATTATACTAGAGAATATTATGAATGAAATGAAAATTATTGAAGCATGCATGCAACAATTCAATTTTTCTTAGTTAAAACATAAACTGATAGTTTGTCATACAGACCTTTACGGCGTCACCAAATAGGGAGAAAACCGAGCTAAATCCTTTCAACTTACGTCATACTGATAACTTTATCAAACATAGAAGCATAGACAACTGTAAACGTAAATGGCACAGCGTTTTACATAAATAATGCCGTGTTTTACGACAGCTGCCGAGGCGCCGAACTTATAATTTTATAGCGCCATAAAGATCGCTCGTGAATTCAACAGAAGTTCAACTTATTTACAACTTGATCCACCTTATTTAGGTGATCTCATCTCCATTGTTACTGTCTCAAATAGGGGGCGACTTCAATCATATTAAACTGGTCTAGTCCTCTGTTCACCAGACTGACGCTGCATCATGATGTGTTATCTCAATTTTACTACCTACAGCTTTTATTCCGTAACGCTTAAAAGTAGCTCGTGTCGCTGGAATTTGAAACTACCCTTTCAAATAACAAATATTTTTTAAACAGCAGGTTATCTATCTAATTTTGTTAACTGCCACGCAGGTATTCGAAGACGCACCCGTTGGTACCACCGTGCTAGTGGTGTCCGCGACAGACAGTGACGTGGGCGTTAACGCTCAGATCACGTACGCACTGAGCTCGGAGATCTCCAACGAGGCGGTGGCGCACCACGACCGCGAGTTTCTCATCAACCCGCATACCGGCGCCATCACTACCAACAAGCCGCTCGATAGGGAGACTATGAGCGGTGAGTGTATTGACACATGTCTTTATTAGCGTCCATCGTACAAGTGTCAATGCGGGGGACAAATTTGCCTGCATCGCATGCACCGCGCATTTGAATACTATTATTAGTTGCCCACGTCAGGCAATGTATCTACATATTAGTAAAAAAAAACACAAAAATCTTTATTGCAGGTTACGTGACCGATTTATAATCGATCAATTCATTTACAATACATTCACAGTTTTTTTACAAATTCCATTTTAAAACTAAAACAATTATAAATTCATTAAAACAGGAAACAGTAAAATATAGTATTGTACCTGTGGAGACCGGTTGGACCACGTCACGCCTTTGCTATACTAAATCGTTTACGTAACGTTCTAACTTTGAAATACAACCATAGTATATGAATAGACGTAGTGTCTTTGATGGTGTATGAAAATTATAATTAATTGTTTTGCAGGCTATCTACTGACGGTGACGGCGCGCGACGGCGGTGTGCCGGCGCTGTCGGACACCACTGACGTCGAGATATCCGTCGTAGACGTCAACGACAATGCACCCGTGTTCAAGCAGCAGCTATACACCGCTAGTATCGTGGAAGATGCACTCGTTGGTACGTTGTCTATACTTATAATAATAAATAAATAAAATAAATAAAAATAAAAAAGCCTTTTATTTGATCCTGCTACATTACTTCTTACTTTACTATAACTTAGACACTATGTTTAATTATTTATTAGCAAGGTCCCCAGATTGGGTAAAGGCCTCCTCCAACGATAACCACTTCTCTCTCTCCTGTGCTATTAGCCACCACTTTGGACCAGCGACTTTTTTTATTTCATCCTCCCAGCGTGTTGAAGGCTTGTGCGTAGTTTAAGGCATTAGTGGCTTTCGTTATTTCGTTTATATACTTATAATATAAAGAGGAAACATTTTGTTTGTAATGTTTTCACACAAAAACTACTGGACCGATTACAAAAATTCTTTCACCATTAGAAAGCTGCATCTTCACTGAGTGACAATGGCTGTATAATATTACTAGGTGTAAAGGAAACAATTGATATGTCTAAGTCCACGCGAGCGTAGGTGCGGGCGTCCACTAATTCATAACAAATAAATCATATCTCCTCCACCAATCCGCATTGGAGCAGCGTGGTGGAGTATGCTCTAGACCTCCCGCAGAAGTGTCTGTGGGGGAGACCCGTGCCCAGCAGTGGGACGTCTATGGGTCGCAGCGAAATCATATCTAATGTGTTTTGTCTTTGTCCAGGCACATCGGTGGCCCAAGTGAGCGCAACGGACGCGGACGTCGGCCTGAACGGGCGCGTGCACTACGAGCTAGAGACCCGCGACCGCGAGGAGGGCTCCTTCGTCATCGACCCCGCTTCGGGCGTGCTGCGGACCAACAAGGCTCTGGACAGGGAGTCGGTCGCCACTTACGACTTGAAGGCCCTCGCTATCGACGGAGGCACCCCACCGCAGAGCTCCACTGTAAGTACTGTATATGGAAAGATTCATGAGTGTCTATATTCATAGTTGAAGCTAGCTTAGTCACGTGTAATTTAAGTTGGAAATAGGCCGATTGATTTCGGTCAATTACGATGACCGCAATGTACGTCTTGCCCGCTGAGCCGAATGCCGAATTTTTGCCACTACCCGTCACCCATTTACAAACGTTCTAGAATTGATAAAATCCTTTTGACAACAAAGTGGGCTCGTTCGTCAACAACCCCGTTTCTGGCGTGTGGACCAACAAGGCCTCAGATAAGAAGACCGTCGCTCCTTACGACCTGAAGGTCTCACCTTCAATGGCAGCATTCTGCTTCTTAATTTCAGTTTCTCTCTCTTGTCTCTATCCATATCTGAAGTTATTCTGCTGGACATAAACCTCCCGGAAGGCGGTATGCTCTCGCGTGCACTCAGTCAATGCGATCAAACTACACTTTTACCAATTTACTGGTAAAACCAACATCCTAATCATATCTAAGACGAATCACCAGCCTTAAATAATAAACATCTTTCAGGTAATAATCCACATCAAGGTAGAGGACATCAACGATTCGCCGCCTGTCTTCGAGAGCGACTGCCTCATGTTTTACATCCCAGAGAACAGTCCCATCGGCACCACTGTTGGGGAAATATATGCCCACGATCCAGACGAAGGACCCAACGCGGTTGTGCATTATTCTATCAAAGGTACAAATATATTTCTTGTTCAAGGTTCCAATATAATAAATATCTGTACAATTTTTTATATTGTTGTGCTTTATTTGGTGTTGCAATAAAATATAAAGTAAAATTTCTAAAGTGAAACTTAACGAAGCTTACCTTTTATGTTCACGTCGTTGAACAAAGAGGTCAATGTTATTGATAGGTGCTAAAGTATTTCAAACGAAATGGCGATATGGTAGAATTTCTTTGTTCCATTTGATCTAAAACATTCCTTATTTCCTTTGATATACTGATTTAAAAGGGCAATGTAAAATGTACACAACGCGTATTTCTTGTGCCTAATTTGTGGGCAAATAAACTTAATTCTCAAAAGAAATAACATTTCACTGAATGAGAATACAAATTAACATTATGTTCACTTGTTGTGTGCGTACAGTTTAAAGTAACGACACAGAATGCATAATAGTACAAGTATGATAAGTTTTGGGTTGATAATTAATTTATGATGTCCGTCCAAGGTGGCGAGGACTCAAATAGCTTCTCACTGGAAACGCGGCAAGGCTCAGACAAGGCCGAGCTGGTAACCATGGTAGACTTGGACTACGAGAGCCCCAGGAAGAAGTACGAGCTGGTCATCCGGGCCGCCAGCCCACCGCTGTGGAACGACGTCAGAGTGGAGATACTGGTGACCGATGTGAACGATAACGCGCCGTTGCTGAAGGACTTTCAGATTATTTTCAATAACTATAAGGACTGTTTTCCCGTCGGCCCGTTTGGGAGGGTGCCGGCGTACGATGCTGATGTTACGGATAAGGTTAGCAAAATAAGGATTACATTTTATTTTTTTAATAAATATTTTAAAGCTGTGTGGGCGTATTGGACGCGGTCCCCCACATACGCAGTGTAAGGAGGTCTAGAGCATATATATAACGCCGTTGGATTTCCTAATAAATAAATAAATACTCCACCACACTGCTCAAATGCTGATTGGTGGATGCGTTAGTGGCCAACCCAGTGTCAATCGGGACCGTCCGACATAACTGGTGAAAAGCAGGTGTATACACGCCTCTGCCTACCTCATCGGCGATATACAGGCGTGATTTTATGTTTGCTTTCAGCTCATATATCGAATCCTCTCCGGCAACAACGCGAACCTGGTGCTCCTCAACGAAACCACGGGAACAATGACTTTATCACCACAGCTTAACACCAACGTCCCTAAACTGGCTACCATGGAAGTATCAGTCACTGGTAAGACTTCATAGATTTTTTTCCTTATTCTCAATACACTTTTGAATTGCTCGATAATAACATCCTAGAAATAGGTAACTCTCATTATATGGCTCCAAAAACTCTGTGTGTTAATTACATAGTTGACAACACTGTGGCATGGTTTATTGGTATTATTCACTTCCTATGAGAAGCACAGTAAACAGTTATTATTTATTATTTATTTACGGTCGAGTAGGCTGCCGTGAGGCCACGTCCAAAGCCCTAGGGCCACTTTAAAAGCAGATTACTGAGCTGCCCAAAGTTACAAACACGTCTGCTATGCTGAAGTCAAACAGCTGCGATCCCATTTTAAAATTTAGCTTTTCGTCCAATCTGTACAGTTAATGATTTTGGAAAATCGTACTAGAATTTAAAAAAAAAAGATGATATTTTTAATTCGATACAACTTTCGATCACGAAAGAAAAAATAAATACAAAACTTCCTAATTCACTAATGTTCAAATTATGTAATTTCGTTGGGTCAATATGACGTGATATTCATATGTCATTGTTCGGCATATAAATTATAGAAGCGGCATTTAACTTGAATCGCCGACTATTGATCGCCGACTAGTCGAAATTCTACTGGATTTTTTATGAAGAACTAAGACTAGCGAAAATGCTTATTGAATTGAGAGTCATTTTTTGAATGACTTTTCTAAGTTATGTGCGATTTAAGAAATTAAATGTCACTTGCTATATCGGTGAAGGACACATCGTGAGGAAACCTGCATACCGGAGAGTTCTTCATAATGTTCTCGAAGGCATGTGAAGTCTGCCAATCCTCACTTGGCCAGCGTGGTGGACTTAGGCATAATCCCTCCCATTCTGAGAGGAGACCCGTGCCCAACAGTGGGACAAAGACAGGGTTGTGATGATGATGATGATGAGTTATCCTTATTGTTTTTCTTAGACGGCGTGAACGAAGTGAAGGCGGTGATGCAGCTTCTAGTCAGGCTGATCACGGAGCAGATGCTGTTCAACTCGATCACGGTCCGGCTGAACGACATGACAGCCGAGCGCTTCCTCTCGCCACTGCTCGCATTCTTCGTGGACGGACTTGCAGCCATCGTGCCGTGCCCCAAGGAGAACATATACGTGTTTAGTGTTCAGGTGCGTGTGGATTAGTACATACTGTAGTATGTGAGTAGCAATTTAATGCAACTCTATCAAGGTGCTGCCGTAAATGGTGGATAGATGAATAGACCTACAATTCATAAACAGTGGCTTATGACATGGATCTCTTCTACAAAAACCGTTTCAGGAAGTTCTTGCTAGCGTTTGCTCCACCACGCTGCTCCAATATGGTTTTGGTGGATGGTTTAGTAGCCTACCCAGTGTCGAATGTTCTCATGTTGAAGGTCTTCACCTTAGCAATTGTTTGACTATCAAAACTAATCAGGGCTCACATAAAGTACCTTCCGAAGCACGAAAACTTGCCAGTAACGTTCACCCATTAACATACCGCTCCGATATTGCTCTCGGTCAATGACGTACGACCGAAGCGAGCCGTTGGGCTATGGCGAATTCTAAAACAATTGATGGTTACATATAAGTTAACAGAAAATGCTAGAGTTTACTTAATAATAAATATTTAACTTGCGTGTTTTTGATAATTTGCATTTCCAGGACGACACAGACGTATCAGGCAACATTCTGAACGTGTCTTTCTCCGCGCGACGCCCCGAAGCGGAAGTTGGTATCGGCGGCGATACTTCCCAGTACTACTCGCCGACGCACCTGCGGGAGAGAGTGTACCTCCATAGAGCTACGTTGGCCAGGCTTGCTACTGTACAGGTAACATAATTAATATCCAACTCTGTTATATTCAAGATATATGTTAAGACCTATAACTGTAAGTACTCCAAAAAGTCAACTGAAATTGTGAAGACGGGAAATTCACAGATACTTTACCCAATCATTTTCCCGCCTAAGTACTTTATGTTATCTTGGGAACCTTTTTTTGCCGCCAAATTACATAATATTATCCCGTTTCAAATCAACGTGTAAAGTAAGTAACAAGTAAAATACAAGTCAACGTGTTTCACAATTTTAATGTTTTCCAATGAAAAGCCTTATCACGTTTTACACTTTTTTTATTTTTACAGCCAAACAACATGATTTTATCTGTGTCCAGGTGCTGCCATTCGACGACAACGTGTGCGTCCATGAGCCGTGCCTCAACTACGAGGAGTGCCTCACCGTGCTGAAGTTCGGCAACGCGTCAGGCTTCGTGGCGAGCGATACCGTGCTGTTCCGTCCCATCTACCCCGTCACTACGTTCACGTGCCAGTGTCCGCACGGCTTTACCGGTGAGTTAAGTCTCTATCAAGAGATGACGTTTGAGTTGCTTTGAAAGTTGTTAGCTGAAACTACGAGGAGTTCCTCCTACACCATGTCCTATCGGCAATTGTGATCAGTAGTATTATGTCCGATCTAGCCCATCACCACGATCATGAGCCGTTGTCTGCATGGCTTTACTGGTAAGTGGTGAATTAGACTTGGTTAGTGTAAAGATAGCGGTAGCCCTTTCGAAATAACAAATACACTATCAAACTGTTCTTGAAAACTTTGAAAATATAATCTATTTATCATATCATCACAACTGTATTTCTCCGAAGGAGTAGCCAATTCACCAACTTATCACCTGTTTAAGTATCATGTGATGTGTAAAGGTAGCTTTTAAATGCATACTTGAGATACAAAGTTTATGATCTAACCTGGAAAGCGTCGGAAATACGACAGCTGATCTCGTATCTATTTTCATATCAGATATTTTTCTTAACATTTCCAAATGTTTTAGGATCTCAAGAACACTACATGTGCGATACAGAAGTGGACCTGTGCTACTCCTCCCCTTGCGTCAACAACGGCACCTGCTTGCGGCGCGAGGGCGGCTATACTTGCGTCTGTCCAGCGGGATTTACAGGTTTGCTACATCTTTTATGTGTGAAATGTTTTACTTTTCCAGAAGAGGAAACGTCAAAATGTTTGAAAAATTTAAATTTGAACGGTATGTGTACGGTTTCATTGCTTTTTAATGTCCTCTGATTTGGTAAAACTCGAAATCATAGTAGGTTATAAGCGGACATGTATCTTCGGCATTTTTTTTCGCCTACTTATTTCACTAATCATCCCATACTATTCCAGGCGTCAACTGCGAGACTGTGCTAACAAAAGCGACGTGCGACTTCAACGGCGACGGCTCGATATGCCGCAGCGGCTCCCAATGCGTGGCCCGCAGGGAGGGCGGCATCCTGTGCCAGGGGTGCACCATCGACGACGCGTACACTACGGCCATGTGCGAGCTCAAGGCGCGCAGCTTCCCCGCCTCTTCGTTCCTGACTTTCCCGGGACTGAGAAGGAGACACCGGGTTCACTTGAAACTCAAGTAATTGTTATACTCTAAATTTTCTAAGTACATAGTCCCTGACGTATCCAATACGTAGCCTGCACCGCGAGAAGTAACCAATGCGTGGCCCGCAAAAATTGTGACATCCGTCTTGTTGCATCAAGATGGATGTCACAATTTTTCCCAAGAGTTCTTAATTCGTGGCCCGCAAGGAAGGCAAATCATACGCGATACGTACATTAAATCTATATATATAAAAGGAGAAGGTGACTGACTGACTGACTGACTGACTGACTGACTGACTGACTGACTGACTGACATATCAACGCAGGGCCTAAACTATAAGGGCTAGAAACTTGAAATTTTGCACACTTTTATAACGTAGGGGAGCACTTAGAAAGGATTTTTGAAAATTCACCCCCTAAGGGGGTAAAACGGGGGTGCAAAGTTAGTATGAAAATTTGCCGTTTTTGAAGTCGTTAGACGGGTAGACGTCGTTAATGGGTCTAATTCTACGCGAGCGAAGCTGCGGGCGTCCACTAGTCTATGTATAATCAGGGCACGGAATATCCTGTAATCTCGTTCCTGACCTGTAGGATGCACCGGAATGCTCTTGAGTTAATTTTTTTAGTTTTGCAAGATGTGCGTCAAAACCAATCTTCTTCCAGTGACACAGTATACGAGACCCTATCACCTAAATATATATTAATGTATGTTTTTATCAGTGGAAACTTTGCTGATTTGTGCACTATATTGTAAGCTGCTTTGTATGTTAAATAATAATTGTATGTTTCCCAAAAATAAATAAATAAAATCTTATTCCAACCAGGTTCGCAACGCAAGCCACCTCGGGCCTCCTCCTATACAACGGGCGATACAACGAGCGTCATGACTTCGTGGCGCTGGAAGTAGTGGGCACGGGCGCCGGGCGGTCGGGCGGTGCCGGGGTGCGGTTCAGCTTCGCACTAGGCGGCACTCGTACTGAGGTCACTGTCGCTGGTACTGTGGCGGACGGCGCCTGGCATACTGTGGAAGTGGACTATTTTAACAGGGTACGTATTCACTCAATCAATGTTAGTGTAATCAGTGTACACCTTTATCGGTGTTGGTAGTGTGTGCGAGTGAAAGAAAGAAAGTTTATTTTGCTCTTAATATTACAACACAATATTACACTAAAATATCTGAAAAAATCTTTTAAAAAAAACATAGTGGAGGCGTGCAGTTCACCTTCGCGTTAGATGGGGCCCGTATGAGGTCACTGTCGCTGGTAATTTGAGCGCCGGACATACTGTGGAAGTGGACTAATGGTACTTAACTCGTACCTGTGTAATCATTGTATAACTCAGTCCCTGTTTAGTGAGGACAGCGGTAGACGTGAGCTTCAGCTCAGCAAAAATGGAGAATTTTGACCGCAAAGACTACCAATCTAAGACTGTCTATGAGATTCTTTAGTACAATTTGTAAATACATACATATTAAAATTAATCTTTCGGGTCGAATATTATTGAAGCCGATTTTGCAATAGTACCTACTGGTTCTTTCTTCTGATGATACTTTTCTTCACTAAGAGTTTATTTTCAATCACAAAGCCAATTTCTGATGTTTTATAATATTATTACTGTGAATAAGCTGATAAATACTTAAAAGTTAGGCATATAATTTTGTTTAATTACGGAACAAGAATTACGATTGTTGAAATTAGTAATTTAAAAAAAACTCTTTTGCCAATTTTCACATTGTATGCCGCCATTTCCACCAATCCGCATTAGAGCAGCGTGGTGGAGTATGCTCTAGACCTCCCGCAGCTTTGTCTGTGGGGGAGACCTGTGCCCAGCAGTTGGACGTCTATGGGTTGCAGCTATGCCGCCTTTTTGCTATGACTTTTTTAATACAGTTGCTTAAAAAGTGGCGTATTGCAGGGATGTATAGCGTTCGGGATGTGGGCTATTACATACTCGAGCTTTTTCTTTACTTTTCCGAACTCGTGCGTTCTTTTTCCCAACTGTCAAAATAATGTCTATTAAAAAATTTCATTCATATCAGTAAAAAAATTCTACTGAAGACTGTATGGGCATAGTTCCCTTTGCCTACCCAGAATGGGTGAAAAAAAAAAACAAAAAAAAATTACTGCTGAGTCTGCTTATATTCTTTTACGGTTGGCGCCATTTTCCAAAAATGTTATATATTAAATTGCTTCATTTTTTCGCAACTGTATTATAAATAGTTGTTCAGTACACGTGCGGAACCGTCATTGCAAGTTGTTCCGACTGTCAACCCTCACCTTCGGCTGCGCCTCGGCTCGTTTAGACATTTGTCGGAACTCTTTGCAATGACAGGCTTTCCGCACACGTAATTAAATATACTATTCCAGACGGCGACGCTGACATTGGACGAGTGCGACCGCGCGCTGTCGCTGGCGGGCGGCGCGCGGCTCGGTGAGCGGTTCGCGTGCGCCAACTTCACCAGGAAAGTGCTGCCGCCCAGGTGCGATATCCCCACCGAGACCTGCCACAGGTACATTGGCTTTCCGAAACAACGTTTTGTCCAAATTTAATACATATACTTTATTGTACACACAAAATAACGTAAAATAGCAGTATGGTACCTACACAGAATAAAAATTGTGGCTAATAAGTGGTCTCGCTCTAGTAGCAATTTCTTCGAAAGTTTATTAATACTATCAATAAAAGGCTTTCGTTACCCAATATTTTAATGAACACACGTAGAATTGTTGTGCTTGATTAGTCTATTGTCCACGGACCAAGGCGATGGATAATATCATAGAGGATTGACAGACTCCACGCACCTTCAAAATCATTATGGATGTTACACTGAATTCAATTGCTTAAAACGCACATAACTCGAATCACACTTGAATGCGGCGAGCGTGCCACTGTGATTCTAAGGATAACCGCTCTACTCGAATAAGAGACCAAATTCTTAGTCATCACCGCCAGTCAAACAACACTAATTATTTAAATACTTAACAATTCGGTCCATTTTTTGTCAATTAAGTGCCCTTCAGCAGAATCCCTTTTCACTGCTCACAGACATAAATTAGGAACAACTGATATTAAAAACTATTTATGAAAGTCTAAATAAAACGTTCATATAGATTTCTGGACTTAACGGGCCCTCTCCAAATCGGCGGTCTACCAAACATCCCGAGCAGCTTCCAGGTGAAAAACAAGGACTTCGTTGGATGCATTTCGGATTTATTTATCGATCACAAATTCATCGATTTGAACAGGTACGATAAATTAAAAATTTAATACAATTATTTTAAATACGTTAAATGTAATATCTACGTTCATTATTTCCATAAGTTTTGCAGACCTAATCGCAAACAAATAAGCTATAATGATTCTAAGGGTCCTTCAAATAACACTTACCGAAATTTTACTATTAAATATAAACAGACCCAGCCTCATTCAATCGTTTTAAAATAAATATAACTATAACTATGTACTACTTCACACTAAGCACGACATACTTAATGTGAAGATGGTGCTTATAGATGAATAAGGTAAGCAAAAACGGGTTTCTAAGTCTTGAGCATCAAAAAACCTACTACGACTGGTTTCCTTCACAGCTGAAACGCTGACTGCGTCGGTATACTTAAACATTTTGCACATGTGATTATAATATCGATACCTTGAATCTCAAATGGCGTAATCACCAAATCGTCATTTTTCAGGAGAGCCGAAACAAAAAAAAAATCTTAGATTAAAATTCATATCTTTTCAATTAATAATGCTATTTAAATGAAAATTGGATTTAATTAACTTATATAGGGAGCTTTATAACACAGTAATACGGTATTAAAAATTCAACCAATATTTGCAAAAATGATTTGTGATTACGCCAAAAAAAATTTGATAACTTGGAGTTTACGACCCAAAAAAAAGGCTGTTCTGTAAAAAGTTACGGTGTAACAGGGTGTAACAGCCTAATTGACTTTCAAACTTCAGACTTTGCAGTTCAAACTAAAATTATTGTGTATGTATAATTCCACAATGAGAGATAAATAATAAAACCTTAAACTAAAACAAAGAATTATTTAAAAAGAAATATTTACAAATATGTCATCCAGAAACAGGCCTTGTGGCATTGTACCCAGAACGCTGGCAGCATAATAATTCTGTTTTGTTTTTAGATTAGGATAGACATAATAACATTATACTTCGCATGAACTATGGCTAGGTACTCACTAAGGCACTGACAGGAGCCTTGCTTAGCGCCTAGATTCTAGATAGTTTTCTAGTGTGTAAAGAAATAAAACGAACGTTTTAAAATGTTAAAGCTAGGATCTAAGATCTGTATAAGATTTAGGCGCTAGCAACACTCCTGCCACTTGTGGTCGAAGAAACTTTATTCTCAAAAGAAATAACATTTCACTGAATGAGAATATAAATTAACATGTTCACTTGTTGTGTGCACTAAGTTTAAAGTAAAGATGAGTTTTGAGTTGATAAATTAATATTTATGTTAAACTTATGCCTAGTTAATAAGAGTAAACAACAGCTTATGGTCGGTAGTTTGAAAAATAAAATATAATTTACTCGGTACTCGTACTAGCTATAAGTGTGTCAACCAGCGCGGCACGGAACACTTCGTTTATCTTTTAGGTTTTACCTGCAACTAAACAATCTTCAATACAAGTAGTATTGGCCAAAAGAAATAAAACACGTCAATTTCACTATTCTAACTAGAATTTAATGAGTTTAATTATAAATCACAGACCTAAATTATCGTCAACATGAACTAACATGAACATGAAAGGAAAACGTTTAAAGAATTAAACTGAGTTTTCTTCGTCCTCTTCATCGGTTTCTGCTAATAAGTCGATTAGTGGGTACCTTTTTATCTGAAGGCAAACGAAGATACTCTTCGTGAAATATTATTTTTAAAAATGATGGGGCGTAAGAGTCAATTCATTTTATAATACAGATTTTTTTGGCCTAACATTTCATATATAACATGGTTGATACGACAAAAGTAAAACACATATTTTTAAAAATCCATGGGTCGTAAACGTCAAATTAAATGCAAGAAGGTTAATACCCCCTAAAATTATTTATTCTATTTTAAATTCTTATAGTAACTTGAGCCGTAAACGCCACAGTTAAACTTATTTTTCACATCATTATAATTTTAACTGGTGTATCGACCGAAATCTTAAAAATTATTTTTTTAAAGGTATTTACGACTAAACAATTAGAAAATTCTTGTACATCGATGAAAAACACGTGGGCTGTAATCACCACTTTTTTGCGAATTTTAAAACTCTGATTGGACAGATCGATAGAGAAAAAAAAATGCAGTAAGACAGCATTCAAAAGTCATTTTGGCCAAAATGGTGATTACGCCATTTGAGATTCAAGGTATCGATATAGCATAGAAAAAATATTGGCCTGAGATTTGAGCCCCGCCTTCTCGAGTAAGAGGCCAGATTTTTACCACTGCATATCATGTGATCTTTTTATCTATATTAATGCGTATATTTCAGCTTCGTATCGGACAACGGGTCGGTGGCGGGATGCCCGGAGAAGCGGTCTCACTGCGTGAGCGGGCCGTGCCACCGCGCCGCGCCCTGCACGGACCTTTGGGGCACATTCCTGTGCCACTGCCCCGAGGGGTACACTGGGAAGGACTGCGCCGATTGTGAGTGCAATTTCATTAATTTATTTTGTTGACCATAACCTTTTGCCAGCAGTCAACCACCGCCTGTCGAATATAATGACAAGTTTCTACTTCGACTATCACCGCTGTTATCCGTATTATGCTTGGCTAGTAAATTATCCGTAGCATGAAAAAAAAACAATAACTATTGATTCAAATAGAGTATTGCTACCTACTACAGTGTTACAGTTTCTATAGAATAGAAAATTGGTATTAATGTGGCACCTGAGTCTCAACGTCTGTCGTCTCAACCCAGTCTGAAGTTTGATGACCACTTCTCGAATTAACATACATATAGCCTTACATTCAAACATCTAAAACCTTCGATCACGAAATAGGTAATAGCTCTTTTTGAGCGTCTATTTGGTGGTGACCATGTTTTTTCTTCTGTGATCGAAGTCTACGACAATCTACTACGAGCAATATTTTTCAGCGACCACACCCCCCTGGCGGTTCAGCGGCGACGGCTCGCTGTCGTTCAACCCGCTGCTGCGGCCCATCCAGCTGCCGTGGCTGAACGCGCTGTCGCTGCGCACGCGCCAGCGGGACGCGTTCCTCATGCAGGTGCAAGTGGGACAGAACAGCACCGTGCTCATCACTGTAAGTTTATTTATGTGAAAATAAAAGCAAATTATAGGCTATGTACTTCTAGAAATAATATGTTCGTTTTACATTAATTAACTATGTAGATGAATATATGTATAGCCAACTTATGAATTAACGCATCTTCGCTGCGACCCATAGACGTCCCACTGCTGGGCACGGGTCTCCTCCATAGACACTGCTGCGGGAGGTCTAGAGCATACTCCACCACGCTGCTCCAATGCGGGTTGGTGGAGGGGTTAGTGGCCAACCCAGTGTCGAATGTTCTTAAGCCACCCGAAGGTCTTCGACAAGGTTTAACGACTGTTTCCACCATTGAAAACAACCGGGACCGACGGCTTTACGTGCCCTCCGAAGCACGGTAGCGTCCATGAAATTTTTGCCACTAGCGATCACCCATCCACAAACCGACCGTGCCCGTCGTTGCTTAACTCTTTCGATCACATTGAATCGACTCGAGCCATTGGGCTATTACGCATCTTAAACCAATGCTAATGTCAAAAACTCACTAACTCCAAATTACAACAGAACAGTAGTTCGTTTGCCGACTCAAACACTGTTCCATTATTGCACAAAATTTTCCAGAAAAACCTATTTATCATCTCTTGTTCCAGCTCAAGGACGGTCTTCTCCACTATTCTTACAACGGCGAGACGATGTTCTTGCCATCGACTACCCTAGCTGACGGCAATTGGCACCGCGTCGAGATCAAGTGGCTTGGCACTGACATCTCCGTCAGTGTGGACTATGGGCTGCGCGTTGCTCTCATGCCAGTGCTGGCTTCGAAGATCCAGGGGCAGTATATAGGGAAGATCTTGATTGGGGGTCCGGACAGTGCTTCTGGAGTATTTGCCGCCGATGTAGGGTACTTTGAAGGATGCATACAGGTTAGTTTAAGTAATCAAAGTACACATTAGGACTATAGTAATATTTCGTTAGCTTGGGTCCAGGTTCCGTAAGAAGTTATGACGTAAGACGCGCCTGCAAAGTTAGGATTTATGGTTTGAGGACTGGAATCTCCAGTCCTCAAACCTCAAGAAAGGTTTATTAGAGAAGATCGACAGTTCAGTTGAGGTTGAAATACGTCATAAAAACATAGTTCCTCCTGTCAAAGGCACTGAAGCGCACCTGTGTTTTGTGTCAATAATCCTAATCTTATTCACACTCTCCTTACTTTTTAGTATGAGCTATTAAGGTTATGTTATGGTATGTTATATTTTAGGACGTTCGCGTGGGAACATCACAGTCCCTGCTCAACAGACCGACCGTGAGGGAAAACGTAAGGGACGGCTGCGAATCTCGAGCGGACTGCATGCTGTCCATCTGCCCACCATACGTAAGAGATTTAATATTTTTTCTAAATTTTAATATTGCATTATTTTTTGTTACGTTTTTACTGCTGTTTAAGATATTCCTCGAGTTGAAAAGTGCATGGTTAAGAAGTCAGTATAAATTACTAAACTATTAAATAAAGTGAACCAAATTAATCAAATTTATTCCTATACAGAGTAAATGTGTGGCATCATGGGACCACACGCAGTGCGAGTGCGAGCGCGGGCGCGTGGGCCCGCAGTGCGTCGCCGCGTGCGAGCTGGGCCCGTGCGGCGAGCGCGCCACGTGCGTGCCCGAGGACTCGGACCGCGGGTACCGGTGTCAGTGCGACGACGGATACACCATGACTAGTGAGTACTATTTGCCTTGAGTAGTAAATGTGTGGCGTCGTGGGACCACACGCAGTGCGAGTGCGAGCGCGGGCGCGTGGGCCCGCAGTGCGTCGCCGCGTGCGAGCTGGGCCCGTGCGGAGAGCGCGCCACGTGCGTGCCCGAGGACTCGGACCGCGGGTACCGGTGTCAGTGCGACGACGGATACACCATGACTAGTGAGTACTATTTGCCTTGAGTAGTAAATGTGTGGCGTCGTGGGACCACACGCAGTGCGAGTGCGAGCGCGGGCGCGTGGGCCCGCAGTGCGAGGACTCGGACCGCGGGTACCGGTGTCAGTGCGACGACGGATACACCATGACTAGTGAGTAGTATTTGCCTTGAGTAGTAAATGTGTGGCATCGTGGGACCACACGCAGTGCGAGTGCGAGCGCGGGCGCGTGGGCCCGCAGTGCGAGGACTCGGACCGCGGGTACCGGTGTCAGTGCGACGACGGATACACCATGACTAGTGAGTAGTATTTGCCTTGAGTAGTAAATGTGTGGTGTCGTGAGAACACACAGTGGGAGTGGGGTGTCACTCCTCCCAATCCTGTCCCTTCTGAATCCAGCGGACCCGCTGACTTCTTTCTTCTCGTAGAACGGACAACCGATGGTTAAAAATGTCCTAGAATGAAGACATAGGCCGCCCTCCAATTAGGTGGACTGATTATCAAATGTGCATACTGTGATGCAATCTCCGTTCAATATAATTTATAGCTCTACATTCAATGAAAAGATGCGTTATTTCCGCAGCCTTTCTGCAATCTATCAGACCCAGTAAATTCGAAGATGGATGCCCATATTATTAACTTACATCATTATAGATAGATACATTTATTTCATCACATTTCAGCATCAATATATTAACAGTTACTGTTTTATACTTACATAATATTATTTATAAATAGGTTCGTATCAGCCTAGCAGCAATTATTTACTTAAATTAAAGACACTGACATGCTGGCTCTGACAAAAAAGGTGACCATTTAGCATAAAGCTACAACGCTTAACACGTAATAGCGCTGATTTTCAGTGGTACCTGTAGTGATTAAAATAAGATATAATGCGTCGTCACTACTGAACGTGGGACGGACAAGACGAGAGAACAAACTAATAATCTCTATCAACTCTCATCTAGTTAATTATATGTCTAATAGATGGCGCTGTTTTACAATCTTATTTAATGTATGGTATAGTACAAAAAGCGGTGACAGCCAAAAAGCGGTGACAGCCCAGCGGCTATCGAACTCGCCTCTCACTCGAGCGGTCCGGGTTCAAACCCCAGTGGCACGCACCAATGACTTTTCTAAGTTATGTGCGTTTTAAGAAATTAAATGTCACTTGCTATAACGGTGAAGGACACATCGTGAGGAAACCTGCATGCCTGAGAGTTCATCATAACGTTCTCGAAGGTATGTGAAGTCTGCCAATACGCACTTGGCCAGCGTGGTGGACTAAGGCCTAATCCCTCCCATTCTGAGAGGAGACCCGTGCCCAACAGTGGGACGTCTATGGGTCGCAGCGATGGTACAAAGACCATAGGTATACATTGTTTACTTAAACATACTAACGCGAGCATGTTTCAGCGTCGGGCTGCGCGCCGGCGGCGGCGGCGACGTGCCCGCGCGGCTGGTGGGGCGCGGGCGCGTGCGGGCCGTGCGCCTGCGGCCCCGCCTCCTCGGGCATGCACCCGCACTGCCATCCGCGCACCGGCGAGTGCCACTGCAAGGTGTGTAAAGCATCCCCGAGACGGCTGGCGTGTCCCGTGTTCCGGCACGCCAGGTTGAATGGTGAGTGGCGCCACAAGATGAGCGCCCCACAAGATGGGCCCCGATTCCCGGGCAACCGTCGGCGGAGCAGCGGAAGTGTGCGAAAGCGTTCCCGCAGCTCCGCCGGAAGACGGCGAGGAGGAACACCGCTGGTTTTTAGCCGGTATGAAAAAAAAAGGTATGTAAAGCATAGAAAACATTACAAACCAACCGACCGCGCCCGTCGTTGCTTAACTCTTTCGATCACATTGAATCGACGCGAGCCACTGGGCTATGGATGCAATCGGTAGTGACCCTGTCTGTTGCGCCAAGGGTTGTGGGTTCGAATCCCACTCAGGACAAATATTCGTGTGACGAACACTTGTATTTGTTCTGTGTCTGGATGTTAATATTATCTATTTAAATATGTATTTAAAAATATCTATGTATGTATATCAGTCTCTGACACTCATATCTCAGACTCGCGCATACTTTGGGATCAGATGGCCGTGTGTGAGAATGTCCAAGGTATTTATCTATATTATAAAAATGAATCGCAAAATGTGTTGGTAAGCGCATAACTCAACAACGCCTGGACCAATTTGGCCAATTCTTTTTTTTAAATGTTCGTTGAAGTTCAAGGATGGTTTTTACGGCGAGAAAAATTTGAAAATTCATCCCCTAAGGGGGTAAAACGGGGGTGCAAAGTTAGTATGAAGCTTTGCCGTTTTTGAAGTTAGTGAATGTGTAACGCGAGCGAAGCTGCGGGCGTCCACTAGTATAGCATATAGCCAAGCTATCATAAAAAACTAAAGTACAGTGTAAAGACAGCGCAATTAATCAAAACGCAAGTAGGTACTGACGGTCCTTCGGATGTGAT
Source organism: Carterocephalus palaemon (assembly GCA_944567765.1). Lineage (NCBI taxonomy): Eukaryota > Metazoa > Arthropoda > Insecta > Lepidoptera > Hesperiidae > Carterocephalus > Carterocephalus palaemon. Next base: position 3,732,238 of record OX155643.1, on the reverse strand, counting down.
CCATCGCAGGAGAACCACTACCAGCCATCAGGGTCGGACGCGTGCGTGCCGTGCGCGTGCTACGCCGCCGGGTCCGTGAACAGCTCGTGCGCGGCGGGCGCGGGGCAGTGCCCGTGCCGCGGCGGCGTCATAGGCCGCGCGTGCGACGCGTGCGCCAATCTGTACGCGGAGGTCACGCCCAATGCTGGATGCAAAGGTTAGTATTGAATTGAAGTAGTATGAAATTGCCTATGTAATTGGTAATTCTTAAAAGTCAGTTTTCCAAGAGATATGTGTGTAGAATTTTATTTAGTCATATAATGTAATGTGTTAAGGTAACATCTAAGATTTCATATCTTATATCAAAGTGTTCTATTTAAGTAATAAATGTTATAAAGTAAAAGTTCTCATATAAAATGTAATTTTTTTTTTTATGGAAAGAGGATAGCAAACGAGCTTGCAGCACCACCCATCCGCTGCCACCCATGACAACTGTGACTGACTTTGAACAAGACTCAATTAGGGACTGGGATGGTTAGTCCAATTAGTTGAGAAAGTTAATTAGAACATTAGTTGGTCAGTTCGTTAGTAGGTATGAGGACTAGGGACTGTTAGTGATAGTTAGTCCTGTTAGTTGGTGTTAGTAATAGTCCAGTTAGTACTTGTTAGTAGGAGTCTCGTTCTAAGTCAGTCACAGATGTGTTGCTACCCTTGAGGACTAAGATGGTCGCCTCTAAAGAAGTGTAACCGGAATCCACACCTTTCCAACCGGACCACAATTGCTTTAAAAACAATTATTACACGGCAGAAATGGTACTAGGTACCGTGGCGGGCGGTGGTACTGCCCCGGGCGAACTCTATATGGAACCAATTAGCTTTCATATAAAACCTATTTGGTTCCCTATAGGCTCTACCACCTACCACCTATTTAGTTTGGATTTGTTGTTTGATAGTATTTAACTGTTTAATTTAATAAAAGTAGCTAAGTCTGTGGCCAGACTGCCCAGGATGACCGAGCTGTAGGATTTATTATCTGTGTAAAGTAATTTAAATATATTATCTATGGTGAGAGGGAACAGAGGGGTGAGGTAAGAGGGGATTAAGGAAGATGGCGATAGATATAGAACGGTGTAAAGGTGTATAAAGGTGTTAAAATTAATTAAAGGCGTTCACAAAATCAAACTTGTATATTTCTGCACAAAACCGTCCCGAACCCATAATATGTATTGCAAAATAGCATCTACGCGCGAGATCAGATAAAGCCTGCATTCATAATGCATATGTCACAAACCAAAAATTAATCTATTTTGCAACAATCCGCGAACAAAACTGTATGGTGATGTATTTATTCCTTCATGCACGTAGCATCTCCCTCCATCCCACACACCAACACGTGATTCGCCCCAAAACAAGGAATCCTCAGGGTAAGTAGCCTCTACGGTGGTTAATCGCAAAGACTCTTTGCGCGGATTGTTGCAAAATAGATTAATTTTTGGTTTGTAATAATGGAGTTCCGCAAAGTAACGCCTGATACAATTAATTAAACCATATGTGATGGCCAGTGGCTATCCAAGTTATGTGCGATTTAAGAAATCAAATGTCACTTGCTATAGCGGTGAAGGACACGTCGTGAGGAAACCTGCATGCCTAAGAGTTCATCACAATGTTCTTGAAGGCATGTGAAATCTGCATTTGGCCAGCGTGTTGGACTAAGGCCTAATCCTTCCTTCTGAGAGGAGACCCGTGCCCGACGGTGGGACAAAGAAAGGGTTGTGATGATCTATGCTTTGGAGAAAGCTATGCTCGGTATTTCGGTACGAGACAGGATTCGTAAAGATAAAATCCGTAGACAAACCATTCAATAAGACGAACAAAGGTAACCTATGAGCTATAATATGTCGAATAAGAAAGTTGAACTTGGCCACGTCACTTGTAAAACTGGCAACAGTTTGTGTGTGTGTGTGTGTGGCAGTGGCACCAATATATAGAGGCCTGTGTCCAGCAGTGGACTTGAACTCCTCAACATTCAGGGGCAGAATGTTAAGAATTTAAAGACCTAACAGAATTCCTAATCCTATTTTGTTAATTACAGTTGTGTACGACGGATGCCCGCGCTCCTTCGCCCATGGTGTTTGGTGGCCTCGAACTAAATTTGGAATTGAAGCCGTTACTGACTGTCCTGCAGGTATTTGATACATTTTTAAATTTTTTATGAAGCAGCGGTTTGTATAAAGGCTAAAATTAAAAATATTTTAAACTGTCCCAGGTTCCACTGGAAAAGCGACGCGCATGTGCGACGAGACACAGGTGGTTCCGTGGCAGGAGCCAGATCTCTTCAACTGCACCACGGCCAGCTTTCACCAGTTGAGGAAACAGGTGTTCATCATCAGAATCATACTTTCTAATCGTGTGATGGCTATTTAGGGTCAGCGCTGACTGAAGGGGTGGCGGCGACGCGATGATTTTAAATTTAATTCAACCATAATGTAACTGCATACGACTGTATTAATAGAACAGCGAAATGGAAGACGAACTGAAAGGTTTCAAAGCGCGATGACTGCGCTGCTTAGTGCTCTTTGTTCGCTCTGATATTCGCCGCTACCACAAAGTAGATATTAGGAACAGAGATTAAGCTTCTTATGAACGTGCAAATCGGTTGCACTCCTACAAGCACGCGGGACATGTGTGCGTGGCCACTGGCCGCTTGTCGCGTACGCGGCGAGACTGGAAAAAACCGGTTGACGCTGTCACATCAAGTTGACTATCTCAGGGTAATCGCTACGCACATTGTTGGTTTTGTTAGTTGCAAGTTTTAATATCTAATATAAAAACGTGGTATTAATAATAATGGTTGTATATTGTACTGTATGTATGAATAATGCTAGAAAAAATAAAAATATATCATACTTTAACTATCCCAAGGAGTGCAATAGGTAAGTAAATATTTGATTATTACTTTTTCAAGTAAGTTATTTAAGTAACCTTTATTTTACTGTATGATCCTTTTTTTAATAAGAAATGGGTACTACACGGTGTGTTTTTACCTTTTTATTATTATTACAAGCTTTTACTAAACATTTGAAGGTATGTGGGTGGGTTGGTACATACTATGTGTTTTAAGTTTAAGTATTGCAAGTGAGATTTGAACCACATCATGTCTTATTGAACTGAAATTTTTATTCCTGCGTAACTTCGGTGACAGTACAATAATATGATAGATTATAACCTGACGCTGCAGCTAGGATTTGATATGTCATGTGAGTGTTTCCCGATACATTACTTGAAAAAACTATATATTAGATTTAGAATTTGTCATACCATAAAAAGAAATAATAAAATATTAAAAAATAAAAATTATAAAAATAAAATTATTAGAGTAAGCAATTTGTAAAGTATGTTATTTTCTATTTTCTATTCTGTATTAGTTCTTATTGTAGTATTCTTTTTATATTCTGAATAATAAAACCATTTAACAAATGATTTCTTTAATTTGTCTTAACCTGTTGTGACAATCCTACCAAAATAGGTAACAATATTGCACGTTCTTAAGAAGCTTAGCCTCTGTTCCTAATATCTACTTTGTGCCGCTACTGCGTCCCTACTGCGTCCGTCCCTTAACGTTCACTTATTACATTCACCAACTGATCTTATTGATCATGGCCATGCTTCTCTATAGACATTTACTTCACAGACATCAAATAGTTAACAACTAGAGTATTTTACAGCTAAACAAAATAGAATCGGGCGAGCTAGAGCTGAACACGTTCGTCGGCGTCCGCTTGAGCGAGGAGCTGGAGCGGGCGTGCGCGGGCGCGGAGCGGCTGTACGGTGCCGACGTGCTGGTCGCCGCGCGCCTGCTGGCCGAGCTGCTGCGCTACGAGCTGCGCCAGGCCGGCCTCAACCTGACCCACAGCCAGGACAAGGACTACGTCAGGGTGAGTGACGTCCGCTTGAGCGAGGAGCTGGAGCGGGCGTGCGCGGGCGCGGGGCGGCTGTACGGTGCCGACGTGCTGGTCGCCGCGCGCCTGCTGGCCGAGCTGCTGCGCTACGAGCTGCGCCAGGCCGGCCTCAACCTGACCCACAGCCAGGACAAGGACTACGTCAGGGTGAGTGACGTCCGCTTGAGCGAGGAGCTGGAGCGGGCGTGCGCGGGCGCGGAGCGGCTGTACGGTGCCGACGTGCTGGTCGCCGCGCGCCTGCTGGCCGAGCTGCTGCGCTACGAGCTGCGCCAGGCCGGCCTCAACCTGACCCACAGCCAGGACAAGGACTACGTCAGGGTGAGTGACGTCCGCTTGAGCGAGGAGCTGGAGCGGGCGTGCGCGGGCGCGGCGCGGCTGTACGGTGCCGACGTGCTGGTCGCCGCGCGCCTGCTGGCCGAGCTGCTGCGCTACGAGCTGCGCCAGGCCGGCCTCAACCTGACCCACAGCCAGGACAAGGACTACGTCAGGGTGAGTGACGTCCGCTTGAGCGAGGAGCTGGAGCGGGCGTGCGCGGGCGCGGAGCGGCTGTACGGTGCCGACGTGCTGGTCGCCGCGCGCCTGCTGGCCGAGCTGCTGCGCTACGAGCTGCGCCAGGCCGGCCTCAACCTGACCCACAGCCAGGACAAGGACTACGTCAGGGTGAGTGACGTCCGCTTGAGCGAGGAGCTGGAGCGGGCGTGCGCGGGCGCGGAGCGGCTGTACGGTGCCGACGTGCTGGTCGCCGCGCGCCTGCTGGCCGAGCTGCTGCGCTACGAGCTGCGCCAGGCCGGCCTCAACCTGACCCACAGCCAGGACAAGGACTACGTCAGGGTGAGTGACGTCCGCTTGAGCGAGGAGCTGGAGCGGGCGTGCGCGGGCGCGGAGCGGCTGTACGGTGCCGACGTGCTGGTCGCCGCGCGCCTGCTGGCCGAGCTGCTGCGCTACGAGCTGCGCCAGGCCGGCCTTAACCTGACCCACAGCCAGGACAAGGACTACGTCAGGGTGAGTGGGCGTCCGCTTGAGCGAGGAGCTGGAGCTTGGGCTTCGCGGGTCGATTATTTCATTGTAATCGGTCCCTGACAAGTGTACAAAGTTTCAAATTATTCCGACGTTTTGAAGGGAGTGAAAATCACATACATACATACATACATACCAAGCTAATAAAAGCGTGTTAAAAAGTTTTCGAGGAGGTGTGCGGTATCACAATCAAACTCGATGATATCTGAGTTTCTACTGTTTTATTTAATTATTTAATTTCCTTATCCTAATAATACAGACATTCACGCGTAGACACACCTACATTTATAGTAGCTATCTCCTTACAACTCATAGGTATGTTGCACATACAGCATGTTTTTAATTTTCCAGAACATAATAAGATCGTCAAACACGATACTGAACGTGCAGTACGAGCGCGAGTGGCGCCGCATCCGGTCGATGACGGGCCGCGGCGCCGAGCAGCTGTTGCAGCAGCTGGACGGCTACCTGGCGGCGCTGGCGGGCAGCCAGCACGACACTTACACCAGCCCCTTCGAGATCGTGACCAGCGACCTTGGTGCGTGCTTACAATACAATACAATATGTACAATACAATTACGTGCTTAACTTTACTGATACGAGTATCTTTCACTTTTACTCAAATGCAAGGAAGTTGTCGCAAGACGCGTCCGCTAGCTATAGCTAGCAATAGATCTCATTAGGTCGCAGTGGCTTATGGGCATTATGGCCCACACCCCCTTCCTACAAATAATAATAAGACGCGTCCGCAGTCCGCACAGCTCATAAAACGAATCACGGCAATCACTGCCTGAGCGCACTTGACATCCAATCACACTACACGAAATATTGCGGCTCGGTCCTGCGCCTCACCAATACCAACAATTAGACTCAAAAATAACTTATGCGCAAGCTCAACCGTGCATTCAGTCATACACGAAGTCAAGGACGACCGCAAAGGAAGACCATGACTTCGAGTGATAAATGAATGAATGCTGTCAGTGCGACATGGCGAAATGTTTCACTGAGCGCGTGAAATAGTCGCGAGTGGTCCGGCTTGATACTCGTGAAGTAGCGAGACTTAGCGTGAGATTGATTTCAGATTGATATGTCTATCTGATGTTTTTCGTGTAATCATGTCACAAGTCAAAGAATATCAATCATAACATGTATGATTGTACCTCGTGGAGTTCATAATATTATTAGAAAAGATATATTTCAGTGATCGGCGTGGACATCGTAACAGCAGAATCGATATACGGTTTCGAGCCGTCGCAACTGAACCATCCCAGCGGCGACACTTACACTACCGAGCGCGTGGTGTTACCAGACACATCTGCCTTCATACACTCGCCTATACAGACGACAGGGTATTACAACATTGGGAAGAACAAGAACAAAAAACCGTCCAGCCCAACCGTGTCGTTCCCGAAGTACAATAATTACGTGAAAAACAAAAATAAGTTCGATAAGTATTCGAGAGTGCTGCTGCCATTGGATCTACTGGGGATTACTAATAGTAATGTGCAAGGTAAGGCAATTTCTTGTGTCATCATATTTTTAACTTACGTTGTTAAATTCTGTAATTACGTTCAGAATATTCAACAAGTTTAAATATTTTATGATATTTGAATTATTTTGGCTATTGTATTTACATTCATTCTTGACGTCTTGACGTCTTAAATGCTTAACCTCAGAATATTTAAGCCGAGTTAGTTTCATTTTGGCAGCCCTGTGATCCAGCACTTTGGATAAACTCAAAAATCATTGGCAACATGCATTGGACCAATGATTTTTGAGATCGGTAATTCAACACTAAAATGTATCCTATCGTCTTCCACAGAGAACTTAGAAAGCAGCTACGAGTCGCGAGCCATATTCTCGTACCTACAGTACTCTAGAAACAGTTCCCATCTGATGCCGCTGAATTTCGACGAGTCTGTGAGCCAGCGCTGGGGGGTTAACATCACGGTGGGGTCGCCCATCCTGCAGGTGGCGCTGTTCGTGCCCGAGCACGTGTGGGCTAGGGAGGCGAGTGAGGATAACTCGCTTGAGAACAACTTGGATGATGTCGAAGGTAAGGATTGTTTCATAAAACAATAAACAGCAAGATATTCAGAAGCATATTCAGAAGGCTACTTCGGTTTGAGAAAATACTGTTAGGAACGTAGATACGCATAGATAAAATAAGAGTAAGTAAGAGTGAGTAATACCGTCGGGACATCGTCGGGGAATAATTAATAGAGGAAAGATTTGTTTGTAATGTTTTCACACAAAAACTACTAGACCGATTTCAAAAATTCGTTCACCATTAGAAAGCTGCATCTTCACTGAGTGACATAGGCTATATAATATTACTAAGTGTAAACGAAATTCTACATATTTTTATTATACAAAACCAGAAATGTACACAGATATTATGGGGGTGTAACCTAGGTGTTCAATAAAATGCCCTTGGTGGCCATAATGTTAGACGCCAACTCTTCTCACGGGACGCCAGTCTCTTTCCATACCTTAGTGTTGACGCAATGTGCCACAATGTGTTACAGTGTTTGCGTTTACATAATTTCAGTCATAATCAATTTAGACATAAACAATACGGTCTTGTATCTCATGACGTTACATTTCTTCACAGGTATAACATACGCGAACAAAGGTCAGCCTCACCAGACGCAAACTAGTAACCACATAAACCCGACCTCAAATTCCAAGAACTCTTGGCCGTCATCCACAAATGACGAGGAAACGAATAACCATGAGAATCACGGCCCCGTAGTCATACAGCCTGCCTATAAAAAAGAAAAAACCGCTTACGCCTCAGACAACCTGCAAGAGAACGAATCTTCTTACGTCGCTGAGAAACTCGACAACTCTGAAGGACCAAAAGTTATGGCATTGATAATGGAACCGGAATCGAAAGGAAAAGAGAGTGGGAATGTTACCAAAGATGTTGGGAAGCTGCTTTATAAGAGTTTGAGTGGGATGAGGTTGAAGAAACCCATCCGATTGCAAATGTGGCTGGATATCAACAGGGAAACGTTCGGGTCTCGCACCAATCCGCAGTGTGTACACTGGTCTACTTTGAGGGGGTGAGTACTTCAGTAGTACCTTTTAAATGCCGGCACTTTTCAGTGGTATTGCCAATAGTTTTATTTGTGTTTTTTTACCCATTGTACTACCAGACACGTCGACAATTACCACAGGCAATTAATTTTACCTATTACTATTGCTTCTTAGTGATTATTTTTGCTTCTGTAATCGAATGTGTTATTCATAATAATATGTCGTCATTATCTATAATAAGGAACAATATGGCGCTCAACTTGAGAAAACATTAGTAATGTAAATGCTCTTATTCACAAATAATTTCTGCTGGAACCTTTGATTAATAAACATAAATAATCTAATGCTAAAAGTCACGTCAATTTCTTGAACCGTTACTGCGTGAAAGAAGAACAAATCAACAAACACAGGCGCATTTTAATAACTAGATCTAAATGCACGCACATTGTAGGACGGGCGAATGGTCGCGCGTGGGCTGCCACACGGAGATAGACTACGACTGGTCTCCTTACTCCGGGGATCCGCTGCTGATTAACTGCACCTGCAACCATTTGTCTACGTTTGCTGTCCTGGTGGACGAAGTGGATATTGAGGTAAATTTTCTATTATTCCATAAACAACCTGCACAACACATTACGTACGTATTTCGAAAAGTTAGCTATAGAGATAATTTATTAACTGACAAACTTTCTTTGGCAGTTCATACCGGAGCCGTCGCTCCTGGAATCGGTGACGTCATACACGGCATTCAGCATCTCCCTCCCACTGCTGTTGACAACATGGGCTGCGCTGTGTCTCATGCGTGGCGGCGCTGCCACCGTCTCCAACTCTATACACAAGCACCTCATATTTTGCGTCTTCATGGCTGAGTTGTTGTATGTCATAGCGCTGAAGGCGAGGAACTCGTTGGTACAGAATGAGGTGAGTGGATACCCTGCTAATTTAAACCTAGCTCACGGCGTCGGTTACGTCATACGGGGTTCAGAATCTCTCCCGCTGTTCTTGCCTCACCGTCTACGATTATACACAAGATATTCTGTATTTTTGTGCATGAGCTGTGTTATACGTCATAGCGCTAAATGCGAGGAACTAGCAGCGTCAGAATGAGGTGAATTTATGTGGACAAGTAATGTTAATTTTTTCTTTTTAAAAGCTTTTATTTAACTTCACTCGTATGTATTCATGTAAGTATGTCCTGGAATCTTGCAATCAATATTTCACCCACTTCCACTGAAGCTATCGAGCTGAAATTTGGCACACATATTAGGTTCCGATGACAATGCATGAAAATAAAAATAAAAGTTATAAAAGCTTTTTAAAAAAAATTTTTTTAGAGTATGTGGCTACGGGTTCGTGTAAATTAAACGCTGGTATAGCCACTACTCAATTTAATGCGTAAGTATATATGTACGAGCTAATACAATCGCGAGTGGCGTCGATTAAGTATAATTAATTTACGACTTGTTATTTAAACGCCATAATATCTTAAGTCCTGACGGATGAGATGACTACATGTGTTTTTGCGTGTGCAGTTCGCGTGCAAGGTGATAGCGATGTCGCTGCACTACTGGTGGGTGTGCGCGCTCGGGTGGGAATTTATGTGTACAAATAATGTTCATTTTCTTTTTTTAATTTTCGATTTGTTATTTAAACGCCATAATATCTTAAGTCCTGACGGATGAGATGACTACATGTGTTTTGGCGTGTGCAGTTCGCGTGCAAGGTGATAGCTATGTCGCTGCACTACTGGTGGGTGTGCGCGCTCGGGTGGGCGGCGGCGGACGCGTGGCAGCTGCGGCGGCTGGTGCGCGAGCTGCGCGACGTCAACCACGGCCCGCTCGCCGCGCACCTCGCCGCCGCGTACGCCGCGCCCGCCGTCGCGCTCGCGCTGGCCGCCGCGCACCACCAGCACCAGTACGGGAACGCGCTCTTGTGAGTACGCGTACTTGTGAGAGTGACGTCACAGCTCTGCCGCGGGCAGCACGGCCCGCTCGCCGCGCACCTCGCCGCCGCGTACGCCGCGCCCGCCGTCGCGCTCGCGCTGGCCGCCGCGCACCACCAGCACCAGTACGGGAACGCGCTCTTGTGAGTACGCGTACTTGTGAGAGTGACGTCACAGCTCTGCCGCGGGCAGCACGGCCCGCTCGCCGCGCACCTCGCCGCCGCGTACGCCGCGCCCGCCGTCGCGCTCGCGCTGGCCGCCGCGCACCACCAGCACCAGTACGGCAATGCGCTCTTGTGAGTACGCGTACTTGTGAGAGTGACGTCACCGCTCTGCCGCGGGCGCTCTTGTGAGTACCGAGCGTGACGTCACCGCTCTGCCGCGGGCAGCACGGCCCGCTCGCCGCGCACCTCGCCGCCGCGTACGCCGCGCCCGCCGTCGCGCTCGCGCTGGCCGCCGCGCACCACCAGCACCAGTACGGGAACGCGCTCTTGTGAGTACGCGTACTTGTGAGAGTGACGTCACAGCTCTGCCGCGGGCAGCACGGCCCGCTCGCCGCGCACCTCGCCGCCGCGTACGCCGCGCCGGCCGTCGCGCTCGCGCTGGCCGCCGCGCACCACCAGCACCAGTACGGCAATGCGCTCTTGTGAGTACGCGTACTTGTGAGAGTGACGTCACCGCTCTGCCGCGGGCGCTCTTGTGAGTACCGAGCGTGACGTCACCGCTCTGCCGCGGGCAGCACGGCCCGCTCGCCGCGCACCTCGCCGCCGCGTACGCCGCGCCCGCCGTCGCGCTCGCGCTGGCCGCCGCGCACCACCAGCACCAGTACGGGAACGCGCTCTTGTGAGTACGCTTACTTGCGAGAGTGACGTCACCGCTATGCCGCGGGCAGCACGGCCCGTCGCTGCCAATTTTTTGCTGCGTCAACATCAAATATTTATTACAGGGTACATAGTTGTGAGTACCGAGCGTGACGTCACCGCTCTGCCGCGGGCAGCACGGCCCGTCGCTGCAAATTTTTTCTTGCACTACATCTACATCAAATATTTATTACAGGGTACATTGCGTGACGTCACTGCGTCTGGCACGTAGACTTTTTGCGCGGCCCTATTCCAGACTATTAAAGCTTTCTTAGTAGCGTCCATAGCCCATATGGCTCGCGTCGATTCGATTGATGTGAGTTAAGCTAAGACGGGCGCGGTCGATTTGTGGATGGGTGACCGCTAGTGGCAAAATTTCATGGACGCTACCGATCGGAGGGCACGTAAAGCCGTCGGTCTCGGTTGATTTCAAAGGTTAACATTCAAGCCTTGTCGAAGACCTTTCGGTGGCTTGAGAACATTCGACACTGGGTTGGCCACTAACCCCTCCACCAATCCGCATTGGAGCAGCGTGATGGAGTATGCTCTAAACCTCCCGCAGCTGCGTCTGTAGGGGAAATCCGTGCCCAGCAGTGGGACGTCTATGGGTCGCAGCGAGCGAAAGCTTTCCTTTCGTTCTGTTTTCTTTCTTTCTATTGACTACACTCTAGCCGCAACCACAAAATGTCTCTGACCACCTCGCGACGGTCAAAGAAACTTGAATTTCTCATTGGAATGTTCCTCCCCAGCTGCTGGGTGAGCTGCCACGAGCCGGTGGTGTGGTGGGTGGTGGTGCCGGCGGGCGCGTACGCGGGCGTGGCGCTGGCCTGCCTGGCGGGCGCCACGCGGGCCGCTTTCACGGTGCGAGACCACGTCATCGGCTTCGGGAACCTCAGGTTAGCTGTTCAATCATTCATCTATATATATAAAAGGAGAAGGTGACTGACTGTGTGACTGACTGACTGACTGACTGACTGACTGACTGACTGACTGACTGACTGACTGACTGACTGACTGACTGACTGACTGACTGACTGACTGACTGACTGACTGACTGACTGACTGACTGACTGACTGACTGACTGACTGACTGACTGACTGACTGACTGACTGACTGACATATCAACGCAGGGCCTAAACTATAAGGGCTAGAAACTTGAAATTGTGCACAGAGGTTCCTTTTATAACTTAGGGGAGGGGGAACCCTAGGGGGGTAAAACGGGGGTGCAAAGTTAGTATGAAACTTTGCCGTTTTTGAAGTTAGTGAATGTCTAATTCCACGCGAGCGAAGCTGCGGGCGTCCACTAGTTCAATATATGAGCACTTTATGCGTAGCTTACAAAACCAAACACAAACGCGAAATCGAATTTATTACAAAATTTTAATCCTAAATTCTAGGTATAACGATATGGCTAATACCATAATATTTACTGCATGCTGTCATAGATTCGATAAGTAGTCTTGCTGACTTTAAATTTTCGTTCGGAAGATGAGAGTATATTTTCTGGGCAAAGTACTTTTATCACAACCCTTTCTTTGTCTCACTATTGGTCACGGGTCTCCTCTCAGAATGGGAGGGATTAGACCTTAGTCCACCACGCTGGCAAAGTGCGCATTGGCAGACTTCACATGCCTTCGAGTCGAGAACATTATGAAGAACTCTAAGGCATGCAGGTTTCCTCTCGATGTGTCCTTCATGACGTCATTCTTTCATCGCACTCTTCCGCGCAGTGACTACAACGGTAACTCGCGTGGAATTTAAAGCTCTAACTGGCTTTAACTGTTTGGGCCATTTGCGATGATAGTGTAAAGACACCAAAAATCGGAGCTTCTGTTCTGTGCAGATGTAAATGCTCTTAATAATCAATTTGCAACTATCAACACAGGTAGCAGACTAACTGGCATAATCATCTCGGTTGAAGCAGCTTTAATACGTGTTTCCAAAAAATTTCGTCACAGGATGCTGCTAGCCGTGAGCATAATCTGCCTGCCGCTGCTCTGCGTGGCGTGGGCGAGCGCGCTCATCCTGGGCAGCGAGGCGGGCGACCGGCGCGACCTGCTCAGCTCGCTGCTGGCGGGCGCGGTGCTGCTGCACGCCGCCGCCGCCTCGCTCGGCTACATCGCGTTCAACATCCGCGTGCGGGACAACCTCAAGAGGTAATATGCTACTGGGCAGCGAGGCGGGCGACCGGCGCGACCTGCTCAGCTCGCTGCTGGCGGGCGCGGTGCTGCTGCACGCCGCCGCCGCCTCGCTCGGCTACATCGCGTTCAACATCCGCGTGCGGGACAACCTCAAGAGGTAATATGCTACTGGGCAGCGAGGCGGGCGACCGGCGCGACCTGCTCAGCTCGCTGCTGGCGGGCGCGGTGCTGCTGCACGCCGCCGCCGCCTCGCTCGGCTACATCGCGTTCAACATCCGCGTGCGGGACAACCTCAAGAGGTAATATGCTACTGGGCAGCGAGGCGGGCGACCGGCGCGACCTGCTCAGCTCGCTGCTGGCGGGCGCGGTGCTGCTGCACGCCGCCGCCGCCTCGCTCGGCTACATCGCGTTCAACATCCGCGTGCGGGACAACCTCAAGAGGTAATATGCTACTGGGCAGCGAGGCGGGCGACCGGCGCGACCTGCTCAGCTCGCTGCTGGCGGGCGCGGTGCTGCTGCACGCCGCCGCCGCCTCGCTCGGCTACATCGCGTTCAACATCCGCGTGCGGGACAACCTCAAGAGGTAATATGCTACTGGGCAGCGAGGCGGGCGACCGGCGCGACCTGCTCAGCTCGCTGCTGGCGGGCGCGGTGCTGCTGCACGCCGCCGCCGCCTCGCTCGGCTACATCGCGTTCAACATCCGCGTGCGGGACAACCTCAAGAGGTAATATGCTACTGGGCAGCGAGGCGGGCGACCGGCGCGACCTGCTCAGCTCGCTGCTGGCGGGCGCGGTGCTGCTGCACGCCGCCGCCGCCTCGCTCGGCTACATCGCGTTCAACATCCGCGTGCGGGACAACCTCAAGAGGTAATATGCTACTGGGCAGCGAGGCGGGCGACCGGCGCGACCTGCTCAGCTCGCTGCTGGCGGGCGCGGTGCTGCTGCACGCCGCCGCCGCCTCGCTCGGCTACATCGCGTTCAACATCCGCGTGCGGGACAACCTCAAGAGGTAATATGCTACTGGCCAGCGAGGCGGGCGACCGGCGCGACCTGCTCAGCTCGCTGCTGGCGGGCGCGGTGCTGCTGCACGCCGCCGCCGCCTCGCTCGGCTACATCGCGTTCAACATCCGCGTGCGGGACAACCTCAAGAGGTAATATGCTACTGGCCAGCGAGGCGGGCGACCGGCGCGACCTGCTCAGCTCGCTGCTGGCGGGCGCGGTGCTGCTGCACGCCGCCGCCGCCTCGCTCGGCTACATCGCGTTCAACATCCGCGTGCGGGACAACCTCAAGAGGTAATATGCTACTGGCCAGCGAGGCGGGCGACCGGCGCGACCTGCTCAGCTCGCTGCTGGCGGGCGCGGTGCTGCTGCACGCCGCCGCCGCCTCGCTCGGCTACATCGCGTTCAACATCCGCGTGCGGGACAACCTCAAGAGGTAATATGCTACTGGCCAGCGAGGCGGGCGACCGGCGCGACCTGCTCAGCTCGCTGCTGGCGGGCGCGGTGCTGCTGCACGCCGCCGCCGCCTCGCTCGGCTACATCGCGTTCAACATCCGCGTGCGGGACAACCTCAAGAGGTAATATGCTACTGGCCAGCGAGGCGGGCGACCGGCGCGACCTGCTCAGCTCGCTGCTGGCGGGCGCGGTGCTGCTGCACGCCGCCGCCGCCTCGCTCGGCTACATCGCGTTCAACATCCGCGTGCGGGACAACCTCAAGAGGTAATATGCTACTGGCCAGCGAGGCGGGCGACCGGCGCGACCTGCTCAGCTCGCTGCTGGCGGGCGCGGTGCTGCTGCACGCCGCCGCCGCCTCGCTCGGCTACATCGCGTTCAACATCCGCGTGCGGGACAACCTCAAGAGGTAATATGCTACTGGCCAGCGAGGCGGGCGACCGGCGCGACCTGCTCAGCTCGCTGCTGGCGGGCGCGGTGCTGCTGCACGCCGCCGCCGCCTCGCTCGGCTACATCGCGTTCAACATCCGCGTGCGGGACAACCTCAAGAGGTAATATGCTACTGGCCAGCGAGGCGGGCGACCGGCGCGACCTGCTCAGCTCGCTGCTGGCGGGCGCGGTGCTGCTGCACGCCGCCGCCGCCTCGCTCGGCTACATCGCGTTCAACATCCGCGTGCGGGACAACCTCAAGAGGTAATGTGCTACTGGGCAGCGAGGCGGGCGACCGGCGCGACCTGCTCAGCTCGCTGCTGGCGGGCGCGGTGCTGCTGCACGCCGCCGCCGCCTCGCTCGGCTACATCGCGTTCAACATCCGCGTGCGGGACAACCTCAAGAGGTAATGTGCTACTGGGCAGCGAGGCGGGCGACCGGCGCGACCTGCTCAGCTCGCTGCTGGCGGGCGCGGTGCTGCTGCACGCCGCCGCCGCCTCGCTCGGCTACATCGCGTTCAACATCCGCGTGCGGGACAACCTCAAGAGGTAATGTGCTACTGGGCAGCGAGGCCGGCGACCGGCGCGACCTGCTCAGCTCGCTGCTGGCGGGCGCGGTGCTGCTGCACGCCGCCGCCGCCTCGCTCGGCTACATCGCGTTCAACATCCGCGTGCGGGACAACCTCAAGAGGTAATATGCTACGGGGCAGCGAGGCGGGCGACCGGCGCGACCTGCTCAGCTCGCTGCTGGCGGGCGCGGTGCTGCTGCACGCCGCCGCCGCCTCGCTCGGCTACATCGCGTTCAACATCCGCGTGCGGGACAACCTCAAGAGGTAATATGCTACGGGGCAGCGAGGCGGGCGACCGGCGCGACCTGCTCAGCTCGCTGCTGGCGGGTGCGGTGCTGCTGCACGCCGCCGCCGCCTCGCTCGGCTACATCGCGTTCAACATCCGCGTGCGGGACAACCTCAAGAGGTAATATGCTACGGGGCAGCGAGGCGGGCGACCGGCGCGACCTGCTCAGCTCGCTGCTGGCGGGCGCGGTGCTGCTGCACGCCGCCGCCGCCTCGCTCGGCTACATCGCGTTCAACATCCGCGTGCGGGACAACCTCAAGAGGTAATGTGCTACTGGGCAGCGAGGCCGGCGACCGGCGCGACCTGCTCAGCTCGCTGCTGGCGGGCGCGGTGCTGCTGCACGCCGCCGCCGCCTCGCTCGGCTACATCGCGTTCAACATCCGCGTGCGGGACAACCTCAAGAGGTAATGTGCTATTGGGCAGCGAGGCCGATCGGCGCGACCTGCTTAAAAACATTGATTTCGAAGAACAAATAGCTTATTATGAGAGGCGAATCATACCGCACATATGCTGGTAAAGCTTTATCCGGACACGAAGCATTGTATGCCAAGATTCCTACTGTAAACTGTGTTAAAGAACTTCATTCCAAAAATAAGGGCTTACAAATGGCATGTTTTCAATTGTTACCGTAGCCACATGTCCGACGGTTGCAGCGACCGCTTTGTTACTTGACTGCAAATAGTCTAGGAGTGTATAAGTAAGTTGTAAGCATGCATCACGGATATTTGAGCTCTTGTGAATTCTTTTAGACGTATAAGGACGCTTAAGGTCCTGGCCTAAAAAAATTAAGTACATTTAAGTATTATAATTGACCCTTCAATTGCAGAACGATATTGCGCTGCCTCGGTAAGAAAGTGCCTCTTGCCGACACATCAATCATTGTCAGCACCAGCGCCCAGAATCTATCTCAAGTTAACAGGTAAATCAACTCATCCCACCATTGCATTGTCCAAACATCAACTAGTACGTAATCTACTCAGTAGGGCAGCGATGTGACGACCTATCTCGCGTTGTCACCATAGTGTTAATTTTGAGTTTAGACCGTCGGATGCATCTTATTGTTTGTTTCAAGCAATAAAGACGATAACTTAGGGAGCAATAAAATTATACTTCTCTGGGCAGCACATATCTATGCTCAATCAAACGAACTCTGTGAAGTTCGATTGAAATTATTTGAACGATTTAATCGAAGTTATTAAAATTTAAGTTACAAAAACCATAAATTTTATTACTGAACGATTCGTGAGTGTCTATATTCATAGTTAAAGTTACCGGCTTACTCACGTGTGATTTAAGTCGGAAATAGGCCGACTTGTTTACGCCGTGCCCGCCGCGAGCGCGTTCACTCCTGAAGATGATCATCGTAACCATCACCGTTGATTTAGTATTCGTATAACCGTTCAGCTCATTCAAACGAGTGTTTCAAACTTAAGTCCTTATCCATTACTGATACATGTTTTATTTGTCAGTGCTTAACAATTGAGGAGGTTATCAATTCGTTTGATCTGTTTTATTTGCTTACATTTTTATATCATAAACATTGAGCCATAAAAGCATTTTTTTCCATTATTTATAGATTTATTTAGCCGACTTCAATAATTGAAGACGTCATAAATGTGAATGGCGTTATACACCTACTTAGGTATATTTTCATGCCATTAAAATGTTTATTTTTTCATCGTTTATACTTTAATTTAACTAAGTAACTTCAATTTGTCTGAAATTTTTGTTTACTTACATTTTCATGTCATGATACACGCACGCGTTTTTTTCTTTTCTTTCATTGTTTTTATTATTTCTTTTTTTCTGTCATATTCCCACCGTAGGTCCGCGCTGGCGTACCACAGCGGCGCGGAGCCCGGCCGCCAGCTGCGCAACATTGGCATTTCGGCTTCCTCTACAACCTCGCGATCGACCACCAAAACTAGTTCTAGCCCTTACAGGTATTGCCTACAACTAAAAAGAAGTGATGAAAGAGTTAAGATCTGGATGGTTACATAAATAATTTTTTATTAATTTTTCGTTAGTATTTTTGGTAGCGCTTTCATTTTATCTATAAAACGAAAGCGCTAAAGACTAAAATTCGCTTATTCGACCTACTGCGCCGTGAGTGATGAGGCGTGTGAGCTAAAATACTGGTAAAGTGCCGCTCTTTTTCGAATCCATTTTAAACCTACGAAAGGATTGATAGTCCACTGCTGGAAAGTGCAGCTTCTTTTTCGAATCCATCTTTTCGTAGCTTTGATAGTCCACTGCTGGACCATAAAAGGCTGGGTTAGCCAAGCGTTCCAGGGGGTCTAGACAAGTGGCAAAAACGCTAGTAGAATAGATTAACAAATATATGGGATTGACATTCGCTAACGACTAATTAGTCGTAAGCGAATGTCAATCCCATACATTGGTTAATCTATTCTATTTCTATTCTACTAGCGTTTTTGCCACATGTCTAGGCCAGCAGGTGTTCATAGAGCGTGGCGACGGTGCGAATAGAAATCAAATGTTGCGACGAGCTTTGTGAATTTCATCGCGTGTAATTGTTCCAGCCGCAGCGACGGGCAGCTGCGGCACACGAGTACGTCCACGTCCAACTACAACACGAGCGCCAGCGACATGCCGGCATACTTGCGCGGGTTCGACTCCTCACTGCACACCAGGAAGGACGGTCAGTATTTATTACTTAGCTAGGTACTACTTGTCATGTCTTACTCGACTTAGGCATACTATTAAGTTGCGGACCTAAATACATATATTATATAAACAAAGCGTCTTATCTTTGATCAAGAAGTCGCTACGCGTTTAACAATTTGAAATTGAAATACGAGTATCCATACTTCCATACTAATATTATAAATGCGAAAGTGTGTTTGTTTGTTTGTCCGGTTTTCACGTCGCAACGAAGCTATTATATGGTATGGTTTTTGTGTGTCGAGATAGTGAGGAGGGTGGAAAGTGACGTAGGCTACTTTTTACCGCGGTAAAACCACCCATGGGAAGATATCGATGTTTTGTTATTTGCTAGATACTTAGTTCCGAATGTTGTTAATAGATGGCGTTAGTAAAATTCATTTTCAAGTTCTGAATCATGCTAACAAAATGATAATCGATACTCGATTATGAAGTCACACAACTTGGACAGAATATAATTAGTACCACCATCTTAACCCTAGGTAAGGGTGAAAATGTAATGATCGCACGAATCCCTATAATTCCACAATCTTCACCAGCACACTTCTACTGAAGTTAGCTTAAAGCTCCAGTATGTCAGTGTACGTACACTTTATCTGCGGTCAGCATTACCTCTGGTTCCTCTAAGTATCTTTTAATCGTGGAACTGTCACTATTCATCCACCACAAATGTGTCATGTATATGATAAACAAGTCATTGTTAATTCCCTTTGACCACGCGGGCGGAGCCGCGGGTAAAAGCTAGTACGAGTATATATGATACTGTAACGCTAAAATGTGTTTGAAGGCGTGCACACAACAATCGCAACGTCGCAGCGTCGACGAGGCCTATCCAATTACGGTAGGGGAAAGTAACCAAATATGGAACAGTGCCCCTAAATACGGAATCTAACCTGTATTGCTGTAGGAAATACGACAAAATTCCATATTATGGGGGTACTATTCCATATTTGATTCCATTCCTGTATACGTGCCACGCCGATGCCCATTGTGTGAACGCATCTTATAGTTGTCCATTATCTTCGACCAGATGAAAACCGGCGTCGGCGGAAGTCCGAGCGGCAATCCGCGGAGGCGGCCGGCGCCGAAGCGGCCGGCACGGAGGGCACCGACAGCGACAGCGACGGCAGCGCGCGCAGCCTCGACCTCGCCTCCAGCCACTCCTCCGACGACGACGAGACCAGCACGCGCCGCTCCAGCCACCCGCCCTCGGCCTCCGCCAACAGTGAGTACTGCAGCTGGAGTACATTCAAAGAGAATCAGACTTCCAACAGTGAGTACTGTAGCAGCTGCGACCGGCACGGAGGGCACCGACAGCGACAGCGACGGCAGCGCGCGCAGCCTCGACCTCGCCTCCAGCCACTCCTCCGACGACGACGAGACCAGCACGCGCCGCTCCAGCCACCCGCCCTCGGCCTCCGCCAACAGTGAGTACTGCGGCAGGAGTACATTCAAAGAGAATCAGACTTCCAACAGTGAGTACTGTAGCAGCTGCGACCGGCACGGAGGGCACCGACAGCGACAGCGACGGCAGCGCGCGCAGCCTCGACCTCGCCTCCAGCCACTCCTCCGACGACGACGAGACCAGCACGCGCCGCTCCAGCCACCCGCCCTCGGCCTCCGCCAACAGTGAGTACTGCGGCAGGAGTACATTCAAAGAGAATCAGACTTCCAACAGTGAGTACTCTAGCAGCTGCGACCGGCACGGAGGGCACCGACAGCGACAGCGACGGCAGCGCGCGCAGCCTCGACCTCGCCTCCAGCCACTCCTCCGACGACGACGAGACCAGCACGCGCCGCTCCAGCCACCCGCCCTCGGCCTCCGCCAACAGTGAGTACTGCGGCAGGAGTACATTCAAAGAGAATCAGACTTCCAACAGTGAGTACTGTAGCAGCTGCGACCGGCACGGAGGGCACCGACAGCGACAGCGACGGCAGCGCGCGCAGCCTCGACCTCGCCTCCAGCCACTCCTCCGACGACGACGAGACCAGCACGCGCCGCTCCAGCCACCCGCCCTCGGCCTCCGCCAACAGTGAGTACTGCAGCTGGAGTACATTCAAAGAGAATCAGACTTCCAACAGTGAGTACTGTAGCAGCTGCGACCGGCACGGAGGGCACCGACAGCGACAGCGACGGCAGCGCGCGCAGCCTCGACCTCGCCTCCAGCCACTCCTCCGACGACGACGAGACCAGCACGCGCCGCTCCAGCCACCCGCCCTCGGCCTCCGCCAACAGTGAGTACTGCGGCAGGAGTACATTCAAAGAGAATCAGACTTCCAACAGTGAGTACTGTAGCAGCTGCGACCGGCACGGAGGGCACCGACAGCGACAGCGACGGCAGCGCGCGCAGCCTCGACCTCGCCTCCAGCCACTCCTCCGACGACGACGAGACCAGCACGCGCCGCTCCAGCCACCCGCCCTCGGCCTCCGCCAACAGTGAGTACTGCAGCTGGAGTACGTTCAAAGAGAATCAGACTTCCAACAGTGAGTACTGTAGCAGCTGCGACCGGCACGGAGGGCACCGACAGCGACAGCGACGGCAGCGCGCGCAGCCTCGACCTCGCCTCCAGCCACTCCTCCGACGACGACGAGACCAGCACGCGCCGCTCCAGCCACCCGCCCTCGGCCTCCGCCAACAGTGAGTACTGCAGCAGGTGCGAGAGGGGGTGATGGGCGCGGAAGCGTCGGCCACGCTGCTCCAGCCACCCGCCCTCCACCAACAGTGAGTACTGCAGCAGGTGCGAGAGTGGTTGATGGGCGCAGAAGCGACGGGCACGTGTAAGGGGGGCGACTGTGGCGGAAGCGGATTCAAAGAGAATCAGACTTCTTTCATATCCTCACCAGTGACACCGAGATCTGTGAAAAATCTTATATAGGTATGGACCACGTAGCTGATACAGATATTCGTAGAAGGAAAATATAAATAGAGTAAGGCCAATCCAGTTACGGACGAACAATTGTCACAATGCTCAAAATTGAAATTAGAAAAGCTAAAATGAAATTAATTATTGATCGGCCATTAGTCGTACGTATCTATAGTATATTCAATGTTCTTTAAAATATAAATAGCTGGGCATAAAGATCAACTGATTGTGCGGTTGTGATGTGTTGAAAGCCCAGAAAAATGGATTTTATTACAATATTGGCTATTATAGAGGGCTTATAAGATGATGTGTCGCGAGACTAAAGAAATGTCATTTCCCAGGAGAGCGCGGCACCAGCAGCGGCGGCAGCTACCTGCCTAACATCACAGAGGGCGCCCCGCTCGGTCTCTCGCCGCGGTGGCCCGCACATATCCGAGAGGGTAATTAATTCATTTACATTAATTCTCAATGTAGTACCTTTATCAATTTATATTTAATTTGAGTATGAAATATTTATGTTTTTTATTTTATGTAAGTAGGTACATTTTATTTTTGCACTGTACAGTTACATTATTACACTGTACAATTGCATTATCCTGGGCTTTGGACATGAGACGAAAAAGTAGAAGTGTTCGTTTACCTTTAAATCGATTGACAAACAGAAAAAGACTTCGATCACTGAATAAAAAATATAGAATATGTTAGCGTGTCACCACCAAAAGGACTCTCAATTCAAAAACAGCTATTATTTTTCACTAGTCTGAGTTGTTCATAGCTGTTCATAGTAAAACAACTCAGCGATCACTAGTACAAGTTAATTACAATTTCTATGCCGAACGTGGAGGAACAAATGAATCAATCAAAAAAACAAAATCGATAATAAGAAGTTCATCTAAAATAGATCATCATAATCATAATTTTAATATCAAACATGCTGCCATGTTCTAGGTATACCTGCTATTCATTTTCCACTTTTATTTTAAACTAGTGGACGCCCGCAGCTTCGCTCGCGTGGAATTAGACGTAACATAACCTATGTACGGTGCACAGCACCTCCATTGTTATAGTTTTTCGTTTAATCAGCGATTCCGGGCCTCGCGGCAACGCCGCGAGTCAGTTAGCTATCAGCCTCCTCCGAAGTTATATATATTTTTTATCTAAGCATTAAATTTAATTATAGCAAACATATCTTTTATTTGTGTTAGTCCTAGACTGCACAAATTTTTGGTCCTTCGAGCTATTTGATCTAGCGCGCGTGGAGAAAGATCAAAACGCGGGGCCTCGCGGTCAGAGCTGAGCCACGTGGCTCTAATTCGTGCGGGTCGTGTCCTATCGGTGAACAACGTGGTGGGAGCGCCGTCTCCGTGACCCCGTGTGGCGGGGTGGAGCAGCAGCAGCAGCAGGAGGAGGCAGCAGCGGGTGTGAGCTCATTGAGATTGTCCAGCAAGAAAGTAAGACCTTTCCATATTTTTAAACATATATTTAAACATTTTCAACATGGATGTTACGTACGAAAATCAAAGAGAAATTAATGAAGCCATTGCAAAGTTTATTTCTAACTTAAAGAAGACCGGAGTAGACAGGAGAACGAGTGATTATTTTTGTAGACGGTTGGAAATATTGGAAAAATATTGGGTTGAGTTCGAGAACAACCATAAAAAATTATGTTTGTATGGTGTTAAAGATCATCCTTATTTTATCGAATCGGATTATGAGAGTACGCGTCAGTTATATCAAACAGCTAGGGATATAATCGGCCAGCAGCAGCAGGAGCTAACTCGACCCTCGACAGCAGCAGAAGCAGGTGAAAAAGTACAAGCGGAGGTCTGCGGCACCAGCAAAGGTGAGAGCCCATTCCAGACTGAGGTGCCACGACCTAGAGAGAAGCAGGTGGGGCCGACGGGCGAGCCTCTCCGCGGCGTTCTGTCCACTGGCAGCACGAGCAAGATGGACGAGCTAAAACGTAAGCAATCAGTCAATTTAAAAGCTTTTATGAGGACAGTTCATAATATCAGGATTGAAGCAATCTGTGAGAAGTGGGAGTTTGATGACGTTTTGAAGGAGTTGCAGACTCGTTGGTCTGCAATTGATGCCCTTCATTGGGAAATCTGTATGGAATTAAACGGAGAAGACGACGAATATGAGGAGGTATTCAGCAAGCACGAAAATACCTATATTAATCTAAAGAAGTGTATTAACCAGAAATTATGGTCTGTAGCCCACCGGGAGAAGTCGGTTCCGCAGATTGACATTCCTGTTTTCTCGGGTAACTATCAGTTATGGACTTCATTTAAGGATTTATTTAACGAGGCTATTCACAGTAACCCCTCGTTATCATCAGCTCAAAAAATGCAATTCCTTAAGGGGAAGCTGCGAGGAGAAGCCGAGAGATTAATCCAGCACCTTCAGATAAGTTCTTCAAACTATAACGTTTGTTGGGAAATTCTTAACAACCGTTATAACAACAAAAAATTAATTTTTACTTCACATTTAAATGCCCTATTAAATTTACAAAATATAACTCAGCAATCAAGTCAATATATAAAACGAATGCATGACGTAACTTTAGAGAGTCTTCACGCAATCGCAAACTTAGGAGTAGATGTTACTGGCTGGGATCCCATCCTAGTCCACATACTGTCTCAGAAGCTGGATAGTGTTACGTACAGCGACTATATAGATTCGTTAAAAAACGCGCGGGATCTACCAGTTCTAAAAGATTTTTTAGCATTCCTGGAGAGCAAGTTTACTTGTCTTGAATCTTCCCGTAGGAAACAAGACCACGTGCCTAAATCATCGCCTCAAATTAGTCAGCCTAAAACTCAATATTTTGTGAGGAAGCCAAATTCATTTAGCAATAATTTTAGTAACAATTACACTCCTAAAGCGTTTATCGTTTCCAGTAATAAGTGTGGAATTTGTAAAGGTCAACATGGTATACCTAATTGTTCCAAATTTATAAGTATGCCCATGGACATAAGGTTGCAAACAGCTAATAAATTAAGTTTATGTATTAACTGCTTATATCGACATAACAGCAAACAATGCATTTCCACGAAGCGTTGTCATCGTTGCCAGGGACCGCATAACACTTTACTGCATGAGTGTTTTAATAATGTTAACCCGTCAACTAGCAGCGCCTTGCCAGTTGCGCAACTTACTGAACCGATAGCCACTAATTTACACGTGTCGCAAGGTGGAGCCTCCGAAGTGTTATTAGCCACGGCCATGCTCAAGGTCGAGTCTGCGGATGGTTCACATCAGGTGTTAAGAGCCTTAATCGATCAGGGATCGCAGATATCACTCATATCTGAGCATGCAGCGCAGCGTTTAGGAGTAAAACGTTCCTTTTGTCGAGGGGTAGTTTATGGCCTTGGGGAAAAGGAGAATAGTTGTAAAGGGATGTTAAGCATAACATGTAGCTCGATTTATAATAACTTTACATTTAGCACGGATGTTTTGATTATGAATAACTTAATAAAGAATTTGCCTTGTAGCACTTTTACAAAGCCGACTTGGTCCTTTATTCAGAATATTGAACTTGCGGATAAAGAGTTCTGGTTAAGCCGCCCTGTTGACATACTACTCGGTTCAGATATTTATGCATTAATCAAAATGGGAGGAATTTGTAGAGGGGAGGAGCTCTCACAGCCCATAGCGGAGCAGACCCAACTGGGCTGGATCCTTTTTGGTAAAATCCAATCATATCGTTGTAATGTCGTTTTGTCAAATGAGGACAGGATACAGCGCTTTTGGGAAGTGGAGGACGTCATGGACGATTCTGACCTGACATCGGATGATAAAGCTTGTATGGAGTTTTACGCTTCAACTACCGAACGGCGACACGACGGTAGGTATATCGTTAGGTTACCCATGAAGCCAGATGCACGTGAGAAACTTGGCAACTCCAAGAAGATAGCTGTAGCGCAGCTGTTAAGCCTGGAGAAGAAGTTTACTAAGCAGGAGAGTTTCTCAGAACAGTACAAGGGATTTATGAGCGAATATATCAAATTACAGCATATGATACCAGCTAAATCTAACAGCAGCATTTCTCAGGCATGCTTCTTAGCACACCACGGAGTTGAGCGAGCGGATTCACTTAGCACTAAGCTTAGGGTGGTCTTCAATGCATCAGGAAAGACGACTAGCGGTTACAGTTTAAATGACGTGATGTATAAGGGGCCTAATTTACAAAAGGATTTGCAAGGTTTAATTTTGAAATGGCGTATCTTTCCGTATGCGTTTACTTCGGACATAGAAAAAATGTACCGACAGATCTTAGTCCACGAGGACGACCAACCTTACCAGCATATAGTGTGGCGAGAGTCACCAGAGCAGCAGATACAAGCTTTTCAGTTAACCACTGTTTCTTTCGGTGTATCAGCTGCGCCGTTCCTCGCGATGAGAACGTTGCAGCAGCTAGCAACTGATGAAGGGGGCAGGTATCCCGAAGCGGCTCAGGTTTTACAGGAGGCCTTCTACATGGATGACCTCGTGCATGGAGCCTTCGATATTAGCAGCGGGAAGAAATTGATATCGGATATTAACAATTTATTAAAAGCAGGCGGGTTTCCGTTACGAAAATGGAGGTCGAACGTTCCTGAATTATTAGAATACATAGAGGGGACGAGCGGAGTAAATCAATTAGCATTTAATTTTAAAACGGATATCGCGACTAAAACGTTAGGTTTGCTGTGGGACCCTAAAAAAGATACGTTTTCGTTCAATTATTCTATCGAAAATAATAAGCCGACTAAAAGAACCGTGTTAGGAGAAATTTCTAAACTTTATGATCCTCTAGGATGGATAGCACCTTTTACTATTAAACTTAAATTAATTTTTCAATCTATATGGTTAGCCAAGTTACAGTGGGATGATGACATTTCTGAAGAGATTAATATAGAATGGATTAAAATTAAATCTGATATGCATCATTTAAACCAGTGTGAGATTCCGAGATGGATAGGATGTTTGAGAGATGACGGGATAGAATTGCATGGTTATTGTGACTCATCCCTTAAAGCATATGCATGCGTTATATACGCGCGGATTAGGAGTAAAGGCGAAACGACGGTAACCTTGGTAGCCTCTAAAACTAAATTAGTTCCTTGCAGCAAAGCCATCTCTCTGCCTAGATTAGAAGTATGTGGAGCGCATTTACTTTCGAAGCTAATGAAAAAGGTTGTAAAATGTCTAGAAAATCAAGCTATTGAAGTATACGGTTGGACGGACTCTATGATAGTTTTGGGTTGGTTGCAAGGCGACCCGGGTCGTTGGAAGACTTTTGTAGCGAATAGAGTACGTAGCATAACAGAGGTCATACCGAGTAATAAATGGCGATACGTGAAATCAGCTGATAACCCTGCCGATGCAGCGAGCAGAGGGCTTTTAGCGTCCCAGTTAGCAAGCTCTAGTCTTTGGTGGCAAGGACCAGGGTGGTTAAAATCGTTTGAAGATAAGAAGGAAAACCCTAGGTATTTTACAGATGAGGAGGTTAGGGCAAAGCAGGTTAACACAATACAAAAGAGCAGCGAAGATAGCATAATATTATCGTTTTTAACTGCAAAGAGTTCTCTAACAAAAATAACTAGAGTTATAGCATGGATACTTAGGGCTTTAAATTCCATTAGATTTAATAAACAACTCCGGATCTCACAGCTGACGTCATATCTCACGTTACAAGAGTTGAAACGTGCTAAGTTGCTTATAATAAAATATGTACAAAGAATGGAATTTAACGATGATTTTAAACACTTACTGAAACATAACAATTTAAATAGTAAAAGCAAATTATTAAACTTAAATGTATTTCTGGATAAAAATCGGATACTACGTGTTGGAGGTAGGTTAAATAACGCGCGTATCTGTAGCGAGATGAAACATCCTATTGTGATACCACACTGCAGTCGTTTTACGAGCTTGTTAATAGAGCAAGCTCACCAGCTTACATATCATGGCGGTCCGCGTTTGACTCTGTCAAACTTGAGACAGCGGTACTGGATAGTTTCCGGGAACAGAGCGGTCAAGAGAGAAGTTAGCAGGTGCGGGACATGTAGAAAGCACGATCCAATTAAGCAACAACAATTAATGGGTAACCTACCTGCAGCAAGGGTTAATCCTGCACTTCCTTTCTTTCATACTGGAGTGGATTACACCGGGTATGTGGAAGTGAAAGCTAATAAAGGTCGAGGCATAAAGACAACGAAGGGATATATAGCTCTATTCATCTGCATGGTTACCAAGGCAGTGCACCTGGAGTTGGTCTCGGATCTAAGCAGCTCAGCATTTTTAGCAGCACTCCGAAGGTTTGCCGCAAGGCGAGGAGCACCACGGCATCTATACAGTGATAACGGTACAAATTTTGTTGGAGCCAGCAGGATATTGGAAGAGGAGTATCATGACCTGAAAAATACTCTGGATGAAAACTTCTTTAATGAGATAGCGGATTTGAAGATCGAGTGGCATTTCAACGTACCATCGTGGCCGTCTGCTGGTGGCTATTGGGAACGCGGTATTCGGAGCGTGAAGCATCATCTGAAGAGGGTGGTAGGAGAGCAGAAGTTGACGTTTGAAGAGTATAGCACAATCTTAGCCCAAATCGAAGCCTGCTTAAATTCACGGCCTCTGTGTCCGTTGTCAGAAAATCCAGATGATTTAGATTTTCTAACTCCAGCCAGCTTCCTCGCAGGAAGACCTGGAACGACAGTTATAGAAACAGCACACGACGCTCGGACTAGATGGTATTTGACGTCTAAATTAAGCTTGGATATCTGGAAAAGATTTAAAACAGAGTAGGTATCTAACTCAGCTGTCGTTTCGCAGCAAATGGCTTAAAAAACGACTGAACGTGAAGATTGGTGACATGGTGACCGTCCAAGATGACCATTTGCCACCTGGAAAATGGCTGCTGGGTCGAGTGATAGAAACACATCCAGGCCAGGACGGCTTGGTCAGAGCGGTATCCTTGAAAACAAAAAACGGTGTAATAAAACGACCTGTAATAAAGCTATCGGTATTACCGCTAGAGTCAGCGAGCACAGAAGAAAAGGAAGAAGAAAGGAGGGAAGAAGAAAAGAAAAAGAGTAGCAATAAAGCAACAGCAAAGCAAGCTAAACCGAGTTTTATAGCAATGGCAATATCTTTTATATTATTCATGACTCTTGTTAGCGGTTCTCAAGCTACATTAAACGTAACAGCATTAAAGGTAGATCAGGGCCTTTTCTTTGACAAAATAGGTAACATAAAGCTAGAACGGGATGAGTGGAAACTTGTCGTATATTATAACATGGATCCTTATTGGGAAGGGGTCACTGCTATAACTAAATATATTAAATACTTAACTAACGTATGTTCTTCTATTTCTGAGCAGTCGCATTGTGACGTAGCACTATCCCAGCTGAAACACAGCTCAGCAGAATTAGAGTTCACTAACCTTATTCTTCTCGGTCAGCGAAATAGAACGCGCGCGCGTAGGAGGCGTGGCCTTGTCAATGGCATCGGATATCTCGCGAACACCTTGTTCGGGGTACTCGATGAGCATTTTGCGGAACAATACCAGCGAGACATAAACGAGATAAGGCGTAATGAGAACCATTTGAGAGCGTTATGGAGAAACCAAACATCTATGATCGAAGGTGAATATAATATCCTTAAAAGAATGGAACAAACTATAAGCAAGCAGCATAAAATCGTTAATCAAAATTTAAATCAGTTAGAAAATGGTTTTAATTTATTACAAAAGGAAGTTCAAAGCATCGAGTTAGTTAATCAATTTATTATGTCCATTATTATAGCTGGTAGTTTGGTTTCGAATTTAAAGGGCATTCAGGATCAACTGGTAGACATGATAACTGATGTACATTATGAGAGATTTAGTCTGCAACTCCTCTCCCCGCAACAGCTGCAACATGAGCTTAATATTATATCCGGACAATTAATGAAAGATTTGACTCTCCCAATCGATAATATTTCTCAAGAGTTACCCAAAATATACAAGCTTTTACGAGTTAAGGCTCGAATGACTAACGAGTATTTTCTCTTTGAGATCCAGATTCCTCTCGTGGCAAGAGATATATTTGAACTTCATAAAATAATAGCGGTGCCTCGTAAAAGCGGAACTAACATGATTAGGTTCATCCCGGTATCGGAGTATGTTGCCGTTAGCCTTCAGAAAGATATTTTTTTGCCAATGAAAGAGAGCGAGGTGCAGCAGTGCACTTATTTTAGCCCGAATTATCAATGTAAACTGCACTCTACTGTCTACCACCTTACGACTGAAACGGATTTCTGTGTGAAAGATATATCGACTTACAAATGTCAGACGAGTATATCCGCGTGTGATAGCCAATTCTATAAGCTCCAACAGTTAAATTCATATTTATTTACTTGTTGCGGTCAGTGCAACCTACGCCTGATGTGCGGAGATCGCGTTGCTATCGAACAGCTGACAGGGTCGGGTGTCGCGAGCCTCGCGCCGAACTGTCTGATTAAAGAAAGGGGCTTCACTGCGTACTCTCAAAGACGACCGTCGAGTTCAATTACTATCGACGACGATGGAAGCTTGAACCCACAAATCGCTCCAATCAATCACCTTATCAATATTTCTTTGAAAATATATGGAAATGAGTCATTATCGGACGCCAGAATCAAAGGCGACCTGGAAAAGCTTGGACAGAAAATCAAATATATAAAAGAGCTGCCCGACGACTCGCTGTCCTATCATCATATCCACCACTACGCCATCGGCTACGGCTTGCTAATGGCCGCAGTGGCGGCAGCTGCGGTGGTGCTGTGGAGGAAGAGGTGCCGTCGCGGGGCGCCGACGCCGGTGCTGGAGCGCTATCGGCCTACGCCCCCCCCGCAAGTAAGTACCGAGCAACAGTGTAGTGAAGTTGTAGCGGAGAGAAAGGACACGGCGAGCTCACCCATACCCTTAAGGGTTTATAAAGTTAGAGACGTGGTGTGATTTTACGTGTTTATGTGTATTCTTATATGCAATCTGTTTATTTTTTTTATTATTTTTTTCATGTATAGCATATGCCTTAGCAGTTATCGTTTAAATTTTTGTTTACTAAGCAATCTTGTTATTTAACTATTTTCTATCTATTGGCCCGGGAGCATGTACGGTGCACAGCACCTCCATTGTTATAGTTTTTCGTTTAATCAGCGATTCCGGGCCTCGCGGCAACGCCGCGAGTCAGTTAGCTATCAGCCTCCTCCGAAGTTATATATATTTTTTATCTAAGCATTAAATTTAATTATAGCAAACATATCTTTTATTTGTGTTAGTCCTAGACTGCACAACCTAAATACAAAATTTCATTGAAATAATGAAGGTATATACGAAAAACTTTAATACCTACTAACTTTGCACCCCCTTTTACCCCCCTTAAGAGATGATTTTCGAAACTCAATAAAAAACCTTCATTGGTACTGAATTTCATTCGAATAACATGAAAAACGGCAAAGTTTCATACTAACTTTGCACCCCCGTTTTACCCCCTTAAAAGGTGAATTTTCAAAAATCCTTTCTTAGTGCTCCCCTACGTTATAAAAGGAACCCCATGTGCAAAATTTCAAGTTTCTAGCCCTTATAGTTTAGGCCCTGCGTTGATATGTCAGTCAGTCAGTCAGTCAGTCAGTCAGTCAGTCAGTCAGTCAGTCAGTCAGTCACCTTCTCCTTTTATATATATAGATATAACATTAAAAACAAATAAACAACACGTTCTATCCAGATCCGAACCGCGGCGAGATGAGGGGCTGGGCCGCGGGCGGGGAGGGCGCGGGCGCGGGCGCGGGGGGCTCGCCCGTGCCGCTGCCCGCGCCCGACCTCACGTGCGACGTGTACCGCCGCGCGCCGCTCGACGCGTACGCCGCCAGCGTCGACGACCGCCTGCCGCTCGACACCCGGTCAGTCATAGTAACAGTCATTCTATCCAGATCCGAGCCGCGGCGAGATGAGGGGCTGGGCCGCGGGCGGGGAGGGCGCGGGCGCGGGCGCGGGCGCGGGGGGCTCGCCCGTGCCGCTGCCCGCGCCCGACCTCACGTGCGACGTGTACCGCCGCGCGCCGCTCGACGCGTACGCCGCCAGCGTCGACGACCGCCTGCCGCTCGACACCCGGTCAGTCATAGTAACAGTCATTCTATCCAGATCCGAGCCGCGGCGAGATGAGGGGCTGGGCCGCGGGCGGGGAGGGCGCGGGCGCGGGCGCGGGCGCGGGGGGCTCGCCCGTGCCGCTGCCCGCGCCCGACCTCACGTGCGACGTGTACCGCCGCGCGCCGCTCGACGCGTACGCCGCCAGCGTCGACGACCGCCTGCCGCTCGACACCCGGTCAGTCATAGTAACAGTCATTCTATCCAGATCCGAGCCGCGGCGAGATGAGGGGCTGGGCCGCGGGCGGGGAGGGCGCGGGCGCGGGCGCGGGCGCGGGGGGCTCGCCCGTGCCGCTGCCCGCGCCCGACCTCACGTGCGACGTGTACCGCCGCGCGCCGCTCGACGCGTACGCCGCCAGCGTCGACGACCGCCTGCCGCTCGACACCCGGTCAGTCATAGTAACAGTCATTCTATCCAGATCCGAGCCGCGGCGAGATGAGGGGCTGGGCCGCGGGCGGGGAGGGCGCGGGCGCGGGCGCGGGCGCGGGGGGCTCGCCCGTGCCGCTGCCCGCGCCCGACCTCACGTGCGACGTGTACCGCCGCGCGCCGCTCGACGCGTACGCCGCCAGCGTCGACGACCGCCTGCCGCTCGACACCCGGTCAGTCATAGTAACAGTCATTCTATCCAGATCCGAGCCGCGGCGAGATGAGGGGCTGGGCCGCGGGCGGGGAGGGCGCGGGCGCGGGCGCGGGGGGCTCGCCCGTGCCGCTGCCCGCGCCCGACCTCACGTGCGACGTGTACCGCCGCGCGCCGCTCGACGCGTACGCCGCCAGCGTCGACGACCGCCTGCCGCTCGACACCCGGTCAGTCATAGTAACAGTCATTCTATCCAGATCCGAACCGCGGCGAGATGAGGGGCTGGGCCGCGGGCGGGGAGGGCGCGGGCGCGGGCGCGGGGGGCTCGCCCGTGCCGCTGCCCGCGCCCGACCTCACGTGCGACGTGTACCGCCGCGCGCCGCTCGACGCGTACGCCGCCAGCGTCGACGACCGCCTGCCGCTCGACACCCGGTCAGTCATAGTAACACTTTGAAATACTTAAACATAACTTTAGTACTAAGAAATAAGGATAAATTGATTGTACCTAGCTCTAGACTAAGTAAAGTATTAAAATCTTTTATGGGGAACTGTGTTCGCTTCTACAATAAAATACCCGGAAATATTACTTGTCTCTCAGAGAATGAATTTAAATCTTACATTAAACAAAACCTTAATAAAGCTTTCTATAAAATTAATGATTACTTAAACGATAGAAATGCTTGGTGCGAAGTATCTCCAGCTCCACTTGTTCAATAATAATGTAATTTGATTAAATTATAAAAATTGTAAATTTTGAAAAGAGTAACTACCGAGTTTCTTGCCGTGTTCTTCTCGGTAGCATCAACTTTGTGAACCGGCGGTAGATAAAAAATGTTATGACGTTCATTAAGCGTATAAAAAAATACCATATAATGAAAAATAAATGAATCTGAATCTGAAAATTTGAATTAAAATTTATATTTAACGGGCCCGTTGGCGCAATCGGTAGTGACCCTGTCTGTTGCGCCAGAGAGATCCCCGGTTCGGGCAACAACTATTGAGTTTTTCTAACTTGAAATACCCCGGTAGCTGCTCGGAGTCTGGATTTGTGCCCGTTGTATGTAACTAACAAAATATTGTAGCGCGCGCACTGTTTTGAGTATAAATTCAGTACGATTTGCCCGAATTTGCCGCTCGCTTCAAGCGACTACGACCAGCCCATAAACAACTTATGAAGAAATAACCTATTGAAATTATTTTGAAGAAATAATATTGCCCACTTTCATTATTGTAATCCAAGCGTTAGTTTTATTGAAATGGGTTATTTCATTATCAATCACAATAACATTTCTATAACAATATAACAATCCTTCCACCAACAGATATGGCGTAATGGATGACGAGCTTCTATACGGCGCGCTACCCGCCGATGGAAAGCAAATGCCGTACGATCCGGCTTATCCTATATCCCCCACAATGTACCGTCTACCAGCCAACCCCTACGGCTCCAAGACCTACCTCTCCTCCCGAACATCCGACTACGGATACAGTCCCACCAAGTACCTCACTACTGATCCGAACGTATACGGCTCTAGAGATTTCCGTGATTCAGGAGTCAGCACTAGAGAGCACGACGGATACAGAGATTTCAGGGATTCTGGAATAGCGACGATGCTCAA
Organism: Carterocephalus palaemon; assembly: GCA_944567765.1. Lineage (NCBI taxonomy): Eukaryota > Metazoa > Arthropoda > Insecta > Lepidoptera > Hesperiidae > Carterocephalus > Carterocephalus palaemon. Next base: position 3,698,662 of record OX155643.1, on the reverse strand, counting down.
AAACGACTATCAGAGGAAGATGGAAAGTCATTATGGAACGGAGTACAACGATGGAATGTCTGAAGGATCAGACAAGCATCACCCACATGACAAATACCTGTTCCCGTATACTGGTGAGCATTTAAACTGATTCGTTAGACGAGTAGATTCATGCTTTGGATTGATTTCAATTTAAAACGTTTGTCGATATCGATTTTTGTGTGAAGTTGAGTGTTTTTATTTAATTTTTAGGTTATTTCTAGATATGCTTGTGTACTAAGTAGCCTTTGTTTCTTTGTTTTATGTTATTTGTACTACACAGAAACAAATTCGTATTACAGATTACTGTTTGTTGTCTTATAAATGGTGCAAAGTAATACTTAGCAATCATATATTATCGATTTAATCGATTATTGTCTCGATATCTGTATCAAAAATCAATTAGTTTTGCAGTTTTTTAACTCTAATAATTTATTGCATGAAAAACAAAAAAAGGGCGTTCTACAGCTGACGCTGGTGTAGATCTAGTAGGTAAGACATATTTGAAGCTTGAGAGGACGCACATGATGCTATAGGCATATTCTGTGATATCTCAAAGGCCTTTGACTGCGTAAATCAACTCTATTATTAAAATTAGAATAGTACTATAGCTTACAAAGAAATTATTTAAATCTGGTACGATCTTATTTAGCAAATAGAGTACTTGGCACATAATGTTTTTTCATTATAATGTAAACATGCAGGCTCCCTATTGTTATTTTTCACCAGCGCACAACCGCTTTGTTATTTTACAATGCTTACTGCTTAGTGTTGATTTTTGAGCTTTCCACATTTTGTTATGCGGTAGCCGAAGAGGACCATGTTAGCGCGCGGAGCGGACAATCCCCGCACCCTTTTAGAGAGGTGACCCGCACAGGTACTTAAAGTTAATTATTCATATTGCTTTGAATAGATCTGATCAGCTAATTTAAGATTAACATCTTCTATCCTCTATTTATCTTCTATCTCTATTCTATCGTAATATGTAGGTACTATAATAAAACTGACGAGGAACTTTTCCTGTACATTGAGTATTTTTTCAATATTTCAATTCAGGGGCATTATATTAAAGAGTTTAATATCACTTAAAAACTCGTGAACGGATTTAGATGTAACTTGGTATAGTTGTTACTTTTACTCCGGGTTAGGTTTTAGGCTATTTTAACTCCCGAAAAATATTGAGATGCGGTATGAAATTTTGTATGGACTTTTTGCTGGACATTTCAAATTTGCACCAAACATTCCTTACATAAATTAATAGAATAGGTATATACCAGATATTATAAAGAAAGGAAAAAAAGACAAATGAATGTAGAAATTAAAAAAAATTCAAGACGCGATACTGGACGATACATTCATATTATTTTTCTTAGTTTGGGGGTGACAGCACTTTAAACGTGATTTCTAATGTAAATTTAGAGCTGTTTATTTTTCAACCTACAGAGGGTTCAAAAGGGATGAAATTATTGACAAAATTGAAGAGAAATATTGTTTGTCCAGGCATAATGTGAAAACAATTTATACGAGTTAACATGAAACTTAATTTTCTTATATCTAGCTTATTACTAACAAATATTTATGTGGATTCAAACCTGGTTGATCAATTGAATCTATCGAGTATTAGGCCGTTGATCTCAGGGCTACCATAGAGATTTTTTATTAGAGAAGATAGTTATTGAATTGTTTCGTATACAGGTGAAGGACAACAGCCAATGGGGGCACCTCTTGCGAGCATGGGAGAGACCAGCGAGTAAGGAATTTTTATTATTTATTTTTAGTCCTCTCTTATTCAATTTATCTTTAATATCATTCACACAGCATGCAAGTCAAGAATAATTTTCGCATGTATGTACCTATTTAATATTATGAATATTCGCCGTCGATTTGGGTTAACATAATATCTTATACCTACTCTGTTAGGTGGTGCTGATTTATAAGCCTTTTTGATTCAGACCCTTCGCTGATCTTTAAATCAATGAAAGAAGGTTGTTTGAACAGTCCCTTCTAATCTATCGCAGGAAGGTATAAATTAATTAGTCAGTCTATCTCACATAAAATTTTATGTTTTTAATTTTATACATTTTTGTTAATAGATATTATGACACAAACTATTTTTGTACGGCTTGATATTGCAGTAATGAAATAACTTAACCGTAAAAAAAATTATTTTGCCTTAATTTTCTGTACTAAGTATAGATTTTCTATACTTACTATATAATTTGTGTCATAGTATCACATATTGTGATAATTGTCGATAGATGGTGGCGGTTGTATGAGAAACACTCATTGTAAATCATATTTTGCTTTGCTAACCGGTGGCGTTGCCGCGCGCGCGAACATCGCTCATCTTAGGGAGGAGGTAAATATTTCACCAAATTGCTAACACTGCATGCCTGCTACATGCTCAGAGTCACGTGACGTCGCGCTAGATCATTCAGTCGAATTAGATGGCGCTAGTGTTGCCGCAAAATCGATTTTTCTCGTCCGATTTTACGCAGTCCTGGTAAAACCATAGCTCTACCAAGACTGAGTGGTAACACGCATGGAAATAATAGATCCGGCTTGCGTATATAATTACACCACGCTACTAAAAAATCAAGAAACATCGATAAAATAGATACATTATTTCAATTATCGTCAACATTAAATAATTTTAAATGCGAGATATCGATATTAAAGCAACACTAAATTTATTTCAAAATCATTCATTATTGAATAATACTGTTAGGTACATATACATTTAAAATTGAGTACTTTTTTACGCATGCATGCTTGAGTAATTATTACTATATTGTTTTTAAATAAAATCAACGAATGATCTAAAAAATTTTTTTTTTTTTTAATTTTACACTAAAACTTTTATTCTATTAGATCACACTTGAAGTTTTAACCACATCAATCTACTTTATACTCACGTGACTCTGAACACCCTTAGATATCCCAATATAATTGGTGTGTTTAGATTGTTAGATTGTTGATTGTTACTACGAAAAATAAAGTTCTGGTTATACATTTTTTAAATAAAATTGAATATAATTTAGTATTCCAACAAAGATAGGCATTTAGATGTTTTTTAATTATTGTCGTCAGAAGTTCACACCAAAATGTTGGACACAGCGAAAAGTGCGAAATAAAAACTATTCTACTATAAAATAAAAACATTATTATATGTACTATAACTACTATAAAATAAAAACATTATTCTCTTAGGTAGAAAACACGCAGAATAGAGAAACACTACATGCTCAAGTCAGATCTGATTTATAATAATAACCATAAATTCTCTTTACAGGAAATCTACTACTGAAGACGACGCGGAGACAAGAGTGTAATACCACATAATAGTACAAGATTTCCAATGAATCTCAATTAGCTAATTAATTTATTTTTAACCTACGTAAAAGATTAATAATAATTAAGTATTATTATGTAGCTGTTCACTTAATAAAGACTGTCTGTAACCGGTACCCACTGCCATAGTGTTGTATTTAACGGCTATTTATTTCAATGTTTTGACTATGCTTTAAATAGTTAATAGTGGTCTTGCTATAGGTATGCTAAGATAAGGATAGATTTAATTTTTTACGCATTGACATTATAAACCCAATACATACCTACTCTATAAGAGTATGTTAAAATTTCAACTACAGTCAAACCTGGGTAAGCGAGAGTTCAAGGGAGCACAATCTCATTCTCGCTTATAGAGGTTTCTCACTAACCCGAGTTTCTCGCTAATGCAGGTACATGGGTAGCGTTTCTCTCTTAAAGAGGTACGCAGCAATATCAATATAATTTTATTTTATTTAGAACTTATTTACACTTAAAAAATGGTAGGAAGTTCCACGAAAGTTAAGAATGAGTCATAAAATAGCAGATGTTAAATTTGTAATTTGTTTTGTCATTTGTTACTGTATGTATGTATCTTTTATGTATGTATGTATTTTTATTGTAGCTGTAGTTCCACCTAAATAATAAAATAAATAAAGCTCGACTGTCGCTTATAGAGGTATAGATAAGTAGCAGTCTCACTTACAGAGGTCCATGAGGGAAAAACGACTCTCTCTTACAGAGGTTTCTGTTTCTCGCTAAAAGAGGTTTTGGGAGCTTAAAATGACGGGTTCTGGCTATTACTCTCACTAATAGAGTTTTCTCACTTAACCAGTTCTCACTTACCCAGGTTTGACTGTATTTAGCTCATAGATCATGAATTCTACCTAAATATTAAATGCGTAAATGGAATACTTTTACAAAATTCGTAATGGTTTTGGGTTCTGTGTTTAAAAAATGTAATCATTTTCGAAATTAAATTATTTATGAGATAAAGTAACTGATTTTTTAGGTATACCTATGTCATGTTGGTAGAAATTCAACTACCTATCTACAACCTCGTTTAATTTTGTAAGAGCAATATTTGCAAAGTTGCTTATAATTGAAAATGGGTGGGAAAATATTCTACGAGGTAATATCGTTGTTTGTTGAACGGGCATGTATTTGTTCGCATTAGGAGTTATTGTGGTTATAAGGAACCGGGTCTTGTGCAAACTAGACTACAGTCTCTGCGACATTTTGAATTTTGGAGACTATTGGTAGTACTTTAGAACGATACAAGTGACATCCAAAGTCAGTCATGTAAATAAATTAGATTAGAATAGAAACGTTATTAAAATAAAAACTATATGCAAGATTATATCGTAATTATTTTTATATATGATACCAAATTATGTTCGACTTGAACTGGAGTTTCTCGTAATAAACTGAAGTAGAGCAAAGTCAACGTTGATAGCAAATGGAGTAGTAGGTAATGAAGAGAATTATTTGCGATGTATGTATATAGTATTACTGGAGTGTTGTGTGCATTTTGAACGTTTTAACGAAGAGTCCACCTATTTTGTAAATAAATAGACTTTTACACTTCGTAGTTTTAAATTAGTTTAAATAGGGAAATATTAAGCAAGCTTTATTTGAATATTTCCTAGTGTCACTTTGCCATATTCTTTACTATCTGTGTTTGTAGTGCACAGTGCTGTGTAGTCTGATATGATTAAGAAGATTTTTTGGAGAAGCTTCAAGTTATTGAGGTATAGTAAATAGGAAATGAACTAATTTTACCAGTTATTAAGGAAAAGTGAAATTAAAAGCACCAAGATAATAAAACGGTTGAATTCAATTATGTATCTACCATCGAGTTTCAAATTAATTTTATAGGTAAGTATGTCTATGTCTATATATTAAAGTAATTTCTTCATATTGTACCCCTGAAATAAATGATTATGACTCGGCAATCAATCTGAAATCAGCTCACTTAACGCTTACCTATAATATTTTCATAGTTGGTAGGTACTATAATATTATATTATTTACTAATTTATTGTATTCGGCAATTTTCGCTCAATAAGACATTTCTACATTCCCTTTTGTGATAACTTGTCTCAATCTTAGGAACCATCAGTTTTTTTTTTAAAGTGGTACAAAATATTGTAACGTCTGAAATGTTTATATTGAAATACAATATTTTATTGCTAAAATGCTCGTTTTCCTTCTTTCTACCAAATCATACCAAGAACGTAAGGTTGCCAGTTACGAAAACTTAAGCACCCAGTATTGCTTAAGAGCACGAAGAAAAAATATTTGTTACGGGCGGCCGTCAGCAGATGGGTTTGCAAACTCATGGAGAACCAGGCATGCAGGTTTCACAATGTTTCTTTCACTGTTTTACAGATGACATTTAATTTCTTAAATGGCACAAGTCATGCATGCTGCTTTGATTTGAACCCGGACCACTCGAGTTAGCGGCGATAGCCTCTGTCACCGCAAAATAGATTTGATAAGATAAAATCATCTGATAGAATGTTAATACAATATATTTGATGTCACATCAGTTATGTAACCTATGAAACAGGGTAATTGAAAAATAAAAACGACTAAATTTTGTCTATTTAATCATCAACATACATAATATCTACATTTGCACAAATATTTTACTTGGAAACCCTTCAATAACGGCTCTTTATAATACTCTTATATAGATTTGTTCCGTGTGTCTACATGTTTAGCGCTGACGAGTCGACCAAATACACAAAAATATCTGGCATTCAGGTCTATCCCTAACCATAAACTTTAGGGATATGAATTTACAAGTATAATAAATTAGTGTGTTCCTTCAAAATACAAGGAAGTGAACTAATATTTACAAGTGGTAATAACAATTAGAATTTATTGAAGAAAACATACAGGGTAAAAGTGAAGTAGTATACTTAGTTCGTACAGAAAACATGGTTATCTTCCAAACAGACACAGAGAAATTTACTTGTGCGGGATAATATTAATAAACAATATTACAGGCGTCCAAGTAAATAAATTATACATACTACCACTAAGCACCAACAATAATTTTAAACAACTTCAATAATACTTCATGTTTTTGTTAAAAAAATCTGTGTCATTTGGAAAATATTATAAACCTGAAACTGTCATATTTACATTCACCGGCAATTGACCAATCAAAGCTTTCAACCGAGTTGTATAAGATTTCATGGAATGTTTAAGCCTTACACAAAATGACTCGATACAACATTGAATGATAATAATATAATGTATCTTATCTCAATAACTGCTAAAGAACGAGATACCAATTTAGAATAATTGTACTGCTAATTAAATATTGTAATTAGAAATTTCAATGTGTATCTAGTCAATTCAACATCAGGACATTATGATATGGCATTTGTTACATGCAAGTCGATTGGTTAAAAAAGTTATCTAAAACACTCCAATGCAATCCAGACATGTTCCACTAAACACCTAAGTCTAAGCACGAATACATAATTATTTTTGTAGGCAATCTTGATTTGCAAAGATTAAAATTATTTATAATCAATATGAAAAAGCAGAATTAAACTTCGACATTTAAACTTATTAATATACATTCTGTGATTTTATCAGAAATGTTGCAAAAACATTAATTTGAATGAATAAGAAATAATTGAGATAAAAGGTATTTTATGTTTAAATAGAATAGTTAGAACTAAGTATGTATTTTGTTATTACTTGCTAGTTATGGTGGTCACACCATACATACAATACATTACATATGTGTGACCATTTGTGAGCAGATAACTGTGAGGTACTCTTATTAAAAATATGTTTAACATTTCAGTTGATTGATTGAATAGTTATCATACAACGAACATGTCATAGGCATAGAAGACCATAAGAATGTGCTAAGAACAGATGTTGTACAGAACTTATGTCATCATGATTATTATGATAAATTACAGAAACACATCAACAAAACAAAGTGTGATTCAGAAATACTTAAGTCCAACACTTATCATATTAAACTTCAAAGCTTTACTCTTTGATTATATTCATATATTTATGCAGCACTGGATCTTGGTTTGCAGGTCAAGGTTAGGTTGGCAGGTTCTCCAGTGCTTTATTTCCTGAAAATTGGCAAAATAATTCATCAGAATACAAAATTAATTAAAATGATTAATTTAAAATCTACAAATTTAATAATTAGGTTGGTTGTATTCTTATTTTGATGGAAATGATACAGTATTATTGAATGTTGTCATCATACATACAATAAAATAAATGGCATGCATCATTTTTTTAAAGCTGTATGTGTATTAAGAAGATAAACAAAAATATAATAAGGAAATCAGCTATGTTTAGGGCCCATGATACCAAGCACAAATCCAGACTCCAAGCTATTACTAAGCATTTCAAGTTAGAAAAACCCAATAACACTTGTCCTATGTGGTGAATTTAGCTTTCTCGCACTTATCTTGAGGCAACTCAACAGTCAGGCAATAAATGGGTTGTGAAGGGGTCTGAATTTACTTATGACTGCAATATGAAAATTGGATGAACCATAATCCCTTTTAGGATGGACAAAGTCTTTGACGGTGACAAATTCTGATTCTAATGCAGGGCAATTGTAGATCGTAAGCAAGCCCAATATTTGAAAACAAATAATCTAATCTTGGAAAATATTAATATGAACTTATTAAAAACTAAGTATTGTATAATAATTTAACAAAAATCAAAATGTTTTACGGAACTATTTTAAGATTCAAGATGATAAAAGAGGTTCATACTTACACTTAAATTCAAATAAGTTTTCTTCTTAAGTTATTGGTTGCCCATTTTGACCTTTGACGTCATGTAAATTCCAACAATCAGGCCAAAGAGACCAATGGCAGATCCAAAAATCTCTACAATCAGGATCTTAACGAACAGGGCAGCATTAGCAGCGTCCGCTAGCGCCGCACCCGAACCCACGATTCCGACGGCAATCCCGCAAAACAGATTCACCAATCCCACGGATAATCCAGCTCCAAACATCACATAGCCAGCCATCCAGTTCTGCTGCTTGATGGTAATATCCGTTAGTGGTTCCGTGTATCTTTCGAGCATACCTGACAGCACAATCGCAGTAATCAAACCGTAAATGGCCACGGCTTCACAGAAGATGACGGAGATCAAATTTTTCGTCTTGATTCTGGGGGCTTTCACACCTCCGCCCACTATGCTCACACCGGTCGTATGGATGCCCATGGCAGCGCCTACAACGGAGAAGGCCACGGAGAACGCAATTCCCAGTGTCGCCCACATGTAGGGCGACGTATTCTCCAGGAACCATCCGAAACTTATCTGCTCACCCTTCCCGTTGAGAAGATAGTACAGCGAGAATATCGGTATAGTGATCCCCACGAGCAGCACAAAAAGGTAAGATAAGAAGTATCTCATCTTGAATTAATTGATGAGTCAATTGGAGCTGTTAAACCTCAAAATCCCGTGAGGGAAGGCCTTTTTTTCTCCAATTTCTACCTTGACAGAAAACTCAAAACCAAGAAGTCTTGTGATCACAAGATGTCAGAGACAAGGAAAATGTTGCCAGTGTAAAATATGAGTTTGATCTATGCTGCTATCTCGACAAACCTATAAAGTTTGAGTTCAATAAAATTGGCGGCAGGCGCGGATAAATAATGCAATTTAATTGGCTATTTCTAAGTCAAACTTTATATTCATGGGATGCACATGCCCGTAATCGGGAAAGTGGCTGGCATGAAAGTTACTGGAATGTACGAGTAACTATAGGTCTACCGGAATCTGATGGCAAAAAGGGAAAAAATAAATTGACGCTAGCAATACTGGGGAAATTGGAGTAAAACGTTTTGATACTTTTTTTTCCTTATAGCGGCTGATTCTGAGTGTGATACATGCAAATATAAAAATGTATCCAATAATCAAGGATAATTTTTGAAAATCTTACTGTGGCGAATGTGGGGTTCGAAATTTAGATGAAAACTCCAATTACTCGGTTCATGAGTTTATTATTAATTAATTATAGGCTATCAGAACTTGAAAATGGTTCCAAATACTGCACATCCATAAAAGAGTCTTCATCGGAAGAGGAAGACGAGGAAGACGCTGTATTTATGATAAACCGTTCCTCCTGCATCTCAATTAATCGATCTTGTTCTATGAACTGATTTTCAATTTTTATTACATGTTCACAAGATTTTCGCCATTCATCGATCTGAGAGAAAGCTTCTTCTGTTAAAGATTTTATTTCACTTGCAGGTCTATTGACGTTTTTACCCGCAACTTTTTGTTTCATTATTCCCCAGATTAATTACGCCTCTGTTAGATCTGCCTTCAGCAACAATTCGTCTTATGGTAGTATTAGAAACCCCTGAAATAAACCAAAGTTTAGTATAGATAATATAATACACACGAAAAATGCAATAAACCAAAGTATCAAGACGGGTCATTCCTACTAACCAGTCAACGCTTGCAAATGGCTCAATATCGATGATTGTGTTTGTTCTGCACCTTGTTCATCAAGTATTCTTTGATAAACATTGAAAACAATATTTCTTGCTTGCGATCGAAGAGGTTTCTTCGACATTTTCACCACTTTTTAAAGAAAATTTGAAGCCAAACCAAAAACAATTCCTCGAAATTTCAGTCGACAGATGACATTTTTTTATTGTTGCCATATGAAAATCGCTATTTTTTATACTTTTTTTTTGCCATCAGATCCTGGTAGACCTATATTAACTACTTCTCGTGAATTGTCTCATTGTCTGTCATGTCCTCCTTCACCTCCTTGTGAGTATATTTATTCTGTGGTCTGGTCATGTCATGTCGTCAATCGTCAATAATCGTCCGTCAATGTCGTCATGTCACTCATTTGAAAACAATAGAAATTAGGGATAAAAAAATATTTTTCCTTTTTTTAAATATATATAATAACCCATAACTATTTGGTTTAACCCGAGATTTAAATCAGGAAATGCAGCATTCTATTACGGGAAAATGGTGTAGAGAAACCATTATGAAGTCAGCATTCGAAAATGCTGTCCGCTTACGCCAAGTTTATTGTTCGACATTCCTACCTATTTCTTTTTTCCATAAGTTTTATAGCTACCGTTTTAACAGTTATTCCACTAATATGCCATCATCTACCGTCATTCAGCGACCCAATTGTGGGCTTCGAAACTCGTGGTACTATTTTGGCACATCGATTTATTGCTTGGGAGAATCTCATCGAAGAAACGAGACCATCACGGCGCCTCGCAGTCAATCCTAAAGATGTAAAAGACCAAATCCGAATGAATCGAACCTATACTAATAAGGTAATGCATGATAAAACTAGGTCGGGTCGCGGGCGCCCCAAAAAAGAGCATAAGAAGAAAAAAATAAAAAACAGCACCAGCTTTGCAAAAACGTCTTACAAGTCGCCGAACACCAATTTTTCAAATAGACATGTCCATTGGAGCTTTGGGAAAAATGTATCATATGAAGATGAAAACACTGTTTACCTAAAAGACCATACCAGGCGACAGTGGGTGTCTCTTAAAGGTATGCAAAGAAACAAACCAATATATCACAACTATGCATCTGGTGTTTGTGGATCACCAATTCCAGATTATGCCCATCTTGTAGTTACAAGTTCAGTTGGCACTTCAATGTTAACATTTGCAAATGTGGATAAAGTCTGTCGAATGCAGTCCTTCCTCGTTGAAGTCGGTGAGTATGAATATTACAACTTATGCCAGAGATCAGAGAGAGCCGAGGACATGTGTTGTCCAATATGGAGTGTACCTAATTACATAGCTTTAATATCAGGAAAAGACTCATGTGTGAATTTAACTGAAGCGGATGTTGATAGAACTGTAAATATTCTTAAGAAATGTGCTGGATATTTTCATAATTTCACACTAATGGCTTCATGTGAGTTGGATAGGTGTAGTGTGCCAAAATATTGTTCTCAATATGATGCAGTGTACAATCTCCTATTTTACATGATTAATAGTCAAGCATTTTCCCCACCAGACTACTCAATTGAGTTTGTTAAGGACACAATGTTATTTCTGCCCTTACCGAGTGGCAGTATGGTTATGCCTTATTACCAAAAACTGCAAATTACTAATCTATCTTATGATACCCTTGTGATTCCTGCCATAGATTTTGGATTGAAAAATGCATTATTTGATTTATGGATCATACAAGACACATGGCTTATAGGTCTTGGAGGAACATTTGTTTTTATGTCTGTATGGATTTATACTAAGTCCATAGTTCTTACTTTGCTGTTGTTTACAGCAATAACATATTCTCTTGGTATTGCCTACTTCATGTATATCTTTGTGTATAACTTGGAATTTTTTCCTTTTATGAATTTACTAGTTGTAGTTGTTGTATTAGGGATTGGGGCAGATGATGCATTTCTTTATGTGAAAGTGTGGAAAATGATTAGTAAGCAACTCATGCGTGATAATATTGCAAGTCAGGACAATGGTTTGACTGATATTAAAAATGTTTCCAGTGCAGGGGAGACTATCCTGGTCCAAATACTTTTGGAAACCTTAAAGCATTCAGTTGTTGCCATCTTTATTACTTCATTGACAACTGCAGTTGCGTTTTTCGCCTCCTATGTAAGCTATATTCCAGCCATTAATTGTTTCAGCATTTTTGCTGGAACCACTGTTCTAGTTAATTTTGTATTAATGATAAGTATGCTGCCAGTATCAGTATTTATTATAGACGTTAAACTGTGTATAGGTAGAAAAAGAAAGATATTAGAAGTAATTTGTAAAGCTATTGACGAGATTGGAGAAGATATCAGAATTATATTGAATAGATTTATAATAATATGTGTTACAAGATTGCATATAGGGTTGGTAATATTATTGGGTGCTATAGGGATTTGCAGTATTGTTGTGGTTTTTTACTATCCTGGACTTCAGCTGCCTGATTCAAAGCAGTTTCAACTTTTCCAGACATCACATCCTTTTGAACAGTATGACATTCAATATAGAGATAGATTTTTATTTGAAAGATTCAGTAAAGATATTGGAAGCAAAATGCCTCTTAGGTGGATATGGGGTATTAATGCCATTGACAATGGTAACCATATGGATCCTGCTTCTACAGGTCATCTTATCTTTGATCAGAATTTTTCTATATCAGAGTCTGAATCTCAAAAGTGGTTGCTAGAATTTTGTGCAAGAATAAAGAGTCAACCATTTTATCAGCATACATTGGGTCCACTACTACCAAATTGCTTTATTGAAAGTTTTAAAATGTTCATGAGTAGACGTTGTATAGATAACATAGACAAAATAAATAGGGCACCATGCTGCGAGACATCACATTTTCCTTATTCAAAGGAAATTTTCAATTTTTGTATTGTGAGAGCTATAGAATCTTTATACCAAACTCCTCGTGAGCTGTTCATGCCTGGTGTTGCAGGGCCTAAATTCTTAAGAAATGCTTACCCTCCACTCATTTCAGTACTTGTTGTTGAATTTGAAAGTGTTGTCCCATATTCTATGTCTTACAAGGCAATGGAGCATTTTTATAATCATGTTGAGAATTGGACCCAGTATGAGTTGAAATCGGCACCACCTGGCATGCAGGGAGGGTGGTTCTTGTCTGATCTTCAGTTCTATGACCTTCAAAGAACATTAGCCAGCGGAACTTTAATGGCTTTACTGTTGTCGGCTGGGTTAGGTTTCTTAGTTCTCATTCCTGCCACATTGAGCTTTATAGTTAGCCTTTGTGCTCTATTGGCGATGATTTTCTCTTCGACTGTTACAATAGCAATTTTAGTTTTAAGTAATTGGAAATTGAATGTTTTAGAGAGTGTAGCAATATCCACATCGGCTGGGTTAGCTGTAGATTTTAGTCTACATTATGCTCTAAGTTATACAAACGCAAATGGCTCAAAATCAACCAGGGTTAAATACGCCCTATCAGCGTCGTCCGGGCCAACAGTTGCTGCTGCCATTACAACAGGGTTTGCTGGTATATTTCTTTTGCGTTCGAATCTTCTTCCATATTCACAGATAGGGACATTTTTAGCTTTAATTATGTCAGTAAGTTGGATATATGCAACATTTTTTCTTTGTTCCTTGCTTCACTTATTTGGTCCTATATCATTCAAGGAGCCGCCTATGAAAGAACGAAAGTCTGTATCTCGCGTCAGTTCAATATGTTCAGGAGTAGTACCAAATTTGGAAAGTCATGAGCTGGAACATCTGGCTGACAGTAATCGTACAAATGTCACACATTCTCACAGCCCTTCCAGTTTAAGTGCTACCACTGTTGTCTTGCACGATGACTATGAAAATTCGCTCAATAAACTAGAGAAAATAAACAGTATTGATGTTAATAATGACAATGACTGAATTTACAATCTATTAGAATTGATAGTAATGGCATAAACTGGGCATAGTTTTAGAAGTATTATTCTCAATGATGCAGTATTATTGAAATGAGTATTTTTGTAATATTTCTATATTTATGTTCTTTTTTTTTAGTACCTACTACTACTACTTACTACTACCTAGTTAAAATGTTTTGGAAATTAATATTATTTGTCTTTTGAAAGTCATTGAAACGATAATTGTGACAATAAATTATGATGTAGATAATTCCTGCACGACAATATGATGAGGAACGAGCTTAGCGTGGTGTGGTCACTATATAATTATGTTGCATAACAAGATTTTTTTATTAAACGCTACCAGTAAAATTTATTTTAATAAAGCCATGGAAATAAAGTCAATTGAAAAGCACAATGTATTAAGTACTTAATGAAAAATAGGATAAGTAGGTACTTGACTCATTAACAGTATGTGTGTCATTGATTTACCACTGAGTTAAAGTGGTAAATCGATGTTGTAGTGTATGAATAGATTGCATTTATGTTATAAAAAATTATAAGACCACGAAAATCAAATAAGATTCTTTTTAAATTTGGTACATACATTAAAGGTACCTAGGTACTTATTAAATGTAATGTACCTATTTCAAGAATAATTAATGTATATGTTATGTTAACACTAAAATAATGTATATGTCAAAAAATATATAGGTGCCATATGAGAGTTAAGAAAGTTTAAAATAAGTAAAATATTTAAAATTGTATACAACAAGTTCTCTTAGATTATTAATATTATTATGTCTAAATAATCTAAGCAAGTTCTATACATTCTGTAGTAATATTTACTGACATGTTTGTATGCTGTACTGTGAGACACATTACTTAGGTAAAACAGATATAAACAGACAGAACTTAATTTCCCATTGTATATTTGATGTTTAAAATGTGTATTTGCATACATTACAATTTTATAAAGACACTTTCATTTGGTACTATATCTATTTACCAATATGATGAAAAGGTTAATCATCATGACAAATTTGTTTCAAAACATATGCTAAACTAAATAACATAACTAATATGTATTAATGTAAATAACAATATTTTCCTCATATGAAATTGAGTTAGCTTCTTTATTTAAGAATTCTGGATGTAGTTTGTAGTAATTAATATAGGGGCACTTATTCAATAAGTTAATTACGAATAGTGTGACATAACTAATTAATAATTAACAATTTGTATTACTGTATTACCAATTAAAAACTTAGGTATATGAGATGTACGTTTATAAGTTGACAGGCATTATTTTAGCATATTTAATTGAATATTGAGCCATTGAAAATTGATAAATAAAATGCATTTATAATATGTATAGATCTGAATGTATAGATGACAAATTGTATTTAAGTGTTGAATGTTATGTGCTTATCCAGGAACCTGTATTGTGTACTAGTGTTTATCCAAATGTTGTGGAGGATACACACATCTATACTCGCTTGCTGAGATTAAAGTACACCTGAATTATTGTGAAAGAAATAAAATGTTAATTTTTGTAAGTCTTGTTTTTATTTTAATGAAAATTTCCTAGTGTAGCAAAGCACTGGCTCACAGCACTTGGCTGCACTATATGGCACCATACATCTATACTAATGTAGCTGACCCGGCAAACGTTGTTTTGCCAATCATTCCTTATTAAAAATAAAAGTCGCGATGGAAAAATAAGGGTTGATCGTAGAAGGGTGAAAATTGAGGATTGTATGTATTTTTGTATGTTGTATCATAAAAAAATAGAAATTAAAAATGTTGTCTAAAAAATAAAAATAAAAAATTTGGGGTGGACTACCCCTAACATTTAGGGGGATGAAAAATAGATGTTGGCCGATTCTCATAGATACCGGATAAGCACCAAAAATTTCATCAAAATCGGTCAAGCCGTTTCGGAGGAGTATGGCAACGAAAACTGTGACACGAGAATTTTATATATTAGATTATAGAGGAAACATTTGTTTGTAATGTTTTCACACAAAAACTACTGGACCTATGTCAAAAATTCTTTCACCATTAGAAAGCTGCATGTTCACTGAGTGACATAGGCTATAATAATATTACTAGGTGTAAACGAAACTATTGTTATGTCTAATTCCACGCGAGCGAAGCTGCGGGCGTCCACTAGTAATTTATTATGAAGGAGTAGGCAGAGTTGTGTATACACCCACTTTACCAGGTATGTTTAGGTCCCATGTAATGTAATATATAGATGGTGAAGCATACACGAAAATACAACAAACATCCAATAGCTATGCAAATAAATCCAGACCAGTGAAGAGTAAGAGTTTCAAGGTAGTATAGGCAGATGCAGCCCATTGACTATCGAACTCGCTTCTCACTCGAGCGGTTCGGGTTCAAACCCCACCGGCACGCACTAATGACTTCTTAGTTATGTACGATAGAAATTAAATGTCACGTTAAAATGGTGAAGGTCACATCGTGAGGAAACCTACATGCCTGAGAGTTCTTAATGTTCTCGAAGGCATGTGAAGTCTGCCAATCTGCACTTGGCCAGCGTGGACTAAGGCCTAGTCCCTCCCATTCTGAGAGAAGACTCGTGCCCAACAGTGGGCAAAGAAAGGGTTGTGTTGTGATGATTGAAACCATAGAGGAAGGAAGTCCGTTGTAAAATCCATTAATACTTTTCTTGACCCGGGCATCAAACCCAGTTCAATACCGAAACTGCTAAGTTAGAGGAACTTATTAGTTTCGCTAATAACCACTAGACCAACGAGGCAGGCACCGATCTTTTATAGCAACTATTAGGGAAAAAAAGAAAGGCAGATGGAGTGTTTTTTTTCGAATGGCCTATTGCTGTCTAAGTAGACCTTTACGGCGTCACCGGTGGTAAGCTTCGAAAAGCTCATAATATATCTGCAAACACACCATCTCCACAAACAAACCCCATAGTTAAAATATTAGAAGCTAGAATATTGTGAGATAGAGGGATTAACGTTGATTGTGTTTTAATTTGTATTCAATAAATTTAATATTAATTTATAAAAGACTCTTCAGTTTCGCCATAACGGAATCGAATTTCTAGTGCACAATCACCTAAAGGTGCAAATACCAGGTCATAAAATCCCAAAAAAAAAAAATCAGAGTAATAAATTGACTTCAATACATAATATACTAATCTGTGGTACTATACTTATAAATCTGTGATTGACTTCTGTGAGTCTGAGTTCTGTCAAGTTTGTGCAATTTCTATTTTTTTTATTGTACTTGCTCTTGTGTGTGTGATGTGAATCACAGATTTTTATGTATATTATTAGGTACTTATTACGTGTGTGAATGGTGATGCATCTTATTATACCACAACATACATCAAACGAAATAACTTGTTACTCCTATTTTAGTCAAACATACAAGAAAATTACATTGCAAACAAAATGTTTTCCACAAATCCTAATTATACCAAACTCAAAACCAATTTGAGGCTGGCGGTAAACCGTCTCAAACTTATCGAAAAGAAGAAAACGGAGCTAGCACAAAAAGCAAGGAAGGAAATTGCTGAGTACATAGCTGCTGGCAAAAGCGAAAGAGCAAAGATTCGGGTAGAACATATTATCAGGTAAAACTTTAATAAATAATATTCTCCTGGTAACTAGTTCGTTGTTTCAAAACATTGTGGATATTTAGCTAACTAAAACTTCAATATTTATGAGTCAGTTGGGCGGCGAACTAATATCATTCCACTATTCCACGGGTCCATTCTCCCACTGAGAATTGAGAATTGGCCTTTTCTCACTCTATGAGGGTTGGTTAAGAAGTTAGTGACTGCCTGAATGCCTCCAACGTGGCTTAACAACTCTTATTTAACAGGCTCATCAATTTTACAACCCCTCTGAAGCACAGAACTTCACAGAAGATCTTAATTTGATTAATTGATACACAAAGTGTAAAAAGGGGCATGTTTGAGTAAATTAATGATCCTTTTGCTTAGTTTCTTGTCAGTTTAACATGTATTCTAACGAATTCTAATGTGTATGAAATGTGCTATTTGCAAACAATGAATTTTAGTATTTTCTACCTCTTCTTTACCTGATAAATCATTGCATAACATAATCATTAAGTTGTTAATGTTGTGTTGATAGCAGTCAAACTATGAACTCTTTAATGATGATAATGATGAGTCAGTTTACAACTGATCCTAGTACAAAAAAACCTAAATTTTTTATAAATCAAAATACCTCTATACTATAAAATGAAGGTGATACTATATCTTTGTTCAGGAATAACATATAAATAAGCTAAGATTATTGACATAGTTAGTATGAATATTTTATTTTCAATGAATGCTGTTGTTACAAGCTGTGTTTGAATGATGCTTAATGTGTTTGTGTAGTCATCATGATCATAGCCACCATAGTCTGTGTGCCAGCTTTAGCATACAGAAACATCACAGTTCTTATTGATTGCTGCTTTTGAGTGAGTGGGAGTGAGGAGTGTGACAACAGTTATACAAATAGGGAAGACCATTCTCTAGTAGCTGCTAAGGCTAATGGAGATAAGAGATGGATTAAAATTAGAACTGACTTATTGGTTCAAGATCCCAGT
Organism: Carterocephalus palaemon; assembly: GCA_944567765.1. Taxonomy (NCBI): domain Eukaryota; kingdom Metazoa; phylum Arthropoda; class Insecta; order Lepidoptera; family Hesperiidae; genus Carterocephalus; species Carterocephalus palaemon. The sequence continues at coordinate 3,680,352 of OX155643.1, read as the reverse complement.
GCCGCCAGACGTTACTTATTTTCTCACAAACAATTTATATGCGATAAGCTAGTGTTAGTACATACTTTGAGCGTGTGCATACTCGCTAGCTTGGGTAGACGGCCAATTCATTGGTATCAGATGCTGAAAATCGAAAATTTCAGTACCAACTTTTCTTATTTTCTCATGGCTGATTTTCACATATGTTTTAGTTAGTTATGTTACAAATTAATAATAACTATTGCCAGACACCTTCCGTCGGCCCTTACCCTTGCCAGACGCCTTAAAGATCCAGAAAAAATGATGTAAGTTTACTTATTTTCTCAAGCTTGATTTTTATGCACGACACTTGGGGAACTATTTCAACACTGTTAGTCAGCAGCCAGACCAATCGGATGGGCCAAACGTCCAGCCAGACACATATAAAGTGTCGCTAGTAGTCCGGTCAATTTAGACAATTGAAATAAAGAAAATTCCGACAGAGCCAAATCTTCGTAGAGACCTTAGGTTTACCACAAGGAATAAAGTGTCAAAAGTCCCAATCAGTCCCGTGCGCTTAGGGACTTATTCGGGGCCCAAGGTCAAAATTTTAGGTATTTTGGATTTTTCTCGAAAACGGTAAGTTTTATCGAAAAAGTACCTTAGAGCAAAGTTGTAGATCTTAAAATTTTCTATAAAAATGGTCCCTATAATTTTTTCTCTAAGACCCGCTTTTTCCCAGATATTGCGCTTGTAAGAATCATGTTCTACATAGTATGCACACAATATGCCACGTATATACATATTTAGGTACTCAAGCAAACAAAAATGCCTACTTCGGCCCCGAATAAGTCCCTAAGCGCACGGGACTGATTGGGACTTTTGACACTTTATTCCTTGTGGTAAACCTAAGGTTTCTACGAAGATTTGGCTCTGTCGGAATTTTCTTTATTTCTATTGTCTAAATTGACCGGACTACTAGCGACACTTTATATGTGTCTGGCTGGATGTTTGGCCCATCCAATTGGTCTGGCTGCTGACTAACAGTGTTGAAATAGTTCCCCAAGTGTCGTGCATAAAAATCAAGCTTGAGAAAATAAGTAAACTTACATCATTTTTTCTGGATCTTTAAGGCGTCTGGCAAGGGTAAGGGCCGACGGAAGGTGTCTGGCAATAGTTATTATTAATTTGTAACATAACTAACTAAAACATATGTTAAAATCAGTACTGAGACTTTAATTTGTCACTTCAATCGTACAAATAATGACCTCACGCTCTATACCTAGCGGCACTTTATATGTGTCTGGCTGGACGTTTGGCCCATCCAATTGGTCTGGCTGCTGACTAACAGTGTTGAAATAGTTCCCCAAGTGTCGTGCATAAAAATCAAGCTTGAGAAAATAAGTAAACTTACATCATTTTTTCTGGATCTTTAAGGCGTCTAGCAAGGGTAAGGGCCGACGGAAGGTGTCTGGCAATAGTTATTATTAATTTGTAACATAACTAACTAAAACATATGTTAAAATCAGTACTGAGACTTTAATTTGTCACTTCAATCGTACAAATAATGACCTCACGCTCTATACCTAGCGGCACTTTATATGTGTCTGGCTGGACGTTTGGCCCATCCAATTGGTCTGGCTGCTGACTAACAGTGTTGAAATAGTTCCCCAAGTGTCGTGCATAAAAATCAAGCTTGAGAAAATAAGTAAACTTACATCATTTTTTCTGGATCTTTAAGGCGTCTGGCAAGGGTAAGAGCCGACGGAAGGTGTCTGGCAATAGTTATTATTAATTTGTAACATAACTAACTAAAACATATGTTAAAATCAGTACTGAGACTTTAATTTGTCACTTCAATCGTACAAATAATGACCTCACGCTCTATACCTAGCGGCACTTTATATGTGTCTGGCTGGACGTTTGGCCCATCCGATTGGTCTGGCTGCTGACTAACAGTGTTGAAATAGTTCCCCAAGTGTCGTGCATAAAAATCAAGCTTGAGAAAATAAGTAAACTTACATCATTTTTTCTGGATCTTTAAGGCGTCTGGCAAGGGTAAGGGCCGACGGAAGGTGTCTGGCAATAGTTATTATTAATTTGTAACATAACTAACTAAAACATATGTTAAAATCAGTACTGAGACTTTAATTTGTCACTTCAATCGTACAAATAATGACCTCACGCTCTATACCTAGCGGCACTTTATATGTGTCTGGCTGGACGTTTGGCCCATCCGATTGGTCTGGCTGCTGACTAACAGTGTTGAAATAGTTCCCCAAGTGTCGTGCATAAAAATCAAGCTTGAGAAAATAAGTAAACTTACATCATTTTTTCTGGATCTTTAAGGCGTCTGGCAAGGGTAAGGGCCGACGGAAGGTGTCTGGCAATAGTTATTATTAATTTGTAACATAACTAACTAAAACATATGTGAAAATCAGCCATGAGAAAATAAGAAAAGTTGGTACTGAAATTTTCGATTTTCAGCATCTGATACCAATGAATTGGCCGTCTACCCAAGCTAGCGAGTATGCACACGCTCAAAGTATGTACTAACACTAGCTTATCGCATATAAATTGTTTGTGAGAAAATAAGTAACGTCTGGCGGCACTGGGATCTTGCTCTATATAGTTTGACAAATAAGTTTGTTTTCAGGGAGGATTACATGGTAGAAGCAATGGAGATTGTGGAAATGTATTGTGATTTGATACTTGCGAGATTTGGGCTAGTTACTCAGATGAAGGAGTTAGATGAAGGCTTGGCTGAGGCTATATCCAGCCTGATATGGGTGGCACCAAGGATGCACACTGACATACAGGTATTTTTAAAGTCCTTAAAGTCCTTAAAGCTCTTAAAGTCTCATTGAAACAAAATCAATTTTGTGAACCGGCATTATATAAAAAATTTATTACGTACATTATGCTTATTCAAATAAAATGTGTAATTAAATAAATGAATCTGAAATTGACTATGAAAGACATTCTTTATGCGAGGTGATGGATGGGTGTTGCTGTTTACTTGTTTGCTTTTTATATCCATAATAAACATAGCCTTTAATTTACCAACAAAGTGATTTGACTTGCCACTGGGTAGAAGTAAATTGCTAAGTGGTCCCTAATTTTGCCTATCTGATGAAGATTTTTGTCTAATTTTTTTTTATTTTGAGGACTGATTGATTTATGACAACTGCACACACAGTACAAAAGCCTCGAAATTTACTTACAGGAACTAAAATTAATATCAGATTTATTGACTGCAAAGTACGGGAAAGTATATGCTGATGCATGTAGAAATGAGAGTGTCAACACAATCAGTGACAAATTGAAACACAAGATGTCTGTGCAAAGCCCACCCAAAATTCTTGTGGAACGGTATCTCATTGAGATTGCAAAGAATTACAATGTTGAATACACACCCGATGAACAAGTAATGAGAGAAGAACATGGTAAGCATCACAATGACAGTAAGTAAATTAGATTGTTTGCATGTTTTGACGTGACAACGTCTTATAAATTGGTTTGCCGGGTGACACTTCAAGAAACTGCGTTACGCTCCGCTCACGTTATGCGCTCACAATGAGAGCGAGTGAGAGGCTCGCGTCCCTTCCACTCGGGCATGGTTAGCCCGCCTAAGAGCGAGAGAGACAGACATAAAAAGTGAAAGGCACGCGTCCCTTCCACTCGAGCACAGTTAGCCCGCCTAAGAGCGTACTATTATTTCATCCTTCTTCCTACTATACGAATGAATATTCACATTAAAATTATTTTACCACTCAAAGTCGTTGTCACGTAAAACTTTCGCCCGTATACCGACTTTACAGGCAACCAATTTTTTTTAACTACTCAAAAACTGAATGTATTTCAATTTGTGGCTAGTAAAATGCAAAGTTTAACTCTTTTGTGGAAAACCTACTGCCAATTGACCACCTAAAAACTTATGGAGCAGTATTATTATACTTTCAACTTTGTTTCCATATGAATATGAATATTACATAAAGCTCATGTTTACTTTAAAATTGGCTCATTTGCAAGCATATGCTAAGCTAGCTTTTTTTTAGCTATTGTTTCTTTTTCTTTTTTTTTGTTTAATATTAGATAATTTATATTAACTGCTACACATGCGTCAGAGAACAATGAAATAAAAGATTTCTTTATTTCTAGTTTCTATGTTTAATCACCGGATTGGGCAAAATATTATTAGATTTTTGTTACTTGAAACTCTCAGTAATGCTCTTTGTATGATGATAGGCTCTCCATTACCACCTTTATAAATATATAAATAACTAGTGGACGCCCGCAGCTTCGCTCGCGTAGGATTAGACCCATTAACGACGTCTGCCCGCGTTCGGATTGCCCACTTGACTTCAAAAAACAGCAAAGTTTCATACTCACTTTGCACCCCCGTTTTACCCCCTTAGGGGGTGAATTTTCAAAAATCCTTTCTTAGTGCTCCCCTACGGTATAAAAGGAACCCCTGTGCAAAATTTCAAGTTTCTAGCCCTTATAGTTTAGGCCCTGCGTTGATATGTCAGTCAGTCAGTCAGTCAGTCAGTCACCTTCTCCTTTTATATATATAGATAATAAATCAATAAATGAATAAACTACACATTCACACCCCAGTGGTACATCTAAGCCTGTCGTGTGGATGGCTTAGACCTAAGTACAAATATTTATCTGCAAAATATCTGCTCCAGCCGGGATTCGAACCCGGACCTACACATAAGAGGTGTATAAAGTGGGTGTACTACACACCTCTTTGGGAAAATGCAGGTATTATCTAAGCCTGTCTTGTGGATGGCTTAGATCTACACGTCATACAGAAAACAACACAATTGAACATCCATGACCTAAGTACAAATATTTATCTGTAAAATATCTGCTCCGGCCAGGTTTCGAACCCGGACCTACACATTTTCAAGATTTCTTTATTTCTAGTTTCTATGTTTGATCACCGGATTGGGCAAAATATTATTAGATTTTTGTTACTTGAAACTCTCAGTAATGCTCTTTGTATGATGATAGGCTCTCCATTACCACCTTTATAAATATATAAATAACTAGTGGACGCCCGCAGCTTCGCTCGCGTAGGATTAGACCCATTAACGACGTCTGCCCGCGTTCGGATTGCCCACTTGACTTCAAAAAACAGCAAAGTTTCATACTCACTTTGCACCCCCGTTTTACCCCCTTAGGGGGTGAATTTTCAAAAATCCTTTCTTAGTGCTCCCCTACGGTATAAAGTATAGTGTATAAAGTATAGTGTATAAAGTGGGTGTACTACACACCTCTTTGGGAAAATGCAGGTATTATCTAAGCCTGTCTTGTGAATGGCTTAGATCTACACGTCATACAGAAAACAACACAATTGAACATCCATGACCTAAGTACAAATATTTATCTGTAAAATATCTGCTCCGGCCAGGTTTCAAACCCGGACCTACACATAAGAGGTGTATAAATACAATCTTTGATTTATGATTGACTAGTGGACGCCCGCAGCTTCGCTCGCGTAGAATTAGACCCATTAACGACGTCTACCCGCGTTCGGGTTGCCCACTTGACTTCAAAAACGGCAAAGTTTCATACTAACTTTGCACCCCCGTTTTACCCCCCTGGGGGGTGAATTTTCAAAAATCCTTTCTTAGTGCTCCCCTACGTTATAAAAGGAACCCCTATGCAAAATTTCAAGTTTCTAGCCCTTATAGTTTAGGCCCTGCGTTGATATGTCAGTCAGTCAGTCAGTCAGTCAGTCAGTCACCTTCTCCTTTTATATATATAGAAGATTGATGATTGTATTTATACAAAGAGTGTATACATTTATTCTATTCTAATCTAAATACACCTCTTTGGGAAAATACAAGTATTATGGCTGTATTCTTACAATGTCTTTGCTTTAAAATGTCTAGGTCGAGACGCATTGCTGATAGACATCAACGGCCCGCCCATGCCTCCCGGCTTCATTGGCTACCCCCCGCAGCCCTCCATGCCACAAATGCCAGATCTTCCTCCGCCCACTGTGACACCTTTCAGTTACCCAAATGTAAGTTGTTGGCAGTTGGCAAGCGGTGACAGCCCAGCGGCTATCGAACTCGCCTCTCACTCGAGCGGTCCGGGTTCAAACCCCAGTGGCACGCACCAATGACTTTTCTAAGTTATGTGCGTTTTAAGAAATTAAATGTCACTTGCTATAACGGTGAAGGACACATCATGAGGAAACCTGCATGCCTGAGAGTTCATCATAACGTTCTCGAAGGTATGTGAAGTCTGCCAATCCGCACTTGGCCAGCGTGGTAGACTAAGGCCTAATCCCTCCCATTCTGAGAGGAGACCCGTGCCCAACAGTGGGACGTCTATGGGTCGCAGCGAAGTTGTTGGCTATAGTATTGTAGGCACAAGCTTTCTTTAGAGTAAATATCATTATTACATGACTGATTTGATTTAATTAATAAAAAATTAACAAGTTTTATCTTCTTTAAGTCCAGTTTCAGCAGGTTTGGCCAATACACCTCCTACCAACTTAACAACAACAATATGGTTCCAGAACATATGAATGCGTTACTAATGCGTATAATATGTCTATTTATTTTATGTTATGATCTAAGCACAAATATTATACCTGCATTATTGGTCACTTTTGCATCATTAAAATATCCTAATAAAGATTTATATTAATAAAGTTATTCATATACTAATAAAGTTATTCAACCATACGTTATTGAAGTTATCAAAGACATCTTTGATTTTAAAATCATAATAGTCACCACAAACACTCAGAGGTGGCGCTAGTTATGTTATACATCCATAAAAACTTCTGTCTGTGTCATAAAAACTGTGTCAAAATTTCGTTTTCCTGCTTCCGAGATTTATTTAACAAAAGCGGTACAATATTTGTAAGTAAGTATGTTTTAACATGATCGAAAGAGTTAAGCAACGACGGGCCCGGTCGGTTTGTGGATGGGTGACCGCTAGTGGCAAAATTTCATGGACGCTACCGTGCTTCGGAGGGCACGTAAAGCCGTCGGTCCCGGTTGTTTTCAATGCTGGAAACAGTCGTTAAGCCTTGTCGAAGACCTTCGGGTGGCTTGAGAACATTCGACACTGGGTTGGCCACTAACCCCTCCACCAATCCGCATTGGAGCAGCGTGGTGGAGTATGCTCTAGACCTCCCGCAGCTGCGTCTGTGGGGGAGTGCCCAGCAGTGGGACGTCTATGGGTCGCAGCGATGTTTCAACAAATTACAAACGACGTATGAAGGAATAAAATATAATTGAACTATTACAGCAACCATCTGGAGGTAAGGCAGGTGGATTTATCGCGTCTGCGCCTAACAACTATCAATATGGCGGTGGTCCGAGTCAGCCAATGAATTACAATCTGCCCCCGGGATCGGACTCAAAGAACTTGAGCAATAGCTTCTTGCAAGTACGTTTGAAGTTAAATGTTATTCCAGAGTGGTCAATTGTGTAAAAATGTTTTAAAAAAATACTCACTTAATTTTACTTCATCAGTGTCAAAATGGGCTATCCTGTACATTATTGTCCCAACAGCTGGAAATTAACAGTTTTTTGTTGAAAAGGTTTAAGTATAACCAGTTATTTTGCAGTCACACAAGCGGGGGTAAGCCTCTCCAGAGAGAGAAGGGATAACCCACAAATTGGGGATACCCCCCCCTCAAAACCCCTAAAATCGTGGGACAATAATGTACAAATTTACCATTCTATGAAGCATCTATGAACAGATTTTACGCAATTGATCTACCTGCCTAGTTTTGCTTTGTAAACATAATTTTTTAGTAGTTAAGTATATTGTTTGCTTGCATAGCCTTGATATAGTATGTAATTCCACTTTTATTACAACATTGAATATTGTTCTGCCGAAACAATACGTTGAGAAAAAGCTGCTACAATATTATAACCTTTATGCATGTGAACTGACATTATTGGAACGATTTTGTTAAATATGTATATTATAAGTACCAAAATATTATTTAAGCTTGATTGCAAGGTGATGTCAATAAATTCTGTGTACTTATAATATTATGTTGCTGTCAATTTTAACAAACATTTTTACTAACACAAACATGATTCAGTTAAAATTTCGTTTGCAGGAGGAAATGCACAACCTACCGCCTGCTTATGACAGCATAGCGCATGATTCGGTAATTTTTTGTTACGAATTTTTTGCTTGTCAAAAATATGTCACTAATTTTAATACCTATGTCAAAAATTTACATTAGAATTTAAGGTACAAAGTAAATTCCGGGTGGATATGCTGTGATGGTTACAATAAACAAACAAATTTTGAACAATATTCAAGAGAAGAAGAGAAATAGCTGTGGTATTTAGTGGTAGTAGTTTTACTAATAATTTTGTGGCGTATGTGAATGAACGTATGATGTCACACATAAGACGCATCTAAATATAGCATATCTTTCGTCAGAACTCAGAGAGGCAGTTACTGCTCACATTATTTGTTTTTAAAACATGCTGTAGAATTAAAATTAAAATTAAAAACACCAAATGTTGAGCAATGTGAACGTGAACTTACTTAAACTAGCCTGTGAAACATACATGGATCAAAAATTCTTTAGGCATTATAATTAAGGCCTTGTTTATGAAAATATTCTTTTATGGTAGTAAAGCTTAACCTTTCAAAGACTGAAGATAAATCACTGTGCAACAAAACAAAATAAAGCTGCTTGTTTTCGTATTAACAAAAAAATAAAAACGCAAATCAATTAAATATTAAACTTCACAATGTCCATTGGCTTGGAATTTTAATATGGAGGAAAAAAGTTCACAGATCAATAATAGACCACACCTGAGTTAACCGTTTATTATTTTGTAGGTTTGCTTGCTTAGTCTTGTACTACAGATAACTTATTACCAATAAGTATTTTTTGAAATAGTTTTAGCATCACATATTGCTTTGTTGTTCTCAATCCTTAATCTACAAAGTCACTATTTTTGGTTTAATAGTTTCACTTAAGATAATTTAATTTTCTACTAGCTTTCCGCCCGCGTCATAATTCTACTCCCTATAGTTGGTTGGTATGCTTTTAGCAGTAAGACCGCCTGTGCTGTAAATTTTTTTAGCTGTACATAAAAAATTAATACATATATAAATAAATAAAAAGTCATGTCACCCTCCGGCCGTATCTTAGCATCTTTTCGTTGAGTAGAAGAAGGACCAAACCAACAAACGGACATTCCCATTTATATATGAGTAAGGATAAGGACATTGCTACTCTTGAAAACTATAATGGTTGCCTTTTATATAAGTGTTGTTCGAGGACCAACAGTAAAGATCTATAGTGAAAGATCACTGAAAAAAAAACTTCCATTCGAACAAAATTACTTTTAAGCGGTGACAGCCCAGTGGCTATCTCTCCTCACCACTCACTCGTGCAGTCCGGGTTCAAACCCAAGCGGCACGCGCCAATGACTTTTCTAAGTTATGTGTGATTTAAGAAATTAAATGTCACTTGTTATAAACGTCGAAGGTGAAGGAAACCTGCGCATCTATCCCCTCGGAATGAAAAATAAAAATTGAAAAATAAAAACTACACTTTCGTGTTCGTTCGATTTCTTCTAATATATAAAATTCTCGTGTCACAGTTTTCGTTGCCATACTCCTCCGAAACGGCTTGACCGATTTTGATGAAATTTTTTGTGCTTATCCGGTATCTATGAGAATCGGCCAACATCTAATTTTCATCCCCCTAAATGTTACTAGAAATTACTAGGAAATTATTTATATGGCAAAACAACGTTTGCCGGGTCAGCTAGTTTATATATAATTTTGGATACATTTAAAACATAGTTTGTTCCCCAGCCGTCGCACGTGCCGACGCCGCAGCCCCCGCCGCAGCCGACGCCGCAGCCGCGCTCCAAGGTGCGAAACACTTATTTTTTGTTTCATCATTAAACATCATCACAACCCTTTCGCTGTCCCACTGTTGGGCACGGGTCCTCTCAGAATGGGAGGGATTAGGCCTTAGTCCACCACGCTGGCCAATCCAATTTTGGCTGATCTCCTGGGAAATAATAGTATTAAAATTATTTTGTTGCTTGCCAGGCTACTCTTGAGGATGTGTTCCTCATGAGAACGTCTGCAGGTAAGTTCTGAAACACCCAATGAGGCTGGCATGGCCATTCAGGATGTACCAAAGCCTTGTTAGTGAAGATTAAAAAAAAACTATTCAGTTTTACTCACGATGTGTCCTTCACCGTTATAGCAAGTGAAATTTAATATCTTAAAACGCACATAACTTAGAAAAGTCATTGGTGCGTGCCGCTGGGGTTTGAACCCGGACCCCTGAGAGGAGAGTTCGATAGCCTCTGGGCTGTCACCGGTTGTCAAAATATACTTATTAAAAAGTATATTTGGACTAAATAATCCCTCCCATTCTGAGAGACCATGCCCAACAGTGGGACAAAGAAAGGTTTGTGGTGTGAAATGATATAAATAAATAAATAATAAATATCTCGGACATTCTCACACACGGCCATCTGACCCCAAAGTAGGCGCAAGCCTGTGATATGTGTGTCAGAGACTGATATACATACACAGATATTTTTAAATACATACTTAAGTAAATAGATAATATTAACATCCAGACACAGAACAAATACAAGTGTTCGTCACACGAACATTTGTCCTGAGTGGGATTCGAACCCACGACCCCTCGCGCAACAGATAGGGTCGCCAAAGGGCCCGTCGTATTAAAACTAAGTTTATTAATGGCGGATTCGACCAAACATAGACTTACACGCGCGTAACTATACCAGGGATAATTTTAAAGTAGCGAGCTGAAAGCTGTCAATCATTTGTTAATTTTGCTTTGACATGACAACTTCTTCTGACGTATGATCTTCTTCTCTATATAATAAAAATGAATCGCAAAATGTGTTGGTAAGCGCATAACTCAACAACGCCTGGACCAATTTGGCCAATTCTTTTTTTAAAATGTTCGTTGAAGTTCTAGGATGGTTTTTACGGCGAGAAAAATTTGAAAATTCATCCCCTAAGGGGGTAAAACGGGGGTGCAAAGTTAGTATGAAGCATTGCCGTTTTTGAAGTTAGTGAATGTGTAACGCGAGCGAAGCTGCGGGCGTCCACTAGTAGAACATAAAAATCGCGTAGGCGATCATTATGGCGCCTTATTCTAAGGATAAAATTTATTCTCGTTTGGTCGAATCCACCCTAAATCAAATCAATCTGTCACCAGGTGCCTCCGAACAACTACTTCCCCGAGCTGCCGGAGCTGCCGTCGGTGCCGTCGGACCTGGTGCTGCCGTCGGTGCCGCACAGCAGCACCAGCACCAGCCAGGAGCCCCCGCCAGACGAGATCGACTTTGAAGACCTCAACAGGAGGTTCGAGGAGTTGAAGAAGAAGAAGTGAGGAAGTGAGTGATTATAAGTTACTGATAGGGGCCTAGACAAGTGGCAAAAACGCTAGTAGAATAGATTAACAAATGTATGGGATTGACATTCGCTAACGACTAATCAGTCGTAAGCGAATGTCAATCCCATACATTTGTTAATCTATTCTATTTCTATTCTACTAGCGTTTTGCCACTTGTCTAGGGCGGCTGATCTATGAATAGTCCAAACATAGTTCCACAAGTTGATAGCTACTAACAAAAAATATGGTCGTAATCGGTCGTGCTTAAGAGAAAATTGTGAGGAAGATTGTTTTTTTTTAAATCTTTATTGAACATAACCTGAAAAATCTTTTATTAATCGATATATCTCGATATCTTTCATGTTTATTAAAAGCTTTTATTTAACTTCACTCGTATGTATCTATGTATGTATGTCCTGGAATCTCGCAATCAATATTTCACCCACTTCCACTGAAGCTATCGAGCTGAAATTTGGCACACATATTTGGATGACAATTCACGAAAATAAAAAAAATGTTGTAAAAAGCTTTTTTTTAAAAACATTTATTTATTTATTTCGTAACGTTCAGCTTGCCAATCCTTTAATGACAGCAAGTGTCAAGTTAAAACACTTTAATTTGCAAAAAATTACGGCACAACCAAAAAAAAGTCGTTCGATGTCTCGGAAAACAATAAACCGATCTATATCCAAAATATATAGATCTTTAGTGATTGATTTTTTTCTACATCGGCTTTTTTTATTTGCGAAAAACCTTATGACCATATTTTTTGTTTGTTGATATCAGTTGTGAGAATTTATATACGAGGCTTTTACCTATTGATTGGACTAAAAGGCCTGAATTAATGCTCCGCTAATATATTGATTATCAAGTAAAAAAGTGTAAAACATAGGTAGATATGTATATGCGCTCTGGAAGTGGTACACTAAATCTGATGAAATTTGTGCACCTTAATTTGGCGCCATTTTGCACAGATAATGTCCACGAAATGTAAATGTTCGAATACTAAATACTGTAAAGGCCTATGGTAATCTAACTCGATTTTTACGCCCAACTCAAAAAGAGGGGTGTTATATGTGACGTGTTTCTGTGGCTTCGTAGCTTCAAAACGAATGGACCGATTATAAGGCCGTAATTATTTAGCGGATAAATAAATGTATCGAGGCCGAAATTAATAACGCTTAAAAATTATCTTCTAATTGTTACGAGTTACCAAAAAAAAAGGACGTTAATATTTAAAACAACAGAGCTATATAACTTTTCACCCCACACGATAAGTATAAGATTTTTGAAGTTTGAACTCTACATTCATTTATAAAGTTGAGTTTTGAGTTCATTTATAGTTTGGGTTGTTTGAGAAATTAGTAAAATCAACAAGGCTTAACAATTATATTCAACATGTAACAAATGGTCTACATCATTTACATATTTTTATTTTGTATCATATTATTATATGTTTACGATTTAAATAGAGATCTAATAAGTTACTATTTTATAATGTGCATAAAGCTTATTATTACACTGTACTATATATAATGTTATTATTATAATTAAAGTTACGATGTAAATTGTCGAATTATGAAATAAAACATTTTAATTTCATATAAAAATGTGTTTATTGCTGCTGTTTTGTGTCAAAATCCGTAGAATCCTTAAATCTTAACATTCATTCAGTGCTTTGCTAAGTTACAACGGCGGTTCTCCTACAAAGTTCATCAGGTTGAATTAAATTCATATATCTAACAAATGTGTACAACTTAAATTAATGCATGAGTGAAACGATCATAGAAAACGTGTGTAGGTATAATTTTTTTTAGTAAACAGACCACGTTTTCAGCATAAACCTTAACCTGACATGCTGGCCTTTGTCTAAATCCTGATAGGAACCTTAAAAATATGGGTAAATTCCTTTACCCTCAACTCTTACATATTCAACACAACCACACCTTTGACCATATTAGTGCCACGGATTACCGCCCCGTTTAGATAATCGAGTTTAGACGAATAGACGAGATATATTCATACTCGCGTACGAATATGTGTAGAGGTGAACTAGGATAAACACACACACACACACACTCCCCTCCACAATGTAAACGTTTGAAAGTACATATTTACAAAGGCACACTACTGATTGCACAAAAACTATGAATAAATTTTAATGTGTTCAAATATTAATATTTTGTGTGTGTATATAAATAATGTATTTATAACAAATTTTATTTATTTTAAATCACTTGTATGAATCAATATACAAGGTGTCCCAAAATTCAACGATAATCCTGAACCAGAGGATGGACCTGCTAATGACTACTCCAGGAAAAAAAAGAAAAAAAATTTATCTCGATTTTTTTTCAAGTTACTTAATAAAAATGGAAATTATTAGAAAATTGACACCCCTCATGATATTTTTAACTACCATGTCCACAATTTTTGAGATATTTCTGATTTTCTTTTTGTATCCGTGACCTAAGTAGTACTGCTATCTAACACAAATCTTAAAATTCCTATAATGTCTGTAGTTTTCACACAATAAACAATTAAAATCATTGTTTTCCCTAAAAATTTTGATCAAATTTACTTTCAGTCCACTTTCACTCATTGTGGTGTAAAAAAAAAATATGGACACTACTATGGCAAGTTTTTTTAAAAGTTGACGCAACTAATCAAGATTCCAAAATGGTATAATACTCTTGGAAAACTAGTCACAAAAAAAGAGTATAATATTTCTAAACAAGAACCATATTTCAAAAATTGTTCTTGTCGATTAGTAATAACTTTTACTATGTGCCCAAAATAGGTTTTTTGGTGGTGAAAAATCTTTGAGTAGATCCTGTCTTTGAGACAACCCCAATCGAAGAAGTCTTGGGGGTTTAGATCGGGTGAAAGGGGTGGTCATAAGATAGGACCAAGTCGCCCGATCCAACGCCCTGGATACCTACTCTTGGTTTATGTAGTCTCGCACAGGACGGGCATAGTGAGCTGGGCGACCATCATTTTAAGACCACATGTTTTTTAAATCACTTAAAGGCACGTCTTCTAATAAGTATGGCAAGTTATTTTGTAAAAAGTTCAAATAATTATTTCCATCTAAGTTTCCTTGTAACTCAAAGGGCCCAGTTAAAGTTAAACAGTCCAAAATAATGCAAAGTCAGTTCAATTTGCAGATTACTTGATTCACACGTCAATTGAATACTTAACGATGTACAGTAAAGAAAGAAGCAGAGCGTACTGACTGCTGAGAATAGCAACTTCTCTACCTGCCCTATTGTTATTTAATAACAACATCTACATCTACCTCTGACTAACATGTAATCTCTCTCTATCTATCTCTCTCTTCTAAATTTGTTTGACTACGCACATGTCCCATTTAAATCCAAGAAATTTACAACAAAAATCATATTTTGGGCACATAGTAAAAGTTATTACTAATCGACAAGAACAATTTTTGAAATATGGTTCTTGTTTAGAAATATTACACTTTTTTTTTGTGACTAGTTTTCCAAGAGTATTATACCATTTTGGAATCTTGATTAGTTGCGTCAACTTTTAAAAAAACTTGCCATAGTAGTGTCCATACTTTTTTTTTACACCACAATGAGTGAAAGTGGACTGAAAGTAAATTTGATCAAAATTTTTAGGGAAAACAATGATTTTAATTGTTTATTGTGTGAAAACTACAGACATTATAGGAATTTTAAGATTTGTGGTAGATAGCAGTACTACTTAGGTCACAGATACAAAAAAGAAATCAGAAATATCTCAAAAATTTTGGTCATGGTAGTTAAAAATATCATGAGGGGTGTCAATTTTCTAAGAATTTCCATTTTTATTAAGTAACTTGAAAAAAAATCGAGATAATTTTTTTTTCTTTTTTTTCCTGGCGTAGTCATTAGCAGCTCCATCCTCTGGTTCAGGATTATCGTTGAATTTTGGGACACCTTGTATACAAAATTGTAATCAAATGTAATCACCCACAATATGTAATAATGAATAAATTAAAAATGTTAATCTTCTCTTTAAAATCTTAATGATATTTATTGACACTGGAACTAAAACTTTGTTCATCACTGTTATAGGCTTGATGTGGCTTTTTAACATGCTTTTATTAGGTCCACTTGTATGTAACTCACAATGTAAGGGAATCTAAGATAGTTAATTTAACCATCTTCCAAGTATCGTAGCGTAATGAAAATTGGCAGCTGTATGTAGTTCTGATGACAATACAATAATATGGTACTGTCGAACTGATTTGATGATGGAGCCGGAAGATATTAACTGGAACTTCATGATGGAATATCGTATCATAGTCGTGTTTGCACTTGTGGTAAGGTCTTGGAATGAACTTTATTAGGTTAGGTTAGACTTCTTTTTTAGTTGGATTTTTTATAAAAGCGTGTTTTTTTAGTTTTTTTAAACTATTAATTTTTCATATATAAGAAGTAAAAATAGAGGTCACATTCAGAAGCGGATGCTCAGGAGTAACTAATAAATTCTTGCTCGTTGTCGTAGTATTTCCGTGATTTGGATTGGATTCCGTCTCCTCAACATATTTGGATGTGTTGGACCACATATTGTATTCGGTCATGACATGACAATGTGTAGTCGCTCATGAAGTTATTTCATGATTTATGTGGGTAGGTTACAATTACTACATTTTTTTTCAAAGTTGGATAATTTTTATTCCAGAGAGTACAATATTTCATCATATTATAAGTTACTGATAGTAGACAGCCAGTAAAGAAGATAATATAAAAATATAGATGAAAAATAAATAAAATAATAATATTATAAAACAAAGCTTATTCTATATGAATGTGTACGAATTCTTTCGCCTGCAAACATAATTTGCAGGCATATTGAAAGAGTAATTTGGAGGGGCGCGCCATGTTATCATAGTTTATCTAAATTTTGTAAACAATCATACTTTTAGTTGTAGACACAACATTAAATAGATTTAAAAATAAATACTCACCAAAATGCTAAAAATAATTTCTGCCTTACATTTTTTAACTAATCATATGATTGTTTACCAAATTAGACAAGCTTATTCGGTTATATTCGGTGCTCGCCACAAATATGTAAAGTTGTATTCCTACACGAATTATTCAGCAAGCAACTGCGAATTGTCTCGAATCTAAACGGGGCGTTAAATACATCACATTATAACTACTGATAATAATCACTCGTCAATACTTGCTATCAATTTCATAATTTGCTGGGATACTATAGAAATTTTTCTGAGACCAGGTTCTATGGGCATATTGGAGCTATCTATTTTCAGTCTGTTGTACAGGCGGGTGTGTATTTTCAGCATGGCTTGTATCAGCACCTTCTTGGGAGACTCCGCTATGAGCGTCCCTACCGCCACCAGGGCTCTGTCGACACAAACAAACGAAATCATTAAATGTGATCATACAGCGTAAAAAGAGAAGTCAGCTGAAGCTGTAGCGTCCATAGCCCAATGGCTCACGTCGATTCAATGTGATCGAAAGAGTTAAGCAACGACGGGCGCGGTCGGTTTGTGGATGGGTGACCGCTAGTGGCAAAATTTCATGGACGCTACCGTGCTTCGGAGGGCACGTAAAGCCGTTGGTCCCGGTTGTTTTCAATGTTGGAAACAGTCGTTAAGCCTTGTCGAAGACCTTCGGGTGGTTTGAGAACATTCGACACTGGGTTGGCCACTAACCCCTCCACCAATCCGCATTGGAGCAGCGAGGTGGAGTATGTTCTAGACCTCCCACAGCAGTGTCTGTGGGGGAGACCCGTGCCCAGCAGTGGGACGTCTATGGGTCGCAGCGAAGCGATGCATATATAAATGTGATATGTTTTACCTGAAATAGGCCTCGTTGTCGGTAAGTCTCTCCATGTAGCAGATGACGCAGTCCGCCAGGTCCGCGTTGTCCGCCTGCTGCGCCAGCGCCACTGACAGGTTGAGCAGCAGCGATACTGCGGCAATCTGTTACAAATTAATAATAACTATTGACAGACACTTTCCGTCGGCGCTTACCCTTACCAGACGCTTTAAAGATCCAGAAAAATCGACCCATGCTAGCAAGTATGCACACACTCAAATTATGTACTAACACTAACTTATCCCATTTATATTGTTTATGAGAAAACTAGTGGACGCCCGCAGCTTCGCTCGCGTAGAATTAGACCCATTAACGACATCTGCCCGCGTTCTGGTTGCCCACTTGACTTCAAAAACGGCAAAGTTTCATACTAACTTTGCACCCCCGTTTTACCCCCTTAGGGGGTGAATTTTCAAAAACCCTTTCTTAGTGCTCCCCTACGTTATAAAAGGAACCCCTGTGCAAAATTTCAAGTTTCTAGCCCTTATGGTTTAGGCCCTGCGTTGATATGTCAGTCAGTCAGTCAGTCAGTCAGTCAGTCAGTCAGTCAGTCAGTCAGTCAGTCACCTTCTCCTTTTATATATATAGAAGATAGCGGGCAAAAATTGGATTAAGGACGTCTATGGGTCGCATCGAGCAGCGAACAGCGATGGATGGGAAATGGTGTTTGTTGGCTGGCCTACCTTCCTCTCCTCAACGGAATGCTGAATCGACGTGATTTTTTGCATTTGTAGTTTTAGCATGATGTAGTTTTTATTCCAGAATTTTACAACGGAAAAGGATAAAACACTGAAATGATTTTTCTATTTTAAATCGATAATCAACTATCGATGTTTTTTTAACAGATCGATGATTAAAGCCACACTTAATATTTTAATTTTTGATGGTAGAGGTAATTCTGCACGGAAAACTACTTGACGCGAGCCGGAGCCGCGGGAAAAGCTAGTATAATTAAAGCTTAATTTATTAACATCCAGACACAGAACAAATACAAGTTCGTCACACGAATATTTGTCCTGAGTGGGATTAGAACCCACGACCCCTGGCGACACATACAGGGCCACTACCGATTGCGCCATCGGGCACGTCACTAGATGAGCCTCGTGTATGATCGCAGGTGAGTATACCATCCATCCATCCATCCATCAGCCTTTCAGGGTCCACTGCTGGACGTAGGCCTCCCTCAATCGTCGCCACTCCTCCCGATCCTGCGCCCTCTGAATCCAACGGTTCCCCGCTGTCTTCTTCAGGTCCACCTCGTCGGAGGGCGGCCAATACTTCGTTTTCCGAGACGCGGTCTCCACTTTTCTCACCCAACGGTTATCAGTCCGTCGAGCGACGTGGCCTGCCCATTGCCACTTCAGTTCGCTTATCCTGCGAGCTATGTCGGTGACCTTCGTTCGTCTACGGATTTCATCGTTGCGAATCCGGTCCCGTGGAGAAATACCGAGCATAGCTCTCTCCATAGCGCGCTGAGCGACTATGAGCTTGCGGATCAGACCGACGGTAAAGGACCGTGAGTATACCAGTGAGTATAACGGTGAGTATACCACCTCAAGGTACAGTACTCCCAAATTAATAATACGCATAGAAATCTTCGCTAATTGTCGTATTCCCGGAAACACCCGAATCATTGAATCGGAGAAAGCCCTAAAAAATGCACTTGCATTTTGCACTTTGTTCGAATGAAACAGGAGTTAATGTCATATGTTAAATCATGTGAAACAATTGAAAACAATTCGGGCGGTCGGCGGCTGTCGCCGGTCAGTCAAAGGTCCGTCAGTCGTCTTTATAAATTGGTGGTGACTGCACGTCTTCTCTCTGTGTGGAATTATATAGAGCTGCTATTACACACCCTTCTTGGTTTTGTTTTCAAAGGTGATGAATGCATTATGCATGAAGAAAATGCACTTAACCACTCTATATACATATCGTCTTCCGACGCTCGGGGAATACGACCGTTGCCGAACAGTGACGAAGATTTCTATGCGCATTATTCATTTGGGAGTACTGTATACCCGCTCACCTGCGTGTTGTTGGTGACGCGGTGCAGCGTGATGTACGAGTGCAGCACGCTCTCCTTGGCCGCCAGCACCAGCATCTCCCCGGGCAGGTCGCAGAACGCGTTCACCAGCACGCGCAGCGCCAGCATTTGGTTCGCGGGGAGATTGTCTGGTGGTTCACACGAAAAGTAGTTTGGTAGGTGGTAGAGCCTATAGGGAACCAAATAGGTTTTATATGAAAGCTAATTGGTTCCATATAGAGTTCGCCCGGGGTAGTACCACCGCCCGCCACGGTACCTAGTACCATTTCTGCCGTGTAATAATTGTTTTTAAAGCAATTGTGGTCCGGTTGGAAAGGTGTGGATTCCGGTTACACTTCTTTAGAGGCGACCATCTTAGTCCTCAAGGGTAGCAACACATCTGTGGCTGACTTAGAACGAGACTCTTACCAACAAGTACTAACTGGACTATTACTAACACCAACTAACAGGACTAACTATCACTAACAGTCCCCAGTCCTCATACCTACTAACGAACTGACCAACTAATGTTCTAATTAACTCTCTCAACTAATTGGACTAACCATCCCAGTCCCTAATTGAGTCTTGTTCAAAGTCAGTCACAGTTGTCATGGGCGGCAGCGGATGGGTGGTGCTGCAAGCTCGTTTGCTATCTTTTATCCATAAAAAAAAAAAAATTTATATGTTGTAGTGTAATTTCTGCAATAAACGTTCGCTGCGACCCATAGACGTCCCACTGCTGGGCACAGGTCTCCCCCACAGACACTTCTGCGGGTGGTCTAGAGCATACTCCACCACGCTGCTCAAATGCGGATTGGTGGAGATGGAGCAATAAACGTTATTCTATTCTATTCTAATATTTAATTAGGCGTCTGTTGTACTAGAGCCGGGATACTCAAACTGGGTTCCGTAGAATAGTCATCAGGGTTCCGCCGGAATTATTTCGCACGTATCGTTGTAAAACAGGTTTTTCAACCTACGTTTATACAAAAAACAAATACAGGTCAAGTTTGTATGCTACCCCAGTTATATGCAGACAATTTTCGGACGTAATACCGAACATAAAACTGTGTTTAACGCATTTCTTAAAAACAATTTCTTATATAAATTTCAGTGTTGATTTGAAATCATTTCATATGGGGTTTCATAAAATAAAAGGTTGGTGTTTTATTTATTTTATTTTATGTTCCGTTATCTTTACAACTTATCTTATCTTACATAAGAGGAGTCTAGACAGTACTCGTGAGTTTTGTGAGGTGATTTGGGCGAGAGAGGGGGGTTCCGTACCTAATGACCAAACACTCGTTCGGTACTAGAAGGCCGTGTCATATTTTAGTGACGCATTTTACTAACATTTTATTTATTTTTAAAAAAATCGGCATTTCGAGAGACTATTGTGTGCACAGGTTTCAATTATTGTTAAGAGATTGATTTTATTACTGAACGATTCGTGAGTGTCTATATTCATAGTTGAAGTTACCGGCTTACTCACGTGTACGCGGCGGGCACTCGTGTGCCCGCCGCGAGCGCGACTCCTGAAGATGATCATCGTAATAGATCGAAACTAATCGGCCTATTACCGACGTAAATCACACGTGAGTAAGCCGGTAACTTCAACTATGAAGAGATTGATTAAAAATATCCGTCATAGACCCAGGTCTATGTTATATCCTGTGTAATATAATTGATATTCAATAATAATTATACTGTAAAAAATTTTTTTTTTTAAAAAGCTTTTAGGGGCCATCCATAAATTACGTCACACGTTAAGGGGGAGGGAGGGGGTCGACGAAGTGTGACATTGTGTGACAAGGGGCTGGGACGGGGTCCTCAATTTCGTGACGTCACATTTCAAACTTTATTAAAATCTAAGTGTTAAAACACGAACTATATACTATTACTTTACGAAAACCGAATATACTTAATATATTCAATACTATAGTGGGTTCAAAGTCCATGGATTCAAGATTATTAAGTTTGTGTCAGAATTCTTTAATTAATACAATTCTATTAATATTTTTGGTTGTGTTAATTTCTTTAATTCATATAATTAATCGTTTTTTGTTTTGTTAATAGTTTGATTTGATGTTAATTTTATTAAAAAAATATTTAAATGGAAATAAAACTGATTTCGTAACTGCGGTTTTCATTCAATAATTTGTAAATGTAAATTTGCAAAATATGTGACGTCACATTAGGGAGGGGGGAGTCTCACAAAATGTGACCAGCTGTGACAAGGACGGGGGGAGGGACAAAAAATCATGAAATTCGTGTGACGTAATTTATGGATGACCCCTTATAACTTGACCTTGAAACCTAATCGTGGTCAAAGTTCATTACAAGACTACCACAAGTGCAAACACGACTATGATACGATATTCCATCATGAAGTTCCAGTTAATATCTTCCGGCTCCATCATCAGATCAGTTCGACAGTACCATATTATTGCATTGTCATCGGAACCTAATATGTGTGCCAAATTTCAGCTCGATAGCTTCAGTGGAAGTGGGTGAAATATTGATTGCAAGATTCCAGGACATACATACATACATACGAGTGAAGTTAAATAAAAGCTTTTAAAATAGACCATAGATAGTAAAAAAGTACGAACCTGGAGTTAGTAATTTTAGTAAAAATTTGACAAATACTGGTCCAAATGTCGAGTCGAAGACTTGAGCATTGACGGCTTTGTTTCTGATGGCCAGCCTCACTATGTCCAACACTGGGAAAAGGATTTCTGCGAACAATGAAACATGAAGATACATTTCATTACAGGAAAGGGCAGGAATTAAAAAAAAAACAGACCAAAATATTATCTGAAGTAAATAATAATAATAAATAAAATATATTGGACATTCTCACACACGGCCATCTGACCCCAAAGTAGGCGCGAGCCTATAATATGGGAGACTGATATACATACATATTTTTAAATACATACTTAAATAGATAATATTAACATACATCATCGATCGGGGGATCATTCAGTTTGTCTAGCACTAAGCACTCATTTAAGGAATTTTTTTAAGAATGTTTTGGTATGACAAAGTCAATTTAAGCTTTAATTCTTATCGTTTCATGTTTATGGTTGCCAGCTCACCTTTGGGCCATTCTAGCATACTTTTGAGTAACTCGACTGTCTCCGTGCTAGGAGTGTTATCCTGAAACAAAAGTAATTCTTTATGTAGCTTTGAAAAAGTCACTAAAAATTATTTAATTTAATTATTAAATATTAAAAAATTATTTAATATAATTTAATTATTAAACTTATTTTGCAGTATAGCGGTGACAGCCCAGTGGCTATAGAACTTGCCTCTCACTCGAGCGGTCCGGGTTCAAACCCCAGCGGCACGCACCAGTGACTTTTCTAAGCTAAGTGCGATTTAAGAAATTAAATGTCACTTGCTATAACGTTTAAGGACACATCGTGAGGAAACCTGCATGCTTGAGTTGCAGTTTAGCGTTCTTCATAATGTTCTCATAGGCATGTGAAGTCTACCAATCCGCACTTAGCCAGCGTGGTGGACTAAGGCCTAATCCCTCCCATTCTGAGAGGAGACCCGTGCCCAACAGTGGGACAAAGAAAGGGTTGTGATAATGATGATTTTGCAGTACTGGTATTAGTACCATTACATGATTTTTTGCGTGGTTAGCCACTCAAATAAATCATGTAATGCACTAGCATTAAATGATTTATTTGAGCTTTAAACTAGGAAAAGCTCAACATAAAACATGTCAAATATAGAATCAAATGGTCAAATTTAGTTGACAAGATTTGACCCAAATACAAGCAAACGAACATTTATCATAACGCCCTACTTTTAACTTACCACCTCTCCTAATTTTACAATACTCTCCAACTGTTCGTCGCTAAGTGGATTGATTCCATCACCAATTTTGCTGTTGAATTCTTTCAGCTTATCATGGATCACTTTAAGGTTTGCCTGGTCGAATCTGAAAGCAATTATGATCGATGAATATGCAAAATGTGAATGTAAAGCTGATTTTTACGGTGAAAAGGAGTATGGGCCAAAGAGAAAGACAGACAGACAGACAGACAGACAAGTTCCTTTATTGTACACCAAAACAACATACAATAAGTACATACAAAAAATAATAAAATCTTAGAGTGGTAGTACTACCTTTCTCTTTCATTTGTACAAATGAAAGAGAAAGGTACGTTCAGAAAACCACATTGAACAATGATATGCTCCATTTTTTAAGTACATTCTTAATTATTTATACGATTTGGTCATTTCTAGTTATTTAGGACAAAGTTGTTTGTAACTTACTAGTAAAACGACCAATCACTCGGGGATACCTCGTGTCGATTGAATGTGATCGAAAGAGTTAAGCAACGACGGGCGCGGTCGGTTTGTGGATGGGTGACCGCTAGTGGCAAAATTTCATGGACGCTACCGTGCTTCGGAGGGCACGTAAAGCCGTCGGTCCCGGTTGTTTTCAATGGTTGAAACAGTAGTTAGTTAAGCCTTGTCGAAGACCTCCGGGTGGCTTGAGAACATTCGACACTGGGTTAGCCACTAACCAATAACAATCCGCATTGGAGCAGCGTGGTGAAGTATGCTCTAGACAGCAGTGTCTTTGGGGGAGACCCGTGCCCAGCAGTGGGACGTCTATGGGTCGCAGCGAATCATTCATTCAATCAGTCATCCTGGTGCCTAGACAAATGGCAAAAACGCTAGTAGAATAGATTAACAAATGTATGGGATTGACATTCGCTAACGACTAATTAGTCGTAAGTGAATGTCAATCCCATACATTTGTTAATCTATTCTATTTCTATTCTACTAGCGTTTTGCCACTTGTCTAGACCCCCAGGTGTGTCGTCGTCACAGCAGTGTCTGTGGGGGAGGCCCGTGCCCAGCAGTGGGACATCTATGGGTCATTCATCGAATCATTCAGTCAATCAGTCATCCTGTGGGTCGTCAGCCAGTGATTCAGATTTTTCAGATTCAGATTCATTTTTTTTTTTCATTATATGGTATTTTGTATACGCTTAATGAACGTCATAACATTTTTTATCTACCGCCGGTTCACAAAGTTGATGCTACCGAGAAGAACACGGCAAGAAACTCGGTAGTTACTCTTAATTACAATATTATTAGGTACATTATTATTGAACAAGTGGAGCTGGAGATACATCGCACCAAGCATTTCTATCGTGATTCCCCCGGGGTGTCCGGTACCTGATATACGAGTCGTGCGGCACGAGCGGCTTGTCGCTGCCGGTGGCGGCGGTGGCGGCGCTGGCGGCGGTGGCGGCGCTGCCCGCGGCGGTGGCGGCGCTGCCCGCGGCGGTGGTGTACGTGTGGTGTATTATGTATTTAGTATCTGAGATAGGGAGTCATCCTGTGGGTCGTCAGCCATAGTGATTCCCCCGGGGTGTCCGGTACCTGATATACGAGTCGTGCGGCACGAGCGGCTTATCGCTGCCGCTGGCGGCGGTGGCGGCGGTGGCGGCGGTGGCGGCGCTGCCCGCGGCGGTGGTGTACGTGTGGTGTATTATGTATTTAGTATCTGAGATAGGGAGTCATCCTGTGGGTCGTCAGCCATAGTGATTCCCCCGGGGTGTCCGGTACCTGATATACGAGTCGTGCGGCACGAGCGGCTTGTCGCTGCCGGTGGCGGCGGTGGCGGCGGTGGCGGCGGTGGCGGCGCTGCCCGCGGCGGTGGCGGCGCTGCCCGCGGCGGTGGTGTACGTGTGGTGTATTATGTATTTAGTATCTGAGATAGGGAGTCATCCTGTGGGTCGTCAGCCATAGTGATTCCCCCGGGGTGTCCGGTACCTGATATACGAGTCGTGCGGCACGAGCGGCTTATCGCTGCCGCTGGCGGCGGTGGCGGCGGTGGCGGCGGTGGCGGCGCTGCCCGCGGCGGTGGTGTACGTGTGGTGTATTATGTATTTAGTATCTGAGATAGGGAGTCATCCTGTGGGTCGTCAGCCATAGTGATTCCCCCGGGGTGTCCGGTACCTGATATACGAGTCGTGCGGCACGAGCGGCTTATCGCTGCCGCTGGCGGCGGTGGCGGCGGTGGCGGCGGTGGCGGCGCTGCCCGCGGCGGTGGTGTACGTGTGGTGTATTATGTATTTAGTATCTGAGATAGGGAGTCATCCTGTGGGTCGTCAGCCATAGTGATTCCCCCGGGGTGTCCGGTACCTGATATACGAGTCGTGCGGCACGAGCGGCTTATCGCTGCCGGTGGCGGCGGTGGCGGCGGTGGCGGCGGTGGCGGCGCTGCCCGCGGCGGTGGCGGCGCTGCCCGCGGCGGTGGTGTACGTGTGGTGTATTATGTATTTAGTATCTGAGATAGGGAGTCATCCTGTGGGTCGTCAGCCATAGTGATTCCCCCGGGGTGTCCTGTGTGTACCTGATATACGAGTCGTGCGGCACGAGCGGCTTATCGCTGCCGGTGGCGGCGGTGGCGGCGGTGGCGGCGCTGCCGGCGGCGGTGGCGGCGCTGCCCGCGGCGGTGGTGTACGCGCCTGAGCCGGTGAAGGGGTCGGCGGCGGCGGCAGAGGGCGCGGCGGGCGCCGAGCCGGGCACGTAGCGCGATTCACCCGTAAAAGGGTCTGCGTACCTGCCGTACGTATCGAACGTTCATTTTTAAAAGCTTTTATTTAACAGTGAATGATTTCATAGTAGATCAAGACAAATAAGTAGGTATCATATTCAATGTAAAATTAATGACTATAGCTAATTAAATCGTAAATTATTGTATTATTGTGCCTTAAAAATTATTTTATTGTATATTAAAATTAATTAATTAAAATATTATATACCTAGTTAATCTAACCATGTATTGTACACCCGCACAGGGTTTCTGTTAAGGAGCATTTTTGTCACTGTACCATCTACCAACTACCAACAGATTGCAATAAAGTATTTGAATTTGAATTTGAATAACTTCACTCGTATGTATGTATATGTATGTATACGTATATATGTATGTCCTGGAATCTTGCAATAAAAATTTCACCCACTTCCACTGAAGGTATCGAGCTGAAATTTGGCACACATATTAGGTTCCGATGACAATGCACGAAAATAAAATTAAAAAAAAGTTATAAAAAGCTTTTTAAAAAAAAAAAAATTAAATATACAATTTTAGGGTCCCCTTACATTGACTTAGCAACCAACAAGACTAACTTTTAAAGCATTCGGTGTTCGCAAATGACACATTAACGGGAGAGATTAATAACCTACTCGTATATACGGATAAATTTGGTTATCTGAGATATAAATTTGAAATAAGCTCCATATAAAATAGCAAATGGCTCCGATAGCCAAATCTATCCGTAGATATGTAAATAATTTCCAGCTTTAGTTGACATTAGAATCTGTTAAAATCAAATATCTATCTCCGATAGCAAAATCTATCTGTAGGTAGATAAGTTATTAATTTCCAGCTTAACAGCCGAAATTAATAAACTATCTTTGGATTGGTTTGCCTATCTGAGATAGTTATTTGACACATTTTATATGGAGCATATGTCAATGTCATAGGTTATTAATTTCGGCCGTTGGTTGACATGAGAATGTGTTAGAACACGTCCGCTACTGACGCCAAGCAATATCAAAAACTTACCCGGTATCTGCTGAAGGCGGGTTGGAACCCAACTTAGCGTTGGTGACGATAAAGTTTGCTACCTGCTCCAGGTACACTTGTGGAAGTAAGTGTCTGAAAGAAAAGAAAAAAGCATTTAACATTTTCACTCCAGATCTTAACAAATTAGTTAAAAAGCACTGCATGTATTTATGAATTATCTGTGTTTGTAAGGTATTGTATGTTTAAGTTGTAAAATTATGTAAAACCATGTTAGTTTTACAGGTAGAATCCATCCATACTGCAACCTTTTTTAGTCCACTGCTGATCATAGGTCTCCCTTAATAGGTGCCACTCTTTTCAGCCCTTAGCCCTTTAAATCCAGCCTTTTCCCGCTAATTTCTACAGGTCATTAGTCCACCGTCCAGTAACATATATTCATCTATTGATTTCATCGTAACGAAATACCTAGCATAATTCTCTTCATAGCGCGCTGAGCGACTTTGAGATTGCGAATGAGGACGCGAATAGAAGGCTTCATTGAGTAATTAGAAGACATGCCTGTGTATGAAAGCTTGAGCCGCAACCCAGGGGTCCTCAGTCTTATTAAACGGCAGCTTCAGTGGTGGTTCGCCATCCTTGATATCCACACTAAACACGAAGTCGTACTCCTGAAATGTTAATAAACTATATTTAAAGCTTATATACACATTGCTTAACTTATATCCACAGAATTGACAAGGTCTGAGTGAAGGTCAATAGCAAATGAGTAATATATGAGAGCAAATCTTACATTTCGAATATATTTAAATTTGCGTTTAGTGCGGAGTGCTTCGATGCGGATTGGTGGAGGGGTTAGTGGCCAACCCAGTGTCAAATGTTCTCAAGCCACCCGAAGGTCTTCGACAAGGCTTAGTGACTGTTTTCACCATTGAAAACAATCGGGACCGACAGCTTAACGTGCCCTCCGAAGCACGGTAGCGCCCATGAAATTGTGCCACTAGCGGTCACCCATCCACAAACCGACCGCGCCCGTCGTTGCTTAACTCTGTCGATCACATTGAATCGACGCGAGCCACTGGTCTGGTTATCAATCATCAGCTACGCATCCATGCCGAAAGGTGCCACCTGTATTTTAAAAGCTTTTATTTAACTTCACTCGTATGTATGTATGTCCTGGAATCTTGCAATCAATATTTCACCCACTTCCACTGAAGCTATCGAGCTGAAATTCGGCACACATATTAGGTTCCGATGACAATGCATGAAAATAAAAAAAAAGTTATGAAAGCTTTTTAAAAAAAAAAAATTATTCATATAGAATACAATAAACATCGACAGCAGCGCTTGCGGAATTTTTCGTTACTAATATAACTGCCTCGCTGAACAGCGCCATCTGGATATAACAGAGATTCTGGAAGCTACGCACCTTTGTATGTAATGTATGTATGAGCATTGTCACTCTTCCCTTTGTCCTTCGTCTATGTTCTAGAGCTAGATACAATAAATTGTATCAATCCATACTAATATTATAAATGGGAAAGTGTGTTTGTTTGTTTGTCCGGCTATCACGTGGCAACGAAGCTATTATATGGTACTAGCTTTTACCCGCGGCTCCGCCCGCGTGGTCAAAGGGAATTAACAATGAGTTGTTTATCATACATGACAACGCCATCTATTAACAACATCCGGAACTAAATATCTAGCAAATAACAAAACATCGATAATCTTCCCATGAGGATGTTTTACCGCGGTAAAAAGTAGCCTACGTCACTCTCCACCCTCCTCACTATCTCCACACACAAAAACCATACCATATAATAGCTTCGTTGCGACGTGAAAGCCGGACAAACAAACAAACAAACAAACACACTTTCCCATTTATAATATTAGTATGGACTAGTATGGATGGTTTTTGTGTGTGGAGATAGTGAGGAGGGTGGAGAGTGACGTAGGCTACTTTTTACCGCGGTAAAACATCCCCATGGGAAGATATCGATGTTTTGTTATTTTCTAGATATTTAGTTCCGGATGTTGTTAATAGATGGCGTTAGTAAAACTCATTTGCCAGTTCCTATCTTAGTATCTTTTAATCGTGGAACAAAAAAAATCGTGGAATAAATTGTATCAATCTATATAATAAAAATGAATCGCAAAATGTGTTGGTAACCGCATAACTCAACAACGCCTGGACCAATTTGGCCAATTCTTTTTTTCAAATGTTCGTTGAAGTTCAAGGATGGTTTTTACGGCGAGAAAAATTTGAAAATTCATCCCCTAAGGGGGTAAAACGGGGGTGCAAAGCTAGTATGAAGCTTTGCCGTTTTTGAAGTTAGTGAATGTGTAACGCGAGCGAAGCTGCGGGCGTCCACTAGTATACAATAAATTGCATCATACCTTCCCCTGGTACATGGTCTTCCCCTCAGTGGGGGGCTTAGCACCCAGCACGTCGCCTATTTCGTTCCACGTATTCTGGGTGACGCTCCACGAGTAGCACTTGACTATAGCGCCGCGTCGCACCAGCTTCGTCTGCCCCTCGGACTTGCCCGGCTCGAGCAACGCTTCCGGCCCGGGTAACCTGTAACATCAACATCAGAACCAATCATTACCATCATCACAACATGTCATTAATTCCGTACGATCAGCATCATAATTATAATTCATCATTTATATATTGCTAGGTGGTAGAGCCTATAGGAAACCAAATAGGTTTTATATGAAACCTGATTGGTTCCATATAGAGTTCGCCTGGGGCAGTACCACCGCCCGCCACGGTACCTAGTACCTACCATTTCTGCCGCGTAATAATTGTTTTTAAAGCAATTATGGTCTGGTTGGTAAGGTGTGGTTTCCGGTTACACTTCTTTAGAGGCGACCATCTTAGTCCTGAAGGGTAGCAACACATCTGTGACTGACTTAGAACGAGACTCCTACTAACAAGTACTAACAGGACTATTACTAACACCAACTAATAGTTCTAACTATCACTAACAGTCCCTAGTCCTCTTACCAACTAACGAACTGACCAACTAATGTTCTAATTAACTCTCTCAACTCTCGACAAACTCTATTTATAACAAACTAGTCTTCACAATAATACAATGCAATGAAACACATACTCAGATAGTTTAAATCCACCAATCTCCTGCTCGTTAGCATCTTGCAGTTTGCTGACTTCCTCCTGATATTCCTTCAGTACCTGTTCTTCAGCAAACCTACCCGGTTCCTTTGTGAATACTCTCACGACACCGTCACTGGAACCTGAACATGTAGTCGTTTGATATTAGAAAAAAACATAATAGTATATCTCATCACATTATTAAATAATAATAATAAATATCTTGGAAATTCTCACACATGTCCATCTGACCCCAAAGTAGGCGCGAGCCTGTAATATGGGTGTCAGAGACTGATATACATACATAGATATTTTTAAATACATACTTAAATAGATAATATTAACATCCAGACACAGAACAAATACAAGTGTTGGTCACACGAATATTTATCCTGAGTGGGATTCGAACCCACGACCCCTGGCGCAACAGACAGGGTCACTACCGATTGCGCCAACGGGCCTGTCGTTACTATGCCTGTCACTATTATCGACATTATTAACACATTATCACTGGCAAGGCTTGGATGGTGGGAAAAAATTATTTGACTAGTTCCATCAGCATCTGATAGATTTAACAAATTTAAATTCCTACATGGGGGACACTCAAACTCAATCATTCATTTTCCCTGGACTAATGTAGAAGTATGCTTCAAGCCTCATCATTTATGACACAAATAATTGCAGTTACATTGAATAAGTCTAAGTGTTATAATTAACAATTGCCATTAGAGTCAGCTGTGTCAGCATGCTCGTTACTATCAATGTCCATAAAAAGAAAAGAAAAATAAATAAAATTTAAACAAACCTGTAACTACATCACCATTTGCCAGGCAGGCAACAGACCACACTGATTGTGCTGGCAGTCGCAATGTACGAACACATTTCCCCAGCACCCATATGCGAACACTGCCGTCCTCGCCGGACGTTATGAAGCCCTGCGGTGCGATCGGGTCTATGCAAATACTGCAAAATTGAGGATTGATTCATTATAATTTTGGTCCATTTGGAAAGGTGTGGTTTCCACACTGCTTTAGAGGCAACCATCTTAGTCCTCAATGGTAGCAACACATCTGTGACTAACTTGAAATGAGACTCATACTAACAATTACTAACTGGACTAGTACTAACACCAACTAACAGGACTAACTATCACTTACTAACGAACTGACCAACTAATGTTCTGATTATTAACTCTCTCAGCTAATTGGACTAACCATCCCAGTCACTGAGTCGTGTTCAAAGTTAGTCACAATTGTGCAGAAGCAAATGGGTGGTGCTTGTCTTCTATCCATCGATCTTGTATCCATAAAAAAAATTTTTTTCACAGACAATGTCATCAATACATTCGAAATAGTTTGTTATAAAAATACCTTTAGTAGAAATATTATCATTATTTTAAATAATTTAAAGATGCTATACCTGTATATATAATTGGAATGTCCATAGTATGTATTCATGCATTCTCCCATGGAAGACCACAGTTTCACAGTAGCATCATTGGAACAGCTTAGGAACGAAGATGAGTCCATCATAGCGAGACCTCGTACACAGTCTGTATGACCTGTTCATAATAGAAATACAATTTTAAGACGTTCATCCACTAAAAATCTGAATCTGTTAAACGGGAAATATTATTAGATAATTTAAAAACTACAGTAAACATTTATTTGGTTAAATTTTTGAAATGATACCAACAGTTGACATGACAGCATTAACTGAATTTATTATTTTATACCTCATATTAATATGTAATAATTTTGTAAAACTTTATATTTTTTTACATATAACCAAAATGAAGAGCAGGCAAGCTCTTGTTTGCAGCTTCTTTGAAGAAGCTATCATAGCCTTACATTTGTGAAGACACAAGCAACAAATGTTGGAAATTAAATTAACTTATAGACTAAATTAACTTAACTTATAACTTTAACCATGTAATATAGTGGGCACGCTCTCCAGTCACACCAGGGCAATATCATACACCTATTGTTTTTATTGCTCAATCTCATACAGAATTTCAAAGTCTGTTATTACACCTTGGCTACCATTTAAATTTAATGTTCCAAAGCAGAAGATAAGCAGACAATAACTTTAAACTAGATAATCATCAAATGTGAAAGCCTGAGCTAGTTGACTTTATACAGGGTGTCCCAGAATGAATGGATAATCCTTGAGCCCCGCACAGAACAGCTCTCCAGCGCTTAGAAAAAAATATCAAAAAAAAAAAATTCCAAGTGATACCCAAAATATGATTTTTTTTAGAAAAACATACGTTATTTTAGCTTCACTTCACATTAATTTACACAACTGCCACAAATTAATGATATTCTTGGCGTTTTTGGTGTCATTTTATTCCTGATAGACTATACTACTAGAAATACATCAAATAATATAAGTATCTGTGATACTTTTTTTATAAAAAAAATAAGAACTTGAATTTTTAACATGAAATTTGATACCAAAATAATTTTGACATAGTTTGAGAGTGTTTCATGTAAAAAAAAAGTATGAAAACGTAAGTGTCCAGCTATTTTAAAAACATGCGCAGTTAATACAGATTAAATAATGGTATAATACATCATTTTATCTAATACTACTACGAAGTTATTGCTATTGAGATGCAAAACGAGTAAATACGACTAAAATTAAAAAGTTAATGTCTTAATACATTTTGATAATTATAAAACATTTCAGGTGTCGCTGCGACCCATAGACGTCCCACTGCTGGGCACGGGTCTCCCCCACAGACACTGCTGCTGCGGGAGGTCCAGAGCATACTCCACCACGCTGCTCCAATGCGGATTGGTGGAGGGGTTAGTGGCCAACCCAGTGTCGAATGTTCTCAAGCCACCCGAAGGTCTTCGACAAGGCTTAACGACTGTTTCGTAGGAGGTAATGGAATCCCATTGGTTACAGATTGATGGCTGCCCTGAATATTATGGTACAAACGTCCGGGCTTATTTAAATGCCACGTATCCAAACAAATGGATTGGTCGTTTGGGTCCTATTCTGTGGCCTCCTCGATCTCCAGATTTATACTGTCGGGATGTTTTTTACTGGGGCTGTCTAAAGGAAGAAGTGTACTCGAAAACAATTTCAAATGAGGAATTACGCAGCCGTGTTCAAGAGGCCGCTTCAAAAATAAATGAATGACTCTACGCACGGTTTCTTAGTAGAGCCTATAAAAGAAGATGTCGAGCGTGTATTAGAATCGGTGGCAGACAATTTAAACACCTGTTGTGAATAAAGATTGATGTAATGTACACCTGAAATGTAGCGTCCATAGCCCAATGGCTAGCGTCGATTCAATGTGACTGAAAGAGTTAAGCAACGACAGGCGCGGTCGGTTTGTGGATAGGTGAGCGCTAGTGGCAAAATTTCACGGACGCTACCGTGCTTCGGAGGGCACGTAAAGCCGTCGGTCCCGGTTGTTTTCAATGCTGGAAACAGTCGTTAAGCCTTGTCGAAGACCTTCGGGTGGCTTGAGAACATTCGACACTGGGTTGGCCACTAACCCCTCCACCAATCCGCATTGGAGCAGCGTGGTGGAGTATGCTCTGGTCCTCCCGCAGCAGCAGTGTCTGTGGGGGAGACCCGTGCCCAGCAGTGGGACGTCTATGGGTCGCAGCGACACCTGAAATGTTTTATTATTATTAAAATGTATTAAGACATTAACTTTTTAATTTTAGTCGTATTTACTCGTTTTGCATCTCAATAGCAATAACTTCGTAGTAGTATTAGATAAAATGATGTATTATACCATTATTTAATCTGTATTAACTGCGCATGTTTTTAAAATAGCTGGACACTTACGTTTTCATACTTTTTTTTTACATGAAACACTCTCAAACTATGTCAAAATTATTTTGGTATCAAACTTCATGTTAAAAATTCAAGTTCTTATTTTTTTTATAAAAAAAGTATCACAGATACTTATATTATTTGATGTATTTCTAGTAGTATAGTCTATCAGGAATAAAATGACACCAAAAACGCCAAGAATATCATTAATTTGTGGCAGTTGTGTAAATTAATGTGAAGTGAAGCTAAAATAACGTATGTTTTTCTAAAAAAAATCATATTTTGGGTATCACTTGGAATTTTTTTTTTTGATATTTTTTTCTAAGCGCTGGAGAGCTGTTCTGTGCGGGGCTCAAGGATTATCCATTCATTCTGGGACACCCTGTATATGGCAATACATTGAAGGAATTCGCCTGGTTCAAAAGTGTACACTCATTATTAGTATTTCTACTATTTCCACTACAGTATAACAATAATGTAGAACATTTTTGTCAAGTTTTTTTTTTCATGATTGAATACCTTATGGACAGTAATTTGTTCTAACAATGCATCTTTAACCTTCTCTAGATAAAACAAACCTTTAACAGTCCTAATGAGTGTTCCATCACTCTTCCACATTTTAATAGTTTTGTCAGCTGAAGCTGTAGCATATATGTTGTAGTTCAGTTCAATGGCTGACCACACAGCTGCCTCATGGCCTCTTAGAACCACTGGTGGTGCCTGAGGTGTGTTCACATTCCACACTCGAGCAGTATTGTCCCAACTTGAACTGTAAATTACATTAAAATATAACAGTTAGTTGCAAGTCATTTTTGCAACAATGTATTATTTTTGCATGTCAGATTTCCACTAAAGTCAGCTGTATAAAATTGAAACAACAAAATGTGCTTACATAAATTGTATTGCAATGAAAGTAATCAAATTACCTTAATAAGATACCTGACTCCAAGCCAGCAGCAACACTACATACAGCGTTTTCATGCCCCTTCAGAGTAATTTGAATAACCGCATCCTGTGTACTGTAGCCAAGGATAGTGTTGTCGTTACTACCCGTCACCACAAGCCCATCAGGGAACGTCATGCAGGATGGTAACCAACAAATACAAGACACGAAGTTTTTGTGCCCCTTGTAAGTCACTGAATTCACATAGCTTTTGTTCCTGCAAAGTTATGTAACAATTATATACGTTTATATGTATGTTTTAATTTTTCTATGCAAAAATTTACCATATTTTCTTCTAAAAAGACAATACAAACCCCTCCGGGTGCCATAGCTTAGCAGTCCTATCTCGAGATGCCGATAAAATGTTGGAATGGCTGGTGGTTGCCACACACCGTACATCCATGGAATGCCCAAATAGCACAGCACTCAATTTATACTCCGGTGAAGCCATTGAGAACCGTAAATATATAGGTTTTACTTAAAAAATAAATTAACCGACACTGTCAGCAATGGGAATATGACTCACAGAGAAAAGAAAGAAAAGAAAATGTCAATCTGCCTGCTGTCACATAAACAGACAATCGAAACTGAATTGTCATTCTCACAGAGTATTGATTTGACAGATTTCTTCCTTCTAAATTTTTAATATCTAACCTATCCTTGGCCTTTTAAGCTCTGTGCCAAGATTTATTTTTAAGTATGTGTAACTGTTCTCAACTTCTTATTAAATTGTTGGTCTTGGTTAAGAATTGATAAATATGCGAGCTTAAACAAAGTAACAATTTAAAAACGATATACCGACGCTAGATCACGTGGTAAATCGTTATCGGCAAGTTGGTAGATTAGGTTTTGTTTCGCAACGAGACGATGAAAAAGCGAATTGCTTGAACGATTCAAACGGTACTTTTGATGTTCTCCTTCGTTTCGATATCGATCTTCAACATGATGACAAACCTGTGACAGAGTCTAAAACGAAGAATTATAGCCGATTTTATTCGTCAGTCGTCACAAAGTCGATAATTTTATTGTGCTAGTACACATTCTAATGTTTGAAATGTATATATTTACTATGTTTATTGTGCGCTACACATAATGATAGTACGTGAGTGACGCGCCAAAGTCTTCGCATCCATTGGAATTGAATCGAAATTGGAGTTTACTATATTTGATTTCTTGTTAGCATCACAGACGATAACGAATTTAGGTATCGCTACAAAGCGCTTGCCACTTGTATAAGCATATTGAAAGATGAAACTTGTTGACTAACTCATTTAGATTGTGAAGTTTGGTATCGATACCATGGCCAATATTTAGAGTTTTACCGACAAAACAGTTCGTCACGACGATCGATACATTATTGTTACAATAGTTCGGAAATTGCTTTCGTTATCTCAGAGACGATGACGAAGATGCCGTTAGATATCGTATCGCTACAAAGCGATTGCAACTTGCTTAAGGCTCCTGCACGTTTTTCACTACCAATAGTAGGTATAAAAAACTAAAAGATATCTGTAATTTTATATTGCAACAAAATTTTAAAGCACAATCCTGCCAGTGATATAAAATTTATACACTGTTCGGGTAGTAAAAAGTACAACATTTTTGTCTTTTTAAATGCAGCCTGAGATATCAGTTGATAAAGGGTCAATAGAGATATCTTCTGTGTGATAGATACTGATGCATGAAATTATAATAATATGATTTAGAACGCAGCAAAGTTTGTCATTTAATCAAGT
This sequence comes from Carterocephalus palaemon, assembly GCA_944567765.1. NCBI lineage: Eukaryota > Metazoa > Arthropoda > Insecta > Lepidoptera > Hesperiidae > Carterocephalus > Carterocephalus palaemon. Next base: position 3,643,947 of record OX155643.1, on the reverse strand, counting down.
CACCAACATAACAGAATAAGCGCGCGTGAATTTTAAATATGAGTGAAATTTAAAATTCAATCAATTCCAAATTTATGTATCACTAAAAATGTTGAATACACCTTTTAAATTATTTATATTTTAATTTTAAAGTACTCGAGAAGTATTCATTTTGGTCCTGTATATATAGAGTACACTCGTAAATACTAACCGCTGTATGTACATAAATAGTGTTAGTGATTCTCATAGTAGATATTTACCTGTAAGTTCGACTTTCTAATTTATTAAACTATTTTATTCAAAATATTTCTCATCGATGTTAGTTAATCTGATTTTGGCGCCCGCGATTTAATAATTGTGATGTACGTATTCTGTATGTATTCTGTGGTATTACTTTTTAAAACATTAAAATTGGTCTCATGCTGACTGATAGGGCGGGTGGACTATAGAAAGAAATATAGAACGAACGAGTACAAAACGCCTATACGTATACGTATGTAGTGTAAAGATGGCGTCGACGGTATGTGTGTCGAAGTGCCGACTGTTAGCAAAATTGGAAATAAATCGTGGTTTGTGTCTATCACCAATATACAGGAATTTGTCAAATAACAGAGTAAGTATTGAGTGTTTTCATTTCATTTATGGTTTTATTTAATTGTGTTTAATAGAGGAGTAGTTATTTCGGAGCCTTTTCGTCGGCACGTGTATACAGCAGGTGTATGTATAGATATTTATTTTTAATTCAACTGTCAAATGTCATACGTTTTGTTTATGTTTTTTGCTCCACCCACTTTCTTCGTTGGTAATTTTGTTTTGAATGTAATAAATTACTTTTTAAAGTTCATAATTGCCAAAGTTTAATTTTGTCATAACTATGTTGTTAGGTATTGGAGAAGTTTTTAAAGTTTTTAGCAAACTTTTTTGATTTAACTTACCTATTTATTAGTTTATGTTATTAATTGTTAGTATGTACAGGTTAAGTTATTAGAACATTTTAAATTTGCTTACTGACTGGTGTTAGTAAGGAGTTTAATAGTTTAAGAGTCTTAGTAAATATTCGTAAAATATTCGGAGGGTACGCGTGCTTCGGAGGGCACGTAAAGCCGTCCCGGTTGTTTTCAATGCTGGAAACAGTCGTCAAGCCTTGTCGAAGACCTTCGGGTGGCTTGAGAACATTCGACACTGGGTTGGCCACTAACCCCTCCACCAATCCACATTGGAGCAGCGTGGTGGAGTATGCTCTAGACCTCCCGCAGCAGTGTCTGTGGGGGAGACCCGTGCCCAGCAGTGGGTCGCAGCGAGTAAATATTCGTGAAATGACTAACTACCAGTTATTTTACTTTTTATGACTAATCTGTAGAGCAAAATCATTATTAAACTATTTGGCATGGTTTGAATTGAATTAATAATTCTGTATACACATATTAAGACTGGATATGACGTATCTAATACTTACATTACATTTTTTGTTGAAATGGTTCTAATATAAAAAGTAATATCCTATTATAATATACATTATTTAAATAGTTAATTAAAAATGATTTGTGAACCCTTATGAATGTGCCTACTAATTTATAGTTTTACCTAATGTGTATTTTATTTCATAAAATAATTATCTTTTTATTTAATAATTATCTATTATATTATATACCTACCTATGTACTTATCATGCACTTGTAATTTATTTTTAAATATTCTACTGAAAATATTAAAAGAACTAAAATCTCGTCATAACTCTGCGCATCTCTATTAATACTTTCAAAAATGGTTTGGGAGTTCTAGAATGTTCCATTTGTATACTAATATTAAAAGAGGAAATATTTGTTTGTAATGTTTTCACACAAAAACTACTGGACTGATTTCAAAAATTCTTTCAACATTAGAAAGCTGCATCTTTACTGAGTTACATAGGCTATATTATATTACTAGGTGTAAACGAAACTATTGTTATGTCCTATTACACACAAGTGAAGCTGCGGGCGTCCACTAGTATAAAATAAAATCTAATAGTTTAGTTACCATAATAGTTCAGTCTATTGAGAGTTAAGTTACACAAATACTCGTCATATTTGCTGCTAACACAAGCTCACAAGGTTGTGATGTAGGTGTCGATGTCGGTACAAATTTAAAATTTCAGTTCGGATGACAATTCATTTTTATGTTAATCATGACCTGATTCTGCAGCCAGTCTTGGTTCCAGTTAAAGAAACACTTCAATGGTTATTGCATGAAATTTTTAGTCCAAATTTAATATTGATCTACCTACTTATTTTAAATTGCACCAACACCTATTTTATTTCAAGCAGATTAATAAAATCTTGCTGTATTTTAAATAGAAATTAATGAGTTCTAACTTGTTATTAAAATGCTTTTGATTTGAAATATTGAAAAATATTCATGTATAGAAAAAGTGGCTCTTGATTAGATTACATACTGGTTATGTAAATTGCGAGGACCAGAGTAATCTTATGTCAAAATATTATTATATAAGGTTCCTTAATGTCCTTGATTTCTATGCTGTTAGTAGAATTTTGTCTTATATCAACCCTGAAATAAAACTTAGTCCTATTCTATCCCAAGCTAACACACTCTGGAATTAAACATAGTTTAGGTGCAAGTTCAGAACATATAAATGCAAGTTTATTTCAAATAATTTGTTAAAATGTAAGGTCTTAAAATCTCCATGAGTTTTCCCTTTCATCTAATTTAATTTTTCAAGGAGTTTTCATTATCTGTAAAAATAATCAAATATGATTAGTTCAATGAAATTTATCTGGCTACTATGTGTATAACTTTATGAGGTGCCTTGTACATTGGTTTTTAACTACCTACTTTACCACCTTACATAGTATAGTCTGTTTATTTTCCTTCCACCTAAATATGTTACGTCAGTGTTCCTTTTTAGTTTCTGCACAATAGCGATTGTACATACATTTACCATCATGTTTATGGTATGAGGATGATTACAAGTACTGTAATCTCTCTTTAACCTTAACGCATAGCTGAATAATGTCTAAAAAGTATTTTTTGATCAAAGCTGTAAAAAGAACTTATAATTTAATTCATAATAAAAATTCTATAAAACAGCGACGGAATAAACTTCGTAGTATAGTTTACGTAGTACCTAACCATAGTCCCTCTAAATGCAAGTTATCATCTGTCTGGCAAAGAACTGCTAAAACAGTTTTTTTAGCATTTAACTAAGTACATCAAATAACTGACCTAAGCGCTAGCCCGATTATGATTCATCAACCTACGCAACACTTTTATTTAAAGAGTGATTAATTAGAAATTGAATTAAATATGGGAATTAACCGACTGATAATAAAATTAGTTATTAATTAGGTACTAGTTCAAACAAATTCTATTGGAATTACGTAGATAATGTGCGTGTCCAAAATAAATAATACTTCATATGTAAAACTCTGACATTGGTTATAAATACCTAAGCCGCATTGTTATAGAATATCACCATTCCTTCGAGGACGTTTTTCATAAGCTAATATCGGAAAAAAGAGTTTCTCCTAGAATTGTAGCAATACCTACACAATGACCGCGTGGCCGCGTGGTCGTGGTGGTATCCCAATAGTATAGCTATCGAACTCGCTTCTCACTCGTGGGGGTGTGGGTTCAAATCCAGGAGGCACGCACCATAACTTTTGACAATGAAATTATCAGCGATTTAAGAAATTAAATGTCACTTGCTGTAACGGTCAAGGAAAACATCCTGAGGAAACCTGCATGCCTAAGAGATCTGCAGTCTGCATAATGTTCTCGAAGGCATGTGATGTCTGCAAATTTGCTAAAAAGTTTACAGATTGGTAAAATTCCTAACAATTCCCTCCCATTCCGAGAGCAGGCCCGAGCCCAACAGTGGTACAAAGAAACGTTTGTGGTTGTGATGTTAGATAGATACTATGATTTTATAAATCAATTTGTCCAATTTTGTTAGTGGTCATATTTTAATAATTTTAATGTAATGGTCCTTCTAAAAAATATCGGCTATAATTGGCTATAGGAAATAAAATCTGACTAGAAGAGTTAAGTAGTTACTACGTAACTACTCATTTAACCAATTCTAAATAAAAATAACAAATCGCTGCTTTCCTGAAGGAAGGCTGACATCTAATTAACATAAGAACTAACGACTTCAGCACATTGAATTAACGAGAAGAATAGGTATTCTACTACTCATCTTTACTACGGCACACTTGCATGCTATCAAGTGCTTTTGTTTATTGAGGTCTAGTTACGGTATCGTCAATGTTTTTCAGAGTAAACGACGGTTATAATAACGCCTTTTCGAGGTTGACCTCCTATCCTTGTATTTACCAGCTCATTGACACGTGCGTCGTCCATCGGATGTTACAAACCTCAGGAACGCAAAAGTTTAAAACTAGTGGATGTTTGCATTGTGATTCGGGTTATTTAGGTATTATGGTGATCGTATACAAACCCAGAAAGTTGACGTCTACATGTTCCGTGGTTCCCCACATTGGTCACCCTTGCGAATCTTGGGGGCTAGATACGACTTATATGTGAATATTTTTACTCGGATTAAGTATTATGTGCTCGGATGCCAATTGCTATTTTACTGGTTTCTGTGCGCTGCCTAAATCACAACATGGGGATAATGTAGGAACTACCCCGACTAGGATGCGATGAAAGAAGATACTCTGTTAGTATTGACGAAGAAATACAAGTCCAACAATATGATGCGATGAAAGAAAAACCAGATAGTCAAAGTGGTAATGAATATAGAAATGGCTCAAACTTTAAAATAATGATTTATTTAAGTCATGCGATAAAGCAAATAGAAGGATCAGATTTTATGATATCCGATATCGGTTAACAATCGTCGGAAGTGAAGGAATTGGTATCACCCGACACGTTTATTAGACCTCTTTTATGATACATTTCTATAATATGGGTATAAATCTTCTCCTTTGTAATGACACGTATGTATCGAGCAGAATGTACATTTTATTTATAGCGTGTCTATTGTGAAGGTTTCATTTTACTTCACGCTAGATTCAAGGTAGATATGGTCCACTTTAGCGTAATAATAAAACTAAAAGCAGTCTAGTTTAACGTATTTGAACAAAAACACAAATGTTAAAAATAGAATGCAAAGTATAGAATTCAGCCTTCTCAGCTGATTTGCCACTAAAAGATGTGAGATGTAAACGGATACCAAGTATTAGATCCGTAACACACATCATAACCTTAAGAATCTTCAATTTATAGGTGACTGATTTGTTATGTTCTTGGATATACAGTTAATAACTTGGCTGGCAAGTTTGATGTTCTTCTATACATATTTGAAAGTTTTTAAAAGTAAAATTTATGAACATTAAAAGCTAGGATTTTCTTGTAACCATGTCTAATATCATCATGTCTTGTTTTAACATCACGTAAGACAATTGACTTTAAAATTTGCAATTACGAACTAGGGACACTAGGGTTAACCAACCTAATATCATCATGTCTCATTTTTACATCACGTAAGACTCTTGGCTTTGACCCACGGCCGTGGGTCTCGATAACTTTAAAATTTGCAATTACTACGGACACTAGGGTTAACCAACCCATCTATTATATACCTAAATACCCTGTTAACCGATATGACTTATATATACGAGTTGTAAATGAAACATTTTCGTATGGCGAGTTAATTGTAAGCATATGGATAGTAGATAAAGATGAAACTGTAATACTGCAAATTACGTTTATTACACACTATCTATCACCAGGTGAAATATGAAATTAAATGGTAAACTTCGATCACGTAAGAATAAAATGATTTGATGCCGGTCTAGCTTATAATATAAAACTTATGTTGCGGAGCCTATACATAGATTTATAGTTTGCCCGAGGCAGTACCACCCCCGCCTCGATACCTAGTATAATTTCTATCATGTAGCAATTGATTCTAGAGCAATTGAAAGGTGTGGTTTCCGGTTACACTTGAGGCGAACAACTTAGTCCTCAAAGGTAGTAACACATCCTTGACCAAGTTAGAAAGAGACATATTTACAATTTTTAACTGGACAACAACTAACAACAACCATCTACCAATATTACCAATATTACTAACAGTCCCTACACCAGTCCTCATACTTTAGTAAGTATGAGGACTGGTGTAGTAGTTTCTTAGTAGGAACCCAACAAAACGCCCTTGTTAACTGGAACTATCCCAGTCTCTATTTGAGTCTTGTTTCTAGTCGGTCACAGTTGGTGGCACGGGATGGTTGCATGCTCTTTTGCTATCTTATATCCATAAAAAGTAAGCTATGCAAAAAATTTGAGGGTTATGACGTAACGGACTCGTGTCTTCCCTGATGCCTTCAGGGTAAAATCAGAATATCTGTGGATTTTATAAGAAATTTTATTTAATCTCTATCTCTAGATCTCATCGATTTGTATATTTTTATAGGAATCATGGTGTCGTCGGTGGCGACCTTCGCGACGTTCCTTCGTCACAAGTTTATGCGCTCAAGGATCTAAAGCGGCTCCCACGAAAATCGACCATGACAAAACTGACGGTAAGGTCCCAAAAAACACGCTAAAACATTAAACATTATTTATTACAATGAAGATACCATCACCAGCACTACAGTTACATTTAATTCGAAATTTTCTTCGCTAATTGTTTAATCGAATTATGTTATTTCAATACATGATATACATAGCTACATATTTATATGATTTAACATTTACAAGCAATAATTTAATAGATATTTCGAATACAGATCACATTAATGTAAGCAAAGCTTATATATAATCTTGTTAAAATTATTTAGACTTATTACTATTTAAACTGTCGTAACATGACTCTAAAACTTCGAATTCTTCAAACACCATTTCACCAAATTTACCAGATGTAACTTTGCTTTGATCCAGGTTATCATTTACATAGTAATATTTTTTTTCGAAGGTGTGTGAATCATTTGATTGTTTATCAACTGATGAATTCCTACGACTTTCAGAATGTTCTCGTAGTAGCTCTTCAGTTTCCTCTTTTCCTTGTTTGGTCATGCTTTTTTGTAACTGCTCGATTTTTGACTTTCTAGTGCTCACTATATTTTTTTCGGATATATTATTTGTAAGTCTTTTACTATCTTCACTGTTTTTATTTTCAAAAGGAGTTTTCGCTACGCCTTTGCTGTAACTTTCTAGTCTACATATTTTATTTTTAACTGAGTTTTTGTCTTCATTAAATAAAGGAGGATCTTCGGTTAGAGAAAACTGCTTTCTATATTTAAGTCTTGGATTTTTACTGTCATCTGTTCCAGTTAGTTCTAGTCGACTGCTACAACTATTAGATTTTACTAATTTGAATTTAAATCCTGGAAAGCTTTCCGCTCGTTTAATGATAGTTGGACTTTTTATACTTCCTGTTTCTGCGGAAATACCACAATTTTGTTTATCTGTCGCCATTTTCTTATGTTTATCCGCCGCCAAACAAGAACATTTATCGCCTTTGCATTTAGTTTGACATGAATAACAATCTCTACTGCAATTTTTTTGTAAACTTTTAATTTCTTCCATTATTGCCTTGGTCATAGGGCTGACAGTGGAACCAGTTTTAGAGTTCATTACTTTTCCACCATAGTATGTTACTGATGTTCCACATTCCCTAATTTTTTTAAGAATATCGGGACTAACATATTGACTTTCGCAACAAAAATCTTGATTCGCAGAGTCGCAGAGATATTCATCGCTTGAACTATATACATTATCTTTTAAATTTTTTTGGGAATATGCACTTAATCCGTCATTTTCATACTCATTGGTAGAGCTAAGGTCCCCACTAGAAACTCCACTTGAAAGACTTGCGTTATCCCATTTTTTATTTCCATAGTTTGTATCTATAGTCATTTGCCGCATTACCTTTTTCCTTCCACCAACTTTGCTTCCTTTTGTTTCCTCACTAAGATTTCTGTATGAAGTAGCACGTCTAGTTAAACCAACTGTCTCCTCAACTAGCGGGGGGTCTTGACTCATAGGGCTTTTCATTTTTAATGTATCCTCAAACAAATTTCGAACTTTTTTAACCGTATCGGGATTTGGTAATTCTTCTTCTATAATTTCTTTATTTACCCTGATAGGATGATAGAAAAAGTGTCTACGAACCGCATTTTTACACTTATCTTGTGAATTTTTATCATTTTTCTTCAATAATGATGACGGTATTTTGCAGGTGTCTGTGTTCACATTCTTCCTGGGTGTAGGTTCAACTTTAGTTCTTACGGGTTCAATAATCACTATGTTATTATTAACGAGCAGTTCTTGAAAACTATAATCTTGCAAATATTGCAGTAAACCGTCAAATTGAGCTTCTTTGCGATGATTTGCTATCATGCTGTTTTTAAAGAGTTCAGATTTCATGACTTTATAGCGTACGTGATCAAATTCGTCACATTCCTTATCGTATCCTTTCGCTTTTATAAGTGTAGCCTGAGTTTTTTGATTGGGGTCCTCACTGCTTAATTCCACAATTTCAATTTCAGGTGTGTCTCTACATAGCTCTAACTCCGATTTCTTTGAAATTTTTTCTGGCTTCGGCATATCATAAATTGTAGTGTCTGATTCTTTAAATATTTTTTCAACTGGTGCCTCTTCAATTTCGGAATCACTTTTTACTTTTTCTGTTTCATCTTTCCAAAGATGCAATTTTGTTTGACTTATTTTCCTAATGCTGTCTACAATTTTCACACTTTCGAGTGATCGAATAATGCTTCCTACGGAGAGTTCAGGTGCACGTTCAGATGTGTCCGACTCCTTATTTTGTTCATTATCTTTAGTACCAACATCAATATCACCGCATTCTTCTTTCTTATCCTGAATATCTTGGTTATTTTGATTTTCAGGTGACTTATCTATGAGCTTTGACCAATAGTTTTTCACAGAGTTTATCTTTTCTTGGTATTCGATATCAGTTTTTATTGCAATGTTTAATTTTTCTTTTACTTGACTACTTTCTGCTTTTATTTCTTTGTAATTTTCTTCTTCTTTACCAGAACTTGGATCCGTTTTCAAAAGAGAATCAGATTTTTCTGTGATGTTTTCATTTACATGATTACTTTGTTTTTTGTTCTTTGAATCTATAACTTGCAAGATTTGAGGCCGAGTCATATTTTTGTTTGTTTTAGTAAACGTTGAAGTAATTTCTTTCATAGATATATTTTCATTTAATATTAGTTTTGGTGGTAGTTTATCCAATTTAGGTTGGAAATTTGAGACTTTACCACAAGAATTATTTTTGAGTTGAGGGATTGTCTTCTTAACGACTTTATTCAATTTAATTGTAATGAAAGGGTCTTTAGGTGTACAGTAATTTGCAAATTCAATTGTTGTTTCTTTTTTCTTTTCTTTCAATTCTGTTGATAAGTTTTGATTTTCTGTAGTTTTAGAATCTGAAAATGTTTCAATGTGTTCCTTTTCAACACTGTTATCGATAAGTTGCTTCGCAATTTCTGTAGAATTAAGATTGAGAGGTGGATTTATAACAATCGTTTGATGGCCACTCAGAGGTACAATAGTAATGTTTGACTCCGCGTCAGTTTTAAATGACTGAACTCTAGATAAAAGAGACTTAATTTTATTGGCTTCCTTCTTTTCTTGAGAGTGCTTGTTTAACGATGCCGTGTATTTAATAATATCCCTTTCTAGATCTTGAATCGAACTTGGACTAGGTAGACGAGGGGCGTCGTTATCCGCTGGATCCCTTTGACGTAAGGAATAGTGCTTTCGAATGCCAGTTCGTGGCTTCTTCTCTTGTATTGCTCTTACAATATTATCGTTAGAGTGAGACTTTGCTATTTTCACTTCAGGTTTGTGTATTGAAGTACAATTTATATGAAAACTTTCAGATTTAGTAATTAATTTGTTATTTCTTATTGTTCCTTCTATTTCGTTTATCTCACGATTGTTTTGATGAGTATCTGAAGTATAATAGCTAATGTCTTGATCTTCAGGGTTAGAACTATCGATAGTTATTATAGATTTTAAGTCGTCTTCGAGTTTTGTAAAGTTTTGAATAATTTGTGGTGCGGAATGTTCATTAATATTGTCTGGGCTTTGAGTGCTATTTATTTGTATTTTATTCAGCTGGCCGTAGTTTTGGGTAGGCCTTTTTGAATATAAGTTTTCAATGCTAGTTTGTGCTACTTCATAAGTATTCTCGTATGGTATTTCATCTGGATCTTCTTCCCTTAGTTGTGCATCTATTCTTTCAGATTTTCTTAGACATTTACTTATATGTATGTCTGGTAGTGAATAGTATTGGTTTTCTATTAACGTCGTTACAAATGGTTCGGTTGTGATATTTTTCGAAGAGGAACAGTTACTTATGTAGTTGTAGTTTTCGCATTCAATGTAAGTATTACTTACGTAAGGTTCGTTGTTATGTTTATTAGACACCTCTTTGAAAAAGTTATTTTTGTTGTTCACAATTGAATCTCGTTTTAAGTCTGCGAATGTTTTCTTTTTCTGAACTACTGTGTATATAGGATCAGGATCGATATGTTCAACTTTACTGTTCTGTAAGTTTGTATTATCTTTTAATTGAGAATCGCAATACTCATCAATTTTCTCTGCTAGAGAATTAGCCAAGTGCTCTAATTTATGGGATTTTTCATTTGATGATGCTATTGAAATTGAAATATATGAAGTTATACTGTCTGGTTGGCTTGAAATAGTCCCGTCGTTTTCTGATAATACGGAGTTTGCATCAGCTTCTTTATTTAAATCTCTAATATTTTTAGAAGAGTCTGTATTTGAAATAGTTTTTGATTGTTCACTTTTTATTGACACATCATCACATGAATTTGTATCTTTGACTTGTTCTCCTTCTTGAAAATTAGTGCTCTTGTTTTCGTTTAAAGTAGTATCTCTATCTAATGATTTCCGTAAAATTTCAGATCGTCGTTTATTATCTTTTTCGCTTTCGTGGTCGTCTGCTATGTACAAATCTTTGTTCGGGGATGTAATAGATCTTTCAGTGTCTGGTGAACTATCTTTATAGTTTTTTAGATGAGCTTCGAAATTGTAATGTTTTCGTACGTAGTTGGAATCTAGACTGTCAATTTCGCTGGGATTGCGTGAATGACCAATGCTATCTTCTGAAAGAGTTGTAGGCTTGTTTTCTTCATTTAAGTTTGGCCAACTTCCACTTATTGACCTTGATTGTTGACTGTCAACTCGTGATACGGAGTCTTCTTTTTCAGATTTTTTGGCTGTGTTACTACTATGTTCACTTGTAATATCGTCACTTCTTTGTCTGTTGATATCGCCAAAACAGGAAGCTGTGCTTTCAATGTAAATGCCTTCTAAAACTTCTTCTTTTGTTTGATATTTCGTACGTCCAGGTAACCTGAAATTGAGAAATGTTTTATTTAAAATATGAATCAATAATCTATTACAGATTCCGTATATTTGTTAGTCTACTATTAACCAGACTTACTCCACTGCTGCAGTACCGTGAAATGTTTATTAGTTAGGGAAGAGCCTGAATGTTTAATGTTTCTTAGACATAAAATTTCACATTTTCAAACATTTCTTTTACTAGCAAAATTGAAACAACATAAAAACATTTCGCCTCTAGTCGTCAACCAATTGCTGGTAGAGGCCAGATTGCATACACATTTACTACCACACAAATTATTTTTATTCTGGATATTACATAAATTTTGTAATGATTGATTTGAAATGTTGAAAAAAAAATGTTTACTATACCTGTCTTTGAAGCACGGCTTGTCAAATAAACGAGCCCGAGGAATTAGTTGTGACCGCTTACTTTTAGCGTGATTTTGAATTTGAAGATCTGTGAATGTCTCTTCTCTAATAACCGCTAAGCTACGACTGCGTCTTAAATTGGACCCTTCAAGTTCTTTGTGTTTGCATAGTCTGCCGTAGCTTCCACTAAATTCAGTGTCAGAATTAGAAAATCTTTTTTGTAAAAGCTCTTCGGCTGCTCTTGATCGTGTTAAGTGTTGATAAAATTCGTCTTGAGGTAGTTGAACTGGAAGCTTGTAGTATTCAGCTAGTTTACTTTGGTACTTTTCCTGCTTCTTATTTTTAATCTCACATGTATCTTTTTCCTTTTCTTTTTCCTTGCTCTTCGACAATTTTCTCTTTTTGGGACGCTCCTCTAGACTTTTCTTCGACTCTAAAGAGTTGCGGGGATTATCAAACTCCAATGTCTCTGTGGGGTTTTCAAAGTACTGTATATCAGCGACGGTGTTTGCTGCAGACTTATGTTCGTCTTGACTCGATTTCCTTTCGACAAACTCTCTAAGGCGGCTTCTTGTGGAACTAGCGTTAGATGTGACGCTTTCGGGGCGTTTAACAGGATACTCCAAGTTGGACGAAGACGATCGTCTGAACAGGCTTGTCTTGATCGAACTGAAGTCGCCTTCGTCTAAACAAGAAGCCGCTGAGAAATTTTGAGTCCTTATACGGTCAACGTGATTCTGACTAGAATACGACGCGACCGAGTCCACCGAGTGCCTGGAACAGAAAACATAAGATTAGATTAAGATGCTCATGATTACAAACAAGATAGAGATGTTTGCAAAAGTTATCTTTCACATGGCCGAAGTTTTACTTTTGGTATAGGCGTCGTGAAGTGGGTCAAATATTGACATATTGTGAGTGGGAAATACCTGATAATTAAAATATAAATATGAAGATTAGAGGTTCGTCTGGATTAGATGGACTCACGTCATTTGATGTTCAACATAATAGTTATGTTTGTATTGGCATCTGGCCAGAGCCGATTAGTTTAACGACGAGCCCGGGTTGACAACAAAATTCCTATTTTGCATCAGGTATAAGCTAAATATAAGAGTTTTACGGTTCCCATGCGGCTCAGTCATGAACACAAATTAAAAAAGCACATTTTTAACGAATTCTGATTTTAGTTCTTCCATTCAGTGAGCATCTGGATATCATAGAAATTCGTCTGGTCCGGCTTCTATTTAGTTTTTAAGTAGAACAATCTCTTTTACCTATCCTTTAATTTAGTAAATATGTCCACTGACTTTACGAAATATTTATTGCACTGTATGATTTGCACAAAAAATACTCGCGCAATGAGGTCCATGGGGAGCAAAAGCCAGTAGGTAAGTACTTTTTATAATTGTACATAGTAAGCAATCTTAAATTTCAGTTTATCCTTGATAGTCTTCTATATTATACACTTGGGTATATCATATGAAACATTGACATTAGTAAATATACCTGTTTTCGACTCCATTTCACAAATTACCTAGTCATCTGCCAGCGCTTGTTGTCAGATCAGAATACTAACTACAAGACATCGTCACGATACAAGTATGCGACGCAAGATGTATTGCTTCCGATATGTATTTGTTTAATGAGTGTTGAAGCGAAACTAGTTGTAGCGAATGTTTGTAATGATGCCAACATGGTAACGCCTCACCAATAAAGATTTAAGCTATTCTAGATCAAGATGATCAACACGTATAATATACGAGTAATAAGAGGTGATGACAAATGGCCCTAGCGATAGTAAATAATGAGATTGCTATTATCGTGTCATTTCTTGGCTTGGCTTAATTTATTTATCTGTATAGAAGCATATATTTAGGTTGCTAACTACTTGGGGAGGCGTCAAAGTACTCCACAAACTCCACATACTACATATGTCTAATCTATCTATACATATAATAAAACTGTGACGAGTCTACGTCTGCAAATTGAATATAATATTTTGAAATAAACTGTCAGGGGTTGATAAGCAGAATAATCATTAGATCAGATTCCGAAAAAATTTAATCAATTTTATTGTCTTTTTCTCTGTTTGCCTGTCTGTCCCTATTATCTGCATCTGTCTTTGACAGGTGGCAACTATTTGTAAACGAAACTGTTGCGGGCGTCCACTAGGTAGTAATAAAAAGCGTAACAACCTATCTGCTGCTGCGACCCATAGACGTCCCACTGCTGGGCACGGGTCTCCCCCACAGACACTTCTGCGGGAGGTCTAGAGCATACTCCACCACGCTGCTCAAATGCGGATTGGTGGAGGGGTTAGTGGCCAACCCAGTGTCGAATGTTCTCAAGCCACCCGAAGGTCTTCGACAAGGCTTAACGATTGTTTCCAACATTGAAAACAACCGGGACCGACGGCTTTACGTGCCCTCCGAAGCACGGTAGCGTCCATCTACCAACCTATCTATCTACCTTTGAATAAAATTTTAAAAGGTTGTAACTTTATAAAACTCGAACTGTTGGGACTAAAAACATTTATTTTCATAATAAAGTCTTCAATTTAATTGAGGAGAGGACTTAAAAAGGGGTTACTCTGGAAGATTGAGCTCCATTCATGGGGTTACGTACTCGTCGCTTCGTAAGAATACCTTATATAAATATTCATGTTTCCGGAACGAGTCCGGCAGACGGTCGACTGTCGAGAGGGAATCTGAAAGTTTCTCGTTTAAGAAGATTTTCTAATTTTCAAAAGAAAAGTTGTGCTTCTACCACAACTTCCACAGCTGTTGGATGCTGTAAGAAATAATTTAGTTAAGAATACCACATATAATAAATATGTACCTATATTCGTTGTCTTGTATGTAGTTATGTGGTAACATGTATATAGATAAACTTTTTTGTATGTAGTCAATAGTTTGTAAGTAAACGAGTAGGTACTTGTGGTTTTGACTCCAAAACATCAAACCATCTTCGAACACTTAAATGATGCTTTTAAGAATTGTAAGATTAACCGTACCTACATTTTCTTTTCGTAGTAAATTATTGCTAGCGTAGTAATTGCTATCACTATTGCAAGGCGCTAATCATGAATAAACACGCAATTTATTGTCGGTCGGTTTCTGGGTGTGCCAACAATTTTATATTGAGGAAGCACAGTTAAAAATTCCTTATAATTCAAATGATTGAGGAAAATTATTTTTGACACGTGTGATAGCAATGTTAAGATTTTTAACTGGTTTAGGTAGGTGGTAGGTGGTATCTGGTTTTGGTACTGGTGTACCTAAGCGTTGGCGAAAATAATTTTACATTAGGGAAAACTACACATACGATTTGGAGGCAAGATATATACTCGATACTCGGTCAGGTATATGTATTAAAATTTACATTATACAATTCAATACAAAAGCACTTAAATCTACACTAGTGTAGGACAGTACCTACCTACTCGTACATGTAGAAAAAAAAACAGCACATTCAGGTATTTGAATTATCGACTGTCAATTTTAATTATTAAATTGTTAATGTTAGTCTAAACTAAATGTTTTAGTCTAAACTACACGTAAAAACCGTAGTTGTGCGACAAATGTCTGCAATTCGATTTTGTACACCTACTGGTATTTTATGTGATCATTGCCGTGATCAGACACCATAGAAATTCGCAAATGAGTTCTAACCTCAAGGACAGCCTCTTTAGGTAGGATATCATAGAGTAATATAAATTGATCCCTTAATTTTATAAGCACTAACTGTAACCTAATATGTATATGAGGTGAGTTGTTACCCTACTCTGTGCTATCACTGTATGTGGCATTATGAATGCTTACAGAAAGACAGACACTGTAGATTTCTGCTTTAGCGTAAGTTACAAGAAGATTATCTCTTAGATGAATATTATGATGGGACTCACGTTTTTCTTTGGTCTCAGGTATATATCTTAATATTATTAATTACTAGTGCCATGTGTTTTGAAATATATTTATTACTCGTATCATGAATATAGCAGGAATATTAGTGCTTGATTAAAGTTATGCATCTACTAATCGAATGAGTGACTCGTACTTGACCAATTTTATTTTTATTTTGTTTTATCGGACCTGTATTAATTTGCACGACTTTCTTCTAACAAATAGTCCATAAAGACACATAGTGTCAGTTGCTTATCACAAGACATAAAAAGACCAAAACATAAAAGTTGGCAATGATACGCTAGTCGTTTGCCTATTTTTTGTGAGTAAATTTGTCGTCTGTCGACCTACATTTTGGCCTTTCTGCTACCGATCAAAATGTTACTCTGATACGTATTTTCGCTGGAAAATCAAGATAGGTAAAAATAAACTATTTGCCTAAATGGATGTAACGTGACATCTTTTAGACCCATAAAGTTTCGAAATATATAGAACTAATGATTTTTTTGAAGGTGGAAACGTGATCTCTCTCATCAACTAGTTTTCCTCGAGGTCATTCATTTGGATGAAGGTAAAGAAGGTTCTCGGTCAAGTGATTTCGATTGTTTCGCTCGAGTGAGTACGAGATAGGCTCCTTACAGAAACGTATACTTTAATCAGCCACCGAATACAATCAATAGGAACTTCTTGCTTCTTGATACAGACGATATAATTGACTCCAAAGTTAGTGAAAAGACTTTAAGTACGTACAGATTGTTAACACTACAGACATTTGGAATAGTTTCTAAGCCAATAGAGTCATGCATGTAGTAGAGCCGCGTTGATTAAAAAAAATACGTAAGGGTTTTTTTTAATACTAAAAGATTTTTTTAATGATTCAAATTACATTATGAAAATACAAATAAAACAATAGGATTAGAATACTGTGAAATAGTAGGTAATTATGGATTAAGATTTTTATTTCTCTAAAGAATTAAAATACAATTCACTTACAGAGAAACTAAAATATTTATTTATTTATTAATTATTAGGTCAAAGAAATGTGCCCATGCCCATACCTTCCCCCCTTTTAATACAAGTGCAGGCGTTTTTCTCGTGTCAAAAGTTCATTACCGTGTTTGATGAAATACTTCCTCATTATAGGCTTCATAGTTCCAGAGGTTACGGTAATTTTCGTGACTCTAATATTCGTGACCTCCCGGAGCGTTGATCGTTCTTGATTTATTATCAGGAAGGCAACGCATAATGAAGTATTACAGTCAGTTAAATTTTCTTTGTTAGAATGTGAATAATGTTTTCTCTTTCTCTCTTTCTTTCTTTCAATTAATGTCAATTGAACTTTCAACTTTTGTTATGATCTAACTAAATGGTCGTAGCTGTCACCGCATAAGCGGTGACAGCCCAGTGGCTATCGAACTCGCCTCTCACTCGAGCGGTCCGGGTTCAAACCCCAGTGGCACGCACCAATGACTTTTCTAAGTTATGTGCGTTTTAAGAAATTAAATGTCACTTGCTATAACGGTGAAGGACACATCGTGAGGAAACCTGCATGCCTGAGAGTTCATCATAACGTTCTCGAAGGTATGTGAAGTCTGCCAATCCGCACTTGGCCAGCGTGGTGGACTAAGGCCTAATCCCTCCCATTCTGAGAGGAGACCCGTGCCCAACAGTGGGACGTCTATGGGTCGCAGCGAATGGTCGTAGCTAGATTTCGTCTTTTCTTTTCTTGTGAATAAGGATGTTTAAAACGGTCTATTCTTCGTATTATAATTTCCTGTACTATGTTCCTTATTTATTTTTATAAATTATAATCTAATCTTTTGGTACTGAAAAAATACATCAGCTTATATTTATACTAAAAGCATTTTCACAATTATAAAAAGTACGAAATGTGCGTAGTAACATTTTTTCAAAAATTTCGAAGTCTGAGCAATGTTTTGTAGGGCAGGATTTTTGGCAACAATCAGAGTTGAGCGTTTTTATATTTAGATAAAGCAAAGATAGAACTTCGTTCACGCACGCATATTCCTGGACACATAAAACTCTACCCGGTAAACATTGCTCGGATTCATTCTCTCTAGAGTATGCAATGTACACAGTAACACATACACGATAAACACAGGAACTTAATATTGTACACAGTAGGTACAACAACAGTTGTAACAGTGTTTATTGTCATTATTTTGTACTAATGTATAGTTCTAGATAAATGCGCATACGAGTAAGTCAAAAGTACTATTCGTGAAGAGGATAATTGGCTTATTTTTTTCTCGGAACATTCCACTGGCTAATTTATTTCTGTGTAGACTGCAACTGTAACCCAAATTTTCCGAATATCGGTAACATCTGGGACTGGCTACTGTTTAAGATCGATGCAGATATTTTTTTCCATTAACTCAAATGGAGACAATTCAGTTTTCTGCTAGCCAGGTGCGGCTTAATAATATTAAAAAAAAAAAATAAGTTCAAACATTTTAAGTGCACCGCGATCGACACCGTAATATACAAAGAAGATGCTTTTGTAATTAGAGACGTCTTACTCAAATACACCTTTAAATAATGTTAATGCAATTGCATGGAATTAAACATTTAAATCCACGTGTACTAGTCAAAATAAATTAACTGGCAGTGACATTAGCCGTGTCATCATAAGCACCAAAATTAGATCTTAATTTCGGTGTCACACCATACTATTCGACCGGGTGAAATATAGTGTCACCATTAGTTTAATACACATCACTATACTGGCTAGTTCAAGATGTGCCGTGAATAGTTTCAACGTTCAATCAGGTGCATGTTCCGCCGATCGTAAATCGATATCGACATTGAATATTTGTTCAGTGTCTAGGTCAGTTTATCTAGCGCGCTCACTTCACACGCCATGTCAGTACGCTAAATAAACGAGCTGACTGGCAAAAAGCGTAGTCACGAGCTCGTAGCCCACACTAGCACGGTTGGCTCGGTCGATTATCGCATTGAATATGATGATGATAATTTCTACGGCGCGGCCGCGGTGTCCGCGTTCCCCGTGACACCCCAGTTCCGATGTGTGTTCGCACCGCATTTTCATTCGTTTAACGAGAACATAATTGTAAGCTATTAACTCATTTATTGCCATCCTCAACATGTTCCAATTGTCTTGAGTTCTTATATAGTAATTAAGTTATTACGCAGATAGTTCTGTTTAACTATATCGCGGCTCGAAAGTTTATTGATCTCAAACGTGACGTAATTGGTAGGCATAATCATAACAGATAATAGTTTATTGGAACTAAAACAATAACGATTCTATACCGAATAAAAATATAGTATTATATACTTTTTTTTTTCAATACATAATTTAGTAACAGCTGTATTTCTTTTGTTTATTTCCAGTAGGTAGGTATTCTTAAATGTGTATATTTATTTATGACAGATTACCATTATTAGATACACCGCAACTAGCGTTTAGATTTAGGTTGATTTATAATTACATATTATTTTTAATAATGTCAAACTTCGTGTGCGAATATACGTGAATTGAATATTTTAGTATCGTACCGACTACCGAACTAACATGGTGACAATTAGTTTGTGCAAGTTAAATAAGATGACTCTACGTCTCACGTGAAGTGCTACGTAGATAGATTATCTCTTATGGTAGGTAATAAGGAGATAAAGTACTCCAATTTTTTATTTGTAAATTTAACTAAGAAACTAGATACGATAGTCACTTTATTTATAATTGTGTATAAAATATATTATTATTATATTTAGCGTTCACCCCGTGAATCATTTGAATTGCGTTAATCTTTCAGTCCTGAGTCTTGCCACATGAGTTATTAATCTTGTCCCACCTTACGTGACCACCTTTTATGACATAAAAAAAAAACTTAATAGTAATATTAAGTATTCTGTGGTTGTGTGTTAAGTTCAAGTGTTAAAAACCAAAATATTTCGAATATTAAAAATATAATCATGACTAAGTTTCAAGAATTCTGACAAAACATAAACGGGAATAATGAAAAAGTTTGTTACAAAAGACTTGGTGGAGAGCATTTCACTCTGCAAATATAAAATGTTTTCGTTTTTTTATGTCTTCTTTTACCAAGTTGAAGACTAATGGTAACTTTTTGAGTTTCGCAATATATGTTAATAAATATGTACGCCTATTCATTTTAAAAAGGCCGGCTTGGGAAGAGTTAGTGTCCGCAATTCCCGTTTTGCGACCATGATATCCCAAGCTACAGGAGCTTTTAACTTTAAAGTGGACACTTAAAATTACGTCTCTGAAATTATGTAGCCACTCTCTAAAAGCCAGTGAATTACTTAATGCGTCTATCAAAGTAAATTACATTCAAGTTAACCATATTATTGCGCTTGCCACATTGACATAGTGGTAGATGCAACATTTATGACTGGCGTATGAAGAAATACGTACGAAGTTTGTAACAAAATTGTCTCTGTTTTATAATATCCAAATAAGACTATTTTTGATCCACTGATTTCCATAAGTATCTAAACAACACTGCTATATTTACTATCCACTAGCTTTTGCCCGCTGCTTCACCCGCGAAAATAGGATACAGAATTAGATTTAGAAACTAGTCTCAAAGTCGGTGACCACTAGGTACCATCTGCCATTTCCTACCGGATATTCATTCACAATCAAAGAATAAGTGTTCTGTCAGGTACATTTCAAATGAATATTCGACAATTTAGTACCTATATGACATGTATAGTAAATTGTTTATTATTATTATATTATAATTTTCGGTCACATTTAATTGCTAAATTGATAAACAATGAAATAATAATTCATATTTATATATATTTAGTAGAATGAAATAAACGTGCAAACAAAACGTCGGTTTGTTTGCACGTATCATATCTAACAGTAGGATTTCCGAAAAAATTCGCAAATTTGTACGAAATGAATTCATTGACTTTGCCATTCATTGATGGATGCTCAAATAAAAAACAAACTATATACATATAACCAAACAGCTCTGTCGGAGTTTATTTCGTAACACGATTGTATGATATTTGATAATTTTTCATTCGAACAAGAATGTATCTTATAACTGGATCGGATTCAATTGGTTGTAAAGTCAACAACTATAATAACTTCAACGGCACCGAGACAGTGTGATAAATTGCATCATTACGTGCTGTCTATCAACTAAATTAACGAATTAAATATTGATTATGATAATGATAAATCTATGTATCAAAATATTCTATAGGAGTCTAGAACTTATGTAGTATCTGCATTGGTGTATATGAATTTAATCAAATGAAGTTGATATTGTTTATTGAGGTATGTTGGCTACTAGGGTGATATACATACGTTATCTTTATTATACCTAGGTATAAATATGGACTATGAAGATAAATAGACAAAAATAAGCGTGGAAGCGAATCGAAATACTTGTCAACTAGTGAAAGCTCCTGAAAAAGATGATTACAACCTACAAAGCCCGAAAAATAAATAAATATCATGATTCCTGCACAAGGCCATCTGACCCCTGAAAAAAAAAAACTAGGCGCGAGCTTAAATAGATAATATTAACATCTAGATACCGAACAAAAGTATTCGTCAAACGAATTGTCCTGAGTAAGATTCGAACCTGATTGCGCCAATGGGCGACTGAAAGAGAAAAAATAATAACAGGGAAAGCTGCCTGCAGTGTTTTAGCTCTACACTCAACCCGCATTCAACACGTGGATCACAAAACAGGTCTTTATGACAACTTGGCTGAACAAGTACTTGAAACAGGCTATTGTTCTTTTGTCAAAGCCGACTTTACATTTTCATAGGGCTGCCATCTCAATATAAAAAGGTAGTAGGTAAGTATTTGTTCCCATTATGACTGAAATTGTGATAATATTGTCCTTTTTAATTATGTACGAGTATATGATGTTAGAGGGCTTGGGTTCGATCCTGGGCACATTCCATTCCTACCTCAGTGTTGTGCCCGGTGTATGATAATAGGCAAACACCACAGTGCACCACATAATATGAGGCACAGGGGAACATGACTGGTGAAAGGTGACCTATCCCTACCCCTTGGGGGTAGGCAGGCTTGAACTTATATTTTTGTTTTTGGAAAACTAGTGTAGGTTTCAGTCAAGTAGGTACTCGTAACAGACCTCCCGCAGCAGTGTCTGTGGGGGAGACCTGTGCCCAGCAGTGGGACGTCTATGGTTAGCAGCGAGGTACCTACTCGTAATATTTTAAAATATAATAAGTATAGCTTTTATTCTATTATCAACGTAACGGCAAGATGCTCCAAAGATTACCACTAAACAATATCTACGCGTAGCTTCAACCGAAGTCCGGCCGATCATAATCCGAGATGACCATCTATCTATTAAAAATCGATCGATACTATCGATTAAAATCGAATAATTACAGGTTTTTCTCCGATTCCACGGGAAAAGTTCCCCATTTATATATTAGTAAGGATAACGACTTTTATTTTAGTAGCCAATGCTATGCAAAGTTAAAAGTCTATTTCAAAGGTGAAACGTGTAGCACTCACGATGTTACACAGACTAGTATGGTGGTTTTATCAAATGTATTTCAGGCTATTTCATTTAATTGAAGAAGCCATTGATAGATCGTCGACCGTGCGCCGTTAAAATTTTACTGCCCGCATCGATGGCTTAATTTAATCATTTATTGAATTTAGATTGTCGTACTGGTTTACAATGGTGTTAAGGTTACACCAGAAATTTGCGCAAGATTTGTTATTATTTTTTATATATCGAATTGAATGTAATTACGGACAAATTTGCTGTGTGGTTAATTCAATGAACTCGTTAACGCCGAATCTATTGTTATAATAAAAGTTACAATATTATTTTTACCATCCGTGAAATGTGAATTATACAAATTCATATTATGATACCAGTTTAAAGGTTTGTTTGTCGTCTAATAAATACCTATAAACTCTTACTAGATTTTAGATTAGAGAGATAGAGATTAGAGGCTACGTTACAAGATTACCTTTATTGTAGTTTGTAGTAGATGGACACACAGAAACAGTATAGTAGGAGACTCTAGTATAAATAATTAAATATCATACAAATGTAAATGTATTTCATCTCCGGCCGAAGAATGAACCCGAAAACGTATTCCCACGAAGTCCTAAACATTCAGATTGTTAAATCATTGACAAGTTTTAAACTTATTTCAATACTATCTATATTTCGAAGACCTTGCCAATATGATAATTCATATTATATGGATTGTAACCAGCACGTTGAAATACTGTCAATACTGTGGTAATGGCATATTTACATAATATTTATTGAAAGCGTGATCTTTGCAAGGCTTGTCAAACAGCCTTTCAAGGAATCACACCAGACAGACATCTTGCACAACGAGAATTATTTCAGTTAAATCTCGGAAAAAAGATCTGAAAAAAAGAATACTTAATATCGCGTTTCTTCCAATAATAATCAAATAGCAATCGCCGCAGCTTCATTTGCAATTAATTTAAAACTGCGGCAATTTTCTGGATAAAGGCACGTATGCAATTACACATATTATTATACTCCAGATACTTCCAAGTCATCAGAACCACGCAGGAGGCAGGATGCGTAACTGGATTAATTCCCAACGATAAAATTGTATCTATTTGAGACGATTCGATTATTTGATCAATTCCGAAATGAATGAGAATAGATCTCGCGGTCGAATGGTGTAAAACTCTGAAAATACTCCTAACTTGTTTACTCGATTGAGCTACTCGTAGAAACTCTAGAAAGACTTGTTTCTGGAAATATTCGTAACTATACTAAAATGAAATAACGCCACATACTCGCAATACTAGAGTAAAGTACGATTTCGATTACCTAAATAAATTCAACGAGGTTTAATAGAAGGACATTGTACTATGCTGTTAACAGTTAGTCTTTCTGGTATTACAGTACATCTTTGTAATTTTGTTAGTAGTCAACATCCAGTAGGAGCGTATATTTAAACAGCGCTAAATATTCAGAGGCACTCCCAGCTTTCGGGAGAGACATGTTCTTTTATTAGAACAGCGATAGACAAACTGTTCGCTAAGCTTGGCTCACGCCAACGCCCGCATTCAATTCCAATAAGAACCACGTATTTAACGAAAACGAAAAGCCCATCATAATACCGCGTAGGTGATTTCCTATCTTTGGAACAGTATAGTTGAAATTGAAAAAATACAAATTATTCAAAATACATTCATATTTATAAATTACAATGAAAGTAGTTCAAAGTTGAACACATTTCTACTATATTATTATAAGTAACTCGTAATATGGATGTTGGGTAAACCATACGTGTGAATCGACTAAGTTTCGTTATTTTACATTTTATACCCATGTCCTCTTGAACTTTATTTACTTTAATGTTGTATGTAACCTTGTAAAGTTTCTTAATTTCTGTTAAAATCGGAATGATTGTACACATGACTACACGAAGTTACACGTATATTTGGACGTAACACGTAATATTTTCGTAGTAAGTGCCAGTGACATACCAATTACCAACTATACATGCGTGATGAACTCGCACGTGCCTTTTTTCATGATTATGGCAAATTAGTTGGTTTAATGACACAAAATTCTTTAAATATTATTTCGTTTACTTAGGTTAACGAACTGATGAAGTAACTGCACTCAAAGTAATTGGTAGGGAAAACTTTGCTTCACTATTTGACAGCAGTATATTTGTTTTTTATCACGCTTTCATTAGCTTGGTATGTATGTAGGTGGTATGTAGGTATGCATACCTATATGTAATGTTTGATGTAATCTTTGATCGTGATTTTTCCCACTTTAAAACGTCAGATTAATTTAAAACTTTGCACATACATCAAGGACTGATGACACTGCAGTTATTTAAAAAAAAATCTACATTTTAGTTCGGTTATCTACAAAATCGTGTTTTTTTTTAGTTTCTTTTTACTCGATGTTGTTATTTAGAAATATAATTACCTGTCTCAGATACTGTTAACAAAATATGCAACCAGAATAACTAATCGTTTATCAGACTATCAAAAGCGTTGTTTGAAATATGACCAAAATGTTTCCAAATGCGCGGAATGTCAGGTAAAATTGATTGATGCTGGTAAAACATGATCCCGGATATGGTTGACTGTGATTTAGTATAGAAATATGGGTAAATCGTAGTGGCTTCCATAGGTATTAATTTTATTAATTGTCTCGATTTTTCCTAGCTAAGACGGTCGGCAAATTGAAAGTAGACTCCAATAAGCAGGATTGGCAGTCGTTAAGCACTATCAATATTTGACGTGGCTCTATCTCCATGACTAAGCGTGAAATGCGTGAGTAAGCAGCGATAATGACTATTCTGCAGTTCGCTTTTAGTTTTAGTCAATATTTGTACAAACGCGAGCTCGTGCCGTGATGTTTGCCATTCTAAATACAATATGTTTCATGCATTGATATATAATATATGGTTTCATGATCCAGAATTGGCTCAAATTTATATCAAATTAACCTTAGCAAATTGTTGGAGGATCTTCAAAGATTATGAGTTATTTGGATTGCGCTGAAAACTTTGAAAACAAACAGTACGAATTTGCGATTTAATAAAATCGTAATATTATGTTAAAAGCGCGGAAGAAAGAACAGACAGAGTTGTAGATTCTCTGCAAACATTTCTTTATTAAGTAACCACTTCGAAATGGGGCCTTTGATGGGTGCGACGAGAGTACAGGAGTAAATAAATAAATAATACTATAATATTGATAAACTTCGAAAACCTCAAAACTCGTGAACTGAGTCACCGTTTATTAGCTATTAACGGTCGCGGCTTCATTTGCTTCGTGTTTATCTTTACTAACTAAATATTTAATAATAAGGCCTGTAATATATAAGGCATATAGTTTAACGAGAATAAATAAATATTATACTCGTTATACTATATGTATATATATTATGCGTCGTTTAGGAGAGGCCTATGTCCAGCAGAAAAAAAAAATCATGTCTGTTGTATGGGACCCCCCTTTTTTTTTCTTCTGTTTTTAGTATTTGTTGTTATAGCGGCAACAGAAATACATTATCTGTGAAAATTTCAGCTGCCTAACTATCACGGTTCATGAGATACAGCCTGGTGACACACGGACAGATGGACGGACTGACAGACGGATAGGGAAGTCTTAGTAGTAGGGTCCCGTTTTACGTTTTGGGTACGTAACCCTAAAAAGATGAACACAGTACCTAGATGATCTAAAAATCAAGTAAGACTTATTTCTAATATTTAATTATATGAATAAGATTATCTTTGCCCTAGTTCGAAGGTAAGTTACTGTACCTGACTACTGTGACCTCAATATAAATGTCTGGACATTTATTTTAATACTAGAGGACGTCCGCAGCTTCGCTCGCTAGACATTGTGGCAGCTTGCTTAATAGTTGCTTCCTATTCAGTGAAAACCTAAGGAAGCTTCTTTATTTGTCTTGGTATTCCTTTTAAAGTGCCCTCACTTTGAAGTTTAGGACAATAGCATAAATAGTTCGTCCGGTATTGGTTATATGGCTTTCTTCCATTGATTTAAATTAGGTATGTTTATTGAAAATTTGTATCCACGTATTTAAGTAAGAAACGTTTGTTGCAAAGTTAAAAATTCGGTTGAGATTTAAAAAAAGTTGATACAAGTTTTCACACCCTTTTTTTTTTTTTTTTTTTTTCTCGCTGGGAAATGCATTTACGCATCCTGCCTGGTTTTATGAGAACACAAGCAGGTATGTGGGACTCGCTGAAAACCAGAATACCCACTAAAACCCAGCGGCACCATCAGCGCTTAGGATGAAGCGTCACGGGATCGCTTGCGCATTACTACCGTGACGCCTCAGCGCGTGCCTTACGGCACCTACTTTTTTGTGCTCTCGTCTATGGGGCAAGTAGACGCGCATAGCGCCGTCTTCTTTCCCCGGGTCTCCTACTGCGGAGAGATCCTGCGTGAGCGCTGATCTCCCTCGCTCTTTCCGCAGCTTCTTTTTGGCAGATCACTTCCTCGCAAAACCTTGCCATTGCTTGCCAGCATTCACACCCTAGGGTTACTAAATATTTTTCGGGAATTAAATTAGCTTATTTATTAATATGGAGTGTTGGTTACAACTTCACAAAATCACATCCGCCTCCGTCTACGGTTATTTACGTGATTCCCGGATAGACAGACAGGCCATATTTTATTATCTTTACTAACAAATCAAAATGTCCAATTTATGTAATCTAATAGAATCTAATAATGAAAAGAGTGAGGCACTAGTTACCTAAAGCATGGGTTAAGATTTAAATATGTATAAGATTTTCAGTAAAAGGCATTATTCTTTTACATGTTCATCTATTCAACGTGTCTAAGATGTGGCTAAAAGTCCCCTGAAGGTCGGAGAATTCAGATAAATAATATGAGATAATCTGGTGATATAATACGGAGCCAGACACAAGTGCTGATGGTAGGCTATTTACGTATAGATTAAAGATAAAAAACTGTTTACTGACGTTATTCGCTAGGATTTAATATTTGATAAAGTATAGGCGTACATACATTTTTAGTTTAGCCAAAACGGTGATCTTGTGCCCTCATGGAAATTTTACGGTGGGGTCAATTATTAACCAATTTACACATTAAGTACTTATTTTTTTTCTCCATTGAATAAATATTTAACACAGTGCGTACGTAAAATTTCTCCGTTTCCTAGAAATATAGTTATCTGCTTTGTAATTGTAATCTCATGTGAGAAGACTACCTAATGATGCATGAATGACTGGGAAATGCTAGATCAACTGAGTTTGATTGTTTGATCCACATAACCGCTCACTGTTACATGAGGGGCTGAGTGTGTCACGTACGACACTCTTTTATTTATTTACCAACAGCAATTTGGATAATCATGTAGGTAACTAAAGGCCACAATCGCGACGTAGATAAGGATAAAAATTTCATACGACGATGCGTCGGTCCTAAAGAAATCTTAAATAAGGTTTTGAAAAATTAAGTAGGTAAGCCATGTTTTTAATTGTTGTGTTATTTTTTCTTTGGTTTGAAATCATATCACTAAAAGAATTACATGTCATAATTATAGGTATCTTTAATTATGTTTTAAGTTACCTGTGTATGCTCTTTAAATAAATTATGTAATGTTATGAAGGCGACTAAGCATTTTTTTTTATTTTGTAATGCACGTTTATATTCGTTTGTTTTGAATGAATTATGTGATTTGGCAAAATGTTATTATTATGTTCCCTCTACTACTAGGTAATTCATAATTTAAAAAAAAACTAATATATTTTAAATTGAATTAAATTAAGTAGTGTAGCTGTAGGTATACTCGTTAGGGCTCTAGGGAGAAAGTACTTGTAGCATACATGACTAATGCTTAGTACGTATCACGGTGCACATGTAAATATAACATTTTACCGTGACGCAATGCAACGAGGACATTACATGGTCCACCTCGATCCACTTTCACATTTTATATTCCAACTAACGTCGTCTAATTGCACCTTGCACATGTTTTATACGATACGTGTAAGTATCCGATTTGTTGTGTAACATTACATGTAATACTGACCTTTTGATTGCACCGTGCATCTTTACTAAAGCCTACTTAGTATGTGGATTACGGAATTAGTGTCAATTAACGTTGTTTTGTAAAGTTTGACCGTACCTAGATATAACTAAGTGTAGTGAGGTGAAACGACTAAGACTAACACATGGAAATATCTCATAAAGTACCTACATATTTTTTTTCTAATTTACACATTATTTATTACTTATTAGGTACATTTTTTTTTTATTTATATTTTTTATTATTTATTTATTTATGTATGTACAATATGTACATATATGGTTGTATAACCGATTTATTATGGTAAATAAAAAAAGAAATGTGTAGGTACGTCTAGTACGTACCTACTTGATGAGATATTAAAAAGTGTTTGTCTTGCCTACTTTTCTAATATATAGTAGGTATTATATTAAAGTCATATATGTTCAATTTTAATACGCATATAAAAACAGATACGACCTTTAGCATGCAATATAATGCATACAATTAGGGTAGCCAGTAATAGTTACATTGTAATAATGTTACTTTAGAGTTAAAATTTAAAATGGCATCATAAAGGGGATACTGTCGGTTCAAGATTATAACTACATAATATTCAAATATGCACTAGCTTCAAAATTATTCAAAATACAATTTTGTCATCCTCGACACAAGGGTCATATTAGGGTGAAAGATCTTGGCCTACTGTGTGTGCGAAGCGAAGTTCCTGTCGCATTGTTTTCCGACAAAATCCGGTACAGATAATGTCTAATGATTAAAACCTATATTTTTAAATACATTTTAACTTCTACTCTGGACGGTTTTCAGTTCTCACATAGATAATAAAATCATGCTTTATGACTTTACTTAAGCATGTTAATTAAAAGATCTGCGTTCCACCCACCACCAATTAACTTGAGTTTGTAAAGTTTTAATGCGATTTACATTTTGTCTGACCTATATTTATTAATGCTGTATGTATTGTCGGCCAGGCATCCAATCTTTCATGTGATGAAGAGCCTATTTGAGCATTAAATTTTAAATGTTTTTACGTTACTGCAGGTAACTTTTGTATTGGTGATATTAAACTTTATAAAAACGATTCGAATGTGCGAAATCTAGACCATCGTTGTTGAATACATTTTTTGCAACCTTTTCAATGATGCTTTTGCGCTCAAGCAAAAAGCGGGTTTAAAACTGTACCAACTTTTAGTGAAATGTAGTAACTTATTTCCTAATTATTTTAATTTGAAGCTATGACGAGATTGTTATTAATACTAATATCGACATTATCGATACTCTAAAAAGACTTATCTACAAAGATAAAGCATCATCCTTGTCACAGTCCAAAACCAAAATAGGTAGTATCATCGAAACAACGGCATTCAGTCAGTCGGAAGACATGTCACCCAAAAAAAATGGTCATATTTTTTGCATTACACTCACGTTTTCGTCGTGAAGGCAGATTATCTTTGCGACCTTGTGCACACTACGTTACTGCTCTTGATCTATGACATCACATTACCCAATATTGTACAATCTAGAGGAAATTATGGTCCCAGTACAAAACTTATCACGCTGCAAGGTCAATATATGTTGGCTGTAACAGGCTGAAACCCATTAGCGTACACTGCAGGGCACGGGATAGACCCAAAGCGTGCATCACGCTGCTGACCGCTGCTCGAGGGAGGATTGGCAAAGAATTTTTCCACCAATATAATATAATTTTGTTGGTTATTAAAGCTTTTCTATTTTATCTATCAAATTGTGTTTATATTTCAACTAACAGCAAGGTTCTTGTTTCCAGTACATTTCGAGTTTCACTCTTGAAAAGTTCAGTATCTGCATGAACTTGTCATCCTATATGACACTTGTTATATTTGCTAAAACATAAGTACGGGAATGTCCAGGGTTTATATGTAGGTATGCATGCACTATGGAGTGGACTACGAAATTGGAGTTATACCTACTTGAGCTATTTATTAAACATTTATAAACTTTTTCATACGGGTATTTAGAATTCATTTCAAATGTGAACTGATTTACGTAGTTTCAATTTGTATTTTCGGTGTATTCAAAGGGCCGTAATACTCGGGCGTCAGTAAACCGGGTTACGCGTTGGCGTCAATGTAAATACGATACTTCGAATAGCGTTAATCTATCAGGACCCGAAACACGTTTTATACGGCCATTAAGAGCAATAAAGTTTCGCGAGTCGCGAGGGTGATAGAGAAAGTGAATGAACTTTGTTCACCCTTTATACAATTTGTCAATTTTCAAACTTTCAAATTTCAAACAATTTTCAGGTGTATTACGCAACCGTGAACATCACTTTTTTTAAGAGGACACCAGTCGACCGTCACTTTTGAAGAATAGGTTTTTACCAAAAATATTGCCGTCGCGCTGACCCCCAACCTTACCCCTTAGCGTGCGATAGAGAGAAGTGCAGTCTCGAACTGATTTTACCTACGTAAAATTAAGAAAATCGTCCTTTCGTAATCCCCTGTTTCCTCCTCGATATCTAGACCGATTTCAATATTTCTTTCAGTTAAAATGTAGAACAGGGTCTAAGCTATGCCCGTACGTTTTGCTTTTTTGGGATATGTTAGTAATTACCAGTTTGCTTGATGTTTGAAAATGTATGTAAAAAAAGTCGATTTTGTTGATTTTAAAAGATTTTTTTTCTCTTCTATTAAGCAAATTATGAAAAAAAACAAAACGTACAGGCATGGCAGAGGTACGTATAAATCGTATGGTATTTTTTTTTATTCTGTAACTTCTTTATCCTAGGAGGAAACAGGGGACTACGTTTGTATGGAAAAAGTGTCGACTCATATCCTCTTAAGTTTGATACCGACAACTATGATAGGTTATACTATGTTACGAAGCTGCTATCGAGCATTGCATTTAAAAGTCCAATTATACTTTGCACTGTGTTTAAACTTAATTGTAGATAAACCTAATAACCTGTAAAGAATAATATCATAATCATTAATGCATAACATCTACCTAAAGAGTATTTACCTACCTACAAGAAAAAATAATGAGAAGTCGATTGCCGTATCAGACTGCCTTTCATTCACAGTTATACTTTTGATTTAAATTTAAACTAGTAGTCCAAACAATGGATAGATATGTACCAAAGTATTTGCTAGCCACAAAAAGACATCGAGATTAGAAATCGATAGTGAATTGCTTTGATTCGCTTTCGATAAGCCTTAGTCCAGTGTGTTATATGAAAAGAAAGCTTAATTCAGCGGTATTAATTCCACCGCTATCTGACAAGTTATCTTTAAAAGGCCTTACATAAAAAAATGTATACGGTCGAACATGTAAATAATTCTATGCAGGTGTATTAATTATGACTTGTTAATTGCGTAGTACAATTACGTAGTACAACAGAAAACGTGTTGAGAAAAGTTCCCAGTCACTGTTTGTTCTTTTGGTAAACGAGCGATGATTTATGGATAAGTGAATGATGAGTTACCTACCTACTAAGATTTCGGAAAAGTTTAGTTTTTAACTTATCTCAATTATAAAATTACGACAGCGACTGTTTCCGCTCTACTCAACTCATTCGTTAACAGGAATCTGTTTGTATGTATCTCGTAGATTGTTTTGAATCGAGTTGTATCGAATCCACAAATTTTCTTTGAGGATAACGTAAATTGGAACAATCCAAGATTGCAAGAAACAAAAGCGTTTCGACAGAGGTTCGTTATTCCATTGTTTTCCCTAACACTGCCCTACTTAACTTAATCTCTAACGTATTCTCTTTGATGCTGTTAATTACCAGGAAAAGATTCTCGTACCTTTCGTAAAAACGATATACCATACCATGACAAGGCTTATCACAAATTTGCTATAACTCTAAAACTGTAAAACCTATAAGATAGAAGTACGGATTTATAAATTGTATTTGAAGTGTAGGTTGTTTGAGAACATTTTATAAAAAACTAGTGGACGCCCGCAGCTTCGCTCGCGTTACACATTCACTAACTTCAAAAACGGCAAAGCTTCATACTAACTTTGCACCCCCGTTTTACCCCCTTAGGGGATGAATTTTCAAATTTTTTCTCGCCGTAAAAACCATCCTTGAACTTCAACGAACATTTAAAAAAAAGAATTGGCCAAATTGGTCCAGGCGTTGTTGAGTTATGCGCTTACCAACACATTTTGCGATTCATTTTTATAATATAGATATAAAGGTAAATATTCGCTAAAGCGCAACATTCTAGCTAACATTCACCATCGCGACAGGCCTATCTGCGAAATAAATATCTGCTTCGGCTGGAGTTTGAACCCGACTCGTGGTTCGGTAGTCAGGGTCTCTTACCTGCGCGCTACAGAGTTTTCAATAGTGAGTTATAATATAACATTTAGAACACAAAATACGTTTAAGAGGGTGGTAGGCTACAGCTGCTACATCTCGTAGGCTACTGATATGATATGTCCTTCCAAATATTTGAATTCGAGGAATCAATATGAAACTGCGCTCACATATTACTATTTACCTGAATATTCTGCTAATGATTTTCGCACCACAAAAAGA
This sequence comes from Carterocephalus palaemon, assembly GCA_944567765.1. Lineage (NCBI taxonomy): Eukaryota > Metazoa > Arthropoda > Insecta > Lepidoptera > Hesperiidae > Carterocephalus > Carterocephalus palaemon. Next base: position 3,611,232 of record OX155643.1, on the reverse strand, counting down.
TAACGTGAAATACTTGTATGTACGAGTATGTATACACTTAAAACCTGCTTTCAGATAACGTTAACAATTATGTGAACGTACATAAATAACAATGTACTGAAGCGGTCACACTAAATAATGCAATTGTCTTTTAAGTATCCTCGCACGTTACTTATGTATCAAAGAATAATATTTTTTAAACTTATTATTTACGGTATTTATTTATAATTTACACTAACAACTAAAAATATATATACTGATAATAGTATTTAAGTGTTTAAGTAGTTAAGTATACTTTGGTGTTACCTTTTCCATATTGGTGTTTATCACTAACGAAATCTACACTGAACAGTTCCACTTATACAAAAAACTTCACTTATGTCACACGTAACCGTAAAAAGTGATCACTGTATGTCACTGTAACCGTTGGAGTGATGTCGGTTGTACGGGAGGCTGTTGCGCGGCGGCGGCGGTGAGTCTGTCAGGTTGTGTACTGCGCGGGCGCATCACGTGCGCTGCACAGTGGCGCTACGGTGCCGGCCCGCAGCGGCCCCGCACAGAACTAACGGCTTTCACGCTTCACCGGTTTATCAGCCATGAATGATAGATGAACTGATGAAATGTATCTCGGTTGCAGAAAAAACTGGTTGTTTACTTTGGTTGCAGGGGTCAGGGTAGGAGATCGAGCGTTACGGGAATCCAATTTCCGTTATTATAATGATCCTTAAAGAAATTAACAGTCACGAGTGATGTGGTTACCATTACGTAACCAATAATCAAAATCAAATATCTGTCACTCAGTGGTCAGGGTTAGTGAAGTAACTTAATTTGACTACAACCGTGTCTTGAATAAAAAAATAGTTTGTCTTTAATAAGTATTCCTGCTTCGCGTTATATCAATCTATTGAAAGTTGGTACTGTTCAAGCTTGAAAATTCATTTATCACATATTGACAGGCCCGTTGGCGCAATCGGTAGTGACCCTGTCTGTTGCGCCAAAGGTCGTAGGTTCGAATCCCACTCAGGACAAATATTCGTGTGACGAACACTTGTATTTGTTCTGTGTCTGGATGTCAATATTATCTATTTAAGTATGTATTTAAAAATATCTATGTATGTATATCAGTCTCTGACACCCATAACACAGGCTCGCGCCTACTTTGGGGTCAGATGGCCGTGTGTGAGAATGTCCAAGATATTTATTTATATTTAATGTACATTATTGGGTCATTTAAAATTTAGATTAACAACAAGCTTGCTTAAACAAAGCGATTTCAAATTAAATATTTTTTTGTGACTAAGCTAGGTGTGACCTTGGTAGTCAAGGTAAGTAATATTAGGTATGGATAGACGAGGAAAATGTAAGACTTTATTAAAGCAAATCTCTACGAAATCTCTTAATCAGTTTATTAACACTTATTTACCCACAATAGTAGGTGAGACGACCAAAGCCTAAATATATAGAGACATATAGAGATATATTTAGTGACTAAAATTTTGAGTAGCTAAGATACCAACTTACAACTGCGTAAAAACTTTCACGATTTCGAGTTTACATGAAAACGCGATATTTATATTATGCAGATATATTTCCCATCCCAAGTCCCATCCCAACCCATCCAAAGTAAATTTACGATATTTTGTCACACAATGAACAAACGAAAGTAAATGTCTTTAATGTTATGCTAACTTAAAAGGAAAAGAAGCATTATAATTAGTCGAATGCATCGTTATTTATTACATAAATATTTCGTGCGCGATGACAAAATATGCTTTTCACATCGTAGTCACGAAATGTAATTTACTTACGAACATTTGTTGCAATGTTAACATTTTGTGATGATTCAGGTTGGTATAGAAATTATTATATCATCTGGGTCTGGGTATAAATAAAATAAGTTATCGAATTCATATTTTCATTTAAAAAAGTTAAAAAAGTAAGATGCTAAAAGAATATTTCATTATTATACATTATATTAAAAATTGAAATGATCCAGTAGATTTAAAAAAAGATATATCTTTAAGTTCAATTATAAAGGAGTTAAAAAGAATATAGGATCTCTTTACAATGAAAAAAAAAGAGAAGTTTTTAAAATGAAAACTGTTTTTTCATGAGGAATATTTTTCTAAAGCTTAACATTTTTGAAAGCATGAATAGTCTCAGTGTTTGTGTAGCACGCAAAGAATGCTCCATTTGAAGGTACATGTTTATAAAGAAGCTTTGAAAGTTCAGATTCAGAATTCAGAAATTAATTTCAGAAAATTCATTTACCTATGCGTGTAAAGAAACGCAATATAAAAATATTATCTAGTATCTATCACATAATATACAACCCATGGAGGTCCCACTCATGGGCACAGGTCTCGCACAGACAATTCTGCGAGAGGTCTAGTCTAGAGCATACTCCACCACGCTGCTCTAATGTCGATTGGTGGAGGGGTTCGTGGCCAACCCAGTGTCGAATGTCAATCCACCCGAAGGCCTTTGACAAAGCTTAGTTATTGTTTTCACCATTGAAAACAACCGGGACCGACGTGCCCTTCGAAACACGTTAGCACTCTGGCGCCCATGAAATTTTGACATTAGCGGTCACCCATCCACAAACAGACCGCGCTTGTCTGTGGTTAACTCTGCGATCACATTGAATCAATTGTCTCTAATAGACAGCTTTTTGTATAACTTTTTTTGTTTATTGTTATCCCATCTGTTATGTTTCTGGTGCAATGAAATATATTATGTTGTATTGTATTCAATCGACGCGATACCATTGGGCAATGGTCGCTACATATCTATCACATCCTGTGTAGTTTTAGTTTTAAGATAATCGGAAGATTTCATGATTCCCGTAATCTTTGGCGTAGATTGCCGTCGAAATGTTTTATATCTTAAACACTTTAAACCATCCCTTAATGGTAGAGGTAGTAGTAAAATTCTGCACGGAAAACGAATTTAACGCGGGTGAAGCTGCGAGTAAAGCTAGTAAATCAATAAATATTTTAAATGAAGTCAATATTCTCCATTGTCATAGTATGTATTTTTATGTATAGTTAGGTGAAAATATTAGTAGGTAAATAAATTGATTAAATAAAAATGGTGGTTGAAGTGGGGACGTCTATTAATGTGTTTATCGATAATAGAAAACCTCAAGTTTTTATGATAGAAAATCTCAGGAAGAGGCGATTGTTCGCAGAGTGACTGTTAGCCATTATCTTACTGAAGGACATCACTGGCGCGAGAAATAAGCTTAGACAATGAGCGGTTAGGTAATTAATTTATGAATCTTTTCAATGACAAGGTTGTCTGTGTCATATTTGTACATAATAATAAAATATATACCCTTACAATATGTTGACATGTGTATATTGATTATATTGGGTTTTAATAAAGATAAGTAACTCTCAAGTCTTTTATTTTATAGACGACACTGGCCCACTGAGAGAACCTCACAAAATCTCACAAAAACTTATTCAAACTAAATGCAATGATAACATCGTGGAAGTGAACTGCTGCTATTGATAATTTAAAACGTTGTTCTTATAATCCAATCGATTTTATCTTTCATCAATTAAATGTGTCCGTAGAACATTTGTCATCGTCTCGCTAGTCATAATTCTTGAAGCAACAGATTAAAAAATGGCATTGATCCAAAATCAATCAATGTTTCTTTTACAAAATTATTTTTAAAACGTTATTTCAATGGTTGTCTGGAAGAGATCGCTCTTTAGTGATAAGACCGCCATTTGTTCTACCACTCTTTTATTTCTTTAATATTTTGTATGTACTTGATGTTTCTTGATAACATAACATAATATCACGCCTGTATTTCCCTGAAAGGGTTGGCAGAGATGTGTATACAGCCACCTTTCACCAATTATAGGTGAACCAATTCCACACAGACTCCGAGCTGCTACCGGGCATTTCAAGTGTCAAAACATGGAATGCTTCAAGAAGAGTTTGAATCGCTCCCAAAGCCACGTGTCCATAGGCGACTGTAACCACTTACCATCAGGTGGCCCGTAAGCATGTTTGTACGTCTGTATTATAAAAAATGCCAATAACCCATAGTCGAACCCAGGACCTCAAGCTTAGCAGTCGCGGTTACGACCACTAGTCCTGGATGAGTCCTGAATTGTAGGTAGGTACAATAAGTAGAAGTAAAATAACCTACGAGTATAAAATCCTTCACATTTGAACTTTGAATTAATATCACATAAGTCGATCCAGTTATCGAATATTTATGATTTAATTACTAAAAACATGAAATATATTTCATAACATTTGTTTGACATAACAACAACGTGTCTGTCTATACATAAATTGCGTTATGCATTATGCTATTATTAATCAGATGAAACACTGACAACCGCAATTATACCGCATGCATTATTTTGGTAAACATCATTTCCAATTACAGCTTTAAATGCAATTGTAATAACGTATGAAATTACGAGTACCTTATCACTCCATCCTGAATTATATTGAGTGTGGAGATTTTAAAACAACTTCTAAACCTTGTCTTGGTCTGGTGGATTATTGGCTTTTTTCTCGTTGCATAAATAAAGAAAACTTCCTACTTAAATCTTACTTAGATACTTACTACGGCCCGTATTAATAAGCCATCAGGAACAGGATTAGCTGATCTATCCGTTCCCAATGTCGTAAGTGAACGCTTAAGTCTTCACTGAAGTCCTTTCTGAAACTTTGTGAACTAAAAATATTTCTGCCGATAAAAACGTTCGCATCAATATCATTAATTACACTGTTGTCATTCCATTTTCGTTTCCGATCACATATTTTAATTAAGTGCTTTCCCACAGTGGTTCTCTTGATGATGCTCACGTGAAATAACAGGCTTATTCAAAAAGTATCAGGGAAGCAAATGAACGGAACGACCCTTTACAATATTTGTATGACATGTACGATAATTTATCATGCAGTGTTTATTAACGATATCATAATAATACAGGCCTCCCTGCCATAATTTCCTATCGACACAAGTACTTGGCGTGATAAGCTCTCTGGGGCTCAAGAGCACGTGCCCACGTACACGTTGATAGGGAATCATTATGTCGGATAGAGATGGGATCGGTATTGATATATTTTTAACACATTCTGCAATATAAATTGTAAGTATTATATGCTTATACGGAGGTTAAGCGGTGACAGCCCAGTGGCTATCGAACACGCCTCTCATTCGAGAGGTCCGGGTTCAAACCCCAGTGGCAAGCACCAATGACTCTTCTAAGTTATGTGCGATTTAAGAAATTTTATGTCACTTGCTATAACGGTGAAGGACACATCGTAAGGAAACCTGCATGCCTGAGAGTTCATCATAACGTTCTCGAAGGTATGCGAAGTCTGCCAATCCGCACTTGGCCAGCGTGGTGGACTAAGGCCTAATCCCTCCCATTCTGGGAGGAGACCCGAGCCCAACAGTGGGACAAAGAAAGGGTTGTCATGATGATATGCTTATACAGTTGATTAAACATCTCTTTGGTTCTTAGTTTTCATGACATGGGTACGGGTAGGGTACGGTACGGTACTACGGAAACTAGTATGTCTGTGCACAGCGTGAATACAATTTTGATTGCGTGAATTTAATCGGTATACGAATATTATCTAAATGAGTATGTCAAAGATTTGCAAATGTTTAGACTTATGATTTAACCGAAATTGAAATCAAGTTGACTAAAAATAATGGAATTTTGTTAACTGTAAAACTGTATGTCATTGTAGATCGTGACTAAATTGCGTGATTTCGGTAACGAGCGTGGAATATATGAGCTGTGTTTAAAATTGTATTAATTTTATGATTCATATCTTTTTAATAAATTAGGTTTGCTGTTTAGGTTTAAATTTGAAATATTTTTAATTTAATGTCTTGAGAGTAACTAGTAAATAATACATATTTAATTTAAATATTTTCACCTACGATATCACTTCCTACCTAATAAGGCAATACTTACCAATTTTATTATATCTTTCTAGCTTTTAGTTTTTAAAGGTTTTTACAAAATTGTCCCGGGTATGTTTAAAATGGAGAGTAGGTACTACGCACTATGTGGCTGGCACACATTTTATTTGGGTGGTGCTGCAAGCTTGATTGCTATCATGTATCCATTAAAAAAAACTTCCGTTCTGTCGCTATCCCATAGACTGCGTGTCGGTTGTTTTGTTTTAAATCTTGAATATTCCTTGCGTTTTAGCATAGACACGTCCCTAATATATATAGCACTACAAAAAGACAGAAGCTGTCAAATCCGGTAATCTTGGGGCTAATTGACTGACTTTGAGAATGACTAATTTGTTTAATGTGACCCAGATTACGAACTTCATTACAGTTATCTAGCTCTAACGGCCCCTTGAGGGACCGTAGCCGGGAATTTTTCTACCTTTGTACAGTAATATCATTTCCGCGGAAAATGGAAATCGCGACATGATGGTCTATTTCGGTGCACTGCAATGTATAAAACCCTACTTAACAAGCCCATAACGAGGTGGCATGTAGAAATCCTAATGAGGTTGTCTTGTTTTCTTTTTCATATTTTGCTACCTTTTTTATTTTATTATTGGCCAATTTTTTCACTCAGCTACTTTACATTTGTTATGAAAATATATTTTTTTAGATCAAAATTAAATACGAATATGTTGACTTACTTATGTTGTCCAAATACAGATAATAAATTAAAATATTCGGTCCAAGAATATTATACTGATGGGCGACCATATACTCGTAATCATAACAAGGTAATTCTCCTTTATCCTCATTCTCTGTTCCGAGTCGACCGACTCAAACATTTAAAGCTATTATGCAGATATCTCAACTTCCCTAGTTATCACTGGTAAAATTTCGAACGCTTCGCCAAGTGGGCAACTGGGCACAAACTGTCTCGTTTTTGCCAAGTTTCTTAGTAAATGTGTTTCAGTTAAACGGACTTTGACCTGTTTGCGATTGAAATGTAGTAATAGGATGGCGCTCGTGTGTTCGCATTTTCGGGTGTTCGTAGATTGGTATAGGAAAAATTAAACTACCCACTAGTTAATTTTAGATTTATCACGGATTAAGTGATTCGTCCTTCTGTCCCGAACTGTTAGTTAAATTTGCTTGCGCAAGCCATAGTGGCTGTCCAGTCCCACTAGTAACTGACCTTTAGTTGATAGGAGATAGGGTATGCTGTGCAGTTTGTGCTCTAAAAATGTCGTAGTTTGTTTAGGTCGAAGGATTTGCCATTATTAAGCATTTTACTTTTGTTTTCTATTGTTGTCTTCATTCATCAGGTAACTGTTGAATGCTGTCAGTTAGAGGCGATGATTTATCTAATCATAAGAATTATATAAGTAGTAGTAGGGTAAGAGGGTACTTTAAGAGATATTTAAAAGTGTTAGTCTTGCCCCATGTTTTAGTCTTACGCCACATCACTATATATAATTCAATTATGAAAGTGTAGTCAAGTACGTACATATTAATACTTTGTTTGTGTATCATTTATGTACCTAACTTAACAATAACTTTAACTTTAACGTTAACTTAACAATTAATATATAGTTGATATGAGAACTTCAATATCAATAATTCATATTGAATATATTTCTTAATTATTAAGAAATAAACATATCGTAGTATACGACTACGTGTTCTGTACGGGATGAGTTACTGTCTATACCCGTGGTCTATACTATACTGTGGTCAAGGTTTATCTCCAAAAATGCAAACGTTATAAAATTGCTTTTAACCGGATTTACATTGAGACAAGGGACGATTAGCGCAGTAATCTTACAAACACCGAATCCATTTACTTCTGCCCAGATTGATCTAATCTGAATGAAATGGCGCCGGTGACGATTTATCACGGATTAAGTGATTCATCCTTCTGTCCCGAACTCTGTCTCTCTCTAATTAAATTTGCTTGCGCTAGCCATAGTGGCTGTCTCATCTGATTTAGAACATAATAGAATTCTCCCATTGAGGTGCAGATCGAAAAGTACAATGGGCTAATGTTGAGTTCATTTCATCTGAATTACCTACCGGACATTTGAAAAATGAATAATTATAATAACACTACATTTAGGTATAGAAACAAAATAGTAGCAACATAAGTAACATACTCGGACAGCATTATTTCATTCATATTGATTGGTTTGTGTGAAGGCAACAGCGACTTAGTAATAAAGAGGATTATGAACCCTTGTGCTTCAGCTGAAAACGGAGGCATATTTCGGCGTCGCATTGGCAGCCCCGTGATTTTCCCATACCATCATATAGCCAATATAATAAATCTGTCTCTTGTGTGTACTTTGAATAACCGACTGTTATTGAAAGTGGAGCGCGGTGCATTTTGGTTACAATTTATTTGACGCCGAAGGATTCGTTAATGCTGTTTCAAGTTATTGTTTATGCGAAGGATTTTTATTTCACCTAAATAGTGCTATGAGACTCTGAGCGACATGACATAGGTTTTCATAAGAATGCATATTATATGTTTGTTAGGATGACATTACCTTTAGTAATGTAGTCCGTGTCATTACTAAGCCTACTACCTACTGGTAAAGTATATTTAATGTCTTTAGTCACTGTGCTTTATTAGCACGCTTTTATTTGCTTAGGTATCAATGTATGTATGTACATACATACATTGATAGTTTTTTTAAACAATGTTCTTATGTATAAATGTGTCATTGCTCTGAGAGTCACTGTTCACTCAAGCAGTGAACGAACTGTTTTTATTTTATTACTTATCGCCCTAATTATTTCAATTTCAATTTAATGTTCAAAGTTCATATTTTTAGTCTGCGTTAAAATAGTGTATAGTATATAAAGTAACTTTATTTTATTTATGTAACGGTTTTCTCTAATGTACGGGAACTAAAACAGTATTACGACCATTTGGTAACATCGTTACCCAAAAGGCTTCTTTCGGAAAACGCGATAATGGTTGGCCTGCGAACAAAACGATAATATAGGTTTCTCTCCAGAAGGGTTTTCTTACGCAATACTTAACTTGATTCGGCGGTCAAGTTACTTCACGAATCTTTTGTGGAGTTCCTAAGAGAATTTGCGGATTTAATTGTGTATTCTGTATCCCCGATAAACGCCCTAGTTTGGGGTCCACCCACGTGCCATGTTAATGTTCACGATTGGGCTTCACACATTACGCTAATAAATTTAAGTAACGATTATTTGCTGAATATTACTAACTACTTATGTTGCCCTGACATAGGTATGGGCTCATGTTATGTATGATATTAGCAGATTGAACTTGTATCGCTTATTGGCAAATAGGCACAACAGCCATAGATAACTTAACTCCCACTTAAGAATTCCCTCTGCGGATAAGTGGCATACTCTACTTAAAGCGATACTGAAAACCAAGACCTGATTTTCAAAACTATAAACCCCCACCGTACAATCGATTGATTTTCTTATAGCTATCAGTCCGGGGTTTGTTCGTCAGGTCGTACAAAGTATTACAGGATTTCTAACTTGAAACTTATAGAAGCGACTCGGAGTCTCGGTCTATAGGTATATTAGAGTGGTGTTTAGTATTAGTACTACACTAAAAACCTCTTCAATTCCCTAAGAAGTCTTCGGAGAAATACAAGCGTGATTTTATGATATCCAAAAAGTGACGAAGAATAAAATTAAGATGATCAATAACTATGACCTCATTTTATGTTTCAGGTAATTATACAGTATTTGGATCGTCGTACATGTAAGCTTTATTTTAGTTTTATCAAGTATTAGCAACAAACATTTTGGTTCATATGGAAGATGAGATAAGTAAGTTTATGTTCTGAGAGTAACGAGGTTAACAGCCACGGCACTTTGAAAGTCATAGTCGAGAGACACGTCGTTAAGTGTTCCAGGGAATTGAAGTAGGATTATCCTAATCTCGCATTTATTCCTATTAAGATAATATGTATAAGATATAAGTCCCTCAAATGATATAACTAAAGACAGCGATCATTTCATTGCTTATTACTGTGATAAATTGCCTTATTGGCAGACGTTACTAATATAAGATGTTGGGTAGAGTAAGATAACATGGAGAAATCTACATCCTTATGAATGTTGTCGAAAATGTAGGTTCATACATGAAATTTTATTTTTAGTTAGTAAATATTGATTTTTTAATTATAAAAACATTTATATTCAATATATATATTAATTAGGTTTGAAAGTAATTAACTAAAGAGTTTCGATTGTTAATAAAATTGAATAAAATAATGCAGATTGCAAGACAAGTTCCATTTCATTACTGGGCCACGATGTGTAGCTCCTCATTTATGTGCCTCTGTTTTGCCTTTTGATCGACGCGAATATTCCGGCAAATTGTCGGTCGTTCACCCCTACAGTTCTGCGAGAGAAGCTTGTTATTGACTTGTTAGAACATTATCAGACTCAGTTAGTGTTTCAGTGAAGTCTTGAGTACCGAGTACCATATATCCACTAACTTAAATAGGTCTTTTATTAGATATGAATTCAGGTACCCATCATTTATCTACCTCTGCAAGACTCTAAGTCACAATGAAAATCCAAGAAACAATTAAAATTAAATGTTCATGAATGAGCCTCCCAGTTTTATTACTTCCTTCATTTCTTTAGCGTTATCTTATCTTGAAGTGATTTATTTAGACGCATTTGTGAACTTTGTACTGACTTAGATAAATTAAGGAAATTATAAATTAAACAATACCAGAGTCAGAAGTTAATGGTAACATCTAAAAGGAGCCCAATAATTTATCTTTACAAAATGGTTTTTAATTAATAGGTCGTGGCAGATTTTCAAGAAACTCCTAGTTTAGTTGTATTGGTCTAAACGTCTCACAATTCTTTACGACGATGATGCCATACGTAATCGCTACTGCATCATATATACCTTTTGAAATATTGACTTTGCAACTCTTTTAAGTCTTTCCGTTCACGCACTCACTTCAGCTTCCTTTCAAGTCAGAGACAGGGTCTTTGCAACTGCTTTCATATAATCACTCTTTTGATATTCTTGTATAGCGGAAAGATTTCCACTGGCTTTTGAAAAGGTTCAATTTATTCAGTACTCGGGAGTTGGAACTAATTCTAAGTACGATAACACTAAGTTCTTATTGCTAAGTTTTAATTTGTTAATTTAAACATTACTCATCTAAAAGATTGCCTTAATAATTATACTCTGTTCAAATTCGATCCGGGATAAATGTAAACAAACTATTAAAATTCCTTTATACACCCTGTGTATATATATATATAATAGAATTAAGTAGGTAGGTATGTGCCTTAATTGTACAATAGGTACTTACATCATGTGATTTCACTTTCCACTGAACAGCCACCCAACCCATTCAATTCTTCAATTATATTATATTTGCATGTGTTACATTCATCATTTTATTTGAATGCTATAAACATTTCCATTCAGTTCAGTCCAATTCAATTCTCTTGTGTTTATTATCTCCATTGATCGTGGGACAAATTATTATGCCCATATTATTTAGTGGCTGACATGGGACAGTACGCTAAAATCAGTTATTAATACAATAAACTGCACGTAATTTTGTTTGTATTGTATAATTAAACATACGTATAACCAAGTTAAAAATGAGTATTAACGCCATCTGTTGAAATTATGCCAGACAGATTTCCTGCAAAGCATCCCAAGGGAACATATTTCTGAATGAAAAGTGTACTGTTCCTAATCTAGGTTATCATCTAACTATGTAAAAAGTATCATCCAAATCCGTTCACTCTACTTTTTGCGTGATTGAGTAACAAACATCGAAACTTACAAACTTTCACATTCTAATATTAGCAGGACTATAGGTACGTGCTCGAATATAATAAAGAGCCACTAAGATATCTTTTACGCACAAAGTTAATTTCTCCGCCACAAATGAAGAACTTAACTGAAGTAAAGAGACTTCCGGTTGGGTATCAATAATTCCTTTAATTAACTTTAGTCACGTTCACATTTCTCTAGCGAAGCTCGTATACTCATACGAGGGCGAGTGAAAAAGTTCTTGGAATATATAAAAAAAAAGCAAATAATTAAACAAAGATATTTTATTTTTCTACCATTATCTCCTTGCAATGCAAGGCATTTAGAATAACGGGTTTCTAACTTTCTTATTCCTTGCGAAAAGAAATCATTTTCATGATTCGTAAAATCTCTCTACATTGCGATAGGCATTCTAGTATCATTGTATTTTGCTATGTCATCCTCTTCAAGGGAGACCGATTTTCTGTAATGACAGTTTGTATTGTAACCTTAGGCTCTGGTTATCACCAGTTATATACTCGTATGGTTGTATCCATCCGCCAACAATCTTGATGCATGCTTTGATATCGTGACCGGATACTCGTAAATTGGTATGTTTTCTAGATGTTCCGAGTGACTCAAGCATGGAGGATTTGTAGTTTTAACAACCAGGTAGAATTGACATATCAGTAATATCAGTCAATAGTTAATAGTTAGTTAGTTAGTCAATAGTTAGCTTAACATAATAGTTTGTGCCCGCCCATAAGTGTGACTTGGTGATTTTTTTCAGGGCATGCAAAAACTGTTATAGTAGCTAGCAATTCGTTTTCCGATCGTTGTTTGTATCCCATATTATTTATCGCACTCGTGGCTGTTACACTAAAAGCCATGTTTTCGATTGTACCAGTCAGTGGATGCAATAAACAGATTTAAGATTTGGTTTGGCTTAGCTGGTATTCAGTGGCCAATTCTTGGATCTACTACTGAATGTGTGTCACTCCAGTGAGGGGTGTACTCATTTACAAAAATATAAAGAGCAGAATTTGCTTAATTCTGATTCGAACGAACAACTCCTAGTAGAAGGTTGAACACAACCATTTAGATATCATTAAAACCGCTGTTTTGTGACATAAAAAAATATTCATTAGTTAGATGGGCGACGAAAATGACATTATGGGTCCTTTATTTTACTGCAGACCCCAATAAAACGACAGGTGAAGCAATTAATTCACCAATCAGCATAAAACATAATGCCACTCTTATCATTTTAAAAGGATTTCATAATTTCTGTTACATGAAAATTATGACGATTTAAGGTGTATTACCCCTATAACAAAGTTATCAATACCAAGGTTTATTTTCTGATTTTATTATAAAAATAAAAACTTGTAATGGCATAGCCATTAGGTCATCATAATTTATACATAAGCTAAATCAATTAGTTTTTATTATCTTAACTATTTTATTCTTCATTATGAAGTCAAGGTTTGTTACGTTACCGAGACTTTACCCTTCTCATTCTGAGAGCAGACCCATGGACTGAATTTGGCTGGAAAAGGATTGATTATGATGAAGTGAAGGTACAATAATAATATTAGCTTTTTCTCTAGAGTTCCTTGCCTAAACCTTACCCCACATTGTTGTTGTTGCATATATTTGAACAACGAATGAATAGAGACATTTCATAAAGTAAAATAAGTTAATAGAATATTTTAACCCAAGAAATTCAAAGAAATCAATGAAAGTGTCATGGAATCTGTAAACTTCATGTCCTGGTTCCTATTTCCTGTTCAATTACCAGACTCAGATTAATTATAATCTAACGTTAGAAGCCATTCCAATTAGTCATCGCAGTGGAATCTGCAGGAATCCGAACTCCTCAACAAGTTACAGTAACAAGTTACTCGTAACTTGGCGAGGGGTTGGGTGGGATTACAGCAACATTGCTGTTACCTGGTGAGTTTGGATTCCTGAAGATTCCAGGCTAGGTTAGGTCTTGCAGTCTCAAACTTCCACGAGTATTTTTCTGAGTATTTTTTTTAAGAAATTCTGAATCAGATATCATCATCAGTATTTATAATTTTGTCGTCTTAGAGTGGTTTATGAACTTGATCCATTTTGTGCTTTACAGAAGGCCTCTTGTAGGCTGCCGTTGCTGTCAACTGAAGATTATTGATTTGAGCTTGTTAGTCAACAACTACGGTAAAATCAATCGACTGAACGGTTCACTCACGTTGATTAACTAATGGCTAATTGGTTCCCTGTGAATAAGAGTGGCGGAATGGAATTAATAACTCGTTGATGCAAAAAATCCAAATAGGTGCCTACGTCAGGAAAATAACGGCTTGGAAGAAAAATAATTAATTTTTTCTCCCTCCTGCACCGTTTGATAAGGATTACGGCGCTGATTTAGCGCTGGGAATATTTTCTGAATGGCCAAGAAAATTCTGCTTATGAAATAAACTGAATATCGTTGAAATTATGATGTTTTAGAAGGTCCAGTTATTATTCCGATTTTAATTAAACGTAAGTAAATTGCTAGGATAATATGGTCGTGATGATTGACTTAGCGTAGTAATAATGACAAGTAGCTATTAGTTACCTACTGAACTCGTAATAGGAACTACTAAACTCGTGTACACTAAGCAAACACATGGGTTTCCACTCAAAGCTTGTCGTTGCTTTCAGGAAAATGAGGATTTCATCAACATTAGAGGCTTTGACGTGAACACGCGCAGCTGACCGCTGATGCATGATTAATGGGAGAGTTATCGCCATTAATAACCGGCGGTTATAGGCTTCTCTGATTGCTGTGTCCAGTAATTGACTACTGGCACTCCGTAACTATGATTTTCTAAGGACACGTAGAATTGAGTAATTAAAATAGCCATTTCTGTCATATTAAAAACCAGCAGTCGTTTTTAATGGTGGAAACAGTCATTAAGCCTTATCGAAGACCTTCGGGTGGCTTGAGAATATTCGACACTAACCCCTCCTCCAATCCGCATTGGAGCAGCGTGGTGGAGTATGCTCTAGACCTCCCGCAGCTATGTCTGCGGGGAGACCCGTGCCCAGCAGTGGGACATCTATGGGTCGCAGCTATGTATTTAAAAATATCTATGTATGTATTTCAGTCTCCACAGAACCCATAGTACAGGCTCGCGCCTAGTTTGGGGTTAAATGGCCGTGTGTGAATGTTCATGATATTTATTTGTTTATGTAATGTCAGACTTCTCACGTCATCTAAAACATTATGGAGTATTTTGGGTTTCTTCAATTTCTTTATCCCAGAAAAATGTGTTACAGATTAGATAATAGTTGATCGTGCTTGGTGCGCTTTTAAAGGTTCTGTCACTGACAGATAGTGTTTGAAGATGCTACAGGTAGTAGTAGTACTTCTTACCTACTTCTACCTACCCATCTGTCCGCTTTAAAGAACTTCTCTAATAATCCAGTATCACAAGAATTAAAAGTATACCTCATTTTTTTGTAAACTAGCACCGATTGCACGGTTTTTCGGGTATAAAAACTTATCTTACAATAGATAACGTAACCTCGATTTCACGAACACTCTAGTTTCAGTTGTATAAAGGTACTAACTAGCTTTCCACGCGGGTCCGCCCGAGTCAAGTTGTTTTACGTGCGTACGTCCCTGTACTATCAAGGTATGTAATAAGTATAACTACATACATATATAATAAATATCTTAACTTATATTAACTTAACAATGTGCAAAGATTACAATTTATCAATATCTAGCTTCATCCGCAGTCCGGCCGATCATAATCCGAGATAGCCATCAATCGATTGACAATCGACCGCTCAATTTTCCGGGATTAAAAGTAGCCTATGTCACTCTCCAGGCACACACAGTCCTACCACAGAGTAGACATATGTCTACTTTGTGGTCCTACACTACATATATGCAAAATCACGTCGTTCCAACATTCCGTTGAAGCGGAGACACTCTTTCCCATTTATATATTAGGTACTATGGATGGATATGGATGCAGCTGAACTTGATAAATACTGAATATGTCTTGATCGCAATTAGTTTCGTAACGATTGTATAATATTGTTTACCGATAGCAAAGATATACATATTTCCATTTTAATGGACAAAAGAAAAAGGGACTTCCTTCATTGAAAGTCGAAACAATTTGTCCTCATTTAGGTGTCCCAGATAACGAAGTATGCTTACGACCGTACTTCTCTTCCAATTGTCTCGAGTAGGTGACCTCGGTAATCATTATGAAAGGTCAGGGTCGAAGACGCAGAGCCATGATGTTTACCTGCAACAAAAAATAAAAGTTAATTAGGTACTGTACCTAGTAATGTTTATCTTGATGTCTTCATGACGTGTTCTACGTAATATTCTGTTGTATCTATAACGATTATTATGTAGCTTTGTGGTGCTTACTAACTAAGCCATTCATTAGTAAGGGATCGTATGTTTCGTTCATTACATTAATCATTTATTATATTTGTTGTATATTTGTATATTTTTACATGAACCAAACGCGGTTGCGGCCTAGTTATTTAATATAGAAGTTCATTATCAGACCCTAATAAGATGTTATAATCAGTAGGGACCTTTCTTTTAGTATGATGTTAAAAGCAACATCTTTCCGTCTTTTGGTTCGTTAATGTTATTTTATGATAGGTATCTATTAGGTACAATTTCTATAGGGGTACTAGGGAGTCAATTGTGTCAAAATTAGTAATCATGGCCAAATTTTTCAAATACATAATAAAAATAATTAAAACGTTTGTGATGATGACCGTATACGTACCTACCTATATCATGATAACATGTATGGGTCAGCATTTTGTAACATGTCTTAGCTTTCTGTCTGTCTGAATATAATACATGTACATGTAGATTAACTTTCTGAGTTCGCTGAATCATTCATTACGCGTCAAGATAAACTTGCAATATTTTGTCCAAAACTTTTTCATTGCGAATCTGTTTTTACGATACCAATTATTAGTTTAAATGGCAGTGACTAGGCTGATTAGTTTGCTTATTTTTCCGAACTCAGATTTTCTTGCAGAGATTCGCTGTTACGTTTAGAAATAAATTGTAATGGTATCTATACTAATGGGTAATATATCTGAGAGAGAAAAATTTTAAATCTCAACCGATTCATTTTAAATTTGCAACAAACATTTTTTATTATATTTCATTAGTTCACCCTGTTTTCCAAGCATCCAATGCTTGGAATATATCATAAGTTGGTTCCGTATTCTGAGATGATAAGTTCTAACGAGAATTACACGTAAGCAAAGCTGCCACTTGTAAGTGGCCGCTAATTCTAATTCGTGTAAATAAGTGACAATATGAAATAGATTTGTGTACTATTAAATTGTAATATTTTCTGTGTGTTGTCTCTCATCAGCACACAGGGAATCCTGCTGAGGAGAAAAATGCCAATGTGAAGCGTGGTATTTATCATTTAGCTTTTAATAAACGAAGTGGGTCTCACTAGACTTCTGATACTTCTGAACTTTCCACATACAAGTTACACAATATAAGGCGCCAGGCGGACGGATGGTTGCCCAGCCTACAGTCTGTCTAATAAGAACTTCGATAAAGTCCTAGCTTTTCTCTAATGGAACTTGGACACTTGATATTACAGTCGGCCTTTCGAGTTGACGAAATAAAAAAATAAACATTTTATTTATTGAGTTTGTGGTATGCTATATTGATATTAAATTGAATTTATTTATTTAACACTTTATTGCACACTTTTTACAGGAACAGTATTATTCAACTTAGTATCTAAGGTGCAATGGGCGGCCATATAATATATATTTTTTTGAAATACATATGTGTTACAAATGAGAAAAAAATATTATCTTCGTTAAAACTTTTTCTGTCTATCCTCAACTTTTACTGTCAAGGTTTGTTGAACTAAAACGACTACAAATTAAGGCCTTCCTGAATGACTATTGCCCACTTACTATAACTTATATTAAAATCGAACGATATTTCTGTATAAAAGAAGTTAATGCTTTTCTTGGTAATAGTGTTACGAGCACCTATGTAAGGAAATAAGGTACGAGTAAACACGTCATTAAATAAGACATCCATGGAATTCTTTTCGACATAGATAGCTATAGAAATAAAATGTTGAGTAGGGAAACTGAAACAATGTTTACCTATGAATAAGCAATTTTCGGTTTGTCGTTTATTAACCCAGCTTGAAGCCATAATGTTTACCTAATACATGTTCATGTGTACTGTGATGTGTGACGTGATTACCTACACAAATTGTGCGCATAACGAGGGTTGCTAAATTAAATGACATGGTCGCTTACGGGTGGATTAAAGTAAATTACTGCTTTTATCATTCGATAATTTGATATGTGGATTTTACCAATAATAAATAGATACATAAATCAATTACATGCATCGTTACGTAGGTCTTGACTGAAATATTTGTCATTGTGACTCTTATTTTGTTGTGATCGAAGTTGCGACTTCAATATTATTTAGAATACTTGAATCTAAAAAAAGAACCCCTTAAAGTCATCAGTGTTTTGTAAACTATAAAGGCAAAACGGATAAACGGATTAGTGTAAAACTTGTCCTGATACAAAACTTTAAATTTTGAATTGTACCTTCCCATAAGAACATTAGAAAAGACTACATAGACTACATAGCATAGCTAATTGCTTAAACTTTAGGTAAGCTTATATTTTCACCCTATTCAAGTAGTGATACTATGCACTATGCACATTCTACTCTAGTTTTACTTCATACAGTCCTATTTTTCCCTAAGGCTTGCATCAGAAATGACAGTCAGTTCATGGAAAAATATTTTTAATTTATTCTTTCGCCTTCGATAAATATTTAGTAAACATACTAGTAAGTTTTATTCTATGTTTTATTCTAAAGGTCTTGTTCCATCTAAAATATATGCAATTAAACAAAAGTATTGGGCGTACCAGTTAGGCACATGGCAACAGCTTTAAGGTTGTAAATTAGCATAACATTCGTCCAGGCAGTATTAATTCTCTTTGTTCAGCGCTGTTGAAACAAAGGCCTAACGCGAAATTTTCACGAAAAGTATGTTTACTGTAAATAATAGAATAAGAGCTTCCTATAATTGTACGTATTTCCCTTGAATTACATTATATTTAATTACTTTGATCCATTAACGGAAACTGAGCTTTGTCCAATATCTAAGATCGGTTGATACTGTAAAAAAATTAAAACGAGTATGCTTTAGATAGCTTCATCTACAACACAAAGTGAAATATTTTTCCAAAAGCTAGTGAATGCTAGATCTACTGCCACAGCTACTGCTAAGCTCGTGGTTCCTGGCTTCGATTCCCGGTCGGGCAATAACTATTGGCTTTTTCTAACTTGAAATGCCCGTTAGCAGCTCGGAGTCTGGATTTAAACTCGGTGTGTGGCAACAGATTTACTACCTATTACATCAAACATGGGACCTAAACATAATGTTATGTTAAGGTAATAGCGAATAGCGTTATGTTGTGATGTCCTGTCCGTGGTGTGATGGCTTTATGTGGCTACTGCAAAATGCTTTTTGACCAAATTAAGAACTAATATTAGTTGTCGACAGTTGTTGTGTTTTTGCGGTATCAGGTACAATCCGGAGACGGCGAAAACCGCTGGTTTCAGCAGGCACAGGACCGGTCGGAGTGGTGTCGTTTAGGAGAGGCCTATGTCCAGCAGTGGACCTCAAAAGGCTGATGGATGGATGGAGCTACAATCCATTTCAATTGAAACCTTTCAAGGCTGGTAACGCAGTAACGCATCTGTCATGCACTTGATGTCGCACGTATCCATAACCGGTATTAATTTACCATGTATGCCTGCTTGTCCTATTTAAGAAAAAAAAAAACGGTAACAGTGTTTTATTAATATATTATGTTAAAGTATTTATTGCGGTTTCGATTAAATATATCAACTTGCATCCTATATCAGACGCGTGAGTGAGGAGTTTATTAACGACAATAATAAAAACTAACATTGGGTAAACGCGGTAATCAAACATCCAAGACCGACGCCGAGCACGCTAACCATCGTCCCGCACGAAACTAACTAAATAGGAGATTAGTTGTTGGGCAATAAATTGTTGGTGCAAACTATCCGCTCGTTGATGAGATTCCACTGAATCTATTCTGGCTATCTCCCTTCTGCCGTATTGCTAACGGATCAATCAGACATCATACGAAGACTTTGTTTGTCAGATAAATGTCTGTTTTTCGGGATTAAAGGTGGCCTATGGTTTTCGCCAGCCTGTTCAAAGTCAAAGTCAAATCAAACTTAAATAATTTATTTCGCTATGAGGTGATTGGACACGCTTAACGAAAGCCTAGGTAACTACGAACACTAAAAGAAAATAGATGTAGGTAATGCTATTCTAAATTTATTAATATAATAATGCAACAAAACATTTATTTACTTATAAATAGTATAGGATTAGCTATTGATCATTGAAGGCTACTCCTACAATAATAACAACTTTATACTTATGTACTATGTATAGTGTGTATGTAGTGATGCGGTTGCGGCGACTTATGGAGATCAAACGGTCTGGCTCGGGCTGGCCTCTTTACAATAAATTACAACAATGTGCTATATTTGCCAGCGCTGACAGTGGCTATCGATATTCACCTCTCACTCGAGGGGTTCAGATTTCTAATCCAAGCGACTTGCTATAAGAAATTGAATATAACGTGGAGGAAGATTATGTGCAGTCTACCAATTCGCAACTGCCCAGGGTGGTGGCCTGACACATCCATTCAGAGATTATAGTTTATTTCGACAGGCCCGTTGTCGCAATCGGTAGTGACCCTGTCTGTTGCGCCAGGGGTCGTGGGTTCGAATCCCACACAGGACAAACATTCGTGTGACGAACACTTGTATTAGTTCTGTGTCTGGATGTTAATATTATCTATTTAAGTATGTATTTCAAAATATCTATGTATGTATATCAGTCTCTGAAACCCATAACACAAGCTCGCGCCTACCTTGGGGTCAGATGGCCGTGTTATATTAGATTGGCCGTTAGAATGTCCAAAGATATTTATTATTATTTATTTTACGTCCTTACTTTCGTGCTTGTATAGTTACTAGGGGAGATGTAGGCAATGGGAGTCAGTTGGCAATGGTGATCACCTCAAAATAACAAAAACCAAACGCGATCAGGCGATGCTAATATACCTATACGCTAGCATTACGGCATTCCTGTACGCAGCCGGAAACTGGCTCAGTTCGCGCGACGGGCTTGAGAATAGTAGGTGTTTGAAGCTTTCGCGCCATTTTCATGTAATTTTTCGATTTGATAAATAAGAAGGTAAGTCACAATATAACAAATATTTAATTCTGTTTTTTTAATATGTAATAATCGTAGGATTCTAGCATGCAATTCAGCAGCTATATTGTTATTATAAATTAAAAATTTTCGTCAGGAATTTTTTTTCTGTCTCTTTGCCCGTGTAGGTAATCGGAGTCAGGTGATCCCGATTACCTACATAGTGATCCCCACTTCTCACATTACGTCACCTCGATAAAACAGTATTATTGTTTGTTTGTAGATGCCGAAAGATAGTTCTAGAAAGACTAATAAAGCTACCTGGACTATATACCACTAACGGTTTTAACATCTACCCTTGGGGTAGAAGTTCAAAGACACCCTAGTTGAAAATGAAAATAAAAGGAAGGCAAAACAATTTTGAAAAATAAAGGAAAAGGAGTAAGAAATAAGAGCAAGCTACAGAAGGGTAAGAAAAAAATTCTGCAGCACTCCAATTATACTTGACGAGTTATGCCAGGATGACGATAATGACGATGCAGAAGATGCAAGTAACTTGTGTCTTGTATGTGGTAAATCCGGACTAGACAATGAAAAATGGTACCGGTTCATTTCTTGTGGGCTCTGGGCTCATGCCGAATGTATTGGATGGGACTCTGCGGACAATTATGAGTGCGATATGTGTTGATCACCATTGCCCACATGCTGATCACCATTGCCAACCGATGTTGGCAATGGTGATCGAACTTAATTTTTTTTAAATGTCTTATTATACCAAAATTAACAAATCAAAGTGATGAAAGTTGATCTCAATTGATAGCTAAGAAAGTAAAGTTTGTAATAAGAACAGAATAATAAATAGTTGAGTAATAGATTGCTTTATTTTTTTATTCTCGCTTAGGTGATCCCCATTACCTACATCTCCCCTACCATTCACCAATATTGCGAATTTCACTAAAATTTTTCTTACAATATCGTCTATTTTGTAAACCTTCCGATTAATAAAATTATCCAGGGAGTATTTTACAATTTCAGGAGTCTCAAGTGTCTGATGGATTGCTAGCAATTACAATTTTAGCACTCGGGAGAAAAAGTCTCACTTGTGCTGAGAATTCTTTGCAGAAGCGGACCATTTCCTCTACGTGATTAAATCTAGCTAAGTTTTTTCTTAATTTTAGGTTTAAAAATCTTTGACATCAGAGTATTATAAGTATAATTTTAACATAGAAAGCCGTAATTCTTATTTGTATTCGTTTGAGGTAACTACAGGTACTACAGAATGAACGCCTTGCATTATGTGTTTGTCTACGAGTTAGAAGATTGCGTGCAATGAATGCCAGGCGCTTTCTTTTACCTGCAGTCGGCTCTCGATTCGCACGTGGCTCTGCAATTCTAACTTTATTTTAACGAGCAGCTTAACTGGTATGAAAATATTATTGAAAAAAAAAAAAACAGAAAAAATGGTACATGTATAACAAAGAAATTGGAATTGGATTAGACTGCATCTCTGTAACTTCTATGGTTTTTGATTTACCTATCCGTCCCAGTTGATATAACACTTGATAAAACACTTGATATTTGAATAATTTCTGCAACAAATTTAGTTTCCTATAAGAGGTTTGTTTCCTCAGACAGATTCTCTGTGTCTGTGTATGGCTCAAGATTTCTCCATGCTGGCCCATTTTAAAAATACACTAGATATAGTAGGTATATGTTGTAGTAGATACGTTTGATACCATAGCAGTCTAATAACATCACTGGAAAGGAGTAAAATAGTTTTTAGACTTCTCCCTGTTTAGTATGTATCATTCTTGACACATTAAAAAAGCTTCTAAAAATGCATTAGCCACTGCAGCATGCGGAAAAGTAATAAAGAAAGATAATTACAACGGCAAAAGGGAATACTGCACAATCTTTGTTCTGGCGCGTCCTGGATTTTTAATTCGTGTAAAATCATAAGTAAGTAAATGTTTAGTTATGAATATGTAAATATGCATTTATATTTATTCATTAAATTATTCATTTTACTCACAATAGTGCATAAACATTACAGTTAAGCACATACTGAATACGTTTACCTACGACATAAGTTTGTGTGTGACATGTTTTCTGTGTTTTTTGCTATGTCCTATTTTTACTGCTGTTAATATTGTGTATAGTAAACGTACGCTTCTTTTGTCTCACTGTCTATGGACGATGTCACGCTGGAGCAGCGTGGTGAAGGTATTTTATTAGCCTTCTCCCTTGTGAGAGCAAATTTTGAATTGCTCATAGTTGGGATGCAGCCTGGGCTGGGAATGGCAAGTCTCGAAGCATACTTCCTTTTTCTTGCATAACATACACACGAATACAATATTAAGACATTGTATGGACACTGATGGTCCATTATTTCAGTAGTTATGTCGTCGAAAAGAAAAAGTGCACTGCATTTGTAACTAGGACAGGACTCATGTAACACAAATTTACTCGCATAGCCGAGATCCCAGACAACATTAACAAGCTAAATTAACATGTCATTTAGTGGAACCCAGCCCTGATACTTCACTAACAACACGACATATAAGCTATCTTGTTCGTGGTTTGTTCCAAAGGCAAAGAACAATGGCACCGAATACACGATACTTCGAGCTTCATCGTCATCATCACAACCCTTTCTTTGTCCCACTGTTAGGTATGGGTCTCCTCTCAGAATGCTTCAAGCTTAATCCCTTCAAATAAAAAAAAAACCATTGATTTTATTGAGGCATTTTGATATGATCCATACCATGAATTGGTGAGATCGATGCATTTTCCCCTTCAATTAAAACGATCAAATGCTATCTAGCATCTATTGGACGTAATTGAAATCATTTTACGTCCACGGAACATTCCACTTTTTCGTGCAGGATTTCATGTGCTCTCGTAAAACCATTTCCCACAGAAGCTGAGAATTTTATTTATGGAATTGAGATATAAAGCTAAAATAGGTATTAGAATTTTTGTGGCTTATTATGTGTTCACTATTACGAAGTAGTGTAATTTGAAAATAGCGATTAGGTATCGTTATATTATATATCTATCGTGGATTCCCTACAGACATGCTTTAAAAATAGGGAAATAAATACATAGATAAAAATCCAATCCCACCTATAGTTTCTGAGATAAACCCGATCAAACTAAAAAGCAAATAAACTTTTTAGTGTAATTTCATTATACGTGTTGATAGATTCGTAAACATGAATTTCAATATTAGGAAGATACACTAAAAATATATTTCGTAAAATTAAAATATTTCTCGTATCAGTTAATGGGAACCTTAGTGAAGTGGAATTATCCTAATTATCCTTAAGTTTAAATGAAAGATACCAGCCGGTCCTGAAAAACTGGACGGTACCACATTTTTACTTTTATCATGGTAATTTGTTTTTACGAGGAGCGTTACAAGTTCCCTCCATTGTTACTGGGCTTTTATTATGATAATAGTCATTTTCGGCCACCATCTTAATGTGCGAATAGTGGACGCCCGCAGCTTCGCTCGCGTGGAATTAGAGATAACAATAGTTTCGTTTCCATCCATCCATCCATCAGCCCTTTGAGGTCCACTGCTGGACATAGGCCTCTCCTAAACGAAACCACTCCGACCGGTCCTGTGCCTTCTGAAATAATACCTCCAAATAATGTTATCATAGGTTTAAGCTGTTTTCAATTGTATATGTGCATGTAGTGTTTTAGGATTTCCTGTAAATTACATGTAATAATAAATAATAAAAACTCTAATAAATGAAAAAAAAGTTTCGTTTACACCTAGTAATATTATATAGCTAATTCACTCGGTGAAGATGCTAATGGTGAAAGAATTTTTGAAATCGGTCCAGTAGTTTTTGTGTGAAAATATTACAAATGAAGGTTTCCTCTTTATAATATTAGTATAGATACGATATTCTGACTGGTTTAGATAGGGCGACCCTGACTGGATTTGATTTTACGTCAGATCTTATACCTGATAGTTAATTTAACTCGACTTTTGGGCGTATGCTTCCTGAATGTGCGACTAATTATTTATACGACACAGATTTCAATATTAGGATATTCAAGCGGTGACAGCGCACGCACCAATGACTTTTCTAAGTTATGTGCGATTTAAGAAATTAAATGTCACTTGCTATAACGTTGAAGGACACATCGTGAGGAAACCTGCATGCCTGAGAGTTCATCATAATGTTCTCGAAGGCATGTGAAGTCTGCCAATCCGCACTTGGCTAGCGTGGTGGACTAAGGCTTAACCCTTCCTATTCTGAGAGAAAACCTGTGCCCAACAGTGGGACAAAGAAAGGATTGTGATGATATTGAAACCCGGAACTCTAGAAATTCGAGATACCGCTAACCGCTTTTGAATTCCACCTGCGATGAACGAATAAATTAAGGTAAATGCTCACTACTCTATACGCTTCGAAAAGTAACGAGCAAGTCGAGTGAATATTGAGTGAGTTGAAAAACTTGAAAGCTTTGGTCTCAGCCGTGCAGCCGGGCTTTTGCATTTAGTAATTTATACCTCTGTGGGTTCTCTCTGATACATCCTTTGACACGTCTCGTGAACATCTGTGCTTCAAAGCAAGCAAAGCAAAGTAAGCCTATATTTACACTTGCATTAGGTATTCATATCTCTTTGGGCTTATCTCTCGGACACATCCTTTAAAAAGTCTTGTGCGCCAAATTAATTGCCTTTTTATACACAATAACTTTTTAGCTCAATACATTAATTTATCAATAATTCTACATAATTCTAAACGTAGAGCGCGCGTTTTCGCTTGATTAGTTCAATACACTGAATATTTTAAAGGCTAAAACCAACCACTCGGTTACCGATTTATTTTTCGGGAACATACAGACATACTGATTGCAATAAAATCTCTTGACTTTTTTTGCATATAAATAGTTACGTTAACATAACATCTCTTTTATTTCCCCGAAGGGTTTCAGTTCTCCCACTTTTCATAAGTTATGTTTAAGTCTCATGTTATAGGTGGCGAGCCTATTGCCACTAGACATGGGCGCCGGGCTGTCGCGCCGCCGTCGCCGTGACATTTTTCGCCGCGAAAAGTTGACGGTGCGCAGTCCTTTCGGTCGCTTTCTGTCGCCTCCGCTCGCGTTCTCTTAATCGAATCAAGTATTTTGAAGATGTAAACATACATGTATGTATACGTTTGTGATTTCCTATAGTCATAACGATCCATGCATCGGACGATCAAGATACTCCTTGTTTCAGGAAAAATTTAAATGTCACCAGATTCGCTACAAAGGTTCAATTAACCAGCGACTGGTCGAGCACCCTTTCAGGAAGTTGGGCTTTTTCGCTCGCTAAGGCTATCAAAGGCAACTTTTGTCGGTCGTCTCTTCTATCACTGCGTAAACCGGACGACAGCCTGGCTCATACTGCAAAAGAGAAAGGTAACGCCGCTGACGCCGCCGCAGTCGTGGAATCGCAGCCGCGTCGCCGTTAATTTAGCCATACATTAAGCATAAATCCAGACTCCGAGCTGCTACCGGGCATTTTAAGTTATAAAACCCCAATAGTTGTTGTCCGACCTGGGGATCGAACCCAGGACCTCTAGCTTATCAGTCGCGCTTGTGACCAACGTGGCAGTATATTTAAGAAAATCCTCACACAGAGTTTTCCAGTGCATAACCTTTATCTGCAGTAATCTACACAAACAGGGAAAGCGTATATAACATTGTTGTAATGATACGTTGTGATAAAAGTGATAATACGCATAGTTGGCTCAACAAGCCGCGTTTCGGCATAGTTCAGTAGCGCCACCTAGCGAAATTGTCGCGCAACAACACGCAGCGGCCATTCTGGCTTCTGTTCAGGCACGGGGTTAAATTTTGTATAAAGTACTGCGTTCAGTTTTATGGGTGTACAAAAAGTTTCAATGACACCGCGAGCCATGTAAAATATACCGTAGCATAATTCCACAGATTTTGTACTGAGTAAGTAGATTATTTTTTTAGTTTTAGTTCGTGCCTGAAGAGCTAGGGAATAGTATAGTCTACACATACCATAAATACACGCCTGTTTTCCCCCAAAAGGGTAGGTAGGTAGGTAGAGGTATGTTGTAGTACTAGGCGTACATCATACCTAAAACAAATGACTATTCTAGTTATTATAAATATTAATAAATTAATATTAATATTCTAGTTATTAGTTAAACAAAGGGCAATATTAATTATTATTGAAATCACTATTAACTGCGTGAATCTGTTAGCGGTTTATAGTATGTTTACATTGTTCCTCTTAATTCCTCATTCATACAAATTAGTATACAGGGTGTCCCACGGCCATGTCACACCAAGAGAAAGTACCTTAAATGTTGTATAAAGGAAGTTTTAGTGAAAAAATACTTCATTTCGATTTTAAATATAGTTTAAACTACAATCAAATATTTTTATATAATCGTCGGCCTTAACCGGGAAATTGAACCCGCCAAGTATATAAAAACACGTGTTCGTATGATGATGGATCCATGACGTAATCGTAAGGATAACTTTTTCCATAATATCATGTAGGTATGTGTCCTTCCTTGTGACATCCCCGTGGGACACCCGTGTGTATATGTGCCATCCCTATATTCTCCGCTTTTGCGGTTTGCTGAAAGTTAATTATCTTCTCGTGAGCGTGACAAGTATATGGTAATTTGTTTGGCGTTCAAATTATAAGCGGTTAAGGGGATGATGAATACCGTAAAAGGCTTGAAATTTTGCAGACCACGTTTTTCTTTTTGATAACTTTTGTATCAAATCTAATATATAAAATTCTCGTGTCGCGGTGTTTGTGGTTAAACTCCTCCGAAACGGCTTGACCGATTCTCATGAAATTTTGTGTGCATATTGGGTAGGTCTGAGAATAAGTCTCCGCGTTAAATCGTTTTTACGTGCATAACTTTACTACTATCTCTATTCCATCCATACTTACATTTTAGGATACAGTGTAAATCACTATCAAACATTGTTACTGATTATAGATAGATTAAAACATACGATCAGATATTTGCGTTCCGACTTTTCGATATAACATCGCATCGGAAGCCACTACCGAAATGTTCCATCTGATTATCACACGTTCAGTGGATTACATAGGGAGATTTACGACGTTGCTACGCGCCCGCTACGGCTACGGAAGTGCCTACGAAAAGCGTAGCGTTAGATCGGGAAATGCCTGCTACGAATTTATATTAGTTTGAATATTATGTGAGCATTTAAATTTGGACGACTCTCGCCTGCGAAGGTTCTGCAGAACCTTTGCCCACCATAAAGGAAACGGTTGGAAACTCAGATAAATGTATTTGATTTTGGTAATGATAAAGCTCGGTAGCTTTGAATCCCATTTTCAGATAATAAATGTGGTATAAGACCGAAAATTTATTTGGTGCTTGCTAGTGGCATTCACTAGTGCAGCTAACCTGTGATTTATTGGAGAGACCGCACGGCTGAGAGAGAACGCTCCATAAGGAGGTTTCGGGGGAAAAGTAGTGGATAATTCTGCAACTAGGGGTCTATAGTAGGTATGTACTTACATATGCATGTATTCTAAGTAAATACAATCTTTTTATTATATCCAGAGTAGAATTTGTTTAATCGGTAATTTTCGGTTTACAGTATTTCCACTTAAAATGTATTTTGCAGAGTAGGTAAATAAATTTGAAGGCTACAATATAATACAAATACAATTTATTACTCACCAAACAAGGACATGTCACAGGGAAAAAGTGGCTTCTATCGATCATGCCAGATTGAGCTATCATGAATAATGCAACTTTTTTAGTAACTACGAGTACCTAAGTAGTTGAATTTTATAATGTATGTTGTAATGTATAAAATCGAGTCAATAAATAAATCTAGGTTTTTAATAATAATTTTTAATGACTCCACGACCATAGTTAAAATATTTATCTACAAAATAAAGATCGACATTGTTTGAACCTGAGCCCCATAGCTTGTTTGCTGACCATACAGATTTGATGATAGCCACAGTAAAGTGACGCCGATTAGGAGAGGCCTATGTCCATTAGTGCACTTCCAAACGCTGGACGAATTGGATGGAAAAATAATAATATCATTCTGTATATATGAATATTAACAAAATAAAAGCCTAGCAGAATTCCACTCAGTCAGCGCTCTGTTGGTTTTGTCAACACCCACACGGTAAAAATTCATTACGACATAACTGGTGCCTTTACCCGGATTTGTTTTTAGTTGCAAAATGTCAACAATTTAATCGCTTTCGTTGATAAATTAATTATTCAGCAACACGTTCGTTCGTTTAAGTGACGTGCAGACTTAATACTAACGATCAGGATGAAAAGTTTATGCTTTTGTAAATAAAATGAACGAAAGTCAACTTGTCAGAGCGTGCGAGGTTAGAAAAATCAGTTATTTTACAGCAACCAAAAAAACCAACCAAAAACCCAATAAATATCTTTTCTCAAGGATGTTACTTGAGAAAAGATATTTATAGGGTTTTGAAAGGCGTGTCAAGTCTACCAAACGGCAAGTGGCCAGCATGGTGGCTTGACTAAGGCCTTACAGTACCTAAAACGCTGGATTGTTAGAGATGATGAAAAACTTTAGCAAATAAGCTATCTGCGAGTACAACCTATAGGCATCCCACTATTGGAGCGGGTCTCCCCCACAGCCCCAATTTAGATTAGTGTACGGGTTAGTTTAGTTGTCAAGCCGGTGCGGTTATCTTCGACAAGGCCTATTTCTAAAAAAACCTCAGCGTTGATTTGAGACGTCACGGGATCGCTTGCGCATTGCTACAGTGGCAACTCATCGCGCGCCTTTGGCTCATACCGACCGCGCCCGACGTTTCTTAGCTCGGTTGATTACGTACAACGACGCGAGCCACGCGAGCGAGCGAGTGATTTCTTTAGGTCATAATCCAATATTAAAAAGAAATCATTACAAATGATTAAAAAAGACTAGCTTGTGTACGTTTTCAACTGGTTTTCAATCGACATAAATCGCTTACTACAATACAACCTCATTTTCGACTCCTATAGCAACACTATTCGCATACCTACTGGCGGCGCTTTCAATTCCCCGGTACGTTGAATTGGTTTGCCTGCTTCGCTGAAAATATATTTTGCTTCACGGCTTCAATTCTAACAAAATTCGTGTATCGTGTAACAGGATTTTCGGTATGACAAAATTTTTGCCAGCTCTCAATGTAGTTTTAAACCGAGGCATAAAAATATTTTTCCAATACATATACTGATTAAAAATATGAGTAACTGATACGATAAAGTGTAGTGTCAGCTGACATACATCATGCTATTTTGTGTATGGAAACTGCAACAGCCAATTATTCTCCAATACGTAGGTACGCACATACTCGCATCATACGATTTTCAAATTAAGGTATGATATTTGATTAAAATTATATGTATTTAAAGGTAAGGGAGTAAGCAATTCTAATAGGCCTACATAGCCGAAAGGAACTGCTGAAATCGTCTTTTACAGACGGAATGGAAAAGGGTAGTGAATTTGTGAAAGTTGTAGACTTATTGAAGGTAAATATGAAATACGCGGTTGTTTCGAGTATGAAATTTCTAAGCAATTAAATTTTTATAAGGAGAAACGAATTTCCCAAATAACTGTTAAAGAAAAAGCAATAACAGCCACTCATGTATGAAAGTGTAAATTCTCCGCACCAGCAGAAGACACCTCGTCACAGACTTTTTGCTTTATAACTCAGTTTGCTGGACCGATTATCGAAGAGAGTCTTTTATCACTCATGCGTTGCACATTCGTTACTTATTACATGTGCTAATTTAATAAATATTCAAATTAAGTATTCATAATAAATAAAGTTTTATTTTGTTTTTGACGGCACCGTGATCAATGGATTCCGGGTAGCATCGACGGTCGGGGCAAATTTTTTTTTGCAGATAAATAATTGTACCGGGCATTACGATACAATTGTTTATTTGCAGCGAACCCTGAAAGTCTAGATACTACTAAACTGAAAATGAAATAATTTGTTTTTATATGACGTCTCCGTGGCGTGGTCTTGAGAGACCCTGAGTGCCGAACCGCGGCTCCGGGTTCGAATCCCGGCCGGGGCAGATATTTATTTCGCAAGTAAATATTTCTACTTGGGTCATAGATGTTTAATTATGTTGTTTTCTGTGTGTGTCCGCCACCAGTAACACAGGTTTGAGTGTAGCGTTTATCTATTTTTTATTATTTAATTTAACCGCTTGCTTTTATTATGTATGTCATATTCACATCGCCTACCACTACTCCGTACATGTCTACATATGAAAATATATATATATTAGGGTAGGTATGTAAGTGAGTTCTTGCGTGGTTTCCGTATTGCCTTTGTATAATATATTAATTTGATGTTTCCTCCCGCGCAATAAAGCCACTCAAAACGTATTTTTATATTAGAATGCCCAGTATTTTTATATTATGTTTCAGCAACAACATTTACGAAATAAGCGTTGAATGTTGAGGCACCCGAGTGGCCGGTAACTTTTTACTGGTATCATTTGCATAATCTGTTACGACTAGGAACTACAATTTCTAGAAAACCAAGTGTAATCGTTGTTACTTAGTTTTCGTACATACGAGTATTAGAGTTTATAGTTCTACTTTTGTTTCCGCGCGAGGTTATACTAGTAGAATAGAATAGCACACCGACTTCTTTGGGGATTTGTAATATCGCGATGAAACCAGACAGAGTCAAAATGCCATTCAGGGCCTCTGCCGCCACCAATTATTATTGGCGAAGTGTATATACTGTAGTTTGTTAGTGTAGACGTTTTTAAAAGAGGGTGTTACCGTAGTAATACTTTTAAAAAAGGTATTCCAAAGTCTAGTAGGTTACCTACACCTCCCTACTAAGAATTAAAGCAGATAGATGGATGTACCAGTGCATCTCTGTACTATCTTCATGTACGGAACCTCAGATATCCTTGGTATATACGTGTATAATTTTTTTACTTAAAACTCGATCAGTTGGATACATCCAGTCAAACTGAGATGGTGGATGGCTATAGTGTCTAAAAACATCAACGAGTTTTTATCAATATTTTTGACATAATATGTCGAATTGACATAATGTCCACGGCGCGAGAATTGGGTTCTATCATGCAATCCGCCAGAATATTTTATGCAAAAATACTAGAATACGAAAAACATCGGAGACTTACAAGCATGAAAAATATTCAGAATTCTAAATAGATTAAAATGTTAATTGCCTGGTTGATGTAGTGATCGCAAAAGCGGAGCTCAGCAAGGGGTCCTGGGTTTGATACCCGCGTCGGGAAATTACTATTAGGTTTTTCTAGTTTGATATGCCCGGTAGCACCTCGGAGTCTGGATTTGTGGTAGGTGCATGGTAATAGGCTCACCACCTATTACATGGGACATAAACATAACTGGTGAAAAGTGGATGTATTACAACATACATCTGCCTACCCCTTCTAGCTAATACAGGCGTGATGTTATGTTATGTTAAAGTGCATGGATTCATTTCATTGGCGTTTACTGGTTGAATGTAGTAGGTGGAACTCTCTAGTGGTTCTTAAAATGCCCAGTAAATAGAGCACATGTCTATGACGTCCATGGAAGCATCATGGAAGACACTGACCACTTACGGAGTGTTTGTCAGTCTGGGTTGTACGTAAATGAACAGATAATTTATAAACAAAGCATCTTATTTATTTAATAGTAAGTCTAACTAATTCATTTTTGTTTGTTTCAGGTAAATTCTTTTCTATAATGCATACATACTAGTAAGAAGTGGTACGAGTATGTTTCTTATCTACGAGGCATGGTGTGTTGTTACTTTTTATAGTATGATTATGTTGGTTTTATTTAAATATCTTACTAATTATATTTTCATAGTATTTTGAATATGCCCTTTGGCTACAAACACATAGACATCTCACTGACGTACGATATATCTCCAACGCCAGACATGCGGGAGATCTAGTCTAGAGCCTAGAGCATACACCACCAAGCTGCTCGAATGCGGATTGGTGGAGAGGTTAGTGGTAAACCCAGTGTCGAATGTTCTTAAGCCATCGAAGATCTCCGACAAGGCGTATTTTTTTTAACAACTGGGACCAATGGCTTAACGTGCCCTCCGAAGCACAGAAGTGCAGCGCCTATGAAATTTTATCACTAGCGGTCACCCATCCACAAACCGACCGCGATAGCCCAATGGCTCGCGTCGATCGTAGGTGATCGACCAAGTTGCAACGAAATAAAATAAAGAATAAAAATGACTACATTAACTGTATTTCCTTAAACCGTTTACAAAGTTGCAATAGTTTCAAAGTTGGTGTTATTAAGTTTTATATAATGTTTTGGGCAGTCTAGAACAGCACATTATGGTAACATCTGTTAATATACGGAGCTACGAACTCGGGAGAAGCTGTATTTTTGAAGTCTTATTAAATTCCTACTCTCCAACGAGAATACACCCTTTCAACTAAAAAAAGTTGCAGTTTTCTTTCTTACATTGAGATTATTTTGTTATGAAACTGATGTAATATTAAGTTAAATGTAATAATGAATCCATTGTAAAATAATAGGGATGTCACATACAAAACTGTTTTATCTATAAGGTATCTTTAACAGTAATTTAACACACATTATCATCTAAGTTGCCAATCATCACCCAAATAGGAGCAAAAAGGATTTTATTTACCGGAACACGGAACGCCAAAAATACCGTTTGCATAATTCATAACATCAATTTGTCGCCAACACATTAAGCGTTAAATATTTCGTCGCATAAACCAGGTCTACCGTCGGATTAAGTACCTAATGTATAAGAGAAGCATTTTTTTATTTAAAAAAATGTAACCTTTAATCTCATGCAAGACTAAAGGAAAGGTTGGATGGTTACATGCTAAGATGATCATATGCTTATATTATTCAGCGCATCTTTGAAAGGCGCGTTCCGGATTTTTCATCATCACCTCTTCACTGGTTAGCTTAGCTAGAACAACTCCTAGATAGAAACTTAATTCAAGCTTCCACCTACAGTACGAGAAGGGTTAGTAAAAGGAATATAACATAATTCAAGTAGGCTGTTTTCAAATGTTTTAAAAGTAATTGTAAAGTACTATTAGACATGCACTACCATGTGTTTTCTCATCTTTTCCTTCACAGTTTAAGGAAAAAGATGTAGGTACCGAAATTTTGATAAAGATTCTATTACAAATTAATATTAAATTAACGTAAGTCTCTATCTCTAATTTGTGTTCTAAATACAAGTTTATACTATCTTATTTTTCTTTTCTGTGAATGCTGTTCGTTTTTCCATTGTTCTTGACTACATTGCTTGATAAAGTAGAATATTATGCAAGCTAATGAGCACTTAAAACGATTTCCTGTTTTTGATGAGTAAGAAAATTCCCTGTTCATTATGAGGAAGAAAATGGCGGAGCTTTTTAATTACTTTACATACTCGTGTGTGCATCCAATGGTTTCAATTGTTGGTAATATAATATTAACATAGCGTTGTTATATGATATTTAGTAGTACAGTAGTATTGGCAAGACTGGCACAGATTACTAAATTTTACTTCGTATTTAACGTTCTAAATATACAATATGCATAGACGTAATAAGACTATAAGTCTATAAGTCCTGTATGACTCTCCACGGATGCCAAACTGAATGAATGTTGTTTGTTCCAACTCCAACTCCTTTGCAACAGACCAAATACAGTCACATCTAGTTATGAAAATATAAACTAACATTCTGGCTTCTAATTCTTGTTTGCCATTATATATGCTCAAACATAAAAAAAAATGTATCAGGTTTAAATGCCCGTTCAATTAAATTAAATTCATTTACTTTACTTTATTATTTTCTGTGTCTTGTGTCCGAAAAGCTTACACGGGTATTTCTTTTGTCCTTGCTTTCATTACTTATTCCGAACGGGACTGCTCAATAAGCCGATACACGAGTACGTGTGACACGGTGGAAATTTCCTTCTAAGAATTACCTCAAACAACGATCAGGAAATTTAAAGGAAAATAAATACTTATGTAAGTAATGATGGAGGAAGTTGAGGGGTCTCAAAAACTTCCTTCACCAAGAAAGGGAACATTATGATGATCTCGACAGCTTGTGAACCTTGCAGGGTTATATCCCGTTTATGCACTTTATTTTATGTGCGTGTTAACGTCCTCAATTCAGTTGAATTACGACGTATCGGCAACGTAGCTTGCCTGCGTCTGCAATGCGTAACTTTAGCTAGCCAAGTGTTACTAGAAGGCGATCTGGATTTGCTCTAGTATCATATTGAGGTCAAATAATATGGCAGAAGATCTGGAACACCTTGTTGATTGCCGTTGCCAGACAGCTGTAACTTGGATCTCGTCAAGGCTACCGTGAATGGGCGTTTTAGACTTAGGTACATCAGTCTACGCGTGCCTCTTTATTGACCATACTTTGGCGAATTCAAACACGCTTGTTTCTATGAAAAAAATTACTGATTAAATACGCACCATACGACTGTAAAGTAACGCATCTGTGACCAACTTAAAATTATTACTAACAATATTACAACTGGATATTATACTTTTTCTTAGTCGGTGTCTTCATTGCTGAAGATGGTGTCAAGCTTGATGTATTGGTGTATTTTATTTAGCGACTTGTTCTTTTATTTATTTATACGTATCTTCTAGGTTTGTAGTTTTCGAACCATCCGTTTCCGAAATATTCTCTGAAACTTCTATGTGTAAAATTAAGTTTATCATTGTTATGATAACGGATTATTAGCAAGTAATGGTTTATGAGTAGAGGCTCTCGTAAAAAATATTATTTAAAACATTAATTAATTAGAGACATTCATAACCAATTAAATTAGCGACAGCTTGAATCATACCCAAGGCAAAATGCGTTCGCTGGATCTCTGCATTGCGTTGTTTCGCGAGCGCATACTGGAACTTTGGGAATGTATGAGACTAGAGGATAGTCGAGAGAAACTTCTGCGCTGTTATAACACTAATCTTGGAGATAAAGTTATACAGAAATGAAAAGTAGGTGTTTGCGCTTTACTCTTACATCTACCCTACATATACCTACCTATATCTTAATTCGCTGATTTAACATGACTTTTATTAACTACTAACAAATTAATTCTCTTGTAATAATCATCACAACCCTTTGTTTGACCCATTTTTGGGCACGGGTCTCCTCTCAGAATGGGAGGGATTAGGTCTTAGTCCACCACGCTGGCTAAGTGCGGATTGGCAGATATCACATGTCTTCGAGAACATTATGAAGAACTCTCAGGCATGCAGGTTTCCTCACGATGTGTCCTTCACCGTTAAAGAAAGTGACATTTAATTTCTTTAATCGCACGTAACTTTTCGAAAAGTCATTGGTGCGTCCCGCTGGGGTTTGAACCCGGACCACTCCAGTGAAAGGCGAGTCTAATAGCCACTGCGCTGCCATGCTTGTACTAAGATAACTCTTAATTCATGGGATATGTATGTTTGATGGATGAACCATAAATTCTGATCTCGTTAATACTTTATTATCTCTGAAGTACCGTTCCGTTGAGGAATACGAATTTGGTTTTCCTAAACTAAATACACTTACCTTTCTTCGACCCTTTTCAACGTGCTTGAGTTGAGATATTCCTTCGAGAATGGGGTCGTTGTCAATTCAACAACAGTGTTAGGCCCGAGGCATGCAAAAAAGATGTAAGAAATTAATTTTAATTTTGTTACCACAATTTTGTATCTACCTACGAGTATTATTTCAAATGTGTGGCGCAATAATCGGTAAGAATAAATATTAAATTATTAATTATCGTCCGTTATTATATTACTAAGCATTTACAGTACAATAAGCATTCTATTCTCTTTCTTTACACTATGTCAATTTCTTAAAATGTTCATTGATGGATTTTGAAAACAGACGTCAAATAAAATTATACAGCATTAAGTCAAACATAACTAGTGAATAAATTCACATAAAAATGTTATGGGAATCCAGAAACGTTAGATTATCTGCAAACACTTACTTAATATAAATAAAGTCTGGAATGGAGTGCCACGCAAATATAATGTCCTTTAAATATGAAGATGGATGGAACCATTTACCCGAATTCAGACCGTATCACAATGAACCTAGATTTATAACCGCTTACAAGATTGTTCAGTTTGTAATGGAATTGTGACTTGAATGTCATCACAATTGAATTTACCGGGCTGTCTAGATTCGTATAAAAGTTAAATTTTAGGTTATGTGCCTTCTTTTGTTAGAATGCGATTTATATACCATTCTTTGATCAGCAACTGCAGGTTCTGGTGATATGGAGAAAAATACCTCAGAAAAATACAAGTACAGGGATTGATTTTTTTACACACATAAATTATGAGGTAACATAATCTTACTTGCTTGCTAGATTCATATTCATTTATTTTTCATTATATGGTATTTTGTATACGCTTAATGAACGTCATAACATTTTTTTAATCTATATCTATCTATATTGTCCTGTGACTGTTGAGGTAAGATTCTTCTTTGTTTCTTGATCGAAGGTTAAGATGAATTGACCCAATAGCGTTGGTTAAACACTGATTATTATTTATTTAAACAAACGTCGTAAAAGAGACGCAATGCGGAAACGAAAGCGTTGTTCTTTTGTTCTGATATTGTGAAGAACTTTGACCTGTTTTTATGTGTTTTTTTGAAAAAGTTGTAATACGAAACCTAGAAATATATTTCTCCATGTTAAATTAAAAAACTTCAAAAACTTTAGCTAAAGAAGTTCAGTAAAAATGCTTCTGTCTGAATCTATTTTCTATTCTCTTATTACTTTTAATATTTTTAAAATGTAAGAAGTATTGAAGATTTTTTTAATTTTTTTTGTAGGATTTAGGGTGTAGTATTAGAATAATATAAATGCTACACACTCACCCCGCGGTAAGCCTAGGTCTGTGTTGCGGGTGGCAAACCCACTAAAATAATAATTTAACATCCATGTCCCGGGTACAAATATTTATCTGGCCGGGATTCGAACCTGGGATCCGCGGTTCGCAGTCTGGGTCTCTCACCACTGGATCTCCGCGCGCCGCGGATTCGTCACTTATATAAAACCCAATTTTGTATTAAATATTCATAACATTTAAAATAGCAATTTTTTCCAATTTGTCGTTGGTACTTAGTACCGCACTTTGTGTGGTACTAAGAACTTTTTTTACGGTTTCATTAGTGCAATCGGAAAATCCGTTGAAATCAAACATTGCATCTCAAAGCGTTTTAAATGCTTTTCCAGCTTTAAATCGTTCCCTTTCCTTTAACGTCCTCATATCATGACGAGAATTAAAATTTCTGCCAGCTTTGATTGTTAGTAAATTTCAATAAACCACTTTAGTATGCAAATTCCATGAATAAATACGCAAAGATGTAGTATGTAGGTACCTTCCGAATAATTTAACAGTGTGTGGGAGAAGCTGTGAATATTAAAATTACTATTCATAAGGTATGAATGAAACTCGCTTCTGGAGTATGAACTTAAGAACTTTTGATACCTACCCTGTGTGAGAATATTCTTTAGTAAATCTAAATAATATATGCTTTTTATAAGCTTTTCGACATAATTTTTGATGATGGTTTTTTTAACCTGTGTAAAGGCAGAGACTGAACCGTAGCCCGCACTTTGTAATGTATCTGATCACTAGTAAATACATCTCTATGCTAGTAATGCAATCTCCAATCAGCATAGTGGTTGGGAATAACCTGGGCGTTGACGTTTGAAAATTGGTCTGACTTCAAATATTACGTGATTAAACCAATCAATACGCTTTGGAGCAGTGTGGTGGAGTATGCTCTCGACCTCCCTCAACTGTGACTTTGGGGGACATGTCAGCGACAGGACAAGCGAATTACCTACTATTATTTCTGACTAGTTTTGACTGGACTATTAATAAGACGAACTAACAGGACTAACTATCACTAATAGTCCCCAGTTATCAATCCACTAACGAACTAACCAATTTTCTAACTAGTAACTCCACGATACCCCACTTGGTATGGTTGGTCGAGTTATTTGTTTAGACTAATGAACACAAAGAAAGTTATCATTGCGTCGCGCAGTCGGGTAAATAGTATTCAGTTTTCAGGGCATAGGTAAAATTGTAAAATTCATCACGCGTGTAATAACCGCAGAAACACTTAACTCGACGGACATTTTCCGGGGAAAGCAAAAACATACATTTGCAAATTGCGTCATGATTTTTAAAACGCTTTCGGATGTATACGAGGGACGTATTTACGTTTGGAACGAGCGATAAAGTAAATTAGTTGCACGGAAACGGATGCATTTTCTGTTAATTTAACTCTGCTTTGACTGACGAACCCGGGAGGGTGCATCATTAAGGGCCGTAGGTAGGTACGCTACATTACATGTAATATACTCGTATTAATAGATTATATGCAAGTTGGTCTAGTGGTCCCATGTATAAATGTTGATGTCCTAGATTCGTTCCTAGGGTCAGGCAAAGTATTATTAGGTCTTTTTAGCTTAAAATTATCAGTAGTAGGTAGCATGGAGTATGGATTTCTGCTCGGTATATATCAATAGGCTTACTTCATGGAACTTATAAAGAAACTGATGAGTTGTTTCCTATACAGGAAACACAGTTGTAATGTTATGTTATATGTCAATATAAGTGTTTTAACTTTTACTGTAAAGTTTAAAACACTCAGATCACATCAGAAAAGAAGAAATCACTGCGATCCGATGAAGGACACTAACCTTTTCGTAACATTGATTGTAAAACTATTGCAATGAAAACAAAAAGTACATTGCAATGTAAAACAAAAATACTTTACATACCCCATGTATGTTTGTGTGTGTATGTACACACGACAAATTCAAAGCGTTAATGGACATATCGTTAGACACGGTGCGTGATTGTGACCCGTGTCACCACACCTAACTTCGCTGGCACGCCACGCAGCGTGGGGGTGAAAATTAAATTTCAAAATTACCGTATAATGTAAAAACATTTCTCATCTCAGGAGATGATGAAGTCAATGCTTAAAGAATTGCTTGTAGGTACATCGTAGGTACATCGTTTTAAGGTGTGTTAACTTCGCTATGATAGCTTGGTAATGAAAAGGCGCATATGAGCTCTTATGCAGTGAGGAATACTCCGGCGTTCGTTAGTGACGGATATTCATTATGTCAACGGTCTTTAGAGTGGAAGTGTAGATTACCTTGGCGTCACAGTCGGCTGAGACAGTACTGCGGTTTATAGGAAGCAAGCTTCAATCGGATTAACAATAGCTTAACCACCCTAACTCCTGTTACCACAAATGCCACAATAACATTGATATTCCTGTTACCTACCAAGTAATACACGGCTAATAATTAGACGTGGTCGTCTACGGCCATGGATGGCCGTCAGTAGCCCAATTAAGCATTTTCATTAGTAAGTAATAATAGAAAGTTGTACTTGATTTTCACCATTTAACATGAATATTTGAATTATGAAAATTGATACAGTAAACGGACGTCGCAAAAGTAAAAATTAAATGAAAAAGAATCAAGCATCTCAAACGATTTTGTCTCAGTGAGAGCTTCATCAATATTCGTTCAACTCATTAACAGTCGAGATTCCGAACGTTGTTAAGTCTAGGACGTCCTGCGAAAGCAATTTCCGGCGGCGAATTAATTCTTTGAATGGCTTGACTCTAGCAGATGTTCAACTGCACACTTCGTCTTTGAGGAATAATCGATAAATAAATTGAGAATAAAATCTGTCTCAACCATAGCAACAAAGTTTAAAACCTATTTTACCTTCTTTTCTATATTTTAACACCGATAACGTTTTTGTTTCTATTGACGTGTCCACTGTAAGGTTGGATTCCGAAGACTACCGATTATATTGATTTACTACCAAACCAATGTTGGCGATTATATCGTTTTACTACCGAACCAATGTTGGCGATTATATTGATTTATTACCGAACCAATGTTGGCGATTATATTGATTTACTACCGAACCAATGTTGGCTATCTCACAACTCCATGCAGAGCTTACTAACTTAATAAAAACAACTCTTAGGTTTAAGACACCTACATGCTTTAACTAACTGAATTTGAAATACCGAGAAACATTTTGGAAAAGCTTTTATGCGTCATTAATTTGTATGGCACATTCAAGCAAAAGTACCAGCATCAGTATTACAATAAATAATTCTACTCTAATCTATTTGTATACTCATTGTCACGAATTTTTAATCAATTCTTAACTACTGCGTCATCGGGAAGCCAATTTTCTACCAAATCCTTTATTTTCAAGTCTATAGAAACGTCCAGTTCAGGTTCACCTTTGAAAAGGACGAAGGATGGATAACGTAACGGCTCTCAGGCACCCATTGTATACGTACACAAGGCTCTTAGGCACCTTTTGTGTGCGAACACAATTAATTTTTTTCTATTAATAACATTTGAAAAAGTAATATCCTATGCTATGAGCTACGAGTAACAACATAAAAAATAACTAATGAAGAACATTTTCAGTAGTCAGATTCAGCATTTATCTATATCTATACTTATATACCAATATTATAAAGAGGAAACATTATTTTGTTTGTAATGTTTTCACGCAAAAACTACTGGACGTTTGCTGCTGCTGCTGGACGGACGGAAATTTCCAGACAAACCTTAAAGATTATTTATATATGCTCTACTACATACTGCCT
The DNA here is from genome assembly GCA_944567765.1 of Carterocephalus palaemon. Taxonomy (NCBI): domain Eukaryota; kingdom Metazoa; phylum Arthropoda; class Insecta; order Lepidoptera; family Hesperiidae; genus Carterocephalus; species Carterocephalus palaemon. Next base: position 3,569,481 of record OX155643.1, on the reverse strand, counting down.
TGCCAAATTTATTGGTACACGAGCTTGCTAAATTCCTCAAGAGTCCCTTGTCGCGAATAGCCCGAGGGCTAGAACAGAGTTAAACGACTGCTGTTAAAGGATATCATCGACGATCGCTATCAACGGCTTAACGACCCCGTTTAAGTGTCACAAATGTAACAGTATCGTGAAAGTTAAGGACTTTCATTGTATACCTACTAAAACGTATAAAATAAATAGTCTCAAATGATATAATAATACACTTACTCGAGGAATGTTTATTGTATGCTCAGCCAACTGGTTTTTTATTGGTAGGTAGTTTTATTTCAACATCTCATTTCTATAGGCATAGTCTGACTGTCACAGTTTGTACCGCACAGAACACAACAACAATGCTCTTCTAAATAGTGATGGGAGCATAATATATTCGGATTTTTAAGTTTCGGCCATTTTACACGACTCCATTAGAAATTTTAAAGGACTTACGATGTCACTGGGGAAAACATTATTTTACTTTGCTAATTTCTACAGTCTTGAATATTAGTTATTGAAATGTATGTTAAAGGGTGAAAATTGTTATTTATTATATTGTGTACAAATACGATTTATTTGTTTCGTATTGCGTTCATTTAAATTTAGAAATTCTAGTCCGACAGACCGCAAATTAAGACCCACGGCCCTGGGTCAAAGCCACGTACAGGCGACGACGACGGCTGTGTTAGATTTTTCTGGAAACAGGGCTAAAATATTAAAAAGTCAACTTATGACGTAAATTGTTGACATATTTTGTTGACAGAAATTGAACAGCTTGAGTGTTTGGTAAAATCAGTGAAATGGAATATGAAATTGAATTTTTTACACGCTTACCTTAGCTTTGTATGTATGTATGTAACGGAATCTTTGAACGTGATGTTCACCCCCTTCAAAACGTTGGCTTAATTTGAAACTTTGCACACTTATCAAGGACCTATGACGGTTCGTATATCAGTTGGTCGTATGCAAAGCGATCACAACAAGAACATAATGAAAACTCTGTCTGTAACTTGGGCGTACGTTCTCGTGACTAACTAGCTTTTGATCAATTTGCAATCGAGATGAAAGCTCCCTCGCCGCCATTTTAAATCCTGACTACAATTTTACTGTTTCCTACTGCTTTTTTCGTCGTATACGATATATATTATACGATGTATATATTTTCACATATGTACATGTATGAATGCCATAATTTTACTAATTAATTAATTACTTTCAAATTTTACCAGCCAATTTCCTGAATTATTGTTTAAATATTTGGATAGGGTGCTATCAATAACTATGTGTTGGATAGTATTTTTATTAATTAAACAATTACTCAAATAGTTCTACTACACGTATTATTTCTGTTAAATATTATTTATTTGACTTTGCGTTTAATTTCATTTATGTAATTATAGTATGTTTGATGACCTAATTTATGTTAAAATTGGCATTTATCACGTGTAATTTAGTTTAGTTGATTTGTTAAATTTAATCAAGTTTTCCATCGCATTGGGCTAAGATCCTGTAATGAAAGTAAATGAAAATTGTAAAAAACAAATAAATGATTAAAAAAACTATTTAGACAACAATTATTATCTACTCGACAAGTAGATTTTTCTACTGTCAATTATTTTAGTCTAAGTTAATTCTATATATTTTACAATTGTCTAATTGTAAGTATTGTAATTGTAAATTAATAATACTTATTGAACCGCAAACGTTTTGTTATTGTTAAGGCGAGGAATTTCGACAAATTCCTTACCTTTCTATCACGCGTCCTCAAGAAGGCGTTAGAGAGGAAAGGAAGCTTGCTGCTTTCCGCAGCAAGCTTCCGTTCTCGAAGCACGCGGACGCATTGTAGGGCAAAAAAGGGTAAAGCAAAAATTTTGAGACATCCTTTGTTGTTTGGTTCCTTTTTAAACCTAATTTTGTGATTTATTTCTATTCAGTGTAGTGAACATTATGGAGTATCGAGTGAAGAAAGCCGCTAAATTAAATACTGTTTAATAACTTTTTTGACGTGATAACGTCTTATAAATCGATGAACGCCAGCATGCACGAAAAAACGTGACTCATGCTCACGTTCCGCCTAAGCCGAGCGTACAAGCGAGAGGCAACTCAATGTGCCTCAAATTCAGTGCTTAGCGACCATGTTTACATACGTATTCCTTGAACGCAGTGATCCAAAGATACTTGTTTGTGTACACACTCCATACTTTTTACTGTGCCACGTTGATTCCCAGGATTCTTTCCGCTACCAATAAACCCAGGTTTACGATTTTTCTCGCCTCATCGTTTGACACGTCCCTCAGGATAGGAAATGGCATCACATAGAGTCCCGGGGAAGTTGAAGTATACTTATTGTATTCGTACTAAGCCTTCCGCTTGGCATGAAGTTGAATGAGCAAAATTGACCTATGTGGGTGCTGCGAAGTATGTATGTAAGTATTATTTTCTTGATTAAAGGCTTATTATTATACTTGAAGTTTACACTTTTTTTGTCTAGGACCCTGTAGTTCGGAGAGTTATGTTACCAATTTGGCATTTAATTTGTATTTTTACCTTTATTTTCCTTATAAAATTTTACTATGTAGATGTTTTTTTTTATTATTTGTAGTTGTTAAATAGTTATGATCAAAAAAGTTTGATAGTAGCTAAAGTAAATATGTATGTAATTGGCCTCTTATTATAATATAAAAGTGTCTTATTTACTTTTAGCTGATATGCCCTCTTCCCTTCTCTAAAATACCGTTGTGAGGATCTATAGTGAGATCCTTAAGTTATTTGATAAAATTGTCACGGAAGCATGCCCAAGGGACTGTGACGTCTAGCGAGGGGCGGTACAGTAAATATTAGCCACAACATAACAACATGAAATATGTTCAGCGTGACTTCAAAATCCGGACAAAGGATAATGAATAAACATCACACATCCCCCGCTTAACCCTGTTCACGATAAAGAAGATGTGAAGAGATTAACCAGTGAGCCGGTAATTTCAATGATCAGCGATTGCGTCGCCAAGCTAGCGTGAAACGATTCAGCCGCGGCATGGTTAGATACATGTGTGTCATCGAGAAATGTGCGGTGTGGAGAAACGCGAGAGCGACCACGCTCCGCTGAGCGCGTTTTTTCGCGGGTGTGGTGCCATAGTCGGCGGGAACGCCACGGTATCGCATCCATTTTATTAGGCCCGTTAATTTATTTGCTCATGGGGTATCAAAAACTATTTCAGTACTCAGAGCAGCCTTGTTATACAGAAATGTGTTCCCAGTTTTAGCTCCGTCTGATGTCATGCGGATTGAGTACAAAGTCCTGACTAAATGAATTGTTATGAAACCTCCAGGTAAAATGTATTGGAACACAATTTTGTTCACTATTGTAATATGGTAAATTTTATGTAGGTATGTTATTTTACTAACCACATAACTTAAAAATCTCTCTCAATGATCAATTCTACATCATCATCATCATTCATTCTAAAGCGATACAAAAAATTTATAGATCGATGAAGAATATCCTAGGTGGATCACACGCTCCACCTAATTGAACAATCATCATAACATTATCTTAATATATATATTTCTTATGTACGTGTGTATGACATTGAACTCTTCCTAAACGGCTGGATAGATGTTGATGAAATTTTTTGTGTGTGGAAAATGTTTTTTAAATGTTATTTTAGTGTTTTTGTATAAATTATCATTTACATGGTGTCGCGTCACTTTGACATTTCATATGCCAGAACAACGTTTGCGGGGGAGTTCAGCTAGTGTCCTATAATACTCTCGTCAATTGGAGGTGTCATGTCAGTGATATCAAATTAAGCTTTAACACGATCAGGTTCTCTCTCAGACACGTCGTACGGACGTCTAGAGAATTGAAGTAAATCACGGTGATAGTTAAACGGCTTGTGCGAATCTGGCATCTCGCCAGCCCGCTTGCGAGTAAAAATGAGTGAGTGGCTCTCTGCATAAGTTGGTGTTGGCGTTTGAGAGCTGAATACAAAAGTGTTTTAATGATTCATTCAGACCAACAGACAGACCAAGTGTCTCTAAATCATTTTGCGGTTTACATAGAACGTTTAACCTTTATCTATTCGCTGCGACCCATAGACGTCCCACTGCTGGGCACGAGTCTCCCCCACAGACACAGCTGCGGGAGGTCTAGAGCATACTCTGCCACGCATTTATCTATTGAACGCGATTAATCAGGCAACAAGTAAAATTTCTATCAAATATAAACTCAGAGGCAAGATATTAATATACAACCTGTAGGCCTATACAGTCCTAAGTTGTAACGCGCCTAAACCTGATTGACCTACCTTCACACCAGCTTAAATTTTAACAATGAAATTCTATCGTATGCTTTACGATTGAATACCTCTTATATATATTGGATATCTTTACAGGTGTCAATAAAGTTGTATAATTAAAATAAGCATAATATAAATAATTATGTTATAAAAGCGTATGTTCTAAATTGAAAAAAGAAATGTATGTTTATATCCGCCAACACTGTTTCCATACTCAGTCACTGATAACTCTTCAAACGGTAAACACATTCACACTGGCTAACGATACGATACGATGCAAAATGTATACGAGTATAAAAGTACCTGATTAAAATACTTCTCCGTGACCGCTATTTACCTTGCAATTACTTGCTATTCAAAGACGGATCATAAACGCCACGAAATCTGACAATTTCTGTTTTTGTCTGGAACATTTCGCGATGTTACTAATTACGACAGAAATTAATTTACATAATTAATAGGAAAGTCTGTTTACGTGTCTGGAGAAATTCTAAGTAAGTAAACGATTGTATAATAGAATACCAGGTACTGCGATTTAAATACATTACGTTTGCTTCTGTTTTAATACTTAACGGAGTCTTGAACACCTTCATCTTGCTACACAGCATTATAAAACTGTATAAGCATTGAATTACTTATCCTTAAATTAATTTGCCATCCGTCACTACCGTAAAATTACATAGAGGCCAGTTGTATGTAATTTTACGGTAGTGACGCTTAAGAAGAAGAAACGAAGAAACAATTTTTTATATTAATGAATGCACAAATATTAATCGATTTATAGAAAATCCTCATCCAATATAATATTTCTATGGGTTAATATTAAAATACCCTCAGATCAACATAATAATATAAGTACCTAGTACCATACTAGCGTATAAATTTAATGTCAAATATATTTTCATTCCCTTTTACATTGCAGTTATTAAAGGAAAATATGAATAGACATAATATTTTTTATAAAAAAGAAAAACTAATATTAGATAAAAAATTAATGATTGCTTTACATTGAACATACACCATGAATATACCGAGGATTCAACGTCTAGTTAACGTCACACTTGAACTGGGCTTCGAGAGCCGTGTCTGATGTAATAACCGCGCTCTTTCATATTGATAAAGGCAAAAAAACCTGATAACGGCCTCCACCTGGCGCTGGTATCCAGTTAGGCCACGCTCCAGTTCGCAGCGCACCGCTCGCCCGCTCATCGCCGCCGGACATCGTAAATATTGTGCTCAAGAACTCTATGAGAAATTATTGGGTCTGCACCAGCCGAATAGCCTTGTAAGAATTTTAGCTTTTGACGTTAAATGTTGCCGTCAAGAACTCTATCGGAAATAATAATACGGGTCCGCACCGGTCAAGCAGCCTTGTAAGATTTGCGCAGGTCTTTCTTTCGCTCATTTATATTAATTATATTATTATCTGGTTGTAATATACTCAACAGATGGAGAAACGGAACAGGTCCACGCTGGCCGAGCAGCCTGTTAAGACTCATGCGAATCTCCTCAGGATTCTTCGCCACTCTCAGCCTCAAACGATAAACGTGAAGACTAGAGCTCTTAAAGAAATAACGGGATCCACACAAGTTGAGCGGCAGGGCTAAGACAATTCTTATATGTATGTAACTGGTCGCCTACTGGCTTATAGAACGTGCCATTTTAAATCTCATAGATTTCAATAAAGCTCTCAGAATGTTCAGACCACAATGCTTGTAAAAGGAAACGTACTGTGTAGTATGAGATAAATCAATAATATTAACAAGAAACGAGAACATGGTACAAATATCAGCCTTGCGAGGCAGCTCGGCTGGTTGGGACCTGGCTCACTCGTAACTCGGACTACGGTGATTTATGAGAAATCACCAACTCACATTACCGATTATGCAGCAGTGTTTGCAGCACGTTTTTTGTGGATCGATGGCTTTCTATTATTTGACGCAGGGAGATAATTTGCTGTGGATAAATTACGTATGTAATACATGATGTGAAAGCTGATCAGAGTATGTCGTATTGAAACGTCGTAATCTTTATGCACATTAGAACACGTGTTTTGCCAAGAAAACGCTTTAGGCTGAAAAATTCTCTCTCTTACAAAGATTTTTTAATATTTAAACCACTCTTCTTTAGAGAGGCTCTAGGGAAATTACCTACTTCTCAATTTTCACATTATTGACGGGAGAGTGCAGCAGCTGACGACAACAAATTCCAATTACCAAATAATATATGAATCCTTATTAATATGTAAATGAGAAAGTGTGTTTGTTGATTTCTTTAATAGATTATATTTTTTTTAATAGATTATATTTTTTGGTTTGTTGTTTTGTCCTTCTTTTCTTACTCGACGAAATGCTAGATCGATGTTTTTGCACAGAACAAATGTAGTACAGTGCCTTGAGAGTAACATAGGTTAATTTTTATACCAGAAAATTAACTATCGATCAATTTTTTAATCTATTGATGGTTATCTCCTTCTCGGTATCTATTTCGATTTGACGCGGACTGAGCTGCGGGGAAAGCTAGTACTAAAAGAATGTAACTTATTTATTTCTGGCAGTTTTACCTATAAATGAATAAAATTTCTAAAGATATTATCGGCACGCAAAAAGGAAGCAAATAACATTTTTACTGCATATTTTAACATCAATAAAGAAGTGATGTTTATCTGTGTGAATGAGTGAATGACGACAAGACATCTTCCTCGTTTACATCTGGCTTAAGTAGACAGCATCCTATCCCCAAAACATTGTTTCTGCTAACATCAACGTTGTACTTCCGAAACATGGTTACACTGTGAACACATGACTATGCGCTCAGCTGCTGTTAGCGTTCGTACACGGAGTTTGTATTTCAAAACGTACCTAGTAGGTACCTATGGGTAAGTAACTAGTACGATCTCGCTTGCGATAAAAGATGAAATATTATAATTGAGGCATCACCACGGCTCAAACAACTTTCGCAACTCGTGAATTTTTGTAACTTGTGGACGACCGTTACAAACGGGGCCATCGACTTTAGTCTGAAATTTTTGTTTTGTATGCTGAAAATTCTAATATATAAAATTGTCGTGTCGTGTGATAAGTTTTGTTACATCACACTCACCGTGTTTGTATCTTATTTTTGTACTTATCCGAAACGGTATGACCGATTTTTATGAAATTTTGTGTGTATATTATTATTCAGTCTGCTATTATTTCCGGGTCAGCTAGTTATTAATTATGAAATTGCTACAAGTAATACTGAGTTCGATTAGTTCCATGTGTTTTAAAAATATACGTGATGGAAGTATGATATGATATGCAAGCAATGCACCTAAGTCAATCTTCGCTAAACAATTTCTCATAGAATTTTTATGGATTAATCTTCATTCTGTATTGATTTATACAATGCAATATGTGTAATATTATGTACTGCGTATCTGCTGCGCTCAACAAAACTTACTGGCGTCAGTGACTATAGCAGACTGATAAATGTATGAATCTATGCAATTTGCAATATTTATATGTATACAAGTAATATCTACTGAGTCAACATCCACAGACTAATTCGCTTATTCGATAAATTCATAGTTTACACTTTCTCGTCTGCTGATACGAACGTATTGAACATTTTCACATTTTATCTATGTGAATCAGCTACATCACTGCCAACGTTCAATACTATCAATGGATGGCCGTGTTAATTGCTCTTATCTCAAAATCAGTCGAAATCGCGTAAGTAGTTGAATATAGCGTATTTCGCTTTCACTCAGGAAGCCAAGGAGTGTTTTATTTACTTTTAAAACACTGTTCGAAGTTTACAGCCAGTCCGATTATGGTTTTTATTCCAAATTTTTCACGATCAAACTTATCGCTGAATATTATCCGAAAGCACCATAACCTAATTAATTTTCATAGAACCCTGAAGTGAGCCATTACGATTGAACAGGTAGGCAAATTAGCCATAAGTATAGTTCATGGAAGTTTATTACTCGACTTTAGTAATTGGGTTCATTCTAAGGATGCATGTGTATACCTCGTAGCTTTACGGATCAATGAACATTGTATATATATGATGTTCATATATGTATATGTAAATAAAACACATGAAATATACTGTTGCACACATAAAATATGATAATATACTATCGTTTCATAGATTCTCAATATTACACTGTTCGGAAAACTTTCAGGACCATACCTGTGGGACGCCAAAGGGTTCTCTCAAACAGTTACGAATACATACTGTTTGGTATAATGATGAAATTTCACGAGGATCCTTATTTGCGGGAAAAATTCGCAACTTTTTTGACTCGGAAAGTTTATAGAGCCCATTTCTTTTGTGCTCTCAGACCAAATTGTTGTACATAAGTACGGTGGCCGTGTTTAGCTTAGGAATGAGGCTGCGAAGTGCTTGGGTGCCCGAAAAATGTCTGTCATTTACTTTATGCTCCTTCCGCTTCATGGCACATCGAGAGCTTCTCAATGAATGCACTATTTATAGCTTATTTGCGTATGTATGAAAATTACTAAGATATTAGCTTTATAAATTGCCCACATTTTAATATAAAACGTTGCTGCTTAGCATGCAACCAAGTGTTCCCCAAGGCCACATGAAAAAAAGCTGCCTACCTATCCCACTGTTGGGCATATATCTCTCCCACAGCCACAGCTGAGAAAGGTCTAAAGCCTCTACGCTGCGCTACATGAAAAACGGATAGATGGAGTTGAAAAAAATAAAATTATAATACTTAACCCTTGTTTTAAAGTGCTGTTGACGTGCAAGAACTATTTTGTCAGTTAATATCTTAAGGCGAAGTACCTACACTTTTACTGGCTGCTTGTTGCAATGTCTCACAAATGAAACTGGCCAGTAAAGTCTGTACCGTCCGCCACCTTTGAGTGGCAGTAAAACTGAGCCATCGGGAACGATCGGAAGCGCCATGAATTATTAAGTCGCTGTTAAATTAAATGGGCACTCGACCAAGTGGTAGTTCAAGTTTTATGTCACTTGTTAGTAGTTTACACTTTTGTAGGAGCTGATATACCGGATACATTCACACTTGTGTTTGGTCTTAAAACTGTAAGCAAGATGTTGACTGTAAAATAATAAAAAATAAACAGCTGTTATACACAATTTTGTCGTGGGGTATGATAGGTAGAGTAGTATTTCTTCCAACTAAATATATTAAAATATAAAAATTCCAGATTTTTATATTTCAATTAACATGAAAACGAGGACGTTCATTATGAAAAGAAGCGGTGTCAAACAACGAGTAATATAATTTATACATATTATGGACCAGACCACCATTGGAAAATTAGGTAAGAGACGAGGTATCTGTGGATCTGAGCTGTGAATAGATTTTACTATTGGAGATAGATATTTGACATATTTTATATGATACGGTAGCCAAATCTATCCGTTGATAGGTTATTGATTTCCAGATTAAGAGAACTATGTAGGGCTATAGAACGGTAAGTGATTCGCAATCAAAGACTCAAATTATAGATATAATTTTCCTAATACGAGTACGTCTAGTGTTAAACGTTTATTAAAATGTTATTGATATTTTCCTTAATTCTCTCGTAAATTCCTCCTCTTCGGGGTCACGGTAAGTTTTTAACCTTGTCTTGTCTTGTCAGCCAACCACACGTCTGATCAACCGATTTGACCATCGATCATTCTCAACCGATTTGATCATTCGATAGTAGGTAGACTCAGCTGGCACTCATCCCAAGTAACAGCACATGTGGCTATTGTTGATAAGAAGATCTCGTGAGTGTTTGTGATGTTAACTTTGTCTTTAGGGTTGGTAATTTTACAATTTTGCAGATGTTCTCTGGTTTGAAATCGGACTACCCAATTTTTTATTAGCAGTTCGGTTAACATATTTTGCTTTCGAAATATGACAACAGTCAAAAATTCTCCAGCGCTATTAATTGTGAATCGATGATAATTTAATGGTAGTTAAAATTACGACAAAGGAAGTCGTCAAATCCGCGTGAGAGGCGATAAATATGCGGTGATCTATGTTCGCGTAGCGCCGCCTGGAAGGAAGCGCCGTTCTTGCCCCGGGCGGGCAAATCCGCGAAAGTACGCATTTCCGCGGTAATGCCTTTACCGCGGCGGAATGCTTTCCTTATTGCGTAGAAAGGTCGCTCTGCTATTCTTGAAATGCCCTGATTCAATTTATGATGTAGCGTTTCGTATCAGCCAATTATTCGAACAATATTTATTTAATAGTTCAAATGCCGTATGGTAACTTTTAAGTCAGTATATTATTAAAATATTATTGCGATAGTAGTAACACAACAGTGGTTTAGAATTAGGAAGTAGTTTATATTTACTCCACCAATCCGCATTGGAGCAGAGTGATAGAGTATCGATCTAGACCTCTCTCAGCTGCGGCTTTCGGAGAGACATGTGCTCAACAATCGGACGCCTATGGGTTATAAACCATCGTCATGACCATAATCATATTTATGAGCGGACTGTTAAACTTTGTGCGTTTTTTACGATACCTATACACGTTTTTCTGTTTTAATTTTACTTTCCAATAAAATTATTGTACATATCTACCTATTAATTTTGTTACAACGTAATGAAACCTTGCGTACTCATGTGGGTAAGTTTAGACAGAATGCAATTCTAGCTATTAACATTCCATCACAAGTTTAGCATAAAATTACAGTGCACACTCACACACTTAATTACAGAATCATTGCTGGCATATCGGCTTAGAAAACAACTGATTAAACCACTTAATCGTTATTGTAATCTCTCAATTGACACACTTTTCATGGTAATGAAGTCAATCGAAGTGTTAAGTAGCTGCGGGATTTGTGGATGCTTTGTGGCACATTAAATATCGGAAGCACTGCCAGATTAGTTGGATTACCAAGCTTAGCGTTACTAACGTTTTAATACCTGTTTGAATATCAGTTTCACTTGAAACTTTGTTTTACAGCAAAGACTTAACTCACTGTAAAGTTTCCAGGCATTTTCACTTACATTAAAGCAGATTCGAGTCCTACGTGGACGTCCGTGATGCTAATCGTAATTTTGGATTTATAACATTAATGTTGGGCGCAGCGCCGGCACCGGCGCGTTCTACAAGAGATCCCGGAGCCCTCCTGTAGCGCCGGAGTAGGCCAAAAAAAAAAGTACTGTGATACGAAAGTTTAGGTAAATATAATATTTTCGATGACATAGGGGGGTTCCTTCTGTAAACCTTTTTATTTTGTGAATATATTTTGTGGCTCGCAGGCAACCGCAACAAGAGCTACAGTAAGCGTTTTACTATTGTTCAATTCAAAGTATTTTTTGATCGGTATGAGAATTTTCCCGTTCGATGCAGCTGTCAAAGCGAGATCGGTTCAGTGATGGTTGCACGTCGGCTGGAGATAAAAGTTCGGTCATAAATTCGTAGAGAGGCGCACTGCTCAGTTGATATCGAAGGATTTATTGACAGTAAGTTATACTTTTCATTTTTTTCGAGCAGATATCGGTCGAAAAGTATTAACCTTAACTAAACCTTAACCTTACTAAAGTAAGGTACGTTTAATTCTATAAAGGTGTGGGGGCGGTCCTAATTTTCTTATTCCTCTCAGCTTAATCTTCCTTTTTAATTAAATAGTTAAACATACTTACCATATTACCACTTGGTTTTCGTATTTCCGGCCATCTCAGTCCTCAAGAGTAACATCGCACCTATGATTGATTTGGAACTAGACTCTTACTAACAATTACTAACTGGACTATCCAAAGCAACTAGTAGGAATAACAGTCCATGCCCTCATATTTACTGACTAGACTAACCAACCTACTACTTGGGCGGCAACGGATGGGTGGTACTGCATACTCGTTTGCTATCTTAACTCTATAAAAAATGTAACTCTATAAAAGTAATTATAACTTTCTACAGTAATAGGTAGTTAACAAGCTACCTAACGACAAATAGGATTATCATAAGCTATGTCAGATGTTGTCTGTTAAATTTTGCGTGTCATGAAAGATGTACTATCTGTTTATTTCCGTAGGATGTTTAAACAGACTTTGTTCTGCACTACTAATTTTTAGTTTATTTTTTGTTTACTAATAAATACTTAGGTATTTTTTAGTCAATCATCATCATCAAAATCATTATTATAGGCCCGTAACAGTTAATCAAGATGAGTTTGAGAGAAAGTGATCTGTCCCCAAGATCACGTCATGTACGTGAACGTACGTGACTCGGCTCAATTTGTAACTCAAGTCCCTTTTTCAAAGTTGAGTCTGGTTTATTCATGCGAGCCTAACATCTCTTGAATGCCAATTTCCTGCTAATACCTGTTATTAGCTGTTATTAGAAATACCTAGGTAGTTGCCTATATAGCAAAAATAAACCATGAAGTTTATTTTTGCTATATTACTGAAGCCGAATCCGATGAAGTGGAAAAGATTCCCCACAACAAACTTCTAAGGTCACGGTTATGTTGTATCCTATAGTAAGCAAAAAGATAACCCAAAAACCGATGTAGTGGAAAAAGCTCCTAAAACAAACTTCTGAGGACATGAACTTCGTAACCCAAAGAATAATAACATGAACGGTAAAAAGTGAAAATACTTTTTCTTCGGTTTTATTCTCGCTCTAACTTTCCCCTAAAGTGCTGCTGTCTAAATCCAGATTAGTTGGTTAGATAATGCCATCTCGGAATTCGATGTTTTTTCGGATTCATGTTTATTTCATGTAATTATTTTAAAACATCAGTTCTTATTCTCTTGGGGTCGGCAACATATATTTTCTTTTGAAACAATATTTTTAAAGTTTCACAAGCGACTTTAGAAACGTTTACTTTAATTTGGTTTCTGGCTACCTAATTTGTGAGTATATAATATAGGTCAACAGTACTACTCAATATGGCACTGACCCACAAAAAGAAGTTTCATAAACATTCCTTTTTTAAGGATGCCACTTAAATAAATACAAGGTCACAATTTTTAGCTGCACACTACCAAGAGCTTAAGCGTAAGATCATCACTTATTTTAGTGTGCATTACGTGTGAAATATAATATTAATAGTAGAATAATAAATACCTTCGCCTCCTGGTATGCGCCTTGCGCCGCTCATGGGCGGGCGGATCGCTTGCGCAGGCGCCGCCGTCGCCCTCCGCGCTGTGCCCGGCGCCCATCGCTACCCCATGCCACAACACACACCGCCACTGACACACACCCTCACACCTCACTGTCAACAAGGCAGAACAAGTACGCGCGGTTCGCCGCGTGGTCCCCGGCCGGCTCGCTTAGCGAATGTGAAGCGTAGCGGCGCACGCGCATGTCTTAGAAATTAATTGGTGCGAGTAGCGAGCGTCCGACGGGCATCAGGCGTACAGATTCAATTATCTCAAGCATTAAGGGTTATGACGGACTTGTAAAATGGATTCTAGGACGCCATAATTGGTGTATACTATTTTTGGATTTCTTGGTACCGAATGTATTTTTGGTACGACTTCGGTTACGGCGCTTGGTCTTTGATGGCGGCCTAACTGTAGTAGTTATTTGGCAGATTAATGACTGTTATGGGTGCTTTGTTGTTTTTCTTATGTCTGCTAGACCGCAACACTACATGTTTTTAGTGCGCTGCTTGCTGCTGATTGTAATACTTATTTTTAAATTTTAAAAGGCAAAATACTTACCTAAGATCAAGATATTACTTACAAAAATGAAAGTCCCAGATATAAATCTCTCCTGAAATCTTATTTCAGGGCTCAAAGGATCTAATAGAGATTAGGTCTAGCCTGGATATTCGTTCGTTCAATATAGTTACTTAAGAAAATTTTCATTCGTGCTGTAGATATTCTCTCCAGTGCAAATATTTAAACATATGTATATGTATATATTTATAAACATTTTACTTTTATCATTTCACTAGTAAATAATTACGATGCTTTGTAAGCCTTATGTTATAGAATTTTCATACTAAGATACTAACGTGTAAATATTCTTAAGTAAACCGCTCGCAAGAATTCGAAAACGTCTCTGCTTGTTGATTGATCTCTTTATGAACACAGAAATTAAACAGTCTCTTTATTTACGAGTATCTTAGTAAATAGACTGCATTTCAAATATCAAACGTTTGAGCGAAGTGCACACTCGAAACAAACTTAGTGGCAACGACAATTGCAAGCAACATTTCTGACACAGTTCTGAGCAAATCCAACACAGAAGCTCTTGGAGTGTAGAAACATTCTCGAATTTGACTGAAAAGCCCACATTTTAGCCGCCAGATTATATTTCACGTATTACGTACAAAATTATAGAACGATGACCAAAAAACAATATTTAACAATTATGTAGCCGATTGATTTCTTATTAAAAGCGACTACATTAGGGAATGATGTACGAGTAATTGGTGTGCCAGTTTTTACATTAGTTTGTTCATGCATTATATTCGATTGAAAAGATAGGTTTACCACCTATATTATGGATATCCAAGATATCAGATATTATCTTTGTAACAATAACATATATTTATATGCGTCTTTCTCTGTTTCGCTGTCTCCTCATGCCTTAGACGCAAGTCCTCGAGTTAATTGTCGCGATGCGCCTCGGGAATCGCTTGGCTCTCGTTTCTAGTAATTACACAAGCGCTTGGTTTTCCAATGGAAACGTCGCACCGGAAGGAGACATCACAATACCCCCAACGTGTATCGTTTTGACCACTACTGATTACAAGGGTCCATTCAGAAAGATTAGGGCAAGGTGTAGGGATCACACTCGCAAATTACTGAATCCATTCACCTTTCAGAATATTGAATGTTATTTCCCTTAAAAATCCGTTTAAATGCAAGAAACTGTATTTGAACTTTGACTTAAACCTTGGCTCGGGCCAGTGGCTAGCATCGATTGGTCATTGATAAATAATGAATAACAACTATGTGGATGAGGAGAGCCGATGATAGGTCTCAGTGGCGTGCTTTGGGAGAGGCCTATGTCCAACAGTGGACTAATGTGGGCTGAAGAGAGAATAACAACAAAATAAACCGAGACCCTGATAGCATGTATTAAGATTATCATCTTCACAAATATCGGATATCCATAAACATATATCCATATCCATATCCAGTGGTTGCAAGCGTGACTGCTATGAACTGATATGTTCATGGGTTCCATCTCTGGTTCGCAGAATATCAATACTAACTACTACTACTAGCCGTTTGAGCGTGAAGAAATATCGCCTTTATAATATTAGTGTGAAGACTCAGGGTTTTAATTTGTGCGTGTTTTATGGCAATAGTCTCGCCACTGTATTCGCCTACACCTTTAATGAAATACAGACAATCTCAGGAAAGACACACATCTTCTACCTAACAACAGGAAAATATAGCCCATGCTACCTAATTTATAGTTGAACGTAAGAATATTTACTTTCAATCTTTATTTGGTAGGGAGATATACTAATGGATACGGCATATAATATCTCTTCCACATTACATAAGACTAAGAGCAATGAATCTTCGCTGTCTCGTGGTTGTAAGCAGGTGCCAACAAAAACTGTTGATTTATGGTTATATTCTATTATCCTTGTCATGTTTTCCCTTAGTTCTTATGAAAGGTAAGTGAAATTTGTGATCTCTCAGCGGCACAAAAATTTATTTTGGTTATTTTATGACTGATTTAATTTTATTTACACCATTTTAAAACTACTGATTTTATCAATAAGATTGCTTTGATATATATAAATGAATATGATGTGTTTCGAATTACGACTTAGTAAAAAGATGAAGCTCCGAAATAATCTCTTAATACTTCTTTCTCATAATGTTATCAACTGTTAAGATATGAAATTATGTATCTCGTATGTATCTCTCATAAGAAACATAATTCTATCTGTAATAATAACATGATATTGGACATTTGCTATTATAGCAAACATTTTTGGGAATTTTAGGAAATATCTTCTTTCGTATATTGTCTAGTTATTAATTCTATGTGGGAGTAAAGAAAAGGTGATAGCTTGAATTCGCACCTACTTACCTATTTGGACCGGAACCGTAGGCAATGATTCATTTAATAGCGAAGAATTTCTTAGAATATACATATTAACACAGCCTAATGTAGTGTTATATTAATGAAACATTTCAAGAAATATCAGCAGATCTTTATAAAGAAAGTTTGGAAGCTTATCTTGATAAAATTATACCTACATGCTTGCGTGGAATAATTTGAGTCATTACGTAGCCCAGTTTCCCTTTGCTTTTCATATGGGACTGCCAATCTCATATTATTTACTCTAGAAAAAAATAATTAAGACATTCAAATCAAGTTCCATTCAGTAGCTTGTAAGATGGAGTGGGTGGTGAGTGTGTTATAGTGGGGTGGGGTAATACTAACACTTTAATATCACAATTAACTATTGTCGGTTAAACAAAGACATTAAATTTTTTTATTAAACAATCAACAACGGTTTCGGATACGGTCATCCGACACCGTTGCAGGTTACTTATAGTTATTTAGAACTAGTAGACGTCCGCAGCTTCGCTCGCGTGGAATTAGACATAACAATAGTTTCGTTTACACCTACTAATATTATATAGCCTAATTCACTCAGTGAAGACGCAGCTTTCTAATGGTGAAATAATTTTTTTAAAACGGGCCAGTAGTTTTTGTGTGAAAACATTACAAACACATGTTTCCTCTTTATAATATAAGTATAGATTGAAATATTTGGTACCATCAGTCCCATGTGGTAGTCCTACCCCACCTCACTATATCGCTTTTGAATTATAAGCAACTACAATAAAATTTAATTGTTAAAAAGATTCAAGTTTTATTTTAACCGAAATAAGAAATAACACTGAATCCACGCAGATAGGCATTACGATCACATAACTCCTCTACGTGTACTTACTTAGACATATGAATATGTAAATGGCTCCTTTATTTCAGTGTTCTGGCGGGGAATTCCTATAATCGTTACTCAAGACCAAGCAAGATGTAGGCAGGTATATGTGGCATACACGCACCAGATATCTGAAATTGATGTTCATTTGCGCCTTGGAAAAAATCGTGAACAAGATAAAAAAATCTTTGGTGTCAAGATCCAAGCAAGTTAAGCCTAATCAAATAAATAGGTGTCGATAAGCCTTGTCGGAAACGGATAAATTTCCGACCTGTAGTAAACTTTCCACCAATATCGACAGTGAACCTGGTTAACGTAGTAGACCTTATCCCAAAGATTAAAAAATATACACGTATGTGCTTTAGTCTGTGCTCATCCGTTGTGTGATAGAGTCAACATTGAACCGTTAATGGTATGTAGATAGTTGAGCATCCATCTGCAGCGGCTTCTAGCAATCTTGAATGATGGATGTATTTTAAAATACATTATATAATAATCACGATTCAGAACGCGGTTGAGTTATACGATCATTCGACTATAATAACGCACGTCTCATTTCTCCAGTCTGCCTCATTCAATATCAGTTGAATTAGTTTCGGAAGCTGGTCGACTTCTCAATGGAATACTTGTTACCTATTCTTTGCACCGGGTTCACGGGAACATGGGAGAGGAAAGGAGAGAGGAGATGCACTAAACACATTTTTCAAACAATACTAATGTCGCCATTTTGTATAGAGCGGGTGCACTTAGTCACAGACAGACTCCTCTAATCCCTCCTCTTCTAATTTTTTCAAATTTCTTTGACGTCAGAAAATGCAGTGAGCGAGCATATCCGGGAGTGTTTACTGGGATTCCACCCTTATCTCTTAATTTTCAGGGCATATTTATGTTTTAATGAGTCGTCTGTAGGAAATCTAAAAAAGATATTACTATGGGTTTACTTTTACCACACGAGCAAGAAGTCTATGTCCATTATGGGATTAAGCCTATGTCCACCACGCTGGCCACGTGCGGATTGGCAGACTTCAAAGGCTTCGAGAACATTATGTAGAACATGCATCGTTATAGCAACTGACATTTAATTTCTTAAATCGCACATAACTTATAAAATTCATTAACGCACGCCGCTGGGGTTTGAACCCATACCGCTCGAGTGAGAGGCGAATAAGATAGCCACTGGGCTGTCACCGCTATAAATTTTACCGCTGTATAAGTACGTAATAAGTACGCGACGTTATTATTATTTCTCGTACATCATATTAATAACATACTTTATAATAAAGCTTAGGTAGGTGTTGCGTGTGAGTTGTGACCTACAAAGTTTGCACAACAAGTTAACTCACTAATAAGTTAATAGTTCGTACTTCATACGTGTCGAGATTGTACAGTGGCTTCTAGCATTTCTTCCTATTGTTCCTATGAAAGTAAATTGTAGTACCTATGAGAAACAAGCTAGCTACTTACATTCCTAGGTAGTTTGATAGCTGTGATATTAAGTTTTTGGATGATTTAATTGATGTTTCCATCCCAAAAGTACCAGGGAACATTGTTGCCCTTGTCAAACAATATAGATTGAAATCGGTGTCATGCCGTAGGTTACAGGGCGGCCTAAAAATAAAACCTCTCGCACATTCACCAATTCGCAATGGAAAAACGCGAATTCATTGAATATTCACTTTGCTGCCCATCTTTATTTTTTCAATTCCCATCACGATCAAATGAAGACGAATTATAAATAAAGTACAACGTTAAAGCAGAAATCCGCACTGCGACGTTTATCGGTGTTTCCTTGTGGGGTTGGGTTCAGAATCTAATCGACAATTATGGAAGTGTTTTTCATCGTTTTATCGTACTTAACGCCAGGTGAGAGAACAAACGATTCTACATATTTTCGTGACTTGAAAATGAACAAAAAAGGTAGTACAATATCTTCCATATGTTAATTAATTGTTTTTAAAGTAATTGTCGTCCGGTTAGGAAGGTTACGCTTTTCTAGTGGCGACCATTTTAGTCCTCATACCCACGAGACTTAAGACCCGTTCCAAATCTGTCACTCACGAGACAAGTCTCGTTCAGGCTCAACGAGGCAGTTCTTTGTCATATATGCCTTATTTATTTATTTGTTTGTCTACGTACATGTTTTTTCAGTCTAGCTGGCAAATTTTCTTCCTTTGTTTGAAAATGCCTGTCATTATAAGTGGACAAACGAAATAATTATTATTCCTTACTGTTCAGTTTTGAGGTCGGTTTTTATAGGCTATATACTTGTGGGTGAAATTCGGAACCTCTTTTTTTTTTTAAGGCAATCAAAAAGGTGTTTTAATAGGTAGGTAATTATAATTATGTATTCAAGGGCATATAAGACGACCATACTGCTGATATCAGGTCACAAAGGTTGATACTAAGTAAGGTAGCAATGTCAAATGTCTCGTATGCAAAATAAGTTAAATAACACTTTATTTAACCAATAAAAGTCATTCACATACAGGGGGAATTTATTAATCTTTCCCGTGCGTGAATGAAAATTTACTTAAATCTCTCGAATTAACCTTTAGTAATATTTTTTAGATGACGAAAGCCTTAAGCTTTTTTTGTGTCAGTTTGCCGCAAATTAAATTCTTACGCCTCATGTTCATTGTTTACCTAATAAAATAATAATTCCATTTTAGCCTGGCCACTGTGAATTATATAATTATACATTTCTGCAACTTAGTTTAAAAGCTTACAGCTAGCAGCTAACAGTTCAAACTGGAGGGGCTGTTCTTGACTCAGCGTTTAAATATAACGAGCAAACTTTGACGCTGCCGATTTAAAGAGTAGAGTAGTGTGAAATGGCTCACAAACAATTGGTCCAACTTCTGAATTATTCATCAGTCGGTATATCTGAAAAGCAATTTCGAAAATCGATATAAGGGATAAAGATAACCATCTATGTCTGTATTTTACACTTGTTAATAGTATTTTATAGGTGTCATAGGAGGCAGTGGGTGAAGCTGGATGCTCGGCTGCTTGCTATCTTATACCCATAAAGGCCACCAAATTTGACAAAAGATTACCTTAGCACCTTAGTCACAGAGACTAAGGTGCTTAATAGAGTATTTTTGTTCTGTATTGTAGTATCCTTCACTTTCGAAGTAAATCATTTCGCTATCCTTTATATTACAAATAAGAGTATCATGGATCTGGACTTAAAGCTTTTAAGAGCGCTTTCATTTCTTTTTAGTACTGCACGCGAATCCAGAATAAAAACTCAGTGTTAAAAAGAAAGCAAAACGAAGAAATACATTGTTGTTAATGACCTCCTGAATGAATGACGACAATAAAGGGAAACATTTAACCTAACATTTGATGGAGTAGGTACAGAATAAGCCTAGGCACGCAACCCTCTGTCTCAAACATATTTTATATGAGATTATTACAGACCATTATTTTCTATATGGTTTCTATCATCTTGTAGTATTATCGTATATGCATAATATATTTTAAATCAACCTTTCTTCTTCCTTCTCTTATGGCTATAATTATATTACTAAAATTTAAATTCAATATTAAGATAAGGAAGTCTTCAGACACACTCATACATAACTCATTCATCCCGAAACTTTCATCAGCCTCCATAGATATAAATCTAGACCCAAGAACATCTCCCTGTGTAAAAGGTATGATCTTACCTTCTGCCTGAATAAAGTACCTAACATGATATCGATAAGTCTTTCAAACGATCAATCATTTTTTCTCAGCCAACCTCTTAGAAAGTAATGGATTCTAACATTATATCGCACAAGTGACAATAGAAGATTGATATCAGAAATTATACGTTCGGCCCGTTAGTAGGTAATATACACGAGATGTTTCTTAATTACTATAATTTTATTTGTGTTTGGTCTAAAATACTTTCAAAGCAACAGTCGATGTACTTTGATATATTCTAAATAAAATATTCAAAGAATTTGATTGTTTGTTGTTTTGTAGTTTTAATAAATTAGAATTTTTGAATTTGAATGTATTCCATACAACATTGTAAACATTATGGGTATGTTAGATAATTAGAAATATGATGTTGATAATTTGCAGATATCTATATCTATATCTATATATTATATAAAAGAAAGTCGTGTTAGTTACACCACTTATAACTCAAGAACGGCAGAACAGATTTGGCTGAAAATTGGTAGGGAGGTAGCTTAGAGCCAGGAGACGGACATAGGATACTTTTTATCCCGTTCGACAGCGTTCCCGTGTGACTTGACATGAAACGTCAGTCACTATAAAACGTGGTATAACAAAAAAGAATCAGACTCGGAATAACAAAACGCAAATGACAGCTATGTAATTGACGTATAATGACAGCTATGTAATCTACTATATAAAAATAAGTCGGGTTTTCCTTCCTGACGCTATAACTCCAGAACGCACGAACCGATTTCCACGGTTTTGCATTCGTTGGAAAGGTCTCGGGCTCGGTGAGGTTTATAGCAAAGAAAATTTAGGAAAAATTTCAACAGAAAAGCGGGAAAAATCTTTTTTCACATACAGCGCCATCTCTGATACATAGCATGTACTACAAACCAATATTTTAAGTAGATGGCGCCGGTGCGTGATAGGTAGTGGTAGGGGTAGATGTAGGGGTAGTGGTAGTGGTAGGGGTAGTGTTAGTGGTAGGTGTAGTGGTAGGGGTAGTGGTAGTGGTAGGGGTAGTGGTAGGGGTAGTGGTAGTGGTATTGGTAATGGTAGTGGTAGGGGTAGGGGTAGTGGTAGGGGTAGTGGTAGGGGTATTGGTAGGTGTAGTGTTAGTGGTAGGGGTAGGGGTAGTGGTATTGGTAATGGTAGGGGTAGGGGTAGTGGTAGAGGTAGGGGTAGTGGTAGGAGTAGTGGTAGGGGTAGTGGTAGGGGTAGTGTTAGTGGTAGGGGTAGTGGTAGTAGTAGGTGTAGTGGTATTGGTAGTGGTAGTTGTAGTCCACACACTTACATGAAGTTCTCCCAAAATATTCAGTAAAAATTATTTATATGGCAAAACAACGTTTGCCGGGTCAGCTAGTAGTCTTATAAAGATTAAATTAGTACCTAATTTGATCCAAAAGTCGTGACCCTACAAAGTGAAATACCTAAGTAAGTTATCCCGCAACCATCCAGGTTATTTCAATTTTGCTCGCCAGACAAAGTACTTTTAATAAGCCTGTACTTAGTAAGTACTTTTTATAATACCTGAATACGTTCATATCGCTTAGGTAACGTTTGAAGTTTTTATTCTGTCGGAGTGAATAGCAGCTCTGAATTGTACAGATATATGGAGTGAAGCTAATCATATAGAACCAATATAGAACCGTATTATGCGCTCCCTGCTAGTATCTAGTGGTTGGCAATATAAATTCCTTCGTGAAAGTTTTCGCTGAATTTATCGTGTTTTATGGAAACAAAATTATGATTTCGATGACGTCATTAATATTCGCTGTAGACCGTAGCGGACCTTTGCAAATAAATGAGTTTGTAACTCGTTGTTCTTTCGCGTAAAACATTTCAATTGTTTAACTTTTATGGCTGGTTTCGCATTTTGTAACTTTACTCTAATTATTTTGGAAACGAAGAAACTTTTTCTATTTCAGAATGACAGTAAAAAAAGTAATTTAAAACTAAATGAAACCAATAACATAACATTATTTTCCAGCAATTTTCCACAGATGACGTAGATAATTTTTTTTAAGATACTTCTTATGTAAGTAAGATAGCAAACGAGCTGCACCACCCATTCACCGTGACACCCGTGATAGATCCAAAAAGATACTTATATGAGTCTCGTTAAAAGCCTTTTACAGATGTGTTTCTACCATTGAGTACTAAGATGTCATGTGTGATGTTATGTCTAACAAAGTGTAGCCGAAAACAACACTTTGTTACGAACTATAAAATGCGATTTCCATCTTTTTTTTCTATTTAATTGAAAGGTAAAGAATAAAATATTATTCTTAGAAATATTTTGGAGGATCCAATAGCTTTTAACGATCCCACTTTAGATAACAACCAAGGCCGCCTACGATTGATCCAATTACTTTGAAACAATAATTTGTTGAAATTATTCTCTCAACATCAACATCGCTTCTCTTCCTTATTACTAAAGGAGGCAGGGATTAACACGCTGTATAGGCTGTATTTAAATTCATTCCTCGTACCGTGTTTGCTCAGCGTCGTTCGCTAAAAACAATCCTCTCGAATTGAAATTGTAATCTTTTCTGAGCCTGTTTGATCTTATTCTGCTTTCAAATTGAGTAATGTAGATATGTATGAGTTTAGGATAAATTTAAGGAAAAATTAATTTCTTTAAAGCTGGAAGCGGGTATTTGGTTAAGAGAAGTCGTGATAAATAGTGAGCAAGAGATGGCCCTACTATTATTACTACTAAACCTGTAATACTTCAAAGTTCTCTTCCGTACAAGTGGACAAGAAGACATCAGAAAACTACTGTATTCTGAAGACTAGTCGCAGTTGCGCATTTGCAGTTCAATTATTGTTTGTTGGATGTGAATTTTGGATTCATACATGGATATGGCAAAATGAATTAAATTTCTACAGTGTTTTATACTGGTCGCAGATTTAAAATGTCCGGTACATTTTCTCACACCGCAGTCTTACTTAAAAAAAAAACGATACACCTAAGAACATACCATGAACCAATTCAAATTTTCCACTTTCATAGCGTTCAACGACCGCTAGATAAAAGATCGTTGATACCGGCTATCACATAAAAGAAGTGCAATTATACAGAAGCAGCATCGCATGCAAAATTGATGCGCGATAAATCACACTCGGCAGAGAAACGGAGGCGGCAATAATTAGGAAAGTGACGGGCAATTACTACGTCTGCGGTCTGCGCGCGACTGCGGTGCGTACGTGTATCAGAGATCACGAAAACATACTTTTATGAGTGAGGTTCAAATAGTCCGTAAGTATTTTACCTTAAAAACATTATTTTATGTGTAAAATTATCATATGGTTTGCGTAGTGAGGAGGGCTGGGTGGCAGCACTGACGTCACACTAAGCGGTATGCCTTAAAGAAGATTCACTGCTGGTGCCTGAGTAGTTAGTAGAGCATGCATGGTACTTATGAGAAAGACGTATTATTCGAATTCTACCTGTGAATTATTACATTCGTAATGGTATTGATGGGAATTATATAACACTAGTGGACGCCCGCAGCTTCGCTCGCGTAGAATTAGACCCATTAACGACGTCTACCCGTCTAACGACTTCAAAAACGGCAAAGTTTCATACTAACTTTGCACCCCCGTTTTACCCCCTTAGGGGGTGAATTTTCAAAAATCCTTTCTTAGTGCTCCCCTACGTTATAAAAGGAACCCCTGTGCAAAATTTCAAGTTTCTAGCCCTTATAGTTTAGGCCCTGCGTTGATATGTCAGTCAGTCAGTCAGTCAGTCACCTTCTCCTTTTATATATATAGATACACAACACCACATTTAAGTTCGAGCTTAGGTTACTCGTCAGCCATTGATCAAGCAACAGTTTGTCGAAACCTCGGGAGCTTACGCGCTTAACTTAGCTCTACTGGCTCTACTAATAACTCTGGCCGGCCAGCTCCAGATAAATTGAGATTCTAGGTTGCATGCATAATAACTACCCAAATTTTACGTATATGTCTGATATGTGTGAAACAGGTTAGTAGTACACATTCGTAAGTGATTAAGACTGCCAAGCCTCGGTCTCAAGTGTAATGAGGCAGGGGGCACTTACTCGTGTATATTTGTTAAACAAATATCCGACTTCGAAGCCTTGGTGTAAAATTATTGTATTTCCAGTGTGTCTCCGATGGTTAACACATTTAATATTAGCATAAAATTTACGAACGAGTAATAATATAAAGTACAATTGCGGACATCAAAAGAAATAAAATCATTTTGAATGATGGCACATTCTAAAACTGGCAATATGTGAACATACTACTACCACATTGAAACAATCTATTGTCGTACTATTGAAACGATAGATTTTTGATGTTTGCACATCTGCAGGCCAAAGAGGGCAGAACCCCAAACGATTCTTTATTACGTGCCTGGCGGACAGAACCATTTGTTTCTGTCTGTTCATTGACACGCTCCTATTCTTCAACTTGATGATTTGATTTTCATTCGTGCAGTGATAAAATTAGTAAATTCACGTCTCAGTAACGGTAAACCATCTATCTCACAATCAACTCTTGATTGGGGTCGTTCAAGTGGTTTAATACAGTCATACTCGTACATCTGTAATTATATCTTGCTTTACATTTCAGTCTTTCGCAGTGGCTTTGCTCACTTTGAAGGAAAGCTTAAGATTGCTTGCAATTTCGGTTCACCACCGAGATTTACAGCTTAAGGACGAGTAAAGGTAATGAAATCGAGATTTTCTTTTGTAGTTCTTTCCTTCCTTGTTTTATCATATTGAAAATAAATTACCGTACACATTCCATACGAATTTTCTTTTCCTATCGATTTAATTAGGTGCGGCTTTATTCAACAGTAAATTCATTAATAGCTCTGTGGAGAGTCACTGAGGTTGAAACTCGACTCGAAAGTTCTAAAGCTTTGGGTTGATTACGAAGGTTCTCAAGTGTACCATATTACAGTTTTAATTTCTGTTCTCCTCGGCATATCTAGCTAGAATTCGCAGCGAGGGCAAAAATCATTAACTGACTGTGGATTTTGAAACGCATGCTTTTTTTAACATGCCAGTGAAACGCATTTTAATCTTTAACAATATCCAATAAATAAATTTAATCTAATGGAAGAAACACTTAAAGGGATGAGGCTATAAAACTTTTGACGTAAGACTTACGAGTAGATCAGGCTCCTTATCTGCGGTAGGTATAAAAACGTACAAAAATCAAGTTTTATACACTCAAGTTCGTTTGTGTTGTAAGTTAAATTGAGTTACAACACAAACGAACTGGGATTCAGAAGCCTCGTCTAACTAGAAGTTACGTGCAGTACATTTGGCATGTGTTCAGGTTACTTTATTCGCCTTCATTTATACTCGTCAACGCCAATTAGCGAACGTTCAGTTGAAGGAAGGAAAGGAAAGGTAAAGCAGTTAATTGAGTCCCTGAAATTCTCTTGAACATTCATTTCATTTATGTTGTAATTTTCTCTGATGACTAATATACTTGTAATAAAGCCTTTTTAATGTTTGGTAATTGCAAGGTATTCTATATGGATACTTAAAGCTTTTTTTGATTGTCAGAATTTTCACAAGGAAAATATTTACCTAACTTGGCAACATTTAATAAAGTCTTTTTAAATAATAAAGATTAAGACCGTTTAACGCAAGGTTAGGATGTGATCTTTTCATGTTGCGGATTGTCAGTAGCTCTGAAGGTGAACAAAATAATTAATACTACAATCTACACTGACTAGTGTGGTATGTTGTTATTGTGTTGAAAATAGTAACAAATGCGTCGGGGATGAGGCTGCAGCAAATATATATTACTGTACGGTTTGTTACAGAGGTGATGGTGACGTACCGGCGCGGCCTGCCGGTGATCACGGTGCCGCTGCCGTCGCGCCGCGAGCGCTGTCGCTTCACGCTGCGGCCCGTCTCGCAGACCGTGGGGGACCTGCTAGAACAGGTAAGACGATACAGAGGTAATGGTACCGGTGCAGCGGTGCAGCCTGCCGGTGATTACTATACCGCTGTTTGCCGGTTTTAACAGGGGTAGATATATTGTACGCTATATTTTGGCAAGATCTACTAGGATAGGTGATAAACTGCCCAGCAGCGCGCCGCTCAGCGGACCAGAAAAGTTAGATAACATGATTTGTTCGTTTAATTTAGATGATACACTTACTTTGAAACGGTTAGAGAAAAGAAAAACATTTCATTTCATCAAAAATCATTTTCTTAAGTCGGCCGATCTGCTATCGCGTACACGAGTGATACAAACAGCCTGTGTGCAGATGCAGACTTCGCCTCGTTCAATCTAACATTTCGGAGTGCACGAATATTGACGTACGACGTTCTTATAGCTACATCAAATATCATTGGGTGCATCTCTATATTGTGTGTTGCCAATAAATTTCCAGGTGAAGAAAGAGGACCGCGGCGTGGAGCGCGCGGCGGCGCTGGCGGCGGACGAGCGCGTGCGCATCGCCGCCAGCGACACGGTGGAGTCGCTGCTCGAGAACGACTTCAGGCTGCTCATCAACGACACCGAGTACTACGTGAAGAGCCCCGCGCAGGTGCGTACACGCAATCGCTGTGGGTAGAAGTAGAGTTACGAGTATATACCGCGTGGTATACGCTCAGATATACGACTATGTATGAAGTTCCGCGGCTAGAGAGAAATAGTTGGTACCATGGTACCGTATACCCATAACCATACCCCGAATACCCAATTCGGTATTGTTTCGGTAGTTTGACGTAACTTATTTCGCCGGTCGACGCAACGCTGGAACGAAATCATTATAATACTTGAGCTCAGCGAAATATTTCGGGGTTTTTATTGTGCTCGCACGAACGCGCTGTAATTGGAGAACCTTTGGAAATAAAGAGATGGAACACATTACTGAAAGTCAGTTTAAAAGGAAATTAAATGTATGAGAGTCCATCATTATCACGGTTACATCTACGAAATTACATTGATAATTCTTATTCGTTAGTAAACGCTAATGTATAACAAGATAGCTTAGCTTAGCCTTTCCAAGGGCCGAAGCAAAGCTACGTAGATATTTCGGCCATAACAAATAATTGGTCTTAAAATGTAATGTAAAATGTTTGTTATTTACGATCGTCTACAGTTTGCAGCTCATTGAACTTTCAACAGCTAGTCGAAATCGTTTTGCGTTAGAAAACAGATAATATATTATAGCAGAACTGAATTCAGAGAAGATAATATGAAGTCATGAAAGATTTATTTCAGGCTAATATCTGAATTATAGCCCTCTTATACCAGGGTTAAAATTGTCAAATGTAAAAAGTGTACCCTGTAGATGATGTGCACTTATATCCCACTATCCAATATGGAATTGTGTTGGATCGTGCAGTAAAAATAAACACCAATCATTTTAGCGACGACCCTAATTGCTTTTTATTTTTTGTACAATTTGTTTTCATCATTTGACGTTTGTAGACCGAAGGCTGTTCAGTTTTATACTGAGCCTTTTCCAGTTAACTATAATGTTACTCTTGTAAACTCTTGTTTAAATTGATCAGTTTATCTCGTACCTACATTAAAAGGATCTCTGATTTTCATAAAATATCTAATAGGTAAGTAAGTATTTTCAGGCTAAAGTAATCTGGCAAGACTTACATTAGGTACCTACTTAAATTTATGAGCCAAAATTATTATTTTTCTCATTCAATTCATTTCAGTTTCTTAAACCTTGCGTTTTTAGGGTTTCGGAGGCTTTAAATCCACTGGGCTGTTAATCCAATGTTAATTTAATTTCAAAGGGAGCCCTACAAATATGCCTCCCGTGTCTGTTTGTCTATCTGTCACAAGGCTCTATCTTTTAAACGGAAATCGATAGACACCTGAAATATCCAAAGAATGCGTGTGTCACAATACAATCACCTAATACATTGGCATAATTTGATTAATGATATCGCGTATCTATAAAACTTAAAACTTACGTATATAAGTTTAGGCAAGTAGGTTGCTACCTACTCGTTTTAAAAATCTTCAAAGATACTACTTATACATATATGCAAAGTCGTGAACATTTAACACCTTGTTCAATAAATACTTAGCGGCTGGCTTGCGGCCAATCGGCCAAACATTCGGCCAATACTCGGACAAGATAGGGTTGATTAGATTAGCCTGACATCGCCAATCCCGAGCCTTTGTATGCCCTCGAATCCAATTTTCTTTGTTATCTACAATCGAGCAGTGGATTTTCTTGATTATACCTTTATTTCTTGAACTGTGGTCTAAATCTGGAATTGTCTAGCCGACCTGGTTCTAGTGCTTTACATTATGCGGTACATATTATATTTAATATGTATTTTATCATGTAATCTATGTTGGATTTAGTGTTAAAGTTCCACCACACAAAGTTACACCACAAAAATACATAAATAAGAAGTTAGACACGAAACACACGTTTGTAGCCAAACCAAAACGCCATATTATCGCTCTAGGAGCTAAGTATAAAATAGAGTATAGAACTATTCATGATTTATTTCTATTATGATAAAACCTTCATTATAATTTTTACAACTAACATAATTATAATCTTTATGATCCCTAACTTGACACAATAACCGATGATTATTATTATATGGCTAAATAGGTACCTACCTTTAAACTACCTGTGAGCCAAAAGTCAGCTTTGTGTAAACTTTAGATTTTATAAAAACGTTTTGGTTTTGACCTTACGATTGTTGTACTGACCAGGAGCGTCTAAACTCGGAAGAGATCACAAGGCTCAGCGACGTGCGCAACCTGGTCAACCAGCTGTACGAGGCGCTGAACGTACGCGAGCACCAGATCCGCAAGGAGCGCGAGCTGCGCGCGCAACTGGAGAAGCTGTCTGTAGAGCTGCAGCCCTTGGAAGAGGTAAGGCTCTGCGCAAACGGGCCACCGACCACAGCCACCGGTGGCCAGCGACAGCCACTTAACATAAACTTTCTCATATTTTGTATAGACGCGCCGCACACGTGTGGCCGGTGGCGGCCACCAAAAGTTGTATGTTAAGTGTCTGTCGCTGGCCACCGGTGGCTGTGGTCGGTGGCCCGTTTGCGTAGAGCCTAAGAGATACGAACCGTTTTTGAAGTGAAACTTCTTTAGGCGCATGAGGGTAAAACTTTTACGGATGAAGCGGATGTGACGCAATAATGCGTCACGCATCATGCAACATTCGTGACGAAGAAGAGGATGAGCGATAGAGAGAAAGTGAGATAGAGCGAACGTCGCACAGTGACATAGGGCGAGAGGACAAGACTTTCAAATGAATATTTATATTTATTCTTTTTTGTGTATATTTGAATATTTCGCCAAAGAAGTTTCACTTCTGACATGTGTACTTTGTACGCACGCACTTTTTATTTTTTTGTTTAACGAGTGGGAATCCTTGAAAAGGTACCCGGACGTCGTGGGAGCGACGCCGTTATGTGGGACTTTCACCCACTAAAAAGCTCGGTGGCCTACTCCGGCGCTACAGGAGGGCTCCGGAATCTCGTGTAGAACGCGCCGGTCTCCTCCGGCGCTGCGCCCAAGACGTGCTCTTCCCGGTTTACACAACGCTGTACAGCCACAAACAGCGTCGTCTTCCCCGGGGTCACATGATGGACGATTCGAGCTCCCACTCTCACCGCTCGCAACCCCAGAAGTCCCCTTTTAGTCGCCTTTACGACAGGCAGGGGCTACCGTAGCACTATTTTGGTCCCGAGCTACAGGGACGAAGAGATACGAAACTAGTAATAGCTTGTAACGTCCATAGCCCAATGGCTCGCGTCGATTCGATGTGACAGAGTCAAGCGATAGGCGCGGTAGGTTTGTAGATGGGTGACTCTTACTACCGTAAGGTGGCTCTTACTACCGTACATGCTAGGCAGGGGCTATCGTGGCTCTATCTGGTCCCGAGCCACAGCAACTATAGTCATGTAAATTAATTGACAAAATTTTTTGTTTTTTTTTTTTAAGCTTTTTATAACCTTTTATTTTCGTGCATTGTCATCGGAACCAATTATGTGTGCCGAATTTCAGCTCGATAGCTTCAGTGGAAGTGGGTGAAATATTGATTGCAAAATTCCAGGACATACACATACATACATACGAGTGAAGTTAAATAAAAGCTTTTAGTAATAGTAAATATTGATTTGTGATTCCAGAAACGCATGTCCCTGGAAGTGGAGACGACGCGCCGCACGTCAGCGCTGACGTGGTTCGGGCTGGGGCTGATGGGCGTGCAGTTCGGCGTGCTGGCGCGGCTCACCTGGTGGGAGTACTCCTGGGACATCATGGAGCCGGTCACCTACTTCGTCACCTACGGCACCGCCATGGCTGCCTACGCTTACTTCGTGTTGACTAAACAGGTAATTAAGCGTCCATAGCCCAACTAGTGGACGCCCGCAGCTTCGCTCGCGTAGAATCAGACCCATTAACGACGTCTGCCCGCGTTCGGGTTGCCCACTTGACTTCAAAAACGGCAAAGTTTCATACTAACTTTGCACCCCCGTTTTACCCCCTTAGGGGGTGAATTTTCAAAAATCCTTTCTTAGTGCTCCCCTACGTTATAAAAGGAACCCTTGTGCAAAATTTCAAGTTTCTAGCCCTTATAGTTTAGGCCCTGCTTTGATATGTCAGTCAGTCAGTCAGTCAGTCAGTCACCTTCTCCTTTTATATATATAGATAGGCTCCATAGTCCATAGGCTCGCGTTGTTTCAATGTGATCGAAAGTGTTAAGCAACTCGTCTAACTCTTCGCGTTCGCGGTCGGTTTGTAGATGGGTGACCGCTGGTGGCAAAATTTCATGGACGCTACCGTACTTCGGAGGGCACGTAAAGCCGTCGGTCCCGGTTGTTTTCAATGGTGGAAACAGTCGTTAAGCCTTGTCGAAGACCTTCGGGTGGCTTGAAAACATTCGACACTGGGTTGGCCACTAACCCCTCCACCAATCCGCATTGGAGCAGCGTGGTGGAGTATGCTCTAGACTTCCCGCAGCAGTGTCCGTGGGGGAGACCCGTGCCCAGCAATGGGACGTCTATGGGTCGCAGCAGCGAAAACAGGAAGTAATTTTTTTAAATTGAAATTTAAGTGTAGTGTAATTATCATTATTTTTAAATTTAAAATTAGTGCAGGCAGGTAGCCTTATTCAGGAATAAGGCAGGGTGCGCTAGATATTTAAAAAATTCTATAATAATGTTTCCAGGAATACGTGTTGCCAGACGTCAAGGACCGCCAGCATCTGCTGACGCTGCACAAGAAGGCGAAAAAGATCGGCCTCGACATCAACCAGTACAACTACCTCAAGGACGAGGTAATTCTTTCATCTTATTGCCTTACTAGCTTTTACCCGCGGCTCCGCCCGCGTGGTTAAAGGGAATTAACAATGCCATCTATTAACAACATCCGGAACTAAATATCTAGCAAATAACAAAACATCGATATCTTCCCATGAGGATGTTTTACCGCGGTAAAAAGTAGCCTACGTCACTCTCCACCCTCCTCACTATCTCCATACACAAAAACCATACCATATAATAGCTTCGTTGCGACGTGATAGCCGGACAAACAAACAAACAAACACACTTTCACATTTATAATATTAGCATGGATTTTCTGCAACTAAATGTTGTAGCCAGGGCCGATTTCGATTCAGAATTTAGTTAATTCCAATTAGCGACGATGTACTCGTTAATGTTAAAAATACCAAACTTTGACATTATTTCGATTGAACCAAAATATCTCAAACTAGTGGACGCCCAGCAGCTTCGCTCGCGTGGAATTAGACATGACAATAGTTTCTTTTACTCCTATTAATATAATAATAATAATATAGCCTGTGTCACTCAGTGAAGATGCAGCTTTCTAATGGTGAAAGAATTTTTGAAATCGGTCCTGTAGTTTTTGTGTGAAAACATTACAAACAAATGTTTCCTCTTTATAATATTAGTATAAAAGAGTCAGAATTTAGCAGCTGCTTCAATTTTTTCTTTTTTGTCCGTCTATATTATAAAAAAAATCGTGTATGGTATGGTATGCTTGTTCTGCTTCCAGATCGACAAGGTCCAGAAGGACCTGACCCGCCTGCGGGACCCCCTCAACATCCACCTGCCGGCCGAGTACCGGGCCAAGCAGGAGCTGGACCGGCGCTCCCCTCTCACCAAGATCAAGGACATGCTCGAGGAGACCACCAAGAAAATGAAGATCACGTAATGACTGCTAGATGACGGGTAATTGCAGATTTTTTAATATGTCTATTAATTGCGTAATTAGTTATTAGTAACTATCAACAAGTCTTCTTTACTCTCAAATATAATTCGAGATCAAATATGTAAAGACTAGCTTTTACCCGCGGCTCCGCCCGCGTGGGAAAAGGGAATTAACAATGCCATCTATCAACAACATCCGGAACTAAATATGTAGCAAATAACAAAACATCGATATCATCCCATGGGGATGTTTTACCGCGGTAAAAAGTAGCCAACGTCACTCTCCACCCTCCTCACTATCTCCACACACAAAAACCATACCATATAATAGCTTCGTTGCGATGTGAAAGCCGGACAAACAAAACAAACACACTTTCACATTTATGGATTAGTATGGATTTACGAATCAGCAAAGGCATTTCGTACTGTATGCGTACCTACTCTGATTATGTACAAGTTGGGGAGAAAGTGTAGGTCTGAAAAAAATTCGGAGGCGATACCTGAGCATGGGGTATTAGTGTGGGGAACATAATACGGCTGAAGAACTAATCAGCGCTTACGACTGACAAAACGAAACCATAAATTTTGACTACTATTCAAGGTCGGAGCTTCACTTCCGTGCCGCTAACTGTACTTGCTTACTCAGTTGCTGGCGTCGTAGGTCGTATAAACTTAAGGCATTTATTGAATTTGGTGCATAGTTAATTAATCTGCAATTACGACGATGATCTAAAATAGTATAGATATGACCCTGTTATGTTTAACTAGAAAAGAGCTTGTTATAAATGTATAACAGTGGCAATTATTTGCTTTTTAGGATTCTGGTAAACGCTGCATTATATGACATTATTTTTAATGTGGACACGTCCATTATTATTTATTGGAGACAAAATATCAATTGGTCGTTCTGAATCTAATGACAATTTACCGTGAGCGGATATTAAGAATGGTGTTAAGACATGTTTTAAGCTCGTTTATATTGCTTTTGAAACTGAATAATTTATTTGCGAATGTAATTCAAAGTATTTATGTAAACGTATGTTACAAATTACAGTCGACATGGTGTTTAATGATCAATTGAACCGCGTATGTCTAATGACGCTTTTTATGTAGGTAGGTAACATTTTCACATTATATGTACCAACATTTAATGTGAAAATGTTGTGAATCAATTTATCAGATTTGATATGAAAAATGTTATTTTATCCTTTATATGTCGCTGCAATTGCTTTGTTAGTTGGAGTCTGGAATGCCCAGTGCCTTCATCATATTGCAACCTGTGACACAACACAGCACAAAATTGAGCACTGTTAATAGATGATTAATATTAATTAAAAATCACTTAGTTAGTAATAACGCAAATTCATCATATACAACAGTATACCTCGTTTCAGTCTGTAGCGCATTGTGTATATATGTAATGAATATTGTTATCCATTATTAGAATGTAATTGTGTAAAAAAAATCCAATGATTTTACACCTAGATAATACATCAATTTTTTGATTCGTACTATATATTGTAGTCCTCAATTATTTAATTATTTTTATCTTTTGAAATTGTTGGTTTAAACTAGATGTAAATTTATATAAATATTATTTCAAATCATAAATAATTTTTGACTATAATACTTTTAAGAAGAATTTTATTTTTACTCTTGTTGTCCTTAGCGAATACACTTTATTCGAATGTGATCAAAGTACTCCTATGAATCTACTATGTTGTGCCAAGAGCTGTTAAATATTGTAAAATATAAAATTATTTACATGGAATTGAGAATGTTGGGTCAAATTAATTAACAACTTATTAATAAGTAAAAATAAATATTTAAAAATATTAGATAAGATATTTAAAAATAGAAGAAAAATATTCATTAGAATTATAAAAAAGCGGCCAAGTGCGAGTCGGACTCGCCCATGAAGGGTTCCGTAGCAGCAAGTAACATAATATAATAGTTCTTGTAGTTCGTTGTAACTTTGATCGATGTTTTAATAATAGTGTATTTTTTTAAATTAAAACTAGTTATTATTTACTAGGTCTCGTTCAAACCAATTTTCGGTGGAAGTTTGCATGGTAATGTACAGTACGAGTACATCATATATATTTTTTAGTTTTATCATTCTTTTATTTAAAATTTACAAGGGGGGGGACACATTTTACCACTTTGGAAGTGTCTCTCGCGCAAACTATTCAGTTTAGAAAAAAAATGATATTAAAAACCACAATATCATTTTTTAAGACCTATCCATAGATAGGTGTGGGGTATACATACCCATACGTGTGGGGTATACATGTCTTTGATGAAAAAATTTTTTTTGAGTTTCAGTTCTAAGTATGGGGAACCCCCAAAATTTATTGTTTTTATTCTATTTTTGTATAAAAATCTTAATGCGGTTCACAGAATACATCTACTTACTAAGTTTCAACAGTATAGTTCTTATAGTTTCGGAAAAAGTTACTGTGACATACGGACGGACAGACAGACAATGTCAAGACATGACGAATCCATAAGGGTTCCGTTTTTTGCCATTTGGCTACGGAACCCTAAAAATACAAAGATTCATGTTAAATTATGATTGAAAATTGTTACTTGTGTTTCTGTGGTAAGTTCATTAAGTACTGGATTTATGAAATTTAAATGTTCATTATTAAATGGAAAAGTGATGTATTTAATTTTGCTACCGTTAGTTGGTAAAGGGTAATTAATTATTTTTAAAACTATTAAACTTTACTTTTATATAGTAAAAAATTATTAAAATGTTAACATTCGTATGCGTTTTGCACGCATGAGGCTCAATGTTTCTTGCCATGGACACTGACTGACCAACATTACTCAATTCTAGGTAATAAAAAAAACTGTTTAGTAAATACATTTAATATAATGTAGTAGATAATTAGTTATTTATTCTAGTCCATCCTATGAATTTCGATACAACCACTATACTTGGTTATTTGATCGGTTCCTTTTGCTTGCCTGAAATTTGAATGATTAAACCTGGCTGATTAATCATAAAAAAGTAATATTAATTTTGACTGCAGGTCCTATGTATACTATGTTTCATGTTTAAATGAAAAGCGGGTAATTTCCTTTATATAAACGTGTTATTTAATTATTCAATAAATTTTATTAACAATATTTTTGAATTCATTTAAATGTTGAAAATGTAAAACTATGTAATAAGAAAATATTTTTATATTCCTATATTAGTTACATCATCCTTGACAAGTCTAGCATAAAATCTCTTTTGGTTGTAGGTAAGTAAATAAGTTGTTTGATTTGTTGTGGATTTTGGTTTATTTGCTCAAATATTCTCATGTTAACTTTGAGATTGTAACAATATTATGGCCAAAGATTTATTTCGTTAATTAAGCTAATCTACCCATAATTACAAAAAACAATTTCAATACAATATAGAAGCCGCGAAAAAACTGGTTATGTTTGCAATCTCGAAGAATAAGCTTATTTAATAGATGTGTAATGTTTATGACGTGCTAGTAAAGTAAAACAAGCACAAAGTAAGCTTCGACAGCTTGTATTTAGCAGTTATTATAAACATTTTCATCTCAATATAATTATGTTATTATATTATATAAATTTAACTTTGATTTTGTGCGCTATGTTGATATTTCTGATTTACATTAAAATATATACATTGAACAGTTTTTCAGTAACTAACAGTTTATATTATTACTAATAAATCCCCAAGTAGCAAAATGAGGTTGTGTTGGGTAGTTACAATAATTATTTTTTGTAAATTATACTTAAAATACCTTTAATATACATTTATTTAAGATGTATGTGCAAATGCCGGCCTTCTACGGACCCTTAATCAGCCCCATATGTTAAATTTTTCATTACATATATTTTTTCAAAAATTAATATACTTTGAATATTCTCTTAAACTAATTTTTTTATTATTATATTGTTTATTTATTATTAATTAAATTGTTTATTGATATTCTCAAACTAATTGTTACCGGTTGTATTTAATATTGTTCGTATACTAGGTATATAGGATAGTAATTGCCTAAAAATTTTGATTAAATTAATAAACAGTTACAATGATCACGCAGTGGGATTAAGTAATGGCTGTGAAATAAATTTTAATAAGTCATTTTCAGCCCTCTTTTGAAGCTAACAAACATTTTTTTATATTGTTAGCTATAACTATAGTTAAGTAAGTAGGACTCGTAAATTAATAAGCATCTAGGTCTATAGATATGCTCTACCAATTCGCATAGTCTTAGGATATATAATTCGCGGATTAGCATAATATATTCAATCAATTTGATTAAACTTCAGCTTTCAAACTAATTTGACTGGATTCAGGCGCCGATAATATTCATTGGTTACTTAGAAAAATATCTATTCCCTTGCACTAGATCTATGTACTTTTTAAATAGTTGCGCATGTATATAAATGTTCTCTACTGTCTATTGCTATTAAATAAAAGCTGTTATCTAATGTAGGGTGTACCATAGAGCCTAAACTATGACATGGTCTGAATTTATGTAAATACTAGTGGACGCCCGCAGCTTCGCTCGCGTAGAATTAGACCCATTAACGACGTCTACCCGTCTAAAGACTTCAAAAACGGCAAAGTTTCATACTAACTTTGCACCCCCGTTTTACCCCCTTAGGGGGTGAATTTTCAGAAATCCTTTCTTAGTGCTCCCCTACATTATAAAAGGAACCCCTGTGCAAAATTTCAAGTTTCTAGCCCTTATAGTTTAGGCCCTGCGTTGATATGTCAGTCAGTCAGTCAGTCAGTCAGTCAATCAGTCAGTCAGTCAGTCAGTCAGTCAGTCACCTTCTCCTTTTATATATATAGATTTTCTACTACTCACGCACATGTATTTACGCTCGAAAGCTTTCTCTTGTGATTTGCTATTTGCCTTCTAATAACGCGTATCTTATGTATCCTTAGATACTAATATTAAGAAGATATTATAAATTTAAATAAGTATTAGGTACTAAGACGGAGCAAAGCTTTTGTTGCTGTCCAAATATTTATTTACTGTAGTAGTCAAGAAATTAGGGAATTATTTTGAAAATATACTTTTTATTATAATTAAACAGTTACTATGTAAGTACGTAAATGTTTTGGAATAGGTATTTATTTTTACAAGCTTCTTACACTTATTTTAGAATTTAAAGATATGTTATTAAATAAATGTTTTACTTGAAAAAATACGGGCGTAGAGCGTTAAAAATGGTGGGTTAGTTTGTATTTTGAAAGGTAATGAAATGCCGACACTCTATAATTTCCTGTTTTATCTATCTCTCTTATATGTATGTATCTTTACTCTATTTTGACTGATTCCCATTATTTATTGGCTTATAAAGGATTTATAAGGCATAACATGCTTTTATAAGTTTTATAACTATCAAACCTTCTGTAATATCTATGTGATAAGAATTTATATAATTAGACACAATTTCTAACAATCTCGCATGTAGTTAGGTAGGTACGTATTTATAACAATATCTCCCTATTATTATATTTAGGCCTATAATTATTTAGCCACTTATAAACTTTCCTCATAATCACACATGAAAATGCCAAATTATCCTTCCAGTTGAATTCTTGCGTCGTCTTATTGACTTTGTTACACTTAGATACTCATATTGAAATAAGTCGCTTCAATGTGATGTTTGCAGAATCTATGAGAATTAATAATGACATTTCATACATTTTTCCATGTTAAAAATTATCAACATTAGTTAAACCTACTAGTTTTACTATTTTTAGATAAAAGTTGCGTTATATTCATAACAATTATATAAATGAAAACAGTTATATCCTGATATAAGTCCGACAATTTACAATTAGTAGGCAGCACCAATTTCTTTGGTTGTACCCAGTATGCAAATTACTCACATACAAACAATGCATTAATTCAAGATGTGCCGACTTCTTCTTTATAGGTAGAAACTCTGTTTCAAGTTGTTTAGATCCAAATCATTCTACATTTTTGAAGTGAAACTTCTTTAGGCGCATGAGGGTAAATTTTTTTACGGATGAAATGGAAATGCGTCACGCAGCATGCAACGTTCGATGAAACGGAAATGCGTCACGCAGCATGCAACGTTCGTGACGAAGAAGAGTATGGGCGATAGAGAGAAAGTGAGATAGAGCGAACGTTTATAATAAAACAACAAGACTTTCAAATGAATATTCATATTTATTCTTTTTTTGTGTATATTTGAATATTTCGCCAAAGAAGTTTCACTTCTGACATGTGTACTTTGTACGCACGCACTTTTTTCGTTTCTAATTTCCAACGGCTATGTCAACGGAATATAAAATAATATGCGGTCATGGAAGAGACTTATTCGGCATCAGTTCCATGCGTATCTAATAAAAATAGTCCATGCCTTGAATGTTCTAGTGGATCTAACACACGTATATTTATTTTCGATATTTTCTTAAAATTAATGGCGTTTAAAAGAAGAAGAAATACATGATGTCAAAAATCTTTCAGCAATCAGCATTCATCACATTGTAGCCGATATTAATTTACTGATTATGGAGCGATGGAACAGAAGCGAAGGATTTAAACTAATACACCCACAGTAGAAACATTGGTTATTACAATTTAATTGTTGCCGACATTTCTTTACTTCGCCAATGTTGATATAATGTTACATATTTTGGTAGAGTTGTAAATAATAACTTTATTGTAAATCCTAAGGCTTTCTCCAATGCACAATTTTCATAATGTACGGTCGTTTCGTTTGGAGCTGGAATACCCAATGTTCCTACTGTTACTAATCAGGCTAACTCCTTAACAGTTTGGTACTGTTTTGCATTTTGTTAATATTTACAGTCGTGTTCGAATAAATTTTTAAAAAATATTACGTGTCTTTTATTGAGGGATTCACATTTACAAGACGTCCTATTCGCACAAAAATAACACGAAACTATCCTGTTTCAATCAAACACAGCCTGGTTTCTAATTTATTTATTGTCTTAGTTAAATAAGTAAACATAAATAAGTGAGTGTTATTATATTGGTGTTGTAATTGTTCAAAATCTATGATTTTTTGTCATTCTCAAGTGCTTCTGAAGGCGAGATAGGTTTCGATCCGAAAGTAACACGAAACTATCCTGTTTCAATCAAACACAGCCTGGTTTCTAATTTATTTATTGTCTTAGTTAAATAAGTAAACATGAATAAGTTAGTGTAATATTGGTGTTTTAGTTGTTCAAAATTTATGATTTTTTGTCATTCTCAAGAGCTTCTGAAGGCGATATAGGTTTCGATCCGAAAGGATACAGGTCGATACTCTGGACGTGAGCCCTAACAGATACTCCGGGGGGGATACCGAAGTAGTCCTGCCCTATATTCTTAATGATAGTCGTGCCAGGCTTAGTGTGTTTGATATCGAATCCTGCAGCAAACTCTGGTGTGCTACCGCCATTGCCGGCGTCATAGTCTCTGTCCTCATATGTCGGTCCCTGCGAAGGTTTTAGCGGTACGTACGGTTTCTTCGTGGGCCTATAAGGTTTGATGTTCGGACGCCCTGGTTTGCCTGTAAGTTGTAATCATTACTAAGTTCTGTGCTCTCGCGGTGCTTGGTGCCTTGAGGTGTTGGTGTAATAAAAACCAGGTTGTCGGTGTAATAACATTTATTGCAATTAAGCAATCGTTCAAGATTTTTCCAAACAAGTGCATACTCGATCTTACTGTGCATTGATTGAGACTTGTGATCTTGTTTTAATGACTTTGAAATTGGTGCTCGGTATCAGTCAAATAATATCAGAACATGTTTCTTCTGGAGGAAGAATTGTTTTAGCAGTTAGATTCATCGGTATCGACGTGATATTTATCGAATGAAACGATTGAAATGTTCACTAGTTACAACAAGATCACTAACGTCAATCGTATCCAATCATCCGTGCTATGCATCACCTGGTCCTTTGGTGGGATTAGGGCTTCCGAAATTGGAGACATCCTCATCGACATAGCCTACGTCTTCACTCTCAGATTGTTGGGTGAATGTGGGGCTCTGGTATCCCTCCGGGGGGCCGTCGTCGGTGTCAGGGGGACCTGAACCTGCAGGGTCGGGTCTGTCCGGATCAGAAGCGGGGAAAGGCGGTGGTTTGACGTGGCCTGATGCCGCCGTACCCTCGGGCCCTGGAAGATGAAACAGGTGAATCTTCCGAACATTACTTCCAGCGGAACTAAGAATTCTTATTGTAGGTAGTCTGCCA
The DNA here is from genome assembly GCA_944567765.1 of Carterocephalus palaemon. Lineage (NCBI taxonomy): Eukaryota > Metazoa > Arthropoda > Insecta > Lepidoptera > Hesperiidae > Carterocephalus > Carterocephalus palaemon. Next base: position 3,528,233 of record OX155643.1, on the reverse strand, counting down.
TTGTTGTTTAAGAGTTAATGTTGAAGTACATCAAATATTCTATCACTTGTGTAACCGGCATTTAATAGTTTCGGTAGGAGATTATTAGGTATTGGTTTTAAACTCAATTTTAATTGATTTATCTTATGATTAAAATGAAATAGCTACCCTTATGATACAGATCTATATCTACCACTCGTTACGAACAAGTTCCTATATCCAATTATTAGTATTTTCAGAAGGTAGAATCCAACCATACGCTATCCTCAATGGCATCAGAATCATCAAAACAATCATTTTTAGGCTGGCGAACTATTGATAGGTCAGGGATGGTGAACCTTTACGTATCGACGTGCCATAAAGAAAAGTTTTATCAGGTCATAGACGTGCCATTAAATAATTACCTCTGTGTCTGTAGTACATAATGAACTTTGTGATTGATATTAGGGACGTGCCCAATATATTGTGTCGCGTGCCACTCGGCATATGAGTAGCCCACATAACTGACCAAGTCAAGATTAGCATACTCGATAACGTACTTAACTTACATAAGTCTGGTCTTGCTGCTGAGTTTTAAACACGGACTTGCCACTGGGCTACCACCGCTGTACTCACTTACCTTTAAAAACATCTTCGCTGGCGGTATCGTCAGGGGAATAGGAGGGTCCCGGCGCGCCCCCGGTGGCCCCGTTGACGAAGGTAGGGTCGTATGCGCTGGGTATGGTGGGGAAGTACGGCGGGATGAACGGGTCGTTGCTGTTCTTCACGATCCGGTAGCCGATGCCCGGCCCGGCTATGTAGTGCACCGTTCTGGAATAATTAGGGTTGATAAGAAACTGATCTAGGAAAAATATCTTAATTTATATATTTCTTGTGTACGTGTGTATGACAGTGAACTACTCCTAAACGGCTGGATAGATGTTGATGTAATTTTGGGTGTGTGTTCAAGGGGATTCGAGAATGGTTTAGATTCACAATTTAGTCCAATGGAAAATGTTTTTTAAACATTATTTTGTCACTTTGACATTTCATATGGCAGAACAACGTTTGCGGGGTCAGCTAGTATGTTTATAAATTGCAGGCTAGATCACAAATTGGGTGCATTTGTAGCCAACCTACTAATGGACCTATGGCTAACACTCAGTTTAGGTACTTACCCAAGATATAAATAAGTCGTAGTAAATTTACGCTTCAAGCTTAGTAAGGGTGTAGCTGTAGACCCTTACTATTGATTGTAGAATCAATATTGAGTCAGTCAGTCGTTGTCTGTGCGACCATAGACGTCCCACTGCTGGGCACGGGTCTCCGCCATAGTCACTGTATAAATATTGAGTAGGTGGTATGTTAGCTTGGTCGCGATATAGCTTAATCTTGTAGGTACAATTAATGATTCCTGATACCTTTGAACGCCTTTGTCATCCAGAAATGTGTATGATCCTCTGACGTTTCCGTGGGAATCACTGCTCTCTGACCTCCTCTGATCTGGTCCAGCAGATATGAACCTAGAGAGAACGCGTCCAAATTTTATCAAAATGTATCTAGCACGTTTAAAGACAAGAACCTGTTTAAAAAGCTATTTTAAATGACTGTATGACGGTAGGCAGAAGTTTTTATGTTTAGCAATTGAAAGCTTGTCATATTAATACCTACTATTAGAAAACTTCGTCAAGATGTATCAGTAGAGGTACCTCATCTACCTAAACTACGTATCATCTGTACTAGAATGGCAAGCAGTCATCTCTCATATATCTCTCTCATATATCTCATATATATATATATCACTGTTTCAGCTTTCGCTAAATTCTTATGCTATCATGCATTGCCATAGAGCGGCATCAAAGTCTAGTGCAGGCTTTAAATGCGCAGAAGTCGAAACTAAGGTATCATCCCGCGCGAGGCGAGCGAGTTGTCAGTCGTAAACGTTAATGGTTTCACCAGCCGTATTATGTCCCCTGCACTGATGTGCAGCTGACCCGTACGGATTTCGTGTCGAAGCGCCAGACTTAGTCTTAGAGTCTATATACATATGTATTAATGCTTTCGCGCCGCGAATTTTGTCTACTATTGACAACTCAGGTTACTAATTAATACCATTTATACATAGGTAACATATAATCCTTTTATGGTTAATACGGGTTATTTTTTTCATTAACCTACCTGTACGATCCATCTAACCCACGCTGCACAGCAGTTCGCCCCCTCGGCCGCGCCTCCCCCCTCACCAGCGGGGCGCGGTGGAAGGGAGTACCGATGACGCTAGGGTTGTCGGGATGAGAGGATGACACGTGGAAGCCAGTGTCCCGACCAGCTATGTAAGATACGTCGTGGCGCTCGCCTATGTCGTCCACGAATGAGTAGTGGCCTGGTAGAAAGTTTTAGCAGAATAAAACGTTGATTGAGGAAAATATTCTTAGTCCTACATAGTCTTTTCGGCCTATGACGAGTCGCATAGGCCGTTCTGATGATGCTCGAGAACGCAGATGACCGGTGACCACCTAACATACAGATGTTACCTATTTATTGTTCGGTACCTATAGAGGTATCGTACAATAAATAGGTCAAGAGCTCAAGTTTTAAGTCGCTCGAAGTTAGTCAAATTTCTATAATGTATAGTCATATTACGATAGTCATATTCTGCATTTAATACTTAATTACTTGAATGCAAAGAGTGGTATTAAACTCACGATCGGCGGACCGAGAGTTAGACTAAATAGTACGGAATTGTTTCTATTTTACGAATATGTGATTAAATCACGCGAGCGATTCATAATTAGAGCTGGACCAAAAAAAGACCTGCTACTTCGAAGGCTGGAGACATCGGATGGATATGTATGAGGTCAACATTATTACATTCTCAAATGATTTTGTTCGAAAATTTTGGATTTTGACTTTTAAGTAACTGTCAAATGGTCAAAAAAATATCCAGGAGCCCGGACTGCGAAGTATTAACCAAATAAGATTAGCTTTTCAGTTTTACCTTTAACATCCCCTCTACTATCAGCGTTTTCATTTTTTGAGTAGGTCCTAGTATCAAATTTAAATGCATAACTAGGATCCTCATTTGGATCGAAAAAGGGGTCATCCTTGTTGCCTATGGGACCGCGTGGCCGCTGATCCAGGTCCAGCTTTCGATGTACATTAGGTCCTTTTGCACGAAATCTGAAATGATTTTAACAAATTTGGAAGAATCGATAGGTTATTAAAGGAATTAATTAAATTAATTAACAATTAAAGGAAAAAACAAAAAAATTATAAAATTCTGTAAAATAAAATATAGATATTTAGTTTTTCAAAAGGATTACTCCAGGGAAGTATTTTTTACACCCTATTTTATGTTATCATCAGATTTAGGCTTAATTAAATTCTTACCCTCTAGGGCCTGCTGTGTAAACAGTTTCTTTGACGGCGTCGGTTCCTGGTTCCCTGGCTCCGAACCGTCCTCCTACTACCCCATTTGGATTACCCTTTGCTATGTGATAGCTGCCTCCTCGGTCTTTGTTTGAATATCTGTTAGATAGTAAAGATATTAGAAATAGTACAAATTAGAATTAACCTTATTATTAGTTGTATGTCAATAGCTACAATAACATCAATCAGAATGAATTATTTAAATTTATGCAGGGAATATAGGCAAATGTTGTTTGCATTGCAAATAAATTTAAATTAATCTAAAAATCTTAAAAATTAAAAATATTGTCTAGCTCTAGGCATTTAAAAAAATATTAAAAAAGTTTATTAGTTATGTATCGACTTTATATTAAATTTTATTATAAATAAGAAAGAATATTTAGATTAGACTCATCCCTTGTTATAAGCTATAAATATCTTTAAAAAAAACTGTTGTTTTAACAACAATTAATTTATTTCTTTAAAATATAGCAAATATAAATGTGATGGTTTTAAATATAAAGTAAAAATAGTCGGACTTTAAACCTGAATATTCATGACTTCTCTTCATAAACGTAGCTTATAATCGTTAAAGTAAAATAAAAATCATGTTGCAAATCGACGATATAATTTTCAATAATCAGGATTAATAAATTCTAATTGAAGAGTTTGTAATTGTAATTGTGGACACACACACTTTAAATTATTTGGATGAGGGAATTCAAATTTTTGAAAAAAAAAACCTGATTGTATATTGATGCAATTATTGAATTGGAATAAAAAGCATATAGTTTGGCAAAATGTTATTTTTTTTTCTCCCATTACGTAACTGTAACTTGTACTTATGGCTGTAAAAAATGTGTGAAGAACTTGTATACCTAATACTTAATAGCAGCAATGCATAAAAAACAATATGATAAATTGTATGGAAACTAAAGTTAGTATCTAAAAAATATATTTATTTATATTTATTAAAATAAATAATTTGCGACTGACTAAATAATTTCATGTTTACTAATTATGCTCATATAAATTATTTGATAGATACTAATGTAAATCACTTACCCAAAATCAAAAGATCCATCCGTATTAACACTATTATAGTCGCCATCATTAGTCCTAGATTTTCCAGGAATAACCTGAGTCCTAGCCAAGGCACACAAACACAACAGAAACACACTCAAGGTCCAATACATATTGACACAAATGTTTTATTTCAATTAATGTTCATTTCAAAAACACATAGACTATTAGCTGCCGCACAAAGTATGACTATGGAAGTAAAAAACAATGGTCCTCTTATATATGGCGCTAAAAATGAGCGTCCAACGGAGTCATACCGCGTGAAAACGACCGGACATCATTGTTATTAATATTAAGTCTGCGACCTGTGCTTGAGATGCTTACGCGAAGCTACTTCGTGGCTATAATCAAGCAATATGCAAGACAGGAAGAAACAATCAATACAACAACAACAGAACAACAAAACTACTCGTAACGAGGAGCCAAGAAAAGAGGGTCACCTTGCTGATACCTATCCCACGAAAAGAATTTAGTTTTCATCAAACATCTTTTTTAGTAATGCCACATTATCAAATTTTTTAAGTACCTAACTACTTCTTTTTGAATGTCTGTTAAAATCTGTTTCTCTAAAATTTACTGAAATAAATAAATTTTCTTCGCAATGCGTTTTTGCTAAATTCCAATTCGATTACAAAATTAACACGTATGAGAAGAGTTCACATTCTAAAATTCCTACTAATGACGTTCCACTGTTCTGTGGCAGAAGTGTAAACATGACCTTAAGTTAATTTCTTAAACATTATTGGTAGTAAGAGGAAGTGTTCTTATTAATATGTAAGTATTCTATAAGAATACTTATAATTTAATCAATAATTATGAATCGCTCGCGTGATTTAATCACATATTCGTAAAATAGAAACAATTCCGTACTATTTTCTAACTCTCGGTCCGCCAATCGTGAGTTTAATCACTCAGTCAAGTTTTCCTTAATAAAAACCTGCTGTTTTATTGATAACGATATCTCCTAAATCGCAATTAAGCGTTTTAAACGTTAGACGTAAAACTATCAAAAAAAATCTACAGCTAGCATCCATGCGCATAAATAGTATAGCTTCAAGTGAGCGCTGGCACGTGTTCGGAGATGTAGCGGCCAGATATCCGAGGGCCACTACATCCTCCGTTCCGTCTACCAAGATCGCTGTCCACTTTGTCTATTTACATGTTTAGCTAAAGTTAACCGCGGATTAGCATAGACATATTAGGATCTTATCACAGACAAGGATCGCCGATAAGAGTAGACATCTAATCAGGACCTTATGTCAGACGAAAGATCGACACGCTAATAAGTAAATTAGTACCTATTCCGTGCTAGGCTAGAATAACTAGGCTTGTTGTTGCTTTATATTTATCAGTTTAGAATAGCATTATATCTCTTTAAGTAGTTTGTAGTTACCTAGACTTTCGTTAAGCGTGTGTAATCACCTCATAGCGAAATAAATTATTTGAATTTTGAATTTTGAATTTTGTAAATACACCAGTTGTTGTTAGGTATGTACGTACCAATATAATTTCATTGAGGTTTTTGATCTAGTGGCGACGATTGAGGGAGGCCTATGTCCAGCAGTTGACGCAAAAAGGCTGATGGATGGATGGATGATTTTGATTTATAAAAAGTAAAACTAACTAATTGCCTTTATATGTGTATGCCTAGTACTATGCTATGTCGTGCTTTCAAGTCGAACTTCAAGCACTCCACAAATGGTATTACAAGTATTATATTTTATCCTACGAAATCATTCACTGGCATTTTTTTAAATAATCATAATATAGACATAGATGTGATATAGACAAACAAGTATTCGGGCCACCTGAAGTTAAATGTTTAAGTAGTCTTCGTCGATCTCAAAGGAATCATTAAAAATATAATGAACTTGTCAATATAACTTAATAGGTAAAGTCTTCGCTTGAAACACTCCAGATATTACTAGAACTACCGGTGCCATTCTACGTGGTATAGATGCACTAAAAGTGGGTGTGGCTGTAATACAATAGGTACTAATAAATACACAGGTAGGGTGCTAATTTGGCAATTGTAAAGGAAATAAAACACAAAAGCATATATCAAGGGCAGAAGGCATCGTGTTCCAATAAACTGGAAGCTCCGCCAGCATATCGGCGTCCGGCGTTTGTTTCACTTCCTCATGAGCCTTGTAAAAAGTCTAATTGTGATTATTTCTTGCTAATTTGCGTTCTCCATTGCTCTACAATTGTAGATTAATGGGGAAATGCGTAGAAGACGAAAAGCAGGCCAGACTATTTGTATAATAAATATCTATAGAACTATCAATCATTTTGTCGGTCGGTTCTATATTTAGGTTATTTGGTTTAATTATGTGGATGATTTAATTAGCTTCTGCTTAACGGCTAACCGTAGACACATTACACGACTTATGAGTTTGTGACCAATTGACCATTATTGCTGTACCTACAGTGAATAGTACCTACCTACATATCTACGCAAGATTATATCCAGACAACTCGCCCGTATTTCCCCAAAAAGGCAGAGGTGCCTGCTTTCATCAGTTATAATTATATCCCAGGTCCAAATTTACAGATCCAAACTTCGTGCTACTACTGGGAAGTAAGTTAACTCATCATGTAGGTGTCAACATACTTAACCTATGAGCCCTAAACCTGGTTGTGCAATTAGTATCCCACACCCGGAAATCTACACGAAAATCTAGTAAAATAATAGCAATGGAAACAGTGTTTCTGATGGCTATTCCTGTGCAGTCACCGTGGCAGGATGTCGAGATGTAAAGCACACTTCGCTTGGCCTATTGTACGGAGTCGGAATCACTCGTTAATTGAACAGTAGCAGGTCAACTTATTCTGGTTTCCTTCATTTGCATACGTCCTTCCATCTAAAGCAATAGTCTTAAATTCAAAACATGTATTTTATATTTGTTTATCCGAGAATCTCCAGTTATTCGTAGTTTATGGGAATATTTGAAATATGTATGTCATAAAAATTGTCTCAAGTTGCATTGAATGATAATTTATTAATAGTTTCCTATCCCATGGTTACTGTTCGTAAGCTCTTTTGTAATACCCAAAGTAGTTTGACTAGATTGCTTTATTTCCCTGAGAATTGTGTGGATTTTAATTAAATCAATAAAGCAATCAGTATTGTGAGTTTCGCACAAGTTTTTAACTCATAATGGCTGCTATGTATGTACTACTAATACTGAGTTTAAGTGATGAAATTATCTAAGATTTCAAGGTAAGAAACGGGATATCACAACAAAACGTGCAGGCGTCAAATGAGCGTGTTTTTAAATTATATGCTTCAGAGTTCTATATTTAAAAAGTAAAGATTTCTTGGGACTACCTGTCATAAAATTCTGTAATTTAATATTGATGTAATTTAAGCTGAATTCAGAGGGCACAGGACCCGGCGAAGTGGAGCCCGTTAGGGAAGACTATGATTGACAGACTACAGTGTAATATTCACTAGTTATTTCACGAGTTATGTTTAAGTCAAAAGTGGCAGTATTATCCGGAAGCACTACTGGGATTTTCAAGTTGAAAAAGCTCATTTTATACACAGTTGTGTAGGTACCCGAACGGATCGAACTGAGGACTTCTAGCTTATAATTCATTTGTAACCCCTATACCAACCAGTAAAGTTGTGGTAGGCTAGTAATGTTGAGTCCGACATAATCTCCCGCATACCCCCGATGCGGAAAGATATCCATGAGGATTTCCCCACGAAAAAAAAAGCCTGGTAGTGTTGTTAGTATTAGTGGTATTAGTATAGTGGTAGTCCGTGGTATTAGTTAAATGTGATTGAAGTTATTGTTTTCTTTATTTAATAGTCGATCAAGTCTGGCTGTCCTTTTAAATGGTTTTAGATCGAGGCATTCTGTTGAAGAAGGGTCGAGTGCTTCTCAGTTGATAGGTACCTACCTATGACACAGCCTATGCCCTGCAGTAGACCGATATTAGAATGCAGTTGTTCCGCAATATCCGCTTCTTATTCCATACAAAAAACTAATTGAGCTAGGTAGGGCTTTGCTCTCGATATCGGCAGCCATCGGTACTTTGTTTAACATTGAATGGACCGGGCGGTGCGCAGGATGTTGCGTCAAACGCGAATGTCCGGGCAACGTCCCGTAGGTAAAGATGGTGAAAAGGAGGTTTGGTTTAGATAAATTATGACTTATTACTAAGGTGTGCAAACTGAGAAACAGACTAAACCAAACTCTCTTAGTAGGTACTGAAGGTAGGTACTTGTAGGTTTATTAGACATTAGATTTAGCGAAGACTTTTGGTATTGGAAAATGTATAAATGCTGCAACCCATAGACGCCCCACTACTGGGTACGGGTCTTCCCCATAAACACTGCTGCAGGTGGTCTAGAGCATACTCCACCACGCTGCTCCAATGCGGTTTGGTGGACTCCATTCACGCAATGACAGATAGCTCATGGTAGTACGGCTATGTGTTGCGGTGCGGTATGCTGTTCATGTTGACGCCCCGGCTCCATTCGCGGCGAAACGCGGTACATGTTGATGCCTTAGGATGCTCTCTCCTGGCTCAATTCGCGGTAACGACCCCCTCAGTGGTCAGGCAAGCAAGTGATCAACGAAGTTTTCTCTAAATGAAAATAGATACAAATAATTTGAACGCACACATGCACTAAAATGTGCTAAGTTCTACATATATATTTGCACTGTAAATTTCAGCCGAACTTAAATATCTGTACTAACCTAACTTAAGTTTCTCATTTTAAGTGACTGTATGTATGTCTTATGAGAAATAAAGAATCTTTAAACCGATTCAAACCCTGTACTTCGTCGTAAGGAATCTGTGGTTGATTTTTCTTTCATTGTCTATGCTAATGAAAAGTTTACATTACTAGGTATTTAGCTAATTTTTTTTCCATGATATGACTAAGCGAACCCAATCGAATTTCCACGTCTAAGGGGTCCCTTAGTTAGGTCTAACATGGACCTAACGCATATCTGGCGAGGTCCATTTTTACAGGTGAATCATTCATTCCTTGATTGATGTTTGAATGGGAGTAATCAGTGTGGCTCAAGGCGGGCCACAATGGGGCTCTGAAGGGCATCAGCGATCTTCACGGAGGCTGCGCGCGTGATCGGGTATTGAACGGTTTTTATATTGGTGGGAACTTTATATAAAAACTTGGTATACTTTATGGAACTATAAATTAGTTATGTACGAGTATTGAATATACCTATTTTTATTTATTCAACTGTAAACATTTGTTGCAAAATATGAAGCTATTCAATTGAAATATGTATAAGAAATATGTATTCAAACAAATTTCCATCCCGTGTCCCAAGGGACACTTATTATTTTCCGGGAACGCCTACAATGTCAAAATACGTCAACAGGTTTTCTAATACTTACTTTACTTCAACTTTAGTCAGAACTTTTCCCCCATTTTTTTAACTCTTTGTGGATTGAATATACAAAAACGCTGAATTTGTACTGGAGAGTACATACTGATGTATCATTCGACTTTAATTTTATCCAGGGCAACTACACCCATGGTTTACCGGAGCGCCTCTAAAAAATTGAAATTAGGTACATAAGTAATTTCAATTTTTAAGAGAACTACAGTATTAAGAAGTAGATAAGTAGAAGAAGTAGATAACTACAGTATTTTTTTCTGTATCATACAAAACACAGAAAAACAGAGAAACACATAGAATACTTAGAACTTAAACTTATAAATTCTTAATATTTAATTTAAATAACACAACAAATAAATTTTATTAACCTTTGCTGCAAATTTCAAATTTTTAAGATAATGTTGTAGAAAAATATCAATCTTATACAGACGCGGACTGCCTAGAGTTTTATTATAATTATGTATATATTATTTTATGAGACAAGTAATATTTTCAGGTATTTTATTGTAGAAGCGAACACAGCACATACATACCTATTATCCCATAAAAATTTGATATCTTACATAATCTAGAACAACGTACAGTTAATTTATCTTTATTTCTTGTATTAAAGTTATGTCTCACTAACAATTACTAACTGGACTTTTACTAACAGGACTAACCATCTCAGTCCCTTTAGATAGGACAATGCGAAAATGTGCCTCTTATTGTCGTGTAAATTTTCGAAATTTTCTATAAGTCCTTCGAACATCGTGGCCTTTTCGACATTAATTTCTTCTTCAACTTGAACACCATACTAAAAAGTAATAATACTACTATATTTACTACTATATTATTATCATGTCTTCAAAATTTTTAGTGATCTTCTCAACGGGGGTGTAACTCAGTGGTAGAGTGTCTGCTTCGCATGCTGAAAGTCCTGGGTTCAAATCCCAGCACCTCCACTCAAATATGGGAAGATACTATTTTGATTAATAACTAGTTTTTTAATATAACTATCTATTTATAGGTTTCAAATATCATTTTTAAAACAGTTAAAGTAAATTTAATGTACCTACCTATATCAAATTATAAAATTTACAACACACCATTAAAAAATTGAGTCAACAAGCTTTTTTATATGTACTATATTTAATTAAAATACAATATAGATGGCATTATAAGGACATTAGTTAAATTAAAATTAAAACTTAAAACTAAAAAATTGTTTTAAATTAAATAATATTTAAATTATGTCATCCAAGCTGTACAGCTAAGCAAATTTTTATAGCCAAAAAACTGCCAGCCCTCCGGTCACCTGAAGCAAAGATCAATTTCCGTAGCTCACTAGGTCTGCAGCGCCCCCTATAATACATTCTCGTCAACAACAAGCTTGTTCACTTCCGATTAACTACACCAGCGCCACCCCCAAGCAGGTTTTGTTTAAGGAGAAATGTTCACGTGAGATTGAAAAATCATTTGATGACCACGTTGTATCTGTACTCAATGAAAAATCTTATTAAATTGAAGCTTTTTATCAACTCTTAAATTAGATGCAATATAAGCTCTTAATTAGATATAATTTAATTTAAGTTTAGAAGAATATTGATAAGATGAAGTGGTTAAAATTCTGCTTGGAAGATTTCCTAAAGTAAAATGTTTTCTACATTATACATAAGTTTTATTTTTTTTAATAATGTTAGTTTGGTAAAGTCCTGGAATTCGGCAAAAATAATATTACTATTTGTAGTGCTCCGTGTCACCCTTGTCATAAAGGGTACGTTAATTGGCTCGTTACCACACCAGTGCGTCAGCAAACGTCCGTTCTCGCCCGTGGCTAATACGTGACTGTTTACGTCACTCCCGTGTGCTCGAGACAACGTCATGTTTAACAGATTATATATAGATCGCATACACTACATCCCTTCCTTATTATAAATTTAATAATCGAGAACATAGTCCACATTAAGATAGCAAACGAGCGTCAGCAAACGTCCGTTCTCGCCCGTGGCTAATACGTGACTGTTTACGTCACTCCCGTGTGCTCGAGACAACGTCATGTTTAACAGATTATATATATAGATCGCATACACTACATCCCTTCCTTATTATAAATTTAATAATCGAGAACATAGTCCACATTAAGATAGCAAACGAGCTCGCAGCACCACCCATCCATTTGTTAATTAAATTAATTTTTTTTTTTTTTTTTACTTTTTTATTTTTTTCAAAGTTCACTAACATTGCAATTGGAGAATTAAATATTTCAATCTTACTTACATATGAAATGCATACTTCTATGTATTTTCATTCTAAGATGAGTTACCTTCTGGTACTGTATACGTAACCATAATTATTTGTCTAATTAACACCAAATGTACGCTTTCAAACGTAAGATTTAGAAAAATAAGCAAAATTTGTTTGTGAACGCCGTGCCCGCCGCGAGCACGTTCACTCCTGAAGATGATCATCACAAGAGACCGAAACCAGTCGGACCATTCTCGACTCAAACCACACGTGAGTAAACCGGTAACTTCAACCATGAATATAGACACTCACGAATTGTTCAGTAATAAAATTTGTTTCGTTTACAACTGACGTTGGGCTTATACCGGCTGATAGCGTGTACGCAATGGTCTCGCTTATCTTTTTCGCTCTAACATAATATGAGTATCTATGTTATTTTTCTTTCGCATTGCCAATCTATTAAGTATTATAAACCTATGAAGGACACCAGTTGATCAGATCGTTAGTAACAGTCCAGCCAGCAACCGTCAGCAAGTCGCTTCATGTCAGACATAAACACGACACGCGCCGCGTTTGATGCGTTGGTGGCGTATTTGTAATATAATGAGTATTGTTTTTTGGATTAGTCATCAACGGATATCATATACTATATAGTCGCAATTGCAGTCAGTAGGAAGTACTAGGTTTCTAGTTGTGTTTTCACAAAGCCTAAGATTGTATTCGATCTTGTAAACTGGCATGTTACACCATCCGGATGTCGATACTATATATTCAAGCATGTTTTTAAAATGTCCATACATGCATATGAGACTCCGACACCCATAGCACAGGTCAGTACCCAGTTTAGGGTCCATGATTTTTATTTATTTTTTATTTAATAAAGTATCGCTCTAAAAATCCATATGTAGATCTCGTAGATTTATGAAACAACTAGAAATAAATGAGCTAGGTACCTATCTCACGACGAGTAAGTACATTCCTTACTACTACATCCATCCTTCAAAAGTGTTGGATACTCGGCGTGCCGTTTTCTATCACCATTACAATGGCCCTATCCCAATACATAAGTCACAAAAAGGTATTGAGTAAAGAAAAATATCAGTATAAAATAGACATTAATTGATACGGACATAGGCCTTTCCCAAAATGCAGGCCTCCAAAGCAATGCCTACGGAATGTGTATTAGAATTTATAATAAGATATCCGAACCTATACAAAACTTGTTGATTTTTTTTTTTTTTTTTGACAGCATAATCTAAGTGACCCATTAATTTACCTACTATGACATTTGCATACCACAAAGTGGTAAGAGTGAGGGACTACCTTTAATTGTAGCATCAAATTGTGCTACTTAAAATATGGAACGTACTTACAGCAAAGCAGCGTAGTTTCCGACACATAGCATAGGTACCGACAACCTTACCCTTCGACGGCTGAGCAACCATACCCTTCGTTGGCCGCGTTTGGCTTTTTATAGGCACGGTCGGGTAGTTGACCGCTTAGTGAGGGTCGATCGTGCACCGTCCTCGGCTGCACCTTGGACTTTTTCAGGATGTAACTTTTCTTTAGTAGGTAGGCATTATCCAATCATTTGTAACCACTGGCTGTTGCAGCTGTCACCGTAGCACCGCGACCGCCTAGCGCACCTGTAACACGACGCATCAAATGCGCCCGTCCGACGATGCATCTTGTGCAGACACGGGTATTCCCATTACAAGTGCTATATCCGATCTAGGCTTAAGAGTACGTACGCGGCGCCAGCATGGTATGCTCTGGCGGCGCCACGCAGCGCAAGCGTCTCCAGGCCCAGCCTCGCCCTGCGAGAAATCACAGGAGCGGGGCGCTACGTCCGGAACGCGGTGATAGCGCGCGACAGCAGGCTGGACGTGTTATGTATAACCGCGCCGACAATGGGCCACATCCTCACCTAAGAGGGACAGCGCCGCTGCACGCGCGCAACCCTGAAGGCCGACCGCTACATAGAGAGCTGTTGGACCTTCTTCCCTCCGACCATCTAGGGGGAATTCGCGACATACGGCTAGTCGCGTGCGCGACGTACGACTGGCTCTCACGCTCAACAGCGGGGAAGTCACCAACGGGGTTTACCCCTGGAGCAATTTCCCGGATAGAGGGGATCTCCCCTTATTCCGAATTCCCTCAGCGCAGGAGTGCCTACAGCGCCGCGCAAGAGGAGGAAAGGTGACAGACCTGTCTGGTATTCCCACTACGAATCCTGTGCAAAAGGGAAATAACCTGGTGACCATCATCTTTTCCATTGCTTAAATCTTAAAGCAACTGTAGCGTTGTCTACTTCGAAATTCAGCTTTTCCGGAGCTGGCAATAAGTTTGTAATTTTCGTGGTAGGTAGATATGGGGCGACCTAGAACTGAAGTAAATCTTGGTAACTACAAGTTTACAGTATATTATTAATTCATCCCCACATCTACATACAGTCAACTAGTATCATAATGCATTTACTGCCTGATACGCAATCACGTACGATTTACAATTTCATGTAGGTTCGCACTACCTAAACACATGATCACATACGATTTACAATTTCATGTAGGTTCGCACTACCTGAACACACGATCACGTACGATTTTCAATTTCATGTAGGTTCGCACTACCTAAACACACGATCACGTACGATTTTCAATTTCATGTAGGTTCGCACTACCTAAACACACGATCACGTACGATTTTCAATTTCATGTAGGTTCGCACTACCTAAACACACGATCACGTACGATTTTCAATTTCATGTAGGTTCGCACTACCTAAACACACGATCACGTACGATTTTCAATTTCATGTAGGTTCGCACTACCTAAACACACGATCACGCACGATTTACAATTTCATGTAGGTTCGTACTACCAGTTACACACGATCACGCACGATTCACAATTTCATGTAGGTTCGTACTACCAGTTACACACGATCACGCACGATTCACAATTTCATGTAGGTTCGTACTACCAGTTACACACGATCACGCACGATTTATAGGTTCGTACTACCTAACACACGATCACGCACGATTTACAATTTCATGTAGGTTCGTACTACCAGTTACACACGATCACGCACGATTCACAATTTCATGTAGGTTCGTACTACCAGTTACACACGATCACGCACGATTCACAATTTCATGTAGGTTCGTACTACCAGTTACACACGATCACGCACGATTCACAATTTCATGTAGGTTCGTACTACCAGTTACACACGATCACGCACGATTCACAATTTCATGTAGGTTCGTACTACCAGTTACACACGATCACGCACGATTTATAGGTTCGTACTACCTAACACACGATCACGCACGATTTACAATTTCATGTAGGTTCGTACTACCAGTTACACACGATCACGCACGATTTACAATTTCATGTAGGTTCGTACTACCAGTTACACACGATCACGCACGATTCACAATTTCATGTAGGTTCGTACTACCAGTTACACACGATCACGCACGATTTACAATTTCATGTAGGTTCGTACTACCAGTTACACACGATCACGCACGATTCACAATTTCATGTAGGTTCGTACTACCAGTTACACACGATCACGCACGATTTATAGGTTCGTACTACCTAACACACGATCACGCACGATTTACAATTTCATGTAGGTTCGTACTACCAGTTACACACGATCACGCACGATTTATAGGTTCGTACTACCTAACATATTCTTGCTATCTGCGAAAACTATTGATGATAGAATAAAAATTAAATAATGTACTACGACTTTGCAGACACCTCATTATTTACAAAAGTGTCGCGATACCATATATCCAACTACTGTAGTTATGCCACTATAACAACTTTTTTACATTTTAAAAGTTGATATAATTTGCTCAATATAATCAAACCACATTATTCATACCTCTGT
The DNA here is from genome assembly GCA_944567765.1 of Carterocephalus palaemon. Taxonomy (NCBI): domain Eukaryota; kingdom Metazoa; phylum Arthropoda; class Insecta; order Lepidoptera; family Hesperiidae; genus Carterocephalus; species Carterocephalus palaemon. The sequence goes on along the minus strand of OX155643.1, from coordinate 3,512,262 downwards.
ATCAGTCCTTATCGCATTAAATGATATTTTATTAAAGACCGTTTCAATACCTGTAAAATACAAATTGTTAAAATCGGAAATTCCATTCAAAACATACCAATAACGAATTTAAAATGTCCGTCTAAGGAAAATAATGCATTTATAAAATAAAGCGGTGTGGGTGGCCCCGCGCAGCGTAGTCTCAGATATATTACTTAAAGGATGAATAGAATTGATGAATTGCTTCATATTAGCAACAAATGTTTGCAGTCGAATTAATTAATAGAAACATAGGATATGTAGGTACCCTCCGTATGATCCCCGAAGAGTATCTGTATCCATGTTACATGTCACACATGTCCACAATACAGATTAAAATCTTTTCGTTTTACACCCATATGAGCAATTCTTCTGGTAGGCAATCCATTTCACACAGTACAGATTAAAATCTATACGTTTTATCCCTTTAAGAACAATCCTTCAGGTAGGTGTAAGTACCTGGTTATGAGTTTATGATACAATTTATTTATTTATGATTTTGTTATCACTGAAATAAGAGCCTATATCATCTTGTCTACTTGAAACTTATATAATAATAATATAACTTAATATAATATGCCTTGGCCAAAGGCAACGAGTTTTTTGTAGTAACTTACATAAAAAATGCTGTAAATTCAATCTATTTATAAAGCGTATTTTTTATTATGTATTGGAATGAAATACAACACAGGTAATACAACAAAGAGCCTACCTACTCTTTTTGAAATTCATAGGTATTTGTGAAATTTAAAGTTTTATTATAACTAGGTAAATATAAATAAAATTTTATTTTTGAAATTAAAAGTATTTGTGAAATTTGTGTAACGAAAATTGTAATTATTGTGCTTGTATTATTTTTCATGGAAATAAAGGGCTATTTTATTTTTTATTTTTATAATATAATATGCATGTTCTCTGTGTAAGTTGTGCTTCCTTGTAAGTGACATTTTCACTCTGGCACACAACACCATTTAATGTAATTCGTATAATAATCTGTGAAATGTTGTTGGGATGCCTTAACTCTAATAAATAAATAAATACAAGAAATCAACCTATCTAGGTCAATACTTAGTACCGTTAGGTATGGCTTATTAAATTACCAGCTTTAGTTGTAATTCATTAAAATTATTGATTACTAAAGTCATAGCCTCGAATAAATAATAGCATAACTAGTGTTGCCGCTGTTGTTCCGGTATAATATTACTCAAAACAATATAAAACCACCACACAGTTTACGGTAAGTAGTTGTAATGTATTGGAAAACAATGGCGGTTACATACATGTTACGTACGGACAATTCGATTGGTCGCGTAGCGGTCCCACGAACAAGACATTCCGTGCCTAACATTGGACGGGTCTCTCACCACTCTAGATTTAGTTTAGTAATAAGTTAAAATGTAATTTTCTATTGAAGAAAATTAAATAGTTTATAGAACTTAACGTCTCGACCACCTAATTTCACCCTGCCGCCGATATGTAACTTACATACCTACACGATACATAATTCTAAGTGTTCACTGAGTGCGATGCGTTATAGTGAAGAGTAGGACGCGAATCATACATGAGTTTGTAAGAGTAGCCTATTTTTTTTTTTTTGTAATGAGCGCGCACAATGTCCCACCTCAAATGAGGCGAAGTGTATATTGTTCGTCGCGATACATTTGAAGTACTGACTAGAACAACTAGGAATTCGAACTCAATTTTATGAATAATAAAAACTGTAATAAATTGTTTACAATAATCTGCCGCGATACCTGCCTACCGCATAGCAATGCCGCGACACGATGATTAGGTAATCGGGATCCTTATGGACAGAGGTATGTATATTTACTTTATGTTGATCCATCAGTAATTTAACAATCAATCATAAAGTAATAAACATCCAATGCATAAAGTTCTTAGACCATCCAATTTTATTTATGTACCTACATACTTATTCAACCTTCCTCTCTTCGTACTTCGAAAAAATATTTTTAATATTTTTAATTTACCACTAACCTTTTATTCTCGTCGCCATATGTAGTGCTCCGTGTCACCCTTGTCATAAAGGGTACGTTAATTGGCTCGTTACCACACCAGTGCGTCAGCAAACGTCCGTTCTCGCCCGTGGCTAATACGTGACTGTTTACGTCACTCCCGTGTGCTCGAGACAACGTCATGTTTAACAGATTATATATAGATCGCATACACTACACTATTGAATAGCAGCAATTGGGGATAATTGCTGTTTATGCAGATTTCAGACTGCAGCTACATGATGACTGGTATGTTGTATACCGAGGGAAAACTAAGAAAATAAAGAGCATACACCACCACTTTGCTCCATCGTGGGTTGGTAGTGAGCTGTGGTAGTGAGCAAATGGATACTTGCCGCAAGTGAATAAATGCGTGGAAGTATACAATTTAAAAATTGTCGGCTCTACGGCGTCTTGTTAGGCAAAACTGTGTAATTAATGGCAAAAAGAGACCCTTATCTCGTCTATATTACATTAAACAATTGAATTTAGTAGGTAAACACAAACGGATCCGACAGAGGTCGTGGGACAGACTGACACGCGGACAATCGCAGATAGCCATCGTCAATTTTGTTTGCGCTTTGTATTAGACGTGCCTTATGAGTAGGAAGCTGGTTCTTTTATTGTGTGAAGCTGCAATATAAGGTGTTCGTCTGTATGTCAGCTTCTAAGTAAACATCTAGCCAAATCAGTTGCATCCTCCGCAATCTTCGAATGCTGATCTAATGGCGAATTAACCCTTATAGAAAACTTATAAGCATTTGTTTGAACCAACTTCTATCTTCAGCGTGGCGATTTGGCCAGAAAAATACGCTTTACACATACTGTAACGGTGAAGGAAACATCGTGAGGAAACCTGTGCATCGAGAGGAACCACATGCCTTTCATAACTCTCAAGTTATTCTTAAGAGTTATCAAAGGCATGTGAAGTCTGCTAATCCGCATTGAAGCCCATTCCGAGATTCAATTTTTAATAGAATACCTTATTCTAAATATTCTTTATTGTGGAATAAAATTAGGGGTTATGATTACAGATTTTATATTTAAAATACTATTTGTATTGTACGCCAGATTCCCGCACCAATGGGCATACTACACTTCATTACAGTTATCTATTTCAGACAAACTATTTCAGACTTAGTTTGGGATTTACAGGTCACACGGGTAACAGTTTTTGAAAGAAAGAAATCCTTTACCAACAAATAATACGATAAAAAGAATAATTTCAATTTGGATACACACTAAAATAACATACAAGCCAAATAACAAAAAAAAAGTAATTAAAAAGTTTTTCGAAGTAATACTTGAAGAAAATGCAAGATCAAGATGTTCATAGTAGGTACCATATGCGAGTTCGTATTACTACTTACTATTAAGATTGTATTTAAATGAATCTAAGGACATATACTCTCATAAAATTACTTCCTTGTTTTATAACTAGATATTGTCGTCGTCGTCTAACGACTTCAAAAACGGCAAAGTTTCATACTAACTTTGCACCCCCGTTTTACCCCCTTAGGGGGTGAATTTTCAAAAATCCTTTCTTAGTGCTCCCCTACGTTATAAAAGGAACCCCTGTGCAAAATTTCAAGTTTCTAGCCCTTATAGTTTAGGCCCTGCGTTGATATGTCAGTCAGTCAGTCAGTCAGTCAGTCAGTCAGTCACCTTCTCCTTTTATATATATAGATTATGTTATATGCGAATGGGGATAAATATGGAGGTAACTTGCAATATATTCAATGTAACTAACTCGAGATACAGGAATAGTAAATGAATTAATGAAATTATGACTAATTGCAGTGGCTTACACGGCAAGATTCAATGATAACGCATAGAATCAGGAAACAAAAACGTCGTGGGACACGGACATCAATTGGCATGCAAATAGCAGAATAATTTTGATGTCTGATAACATTCAACTTAATATCGCTTACTTGCGTTCTTTTACGTTTAATTGTGATCATTTCGTAGTTGACGATGAATGTACGCTTCATGTGCCATTTTGAAAGATTTCTACAGAATAACTCTTTTAAGCACTTGTATTTATGAGACCACTAGTGGACGACCGCCGCTTCGCTCGCGTGAAATTAGACATAACAATAGTTTCTAGCCTATGTCACTAGTGAAGATGCAGCTTTCTAATGGTGAAAGAATTTTTGAAATCGGTTACTGGACCGGTTTTTGTGTTTAAAACATTACAAACAAATGTTTCCTTATAATATTAGTAGTGACTAGCATATTCAGGGGTCTTAAGACCTCCAAGGAGATTTAAGTCCACCACACTGATAAATTCTCGTTAGATAAAATAAAAATGTGACTGAGCGTTTACCTGTATTTTATTTTTCTTCATAATTTTTAGTGGGTGAGTTTTGTCTATCATCTTATTAGATGTTTTAAACATAAATAAGCAGACTGTCGAGCTATACAAAGTTTTCTCAATCAATTGCTGAAATCGAACCACAGATTATCATACCTCCCGAGGTAGGTAATGAACGATTTACAAAAAAAAAAAAGTAAGAAATATACGCCACATTTACGCCGGTAGGTACCTAATACCTATACAGCCCAATTCAGGATCCACAGAGCGACCGCAATGTCTAGCTTAGGTATAGTTTATCTAGTAATCTTAATAATATATATTTCTTGTGTACCTACGTGTGTATGACAGTGAACTCCTCCTAAACGGCTGGATAGATGTTGACGAAATTTTTTGGTGTGTACAAGGGGATTCGACATTCGATGTACAGGGGATCTGCCACTATTAACAAATCCACCTTGTAGTCTTTTTAACAAAAGGATAATTTTAAAAAAGACTGTAAAGGGCTTCCTTCAAGGCAGGCAACGCACCTGTGATCATAGACGACGGAGATATAAGTACCTACTATAAAAAGAACTATAATAAATCCATTCAGTATTTTATAAAAGTGGTAAGTAAACAATGACAGGTATTCTAATGAAAGGTTTAATTAAGGTTATTTTTATGCTCACCAGTTGGCGCCATTAGCAAGTAGGATCCTGTGACTTAATTCTTTTTATGGATAATAGATAGCAAACAAGCTTGCAACCACCCACCGTGGTTTTATTTTAACCAAAATCAACGTTTATACAATGTACCTATCACATCCATTGTCTGTCGTTCCCTCTCCTGATCTAATATCTACTTGCATAAAACAGTGTTGCAGAAAAAGATGTTTCCGAGAGAGTCCATTATAAGTGTTTTGTAGCGTGCTTTTCATGAGTGCCATATTTCTATATGTCCTTAATTATTCCGGTAAATTAATTACTATTATTGTAAATTATTACTTACAATAAGTAAAAAAAAAGTAAAATTCCTCACATAAACTTACCCATCTAACTTATATTTACCCATTGGGCACTTCTATCACAATATAATGTAGACCGAGAATTCATTTTCGTTCTATACAAAAATATAATGATATACCTAAAAAGACAAATACACTTCATTGTACACCAGCAATCCACATTGGAGCAACGTGGTGGAGTATGCTCTAGACCTGCCGCAGCTGTGTGTGGGGGAGACCCGTGCCCAGCAGTGGGACGTCTGTGGGTAGCAGCGAACACCACAAAAGTACATTAATTATCTGTCGTAATAACATAGACGCTAGACGATATACCTTTTCTACTTTTATGGAGCTACTCTACCCCAGCGCCCCTAGCGGCGAATTCAAGCTCGATATCTCAAGGATAGCTCTAAGATTCATTTATTTTCCACTATAAGTTATTTGTATACGCATAATGAACGTCATTATACTTATTCGTGTGATATTTCAAAATAATTCCATGTAATTTGTTATCCTGTATCACATGGAAACATACTTCTCGGGTTAGAAAGCTATAAAAAAACATGTTTCGTTAAAATCAGTTAAGTAGGTTTTTAGTCCATGGCGCATATAGAAACAGACAATACATTACTTTTTTTTTATTCGTTTAATTCGGGCAGATTGCGTTTCGTTACCTATGTAAAATTGTTAGGTTGGGATAGATTAAATTCTTTTAAGTATTAAATTGTTACATTTACTACGAGTACGAGGGGTGGGTACGGCCAGGGTTACGATAGGAAAACAAAAATAACTTGAATAAAACAAAATAGGTTCACAAATTTATTGTATCTCTTGTGTCTCTCTTTATTAAAACTTATAACGTTAAAACTTATAACGTACGTATTATTAAGTGCCTATTTGATTGAATTGAATATAAAGTTTTGTAAACGGTCAAGAAAACTAAGAACCTGTGTAATTCAGATCAGCAAAAACAAAAGATCTGTGTATGCGTGTTTGCTCTGTCAATAATTATTTAACAGTAAGAGGTATTAACAGTAAGAGGTACATAAAAATTATTCAGCGAAATCATCCGAAGCAATACAAATGAAAATTCGCAGGCATTAAACCCAAATCGCATTGAAAGGGAGAAAAAGAGTTTTCATGAAGTTATATACAGAGTTTTTATTATTATTGTATTTATTTATTGTTATTATTACAGCTAAATTAATCTATCAGTTCGTTATAAGCTCGTTAGTTAGAAAATTTACGTTGATACAAAAACATTTAAAAACAATTTTAGAATTGTAAAAATTATTAGATACATATTAGATACACCTTTTATAAATCATTAGCATGTTTACAAAACTCGGGAATGCTACAAAGCTGATTGTTTACACTTATTATGAAATATGTACTTGCAGATTAAAATAAAAAGTAAAGTTAAATAGTAATAGCGTTCTACCTAGAAGGCATAACTAAATTATTATTAGGATCTATAAAATATAGTTATTGAGCATCACAATTTTAGTAAAGTTAATTATAAACTACTTCTTATACTTATATACATTATACACCCCTCTAAATTAGTTTAAACGTACTTATAATTAGTAGGTATCTTTTGTATGGTTTATGGTAACTAAAGTTACGGCGAAAAGTTGAAACATAGGGGAAGGATGTAGTTCGTGGTTGAAATAAATCTTACAATCTCTACAGAGTCTCTACAGTAACGCCATTTTTAATGCAAGCAATTTTTGTTTTACAAATTTCTAGACGTTATTTTTAATTTCTTTAAAAAAATGTTTAGTGCGTTACTTTGTTATGTAAATAGGTAGGTATGTCAAGCTTGTGTTTTAAGTAGCATGTTGTCACATGTTGCTCACTTTTTTGTCATCAGGTTATCTTTATCTACCATTCTGGGAGCATCAAAGACGCTTTTGAATTGAAAACTTTTATAGGCGCGTTGGGTGATTTTTGAATGGGGAAAATTTGATGTGTTCGCGTCACCGTCACGCTCAGACGTATGCACACCAAAGAGGCCGAAAAGCTCTGCTTTGCCTGGTAGCAGGTAGTTAAATATGAATTATAAAAAAGTATATAACTATTTGTTAGAATTGGAATGTCAAAAGATGTGAAAACGAGTCTAATTTTGTTTTAAAAATAATTAAATTTTAATTGCAAGGTAAAAAACTACTATTTTTATGTTTTCACTTCTGTCGGCAGTCTTCCCGAACTACCTTTTTATTTTGTTTGTTAGAGTGGTTTGTGTCTACCTTCATAGCTTTTTCTTGCGAATCAATGTGAGTCACATTTATTAATTTTATTAGGTACTTAATGATTCGACTTATAACCCGCTAGACCTTAGATAATTTTAGGAGCACAACCAGCGTAGTCAACATCAACACACATGATTTTAAAATTGTCGTGAGTTGTGTCGTATTGCGTCTCAGCGATGCTATACGCTAAGGTAAGCAGTCGAAAAATGTTAATATCTAGTGTTCCTAGGCACACTAAAGACCGGCGTTGCCGCAGTACTCGCCGATGCGATCGGAGATACACTCGAATATGTCGAAGGACACGTCACAGTTGCGCCCGTTATCTGTAACATTGCATACATAAATACATTAATAACATAGATAAATACATTACTTACAAACATAAATACTTTACTTAAATACATAAATACATTACTAACATACATAAATACGTTACTGACATACATAAATATATGTAATTACATTCAATAAGGGTGCCACGCGAAAGCTATACGTCGGATTTGTGCACACGGTCGTGTTGGTAACTCTTATTTTTGTACTAAGTTAATTTAGCAATGCTTCTTGTCCTGGATACACATCCTTCGCTACAGCAAAGCATTATAACATATACATAAGAGTATCATGGAATAGCCAATGGTTCGCGTCAATTCAATGCGATCGACAGAGTTAAGCAACGACGGCTGCGGTCGGTTTGTGGATGGGTGACCGCTGCGCTAGTGGTACAAATTCATGGGCGCTACCGTGGAAACATGCTTCGTCGGTCTTGGTGATTTTCAATGGTGATAACAATCGTTAAGCCTTGTCGAAGACCTTTGAGTGGCTTGAGGACATTTGACACTGGGTTGGCCACTAATCCACGAGGATTGGTGGAGCCAATCCACATTGATCAGTATGGTGGAGAAAGATCTAGACCTCCCGCAGATTTGTCTGTGGGGGGTGACTCATGCCCAGCAGTGCGACGTCTATGGGTTGCAGCAGCAACATACGAGTATCAACACAACAATCGTAATCTGTTACGCCTAGTTACATAAAATTGCAATTTTGTTTATCGTTAACTTTACATCAATTCTTGCAAAAAAATTGAAATATCTTAAATTTTCCTCGTATATATATTTGTAATGCAATTTATAAGACCTATGAAATACTTATACAAACAGTTTAATATGAGAATTAATGATTTTGAATTAATGATGAGAATTTTAAGATTCCATTAACATTACATATTTATAATCGATAACCATTTATTTCAAATTCCAGTGACCTTGTTTAGGGATAGAAGTTTAAAAACCAATGTATTAGATTTAACAATTCATTGGGATTTGTATCGTACCACTGCTGAGAATTGAACCACGAGTGTGTTCGAAACCACGAGGGTAGATAAAATGACCACAGTTAAAAATTTAGTTTAAAAACCCATACCCATGGGAACAGTCCTGGAGAACTTATCGTGGTTCCTCATGAGGCACTCCCTCGAAGCCTCTAGGACCGCCATGAAGTAGCCGCGTTCGTTGACTCCGTCGGAGTACAGCCCCACTAGTCCCTCTAGAGTCGGGAACCCGTATCCGTCCACCTGGAATGTAGGAGATTTTGGGAATTAATAAATAAATCCACACAGGAGTGGAGGAGGGATTAGTCGAATAGTCAGTCAGTTAGTAGTCGGTGTAGTTACCGAATGTAAGAAGCTTTTAGGCCTCAAAAGTCTCTCACGCCATCCCCTTTTACGATACGTATGTAGAAACGGTAAAAACGATCGGTTGATAATATATTTTAATTATCTTTTATTCTATTCTATTCTATTCTTTTCTATTCTATCTCAAGTTGCGGGACTAAGAATAGTAGGTAATATAATAAACTTCGTAACGCCTTTCGGGATTTTAAAGAGATCAGATGATTCAAAATATGCAATTGATTCCTGGTATTAAAGTATGCATGCTTTAATGATGCTTTATTTAATTGCTTTCCAACTAAGCTAAGCTATTTAGCAGCTTTTAGCCGATAATCCTAACTATGAATAAAATAAGTGAGGATAATCCGATTCGAAGTGCGTCCTGATTCTGACACATAAACATAATCCCACACTAGCAGAGCGTCTGAAACCAAGTGTAAAAAAAAATGTTTTATAGATTTCTTTCTGGCAAAATGAATCATGAGACGTTAAAACGTAGAACAAAAAATGCAAGGCTCGTTACCAATAAAATATCAGTTTAACGACTCGTGGGCGGTAAATCTGTATGTGGTTTTAAGCCCCTAACCACACAGTTTGCTTTATGGGAATGAAAGAAATGCAATACACAATCCCCATTTTTTCCTCGAAGAGTATGACGCGAACAAGGACATTTCACATTATTTTTATTTTAGAAGTGGACTGTTAACGGTTTGTCTGGAGTTGACTCGTGAAGAAGTGAAGTTCTTATTTATATTGACTTATATGTATAGTAGGCATATAGAGAATATACATATAAAAAACTAGGAGTCCGCCTCTGTATATTGAATAAAACTTGAAAAAAATTATCAGGAGATGGTAAGTAATCGATAGGCTACAGATACCGAAAATATGCATATTTTTAAATTTATTATCTGTTTGTCTGTCCGTCTGCCCTTCCCGATGTGCGCGATGAAAAAAAATTACCGAACCGATTCTGCACATGCACTGAATCTGAGACATGTTTTACTTTCTCCCGAAAAAAAAGAGGTTCTCCTGGAATACAGGATAAAACTTTGTATGGATTTTTCTCAAAAATTATCTGATAAATTTAAAATTTATAACAAAGCTTTGATAATTAAATTAATAGAACAAGTGTTTCTCCGTTTTTCTGTATATTGTAAGATTTAGATGAATGATACATGTTCTCAATGTTATGGTGATCTCTCTTAGATTAAATCCACAAAGGGCTAAAAAATGAGAGGAAAGTTCTAACTAAAGTGTGGTCAACTAGTTCAGAATTAATGGGTGTATTTTCCGGTTTACTAATACATACAAACATTGAACTAAAGGACTAAAAACTGAAAAGGACACCCAACTTATGAGAGCTATAGCTAATTATCACTTACAGTCCTATACCTTTTTATTATATGTAAATTAGCAGCTTTAAAACCAAGGCCAAAAGTGTAAGGGCCTTCTGTACATTATAAACTCTGTGGACAGGCCTAGTTTTTTAGTATTGCATATTAAAAAATATTTTCGCGGAGCCCACAAGGACTTTGAGGATTATTATGCACTATTAATTGATACCGCTTTGTGATTAAGAATCCTTCTTCGGACGGATGTTTATGACAGCAATATTCCTGTTGGAAGGATTTTCAAGGATTTCAAATAGGTGGGTAAACTTTTTTAGGATTTTATTACTTGCTCGTATGTTTTATGGTTTACAAATTGGAGCAATTAGCGCACGACACGACGAAGGGCCGAAGGCTTAAATCGAAGTCTGCTCTTATTTTTATAGATGTCGTCGACCTTCGTGGTTCTAGGTACCATCTGTTGGCCGTAATATTTCGCTCCAAACTGACTCTACTGAGCAGTTGCTTGAAAGTTTTTGAAGGCTACCGACCAAGATTGATTAAACTCGATAACTTAATGCTAGGTCGTTATACACATCCGGTATTAAACGTTATTTTGTAATTATTGATACAGCAACCGCGTTCGAGTTGTCACCTGTTGTGGGCACAGTGAATCCATAAGGCCATTACAAAAGATCTTCCTATGGTGAAGGGATATTCAAATCGAAAAAGGGACGGAGAATTAAAATTTCTGAGAGACTAACATTTTTTTAATGGATATAAGATAGCAAACGAGCTTGCAACACCACCCATGCGCTGCCGCCCATGACAACTGTGACTAACTTTGAACAAGACTCAAATAGGGACTGGGATGATTAGTCCAGTTTGTTGCGAGAGTTAATTAGAACATTAGTTGGTCAGTTCGTTAGTGGGTAATCGTAATAATAAAAATGAGGACTGGGAATTGTTAATATATAGTTAATCCTGTTAGTTGGTGTTCGTAGTCCAGTAATAGTATAGTAGTTATTAATTGTTAGTATGAGTATCGTTTCAAGTCAGTCACAAATGTGTTGCTACCCTTAAGGACTAAGATGGTCACCTCTAAAGAAATGTAACCAGAAACCACACCAATCTAACCGGACCACAATTGTTTTAATAACAATTACTACAGGATAGAAATGATACTAGATACCGTGGCCGGCGGTGGTACTGCCGGGCGAACTCTATTTGAAACAAAATAGATTCATAAAAAACCTATTTGGTTCTCTATAGGCTCTACCACGTAAAGTTATTTACTACCACCTAAACCTACCTACCACTTAGTAATTTACTATATAGTGATAATTATGTGATATAGGTACCAACTGTCAGAGATCACAGCTAGTCTATGTCCATCAACCTTCAAAACTCTTCAATATGTCATTGTAACTATTTGTAACCCTACTTTAAATATACACGAGTAGACAAGAAAATTCTAAAACTATTTACTGAAATACACGATGAAGTTATTAAGTCGAGCTTGCAACATGTTGGAACCATTGCTCCTATAGAAACACCTCCCACACTTCTATACCACTACCACTACCACGATCACCGTTTTAAGTCTTAAGTTAGATTAGAATAACATGTTGTTAGAACGCCTGAAATGTTTATTTTAATTAAGATCAATCAAAATGATTAAAGCAAAATTACGTTTTGAAGGTCTTAATTTTAAATCAACGACCTGTCTCTTATCAAACTTTACAATCATCTACCATTCTCGAACGAAATAAAATGGTGCCGCCTTATCTTTGGATTGAAAAAGCGTTACAATTCGTACGTACTATATTCCACAGCAAACCGACAATTTAATAAAGATTAGACAAAGCGGGTAAAAGTTTTGAAACTCACCGCTTTCACTTTCCGGTAAACGCACTGCAATAGGCACTGGAAGAGAAAATATGTAGCGTTAATATAAATATAATGCACTTCAAATACAGATAAATCTTACATAGTGTACCTAGACAGTAGCTTATTAGTAATCAAGATTCTATAAACAACTATGAGCTGAATACCAGTCTGACCTACGGGAAACTATACCTTTCTATTTCTTCTATTTACTTTCCATCGCGGTCCTAAGTGGTTGCTTCAAAATCCTATTTTAGACAGCTTGAAAAATGTTTGACTAACACAAGTACCTACATAAGTTTAGTTTTACCTCCTGTGTGTTTCGCTTGTAATATCATCTCCCGAACAAGTGACAAAAATGTCCAGATATTGTCCAAAGGTCAATAGAAACACAGATCATCCATCATTTATCTATTAATCCAAGTCCACTGCTGGACATAGGCCTCCCTCAACTGGTGCCACTCTTCCGGGTCCTGTGCGTTTTCAAACCCGCTGACGTCATCAGTCCACTTAGTTGGAGCGCCTGTGCTAACCCGCTGACGTCTACAGGTCATCAGTCCACTTAGTTACCTGTGCTCCATTTCCCGAGTCGTGGTCTCCACTAGAGGACCTTTCTTGCTAAAGACAAGAAATGAAGAAAAACAAAACCGCTACAATTGAAACGTAATTTCGTGAGGCGGTCAATTTTCACATCCACATCCCACGTAAGAGGTAACTCACCCCAGCAATGCGTTTCTCGTCATGGGTGAAGGGCACCTCTCTCTTGTTGCGTCGCCTCTGCGCCGGCATCGTGTGCTCCTCCTTTATCACGTCCAGGGCCTCTGGAATGACACATAGTAACATCATCATTATCACTTTAATAATGGGTGAACAATAGGTGTAAGCAGTATGACATTTTATCAATATGCTTACAGCATCACCACCACAGCCCTTTCTTTGTCCAACTGTTAGGCAAGGGTCTCTTATTGGATTTGAACCGGACCACTCGCGCGAGAGGCGAGTTCGACACCCACTCGGCTCACCACTGTCATATATACCTACCTACATATATGGTTATCATCATAACTACATATATTTCGCCGCAGGAGAACAACATACGAGTATATCTGCGGGTATGTCGCCATATTTTAACCAGCGGGTACAAATCTAAACTACGTGCTCTTACTACTAACGGTAATTCCTAGATTTAAAAAAATCTGACCTACCCTTACCCTTATACGGGGATTGAACCCTTCCCCTTTTCTAGCGCATTCACGTTATTTAGAACAACGAAGCAGTTAGAGTAGAGGTTTTTTATAGACTATTTCTCATTTTGATCAGTCTTTGTAAAAAAAACTCTGACCAATTCTGACGGTTATAATTATGATGAACAATTTCAATGTAATCTTTTATTTTAATTTTAGTAATTTACAGCTGCATTTCTAAAATTTATATAGGTATATCTATCTCAAGGTCTACATGACAAAGACACAGGTACTACAAGACGAGTACAATATTAGCAACAGATCATGCGAGACGCTCGTATGTGCAACATTACAATTTAAATCCAATCAGATACACATAACCACTTGTAATTCGTGTCATACGAGACTGCTGTAGACGGGCGTTTTTAGTGAGAACCAAAATTATTATTGAATTAAAAAAGTACCTACGTATGTATAAGCATAGAATAACCCTTTACAACCGGCTTGATACGATGGTGAGAGTTGATTTTCAAAAATTCTAGCGCGTACGGAAATCAACTTTTCGAGACACAACCGGCATCGATCGATCTTGATACTATCCTTTACTTGTAAAAAACGCGCGTGGGCCGCTTGCGAACAAGTTTGAACCTGCCAGTAGCCCGTGACCACAGGGAAGGATGGCTGCGTTTTTTGGCGCGCGCACTCGCCCGGGTAAGTAATTAATATTTTGTCAAATTAATGCAATTTCTATTGTTTTTTTTGTGTGATTTACTTAAAAAAGAGTTGTTTTATACGTATATGTATGTAATTTGAACCTAACACGCTTACTTTGGCGTATATTGTGACTCAAAATCAAGGTCGCACGATCGTTTAGGTTAGGTGGTATGACCTAAATGGAAATTCATACATTTTTTGTACCTAAACATGATTTTCTTCTATGTATGATCGTTCAACATGGTGTTTTCTTAATTTTTAGGATTACCCTCAGGGATGACGAAGTGGCCCAGTTATTGGCGAATGGAGATGACTCGGAAATCGAGGAATTTGCCGATGAAGACGAAGAATTGTGCCGAGGGCCCTAGATCACCTAGATGACAGTGGATCTGGTACTGGAAATGAGTCATCCGAAGTGGAAGAGGCACCACCACCTATCCCATCGCGAAGCAGGGGCTCCACTGGGTCAAGAGGACTGGCTACTGCAAGAGGTAGAGGGCGGGCTATGGGAAGAGAGCAAGCTAGAGGAAGAGGACGGGCTAGAGGAAGAGGACAGGCTAGTGGAAGAAGAGGGACAGGTGAGGAGAGGATGTGGGTAGAATCTGCCTACACAAATAAAAGTCATACTTGTGTTGATTTTTAGTTTTATGCCAAAAAAGATTAATAATATATGAAATAATTTTTTTTTAAATTTTTATTATGACTATTGATTGTTTTTTCTTTAATATATACCTAAAGTTTAATTAATAAATGATAATAAATAAAGAGTGATGATTATAAACACTGTTTAATTAATTTAATACCAAAAAATGTCCCTAAACTAGATAAAACTCGCTTCTCGAGCTACCTCCTAAGCCCTACGATCGTGAGGGTAAGTTTTCAGGAAACCAGAGACTTCAGGAATTTTTTTTTCATTTTTCACATGACACTTAGGCACCAATGAAAAAGTCATGCGAATTTCAAAAGAGTCGGAGCAAATTATTTTCCTCGGTTGTAAAGGGATAAGGACCAAAGTAATGTAATTAGTAATGTAGTCCGTGGTGTAAGTACTTACTTATATAGGCCAGAATAATAAGCAACTTGAAATTGAATTTGAATTTGAATTGAAATTAAAAAACATATTATTATAGTCAAATTGAGAACAGTCAAGTTTTCGGAAGTCGGTTATATAGACCGAAACTACGTAATGGTGCTAATAAAATTAAGCTTGGTTAGCGGCAATCTGCAAAAAACAGTCTTACCTAAGGAATTCAGACAAGTCGATATGTAAACTGAAAATACGTATGATGCCTTCGTGCTAAATGAACTTGGTCCATTTAGCTTAACATTTATGAATAATCTGGTGTTCATACGGTACCTTGTTTAAATGAAACATAAGATGTTGTTATAGCCCTATCAGTGCCAATCGAAACTAGGTACACGCTACACAACTGTAAGGCCCTCTCATTATCGCATGAGTAGTAAGATCTGAAGGTTTTAGTGATAGACAAACTAAAGCGCTGCATACTTTCATGAAGGAAATACTAAATAACACTTCGTTTTCACCGCTTAAAAACCGCCCGTCTGCATTTTCATTTAGTATACTTAATAGCAAGTTAATCGTATTTTGAATGCAAAAGGGATCGCGATAAGCAAGTAGTTTATGACGAGGTAGGGCGAGATAAGTAAGTACGGTAGATTCCTAACGATCTTATTGAAATGATCGACCACACAATGAATACACTTTATTTTAAACGCTCCAAGCTAATCTACAACCCATTAGCAGCCCACTGTTGGGCACGGGTCTCTTCGCGCAACTGAGAAGACTGGAGCGTACTCCACCACGCTGCTCCAGGGCAGATTGGCAGAGGGGTTAGTTACACATACACATAGATCGACGCGAGACTCAACAAGCACTTGCGGTCGCTTTTTATTATAATTTTAAATTTTGTCAGGTTTTGGCAGCAGCCACTTCAGTAGCCAATCTAGCTAAAAAGTTAGTTTCAAGCACGTTAAACTCGAATAGCCGAACATCTAAAAAAGCCTATAATAAAGTAAATAAATAATAAAGCAGTACAATAATTATCGAACTGTACTCAGGCACAGTATATACCTAAATTGATTTTAAGATTGTCTCCTCTCTATATTAACCTTTAGTATGTGGTAACCCTATTTATGTATATATATGTATATATTCGCAAGCCAAGCAGATGCAGGTAAGCTATTTAGGACAGGTGCATCACGATTTCCATTACAACGTTCATTATTGATCACTTCTGATTATTCACATGGGATTGTTCTGCATTTATTTTGTCTGTTTTATTTCGTTCAACAATAGCAGCTAATGATTGATCAAATGCGGTTTACTAGTATTTTACGGGTTCTCTATTTTGACACTCGACCTATTTCACCCCAATGAGTGTTTGTTAGCTGGGGTGCGCTTGTCCTCTCTATCGTCCCGTAATTGTTCCGTCTAGACGTGTCCGATGACCGACTGTATGACACACATCACACACAGCGTTGTTTCAGTTGCTGTTTAAAATTGACGGTAAATACGCGGTATATATCTTATTTTTAAGAACTTTAAAAAGATATATACCGCGTAACTATGACCATCCACCCATACAACAGCCAGTGCACTGCTGGACATAGGCCTCCCTCAATCGGTGTCACTCCTCCCGGTCCTGTACCGACAACTGATGGGTGGGACAACCGCGTCATGTTAAATGTGGCATGTCCAATAATTTTGTGGCTAGACTTGCCATGACATCGTAATGGACGGTCTATAATATTTTTATTGTTTCCTTACCCCGAACGATAGAATACCTCGCTGTCACGCAATATTTGATTCTATATTGATACGACTACTTGCGCTTTACACATAACATACTTAATTGGTGTTTTACAATTTCCTGCAATACTTGGCTAAAGGAAGCGATTTCAAATTTCCTTCGCGAAACGCTTGCTTATAAGATTAATGCAGCATGAAATATTAATACATTTACATATATTTTTTAGAATATGTGTACCTACTGTATGTTACAATAAGAAGTTATAAGTTATTCTAAGAGAAAATATGCCTTCCAATCTTCTGATGTGAAAGGCTAAATAGATGATCTCGATATTAATTACGCTTGTGGAAAGTGTGACCCAACCCAAGGTATAACCGGTCAGCGAATTGGGGTACCCATTATTTCTCTTGAAATTTGATAGGTAGTTTTGCGACATAACATTCTGTTTCGATATGAACCGTTAAGAAGTGCTAGAGATTGCTTAACAAGACAGATTTAATATGTGGTTGTAAACTACGCGAATGCTTGCGGCATAAATGTCAGCAAGTAATTCCTTCAAAGCCATAGATTATGCATGTATTTACTGACTATTTATTGTAACCCACAAATGAATTATTCTATATACTGTGTTATAACTTTTTTTTTTCGAAAACTTTATTAAAGTTAGAATCAATAACTAATATGACGGGCCCAATGGCGCAATCGGTAGCAACCCTGCCTGTTCCGCGAGGGGTCGTGGGTTCGAATCCCACTCAGGACAAATATTCGTGTGTCGAACACTTGTATTTGTTCTGTGTCTGGATGTTATTATTATCTATTTAAATATGTATTTTAAAATATCTATTTATGTATATCAGTCTCTGACACCCATATTATAGGCTCGCGCCTATACTTTGGGGTCAAATGGTCGTGTGTGAGAATGTCCAAGATATTTATTATTATTTATTAATGTTAGGTATCAAATGAGTTTATATTATCCATACTGATATCTATATGTGTGTTTGTTGGTTTGTCCTTCTTCTCCGCCTCAATGGAATGATGGATCGACGTAAATTTATGCATTGAAATAGTGCAGAGCTTGGAGACTGACATACGCAGAGCTTGGATACTGATATAGACTGACATACGCAGAGCTTGAAGGCTGACATAGGCAGACCTTGGAGACAGACTTTTATCCCGGGAAACCACTTTAATCGTTCAATTTTTAATCTATAATTGACTATCGATTGATTTTTAATCGATTGATATAAATAAGTGGTAATCTTGGGTGTGGTGTAAAACATGGTAGAAGTAATTTTGGACATAAAACGACGTGACGCGGGCGGAGTCGCGGGGAAAGCTAGTGTAGTATAAATGTAGATATTGAATGTATGTTTTATTATGTAAATATAAGAATGTGAAGGTATAGATTGCAGTTGCTATTTAATTTACTGCTTGGAAGAAAGTTAACGAGTGAGACGTTATTAGCAAATCGCAAGCAAACTGTGCAACAACTTAGGTTGCATATACTTGTTAATGTAAGAAAACCCAACAAACTACGCTATTTCACTAATTTATAATCTATGGCGCAAACCGTCGTCGGTCGGGAACCAAGAGAGATATATGTGCAAACTATGTGCAAAGTTACCCTTTCACTGATCGTGTTGAAATACTGAAAACGAGTTTATGGCTTGCCAGACCTGGCTACTCATTTGAAACGATTAAGAAATGTGTCTTCTAGGCCACCTATAGAGACGGGGAATATTCCTGGTTCATGAAGTTACGGTACAATGACAAAGTAAAAGACATTCGTTGATAATTGTACTTGTAGGGTACTTACACGCTGTTTCAGGTTTAGTAAATCACTTGCAGTGTATATATAGCTACTCGTATCTTTTCAAATATTTGCTAATAAATATATTCAAATGCAACGAGTTAAAATACTTAAAAGAGATGCTAATCACAAGCTCTAGTGGTCTTGATGACAACGAGGATGTAGTCCGTGACATTAGACACAGATTTGTGTCGATACCTCATAGCAATCACTTGTTATCAGAATCAATGGTCGATATAAAAATATTTCTTGTTTTGTTAATGAGTTAATGTAAAATACTGAGTAAAAATCTTTATTACCTACTGGTAATATAGAATGTAGAAGGTGTCATTTGTCTCCAGTTATGTTAATAATAACCTGCAATTAATAGTGTTGTTCGTGCTTATGATATTGTGCTTGTAGCAACAACATCAATGACAACACCTTTAGAAAAGCATACATGTTAGTTGCACCTATCATAATCACACTTGGAGGTCTATTGCGGGATATATCCCACCCTATAATTTAAGTACATTGTGACGAAAGCTAGCAACAAAGTATGAACAGACAAATTAGTAGTACACTCATAGACACAAAGATCGCGAGAATTTCGCAAATGCGTTAACTTAACAGTTGAGTACACATCGCATGTCCCAGTACTTGGAATACCTTACGTGACGCAACCATAGCTAGGTAAATAGGTCAGCAATACTCACGATTGCTTCAGTGGCTTGGGAATGTAATTAAGAAAATTGAACGATGCAACTTCATTATCTGGCTTTCACAAAATAAAAATTGGATTAATTCTAGTTTGTAGTACTTAAGTTTTAATTAGGTACGAGTAAGTTGGAGCTCGAACCGTCCATCACAAGTGACCCGGGAAGGCGATATTGTGTGTGGTTGCAGAGCCTTGTTAATGTAATTTTCATACTCTCAGCTTTGCCATCGCTTATATTACCAAAACAAATACAAGAAACTCAGGTATTCGTAAGTATGAGGGAAGCCTTTGATGGTTGTTAGAAAATTTTCCCTGCGCTTCTCGATCGCTTCACTTTCGTAGGCGTTGCATCGTTTTGAAACAGCCAAACTGTCGACTGATGCTTTGTTTCTGGATCGTATTAGTAAACCCAGGATTCGTCACCTGTCACAATGTCATAAACACGCCGAGATGAGCCTGCTTCACATTTTTGAATCATATCACGGCACCACTCCACACGGGCCTGCTTCTGAGCTTCGGTGGGGTTGTTCATCGCCCAAAGTGAGGCGACCACGATGGAACTCGCCATGCCAACGGTAGATGGTTGCTTTTGAAGGCCCTTCATCCATAAAAGCCATTTAAAGTCGATTAAATGACTTATCAGTTTTAAGGCCACATTTAAAATCGTACCAAATCATCGCACGAAAATGTTCTCGATGCAGATCCATTTTGACACGATAATTTAATTTGGTTCGCGAAAAAATTTGGAGGAAATTTGAATACCGAACAGTAGTATTTTTACATTTAAATAACCATTTTTTTAAATTGAAAGTCCGCCAATCTGTACTTTGCCAGCGGGATGGACTAAGGCGTAACCCCTTCCATTCCAAGACGATACCCCAGCAGTGGGGTAAAGAAAATGTTGTGGTGGTGGTGGTAAGAGTGTATAGATGTTTACAAAATTGAACTACTTCACTACTTCAAGTTCTTTGGTGTAGGATCACATAATTAAGCAACATTTGTCACGCCTTATTGGATAACGAAATTCTGAAACGCATTGTTTCTAAGCGCAAGTCATTCGTATTGTATTTAATCTGTTATTGGTTCATGTTGGTTAGTCAAGTTATTGAAAAAAAAAAATGGCACGATACAGGTTTCTCTAATATTCAATTGTTGTATTTTTTATAGACATTTTAAAGGTTATAAATAATTATAACCTAAGAACATTTAAGGATATAAGCATTTAGATATTTTTACTATGATGTCATAATTTTTGATTATCCTCAGATTAATATCAGTAATGATATCATTGAATTTGCTCAGAAGTGCACGATTATCACGATTTTATAACGTTAATTGCTTACTAAGCAGTACAAAAAGTAACAAACTAATTTTAATATGAACAAAAAGCTGATATCAAGCAATTATTTTTCTTAAGCATTTGATTTATGTTGAACTTACAACCTATTCAGATAAATACGTATCGAAATTGGAATACCATAAATAAACATAATTGCTTCTGAAATAATTTGAATAAAAGACTAATTATACATACGGTAAATATGCCAACACCTTTAAGTCATCTGTCATCATATTAACCTGTCCTGTCGAAAATTTCTTACAAATATTCGTGTAAATGTTAGATTATAATTGCTATGTTTTCCATCACTATGACATTACTGACTTCAAATGAGCAAATAGGAAGTCTTTAGTAATAAACAACATGTCTTCCCTTCTTGTTGTCAAACCTGTAAAAAAACAGACACGCTTAGGGTGTCTGTTTTTTTATAGGCCATAATTATTTGACCCAGTACTCACAATACTTGTACTGTTACTCACAATACTCACGCACCCAGGTACCTTTTTTAACCCCCGACCCCGACGCAAAAAGAGAGGGGTGTTATAAGTTTAACGTGTCTGTATGTGTATCTGTCTATGGTATCGTAGCTCCCAAACGGATGAACCGATTCTCGTTTAGTTTTTATTTGTGACATAGATAATTTTTGAGGAATATTTCTTCTACACGAAATGGAACAGTTACATGGAATGGACATTATTCATGATTAAACTGTAGAAAGCTTTTTGATACATAACTATGCATACCACTATGACTTCCTTATTATTCTGTATACTAATGGCATAGAGAATACACACTATAATACTAATGGCATAGAAAATACATACTATAATACTAATGGCACAGAGAATACATACTCGTACTCCTAGGTACGTACGTACAACGACTGCTAATCTATACTACTTAGGTACCTGCTATGCATTAAAACACAAGTTTAATTTGTCAAGTGTATCGAATACGAAAATAAACGTGATTTGAAATTTTCGCAAACGAAAATGAAATACGAATAAATTTGAAAAATGATAAAGCTTGTTGACTAATTTATACAGAAATTGAGAATTTGACTTGTGCCCGATCCTTTTAAACGGTTTGAGCATTTGGAAACCATCTAAATACAATTACCTACCTACTACATAATATTAAAATACAGTTTCAATGCGTTGTTAATTGCTGATATGAAATACATGCATTGCTATGCTAATGATTTATCTCAGTTATCTCAGCTTATTGAACTGTTAAGGCATGAACACACATTCCTAAATTTATGCAACTTATTTAATAGTTTCTGTTCATAACGTTACCATTTTCAACCATGCATTGAAGGCCTTGCAATCTAATTTAAATATATTGCCTGCCTAGGTACGCTGGGGCGAAGCAAACTTAAGTAATGATGAGTTACAACAAGTAACGGCTATTTAGTTTAGACCTACTTGGGAGGTGGTGCAAAATAATTTACTTTCTATTTTACTAACGAATATTTTAAAAAAAAAGTAAATGCATGATTTAATACAACGGAAATGAGGAGAAAATAGGAAATCTATAATCAAAGAAAGAGATTAACTGTAGGTACATGTAATTACTAATTGCTTCTTCCTCGAACACTTTCTGTCCGAGAGTGGTTGTAACAAGACTGAATTTAGTACCTACTTGTTTTTTCATATTTGTATCCGGTTGTAACGATCAATTTGTCACAACTAAACTGACACTTGACTATAATCGGTAATCTTCTTATTAAAACGACCTTCCTCTATGTTTAAACTTGAACCTCAGGTTGGCCACTGCCACCTCAACTGCACTGGAACAGCGTGGTCGAGAAAGCTTCAGACCTCTTCAATTGTGCGGGGAGACTCGAGCCCTAAAATGACCTAATCGGATTGCAGTAAAAATAGGTAAGAAAAGTATAAAATTTGTCACGTCAACTTATGACCAACCGACCATGGTTCCAAGCCTTGGAATAATCACATTCTTACTTACAATGTAAATAAAATAAATATAAAAGTTAATATGCCAGTGTGCATAATTCTTAACATGAGTATACATGAGTCAGAAATGACCTCAGTAATACAGTTACAGTTTCAACCTTCCTTGTATTGGTGAGCGGAGACCGTCTATACAATTTGGGATATATCGGCTATAGGTACCTATAGCCTCATCTCAATATGCAATTGGAACACGCAGATTGACTTCAACAGTCAGTTCATTTATTGGCATAATTTACCGTTATACCTGTGCTTTATGATATCGTTCTATACAGGTTAGTAAATTGTTATGAATAAAATAAATCCTAAAAAGTCAAAGACAAATAATTTATTTCGCTATGAGGACACGCATAATGAAAGTCTAGGTAATAACAAACTACTAAAAGGTAAGAGATAATAATGCTCTTCTAAATTTATTGATTAGTAATTGTTATGAATAAAATAGGTCCTAGTTCGTTTGTATCTGTACCTATGCTGACTGCAGAGTTAATTAATTTAATTACTGTTGCGCTAGGGGTCGTGGTTTCGAATCCCACTCAGGACTAATATTCGTGTGAAGAACAGTTGTATTTGTTCTGTGTCTGGATGTTAATATTATCTATTTAAAAATATCTATGTACGTATATCAGTCTCTAAATCCCATATAACAGGCTCGCGAACTTTAGGGTTAGATGGACGTGTGTGAGAATTCCAAGATATTATGTGTTTAAATATTATTTATTTATATAATCTACTATTCACTACTAGTAATGGTGTGCCAGTGTTACTTGTAAATCAGTAGTATCTAACGCTGAAACTCCCCATGCTCAGACGAAGCCAAGAAACAGTGTGTCGAGGAATACAATTCCAGATGTTAATGCAATCTTACATGTACATTAAGCAGCAATAAAATGAATTGATTGAAGCTAACAAGGAAGTCTTCAACAAGACCAGTACAAGAACTAAGTACTAGTACCTACTGTCGTAAATACTGGCCTGCATATAAATGTTATATGAATGTGTATCTTTTATTAAATAGGTACCTACCTATTTAATAAATGCTACTGTGCCAACTACAGACTTCCCACTGCTGGGCACAGGTCCCACAGACAAACTCACCAAGCTGCTCTGTCTAGCGCTTTAATGTTCTCAAGCCACCCGTAGGTCTTCCACATGTCTTAATGGCTGTTATCAGTATTGAAAACAACAGGGACCGACAGATTAAAGTGCCCTCCAAAGCACGGTAGTGGTACACAAACCTACCGCGCCCGTCGTTGCTTAACTCTTACGATCACATTGAATCAACGCGAGCCATTGACCTATGGATGCTACAAGAAGTAACCTACTTGCATTAAAAGAATTTTATTAAAGACTGAATACCTAATAAATTTTATTTAGGTATACTTCTATACTAATATTATAAAGAGGAAACGTTTGTAATGTTTTCACACAAAAACTACTGGACAAATTTCAAAAATTATTTCACCATTAGAAAGCTGCATCTTCACTGAGTGACATAGGCTATATAATATTACTAGGTGTAAACAAAATAATTGTTATGTCTAATTCCACTCGAGCGAAGCTGCGGTATTTACAAGTCAGCAGCAATTGAAAAAAAAAATTCTAGTGTTCTTGAAATATAGATATGTTTTTAAGATTGTACTCGTATTAGGAAAATATTTTCTCTCACCATGCGAATATGAACGACGACGTCACTGAAAATCAGCGCTATGGATGTAAGACATTTGTTGATTGATTTCCTTTTTAGGACAGAGGTTGCGTTTTTTCCATGTTCATGTTTTGTAGCGTAGATTGTAGTAATTTTTTATTTATGTCCTGTTGATTCAGTTCCATAATAAACGTTTCATTCTTTCATTCATTCAATCGATCATATATGAACACAGTTTGGTACAAAGACAGCGACCATCTTGGATAATAAAGAGCTACACAAAGTTATAACACAGGTCGACTTTAGTCGCGCATAATATTAAGAGGACTCCAGTCGACCGTCACTTTTGAAGAATAGGTTTTTACCAAAAATATTGCTGTCGCGCTGAGCCCAACCTTACCCCTTAGCGTGCGATAGAGAGAAGTGCAGTCTCGAACTGATTTTACCTACGTAAAATTAAGAAAATCGTCCTTTCGTAATCCCCTGTTTCCTCCTCGAAATCTAGACCGATTTCAATATTTCTTTCAGTTAAAATGTAGAACAGGGTCTAAGCTATGCCCGTACGTTTTGCTTTTTTGGGATATATTAGTAATTACCAGTTTGCTTGATGTTTGAAAATGTATGTAAAAAAAGTCGATTTTTTTTATTTTAAATGATTTTTTTTTCTCTTCTATTAATCAAATTATGAAAAAAAACAAAACGTACAGTCATGGCAGAGGTACGTATAAATCGTATGGTATTTTTTTTTCTTCTGTTACTTCTTTATCCTACGAGGAAACAGGGGACTACGTTTGTATGGAAAAAGTGTCGACTTGTTCGCTTGTGATATCCTCTTAAGGGAGTAGGAAGACAATCCACCTGCTGTCAAAGACAAAACGAGAACGAAAAAAATCCCAATAAGTGCTATTTGATGTTACAAGATAATCGATTTTATATGCAAACAAAGCAGTACTTTTATACAAAGTATTCTATCTGTAATCTTTTAAAGGCCTGCATAATGTCAATCGAAGATCTATTTGAGACTATTTCCAAAAGGGCCATTCACCAGCATTATATTATTGCGGCACAGAAACGGTATGCTATCAGCGATTGCATCTGTGCACTAGAGTCACGAAGATCTAGAACACTTACGTCGACCCGTCCATACGTGAGCGACCTTTGCCAATGTCCGTTAATTTGTGAAGGTTACGACACGCGAACGCATTTCGAACTCGCTTAGTACTTGTACGCTTGACACGCGGTTGCGCAGTAATAATCGAGAATAATACAAAAGTGTCCAAATAACTTTACTGGGCTAACAATTTCAGTCCCTATTTGCGTCTTGAGTCTTGTGCAAAGTCGTTCACAGTTGTCACAGGCGGATCGACGGTGCTGCATACTCGTTTGCAAAATTTAAAAAATAAATAAGTTAAAACCTGCTTTTACGTTTAAATTAGAATGACCTCAAGATATTGATGCATAGGTTGATAATATTTTATTCGCAAAATAAATGATGCTACGGAACCGCCATGGTAAAGTAACACATGTATCTAGGTTAGACATTCCCAGTAAAAAGTAAAGGATATAAACAAATGTACTTATTGTGCATAAGAACTAAAAAAGACATTTTGAGTGTATCTCGTTGACATCATGTGACAAAAATCTTACTAAAAAACAATGAATGCCATCGGTGGAGGTAAGTACGTCACAATTGATAATCAAAATGGCACAAGTAAAGCCGCAGGCAAGAGCTAGTGGTTACATAATTTAATAACCGTTTATCACACGATAATGCAATACTAGTTAATGTTTACTTTCACTGCGTCTCGCGCGCGTAGGCTTGTTGGTAAGAAACGTTTAGTTACTATATTTGAAACATGTTTGAGTTAGTATTGCAGTGTTAAGATGCATGCGAATATGAACGCTTGAACGTCATGTAGAGTAGTATTTTATACCATTTTAAGAGACAGTTATAAAAAAAATTGTAAAGAAAACTAATAATACTTTTTTCGTCACTATTGATTGGTTACCTACTTTAATTGTACTCAATATTTTACCTCTTTACCTGTTGGGTGACCGCTAGTGGCGAAAATTTCATGGGTGCTATATTATACGGCTACCTTGCTTCGGAGAGCACGTTAAGCAGTCGGCCTCGGCTGTTTTCAATGGTGAAAACGATCGTTAAGCCTTGTCGAAGACCTTCGGGTGGCTGGAGAACATGCGACACTGGGTTGGCCACTAACCCCTCCACCAATCGGCATTGGAGCAGGTGGAGTATGCTCTAAACCTCCCGCAGATTTGTCTGTGAGTGACCCGTGCCCAGTAGTGGGACGTCTATGAGTTACAACAAAAATGTACCTTTGCGAGATGATGCAATCCTAGTATCAAGTAATGATATCCCTACGCGATAGCGCGATTTATAACGATGGATGTGAATAAATCAGTAGCAAAGGCGGAACGAAGACCCATAGGTTAGACCACATGATAGAGGTTAAACTGCACTTCTACATCAATACTAGTCCATACTAATATTATAAATGTGAAAGTGTGTTTGTTTGTTTGTCCGGCTTTCACGTCGCAACGAAGCTATTATATGGTATGGTTTTTGTGTGTGGAGATAGTGAGGAGGGTGGAGAGTGACGTAGGCTACTTTTTACCGTGATAAAACATCCCCATGGAAAGATCGATGTTTTGTTATTTGCTAGATATTTAGTTCCGGATGTTGTTAATAGATGGCGTAAGTAAAATTCATTTGCAAGTTCTGAATTTCGCTAACAAAGTATATACTATACAAATGTGTCATGTATGATAAACAACTCATTGTTTATTCCCTTTGACCACGCGGGCGGAGCCGCGGGTAAAAGCTAGTAAGTTTCATAAAAAGGTTCGGTAAAAGACTTCAATAGCGCCGATTGGGCAATCTCAGGTCAGGAAGCGATCAACTCCGTTGCTAAACCAGCGAAGCCGCAAATATGTTGTCGTTTGCGGTTTCCTAGATTTGTCTCGTTGGGAAATGCGCTTCCTTGATTGAGCCACGAACAGAGACTCAGGATTACGTTGGGTAAAGTCATCAATTTGCTAACTTTTAAGGAAATGAGGCCTAGTAATTTGGCGCGATTTACCTTATCTAGGAAATAATCATGGATATTATTTATTTTACTTCATCATTTACTAATGCAAAATTCTCAAATTAACATTTTGCTCTCACACCTACAGATCTTAAGGATCATGTCGTACGTATTAATAATTTAAAAATAAATATTAAGTTTAGTATATTAACATTATTATTCTCTATTCATTCAGAATGGCTTTACTTTCCGGGGTAAATAAATAATTCCAGGGTAATATTATTAATCGGGCGAATAATAAAAAAATCAAGCGGCGAAATTATATATTTGCTAAAAATTAACATAACTGGGGATTTTCATTAATTACGAATAACAGGAAAAAGTTAAATTAGCTTCTGAAAGTGATATATTTAATCTAAACTAGCGTAAAATTTCAAGTGTTTGAATTAAACACAGAAGCGGGCGAAAAAAATGGAGTGGGCAACTATTATTCTAAGAAGAAACATAAGTACTTATTGTTTTTTTTTAAGCATAAATATCCTGGGGTTATGGGGTAAGGTTCGTTAGCAAAATCCTGCCTTGCTATTATTTCTTCTTACCGATATTATAAGCATGGATTTAAGCAACCAATGGTTTAAGCACGGACTACATACCATTACTCTATGGTTTAAGATATGCAAATGGGTTGCAGACATTCGTTGCCCTTGAATCCTTTTAAAGTAGTGCATTCAAAGTAGGTATGGAGTAACGTCTCCTTATTCAACTAATTATATCTACGAGTAGTTTCTTAACATTCACGACTTGTACCGTTGTGTAGTCTAACTTGCACTTAAAGTAGGTATGTTTTGGCTGTTTAGCTTTGGCTACCCTTGAAGAGAAACAGTATTGAAACTGGTCAACCGGTACATAGATTTGTGGCTTGGACTCGTGTTTCCTAGTGAGTTCGTGATCCCTAGTCTCCATGACAAGTGAGAGGTATTTTTTTTTAAACAAGTTATTTGCCAAGTGACCATGGTTAAGAGCAGCAAAAAGAAAGTAAAAGTAGAACACGACTCCTGATAGCCTTATTCAGCCTAGCATGAGTCATATGACGTCACTGAACCAGTATAGTTACTTTGATTATAAATTATGTTAAATAATACCTATTCGCTTTCTTTTATAACTTTATTAGGAAAAAAAACAAAAGAGGAAGAAAGAAGTATGCGTTCTTAACTAAATACGCACGTAACTACTTGGCCCCTTGGGAATATATTTGAAAATTTTGCAGGTTATTATATTTATAAAAAATGTCAGGTCCCAGAGTTAACCCTATACTATATTTTTTACATTTACACTAGATAGGAGGTGCGTGCTCTAAGAATAGGTACAAGTGAGTAACTCACCTCTAAGTATTGAAAGTTTTATCTCGTCTTGACATAGAGTGATGACACGTTCGATCTTCTGCGGGGCTGTGGGCGGGTTCCGACATCTTGTCTCCTGGAAAAATTATATTTTAATTTAAATATGTTTTTTTTTGCCACAAGAGCAATGCAGTAGGTGTCAAAAAAATGCAGCAGGTGTCACAAATGCATCATTCATCTTCAATGCTTAAACACTTAATGTTGGCGCAATCGGTAGTGACCCTGCCTGTTATGCCAGGGGACGTGGGTTCGAATCCCACTCAGGACAAACATTCGTGTGACGAACACTTGTGTTTGTTCTGTGTCTAGATGTTAATATTATCTATTTAATTATGTATTTAAAAAATATATATGTATGTATATCTCTGACAACCATATTAAAGGCTCGCGCCTAATTTGGGGTCAGATGGCCTTGTGTGAGAATGTCCATGATATTTATTTATATTTATGATATTTATAGTAGGCAAGTTGGCCACATGTTCTCTTTTCGTAACACACAATGCTCAAACTTAGATAACAAAGAAACATTCTGAATTTGGCATTTTTATGTCGTATCACAAATTGGGCAAAGTTTAGGCAAATTGAATTTATTTATTTATTTCAGTACACACATAACAACTACTAGTTACGGGTAAAATAAACATACAAACATTGAATTAAAGTTAAATAACTATTTCTATACTAGACTATTTCTATCTCCACCAATTGGAGCAGCGTGGTGGAGTATGCTTTAGACTTCCCGCAGCAGTGTCTGTGGGGGAGACCAGTGCCCAGCAGTGGGACGTCTATGGGTCGCAGCGAACTATTTCTATACATTCGAATTGGATGTAAAAGTGTTTTGTTCACAAAGTGAAATACAGATAGGTACCTACTCGTTCTTAGTTTCTTTCACCTGCAACACTTTCATTAATCTGCCGTGTAACTGGCTTTAAACAATCCCCTGTCATGGGAGATTAAACATGGTCAAACCACAATGGTTCGTCTCGAAGCGTTCATGTTTCAATTCAACCATTGTTTAATAAGCTAGAAAACGAAGATAAAAAACCATAGACAAGATTTTACGAGGTAGGTAGCTACATAATAACTCAATTAAACTATCAATAAAATTATGTGTCTTCTTATTAAATCGTTAGTGAGTCGTTAACCTAATCCAATTTGTCATGTGCATTGCATATCACGGGTACTAATTACTACTTACTCAGTTATAAGGAGATTCATAATACATATATTTAAACCAGTCCTTATTCTCTGAGGAAGAAATTTAATTAAACATCCACTTTCACATAAATACATTAAAAATCATAGAATCTTTTTTATGCTCAATATTTTACAACATCTTAACCTTTTAACTTTTTCAATTCAGGTTCCAAAGATCAAGACGTTAATTATTATCAATGTCACCAATAATTTTATTTACGCAAATAAGATGAATGTCAGCAATACAATTTGCACAAAATTAATATTTATGTTTACATCTACAATATAAAAGAATATCTAGGTAGAGAGTATCTAATAGAAAACAACAAACAAATATTCTTATATGTGTATCCTCCATCTCCTTATTTATTTAAAAGAATGTCTGTTATAACTGTCATGAACGAGTGCAAACCAGTCTATATGGCTCCATTACCTTTTATTCGGTCTTTAAATTCTGTAGTGATCCTAAGTTTTTATGCAACTCCGTGATTAAGGGTGTAGTTTGGCTTAACGATGATAGACATCGGTGCATTTTCTTTGATGCCAGCCTGAATACATCACACCCCAGCGGAACCATGAGTAAAGCCATAGAGTAAGGACCTAAAGTGTGTAGTCCGTGAAAGTAAATTCAGTATAATTTTGGCGTAAGGTTAACTTTAGCCCTAAAAAAGGATTTTTAAAGAGGTAGAAATGGAAGCGAAAAATTCCGTATTCAAAACCCATTAAACGAGGGCGAGTCGCGGGTAAATATAGTTGTTCAATATAATTTGAAAACGCTCTACCATATCAATTACCCGCGTTTGAGTAACTAATGAGTTTCCTGTAATTTTTTGCCGTAGCATCATCACCTCTTGAGTCGACGTGGAATATGATACATAATGCTTAAGCATCAAATCAAGACGAAATCTAAATACATTTTTTTACATAAAGTTTCAGTGTGGTAATAGTCATTTTTGTCATGCAACTAGCGAGAGCAGAGATCGAGTGCAGATGGCATTTTGCTTGGTTGTAGTACGCACCGTGCATTTAAATGGACGCAGGACGTAGGTACAATTACAGACATTTGTATATTTCGCATTTCATTTGCAAGACAACACACTGCCTCGTATTACTGATATTATATAATGTGGAGGAATGAAAAGAACTACGCCAAAAATAAGACCTTCGATGAAAGGGCATCACAACATGTAATGAAGAGCGAAATCGTGAGTTCGTGTATTTACTCGTACAACGTCATACATTTTTAAAAGCCCAAGTAATATTAACAAATTCATCAATTTATCAAATTGGATCGAGATTATTTTGATATTATGTAGGTACAATGTCATTAAAGCATGATTCCTTAGGTATGCTCAATCTACGCAAATGCAAATACAAAATTTTGTTGCATAAAATAATAATAATATGGTTTACATTATGAAGAACATAATTGTTTTAAACAACAAAGTAAGACACTGATGTTGCATTATTGAAAAAACAACTTCAACATTGATATGTTTTGTGAAAGATGCATAATTGAACTAATATTTAATTTAAGAAGATAATCCCTTACAATTTAGTGAACATACTTTTGAAACGAATTACCACCATTTATTAACCATAACAAGCCTGACATAAGTATATCAAGTGAACAGGTCGATTACAAGTAAGTTTGCGTAATTTAAAGCAGGTTTTACGAGAATTCGAGGCTGGATTAAAGCGAGGGGTAAAGCTGCCTTTAAATATTTATGTCACCATTGCAATTGCAGCTTTTACACAGAAGTTAATACCTGTGGAATAAGCCAATTAAATGAGCATAGATTGTGTTTTAACCAAACATTTTAAACCATAGCAAACAAATACTTTGTAACCCAATCAGTACATACTTAATTTTTACTTACTTACTATGTAATTACTTATTGGTATTTTTCTACTGTGATAAGACATACTGATGGCGTTTTACGAGTACGCTATTTTCATTAACTGGAGCAAAATTTTTTTTGTGCTTGTGTCATTGAATGCAAAAAACTAAAAAAGTCGTTTCTGCCAAGGATTCAAACTCTGACATCTTGAGTAAGCTTAACCACTGGGATATTACGGGTAGCCTTGACAATTAATGACATTTGCCTAGTACCAGGCAAATGTCATTAATTGCAGTCTTTGTTCTAGTGCAAGGCAGTAATGAGAGAGTCTATTAAAAGCCTGTTGAAAATAATACCACCATCTGCCCACCCACAACTCGACCTCCAAATCGCCTGCCGTGTGCACTGCTACCGATCTCGCTGACCTAGACCGCACATCTTGCGGGTAGAGGATTCAAATGAATCGGTTTAGTGTTACAATTTAATATTATTTTTAATATCTCTCGTTTTGAGTATCTAGCTAGTTTAAAAGACTATTAGCTATTTTACTTGTCAAACGTCTCTCTTATTATCACAGAGAATAACTACACATTATGGACCTATCGCAATATAATTCGTCATGTTTTAATTAATTGCTCAAAACGGATTTAAGACAGCAATTACTTACTTCTGAATAGTTGCGACTTACCCGATCGTTTGACAACTGCTTTGTCAAAGCACGTTTTAGGGATTTGATATTATATGAGAGCATGAATTGCTAACAGGGTAGAATTAGAATTAGTAGAATTACGCCACACATGTATACATCACTACGTATATCTTTCGCGGGTCTATTTTATTGTGGTTTAGTTTCAGTAATCATAATAAGATCATAATATTAAAGATCTATTTTTAAAATCAGCTAACTAAACGTGCGGACTATGATTTGATTTGGCGAGTACCGAATACATTTAAAAATCTAAGCTGCTATGTATCCAACAAGGTTCTTTTCTCAATGGAAGTAAATATTTATAGACTTACAAAAAATATATCGGACGGTGGCCTTTAGAATTTCGTCGCATAAGTGAAGGGGTAATAATTATTTCAGGCAATGCTATAATTATTTAGATCGGACCAACAGCATTGATTCTAACTTGTAGTTTTCACTTTTACTTGTTTTGCGGTCAAATAGGTAAGTATGTATATTTAAAAATGAAACAAAAAGTTTATCCCTTCATTTTCAAACAGAACTGCTAAGTAAATATCATTAAGTTGGTTTTATAATGTGTAGAGATTGATAAGCTATGGTCTTTTTCTGACCAACATAGACAATGAATCTATACTAATATTATAAAGTATAGGCTATCTAGAATTAGGCTTCACTTTTCAGTATGTCAATCGGACCTATAGTTGGAATAGAAAAAAAATGGAATAGAAATAGAAAGAGATTTATTTTCACCAAGAAAACACAGCAATACAAAAAATAAATGAGAATAAACTAAAAAAATAATATTAAAAAATGAAGAAAAAACTTAAATAATATAATAACAAAGATACAAGATGGTTCAAACAGCTGCAGCTACCAGTGAATAATTATTAAAAAAAATTAAAAAAAAAAAACAGCTTTTTATAACTTTTTTTTTATTTTCGTGCATTGTCATCGGAACCAAATATGTGTGCCAAATTTCAGCTCGATAGCTTCAGTGGAAGTGGGTGAAATATTGATTGCAAGATTCCAGGACATACATACATACGAGTGAAGTTAAATAAAAGCTTTTAAAAATTGGAGCACACTCAGCCTCCGCTTCAGTTTACGAGATAATGGAAAGTTAAAAAATAGATACTGCGCGATAACGCGATGACGCAAGCACGGAGTTTGAATTTTACTTTTTGGTAATACAAGTAAGTAAATATTTTTTGATTGGATAGACGGATGGATCCCGTTAATACCTCTTCTATTTGAACTTCAATGGTAGCTCTACTGGATATTTCCTTGAGAAGGACAGGAACCGGTATTGTTTGATGATTTTACTTATTGGCTACAGTCAATATTAATTTGCAATTACTTATGCGATTTAAGCGGATCGAATTTTAAAAAACCTGAATGTTATTCAATACACTGATCAACCTTTGGATCTAACTGGCTTCATGGTTAAACAATAACATCAAACGATAGCAGACTGGCTAAATATCTGTGGCCTACTAATTCTACTTAATGGCCAAATGAAAGTTAGTTTTTACACAGTTTTTTAAACCTAACTTTATAGAAGCCGATTACACATACGGAAAAATGTAACGAATGACAAGAAAAGGATTTCATGTCTAATTTTTTTAACAAATACTAAGTGCTTTTAAAACATTGGTTTGCAATCAATCAAATAGGTTTAGGTAATTTTGCCAAAGGTACGTGAAAAGTTCCGGGCTTAATTTTTTTAACTGCAAGTCAATAACGCACCATTTGGCACAGATATGTAGTTATATGGTCTAGTCTAAACGTTCTCATTCTGATAGTGGAGTTGTGATGTGATGATACAATTTGCTACCACAAAAGAATCTGAATACCTATCGTGAAATATTTGTTTCTTTTAACAGACAAGCGAAATCTGTATCAACCGGATGCAGCGAAAGCTTTATGGGCGGGTTTTGGCACAAATTGCCGATCAACGGTGTAAATCATGCGTGGAGGATAGACATGCAACACGTCACTTTCTCGGCTCGGCTGATGTATGATGTATGATTGATTGACTCTGGCAGTTGGTATAATCGCAATAGAGTTAAATCGTATTAGGGTTATGCTTAATTACTTCGAAGGGTATTAACGTGTGTTGTCGGCTAAAGTAGAGCGAGATAACGAGCCTTTTATAGAGAAACATTTTCCAATGTTGTCTTAGGCGACATGGCGTGGCAAGCTCGTTTCAACAAAAAAAGTTCAACAATGAATTACAATCAACAATTACAGGCACAACCTTTTCGCTGTCCCACACACGGGTCTCCACTCAGAATGGAATCCAATCTCACTGGACACATGATTTCAAGAACGAATCTTATATTTAAATAATTATACCGTTTAATATTTTATTTAAAAAAAAAGCCTTTTATAGCTTTATTTTATATTTTCGTGCATTGTCATCGGAACCAAATATGTGTGCCAAATTTCGGCTCGATAGCTTCAGTTGAAGTAGGTGAAATATTGATTGCAAGATTCCAGGACATACATACGAGTGAATCTAAATAAAAGCTTTTAAAATACAGCTAAAACAGCCTACTTCGCATGGTGGACTGGACAGTAAATTCAAAAAGTAAAATTATGGTAACTTCAAATTTCAACAATCGTCAATTGTTTTACTTCTATAAATCTGAGGTTATTTCAGCAGTATTCTGCAGATCCTATTATGAGCTATTGTCTGAGGAACCTACGAGTACTTATCCTACTTCTAAGCTATGTTGACAAATCTTGCTGAACGAGTTACTTAATGTAAGTATCGAGAATAAAGTCTGTCACTTGAGCAACCGTAGTTGCCTTTTAAGATCTTGAGTTGCAATTCGAACTAGTTAGTATGTAGAGGTATGAACAGGTTGTGCAATTCGGAATGGTAGAACACTGGAGGTGTTCTTAATTTGCTGCAAGCTTTTTACAATAGTGTCTCATGTGCGAATTGTTATCTTTATTTGACGTAAGTACTCCCATCGTTTGGGGACCCGAGGCGCCCGACTGGGGCAGATATTTGTTTCACAATTACAATTATTATTGTACTCGGGTCATCGCGGTTAATATGGTTAATAATTAATATATTCATATTTGACGGTCCCGTTGGCGCAATCGGTAGTGCCCTACCTACCTGTTGCGCCAGGAGTCGTGGGTTCGAATTCCACTCAGGACAAATATTAGCGTGACGAACACTTGTGTTTGTTCTGTGTCTGTAAGTCAAGATTATCTATTTAATTATGTATGTACCTATTTAAAAATATCTATGTATGTATGTAAGTCTC
This sequence comes from Carterocephalus palaemon, assembly GCA_944567765.1. Taxonomy (NCBI): domain Eukaryota; kingdom Metazoa; phylum Arthropoda; class Insecta; order Lepidoptera; family Hesperiidae; genus Carterocephalus; species Carterocephalus palaemon. The sequence goes on along the minus strand of OX155643.1, from coordinate 3,476,195 downwards.
TGGCACCAGTACCTACCTACAGGTTTGCGCCTAATTTGGGGTCAGATGGCCGTGTGTGAATTGTCATGGTATTTATTTATTTATTATATTTTGTTAGGGCTAGTAGTTCTGTACCGCTATGATTAACAATAAATAAATTGTTTTTGTCTGTGAGTTTCTGCAACACACACACAGGCCTACCGAGGATGTGAGTGTGTACGTTTATTTATTTATTACTTCAATAGTTACCGAAGTAAAATGGAGGATATTTTTTACTTATTGCATTGTCATCGATCCTTGATAATTGAGCAGTTTCAAATTAAGCCGACGTTCTGAAGTGGGCGAAAATCACGTTCAAATATTCCGTTACATACATACATACCAAGCTAATAAAAGCGAGTTAAAAATGTAAGATAAAATGATTCCGTTTTAAAATCTGTCGGCCATATTGAGATGAGACAAAGTTAAATTGGAATTGCCTCATTAAAATTTGACATTTACCATCAGGAAGGACATCGAAAGATTAATTTATTGGTATATTTGTGTCTATATATAGATTTAAATTAGATCAAATTTAATTTTTAATGCTTTTGATGATTTTATTTCTTGGTAGGTACATATCTAATCTTATTGATTACTGATACCATGCCTACATTCATTCTCAACGCAGTTGATTCTACGTCATTAATGTGGTATAAGTACCTAAATATTTTGATTTTTAAACGAATTGTTAATCTTTGTTGGTCTAGGGGTCGCAATCGCAACTGCTAAGCTAAAGGTGAGGTCATTCCTGGGTTCCATTCCCGTACCTTTCAATCCAGTACCTTTCAAAGGTAAAAAAAACACAATTTTCTTGCCCATCGAACTGCGTCGCTGACTGTACTTATTCTGGAGACAGCAGAAAAAGACCGACACCACTAATATCGATTTCATGTAAAATGTAGGTAATTCTGGAGTATTTTATTACAGCACTTTAACATAATTTATTTATTGTTGCCTTTGTATTTTTATGACATTACTAGCTGACCCGGCCAAAGTTGTTATGCCGTTATGACATGTCAAAGTGACGCAACACTTCACGTCAATGAACGACGGTTAAATTATTTGGATAGTGTTCATGCAAAAATACTTAAATCGCGATTAAAAAATGGGGGTAGGGGTAGAAGGGTGAAAAATACTTTGACCTATAAATACTATTCTACGAAAAATACCTATTCTCATACCTACTTGTATATTTGACAATAAAATTTGGTCGTGCCGTTGAGTGCGTGCCACAAACACCTTGACAGAAGATATTTATTTATTAGATAATACATATTATCTTCAACTAACATAGGTAGGTATGTCTAACTTACTCATTAGTAACTATGTCGTTTAAAGGATTTTGTTAAGCTTTTAAAAATACATATGACTATCTGTCTTTACTTAGATGACGTCCATTGAGTCACAAGTGGACGTGGGTGCTGGGCATAGCCTTGCTTAGACTTTTATAGCCATGCGGGCTATATAAGGCACGGAGTGGGTGAATATCTTGTATGAGAATACCTATTTTGTTTCGAGATCCGTTAAGTTTTGCTAATGTTTTGTATTTAAACGAAATTTTATCACTTATAATGGCCCGGATGAGATGAACATCTCAATTCTAAATGAGTAGGCTATTTAAGTTTTAGTTTTAAACCATCCCTTATTGTCAGAGGTAGTAGCGTCCATAGCCCAATGGCTCGCGTCGATTCAATGTGAGCGAAAGAGTTAAGTAACGACGGGCGCGGTCGGTTTGTGGATGGGTGACCGCTAGTGGCAAAATTTCATAGACACTACCGTGCTTCGGAGGGCACGTAAAGCCGTCGGTCCCGGTTGTTTTCAATGCTGGAAACAGTCGTTAAGGCTTGTCGAAGACCTTCGGGTGGCTTGAGAACATTGGACACTGGGTTGGCCACCCCAATCCGCATAGGAGCAGCGTGGTGGAGTATACTCTAGACCTCCCGCAGCAGTGTGTGTGGGGGAGACCCGTGCCCAGCAGTGGGAAGTCTATGGGTCGCAGCGAAGCGAATGTCAGAGGTAGTAGTTACGATTACGAGTAAGTTATGCACGGGAAACGATTTAACGCTCGCGGCGCCGCGGCTAAAGCAGGCTGGCTATTTTATAATTTAAAAATTGAACAATAAATAATCAACCAACCATAATCAAATTTAACTACGGAGTAGTAAAAGTTTTTTCGCTCGTTTGCGTAAGTTCATTACGTCAGGTATTTGCAACAGTTCATAGAATCTTCATGCTATTAAATAATCCATTACCGGCACAGTTCTGTACTTCATAGATTAACTAACTAACCGTATTTATTACCCCTGACCATGGACAGGGATAAGTTTATACAAGAAGATTCGGATAACCGAAAGGTAATAAACCTTCACTAACAAATTCCGGGTTTTATATACGCGTAAGTACTTATTGAACGCATTCCTATTTTCCTTTATTTCTGTTGAGAAAATTTATTTCAGCATTTTTTCTTTACCTACTAACGAAACATAATATGAATGATGTGATGGTGATATATCACATTATGCTGGTGATACCAATTATTATTAATCGAGAATTAAAATAGATCATAGTACTCATAATAAATTTAGCTGTCGTAAGCTAGCTGCAACCCATAAACGTCCCACTGCTGGGCACGGGTCTCGCCCAGAGACAAATCTGTGGGAGGTCTAGAGCAGAGCATACTCCATCACGCTGCTCCAATGCGGATTGGTGGAATGTAATCTAATCTAATCCAATAAATAATCTAAGTAATACCTAAGCATTTTAAATTTTGAAACCATAAATTTTATTCTGAAAAGTGTGTTTGCACAATTTAAAATTTTCCAAGCGTAACAAAAATTTGTACTCGTAAAAACAAATCTGTCCCAAATCACCTGCGCGTACGTGCAGCCTTTGTTCTATGGTATTTAGCGTTTCACATTAGTACATCTCCATAGTTGTTAAGCATTGTGAATATGTCGAATTAGCACGCGCCATGGCATAGTCCATAGTGAACAGAGGGCACATACAATACAACATAAACGAAGCGCAACACAACGTGTTTACTTTCTCCCGCGTTGCTCCACGCACCAATTGCTGCGGACACCTGGCTTTTGTCATCAAAGCCATACTCGTTCCTCATAGTACTTCCTCCTACCAAATACTGGTAGCAGTATGCTAGTAACAGATGCAATGAGAGTGTAGGTACACAACTCACATATTGATAATTCGTCATAACATCACATCGTAATCCAACTACTGGACATTTCCCCTACCTTTCTTCTCGGACCAAAGTCGTTGGCAAAGTAAAGGCCTATAAGAAAATAATAGACTGGTCTGTGCCTACGGATGGTAATTTGCTACAACCCTTAGACATCCCGTCTAGAGCATACTCCACCACGCTGCTCTAATGCGGATTGATGGAGAGGTTAGTGGCTAACCCACTGTCGAATGTTTCCCAGCCATCTGAAGGTCTTCGACAAGGCTTAACGATAGTTTTTACCATTGAAAACAACCGGGACTGACGGCTTAAAATGGCAATGGAAAGGCTTCGTCGTTCGAAGGGCTCTAAACCGATGTGGAAGAAAAGTCCTCGAATGGAGGCTCAACTCTGACAAAGGAGCATAGGCCCTTCGACAAGGTGAATTGGCGACCTGATGAAGACGGTGGGAAACGCTGGATTCAGAAGACCCAGGAGCGGTCGGAGTGGTTTACTTTAGTATGTCACAGAATAGTAGGTACCTATGTCCAGCAGTGGACCTCAGTGGCTGATAATGATGACGAATCTATTCTAAGGTGATCTAGTGCAACTCCCTATTGTGTATGTGTTCCTTATTCAATTAGTATACTATATATAATACTAAAAAACCTATTGCCGTAAATAGCTTAAGTGCTTTTAAAATATCGTTATAATATTTATTTCATCTACGTTTAAGTGTCTACTAGCTATTAAAACTTTAGTAACAGAGTAACATAGTGTAGCATAAAATTCGAATTGAACTATAAAAAGTCTTGGCTCCGCTAACCTTTAAGATCTATTTTGAAATTGGTTTAAGTATCCACATTGTTGTTCTATTGAAACAAACTTGCAGATCTGATAATCGCTGTCCTTTAAAAATATACTTATCTAAAAGCATTTTAAATATCTTTTTTTCCTTTCTTGAATAGGTAAGGCTAGCTTACTCAAGCAGCGCTGCGTGCAAGGTACTTACTATTTTATAGTTCCGTCCGACGCGACTTATCGATTGACATAACATCGGATTACTTACATTTTATTTAATAATGTTTATGCTGGGGCTACATAATCCCGCGAATGTAGTAGCGTTGTCATGTCGCGAAAAACCCTTCGCTGCTGATTGTTTTCAATGGTAAACACGATAAGCCTTGTCGAAGACCTTCGGGTGGCTTGAGAGTTTGACAGTGGGTTGGCCACTAACCCCTCAGTTCCTTGAACATATCGTTCCTGGTTTGGTTGATCTTTGACAATTTTTTTATTTGGCAGTTATATCTGGCTTATATTCTTTATCCTACATACCTTTTCCGTTACTAGACATCGTGTAAATGTATACGTTGACCACGAGCAATGCAAAGCAGCGTAGCATCTTTTATTTTATTAACATCAACGTATAGGGTAGTATATTGTTTCGCTTGCAGAACTTAAATAAATTCATTTACTTCTGATACCACCAGAACGTAATAATGCTATGAATGTTTGCGCTCTTTAATTTACAAGACATAAAATTCAATCGTGATGTTGGGTTTAGTGCAATTATTTTATAATGACTACGATAAAGCTAATGATGCTAATGCCACATACATGTAACCTGCGGCCATAAGATGGGTGAAACGCGAAAACCTAGTAAAATGTTCTACTGACCGGGAAATCTTATTTCCCATATGCAGGGCAAGAGATCTCGTAAGCTGTGGTTCTGGGTTGATCCCGATGTACCTGGTTTTATGACGGGATAAGAACGGGACTTTTTTCCCGTTGCTCTGACTGAGTGGTTTTTGTATTTTACGCGTCACTTTTTGCCTCAAAGAATATGCATCAGGCTATGTATGCAACACATTTGTTAGTACGCCGCACGCAAGGTGAGTTCGGACCAAAACAACTCGATATTTTATCGAACAACACGATATTTTATCAGGGTAACGTGACATTGGATTACAATTTTACAATGCATGTCACATTTGAATTATCCTCAAAAACTAAAAGTTTATCAGTTACCTACACTGGCAATGACCACATTATTTTAGCAAGTATAAGTATTATGAGAGAGCGGAGCGACTTCTTTATACCTGCTATGATTATGTCATGCGTTTGTGTCAAGTAAATCACATTACGACAATGAATGTTAGTACATGACCCTGACTGAGTGCGGCGGGAGTGGCAACTCGATCTAGTCGCACGCTTTCAAGGCCGGGTTCTGGAAACTAGAGCAGCTTATGTGAACCAAGTGAGGTCGACTATCGATAAGATTTCCTCTTTTTATTTGCCATTCTAGGAATATTTTCCTCCACTATTCCACTATTACAATTATTCCAATATTACAATTATTCCACCACTTATTACATGTCGTAGTACAAAATACATTTTTAAAGATCACATTTTTAAAATTTAGATACAACATCCCAAAAAAAATTTAACCATGGATGGTCGAAGGGGAACGTATTTACAGTACTAAAATAGATCACCTTGTAGATTCTCTAAGATTAAACGATGTGCGATAAAATAATATGTGGTAGTTCGCATTTACACTCATCACTGTTTGTAACAACATTAAAAATATATGTATTTGCAGCTCAGTAGCTGCAAATACATAACTAGTATTTTTCGATATACTCATGCAAGAACTGTTTTTATAAGGCATTATTATTACCAATCGCGCACTTTCCTTCCTTCCCTTTACCTAGTTAGTTTAACCTTATACTACCAATGACCTAGACTACCTATGAGTAGGTACGTCCAGAAAAAATATTTGAAATCTATTCTAATTCCAATCTAATTCTAATTATTATATTATATATATTAATATGTAATTCTAATTATAAATAAGGAGGCCGATAATTTTCTTTTGCAACGTACAAAAGTTGTTTCTCTAAGTTTGAAAAGGAAGAAAATATACGTAAAGGGGATGGGGAGGAGATAAAAGCTATATGCAGGCAGGAGGAATTGCAAGCCTAGCTTATAATTTATATAAGTTAGCATAATGACGTTAAAGGCTGTTAAATATTTTTTTAATTCTAGAATTTATTAAATATAGAACAGTAATTTAAGAAAAGTTTTTAACTTACGCTCTCAGCTGATATGGCGCTATCACTCAATGAAATACTGAAAACGCAGAGACAACAGATTAATTCACTGATTTTTCGAACCATTTTCACAGTCACTTTAAAACTAAAATCTTATCATAAAATATCTTTGGATGTATGAAATAATTTGAATGTCAACAACACTTTCGCGCGTGTTTTCAAATATTTATATTACGAACGCTTATTTTTTAAAGCGACGACGTGAGGCGAAAGGCTCGCGACCGATAGCAAATGGAGCTCGTGTTGCGAACGTAGTGATTTTTGAAAGGCGCGCGTAGGAGGGTTTCGCGCCTATTTCATAACGTTACGTTCCGTTCTTTTAAATACGCTTTTGTAAATCTATAATTTTGTATATTAAGAAATTATTTTGCTGTGATTAATTTCATTAACATGGACTTCTTGGCTGGAATGCATTATGGAATGCATTATTACTAAAGATTCCCTTAACTTGTAACCTTTTTTCTCTTAGCGATTTCTAAACGTATTTTTTGCTTCTTTTGGTAAACTGTGCAGACTGCAATTGAGATGGTAAGCTTTAAGATTGTATATAACATTTATTCATGTAAACACACTCAAAACTCACACTCAAAACTTTCAGTAGCAATGTAGCAGGTACGAAGGTATAGCAACCGTTGAATAACAGATTCTTGCAATATTTATTTCTCAGGCACTACACTATGTAAGTTATGACAGAAATCCACACAGATCCAGACCCGTGCCTAACAGTGGGACATAGAAATAATTGTAATGGATCAATGTAAAGATATTTTTATTGTGCGAAGGTTTGTAATTTATGCATTACTAAATTATTTACTAAAACTACTTAATTCCCATAAAAAAGTCGATACCTGTGACGGATGTGTGGTTGCCTTATATTAGTGCAAATTGTATGAGAAAACTAGATACAATTACTTATTTGGTGCCATAAATAAATCTTTTTAAAATTGTAGGTATGTACTGCTTGAATATTATAATTATGTATTACAAAATAATAATTATGTAGATGCTAAAAAGTAACTACGATGCTAAGTTGCAGATACGCGAAACGTAGCCAAAGTTAACTTGATGATAACAACTGATTACCGCGAACATACTGCTGGTGTAACCGGGCCTGTTGTTTGTGCAAGTTCTGATTCGGTTTACTCTATTGGTAACTAAAATAATTTTGAAGTACCTGTACGTACTGTTACTAAGATAATTAATAATGTCTTGTACGCTTCAGGATGCATGTAATTTTTAACATTTTATCATGTTTCTCAGTAACTGTTTTTTTTTTAAATGTTTTGAGAAATAAATAATCATTAATCGTATTTACAGTAGCTTACATCAAAGATTTAAAGATCCAAAAACATTATATTTTTTATCCAAGATCTTAGGGCTATGATAGTATTTAAACCGACTTCGAAAAAAGGGGGTGGTTCTATGGACGCGCTTTGATACGCGCGTTAGTGGCTAACTGAGTAAATCTGATGACAATATAGATTTTTATATCAGAATAATGCTAGTCAGTTTAACTTGCATCCATTAGAAATACAGTAAAATAATAAAATAAGACATTACACACATTACCATTGATATGACACGTATAGTTTTAATGCAAGTTTAATGACTTTGTTTGACATACAACTTAAAATTTAATAGTTTGTTATCTGGGTATGATGGCATGTTATTTTGTCACATTACTCTTCGAACATTGGTTTGGATCAAGTCTATAATACAGTAGAATCTTAATTACGTTTAAACTTCGTTCGTTACTTAAAAAAATAAATTGTGTTCGAATTTCAACCACTCGGCGGTTAGATTGCTGGTAGATTAAGACTCTACCAGCAGTTAAAAATGGCGACATAACTTGCCTTGGTGCGACAACCGTATCCGCTGATACTATCATGGTTTGGTAACCACTGTTCCAGGCCGCAGCCGCATATCCTAACACCCATCTAGTTCTAGATGTTCCTAATTTTTTAGTAATAGTAGTGGTTAAATGCGCCGGTTGCAAAAATTGCCATATTGCAATAACGTCTTTGTTGTGTTCATTACGATCTGATTTCTAAATTCAAATTTATTATTACTTCCTACTATTTACTAAAATTTAGAAATATTAGTTAACGGGACAAAGAAAGGGTTGTGATGATGAGGATGCCTGTTTCAGCTACCGAGTGCCGCGCGGCGATGGGTGCGGTCCTGTACTTAGCCCTCAGAAATCAATAGAATATTCCAGATTGCAGCTGCACACAGATGCAACATGACAGAGACAGATTATACCATGCCAAACGAAACTTGCGACGAGGAAGAAAGAGCTGAAAACACGATAAATATCATCCATAATATATGTGTATAATTTATGTCTGTGGATGCTAGAAATTCATAAGTGAAAAGTGGAAGTGTGTGTTGAGTCTATGTGTGTTGATTTATAGTGTTGCAAGTTGCAAGTCTTTCAATTAGGCACTATTCTCATGGCTTTAATAAAATATATTAAAAGTAAATGGATATATAGTTTATTTCGATTTTTATGAGATTAGAGCGACGCGTTTCGTTGGTCTAGTGGTCGTAAGCGCGATTGCTAATATAGAGGTCCTGGGTTCGTTGAAAAGTGGATGTACCACCTCTGCCTACTTCTTCGAAGAAATACGGCGTGATGTTATATGTCGTTTTATTAGTTCAAATCAAAACTTTTGATATATCTAAAATTAAGACTCAAATTAATTTTCAACTTTAACAAACAAAAAAATTTAGGTACAATTGTACACAGTTGATGAATATTCAGGTAAAAAATATTAATTTTGTAACTATGTAGGCCTAGTGTACTGAGTTATTACTATTAGTTAATTTGCATGCTACCTAGTCTAAATCAATAAGTGGCATTTATATCTACATTGTAAAGCAGTATTTTTACATGCGCAGAGAAAATAAATAATTATGAATTAATGGTTGCAGCGTGGTGGTGGTAATATGCTCTAGCTAGACTCTAGCTAGACCATCCGCAGCAGTGTCTTTGGAGGAGACCCGTGCCCAGCAGTGGGACGTCTATGGGTCTTAGCGAAGAAGAGGCGCAACCAGTAACAGAGAAATCTAATTCAAAGGCACTCAAGACTAAATATAAATTTTATAAATTTCATTACACTACAAAAACTAAAGTAACATTAATATTGAATGGGCAAATTTTAATTTCATATACTGACAACTCGAATGGTCTAGACTAGACTACAGAAACGTACGTAGGTACCTATACACCTAAAGCTCAACTCTCCCGGCGAGATCGATAGAGCTCCACCTATATAGGTATCTTACCTGCAATATGTTTGGTATGATGTCTATTATGTATGTAAGCAAGATCAATATCAAAACAGCAAGTATCTATGTAGGTACCTACCTAGTCCTTTCTATCACGGAAGAAAAACTAGATACGATTTCGCTCTGACGAAGTTTTCGTGAAATCTATACGAGTATGTTAGCCATGTTCAGTAGGAATATGTATATACTCGTAGGCATTATTACTAAATAATAAAGTGCTTTGGGGCATTAGCTTCAGATTTTAGGCGAGCAATGGCTATTATTTTTGAATTGAGAATATTTTTGGTGATGACACGATATGGTCTAACATCCTGTACATAACCATATTTTTTCTTCTGTGATCTAGTCAGGTTAAAAGAGTACTGACTGCTGCAACACAGAGAAAACTAAAGCAAAAATCAATACATGTCACAGAATCTAAATAACTTACTGACAAATACGGCAATGAGCAAAGGCGAAACGATAAGGGCAGATTAAACATGCAATCAATAACAATGCAATGCAGTTTCTTATTTTAATAATACCGCGATGCTGCTGAGCATATTAGCTAGATATCATTCGCAAAATCTGCTTCGTTCAAATTACAATTAACTCTTAAATAATGTTAGCAGGTGTAAATATTAAAGTAAATTAAAACAACTTTTTATTCTTATATTTAAATACTTTTTATTTCTAATAGATACCTACAATGTCACTGTCAAATATTCATGTGTATCACCATTAATTAAACTATGAATCTGAGTCTGGATAATCTTAGAACATTAAATCTTAGCTACCTATCTAATTAGACCACATTAAACTAAGTCCACGATGGGCCCAAAGATGCTTCGACGCGCGTCGCCCCGCAGCCGCCGAAGTGGGGGCCTCGCAGGCAGGAAAAAGAAGAAGTGTCCTGCTAGCAAGGTCCTGCCAGCTGTCCGATGACCGGGTCCGGCGGTGAGAGCTCCCCTCCCTGTCGCGTCGTTAGTCACGTCAAGGCGATACGGAGGCTGCCGTCGCTGCGAGGGCGATGCGCCAGCACTTTATGTCCATTGTGGTGGGGGCTAAGGAACCGCTCATGGCAAGCGGTGTCTGGAAGCCCCGAGCTGATACGATATCGTAGGGCTGGCTCTGTTGTCTTGGCTTCTTGTCGGGTGGCCGTGCATGCAGCGGTACCGCCCATAACTCGGGCGGAGCTCGAGGTCCCGCTATATCACAGTCCATGACTGGAGAAGCTTCGAGTGCCGTGCGGCGTTATCCACAGCCCCTATTTATACCCGCCGGCCCTGCGGCCCTGGAACGTTCGAGAATGCACACACATGCAGAACCGAGCAACAGGGAGAGATAATCGGAATTGGAACATGCGCAAATCGAACAGCTATCCTGCAATTGTGTGCAGCTGGTGTTGCAACGATTGAAAAGTTACCAAATATTAGGGAATACCAAACACGAGTGGAACAAAAACGCAAAGGTATTTGATATTCATCGTAAATTTAACGGATAATCCTTAGTAATCCTTAGTAAGTAAATAAATGGTAAGTAGGAGTCTCATTTCGGCTACGTTTCGTTACAGTTAAAGTGAATAATACCAAGAATAATCTATTAATATGTATTTTTATATTTATATTACAATGGTGTTTTTTTACTCCTTACTTTATGTTGTACCTATGTCCATTATTTGAAAATTCCAACATATTCCCTATATTGTTTATAGATTCTATAAATCTTGCCCATTATTTTGTTCCTTGTGTACTTTTGTCTGGAGGTTCCTTTCGCTCTGAAGTACTTTCAGACAACATCATTTTATCACTTCTTTTGTCACCCTTTTTAGGTTTATCCGTAATTTTAATCAAAGATTTACTTTTACTTTGATCAATGTTTCTTTTTGAGAGTTGCATTGTGGATACAATTCGTCTTTGTGAAGTCAATGTCGCACGGCGTTCATTATAATATTCTTCAATTTCCTGAAGTGTTAAGTCCTTCGTCTCCGGAAGAAAAAAGTACAGAAATAAACAACCTGAAATCAAATGAAAAGTGGCCGAATTTCTAAATTTGCAAAACTTCCGTAGTAAGTAGTTCCAGTAACGACTATTTAAAAGTGATATTACAGTAAGTAAACTTAAACATTTTTAAAGATATTTGTTACCTAGTAAAGAAAACACTCCAAATGAAATTATGATATGCGGGAGACCAAAAGTTTGTACCATATAAGGAAAAACCTTGTTCACACCAAAAATTCCAAAGTTGATGAGACAATTTGAAATACCGCCAAGGATTCCACGTACCTGTTGATTAAAATTTTTATCATTTAAATATGGATTGATTACATGAAAGATTATGTCAGATACAAGTATATTTGCCTTGAATGGCTCAATAGATTAATATCTGATGAAAAATGCAATTAAATCCAATTCAGCAAGCTGTTAGTCTGTCACCCTGTGAAGTCTGACAATTCGCACTTGCCCAGCTTGGTGGACCCGAGCCCAACAGTGGGGCATAGAATAAGGTTGTGGAGAATACTTAAAAATGATACAAATCTAGATTCAGACGTACTTGTAACGGATACAGTTCATACATAATAAGCACTGGCAGAGTATAATGTCCCAAAGTGCCAAATATAATGTAGGCCATGTAGCATATCTGTGGAAACAGAGTCCGTTCTTGCGTGTAAATTATAAACGAACCTAAAGTTACACAAATTATTCCGACGCCTAGACCTGAAATTAATAAAGCGGGTAAAGCTAGATTTTGATTACTGGTAATCTAGCTCTGTAGCTTGCCTTGGCTATACTTATTATATTTTAAAACATCAAAAGAATACAAATAATATAAACATATGGTAGAGGAATTTTATGAAAGCTATTTGCAAATAAAAACTCTGTACATTGTAAGATTACCCGAAATTAGTGCCAGAGGCCTCCGACCAATTCTAAATATGAGTATTGCCATGATTATTCCAGAAAATATTCTTGTTAATGCTAGCAAAAAGTTGCCAAAATGAGCGTCCACGCTTGATTTTGAATCCTGAAATATCTTATTATTTATCTTAATTCCGAACATACACAAATTATGTCATGGGATATACATTACATACTTTGTGTACGTCTGTCTGTTGTAATATTATGGACGGCTACTATTTTATGAAGTATTTTTTGAAAAAAAAAAAAAAACTGAAGAATTTAGAATATTTTTTTTTTACCTTTAATTGCATGTAATATGATGAATAATAAAATATGCACATAAAATTATCCACCTGGTCCCAGCTATACTAATGTTAGCGTCCGTAAGTGAATAGTTGGTAGGTACTCTCTCTAATTTCAGAAACTACTGGACCCATTCTGAAAATTCTATCACTATACTATATCACATATTACCTCTAAGATCTCCACAGTCCACATTGTCATTATAGATACTCCTGAAAACTGGGAAATCAGAATATACACCGCCATTAGACTGAACGGTTTCCACGAGGAACGTTTGAGGAGAGCCAATAACTTTTCTTTCCAGGTTAAACTAAAAGGAATTTGTTTTAAGTTGCGCATAGAATTAATTGTGGAAAGTTAAGGATAAAATTATATATTAATTATAATAAATAAAGTCGGTCTAAGGTTGGGAATAGATTTCCAATTTTTCTACAACATTGATAATATTAATATGTAATACCCAATTACCGACGAATATTATTGTCTACTTTAAAATCCTTTAATTCTTCCATTTCAGCATCAATGTCGTACTTCGATGAGCGAAATTTCCGTAGAGCAGCTTCAGCTCGTTCTATGGTATAGTTCATCAGCAAGAAGTATGGTGATTCGGGGAGGAAAAAGTTTAAAAGCATCAGAGCTATGCAGTAGAAGGTGCAGATATGACATAATGTGTGCCATCTGAAGTAAGAGCCCAATGCCGCCTGGAAGTGTAACCAGATATTAAACATATCGCTGCGACCCATAGACGTCCCACTGCTGGGCACTGGTCTCCCCCACAGACGCAGCTGCGGGAGGTCTAGAGCATACTCCCATATTACAGGCTCGCGCCTACTTTGGGGGTCAGATGGCCGTGTGGGAGAATGTCCAAGATATTTTATATTTATTATTATAGTTTGAAAAACCCAGTAATACCAGCCCGACCCGGGAATCGAACCTAGGACCTCTAGCTGAGCAGTCGTGCTTATATCTAGTCGTGCTTATCACTAGATCAACGAGGCACTCGTTAAAAACGCTTACTGTAAATAAATGTATGAATCCAAAGAAGGCACAGATATATATTCATCAATTTTATAAAAATATAAATGTAATCACCTGCACAGTGATGCCGATTGAAAGGGCCAGGTTGGGAAAGGACCCTATAACACCACGCATGTTCGGTAAAGCTATTTCCGTCACATATAACCGTGGTACTACCACCACCACTCCATTACCAAAACCAGTTAAAACTCTCCCTGGAACAGATAATTCCTTCAATCACAATAAAACGATCATTGATCAGAGACCAATTGATGTCGTGGAGTTTAGAAGAGCAATACAAATTATACCGTTAAAAATTTTTTTTTTTTAAAAAGCTTTTTAAAACTTTTTTTTATTTTCATGCATTGTCATCGCAACCAAATATGTGTGCCAAATTTCAGCTCGATAGCTTCAGTGGAAGTGGGTGAAATATTGATTGCAAGATTCCAGGACATACATACATACGAGTGAAGTTAAATAAAAGCTTTTAAAAAACACAACAATACACAACGCACGCACACACACACACACTCAAACGTGCTTAAGTTCTACTACATATATTGGCACTGTAAATTTCAGCCGAACATATCTGAACTACCTACCTAATTTATGTCTCTCATTTTAAGTGACTATTACTGTATGTATGTGCTATGAGAAATAAAGTATCTGTAAACCGAAAACAATTAGTACATCTCACCTATTATTAAATGCTTTGGAGTGGCAGCCAAGCCGGTATAGAGCCATCCAATAGTGACAGGTAGAAGACAGTAGATTAACATCATGCGACGTCCAACTCTATCTACCAGGTATCCGCTGACAACACACCCGAGAGGCGACGCTAGAGTCAAGACGCTTGCTAAAAACGCAATGTTAGTAGAGGGAGTTATTTAAACATTTTCTACTCATCGATGAAGGAGTAATGATATAATAAAAAAACAATGTTAGTAGAGGAATTTATTTAAAAATTACCTACTCATCGATGAAGAAGTAAAGTAATGTAATGTAACCTAATGTAACCTCCATCCTCCATAGAATTCAGTACTAAAAATTGGGCTCATGAACTAATGAAATTTTTTTACTTAATTATATATTAGCATTAAATTAAGATCGTACCTTATAATAATTAAAACGGAGCTACGGGAGGTCTAGAGCATACTCCACCAAGTTGTTCCAATGCGGATTGGTGAAGGTGTTAATGATCAACCCAGTGTATGTTCTCAAGCCACCCGAAGGAACCAGGACCAACGACCGTCGTTGCTTAACTCCGTCAATCAATGCGAGCCATTTATTTACAATTGAATAAATATATTACTATGTATCATACCGATCCAAGATAAATCAGATGTAGTGGCTTTCACGTCGGAACTGGGTTCTGACAGCTGCGGTATAGCCACTGCGGTAAATCCAAACGAGAGTCCTATCACAACCATCGCCAGGTTAGCCCACACCCCGTAGCCCAACTGGATCAACGAAGTCTTTGTCCAAAATCCGGGATCGGGAAAGGTGGATGAAAGCGTTGAATGCATTTTTAACCCATTTACCGTGATTGTCAGTAGGATAAGCATACATTTGCGGCTGTCTATAAGTTCTCATCATTAGGACTAATAATACCAGTATGTTACAAATCTGTATTCATTATCGAACACTTTGTTTCACAACACCGCACAACATTGTTCGTCTTAATAAATATTCAAGATAAATCTACATATTTTGAACGACGCTGTCAACTGAAATCTTCACGTTTATCGAGTTGTACTTCGTTACTAGTTGCCAGGCAACCAATGCGAATATTTCGTACAGAGATTATGTACTACCAATCTACAAGTACGTTAATATTACAAGGAAATGAAACCTCGCCTTACGACAGGCAGGGAATACCGTAGCATTATTGTCCAAGCTACGCGTATCGCATTTTGCGCGGTCTCTTGTACACATTGCATTGGGGTATATAAAGAGCCCGGTGTATCTGATGTTGGAGAACATCGCAGTGAAAACTGGCTTCTGCACCGCCAGCCACGCCAACAGGTCTCTTGGAGTGCCGTCCTATGTCGCCTTTTCCGCGGGTTTCTTGAACACTTTGGGGTATATGAAAGGCTTGGTGTATCTGTTGATGGAGAGCAGCGCAGTGAACACTGGCCTCTGCACCGCCAGCCACGCCCACAGCTCTCTTGGAGTGCCGTCCTGTGTCGCCTTATCCGCGGGTTTCTTGTACATTTTGGAGTATATGAAAGGCTTGATGTGTCTGTTGATGAAGAGCAGCACAGTGAACACTGGCCTCTGCTCTGATTAAGGCCCAGACTGCAGTGCGCTACTCTCTTCGAGCGCCGCCAATCCAATGCTATATGGTATGGTCGTCGGATTTCTTGTACACCTTGGGGTATATGAAGGGCCTGGTGTATCTGTTGTTGGCGAACTGTGCGGTAAACACTGGCTTGCGCTGGCCCTGCAGACGCGCTTGCATGCTCTCTTCAAATGCCGTCAACAAGTGCAGCAGCGCCCCTCGGGACACAGGGGCGAACTCTACGCCGCCAGCTACATTTTTTCCTGGAAAGAATCAGACTGTAACGTTCAATTCATAAGTCTTCAAGCACTACTGACATCATGTTCATATAAAGGAAATCAAATAATAATTAATCGTACTTAATTTTGATTTCAGAATGAATTAAGTAAAACCTAATACCTACTGTTGAAGACAGGATATACGTGTAGTAACTCTCTTCGAAGCTCTGCATGAGTTCAACGCTGAATATCTTCAAACTGTAGTAAATTACTATAGTTTGGAGAAGGTATTGCAACATTTCTTAGACCCTTACCCAAATCTTAACCTTGGACTTGGTCTATTCTCTAATATAACAGATCCAATTATCCCGCAATAAACATACGGATTGCGGATTGCGGGACGGGGGGAGCAACAAGTGAAACACCAGCTGGTTAGCAGTGCACTGTTTATTACTTGACATGACATATGCCTGATGGACGCCTTACTCACACACACAAAATACAGCTACACATACTTAGGTATCACGGATCTATACGATTGCGCATGATTATTTAGTAAGGTACATATACCTATTTTAAACCTAATATAAGTAATGTATATTTTACTTATCCTAAAATTAGACATCCAAATATATCAATATGCTGGATTCTAAAATATTCTAAAACAAAACTCTTTTAAAATCTATGCATCCCATATATAAATTCCATTTCTCGAGATCATTTGATACGTTTTAAGAAAACATAAATAAGTAGTTATACCTGTTAAAGAACCGCTGGTATGACCCGCTAATATACACAATACAGCAAGAAAATATGGCACCACCATGACACAGCCTATCAATGAATCGTTTGCAAAGTGATTGTGGAGCGAAACAATAATCAGTCGAACTCTTAGTTGAACTATTTTTTAGATTGATTTATTTCCTTTAGAAACACCTGCCATGCCAGTGCGATAAGGGAAAAAGATTTTCTGAGAAGTTTCCTGTGTTATTAGGATCTAGACACACGGCCGTGGGTCAAAGCCAAGTTCATTCTCTTTATTTTATAGGAGACTTCACATAACATACCTAATATGACACCATCCTTTTCTTTGGTGTAACGAGTGGGAAACCTTGGAAAGGTACCCAGAGTGGGAGCGACGCCGGGTTATGTAGGACTTTCACCCACTAAAAGCCACTCGGTGGCCTACTCCGGCGCTAAAGGAGGGCTCCGGGATCTCTTGTAGAACGCGCCGCTCTTCCCGGTATACACAACGCTGTGCAGCCACAAACAGCGTCGTCTTTCCCGGCATCACGGGCTATCATGACTTCTTTATGGATATAAGATAACAGACGAGATGCCCGATCTGACCGAACTGCCAATTAGGTAGATTTTATCATTGATTAATCAAATTATTTCCATGTAACTGAAACAAACTTGTTTGTACTCATCATTTATTCGTCTTCAGTTTTCAGCATTGACTCGATTACATCGAAAAGGACATACATACCTACTAACTATCTACGTCTTAAGACACAGTAAACATATTTAATCAAAATGTATAAGTAATATATAAGACACGGATTTTGGGTTTAAAAATATATTAGGTAATGCATACTCTGTGAGCAGGTATATGCAAAAAAGTAAGGTAGCTAAATTATTTGAAATGTTATTGTTATAATGTGATATGTACGTACAATTGTTTTGCTCGAAAAAGAGGTTCGTCACGAAATTTTAAAGTCATTTATCTATCTGGATTTAAGTTAATAGCAGCTATTGAACAAAATTATGAAGTAAGAGTACCTATATTTTTGTATGAAACATAGGTACTTATATTCATATACGACAAGTTATGACACATAATATATAAGAGATAAATAGTTCATTCTAAAGTTAGTCAATGGCACTATCTACACTTTTACATTAGCTTTAAAAACTATCTTACATTAAATTTAATAGTTAGTTTACAGAAAATAATACTTTTCCAACATATGCCCTACACTGTAGGTACATAAATTACATGGAATTAAATTATAACAACAATTAATAATTACATTATTGTAAATTATGTATACAATGTCAATATCAAAACATTCTACACTGTATACATTTCTTATAAAATTGCAAGAAAAATTCCAAATGTGTAAACTTGTAAATTTTCCAAATGTATTTTTTATAAATATGAGTATATCCTTATCTCATATCCGGTGTAAAACAGTTCTCTCATAAATACACAATATATATAAATTTGATAGCTAAGTCACCTCGTTATTTCTTTTGTCCTAATCCTGACAAACAGGTGCTTTTCATTTATTATTAACAAAAGAAACATTTGCAGCAAAAATAACTACTCACTGAATTAAAAATACTTCTCATCTAGTTTCAGTATCTTACAAAACATTAACTAATTTACATTTAATATCAACATTGTTCCCGTTTACAATATCACATAACAACAATATTATTTAACTTCCAACAACAATTATTCCGTTACACAACACTCAACTATAAATATTTATATCTTCATCGTGAAGCGATGTAACGGCGACCTTAATAGTCACATTTATCATGGTAATTTCTGTTATTTTTCTGATTACCATATTAACAAATATTACGCGTTTTCTTGTTGTGAGTTGATCTTCTTGAGCGTCTTTGTTCTTCCGCAGAAGTAATCCTCGATTTCCTGCAGGGTCCTTCCTTTTGTTTCGGGAAGAAATATGTAGAAGTACACCAGGCCTGTAAAGGTTTACAAATTTCTTTAGCTGTTAAGACATTATTACGAAGGTACGCTGAATTATAAAATGCAGTGGACTACACACTGAAGTGCTGTTAAAGTTCTTTTTTGTCATATTTTCGATGATTTCTATCGAAAAACGATTGGTTCTTGTAAAAAAATAATTAAAAAAGGTTTCGTTCTCTTATTGCTTAGTACCTACATCCATCCATCCATCAGTCTTTCGAGGTCCACTGCTGGACATAGCCCTCTCCTAATGTACCTACATAATGTAGGTAAATTCAGACTTCTCAGATCTTGAGCAATTTCTTTGCAACAATATCTTTGCTGCTTAACGTGCCCTCCGAAGCACGGTAACTCCCATGAAATTCTGCCACTAGTGGTTACCCATTCACAAAATGACCGAGCCATCGTTTCACAACTCTGTCGATCACATTGAATCGACGCGAGCCATTGGGCTATGGACGCTACTCAAACCAATCCAAACTCACCAGCAATAGACATGGATCCGTAGAGGCCGAAGGCGCCGTAGTCATTGAGAGCATGTTTCAGGTACGGGAAGGTTTTCACTACAGAGAACACCGACAGGTGTGCTGCACACGTTGTCATTCCACCAATAATGCCTCGTACCTGAAAAATCAGATAGATTCATTTATTTCTCAATAAGTATAAGCATTTGTTTACAAGGTGACAGCCTAGTGGCGAACTTGCATTACACCAAAGGTTTCTGGGTTCAAATCCAAGTAGCACCAATGACTTTTCTAAGTTATGTGCGATTTAAGAAATCTGCCTGTGTCGTCTGCCGGTTCACTAAGATAATGCTACAGAAGGAACCAGAAGTATCTATAGAGACTTTATCGATTACGATCGACAAATGGAACGCATGGTTATCTCTGCTATTTCTTAAAAAAGATAGATAGAGAAGTAATAGACTCAAAAATTATCTATCTCTTACGGACTCGGCGTCGAAAAAACATGTTTTCATGCATACATTCAACTGCTAGACATATGTGGATTCAGAAAGCTTAGGTCCAGATATAGTATTGCCGATGATCAAATGTTCAGCAGTCAGCGATTTTTTTATTAATCCTCGAGTAAAACGCCTTGCCGCATTAGAGCAACCTGGTGGAGAATCCTCTAAATCTCAGCTCTTATCAACTTGGGACCTGTGCCTAACAGTGGAACGCCGGTTAAAGCTTTAAGGTAAGCAGTTTAAGGAAAATAATACAGTTACCTGAGTAGGATAAACTTCGCCGATCATGACCCAAGGCACGATGAGATAGCCCAGCGTGCACGAGATAGTGAATATGAAGATGCTGGCCACTGGTATCCACGAATAGCTCGGGGCCATGCCGTTTTCTCTCCACCATTGCACGTAGTACATGTAGACTGATAGTATGATCATCGTCGAACCGCATCCCACCGCTGGAATTTAAAAAAAAACATACAGTCTGATTGAGAATCTCCTGTGTTAAATATGTAGACCAAATTTTTTTTTTTTTAATTTTACTCATTTGTTTTTCACTAGTTATACGCAAAAAAGAAGGTTATAAAATACCCGAAACGAAGGTGAGCGGTCTTCTGCCACATCTTCTGCACAGGATACAACCCACGATGGTAAATATCAGACGGATGATGCCAGTTGAAATCGTCAGCCAGTACTTGTCCAGAGTCGCTCCTGACGCCTGGAATGAATAATTGAATGAAAAGAATGAAACGAAGCACTGACGATGTCTACGACCGACGTGAGAATGAGATGAATAAATACCACCATGCGTCAAATGATTTACGGCCTCGTTCTTTGTTGTTGCTTTGGTCATTCGGGATTTGAACCCCGGACCGGAGTAGAAGATCCTCTAGACTAGAAGGTCTTTTGTATGAAAAAATATGCACATTTTGTAGACAAAACCTACCTCAAACACCTCGACAGCATAAAACGTGATGGTGTTGACACCGCACCACTGATATATGAAGAAATATATCGCGAGAATCGTGAACGGCTTCAGAGAAGATGGGGAGAGCAACGCTTTTATAACTTCCTTCGGTGTTTTTAATCTGAAAATACATTTACAAGGAATGAGAAGGAATCTACATTGGGTATCAGCATAAGCAGGGCCTTTGCGCACAAAAAGTTTTATGAAAATTATTGTTTACGGACATCAAATTACACTGTAACTTTTTACCTCCAGGTAGGAAGTACGGGGATCATATTCTGATGCATGTATCTGATATAATATTTATCAGCTTTTAAATTAGGACATTGTATGTAGTCCATGGTATTATATAATGTTGTCTAGTAAATCTTGGAAAATAAACCAACATATATTTTTAATATACCTATTTACTTTTTAAGAAAAAAAAATCCAAAGTGAAAGATTACTTTCTTTTTTACATTTTGTGTGTAAATTAACATTAAAGAGTATTTTATTTATTTATTTAACAGTTTATGTACCTACACACGAATAGAATAAGTTAGTAAATAAAATATTTTACAAGCGTACTACTTTTCATTTAAAGTAAAAGTTTATTAATAACCGTAGAAATAAATAATAATTTATTTCTTTCAGTTAGTATACCATATCTATCATTACTTTACTCTACAAAAATAATAATTGACTTCATGCAATTATAGACGCTCACTTTACATTATTTACTAACTTACGATTAGTTACTTGTTTCCTATCCTAGTATCGTGATATCTGTTAATTATTGAAAGAACAGTAAGTTGAACAGTCAATATGCGCATTAGAGTTAGAAGTTTTCGTGTCATTCTTTTTATTGTGTCGTGACATTCGCCATATTAGCGGAAACACAATACCTACTTAATTTAAAAACAAATAAATACCGACAATACTTAACTTACTAGCGTTATTTAACAATGTTAGTGCTGCCATTCAAATATTTACGACGTGAAATTGTCATAACTGAGCATTCGCGTGAACGTTTACTGGAAATTGTATATTACATTTAATAACTCGTGGAAAAGCATGTGTTTTTACATTTTTGTCATCATCAGGGCTCATCTGATCATTGTTTCATTACTACCTATCACATATTGCTACCTATCACATATTATAGCTACCTATCACATATTACTACCTATCACATATTACTACCAATCACATATTGCTACCTAACACATATGGGTTAACACTATTTACATATTGATGTAGGATCTACCTAATTACCAATCTTTCCATGCACTTCTTTAACTACATCTTCTACTTAGGTCCACCCATAGGCACAGCTGCGAGAAGTCTAGAGCATACTCCACCACGTAGCTCCAGTGCGGATTGGTGGAGATCTCTACGACTAGTACATATAAAACATGGTCTTAGAACACTTACGGCTCAACGTGGTTCTTCTCCTTAAACGCTATCATTTTCTGCATTTCCTCTTCTATATTGTAAGTGGAGCCCCGTAGTTTGGCCAGAGAGCTCTCAGCTCTCTCTCGCTTATCCTGATTGAGGAGATAGTTGGGTGTCTCCGGTACTATTATCATGCCGAGGAGAGATATGATAGGGACTATCGCACTGACGCCGGCCAAGATGTTCCATGACGTTGCACTGCCAATTATGTACTGGAATAGAAAGGATTTTTCAATCAGCCTGTGGTGATGTCAGTGATCATTCTGTTATGATGCGAGTTATCAGTTTTTTGATGATATGTGATTGACTAACTTAAGACTAGAAGGAAGACCTAGAAGAGTAGCGTTTATGGGATGCAGTGGACGTTAAAGTGCAGTTGGATGGATGGATGGATACCACCTGCTCCATAGCCATAGGTACATAAGCTAGATTTTACTTGTAGAACAATAATTATCTGATCAGCTTTTGATATGCAAGTGAGGTTGTAAGTTATTAAAAGTGTAAAAAAAATCAAAAGGAATATCAAAAGCAATAACTAAACCTGTAGTTATTACCTAACTATATTTAAATTTTAAAAGTTATGTAGATAAGTGAGTTATATTTAAGTAATATATTTTTCGAAGTGAAAGGTGAACACACGATATGTTATCGTGCGTTATATAAAATACAAAAGAAGTATATCGAAAATAATAAAAGGTTTAGTGAAACGATTAGCTGTTATCGTTATGAGAAAAAGGGAAACAAAACTTGTACTAAGTACAATAAGGTTGTTAACCGTGTCACGTAGGTATACTAACTACATTGACGTGTTTTGTTTATAGACTAGTCATAGTCTTAAACTAATTCACAAAGGGGGTACTTAATACCATTGGGTGTTTGCGGTGCGTTCGGTTATCATAATTCTTATAATTTATTACTTGCTCGGGTCATGGGTGCGTTGTTATTGTGTGCGTTGCGGCAACATTTCTAATTTTACGCATGCAAACTTGCTCGCCTTTCATTTAATGTTTATCGAGTATGATAAATGGTTTATTGACGTTGACACGTTACCGTGTGTTGCTCTGACGAAAGGTTATACATTTATTTTTGAATTTCTGCTCGGTAGCATAACCTCTAGTCGTGAACGAACTAATTAGTAGATGGTTCATAGATAGAACCATATAGTTAGATGGAATAGCCTTTATAGGCTGTCGTCTTATAGATAAAGCCTATATAGGATCATATGGAATGCATACGTATAAGTTTTATTTAGGGCTCTTGTCAGTTTTATTATTAAAGATGATATACGAGTAGGTAATTGATCGATCTTTTAAAAGATTATTCAGCTTAAATTTTTTGCAAAATCGTTGTAAAGTTTGTCAGGAGGAGGTAGACTTAAGTACTTATATGTTTTTGCAAGTTTGGACTATATGAACGCGCGCTATATGAATGCGCAATGGTTCTGCCCACAGAACAGATAAAGGAGGTTCTGTTCTGTGGTTCTGCCCATAAGCCAGCGCGATCTATTGCTGACAATAAAGTTATGTTAAATAAGTAAGCTAAGTTAGGAACAAATAATATAATCTTCCTAAGAGAGGAGCATGTCCTGTCGTGCCATCTTGTAATTGAATCGTTTATATGTTGAGAGGTGTGTCTGGACACACCACCAAACGTCACAAAACATAATAAATATAAGCGAAACGTGCCGGCTTGTTTGCAATGTTACATTTACATATTTAATTTCCTATCTGTCCCGTGATCGATTCTGTGCAAATTCGCGAAGACATCGCACGTCACGAGCTTACATTGTCATGACGACTCACGACACCAGTACCTAAATATGCTAAACTACCTTTCCCCGCGGCTCCTCGCCCGCGACAAATCGTTTCCCTCGCAGAATAACCTCCACCATCAAGGGATGATTTAAAATATAATCCATATCCATACTAATATTATAAATGTAAAAGTGTGTTTGTTGTTTGTTTGTCCGGCTTTCACGTCGCAACGAAGCTATTAAATGGTATGGTTTTTGTGTGTGGAGATAGTGAGGAGGGTGGAGAGTGACGTAGGCTACTTTTTACCGCGGTAAAACATCACCATGGGAAGATATCGATGTTTTGTTATTTGCTAGATATTTAGTTCCGGATGTTGTTAATAGATGGCATTGTTAATTCCCTTTAACCACGCGGGCGGAGCCGCGGGTAAAAGCTAGTAGTACATACATACAGCCTTTAACAAAGGCAAGCTAAACCAATCAATATTTTTTAAGTAAAACGCACTTTACGCACGTTTGACTTGGGGAGTAAGTTGTTGAATGTTTGACGAGAGCGTTACGGAAATGGGATCGGGCGAGGCGTCCGGAAGTTGAGAGGGAGATATAAGTTAGTGAAGATAGAAAGAGAGAGATAGAAATAATTTATTTTCCAAAAGTGACATCTATCATCCATTTATAACCAGGATATGGATTCCCAGAACTTTAGTGCAGAACTTTAGTCCAGAACTTTAGTGCAGACATTTTCCACTTGGTAGTATGATTAGGTACCTTCGGTTTGGTCAGAACTACACAACCTTGCATCAGAGTGGAGTGTCTGGTGGATACACAACCATACGTCACAATGTCACGTCACGCTGTCACGTCTTACAAATATGTATATATATGGATATATATATTTGCGAAACGTGACAGCGTGTTTTTGCAATGTTACATTTACATAATATATTTAACAATGAACCGCGTGATCGATTCTGTGCAAATTCGCGAAGATCTCACGTCACAATAGTTGCCATGACGATACACCAGTCGATTGGAGAAATTTCCAAAACTTTGTGACTTTAGTACAGACCTTTTACAGGTGGTAGGATAGTTTATTATAAGGAAAAGAAGAAAAAAAGAAAATATGTTTATTCAACCTCTTCAGTCCTCTTCACTACAACAATGTAGTGAGGTGATATGTTTGATGGTGTAGCAGTATTGTGATTAAAAGGGTCAGCACTCAGCATATGCTGTTGGCTCCAAAGGAAACCAGCAGCGCTGATTTTCAGCGCTGCCCGATATCATTTAGGTTTAGCGTTGTTATTATTGCATTTGTAATTCGTATATCGTTTTATATTCCGATATTTTGACTAAAGTGTAAGTAGATTTTAGGCTGCTTCAATTTTGGCACCGCTCTGTAGGTACTTCTATCCAATCCTGGCACTTATAAGATTAAAGTATCTTAGTATATGTTTATTTATATTTTTAATTAATAATTCATTAATAAGTACCTACCTTAGTAGTAAGTTCGAACACCTCAAATCAGATCAACAGCCACTCTTATTTATTTTATTTATTACAACTCAAAGTTGAGACTACAAGTCTTAGTCAACGTCTACATAATTAATTTATCAACAAAATAACCAATTTACCTATTACCTAGTGTTAATGACAGCATACAATGAATTTCTACATTTTGCACAAAAGGTCTTACCTATAAATACAAAGAACAATAATGGGTAATTACCATAATTTCCAACGCTTACATATTGTTCACATTATTCTTGAATTACACAGTCTGGCAATCGGACGATATGTATTGTGGCGGCTTCGCTAACTCTAAAATAACAATGACGGTAGTTTTCCTTAAAAGTGTCATTTCCAAGTATACGTAGATGAACAAAGGATATCGTAACAATATTAGCAGTGTAGCAATGTGGTAGGTACTGGGTAAGCCAAAGAATAACAACCACCGAAGAAGAAGTCCTCTAAAGAAAACCAAGACTCTTGTTAGCGCAGTAGGTATCGCGTACCTTACCCACCTTTTACCTACCTTTCTATAACGTAATAAGTTTATGAAGGTAAAGAGACGTTTTGAGAGTGAGTTTCTTTCACTCGTGTTTTAGGATCACGTCCCCCTTTTATATCTCTCGTCCTTTTTTGAAGACATATTCCGTGATGTAAATAGCTATTCTCGGATACTTTTTTGTTCGTCATAAGGGTTCCATGTGTAGTGCCATGGATAAGTATGCGAGATGTTAATGCAAGTGCAAGCCTCGTAAAGCTTCAAAACGAAAACTGATCCTACCTGTACCTACCTCTTATGGAATGACGATGAGTGGGTGTGATTTATAGTAAAAATATTTATTAAACGTATTTGAATTTGCAAATTGCCACTTCGACAACTCGTGACGTATTTGTGAATTTGCAAACGATCTCTCATAAATGGAAAATCAGATTTGATTGATATCTAATTTGTATTCAAAGTAACATGAGAAACAGGCAGTCACGTTTCAAAAACACCATGACGCGACGTAACGTGACGTATGCTGGTGTGTCCTATTAGAATTAGACACTCCTCTTCGCGGAAATCGTTTTCACGCGGCAGCGTCACGTCATTTTTCAGTTTAAATATTTTGTAACACTCATTACATTACATTACATTACATTATTATGAACGTTGTTTTGTTACGAGTATATTGTTGCATAAATAATAGCTTACGATCTTCCAAGACACCATAACTTATAAATTTTAATTATCGTTATACGAATGGTTACGGGTAAAAACATGCGCTTAAAATGTTTGACCCTGCGGCCACAATGTCCGCACCGATGCCCATCAGCGACCGATCCTCCGCTTCACCTGTATCAACACGCCCGTGGAGACGCCCACGGAGGCGAGCGCGCCGAGCATGCCGCGCAGGTGTGGCTGCGAGACCTCGCACGTGTACACTCTCGCCGGCGCACCCACCATGCCCCCACTGACGACGCCCGTCAGCGACCGATCCTCCGCCTCACCTGTATCAACACGCCCGTGGAGACGCCTACGGAGGCGAGCGCGCCGAGCATGCCGCGCAGGTGCGGCTGCGACACCTCGCACGTGTACACTCTCGCCGGCGCACCCACCATGCCCCCACTGACGACGCCCGTCAGCGACCGATCCTCCGCCTCACCTGTATCAACACGCCCGTGGAGACGCCCACGGAGGCGAGCGCGCCGAGCATGCCGCGCAGGTGTGGCTGCGAGACCTCGCACGTGTACACTCTCGCCGGCGCACCCACCATGCCCGAGCCAAAGCCCACCAGAAGTCTACCTGGAAATCATAATATGCTAAAACAGTTGTTCGTTAACTTAAATTAAATTAGAACTAAAATGATTGTGATTAAAATTGTGGCTTTGGTACGCCGATATTGAGACAGCAATTTTTTTCCTGTGGTTCGTGAAACTATCTACTACTTAGTAACAAGAAAATAAAATCACGGCAGGAGACTAAAATCGGTCGGGAGTAACACGACGGCCGACGGCTCTCAGTTCTCAAAACGCGGTGTTTCGAATACTTGTACCGCGCACTCAACGCTGCCACTCCGTTCGTCGGATAATTACTCTAGCTTGCACCGATGCCAATTCACGAGGCATCTTGCATTTACGACCGCATGAATCGAACCAGATTTTTATGGAATTTTTGATACCAGAATCTATAGCAAATTACCGATGTAAATCATGATGACATTCTGCGCAAACGCTATGAGTAGCCAGCCCAGTACGAGCGGAACCTCGGTGACGATGAGCGTGAGCCGGCGGCCGATGGCGTCCATCAGGTAGCCGCTCACGATGCACCCGATCGGAGTCCCCGCCGCGCTCAAACTGGCTGCAATCGAACAATTTCATTCCTTATTTAAATTAAAAATTCTTCATAATTATCACAATGTATAGCATTGGTAGTCACGCGGCTCGTTCGGTTTTTGTATTGTTGATGAGCTGTCTTCTCCATAATCAGTCCACTCATATCGTTCCAATGTGCGTATGTACGAGTATGCGCCGGCTAGGGGTCTAGCCATCCTAGCTCCACCCAGAAGCGCAGGAATCCTTACTGTCTGCACAGGGTTCGCGGAAGGAACTCAAGACACATCGTGAGGAATCCTGCATTCCTGAGAGTTCTTCATAATGTTCTCGAAGGCATGTGAACTCTGCAAATCCACACTTGACCAGCGTTGTGGACTAAGGCATAATCCCTTCCATTCTGAGAGGACCCGTGCCCAACAGTGGGACAAAGAAAGGGTTGTGATGATGATGTCTAGTTCAAGTTCTTACCAATCCAACTTGCTTCGCTATCGGTGATGTGTATGCTTGAACCTTCACTCTTCAGCTGCGGCAGCGCTGTCGCCGAGAACCCGAAGGCCATCCCCGTGTTGATGGTGCCCAGGTTGGCGATGAACGACGCCAGAACCTGTTTGAATGCCTTCCCCCTCCCCTCCTTGCCCAGCTTTTTCTCTGGTAGAGTCTTTGTGATGATCGGGGTAGAGCCATTCTTTATAAACGGAGTTGAGTCTTTCCTGAAAGGGGATGCTTTTATTCAGTATTATCGGATTCATTTACATAAGGAGTAAGTATGGCTGCCTTGTTGGTCTAATGCTAAGCTATAGTTAATTGTTTTATAGAGAACTGCTTGTTCTTTCTGCACGAAGGAACAAGCAGTTCAGTATAAAACAATTAACGCAAGGACAAACGATTATCTTATTATTTTTCTAAGTAAAGAGAACTAGGGCTCTATTTCAGAACCGCTCGCGTGACTCTATCGCTCGACTGCGACTCATATCTCGATCGACTGAGGAAACTCCGTATTTTTAAATCACTACAGTCTGTATTAACACTTCATTGGCAGACCAAGAACTAGACTAAGTAATACGGTATTATTTCTATTTAACGAATATGAGTCGCAGTCGAGTAATTAGGTAAGTGATGCGAGCGGTTCAAAAATAGAACCCCTGCAAACAGTCATTAGTTTTATATCGCTTATCGATGCGCGATGTACTACGCGATAAATAGATCGTTGTTGCTGTGAATGGACCACAGAGTATGGAGTATGGAAGTGTCGAGGTTATCGCTCCAACTGGCGTTTGACCCGAAACGAGTCGGTTCGAATCGGTCATGCGACGGTTTACTGCAGATAACGACGATAAGGGACTCGTATTTTGGAAAATGATTTTAAAGAAAATAATCTGCATATTATATAGAAGTACGTAGTTAGGTACTTAAATCTATAACTATAAATAATACAAAAAAAAATCTACCACCACACTATAATCGCCTTCACCAATTTCACCATCAAATCTACAACTAATACATACCACCATCATTTAAATAAAAATTTTAACTATAAAAATAAGTCTTAAATAAGCTCTTAATCATTTAATAAGTAAGTCATCAAATTGATGTTAGTTAAAATAGATTTCCGAGAGTATATCGACATAATTAGCTTTATCGATTACATTATTTGAAAGCAAAACACGTGCTAACTGATAGCCACGGGCCGCGATGTTTAAACACCGATTTACGTGTCAACAACTGCGATAACCAAATGTAATTAATCACTAGAAATCTATAAACGCGAAACGTTTGTGTGTAAAGTCGTACAATTGTAGACACGTCGAGTGTTGTTTACTTCCGTCTCGTCATTTTCGATTAGAATCTTTAGTACATAAAAAGTATATAAATGGGAAAGTTACGCAGTAATATATACCTATATGTATTGACATATTATACACTTTACCTATGGGGGTAAAGTGTTTGTTGTTTGTTGAAAAAAAAAAAAAAAGACATGGAATATGGATCGATCTGATTTTTATTTTGCATAGATGTAATATGGGGCCTAGAATGTGAAATAGGCTACTTGTTGTCCTAGAAAATTGCATTGTTCCTGTAAAATTTTACAAAACACTAATGATCGTTTGACCTTTTAATCGTTTCTTAAATATCGATCAATTTTTAATCGATTTATCGATAAAATCTAAATCTTGATCGGATTCTATTTGGTGGAACTGTGTGTAAAACTAGATTTAGATCGAAAAAGCTATACTTTTTTATTTTAATTAAATCATCTCTTAATGGTAGAGGTAAGTTCTATACGGAAGGGCAAAGCCGCGAATAAAGCAAGTAAAATATACCTAATACGCTAAATCAATACAAAGGGACGGCTGTTTCGATAGCGAAAATAGATCACAACGGGCTAACAAGGCCACCGATGTTTTGGCCGATGTGCTATAGCGACATTTATACTAATATTATAAAGCTGAAGTGTTTTTTTGTTTGGTTGAACGCGCTAACCTCAGGAACTACTAATTCGAATTGAAAAAATATTTTTGTGTTGTATATTTCATTTATCGAGGAAGGCTCTAGGCTATCATCATGCTTTGAAAAAGAGGAGCTGAGCATTGACGAAAAATGTTTCAAATACGGGAAAACATATTCCTTTTCTTCTTCAGGTCATCAGTCCACCTCGTCGGAGGGCGGCCAATACTTCGCTTTCCGAGACGTGGTCTCCACTGATGACCTGAAGAAGACAGCGGGAAACCGTTGGATTCAGAGGGCGCAGGGTCGGTAGGAGTGGCGTCGATTGAAGGAGGCATATGTCCAGCAGTGGACCCCAAAGGGCTGATGGATGGATGGATGGATGATATTCCTTTTTAGTGCTTCCCCTTTAAACTCTAAAAAAAGGGTCCGCGACAGCATGTTAGACATATTATTGGGCATTTTATTACTGAATGATTCGTGAGTGTCTATATTGTGATCCCACATTTATGTACAGAGTCAAGGGATTATTTTAAATTATATTTAAATTTGATCCCATTATCATCATACAATATTTTCACTGTCTGTTATTCTGTTATCGATGCAAGCTTAACGACAGTCAGATAATGGTCTTGGCTTGTAAGTAATCGATCGATACACGTAACGGCGTGTCCTATTATAGGCAAGTTCCTTTTCCCCTGACGCAAACGTGCATTTACCGACGTTTATCCAATAAAAATCTATATCATCAGCCCAATCCTTTCACTGTCCCACTGTTGGACAAGGGATTTTTTGTCGGAATGAGTGGGGTGGTTAGAATATAGTTCACCAATCTGGATTAATCCTGATTCCCTTCCGGATTCGACTACATTTATGCCTTCGAACCCTATCAAGGTACTCTCAGGCGTGCGGATTTCCTCACGATCTTGTCCTTCATGGTCACAGCAGGCGACTTTCAATTGAATTACATCTTAAATCTAAATCTCAAATTTTATACAGCTTCTCCATATTTTCTCTCTCCAATAACTCCTTACCTATATTAGTTCCATGTCTGATCAAGTCAATGGAGAAATTGGCTATACACAAAAGTGCATAGGTAAACAACAATTTGATTAGTTGTGATCATTTAAATCTTATTCACTATTTGATTGCTTAAATTATTATGAATAACCAAAATGTTTGCTGTATCAAATAGATCGATTCATAAATTCTACAATTAAGATTTACCTACCAAATAAATTAACTTTTCACCTTAAATCAGGCCAAACTGGCCAAAGGGAAAGTATCTCTCCAAGCATGGTTGATATTGATTCAGTTTTTATGCGGAGAAGCATACCTACCAACGGACGTTTCTCTTTTACTAAGTGTAATTCGACCTTCTAACTAAAGGAAAATTGAGCATTGTAACACTCAGAACTAAGGGCATCTAGGATCAATAAAATTAATGATGCACTTGACTTACATTCGCTAATGTTTCCATCGCGAAGATATTGAGAACTGGCTACCAATGTTCATTACAAAGGATATACGAACAGAACTTATAACTTAATCAACTTTCAGTGCGCGGGATTTTATTCCTTAAAAGCTGTAGAAACGTGCATGTAGTTTGTCCTTCCATCCATCTATTAGGTTTTGCTATAAATAGTCTCCCTAATCGGTTTCGTCCGTGAATAAAATAGGCTGTTAAAATTTCCTGTTTAAATTTTATGATTAGTTCTGTAATTTCAGAGCGCTAAGCATTCAAACAAACAAATTCTTCAACCTTATTTTTTTAATATACAAGTTATAAGTTGTGTCCTAGTAGAAATGTTTGTGATACTCACAATTGTAATGTTGGTAGGTACATAATAAATAAACTAATAAATAATATCTATATATTAATGTATTTCACTTCACAAAAAGACCACAAGAACACAGAAAGAAGACAAGAGAAGATCAAAGTCAGGAAGCGGCCGAAAAATTACCGACATTACCAATTGTAGAACAATTACTCGAATCGGGATCGAACTTAACGGGACTAACTAGATGCTCAGATGATTCCCATTTATTCGTACATAATGTCACGTTTATCCATCCAACCATCAACGTTTCATAGTCCATTGCTGGTCCTCCCTCAATTTATTATACTATCATACCTCCCTCAATTTATTATATAAAATAATACTATTTTTGTCGATGGTCTACCTCGGCGCTTGAGGATTCCGGGATATCTGTTACAATGGCTTCCTACGGTCTGTGGTTCTGCAGATTAACACGGACGGCCGACTAAGTTCGAACGGATGCTATGAACTTGACTGCGCTTTAACACACGACATTTATCTTCCCACGGTGCGTCGCGCGCGCGAATCCGCGTCCGTCCACAAAATTACGCACCGTGGCGCGTGGGAAGCCACACGTATACGCAACGAAAACGGCTGTACAAATAACGATTGAGACGTTTAATCGTCAACACACAGCTTCTTCCCAGAGCTAGTGCATGGACTGTTCGAGCTCCCACTCTTGCAAAGCGTAATCCCAGAAGTCCCTTTTAGTCGCCTCTTTCGACAGGCGTTGTACCGCTGCACTATTCTGGTCCAAAGCTACAGGGACTATACAGGTTTTAATTTTTCAATACTATAGTTGATACCACTAATTATAAAACTATTTCAGTCAATATTATCTATAATCTATAATCTAGAATCAACGAGTATAAAGATTTGTTTGTAATGTTTTCACACAAAAACTACTAGACCGTTTTCAAAAACTCTTTCACCATTAGAAAGCTGCATCTTCACTGAGTGATATAGGCTATATATAATATTACTAGGTGTAAACCAAACTTATGTTATGTCAAATTCCACGTGAGCGATGATGATGGGCGTCCACTAGTGAATTTATAATCAGGATAAGAAGAATTGTGACCAAACTTACATTGAGCCGTAATTAGGTACCTCTGGGCGTAATAGCTCTTCTGAACTACCCAGCGAGTGACTCCACCTGCCACGCACACACACTTACTATTAAATAACACAAAAATATGAGTTAAACAACCATAGTAAGTAGGTATTCATTTTTGCAACAGGAAGCTCATTAAACCTAATTCATTTAATTTTGCTTGATATCCAATATTTCCTCTGAATCAAACTAAAAGAGCAGATTACTAGCACTACTTAATATGAGTTTGAATTTAAACTGAAATCACAAATACCTCAGTAAAAACTAGCAAAATTTTAGTAGGTAAACTTGAAGAGTCAAGTTTGAAGCATTGTCTACATTACATCAAGGATTAAACATGTCAGCTGTCACAATATTGTATGTCATTTTGATATAATGATTTTGAATGCGTAATTATAACGGAATTTGACCGGTTAATTTGAACCATTAGATTAGAACCAAATTAACATTCAATCTTGTGACACGCCAAAAAGCGAATCATTTTTCTCACTTCCACGTTTTTATTGTGCCATAAGATAGAATAGGATCATGATACTGAATTGAAATTGTCAATTTACATACCTTTCACTCATGTCAGTATCGAAAAATGTAATCTTTAACGAAATGAGGACGTAATCATTTGCGACTTTGAAGAAATAACTGAACTAAAATACGTTCTAGATGTAATATAGAAAAGCATGTTGCACATTACAGTTTGAATCCCACCGTTAAATCACATAGACTGAATAGTTCGACAGATTGTAGCTAGTGGCAGCTAACACGCGCCTGTATCAATAAGATAAGCAAAGACTATGTATATAGAAGACTTTGAAGATAAGCCGAATACATAGTAAGTGAACCGAATAAATAATCATATTAAACGACTTGTTAGTACGATTTATCCGGGGTATCGTGGTAAATGATAAGATAGGCAGGAAATACGCAGGTGGTAGTTACGCCTGTTTGCTTGTCTATGGTATAGAAAAACAGAGGAAAAGGATAGCTATAACCATTACAATTTACAACTAACGGGTTTAACTACGTGTATCTAATTTATAATAATAATTCAATAGCTGGTTTACGAAGTAGGTAACTATTTACTAATCTGTGGCTTAGTGTAGACTAGGTACAACTTCTTATTTGAGTCGATGGACTTTAATAAATAAATAAACACTTACACATCCACATCCGTATCCGATGCGCATGCGTATGCGGTTGCCTATGTTATGTTGCACACACACTACACAATAAATATTTATTTGCGACATAAATATCTTCCCCGGCCAGGATTCGAACCCGAGACTCGCGGTTTGACAGTCAGTGTCACTCAACACTGTGCAACGGAGTAGTCAAACAAACTCAAAAGTTTTTCAATATTTTAAACAAGTCCCAAATCTCTAATAACGCGTGAGAACTAATAAAACCACAATAGAAGGCAATAACACAATAAATATTAATTTTAAATTACTAAAGTATATAATTAAGCAAACGAATTTGAGAAAATTGTGGCAACATAACACTAGGTACTCAGTTTGAGTCTATTCTGTACCTACCATAATTGCAAGAAAGTGATCGTAATTGATTCTGTTCGAGCGTCTGAGATCAAATTAATTTACTGGATGTTATTGGATGAACACAGCCGCCATGTCACGTTATCCTTATTTATTAGCAAACCATACAAATTGTTCATGTAAATAATATGTAATGGTAATCGAAATAAAATAATTGATTTATAAAAATAACAGGTACCCGACCCGATGGGTACCTACGTCAATTTTCATGTCATTCAATACTTTACATAGATTTAAATTAACTTGCCAAGAACCTATTAACTTATTAACATAGTAAGAATGAGTGTTGAAAAGAGTCAAGCTCTTAGGGAACATACCCATACTACGTGACCTATTTCTTAAGTTTTTTCGACCCCTCCCTCCCCTCGGTGACCATTCGTAGTATATGCCAAGACCCCCCCCTCCCCCTTGAGTTTTCACGTAGTAATTCATAATTATGATTTTTAATCATTTCACAGGCAAAAATTGAAAAAAAAAATAATTTGGCTCATACTCGTTTTTATTGCATAAGACTGCATGCATACTTAAATTACTAGTGAATTATGTATTATGAAAAAGAACAACATTTGTGAAGACATATTGCTATACAGTCTGTAACTTACAGTAACTTAATTTACGAACACAACAATTATTTTCTGTTTAATCACATTAATATTCATCTCATACGTCTTCAACAAATACATTTCCAGCATCAATCCACTTGGATACATCGTTGATTAAGGGGGCAGTCATATCAAAAGTTTCTTCAGTCTTCGTTATCTCTTGTTCATCGATGGTCTCGACGTCTAACCACTCCACGCTTTCTTCCAAAACACATAAAACTTCTTGTAGCCTCCTGGATAGAATCCGCAGAGGTCGCACGCGAGACAGGTTGTGCACTGCACCACCATGCAAATTTTTTCGATGGCTGTTCATTGATTTTTTTGAGGCGAAATAAATTCCTTCCGCGCTATATTCGAATATAGGTCGAAAAAATACGAGATTCCTCTCATTAAAATCGACTACGTGACAAAAACCTGAGCCCCCCCCCCCCCCGCTCCTGTGACTGACCGTAGTATTTTAAAGACTCCGCTCCCCCCCCTAAACGGGTCACGTAGTATGGGTACGTTCCCTTATATTCAAATAATATTTTTTCAAAATCGCAGAAAATATATTTTTTTAATAATATATATTTTATGTCACATTGATCTATGATACTTTGATCGCATAGTGCCTTTGTATTTATGTATATAGATAGGATATTATAGTGGAGGTTATTAAACAGACACAGACGAAGGATGTATGTATATGGCCAAGTGTGGCTTATTATCGAAAAGACGCTACATTATCTTAGCTTGCAAGTATAAAGAAAGAAAGAAACGTTGGTACTTTTTCTTTCGTGATTGATCGTTTGTGAGTGATCGTTTTTCTTCCGTGATTGAAGACCATACCATGCCCCATTTACAGCAGATCTTCTCTAGCGAAATAAAAAATGCAGCAGGCGATGAATTTCGAAGTCCAAATTAACAGCTGTTTATCAATGGACCTTGAAATTTGCAAGCTTGAACTCAAGGTCAGTCCGAAATAAATACTGCGCCATAGCATTGTGGCCATAGGTAGGTACTAAAATGCACTGTAAAGCGGTGTATCCACTTGCGCCAATCGACATTCGACTTAGGTACTCGTAACGTAACTACACACTACACATAGACTCGTCTTAAACCATTCACCTTAGAAAATTTATGTCTGCTTAGTTATTTTCCACCGACAATTGCAATAGGTATTTTACCACGGCACTATGGCAGACATGTAACCATAACTTGGCAGACTATTGAGTAACACTTTCTATAAATTTTCCCATAATCCCATAAATACAACTTACCTACCTACCTAATTGGATGTAGTAGAGGTAAATAAGACTCATGCGGCTTAAATATAGCAGCTACTTCTTAGTGAAGTAACGTTCCCTGACGTACGTACATATTTCTATGGATATAAAATTAAAAATAAATAAACGCTACACACTGACATATTCGCGGTAGGCCTAGTCTGCCTAGGGCCTAGGCCTGTGTTGCGTGTGGCGGATACACACAGAAAACAACATAATTTTTTGGTCCGAGTACAAATAATAATCTCCGAAATAAATACCTGCGACAGCTTCGGGATTCGAACCCGGGACCGTAGTAACAATTTTATAATCTGTTGCCCGCGGTTGGGGACTCAGGCTCACTCATCACCGCGCCACGTAGTTATTACATAGATAAATTACTCTCTCTATAAAAGTTCTCATTTTCAGAAAAAAAATAGAACGAGCTTCTAGTAAGACTGCGCAATCTGTGGCCAAAATTAAACAGGTCATAAACGGCCTTCAATATTTGAATCTAACGCGAAATATTACTAATTCAAGAAGATGATGTTGCTACTTAGGAAAAATAAAGACATTTCTTATAATACTTATTCATAATTGTTCAATAATACTCGTCATTGCATTCCGCGTGCTGAGTGCCGAAATATCAAACTATTTAAGAGTAATAATTCGGGCTTCACTTTCGTATGTGTGCTGGTTTCTGAATTTTTCTGTGTTCTGTCTTCTTAGTTACAGTTATAAAATAGCGAAGAGATATAAGCAAGTACATAACGAGATAACAATGTCAATCAACAACTTTATATAGATGTAATCCACAGTTGTTGATGATAACCTGATAACAACACTAAAATCTATCTAAAATCATTCAGCCCCTTGAAGAAAGTCATTACCTCTCCACGTGTTCTTTGATGTTCAACTGAACTGATAAGATAGGATTAAATTATGATGATTGACAAATCTCCTATCGCACTTGTAGAGCATGAAGTATTATTCAATTCGTGTATTTATATTTATCAAACTACATTTATTGTACCTATCAATTGACTCATCAATATTAAACTGATATTGAACTGCATTTACGTATCTCGTTCGACACTCTCATGATATACCTAATGATAATATTTTATTATGAATGTAATAGCAGCTGAGGGAATAGCTTATGCAGACGATACCATGAGCCCCATAGTAATTCGATACACGTACGTATAAGTGTTTATTCATTCCATAAGTAATTCACAATACTCAATGCAACAAAAACAAAGTCTTAACAGAGCAAAAATTTATTGGATAGTGGAAGCCCGCAGCTTCACTCGCTTGGAATTAGACATAACAATAGTTTCGTTTACACCTAATAATATTATATAGCCTATGTCACTCAGTGAAATTGCAGCTATCTAGTGGTGAAAAAAATTTGAAATCGGTCAAGTTGTTTTTGTATGAAAACACTAGCTGACCCAGCAAACGTTGTTTTGCCATATAGATAATTTTTAGTGAATATTTTGGGAGAACTTAATGTAAGTGTGTGGATTACTACTACCACTACCACTACTACTACCACTACCACTACTACTACCACTACCCCTATCACTACCACTACCCCTATCACTACCACTACCCCTACCACTACCATTACCACTACCACTACCATTAGGTACCATTACTTATAATCGAAAGCTTTCAATAAAAGTAGGAAATTATTAAAAATTAATATTATTACGTTGATACAACTCTTAACAAAATGCATTAATTTCGACCAAATTTGATTACCATAAAAACGGTTCTAGTGAGTTAATCTTAAATGATAGACATATACTGTCGTGGACATTTTTTTAGATCATTTCAAGAGGAATAATTCTTTCATACATATATTTTTGGTATCTTGAACCGTTTTCGCAGCGCACGCAACGGAAGCCCTCAAGGATGAATAATTTTCCCCGTTTTTTTTCACATTTTCCATTATTTCTTCGCTCCTAATAGTTGCAGCGTGATGTTATATAGCCTAAAGCCTTCCTCGATAAATGGTCTATTCAACACAAAAAGAATTTTTCAATTCGAGCCAGTAGTTCCTGAGATTAGCGCGTTCAAACAAACAAACAAACAAACAAACAAACTCTTCAGCTTTATAATATTAGTATAGATTACAAACAAATGTTTCTTTTTTATAATACTAGTATAGATAAAGGTACTCTCAGTAGATTTATACAGAGAAATTAGTAAAACTGATAATAATAAATCATGTTTTAAAAGGTTATTAATTAGGTACTTGTTTCCGCATTGCCACTTTAATTGATAAGATGTTGGTTTATGTAAAGTCTAATAATGGAGCATTTAGATAACGACTTTGATAATCCTCATTTTATATTTTATCTGCAGTAAAAGGTTAGTATATAGAAGAGAACTAGTGCCTACTGAATAGAACTAATTTCAAGTAGGTATGTACACTAAACATAACTCATTCATAATAAGCATGACTGATACCTGCCTATCTGTATTTTCGCTCGTCGTAAACATTTTAGAGGTGAGAATAATGCATGTGATATAATCGCTCTGACACGTAAGCCCTGCATGATAGCATTTATGTAATGCAGAAATGGAGAGAAAATACATGTCAGAATTAGTGGTTCTCGTATGGAAACTTGGCAAACAAAGCGGAAACGCAGAGCGGGATCGCTTGCATAGCTGTTGGCTCATCCGTGTTATTCTAAATTAAACCAAAGTGATCAATGTTATTAAATTTCTCAATAGCAATCTTCGAAAAATAATATTTTTGTTAGAATTTTTCAGCAAGAACTTGCATTTTGAATCGCGTTCAATTTTTGACTGATCAGTGTAGAGTCAACCGTATTCGCTTACGAATATATACGTGTTACAGGAACACGGCTGTAATATGTTTCCACGTTATTCTTACTGCGATGATGATGATGATGCCTCATAACCGATTTCGATTATAGCGACGCATAATCACTGAAAAATTCAGTACGACTCACTGAAAAATTGAGTACTAAGATTCTTTCTGTACCTAGATTCTAGATAGTTACTAACCCATTATCTCATCGTGTCGCTTTGGTGTAACTGGCCTTAAAGTCTTTGATAGAATAAATAAAATGGAGTTTTACCACCGATTATACTTACCTATAAATAGTAGGTAACTATACAATCTCCAATCCAATCCATCCATCCATCAAACAGCCTTTTGAGGTCCACTGCTGGATATACTCGTAGGCCTCTCCTTAACGACACCACTCCGACCGGTCCTGTGCCTTCTCAATCCCGCTTTCCGCCGCCTTCTTCTGTCCATCTTGTCGAATACATAATCCTACCTGATCCATAATAAGCGAATGGCTCAATTAATATGTTTAATATTGTGAATTTCATAAGACAGGTTATAAATTAAATTGAAATCCATAGGTAGGTACTATGCACTTGAAATCGATGTTACTTCGATATTGGCACGTAATCAATTAAATACTAT
Organism: Carterocephalus palaemon; assembly: GCA_944567765.1. Taxonomy (NCBI): domain Eukaryota; kingdom Metazoa; phylum Arthropoda; class Insecta; order Lepidoptera; family Hesperiidae; genus Carterocephalus; species Carterocephalus palaemon. The sequence goes on along the minus strand of OX155643.1, from coordinate 3,435,994 downwards.
TTGCATGTGGATCACACTATACGGGTTAGGAACATAATAATATCTAGAATGTAGGTACATAAAGATAAAATCGTTAAAGAAGATTATACTGGTGTATCTAACGCTTCTCTAATAAGTGATTTTTTTGAAATATTGCGCGAAATCATAACATAGAGAGCAGGTACTACGTACCATTACTGGTGTTGATGAATAAATCTTAGTCTAAGTTTTTCAGTTCGCGGCGTAATTATGTACCTACAAGTTTAGAAAATTGTGACGGCGCCCTTACCTATCTAGTCAAAATAGATAGCTGTTTCTAATTCTGGATTCTGTTTTGTTAAACAGATAAGCAAAAAAATAAATAAAACAACCACATTATGAAACTTGTTTTTAATTTGTCATCAAAAATTACAATAAATTATAAATAGAATATTGTTTGTTGAATTATTGGATGTGATTTTGTTTATTATTTATTTTCATTTTGTTGAATTTTTTATGTGCAACGGAGCGAGTCACGGCGCCCAGTTTGGGAAGCATTGGTCTGGAATAAATAAATCCATATCGATACCGGACTAAAGGTATCTACAATTACTATCACGATTATTACCCACCGCTTGTTTAATGAAGCAGAGTAATTCAGATATTACGTTAATGTTTACGCACGTGTTGGTAATTGTCAGATGCAGCTTTGGATGCAGCGACCACTAGATGATAAAATTATGCTTAACTTGTTAGGAATTACAAAATCCGACTGCAGCCTTTTAACTTTGCATGATATCGCCGCATCTATCTAAAAGTTATTTATAGCACGTTTGTATTTACGTCATTTATTTGTCTAGCTGGTCTAGTGGACGCAAACGCGACTGTGTACTAAAAGTCACACCTCCCCTACCCCTTAGAGGAATTAAAGGTGTGATGTTACGAATAAAGGTAGATGTGTATCTGCTGTACGTTACAGGTAAAATATCAAATCAAGAACATTTTATATTATGTAAAATTTAGGTAGGTAACCTCCTTTATCTGTTCTGTGGTAACCAAGGTAAGCCAAGACTGAGACCCAGTATGAATTGACTAAATAATATTTGAGATTAGGTTTTCGTTTTAGGTGAAGGAGTACTTGAAATCAAAATAATTACTTACATTAAATTAATAAAGAAATGAAATTTACAAACCCCCTACTTTTGTGTGTTATGATGAAGCTTCCCTATTATAATTTGTTAGAAATATGAATTGTTCGAATATTGAAACATTTATTTGTAACGAGTTATTTTTACGAGAGTCAATTGGCGCTCAGCCACAGTTTTAGCGTAAATACGACAGTCCATAGTCCGTGAAGTTTCGGTGGACTTTGAACTCGACTCATCTTCGGCCGACGTGATAAAATGAGACGATGACGTTACTTCAATCATAACAAAGGTACGGTGAATATACTAATCATCACCTCTGCAAAAAAGGCGGCAATCCCAGACTCAACAATCAGCGTCAATCAACAGTGCCAATCGCAAATTATTTCGGCCCGTATAGTATATTATTAAGGTAATGAAATAAGGTAAATAAAATAAGAACTAATAAAGGACTTAACTATTAGGAAATTAAATATCCATTAACGAAAAACGTTCTGATGCAAAAGTAATAAAATTCTTTAGTTAGGATTAGGAAGCGTAAAAATTATTAGCCCCCTCTTTTTCATCAGAGGCTAAAATAGCGCAGTTTTCTTGAGAACTATAACAGCTGAGTACCTTTAAGAGCTTCTATAGGATGTGATTCCCTTTCTTGCCATTGCTATTATTTCCGCGTCTATTTCTAATCCCTGCTATGCGGTTGCATTGACCTAGTTTTCACCTTGTATACGATTGGAACTCAACTGTAATTAGGTAATTATGAGAAAAATCAGTATTGTATAAATGCGTAATAATATGATAAATACCCTGTAACCGAAAAATAACGTTGAAAATTAAAATTACTATGATCTTTGTTGGAATTAAAATGTGCTAGTTAAAAATTGCTAATCTGGATCTGTTTGTATGCTGTTCAGAAATGTAACTAATAGCTAATAGTTTAGTAATTTACGAGCATTACTGAATGATTCGCGAGTATATATAGCCATAGCAGAAGCTGACCAGCTTACGAACGTGGACTTAAAGCCGGTAAAAGTCGATTAGTTTCGGTCAATAACAATGACCGTTTTCATGAGTTAATCTTAATATTTAATGATGGCTGGTCATAGAAGAACTGCCTTAACATTAATGATCTGGAGCCTTTCTAGATTTTCTAATTTCGATCAATTTTCCATTTACCCTTCAATTCAAAAATGTCATTCCATAACAAAGTTATTTTCAAATGATCTACCGAACCAAACCAAATCGATCTGTAGAGTGGCGAATGTAAATAAGAAGTTTGCAAGGGGCGTTGACCGCGCACGCATCGACCTACTGATAGCCCACGACTACTGGCGATACGCCAGCTTCCTTTACCTTGCTAAAGAAACTGATGGGTTTCTTACCATTCGAAGAAAGACTACCTTTAAACAGATTGCACGGGCAGTAGCGGTACTCGGCCAGTCACAATTCACATGCAGTTTAGTTTCAAGTCGAATTTTTTGATGCAATTGACCTTGACACGCTTGGTGATCCGATACCTGATCAAAAAAATATGTTCACGCACTTTGGGACTTATGATATCTATATGTTATGTACTACTTTACTGATAGGTATATAATATAATGAATGCATATCAAATTTATTGTATCTTTATCTGTTGTAAACAAACGCTGTTCCCCAGCAAAATTTCTTTGTCACTAAGTGACATGATAAAATAGCTCTTTGTCATGTTGTCGCTCCTTGAGTGAATGTGAAGCACCTTTGATAAAAATTTATAAGTACCTAATGCAACTTTATAGCACAATTTTAATTTTCGGAACCGTGCTATGAATCTCATTTTTATTTTTTTGTATTCACGGACGGATCCGTGTTATTAATAATTAGGTATTACTTATGGTGTTTTTCCACCACCAATCCGCATTGGAGCAGCGTGGTGAAGTATGCTGTAGACTTCCTGCAGAAGTGTCTGTGGGGGAGATCCGTGCCCAGCAGTGGGACGTCTATGGGTCGTAGCGATGGTGTTTTTCAACGCCTTTTTTATAAAAGTATTTAAGTATATTTCTCGTACTTTAATCTTAACTTAAACATACATATTATTATTATTTCATTTCACTATACCGCTTTCGTGTTTTCTCTCGTTAATAAAATGCCGACGGCAGATGATTCTATAAGCAATAATTCTGCTGTGCTAAATAAAATACTTATTTTGTAATGTCTTAGGTTGTGATAAATTTTCTATTTAGGTACGTACTCGTTTACACTGGAACAAAGAGACTAGATGTCTGACGTGTTTATTTATACAGCAGGAAGCTAGTGATAAGGAGAGAAATGTTGTTGCGATATTGTTCACGAGTTGGGTGTACTCGTACTTAAATCAATTATCAAAATATTTATAGGAATACATTATTTACCATAGCTAGCTTAAGACCCAGAGATGTCCCATTGTTGGGCACTCGGTCTCTCCCACAGCCACAGCTGCGTGATGTGTAGAGCATATTCCACGATGCTCCAATTCGAAGTGGTGGAACGGTTAGGGGTCAAGCCACCGTAAGGAATTCGACAAATGTATTACTATTCGGTTTAACGATTGTTACATTAGGCGGTTACGCTTATATTATGTAAGAACATCAATATAAGCTAATAAGGCGTGGTTAAATTTGCTTTAAATCAGCTGTGCGAATACGTGGAGTACACTGATTGTTTTGCGTAACTCATTTATAAATCAATTTACATGTAAAGTAATATATTTACTTAGTAACTAAGTAATATATTTACAGCTTTTCGAAGTATTCTGCATTACATTTTAAACACTTTATCGTCAAACCATTATTGAAAACTGAGAACTTTCTTGAGTCTTAAGGCATGTTTTTCACGTCCTGAATGAAAGCTAGCACGGCCTCTTCCGTAAATGTCATACCTCTCATCAAATCATTAATTTTTGGGAAAGAAATCGCATTGTGACAGGTATGCGTATGGTTTTCTTCAATTAGTTGCCTGACAGTAGTGACATTTACCTCAGTGAACGCAGTTGAGGGCCGCCCTTCACGAATTTCATCATGGAGAGAAACACGGCCACGAATTTTAATTCTGCGTACCAACGCCTTACGGTGCTCAATTAAGATACTTCCCCCTCAAAAAATCTGATGACATTTAAGGAAATTTAAAAGAACACTGCTAACAGAAAAACGTTTCATCCGGAATCTCTTTTTAAAAAGTTAAAAATCTCGGTACATAATTTAGTTTTTAACAATTGTGTTCCAATTTTCTTGCATGTGTTTGAATGGGTGAAACCCTTTTCGCCTATAAAGCTTATCTGACTAGAATAATGGAAGTTACTGGAATTGGAAAATGTATCACAATATCTTAAAAGATTTTTGTAGAGTCCTTGTTGGAATTTTACCAGATTTTTAAGTTCATAAGGCGCTAAATTCTTTCAATAATTATAATTAATTTGGTACGTGCTTGAGTTGTTTCTGAGCATGTTTTAATGTATCGGTTGAAAAAAGTAAAATATCTGCTTAATATTCCCATTCTCGAATGAGGTCAAAGGCGAAAAACAAGCTACATTCAAATAAGGAATTCGATTAATGAAAAAAATTTGCATAGATTTATAATAATGTCCTCCTCAGAACATAAAGTCAGTGACATTATAGCTGCAATATTCGGCCAGTGTTTTAAGATAGCAGTCCTCTCACCATTCAATGTCATTGAAGAATTACATATTTTCATACCCATCGTAGCTCATATGACTGCATATGACTCACGAATCACGATGCATGCTAATGTTGAAACAAAATATTTTATATTGTATATATTTATGCTTTTTACGTTCTATATATTTTTATTTTTATAGGGTAGTGCTGCTGACGTAGATACAATCTTTATTTTACAAAAACGAGATCAATGCGAGAGCTTTGTACCATATCAATACTATATTTATGAAAAATTATGTATGTTCGCAAATCATAATTTGTTTGTAAAGAAAAGTAGTGTATATAACTTTAATACAAGATAAATTAATTGTGCCTAGTTATAAAGTAAGTTAAATATCAAAATATTTTATTTATTTATTTATTTATTTATACAAATACATTGAAAACATTACAGAAAAAATATTCTTATCCGTTTATGAGGAACTGTCTTCACTTCTACAATAAAATACCTGAAAATATTAGGTACTTATCACTCAGAAAATAAATTTACATAAATCTACACATAGAATTAAAGGAAACTTCCATAATATAAATGACTACATACTTAAACCATAAAAACCGTTGGTGCGACTGCGATGTATCCCCAGCTCCACTTTGACTTTAATAATAATGTACCTACCTATCAATTATATAAAATTATTTAATCGTAAATTTTGAAGAGTCAATACGAGTTTCTTGTCGTGTTCTTCTCATCAGCTTTGTAAAACGGCGATAAAAAATGTAATGACGTTCATTAAGCATATACAAATACAGTAGGTACATATAATTTAAAAAAATGATCAGAATTTGAATTACAAATCAACTATGTATTTATTAACTAAGTATTATACTATTTACCGCGTATTTAGTTTTACTAAAATATTTGTGACGCACCGTTATCTGAAACCCCTATCACCTTGCGTGTGTTAATTTTTTCTAATTATGAAATTATTGGAATGGTCTATAATTGGTTTAAAATACATATAAAAAGAATATAACGATGGCAAGCTACATCAATGATTACCAATAAAAACCACTAAAAATCTAGCTTCAGTTGCAGTTAAGAATCGATGAAAATCAAATGACTACAGAATTTACATCCTAGAAACATGCACGGTTCCCGAGAAATGGCCTGGAGGTTGACATTTGTCCATACATGCAAAAAGGCACATCGAACCATCATTCCTTTGAGGAGAAAAACAAACAAACCAACAAACACACTTTCTCATTTAAATATTAGTACGGATTAGCCACAATAATTGTAATCGTAACAACTTTTTTTAACTTTAAATCTGAAACTTACAATTTTCATAAGCGGCGAAAATGCTTGTGTATCGTTACAGTTAAAACGTAGAAAAATGCGCTAGCGATGTGGTTTGCGCAACATTGTTCTATTTCGACCGGGATGCCCCATAACCATATATTATCAGCGGTGATATCCGGTGGTAGCCCCTGGGCTAGTGGCTACCGATCTCACCTCTATCTCGAGGGGGTGCGGGTTCAAATCGAACGCACGAACCAATGACTTCAAACTCATCGCGAGGAAATCTGCATGCTCACAAGATTCGAGATTTTAAAAATATTATAAACTAGTGGACGCCCGCAGCTTCGCTCGCGTTACACATTCACTAACTTCAAAAACGGCAAAGCTTCATACTAACTTTGCACCCCCGTTTTACCCCCTTAGGGGATGAATTTTCAAATTTTTCTCGCCGTAAAAACCATCCTTGAACTTCAACGAACATTTAAAAAAAAGAATTGGCCAAATTGGTCCAGGCGTTGTTGAGTTATGCGCTTACCAACACATTTTGCGATTCATTTTTAAAATATAGAATAATTAGCTACAGTAAAGACAAAAAAAAATTAAATTAGTTTCTTATTTACTCCATTCTTAAACAAAAAAGTATAAAAACTATAGGTAAGAAAATTTACGATACTTGTCCCCATTAGCCATACGAGTAGCAATGGAGTCGAGCCGATGTGTCGTCGGCCTTGTAGGAGAGCTCATTTTCATCTATAAAATACGACTTATTTTAAGCCGTTTTATATACATATAAGTCTTATTTAAACAATGACGACCTAGTAATTAATTTAATAAATAATCACCATTGTTTTGTTCTTTGACGAAAAGACAGCAGTTAAACGTCATCTATTCTAAAACTCAAGGTGGTAAATTTAGTATTGAAATTAGTAGGTATGTGAATCTATTATTCACGTGTTTAATACTTATCAAATGGTGTTTAGGTACTTATAAGGTTTAAGTAGTTGTAGCCGTTGTAGGTAGAGTGTGGCAGTGGCATATTCCATCTATCCATAGAGTCCATGAAAAAAATGTATAGCCTAGACCAGTTCTGATTAGCAACTACATATAATATTAATACACGGTATGTAGTAACTAATAAAATAATACGAATTATATGTACTTACCACTTGGGTAACAAGTATTATAGTTTATACTTCTTATTCTACATAAAAATAACACTACACACACTTGACTTCTTCAATAAATATATATTTTTTGATGTGTTTTTTTTTATGGATAAAAGATAGCAAACGAGCTTGCAGCACCACGCATCCGCTGCCGCCCATGACAACATTGTGTTGTTTACGTAAATTTACAAATGCATGTGCTTAAGTTGCTTTTTCTCAGATATTGGAAGATCTAATATTAGTTTAAATTACTAATATTATTATAAACATCAAAATATTAATCATTAAGTTTTTTTTTTTAAAACTGTTTACATAATTAGCTGATTAAAATAGCAATACTCACTTAATATCTGCCATTATGCTTCTATTTTATATAATTCACTTGCCAACAGACACAATATCACAGATAAATAATTAACTAAATATCACAGTATAATTTAAGATCACTTATATGTTACGAAAACTTTTCGCGAAATAATGAATGCATCTTATAGTATCTAAATGCGTCTCTTCCCTCTGACGGGTGGGTGAAAACTGTCATTCGATGCAAGTTTCACGTATATATGGACGTTTTCCCGCGCGAAAATTATTTTCCGTACCACAATACAATTTCGCCCTCCGCGTGAATTAAACATGCGTGACTTGACTATTTTTATGACAATTCAATTAACTTTCCACCTTTATTATGATCCATTTCTCACCAAAGACACGACACGACAGATCTATACGACCATGAGATGAAAATGTAATTTTTGTTATTGACACTAAATTTTTAAATAAAACGCTACTCACAAAAGTCACAACACAAAAAACCACGTGATAGGCCTATGCCTGTTGGTTGTTGGGACACAAAGAAAACAATACAATATTTATTACCATAGGTAGGGACCCCAGTACCTAAGTATAATAAAGATTTGTCCGCAAAATAAATATATTTCATATTTCAAGGTCATGATTCTGGACAAGCGGGTCTGCTCGGCAGTCAGGGTTACTGACCACCTCCTCGTCACGAAGTTGTATTTACTACGTAGGTTTATATTATTCCAAAAAATTTCCTCTCGTTATGGTGAAATGAAATTGGACATTTATTAACTAGCATTTTCAGATCACGTTATGTGTGGATTGGCCGAAAGCCGAGTTATTTTTATTTCAAATTTAGTCATTTGTTTTTAGATAGTGTTTTGTTTTTGTGAAATTGTAGTAGTTTTTGGCACCATGGATAAACAGAAGATTCGTACAAATTTTGAATATGAGTTCCTACGTGGAAATACTGCTGCGCAAAGAACACGAAACAATAACGACGACTAACACTGCTTGCATAAACAGTGCATTATTGGTTCAATCGTTTTAAATCTGGAATTTAAGAGTTTTTGGAGAACGAGCCTCGCAGTCGGCTGGTAACCATTGTCGACAACGACGAATTGCAACAAAGGCGATAGTGCAAGCGGATCCAACTCAATCTACGGCTGAGCTTGCTGTGGGATTTGGAGTTTGTGTCAAAACAACATTGAAGCACTTGCGTCAAATCGGAAAAATAAAATAGATAGATAAGTGGATGCCACACGAACTAAGCGACCAACAGCGAAACTTGCGCGTCGAACACTACTGAATCGGCATAGAAACGAGGGAATTCTAAATCGAATCTGTTACTAGCGATGAAAAGTGGATCTTGTACTACGACAACCTTAAACGTTCGTCTCAGTGGGGGCAGCACCTAATCAGTGCGCTAAAAATATATTACTCTTAGGAAGATGATAATGTCTGCCTGGTGGACCAGTGCCGGAATTATGCATCACAGCTTCTTTCCGAATGGCACAACAGTGACGTCAGATGTCTGTTGCCAAGAATTGCAAACAATGATGGAGAAGCGCGCAATTCAACAACCAAGACTGGTCAATCGCTCATCCCCGTTGCTTCTCCACGATAACCTGCGAGCTTACACTTCACGACAGCCAAGCTACAAGAGTTACAGCTGGAAGCCGTCACCTCCATCACCCACCGTACTCAATGTACATACTGTTACATATTTACAGTTTACTACTTTTTTCAAAATTTAGACATTTTTTTAAGTGGGAAACAATTTTACATCCGAGTGGCAGTATAAAACGCTATCGCTGACTTCATCGCCTACTGTCCGGCGGATTCCTACAGTAAAGGGATATACAAAGATATTACCATCAAAATGGCAAAATTGTATAGGTTATTTGGGCCACTACTTTTATTAGCTAAAATAAAAAAACTAACCACATTTTTATATTTTGAAATGTTCATACAAATCTCCAATTTCATAGGTAAAGGACCTAATATAAATAATTAATTCACAATTGCCAATTGTCAATGCTGCAGGCAGCAACTACAGGTCTGCATTCAGGACTAAGCTGTTGGGTTGGGACGATAGGAACCAACAGCCCTGAGTTGTCAAAAGGCTCACCAGCACCATCTACATGGGACCGGTGAAAAGTAGGTGTATGTACTACATACATCTGCCAACTCCTTCGGGAAATACAGGCGAGTTATTATGTTGTGCAAACATTTTCTTAGAAAATTAGGTCAAATCGAAGAAAAAACACAACTACGATCTCAAACACGATCTGTGATCACAATTGACCCTACGCTCTACTCTACATATTATGTCAAGAATAGATAATAATTGGTACTCACAACTGTGACTATTGATTGAACACAGACTACATAATATCAAACACACTGCTGGGACTCGACTGAAGCAGTACTCGCTGACCAGATTAGGAGGAAAAGAAACCAGTACCGCTAGCTGACGTAGCCGTATTCCTCGCAGTGCGAATGCGAAAGTTTAGTGCTGAACGAAATCCGGAGGGAATAGCTGCGCATGGGCTGTGCAACAGCGTATCAGTGCGGGGGACAAAATTCGTTAGCGAACCAATCAGCGCTTATGACTGACAAGCCCTGCGCCAGACGATTCCTCAATTTCTGCTGCAGCGCATTCAAGGTAGCGGCAACGTATCTTAGCCATGCACTGGCATATGCATGGCGCCGTATCTTAGCCATGCACTGGCATACGCATGGCGTCGTATCTTAGCCATGCACTGGCATATGCATGGCGCCGTATCTTAGCCATGTACTGGTATATGCATGGTAAGCCATAGTTGCGGCCGTTGTTCTATAATTATATGAATTGAGAAAATGTTGTCTTTATTTTTTGTACATGGGCTTTCCAGTTTACACTTGAGTCTATTTCAATAGCTAAAGTGTGTGTGGGTAAGTAGCACTCGAATTAAGTATTGTAAAATGAAAAGTTAATGCTTAGTGCGTTATTATATTCTAGCAAGAAGTTTATTCTAGTAAGATCTAGGTAACTATATACTCGTAATATAGAGAGAGGCATATTGATAGTGTTTTCCGTCGCCTATGGACCTGTTCAACACCGAGGGGATATTACCGACCTTGAGGGACCCGTTTCTAGTACCTAAATATCTACCTATAGATGGAGGAATAAGCGAGAAGCCGACTTGCTAATCAAGTTAGCAAATATCACGTGAGTGAAAGACAAAACATTGAACCTATTTGTGGATTAAATTCTATTTTTACAATATTTTTTCTGATAAACAAGCAACGAGCTACTTACTACATTTATTTTAACTACACTATTTTACGTACTGTATAATGACCGTATTTTAATTTCTTATCCTACACGAGTATGTGGACATGGTGCATATGACTGCTCTGAAATATTGGGAACTAAAATAAAACCTCTGAAAAATACTCTAAACTAACTGAGCAGATGAAGTACCTAGACACAGCACCATAGATTACTGAAAAGTTACTACGTAAACAGCACGCCGAACCATCGATCTCCATCTCGTGGAGAACTCAGGAAAACTCTATTTTTTTGAAGGATATAAGATAACAATCAACCATGCAGCACCACCCATCCGCTTCCGCCCAAGACAACTGTGACTGACTCTGAACAAGTCACAAATAGGTTACTAGAGGGTGTTAAGAAGAAGATTAGTTTGTCAGTTCGTCAGTAGGTATGAAGACTGGGGGACTATAATAGTTAATCCTGTTAGTTGTTGTTAGTAATAGCCCAGTTAGTAATTGTTAGAAAGTTGGCAAAGATGTGTTGCTACATTAAAAATTAAGGATTATGACATTTGTAGCCTCTGGATATAGACGGAAACCGCACCTTTCTAGCCGGAAGCCGATTGTTGTAAAAACAAATGTAACACTATAGAAATGGTGCTAGGTACTTACCGTTTTCCTTCGGCAAAGGTATACTGATGCATCAAAGTAAGTTAGCCGTACCCTTTCCGAATCGTCACTTATTTGTATAATTATAAATGCAAGCCAAGTAACCAGCAAGGGAATCGATGAGGGTCGAATCATGATGCAAGGCCATCGTCAACTCGATTCATCTCCTGTATTTGATTACACGACTTTATCAGTGAATAATTTGCGGAAAATTAACTTCACGTGATTGCCTTTACGTCGATAAGGATATAAATAAAGTTAATAAAGTATTACGCATATTAAAGCTAGGTAGGTTCGTCTTTATCGTGCCAATAAGAGTGTAACGCGCAAAATTCACTGTCAAGTCAAGATAATAATAGTACCTACCTGTTAACACACAGATTACACGACAAACAAACAACAAATTAACCTTAACGTCCGAATACAAATAGGTATTTATTTGTCAAATAAACATGTGCCCCGGTCGAACCGTGTGATTTATTAGCAATTTGTCTCAGTAAACTACCCATAAAAATTCTAAGTACGTAATTTATATGGACTGACGTCGACTGGGCTACTCGAGGAATAAAATGAATTGAACTGATTTCACTGATTTGACTGACTGAAGAAAGCATTTCATATTGGTTAAACTGGAACCTTCAGAGAGGAATACACAACAGTATTTGTACTATGTTAGAGGCACCAAAATATATATGAACGACCCCATTAGATGAACTGATGGATAAAATTTAAAAAATAGATGAACGACATTCAACTTATGGTGAAAAATAATATTTTATTATGATAAGTATCTTTAACTGTAAACTAACGTTAAGAAATTAAAAAAAACCACTGAAATGATTTTTTTTTATCTTTAAGAAGTTAATTATTACTACACTAGCTTGGTGTTTTTGATTATTTTAAAGGCGTTATTTTAGTATGGGATTATGCACAGTTCAGCATAAGGAAACATACTTAAAAGTTAAACAAAGTAAAATATGTAGGTACTCACATTTAATGTCATATGTTTTTTGTAATTTGGCGGCAATTACAAAAAACCTCATAATTTAACGGGAGAACGGCTCATGGTTTAATACGACTTTAGTTGAAGACCACAACTAATTGTGGTCTTCAACCAAACTATGATAGACTTCGATTAACATTTTACAATTAGTTTAATGAGTTTGAGAGTGGAGGTAGCAATCTCAGTGATGATCTGAGTGACGGACGTCCTTCAACAGCGACATCTAAAGATAATGCCAGTGCTGGGCGATGATAGAGGAAGATAAGAGCTACCAGCAGATGCGGACAAGCTAAAGCATTACTATGAGTCAAGTACAAAAAAATTTACACGAACATTTAGACGTCAGGAAGCTTTGCTCCAGATGGATCTCATACTTTGACTGAAAACCAGAAACGCCTTCGCATGGACTGGTGTCGCGAAATGTTAGAAAAGTCCAACGAAGATGACTCGAAAGCTGTATTTCACATCGTCACAAGTGATGAAAGCTGGATATATATTGCTACGAACCCGAAACTAAAAGACAATCTGCTCAGTTTGTTTTTCCTTTTGATGATCGGCAAACTAAGGTAACTGGTTTTTTCAGTGATTCCATCGAATGCAAAGATGTATAGAGAGGAACGGAGATTACTTCAAAAAACAATAATTATCTTTTCTAAGGACTTTCAGTGTGACCCACGCATCAATAAAAATATAGGTACATATAGTTAAGGATAATAATAATAAATATCTTGGACATTCTCACACGGCCATCTGACCCCAAAGTTGGCGCGAGTCTGTGATATGGGTGTCAGAGACTGATATACATACATAGATCTTTTTAAATACATACTCAAATAGATAATATTGACATCCAGACACAGAACAAATACAAGTGTTCGTCACACGAATATTTGTCCTGAGTGAATTTTTCTATGTCCATTTAGCAATCGTTATAAAGTGTTTAGTTAGACTAATAAATAAAAGCTATGTAAACAGCATAAGTACCAATACCGTACCTACCTACCTATAATTAGGCGCGATGATCGAATTATAACATTAGTCTGCGAGCGATCAACGAAAGTACCTATCATTAACATGTGAAATTTTTCCAGTAACATCATCTAGCGACAATAAAACACGTAAACAGTAGATAAAAATTAACATATCCTTTACAATTAACAATACTGTCGGTCATGTGACCGCTTTGTGAGCTTATCTATATGACACCGTTTATAGTGTGTGCATATAGTATTATTCGCCAGACGTCCCTGCAAGCTACCTATGTCAAGTTTACAGTCATACCTAATCATAATGATATGCAGGAATAAAATAATGGTTATAACATCGTTATACTGCGGTACATTTTAAGGCGGCCCCAGTTCGCATTTCCACTGAAACTGCGCACTATTAGACGCATAAATTCAAGTCGAAGATTTACACTAGCTAGGGCATAAATCAATAATAGGTAGGTACTTTAAAAAAAATATAGAGTTCGCAAAATAACAACAAGAAAACCTCACCTCACCTCTTCGTAGTGTGAGCTGGCCATAAAATGGAATTTCACAGACCGATTGAATAAAATAATCTAAACTACATGCCACAGGTCTCTATCACAACTGAGAAGAACTGGAACATACTCCACCACGTTCCTCCAGTGTGCATTGGTGAGGGGTTAGTGGCCAACTCGATTGCAGCCCATACGACTCCATTATCGATTGTTATTATGCGATAAAAACCGGGACCGACAGCTTAAGGTGTCCTCCAAGGCACGGAAGCGCTCGAGAGATTTTGCGACAAGTTGAAACCTAAGCTTAGCTTAATTGCAGCTTAATAATCTAACTATATCACTGTCGATCGATTGATGTTTCGAACCGCGTCCAATTTGCCTATTGCATTGCAAGTGCATTACGCAGTCCATACGGGAAAGCTATTACCCGCTGTTACCTACCGTCAAGGTTTAACATTAGCCCGCACGCTCTTATGTGGAATGTGTGTAAAGTATATTTTTCTTTCATTGGGAGGTCAACGGAGTTCTGTTTATCTGGTAAGTAACTAGACACATAACAGTGGCCGTGGTCAGATTAATCTAAAAAACAATCTGACTAGGGGCTGAGACGAAACCCTTACACTGACCACGTCCAATACTTTACCGACACAGTAATTTATGTAGTCTAACCAGGGACATTAAACTGTGGCCGTGGTCAGATTAATATAAAAAACAATCTGACCACGACCACTACTCTACCGACACAGTAATTTATGTAGTCTCACCAGGTACATTAAATTGTGGCCGTGTTCAGACTAACCGATCTGACCACGGATACTGAACGGTTTAGGATATTATGTCAATTCTAAACTTAAATTTAAACAGACGGAAATGAATAAAGGCTCACCGGTTACATTTCTTGTGAGGCGATCATCTTAGTCCTCAAGGGTAGAAAAGCAACGCATCAGTCACTTGGAACGAGACTTACTAATAATTACTAACTGGACTATTCAGTCCTGGGACATGTTCCACCTAGGCTACACCTGTGTGATGCATAGGATACTTACCATTATGTACAGTCGTGTGCAAGAGTGTACTTTAATTCCACAGGGGGAAAACTTTTTGTATTTAACATGACTACTAACACCAACTAACAGGGCTAACTATCACTTAACGTTCAACAGTAGAACAAATGTGAACTGCTTTTCCTATATGTTCTATATGATAGAACCTCTCTGCCCCATTCCTCGAGCCCACTAACCAACTTTAACTCTCTCTCATAACTGGAGATTAACCATCCTAGTAGTTATCAGCAGTGGATCGGTGGTGATGCAAGCTCGTTTGCTATCTTACTTCCTCATTACATCCATGATAAAGGCACAATTAATTTTATCTGATTGCCAAAGAGACGACCTTGAAGTGTTTTTATTCTAATTTTTACCAGTTAAGTCCTCTTGTAATATTAATATAGTCGATTAAATAATAAAATGCCAAACTTCTAAAATATACTTTTAATTCCTTTTAGTTCACAAATCAACATCTGAATAATATTCATTAAAAAGTCGACAGTACACAACACCGCTCCAGACGCGCACAGATCACCACACACACACACATGCACACACTTTTATGTTATAAATATGTGAAACTAACAGCACATCAGTACTTTAATAGTACGTATTCTAAATAGACACAAGATTAATATAAGAGAAAAAAGTTGAAATCTAAAAATAATAAAAAAATCATAAGAGAATAAAATAGGTACCTATTGTTTGAAAGCGAAATGCAATAGCATGCATAATGCATATTTACGCAATAGGTTTAGAGCCATTTCAGACAAACGTTTTATACGAACGTATGAGCTTATTTTTCGTGCAAGCGTATAGGCGCCTTTGGCGCGTTTACACTGCAATACGTAATTACCACAGCATTTTACTTTTATACGAACTTACTATGTGCCATAAGTCCCTTTCTCCAATTAAAATAGCTAAATTATAAAAAAATTACACTCTCACAAAACTGCGGTAGGTCTATCCTGTGTTAAAACAAACACAAAAAAACCCTTTTATTCAACATCCATGACGCAAGGACCAATATATATTGTATCTGCCCCGGTCTGGACCCGCGATTTGGCAGGACTCACAGGATTTGAACCCAGGTCCTTCGGTTCGGCATTAGCGACAGTCACCACCGCTGCCCGGAGTAGTCATTTATTATTTTGGACATAAAACACCTTTTCATTCATTTCAAAATAATAATTTGCTGCCAAAATACAAGACTACAAACTACAAGATATCTCGCATGTTCGGTTAGTGCGCGTCGATATTTGTTACGGTACGTTACGTTTTCGATACGTTACGTTATCGATAGATTTGATTACAACTAAAACGAGTGTTTTATTTCACTAATTACTAGGCGGGATTTGGGCAATTCTAACGAAACGTAAATTAACCGAAAACCATAGATACACTTGTTAAATAGAGCGAGACTACATCTAGGTGAAACGTAGCTCTATATATATATATATTTGGTCTCATAATTACTTCTAAATTTCTTACTAAAAGTATTGTCAAGACGCTCATTGCTAGCAACAAGTATTTCTGATCGGATATATCTCAATCAGTAAAGCGCCGTATATCATTTTTTTCCAAGCAGATCGTCTAGTAAATCCTGATTGCTCATAGTAGAGTCACCAAGTAAATCTGTTTTTGATTCAATTCGCGAGTTTCTTCGACCTGAAACAGACCTCTTTCTAGCAAGCGGGACAGCCTCTGTGACTTGATCAGTCAGCAGTTTGAAGTTATTATTAAGCTCACTCAAAGCTTCCGCAGGTATATCGACGTTAGTACTTAAAAGCTCATTAAACTTGTCCACAGCATGAAGCTGTTGAACCAATTTGTGTCCGTCAAATTTCGACTGGCTAAACTGTTTCATATGAACATCGATAACTTTGCTACTTTTCTCTATATCTACGATGATATCTTTACAGTATTTTTCGATAGGCCTTCCGGATAGTTTACGTTCGATTACAGTATTCTCGCGCTTGATTTTCATTTTATCAACGTCATCACTAGTGCTGTAACCATTAGTATGGCTTGACTCCTGCGCTGATGTATCATCGTAAAAAGAAACGTTCGAACTTCTTCCTTTTCCTCTAGATTTAGGTCGTTCAACTTCTACCATTTCCTCTACTTGCTCATCAATAGACTCTTCTGTGGAACGCCGTCTCAATGCACTGGACTTTCGTGATGTTGGTTCTTCATTATTCTTTATTTTATTCAGCAAATCAGCTTTTAGACTTTCAATCTTCTTTTGAACTTCATCTGGTGAAGAATTTTTGAAATCTATTTGGTCGTCGACAATAGCAAGGTCGGCCATGCCGTTTTGGACAGTTTTAGCTAGTTCCATTATTTCATCAGATCCTTTGGAACTCTTTCTTGTTGGGTTCGGAGTAGATCTAGTGCTAGTAGAGTTTGTGCGGCTTCTAATGTAACGTGAGCGTGGCTCAGTCGATGAACTAGTATCTTCTTCGTGAGATAAAGCACTGCTGAGATTACGCGAGTTCTCGCAAAGTTTCGCTAAAATATTTTGATCCATTTGAACATTCTGTAAGAAAATAAATACTAGCCTTAAGCATTTTAAACTGTATGGAATTTTTAATAATAGATCTACTACTCGTAATAGAATCCTTTTTCTATGTGCATAGTCGTAGCTAGGAACGGAAATGATTTTCACTATTAAGGTTGTGCATTGCGTAAATCTTTATTTGCGTGTATTTTTAGACGTAAATCTTTTGAACTGAAATATATTTTAATATAACATACACAGTTTACTCATATTTACCCGCTCTTCGTTCCCGCGAATTATCATGGCCTCTTTTGTTGTTTTGCCGATTGTTCGCGATATATTTGTATTAGACATATTCTTCGTGGGTGACTTCAAATTTCGACTTGCTGCCGTACTGAGCATCTTCTCTTTCATCTAAAATTAATACGAAGATGTCAACATCATGTTAAATGTCATTTATATCTTTAAAGATAATCAAGTGCTTAATTCTTACGCCTACATCTTACGTCGGACGTGATAGACCGAGTTAAGCTAGGACGTGGTCGGTATGTAACAACTCTACTTCAAATATCAGTTCCGTTATTTATCAGACATTAAGCATGTGTGCATGACCGCTAGTGGCCAAATTTCATTGACGCTGCCGTGCTTCGGAGGATACATTAAGCAGTCGGTACCGGTTGTTTTCATTGTTTTCAATGGTGGAAACAGTCGTAAAGCCTTGTCGAAGGCCTTCGGGTGGCTTGAGAAATTTCGACACTGGGTTGGCCACTAACTCATCCAACAATCCGCATTGGAGCAGCGTGGTGGAGTATGCTGTAGACCTGCAGCTGTGTCTGTGGGAGACCCGCGCCCAGCAGTGGGACGTATATGGATTGCAGCTACGTGCATGTGTGAGTATTTTCTGACATTGTCAAGGCATGTTAAGTTTGTTAGTACACCCCTGGATATATTGGTATCGATTATTTATTTATTATTATTATATTATTTATTTGTTATTTTTAAAACATCAACAAACCTCAATGATTGTAGACAGTTTATCTGCATTAGTGATTGCCAGGTCCAGATCGTGTCTCGTGTCCTTATGCTTATTGATTTCATTCTGTAGCTGGTGTTTGAAGTTCTTTGCCTCGAGCGTTATACGACGTTGGAGCATGGAGATGGTTTCGTTCTGCTGTTGGACCTTGGTAGTCAAGTCGACTACTTGTGCTTGAAGCTTTTCTCTGTCCAAAAGATTCCTGAAAATATTTTAACATAAATATGTTTGCCGACCCAATCACCCAATTTTTTTCTTCCATCCATCCATCAGTCTTTAGAAGTCCACTGCTGGACGTAGGCCTCCTTTGATCGGTGGCACTCCTCCCTGTTCTGTGCCTTGAATACAGCGTTACCCGCACTTATAGCTGACTTATTCAGGTCATCTGTCTATCAGGTTAGAGGGCAGCATGTGCTCCGTTTTCCAGTTTCCGGATACACTTTTTTAGATACTACCAGGTCCTCAGGGTTAGGCTGTTACTAACAACTGACTGGACTACTACTACCACCAGCTAACAGGACTAACTAACACTAACAGCAGTACCTGCCCCAATATTGCCCAAAACTTGTGTAACTAATCATTTTAACAAAATAGAATGCAGTTGTCCTACCTATCCTTACTCAAGTCCAATAAATGCTGATGCTCGTCCTTCAACTGCTGGTACTGGAAATCGCGGTCCTTCAGTTTCTGCGTCGCCTCCTTGTATTGCTGTTTCAGCTGCTTATATTTCTGCTGCTGCACCCTCATCTCCTCACTGTGGGAGTTTAGGACCGTGGGGAGCTCTGCGTTCGAGTTTTCGTACCTGTGGAATTTGTATTAAATATGTTTTTTTAACCGACTTCAAAAAAAGGAGGTTCTATGTTCAACTGTACTCGTATGTATTTTTTAATGTATGTGGAGTAATATCGTTTATTAACAGATTTTGATGATTCTTTTTGTATTTGGTAGTTGCCCTATAGCGTTGGTGTTTGAGTATGGATTTTGATGATTCTACTTTAAGTTGAAAAGTCTGACTAGTAACTATGCTTAATAAGGGTAGCTATATATTCTTCGTGATCAGAGCCCTGTAGTGTCAGTCATTGTGTATGGATTTTCATGATTTCTCTTTCATTTGAAAGGTCTCATCAGCTTCACTAGCTATCACTAGGCCCTCTATAAATTTCAAGATAAAATTTGACCCCTAAGATTAGTAAAAATGCATAACAAGGGTAGCAAAGTATGTGTTCTTAGTATTTATTACACTGTAGCCATATTTGTGTACCTACGGATTACGATGATTCTTTTTTTATTTAAAAGGCCTTATCACAGAGTATATTTTAAGTAGGTATACAAATTGACAAGACCTACCTTTGCAATGCAATTTCTTGCTTCTTCTGAAGAGCACGAAGGATTCGATTCTCATTGCTCAGCTCCTGAAAAAATAAAACATTTCGATAAATTTATGTCTATTTTTTCGTTAAATGGTAATGGGCATCATGTGGGGTCGTCATGTCCTTTATTGTATTATGTGCACGAGTCATGATATCTCTTTATGATTGTATAATATGTTTGTGTGTACATTTTATAAAGTATTTTCTTGCTCCTAATTATAATTAAGCTAGTAGTCTACTATAATATCTGTAACAGTTATAAGTAGAAACTAAATTGATTATGCATTATTTTTTTTGTATTGTTCATGTAACATGTTTCCCAAATAAATAAATAAAAAATGTGTAAGCGTCTAGTCTAGCCGAGACATTACTTCGACGATACTTCGATTTTCGATACATCCCATTTTCGTTATAATCGGTCAGAGTAGAGTAGTGGACCCAAGAGGGGCCGCTGGATTCTCGCCTCTGGATTGCCTTTATGGTAAGCAAGTTAGTTAGGGTTGAATCTCTTGTCCCTGTGCTTCTGTTGCGAGTTAGCTGTACTCGCTCACCTGCAGGTGGTAGTGCGCGTCGGCCAGCTGGTTCTGCAACTGCTTGACGCGGTGAGTCTTGGCCGAGAGCACGCGCTGAGTCACGTAGCGGTCGCCGGCGCGGCCCAGCGAGTGGCCCGACATGTCTACCGCCAGAGGGTTGTACCGCTTGCGCTTTTGCAGCAGGTTCAGGCGCGAGTTGCTGCTGTATACGCTTTCAAGCGAGTTCCTGGAAGGCGGCGTAACATTATTTGAGATTAATCGATAATTCGGAACTAAGTATTTAGAGTTCCGAACCAGAGGATGAAAAAAAAATGTCCTCAATGAAAAAGATGGACCTCAAAAGGCTGATGCATGATGATGATGATGGATGAAAAAAGTGAAGATGTTAATAAACTTGGTAGGTACCTATTGAATACCAGGAAATAAGGTACGACTGAGATAAGGTTTTCGTTCGTCCCAAAACGTCCACTTCCCTAATAAAAAATAAATCCTTTTAAGGGCTTTCACAAAATGTCCACTTCCCAAAACTAAATCTTAGAAAAATATTTACACCTTATATTTTTCATAAAATTTAAAGTGCTTTTGGGAATGGCCCTTCTGGGAACTTCCCATAATGACTTCTCACGGGGACTCGTCCCTGCCACCTGCACCTTAAAATTTGGCCGATGACACCTACGTCTTTTACCACTTATCGTTAGGTCAGAATGTTCAGAATACAAACCCAACAAACAACATACAGTAGAATTCGGAGCCTCCTCCTTTTTGAAGCCGGTTAAAAAACTATTAATACATACCTGCTGCCACATAAGATTCTCAGATTTAACAATAAGGTACTTGCTTACGTTACACGTTGATATTTGTAGCTTTACGACTTGGGCTAAGAACACAGAGCTTCATATGATGATCTCATATAAAAATGCAAGAATACCCACTTTTGATCCTTTCGTTTATCCTCTGGCACAAGACTCAGCACTGACATTATCTTTACAAGCAAATATCCATTCTACGTACAAAAACTCGTGTAAA
This sequence comes from Carterocephalus palaemon, assembly GCA_944567765.1. Classification (NCBI taxonomy): domain Eukaryota; kingdom Metazoa; phylum Arthropoda; class Insecta; order Lepidoptera; family Hesperiidae; genus Carterocephalus; species Carterocephalus palaemon. Next base: position 3,414,566 of record OX155643.1, on the reverse strand, counting down.
ACTTGGCCCAAAAGCGAGCCGCTCTTGTTTTCCAGCAGTTGTTGTGAAGTGCGTTGCTAAGCAACGGTATCGTATGACGTCGACTTTTTATTTCTCCGCTGTATAAATTCATGTGCTGCCAAAGATCTCTCATTGCTCTGAGGCTGCCATAGAGTTATGAAATATAACTGTTCTATCCTAGTACCTTTGATAAATTCCTAGTACTTAATCTAAATGTGAAAGTTAGTATTTTGTTCATTAGTTTGTTTTTCAATCACACAAACATAAGAATTAATTACCCACCAGTAATTACTTTTGTTGTCGACTTATTACACTCATAGTTTCTCAGATTGTGTGTATCATACTATTAAACTAAATAGGATTGCTTTTCGGTGACTCGGGATCCAAGACAAACCGTATGTGGTTTTTGTGGATACCCTATATATAAATATAAGAATAAGATATTTGTACTTGTTTTTAAATAAAAAAAAATTAAAAATAAAGTAGATGATAAACTAGATTAGAACATGGGATAGATAGGTTCTTTACATCCCGGAAATATATTCCCTTGGGATGCTGAATACTTTTATTGGAGTTAGGTATTTGGCAAAACGAAAAAAGATGGAGCGCCTCGGACTCTAATTCTGAAATTCGAAGCAAAGAAAACCCCATGATTTTTTTCCACTAGCAGTCACCCATCTTTAAACGGACCATATCCGAAGTCAAACAACGCGAGCCATTGGGCTATGGATGAAGGGTAATAAGTTTATAATTAAAGGGATTACTGAAACACGGCTACACTTCATTTTGATAAAATAAAACACAGAACTAAAACAAAATACTTTACTTATTTAACAATAACATTAACTGTACACAGTTACAACACAATAAATCGTATTTACAACAAAAATAATTTCGTTACACTATGTATCATACATAATTTAGATTTTTATTAGATCTTTTCTGTATCTACACGAACATCCTTTACTATAAGACCTAACCTTGACGAAATTAACAAAATAGATTTTAAACAAATTAATGTATGCGATCATATGTGAACTGTGGAATTAGCCCAGCTGTGTAAATTATAACAATTGAATCAATATACTTTGTAATTAAATCGAGTAATTCATACTGATAATCGATAATAAACGAATAACTACAATTTTTTCTATGGCCACAAACCAGTTTAATCTGAGGCTATCGGGTTGTATCCCCGGAAATATACCCTTTGAAATTACACTATGTTTACTAAATTCAGTTCAAACTTGTGACATTTATTTTGTACGTAAAATGAGCAATATACATAGCTACTACAAAATTAATATTTATAGATGTCCTTGTAGTATGTAATGGGCTTAGTTGGAAATTAAAAATTGGTTTCAATTGAACTTAAGTAAAAAAACTACTAAAATTTAAATCCATAGTAACAGATCAATAATATTAATAAACATTTATAGTAAAAGAAACGTAACTTCCACATTCAGAATAAACATTATTTAACATTCAATGTCCACACATTGTGCTAGATTTTTTAAACAAAATGATATCACACATAGCTGCTAACTGTGACGTCAAAATTTATTTGGTATACTTTAAATACCCTAAAAAAATTGCAACAAATGTTATGCAATAGATCCTGATTTGTAGACTATAAATATAGGCTCACTGATTGTAATTAAAAAAAAATCGAGTTTATGGAATGCGGATACTGGTTATTTGTGATGATTTACATTACAAAACGTTACAATACAATCACTGTTCCAAGCTACCAGGAACTGTGGTACCGATTCCAGACCATCTTACTTATCAAGTGTAAGCAACGCACCTGTGAATGATTTTGGAGACTTTTATCAGTCCTACGGTTATACAATATTGAGCAAGACGGCATCTGAAGTGTATGTCGTGTTTATACCACGGTCTGCTATTACTACAGGTGGGGTACTGGTAGTATACGTCCCTGATAGTTCTCGCCCTACTCTAGTATGATGTTCGCCCGACTGTGTAGGCGTGTATGTGAACGGGTGCGTGTATCAGTGGCCATGCTTACGTGTGAAACGTTCTACATTGGTAGAACGCACACACACAGCAGGTGTCGACGAGTATATATGAACTAATATTATAAATGTGAAAGTGTGTTTGTTTGTTTGTCCGGCTTTCACGTCGCAACGAAGTTATTATATGGTATGGTTTTTGTGTGTGGAGATAGTGAGGAGAGTGGAGAGTGACGTAGGCTACTTTTTACCGCGGTAAAATACCCCCATGGGAAGATATCGATGTTTTGTTATTTGATAGATATTTAGTTCCAGATGTTGTTAATAGATGGCATTGTTAATTCCCTTTTCCCACGCGGGCGGAGCCGCGGGTAAAAGCTAGTATATGAATAAAGTATCATGGTCGCCACGCGCGCTGTGTGCACGCTCTTATGCAATCAGCACCATTACATTAAGTCCGCCCATTGTATATCTCTTTAGAGGTGTCAATAAATAAAGTTGAATAAATAAATAAATAAATTACCGTCAACCACGCTTGCTGTGAGAACGCAAATGTATGTTGTTTGACGTACCACCTCTGTAGTTTTTGCAGTGTTCACATACCACTATATTCACACAGGTCTCCTAGTATCCGTCCCTGGTAGTTACCGCCCGATTCCTACGTCGTGGAACAATCTAGAACATTACCGTCAACCACGCTCGCTGTGAGAACGCAAATGTATGCAGTTTGACGTACCACCTCTGTAGTTTTTGCAGTGTTCACATACCACCATATTCACTTAGGTCTTCTAGTATCCGTCCCTGGTAGTTACCGGCCGATTCCTACGTCGTGAAACAATCTAGAACTCTAGACGCTGGGCAGCGGCTCCTGGCTGTTCTGCTTCTCCCACAGCCGGCGGTACAGCGAGCCGTGGTCGGCCACGAGCCGCGAGTGCGTCCCGCGCTCGGAGACGGCGCCGCGCTCCAGCACTAGTATCTCGTCCGCGTCGGCGACGGTCGACAGGCGTGCGACCGATCAATCTAGAACATTACCGTCAACCACGCTCGCTGTGAGAACGCAAATGTATGTTGTTTGACGTACCGCCTCTGTAGTTTTTGCAGTGTTCACATACCACCATATTCACTTAGGTCTTCTAGTATCCGTCCCTGGTAGTTACCGGCCGATACCTACGTCGTGGAACAATCTAGAATCTAGAATTTTAGACGCTAGGCAACGGCTCCTGGCTGTTCTGCTTCTCCCACAGCCGGCGGTACAGCGAGCCGTGGTCGGCCACGAGCCGCGAGTGCGTCCCGCGCTCGGAGACGGCGCCGCGCTCCAGCACTAGTATCTCGTCCGCGTCGGCGACGGTCGACAGGCGGTGCGCGATGCATATGGACGTGCGGCCGACTGTCGCCGCTTTCAGTGCTTGCAGGATCGCCTGGAGACAACATTTTGATGTAGGGACCTGAATCCATTAATAATGTACAGGTTGTATACATAAGATCCATACTAATATTATAAATGCGAAAGTAACTCTGTCTGTCTGTCTGTCTGTGTGGCTTTCACGCCAAAACTACTGAACCGATTTATATGAAATTTGGTACACAGATAGTCTAGATCCTGAGAAAGGACATAGGCTACTTTTTATTTGGAAAAAAGTGTTTTAAGGGGTTGAAAAGGGGGTTGAAAGGTTCTATGAAAGTTTTGTCATTTTCAGAACTAGAAGCATAAAATTTATGTTATAGGCTGTTGATTAGATATAAATAAATATGGCATTCAAAGTTTGTAAAAATTTTGTAAGGGGTTAAAATAAACATATATTGTTATGTCTAATTCCACGCGAGCGAAGCTGCGGGCGTCCACTAGTAATAATATAATAAGTCATTTATAAAAATATACCATCCATCCATCCATCAGCTTTTTGAGGTCCACTGCCCGACATAGTCCGCGTTCGCCTACTTGTGTCTCGTATAACTCGCAAATTAGTCGAGGTTAGTCAAGTGGACCTACGTGTTCAGTGAGAGAGTCCAGGCTGGAGGTGGCCTCGTCGAACACGATGAGAGGAGTGTCCTTGAGGATGGCGCGAGCGATCGCCACTCGCTGCTTCTCTCCGCCGGATAACTTCAGTACGCGTTCGCCTACTTCTGTCTCGTATAACTCGTAAATTAGTCAAGGTTAGTCAAGTGGACCCACGTGCTCGGTGAGTGAGTCCAGGCTGGAGGTGGCCTCGTCGAACACGATGAGAGGAGTGTCCTTGAGGATGGCGCGAGCGATCGCCACTCGCTGCTTCTCTCCGCCAGATAACTTCAGTCCGCGTTCGCCTACTTGTGTCTCGTATAACTCGTAAATTAGTCAAGGTTAGTCAAGTGGACCTACGTGTTCAGTGAGAGAGTCCAGGCTGGAGGTGGCCTCGTCGAACACGATGAGAGGAGTGTCCTTGAGGATGGCGCGAGCTATCGCCATTCGCTGCTTCTCTCCGCCGGATAACTTCAGTCCGCGTTCGCCTACTTGTGTCTCGTATAAATCGCAAATTAGTCAAGGTTAGTCAAGTGGACCTACGTGTTCAGTGAGAGAGTCCAGGCTGGAGGTGGCCTCGTCGAACACGATGAGAGGAGTGTCCTTGAGGATGGCACGAGCGATCGCCACTCGTTGCTTCTCTCCGCCAGATAACTTCAGTCCGCGTTCGCCTACTTGTGTCTCGTATAAATCGCAAATTAGTCAAGGTTAGTCAAGTGGACCTACGTGTTCAGTGAGAGAGTCCAGGCTGGAGGTGGCCTCGTCGAACACGATGAGAGGAGTGTCCTTGAGGATGGCACGAGCGATCGCCACTCGCTGCTTCTCTCCGCCAGATAACTTCAGTACGCGTTCGCCTACTAGTGTCTTGTATAACTCGTAAATTAGTCAAGGTTAGTCAAGTGGACCTACGTGTTCAGTGAGAGAGTCCAGGCTGGAGGTGGCCTCGTCGAACACGATGAGAGGAGTGTCCTTGAGGATGGCGCGAGCGATCGCCACTCGCTGCTTCTCTCCGCCGGATAACTTCAGTCCGCGTTCGCCTACTAGTGTCTTGTATAACTCGTAAATTAGTCAAGGTTAGTCAAGTGGACCTACGTGTTCAGTGAGAGAGTCCAGGCTGGAGGTGGCCTCGTCGAACACGATGAGAGGAGTGTCCTTGAGGATGGCGCGAGCGATCGCCACTCGCTGCTTCTCTCCGCCGGATAACTTCAGTCCGCGTTCGCCTACTTGTGTCTCGTATAAATCGCAAATTAGTCACGGTTAGTCAAGTGGACCTACGTGTTCAGTGAGAGAGTCCAGGCTGGAGGTGGCCTCGTCGAACACGATGAGAGGAGTGTCCTTGAGGATGGCGCGAGCGATCGCCACTCGCTGCTTCTCTCCACCAGATAACTTCAGTCCGCGTTCGCCTACTTGTGTCTCGTAGCCCTGCAAAGAAACAGTCAAGGGTGAAAATATGCATTTGGACATCGATATACGCATATATTTATATGCGTTCTGAAATTGGAATAGGATAGAAATATTACTAACACTTTAACTTTAATAACCAACCCAGTCCCTATTCGAGTCAAGGTCTGTCACAGTTGTCATGGTCGTCAACGAATGAGTGGTGCTGCATGTTGGCATTCTATGTTACACCCATAAAAATTATTCACTTTATTATACCACCATAACATGTTGTTGTAGCGTCCATAGCCCCATCCATACACACACTACACGATACACTCGCATCGATTGTATTATATGTGATCGACTGAGGCAAAATTTCATGGGCGCTACCGTGCATCGGAGGGCACGAATCAACCGGGCTTAAGGTTGATTTCAATAGTAAAAACAATCGGTAAGCATTGTCGAAGACCTTCGGATGGCTTGAGAAAAATTGACACTGGGACAAACCCCTCCACCTATCCGCATTGGAGCAGCGTGGTGGAGTATGCTCTAGCAGCTATGTCGTTGTACAGTACCTTGGGCCACGTTGTGACAGAGTCGTGTAACTCCGCTAGTCGGCTGGCCTCGTACACCTGCTGCGGGGATTTGTTCAGGTCACCGTAATGTACGTTGTGGAATATCGTATCGTGGAACAGCACGCAATCCTGTAACATAACATAACATCGCGCCTGTATTGCGTTGAAGCGATAGGCAGATGTGTGTTATACATCCGACTTTCAACAGTTACGCTTACATCCCTTGTCAAGTCATGAGCCTATTGAGAAAGAAAGAAAGAAAACATTTATTCCAATAATAAATACAGCAACAAATCTAAAACTAAAGGGTTTACCCTTTCACATACCGACCGCGCCGGCCTCATCGAAATTCTTCGGGTGACTTGAGAATATAGAATATGTATTGTCACCGCACAATTGATGTATGAAAGGAACACAACCATTTTTGATGTGAAAAACATCTTTAGGCGGAGGGCTAACCAAATTTTTGGCGTGGCGAGCGTGGCGAGCGTGGCGAAAATGGAATATATACTATACAGTTCCGACAAATGACGGTCGGAAATTATTTTATTAATAAAATATAATAATTAAATTTTTTTTTTTGTTTTTTTTTTCTTATATGTTTTAGTTCCTGTCATAATCTGTACTTTTGTCCATATTACTTGTACAAAATAATTTCGATGTTTCACATCTGCCAGGCGTCCCGTGACGGCTCACAATTTTTTTTAAATAAAGTAAAATTATTTTTAGTAACTGTGTAATCCTTTTTTGGCTTTAGTATATCATATATATTGTACTTTTATCGCTGTTGGATTGCCTAATAAAATAAATAAATTAAATCGCATTGTAAAAAGGTTGGTGGATTATTTATAGCTGTGTCCAACGGACGCCTAAGTATTATATGATGTTGATTGTTTGATGTAGATTATACCTGCGCAGAAGCGATATTTTGGGTGTATTTGGCGGTATGAAGTTAGGCGCGCGAGTGGACGCGGCATTTCGTGCAATGTGATTGGATCGTCGAGTGACGATGGGGCAACGCTTGTCGTGATTCGTTCTCTAATAAATAATATCTTCTTGGACATTCTCACACACGGCCATCTGACCCCAAAGTAGGCGCGAGCCTGTGTTATGGGTGTCAGAGACTGATATACATACATAGATATTTTTAAATACATACTTAAATAGATAATATTGACATCCAGACACAGAACAAATACAAGTGTTCGTCACACGAATATTTGTCCTGAGTGGGATTCGAACCCACGACCTTTGGCGCAACAGACAGGGTCTCTACCGATTGCGCCATCGGGCCTGTCGGGCCTGTCTAAGCTGTGCAGTTGCGTCATGCGACAACTGAACACTTCCTTGCATTGGAGTAAGTGTTCGATGCGCAGAGTTTTGCCGAGCGCACAACATCCAAGGCATAAAGTATACCAGGCCATATTTTGCTTTTGCTTTGTGCTCTAGCATTGTCGTTTAATATGACTGCCGCACTGAAAATCAGCGTCATGGTGTTCCATGACAATTATGCTGAGTGCGGACCCAGTTTGCTCATGTCATTGTATGTAAATGTAGTGGTACCAATGTTGTGATTTGTTGTAATTATGAGCAAATAAATTTCTTTTCTTTTCTAATATAATCCGCGGCACATAAGCTGTGTATAAATGTGTTACTGCGCATTCAAGTTCGACTTATACGCCGGTGATCATACATACCTGGGGTACGATTGCTATGGCCTTCCTCAAGCTGACCAAGTCCAGATCTCGAATGTTCTGTCCGGCCACAAGGATGTCCCCCGACTGGGGCTCAAAGAATCTGTATAGCAGGCGGACCAGTGTCGATTTCCTACGAACGACGTAATCGGGTGAGAAGTAAACAATATAAGGAAAATTGAAAACAGCAAAAGTTATGGTCGTTTGCAACATTTCGCGTCTATTAAGACTTTCTATTCTTTGATACTACCAATAGCTCAGCTATTGAGAAAGTTTCGAAGAAAAAATAAATTAAATTGCTAATTAACTTGTTAACTAACTATGATTACCCATATATTAATTAATTTCACATTTACATTTGACTTAGCTGTAAGTAAAATGTTGACTGTTAATAAACAAATAAATAAAGGTTTTATGATCATCTACATACCTAATACATATATGCAAATTATACCGTTAAATTTTTTTTTTTTTAAAAAGCTTTTTAAAACTTTTTTTTATTTTCATGCATTGTCATCGGAACCAAATATATGTGCCAAATTTCAGCTCGATAGCTTCAGTGGAAGTGGGTGAAATATTGATTGCAAGATTCCAGGACATACATACTTACATGAATGAATACTTACGAGTGAAGTTAAATAAAAGCTTTTAATAAATACTGGCATTTTATTGCCAAGCCTTGTCGAAGGAAACAGCATATTCTATTGTCTTTGGTCTCTTCCGTGTCACCCAAGTATAAAGTACTTACCCACTACCCGAGCCGCCGACGATACCAATCTTTTTTCCTGCCGGAATGGTGAAGCTCAGGTTGTTGAATATCGGCTTGCCGTTAATGTACTTGAAGCTGACATTGCGGAACTCAATGGTTGCTGTTTTGGCGTCCACGACCAAAGGGGGAGCTTTGGGTTTCTCCTAAAAAGGTAGGACAGGTTTTTAATATTGGACCAGTGTTGTTAATCATTACTATACCTTTTGGACTAAGGCCTAATCCCTCCCATTCTGAGAGGAGACCCGAGCCCAACAGTGGGACAAAGAAAGGGTTGTGACGACGACGACGTCTATACCTTTCGAAACCTGCTTGCCTGTGAGTTGCATAATGGTTCTTCGAAGTATGTAAAGGCCAATATGTACTTAGTCGTGGACTTTAGCATAACCTAAAGAAATAACAAGATAGAACGGTGAACTGGGCGTATACCCAGTGCCGCAATCTTGCAATATTCTGCAAGATATCTTGCTAGCTCAGTCAGTGCACGTCGATACTTGTTACAGTACGTTACGTTATCGATATATTTAATTACAAGTAAAACGAGTATGTCACCACACGAATTACTATAGTGTGACGTCACATGGTAGGCGGGACTTGGGCAGGGCTGACGAATCAAAATAATACGTGATCGCCGTTCTATCTTGATTAATGACTGCGGCCTAACCCCTCTTATTCAAATTTGTTTGTGGCGTGAAGCCAAAATGTTGCCTAATTGAGTTGACTTTTATTCAAAACGCCCAACTCTCGTAGTTTCAACTACATATTAACAAAATAAAGTAAATAAAATTAACAATGGATTCCGCGTGATCAAAGACGAATGTTATCTGTGTCTATATTGCGCACGAGCAACGCGTTCCAACTCCAGCCCGACAGGGGGTCTGCGGCGCTCCAATAACTCAAATGAGAAGGGGTCCACGGCCGCTAGGTGAGTATACAGAGGCTGTGGTGGACTTAATTTATTTATTTATTTGTTTTGTCTCTTCCACTTGTCACTTGTCCTCCCACACTGTCCTTACAGAAAGAAAATCCAATTCGACACGGAGGGCACTTAGCATAATCGACACGTTTAAAATAATATAATTCACAATAATAATTTAAACTTAAAATAATAATTTAAATCTAAAGACTAAATACCACCACCTACTTAAAAAAATAAAAAATAACAATAAAATAAATAATAATAATAAATAAATATCTTGGACATTCTCACACACGGCCATCTGACCCCAAAGTAGGCGCGAAGTGTTATGGGTGTCAGAGACTGATATACATACATAGATATTTTTAAATACATACATAAATAGATAATATTGACATCCAGACACAGAACAAATACAAGTGTTCGTCACACGAATATTTGTCCTGAGTGGGATTCGAACCCACGACCTTTGGCGCAACAGACAGGGTCACTACCGATTGCGCCAACGGGCCTGTCATACCTCCAACTTAAAATAATAATTTAAATCTAAAGACTAAATACCACCACCTACTTAAAAAAATAAAAAATAACAATAAATAAAATAAACAATAAAGCACATAATATTTCCTAAATAACAAACAAGTTTTTTTTTTCTTATTACTCGTAGCATATTAAATGAAATGTCACTTAATGAACGCCGCCCTCACCCGTATCCTGGACTCGACCGTCATCAGCGTGAACATGGTCTGCATGTCGATGAGCGCCTGCCGCACCTCGCGGTACACAGAGCCAAGGAAGCCCAGCGGGATGGACAGCTGGAACAGCAGCCCGTTCACCATCACCAGGTCACCGACGGTCATGTTGCCTGTCCACATACCACTCTCTGTTATCCTACTAATATGTATTATAATTATACTCTAAAAAAATTTTTTTTTAAAAAGCTTTTATAACTTTTTAATTTATTTTCATGCATTGTCATCGGAACCTAATATGTGTGCCAAATTTCAGCTCGATAGCTTCAGTGGAAGTGGGTGAAATATTGATTGCAAGATTCCAGGACATACATGAATGAATACATACATACGAGTGAAGTTAAATAAAAGCTTTTAAAATGGACGCCCGCAGCTTCGCTTATGGAATTAGACATAACAATAGTTTCGTTAATTAATTGTATCAGGCGTTACTTTGCGGAACTCCATTATTACAAACCAAAGATTAATCTACTTTGCAATAATCCGCGAACAAAATTGGATGATGGATGTATGTATAACTCCACGCACGCAGCACCTCCCTCCCTCCCACACGCAATCAATGAATACATACACCAACACACAAACCAACACCAAACCAACACGTGTTTCGCCCCAAAACAAGGCATCCTCAGGGTTAGCAGACTCCACGACGGTTAATCGCACCGTCGTGGAGTCTGCACACACAATTTTGTTCGCGGATTAAAGCAAAGTAGATTAATCTTTGCTTTGTAATAGTTTCGCTTACACCTAGTAATATTATATAGCCTATGTCACTCAGTGAAGATGCAGCTTTCTAATGGTGAAAGAATTTTTGAAATCGGTCCAGTAGTTTTTGTGTGAAAACATTACAAACAAATGTTTCCTCTTTATAATATTAGTATAGATAGAAGTATAGATGTGAAAGTTTGTTAGTTTGGATGTTTGCTACTCGCTTCGACCCATAGACGTACCACTGTTGGGCACGGGTCTCCCCTACAGACACAGCTTGCGGGAGGTCTAGAGAATACTCCACCACGCTGCTCCAATGCGCGTTGGTGGAGGGGTTAGTGGAAAACACAGTGTTCGATTGTTGCTAAGCCACATTAAGGGCTCTACCGTGCTTCGGAAGGCACGTTAAGCCGTGGGTCCCGGTTGTTTTATATGGTGGAAACAGTCGCTAAGCCTTGTCGAAGACCTTTGGGTGGCTTGAGAACATTCGACACTGGGTTGGTCACTAACCCCTCCACCAATCCGCATTGGAGCAGCGTGGTGGAGTATGATCTAGACCTCCCGCTGCTATGTCTGTGAGACCCGTGCCCAGCAGTGGGACGTCTATGGGTAGCAGCAGCAATCATACACAATATATAGTCACGACATTAGTCATAACATTAGATCAATAATAACAATTAAATTATAATTAAAAATGTTGTGATAAACATTTTGCATGCCTATACTAGGTAAATGTGAGCAACTTTATAATAATTTAACCACCTTTGTAACCTATCCACATTTATGCAAATAAATACTTCTATTCTTCTATTCTATTATATTCTACCAATGATATTACTTCTATACCTGTTACTTTATAACGTACCTTTGACTATTTCATTGGCAGCCAACAGCATAATCATGCTGAGACCGCCGCTGAAGATGGCGTGCTGGCCAAAGTTAAGCAGCGCTAAGCTCGACGCGGTCTTCAATGAAGCGCTTTCGTACTTCTTGAGGCTCGCGTCGTACTTCTGCAGTTCATACTTTTCGTTGTTGAAGTACTGAAATGTTATGTGAAAAGAAAATGGTAATTTTACACACCCTTGTGCTTTACAGTTGTAATTTTCTGTTTCATTTTTACTAAAATCGTAATAATAACATATCTACTCTATGTTAATTCGCTAAATTGTATTAATAAGTGAAGGAGAATTGAATAGAGAAGAGATTAAGTACAAACACATAAATGTAATAAAACAAATGAAATGATTGCAAATCTATTTATTTTAAACAGAATTAATTTTTATAGATAATTCCTATCGGACATATTAATTTGCCTCACCTTGTGTTTCATTATTTAATTTAAATAATATTTTGTGAACAACTGAATGCGGCCCCTCAAAACTTGTCACTTGTTTTTGAAGCTATATGTCAATTATTTGCAGCTTAACAAAATGGTGATCTGCTTCATTTCAATTTTATCTATGCATCAAAAATAAAGAGATAATATGGGAGTGGAGATCTTTAATTATTCCTATCCATTTGTTTGTGAATTAGAAGAAGAGGTCTTCACTTCCTCCCGTTTCTGAGAGACGTGGAGTCGGGGTCGGAGCCTTGTTATATAAATTAGTGTTAGGTCTGCGTCCCTTTATAAGGACGTCTGTGGGTGTAGTACGCTCCAGGCCTTACAGTAGCGTGATGTTAGTAGCGTGACTCGTGTCTTGCAATAGGCCAGGGGTCGGCAACCTTTTGAGTCAAAACAGTTCAACTAACAAAATTTTAATATTTTTAAAGAGCCACAAATTTTTTCTTGCCATCAATAAATAATACTATTACTATTTATTATATGACTTAGTGTTTTTTCACAACACATTAGATAATATATAAGTGACTGAGAGATGGAAATGGTGCCTAATCCTCGTTAATCGATTCAGATTCGTTTTTTAATATAAATCCATACTAATATTATAAATGTGAAAGTGTGTTTGTTTGTTTATTTGTTTGTTTGTCCGGCTTTCACGTCGCAATGAAGCTATTAAATGGTATGGTTTTTGTGTGTGGTGATAGTGAGGAGGGTGGAGAGTGACGTAGGCTACTTTTTACCGCGGTAAAACATCCCCATTTGAAGATATCGATGTTTTTTTATTTACTCCAGTAAGTCAGTTTACGTGTGTACACTTTATCTGCGGTCAGCATTACCTTAGGTTCCTCTAAGTATCTTTTAATTGTGGAACAGTCACTGTTCATCCACCAAAAATGTGTCATGTATGATAAACAACTCATTGTTAATTCCCTTTGACCACGCGGGCGGAGCCGCGGGTAAAAGCTAGTATAATAATAGTTGCGTATGGAACTAAAGAGCCGCAGCTTCACATCCAAATAACCGCAAATAGCTCGCGAGCCGCGTGTTGCCGACCCCTGCACTAGGCTGATATTAGATTGAGGCTTACCTTAACAGTCTCGTAGTTTATGAGCGAGTGAGGCTTACCTTAACAGTCTCGTAGTTTATGAGCGATTGAGGCTTACCTTAACAGTCTCGTAGTTTATGAGCGAGTGAGGCTTACCTTAACAGTCTCGTAGTTTATAAGCGAGTGAGGCTTACCTTAACAGTCTCGTAGTTTATGAGCGAGTGAGGCTTACCTTAACAGTCTCGTAGTTTATGAGCGAGTGAGGCTTACCTTAACAGTCTCGTAGTTTATCAGCGAGTGAGGCTTACCTTAACAGTCTCGTAGTTTATCAGCGAGTGAGGCTTACCTTAACAGTCTCGTAGTTTATGAGCGAGTGAGGCTTACCTTAACAGTCTCGTAGTTTATGAGCGAGTGAGGCTTACCTTAACAGTCTCGTAGTTTATGAGCGAGTGAGGCTTACCTTAACAGTCTCGTAGTTTATGAGCGAGTGAGGCTTACCTTAACAGTCTCGTAGTTTATGAGCGAGTGAGGCTTACCTTAACAGTCTCGTAGTTTATGAGCGAGTGAGGCTTACCTTAACGGTCTCGTAGTTTATCAGCGAGTGAGGCTTACCTTAACAGTCTCGTAGTTTATGAGCGAGTGAGGCTTACCTTAACAGTCTCGTAGTTTATGAGCGAGTGAGGCTTACCTTAACAGTCTCGTAGTTTATGAGCGAGTGAGTCTTACCTTAACAGTCTCGTAGTTTATGAGCGAGTGAGGCTTACCTTAACAGTCTCGTAGTTAATGAGCGAGTCAATGGCCTTGTTCCCCGCCTCGTTCTCCGCCTGGTTCATGTAGACGCGGAACTTCGTCCGCCACTGCGTTATCGCCAGCGTGAACGCGGCGTACACTCCCACGCAGCCGAACGCTAGACCTGCATTCGTAAGTTTATGCCTACAATTATACAGTGATAACTTTTGGAAAACGCGTGTTTTTTTTTTAATTTTATTTGGGAAACTTACAATTTATCTTACATTTTGTTACTTGTGTAACAAAAGTTATAAATAACACGTAAAAGAATGCGAAGATGTGTGCAAAACAGAGGTGTCGAGCATGAAATTTAGACTTTAAGATGTTATGTTGGAGCTTTAAAGTTTAATAAATGTAGTATCTTGTACTCACTATCGTTTTATTTAACTTATGTTTGCCTTCCCTGTAGCCACTGAAACTAAGTTTTTTCTATGAATGTTTACTATAACCCTAGATTGTTATACCTCGTTGGATAGCTGATGAAACGTAGATACATATTTTTAAGTACATCTGCAAATCGGGGGCCATAATATATTCTTTAGATTTTATTGATAGAAAAATAAACTTTCTAAATTTATATTTGTTTTTATAAGTTTTAATCGTCTACAATGACTTATTTATTCATTTTACGTACAATATTTGTTATTGAGGTCATAAAGCATCTTATTTTACATGTTAAAATCAAATAATAGTAATAATAAGACTTACACATTTCATAATATCTAAGCTGATATCCGAAAATCGGGTATTTTTTATAAAAAACAATTAAATTCAAATATCTCGAAAACGGTTAGATTTAGGATAGGGTGTTTTACAGTCAAATCAGTCAGAAACGATGTAAACTACACGCCCTTAACGGGAATAGGTCGACTTAACCTGTAACCCTGTATGTAAGGTTCCATGTAATAAATAGGTGGTGAGCCTATCACTATACACTAGGTAAAAGTCCAAACTGAATTAATAGTAGTAGTATTACTAGGAATTTCATTAAATTAAACTGACAAACTCATTACCAGTGAACGCCATGCCTCCTTTTAAACCCAAAATGGTGGAAACTAAAGCGAGCTCAAATATTGTTGGGACGATGTTGAACACCATTGCAGATAGTACGAAGTTTATAGCGCGGGATCCTCGATCTATTGTCTGGAACAAACAAACACCTTATTTAATAAATTTGTTTAGTAGACGCGCGAGTTGAATACCAAGTTATGGTTAATTTGGTACCTTGACATGGACTTAAGTCTCTCGGATTGGAACCTTGGACTTTCCTAGTGAAAAGTCGAAGACTTGACAATCTGGCTTCACCCCCTGTGTCCTTTTTTTATACAATTGCACCGCTGCACCGTTAGCCGTAATTTACCCAAACCTGCATCTCCGCCAAAATAAAGTTGCCGCAACTTCGCTCGCGTGGAATTAGACATAACAATAGTTTCGTTTACACCTAGTAATATTATATAGCCTATGTCACTCGGTGAAGATGCAGCTTTCTAATGGTGAGACAATTTTTGTCAATGGTCAGATCGATCGTACAGATAAATTGTACCGTATATGGGGCCCTTTATGTCCGCCATTTTGAAACATATATCTGCGTTCAATCTATACTTCTATACTAATATTATAAAGAGAAAGATTTTGTGTTTGTAATGTTTTCACACAAAAACTACCGGACCGATTTTAAAAATTCTTTCACCATTAGTAAGCTGCATCTTCACCGAGTGACATAGGCTATACCCATAAGGTAATATTACTAGGCTATATAATATTACTATTAGCGGTGACAGCCCAGTGGCTATCGAACTCGCCTCTCACTCGAGCAGTCCGGGTTCAACCCCCAGCGGCACGCACCAATGACTTTTCTAAGTTATGTGCGATTTAAGAAATGAAATGTCACTTGCTGTAACGGTGAAGGACACATCGTGAGGAAACCTGCATGCCTGAGAGTTCTTCTAATGTTCTCGGAGGCATGTGAAGTCTGCCAATCCGCACTTGGCCAGCGTGGTGGACTAAGGCCTAATCCCTCCTCTCAGAGGAGACCCGTGCCCAACAGTGGGACAAAGAAAGGGTTGTGATGATGATGATGATATCTGCGTTCAATCTATACTAATATTATAAAGAGAAAGATTTTGTGTTTGTAATGTTTTCACACAAAAACTTCTGGACCGATTTCAAACATTTTTTTTTTATGGATACAAGATAGCAAACGAGCTTGCAGCACCACCCATTCGCTGCCGCCCATGACAACTGTGACTGACTTTGAACAAGACTCAATTAGGGACTGGCATGGTTAGTCCAATTAGTTGAGAGAGTTAATTAGAACATTAGTTGGTCAGTTCGTTAGTGGGTATATATGGTAATTCTTTCACCATTAGAAAGCTGCATCTTCACCGAGTGACATAGGCTATATAATATTACGGGGGGTATTAAGACGCACGCCAGCCAGTCACCTTGGACAGCGCAACTTCTGGGCCGATTTCAATAATTCTTTTACCATTAGAAAGCTGCATCTTCACCGAGTGACATAGGCTATATAATATTACGGGGGGTATTAAGACGCAAGCCAGCCAGTCACCTTGGACAGCGCAACTTCTGGGCCGATTTCAATAATTCTTTTACCATTAGAAAGCTGCATCTTCACCGAGTGACATGGGCTATATAATATAACGGGGGGTAGTCACCTTGGACAGCGCGCCGGTCTGGCGGCCGAGGTGGAAGCCCAGGTCGAGGTTGTGAAGATGGATGAACACGTTGCACGCCAGCCGCCGGATGGAGTGCTGCGCGACGCGCGCGAACACGGCGTTGCGCAGCTCGTTGAAACCCGCCGCCGTGGCGCGCGCTATGCCGTCTGGGAGGAGAAAGTGACATAGGCTATATAATATAACGGGGGGTAGTCACCTTGGACAGCGCGCCGGTCTGGCGGCCTAGGTGGAAGCCCAGGTCGAGGTTGTGAAGATGGATGAACACGTTGCACGCCAGCCGCCGGATGGAGTGCTGCGCGACGCGCGCGAACACGGCGTTGCGCAGCTCGTTGAAACCCGCCGCCGTGGCGCGCGCTATGCCGTCTGGGAGGAGAGAGTGACATAGGCTATATAATATCACGGGGGGTAGTCACCTTGGACAGCGCGCCGGTCTGGCGGCCGAGGTGGAAGCCCAGGTCGAGGTTGTGAAGATGGATGAACACGTTGCACGCCAGCCGCCGGATGGAGTGCTGCGCGACGCGCGCGAACACGGCGTTGCGCAGCTCGTTGAAACCCGCCGCCGTGGCGCGCGCTATGCCGTCTGGGAGGAGAGAGTGACATAGGCTATATAATATTACGGGGGGTAGTCACCTTGGACAGCGCGCCGGTCTGGCGGCCGAGGTGGAAGCCCAGGTCGAGGTTGTGAAGATGGATGAACACGTTGCACGCCAGCCGCCGGATGGAGTGCTGCGCGACGCGCGCGAACACGGCGTTGCGCAGCTCGTTGAAACCCGCCGCCGTGGCGCGCGCTATGCCGTCTGGGAGGAGAGAGTGACATAGGCTATATAATATCACGGGGGGTAGTCACCTTGGACAGCGCGCCGGTCTGGCGGCCGAGGTGGAAGCCCAGGTCGAGGTTGTGAAGATGGATGAACACGTTGCACGCCAGCCGCCGGATGGAGTGCTGCGCGACGCGCGCGAACACGGCGTTGCGCAGCTCGTTGAAACCCGCCGCCGTGGCGCGCGCTATGCCGTCTGGGAGGAGAGAGTGACATAGGCTATATAATATTACGGGGGGTAGTCACCTTGGACAGCGCGCCGGTCTGGCGGCCGAGGTGGAAGCCCAGGTCGAGGTTGTGAAGATGGATGAACACGTTGCACGCCAGCCGCCGGATGGAGTGCTGCGCGACGCGCGCGAACACGGCGTTGCGCAGCTCGTTGAAACCCGCCGCCGTGGCGCGCGCTATGCCGTCTGGGAGGAGAGAGTGACATAGGCTATATAATATTACGGGGGGTAGTCACCTTGGACAGCGCGCCGGTCTGGCGGCCGAGGTGGAAGCCCAGGTCGAGGTTGTGAAGATGGATGAACACGTTGCACGCCAGCCGCCGGATGGAGTGCTGCGCGACGCGCGCGAACACGGCGTTGCGCAGCTCGTTGAAACCCGCCGCCGTGGCGCGCGCTATGCCGTCTGGGAGGAGAGAGTGACATAGGCTATATAATATCACGGGGGGTAGTCACCTTGGACAGCGCGCCGGTCTGGCGGCCGAGGTGGAAGCCCAGGTCGAGGTTGTGAAGATGGATGAACACGTTGCACGCCAGCCGCCGGATGGAGTGCTGCGCGACGCGCGCGAACACGGCGTTGCGCAGCTCGTTGAAACCCGCCGCCGTGGCGCGCGCTATGCCGTCTGGGAGGAGAGAGTGACATAGGCTATATAATATTACGGGGGGTAGTCACCTTGGACAGCGCGCCGGTCTGGCGGCCGAGGTGGAAGCCCAGGTCGAGGTTGTGAAGATGGATGAACACGTTGCACGCCAGCCGCCGGATGGAGTGCTGCGCGACGCGCGCGAACACGGCGTTGCGCAGCTCGTTGAAACCCGCCGCCGTGGCGCGCGCTATGCCGTCTGGGAGGAGAGAGTGACATAGGCTATATAATATCACGGGGGGTAGTCACCTTGGACAGCGCGCCGGTCTGGCGGCCGAGGTGGAAGCCCAGGTCGAGGTTGTGAAGATGGATGAACACGTTGCACGCCAGCCGCCGGATGGAGTGCTGCGCGACGCGCGCGAACACGGCGTTGCGCAGCTCGTTGAAACCCGCCGCCGTGGCGCGCGCTATGCCGTCTGGGAGGAGAGAGTGACATAGGCTATATAATATTACGGGGGGTAGTCACCTTGGACAGCGCGCCGGTCTGGCGGCCGAGGTGGAAGCCCAGGTCGAGGTTGTGAAGATGGATGAACACGTTGCACGCCAGCCGCCGGATGGAGTGCTGCGCGACGCGCGCGAACACGGCGTTGCGCAGCTCGTTGAAACCCGCCGCCGTGGCGCGCGCTATGCCGTCTGGGAGGAGAGAGTGACATAGGCTATATAATATTACGGGGGGTAGTCACCTTGGACAGCGCGCCGGTCTGGCGGCCGAGGTGGAAGCCCAGGTCGAGGTTGTGAAGATGGATGAACACGTTGCACGCCAGCCGCCGGATGGAGTGCTGCGCGACGCGCGCGAACACGGCGTTGCGCAGCTCGTTGAAACCCGCCGCCGTGGCGCGCGCTATGCCGTCTGGGAGGAGAAAGTTTATTTCTTACTAGTGGACGCCCGCAGCTTCGCTCGCGTGGAATTAGATATAATCTATCTATATATATAAAAATGTTATGTTGGTTTGTGTACGCTTTAAAAACTCAAAAAGTTCTGCACCGATCGAGCTGAAATTTTAGCATGATATATAATCCGCATCAAGGATTGTTTTTATTTAATTTTTGCATCAGTCACATATCCGCGAAAAATATTGTATATCCACAAGTATTGCAAAATTAAACTTATATGACATGTATTCTTTGTTTTGTTTCTCATTTCGCATTCAATCACAATGTGCCACAGCGAAGCGTGGCAGGGTACAGCTAGTAAATGTTTATTTTACACCCTTCATTTTTACAAACTTTGAATGCTATATTTATTTATAACTAATCAACAGCTATATTAAAAGTATTTAAAAGAAGTATTGGCTAAGTTCAGCCTTCAGATTCAAATGGAGAGCTTAGAGGCATGCAGATTTTTCTCACTATTACAGCAGGTGACATTTATTTCCGTCAAACACATATAACTCGGGAATTGAATACTCAAAGTGCGTATTGCTGAATTTTCAAAACTGGCCCAAAATTAAGTAATCAGTGATCAAGTAATCAGTAATCAGTCCCAATACTCACATCCGACCAACAGACTGAAGGCCGTAGTCCCCAGAGCCTGGGGCACAGTGGCCATGCCAAGCAACGCCTCACCGGCGGGCGTCACAGTCGCCTGGTTCACCTCGTCCACTGCGTACTTGAAAAGGAATGGGACGGTCACGTTCATCACCTTCGCACCAAACAGTAGTGAAAGCGACATCATCACTCGATTCCTTATCATTTGGTTGTCCTGGAATGTTGGGATGGAAGTTAAGTTTAATAGAGTTAAGCAGAAGGCATGAGGGAAGAAAGCATAATGCAAAAAGCCAGTTATGATTATAAAAATTTGCATGCAAATTATGTTTATATGATGATAGTTTCATAATGCAATTTAATTTCCAATAACTGTACCTGTATAAACACCAAATTTTGTATGAGGTAAGCTATGAAATATGTCAAATACTCTATTGTGAATGTTCAAACACAAAAAGTGACAAAGTAATTTTCCAAAACATATAGTTAAATAAATAATACATAAATATCATGGAC
Organism: Carterocephalus palaemon; assembly: GCA_944567765.1. Classification (NCBI taxonomy): domain Eukaryota; kingdom Metazoa; phylum Arthropoda; class Insecta; order Lepidoptera; family Hesperiidae; genus Carterocephalus; species Carterocephalus palaemon. Next base: position 3,394,247 of record OX155643.1, on the reverse strand, counting down.
ATTCTCACATGGCCATCTGACCCCAAACTAGGTGTGAGCCTGTACTATGGGTGTCAGAGACAGATATAAATACATAGATATGTTTAAATACATACTTAAATAGATAATATTAACATCCACACACAGAACAAACACAAGTGTTCGTCACACTAATGTTTGTCCTGAGTGGGATTTGAACCCCACAACTCCTGGTGTAAAAGGCAGGGTCACTACCAATTGGAGCAATGGGCCCGTCATCTGTTGCTTAAGTAGCGATGCATATCACTCATATTCACTTTACATATGCCATGTAATGTAAATAGAAAAGAATAAATATATAGCAAGACATGAGAATTTCCTGAATGTAAAGCTAATAAGCGAGACTTAATACGCAATGGTTTGTTACCTTAGGCCATACATACTCCAACATTCCTCTAATCATATCGGTTCCAGAGACGGGCCGGGCATCCCCCAAGTTGATATCTTCACGGGACAGAACAGAAGCACCTGGGTGAAAGCAGTCTCTCTTTTGGATACCTAAGGACGGGAGATCCCATGAGGAATGTTGTAGGAAAAGAGGTTTATGTCTGAGTTTTGTGAAGAAGTTAGGGAAGGATGAAAGCGGACTACAGGGCTGCCACATTTTGTATTCTGATTATTTTAAAGAATTTATAACAACAAGAAATTAATTTTTATATTCATGTACTTAGATAAAAATATGATTTTGATAAAAAAAATTGTATCACCTGTAGTCCTGCCTGGGACTTAAGGATTATTTTTGTATTTGTTCACTTATTTCATTTTAAAAAAATTAAGCTATAGGAGTAATTATCCAATTATTCAAAATATTGCAAAATGAAATTATTGCATTATTTTTATTAATATTGTGTGGCAACCCTTATATCTAACAGAGGAACTGTGCAGGAAAAGGGAGTACTGCATGTCAACCAGGCATTAAAACAAACAATGATGGACATTAGCACTGCAACTAAAGATAAGCAAAATGTTTCACATTAGTTATAAGGACAGCTACTGTCATTAAATTGATTATTAAAATGATAGAAGACTCTGTGCAAAAGTTAACAAAAAATATTAGAATGTGACAAACAAAATGAAATTTTACTAAACTGAGTACATAATGAAATAGTAATAAAAAAAATATTATTTGAATTTTAAACAAAGATGAAAAATCATGATACAATCATGTCGAAAATAAAGCTGCTAAAACTACATCCCACTTTTCTAAATACAAATATTTAATAAAATGAATGTAAGTTTTTGAAGTCCTTAACATATTATTATCAAAATAACTGATTTTTTTTTAAATGAAGGCGGAAAAACAATCATATTGGGCACCTGATGTTATGTAGTCATTGTCACCTATAGCTGTATCATAAGTAGCAATATATGGCATAGAGATGGTAAGTCTAAGGCTTTAAGGGAAGATACATCTTAAAATCATACAACCACACTTTAGCCTGATTAACTGATCTGTACAAAGCATTTGATTGATGAGGCTTTGGTCACAGACAAAGAACAAGTCAAATAATGAAACACAGTGCCCTGTTGGCCTAGTGGTCCTGGGTTCGATCCCAGATTGGGTAACAACTATTGGGTTTTTCTAACTTGAAGTGCCCCATAGCAGCAAGTGAAAAGTGGGTATATATACAACTCTGCCTACACTTTCAGGAAAAACAGGCGTGATGTTATGTATGTATGAAGACGAATACAATTTTTATGATATTAAAATTAAAACACTACAAGTGTTTGAATTTAGGAAAACAACAGCATTTTTCTAAAATTTCACTGAATTTGCATGCCACAAACGTGTGAACTTTTTTAGTAACATGGACATAAACTTCAACGTTTTCTTTTTGTTTTCTCTGGACATGTTATGTTCCAAAACTGACAGCCCTACTTCCTACTCTCCAAGGTCGAGGTCAAAATTACGCAACAACGAAGGCATATTTGTTTAGACTCAAATTATCAGTCTACGTAGTAAAATTAAGGCTGCAACTAATGCTGTGTTTGAGAAAATAAGGGACTTACCGACGGGAATTTTGCCCGTTTTCGGTTTATTTGCCAAAACCGCTGCCAACACATTTTTCGCAGAATCCTGGCCGCCTGCATTACTTGGGGGCGAAGTAGAATAAAACTGAAATCAATATCAGTTTTTGATTTATAACAATTACATATTATTTAGGAAAATTATTCCTATCACGCAAAACAAAACTTCCATCGAAGCTTGGATTACCTACCCTAAAGTAACTAGCAGCGGCACATTGGTTACAAATTAAATTAAATTGTGGCTTATTTAGGATAACTGATTTGTTATTAATAAAGTAGGTTTTCGTAAATTTTAAATGGTTTTTCAATATTTTGTCGAATCGCCGATTGGATAGCAATGCAACCGCCATGGTGGCAGAGTGACACTGACAATTTCCTGACACAATGTTTAGAGGAAGCACAGATTAGTAATTCATTGCATGGAATTACATTTTGCTAGAATGATTCGTGAGTGTGTATCTCAAATATAATAATATGCTACATTAGTATAAACTTTAATACCTATATGCTATATGCTGGTCACTCACATGCGCGCGAATACGCGAATTCAGAAGAACATTAAATTCTTGAAGCTACCGGCTTAATCACGTGTGAATTACCTATGTCACCCTGTTTCAGAATTAAATCACTTGTAATGTTTATTAATGTTTATTTTTATTTTTGATAGAATTAGGTACATATTTTGTATTCATAATAAACAATGATTTTAAATTACAGTAAGTCGCACACAACGATGTATGTAATATAACTTCAATTGTTGCACAAACTATTAAGGGATACTAGGTACGTACGTAAATTGTTGGTTCTGTATTCTCAGCTTCAACAATGCCAAACTACATTATTTAAAAAAAGCGAAGTAAAGACAAATTGCATTCCCTTTACATATTTTTAACAATAATTTGAATGGTTTTGGGCAACAATAATTTTTGAATGGTTTGTGTTTCAGTTTTAAAAAATGTACTCTGTGGTTTTGTGTACTGCTTGGCGCTCAAGCTAGGACTGGGACATATATTAGGACAACTGACAAGCAGACAAACATGATTGTATACTTGCCACAGAGTACATTTTGTTACTTGCTGAGTGAAGCAGACAGTCCAACTTCTACCAGCCTGTTGTTTTAATGCTTTTGATTCAATTGATTTATGTCCACAAAGGAGCATGGCACAGATGCATTATTTAATGATATTCGGAAAAGGAAAATAAATACATTTCACATCTAACATTTAATAAATTGCTCTAAAATATTAACATATTGATACAATAGTTCCTTACAATTATTTAAAATAACACAATTACTATTTAAGCTGACAAGTTTATTTGTAGCTTCTTTTATACTTATTAACTTATCTCTAACCATTGGCTTTATTAAATCTAATAAAATTCTATCAGTGGAACAAAGGGCTGCAGAATAGATTAATCTACTAACATCCATATTAGCACTATAAAAATACTTTACAACCATCAATACACCATAAAAATTAAAACTTAGGCCTCTACAGTCTATATATAAGTCTTTGTCTAAGCCGTGGCTGGAAATAAATGCAAGTTGATCATGAGACAGTTTTATTCCATTTGAATTTAAAAATGCTTTTATGTTTTCGAACTCAAATGTTACATAGTCCAGTTCATTGGAGGGTATATGAAACCCATACTCAGTAATCAGTTTTAAATTGTGGCTATCTCCATAACAAATGAATACTTGTGTATAAGGACCAAAATTATTTTTTGTGTAAATAGAAAATCTCACATCTGAAAATAAGTCACACCTTAGTTTTGATATGTTCACATTCTCAATATCTCTGCTAACTAATAACTTTGTCTCATTTCTTGCATTTGGACTGTGATTAATCATGTCTAAATATGGACATAATGCAATTTTTGTATTATCACTAATTAATGCTAATATTGAACTTTGTGTATTTTGTAAATCCAAAAGATTTGATAAATCCATATACACACACCTAGTGTTAATAGTGAAGTATGCCCATTCATATACAGAAATACTAAAATACTCTTTAAATTTTTCTATTACATTATTACAGCTCGAATGATTGCTTAAAATGTCTAAAAATATGCTAAATGTTGTATCAATTATATCTTTTTGTTTAGAGATCACAGATAAAATTTCAGAGTGAATAAAACATTTCAAATCCTTTGGCAGAAAGTAAGGAACTGTATAGGTTGTGGGCAAATTTTCTAAATAAATGTGCCACTTGGAATGTGCACCTTGTGCTTTAAGAAATACTATATAAAATGCCATCAATGACTGAAATGATACGGACTGCTTATGTTCCAACAGACAGTTTTTGTTATTCTCTAAAAATATATTACAAAATGTAGTGTCCATTAGCAAACTCGTCACGTTGATCGTTAAATTGAGTGGTAAATTGATCAATTCGTCGCCAGCCAAAATTTTCTTCTTTGTAAGCACACCTCTACCAGTATCACTGAATACAGCTAAAACTAATTTGTTACTACGACGGACACCATGCTTAGTGAGCCAAGAGTTTAATAAAACTAGTTCCGTATTGTCGTCACAACTTCGAAATTCGCAAATCTTTTTATGCTTCCTCTTTCGCTGCGTTCTTCCCATTATTAAAAATATTTGTCCACCATTATTTCAGAACAACTGACTCTACTAACACTGCTAATGGTTTTGATATGCCATTTGGCAAGTGTTTCACCTAAAATTTAAGAAAGAATTTAAAAGAAATAAACCCATTTCAGAATTTTAAATTCAAGATCAAGTGCACTTGCACAGCACAGGTAATGTCACAAACTATTATGGTATGGATGACAGATTGATGACAGGTATTGCTATTGTTTGTTGTTTGAAATATAATTGTTTGATTGATTGATTCTGTCCACAGAATAAAATAAATATCGTCTCGGAAACTACTGGTGGTACGCCGCTTTCTAGCTCATTTTCCGAAAATAGTGTTGGGTATGCACCGTATGCACCATAACGCAAACGAGACGTGGTTATAATGAACCTCGTTTCAAAAAAAACCAAACATATTATTAAAGTGTTGAAAAGTAGAAACCACAGATTAGATATACACCATATTATTAAATACTATACTTATAAATCTGTGAAATCGGCCCGACTGTACCACACATTGCCCTGCTTGCAGGGTTGGAGTGGGGAGATCGTGCGTAGGGCTGGCAGGATGACCCTGCCAAATCAATCTGAAAAATCGGCCCTGCTTGCACACACACGATACGATTGGCAGGGGCACTGCAAGCAGGGCTTTGTGTGGGGCCCTTATGCTTCAAAGAGCTCAAACCAAAAGGTAGGCAGTTACTCCTTAGTAACTGCTTCAAGTGTGCAATTGATCAAAGGTTCTGCCCCTGGGGTACGAATACGGACTTCAGCTCAATCATCACTCGGGGATACCTCGGGTTGGCTGTTTGAAAGTTGTGTCTTCGTCCCTGCCAGTGGCTCTCGCCGCACTCTAGTTCCTTTGAGTCTTCTTTTATGGTTTGGGTCAAACCTGCAAACACTGGGATTTTGTCTATGGGGTCAAAGATACGTAGTCCCTTTAATTATCGTCTGTGGCTCAATGTAAACAAATATCTATGAATAGTCAGTGTGCAAAGCATAGAGATAGGTTTAAATCGTTGGTGCAAAGCACAGCAAAGTAGAGGTGCGCGACTGCGAATGATCTCACTATTCGAATAATCTACAACTACTAATCTACACATTCGACTTGAAAATTAGTAATAGAATAATGTTCATATTCGAATAAAACGATTAAACGATTCGAATAAAACGATAGTAACTAATCTTATAGTAGCGTTTCTTTTCTACTCGCAACGCGCGCATTCGCCGCTCACTCGCCTCACTCAGTCAGTTTGGTTTGGAATGAATAATACTCGAATGTAGGTACAGCGTTGCCAACATAACGGATTTCCCGTCATATCAGATTTGGGTACGTTGGGAATGGGAAAAAATCATTCTAAATCATCTGACGGCTGACGGGATATATAACGGAAATAAAAACTACATATTTTTATCCAAAAATGTCTATTGCATTTTTGAAATGGTAAGATTAAAATACAAAGCAATTTTTTGTTGGTAGTTAAACACATAAGTGATTTTTAAATCACGCATAAATACCATATACTTATCATTGATTTTTTTTTTCAATGCAGCTTTTTGGTCGTTAAGGTAAAGCTAAATTTTGTTTAAACTGCAACTGCAATAAAAATTGTCTAAAATTGTAGATGAAGTACTTTACGGCGTGATTAAAAAATCATATTACCTTAAATTTTATTTAATTTTTCCGCCATATTGCTGAATAATCAGCTTAGTTACAGAATTTGTTGTTTGTGTAAATATTTCTTATTTTTTAATAAACTTCTTTACTAAACCTAACATCACACTTGTTTGTTACTTTGTAAAAAGTTCACTTGCGTCCCTTTACCTCTGACGTGTGGTGCGAAACTGAGAACGAACATACGCACGTCGCGGTCGTGCGGGCGGCGGAGTCGGTCGGTTCGCTAACATAAATGAAGTTCCGAGTCCGACTCGACTAGTTCCGAGTCGAATGAAAGGCGTAATAGTATCTGTAGCTAGTTTCTGATGAAAGTTAACACAACTACACGATTAGTACTCTGTGTGTCGAATCAAGTCAAATTAGTTACTACTTTTTATAGATCACTCGAATGAGTCGAATGCTTTACTAAGTCGAATAATTCGAATGAAATCATTCAGAGTCGCGCACCTCTACAGCAAAGATATTTTACCCATCAAATGTCAAAGTAAGCTGTTATTTTAAATTCAAGGTGTTGTAACGGAAATCTCAGTATTTTTGTAACTTTACGTTGTTTTATAAACATTGTCAATAAATTGAATTTCGTAGGGATACAGACGTGGGTATTCACCAAATTCCAATTACTTTTTTTATATAATTGTGAAATGTCTCAACAACAGACCAAAAACAGTATCACACTCCGAGGATCGGCTCAAATAATTTGTGAATATTTAAGTAAGTTGATATTTTTAATGCTATACACAGTACATAATTAATTGTATGATGCATTTTTATGTACGGATGAGAAAAAATTATTCATGGCCCACCCGGTAGACCACGGATATATGCATATATATATATATCATCCTAAAATTGTGGCTACAAATATAACGACTAACCATAACAACATAAGACAACATCCCGGTTTTATTTTTTCCAAGGGGTGTGTAGTAAGTACACTCACTTTTCATCAGTAATGTTTGGGTCCCATGTAATAGTAGTCTATTGCCATATGTAAGTACCAGGCTCAATGAGCTACCACAACTACTGAACAATTTAAAATTAGAAAACCCCAAGGTCCTTTAGCTTAGCTGATGTGGATACAAGACCAGATGACACAAGACCAACAAGGCCTTAATGACTTTTTAAATACTATTTCAGAATTTGCCATCAATTCAGTGCTGTTTCAAAGAGGATTGTATCCACCTGAAACCTTCAAGGCTGAGCAGCAGTATGGGATCACACTCCTCATTTCTGAAGATGCACTAATCAAGAATTTCATTACCAACCTTTTATCTCAAAGTGAAGGTAATTGTCAAAATTATAGCATAGCTATTATTAAGTAATGCAGTTTTAAATCAAGTATGTATTAGTAGCTGGCTGGAACTTCTTAGCATCTCACCGCAAGGAATGGAGCTCTTCTCATAACTAAGAACGTATGGAGTGTACTCCATCACACTGCTTCAATCTGACATTTGATCTATTCATCATTATGAATGTGAACAAACAGGTCAAGAAATTAAATTATTAACTGTGCAGACTATCATTTTAAGTTCTTTCTGGTTAGATTGATTCTCATATGTTAATTCTGCCCAATCACCATTAAGGGAAACAAATTATTAATTGAGATTTGATTCATTTATTTTTCATAGTATTTGTATAGGTTTAATGAACATTATTACATTTTTTATCTGCAAGGGCTCAGAATGTTGATTCTACCGAGAATAATATGGCAAGAAACTTGGTAATAAGTAGTAGCGTTACTTGGTAGTAAATTATGGTATCATGAATTTTCAGAATGGATTATCAACAAGAAGGTAACCAAATTATCCTTGATCATCTTGAATGTTGCCAATAAAGAGGTGCTGGAGTGCTGGGACTTCAATGTGCAGTATGAGGATGGAGACGTTGCCCTGTCCAAGGAAAAGAATGAAACAGTTGGAAGTAAAGACTTGAAGAAGATCCAGCATGAAATCCGAGATGTGATGCTGCAGGTAGCCGCCACTATATCCTATTTACCATTCTTAGACTGTCGGTGTTCCTTTGATGTCCTCGTTCATACTAAAACAGATTGTGACATTCCTGAAAAATGGGCTGTTGCAGAACCAGTGGCAATTGCAAATGCCCAAAATGTGCAACTCAAATCGTTTTCCACGAGCCTTCACAAAATGGAAACTGTCGTTAGTTATAAGCTAGCCGATTAGATTAAGTGTTATGCAGCTTTAACTATTTGATAAGTAACTAAACTAAGGCTAAGTGATTGTAATTACGTTTTAAGATTTAGTATATAAATGTGATAGTACAAACATTTTTGAATACCATTTAAGTTTTTTACTAACTTTATTTGTTTGTAAATTGATCAACAGTCATCAACCAATCAAAAGAACATTTTGAACGTAAATATGCTTAAAATGATGCATCTGGATAGTGAGAATTATTTTGCAGTAATTTTGTGTGTGTGATTGGTTTTGACTACAAATTACCATTTACTCACTACTAGTTTTTTACTAAATATTGAAGGGCACCAAAGTAAAAATGAAGTTGTTGGCAAGCTGAAATATATACAACTGACATTTGTGCATATGTATACAAAACTATTGTCATTATAAAATTCTTCCTCTGTTGTAAGATTTGTCAGATATCATGAAGTGATAGTATGGTAAGATGCTAAGCCAAAAACAACTGTATTCATATTAAAGCTTCATAATCAGCCCAGTCTTTGTATGGGGGAAGACCAAACATCCAATGCAACCCATTAGCAAGAAACTACATCTACTTCTGTATATACTATTCTGTTTTGTAATATTGCTGTTAATAGGTCACTGAAGTATGGTATAATACAACACTCAATGTAGGTAGCAGTAATTTAGCTTTGTCTGAGAGCCTTTGTGCAGCCAGATCTTGTTGTAATTGAGTTGGCCACATGAATCCTTGAAATCAGTGGTGAAGCACCATCTCATCCTTAACCATACCAATCTCTTCCCCTTGAGGCTACATCAGCATGGTCCTCCGATTTTCTGGTACACCTGTGCTTTTTTAAAATCTGCCAAACTGTAGCCAGCAGTGTGACCAGCCCTCTGCCATTTCAACTTACAAGCTTGTCATGCCATTATCATCCAATAGATGGCGTACAACGCGTGCCATGTGGCTAAGAACGGGATAATTACTTTTTTTTCGAATGGTCTTTTGCTGTATGGTCATAGACCTTTACGGCGTCACCGAATAGGGCATAACACACCTACTTGTATTATGACTGGAGCACTATGGACCAAAGTGTATGTTTCACAGTGGCAAAGATTACTTAACTAACTTAATCATACAGGTACTGTACAATAAAAAATATCTACTCCCAGAAAGAAGTCAGTTTGTTGAGTATGTTTTCTAAGATATTTTTTCTTTTTATAAGTTGATCTTTTAAATGTATAATGAAATAATTAATTGTGAGTTCTTCAGATCAGAAAAATTGTAATTTTTTCGTGTTGAATCTGTTTCACTTGTAAATATTATAATTATGTGTAATGTTATTTGCTTCTTAAGTTGTACTCTAATACACTTATTTTTCTAATTTAAAACTGTTTTTTTTGTGTGTGTTTTCTGTGTTTGTGATTCTGACCTATCTACACTAGATTTTTTTCAAATAGTTGGGTAGTATAATAAATTTTCTAGTAGGTAGGAAAGGAACATTGAAAAATATATTTATTTTTCAATTGATTTATTATAACAAAGCACTTAAAAATAGCTAGCCTACAATAAATAATGTCTATTCAGCAAATAATACTGTACAAATAGTTAATACAACTTAACATTTCAATTCGAGCGATATATAACTAAATGTTTTTAAGACTAAAATTGAAGCTTTTGACAGTAAAGTGAATCGGTGGTAAAATACTTTGAAGATGTGTAAATAAGTGTGAATAAAAGGTGCCACTATGAAAAGGGTACTAATCATATTTTATTTTGATGCAGTTCTGATGCAGTGATGATAGCCTAGCAATGTTTAATATTGTAGTTTTCCAGGGTTCGACTGGTTGTATAGTTGTTTTTCGTCATGTCCTTGATTGAATAATAATTAATCTTTGAGGCTAAATACTTTCATGCAGTAGGGTAGGTATATATACCTACGTACCAGTTTATGTTTGATATTCTTTATGCATTCGTTCCCCATTCAGTACGTTTTTAAACTTAAAAACGTTGAATGGTTTAGGACAGACAAACAATGATTTTTGCAATAAAACCATTTTCGAATATCGAATTACTCCATTGAGCAACATTAATAGCAAGAACTAATATGCATTCGATTATTTTTTAAACTATGTATCACGTAAGCAAAAAAATTACATACTTTATAACACAACTCGATACAATTGAAAAACTAAATTTGGTCGGATTTTACTTATAGCCAAAAATTTTAATTCGTGTAAACATTTAAAAATATACAACACAAAAAATATATCAAAATATACGATGTCTTAAAAATAAAAGTAGAATATTATATTATATATATTATATTATAAAAGTATTATATATATTATAGTATATAATAATATATATTGTATAAGTAGGTATTATTAGGGCCTGAATGAAAAGATTGACATGAATATTGACTTCACATATTCTATGTGTCTATTTAAAATTAGTTGGCTGGAATCATTTGGCTTACATAACCACTATTATTATGACTTTTAATGTATAAAAATACAAGGAGATTCAAAATAGCTTTCTGATAATGAAAACATGAGTCATTTTATTTTTAGTATTGCGAGGTTCAATTATATTAATAACTGTGACATGTTATTAAATTTGTCCCTGTAATATCCTGTATGAATAACTATAAAGATATTTAATGTTATGTCTGTCCTGAAATAGTTTGCTTCATATTTTCCCCTACAATCAAGATTAAGCAAGATGAATATCTGGAAGCTTGTTGATTAACAATATGCAGGAATGTTTTCTGTCCGATATACCATTGCCAACATGTCGAATTATTCGTTCACCACAGTCGTTCGCCCAAACCTGTAAAATAATGGCTGTATTATTATTTAATTCTATTTCAACTTCAATAATCATTTCAAATATCAATGAAATATGACAAGATGGTGCCGAAACTGTATATAATGTTTCATTTAAAATAAATTATTAATAACTAAGTAAATAAACGTCGTCAGTTTTATAATGACTACTGTATACAAAAATAAGTCTTACTTGCCCCTGTTTGGGCGCCATCTTAACACAAACAATGTCGGTTACATGCTTTGTTATCTGTTTGCGAAGGTATTGTTATCTCACAACAAATAATAAGAACATCTAGAAAATTTTTACAGATAGACCCATTGATCATGCATAATAGTTTTTTAAATATTAGTATAACAAGCATTAGTGTACGTCTTGGTTACTAAGAATGAAAAAATGTAACTTTAGTAGGTGCCTTATTATGAGAGAAGTGAAATATTTGAAATTATTTTATTTGAACACCTGTTGCGGATCCATAAATACACAATAATTAACTCCAAAAGTGTCATGATTACAAACATAGTTACATTTTTTCATTATAGAAGAGTGCGGAGTGTTAGATATTGGTGCAATAAAGAAAAAATAATTTCGAATAATTATACATACCATTTTGAGCTCTTTCCACCATATTTGGTATAATTCTGAAGGATTAAGGTAATGTGTGTCAAAAAAACAAAAATAAATTATCGCCTCTCAGTTAATTCCAACACTCATTCTTTTATTGTGATTTTGGTATGTTTATTACATTACATTATATGTTTGCGCCTTAATATTTGTTGTGAGACTACAAAACTCGGTGATAGTAAGGCGCAGTGACGTGCTCATAAGGTGTTCGATATCTCAGTATTTACAAAATTTTATTCAGCATTGAAACGAATCAGTCTACTTAGAACAAAATTAGTAAAAAAAGTCTGACGTCACTCCGCCTGTGAAGTAATGCCCTAGAATCCTCAAATTCCATTAAATAAATATTTTTTCCTTTTCTAGATTAATTACATATAAATAGGGATCTTAATAATAAAAAAAGACTTTATACAAAATGAAAAATTAAATTAATACAAAACGTGATGCCTCGTGTAAGACGCCCAGTAACAACAGGTAAATCAAGATACTTTCGGTCCCATGTCAAATAAGGGCTTACTGATTTTTTTAAAATAAATAAAGATGTCAGGAATCTCGTTATATCCACAACCATGTCTCCAATTAGTCATACACATTATACATATCACACATTTACTAAAACGTGACCATTGTTTGAAAAGGTAAATTGTATAATATATGCACTTGTATTTCTGAACGTAATTTCTCATTTAGTTTATTGAGTTGGTTCGTTTTGAAGTACACGTGTGATCAATTTATTTAATTTAGGCCTACTATGTGAAAATAAGTGCTTTTTGACTAGGTGGAGTCTGTCGGGTCGATGAAAAAAATCCATCGAAATTTGCACAGTGAACTTGGTGATTGAAATGTTGTTATTTCGTATAATATATAAAAATCCTTACCCTAATAGATATGTACATAACTTGTAAGTCTCTTCATCAGATTATTACATACTAAAATGAGTTATCAAACCTAGAGTTAATAACAATACAATAAATCGCAAATTACAAATACCTACGAGTAAAATATTTACAACTTCAAAAAAATAGGACGAATATTTTTATATGGACCATGTAATTCGAAAATCTTTTTGGGTATTTTACCAAGCGAGCTTATTAAATTGGCCCATTAAACAGTATAATAATAAATTATTGTAATATCAAATTTTCACTTCTATTAACGTGCCCTTTTATTTTTATTATGTGGGAAATATATCTAGGTACTTACTTAATAATATAATCTCACTGGGCCAGCTATTTATATTATTATTTATATATTATTTAAATCTACAATAATTTAAAGCTTCGCAAGTAGTTAATAAAGTAGATAGTAAAAGCATTAGAAATTACGGTAGTTTACGAGGAAATTATAATTTTTATGTAGTCTGCGCATAGCAGAAATATGAGTCAGGTTATTTCTTTTAAACATGAAAATAGGCCGCGCAAACAGCTGGCCCTAAGTACAAAATGTCGATTCAAAAATATCGTCGCGTGTCTAATAACATTTATTGCAATCGGGCGTCATATCGAAATTATTGTCCACAGAATTATTGAACCTACAAAATTTGCTACTAAAAGTCCTGAGTCCATGCTCGAAGACAAGTCTTCGGTGGGACGGGACATGAGTAAATTAAAGCCTAACCATACATGGAAAAATCGATCCTGAACAGGCAAACCAGCATCAGTTTGACCAGACCGGAACAATCGTATTAGTTCGTTTTACTAGTAGTATTTAGGACGAAAAACTGAAAAAGAAGAATAACCTACGGGATTTTTTTTTTTTGTTTGTTCCCACGAATCAAGTTATCGATTGTTAACTGAACTAGTTGTGTAGGTACTGTAATTAATTAAAAGGAGTAATGTGCCTTTGGAGGGCCGGCCCTTAGGCCAAAACAAATCGATTTGCTATACGGTCAGCTGGAACTGAAGGCAGAACTGTCCATGTATGGTTTGCATAATAGGAGGTGGGTTGTTTCGGCTCAGCTTGCTAACAGTAGTAGGACGTGGAGAGGCCCAGTTTGCATGTGTAGGAATGATACATACTGCTCCTGTTCGATACGTCCTTATTCTCGCAGCGCTGCCCGTTGAAGCCTTCTGGGCATCTGGAAAGTGTTCCTTGGTTAGAAAACAATCTAACGTTACGGTTATCTATACGTTAATTACTACTGCTTACTGTGATTCTCCTTAGATGCTCTGCAACCTACAGATCACTAAGCATAACTACCTACCGTAGATTGGGTATGTGGGTTAGACTTCTTCGGTTAAATAATAAATATTTGACTGTAGGCTTTGATAAACTAAATTCTTTCTTCACATTATGTAAAGTATTTACTCTCGAGATTACCTTAATTTTGGAATTATCAAATAAGCGAAAATCGCTTAAGACTTCTCGAAAAGGATTAGAAAGTCTACAGAGTTAGATAAAACAGTTCGTTAGAGTATTAAAGACTGCTCCAACTTACTTGCAAGCTTGTTCTTGAACAAGCTCGAAGAATAAACAAGTGCCTCCATTGAGGCAGTAGGAAGCCGGGTCCGGCATGGGGCACGGCGCCCCCAGTGACGCTGGAAGGAAAACATAAGGTTCAGTTAGAAAATATGCCAATCTCCAATCAATTCTGATACCTACTCAGTCGCGTAGCGTGGCTTGTAACCCAGTATCAAATTTAGTTGGGGGGCTCAAATGAAGGGTAGATTTCTCACAAAAGAAAAAAAATGTTTGTATTAAACTAAAATCAATATTTATTGATTATTTTTTGCTTACACACGTTTGAGCCTCTGCAGCCCGGGGGGGCCGTATCATTGTAACGGCTGATACGGCGGTAGCTATGCCCCTGTACCTACTACCTACTTTCGCCTACTGCAAGATGACGACAATCAATGTTTAGAGTAAGTAAGAGTTTGCTAACAGGATTAATTGGAACATCTACTACGCTTTCATAAGAAATCAATAAATATATTATAGCTATGTGTTTTGTCATAGTCTTTGGTATTCTGAGTTCGAATAAGGTAGACAAAAATACGGTAAAAATAGGTCCTCATACTCCGGTATGGTATACTTAGTTTGATTATGGAAGACAAAAATACGGTAAGTAGGTCTCTGGGCACTCATACTCAGGTAAGGATTTTTTTAACGGAATCTATGCAAGCAGTTTGTGGGAAGTGATTAATTGATTGCATGAAAGCTTTGCTCTAATGTAAACAAATATTGTAGGTAGGTACACTTCCTTATATCAAGGTAACACTACATTTCCCCTAGTCGTCATGTTTGGCAAAAACTTCAACACATACAATGCCGATATCAGCTGAACCGCTAATTATTCGTGATATGTAACTGATCACACCATTGGCCTTTATATCGGCATTGTTTGCGGAGCGACTTCTAAGAACCACCGCCGTTTCCCGCACTTGTAGCAAACCGGTATTGATGATCGGTAAACAATACGTGGTGCTGCAGTGCTTGTTGAGAAATTAGCACCACGCATTACAACAATACCTAGTCAGGAACTCTGTCTATACCTTTATAATATGCTATTCCTTAGTCTTATAACTGATTAAGAGTCTGTGCTAGTCCGACTTATGCCTACCTATCTGAAGCCACTCTCATGGATGCAGAACTTTATGGGCCTAGCGTCTTTAACACAATAAAT
Source organism: Carterocephalus palaemon (assembly GCA_944567765.1). Lineage (NCBI taxonomy): Eukaryota > Metazoa > Arthropoda > Insecta > Lepidoptera > Hesperiidae > Carterocephalus > Carterocephalus palaemon. Next base: position 3,378,689 of record OX155643.1, on the reverse strand, counting down.
TAAGGTGAGCAACTGGCATGTTCAGAACATTCGAGGGATACCATCGCAAACTCACTGGAGTAGGCAATCTACATACTTGCTTGTAACCTTACCAGAATCTGGAGACGTTGGCGTGGGCTATAGGTACGCTGAGCTGAGCCTGCTAATTGGCCATAGGTTTTACCGCTACTGGAGCACTTTCAGAACATTTGAGACGCTTACCAATATCCGGAGCCGTTGGGTTGGGCGGCAGGAAGCTGACCCCAGAATGAGGACAAGGTTCTTCTAACATGTTCTGAACATTCGAGGGGCTACAAAGCAAACATACCAGTTATCACTATCTAAAGCAGGACGTTGACCCCAAATTAGCTCAAGGTCCTACTACAACCAGAGTTATTGGTATGTTCAGAACATACGAGGAGTTTCCACTATACACTCACCAGACTCTGGAGCCACTGGCGTATCCGGCAGGATATTCACCACCAAATTAGCTTAAGGTCCTACCGCAACTAGAGCTAATAGTAAGTTCAGAACACTCGAGGGGCTCCACTGCAAACTCACCAGTATCTGGAGCCACTGGCGTGGGCGGCAGGACGCTGACGTTGGTGGTGGCCACAGCCGGGGGCCCCACCGCGCCCTGCGCTCTGCACTCGTAACTCGCGGAGTCCTCTCGTCGCGCGTGCCTTATCACTAACACCGAGCGCCTCCTGGAATGGAGTGAGCAAGTCAGGTTAGAATTAGTAACTCGTTTAGGAATGCTGATTCCCTGTCAGCTCTAGAAATATCTCCATATTATCAGTGGGATTGTCTACAGTGAGATCTTGCTGGTCATAATAAGTTCCTAGAGTACACACATCAGTATGTGGAGAGGATAAGAATTAGTACCTACCACTTACATTTGACCCGTGTGTTCACTGTAGGTACTGGATGGATAGACATTATACCAAATAATAGTACAAAAGTATAAAGTAAGTATGTTGTAGGTTAATATTGTAATAGCAAAGAAACTTTTAAATTAATAATTAATTAATTAAATTATACATTAAATGAAATACCCGTAAATCATCTACAGGTTGGTTAACTAGTTCTAATCAATTATATACAATTATCTTCTTCTCAGTTACGCTGACCCAACAAAATTGTTATATCGTTCTAATGAACTGTCCTCGGAAGTAGGTTGTCAGCAGGGTGATCCCCTTGGGCCTGCAATTTTTAGTTTGGCTATAAATCCGATAATCAAAAATTTAAATTCTAAATTCAACGTTTGGTATTTGGACGACGGAACCCTAGGAGGTGATGTGGATACTGTGTTTTCGGACCTTTTTTTAATCAAAAATAAATTTGATGCAATTGGTTTGGAGCTTAATTTTAGCAAATGCGAACTTTTTATAAATAACTGCGACTTAAATTTAAATGAAGTAAAAGAAAAATTTAACATTTTGGCTCCAAATATCAAAATAGTTAACAGTAATTCCCTTTACCTTTTAGGTTCTCCAATTTTTGACGAATCTATTTCTGAATATATAAATAATTCAATTACAAAATTTCAAAATTCTGCTAACCGTCTCCTTGAAATTAGTCCACATTATGCACTTTGCATATTAAAATTCTGTCTTTTTGTCCCAAAATTTACGTACGTGCTCCGTTGCTGCTCCTTTTGGAATCGCCCAGATCTTTTGACACAAATAGACGACTTAATCAAAATTTGCTTAGAATCGATTCTTAATATGCAGCTGAACGAGCAATCTTGGACCCAAGCATCCCTACCCATCCGTTATGGTGGTTTAGGGATTCGCAAAATTTCAAGTGTCGCTTTACCAGCATTTCTATCTTCCGTCCATAGTTCAGCAAATCTCATAAGTAAAATTTTAAGGGCATCCCCTTCAAACTTTGAGATTGCTGGCTTGGAAGAAGCTAGAAACGCTTTCTTAATTGCATGCCCAGGTCAAAATTTTCCAGTTTCTACTAATTCACAGAGGAGCTGGGATGACATAATCTGTAAGTCTACTTTTGAAAATCTTTTGAGCTGTAGTACAGGTTCGGCGCGTGCTAGGCTTTTGGCCGTGGGTGCGCATGAGTCCGGCTACTGGCTTCACGCGTACCCTTCGCCAAATACAGGCACATTTCTTGAGCCTGACACGCTCCGAATCGCAACCTGTCTACGGCTTGGGGTTCCGGTCTGCGCTCCTCATAGATGTCCCTGTGGCAGTGATGTCGACAAGCTAGGACATCACGGACTGTCATGCCAAAAAAGTGCAGGCCGCTTCTCGAGACATGCTGCACTTAACGATATCATACGCCGGTCCCTTGCCACCGTCAACGTGCCAAGTCTACTTGAGCCGACTGGTATTGCAAGAGACGATGGCAAGAGACCGGATGGTATGAGTTTGATTCCATGGAAGATGGGCCGGGTGCTGGTATGGGATGCAACCTGTTCAGACACACTGGCCCCTTCCCATCTACATGGAACCAACAACAGAGTTGGTGCGGCTTGTGAAGCGGCTGAAAAAGCTAAAGCGTGCAAATACAGGGGTCTAGGCACCGAATATGATTTTGTCCCATTCGGTGTCGAGACCCTTGGTCCGTGGGGTCCTAACGCTATGAGGCTTTATAAGGAAATAGCAAAAAGGTTAGTCGACATCACAGGAGACCGAAGAGCTGGCAGCTACCTAGGACAGAGAATTAGTATAGCTATTCAAAGGGGGAACGCTGCCAGTATCTTCGGAACCTTGCCTAAAGGGACTCCTTTTAATGATATATTTTAGTAATTTTTTTTTTTTTTTTTAGGTTTATTTTTAAGTTTTTTTTTAGTTTAGTTTAGTTTTCATTAGTTATGTTAATTGTTAATATTATTATGATTATTAAAGTTAAGTTCTAATCATAATGTTGATATCGCTTAATGTACCTTTATAAAGAGGAAACATTTGTTTGTAGGTAATGTTTTCTCACAAAAACTACTGAACCGATTTCAAAAATTTCTTTCACCATTAGAAAGCTACATCTTCACTGAGTCACATAGGCTATATAATATTACTAGGTGTAAACGAAACTATTGTTATGTCTAATTCCACGCGAGCGAAGCTGCGGGCGTCAACTAGTATATACTATGGTTGGTTTCACAATAATGTTATTATTTTTTGTAAATATGAATTCCAGTAAAAGTCTATCCAGACACGTCTGCATCCTGCAAACACTTTACGTCCCCACTCAACGACCCGTGAAATTCCTGTAGCAATTCGTCACAATTGCTTGATCCAATTGTCTACATGCCTGCATGCACCTCAAACATTTCTGCTACGAAATAAGGACTATTATCTCCTGCCAAGAGTTGAAGGAACTTCATGTTGATAGAGATAGGTACCTACCTTGGTACCTTGGGGGTCCGATTGTCCGGACAGCTGATTGCCGCAAGCATAATGAAATATTATGATGGTTTATATGACCGCATTTTACATGCAATAGGAATGTAAATAAAACCGTTTAAAAAGCGATTGTAGTCAAGTGATTACAATTCCAGCCAAATGGTAACGAAGATCAAATTATTCGCGGGCTTTAATATTTTATAAGTTACCAGCAAGAAAACGAGAGTAAAACGTCTAAAGGATTGCCGCCGCATTGGTGGAATACGATACGGACTACTTATTCATAAAATCGTGGTCCACTTATTCGTGGTCGTAGGTAATCGCTTCATTGTTTAACGCACCTAACCCTGAAAGGTCAAAGTTGCCAACCATCAGAATAAACCATGCAGTTGCGCTTGCATCGCACGCTTTATTCTGGTGATCGGCCTCCTATTTAGGAAGTCGGTCACCGATTTGCAAACAAGTATGTACCTATCTTGTTATTAATTGCCCAATAGGTCGTCTGTATTCGCAATCACGAGATTCAATCGGCTACTACGTATTAATTGAGCGCGTGACGGTAAGTCTAAAGGCGGTAATGTAAGCACCATGCGAGCTTCATCTGTTCCGACACGGTGTTCCTCTGAATCAAGATCAGCGGCTTATTATAGACAAGTTAATTGGGTCATCAGTACGTGTGATACAACGTTCACAACGGCTGTAGATATTGACGTTAGAGTTGAAAGGAGAGAACCCACGGAGGCGTGAAAATGGACGCGTAGATAGATAGGAGGAAATGCTCATTTTTGAGGTTTTAGCTTGATTATTATCAAGTTATAACAGTCCGTGCTCTATCTATCTTACTTGAATATATAGGTAGTTAAAAAAATATATTTTACAGTTGTGGTATCCTGAAAATAAAAGAGATTTTGTTTTTCCACGACAATCTAGTAGGTTTGTACCTATTATTATTATTCGAAAAAGTTAGATCGAGCTTATTCAGCTCCGGGCGCATCGACTAAAACTGATCGTTTGTGCCCACAGCCTGTAGCCACACCATCTAGTCTTACTAATTTGAGGAAAGCTAGTAACTACTTTAGCGATGGTGATGAATTTGATTTCATCCGGATGCAATACGGATGAATACTCCTCAGGCGTCCAAGAGCACCTGTAACCTGTATCCTATCTGAGATTTCTACGGCCAACAACGAAATTATTACAAGAAATGTTTGGTTTTATTGTTCTGTGACCGAACCCATTTCTTGACTGATCTGACAGGACGCCGTGATAAACTCACTGGCGAGTTCCACCGGAGATCCTGGAGTCCTCCACAAGCGCTGAGCAAAGCCACCGAGGGGGTATTAGTGGATGTAATTTTTCTTCCACGAAATTCGCTCCACGATACACCTGGTAGTGGTTATAAGGTTACCGAAATATAGCAGGCATTTAAGTAATTTACCTGTAATTCTGCACCCGAAATCTCCTTAAGGCGATGTCTGCGACGGGCTTCCCGTCCTTGTACCAGCTGATGCGCGGGGGAGGCCGCGCGCTGGCGCGGCACTCCAGCTTGACGCGGCTGCCGCGGCTCGTCGTCACCGACGGCATCGGCTCTATGTGTGCCGGACTACCTGGTGGCGGAGACAGATGCTTAGCAATTAACTCCCAGTACTTATTATTATATTTTATGAATAAGGATTTACACACAAAACACTATAGATACTACAACTCTTTCTATGTCCCACTGTTGGGCACAGAACTCCTTTCAGAATGAGAGGGATTAGGCCCATTAACTTTGGTTAAATCCATCTAGAAATCGATCCTGGTCCTCTCTACTCTTCTCTAAGCTATGCTAGAAACGATTTAGTATTTTATTTTATTTATGTACCTACATAAGTCTGTGTCTAGGTTTAGGTACCTATGTTTCACGGTCTTCAATATTATGTTTTTTTTTATATTGTTCTCTACCCTGAGCAGGAGTAAAGTCCCAGGAAAGGTTACTCAACGTCGCAAAATAGAATTTACTTTCGATTAAACATGTAGAGCGAAATAAAAATGCAAGAGACTAAATTACACACTGAATGTACCTACCTTTAAAGACAATTTATTCACTGCTGCACTAAACTGTTTACAAATTGGTTGAGAGAAACGACGTCTCTATAAAGAGATTAATGACCCATTAAATCAGGGTACCTTCGTGCCAAAAGTGTGTGGGGACTGAATATTCTAGAGAAAAACATTGGAGTAGGAATCCCCTCTCACCTTAAATACTTACTTGAAACGAGTCGACTTCAAGAGTCCCTAACTAAAAATAAATCCGCTGTCATTAGGCCAATGGCCTTATTATTTCGTCTGACGAGTAACATATGTAAGATCAGAAATAACTTGTATTATCTAAACGGGAGTCACGCTTTGGGCAAGCCATACGTAGCGACAAAAAATTGGCTGCGTTTCAGTTGTAAACGCGAAAAAACCTGTTGTAATTCATTTACTACGTATCTAAAGATGCCACGCTAAATGCTTCTTCGCTAAAATATGATGTCTCCCTATAGCGGAATACTGATTTATTTCCGAGCTAATTTATTATTCTCTGTTTAAAATTAAAAACAAATGGGGAACGCTATATTAACGAAATTGTACTCTTATTTTTGCAATGATATGACACTTACTTATTATACAAGAAGTGTTTAGTCATGAAGCATAATTTTATAAGCAGACAATATTATTCGACACTGTTGGTGTGATAAAATAATAATTACATTGTGGTTCTCGATCTCGCTACGTGACACGTGCCTTATGCGTTAGTCCAACACGCTGGACAAGTGCGGATTGGCAGATTTTACATGCCTTCGAGAACATTGTGGAGAACACTCAGGTATGCACAATATCTTTCATCGTTACAGCAGAGGACTTAAATAGCACATGACTTAAAACTCATTGGTAAGTGCCGCTTGTATCCGATCTGCATCTGCCAATATTGTCTCATTCATCGATAAAAGGCCCAATAATGCAATGAGCAGTTATTTTTAAAGGTATGATATGAGCTGTTTCCACAAGCATTCCGAGGATGCTTCAGGCTTAAAATTTGTCAGCATGACCAGACCAACCCACGTCCAATCCCTAAGAAAACTGTCAGTTTCACAAAATTAATCGTAAGTTTGATCTGTCAAACTTATTCGATCAAATTACGCATTTGAACTTAGATTTTCTCTATCTGGCCATCATTCTGTGACTGCTTTATATCTTACACATTTTATTTTCACCAAGAGACCGGACGGTAGAGCGGACAAATCTTTCGTCGTTCTATCGCCCACATGACTAGGACAGTTCGCAAAAAGTTAATAGGTCCTCCACCCTCTTACCGCGTGACGTAAGCCATTCATGTGCCGCCTACATCCCGCTGGAACGATCTACGTGATCCTGAATGGGATTCCGAGGAAAACGCCTGCCAAATCACTCGCCTACGTCTATGACGATGTCGAAAGTCTACTACCATTTCATTGACCCACGATTCGTTCCTTACGCAGAATGGTTTTATTATGCTGCCAAATTACCCGCCCACGTCTGTGACGACTGTTGGGGAAGTGTGAATGGCTGGAAACGTCACTATGAAAGCTTTTCACTAGACCGATAAATATAGGACCCAGACTGAAAGCTAGTTAGTATAAGGATCATTGAATTCGTCAATAAGAGATGTGTCAATTAAGAAGAATCTAATCGAATCGAAAATAATACTATTTTCTCTAAACAATATTTATCTCTACATTAACTGTTTTTATGTACCTACTGTGATTGTCAAAGTTAGGTAAACGGAAATCACGTCGTACTAGGTATATTGTCTCCATTGCAGCGTGAAATACATAGCTCGTACTAAAAATCGTGGCATAATGCTTAAAAGTTTATCATGATAAAGGAATGTCATTTATCATATTATAAAAGTACTTATCAAGAGACGACCATCGTGGTACAGAGGAATGATTTGTTTTAGTCTTCATTGGTATCTATCCGACTTGGAATGAGATTTACCGACTACTAACTGGAATATTACTAACAATAGTCCTGTTAGCACAGGACTAACTATCACTAAAAGTCCCGACACAATCCTTAAATATACTAACGAACCGTCCAACTAATCCTCTGTTAACTGGACCAACCATCCCAGTCCCTATATGAGTATTGTTCAAAATTGGCCACAGTAGTTGTCACGGGCGGCAGGAAAGGTCCTGCATGCTCGTATATCCATAAAACATGTTAATCACTTGAAATTCATAAGTACCTTTTATAATTATTGTAGTTTCATATGTTTGTGCAAAGAAAAACATCTTAATTTGGATGTCGGTTCTGAGAAAATTGTTTTTACCGCACACTCATTCATCATTCGTGATCCAGATTTATTAATCGACTTACGATCGCCTACGCTTGTGTTGATATAGAAAGAGATCGTTTGGGATCATTTTTCTGCAATTTAACACTGTCAACGAGCTTAACACTAATGCTTCAGCAGTATTATTAGTTATATGAATGTCTAAATTTAATTTTAGAAAGCTATTATAACGGGGCGTGATTGAAGAATTTGCCTATGTTGAAAGTACTGGTTAGTAACTAAGGTACATGCTTTGTTAGATACGCAGATCTTCTATTGCAATAAGCGATCTTCTAGTGTTATAGCCGTTTATCTAATCCTTGTACAAGGTAGGAGCCAAAGTATTTATTACTTACGCCCGCAGCTTCGCTCGCGTAGAATTAGACATAACAATTGTTTCATTTACACCAAGTAAGCCTATGTAAGTATAGCCTATGTCACACAGTGAAGATGCAGCTTTATAATGGTGAAAGAATCTTTGAAATCGGTCCAGTAGTTTTTGTGTGAAAACATTACAAACAAATCTTTCCTCTTTTGTTATCGCGTTTTTGAAACTCGAATGCTCTACATTTATGCTCTATGCCCTTCCTTTTTTTATCTACGCTAATAATTTTTTTTATCATACGATAAGTGGTCCGATGAATAACAGAGCCAATCAGCTTCCTAGACTGGGTTGTCATCGGCGTTCGTCACACCATTATAAATAGGCGCGCATCCTCCGGAAACCAAATTGGAGCACAGGTGAGGGCTGGCCGCCAGCCAAAACGACACGACCACGACACGACGTGAGTACAGTGGAAATGTGTATGTGTCTGAGAAGACTGACTACAGTCACTATTGATTATAATATAGTACGACTACCTGGTACCGATGTTTGATTATTGTTTGTGAGTGGGTATTTATTTCATGTTTACCACATACAAAAATACGCAATGAAAAAGTGGTAGGTAATAATGTATTTGAAATGAATAAAAAGTATGGCAATTTTTCTTTCTTTTTTATACAGATGTAATTCTTAAAATATTTGGCACTCTGTTAATTACCCCAGCAGTGTACAATATTTAATCAATAATTATATTATACTAGTGGACGCCCGCAGCTTCGCTCGCGTAGAATTAGACCCATTAACTCTCTGTCTGTCTGTCCCATAACTCTATGTCTACCCGTCTAAAGACTTCAAAAACGGCAAAGTTTCATACTAACTTTGCACCCCCGTTTTACCCCCTTAGGGGGTGAATTTTCAGAAATCCTTTCTTAGTGCCCCCCCTACATTATAAAAGGAACCCCTGTGCAAAATTTCAAGTTTCTAGCCCTTATAGTTTAGGCCCTGCGTTGATATGTCAGTCAGTCAGTCAGTCAGTCAGTCAGTCACCTTCTCCTTTTATATATATAGATTAACCTTATTACATCTCTAAATCATGTTTGAAGGGATGGAGCTATGATCAATGAAGGAATTAAGAATCCGAGAAAATATTTATAGGACCAAATACTCTACCAACTTATACTCTGTAAATTAATTACTGATATTTCACGAAAGATGGCGCAACTTGTTCCATTCATATCCTAAGGTCTTCTCCAGGTCAAGCGATCGGACCGGTTGTTTCAATTGTAAAACAGTCGTTAAGCTTTGTCGAATACCTCCGGGATGCTTGAAAACACTAGACATTGGGTTGGCTACTAACCCCTCCACGCTCCACGTTGTAGCAGCATGGTTGAATATGCTAGATCTCTCTCAGCTGTTGGTGTGGAAGAGACTCGTGGATGGTTTCCGCCTAAGAATTACAGCTTATCGCTGCGACCCATAGACATCCCACTGCTGGGCACGGGACTCCCCCACAGACGCAGCTGCGGGAGGTCTAGAGCATATTCCACCACGCTGCTCCAATACAGCTTAGCTCTATCGTATATCTATAAAAAGCTGGTGCAGCTGCTCGCAAGCTTTATACGTAGGTACATATAGATAGATAGGTAGGTGATATGGATACATACTCGTAGGTACCTGGTGAGACCTATGTATCCAATACCGCTTTAATTATATCGATGTTATGATCGTAAACAGGCAAGCGAGAAGAATCGATGCGTGTGTTCCAACTCGCATCGAAACCCATAAAGGATTTTACATCTTCATCCAGGTATGGGGCCAATTTATTGCGCTTGCAGGTAATGCGGTACCGTATTACGTTCACATGTTTACGATGTTTACCGTGTTCAATAAAATATTAAACTAGTATTTTTATGAATATTAACACGTTAGGCCGTCGACTTGTAATCTCTTAACCACCGACACCGACTTCTGATCGTGTTCAATTAAAAACTAATGATATTTTTAATGTCAATAGGCAGCAATAGTTATTGTTATTATATCAAGACAACATAATAATGAAGATCACAGAGCCTTTCTACTAAGGCTGTTGATGGGTTTTGAGTGAGTCCGGGATATGTTTGAAAGATCCCCTAGAAAAAAAAACCTACGTTTGTAATATTACTTTTTCTGAAAATAGCAAACGTATCATAGACATGTAGATATTTAATGCAATGCGAAACCGTTCTAATATTTTAAAAACAAGACTGGCATTTATACAGTACGAAAGATAAAAAAAAACCTACTTAGCTGTGAATTTACGTTCATATAGTTTTACACATACCTACTTAATTATAAATGAATTGTCTATACCTACCTACTACTTTGAGCTCTAGAGTCTAGATTACAGGCCAAAACTTATTTTTCCTTTGACAAAGGCACCGAAGCGCTCGTAAAGTGTAATGACTTAATTTTGTAACCATCACGTTGTAATATACTGCGGTGTTAGCAGGTTACCTCGTGCATAGCTGTTACTATATTTGCGACGTGGTGGGCCTGTTAGGAATGGAATGGAGTTTTCATTATTATTAGTTATTTTATAAGCTTGGTGCAAAGTTCTACCTACGTGTGCCAAGCGGATTTTACTGTTTCTGTACTTGAAACGAACTGACTGGAAAAAGGTTTTCTGCTAGAGAGAGCCTCTGTTATAGTTTAACTGCTGTGATACGAACCGGGACCGGCGACTACGTGCTCTCTAAAGCACGGAATCGCTAAAGATTTTTTTCTACTATAAGTCAACCATCCACTATCGATCGGTTGATTAGCCACATGACCATGAGCGTTAGGTCCTTGCGTCATTTTTTCAACTGCCGATCGTGACCGATGTTATTTCACAATACTAATGATTCTTTTTTATTTTGGAATTTTATTATTTCACTAGTGATCAAGCGATGTGCGTGAGTCACAAGATTCCCAGAAAACTTAAGCTTTTCATTTAATTATACATTTTCTTTCAAACGCCTTGCCAAAAGCACTTTCCTTATTTTCTCGATTACAGTACGCAATTGAAATTTGCACGAGTAGGTACCTACCACGTACAAACAGACAGACAGACCACCTCCTCTTGGCCGGCGCTGTAAGCGCTCTCTAACGGCACGGTTCTCCTATCGGAATGAATGAGAGGTTAAAGTCAAATTCCATCAAGTGGAGATTGGCTTGCTTCATGTCGTTCGACAAAATTATGGAGAACTCTCACGGATGATTTTTTCCTTCACGGATGCACGTTAGTCACGAGATTTTTCCTTAATTTTTATTGCAAGTTACGTGCCACCAAAATCTGTTGAATAAGAGATTCATAACTATGTACATAATACCTTAATATTACAATAAAAATTTCAACAAATTAAAAACCAAAAATGTTGAAATTATGTATTATTATTATTCAATTATGTTGAATTATGTACGTCACCTTTTTGTAACTTTTTACATGATAGCACGATACATCTGTCTTAGTATTCTATTTACGAGAAATGTTACCAATTCATTGTAATGTAAGTGTGTTTATAATGGAAAATAAAGTATCTTAGATTAATATGAAGACTTTCATGATAGTCTTGTCGGCAAGCTCATTTCCGTCTCAGGTCTCCGATCACCTGAATTGTGCAAAAAATGCTGGCAGCATTTTTGTGCAAAAAATTAGCCTCGCTATACAGCGAGGCAATACTGCAGCGTTCTGGGTACAATGCCACTAGGTCTGTTTTTGATGACATATTTATTTAGTGCTCGAAGGGACCCTGACAGCTTTGAAAAGCTGATGGTTGTTGGCAAGGTTGACGGGAAAAGACCACGCGGTTGCTCACCTACCCGGTGGTCCGACCTAGTAAAGACCCACACAGGCCTGCCGATAACCCAAGCCCTAAATACCGCCGAGGACAGAACATCGTGGAGAAGCATAGTGCACCGAGTGACCAACACTTCAAGCTAGACACGACCTTCAGCAATGAAGATGCCGATTATGAAGAAGATTTATTTAGTGAATACCTTATGCCATTTTTTTTTAATAATATGTATGTATTTATGTGAAACATTATTTATTCTTGGATTCTATTCTATTATTTCCTCACCTAGAACCTCCCTCGTATTCAAATATACATCATAGGAACTAAAATCACGGACTAATGACTTTTTTTAACGGCGTAATGACTTTTTTCTGACGTAAAGCTTTTCTGCGTGTCTGTTCGCCACCCCGATCATTAAAAAAGACTTCTCCTTTCTGAAGTCGTTTAAAAAGCAAACAAACGGATACTTTTACTGAGTCGAGGCGGAATATGCGATTCGCTTATCGTAAGAGCGGACCATGTGGGGATGAACAAAAGATCGTATTGATTTGCCGACTACGATGCGCACGATTGATTCGGGTGCACGCTTTTAACTCATTCTCGCTTTAATAAACCGCCCCTTAATTTAGGCGGCTGTCTTTAAGTGTCTCTAATAGGTATTAAGAAAAATTAAAGGACAAGATTCTGTATCAGAGATAGAAGGAACCACGACATAATTCATTTCTGCGGTGCATTTTTGTCATTGTTTTGTTTGAAAATAGGTACCTTTGTGAGGATAACCGACAGGTTACACAATAAAAAGCAAACCTCCAACAAACTCCTTATTGGATGAATTGTTTCTCTTGGATCTACTGGACGTCGAGGTTGATACCGAACAGCGAATAGAGAGTGGAGTGCCACTTCCTTTGACATCACATAAAAAAGAATACTAAAAAAAATTTCGTAAGAATTAGTACTAATTTATCTCTAATATACTCGTAATATGCAATATGTTATGAACTATTTTATCTACCGCGAATATGAAGAGAGAACGACTTAATAACCCCTTTTTTAATCAAAAGCACGCACATTGAACTGTTGAACGCATTGCAGCGCCTCCTACCGTCATTTAAAAACAATTCAGCGGCGAGTAACTGTGTATGGCGGAGCGCCATACAGGGCGCGAGCGAAAAACTCGCGAGCGAAAGGCGACCGCGCTGCAAAAACTACGCGTAGTGGAATTCCTGCGTAGTACGCGCGTACGGCCGACGTACGTAGGTACGTCCTGCGTAGTGCTGGGCCAAGGGGCCGTGTGTATTTCTTTTGAGTCTGTATTATTGGAGTGTTTAAATTCTTTGCCCTTATAGAGAAGAACCTATTATTAGACGTAGAGATGGTACAATCAATAAGGGACCATTAGTGGGACTTAGGTGCTAATTTTTTCTGAGACACACTTTTACGTATATGATTGGCTCCTGCAAGTCTCACTAGAAGTAGGTAGGTACTAGTGAGTTATTAAACCGACGATCAGATTTAGGTAGATGCGATTATTTTTAGGTACCAACTGCTACATAAGTGGATTACTTGCTACCATAGATATAATAAATATGTGACAACTCGTACATCATATTAAAATTTCGAATTGAAACTCACATAAACCAAAAAAAAGACGTTTCAATAATTCGGGTGTGTATTTAAATAAATTTAACAGTGTTTGTAATGCAATATTTTGTGAGTAACTTTTTTAAATCTGGGCATAATAATATGTACTTTTAAGCTGTAGATGATATACGCGTAACCACATTATTAAGGCATTAAATCTGGGACAGTGAATTAATGATGCTTTTTTTAGTAATCATTGTTTATTACGGCCCGCAAATGATGTACCTATGTAATTCTCATCCAAAAATATCATAAATAAAAATAATAAAATGGGACAATCAACTGACAAAATGTACCAATCTCTAAAAGTGCGGCCACCCCTAATGCAGCAGAGAGCATCGTACGATTTTTAATTCGTTGTGTCTTTAATCTCCATTTTGAATTGGTAATTCGATGTTGCCAGTTCGGGAAAGCCCATTAGATTTTTAGTGTGCCTTATTTGAATTGTTTTAAAAAATAAGTATTTTAAATATACGTGCGGTCGATTATCTTCAAGGATCTGTATCCGATTTGGGTTGAGGTATGCGCGATTCGTTTCAATTGTATCAAGAAGTCGGATGGTGTTTTTTTTTGTTTACAATGTTGTGATAGGTTGGGTTAGGAGTTAAACAGACGAAAGAATTTTATATATGAAGGAAAACATCACGATATAATTAGTTACGCATAACATTTCTCCACATATGTTCTCCGTATGGTTCTCGAAGCTTGTGAAATCTTCCGATACGCACTTAGGTGGAATATGTCCTCGTATACAATTTTCACGAGTAGAGCCTCGTGCCCAATAGCGGCGAAATGAAACAGTTGTGATTATATATATGTGTGTATTATGTGTATTATAATTATGATCCGTTCTCCAGATTTTTGTCCGTTTTTGAAGCGACAAGACATTGCAATGAAGGAGTACACTGCTACCATAAAAAACCAAATGCGCATTCCATGCATCGCAAGGGTTATACCGAGATAATGAGGGCCTATCAAATTAGTATGAAAGTTGAGATATGCAAGCGAATCGCTCGCGGGGTTTCCTTGGAACGCTCAAAGGGGTGCGTGGTAGCGATTTTTTATATAATTCGGATACTTAATCGTACAATTCAAATTGGATTCGCGTGTCGATCGGGACGTTAACCGATTTAGGAAATATTTTGGGGTTCGACGACCCCGGTTTAGAGGTCGACCGTGGTGCTTGCCCTGCTGGGGTTGCTAAGCAAACGGCAATCATTTCAATGAACTTGAACTTGATATATGCCTCCAGCAATCTCAGTTCCAAACAAAGAATATTTTTGGTCTCAAACTACAGCATTAAAGTTTTGATAAATTTTATTTTATTCTTATTTTTTTATTTATATTTATTTTAGTTTTGATAAATTTTATTTTATTTTAATCTTAATTCAAGTTATATTATCGCAATATAAGGTTTTTAGGGCCCCGAGTTTCCAATTGATTTAATTTTTTTGGTAGGTACACATAATGTTAAACGGAAATAACGTAGGTTAAATTAAATTAAAATAAAATACTGAAAAAATTCTAAATTAAAATAAAACACTGAAAATGTAATGCCTTTTTTTAATCTCTCAATATTTATTCACTAAATATAGAATAAACTTCCATACTTCAAATATTTGCTATATTATTTCACTTCCCCAATACGCCTCCCTCTCAGTAACATCGCTCATCTCAGCGAATTACATAACATATCCAGCAGATGTTCAAACCCAGCACGTGGTGACTAATATTATGCCCGCATGAGTAACATGAGGTATAATATGCCCGCAATAACAATATCGTTAAAACTAATTCACGGACGACACCTTGGCAAATCTTTCAGCAGCTAATCGAGACGCTGCGAAGGCCGGTGGGTCTCTATACAAGTCTGTAAGGCGCTTTAAAAATAGTGCGGATACATCTTCAGACTGTCTGCAACGTCTGCAATGTAATCGAAATCTCTAGAATGTAAGCTTAACCTTACCTAAACCTAGATAGGATTACATTATTAACTTAAACCAGAGTGAGATTTATAGCACTCAGCGATAATGTATCTTCCTTTTTGTGAAAGAGTTTTGAGATCAGTTTAGTAGTTTCAAAGATCCGACCTTAATAATAAACAAAAATTACTTCTTTATATTAAGTATGTAGTTTAAAAAAAAATATTTTTTTCCAAATATAATAAAAAGATAGTTTAGTTTAGATCAGTCCGCACATCTAGGTATTTTAAATTCCTGAAGTATAAAATGAAAGGCAAGCCCGCAGGATAGGCACTTTGTACATTAGAGGCTCATAGGTACATGAATTCCTCTTCAATGTTCCTCGACAAAGTTAAGCCCGGTTGGCTGCAGTCGGCAAATGGATTGCTTCTGACATCGTGAGCATGATAAACTGCTTAGGCCATGGTACTGCTGCAGGCTAACTCTATTAAGGTGTATGATTAGATTCCACCATCTAAAATACTACGTTAGGTTACGTTAGCCTAGTTAAACCTTAGTCAGTCTTAGGAAAGCCCAAAAACTAGGTGCGTATTAATAGGTTCTGTAGGTAGTTTGCCACAGAATTCCTTTCAGTATAGGATAATTGAGGTAAAGTAATATCAACAACACAATTATAGTGGGACAAAGAAAGGGTTGTGATGAATGAATGAATGATGAACAATATTTTAAGTATTAATTATTTACAATTCGCGTTCACTAGATTGATGGATGTCTATCCTCACCTTTAAGCGCTAAGCATCAGTTGGACTAGATCTACTTCTGTATAATTAAAAACACCAAGTAATTAATTACCGCTCGCTATAAAAGGCGAGAGCTGGTCAGACGGCCCGAGTCGTCAGTCTTGACCGTCGTATCGTAAACATACTGTGACTCTTCTGCGTACTGGCCGACGCCAATGTGTCAGAGTTTATTAGTCTGCGGCTGAATAGAAAAACACCAGGAAATTCTTGCGAAAAGCGGTGACTGAGCGAAGACTTGGCTGTCTTGGCTACAACTTTGATTTTAAGTAATGTGTCATCAGAACAGGTCAGATATTAGTAAGCAATGATTACTCGTAAGTCGCCTTTCGACAAGGTAGACAGACGACCTGAAGAAGACGGCGGGAAACTGGATTCAGAAGGCACAGGACCGTTCAGAGTGGCGTCAGTTAGGCCTATGTCCAGCAGGGGACCTCAAAAGTCCACCAAAAAAGTTTTGACTTTACATTGTATTTTTATGTAGTTTGTAATACATGGGTACATGCATTACAATAGGTACGAGTATATTGATGCGACAATAGTGTGCAAAAAACTGAACGTTTCAACTTAGATATAAACTGGTGCCTTCTTAAGGCGTCTGTTGCAGTCGCCAGATCATGACTCTTTATCGAAGACTGAAGTTTCGTCCACACCGTCTAAATTTAAGAAATTCCTCCACAAAATGGTTGCGCAATCCTCTATGTTTGTGCCGCGCTTATTGTAATAATATATTGAAAGATCTTCCTTCTGAGGTTTTCTTGGTGAACTATGTACTTCAAAAAAGAAAAGAAGGAGACAGAATTCTGGTCCACATGTATGAAATCTATATTCCAATGATTCAAATAGGTACGTAACAGTCAAGAAGTTAATATAAACGGTCCAGAAATATAATTTGATTTAGATAGTCTAGGTGTCAGTGAAAATAAATGGAAAGTTTAGTTACCCTGCGTCTGGGTGTCACGCCAACTGAACACTTCCAAGGCCACAACGACTTGTGACGTAAATCATGCAACGATTTCATAATAGTTTATGAAACGGGAATTTAGGATATTAGTAGTATGTATCCAAATTCACAGTTATCAAGTTTAGTTTACATGAAGTCCAGAATCTGCATATCCATACTGGCTGGAGCGTCGTAGTTGTTGGAAGTTTTATGGCCGGACGAAGACGATGTGGTTTAGCCACTATTATATTATGATAAAGCAAGTGCTTTAATCAAGTGCATAATCATACAGTATAAGTATACTGTAGCATCCACAGCCCAATGACTCGCGTCGATTCAATGTGATCGACAGAGTTAAGCAACGACGGGCGCGGTCGGTTTGTGGATGACAACCGTGATTGATACCGTGCTTCGGAGGTCATGTAAAGCCATCGGTCCCGGTTGTTTTCAATGGTGAAAACAATCGTTAAGCTTTGTCGAAGGGTGGTTAGAGACATTCGACACTAGGTTGGCCACAATACATATTGGTGGAGTATGCTCTACATCTAGCACTTGAGAAATTTTGCCACTAACAGTCAGGCACTCAACTGCCGGCCGAGACGGCGCGGCGGCACTATCGTTTGGTTGACAATGCCTTTGACCCGCAACCACGAGGAATTCAATAAATAAATATTCGCATTATCTTATTAATTTTGGTTTGCAGTAGGTAATTTATTTTCATCTAGGTACACTATCCGATCCGGTGCGTTCTAACAGAGAGCCCTGCAAAAGCGCCAAGCCCTGCGGAAGACCACCGAGGGGGTTTTAGTGCGTGGAAATCCCACATTACCCGGCGTCGTTCCCATGGTGTCCGGGTAAACTTTAAAAAGATTCCCACTCGTAAAAAAAAGGAACATTACCGATAGGGCAGGTTATTAATTGGCAATTTACTCTCGGCGAATTTTAGCATAAGCGATCAAACTTTGAACAAACAATTAAACCTTCAAAGCCAGAGAAGAAGTCTACTTTAGTTTAAACCTATGCCTCCACAGATATAACCCCAAATTCGTTCCTATAATTCGTCAAGGTGGGCATTGAACATTTTAGTTTATTATCCCGTGGCGTGGCCGTTTCCCATCGTTCAAAGTTTAAAGCCATTCCGAATTAAAAGTAAACATGAGCTGAAATAGAGTAATTCAAATACAGTGACATAGGCCAGGGGCCGGCGGCAAAATAAGACAAGCCGAAGCATGTCTTAAATAAACAAGTGCAATTGTTACAGAAACAATTTCTATATATTCTGCGTCACTATTTACATCTATTTGTACAGGCATTGATCCCAAAGCGAAAGCTACCGTATGTTTGTTTTCCGATAGCGGAATGGATTGGGCATATCACTTAGAAAAGGACAAAGGTACGTCCAGAGCTGGAAGTAGAAAGGGACGGATATCAGAAACACTTGAGACCACAGCGGTCTGTGATGAAAGATGAGTAGAATACAAATGACGTTTAAGAGGGCTTTCACACTACCCGATACGATAACGTTGATGATCGTGATGCTACAGCTGTTAACGGTTAGTATATTTAAGGATTTTCTTAAACAGATGATATGTAGTTGTTTTCAACAGTAAACTTTTTCTCTCGCCTCATGCTAGGTCTCTTTCAAGGCACGTCACAAACCAAGAATGTCGGCTCTTCTTATCCACTTGCTCCCCCTTCAAGAGGGAGGTCTCATTCTCACACTACTATTTACTTACCAGCATATTAATTATTAACACTTTAACTGACCACAAAATTGTGACAATTGCATGTGAACTGTGAATATAACTACGTACTACGCTATGGATTCCATTATAATTATAGCAAAATACTGTGGTGTTACTTCAAATGAGTCCTCAAATGAGTCCTCTTAATTAAGTGAATCGGGTGACTGTCACTTAAGTTACCAGATTCCTATCTTCGTATCGGATCGGCAAGTTCAGCTATCGTATCGGAGTGTGCAAGCCGCTGTGGCAACAATGCAATGAATTCCACACACAAGTGGGTTAAAAGGTGACTCTGACAGGTATTACTGTAATTAGAGGCCGTTTGCGTGTATGCTAATGTGGGGTGGCGATTCTATTATATCACGGGATGGAATTTTTTAATGTAACCAACGCGATGCGTATTGTACACTTAGTTGTATGTATTTATACGTGTCTCATTCATGATTTTTGTTTTTTTTTTCTAACGTGAGTTTTAAGTATCTTTTTCCCAAAAACATACACATCCCGAAGCGTCTAAATAAGTGCTAGCCGGCTGTTATAACTATATTTGCCAATTTGTTTATGTAACTAACTAGTAATCTAGTTATATTTAGTTCTTCTCTGTAACGCTTGGGGACACTGAGCTGTCACTCCTGTTACACTCAAGTAAAACCCTGTTTATTATACGCTGTATATTACCTCTAAATATTCCTAATCCCAATCGCTAAGGAACCGCAGGCGAAGAGAACGAAAGCTTTTCCCAAAAAACAAACTCCCAGGCGGTCCGCGCTCTTGCGGCCTCAAATCGATCACAATCGCCTTAATTGTTGCTCGATTAAGACCGATTATGGGCAATGGCAAAAACCGTCTCCTCAAACTGTTTAATTAGACTGGCCCGTTTGTTACCGTACACGAGGGGAATGATAATTGCGGGCTGCGTTTGGACGGTACCGTCGCGGTGCCGGCTTGGCTCGGATTCCGGGGACGTGTTTTGGTGAGTGGTGATGTTGAGCCACACACGAATCCTTGGTAATAAGTCTTTTATACAAAAACTAGTGGACGCCCGCAGCTTCGCTCGCGTTGAATTAGACATTCACTCACTTCAAAAACGGCAAAGTTTCATACTAACTTTGCACCCCCGTTTTACCCCCGTAGGGGGTGATTTTTCAAAAATCCTTTCTTAGTGCTCCCCTACGTTATAAAAGGAACCCCTGTACAAAATTTCAAGTTTCTAACCCTTATAGTTTAGGCCTTCGTTGATATGTCAGTCAGTCAGTCAGTCAGTCAGTCAGTCAGTCAGTCAGTCAGTCACCTTCTCCTTTTATATATATAAGATATGACTTTTGTTGGAGTTGACGGAAAACGGAAGACTTAGTAAGCGGCCAGTGAGACTGCTTCTAGGCAAACATATTGTGGGCAGACCTCCTGCTAGGTAGCGCGACTATCTACGTAAGATGGCCGAGGAAGAGTAGATATAGGAAGAACATAGTCAAAAATCGCGATCGGAACGCGGGTTATGTTATGAGTAGGTACAAAAAGGTTTTGTTACACACGTACGCAGTTACGACTATGAAATAAGTCTAAAACACAAAGAACATTATATTTATGTGGGACTGACAAAGTGCTGCTTATCATCTATTTCACCTGGAATTATCGATCCTTCGCCTAACACCCAGCTTGCCTGTACATAAATCATCCGAATAATTGAATATTTTATGCATAGTACAAAATTAATTAATACTAGTGAACGCCCGCACCTTCGCTCGCGTAGAATTAGAAACATTAATGACGTCTGCCCGCGTTCGGGTTGCCCACTTGACTTCAAAAACGACAAAGTTTCATACTAACTTTGCACCCCCGTTTTACCCCCTTAGGGGGTGAATTTTCAAAAATCCTTTCTTAGTGCTCCCCTACGTTGTAAAAAGAACCCCTGTGCAAAATTTCAAGTTTCTAGCCCTTATGGTTTAGGCCCTGCGTTGATATGTCAGTCAGTCAGTCAGTCACCTTCTTTTATATATATAGATTATTAAATGTTTAATCAATGTTATAGCGTTTAACCTACTATTCTTGTTTATTACTATCACGTAGTTCAGCAAATATGGTAGGTTAGTTAATAGGTACAATGGAAGGATTAATTGAGCGGTAGTCAATAGCGTTCCACCCTTAATCCACCACACACAAAATTCATACACAAAAATATAGTGAAGCGTGAAGTGGGACAACAGAGTGAGGGAACCCGAATTGTTGTGACACGTATTTTTAAATAACTCATTCAAAGTGTCACGCCTGCGTCTCCTCTGTATCTAGGTTAGTGCCTAGATGCGTCGGACGGGCGAATAGTACGGCCTTGACTTCTTTAACAATACAAAGATAAAAAAGAGACTGCTAAAAAAAACCTTAATTTTATATTCCCCTGACTAGCCTTCTTTACCCTATTCGTTTCTAAAAATTTGTTAAGTTAAAATTTGCATTTGAATTCATCAGTGGTTTTCGACTTTATTTACTTTTTTAACTGTTAACATGTACCAAAATAAAAAGCCTGACTAATTAGTCGTCATAGTCGAATTTGACAAAGCCACAACAGGTTCTATTGATATTTTTCTTTGTTAATTCATCGAACTACAAATTATTTTTTATAACAATTTTTTATTCGCGATAATCAGTGCTTAGTGTGTACATAGATAAAAAACGAAATTGATTCCAAACGAAATTTAATTTAGAAATAAACACTTCCCAATAATAAATATCGAGATTGGCGATACATTATCATAAACACGTCTTTATTGGCGAGCCCCTTAGCCCTAAATCAAAGATTAGGATCTTAGCAGAGCAGACGGTACAAAACATCAAAAAAGCGATGGACAATGAAATTGAGATACTGTTAGTGCAAAAAGAAATCCGTTAGTGCTTGCCGACGGCGCCTCAACTCCGAATCCGACTCGAAAACTAAAAGAATTTAATACGTAAAAGTATGAATTTGAACGCAGTCGGACTCGTGCGTTTTTGGTGCGTTCCTTCTGAGGACGAAATCAGTTTTATATTTGAAATAACTCAACATTCATAAAATCATACGTACCAAGTATACCTACTATACTTACTGAAAATATTTATAATTATACTCGTACTTATGAACAACATCATATATTTATAAAATTTTATTAATTAAATTATATTTGTCTAATTTTAAAAACTACTAGGTAGGTAGGTAGTACCTTCTAACCTAAACCAACGATCATTTGAATACATACTTCCAAAACTGTCCCAAGACAATAATGTCACTCGCGCGCAATCCCATGCAAAAGCGTTACAACCCGAAAAATGAAAGTTTCGCTGCGTTTTTCGGCTGCCCATTGTTTTTGCGGGGCAAGGCATTTTCTGAATTCTGTCATTTACCTATATACCGTGGACGAACTTTGTGTAGCCGCAGCGGCGCCGTCCTACGTATGGTGCGTACGCTCACTGGCTCCAATGGAATTTCGCTATATTGGGATATAAGGAACACGACAATGTTTACGTATGGATGTGGCTACCTGATGGATTATATTGAGAATGCGTAAAGTTGGTTGATATTTTATGTATCTCTGCGTAAGGGCAGAGCAGGATAGTGTAAGATTTTATTTTTACACACATACTTAGGTATACAAATCTCCCATCTAAATCAAATCAAAAAAATATTTAACTAGGTACTGCCAAAAACAATAGACAGTAAATGGGCAACAGGAGGTGGAGCTCAGCTTTAGCTGACATAGGACATAGGAGCAAAAAAATGAATGCTAAAGCTATAAAACTGAAGATATATTTAAAAATAAAAAAAGATTAAGTCACCCAGTGTGTGCGGTGTTTTTATTTATTTATTTAAAAGCAAGTAAAAATATTTCTTATAGGGTATCCATAAAATTCACACACGGTTTGATAGGTGTGTGTGTGTGTGTGTGTGTGATCAGGAGAACGTTTAAATATCAAGCTGTTTCCAGTAGGCATGGTTCAGATTTTCAGCATCAGATTGTTATTTTAACAATGCCGATCGATATTTATTCTTCAACGATTCAGAATTCATTTTAATTCTCATTTGAGTACCACCTCAACCAACCACCCAATCGTTCCAAATTGCTGCAAAGAATCGGAAACTGGTACCGTGACGTTATATGAGCAGGGCACTTAAGAAGATCGTTCTTACGGAGGTTTCTTTGCGTTATATCCATGACCCACACAAGCTTCTCGAATTTTATTCCATATAACTCTTTGAACAACACAGGCGAAATGAAGTTATCTTCTTGCACTCATGTTGCTATGGTTATACAAATATGGCGTATTATAAACTCTCCT
Source organism: Carterocephalus palaemon (assembly GCA_944567765.1). NCBI lineage: Eukaryota > Metazoa > Arthropoda > Insecta > Lepidoptera > Hesperiidae > Carterocephalus > Carterocephalus palaemon. The sequence goes on along the minus strand of OX155643.1, from coordinate 3,355,516 downwards.
ACCTATATTCTTAAAGCAGAAACGAATATATGTTTACTAAGCTTGAATTTGATGGATGGATAGACTTTTATCCCGTTAATACTTCTTCTATTTGAACTTCAATGGTAGACCTTTTCCGGTTTTTTCTTTGAGGAGAACTGGAATCTAATCCACGCTAGCGAAGCTGCGGTCGTCCACTAGTTCAAAATAATGCGTAATAACTTAATAAATAAAAGTAGGTAATAAAACAAAGTTTTCAGTACCCTCTAGAATACCTTTGAGTAACCTTTAGGCTTAAAATTAAGTAAGGTTAAGGCAAGTTTTATTGTTTTTCTATTGTATTGAAAGATGTATGAGAAAACATCTAATTGGACTGGCTTTCGTTTCAGAATAAACGATACCGATCTCCGAATGACCAGTGGTTATTAATCTTGCTCTGGCGCCGATTTTGACTGGCCCCAACACCCCTTCTATATGAAGATGAGAAGTATGTTTGTCCATTTGTTGTAAATTTTTATTTATGCGATAGCCAAAGTAGTCAACTAAACGATTAGACGATTGTTGAATATGTACGTGTGTGTGATTAACATATATATGGGATGTTAATCAATATAAGTAAATAAGTTCATAGAAATGTTGATATAAATCAGTTTTTAACCATTTTCTTCTATGTTTGTAAGCCATAAATACATTTTATATTTTTAAACCACCTATTTAAAATGACATTAACACAATATGTGATCAACTTGTACACCTTATTCGTACAAATAAAAAAAAATCAAGAATAATTATATTATTGCTTTTGTTTTTATTTATTTAACTAATCTATAAAATCATTTTGAATAAAATTATCAATAATTATGTTTGGACTCGCAAACACTCACTAAAAAGAGTAAGTAGCCAATCTTTCATGGATGGATGAAAGAATTTGAAGGTATTCTACACTAAAATCTACGAGACTTCGTTTATTTATCACTATAACAAAATATTTTATGAAATGTACTACTAGCCATACAAATTTAGCAGTCGTCTTCACAATCCGAATTCATTAAGTTTTAAGGTGATTTTACTGACTATATTAAAATTAAAATATATTCGTAGGAAATAAATGCATACTTATTAAAAGTAACAAAATTATGGTGTAGAACAGAAACTTTAGCAGACGCCGTGAAGCGTAAACTAGCTTGATGAAGAATGAAAAAAAGCATCACTAACCGATGCTACTATAAAGAATGGAGCTCAAAAACTTTTGCCAAAACCTTTATAACAGAACCCACCATATTGGACTTTAAGGTCCAAAAAATAACGGTTGTAGCAACAGCGAATTTAAGATGCGTTTTTGGTAATTAGATTCTGACAGTTTGAAATCGGCAAAGGGACCGACTGTCAAAAAGTCGGCGCCAGTGAACGTGTCGTAAATAAAACATTATAACTAAATAGCAATAAAAACGAGATTTGGAGTTAGCGCAGTTTGACTTTTGCTGTAACATAGGTCTTAGTTTATGCCATTTGTACACCCATTGTTTTACCTATAGTTGTGAAAGCCGTTTGTATAGATTAGGTATTGAAGGTAAAAAAAAATTATTCATTATTTGGCGATAAGACCTACGATCAGAGGTTTAGTGTGTGTCCTATTGAACTAAACTAACATCCATAAGGATGTGTTACTATGGATATAAATCCATAGTAACACCCTCATCCTCTCTTAGTTTTAACTTATGTATTAAAAAGAACTAAGATATTAGCATTCATACATACGTGGGGAGATCAATGTACTCTCTGTATAGATACGAGTAGATAAGGCAGAAAAATCTAAATAATTTTGTTTTTCTATATATTCCCCTGCAATCTCCACTTTTCACAATGCGAAATTAACTTTTCAATATCCTCCAAAAAAGGACGTTTCATATACCTTTGAAAAATGTTCGTTTATGGTCGCATTGAGATATTCATCTTCGGAAAATCTCTTTCTTTCTCTCTCTCAAGAAGCTTTAGCTCTCTCTTTTTTCAGCTTCGGGAATAAACTATAAGGTGGGTGACTGATCTCTTGGAAATCACACACCTGAATAGTAGCCTTGGCAACGCGCGCCGATTGAATCGGCGGTGTCGTGAAGGAGCAAGACCAGTACATTAGCTTTTTTGATATGTTCATTAAGAAAAATCCGTTTTGGGTCTCAGAAATCTGTGGTCCGACCGATTGCGTGACTTTAAACTTCTTCGGAGGCACTGCAACCTTTTCAAGAAGTCATTGCATTGACTCCTGATTGCTCTCAAGGTCATAGTTTCTAACAAAAAAGTTCCAATACCGAGAATACTTTGAACTCACATCGTACACTTTTCACAACACTACAAGTCGTTGAACTGAGATCCCCAATATCCCTACTTGCGTAACAAAACATTATTAAAAAAATAGCAGATAACAAAGTCGGAAAAACATAGTTCTCGATATTTATGTCGGTAGTTAAGAGCTTAACGTTCCCTATGCGTGGTTTGTATCGATGTTGAAAGATGCTTTTCAAATTTATTTACGGTCGATAGAAAAATACACATCCTTTGCTTACGCCTGACCAAAAAACCTTACGTAAAGAAAGTTCTAACCGCCAATTCTTTATCTATTTTCAGGGCAAAACCATCTGCTAAAAGTAACTAATACGAGTAATTATAAGGGTAGTATTCAATTTATGTTTTCTAATATCCTGCCTTCTTGAGACCAACGACGAGACAAATGTTACTGACGCTAGGTCCCAGGCCCCACTGCTGAGAAAGAACTGAGTTCAATCCTCGGTAAAACTGACTAAATATAAAAATAAGTAGGTGTTCAGATTGGTCATTTCATGTTCGTTTATTGCATCTATTAATGTAGCGTCGACTTGATTCCCAAAGCGATTCGGAACACTTGTTTCAGCGAAACGCACCAAAATTTCGGGTCACCAGTACGACCGGGGATCACGTAAGCACTAAATGTGTCACGGTTACACTTGTCACACAAACACTTTACGAACGAGATGCGATGAAAATGTAACTTTTTTATGGATAAAAGATCACAAGCAACAACCCACCCATCCGCTTACGTCCATAAGAATCTGTTGAAATATGCACTTAAGAGGATATCAGTCGACCGTCACTTTTGAAGAATAGGTTTTTACCAAAAATACTGCCGTCGCGCTGAGCCCCTTAGCGTGCGATAGAGAGAAGTGCAGTCTCGAACTGATTTTACCTACGTAAAATTAAGAAAATCGTCCTTTCGTGGTCCCCTGTTTCCTCCTCGAAATCTAGACCGATTTCAATATTTCTTTCAGTTAAAATGTAGAACAGGGTCTAAGCTATGCCCGTACGTTTTGATTTTTTGGGATATGTTAGTAATTACCAGTTTGCTTGATGTTTGAAAATGTATGTAAAAAAAGTTTTGATTTTAAATGATTTTTTTTCTCTTCTATTAATCAAATTATGAAAAAAAACAAAACGTACAGTCATGGCAGAGGTACGTATAAATCGTATGGTATTTTTTTCTCTTCTGTAACTTCTTTATCCTAGGAGGAAACAGGGGACTACGTTTGTATGGAAAAAGTGTCGACTTGTTCGCTTGTGATATCCTCTTAAATTAAACACACAATCGTTTCAAATTCATAGTGCATAAACGATGGAAATTTGGAAAATAAATTGGAATTATAAATATTTCAAGTGCATTTTCCGTTTTCAGATTACTTCAATTAACTATAGGAGGAGGTAAACAGGTGACGCTATAACTTCATGTTTAAGTATAATAATGCTGCATAAATAAGTATTATCATTTTAAAGGCCTTTAAAAATATATAATTGCGTTGGATTATGTATGATTAATTAATTATAGATGATTTATTTTGCTGTCACTGGCGACAGTAGATCGATGGTGCTCCATGCTTGTATACTATCGTTGTATATCTTATATATAATTTTTTTTAGCTCTGTGTCCAATAAGTTGTTCGCTTCTCGCTCGCTGTGACGGAAGGTTCTTGCACTTACTTTGACAAATCGCAAGCTTTTAACACAATTTCGGCGTTTTCTCGAATTTCAGCAGAAGTGATTATTTTCTGTTACGTACATATTGCGTGAAAATTATGTTTTGAAATGTATGCCGCGGTACGGAGTTTAAAGATACATTTTAGTGAAAACAGTTTTAAATAAAAATAATATTGGGGTAATTTAAATTTCCTGCCTAACATTATTCAATTCAAGCTGAGCTTGTGGTGAGTTATGTAACCCAATTACCTAGAACTCATTTGAGGCTTGTTACAGACAGAACTTATTTACTTAATTTTTTTTTATGAATAAGACAGCAATCGAACAAACAACAAACCCATGATGGGTTGTTGCCTGCCACCCTAGACAACTATGACAAATTAAGGTACTGGGAATTGAGTCCAGTTAATGAATGATGTGTGCTTCGGAGGGCACGTAAAGCCGTCAGTCCCGGTTGTTTTCAATCTCCGGGGCAGTACCACCGCCCGCCACGGTACCTAGTACCATTTCTGCCGTGTAATAATTGTTTTTAAAGCAATTGTGGTCCGGTTGGAAAGGTGTGGATTCCGGTTACACTTCTTTAGAGGCGACCATCTTAGTCCTCAAGGGTAGCAACACATCTGTGACTGACTAAGAACGAGACTCCTACTAACAAGTACTAACTGGACTATTACTAACACCAACTAACAGGACTAACTATCACTAACAGTCCCCAGTCCTCATACCTACTAACGAACTGACCAACTAATGTTCTAATTAACTCTCTCAACTAATTGGACTAACCATCCCAGTCCCTAATTGAGTCTTGTTCAAAGTCAGTCACAGTTGTCATGGGCGGCAGCGGATGGGTGGTGCTGCAAGCTCGTTTGCTATCTTTTTTCCATAAAAAAAAAAAAAAATCGTTAAGCCTTGTCGAAGACCTTCGGGTGGCTTGAGAACATTCGACACTGGGTTGGCCACTGACCCCTCCACCAATCCGCATTGGAGCAGCGTGGTGGAGTATGCTCTAGACCTCCCGCAGAAGTGTCTGTGGGGGAGACCCGTGTCCAGCAGTGGGACGTCTATGGCTCGCAGCGTAATGAATGATGCGAATAGGACCATTAGATGCTCAGGTCGTTACTAAGTATGAAGACTGTCACGAAAGCCCTGAAAGATTGTGAAGTGGTGTCATTCTCATCCAAAACCTACTCGTACCTATGTACGTCTACGTGGGTCTACGTCTACGTCTATGTTTCCGATGTTTGTATCACATGCAATCGGCGTTCCCGGGGTAGCATTATGCACTCTTGCGGCACAACCCACAAGTCCTTTTGTTGCCTCATGATACACAGGGTAGGTGGTCTAGTGGTCCGACCATTGTGGTCGCAAGCGCGACGCTAAGCTAGAGGTCCTGGTTTCGATTCCTGGCTCGAGTAAAGTATTATTGGGTTGCTCTAACTTGAAATTCCTAGTAGCTCGGAGTCTGGATTTGTGCCGTGTATATTTCAATAGGCTCACCACCTATACATGGGATCTAAGCATGGGGTGAAATGTGGGTGTACACAGTCCACACTACAAATCTCTGCCTACCCCTTCGGAGAAGTACAGTGTGAGATTATGATATACAAATTCTAAAAAACACATTTACGGATTCTTTACAAATTTGTGGAGCTAAATTTGACGCGTTAAGAAAAATCAATTATTATGTCTAATTCCACTCGAGCGAAGCTGTGGGCGTTCACTAGTAATTAATATTTATTTCCATAGGTATCTATGAAAATACTAAAAAAATCTGGTCTATCCTTTATTTATTCATCCTACATATCGTACATATACACAAATCCATTCAGATTCTATAATTCTTTTTTTAAAATCAATTACTGTCACCTAGCTACTAAAAAACGCATGAAAAGAATAAAAAAAGCCGGCAAATAAATTCGCAACACAACGATGCGGTCGATATCCTAAAACCACAACAATGCCTTTGAATAAAACAATAAGCGCGACGAAAACACTGAGATCCCCGCCTTAATAGCAGCCATTAATTTTCCAAAGAGCACCGAAATGCATTCGCTGGGAAAACGCCGTGTGTTGGGGAAAAAACGTAAATATGTCGCCTCTAAATATAGACAGCCTCGTAATCGCAAACGTGACTGTTAACAAGAGGTCTTGGGTTTGAACCCTTCGAAGAGTCTCGAGAGAACCCATTGAAAGAGTTAAGCAACGACGGGCGCGGTCAGTTTGTGGATGGGTGACCGCTAGTGGCAAAATTTCATGGACGCTACCGCGCTTCGGAGGGCACGTAAAACTGTCGGTCCCGGTTGTTTTCAATGCTGGAAACAGTCGTTAAGCCTTGTCGAAGACCTTCGGGTGGCTTGAGAACATTCGACACTGGGTTGGCCACTAACCCCACCAACAATCCGCATTGGAGCAGCGTGGCGGATTATGCTCTAGACCTCCTGCAGCTGTATCTGTGGGGGAGACCCGTGCCCAGCAGTGGGACGTATGTGGGTCGCAGCGAGGTGTGATGTAACTTGTTGATTTTCCAGCACCGAAAGTGCATTCGCAGCGAAACATCGTGTGTTGTGGAAAAAACGTAAATACGTCGCCTCTAAATATAGACAGCCTCGTTATCGCAAATGTAACTGCTAAGCAAGTGCTCTTGGGTTCGATCCCCGCAACGGGCAAAGAATTATTGAGATGTAATGTGATACATATTGTGATGATTATATAAAGCGGCAATTACCAAAACCAGCATCCAAAGTGCATTCGCAGCGAAACGTCGTCTGTTGTGGAAAAAACGTAAATATGTCGCCTCTAAATATAGTAAGCGTCGGCTACACTGACCGACTCGGTATTCGAATATGATGGCACCTCAAAATAGACGTTCATGAATGAAATTTATTGGTATTGGGTAATAATTGAAGAAGTTTTCTTTATAAATGTTGGTGGGGCTTATTTTGGTAATCCTTACTGACTGGCGTGATGTTATTTGTGTTTGTTAAACATTCGATTTTAAATTAATTTCATAAACTTACCCCCATAAACCTTGACATTGAGTATCATCCCTTACCAATGTGTATCATCCTTCCATCCTTTTGAGGTCCACTGCTGGACATAGGCTCTAAGGCTAAACTCCTAAACGACACCACTCCGACCGGTCTGTGCCTTCTGTGTCCAGGCGGTTTCCCGTGTATACTTAGAATTAATAATATATACCTATCAGTGTACGCCGTTCCACCCGTGAGCGCGTTCACTCCTGAAGATGGTCATCGTAATGACCGAAACTATTCGGTATATTTCCGACTTAAATTACACGTGAGTAAGCCGGTAATTTCAACAAATTTTTTTTTAAATTTATTTTACTAGGCAATCCAACAGCGATAAAAGTACCCACAATAGTTAATATAATATATATCATATACTAAAGCCAAAAATAGATTACACAGTTACTAAAAATGATTTTACTATGAATATAGAATATAACACTCACGAATAATTTAGTAATAAAATATACATATCTCTTATTATATCAATAAAAATCTCTTTACTTTCTTCAACTAATTTGTTAGCGTATATCAATCGCAACAATTTAAACCGCGTGTGGCGTCTAGACGCAATGGACACGAATAAATATTTATGTCGAGACGTTGTTATGTTGGTGGAAATCCGTAACGTGACACCCACTCGTTTGCTATCACAAAATTATGAAACGTCTGTCTCTCTTTCTCGCACACACATTTTTGTAAAAGTATAAGTTCAGCATCAATCAGCACCTTTTCTATCACTTCTATAATGAACATTATAGAAATAGCATGATTTAATAGAAGAAAAACGTATTTAAAGTTGGATTTATGTGTCAGGCACAGGAAATACCCACAAGCATGACAATTTTGTTGTTCCCAACACAACTTGTTGACAAAATAACTTTTCAAGGAGACCTTCAAGTCTGAGTGTAGATTCCCCAAATTTGTTCTCTACGAGTTGGTCTGCAAACCTAAGGATGCTGCATTATCTTAACGTAACTTCACTTGAAAGCAGTAAGCATAGTTGTATGGGATCCTTCAGCGTGACTGCTCAATTCAGACCATCTGATGGTAAGTTGGCGATGACGATTGTAATGTTGACAAAGGGACCTGATACGCGTCGCCCACTCGTCTGCAATCGCACGAAAGTATGGATGTCTCAATTCGTACGCGAGCTTGGGGAAAGGAAACAAGATGGGTACAGACAACAAAATTGATATTTTTTAACGAAATATTTGATGAGCTAGAAAATGATCAAAAAGGTGATAGCCTAGTTATTCACACCATCCACGATGGGATTAAAAGAGGTGTGTAGAACTCCAACTACTTACCAATTAGGTTTAGGCTAAGTACTAGGCTAGTTTAACGTTAATTAGTATGGCACTCAACCAATTACACTAATTTAACACATGTCAGAACTAATACATATAAAATAAAATCTTTATGTTAACAATACTTATGTCAGAAGAAAAATAATAATGCTATTTTCATCGCATATCATGTTAGAGAGCGAAGAACATCTACAATGATTCAATTAAAGTGTTTCCGTGAAGACAGATTTAGGAGTGAAGATAAAATTAAGTTCCAATAGAATATATTTATTACCTCGGAACACGAGTGTAAATATAAAATACGGGGTATTGGCAATGCTGAGAAATTAAATTTTATGCGATATAAACTAAAATAAGTTATTTTGGGCCATCTCAAAATTACAAGTTTTTAAATAACAGTAGTTTTTATTTGTTAGTTTAGTAGTTTTCTTTAACTAGTATGTTTAATTTCACGGCTAAGACGGCTGACTCTATTAAAATGTAAGAAATATTAAAATAAACTTCTATCCCGTATGTATGTATTAATTTTTTGTGTGTGTTCAAGGGGATTCGAGAATGGTTTAGATTCACAATTGGTGCACTGGAAAATGTTTTTTTAAACATGATTTTAGTATTAGTCGTTCAATGACGTGAAGTAATTTACATGGAGTCGCGTCACTTTGACATTTCATGTGGCAGAACAACGTTTGCAGGGTCAGCTAGTATTATTGTAAAAATGATTCTAATACGAATAAATAAGCCGTTGGTAAAATTAAAAAATAAATTCGTTTAGCTAAATGCAAAATTCGCACGCTGCTTGTGCCGCCGCTGCGGACGGTACCCGGCGCGCCGTGCGTCGCGCTATTTCTAGCCGCGCCCGCCCAGCCAAGTTTATTGACTCGGCACCACTATTCTATGCCGGCATTCTAACACTCTAGCACCTTTCAGTTTCACCTCAACACTTCAGGATTCGAACCCGATACGAAATCTGTAGAAACTGTCTAGGTATCAGCCACAGGTGACCAAACAAACATTTTCATGGTAGAGGAACAAAATTGTATAAGATTACGGCCGATCCACGCCCTACGTGATATCATGCGCTATCACTCTACCACCATCTTTTTGACACCTGTCATGGCGGGCAATATATGAGTGGTGCTACAAGCTGGGCTATGAAAAATAAATATTACGTGGCTTGGTGCAAACATTGTTAACGCTGGCGCTAGCGTATCTCAACACATAATTACTATAATAATGTTTGAATTAGAAAATCTTTGATCTCAAAATGTTTTTGCGAACTAACCTGGAGAGTATTGCCGTCGCTGGTTGAACTAAACACTGGTAAAGACGCTGTCTGACTTATATTGTTATTTGGAAATTGGGTTGTAGGGAGAACTGTACTTTGCTGTACTGCCTATAGTAGTACCATTCCATTTCTGCTGTATAATTGTTTTAAATAAATTGGGTTATACTCCAGTGTTACCTTTTAGTAACAAGACCACAGAAAATGAGTCCGAAATAAATGATTGTTTACCTTAAGTTTAGTATTGTTTTAAATAAAAACTGTGTAAGCGTTTAATATAAGTATTATCTATACCTAACTGCACCAAAAATTTATCAACAGGTAAATTATATATTTGGGTAGGTATATAAGTATCCCTATTCATAGTTATTCTTTTCAGTTAGTTTTTACCTGCCACGAGCAAATTTTCTATGTCCACCCAGCCCAGGGTTGGCTGGTAGAAAATGCCATTTGACATTATGTTGGCCTGTAAGGTGACATGAAAATTAAAATAAATATTCTAAACACATTCTCAATTCAACTTTTCTCTGTTTTATTAGTTTTATGAAAGCTTTGAATACAGTATGATATTTAATGAAACTCGGTATGTAGGTACAAAATGTACATACAAATATAACGTGAAATTCCCCAATTTTGATGTCACTGACATGGCCTTAAAAATCGCTTATAACTCATATTTAGACAAGTAACGTGCCTATTTTGTTAGAATTCATCTACACAAAGTATAAGTAACCAATGATCTAAAAAATTTGTAAGTATCCTGTACAATTAAAATTGTTTTGGTATAAGTAGGTAGTACACTACTTTCGCTAACCGACATAAACACCTTTCGACCGAAGCCCAAATTGTCACATTGCATGATTACACGACACACGTACGCCATTCCACTAATGACGGTGTAACTTAATCATTACTGCAGTTTCGAAATATCTTCCCTTAAGGTCACTACCATTCATTAGTGGCGACCGTTGTCGATAAGTTGGTTTGCCGCTCAAAGTCGAAAGCATAATTGTTTTATCTATAGTTAATAATTATTAATTCGATCGATGGCCTGCTGTCCAAATGAACAGTCAATCGATAAATTTGTTAAGCTGGGCTCACATTGTTGATATCTTTTCAAAACAAAAGTAGATAGACCTAAGTATTGTATGATTTCTATGAAGCTGAAGTAGCTACATACTATTTTCAGAATAGTTTTGTATATATGTATTTACAAACTATTCTATAATAAATAGATAGAATAGAAAATAGTATTTTGTACCTATGTTTAGTAGGTATAATTTAAAGTCTAAAATATTTCATTCTTTTGAAATTATCAATCCAAGTTTTACTTTGTAACGAGTAACTTTTCTAAATTCGGGCTATAAATGCAAAAATAATCAGCTAAATCTGAATCGTTACAGACTGACTCGTCGACAGATTAGCGCGATCAATCGAACAATTCAACTCTTCAACATAATATTACACTCGTAAAGTACACACTAGTGGTCGTCGAGTGAGTTAATTTATGTATTTTTGATACATATTGTCAGACCAACAAAAAAAGTTCTGAGTTCATATTAAATAATTTTTGTTAGGCTTTGTTGGACATAGATGTGACTGTTTGATATTTTATGTGTAATAAATTCAGTCTAAAAAAAAATTAATATGAGTTACTCGTCTCTCAGCTTGCCTTGCCGCATCTTTAAAATAGATTAAACTATTTTGCTGCAAAAAAAAACCAATAAATTAATTATTGTTAATTACCTACCTATTCTAAAATTATGCACTACATGTTTATATAAACTTTAATTATGCCAAATTATCCGCGGGATTATTTCCAAAAAGGTTTACAAACATTTCATTTCACTTAACAATGTATAAACAGTGTCGTGGGCAAATAAGTTGGGCGAGCACCGTGCATTCGGCGCCGAACATTCAGTGCTCGCGAGCAGCCGCGAGTGAGGGCCGAGTGCGCAAATTCGCGCAACGGCCGGCGCGTGCGCAGCTGCCAGCGCATCTGCCGCGGAGATCGCGTTTTTTACCTTTAATTCGTTTGTTTTGCCCTTGAGCCGCGCAAGGTGTCTGCTTCGGTGTCTGGCGTAGTACGACGCGTGAGGCCGCTTGATTTTCGAATCTCACTCGTACTCGAAAATCGACAATGCGCAGGAAACGAATAGCTAGCTAGCATGCTGTTACTATTTTTCAAATACACTTAAGCGACTTTTCTAGCGTGTGACCGATTGAATTTTCTCTGGCGGCGATATAATGTGTTTAAAAGAATATGTCAGGCGTTTTTTTAAATCGACACGTACGCATAAAATACTCTAAATTCGTATAAATATTTAAAGATTTTCGGTGAAATAAAAGAGTCGATTAATTCGCTTATTTAAATTTATCTTTTGTTGACTTAAACACGTGACAAAGTAAAAGTTGTACAGAACTGCAGCTAACAGTTGACTTTACAATAATTAAATCTACATATTATATTTTCACTATCGCTTTAAGGTTACCAGACTACCTACAACTAAGGAAACTGACATTCCGGATTGGTGGAGAGATTGGCCAATCCGAAGGACGGATTTGAATATCCAGGTCACGCAAGGCCTGTGATAAGAGAAATCTCGTTCTATTGATAACCCGAGTGACTATTTACTTACTTCATTATTGCCTATATTAAAGCTTACCCAAATAGCAAATAGATAAACCTATTTTAGTTATAGAGTACCTAGTTATGTTATAATAATAAAAGTGATATAACACTTTATAGTTTATTGAGTAGTTATAATAAGGGGGATCTATAACTAAACAAGAAATTAGGATGTACAAGGTATTAGTCTACTTTGCTTGCTACGATGCCTGTATAGCGCGAGCGGCGAGACCACAAAAAAGATATAGCGGAAGCGATTTTTGTAGATTAGTAAAAAAGTTCGTAGGTATACTTTTTTTTAAATATTGCATTGTCATCATCGGTCCTTGATAAGTGTGCAAAATTTCAAATTAATCAAACGTTTTGAACTGGGCGAAAATCACATTCAAAGATTCTGTTTTTTTTTTCATTTTTTAACTACTGTTTATATATTTATTTTATTTTGCTTGTTTTCTATATATGCAATTATTATTTTTTAGCATATTTTAACTTATTATTATAAACACTAAGTCTAAATAATTAAGTATGTAAAATTAAAATCATGTATAGTGTGTATAAATGTATATTTAATATAATTTTGGATAAAATTGTGCTGTCCTCCTCCTATCCTCCACGGGCCGCACTGAAAATCAGCATCATGGTTCCTTTTTGTTCCATGACAATTATGCTGAATGTGGACCCACTTTGCTCTTTTTTTTTGTTTTTTAGATTTTCTTAGTTCAATGTTCAATGTTGTGTTGTAGTAAGAGCAAATAAACTTTCTTTATTTCTTTCAGTTACATAGGTACATACTTTCATACATACAAATGAAGCCAATAAAAGCGTGTCATAATGTTGCTATTTACACATTTTCCACATTATGCGAAGCCTTCTGAGGTTTCCGGTTCCACCTTTTTAAAGGCGACCTTAGTTCTCAAGGTTAACAATGCATCTGTGATCGACTTTGACAGTTGACAGGTCTGTCACAGTTGTCATGGGTGACAGAGGATTGGACGGTAGGTACTTCATGTTATTTTACGTGTATATCCATGTAAAATGATGAAAGATGAGTGAAAGTACTACCTACAACATGCTTTAACTTACTAGTCTTTATACTCGTAGATTGAGAATTAGTTTATGTTGTGGGTAGGTATAATAAAAATACTACTTCTTGTATAAATACTAACGCCCGCGAGCTCTCGCCACTACGACCACAACACATTTACACTAAGTGAGTTAGTTAGTTAGTCAGTGTTAACAACCGCTGCAAGCGGTTTTTGTCCACTATTGTTCGTCTGTTCCCACGCTCTACGCAATACACATAAAATCTGTTCTAATGTTAATATTAATTTTATGTAATTTTTTTTCCTCGATGTGGCAAAGAAAATATGTCATGAAGATTAAATACAGAATAACAGTTGTGTTATATAATGATGTGATTCTCAATAGACATAAGTAACTGCTAAATAATGAATAAATAATTCCCATAACTGAGCATCGTGGTGGATTGAGTATAATCCAGACCGTATTTTTGTAGTTCATAATACAAAATTATCTAACTACTCTTCAAGCCCCAACTGTCTACAGACTGCCTCTCAAACTGACACAGCAAACTGGTGAATTATGTTTTAACAGCGGGAAAATCTCGATAGGAAGCCTATAATGTGTGCTTATGATTATGGAGGAAACTTTATTTTTTCTTGTAAATTTTTCGTGTATAGTATTTGTACATCACTAGCAGGCTGTCTATACAAAATGGTTTGCCGGACAGAAAAAACTTCAGTAGGAAAAAATTCAGTTTGAATACATATTAATGGACTAAACTTGAAGGAAACCATCGCAGTGATTGACATGATGGTGTTGCGGGAAAAGCTTTTGGTTGTGGACTTATGGGAAGAAAAAAAAAAGCTTTCTCTATGAGAATATTGCGCAGGCGCAACCGAATGGTATACTGGACAGAAAACCTCAGCAGGAACACTTCGAAATTTAAACGCACTTATGATTGTAGATGAAACTTCATCTTTGTTTGAAAGTTCACGTTTCCAAAGAGTATCTGCAGCTCAGTGGCTCAGTGGCTGCCAATACAGAAGCTAGGTCAAGGGCGGTCTACGGTGCCAACTCGGCTCGTTAATGGCGTATTTTAGTTTTAAATCACCGAAAAACACGCGAAATAGCCGATAGGCGCGCCTAAAAGAATGATGTTAGTATAACAATGTCCGACACATTGTTGCGTGTCAAACAAATAGGGTGCGGGAAAACAATTAGGTACTCATTATGCGTGTGGTTCAGATAAGGGCTGAATTAGGTAACTACTCACCTATGGCTTATGTATAGCGATAATATCTAGTCTAGACAAAAGCACTTCTGGTAAGTAAGTCATATGCGCTTGACTAACCAATACGTTTGATTCTTATGAAAGCCGTTTCCAGAAGATTAAAACACAAGCGTCGATCGAGTATGTAGTCGAAATGTATCATGATAAATTATATAAATAAAACTAGCTGACCCCGCAGACGTTGTTCTGCCATACGAAATGTCAAAGTGACGTGACTGATTTTGTGTGACTAGATTTGACATTACCATGCATTATTGTTTTATTAGAACAATATCTTATTTGTATTGAGATCCCTACCTGATAGTATCAGAAATACCTTATTTGTAGCGGCGAATAATACGTCAACGTTTACAATTGTTTATTTGTTGTTACAGTTATTAATTTATATATAATTGTTTATTTTGAGGAGAAAGACTATAAAGTAAATATAAGTACCACCACCAACTCAACCCATTCATTGTATTCATACTGTACTGTAACTGTACGTAAGTAGGTTACCTAGGAATCATAATAAAATATCTGTTCAATAATTTGTCAGTTATTGGTATGATTTAAGTATGTAGTTTTAATTTTGTAGAAAAGTCATACATACCCTTCGGGTATTTTTCGATATAAAATACAAGCGTTGTAACTATTATGTTAAGCTAATGTGAATATTATTGCGCATTAAGTATTACCTAATTAATTACGTACAAAATTTGCTTGTTGTTACTAGCTGTTGTGCTCGTTGTGATTTAATCTAGTCGCCATGATTTAGGTTTTCCATCAAAGTTCAGTGACCTACGTATTTAATGTCCATCGTAAACTGGGAGACTGATTAAAGACGCTCGTTCGCAGCGAGACGACCATGTGTTTGTTTTCCTCGAGGCGGTAATTCGACGCGACCCCCATTGGAACTGTTTTGATGTCGTTGATACACCGATATTGTGCAATCTGAAGGATGGATGTGTTCGCTGCGACCCATAGTCGTACTGCTGGGCACGGGTCTCTCCCACAGACACTGCGGGAGGACTAGAGCATACTCCACCACGCTGCTCCAATGCAGATTGGTGGAGGGGTTAGTGGACAACCCAGTGTCGAACGTTCTCAAGCCACCCGAAGGTCTTCGACAAGGCTTAACGACTGTTTCCAACATTGAAAATAACCGGGACCGACGGCTTTACGTGCCCTCCGAAGCACGGTAGCGTTCATGAAATTTTGCCACTAGCGGTCACTACGGTGGATGTGTGTAACTATGAATTAATGTACCTACCGATACTGGGCAAGCTTGAGAAGCATGGGATCGACTGTTCCACCACCGTCACCACTTTTCTTTATCCCACTGCTGGTCTCTGGTCTCTCAAATTGGGTAAGGCCATAGTGACCAAGGTCACCACGCTGGCCAAATGCAGATTGGCAAACTTTGAGAATATTATGGAGAATCGAGAATGTTATCTCAGGCATGCAGGTTTCCTCAGGATGTTTTATTTTACCCTTATAGTAGGTATGGTGGCACTGCTAATAAATACGAAATAAATACGAAGTTTAGGAATCACTAAGTTTAGGAATGTAAAATGACTCTCATTCGAATTTCATTATGAATACTACATCGAATTTCATTATGGTATTTCTTTTTACCGCACCAGAAATACCATTTCAGTCGACTCTAACTTCGCCGATATTTTATTTAAAGTGTGATTAAAGATAGAATTATTGATCGTAACGATTTTATCGGCGATCCATCATTTTGAATAAGATGTTTTATTGTAGCGAGTAGGCATTAAAGGAGCTGCTGATTTATGACTAATCTTTGATGGTGCGTGATTTGAATATTTAATTCTTCTATGATGTGATAGACTGATGCATAGATAAAGTAAGTGCTAATATAATAGTATAGTAAAGTAGTGCTAAACCACCCAATAACTTTATCGTAATAATATTTTAAGTATGGATGTCCATAAAGTCTGCTCCTAAGTGAGTAATGACGGCCGCACACACTTGATAAACTCGAGTGGTTGTGTTTATGACAGCTGGCCACTGAATCGAAGTAATACGAGTGTCGAGTGGGCTTTAAGTTGATTTAATGTGTGAATGAGATGGATGAAAGGATTTAAATTTATAAATACCTACTGTGAGATTTTCAGTATGGCTTGTAATATTATTAGGTATCTATCAGATTAAGCTATAGCAAGCTTCTTAGCTAAGAAATATAAAGCTGGTGTTTCTATAGCTCAACAAGCGAAGTTTAGATACTCGAAGTTCCGTACCTAGCTCAAGGGCGGCAGCGGATGGGTGGTGCTGCAAGCTCGTTTGCTATCCTGTATGCATAAAAAAAATAAAAATAGAAAAACCGATTAAAAAAAAACACAAATTGCTCATACCTACGTGAACTTTTATTCTACTTTCGGTTTTTATCATTCAGGGTATACCTATGCAAATAGTAGAATGTAGTGAATTTAATTTGATTTGACTGAGTTTAGTCACAAATCACATTAAAAGTACCTATCTACCATACGTATCTACCAATAAAATGTGAGTTTATATTATAAAAATATATACTTATTACGTAATTAATATATTCTAACAGCGATCCCCAAATCCCATTAAAAGTGAACTGAGAACATAAAAATAGACCAATGATTAACCTATATTTAGTAAGCAAATCTGACTATTACATTTTATAGCGGGTCCGAAATAGTGATGTTGGGACATTTTATCGATATCTTGCAACGATATCTTGTAGTGTCAAATTGGCATATTTAATTAGTTTTTTACTACGCATGATATAATTGGTCTAGTGGTCGCAAGCGCGACTGCTAAGCTAATGGCCCTGCGTTCGATCCCCAGCTCGGGCAACAACTATTGGGTTTTTCGAACATGAAATCCCCGGTAGCTGTTCGGAGTCTGGACCTAGGACCCGATTCTCTTACCATCAATCATCTTCACCAACATCCATCATCATCATAGATGGTCAATCGTCATCGGCGTCATCACTGTCATCATCATAACAAATCATCATCCGTATCATCACCATCGTTACCAGAAGATTTAATTTATCAACTATTATAACATCTTATATCCCCAATATAACATCTTGCTAATAATAGTTAACAAAAGAAAAAACAATGTTCCATTGATTAGAAAAGTGATCACGACCGGTCCTTACTACTTAAACGTGACATTCCGAGACTAAGAAAATTTGGTATCTACGATGTCTATAATTACTATTTATAATTAGTGTACGCGCTCATGAAATTGGTAGCATAAATACTATGTGGCTTACTGACTATAAATCTTTCTTTATCCGACCTTTGGGCACGGGTCTCCTCTCATGGGACGGGTTAGACTACCACCACATTGGCGTCTTAGCAGATACCACACGTCTTAGAGAATACTATGGATAACTTTCAGGCATGTAAGTAGGTTTCCTCACGATGTTTCCTTCCTTACCTCATAGTGACACAAGTGTGAATTGTGTTATACGACACAATCCGTTACTACCGGCAGCGTCTTATCCGCTGGTATGACTCACTCGAGAACATCTAATTTCATAACACGGTGAATATTGCAACAGGAAAATTTTGTTGGAAAGCTTCCAATATCACTTGAATGCAAATAATGTTGTATTGTTGGTTTACAACTAAAATACAAGCATAAGGTTCAACGTGTTTGGAGAGTGCTTGGTTATGAACAGATTGGGACCGTTTAATTTTTTAAACCCATAGAACCTCCCTAAAAAAATTAAGTATTCATTTAGTTAACTGGTGCAAATTATTGGTCAAAATATATAAATACCCAAGTGAGTATTTTAAAACTGAATCTGGACTTCAAAGTTTGTTTAACATAACGTTAAAAAATAGGCAGTCAGAATTGTTAAAATTTCGATTTATATATAAAACTGCTTAGTAAAGATTTACCAATAAGTACAACTATTGATGTCGACATATTTTAAAGACATGTTTAAAGTCAAGTTTTATATAGATAAAATACAGAAGGTACTATAAGTGTCTCATCAAGTCAAGATGCGCTCAGAAACCTAGTCACAGACGTAAATAAATCCATATAAATTAGGCTACCAACACCTTTGCCTCAGCCTTCACTGAACCACGATAGATATTTACCGCGCGTGCTTCATTACCATATAAAACATCTGATCGGCGACAGCTACTCTAAGTAGTTGTCTTACAATGGACTAGCAGCGACTAAATTAACACTATGGGTACGGGAGTATAATGTATATGATGACTTAATGACTTTTTTTCGAGGGGGAAATCTTTCGAAGATCCACGACCACTCTGGGGGAAGAGGCCGGGGTATATCGAATTATTACTCATTAAACCCCCCTCGGCAGCCTTTAAGCAAATGGGAGGGGGGGGGGGACCGGGATATCCTACGGAACGAACCCTTACGCAAAGCCCTCATCCCGACTTGATGAAATACTTCTCAATCAACACAAAAATAAATACATAGGATAGAGAGTAAACTAACCACTTCCACTACCATCATCACCAATATTTACTTTGTTCCACTGTTGGGCTCTGATCTCTTCTCGGAATGGAAGGGGCTAGGCCATGGTCCACAACGCTGGCCAAATACAAATTGGCAGAATTCACATGAATTTCAGAACATTATGGGGAATTTTCAGTAATGCAGTTGTCTTTACGATGTTGTTGAACTTGGACGATAGCTACTATAACCTTCAATGGTTATTGAAGGCTAAAGTGGGCTGGCACCGCTGTAAGCCAAGTATAGATTAACTGGACACGGTGCGACAAGTCTTTACTATCAAGAAGTAAGTATCGATAATTTTAAGTGTTTCAATTATTATAGTGCACATTAACTTATCGATAGATTGAAAAACTTGACACCTGAAGCAGGTGGCGCTGGCAGTCGTTTTATTAAATAAAGGCAAATATGTAAGAAGTGGTAATGGAAATTTAATGTTAGGTCATTTTGTCATTAACATAAGTTATAAGACATCACGTTCACGTAAATATTTAAAATTTATAAGTTTCATAGATAAACTCTAATGTTATGATACCATGCGTATGGTGTCATTGCATCTACAATATTTTAGATGTGGAAAAGTATTTTGAAATTCAGACGAATAGTGGTCGATTAATATAATGGAATATTGTTCGAATTTCAATCTAGAAAAACAAATAACGTAACTGTTTAAAAAAGCAATTTTAACAAAAAAGTAGAAATATGTCGATTGTTAGTAGAAATATGTTGAACCAGTTGAAAATGTCAAATCAACGTAGTTTTTTTTTAACAACATGAGGAAAACTTACAATTCGCCTTAATGTAGCTTGTCAGTATATCCAGGTTAACCCCAAACAGAGCGGTGGGTTAATCTACGAACCAAAACTAGATTGTAAAATAGAAGTATATTTTTACCGGAAACGCTTAAAGCGTTACATCGTCACTAATGAATGGCGCTAGAAGTTAATTCTTTATTCTTGCATGATAATATTGTTTTGTATATGGATCTAAGTGGTAATGGTTATTCAACGTACTTATTACTTAAGCAGGAAGTGTATGAAAGAAGAATTTATTTGATTTTAATATTGTTTGTAACTCCCCAGAATTTTTTGGCAATTTCAGCTTATTATTTTTTGAATAAGCAGTCGCTAATGTAGCGTCCATAGCCCAATGGGTAGCGTCCATAGCCCAATGGCTCGGTTCGATTCAATGTGATCGAAAGAGTTAAGCAACGACGGGCCCGGTCGGTTTGTGGATGGGTGACCGCTAGTGGCAAAAATTTCATGGATGCTACCGTGCTTCGGAGGGCACGTAAAGCCGTCGGTCCCGGTTGTTTTCAATGTTGGAAACAGTCGTTAAGCCTTGTCGAAGACCTTCGGGTGGCTTGAGTACATTCGACACTGGGTTGGCCACTAACCCCTCCACCAATCCGCATTGGAGCAGCGTGGTGGAGTATGCTCTAGACCTCCAGCAGCTGCGTCTGTGGGGGAGACCCGTGCCCAGCAGTGGGACATCTATGGGTCGCAGCGGAATGTATGCATGAAAATGATTTTTTTTTAAATAATCTCTCAAACATCAATATTTTCCCATTACTACCTTTAATATGTAAACCTTCGAATAGACCGAAGTAGAGGCTCGTATTGTTGTGGGCCAAGACTCATTTTAGGTCATCGTTCCATCCCATTAACCCTTAATAAATAAATAGAAGAGGATGCGATCAATACCAATCTTACCGTAGTAGTCATATTAATTGCCAGCAAAATTTAGCATCTAATCTATACTGTACAAGTAGTCTAAATAAACCAATTGAGACGAATGGACGTGTCTTCTTTATTCGCCATCACCTGCCTCACTCAATAACGACCGTAATAGGATACATACTTATTACCAGCGATAGAAGACATCTTGTTACTAATAAATATACTACATATCACTAGTTAAAGTCGGAAGCTTCCGTTTGAATAAATCAAACTACGCCATAATGTGCCAGACAGCAATGGTGAAGGAAAACATCATAAGGCCATGAGGCCACCATTTTAACTGAATCGTTCGAGGTAAATCACGAACCTCAATCTTTGCGAGGAACGCGAATCACGAGCGAGTTGTAAACTAAACATACTCCCTATTGGGTCTAATTCTAATGCCTGGTTATAGGAAACATAAATTCTATTAAAATGCATAAAAATATATAAGCTAAAATATTCCGACGAATATTTTAGCTTATGTAGCTATTTTTTAAATGCATTTTTCTTAATGTAGCAAAATGTAGTTCTGTGATTTTCTGTGGTTAACTTTATTAACTACGAATGGAGCCAAAACCTATCAATGAGTTTGTCGCATCATAGAATCTTGCACTAACTTTTATTTTTCTAAGAAGTTATTATTTGGAGCGAAGGGGTGCGGGCCGTAAAGCCCACAAGCCACTGCGACCTAGAAAGATCTAGTGTAGCTAAATAAGAAGTTAGCTTCGAATGAAAGACATAAAATAAAAAAACTGCTTTCCATCAATATGAAGGAATGATCATGAAATAAAAGATAATAATTATGTGACAAACAAATTAAAGTTTCCACACTTTAATGAAAAATACATAGTCATAATTTAAATGTTCACTTGTGTTTTACAAGTTTATTTTTTCAATAGGTTCACAGACCCAGGTCAGACGATATTTTTTCCGTGTATTTTTTTAACTCGAAACTAGCATGAGAACGGCATGAGAACGAAATCGATAGTCGATTCAACGAAGCGTGGCGCATCACTTTTTGCGCGCGTTTATCGAACCACTGAGGATCTGTTAAAAGAATAATTCTGTTTGTATTTCAAAGTGGAACTAATAGTGAAGTTACTATGCAATTGTTCTTGAGTTTGTCATAGATTTTTTAAGATCATTGTACTCAGACTTATAACGTCTAAATAAAGTGGCGATTACGGTTACTGCATTCACAAAATTTTTATTGTACCTACCAGTTCTTCTTTGAGTGAATGTTTGAAATGTAATAGATATTTTTTCTTGGCATTTATCTCATTTTAATATAGAAATTTCATTCATAAGCTTTTTAAACGTTTTCAAGATTTTTTCCTTAAGATTTTATAGTTTACTTTAGAAAATTGTAATGATTTTAAGTTTCTTTGCTTAAGATTTTACATGTTTCCTGAAACTTTATAGGAAGAAAAAAATTAATTGTTGAAGACCTTAAAATTTTTTTGTATCTCCGATTTAAAAACACACATGAATGAGGCTTTTATATGCTATCATATTAAAAAATTCTGACATTATAATAGTAATATATATACAAAAAGCCATGTAAAGCTTATTTCCCAATTAATCAAGTTCATACGAATTTGTTTCAAAGTCAGTCTGCAGTTGAACTTCACACATTGGACCAAAAGTGACTTAAAAAAGCGTTGAATTGACCGACCGTTGGCAGCACTTTGACAGCGGTAACAATAGCCCTTTTACTTACTCAGCTACAAGCTACATACGAGCTATTTAGCCAGTGAGTTGTTAATGTAATAATAGAACTCTCGCGGTGCGCTAGTAAATTTTCTGCGCATACCTATATTTATAGTAACACACAAGATCGAACTCATTACTTACTAGTAACTGATTCGCGCCTTTGATACATGATTTTTGCGTCAAGCAAGATAAAAGTACACGGAACTTTGAGTCAACAACAACGCGCCTGTATATCTTCGAAGGGCTAGGCAGAGGTGCAGTATTGTAGGTACTTATACCAGCTTGTTTTTTTTTAATGGATACAAGATAGCACACGAGCTTGCAGCACCACCCATCCGCTGCCGCCCATGACAACTGTGACTGACTTTGAACAAGACTCAATAAGGGACTGGGATGGTTAGTCCAATTAGTTGAGAGAGTTAATAAGAACACTAGTTGGTCAGTTCGTTAGTATTGTCATACACATAGTATTATTAGTAGGTATTGTCATACACATTTTTCCAGACACCGAGCTGATATTGGAAATTTCAAAACAGAAAATCAATACATATAATACTCTGCCCGATCCGGGAATCGAACCCGGAAAATTGTAGGATACAGTCGGGTAATATGACCATGACCATTTCATTCTATGTTCAGTCATGCTTGCACACTGAGGCTGGTACTCAAACCCATACACCATTGGAGAAGTATGATGAAGTGCTCAACCCGTCTCAGTTGCTTTAAAAAGCACACAGCTTTGGGCTTTTGTTCGAGTATGACCAGAGTTAAAATATTTCTATCAAACTCAATCTAGTAGTAGGTGCGTCCATACCCCAATGAATCGAGTCGATTCAATATGATCGAAATAGTTAAGCAACGACGGGCGCAGACATTCGACACTGGGTTGGCCACTAACCCCTCCACCAATCCGCATTAGAGCAGCGTGGTGGAGTATGCTCTAGACCTCCCGCAGCTGTGTCTGTGGGGGAGACCCGTGCCCAGCAGTGGAACGTGTATGGGTCGCAGCGAAACTCAATCTAACCAGTTTGCAAGATTCGTCTAGAGCTTATAATGTTGCACATTATAAGCTAAGTGTACATAATTATTTAAAAAAAAGAATAAGATGTTATTTTTATTTCCGTACACTAAACATGTACTGTAGTTTTATAGCGAACAATATTCTAGCAAGCTATACGACTACAACCTTACGAAAAATTGAAGCGAAAGACTACTTTGTTTTTTTGTCTTTTATAAAACTACCTACTTTAACTTAAAACCTTGTCGGCAAATATTATAAAATTGCATCGTATTTTCTCTGTAAGTGATTCTTTTGAGTAAAATATCTTAAACCGTAAACCGTAACGTAACATTGTGAACGTTAACACGGGCAGGAGGTCAGTTTAAATAAATATCGGGAGAAAATTACCCATATTATTGTTGCAGGTGCTGAATCGGCAACACTAGGCGAGAAGATAATAAGGGGTTATTTTGTGTGATATATCGTGTAGCAGATTAACAAGTCAAGGCTTGGGAGAGGATAAAGCGTCGATAGGAGTATCGACGCCTGTGTTAATGTGTTTTTGAATGAGCTACTACTTGTGAGACTACCGAGTACTTACAAGTCTCCACGTGGATTATTCCTAACTCATTTTTTTTTGTTTCTAATTACGAGCTCATGTCTGTCAGAAAGTTTGCTTGACAAAGAAAACTGATTTAAATGAATAAATGACAATTGTGCTACTAGGAGTTTTGGCCTTAACATATCGAGCGTTGGATTTTCAGAGGGCACGGAACAGTCACTTGGCACAAATGCTTACTGCACATTACTGTTTCAGAGAATAATTGTACCGGGCTAAAAGACGGGAAGAAACACTTGCCTGTCAAGGACGCGCCTGTAGATACGGCGCACCATACTCATGATTACGCACAACGTCATACGTGGCGCTGACCTGCGCGTTAATTCTATGCTGGCCAGTGATAGATGCTAGCAAGCTATGACCAAGATCGGGCAAGAGAGAAGGGAAGAAGACGGCGGTATGCGCGTCACAGACGAGCATAGATAGTAGCTGCAAGTCGTGTCACGGTAGTAATGCGCAAGCGATCTCGTGGCGTCTCATACCGAGGATGCCGCAGAGATTTAGTGGGTATTTTGCTGACTCCACATACCCTTCTGTTTCCATTTTCTACCGAAACAGGCAGATTGCGCAAACGCATTTCCCAGCGAAAAAAAATCTTCTCAATAGAATCAACTTTGTGAGCCAGCGCTAGATAAAAAATGGAATGTCGCTTATTAATTGTATTACATAAAAATACAATATTATAACAAAAAATAAATAAATCTTAAATAACAATATAACAGTAGCAAGCCGCAAGGCTAAACGCGTTTCTAATACATATATCTAATACAGTGTACCTAAGAAGGTTTAAACAAACAAAATTTATAACATTTACTGACCTGTGTGACTGTATAACAATTTACATCTTATCGCCGATATCCTTTTCGGATGATAGTTGACCACATAAATTAACCTTCAGGTAAATAGATTTAGTTGCTGCGTAAAATTAACCGACATATATAATAATACTAGTGGACGCCCGCAGATTCGCTCGCGTGGAATTTGACGAAATAGTTTCGTTTACACCTAGTAATATTATATAGCCTATGTCACTCATAAAGATGCAGCTTTCTAACGGTGAAAGAATTTTTGAAATCGCTCCAGTAGTTTTTGTGTGAAATCATTACAAACACATGTTTCCTCTTTATAATATTAGTATAAACTAGTGGACGCCCGCAGCTTCGTTCGCGTGCAATTAGACATAATAATAGATTATAGAGATACTTAATAATAGACTCTTAACGCTCTTAACTCTTAACTTTAGCTCCACAAATTTTTAAATCTATATATCGTCGGTTAAATAGAAAAATGACGTTATTCAAAAACAGTAAATTTTACAATACAAGCATTTAAAGTTTTTAATTTTATTAAATTTCATTTTTCTTTTTAAGTTTTATATTTACATGTAAGTGTTATATATCATTTTAAAGGTATTAACATGAAGATTAATATGCTGTATTTATTTTAATCGAATTATAAAAAAGGAGGCTTTTCTAGTAAGAAATGACATTTTTCTACATAATTAAAAAAAAAATGTGGCACGTATTTTTTAAAAAATTTAACACAAAAATGGAAAAAATATGGTTTTTTTAAGTACAACGTATTTATAAATCGAGGTATTAATAGTATGGTACATCAACTTAAAATTATATGAATTAATAATCATAAACAAACCTCTATATTAAAAGTAACCCCTACTTATTACACAAATCAATGGCAACAATATTGAGGTCACTGAGTTTGAATTTAAATCTACCCATATTTTTTTTTATTTAAAGAATATTTGTATGTTAAAGTAGCAATGGGCAGGCGACGTCGTTCGCAGTATTGATAACCCATCCGTGGGGAAGAAAAGTCCTCGAAAGGAGACCTCCACTTGGAAAAAGGAGGACAGGTCGCCCTTCGACAAGGTGGACGGACGACCTGAAGAAGACGGTGGGAAACCGCTGGATTCAGAAGGCACAGGAGCGTTTGGAGTGGCATAGTTTAGGGGAGGCCTATGTCCAGTAGTGGACCACTAAAGGCTTATGATTATAATAAGAATATTAAGAAATTGAAGGCGTTCTTTTCTTATCTAATTTTTTTATTATTATTCGTTAAGTATTACAATTATTTTGACTTGCTGTATTTTCTTGGCCATTCATTTTAGTGCTTTTATCTCCCGAAGATGTTGGTGACATAGCAAGATCTCCACGTAGTAGAAAATCGGGGTCATTTACGACATTGTCAGACGAAAAGTCCTTTTGGCTATTAGGTATGGAGTTGAAGGAACTATTGTCACCTTCCTCAGAATCTGATTCGACTCCGGCTCGACGTCGATAATCTCACACATTGTAGATACTTTTTTTGGTGGGTTCTTTCTCTTAATAGCTGAGTTATGGGCTTGAAAATCTAGACCTGGCTCTGTATTAACTGCTTTCATAAAATCAGTAGGTCGTCAGGTAGTCGTAGTCAGGTATGCCAATTAGTGGATCTTTATTTAACTTTAACGGAACCAAATTAAGCTCCACTGGATTCCCCATAGAAAAAAACCTTATACATAATTTTTTTTTCACTATGCTTCATCCTAAACAATTTTTTACATAAAACTTTTCATTCTAAAGGTTAAATCAAAATATTTGTATTTCATTCGATTAAATTGATTTTGTACTGAAAGTACGTTAAAAGTAGTACGTTAAAAGTAGTACGTTAAAATGTAGTATTTTTAAAAGAAAAACATCATAATTAAAAAAAAATTCATACAATAAATAAATAGCACAGTCATATAGGAAATTGTTACAACAAAAACTTTATAGAAAAATGTCATATGTACAAATAAGTCTTGTATCAATAACTTAATTTCACAAAAAAACAGTCATATTTAAAAAAATGACATTTATCTATAAAAGTTATAAACACAATCGCAGTAAATTTTTAAAGAACAAACGTAATTTCTCGAAAAAATACGTTTTTCTATTAATTTTTCTTACCTTTTACAATCGTATACAGAAACTATTTCGAGAAATATCATCTTTCTAAAAAAATCCCCATGCATTCAGTTTCGTGGCTGGGTTTCAAATGGCAGAGTGACGGTTATCTACAGTAATTAAGGCGGAAGACCACAAAATACCGAAATGACACTTGTGACATCTAGTGAGCTTGGCGTGTAATTTTATAAAGTGTCTTTTATCCATATAAAAGAAATGTTAATAACAGGCTCTTTTTAGGAATAACCTCACTTTACGAAAATTTTGAAAAATGTCATTTTTCCATTTAGTCGACGATATATAAAAGGAGAAGGTGACTGACTGACTGACTGACTGACATATCAACGCAGGGCTAGATAATATAAGGGTTAGAAACTTGAAATTTTGCACAGGGGTTCCTTTTATAACGTAGGGGAGCACTAAGAAAGGATTTTTGAAAATTCACCCCCTGGGGTGAAACCCCAGGGGGTGAATTTGTGTAAAACGGGGGTGCAAAGTTAGTATGAAACTTTGCCGTTTTTGAAGTTAGTGAATGTCTAATTCCACGCGAGCGAAGCTGCGCTAGTGTGATAATATGTGACGAAAGTTGCATGCATACCTATCTCTCTATACTGTGCCTATACCCTGCTGTTCACTCGTTGGCCTCCTGGTAAAATCATAGTGGATACAGTCCGAGTAGCAAAGTACGCAGCATACGGATCCGATCAAAACAGCCATTTGTTTTATAAATCCAGTTACATATTTATTACTTTCTGTATATAGCAAGCGTGGGCACCTGCCCACTGTGACGTACGGCTTGTGAATATGCCTTATATGAAACTAGGTGTATGTTTCCCACAGCCCGTAAGTTTTCCAGGCATTTTAAGGTTGGTACGTATACTAGAAGTTCTCGTGGTCACGCTGCGTGAGTCAATTTTGACCGAATATACATAGATTCCAGTTAATACATAAATTTCAGTCGAATGACTGTATTTGGATTGTATAGATATAGATTCATATCATAGATTCATATCTATGAAAATATATATATTCATATATATTTTATTTATTTATTTTATTGTCGCACCATGATCCTATCCCTTATACGAGTATATCTAGATATCCTATATCCTATACCCCCACGGGTATATGTAACTGACGTTTAAAAAAGTTTATCACTATTTTTAAAGTTTTTCTGACTACTAAAGCCTTTAAGTCTTTAATAAGTCCAGTTGGGTAAAAAGTCATCTGAAAACTAGGATTAAGTGACCTGAAGGATTGAAGGGGTGATCTTAATCGAGTTTGAGATACGTAGAACTCTAGCCATTTTTATAACTAACCTCTATCACGTGTTAGAGTCGCACAGTGGTTAGAGCTTTTTCACAATATCGTGTTCTGTAAAATAAGATGTCGCTGACTGGGCCATAAGCAACCTCTTATGAAAACCGTAACAGACCTTCAACAAGACTCGATAGGGATTGGGATGGTTAGTCTAGTTAGTAGGATGATAAATACAAACACTAGTTGGTCAGTTATGATAACAATCACACCAGAATTTGAACGGGCCCTACAGAGCACGTTACTTCACGGGAGCACGGATAAATCGACGCATTATAGTCATCACTCTGTTTTGATGTGATTTCGCTACTCGCTTCGCGGAATCGGCGCGCACAATACGTTGACCCAATTGTTTACATTCTGCGATCTGCCACGCGTATGAAAAACTTGTAAATTTATATATAAACTACGGCTTTTCAACAACTACACTAGATCCTGTACGGTGAGTGAGATAATCATCATCACAACTCTTTCTTTGTCCCACTGTTGGGCACAGGTCTCCTCTCAGAATGATAGGGATGAGGCCTTAGTCCAATTGCGGATTGGCAGACTTCACATTTCTACGAGAACTCACAGGCATGCAGGTTTTCTCACGATGTTTCCTTCACCGTTATAGCAAGTGATATTTAATTTCTTAAATCGCACATAACTTAGAAAAGTCATTGGTGCGTGCCGCTGGGGCTTGAACCCGGGCAGCTCGAATGAGAGGCGAGTACGATAGCCACCGGGCTGTCACCGCTTTGATGCAAGTGAGATTATATAGTTTAGTTTTAGCATGGCAAGTTAGGTTACCGAAATGAGCCTTAAGTAATAGCTTAGGTTATCCTAATTTAAAAAAAATTACATCGATATCAGCCAAATTATTTAACATTTAATAAATAGTACATAAATCAATTCCGTGCTCCTCCAAAACCTAGGAAAACTAATGTTTTGCACAATTTTCTGAATGCATTTATTTAGATATTTTGTATTCATTTAGTTTCTGGAAAATAACTTTGCCTAGTTGTTTATTTACTGTAAAAGAACAGTAAGACAATGTGAGGTATTTTACTCTACCAATCACTGAAGTAGCGTAGTCACTTCAGGGCTTAGCTCTGTTTAAATGTATCAAAGATGGCCGCTGAAGAGTTGTTTCCACTTCGCAGTACTACCCGAGCCTCGGCCAACAATGAAGCGACTTCCCAGTATCGCCTAGTACGTGCGAATTATCCATGTGTTTACTATCGCGGCTAGGGCGGTGTTTAGTCTGGTCGGGCAGACAGGAAGCCAGGCGCCATCGTATGAAAGCGCTGGTAGGGCGACGATGCCTGGCTATTCTACTTATCCTGCTTTTGCTACAGTTACACTTTTCTAGATGCAGTCGCGTCCATAGTCCAATCGCTGCGACCCATAGACGTCCCACTGCTGGGTCACGGGTCTCCCCCACAGACACAGCTGCGGGAGGTCTAGAGCATACACCACCACGCTGCTCTCACTCGTTACGTGTATAGGTTGTAGCACAATTTTTAAATCCCGCCGATATGCCTTTAGATATTTGTAGGATACGTATATCTTAAGGTGATACTTATATAGGTATATGTATACGAAATATATCGCATGCGAATGTCGATATAAACGTAGGAACTGTAATTGTAGGAATGGGAACATCAAAATCAACCTTAAACACTGCAGTTAACATTTATTAGACACACTAACGCCGGACGAAATTAGAATTCGAGTCAAGAGGACCACTAGTTACATAAGTCGCTGTAGTGAAATTAGATGGCAAACGAGCTTGCAGGACCACCCATCCGTGACAAATGTGACTAACTTTGAACAAGACTAAGATAGTGCGTAACTAACTGTCCTAGTGACCAGTTACTTCAGCTGGCAGAGAGAGTTAGTAAGAACATTAGTTGATCATTTAAATGGTCTTGGTCAAAGCAATTACTACTGAACTATTGGTAACACAAAACTATGGCATAGAAGCGAATCATTGACTGCAGCCCGTTCGTGTAAGCACTGTCAGTTCCACTGCGCGCTGGAGCGTACGCCGCCACACTGCTCCACTGGTGATTGCCGGATTAGTGACCGATCTGATGTACACTCAAGAATTTTATGCTTGCTTACCCTGCTTTAAACGATGAGAGATTCACTATCCTCATTCAGTTCCAGAAGTATCGTGTGTTGAAGAACAAAAGGAATTGCTATTGATAGCATTTCCGTGACTAGCTGACTTTTGTCCTTCGCGGACTCTCTTTTCTCGACTGGCCTTAAAATGTTGCTGAATAGGCCTTTATAGATGAAATATGCTTCAACATTGTCGTAAGCATCAACGTCTGTTCATAATTATTGTCCAAACATGGCGGGGCGCGAAGACAAGTAGTCTGACATAGATATAACATACAAGCGCGACGGATAAATGTGCTATGACCTGCCAACAAATGTCGCCCATTGATTTATCTTATCGCTTCAATACAAATTATGTTGTTATTTTATGACTTTAGTGTAAAGAATTAGATATGTAACTATACGCAAAATTCTATCTTCTGCAATAGGGAGTTGATTTACCTCTGCCCAAACCACAGCCTAGTTTTAAACTCCACCGAGTTCTTATCTCATGACTTTTTTTTAAATACGATCTGCAAGTATAACATGTATTTACAGAGACCTGCAACTTTCTCAAAGACAGTTTAAAAATAGAAAAAACCCACTAACTATTTCAGGGGAATTTTAACCCGGATCTAAATGAATGGGAAGCTAAATTTCAGCCACGGGGCTATCACGGCTCAGTCTACTTTTACTGTGGTATCCGGTATTACCATCATACAAATGAGTCGAGTGCAATCGCGTCATAAGAGCACGTTTTTCCTTCGCCGATCGCATATTTCCCATTTGAACACAATGACACGATGGAATTCTTATAAACTCCTATTTTGTTTGTAATTATTACTATGCTGTGTCCTTTTTTTAAATTGTATATGAATATGTCAATTTGTCACCCGTATAGAGCAGGTATAATATTTATGAGGTGTAACCAGTTATACAGTTGAGTAATACAGTTGAACACACTTCGTCACTTCGTCAGATGGATTTACGCAAAGATCACTTCTTTTTGATAACATATTGTAGATGCCTGTAGAGAGAGCTGTAGAGAATAGGTATATATTTTTATGAGCTTTTGAAAAATAAAATTACTCAAAATTAAATTAAATTAATCAAAAAATTTGCCTCGCTATACAGCGGGGAAATGCTGCCAGCGTTCTGGGTACAATGCCACAAGCTCTGTTTTTGGATGAAATATTTATTTTGTGATGAACTGTTTTTAAATATTTCTTTGTTTAGTGTCAGTTTAATTATGTACGCACTCAAAATTATTAAATCCGTTAGTTCCATAATTTTTACTTTTTATATTTTTTAATATTTACGCAAATTTCAGCTTAATAATTCCAAGGCCAAGGGTGCCCATTATAACTACAATCCATAGGATAACCTTATAATATCACCACGTTATAATAAAGCACCACTAACCATTTAAACGCTGGTTTGCCAAGCAGACCTGCGGCTATCGAGTATTCACGTATGTGATCAACGTGTGACAAGTGGTTTTTGTTCAACGCTGGCGACTGGCGTCCCTGACCGCATATCAAGTGCGGCCTGCATATGAGATTCTCTCGTAGGCTCCAAGATTTAACTCCGATTTATTGTATTAAGCCCACTAATTAGTATTCAGTCAATATGTAAACGTGTGAGTATTTACGATTTGTTTGCGATAGCCGCTATATCAGAACAATTCAACGTTTAATTCAACGGGCTAGTGCCTGACAAATGGCGGTGGTTAGCAATCAATTTCTTTGTTAACACTGCATTGTACCATTGAGTTTTCCAGTACATTTTACTACCACTAAATCCGGGCCTGTGCTTCACAAATTCTACTGATACTTTCTTGAAGGGTCACATGATGAGTAGTAAATGTAACAGTGGATAAATACATAGAGGAATACAGATAGAAAATATGGCAGGAATTTCCAAAAGGATGAAAGTAAAATGTGCTGAACAGATCTAGGCAGAGGGAACTGGATGGGCCACATAAAACTTGATCATAGTAGTTTTTTCTATGTATGTAGTTTACTTATAGGTAGTTTTGTTTCTATGGTGTTTTAGTAATATATTTAAATTGTGTAGTTATTGAAAATTCAGTAAAATAGAAAAAATAAGTTTACACCTCACAAGTCTCAGAAGCAATTGAACGATATTCGCCTTGCGCTAGATATATTTATGTAATTGTTTTTTTTTTTTACTAACGAATATTCACAACCAATGTAACGAAGGCGAACTGCCTTGCGCTAGTTACCCATATTCTTATTATGTTAAGCTAACTTGAAACAAATTCTATTGAACCAACTCGAAGAAGTTAATAATAAACACATGATAGGAGCTTCTCTGTTTGCACTTTAAAACCCACATTAAAACTTCTACAACTTTACAAAGCAGACCCAATTTTAATTTACGGCTATATAGAATTCCCCACCCGGCACTGAACCGGGGACCTCGTACGGTCCGCATACGGCCGGTTAATAATCGTTATAGCCAATATGGCGGTAACTTCTTTTTGTTGTCATGTCCTCCACCATACATATTTGCTCCCAGGCCCGTTACAGACCTACAATGCTGATTTGCGGTTGGTTCGTGGAAATTCAAGCCCTGTTGCTTATAGGTTTAGGGATGATTTAGCTGTATTGATGAAAGGGTTTCGGTAGAGCTAAGTGAACATGTTAGGTCCTTCGCGAGGTGCGCTTAATAGAATTCAAATGGCATAAAAGTAAATCAGATAAATCTAAAACGGTAGAAATATTCTTCATATACATTACTAGTGGACGCCCGCAGCTTCGCTCGCGTAGAATTAGACCCATTAACGACGTCTGCCCGCGTTCGAGTTGCCCACTTGACTTCAAAAACGGCAAAGTTTCATACTAACTTTGCACCCTCATTTTACCCCCTTAGGGTGTGAATTTTCAAAAATCCTTTCTTAGTGCTCCCCTACGTTATAAAAGGAACCCCTGTGCAAAATTTCAAGTTTCTAGCCCTTATAGTTTAGGCCCTGCGTTGATATGTCAGTCAGCCAGTCAGTCAGTCAGTCAGTCAGTCAGTCACCTTCTCATTTTATATATATAGATAAGTAGGTATTAGTTACTTAGATTTTCCTCATGTTTAGAATTGGTTAGGCGCAAGAAAGATCTTATGTAGTCACTAAGAATACAAAGGTTTACATATGTTCATTCGTCGGCGATTTGACCCCAGACAGACCCTCTCGAAAAAGACTAAGCAAGTGCAATAAAAAATCGTGATATTGAAATAATAGAAACAATCTTGCAGGTGGTAGAGCCTATTGGTTTCCGGTTACACTTCTTTAGAGGCGATTATCTTAGTCCTCAGGGTAGCAACACAACGAGACTCTTACTAACAATTACTAACAGGGCTATCACTAACACCAAATAACACAACTAACTATCACTAACAGTCCCTGTTTCTCATACCTACCCACTAACGAACTGAACAACTAAAGTTCTAATTAACTCTCTCAGCTAACTGGACTAGCCATCCCAGTCCCTATTTAAGTCTTGTTCAAAGACAGTCACAGTTGTCATGGGTAGCGGATGTGTGGTGCTGAAAGCTCGTTTGCTATCTTATATCCACAAAAATTTGATAGTTAAATAACTAATAAACACTTGGTTTATTTGTATACTAGAATGTACTTAGGAGAATGCCGTTTAATCTTGATATTGAAACTATTAACAGCGGTCTTGTTCAATCCAAGTTATTTGCGGCAAGGATCCTTTGTCGTTGTAAATAGTCCGTGACATAATCCCTTAGCGTTCTAGACTTGCGTTAGTCATTATGGCTTGATGGATTATCTATCGTTTCAAATATCACTGTGCCCTTTATTTCGATGACGTTTAATATAAATCAGAATTACCTATAAACAGCTATAACTGTCTCAAAGAGAAGTCTCCACAAATGATCCTAAAAATTTTGATAATGATGCTTTGTTCTCTCTTGGATAATGAAACCATGTCTTACTTTGTGGCACGAAGTTTTTCAAATACATCTCGCCTTTCTTTGAAGGGGGTCTCAAGATCGCTGTTTTTATTTAATTCAATATTTTACGATTTAAATAACCTAAATAGGGATTTTCATTATTTTTGAGAATTACAGTCAATTCAGCCAATCTGGATGTTAATATTATCTATTTAAGTTCCTATGTATTTAAAAATATTTATGCATGTATTATATCAGTCTCTGACGACCATAGTACAGCTCTGCCTAGTTTGGGGTCAGATGGCCGTGTAAAAAAAACAATTCAATCAAATTTACACTTTTCTTGCAGTTTATTCATCAGTAAATTGTACTGAAACACTTTAGGTACACTCGAACATCACATTAAATGGATGACGTAGATGTTGTGGTAGGCTTATACTATAAAAAGCGTAAGTACCTAATGGTCTGCATCACACCAATTTAGCTGTTAACGCCAATTGACGCGTCCAGTGACTTACAAGTTTACGTCTTTACCCAGACGATTCCTGCGGCTGGAATTAGACTCAGACGGCGTAACGCCACTCAACTATGTGTTTGATATGCATGTGGGTGAGATTAAAGTTGCTAAGAGGCATGTGGCAACTAACAAGCTAACAACCATGCCATGAAGAGTAACATCCTTAAAGACGAAGACTTTAGGAAGGTACCTAGTATTTTTACTCTTCAAAATTATTCCTTAGTTTTATAGCATATGATTGGACTCAGTAGAATTTCTTTGGAGATACCATGTCCATAACAGATTGATGTGCTTGTACGAGTACGTACGTACGTACGTAGTTGCAGAGATATGATATGAGGAAGACAGTGCAGACCGCTGCATTCGAAGGACAAAGGACTGGTCGAGGTGATCGACGTAAGAAAGGGGGTGCCTATGTCCAACAGTCGCATTAAAATTGATTATGGAAGTAATCAATAAGAGGGATAATGTATAGATGTCTGATTTATTTGTTTTACTATAGTGATTTTTAGATTTCAGACTTGACTTTTTAACGGGCCGTGATTAAAAGGTTAATTATAACAGCATTTCAGTATCGGTAATTTTTTCAACAATTCCGTTTTATTTCACCGAATTTCCACGAAAACCCACTATCGAATAGTTACACCGTCTATAAAACGAAACTTCAGACGTTTTTGTGGTAAAAAAAATCGTCCGATACCGCTCCGACGAGAGCTTTTTTCTTTAATATTGTCCGAAAGGAAGCGTCCCGTCGAGTGATAGGCGACACGTGGCCGCCGGCAGCGAAACGACGTAAGACACTCGAATGGGACAATGCAAAACACACTTTGGCGCTGAGACAGCAAGGTCGAGAGTGAATTGGCACGTCCACCGGTCTATGAACTCTTGAAAATAATATTTCAGCCCGCTCGTTACGTAACGCACGTATAATTAGAAGCCAGGACGCGGTAGGCGGCTGGAGATACTTTAGTGGCGCTTAGCATTCTGGGTTTCCTGAATAGACGAGGCGAGTCGTAGATTCGATTCCCGCAACTGACAGGAATTTCAGCTCGTTCCCACTCGGGTCCTGGTAGTTAATTGTTGGTAATTAAATATAACCGTATTATTTATCAAAAAATATTATCCGAACTTTGTAATAAATCTATATATATAAAAGGAGAAGGTGACTGACTGACTGACTGACTGACATATCAACGCAGGGCCTAAGCTATAAGGGCTAGAAACTTGAAATTTTGCACAGGGGTTCCTTTTATAACGTAGGGGAGCACTAAGAAAGGATTTTTGAAAATTCACCCCCTAAGGGGGTAAAATGGGGGTGCAAAGTTAGTATGAAAATTTTCCGTTTTTGAAATCGTTAGACGGGTAGACGTCGTTAATGGGTCTAATTCTACGCGAGCGAAGCTGCGGGCGTCCACTAGTATTGTATATGTTTAAAAAGGTGGTATTTAATCGTTATCATCGCTTCAGACTAATGGATTCGAAACGATTAGATGGATTAGAATTTGTATTGGGTTCTATTCCCGACCCCATAAAATATTTCGCGTACGCAAAGCAACAATACAAAGAATCTCTGCACAATGCTTTTGTCTTAGGTACCTATTAATATTGTCTAATCAGTGTTTAATAACGTCCCGTGCATTTGCGGATGTTGTGTCTGTCTGCTCAGTTAGCGACGCTACGAATCCATATGCATAGGTCTGTGGAGACGTATCTATACCAAACATCCGCTTTGATTTACATAGAAGGTAATTCAACATAAGCGATATGCCTCTGTAAAGTCACTTGCTAATCCATCAATCAGTCATAGTTGCAGGATATAGGATTCGGTTTTCGATATTTGCAAGTTAGTAGAGAAGATGACAGTAGCGTCCATAGCCCAATGGCTTGCTTCGATTTAATGTGATCGAAAGAGTTAAGCAACGACGGGCGCGGTCGGTTTGTGGATGGGTGACCGCTAGTGGCAAAATTTCATGGACGCTACCGTGCTTCGGAGGGCACGTAAAGCCGTCGGTCCCGGTTGTTTTCAATGCTGGAAACAGTCGTTAAGCCTTGTCGAAGACCTTCGGGTGGCTTGAGAACATTCGATACTGGGTTGGCCACTAGCCCCTCCACCAATCCGCATTGGAGCAGCGTGGTGGAGTATGCTCTAGACCTCCCGCAGAAGTGTCTGTGGGGGAGACCCGTGCCCAGCAGTGGGACGTCTATTGGTCACAGCGAGAGAAGATGTAACGGTGAACTAACACATCGCGTATTATGTTAATTTACGATTAAATCCATATACCAATAAAGGTTACCGACGTAGCTCGAAGGATCAGTGAACTGAAGTGTCAATGGGCAGACCGCGTCGCTCGACGGACTGATAACCGTTGCGTAAGAAAATTTCTCAAATGGAGACCGCGCCTCGGAACAGAAAGTATTGGCCGCCCCGGGCGCAGGGGCGGGAGTAGTGGCGGCAATTAAGGGAGGCCTATGTCCAGCAGTGGACCCAAAAGGCTGATGGATAGTTGGATGGATGGAACAGATCGTGAGGAAACCTTCATACCTAAGAGTTTTTCGAAGTCTGCTAGTCCACACTTGAGCAGCGTGGTGGACTTTAGAGGAGGACTTCAGAGAGGAGACCCTTGCCCATCAGCGGGAAAAAGAAAGGATGGAGGAAAGATTTGTGTGACCACGACTCGAATGACGGGGTATTTACCGATGACCGATGGATTCTAGAACACAGGACTGAGTGGAGCGACGTTGACATGGGGAGGGCTATGTACAGCAATGGACTTTAAAATACAGATGATGATAGAAGATGGGAAGAAGTGAATGAGATTGGAGCAACACTGAATGACGTAGGAAACGTTGGCCTAAATAAAAAAAGGAAAATTTTTGATGGAAAGATAGAATGAAAATGTTTGGATAATTTTATATCTCTTTCTCTCTTCAATCGCAATTATAATAATGTTCGCGGATCAACAAAGGAGACCAGTACATACCTTCTCTGCCTAATACGGGCGTAATCACATTAATTTGGAGTCAATAGAAAAACCTGCATCCTAATACGGAGTGGCGCCTGTCGTCTGTCTGTTTGTACGTGCAGTGCACCGGCTTGTTCACTAAGACTTTGTTGAGATCACACCAACAGTTTGACGCGAAACGATAAAATAACACTTAAACATTAACAGCTTGAGTTAAAGTAACAAACACAATTTGTGACACATTTTTCAAATGCATATTAAATAAAATCTGTCCTAGCGGGGATTCGAACTTGGAAACCACAACCTGGCGGCAACAACAACGGTCGTCACAAATGCGCTACGCAATCTCTTATTGTTCAAAGATTCGTGTCAGTATAAATAGGTATATGCTCGTCGCTTAGTGTGATCCC
The DNA here is from genome assembly GCA_944567765.1 of Carterocephalus palaemon. Lineage (NCBI taxonomy): Eukaryota > Metazoa > Arthropoda > Insecta > Lepidoptera > Hesperiidae > Carterocephalus > Carterocephalus palaemon. The sequence goes on along the minus strand of OX155643.1, from coordinate 3,317,269 downwards.
AGCTTAATACGTTTATAGTGTTTGCTCGTTTCAATCACCGGGGATCTGAAGGTTTCTGACTTATTTTGGACATAGTACTTGGTCAAGTATGTAGCGTCCAAAGCCCAATGGCTCGCGTCAATTCAATGTGATCGAGAGAGTTTTATTAATAACTTGACATAACTCGCAACTTTTTTTTTCTCGAAGGGGTGTAAGCGAAGATGAAAACTTGGTTAATACATACATACAACACCCACATTTCATCAGTGTTTAGGTCCTATCCTATGTAATAAATAGGTGGCGAGCCTATTGTCTTACACTGGCCACCAAACTACGAGCACTGGGAATTCATGAAAAACCAAATTAATTTTCTTGACCCGGGAATTACGCTTATCGACCACTACACAACGAGGCAATTGGAATTTTGAAAATCGAATGGTTAATTACTTACCGTAATTACTCAGTACGGTTAATCGGTAATCCGGTATTGTCGGTATATTCGCGGCCGGCACCTCTGACCCGAAATCGGGATTGGAAAAATCTGGTCGTTAAGCGCGGCACTTTCTTTGAGGCCGACTTGTGGTCGCAGTCATTTTCACTTATTCGCCGCGCCTACCAATTAATTCTAAATGTCATACGAATTGGGGTTTTTGGTTTACTTCAAGTTTATGAACAGAGCGGGTTTGTGTGTAGGATACTATTATACGATTTATGCTTTGATTTAATTGTATTTTTATTATACAGTTTGCATCATTTATCAATCAAATAGTTATACATATCTATCTGTGGCGTGTGATGCTGAGTGAGAATATTTGGTTTCGATGTAGTTTCTTATTTATTTAGCTCTCTTTTCAACCCGTTAACTTATGAACTTCAAACTATTACAGGAAGGATTCAATTAATAGACAAAGAAATAAATGACTGTCAATTATATTATGGATACAAATGTTCCCTTTGTTTTTTGTACAACGTACTCTTTGTTATAGCACGCTCAGATCCTGCATAAATACGCTTAGTACCTACGCTGATGATCTAAAAATGGTTTGGTTTCTCTGGTCAAGCAAGTGATTCTTTTCCGCTGTTCGCTCCTGCCTCCCAGCGCCCTCGACATTTGCGCCGCCTGCCAAAGGTTGCGCAACCCAACGAGTTATCATCGCTCGTCAACTTCAGGAAAATAGTGATAGCGAACTTTATACGCCGTAATTACTGTTCGGAGACACGCTGTAAGGTCAGGTGCTTAAAGGTTATGAGTGCCTGGTATTTTTGTATCACACAACTTCATCAGGTAACAAGCTGTGGGCACAAGCCATCAGGTTTGATTCCCAGTAGGGGCAACGAAATATAAGTCACTTTTGTTTCTAATATAGTATATAAGTATATATAATAATGTATTTGGAATATGTTCAGATGGTAGCACCTGGCAACATGTTCTATAAAACACGTGGGCCACACATGATACTTAATACTAGGCTATCACATCTCAAAAATGCCATAAAACCTGTATCGACGCTTAGTAAGATGTCAAACGTCCTTATACAGAAAGGAGGTCTCTACTTAGTAATGGAGGATTAGCTGATGCCTCTTACGAGCGTGTCCGTCATAATATATAAATAAAGGATTTGCAAGGAAACATGCGGATACGTGTGTACATGTATAGGTGTAGGTATAATATTGCGATGTTATCAACATACTCGATCGGTAGGGCGGTTGTTGTCGTGGAAGCGAGTAACGTGTTAAGCTATTAAATCAATCTAAAATAGTGATGAGAATCAGATTGGTACGATACAAAAATGACACGTATATCAATGACATTAAATTGCATTCTTAAAACTTAAAAACATAACTTAAGCTTAAAGCAATGAGGGTGAATCATTGATAGGTATATATCAAGTAGGTAAAGAAGCGGTTGATCTTCATATTCAGTGTTCGAAAATGGCAAGTTTCAACAGAAAACTTAACAAAAATTACACACATTTGGTCTCATCAGATCACAGATCAGACTTAGCCAAATTTAGGTCGCATTAATGCCCTTTTTTTCACTTCATTAACAGTATATCGATTTGATGGGTTGGACTAAAAAAAAATTATAAAATGTCTTGCTCATTCCAGACAGTCTAAAAAAGAATGTTCTAATAGAAATAAGCGCAAAACATTGCAGTATATTTAAATCTCAAATGGTTTCTCGTAATCTCGAGACTTCCAGTATGAGAGATTAGCAGTAAATAAAAAAAACCTTCTCTTACAAATACTTTAATCGCTTGCATTAACTCGCTTGAAACAAGACAGGAGTATGTATGCACCTCGGACATGTAATCATTCGTAATGACTTTATCGACCAAAAGTCCTTTTGATTATACATCGCCCGGTTTGTATAAAAAGATTCGTTCCCACCGGTAAAGAGGAAGCGATGTGAGCATAATTTTCTTATTAGAGATTATACCGCTGGAATAAAATAATGGCTAGTCAGACGTCGAGCAATTACATTTAGTTAAATACATAGTTTTTACAACGCAGCTTCAGCATAAACTCAAACAACGTTATTGGTCATTATTTAATTTTATCATAAATTAAGAGCAGCTCAAATTTTCAGTTACTTAGTCGCGTCAATTATTATATGTACCTACATGGTTATCAGGTAATTATCATACCTATAAGACCTTAAATAAATAGTTTTTCTGTGTGGTATTTGAATGTCTTATCTGAAAAGATAAATAACTTAACCGCGAGTAACTAATCATACCTTTACCTTCCTTTAACGGGATTTTTTATTTATTAATGGCTTTTAAATATTATTACAAAGGGCTAAATCTAGCACCCACAGTTCTGCCGGTTAGAATACAATCAAGATTTAGATATTACCGATGAAATGATGAAAAAATAATCTTTAGATAAGAATCCATTAAAAATCTAACGATTATTAGTGTGTTTTGTCCATGGCACGGTACGAGTAACTATGAAATTTTCCGAGAAAAAAAGTAGCCTATGTCACCCTCCAGGCATCTATGCAAAAAGCGATCCCGTGGCGTCTGATTCGGACACTGAAGGTGCCGCTGGGTTTTAGTGGGTATTCTGGTTGAGTCCCACATACCTGTCTGTCTCTGTCTTGGACAGAAAAAGGCAGTATTCGCAAATAAATTTCCCAGCGAAACAAAAAAGACATAAATGTAAAAATCACGTCAATCTCATTTTCCCATTTATATATGCATAAGGTGGCGGGATATTTTTCCAGATTGCATAGGTAATAACAAGTTATTACCTAGTGCATCAAGATGCAAGTTGCAAGAAATCGCAAGCTCTGGAATGATTTGGGGGAGGCCTACGCCAAAGAGGCGACTTCTACCTAGAATAAGATAATATTATAGATAGATAAAATTAAAATTGTGAAAACAAAAATGTAAGGTAGTAGAATAAAGGCTTTTTTATTTTTTATTTTTTTATTTTATATGCGCGTTTCACCTGCCGGTAGTGTGAAGACAACTTAACACGCGCTCGCGGGTGGCCGCTAATGTTCGCGAGGCCTGCACCCGCGATCATGGTGATCATTGATTTGTTTATATCTTGTAATTTACGCTAAGATAGTTGATAGTAGCAGCGGTAATAGTTGAGTGGTACACTTTCGTCTCTCTCTCGGGAGGTCCGAGGTTCAAATTCTAGGCACCCATTATCTTATGGCTAATAGTTGGGAAATGACAATGCAAGACCACCACTGGCGGCATGACCCGTGACAGATCCAGAACGAGACTTATAAGAGTCTCGTTCCAAGTCTGGCACAGCTTCTGATTCTTAGACGTGTTGCTAGGACCTTTGAGGACTAAGTTAACTAACAAAGTGTAACAGAAAACTGCACCTTTTTAGCGGGAATGCAGTTGCTTTCAAAATAATTATCGCAGGATATAATTGTTACTTATTACCAATAAACTTTAGTGGACGATATGGTCCTGCCGCGATAAATCCTGCCGCGGGTGAATTTGAGCATTAAATTGGTTTTCACTTATAACTCTATCCTTATTAGCTTTCGCGGTAAACTATTTAATTCTACCTCGAGAGTTGAGGTATGACTTCGTTACATTTTTGTGATGGATTTAAAAAATCCGAATATGTCACCAGTGGGCGCCCTGTCTCATTCTTTACTGCTAGTTGTATGTATGAATGTATGTCGGTATGTATGTGTTTCCTCGCAATATTTTCTTTCACCGTTACAGAAGGTGACCTTTAATTTCTTAATAATGTTCTTAGTAATGTTCGTTACATTAGGTAGGTACTTGAATAGCGTACCACTTGGAATTCAACCCAGCTCTCTCGAATGACAGGCGTGTTTGATAGCTACTGGGCTGTCATCGCTGTCTCTAATACCAGGTGTTTAATTATGAGCTTCGTACAATTAAAAGCGCTTTATATAACTACAGAGTGTTTGTCACTATCAAGAGATCACACGTAAATATCTTACGATTTTATTTCTGTTAGATGTAACCATGAAAATGCTGAGCGATTTTATACTCTACATCTGTAAAACATTAGAGATCATTTTGAATGTGTCCATATAACAGTTTTGGCACGGAAACAGTGATCCGAATTTCGAGGATTTTAACTGCATTTCGGAGACAACGATTCAAAAGAATTATTATTTATAGAGTCAGACAGACGGTCACTGGTGTTATAATATTTTTTTTATGTTTTCGTATGCGCGATTCACATCACTCTCCGATTTGTTATAATTTAACAATTGTTTTCAATTATAAAACAACAGAGAACGACGGCTTAAGAACCTAGTTAACAAAACACAAGCGAAGCACAGAAGCGCCAATGACATTTTGCGACTAGCGATCACCCATCCACATACTGACCGCGCCCGACGATGCTTACTTAAACATTACGTATGATCGATGCAGGCCATGGGCCATTAATAAGTCCTTTGAATAGGGGAACATTCTGTAACACGTTGGATAGCTCCGTCGATCACATAAGATCGGCACGGGCCTCCCTCAAAAATTTCTCTCAATTTAGAAATATTCTGTGACTGTCTGTGAAACCGCGCAGTCTGTGCTGAAAAAACAAAAATTCATGTTCAACGTCTCACGAATCAGAATTCCGCCTGTCGAATATATTACGCTTGGGCGTATTAAAAAGTTAATAGCCCTTGGTTATGTCCACGAGACAGATCGTGGGTGAAACTGCGTGATTAGAATTCTCAGTGCGAGTTTCTCGGTTTTGGTCGGTAATAGCAATAGTCGACCGGTATCGTCCGGAGTCGTTGTTAAGAAGGCAGTCCAATTCAGTGCTAGCTTATGTGTTGTTCTTAAAATATGGAATAAATGAAGGAATTAGTCGTAGTTTGAAGTTTCATCCATACCGAATCCACTCATGGCCTAGTTCCACCGTACGTTTCTCGCGGTCTTTTTTACGGCGAACTGGTCTCCTGTGGAATGAGCTTCCGACTGAGGATTTCCCTTCGAGCTACGACATGGAGCGTTTCAAAAAGAGTGTGAAACGCTTCCTTCAAGGCAGGCAACGCACCAGTAATACCCCGGGTGTCGCACGTGTCCATAGACGACGGTGACCACTTACCATCAGCTGGCCCGTATCTCTGTTTGTCTGTCTATACTATAAAAAAAAAAAAAAAATTTTAGAAAACCGCACCATAATCAGTTTGGAAAATCGGACCAAGTGAAACACGAGGATGCTCCGCCTAATAAAATACGAGTACCTAGTGAGGCTTAAACATTTGTGAAGCTTAAACGATCACTCAATGCGATAAGCAACATTTGGTATCGCTTCCAGATATTCTTGTCCTGTGATAGAAACCTTGAATAAAATAGATTTGGAATATGACGTTAGAATTGGGGGTCAGGGGAAATCAAAACATTGACATGAAATGCTAAAACCGGTAGTTGTTTTAAAACTTCTTCGGCTGAAATGTAAATATCTATTTTCCCTCATGCTACCCATCGTAAGTGGTCGAACCGTATATACGAGTTATGTTGTACTTATTTTTATCTTTTTCTTTTCTTTATTTCCTTACGTGTTACCTAACATTATTACAACTTAACATCTATGTTCAGTCTGCAAATATTTTGTAATATCTATTGAACGTACTCTGTTAATTTTCCTCATAACGGTAGCTGTCGACACTATAACAAATACTCGAATTTTTCAAACCAACATTACACCAAATCGAACAGCGTATTGGCCGTCCTCATTCAAGCGGACCCCAGCGGAGGCGCAGTCATTGATGGCTGGCGGCAGACAATGGAAGCAGAATATTGGAGCGTCCTTGATTAGCGCGTGTATCCGTACTGGTCGCGACTCAGTGAGCTCGGATTAATAGGTGTTTCAACCGGCCGGTTGGAGTCATGGTAACATCCCTACCAACATTCAATTCAAGTATTTAATGGTTACAGCGGTGACAGCACAGTGGCTATCGAACTCGCCTCTCACTCGAGCGGTCCGGGTTCATATCCCAGCTGCCACCAATGACTTTTCTGAGTTATGTGCGATTTAAGAAATTAAATGTCACTTGCTATAACTGTGAAGGACACATCATTATGTTCTCGAAGGCATGTGAAGTCTGCCAATCCGCACTTGGCCAGCTTGGTGGACTAAAGCCTTATCCCTCCCATTCTGAGAGGAGACCCGTGCTCAACAGTGGGACAAAAAAAGGTTTGTGATGATGATGACGATTTAATGGTTTGTTAGTTAGCTTGGCTTTACACAGTAACTGAATTCATAGTCAAACAGATAAGGGCAGCGAGTAATGGCTTCTCTCTAAAGAAATAACCAGAATGATTTACGTGACCGAGGTCTGGAATCATATGTCTGGCAATCAGCTTTAGGTTTTGAAAAAGAACGCAACTGAAAAATATGATAAGAAAAAAGTCGTCGCACCAGATAACAATAATAGATCTTGTAACACGGTGAACTCAGGTCGTGCAAGTAAAATATTATAATGCAGAGTACGTTAATATTTCTAATAGGACAGTAAACCCGGCAGAGCGGAGCGGGCATAATGGAGATCCGCCGGCCCGGAACGGCTGCCAACACCGCCATTATGAAATAAAAGCTTTTTAATAAGACGCGGTGTGACTTCAGAGGACGAGTTGGTTACTGCACCTATGGTGATTAGTGTGGAGACTATTATTTAGTTTAAAAACCAGCGGCCCTATAACGCTCCCTTGTAGGGTCCCCGACCCATGTCCGTAAACAAACAACATCTTGGCATGACCATGCATGGTTCTTACACATGAAAGACGCAAATACTCAACAGTTTAATTTATCTTTATTAGATATTTTGTAGCGTCCATAGCCCAATGGCTCGCGTCGATTCAATGTGATCGAAAGGGTTAAGCAACGACGGGCGCGGTCGGTTTGTGGATGGGTGACCGCTAGTGGCAAAATTTCATGGACGCTACTGTGCTTCGGAGGGCACGTAAAGCCGTCGGTCCCGGTTGTTTTCAATGTTGGAAACAGTCGTTAAGCCTAGTCGAAGACCTTCGGGTGGCTTGAGAACATTCGACACAAGGTTTGCCAATAAACCCTCCACCAATCCGCATTGGAGCAGCGTGGTGGAGTATGCTCTAGAGTCTAGACTGCCCAGCAGTGGGACGTCTATGGATAAAAATAAAATTTTGATTCCTTCATTTTATCGTGAGATAAGGATAGGAAATTTGAATATTCATTGACCTTAGTAGACGCGAAGTAGATGAGTGTGAAATGTTTATAGTGACTGCCCAGAAGGAGCAACCTGCTATTATACTCCAAGATAAGCGTATAGACGTTTTCCCCGAATCTCTATTTGCTATCTTAGTTGTTCTGCAAATAGCTGAAACACGATTCCTTTGCTTTCATCTAAGCTTCTCTGACTATAACTCAACCTAAAATACGAAGCGTCGGTATTCATAAACCAAATATTTCGTAGTAAATTAAAACAAAGGTGAACTATACACTTCTGCCTACCACATCGGGGAAATACAGGCGTGATATTGTGTTAATTTATTAAAACAAAAATAGCCAACGAATTAAAACTGTCTACTTTCAAAGTATCATATAACGAACGAGTAATGTCTATGCATGTTGCATTTAATTATGTTATAAGGCCACGAAATATAATCGTACCGGATATAATTAGAGAGTACTACTGCCACTTAACGATGAACTTGATCTTGAACTCGAGATGCATTTGGAAATTATAAACTTTATGATTCAATTGTCTCGGCTATTTATCAACATTTTATTCTCGGATCGCAATAATGCTGAGAATTCAGTGAGTATAAACACATCTACTATTGTTTACACTACGTACAAAGTAAAGCTCTGCCTATTACTATTAGAACGATTGGAATTCACGATGAAAATGCGTGCAGTTTTGACATCAAATGACTAACGGTTCGTAGATCGAACTGAGACAGATTTACAATCGAATAATGAAAGCGGAACATTAACAAAGGAAAAAACGATGGATAGCATCCAGAAAGATAAACATTTTGCTAACAGAGCGGCGAATGTAAACAGGAGGAGGTAAGCGCCACTCGTGGGTTCGTATCCAAGCGAGCTTATGAGCAATTAAAGTTAAAAGGTTTCGCCTCTGATGATTTCAAAGTTATTTTTGTATTAGTGAGTTCAGATGATTACGCTAATATAATATAACTATAATTGTTACTATACAAAATATTTTGTTTCATATAATTTTTTACCAACTCAAAGAAAGTGATCAACTGTGAAATTAAGGTAGTATTTTAAAATGGATACAGTTTAATACTGGATTTCACTATAACTTTTTAAAAAGATGAAATAAAGATTTTTTTTCGTATTCTGAATCCATCGCATCACACTCTGATGCAGATCTTTATTCCTGGCGGCAATAATTTAATGATTTTAGTGTTTGGTCACGCTTACTAAATTCATTATGTAATGTTGTACAGTGTACAGTAGTGTACACTCATCTCATCTGATAGCATTTGGCAACTGTCTCTGTTTCAATTATAATAGGCCTTGCAAAACAACAAGTTCGCTTCCATCATAACATTCGCTTCCATCATAACAAAGGTAATATTGCTATAATTATAAATTTTTATATAAACGTAAAAAAATAACAGATTAACAAAATAACACATTTTGTAAAAAATAATATTTTGTGACATTACATAAATTTATTTATAAATTTGATCACAAAATTACTTTAATACTTACCAAATTAATATGAAGCAACTAAATGTTACGAGTGTGTAAATAAATAATTAATCATTACAAACAATTACATAAACAATATTATAATAGTCTATAATATTGTTTATGTAATTGTTGTAAAGAATAAAAAAAAATAGCAGACAATTTCATCGAGGTACGAATGAGTGACGCTGGCACTCGATCTGTAGATTATCTTATTTAAATAATCGATACTTGTATGAAACTATGAACTATCATTCAATACGAATGTGGAATTTGTGATAACAGATTTAGGCAGATAGATGATAAAATTCAATTACTATGTTCAATGTTATGTCAAATGTTTCTTAGACGTGATAATGCATTGTTGCAATGGATCTTCTTTACCACAACTCGGGCTCGGGTCTCCTCAAGAAATGGGAGGGGTAACAATTATTACTATCGTTTTATATCGTTTCTGTTTAAGCACTGTAAATATGGTTATGTATATAAAAGGAGAAGCTGACTGACTGACTGACATATCAACGCAAGGCCTAAACTATAAGGGTCAAGCACTTGAAATTTTGCACAGGGGTTCCTTTTATAACGTAGGGGAGCACTAAGAAAGAATTTTTTAAAATTCACCCCCTAAGGGGGTAAAACGGGTTAGTATAAAACTACCGTTTTTGACGTTAGTGAATGTTCCACGCGAGCGAAGCTGCGGGCGTCCACTAGTTATAAATATGGATACTTACTCGTAGTTATGAAATAATAACAGTACAGTTTCAGTAACATTATATGTAGAAAGCACTTCATTTAATTGTATCACGCATATCCGTATATCTAAATAATCATATATTTATACAATTACTTACTAAACACCAAGTCCTCTTTCAATTTAATTGTATGTAATGCAATTTTTAGTTCCACTTTTCATGTAAAAAGCTTCTCAAACATGACTAGTTGAATAACTTTTCATACTATTATCAGTGATTGGGAATCATGCGTTTCTTATCGTTTAATGTTCATCTTCATCATCATGCCCATTTGAACAGCAATCAGCAGTTTGTTATCTAGCAAGGATTTTAGGTGATGCTGTGGGCGCCTCAATGGGATGACGTCATCTTCCAGTTGCGAGTTGCGACTTGTCTGCGCTAGTCCATCAAGAATTGAGACGTGTTCACTAAGATTAAGCCAAGCTCGATCTCATCAAACGTTTATCAGATTTTTTACCTTAATATAATTTATAAGATTAGGTCATTAAAATGTGTCAGCTTTTATATCTCTGTGTGTGACTCAATTGTTTTTTTTTGTTCTCATTTCCTTCTTAATATTATGCTCTATATTTTTCAAATAAGAATTAATGATATCAACACGTCGTTGACCTTTCATTTTAACTTTTAGGTTCGTAAATACCTCAACCCCAGTAATATTATGTACCTGATTATTCGGTAAATAAACGAAATTTATTAAGTATCGTGTTCTACCTTACTTTACAATGCTCAATCAAAGCCAAAAATAATGAAATATCTATGCTATTTAATGTTTTGTTATTCGATGATGCTTTCAAATTGAAAAGTGTGATAAGAAGAGAAGAATACAGTGTAGAACCCTTACAATGTTTCCTGTTTCCTGCACCGTTAGATCAGGGTAATATTTAAATTCCTAAATCGCACATAATTAATGTTAAGTACAGATCACTATTTTGCGCAACAAAAATAATGAGTGATAGTAACTTAGGTACTTACATCTTCTTGAAGTAGTTTGTAGTAATAATACTTAAATTTGTTTAAAATTTTTATTAAATGTCAGGTGCATTGTCCCAACAAATTGTGAATTAGCAATAAACGACAGAAGGTGGTGAGAAGCTCTGCTGTAACCGGTCTCCTTACGCATAGACCTATACGTTAGGCGAGCGCCTCTGAAATTTTTTGGCATTTGTTCTGATATTTCCGCCGTAGTCTTCGGGTCCCTCTGACTCTGAACTGAACTTTCTCGTTACTCATCGCGGCTCATTATGCAATTTGCTTTTTCTGCACGTTTTATTTATAGTGAAATAGAATTGATGACAATTTTATTGGGTGTTGGCGTAATCGCCACTGGAAAATCCACGAGTTTAGGTTGACTTGACTTGACTTGGTACCCAGTTTTACCACTCAAAAGCGGTTTTTTCCTGTCAATATCGACATTACTATAAATAAGACATAGCAATGTCATTAAGTTTTCCATTGCCTTTAATTCAATTGAGTGCTAAAATAGATTCTATTAATAATACATGTAAGTTCCATAATATTGAAATTCGAGATTCAATTTCAGATCACGTCCTCTAAAGCATCCAGCATCCAGGAATTTACGTTCACAGTCTACGTTAGTTAACATTATCGTAACATCACTTTTGATTGTGACCTTCTGTGGAGAAACGCCATCAAGATATCGTCATCCACTTCTAAATAATTGACGAGCTGAGAGCTGAATTAAGAGCAGAGCTAATTTGCGCTGTCAAATTATCTCAGCTTAATTGTTATCATCAATCGTCACAGGAAGTGTGCACACTTGGAAGCGCCTAGAAACCATCAGAGTTCTAGCTTATCTCTAGACTGCTTTTTTCTCATCAATTTTCTCACGAGCAATTGTCTTAATTATTCTCGAATTTAACTGACTTGTCGCACCGCGCTGGGATAGTTTCAACAACGGTATTGTTAGTGTAATTTAAAAAGGCATGTATTTAGAATAAGGCTATCTACTTTCAGTTTCCGTTAAATTTGTTGTTATGTATTGTGGCTAAATTGCAAAAATTAAAAAAAAGAAATCATCAAAGCTTGACTACAAACAGATAACCTTTATGCAATTACTAATAAGTCTACAACTGCAAGTTTACTGTGTTGCCGATACTTGTTGATCGTTTTACGATCATTTACTACTTTTTCAATACAGCTGCTTTGACATTTCATGCGATATTTTCGTTGGGCATTTTATAAGGATCTTGTATGTTTTACTATCTTTCATTTATTAAAAGGTATCGCAATGTTAATTATTTTCGTCGTTCGTTTCTGGTCGAACACGACGATATGGTAAGTGAACGAAAAATGTATGAGTTTACGGTGTATTTAAGTATCTGAAAATCTTGGCAGTTAGTTGCAGTACGAGTATTAATGGCGTTGATGTACATATTCCATTTTCAGGAGTCCATAATTCTGTCGAGTCGAAAGCATCGGCGCTTCTGATCTACAGCGCTGAATGTTCCTGAACGTCTCAACATGTTGATCCAGTAACACAGATAGGTAGATTAATAAGATCTATATTAAAGCAGATGCGCTATTAAAATTGTGACCGGTAAAATCTTTTTGATTCAAAGTTTTATTTTTATGATTCGCAACTTAGGTTCCACTGCGTGAAATAGAATAACTTTATCCAATCAATTTTGTGAGTGCATAATAAGTTTTCCTAAGGATTTTATTTTAGATTTTACATTAATTTCACAGTGTTTACCAGTATCCAATGATCGTCGATCTAAGAACAGTATTTTTATTAAAATGGAAGGAATTTATCATGAATAGAATAACGCATTCTGCAATGAAGATTGTGTTTTCGTTCTCAAATCGAAATCATTTTACTTTTTACTTGTGTATAGTTTGTTATAGATGTTATTAGTCTATTGTATCATGAACAGAGTTTTACGTCATAGCTTATGCTTGACAAAGAAGAAAGTAATAGGCGTTTTTTATTACCTTATAGGATTACGGATAAAGATAAAATATACAGTGAACAATGAACATGTTGGGTTAATAAACATACATAAGTATATTTTTGTTACTATGTGGCAATAGTGTTTGATAGGTAGGTACGTAAACTATTTACGGTAGACGAAACGAAGATAAAGTCAAAAGGGAAGATAGATTTAATAACGTCACTAATCTCTTTAATCTAGAACCCACACGGTGTAAAAATAACTTTTCACACGTGCTTCGTCGAAGAAATCCGAAGCGCACCGTCTACCTAAAGAGAGCGAGCGATAAAATGCGTTAAAAGAAAGACGTCTGTACGTATCTCGAAGAATAATTTAATTTTCAAGCCGACTTGTACTTTCCTTATCCAACTGACCGTTTATATTATGAAGGGTGCATAAATGAGTATAGTGAGCAAGTTCAGTGCGGCCATGTTTTGCTACGCTGGCCACGATGCAGCATCGACCACTATTTACACGGCGCCTAAAATGGATTCATAATGGCTACTTGTTCGTACGATACACCTGCCATCGCATATTTGTTTGTTAGCATTAAAATTTATTGGATTTATACACCGACCGACCGCTCGCATCGTATCGTACTTAGATATGTCCACGTACTTTTTGTGTTTTAATTCGATTACCGTCAAACCGCTTTGAAGTCGCGCCGCGCCGGTTACGTTCGAATCGACGAAATCCATCGATGCAATTGGATGAAACCAAAATCAATATTCGGGAAGATCTTACAGCTAATCATGCAAACCGCATAGAAGTTGGCATATTATCGACAGTGCAGCCGAGGACTCTCGACCTGCAGGCCTGGAGCGACGCGACGCGTATCGAGGACACCTCAACTCCCATGCAGTGATGCAACGAAACACTAGGCACTCACTGTAGCCGGGCTTGTAGACCGCGCGGATCCTCTTAACCAGCTTGCCGGTGCGGCGCAGCGGCGGGCCGAGGGCCACCGCGGCGTGCCCTCGCCTCTCCGCGAACACGATATAAGTCCTTCGATTCTTCAACGGCACTTCGAATCTTCCCGAGCACTCGAGGGGATCCCGGGGGAGCTTGAGTCGGATGACGGCGTCCTCTCGCGGCCAGCGGCCCTGCCGGCGGAACACGCGTTCGACCTGGACGGTGGCGGCGTCCCGGGCCAGGGACTGCACGCGCGCCTCGAAGGCGGCGGGGGCGCGGTAGGCTCGCCACGCGACGTCCGCCCTCTCGCAGTAGAGGCGGCGCGGCGCCGCCAGGCCGCCAGCGAGGCACAGCAGAGCCCAGCAAAACGCCGCGCGCCCGCACGTCTTCATCGCGCCATCGCGGCACACGCGTGCAGCGGTCCTCGCTCGTCGGCGGCCGGCGCGCGACTGGCCCGCTGATTCACGCCCCGCCTACACCGAAATAGTCTCGATACCGGCCACGCGCCGATTTATCTCGCCCGATGATTAATTTGCGAGTGGCGGTCGTAATTAGCGGCGGATAGCGCCCGTGGGGTGCGCGCGATGGGGCGCGCGAGCTCTATCGCCGCCTGATAAATCAATTGATGCTTCGGCGGGGGATGATACGAGACACGAGTAGCTTTTGGCAGGCCTTTCTACATTTTATTTCGTATCGATATTAGATATTTGGGCCTCTCAGTGGTCAATGGTTTAGTCGTTAAGTTAGTGGTCAATTGCGTAAGTTTTCTCCAAGTTTGACACTTAATATTACCAGTGGCATAGTGAATGTGACAGACTTTGTATGAATCATCTATAAACAAATTTTACTCTATTGACCACCTGTTCAGTTTCTCTATATTTATTAGAGACTAAAATGATTGCGTTTAAATTTATACAAAAACTTGCTCGTTAGAAGATTGTTGTAGGTACTTGTTTTGAGTCGTTTAACAGACTAGTAATTAATTTACTAGTAACGGTCACAAATTAGTGGCGGTTAGCTTTTATGGGTTGTGGGGTGCGTCCGTGCGGTGTGCATGCGACGGGGATGATAGTTCGTAAAGGGCTCAGTCGCATATTTTGTAGTATAGTTATAGAGATGGTGGTGGGTTTTGTAGGAATATCGGTCTTTCCTAGATTAATATTTACCTTGAAACCATTTTATAAATAATATTGACATACAAATCAGTTTTTTACAGCAATACTTTTTTTTGTTTAACGATTTTTTTTAGTAAAATACAGAGCAACAACAAAGGAGGGTTCATCAATTTCCAATTCAAATATCTTTATTCATTAACAAAAACAAAATTAATTCAATCTTAATTCAAAATTATAGCATCTATGGGCAGAACCACTCTTCATTTCAAATAGAAAGCTGGTTACGAAATCCAAAACGAAGATGTTCATCGGATCGCTAAACTCTCAACGACCCATGCATGGATTATAGTATAGGTACTAGTGGACGCCCGCAGCTTCGCTCGCGTGGAATTAGACATAATAATAGATTCATTTACACCTAGTTATATTATAGTTATATATAGTATTGTTTCATTTACACCTACTTATATTATTACAACTATAATATTATATACATAGCCTATGTCACTCAGTGAATATGGATCTTTCCAATGGTGAAAGAATTTTTGATATCGGTCCAGTAGTAGTAGTAACATCCCGGTAAAAAAGGCGTGTAACTTCTTACCCCTATAACAAAGTGCCCCCGCTCCCCTACAGGTGACTATTTATCAAAATAGTCATATGCATATCAATGCATAAAATATAACACCTTGTTAATGATGAAGATGAACTAGAATCACATATTTTATAGAAATTAGTAGAATTCAATCGAATTTAAGCCAGTCAGTGACGACTATTGTCAATGAATTTACATAAAATAGAATGTTAGATTTCTTGGAAGCACATGCTCTCAGTAAGGCTTCGTCTATCCACTTTCCCCGCGTAGCCTCTCTACGGAGACCGTAGCGCGTAGACAGCGTAGCATTTGATTCTGATTTCACTAACCAGTGTAGCCTCATTGTGCGCATGATGACTATATTATTTGTCTCAATCAAAAAGCCTTCTACCCTACTCATAGCTGCAAAGGTTCAAAACATACAAGCAAAATAACTTTGAATGTTCGTTTAGTTACAAGAAAGTTATAGTTTTATCTGTCCTAAAAGCTCAGGTTTAGCTCACCTCTTTTCCTAACATGTTACTAGTTAATTTTTCAATGTCGATCTTGCATATTCAGACCTTGGTCAGACTCAAACACAAGTTTTCAAAATATCACTTATTTAAGTTGAAAAACGTGTTCATATCAATGCGATCGGTCGCCATTCGATAACATAGAAAAATACTTCCAAAGGACGGCCACGGAGCACAGTAATTTGTGTGAATTAGAAACTCATCATGTCGTCCAAAACCCCAAACATTTCTCACCGATCGACGACGAAAAAAATTCTACGGAAACGAAAATGTAAGGGATTCCCACACTTTCGCGGACCATGCCCGAACTGCTTGTTCGCCGCTTGTATCTGTACACTATAGTTAAAGTTTTTTTTAATATCTCAAAAACTTGGAATTTAAATAGAAAAAAACTCTACGTAACATTAAAAAAATACAATTAAAAGCTTTAAGGTACCTAATACTTATATTCAAAATAAAAATATTTTTCTTCGCTTTATTATCAATGGGAATTGGGTACTCTTGACAAAACTCAGTTAAGGTACCTTCCTACTTTTAAAAAGAAAAAAAGCGTAGTAGTATAAGTACGTAGAGCTAACATACAGAGAAAAATGAATGAACTCCTCCTAAACAGCTGGATAGATCTTCATGAAATTTTTTGTGTGTATTCAAGGGGGACTTGAGGATGTTTTAAATTCACAATTTGGTCCACTGGAAAATGTTTTTTAAACACTATTTTAGTATGTATTTTTATTTTTAACCGTCGTTCATTGACGTGAAGCGTCGCGACACTGACATTTCTAATGGCAGAACAACGTTTGCGGGGTCAGCTAGTAAAATATATAAACTTACATTTTGCTACGTAATTTTTACATGACGAGTATCCGTTCACCCAGTTGTCCCACGCAACCCTAATAGTCCTACTCTACAGGCAACAACCTAACGGTCCACTAGCAATTTGCCTCACATCCGGCTAGGATGAGAAAAAACGGAAACACACTTACACCGACCTGACTGTAACTTACCTGGAAGCTTCATTCATACCGAAATAAGAATGACCGCCTTAAAAAAAAAGATCACAGTGGCACAGTTTACCTTTTGTACACTCACGAGATCTGACCGATGTGTAAAAACCATTTCACATTTTCAACCTTATTTTTTGAGGTGTATGGTTGGTTATAAGAAATACTTTGACGACATTTTTAAGGCAGTTGTACACTAACGTACCTCGCACGTGCTTTGGTATAAACGGACGGACCTTTGAGATATGATTTGAATGAATGACTCTCCCTGTTAAATGGATTTGTCATATTTTTTTAAATTGATTTAGGTGCGAATACAATTTTCGGTAATTTTTGCGATTAATTTGTGTTGATTTTATTTTTAATATAATAACAGCATAGTTTAAACCTAAATTGCATTAATATATCCAGTTAAAAAGAGGTAGATGTCAGATGTAGGTTCACAAAATAAATATAATCACTTAGTGTGTAACTTTCAGACCAGAGCGCATGTAATGTAATACATCTACGTCTACCTTTTTACACTAAATTTCATAATATAATGATACTGTATTAAGTTAGCTCTAAGTCACAGACTTAACTCGACGACTGTCAAAACATTTATTTTGACTTTGATAATTTATAATTTGATAATTTACATTTGACTTTGATAACTTTGAGTTAAAAGAAAAATCAAATGTTAAAAGAAAAGAATAGTCAAATGTAAATTAAACAATAATTAGTGCATAATATTTGTAATAATGCTACTTGAGTGGAGGCCACGTCTCAGAAATTGGAGCACAAGCCGCCCCCAACTAGGTAGACTGATGACCTGAAGAAGTCAGCGGGACTTCAGCATTCGACACTGAATTAGCCACTAATCCCTCCACCAATCCGCATTGGTGCAGCGTGGCGGAGTATGCTCTAGACTTCCCGCAATAATGTCTGTGGAGGAAACCCATGTCTAGCTGTGGGATGTCTATGGGTGGTATATGTGGTTAAAACTTGGTTTATTACCACGTACGAGCCAGTCAAGTAGGAACAATTACATTAAGTGAATATCTTAATAGTTTTATGTATTAGTTTTTTTTCTAAGACGAACTGCGATGTAACCAGATGTCTACCGCGTAATACAATAGATTATATCTGCTTACCTGTAATGTTTTTTGATTAACACGTGCGTAATTATACTAAGGTGTGAGAAAGTTTTTTTATGTATAAGTATCTTGCTTTTGTTAATAATGTTACCCGTAGTGCGCCAGCGTAACAGATGGCGAGTTAGAATAATTAAAATATTAGCTTTGCGGTAGTATTATCCTTGTTAAGTTTTTTTGGTAAACGTGGCAGATTATGGCCACATACTGTCAGCCATTGTTGGAACACCTGCTGCCTACAGATAACACAACGGATCAACAATGATGCGCACTAAGATATTTTTTAATGTATTATAGCTTACAGATAACTACAAAGATACAACAAATCGTCAAGTTAGTTCAGTACTAATTTGAACACTGATAGTTTATTTGAAGACTAGCTTCGCTCGCGTAGAATGCCCGCGCGGGTTGCCCTCTTGACTTCAAAAACGGCAAAGTTTCATACTAACTTTGCACTCCCGTTTTACCCCCTTATGAGGTGAATGTCATGTGATATGTCAGTCAGTCAGTCAGCTTCTTCTTTTATATATATAGATTTATTCAATGGACACACCCGCTTTCATTGGTTTTATTAAAATGTATAGATTTTCAGTTATGACGTAGACGTGACGTAAGAACGTAATATTAGATTGCCGCGGTGAGTAATAAACGTTTAGTAGTTCAATACATAAGATTCGCCTGTGCGATACATGCCTAAATTGTAGAGCTTCGTATAGAGTTGAGATGTAGAGTTTCAGGCCAGCATCCAGTGGGTAGGTCGTCGTGTGGTTAATCTCTTTCACGCCTGCAAGTAAATATAACTCGTGTACACTTGTAGCTCTACCATTGGTTTTAGTCGATCAAAACTCGAAAACTTTCGCGTACGAATGTTCACAAGCCGAAGGTCCTCGACAAAGCTTAACGATTGTTTTCACCATTGAAAACAACCGGGACCGACGGCTTAACGTGCCCTCCGAAGCACGGCAGTGCCCATGAAATTGAGTTGCTTTAAGTTATGTATTCGACAGAGTTAGGTAACTTTGTCGATCACATTGATCATGTGAATCATTGGGCTATTAGACGCTAGCTATGTTTAGGTCCCATGTAATATGTGGTGAGCCTATTGCCATACAACAGCACACATGCAAACTCCGAGCTGCCAACGAGCATTGCACGTTAGAAAAACCCAGTAGTTTTTGCCCGACCCGGGAATGAACTCGGACCTTTAGATTAACAGTCGCGGTTACGACAACTAGACTAACTCATTCGGCGTTAATATTCAAACTGGTAATATAAAAATAATTTGTTAATAATCGTTGGCTCAATCGATAGTGACCCTGCCCGTTGCGCCAGGGGTCGTGGGTTTCGAATCCCACTCAGGACAAATATTCGTGTGACGAATACTTAAATTTGTTCTGTGTCTGGATGATAATATTATCTATTTAAGTATGTATTTAAAAATATCTATGTATGTATATCAGTCTCTGACATCAATATTACAGGTTCGCGCCTACTTTGGTGTCAGATGGCCATGTGTGATAATGTCCAAGATATTTATTTATTTATTTAATATAAACTATACGGAGTGAGTTTCATTCGAGTGAAACCAATGGTAACGCAAAATGAGACGGGAGTGTTCTTACCTTCATAGGTATCTCGTGACACTGAAGCTCATAGAGTTTCCATATAAGTAGGACAGAGGTCGCTGGTATTTTATTGTGTGGTTCAAGATTAAGTAGTCTTGGTGGTATTTCAATAACTTTTATTACCATTATTCATTTATGATACTTTCTGAAATCTTTGCTTACTGAAATCTAATACGTTTTGGTATAATATCACGCCTGTATTTCCCCTAAGGACACAGGTGTGTATTACACTCACTACTAGCCTACGACAGGGCGCGTTGGCGCAATCGATAGTGATCCTGCCAGTTACGCCATGGGTCGTGGGTTAGAATCCCACTCAGGACATACATTCGTGTGACAAACAACTGTGTTTGTTCTGTGCCTGGAAGAAACGGTTGTCATGGTGGAATCACCAATCAATATTTTTTTACACACCTGACGACAGGATATGCTCGTTAACATAAATGTTTTCAATACCTCCGTAATTTATTTTCGGGTAAATAAATTATGTCGATGTCCAAGTAAAAATGACCTTTGGTGATGTAAAGGTTTTGCGACCTTTAATGACGTAACCTTACCTTAACGTACCTTACCTAACGTAAAGCCGATGGACAGTCGCGAGGAGCGTGGCCAATTTGTGACCTGTTGCTCGCCCGCCCGTGTACTGTCGTGTACAGAGGACTTAATTAGTGTACACGCAACGAAATGTGTAGAGTCGACATTTGCGTTAAATTTATTATTATTATTAAATTAAAGGGATTTGCAAGAATTTGCATGGAATTTGCTTTAAAATATGATAAAGCCGTTTCGTTTTACAACTTTCTAAAAGGTCAAATAATTTTGTTTGTTTTGTTTGTGGACATACTTTAGCATGTATGCATATTATAATTATCAAGTATTGTATTAAAATTTATTGGAATTTAAGTAATATATTAATCAGCGAAATCCGCCACCATAATCTACAGACGTACACAAAACCTTACCCCAATAGTTTTAGCAAACGAGCTTGCAGCACCACCCATCCGTTGCCGCCCATGACAACTGTGACTGACTTTGAACAAGACTCAATTAGGGACTGGGATGGTTAGTCCAATTAGTTGAGAGAGTGAATTAGAACATTAGTTGGTCAGTTCGTTACTTTATCATAATCTTAAATAATATTACAACTATAACAAAATCATCACGCTAATAAATGTTATCCACCCCACATGGATAGTCTAGTGATTTTATTTGCTTTTGCAGCTCTACCCCACCCCTGTGCGTGAACCCCACACCTGTAGCGAACTGTGAATGATGGCGAACTTGGACTGGAATCCTACTAAAATTATAAATGGTAAAGTGTGTATGTTTGTATGTTTGGATGTTTGCTACTTAATCACGCAAAAACTACAAAACGAATTTGAATGAAACTTGGCACATAGGTAGATGATAACCTAAATTAACAAATAGCTCAATTTCTATTCCAGAAATATGTTCCCAGAGATCCCGGGACGCCCCGAAAATTATCTCATCTCTATTTTACTGTGGATAGGAACGGAATCATTCTTTCAGAAGTTTGTTTAATTTTTCCGCGGCTGAAACTGCGGGCAAAAGCTAGTATGAATTAATGTTGAATACCTGCCTGCTGGTATTTTCATAAATTCGGCGGGTGGCCCTGTGCCGCGGGCGCGCACTGATGGGCTCGCGAGTAGTGAAAGCTATACGATGTTTAACAAAAAAGCAAGGAAATAAACCTACTATATATTCGCAAAATACTTATATGAGTCTCGAGTTGGGCGAGTGCATGCATGAGTGCCTGTGGATGAGTGATGTTGCTTGTTTGCTATCTTGAATGTATTTGTACAATCTTGGGTACAAAAGTGTATAAGTTACCTATTTCTATATTAATTTGAGTCAAATAAAAGAAAAATAAGAAATAAGGTGAATTTGAGTCACATTGTAGAATGTACAATTATTTTTATCTTGAAAGTTTCTAGTTTTATTGGGTACCTAGATGAGATTAATAACATTGTCACATCGTAAAGTTTACACTCAGAAACACGCAGATCTCTAAGTGTACAAGAAAATTAGCGATTAGTAAATTAATTTGAGTAACTTTGGATAGCATGGATTTTTCAACAATACGGTTACCATAATTCTTAAAGTATTCAAGGTAAGTCAAGATAAACGGCTGAAATTAATATGATATTGAATACAATATATTTTGAGTAAAGAACGCACTCAACGGACCGTAGTGTGCACAAACTTAAGGGTAATCGTCAGTGCCTGCGACCGATTTTAATCGAATATTTCACCGATCGATCCCAATCTACACTTTAAATAATAGGTAAATAAATAAAACAGTTTCGATGTTTTACAGATGCCAAAGATATAATTCTACAATCGACTTGCACACAATGATAACGATTATATTCTTGAATCGAGTACGAGAGAGACCATTATACTTAAAAAATTGGTATTTATTTCACTACCTTACAACTTCTCGCAAACTTTGTGGTTGGTTAACTTACCGACCTACAGATACAGCTAAATATGAGCTTCATTGTGCTCATCGAAACATGACAGTGTTTGCATTACTGCTTAATAATTACCGATTAAGGGAGGCCTATGTCCAGCAGTGGACCCAAAAAGGCTGATGGATGGATGAATTACCGATTAATGATAAACTAAATGCAATAAAATTAAAATGGCGCCGATGGTATTTGACCTAAGCATGTCCGCTCAGCTAAAATAGTATCTGCCACCCACAAGCATGCAAATTGTGTAGTTGACTTATTTATGAGAGCACAAAGTTACGGAGTTCCTTTAACTAATGAATGCGCACGGCCCTTATTAATTTAAGAGCAGAAATAAGGGCAAGAGCCCACAGGCATGAGATAACATCTCCACAAGCTATAAATTCAAATCACGCGCAATCGTTAAGCGAAAATCGACAAGGTTTCCATTAAAATAAATAAATATTGCAGCCGAAATTGTTACAAAGTTATTTCGTTTAAGTACGGGGTTAGGCTGATGTAGCTTTATGTAGTGTGTGACGAAAATACAGTTAAAAACAATGATATTTTAAGAATTGTAATGTATATAATATCATTGGTTACAAGTCAACTAAGAAAGGAATTAACTGAAAAGGTACTCTTGCATTACTCTAGTCTCTAGGGTCATGCATTCATGACTACGAGCATAAGGATTGTTGGGTGGTATTCTAGGTAAGGATACGAGAGGCGATCGGGTCTGCTGTCTCCCATCTCGTGCAGCTACCTTTTTTTTAAAAGCTTTGATTTAACTTCACTCGTATGTATAAGTATGTCCTGGAATCTTGCAATCAATATTTCACCCACTTCCACTGAAGCTATCGAGCTGAAATTTGGCACACATATTTGGTTCCGATGACAATGCATGAAAATAAAAAAAAAGTTTTAAAAAGCTTTTTTAAAAAAAAAAAAATTTAACGGTATAATTATTATTTTCTTGTTTAACGAGTGGGAAACTTTGAAAAGGTACCCGGACGTCGTGTGAGCTATGTTATGTGGGACTGTGGGTTATGTGGGACTTTCACCCACTCAAACCCGCTCGGTGGCCTACTCCGGCGCTACAGGAGGGCTCCGGGATCTCTTGTAGAACGCGCCGGTGCCTTCCAGCGCTGCGCCCAAGACGGACTCTTCCCCCAGAAGTCCCCTTTTAGTCGCCTTTTAGGATAGGCAGGGGCTACCGTACCACTATTCTGGTCCCGAGATACAGGGACGCTCGTGCAGCAACCTGTCGTCTTGAATATAGTGTGCATTAACCGACTGCTGGACTATGACAACGTATTTCTCTGTGTTCGGTACGCTGGGCCTTGGAGTCAAGGGCGTGTCAACCCAGAAGATGCCCAGGACCTCCCAGAGCCTCCAGATGCCTCCCAGGTCACCCTGGCGTAGTTCAGATTCCCCGAGCCACTGATTCCACACTCAATGTTGTAGAGGCGGTGACTAAGGTTTTAGTAAAAGTGAGTCTCCTTAAACCGATGAGATATCATCATCTTATTGACATACTTGAAACACAGTAAACACAGTAGGTATCATCTTAAGAATGATTGTGCAGTAGAAATAAATTAATACTTTAAGCATTATTAAGACGTTTGTAATTTTTGTAAATAGAGATCAATAAATAAATAATTAGTCATCAGCTCTTATAGCGCTACAGCTAATTTTATTTTCCGTGATATAAGAAAAAAAATAAAGTTCAACAATATATATGTCGCATACAGCCTTCATATAAGAGCGATAATTAGCATAATAGAAGTTATCAGAAAGAATGTTTGTGTATTTATAAATTGAATTACTGTCAAGAAGCAATTATAAAAGATGTCATGATGTATGTTTGTTTAAGTTGAAAGCCTTTACAATAATTTAGCAATTTACTGCAGGTAATAAAGGAAAACAATAATAGTAGAAGTCTATTATCACAAGAGAATAAGTATTCTCTTGTCTTTGGCTATTCCAGACCAATGAGTGTCGTATTAATGAAATATGCAGAATTCAGTTTACGATTCATTTATTATTATTTGTTTATCTACCGCCGGTTCACAAAGTTGATGCTACCGAGAAGAACACGGCAAGAAACTCGGTAGTAACTCTTTTCAATATTTTTCACAGTATTTATTGATAAAGACGTCATCTAATTACATATTTTAATTTACTTGAATTACAAATAAAAGTAGTAACGAGAACATATTCGAGAGTCACTTATTCATAACAACCTCGAGTTTATTATCATAATTTTATAATAACGTTTTATAAAGTAATCCTGCAAGCATAGCAACATTATTTATTTAAAAACAATGTTCGATGAATAGCACTTACGGAGTTGCTCTCGATTCGAAGCGCCGATGCAAAGTGAGTCCCATATCGAAATGTTTGCCTTTATATAGGCTGAGCCTTACGTCACTCGTTCTACCGGTCGGATGCAATGCATTAAGAAAACTAACAGATGGCTATAAAATCATCAAACGTTTTTATAAATCGTTTAATTATTACAAATCACTATCGTAAATTAACGATGTTATTTTTCTATAAAAACTAAATTTTAAAACGCGTTAATTAAGCCTAACGGAAGTTAGGCTTAATTAAGTTTGTACAATTATGACATCTACAAATTATCAGTGTGTTATAATAATTATTGTAATTTAGTTTTTACACTTGATTTATTATAATAATAATTAAATCATAGTAGGTAATAGTAATCGCGGCGACAAATAGCATTTAAGCCTACCGGAAGTTTGCACAATTATGACATTTACAAATTACCAGTGTGTCATAAGAATTATTGTAATTAAGATTGATTTTACACATGATTTATCATAATAATAATAATCAAATCATGGTACGTAGAATGCAGGAGGTATGTAGAATAGCTATCGCGGCGACACGGCCATACTGACATGCGATGCGTGCTCAGCATCGCTTCTCTGTAAATAAATCAACAATATAATTATGTTATGTTCTGTTCTGACAGACAGACAGACCTTTCCTCCTCTTCCGCGGCGCCGTGGGCGCTTTTGCGTTGAGGGAATTCGGAATTAGGGGAAATCCCAACTGTTCTGTTATTAGTGCATACGTTGTGAACCACTTAGCTTAATATTAGTGGTAATTCGACCTGCTCACACGCGTGACTACAGCATTAGTTATTGTTTCATTTCCATGTTGCACTAACATTAATAAGGGTAGGATGGGTGAGTGAAAGGTTGATGCTGTAAAAACAGAGGTCCTAAGGATTATTAGGTAGGTTGATGCTGTGCTCTGGGCGGTCCTTTACGCCGTGGTACACAGGGGACTTTTATTCTTTCAGGATAGGATCTTTAAGTACTTATTGAACACTCCACGTGTCAATAACATCTTAGTATTTGTGGCTTATTGAACACTCCACGTGTCAATAGCATATTTAGTATTTGTGATTTATTGTACACTCCACGTGTCAATAAAATCTTAATGTTTGTGGCTTATTGAACACTCCACGTGTCAATAGCATATTTAGTATTTGTGATTTATTGTACACTCCACGTGTCAATAAAATCTTAATGTTTGTGGCTTATTGAACACTCCACGTGTCAATAAGGCCGGCGTTGTCAATGTCGTCGTAGCGTGTTTAACAAACATAAGTAAGGGTATGAAGGTTAGAAACAATTGATGCATTATCATTGTGATATGTCATCAGTTGGTGGTAAATCCTGCGTTGCGACGTTGGCCGACCGGCCTGTTGATTTATACGTGATACGTTGGAAAGTCCAGCTTGTTGGTCAACTGGAGGCGACACGGCCGCTGTAGTAACACTACTTCCCGGTTGTGGGGCGCGCCGTAATTGATCATGTGCGACCTTACGAGGCTTTCCGTGATATCCTACTACCTTCTTGACAAGGTAGCAGTCATTATGAAGCACGCTGTGAACTTCGTAAGGAACGCAGAATATTAAATCGAAGGAAGTCTGATTTCTGGGATTGTTTTTAATCAGAACGAAGACTCCTCGCTGAAATCATTGAATTTTTGCCCTGCCTTGGTCAAATCTTACTTTATCTTTCGCAGATATTTGTGTCATTATTTGCTGTACGTGACGTTCCAATGCTTAGAAATCAATCTAGGAATTCTCGACCGCCCTTTGCGACAACAATTGCCTCGGAGTTCCGAATAAGTTGAAGTGGTCAGCTTGATTTTTATTAGTGTAGCGCAGTAGCATATACTTAGCGTATGTATCCACCGTCACCGACAGATTATTAGTGTAGCGCAGTAGCATATACTTAGTTTATGTATCCACCGTCACCGACAGATTTCTGTTCATTGGGTGATCCCAATTTGCCGGTTATGGCCATGTGTATTCACCATAGAAAAAAAAAACAGGAATGCCTAACACCAAACCCACTTAGTAACGTTACTAAAGGCAAAAGAATTACATCAATGATTCATCACCGCGCGGCTCACAGCCCAACGCGTCGCGCAATCGCGCGCAACCTTTAACTAGCGGCAGCGCAAACCCCAAGCTACGAAGCTCGGGTTCGCAGCCTATATACATATAGGCCTAGCATCAGCATATTTATTTATTTAACCTTTTATTGTGTATTACAATATGGCGGACTTAATGCCTAATGGCATTGTCTACCAGTCAACCATGGGCGTTGGTGAAAAGATGTAAATAGGTAGGCATATACATCTGTTTAACGTACTCAGAACGTCATGACCGAAAACTTCGTATAGAACCCTTGATTTTGATTGCCAGAGTGTAAATGCGCTGTCTATTTTTAGGGTAAAATTTTAAAAATGTCGGGCAGTTTGTTGGTACACAACAAGGACAATAAATATAATTTATCTTGATGTAATTTGCGTTTTTATTTTAAAATAACCAGGAAAGCCAATGTCAAAACTTTTCATAGTCAAAGTTGTCAAAGTCAAATAATTTATTTCGGTATAAAGTGATTGGACACGCATAACGAACCTAAAAGTTTGCTTAATTAAATTTTTGTAGCTTCTTAAATGTGAAAGTGAACGTATAATTGAAAATGTGACATTTAAGTGCTATGATGGAGACTATTGTTCATTGAGAGGATTTGAAAATTATTCCAGTACTAACTTGGAGCAAAAGGTAAAATATTTGTATCAGGTATAAGTTTGCATCCAAGTTAGCTCAATATGTATTGGTGGTTTCAGTGTAACAATGTTTGAAGTTTGTTATGATGTCATATTAGCAGTAGAGAGAAAGTGTAATTGTAAATTATTCGTATTTTTATTTTGTTTTAAATATTCGTCACCTGTTACGCCATCTGTGTGTCTTTACTAGAATGGTATAAACGCAGTCGATAGGTATTCGGACTAATAGTATTTTTCACTATATAGATGTCACTATTGTATGGAACAGAGTTCATTCATGTGAGATGTTTTGGATAAGATAGTGGAGTGGACTGTCTCACTCCAAGTGAAGGTGAAGAGACCCGTGCCCATTGTGGACAGATATTTTGTACTCAGGTCATGGATGTCAAAGTTTTGTGAACATGTATTCTCGCTCTCTGCAGCCGGAGGCGGGCATAACGGCTATTTTCAAATAATGAGTAACACTTTTGTGTTATTTTACAACAACTGTTATTGTAAACTGTTATCCTTCATACTTTTCACAGGCTTAGGACTGTCAGAGTTATAATTTCAATCCAGTATCACACGACGGCGTGACACGACGCGCGCGCTGTTTCAGTTTCAACAACCGGATAACAGGCAAAAACGCACGCACGACACGAACGACGCGCGCGCTGTTGCTGGTTTAATAACAGGATGACAGGATCTTTCAAATATCAAAAGCAGTGTTGTTCATTGCGTTTAAATATCGCATTAAGTAATGTGTTATTGTAATAATCACCACCTCTATCTGCAGCTCGTATCTAACCGTAATGTCGGAACAACATAAAAAAATTTTTTTTTTTTTTTAAATTCGGATAAAGGCTCATTTAGACGACACCACTCCCCCGCACGCTCAAGATCAATAATTGAATGCAATTAATGAAGCTCAACAATTGCACTCAAGAACTGTAAGCAACTGTTTACACACAGATTGAAATTGTAAAATTGAACGCAACTATTGCACGCCAATCTTGACAAGAAATAATTGCCAGTGTCTTTTGTTTACACCAGTACAATTATGTTTAGGAGATTGTTGCCTGTCAAGTCTTGACGTGTCTAAACACAGACTTGTATGTTCCTGTACCATTTACTGGCGGGTTGCTTCAAGTATTGCACACATTTGCGTTTGCAAATATTTCATTCAATTTTTGATGGTTGGAGAAGAAAGTTATTTGATTTCAAAATGACTCAAAGTATTAAAATTCGGATCTGCTGACGTAATCGAGTTTATAGAAATTTATAGCTTTATTTATTGTGTTTATCGGATACTGAAAACCCGAACTACAAAAATCGCGATGCCCGTAATGCTGTACTGGCAGCATTTGAGCAGGAATTCGGAGTAGAAGGTTTCGGACCGAAAGATATTACCAATAAAATAAAAAAAATAAAAAAAAATGCAAATGAAAACCGAAATCCAGTTGAATGCAAAATCTGCATAAGAAATAATTGTATGTGCTGTTTAAACCACGAACAGTTTTGAATGGAAAACTTGCCTCTTGCTTGCTCTACTAGCAAGAATGTGACGTGTTGTTCAGACGATGCAAGTCATCTATTTCTTGGCAACTGTTGCACTCAACAGGCAAGAAAATGGTACCGCCCAAACGAGCCCCAAGTACTCAAGGGCAAGTCATAACTCATAAACATGGTCAGCCATGGAAGCATGGCGCCGCCACTGTGTATTACCTCGAATAGAATTGTAGGTTTAGCAATTAGGATGCAGTTGAACCTGGGTAGCTCCGGATGTTTGCGTAGACGTTCGGCATATGAAGCAGTTGTCCATGAAGTCCCTTACAGTGGTGCTAGTTTTATCAAAATAGTAGGTTTCCCTTATCTTGTAAAGGGTCTTCTCCCAGCCTGGATACTTTAGAGCGTTATGGATGGTATTAATGAGGCTCTACTAAAAAAAGTTTTAGTACGACGATCAGCTTCCAATCCATATTTTTGGTGATTACGTTGACCGACAATGGATCTGGGTTTCTGCTTAGGTAGTCCGCATGCTGCATCCGCTCGCCCTTCCTGACTATGTCAAATTCAACGTTTTGTAAATAAGCGCACCACCTATGAATGCGAGGTAATAGGTCATTTTTATGACCAGAGGCTTTGGGCGCATTGCAGTCGGTTATCACCTTAAACCGACGCCCCTAAAGAAAGTGCCGAAAATGCTTAATTGCTTGAACAACTGTCATGGTGATACGTAGAATCTGGCACTGGTGGACGGACCTGAAACATAACTAAAGTCCGACAGTAGCTGTAAGTAGGTATCCCACTTCTGATGTCGCATACAGCCTTCATATAAGAGCGATAATTAGCATAATAGAAGTTATCAGAAAGAATGTTTGTGTATTTATAAATTGAATTACTGTCAAGAAGCAATTATAAAAGATGTCATGATGTATGTTTGTTTAAGTTGAAAGCCTTTACAATAATTTAGCAATTTACTGCAGGTAATAAAGGAAAACAATAATAGTAGAAGTCTATTATCACAAGAGAATAAGTATTCTCTTGTCTTTGGCTATTCCAGACCAATGAGTGTCGTATTAATGAAATATGCAGAATTCAGTTTACGATTCATTTATTATTATTTGTTTATCTACCGCCGGTTCACAAAGTTGATGCTACCGAGAAGAACACGGCAAGAAACTCGGTAGTAACTCTTTTCAATATTTTTCACAGTATTTATTGATAAAGACGTCATCTAATTACATATTTTAATTTACTTGAATTACAAATAAAAGTAGTAACGAGAACATATTCGAGAGTCACTTATTCATAACAACCTCGAGTTTATTATCATAATTTTATAATAACGTTTTATAAAGTAATCCTGCAAGCATAGCAACATTATTTATTTAAAAACAATGTTCGATGAATAGCACTTACGGAGTTGCTCTCGATTCGAAGCGCCGATGCAAAGTGAGTCCCATATCGAAATGTTTGCCTTTATATAGGCTGAGCCTTACGTCACTCGTTCTACCGGTCGGATGCAATGCATTAAGAAAACTAACAGATGGCTATAAAATCATCAAACGTTTTTATAAATCGTTTAATTATTACAAATCACTATCGTAAATTAACGATGTTATTTTTCTATAAAAACTAAATTTTAAAACGCGTTAATTAAGCCTAACGGAAGTTAGGCTTAATTAAGTTTGTACAATTATGACATCTACAAATTATCAGTGTGTTATAATAATTATTGTAATTTAGTTTTTACACTTGATTTATTATAATAATAATTAAATCATAGTAGGTAATAGTAATCGCGGCGACAAATAGCATTTAAGCCTACCGGAAGTTTGCACAATTATGACATTTACAAATTACCAGTGTGTCATA
The DNA here is from genome assembly GCA_944567765.1 of Carterocephalus palaemon. Classification (NCBI taxonomy): domain Eukaryota; kingdom Metazoa; phylum Arthropoda; class Insecta; order Lepidoptera; family Hesperiidae; genus Carterocephalus; species Carterocephalus palaemon. Next base: position 3,286,583 of record OX155643.1, on the reverse strand, counting down.
AGAATTATTGTAATTAAGATTGATTTTACACATGATTTATCATAATAATAATAATCAAATCATGGTACGTAGAATGCAGGAGGTATGTAGAATAGCTATCGCGGTGACATATATAAATAGTTTTCAGCCTTAGTTTTCAGCTTAAAAGTAATCTTTTCTATTGTATTTAACAATAATACATTCAAATTAACAGCCAATCTGCCACCAACGACGTAAAAATAGAAGGCGTGCGACGATACCTATAAATTGTCGATAATTTATTGGGACGCAACAAAGTCGAGCATTTTAATTGAAAGAGGTCGATATGTTCCTCCCAATTTAAACTTAAGCCGCCTTCGAAAAATAAGAATTAAAAATTACGATCGTCATCACAAATGAAACCAATTTCTGGAAATTTCGTCTAGCTCTAAATTCCTGCCGGTCTGTCAATGTATTGGCGACGACTGACCAACTATGCACTCATCGGCTTTTAGTGGTAATATTTCACTCGACACCATCACCCATCGGACAACCATGACAGACCCTTATATAGACTCACAAGGGTCTATTTCAAAGTTGGTTGGACGTGTTGCTATTCTAGTGCTACTGTGGAAGTCCCTCATCATTCTTATGAAGGTCTACTCATCTGACGTTACAAATTTCATCATAAATTGTATCCACTAAAGAGTATGGCTCAGTCATATATGCCATAATCCACCATGGCCTAATGATCAGTGACCAGTAAATTTCACACTTCTTCGAGAACATTCTGAATAATCCTGGACCTATATTTGAATTTTGAAATTATGTTCATAGATGTTTGTTTCATTACCGCAATTTGCAACGCAACGATTTCGTCATTGCCTCGTATCAATAAGAATCAACCTTAAAAACTGCAAGTGGGAATAATTTGCACACATTGCAGGTCCAATTAGAAATCTAGCGCTAAAGAGCACTCGTTACAAAAGTAAGTAATGAAAATTATATGTGTATTTGAAAAATAATCTGTTGAGTTTTGTACTTATACGATTGAAATTCAAATAACCGGGCGCTAATGTTTCCCTGCATCTTAACAATAGGTGACACTTAAAGTTGCTAATTAGCAATAACCGGCATAACAGAATAACAATCATATTTTAATCAAGAAAGTCAACTTATTTATAATTGTACGTGTTCACAGTGCCGCGCAATATGAGCTCGATAGCTATGTTAGATTAAAATTTGTTGTACGTTAAATAAAGCTACCGAGACACTCGCCAGCAACACCTAAAGCCCGGAATGCACCGGCCGCTCCCACGCGGGTGTTGCGTTTCGGCAAACTTTATTTATTTCCATCTGCATTGTGTTTCGATTCCTTTATTTTTCGTCCCATTATTGCTGACACGCCGCCGTCCACTGGACTCTCGCAAATGATTCGAATTATTGGAGTCGAAATTATTTGTCTGTTCTTTCTGAGTTTAGCTTTCTAATATAGGGTTAGAAACGAACGAATGTTTGGATGTTCTAACGAACACTTGGCCTTGGATGGAGTATATAACTGACCATTCAGATATGACGATAGGCTCAACGTGGGCAAGATCCTTGTAAAATAATTCTTTAGCTACTTAGCATAGGTAGAATAGAATTAAATTAACTTTTAAATAGAATATATAATAACTAGAATAACTAGGAATTTTGTCACCTACATAGTCACCTGTCGAACCTATATAGAACCTTAAATGGTTAGATTATATGAAACCTTAAATTTTAACCATTGTTTTAAAGCAATTGTGTTTTGGCTAGAAAAGTGTGGTTCGATGGTGTTACACTTCTGTGTTGGCGATTATCTTCTTAATGGTAGCAAATTATCTGTGCCAAGACTTTTTGAGTCTTCAAAAAGAAGAACAAGACTTTTTGAGTCTCGCTTAGATCTGTGCAGCAGCGGATGTATGGAGCTGAAAGCTCTTTCGCTATCTTGTATTTATAAAAGCTTCTCATTACACAAGAAAGTCCTCTCAAAATAACAGAAGCTCCTAACCAATCTCCTATGAGGGTATTAAGTTTTAACAATATTATAAGGGATGGATGATAAATGGCAAAATGTAGTTACAAAAGCATGGTGGGTGCAGCGTTATTGAATGAATCGTTTCAGCGTATCGGCTTGCAGATCTACCCTCGCGCCGCCAACCATGGCGACTGGGACCCGTCATGGTGTTCACAAGCTTCCCATGCCATCGGGAATGGAATAATAATGTCTATATCTTTATTATCTCTGGTTTACTGGCGGATGATAAAGGCTATTAAAATGTCATGGTTTGAATCTTGTTTTTAAATTAATAAGATCACGCTACTTATTTGACCTGCCTGACCTTAAAATGTTGGTACCTACTTCTGTGTTTTCAAGAGTAGCAACGTATCTGCGACAGATTTTGAATGAGCCATTTAGGTGTGCTTGTTCGAAGACTGTGAATAATGTTATTAATGCATGCACGATGTTTTTGTTTACGTTTACCGCTGCTGGTAGAGTGGTACCATGACCCACAGAATGTGGTAGAGACCGCATTGGACCAGTGGGAGTAAGTATGATTTAAAGGAAAAAATGAATTTATTTGCTAAATATAAACCGCAACACAGAGCAACAACAACACTATGGTAAAGTAAGATAGCTTGTGTTATATGATCTAGTTGGACAATTGGTCTGTACTCAATCCAGTTGCGATATATCACCGCAACACTGATTTTGCAGTACGTTTGCAATTACTATCACTGTATATGTATAGTGTTTATATTCCTTATTCGTTCTTACTTACTTATTCCTCTGTCGTTCTTTGATTGTGAGAAGTCAGCGTCTCAGTCTAATATGTCGCAGCCAGTTGCAACTAAGTAAATCCCTTCAGTCATGGTCAGGAGCCGCGGTCCAAATCAAGATATTAGCGGAGAAAGTCCCGACTGCAGTCCCCATTGTTCCTCCGTATCGGAGTCGCCATCTGCCTCTCCAACCGTGGCGGACGCCAAATTGCACGGTATACGCAGTCTTTCCCATGTCGCCTGTTGCTAGTACTTGGGATTTTATGACCAGCCAGTTTAATTTGTCTCGTCTGCTGGTTTAGTGGTAAACATGAGCGCTGTGTTCTGGATTCGATTCCCAGGAGGCACAAAGTGATAATGAGTTTTTCTAACATGATTCCAAGTTATAGCTCGGAGACAGGAATAACCGGTGTCTAGCAATAGGGTCATTATTAAGGTATTACATGTGAACCTAACGTAACTGGTAAAGTGGGTGTACTACTACTCCTCTGCCTAACTCTTCGAGGAAATTTAGGTATTACTATGTTATGTAATACTAGTGGACGCCCGCAGCTTCGCTCGCGTAGAATTAAACCCATTAACGACGTCTGTCCGCGTTCGGGTTGCCCACTTGACTTCAAAAACGGCAAAGTTTCATACTAACTTTGCACCCCCGTTGCCATACATAACCTAACCTTTTTTTATGGTGAGAGAAGTGAACATAGCTTGTGTTGATGATGTAGTAATAATTGCTATTCCATCGATTGATACTCGTGTATGAAATTTAAAAAATAGTTTGTACATTTATAGCAACTTTTAGTTAAATATCATTAGTAGTTAACTATGCGGCAGTCAAATTTTATAGATTAATGGAGTGTGTCAATGTAGATTCTACGTATGTCTACACTGTAAATGTACATTGAAACACTTGTTTGTTGCAAGTAAAATGAACCAGAATTTTGATGTTCAGTAATTCAGTGCGCAATATCGAAATATTTAGCAGTACGGCAGCCTTCCCGGCGCCTGGCGTTAACCCCAACGAGGCCCGCTGGCGCCACGCAGCTTTAACAAGGACATACGAGTTCTAGATGTGCTAGCTAGTTCATAGGTCGCTTTTTATCCGGCTCGAAGGACCTCAACTTTAATATGAAAAATAATTCTTAAGTACTAAGTTTTATTTTAACGTTAATGTAATCTATATATATAAAAGGAGAAGGTGACTGACTGACTGACTGACTGACTGACTGACTGACATATCAACGCAGGGCCTAAACTATAAGGGCTAGAAACTTGAAATTTTGCACAGGGGTTCCTTTTATAACGTAGGGGAGCAGTAAGAAAGGATTTTTGAAAATTCACCCCCTAAGGGGTTCTCATTATGGGTCTCTCATTGCTGCTCACTTAGCTATAAATTTATATTAATTACTATAACACCCATACCATACGTTTATATAATATAACTACTAATATTATACTAATATTATAATATTATATTATACTAATATTATAAATGTGAAAGTGTGTTTGTTTATTTATTTATTTGTTTGTTTGTTTGTTTGTCCGGCTTTCACGTCGCAACGAAGCTATTAAATGGTATGGTTTTTGTGTGTGGAGATAGTGAGGAGGGTGGAGAGTGACGTAGGCTACGTTTTACCGCGGTAAAACATCCCCATGGGAAGATATCGATGTTTTGTTATTTGCTAGATATTTAGTTCCAGTTGTTGTTAATAGATGGCGTTAGTAAAATTCATTTGCAAGTTCTGAATCACGCTAACAAATGATACATGTAAATTAATTATGTCATAGGCGACTAATACATTGAATTGAATTTTGAATTCGAGCTGGACAAATTGTTGTTTTGGTTTAAAATTAATATGGTAAAGGAGGCAGGCAAGAATTTTTGTATAACTTGCTGAGAAATCAAGTTAAGCGATGTTACGGGAAGCAGGTTACACAGATTGGCGTTCCAGTAACTGGAGTTGCAGCACGACTAGTATTCGCTTAGATATTATATTCATTACAATGATGTTGAATATTGCATTACTACCTTATATTTCCTGTTCCAGCGCCCCACGCTTTTACAATCAAATATTATAATTAAAAGCACAAAGTTTACACTTCAGTCCCAGAAATAGAGACAACTTGAACAATCCATAATTTATTTTTAGTTTTTACGTGCATTTATAATTTTTAATAATCAGGCAAAAGGTAAAATTATAAATGTTATATTTGGAAATGAAAGAAAAAAACGTATGCTTACGATAGGAGTCCACCCTGGCGGGGTTTGAACCCGCAAACTTCGGTTCGGGAACCGGGCCTTGCCACCTTCGGCCACAGGGTCGCTTGTAGTCAGAGTGAAATTATCCATTTATTAACCGGCATTGTATTCGTAAAAGTCTATACAATTTTCTCAGTATGGAATAAACAAAATAGATAAACGGCAGTGTGGATTAGAGGCCGTGGACTACCCGAATATCAATCGAGTAAATTGTGGAAAGATAATATGCGTTTTGCTTTATTTTTCACTAGCTTTTACCCGCGGCTCCGCCCGCGTGGTCAAAGGGAATTAACAATGAGTTGTTTATCACACAAGACACATTTGTGGTGGATGAATAGTGACAGTTCTATGATAAAAAGATACTAAGATAAGAACTTGCAAATGAATTTTATTAACGCCATCTATTAACAACATCCGGAACTAATTATCTAGCAAATAACCAAACAACGATATCTTCCCATGGGGACGTTTTAGCGCGGTAAAAAGTAGCCTGCGTCACTCTCCACCCTCCTCACTATCTCCACACACAAAAACCATACCATATATTAGCTTCTTTGCGACGTGAAAGCCGGACAAACAAACAAACACACTTTCACATTTATAATATTAGTATGGACGTTAACATACAGACACAAAGTATGTGTGTATATACTAGCTTTATATTAGTAGTAAGCTAAGTAGTAGCGCTGAGGTGCTCAATTCGGACAAATAGCGATTCCCGGCGACCGCCCAGCCGCAGCGGGAGTGTGCGTGTGGCGCGCAAGGGCTAGCACAGCGTAGGTGAAAACGATAGCGATAGCGAAACGAAAATAAAACCAGGCAATGTCATATATATATTAAGTAATCACGTATTGTTATTACTGAGTGCCAATAATTTAACCTAAGTAAAAAGAAGCTTACACAATCGAAAAGTTCCGTCTATAAATTTAAATTTTATCACATGAGTTTCCGCTTAGTTATACCAGTTTATCATTAATTAATTTTCATTTCTTATATAAAATCGCGAGCTTAAAAAAATTATGAAAAATTGTAACAACAAAGTACCTACATGGCATATTGAAACAAGATATTAGTAAACATTTGAAAATATTAAAAAAATAGTAAATATGTATTGTGATAGTAATATGGTGTTAATGATAATGACATACATATATTTACAAAATATTTTTTCATTCGTTAGTAATTTTATTTGCTCTGATATTCTGTACACCGTCTTAAGATAACGTCCGCCGCGGCTTCGAACTTTGTGATCTTCCTAAACAGAAAAGAGGGATTGGTCCATACTGCTACATTTTCAATCTTAATAAATGTAAGATAAATTGAGACACATAATCATTTGTTTGAGAGGGCGTCGTATCGACAATTTGATTCGACCAGCGCAAACATGCTTGCCCGCCAAAGGCTTACCGTGGGAACCGAGATTCCTCGCGCTATATTCCGTTTTGCATAGTTTATTTATATCGCAGCCTGTTTTTGTCACCGCTGTAAACACTTCTTGTTGTGTAACTAGTTAGTGCTTGGTTGAAACTCCTCACTTTGTTAGCCATGTCGCTAGAATGAAAGTTAGTGACCAATAAAAAGTTGCTTAAGCTACAAACACAGGCCATCAGCGGTTCGCTCTAAGGCACGAACGAGTCTTACTTCAATCTGAGGAATTATGTTTTGTTTACCTGGTCGTGGAGGTATCCGTCAAAGGTTATTATTAAAATCCGAATATTGTGAAAGCGAAAGTTATTTAGAGTAAATTTTGATTGTCATAAAACTTCTTACATTCTTATTTCACTAACTTCAATTCCAGTTTTAAAGTCATATTCAGTGAGCGAAGACAAACCCTGATTCCTCAAAAGGATTCAGATTCAGATTCATTTATTTTTCATTATATGGTATTTGTAACTATACGCATAATGAACGTTATAACATTTTTTTTATCTACCGTCGGTTCGCAAACTTTCCATTCAAACAGTAATGGATTAAGAAATAAGAATGAGTCTAAAATCATTTATTGCATCACCACAACCCTTTCTTTGTCTCACTGTTGGGCACGGGTCTCCTAACAGAATGGGAGGGCCTAGTCCACCACGCTGGCCAAGTGCGAATTGACAGACTTCACGCTCGAGAACATTATGAAGGACTCTCAGGCATGTAGGTTTCCTCAAGATGTATCCTCACCGTTACAGCAAGTGAAATTTAATTTCATAAATCGCACATAACATAGAAAAGGCATTGATGTAGGCCATTGGGTTGGAACCCGGCCCGCTCGAGTGAGACGCGAGATCGATAACCACTGGGCTGTCACCGCTTCATTTCGAATTTATAACGATGCATGTTTTCATTGCTTAATAATGTTATAAATAGTTCTTATACATACTTTACGTTACCTTACAGAAAGTCCATTTTAGGGTGTTCTATCTGAGTAGTTAATTTAAAACAAAACTCTTAGCACCGAAACAACCACAGACAGGACACACTTTTGATAGCACCACCATCAGGTATTGTGTTTACCTTTTATTAGAAGTATGTACGAATTAATTAAATCCCTCTGATACTTTATCTGACGTAATTAATTACCTGTATGCTTTCCGCCACGAATCCAGTAAGCTTCAAATAAAAAGAAAATAATCGAGAATCAAGCAAAATCGATTTCTTAATTAGAATTTAAAACGTGTCAGCCCGGAACCCTGTCACCGAACCCGGGACCGCGGTCATTATTTATCGCTCGACAAACAATCGCCCGCACAATCCTTCAAGCTATAGCTGTTTAAAGTCGCCTCCACACCGTAGAAGTGGATATTGCGTTCCAGACATACCTTGGGGATGGCCCAAGGGATAAGATGTGGCGTGTTCGTGTTTAACCCTGACGTAAGTCGTGATAAACATAGGATGTTCATGTTGTGACGCTTGGAATAATCACCCACAATAGGTTATTTTAAATAGCGGCTTAACAATGGTGAGTGCTTTAGGGAAGTTGCTCGCCATCTACACCAACTGGATTTGTAAAAAAAAAACTTCCTTCCGTACAGATTATCATGTAAACTTTGGAATGAGCTAACATGATGTTCTTTAAAAGTGGTGTAAAAAGAGCTCTCCTTCAAGGCTGGTGACGCATTGACGACTCTGTTGTTTCTCGCGTCCAGTGACTTCTGTCCACTTACCAGCAGGTGATTGGATCCACTTACCACCTGCCAGCCTATTCGTTCGCCAGGCTATGCCTAATCTTTAAAAAAAATAGAAAGCTGAAGCTTAAGCACTTCTTACTTTTTTTTGTATGGCAGCGAAAACAGTTACTGGTTAAATATTTAGCTGTTTAAAAAAAAAAAAATTCACTATTATTTATTTATCCATTTATTTTGTATTCAGCTTTTTGGTGGCAAAGTTCTGAGAAATTTAGGAAGCTATATAAATTATACAAAAACATTATTTAAGTTCATAACTTAGACCACACGACAAACCGACCGATGTGAGAATTTGCATCGAATGGACTTGGGAAGAGCTGCAACCTGTAGTGGGAGAGTGGGACACAATTATTATAGCCAATATACGTTCTTATTCGTACATATAGTTTGTCAGGTACCGTACTTCTTATGACGCGATTATATTTAATTGAATTTCTGAAATTTGACTATAATAATTATTTGAATATTCAATTAACACTAACGACAAAAATAAGTTGTTTGGTAAAATAATTTTTATTTTGGAAACGCTGCGATTTAAATTAAAAAATTACTTATACATGCCTTTAAAGATCGCTCAAATCAAAAATACTCGGTAGAATTATAAGTTCAGACTCAAATTTATTATTTTTATTATAGGCTAGCGTTAGCTACCCGCCTCTCCTGCGTTAAATCGTTTTACGAACTACTTCAGATTCAGATTCAGATTCATTTATTTTTTCATTATATGGTATTTTATGTACGCTTAATGAACGTCATAACATTTTTTATCTACCGCTTCCTCTCTAACATTTGATTTAAATATAAAACGTAAAACTTTTTCGACGGCAAGCTTAGCCAAATACTAAAATTAATCAAAACATAGCTTTACTTACAGTTCCGCTGCAGGATACGATCAAAATATCGATCAAACGATAGTTAAAAATCGATTAACAATCGAACGATTGTTTTGTCCATTTCAAGTAAACCAGGCAATTTTCGGGGATAAAAAGTAGCCAGGTCTCCAGGCCATATACATCTGTGCAAAAATCACATCGAACCATCACTCCATTGAGGAGGAAAAGAAAAAACACACAAAAAACACACATTCCCATGCATATACCTTAAAAGCAAGGATAAGGATTTCTTATGAAGAAATTCAGTAAAATAATAAACGTACATCTATTTCTATTAAGCATACGCAAAAAAAAATTATACAAGCAATAATAACATACCCACTTTCCCTCAAACGTTTCCCACAAGTTGCATTCAATCCGTGACTTCCGACAAACAGCGAACCGACCAAAAAACGAGTCAAAGACACCTCAGACGTAGATACGTGCCTATTTTGGATCCTGACACCTTTATGCATTACAATAGGTGTTATTGCTTAGTTTTACTGTTTAATCTGCAACCGTCTGCGAGCGGCACGTTCATCGATAAAAAAGCAATTTGAAAAACATCCCTTCGTAACGATCTAGGGATGTCCTTTGGCGGCGTTTGCCCTTATTATGTCAGGGTTGCTACAGAGGGTGCTTTGTTTTGGATAGAAATTAAGCATTTAATAATTATACACTTTTACACGACTAAAAAGAGTTACCTTTAACTTTGGAGACAATAATATCTGTCTGTCATCCAAATTGAGAATTTTTAAAATTATTTAGATTGTTAACATTACATTTATTACTTATTAAGTAAAGGTGTGTTAGGTTCAAGGTAAGATACCTTGTACACCTATCTTAATCAATATTGGCAGAGACTATGCACGTGAAATGATAAACTACGTTAGGTTAAATTTAACAACTGTTTCAAAATTGTCTTTCCATTGATCTAACATCATAGCATAAAATCACGCCTGTAGGAACTCCGAAGGGGTAAACAAAAAGAATATCCAGTCTTCATCAGTTATGAGTTATGAGTTATGTGTTATGAGTTATGTAAAAAATACGACACAATCAACCCCAAGTTTGTTTGTGTTAGGTTCAGGTTTGCTATGGACCCCGCGAAGCGGGGTTCCGTTGACATTTGTGACAGACCGATGAATTAAATTAGGTTAGGTTCAGGTTAGGATTTTGTAATTGATGAAGGTTGTATCCCAGTGGCTCTCACTCCAGAGGGCCTGGGTTCAAATCTTAGCGGCATGAACAAATAAACTTATATAACAAACATAACATATGTAATATTATGTGCATTTTAAGATGTCACCTGCTGTGCAGGAAAAAATCGGGATGAAACCTGCGAGACAGTTCTTCATAATGTTCTAGAAGGCATGTGAAGTCTGCCAATCCGTACTTGGCCAGCGTGGTGGACTAAGGCCTAATGCTATCCTCCCATCCTGAGAGGACACCCGTGCCAAACTGTGGGTGAAAGAAAGTGTTGTGATGATGACTACAAGATTGTAGAAATGTTAAAAAAATTACTCCTGTATCAGTGAAGGTCCAGTTGAATTGTAACGTAATTAGTTTTGCGTTAGTGAGTTTCATTTATTGTTTTTTGACATTTTAGTAGGTAATCGGAAACAATTAAAAGAGAAATTGAACATAATTTGACGCAATATACCGCATTAATCTGGTTTCGGGGTCTTGGGGACCACCGCCGCGCCGATACCGGCTTCCGGGGACTTTGTTACTGACTTCGTCGAAACAATATTTTAATTTATAAATACAAACTAAACGTTATACACAAAATGAATAAAATCTAGTGAATATGATCTTATTTATTATTATACATTAAAATATATATTATTTCTGGTTTATTACCCTTTTATAACACGGCAATAATTAGTATAAATTGTCGTATAATATGATTAGACCATAGATATTTATTTTTCAAGACTATTGAAATTTTTTTTAGATCTCAAGATAAGATAAAATAAATAGATTTATTGTGAATCGCAAGAAAAAGTTTACATTTAAGCTTTTAAACCTTTTAAATATTAAATAGATAGATAGATACCATGGACATTCACACGCGGTCATCTGACCCCAAATTAGGCGCGAACCTGTACTATGGGCACGGGTGCCAGAGACTGATATACATACATAGATATTTTTAAATACATATATACTTAAATAGATTATACTGACATCCATGGATGCTAATAACTAAAACTCAAACTATTAAAGAACGCTATGAAATCAATGTAATATTCATTAGTACTTACCACATTATTATTGAAATGGAAATTCAATCTAAAAACTATACAAGATATTAAAATGAAAAAAAATATATTACCACATTACATTTTAGAGATAACTGCTGGCAACTGCTCGCTCCCCGTTAGTAGAGTCCCGTTTTAAGTTAGTAACAGATGCGTTGCTACCATTACACCTTCCAACCGTCACATGATTGCTGTAAAAAATTACACGGCAGAAATAATGCGTGGTACTTTGGATGACAGCGGTAGTACTGCCCGGAGTAACTCTAAGTAGGTTAAATCATCTTAAAAAAATTTGAAATAAATAAAAAATTTAAATGAGGTAGTAAGAATAAATCGGTGGTACAAAAACAATAAAATGCATTACACCTGCCACTTATTTTCACCATCACATTGGGTTGGCTGGTAGATAATAGCTGCTAGTCCGCCCTTTGTAAAAACTTTTTGTTTTTTACAATAAATAAATAAATAAATAATGTACCGTTCGGCGCACAGCAACAAATTAAGTCGCCGCCGCTGCGTGGCCGCTTCGCATATTTTTTTTCCACTTATTTCCATCGAGTTGTGCCTCCAAAATTGAGTTGTACGGGTCTCGCGTATTTTTTTAATACCTTCCTACCTTCCTACCTTTTTGCACTTTTTGTTACTCGCCGGCGGTCGCCGGTAATCACTGGCATGTTTATTTATTTACTAACCGACTTACTACCAGGGAGGTTCTTATGGTGTTTCACGATTTGCGATGCGATGTCGACACTTGATGCAAACTCATCATCATCGTCACAACCCTTTCATTGTCCCACTGTTGGGCACGGATCTCCTCTCAGAGTGGGAGTTCTTAGTCCACCACGCTAGCCAAGTGCGGATTGGCAGACTTTCATGCCTTCGAGAACATTGTAAAGAACTCTCAGGCATGCAGGTTTCCTCACGATGTGTCCTTCACCGTTATAGCGAGTGACATTTAATTTCTTAAATCGCACATAACTTAGAAAAGTCATTGGTGCGTGCCGCTGGGGTTTGAACCCGGACCGCTGAGTGAGAGGCGAGTTCGATAGCCACTGGGCTGTCACCGCTATGATTCAGATGCAAACTACCAACTAGTTAAAGACTAATATAACACAATGACAGTGAAAAAGATTAATTTTTCAACAAAATTCTTGCTTGCTGCTTTTTCAACAAAATTGTTGCTTTTTAACTTTGACTTTAGACAAAGGTGATTATTATAGTGCGATATTGCATACTAAGCAAAGCTGTAGGTTTATAAAATTGGCGATATATTTCATACAATATTATGTCCCAAGGATGTCGTATCGTATAATGTGAAAACTCCTTCATTCGTGCGCCGTAATTAATGTCGTTCGAATTGGGTGAGCGATTGCTTCGGGCACGCTTCGGGTGATTGGGAATTGTATGACATTTGACACCACTTGAAATTGTTATGAGTTTTTTATCTAACTAATGATCTGTGATAGTCTATCGTAAGACTTGACTAAAAGGGTCTTCTCGGGTTGCGAGCGGCAAGAGTGACAGCTCGGTCCAATGACCCTCAGAAAGACGACGCTCTAAGGCACTACGTGTGGACGATGTACGGCTGATCTGCGAAGAGCCTGGCATGGGCACGGGGCAGGGCAGGAGGCACCATTGTGTTCTAACAGAGATCCCGAAGTCCTGCTTATTCTCCGAGTTAAGCTACCGAAGTGGCTTTAGTGGTCATGTTTAATAGGTTGTAGGCAATAAGTTTCAAAGTCAAAGTCAAAGTCAAACAATTTAAAGTTTGTAATCAGTGCCTCAGTTCACAAACAATATCCATGAAAATTGTTGTTTGAGCTAGGCCAGACAGAGGTGTGTGTACACCCATTTTTCACCTTATATTCAGGTTCCACGTAATAGGTGGTGGGTTTATTGCCATACACCGGGCACATCAGACTCTGAGCTGCTGCCGGGCCTTTTAAGTTTAAAATCCCCAATAGTTGTTGCCCGACCCGAGGGTCGAACCTATGAACTCTAGCAAAACAGTCGCGCTTGCGACCAATTCTTATTTTACTTTCTTTTAATTCCACCTCTGAAAGAGTAACCTCTTTAAAAGGGGGTTAAAATTTTGTATGAACTTTCATCAGCTTTTCCTAGGGATAATTGCATGTTTATTGTTTCAGTGCCTGATATCTGATAACATTGTAAACATTCATAGAATTGAGATGGAAACACACAAGCAGACTGTATCCATATAAAATTTTCACAAAATCAAGATCCTAGGCCAGGATTTCTCTTTCAGTTTTGAAATATGTTATTTTTATATATGCTATATTCTTTAATTTCGAAATTCACGCAGATGAAGTCGCCGGCAAAAGCTAGTTCGTACATAATCTTCTTAAAGTCAAGAGCAAAAAGGTAAAAATAAAGCTTGTGAACGTCAGCGGCGAATTCCGTGTGAATGTTAATCACATCGCTGATATTAACAAAACTCACTTGTTACGGCGAGGTGTGACAGCGGAGCGGAGTGGTTACGGTTTGGCCTTTTTGAGAACGGAATTTAAATCCAGCGGGGTTCACATTGAATGAGAACTCCGTACTAAGTTTGAAACTTGTTCTTAATTTGAAACTATTAATCATTAGATAATGTTTGAGTTAATGACGTAGTTAGTAGGTACGTATCATAGACGATGCCTTCGATTGATTGTCTTATTCGTGATTCAAAAATTAAAATGTATTGCCTCATGTAAGTAATAGGTTACATCCTTTTATCTTCTCTAGCAGTTGTTATTGTCAATTCTGCGATTCAGTTAATTTTTTAAGTAGATTATAAAATAATTTCTATCGAATAGGAGAATTGAAATATAGTAACAAAATCTAATGTTAGGGTAAAAGTCCTTATAATATTCATGTTATAAGCGTCTAATATTTCATTAAAATAATTCAAGTAGGTAAGGTCGTTAAGTCTTTTTAGTCTGATAATAGGCAAGCCTGTATCCTCCGTAGGGGTGGGTAGATACGTAATAGACCCACTTTTCAGCAGCACAAAACAATTTCCTATATCAAAAAAGCTTGGTTCTACCACCTGTAAAACACTAACCTTTAAAACACCGATCGTTTCGTCCAATCAGGTCAAATAAGAAAACGTATAAATTAAGGCTTTCTTCCAACCTTTAGCATTTCGCGAGCGTGTGGTCCATTCGCTTTGACAATTTTTAATTCCTAACACCACGCTACGCTACAAGGCGACGCCGGTGGCAGCCAAGTCCCCCGGACTCCGGACCCCCGGACTCCGGACCCCCGGACCCCCGGACCCCGGTCCCTCAGACCCCCCAAAGGTAATAAATCACCGGAGTACTTAATTATTTTGATTAAAGCCTCCGCACGTCGCACTCACCATGAGCGGTTATTTTAAGGCCAATCTTTTTGAAAGTTTATAAATAAATCCTCTGAACTTTTTGCGACAGGCTACTCTCAGACAGTTATGTTTGGACACTTCGATACGTAATAACTGTCGGGGCCAGATAATTTTCGATAAAGACATTTTGGAGATGGTAGAATCTGTGTATGTAAACATTTTTTCAATTAATTACTATCTTATTTACTACTTTCCTAAAATGTGAATTATTTACAGTATAATTGCTAACGGGTCGAACAAGCTCGACTTACCGGATTTGTTTGGTATGTTTTTGAACATAGCTGATACCTATTTAATGACAACAGTCTGCTAGAAGTTACTTAGGGCACAAACTTGGGGATCTCAACACTAAATACTTGATAAATAGTCCCAAACGCTGGGCAAGAGCGAACGAACTTCATACGTTGTAAAAAAAATATGGAAAACTCTCAGGCATGAAATATATTAAGTATATTAATGTAGGTACTCGATAATCGAAACAGCGGATGCCATTTAATTATAATACCCTTATCTTAACGAAAGCGCAGAGAAAATAATATATTTATTAAGTAACAAGCGAAAGAAAATACAAATCACATTATATGAGGAGATCCGTACTTTTATGAATTATGATAAAATTCCGTTGATACTTATTATCTGATGATAGATCACTCGTATTTGTAACTAATATTACTTAGTAGTAAAATAGAATATCTACTATGTATTTCATACGCCTAACATGACGTATGAAGTACATAGTTTGTAAACAATAACAAGTAGTCCATTAGATGTTAGTATGTAGTGTGGAGTGTGGTGTAAACAGCGCCCTGTTCTGACCCAGATTCAGATACGCTCACTTAGCGGGGACGGAAATAGCGCAGGCAACACCTGGTGGCCGCACTAGTTGCTAGCGGACTTGCTTTACCCTGCGTTTGAGGAATAGTCAAACTTAACTTGCACTATTTTAACCTTCGACTGAGAAAATTTCATCATCATGTTGTACTATTTTATCCTGTGATTAAGGAAGCGTCAACATTAACCCGCACTATTCTATGCCTCGACCAAGGGAGCGTCAACATTAACCCGCACTATTAAAATACGGCGAGTCCTCGCCGTGCACATAATTTTCTCAGGACGGATAAAATATAGGTATAAATTTTTTTGTGATTGAGAAATAATTGGAAATTAACTCATGACATCCAAGGGAGGTTTCAAACTAATTATAAACTCTGTTACTGACGCGCCATGCCTGATTACGATACAAAAAGAACGGAACCACTTATCCCACAAACAATCTCACCATATCAACAGCTTTGAGTCCCCCGATCTAGAGCGCGATCTATTTTGAACGATCAAGCAGTTTCGAATACGGAAGCGGCGGTTTATAGTGACACTGCGGGGGGAGGGACCCGGGTTATAGTGACACTGCGGGGGGAGGGACCCGGGTTATATTTGGGGTCTTTGGTGTTTTTATTGCCTCTCAAATCTATCCTCGCACTACTAAAGATTAGAGTGCTTCATCATAGTCATGCCAAAGTTGCAAGACGGTAGGATAAAAGGATAAACCCAAAGTGTGGTTATGAACATGATAGCGACTTACGTAGTCGCTTATCATATTTTGTCTCAGGTTTCCCCAGGATATTTTAACGTTGTCAAAGTTTAAACGTAACTCCATAACTTTTAAAAGTGAGAGAACGTGAATTTTTAGAGTAACATTAAGCTGAAATATATAAAATAGAATAGGTACCCACTAAAGTACCTAATCAATTCGGGTTTATCCATTCATTTAATTTTGGTTAAATAATTAAATAATGGAGGATAATGAAACATTATCCTTGTCTTCACTAAAATAATTATGCTTTCCGGAACATAGAAAGATCTTGATTCGAAATAAATAAATCATGTAGGTATCTTATGTTATGAGATTAGTCTTGACTACTGAATGAATCTTTGGTATAATAATAAATAATGCAAGCACGTGCAATTAAGTATGTAATTGTTTCTATTTATTGCTATTAATTATTTCAATCATTGGCGCCTTTGGCGCTAAGCTAAACCTTGTTAATCTTGATTTTACTGAACTTTTATCTACTCCAGTCAATGAACAAACACTGGTTTTAGACATATAATTTTGTAGCGGATGGCACTGACACTGTAATTATGTTAACAGAAGGGATCCGGAATGTTCGGGTTTCCAAGACTACTTCGAAGTCAATGTTTCCAAGTCAGAATTAGCTATATCAATTCGAAGGACTCTACCTTTGGATTTGTCTTGCTTCAGTTATAGTTATCATCATATCAACGCGTCTTTTTATTAGGTACTATAACTATTACATGACTGTATGAATGAATCCTTGGTTTATACTAATTATAACAAAAGCAAATAAAACATGATTGTTAATGTAACTTCGTCCTAAGGCTAAAGATACCAATACCCTTTATTAACTTTCGCTCCACCTAAAAGACTTTACAGAACTTTTATTAAAGCTAATCAACGAACAAACCGTAGGTAGTTTTCGTTGAAATTTCTTCTAACAGATGGCACTGCCAGTAGAAAAAGGGGATCCCGTGCTCAGGTTTCCAACGATGCCACTAGTGCTTGAATTGGTTTTTACTTTACATAATAGATGGCGTTGTAGCATAATCTTTAGTAATCATTTCATAGATGGCGTAGCCCTACAAATTACCAATAGCTTTTTGCGGCCTTTTTCGATATGGAAAACAGAATGATAAGAGTGATAGGGATATTAGATGGAAACGTACATGCTTAGACAAACTGGACAATAAATAAATAAATAAATAAATATCTTGGACATTTTCACACACGGCACGGTTTCTGACCCCAAAGTAGGCGCGAGCCTGTGTAATGTGTGTCAGAGACTGATATACATACATAGATATTTTTAAATACATACTATTGACATAATACTTGTATGGTTCTCTTCACATCACACGCTGCAGCCCTCAACTGAGAAGGCCTGGAGCGCACTGCATGATTTAGTGTGGAAGGATTACATTACCTATTATACATCCCGATTGTCAGAATTATTAGGCCACCTAACAAGTACTAATAAACTGCGACCGACGACGACTTAACTTGCTCTCCGAAGCAAGAAATAAATTTTGCCAGTTGAACTAACCCAAGTACAGATCGAGACAGGGATGGCTTCACTATCGAGTATCGTTAGCCTAGTGAAATCACTACTCGAGCCGCGTGATCATAGCCTAATAGAACCTTGGTAATGGTGTAATATTTTGGGGACTCTCCATAGTGACATAGTGACCACTTTTTCCCGTGAAATGGCCAGAAAACCATAACAATCATACGATTGTTAATCGATCGATTTTTAATCGATTGATTGCTGTCTCAGATTATGATCGGCAGCGGGTCGAGGAAGATTTTTTTTTCTGTTCACATGAAACCCTTCTCCACGTAAATAGTCCAGGGCCTCGCTGATTTTGATGAGTGGTACCTAATCTTTGTCTTCAGCTTGCCGTTGCTCAGCATTTCATTGTTTCTGTCGTAGAAGTTTATTCTCGTTTGCTCATTATATCATCAAATCATAACCAAGATTGCTTTGTTTGAATAACAAGAAAATATTTAAAATACAAGGCTACACAAACAGCAATATAAGCGTAACAACTGCCAGCGGCGACCCACAAATAATATCAACGACCACCGCTTTCGCGAATAAGTTGTCAAACAAAACACATTTTACGAGACTGTACCTACTCGTGTACGAGAAGTTCTCAGGTCCGCTTACACACTACGATACGATTTTATATTAGGATTCTTGGAAACGATTTATGAACTGTTGTTGCTTTAAGGTGCATTGGATCCAGAAAAATAATTTCTCGCTCTCTGCTCTTATACATCGAAGCTAAGCTAAAAGCTACACTACAACTGTTGGGCACGGATCTCCCCCACACAGCGGGAGGTGTAGAGCATACTCCACCACGCTGCTCCAATGCGGATTGGTGGAGGGGTTAGTGGCCAACCCAGAGTCGAATGTTCTCAAGCCACCCGAACGTAATCTACAAGCCTTGTTTTAACCATTTTACAACGACTGTTTTACCATAGGAAGGCAGGAGACACATTTGATTTGATAAGATTATGATGTCGTTGTCAGATATGCTAAATAATTTACAACTTAAGATGTTCCATTGAAAATTCTATATAGTGATGTTCTTTGATACCTACTGGTGAAACAAAAAAACTTTATTTCTCTCATTTTTTGTAAAATTTACTGATAAATAAAATCGGAATAACTAACACAAATAATTATATTATAAATAGTAACTATTTTGATGTGATAACGTCTTATAATTAAATCGATGAACGCCAGCAACTCGCACAAAAAAGTGTGACGCTATCCTCCCGTTCCGCCAAACGTTTCGCCAAGGGTTCCGCGCGTGCATTCATTCAATTTTAGTCTTTAGCGAATAATCGGTTGCACTAATTATAGTACATGGAAATGACATCGGCGTTCTGAACATGCATTCATTCAATTTTAGTCTGTAACCAATACCAATAGAGCGAATAAACGGTTGCATACAGTTTATTAATCGTCAATGTATCTGACTTTATCGATAAAATGGATATTCATAGACAGGAACATACAACCCTAACAGATCGGTTTACAGCTAGCCCAATCAAGCGGCGACAGTGCGGCTAACCGGTCCTAGCTTCACCAACTTTTAAACCAGAGATTAAACCACACTTATTGTTGAGACATGATTTTATTATTATTATTAATATTAAAACTCAACTCTAAACCAAGGTGGTGGACATTGCAATCCAGCCAGTAATGCCAATAAAATACCATTTATAACACATTTGCTCGTAAAGGGTCTCTTATTACACCAATTTCAATATCGTAATGTATCTCATTACAGCACTTGTGCGGTAATGTAAAGTAAAACGCACTTGTGCTGTAATGTAATGTTTTCTTTTTAAAAAGGTCACGGTTTATCAAGATCCTCCGTCTAAAACGAACGGTACTTTTTTCAATCTTAGCAATGAGTTTTTATGTCAGAAAAGTGGTCAACATTTTATGAATAAAATTAACTTTGGGAGATAAAATATAAAAAATAAACATTTAATTCTTTAATTTAATTAATTTTGACAATAAATTACAATAATGTATCTGTAACAAAAACAAAAAATATTAATTTACTTTATTAGTAATACTGGCTGTTTTTGTGTCTTTGCCTTTAAAAAAAAAAGCGCGGATGCGCGCGCATCGTTAATTTGTGAACCACAGAGTACATTTTATGTTGTGAACAAGTAAAAATTATTCCGCGCGCTTTTTCTTTTCGTTGTATTGTTTTTATTTGAAAATGTCGTCAAGTAATTATGAATTTATTAATTTATTTCCTCGCAAATATGTTATAAAACGTCGTATGACACACGTGCGCTTTGATAATTACAGCCTCTGCTTTCTTGTAGCCCTCGCCTACGGCTCGGGCTAGCAATATCGCCTCGGCTGTAATTTTCAACTTACCGCACTTGTATCATAATGTACTATAATGCCATTATTATGTTACCTAACTATTCACATTAAACACTCCACTATCCAATCAAAATCCAGTTTCAAACATAAAAACCAAATTTTAAAATAATACTGGTCTGACCATCACAAGATAGCTTAGATATCGTCAAATAAATAATTAAACTAGTGAATCCATAATTTAAACCAGAGTTAACATTGGCAGTGGAGCCGGTACCCTAAAATCGCGACACTCAATATTGGTTAATAAAGCAATAATCATCAAAACTTGGCGTCGACATCGCCATAGTGTCTGGCTTTGTCTGCGGACGTAGATTAGCTGTGTCCCCCTTCAGTTCAACACTATCCACGAAGCTTGGCAAGCGTGAGTATGCTTGGCAGGCGTTTAGTTCAGTAGCATTTTATTTTACCCAAAAAATTTGACAAGCATGCATTTAATTTCATTATGAAGACTGGAGACGATGACAAGACAGCTAACAGCAAGCTCAAAATCATGCAACTGACTCTAATTGAGCTACAAAATATATGATTGGTTCTAATAAAAATGGCTGTGACAAAAGTGGGTTGGTATTCTTATAATAATACACTAAAACAGTTATGTTGTGGTAGGTAGACTTGTTAGGTTCGATCGTATTTGGTTGTAGGTCAATGATGGTTTTCTTTTTGCAGAGGCTTTGCTTTTCTCAATAAAAAAGATTTATATACAAGTTTAGTGCCATTCACACTATAATACGAAAGCTAAACCCTCTGCGGTTTAACACATTATTGATTTTACATATTTATTGTACCAAATCTGACCTATTCTAAAGAAAATATTGTTTCTTAATTTTGTTGTTATATTGCGTTTGAGTCGTGACGTAGTTTTCATGTGGGAAAGGATATTTGTTACATCCATACGTTTTACATCTTTATATTTTAGTATTTTAGGGTTCCGTACCCATACGGTGACAAACGAAACCCTATTATTATGCTGTAACTGTCTGTCTGTCTGTCACAGCTCTATCGCTTGAGCTCAATTTCTGAAATTTTCGCAGAATGCGTGTTACTATCCGATATCAAAACAAATAAAAACACAGAACCCAGAGAAATATAATGGTTCCATTTCCCACCGATTACCCTAAAACGGGAGCGAAGATCTAACACAGAGTTCGACACAGGAGGGTGTTGGAAAACAGTTTTACACTACCGAGCTAGCGCGACCATAAAAATATCAAATACAAGCGCGCATTCTTGTTTTCCCGCCAACTTAATTATTAGTTAAGCGCGAACCATTTAACTGTGACTTATTGTATGGTTTTGGTTATACTTGCAAGTTCTGAATCGTGTCTTGTTTTTAGGGAGTTTCGTCTTGGGATTTATATTAGCAGTTTGGGGAATGTTTTGCCCTTCTCTGGGGAATGTTTTCGTTATAATTCCAAGAGATATTGCATCTCTTGAAATGACAACAATAATGAGTAGATATGTTGAGAATACCTACTACATTATATTCTCAGCCGAGAGACCCGATTAAAAGCGTAAAAATACTAGTGGTTGCCAGATGGCCGAAATTCTATTAACATTTAAATTCAGCTTTATCGTACTTCAAAACACTCATAGATAGCGCTATGTGTATTCATAGTTTGTTTTTATATACATACCTATATGTATTTTTAAAACATAATTTAATCAATTACTGCATTTCTACTCCACATATTTACCCAGTTAGCAAAATTTTAAATTGCTCCTTCTATACACTTTTCTCTCTTCTATGTAGTCGCAGAATATATTATCTTACAAATTTGTCTGCTAATTCCACTATGTTATCCTGGCGTACATAAAAATATTTTCTCCAGCACAAACCGCCTACGGCGCTGTTGTCACACGCGTGATATAGTGCAAGCCACGATCTCTGCGCTATAATTCACCCGCTGTTTTCGTGGCATACTTAATAAGGCATAACGTGGCTTTGTTGGCGATTCTGTGCATAGTTTATATGGCAGTTAGGACATTGATGAACTATTGACTCTCTTGGATACGGCGAGGAAATTCATTAAAACGGATTTGTCTTGGTTAAAAAGAAAACTTGATTAATTTAGAGTTATCTACTATACATCTAATCATCTTTTCGTCAAGGGCAGTATAATCGAATATAAACCATGATTTTTGACTAAAATGAACCTCAATCCATCCATCAGCCTTATAAGTACGCTGCAGGAGGTTGATAACTTTACAAACTATGTCGGTGAGCTTTGTTAGTCTACGTATTTCATCATTCATGATTCGTTCGCGTACCGAAATACCAAGCATTGCTCTCTCTATGGAGAGCCATAGCGCGTTGAGTGATTTTGAGCTTGCGGAAGAGGCCGACGGTAACAGACCATGTTTCGGATCCGTATGTCATCGCCTATTAATAAAGAAGTCAGTTATTATAATAATCTATATAATAAAAATGAATCGCAAAATGTGTTGGTAAGCGCATAACTCAACAACGCCTGGACCAATTTGGACAATTCTTTTTTTAAAATGTTCGTTGAAGTTCAGGGATGGTTTTTACTTCGAAAAATTTGAAAATTCATCCCCTAAGGGGTTACCCCCTTACGGGGGTGCAAAGTTAGTAGCTGAAGCTTTGCCGTTTTTGAAGTTAGTGAATGTGTAACGCGAGCGAAGCTGCGGGCGTCCACTAGTTACTAATAATTACACATTCCTTATACCGCAAATCAATATTTTTTAAATAAAAAATTTGTTTAATTAAACTGCATTTGAAAAGTTCTAAAGTATTATTACAAAAGTCCAATATTCAAAATTAAATTATATTACTGGCTAGAGTGACTGAAGTATTTACTACTCATATGTTTGAGTGGAAAAATAGGTAGTAATATAAAACTAGTATCAATTTTGGTCGTCTTAAACCGAAAATTAGTAAATTATAAAATACGACTTGATAAGTATCAGCTATAAAAGATGTCAGTGGCTATTCCTTAGGTATTTATCGTTAACTTTCAAGGAGGAGGAAAGCAAAAGAATACGTTAAAAAGGCATCAATCAAAATAAAATCACACTCAACGCTCATTCCCCTGGCGAAACAGTGACTCCATAGATTTTATCCGTCAATAGAAAAAACACCATATCCACTGATTGACCATATAAAAAAAGGTGATTTATCATTTTTATTGCGAGAAAAACATGTTTATGAGCATCTTAAGAGGGGCGAGTATAGGCCATTGGGGGGCTAATACTAAGTCGTTCCCTAATATTAGTTAATAGCCAATAATAAAAAATTGTGACTAAATACCCTTACCTGTATATCACTAGCTATAACGGCGAAGGAAAATATCGCGAGGAAACCTGCATACCTGAGAGTTCTGTATAATATGCTCGCAGGCATATAAGGTCTGCATATTTACACAAAACCGGCGTGGATAACTATGGTTTAACCCCTTGCATTCCGTGAGGAGACCCGAGCCTACAGTGGAAAAAAGGGTTGTGGAATGATCTCTGCCTGAAGACAGCTTATTTTTGTGTAAGCAGTATTTATTTGTTGAATATTTTCATTATGGTTTGTATACCAGATATGAAATTTATTGTGTAAAATTATTAAATTTTATATTTAAACAAACAATAAACAAATTCCCTCCACCAATCCGCATTGGAGCAGTGTGGTGGAGTATGCTCTAGACCTCCCTCAGCTATGTCTGTGGGGGAGACCTATGCCCAGCAGTGGAACGTCTTTGGGTCGCAGCGAAACAAATTTAAAAAAATCTCATCAGCTTTATAATATCAGTATAGATTTCATAATTTTATCATAAATTGAAGACATCAAAGACACATAAGCCTAAAGATAGCTGACCTGAAGATAAGGGCAAAATAATAAAATGAATATCATACAAGATTATGGAATATTATAAAGTGACTAAAAGTCTTATAAACTGCATTATTTACAGCGTGATGGAAGTATAAGTTTCCATTTCCATTTTACCGGCTTGTAGTAAGATATTTGAGAAAATAATTCTCCAGCAACTTCTTAGCTACTTTACAAGTAATAAACTCCTACATAACAAACAGTTTGGCTTCACAAAAGGCCGTTCAACAACTGATGCGGGAGTTGAATTATTTACTGATATTATCAATGCTTGGGAGAATTCATTGGATGCTCTGGGCATATTCTGTGATTTGTCCAAGGCATTTGATTGTGTACAGCATGAAACCTTAATCAGGAAACTCAATCACTATGGCATTAAAAATACCGCACTGAATCTTCTGATTTCTTATCTCAGCGAAAGAACTCAGAAAGTCGAAGTAAGCGGTACAAGATCGTCTGGGTCTTTAGTACAGATGGGGGTCCCACAAGGATCGATTCTGGGTCCGTTCCTGTTTTTAATATATATTAACGATCTACCTTATATGGTAGAGAATAATAACGAGATTGTATTGTTTGCAGATGACACCTCATTAATTTTCAAATTAAACAGGCAACAAACTAACTATGACGATGTAAACAATGCTCTCTCTGAAGTAGTGCATTGGTTTAGCGTAAATAACCTACTCTTAAATAGCAATAAAACCAATTGCATAAAATTTTCAGCACCTAATGTGAAACAAGTAGATAAGCAACCGGAACTAAATGGTGAAAAACTGAACTTAGTTAGCTCGACTGTTTTCCTTGGAATCACCATTGATGCGAAGTTGCAGTGGGGACCCCATATCTGTCGACTGGCGGATAGACTAAGTTCTGCAGCTTACGCGGTTAAAAGGATACGCTGTTTGGCGGATGTCGATACCGCTAGATTGGTATATTTTAGTTACTTTCACAGTGTAATGTCCTATGGCATTTTACTCTGGGGTAATGCAGCTGATGCTAATATTATTTTTATTTTGCAGAAGAGGGCTATCCGTTATATATACAAAATGAAAAGTAGAGACTCCCTTAGAGAAAAATTTAAGGAAATAAACATCCTAACCCTTGCATCGCAGTACGTCTATGAGAATATTATGTATATTCGTAAAAATAGGCATCAGTTTGTAAGTCGTAGTGACCTAAATGCCTTACGCAATGTAACACTAAGGAACGGCCACAAATTAGCGTTTCCTAAATGCCGGCTTAGTAAGAAAAGTCGTTCCTTCATAGGAATGTCTATTCTAATATTCAATAAAGTCCCGGCTGCGGTTCAGTCTCTGCCTTTACAAAGGTTTAAAAAAACCATCAAACAAACATTATGTCGAAAAGCTTATTATAATATTCAGGAGTATTTGGATGATATAAAGGTATGGGACTGAATTAAACTCTGACAGGCTATCACTATGCTTCTGTATTAATTATACTAAAAATTGTAAGCAGGTGGCATATGGGGTGATTCTTGGCATACACGATTGGCTGTCTCGTGTCTGACTTAATCATGTCATGGTCATACTGTAAATTTTTCTGTAAAAATTAATTTGAATTTTAAAAGAGTACCGAGAGTTTTTTCCTCCGGCTTTTTTCTCTCTCGGCCTACACTAGGGCATAGGATAAGAATATTGTAAATTCTTCCTAAAGCCGATGACCATATAGATAGTCTATCGTGACTTAGAGCTTAGCTTAGTGGTAGGTAATTATTGTAAATTTATCTTAAGGCAAGTTAGACACCTGTGTAGGATTAGCTATTCATTCAATAATCAATAGCTAATCCTTTGCCTTATATAGATCAGTTAGTAGTTTAAGTAGTTTTTAGTTAGGTACCTAGACTTTCGTTAAGCGTGTCTAATCACCTCATAGCGAAATAAATTATTTGAATTTGAATTTGAATTTGAATTTGAAGGCGCATGTAATGATATTAACCGTACGACATTAATATTGAGTCCTCAACAATCGTGCGATATTTAATGGTATCGTGCGACTTGTGAATAGCCCCTTTGAGCACACAATAATCATTGCCCACTTATAATGTCCTCCGGGGGATTGTTTCTAACTATAAACGAGATACGGGCGATGCCACCCTAAAATAGATCGAAAAGTTCCACCGTTTTTTGCTTATTATTGCCTTGGATGTTTTATTACTCGGACTTGATTTAAGTAACAAGAGTGAAGAAGGATCTACAAGGAAAAACAAATGTTAGCATTATTTTCTAACTCATCTATATAATTTCAGACGACTCCGTAACTTAATTTATGACCCTTTCGTGATGTGATATCCAAGGAAGAAAAAAAAAAGATCTAGTGATATAAATGTCATATAGGTGATCATGAAGTGTAAAAAAATAGATATAACAGCTTTGTGCACCTTTTGCTTAGTGTCGCGTCAGTGCTAGACGTATAAATTATTACAAATTCTAATGTCAACGAAAATATGAGCCATTTACGATCACTGAATAGTCTGTTTTAGTCGATAAATCAATATACGTATCAATAAAATAGACGTTAAGCCTTCGATTTGATACAAGTCGAAATTAACAATCAGTTACATAGAAATCCAAAGAACTATCCAACTTCTAATATACCACCTATTAAATAAATTCTTACTTCTGCTATCAATAACAATATTTGAAATAATAATAGCAGCAGATGATGAACTCTAAAGGGTATTTCCATAATGAATCACAGTATAAGATAACCAACAGCACGTCCCTCGATATAACTCCGTTGCTTCCAATTATGAGAACCCATAAGCCTTTTATCAAGGCACTAAAAGTAGAAGACCATTTCTTATGTTTTCCCCCATCCGTCGTCGGCCAATCAGCGCGCGCTACGAGCTACGTTATCTTAAGTTCTACGACACTGCTACGAACGGCGCTACGAGAGACGCTACGAACGACTTTACAATGCTACGTGACACTTACTCGGTATTCCGAAGGTGTTCTTAGTCATTAGTCGTCGAGACATAGATGTTTTATTTTACTAGCGCAAGATTCGCGGTTGTGGGTCTAAAGCCAGGGCTGTGTGTTTTTAGACAAATTTTTGGTTTTGTTAAGATCTTTTAAAGAATTATTTTCACTTCGAAGCGTCATAATATTTCGCTGACTTAATATTGAGACGTAAGAAGATTTATAATAACGTAAAGTTATAAAAAGTTATTTATAGGTATGTATTTTATGTAACGTTTTGTATATTTTATAGATAAGTCATAATAACTACATCTGAAATTATGTGACGATTTGACTTTGCAACTCACCGTAACTTAATATTCTGTACTACTTCAAAGGGCTAGGCAGAGGTACTTTACCTACCTGCTTTTCATCAGCTACGCTTAGATCCCATGTACTTACATAATTATATTGATCGTTGATCGAATTTAAATTAAAGAAGATTTGTTTGTTATGTTATCACACAAAAACTACAGGACCGATTTCAAAAATTCTTCACCATTAGAAAACTGCATCTTCACTGAGTAACATAGGTTATATGATATTACTAAGTGTAAACGAAACTATTGTTGTCTTATTCCACGCGAGCGAAGTGGACGCCCACTAGTATCCATATAAAACAGGTGTCCAAAGATTTAATAATTTAATGTTTAAATACACCGCTGCACCGCTTAGATTCAATCCGCAGCCACTCCCCTCGAGCTCAAGTAAACAACCCTACGCTTATCAGATCACGTAACGAAGGAACTCGCCTTGCATATTCCGCGCCTGTAAACCTTATCGTTTTATATAAATTAATTGCGCGGAACAGAGATTCCTCGCCCGCCTTATCTGCGTAATTGAAACGAGTGATCAAGCCAAGCTAAATTTGTTTGTATGTTTTAAATCGACGCTTTGTAAGCTAAAATTTTAAGAGTTTGCATACTCGTATATGTATATAATAACAATGGTTACGTGTGTTTGAAGCTATCATAGGTAGCCGAGTGATGACTGTCTATGAGCCGACTCTGACATAACCACTCGGTCGGTCGGTGGGTCAAACAAGAGGACGAATTTAACCACTTGGTCGGTGGGTCAAACAAGAGGTCGAAATTAACCACTCGGTCGGTCGGTGGGTCAAACAAGAGGACGAATTTAACCACTCGGTCGGTCGGTGGGTCAAACAAGAGGATGAACTTAACCACTCGGTCCGACGGTGCGTCAAACAAGAGGACGAACTTAACCACTCGGTCTTCCACCGCCACTACCTTTTCAATATCACACTGTTGGGCACAGGTCTCATCTCGGAATGGTAGGTAAGCCTATAGTCTACTACTGGCCAAGTGAAGACTTTACATCCTTCGAGAACTTTATGGAAATATCGTGCATGTAGGTTTCCACATGATGTTTTTCCTCACAGGTACCATTTATAGTTGAAATTACCGGCTTACTTACGTATGATTTAAGTCAGAAATAGGCCCACTAGTTTCGGTCTTCAGAAGTGAACGCGTTCGCGGCAGGCACGGCGTACACTGTATACTACTGAGTTAAGCGGTAATTTCAACTATGAATATAGACACTCACAAATCATTCAGTAATAAGTACCATTAAATTTCAGAGATGTGTTTAATAATCACCAGGCTGTCACTGGTGTGTACTGATAGACTTATTTCATGTCATAATTTCTACTGATAACCTTAATTTTTATTTCGTAAATCGTTTAATAGCATGGAGTTAGAGAGGGAGTAACAATCGGACGAACTAACCACTCTACCATAGCTTATTTCGTAATCTGTTCCACTAAGAAACCCTTCGAAACTATACTCAGCAAACAATGAACATACAAACTTAAGTTAATCCGTATTTGCGGAGCTGGATGCCGATCCGGACACTTCAGTGCGGCGAGCTTGCTTTAGCTACGGATAATATTTATACGACACGATTTCATGTATTTTTTCGTACTTTATCAATGAGGTTGAATTAACATCATAATATTACGCCTGTATTTCCCTACACACTACACCCACTTTTCACCAGTTATGTTTAAGTCCCATGTGTATGGTAAAGGAATAAAAAAATATAAAAACCCAACAATACTTTGCTCGGGGATCGAGCCCAGGACCTTAAATAGGTATAGTATAATCTCTCTCTCTTAATAGTTTAGATCCAGCATATTTGAGACTGGTGGACACCCCGCAGCATCGCTCGCGTGGAATAAGACATAATACAATAGTTTCTTTTACACCTTGTAATATTATATAGCCACTCACTCAGAGAAGATGCAGCTTTATAATGGTGAAATAATTTTTACCCGTCGTCGTTCATTGACGTGAAGCGTCGCGTCACTTTGACATTTCATATGGCAGAACAACGTTTGCGGGGTCAGCTAGTCTTAATATATATATTTCTTGTGTACGTGTGTATGACAGTGAACGGCTGGATGGATGTTGATGAAATTTTTTGTGTGTGTTCAAGGGGATTCGAGAATGGTTTAGATTCACAATTTAGTACACTGGAAAATGTTTTTAAGCACTGTTTTAGTATTTTTATTTTTAACCGTCGTTCATTGACGTGAAGCGTCGCGTCACTTTGACATTTAATATGTCAGAACAACGTTTGCAACTAGTATTAGTATAGATATCAGATAAGCTGCGTCACCATTATTTATTTCCACTTCTATTTCTAAAGCATTCGCTTGCATGCATGCAAGATAGCCATACTGACGGATCCCATGCCTGCCGCCTTAATAATGAACAGCAATATCAACGTAGTAACAATAAGCGGTGACAGCCCAGCGGCTATCGAACTCGCCTCTCACTCGAGCGGTCCGGGTTCAAACCCCAGTGGCACGCACCAATGACTTTTATAAGTTATGTGCGATTTAAGAAATTAAATGTCACTTGCTATAACGGTGAAGGACACATCGTGAGGAAACCTTAATGCCTGAGAGTTCATCATAACGTTCTCGAAGGTATATGAAGTCTGCCAATCCGCACTTGGCCAGCGTGGTGGACTAAGGCCTAATCCCTCCCATTCTGAGAGGAGACCCGTACCCAACAGTGGGACGTCTATGGGTCGCAGCGAAGCGAATATCAACGTCGTGAATGT
Source organism: Carterocephalus palaemon (assembly GCA_944567765.1). Lineage (NCBI taxonomy): Eukaryota > Metazoa > Arthropoda > Insecta > Lepidoptera > Hesperiidae > Carterocephalus > Carterocephalus palaemon. The sequence continues at coordinate 3,256,477 of OX155643.1, read as the reverse complement.
TAAATCTCCCCTCGCTACATTAGCACACAGGTCGCGCGTCCCAAACGAGTGTGCGCCGCACAATTGTTCGAATCTTGGAGCCTAACGCGGCCCACTCGCTCGTTGCCAAGCGATAAACTGCTTACATAACTTTCTTCCAGTGATTAGGAGCTAAATGCTGGCTAAGGGCCTCTCGTGTGTTGAAGAACGTTTCAAGGATGGGGTTAATGTGGGACAGGGCAGTGTTTTTAATGTCATCCTACTAATATTATAAAGGGGAAAGTTTGTAAGTATGTATGTATGGATGGATGTGTGTTACTATTTCACGTAAAAAGTACAGAATGGATTTTAATGAAACTTTACAATAATATAGCTTATACATCAGAATAATGGCTCGCTTCGATTCAATGTGATCGAAAGTGTTAAGCAACGACGGGCGCGGTCGGTTTGTGGATGGGTGACCGCTAGTGGCAAAATTTCATGGACGCTACCGTGCTTCGGAGGGCACGTAAAGCCGTCGGTCCCGGTTGTTTTCAATGGTGGAAACAGTCGTTAAGCCTTGTCGAAGACCTTCGGGTGGCTTGAGAACATTCGACACTGGGTTGGCCACTAACCTCTCCACCAATCCGCATTGGAGCAGCGTGGTGGAGTATGCTCTAGACCTCCCGCAGTAGTGTTTGTGGGGGAGACCCGTGCCCAGCAGTGGGACGTCTATGGGTCGTAGCGAGATACATCAGAATAACACATAGGCTACGATTTATAAAGATATTGTGTGGATTGTCCAAAATATGACGATAAGTAATTAGGAAAATATCTACCATCTGCGAGCTATTCTGGCGTGCGCTGCCAAAACTACTGGACCGTTTTTAAAAAAAATCTTTCACCATTAGAAAGCTGCATCTTCACTGAGTGACATAGGCTATATAATATTACTAGGCGTAAACGAAACTATTGTTATGTCTAATTCCACGCGAGCGAAGCTGCAGGCGTCCACTAGTTGTTACATATGTCACAGTATAGAGAGGGGGGAATAGGGACAGCTGTACCCTAATAACCTGTTAGATGGAGAGAGTTAACTTGATTTCTCTTGGTTTAAAGTTTGTCAAGTTAGACCGAGCTCCTGATTATGGGTCTTAGTTGTATTGTAAGGATTTCTAAACTATGTAGGTACCCTATATTTTTTACAAAAAACGGAATTGCAAACATCTTTGCTAAAAGATAATTCCAATTTGCTTAACATAATTGCTTCGCGTCGATATGGGCGAGGCGTCTAACATGATCTCTTAACAGGTGGAGCCAGCCATTGAAACGCTCATCAAAAAACTTATCAATCCATCTACAAATCCCTCACAAGTGTCGATTCCCAACACAGGACCGATTAATATCACTTTATATTTTTTGCGCGTCAGTATTAAAACTCTATCTGATTATCTGGCGTCGAATAAAATAAATAAAATTACTCCGCACATAAGCCGATTCGTTTCACGCTGCGGTGCTCTTGTATTGAGGTTGTTTATTAATTTTTATTACGGCCTCTACGGCGGACCGCGATGTTTAATTTTGCTATTGTAGTCAAATTGGAACGCTTCGTTTTAATTGAAATATTAAGTAGCTGCTTACAATGACGCTTTTTAGTAAGTAATTTAACACCACAGTTTCCTGAAGGGCTAGGCAGAAATGTGTTATATACCAACTTTACTCTAGTTATATTAAGGTCTTAAGTAATAATGATGAGTCTATTTCTATGCACCGGGAACAAGTTTAGTTGGAGATATCTAGATTAGTTCAGGACTTCAAAGTATTTCAGACTTTATATTGAGATAGTAATTGCAGGTATAATTTAACTTTAGTGTACTTTATACTACATCACATCTAATTCGATTAATTTATGCCTGAATCCTACACCTGATCTTACACTGTTGTCTGGTTACGATCAAAACCATACATTTATCAGACTTTTGGGCAAAGGCTCCATCAATTCTTGCCAATTGTCTCGGTGCCGGGAAACCCAGCGGTTTCCCGGTAGCGAGCAATACCATAGGAATAGCCAATACGTCGGTGGCCTTGTCACAACTGGTCGGCTCCTACCAAACTGTTTTTAACGACATTTGTTGAAGAACGCTTCCTATCGAGTGGCCCTACTTGTTGTTAAGAAGTATTAAGACTATAATTATAACAATAAAACAAACAAAGCATTATCAAAAAAGGTACAGAAACACGTGTCAAACCCCAGCGCCAACAATCAGCTTGCGGCGCACTAAGCGGTGCGGTTGCGAGGCGACGCCGCCATCACAACACGGGTATTATATCTTAAGCCGCGTTAATTTGCCCCCGTCCGAGCGGCGAATGCAATTTTACGGGGCGCTGGACGCTGAGCCGATTGCGAGACAAGAGACAATCCTGCTGGCGACACGGATCGGGAATAGATGGATGCGGCAGTTGGCAAATCATCTTGGTATAAGTCAACGCCGAGGCTTCCGAGTTTGTACTGATAAGTCGTAGCCGTAGGTGCTACTAGAGCGAAACTACTTTGATGTCTCGCGAAAGCTTTTTCCGCAGGGATGTCGCTTTTTACTTAGTTTAGGTATGTGATAGTTAATGCATCACTTAATTTGACACTCGGATTGCTAATACCGAACGAGTGTTTAGTAGTTTACCCCCATCCTCGCCCAGCGAACCCCCATGCAACCATGATTGCTCTGTAGACGTGTCCGATGGCCGACTGTAGGATAGAATACGTATTAGGCTGTGCTACGAGCAATATCACGCCATTGTTCCAAGGGAAGGCTATGTGAATACTTATTCACCAGCTATGTGGCTATGTTCAGCTCCTATGTAATAAGAGATTAGATTAGACTATTGCTGTTCCACTGGCACACTTCTTTAACTAGTATCAATAGTTTTATACACTCTCGTCTTTACTCCTGGACTGATCGAACAATTTAAATATAAGGTATATTTAATTAGTTTTTGTCTTCATCTGCTTAAAATCTCATTTGTCACCAAAATGAGGTTTTCTGCATTCCACACACATGCTTACTATTTATTTATTTATTTATTTATTTATTTATTTATTTATTTATTTATTTATTTAATCAAACAAACATCACTAACCTCACAGTAAATCAACTGCCGCCTCCATATTTCTTATATCGCCCCGAATAACACAACTGGTCGCGTATTGGTTAAAGGGCAGAGCGTTCCAGATTAGAGCGATGGAGGATCGAGGTCTACCCAGTAGTGCCGACACTTTTACGATTTGAAAAACTACATATTATATACATCTTCAGCCATGAAAAAGAATTATACAGCCAATTATACAGTAAGAAGGATATCTGAACTTATAATAAAACTGTATCGAGTCCGCGTCTGTACATTGTATAAATCTTGAAAAAAAAATATATCAGGGGATGAATATAAATATAGGATATGTATGTACATTTTATCCCGGTGATTTTCCTCGGAATGAGATTCGACTTTAAAGTCGCATTACATGTAGGTACTTAAGGACAGAATTCTATCGGTAGTGCCTTTGAGGTAGGTCGCAATTACAAGTGTAAACAAAACTATTATTATGCCAAACTCCACGCGAGGGAAGCTGTGTAGTCATTAATACAATCCTAGGGTAAAATAGGTAGATGACATAGATGTCATATTATACTCACCAAAACCCCTTGATAGGCTTGCCTTTCTTTCAGATATACCTACAATTAGAACAAAGTTATAAAGCAGATAAATAATAATAACTTAAGTAGGTACTAAAGATGTTAAAGCTAAATACCACAGCAATATAGTCAAGATTACAGAGATATACAGTAAAAATCTATATACAGGGTTATTGGTAATTCGACGTATTCCCGTTAGGAGGTGATAGGGGTGACTATTTGTGATAATTTTAACCCCCATATGCATTATGCAAAAGTGAACCATTTTCGAGTTATCAAGCTTTTCAGCTTTTTTCAAAATAGGTCAGAAATGCAACATCAAAAATTTATTTAAAAAAAAGTATCAATTAAAATCTATTTTTTTCTTCGGATTTATAAAAACGATTAAACAATGGTTATTTATCAAAATTAAAACTACAATTATCGGTCCAACTTTAAAAATGCGAGACGATTAACGATATTACTTCAATATTTTTTGAGATTTTTGTCCACTAAAATGCCTTAAAAACAAAAAAAACTTATATCAAACTTGGCTTGCAGATTATTTTAAAAACATAACCGTTTTCTTAGCTTTCCAACAAGGCATAACAACTATGAACTTATTAAAAAAAATACTGAGAAAAACCGATCACAAAGGAAGCAGGCGGAAATTTGTATTCGAACTAAACTTAAGGTCGTTCTTTAATATTTCAAAAAAAGTAATTAATAACAATGCCCAATGTAAATAAAACAAAAATTATAAATATAAAATTAAATTAAGAACCAGTAAAAGTTTAGTTATAATAACAATTAATAATAAGTAACAATTAAAACATTTTGTAATTTAGCCTAATTAAAGTTCTTGCTCGAAGGGCCTTCCCCTATTGCGTGCGCAAAGTCTCATTATTTTTCTGAGGTGTAACTTAACTACCGAAGTAGTGAAATTATTCTGCATCTAAGTTACACCTCAGAAAAAGAATGAGACTGCGTACGCAATAGGGGAAGTCCCTTCGAGCAAGAACTTTAATTAGGCTAAATTACAAAATGTTTTAATTGTTACTTATTATTAATTGTTATTATAACTAAACTTTTACTGGTTCTTAATTTAATTTTATATTTATAATTTTTGTTTTATTTACATTGGGCATTGTTTTTAATTACTTTTTTTGAAATTATAAAGAACGACCTTAAGTTTAGTTCGAATACAAATTTCCGCCTGCTTCCTTTGTGATCGGTTTTTCTCAGTATTTTTTTTAATAAGTTCATAGTTGTTATGCCTTGTTGGAAAGCTAAGAAAACGGTTATGTTTTTAAAATAATCTGCAAGCCAAGTTTAATATAAGTTTTTTTTGTCTTTAAGGCATTTTAGTGGACAAAAATCTCAAAAAATATTGAAGTAATATCGTTAATCGTCTCGCATTTTTAAAGTTGGACCGATAATTGTAGTTTTAATTTTGATAAATAACCATTGTTTAATCGTTTTTATAAATCCGAAGAAAAAAATAGATTTTAATTGATACTTTTTTTTAAATAAATTTTTGATGTTGCATTTCTGACCTATTTTGAAAAAAGCTGAAAAGCTTGATAACTCGAAAATGGTTCACTTTTGCATAATGCATATGGGGGTTAAAATTATCACAAATAGTAACCCCCATCACCTCCTAACGGGAATACGTCGAATTACCAATAACCCTGTATATAAAAGAAGAAGGTGACTGACTGACTGACTGACTGACTGATTGACATATCAACGCAGGGCCTAAACTATAAGGGCTAGAAACTTTTGCACAGGGGTTCCTTTTATAACGCAGGGGAGCACTAAGAAAGGATTTTTGAAAATTCACCCCCTGAGGGGGTAAAACGGGGGTGCAAAGTTAGTATGAAACTTTGCCGTTTTTGTAGTTAGTGAATGTCTAAATCCACGCGAGCGATGCTGCGGGCGTCCACTAGTGAGTAATAAATGGTGTCAAGTATGCATGCTTCGAACCTTGGATTTCTCGGGAACCTATATATAAATCAGGAAAACAGTTTTCTCAGTCCGTCCGCTCGCCCCTTCCCCATTCGTAATTGATTTACTCCGGAACGTTTTTCAAATCGATACTGACTACCGAACCGAAGTGTTACTTTTTCGTGTACTATGTGCCTACGTATTTTATGATCAAAGTAATAAAATCAAGGGTTCCACGTCTATTACAGAATTAATGTTAATTGTAATTATATTATATTCTCTCTTCAGCCCACATTAGTCCACTGTTGGACATAGGCCTCTCCCAAGGTACGCCACTGAGCCCTATCTTCGGCTCTCCTCATCCACTTGCTCCCCGCCGCCTTGCGCAGATCGTCGCGCCACCTAGCAGGAGGTCGTCCCACACTACGTTTGCCTATTCGCGGTCTCCACTCGAGCAGTCGTTTACTCCAACTATTGTCGGTCCTCCGGCAGATGTGGCCCGCCCATTGCCACTTCAGCTTGCTAGCTATTATATTCATTCTTGGATAAACTTCGTGGTTTTTGATGTTTCTGAAATACATGACATGTACACAGACGAACCCAGTTTGAATCCCGGCCGGAGCATATATATGGATATATGCTCCGGCCGGGATTCAAACTGGGTTCGTCTGTGTACATGTCATGTATTTCAGAATATATATAATATCACAGTCCCTATTTGAGTCTTGTTCAAAGTCAGTCACTGTTGTTGGTGGCAGCAGATGGATGGTGCTGCAAGCTCCTTTACGATAGTAAACGACTTACATCTATGAAAAAAGTAATTTTATTATAATTACATATTTGTATCAGGCGTTACTTTGCTAAACTCTATTATTACAAACCTAAAAATTAATATATTTTGCAACAATCCGGGAACAAAACTGTATGGTGATGTATGTATACCTTCATGCACGCAGCACCTCCCTCCCTCCCACACAGGAAAACATGCACATGCGATCAATGTTTTGTTCGCGGATTGTTGCAAAATAGATTAATTTTTGGTTAGTAATTTTATTGTTTCTCATGAAATGTACGGTACCCTAACAGTCGTCCAACACGAACAAAACGAGTGCAAGCGCAACCCTTGCCGCATCTCCAGGCAGTCTGCGCGCGTCCCGCGGGATCTGGATCCCGGAGCCGTCGCGTCACCACTCAGCGGCGAGCGAAAATCATATTCTGTTAAACTCGTTACGACGCGCCCTGTCGCGCTGACCCAGCACTGGGTAGCGTAGTGGGGATACGACTACGAACGATTTTTAGCCCCCGACGCAAAAAGAGGGGTGTTTTAGGTTAGGTTAGGTTAGTCCACCGTCCGCCCCTGTACTCCTTTTTCCGAGTCGTAGTCTCGGTTCGAGTATTATCGGAAATCATATATAAACTAGTATCTACTAATCCATGACTGAGAAAGTATGCATCTTTGGATGTCATTCATCTACCTAGTCAGGTCATAAGTATTGTCACACAGTAAAAACTTTTCTTTTAGAATGCTGGCCATAAAAAAGTTTATTGAATTCGAATTTCGAATTGTTCTTGAAAATAAAAATGTATGCTTTTTAGAATTTTACTCATTTTTAAATATAGAGTGGACGCTTAAAGAAGACCGTGTTGCAGTTATTGCGTTGCATCTTTGCGGTTACGCGCCAATTCAAATTTTTGACATATTGAAAAATTTGAATATAACCAAAAGATTCGTTTATCGTACCATCAAACGATACAATGAAGACTCTAGTGTAGATGATAGGTTAAGAAGTGGTCGCCCTCGGTCTGTTAGGACTCCAGCATTGATAAAAGCTGTGAAGGCGCGAATTCAAAGAAATCCCAAACGTAAGCAGAAACTGTTGGCCCTTCAGATGGGGTTAAAGAAACCACGGTGAAAAGGGTGTTAAATGAAGACTTAGGGCTTCGGGCATATCGAAGAAAAACAGGACATCGTTTAAATGCTCGTCTAATGGACCTGAGACTGAAGAGATGCCGCGCTTTGTTGAAGCGGTACGCGGGAAAAAAATATCGGGAAATTCTTTTTTCGGATGAAAAAATTTTTAGTGAAGTAGTGAAGAAGCGAGCAACCGTATTCCGCGTGTCCAACGAGGTCATTTTCCATCCTCGCTCATGGTATGGTTGGGAGTTTCTTATTGGGGCTTAACAGAGGTACATTTTTGTGAGAAAGGTGTAAAAACGAATGCAGTTGTTTATCAAAATACAGTCCTGACGAACCTTGTGGAACCTGTTTCTCATACCATGTTCAATAACAGGCACTGGATATTCCAACAAGATCCGGCGCCAGCTCATAGAGCGAAGAGCACACAAGACTGGCTGGCGGCGCGTGAAATCGACTTCATCCGGCACGAAGACTGGCCCTCGTCCAGTCCAGATTTGAGTCCGTTAGATTACAAGATATGGCAACACTTGGAGGAAAAGGCGTGCTCAAAGCCTCATCCCAATTTGGAGTCACTCAAGACATCCTTGATTAAGGCAGCCGCCGATATTGACATGGACCTCGTTCGTGCTGCGATAGACGACTGGCCGCGCAGATTAAAGGCCTGTATTCAAAATCACGGAGGTCATTTTGAATAAACTTTATTGTCATAAGAATCTATGTTTTGTTAAGGTCATTTTGGTATATGTATAAATGATTACATAATGAATAAACTTGTTTCAATTATTTTATACTAGTGGACGTCCGCAGCTTCGCTCGCGTTACACATTCACTAACTTCAAAAACGGCAAAGCTTCATACTAACTTTGCACCCCCGTTTTACCCCCTTAGGGGATGAATTTTCAAATTTTTCTCGCCGTAAAAACCATCCTTGAACTTCAACGAACATTTAAAAAAAAGAATTGGCCAAATCGGTCCAGGCGTTGTTGAGTTATGCGCTTACCAACACATTTTGCGATTCATTTTTATTATATAGATTAAACATGTGACAGAATTTATGACCTGACTAGTTATATTATAAAAAATGATTTGTTTGTAATGTTTTCACACAAAACTACTGGACCGATTTCAAAAATTCTTTCACCATTAGAAAGCTGCATCTTCACTGAGTGATACAGGCAATATAATACTACTAGGTGTAAAAGAAACTATTGTCGTCTAATACCACGAGAGCGAAGCTGCGGGCGTCCACTAGTTGCTGATATAGAGCCTGCGCTCTCACTGCGCAACCACCAAGTTAATGATTACAATGGAATTTACCGACGCCATTGGATGGGTCTCCTCTACTCCGTACTTCGGAGGGTGCGCTTACGGAATGCTTAACGTTCTGCCAATCCGCAATGGAGCAGCATGGTGGAGTACGCTCTAGGCTGAGTTGTGATAAGAGACCCGTGGCCCGCAGTAGTATACTAATAGGTTGCAGCCCAACACAACTACATCACAGAGATAAGTGATATATAAATATATATATAGATAATGAGATATATACGAGTGGGTACATCAACATTAGTCCAACGCAGCTACTTCGCTGTGAAAGCAATACTGTATAGAGTTTTTAGCGCGCAGGACTCAACTGCCGTCCGATATCAAGAAATATTGGGTTCGGAACCTTTTACCGGTAAATGTTGGAGATTGATTTTTATAGAACCCCACTTCGCTCACATATTCTATTAAAGATGTGTTGGATTTATTTAGTTTTGACCTTTTAGTATTATTGAATGAAGTAGCAATTTCATGTAGGTCTAGATACACTCAACTTAGTTTCTAAATCTTATCTTACTAAACCTAAACAAAAAGCAATTAAAAATTTCAGAACAAAATTTAACGCTTTGTCTCTCTGGCTGTATGTTTAGTTGAGCTACTCGTATTCTTATTTGGTGCTTGATCTTACGAACATAGACTAACTAAAAATAGATTAAACCATGGATTAAATTTAACAGATTACATAAGCCGTAGTTTAAACCTTGTGCGTGAGATCTAAATCTTACGGGCCTAAGAATACCTCTACCACATAAAAAATTCATTGTTAGTACAAAAATACGTGGCAAAAATATACTTAGTTACCGAAGTAGTTTAATGTTTGCTTGAACATAAGGTTTAAAAAGTCATATTTAAGGTAGATATTTTTTTATTCAGAGAAATTCAAGGGAGGCACTGACTTCTAAGAAATTCAATACTGTTTTTTAAAAAATGTGATGAATGACCGCAGAATATTTTCGCACATATTTTTTAAAATTCTACAATTTTAACCCTCGCGCTATCCATATTCTCACAGGAAAAACTTACGAACAACCAAAGGTCCACTCGACCGCAGCGGGAAGCCGAGAAATTACGACCAAAACAATTGGAAACGCTCCAGAAATCACCGATCCGTTGTCTCTTAAAGTGTTGCTTTATTGTTTTGTCGGTTTAATACGTCAAGTGCCCATCGTGTTGCGGGCTTAAAAGACCCCGAAGCAAAATTTGTGCACCATAACTATTTTCTGTGCTGTATTCTTTACCGGTTAAAGGTGATTTTAGTGAATGTTGAGTGAACATATAACATTGTATTAAGTATGGGAGTGGTTATCGGAACATAATTGATTTATAAAGAGCCGTGTAGTATACTAGAAATATTGAGTGGTTCTCCATTGCAAAGATTATGGTTTTGAAATTAATACGGCGGTCGTTGGGACTGGAAATGTGAAGAGCGTTTTATTTGGAAATATGACCATGGTTGGTATAGACCCCGTGCGGACAATATACTACGTGTGTTGTAAATTTTCATAACAATATACCTAGTCTTGCAATAGGATTTGTTAGTAAGAAGATTCGAGACCTTTAGATACCTATATGTAAATATCTAAGACCTGGTCTGCTAAGCTTCTGATACCAAGATAATCTTGAACAAATTATTTAAAACGTATGGCCAATACGTTTTAATAACCATTTAGCATACTACATTAGGATTTTTCTGTAGGAAACATTCTCAGGCTATCCCATTCCAGCGAACAAAATCGCCATAAGGGGCGGAAGTATAATAATAAATCCTAGGAATCAATTTCGACGTAACGGTGTTCTCCATCAGAAGACGAAACTCTGGCGGCCATTTTTCTGTAGCGGATTTGCGCTATCGCTCGCCACCGCGCTACGGCGACATATTCTTAGCCACGACCGCTTGGCCTGTGAACAAGATGTTATGGAGTATCATAAACAAATCTTAGCATAAACACATAGTAGTATAATTTCTAGAATGATTGACTTTTCGAAGTCACTAGTGAGTGCTACATGATCATAGTGAGTGTTTTTATAGTAATAAAATGTCAGCTTTAACCGTGAAGGAAACTTCTTGATGAGCCCTGTAAAGTCTGCAAATTTTAATTGGGCCAGGAGTTTATCCTTCTCCTTCCGAGAAAAGACTCGTGCTTAGCAGTTAACCTAAGAAAAAAATTACTAACCTAACCAAAAGATAAAACCCTAATTAGCAAAGACCAATTTAAAAAAAAAATCATGTGCATATAACTTATACTTTATTCAAAAATGTTTCTATGTTTTTGGTAGCAAGTAGTGATTGTGTAGATACTTATGAATTGATAATTTTTAACACAACATACATACTTAGTCCTCTCCATAGAATCCTTATTCTTAAAAGAATATATTTTTACGATTCTCACACCATCTCGCCCGATCCGATGAGTTAGTATCTTGGAGCGCGGGCGACGTATGCTGTTCTATATTCAAATTGAACGGCCCTGGAACGACCGCCGCCATTTTGTTATCGTCACGGCGACAAAATGGCCGGCGGTAAGAAGCTTACTGGAAATGTGGTTTTCCAAATTCGTTCTGTTAAAATATGTTGAATATACGTCTTTGACTAAGATAATGTGAGCAAAATTACTTAGTCGCTCTGTTTTGTTTAACTGTACTGTTGCTTTAATATATTTATGTAAAACATTTTAAGAACAAGATTTTTATAGAGTTTCAATGAGTTCAGAGGAAACCGTAGAATAGGTAAGTAAGTATATCAGTAGTTTGAGATTAATCCTTTGAAACATAAAACTCACCAGCTTAGTCATCGAAAAAAGATTAAGTACCTATACTCAAATGCTCCTGACCTTTTAAATAAAAATCAGATGTCTTTGTAGTGAGTAACTACTTACAAAGAAAACTCTATGTTGTCTAATGGTGCAGATAAAGGGAGCAGCAGTATAGATAATGTCCAAAACATTCATTATTAGGCATATTAATTTATTAAACATCGGAATTGTAAACCTTTTTCATATTAAATCATCCCGAACCAACAAACAAACAAGTATAATACAACCAAGTGTACGATATGCCTATAATATGTGACATGTTCATTATTACAAAACAATGGTAAAGTGGAGTACAATAAACGTACAAATATGACAGAGATTTATGCATCAAAAACCTAAATACAGTAACAATAGAAGTCGTCCGAAGCGAAACGTTAGGGTTGTCAACAAAGAATTACTGCATATTAGATGATGGTTGGTTTAATTAAAGGGTGAGATCGAAGTTATTTTTTTCGTACATTATTGTAAAGATTGGCTATAAGTTACCTTTAATAAGATAACCAAATATGTACTTTGATTTTTTGTTTTTTTATGAGCAAAAAGTGAACTGTAACTTACACGTGTATTTTAAGGGTTCCTCATATTATTATCGTCATATTATCGATTTTCGATTATATAACGATTCGATTTGCTCACGTCTTGTTTATATTTCAAAATAATATAAATTTTGCGTTTGCAAATGTGTACTCCCTACGATATCCCTTGTGGAAAATGTGAATACAACTAAACAAACACAATATAAGATCCGCAATTTATATGCTTTTTGTGTGGAATGCTTATTCCTTATAATTTACTAGTATGAAATGACTCGCAACCCTACTCACAACCCTAGGCTCCTGCTGGCGACAATAGCCGGCACAACTAGTTATCTATTTAAACCTGGATTAGCACTCGATAACCCATGATTAATAGCGGTGACGATGGACCGGGAGCGTTAGCAGCGCAGTCACGAGGAATATTAATTTATGGGGACAATAGCTATGATGATTGTACTAAAAAACCGTTTAATAATAAAAGATAAGAAGAAAAATATGGGTGCCTGTGGCCGACCTACCTATTTTGTACTCACAGCATTATCGAACCACTTAACGCATATGCATATGGGATATTTATATCAAGATCGCTGAAATGTTATATGTTATGTTTGTTTGGATGCCAAATTAAATAAATGTTAAAAAAGAGAGTGAGAATATTTGCAATTGCAATTATTGCAATTGTTGTAATCTTATAATTAACATGTTTGTTTTCTTTCTTTCAATCGTTGTTATTTCTAATATCACGTTGTACGTCAGTACCATAGTATAAGCGGAGCGACTCTTTATTCTATGGAGCGACTCTTTATTCTATGTCAGTACTATTGGTTTTGATTCTGTCAATTTGTGTGATTGTCCACCAATGATTACCAAATTTGCTAGCAAAGTGGAATACCTTACCTTGAGGAGAGGGGACCGACGATTGAGTTAATGAAAGTGGAAAATGATAATTATGTTTATTTCCTACCTTCTTGCTGACGCTACACAGAACGGACGTATTCCCAGCGATCCGGGGAAGGTGTCGGCGTGCGCGAACAGATAGTGGCAGCAAAAGTGCGGATTAAAACAAATAATATATGGCGCTGGCGACACGGCCGCTGGCTAAAACGGATTTATTGCTAAATTACCGTCTTCAAACCGGTCAAGGTTTTAAAAACCTTACAGTATTTATCTTCTTACACAGGGTATGTGAGGTAATTTAACAGCGGTGTCAGCCCAGTTATCGGCTGTTATCGAACTCACTCGTGGCAGCAGGGTTTACATGCAAGTGCACCAATGACTTTGCTATGTTATGGAACGGTGAAGATAAACATCGGGAGGAAAATTGCATGCCTGAGAATTCTCCATAATGTTTTCAAAGGCATGTGAAGTGTACCAAGTCTTGATGAGCGTGGTGGACTAAAGCATGATCCCTTCCCCTCCCCTCTCATTTCCCATCCCGAAAAGAGACCTGAGCCCAACAGTGGAATAAAGAAAAGGTTTTATCCTAGAATTGAGCGGGCTTAGATAAATACCGAACTAATAGTTTTAAATTGATGGATAATTTTCGGGTTATAAGGACTAGTTATTACTATATAATTCATAATTTCAAATGGTGTTCAAATTTTAATATTACTATGATTTGACGACTATTTGAATTTGTCACTAACATCTCCCTTAATACATACCATACTATATACCTAGTTTCCAATAATTAACTACAAATCCGTTCATAAGCCCCACACCACTAACATCCGATGCCAAGATATACTAAATTCCCACCGTCCGTAATCCCAGATTGAATTAAGTTCTGTGCGGCGAGATCGCACATAATTCTACCGCATATGCAAGTAGAGCGATATACAGGGTGATAGTAATAGAGAAAAACAATGATACACCAGTTGTTAACCTTGACTTCTTGCCGGGGTTCAAATCCAGGCAATTCTTCAAAGTTTTACGTCGTCTTATGCAATTAAATTTCAACTACTGTAACAGTAAAAATTACGTGACACGACAACGTTTGTTGCCAATTGATATTAATATAGAAGTTATATTTATAAAATTAAAAAAAATAGCACACTGTCGTCACTCAAGCGGGCTGTTAGCCGGCGGTGGGCTAAACTAATTTTGTATTACATATAATATGTATTTTCATTGGAAATATCTCGGCTTATGAAGGTTCAATGTAATATATTTTTTTAAATTTTAATACCATATTGAAAAAAACGTCAGTGTACTTACTCATTACTCATCTTAAATGTTTCAAGTATCTAATTAATACTGTTGTTTATTCGCGTTAAAATTAATAGTAAAATTATGAAACATTCTGTATACCAAAATTCATAGTATTCCGTAGCAGTTCCGTCCAGCGCTACAGGGTGATGTAAGCCGCTCTAAGACGCTGGGAGCCACATGTCCTCTCGCACCTGACGGTATTGCCGTCTATATATCGAGTTTATTTTGCACTGTTCCCCATTATGAATCTTAATGAGAATTAGATAGGGATAAATCAGAAAGGAAATGAGTAAGGTACGAGTATAGCTATATATTGTTGGACCAGTTGACCAATCGACCAAAAAATTTTTATTCCGTAGGGTAGAATTAGTTATCCATAAATTTCTTATTGCTGGACATAGACCTCCCTTAAGCTTAAAGAAGGTTATACAATATGTAATCACCGCAGTGTTGGGACATTTTTAGTTGGTAACCGCTGACCTTGGTTTCATTGCAATTGGTACCCACCTAGTTTCGATGCGTAAATAAATATCGGTATCAAATGGTTCTTTGCCCTTCTCTTAACTCGAAACCGAGTAACTGTCAGAGCCAATTGTTATAAAATACCAAAATCAATATTCGATTAGTTACCGCTAAGCGCATACTGGCTGTATAAAAATACCACATATCAACCCCGAATCACCCCCAATTCTTCCCGTAGTTGGTTCAACTCCAACCGACCGAGCAAATGTTCGAAACTGTATTGAAGAATCGAATTAAAATAGTCATTGATTTTATTTTATAGTTCGATTATTGGTAGAACAAATGTCGATTTTTGAACGTAGAAAAATGTATTTGATTATAGACATTACTGGCTGGAATGGTATACATAATGTATTTTGTATCTACTCGGTTACTCTTATTCATTTAGTTTTTAGTCTTAATATTATGTATGATGTTATTAGTAGCAATTTAATAAATCATTAAAAATATCCTTTGTAGAATGACACGTAGGATTAGATAAGCCTAAAGATCTTCACTTCACTTGAAGTGAAAATTAATTGAATATATAACTGCATAAAGCTTGACTTCTTATAAAACGGTTCGGCCGTACTGCCTACGATCTTTCTTCTTAAAAATAATAGCTTAACGTTACTAATAATAGGAAAAATTATAAAACTTAAGTGATTTTAAATTAAAAACCCATTAATAATGAACTTCAAAACACAACAAGCCATTTGTTGCCAAATCGAACCGCATCAACAAAACCCTTTGCTGAAATAAATCATATTTAAAAAAGGAACTTCTATCGCTGGATTCAAAATGGCGTGCGCCGCTAAGCGATTGCATCTAACGAAACATAAATTTAAATTTATAATCCAACACCCTTTAGAACTCGCCCTACAGATATAACAAAAATCATTTAGCCATTTTTTTATTTCTACCAATTTTTTGTACAAGCTTAGGCTAATAAGGTATTTATTGTATATTGACAGCCCGTTGGCGCAAACGGTAGTAACCATGCCTTTTACGCCAGTGGTGTGGGTTCGAATCCCACTCAGGATAAAACATTAATATGAAGGTACATATATAAAATTGTATAGGTTTTAATTTTTCATTCAGATTATACTCGTACCCGTAAATCATAAGGAGGTCATAACTCATTTTAGGTGAAAATTATCTGACTTTCCTTATGGCCGTGCACTGAAAACGATTAAAAGACTTTTATAAAACCGCAAGCTATCTTAAATCTGCGTCCATATACCAACTGTCAAGAAAAGAAAAAAAAGAAAAAAAATCGAGTGCTTATCAAAGATCTTTCCACTCCCGAAGAATGGGGTACGATATTTAGCATAATAAGTGACGCCTAACCAACGTTTAGGGGGAACGGGACGAGTTTATTTGGTACTGTAGGGGTGTGAGAGAGACAGTGGTTGATTCAGAGAGAACAATATCACAATCTTGTTTCTGGGCCATTACCTTTAATTAGTAGTAGAGGACAGCAGCGCGTTTGTTCGGCGTTATGTTTGAGATAGTCAGTCAAATGTTGCGGTACAGAAACGGGTTATTTAGCGCTTGTTTATGTCAGCTCTGAATGGTTTTGTATTCTCCAATGATGGTAATAGCTTTCGGTTATGTGAATTTACATATTTGCCTGGGTAAGTTATAGCAGAATTTCAGTCCACCGTTTGTACAAAGGCTCTGTTTTACCACAGCGAGTGCCTACCGCGGTAGGTTTAAAGATCTCTCAACAATCCTGATGATAGAAATCGATAGATTACCTATGTTAAGAGCGGGAAACCGCTGAATTTGGGCTTCAAGTCGTGTCGTTTAACACGTTAGTGGACAGTGACTCATCCATAAACTTTTATTTGGTTTTTTACCGGTTTGGGATATAGAGAAATAGAGATCTATGTCCATCAGTGTACCCCAAAAGGATGGAGACTGTATGTTGCCTATTTATTATAAAATGTTCATTATAAATCCTTTAGGCTTCATTAGAGAGTACTGCAGCCCAACTGAAGACTAGCACTTCAGTTTAAGACCTTATTAAACGCTGTGTTACGACTATCTCACAATATTTACTGATAGTATTCTGAAACAAAAAGATCCAAAGATTACTTATAAACTATGACTGCTACGAGTACGATGCGCTGAAAATATTCACAAGTTTTGTTAATAAAACTGACACAAATTCAGTTTACAAGTTTTTTAATGCTTCACCGATATTGCAGAGCTATAAAAGCAATCTCAGAAAGTCTGTGCAAAGTAGGTCAAATTTGGTTAACCCAAGTTAGAACGGAACTGAAATAAATAAGGAAAGACGCGAAGATTCTGTGGAGGTAGGTACAACAAGTTCTTATCGAATATTTATAACGAGATTTAATTTATTGACATACATATACCTCTATAGTAAAGTTGTGATAAACATGAAAACCACTGCCTTGTGTTGCGATAATAATTTGGAAATACACAAGAATCTCCCTGAAAAGGCAAAATATCTCTCTTGCTAATTCCTCAATCTAAGGTAAAAAAATGTTAATATAAACTTCCGTACAAGCGCATGCGAATAATCATCACCTTACTTCGGGTTAGCACGAACAACGGATCTTTCCAATGAATTAACCCTACAAAGCGGCCGGGATAATAAAGACCACGAGGGCGACACGGCTTTGACATTAAATTGAGACATTTAACATTGACTGCTTTGTACTAATAGCCTTGAGGACACCGTGGCTAAAGGTGGCGAAACGGAGTTTAAACTGCCATTCATTATTGTCGTTTTGTAATGGGCTGTCACGGAGACCGATGTTTGCCGTTTTGTTATAAATATTGGGTATTTATTTACCTTAATTCGAAATTTCCGTTAGTAGCTCGGAGTCTGGATTTGTGCCCTGTGTATGCTGAGGCTTATCGCCTATCACATGAGACCTTAACTGGTCTCATGTGATAGGCGATAGTGCGAAAAGTGGGGATACTTACACACCTCTTCCTAGTTCTTCAGGGAAATACTAAACAAGTACTAAACAAACAAAAGCAGTATAGAATCTTGACATAGTTTTGGCTCAAATATATGTATATATTTTTGCTGAAACCGTACAAAACGGCGAATAAGCCGTAACCCTCAATTGAACGGCATTACATAACGAACTTAGCAGTGGTCCGTCTGGCTCTGGTGATTTAAGAACTATTTTTTTAAATTTTGGCAACAAATATTCTTGCCAAGACCATTCTATTAATATGCAAGAGCATACGCCACAACTTGGTTAGCAAATACTATGTTTTCAGTGAAGTGCTGTTTTGTTTGCCAAAATTTTCAAATGAACTATCAAGTAATAAATATAAGTTTAACGAGATGGCGATAAGTGTCATGGACCTTGAACAAGAAGACTCATAAGGATCTTGTTCCAAGTCTCTATATATAGTATAGTCGCTAGATACAATGTCGGTCGCCTCTGGAAAAATATAAAAAGAAATGATGATACTGTTCAACCCGAATCCAATTGCGACTGATTATACGTCCCTAGTAAATAAGCCATTGTAGTTTAATAATATTTTTAGTATTATTATAGTTTTAATTGTTTATTTATTTTGTACTTATATATGTATTAATATAGTATTTAATTGTTATAAACTAATGGTTATAACTGCTTTGCAGCAATCCGCCAAACATTCATTTTTATGAACCTGTGAATCTGTGAAACACTCTATAAGCTACCATATGCATGTGTTTTTAGCAAATTGTAGCAAAGAAGTTACAATGATTAGTTTATAACATTGGATTTTCGCAAAATAAGAATTATTAATTTAATTGCTTTCAACCTACTGCTGGCTGCTGTGGGTTAGAGTACCCTATACTAAGTGAGTGTGGCAGATAGAAAAAAATATCAGGTATCAATTAAGTCATGCGAAATGTTATAGGAAAACACAATGTATGTAGGTATGTAAAAAACCCTCATGTTTTTTAATTCTCATTTGCTATCTCCATAAAATATAACAGGGAACTTGCTTGAAGAGATGACCCATGAAAAATATAATTCGCTTAAGGGAAGTGGAATAGAAGAAAACATCCCGATCCCGGTACAATGGGAGTACTTATTCACGCGGCGTTTCCTGCCCTGTGTTCTGTCGCCTTTGTTTTTTTTTGCTCCCGAACTTTTTCTGTTCATTTGTTTTGAGCTTTTTTCAGTGAACAGGATTTCTTGTACCCATATTTCACGCTCATATTGTCTGCGATTCACTTCCAGAGGAAGCTTGTTGGTGGATTTTCAGACGCTCTTGAGTTTTAGGGTACAGCAGTGTGTAATAAAATTCCGTACTTATTTTATTCTGTAAAAGAAGATGTTGTGAAAGCCCTATTTGCTCGGTACAACTACCAACGAACAATAGTCATATTAAACCTCATTGACAGAAATTCGCATTGGCCAAGTTACGGCAATTAATTACGATATATCGTTAATAACTTAGGCTCAAGTGGAATTTCACGGATAGATAGAACTTTTAATGGAAAAAAATATACAAGAGCGAATTAAAAAGGAAAATTGCTTGCAGTTAAATTCTTAAAGTCAAAATTAGGGCTATATTTGGGGGAAATCTGTACACAGTTATTCAGCAGGGGTGTTTTTTGCGGATTCAACAGATCCGCTCAAACATTTTCCACGGCACTCGCATATGTCTAAGTGGGTCGTCGTAATTAAACGCGGGCACTCGACTAAGGGTAACGTAATGCAATTACGACTGAATTTTTCGCGACATATGGCCCATTCGCGGCAGTGCGTTGGGGTAGTGCGGTTTGGACGACTTAAAAGATTTTTGACGTGGCGTGTAAAGTATTTGATGTCCATTAGGTTGATTGACTTTTTAGTCATCGTACTCTTTTAAGTTTGAATCGCTATAACTTGACTCTTAATAATAATTAGGTTTCCTTAAGAATAATTTGAATCATGAAAATATGGTTTCAATAGGTGTGTATCAGGGTGCCAGGGTGTATCATTGGTCAAATAACGTTTTTGGTAAACATATTATAGTTATATTTAAATTATCTTCCACCACATATTAATGACTATACCATATAATAGCAGTAGGTACATGAACAGTAGATTTATTCAAAACAGGTGCTACTCGGCGGTTTATAATTAAAAAGACAGAATATGTTTTTAATCAAGTCTTCTTCTTATTTTAGTAGATTATTTAAATTATCCTCTATCTATATGGATTAAATCACACTATTAGTACTCTAGGAAACCGTAGTCGATTTACACATCAAAGTGGGTCTGATTACGCACAGATAATTGTCCGTCTGTCAGTCCGTATTGACCATTACAGTTATAGTGATCAGATGGCAGCACTGTCGCATATGTTGGGTGATTGTGGTGGTTGAATGCGTGGAAAGGTCTTGATACTTTTGTGATATTTTTAACGTATTTTGTAACGCATTATCCTTGTAGATTTTTTTATTAATTAATCCCATCCCAGATAAACCATTAATATTATCTTGAATCAATGGCTATAATACTTAATACATATTGTAACATAAAGCAAAGCATGATTGGCAAAAGATTGATCCTTTATTTCGAGATAAAAACAGGTCTAAGTCTAGTCAAGATTGATATTGCGTTAAATAATATCTGTAAATAGAACTTATGACTCATGTCATAAGTTCTATTTCACTCATGATTCAGATTCCAAAACATATACTTGGAAGCAGTTTCTAGAACCATTCACCAATAAGTAATTATTTTTGAGAAATTTTGTGATTGGTATGTCATAAAGATATAATATTTAAGTCTAGGGTTGAATGCTAGCCGGATTTGTAGAAAAAAAAATATCTATCATTATCTATCACTGAGCAACTTCTAATAAGTAGCTTGATTTGACCGGCATGTTTTATAGTCCTAAGTATATTCAAAATACAATTTCCCTAAATTCAAAATCTTATTTCGAAATGGACAATTATTCTTTACGATATACACTTTTATAATTTCAACGAAAAGTACCAAGATATCTCAATCCATTGGCCCCATTGTGCAATAATACAATACGCATTATTGTGAAGCTTTTGTGCAAATGTTGTGTGTTTGCGCACTCGTTCTATAACATTACGAGTGCACGAATATCTGACGAATTGTCGATTCGTTAATGCCTCGCTATTTAATGGTTCTGCAGTTAGTACCTTTTTAAGTGTTCCTACATGTGCGGGATTGTGAATTTTTTTATTTGATTTCTTGTTGCTGCTGCTATATTTCTTGTTATTAGGAAAAAAATAACAATTTTACAAGTAAAAACACTGTTTCTGTTTAAAAAATGAACAAGCCTTCTTGGTAATAGTCTTCTTCAATGACTATTAGTGAATAGTGCAAACATTTGAATATTATTGCTTGGTTTCAAAATATCAAATCAAATAGTATACCTACCGTATAAAAAAATGCGTCAAACAAATCATTATGGACTTTTGAATGTGGGTATATGACTTATAAATATGTATATCAAATGTATTGAAATAAATAAATTTCTAAAATGAAATGACGTTTTCACTAGTGTACCTTGGTTTATTTTTTTAACCACAAAGACCCTAAATGTAGCTTGAAGCAAGCAGATGATTTTTAAGGGGTGCACGGCAATACGATGGACATTTACACGCCATATGTACCTTAGGGCTTATGGTCCCTCAAGGGAGATTGCCCTTGCTAATGAAAACGACGAGTAAGGGCGTTTAAAACTGTCTACGGTATAGTTTGTTCATTTCAAAGAATGATACTGGCACAAAATCTTGCAGCTGGATATGAAGAAAAAGCAAGCAAGAATATATGAGTAATCGAATAATATAAAGTTAATCCCAATGACGGTTTGAGTGTTAATAGTCCTGGAACTATTCATTGTTTTAATTATTGTAATTCAGTTACTCTTGTTACCTCAACGCAGATTTAAGTTTCGGTCAATTTCTTACTGAAAGTGATAATCTCAATTTATTAACATTTCAAAACCTTTTTTGTGTTATCTGTGAGCTGTGTATATAAAGCGTAATGAACATTAAATATGAAATATTGGCCGAACATTTTTAACTATTATAGATAGTCCATTATACATTTTCTAGCCTAGATTAATTGATAGCTCTTCATAGATATGGTAAATATGTTTTATTGTATAAGGATAAAGTGTCTAATTTTTTGACTGTTGTCATTACTTTTTATACGACAAATGCACTTATGGCTCCAAATTTGTCGCATGTAAGTATCCAAAGGAGTCAAAATTCTGGGCACTTGTGAACACAGAATGGTCTAACTAACCCATACGATTCTTTTGAAAGCGCGATTAACGTGTCCCATATGGTAATGGGGTACCAGCATGGGGGTGTATTGTCCTCAGCGGCTTTTATACCATATGGTACGAAATTCATAAACAAGTGTGCACCAAATCCCACTTTTGCGATTACGCGTTTCAATTCGCTTTGATATTAAATTTACAAAGTAAAATGAACCTTAGATCTATAACAATATAAAATAAAACAAGTACAACTAACTACTGGTACAAAATTTCAAATGTTGCTATTTAAATTTCAACCATATCTATAAAGCTATAGGAATAAAAATATTAAGAAGGGACGCTGTAAGCAAAAAAAATAGAGAATACCAGGACAAGGTATGAATGCAATGAAGCTACAGCTATTTGAAAATGAAGACGAACGTACAAACGATAAACAATCTACTGTAATAGACAATAAAGTGGCATTTAGTTTAGTAAGAGAAAGTGAGTTTGGAACGATTAATAGGCTGGTTTATCCCGATGTATTATTGAAAAAGACTGATTATAGTCCGAGCTCAATGATACAGATGGTGAATCGAGTGCACGCTGAATACATTTGAAAGGATTTGGTAATATAGACGCTGCTGCTCTAACACTAACGGCTATAATAGTCTGCATTTTACTGTGAGATGGTTTAAAACTTTGGGGCATGAGATTTTATAAACTATTGTTAGAGATGGGTATACCATATGGTAGATCAGTATTAACTCTCGCTAAATTTAGGGGACCCGCTAAACATATTTTAATAACGCTTACATCAGGTGCCATTGTGATTTACGGGCTTACTAGAATTGAAGCTAATATCAAATATTGTATTTGGTTTTATCCATCGGATATGAAATTATTTTGGGCGATTTGGTATTTAGGCAATTGTAAAATCTATGTATAAATATTTTAATTAAACGAATTTAACAGGTAAAAAGATAGAGTCACATAAAATAAAGCTGAAGATTGTGACAAAAATATCAGTAGGTATACAAGCAATATAAAAGGAATTATTCTTACAAGACACACAAAATACTGTTTACATATAAGTATACACCACAATAAAGATATTATATTTCATTTATCCTTTCTTCGCAGTTTTGTTTGATAATGACAAGACGTTAAATATGTTTAGCTCTTAAACAGTCAAGAAAGAATATTTATTTTTATCAAGCGGTGAGAGCCCAGTTGCTATCGAACTCGCCTCTCACTCGAGCGGTCTCGGTTCAAACCCAAGCGGCACGCACTAATTACTTTTCTAATTTACGTGCGATTTAATAAATTTAATAAATTAAATGTCACTTGCTGTAACGGTGAAGGACACATCGTAAGGAAACCTGCATGCCAAAGAGTTCTTCATAATGTTCTCGAAGGCATTTGAAGTCTGCCAATCCGCAATAATCCTCGTGGACTAAGGCCTGATCCCTCCCATTCTGAGAGGAGACCCGTGCCCAATAGTGGGACAAAGAAAGGGTTGTGGTGGTGTTCCTTATACGCCTGTAGAAGAGTATAAATAACCTACAAACGTACTATTACAACCGAGCATGATTACTTTCTTACACAAAAATATTACTTGGTATTTACCGACGTAAAAGAAATAAGTAAAAAAATTATTTAGCAGCGTATTAAAACTGTCTTTTTTCCGTTCTCTGATTAAAACAGATTAAATCGGAGAAGATTAGAAACATTTTTAACACAACGAACTCAACTCTATCAAGCGATTGACTGATGACTGTCGGTCAGAAGTCACATCTGCAACTTTGATTGGCCGACCGATTGGTTGAATTCCCTGGAGCGTTCCAACAACTCCATCTTCGATTGTCGTAGACAGATTAGTTCGTGTATTGATTTATATCCTACAGTTCTTGTTTCTACTCTGATTTGAGTCGCGCTTTTCTATTTCGATGATTTTGATCAATTCTAAAGTGTCTGTGATTACAAATCGAACTTCAAGGTTGATCACGTAACTAGACAAATGCCATCAAATGTACGATGTTCAAGTTCGACTTACATTTCTCATTTTCAGTTTACATCACTTAAAATGATTCGAATGCACCTTATTTCGTTACCGTTCCATTTGATCTGTGAACAGCCCCAAGCCACAAGTAAGTGAGCAAGTATAAAGCCAGGCTCCCATGTTAGCACCTCCTTTATCCCGGTCACGCGTGGATGGGGAACCCCACACGTGCCCCCAATTACTTATCTATCAAGTTAAACGCCTTGATAACAACTGAATTTAATTTGTTGCGGATTTCTTACAATAATGATCCGTGTGACATGACAATGCGATTAAAATAGAAAATATACATAATCGATTTCGTAGTAGGATTAAGTTCTATAAATATAAAAAAAGTCCCCATTTTTTAATAAAACTTGAATATAAAAACTATCAGGGGATAATAAGCAATCGAAACAAATTCCATGAATATGTTTTTCAAATTTATTGTCTGTCTGTCTGTCCTGTCTGACTATTCCAGGTATTTTTTACTCAGACTAGGCCGAAACTAAATTGAAACTTCCGCTTCACTAATAAACCCTAAAAATTTAAGCAGGAAAGTGGAAAACAAACTACAAGAATCAGCTCTTTCGCGACCGACCATTTGTCTTTTTGACGGCACAAAGAATAGCACCGACCGAACGGGCCGTGAAGGAGCGAAAAGGAAAAGAAAATTGAAAAAAGAAAAGAAAACGACATTCAAATTGAAGAACAATGAAAATACTTTGTGTACTTAATTATGTTCGGAAGTTTTTGTTGGTGAAGCATAAGAACAAAACTCTTTATTTTGCTGCTTTCAAAATAATAATCGGTGGCAGCCCAGTGGATAGCCACTAGACTGTCAATACGCAAAATGCATTGATACAATACATAAAATAAATGAATTAAATGCCACGCGACGTTGATTCAATTATATCCTTATTGAATCATCGTAAGGCAGTATTCTAATAAAAGGATAAAACCAGGTTTCTCTACTTTATATCAGCTACAATGTAGATTTATCTCACGTCTAACCAGCTTTATACAACTGAAAGCGAAACATTGATCAATCCGGCCACTTGTCACGTCGAATGTTTTCAGGGGAATTCATTTATCGGTCCGCTAAATAACATGTCACTGCTGACGCGTCTGCTAGTTCGATTGATGTTCATCCTTGCTCATTGTGTTCCTAAACAGAAAGAGCTAGTTTTTTTCTTCGACCTTTTCTGCCAATATAAAGTATACGGAGGCATAACTATGAATAAGTTATATTTATATGTGTTTTATTCATAGGCGTACATAAAGGCGTAATTGTGTTTTATTTTTCTTAGCTTTGCGTCGTAATACTTTTAATCTACAAAATTAAGAAGTCGAAGCTCGAAGACCAAACGATGAGAGGTCGAATTCCTCTAAAATCTCATTAACGCTCCCCGCAAAATAAATGGAACAGATTTTCATACAGTGAGAACAAATGGCCAAAAAAATGGCTAAAATCTGACAAATGGCTTTCCTTTAACGTCTGCGCCCATCTTATTATCGTTACCCACTACCGAACAGAACTCATTTGAGGCTTCTTTTCAGCTGTATTTCAGCTATCAACCAAACTAAATTAGCTCTACACTATCTTTTAATTCAGTCGTATTTACACTGGCAAATTCTTCAGTATTAGCCCTTGTGTCTAGCATTCTATTTGCAACCGTAGTGCGCTTACTTATGGATTGATTTTGTTTGGTTTCACGTTGAGTAGGATATCAATTTGAGAAGAAGCGTCTGTGTTAATAGCATTATTTCCAATCTCATCCATACACTCGGGGGCAACGCCGTCTATGGGCGAGTATCATTTTTTATTACATATAAAACATATTTATTGCAATCATAATCGTTGGAGTTTTTCTACTGTCATGTTTGGTGAGATAAACAGAGGATTATGGTGGAACTAACTTTTGTAACGGACATATTTACTTTTATTATGTTTCCACTAGATCCACACTATGTAATATGCATTAAGTAGGTATTGAATATTTAATTTAATTATCTTTACCTTCACAATTTATTTTTTGCATTATTGATAAGTCAAACATACCTTACATACCTACAGTTTACCGACCAACTAATTAAAAAAAAAACACATTTTTTTTCTCTTTTATGTTATCCAGTGTAAATTAATAACATTAAATAATTTTAAGTACTTGTATAAAAATGTTTACCTACATGTTAATATTACTGTAATTGTATTTATTTTTTAATTTTACTATGTTAAAGTATATGTCTCTAGTAGATATCTCTTTGTATAAATTAAACTGATACATTCAAAATCAGCGACATAAACAAGGTATACATTTATAATTGCACTCATAATAAATAAAGTATCAAAACAAAACCATCTCGTACATTATCAAGAATTGCCGCTATGCCGTGTCATAAAACAATTCCAGCTTTAGCGCAAACAGCGTGATTCTTCCAACCTTATCCTGAGTGGCGGCATAAAGCGCTTCAGATTCTCAACATCATACTGTCTTTGTCGTGCTGACCCTACCACAACTCAATGCGTTCTCAATTCGCGACGGTTATTATTATCTTGACCCGTTGATTGAGCTCTCCTTCTCACGACAGACGAGACGCCGTCTCATTGGTTCACAGCTTCCAATCACGCCTCCTGTTTGCGTCCTATTGGCTGCCCAAACCCGCCCCACAACTGAAAAAGCACAGCTAAGGGTAGTTCTACACCCCACTTATATATTTTCCACCCTTACATCGTGCTCGCATTCGTAAAGTTAGTGTCGGGTTGTACGCACGCGTCCCCGTGAAGTTCCTGCGATATAAGTGTAAAAAGTTTAAGTTTCGTGCGCGAAATACTAAATGACTAAACAATGACAATGGACATTCAAAATAGCTACCAAAATTATAAAGAACAGTCACCTGACTCAAAAGAGGTGAATCTGAACATCGAAAGTGCTAAAACTACGCCAGTATCGAAAACAGAAATGCAGTCTACAGTTTTAAATCAAGGAAAGGCTTCAAAGAGGTCGTTCGATGTTGCTTTTCTGATGATGCCAGACGATAAGCTTCAACACAAGGGCCCAGAACGCCAACTTAGAGTGTCTAAGCAACTTTTCCATACTGAAGAGTGGGAGCAAGCGCCAAAAAGGCATGCTGATGTTTATAAAAGCAGCGAGTATTCAAGTGATAACACCCTGGATTCCAAAGATCAGGACGAGGACAGACTGCGCGCCAGTAACAATATATCGCCAAGTTTTGGATCTGATATAAACATAGATGTCGGCACCGATGAATATCCCGGCAAGTCTATGTACTGCAGTGACTCCGAAGCCTCTGATCGTTCAAGAAGTCGCCCTAACTCCAATGAAAGTGCAGCGAGGCAACCTAAAGTGCTTCCCGAGTACAAAAACAAAATCTTCGACGACCCAACACTCATAACTATGCAAACAAGGGCAAAATACGAAAATAGATTCACGGAGAAATCTTCTGAAATGTCTCCGAAAAGTGCTTTTACGAAAGTTACTAACTTCGCAATGCGTTCGCCAAATCCTTCTGTGAGTCCTGACAATCTTCTTTATCAGAACTCGGTGAGTCCTCCGCTCTCTACAGCCAGCCCACCTACAGCATTTAACAAGGCTGGTTTCAATAACCTATTGACTCCTGCTCATTTGCTCAATGGGCACCCCATTTTTAAGGGTCAAAATATTTCTTCAACGTCACCGAATTACCAAGAATCAAGTGCGCCCCCTCGGTCTGCTGGTCCTTACAAGGGAATAGAGTATCAAGCTAAACAAGACTCAAAATCCCAAATGTCTCCAAATAAAATGAATTTCCTGCCGTTTCGTCCAGAGATACCATATCTACAAGCGAGTTCATCTTATCCATTTGGAGTTCAGAATTTTCACCAACCTAATCCCGACTTTATGAAGTTTTCTGGACCACCGCGGGATCCAGTAGCTCCTTTGATCGCGAACTCTGCGGCTGCCATACTGAGTACTCTTTTGCCTCCAACTTTAGCTGCTTTTTCCCTACCGGCGCAAAATGTATGTGCGAAATGCAGCATAAGTTTCCGTATGACTTCGGATCTGGTATATCACATGCGAACTCATCATAAGAGTGAGTCGACGGCCGATCCCACTAGGAGGAAACGAGAAGAAAAACTCAAGTGTCCAGTGTGTAATGAGAGTTTTAGAGAGAGACACCATCTAACGAGGCATATGACTGCCCATCAAGACAAGGAAGGCGACTTGGACCACGTCTCGCCGTCACCAAGTTTTAGCAAGAAGACCAAACAGTTCTTCCCCCATAATAATGGTTCTATTCTGCACAAGTGAATTATTTTATATATACTTAAACAGACATGGGTTCTCTTAACTTAAATCAATGTATGTATGTAGACTTTTATGTGACTGTGTCACTTTAATTCAATGCTGTTAAATTGGGGATTGGCTTCACCTTGTTGTTGTTGTTATTTAGTTATATTATTGACGTGCAATACTAGTTATTAAGATATTTCTTATGTAAAAATATTTTTCTGTAAATATGTATTTGAATTGGTAGACTCATTAAATTACCTGAAGATAATTAATTTTTATTTTATTTAAAATGAATCCATCTAACATGAATTACGTCAAACATAACTGTTCAACGAAAGAAATTTAAAATATTTAAATATAGCAGCATAATAATATATACGTAGCTATAGTCATGATAATTTTTATACTTGGTTATTGATTGATTTTTTATAATTGAATAAAAGAAATGAATATTCCCATGAACATAATGTCTATCAGTAAATGGAATTACGTCTAGTATCCATTCTCCTCCTAACGAGGCGAGGCGAAACGAATGTCTACCGGGATTGGGGTAAGGGTGGAATAAAGTTATCAAATCCATCTCTAACCGATGGGTAGTTGGCTATAAATTTATTTTCTGATTTTGAGAACCCTTCGCGGGGTTCTGGGTTTAATAGTCCCAGTCAAATGAGATATTTTCTACAAAACTACCTATATATGATTATTGTTCCTGGAACCTACGTTATATTATTCAATCTTGAAGTACCTACTATGGTGGTGTTCATACATGGTTTATATCTCTCCTATTTAGTAAGAAATTATAGAATTATTAAGAAAAACTTCAATGTCTGGTGATCGCTAGTGCCAAATAACATGATCTTTACTAAGAAGTAAGCCTAAAATTTTAATTATAGTGAAATTTACAAATACTTAATTAATGAGGGTTTATATGAGGGAATCTGTAAGCTAATGTAAATTTAATTCTATTTAATTCAGCCTCACTTCGCCTTAAAATACGCATCATGTTTCTGAAATAATCTATTCAGCACACATTTTGATTTAATGTTTCTAAACATAACTTTCAGGTCTCAAACATGCATTTCAGGTCTCTAACATAACTTTCAGGTCTCAAACATGCTATAAATACTATTTATTCATGCATTTATTAATTCAAATAATAATGAAATTAAAAATTTACAAGTTAAACTACTTATAAATAAAATCTTAACCACAAACTAAATTATTAAAATAAAAACTAAAACATGTTTGTCAAGAGAATTTTAAGGGTAACGAGTTTCTCTTATGTGTTCATTAATAGAAAATTAGGATAGTAGGTATTCGTAATTTTCAAATCATTGAAATTAGTTAGTTAGTAATGTTTAGTTAGTAATGCAGATTTCCATTTCATAAAATTTCAAAATAAAATTCTTACAAAAAAATAAATAATTAATAATTCTTATAAATAAATAAATAAATAAATAAATAAAATTTATCAATTCCAAGTGTGAAATTTTAGTTGATCCATTTCATTATTTTCATACTAATTCGTATTGTATTGAAAGCCCAGGCGGAATTAATACTGTTATTTATGAGAAATAACGAGATGGTGGCATATTTAGAACTAGGAAAACCATTTGTCTAATTTGATTGTTTGAAATTCGAATTCAATCTTTTTCAAGAATCGACACATCATATTATAGTAGGTACTATGGACTTTTGTTCATATTTCCTGAAACACAAAGAAAATGTTAAAACAAAATTATTACGAATCAGCGCACATCATTTACTAACAATAAGAGACACGGCACACTTCTATCAAATTAGCGAAGGGTCGAAGCGTTCTGTACCGTAGCGAAGCGCCGTGTCTAAAGGCTTGCGAACGATCAAGTTCCCATGTTCTTTGGGCTGCTAATTCGATATGTAAGTTCAGATCGCTGGGTCGGCAGCCGTGGTGAATCTGTATGGGAAACGAAAAGATGCTTGTTGGTGTTTGTGTCAAGGGCTTCATATTATAGATCAACCGTTCGATTAACTACTTTCGTTTACCAAATAGCGAGGAAAGAATTGGACCTATCGAATGACTGAGCTACAGGAGCTACAGGAGTCGATAAAATACCGATCGTTCTGGAATCCACGCTTTCTATATAAGCACTGAGAAATATCACTGAAGGAATTAAATGACTTATAACCAAAAATTTTGCTCCAATAACAGAACATAACTAAATATTAATATGAGCTTGATTGTGTAGATATTAATATTAATTCTGTAAATGGCAGCTGACTGACTGACTGACTGACTGACTGACTGACTGACTGACTGACTGACATATCAACGCAGGGCCTAAACTATAAGGGTTAGAAACTTGAAATTTTGCACAGGGGTTCCTTTTATAACGTAGGGAGCACTAAGAAAGGATTTTTGAAAATTCACCCCCTGAGGGGGTAAAACGGGGGTGCAAAGTTAGTATGAAAGTTGTTGGTATGAACGATGGTCTAATTCTACGCGAGCGAAGCTGCGGGTGTTTACTAGTATATCAAATGGGGTAAAAGAAACTTATTTTAATTCAACGAAAATCACACCGGAACCACTTCCTTCTTTATTTCCCTTACCTTGGCAACGAAGATTTTAAATAAACACTGAACTCTATGTAGAGATTACTCAACACGAGCACTAGATGTTGGGGTAGAGCTAAGCAATATTCAAATTCAGCTCGCTTTACATTACGGGTCACATCCGTCATAAGGAGTTTCGTCTGCAAACATGCCGTTTGAGAATACAGGCTGATGTTAAAATTTTTATTCAACTACTACAAACACACTCTAATGTCACTCTGATGGGCATAGCTCTCCTAGTTCCTCTCGGAATAGTTGCGATATTCAATCACCATGTAATGTTATTATTAACACCTCTGCTAACTGGACTAACCATCTCAGTACTTATTTGAGTTTTGTCCAAAGTCGGTCTCAGTTTTCATGGGCGGCAGCAAATAGGTAGAACAGCAAGCACGTTAGCTATCTTATTCATGACTTCAAGATCATGCACCAAAGCTATGTCCGTTTAGGAAATAAAATGTTACATGTTGTGACGCGAAGGAACACATCGTAATGAAACCCGCAAACCTGAGAGTTCTCCATAATGTTCTCGAAGGCATGTAAAGATTACGAAAGCGCTACCGTGCTTCGGAGGGCACGTTAAACCGTCGAAGACCTTCAGGTGGCTTGACGACATTCGACACTGGGTTGGCCACTGGCCACTAACCCCTCCACCAATTCACATTGGAGCAGCATGGTGGAGTATGCTCTAGACCTCCCGCAGATTTGTCTGAGGGACCTGTGCCCAGCAGTAAAACGTCTATGGGTTGCAGCTATAAAACTAAAAAAACCTTAAGTCCAACACCCTGTATAGCGCAATACGGGAGGGTCTCACTGTCCTCAATATGAATATTTTCTATTGAATTACTCACAGTTCGGCGGGCCAGCAAAAATATTGTTCTCCTCGCACTTATCCGAACACCCTGTGAAGTTTTCTCATGCGACTTTAGATTTACTTATTATTGTACGTATGGTTATACTCTTGTTGTTTCCATAGAAATGCCAGAGGCGACATTTTGTTTTTCGCTTTTTTTTGGAAGATTTCAAATCTATCACCGGTGTTATTTTGTACAATTATCTAAGTAAGTATCTACAAAGTTTAAAGTAGAAAGCTTGATTGTACTTTACATATTTTACTGTGCGTATAAATATGTTTAAATAGTCCTAAGTACTATCCCTTACAAGAATGGATTGGTATTAGTAATTATTTTATGGAACAATAGATAATATAAAAGGAATGAATGACATATTTTTGGGTACATAAATAATACTTAATTACTAACATGAATAGTGCTTAAAATAATCAAATAATATAATAGGGTTCTAATCTCTCGCTGAAAATGTATCTTTCCAAGTATAATAAAGGTTACCCCAAACCACTTTGACATTGATTTAGCGGGCGTTCAATTCAATAACATAAAATCCTTAATAGTAACATAAACTGTAAGAACGTTCAAAACACTGGAAACTCATCCATAATCTATGAAAATCTCAATATTTTCCACTCAAATAGCTCAACATCGCGCCGAAAAATAATAAATATGTATTTATGGACGCATTTACAAGATTACAATATTAGCGAACGCGTCCTCCTTCCGCCGCTGCGTCATTACAAATGATAAATAGTCGGCACACTTCGATAATCAAATTCAAATTTGGAATCTGCTACCCTCGTTTTATTTTTTCGGGCAAGGGTGCTCGGTCGTACAGCCTGTTGTTGTATTGTGAGAAGATTGTGACTTTATTAGCCGTGCACTGGATGTCTCTTTAAGCGATTCGTCGCGGGAGACACGTGACCTGGTTGGGTTGGATGGCAGTTCCGATTTGTAAGTATTTGTATGTAAATGTATTAGGCTGGGGTGGGGAGATAACCAGGCGTGGATTGATAGGAACCGCTCCGATTGAATTAGTTGTGACGGCGTTTAGCGAATGCGTCTGTTGCCAGTAAGTAGATGATAAGATTGCATGTTGTGGCAATAAATTGTATTTAGATAATATCTTACAGCATGTGGTGTGTCATAAATTGGTGGTGTGACATACGGGGTAAATGAATTTTGTTTTTTATTTAAATAGGTAGTTTACGTTTGATTTGGAATTATGTTTTCACATCTTGGGATTCTTGGAATAATAAAGATTACAGACAAACTGATAAATTAAATAAAAAAAAGGAAAACTAAAGATGAAGTAGCTAATATTTTGAAGTCAGGCCGGCAAATTTTTTATATCAAACTGATATTTAGGTTTATTATTTTATGATTTTTTACATTTTTCGAGTACGCTACTAGAATTACCTACTAAAATTTTGCCAAGTTTAAAAGATGTTTTCACTTTGCAAGTTCACCCCTAGCTCCTATCAATAAGCCAGCCATACATGTATTATGTACTTAGCATAAATGCTCCCTTTCTACTTACTAACGAAAATCTTACGATTGTTAATTTTATTAACAAGCAAAACAATAACATGTAAAGTGTTGGTTAGTACGCGGCAGCCGTGGCGAGCTCTTTCCGTCTGGTTGTCCGCTCGTACCCTACCCTATGCTTCTCCGTATCCAGGAAACGACAAAATGTGTTGTAATTTGAATTTTTATATACACATAGAAATAAAAATGTGAAATATGGAGCAAGGAATGGTTGGTGGTTGTAAAATATGTGTGGTTTCCGTTTATAATAGGTACATGAAACCTATTTTGTTCCATATAGAGTTCGCCCGTGGCAGTGCCACCGCCCGCCACGGTACCTAGTACAGTGTAATAACAATTGTGGTCCAGTTGGAATGGTGTCGTTTTCAGTTACACTTTCTTAGAGGCGACCATCTTAGTGCTCAAGGGTAGCAACACATTTGTGACTGACTTGGAACGAGACTCTTACTAACAATTACTAATACAAACTCACAGGACTAACTATCACTAACAGTCCCCAGTCCTCATATCCACTAACGAACTGACCAACTAATTAATTCTAATTAACTCTTTCAGCTAACTGAATTAACCACAACAGTCCCTATTTGAGTCTTGTTCACAGTCAGTCACAGTTGTCATGGGCGGCAGTGGACGGGCTGTGCTGCTAGCTCGTTTGCTATCACATATCCATAAAAAAATGTATAATACTTTTCTTGAGGCTCGTGATATTATTCCTCAAGAGTAGCAACTCATCCGTGAAAGACTAGGACTTCTTAGGAGTCTTGTTCAAAGTCTGTCACGCTTCTTTGATATCTTATATCTGAAAAAAAGAGGAATCTGTTTGATGAGAAACATATTATACACAGTAATGTTGAATGGTTGAATAATGCAATACGGATAGTGTAATCTGTCTTCGAATCAGCTTACTGTCACCATTACGAGTGTTTTTTACTAGCACGGAACTTATGAAACTCATGATCATACAGAATTCGGATGCATAACGAAGTTGGGAACAAAAACGAATAAAATATTATAGAATCAAATAAGAAAAAATGATTTTTAGAAGACATTCAAGTTAAGTGATTTCAAGAACATGTACTGATGGAAACGAATTGTGATATTATAAGGATTATCTTACGATTACCCATTCATCTTGCGATTCTTAGCTTTTCTTATATTTAGTAGACATTTGTAAAGTATTTTAATGTTACATTAATTGATAGTAAGTTCTGGTTATTTGTTCCCTGTAAACCTTGCATCCAAGGCTCCACCAATTGCTCCACTGATCCGTATTCAAGCTGTGAGTGTGCGAGAGTCCCGTGCCTAACAGTGGGACCTATGGTTGATACCAGTTAGATTACCTTAGTACCTTGAATGATTTACTTTATTCTTTTACTTTGAGCATCTAATTTGCTTAATTAGAAACCTTAGTAAAGGTGTGACATATTGACAAGGTGTAGCAATGGATAGGCATGGTTCTTCAAACAGAAAAAACTAGTCCTTAGATTTCCTGTATGACAGACTTATTTAATGTAGGTAGGTACTTACGTGTGAAATTATTAAATGTCTATCAAATACACTTCATACTTGTACCACCCAACTCAAACGAAAGTAATAAAGTTATGCAGCATTTAACAAAAATCAACTAAGCGTTTTCCTACATACTTAAAGTTTCCCGGTACAGTTGGTGACAAAACAATACACGATCTCGATGAATGTATCTCATAATGTACTGAACATAAAGTTGATTATGCCTTGTA
Source organism: Carterocephalus palaemon (assembly GCA_944567765.1). NCBI lineage: Eukaryota > Metazoa > Arthropoda > Insecta > Lepidoptera > Hesperiidae > Carterocephalus > Carterocephalus palaemon. Next base: position 3,221,321 of record OX155643.1, on the reverse strand, counting down.
CGATTTAAACCTACCCAAAACCTGTGCTGTGCCCTGTACTTGGAGCAAAGTAAGACAAAATAATAATGTATTCAGTGAATATTGCTACGGAGGCCGCTTATTATTTTCGACTTACTTGGGAGTAACTTCCACTTGGTACTTACTGTTATGGCGTGCAAAGTCTATTACCTTTAAACATATTGAAACACTAGCTTATGCCCGCAGATTCGCCTTGGGAAAAAATGTAATTAGGTTAAGAATTAGGTAACGCCATCTGTTGACGGTATGCTAGAAAGCTTTAAATGAAACATGAAAAACATCCCAAGGAAACATATTTTCAGGATGAAAAGTATCCTATGTGCTAATCAAGGTTATCGTTTACCTACGTGCCAAGTGTCAACCAAATCCGTTTGGTAGTTTTTGCGTGATTGAGTAACAAAGATCCCAACATCCAAACTGTAAGTTTGGATGTTGAGATCTTTGTTAACTTTGTGTGATCGTTGTTAACTTCCACATCCATATCCATACTTATACTTATAATATTATAAATGTGAAAGTGTGTTTGTTTGTTTGTCCGGCTTTCACGTCGCAACGAAGCTATTATATGGTATGGTTTTTGTGAGATAGTGAGGAGTGTGGAGAGTGACGTAGGCTACTTTTTACCGCGGTAAAACATCCCCATGGGAAAATATCGATGTTTTGTTATTTGCTAGATATTTAGTTCCGGATGTGTTGACCACGCGGGCGGAGCCGCGGGTAAAAGCTAGTTTATAATATTAGTAGGATTCCGTGCAAGTTCAATATTGAATGCCTACCTACATTTACAATAAAAAATAGTAGATAGTTCAATGAACCCTTCAAAGTAATCTGGATTGGAGACTTCGCAGATCAAAAAGCAGTCAGATAATTGGGAAAATCAATAACGAGAAACTGCTGAAATCATAAAGTAATAGAAGTATTGATATAATTTGAGCGTGAGCCGTGTTAATTGTAGAAGATGATATATTTTCGATTAGATATTTACTTAACCTATAGTCTGACGAACAAGCTGAGGGCCACCTAATGGTAAGTGGCCACTGACGCCTATGAACACGGACAATACCTGAAGAGTCGCCAAGGCGCCACGTGCAGGAGAGCTCTGTTTACGCCTTTTTGAATACTTTTTTACGCATGCAGGTTTCCTCATGATGTTTCCTTCACCGTTACCGCAGGTGACATTTAATTTCTTAAATCGTACATGACTTTGAAAAGGCATTGATGCGTTCCGCTTGGATTTGAACCCGGACCACTCGAGTGAGAGGCGAGTTCGATAGGGCTCTCACCTCTGTTTCCCACATGGGATACCATGCACGCTAAAACATCATCAAACGTACAATATCTGTGGAAGCCTGTGGGTATTATAGAATTTCGAATATTCGAGAATATTAGTAACATTTCTTGGAGCAAATTGGAGCAAATCGGTTAATGCTCCGAGCGCGGCATATATCCATATTAATTTGGACCATATTTCACCGTCTTTAATTCATATGCTAAATAGATACGAAGCTTTGTTTTGTGGTGTTGTTTCCCCATTAATTATTATACCTTCCGCGATTTTTGACGTTTCTTATACTCCACGCTCAGACGCTATGCTGACTCACAAAATGATATGCATTTTGGTGGAATCTGTTCGAAGTTTCTATTTCTAGTCTTGAAAAGTCTATGGCTGGAGATATAACCAAATGGCTTAAATGGATATGTACAATATCTGAGACAGCTATACGATTTTTTTCGGAATAAAGATTCTATTTTAATACTATAAAGTTTAAATTTTATAAAGATGTTCTACTAAAGTGCGGGACAACCTTGTACACAAAAATACACCATTATTACAAGTACACAGCAAAATTACGACTACACTTGTCAGTGTGGCCCTTCGCGAGTTAGTTTGGTCGATAAGAGAAAGGGAAAGAAAAATTTATGAAAGGTGTTTAAAATAATGAAAATCTTTCTTTATCATGATCAATATTTAAATGATTTATTTATTTATTTATTTTCATTTGTCATTAAGTACAGGTAATAGGATGGTAACAAAGAATGTAATGAACGAGCCTATGTACTTGGCCACTGAGTGGCATACAAATATTTACAATGATGTACCTAACTGTATTTTACTCAATACTTAATTATTTATTGTATCATAATAATTTGGTAGTTTTACATACGCGTAGAACTTTATTCTGTAGAGTATTTTACATAATTACTACAAATGCAAAATTATGTTTCGTTGATCTATGTTAACTTTGCCAATTGCATTATAATAATATTGTATACATAATTTTGTACTGCGAATAAAGAAAAGAAAATCTTTACCTATCGTATTTCTCAAAATAATACTCTTACCAAATTCAAAGTGAATTAGCAAATGGCCGCGATATTTTAATAACACTGAGACATATTTATTTTCTCGTATTTGCATTATTTCAACCATAATAAATCTAATTCCTTGCTTACAGTAAAAATCTTACGGGCAGCGCTCTTAGGAAAAGTCTGAAGGATAATTTAAAATTAATCGGCGTCATTGTAGAACCTTTGTAGACTATAAATTATGTTCTATGGTTAGAAATATGTGGTTTTCAGTTAGATACACTTTTATAGGGGAAATTTTGATCGTCAAGTCTTATTCGGAGTATGTCACAGTTGTCTTGGGCGGCAGCGGATGGATGTTCCTACAAGCACGTTTGGAATCTTATGTTCTAAAAAATATGATTATAGTAACTCGCATTACAAATAGGCTTAACATTATGTTAAAATGTGCTTTTACATTTCATTCTCTGGATATGTCAGTAATATTCTCGGTTGAAGAATACTTTATTTACTCCAGAAGTACGACGTACGTAGTTACATACAAAAGGAGATAATAAAGACATCCCAGCAAGCATCCGGGGTACCTTCAAGTACAAAAGGATGTGATAGTTAATAGTTGGATCCTTTCCGCAGGTTCACATTGTTTTGATGATAAGTTATAGTTTTTATTCATAACACAATAGTGTTATTTGTTACAATTCAAATGTGGGTTGGAAAAAACATCACGAAAAAAGTTAATAATAATATTTTATTATTTTATTTTTTAAGAAAATTTTCAGACGATTCTAATATTTTAATTAATTACCAGTTATTGCCCGAAGCTTCGCCCGCGGAAAAAGTGTACTAATCATGTTAAGAATTAGTACTGTCAGCCTGTGATTATTTACACATACATATGTTTTATCCCGGAAAATTTCACGGTTCCCATTAAAATACTGTAGGTAATCGTTCGATTTTTAATCGATAATCCACTATCGATTGATTCAATCAATTGATGGTATACAATTTAAATTTTAATGAAGCCACGGGGAAAGCTAATGTTTTACAAGATAATTAGAGTTGAAAACTTAGCTGCCGCTGGTCCTGTACAAAGTCAAAGTCCTGTATAAAGACTAGCTAGCCCACCGCGATACATGGACAATATTTTACTGCTATCAACGCCGTAGTACAGGTTTATGAGTCGTTCTTGAATAATATCTGTCGAACAATATTCCCATGCAAACGGCGAGAGTAATGGCGGCCGGAAGCTTGTCGCTCTTTGTTTGGTGTTTTCTGTTAAACTAGTAGTGTCTCGCAGCTTTATTCCCCTTTTTCTAAAAAAAAAACTATTACTATATCTATATAACTAACATGCATACTAACTAACGGGCCTCCTGTTGTAAGTGGTCACTCCTGTTGTAAGTGGTTCTAATTTCGCGCGGTGATAGAATGTGTGTGAAATTCGCATACGAAAATATTCGAATATATCTAAAGTCGCAAAATTTCACCACCAATCCGCATTGGAGCAGCGTGGTGGACACAGAACAGATAAAGCTTTATCTGTTCTGTGGTGGTGGAGTATGCTCTAGCCCCCCGCAGCTGTGTCTGTGTGGGATACCCGTGCCCAGCAGTGGGACGTCTATGGATCGCAGCAGTATACGTACTATACGTAGCAGATCATTTACGAGTAAAACAACATGTATTCCGTAGCACGCTTGGTTACAATGTTCATGAGAAGCGTCTTAGGTACCGATACACGTTTTGCATTTGCAGCGTCTGTATCGAGGGTCGTCAATATTTACTGCTATCTGCAGTGCTCTGCTGGTTTTATTTGGCTCTGAATTATATCTATCAATATTATCGCCGGTACAGTTATTGCTTACGGAAGCTAACGGCAAATAAAAGTTCTTGTTTAGGTAAGGTTTAGGTAAGGTCATTCTGCAAGGTAAACTTCTTGTTTACCTTGCAGAATGATCAGGGGTTTCAATATCTATTTGAATACTCTAAATTCGAAATACCTATCAAAGCATTCGCTTTGTCATCCTTCGTCCATCCTGCTTTATTGTGTACTAGTGGACGTCCGCAGCTTCGCTCGCGTGGAATTAGACGTGACAATAGTTTCGTTTCCACCTAGTAATATTATATAGCCTATGTCACCCAGTGAAGATGCAGCAAACTACTGGACAGATTTCAAAAATTCTTTCACCATTACAGTTTTTGTGTGAAAACATTAAACAAATATTTCCTCTTTATAAGGCAATACATTTAATAGCATTGTAAAATATATTTAAACCTTTGAAATATTTAAGCAAATGTCGTAGGTACAATGTTTTCGGTGGGCATTTAAATTACACCCAAACTAATACTTATATAATTTGGAAACAAAACAATACAACAGCACCATATAAGTTAAAAACTTAATAGTTCTCAACTTATAGCATCTTAATAGATGTTTTTCCAATGCCGTGAATCCAAGTTTCTTAAGTTGCTTTTTAAACGCACCATTTATTTAAAAACTACGATGAATATTTCATAGAAATAAAAAAGACTTCTGAATTACCTTCTTTTTAGTCGAAGGTAAACATCGCTTTCATCTACAACCAATATTTTCAGTAAATGCGATAGTTTTAACCTATTAACTTAACGAGCCGGCAGTTTGTCGCGCAGACAATCACTTAAGCGTGAGATGGCGGTAAATCAGCCATCAGACGACGCAAACGGGTCCATGACGGGTAATCATATTTTTCTTAAGGGGACACTTACCTTCTCCACGATATGATTGGACGAACCGTAAAGGTTCATCCTTGGCATAGCTGCAAATATGTAGTGGCCAGATACAGGGTCAAAAACCCCAAACCAAGAAAGCTAGAAGCGTAACTGGAAATGGGCTTTTTTTTTATAGAAACAGGATAGCAAACGAGCTTGCAGCACCACCCATCCGCTGCCGCCCATGACAACTGTGACTGACTTTGAACAAGACTCAATTAGGGACTGGGATGGTTAGTTCAATTAGTTGAGAAAGTTAATTAGAACATTAGTTGGTCAGCTCGTTGGTAGGTATGAGGACTGGGGACTGTTATTGATGATGTGATGTGATGTGATTTGATTGATGTGTGGCTAACCCACACATTCTGGGAGATCAACAGTGGGGCATAGTTGGGGTGGTAGTGGAGTGTTATGGCGAAGTGGTATTTTTTTATGCCGTTTAAAGCCTTCGAAACTTCCACTATCAACACCTTTCATTTGCCTCACTTGCAAAAGACTAGAGCTTAGCGTTTACCGAAATATGTGTGTTTTAATTATGAAATAAGCTTCTGTCAGTGGATCAAGGTTCATTAAAAAAGGAGTTAAGCAGCGCGCAATGACAACATCTATTCTAAGTAAACTAACTAAACTTTGACTCTTATATATCGTACATACGTTACTACGTCATTTTATAATTAACTAGTGGACGCCCGCAGCTTCGCTCGCGTGGAATTAGACATTCACTAACTACAAAAACGGCAAAGTTTCATACTAACTTTGCACCCCCGTTTTACCCCCTTAGGGGGTGAATTTACAAAAATTCTTTCATAGTGCTCCCCTAAGTTATAAAAGGAAACCCTGTGCAAAATTTCAAGTTTCTAACCCTTATAGTTGAGGCCCTGCGTACACGTACTGCGTATTTAAATTAATAGATTGAAGCAAACTATAAATAATAATTAATCATCGATATTGTAAAAATAGTAAGCGTGGTCTGCGCGGGTCCTCACCCCCTCGAATGGATGGGAACTCTGGTATGGCAGCGCCTTAAGCTCAAAGAACACGTCACTCCATGCATCACGTTAATATGATCGTCAATTTACGACTTGATCGACGTTAATGGAGAACTGTTCGCGCGTTTACAGATATGTTTGTAAGATGACACTATTGTTAGTGGATTGCAGACTAAAACCTATTGGAATTATTTGGTATCCGCAGTAGTCTTTGGTATTAGGTATCCTGTGACGCAGCTACGGATTTACATTCCTATTTTAAATTTCGATGGAAAAAAGTGGTTATTGGTGTTGTACTGTATTTATGTTTAATGAACTTTAACCAAGAGCGACATTCTCGAGGTCGACAAAGCTCTTTAAATAAAGAAAAAAAAAACTTTAACCAACATTTAGTAAGGATTTACATTAATATGAATTTACCTATTTAATATTTACGTAATGACGTACAAACAATAATAAATTTGTAAGTTTATCTGATGGGCAATGATCAAGCGAACATTTTCATCTCATTTTTCTTCGAGCAGTCGCTATGAATTGATTATAAAATTAAAAGCATAATAACTCCGATTGTTCTTCGAATATAACCTCATCGCCCCTCAGTGCATAATATGTTGGTACCCAACAATAAAACAAACGAAATATTCGACCAATAACAACAGCCTACGAACATTAATCTCACACGGGAAGACAAAAGCGTCGAAAGCTTTTTTCAGGCGCCGGATGTAAGCCGCCTGTATATAGCCTCTACCTCAGGATGTGTGCTGTCTCTGTCCCGCCAGTGAGAAGAGAGGGACGGGGAGGTATTTTAAAGCGGATTTTGAGCGAACGATCGGCGGCCGCGGGCCCACAGGAAACAATACTCGATGCCCTGAATTAATGGCCGCGGACGGCGAGCAGGGGAGTAAAACTGTTTTTAAAATTACATATTATTTTTCATTATTATTTGAAATATTTTAAGTATAATTATTGTATTGTAAGTTATGTTTTGGTTTTGGTTCACAATGCGATAATATGAGCAAGTAATTTGTTGTTATACTTTTGGTCACCTCCCTTAATTTTGTCACTAACGTTGGGGCTTCTAAGTTTTATGACCTGGAAATTGAAACAGTGTTATTACCCATAATAATCTTACGTGGGAAGTAATAGCAATTGAATTTAAATTGTTTAGCAGAAATACGTAAATATTTGTGAGCAGCTCCGATCAAAAACCAAAATTTATCATGCAGATTAGAGTAGATTTTTTTCAGGAAAAGGTTGCACTCCACTGACCTTAGCAATATTTCAGCGGAACAATGGGAAGCCGTGTCCTGCGGCTCGTTCGGATTCACCTGCGGATATTAGCCGAACACGCCTACTGCCCGGTGGCGGCAGTGACGGCGGAGCGGAGTTTGATTCCAGCTCAGGGCAATATTTTGCCTTTATAAATTAGGTAATTAAACTTTTCAAATTTTAAACTGTACCGTACTTCTGTAGCTTTGTACAGAAAATAAGATAATTAATTGCATAGAAATCAATGAAATATCATCTGCTACACTGTTGAAGTCAACAGATTCGTGAACTACATAAGGTATCAATCAATCAACAATCTCTCAGTCAATCCGTTTAAATCTCTTAGGGACAAAGTCAAAGAAAGAAAAGTGCTGAGTAATATGAAATACTCTTCCTTTAAATGAGTATTAGCGCAAGAAAGAAAAGGCAAGTGTTGAGTTATATGGAATACTCTTTCATTGAACAAGTATTAGCGCGTATATAATGTGTGATAAAACAGAGCATCGAAAACTGTATTGACTGGAAAACCTTACGATACAGTATGTCATCGTTAATCTGCCGTACGTATCACTTTCTTATCCATTGATGAAGTACTTCATTGCTTCTTATCCATTGATGAAGTACTTAATTGCTTCTTATCCATTGATGAAGTACTTAATTGCTTCTTATACATTGATGAAGTACTTAATTGCCCTGGAAATCCTTACGATACAGACAGTATGTCATCGTTAATCAGCCGTACCTGTCACCATCTAATACATTGTTAAAGTAATTGCCTAGTTCATCTAGTAGGAGCAATGTTTATTAAACTTAATGTTTACTTAAATGTTTATTAAACTTAATGTTTACTTAAACTTTGAACCAGAATTTTAAAAAATAAAGCGGTACTTCAAATTGAAGCTTAAATATTCCAAATACTTGTGTTTCGGATTTTGTTTTCGCTTTGAAATAGGTTTACGCATAAAACTTTTTCCGAGTGAAGCTATCAAATCTGAAATATCGGTCGTTATTAGCCGGCACTTTATCCGGGCGATGCTATTGAAATTAGAACGAACCCACGACCACACCTATCACCAGTTCCTGTACCCTAGGCCCTCTGAAAACTCTATACAGAAACACCGTCAATGCACTTTCAACTCAATCGCAATGACATTAAGGTTAAATCCCTTCAAACAATTCGTCTTAGGAAAGAACACCTCCGTCGCCGTCCGTATTTTCGGGTCGTTAAATCCTTGTTTAGTTTGCAATTAGATCATAATAATGTGCAAATAGAATGTTGGGGTTAACACTAAATTGATTTGTGGGTTCTAATCAATTATTTAGAATATTGTACAAGGTTAAAAACATATTGAAATTTATAAGGGTAAAAAGGTAAAAGCATTTTGTTTTTCCTTACATTTATATAGCATGTTATTGTAAACAAAATAAAAAAAACAATAATTTATTTACGTTGCACATCTGTGTTTGTATCACAGGAGTAAGTAACTTTAATATGAAACTTCAAGTTATTTGTGGCAAAGACGTTAGATTAGATGAAGTCATATGTCATATCATCATAAAAAGGTTCCGTTTTTTTCATTAAAACGTACGGAACCACAAAATTGAACTGCTTTCTTTACAATCAAGCCCAATTTATGGGGCTAATCGGTTGCAGAATAAGTTACGTCGCCGCGCAAACAGATCCGGAATTTGGAATCGCTTCAATAACTCTTTCGAGCGAGCGAGCTGATAAAACATCCGAGGCGAATAACCGAAACTTTTCCGTTCGCGTCAACTGATTACTCATAAAACTCGTTAACGACTAACCATTTAAACCGAGCGAACAAATATGACCCCTTCCGTGAATGACTCGTTTATTTTCGCCCGCCATTCGGAGGGTTACAATGAAAATGCGTTTTGGAATATGTTATAAAAGTTTTTCGCAGCTACGCTTTTGATAATGGAAACCGGAAAATATGTAGTGTACGTTTGTACATGTTAAAGTTAAAGCATAAGCCATGAATTACAAATTTTTTGGTGGATAACATAGATGTCTGCATTTATTTTGGAATTAGTAAACTCAAGTTGTCTGTTCCCCTTTAATTTAAATTACGTTAGTAGCTATGGCTAAGCTTGTAAAGTAGGACAAGACTTACATATAATACATATAACATACATAGTACATGGTACATATAACTGAAACCCAAATTTCTTCTTCGTTGTTGTTTCAGATGACACGTCAAGCTGGAACAAGTAACGTATTCGAGCCATCCAAAAATTTCTGAGGTCTGATACTTGAGTTGGTCACTAACTCTACTAGGTAAGTCCTCCATTCTTTACTGATATTTTTATCTTCTCATTACCTTATAGGAACGAGAAAACTAATAAATAAATATCATGGACATTCTCACACACGGCCAACTGACCCCAAAATAGGCGCGATCCTGTAGGTACTATGGGTGTCAGAGACACCACTTAACATCCAGACACAGAACAAACACAAGTGTTCGTCACACGAATGTTTGTCCTGAGTGAGATTCGAACCCATGACCCCTTGCGTAATAGGCAGGGTCACTACCGATTGCGCCAACGGGTCAGTCAAAAAAATGAGTTACCGTTGCCAAAAACGTTGGACAATAACCGCGCGCGCTTGCAAATCACACATGCTATGTCGGCTTTTCAATACTATTAATTGAAAATAACACTATTGAAGTGCAAAATATAATTTTGCAACAACAATAGTTGTCGCCGATTCGTTTGAAAGCGCATTATGTTATCGCCGGCGACGAATCAGTGGGCACGCGAGTTACGGCGCGCGAAGTTTCGCCTCGCAACGTTTGAAATTCCGATTCTAAAAACCGGTAAAGGGTAGGTATAATCTGTTTTTCAAATATATTCATGATATGTTTTAAAAAAAATTTTTTTAAAAAAGGTTTTTAAATTTTATTTTTATTTTCATGCCTTGTCATCGGAACCAAATTTGTGTGCCAAATTTCAGCTCGATAGCTTCAGTGGAAGTGGGTGAAATATTGATTGCAAGATTCCAGGACATACATACTTACATGAATGAATTACATACGAGTGAAGATTAAATAAAAGCTTTTAAAAATATATATTATGGTAGAAAACAATTTTTTTTATTTTTAACTAGCTGACCCCGCGAACTTTGTTCCGCCTTATAAGCAATAAATGAGCAGAATTTTTTACTTACGATAGTAAATAAGTATAAATAAAAAAAATCAAGCATTTTAATGATTCTTTATTGGCCATGTATTTTGGTGCATGGGTTGCACTTTTCAGTAAAGCACCTTGTGATAGACGACATTTTTCGTTTTATTATCAGGCGCAAGAACAAATAACACAAATTTGATAAGCAAGCTTGCAAGAATTTTTATTCGGAATATTTGTACATTTTCTAAATTATTTATTAAATTGATAAGGCATAGTCATATTATTTTTATTTGCATTGCCTTATTAATATACTTATATATGCAGCTTCGCTCGCGTGGAATTACTCGTAGACATAACAATTGCTTCGTTTAGGTAGTTGGCATACCTACTACTGACCGAATTCCGTCCTTTGAACTTCATTCCCGGGGAAATCACCGAGATAAAAAGTACCTACATCATACATCTTCTTTACGTAATATATTTCTTGTATACGGTGTATGTCATTGACGGCTGGATAGATGTTGATGAATATTTTTGTGTGTATTCAAGGGGATTCGAGAATGGTTCATATTCACAATTTGGTCCACTGGAAAATGTTTTCTAAACACGGTTTTAGTATTTTTGTATGCCCAATATTCAAATATTTTAACCGTCGGTCACTTTGACATTCACGCGTCACTTTGACATTTCATACAGCAGAACAACATTTGCGGGGTAGTAAGACCGTATATACTCGTATGTTGTATATTGGAATTCATTGTATTTTTAATGTACTTACGAGTATGTACATATTATAATAATATAATAATAATAATCATTTATTTCAAGATTTTTACAATCTCATATACATTTGTTAGTATTACTTAGCCTATGTTAGTAGATTTACAGTTATTTATAGTTAATACATACAATAATCATGAAAATTAAATAAATTAAAAATTAAATTACATTAAATCAAAATTAAATTACAATACGAATTAAAATTTGTTAGTACAGCTTAACCTACGTTAGTACCCTATAGTTACTTTAGCAGACTGGACCCTATCAGTGTCTTCTGGTGGCATGTAGCCCACAGCAATGTGATAAAAATGGACAGTCCAGTCTGCCTGCAATCATACGCAGGATGCCGTTGGGGCTGTCCCGCACCCGCCGCACAAGGGACGCCGCCCGCATACGCATCGTGGCCCAGAAGCATTGGACTCGAGCCTCCGCGAACATGAAATATGAACATGACATATTATGAAGAATATCATCGCCTTAACCATTTCACCTGCTAATGGCTTATGGAGGTCGGGCTCAAGTACGATTCGAGTGTGGATCCATCGATGCGTTAATACCGATATTCCGCTAATGTTACCTTAGAATGCGATGAGTGGATACCAAAATCTTTTACGCTGCATGTGGCTGCGAATGTACGTTTGTATGATGGGAATAACCTCGAAGATATTTGCAGGAAACAAACCAAGTTGGGTCACGCCCAGATGTTATATTCATACTGTCAAAAAGTATACAAATAACGTACAGTATTTTCAGAAATTGGCCCGAAGAAAATTTGATTTATAAATTATTTTTTATTTTTATTGATTTAAGATAGAAAATGAACATGTAACACCGGCAATGACAGCTGACACCGCCGATGTAATATACAATGTATTTTCAATTTATTATTATTAGTCGACATCACAGGAGACCGAAGAGCTGGCAGCTACCTCGGACAAAGAATTAGCCTAGCTATTCAAAGGGGGAACGCTGCCAGTATCTTCGGAACCTTGCCTAAGGGGACTCCTTTTAATAATATGTATTAGTTATTATTTTATATTTTTTAAGGTTTTTTAGTTTTAGGTTAATTTTAAAGTAATTATAGTTAGAAAGTACTTATTATATTACAAAAAGTACTTTTCAATAATACAATAATATAATAGGACTATGGTAAGATTGTTCATGTTTAGATGTTATAACGGTTAGAACAGCTATTGGGGAGTGTTAATAAGACCGTTGGTTTTGTCAGTTCATTAATAGATATGAGGTGAGGACTGGGGCGATGACTGTCGTTAGTCGTAGTCGTTAGTCGTATTACTTTGTGCTTGTAATAGTCCATAAATAATTTTTACATTTTTAATTGTAACTAAACTTCAGGTGACCAACAGCAACTCTTAATTCACGAACAATCATGAGAGTTACCCACCAGAACCATCATACCTCCGGCATAGAATTTAAAAACGAGATTGGCCTCTGTTTAATATTTATGAGTTCGTAAAACGTATCAGCTAGCGGTTTGTTTAATAACATTGTTTTTAAGAGGATATCACAAGCGAACAAGTCGACACTTTTTCCATACAAACGTAGTCCCCTGTTTCCTCCTAGGATAAAGAAGTTACAGAAGAGAAAAAAATACCATACGATTTATACGTACTCGTACCTCTGCCATGACTGTACGTTTTGTTTTTTTTCATAATTTGATTAATAGAAGAGAAAAAAAATCATTTAAAATCAAAAAAATCTACTTTTTTTACATACATTTTCAAACATCAAGCAAACTGGTAATTACTAACATATCCCAAAAAATCAAACGTACGGGCATAGCTTAGACCCTGTTCTACATTTTAACTGAAAGAAATATTGAAATCGGTCTAGATTTCGAGGAGGAAACAGGGGATTACGAAAGGACGATTTTCTTAATTTTACGTAGGTAAAATCAGTTCGAGACTGCACTTCTCTCTATCGCACGCTAAGGGGCTCAGCTCGACGGCAGTATTTTTGGTAAAAACCTATTCTTCAAAAGTGACGGTCGACTGATATCCTCTTAAGCGACAATTTGACGGGGAACGGCACCCTTTAGGCGAGAAAGGGAACTCTTAGGGTTGCCAGTAAGAAAATTTAATGTATTTTCTAAAATAATAAAATAACATCATTGTTTCAAACGCGATCTTCCATGATTCGACTCTGGTCTTCAGCAATAGGTTTTTTTATTTTCCATTACTATTCTTCCCTTTCTTCAATAATTCTGCCCCCTTTCTGACTTTTGATAGAATATTAAGGGTTCAGGGAGACTGTTTGATATTCAAGTATTAGTATTGAGTGGTTTAAAGGAGATGGTTCTTTTATAGTTGTAAGGAAAATAATGGATACCTAGTGAATGTATTGTTTGTTTATTTTTTTATAATATGTCTATATTATAAAAAAATAATTATGTATCCAATATTATGGTTTGTTGTTGTTCGCTTGTGGCAACCCTGCGTCGACGCTAAACAGCAGCGTGCCGCGCAAACACAATTACGTCGTCATCTTCAGCGACGATCTTCGCTAACTTGCCCGCACCTCGGGGCGCGGTGGAAAGAGTTCCTGTGTACGGTTACCAGGAGTTATACGATCCTTTTTTATACTGTGAGGAAATGGTCTTGTGAAGCAATTGTTGGGATCATAGGCCAATTTATATGTCGTGTGACCCAGTTTTTTTTTGTAATAAGCGAAAAAAAACCTGTTTATTTCATATAAAATCTATTTGCTTAACTATAGGTTCTACCACCGTTAACTACCAGGTTAAATATAGGTTTTGAATGCCTCTGTTTAAAATGCATGTTCTGTATGGTAGGAAGATACCAATAAGGTTTGTCATTTATTCTTGTGGCATGCATAAAACTGTAACATTGTGTAAGTGCAGGTTAGGCACCTGTGTATTCAATGATCAATAGCCAATCCTTTGCCTTATATTGATCAGTTTAGAGTAGCATTAAATCGTAGTTTGTAGTTACCTAGACTTTCGTTAAGCGTGTCTAACCACCTCATAGCTAAATAAATTATTTGACTTTGACTTTGACTTTAAGTGTAAAACCCTTCGAAATGGCAACTAAAAGACCACTTCCTGACATGATGGTGGAGTCGCGTCTCATTTGCATTCCAATCTCGAATCGCCCGAGGCCCTGCGCTGTGATTGCGAGATTGCGACACATAGGATCGTATCGAAATATTCACTTATGTGCCTTATAAAGCTTTACAGGAGCTACTAGGATTAATAAAAGGAATTAATTGGAAACAAACAATTTAAAAAAAAATCAAACTTACTTGCAATACTTGTGGCTCTAGCAAGAGCACTACACTACACTACACTTAGCAAGTTGTAGAAGTATGAAAATAAGTCTTTGTGTATCCATATTGTCCTCCTGTTTGTCATCAATACTTACCTCTTTATAGTATGTAGTTATAATGTAGTCTGGCCACCTTTCAACATGGAAAACCAACACATTCTACAATAAGAATGTAAGTTAACAATATACATACCACCAATTTGTTTTCGGTCCAAAATAATACATAATCAGGTTATTTAAGACTTTATACGGCTGCCACAAACTGTGTACAATTATTCTCAAGTAAAACAAACTTAAATACTTTAAAACTGATATGAGTATAGTGCAGATTAAAAACGCATTAAACCATGAGAAGAACAAACGGTGGACATCAAAAACAACACTGACCTAAACGTCTTTTCCGTTTCAGCGGAGCGCGCGGGATCATATTTCAAAACTTAATCAAATTCGTTTGGCTCGCTCGTAATGTTGTGTACGCACTGTGCACGAAAAAAGACACTTTATTTCATTGAGGGTAGTAACGAGTTACTAAAACTCCATCAAATGAAAACAATAATTACGAGCATGTGATAAGACAAGCCAAGGATACGAGTAAGTCACACTAGAATTATGTAAAAAAAAGTTTTACTAGGAAATAGTATTTCGTTTGTGGTACCTGCCACAGTCACAGTTGAGGATAGTCAAAAGCATACTCTACCACCACCACACTGCTCCAATGCCGATTGATCCGTTTATTTACGTAATATTTTTCAGTCTGGCCGACAGTTTATTTCATATCAACATGGAAGTTGGCCTGACTTTAAAATATTATATGAACAAACGAATCAATCCGCATACGAGCAGTGTGGTGGAGCATGCTCTCGACCTCCCTCTACATGGTAAGTATTCTTGAAATAACTCATCGTGTTCAATAGAAAATGAAGAGTAAAACATAAGTCACAATTCTAATTTCATTTGAAGTAAGTTGGTCTCCGCGAATAAAATATAGAGCAATTGCGATTAACTGACGTAGCTTTTGTGCGGCACAGTGCGTAAACTCCCGAACCATTAGCGGATGACGCTGGAACCGCATCAATCATAAGCCAGCCAATTCATTACCACCACTCGGCGCAGATTGCGCGGAACCCTAATATTATCTACGTGTGTCACTACAAGGTAGTGTACAAGGCATAGTTGGTATAAATTAAAGGGTAGTAATTGACTTGCGAGTGTAATCATAATAAGGTAATTTTAAAATGTCTAGGTACTTTTTTATTTCATTATTTTTATACTAAAAATTATAAGTACACTATCAATAAACGTCTTTAGAAAAAAAAATCTTTAAAGCTACTTACGCGACGAGTAAAATAAAATTTTAATAATATAAAAAACAAAATCAATTTATACAGAACAAAATTTAACCGCATTAATAGACTAATAAAACTTGACATAAGAATTTAACATGAATATTTAGTTATTGCAAAGCAAAGATTAATCTACTTTGCAATAATCCGCGAACAAAATTGTATCATACAATTACTTATTTCGTTATTGGCTTATTGCAAACGGAAATGAGTGAATCCAATTTATCGATTTACCAAACTGTATCAAAGCTAAAGAAGATTTCCAAGGGGCAATACAATATTTGTCCAGTTCAGATAGTTCTTGCACCGTGGCCCCGTCGGCATATGTGACAGTTCGTGACGTCACATGCAATCTAGCAAATGGTTGCGTTGAGGTATTAAAATATAGAGTGGACTAGATTGATAAGTTATTTCATATAAACTGTCCCTTATTCATAACAAGTCAATAATCCTAATATAACCTTAAAGTGTGTAGGATTACCTACTTTTCGTCAGGTACCATGTAATTGGTGATGAGCCTATTAATGCCATAATGCTGGTCACAATTCCAAGCCACGAGCACTGGAAATGTCAAGTTGGAAAAACCCAATAATATACTTAGTAGTCACTCTTGCTCTTGTGATCCCTAGACCAACAAGGCAATTAAAAGGTATCTCCAAAAGATAGTAAATATTAAAGTAAATATAAGTACACTCTACTTTTCGTATCTCCTATCCACCCGTACTGTAAATCGCGGACACGTCTTTGCCAGCACTGTCCGATGTTATTCCACTCGTGTCCACCGCTAATCATATTATTCCATAGATTTAAGTATAGAGTAATAAATCTATGTATTATTCTGTCTGCTAAGCATTTTTAATATTGCTAAACTTCCTACAATGATGTAGAAAGAAATTTTTTTGAATTTGAATTATCACGAGTAGGTACAATTCGACGACTCCTTAGTCCAGCCGTTATAAGTAGCTTATTGCTTGCTTGAAGTGTGAAGCTGATGGGAAAACACAGGACGTCAAATGGTAATAGAAATTTATGGTGCAGAAATGTTTATTCAAGAGCTTTTGTCATTGTAAATATGTTATGTTTAATAATAATATCGCGCGGGAATACATAAATATCTATATTTATTTGCACAACTTATCACTGTTCTTCTGTCTGATCTAAACTAAAGATGGAAAAAATCGTGCACTCCTACCAGTTTATTGGTTCAAACATCAAGTAAAAATACGGTAGATAATTAAGTTGTACTAGTATTAGTAGTAGTAGTAGTAGTAACCTTCCAAGTATTCAGTACTCGCGAATGGTAACGACAGTGAAAACATGAAACCACTTGCACTTTGGTGCACTTTGATCAGATTTAATGTGCCACTTTTAGACCGCACGTCTACCTCAACTTTATCCATGGTTTTAATGCCTAACATCACCTGAATCTACCTCTACTATATCGATGGTTTTAATTCCTAACAGCACCTGAAGATTCTTCTTTATTCATCTGCAATGCAACACCAACATCTCATTAACGACTACGATCGGTGTCGTCATCTATGCGCCCGTCGCTTTGGTTTCTGTCGACAATGTTATTTAGGTTGTGAGCTAATATTTCAATCATATCCATTTAACATAAAGGCATTTAATCACCAAAGTGCCTTATTGTAACAACGTTACGCCCTCTGTTCACTACAGCGGTAAATCTCAATCAAAATGATGCCGACTGCCAGACGGACTAACCTGATTCTGGTGTGGCAATGTAAGAGCGATATGGTTTTTGTTAATATAACATTAATCTAATAAATAAAATGAAATAGGTAGATATCATAAGCTGGTGAAACATGGTGTTTACATCTATTTCTGTCGTGTCATGTTTTTTAAGCAGTTGGGTTTCAGTCCATCTGGAAAGGTAAGTCAAACATGAACAAGAGGAAACATGGAAACGCAATCGTAACCGCAATCGGAACTTTTACTAACATTATGGCTACACAACCCACATACGTTCAACTGTAGGGTACGGGTCTCTTCCCCAGCCGCAGCTTCAGGAGGTCTAGAGTATCTCCACCGTGCTCCTGCAATGCGGAATAGTAAACAATCCAGTATTGAATGTTCTCAAGCCACCCGAAGGTATTCGACCAGGCTTAACGACTATTTTTACAGTTTAAAACACCCGGAACCGACGGCTTAACTTGCCCGAATCATCATAGATAACATTTTTACTATATTTTCGTACTATTCACTCATTGTATTGAAGTTTTAGTTCGATGTTACTGTCATCTATATTGGTTCACAGACTATATCGATGTGGCATTCCAGAATAGGGGTGTTTAAGGGCGGCGACGGGTAGATGAAATATGCGTTGCGATAGTGCACCAGAGTATACACGACAGGATACTTTAAAATATTACAAGCAGCTCGAATACATATTGTGTTGCAAACCTAGTACTGTCTTCTGTATGGAACTTGTTATAGGAAGTAATTTATTGGACACTTATTCATGCAGGTATTAGTGTACTAAACCAGCATGGATAGTTAGTGAAAGTTAGACTATAACGATACAATAAGTAATAGTCTAATTAGTAATAGCATAGGCAGGACAAAATGTAGACCGGGGTAATAGTAATTTGTTACTAAGAATCCCTTTCTGAGTCGGTCGCAGATGCGTTGCTATACATGTGGTCTGAGGTGTTCGCCTCTAGAAAATTGTTCCTAGAAATCACCACTGTCCAACCAGAACATAATGATTAGATTTTACTGTCTTACAACAATTTTATTATCACATGGCAGAGTTGGTACTCGGTATCGTGGGTTTCGGTGGTACTGCTCCGACCGTTTAAATCAAACCAACATGAATAATTACATTCTCACTCTCTGATCAATGCTACTTTCTGACTATCAGTGGTGTTGTAATCGATGAAAGTAACCAACGTTTTTATATTTCCCAAGTATACTACTCAAATAACATAAAAACAATCGGTAATAAATAAGGAGAGTGTTGAAGTGTTCACATATGAAACAGTTTGGAACAGACCATTATTTTAAGTTGGCGATAAAATGTGGACAGGCGACGCGCGACGGCAGCTAGGATGTTGGAAGAATCCAATATGTTGCCATACTCAGAGCGATTTTTTTTATAATATAATATGACATCACTCCTGTTTTTCCCCGAAGGGATAGACAAATTGCAGCCAGTTAAGTTTAGGTCTCATGTAATAGGTGGTGAGCCTATTGCCATACACCGGTGACAAATCCAGACTCCGAGCTACTACTCAGAATTTCAAGTTAGAAAAACCCAATAATACCTAACCCGACCATCGAACTCAGGACCTCTAACTTAACAGCCGTGCTAAGAACCACTAGGCTAACGAGGCAGGCAGGCTATTTCTTTACTTAAATTTTTACATATTAAAGGCATTATATCAGTTTAAAAGAAAAAACTAATCCTGAAGATCTTATTCAGGATAATGGGACAAACTATTTAAATTATTGCAATGTCATCGGTCCTCGACAAGTGTGCAAAGTTTCAAATGAATCAACGAAATTAACCACGCTCAAAGATTCCGTATACATACATACATACCAAGCTAATAAAAACACATAATGTGCAGTTATTCTAGCATAGAAAATGCCGAAGTGGTGACAACTATGGCAGGTACAGAATGATAAGGCTATCTAGAATATCGAAATAAAAGTCCGGGAGATTTATACTTGAAGATACCTAAGCAAATATTTAATGATAAAAAGTATAGTAAGTACAGTAAAAGCTCCAACGGGTCGGCGCGGGTGAAAAAATGTAACTTTTCCCAGCCTTCCTTTATTTATCCAATATTGCAATAGTACCTGCTACTAACCGATCATTGATACCACGTCCAAGTGCATTACCACATCCCTGGCATGTCTTGGCGAGTTGGCGACAATATGCGTATTCAATCCTACGTGAAAGCCTGCACGTATGCTGAAATAATATGATAATACATTCGGAACACATCTCTTAAGTGATTAGTTGTGTTTTGAATAGAATTGGATATGATATTGAACTTACTTTCATTCGTATGTTCAATCATACGACACAAGCATAAAGTAAACTAGCTGTACTGGTTATATTATGCTTATAAGGCTGATAATCACCATGATATAACATCTAACCTATATTTGTTGTCCGAATACCGTCCCCAAGGGCATCACTGGAAATCAGCGCTGCAGCTGTATAGCTACAGCATAATGCTGAGTTGTTAGATTTTTGTGGCAGGCGGTGCAGTTAGTGTATATTTTATTTGTTTTTAATTTAATAAGGCATAAAGTTTGTTTGTGTATAAGTTATATTTTAAAAAAATGTTAATAAGATCATATTAATCGCTGTTGCAGCTTGTTTGTTACAAATAAATTATTTCTTTCTTACGTTCTATTTAAGAATAAGAATAATTTATTGTCATTTAAAAAATACATACATCATTTAAGCAGATTAAACAAAATGACTTCAGGAATTGTCTTGCTACTGCGGGGTTAGAGACCATAATGTATTGGCAGATGTGTGGTAGTACGAGTACATTCATCGTTTATGGTTAGGTCACATGTGAAATGGGGTGAGCTTATACACCAGGCACAAAACCAGAATCAAAGCTCACTGGGATTTTCAAGTTCCAAACCTTTCCGAACCGAAGATTAAACTGTATCTAAAGCTAAGCAGTGACGCTTTTGACAATTAGATCAACGTGGCAGTTCTTAGTTCTAACAGGAGGATGCCAATGACCAGTGAAAATCTTCCCGCAACTATAAAGGCTAGTGGCTGAAGAGTGTTATTATTATAATTATTATTAACTCTTTATTGTACCCCAAGACTATACAGGAACAATTACATGGAATAAGGATTAAAATACGTACCAATGGTGGCCCCTTATCGATAACTAGTGGTTTCTTCCAAGCAACCTTCTAACTTCTTAGCTATATAAACTTTAACTGACCAAATGTCATTCACCTCCGTTCACGTAATTTTCGTAAAATGGCGTCGAAGGTTTTTGCTTAACGTATTCACGTATTATCAGCCAAAACCATTATGTACTTTATATAGACTAGGCTAGTCATAACTTTCATAGACAGTCTCTCCCTCTGTCCAGACAAACTGGAACTTCAAAACTCAATATTGGCGAGGGTAAGATTGTGCATAAATTGAGTTCGCATCCGTTCTATCTAATATTCTTCCGTTTTACTAGCCGGGGGTTGTTTGGGTTAAATATTGTAAACATTTTTTGTAAAAGTCTGCAAACAAATACTTTGTTAACCGATAGTGTTAAGCCCCATCCACACGCTTGGCAAACAATGGCAAACAGCCAACAGCAAATAGCAAACACGGACGTGTGGATGGGTGTTTGTCGTTGTTTGCCTGTTTGTGTTTGTGTTGGGCAGTGTTCGGCATCGGTGTCGGTTTTTCTTGCCAGATCAAAGGATGTTCGGCAAACAGTTTGCGACGTATCCACACGTTTGGCAGCGATCAGTAATGCGCGCGAGCTTGCGGGAGGCGGACGTATTTACTTGCCATATTCATGGGCATATAAAGAGAACATTCCACCCTATTATTGATCGAAGATTCCACCCCATTTAAAAACAGTACCTCAAGTATTCGAATTCGATGGTAGCAAAATTATTTATAACAAGTGATTTTAAAAACTTTTAATTAAATTCACTCGTATGTATGTCCTGGAATCTTGCAATCAATATTTCACCCACTTCCACTGAAGATATCGAGCTGAAATTTGGCACACATATTAGGTTCCGATGACAATGCATGAAAATAAAAATAAAAGATATAAGTAAAAGATCTTTAAAAAAAAAATTTTTTTACAGTATAATTTATGAATAAAATCTAACTATATTGATACATTTTATTAATGCAAAATTTTCATCGGAATCACCATCGTCTTCGCTTTCTTCTTTTTTTCTTTTTTCTTTCTCTTGCTTTAATTTATAATAAAAATATGTCAACCCGAAAGTAATAGCTGCCACAAGCTTGTCGTCCGCCATGTTTGCCGATTCGGAATGTTATGAACGTTCGCCAAGCATGTGGATGGCTGTTTGTGTTGGGTGATTGTGGTTGGTGTTTGGGACTTTGCTTGCTGTTTGCGGTGTTTGTGACAAACAGCCAACGTGTGGATGGGGCATTACATATTGGTACCTAATTTACTGACATTAAGACATACGGATGGACATACATCTTATATCGATATGGCCAATCTATGCTTTTTAAATATAGATGTTGCTAAGCCATTTAGGCTTAGAAACCTACCAAGTTTGTTACGGTACTAAGTTAAACCATGTTTTAAAATAAGGTGGAACGAGTATTATTCAACAGCAGAAAATATCGAATCGACATAGGTTAATTACACCTTGGCTGATGGGGAAAAACTGAAGGAGGCGTTATTGCACATTACAACAGCAATTTTTATTAACACAGCTCGTTAACATTGATGATGTTTCCTGACAGTCCGAAAGCTCAAGAATAAACATTATTAGGAAATTAATAGAATTATTCTTAGGCTGAGAATTTCATCTTTATGGTAATTTTTAAAAGCATATTATTAGTAACAGTTTACCGAAACACAGCATTGGAGCACAAGCTTGAAATATGCTAATACCATATTCCCGGCAAATGAGACGTCCGTAGTATATTTAACGGCGGCCCGCCCACCTGTATTACCCGGCGCCCGCGGCCGCAACACATTCGGTTGGACGATATAGAATGACTGGAAGTGTTCATAAATATAAATATCTTAAACTAGTGGACAACCGCAGCTTCGCTCGCGTAGAATTAGACCCATTAACGACGTCTGCCCGCGTTCGGGTTGCCCACTTGACTTCAAAAACAGCAGTTTTATACTAACTTTGCACCCCCGTTTTACCCCCTTAGGAGGTGAGTTTTCAAAAATCCTTTCTTAGTGCTCCCCTACGTTTTAAAAGAAACCCCTGTGCAAAATTTCAAGTTTCTAACCCTTATAGTTTAGGCCCTGCGTTGATATGTCAGTCAGTCAGTCAGTCAGTCAGTCAGTCAGTCAGTCAGTCAGTCAGTCAGTCAGTCAGTCAGTCAGTCAGTCAGTAAGTCAGTCAGTCAGTCAGTCAGTCAGTCAGCTTTTCCTTTTATATATATAGATACCTTAGACATTCTCACACACGGCCTTCTGACCCCAAAGCAGGCGTGAGCCTGTAATATGGGTGTCAGAGACTGATATATACATAGATATTTTTAAATACATACATAAGGCCATAGATAATATTAACATCCAGACACAGAACAAATACAAGTGTTCGTCACACGAATATTTGTCCTCAGTGGCATTTGAACCCACGACCCCTGGAATTCATGGGATTTAATAGAATTTTTATAAGTATGTATGATTTTGAGTTTGCTAACAAGCGTGCTCGACTTAGAAGAACTCTGTTGTGACAAAAGTCAGGTGACTGTAGTTTGGAAATAATTTTGAGACTGGGAAACTTCATCAGTAAACAAAAAAAAATTAATACACATTATATAGACAGTATACCAAAGCGGTTCTTCCAAAAACTTTATATCGGTGAAGCCATTCACGGCGCGGGATGGAAATATGAAGGGCCGCGGATAAAATATGTAATATCCATATTGGAACTAGGTGCCGTTCGCATATTGGGTACCCCAGCTCCGTCATGCTTCGTCGATAAAAATAAATAAGGCGAAAAATATAGAAATACAAGAAAATCAAGTAGAGACAAGTATGTCAGTTGTCAGGTGA
The DNA here is from genome assembly GCA_944567765.1 of Carterocephalus palaemon. Classification (NCBI taxonomy): domain Eukaryota; kingdom Metazoa; phylum Arthropoda; class Insecta; order Lepidoptera; family Hesperiidae; genus Carterocephalus; species Carterocephalus palaemon. Next base: position 3,197,673 of record OX155643.1, on the reverse strand, counting down.
ACCTGTGTGCAGTTCGAACCAATTCACCTGTAACTTATACTTTATACACACCACACACACACACACACAGCATTATACACTGAGCACAAATCTTTACATTACACCACCTATTGGGACATTTTCCTTCGGGGAATTCCTACGGAGTAAATGTTATATTGTTATGTGTATACATAACAACATTTTCTCTCATAGAAATGACTGAATAACTCTCATAGAAAATGTTATGTTATGTGTATAAATAACATAACATTTTCTCTAACACCTGTATAGGTGCAAAAACATCTCGGTACTCAACACAGCACTTGTACAACAACCATCTAAAGTAAAACAAAGCACCCCTTTAAACCCGTTAAAGTAAACAGCCTATTATCCGCGACAGTCGATCCCTCCGGGTCCGCCCTACGCGCCGCCCTGCTATACAAGCCTATACCGCGACTTGCTACATATTGTTACTGGTAAAATATTTTAAAACTAGCTTTTACCCGCGGCTCCGCCCGCGTGGTCAAAGGGTATTAACATGACACGTTTGTGGTGGATGATGCCAAAACAACAACAGTCGACAATACCAATTCAAGAAGCGAACCAAAACCAAAATGCGTATGTCCTTTACCATATTAATTTTAAACCACAACAACAATTTTTTATCCAGCGCGAATTAAAAATTCAATTCAATTTATTAGATGCCTATGACTTAATTAATTTACATGTATAATTTGTTAGCGTGATTCAGAACTTGCAAATCAATTTTACTAACGCCATCTATTAACAACATCCGGAACTAAATATCTATCAAATAACAAAACATCGATATCTTCCCATGGGGATGTGAAACCGCGGTAAAAAGTAGCCTACGTCACTCTCCACCCTCCTCACTATCTCCACACACAACCATATAATAGCTTCGTTGCGACGTGAAAGCCGGACAAACAAACAAACAAACAAACACACTTTCACATTTATAATATTAAGTATGGATGGATAGCCAGGCTTGGTGATAACAGATTGACTGTCAGACTCACAGCAGTGGTGTGGCCCATCAGGCAAGTGACGTGCAGGCAGTTATACACCCAGGCAGGACCAAATACAATAGGAGGACGAAACTGGAAGGAATTAGAGAAGGATATAACTAAATGGAAATCCTTTACGAGGGGTCCATGTCGTTATAAAAAAACTGAAACCAAAATCCATAATTTAAAATTTTGGTTAGACAGAGTTATTCTTTGATGTGATTATTACGATATTTAGATGTTATTCTTTTTTTAAATTTTAGTTCTGTCCATCACTCCCTGCACAGTCACCGCATACTCCAACTTAACAGGAATGTCATGTCACAAATTCAACAATACAAACCACACTTCCATCCTGTTACATGAAATGTACAAAACTTTGTAATATAGTACGACCCCATCCACATACATGTACGTACATATTGTACCGGGCTCCTTGGCTGAAGTTTTACATGGCAATAACATGTACGGGTTTCCGGCGCACAGACAAACAAGCAGTTGTTCGGCGGGAAGAGCACACTCTCTTATGTTCAACGGTGTGGATTTACTGCGAGCCTCGCAGTATGCTGTGTGGATGCGGCATGCTGTACAGATTTTCAGCCCATAATTAGCCCTTACGTGGTAGAGCTTTTATAGAATACTAGCTTTTACCCGCAGCTCCGCCCGCGTGGTCAAAGGGAATTAACAATGAGTTGTTTATCATACATGACACATTTTTGGTGGATGAATAGTGACAGTTCCACAATTAAAAGATACTTAGAGGAACCTGCGGTAATGCTGACCGCAGATAAATTGTACGTAAACTGACTTACTGGAGCAAATAAAAAAACATCGATATCTTCAAATGGGGATGTTTTACCGAGGTAAAAAGTAGCCTACGTCAATCTCCACCCTCCTCACTATCACCACACACAAAATCCATACCATTTAATAGCTTCGTTGCGACGTGAAAGCCGGACAAACAAACAAATAAACAAACAAATACACTTTCACATTTATAATATTAGTATGGATGGATATGGATTTCTAAAGCGGCAGTACCACCGCCTCTCAAGCTATCAAGTATCGTTTCTACTATTATCTGCAACGTTGGTCTAGTGCAGGGATTTCCAAACTTATTTTGTCTACTGCCCACTTTGAGAATAAATTATTTTTTAGCGCCCCCATTTTTTCACCTATTTAAAAACCACTATAACTTCAAATTAAATTAATTAATTATTGTGAGCTATATTAGCGGAGATTAAACATTAATTCTAAACTCTATAACTCGCAAGAGTAATAGTAAAACTTGAAATCTGAGCGCAGTAGGATGCCCCCATTTTTTTTCTGGGTCTCTTACCTTTAGGCCTGCAGCGCCCACAAGGGGGCGTTATCGCTCACTTTGGGAAAGGCTGGTCTAGTGGAAAATGCCACTACTAAGCTAGAGGTCCTGGGTTTAATCCCCGGGTCGAGCAAAGTATTATTAGGTTTTTCTAACTTAAAATTTCTCGGAGTCAGGATTTGTTTCCAGTACATGGCAATCGGCTCACCACCTATCACATAGGACCAAAACATAAAAAAAAATCTGATGAAAAGTGGGTGTACACAAACCACCCGTTGGAGAAATACAGGCCGGATTTTATGTTATGCTTATGTTATTAACTAACTACCTATACTATGCGTACTGTTACTTCTTTCTTCAGGCTTAGGGCTGAGGCTTTCAAATAGCCTCTATCACTCGCTGCGACCCATAGACGTCCCACTGCTGGGCACGGGTCTCCCCCACAGACACAGCTGTGTGAGGTCTAGAGCATTCTCCACCACGCTGCTCCAATGCGAATTCTGTAACACTAATAATAATCTAACCCAAATACGGACCATCTTACGCAAAGTGCCACATCCAATCTTCCAACATCTGCGATTTCCGCCATAACTCGACGTACATTCGGGAGTTATGCAGATTCTGTTCGTATTTATTGGCGAACTTCACCAGATAGCAGCGACGCAACGAATCTGATTCCGTTAGCGATATCGCCGCGATTTATTGACGATATAAATCGTGACGTCATTCGTGTTACGACGAGATGCTTAAATTTTATTTTGCTCTATTAGATATTCGTGCGATACCTATTGAGATTACACAGAGTCGCTCGCAGACAATATAAAATTTTCATGCGTAGGTACATATTTTTAAAGACTGAGTCAAAGTCAATTTAAGCCTACACCAGTATACCATTTGCACCCACTTACGGGACTGGGGTTCTTTTTTATGGATTTAAGATAGCAAACGAGCTTGCAGCACCAACCGTCCACTATCGCCCATGACAACTGTGACTGACTTTGAACAAAACTTCAATGAGGGAGGACTGGGATGGTTAGTCCAGTTAGCTGAGTTCTCTCCTCTCTCACAATAAAATGGCCCAAGAGTTCTGTTTGTCTCTTATGTCAGTGTTAATGATACAACTTTTCTAAAAAGGTAACTTTCTAAGGTAAACGCTATATTACTTTAATTCCTTCCTAGCTAGTGCTCAAAGACATTGAACGACAAAACAGTGATTACTTGGTGGGTGAAGGTACCTACACACTAAATTCCTTTCGCTATGTTATTCAACTAAAATCAAACGTTTATAACACACAAATAGAAAAGGTTTTATATTTATGGTAAAATCATCTACCTTTCCAATTTCAATTGATTGTACAACCTTTAAGGCTCATTATACTTGAAAATCGGCAGCGGAAAGGCGAGCGAACCCACCAAATTTGAATTTCCGGACCTCAACTGAGAAAGAGATGCACATTCTTATTGTTACGTGCAAGAGAGGGATGGATACTATCGTTTAGAATGTAAAAATAAGACTGACGATTTTGGCTACTTACATATTTTGCAGTATCAAAAGGAATGGTGCGATTCAGAATAATTTCCAATTGAGAATAAGGTACGTAGAACGCCTTTTGTGCAATCAATATTCAATGTTGGCGCTGGCAGCCCAGAGAGATGGAGGAGAATTTGAAATCAACCGTTCAGAATTTCAAATCAAGTAAAGCTTACTTTTTAGGTAAGTAGCAAACGTTTCATTTTAAAATGTTTATTTTTAAACGACATAATTAATTAGTTTGTGTTCTCTTTTATTTTAAATCTGAAAGTCCTGATTTCCCTTGTCTTTCAGCGACGCTTATTAAATTCTTTAAACGACTTATAATTTAGTTTGATTGAGGTGCACGTAAATATTGTTCTCTTTTATAATATTAAATCTGTAAGTCCTGACTAATCCTGAAGTTTTGTAATAATAATTAATTGTTATTCTGCGATGCATATTAAATTCTTTGTAATTTAAGATGACAGTAAAATTGATTTAATGAAGTTATTTTTTAATATTACGACTAATAATTATTAATCACGGATGCCGCTAATAAATGAAATTATCACAACAGTCATAGGACCGCCATCTATATTTTAAAAGCTTTTATTTCAGAACTAAAACAGTTGGGTAATTATTCACAATGTGGGTTCAAACCCTAGAGCTGGATTAGGAAACCACACCGCCATCTAGCTGCAAACAATATAAATCATTCCTATTTATTTTTAGTTACTACGAGTAGATGGCGATACTGGTACCATGTCGCCATCTAGAGATGGAGATGAGTACTAGAACGAAGGCTGCCTGTGTAGTACATAGCTAGCGACATCTGTATTTATGAACAAAAAATGGTATTGTTTTGTGTGGTTGCCAGATGGCAACACTTGCAGCTGTAGGTTCGTCCGATTTTGGTAGTTTGTGACGAAACGAACGCGCTGAGCTTTCGTTTCGTAAAAAGCTTACTGATGTCATTCACCACTCACAAGATGGCGTTACAAGTAGTATATTTTCATTATTCGTTGTAAAATCTTCTTACTTCTAAATTGAGTTCAAACTTAAAAAAGTTTTAAACTTTTTAAAACTTTTCTAGTATATTACAATGAAAGGAACCTAATAAAGAATAGTATCGTGTAAAATAAACAGCTCATATCAGGATAATTTTCATGTTTTTAAATTGGATGCGTTGCTACCCCTGAGATTAGTTGTTATCATCGCGTCTTCTTAAAAATTTCTATATTCTGCATTACTTATAAAATAATTATGAAACTGAAAACTGAAAATATTTTATGTATATAAAATATCTTAAAATAAAACCTATACAAGATAATTTAAATTAAAACCATCATTATAATTTTATTAGAACCTATAATATTTTTTAATAGAGCAAAACAGCTATTTCAAAACATTATTATGTTTAAAGTATTATGAGGTAAATTATGCTTTATTTTTTTTATAGCAATAAACAGAGTTCTTAAGTAGTAATTAGAACATAATTAATTTTGTTCTATAGCCAACATTTTGTCTATATATGTATTAAAATTACGAGTAAGTAATAATCTTAAAAGTCCTTCAAGCCGGATCCGAACAACATTAGCAAATAAAATCTTATCTGGCTCAGTATATCCGAAGTATCCGAACCCGCTGACATAATATCCTTAAACCGCCATAAAATAACGTGAAGATACACACACGGAACCCATGAACCCGTCAACCCGTCAAGCGCGGTAGTACGCCGCAAATCGCAGCGCAGGGAGGATGTGTCTGCCATTTTTGTAAATATCTCCTCGGGATCACGTGTTTACGTAAAAAAACTGACGACAACGGATAAGTTGAGAGCGAACCACTTGAAGTAACTTTGAAAGGGTGTCGTGAAATGGATTGAAGTGTGAAGTGTTTTTTTTTGTATACAGTGATGAGTTTGGATTGTAATGTTTTTTGCATTGTCCTATTCATAGTCATGTCCGTTGGCAAAGTTCGGAATGGAGGTAAGCTAGGTCTATAATAAGAATTTACAATTATTAAATTAATTTACATTAATATTGTCATGTCAATTTTCTTAGCCATTACTTTTGAAACTAAAATGTTCATAATCCATCACTATTGGCGCGTACAATAAAAAATAATTGTACCACCATGCTGGCCAAGTTCGTTTTGCAGACTCCAAACACCTTGTAACGACTACTAACTAACGATATTTCTTTCACAGTGAATTGAACGCCTTTTTACAACCACTGCATATAAACAGTATTTATTAGGATACATAACCACTAAGCACTAAGTTGGTATACGAATTTAGCCGCTGAAAAAAAATTAATTTAAACTTAAAGCAGAGTATTTTTCAACAGATTTTTTTTACTGTACTATTTTTCTACAAATTTGATTATCTTGAATTTGATTAGATATAAATAAAATCGAGAAGTGTAAGGTTCACTTGTTTGTGGTTTCCGACTTACCGTGTGGGTTTTATTGTGATTCGCTTTACCGCTATAAAAATATTTGACTTGTAACCATTTTCGACGTAAAATGTTCACAATATTGGCTACCTTTAGCGATGCAAAATAAATAATGTTCATTAGATCAAAATTTAAATTCCGTATTTGCAAATACTGTTGTGAAGTTTGGTATAACCACACCTATGCTTACCCCTTCGGAGAAATACAATAATGATGATATGTGAAATTCTATAGCATCGCAAATTAAAATTTCAGGACTGGTTATCACATATATCAGCATTTCATGCAACAGTAACTATAGAGCTAGTAATCGTCAAACTCGCCTAAATAATTTTTGACTTCAAAAATAGGTATCCATTTGCACATGAAGTATAGAAAGCCCTTAAGTTAGTAAGTATCTAACGGTAAACACTCAGACGAACGGTAGAGCCACAGGACAAGCCTTCCCTGAATGCGGTATGACCCTTTGATTTGCAATTCTAAACGCGTCGTTCTGGCGCCGGTCGGGGGTATTCTAATTACACCTGGTTTTTATGTAAACACAGTAGCAGAAGCAAACCGACATGCGGCGGAGCCATGGTCAAATTGACTAACGACTTTTAATTTACATGATTAAGAGAAACATTATCCATTGAACTAACTCACAAAATTAACTAAACTAAATTCATTAAGCTCTTTATTATTGTTGTCAAGTCCTTCCTACTTCTCATATTAAGGAGTTCCGTGCCCAATAGAGACCAATTAAAGTGCTGTGTGATAATTTATGTATTTAGCAAAAACTCAGCAGATGTTTTGCGATAAATTTTGGCATGACGATCTATATTACGTAACTGGTAAGAATCGTCCTGGTTCCTGCTCCTTCATACGACTTTCTGACTCTGTTTCTTTCTATTATACGACTGTGCGTGCGAGGATCGAGATTCGAGCGGCAGACGATCATTTTAAGGCGGCATGAAAGTGTTGCTCTGACCTTGAATGTGCAGAAGTCGAAATAGCATTGCGCGGGGCGAGCGGGTTCACACTGTCAATCAGTGACACTGTCACTGTCAACTTGACAGTCATAAGCGCTGATTGGTTCACCAGCCTTATTATGTCCCCCGCGTTGATACCCCATGCGCATCTATCCCCTCCGAATTTCGTTCAGAGCTACACTTCCGTGCCGTCACTTGTACTCCATTACGTTCCTGACGATGTTCAATATTGAGTTCAACTTCGTTGCGGTATTAAATTTTTACTATCTGAAATCCAAACAGAGTATAAACCGTGCACCTGTATCGAACCTTTCTATTTCACCATAGCGTCAAGTTTCATTACATTGTGGTAATACGACCCGGCCATCATCCACCAACCGTCACCACCCGTCACCACGCGTCACCACTCACCACAAGCCTCTCACCACAGCTGGCTCCTGTTACAAGCAACACGTGGATGGGGGTGGGTTTGGTAATGTTTGATAGACCTTCGCTGCGGTATTAGGTTTCCGATAGATAGAAAAAAATATTTAACATACAAAAAAGTGAGGCATCAAAACCATGTCACAATTTTATTGAGAAGAGTCAGTTCGAATCGGTGGCGCTACGCCAGTAATTCTTACCTAGGTAGTTAGAAATTAGAAAAGCTGAGAAAGACTTATCTGGTGAAAATTAGGTCTAATAACACAATCTGCCTCATGGATACCCGACAGGCGCGGGGGGGCGCTGTCGGGTTATGCCGGACTCTTACCGGCTAAAAACCAGCGGTGTTCCTCCTCGCCGTCTTCCGGCGGAGCTGCGGGAACGCTTTCGCACACTTCCGCTGCTCCGCCGACGGTTGCCCGGGAATCGGGGCCCATCTTGTGGGGCGCTCATCTTGTGGCGCCACTCACCATTCAACCTGGCGTGCCGGAACACGGGACACGCCAGCCGTCTCGGGGGTCTCCTCCAACTGGGCGATGGTACCCCCCGATGGCCTTACCCTTGGTGGAAATAAAAGCCTTATATTATGTTATTTTATGATGATAAGTAAATCTTACTAAACTTCTAACTCGACTAAAATATCATCCAATATTAAATAAATATTATTATGAATATGAAGAATATTTTGATTTTTAGATATTACCTCTTGCGATTATCTTTCTAAAATCATTAAAGCTTAACCCAAAACTGCACGGCTGAATGAATTTGTTATACCTACAGAGAGTCACTTCCTTGAATTATGTAAATAAATTAATCTTTATTAGAGCCCATAAATCGGATGTTAATTTCCTCTACCATGAGCACATGGGTGAAGCGATGAGTATATTTAATGAGGTCTGGCACCAATAGTCTAGACTATTCAATAAAACAATGTTATTATTCATAGAAAATTCTATTGTAATAAAAACGGTGATATCCGGGTGGTTAAGTTGATGAAGAATTAAATTTCAACGCGTTGAATAACTCGTTTTATCTAACAGAACTTGATACTTTCCAAGAGGTAATATCTTTTTACCTTGATGATTTGATGTAAGTTTTTTACCTTGATTTTCATGTGTTTGTGCAGCAGTTAAATTATTATGTTACCTATTATTTTACTGGCCCAAAAAGTGTCTACCAGCTAAGTAAAATTTAACTGTTATAATGAATCAATTTAGTAGGCTTATAGGTATCTACCGGATCTCCTGGCCTAGCTACTGAGCGAAAGCCTCATTAAGCCAAAAAGGGAACTCATAGATCTTTTTTTATGCAGCCGATAACACCTTATTTTGCGATTTTTTGTAGCAATTAAAAATAATACGTACGATGTATTTGAAATAACTACATTCTGGAAAATATGATATGAAGCTCACTGATTATTTTTCTCAACACCCTGAAATGTGTGTATTTTGTAAAAAAAATTGATAAGATGAATCCTAATTTGCTAGATTTGGCTACTTACCCGTCCTTAACATGAATATTGGTAGATTTGTTAGTGGGTTCATACCCACTGACTGAGGACTGTTGGTGTTAGTTAGTCTTGTAAGTTCGTATTAGTAATAGTCCAGTAAGTAATTGTTAGTACGAGTCACGTTTGAAGTCAGTCAGACCCTTGGAGAATAAGATGGTCGCCTCTAAAGAAGTTTAACCGGAAACCTCATTTCAATCGGACCATAATTTCTTTAAACAGAATTATTACTCGGTACAAATGGTACAAATATACACAGCCGTGGTCACCTCCTGAACTATGCTTTGACCCACGAGTGGGTCTCGATAACTGGCGACGAACAACAGTTTTCTCCTACACATGTTACCGATAACGGAATATAATCCGACACGGCTGTCCGCTTAACAGTCTCGTTCTCGCCAGCTGAATTGTATTAGCTCTACTGGTTCTCGGCAGTAAGCCGTCCAGCTTGCTAGCTGAGAAAACAACTGCATAAAGCTTCGACTATACTGGTGCGAAGTTTGTAAGATTTGCCTGATTGATTTCCATCGTTTTTTGCGAGAAAAGAAAGGTGGAATACATAGATTTTTGTGAGAGGAGAAGAGGAAGGAAAGGAGAAGAGAAGAGAAAGATTTGTAGGGTGTAGAGCCTATAGGGAACCAAATAGGTTTTATATGAAAGCTAATTGGTTCCATATAGAGTTCGCCCGGGGCAGTACCACCGCCCGCCATGGTACCTTGTACAATTTCTGCCGTGTAATAATTGTTTTTAAAGCAATTATGGTCCGGTTGGAAAGGTGTGGTTTCCGGTTACATTTCTTTAGAGGCGACCATCTTAGTCCTCAAGGTAACTAACCATCCCAGTCCCTAATTGAGTTTTGTTCAAAGTCAGTCACAGTTGTCATGGGCGGCAGAGGATGGGTGGTGCTGCAAGCTCGTTTGCTATCCTGTATCCATAAAAAAAAGGGGATAATATGAAACCTACAGAAACTACGTATGATAGGTATATGTGAAGATAGAAACGAGAGGTCGCGCGGCTGAAATAAGTCTTTAAAAACCGCAGCAGGCAGTTGTATATCTCACGACGCTGATGCAATTTTTGTTATTACTGATATTTGCTGTCTATTAAATCATCTACGCCAGTCGGGAATCGTACTAAACTGACATCTCAGTAGTCTGAGTCAGCACCAAATTAGGGTACACGAATATAAGTTACCTACGTACGTTACTAAGCACTAAATATTTCTGTTCAAATTCCTCCATAGAATTTGTACAAGTGAAGTAGCCCTATGCGGCATTGCTAAGAAATCGACTATGATCGAGATCACATAGTTGCTACCCTACAACTTTTTGCTTTATATTATAAAATGCCGTCGTCTTTTTCTCACCTCGTCTCAAAGACTTCTCAAGGACGTGTAATAGTATCCTCTCGCTTATAAACGACAAATTAACGAGCCGCGTTTGAGGATTTTTTGTATTACAAACAATAAAATCTTATTGATATAGTTGAAGATTTTCTATTAAAACGGATTTTTTAAGCAGTAATATATATATATATATATATAGTAATGGGTAAGCGTTTTTATGTACCTTCGAAGTGACCTTCGAAGCAAGGAAGTGCCAATGAAATTTTACCGCTAGCGGTCACTATGTACATATCGACCGCGCCTGACGATGCTCAACTCGATAGATCACGTACAATCCGAACGAGCCAGAGATGCGAGCACTACATGGTCAGAAATGTTATGTGCACGTTAGTTAGACCAATTTATTTTCTCCAATACGTGTATTACCAATACAAATAACGAATCCCTTATTCATTCTCCATTGTTACAGGTCCAGAACACACAACGGAGAAGGAAACCCGGCCTGAATACATCCACCCAGATGGTCTCATGAACTTTGATCCCTACCTCGCAGACTTCGCCAAACATCCTCACAAGCCTCTTGTCGTAGAAGACGACATCATACCGCTGCCTGTTAACGACGAAACTATAGACGGCCTACCAATATTTCTCGTCGAACCAAAGAACTCTTTTGTTCTCAAGACCAAGCCGGCTACATTACTCTGTAGGGCTGCAAACGCTCTTCAAGTTTACTACAAATGCAATGACGTGCGGGTTGAAGAAACAGTTCAGTTCGAGCATGTTGATCCTCAAAATGGTGTTAGGGTTGTCGAAGTTGAACTCAACGTGACCAGAAATGAGCTTGAGGAGTATTTCGGTGGGAATAAGTATAGCTGTGACTGCTACGCTTGGAACAGCAAGGGGCAGATACGGAGTCAAGGAGTTTTCGTTGATCTAGCTTGTGAGTATATTTTGGACGCTTGTTATTTTGTAATTAACTCGAGCACCAGTAGTTACTTCCTGAAGAAAGTAAACTTTGCTAAATTTACTAGTTAGATAGCTAGGTATATACATATACAGACACTAGTCTATACGATTTCGTAGACTCTATTAAATGTTCCGTCTAGCTTCGAACTTACTTCAGTTTAATCTTGAATAAACGAATCCCTACCAGAAGGTAGAGTTCATTTCTAGGAGAATCTAGAAATAAACTTTCGTGACTATTGAACGTGGAATTGCATAAACCCCTCATCCCCACGCCATGATAAAAAGAAAGGGCGAGATTTTTTTTTCTATGCGAGTGTTGATTTTTAAAGATTTCTAACCCCTGTTAATTATACCTAACATTTAATAATCATCTATTGTTATGGGACAGCTTTATCAGTCCTTCCTCCCTACTCTCTACTCCCTCTGTGTCATTAGGTTCGTATTTGTATCTCATCTGAGATCTCAACGTTGTATTAAAATATCAGCTGACGTATCGATAGAGGAAAATTTATGGAGCCTGAGATATTTTCCTGTGTAAGACTTGTGACGTTATGTGAGGCTTGACTGCCAATCACTTACATAGCTAGCAAGCCACATTTCACCCTGACTTTCTGGTATCTAAAACTGGTTCATGACAAAAACTTAGCTCCTTCCTAGGTGAATAGTGCACTTCCTTGGAAATAAAACCCCGCTGACAATTAAAAGTAAACATTGTCCTCGGACAAACGCCTCGGTAGCGTCAGCAAAAACGGCCAGCGCTCAGAAATGAAACGCTATTCTAGTTTCGCAACTTGTTTTTCTACGACATTTTCTTCAATTCATTTTGTTTTCAAAGCTTTGCTCAAGATTAAATGTATGAACAGATCTATTTGTTCTATATTCTATTCAAGAAAGAATGGTGTTCTCTGCGAGAACCTCTTAAAAATTGATTGCATTTATTTGATTAAAAAATTTACTCTTCGGCCCATGAAGAACAGAATTTAAAGAATTCGGTACGGTTGGAAGAACGAAGTTCGTAACGTTAACATAGTTCACCCGTCTTTACAGATAGACATATATAATCAGATATATCTGTCATAGGTTTTATAATTAGATAGATTATAAAAACTATGACAGATTCTCAATTGATGTTAGAATTATGTGCCAACTTCTCTAGTGTAAAGAAGTGTGTTGACAAGAACATGAAGTGTAGATAAAAGATAAATTTAAAAGTTATTCCTCACCGTTAATCCACAACTTTTTAACGCTCATCCCTTACCTAAGGGTCCTTGTTTAGGGGTGCATTTTTAGTGCCGTAATTTTTAACGAGCTACCGGTATCATCGCGTCTTGTAGGGCCCGGGCGGAACCATTAAGAGGAGGAAACATTATTTCCGGTCGTTAAATCGAGTACTTTCTGATTTGATGAACGATCAGCGCTGCTTAGTTGGCAGGGGGTGGATAGGAGTTGATTAAGTTGTTATTTTATTTGAGTATCAGATAGTTCGGCGGATGAGATAAATTAATCTCTCAGTAAAAGTTAACTGACAGAGTAACTGTGGTTACCGGTGGTATTCGAACTGGTTGGCTGTAATTTATTTTAAGCACGGTTTAGTTTTTCTATCAGTAATAGCACAGTATAGCGGTACGATTTTTTCACAATATTACAGTAGGTATTTATTTTTACTAAAGAATTCATATGTACCTACATATCAATCTATTACAGTCAACGGCGCAGCTCAGTTAAATTCATCGGTAAAGCACACTATTTTTAATAAATTTATACGACCAGCCATTTCGTCTTTCAATTTAAACACTTGATTGTCACCACTGTTCAGTTAGACTAAAATATAACTTACTCCACAGACATAAGAAAACAGTTCGCGCAGCAGCCCCAATCAGTGATAGTGGAGGCGGGGCGACAGGTGACGTTTCGCTGCTCGCCACCAGAGGCCGCTCCGCCCGCCACCATAAGGTGGACGCGGAACGGTCAGACCCTGGAGGCGGCTGATGAAAATCTGGTTCTGCCAAAGGTTTCCATGCAGGTTCGTACTTTACTCATGGCTGCACGATCATCTGTATTTGAGGATAGCCAACTGTGACTATGGAAGGAAAGTTTGCTTGAGACCGCTCCATCCGCCACCGGCTGATGAAAACCTAGTCAAAGATCTCCTTACAGATTCGTTGTTTACTTAAAGCGTCCGTGCTAAAGATATCCAGCCGTCTAGTTATCGTGGATCATTAAAACGTGTCTCCACCAATCCTCATTGGAGCAGCGTGGTGGAGTATGCTCTAGACCTCCCGCAGCTGCGTCTGTGGCCCGTGCCCAGCAGTGGGACGTCTATGGGTCGCAGCGTGTACTAAAACGTGTAGAAAGAAAGATAGTTGCAAAGACCGCAGTACATCCATACTAAATCGGATCCAACCTTTTGGTAAGAATAAAAATCAATTTACGATCTCAGATTTAGATCATGGTTATTATTTTTTGTTACAGTGAATGCTATATTTTTCAGTGACTCTCAATGGTGCAATCGGTAGTGAACTTGCCTGTTGCGCCAGGAGTGGTGGGTTCGAATCCCATTCAGGAGAAACATTCGTGTGACGAACACTTGTGTTTGTTGTTTCTTTTAGTGTTGCTGAGTTAAAGTATCAATCTTTTAGAAAGTCGGTTTTTACAGGACATGGCGAATTACACCTGCGTTGCGGAAAACATCGCCGGGCACCGAGAGTCAGATGTCGCCATCTTGTCGGTATACGGTTCGTTTTCAACATCTTTTCGACATGTACAAATAACATAACTAATACTATATCATTACTGTACTTACCAGTATTATTACAAAGAGTTACACTGAGAGATAATAAAGTTAAAATATACTTGCACTGTTATTTTTTTTTTTAAAACAAACTTTTTAAATATTTTATTTATTTTCGTGCATTGTCATCGAAACCAAATATGTATGTGTGCTAAATTTCAGCTCGATAGCTTCAGTGGAAGTGGGTGAAATATTGATTGCAAGATTCTAGGACATACATACTACACTATGAACGAGTTCACCAGAGCCGTCTTGTCCATGTCTTAATTTTATATTTAGTTTTAATTTTGATATATATAAATTATTAATTATTATTATTATTTTTTAATTTTATTTTTTACTATTACGCTGACAATTTTTAATATCTTATGACTAATTTTTAATACGAATTTTATAAATACAGTAAGATTTTAAGTTTTATTAATATTATTGTAATTGTGTTGGTAAATAATTCTTATTTTAATATGTACTCATTGACTATAAATTATTATTAATTTGTCGCAATAAATATGAATTAATGTTACACATAATTCAAATATCATAAGACAAATATTTAATTACACTAGCGCATTGGGCGCAAGGCCTGTAATGTTAGTTGTAAGTAATTGGAATAAATAAATAAATAAATAAATAAATACATACGAGTGAAGATAAATAAAAGCTTTTAAAATAGTTACTTTTAGTAAAATATTATCCCCAATCAATGAGAAATACGCACCGGAAATTACCAAACGTTGTGATTTCAATCACGACTCTTAATAAATCTTGTTTTTTTTTTTCACGAAAAAAATTCGCCATTATTTATACATTCGAACAATTTCAACGGAAAATATCACGGTTTTGTTTGAAATTAGAATCTCCATCGCAAGACGTATTTCTCGGAAGTCACCCTTACATTACAAGCCAGCGAAGCCTCTTCATTTGAAAGGTCCCGCTAAATAAATTAACTCACTATCCGGTGAAATGCTTATTTCTAGAAAAAACACTCCACCCTCTTTGCTTTCGTGATGTTTTGAAAAGGTATATCCAGTTGCCTTAAATTAATTTCCTGAATCAAACTGTACGAGGAAATTAAATTGAGAAACTGATTTTATATTGAAATGGATTTATTTTATTTTCTCTGTTGCTTTTGAAATATTTGTTAGAAAGAAAAACCTGCAGAATTTTGCCATTAACTTACATTCGCTGCACATCCTATAGAAGTACGCGTGACCTAAAGATTCATGAATGAATAAACCCACGCTGAATATTTATTTATTTATTTATTTATTTAATGATCCACTTAATTAACATTATCTCACTTACTACGTACTAATGAAAAACACTACTAACAAAGTTACTAACCAAGTAAGTAAGAAGCGATTCGATTTACCCGCCGTACTAGTCATAAACTGTGTGACGGTCGGATAGCAGTCCTCGATTCCGCACGAAAAGGTTAGAAGAATTTTAATTAATTCTACTCTTCAATACTAAAACCATTTAAAACTGAACCTATCCTAGTGAATGGAGGTTGGAGTGCCTGGTCCCCTTGGATCCCTTGCCGCTGCGGCGCGCAGGCGAGCGGCCGTCGCCGTACCCGGTCGTGCACTGAACCGGCGCCGGCCAACGGGGGCGCGCCCTGCAGGGGACAGTCTTCCCAGAGTGACGAGGATTGCTTGAGGTGTCAGAATGGTATGTTTCGTACGTTAATAGAATAGAAATAGAAAAAGAATTTTATTTTATTAAGAAAAGACAAAAAAATTTAAGTAGTAAAGTATGTACTTTTAGCTCCATCAACTTATAAAAATTTATGTTAATACCCAGCAAAATAAATTACTGTCCAAAAAGGAAACCTAATAAAAGCATTCTAAAATTATGTTGCGGCACTAAGCCGTAGCGCTGATTTTTAGTAGTTGACTGTGCCTCATGACAAGGTATTCTGACGGTAACTAATATGAGGAAAACAATATTTTTTTTGTTGTTTTTATAGATAGTTGTAGTGTATGTATTTAAACAAATAAGTTTCAGTCACGTAATGTTATAAACGACGTCCATTTTTATAATCTGAATAACAGCTTGTTTGTGTTAAAGTTAAAGATCCCTAAAGGATTGAATGTTATCATGGTCAAGCCCGTTTAGAAACCAATAATCTCAAAACCCTCATCATTAAGAACCTTTATAAATCCACTGCGCGCATTAACTGGTAGACTTTATGAATTGTGGCTAGGTTCCTGGTCCCCTTGGTCAGCGTGGTCCGCCTGCAACGAGGACTGCGTGCGCGCGCGCCGGCGGCAGTGCGTCGGCGCTTGCGCAGGTTCTACGCAGCAGCACGCCACGTGCGTGGACGGTCTCTGCGCCACTGGCATGAGTAAGTATCATACTCTACATTACAAAACACTAAAACAAACCATAAAATAACGTTATATGCAATGATATTTTAAGAAAGATAAAACCAAGCGAACACAAAAGAATCGTTCCGCGACACATACGTACATATTTAATAACATTGTATATCTACACACACGCTATATGTGCGACAGGAATACACAAAGCGTAAGAGTGAAAGAAACAGCTATCGCACGCTCACAATGACAGGTCACAGCTCGACTGACTGAATTGGTCACAATTGACACCAATTCACGGCACGCGTTTGGTGCGTTGGTGGCGTATCTACCTCTTGTAATGTATATAATATAATTGGCTATATATATATTGGCTAATAAGGTATCGTAGGTGTTGTACGTCATCATCGTGAATGAACTTTCGCCAGATAATGTTTTGCAATGCAATTTTTCTTGTGTGTTTTCAATGAGTGAGTATCATCCTTTAGATTAGATTTCTATTTGTTGCAGAGAAATAAGACAAGTTTGCTTTGTCTAGCTAGACGGTAGTTTTGCTAACTTTACTTTGACTTTACTGGCTGGTCTAGTCGTGTTCCTGCTTTATAACAAGAACACCTACTACATTATTGTTAACAAAGTCAATAGCCGACACTCGCAAAAATGCCATTGTTTTATACGACGAATACACGAACAATCGATATTGTTGGATAGAATTGGCA
Organism: Carterocephalus palaemon; assembly: GCA_944567765.1. NCBI lineage: Eukaryota > Metazoa > Arthropoda > Insecta > Lepidoptera > Hesperiidae > Carterocephalus > Carterocephalus palaemon. The sequence goes on along the minus strand of OX155643.1, from coordinate 3,180,333 downwards.
ATTAAGTAATGTTTATGCCAGGTTGTAATGGGGTTATGATTTGAGTTATGCAACTACTATGGAGACTTATAGAGTAATGATAAATCTATGGGAGACATTGATAGGAATTCATGTGTGGTTTTCTTAGAAAAGTCATTGGTGCGTGACGCTGGGGTTTGAACCCGGACCGCTCGAGTGAGTGGCGAGTTCGATTGCCACCAGGCTGTCGAAAAATTTCAAATACCTAAATACAATTATGTCAATTTAGTTCTGTAGAATGTTTCTAAGTTCTGTAGAACTTTTAAAAACTTTTGAAAACAAGAGCCAAATGTAAAATATTAATAACCCTAAAACAGATGTGAACTTTAAATACGGAGGTAGCCCCGTCCCGCCCCGAATCGATCAACCTAATGGGGTTTGTGATAGTTGTGATGGGGCTCTATGGTACCACTTTGATTTAATAGCAGAACCGTGCCATATTTATGTTAAGTAAAAACAATCTATATCAAACGGTAAGCTCGTAATATTTTATGATACAATTAAAAGTGATTTGAGAGCTTACTTTATAGGGCAGATATATTGTTTTAGTTTAGATTCATTTATTAGGCAAGAAATAAGATATTACTATTTATTTCATTTACTTATTAATTCAGTCACCAAGAACCGGTAATGACTTATTGCAAGGAATCTGACACTCTTCTGGTGCCTGTGAGCCTAATACATAGAGAAATAATAATTATGTACTATATCATTGTACTGTGGTTGATACCGTTACTATTTTCATATCTAGATATTTTACGAATTTGCGAGGATATTAGCAAACGAGCATGCATGAAAGGTCGCAGGTCGGACAGGGGCCGTATTTTTTAATATCACTCGCATAAGAAAATCGCTAAAGCGTCTACTTAATTAGCATATTTTCATGTTGTCTCCCTTTTGTGGTTACAACAAGTAAGTGCTTAGTATGAAATGATTGTGGCAGGGCTCGAAAAGCAGAACATAACCCTGTACGTGGGCGTGGGCATAACCCTCGCGATGCTGGGCGCCGGCGCGGCCATCTTGTACGTATGGTGCCGGTACCGCGCGCAGCCTGGCTACGTCGCTGCTAGGACAGGTGCATATGACATAACTTTGTTGTGTAACATCTTTAACATCTAAACTTTGTTGTGTAACATCTTTAACATCTAAACTTTGTTGTGTAACATCTTTAACATCTAAACTTTGTTGTGTAACATTTGTTGTGTAAACATCACGCCTGTATTTCCGTAGGCAGAGGTGTGTAGTTGTTATGTACATCCACTTTTCACATGTTAAGTACATCCACTTTTCACATGTAGTACATCCACTTTTCACATGTTAAGGTTTCATGTATTGGGTGGTGAGCCTACTGCCATAAACCGGACTCCGAGCTGCTACCGTGCATTTCAAGTTACAAAAACCCAATAGCTGTTGTAGCAATTTAATAATAATGAAATAATGATGATTTAGGTAAGTTAGATAGAGTTTGTGTTGTCCATCGGTCGTGCGGTCGCGTTGTGGATGGGTTACCGCAAGTGGCAAAATTTCATGGACGCTACCGTGCTTCGGTGGGCACGTTAAGCCGTCGAGCCCGGTTGTTTTCAATGGTGGAAACAGTTGTTAAGTCTTGTCGGAGGCCTTCGGGTGGCTTGAAAACATTCGACACTGGGTTGGCCACTAACCCCTCCACCAATCCGCATTGGAGCAGCGTGGTGGATGCTCTAGACCTTCCGCAGCAGTGTCTGTGGGGGAGACCCGTGCCCAACAGTGGGACGTCTATGGGTCGCAGCGAGATAGTGTTTTAATGTTAGTATTAAATGCAAAAACGTGTCAAAATTGATGCATATTGCAGATGGACTGAACAAACCGTTACGACCGGTTAGGGGACTAAAATGACCTTCTATATTCTTGCTTTATATAGAAACACGAAAAGCCCTTAAATTAAGGGCATTAATGCTCTACTTGAGCTAAAGCCGGGAGTTGCGGGTCTATAAATAAAGACACTCGTAATTGTACCGTTCCATTATTCATGTTTAATAACCAGTCCGATGGTAGCATGTTCCTAACTCGTAACCCTTTCTTGAATTGATGTTCTTCGGTTTATAGGGAAGGGCAGTGTTGACTGGCATTAGTTGATTAGTTATTCGTAGTTATGAGTCATAAACACTTTATTTAATTTTTTTTTTAATTCGGATTCGCATTGAATTGGTTACTTTTCCTTAGGTCATCTTTGTCCATAAAAAATGGAAATAAAAAAGATCAGATATCTTATTCTTATTAATATTTTATTATAATTTGTAAATACTGGATATAATAGTCAAAATATGAGGTTAAAATAGTTTATATTTTAATTGTGTTGTATTATAAAAAGGTATCCCAAAGTCGTACGCCAGTCGGGATAAGGGCAACGCCGCACCAGACCTGACGAGGACGTGCAACGAGTATTGGATGCAGAGGCCCGACAACCACTATGACTTACCACAGCTGAGAGACAGGTTAGTTAGTTTTTTGTATTAAAATTATTAATATGTATCTCAAAACGAAATTTTCAGCCTTAAACTTAGACCATCTGTCCATTTAAAACAAAAAAATAACAATGAATATAGCAATAATACTTAAACTCAACTAATCTGAAATACTGTATATTTAATTGTAAAAAAATTGGATTAAAATTTCTTTTCAATAATCATCATCAGCAAATCATGCTTTTTGATAAACAAAGCCATTTATACAATTTTACCTATTCTACCTATTCTATTGGTAGTCTCCTACAATAGATCAGAGTTGATATTTTGAAAAAGCAATACATCGCGCTCATTATCCCTTGAGTAAAATAACTGTAGTTGATAAAAAAATATGATGAGTTGTTACAACCTCCATCTTTGTATAGCTATGCGTCTCCGTTCGGCCACCGCAGCCGACAGCAATCGTCTGCAGGCAGCAACCACTACGAGATGAAGCCGTACAGCCCCTCAGGAGACTCCGGCTCCAGTTGTTACACTAACTGTGAGTTCCCCTAGTATTGTACTATTCATTTATTTCACAGGTTTCTCTACTTCAAACAAGAAATTTTCCTCACTCGTACACATTTTGTCATTTATATGGATTCATTTTTTTAAATTGTTTTCTTTTGCTCTCATGCGTTTTAAATTTGGATACAGAAAAACTAATATATTTTATACTCTAAGCATATTGTTTTCACAGCAAGAACTATGACGTCACGGTCAAGCGAGTGCTCGTCTTCCCAGCTGGCAGAGCTGGTGACGTCATCGCCTACCTCCCATTCTAAGGTGGATGTTGCAGTCACCCTTCCCTCATGCCCACTGGACACCAGCTACAGAGATAAAATCTGTCTGACCATAGTCAAATAGGTGAAAGTTAATTTTGATTGTGGTATTTATTATGTTTTTGTCTGTTAACCTATTAAATGTGTTAAGGATGAAGTGGATTTAAATGAATGTAACTAAGTTAATAGTAACATCTCAAAAAATCTGAAATGAAATAGTAGGTATTTAATCATACCAAACTATAAACTTAATTAATTCTGTATCTATATAACACTAACTATTAACTTTCATTCCGTGCCTTTTACATAGTTCAAGTATGACGAAACCTTTATAGTCGTTGCTTTAGTCAGTTTCATATACTTAATATGATTTAATTATTTTTTTCATTTATGCAAAAAGCTGAATGAAATATTTTGCATATCCTCAAATAAAATGTTAATTATGTTATAGATAATGGATATGTTTGTAAATATTACAGTCTTTACCATAGATCTACGCTAACTGTTGTTTTAACACTGATCAACGAATTTACCTAATTTTGTACTAAATGTTATGAAATGTATTTGGAACCCAAATTATTTCATATCATTTTAGATATTAAATCAGTGGACTTCAATAATTACCATATGTGTAGATTCACCTGGAATATTGTTACTTAAGTGTTTTCTTATATAAAATTAAGCCTTTACCAACACAAAAATATTTATGGAAGAATTAAATGAAAAAATAACCTCATGTTATATTTCAGCAAAGACTGAATGTTTTAACTTTTACGCTATTTTACGCATTTATTGCTGCCACTGTAAGACGACTTAATTGTAACTTGTAAATATACTAATGTAAAACTGTGATATTTTATAATATAAAAACAATTATAATATTTATGTGTTTGATTTTCTGGTGACCATCAATAAACATATTATGTAGTTGAGCTCGGGTTAACTATGTACACGAAAATAAAAAATACGGAAAAATATAAGTATCTATGTTCGTCTTTACTTATTACTTCAATACATAAATAAAAGTTAACTATTTGACCTCTATTCGACAATAATTATACTCTGAACTTAAGTCTATATTTTTAAATAATTAGGTACATATAACATAAAAACCAACATGGCATAAAATGATCAAAGAATGACATGTATACTACCAGTATGAACATTGACATGAACACCCATAGTCAAGACAATATTCAAAGGGTAAAAACCAGTTAAGACTGGTTAATGCCAGCAGCACAATATGGTATCAGATTTCAATACGGGCCTACTATCGAAAGTCTTTTAATGCTTAAAATCTTTTGTTATTATTGAACGAAAATCTTGTGACATAATGGCTTCGTATTCAACATACACACATACAACATACACACATTACCCTAACTTTATAATTCAAGCAAAATTTGGTTTGCTAACCCATCTTGGGTATCTGTCGTTAATCTCATACAGGACTTAGTAATAATATAGTTACATCTGATGTTGAATTAAGTTGGTAATACTTATTCAGGACTGGTATGGTCAACCACAACCTGACATAATATTTATCTGTAAAACAAAATGTATGCACCGCGTCCCGCGCAGTTTGTCAGAATACCACAACGAAGTCTGAAAATTAGTTAAAAGTTACCAGGAAGTTAAGTCATTAACCATTAGTATATTCACGTGATCAATAAATCTTATGTCAAGCAAAATGTAGCTCCAGAATGATCTCACCCACATACCGCAAGACGTTCCAATTAATTTCAGCTTATTTGTCTTTATTTAATCTTGTTTGGAGATGAAACAAAACTTGGTTAGTAATTAACCGTGTTGGACTAATTGGTTGTGAGGCTTCGGTTGCGGTTGATTCCTATCGGCTTGTAACAACACGTTAATAAAAAATAAAGAACCTTGATAAAGGCTTGTAACAAAACTTCAATAAAAATAATAAAAAACCTTGTAGGCTGAAGCCAGGTCTGTCAGATTATTCACTTCAATGAAATTATTGAAATAATAATTTTCTATATCTATCTCGGTGTTCGGCGAGGGATTCAAAAATGCGTACTCCTGTGCCGGTCAAAGTTTTGTCGTTTAGGAAAGGATTCAGCATTCAATCTCTAAAATACAGATGGGTAGTATGGGTAGTATGGGTATGGGATATTGGGAACTCCTATTGGTCCCAAACGTTCTTCCTGGGGCACGTTAGGTGAGAATATAGAATAGAATCTTACCTTCTATCCACCGAGACCACAGGCATGAAGGAGTCTCCAGTAGGTATTTACATTTGCTCTGCTGTGCAACCATGAGAATATCTTACATGTTCTTCATCGTTTTATAATAGGTACCATAGCTTGTAACCACTTGTTACACATGGTATCTAAATATTTGAATTCACTTGATCCAAATTCAGTGACGTATCTATGCCAAACATCGAGGCGAGCATTTTTTTTTTTTTTAAAAATGCCCATAGTAAGTAAAAATGTGAAATTACCCATAGTAAGTAATTATATACTTATAACATATAATCTTGTGACCGAAAATAAAATTGAAAGTGACTCATTTTTTCAGCCCCCCGTTCTTATTATGCCATAAGTAACATAAAAAAAGTTAGTGGGATATTAACAATAAGGTAAGATAAAATAAGGGATGTTACTAAATTCAAATTTTCAACAGATTTTAATCAAGTTTCACTTAACTCCCAACTTCTTTGAATACTTAACTCCTCCATCTTCTTTGAAAACTATAGTCTTTGCTACAGGTTAAGTCACTCAGAGAGTCATATATCGTATATTACTTAACATCGTTTTCGCTTATGATTCACTTCAGCTTCAAAAGCTGCACCAGATTTCTAATAAATATACATCGATCCCATTGGAAATGCATTCGAAAGTACCTACCATCAAAATTAGTTCACTTGAGTATCAATTCCATTTATAGATTAGGTATCTTAGTTTAAGTACTACTTCAAAACAGAAATCCTTCTGGCTCTCGAATGTATAATCACTTTAAAGTATTGAATTGTTGAAGGTCAAATAATAAATAATAAAATAAGCTTCTACAAGATGGTGGCGGGAACTCGGGAAGTTTATATAAACAACCAAAGTTAGCTTTTAGCCATTAGATAAAGTTATACTTAGATGTTTAGATACTTCTATGTCTTTGATTGCTTAAAACTGACACAAACCAGGCGTATACTCGTACATACCCGCATTATAAATAACTTGACCCAAAACAAAACTACATGCAATATTACATCGAATATCTACCGTTCCTTGACCTATCACAGTACTCTATAAATATTAAAACCATCTTTAAAACATTCGACCACCCAATAACTAATCTCTGAAACCTTAGGCCAATATACTCAAGTGGTTATTATTTATACCTTACGATTTATCATAACGACTACGTTCCGACTGGTAAGTTGTAACGTTAATTAAAAGTTACCGTCGAATGTCGTAAAACGAAATGTCGCCAGGTATTGCAATTGGCATAATATATTGGTATTAAATTTTTGTTCGAATTTAATATACCTACAATTTTATGACATGTCATGCTAAATACTTTATGATAATGATTATCGGAATGATTTATAATAATTGTGACTTTTATATAAATGCTGTGAGTGGTACGAACCAAAATGCGGCCTGTGGTAGTAGGATTTTAGTATTGCCGTTAAACTACACAAGATCAAATAATATTGAGGTCCTGGGAAGATATTTTGGATGATTGCAAAACCCTTTACAGTCATGGGTAGAAGTTGCTAATTTAATAAAATAGTAAAAAAATTTGACACTCGTATACTGAAGTGCATTTCTTATTTAATTATGTAATTCTTAATTCTAATAGGTACCTGTAATAATTATAAAATATCTAAGGATAATTATCGAATCGTAGCCGTGTAGTGTTCAGAAAGCGTCTGGCACTTGAGTAACAAATCAACTGTTATTTTTGTAGCATACATTAATCACCGATACAGAGTAATGTGTATATAGACACAACACTTCATACTCCAGTACACCGTAATATACCAGAGAATACCTTAATTTTACCTTTACTATGTTTTGGAGGAGTTACAAGTCAGATAACTGAATTAAGTCCATCAATATTAATCAATATTGGTATAGCTTTATTCTATGGAATCATGTTCAAAATAATTAAAGGATTTCCACAAAATCAACTTCATCTTGGCGTTTTTGGAGTTCACTTCTTACATAACTATTCATTAAAATACTTTAGAATTCAGGGAAAGGTAATTTAAAAAAGTCCTTGCTACTTTATCTCCTCTGCCAGAAAAGTACTCTGTGGCTCAGTGTCGCGACATTATTCAAACGTGAAAGTAAAACACGAGTTCAAAGTTAACTTTTAACTGAATGCATCTGTCATTTAAGTTCACTAATTGGGACAATTTCGAACCACCGGCCGAATAAAAAGTTGTCGCTTTTGTTGTTTTACAATTCGTATCGTAAGTACTCGGAAAGTTTTATTAATTAATGTCGAGTGTCACTTGACGATGGCGGGCGATTAAATCGAAATGTTGATTGGATTTTTCGTCTGGTCTTTAAAAATTTTGATAATCAAGATCTAATCCATGTAAACACAAACATTTTAATTACAGTTCTATCCATCAGACCTTAGTTACTACCCATAGACGTCCTATTGTTGAGCAGTGGTCTCCCTCTCCCTCTGGTCTCTCTCCACAGACACAGCTGCGGGAGGTCTAGAACATACTCCACCATGCTGATCCAATGCGTGTTGGTGGTGGAGTATCCATCAGACCTTAGAGGTCCACTAAATACTGTCAACCAGGTAGGTAGGAAGGCCTACTGAGTTCTGACTCATAAGCTGTCCTTGTCACTTATTATGAGTTGGAAGAGGCTGCCACTTTTATGCTTCAACATTCCTCTTTCCACATACACAGATTCTACCAACAAACCTTAGCTAAACAATATGCACTTAAGCAGTAAGTAGACAATATAAGTTGAAGGAACAGGATAATAACATCGTCATTATACGAATTATCAGATCAGGTCATCCTCTTTCATGAGACTTTTGTGAGTCACATCTAATTTGGCTCGTTGTTTCGCCGATTCCGAGAATCCTAGAGCAACGAAGCATTTGGCTTGTATAATAGGCAAATAGGGTCCAGATGGAGTTCTCGATATGGCATGACGTGTAAGTAGTATTAAAAACGCCAGTCATCATAGTATATTTAGAATACATTTTTTTTTGGGTTCATAATTTCATTGTTCGGAAGTCACGTTTAGCCGTTTAGTTTAGTAGCGGTTTATTGATAGATAAAAGTCACTTTGTTGAAGGCTTTGAGAGTTGTTAACGGGCGTAGTCCTACTGAGTAGCTAAATAAGATACATACAATGCTACAAGTTCAATAATTAAAAAAAGACGGAATATTAAAATGTTATTTACCTAAATACTTGACATAGTTGATCGATTTCTTTGTTTCACAAACATACATACATAAACTGAGAAACACAATGCTCTTCTTTGCGTCGCACAGTAGGGTAATAAAATAAAATTAAACTACCCGTATCATGTTTTTACTAAATATTAATAATATAAATTATTTCCAATAGAAATTATTAACGTATTAGTTAAAATATTAACTTAACCTACGTATTTCCACTCGAATGTACCTCATAAGGTAATTCATACACGATGAATTGATTGTAAATATCCTTTTATTGTATAAACTCCATTTTCTATTATTTTTTTACTATATTGTCAGTATGCCTCCTATTTATTAATCTTCTCAATTTATTCGATGCTTAAAATACGAGTACACCAACTAAAAGAGATACTTACATGTACAACAGACAATAGCCAGCACTGCGGTCTGTCTGTCGCAGCCCCTGTTTGCACATATGTAATTGGGTAATTGATTGATTAGTAGTTTCCAATGGGAGGTTATTGTCCGCTTTGATGTCCCATTTACATATTAGCATGCAGAGATTGATGGTCGTTTCGTAGGACGCTCTTCGTTAATTGTTTCTAGAACCATCTTTATAAGAAATGAGTTCAAAAATGTAATAACTAGATCAGAAAAATTGGTGCAATATCTGTTCTTTGTAAGATCAATTTTAAGGTTGACCGCTACAGGAGAAAGCTGAGAACGCTCTCTTAGGAGGGAAGTTTATGCAATCAAACTAGATATTTATCACAATACCGTCTCCCGCGCGAAATTTTCCGTCACTGAACGTTCTCTTGAGGGCCTACCCGAACTGTTACGTGTTTGCAGATGAATAGAAGTCGATGCTATCAAGTATGCTTGGAGTTTAGTGAGAAATCGTATGTGCTAGAGTTGTTCATACGTTGTTTTACACATGACAGGTTAAATAGCTTTGTACGGCCACACAGTGCCATGATAACTGGATGGATGGTTCAACGGTGACGTCAACCTCAGCGGCCTCATTTAATCGCCTTTTACTACATGCAGTGACTACGATTCTGATACCTAGTACTCAAGGTTATGCATGAGTCTTGGTCTGGTCTGTCAGTTCATCACACTGTCAGCGGATTGACGGTACTGCAGTCTTTTTACGCCTTTTTTGAAGAACCCCATGTTATAGCCCCAGCCCAAAGATGGGAGCAGTACTCCATGTGAGGTATCACTTGTGTTTATATGTTTTATTATTTATTATTATTATTACTTATAGATACTGATTGGTAATTGACCATAGCGTGACAGCATACTCAATACTCCCGCGGTATGTTTGCAGAAATCAAAGCGAACCCCCTATTAATTTAGTCACAAAGTACGTAGACGCGGCGTACGCCAAAGTGATGTACTGTATGTTTGTCATTAAATATTACTCAATGTAAATGTATGTATATGTAGGGTCCATAGCCCAATGGCTCGCGTCGATTCAATGTGATCGAATGAGTTAAACAACGACGGACTCGGTCGGTTTGTGGATGGGTGACCGCTAGTGGCATTTCATGGGCGCTACCGTCTTCGGAGGACACGTCAAGCCGTTCGTTGAAAGAACCATCGAACATTCCTGTCATGCTTTTTACAGTGTAAAAATGTTGTAGACTGGGCTAACATGCTTCTTGTTCAGTTACCTACTTCTACAAAAATAATTGTGGTGGTATACAAGGATAGAACAATCCGTCAACCAAAGATCTATTTGCTTGACCATAGCAGTCTGTTAGCGAATGCTTCAATACTCCCATGGTATGCATGAAGCAATCCCATGGAGTTATGCACAGGCCAGAGATGGTCCAGACGGCATTCAGGACTATCTCTGGAAGGAGGTACTCGAGTGCCGTTAAAATGACGCTTTGACTTAAGATGAGGGTTAAGATCGTGAAATATTATACAAACACGAAAAAAAAACGGCATAAAAAAAACGTTCATTGCCTTTTAATTATTATCTACGGTATGGTAACAAAAAACACCCTTAAATTATTTGATATTTGAAAACTTACGTTTATTTCGCCGTGTTGGAAGAGTTATTTCCTTCATTGAAATTGGCAGTGACTAACTTAAAGATGTTTAGTTGAGTTTTAATCGAAAACACATTACATGGATTTGCCAAAGATTTTTTGTGTACGTTTGTATGACAGTGAAGTCCTCCTAAACGGCTGGATAGATGTTAATGAAATTTTTTGTGTGTTCAAGGGGATTCGAGAATGGTTTAGATTCACAATTTGGTTCACTGGAAAATGTTTTTTAAACACTGTTTTAGTGTTTTTATTTTTAACCGTCCTTCATAGACGTAAAGCGTCGCGTCACTTTGACATTTCATATGGCAGAACAACGTTTGCGGGGTCAGCTAGTAGTAATTTAAAAATGAAATAAATAAAACATGGTCACTCTTATTTGTAATACTATTGTAAAGAAGCGAAAAAATATATGAATATTATGAGTAACTACTCTTCAATAATGTGTTATTACCACTCGACATCGAAGCGCAATTTTAGTGGCCCCGGCGTTACAGGCAACTGGCATGTCTCGGACAGCGAGCGATGCGGTCTCCCCGCCCGGCCAATGTAACAGATGCCAGCAGGATTTCAGATAGCTATCGAGACTATCTAGTATTAAATATTGACAGCATTTTTACATAATACTAGCTTTAACCCGCGGCTCCGCCCGCGTGGTCAAAGTTGTTTATCATACATGACACATTTGTGGTGGATGAATAGTGACAGTTCCACGATTGAAAGATACGACGAAGATGGAACGGATACGAAGAGGAACTTGCAAATGAATTTTACTAACGCCATCTATTAACAACATCCGGAACTACGTAGATTATATTATATCACGGTCATAGAACCAATAGCACTATATGCAGCCAGCGTGTGGGCTCCGGTTGTACACAGAGCCTACATCAAAACCAAACTGGACAAACTCACTAGAATCTTTGCCATTAAAATAGCCCGGGCCCATCGTACTACCTCACTGACCTCTGCCACCCTGCTCGGCCAAATATTCCCCCTAGATCTAAGAGTAAAAGAGGCCGCTGCACTCTATGAAGCGAAAAGAGGCAAGGAACTTCCATCGCTGCCGGGTCGCCCTATAGAGAGAAGAGTGAGCCCATTCTTGCTCCCACGTCCAGCACTAAGAAAGCCCATTGCCTTTGACATCCTTAACGACCAAAAGGATATTGACCGCATTGACAATGATGGCCCAAAGCTATACACTGACGGGAGCAAGATCGAAGGGAAAGTAGGAGGAGCGATCACCTGGTGGACAAGCGGCAATGAGACAAGACACAGCAGTTTCAGATTAAATTCGTACAACTCGGTTTACCAGGCTGAACTGGTGGCCATCCTGAGAGCCGTTAAATTAGGATTAAAGCACGCACCTAATGCCACGGTAAACATTATTAGCGACTCCAGGTCAGCCCTACAGTCGCTCGCAGATACAGCCTCCACGAACCCCATCGTACATGAAATCCAAGAGGTCGTTGGGAAAAAGAAGAACACAGCAGCTGGTGAGTTCCACTTCTTTTGGATTAAGGCTCACGCAGGGGTGGCTGGAAACGAAAGAGCGGACGAACTGGCTAAGAAGGCTGCCACTACAAACAAGCAAGCTCCGGTCTACGACGGTGTCCCGGTGTCCTACGTTAAGTATCAGCTGAGAGCTTCCACCATGGAGGAATGGCAGCGGCGCTACACGGAGTCGACAACCGGCGAGACCACGAAACTCTTCTATGCAGATGTTCGGCGAGCCTACAAGATCTTAAAAAAGATGGAGCTTAACAACATCAGAGCCCAATTATTTACAGGACATGGAGGACTCGGCGAATACCTGCATAGATTTAAGCTAAGAGAAAATCCATATTGTGAGTGCGACGAACACACCAAGGAGACAGTACCACACGTTATTTGTGAGTGTCCAAGATTCGCTAGCAAGCGATATAACCTAGAACAATTCCTTGGAGTCTCCGTCACGCCACCTAACCTAGGTCAACTTGTTGAGGAGGACGATCGGAGAAAAGCGTTCCTTGCTTATGCAGATAACGTAATCAAGGTAGTAAATAATAGGAATAATAGTAAGATAAATCATACAACTAGTAACCAGTGGTAATAGTAGATAAATAGCAACAGCCAATTAAAAATAGTGATAAATTAAATTATGTATCGTAATAATACTTCTCAGCATGTAAGCAAATTAGTTAAAAGTAATAATAATAATAATAAAAAAAAAAATAAATATATATATATATATATATATATATATATATACAAAAATACAAAAAAAAAAAAAAACAAAAAAAAAAAAAAAAAAATAATAATAATAATAAAAAAAAATAATAATACAAAAACAAAAAAAAAAAAAAAAGTTATACTCTTCTAGTTGTGTTGTGTTCATTTTAAAGAATTAAAGGGTACCCCATTATTAATAGGGGTAGGTACACAGGAGGGAGGTTTTAGTCCGTAGGTCACTGAGACACCTTCTCAGTGGAGTCGGGCATGCCATTGCGCCCGGGCCCTTGGTATCCATGAGGATTTCCTCCCGCCCACGCAAAAAAAAAAAAAAAACATCCGGAACTAAATATCTAGCAAATAACAAAACAACTATATCTTCCCATGGGGATGTTTTACCGCGGTAAAAAGTAGTCTACGTCACTCTCCACCCTCCTCACTATCTCCACACAAAAAACCATACCTACCATATAATAGCTTGCCCGTATGTCTCCACCAATCCGCTTTGGAGCAGCGTGGTGGAGTATGCTCTAGACCTCCCGCAGCAGCGTCTGTGGGGGGACCCGTGCCTAGCAGTGGGACGTCTATGGGTCGCAGCGGGTATCTCTGTTTGTCCGTCTTTATTATTTAAAAAAAAGATTACATTTTGTTGTGACAGCGGCGATAGCCCAGTGGCTATTCAACGCGCTTCTCACTCAAGTGGGTGTGGGTTTGAATTCAAGCGTCATCAACAATAACTTTTAAGTTACGTATGATAAGGTATTAAACCTGCTGTAACGGTGCGGGAAAACATCGTGAGGTAACGTGCCAGAGTTGTTCATAATAATATTATGATCTTGAAGGAATGGGAAGTCTGCCAATCCGCACTTGGCCAGCGTTAGGCTATGGCCTAACCTTCCATTCCGACAAGATACCCTAGCCCAACAGTGGGATGAAAGAGTTGTAGTGGTTGTACCTGTATGTCACAAGTACCAAGAATTCCGTAAATTCTACTGCCTATCAAAACCCTTGCTAATAAGGACATAATAAGCATCTCTGGGCGAAATTAAACAGTTGCACAGGCCTTTCAACGTACATCTGTACGTTCCGGTTTACATCGAAAATTAACCATCTCGTAGTCTGTTAAGATAATGGATTCAACTGGCAGAGGAACAATTAACTTAATGAATATGCGCCTAGACTGCGGTCGTGTAAACACAGGCGTCTCGTCTGTCTTGAGCGGTAGGCAGGTATGAAGACGTCGAGTTAGATTCGTGTCTTTCATTTATTCAAGAAGCTGAAGATTGTGGAACAATATGCAAACCATAAATCGTTCGATATGTGTCTACCCAGAAGTTCGATATGTTCTATATTCTTGAATTACTTGTAATCCATGGTACATAACTGTTAGTGTACCTGATATAAATAAGTGTAGAAATTTTAAGCTGAGGTATGCAGAGTAGTAGCATCCACAGCCCAATGGCTCGCGTCGATTTAATGTTATCGACAGAGTTAAGCAACGACGGGCGCGGTCGGTTTGTTGTTGTCGGTTGGGTGATTGCTAGTTTTTTAGGCTTTTAGGGCGAATTTACATACCGTGCTTCTGAGGACTCGTTAAGCCTTCATCAAAGTTGTTTTCAATGGTGAAAACAATCGTTAAGCCTTGTCGAAGACCTTTGGGTGGCTTAAGAACATAGTATAACATCCGTATAGGAGCAGCATGGTGGAGTATGCTCTAGACCTGCAGATTTGTCTGTCGGGGAGACCCGTGCCCAGCAGTGGGACTTCTATGGATTTCAGCTATGTTAAGTAAATATTGGGCTTGGCTGGCATTGGAGCTAATCCTTGGTTCTGTTAAGAGTTTAGATATGGTACCTACATAGAAAGCAATGTTGTAGTGTGGAAATGAAAACCACCGTGATATACGTAGGCCTGTGATGCGGGTGGCAGACACAATTTAACATCTATGACCCAAGTACGAATATTAATCGTAAAGTTATCTGCCCCGGCCGGGATTCAAACCCGGGACCCGTGATTCGGCAATCAGGTTCTCTCATCACTACGCCACGGAGTCTGTGTGTATGTTTATGCAACAATAAAACCACATTAAAATAATTATTTATCAGGCATCCCACTTGATCGAGGTGCCACGAAATTACAAAAACATAAAATAAGATGCGGTGAAATATAAATAAAGTTGTACCTACCTACCATTATTAAAACCAGGACAATAACAGACGTTCGAAGCTTTTAGCGGTGAATATTTTTCCATCAGTATCGTCCTTACCGATGGCGACCATAAACGTTTTACGTGCGTACAAGGGTCTTTCACACTGGCGGTAAAAATGTGTTACATATATTTGATGGTTAAATTTATCTAGGGCATCTTAGCCCTCAATGGCTGCAACGCATCTGTGACCAACTCAGAACGGGACTCTTACTTACAATTAGGTACTATCCTCTCTCTTTCTATCTTCATTAACTTATATCTCCCTCTCAACTTCCGGTCGCCTCCCATCATGCAATTTCCGTAACGCTCTCGTCAAGAATTCACCAGCTTACCCCCCAAATTAAGCGTGCCTAAAGAAGTAACTTCAAAAACTGATCCAATAATCATATTAAATCCCTCAATACAATCCACCTCTATACCTTTAAGTC
The DNA here is from genome assembly GCA_944567765.1 of Carterocephalus palaemon. Taxonomy (NCBI): domain Eukaryota; kingdom Metazoa; phylum Arthropoda; class Insecta; order Lepidoptera; family Hesperiidae; genus Carterocephalus; species Carterocephalus palaemon. The sequence continues at coordinate 3,164,759 of OX155643.1, read as the reverse complement.
TTTTTGAGGACGGCAGAGGATGCTATACTGCCTGTTCATTTGCTATCGTACAGTACTTACGAAAATCTATATGTATTATATAAAAGGAGAAGCTGACTGACTGACTGACTGACTGACTGACTGACATATCAACGCAGGGCCTAATCAATAAGGGTTAGAAACTTGAAATTTTGCACAGGGGTTCCTTTTATAACGTAGGGGAGCACTAAGAAAGATTTTTTAAAAATTCACCCCCTAAGGGGGAAAAACGGGGGTGCAAAGTTAGTGTGAAACTTTGCCGTTTTTGAAATCAAGTGGGCAACCCGAACGCGGGCAGACGTCGTAAATGGGTCTAATTCTACGCGAGCAAAGCTGCGGGCGTCCACTAGTTACGTAATAAAAAACGCTTAATCATAAACGTCTTTTTATAACGTTAGTGTGAAATAACCGTAAATGTCACGTCGCCGGCCGCCTTGTTTTATCTGAACCTGTAAATGCTGTAAACGCGGGCGTAAATTAGCGATTTTATGTGGCTTTTATGAAGTTATTTGGCGAATACGATCTTAATCTTTAAGGATGGTTCTGGTTAACGAACTCATAGGGAACGGGGTGCAGTCTATCAAACAGAGTTGCAACACATTAACGACCAACTATAGGCACAATAGATATAATAGCTCTCTTTAGGTCGCAGTGGCTTGTGGGCATAACTGCCAACACCCCGTCCTATAAATAATAACTATAGTAGGGGAGCCCAAGAGGGGATTTTGCGGGATACTCGAGCGCGTCAGTTTAATATACAGTGGGATACCTTGTACCCGGTTAAGTACCTCCACCAAATATGAGCCCCATATATAAATGGGGCCGTCAAGGATAAAGGATCAGAATAAGAAAAAAATAAAATTTGTCATCAGAAATTCTTGAGCGCGTTAGATTAAGGTAGGGTAAGTTAATTACATGCTAGAAAGTGTATATTCCACTAATCTTACAATTTGAGAGTAACGTAAAGAAAGGGGAGGGCTACAAGTAACGTAAAGAAAGGGGAGGGCTACAAGCAACTTTGTAGCCCTCCCCTTTCTTTACGTTACTCTCAAATTGTAAGATTAGTGGAATATACACTTTTTAGCATGTAATTAACTCACCCTACCTTAATCTAACGCGCTCAAGAATTTCTGATGACAAATTTTATTTTTTTCTTATTCTGATCCTTTATCCTTGACGGCCCCATTTATATATGGGGCTCATATTTGGTGGAGGTACTTAACCGGGTACAAGGTATCCCACTGTATATTAAACTGACGCGCTCGAGTATCCCGCAAAATCCCCTCTTGGGCTCCCCTACTACTATAGGCACGGGTCTCTTCTCATGCCTGGAGCGGACTCCACCACGCTGAATCTACTCGTAAATGCACTTTGAATGAAACCAATGAGTCAGTCAATGTTCCATTTATATCAGTCACCGTATATTTCACTCATTTACTCAAATAGTTCACTCGTTTTACACAAAATATTGGCATATCCCAATGGCTCGCGTCCATTCAATGTGATCGAAAGAGTTAAGTAACGACGGGCGCGGTCAGTTTGTATATGGATAACCGCAAGTGGCAACATTTCATGCGGAGAGCACGGTAAGCCGTCGGCCCCATTTCTTTTCAATGGTGGAAAACAGTCGTTACGCCTTGTCGAAGACCTTCGGGTGGCTTGAGAACATTCGACACGTTGGCCACTAATTCTCGAATCCGCATTGGAGCAGCATGATGGAGCATGGTCTAGACCTCCCGCAACTGTGTCTATGGGAGACCCTTGCCCAGCAGTCGTACGTCTATAGGTCGCAGCTACTACACACTGTATATACACGGTATACACCTGAATTACATTGCTAAATGCCAACAAATGTTTGCCATTGTAAAATATTTGCCGTTTAATAGTAAAGCTGATGTATCTTCGGTATAAGCTTTTTCCTGTAAGTATATTATACAGAACTTAAATATTACTTTGGACAAAACCGATACCAATTGAGTCAAAAACGTATAGGTAAGTAGTCACCATTTTACTCCACCCATTTTTTGCACCGTTTAATTCATCCCGAGACTCAGATGTTCTATGCCACTTTGTACAACATATTCACACCGTAAAACACTTTAAAATTGATTTATTCATTTCCGCATCCACTAGGTACAATTCACACCAACTTCAAGATCCTGAAACGTCCCACATAATAGCTCTTTAATTATAGCGTGTTGTAATGAACAAACCAGCATCAACCGACTTTTCAAGTTTCTCGCTATAAAATTAGGATCGCCGTCAAACACGACCGCACAATTGGACGTAATGCACCCCACAGTAATTACAAGCCGGTTTTCTAACGGGAAATCTGCAATTATCATCTTGTAGAACCCCTCAGCGTGCTGTGAATGGAGCAGTGATTGCTAGGCAAGGGCTTAATGCGTCAATTTGATATTTTCTTCCAATGCTGCCATTGAATGTGGTTTGGCAAGTTAGATCACAAGGGACAGTAAAGATGGGTGATGTATCTGACCAAACAAGTCGGGTGATTGGGCTTAATTAACAGGAAGTTGTAATTGAAAAACATCGTTATACTAATGAGCTTGGCATGGGGTGTGACGTCATTAGTATCCATTATGTTGAAGAAAATTTGAAGCTACCCAAAAAGCGGTTTTTCACACAGGGTTCGCAAATCTGCGCGTTTTACAACTTTTTGATTCACCCTGGTAAATAGTCTTCAGGCTTATGAAAACGTTGCTAGTCTTAAACTCCATGTAAAAATGAATTAGATGTTAGCTTCATAGTATTCAGTATTCGCTAAAGGCGCATTTCGTTGATATTAGTATCTATAAGAATACGTCAGAGACTGACTCGACATAAAGCAAATTGTGCACAAATGTAAGTAATGAGTGTGCCATTTTCAGAGCGCATCAACATATCTACCTTTTTTACACTTCTTATATCCATGGGGCCTACCCTAGAGCCTATAAATACATCAGAATTTTTTATGATTTCCTATGTTTGCAGATTCGAATTAATATAATTATCGGCGAAGGTAACACATTTGCTAAATACCTTTTTTTTTTTTGTTTTGCATCCAGACGAACAAAATTGGACTACCCTCCGGGCAAGACCGGGCAATACCTGGGAGGGAGGCAGGAAACGCACCGCATGCGTATCAGTACAGCCGGCTGTACTAATTATGTAAGTAGACTAAAACCTGCCTTCTGGCTCTGGTCCGAAGACCTCAAAGCCGTGAGCTGACGCGACCCCGCTTAGAGAGGCGGGGCGCAAATCAAAATACCATGGTGCACCTCATCTTATTCTCCTCTTCTGTCATGTTTAGCTACAACTCTTCACTATATAAATTTAAAACTAAAACTTTTAATTCTTTCAAAGCTTTATAGATGTAATCATTAAATTCAATTAATTATCAATTCAATAATTATCAATTAATCAATTAATTGTTGTAATTATTATAAAAAATAATTAATTTACTTACCATTGTACTATCATAATGTATTCTGTAACATTGCAAAAATCCGCACCATAATAAATTTAAGAAATCGCGTTTTCTATTTCAAATAAATCACATTAAGTGGACAAACTTTTTGTTCTGGGGTCCACCCCCGCGGCAAACACGAGACGCGGCGCGGAAGTGTGGACTTCGATAAAACACTAATTCTTCCTTTAAGGCTTGTATTACAGCCAAAGTAAGCAGCGATAATATTTTAGAAGATTCTATTCTATATATTCTAAGTATTAAAAAATACTTAATAAAGGCTCGCTCAATTGGTAGCTGATATTGAAATGAAGTATCCGTAAAAGGAAAATATTGATAAAATTTTGTAAAACGAATATTTGAACCGGATTCACCATTGAAACATTCATCTTTGAACCGAATTCAAAACTGAAAGAATAGAATAAGAAAAAGTTTATTACATAACGAAAAACTTTCACCTTTTTACTAAAAATTTAACTATATATTTTATGAAACAAAAGAAAAATTAAACACAAAAAATCTGCGTATACCTAAAAAGGTCATCACACATCTTAAGTGAAGCCGCAGCGCTGATTTTCAGTAATGCCTCAAGACACATAACTTGACATATTAAAACTGATTGCAGTAGGATTTCTCATGATTCCAGGGGATACAATTAAAATAAAACCAGATTGACTGCTCTTATTTAACACTTGCAATCCATTTTAAATATCGCTAATAAAGGACGGTAAAAATAGCACTGAATATCTTCGCTTACAACACGGTATGTGACAGGTTTAATTACCGTCAACTGGACGAAACAGGAAATTAACTTTCGTTCTCTCGTGCGACAAGTTTATTAAGAATACTTTTGTTATTTATTGTTTTTATTTGTTCTTGTTATTGCCTACGCGTTGACGGCGGCGCCGGTTTGGGTGGCGAAGTTTTTAATTTGCTTTAACACAGACGGGACGATACGTTTTATATAGTCCATTATTGTAACTTTTTTTGTGTTATTAATGATTATGGTCGCTTGGAACTATATTTTTAATACTTATAACTTGTGGCGCCCATAGCAAAATGGCCGCGTCGATTTAATGTGATCGAAAAAGTTAAGCAACGACGGGTGCCGTCGGCTTGTGGATGGGTGACCGCTAGTGGAAAAATTTCATAGAGGCACCGTGCTTCAGAGATACATACAGCCGTCGGTCCCGGTTGTTTTCAATGATGGAAGAGGGTGGATTAAGAACATTCGACACTGGGTTGGCCACTAACCCCTTCACCAATCCACATTGGCGCAGCGTGGTGGAGTATGCTCTAGACCTCCCGCAGCTGTGTCTGTGAGGGAGATCCTTGCCCTTGGGACGTCTATGGGTCGCCGCGAACTGTAATTATAATCGTACATGAATTCTTTTTTAAGCGATTGTATTCCTTGCAATTACCAACTGGACTATTTCTAACACCAACCTGACAGGACTAACTATCACTAAATGATAGTCCAGTCCTCATACCCACTAACGAACTGACAAACTAATGCTATAAATAAATCTCTCAGCTAACTGGAGTAACAATCCCAGTTCCTATTTGAGTCTTGTTGCAGTCAGTTACATTTGTCATGGGCGGCAGCGGATAGGTGTTGCTGCAGGCTCGTTTGCTATCTTATATCCATAAAATGTTATTGCCATCTAAAACTCCATCATTCTTAAGCATTGAAACATTTGAAACAGCAACAAAAATGTTCAATAACTTCCAGCCAAAGTTCCTACCGTTTCTCAGACGCATAAAACTGATTTACTACCCGCCGTTTCATAGAACGACGTGTGTATTCGCAGGTCCGGTGTCTGCGTTCTCAGAAATGCCTCTGGTACCTCTGAATGGTACGAAGTTATGTGACAAATATACCTATCTCAGCACATTTCCTTTGCTTTTCTTTTCTGAAGACGTTCGCTGCATCATGGATTTTTATTTTATGACATTTGCTGTCGGCTATCGAACTCGCCTTTTTGGACCCAATGCTGGACGGACATAGGTCTCCCTCAATCGACGCCACTCCACCCGATCCTGCGCCCTTTGAATCCAAAGGTTTCCCGCTGTCTTCTTCAGGTCGTCAGTCCACCTCGTCCGAGGGTACCAATACTTCGTTTTCCGAGTCGCGGTCTCCACTCGAGGACCTTGCTTACAATGCTTATCAGTCCGTCGAGCGACGAGGCCTGCCCATTGCCACTTCTTTCTTCGATCTAAGTCGGTAACCTTGGTTCGTCTACGGATTTTATCATTGCAAATCCGGTCCCGTAGAGAAACTCTCCATAGCGCGCTGAGTCACTATGAGCTTGCATATCAGGCTGACGGTAAAGGAACACGTCTCGGATCCATATGCCATCACTGGCAACACTACTACTACCAATTTATTTACTACTAATTTGCAAAATTTTTGTGAATATTTCACAAACATTTTACAACTTCTATATGCCTGTGAAAAATTTCACAACACTCCCAATACAAATTACTTTGTAGCAGCCAACAAAGTTATGTTTTACGAGCGACAGAGTATAGGTTTACAAACAATGCCTATTGAGTCTTCAATGTGAAAACATTCTTCGCAAGGCGTTATTATGTCCCGTACATTTATAGCCAACTTGTTGATGTTACATTTTATGCCTGTTTATGAAGTGACTTCAGAGGAGCTCCTGTGTGGCTTTATTTACATCTTTACTATTGGGAACATCCAAATTTTTATAAAATAAAAATGATTTTTGTAGTAGTATATGGTATGTTATGTATTTAAATAAACTCAAACGATGAAAATAATAAATAAAAATATCAGCTGCTGCCCGAGTAAGTTATACGTATATTAAAGTACCTACTGTTGGATGAACTGCATAATAATATAAGAAACTAGTGGACGGCCGCAGCTTCGCTCGCGTAGAATTAGACCCATTAACGACGTCTGCCCGCGTTTGGGTTGCCCACTTGACTTCAAAAACGGCAATTTCATACTAACTTTGCACCCCTGTTTTACCCCCTTAGGGGGTGAATTTTCAAAAATCCTTTCTTAGTGTTCCCCTAAGTTATCTAAGGAACCCCTGTGCAAAATTTCAAGTTTCTAACCCTTATAGTTTAGGCCCTGCGTTGATATGTCAGTCAGTCAGTAAGTCAGCTTCTCCTTTTATATATATAGATTTGAGTAAATTAATTGTTTAATACTCTTGATATTAGGTACTTTCATATTACAACATCGAAAAAGGAAAGTTCTAAATACTTCTTTTACCTTTTTATGGTTCATAACACCTCAGTTCGTATGTTTTTAGGCTTATTAACAATAACGGTACAATAGTACCATTTAGTTCACTTCACATGCGGTACTTAATTACGAGACCACGATGTGAACGGGCCGGGTGCTTATTGCTCCGCTTGAAAATGAGTTGGTAACCACAATCATTGTCATACTCGGTAACCTGTGTAATCATAGATTTATTACTCTATGTAATAGATGCTCAAACCTCATAGGTAAGTTTGCTGTAGTTGTTTATTAATTTAGTTTCATTATCATCATCATCACAACCCTTTCATTGTCCCACTGTTGGGCACGGGTTTCCTCTCATAACGGGAGGATTAGGCCTTAGTCCACGCTGGCCAAGTGCGGATTGGCAGACTTCACATGCCTTCGAGAACTATGATGAACTCTCAGGCATGCAGGTTTCCTCGCGATGTGTCCTTCACCGTTACAGCAAGTGAAATTTAATTTCTTAAATCGCACATAACTCAGAAAGTCATTGGTGCGTGCCGCTGAGGTTTGAACCCGGACCGCTCGAGTGAGAGGCGAGTTCGATAGCCACTGGGCTGTCACTTCTGTATTTAGTTTAGTTGTTTATTATTGTTATATATTATTAAATTCTTCTCAATCAATAAAATAACAAAATTCCTCGCGTGTCCGTAATTTTTGTATTTTTTAATTCTTTACCCTTCCGAATCAAAGGAAAATAATCTGTTCGCAATATTTAATTTGCTGCAAAGACATCAATTTTCCTACTAAACTACAACCTATAATTTTCATAGCGTCTACAAACAGTGGCGACGTGGGGAGTTATGGGGTTGGTATTCATTATGGTGTCTAATGTAACCAATAATTTGGCACAAAATAACACAGGGTGGCAGCATATTCATGTCGTTATTAAGGGGTATTGTAATTGGGTGCTCATTTTGCAATTCTAAAACTGATTTGACATGTTCGGTTATTGGGTAGAATACTACTTATTATTTTTTTGCTAGAAAAATACAGTTACTTTCTATACATTCTACATTCACAAACAATAAAATAACATCAAGAAGGTCTCATGTGGTGGTGCTATTTCTAGTGGTATTCCTATTGCCATACACCGATAACAATTCTAGACTATATACTACGCCAAGGGGACGTGTTAAATACATATACTCGTAAGGCAGATAGATATATGTAACGTAATTATAAATGAAGCGAGTATACTAAAGATGAAATACCGCAGGCATCTGCACTTTGCATCCCTCCTATTTGGAATTGTACAAGACAAGTGTCCCATATATCTTTACGATAAACTACAATGGTCTAACAAAAACAGTAGAAATAGAAATAGAAATAGAAATAGAAAATTCTTTATTTTGCGCCTTACTTACGAATACAATGACAATTACAAAACATTTAAAAAAAACTTATAAATAGGTAAAAATGGTTAGGCGAAAAATGCGGAATGCACTCAGCATTTGCTGCAACAAGGATGCTACAGCGCTGATTTTCTGTGCATCCGTTACTGTCGCGTACTACGGGCAATGGCGACTTTGGGTGCAATTAATAATTAAAGCTTACAAACTAATAAAACAGTAGGAAAAAAAAACTAATCTACTTATTTAGTTTTCATCATTATGTGAATGAATGAATGAAAATGAATTTGACATACCTAAATAAAATAAAAAAATAAAAATTAAAAATAAAAAACAAATTAGATTAAAAAACAAAAACAAAAAAATTACTAACTAAATATAAGTAAACAGCACAGCACATAATTAAGTTTAATATTTAGAGTGTAAGTAAGGGCCAGAAATATATAGGTACCACATGAATACGTATATGATATCAAAACAAATAAATGATTTATGATTTATGATTATGATGTATCCTAAATTTTAATAAAAATATTAAATTTTATATTATAATAAATAAATGATTAAATTGTTAATTTTGCGAGGTAGGTGTGTGTGTATGTGTGTGTGTGTGTGTGTGTGTGTGAGTGTGTGTGTGTGTGTGTGTGTGTGTGTGTGTGTGTGTGTGTGTGTGTGTGTGTGTGTGTGTGTGTTGTTGGAGAGTTATATAATGTCCTCCTCCATGTAGTTTTGTGTAGCATAAAGAGTATTTTGTTGGGATAATAAATAAATTTTGAACTTCATTTTAAAGCCTTGAATTGTTCTTACGCTACGCAATGGTGGTGGAATATTGTTCCAGCACTTACTGGAGTTGTATCTAAAACTACCTCGGAAAGCGGCGGAGCAATGTTTAAGGTTAACAAAATTGCAAGATAAGGCCCTAGTGTTACGAGTCGTACTGTTTTTGTTAGACCATTGTAGTTTATCGTAAAGATATATGGGACACTTGTCTTGTACAATTCCAAATAGGAGGGATGCAAAGTGCAGATGCCTGCGGTATTTCATCTTTAGTATACTCGCTTCATTTATAAATGGGGATACATGAGTTCGTGGTGGTATATCAAAGCAATATCTTGCACATGCATTTTGCACTCTCTGAATTAAATTTTGTGAGCGAACAAGTAGCCTTGGCCCTATAACAGTGTCAGCATGATTGAGCTTGGAGAGCACCAGCGCTTCGCAAAGCCTTATTCGCAAGTCAGAACTAATATACTTTCTGATTCTGTATAAGACCTTTAACCTATAAAAACAATTCTTGACTATGCTAATTACATGTTTTTCAAAACGCAAGTGCTCATCCATCATGACTCCCAAATTACGCGCATCTTGGACTCTCTGTATTGGCACCTGGTTAAGAAGTATGAGAGGATCGTGTTTGGCTACATTAATTAGCTGCTTTTTGGTACCGATTAATAAAAAATTTGACTTTTGCGGGTTTAGTACAAGTGTGTTATTATTGGACCATTTAACAATACGTTTTAGATCTGCATTAAGCATTGCTATTGCTGAATTGGTCTCTGATGGTTTGAATGAGATGTATAATTGCAGATCATCTGCATAAAGATGGTACTTACAATTCTTTATGTACTGAACTATATCCGCGGTGTATAAAATAAAAAGAAGTGGACCTAATATTGAGCCTTGTGGTACCCCCCTATTTACGGCTCGGCTCTGTGAGAACTGATTATTTCCACTTTCGTCTTCTACCACAACGCATTGCGTCCGGTTACTAAAGTAGCTATCGAACCATTTTACCGCATCTGTACTTAATCCGTAGTACGACAGCTTAGAAAGAAGCAGTGGTATATTTAAACAGTCGAAAGCGCGCGTATAATCAAGTAGGACCAGTATGCTAACCTCCCCTTCTGCCTGTGCAGCGAGTAGGTCATCCACAACATCCATCAACGCGGTGGAGGTACTATGTCTTGGCCTGAATCCCGACTGCTTGGATGGTAAAATGTCATTGGTTTCTATATATTGCCTAAGCTGATGGCAGGCAATCTTTTCAATAATTTTAGAAATGTTAGGCAAGATGCTTATAGGCCTTAGGTCTTTGAATTCGGTGGGGTTTTCTTTTTTTGGGATAGGCTTGACTATTGCTCTCTGCCATAACTCAGGGTAAGTACAGGTCCCAAATGACGTATTTATAATTGTTGTTAAAACTGAGAGCGATTCTGGAAGAGTTAAGCGAAGCATTTCGAGCGAAATTCCATCAACTCCTATCGCATTGGAATGTAAAGATTTTATAGCTTTATTAACTTCTGTTTCAGTAACCTGTTGAAAATTAAACGCTTCTGAACGATATGAATGAAATTCGAAATAGGTTAGATTTGATAGAGGTACTTCACTCTGACCAGGTATGTCTAAGAAATGGTCATTAATTTTGTCAGGATTACTAAGAACGTGTGGTAGCGTTATTTCTTTTCTTGATTTAATGGCGATGTGTTCTTTGAGGTGCTTCCACATTATATGAGGCTTATTGATATTTGAATTAATGTAATATTTAAAATATGCCTTTTTCTCCATATATAATGCCGTCGATACAATGCTTTTTAATTCTTTGTAGTATTGTTTGTGTGGATCAAGTCTAGTTTTATGCGCTCGTACTCCTGCCTTATTTCTGGTCTTCATCATCTGCCTTATATTAAAAGTTATCCACGGATACTGTCGGTCTTTAAGATATGAAATTCTAGGGGGGGCAAGGCGTTCAAATAGGGTGAGTATATTACAAGTTAATTGGTTTGTCATATCACTAACGTGAGGAAGATGTTTGAAACTCTCCCAGTCAAAAACTTTCCAATCCTCCCGTACAAGATTATGATCTATTTCTTTGGTAGGCCGGGACATAATTCGTTTTGGCTGTATATGTCTTTTAATAGTATTCAACTTGAACGTTACAAGTGCGTGACTGCTTAAATCCGGTATGTAATCAACCGCAATATTTGAAATAGGTGCGTCCGTACAGACCAAGTCAAGAAGCGTTTCACTGTGACCCGTAAAGTTGGTAGGTTCTGCCACGTGTTGGGTTAGATTTTTTATATTCAGGAACTCTTGAATGGCTTTACTGTTGATATGATTTTCGTTTAATAGATTTATATTAAAATCACCTAAAAGTATTGTATAAGTATGCCACTCATACGAAGACAGGGTATCAGTTAGACCATCGATGAATGTCTGTGTTGATAGCCAGGGTGGTCTATAAGCAGTTCCCAGAAGAAGTGTTATGTCATTAAATTTTAGACTGAGCCACATCTGCTCGATCTGATGCGTGACCGGATGCGGAAGCACACGGACACGGATACCCTTTCTTATGAAGAAACCTACTCCGCCGCCACGGTTTCTCTGACCAGCTACTCGCGCCTTATGCAGCAGCCTGTACCCAGGTACGATGGGGGCACGTCCCTCCTCTCCCTCCCTTAACCAGGTCTCATTAATAGCCATGAAGTCTACAGCGCGATCCAACAGCGCTGCTATGTACTCCTCATGTTTATTTCCTAGGGAACAGGGATTTAATAAACCAAATTTTAAAGTTTTAGACTTAATCATAATTGGATATTTATTAAGATCATATAATCATTATTTAATATTAATTCAGTGTTCAAATATAAAGCAATATTTAATTTATTTCGTGATGTCTTGTAAGTAGCATTCGTTTTGTGTAATATAAAACATAAATACATTTGATTTATAGTATAGGTACATAAGTAAATAAGTTTCCATAATATATACAATTTTATACATTCGCTATAAAATATATTTAATTGCGAGATATAATTTAATTTATTATTTATTATTAATTTGTTCAACAATCTCTTGTAAATTTCGTTATTTCTGCCCCTATACTCACATACTAATAACTTATCATTAATCATTATCAACACCCATACGCGATTTACTAGTAATATGCCATTTATATAAAAAATAAGTAGCATTTCCTTATTTTTTAAAAATATTTTCAATGTCCAATTCACTGCGAATGCGGTATACCGGTGTGTCAGAGTCTCGCCTGGCATAGACGCGGCCATCGCGAGTCCAAATCCATTTCCAGCCCTGGGAACGCCCTTGTCTACGCGCGCCATGAAAAAGCTGACGGTTCAACCACGTCAGCCGTTCGTTGATAAAGATCCGGCGCGGTTGCGTGCCGGCCACGATCCCGGAGGTGTCGACGTCGCGGCGCGCGCGGGCGGCGCGCAGCAGCTGCTCCTTGAGCGGTCGCCGGGCGAGCCGCACCGTGACGGGGCGCGTGCGTGCCGCGTCGCCCGGGGCCCCATCGCTGCCGACATCCCGGCGTTTCCCCCTCCTCCATGCACTAATAATGTCCTCGTCCTTTAAGCTGATTCCGATTTTCTGTGAAACTAGTTTAACAAGATGCGCAGGATTTTCCCCGGCGTTTTCCTCTAAACCTGTTATTTCAACATCCGTGATGTAGGCTTCCTGGTCACGCTCATTGAGGCGTCGCTCGATTTTAGCCGCAATGTCAGTACCGGATACGACAGACATCTTTGATTCATCTTCAGTCAAGCGCTTGCCGAAGTTTCCGACTTTCTCCTCCACTAGGCTGAGTCGCTTGTTGAAGTCGACCATTGTAACATTCAACTTTAGCACTTCCTCCTTAAAAGTTGTCATTTCAAGCCTGCAACTAGACATTTCCTTCACGATGGTATCAAGCTGCGAACGTATCAACATGATTTCATGCGTTATGTTTGTGTCAGTAGTGTGCGGCCCGCAGTCTGTTTGCGAGTCATTGTACTCGCTGTCGCCCGATTGGGAGCTGCACGATTGCGGCGTAACACTCTTAGGATGTTTTGTTTTGCACTGTTTGCACTGCCATCTCGGAGGGATACGCGCATCATTTCCAACTCCAGTACATTGACGATGATAAGTCGATTTACAGTCAGCACAGTTTAAACCTTCTGACGTAAATTTGCCACACTGCGCACATTTAGGCATTTGCGATTTAGGTGCCATCACTAACAGGCAAGCAAACACAGGTATATAGTTATTTTGATTACAACAGGCGTCGAACAGTTTGTTTACACTTTATTATTCACAGTTTGTTTAATGAGAATTTTTTCTTAATAGATGTTGAGGGTAAGTAAAATTTCCAGATCAGTGTGCTATTAATTTCACGAGAAACACAACAAGTTTTCTAATTTTTTACAGCACTATTATATCAAATAACAGAGCGTACAGTCAAATACTACTGTATTAATCACTTTATAATTAGTTTAGGGCACTATTGATCTTGATTTAGAATTATTTTACACGGACGTATTAGAAGTTGCACTATTCGCCGCTACCCACAGTACCCGACCTCCAGTACGACTCGTAACACTAGGGCCTTATCCTGCAATTTTGTTAACCTTAAACATTGCTCCGCCGCTTTCCGAGGTAGTTTTAGATACAACTCCAGTAAGTGCTGGAACAATATTCCACCACCATTGCGTAGCGTAAGAACAATTCAAGGCTTTAAAATGAAGTTCAAAATTTATTTATTATCCCAACAAAATACTCTTTATGCTACACAAAACTACATGGAGGAGGACATTATATAATATATATAACTCTCCAACAAACACACACACACACACACACACACACACACACACACACACACACACACACACACACACACACACACACACACACACACACACACACACACACACACACACACACACACACACACACATACACACACACCTACCTCGCAAAATTAACAATTTAATCATTTATTTATTATAATATAAAATTTAATATTTTTATTAAAATTTAGGATACATCATAATCATTAATCATAAATCATTTATTTGTTTTGATATCATATACGTATCATGTGGTACCTATATATTTCTGGCCCTTACTTACACTCTAAATATTAAACTTAATTATGTGCTGTGCTGTTTACTTATATTTAGTTAGTTTTTTTTTTTTTTTTTTGTTTTTGTTTTTTAATCTAATTTGTTTTTTATTTTTAATTTTTATTTTTTTATTTTATTTAGGTATGTCAAATTCATTTTCATTCATTCATTCACATAATGATGAAAACTAAATAAGTAGATTAGTTTTTTTTTTCCTACTGTTTTATTAGTTTGTAAGTTTTAATTATTAATTGCACCCAAAGTCGCCATTGCCCGTAGTACGCGACAGTAACGGATGCACAGAAAATCAGCGCTGTAGCATCCTTGTTGCAGCAAATGCTGAGTGCATTCCGCATTTTTCGCCTAACCATTTTTACCTATTTATAAGTTTTTTTAAATGTTTTGTAATTGTCATTGTATTCGTAGGCGAAAAATAAAGAATTTTCTATTTCTATTTCTATTTCTATTAATTATATATGTAACGTAAAAAATAAACAAATTTCATTTCATTTCATTTCATTTATTTGTTCATAATTAAGCCAATAAGAAGAGGCGGGAATGTTCAGCGTATGCATTTAAAACTCTGTTTTTTCAGAATGTGCTATCGCACCTACATGAAAAGCTGTTTAGTTTTAGGAGATAATAGACCCTATAGGGAACCAAATAGGTTTTATATGTAACCTATTTATTCCATAAAGAGTACGCCCGAGGCAGTACCACCACCCGCCACGGTACCTAGTACCATTTCTGCTGTGTAATAATTGTTTATGAAGCAATTATGGTCTGGTTTGAAAGGTGTGGTTTCTGATTACACTTCTTTAGAGGCGACCATCTTAGTCCTAAAGGTTAGCTAAACACATTAAATTATAGGATAATACCTACATATGTTAGTTCAACGAAGCACGCTAATTATAGTTAACGCTCTGACCATATTCAACGGCTTAGTGGCTTCAGAACCATGAAATTGACATATTCTGAACAATGGACAATACCAACCTAAGTCGGTACTATGCAAAGTCGACTAAACATATACGATGTTAGCAAGTATGTACTTAGTATTACACCGACCTAGATGTCTAAACTAGAATGGCTGCTTATGTTCAGGAAAACCCACGGCGGCGTATGTAAATGTGTATTAAATTTAATTACAGTAGAGCTTAGATAGATAACACCGTCTTACCTAGTTACCCGGCTTCTGGATTACCTATTAACATGGCCCAGTTGGCGGGAAAGGAGTGCACCCGTAATTGATGGATAATCTAGTACTCAGTTCACCCTTTAGGACACGTCGGAAGAATTGTATCTATACTTATACTATAATATTATAAAGAGGTGTACAAATGTGTTTGTAATGTTTTCACACAAAAACTACTTGACCGATTTTAAAAATTCTTTCTGAATCTCTAATTCTATTCTCTATAAATATAATTCTCTAGTTCTTCTGAACTGAAAAATTAAACTACAAAAAGGGACACATTTTCTAAGGTGTAAGGTCATTTATGGCCGACTTAAGTGCTACTATAATATAGGTATGGGTGTTCCATGGGCTTTTCATAGAATACTCGTATATCTTTCCAAAGATGACCGATATTCACGGAGGGGTTATTTCTGCAAATGCAATACATAATTCTCATACTATACCTATGTTTAGGTCTAAAACAATAACAATTTGAATGCTAAAGATTAAACAAGTGTAGGTACCTAACTTCTTTAATCAGCTATTATAATCAAAGTAGTTTTAACTCGTTCAAACAATATGGAGGTAACAGGATGTAACGCTCTTATGTAGATTATCATCACAAATATGTACGATATACACGTCATTGTAATTACGTGGGTCTAGGTCAAGCCTACTTGCCCAGTTTCGTGGCCTCGTGAGGATTATTGAGTGATATCGCGTTCCGGCGAGTGAGGCAAGGAGGTCAGACTTATCAGGAATTTTGTAATTGAATTCGAATTGCACTATTTCCTTGTATTAGTATGTAATGAAGGATCATATTTATATATATATTTCTTGTGTACGTGTGTATGTCACTGAACTCCTCCTAAACGGCTGGATAGATGTTGATGAAATTTTTTGTGTGTTCAAGGGGATTCGAGAACGGCTTAGATTCACAATTTGGTACACCGGAAAATGGTTTTAAATATGATTTTAGTATTTTTGTATGAACAATATCCAAATATTTTAACCGTCGTTCATTGACGTGAAGTCATTTACATGAAGTGTCGCGTAACTTTAACATTTCATATGGCAGAACAACGTTTGCGGTGTCAGCTAGTATACAAATAAAATAGAATTGCAAAGCGTCCGCGACTTTACATTGAATGAATCTTGGAATAAATTATTAAATATAATTTTTAAAAAAAGCTTTTTATAACTTTATTTTTATTTTAGTGCATTATCATCGGAACCAAATACATAATGTGTGCCAAATTTCAGCTCGATGGGTTCAGTGGAAGTGGGTGAAATATTGATTGCAAGATTCCAGGATATTTATTTATTTATTTATTTATTACATACATACATGCATAGATACATACGAGTGAAGTTAAATAAAAGCTTTTAAATAAAAATGACCCATGTTGGTGACGAACAAGCACAAGTGTTTCGCTCAAAGCTCTGGGACCGTTCCCATACACTGCATCTACTAATGGATACAGTTAAAGGCAATGGACGGTAGGACGAACAAAAAGGGTACAGATGGGTAAATAGGAGGGCGGGCTGTGGGTAATTTGCGCTTGGCGCTTGCCGACGAGTCGCGAGGAGACAGGGTAAATTGTGAACTTGAGTCACAAAAGGGGTTAATATTTAAGGCAGTATTGGCAAAGCAAATAGATATTTTGAAGATAAATTTAATCAGAAGCGATTTAATCTTCGAAAAATCAGAGAGCTCGTTATGTTTTTTGTCGATAATGTCTGCACAGCCTATTCTCTTATTAGACATTAGTAGCAGTCGATTGAAGTTCTAAGTATTTAATTTGTTTTATCATTTAATTTGTTTTTTTTTCTCCTTACTGTATCATAATCACCGTTGTTAACGTTGATGTTGTGGTATCCGGAACGCAGTCAAAATTTTAATGTTTTTTTTCTGTGGCTTGTCTTTGGTTGGCTACTGTTAGGCAACTGTAGTTCTAATAGAACTAATAGAGCTACAGTTGCATAACAGAGAAATGTAAGAAATTAATGAAGTGAATCCCAGAAAAATTCAGTGTTTAAATTAATGACACAACAGTTGCTTTCAGCAATATACGAGTAAACCCTCTGGGAATTTTTGAATATTTCTTCTTAAAACTAACTTAGTATCCCTCTTTCTAAATTGGCAATACTGATTAAGTTCTTAGTTTAAGCAACCGCACATAGACAAGCATAGCATAGTTGACGCTTGACCAAGGGTTAAGGCGTGGCCACACTGCGAGTGCTGTTCCCGAGATAATTACAGTGATGAGACCAGGAAAACAGGTGTTTTGTAACTCACGGTGCAATTCTGTGGCCATCGGTGCAAATTGTACTTAATCTTCGACTATTAAGTCGGTTTCAAGTACTTGTTAAGTTCTATCATCTACCTACCTTAGTATTATAGGTAGGTATATTATACGTTTGATTTGTAATAATATAAATTTGGTGCGATAAACTTAAGTAAGCAAATTGAGTGAATCTATTCTCGAATTCAACTAATCATTCATCACAATTTATATACTATATACTACGAGTAGTACGGAACAAAATATGTCTCTTCAGTACACGCAGTTGCGTGCAATGGTTTTTTATCCCGGAAAATTGCATGGCTCTTACGACAAAACACTGACTAATCATTCGATTTTAGATCGATTATTAACTATCGATCAATTTTTAATCGATTGATGGCTAATCCTGCAGCACGGAATGTGAAGCCAGATTTTGAGAAATGGTAATCTTTGGTGTAGCTTGCATATGATTAAGGCTACTTCTTATATTTTAAAACATCCCTTGATGATAGAGATAATTATTCAAGTAATATAATATTTAATGTCCTTTTTCCTAAAAAGCGAGTCACTGTCTTCTCAGCTCCGCTGAGATTATATTCTACGTCTCACAACGGAAGACTGTTTACTGCCGCACGCCGAGCAAAAATAAACAAAATAAATAGATTGAATAACATCTACCCTCCTAAGCAATCACTCCATAGCGGCGACACAAGACGAGACAAGACAATAGGTGGAGCCACGAAATGAGCGGGATGTAATGGTGCTTACTTTGAAAAGAAAAAAAAAATAAGCTGCAAATAGCGAGCTATTCGTTTTGGAATTCGTAATGGAAATTGGACCAAGGAAAAATAATACGGAACCTTAAAAGCTTACATGAAATCAACATGTTACCCATATAAATTATTTTAAATACCAAGATCTAATGAATAATAAAAAGTTATACACATATAAAAATAAATAGAACTTAGTACTTGTTTATTTAACGTACCTAGCTCTATTTAAGGTACATTGCAGTTCTTATCATTCTCAACAAACTTGATAATGTTCGTGCTGTTGTGATCACTACTAATTTGAGGCGCGATTAGCAACTCTCTAACCAAACTTATTTTCTTATAGGTCGATAAGGACATGCATTTTTTTAATACAACAAACACAACACACTCGCAGCACCGCACCCATGACAAATTTTGACTGACTTTGACATGGTACCGTGTCGAACGATGGTACCCAGGGTAAACTTTAAAAAAGAAAAACAAATCCGCCATAGGCGCTGTAAAAGT
This sequence comes from Carterocephalus palaemon, assembly GCA_944567765.1. Lineage (NCBI taxonomy): Eukaryota > Metazoa > Arthropoda > Insecta > Lepidoptera > Hesperiidae > Carterocephalus > Carterocephalus palaemon. The sequence goes on along the minus strand of OX155643.1, from coordinate 3,146,016 downwards.
GAAGCCTCGAATACGTGCCAATTGGTACGTTTTTTATGAACTCGGCGCAGCGTAGCGCAGGGCAACGAACACAACGCCATGTTCATTTTGTTTAGGAGTACATTTTTTAGTAATGATTTCTACGAAGGTGGCATATCTTAAACTATAAAAAAATCATTGGAAATTTAATGCTAATAAAACCTTGAGTTTCCGGTTGTTTTCTGGCCCCAACATCCCCCATACCAGGCCACACGGTTTGACAGTTAATGTACAAGAGTGACATTTCCAAAATCGGTGCGACATTCACGGTAAACGTCTTGGTACGAGGCGAGGGTGCGATAATCTTCACACCATTTTCACATCAAAGTCATTGGGAATAGCGGTCAGTTTGGCATATATTATATTGCGAAAATTACGTTCTGTTATGGGTTTAATGGAAAATAACTTTAAATGTAAGGTCGTAAAATCTAACTTAGCTTGAATACCGTAAAAAGGCGAAACGGCAGGGTAGGATAAAATGCATCTCTCGTTTTTCAAAATTGTAGTTACATGAATTCTACGTACATAGCTTTACGGATCTTTTTACTCAAGCAAAATATTACTTTGGTTTTGTATACGACTAGTTGTAAGGGGTGAGAAATATCTATTTATACTGCAGTGATGGATTCGCTTTTAAATTATTGTTTATTGTTTGGGCGGGCATTTATATCCGCTTGGTAGCTTTACCACGTTTTTACATCTGTAAAATACTGTGAATAAAATACTTCGATGGAATTTAAATTAAAAGCAATATGTTATTTTTGCTATTTTGACAAACAAATTAGAATAATATGTGACGTAAAATTGTAATGCAATATACATTAAGGTTGTAACGGTGTCTATCTATCTATCCAATAATAATAACGTTTTATATATTATGATTTGTTATGTTGATGTGACTTGATTATTTTATTTTGGTAGATTATTAAATACTGTTGATATACAGTCTCATGGATAGGTATACAAAAATACTTTTTCCTTTAGGTATGTAAGGTACGGTACCTTCCTTTACTCATACTTAAGGTAAGGTAGGTTAAATAAATAATAATAAATATCTTAGACATTCTCACACACGGCCATCTGACCCCAAAGTAGGAGCGAGCCTGTGATACCCATATCACAGTCACACTCAGAGACTGATTTACATAGGTGTATAGACATTTTTAAATACTTATATAAATAATATTGATATCCAGACACAGAACAAATACGTTTGTCACGTTATACTTCCCCGGAGAGTATCACTCAGTAGTGAGAAGGGCAGATCATAATATCTTAAATCACCATTAAAATACCTACGGATATTCCCTCTAGGTATTTTACTATTCAGTCTACTGTATCATAAATTTGTTCTTTATTTTCTTTATTCACTATGGTTGGCTGCATGAGCTGCATTACAATATTTCAACTGAAAAAGTTGTCAACTGACTGAAACTATAGCTTGGTCTCAGCAGTCGCGAATATCTTTTATTAATGAAGACCAACCCAAATACAGTTTTCAGTCTGCAAAACAATGAATCTCTCAAAATACGACGACCTAGTTAAACAGTTTGCAAGTAATGAACAAAAATGCTCGCCAGGGGCTGGCGCTCGAGGAGTTCATGGTGTTGTTTTACCAATGGCGAATCTTCTATAAGCTGCTATTAGGGTTCCATTACCAACAGAAAGGAACCAACGATTTATCGTTAAAAATTTTTGTTTATTTTAATTTTCATGTCGCCTTATAGGCTAACATTTTTCTATAGATTCCCGTACATGTGAAGTTAATCCACATTTGAGCGAGGTGGTCAGGTAGCCCATTCCAAGGGCTCGTGCACAACAGAGGAACAAAAGGGTTGATAATGTTAGTAAAAAACTGATCGCAACAGGTAGAACGCGTGGCTAAAGACTCGCAAATTGCCAACTCTCGTCTAATTAACGTACTCTCCGTTGTGGCCACGAAATAAGCGATAAAAAATACGAACTGATTTAAGCTACGTACCCGTGTCCTACAGTAGGACAAAGAAAGGGTTGTGGTGGTTGATACCCTTAAGAATTACCTATAACAGGTCTTTTCAATTTCCAGTGGCCATAGTTAGTCCATAGTAGCGTCCATAGCCTAATGGCTCTCGACAATTCAATGTGATCGACAGATTTACGACGGGCTCGGTTGGTTTGTGGATGGACCGCACGTGGCAAAATTCCATGGGCGCTATCGTGCTTCGGAGGGCACGTTAAGTTGTCGGTCCCGGTTGTTTTCAATGGTGGAAACAATCGTTAAGCCTTGTCGAAGAGCTTCGGGTGGCTTGAGAACATTCGAAATCCGCATTGGATCAGCGTTTCAGAGTATGCTCTAGACCCCTGTATATGTACACAGACTCATTAGAGTTTTATTATAGATATATAATAATATAATTGATTGCATTAAATTTGTACCTGTACATTTTTATGTGGTTCAATAAAGATAAATAAATAAATGAATATGTAGATAACACTAGCCGTCTTGAACACTCAACCTAGATTTGACAATTATGATAGCAGATAGATAGAATTGAACAGATACCTTTACAATTCACGCAATACGCAAAGCTCAAAGCTCATTAGCTCAAAAGCTTTAAACCGTGCAATAAATAAAACACGGCGCTCGCGATAACTTGCAGTTTAATCGCACAATGGATTACGAGGCGGCCGCAGTCGTCAATTAAGCAGATTACATCGTATAGCAGCTTAGCGCCCCATTGTTTGCATTCGTATCTTGTGTAGATAGCATTCTGGCTGCACCTGTAACTGTTTAGATATCTGGTTCCACTTTTCACTGTTTAGCATCTCGCTGCGACCCATAGACGTCCCACTACTGGGCACGGGTCTCCCCCACAGACACAGGTCTAGAGCATACTCTACCACGCTGCTCCAATATGGATTGGTGGAGGGGTTAGTGGGCAACCCAGTGTAGAATGTTCTCAAGCCACCCGAAGGTCTTTGACGAGGCTTAACGACCGCTTAAGCGGTGACAGCCCAGCGGCTATGGAACTCGCCCCTCACTCGAGCGGTCCGGGTTCAAACCCCAGTGGCACGCACCAATGACTTTTCTAAGTTATGTGCGTTTTAAGAAATTAAATGTCACTTGCTATAACGGTGAAGGACACATCGTGAGGAAACCTGCATGCCTGAGAGTTCATCATAACGTTCTCGAAGGTATGTGAAGTCTGCCAATCCGCACTTGGCCAGCGTGGTGGACTAAGGCCTAATCCCTCCCATTCTGAGAGGAGACCCGTGCCCAACAGTGGGACGTCTATGGGTCGCAGCGAACGACCGCTTCCAGCATTGAAAACAACCGGGACCGACGGCTTTACGTGCCCTCCGAAGCACGGTAGCGTCCATGAAATTTTACCACTAGCGGTCACCCATCCACAATTGTTTTTTTATTGTAGGCTTAGACTGTAGGTAATTAAAGGTAGTAAAACTTCACACAAATGCATTTAAAAAAATTGTATTCTCATCCAAATATAACAATATGTTTTATTTCAACACAACAAGCTAGAAAATATGCAAGTAAATAAACCACGCACATATTTCATGGAAAAAGCCACAAGACGTAAAATATGTGTTACTGAGTTCCTTTCTATACGATCCTATAAATTCGAAATTTTAAATGCAATAGTGACAATCTTAGTCTATCTCTACGAAGAAATATTGTCGCACTGCATGCGAATAAACAAGTAAAATGGTAAGTATGACAAAATAAAAAATCAATTGCGACTCGAATGGATCTACGCTCAAACATTTAAATGTAGTGAAGTAAACTTAACTAAACTAAACTAAACTTAACTAAAAGTATGTAAATATTATTCACACCTGTATTTAATCATTAAATCAATCAATCATCAATAATATTCATGTATGTAATCGAATAAAAGGCATCTGTTGAAAACAATGTGAGGAAACCTGCATTCCAGAGTCTGCGTAAAGTTTTTGATGATTAATGTGCAATTTATAATTGTAAGCCTGGTAAATTTACAGTGCATTTATTAATAGTTATCATGAAATCAAATAAAGGATAAAAAAATAATCATTTATTTATTTATTGTGTTCGCTCATCGCTCAATCACTCTCGGTGAGGCGAGGCGATAAGCTTGCTCAGCGACATGCAACGTGTTGATTTAATACGTTATAACATCTCCGCGAGTCTAAGCGAAATAAAAGTATGAAAATATTTTGCAGACACGTCTTACGAGCTCAACGATTTATAGTGCGTTTGTAGATAACGGTAACAAGAAAGTAATATCAGTGTCCAGTGGAGATGTTTGAACAAGCTTGTGTGCATTCCATAAAAATGATACTAGAAATTGAAAGTACAAATGACCTCCCACTGAGGTCTATGTTTGTCAAAGTCTAATCTTTTTTAACATTTTTTTATTATTATTACCTTGATATGTATGTATGTAGGTATCTATGGATAAATGTAACGGAATCCTTAAACGTGATTTTCACCCACTTCAAAACATGCGCATATTCTAAAATTTCTAAATGGTATTACTACTTTAAATGTAATTTTTTAAGGGTACTTTATGGGAAATTTATATGGGATGGGACCATCTTCGATATAATATCTACCAAAAACAAAAATAATCATCAAAATCGGTATTAAACAACAAAGTTATCACTGTACATACCTACATTAAAAAAAAACATACAGTCGAACATAGAACCTCGTTTTTTCGAAGTTCGTTAAAAATATGAGCACTTAACCATCAAGGTCGTACCTATTAGCATTTTTTGCACACTTACTCATAATATGTTGCATTGCACGCAGTGTCATACAGATTTTTCTGTATTTGTAAAAAATATCGCATATGTCCTTATGCCTTAATGGCATAAGTGGGCAGAGTATAAAAATAAAAATTAACTAATGCAAAGAACTTTTAAAGTTCTCTGGTTTATCTGGTTGATGAGGTTTTCTGGTTTACGTAGATCTTATATCTTGCGTTGTGTCAAAAGCTATGTTGTACAGTCCATTCAGTTCAGTTCAGTCCAGTTAGTTCTCTAGAAACTCTCGACAGTACACAGTCGATTTTCTCACTATCGCGTTAAGATTTATTCTCATAAAAATATGTAAAAATAGTCAGTTCACTGTTCAGGATTTATGCTGCGTATATTCAATTCTATTTATTGTACTTTGTTTTATTTATGACTCTTGGTTTGCACTCGTGTCGCCGGTTATTTTAAGACCTGCATAGTAGGCAGGCAACCTACCTACCTATTTACTTGTTGATGTCCACGTATTTTGAGGTTTTAACAACCAAAGTTACAACCCATAGGCCTGCATAGTAGGCAGGTAACCTACCTACCTATTTACTTGTTGATGTTCGCGTATTTTGAGGTTTCAACAACCAAAGTTACAACTCATAGGCGTGTGACGAGTACGGCACGGTTCTAATTCACCGCCACAACTGGAAGGTCTACAGCATATTTCAACACCCTAATCCAATGCAGGTTGGTGGAGGGTCAACAACCTTCCTAGGTCCAAGTAGGTATACGTAGGTATACAAGTATCTAGCGCAAACTATGATAAAATGGTTGACAAGTAGAGCATGAAATTTATGATGGACCGGTCGGTGCCCGCGGGAGGTTTCTTTTATAGTGATTTCCTTATCATGGACATTAGATACTACTACTAATATAAATGCCTGGATGAACATTACTTGTCTTCACTTTAGTTAGATTTTTTCACCACCACCGTAGGTAGTAAATATAAGATCGCTGAAATTGTATCGGAGATCACTTAGACCACTTCAGGGATTCAATACATTATTGTATCATGTTTCGTTAAAATCGGTTCAGCGGGTTTCGAACCAATCCCTCACATTAGGCACATACTGAAAGATATTAAATTTATAAATAGTTATTTTCCAAATTGGTATGGAACAACTATTATTCTCTTCGACTTCTTATTCGCATTTATTAAGACCTAATGGAATGGAACCATAACTGTTAAAAAGTAAGCATTTTTCAGCGATAATAAGAAGGTGCACTACACATATCTCTACCATAATAAGGAAACACAGACATGATATTATGTTTTATTTATGAATATTCAACTTGATCCGATTTTTGCAAGGAATGTTAATAATAAATTTACAAAGGATCGTGTTTTACGAAAACCTTGAGGGCGATACATGATTCTGATTCCTATTAACACGCACGCTTAGTAGAGGTTTAACCGCTGATATCCAAACATGTACTTATAACTTAAAAAAAAATTGGAGTAAATCAAGTGTTAATTGTAAAGTGAAAATGTTGTTGGCAATAATAAAATTTGTCTTGTTTATCGGAGTTAGTGGTCAACTGAACGATACTAGTAACGATATTAGCAATAATAATGTTACCAGTAACAGTGTCACGGGTAACAATAACATTGTTGACATTAATGACAGTGGAAGTAATAATACCACTAACATTAACAGCAATGTTACATACTTTGACACGTTTACGGGAAGGTTCATCACTTTGGAAACGTATAGGGAGCATTTAAGGAATAATAGGACTTTGTAAGTTTTTTTAAAAATTATAATCTTATTTTGTATAAAAAATATTTATTTAATGAAATATCTTTGATTATTACTGGAAAATTGAGAAATTTTATTGCAATAAATTGTTTATTGTTTATTACATACAGACTTACAACTAATATTACAGGCCAATCAGGCCATGCGCCTAATGCGCTAGTATAGTTAAATTCAATACATTCAACATCATTCATTATATTATCGATACCTTGAATCTCAAATGGCGTAATCACCAAATCGTCATTTTTCAGGAGAGCCGAAACAAAAAAAAAATCTTAGATTAAAATTCATATCTTTTCAATTAATAATGCTATTTAAATGAAAATTGGATGTAATTAACTTATATAGGGAGCTTTATAACACAGTAATACGGTATTAAAAATTCAACCAATATTTGCAAAAATGATTTGTGATTACGCCAAAAAAATTTTGATAACTTGGAGTTTACGACCCAAAAAAAAGGCTGTTCTGTAAAAAGTTACGGTGTAACAGCCTAATTGACTATTATATATATTATAAAAAACAAGGAAGGAAGGAAGATGCAAGAAAAGAGACAAATATAGGTAATTTGATTATTACAAAATTAATAGCAAGTGCAACAATGAAATAGATTTTATTACTTCAATTATCCAAACACTATAATTTTGGTTTGCAGTTCAAACTAAAATTATTGTGTATGTATAATTCTGTTTTATTTTTAGATTAGGATAGACATAATAATATTATACTTCGCATGAACTAAGGCTAGGTACTCACTAAGGCACTGACAGGAGCCTTGCTTAGCGCCTAGATTCTAGATAGTCTTCTAGTGTGTAAAGAAATAAAACGAACGTTTTAAAATGTTAAAGCTAGGATCTAAGATCTGTATAAGATTTAGGCGCTAGCAACACTCCTGCCACTTGTGGTCGAAGAAACTTTATTCTCAAAAGAAATAACATTTCACTGAATGAGAATATAAATTAACATGTTCACTTGTTGTGTGCACAAAGTATAAAGTAAAGATGAGTTTTGAGTTGATAAATTTATATTTATGTTAAACTTATGCCTAGTTAATAAGAATAAACAACAGCTTATGGTCGGTAATTTGAAAAATAAAATATAATTTACTCGGTACTCGTACTAGCTATAAGTGTGTCAACCAGCGCGGCACGGAACACTTCGTTTATCTTTTAGGTTTTTCCTGCAACTAAACAATCTTCAATACGAGTAGTATTGGCCAAAAGAAATAAAACACGTCAATTTCACTATTCTAACTAGAATTTAATGAGTTTAATTATAAATCACAGACCTAAATTATCGTCAACATGAACTAACATGAAAGGAAAACGTTTAAAGAATTAAACTGAGTTTTCTTCATATTCACCTTCTTCGTCCTCTTCATCGGTTTCTGCTAATAAGTCGATTAGTAGGTACCTTTTTATCCGAAGATACTCTTCGTGAAATATTATTTTTAAAAATGATGGGGCGTAAGAGTCAATTCATTTTATAATACAGATTTTTTTGGCCTAACATTTCATAATATATAACATGGTTGATACGACAAAAGTAAAAAACATATTTTTAAAAATCCATGGGTCGTAAACGCCAAATTAAATGCAAGAAGGTTAATACCCCCTAAAATTATTTATTTTATTTTAAATTCTTAAAGTAACTTGAGTCGTAAACGCCATAGTTAAACTTATGAGTCCTATACGCCTAACTCGATAATCAGTATTTTTCACATCATTATAATTTTAACTGGTGTATCGACCGAAATCTTAAAAATTATTTTTTTAAAGGTATTTACGACTAAACAATTAGAAAATTCTTGTTCATCGACGAAAAACACGTGGGCTGTAATCACCACTTTTTTGCGAATTTCAAAACTCTGATTGGACAGATCGATAGAGAAAAAAAAACGCAGTAAGACAGCATTCAAAAGTCATTTTGGCCAAAATGGTGATTACGCCATTTGAGATTCAAGGTATCGTTATGTATAATATAATTAATCGTAAGATAGTTCATAATTAAATAAGCAAAAAAACTAAAATCTTAAACTTTTAAATACAATATAAAAATTTGGTATTATCATCATAATATCAATCAAAATATGTCAAAGTGTAAAATATGTATAATCAAGTTAAATAATCCAAAATATCAAGTCATGTCAATTTTGAAGCCAATGTAAAATGTATGTCAAATTGATGATTGATGTCTATAATTTGAGGCAACATGATAATTAAACTTAGTTATCATTATTACAATTGAGGCGACTTATAATCCCAGATCAGTATGAGTTTCGCTAATTATAGATTTTCATGGAACCGAACTAAGTAGGTACCTACCTACGTTAGCGTAAGGTCTTGTACCTACTATAAATATATGTTTTGAATTACCATGACTGGAAGTTTAATATAACTGTTGACCCCGAATTCCGGTTAAATAAGTCAATGTTATCTTTAACTACATCGAGACGTTTAATACTTCCTTCCGAGAAACATTTATTGTACAATTTTATCTTCCTGGTTCATACAAAAACCTTTGTTTTATCTACTTTTACTTGAAGTTGTCTTATGCCCGGAATCCTTCAGAGGTCCACTGCTGATCGGAGGCCTCCAATAAAGATTTCTGGTACACATATTCACTACGATTGACGCATCTGGTTGTCAATTGCAAATTATTTATAAATTGACTTCATCCATTCGACGAAAACAAATTTCAAATCCATAATAAATCCAGAATCTGGACTTTATTTTGGCACTCGTTATTGTAACAGTATTTCTAGGGATTTGACGTTTGCTTGTATCGAAAGAATGAATCAGGGGCTGGGTAGAATTACCTACTGCCCTTATCCCCATTAGCACGGATCAGTACCTACGCTCAACCTATATTGGGAATGTTATTGCAATTCTTTCTGCCCAGAAACATGCACCTACTTACAATGTTGATGGTTTCTTAAACAAAGTGCTTTACGAGTAGCGAGATAGATATTTTAAATTTGTTTTTCGTTCTATTCTAAGATGTGTTGTGATACTAACCAAACTACAAGAATCGATTTTTTAAAGTAATTGTTAATTCCACGACCAGCGGCCGTGTGCCCATAATTCGATGGCGAACAGTTTCCTGATTCAATTCGAACCATAGTCTAATTGTGTACCTACTAGTAGATCGAAATTACCAAATGTTAACATCAATTTGAATCACCCAATAACTCGAAATGTGAAGGAATTCGGTTTTTTTTTTTTTTTTTTTTATGGATAAAAGATAGCAAACGAGCTTGCAGCACCACCAATCCGCTGCCGCCCATGACAACTGTGACTGACTCTGAACAAGACTCAATTAGGGACTGGGATGGTTAGTCCAATTAGATGAGAGAGTTAATTAGAACATTAGTTGGTCAGTTCGTTAGTAGGTATGAGGACTGGGGACTGTTAGTGATAGTTAGTCCTGTTAGTTGGTGTTAGTAATAGTCCAGTTAGTACTTGTTAGTAGGAGTCTCGTTCTAAGTCAGTCACAGATGTGTTGCTACCCTTGAGGACTAAGATGGTCGCCTCTAAAGAAGTGTAACCGGAATCCACACCTTTCCAACCGGACCACAATTGCTTTAAAAACAATTATTACACGGCAGAAATGGTACTAGGTACCGTGGCGGGCGGTGGTACTGCCCCGGGCGAAAGCAGAAGCTTATACCAGTCGGTAATAAAAATTATGGATATACGATCCGCTGCCGCCCATGACTACATACAGTTAACAGAGGGAGCCGATAAGAACATTAGTTAGTCAGTTCGTTAGTAGGATTGGGAGTACAATAGGTTAGTCCTGTTAGTTGCTATTTGTCTTTGTCCAGTTAGTGATTGTTGATAAGAGTTTCAATTCAAGACGGTCACAGACGTGTTGCCATCTTCAAGGACTAACATAGTCGCCTCTTCATAAGTGTAACAGGAATGCATACCTACCTTAAATGTTCGCTGCGACCCATAGACGTCCCACTGCTGGGCACTGTGGTATCCCCCACAGACTATGCTGCGGGAGGTCTAGAGCCTTACCTGACCGTAAATGTTACAGCTAATTAAATCTTACAGCTGGTGCACCGGCGAGTTCCTTAGAGATTGCGATCCTAATGAGGGTAGGCGAGTCGACGGCACATGCAACAATCTGAAGTACCCGACCAGAGGAGCCAGCCATACGCCAGTCACCAGGTTGCTGCCTCCTGAGTATGATAGAGGTTTGAATGGGCTTCTATTTAAACATTGACGACTTCATTCAGTAGCAGCATAAAGTTGCCACCGCGTTAAGTAATTAGTGTCAGCGCCATCTGTTATCAATGTGCCAAACGAATTTCCAGGAAACGTATGAAGTATCCTAAGAGAACATATTTCCGGGATGAAGAGTATCGTTTTAATCTAGGTTATCATCTACCTATGTGCCAAGTTTCTTCTAAATTCGTTTTGTACTTTTTGCGTGATCGAGCAACAAATATCCCAACGTACAAACTTTCACATTTATATTATTTGTATATATAAAGCAAGTATATATAATGCAAGGATACACGCCGCTAGCCAAGTTCAAGCCCCCGAAAAACATATGAAGATGTACAAGTTTCCTCACAATGTTAGTCTTCACATCACGACAAATTAAATTGCTGAAAATGCACAAACATAACTTGAACTCATTAATAATAAACTCATTAATGCCTGCTATTTTTTACTGATACTTCTTCCAGCGCCAGAATTCGACCCCCGCCGAGCGAAGGACGGCCATGAGCTACCTCTTGCACGGCGAGCAAGGACCAGGCTGATCCAGGAGGGTACAGTGCCCGACCAGCACTTCACACAGCTACTGGGGTACGCTCTAGTCTCGTTGACCGCTGACGTCATTGCGATTTTTGATACTGGTAAGTATTTGCCGATTACCTATTTAGTTTAAATGGGATATTATAATAATACTGATATACAGGGTGTCCCAGAATGAATGGATAATCCTTGAGCCCCGCACAGAACAGCTCTCCAGCGCTTAGAAAAAAATATCAAAAAAAAAAAATTCCAAGTGATACCCAAAATATGATTTTTTTTAGAAAAACATACGTTATTTTAGCTTCACTTCACATTAATTTACACAACTGCCACAAATTAATGATATTCTTGGCGTTTTTGGTGTCATTTTATTCCTGATAGACTATACTACTAGAAATACATCAAATAATATAAGTATCTGTGATACTTTTTTTATAAAAAAAATAAGAACTTGAATTTTTAACATGAAATTTGATACCAAAATAATTTTGACATAGTTTGAGAGTGTTTCATGTAAAAAAAAGTATGAAAACGTAAGTGTCCAGCTATTTTAAAAACATGCGCAGTTAATACAGATTAAATAATGGTATAATACATCATTTTATCTTATACTACTACGAAGTTATTGCTATTGAAATGCAAAACGAGTAAATACGACTAAAATTAAAAAGTTAATGTCTTAATACATTTTAATAATAATAAAACATTTCAGGTGTCGCCGGGGCCCCGTAGACGTCCCACTGCTGGGCACGGGTCTCCCCCACAGACACTGCTGCTGCGGGAGGTCCAGAGCATACTCCACCACGCTGCTCCAATGCGGATTGGTGGAGGGGTTAGTGGCCAACCCAGTGTCGAATGTTCTCAAGCCACCCGAAGGTCTTCGACAAGGCTTAACGACTGTTTCCAGCATTGAAAACAACCGGGACCGACGGCTTTACGTGCCCTCCGAAGCACGGTAGCGTCCGTGAAATTTTGCCACTAGCGCTCACCTATCCACAAACCGACCGCGCCCGTTGTTGCTTAACTCTTTCGGTCACATTGAATCGACGCGAGCCATTGGGCTATGGACGCTACATTTCAGGTGTACATTACATCAATCTTTATTCACAACAGGTGTTCAAATTGTCTGCCACCGATTCTAATACACGCTCGACATCTTCTTTTATAGGCTCTACTAAGAAACCGTGCGTAGAGTCATTCATTTATTTTTGAAGCGGCCTCTTGAACACGGCTGCGTAATTCTTCATTTGAAATTGTTTTCGAGTACACTTCTTCCTTTAGACAGCCCCAGTAAAAAACATCCCGACAGTTTAAATCTGGAGATCGAGGAGGCCACAGAATAGGACCCAAACGACCAATCCATTTGTTTGGATACGTGACATTTAAATAAGCCCGGACGTTTGTACCATAATATGCAGGGCAGCCATCATTCTGTAACCAATGGGATTCCATTACCTCCTACGAAACAGTCGTTAAGCCTTGTCGAAGACCTTCGGGTGGCTTGAGAACATTCGACACTGGGTTGGCCACTAACCCCTCCACCAATCCGCATTGGAGCAGCGTGGTGGAGTATGCTCTGGACCTCCCGCAGCAGCAGTGTCTGTGGGGGAGACCCGTGCCCAGCAGTGGGACGTCTACGGGGCCCCGGCGACACCTGAAATGTTTTATTATTATTAAAATGTATTAAGACATTAACTTTTTAATTTTAGTCGTATTTACTCGTTTTGCATCTCAATAGCAATAACTTCGTAGTAGTATAAGATAAAATGATGTATTAAACCATTATTTAATCTGTATTAACTGCGCATGTTTTTAAAATAGCTGGACACTTACGTTTTCATACTTTTTTTTTACATGAAACACTCTCAAACTATGTCAAAATTATTTTGGTATCAAATTTCATGTTAAAAATTCAAGTTATTATTTTTTTTATAAAAAAAGTATCACAGATACTTATATTATTTGATGTATTTCTAGTAGTATAGTCTATCAGGAATAAAATGACACCAAAAACGCCAAGAATATCATTAATTTGTGGCAGTTGTGTAAATTAATGTGAAGTGAAGCTAAAATAACGTATGTTTTTCTAAAAAAAATCATATTTTGGGTATCACTTGGAATTATTTTTTTTTGATATTTTTTTCTAAGCGCTGGAGAGCTGTTCTGTGCGGGGCTCAAGGATTATCCATTCATTCTGGGACACCCTGTATATTTAATACTGATACTGGGATATGTTATTGATGCTAAGCTAAGCTGCAACCCATAGACTTCCCTCTATTGGGTACAAGACCCCACAAACAGTTGCGGGAGGGCAGGAGCATATTCCACCACGCTGATCCAAAGCGGATTGGTGGTGATATGTTTTCAGTTGTACCTAATTCAGATTACCAGTTTCCTACTGGTGGCAATTCGGCTCGGAGGAACTTCATGACTTAATTCCACCAACCTCATTTAACTATTGCACTACACGCCGAGGTCTGAAGTTTCATCCACACAGAATTGACTCATGGCCTACTACTACCGTGCGTTTCTCGCGGTCATTTTTACGGCGAACTGGTCTTCTGTGGAATGAGCTTCCGACTGAGGCTTTCCCTTCGAGCTACGACATGGAGCGCTTCAAAAAGAGTGTGAAACGTTTCCTTCAAGGCAGGCAACGCACCCGTGATACCCCTGGTGTTGCACGTGTCCATAGAAGACGGTGACCACTTACTTGGCCCGTATGTCTGTTTGTCCGTCTATACTAAAAAAAAAAAAAAAACCCCTATAAGATTAGGCAGTTATTATTAAAAGCTTAAATCGTTCAAACGTTATATTATTCGTAACAGTAAATGTTGTTGTATTGATTTTAAGTAAGGCAAATAAGGAAAGAACATCGATCTATGATGAAGCAGTGTAGTTTTATTGAAGCAAGGATATAAACTTATGCAATAAATGTGGAACATGCTCTATATGAAGCTGGGGACGAATCTACGCTGCCGATAGTTAAAAATTAAATAGTTACCAGACCATAATAGTATACGAATTCTAGAAGCTTGGTTTTCAAAGTCCTTTTACTTATAGTGAATTACGTGCTATGGAAACCTTACTGCTGCGCGCCCCGGGGCAGAACTGATCGGGAATGCGTCCCGAATGCGATCCCGGAAGACGATCCCGTGCACCAGTTCTCCGGGATCCGCTGTCAGAACATGACCCGACCGAGGAGTTTCCAGTCCTCTGGTTGCATTTCGAACGATACAGCTCCCGTCAGAGTAAGTGTCACCACCATATTTAAATTTCAATTTTAGTGTCAATAAACTTTGATTCCTTCGATACTGGTTTTACGAACATTTACTTATTTCTTCAATTAATAATTTTATCTCTTTCAGTTTATATGACATTAAAATTTTACGTATCTAGCTTCGTGTATCACGCCTCTTACCTTTATTGGAGTTTGAAATTATTCATTTATGAATTGCTCATTAAGCATGCATTGACCTTGCGCGTAATGATTATGCTATCAAGTTATAATTATTTTCATTGTTATGATGTTGTTTTGGTACTGTTTGAGTGCTAGTAAATTAGTAGTCTGGCGAGCTATGTTCTTTATTATTAAACGGTTTTATATATATATTAACATACCGGTTTATTTATTTGTAAAATTGTATATTTGTATATTTTTCTACATTCAACTATTTGTTGTTGTTGAAATTTTTTGAATATTTTACTTACAGTTAAACCGAAAATCACGCTAATTTTATCCGAAATTTTAAACCAAGGAAAAAACAATTTTACAAATTGAATCAGCGCAAAATTATAGCAGCTACCGAAACTTTCATAAAATATAAAATTCGTCAGTATGTCGTATAGTACAATACGACATATTGACGAATTTCTAACACAAAATTGGTCTCTGTGTCGTACATCTAAATTGACATAACCTCATCCAGCTCGTGTCATCAACGCCAGCGTTCGACTTATCTCACATCTACGGCAACACGCTAGCCAACTTGAACAGGAAAGGGCGGCTGTTCGAAAATGGCTTGCTGAAGTTCGAAGTGGAAAACGGCAAGATATGGCCCCCGAGCGCGAGGACCGCCAGTGTGTGTTACTCCAACCAGGCACCGCGAGAGACGAGGTGTCACGATGGACGTGAGTATCGATTATTCGATTAAAAGAAAAGAAAAAATATTATTTCGTCATATTGCATGTTTCGTTATATTTCGTTAATGTTTCGTTATATTGAATGTATTTCAAGATGAATTACACAAAAAAAAGGTTACAGCGTTAACGAAAGAGAAAGCACTCAGAATTTCCTTTTGCGTCCAAATCAGGCGACAGTCGCTGATTTTTTTCATGGCAATTATCAATAGCTTGTGCTATACAAAGAACGATTAGTACCTACATAATTGAATTAACGTTACAGTTTGAAACTTAGGCCGATTGTAGAAGTACGAGTACATAAGATAGTTGAACTGAATATAATTATCCGGCAGATTATGCTTACAGGAAAGCAAATTACTAACATAATTTCTGTTTCTCGTAAAGGGCCACCACGTGTGTTCATTAGATCTTATTTGTGGAAGATTATGTCCACAAGGGTTTCTTTAAACGACAGTTTCAGCTGTAATAACTAAGTATGCAACGAGACTGGGAGTGAAGTAAGATAAAGTATTTAATTAATAATGAAAACCTCCTGCAGCTGAAGATGGTGGAAACGGTATACTCGGAAGCAATCTGTTTCTGATATGGTTGTGGAGGCACCACAACGTGATAGCAAGGCAAGTGCAACAAGTCAACCCGTGTTGGGACGATGAGAAGCTGTTCCAAACTTCAAGAGACATTAACATCGCGTATATGATGCAGATATACTATTATGAGATGATGGCTGCTTTAATGGGTAAGTGTTACTAGTAGGTACCGGATACCTGATAAAAAGAACATTCATAAATTTATGAGACAGATGTTCTGCTGAAGAGCTAAAGTTAATAGGTATGACGATTACAATATCGTTTGAAACATTTCGGTTTTCGCTTATGCAGAATTAAACCATTTGGAAATCTATGAGTATCTCCCTAAAGTAGTGGTAACAAATCAACATAATGTGGAGTAAAAGTAATTAATTAAATATTGAATATATCAATACAATATAGCAAAATAATAAAATATAGTTTTTGAAATATAAATAATAAAAACAAAAAAAAATTTACAGGTTACGATAATCTCGTCCATGATAGAGTCCTCTCAGAAACTGGTGGGTTCAGAGACTTTTACGATCAGGAGTTATATCCACAAATATCATTAGAGTATCCCTTCGCATTCCGATGGACACATTTACTACAGGAGGGTAAAGTCAAGTAAGTCATCTTTATTGGGTAAATTATTTTTAATTTGAACCGTTCAGCATAAGATCAAATTCTATTACTCCGAACACATTTTTCCATAGAATAAATACCACAGTTTAAAATGATGTGTGAAAAAAACGTACGCTATCACGCTTTGTTTATTGTCAGTATACAGGGTGGAAAGATCGAATGCCACATGGATGGCAACTATCATAAATATTGTAAATAGCACATTCTGTTTAAAGGAGACATTCCTTTGTTTTTAAAAACAATAAATTCTGCATTTATGGATTTATGAAAAATCACCTGCCTCAGTCGGGACTCGAACCGGTCAAATGTGACAAAAAATAAAGTGACGTATTTTATGATGCAGATTGAAAGGGTTCCTGATAGGGTTTAGTTTTCTCTAAATAACAAATACAATCAAAATAAACGGAAGGCCATTAAAATTTAAAACCAACAATTAAAACACACAAAAGAAAATAATATTCATATAATAAACTTACTAAAACCTTGCTAACTGTTCAAAATGAGCTCCGTTTTCTCGTATGCATACTTTTAATCTTTTGAGGAATTGACTTCTCGTAGCTCGTGGCAGTGAATTGTGATGAATATTAGTAATAGGTGCATGGACGATTTTTAAATACGCCTACGCTTTCGTAAGTTCCTTTATAAATACTATCCTTCACTATCAAAAAGTAGTCCAATGGTATTAGATCCGGAGATCTGGCCGGCCATTTAATATTCCCGTTTGTACCGATCCATGTCTGGAAATGGTTAAATAAATATGTAGTCGATAACCTGCTGTTATGTGCTGGTGCACCATTTTGTTGGAAAATTATAGTGACGTCTTCTTCGGGGAGAGAATTTAACGCATTTCGCAATAGGTCCAGGATTTAGAGGTATTTTACTGTATTCAGGTGTCCTTCAAAATTAAATATGTGAAGTAATGTGAACCATAACAACCCTGTTCTGCACTATCCTGCACCAAACGTTAAAAGAGAATCCCACCTGATTATTTTATTTAGTTTCACGTGTAGGTACGCATCGGGTTTTCACGTGACGGGTGAATACAAAATTAAAAGGTACTTGTTAGTTTTCATGGCCTTCCGTTATTTTGATTGTATTTGTTATTTAGAGAAAAATGAAGCTTATTAGTAATCCTTTCAATCTGCATCATAAAATACGGCACGTTATTTTTTGTCACATTTGACCGGTTCGATTCCCGACTCAGGCAAGCGATTTTTCATAAATCCATAAATGCAGAATTTATTGTTTTTAAAAACAAAGGAAAGTCTCCTTTACACAGAATGTGCTATTTACAATATTGATGGTAGTTGCCATCCATGTGGCATTCGATCTTTCCACCCTGTATATTTTTTTATAGATTCTATTATCAATGTAATGTACCTTTTGCGATCACTGAATACTATAATATCTAGAGTATCAATTTCATACTATTATACTCTTTGATTTTTCTCAATTTCTTAAGTTTATATCAATGGTTTATGTGTATTTTCCAGAATGTATGACGCTGATGGTTTCCATTTGAAAGACATCAGGATGGTGAATTTGACTCTAAGAACAGGGTATTTAGTGGATAATCTTGAGTTCATAACACAAGGAGCTTTTAGACAAGCTGGTGGGAAAATTGATGACCATATTATCGATCCTGATGTAAATATAAATATAATATAATATATTTCTGCCATCTAATGAATAATTTACTCAAATAATTATATAAATAAATTGAATCGTTTAATGATTTGTTTTTTAATATCTCATTATAGATTGGAGAGTTAGCACTAGGACCACACCAAAGAGCATTGGATGTAACAACTAATGATATGGCTAAGAACAGATACTTTGGTTTTGCACCGTATGTCAAATACAAGGAACTGTGTTTCGTCAAGAGATACAGAACATTTGAAGACCTGCTGGATACCATTGATCCTGAGGTAAGATTAATTTTATTTCTCTGAAATAATAATAATATTTCAATCCATACTAATATTATAAATTTCTCATATACCGAGAGCCATTTTAATCCGACGCACGGATTTAGATAGAAATGCAATTTATTGCAAATCAATTTATTTCAATGCAATTAATTACAAACCTCAATTCTAATATGTATTTAGAACAGTGAATTTTAGCCAGTAAAATATTAATTTACCTTTTTTAACTTCATTCGCTTTATTTAATAGCTAAAATTTTATTTTTATTTTAAACAAGTGGACATGCACAGTATAATGATACCTATGAAAACATGACATTACATCAACAAGAGTAAGGAATTAATATTAATTCCACCAACCTCATTCAACTATCGCACTACACGCCGAGGCCTGAAGTTTCATCCACACCGAATCGACTCATGGCCTACTACCACCGTACGTTTCTCGCGGTCTCTTTTACGGCGAACTGGTATTCTGTGGAATGAGCTTCCGACTTAGGTTTTCCCTTCGAGCTACGACATGGAGCGCTTCAAAAAGAGTGTGAAACGCTTCCTTAAAGGCAGGCAACGCACCCCTGGTATCGCACGTGTCCATAGACGACGGTGACCACTTACCATCAGGTGGCTCCGTATGTCTGTTTGTCCTATATACTATTTAAAAAAAAAAAAAAGAATAAGCTAATATAGGTGGCTACCGCTGACACCGCCTTAATGATTAAAGGAGCCTATGTCTAATAGATAGAAATTTCTTATAACTCTCTTGTATTCCAGCGTGTGGAGCTACTACTAGATGTGTACAAGCATGTGGAAGACATAGATCTGATTGCGGGCATGTGGTTGGAGCGACCTGTCTACGGCGGGGCGGTTCCTCCCACGTTCTACTGCCTCGTCACCGACCAGCTTCGAAGGACTATAGTGTCTGACCGGCACTGGTACGAGCGGCCGAACAGACCAAACGCTTTTACTATTGGTACGTATTGAAAGATTGCGATTGGTGGAAATTCATTGGTACACTGTTCAGTATGGTCTTGTTCCAAAGAGGGCATTAGTCTACCACGCTTACTATGCCACGCAGACTGGCAGATTTCTCGTGCCTTCGAGAACAACTAAATGTAAGGCAATTGAAAATAACAGAACTCAGGAAAGTCATCTGTCTGTCGGTCATGATAAACTAGGAGGAAGTTAAGGGAGAACTCAAATTCTTATTCACAATGCTATCGATGGGTTATTATCAGCTTAATACACCACACCCCATTTTTTTTTAAATCCCCGTTATCTATAGTAATAATTATGGAATGTTAAATAATTAATAGTTAATCAGTCGGGATTAAAGCCCGGTTCTGCATTTTTTATAACAGATCGTGCAAATCATATTTATATTTGTATTAATAATAGTCAGTGACAGTAACAACATTAATGCTGTTTGTTTGCCAGAGCAACTGCTGGAAGTCCGCAAGGCCACAATAGCGAGGCTGATGTGCGATGTCGGGGACACGGTCACCCAGATCCAGCCCCAGGCCTTCTTCAGGGCTGGCCCTAAGTAAGTCCAATGATGGAGAGTAACTCAACTACGCTCCAGGCCTACTCTATTATGAGAAAAGACCCGTGCCTTAGAACGCTAATGGGTTGCAGCCTATGTGTCAATTTTCCTTTCATGGTTACAAGTGCATGTATAGACAAGTAGTCTTGCGGCCTAATACTAACGAATAGTTAGTAACGTTTGTCCGCAATATCACGCGCCGTGGGAAGCCGCCCCCACCCATCCACCTATGTCAACTATGACAGACCCTCAATAAGACTCAGTCTTGTTTAATGTCGGTGCTTTGCTAAGAGAGGACTAAGATGGTAGCCTCGAAAAGTGCAACGGAAGACCAAGCAATGAGCGTAATGGTGATTATGTAATTTTTTCTTTCAGTAACAAAATGTGTAGCTGTGAGCAAATACCTAAACTGGATTACAACGCCTGGAAAGACTTCACTTGCGACAGCAACAAACAACAGGATCTAATTTCTCCCCAAGTTGTAGTCTAGATTAAAGTATCAGATTTTTTTTTGAATTTTAATAATTTGTCGTGTCAAAATATGACTTCGAAAAATCTGTATTTGGAATAAATCGGTATTATTCTTATTAACATTCGTTGTTTATATCTAACTACTTAATTATTTTGATGAAAAGTAAGCCTTTAACCATAATATAAACTTTTTTTTTTTAATTCTGTTAGAAATTCCTCATTAGTTAGTTTCCTCTTTATACTAATGGCTAGGACAAGGAGCAAGTCTAGAATTATCAGGCTTATCAACCTCGTCAAGTAGTATAAGTTCTATCGAGACTGAAAAAGTAAATGAACTTATAGGAGTATGCCTAGAGCGGCAAGTTATTTAGACATTTCCTTCACATATTACTTTGACTTTTCCTAAAAACGAATGATTCTGAGAATATTCGTATTTAGTATTAGGCAAAGCCTTATGCTTTGTAAAAATCCAAAACATAAGGTTTCCTCTGGTTCCAAAACAAATCGATAAGCTTAAGAGCACTTACCAAACAATACAAATCGGAAGTAAGGAAACGTCAGGGCATTTTAAAAATTTATTTCATCAAACGCTCCCCTTGTTTTTCGAGGGAAATTGCGATCATCCCTTTTCGAATTTGACGCATTAAGTAAACTTTCTTTTCTAATACTAAATAGAATTTGGTAATAAAGCCATGCATTATTAAATTCGAGGGCTTCTGCCGCTGTCAAAATACAGGGGAACGTTACGGTACAGTTTGGAAGTCAATGAACTGAGTTACCAAATAAATAGCTGCTTTAATAACCATTGTCATGCACGTGATCACTTGGTAAGCTTAATACTTGAATTTAGGTTCTCTCCATTTTTATTGTTACAAGTCAAAAATCGTTAGCTAGAAGGTCGAAAAATAATTCTCAAGGATAATAAAAAGAATCGTGAAGCAAAAAAGAACTTTATCAAAATCAACGCAGTAAATACTGATATAACTAGTTTCAGTTCTACTATTAAGTATTCTGTGGTTCTAGTTTCAGTTTTAATCAAAGGACACGTTTATCTATATATATAAAAGGAGAAGGGGACTGACTGACTGACTGACTGACTGACTGACTGACTGACTGACTGACTGACTGACTGACTGACTGACATATCAACGCAGGGCCTAAACTATAAGGACTAGAAACTTGAAATTTTGCACAGGGGTTCCTTTTATAACGTAGGGGAGCACTAAGAAAGGATTTTTAAAAATTCACCCCCTTAGGGGGTAAAACGGGGGTGCAAAGTTAGTATAAAACTTTGCCGTTTTTGAATTCGTTAGACGGGTAGACGTCGTTAATGGGTCTAATTCTACGCGAGCGAAGCTGCGGGCGTCCACTAGTCTTTCCATACAACTTGGGCCATGAGATGTACCTCGGGAAAAAAAATTGATTTTAGGAGAAAAAAATGCGTTATTTTATTAAAAAAATAAATTAGATTTTTTACTGCATTTGTACCACCTAAAATTAACTTTAAAAGATAATTTATGTATTGCAACACTGCAAATTATGGCAATCTAATTCAATCTATCATAACATTGCGTTTCGGTTGTTACTAAATCTGTAATTACTCTATACCCATTTATAAAATATACAATAAGCGCATTGTATTAATAAACTACCTTAAGAAACAGAATCATAGTATCCTATATTGATTTAAATATTCTATTAATTACCATTAAAGGCTAATTTTTTCTTGAAATCGTTTTTAAACTAGTAATAATTTGTAAATTGAATACAGGTTAATAGATCTATAATGTGTGACTGACGTCTGTCACTAAAACTGAAGTTGGCAAATGACATAAACAGGGCAGAGTAGTTACCACGTAGTATACCTTATTAGTTTGTGGTTACTACTATGTGAAGTTTTGTGGTACCAAATGTTGCATTTTTTATTATTTTATTACAAGCTAACTATAAGGATTCTAAAAATAATTGATCGACCATTAGTTAGTATATTGTAAGGAATTTTTACCAATACTTTGTACCTCGGTACATCGTTTGGCCCAAAATTGATCGTCTCCTTTGTTCCTTATTTTGTAGGTACGTGTTCATCAATAGTTTGAATTCCCCAGACGAATGTTGACACTCGTCTGACTGAACATTCTATCAATGATATATCAATGTACATGTATGTATTCAATCGCAAGCCAAAATAGGCCAACCGTAACTTAATAAAAACCAAACTTCGCTTACTGTCACAGCCCATCTCGTGACCGTTAAGATAATACAAACAAGCGTAAGCCGTTGCCAATGATCTATTATCATTGCAATAGGATAGAATTTCGCCTGCGCTTTTATAAAGACTTTACAAGTTAGACATCTTAATGTCACTCTGTCATTTGTGGATTATGCAAAGCGTGATTTCTTTTCTATTACCATAATACTGTCAAGTGTTTACAGCTATAAAGCTGCGTGGGAAAGGCTAACAGCTTAAATCAGTTTGCCATTTGATATAGGACCATATTGCAATGCGTTATGGTCACCGAGTTAAACTTTAGTCACCACTATATCGTGTTAATGGTTAATTATTATGACTTCTATGTCTTGAATCTTTTGATTTGTGAACGGTAGGCAAATTCTTCAAGTCACAATGTAGTACGCTAAATACATATAAGATTTCTGAGATATATCATTTCTTTTTATAGCCATATCTTCTTTCATATACAGTTTTCATTTATTTTTGCAAAATAATATGCATTCTTAGCAACGATTTAATATGGAAAATATTTCGTATCTATGCATCATTATTTACATAAAAATCGTCAGCTTACCATGTAACTGCTTTTAATCGGTAGTTTTCAATATTGTACGCAAATAGGTACTCTCAGTAGGGAGAAAATTTATAATTTTTGTAAATAAAAGAGGAATAAACGTTGTCCACTCAACGATTCGACGCTGACAGTCGAGAGCTGCGCAAAGTATTCAGACTTTGCATTCAAATAAATAAAATTTAATATGCTCGATAGTTAAATACGCGACGAACAGCCATCGTGGCAATTTTATGTTTTTCTGTTGGAGCGAAAATTACTGAGGAAACGCAAATAGCAAATTAAAGTTATGAACATTTTTGATCGAGTGATCGACATCCATTGACAGTGGTTCATTATAAGAATAAGGTTCCATATGCCTTGTTGTGAGAATATAATTTATAACTATGTATAGTATCAACAATGTCAAGCTGAGGGTCCCGAGTTCAATCCCGATTAGGGCGGTAATCGCAAATAAATATGTATAAAGAGCAGGGACTGAGAGTGTGACTGTATTAGGTATCATATATATTTAATTTACATATAAATTTATATAAAAATACATTTTCACTAAACATATAAAACATTTATATGAATAACTAGTCGTTCTGCAACTCCAGTTACTGGAGCGCTAATCTGTGTAACCTGCTTCCCGTAACATCGCTTAACTTGATTTCTCAGCAAGTTTTACAAAAAGTCTTTCCTGTTCCAGCGCCCCACGCTTTTACAATCAAATATTATAATTAAAAGCACATAGTTAACACTTCAGCCCAGAAATAGAGACAACTTCAACGATTCATAACTTATTTTTGGTTTTTACGTGCATTTATAAAAGCGTGTTGTTCTAGTTTTTTTTATTTATTTCGCAAGATTAGTACCTACAACAAATTGTAAAATTTCTGCAGTGAATGAAATTTCAGTTATATAAAATGTACCTACTCTGTGGAATGAAATACATTGCTTTTCATACTGAAAGCTAGATGGCGTTGTCCCTTCCGCTGAATCGCGCTAACGAATGTTCAACAGAAAAACCAAAATTTCTCTCTCTGTTTCATTCTCTCAATGAAACGCCCAGAGTAATATTTATTACTAGTGGACGCCCGCAGCTTCGCTCGCGTTACACATTCACTAACTTCAAAAACGGCAAAGCTTCATACTAACTTTGCACCCCCGTTTTACCCCCTTAGGGGATGAATTTTCAAATTTTTCTCGCCGTAAAAACCATCCTTGAACTTCAACGAACATTTAAAAAAAAGAATTGGCCAATTTAGTCCAGGCGTTGTTGAGTTATGCGCTTACCAACACATTTTGCGATTCATTTTTATAATATAGATTTATTTTTATATTATAGATTACATCATTGCAAATTGTTGAAATTCTCAGCTTTATTATTATAGATTTCAATTTATAAAATTCAAGTTCGTCGTTTACTCGTTTGGTTTGCCCGCCGAGGCTTCTAGGGCCGGCCTTAAGAAGACCGCTATCAGTGAGCTTAAACCGTATGGATGTCTTGCAATAATTAATATACATTAATTATTGTTACTCCTTTCAATCTTAATTTATAATTTTAAACTTTAGAAGCATTTAGGAATTCTCTGTGATATTATGTAATTTAAATTCAGGCAAACTAAAATAAAATAGTGCATGGACATCATTAATATATTTTACACACTTTAAATGTTAAGTGTGTAAAATAGGTTAAACTAAAAATTATATACCTCAAACTAAAAACTAACATTTTTATTTTAACTTAAACGAAATGTAAGTAAATTTTAATATAACACACATCGATCATTTTCCAAATAAAGTAATAGATATAAAAACTAAACAAATAAATATATTGAATAAATTTAAACAAAATGAAAAAAGGCACCATGTTAGCAAGCACATGACCGCGGCAAGGCTCGAACCTGCATCTTCGGCCCGAGATCCGACGCCTTATCCATTAGACTACACGGCCCATACGTAAAATTTTGAAAACTCCTACTTTCCCATCCTACAACCCCTTTTGTAGAGTTAATATAATGCTGTATTATGTATTTCTCATACTCTTTCTGCATGAAAGATTAGATCTATCGACATTTTAATTTCATTTTCGCATTTATATATACATAATTTTAGTTTAATTCCGAAAGGAGACCCGTAAAGTACTCAACAGTGGGACAATGAAAGGGTTGTGGTGGTAGTATAAGTTAAGTATTTCGGTAATCGGTAGTTACACTAATTACCCTGCCTGTTACGCCAGGGGTCGTGGGTTCGAATCCCACTCTGGACAAACATTCGTGTGACGAACACTTGTGTTTCTTCTGTGTCTGGATGTTAATATTATCGATTTAAGTTGTTTATAAATATCTACGAATGCATATCAGTCTCTGACACCCATAGCACAACCCATAGTACAGGCTCTGCCTTGTTTGGGGTCAGATGGCCGCGTGTGAGAATGTCCATGATATTTATTTATTTATACACTAGTGGACGCCCGCAGCTTCGCTCGCGTAGGATTAGACCCATTAACGACGTCTACCCGCGTTCAGGTTGCCCACTTGGCTTCAAAAACGGCAAAGTTTCATACTAACTTTGCACCCCTGTTTTACCCCCTTAGGGGATGAATTTTCAAAAATCCTTTCTTAGTGCTCCCCTACGTTATAAAAAGAACCACTGTGCAAAATTTCAAGTTTCTAACCCTTATAGTTTAGGCCCTGCGTTGATATGTCAGTCAGTCAGTCAGTCAGTCAGTCAGTCAGTCAGTCAGTCAGTCAGTCAGTCATTCAGTCATCATCAAAAAATTTCATCAACATCTATCCAGCCGTTTAGGAGGAGTTATACACACGTACACAAGAAATATATATATTAAGATTAAGATAAAAACTACTTTGATCGTTACAAATATTACAGAAAATCAGACGTATACAATGTTAAATCCTTAAAAACGTTTTTTTCTGCTGTATACTTTCACAGGACATTATTTACAAGGTCTCGGAAATATCAATTTCAGTGGTTTCCTTTAAGCTCCATATAAGTGCGCACGCGTCGCAAGAGCTGCCAATTAGACGCCCGCCTGACAAATGTGTATGACACACCGCGTACACTCGGAGACAAAACTAATTTGTTCCTTCGAAAACTATTTATATAGGAGTTTATACAGGAGTTTTGAGGAGGAGGAATTTTCGTTTTTTAATTACAAGAATTTTATGAGAAAAACATGCCCCAGATAATCGTTTTAGTTTTACAATCTGTAAATTTTTAGTGGATTTTTTTTATGGATAAAAGATAGCAAACGAGCTTGCAGCACCACCCATCCGCTGCCGCCCATGACAACTGTGACTGACTTTGAACAAGACTCAATTAGGGACTGGGATGGTTAGTCCAATTAGTTGAGATAGTTAATTAGAACATTAGTTGGTCAGTTCGTTAGTAGGAATGAGGACTGGGGACTGTTAGTGATAGTTAGTTGGTGTTACTAATAGTCCAGTTAGTACTTGTTAGTAGGAGTCTCGTTCTGTCAGTCACAGATGTGTTGCTACCCATGAGGACTAAGATGGTCGCCTCTAAAGAAGTGTAACCGGAAAACCACACCTTTCAAACCGGACCATAATTGCTTTAAAAACATTACATTACATGGCAGAAATGGTACTAGGTACCGTGGCGGGCGATGGTACTGCCCCGGGCGAACTCTATATGGAACCAATTAGCTTTCATATAAAACCTATTTGGTTCCCTATAGGTTCTACCACCTAACGATATTATCGAACAAACAACAGTAGTAATATAAGGTACAACCTTTGTTTTACATTTCGGTCTTTTTGTACCTGCTTTCCACATTGCACCCGGCTGTAAATATTTCTAGTTGGTTACCGCTGTATCAAATGCATTCGTCTGGCGATAAGTAACCCTAGTTAGGAGAGAAACGTCTAGAAGTGGAGTTTGGTAAAAAAGGAAAATTAGGAATTACTGAATTACGAAAATGTTGTATATCTACATTATTTTAACATTTGTACATTAAATTGCGTTGACATTATAACATCCTAGTGTGCTTCTATGCATAAATCATTCCTAAATAAGCGGGTACGTCTAGCGACGGACACTCAGAGGGCCAAGGTATTGTTTCTATTTGGGAGGTTTGCAATCCGACTACTGGCGGATGAACGAGTACTTTTAGTACCAGAAAACTAATCTCGAGTGTCCTAAGGGAGACGCACACGCAACGTTTAGCCTGACTAATGGCCAGGCGGCCGTCTTATTACATTCTACACAAATTCAGACAGTCGGATGGGTGGATGAAATTTATTCCCATCCCGCGGTATACAGGCGTCGCGCTAAGTGCTGTAGACTATTAACGTATAATTTAGAATCTCAGCTTTGCTATTTTATTTTGATGTAAATACAATACAATTCCTTACTATCCAAGTTCAAGATTTCAGCTTGGTTTTGCGTCGATAATTTAATAGGAATACCAGAATGAAACATCTAGCACAGTAGCGTCCATGAAAAGCCACTAGCATTCAACAATCATCAAACCGACCGCGCCCGTCGTGGTTTAACTCTTTCGATCACATTGAATCGACGCGAGCCATTGGGCTATGGACGCTACAGAATACTACTACTATTATACTACCTGGTGTAGTTTTTAATAAGCCCGTACATATAAGATAGGATTCTGTAGACAAAGATGAAAATGGAACCGACCAATACCATTGCAAATAAAATTCATACGAATTGAAAATCTCCTTTCAAAATCGGTTATAAACGCTTCTCCCATGTAAAAATACATTTAAGGTATCGCTGGCAAATAAATTCGAATTAATGCGATTAAAACCGAGATTCCGTTTCTAGTGCTTTTTGCTTTTACAATTAAATTTAATTAAAAACGTATCACTCTGGGTTTCAATCTGACTTTTTGTGTAGTTTTTTTATCGTCACACCCGACTCTGTAATTAAAAGTGGCCACTGTCCCCCAGCGTGTGAGGGGATTTCCGCCACATTGTCTCCTCATTAAAATCTTTATTTCGTTTTAGAGAGTAAATTGCCTCGTTGGTCAAGTGGTCGCAAGCGTTACTGCTGAGCTTGGAGGACCTGGGATCGATTTATGGGTTAGGCAAAATATTATTGGGTTTTTCTAACATAGGTACATCAGAACCTGATATTGTTTCCGATGTATGGCAATACTTTTGCCAATGTTATCGAATTTATCGTTTAGGTTGCATGGTAATCAATCTTCTTCTATATATATAAAAGGAGAAGGTGGCTGACTGACTGACTGACTTACTGACTGACATATCAACGCAGGGCCTAAACCATAAGGGCTAGAAACTTGAAATTTTTTGCACAGGGGTTCCTTTTATAACGTAGGGGAGCACTAAGAAAGGATTTTTGAAAATTCACCCCCTAAGGGGGTAAAAGGAGGGTGCAAGGTTAGTAGGTATAAAAGTTTTTCGTATATAGGTACCTACATTATTACCTACAATGAAATTTTGTATTTAGGTTATGTTACGTCTAATTCCACGCGGGCGAAGCTGCGAGCGTCCACTAGTCGTTGATATTTGTCTAAAGGACCAGACAGTTTCAGAACCATCACGAAGCTTAAAACGCCATTGTTCGACTCTAGACATACCTAATAACCCTTATGAAATCGAAGCAAACAATCCTATGCTATTGTCCATACAACCAACAATGTTATTTTATACAATGTTTTGATCAAAACAGAACTTTATGTCAACTGAATAAGAATTATTACATCTGCAAAGGCGACCGTTTTTCCGTTCGTGGCGTAACCATGGAAACTCGAAGGCAGTTATTATTCTTATTTGAAGACGTGAATGCGGTTCGTATTCAGTTGTAATAAACGTTTCATAATATATCTCCAAGGGACACACTTTCCGCAAAACGACATTAGCATAGTAAGAAACAATAGATTTATTTTATAGATTTTATTTATTTACTCAACTTTATTGACACCTCTAAAGAGATATACAATGGGTGGATTTAATGCTTAATGGCAGAAATGTAGTGCGCGTAACAAATACAATGAGGATTGTGTTTGGAACCACTATTATAGACATACGAATGGTAAAAATTTATATCTGTATTTCATTCAGCAACCCAAACAATGGACAGCGGATGTTCAAATTATTTGCGAGTTTCGTGGTCAGCGTAAATACATCCGATAGGAAATTCGCCAGACACGGAATGCGAAGATTCAGTGTAAATCAGACGAGGTGGTGACATGATTTCAAATAGAGTTACTACCAACCAGCAGTTATGACGCGACACGTAAACGCTCTTTTATTTCGGGATTTTGATTCAGTTTTCAAGCTACTATTTCAGCATTTTTTGGCAACATTTTCATTTCATCTTAAACTTACTAAAGGGTAAGGGTGCAGGTTTTTTTTATAGCGTCCATAGCTCATTGGCTCGAGTCGATACAATGTGATCGAAAGTGTTAAACAACGACGGGTGCGGTCGCATTGTGGATGGGTGACCGCTAGTGGCAAAATTTCATGGACGCTTCCATGCTTCGGAGGACACGTAAAGCCGTCGGTCCCGGTTGTTTTCAATTGTGGAAACAGTCGTTAAGCCTTGTCGAAGACCTTCGGGTGGCTTGAGAACATTCGACACTAACCCCTCCACCAATCCGCATTGGAGCAGCGTGGAGGAGTATGCTCTAGACCTCCCGCAGCTATGTCTGTGCCCAGCAGTGGAACGTCTATGGGTTGCAGCAAGGGTGCTTTAATGACCTCTTTGTTTGTGCATGTTAAGAGCACGTTGATGAAAGCAATTTACCACGATAAATAAGTTCAGCTCATCCACCGTCCAGCTTCCCACTCCCACCACACCTATGTCATATCCCACTGAGGTGGCTCGTATAAGGCCATAGTCTAAGACGCTCGGCATGCAGGTTTCCTCACGATGGTTTTACAATAACCTAGATAACTCATTGGTAGGTGCCGCGGAGATTTGAAACTCACTTAAATTTATATAGCCAATGTGTATCACAGAGTAGAAAATTTCGCTATTTTTGTAAATAAATTTTGCAAAGTTTGCCTATTTGGTCACGAACAAAAGAACATATTAAAATAATAATATGAGGATGAAACTGTTAAACAAACGAAGCGTTTAAACGCTCGTCTATACAATCCCTACGAACGCCGCATGTAAAGCAGAGTAGAGTCAGCGCACGTGGTACGGAATTCCGAACGATTCCTGGGAACTTGGACATGGATGGACCTTGAAACAGTAGATACCATTTATCATTTTAAACATTATTTGTTTTAGAAGTATATACTTTTAATTGTATCAGGCGTTACTTTGCGGAACTCCATTATTACAAACCAAGAATTAATCTGCTTTGCAAGAATCCGCGAACAAAAATGTATGGTGATGTATGTATACTTTTATGCACGCAGCACCTCCCTCTCTCCCACACAGGAAAACATGCACATGCGACAAATGAATACACACACCAACACGTGTTTCCCTAAGGGTAGGTAAGTTCTTACCCTTAGGGGTGTAGATACATTTCTTAAATAGATTTTGTTTTAAATTTGGAAATTCCAAAAAGCATAGATCAAGGATGTCTGCTTTAGAAGACGAAGTACCTAAAATTTCATCAGATGTCTCCGTTTGGTAAAAACCGCCGATTTGCCTTTTACCCTTTAAATATTTTACTTACATATTACCCGGACTGCCGAGCCACGGACTCTCGGATTCGAATCCAGGCCGAGCCAGACACATATTTCACAAACAAATATTTGTATTCGGGTCATGTATCACACAGAAAATAACACAATTTAATATTGCTTTGTTTTCTGTGTGTATTTGCCTCCCTCAACTTGCCTACGCCTACCGCGGGGGTGTGTAGCGTTTATTTCTAATTCCCATTCGAACGGATTCGAGTACGTTCCATGGCATCAGTTGTAAGTAAAATCTGATCGAGAGAAAGTTCAACAGTTCTACGTTGCAGTTGGCTGCTTATGGGTGGCACAAAGTATCTACTCCATTAAACAAACACCCATCAGATACACACAGTAGTTGATTACCCTAACTGGTCACCGCGGCCCTGCAGCCGACACCAGCCGCTGCAAGTGTTGCGAATGACGCGGACCCTTTACTTTGACCTGTGTGTGGTGCAAGGCATAAGAAAATAAGACTAATTTTCTTTAAAATACCAAGTAACACATTCTTACATAATAAATTAATAATAATGACCTAGGTCTACCTAACCCTTACAATTTTGAGAGGAGACTCATGCAAAATAGTGGGACATTGAAAGGTTTGTCGAACAGACGTTTTTAAAACAAAATGAACATTTTATGTTTTTATAACAGAACCATGGCCATGAACATTATATATTTTTTTATTATTTATTAAAATAAATGTTGACGTCAATGATACCCGCCTTCCGCTTATTAAAGAAGCACACCAAATTACAATCGATCATTTACATCACTACCAAGTTAAAACAATTCAACCTACTGTCGCCTTTCCTTAGAAACAATACGGTGCACAATGGTATGAACTATTTGCATTCGTAATTACTCCATACCAAACGCCCTAATTAGAAACGTTTGATGAGAGGGTGACGCAGAATCAATTATTTGAAGCTATTGTGATGTTTCGGTGGCCATATTAATTCTTGCTTTGGGGTTGGTAGTATCGGCGGAGGAGGGTTTGAATGACAAATAGTGTTACCTATTTGGCTTCTGTGGCTACTTCTACCCTGGAAACGAAAATGTTCTATAATTCTGTAAAGTATTTAAAGATTTCTGATATTCCGGCTATATGTGTGTGAGTCTTGTTCAATGTTCGTCACAGATGTCAAGATACGAACCTACCTTCAATATCAAGCTGGACGCATGACTAAAATAACTTTTAGATTTTCAAATATAAAAGTAAAATGAGATAGCATTATCTCATAGAATGCTGTGCTCTGCCATAGCACTGGTTTATTTGAGATTTTCCTTGGATATGCCACATACGTATTTAGGGGCATGTGGCATGATGGTGCAGCTGCATGCTCGTTTGCTGCTTAAGCCCATAGACGTCACGAACATTGCTGGGCTTAGGTCCACCACAGATAAATCTGCGGGAGATCCAGAGAATACTCCACCACGCTGCTCCAATGCGGATTGGTGGAGTGGTTAGTAAGCCATCCACCAACGGCCTAACGTGCCCTCTGAAGAACGATTGCGCCCACGAAATTTTGCCACAAGCGGTCACCCATAGACAAACCGACCGATCACCTTGGATCGACGCGGCGTTACTCGTTTACATAATCGTAAATATGTCTAGCTATACCTTTTCAGGGTACCTCGTAATCGTCCACAACTGAAATGTTTTAAACCTTCCGACCATTGAATCGTTTTTTTCCACTCCATCAATAAACATTCGCATCCTCTGCCACTGTCACGGCCACCCATCTCAAACGCACCAGATATAAATATTCATTTTTGCTACCCCAAGCCGGACGGACCCAGACGTCACTTCTCATTAACCAGTAGCAGGCTCGCGGATGACATATCCGGATCTATTCGCGCATTGTATAACCAGCGATATGCGTCAAACTATATAAAAGATTCTAGTGTTTACAACCACAAATATAGTGTAGATACAATATGCATAGGATACGGCTACGGCTGCAGGATACAACTCTTGGTTCTGGGGTGGACAATTCTTTCATTTTGGGGTGGTGACCTTTTACTATCATCATTCATTTCAATCAGCTTCATCATGGCAATATGTATAGTAATCCATTACTGGCCCAGTACTGAAGCCACGTATTTCCTAAGAATCAGAAGAGCATAACCGTAATCTATACTAATACTAGCTTTTGCCCGCGGCTCCGCCCGCGTGGTCAAAGGGAATTAACAATGACTTTTTTATCATACATGACACATCTGTGGTACACCAGTCTGTTCTGTGTCCATTACTGTGTCTATTGATAAATATTCTGTCGTATCTCCTGCTACTTCACTCAATATGTGTGAATTTATTTTGTTTACAATATCGTTTTTAGGTGCTAGAATCCCCCGTTGACATAGATATTGATCTTCATATATATTGTTTTGTAAACCTGGGTAAACACTTGCAATCAGTTCTGAATTACTCTGTACTAAGTTACAAAAAATTTCCGTTAGTGTCACACAGCCCTCGGCATCAGTTTCCAGAAATGCCCATCTCCAATTTTCAAGAGTGTTTCAGCATAGTTTCCAGCATTCATGTTATTGTACAGATGCACCCTCATATTTGTTGTGAGACTGATTTTTTTCTTAGAGTTCCATAGAGTAGACGACTTATGTTATTATTATTTTAAGCCAAAACAA
This sequence comes from Carterocephalus palaemon, assembly GCA_944567765.1. Taxonomy (NCBI): domain Eukaryota; kingdom Metazoa; phylum Arthropoda; class Insecta; order Lepidoptera; family Hesperiidae; genus Carterocephalus; species Carterocephalus palaemon. Next base: position 3,112,293 of record OX155643.1, on the reverse strand, counting down.
CAACAGTCGACAAAACCAATTCAATAAGCGAACCAAAACTAAAATCAAAGCGTATGTCCTTTACCATATTAATTTTAAACCAAAACAACCATTTATCCAGCGCGAATTCAAAATTCAATTCAATTTATTTGTTGCCTATGACTTAATTAATTTATATGTATCATTTGTTAGCGTGATTCAAAACTCGCAAATGAATTTTACTAACGCCATCTATTAACAACAACCGGAACTAAATATCTAGCAAATAACAAAACATCGATATCTTCCCATGGGGATGTTTTACCGGGGTAAAAAGTAGCCTACGTCACTCTCCACCCTCCTCACTATCTCCACACACAAAAACCATACCATTTAATAGCTTCGTTGCGACGTGAAAGCCGGATAAACAAACAAATAAATAAATAAACAAACACACTTTCACATTTATAATATTAGTATGGATTATAAAGAGGAAACATCTAATTTTGTTTGTAATGTTTTCACACAAAAACTGCGGGACCGATTTAAAAAATTCTTTCACCATTGGAAAGCTGAATCTTCACTGAGTGACATAGGCTATATGATATTACTAGGTGTAAACGCAACTATTGTTATGTCTAATTCCACGCGAGTGAAGTTGCGGGCGTCCACTTGTAGTATTTACTAATACCTTTTCTGTACACATCAGTTTCTTCATATTACTTCATTCTTTTCATCATTTTTATCTTTGTTTATTTCTTATATTGATATACATACTTTATATGTTTCTTTACCATTTTATGGTAATTTATTTGGCTGTAATTGAATTGTAAATTAGTTAGTATTTATAGATGTCCTTTTACTTGTTAATTAGTTTTGGTTATGTATTCTAAATCTTATGTACTTACTATTAAATTTTTATGTAATTCTCACTTGTAGGATGTTTGTAACTTTAAATATTATTTTGTAACATCCTTATATAACTTTCTCTTTAGTTTGTGGTGATTTCTATTTATTTTCTTGGAACATTTAATATTGTGATTTGTATTTCATACATGACTTAAGTCAATGTGTAATGTCTTATTATAGCTTATAAATTTAGGAATTGCCATAGATTATGTTATTTTCTTGTTATCTCATAGATATATCATATAAAATTTAGCTGTTTTGTATTAGGCCATATAGGAATTCAAATTCAAATTTAAATTAAAAATGGAAGAATGCTGTGTGGAACATGATCGAGATCATTCTACAGAGGGCTATTCTAGAGAGACGATTCTAGAGAGAAATCACTCTTAAGTGAAGAAAAGTGGATTTACTTCTTTTGGCTTGCTAAATCTGATTTAAAGGAAGATATCTGATACGGAGTGTTTTTCAGAGCTTCCGGGACCTGCTGAACGGTCCTGTGCTGAATACTTCGTGCGTGAGCTGCCGAGACCTGCTGAACGGTCTCGTGTTGATATACTTCGTGCGTGGTTTGTGCGCTGTTTGCACGCCCGCACCTCACCGCCCTGCCGTTCGCTGCTCAACCAAGGAGAGCGTGTTGCAGTGCCGCTGCTTGCACGGCCGTGCATCGGAGCTTCTGAACGTCTGTGTCTGTGCCTTCCCTTAAGTGACTCTTTATTACTAAATTTATATCTTCCACTACAAATCTTATAACCACCGAGTGAGTAATAATATACATCCTCTTTATTTAAAATTCTTATCATTTACTTTCCTTTAGCTTTTCTCTCACTTATAACACTACAGTTTTACATTCCTTTAAGCTCTTTGTCTTACTTATAACACTACAGTTTGGCGCCCACGTAAAATCCTTTTCTAAATTCCAAATTAACACTTACACAAGTGCAACCCCGTTTGGCTTATTTATTTTCAATTTTAACGACCCTCGAGATTCTCCCTCTAATTACTTACTTGGTGGTTAGTCTACAATTAGGTAGGATAGAATAATGTATTTTTGTAACTTATTTATTATATTTTACTTTTTATTACTTTAATTCTAATTATAATATTTATTCATTCATTCTTTCATCTTATACTATGCTTGTTTCTTCATCATTGAACTTCGAATTTTGGATTTACTTCGAAGTTCATTCTTTAAACTTAGCTTTTAAGCTGTATAGGTTCTCTAAATATCTTGAGAGTAGTTATCTTCTATTCTGGAAGAGAAATAACTTTCATTAACTAAGTTAGTACTAAACTTGGTTTCTTTTCTTTTAGTTCTTAATTTTTATAATCTTAACTTTCTTTGTCAGAACTACTTATTCTGATTCTTACTTATAACCGTCTTGGTTATTTCTTACAGAGCGGTTTACGACTCTTTAAAAAAGCCTATAAGTACGAGCGGATCGTGACTCGTTAAACGAAGCCTTCACTAATAAATCTCGTATTCGAGTTCTGGGTTTTCAACGTTGAGCGGATGACAACTCCTAAAAGAAGCCTTAAAGTCATTGTCTAGTGTTACCTTTGGAGTAGGCGTCATTGAATGTGAACCCTAGCCCCTAACTTTGCAAGATTGATGTATGAAAGCGGAAGGTATGGACAGTATAATGGATGTGTAAGGTAATCACTATTTTTTAATTCAAAATTTTTTTGTAACAGCCAAAAAAATTACTTGGGCGGGGGAAATATATGTAGTATTTACTAATACCTTTTCTGTACACATCAGTTTCTTCATATTACTTCATTCTTTTCATCATTTTTATCTTTGTTTATTTCTTATATTGATATACATACTTTATATGTTTCTTTACCATTTTATGGTAATTTATTTGGCTGTAATTGAATTGTAAATTAGTTAGTATTTATAGATGTCCTTTTACTTGTTAATTAGTTTTGGTTATGTATTCTAAATCTTATGTACTTACTATTAAATTTTTATGTAATTCTCACTTGTAGGATGTTTGTAACTTTAAATATTATTTTGTAACATCCTTATATAACTTTCTCTTTAGTTTGTGGTGATTTCTATTTATTTTCTTGGAACATTTAATATTGTGATTTGTATTTCATACATGACTTAAGTCAATGTGTAATGTCTTATTATAGCTTATAAATTTAGGAATTGCCATAGATTATGTTATTTTCTTGTTATCTCATAGATATATCATATAAAATTTAGCTGTTTTGTATTAGGCCATATAGGAATTCAAATTCAAATTTAAATTAAAAATGGAAGAATGCTGTGTGGAACATGATCGAGATCATTCTACAGAGGGCTATTCTAGAGAGACGATTCTAGAGAGAAATCACTCTTAAGTGAAGAAAAGTGGATTTACTTCTTTTGGCTTGCTAAATCTGATTTAAAGGAAGATATCTGATACGGAGTGTTTTTCAGAGCTTCCGGGACCTGCTGAACGGTCCTGTGCTGAATACTTCGTGCGTGAGCTGCCGAGACCTGCTGAACGGTCTCGTGTTGATATACTTCGTGCGTGGTTTGTGCGCTGTTTGCACGCCCGCACCTCACCGCCCTGCCGTTCGCTGCTCAACCAAGGAGAGCGTGTTGCAGTGCCGCTGCTTGCACGGCCGTGCATCGGAGCTTCTGAACGTCTGTGTCTGTGCCTTCCCTTAAGTGACTCTTTATTACTAAATTTATATCTTCCACTACAAATCTTATAACCACCGAGTGAGTAATAATATACATCCTCTTTATTTAAAATTCTTATCATTTACTTTCCTTTAGCTTTTCTCTCACTTATAACACTACAGTTTTACATTCCTTTAGCTTATCTCTCTCTTATATCACTACACACTATCTCTAATACGGGTACTTTCAAGTAATCATACAATCTTGAGCAAATTATATAAACTCCGTGCAATTTTTCATAGATTTTATTCTTCACCCATACTCTTCTTACTCATAACTTTCTTAGTAACGTATGATACTTCTGTGATGTGAATTAAATTTGATCTGGGTTCGTCTCCTGGTACAAATCTAGTAGGTAGGTACATTGAAGGGATAGTGATTTGGTAGTCTATTTATGATTTAATTTTTTAATTTATATGCAGGTGCTTGCAATTATTGTTTACTTCTTTCATATAATCACTGCAATATTATTAAGTTCAGACATATTTTCAGACTTCTGACCGACTATTTTTGTCACTAGCAATAAAAATCTACTTACTCGTTACTCGTCCGTAGTCAGGACACTGCCTTGCAGCGCCCTACCATCTGTTTGTAATGACGGCAGCGGCGCGTGCCTGCAGCGTGCACGATGTACGGTTAACCACTTGTAAACGAGTGCTGAGTACTGTTGCAGTAGCCGTGACGGATGGTGTTTAAATCATTGCTTGTACAACCCATTAGACAATTTTGTGGCGCGCAGCAAGTCTTGCGGACTCTGGACAGGCATAATTTTACCAACATAATTTAATGTGAATCAATCAGATTTCCTAAACGAAGAGTTCGGATCTTCAATTCAGTTCAAGAGCTAACAATCTACAAGACAGCAGACAAAAACAATTCCGATCATTGTTGGTCACCATCATGGTTCAATCTTTCCACACTAAAGCAGCTTGGAGTACGAGAGAAAGCTTTTTAATTTCTGAGACTTCTACCTTGATGTAAACCACTCCCTATGACTTGCAGCCTCACTCTCTTTTTATGGGTTCGTTACGTAAATAAGGGTTTACAATTTAAAATCGGGTGACTTACTAAAATTTACTGGTAAATATGATACCAGTATGCTGAATCTTCTTCATCTTTAAATAATTTTGACTTTTCATGTGAGTTCGAGGTTGCAGTTTCATGGTAATTTTGGCAGATATAACTAAGGAAAAATCGATAATCATTGCATAAGCAAAACACATGCTGTCAATCAAATACAAAAATTAAAAATACTTATAATGTAAGATATACAACAACGCCATTAGGATTCTAGCGCCACTAGACGGTTCTAGGGTGAAGCTACCGTTCACCGTACACTTTTGTTAACGCTCCCGAGTCTACGACATCATGAAATCGTAATGAAAAATATTCCTAAAGAGCGCCTCTTTCATAATACAGACGTAGCTGAATTTTGAGCATAATATCTTTTGTGCGACTCAAAAGGAACATGGAAACAGTATTATGCGAAGCGATATTTGGTAAGTTTTCGGAATTATTCGCGTGGAATTGGTTCCTAAGAAGCTTTGATGCTGGAATGTATTTTTATTCCACTTTTACTTGTTATTTTTATTTGAATTTTGTATACACTGCTTAATAGAGCCGTCTCCCTGGCGCTATCAAGTAAGGAGTTTTCGTCGATAATAGATTTTCTTCTTTTTTCTATTTATTCATGTGTAGCTGTTCCAGTAGTCCAGTCGGGTAAGTCCAAATTCGACAAAAAGGTTGCTCAAGGAATCCAGATCCGGTGGGCAGCGTTCGGGAAGTTACGACACATCTTCACTAAAAAGATGAAGGTGTGTATTTCTCAACGGGACCGGATTCAGAATGTTGAAGTCCGTAGACGAACGTAGGTTACCGATATAGCTCGAAGGATCAGTGAACTGAAGTGGCAATGGGCAGGCGCATGGCATGGCGCTCGATGGATTGATAACGATTGGATATGAAATGTTCTCTAGTCAAATGAAAATGAAGTATTGGCCACCCTAGGACGAGGTGGACAGATGACCTGAAGAAGACTGCGGGAAACCGTTGGATTCTGAGGGCGCAGGATCGGGAGGAGTGGCGTTGATTGAGTGACGCCTTTGTGGACAGTGGACCCCAAAAGGATGGATGGATGGAGTTGTTCAAACAATGGCTATGTACAAGTTTTTTTAATATTTCAACAAAGATCTGTTGATCGATCTGTTTTACCCACTTATTGATCTCCTCAATCTTTCTCTGAAGTAAAAAGGCTGCATTAAAACAGGCTGCATAAAACATAAACCAATTTCAACAAAGTGAAAGAGTGAGCTCCTTACTTTTCAACGGTGCACTAAAGAGGATGTCTCTGATCTATTGATTTGCTCTCCAGACATTCAGATAACACCGATGCATCTTTCATCATCTTCATAAAGAATATTTTAAGCCAGACAATACAGAGTGCTCTCATTCGCTAAGACCTCTCAGAAATAACGATAACATACACGTCGAAAGGAAAGTGCACCCTCACAACGTTTAGTCTTAAACAAATGATCGCTTTTCCGTTTCCATCGGGCATTCGTGTCGTTGCCACGGCAACAGATTCTTAACCTACCCCACCCTGGGAAATCTAATAAAAATATCCGAATACCAATTCCACATTGCCAACACGTCAAACTCTATTGTGTTGCGGATAAATGTTATTTTGCAGTAAATAAATTGACTTGAATCTTATAGTTTTTAGAATAAATAAACCTGTAAACAGTATTCCGCCCTTGCTTATTTAGAAATGCAATATTTTGCTCCTCAAAGGGAAACTTGAGTTCTTTTCAAATAAATATCAAGATACCGTATCATTTTCTTTCAGGGTAAAACTGATCGTAGAGTATCTGTTTAGATAACAGTGTCTTTATTTTATTGGACACTCTTTGGTGCAATTGTTGGTGATATAAGTAGACCTAGTGTATAAAATTGTAAATATTTGAATGTATGGCATCTTGGGACCTTTTTTTAAAACAAAAAAAGTCCTTAAAATGGTACCCAAACTTCGTGGGTGCGACGCCGGTTTATGTGGTACTCCCACCCACTAAAACCCGCTCGGTGGCTTACCTCGGCGGTATAGGAGGGCTCCGGATCTCTTTAAGAAGACCTCCAGCGCTGCACCCAACACAGGCTCTCCCCGGTCTTTGACTTTGAGCCAACCAACTCTACACTAAGGTATATAACAATAATGAAATAAAAAAATGAAAGTAAATAAAATAACAACATCGTTTAAAAAATCTAAAAAACCCTTGTGTTGGTAACCAAACTAAAATTAAGATATTTTTTGAATTATTGCTTTGTCATTGGACTTTAATAAGTGAGCAAAGTTTCAAATTAATCCAACGTTTCGAAGTAGGCGAAAATCACGTTCAAAGATTCCGTTATAAACATACATAGATACCTACATACCAAGCTAACAAAAGCGTGTTAATTACATAGTAACACTGGTGCCAGCGGTCATAGGCTACGTATGTCAGTCTCCAACTTTTAAAAATTGAGGCCTTTAATATATAATATTCAAGTATCTATGTTAGTTCACACATTTCAATACAGAACAAAAGCAAGGTGGATCCTCCACTAAGCTTGCAGTAGTCCGTAGCGTTAACAGATCAGGCCAAAATCCCACTAGGCCACTAATAGGTTGTAAGTTGCGAACAGAATGGTACTGCTGAGGTGGCGATTCCCTCCCTAATGATCGAAGTTAAGAAACTGCCGTTCGATGCGTGTCAGCGACTTCCTTTTGATCAAAAATTTTGTGTAGTCATGCAAATGTTTTTTAATGTTCTTGCTAAAGATCTTTATAATGTTTTTGTGTGATCATCATTCAAAAACTTTACTCTTTCATAATTTCTGGACAGGTCTCCTCTAGGAATGGGAATGGTATAGGGCATAACAATGGCCAACGACGGATTGTATGACTTTACATGCCTTCGAGATCATTACAGAGAAGTCAGGCATTCAGGTTTTCTTGAATTGTTTTTCTTTACCGTTACAACAGGTGACATATAACTATTAATGACAGTTAATATTAATGTTAGACATATTAATTACGGTTTGAGAAAAAATTGTAGGCCCAGCAAACCATGCAAAAATACTTTAATTATTACAAAACCATTCAGTTTCCCAGAGTAACGTCCAAAATATCAATTAAATTACCAAATGTCGCCCGAACAGCTTTCAGGCGTTTCCTTCATAAATCACGAACAAAATCGATTAATGGGATATTTGAATACACGGCTCTTGAAAACACCTGGTGCAATTTATGAAATTTAATTTCGTACGTGTCGATAATGGTTGTGTTTACCCTACGCTCCAGTTTTGAGTTTTGGAATCATAATGTTTTAGAAAATTGAAATCTGAGTTTGAAACATAATATTATACATATTAAAAATATCGTAAAGGTTCTTCTATTAATTATTAGACATCTTAATAATTAATAACAAAATCAAGAAAAAATTGCAAATGTGCATGTTACTCAATAAAGTAGGCTATGCAATATCGATTGGGCATTTTTATTACTACCATAAACATATTGGAGGCGGCCCGTGGCAGACATGTTTGGACCACATCCAAAATGTATTGCCCATACGTCCTCTCAACAAAATATAAATATTGGACCATTTTTATTACACGATACTCGCTGCTGTTCGAGTTATTGGAATACCGCATCAACCAATACTTTCAGCTTTTTGGTGCTTTACATTTTTGATGCTAGAAAATATATTACTGTGTTTAAAACACAGACCCGTTAGAACTGCGTATTAAAAAGCAATAGATGACAACTGAAGGACCTTATTGAGGTGTTGTACGAGTATACCTACTACATGATAAACTTGATAGGATACAAAAGATGACGCTTTGAAATTTCTGAATTATGCTTACCTAAAAATCATACGAATTATTTTATTCAGCAATCCACATAATACACACACACTTAAAAATAATACTACGTTAAATACTTTTAAACACAGACCTAACTATCGTACTCGTAGTATTGAATATTTTCACTTATTAAGTTTTATAGGACGCCGAGATTCACGTTTCTTTTCCCATTTTCCAGTAAAAGAAATGTTTGCTATACTTTTTCCAAGTACTTTCTTGTAATTTCCTTTTCACGTTTTCAATAAAAGAAGATGGGTCCAAAGAGGGATATAATTGAGCGGAGGAGGGATTAATTGGATAAAGGTCACTGTGACCGGTCACGTGTAAAATTGAACGGGAACTCATTAAAAGACTAAATAATCCCGAGTTTTCTTCTTAAACTTGTACTTGTTTTTGAAATAAGTACTCATTGAATACTAAGAAGGCGATTTTTGTACACCAATCAAGAAACTCTGAAGGTAATTAAAAAGAAAAAGGGACGTACATTTGAGGACATTTTGACACATTGCAGATTATTGAAGAAAGTAGAGAAAAAAAATGACTTACTTTGACTGAGCCTACTACTGCATGAGAGATTTCATACTAAACGACTCTACTGAGCCATACAAACCTTGCTACCTTCATACTATGAATTTTTTTTAATACCTTGATGATAAATGGAAGTGTATTTCGGTGTGATCTTAAAAACGGCAAGAGTATTTAAAATTAAAATCTAGGACGCCTAGCAAATCAAAACAGGCATTTGCCTTCATTAAACAAGACTTTGATAATACCTTGTACACTGCATTGCATAGTAAATAACCGTCTTGGAATAAAAGTTTTTTCTTAATAGCACGGACTACATTACTAAAAAAAATACTAGTGAGTATTAGATTAGCACAAGAATCCATAAAGCTCTCTGAACTCTTCTCTTACTCAGAGTGGTATCTAGGTTGAATTCTAAGCGGCTCACAAATATGACTTTTCTAAGATATTCTGTGTTTTATGAATATAAACGCACACCGTAAATGAAAACATAACGTATTGTATGTAAAGGTAGGGAGGGATCGTTCGTTTAGCTGTCGCAAAAGCGACTACGGTCCTGGGTTCGATCCCTGAGTCGGGTAACAACTGTTGGGATTTTCTAACTTAAGCAGCAGCTCGGAATACACATTTGTGTCCGGTGTATGGCAAAAGGCTCACTACCTATTACATGGGACATAACTGATGAGTTAGTGTAATACAACACATTTCTTTCTACCCCTTCGGAGAAATACAGGCGTGATGTTATGTGGAGGAAAACATCGTGAGTCTTAGAGAAAACCTTTCTGCCTGAGAGTCCTTCATAATGTTCTCGAAGGCATGTGAAGTCTTTCAAATCGTACGGATTAAAAGCCCAGCGTGGTGGATTATACCCCCATTCCAAGAGGATGATCCAAGCTCTTAATAGAGATACGAAAATATGGTGGTGGTAACAAAAATGTCAGGCGATAGAGACCTTTGCGTGCTGTGATCACCAAAAAAACTGCTCTCACCAACTGGCACTGGCTCGCAACTAATTACAGAGCTTACATCGATGGAAACTGCTGCAGTTCTTATTAAAAATTATGAAACCTTACCAACTTTATACTTCTGCAGCACACGAGTGTACAGTAAGCCGACTGTGTTGACATTGCCGTAATCCTCGGCTACAGCGCAATATATTTCTTTGGGCCGAGTTTAATATTTGGATTCATCCAGCTCTGAATACACGGGTGGACTTGCGACTTAATAACTGTGTATTTGTGGAGGATTTTGCGACAAATCGGCATTTTATTGATTCGCGTGAATGGCGGTTGGATTAGGATCGTACGAGTATCGTAGGTGGAGATATTCAACTGAATGCGTTTTCCGATCTAATATTGAGATTGTATAACTTGGTCATTTTGTGTTTTATCAGAAACCTTTGGGAGTTAACTAGGAGTCCAGGGAAACTGCTATTTTGCATCATTTTATGGAATAAGTATAAATATGGAAATAAGGAAATCCATCCATCAGCCTTTTAAAGTCCATTGCTGTACCTAGGCCTCCTTCAATCGTTGTCAATAAGCGAATATTAAATAATAAATAAAATATACACCAATCCGCATAGCAGCAACGTGCTCTGAGTAGGCTCTAGACCTCCCGCAGCTGTGGCTGTAAGAGACCATGCCCAACAGTGGGACGTCTTTGATAAAGCTTACACGTACACGGGATTATCGATTTTATTATTATGGAAATGCTAAGGCTTTAGCATCCTTATGAACGTACTTTTGGGTTCCATCGAATCTCATGTTAACTCGATTTCATTGAGAGAACATGGTTTGCGCGGACGTGAGCGCGTTTCGCAAGCGGAACAAATGTGTGAGGCCCTCTCAAACCCTCGACATTTGTAGAGAACACACGGATTTTGTGTTTATTCACGCCTGTTCTATGCGCGCCCTAGTTTTGCTCATCTATTGTGATCTTTTATTCACACATCACGACATTCATATCGTCTCGCTAAAAATACTCGCTAGTATACGTTCTATTCACGATGATTCCCAACTCATGTATTGTACAGAATCTATTTTTATGCAAAAGGTTGTGTAGGATGATATGATGTAGTCCCTACATCGAGTCAGTACGGAATAATAGAAGAAGTACTGTTAATTTTGTTCCTTTTAATGATATAAATTAGCAAACATTGAAGAATACTTGAAAGGCTCAAATAGGGCCTAATATGGTTAGGACAGTTAGCAGACTAGTTAGGGGCTGGGACTATTCTATTAGTGACAGTTAGTACAATAAGTTGGTTTAATGTATTAATACTAGTCCAGTCAGTTAATGCTTTTAAGAGTCTCGTTCTAAGTCAATCACAGATTCGATACTACTTGTGGACTAGGACGGTCGCCTGTAGAGAAATCTCGACCAGAAACCATACGTTTCCAAAAAGAACACAATTATTTTGAAAAAAATTACCACACAGTAGAAATATATAGGTTCCTTAGACTCTATTATCAAAAAAAAACAATCAATAGATTTTGACAAAAAAACCAGAAGAACATTTTTACAGCTTCGTTGTCAAAACGTATTCCTAAGTAACAGAATAAAAATGTTGCAATGATATAGTTCGCTTGCTGATTACTCTAATTGCCGAGTTCCCCGGTATCGTTCCTGAGTGATATGTTCCTCACGAAGGCTGTGATCAGACCGAGCGCCTCTGCAGGCTTATCCATCGGTACCATGTGGCCGGCGCCGCGGACCATCACCTCTAGCAGATTCCTGCCACTTTTGAAATACCTGAGGAGTATTCGTCATTATCAAATACAAAATCTTTATTCATATTATATTTAAATCGTTTTTTGAATGAATAAAGTGTACAGGGTGGTTATTAATACATATTACGCTTATTCTAATATTACGAGTATGTGCTGTACAAATATGAAATGTTTGTGATTCAAACCCTATTTTGTAGATTAGCTTCCACTGTGTTTATTAGAGGTGCGGCTTCAATTTCTTCATTGTAATTTACATTAGTGATGGTCTCAGGTGCAATAATATCACCTTCCAAATTATTGATAACCACAGAACAACAGTCCAACACAACCAAATAATTTGGAGTTCGAGCTCTAATTTCATTGAATATCACCAACTAAAGACTATTTCGAATTGTAGATTATTTGTTGAAATAGACAATGCCATTTGATGGGATGTGGTCACTACCGCCTAAAATTCGTCTGTTATTGAAATAATCAGTAAGACTATAAAGAACAACTAGCACTCAGCTGTTGGAAATGCCACAAGTTTTATATGTTTTTATAATTACTCTGTTTATAGATTTTAGATTTTCAAAAGGGTTCTTTGAAGGTAGCAAGCCTTGTCATGAAAAAAACTCATTTTCTGAAATTCCTTCTTTATCGTTCAGTAGAAAAGAAACTTATTACGAACATATTGAACTTACCCGGCAAGTGTTTTATAGTGGTACCAAGGAGACCTGTTCGCTGTCTTATATTCCTCTGCTCCAGAGTAGTTCAAGGAGTTGTAAGTGTTGACTGAGGCAGGGTAAGGCACCACTGTATCCAGGTTGCCACTGGAATTTCAGTAGATAAAATATGCATAATTTTTGAAAGATTAATTAGTAAAAATAATTAAAGGCCTTCAATTGAGAAGTTTAAATTTATACAGCAGAATGCATTGCTGGAGTATACACGAGTACCTCCTGATGCAATAAAGTTTTTGATCACATGCTATGGCTGAAGGAAAACTGTATGCTTGAGGGTTCTTCATAATAATTTGATGTTATTTTTCGCAATGTTCTGTGCAAGGCAGCGGCATGCAAGTCGATAATAGGGGTTGAAGATTGCTCTAAATGACGACGTAGCCAGTTTTCTTGAGGTACATTCAAGTAGGTCATTGACGAATAAAATTTAACTTTACCTGTACACTAGAACTCTATAGTTGTCTAGAAGTTCCTCAAGCCACGGCTTTGCGCTGTTCATGAAATCGTATTGCAAGTACTTTCCTACTGGGTTATATGTTGCAAAATTTGTGTAGCCGACATGTAACGAGCGCCGTAACTCGCGTCTCGTAACAAAATCTGCAAATGGCGACTCGAACTGACCATCCGACAAGTAGTTATATGGGTTTGGCAAACTTGTAACTGAATTGAATTCACCTAGTAGTCTTTCATCATACTGAAAAGAAATGAATTACATGACAGTTAGTTATTTTCTTTCTTTGTAAACTTAAGGTATTTTTATGGGAAAGACCCGTTATAAGAAATAACTGACTTGAAAAGCTTCCAACATATTTCCTTTAGTTATTGCATCGGTGATATCTGTTTCCATGGCCTTAAGATGGTCTGCTGTTTTATCATCCACCAGGCCGACTTCACGTGCAAAATAGCTGAGCCTTTGTAGAGTGATTGGATCGGTGAAACCGTTACCGATTGCCATTCCCTGTAATATAATCTCTCATATACATAATCCTATATGCAAAAGTAGAAAAGACGACGATTGATGTATAATTCTTATACCACATAAAAGTGAGTAGGTAACTATCTATTCTTTGTTAATTCACGTATAACGTTTATATCAATGGCTGCGTGGCGCAGCCATTGATTTATGAAGTACTAGTGGACGCCCGCAGCTTCGCTCGCGTAAAATTAGACCCATTTACGATCGATTCCGATCGATTCCGATCGATTACGTTCGGGTTGCCCACTTGAATTCTAAAACGGCAAAATTTCATACTAACTTTGCACCCCCGTTTTACCCCCTTAGGGGGTGAATATTCAAAAATCCTTTCTTAGTGCTCCCCTACGTTATAAAAGGAACCCCTGTGCAAAATTTCAAGTTTCCAGCCCTTATAGTTTAGGCCCTGCGTTGATATGTCAGTCAGTCAGTCAGTCAGTCAGTCAGTCAGTCAGTCAGTCAGTCACCTTCTCCTTTTATATATATAGATGAAAGAGGTTGATATGTACAGTATTTACAGTTCGCAAATTATTTTATTATTAAGAAGTACCTACGTAGTGTTTATAAAGGGTCAGCTGTTCAGTTATACATAGATAAACGATTATACTTGAACCTTCTTATTCATAAAGTCTATTTTAATGCTCTTTTTTCAATTAAAGACACACCAACAAGAAAGCTTTTATCCAAATATTATTAACTGACCTGAAAATTTATTGGTTCCCCTTTGCCTTTATTCCAATGAATCTGTATACCTAGTGATGGTATGTGCTTGCCAGCATACGATTCTCCTGCTATGAACAAAGGTGCTTTACGCAATTCTGGAAATATTGTCAAAAATTGCTGCAACGCTGTATACAAATTTTCACCGATCTGAAATGTGATTTACAAAATTATTCTAACAAGAGACAAGTAAAAATTGGATGTCCTAAAAGCATGTTTAATAAATCAAATAAAGAAGTATTGTAAAACTCCCAGAAAACCAAATGAAGATGAAGAAGAAGAATATATAAGGTTAAGGATAATAAGCCAAATAGTCAATCTCAACGTGCAGGTAAATAAGGTAAATAAGATTGATACCGTTGTTTGATTTGTAGCGTAACCCTCGTCATCAGTGAAACTGAACCCAGTACCAACTGGATTGTCAATAAAGAGAAGAGAATAATTTCTTCCCCAAGAATACTTATTTACTGTAAAAGGAAATTTACCAGTCAAAATCTATACAGATGAATGGAACATAGATTTTGTAATAGGTCTTGAAAGTATACCTTCTATAGTAAGCCAATCGATAGTCACAAAAGGTCCTATTTCCATGAACAATCCATACAAGGAAGTAACACCTGGACCTCCCTGGAGCCAAATAATGAATGGAGTCTCCTCAACAGATTTACTTTCATCTGCCACGGGGAAATACCAAAACCATAGGTTCCCATTATACTTCTTATTCACCTGAACATAACAATTTCATTGTGATGCTTGGACTTGCTGATTAACAAATTTACTAGAAAAAAGTTGCTATATTTGAAATGTTTAGTTGAGGAACTAGTCGTGTAACGAGGTAATGTTTTTAACTCACATACAATTTAGCAACAAACCGTTAGATATCCAGCATAGCTTTCGATCCCTGGTACCAAGTACGTGTCGTCAACGCGAGCCGCTTTTCTTGCTTCCAATAATTTATGTTTTTCTATAAAGGGCGTCAAAAATAATGGTTCACCAACATACGATGAAGCATCTATTTGATCACGATTCCACGTTTCGTTCGGTGTTGAGAAGTTCCATGGCAAATACTTCGTTTCCAATTGCTTAGTATACGCGTATTGTGTTGTACTGTAATTTTATCCATGAATAGTGGGGCAAGATTGCGTGAACCAAAAAAAAACTGTAGAGTTGCAAAAGAAAGTTTAACTCTAATAAAAACGTTTCAATTAAGTACTTACGTAACAAGAAAAAATATCTTCCAATTCATGTTTACAAATTTCTTTTACAGTATGATGAAAATTTCAATGAAAACGCTGACTTGAAAACATAGATAAAGTAAGAGTGGGCTTATGAAATTGTAAGTTAAAGCAAATTTAAACTAATCATTGGTTTGCGTAGCAAACAGTTATAGTATTATTATCAAACTAAAAGAAATTCCATAAAACTTATAAAAATGTAGGGTTCCGAAAGTGTGTTCTAGGTACGCATAGTAAATAATAAATAATATACTGTAAAAAAAATTTTTTTTTAAAAAGCTTTTATAACTTGACCTTGAAACCTAATCGTGGTCAAAGTTCATTACAAGACTTTACCACAAGTGCAAACACGACTATGATACGATATTCCATCATGAAGTTCCAGTTAATATCTTCCGACTCCATCATCAGATCAGTTCGACAGTACCATATTATTGCATTGTCATCGGAACCTAATATGTGTGCCAAATTTCAGCTCGATAGCTTCAGTGGAAGTGGGTGAAATATTGATTGCAAGATTCCAGGACATACATACATACATACATACATACATACGAGTGAAGTTAAATAAAAGCTTTTAAAATGGTGTCAGGTTCGACCTTCGATTGGGTTTTCTAACTTGAAATGCCTACTCGGAGTCTATAGATTTGTGCCCAGTGTTTGGAAATAAGCTCACCACCATCACCTAACCATAAAGTGAAAACTTACATAAGACTGGAGAAAAGTGGGTGTACTTACACACCTCTGCCTACCAAGGGGTATTTCTCCGAAAGGTCGGAGAAATATCGGCCTGATGTAATGTTATGTTATGACAGTCAACGTTTAGTGAAATTTTACATGAAGGAGTATCTATAATAATATTATAAAGAGGAAAGATTTGTTTGTAATGTTTTCACACAAAAACTACTGGACCGATTTCAAAAATTCTTTCACCGTTAGAAAACTGCATCTTCACTGAGTGACATAGGCTATATAATATTACAAGGTGTAAACGAAACTAATTTAATGTCTAATTCCACGAGAGCGAAGCTGCGGGCGTCCACTAGTAAAAAATAAAGAAAGACTATTAGCGTTCTGCTAATAGTCTTTCTTTATTTTTTAACTAATTATTCCAGCACGCGTAGTTTAAAAAATGTCGTATGATAAGATAAAATAAACATTTGTAAAGCAATAATATTGTTTGGTATGCTGCTAAATATCATAGATATTTCTTTACGTTTTTAAGTATTATTCATTGTGGCCATCGTACATTTTGGTCCCTAAAAATGTATTGCTTTCCTTGGTGGTATATTATCCTGACTTTGCGTGAGTTTAAGAGGTATTAGGAACTAATATATAGATAATGTCCCCCGATGTTTCGTCTGTTCACGATATAAGTCACATTCATGTCGTATTACAATAGTCATTGTGACGATAGGTGTTTCCTACCAATATTATAAAAGTGAAAGTTTGGATTTTTGGATATTTAGATGTTTTGATGATTTGATGATTGGGTGTTTGTTACTCAATCACGAATAACTACTTAACGGATTTAAATGACATTGGCATATAGGTAGATGATGACCTAGATTAGCACATAGGATATACTTTTTATCCCAGACATATATCCCACCTTTCGGTTATGGAGCAGCGTGGTGGAGTATGCTCTAAACCTCCCACAACTGCAACTGTGAGAGAGTGTGTATAGAGCCATACTTAACGTTGTTTATGGGTTGCAGCTAAGGAAAATCTTTCATTAATATAAGTGGATTGATATAATAAATTAATTAAAAATCTATATAAATGCTCATGGTTATAATAAAATAGTTACAAAGTGTTAACTGGAATGGTCCCTACTAATTCATAAGGGCTTTATGCAACAGCACCCAACAGCGAATCAGCAGGACTCCTTACAAACTAGAGTTCTATTTTTGAATCGTTCGTCGAGCGTCGAGCGAAAAATGACTATTATCATATCACAATTTTACTGACGGAGAATATTATGCATTTTTGAATTGTTGATCACTCGAATGCAACGTGTGTTACACACTCGACTGGCGAGCGATATACTAAAATATTACGGTATTCTATTTAATATAAATGAATCGCAGACGAGCGATTAAGCCACGCGAGCGGTTCAAAAATAGCTCCCCTGATGCGGTATTTTATAAACATCATACATCGGGCGTCATTGCCACGACAGCGATATGGAAGATTGACGGACTACAACCTTGTGGAAAGTTTTGGTAAGGATAAAAAATTTAAAAGTGTGCGAGTCTTTTGTTACTGATTTCGGCCCAGCATGCGCTAAATTGACGTGTACGTCTTTTGATTACAGTTTCATAATTCAATACGTTTAATACTGCCCAAAAAAAGAAATTTTTACTAATACTACTCTACAATCCTTAATAATATATTAATAGGAATATGTATTTGTTGATTTGTCCTTCTTTTCATCCTCAACGGAATGATAGATCGGTATAATTGTTTGCAAAGTTGTTGTATACGGTCTATGTCATAAGCTACTTTCTATCCCGTAAAATTGCATGGTTCCCGCGAAATGGACACACGAAATATTTTTTTTAACCGATTTCGAAATAGAGGAGTTTCTTTGTTCGATTATTTGTATTTTTCATGAATTACATTTTAAACAGTCATACCGTTTTTATAAAATCACTAATCGAGCATTTCGAATACCCGTACTGCAATTCAATCTTGCTTGTTATAATTTTAGTTTATTCTATTATCCTACCTAATTACAATATGAGTATGGTGCAGGTTGAAGAAGGTAAATATCAATGAGTGTGTACTTTAAAATCCTTTATTATATATGTAATAACACATTAATTGTAGTTAACAATCATCCTGTGCCTCAAAATAATCACTGTAAGGACTTTTAAAATTATCACAGGTATGGTCCTTCCAAGGGGTTAAATCCAATTCCTCTATTTCATCGCAACTGCATATTTCATTTCTGTAACAAAAATTGTACATCTTTGTATTTGACAGAACTATGTTCAACATATAATGTCAAGGGTAAAAGTGGCTAACGAGCACGAAAGGGTCAAAAATTGCTGCTTTGGCTCTTGTGACTAACTTCTAAAAGGGCCGTAGGGATAACTTGAGTTAGTTTAATTCCTAATGCAAACCCAACTGTACCCTACGGATAGCTAGATAAGTATCTACTTAAAAGTTATGTGTCACCTGCATTGCAGTAGGTAATATTAAATAGGTACCTAACTCGAAAATATTTGGTGTAAAGTTGTAAGTGTAAAGTTTTAAAGCAATGTTTAACAACCTTCAGTGCTTCAGTTCAAACCTGCTTTACCGGCGATGGACATCTTGAGAAAACCTGCATGCCATAATATTCTCGAAGATATGTGATCTGCTGACCTGTACTCGATCAGCAACTTGGACCTTGAGACTTGACCCATTGCGACAAGAATAGAATAGAATAGAATAGCAATTTATTTCGATAAATCAACACAAGTACAACAACAATATGACTAAAATAATAAACAAATACTAACGATAGGATAGTGACCAAAACTTAGGGCATATTGATCGCGTTTGACTTTTTCGGTGAGTGCAATCAGTCTGCTGTTGACGCTGGTGCGCATACAACTGCACCAAAATTAACTTAAAAGTCAACATGCAGTCAATACCGTGATAGTATGATGACTTCTGGTATTTGTTATCTTAATTTAAGTACTTACCCAGGCCCGGCCCTCATGAAGGCTTTCGGCTGAATGTTAGTTACAGAGTCAGCGACATCGCACATAAACCTTGCGATTGTCATTTTTCTTATCGACTGCAATTGATCTAAAACATAATTACACTTAATTTACATTCACGCCTGTTTCCCACTGGAGTGAGGGGGTAGAGTTGAATCATACAAAATTTCAGCTCTGAAACCGAATTTAACTTGCAAGATTTGATTACAAACAGATAGACAGACAACGGTACAGGTGAAACTAAATAAAAGCTTGTAAAAACCTGGGAACGAAGTTAAGTATTGAAGTCAATACAATCGGAGCACATGGACCATAATTCTCCTCTCCTGGAATCTCAATACTCGCACACACACGCACTCTTACATAACAGCAGTAGGGAGAGAGTGAGTGACGGCATTTTCCTTACGTGACTATTAGGTTACCCTATCGCAAGCCGCGTTAAAAGCTTCGTTGCAGAAAAACAGAAATTAAAATTTATCTTAGTTCCTAATGGATGCTTACCATACGAAAATGCGTTGGGTCTATCCTCTCGCTCGTACCAATGGCGGTCCGAGACCACGTTGTGTATCAACTGTTCTACTACCAGGCAGTGGAACGTGAGTGGTACATGACCACCTTCGATGTAATTCTCGAGCCAAAGGCCGGCAGACAGATCGATATCCCGAACATTGCGGTACTTGTGTTTGAGAAGTTCTATTCTCTGAAAGACAAGTATTCAGTTTTTCATTGAAGGAACGCAACATTTCACACGGGCTTATTCATTTCATGGCGAAAAGTGTTTGATTTTTAAGTAAAATTCAATAAATGTTCAAGAGAAAGTATTACTGCAACTGTAGCGCCGCGTCATATTCAGTACCTAAAAAAAATCCTTAGCTCGGTAAACATTTTGCGATTGAATACAATTACAGAAAAAAACAATAAAATACAGGTAGCGAAGCATTTATGGTCACGTGACTTGATAAATTATAAACTGACCAACGGTGCCTTTCCGGTCTCGGCCGGCTGTTGAACGGCCTACCACAAGTCTCAGTTTTGTTCCTAAGGACCGTCAAGACCTTAGTTGTTATCTCAAGATAAAAGTCTTTTAGTCATGAGAGGCCTTCAGGCAGCTTAAAAGCTTCCAGCAATCGGGATGGCCGCTAACCCATCCGCCAATCCGCACTCGAGCATCTCAATACGATGCCAGATCCTCTCAGTCTAAAGAGGAGTGCCCTGCAGTGTTGCAGGTAAAGGTTATAAATATACCTCTGGGTCAAAAGAATCTAATAAGTCTTCGAAGGATTCATACGATTTTCCTGAACAATATTCCTTGTACGCTACAAAAGGTTGAGTGCCAAAGAGGCGGTTCTTGCATACATCGCTGCTGAAAACGTCTGAAGCTCTCTGAAGAGGCCCCAGGCTGACATCCGCCATCTGAACAATGAAAAGTTAAGTTAACTTTAAGTTAGTAGTATAAGAGTGGCTAAGGTGCACTACATGCATTGGTAGTCATTATGTTCGTATGTTGTGCATTGTTTAGATAGGGGAAAAATAATTCAGTTTAAGGTAGTTAGGTAACATGAGATAAGGTATAAGCTAAGCTATAACCCATTGCGGTCCCACTGCTAGCTCAGGACCAGAGTAGTGCTAAGGTAGCCCCTGCCTGTCGTAAAAGGCGACTAAAAGGGGACTTCTGGGGTTGCAGGCGGTGAGAGGCAGAGCTCGAATCGTCCATCATGTGACCCCGGGAAAGACGACGCTGTTTGTGGCTGTACAGTGTTGTGTAAACCGTGAAGAGCCAGTCTTGGGCGCAGCGCCAGAGGGGACCGGCGCGTTCTACAAGAGATCCCGGAGCCCTCCTGTAGCGCCGGAGTAGGCCTCCGAGTGGGTTTTAGTGGGTAAAAGTCTCACATAACCCGATGTCGCTCCCACGACCTTCGGGTACCTTTTCAAGGTTTCCCACTCGTAAAACAAGAAAAAAAAAAGGCACGGGTCTCCACCACAGACAAATCTGCCGGAGGTCTAGAGCATACTCCACCACGCTGCTTCAATGTGGATTGGTGAAGGGTTTAGTGGCTAACCCAGTGTCAAAAGTTCTCAAGCCACGCGAAGATTTTCGACAAGGCTTAGCGACTGTTTTTACCATTTTAAACCACCGGGACCGATGACATAACGTGCCCTCCAGAGCCCGGTAACGTCCATGTGCCACTAGCGGTCACATCCACACACCGAACACGCCAGTCGTTGCTTAACTCTATCTAGTTATCTTCTACAACTGGTTAAAATAATGTGACTTAGTACTCACATCCCAATCCACAGTATAGTCAAACTTGCCACACGGTTGTCTGAAGGCACTTTGTGCGATGTAATCAATATTATGCGTAAGGTATCCCGTTCTAAGAGTTAAGTTAACCATTTTCATGTCCTTAAGATGGTACCCTTGCTGGTCATACATTCTGAAATAAACCTTAATTACAATAATCTTAATTTTCTGTCATAGGCAGGTCAGAATGAAAATTTTAATTCAACTTATCATTTAATCATAGGGTCGTCAAACGTAACAAATATAAGATCTCCGAAGGGGAGGAGATGTGTATCCACGCAATTTTACCAGTTATGTAAGTGTAAGTGTACGGAAGAGAACAAGGATGGTATGAAGTCACATATCAGTTCAATAGAACACACCTACTTAAACTTTTACTTTTGATCATATAAACTACCTGATGTTTGTGTCCTGAATTGTATGCAGCCAACGCAGAGCGACAGTAAATTCCATAGATATTTGTGGTACAATATTTTCATTATAAATATCTCTAAATCCAGATGATGATGAAATCACACTATCACGAATGAGGTTTTCTTGACCTTTGAAATAAAAGAACAACCGGAGAAACACATTTAGAAGTTATAAATTATGTTAGATAATAATTTAAGCATCTATCCATCTATCATAAGGTTCATATCGATACCACTCCACCTGGTCTTATACCGTGATTTCTTGCCGTCTTCTTCAGGTCCACCCTAGGCTTCTCCATCTAGAGAATGCTTAATTAAGTAATGTCTTCTCTTTTAAATTAAGTAATTTCTACTAGATAAAAATATAGAAAGACGAAGAAAATTAACAGAGATGGATTAAAGGCAACTTTTATCGCCATAGTAAACCACAATATAACCATCACATTTGTCTATCTCATAGGTTTCATATATAAAAAATCAATAACAAATGTTACCCATTATAGTCGGCCACATTTCGTAGTAATAAATCTGTAAGAAAATAGCGATAACAATGTCTCTGGTGGTAAAGAACAGTCTGTCGTCGTCCCAACACGGGTTGATGTTGGAGAGTTTGGTTGCCACTTGATTGTGCAGCCTCCATGTCCAGATTGTGAATAAGTTTACACCGAGGAGAGTGTTAACGGCTCCCTCCGCAGCTAAAAAAATAATACTGCTTAGTTTATACAATATTTACATACATACAAAGATTTGCGATATTTACATACATACATTAAAAGAAATATTAAGATGCTATTTTAAGTTTTAATGATTATTAAATACTAAAACCGGCCAAGTACGAATCGGACTCGCGAACGGACGGTTCCATACCATTATCTATACAAACGGTGGGAACAAAAATCATCTCTGTTGTATGGGAACCCCCCTTAAACTTTTTATTTTTTTATTTGTTAGTATTTGTTGTTATAGCAGCGGCAACAGAAATACTTATCACCTGTGAAAATTTCAACGATGTAACTATCACGGTTCATGAGATACAGCCTGGTGACAGACGGACAGACGGACAGCGGAGCCTTAGTAACAGGGTCCCGTTTTACCCTTTGGGTACGGAACCCGGTGAGATTACGATTCGTACGGCGCCACGATTTGAAGGCGGATTCTTATAGATCTCGACGAGTTATTTAAGGTTTCATGTAAAAGTCTTTAAAAATAAATCGGTTTACCATTCCAAACACCAAGTTACTGCTGATACTTAAATTATAAATGCCCAACTTGGTTATCGAACGTAAGACCTTTAGTTTCCTAGTGGCGCTTGCGACCACTAGACCACCGAGGAGTTATTGGAGGCATTTATTATTTTATGCAGTTTCAATAAAAAATATTAGTAATTATCAGATGGAATCTTTTATTACTTACGAGTATCATGACACCTAGTCTCATGCGGTTTTTGGTTCAGAAGACACAGATTCGCTTGTGTCTTGAAGCTGGGTGGCCATATTTTATCATTTTCTATCTCGTACTTCAACATGCCTCTCTTCAACATCCTGCCTTTCTGATGTAATACATTCAGAGAGTTTCCATAAAGTTGGGACATATCGATCAAAGGCAAGTTCGTTATTATCTTAAAATAGAACAATGACGTAAGTATTTATCTCTTAACTATCTTTCAAATGTTTATACACTTCATTTTGTGTACAACAGGACATACTAGCGCCAATTGACTCATTGGCGGGCGCTATTCTAGAAACGTCTAAATGTATATAAAATCATTGGTTAAGTTAATATTCATAGCATCTGTCTATAGACATGAATAATAAGCATGATGACAGATTTTGAAATTGCCTTTTGTAATGTAGGTAGACAAAAAAAAACATTATCTCAGCAATAAATTGAGTTATTGTATTATTAACGCAAATTATTGCAGTTTTTCCTATCTACTTTGAATTAAGCGCGAAAACGCTCGTAGGTGTCATTGCGTCCGCTTGACCTTACGTCTAGGTAAATATGCCGCTGTATTCAACAGAAGCCCAAGCGACAGGTGAATTTTTACTGTGCCGTGACGTCATCCACTCTGATTGGTGTTTCAGTTAACATGGCCGATTGCTGTATTGTATACTTTTATTTTAATGAAAATCTTATTAATCTCAATGTTTTTATTAAAACTTGACCATTTTTTAGGAATTAATCAACATATGTACCTACTTGTTCCGCTAAAACCATTTATTCTTTATTTTTTTAATACTGTCATCATGCCTATTCTGTATGAAGAAATACCAAACTGGGTATTAAAACATACCCTTTCCGGCGTAGTATCCTTTTCTATACAACCTTTGGATTGAAAGCTTTCAGGTTTAGTTAAGTTCAGGCATCGTATATTGGAGAACCGATGAACTGGATCATCGTGGGGAACTTTCATTGGGACACAGTCAGGGTCCGTCTTACCCTTAGGCTCGCAACAATATGTTTTCCATACTACGTAGTTCACTGAAAATTACTTCCGATTCAGATTATTTATACCTACTTTATACAGGGTTATTGGTAATTCGACGTATTCCCGTTAGGAAGTGATAGGGGTGACTATTTGTGATAATTTTAACCCCCATATGCATTATGCAAAAGTGAACCATTTTTGAGTTATCGTGGTTTTTAACTTTTTTCAAAATAAGTCGAAAATGCAACATAAAAAATTAAAAAAAAAAAAGTATCAATTTAAATCAAATATTTTCTTTTGATTTATAAAAACGATTAAACAATGCTTATTTATCAATATTAAAACAACAGTTATCGGTCCAACTTTAAAAATGCGAGACGACAAACGATATAATTTCAATATTTTTTGAGATTTTCGTCCACTAAAATGCCTTAAAAACCAGAAAAACTTATATGAAACTTGGCTTGCAGGTTGTTTTAAAAACATAACCGTTTTCTTAGCTCTCCAACAAGGCATAACAACTAGGAACTTATTTAAAAAAAACTGAAAATAAACCGATCACAAAGGAAGCAGGCGGAAATTTGTATTTGAAATAAACTTAAGGTCGTTCTTTAAAATTTCAATAAAATTAATTAAAAACAATGCCCAATGTAAATAAAACAAAAAATACAAATTTAAAATAAAATTTAAAACCAGTAAAAGTTTAGTAATACCTAATAACAATTAATAATAAGTAACAATTAAGACATTTTGTAATTTTGCCTAATTAAAGTTCTTGCTCGAAGGGACTTCCCCTATTGCGTACGCAAAGTTTCATTCTTTTTCTGAGGTGTAACATAACTACCGAAGTAGTCAAATTTGCTGCGTTTATAATTCTTGTTTTGAGTTCTTCCGCGAATGACACAGGGGCGAGACGTCGTAAACTAGGGATTTCATGTGACCCCAGACATAGAAATCAACCGGCGTTAAGTCCGGACTCCTCGGACGTCCGGAGGCCACGGAATGGGTCCTCGCGCTATCCAACTATTAGGAAAATGGCTATCAAGTCATCGCCTAACATTGACACCAAAATGTGCAGGACATCCGTCTTGCGTCATAGGGGAAGTCCCTTCGAGCAAGAACTTTAATTAGGCAAAATTACAAAATGTCTTAATTGTTACTTATTATTAATTGTTATTAGGTATTACTAAACTTTTACTGGTTCTAAATTTTATTTTAAATTTGTATTTTTTGTTTTATTTACATTGGGCATTGTTTTTAATTAATTTTATTGAAATTTTAAAGAACGACCTTAAGTTTATTTCAAATACAAATTTCCGCCTGCTTCCTTTGTGATCGGTTTATTTTCAGTTTTTTTTAAATAAGTTCCTAGTTGTTATGCCTTGTTGGAGAGCTAAGAAAACGGTTATGTTTTTAAAACAACCTGCAAGCCAAGTTTCATATAAGTTTTTCTGGTTTTTAAGGCATTTTAGTGGACGAAAATCTCAAAAAATATTGAAATTATATCGTTTGTCGTCTCGCATTTTTAAAGTTGGACCGATAACTGTTGTTTTAATATTGATAAATAAGCATTGTTTAATCGTTTTTATAAATCAAAAGAAAATATTTGATTTAAATTGATACTTTTTTTTTTTTTAATTTTTTATGTTGCATTTTCGACTTATTTTGAAAAAAGTTAAAAACCACGATAACTCAAAAATGGTTCACTTTTGCATAATGCATATGGGGGTTAAAATTATCACAAATAGTCACCCCTATCACCTCCTAACGGGAATACGTCGAATTACCAATAAACCTGTATAGAAGAATTTCAATTCCAGATTGTTTAAAATTCAGAAAGTTATCGTCTCATGAATAGGTACATTATTTCGCACCTATGGTTTATTTATCTACTAAACACTTATCTACAAAATCACCAGCTCTGGCAAAGTAACAAAATCGGGTTCCAGGCAAATTTGGCAGTTAGGGTCACCCAAACTATTGAGGATTTTCTAAGTATTCTGGTGTGTAAAAAAAGAACACTGAATTTTGGAGATTGGATTTTCAAAGTTAAGGGTTCACGTACGAGAATGTTAAAACAAGTATTTCTTGATAATTATTATTCATAGTACATTTTACTGAGATTCTAGTACCTATATACTCTCGGGCTTATGATCGCGCTTTTGTAATTCTTCGTTTTAGGATATTAGAACTTGGTAAGATCGTTGAAATCAGCGATAAGGTGTATCTATTGATACAATTAACGACGGGTGTGGTCGGTTTGTGAATAGGTGACCGCTTGTGGCAAAATTCCATGGGCGCGGAGGGCTCGTTAAGCCATCGGTCGCGGTTGTTTACAATGGTGAAAACAGTCGCTAAGCCTTGTCGACAGTGGGTTAGCCACTAACCCCTCCACCAATCCGCATTGGAGCAGAGTGGTGGAGAGTGCTCTAGACCTCTCGCAGATTTGTCTGTAGAGGAGATCCGTGCCCAGCAGTGGGACATCTATGGGTAGAAGCTGCAGCAGCTAGCTAGCTATAGATACAATTGAAATAAGATATTAAAGAGTTGAGTACCAGTGTCATGAAGAGAGGTGACATCTGACGTAAGGTACAGTAAGGCATAGGTGAGAAGCTGCGTGAAATTCCGGTCTGGTAGGTATCCTTGTGGCATTAAATATGTCCGTAGAGGCCGACATGCTGGCAACTGTTCACCATCAACTGCTGATCTAGGGTTAAAGTCTAAAAAAATGAATTAAATGTTAAATGGTAAAAAGCAAAAGGTGTAAAAATTAAATGTTAAATAGTAATAATTATTATTATACCTTATACCTACTCTAAAAAATTTTTTTTTAAAAAGCTTTTATAACTTTTTTTTTTGTCATGTATTGTCATCGGTACCTACTAAGTGTGCCAAATTTCAGCTCGATAGCTTCAGTGGAAGTGGGTGAAATATTGATTGCAAGATTCCAGGACATACTTACAAGATACATATGAGTGAAGTTAAATAAAAGCTTTTAATAATAAAAACAAACAAACAAAAAAGATAACAAACAACAAAAATATAAAATATTAATGTTGTTTGTTAACTTTAAATAAACTCGGTACGAAATTATTATGAAAAAATGTTTCGTGTACAAATATCTAAAGTTAATTAAAAATCAGGCCGCTATTACTCTTGTATGTGATTCGATAATGTAAATACTTCAGTAGAATTGCACTTTCTGAATAATGTTTTTGATTGAGGTAATCGTAGAAAATACCTTTTCCATAATCAGCAGGCAGAATTCTATAGACAGGAGTATGCATAGCTCCTCTTGAAGGATTTTTCAGGTTGTTACAGGAACCATCGATCCTTCTCCATTCGTTGGGGTCGCATGGTCGTTGAATTTCGTTAACGCACCAACTAAAATTAAAACTCAAAAGGTTGACGGCCTATGAACGTGGGACTGTTGGCCACGGGTTTCCCCCACAGACACAGCTGCGGGAGGTCTAGAGCATACTCCACCACGCTGATACAATGTGGATTGGTGGAGGGGTTAGTGGTCAACCCAGTGACGAATGTTCTTAAGCCACCCAAAGGTAGCTTAACGATTGGTTTTACTAATAAAAAATTCCGTACAAACCTATTGCACAATTTACATCATAATAGTTTAAATGTTTTTAATACTTACAATGTGGTGTTATGCTTATTATGCTGTTTTACCACTGCAGGAGATAAAGGCTCCCCTGTGAACGAATCGTATACTACAGTATATAAAGCACTTGTTTCAGTCCCGAATATTATTACTAAGGTAAAAAGAAAAAACATTTTTAGTTTGCTATTTTTCAATTTCAAAATACGTTTGAAGCTTGCTTGTAATTCACAACGAAGAGGCAACATTTCTCTTATCAGTTCCTTTATACTGCAACGGATATCCTTTATTTATGCGTTAATTAAATAAAATAATCTTAATAAGGTGAGTTAATTACATTAGACCCATAAAAACTCGTTTTCGATATGGCAGCGTCGTAATAAGTAAGTATTCAGCAACACTAAATGTATAGATAGGTTTTAACTGCGAGTAGGCTATAGCGTCCCAATGGCTCGCGTCGATTCAATGTGATCGACAGAGTTAAGCAACGACGGGCACGGTCGCTAAATTCGCTACATTCATGGGCGCGAAATTTCATGGGCGCTTTTAAACTTCGGAGGCCATATGAAGCCCGGTTCTTCGTTTCAATTGTAAAAACAAACGTTAAGCCTTGTCGGATACCTTCGGGTGGCTCGAGAATATTCGACTCTGGGTTGGCCACTAACCCCTGCACCAATCCGTATTGGGCATGCACAGCAGCATGGTATGCTCTAGATCTCGTCTGTGGGGGAGTCACGTGCCCAACAGTGGGACGTCTGGATTATAGCAGCAGCAGCATTACAAATCTAAATGATTTACTTATCCACTAGTATATTATATAGAGCATGTAGCTCTAATACCCCACTCTGGACGACCAGTTAAGGCAAGCTAGAGACGAGACTCCTGCGGCCACTCGGGTCCGTGGGGTTGAAACTCCCCAACAAGTGACAAAAGTAAAAAAAATGAAACATTTATTTAGAACACTCCCACGATAAATAATCAATCATTCTCATGCATGTTTTTTTAATTGTTTTTATCTAAACCTTAATCACACATAAAAAAAGGTAGGTACCTATAATTTATTACCTACATTACAATAGGTATAACGAATATATTATAGGTAATACATCCGTCCACTGTCCATGACATTCCATGACAACTGTGAATTATTGAAAAAAACTCACTAAGGTATAGGATGATTAATTATGGAGAAATTTATTGTCTTGACTGGTTGCACGTTATCAATAGTGTTTACCATTGACTGCTCTAACAAGCATCGTATGCAAATTGACAACCGACGCATACATGAGCGGCGCCGGCCGCCACAATTATAATCATTGCTGAATTAGTTATGTTCCCATATAAAGCTGGAGCAGCTTAATTAGCAATAATTTACTATTTAATAGACAGGAGATAAACTTCTTGCAGTTTGTTTATCGGATTGTCCATGGATTATCTCTTAAATATGTTATTCGTTCAGTGATAACTTGAACTGGATGTAAGTATCCGACGCGGACTAGCTGGAAGTACCTTTAATAGTCATGGGTTAGCTGGTATAGCTTAGTTTATTTTATCTACTCTTCCTTCTGCACTTTATTCAAAAAAGTGCCAGTTATATTTCATTTTCTAGTAGAGATAATCTGTTATTCAAACAAAATAAGAGAATAAACCACAGTGGTAAACAGATTACAGATAGAAATATTTACGTTTGTAAATCAGTGTGGTGGCACAGCAGAGATAGTCATTAATACTAACAAAAACAGTCGACTGTGACCGCGTCGAATTTAGAAATATGCAAATCAACAGCAAATCCCCTAGCCGGGCAATTAAATGTTTAGATCTGATGTAATAATATTCAATCATAATTTTTAAGTTTTCTTGAATTTCTTTCAATTTACATATAGTTTCCATTAAATGATAGATCAAAGATTTCCATTGTAAGGTAATTTGAATATATTTTGAGACATGAAACTAGTAGTAATAAAAACGAATTAAATTTAAAATATTATGTCAGGAAACTAGATTTTGCCCGCAGCTTTTACCCGCGGAAAATGTGTTGAGTCAAGATCAAGTTGAGAATTATTGTCAGCACCATCTGTTGACGGTTTACCAGGCAACTTTCCATTATACGTGCAAAGCATCCACAGAGAACAAATTTTCGGGATGAAAAGTATCCTTTGTGCTAATCTAGGTAATCGTCGACTCTGCTGCCTGTGTGCTCAGATTAATCTAAATCTGTTAGGTATGTTGTTTTTAGATGATTGAGTAACAAACATCCTAACTTACAAACTTAAAAACTTTCACATTAATAATATTACTTGGATTGATCTATTTATGTGTTGGTATTTACATGTATATGATACAAACTTTATCTTCGATGTTTTAGTTCTTAGAAAAACATCCAAATAATAATTCCAACGAAATTAAATTCTAGTTTTATTCGTACTTCTTTAAAATTTTTGTTTTCTTTCCATCGATTTTTAATTTTCACGAGTGAATCTGTCGTGTCTGCTTTATGCCTAATATCGTCGCTCGTCGCTTTTAATTAATATTTCTACAGCGCTATCTGTATTCGCTGAATTTGAAATACAATATTCAAAATGAAATAGTATGCTAATGATGTGGCTGGAACACCGGTTTGGAATTTCTAATAGTAATTTTCTCCAGAAAATATATATTTCCGTTGCAATTGCTGTGCAAGAATATCTTGTTAAATATGGATGTTTTCACCATCATCTATGATTGAATAATGTAGTTAAATAGGAACTTAGTAGAACGAGGTTTAACGAAGAATTGAATTTGCTATAACTTTTACTTTATACTGATGCTCCCGGAGAAGGAACAAAATTCATTATTTTACCGAATAAAAATCACGAATAAAACTGGTTAAAGTAAAAACCTATGGAAACATCTTTTGCACCACACCGCCGATGACAGCAGACTTTGAACAAGTCGATTAGGACTCAAATAATATCATATTGCTGAAAGGTCAGTTTGGTCAACGAGATCCAGTTAGCAAAGTTTTAATAAGAACAATAGCTGAACACTTCGTTAGTAGATATGAGAACTGGCGTAAGGACTGTTAGTGACGGTTACACCTGTTAGTTTGTGTTAGTAATTATTAGTAAGAGTCTTGCTCTAAGTTAATAAGATACGTTGCAACCCTCAAGGGAAGTGTAACCAGTAACCACACCTATCTATCTAATATTTTTGACAAAAATCGTTTATGATATCAACACGTATAAGTTTTATTGTTATAACGGCTATAGTTGTTTGTCGCGCATGAAAGGGTTACGCTTGATCAGTCTTTAGTATAAAAAACGCAATATTGATTAAGTGTCCCTAATCGAAGGAACTATTAAGCAAACGGTTCCTCTTTAACGTCCACAAGGAAATACTTAGTCAAGTATCACTGAAATATTCATGAGCATTTACATTCTTCCGAGTGAGCAACCAACCGCAAATAGCTTGTAATGACAACGAAACGCCGTTCTTGCACTTTGGTTGCATTTACTTGAATTAAACGAATATTCTTCAACAAACCTTACACTAGCTTATAAAATTACAGAAGCCCTTATTTATATATGTATAAAAATCATTGTGGTCAAACAAATTGAAATTCAACCGCAAATCAATTATGGTCGCGCTACCTGCTTCTGGTAAAGTTTTGCGTTTTAGCTATGCTTACTTCTAGAATATCATCCCTATCTGGATCGTGATAAGAGCCAATATAAAATTGCTATCAGTATGCGATAGCAGTACAAACTGGCTAAAGGCTTATGAATAGGCAATAAGTTGTCCAGAGGCGATATGCACTGGTTAATGACAGCTGCATAGTTGAGTTATGTAGATTAATACCAATTTGGTACACCTATAGTAATTAGAAGATGCCGTCCAGGGGTCTACTGTCTTATGTGGAGCTGCAAGTACCATTGAAGTATTAACTAAAGACTAACTACTAACTACTAACTCTTTCTCTAACTCCTCAGCCCAAGGCTGCCTTGAAGAAATCGCTAGTTAGCGATAAGGCCACCTTTTGTACGTAATTTTTAATCCTTATTACATGTAATTATTCCTGTATTGTCTTGGTGTACAATAGGGTAATAATGTAGGAATGGTAAGGTGTTGGGTAGGTAATAATGAGTAATTAACTAGTTAGTAATTCGCAAGATGTCGCGACAAACGACGCATGGAAAAAAATTGTAGCCGTTACTGCTATCTAAGGTATTACACCTATATAGAGGCAATATTAGTCCTTGTGGACTAACATATCCTACCCTTGAGGTTAATTTAAATTACGGTAATCAAGTATAAGTAGATATATAATTAAAAGATAAATACATAGTTTATTGCCAATATTTGCATGCTATGTAGTAGCTAAATGAGGAACTATGTACCTAAACCTAACTATCACATACCCAAATTGTACCACATTATCAGCTGAGTAATAAGTTATGAATTAAGAGAGTTCTGGGTTTACACGCGGCAAGAGTGGGAGCTCGTACCGTCCATCCAGTGACCCCAGGGAAAGGGACCAAGAGGGTTTTAGTGGGTACCTACCTTTAAAAGGCTTCTCACTCGTATAACAAAAAAAAAGGTACACATCTATGACTGATTCCGATCGAGTTATAGGTCTTGTTCGCTTACTACCCTACATTGACAAAAATATCCATAATACCATAGATTTATTACTGAGTAATAAATCTATGCATAATACTATAAATGCGATTGATATGTAAATAGGTTACCACTTCTGAGCTTTTTGTTTTGTTTTATATTTTATAAATCAATCGTTAACCACTATCGAAGACCTTCGTTTCTTGATATCATTCGACACTGGGTAGAGGACACGACCATGCTTATGGGTTGTATCTTGATAATAGATTCAGACAATCAGTCTTATAAACACTCGAATCTCCTTACATCTATGGTATGATTACATTATTTTTATATCGTATGGTTAGCAAACTTATATCTATGTCAAAAATATCTACGAAGTCACCTTTTCACGTCATCAAAATGTCGCGGGCAAAAGGTAACATCTTACCCTTTCGATAAGTCAGCCGGGACCATTGTCAGCGAAAACCATTACTTCAATAGCAGAGTGACATGAAGATATGAAAGGCTGGCATTCATAGGACTTACACGGTCGGGTGACAAGGGTGTGTTCGCACTATTAGGCCGTTTGAAAACTATTAAAGTTTAAAAGCCAATCCATGTCCTATAACGATTGGTCGAGGTTCGCATAAATAATACACCGATGTCTATAGCTAGATAGAATAAATATGTAAAGCGAAAAACACTTGAGATTCAACGAGTATTGATTTTCTACGAAGTTTATCTAAAGGTTTTCGATGTTAATTTCTAGGTTAGTAAATAAGCGGATGTCTCCAACAGCCGCCTAGGTATCCGTGAAGACCAATGCAACGTGGTATAGTAGTGTGAAATAAATATTTTACAAAAAGGCATTGCTGTCTACTTCATGTGATATAAATAAAGATTTCGATTACTTAACCAAAGTTGATCAATGAAAAGTAAACTTGGAAAAATGAGAAGAATATACAAGACTGTCGATCACAATAAAGTATCAGATTACCTGCTGATTTCGAGTCTGCATCTTGTACGTTAAGTTTATCTAAAGGTTTTCGATGTTATTGCTACGACCAATACTCACTAACAATTTCACGCATGTCCTTTTGCTTGGAACTAGGTGCATTCGCAATGTATATCGCAAAAGATAATGATAAAATTTAAGTATGTTATTTGTTTATGATGAAAAATGATGAACACATCCCATCATGGATACGATAGTATCTTCATGAGATCTCATGAGATCGACGATGCGACTGTCTCAAGCGACCAAATCGAAATACCGAGCGACCCATAAGCGTGTCAAAGGAAAGTTCAGTGTGGACATGCTCTTACGTACCTTGGTCGGTCAACCGGACGGGTGGCACGCACCATTTCGCCTCGCACTACATTTCCTCCCAATGACGCGACAAACATTTCAATCGGCTTTCCGGAAACCGATGTTTATTTTATTTGGCCCATTCGTGCTAAATTTGCCAAAAAGAATTCGCCGGACGATCTTAAGACGTCTTGGGACTGGAATAACATCCTTTGTGACTGTGGCGGGGTAATTGGCGATTCGGGCCGTTATTAGATTAAATTGTTTTCAGGTGCGGGAAATAAGGTTGTCTTTTTGTGGCTTGACATAGATTGTGTGTCTTTTTAAATTAAGAAGACTTTGCATGACGTTTACATACTTTTATAAGAATTTATTAGTATAAACAATAATTTTAATTGAGAGCAAGCAGTGATAGCCCATTGGCTATCGAACTCGCCTCTCACTCGAGCGTTCCGGGTTCTAACCGAAGTGGCACGCACCAATGACTTCTAAATTATGTGCGATTTAAGAAATTAAATGACACCTATAACGGTGAAGGACACATCGTGAGGAAACCTGCATGCCTGAGAGTTCATCATAAAATCTCAAAGGCATGTGTAGTTTGCCGATCCACACTTGGCCAGCGTTGTGGACTAAGGTCTAATCCCTCCCATTCTGATATTAGACCCGTGCCCAACAGTGAGACAAAGAAAGAGTTGTGATGATGATGATGATAATGAACAAATACACAATAATTGAAGATGATTTTAATTCGGACGATATAAAATAAATAGTTTCATCAAAGCTTATATTCATAAAGCCTCTGTATTACGGCAGATACACTGTCGTTTACCGTCGTCCTGAAATTTATTTTAATTTTCCCTCGTATAAATTATGAGAAATTTCAATTAAATAAGACGCGCTTACCCTACAAAACATCTAGCGATAAGCGAGTAACGGAATGAAAGAATTTAACCGTATTGTTCTGTACCTAAGTTACAATTTTCAATACAATACAATACAATTCATACATTTTCAACACAGTTAAAACTAATAACATAATGGGTAATTTAGTACTAAAATGAAAAGGATCCTGCTCAGTATATGCTGGAATTTCAAAATAAACAGCGCTGATCTAACATCACGAAGGCCACGCTTTAACAAATATAGGTATATTTTCACATTATACCAAATAAACTATATTGAACTTACCTATATAACAATGTTATAGTGCTAAGATTAGTTTTGAATCAATTTGTTTGCAAGTATATGTGTCTATTTCATTGGATGTAAATTTTTTGTACTTTTATTAAATTTTTTTTTTGTACTTTTATTAATTTAGCACTTCGTGCGATAGTGAGTAACTCCAACTGCCGAACCGCGGGTCCCGGGTTCGAATCCAATACTTCAGTAATTGATGACAAATGAATATTTTGCCCACATACCCTAAAATTGGACGATTTTCCCTTAAGTTGCAGCCACGTAATTGGTTTCATTGACAGCGGTGACAGCCCAGTGGCTATCGAACTCGCCTCTCACTCGAGCGGTCCGGGTTCAAACCCCAGCGGCATGCACCAATGACTTTTCTAAGTTATGTGCGATTTAAGAAATTAAATGTCACTTGCTGAAACGGTGAAGGACACATCGTGAGGAAACCTGCATGCCTGAGAGTTCTTCTAATGTTCTCGAAGGCATGTGAAGTCTGCCAATCCGCACTTGGCCAGCGTGGTGGACTAAGGCCTAATCCCTCCTCTCAGAGGAGACCCGTGCCCAACAGTGGGACAAAGAAAGGGTTGTGATGATGATGATGAATTGGTTTCAAAGTTCTATGAATGAAAGAAATCGTTCATACATTCATGAATAGGATTTTCAAAATCTACGACTGTTTAATTCATTCTGTTTAGTTTCCAAAATAGCTGGTTTTACTCGCCAGCGACGAATAGCCGCGGTAAGTTACTGGAATCCACCTTAATTTCAACAATACAGCTCCAAAACTTGGCAACGGTACAAATTACGATTTATAGCTTGTATTATCTTCATATTTTTTGTACGCTTCCATTTACAACGTTTGTGTAGTGTTTTACAACAGGTTTTTCGATCATTGATGAAAATTTTAAGGATTTTCTAAATTTCTCTCGGCTGCAATACAACCCGTTTCACTGCACGAAACGGCCTACTTCTCACATCTGAGAACGCTAAGAACGTACCGCAATATGATGTTCATGTGTGGATTAGTGGAGTTGTTAGTGAGCAACCCGAATTCGGAGTTTTAGGGAGTCCGAAGGGCTTCAGCATCGATTAGCATTGCCTTGATAGATATTTACCTTGGGATTGCAACTGGAACCAACGGCTTTAAATAGCCTCCCAACCACGGAAGCGTACTGATTGTTTGTTAATTTTGCAGTTACAACTAGATCTACTTACGGTAGAATTGAATAACTTATCTTTGGATTGATTTGCCTATCTGAGATAGTTATTTGACACATTTTATATGGAGCATATGTCAAATAACTATCTCAGATAGGCATATCTATCCAAAGATAGGTTATTAATTTCGGCCGTTATAGTACTAAGTATTGATCGTTGTTAATACTACATAAACCAAGTTTGAGTACAAGTAACTTGTCACTTTCATGAGATATTAATTCATCCACCAAATACCAACTTAAGTGGAAATCAAACTACCACTCAAAACTTATACCGCTATAACAACCCTTATATCCGATGGTGTAAAAAGTAAAATCGGGTGCACCAATTTTAGTGGAAAGGGCGATAAGTGGCGATCAAATTGAGAAACGAGGTGACACGTGCAAGTTATTGCTTCACGAGTGTTTGGACAAACTACGATATTGCTTATTCGAGCTGAAAATCTTTATTCGTTAGGAAATTATTGGAAGTTGCAGAGTAACAGGAGTGGAGTGGTTTGGCACATACGGGATGATATTTGAATACCAGCATTCTACAATTAGTACATACTTGCCTACTTTTTGCGATTTCTATCTATATTATATTCTATATTTCCGTTTAGCGGGTGGAGGACACCGAAATCAGCATTTATGCCCAAGATGTTTTTTTATAATAATAATATATGTATATTAAACGAGATAAGGCAATAAAATATAATTCGAGAAGGTGGACAGATGACCTGAAGAAGACGGCGGGAAACAGCTGGATTCAGAAGGCACAGTACCGGTCAAGGTGGCGACGTTTGGGAATGTACATGAGCAGCACCAGAAGAAATTAACAATATATCGTCAACCAAGAAGCAGAGTTTCTTTGCATGCCTTTTATAAAGATTTCATGCCATAGCCCACCGCAAAACCTCAGAAGGTTCTTCCTGAATGAGCTTCCACATTTTACACGCGACAATTATTGCGCAAACCATTTTGGTGAAGTATCTTCAGAAATTTGGTAGATGTGGATGGAACTGCAGTCTTCCGCGGATAGCATATAACAAGAATATTTACTAACTAGTGGATTTAGCTTCGCTCGCGTAGAATTAGACCCATTCACGACGTCTGCCCGCGTTCGGGTTGCCCACTTGACTTCAAAAACGGCAAAGTTTCATACTAACTTTGCACCCCCGTTTTACCACCTTTGAGTTTTCAAAAATCCTTTCATAGTGCTCCCCTGCGTTATAAATGGAATCTATCTATGAAATATTCTATATATAATGTCTATCTATAAAATCTATAAAATATTTTTAAAGATTAAAAATCGATGCCCGTATGAGCTATGTCAGCGATCCATTTGACCTTTGTTAGTTTCTTTCTAGCGTTCCTTTCTAAGATCCAGTCTGAGTTATTTACTACGCTAATATGACTTGGGACTTGGCTCACTGTTCCCTTCATAGTAGATACAATCTTTCTCTTTTTAGATTATTCATTTTCCTCTAACTGCGGCTAGTATATATAAGGGTTAAGGGGAAAAAAACTGATAAAATGATAAAATTAAATCATACATAATTCCCGTAAGTAAACTGCAGTAGGTACCTACTTTTTGAGACACTTTTAATGACATGAATTTTTATCTATCGATGGATTTATAATGTTTTCTACTTTGTACATTCATTTAAAACTTAAAGTTATACACCCGAACCGACGTTCAACGGGACCGTTAGTGTACCTGGCGTAGGTTTTCTCCGAAAGTATTTTTTTTTAAGTTGGAAGATAACCATTCTTTCATAAAAGTAATAAGCCGTGAAAAATGGTTGCGAGCGTTAGCAAGTCACCATATTGGCTTACCATTAATCAATACACGAACCCTCTTAAAAATTATGGACAGAAAATGACCGCATCCAACAAATTTATCTTTCAAACACGTCAATCTTGTTTGAAAACCTCATTTATTAAACTATTTTAATGGATATAACAGATATAAACGTAGATTGGATTGGTGGTTTGCACAAATCCTACAACTTTTGTCATAATTATATTATGAATTCTTAGAAGAGGAAAAAAAGTAAATACATTACAGGTCACCTTCATAAAATGGAAACACTTAAACTTTTTTTTAATGAAAACTTTAAATTTATTCAACATATCTGGGTATGGTACTTCACACTTCTCCAATGTGGATTGGTGGAGGGGTTTGTTTGTTTGTTTGTTTGTTTGTTTTAAGCCACCAGAAGGTCATTGACAAAGCTTTACAATTGAAAACAACTGGTTCCGACGGCCTAACGGCTGAAAGCTCGGAAGCGTCAGTAAAATTTTGCCTTTATCGGTCACCCGTTCACAAACTGATCGCCACCGCTGTTATTTGCCTAAAAGACTGAAGAAAAGATATTTATTTTCAAAAACAAATACTACAACATACATTAACTTCATACGTGAAAGCTGAAAATGGGGTAGAGCTCAACTTTTTGCTATGTAGCACTTACAAACATTCAACTTAGTCTGAAAAGGCCTGAGTTGAAAGGAATACAAAGGATTGGAAAACTATACGAAGCCTGGTCTCATAAAGGCCATAGTGTTGCCATCATGGGCTATCATGACATATTTATAATTTTAACAAAATCAAATTATCAAAATTCAATTGAGTTCGATGATCTGAAAATACTAATTTCAAGGAAATCTCCGTCACATTACTAAAGTTTCCTTCGAAGTGGATTCTTTCATGTGCTTCAAACAATTTTGCAGTTCGTTACATTTGTCTGTGGAGCGTGGCCAGCAATGGTTGCAATGGGCTGTGACGGCGTCTCGGTTTTGTTGGAAATTTACGGGCTATGAAGCGGCTGTAATAGATTTGTGGAATAGCAAGTATCTATTTTCGGTTGGAATTGTTGTTTTCATTGTTATATATTATAGTAGTTGGACTGTAGACTGGAATAAAATAGAATCAATTAATCTTGGCATTTTTAACTGGTATTGTTGTGTTAGTGAATATACGTATGGGGACCAAGAGTAAAAGCATATTCGATGTTTGATAGGAATATAGGTTATGGAATTGAGGATAAGGATTTGAGAAGGTTCAAGCTCATAGGGCGGTAGCCCTAAAGTAGCCTTCATAAGAACCTTCTCAAAAACTTTTATACCTAAAAGCTTTTTTTCTGTTGTCGAATCACCTAGATATGTATATTATACGAGTACAACGCTGAACGATTCTATAGAACACAAATAATAATAAAATTATTGAACGATAGACATCAAAACAGTGAACTCTAAAGGCAATACAATTGCAAAATGGCTGGTAGTTTTGTATGAAGATAGTGAGCAAATAATGATATAAAATTAATAATAAGCTAGCTGTTGACAAGTGGGTCTTATTGGTTGCTATAAAGCGACACGCGACCACTAACGAATTTTTTTTTACTAACCTATCTACTGAATTTATTCCTGCTAAATGTTATACTTATTTAATACTATGTTAACTGACAGTTTTCTATTAAGATTAAATTTTGTACGACTTCGTGAGAGGCATAATATTTCGAGATGTTCAATAGCTCTTTTTAATAACTTTAAAGTTTTTGCTTATTTCATTTGGTCTTAACAATAAAATTAAATGTTTAAAATAATATTAAGTTTCAAGAATTAATGTATAATAATCCCATCACCTGTTTACTTTTTCATCTCATTAATACCTAATAGAAAATATATAGGTAATAGTATCATAAATATAAAATTTCCGTGTCACAATGTTTGTTGCAGTACTCCTCCGAAACGGCATTACCGATTTTTACCAAATTTTATATGCGTATTCAGTAGGTCTGAGAATCGACTAACATCTATTTTTCATCCCCCTAAATGTTAAGGGTAGTCCATCCCTAATTTTTTTTTTTTAATTTTTAGACAAATTTTTATTTTTGTATTTTTTTATGATACAACATTAGAAAATACATACAACCCTGAATTTTCAACCCTCTACGATCAACCCCTATTTTTCCATCGCGATTTTTATTTTTAATAATATACATGGCAAAACAACGTTTGCCTGGTCAGCTAGTACATAATATAAATGCTTTTTGCATTTATATTTTTTAGATATCAGTGGCAGTGGACCTCAATAGGCTGATGGATTGATGGAAGAAAGAAACTTGGTAACATACGTCCATTACCTGTTACCGTCTAGCAATGTTATATTTACACATTGTTTGTCTCTTTTCGTTCGTTCAAAGTTAAAAAAAAAACGATTTTGCTTATTTCAAATTTCCAGTATCCAATTTGTTTACATTTACATGAAACCTATATAAATGGTAAAAATTGAACGTATTACACAATTATGTATTCCCCTTACAACCTACTAATGCAATACCAGCGTGTTTTATGTGCTTATTGAGACAAACTAAGAATTCGCTACTCGGTCATAGCCGAGTGTGAAACACGCTCCTTACCGTGAATTGGTAGCTGATTATTGATTCTATTATGTTCCTGCAATTGTCCCGTTATCCGATGAACGTAATTAACTTATGAATGCGACTGATATTTTCGTCTGACGATCAGCAAATAGCAGTTTTCATTTATTGTTAGGGTTCAATACAGTTGTGTAAATTAAATTCGTGATCCTATGAACTACAATACTGAGGGTATTGTAGTTGACTGAGAAGGAAATTGAGAAAATTTGTTCCATTTTGAGTGCCTCGTTGTGAATGGTCGCAGCGTGACTGCTAATTAGAGGGCCTGGGTTCGATCTCGTGTCGGGGAAAGTGTTATTGGGATTTTGTAACTTGAGATTTCAAGCAGCTCGTATTCTCGCCCAGGTGTAATAGCCTCACCTAATTACATGGGACTTAATGCTAATATGTAAAATGTATTCTTAGCAACTGGAAGGTAAAAACAAATAAAAAGAAACACAATTTCAAATAAGTATCAGATTCGACATTATTTATACCAAAAGATGGAACGTGCTTACAGCAAAGTAGCGTTAGGTATCGACACCATAGTGTAGGTACCGACAACCTCACCGTTCGACGGCTGAGCAGAGAGTGAATGACAATCCACCGAGCGCTCGCTTTTATAGGCATCGGTCGGTAACTACCAACAATAGGTTCGCACAGCTGTGAGTCACAGCCTCGTTCAGCTGATAACACTGTTTATCGGGCGTCAGCTGCGAGTAGCAACTGTGTTCATTTTAAATATTGAAGTTTTCAGCTAATACGGCCTCTCCTGATCGTGCGCCGTCCTCGGCTGCACCTGGGACTTCTTCTTCAAAAGCACTGCTCGTCCGTACTCGCAGTACCAGTAGGCAGCAAGCAGAAGCACCTGTAGGCTCCCTAACATCGTCAGGGTCGTCGTCATGGCAATCTGTGTGAAAATAAACAAGTTGTGAATTATACGTGACGACATACACCTTTGCCTATTCTGTCATACTTCACGCATACAAGGCCCTCATACAAAGATACGCTTTCACAACACAAACTAAAACACTTCGCTTTTAGGAGTATGCATACATCCTCACACATCGAGTCTCATTCTTACTCATACTTTGAATTTGTACAAGTTCACCAGGACTGCGCCTGCCTTAAATCTCATTCATACTCATACTTGAACTTGTACAAATTCACCAGGACTGCGCCTGCCAGGACAACGCCTGATGCGTGTTCAGTGAACACGACTTCCGGGACAACACCCGATGCGCATACATAGTACGCGACTTCCGGGACAACACCCGATGCGCATACATAGTACGCGACTTCCGGGACAACACCCGATGTGCATACACAGCACACGCCTTCCGGGACAGCACCCAAGGCGCAGCACAGCACACGCCTTCCGGGACAGAACCCAAGGCGCAGCACAGCACACGCCTTCCGGGACAGCACCCAAGGCGCAGCACAGCACACGCCTTCCGGGACAGCACCCGAGGCGCAGCACAGCACACGCCCTCCGGGACAGCACCCGAGGCGTAGACACGCACACGCGCTCTGGGTAGCACCCGTGGCGCGCAGACAGCACACGCATTGCGAGCAGCACCCGCGGCGTATACGCGGTACGCGTCCATGGAGCAAAAGCCCCCTCCAACAGCAGGTCATACGCGTAGGCAGCGTCCGCAAGGCAGGGCCCACACGCGTCAAGGACACGTCTGCAGGGCACGGCCCATACGCGCCAGGAACACGTCCACAGGGCATGGCCCA
Organism: Carterocephalus palaemon; assembly: GCA_944567765.1. Classification (NCBI taxonomy): domain Eukaryota; kingdom Metazoa; phylum Arthropoda; class Insecta; order Lepidoptera; family Hesperiidae; genus Carterocephalus; species Carterocephalus palaemon. The sequence continues at coordinate 3,070,036 of OX155643.1, read as the reverse complement.
TACGTGCCAGGAACGCGTCCACAGGGCATGGCCCATACGCCCGTCTGCAGAGCTCACTTTTGCGGTGCGTGCGCAGCAAGAACTAGTCAGCTTAGTTCTCCGCCTCTTCACAGTGAAGAGTGATCGGTATACCCGCTCACACAATCACATCAGGCCTGGAAACATTTGTAAACAAACAAAACATAAGCAGGAGCGTAAACTCACTTTCAAAGAATGCGGTGCACCTCTCAGGACACCACACCTTCATCCAAGGCACCCTGTATGTGTGTGTGTACCCTGCGGCCTATGTTGTTTTACCACGTGCACCACTAAGCAGTATACACTCATATCGGTAGCCTGGTAACACTTTAGTTACGCGGTATGAACCCCTCATGCCAGGGTTGAGCTTCCCAGCGGACTGAGAATGACTAGTGCTTTAGTTTAGTACCGTCTCGGCCTAACCTGACCGTGACTAATAACGCGAGCGACCGCGATGCGATCGTGAACCAGTCATGTCACCACATGAACGCGAGCGAGTCTGTCACGACGCGAACACAAACGATTTCCACTATAGCGTGACCTCGAATGAATTCCAACACGGCGAGAACGCATGGCGATCGTGAACCACGCCTATAGTCGCGTCCTTATTCACTGCGACGGCTACGTCTAGAAAACCACACATCATCCTCGTACACGAGAACTTTCCCCGCTGCAATAAAATACTTAAAAGTCTTTATGATGACTTTGGCAAAAATAAACCGGGGTGTTCGTAAGCCCATACGAGCCACGAGCTATTGTGTCGAGAGGCTGCCCACAAGGTGGGGTTATATCGCCACTACTGTCGAACTTTGTGGTGGACGACTTAATTCGTTTGCTAAACAAGGCCAGCTTCTATACCGTAGGCTATGCAGACGATGTAACAATCCTCGTAAGAGAAAGGATTGAGCCAGTCCTATGCGAACTCATGCAAAGGGCTCTAATTATTGTCGAACGATGGTGCACGTACCATGGACTGTCTGTAAACCCATCAAAAACAGAACTGGTAATGTTCATAAAGAAGCGAATCTTAGCCAATCTTCGCTTACCAAAACTTCTAGGAAGAACCTTAACCCTGACCAAAGAGGTCAAATATCTGGGAGTGATCCTGATGATAAACTACTATGGAACAAACACTTGTTGTCTATGTGTTTGTTTGTTGTCAAGTGGCTATACACCGCAGTGATAAGGCCAATTATCAGCTATGGAGCGGTGGTCTGGTGGCCCAGAACCAGATTAACCACAGCCAAAACAAAACTGCAACAATTCCAAAGGCTATCATGCGTAGCCATAACGGGTTGCATGAAAACTACTCGTTCTCGCTGCGACCTATAGACGTTCCACCGCTGGGCCCGGGTCTTCCCCACAGACACAGCTTTGATATACAATTGAGTTCTCACTAATACTTATCTGATGTAAACCAGAAACCATAGTACACTAAAACATCGAGTTAAGTCTAAACACCAGGTTAAGTATGGCTAACCTATCAATATGGTCGTTGATTAGCGGAAGAGGATGTCTATCCTGTTATAACAGTTATCTGATTAAAATCTATCTATGCAAACCACCATTTTTCTTTTTAGTGAATAAAATGAGACTGGCATACGCTGACTCAGATTCACGAATAATCCCTTTTTCTATTAAGTCATTAATAATTACACGTAATCGTAATCATGTGATAATTAGTACGGTCAATTGTACACGGGTACATCACTAGTTAATAATTTAATAACGAACTCACTACTTTAATAGTAGTGGTAGCAATACCACTTAAAAAATAGTCAGAATACTCGACAGTGCGTTTAGTAAGAGCTGTTTAATATCGGCAGACACTGTCGTATTTACTTTTTTTAAATTAAAAGCTATCGTCCTTGACTGTGCTATGTACAATACGTTGAGTCGCCGGTTCGAACATAATAATAACACATTTCCTATTCAAAACATCCGTACCAATTATTATGGAGGTGTTTAAAAATTCGCTGTTTACTATAAATGTCTACCTCCAGCGTAGTATCGTGTAACTCCACTGGTAAAGTAATAAAAACGCACGAGCCGCTGCCAATCAACACACTCACCGGTACACCGGTATGACGGTAGTAATAATGTCACTATTTTTAGGAATACCCATTCATTTAACAAAAGTTAACATCGTTCCATTTTTAGATTCTACCCGTTCCTTTGCGAAACATCTACCCATCGAATGCCCGAAACACTTCTCAACTTTAGACGCAGTTAATGTTGAACATTTGTTACTAACTAATATCTGAAGCCGTTTTCAATCTTTTACGATAAGTGACACTCTTATGACCGAACCGATTACATTCATAACACCGTATATTTGTAGAATCGATTGTATTCCGTTTTAAAGTATTTCTTTGAAAAATTTTGTGTATGGCTTGGGCGTTGAATGAACGAACAACTTTTTTTTTTTTTTTAGACTGCTTACTTTGCATGAACGGATCAACTAGTTTATAGTCCACCAATAAACCAGTTTACTCGTGAACGACATTATGTTATGATCATGAACGAACAATCGGAGCGACACACGAATGCGACGACTTATTTGGCTTCAACGTCAACTGTTCAACACACAGAGTTCAACTACATTACAGATTACGAATAACGTGAATACACGTGTTTGTTTGTTTCGACTTGTTTTTGTTTTCGCGTAGTTGACGCAACGCGCATGAGTGATTTATCGCACACACAAGTTTAATAGTCAACCTGCCGGTCCTAAGCCTGGATAAAGTATGAAGGAGAAGGGAAGGTAATTTAAATTTGCAAGTACCATTCGTGTAAACAAATTTAAACTAAACGAGCTAATCTTACATCTGATTTTTCACTAAACGGTGGATAAACGATGACAACACTAGTCAAAAACAAAACTGATTTTTGAACTATTTTATCGTAGACGATAAACCAGTTTCGTTTCGTCGACTGCAAAAATGTCAACTACCTATCACTAGTATGAGGGTAGTTTTTCTTTCTGGCATTATTGAGTTAAGCATAAGTGCTCATAAAAAAAGTTAGACGAATACTCCATTACGGTATCAGGTGTTAATTAATTTAGTGTTCCTTGCGTTAGCCAATCAGTAATACACCTAACAATGATTGCCGTTAACGATTAACCACTCAAACTCTGAAACATACGCAGTTTTAACAAAGATCTATTCGGCATAAGTGGAGAATTGGTCAGATTCAGTACTTACGCAGAATGTTCACAGTTGCACAGTGTTTTTAATTTTTGTTTGAAATTAGACCAGGTATGTTTAGTGCTTGTCCACTGACCAAGCCAGGTGTGAGCTTCACCCTACAAGCAATGACCCACGTGAGCGACGCATTCAACATCGTCCCAGCGGTTTAAATTAAGAGCTTTATCGACTTCACCGCGCCACGTGTCAACATAATGAACACTCGGGCCAAAAGCCGGAAACCAATATTGGCTTGATCTCGCCAAGCTTATCACTTCCAGTAGGCGCTGAGTGGTCTTGTTCATATCGCTCAGCGGCGATGGCGCTGGCGCAGCGGCACGAACACTCGATGTCTCGAGTACCGGGCGCTGTGGCGTAGCGTGGGCAGGCGTGATGTCGGCGAAAGAGGGCCTGGCGATGCGCCTGGCAACGCCAAGGTGTGGCCATGCTACCCGCATGAAGCTGCCAACTACGTCTCAGTTTCCCCACGTGACCGCCTGTCTCTAGGGCCTATAATCTTTTTGAAATCTCCATTTGGTTATTAGTAGAGGGAGTACGTCAGACAGACAGACCTTTCCTCCTCTCACGCGGCGCTGTAGGCGCTCCTGCGCTGAGGGAATTCGGAGTTAGGGGAGATCCCCTCTATCCGGGCAATTGCTCCAGGGGTAAACCCCGTCGGTGACTTCCCCGCTGTTGAGCGTGGGAGCCAGTCGATCGTCGCGCACGCGGTACGCGCGCGCGCTTCTACTAGCCGTTAGTCGCTAATTCCCCCCAGATGGTCGGGGGGAAGAAGGTCCAACAGCTCTCTAGGGAGCGGTCGGCCTTCAGGGGGGCGCGCGTGCAGCGGCGCTATCCCCCTTAGATGAGGATGTGGCCCATTGTCGGCGCGGTTATACATAACACGCGCCAACCGGATCACAAACTCATCCAGCGACTCCAGCCTGCAGTCGCGCGCAATCACCGCGTTCCGGACGTAGCGCCCCGCTCCTGTGATTTCTCGCAGGGCGAGGTTTTGCTGGGCCTGAAGACGCTTGCGCTGCGTGGCCGCCGCCAGAGCATACCATGCTGGCGCCGCGTACGTAAGCCTAGATCGGATATAGCACTTGTATATGCCAAGTTTAGTGCGCAGTGGTAATCGGGATGTCAACACGGGCCGGAGCATCGCTCTCGCGGCTCGTGCCTGGCGGTGCGCATGCACCACCATGGCACTCATCGTGAGTTTACGATCCATGTGACATCCCAGATACCGAACGGTCTGCTGCCACGCTAGATCTTCTCCATGCAGACGCAGCGGCGTCGGCATTTTACGCTTCCGGCTGAAAAGTATTGGGACCGTCTTTCCGGCGTTGACGGCGATCCTCCACTTATACAGCCAGTCTGACAAGCGGTCAAGCAAGCGCTGCATTCTTCTGACCGCCAGTTCCGGATCACGCGACGATGCGAAGAACGCGCTGTCGTCAGCGAACAAAGCGAGGACTACATCACGTTCCCACTCCGCGAGGTGCCCGTCGAGAGTGGGGATGTCGTTAGTGTAGTACGCGTATAGGAGTGGCGCGAAACAGCTCCCCTGCGGCACACCTGCGCGTATGGGACGGGGGGCAGAGGTGCTGTCCTCAACCGACACAATGAACTCCCGCCCCTCCAGATACGAAGCTATCAACCACACCAGCATCGCTGGCAAGGGCGACTCCAACAGCTTGTACAACAGGCCTGCGTGCCACACACGGTCGAATGCTTTCTCTATATCGAGAAAGACACCAACCGTGTGCCGCCCGCAGTTGGCCTCGAAAGCCAAGTGGTGGAGCACCCTTGTCAGCTGAAGTGTTGTCGAGTGACCGGCCCGAAACCCAAACTGCTCATCCCTTAGTTTAAGGAATGGCCGAATGCGAATCAGTGCCAGCCTCTCGAACAACCTTGCCAGTGAGGACAGCAACGTGATGGGGCGGTAGTTAACCGGGTAACGTGGATCTTTACCCGGCTTCGGGAGAACAATCACCTTTCCCTCCTTCCACGCAGCCGGGAAGTGTCCCGTGCGCAGGATGCCGTTATAGAGTCTAGTCAGACTGACTAGAGCCCTTTGGGGGAGCATGGTCAGCGCCATGTTCGAAACTCCATCAGTGCCTGGCGCTTTGCGTTTATGTAAACGCCTCGCGACCTTCCGAGCCTCCGAGGGCGAGATGAACTCGTATCCCTCGGGCTGCGGTGTCGGGCCACTGATGAAGTCCGCTACACGCGTCTCCACACGCACGCAGTGTTCAGCCGCTGCAGCGGTGCCGACGGGGTTTGGAGCGAATTGCTCTTCCAGGTGCTGTGCAAGTACATCCGCCCGGCCTTGTGCTGAAAAGTGCCGGTCGCCCGCCCTATCGTAGAGCGGGCTAACGGCAGGCCTAGCGCGGGTAAGTGCACGGTTGAGATGGTGGAGTGACGCTTCGGACTCGCTGGCCTGGTCGACTCTCGCCTCCCACGCGGTCCCGCGATGCTCCTCCACTACAGCCGACACCTTCGCAGCCTGGGCGTTCAGCCTACGCTTGACCCTGGGGCAGCGTGTTTCCGCCCATAGCTTATGAAGCCGCCTCTTCTTCCGTTTCATCTCCTCGATATAGTGAGGCAATGGTTCTCGCACCCACACACGAGGTTTTTCGGTCGTGGCCGCCGTCAGGGCCGTACGAATCTCATTCGTAATGGCCCGGGCAGCGGTCTCTATTCCTCCCGGCGTGGTGAGTGGCTCACTATACCGGAAGTCGGTCAAGGCGGCTTGGTAAGCACGCCAGTCGGTTACCCGCGTCTGGCGAGGGAGGCTCGTACACTCTACCCCAAGGCCAAGCGTAACAAGTATGGGAAGGTGCTGTGTGTCGAGGTCATACAGCACCTCCACATTAACCGGGCAGTGTATGTTCTTACACAACACTATGTCCAGGACGTCGGGAGAATGGCGGGGGTTAGACGGCAAGTGGGTGGGTGCTTCGGGCCCAAGCACCTCATACCCCTTGGTCTCCGCGTCGTCGAAGAGGCGGCGACCTACTGGCGTGACCACTCGGGAGCCCCAAGCCGTATGTTTGGCATTGAGGTCCCCGGCTATCAGGGTCGCGTCAGACGCACGCCTACTCGACATAATATTCTCAACGTCCTGCGGATAGAATTGAGGACCGGGAGGGCGGTAGGCCGCAAACAGCCTAAGCTCTCGACCGGCCATGCTCACTGTTGCGCCTATAGAGCGCAGACTAGTGTAATCCGGGAGAGGCAGTTCCTCGTGCACCACATCGCGACGGACGGCTATCGCTGTGCCTCGATAGGCAATGCCCGCGGGCGATGTCTCGTCGCGGCGGTACACGAAGTAGCCGGGCAACCGGTATGACTCATTTGGTCGGAATTTGGTTTCGCCCAGCAGCACGACGTGAACGTCTTGCTCCCGGACGAGGGACCTAAGGCTACGGGCGTGGGGCGAGAGTCCCCCCGGATTCCAGTATAGCAGTCTAAGTTGTACTACCATCTTGGTCCCCGAGGATACTCCGGACTAATTCGCGGATTGCCCTCAGCAATCGCGGGTGCTTCGCGAAGGCTTCACTGACGGTGGCCGCAGCCTCCGCCAGCGCCTCCGCTGAAGCGTTTATCCCCAAGACGGCCAAGGGCGCATCCGCGGGAGGGAGGGAGCGCGATTCGCGTTCGGGGATTGTGAGGAATATAGGTGGGGGAGGGGAAGGGAGAGTCACCGGCTCGGCCACCTTTGCCTTCTCAGGCTGTTTGGACCCCCTAGGGGGATGTACGGCAGAGGTTCCTGCCACCGCGGCTTGTGACGCCTGCGGCAGCGGGGGGAATACTGTCAGGTCCTCCGGAGCGGGCACAGTAACGGCACCCGACTGTTGGGGAACTTCAGGCTTGAGAGGAGGCTGCTTGCGGGGGCGCCGGCGTGTCCTCCTGCGGGCTGGCTTAGGTGCTGGGGGCACCGGGGCCTCCGGGGTTGATTCCGCCAGTGGCTCCTCCTGCAGTTCAGCCTCCATGTCCACAGTCCCAAGCCGTTCTCGCTGGGCCGCCCTGCGCTGCGCCCTCGTGGGCAGCTGCGCTGGGCGGCCCACAGCTGTGGCGCGGGCTGTGGCCTGCTGTGTCGCCGGCCGCGTCGATCGGCGCATGTTCCCATGCATTATCGGCGGGTTTGCAGGGGCCATGAGTGAGGTCCCTGTAGCGGGTACCGGTCGCTCCTCGGTCCTGTTGGAGGAGAGGGGACCCATTGTGGCTAGTCGGCGCCGTCTAGTACGCCCTTCCGACGGAAGAGGGCGCTGCACCGCGTCGTGTTGGGGGGCCAGCCTAGGTACGGCCGGTATCGGTGGAGAGAGCTCAATGCCCCTAACTCGCGCCATCCGCTGTAGGTATTTGCACACCTTGCTCATGGCAAGGTGCGCACCCTGGCAGTTGGCGCATTTGTAGGGGCCCTTGGGTGTGGGGCAGTCCCGAACAGCGTGCGGCCCAGCGCAGCGGACACACATTATGGGACGGTGGCAGTTGGCCGAGGAGTGGCCCACTGCTTGGCAGCGGTGGCACTGGTGGATGCCGCCACGACGGCCTTCCCATCCCTCGACCACTACCCCGGGCATGTATAGGAGCTCGTCCACCGCATATAGGCGGGCGAGCTCTGCCTGTGACAGGTGGTCCAGCTGCACGTGAAACACGGTGCCGGGCCTACCTTTCCTCGGCGGTATCGGCCGCACATAACGGACCGGGAACCCCTTGTCCATCAAAGCCTGAGTGACGTCACCCGGGTCCGTGTCCCGGGGGAGGCCCCGGACTGAGACCTTGGAAGGCCGTGCCTCCCTAAGGTCATAACAGTACCACGATACACCGGGTTCCGTCTTCTCCAGCTCAGTCAGGTACCGCTGCACGACGCGGTACTCATCGACAGATTCAGGTCGGAAACGCACGCCCTGATTGAATGGTCTGGCGCTAGGTGCGCGACCTAGTAACTCACGAAGGGCGGCAAAGTGCCTAGCCCAATTGGGCAGGCGTTCTGCCACAATGGGGGGGTAGCCCACCTGCATGCGGGCGCCCGGGCCCTCGTTACCCGCACGCGCGCTCGCAGCGGGCTGTCGGGGTTGGGGCGGGGGGGGGGGACGAGGGGGCGCGGGAGTCGCCGCCACCGCCGCGAAAGAGGTGGATGGGCCTGCATGTGCCGTCCCTACACTATCTACATTAACATCCGTATAGTGACTTAACGTGGTTATGCCCTTAGGGGTCGCCGGCACTGGTGAGACTGAGGGGGTGCGTAATGCCCCCTGAGGGGGGACCGCTGTGTCCCCTGGAGTTGACGTTGGTGTCGGTGCCAGCACGACATAACTGGTCTCATCCAGTGCCGGTGACCCCCGTTGGGCCTGCTGGGGCGAGGGAGGGGCGGATGATGACGGGTGGGGGGAGTGAAACACTCTCTTCCCCACGCGTGGTACCACCGCCTCCACCTCCTCGTCCGAATCTGTCTCGTCCGACGATCCATCCTGCACTGCGCGCATCTTGGCCGGGGGGCTGCATCCGTCACCGCTCGACACCCGTCGGGCCGCTTTCGCCGCTCGAGGGGCGGAGGGGGCGACGGGTCGCCACTCCAGGTCGCTGCCGCTGCTCGCTTCTTCTTCACTGCCGTCGTCGCTATCGGTGGGGCAAGGGTCGCTGATACCTTCCTCCAAAGCCGCCATGGCATCAGACGAAGTACCTGCTTGCCCTGTCCGCTGGGGGTCCGCCGTCGGTTCCGCTAGTGTTTCGACTAAGCGAGTGGAGCCCGTGAGGATATCACGTTCCACCACCCGTTTCTCGTCCCTCTTGCGTCTTCCGCGTCCCTTTTTGCCGGTGGGTACAGGCTCCATCGATTTAATTTTTTATTTTTTATTTTCAATGTTTATCTACCCGCGTGGTCTGCCGGCGTTCCGGACTCGGAACACAGAACCATCGACACCACTGCGGGTACTTTCCTTTTTTTTTTAAATTTTATCTTCCCACCAGCCACCTCTGCCCTTTTATAATAAAAGGGACGGGTGGTGGTTTGACGGACGAACACTCACTACACGCACTCCACTCACTGTCACTTTTCACTCGATTCACCTGATTTTTTTCTTTTACACGGAAAGTGCCTCAAGTAAGCCGCGTGCCCACGTGAGACCGTCCGAACGCGACGGTAGCCGCGATCCAAGTGAGGGAGTACGTGTATAACGACTGATGGTATCGCACTAATTCTGCCCGATCGAAAAATAAAGCAATGAATATGACTTTAAGCAGCAAAAAGGCATCCATATCCCCACTTCTGATCTTAGCAACTGGAAGGTAAAAACAAATAAAAAGAAACACAATTTCAAATAAGTATCAGATTCGACATTATTTATACCAAAAGATGGAACGTGCTTACAGCAAAGTAGCGTTAGGTATCGACACCATAGTGTAGGTACCGACAACCTCACCGTTCGACGGCTGAGCAGAGAGTGAATGACAATCCACCGAGCGCTCGCTTTTATAGGCATCGGTCGGTAACTACCAACAATAGGTTCGCACAGCTGTGAGTCACAGCCTCGTTCAGCTGATAACACTGTTTATCGGGCGTCAGCTGCGAGTAGCAACTGTGTTCATTTTAAATATTGAAGTTTTCAGCTAATAGTATGTATACTGAATACCTATGCATATCAGTTCAGGGAAATACAGGCGTGATTTCGCCTAATAATTTCACTGATAAGTACATAGAATCTAGGTATAAAAATTGAAACGAACTGAAGTCTTGTGTAATAATATTGCGAAAAATTTATACTCTTCGTCACTGTCAACTTTTTACCCAGCAAAGTATGTCAACGTTTGAGGAATATGTTTTGCATGAAACCGCGCCATAAGGCACAACTAATTTTCACAACGACCCACATACGAGAAAGCGGGTTTTAATCAACAATCTGTGATCAAACGCCATATTTTTCGGTCGGATAGCGTTCTAAAAACGCGTACCTACTGGAAAAAAGTGCCGAGTAATTACACATTGTACGTACGAAACAAAACGCTCGCGTGACATTTAGGGTTGCTAGGCTGTGATGTTTTTTTTATATTGATACACACACAGCCATCTGACCACAATCTAGGCAGAGCCTGTACTACGGGTTGTAAGAGACTGATATATATACATAGATATATTTTAAATACGACGACGATTAAACTTCAATCTTATTACAACTGCTGCAAAAAATGCTCAAAGATAGTCAATTATTCAAAGCCACGCAAGGCGGATCAAGTAAAAAAACAAAAAAAGCATGAAAATAAAAAAAATACTATTGTAGAAAATCAAATATTAGTTTATTTCATATCTCTCTATAGTACTCTAGTTTTTGCTCGTTTTAGTGAGACAAAAAAAATGTTCAAAATTGATTAAACACCGCCTATCGCCGGCCTGTTATAAATTTTTTTTACATTTTCATCATATTTCTGTAAAAAAAACTACTGTCCGAGATATAACAAATGAATAACATTCGCCAGTGTACTGTATTCGGTACACGAGCAGTGCATGCGTTAAATCGTTACGCAATTTGCATATTTTTCCTATCTGAATATCGTAAATCATACGAAAAATTCTAAAACTGAGGTCATGGACTGAATTTGGTATATGTATTAATACGTGTCAATACTCACAACCGTGATTTCCGCTTCGTGACGAGTGGCAGCCCTGCTGACAATGTGTGTAGGGTGAGTAGCGAACAAAGGTTTTTTGTTTTACTTTAATATTTCACTCCTGTCGCGGGTGGAGATGCTGTATGATTAAAATGTCCTTTTTGCGTATCCGCGCCACTACGCGCGCTTTGTGTGAGTGCCTTTTCTTGCTAATGGTTTTTAGGGCCCACCAGGAGAGATATAAAGCATACTCAGTTCGCCCCAGGCTACAGGGCTCCCTGGTATTTTCTTTGGAAATCTACATAAATTATTTGTTAATAAATCTTTTGTATTTCATAGAAAGGCACGTTTTCTTTGCCTCATACATATGATACGTACATACTATGATGTTTCCACACATAAACCGCAGAGCTCCGATGGTAGATATACTCGTATATCATAGGTATGAAGGGACTAGGTGGAATCGTGAAAGTGAAGTTGTGTACATACAAATTATTGTGAGAATTATTATATAAATATGTTCTAGGGGTTTCTTACGTTTTAAAATTTTGAATAAGTGTCCTGCAATTCCCTATGATTGAACTAATACAGCAGTTAGTGCGCGGGAAGACGCCATTGCCCTGGAAACTTAATGATTTTCAGTTCGAGAGCAAATCAAATTATAGTATTTAAAAGTTAAACGATCTAAATGTTGACTAGTATTTAATAAGTATTTATTATGTCCTTAAAAAGGCAAAGCACAACAACAAACTTAAATTTCAACAAATACCATTCAAACCATAGATATTGAAAATGTGTTTCTTAAATTATGGCCTTATTTTATCAGCGCCGATTTATTCCACAAGGTGGTGCTCGATCTCGAATCAGTTTACACGCTTGCAAGTGCTTAGCACCCTTGTCGTCCTGGAGAGATGAAAATAACAATTGTTGAAACTAATGCATAACGATGTACGACCTACCACTGTCATCAAAGACATCTTTATTTCACTAAACAAAGTGAACTAAGTACAATCCCATCCCAGCAACGAGCTAAAACATCTTCGAGAAGTCTCGCTACTAACCTATTTCAATATACTGCGATCTTACAATCGACAAGAGAAGCCGTTTAGTTCCCCGCAAACTTGGTATTACCGACATATTAGCCTCTATTTCAAAGGAGCTAAAGATGCTTTTTCAACTCTTCACTGCAAAGACTAAGATGCGCTTCAGATATCGCCTTTGTTAGTAAGTTCAGAGACAAAGTGATGTTCCATTGAGTTCGCAAAAGGTGCCCCTTTCACCATCCCGTTTAGATTTCCAAGAAATTGTTACCGATAGCGAGGAAAAATGTTCTAAATATTTCATTGAATTGGAGCTCTAACATAATATCAAACTGCTAGCCTTTTAGTCACATACAAGACGTCTAAAAATTAATAGGAAATACATAGTAGAAACTAAAATAACACCCTACAATGCGCTCTGATACTGTTTAATCATAACTAACTATTAAAAAAATGTCATAAAAAAATACTATAGTATAGTATTCTATAGGGGTTTTAATTGAAGGCAACAAAAGCACAGCACACAACTTAATTTGAGATTAAAATGATTAGGTTAAAACAAACCAAATACATAGGGCACACTGAATGTTTTGCGCTCCTGGCCGCTCATAAATGTTCGGATTTCGAACGTTCTATTTTTTTAAACATTTGAAACTCAATCAATGATTTTTTTTTAAATTGCGCGAGATCGCGTGTCAATTGTTTTATTTATCAGAAGTTGTAGTTCGTCGTCCGTAGCGAAAATGTAATTAACGCGAAAAGATTTTAGGGCAATGATTTTTTATGATTTTCAAAGTTCACTGACTCCGCAAGACTTGCTGTTTGCTTGCTTGCTCGTCTTCAAAATGCTTTTAGGAGGGAAGCACCTCATTTGAGCACCGTAAGATGTTACAAATCAATATTCTTGTAACAAAAAGTTTTTATAAAATTGCAGATAGACTTATCTACACATGACATGACATGTGTTGGGTAGTTGTAATGAATTGTCTCGTGATCGAAGTTACCGCAAGCGAGGAATGACGGCTCAGACTCCCGCTATCCCATAACTGGATTTGTATATTCTACCTATTCTGGAAGAATATAAATTCTTTTTGCCAAGAGAGTAAGATACAGACAGAAGGTACAATTTGAACTATTGTGTCGGGTGAACTTTTCTGTCTTTTTTTATGGATATAAGATAGCAAACGGGTTTGCAGTACCACCCATCCGATGCCGTACATGACAACTGTGACTTTAAATAAGACTCAAATAGGCATTGGGATGGTTAGCTATTATTTTTACACTTAATAAGCTTTACGGGTGAGATAAACATTTCCATTTAAATTAAAAATCCGGGGTTTTAAAAATATCTGATAGTTTGACGGTTTGTACATCTGGCATTAAGTTCACACTAACTTAGGATTGCTTTGGTGGTTATTTCTTTTATAATCCTTTAAAATTACTTAATTATTAAAAATAACTTGAAATTAGAATTCAATAAATGAATCCTAAATACTTGTTTGGTAAATTGCATCGAAGCAAAGTCGGCTTAAGTCAATACAATACATTTTATAATAATGGCAACTACATAACTAACTATTACAATCATTTCACAGAACGTATACTTTACCCCATGCAAACTGAATATTTTCATGGCACAGTGAGGTGAATCTTACACACGTCATCTAATCTGTGCCCACGCGTCGATATCGAGAAAACTTCGCGAACAGTTGGCGGTGACAATATTTCTTGTAATTTACTCTTTTTGGGGCCGAATAAATTTGCTTGGAAAATTTCGTCGAGTTCACACAACTGCCTGCGACAGATGTTTCGTTTTGTTTCCCCATTTCCGAGGGAAAACTTGTTTTAGAACAATCTTTCGCCAACGCCTAATGATGTGGAGACGCAGCGGGATGTCCACATTCACAGCGAAACAGATTAAGATACAACATATTTTTCATTTAATAATAATAATAAATATCTTGGACATTTTCACACACGGCCATCTGACCCCAAAGTAGGCGCGAGCCTGTGTTATGGGTGTCAGAGACTGATATACATACATAGATATTTTTAAATACATACTTAAATAGATAATATTGACATCCAGACACAGAACAAATACAAGTGTTCGTCACACGAATATTTGTCCTGAGTGGGATTCGAACCCACGACCTTTGGCGCAACAGACAGGGTCACTACCGATTGCGCCAACGGGCCCATTCGTTTTGACGACTCCTTGACGCGGTGGTGAATGACCCTGACTGTTGGGCGCCGGGTTCGAATCCAAGCTGGTGTAGATATTTATTTCAAATCAAATCAAATCAATCAATTCAGGTATTTATAAATATATACTACCTGTAGCTCGGGACCAGAATAGCGCTACGGTATCCCCTGCCTGTCGTAAGAGGCGACTAAAAGGGGCCTTCCGGGTTCACGGGCGGCAAGAGTGGGAGCTCGAACCGTCCATTCAGTGATCCCGGGAAAGACAACGTTGTGTGTGGCTGCACAACGTTGTAGCGACATCTTTGTCGTCCGAGACGAGCCTGTCATGGACACAGCGCTGGAGGGCACCGGTGCGTTCTAATAGAGATCCCGGAGCCCTCCACAAGCGCCGAGGAAGGCCACCGAGGGGGTTTTAGTGGGTGGAAATCCCACATAACCCGGCGTCGCTCCCACGATGTCCGGGTACCTTTAAAAGGTTTCCCCCTCGTAAAACAAAAAAAAAAAAAAAAAAAGGTAGGTACAATTTGACCTCTGATTATATGTATGTATGTAGATAAATATTTGTACTGAGATCACGGATGTTGTGATGTTCACAAAGAAAATCCGCTACTCAAAATATCTAGGGTCTATAGGCCTAGCCTACCGCGGGGATATTCTATTCCCGCGGTAGGCTAGGCCTATAGACCCTATTTAATCCCTGTTTACCTTAAAAGATCTGATTTAGTTCAGCACAGACATTTTCAGGCGTCATTAAAAACACACTGGACAAAGTTAGTTTCAACCCGTAGTACCTACCTAATTATAACTGAATCCGCATTACACAGCTCTTTCAACTGTACATTTTTGTCTTCATCTTCACTAAAGTAGTTTATTTACATTACCAAAGCCATTCTAACGCAAAAGCGTCAACCTAACCTAGTTACGATCGAAGTTAAAACTCACTGCGAGCGTAATTACTTGACATCGAGGCAGTGAAGAGTAAAGAGCGGTAAATGTCTAAAGCACTGTTAAGTTATCTCTATATTTTATTTAGCGGCTAGTAACAATAGCCTTTTTGAGACTAACGAGGGGCGTCATCGAATGCTTCCTTTGTGAAACTTCAGCCAAGGAAGCAGCTTAAAGGCAGCGATAGGCTCTGCTCTAAAAGTAGACTGTCGTTGCTACTTTTAATATTTATATTTATAGCACAGTGGTTAAGACATTCATGTCAAAAAAATTCATGGACGCTACCGTGCTTCGGAGGGCACGTAAAGCCGTCGGTCCCGGTTGTTTTCAATGCTGGAAGCAGTCGTTAAGCCTTGTCGTAGACCTTCGGGTTGCTTAAGAACATTCGACACTGGGTTGGCCACTAACCACTCCACCAATCCAGCGTGGTGGAGTATGCTCTAGAACTCCCGCAGCAGTATCTGTGGGGGAGACCCGTACCCAGCAGTGGGACGTATATGTGTCGCAGCGACAGCGAGCGATTACTGAGAGGATCCATGTTTATATCCCAGGCCGGTGTATTTTGGTTGAATGTGGTGAGTGAATCCGACTGCTGAACTGTTCTTGGGTTCGAATCCCTGCTGGGGCAGAATTTATTTAGCTGATAGGTAAATATTTGTACTCTGGTCATGGAGGTTAAATCGTGTTTTTGTTTTCTGTGTGTAACAGACACAGGGTAGAGTGAGAGTAACAAACAGGCAGAATTTGAACTACATATTTTCACTTATTTTCACTTTGTATCGAAAGTGAAAATAAGTGAAAATAACTACATAGTTTAAATACTAGTTTCAGAACCAAATTGGTCAACTTCGACAACTTATTGACCCGTCTGGTGTTGCTCGTGTTCATAGCCGATGGTGACCACTTACCACCAGGCCCGTCTACTCGATCGTTAAGCTAAAATTTAAAAAAATCAACAATAGAAAAAAAAATTACTATCATATAGGTTCGTTCAATAGCCTTATTTCGCCAGCAAGAGGTATTAGCAATAAAGTTTTGTAAGAGAAGAGCTTCCTGAAAGCAAGAATGCCTTTGATAAACTTCATACGATGAGTCTCGTGTAGCCGAGTGAGTGCTAAAACTAAATACTTTGATAGAGATTCTGTTCATACTCAAAGTTTACAGCGAGACAAGAGTTCTCACTGTCTTGCAGTTTGATAAAAGTACGTTGGGTCGTATGAACACAGCCTAATAAGTAGTCGCTCATCGGAAACATTCTAGTCATAGCAATCGCGGGGCGACCACTCCAATCCACTCAACTCCTTGTACACTTGTACACAGATATGGAATTTTGTCGTATTCCATATTTGGTAACAACCCCTTACTACTATCCTTTCCTTACACCTTACCTATGCAAATTAATTTGAATTTTAAAAGAGTACCGAGAGTTTTTCCCTCCGGCTTTTTTCTCTCTCGGCCTCACTAGGGCATAGGATAAGAATATTGTAAATTCTTCCTAAAGTCGATGACCAGATAGATAGTCTATCGTGACTTAGAGCTTAATTTAGTGGTAGGTAATTATTGTAAATTAGCCTTAAGGCACCTGTGTAGGATTAGCTATTCATTCAATGATCAATAGCTAATTCTTTGCCTTTTATTGATCAGTTTAAATTAGCATTATACTTATACCTATCTCTTTTTTTTAAGTAGTTTCTAGTTACCTAGACTTTCGTTAAGCGTGTCTAATCACCTCATAGCGAAATAAATTATTTGACTTTGACTTTGACTATGGAGTCTTATCATCCGGATTTACAAGTTCTGATCTGTGTTGAAGTAACAACATTGTGAACAATGAGGGAATGAGACAATCCCAACAAAACCTCGGCGAACCAATAGACTACCCAGTATCAACTTTAATTAAATTTTGTATTGTCTTTTCTATTCGTGGTCCAGTTCTTAGACTGAAGCGTTTGTGAGTTGATATTATATATTCAATGGCTTAAAAATGTCTTTAATCAACTATAACCAAAACGAATTGTTGGATGAATTGGTACCACGACTAATTACTGAATGTAGTTCAAAGCTAGATGTCTAAGGCGATTTCATAATTATGATGGGATAAATTCAGGTTCTCATTATTTAAGAGCAGTCTATACTTTTGTAGTTCATGTACTGAAACATCATGCGATTTGGTCAATATTAATTACTTTCATTATTGTCATTATCTTAGATATAGCAGTCATGTAAAGAAGTCTAGATGTGTGATCTTTCAGTGGACCTCGAAAGGGTTAAAGAGTTAACTTTTCCACACTCGCTTCCTTCCCTAACTCAAACCCCAGCCTGAGTTATCACTATACTTTCAGAGTTTAAGCTAAGACTTTGGCTTTGCGGACTGCGACCTGCCAGCTAAATGGTTTAAATTATCACTTGCATCTATTTAACCGGGACTTTGCATCAACTCGTTAAATTATAAATTATGAAAGTTGTTTTAATTGTATATCAAAGTAATAAATGTTAGTCCATAAATAATGTTATGTTTCATTAGAATTTTGCAAAATATTTCGGAATAAGAACTTTGGCAACAAATCATAATTATTTCGGTAACCAAAATCAGCTTTGTTAAAATAATATTAATAGTAAAATAAAACATTCACCTCTGATGTAGTAGGTATATAAAGAAATTGAAGAAACCGAGCCGTGTCTAACTGGCAGCTAATGGGTAATAGTAAGCAATAATAGACGGCCATTAGCTTGAAGACAAATTACATGTGTTAGAAGCTACTAAGCTGTTAACACTTTTATCTTTGATCATTGAATTTATCATTCCAAAAATACTTAACACTGAAACTTTCTCACGCGTAACAAAACTGAGAGCTAATAAACTTAAGCCTAGTAACGTCATCCATCTTTAGGGTGTTATCTGAGTAAACATCATTAACATTGCATCATTATTTACAGCTGTACTTAAATTTTGATAAGGCAGCTTATAGCGTATGGGATTAACAAACAATAAAGTTTTTAGATCATGAAGCTCAAACATTGGTGTTGCAAAGATTCCTTCCGCGTTAGTTACCGTTGCTAATCAGTAACTAAATATTTGTTTACATTGCTACATACTTACGTGAACATTGTTAGATATAATCATAAAATTTATAGTGTGGCTAGAAGCGGAATGCTTCATAGGCAGAAAAATTTAATTTGGTCTTATTTATTTGCAATTATATAGTAGTAATTATATAAACATTTTCCATCGTCCTTTGTTTAAGTCACTGAAGGTTATTGCAATGTGGTCTAATGAAAATAATTGCAGAAAAAAAAAGGTTACACCAAATTTTTTTGCAATATTTATTCACGTGATTGCTGGTTGCAAATCGTTGGGTATATCCTTCTGTTGACGGCATCAAACATAATGCTTTAGTTAGTATATAATTACTAACTAAAGCATTCCGTTTTGACCGCATTTTGAAGCAGGTAGGCGGGGTAGGTAGCTCGGCTTCAAACGGTAATAACAGTTCGCGTGACACTCAAGACGTTTACTGCACTATTTCGAAAGCAGTTTCTGGAATTTCTTGAAAATAAACGGTGCGATTTAAAGTTTCTGAAATGTTTGACAGTTATTTAAGTTTAGAACAAAGTCATTGCTTGCACAATCAAAGCATTGCGCTGAGATTACCTGTGTTCAACTTGCGGACTAAACCAAAATCCTCACAATATACCTAGTCAAATCAAGTGCAAATATTTATCTGCTTACCGGTCAAGGCCCAGTTGCTGAAATTCTAATTTTCACTCGAGAGGGTCCGGTTTCAAATCTCCGCGGTGCACGCCGTTAAATATTGTAACATCCATAATATAACATTATACCTGTATTTCCCCAAAAGGGTAGACAGACGTGTATTGTATATACGCCGATTTTTCATCAGTTATGTAAATTAATTTTAAGAAATTAAATGTCACCACTTGTAACGGTGAAAAAACATTGTGAGTAACCTGCGTATTTGAGAGTTCATAATAATATCGAAGGCATGTAAATCCGCACTAGGCCATTGTTGTGGACTATAACACTACCCCTCCCATTCTGACAGTAGACATTACATAAAAATCCTTTATTTAAGACTAGTGGACGCCTGCAGCAGATTCGCTCGCGTGGAATTAGACATAACAATAGTTTCGTTTACACCTACCTATAATATAATATAGCCTATGTCACTCAGTGAAGATGCAGCTTTCTAATGGTGAAAGAGTTTTTGAAATCGATCCAGTAGTTTTTGTGTGAAAACAATACAGACATATCTTTCCCCTTTTAAATAATATTAGTATAGACTAAAGTAGACTGTTTGTGGCAACACAGACAGTTTACTTTAGTCAAGGGATTTTTTTTAAATAAACATTTGTGGAGCAAATTACATGCTATTGCTTCTTGTAATTGATTCATATTTCTAACTAAAATTACACATAATTATTGAGTAGAATATATCTGAAAGTGGAAAAACACTGTCACCGTGTAAGTGTAACACGTGTAACCACGTAGTATAACCACGCCCTACGACGTCATATTTGGAAAATACGCCATCGTGAAACATTTATTTGCTTCAAATTGCCTTCAAATTCTAGTATTTTCCAAACCGGCGGCTGGCTGTCAATCAATTTTAAAATAGACGGCTGTAACACAAATTAGGTAAGTATCGGCGGGCGCCTGTAACAAGCGCAATTACTTTATTGTCAGGTTGATATGGCACTCCGTTCTAAAATATGCTATGGAATTAACGTGGACTATTGCTAATGACAGAGGAAAGGCTGAACGTAGTACATACGTGACTTAATATAATTAGTTTACCTATATTTCTTTCCATTTCTACAACAATATAAATATAGTATGTAGTAAATGAAAGTAAATAACTTGTTCAAACATCAAAGGACATAGATTTCAACCTAATATTATACATAGCCAAAAAGTACCTCATTATGCGAGGTCATCCCGAAAAACAAGGTGGGAAATGTCGTCTGAAAGCAGATGAAGCTGTTCCGGAGCGTTCGAGACACGCGCTGAATACAAAATGGCCGAGGCTCTAGCATGCATGAACAATAGCCCTGACGGTTGGTTTTTAGCGGCCTATGTATTATTAGGCTCAAGTTAACAGTACATTGAAAGGGTTGTGGTATTCGTGGTGGTGAAAATCATTAATAGCGGTGACAGCCCAGTCAGTGGCTATCGAACTCGCCTCTCACTCGTGCGGTCCGGGTTCAAACCCAAGCGGCACGTACCAATGACTGTTCTAAGTTATGTGCGATTTAATAAATTAAATGTCCCTTGCTGTTACGGTGAAGGTCACATCTCAAATTCAAATTCAAATGTTTTATTGTTATTAAAAGAAATACAAGGAAAATACAAAAAGAAAAAAAAATTGAACAAAATGACAACAGGAGCTGTCTCAGCTGTTGCTACTGCGTGGCTAGGGACCCGTGTAGCGCTGGTTTTCACACAGCTCCTATACCCTGAGGTGGAAGGCGGGTATGTGTCCGCGGGTATGTGTCCGGCGGGTATGTTCCCCCATGCCAGCTGATAAACATCTGAGGAAACCTGCATGCCTGAAAGTTCTTTATAATCTTCTCGAAGGCATATGGTGGACTAAGGCCTAATCCCGCTAAACTGCTTTTTGGATAGCTTCAAATTTGCAGTTCCCTCCCATTCTGAGAGGAGACCCTTGCCCAACAGTGGAACAAAGATAGGGTTGTGGTGGTGTGTAGTAGTCGTGGTGAAAATCATTACACTGAACCACGGGCAATACCCGTCTGTAATACAATCACAAATTCGCAAGAGCCAAGCAATCATGGAAGTATTCTTAGATAAATTACTGAAACTATACACGTCGAAGAATAAATGAATACAATTGTCTTATTGGACGATGTTCCCTTTGACCTCGAGCGGTTCAAGATGAAGATAGTAGAATGTATGAATCTACCGAATGTCTATTTACTTACATATGAAATATGAATTCACTATTTGGTTACGCTCCCTAGGTTAACAATAAGACAAAAAAATTATTTGTGTATAAAAAACAAAATACTCGCAAAAAAAAAAAAAAATACGCGCATTACGCGCATTACATGGGCCGTGCGGGTACCTCTCAGTCTCTTGTGGAGGAAAGTAGGAATAAACTTGTGTCTGAAGTTGAGAACTCTCTGGAGCGAGTCTCAGAATGGGGACGACTAAACTTAGTCCAATTTAACCCATCGAAGACACAAGTTTGCGCGTTCTCCGCTAAAAAATCTCCATTCGTCGTAGCTCCGCGATTTGAGGGCACAGCACTCACCATCCGGAAATCGATTGGGATTTTGGGCGTCGACATCTCCAGCGATGTGCAGTATCGGGGTCATTTGGAAAAGAAAGCCAAACTTGCTGCAAAGAAGCTCGGTGTGCTAAATAGGGCACGACATTATTTCACGCCTAAACACCGGCTTCTATTGTACAAGTCACAAGTTCGGCCGCACATGGAGTACTGCTTCCACCTCTGGGCGGGTGCTCCGGCTTACCAGCTGAATCCACTTGACTCCATACAGCGACGAGCGATCCGAGTTGTTGGCGATCCCAATCTTACCGGTAAGTTAGAGGACCTCAGTCTCCGGAGAGACATAGGCTCTCTCTGTGTCCTCTACCGTATCTACCATGGTGAGTGCTCGGAGGAACTTCATGACTTAATTCCACCAACCTCATTTAACTATCGCACTACACGCCGAGGTATGAAGTTTCATCCACACAGAATTGACTCATGGCCTACTACCACCGTGCGTTTCTCGCGGTCATTTTTACGGCGAACTGGTCTTCTGTGGAATGAGCTTCCGACTGAGGCTTTCCCTTCGAACTACGACATGGAGCGCTTCAAAAAGAGTGTGAAACGATTCCTTCAAGGCAGGCAACGCACCTGTGATACCCCTGGTGTTGCACGTGTCCATAGACGACGGTGACCACTTACCATCAGGCCCGTATGTCTGTTTGTCCGTCTATACTATAAAAAAAAAAAAAATGTAATTTTGTATTGTTATACTATTCAAGGCGATAATTTTTTCTTAAATGTAGCCTACGTACGTACTTGTGTACAGATAGTATTATAGGCAGCCACCTCCCAATTTATATTGCGATATCGAAAGTATTCTTAATTTAAAATGTACTTTTTCATTAAAATGTACCTAGTATCAAAATATGTCTTACTTTTTCAGAAGTTTATTATGTGACTGGTTGATAATATAATAACTGTATTTCTATACCTAAATAATTAAGTATACTGAGAATACTACTAGGGTATTCTCAATATAACTATTTTAAAATAGTGTGAATTTATTGTCAGAACAAATCATACATTTTTATTCCGTTCTTTTAACAAAATCAACGTGAAATATAGGTGTGCAGTTCATACTCAAAGGAGTCGAGTATGAACAAAAATATCGCATAATACAAAAGGAAAACTTCGAAAAAAACTTCGCTAAGAACGAGTAACTATGGAAAAACTAATTCAATCACGGTAGTGCAATCTCCCTCAGGAGTCGACTTTGGGACGAAATTTCTTTATTTTCTTTTCTTGATATCAATTGATACAAATCTCTGTGGGGTCGAGATGAGGTAAGAAAATTAGATACCTTTTTGATATATCTCCTACCTACTTATCTAATTTATTTATATCGGTTCTCTTTAGGTTTTGTTTAGGTATCTGACAGTGCATACTCCACCACGCTGCTCCAATGCGGTTTGGTGGAGGAGTCAGTGGCCAACACTCTAAGATCTTCGACAGCACATAACAATTGTTTTGCAGTTGAAAACAACCGGGACCTACGGCTTATATTAATAAGCTATTATGCTATTAAGCATAAAATCTACTGCTGTCACCGAATTATATTAGTCAGGCGTGGTCACTACGACTGACAACACCACCATTTTAGTTTAGGTAAGTAGTATTTTGGTAACAGGTGTCTACCGTCGCTAGCTATAGAACATCCACACTAATAACAAGTATAATTTATCAGTAACTCACCATTTAGGTAAACTTAATATTTCTTCTTATCTTCAGATCACTCGAAATACTTAGATCACAAGACTTATTAATCCTTATTTATTTAATCTAAAGAAAACCTTAACAAACATTCGCAGATCTGATCTGTACCTGAACCGGTCTGGTTCGATTACTTGGGGCCGGCGTGTAAATAAATTACCCTCTATCGGATATCCGTACTTCAGCCCCGGCGACCCCTATAAGGAAGCAAACAATTTCAGTAGCGAGAATATTTTCGGAATGTAAAGGCTTAAGTTACGTACATGGACGATTGCACATAAGACTTCATAAAACTGTTTTGATACTGATCTATTGATGAATTTACTTATATATTTTAGGAGATTTAACTTGTTTTATATGTGTTTTATAAAGTTTTTATAAATATTGTTTTGTTATTTGAAAATAATATTATCTACTCGTATTAGTTTGTATTGAAGATAAAATCAAATCATAACTATTTTATACTGAATTCCAGAGTTATACAAATGATACAACAAGGAACGAAGAAAGAAAGTATATAGGAACGTCTCGAATACTACATAATATCTAAAAAAGGCCTCATTTACAATTGAAATGAAAGAATAAATTGTTTACGAAACATTTCATAATGCAATCGACTGTAGATGAATTCGGTAAAACACGTTTTTATCATAAAACAATATTTGGTATTGGCTTAGACAAATCGCTCCTAAAATGAAAAAAATATACATAGTGAGGTACCTATTCAGATTTTGTATCGAATTCCATCCGATATGAAGTCAGACAATTGCATAAAAAACGATTTAGATCCTTCATATACTACGTTTAAGGGTGAAGTCGTTCGCAATGTTGTATTTGTTTCAAATAAATACTCGAATGCTTCTGATGTAAGTCAATTTGGTTTCTGAGTCTCTTGGTATAAAGCTGTTGTGGATAGCATGGTGAAATTGTTTTCCAGATGGATGCCAGATACAAGATTCTCAATGAATGGGAAATTAGATCGTGGAACGCGCGAGAAAGCGGTTTATTAATAGATAGGATTTACATGCGAAAGCTAAATTCTTTTTGTGTTGAACACAATCCTGTCATGTAATATTCCATCAATCGATACCAAAAAAAATGAGAATCTCAAACAAAAATAAGATGATAATAAATTTATTAGGAAATATATAAATTTTCTTTATATAAGTTATTTATTATTATCTCCACTTTCATTCGATAGTATAATTTATGCGTAATATTAAAAAAAACACAGCACATATTAAACTGCATTAATTCAATTCTGGCACAATTATTTTTATTCGAAAACAATTCCAGTCCGGATTACCGGACTTCTGCTGACGCTTAAAAAAGTAATGATTCTCTTGCTTCGTCATAACAAAGAGAGCAGTTTTCTAAAAAAATATGTTAATCTTATTTATTTTAATACTTAATTCCGTTTCCATTGAATTTTCATAGTTCAGGCTTATTCCAGTGGTTCTTCGTAATAAATCTTATTACAAATTTTACATCACCGGCATTAATAATCTTCGCTTTCCTTACATTCGGTCAACCTGAAGATTTACAGTTCGAGGAAAAGAATATTTAATATTGGCCCAGCTCACTGAACTGTAATCCCTGAACGAAACATACATATTTCATCCGAAGTCAGACAGTAATAGAAGATTAATATTCTTCGACGACATTTCAGAATCCAATACTTGACTTTTTATGTTCAGTTATAGTGTTATATGATTCTCGAGGTTTAAGGACATCTAACTACCGATATGAGAAAAAACAGGATTTATCGGTGGGGTAAGACCGACCCATTAAATCATGTGAATTTATTTTATTATTATTATTATTTTATATGCATTTTGTTAATATTATTTTTGTTAACATGTCGAAATAAATCTATATTCTATTCTATTCTATTTAACTACAGGTACACCACAGTGTACAGTCAAAAAAATAAGTAAGTTCCTTGTTGATTTTTTCTTGCAGAAAAACACTTTTTTTATGGATTTAGGATAGCAAACGAGCTTGCAGCCGCACTCATCCGCTGCCCCTCAAGACAAGTGTGACTGACTCACTGACTTTGAACACGACTGAAATAGGGACTGGGATGATTCAATCCAGTTAGCTGAGGGAGTTAATTAGACCATTTGTTGTTCAGATCTTTAGTGAGTATTGGTCGATTAGTTAGTTGGTGTCAGTAATAGTCCAGTTAGTAATTGTTAGCAAGTCTCGTTCCAAGTCAGTCACAGATGTGTTGCTACCCTAGAGGAATACGCTAAACTAAGATTAGTCCATATGGTCGCCTCTAAAGAAGTGAAACTGAAAACCACACCATTCCAAACGGAGCACAATTGTTGTAAAACAATTATTACATGGTAGAAATGGTTTTTAGAAAGGTCTTCGAGTGGAGGCCACGGCTTGGGAAACGGAGCAAAGGGCGTCCTCCAACTAGACGGACTGATGACCTAAATAAGTCAGCGGGTAACCGCTGGATTCAGGAGTCACAAGATCGGAAAGAGTGGCACCGATTAAGGGAGGCCTATGGTTAAAGACTGATGGATGGATGGATGGATGGATGGAGAAATGGTACCAGGTAAGGTGGCGGGCGATGGTACGGCCCCGGGCGAACACTATATGGAATAACAAGTTTCATTTAAAACCTCATATTATTCGAATATAAAGTTTACTTCAGCCTCTACCTACTCATGCTAAGATTGGACTTGAGAAACAGCTGATCATCGATTCTTTCGAGAAGCGTCATTGTGGTACCTAAGTCATTGTAGTAATAAAAAGATTCGAACATGGAGAAGAAATCTCCTTTCATGTTTCATGGATTCGAACAAATAGCCTGTACAGAAAACGGGTACAATAAATAACAATGACTAATGGTTCAATTTGTTCCTTTCCTTACTAAGTCTTCTCACTTTTGAGTTTAATTAAAGCTTTGTCGTCGCCTCGTGGTGTTGGCTTCTATCGTGTTCCAATAAAATTATATGTAGCGCTAGAAATCACGCTGTTTTACTAGGCAAGTTAACATTCCAACTATTTCCAATATGACATTTTATATATTTTCAATAAAATAATAACAACTCTATATAATAGTGCGTAAGCAGCATCTTCTTTTCTTACACTCAATACTAAATATTACTAATACCCACTCCACTGGGTTCATGGTTAAAATAAAATTAAAGAAATAAAAACCTTTTTTAAAAACAGGCTTTTTTTATTTGTTAATAAAATGAACTAAAAAGTTAAAAATAAATTTACACCATAATTATTAAATCTTCCCGTTTTTATCACAGTCCCAATTTTAAAAATAATAAAAGCGTGTTACATTTTGATGTTGAATAAGAACATTTAGCACCTTCTTTTTTCCTCTTGCTATCATAATATAACACGATTCACGAACAAATTCATTTTTTCATTTATTTATTTAGACTTCATATACATAAATAGGTACATGGCGGACTTAATGACGACATAATGACGACTATTTACGACGACGACGACGACGACGAATTACTGGTAGATGTACAATAATGAATGGTAATAGGTACCGTGGCGGGTATTGCTACTGCCCAGGTGAACTCCAAATAGAATCAAAACATACAGGTCCTTGTCGTTTCCACCTAAAAACCATCACGTTTAATTAACCTGCCACAAGCGCGCGGCGAGACGAGGCAAGCAGCGCACCGGTCCAATTGATTCGGCGACGCGGGAATTTCGTCTCTGCGCACCTTTATTTCCCTCTGTGTGTACTTATTCTGGTAGATTTATATCAAGAAGTAGTGGACGCCCGCAGCTTCGCTTGCGTGTAATTCGTTTACACCTAGTAATATTAAATAGCCTATGTCACTCAGTGAAAATGCAGCTTTCTAATGGTGAAAGAATTTTTGAAATAGGTCTCATTGTTTTTGTGTGAAAATATTACGAACAAATGTTTCCTCTATATAATATTAGTATAGATATAGATTTCCATTCTCAACTACATTTCAGACAGTTTTTACCACTTTTTAATAAATCACTTTCTTGTTTGTAAGTATGTCTGTCTGTAGTTCCGGGTGGAATCTTGCAACTTTTTCGAGCACTTATACTGATTAGGTATCCCGCTATAACTTTCTGGGTAACTCATAACTCGTTGCTATCTTTTATCCATAAAAAAGTCATCTGAAAATTCTCAAGCAATGGATTTTTAACAAGCTGTTGCCCGTGACTTCACCTGCTTAAGACGGAATATAGCATTCTGGATATGTGCTATTAGTGAAAGTATAGAATTGGATAATTAGCTTCAGAAATTATAGCTAGGTACATAATTTACATACAAACTTATATTAACAGAGTATACTTACTACTTACTTATACTTGACTGACCCGTTGGCGCAATCGGTAGTTAGACGCCTTCTGCGCGGGTCGTGGGTTCGCAGCCGAACATTCGTGTGACGAACACTTGTGACTGTTTTGTGTCTGGATGTCTATATAAGTATGTATTTAAAAAATATCTATGTATGTTTATCAGTCTGACACTATAGTACAGGCTCTGCATAGTTTGGGGTCAGATGACCGTGTGTGAGATGTACTAATATTTATTTGTACTTACTAATAGAAGTTTGAATGGATCAGGAAGTCCTGTTATGAACCATTTTAAATCTTATTATATGAGTAATGGATACGGACAGACAAATTAGTCCAATCGATGATGTTACTAGAATAACTTTAGTCGAAATCGCGCAAACCTCGTCTACATTAACCAGAATATGATTGAACAGCGTGTGCAATGTGAAATGCGGCAATTACCTCAAGAGCACCATGTCACACATCCTGCTCACACTCTAGACGGATTAGGGATGGGACGGTTCTCCTTTAGTTATCGATGTAGAGAATATGCTTCTTTACCATAGTAACCTGATGCAGCCAGTCACGGTGACTCTCACTAATTCTCAGTGTTGGCACTAATTATAAATTTTATGGCACTATAGGAAGAACATATTGGAATATTGTGCCTTTATATATATATATATATACAGGGTTATTGGTAATTCGACGTATTCCCGTTAGGAGGTGATAGGAGTGACTATTTGTGATAATTTTAACCCCCATAAGCATTATGCAAAAGTGAACCATTTTCGAGTTATCAAGCTTTTCAGCTTTTTATAAAATAGGTCAGAAATGCAACATCAAAAATTTATTAAAAAAAAAGTATCAAATCAAATCTATTTTTTTCTTCTGATTTATAAAAACGATTAAACAGTGGTTATTTATCAACATTAAAACTACAGTTATCGGTCCAACTTTAAAAATGCGAGACGATTAACGATATTACTTCAATATTTTTTGAGATTTTTGTCCACTAAGATGCCTTAAAAACAAAAAAAACTTGTATCAAACTTGGCTTGCAGATTATTTTAAAAACATAACCGTTTTCTTAGCTTTCCAACAAGGTATATCAACTATGAACTTATTTTAAAAAAACTGAGAAAAACCGATCACAAAGGAAGCAGGTGGAAATTTGTATTCGAACTAAACTTATGGTCGTTCTTTAAAATTTCAAAAAAGTAATTAATAACAATGCCCAATGTAAATAAAACAAAAAATATAAATAATAAAATTAAATTTAGAACCGGTAAAAGTTTAGTAATAATAAAAATTAATAATACTTAAGTAACAATTAAGATATTTTGTAATTTTGCCTAATTAAAGTTCTTGCTCGAAGGGACTTCCCCTATTGCGTACGCAGTCTCATTCTTTTTCTGAGGTGTAACTTAACTACCGAAGTGTTCAAATTATTCCGAATCACATTTTCAGGACATCCGTCTTGCTAGTATATCATATTTTGCCTTATAGCCAAAGGCACGTCTTCAAGCATTTCATTTGTTAAAAAAATTCGTAAACGAGCGAAATTGGTTCATCGATAAATTCTTGCACATTTGCACATATTGCAGAATAATTTCCCTTCGAGCAAGAACTTTATTAGGCTAAATTACAAAATGTCGTAATTGTTACTTATTATTAATTGTTATTGTTACTAAACTTTTACTGGTTCTAAATTTAATTTTATATTTATGTTTTTTGTTTTATTTACATTGGGCATTGTTTTTAATTACTTTTGTTGAAATTTTAAAGAACGACCATAAGTTTAGTTCGAATACAAATTTCCGCCTGCTTCCTTTGTGATCGGCTTTCTCAGTTTTTTTTAAATAAGTTCATAGTTGTTATGCCTTGTTGGAAAGCTAAGAAAACGGTTATGTTTTTAAAATAATCTGCAAGCTAAGTTTTATATAAGTTATTTTTGTTTTTAAGGCATCTTAGTGGACAAAAATCTCAAAAAATATTGAAGTAATATCGTTAATCGTCTCGCATTTTTAAAGTTGGACCGATAACTGTAGTTTTAATGTTGATAAATAACCACTGTTTAATCGTTTTTATAAATCAGAAGAAAAAAATAGATTTTAATTGATACTTTTTTTTAAATAAATTTTTGATGTTGCATTTCTGACCTATTTTCAAAAAAGCTGCAAAGCTTGATAACTCGAAAATGGTTAACTTTTGCATAATGCATATGGGGGTTAAAATTATCACAAATAGTCACCCCTATCACCTCCTAACGGGAATACGTCGAATTACCAATAACCCTGTATATATATAGTTATGTATAATTTGAATTAAATATAATATACATACTTGTACCTTATTATGGTATACCATACCGCTAGGTATAACGTTAGTTAATTTTTTTACTAACCTTTTTACTTTTGCCTAGAGCAATGTCTAGCTCTAGATATTATTCTGTATGCAGGTGTCTATATTTATACCTGTATGGTAATTTATTGTAAGTGTGTACCTTGTTTTAGTTAGAGTACTGTTAGTACCTAGTTATAGTTACATATTATTTTTAAGATAACAACAAAGAATAAAACAGACTGAACTGAATGTTAAATTTGATTGAGTGACATTTCATCGATATCCTTTTCTAAGAAGATCATCACTATTCAAGAATTTCCAATATTTGCTGTTAGCGCCCAATTAATCTTTACGCGTAAGCGGCATTTCACGCATGAATATAATGTCTAATTGCAATAAATTTCACACCGCCATAACGTCAACGGGTTATGATTTATTAAATTAAATTCGAATCTTTTGATGTAAGTAGGTATTTATAATATTTATGTTTTGCAGGAATGGATGGATTAAATCTAAATAGATTAATTTGGAATTATGGGGGGGGGGGGGGGGGGTTAGCTTTAAAAGTGTTGTACCTTTTAAAGTATAGCGGAACTTGGTATTCTATTTTAAAAAATCTTCTTCTGCTGAGAATTATTGGTATAACAAGCATTTATGTTTTCAATATTTGCCTACTTACCTACTTTTAAGTCGATGTCTGTACCTAGGTATATAGTTACGCTCCTGCCTACCCCTTCGTTCATATGTTATAACATTTATGGAAAGTGTTACAAAAGGTGATTGATTATTATAAATTAAGAAAATTTTGTTAAATATATTTTAAGTTCAACATTTATAATCTTTATTGCGTTACGTATGCCACATACCGGTATTTACATGAAAAATAAAAAAATTATAACATGATTTTGTCAATTCGCTTCATCGTCAACATATAAAACCCATCTCTACGCAGTCTGGATCCCCCTATGTAAAGTATTAGCACCTACAAAGCAAGGCTCATCTTGAATCCATTCATTTCTCAAGCACGGCTGCGGTGCAATGAGAGTGCTTGAGAGAACACCGACGGCAGCTAAGAAGCGTATAAACGCCCATATTACAATTTGGAATACCTTTCTTCAAGATTTTCCTTAGAAAGGAAAGAATGACCGTGAGACTAACATAACGTAACATAATAAGAACATAAAATAGCCTATAATAACCTCTACTATATTTGCAACTAATTAAGAAAAAATTAAAATGTAAAAAAAAATTTTTTTTTAAAAAGCTTTTATAACTTTTTATTTCATTTTCATGCATTGTCATCGGAACCTAATATGTGTGCCAAATTTCAGCTCGATAGCTTCAGTGGAAGTGGGTGAAATATTGCAAGATTCCAGGACATACATACGAGTGAAGTTAAATAAAAGCTTTTAATAACAACTGTAGATGTAATGACTAAACATGCTTTACAATAATTGCATACCTACCATCAAACTTTCACCATCACCCAGGACTGGCTGGTGGAAAATAACGCATGGCATTTTCCACCAGACAGCTCTTGTACCAACTTGTGTATGGAAAGCCTAAATAAATAAACAAAATCAATTTAAAATACAGGTTCCTCACTGACTGAGCAGACGGAACTCGAAGTAAGAAGATATGACAAAGGATTCAACAAAAATGCTGTAAAAAAAATTGCCCTTCGGAGCAAATGCATTGGCAACCCCTCTGGTACATTCTGTGTTCATAAACGATGGTGATCACCACAGAACAGATAAAGGAGGTTAGAAAGGCCATCGAGTCAGTTTTGAATCAGAACCACTGTCGCCAGTTACCCACACTTAGATACACGTTATTATTACCTTTACATAAAATATTCATCAGCCATTGGTCAAATTGCACAAGAATCGCAACATTTAAAAACTAACCTTAGCATCAAAACAATAAGGATACTTTTTGCTCGCGTCAAGTTGTAGAATTGTGCAAGTTTTGACCTTGTCGACACTTTATGTTGCCAGTAAGTGTTTTGCACAAATTTCGTGCAATAATAAGATTTTAGAGGTTCTTCATAGGATTCATAATGAAACTCGTGATCTGTCCGATTGTCGAATGAATAATTTATTTGTAAAATCACCTATTTATATTTACATTTTCTTTCATACTTACTACACTATTTACAATACTATTTTGACGACCGCGTATGTTTCATATTAACAAAGTAGGTAACTGGTAACTGGTT
The DNA here is from genome assembly GCA_944567765.1 of Carterocephalus palaemon. NCBI lineage: Eukaryota > Metazoa > Arthropoda > Insecta > Lepidoptera > Hesperiidae > Carterocephalus > Carterocephalus palaemon. The sequence goes on along the minus strand of OX155643.1, from coordinate 3,038,133 downwards.
CGAAGGTATGAGGTATCCGTGTGAGGTATTCTTGAGGTATTCGGAGGTATTCGGAGGTAAGGTAACCGGTAGGTACTGAACCACTACAAGATTAGTAAAATAGAGTATATTTTATTTTACTGTATTATTTATTTATTTATTTTACCTTTATTGAGCCAAAAGATGCCTAACGGCGGTGAAATTAATAAATAAAAGTTAAGAAACAAAATTTACTGCATATTTGAGAAAATTGATCGTGCAATTTTATATGTTATTTACTGGTAACCCAACTAGAGATGTAAACATATTTATCGATAAATATATTTTGAAACTTGTTTAGAGTTATGTAGGTACCTATAATGCTACATCCGCATAAATTACTCTTTTAAAAGTAACACTGAAAACATATGCAACTTGAGTTTTGCTTCCTTTAGGTGTTGCGCCTGTTCCATACATCTTATTAACATGCATTTTTTTTATTATCTTCACATGAAAAATTACATTATAATTATTTATTTTATTAAAAAGTTTCAGAGTGAGTGTACGTACTTAAATAAATACACAGATACAGTTTTAATATATACAGGTGCGCGACGAATGTACTTGTGCAGAGCAAAGATGGGGACTCTTTTGTATTCGAATTTTTTACAATAAATTAATGCAATCTTATATTTAAATTATTTTTCTTTAATAGCTTTGGTAAAGTCTGTAATATGCTTCTCAGTAGAATATAATACAATCTGATGATAACTAATGTTGCTAAATAATTGAGTTCCGACAAAGTTGCGCAAAATCGAGTAAAGTTGTTCCAAAGTGGTACATTGTTTTTTAGGGATCCAAATTTTCTACCCGTTACATTTATCCAATGCTGGTTATTAGGATCCTTTGGAAACCTAAAATAAATACATAATATAAATTAGTACTAAATAAGTAATTTAGTACTAATTTATATTATGTATTTATTTTAGGTTAGGTTACACCTACTCCTTGAAATTAAGTATTTACACCTGAAACTACTTTAATTACATACTCAAGATCAAGACTTATCGAAAAATTTATCTTATACTTTCACAACACTATCTCGCTGCGAACGAACTCGACAGAACATCGTGACGTCATCGCATTCTGTAGGACAGAATACATTGCGCGCGAACTATGTGTTCACGTGGATTACTTGCGTACTTTACCGGCAATGTATATTTTTCGTGCAGCTCTTCGCACCACCGCAGTTCGAAAGCGACTAAAAGTATGCACGCGTGATTTCGGTTGAAGTATGATTGTTTAATCATACTTGTTGGCGCGCCTGTCACGCCCACATTTCCATTCTAACCTCCTTTATCTGTTCTGTGGTGATCACCTACCACCATGTTGCCAGTCTGCTTGTTTCTTTGTTCGTTTCTTCTTATTAAAAAAAATAAGTAAGATACTAGGTACTACAAAATTTACAAATGTTAGAATGTCCTAGGCATGATGCGATAAGTTAAGTGCACAAAGCCATCAAATACAATCAAGAAATGTATTTTGCTTAAACTGGTTCGTTTAAAATTCTTGAACTTGTTTGTGGTGCAGTGAGACGAGCTCGGCTGTGAAATACCGACAAAGGTATTCACGGGGAGAAGCTATCTGTGCCATTTCAGGAATTTTGTGCGTCTGATAAAAGTATTTGTCTCCAGTGCATAAAAATGTCTCTTACAATTTGGACTTTTGTAAAGCATTTTATCTGCAATATTGCCACTATTTAGTGTGCATAGCTCTGGCTCCAGCTCCAGCTATCCGTGGATCATTACCATCACAACTCATCAATGGCCCATTACTGAGCTCGGGTCTTCTTGCAGAGACTTTACTCCTCAAAGATATAAAGTTATTTTATTCATCATCATATTCTACCACTAGCAGAACCATTATAATACCCACTGTTCTGCACGGGCCTCCTCATCGAATCTTAGGTAACCTACTCAAAGACTGTAATTTAAAATTGTTTAAACAACGTGAATGATAAATGTCCTGCGTACAAGGTTCTTCAGATATATGTACATCAGAGGAATTACCTTAATATACAGAGCAAATCTACTTAATTCTATTTAAAATTGACAGCGACGACATAAATAAAAAATATATTGCCGACACGTCATTTAACCCGTATAGTATTTTCCGTTGTTGATTCCACTGTTTGGGTAACATCGCCGGCATTACAAATGTATGAATTGCATTCGCGATTGGCCGTGTATAATTTATAAATTAACCTCAGTTGACGAGTTGTTGATGGAAATGCAATGTTTTATTTAAAACTGCCTACAAAGTTTTATTTTGGACCGTGCTTGCGTGGTTATACCTGTCGTATAATTAATGGTATTGGATAGTAATGAACATACAGCACATAGTCAACTTTCGACTAGGGGTTGACCCTATGGACTACGGCAAGGTACGGTAGGTAGTTGCCGTAGTCCTCACCTAGTGTTGTTAACATGATAATTTAAAAATTGTTTGTTGCTTGACCTAATGAATTCCATTTTTTTTTTCTACTTTGTGAGCTACGAGTGCTAAGCTTGGAAAGTGAATTTGTGCTCAGTGTCTGGCCTGAGGCTCAGCACCTACATGGGACCTAATAATAATATGGTGAAAATATATGGGATATAATATACACACTACTGCTTTTACCTTCAAGTTAAATGGGTGATGGCGTTATGTTGTATAATGTAAATTTTAAATTTCTTCATCCTAGGCTGTTGTCAGTGCGGTACCACACGGTACTCTCAAAATGTGTCGATTACCGACATGAGGTAACCTATTTCCATATAGCGGAAAACCGCAGGTAAAGTAGATGCCTCACTCAGTAGGTAGGAACAACTCGTTGCGGCGAGTAAAAAATATGTAGGTATTTTAATTACAATTATGACACAGTATAGATATACATTTTGAGGTTAACAGTTCATAGTTCAACGGTTCGTGTTTATCGTACGTGAATGAACAAGTTTTTGGCTAGTAGGTTCGTTGACTGTTAATGGTAAAATTTACTGGGCCCTTCCGTGCTTCCCGATTGTTTTCAATAGTAAAACAATTGTTAATAAGTTTTGAAGACCTTTGGGTGGCTTGAGAACCGGTGCCAACAATGGGATGTTAAGGTTTGTAGAGCTCATTACAATTTAGATATTATAATAATATTATCTTCGTGGCGTCCATAGCCTTATGGCTCGTGTAAGCAAGTGACATTTAATTTCTTAAATCGCAATACATTACATAGAAAAGTCTTTGGTGCGGCACTTGGGTTTGAACCCGGACCACAGAAAATACTGGTTATGAAATAAAAAAATTGTTCTTTAAATAGGAACTATGAAGTTGAATAAACTGAAGGCTGAACGATTTCGTTTTTGAAAGGACTAAAGGAAGAAACATCAAAGCTATTGATCTGTGCTCTGTGATTGGCAAAGTTACTTAGCTTCATCGTATCCAACTTATTGTTTCATCGCTTTTAATTCTGCCGGTGCATTAATCTGCCACTGAACGGAAGTGGTGATGCTGTTAAAATCAATCTACTAGGATAGAGGGAGATAAATCTGAGAGAGGTTATACTGCTTAAATATTTGATTTTAACAGTGTGAAATCTTTTTCTTTTTTGGATATTGGCAGCCAGCTTGTATTTATTACTTTATAATATTAATGTATCGTTGTATTTGCTGTAATATATATAAATTGATTATAAATGGTTTACTAAACTATTATTAAATCGTTTAATTAAATAAGTTGTGAAGATAATCAGTACTTAGGTACCTTAATTTCATGTACGTCGATTCAGTAAATCGGTAGAAAATAGGATAGGTTTAAGTGAATAGGGCTGTCACGTAGTAAAGTGACTTTTCAAGTCCCGGAAACTCTTGTTAATTTCTTTAATTCATTAATTAACTGTTGATTTGGGTCGCGACCCTCGTCTTTCACATTTAATTGACAGTCACAAATATAGTAAAAATAAATCATAGTGTGTACTACGGCCTAATCCCTCCCATTCTGAGAGAAGACCCGTGCCCCAACAGTGGGACAAAGAAATTGTTGTGGCGGTGTGGAAAAAAGCTTGAATCTCGCTAAGCAAGTAAAAACTGAACTAAATTAATAATCCATTTAGTGAAAATAACATCGTTGTAATTATAGAAATAGAAACTGTTGCATTTTCGTACCTTACCTTTTCCATCTATTTTGCATAAATAACCTAACAAAAACACAGGTCGCCCTTCGACTAGGTGGACAGACGACCTGAAGAGGACGGCGGGAAACCGCTGGTTTCAGAAGGCACAGGACCGGTCGGAGTGGTGTCGTATAGGAGAGGCCTATGTCCAGCAGTGGACCTCAAAAGGCTGATGGATGGATGGAACCTAACAAAACAGAATATCAGGTAGAAAGAATCCAAACCACTACGCAAATATTCCGTACAAAGCTCCCTCGTTATGCGAATGCACGGTGCATGAATCCACAGAGTAATTTAAGCTAATTTGGTAGAGTACAGACTGCCATATTTGATCTGTCCGTGTGGACTGTGGCCGGTGTAAAACAAAATGATTCTTCATTTTTAATTTCAAACGAATTCACTTGAAGTTGTTATGAAAAGTAAGGTTGCCCGGAAAAACTTCGGAAAAGCGCATACCGCCGATCGATCTGAAATTTGGAGTTTTTTTTCAGTTTCAAAATGGAGTTTGCGCCAACTTTCGTTATGATATTCGTGATCAGGAGGTCAAAATACTTTATTATACCAAATTTGGTTCAATACAGATTGGAGATTGGAGGATCATGATGGAGTTTGCTCTATGCCAAAGTCAAAGTCAAAGTCAAATAATTTATTTCGCTATGAGGTGATTAGACACGCTTAACGAAAGTCTAGGTACCTATATAAAAACTACTTAAACTCAAAGGATGCAAGCCCCTTCAGCTGTGGCTATGGGGGGGTTGTGCTCAATAGTGGAGCGCCTATGGGTTGTAGCTTATCTTTAACTTCTAAAGGAGACAAGGAACCTTAGTGATTACTTGAAATAATGATAGTGTGGTAAGCATCGCTAATGTTACTGGCAGTAGTAATTATAATAATTTCCTAGTAACAGGCTTATTATTTATATTCCTACTAACACAAGTACCGAGAGTGACTTTACTAAAATGATCTAATCGCTCATAGCTTACACTAACTGATTACAATTGAACCTAAGCCACAGATAATATACCTAATAGAATATGCACTAGTTAGTATTGTAGTACGTAGTAGTAGTACTAATGGTGGCTGATTACTTAATATATTATTATGGTAGGTAGGCTCTGAGATATCCGTATAGCATAAACCAATCAAATATCGATCTCAATTTCAAAAGAAACAAATTCACCACAATTTTCATAAAAAGCCACTTTGCCACCGGTGAGCATAAATCATAATTAACATGGGTTCACACGTGTACCCGATATATAATAATTAGTGATTCCACGGGACATATTTCTTTTATAATTAGGGACGCCCCGGTGTTCCGATGGTACTGACATGTGTACCCAATTACTCCCCGGTACTAATGACCGTGAGAAGCCGTTACTAATGATTTTTTCGGTATTAATTCCTGTAATGTACGTTTCCTTTTTAATAAAAGATGGGACTCAAATTTTCATCGTCTCATCCCTACAGTGATTTTGTGGTTCATTAACTGTAGATGAGGTTGGAGACTTATTTATGAGCGTTTCTTCTTTAACGGTTATGATGTGCTAAGCTGAAATAGGTGTCTAGTTTATTTGGAATTATAGAGCACGTAAGGTTTAATTACCGAATTATTTTGTTCTTGCATTACACTAAGGAAAGTGTAATGTTTGTTGTGTAAAAAAATGAGTACAGTAAAGTAAGAAAAGTAAAGTTAGGGGAAAATATATTCCATATTTGCCCCTAATATGGAATTTTGTCGTTTGTCCTACCGCAATACAGGTTAGATTCCGCATTTGGTTACTTTCCTATATCTATATTTGTATTTTAATAGAAAATATAAATTAATCCTACCCATAGAGAAATTGAAATATGAGTGGCATCGCTTGTGACAAACTTACATTACGTAGATCAAACTTCGATAGGTTTTCATCTACAATCAAGTACTTGTATATAATAAGTTAACGTGCAAAGTCCAAAACCATCACTGTATTAATGTTATAATTAACTTTGGCATGGCATTTAATTGATAAAATCCATCCAACGTAACCTAACCAACTACCCACACAGAGTACACACAAATAAGTCCCTGCGTACCAATCACCATAATGGGTTGAAAGCTTTTAAAAGTTGCACGAAGTAGGGACATGGAATGTTATTCAAACATACTTTCAAAACGAATACAACCTACCTGTTTGGGTGATGCATTTTCTAAAAGCAGAGGTCTTACATCAGCCTACCTATCAAGTACAGAGATCGAATTCTTCGTTTTACATTTTTCGTAGTTTAATACAGTGGCATTAACTGGACAGAGTTTGCATATATTTGGCTAGGCTATCATCCTCTCCGTTGAAAAACTACAAATCCTTTTTTTATGAATCGCTGCGACCCATAGACGTCCCACTGCTGTGCACGGATCTCCCCCACAGATACAGCTGCGGGAGGTCTAGAGCAAACGCTGCTCCAATGCGGATTGGTGGAAGGGTTAGTGGCCAACCCAGTGTCGAATGTTCTTAAGCCACCTGAAGGTCTTCGACAAGGCTTAACGACTGTTTCCACCATTTAAAACAACCGGGACCGACGGCTTTATGGTCCATGAAATTTTGCCACTAGCGGTCACCCATCCACAAACCGACCGCGCCCGTCGTTGCTTAACTCTTTCGATCACATTGAATCAACGCGAGCCATTGGGCTATGGACACTAACGACGCTTTTTTATGAATGCAAGTTAGCATATAAACAGCGCCATCCGTGACAACCATTATTCAGAACGATAATAATAAAACCTAAATTTACCAAACCTTAACATTTTGTGCTTGTCAGATCTCGAAATGTCAATTATAAAAAAATTACCCTGAAATCCCCAATCCGCCGTCCGTTCAAAAATTAACGGTATCCCTCACGTTAATAAATAAACGCCCGGCCGATTGCGGTCCAAAACTTGATTTGAAATTGAAATTTTTAACGGGTAAGCTTTACTTAGCGAGAGTATCTGAATGTGGAATAATGTTCCTGAATTTCATCACATCATTTTTGACGTACATAGCCGAGATTCGGTTTACTGAATACCGTTTTTTATGAGTCGTATTTTTTTGTTAAAATAGCAACATTGACGTTGAATATCATTCAGATGCCGCTAGTGACAAATTACTTTGAACAACTCTGAAGTTTTGTGCCTTGCAAATAAACGTCATCTCCTGTAACTGTAGGTTAACGATAACATCGTGAGAAAACCTGCATACCTGAGAGTCCTTTAAAAAGATCCCTACGAACGTCTGCCAATTCCAACTTTGACCTACATAGAGATTAGGACCTCAAGAGGCACCCGCTTTAGCAGCATGTCAGCCGGGTATTTCTTAATGACATAGTTTATTACTCTATGGTTGCAGTATAACGCTGCTAATGGGTACAAGTTGTGGCATCGAAACTGTGGTATCGAACCACACAGTCTTACACCAGCAGTAAATATATATGTACACCACATAAACATTTATTTTAAGCTGCCCCAAAGACAAAGGATTTACTGCAAACCGTGATATAAAAAGATTGTCCAAGCAATTGGCGACGCCGTCGATAAATAATTTCGCCAATAAATGGTTCCTGCAGTTGAATTGTAAGGTGCTGCAATTAAATCCCTCGAGATTAAATGGACTCCATCCATTTGTTGCCTTGCGCTTTGTTTCGTGTGGTCCACGGAAAAAGTTTTGCAGTTTGAAGGTACGCTCGGCCTTATCGAAATATTTATAGGGAAAGCGCTTCCCATCGTCATTACCAGTCTCTCTGAGACTTGTTCCAAATTTTACAAAATTGTTAAAAGCGGCAGCGGATGGAGCGAGCGGTGTTTCATGCTCGTTTGCTATTTTATATCTACAAATAAACACTGTCCGAATAGCAAAATAAAATAACCATTATTTTATCATTACATATCACTGTGTAAAATTATCTTAATAATCATTTTCTCATTCTTTTTTACATTAAAATAGGATGATCAACTTGATGTCTTTTTCTGTCTTCCATTGCTTGGACTAATATATTATTACGCAGTTAGAGTATTATACGGTTTTTCTAATTTGAAATGCCCAGTACGAGTAAGTAGATTTGTTTAGATTTGTTTCAATAATGTGGCAATCGACTCGATACCTATACAATATAACAAGGGACTTAAATATAACTAGTGAAAATTGGGTGTTTATACACATACATAAGTACAGGCGAGATGTTAAATGTTTTAATTTACCTAAGTAAATAAAAGTTAAATAAATGTCTTATAGTACTAGGTCTTATAAATTGCGCCGCATCCCGAGTTGTCTGATCGCGGAGTAATTAATGTTTCAGTGGCTTTCTTGTGTGTAACGCCAGCGGACGCGACAGCGGAATAGCACGCCCGATAGCAGAGATTCTAACGACAACCATTTATATGTCCGCAGACAATTGTGTCTTATAACTGGTTCGGTTGGAATCGAATCGGTAGGAAGGCTTGGCACCAACTACTTTGCAACTATGTTGCGCTCGCGTGGAATTAGACAACAATAGTTTCGTTTACACCTAGTAATATTATATAGCCTATTAAGCCAGTGAAGATGCAGCTTTCTAATGGTGAATGAATTTTTAAAATTGGTCCAGTAGGTTTTGTGTGAAAACATTACAAGCAAATGTTTCCTGTTTATAATATAAGTATAGTAGATGTGTATTAAGTAACTGACTTATGAAATACATAGTTTTGGACCTAATGCTGGTACTTATATCAAAATATTTAGAGTATTTTGTATTTAGCGTTTACTTTAATCATTAACATAGCACACGGGGTTGTGTGGCAAATTCTAAATAAAAAAATTACGTTATTTATAACATTAATAAAAAGGAAAGTTAACGTAAGTACATATTATAGTTTGTTCACTATTTAAGAAAATCTGATAAACCTTTCGCTACCATTAAATTAAATGAGCTTACTTTAGAATAAATGAAATTAACTTTCGATGGGAATCGACATTATCTTCGTATCAAATTAAAGATCTACTATTAGATATAGAGATAAAATAAATATTGTCAGCACCATGTACATAAATACGCTGCTTAGAGCCTGTGTGATTTAAAATCACGATTTAACGTAACTTTGTTCTATGGAAATTAAAGCAATATATTACTTGTCCAACCGGTTAAGACAAGAGATCAAAGATATCAATTCATATACGAATAAGTAAACCGAGAAAGGTGTCATTGTGATTGTATTCGATGAGAATCAGCTATGCGCTAAAGAATCGTCATCGTTAGATTTGATTAGATAGTTTGATTGAGATGATAACCTTCCATTGGCCTGCGTATTCGAGAACATCATCAAGATGTTAGACAACTAAAGATAGAGATCTATTCAAATATGCGTTCTTAAACTTCTTTAAAAACGGCTGCTGTCTCTGACACCCATAGTACAGGCTCGCACCTATTTTGGGGTCAGATGGCCGTTTGTGAGACTGTCCGTCATGTTATATCTATATTTATAAAGCTTAATTTTGATTAGTGGTTAGGTATATTTGGTGTAGTTTGGCGTTGACAATATATATTATATTTTAAACCATCCCTTGATGGTAGAGTTAATTCTACACGGAAAACGATTTGACGCGGGAAAGCCGCGGGGAAAGCTAGTAACTAATATTATGTGCTTTGTTATGTGATATGATTAATAAATCAATCCATACTAATATTATAAATGCGAAAGTAACTCTGTCTGTCTGTCTGTGTCGTTTTCACGTTAAAACTACTGAACCGATTTAAATGAAATTTGGCACACAGATAGTCTAGAGCCTGAGGAAGGGCATAGGCTACTTTTTAATCTATTATTATGTCTAATTCCACGCGAGCGAAGCTGAGGGCGTCCACTAGTCAGTAATAAAAGTAATCAATATACAAAGTGCCTTCATTCAATGCTGCTCAGATATCCCTATATCAATTATCAATCGAATACGTTGATTGATTTTCATGCTTGCAAAAGACTAGGCTAATCAAATGAACAAGACGAATACATCCTTTGGTTTTATGATCAAAGCCAAAGGGTTGTGGACGGAGAGCTGGCACCAATTTTTGGGTAGGTATTTGAGGCAAGCTGAAAACTTGTCCAACGCCTCTCCTATTATACCCCAACACGGAAATGCAGACCTGGCTGGTGAGTAGCGGGGCTAAATAAACCCCTGAATTTAAAAAAATTTAAAAAATTTATTTCCAAAAATATATTTGAGGCAATATGTAATTTTTATAAGTTGTAGTCCAATGTTTACAGAATATAAAAAAAAATAAGCCAGACGATTTAGTTGGGGTTTTAATATTGCCAGATACGTACAAAAATATTTTGAAAAAAATATAAAAAATGTATTTGAGGCAACTTGAAATTTTAACAGGGTATTATTTATAATTAAAAAATAAGATTCTCAAAAAGACAGATCATTTTGGTGGGGCTTTGTACCTGCCAGGTGATCTAACAAATTATGTATAGGTGCGAGTGCGTAGCGCTATGGACAAGCTGTAGAATGAGAGAGAGCGTTTATCGGCAGCTGTCTGCGTTCTTGCTGCTGCTGCGACCCATAGGCGTCCCACTGCTGGGCACGGGTCTCCACCACGCTGCTCTAATGCGGATTGGTGGAGGGGTTAGTGGCTAACCCGGTGTCGAATGTTCTCAAGCCACCCGAAGGTCTTCGACAAGGCTTAACGAATGTTTCCAACATTGAAAACAACCGGGACCGACGGCTTTACGTGCCCTCCGAAGCACGGTAGCGTCCATGAAATTTTGCCACTAGCGGTCACCCATCCACAAACCGACCGCGCCCGTCGTTGCTTAACTCTTTGGATCACATTGAATCGACCCGAGCCATTGGGCTATGGACGCTACGCAACTATAACCTGAACATATCTGGTGAAAAGTAGCAAAATTATACGTCAAAATATTAGCACGTGGATTAACGAAAATATTAATATTTGTTGTTTAATTTTGATTACAATTCTGTTTATAACAATTTAAATAGGTTATTTATAAATTACTTAGTTGGTATGTGAAAGGCTTATTCTTGTTCTTCTATTCCAGTAATTCTATTAGAAATTGTTAATGCATTGTCGCGCTAAGTTTTATCCGTAAATGTTGTCGCTGCTACAAATTTCAAATGCGATACGCTATATCAAATATTATATAGTCGCAGCGTCCATAGCCCAATGGCTCGCGTCGATTCAATGTGATCCAAAGAGTTAAGCAACGACGGGCGCGGTCGGTTTGTGGATGGGTGACCGCTAGTGGCAAAATTTCATGGATGCTACCGTGCTTCGGAGGGCACGTAAAGCCGTCGGTCCCGGTTGTTTTCAATGTTGGAAACAGTCGTTAAGCCTTGTCGAAGACCTTCGGGTGGCTTGAGAACATTCGACACCGGGTTGGCCACTAACCCCTCCACCAATCCGCATTAGAGCAGCGTGGTGGGTACCCGTGCCCAGCAGTGGGACGTCTATGGGTCGCAGCAGCAGCAAGAACGCAGACAGCTGCCGATAAACGCTCTCTCTCATTCTACAGCTTGTCCATAGCGCTACGCACTCGCACCTATACATAATTTGTTAGATCACCTGGCAGGTACAAAGCCCCACCAAAATGATCTGTCTTTTTGAGAATCCTATTTTTTAATTACAAATAATACCCTGTTAAAATTTCAAGTTGCCTCAAATACATTTTTTATGTTTTTTTCAAAATATTTTTGTACGTATCTTCTGGCAATATTAAAACCCCAACTAAATCGTCTGGCTTATTTTTTTTTATATTCTATAAACATTGGATTACAACTTATAAAAATTACATATTGCCTCAAATACATTTTCGGAAATATTTTTTAAATTTTTTTTAAAATTCAGGGTTTGATTTAGCCCCGCTACTCACCAGCCAGGTCTGCATTTCCGTGTTGGGGTATTATAGGAGAGGTATATGACAAGTTTTCAGCTTGCCTCAAATACCTACCGAAAAATTGGTGCCAGCTCTTGGACCATTGAGTGAATTGATAATACTCAATAGGCACTGATCATCTGTCAATCATTTTTTAAGGCCATCGGTAATTCGATACATACTTCCAAAAGCCCTTATTATTTCCTATTTAATAAAAGGGACAAACAGAACAACAGCCCCCTTGAAATCCGAAACGCATCCTCGATAGGTATAGAAAATGCTAAATTAAAAAAAAAGTTACCCGCTCTGGGAACGAGAATAGTCAATAGTCACTTCATATTGTGTTTGTCGAGTAAACCACATGAGGTTCCGTGGTATCGAGTTACTATTGCACCAGTAAAACAGTAAGATTCTTATTGAAATACGTTAATTTAAATAAAACGTAATCAAATGAAGGCTTGATACTGGACAACCAATCGAATTTACAGTGAAAGAAGCAATGGATTTGATCGCTGGAAAGGAATCACTAAAGGCTTAGAGTACACTGGATTCAGCAGTAGCAAACGAAGGGTTTGTGTATCCCGCAGGAGCCTGGTACAAAGTTGAGTGAACTAAACTAACCTAAATTGCTTACAATGCCACCATTGTCTTCTAACGGCGAGAAATTTATTTTCTTTGACGCTTTTTAAGTCATATCTCCTATTGTAAACACAGATAAAGTGAGAGGCGATGATATGTGGGAACGGCTTGAACTAAAAATTGTTATCTCTGACTATTGTGTTCAGATAATGCGTTAACTTGCGTTCGCGATATTAAATATGAATAACTCAGTCGGTATTTAACACACGGCTATGGCTATGCCATTCAATAGATTCTTAACAATCGACGAAGCTTTCTAAGATTTTATTATTGAAAGAATAATTGGCATATCACTGAGAGTGAATTACCCATAGATACAGTTATTTAACGTTATGTTTTGGTTCGAGTTTCATCGAAAAAATTTATTTCGTACGTCATAACGAAGGGTAGGTATTAAGTCTTGGATAAAATTCTTCTGAACCGTTGAAGTTCTCAGGCGGTGACCACTTACCATCAGGTGGCCCCAAAGATATTTAACCAGTGAAGTAGAACAAGGTTTGAACATGTCAGTGTTTCACAAGTTTAAATAAAAAATATATAAATATCATGGACACTCTCACACACGGCCATCTAACCCCCAAACTAGGCGCGAGCCTGTACTATGGGTGTCAGAGATTGATATAAATACATAGACATTTTTAAATATGTACATACATAAATAGACAATATTAACAGAACGAACACGTTAGTCAATACCATCATACAATAGTCACGAATGTTTGTCCTGAGTGTGATTCGAACTCCAAACCCCTGGCAAAACAGGCAGGGTCACTACCGATTCCGCCAATCAGTCAAATTGTCACATTAAAATGGCTTTCGTAGAATTTTGAAGTAAATTAGGTAATGCTACTAAATTTAAACGGTAATTAGAACCATCAGGACGAATTCCTAGCAACTCAATTACTCACCTCACATCACCTGCTCTAAACCGGAGTGGGCTTACATCAGGCAGAAGTTTGTGACATTTCTTTACAATTTACACGCATCTATACCAATATTATAAACTAACAGTCCCCAGTCCTCATACCTACTAACGAACTGACCAACTAATGTTCTAATTAACTCTCTCAACTAATTGGACTAACCATCCCAGTCCCTAATCGAGTCTTGTTCAAAGTCAGTCACAGTTGTCATGGGTGGCAGCGGATGGGTGGTGCTGCAAGCTCGTTTGCTATCTTTTTCATAAAAAAAAAAAAAAAAGATGAAATTTTTTTTTGTAATGTTTTCACACAAAAACTACTGGACCGTTTTCAAAAATTCTTTCACCGTTAGAAAGCTGCATCTTCACTGAGTGACATAGGCTATATAATATTACTAGGTGTAAACGAAACTATTGTTATGTCTTATTCCACGCGATCGAAGCTGCGGGCGTCCACTAGTATTTAATAAAGTCATTGAGGTGTTAGAATTTTGACTATCGCCGCTGATTACTCCAAGCTTTGAACATCAAAGTTGACGAACGCGGCTCGTGCGACGTGTTTCGCATGAAGCGGTCACTCGCGATAATTGAATCAAACTCCGCACAGCAGTTGATTTTCGCTTCATACTCAAATAAAATTTAATAACTTCCACTGAAATTGACTATAATTCAATTGGACTGTGTGGGCATTTTTTATGTGATTTTTTTTTAGTTGAAAGCATTAAATCATCAATCGATTAAATGTATTTACTGTTACTTCGTTACTGCGGTCTTTAGATGGACCTATCGGACTGTATGATACTACTCATATTGAGGTATGCCTTATGGCTTATGAGGTCTAAACATCTTAAGCGACCACCATCATTTTACCTCCAGTCTTGTGTTGTCTTATGAGCACATGACTCGTGTGGTCCGAAACCGGGGTGGATTACAGCAGGTGACTATATATCTTTAGAGTAGGGCAGAGCGGGGTCACTTGATCAGGATTTTGTTCAAATCAGTGTAGGGTCCATTCAAATGGAAAAATAGAAAAGAGTTATTCTTAAATCAGTAGTTTGTTTATATGGCTACATATTAGGATCAAAAAACCATGGCAAATCCGTTGTTTACTATACTAAAATCGCTTTATAATGAAAAAAGGCAAATGGCTCATTAGACCCCACAGGCGGGGTCTATTGAACCACCCAAAGGGGTCACTTAAGCCAATGGATTATAAAAAACTTTGCACATTTAAACATTTGAAATATAGAAATAAAACCATTACAACCTTTCTGAGATTCCTCATAAAAACAAAAACAAACTTCTAAACTTCTCCGAACTTTTCCAAAAATAAAATTTAACTCATGTTAATAAAAAGAAACATAATAAATTTAGTCACTGTCACAGTTCATGCAAACATAAATTGAATTGAATTGAATTGAATAAACTGCATTGACACCTGAATTGCACTTAATGTGAGCCCATTCTCGGCAACTAGAGCACTGTACCCACTCTTCTCCTGGGAGACTGCCTGAAATAATATTATAAAGCGAAAAAGATTTGTTTGTAATGTTTTCACCCAAAAGCTACTGGACCGATTTCAAAAATTCTTTCACCATTAGAAAGCTGCATCTTCACTGAGTGACATAGGCTATATAATATTACTAGGTGTAAACGAAACAATTGTTGTCTAATTCCACGCGCGAAGCTGCGGGTCAAAAAAAAAACTAGTCAAAAATAATCATTCAGTGTCTGACGGAAATTGTGTTTTCTTTAAAATTTTCTTCTGATTGATATTATTCATATCAGAGTTATTCTCTTCATAAGGCGGTGAAGAAATTTTAAAAATTGATTTCTTCACTGCTTTTTTCTTGGACTTGTCTATCTACTTGCTAGCTTGCATCTTTCTCGAGAGTTTCTGTCAAAACAGCACCTCTTCTCTTCTTCCCTCGTGTTTGTTGCTTTCTGGGCCCTGCTTTCAGGAATGGTCTCAGAAACTATGGTGAAAATGGAATATAGTCCCTAGATGTAGATGGCATTTCAAAATTTAGTTCTTCATTTTCTTTATCATTTGATGGCTTTAGAGTCCCTGACGCAGTAACGGGTGATGACAAAACAGTATTTAACAACATTACAATATAACATAAACAGTGCAACTTGCAAACATCATAATAAAAATTTGGGGTCACTTGAACATGGCTCACTCGACCCCGATTATTTTGACTCAAATGACCCCTTCCCAGAATTTGTGTTATTATGTTAAATAACTAAAATTAATTTGAACTTAGTTTATTTTTGAAACTTAAGCCATGAGCAGTAATCATGTTAAAATCAAAATACACTTACTTAATGGCTGTATGATGGCATTCGTAATTTTGAAGCCAAATTTCAGTGAGGCGATGTTTTTAACTTTTAGCCCCAAATTTGTAACATTACGCTCTCACACCTAGAACGAACGCCGGATGGAGACTAAAGCAACCGTGGCTCTCTATCTCACCCCCACGCTACGTCTAATGCATCCCGCTGGTATATATCACGCAGGGTGTCCGTGATACTATAGGTGGCTCACTAGACACTGTGGCTCAACAGACCCCGCTCTGCCCTATATATAGAGATATATATCTTTAGAGTTATTTGAAAAAGTCAATGAGGTGTTTAGGTTTTGATTCTGGCCCCTCTATTATGAATCAGAATTTAATATCACTGGACAAACTAAGTTTTGACTAATTCGGCTTCGGTTAACTGAACGGCTGAACTCATTGCAGGAATAGGAAGGGCTGAAATGTAAAAAAGATACGAACCGAAGTCGTTGACGCTTCTCCAGGTTTTCAGTTTGATGTCAAACCTTTTTACGCTTTAATATGCTAAGACTAAAATTACTCTTGTAACTTTATCAAGTGTGTTCAATATATTCAATATAAGAATAATCTCGCCAAAAATAGGGTTGTATTTTAAGAAAAAAGAAATGTTTTACAGTAGCAGCGAGCTCGAGAGCGTGCCAGCGAGCCTCGTGGTTGTGACAACCCTCGGCTGACACGTGCTCTTTGTGGGGCTGGAGGACGTGCCAGCAATATCTGGCTTTGACAAGCATTTTACAAAGTCCTGGAAGAAAATATTTTTCGTCAGAGTTCCTCCGTTCTCCGTCAGAGATTTTGTGAAATGGAACGAGGTTCAAATCTCGTGAGAACCTCTAATTTTTTTCCTAAGTAATCACAAATGAATACGTATCACGTTGGGTACAAAAAGTACAACAAAATATGCCTGCAAATGGAATCAGTCATAAAAATTAAATTATTAAATAAAATAAAAACACCAACACCCATAGGGAGATTCAAAAATACTATAGGTACAACTACTAAGTAGTTCTTAATCTTCAATCAATTATAATATATTATAATGATCTAGAAATATAATTTAGTTTTTAATTTAAAAAAATAATATTATCCGAACGATTTTATAATATTATTTTAGCAAAATAATGTTTTAAAAATTGTCATTGATTTGTTAACGTGTAAAATTAGCGCAGTTTTATATTTACCGTGATATTCACAAAAATAATAAACATGTTAATATAGTCTTTAAATAATAAACAGTTGTCATCTTATATATTCAAACTCAATTATGAATTCGAAAGAAAGTGACAAAACACTTCATAGCTACAATAGGTTTAATAATTTGCTATGAATAAGGAGATAAGTACAACAATATTACATAATGTAAAGGGAACAAGTTAATATTTGTGGATAAGCAAATTTCATGTAATGACAGTAATACAATGCAGCGAGGCAACAGAGAGTCAGTTAAAAATAAGGAGTAATTGACAGCAGATGGAGCATAAAGATCCAATTAGAATCGCGACGGTTGCGACCGCACGTGGCTTACCAGCTGGGAGTCATAATGAGAGGCGCGCGGTGACAGTTATATGGGCGCCATCGCTTTGAACAGTCATAATTGTGTCTGAAAACCAGACAGAACTTGTAAACCACGCTTCAAACAAAAGCTCACTATATTAATTCAAAATGGAATTTAATGGTAGAGGTTTTACTTTTTAGTGTAGTATACCTACTAATTCAAGACTACTGCGAACACTAGCACGATCCATCACAACCCTTTCTTTGTCCCACTGTTGGGCTCGGGTCTCCTCTCAGAATGGGAGGGATTAGGCCTTAGTCCACCACGGTGGCCAAGTGCGGATTGGCAGACTTCGCATACCTTCGAGAACGTTGTGATGAACTCTCAGGCATGCAGGTTTCCTCACGATGTGTCCTTCGCCGTTATAGCAAGTGACATTTAATTTCTTAAATCGCACATAAGATAGAAAAGTCATTGGTTAAAGCCACTGGGGTTTGAACCCGGACCACTCGAGTGAGAGGCGAGTTGGATAGCCACTGGGCTGTCACCGCTTTACGGCTACCACGATTATTAAAATCATATTACGTGAATCGGCTGAATCCTATCTCAAACTAGAGTTTGGTTTATCAATTGAGGCCTAGGTAGCAGATATTATTGTAATTTTATATGGCCTCGTTGTTCTAGTGATCGCCGACGCGACGCGCTGGCGCTGGTAAGCTAGAGGTTCTGTGTTCAATCCCCGGGTAACAACTATTGGGTTTTTCTTACTTGACACGCTCGGTAAACACTAGGAGTCCGGCAAAAGGTTCACTTTTTACATAAAACGTAAACATAACGTAGCGTCCATAGCCTAATGGCTCGCGTCGATTCAATGTGATCGAAAAAGTTAAGTAACGACGGGCGCGGTCAGTTTGTGGATGGGTGACCGCTAGTGGCAAATTTCATGGACGCTACCGTGTTTCGGAGGGCACTTAAAGCCGTCGGTCCCGGTTGTTTTCACTGCTGGAAACAGTCATTAAGCCTTGTCGAAGACCTTCGGGTCGCTTGAGAACATTCGACACTGGGTTGGCCACTAACCGCTCCTCCAATCCGAATTGGAGCAGCGTGGAGTATGCTCTAGACCTCCCGTAGCAGTGTCTGTGGGGAGACCCGTGCCCAGCAGTGGGACGTCTATGGGTCGCAGATAAACATAACCGCTGAAAAGTGGATTAAATACACACCTCTGCTTACCCCTCGGATACATAAAGGCGTGACATTATGTTTTATTTGAAGAAATAAATATTATCTAGGATATACCTACATCCTGTGTAAATAATATAATTGACAATATCATAGAATTTCATTTAACTTTTAACAAATAAAATTTTAAAAGAGAAAAAAAATTAGTATTTTAGATAGGTAAAATTAAATTCTCACATCCATATTACGGCGTGTGTGTAAACTAATTATCTGTAGTAATTATGTCAAAATCCATCCAAACGTGAAAATACGCCTGAAACAGGGTTTGACCGATACATCGTCAGCCCAGTAAAATAATGCCGATTAATGTTATGAAATGTAATTATTTCATATTACTGTTAAAATACACCCAGTGATCGCCCAGTGGTATTATTATTATTTTATTCTTTATTATTGGCCCAGTGGTAGTAAATCGAACTATATTTCGATCAGATTTTAAGTATCTTTTTTTTTGCATATAATTAATCTTTGGTCTTCGGTTGTTGAAAGCGCGACTGCTCGTCTTGGATTCTATATATGGTTAAAGTAGTGTTAGTACTTTCTTCTTTATCTATACTTCTATACTAATATATAAAGAGGAAAGATTTGATTGTTTGTTTGAATCGAATAGGCTTCAAAACTACTGAACCGATTTGAAAAATTCTTTCACTGTTGGAAAGCTACACTATCCCCGGGTGACATAGGCTAAATTTTATTTTGGAAAAAAATAGGGTTCCGTAAGATATTTGGGTTTTTCGGACACAAGGTGTAAAAAATCAACCAGAAAAGTTACTTATTTTGCGTACGCTGCCTAAAATATAAAAGATAGAACCATAAAATGTTCTAATTAATTGTAGATCTTATAAATATCTATAAAAAAAACCGCGACACACTATACCTATCTATGTCGAGTAAGGCACAACAACCATTTGTTTATCTTGAATTTTTTTTGGACTACATTTACAGTTTATGTAGATAATATTTGGTCTTTGAATGATTAAAATTGGATGTTTGGTTTTGAAGTGTCTGTCTGTCTGTCTGTCTGTTTCGCTTAACCGCCAAAACTAATGAACCGATTTAAATGAAATTTGGTACACAGTCTAGAGCCTGACAAAGTTTAATTGGAAAAAAGTGTTGTAATGGGTTGAAAAGGGAGATGAAAGGTTGTATGAAAGTATTGTCATTTTCAAAACTAGAAGCATATAACTTAAATTTTAGGCTGTTGATAAGGTATAATTCTTACTAATCCTATCCTTTTTACGTGAAAAAGTAACACACATCCATCCATACATACATACATACTTACAAACTTTCCCCTTTATAATATTAGTAATATTAATATTAGTAATATCCATACATACATACATACTTACAAACTTTCCCCTTTATAATATTAGTAATATTATAAAGGGGAAAGTTTGTAAGTATGTATGTATGTATGGATGGATGTGTGTTACTTTTTCACGTAAAAAGTACTGAATGGATTTTAATGAAACTTTACAATAATATAGCTTATACATCAGAATAACACACAGGCTAAAATTTATAAAGATATTGTGTGAATTGTCCAAAATATGACGATAAGTGTCAAGTAGGTAAGTAGGAAAAAATCTACCATCTGCGAGCTATTCTGGCGTGCGCTGCCAAAACTACTGGACCGATTTCAAAAATTCTTTCACCATTAGAAAGCTGCATCTTCACTGAGTGACATAGGCTATATAATATTACTAGGCGTAAACGAAACTATTGTTATAATCTATATACATATGTAAAATAAAGTCGTGTTAAATTTTTATTTTTTTAGTAACCTGACGCAAATAGAACCCTATTTGCGTCAGGTTACTAAATGTATAAATGCACCTAATAGTGTAATAATATGTGTGTGTATTATAATTTTGATTTTTATATAAAATACCCGTGCGAAGCCGGGGCGGACCACTAGTATAATATATCAATAGTAGCAATCTTGATAATTATGATTATGCTTTATATTAAAATAGTAAATTCGTAAAGATTTTACGTTTATGTAGAAAATCACATGGCATTAATGATATTAAATTCTTCACCATGTAGCGATCAAATAAATAGTGGCCAGCGGATTTATATTTAAGATGATACAAGATATAATCGATCCAAAAATGAAAAATCTATCGTGCCAGTTACAACTAATGCCCACAGGGACTGTTATTTTTCTGAACATTACTCCAGAACACGGTTTGTGCTCCCACTAACGCGAGATGACAGATGCGTCTCAGATTATATCAGCTCGGGCACCCGGCCGTAGATTGGTTTCAGATAATATTGAACATTTAATTGTATCCAGTATAGTTGAAGCGCTCGTGGCCATGAGGTTGGAGGGTTCGTGCTACGGCCGTGTTAAGCCGTTTATCCCATTAGTAATTGCAAGATAAATTATTCAATTAAAAACAAAATAAGCCTAAGGATATTTGTCCATAAGGATCCACCTCTTATAATGATTCGACACTATTTTTTCAAAAAATCGATAATCTTCGCAGCTTCAGCTCAGCAGCCTTTCATTTTATTTTCTATATAAACCATATTGTTCTTGATGAACATTTTGTTAAATGTTCATCTTTCTTTTCTTTCTTTTATTCTTACTTACTGAGAAGAGCATTTTTGAGTGTTCTCAAACATGCTTAACTGGATCAATGAACATAATTATATACAGACAAACCTCGGTTTTGAATTAATTTAAGTGTACACATTTCATTAGTGAGGCTACTAAGGTATTTGAAATGAGATATACATGATAACGACACTGGAAATTATTTTCTCGGACAGATAAACTATTGTGCACTTTCCATGTAACAGACACCTGTTTCATCCTTCGATACCCAGGTGTTAGGATCAAAATCGCTTGCGTTATCTAATGCGGTATTAATTATATCATGGTCTGTGGTTGTCCGTGATTTGTTTGAATTCATTAAAACAAATTTATTAAGGCACCACTTGAATTTATCGTGTAACTGTATGCTAAGAGACGCGGCTTTAAGAATATTTTATCGGCTACTGAGTTAATTGGTTCGAAATGCTTTTATCGTGAGGTTTAATTTTGAGCTCCATTAATCCTTACATAACACTTATAGCTCAGGTGTCACCTCATGTTACAATGTATTTAAGATTTATTGCTTTCAATTTTATGTTCCGAATTCAAATCGGATGTCGTGTCATTTTTATATATAGTAGGTACTAGTGGACGCCCGCAGCTTCGCTCGCGTAGAATTCACATTCACTAACTTCAAAAACGGCAAAGTTTCATACTATATTTGCACCCCCGTTTTACCCCCTTAGGGGGTGAATTTTCAAGAATCCTTTCTTAGTGCTCCCCTACGTTATAAAAGGAACCCCTGTGCAAAATTTCAAGTTTCTAACCCTCATAGTTTAGGCCCTGCGTTGATATCTCAGTCAGTCAGTCAGTCAGCTTTTCCTTTTATATATATATAGATATAGATATATAGTAAGTATGTATAAAATAGATTATATTTACAGCCATCCTACAACTTACTTTTAGGTACGAGTAGGTACGAGTACCCGCGTCGCGCGCTTAGCGAGCATATGAACTTGGCATGAGCGGCGGCTTTACGTCGTTCAATGTCTCTGTTCATATTGAGCTACCTAGTCAAATATACGAAGGACACTTGAAATATGTGACTATATTCGTCCGTACAAAAGTCAACTAGACAAAGTGTCATTTTGACAGTAGGTAAACTAATCTCACATACCTAGGTCCTAGGTTATTTTACCTTTGTAGAATTTTTAATTTTTTTCAGTTAAGCAGAAAAACGATTTGTAATAACATTTATAGGTATTTGAAATGCCACAGATACAATATTTTGCCACAGTATGCGTTGTGTCAAGATATTGATGTCCATATTGTGTAAAAACTACCAAAATGACACTTTGGCTAGTTGACTTTTGTACCGACGATATGTCCTTCCATCTACATTCTATAGTATTCCTAGATCTTCCGCTGTGTTCTCGTAACATGATTCCAATAGGCGACAATGGTTCCTTTTCGAGCTAAGTTTTGATTCGAGGCATTCTCTTTCATCTGCTATAGTTTTTATTATCTGAGTCTTCTTAGCATACACACCTACATGTGGCTTTCATAGTTGGCTAATAGGATGGAGCTACCTATCTCCATAATGGTACGTTATGTATGAAATAAATAACGTACTTACTTTTGCTGTTTAATTTTTTTAACAGCTGTTAACAACCTTGTTAGTCTAGAGGTCGCAAATGTGGCCGCTAGAGGTACTGGATCAATCCCGGAGCTCAAAGTATTCTTACTCATATTATTATGCTCTGAGTTTGAAATAGTGCCCGCTGTATGCAATAATGTCACTACCTATTAGGTATATGGGACCTAAACATAACTGCTTTGCTATCGGGAAAATAAAAGTGTGATGTTTTGTTAGGTATGTTAAATTTTGTGAGAATTTTCATTTAGAGTTGCGTGATTGTTAAATATGATAATATTAACTTTTTCTCTTTACTTTTACAGTCTAACCCACAATATAGACTACATATTTACACGTTAATATTTGACGTTACTACATATTAATTTTTAAGTAAGGATTAAGCTCTACTTTTAGTCCTCTAATCTGTGCCATCCCCCATAAGCATTTGAATGCGCGCAAATATCGTCACGAGTGTATCGCAAACAAGCAATGCGTTTTGCTTAATTGACGCTTAATGACTGCTTCTGTGCTTCGGCGCTTCGTTTGTGCTTCGGGAGCAAATATCACGCTCGCTTAATTGAATTTTGTATTAAGTATTGCTCCAATTTTGTATAAGTATATAAAGTTCGTATACATACTTACCTAACTGAACCGTTGATAATTTGGTAGTATGTAAGGTATAATCGAAATAATGATGTATTCGATATTAATTACTTGAAGAGTAGTTTACGTTGTGAAACTATTGAATTATAATATGTACGAGTAGAGAAGCATCTTGACCATAATAAATGTATGCTTAAACTTTCATTACTATTGGCCAGTTACTGCAAACAAGTTTCCGCTTTGATTACATAAAAATACAAAGTAAAAACCACTAAGTACCTACCTCGACCGAAAATTTGTCGTGACTAAAAGCGTACTTGCGTCTACAAAGAGCGAGCTTTTTAAAATAATCGCTCACCATTTAAGAGCACGATCCATCAGTTTGAGTACCAAGTTAATTTCTCTTCCGACTGTACATTGATGAATCTGCGGCACAGTTTAACAGGTAATTAAGAATGTTGGTCGTTATTTTTTCGACAAGGAATAATGGCTTTCTTAAAAGTTATGGATACGGGCTTTAAATGGCAGCGGTCGACATGCAAACAAGCTTTGTCTACTTGCTTGCGCCTATAACCGAGTGGTTGATCATGATTGTTTCACTTGTTAGTCCACTCAGTTCAGTTCAGAAGAGCATGTGTCAAAGTCAAAGTTAAAGTCAAAGTCAAAGTAAAGTCAATGTCAAATATTTTATTTCGCTATGGGGTGATTGGACATGCTTAACGAAAGTCTAGGTAACTACAAACTACTAAAAGAAAAGATATGTATACCTACATGTGTTTTTGGAGATTGCCTGCCAGTCTTTTAACATTAAACTGACCGTGATCATTGTGGGCAAATTAAAAGGTTGTGTTGTGAGGCAAAAAGAAATACAAGTCCTATATGATCTGCATCTATCAGAGCGCATACCCATTTGCAAATATTGAGCGTCTCGAGAGCCGCGGCCAGACAGCATTGTTTGATCGTAACACGTTTGCCGAACTTCTCCAACATTTGTAATGGGTATTTTTGAAGTTTGTCGTTTAATAAGCAACAGAAAATTACATTTTATGGATATGAAATACTAAGCATAGCTCGATAGCATCACCCTTATGATACCGCCCAAAACAATAAAGACTAAGAGCTTTAAGCAATGCTTCCAACAAGTGATGACTTATGGAGCTGAATCACGGGCACTCACGGTGTGGTTGGTCCTTAAGCTTAAAGTCGCTCAGTGTGCCATGGAAAGAGCTATGTTTGTTTGGGCTTAGCGGCGTGTCTTGGGAGAGGCCTATGTTCAGTCGTGGCCTAGTGTGTAGTGAAGAAAGAGAGTTTATTTGAACATCAGATGGTTCAACAACCAGTAATTGCCCACCATAATAACCATACACCGTTTTCGACCCAAAAAATAAATTATACCTTTGGAAGCAGTGGTACACCTACTCCAGGGAGAATTAATAGTTTTCTATATTGATTATCTATATAGTCTCTAAAGTCATACTTATAGGTATACAAATATTGTAGGGTTAAACCTTTAGCGGCAAGCACCAGATAAGTCCTAAGGGTTAACCGCTCTTGCAATATTGTCGCTTGTAATAATTTCGATCACGTTCATATCGAAAAGCAAAGATTTATTATTATCATTATTATTTTACGGTAAACTATCCATCGCGTAACCCGAGGCAGTGAGGCAGATCGGACAAAGGAAGGCATTTCAAAATTTCCTATAAATATTAACCCTTGTAAATATTCTAGAGGCGTATCAATTCCGTCTTAATCTTCAAAAGGATTGTTTACAGTAAACATTTGATTCGAAGTTAACTGGAAGGATCGGATGGGCTTACCATTGAATCATTTACAATTCTAATTAATCCTTGGGAGTGTAAGAGAATCCAGTTGGGATTCTGAATTGAGCGACCGAGTTGTTCCAGATCGGGCTTTGCATCTTGATGGTTCGTGGTGGAATTCTAATTTCATTAAATCTACGGTCGGCAATTTTTCATCTGCATATTAATTAACCCAAATTAAATATTCACTTGTAAAAAACGGTGAAAACATGGAACTTAAATTCAAGGTGTTTCTAAATGTATTTACCGACGATTTATGAAATCTGCAAGAGGTATGAAAGAAGAGAGACTTACTAGAATGGCACCTTAGAGTAAAGTGAAATGTAATGTGGAAAGAGAAAATATCTATGGACCCAAGGATCAAGAATCACAATGGACCAGGAGTAGGCATTCACTCGAACTAACTTCCATTAGTCTCAGAATTAAACCCGGCGTAAAATTCCAGCAACCCACAATCTTTCATGTTGCCCCAAAAACCCGTATTTAACAAACTGACCTGCAACCAAAAAATATCGTTTCTTATTCCTAGTAGACATATGCTATCAAATTAAATATTGTCCCTTCAATAATGTAATCTAACAACTGCCTGTACATAATGAATGAAAACTCCTATTTTTGCGGCCCTACCAGACATTGATTAGGTGTTCGATCATTATTCTAAACGCAATATACCGTACCATGTTGCCGCAAAATTATGCACACTGTCGCTAACATTGGCGTACTTGTTTACTAAATTGTTGGCAATATTTTCTGCGCCATTCCCTTAACGTTATGCATACAGATACGATATGCATAGGTAACAATGACGGTATACAATCAATCATGTTTATCCTTTCCTTGCTAATATATAAATGGGAATGTGTGTTCGTTGGTTGTTTGATTTGCTTGTTTATTCTTTTTCTGCTCCTCACCGGAATGACGGATTTAAGTGATTTTTGCATTGGAAGACGAAGGAAGCGATAAAAGCTTCTTTAAATTTTATAGGTAGTAGTAAAGTTCTGCAAGGAAACACGGCGGGGCCGCATACAAAGTTGTATATAAATAATGCATTTATCAAATGCAATAAGTATTTAAACTACTGCACATTGTTTAAGCCAAATAGGACGTGCCTACAACATTAAAATTGTCTTAACTTTTTAAATTACAATTTTTTATTGCTCATAGCTCGTCGAACCAGTAGTCACCTTCGCCTATTAACACGAGTAAAACCAATCAGGTCGCCGACACTGAATAAAAACTCATTTCTCTTTACGACTTTTCCTATAAAATTCATGGATTAAGTCCATCGAAAACCTCACGCTAAAAACTTAACAAATCTCAAGGCACACTTCCATTAAAAAACCTCAATTTCACACAATAGGAACATTTATTCCGTCTGATAATACTAGAAACGGCAGATACAAGTAGGAACAGAGCCAAGAAAACCAGACATGGCAGGTCTTTCAACCGTGACTGCGTGGTAATGTAAGCATAAGGGGTGTTTATTCGACGTAATAGCAGTTTGTTGCTATGTAAGCATGAGTTCGTATAATGCTTCTGGAGAAAGTTTTGCAGTGCTAAGCTGATTTAAGCGACGAAAAGCGAGGACAAAGGTAAAGTTTGAATTATTGTTTTAATTAAAATAATCAAGATGTTATAAAATTATCGTACAACATCTGCCAAAACTGTCAAACCCTTTACCCAAAACAGATGTTTTCTTAGAAATGTACGGTGTGTCGTACAATATCTACCAAAACTGTTAACCCTTTACCCAAAACCGAAGTTTACTTAGAAATGTACGGTGTATCGTACAATATCTACCAAAACTGTCAACCCTTTACCCAAAACAGAAGTTTACTTAGAAATGTAAGGTGTGTCGTACAATATCTACCAAAACTGTCAACCCTTTACCCAAAACCGAAGTTTACTTAGAAATGTACGGTGTATCGTACAATATCTACCAAAACTGTCAACCCTTTACCCAAAACAGAAGTTTACTTAGAAATGTACGGTGTGTCGTACAATATCTGCCAAAACCGTCAACCCCATCCCCTTTACCCATCGACAACCCCTAACCCATGATCGAGAGGGTCTGGCTTCAAATCTCAGCAGCACGCACCACAACCGGTAACGGTACCGGAAAACATCGTGAGAAAACCTAGGAATTATTCAATATTCTCGAAGGCGACGCGCTGTTTGCCAACCAGAATGCCTTGCTCCTCTCATTTTCTATACGATACTCATGCCCAACAGTGGGGCAGTGAAAGTGTTTGCAAACTCCACTCGGTTGTCACTACCGCAGTGCGGTGGGCTGCTAATGGTTTGCAGCTAATCTCACTAAATAAACATAGCGACTGGTTTAGCATACTCTCGCCTCGACAAAGCTCATAAGCATATTGACTGGCTTTCTTGGCGACATCGCGACGAGCTGTTGTTTTATCAAATGCAACAATAACTGAAATGGAATTGTGAGTTAGAGATTCCGTGTACATGTTTGCCAAGCAAAGACCGGGTGATTTTAGTCGCGACGACACGACTACGATGTAATCGTACCGGCTGTAACTGCCTCGTTGGCAGGCCGTCGGTCTATTGGTCGGAACTGTGACTGCAGAGCTGGTAGTTCTAGTTGTTAGAGGTCCTGGGTTCGATTCCTGGATCAGGTCAAGTGTTATTTGATTTTTATAATTAAAAATTCCTGGTAGTATTTGGATTTGTGCACGGTGAATGATAATAGGCTCACCAGTGCTCATCACCTATGGGACTTGGGACAGACACTATCTATGGATGTTGATATGACATATTATATGCTTTTACATTAGCCAAACCGAATGAAGATATTACGTGATTAAACGAACCAATCCGCATTAGACCAACGTAGTAGTAGCATCCTCTGGGCGAGAGAGACCCTTATCCAACAGTTTGATAACTATGTAGTGTAGTTAACTAGCAAACGATTTTTTAATTACATATTTATTACTTTTTAGGTTTGAAGTATGTAGGTTTTTTGACATTTTTTCATTTTATTTGTCAAGGACAATATTGATTAATAAACCAGCCGGTGCTGATTAAATTTGATTAAAATATAATAATGATAATATTATGAACTTGAATTCACTATCTATTTATATACGATACGATATTTACGAAAATGTCGTCACCGCGTCGTGAACTGTTAAGAGATGTCTGAGGCCGGCGTGTCTCAATAAACATCTAACCACCGCTGTATTTAACGTTGAATTCGTAACAACTGGACACGTGTCCGGGAGCTGTGTTTTGTGAGCCTCATTCGGAACCCATTGGACGACGTTGCCATTGTTTATAAAGGGTTTTTTGTTTAGCCAACCTTTGTTCGTATACCAAACGAATGTTTGATTTATTTGAAACGACCACGCGATGCCTAGATCGACCATGCTTTGATTAACCTAGAATTTTAGTTTATGATATCGCGTTTACAATTTCACGGAATTTATTACGGTGAGGGTGAAGCGATGAAAATTCAGTTTATAAATTATTGGCTAGTCGATTAGCTATATGTAATAGCTGCTATATGTAAAATTGTTATTCAAGGATAAAAAAATATATGACGAAATTATAACAGGATTGTCTCGAAATGTAGGTACCTACTCGTAAGTATCGGAATATTGATTAATTACTATTTGACGCCTGCAGCTTCGCTGGGGTGAAATTACACCTATTAATAGTTACATTTACTTAGTTAGATAGTTGCTACATTCCGCAAAGACACTATGTACCAATATAATATTTAAATATGAAGAAATTGTATTGAAATTTACGGTTTATTCAAACAATCTGCCATCCCGTATCCCAAGGGAACCTCCATATTTTCGAGTATAGTTTTTTTAAACATTTATTATATGTGCAGACGTGGACTCGTTTTATCATATTATGTATGTATAGATTTAGATAACAAGTTTCGACTTTCTTCACTGCTAAGTAAATAATACATATTATCAGAGTCTTTACTACTCAAATATTTAGATTAAAGTTAAAGCTAGCATTAGGTATAGTTATATAACAGCAACAACTTTACCTGTTTCTGGAGCTGTGTCGACAGTTAACGCTTTTGAATACCTAATAAAGACAATTTAAGTAAGGATGTAAACTCCGCGAGAACTATCGGATACCCAATATTGTGCATCGGTTTCTGTTTGTGACATGTCTGGTAAACACTTTACTATTCGAGTCTTACTAATAGTGTACAAAGTAAATAATAATACGTGTACTATTAATTAAGTTAGAAATTACAATAGTAAATCAAAAGTTTTAGTATTAGATATATCTACCAACATTTTTGGTTCAACAACTCAATTTTATTCGTATTCGTTACCCGAAATTCAGCGTACCTACCTCTACAATGAAAATTATTCCTATACTATTTACTTGCAATGAGATACCGTCCATAAACGATAAATTATCATCCAACAATTTTTTACAATTTACTTAGGTATATTGTTGTATCCGATACGCACAACACTACATTTTCCTGGAAACTCAGTAAACTGTTCTATTAAACTACACTACACTGCACAATATTCTGTGGCACAATATATACGGCAGTGCAATAACGTGATTTGATATTAGAACCAGAAATTGAAAATGACGTTATTGGAAACGGACACAGAGTTAGGGAAATCACATACGGCAAATGAGCTTTAGCTCGCGAAAATGTTGCCCAATATTTGAATATTGATTTATTAATGCAAGATTCGGTATAGAGCAGGCTGCTCCAGTAATTATTCTCTCTGAGTGACTTGGGAAACTGAGAAAACGGAGTAAAGGCAAAAATTTGGAATGAGCACAGGATCGTGTGGATTGGCACAGATTAAGGAAGCTACTAAAGGCACGGTCTGGGCACAAACGAACAAATATGCCTACTTTACAGCTTAAGCCCCAATTCTCCAAAAAAAAAAACTACAGACTCTTGAATCGGCATCGCTCCCATGAAGTCCGGATACCATTTAAAGGTTTGCCACTGGTAAAAAAAATGATGGAAGGAAGTATACTGTTAGCTAAAATTATCCATTAACCTATCCCGTACATCAAGACACTACGGTCGCCATTCATTAGAAACTACTTCAGATTATAGAATGAATGAAAAACACTTTATTGCACTAAAAACAAAGTATTTAAGGCGGATGTTACGCTAGCCAGTATTGACAATGAGATGCTATACCTAAGAGTAGCCTTTCATACTTATTATACAACAAACAGTTCAAGACGCTAAGCATACATTACATTTTAGTATAAGCCATAATAAATTCTTCAACAATTTTAAATATTTCTCATAACAAAATAAATTGTCACTCAAATAATTTAATAATGCTACCGGCGCTTTTATAAAGCAACAGAAATTCCTTTGAAAGTCGTCTCTATAAAATCCTGCCGGCGTCGTTGCGAGGTGTAAATAGGTGTCTAACTAAATGCCCGTAAAGTTGGTTAGCGTCAACTCTATACCCTCTTTGTTCTATAACAAACAGAAGGCGTATGTCACCGCGCTTGTCTCATTAACGCGCCTACTGTAACTCATAAACAAAGTAGCTTGGCATTAGTCGTTACCGCGCGTTCGGTGCCACTTGTTACATGGAGTTTAAAACCACTTGCGTCAATAATAATTGTGCGATCGAATGTTCTAGAATACGATTTTAGGGTGTATTGTTACGTCATCTAGTCGACGGCCAGCGAGAGAGCCGACATAACTTTATTTTTTGTTTTAGATGTAAATATTGGAATCGCTAAAATACCAAACTGTAAAATAAAAACTGCAAAAATTATTAACTTTCCTTAACTATGATTTTATTTTAATAAATTTTTCATCCATACTAATATTATAAATGTGAAAGTGTGTTTGTTTGTTTGTCCGGCTTTCACGTCGCAAAGAAGCTATTATATGGTATGGTTTTTGTGTGTGGAGATAGTGAGGAGGGTGGAGAGTGACGTAGGCTACTTTTTACCGCGGTAAAACATCCCCATGGGAAGATATAGTTGTTTTGTTATTTGCTAGATATTTAGATCCGGATGTTGTTAATAGATGGCGTTAGTAAAATTCATTTGCAAGTTCTTATCTTAGTATCTTTTAATCGTGGAACTGTCACTATTCATCCACCACAAATGTGTCATGTATGATAAACAACTCATTGTTAATTCCCTTTGACCACGCGGGCGGAGCCGCGGGTAAAAGCTAGTACTTTATAAGATTGAATACCTAGTAAACAGATAGATTCTACTAAAATAAATTAATTTGGTAATAATATACTGTTAGCAACTACCCTCATTAAGTGGTCAACTACTGACAACTACTCGACCGTGCCTATATAAAGCCAAACGCAGCCAACAACATAACTCACTCTCTGCTCAGCCGTCGAACGGTAAGGTTGTCGGTACATACGCTATGTGCCGGTACCTAACGCTACTTTGCTGTAAGTACGTTCCATCTTTTGGTGTAGGTGATGCCGAATCTGGTACTTATTTGAACCTGTGTTCTTTTTATTTGTTTTTCAAGTGGCTAAAATCAGAAGTTTGATAAAATCAGAAGTGAGGATAAAGAACGCATTTGTCCACTATTTAACGAAAACTAAATAACAAAGCCGTTTCTCACGAATTACTAAAGTACTGTGTTTGTGTTGTGTTAACTGTGTAGCCCGTGAAGTGCTTATTTTCACAAATTGGAGAGTCAGGTGAGATTGTGCCCACGAAAAACGTGAATCAAGTGCGCCAACTACTTGGTCTCGCGGGATTTGACTTATTTGCTCACACTTATTTATTACCTTGATACCTACGCAAACAGCCGTTGGTTTCGAATAAGAATGCCACATGAAGAGCTGGCTAGGACGCCGCCTCTCTCTGGGGCTAGGCGTAGCCGTCGCAGTGAATTTCAACAACATCATGCGTCACCAGGCGTGGTTCACAATCGAAATCGTTTGTGTTCGCGTTGTGACGGACTCACTCGCGTAAATGTAACGACATAACTGGTTCACGAGCACATCTCAGTTGCTCGCGTTATTAATCACGGTCAGGTTAGGCCGAGTCGGCACAAAATTGAAGTACAACTTATTCTCAGTCCGCTGGGAAGCTCGAGCGCTTCATACCGCGTAACTAAAGTGTTACCAAGCTATGATGATAGGAGTTTAAGCCGATATGAGTTTATACTGCTTGGTGGTGCACGTGGTAAAACAACATAGGCCGCAGCTTAATACAGGGTGCCTTGCATTGCACCGCATTCTTTGAAAGTGAGTTTACGCTTCTGCTAATGTTTCAGAAAATGTTTCCATTGCGCACGCAACGCAAAAGTGAGCTCTGCAGACGCGTGTCTGACGCGTATGAGACAAGCCCTGTGGACGCGTTCCTGACGCGTATGGGCCGTGCCCTGCAGACGTGTCCTTGACGCGTGTGGGCCCTGCGTTGCGGACGCTGCCCACGCGTATGACCTGCTGTGAGAGGGGGCTTGTGCTCCATCAACGCGTACCACGTATACGCCACGGGTGCTGCCCGGAGGGCGTGTGCTGTCTGCGCGCCACGAGTGCTGCCCCGAGGGCGTGTGCTGTCTGCACCGCGGGTGCTGCCCGTAGGGCGTGTGCTGTCTACTCCGCGGGTGCTGCCTGGAGCGCGTGTGCTGTTTGCGCCGCGGGTGCGGCCCGGAGCGCGTGTGTTGTCTGCCTTGCGTACGCTGCCTACGCGTATGACCTGCGCGTCGTTCTTCGAGGGCGAGTCTCGGCAGTGGTATGCTTAATAGTGGAGCCTATGCCATTACTGCCGCCAGCAGATATGCTTAATAGTGGAGCCTATGTCTGTCGAATAACGATCTAGTGGTATGCTTAATAGTGGAGCCTCTGCCATTACTGCTGCAAGCAGATATGCTTAATAGGGGAGCCTATGTCTGTTGAATAACGATCTAGTGGTATGCTTAATAGTGGAGCCTATGCCATTACTGCCGCCAGCAGATAAGCTTAATAGTGGAGCCTATGTCTGTTGAGTAACGATCTAGTGGTATGCTTAATGGTGGAGCCTATGCCGATGATTTATTACAACTAAGCTTACTAGTGGAGCCTCTACTCAGTGTAAAGATTATTTTAAAATCGATTCAACTCGTCTACGTATTACGTATAACATTATGTCTTATTTGTTTGCGATTTATAAAAGAATCGTAAATAAATAAATGTTCAAGTTATTATTTTACGCTTGTCCGGAGTGGAGACAAGATAACGTGGGCTTGTCTCGACAAAATAACGTGGGCTTGTCACAACATCTCTCCTTTTTAATTGATGCATTGCAGTGCGTTTGATGCTATCACTCGCAATGCCTTGTATTTTTATAGTTGTCCATATGTTGTGTATATTCGTGTGATGTCATCCATGTGACTTGATGCAGGCGCAGTCCTGGTGAACTTGTACAGATTCAAAGTATTGCAGTGATGACGACCCTGACGATGTTAGAGAGCCTATAGGTGCTTCTGCTTGTCCTACTGGTACTGCGAGTACGGACGAGACCATGGAATAGACGGGACCAATGCGGCGATAAAACTCTCGCCGTGTCTGCCGGTGCTCCTGAAGAGGTGCCAGGTGCAGCCGAGGACGGCGCACTGTCAGGAGAGGCCGTGTTAGCAACTACCCTCATTAAGTGGTCAACTACTGACAACTACTCGACCGTGCCTATATAAAGCCAAACGCAGCCAACAACATAACTCACTCTCTGCTCAGCCGTCGAACGGTAAGGTTGTCGGTACATACGCTATGTGCCGGTACCTAACGCTACTTTGCTGTAAGTACGTTCCATCTTTTGGTGTAGGTGATGCCGAATCTGGTACTTATTTGAACCTGTGTTCTTTTTATTTGTTTTTCAAGTGGCTAAAATCAGAAGTTTGATAAAAATACAGTAACGTACCTATACACAACTTTATGTTAAATAAACGTTAAGTTGAATAATTTTTTTTAAATAATATTATAAATATTTATTTATGTAAAATATATTATAATTTAATGTTTTTTGATATTTTTAGGGTACCGTACCCAAAGGGTAAAACGGGACCCTATTACTTAGACATCGCTGTCCGTCTATCCGTCCGTCCGTCGGTCTTCTATCTACTTTAACAACAAATACTAAAAAATAAAAATACGTGATTTTTTGCCGTTTGTATAGAATATACATAATAGTACGGAAACCTTCGTTCAATTCCGACTCGTACTTGGCCGGTTTTTGTTTAAAAATGTGTTTAATGAACCAACAAGATTGAATACAGCTTTCATACGCTTAAATTTATGAAATCTATATGTATGTATCGGATTGTTAAAATAAAGAGCAAATAAATAATACATAATAATAATGCTTGTTTTATTTTATTTCTATTCCATAAAACAAAGCTAACAATTTTATTATTATTGTTGGTCTTCGATATAAAATAAGTCGAAATATTGTCTCCCCTATGTGAACTGGAAATAGGTAAAATACGTTTTAGTGTCGCGTCTGCGTCAGTGTTGCCTATTCTTTGTAGTTGCTTGACCTTGTCGTCGCGAGATGTCAGGAGCGCGCTGTGTCAAACTTTTAGGCTTTTAGTTCTGAACTGCTTGTCTATATACTTGACTAGTGGACGCCCGCAGCTTCGCTCGCGTGGAATTAGACGTAACATAACCTAAATACAAAATTTCATTGAAATAATGTAGGTATATACGAAAAACTTTTATACCTACTAATTTTGCACCCCCCTTTTACCCCCCTTAAGAGATGATTTTCGAAACTCAATAATAAACCTTCATAGGTACTGAATTTGATTCGAATCACATCAAAAACGGCAAATTTTCATACTAACTTTGCACCCCCGTTTTACCCCCTTAGGGGGTGAATTTTCAAAAATCCTTTCTTAGTGCTCCCCTACGTTATAAAAGGAACCCCTGTGCAAAATTTCAAGTTTCTAGCCCTTATAGTTTAGGCCCTGCGTTGATATGTCAGTCAGTCAGTCAGTCAGTCAGTCAGTCAGTCAGTCAGTCAGTCACCTTCTCCTTTTATATATATAGATGTCTTTGGCTTTCATGTAGTGAGAAAAGATATTTCACATAAGCAAATTACGAAATATTATTTATATTGAAATATTAATAAATAATAGGAGATCGCATGTTTGGTAAGCCCCCATTGTTTTAGTGTTTTATGATCTAGCATGATCGAGTTCAAGCGCTCATTTATATGCCTTGCTCGCGAAACAGGTGTCTAATCAGTAATATCGAGAATACATAATCAGAATATCAATTGCGCGGTTGTGAATTATTGCCTTGTAGCTGTTTGTCGCATGTAGAAAGTCCTTTGCAGACAATACTGTAAAGGAAGTTTAATAATAAGCACTTTTCATGTCATTCTGTTAGTCCTACGAGATACAAGGTCATCTGTTGAGAAATGAGCTTCATACAGAGAGTTTTCCTAGTGAACTTGTAATTTGCCTCGAAAACAATGCTTCAAAGGGGTTACCGCCTTCTATCTATCTATCTAGGTCTATCGTCTTCTAATTATTTATTCTAAAAAAGACCTTCCGCAGATTTGTCTGTAGCGCAGACCCCTATCCAGCAGAGGGACGTCTATGGGTTGCAGTTTAAATGAATAAAGATGGGTGCATAATACAATCAAGCTACCCAAACTTTTTAATTTAGTTGGATTCAGAACTTTTAATTATTAAAAGTGGTTCATTATTTGATTGCACAGGAACAAATAGGTCGATTAAAACCCTTTTGCATTAATCAAACAGTGACGCAATACGAATTATTAATAATCGTGTTCGGAGCACGTACAAGCCATTGTTCTACACGAGCAATGGTTCGAACATAAGTCATTTGTATTGTCTCCTGGGCTCATATGTGCCCATGCCTATTCTTATATAACCCTAACAAAACAACAGAAGGGTACCAAATGGTGTCAGCAGATATGTATGTTTAGCAGAGCGCATGTAATGCCGTTGCACAATCACCTATCGTGAATGTTGTGATGATTATGAAACGGTTTTGGTACCAAAGTCTACCAAAAGTCAATATTGTTTCATAATCATGAAAGCTGCTAAGATTGATTCACACATTGGTCACTTGTGGGTAGGTGCCAAAAAGTAAACACGCGTTTATATTGTTCTGTAAACTTTAATTAATAAAAATTAACTAAACTATCATATTTAAAGATCCTATGAGTCTGTGACATAAAATAACCACCCAGCACTGATTTCTACTACAACATTTCAAGAAATCTTCAAGATTCGAAACACTACACTTTAAACAGTGCAGAATGGAATCTATGCAAAATTCACTAGCTGCCATGTCGAATTTGTTCTCATCGAAAATGGAAGAGTTCCAGAAACAACTGTCCCAAGGTACAGCTTCATCTTCGTCTTCTACTTCGTCATCTGCTCTGGAGGCCGATTTTTGTGCATTTCGCCTCTTCATCATGTCTGCGTTAGAGACCATGCGGAAGCAGATGGAACTATTATGGCTTCAACTGGATCGGATGGACATGAGAGGAAGGCGAAAAATGATTATGCTGCACGGTGTCCCAGAGGAGAAAGGTGAAAATACCGTAGCCGTCGTCACCAAGCTTATAACCAATAAGATGGAAGTGCCTGGGTTTTCGGGTGAGTTTATAAGCCGCTCCCATCGGCTGGGGCGCCCTGCTGATAATAGAATGAGGCCGCTGATTGTAAAGTTTCGAGAGGCATCCATCCGAGACAAAGTATGGTTTGCCAAAACCAAGCTTAAGGGCAGTGGTGTTACTCAGTCGGAATTTCTGACGAAAAATCGACACGGCGTCTTCTTGCAAGCCAGGCAGCGGTTCGGTGTGACTAACTGCTGGACCCGAGACGGAGTAATCCATGTGCTAGCGGCGAATGAGCACTATCAGGTGGAGACCTTGGCTGAGCTCAATGACATCCCTAATGGGCCTGCGCCTGCCGCCACTTCCACTGTGCAGCCTGCTGTCTGCGCCGGCGCCGCCAAGCAGGCACCCGAGATCATAGGTAACCCGCGGTCAAAGCGATCTACTAGGAAGTAGGAAGTAGTGTGTTCCAATTATCTTCACAATTCTCATTGTCATTATTATTTTTTGTATTTAATCAATTGCAGTGTTCTCATAGGAGTTAGCAAATCAGTAAGATGTTATTTATTTATTTTATTTTATTTTTTCCTTTGGCTTAATTATCTTATTGTAAACATTACTAATATTAGTGCACTGTAATAAACTCTGCAAAAATTGTATATTAACCTCTTGTTTTGTTACAGTAATTAGTATCACAGACAAAGAAAAAACAAACAAGACAACATTAACCATCGACTAAAACTTTTGTTAACCACAGAGTACGTAGCTTATAATTAAGCCGTGTAATGAAATACTGTACAAAACGTCCGGTAAAAAGTCGTGCCGTGTCGTAGGTGCAACAACATTACGATATCATTGCACTATAATATCGCGATATCGTGATATTACTACAGAGTAACGTGATATTGTACCACACAGTTTAATACACTGTAGATGTGTATAATACACAGTTCATACACTGTATTATGCAGAGCAATACTTTGGGTGCATTTATATATTTATTTTACCGCTTTTTTGTTTGTTTTGTTTTTGTTTTCTTTTTAAAAATCTATGATATGAGAATAAGTTGTCTTGATTGAAAACTGCATATGTTATTGTAGTGAATGATTGTTTTTATTTTTATTTTTGTATCTTCTGAATCTCATAATGATAATTGCTGGTATGGTGGACTTTATAAGAAACAGATAGATAAAAGTAATTGTTAGTTTTTAGGAAAAACTATATTGTAGTATATTTTATTAGCAAAGACGAATGTTTAATAACAGTGACAATAACAACAGTCCGATATCTACCTCCTTAATTTCTTCATCCGAGGGATTGAGCAGTGATGACAGTTTTGTAAGCATACCTTCCTTAGGTGAAACCCTTAACTCCAATTTTTCCGATGTTTCTAAAAACTTCAATGTAGTACATATTAATGCGCAAAGTATTCCTGCTCATTATCCTGATATGTTAGCAAGCTTTGAATGTAAAAACCTTCACGCTATCCTGGTTTCAGAGTCGTGGTTGAAACCATGTCTTCCTTCTACTTCGTATTCTATTCCTGGATTCCATTTAATTCGTAATGATAGGACTATCAAGGGAGGTGGGGGAACTGCGGTGTACCTACGCTCTCACATCCCGTACTCAGTTGTCCGCTCTTCTTATTCTGAGACCGGGAACGAAGCTGAATATTTATTTATTGAGGTGCTTCTGTCGCACTCCAAATTGCTTCTTGGTGTATTCTATAGCCCGTCTCTGACAGTAGACTATTTTTCCACATTAGATACACTTTTGGAAGAGCTTACTCCCTTATACACTCACACAATATTGATGGGCGATTTTAACACATGCTTATTGAAAGATGATGCTCGTTCTCGCCGGCTTAAATCGATAATAGAAGCGGCAAACTTAAACATTCTTCCACTCTCTGAAACTCATTTCTTTCCCAATTGTACCCCTTCCCTCCTTGACCTGGCTATTGTCTCCTCTCTTGACCATGTTGAAAAACATGGTCAATGTGCTGCTGATGCCTTCTCTTACCATGACTTAATCTTTCTTTCTTATAAAATAAAACCTCCTAAAGCCAAATCAAAGGTACTTCTGCAGCGCAATTTTGCTGGAATGGACGTGGAAAGACTTCGTGATGATGCGAAAAAAATTGATTGGAATGTTGTAGTTAACTCCAATAACGTAGACGATAAAGTAGCTCTCTTTAATTCTTTACTGATACAGCTGTATGATGTTCATGCCCCTGTTCGCCCTACACGTTTACGACATCTACCTGCTCCTTGGCTTACAGAGGAATTAAAAAATAAATTAGCTAAGAAAAATAAGGCGAAATCCAAGTTCAAGGCAAACCCAGATGATAGCGAAATCAGGGAAAAGTACAGAATGCAACGGAATCAGTGCAACAAGATGTGTAGGGATTTACAGCGTCGCCATATTCACAAATCAGTTGAAAATGAAGATCCAAAACGAGTTTGGAAATTCTTAAAGTCTTTAGGGGTTGGTAAAACAAGCGCAAATAATATTCCAAGCAACATAGATTTAAATTCACTCAATCAACACTTCTCCTCTTCATCCTGCATAGATAATAATGCCAAGCTAGCTACGCTCAATCAACTTTCGTTATTACCCACTCCTGACTTTCCAGCTTTTTCTTTTAAGCATTTTGCGGATAGTGATGTTAGGAGAATTATACTGTCCATCAAATCAAATGCTGTTGGAAGTGACGAAGTGAGCCGTAAAATGATAATCCCTCTTCTAGATCTTTTATTACCAATTATTACCCATATTTTGAATTTTTCTATTTTTTCAAATGTCTTTCCTTCGCAATGGAAAGACGCTCAGATCATCCCAATACCCAAAAAACTAAATCCTAAGTATTTCTCTGAGTACCGACCTATTTCCATCCTTCCTTTTCTCTCCAAAATCCTTGAGCGACTTGTCCACCAGCAAATATACTCATTTTTCTCCTTCCATAACATCCTCAACCCCTTACAATCCGGTTTTAGGCCAGCTCATAGTACGGCTACGGCATTGCTAAAAATAACGGATGATATTCGCGCTGGCATGGATAATCGGAGAGTTACTATTCTAGTATTGCTGGATTTCAGCAATGCTTTTAATACTGTAGATTATGATATACTCATAGGCGTACTTCGTTCCCTTAACATATCTCCTACCTCAATTGCTTGGTTTCACAGTTACTTGTGTGATCGCCGGCAGCGTATTAAGCTCCAAGACAAAGTTTCATCGTGGCTTGATACTAAGGTTGGCGTCCCACAAGGTGGCGTGCTATCTCCTCTTCTATTTTCAATTTTCATCAACACTATTACTCCTTATATATCTTCTCTCTTCCACTTATATGCAGATGATCTCCAAATATACACACAAACCAGCTTGGAGGATCTTCCTAAAGGTATAGATACGATTAACAAAGATCTCAATCGTATTAATGACTGGAGTCGATTTTATGGTTTAACTGTTAACCCTGTTAAATGCCAAGCTATAGTTATTGGGAGTTCCAAATTGATTTCAAAATTAAATAAAGCTCAATTGAATCCCGTAATCTTTAACGGCACCAAAATCCCATATAGTGACACGGTTAAAAATTTAGGAATAACAATAGATTCGAGTCTTTCTTGGACCCCGCAAATCAATTCTGTATGCCGTAAGATGTATGGGACATGTCAAGCTTTACGACGGTTGAGAAACTTCCTACCCATTGCCACTAAAATTGCGCTGGCACAATCTTTAATGCACCCCATCCTAGATTATGCTGACATATGTTACCCCGACTTAACTGAGGAGCAACTAAATAAACTTGAGAGACTTCAAAATCTCTGTATAAGGTTCATATTTGGACTTCGAAAATATGACCATGTCTCCGAATTTCGCCGTAAGCTCAAGTGGCTCCCAATCCGACTTCGCAGGAATACCCATATTCTTTCTGCTCTCTACTGTATCTTGTTCAATCCCTCTAGTCCCTCATATTTGAAAGAACGCTTTGAATATATGGGGTCTTCTCATGATCGCCCCCTTCGATCTAAAAACAGCCTTGCCCTTAGTTGTCCTGTCCACTCAACTTCCTTCTACCAGAAATCCTTCTCTGTCCTTTCTATGAAACTTTGGAATTCCTTGCCTCTATCCATCAGAAGTGCCCCGTCCCTGCATTCCTTTAAAAGCCAAATAAAATTATATTATATGTCACTTTAAATTTTTGTCATGTCACTAGTAATTTTAGTCTTTGTATTCAGTGGTTCTTGTTGTTGTTATATATGTCATGTTCTATATATATTGCTCTATATTCTTTATGTCAAATTTTTGTTCCTTTATTATTATGTTGATGTTTGTAATTATTGTTATTCGTTTACCTGTCATTGTTTGTGCACCCTACCGTTTTATTTTATACTTGTATCCTCTCTTGTTTGCCAGGCTGTCTGGAAGAAATTGCTCAAAGCAATAAGACAGCCTTTTGCAAAACTTCTTTTCTTTACTGTGTTCTCCTGTGTTCTTTTTCTGGTGCAATAAATGATATTGTATTGTATTGTATTGTATTGATTAGCTAATATGAAAACAATCTGTCTTTGAGCGTATCGAATCAGTTGATATACCTGCAAGATTACCGTTCTGTGACGAATAAGCTCATATAAATCTTAGCTATATGTACCTATTTAGGTAACTATCTACTCTTGGTGTAATTTCTATAGACCCCTGTAGCCATGGCTAAAGGATAGAATACTTTTTTTTTTATTACTGAACGATTCGTGAGTGTCTATATTCATAGTTGAAATTACCGGCTTATTCACGTGTGATTTAAGTCGGAAATAGGCCGACTAGTTTCGATCTATTACGATGATCATCTTCAGGAGTGAACGTGCTCGCGGCGGGCACGGAGTACGTCGTGCCCGCCCGGAGCAACGACGGGCGCGTCGTTGCTTAACTCTATCGATCACACTGAATCGACGCGAGCCATTGGGCTATGGACGCTTTTTATGTAGGCTTGGTGTCACTAAGTGTACACTAGGTGTACACTAAGGCAAGATTATAGTAATAATAATTTTACCTAGTTTGTGAACCCCTAAAGCCTCAACTCCTAACTGTGCAGATTTGTTTATTAAGTTTAAATAATTTTGTGTATCTCTACTTATACCTAAGTAAATTTAAATGCTAATGAATTCAATACAGGAGATCATAAGATACTTTGAAGCCAAAGGAGAATTGTGTATGTATAAAATAGCTGGTTTGGCACCTGACGTTTTTATGGAGCGGCCGAACAGTGCTTATTTGTTCTGGAATTCTCTAGACCAGTTCGAAATGCTCTCGGGAATTTGCAATGGCTATTTAATCTGCAATTTATTACAAAGCAGCAACGCAAGAACAAAACAGAATAATTAACGGAATTAGCGAGGGTAATTCTTTGAAAATGCAACGTGAACTACAAATCCGTTTTAAAGTGGTTAAATAATCCATTATCATGATGTGACTAATTAACCTAATCGCTTATGTTCATATGTTCTGTGAATCAATCCTCTGTCAATACTGGTCGATAATTTTAATAATAATAAATAAGGTGGTCGGACGACCTGAAGAAGGCGGAGGGAAACCACTGGATTCAAAAGGCACTGGATCGGTCGAAGTGTTGTCAGTTGAACTGTTGTTGTTAGAAGAAGCCTATGCCCAGCAGTGGACCTCAACAAAATGATGGATGGATAGATTTTTACATTGCCTTGCAGTACAGTGTTAACAATCCGTGGACCCCAAAGCAATAAACATTGCCCAATAAAGTTGATCCCTCAACTAAAATAAGTTTAAGCCCAAGTACATATCTCCCACATCTTAAGCCTACTGGTCGGCGGGAATCAGCTATATAAGGAGCTAATCTGATCTCAAAGAAACGATCTAGATCAGACAACTCAATCGCACGAACATTACTGGATTCAGGAGTGTTGGCTTAAGCAACGGGAGATTAGTTCATTGAACATAAATGTAGCTCGATTAAATTGTTAATATATCTAGTCAATCAAGAAGCGGTTCCATGGCAAAGTTTGCCACTAACCGTCGTTGAGTAAGGCAATGACAGCCCAGTGGCTATCGAACTCGCCTCTCACTCGAGCGGTCCGGGTTCAAACCCCAGCGGCACGCACCAATGACTTTTTTTAGTTATGTGCGATTTAAGAAATTAAATGTCACTTGCTATAACAGTGAAGGACACATCGTGAGGAGACCTGCATGCCTGAGAGTTCTTCATAATGTTCTCGAAGGCATGTGAAGTCTGCCAATCCGCATTTGGCCAGCACGGTGAACTAAGGCCTAATCCCTATACCATTCTGAGAGGAGACCGTGCCCAACAGTGTGCCAAAGAAATGGTTGTGATGATGAACGCCTGATACAGTTAAATACGGAACCTCTAAAGGTTCTTTAATAGGCTAAACTGTGTAACAGAAACTGTTAATTCGAAAAAAAAATCGTGCTTTTGTGAATCGCTTAAGCGCTTCACTTGCTCCAGAGCCGACGAACGTTACCGACGCCCACAAACAAGACCTCTCAGGTAGTTACCAGCGAAATGTCTTCTTCAACGCACTTCACCTATAGCCGGGAGTTCACGCCTTTGTTTTGCATTGTTAGGCAGACGAGTGGGCACCATCTGATACGGCGGTTACAGTTAAATATGCGCGTGAGTGGATCGTGATGTGATATCTGTGTGATTCAGATGATCTTGTTTTTAGAGTTTTGTGTCTCGTTTTTATGGAAATAACATAGCAAACGAGCATGTAGCACCATTCAACCGCTGCTGCCTATAATAACTGTTACCGTCTTTGAACAAGACTCAAATAGGGATTGATATGTTTTAGTTAGAAAAGAGTTAATACGAATTAGTTGGTCAGTTCATTAGTTATTAATTAATTTTCTTTAACCTGATTCAAATCAATTGTAATTACATTAGTGAAATGATAAGAAATCATTATATATGAATTAAAATGAAGTGGTATTCGGTTACCGTTGTAATAAAATTATTATTACGCAAATATTGACAAAAAATACGCAAAAGATGCAGAAAAATCTGCATGCAAATTTAGTGTACCACATTTAGATATAATCTTATTTTGCACTTCATGTAAGAAATTAATAATTACACTTTTCTTGCAATATACTAGTTGCAAGGTTGTATAAGACAAACTAAATGAACACATTTGGTTCGGTCTTTCAACGGAACTTAGTTTTATCCATGGCTAAGGGTCAAAAACAATGTTTGCGCGTGCCAGCAACACTGAAGCTGGGAGTAAACTACTAAGAGGCTTAGCGTCAGCTAACCAGAGGCTTTTGTAAGCCGAGCCATGGACTGCAGCTTAGCTGGCATTCTGAGAAAACTAATTTACGCTCTAAAGAAAGGGTACCTACTAGTTATGTTAGAAATTGTATTCGACATTTTCTGTTATATTTTATAGTTCACGGTCGAGCAGCTTTCAAGTCAGCTTACCAAC
This sequence comes from Carterocephalus palaemon, assembly GCA_944567765.1. Classification (NCBI taxonomy): domain Eukaryota; kingdom Metazoa; phylum Arthropoda; class Insecta; order Lepidoptera; family Hesperiidae; genus Carterocephalus; species Carterocephalus palaemon. The sequence goes on along the minus strand of OX155643.1, from coordinate 2,993,841 downwards.
GTTAATTACATCTAGTGGAAGTGACTTGTAATATAGTAACTAGTAATGAGTGGATTGCAGTGATAAAATAGTCAATTTAAGCTTTTGGTCTGCCGACGATTAATAGCTGAACGTATTTTTGAAGGTAATAAGCAATATCAAGTAGCAGTAACACGATATAACAATATCTACTATATTTTAGGTAACAATGTATTATTTATCTTGGCTTTCCCCGCGGTTCCGCCCGCGTAAATCGTTTTACGTGCAGAATTACATCTACCATCAAGAGATGTTTTAATATATAATAAGTATAGGCTTTATCAACGGAAAGCTACACCAAACATTACTCATCAAAATCTAGCTTCACACGCATTTCGGCCAATCATTATTCTAGAAAGTTAATCATCTATTAAAAAACGAACGATTATTTCAGGGTTTTGTCTATTTCACGGGAACCATGCATTCTTCCAGGATGAAAAGTATCCTATGTCTCACTCCCTACTTTTCTAGCCATTTATTACATATGTATATGCAAAAACCACATCGATACATCATTCCGTTGAAGAGGAGAAGAAGAACAAACCACAAACAAACCAAAAACTATCATTTTCACGGGAATAAATACACTTACTTTCCCATTTATATATTAGATTAGTAAGGATTGTGGTTTGGCCATGACGCTGGTAAGTAATCTAGTTTTTTTAGCACGTGTACCTTTTGTATTTAACGGAATCTTTGAACATGATTTTCGCCCACTACAAAACGTTTGAAACTTTGCACACCGATGACAATGCAATATTAAAAAATAAATGTTTTTTTAGTTTTTCTTAAATTAAACTTAGGTAGCAACATCAATATAAAGAAGCTGTTAAACTAAAGTAATATTTAGTTTTTTAATAGCTTGTCTCAGGAAAATTATTAATTTATTTAGCATCCAATTGCGTTCCAGTGTAGGTAGACTTCAAATTGATGTCCTTTTACGGACTGGATCAATCAATAGATCTTAGTGTTAATCATTTTCCACTCAATTTTGTATACGTCATAGCAGAGTTAAAGAGGCTAATTTATTGCTTTTACATCTGTTTCTTTTTCATTTATAAAAGTTACGTGCTACAGTTAATGCAGTACGTGAGATAAAATAAATTGAATGGAAATACAGCACTCAGAACTAATTGGTGGTAAGAATTACCTACAGTATATTATTAAGAGGCACGAAGCTTTCCTGGAAATAGTTTCATTCGGATATTAAGCAAGTGATACTAATTTAACCCTCTCTAGGTACATATATAACTAACAAACTTATCTAAAATTGGGAATATCCATTATTAACCAGGTCTGATCGGATCGCTGTGGTTTTTCGTCAACTAAATTACCGACAAAACGCAAAGCCTTTCTGCTTCACAGAAAATTGCACAAACAACACGCATTGAACAAATATTTGCCCGATGAAGAATGTACATAATACTGGTACATTGATTTACATTTTTGTAGCGTCCATAGCCCAGCTTGTCGATTCAATGTGATCGACAGAGTTAAACAACGACGGGCGCGGTGCGGTTTGGGGATGGGTGACCGCTAGTGGTGAAATTTTATGGACACTAACGTGCTTCAGAAGGCACCTTAAGTCTTCGGTCCCGGTTGTTTTCAATGGTGATCTTTAAGCCTTGTCTAAGACCTTCGCCTGGGTGGCTTGAGATCATTCGATACTGAGTTAACCACTCCCCCCACCAATCCGCATTTGAGCAGCGTGGAGTATGCTTTAGATCTGTCTGTGGGGGAGACCCGTGCCCATAGTGGAACGTCTACGGGTTGCAGCTTATACATTGATTTTCAGCACATTAAATGCCAAATTTACAATATCGTGCACCTTACCACGACTGTCTACTGAGAACAAAGTTACACATAGCGAGATAAAGTAAACAAGGGACTTATTTTATCAACAATAACATTTAGGTGGCCGCATTCCGACTACCGATTGTGGTGTATAGCGTATAATCAATTTGCAAACACCGGTTGCCGACGTAGGCTTCATATTATCTTGGCGAATACAGTATGGTCTAAGTTTCAGCGTTTTAGTCTCCGCATTTCCATTCATAGCTTCGGCAAGTCAAAACTTAAACTCAAAATTCAACACTTAAATCCGTTTATACATTACTAGTGGAAGCCTATACTTAATATTTTAAAGAGGCATGATTTTTTTCTAATCTTTTCACACAAAAACTACTGGACCGATTTCAAAAATTATTTCACTATTAGAAAGCTGCATATTCACTGAGTGACATAGACTACATAATATTAATAGGTGTAAACTAAACTACTGCTGTAGCGTCCATAGCCCAATGGCTCGGTTCGATTCAATGTGATCGAAAGAGTTAAGCAACGACGGGCCCGGTCGGTTTGTGGATGGGTGACCGCTAGTGGCAAAATTTCATGGACGCTACCGTGCTTCGGAGGGCACGTAAAGCCGTCGGTCCCGGTTGTTTTCAATGGTGGAAACAGTCGTTAAGCCTTGTCGAAGACCTTCGGGTGGCTTGAAAACATTCGACACTGGGTTGGCCACTAACCCCTCCACCAATCCGCATTGGAGCAGCGTGGTGGAGTATGCTCTAGACCTCCCGCAGTAGTGTCTGTGGGGGAGACCCGTGCCCAGCAGTGGGACGTCTATGGGTCGCAGCGAAACTACTGCTATGTATAATTCCACGCGAGCGAAGCTGCTGGGCGTCGACTAGTATTTTAATAAATTCACATACACAATTTAATAAAATAGCATCCAATGCAGTTTTGTTCCGCCACTTGTTGTAGTGTTATATTATACTAAGATATTATTCCCGCCTTTATCTCGTAACTTACACCATCGTCTCTCAAAGGTGATAATATTAGTCTTAGCACTCCTTGATTATACTGATTATACCAATCATAATTGAGTTGATTGATAAAGTGTTACACATTATTGCATACCAAACGATTATTATGTACCAACGTAACGGCGAAACTATAGAATTTCACAAGTGTCGCTAGATAGTCAGTTAAATATAAATGGTACATTTATTTCAAAATCGAATAAATCATATAAGTATTATTTCTTTATAATTTGATTGGGAAAGCCAAAAGAAAGTCAAAAACAGTATCTAAACAATCTGAAAATGTATGTGTCTTCTAATAATATAAGTTAAAGATAACCTTAGAAAGGTAAGGTAAGTTAACTTTGCATAGATAAGTATCATTTCATTATTTAATTAAAATAGGTATCTATTACTAAAAGCATAGTCCGTGCTAAAATTAATCTAACCTAAAAACTCTATTAACAACGTTCTCCTATTCTCGTTAAACTTCTTCGAGTTTTACTATTGTTTTACTGTTTTATTTGTTATGTCTTAATTTTTTTTTATCTTCGAACATTTGAAGCATCCCCCCCTACTGGGAACCCACCGATTTCTATGGCCTTTTATTGTTCTGCTTTCAACACTTCCCAACGAGCTGTCAGTGAGACCCAAGAGAAAACTGAACTAGACATGACCATGAAAAAAAGGTTTGTAATATTACCGTGCAACAGATATCACATTTCAGCACGAATCTAGTGATTACCTTTCCATTAAAACATAAACTCTCGCGTTATTGTAGCAAGATTCAAATTCAGTTGAAATTTTAATCCGTGAGTCAACCGGAAACATTTCAACACCACGCAACGACAAATGGGACCTAAGTTATAACTAAATTATAAGTAGAGCGAGTCCTGTCTGCAGTTTTAGGTTACACGATATTTTTTACTTCACAGTATTTTTTACCTTATCACCTGGTATTAAAGTTTTTTGTTCTCCATCAGAATCATGGCGGGTGCTTGTACGACAGAGATTTTGAAAAAAAAAATATACTGAACCTTAAGGTAATAGGATTGAGTTTAATTCAGAATGGACAAGTGGCGTCTAGCCAAACACGGTGGTCATTTGCGTATTAATAAATTGTTTAGTCGAGGTACACCAATTACTCATAAAACAGTGATATGAAACAGTTTCCTATCAAGTAGCTGAATATTTATTATATGTTCAGTCCTACTACAAAATCTACTAGAACTTATAAGACAGAAGTTAGTTAGACAGATGAAGAAGCTTATAAGTTATTCAAAAAAAAATGCCTGTAAAAAAGTTAATTAATAGAATATTATATAAATAACAAGATTATGATAATTAATAAGATATCAAGATGATGAAGCATTAAAAACGCAATTTCTTTTCGATTTGATTTTTCAGGGCCAATAGTTAAAGAGCATAAGTATCAAGAACTCCGGTAATTGAATAACTTATTAGAAGTATAAACAGGTTGTCCATATTATTTGATGGTTAAAATAATATGGACACATAGGCGACATTTTTACTAAGCTTTATTTTGTCTCTCATTCTCACAAACTGGTTAGAGCGATACATGCATGGAAAGATAATGCTTAGACACACATGACATTGTGATGCACAGGCAATCCCGTGGTGCTTTAATCAAAGTACCGATTATTTTATATAATTATTTAGTAAACTGTAGCACTACCGAAGTAACTATTTAGTAATCTGTGCCACTCCTAGCAATAATTGTGAGGTCTACATGCGAAGCTAGTCTTCGGATGCTGCCAAAGAGATTATTCCGAAGCTGATTAATCCGGCCTATAGCGTGACGTGAAGTGGTTTTACCGCCTGCCTCTCCTACTGAAGCAACACGGTATTGTCCTATGATATTTTTTAGAAGTTGCTTTATTTGTTTTTTCTATAAATAAGTAATCTTACACCACGCCAGTATTTCCTCGAGGATGTACCTACGCAGAGTAGTAGAACAATTTTCACCGGTTATTTTTAGGTTCCATATGACGGTGTGCATATTGCTATACACTGGGCATAAATCCAGGCTACGTCAGCGACTGGGACATTCAAACTAGAAAAGAATGATGAAGACAGATTAAAATGTTTCAAATTTCTGATGTTGAGGTAACGTGTCTTAAAATAATAAATGAAAAAAAAAACGTGATTTCATATCTTTTGCTAAGAGATCTTTGTTTAATTTAGAAGTTTAGAATTTAAACGACTGACTATTAAAATTACCTGGCAAGGTTTAGTACCAATGTTAGTATCGAAGCAGCGCGTAACTCAGCAAGTTTACGGTCAATTTGTCCAATTTACACATCCTATTAGATTGTCAACGGCCAATTAACAAATTATCGGCAAGAGCGATACAACGACGTTTTATTATCGTTATAATTACGTTCGCGTGAATAACCCCCAACGTTCGCTCGTTGTAAAGAACGTAATGGCTGTAATTAACGCAGCTAAATCACACTGCTTATCTAGTAACAGCGTTTAGAGCAATTTGTTTGTTAAAATGTTAGTGTTAATGGAATGCCGATTATAAGGTAGACAATTTGAAATGGGCTTAGTCAATCGAAACTGTGTCAGGCTGAGCGTGCGGAGAATTAATTAATTAAGGAGCTTTAGTCATGTTTGTTTTATAGTGTTTTAAGCTAACTCGGGGTTGTAGATTAGAGTATTAGAGTATGAAGTCTCGTCTCAATAAGTCTGGAACCTAAAAAAAAGTTAAAATTTTTACGAATAGGTTAATGCAGGTACCTAGGTATGTCGCGAGATTGCTAATATTTTAGCTTTGTCTGGCATTGATTAGGATTTTTTACGGACAATCTGAAATTGCTTCGTTGAACGAACAGATATAAGTATAATATAATTGAAAGAAGAAATTTAAAAAAAAATAGTAGGTAGGTATCACGTGCTTTGACAATATATATCTCTGAAATAAAGATACCAATAACCTACTTAAGAAACAATGTGCCAACATTAAAATGCGTGCGTTGTATGTGCATTATGTTGCTTGCTATATATTTTTAATAGTAAAAATAATTTAAAATAAAACTATAAAAATGTTATTTGTAGGTGCCGTATTGATTCAGTTAAAGCAACCGCTCTATTCTACTACTAAAATAATACGACGCCATTAACATCGACGAATCGTTGCAAGGATCGAAGCTGCGGTCATAGGGTGCCATATTTCCGGAGCCGTTCAATATTCAAGCACAATAACGAGAAACAGGTAAGAGGCGGGTCGGCGTTTTCAATTTACGCGCGAGCCGTGGTGTATGCCACTTGTGACTTATGGCCCAGTGCGGGCGTTGTACTTGCACCTGCATGATTGTGACAATAGATGGCGCTGAAATCCAGCCCACGTTAAAACAGCCCGTTTAAATGATTTAATGTTATTTTGTAATAAAAAGAAATGGAAATAAAATAACCATAATATTATTATTTTAATTTAGGGTCTCTTCTACATTATTTCTGTAATCCTTCGTGCGATATTGGAGAAAAATTAACGAGAAATAAGTGGGATGTGGAAGTTGGAAATACAATCGCAGACATAAAATTCAAATACACGGTAAACACATTGATAAAAAAACATGTGACCTAAAAAAATTTAAACTTGCACCTATTAAAAACACATTAAAATTATTATAATAGATAAGTATTGCAGATGATGATAAAAGTTGATGTGAGAAATATTTTTAATACTCAATAACTTATAATAACTAATATTTAACTTATTTAATTTTCTAGTGCATGTTATAAATCTGAATTCATAACATTAAATCTTAATTTCAACGAATAATAATCCATAATTTTATTATCTATTCATCTAATACTAAAGTAATAAAGGTAAAAATAAAAAATACAGCTACATTAACGTCGGAAAATCAAGGCTGCGGTCACAAGGCGCCATATTTCCGGAGCTGTTCAATATTCCAGTACAATAATGAGGAACAGGTAAGAGGCGGGTTGGCATATACAATTTCCGCGCTAACTACGGTGTATGGCACGTGCGACGTATGGCCCATCGTAGATAAAATACGTGGTGGTAGTATAAATAAAATTATTATTATTTTACAAACCATCGCTGCGACCCATAGACGTCCCACTGCTGGGCACGGGTCTCCCCCACAGACGCATCTGCGGGAGGTCTAGAGCATACTCCACCACGCTGCTCCAATGCGGATTGGTGGAGGGGTTAGTGGCCAACCCAGTGTCGAATGTTCTCAAGCCACCCGAAGGTCTTCGACAAGGCTTAACGACTGTTTCCAACATTGAAAACAACCGGGACCGACGGCTTTACGTGCCCTCCGAAGCACGGTAGCGTCCATGAAATTTTGCCACTAGCGGTCACCCATCCACAAACCGACCGCGCCCGTCGTTGCTTAACTCATTCGATCACATTGAATCGACCTGAGCCATTGGGCTATGGACGCTACGCTACGCTTACAAACCATACTGTGTTGTAATTTTATATGTATTAGAAAAGCATAATGTACTTACTCAGGTAGACGCTTGCGACATAGACGGCATGCACCTGAAAGCAAACAATTATTTTATTACGTATCGCTCAGTATCTGTTTTACAAACTTGTTAAATCTCAAGCGAATAAATTACTGCTCTATATCGCATTATTATTTAAAAATCAATAAAGAGTAGCAATGTGGATTAACAGGTAGTACTAATCAGGTCTCAAAGAGAACACACTGGCCATTCAGAGACGCCCACAAATATAAAGACAAGACATTGAATGGCGCAATATTAATGAGACGGTGGCCCGCTATCGGCTTGTGTTGCTCCAATGTTTCTGTTTCAATGGACCTACTTTAATGACATTTCTGGATATCGTAATGTTCTTATTGAGCGTACCTGGGTGTCTCATTAGCAGTACTTTATCTTACTGTTTACTATTTACTACTTACTTAGTATTTCATGCCACACTTGTTTTTTAGCTTTTTAAAGTCTAATGTTCGTAGTAAAACGGTGAAGTGTGTCTGAAAGGGAAGTATTCTGCCGTGCGTTTGTTTTCATCAAGATTTTTGTCCTGAAACTTAGTCCTTAATTTGGATTTGTGCGTCAAATGTTCAAAATAATTAATGATTGCTATATCAATTCTGCTGTAGTTTAGTTATCGAATGCAATGTTGCTTCATGTCTGTTTGTCTAACATAATGATATCTACCTATGTTATCAAACATCAAAAGGGGGGGAAGTGAAATGTAATTATTGCTATTGGTATCAAACTGAATTACACTTTGTTTACACTAATATCTAGTCTTGTTAAAGTGGCTGCAATCCATTAGCGTTCCACTGCAGAGCCTCTTCAATCAACTGAGAAGGCCTGGAGCATACTCCACAAGTGCAGACTTGATTATCTATAAGATAACAATACAACAAAATACCTTGTTTTTGTACAAGGGAAACCTATCAACCATGAGGTACGTTGAATCGTTGAATTGCAATCCAGTAACTTCTAAAAAAAATTAAACACTAATATTTGTTTTTGCAACCACCGTTGCCGACAAACTGGTCTACAGTTTGGCAATTGTTAGTATTAACTAACAATTTCCAAACTGTAATGATGTACACTGTTTTGGAATAAATAAATAAAAAACACTCCCGCAGTGACCTCCTACAGTGCTTGTGAATGACTCTAGGATCACGGGTCACGTTATAGGCGTGTATCGGTCGCTGGCTGGATGGCTTGAGCTCCGACTCTTGCCAGCAACCACAGAAACCCTCCTTTTAGTCACCTTTTAGAATAGGCAGTGTATACCGTAGAACTATTAAGGTCCCATCTACAGGCTATTTATTTTTAAAATGAAATTATGATGCACATTTTGTTTGTGAAGATTTTCCAGCGGTGAGTTGTGTCACCAGGTTGATACATAGATAGATACATGAATTGAACTGAATCTAGCCGCGTCTGACGAGACATCCTCGAAAATCTAAAAACTCATGGATATTAAAATCGAAACTCGAAGACCTCAGAAGTCAAAAAAGTAAATGGATGTTAAAAAATTCATAACTCAATGCGAACTTCCACAAGAAAAACCGATGCGACAGGAACGGAGGACCGGGCGGCCACTTCCGAGTGAATTTTTTATAGTGCAGGCGCCGGCCCCTTAGAAAAACACCCCTGCCCGGGAACTGCTAATAAATGTCCATCGGCTTTGACTATGATGGTAACATTGTATGGATGCGTTATTTTCATAGTTATAGGTATAGAGGTAAAACTCACAAGTCAGCTGGTATTAAATGGCTTCTGCGCACAAATGACCCGTGACAAGACGATAAAGATAAAAGTTGTTTTGGTCATATTAAAAGCAAGATTTAGTAACTTATCTTTGTTTGGAATTAAAATATTCTGTCAGAAAGATTATGGCCGATATCTATTTCCGCGGGCGTTGCTTCGAGAAAAAGCTAGTTTTTTCTATAATTTCGGAATACTAATGATTGGTTGGTGTTTCCGGTATACATAGGTATATTATATTCTAGTGTTTTCATTTTAATTAAATATATAAGTTTTTCGCAGTTTTCCAGTCAGTATGCCAATAATAAAATCGACTGCCTTACTGGTTTTGTGGTCGCAAGTGCGACTGATAAGTTAAAGGTCCTAGGTTCTATTGAGTATAGTTTTTATTCATTTAGCATTCAGTTTTAGATTAATAAAAATCGCAAATAAATCGTAATATGTCGTATCCATATCGTATTCGTTTCATCCATTCTTGTCTTCAAACACCACACTAGAGACATCTGGTGGTTCTCAAGGGTTTCCCGTGTAAACTCAGTGTTAAAACAACCGTCAATTCACTACCCTGCACCGTGAATTCCTAGCCGGAAAATACCCTCAGGCTTTTAATTTCACGAAGCTACATTCTATATTATGTATGAAAATTCATAGAATGTTTGATTATAGGCTTTCTGTATTGCAAATGAGACATGCAATGAGACATCTTAAAGATGTTGCAAAGAAAACAAACTGACTTTTTATGAATTTTACCACAAAGTAAATAGTAAATTAAACAATAATAATTATAGTAATAATAGGTTCAATGCTCTATGTGGTATTCCAAAATCAAATAAGTTTGGAACGCTTTTGTGTTTTCTTTTCTTTAAAGATGATTCATCTTTCTCATTCGCGATCGCAGTAAAATATCTTGAATTAATCGCGCGTACAGATAAATTAAATCGGCATTACTATTTTTAGGTTCGTTATTTACTTTGAATTTGCTCGTTGCAATATAAATTGCAACTTTAAATCGAAATGCAATCGATTATCGCCTTAAAGCGTCGGCTTTAGAGACTTCTCCATTGAATTTATAGTAAACACTGGCTCAGGTCGAGTGCTTTGTAATGTATCATCAATCATAACCCGTGGCACATCAATACTAAAAGCAAATACTCCATGTAACTGGTTTCGTTCTACAAATCGATTTTAATCCACTTAAATTTATAGTTCTTGTAATTTATAGTTTTCTGCTATAATCCGATTGGTTTGAATCAACTGTCTGATTATTGCTTGGTCAAAGAGAAATGCTGTCTACTAAATGAACTGGTTAGCTAACAAGTCTTTATGTTGACATTTTCAGTTTGAGTGGGTACCTACTATAGTTTAACATTATTATTTAGAAGAGCCACCAATCCGCATTGGAGCAGCGTGGTGGAGTATGCTCTAGACCTCCCGCAGCTATGTCTGTGGGGGAGACCTGTGCCCAGCAGTGGGACGTCTATGGGTCGCAGCGATTTAGAAGAAGTAAATTTGATTAAGCACCGGCTTTGTGGCTGAAGTTTAATGTCAACTTTTACACCATCATTTAATTATAATGACGTAAAAAGCTTAGGTACTTTTAAATCCAGACACCAGTTCAGATAATATACATGTACCTACATATATAGATACAATGGTTATTTTTAGTAGGCATAAAATTCAAGTATTTTGATATCTACCTACTCAAAATAATAATAATTTTAAATATTTCAAATTTCTGTTATTTTGAAGCCGCATCTCGTAAATACACTACCTTACCCTAATAGTGTTATTCAAAGTTTTTGCTATTGGGTGAAATTACAGTAAAATTGAAAAAATAGCATAATAATATTGGCTGTTATTTATCATCACGTTTTAAAAACCCTTCGATAGTTAATTCACTGTTGGAAAACTGAACTCCTCTTGGAATAAGAGGTTTAAGGTCTACCATGCGGGCTTAGCAATATCAGACTTCATGTGCTTTCGAGAACATTTAAGAGATAAATCAGGGACATGCAAGTTCTCTGACGATGGTTTCATCCATCCATCCATCAATCCATCAGCGTTTTAAGGTCCACTGCTGGACATAGGCCTCTACTAAACGACACCGGTCCTGTGCCTTCTGAATCCAGCGATTTCCCGCCGTCCTCTAGTTCGTCTGTCCACCTTGTCGAATAGCGACCTGTACTCCTTGGAAAGTCGTGGTCTGCATTCGAGGACTTACTCCACTTTTAATGTTGGCCATCAACATAAGTAGGTAGGTAGATCTATTATTAATAGAGGACAGATTTGTTTGTAATGTTTTCACACAAAAACTACTGGACCGATTTCAAAAATTCTTTCACCATTAGAAAGCTGCATCTTCACTGAGTGACATAATAATATTACTAGGTGTAAACGAAACTATTGTTATGTCTAATTCCACGCGAGCGAATCTGCAGGCGTCCACTAGTATTATATATGTAATTAAAATTGATATGCAAAAATGTTTTTCCATAAGTTCTTTTTACTTTTTCGCACGTCATTGTCTTAGCCAAATCGCGCCCTCGCTCAATCTCCTTTAGCGGACTTTAATTCCGAAAGTAGGCTGGCGTCATCATTAATGGTACCTCCATCAAAACCGATACAAGCCTTATTCGTATTGCTCTTTCTTCACGACCGGATTTTACCCTAGCGAGAAAGAGAGGTGTGCCGTACACGTGCAAGGTTCCCAGATTAAAATTGATTGTGCGGACGTTGCCTTTATCTGTGGGACATGTCCCGATTGATTCCTCATCAATCTTTATTCCCAGTATTAACAACTATTTTTTCTTATTTTGGGTCTTCGCAACCATAGCGTTTTTTTACTATCATGGCAGTGTTTATTTAGTGTTAACGTTTAAATTGAACAAATTTCAAGTGCATTCAAGATTATTTAATTACATAATATTATTATTATCAAGCAACCTTTTTCGATCAACAAGCTTGTTGTTAAGTTTTTTGTTGCAAAATTACCTGCTTCTGATTATTAACTGCCTTTACTATTTTTAAGTATTATTTACTTAATGATACTTAAAAATAGTAATCTATAGCAACCTAATCAGGTCTGGATATAAAAACCTAGCAGATATTTCAGAGATAACTAATATATCTTAGAATTTATTATGAAAGTAAGTAGGTACCTACGAGATAAATACCAAAACATTGCACTCGTAGAACAACATGAAATATATAATATAGTACAAATTAACAACAGGTAGCTATTCCACGTCTATCGAAGTTATACCCATTCCAAGACATAAGGCCCTTTTAATTTAACATTGAATCCCGCAAAACGCAATAGATGTATTCTCTCAACGGCGTAGCACGCTTGTGTCACTAGCAATTCAACAGTAATCAACCACATTAAAATAATCAACGTACCTAAACGATCCATGAGCGAATGTTATTAAGCATTAGGTACGCCTGTGCTGTACATTTTTGTATCTGTGCGTACAGATTGAATAAATAAATATGAAATACTCAGATACCGCCAGCGAGTTGTTCTATGAAAAAATATACAAAAAACAGAACACTTGTTTTTTCTTTAAATTATCAAAATTGTAAACTCTTTTAAATATGTGTAACTATGTACCTATTAAAAATTGTTACAATTAAATAATATTTTGGTCCCGTCCTCACACACACATGCCTTTTGTTACTTGAAACGAAGCTTTTATATTCATTATAATATTATGTGTCTCATTTATTGCAAATCTATATTTTATAAGCACATATAGTGAGAATGGAATGTCCATATAAAGTGTGAACATTAAACAGTTTAGGCGTTATAATTTCTACTGAAAATAAATGAAAAGTAATTGAAAGATTTAAGATCAGTTTAAGCTAAATAATTATTTAACCCTCAACCGAGACAAACAAGTCAGTCTTCGCTCTTCTTCGGGCCATTTTAAACACACTTTGAAGTGCCTTTCAACTCTTTAAAGTGTCACCAGCTCTTATTCACAGTCCGAGATACGTTAAGCAGACAAAAATATCTTGAAATTCCCAAAACAGGTGATGTAATAACAATAATTCCCAAACAACGCCATAAAGCTGTTGTCTCGTTAACGCCGGTAAAAGTCCGTTTGACGCTATAAAGTTCCAGGAGTTTAATTTGTCGATTTATTTGTTTCCATCATTAGCCGCAACTTACGAGGGCTTTACTCAGATAAGCTTGCACACAGATGTGCCATCTTACTAAAAGGAAGATTTAATTTGGTTTTGTGAGAAATATCATTCGAATACACTTAATTTTAAATTTTAAAAAAAAGTTACATTTGACATACTTATGAGTTAGGCCTAATTAATCAGTTTCAACTCAAAATCAGCTTTCATTCAGTGCCGGTGTGAATGAACGAACGAAACCTTTCCTCCTCTTTTACGGCGCTGCCGTGCTGTGGGCGATCTTGCGTGAGGGAATTTGGGATGTAAGGATGGTCCTTTTATCCGGGCAATTGCTCCAGGTGTGATCCCAGTAAGTAACATCCTCGCTGTTTAGCGTGAGAGTGAGTCGTCGCGCATGCTTAGCGTGTGCGCTGATCTGCAGCCGTTAGTTGCTATTTCCCCCCAGATGGTCGGGGGAAGAACGTCCGATTGGGAGGGAACGGTCGGCCTTTGGGATGCTCGCTCGTAAATTTTTAATCGATGATTAACTATCGATCGGTTTTATTCGGTTTTATATCGCTATAATAGATTATTAATTGCGGGTAAAGCTAGATATTCATAATTGGTAATCTTTGGTGTAGTTTGCCGTCTATAAGACTACACTCATTATATTGTAAAACATATGATTAAAGAGGTAAAACGACTAGACGCGGGCGGAGCCTTGGCAAAAGCTAGTAGGTACAATATGTATAAAATCACAGAAGTAACCGCTCTCCAGACTTACATAGGTACTTAGTCTTTGACCAAAAAAGGACTAAAACGACCGCGCCGCTACTGATTGACGGATTTAATTAACACGCCTCGTTTGTGGCAATTTTTGTTTAAAGTCAAAGAATTCACTATCAAACAGGCTGCCCTTTGTTATTCTGTACCTATAATTCCATATTATACGCTTAGCCCTGTGGGTAGCTATCTGCAGCGGTGAATGTCCAGTGGTTATCAAACTCTCACTCGAAGGTATCTCAGTTCAAATCCAACCAGCTATGTACATTAAATATAACTTGCTGTATCCGTGAAAGAAAAACATTTTTTATGGATAAAAGATATTAAACGAGCGTGCAGCATCACCCATTCGCTTCCGCCTATGACATGTAACCGACTTACGAGTAGAACAAGATTCGAATAGCGACTGGGATGGTTAGTCCAGATAACAAGGGTATTAATATGAACGTTACATTAGTTTGTCAGTTTTAAGTCAGTTTGAGGACTGGGGTAGGTACTCAGTGATAGTTAGTCCTGTCAGTTGCTGTTACTCATCATTCACGCCTAAACCAGGAAAAGCTGGGAACTGAAGCTGTTTCCCCATGTGGTACTAACAGTGGTACCGCCGATGTATATGCTAATTGGGCAGCCAAACGGAAGGTCGGGGTATTCAAATGTCTAAGTAACCCATATCTCACCTGCAGTCGGCGTGTATTATTTTAATTCCCTCATGCATATGGACGCGCTCCGTGACTCACGGAATTATGTTCGTACAATAGTTTTTATTTGGAAACGCCTGCTCCAGTACCGTTTATGTAGGTAGGTACCTTTACAATATACGACATGTAAAACGGTTCAATTTATCTGAAGTAAGAATTGAAGCGCTCATTTTCGCACGGCACAAAACATTACTAACCGGTCTGATCTTTTCCGGCAGCGTCCTAGTGGCGTAATTTCTTGACCGCTTCCGTGCTTTGGAGGGCACGTTAAGGCGTCGGTCACAATTGTTTTCGTAAAGGTTATAGTCGTAGACATGAAAATGAAAAAAAAAAAAAATTAAATTGAAATTTATTTCGCTCTTAACTACAAAGTATAACAATAAAAAAAAAAAAAAATCATGTCGGAAGGTTCTCAATAATCGGGTTGGCCACTAATCCTACTGCCAGTCCACACTATAGCAGCGTGGTGGAATACGCTCCAGGCCTTCTAAGTGTGGACAAGAGATATGTCGTGTAGTGGTATACGCTAATGGGTTTTAGTGTAGCCAAGTAAAGAATACGAATTCAAAAACATCACATTCCAGTATTTATGATCTAAGTATAGCTTAGCCTGATATAGGTACGTTATGGCAATCCCCGGCGGTAATAAAAACTTTGAAAATTGACAATCGTGATCGTAATCTTATCGTCTCGTAAAAAGCAGATCCTAAAGTGCGCTTCGCTTAAAATTATATCCGTATAATTTTCCTATTTAAAACTTAGGCTTATTGTAAATTGAAGTCATATAGCTCTATCACTTTTAACTGCAGTATCATCCAGATTCGGAAGAGATTATAATAGAGGTATGAACAATGAGACCGGGCTTTAGAAATTGTTTAAAAAAAATTATTTTAAACGGTGGGTGTCATTAACTAGGCAAGTAAGTTTGTACTTGAAAATTATTATATTCGCACCTGATTTTTCAGTAGAGGCATGTTAGTTTGTAATAAATAGTTTGTGCTATTAATATGTCAGAATTCTAATATTTAAGAGACCGTAACATTTGACAGACCCGTTGGCGCAATCGGTAGTGACCCTGTCTGATGAGCCAGGGGTCGTGGGTTCAAATCCCACTCAGGACAAATATTCGTGTGACGAACACTTTTATTTGTTCTGTGTCTGGATGTTAATAATTATCTATTTAAGTATGTATTTAAAAATATCTTTGTATGTATATCAGTCTCTGACACCCATATCACAGGCTCGCGCCTACTTTGGGTTCAGATGGCCGTGTGTAAGAATGTCCAAGGTATTTATTTATTTTATTTATTTATTATTTATTTATTATATATTTATTAGATAGCTATACAAAATTAATTACTTACTAAAAATACATCTTGGACACGTAAAAATTATCTTTGTGGTAATCTAAAACAAAGGACCGAAGTGTCTAATTTTATATTTCTTTCCATTCTATCCAATCGTAACTCTATGGAAATACCCTAGACTTGTTCCTCTGTGATTTTCAACGCTTTCTAATAGTTTTATGTCGAGAAACTATTATATTAAATTACGACACAGTGGGGGTTTCATTTGAAGTCATTTCACGGTGTATAGCAACTTATTTGTGTCTTTCTCCGTTACTATTAAGCTTGCGTTAGTATTAGTATGTTAGAAACGTTAATTTATATATAAATTTCTGGTTGAATGGTTTGACATTGTTTCAAGCTTCGAGTTAATATGTCTGTGTCATAATGTTTTTTTTTTATTTATAAATTTATTCAATAAATGCTTAAGACTAATACAAATAAACATCCCGCCAAACTCCAGAGGAGTTTGTAGGCGGATAGTTTTCGCTCATGTTTTTTTACATACAGTTTTATATTTTATACAGACATTATTTTTATACTATATTATACATATAGCGGTAAATCTCTCAACGATACCTAAGTAATATATAAATAAAGCTCTAAGTGATGGATTCTAAGAAATATTGTTCAATTTTTTTTTAAATTAATGATTAATTTATTCAGATATATAAGATATAGTTTAAGTAAATGTATAAAATTACAGCAAAGCTCGTCAATCTGTCAAATCAATAATTTCAAACATGTAAAATAGGTGCTCCTAAGAATTAGTGTAGGTAAGATGTACACATTTTGAATTCCTCGCACCTACATTATTTTTAAACGGGTTTGAAACAAAAATTATTTCTGGGTAATATTATTTGCCGCGAATGCTATAGGTAGGTACTTAAGAATCCTGAGATAATAGCCTACCCAATATATGCATAGATACAACCCATAGGCGTACTGGAAGATTGATTGTTATGTACTTATTGTTTTAAAGTTTTTGTATTATTATTAGTGAGTATCTTTAAAGAATGTTATGTCAAACAGGGAAATAAAAAATAATCATAGGTTGCCAAAGTAAGGGAGTAAATAAGGGTTGTCTAGAGCATTCTCCACCACACTGCTCCAGTTCAGATTGGTGAAGAATTAAATAATATTATTATGCATAATGCATGTCGGGTTACTAAGTTATAATAATATAATACATAACATGGCACAAGCTAGAGTCCATGTGAAGTAATACATAAGTTGCTTTGTATTGCTTGTAAGTAATACATAACTCTTAACATAACCCCGTCAAGTTCCACGGTCGTATCATAAAAAAAAGTTATTAAATGTGAAATACTTGGGTGGTGTCAGTTCTAAATTCGTTATGCGATATAATTTTTGTACTTAAACGCCTTCAACACCCAAAAAAGCCACCGGTTTGAAACAAAATGGTATTTTTTTCACACATGGCAGGAATGTAAAACCTATTGCAGAGATAACAGACATCTGTACGTATGTTGACACTCCGTGATCCGCAAAACCCAAGTGGGTTTTTAAAGGTTTTTAAAGATTCCTTGTTATTTTACAAAATTGTTTAAAAATAAGATTATATTTTATATAGGCTACCTCAGATAATATTTTATAATACACCTTTCTCCATTTGTGACTATTTTGTCCAACTCTTTATTTAGCAAAAAAGTGTAGGTCTGTGCCAATTAATTTATCGCGAATATAAGGAAAGCTTTTAAATGTTAAAAAATTAAATCGAATTATATGAGAAAAATGTTGTAGACTTCTGGTGCGCCCACATCAAAGATCACCGATAGAGCGCAAAAAATGTGAACAAATGTTGCTTTTGTACCTACCTTATGGTGTCGTCTTTGTGTTTTAAATGTATATTGTTCTGCTAATAACCCAAGGAATATTGGTGATCTCCAGTTATTAGTAGCTTTAATTGATTTTTGCCGAAAGAACAAACGGTGGTCTGGGATTTTGTAAAGTAGTAATTTTTACAAGCTGACCTTTTTTTGTTTATTGTTCTGTTAATAATGCTCAGTTTCGGTTCTCCACCACGACCCATTCACTGTCCCACTGTTGGGCAAGGGTCTCTCTCTGAATGAGTGGGGTTAAGCCTTAGTCCATCACGCAGGCCAACAGGCCAAGCCTTTGAGAATTATGGTGAAATCTCAGGCATGTAGGTTTCCTTGCGGTGTTCCCTTCACTGTAACATCAGGTGACATTTAATTTCTTAAATCGCACTTATCTTAGAAAAGTCATTATTGCGTGCCCCTTGTATTTGTATCCGGACCGCTCTAGTGAGAGGCGAGTTCGTTAGCCACTGGGCTGTCACAGCTGTAAACTGTTTTCGGTTGGTCTTCTAAAATTTGGTGATTGTGATAAAAAAAATGACTTCAACATTCAAAATTCCAACGCCAGTAATACTAACTCCTAAATTTGCTGGAAACAAAAATCATTATTTTTCAAACCACAGTTGTATAGATATAGGTACCTGTGCCTACGCGGTTTACTATTATGTGTAAAACTATGCTTTAAGCAAATAAGAAACTTATGAAAAGAATAAAGATTTATCTTAATTAACAGACATATCGCTAATTTTCTTTCGTGAAGTATGACGACGAATGAATAAAATACTGAATTTTAACTCTGTCATTTACGACATTTATTAGACGATGGTATTGACATTTTTTGGTGTCATAAACATGGCCCCCCACATTGAAGTAACGATTATGTATTCTAAACAGATAGGAAATATTTGTACTGCGTAGATGTAGATTCCATAGCTTCAAACTATAAGAAATTATTGTCTTTGACTTATTTTCTCAAGATCAAGTCACTAATGTTTTGATGGTGATAGCTTATGATTATAGGATACTGAAGTAGGATATAAGACCACAGTTATTCCTGAGGGCTCATTAAATGGGTATGTACCTAATGGAAACGTAAGGGCAGATGTACTCGTAGGCCTGTACGACAATATCTCGAACAATAGAACGAAGGTAAAAATGTGTTCACTTTTGAAATGAAGCGCTATCTAACAACTAATTTTAAATGTATACATTATTATAGATAAGTACATGTTCGCTATTATTAGGCCTAACCTAGGTAGTGACTTACCTAAAAAAAATATAATAGGAAGCTAAGCTGCAACCCATAAATATCCCACTGCTGGGCATGGGTCTCCCCCACAGACAAAGCTGCGAGATGTCTAGAGCACACGCTGCTCCAATGGTAATTGGTGGCGTTAATTACCACAAAATTTACCCAATCTGCAGTTCTAACCGAAGGAGACAACTTTGAAACAATCACCACCCCTTTATAACTCATTAATACATTAAACACACGTTAAGATGTGATTCGGGAATGTTTAGGGACAAGCCGGGTATTTACAGGACCGTCCCGAGCAAACAAAGGGTGTATAATTTGATTCCATGGGGCAGCTATGGATATTTCATCGTTAATAAGGGAATTTACCTATATTGGGTGTGTTTGGAAACCCTTTAGGTTTGCATAAGGGCTTGTGTGTAGAGCAGTGTACGGGTTTATTTGTAATACTACGTTACGTGTACATACTACGTGAGATAGATAGTATTAGCACGGACTACTTTTGGCCCTTACTCTATGGTATTAGTAAGCGTGTATGCGCAAACGTAGTGTGAGATGATCTTCTTGGCAAGACGATCTGCGCAAGATACACCAAGTGAATGAGAAGAGCTGAAGACATGGCTCAGTGGCGTATCTTGGGAGAAGCCTGTTCCCAGCAATGGACTGATGTCACCTCAAAAGAGGCTTAGTTAGAGTACGTACGCTACCTATATTTTTTGGTTTTGGTTAGGAGGTTGGCATGTAATTATTACCAACTATGATGTAGGAAGTAGCGAGCCACTGGAAAATGTGCCTCACCTAAAGATACATAATTTTCTATTTATTGGTTATTTCCACGTTTCTTACGTTTCAATAAGCAAACGCACTTCCGTCACGTACCTCACGACTACGGTGGTCAAAGCATAGATTAAAGAATATTTAGATGGAACAGAAGAGACAAGAATGACATGTCAAAACAACATTTTTGTGATATTTTACAGAAGGTTTAATCCCACCGAGGCCACTTACCATCAGGTGTTCTTATTAAACAACTTATTCGTTAGGCTGAAATCCTTAAAAAAAGAATAAAGAATATCCATGGGACTGTTACGTGGATTTTCGTTAGCAGAGCAGAATAAAGTAGCTCTCCTCTCTGGCGGTGGGCAAGTTACAATTAGTCATTTCATACTAAAATAAATTAATTCATATAGTACCTACCTATACGTAAATTTACAATCTCAGATATTCATCTGAGATAACAAAAGGATTTTTATTATAAAATGTAAGGTATAATTATTGTCAGGAATTTTATAAGAAAGGAATTATTTTATTTTATTCGACTACGCTATCAAGGCTGCAAAACATAGGAGTCCCACTGCTTCGATGCGTCTTGGTTTACCAAGTTGTTCGACAAGGCTTAGCGATTGTTTCACAAATAAAAACAACCGAGACGACGCGTCCCACTTTGCTTAACTGGATCGATTACGTATCTGCTCGAGCCATACATATATGAGCGCTTCCCCAGGCGTATGAGTGCTTTATGACGACGCTCCTACTACATCTTTTATTTTTTAATGTAGTGGCGCGTCTGTGACAATCCTATCTGTGATCCTAACGCCTTTGGTACATCGCTGTGCGGCGCGTTTGATCCATCGGCGCGTGCGCACCAACCCGCTGCCATCAACTTTCATTACGATTTCGAGAGCGTGCTAAGAACGTGTAGTTTTTCTTCCACCATGGATTTGTTTGATACAAAGAAATCGTGATGTCGTTAAGTCTTGTTTGTCGAAATTCTATTGGGGCCTTGTACGTGTGTGATTAAGTAGACGGCACATTGTGTAGGTAGTATTTGTGTAACATAACAAATACTATTTTCAATCAATCGTTACGCAATATTAACCGTAAGAACCATCAAGTACCATCAAATAAAGCAGTTCAGCAATATAAAATGTCATCGGCCTACAAAAGGTATTTTTCAATATGCAGACAAAAAAAAATTACAAATGTATTGAATAGGTACTTAATAAATTCCATTTGTTTTCTACATTTATGTAAATTATGTATGAGATTTTGGAAGCCTTATGTTAAATAATGAGCTTAAAACAAAGAATTATGTCTTTTAGATAAACTTTCAATTCAATTTTAATATTATTTATATACTTAACTAGTGGACGCCCGCAGCTTCGCTCGCGTAGAATTAGACCCATTAGCGACGTCTGCCCGCGTTCGGGTTGCCCACTTGACTTCAAAAACGGCAAAGTTTCATACTAACATTGCACCCCCGTTTTACCCCCTTAGGGGGTGAATTTTCAAAAATCCTTTCTTAGTGCTCCCCTACGTTATAAAAGGGACCCCTGTGCAAAATTTCAAGTTTCTAACCCTTGAGTTTAGGCCCTGCGTTGACTGAATTTCATTCGTATAACTTCAAAAACGGCAAAGTTTCATACTAACTTTGCACCCCCATTTTACCCCCTTAGGGGGTGAATTTTCAAAAATCCTTTCTTAGTGCTCCCCTACGTTATAAAAGGAACCCCTGTGCAAAATTTCAAGTTTCTAACCCTTATAGTTTAGGCCCTGCATTGATATGTCAGTCAGTCAGTCAGTCAGTCAGTCAGTCAGTCAGTCAGTCAGTCACCTTCTCCTTTTATATATATAGATTACATGTGAATTCCTACTACCTATAAACCTTTTTGTGTTATTTATACACGCCTTCAAATTGATAAATTCAAACAGAAGTAGAGATCATAATCAGTCTGAAAGGGCAACGCATTTGCCTAATGAAGCTGTTTGTGCATTAATAGACAATTAGATTTAATTGCCAGTGACCCCATGCGGGTCGCAGAGCGTTTCTGGCGGAAGGAGGTAGGCCCTGTAGTACTGAACCCAAGATACTTCTTTGTACAGAACCGACAAGAAACTACCTAACGCTTTTTTTTTCTTTTTGAATGGACTTTTGCTGTATGGTGGTCATACAATATTACGGCGTCACCGAATAGGGAACTAACTTAATTATAGACTTTAACTTTGTTTAAAGACGGGTAGAATAATTCAAATTCAAATTCAAAATTAAAATTCCCGTTTTACCCTTTGGGTACGGAACCCTAATTAGCGCTTATAGACATAATATGTATACACATCCACCGTTTCTTTAGGCTTTGGCCTGTATTGCGGGTGGCGGACATTAACAGCCATGACCCTAGTACACAAATTTATCTGCGAAATAAATATATGCCCCGGCCCGGACTCGAACCCGGGATCCACAGACAGCCACTCACCACCGCGCCACGGAGTTGTCAGCGACGTAATTACATTGTCGTTTGCGACAAATTATTTTATACCCGGCTGACTTTTTAGAGAAAAAAAGCCCTTTTATAAACTTTTGTAGAGACTGACCTCATTGCGCGATCAATCTCTATCATATTGTTTGCATTTATTTTCAATGCTGGTAACATCGATCTACTACCTGTCAGATCGAACGTGTTTATTGTATGATCATGCAGGGTTGTCATGCTGCCAGCTACTTTATACTTTTATTCATGTCATGTTGCATGCTCCCATTTGTATGATTTATTGATGATTAAGGATGAACCTTACTAGACTGTACCTATTGTTAAAATCACCATTGAATGACGAATACGATGTATTTTATGGTATATCAAAGTGCCGAGTTTTCTGCCGCGTAATATTGTTTTCTAAGCAACTGTGTTTGTTGGAAAGGTGGTTTCAAAGTTACAGTATTCTGGGGGTGATCATCCTCCTTAAGGGATAGCTACCCTTGAGGAAATGATCACCCCTAGAAAACTGCAACTTTGAACCAACTTTCCAACAAGACAGACTTTGAATGAGATTTATTCAGAGAATGTTACAGCTGTTGTCATGAGCGGCAGCGCAAGGGAGGTCCTGAAGCTGGTTTAGTAACTCATATGAGTTAGTAACCACATCACAAAAATTTTAATAGTTATGTCATGAAATTAATTAATATATAGCTTTTATTCTCGTGTTCCTGTCATTTGCGGGTAGCAGAGATACAAGTATCGGCAAGGAAGTGTAGCTCTGAACGACATTCGGCAGGGAATAATGGGGTATCAATGCAGGGGACATAACATGGCTGAAACGCTTGCCCCGCGCAAAACGATACCTTAAATTTCTTAACTCAACTTAAACTATGTACTAAATTACTATTTATTGTGGTATTTTTGTTGTGTGTCGTGTACATGAATATATAAATAAATAAATAAACAGCAGCTAGCTCAGCTGGTATTCAAACCCAGGACTTACCACCCGTAATCTGTGACATATTTTAACGCGTCACAGATTCGTTAAGTCTAAAAACTTAAGGCCAGTAAGACAGACTTATAGTATGAATGTACATGATTAATGATTAGCGAGCAGTTTTGTGATGACGAAGCAGATTCATATGACAATCGATTCGTATTAATGCTGCTTACGAGGTTTAAAGGGCGTTGCTTTCTCATGGTTCCATTACGAACCTTGATTGACATTGATTTTTGCTCTACAATATTTTGTGTGAATAATAAGGTAATTACAGCATTAAATGTTAGTTTAAGTTTATAAGTTAGTTAATTGGAGCTAAGAAATGAAGTTTTCGTGTATTTAACATCCATAGCCCAATGGATCGCGTCGATTAAATGTGAACGACAGAGTAAAGCAACGTAACATTTCATGAGTGTTACCGTGCTTCGGAGGGCACGTTAAGCTGTCGGTACCGGTTGTTTTTAATGGTGATAACAGTTGTAAAGCCTTGTCGAAGACGGGTGGATTCGGAACATTCGAGCCTGGTTTGGTCACTAACCCCTCTACCGATTCGCATTGGAGTGTCCACACTGGGTGGAGTATGCCCTAGGAATCCCGCAGATTAATTGTCTGTGTAGGTGACCATGCCCAGCAGTGGGACGTCTATGGGTTTCAGTATAATTATGTTTTCATTTTAAAGGTCTGGTTTTCGATTACACTTTTCTATAGGTGATCCTATATAAATCCTCAACAGGACAGTTTATGTAAGTCCTCAAGGGGATCATCGCACTTTGAACGAGACTCTTATGAGTCTTTACAGTCTGTCACAGTTGTCATGGGCTGCAGCAGATGCAGAGCCGGATGCTTGTTTGCTAGTTTATATGAATAAAATAAAATCTCTTACTTTATCCAACTTCCTGAATCAATGTATTGCTTAAGATGAGATATTTGGTAATTTGTGTAAGTATATTATGATGTTGGATTGTGTAACTGTGCACTGACAAACCCTTCGGGAGATCTTGCCTGAGGTCTTATTACCTTAGCTGATATAGGAATAAGAATAAGACGTAAATGTAATTGAGTTGTTATGTTTGTTTGTGATTAAGTGTATGTATGTTCTGACAGAGCGACATTGTCGAGGTCGACAAAGCTCTCAAAATAAAGAACAAAAAAAAGTCGAAACTAAGGCAGTGTAGGAGATTTGAGGAGAAATTACAAACGAAGGGTGAATTGAAGGAAATCGCCTATAAATAGGCGGTCGGTAGATAGAAATGGATACCTTGTTTACGTACATCTTTGAAAGCGGTACTTATCTCTGAATGTGATGTTTTCAAAAACGTTAGACTACTAGATGTCCAATATATGCTAATCCTATTTTAGATTTATTTATTTATTTATTCATATACTATTAGGTACACAAGCTATATCTAAAATTAAATTATTTAAAACTAAAAAAAAACCTTAAAAATATAACCTAAAAAAAATAATTATGTACTAAAATATATAAAAGGAGTCCCTATAAGCAAGGTTCCGAAAAAACTGGCAGCTTTGAATAGCTATACCTACTAATTCTTTGTCCTAGGTAGCTGCCAGCTCTTCGGTCTCCTCTGAATTGTGTAACATTAAAAATTAATAGTGTGGTGACTTTTTTTCCGAGGTTTTAGAGGTTTTATCCCCTCCGAAATTTGTTCAGAGGTAAAATTTCGTGCCGACATCTGGAGGCTTCTCCAACGGTATGCCATAGAGTTCTTTGGTCATCGTGCAATCGACCCTCCGGCAGATGTGGCAAAGAATGAGTGCAGCTGCAAGTTTAATGTCAATATGCTTCTGATAAAAAAGCAACATAATTAGGACATTAATTGATTCGATCTTAACATGAAAACATGCATCAATACATTCTGGACGCGAGATAACATACGCCTTGTAAATCAGCTGCTAACAAAACTAATGCGGCTACATTGGTCTACTTCGGTATTGCTTATGTAAGCGAGAGAATTATACTTAGGCATCAGTTTTAGAAAAAAATATTTTGTCAGTTCAGCTTTAAAACTTTCTTGGGAAAATGGAACAACAGGTGCACGATTTTGAAATTGGAAAAATGTTATAACATAACATCACGCCTGTATTTCCCCTAAGAGGTAGGCAGAGGTGTATTGTAGAACACCTACTTTTCAACAGTTATGTTTAGGTCCCGTGTAATAAGCCTAATTAATAATGCTATGTCTATTGCTATACATCGGGCAATTTCAAGTAAGAGAAGAGAAGAGTACCTAGTGTGAGGTTTGCCTAAAATCATTTACAGCTTTATATTCTGATGTCCTATCTATATGACATTCGTTGTAATTTATGTCTATTTATTCATTTTGATGTCCTTTACCTACATGACACATCTGTTTTTAATTTATACCTACAATGAGGGTACCGACTCCCATCACGTCAAAAATTACGGTGAGTCTTTAAAGAGGAGAAAAGTAAATCAATTTTTAATTTTTCTAGATATTTTATTACTTTTTTTAAGAAAATTATCAAACGCCGTGCCCGCCGCGAGCGCGTTCCTGAAGATGATCATCGTAATAGATCGAAACTAGTCGGACTATTTTCGACTTAAATCACGTGAGTAACCTGGTAACTTCAACTATGAAAATTATCAAGTTCGTCGAATTTGGAAACATTTTATCCCTATGGGTTAGGAGGATACAGATATCCGTTAGGAATTCCCAACAAAAATATTGATTTCTTGAGCAAAGAAACATCTTCTTAAGCAAAGAAATACATTGGCTGCTCATACCAACAGTCCAAGTCGTTTACTTTCCAGCGCTGTACGCTCACAGTAATTGGAATGTCAGTGGATATTGATCGATACATATCTAGTATCTATACTCGGAACTGCGATATCTGTATGCAGCTCAAGTAACGAAATTAAAACTGTTTTGAAAAACTTACTTTAACTAAAACCATTTACGTAGGTACTCGTACAGCTAAATACGCATTGCTGGGCATTTTAGTTAGTTTTGTTAAAATAGATTAAAAATCTAATCAGGATAAACCGAGACATAGGGAGGACTATTTTTGAATCGCTTGCCGCCTGACTGACGAAACGTTACGCATCATATCTGGATCGAAAAGAATAATTCCATATTTTTGAATCATTATAATGCAACGACTCGTATTAAACGCTTGACGTATCGGCCTAGCGTTAGACACAATGCGTTATATTCCTATTTAACGTTAATGTAACGAAGCCCAGCAATAAAATCACGCGAGTGAAGCAAAAATAGAACTCTAGGTCTAAGGTCTTCTATTCGACGATTCGGTATGAAATTCAAACAATGAAACGTTTTAAAAACTCTCCAATACTGCAACCACTCAGCTTATGTTTTTTATTCGAACGTACAATTGCTGTAGACCCTTATGGCCTTTACAGCGTCTCCGAATAGGTTAGCTTGAACAGCTACGTCTGAGAAGACAAGGGAAATCCGTGCTGTGCAGTGATTTTAATAGCTTGCAGCAAAAGCAATCAAGTACCTGCCTGAATAGTAAAATAGCTTGAGATTTATTGACAAAGTTTCTAACTCGTGAAATTTGTCTTCTTTGTGATGTGATTTTTTACATTTCTACAGCTGTATCTAATCTATGGCAATACTCAGGAATGTTTAGAAAACGACCAGGACCTTTAAATTTACATAGAGAATTCAATAGGAGTGTTTTGCCGTTTCTATACAAACTAATTCCATTGCTAAGTCTATCTGAAATTGTATCAATTTATTGGCAGGATAACGGCACCTGTCTGTGCATTGAAACAATGATAGAAATAAATACAATTCCGCGTTATCGCAACAAACATTTAAACATACGGGTTCAGTTGGGCAATGTCCACTATTGTAGCCAAAACTAGTTGCTAAATGCAGGTGTTCGCTACCATTTACAGTGTTTCAATTCTATTTTCTAGATAGCGAAATCTTGACAAATAATGTGTTTATGTGTTGGAAACACAGTCTTGGGCAGCTTATTATTAAAATTATGAGTGGAGAATGGAAATAATCATGGAGATAATCAAAAGCAAGCGCCAGTGGTAGATGTCATTCATGTGTAGATACGGTTCGCTCGGGGCAGTGACTAATGTCATTGTCCCTATTCTTATTGACTACTACAAAACAACCTACTGACGAAATTAAAATATGGATCACCCACCACCTTGCATCCCTTTCTTTGTCCTACTGTTGGATACGGGTCTCATCCCAGAATGGGAGGGATTAAGCCGTAGTCTACCACGCTGGCCAAGTACGGATTGGCAGATTTCTCATGCCTTCGAGAACATTATGAATAACTCTCAGGCATGCAGGTTTCCTCACAACATGTCCTTCACCAGTACAGCAAGTGACATTGTAATTTCTTACATAACTTAGAATAGTCATTGGTGTGTGCCGCTTGGGTTAGAACCCGGACCGCTCGAGTGAGAGGCGAGTTCGATAGCCACTGGGCTGTCACCTTTTTTTGAGGAAATATGGATCAACAATATAAAATTGGTACATATAAGACCTATGATCTGCGCATCAATATCTAAGTAAGTTTTGTTCGTTACTTTGCTAAGGTACTACTAAATTGTGATCAGGCCTTCCGATATCATTGAAATAATTAAAATATTGACCAACATAATAAACAAGCTTAAATTCGCTCAACATTCATTTTTTTCGCTACTTCATTACGAAATAAAATGAACATGGATCAGCATTTTTTTTTAAAACTTGAAATCCCATGAACTGTTAGCCTTGCAACCGGCCGCACGCCGCCACATAAAAAAATCATCGGTAACGCATTTTTTCTCCGATTTCCTAACAGATGGATTACACTTTTTACAATCAATTTTTATCTTTATTTTTCATACAAATACTCAACGGCATCGGCCATCTATCGATCAACAATGATCCTTACATTCAAAAGAATAAAAATGAATTTCAATGAGAACCCTTCTGAGCGTTGCTCGGGAATGACAACAAAAAAGGTTTTTGAATGTTTTCCGTTTAGTACCGAAGTATCACTAAAATGTTCTATAAATATTCCCTTTTGTATGCGGCGTTTTCTTCACTAAATGTTTCTTGGTCTTTAGGGATCCGCGGGTTAATCCTTGTGCTAATCCAGGTATTTCTAAATTAATTTTATATTGTTTCCAAGTTTATATAAGTAACTATTGGTTAAACTCGGGGTTATAACATCGTTACAAGGTAAGAGGATAGAGGTGAGTTCTTCACTGATATAATTATGTGATTCCTTTAAAACCATCCTGATTCACATCTTTGGAATTATGCAGGTATAATGAAAAAGCAAATTATCTTCATACCATAGGTATATTAGTATATTATTATCAGGCCCATGCATATCTTTGGGATGAAGTCTTTTTCTGCTAACCAATTATTATGTGAATAAAAATTAGTAAAATCTCTTCTATCACTATAGTGTTGTAAAGTTACTGAGTGCAATAAAAACATTGACATTCATTATTTTATCAAAGCGTTTATACAAATTACTACCACAATACAAATTTGTTACCAAATTCTTGCACCTGACCGCTTCATCTATCTCTTTCAGTTTCAATTAGAAACGGGATCACTATGAATCTTTACGGAACCGTCCGTACATTCTCGCACTCGACACTTTTTATCGACATGTTTATTATCCAACTTTCCATCGAATTTATCGAGACAGATAAAAAAGAACAATAACAGCGCTCAAGCATTACGAACCGCGATGATTGACCGGATTTTACCTACCGATCGGATCGTGCCGGTAATTGGAAAAAGATTTTTTGTAGACTCCGGATTTGTAAGTTCGATTGATAGCATCATTTTCATCATGCAGATCAGCATCATCATTATCATGATATATCGTGCTTTAAGTGTGTAATGCACCTAATTTTCATCAGTATACATAATGTATCGCTTAATAAGGTGAGGTTTCGACATAACCGGTCACAATTCTAATAGTAATTTCAAGTTAAAAAACCAATTACCTAATACTTTACTGGAACCGAGGATCGAACCCAGGAATCCTCTAGCATCCTCTAGCTTAGCAGTCACGGAAAATATGCTTGCGACCAATGATATTTTAAGTATAATATCATCTCATGTGGTGTATTTAATATCATTGTTTGCAACCAACGATAGACGAAATCTAAACAAATTTTAAATCTCTGATGATTAATGATCTAAAAAATTAATGTATATTGTACTGGACTTTTTAAGGATCACAAATCAGCTAGTGCTTCCAAACGTTGAAAATTACCAGCTCAGACCATTGATGGAAGATTATAATTCAGATTCACCTACTTATTCATAGAGAGAAACACTATCGATGTCGATAATTATCTATGAATAAAGTGAATAAATATTTACCAACCGAAACTCAATTAGAAAAATTTAAGTAAAAAAGTTTAATAGGCATGAAACACTTGAGAGAAATAAAAGAGACTTAAAAATAAAAAAGTCCGCACGCGCAGCACTAAGTAATTTTCATGGCGGCGCGGCTGACGACAATCTAAACTATTTGATACCAATAGTTCGGTGGCACTTGAATCCATCATGTCCCTATGGCTCACGTCAATCGTACGTGTTCGACCGAGTTAAGCAACGTTGAAGGCGGTCGGTATGTGGATGGATGAACTCTGCACCATACTCTATGCCTCTATCCCATGATGTCTCGCTAGTGGAAAAATTTGAATGTTAGTATGTAACTATATACCTAAGTTGTTAAACTCCTACCAGTAGACTGTTATTTTTTAGTTTTATGTGTATCAAGGATTTCATTGTTGAAGTAGACATTGTCGCATAGATTTTTGGAATTGATTTAATACCGTTCTTCAATATCCAGTTATTTAGTCGTGAGTCGTGACGTGAATAGGCTCCCGTGGAGTTTAATGCTCCTTCGCGTCGCTCTCTCAAGTCGGGAGCTTCGAGGACGCCATTTAGACTAAAAGTAAGGGTCGAGTGGATAATACAGGCTGCTCCTTCACGCCACTTGAAGTCATTAACGGTGGAAAAGTAAAGGTAGTAGAAGAGAAAATCGAGGAACCTAATGACGATTATTTGTGTAATTTTTAAACTTTTATAAAGAGCCTCCTCCTCCACCAATCCGCATTGGAGCAGCGTGGTGGAGTATGCTCTAGTCCAGCAGTGTCTGTGAGGGAGACCCGTGCCCAGCAGTGGGACGTCTATGGGTCGCAGCGAGAATATAAAGAGAGAATTAATAGTTTTAGATAAAATAATAGGTTTCAGGCTTAAATAATTTTAATAAAAAATTGATCTAATTTAGATTGAAATTCCCAGTAGCTACAGTCTGGAATCATGCTCGGTGTATGGCGATAAGTTCACCGTGTATGGGACATAATCATTACTGAAAAGTGGTTTTTATGTTAAGGAGGCCCTTTTGGGAATAAACTACATAGAGTAGGCACGACGCAGAGGAGCAAAACATAAAATTATTTTTACTCTGCGTTTTTACTTTACTACATACTAATTTTTTTTCTATAAGATAACTTACCTATTGGTATTCTCTGCCATCGCACTACCTCTGTGCACGATTTGACCTAACCTCATTCTTTGCATTTTCAGATTTTCTAATTAACATTGGAATTATCTTATTTCTTTTTTGCAATGAAAATGAAATATAGATGACCGACAAATGCGATATAATCCACCTTTTTACCTTCACTTAAAAATTTAAAATAAAAATGTTTGGACCTTGAGTTGAGCGTCTTTTGGCAGTTTTGGGACTACTATCACCAATAGCTCCAATTTATCCAGGAAACTTAATAATCAGAGTCCTGACCGATAGATTTGTCGGATATATTTCAGACACCTTCTGCACGTACGGATGTCTGATACGGATCTTTACGACTTCCAATACGTCATTACAGGGAAACAATAAAACACCTGACACGGTCACTGTACCCAGTTCCAGCTAGCGACACGGTGTCCAGATGTTGACAGGGAAACGGGAACACTGACCGTAGGCAGTCCGACTTAGGCTTTCGCAACGGTCGCCCGCTCAAAGCCCGGTTTTGTTCGAAATACTTCGGAACATCGCACCGTGTAACTTTTTGTACCTCGCTGTGTCGCAGTGCACACGTTTTGTGTCGTGTTACGAGTACACTGTGAATGTGAATGTACATTCAACATAGTTTGAAGTACGTTTTTGTGCTCGATTGTACATAGATACATACTCGTAGTTATTTTGATGATACTCTTTCAAAAGAAAGAAGGAAGCTATTCAACTCAGGGTAAGCGACATAAGACTCTTTTTACTCAAAAAAATCATGCAGATATTATATTAATATAAACCACGAAAACTGTATTTAAGACAATCTTATAGAGTCAATTCGGTTAGATGAGAATTGTCCTGTTAAAACTAGTATGGTAATTTTGAAACATAAACCAATTCACGACATTGATTTGGATGGGCGCCCGAAATCAATGATGGTCACGTGGGGTTATCGACATGGTTTTGGTTTGAGTTAACCCTTTGGTCATAAATGCACTGATATCCTAGCAGAAGGTCACCTTTTGGACAAACTTTTGAAGTCCACTGCTGGAAACCTTTTCTTATCGGCCTAAAAAGGCCTCTTCTTATCGGTACCACTCCCCCGAGCTCATTGGATCATCAGTCCTGGACGAAAGGCGGCCTGTGCTCCGTACTCCGAGATTGATCTTGTTGTCCTCCAGGATACTTTTAACAATCCAATCATTAAATGGGTCACCTGCCCTACCACATTTCATAGCTAACCAATAATTAACTAGGTACAAAAATACAGTGCCGAAAGCGTTGTGAGAGTAGGTACTAACCACTATACATTATTCACAATTTCTGTTCCGATTTAATTTATGTAATCGATCTTTTATTAATTGCTACTAACGTGCATATCTTGATTTTATTGCAAAACTTTTATAGTTTCCGACAGTCCGCGTCGCCGAATGGATCGAATCGGATGTATGAGTAATTAATTTCGTAACACGTTTTATGCAGATACTCGTATATGATTCACGATATCCACCCAGCAGTTAACTTATCAAGGAAATTAGGTCGGATATGAAAATAAATAGTGCGTTGATTGCTTTCGCAATAACATAACATTACATCACGCCTGTATTTCATCGAAGGGATAGGGAGAGATACGTCGTAACACTGAATACATAATAGTACAAGTACAGAAGATTCACTCCCCAAAATCAATCAAAGAAATAGGGACTCTACGCTACTTGCTACAAATCGCGTTGCCTTTTCTGACGATGGCTTTTCTGACAACTTCCATGGACTAGCCGAGCCAGCTAGGCCGCCGCATGTACTTGCGTTTTCGATACCTACACGCGGAGTGAAACCGGCCTGGTTGTAGTAGTAATACACCCACTTTTCACCAATTGTGTTTATGTCCCATGAGACTATTGCCAATCGCCGGGCACAATTTTAGACTCCGAGCTGCTACCAAGTTCAAGTTCAAGTTATAAAAACCAATAACACGCGAAATAATAAAGAAAGCTTTGATCAACTAGAGCCAACTTTACTTTTAAAAGATTTTTTTTTTCGTTGTGGAAGCGACGCGCGATGCTAATAATAATAATAATAAATATCTTGGACATTCTCACACACTGCCATCTGACCCCAAAGTAGGCGCAAGCCTGTGTTATGGGTGTCAGAGACTGATATACATACATAGATATTTTTAAATACATACTTAAATAGATAATATTAACGTCCAGACACAGAACAAATACAAGTGTTCGTCACACGAATATTTGTCCTGAGTGGGATTCGAACCCACGACCCCTGGCGCAACAGACAGGGTATGATGCTAGGATATTATCATTTTCAGTTTTACGTAGTCTGTGATGTCTGGTGGTCCTTCGCTCATTAAAATTCTATTCCCCAGCAGCGTTTGCTGCGTTATCGGCCTACTTTTCCTCCACCGTGTCAATTAGCCGGCGCGCCTCACTTATTATCGCATTGGGCGAGATCGTTAGAATAGTTAGCGTTACGATTTATCGACAGCGATAGCGAGAGGCTACAACACTAAGTTGTTGTGCCCTTTGTTTTTATCGATGAGAAAGACGACTCGGTGGCGCGTTGGTAGGTATAGTTCCTGAAATTTCTGAGCATGGGTTTGTAGGGTCAGTATCGACAAAATGGTCAAAATAAACTAAACACTTCGTTACGTCGCGGATATAAACTAAATAGAATAGATACGGTTTAACCCAACCGATGATGCTAAAAAAACCATTGTTATATTATTAAAATTTGAAAAAAATATCACACTCCAATTTTCATATAATTCTTTCTTTTTATAGGTGCAATCGTGAAGGGTAATTCAGGATTATCAAAATATAATATTTTTGCAATATCCTTCCGTGGAGCAGCGTGCTTGAGAATGCTCCAGACCTCATCAGTCGCGAGAATCGACGCTGATTGGTAGCAGCCACAATTCGAATAGTTACATAACCCTTTTCTAAAAACTATTATTCTCTTCAAAACCTAATCATAGCGTCAATCAACAGTAGTAAGGCTTCATCTTTCATATCGGTATCGAGATTGAAGCGAACACAAGTAGTGTCAGAACAGTGCATGTAACGAATTAAAGATATCGACAGAACAATCATAAGTCGATCCCGCCACCAATTAACGCCGATACGGCCAAGGACTACCAACGTACAAAGAGCGTTGTACTAACTGCGTTAATTACGATCGGAACTAGGTCAGAGGCTAACCTCGCGCCGCTCTTGGGAGACCGTTAGAGCTGATTAACGCCAAATATAATGATATTATATTTAGCGCCAACAACGGTACTTATTAGCTTAAAAAATAGCTCTGAAGATCAGGAAAATTTATTTTAATCTTTTAACTGATGACCTGAAGATGTCAGCGGGTAACCGCTGAATTCAAGGCACGGGATCGGGAGGAGTTGCAATGATTGAGGGAGGCCTATGTCCAGCAGTGGCCTTCGAAAGGCTGATGGATGGATGGATAGACCTCCCATTAATGGGCACGGATGTCTCTCACAGCCGGGCTGAGATAGATTTGGAACACAGACTCCACCACGCTGCTCCATTGCGGATTGGTTAAACCACAAACTAACCCCAATTTAAATGAATTCCTTCTTATCTCAGCATTCCTGTGTAATATTTTTGAAAACACTTCCGTATCTCTCTTTTTGTTTCTTGATTGTTATTTAAGTACCATTTAATCACACTATCACACTATATAATATACTTAATATAATGAAGGCGAAAGTTTGTGAGTGTGTGTGTAGCTTAAAATACGCTGACCACCACTCAGCATTAAGCTACAACGTACGTGGGTTCACTGACCAGCGTGGCATAATATTAAAAATGCTGTTCGTGGCTCAGAAATAAATGCCCAGTTATAGCAATTGCAAGATTTTCCATATGTAATTGTGCCTAAATGATTACCTTGCCGGCGCCTATACGGTATAATCGAAGATAAGGTCTACATAAATGTCCTAACGAGGCCCTATGGTACCAAGCGCTCATAAATATAGTACAGCTTAGTCTTTCAAGTACCGACTAGAGACAGAAGCTGCATATAAATGAATATGTTAGTAATAAAATTCTTAACGCCAATGAATATTAATAGTCTATTAAACGTGCATGCAAGTCTACACACTAATTGTGCAGCGTGAAGGGCCCACATAGCAAGTGCAGATCGAAAGCAATTATATGATATCTACGCTACGAACAATGTACATGGCACATCGGTGTCAAACTGGTGGCTGTCGAACTCGCCTCTCACTCGACGGGATGTGGGTTGAAATCCATGTAGCATGCGAATTTCCTGAGGAATTAAATGTCACCTGTGGTAACGGTGAAAGAAAACATCTCGAGGAAACCTGATAAGAGTTCTCCATAATGTTAAGTCTGTCACTCATATTTCACCAGCGTGGCCTATGGCGTATTCCCATTCTATCCTAACTAATACATATATAAATGGGAAAGTGTGTTTGTTTGTTAGTCCTTCTTCTCCTCCCCAACAGAACGACGTATCGAAGTGTTCTTTTACATAGATGAATTTTGCCACTAGCGGTCTTCCATCCACTAACCGATCGCTTCCGACTCCCGCCATTACTTAACTCAGTCGATCGCATACGATCGACGCGCTATCGCGTGTGATATGGCTAAGAACGTTTCAATAATTCTGAACGCCGGCTACCATGAGTGAGGCCAAGTAAGCCAACAACGTTTAGTAATTGAATC
The DNA here is from genome assembly GCA_944567765.1 of Carterocephalus palaemon. Lineage (NCBI taxonomy): Eukaryota > Metazoa > Arthropoda > Insecta > Lepidoptera > Hesperiidae > Carterocephalus > Carterocephalus palaemon. The sequence continues at coordinate 2,958,235 of OX155643.1, read as the reverse complement.
GGGAAGTTAGATGTACCCACTACTCGTTTAATTCACTCTGACAAACCTCTTGACCCTTAAAACTCAGTCGATAAGAACGAGAATCGACTAAACTACTGCGTCATCGGACTCAACAACAAAGTTCTAAAGCTAACATGCCGTTTAACCGCCAATCATGTTCATGTCACCAGTTTAATGCCACATGCACACACTTGGATAACTTTCAAAGCTTGTCTGTTGGTAATTTAAACTAAATTGTTTTGTTTTTCTTCTTTAGATAAAGAGCAATAAGTATATATTTTTTAGTTAGTTAAAGTTAAAGTTTAATCCGTCGATAGTAAATCAATGATCCTTACGGCCGAAATTAATAACTTATCATTGGATAGATTTGCCTATCTGAGATAGTTATTTGACACATTTTATGTGGAGCATATGTCAAATATCTATCTCAGATAGGCAAATCTATCCAATGATAGGTTATTAATTTCGTCCGTTAGACATTTACCAGAGATTTTAAAGTAAGCATATTGAGAAAACCACAAGAGTTTACCACAATGTTCTGTTCTTTTTTTATGTTCTTATTTTATGTTCTTAACTTTACAAGCCTTTCAGGCTTGTAAAGTTAGAAAAATATGTTTCAAAGGTTTACTTTGTGAGTCCGTTAAACCCGCAACGGCTTGTGATCTCAGAGTGCGATCTAGGTACCTACATAGCAGCAATTTAAGAATAATGGACGAAGATATTCTCTTTCTATATAATAAAAAATTGCTTTATTGCAATCAGTCGGTATTTCAGAAGACAGCCTGGAGTCTACGCTCCAAACAGTCTCTCACACTCTGGAAATTTCTGAAAATAGTATTGAAAACAATTAAATCACTAAATATCCATTTAAAAGTAGTAAGTATATTTCTGTACGTACTAACAATTACCAGTGGAAAGTAATCTCCAAACAATAAGGCAACCTAATCATAAACGTTTAGAAACATCGAAATGAGATTTTAAACGGAATCCATTGTTCTAACATTGCAAACATAGTAACTTTAATTGCGGCATAATGAGCCGTATTTCGCTAGCTCCTAAATAAAATAGAGAAGTTTCCTATGTATAAATATTATTTATTACAACCTCTCACCTCCGCGGTAATTCTCCGTGGGTGTGTAAACCTTCCATCGGCTTACTAACGGAACCTAATGGTCTATCAATTAGACGTAGGTAAGATTGTAAATATCAAGCGAACCTTTTGGCTTGTCGACTGTCAACAGTCACTGTTTTATTAGTGGTTGGTTACAGAATAGTCGTGTTTAGTTGCCCGAGGTTGTGTGGTTTGACCTTTATTCTGTTGGGTAATTAGTAAATGGGATATGTTAGTGGGTAGTTTAAACAGGATGGCGAGTTGTGCGTAGGATGAAAAGGTTTATGTCAGGTCTAGAGTCTAGAAGACCCTTTAAAACTATCGCTGCGACCCATAGATGTCCCACTTCTGGGCACGGGTCTCCCCCACAGACACTGCTGCGGGAGGTCAAGATCATACTCCACCACGCTGCTCCAATGCGGTTTGGTGGAGGGGTTAGAGGCCAACCCAGTGTCGAATGTTCTCAAGCCACCCGGAGGTCTTCTCCAAGGCTTAACGACTGTTTCCAGCATTGAAAACAACCGGGACCGACGGCTTTACGTGCCCTCCGAAGCACGGTAGCGTCGATGAAATTTTGCCACTAGCGGTCACCCATCCACAAACCGACCGCGCCCGTCGTTGCTTAACTCTTTCGATCACATTGAATCCACGCGAGCCATTGGGCTATGGACGATATAAACTTTTTTTTAAAACGAAAGCAGCACTAATGTAGCTCTTCTTTTTTTCTGTTCGCGAGTAGATGTTGAATTTCAAAAAATAGCTGGAAACTTCATAGTAAAACTTCTGGTAATCCGAGGGGATTACATGAGGATTTAACAGGTATCTCGGTAGCAGCTCGGAGTCTAGATTTATGCTCAGTGCATCGCAATAGGCTCACCACCTACTGCCTACCTCTTTCGGGAAATACAGGCGTTATTATTTTTTTTTTTTAATTTATCAATGGCGGCTGGAACTTTTTTTCATGTATGGTATAATCTATTTGAGATAAAAACTGCTTTAATCCCGTGAAATGGATAACATTGAAAAAAATTACATAGTAGTTACACGTTCTGTAATAAACAAGTGAATGGCAAAAACTACAATTGAATAGTCGACGCCATAACGAATTACCGGTAATTCGACTTCAAAAACACTTCAGTTGCGCACATTCGTACTGTTACCGGATCTATAAAACGTAAAACATTACCATACATTGTAAGGTACAAGTGATTCATCCGGATGATTCAAATTGCGTGCAAATGAGTACTTTCTGTACAGTTTCTGTTACTTAGACTGCCATATCAGAACCAATAACAATCAAAGTGCGTCGACCTACGACAGACGTGTGTTTAATAACTACGCAGAACACAAGCTAACGATATATTAACCGTAGGCTTGGCTCGTATGAACAACCAATAATGTTGGAGCTGTCTGTAATCTCAGAAAGTTTTCAATTCTTAATACGAACATAAAGCCAGATCGTTCAATATAAACTTGTCACCAAAACTCCTGAGTCAAATAGTCAATTTATAACATGAAACGATTCGTAGAATGTAAATAGAATTATGTTCCATTCGACGCAATCATAAATCGAAGTATTTGAAAACGATATCATTTAAACACTATTCAATATGTGTCATATAATACAAAAAAATCTTTAATGCAAATAGATAAAAGTTGTATTAGACCGCCGGGTTAATAATGCTATTTGACTATGGCGGATTCGACCAAACGAGAATAAATTTTATCCTTAGGATAAATCGCTAGTTATCCGAGAGTAAATCCATTTTGCGTTTTACCATCTACTATTCTAAGAATAGCGCGCTTATTCGGGCGTAATTCTTATACCCACCCTATGGCATGGAATAACAGCTAATCCAAGAATATTTTAATGGCGCCCGCTCGCCATATGATCGCCTACGCGATTTTTTGATTCTGTCATACGTCAGTAGAAGCTGTCATGTCAAAGCAATATTATCACATTGATTGACAGCTTTCAGCTCGCTACTTTCGCTATTCCACGCTATAATACGACAATGTTCAGTTGACATGATTAAGCCTCCACAGCATACCGTTTTAGTGCAACATTGAGTTGCCGGATAATATATCATTAATCATTAAGGGCGGATTCGACCAAACGAGAATAAATTTTATCCTTAGGATAAATCGCTAGTTATCCGAGAGTAAATCCATTTTGCGTTTTACCATCTACTATTCTAAGAATAGCGCGCTTAATCGGGCGTAATTCGTATACCCACCCTATGGCGTGGAATAACAGCTAATCCAAGAATATTTTAATGGCGCCCGCTCACCATATGATCGCCTACGCGATTTTTGATTCTGTCATCCGTCAGTAGAAGCTGTCATGTCAAAGCAAAATTAACAAATTGATTGACAGCTTTCAGCTTGCTACTTTCACTATTCCACCCTATAATACGACAATGTTCAGTTGACAGGATTTAAGCCTCCACAGCATACCGTTTTAGTGCAACATTGATTTGCCGGATAATATATCATTAATCATTAATTCTGCTATTCCCGTTTAGTTATTCCAAGTATAGTTAAACTTCAAATTGCGTTGAAAAACGACTTTCAGTTATTCGGAGTACAAAATCATTGAATAAAATTATCCCTGGTATAGTTACGCGCGCGTAAATCTATATTTGGTCGAATCCGCCCTAATTCTGCTATTCCCGTTTAGTTATTCCAAGTATAGTTAAACTTCAAATTGCGTCGAAAAACGACTTTCAGTTATTCGGAGTATAAAATCATTGAATAAAATTATCCCTGGTATAGTTACGCGCGCGTAAATCTATATTTGGTCGAATCCGCCCTTAGGGCGGATTCGACCAAACGAGAATAAATTTTATCCTTAGGATAAATCGCTAGTTATCCGAGAATAAATCCATTTTGCGTTTTACCATCTACTATTTTATGAATAGCGCGCTTATTCGGGCGTAATTCTTATACCCACCCTATGGCGTGGAATAACAGCTAATCCAAGAATATTTTAATGGCGCCCGCTCGCCATATGATCGCCTAGGCGATTTTTAGGTTCTGTCATACGTCAGTAGAAGCTGTCATTTCAAAGCAAAATTAACACATTGATTGACAGCTTTCAGCTAGCTACTTTCACTATTCCACGCTATAATACGACAATGTTCTGTTGACAGGATTTAAGCCTCCACAGCATACCGTTTTAGTGCAACATTGATTTGCCAGATAACATATCATTCGATCATTCATTCTGCTATTCCCGTTTAGTTATTGCAAGTATAGTTAAACTTCAGAATGCGTCGAAAAACGACTTTCAGTTACACGAGTATAAAATCATGGAATAAAATTATCCCTCGTATAGTTACGCGCGCGTAAATCTATGTTTGGTCGAATCCGCCCTTATTATCAGAACGAGGCGCTACGATATACAAGTGAGACGAAAAATTACATTGTTATGTGTCAATGGTTACATTAGATCTCAATGATTTATTTGTTTACTCTTTTTTGTTATTAACATTACTAAATCATCCCTCCATACAAGTACAATCATTATTGTTTAAGATAAGTCCGCAACGACTCTAACCTAGATGGTATTCGATACCAGACAAGATACTGGAGATAAGACCAAATGGAGCCAAAGTCCATCCCATAGTCGGATCTGTACGAACAGAGATGCTTAAGCAGCAACTTGTTATTTATGCTGCGCAGGCGCCGCTCAGCTACCACTTAGAATTTATTATGTGTACCGATAACATCGTTCGCGATAATTTCACGAGCATTACAATATTCTATTCTATCGATTCGTGACATTTGACTTGCGATATCTCGCCGAAGTGTCATACAAGTCGTTACTCTTTCTTATCGAGAGGAATTGCAATTACAGCATCGTGTTTTATGAATGGTGTTACTGTCTTCGCGGTCATTGCATGTTGTTACGTGTTGTTGTTCTACGCTATTGACTTTCTCTGTTATCAGAATGACATCATTTTTAATGCAATTATGTACTTGCGTGTTCATTAAAAGTATATGGTCAAATTCATAAAAGTAAATGTGTTTAATTCGATACCAGAACACCCTTCAGTGAGCGAAAGTACTTAAATTAAATTTGAAATGTAAATTATCTTCCTTTACTTATAATTTAAAAATAAATTGGAAACATAATGTAAGACTACGTTGGATTTACATAAGTTTTAGCATAATGTACCTACTCGTAAGTATAGATCGAAACCCCGATTTATATTTGCCATATGACCTCTTTATCAAGGGATCACGGGCATAGGCTAGCCAGTTCCTAGGTTAAGTAAGACTAGGAAATCATAAATCAGGATAAGAATTTGCGAGCACGAATACCAGGAGCTTGATAACTATAATATTTCTCGTACGTGTAAGTATATAAGGTTGGCAAGTTCACAGTGGATAAATCGTAGCAATTTGAGTACTACACCATTTTTTAAGAAACTACTTATTTAGATGACTGGTTTCTCATTTTAGATTTTCACTGAGAGGCGAGTTCTATCAAAACATCGCGCAGTCACAGTTAAATGATGTTTACAATTAAATAAGAGGTACATCTTAAATATAAGTTTCTGGAAATAGCTGGAAACGGACTAATCCATATTCTCTTTGTTTTCTTCGTCCTCCATTTGCATTCCGATGCATAATGGCGTCAATTCTAATTTGACCAATGCTAATGTATTCGACTGGTCGACTGGATAAACTTGTGCCGCTCTTTGACAAATATCACAAACAAAAAGAATCAGAAACGGGGCTTTCCAATCGCAACGTTTTTTCTACCTTCTTACATACAAATACATACAAATGTAAAGGCGAATAAAATGTTGTTATTATATCTAAATCCAATAAAATTAATCTATGAAATTTAATTCAAACTTGAAATATGTTTATTTAAAAGTTATTGCTTTGATTTTTACAAGGGGCTGCTAAATTATTTTTACTTACCTATTCTACGTCGGTAAATAACAAGTAATTTTTTTTGCGCAAGAAAGCAATCGTGCTCGGTTGTAATGGTACGGTTATAGGTTACCTATACTTGTCTATAAGCGCGTAAGGTCTAAGAAGTAATAAAATATAACAACTCATCTGTCTGGTTATTAAGATCTTGTCACGTTGTCATAGGGGAAAGCAGATGGCTGTCATCACCATCCCAAATCATCAATAAAAAGGTACAATACATAATTTCATCATGCCCTTTTAGGCACACCGATTTAAGAGTATTGAAGCTGTAAGGAAACTGATTTTAAAATGTCCTCTCGCAATCAGATCATTCTCTTCAATTTACTAGACATAAGTAATTCTTGCTCCCTTAGTGTCGTTGCTAATTTAACTATCGCCGAAGATATAAATTGAAGCAATTACTTCCCTTTGATTTATCTGTGTGCAATCATTAGTTCGCCGCGTGTATATTTCGCGTACATTACATCGCACTAATAATTCATCAGGTTATTGAGCTACAGGTTACTGCGACAGGTTACATGTTTTATTATGTCGCCATAAATCTATTACGGCATTTACTGCTATTTAAACATGGTCAGTTTCGTAAGCTGATATTTATGCGGACCTATCTGATTTTGTTGCTCAAAATTATGAGCTTCAGTATATCCTGCTAGACGCAATTTCAACTTCTACTACCGATAATTTTCTTCGTATTTGTATTGGGTATGGAGTAATTACACAGATCACCCGTTTAAAGTCAAATTATTATTTATAATTATCGATTTGACAATACCATTTTAAGTTATGATATTAAACCTAATATTAAATAACATCAGTATTTAGTTAATGATTTAACTATTTATTCGCAAGCTGAACAAGTGATTTAAAACAAATATTTAATGAGTCAGTCAGTTTACATTATTATGTAAACAAACATACTTATATGGCTGGTATAATAATGTGAAACCGAATCTGCCCGAGAAACCGCTAATAGTAATAATAGGCAGAAGTACAACTCAAACTACTAAGTACTAACCGCATCAATCATAGATAAGTTTGCGCGGGAGGACTACTTGTCTTTGGCGTTTGTTTGGCAAGTACCTAGCAGTTAATGAATCTCCTTGTGACAATGTTGGAGTTTCATTCTGGAAAGCTGACTAAAATAATTTAAGTTCGTCGAGATAACTGATGATGCTAGTTAGTTTATTAGTTCAACGTTTCGTTATTTACAAAATTACTTTGATATAAAGAAGTTTGTAAGTATAATATTATATTCGCTCGACTACTAACTATCAACATGGACGCTTGAACATGTCCGTTACAAATCCCCACGTATTATTCCTGCAAGCCGACAATGAAGTCAGAAATCCGGACTTTTAGACAATGCTAGTTTGTTACTTAGTTGGGTGAAGGCGCCAAGGGAGCCACGTTAATCTGACAACTAACAAAGCACAATACAGCCTGCGGCCGCTGGCGGACTTATTAACGGGCCCCTGTCACTCTGGCGAGTAACTTTCAATTAGGACCTTCCCTGGATCAGCAGCGAAAGGAAATCGCAACAAACCGTTACTCTCCAACTCAACTGATTCCATTAACACTCTTATTTGCGATTCAAATGCTAAGTCGTAAGGTGATTCAGTAATGGAAATGGAAATTCTTGGTACTAGCAAAGCTATATTAATGTTTGGTGCTGGTGGTGATATGGAAAGTCCGTGAAAGAGATAATTAGACAATGCGCAAATTAGCGCATAACAAAGAGTATAGACTTTCGCGTTGAATTCATTCGCTCTATTACATCAAAGATACACCATTTTTGTGCCATGTTAGACCTACATATTAGGTTTATTCAGATTTAAATAAAAAAATTACTACTAGATGGACAAAGGCAAAGATATTTTTACGTTCATTTTGAATCACCTATAGCAAAATAATTTGTTTATCTGCAAATATCTGTTAATGAGGTGGACTGACGACCTGAAAAAGACAGCGGGAAACCGTTGGATTCAGAGGGCGCAGGATTGGGAGGAGTGGCGTCGATTGAGGGAGACCTATGTCCATCAATGGTAAAATATATGGATAGATGGACGTTCAATTGTAAATTTTCTACCACAGTGATAGTAAAAGTGCATATTATTATAAGACAAACACACAAAATATCACCCATATAAGATAATCGGTGAAAAAAATAAGTAATGATACTTAACTTGTATTTGATAGAGGCATTAACGGGATCTTTCTCAGAATGTCGCCACTTCCGACGCTTTGAGTTGAGATTAAATAATAGTTTCTTGACCAAGACCAATATTAGTTGAGTAGAAAAAGCCGATCTGTAAAGGCAACGTGTTGAGGATGTGATTTGAATAAACACGGGTTGAGTTAAGGTTGACTCACAACGTATCGGGCGGTGTTTTCCGATACCTTAGATCAGGGCTTAACGCATTTCTTTGGTTTTGAAATACTCTCTGATTTAAATCAAATCACAGAGAATTAAAAAGTTTTTTTCATCTTGGTTTGATCTCTGAATCTGAAATCTGAAAATAAAATTATAATAAAACCTTTATTTCCCAATTTTATCTGCGTATGTCAAAGAGCTTAGAGCATTGACCATGTATTTCGACACTTTTATTTTATTAAATTACTCAAAAATGACCTACTTTATTAACAACTAGTGGACGCCCGCAGCTTCTCTCACGTGGAATTAGACATAACAATAGTTTTGTTTACACCTAGTAATATTATATAGCCTATGTCAGTCAGTGAAGATGCAGCTTTCTAATGGTGTAAGAATTTTTGAAATCGGTCTTGTAGTTTCTGTGTGAAAACATTAAAACAAATGTTTCCTCTTTATAATAATAGTAAAGATAGTATAGAAATACGTCTAGTACCGGTACGACGGCCTAGTACAAGTCAAGCTTAAGTTAGTGGAAAGGAACGCTTATCTGTCGATCGGTGTATTGAACAATTTGATAGGAAAGATATCGAGGAGGCTTTCGATACTTTTGTGTACGCTAAGCGCTTACAAAACGCGTGCTATTTGTATACGGACTTTTAAGTAGGAAGGCGATAAGATGCTTTGCATTTTTATGTGTTTCTATAAAGCGTGCCGTAATATTATTATCTTTAATATTGTATACCTGAAGTGTGAAGTTCCTTTTATTCCATGATAAGTATCTGATTTATTATTTATTTACTTGTTTTCTTCATATTTTGTTTAATTTAGCTTCAACTTATTGAATAAGGGCATCTTAGTAGTGATCATTAATGACAACTAGAAATTGTGGTGAAATATGAATATTGTATACCTATTTTCACTAACATTATCGATTTAATCTGCGAGAGAATATCAAACCTATATTTTCCAATACTAAGTATCGATTGTTAAGGCCCTTGCACGCATATCTCCAACAGGATGCAAACCTTTATCAGCCCCGCACTACGATGTCCTACTTGATAATGATGTCAATAGAACTTTACTTTCATGACTTAAAGTGCCTATTGAAATATGAATAGATTTTGTGTAGAAGCAGAGTAATAGCTTATTGAATATGTCACTGCTTGTGGAATGATAAATGGTTTGCAAACACACAACGAAAAATGTTATTTCTACTGTAAAACCTTTAACCTGAAAATCGTGTATAAACCTTCGCTGCGACCCATTGGCGTCCCATTGCAGGGCACGGGTCTCCCCCACGGACACAGCTGCGGGAGGTCTAGAGCATACTCCACCACGCTGCTCCAATGCGGATTGGTGGAGTGGTATAAACCTACCAATGGGGAATTTACAAAATATTCGGGTACACTTAGAAATAGTTTCAAAGATATTGATAGTTGATATTCAAAACATAGCTAGTAAATGCACGTTGAGGCTAAAAGTGAAAGCTAATTCAGTCTGAGATTTAAAAAAAAATCTTATGTCTTAAATACAACATATTAAAATATAATTGAATTGATATCGTCATAAACGATACGATACAAAAGTTAAATTTTAAATAATGTTTATTAGATAAAAACATGAAAATGTCATTTCATTCGGTTAGTTACTCCTTTTTTAAAAGCTTTTATTAAACTTCACTCGTATTATTTTAAAACAATAACGATACTAAAGCTTGAACTAATGAAGAACTCTACTTAAGGGTATTATCGGCAGACAAAAAAAGATCGTAAAAACACCAGTAAATGAGAATAAAACTTAAAAGGAATTCCTAAACGAAATAGAATCGACCCTTGCACCGATCCTCTTAGTAATGAGGAGGTAGAAGTTTAATTGGTTCGTATTGAAGATAAAGTCTTTGCAATGTTAGCTTTTAACCAATTTGGCATTAGTGGAAGACCTCCTGTGAACAAAAGGCTGGTTTAAACGGTTTATTTCATCACACGGCTAAACTAATTTAGTACGGAAATAAAATATTTTATAGCTGACAGGTTAAATAGTAGTTTTAAAAAATAAAAATATAATAGGATTAGTGATTAACTACACTTATCCTTAAACACAGCTGTAATTATCACTTTTATTATATTATATAACTACATATTGATATATTTTGAAAATGAGAGTCCACCAGATCTGTGAATCTGAATCTGAAACACAGTTTTCATACAATAAGTAGGTAATATAGAAAGAAAGGAGAAAGAAAATATTTATTGTAAAATCTAATACAGCGTGTGCAAAATGCGTGTGCGCGGTACTGTTTTGATATACCGCCGCGATCACATGTGTCCCCTTACATAAACAATGCAAATTTGTTAAAAATGAAGTCACGAAGACAGCTACATTTGGCGACCTTGTTATTTGGAATTATTAAAAACAAGTGTCCGGAATATCTCTATGAGAAGCTTCGTTGGTCCAATGATAACACAAGAACACGGAACACTAGGACTTCTTCACACAATTTCATTAATCTTAAACACTGTTCAGCTGCATTTCGAGGTAGTTTTAGGTATAACTCTACAAAATGTTGGAACAATATACCGCCGCCATTGCGTAGCTTACTATCAATTGAACGTTTTAAACTTAAATTTAAGCTATATTTACTTGATTTACAAAAAAGTAAAGAAATTGATCGCCTACAAAGTGCTGAGGAAACTATATTATAGACAACACACACACTCACACATAAACACACACACACACACGTACACACACGTATATACACACACACACACCGTACACACACACACACACACACACACGTATGCACATACACACACAACACACACACACACACGTATGCACATACACACACAACACACAGACAAGTATATTAATTTATTTTAGATATACCTATACTACCTGATTTAAGCCATACATATATATATATATATATATTGCAATATACCTGCATATATAATACAATAAAAAGTTAAATTAATACTCACCCCAAACTGCCGCCGCACCATTGTTCTCCTTTGCTTCCTGCTATTTTTGTTAGTCCAGCTATTTTTCATTTTTGCTTTATTAATTATTTCTTTGTTAGATATTAAGTAGACAGAAACTCACATGATTATTATTATTATTGTTTATATTAATTTTAGATATAAGTGCATAACGTTGGTTTAATTTACTTGTCATAATTTTCCTTCTATTATTATTAACCGTTTGCTGTATGTGTACTTATTATTATTTAATTTTTGCGTAGATTTTTTTTTTTTTTTTACCTATGTTTTTGTTTCTGTTGTTAGCCTACTTTATTGTTGCCTTGTGCCTTGTGCCTTGTAATTTACCTACGCATGTCATCATCGTCCGAACTATGCGACAAAACGAGCACACTGAAAATCAGCGCTGCAGAGCTTAACCGCTGCGGCACATGCTGAGTGTGTTGCGTTTTTCGCCTAGACTGCAACGCGATGAATTGTTGCTCATGTGTTTGATTTTTTTTGTTTTTTTTTTATTTATTATGTATGCTGCGTTGTAGTTTGAGCGAAATAAATTTCATTTTCATTTCATTTTCATTTTCATTTTCATTTATTGATTATAATGGCATCGTAAGTTCTGGTATTGGATTTTAAGCTCTTTTTATCATAGAAAACTTGCTCTCTCTTAAGCCCACATAAGTCCACAGCTGGACATAGACTTCTCCCAAGGTAAAAAATGTTTGAATTTGACTAAATCAAAGTAAATTACTACACAATAAAGTTATTATTTGTGAAGTACGTAGAATCACTCTTGCGCCGTGCCAATTTAATCTTATTTGCGCCGGCTGGCGCGTGTGCTTATAAACGTCTGAATATTGTTTCATTTGCGCCACTTACGAGCACGTTAGTGTGACAATTGTGAGCACTTGTCAAGCTCAGTTTTTAACACGATTAAATCAGACCCCATGATAGTTAAAAACATTTTAATTTTTAACATTTCATGGTAAATGACACGCTCGAAGTATTCAGTAACTTAAATAACTTCAATAGCGTGTATTGGAATATGCTAATTACAATTTCTTGGCAAGCGATAGTATATAGTATTTACCATGTAGTCTTCACTTGTACGTCAAAAAGTCAGTTCCAGTAATGTTCAAATTGAACTTTTTTTTATACCATAGACTGACAAACATGCATACGGGCTACCTAATGGTATGTGGTAACCGTCGCCTATGCCATCTGACACAGGTACGTAGCCGGCCACTCTATGCCGTAGCACAAAGTAGATATTAGGTACAGAGATTAAGCTTCTTAAGAACATGCAAAATTGTTACCTATTTTGGTAGGGTTGTCACAACAGGTTAAGAGAAATTAAAGAAATCATTTGTTAAATAGTTTTATTATTCAGAATATAAAAAGAATACTACAATAAGAACCAATACAGAATAGAAAATAGAAAATAACATACTTTACAAATTTCTTACTCTAATAATTTTATTTTTATAATTTTTATTTTTTAATATTTTATTACCTACAGATAACAAACAGGACAACGCAGCACAATCAGTGCTTGAAAAACACAAATAAACAGATGCTATCTGGTAGCATATTCTTAAAACCCCTCAACATTAAGGATGTAAATAATATTATCTCGTCGTTAAATAACACCAGCGCAGAAGGTATAGATGAAGTATCTACGAAAATTATTAAAGCTGCTAAAGACGAACTAGCACCTATACTAGTACATCTGATAAATTCATCATTCGAAAATGGATGGTTTCCAACACCGCTTAAACTTTCCATAGTCAAGCCACTACATAAAAAAGGCAGCAAAGAAGATCCAAGTAACTACCGTCCTATAACCCTTATACCAATTCTGTCAAAGATCTTTGAGAAGGCAATGAATCTTAGATTGATAGAATACTTTAAAAAGTTTAACATCCTAAAACACGAACAGTATGGATTCCAAAAGCATAAATCCACTACTAACGCATGTTACAGCTTAATAAGCACAATTGTAGATTTGGTCGATAGTCACCATTTGCCAGTCGTCGTATTCTTTGACATGAGCAAAGCATTCGACTTTGTTTCACATACCTTACTGCTGCAAAAACTAGACAATTATGGAATTCGAGGACCTGCACATAAATGGTTACAAAGTTATTTAAGTGATCGCAAGCAATGTGTCGATATACAGCATGTCAACAAAAATGCTGAAATAATAACACATAGATCCATATTCAAGACAAACAAATATGGCGTACCGCAGGGCAGTGTGCTTGGACCACTGTTATTCCTATTATACATTAACGACCTCCCTGACATTATTACAGACAAATGTATTCTATTCGCGGATGACATCTCAATTATAATGAACAATAACATTGAATCGGACATAAATATTACCATTGACAAAGTTATAAACTGGCTGAACAATAATAATCTGAATGTAAACATAAACAAAACCAATTTTATCCAATTCCGTAATAGGAATAAAAAAATTCAAAAAGTAAAGCTGCAATATAATAAACAATACATAAATGAAGCAGAAAAAGTCAACTTTTTAGGTATTTTAATTGACAATAGATGCACCTGGAAGGCTCACGTAGATAAAGTATGCAGCAAAACAAACAGATTTATCTATGTTCTAAACCAATTACGTAAGAGAGCTTCATCTAATACTGTAATAACAGCATATCATGCATATGTAGGATCTGCCCTTAGATACGGGCTCATAATATGGGGAAATTCAAGCGAAATTAACAGGGCATTTCTTGCACAGAAAAAATGTGTTCGGGCTATCAGAGGGATGACTTGTACAGACTCATGTAAACCCTTATTCAAAACCTTAGGAATCCTGACACTACCTTGCATGTACATCTTCGAACTTGTATTATATGTCAAGCTAAATCCCACGCTATTTAAAAAAGCAAGTGATATATATGAACGGAATACCAGAAACCCAAATAGGCTAGTATACGGAAAATGCCCAAACACAGAGCATTTAAAAAAAAACTGCAAAGGTATGTGCATTCAAGTATATAATGCAATACCACAAGACATCACAAGTCTCCCGGAAAGGCCTCTCAGAAAAAGACTTAAACATTGGTTACTAGAAAAATCATACTATTCAGTAAAAGAACTTTTGAGAGACAAAAACTGACTTATAGTTATGAAATTATGACATCATTTTGAATGTATTATTTGAATCTTTATTGTGGAAAGTGACTGTAATTGTATCATTCTCTTAGATAAAATCGAATTGCATTGTATGACATGAATGTAATAATAATATTTTAAATTTTTTTCTTAATTAATTAATGACAGATACTATTAACTTATTAACTTGACATCTATGTATATTTGCATGCCACAGAGTGGTTAAAATTGATGGAATTTGTTAAATTTAAGAACTTTACTGTACCAATTTTAGTGCAAATAAATGAATTTGAATTTGAATTTGAATTATTTATTTTTATGGTATGGAAAATTCTAAATCTAATATATAGTTTTTTCAAGTAATGTATCAGGAAACACTCACATGGCATATCAAATCCTAGCTGCAGCGTCAGGTTATAATCTATCATATTATTGTACTGTCACCGAAGTTACGCAGGAAAAATTTCAGTTCAATAAGACATCTGGATGTGGTTCAAATCTCACTTGCAATACTTAAATTTAAAACACATAGTACGTACCAACCCACCCACATACCTACAAATGCTTAGTAAAAGCTTGTAATAATAATAAAAAGGTAAAAACACACCGTGTAGTACACATTTCTTATTAAAAAAAGGATAATTCCGTAAAATAAAGGTACTTACTTGAAAAAGTAATAATCAAATATTTACTTACCTATTGCACTCCTTGGGATAGTTAAAGTGTGGTTAAAGTATGATATATTTTTATTTTTTCTAGCATTATTCATACACACAGTACAATATACAACCAATTATTAATACCACGTTTTTATATTAGACCAGCTGACCCGGCAAACGTTGTTTTGCCATATAAATAATTTTTAGTTGATCGTAGAGGGTTGAAAATTCAGGGTTGTATGTATTTTCTAATGTTGTATCATAAAAAAATACAAAAATAAAAATTTGTCTAAAAATAAAAATAAAAAATTAGGGATGGACTACCCTTAACATTTAGGGGGATGAAAAATAGATGTTAGTTGATTCTCAGACCTACTGAATACGCATATAAAATTTGGTAAAAATCGGTAAAGCCGTTTCGGAGGAGTACTGCAACAAACATTGTGACACGGAAATTTTATATATAAGACTAGCTGACCCGGCAAACGTTGTTTTGCCATATAAATAATTTTTACTGAATATTTTGGGAGAACTTCATGTAAGTGTGTGGACTACAACTACCCCTACCAATACCCCTACCACTACCCCTACCACTATTACAACCACTACCCCTACCACTACCCCTACCACTACCCCTACCACTACCACTACGACTACCATTACTTATAATCGAAAACGTTCAATAAAAGTAGGAAATTATTAAAAATAAAAATCGCGATGGAAAAATAGGGGTTGATCGTAGAGGGTTGAAAATTCAGGGTTGTATGTATTTTCTAATGCTGTATCATAAAAAAAAAATTATCTAAAAATTTAAAAAAAAAATTTGGGGTGGACTACCCTTAACATTTAGGGGGATGAAAAATAGATGTTAGTCGATTCTCAGACCTACTGAATACGCATATAAAATTTGGTAAAAATTGGTAAGGCCGTTTCGGAGGAGTACTGCAACAAACAACACATTGTGACATGGAAATTTTATATATTAGATTTATATCTATATCTTTATCTTATATCCATACTAATATTATAAATGCGAAAGTGTGTTTGTTTGTTTGTTTATTTGTTTGTTTGTCCGGCTTTCACGTCGCAAGGAAGCTATTATGTATATGGTATTGTTTTTGTGTGTCGACATAGTGAGGAGGGTGGAGAGTGACGTAGGCTACTTTTTACCGCGGTAAAACATCCCCATGGGAAGATATCGATGTTTTGTTATTTGATAGATATTTAGTTCCGAATGTTATTAATAGATGGCGTTAGTAAAATTCATTTTCAAGTTCTGAATCACGTATATGATACACAAGTCATTGTTAATTCCCTTTGACCACGCGGGCGTAGCCCCGGGTAAAAGCTAGTCTATTATAATAGAGTATATATATTTATACTTATACTTATACTTATACTTGTACTTGTACTTGTACTTGTACCTGTACTTGTCCTTGTCCTTGTCCTTGTACTTGTACTTGTCCTTGTCCTTGTCCTTGTCCTTGTACTTGTACTTGTACTTGTACTTGTCCTTGTCCTTGTCCTTGTCCTTGTCCTTGTCCTTGTCCTTGTCCTTGTCCTTGTCCTAGTCCTTGTCCTTGTCCTTGTCCTTGTCCTTGTCCTTGTCCTTGTCCTTGTCCTTGTACTTGTACTTGTACTTGTACTTGTACTTGTCCTTGTCCTTGTCCTTGTCCTTGTCCTTGTACTTGTCCTTGTCCTTGTACTTGTACTTGTACTTGTACTTGTACTTGTACTTGTCCTTGTCCTTGTCCTTGTCCTTGTCCTTGTCCTTGTCCTTGTCCTTGTCCTTGTCCTTGTCCTTGTCCTTGTCCTTGTCCTTGTCCTTGTCCTTGTCCTTGTACTTGTCCTTGTCCTTGTCCTTGTCCTTGTCCTTGTCCTTGTCCTTGTCCTTGTCCTTGTCCTTGTCCTTGTCCTTGTCCTTGTACTTGTACTTGTCCTTGTCCTTGTCCTTGTCCTTGTCCTTGTACTTGTACTTGTCCTTGTCCTTGTACTTGTACTTGTACTTGTACTTGTCCTTGTCCTTGTCCTTGTCCTTGTCCTTGTCCTTGTCCTTGTCCTTGTCCTTGTCCTTGTCCTTGTCCTTGTCCTTGTACTTGTACTTGTACTTGTCCTTGTCCTTGTCCTTGTACTTGTACTTGTACTTGTACTTGTACTTGTACTTGTACTTGTACTTGTACTTGTACTTGTACTTGTACTTGTACTTGTACTTGTCCTTGTCCTTGTCCTTGTACTTGTACTTGTACTTGTACTTGTACTTGTACTTGTACTTGTACTTGTACTTATACTTATACAAACTTATATTTATTTTTATATTTATATCTAGTGGACGTCCGCAGCTTCGCTCGCGTTACACATTCACTAACTTCAAAAACGGCAAAGCTTCATACTAACTTTGCACCCCCGTTTTACCCCCTTAGGGGATGAATTTTCAAATTTTTCTCGCCGTAAAAACCATCCTTGAACTTCAACGAACATTTAAAAAAAAGAATTGGCCAAATTGGTCCAGGCGTTGTTGAGTTATGCGCTTACCAACACATTTTGCGATTCATTTTTATTATATAGATATTCAAACTTGCAACTAACAAAACCAACAATGTGCGTAGCGATTACCCTGCGATTTTCAACTTGATGTGACAGCGTCAACCGGTTTTTTCCAGTCTCGCCGCGTACGCGACAAGCGGCCAGTGGCCACACATAGATGTCCCGCGTGCTTGTAGGAGTGCAACCGATTTGCACGTTCCTATGAAGCTTAATCTCTGTACCTAATATCTACTTTGTGGCCGTAGCCCGATGGCTCAGTTGGAAGCTCATTCCAAAGACTTGTTCGCCGTAAAAAGCACAGTGAGTAGCGCACAGTGGTTGTAGTCGACGCGGTGTAGATGAAACTTATAACTCCGGCAAGAAGCGCAATAGTTGATGGTATCAGGTTATGAAGTTCCTCAGAAAGTTTTTTGTAATTAAATATCTAATCATTATCTTCCCTCATTACAGTCCTCAGCAACATAAAATCTAGTAAATAATAGGGTTTATTTTACGAATCATTCGATCCCTCAATGCTTAACTCAACATAATTATCTAAAGCTCAATTAATTTGTTCGTGAATTGCATTGAATCAACGACATGATTGTCTATTCCAAATTGATTCCTCAAGTACCCGCTGACATGCTTTCACCGCCGCGGCGACCAATCAACCAATTACAAACGAGAGGATTTAGTCCATTAGCTCGTTGAAGGAAATTAACAATTGCTTGAACTCCAAATAACTCGTCAAGCTAATTCCCTCACGTCAGTTATCATTTGTCTTGGCAAGCGGGGTGACCGGTGTTGTGAAATGTTGTCATTGATGTCATGAGACATTATTAATCTATGGTATTTTTAATAAGAAGATTGTTGTAAACAAGAATGTGATATGGATCGATATCTTCATAGCTTCATAAATATATTTCTATTCAGGGTAGCCAATAACCTCTAGATCCATATTGGAGCAGCGTGGAGTAGAACGCTTCAGGAATTTTCAGCTGTGAGAATTCCTGGAGCATCCCTAAATTGTGCTGCTTACTTACCTTTTTAGCATGCAATAAACAATTTGTATACATACACTGATAATAATAAATAATAAATAAAAAAGCCTTTATTTCCATTTCCCTCTTACAGTTGTAATGTTAGTATTTTGTTAGTAGTATATTTATTTATTTACATATTTACTTAATGTCTATTTGTTAGTAATGTTAGTTTAAAATATACTTATATACATACACTGAAGAAGTAGCAAATTATGAATAAAATTGATCATCATCAACAGGATGCTAGAAACACACCAGTTATGCATACTTAACTAATTTAGCGAGCAGTTCAGCAGATGACGAATAACGTGTTAAATAGCAAGATTGCTTCAAGGCCAAGTGCGAGCGACGATAAGCCTGTGATGGACATGCGGACGCAGTTTCTAACATCCTCCCGATACTGATGCAAGGAATATTGCTTGAAGTGATAAGGTTTATGCATGTTGAATTATTAGCGATGTCAAACTGTATAAACTTATTTAGTAATATTAGCTATCAAACTCACTCCATTTCCTTTGTAAAGTGACACTGTACTCGTAATTGAACGATTTTGTCTTATTCATTTATTTATTTATCTTTATTGAACAACATATTATAAAAGCTACAGGGTACAAATGGCAAACGTCATGCATAAAGCATTCTCTACCAGTCAACCTTTGGGCTAACGACATAGTGTCTTCTCGGATGAGCGGGGTACCTACCCAATTGTGTTTTCCTAATACAGGGACTAACCAATAAAGCATTTTTCATTTTCATTAGCTATCAAACTCACTTGTCAACTCCTTCGTAAAAGTGACACAGTACTTCAACAATTTTGATTTTGATCGAAATCTTGGCTCGGAAAGCCATATTGCTGTATGCTTATTGTTGGTAATGCCCGTAATTTTGCATTGCAAATCAGATGGTAAAGTTTCAATGGCTCCATAAATTTATAAATTAAAGAAGACTCCGTATTAAAAAAACATCCCACTACTATGAAAAGATGATTAAAGAACCATCGTGTGTTTTAGACTTCATTAATGTTGTAATAAAGTTAAGCTGAATTAAAATAACCCTTGGCATACAGGAATTTCAACTCATTAGCGGCAACCCAGGTATGTTTTACAGCTTTTACTGCGTTTATTTTATTTCATGTAACATTATAGTAAATAACTGACGTTAAACCTACTTTATGGTCACCTTACAATTACATTCTCCTGGCATGTACGAACAAATTGAATGTCGCATATTTGAAGTATTCAAAGAATAGTATACCTTATAATGAAGTTCAATAGAGTTTAAAATTAATCAAACTGTCTAAGAACTAGCCGATTCGATGTTAGCTTAAATGTTGAGAGAAACTACATCCTGTTTTACTTCGAGTAATTTGACTATTCCTAAAATGGTGTGCGTCGAATGAATAAGTACTCGTATCTAGATATATTTCTATAGATATTCCAAATACGTGTCCATAACACATGTACAGCAATGGTCAAGCTCAAGGTCGACATTAAACTTTGCACTGACGATGTTGACTTAAATAGATTTGAAAAGAACAATAATGGTAACAACTTAGTTGGTAGAGCCTATATGGAACCGAGTACGTTCTATCACTACTACTTGTACTATTATGTATTCTGTGGTTCTATTAAGAGTTCGCCCGGGACAGAACCACCGCCCGCCACGGGTATCCAGTACCATTTACCAGTTCTTTTTATTTGTAGTAATTGTTCTTAAAGCAATTGTGTTATCCAGTTACCACGTTTAGTTGGCGACCACCTTAGTCCTCAAGGGTAGAAACGCACCTGTGACTGACTTTGAAATAGACTCTTACTAACAATTACTAATTGGACTATTACTTACATCAACTAACAGGACCAACTGTCCCTAATAATAGTCCCTGTCCCAGTTCTCTTATCCACTTGAGTCAAGTTCAAAGTCAGCAGTTGTGTTGGGCGCCAGCGGATAGGTGGTGCTGCAAGCTCGTTTGCTATCTTATATCCATAAAAATACAAATAATTCGCATTATATATTTATACCTCTTACTTTCGAAGATTAAAAAAACATATAGTTTTAAAAGAAAAATCTTTTTGAAAACGTGTCTACATTTTTTTTATATAAAAATCGACCTCAAAACTTTGATTTCGAATTTGGAATTGGACCCGTCTGTTGAAAAACAACACAAAACAAAATGACTCCATAGGACGTCGACAGTCCAGACTTATTACAGAGAGTGGCACTCGTACATTCGAACGAATTCCCGCTCTCTCTATATCTTACCAACTTCGAGCGTTGCCACTTTTTTCCCTGCACCGAGGCTATCTGCATATTTCATAGCAAAGTTGAAAATGCCCCCGCTAACGTTATTGTTGTTACTTGTTTGATATTCTAATTTTAAAAGCATAGTTAGGATTGTTTTGTCTTTGTGTATAGCAAGTCTTTTGCTGTTTCATTTGCATTGCATGTCTACGATAGATATGCATTGTTTAATTTTCACAACAACTTTTTCGTTGGTTTTAAATATAATATCTTTTCACCCGACTGCGCCAAAAGGTGGGTTATGTTTTTCGAGTGTATGTATGTATGTATGTATATTTCTTTGACACGCTCTGTAGCCAGCTTGGCTTGTTGGATTTTAGCTTAAGAGGTGTCGGCAGATTCGTCTCAATTGTGAGAGTGACACTGGTTATATCAAAATTATAAAAGTTAACATGGATGATTTTTGGTGCCATATAATTCTTCTAAATGTAATTTTTTTTTCAAAACTTATCGGGTGGTGTATCATAATAAAGGGTTTCATCAAGAGCTTGTTATGAGCAGTTAATGTAATGTAATGTTGTTGCTGAAAACTATTTGAAAAATTAATATTTTTTTTAATTTGTATGATCTTGGTTGACAGTGTTCACAAACACAGCCGGAGTCATCTTTCTATGACAAAATAAAAATCATAGTTAATGTATTTGATGCCTCCCACTGCGTTTGTGAACACTGCCAGTGACCATGATCATTTGAATAAAAAATAATTCCCAGGCCAGCTGGAAGACATTTTTTTTTGAATAAGCAGGACCTATGTACTAAATTACTATTAATTCTCGTATTTTGTTGTTTATAAATACATAAAAAAATCAACTTGTTTCTATCTTGTGAGTTCATTTATTAGGTAAGATTCGAGTTTTATTTATATTATTTTATTTTTGTACAAATAAACAACCAAACAAACTATCGTATGTATAACCCTATTAAGTAGACTTTCCGTACACAATATTGCACTGTACCTACTTGTCATACGATAAAGGACGTAGCTCTAACGAAACCGGCGGATTTCCATGTAAATGTTCGTCAAGATAAGTCAGAGGAGTGACGTGGGGCCTCATACCCTGGCTTATGCTCGATAACCCTTGCATGGTCAAGTTGATTGTACGGTCATCAGTCCTATCCTTCGGAACCTACGCACACTGCTGAGACAGACTGATTTATTTTTGATAGTGGACGCCCGCAGCTTCGCTCGCGTGGAATAAGAGATAACAATAGTTTCGTTTACATCTAGTAATATTATATAGTCTATGTCACTCAGTGAAGATGCAGCTTTCTAAAGGTGAAAGAATTTTTGAAATCGGTCCAGTAGTTTTTGTGTGAAAACATTACAAACAAATGTTTCCTCAAGGTTACCTCTTTATAATATTAGTAAAGACAAAAATCTGCATTAGGGTTAATTCTTCGCCGTTGTTTATTGAAATTTAAGGTTAGTAAACTCTTTATCAAGATTTACGTGAATAACAGCAGTTACAATGTTATTTTTTTCTTGGAATAAGATAGCAAACGAACATGCAGCACCACACATTTGCTGCTATCCATGACAACTGTGACAGACCGTGAACAGGAACTGCTTTGTTCAGGTGTATTTGAAGATTAATATGTCACTAACTTGTGTAAAAATATAGGTAACTGGAAACTACAATATTATTTCAAGATACCTATGTACTTATTTAAAGCTCAGAAAGTAGTTTAAGGATGTGGCTTTGAGTGATTTTATACCTGTTACTGCGTCTTTATCTTAATGGTATCATGAATAATTATAGTAGTTTTAGTTTTAATTGCCAACACTCAACTGCCTCAGCAATGAATGCATTTACTTACACAGACAAATTGTAAGACTGATTATATTAAATTTTCTAAGAATTCCAACCATCTAGAACCAACAGTGCGCATACAAGTGTTCCGGACAACCGACATGATCATAAGGTCACATGTATTATATAAAATAAGTATAAGTATAAGTATATATAAAACTCGACCTAACTGGAATCCAAATCAATCCGGATTCTCGTATAGGTACCTAATGCCCGGTTTACATTATTCCAGTCCAGTAAACCAGTAAATATGGACTGGATTGGAAATGGCTGGCGATATCGTCTTCTTATGATTTCAGTCATTTAAAAGCTGTCGAACAATCAAGACTCTCAGTGACAACGAATTTTATGTACAATTCTGTACCATTCTGCCAGCAATGGAATAGCACTGGATTGGCCGTCTACATGATTCAGTTGCGCTGGAATAGTCGCAATGAACTCATGACCGCTAATATATATATATATATATAATAAATATTAGCTATTATATATGTATATATAATTGTCATACAAATATTATGTAACTGAGACTTTTATTTTTGAAAAAATAAAAGTTATTATTATTATTAATCCAGTTAATTCACTGGATTGCTTACTAGATCAACCGTATTTCAGTGCTAGTTTACATTTTTCCACTTGCAATCCAATGAATTCGATCGCTGGACTGGAATCACAGTATACTGGAATAATGTAAACCATGCATAATGCGTCCGAGCTAAACAAAAAGTGCCTACGTAATGAGGGCAGGGATGAACCCTGTTTGCCATCCCTTTCAACCTCAGCATTTTGTATTGGTGTTATTTGAATCAGAATTGTTCAGGTTATGTTATGCCGCTCCAATTGTAGACTTGTATTTTGTATGTTAATTTATTTTATTACTATACATACTTATAACAAAATGTTATAATAAGTTCAGTTTTAAGTGAAAACGAACTATGCCCGTTTTATTCTATGTTTACCTACCAGTGAACCAAGACAAAGACGATCTGTAATATTTTTAAGGCGTAATAATTTAATGAATGCTTTTTATTGCTACTTTAAGTAATAATTATATAATAAAATAAAAAGAACTACTTTTTTAATAATATAAATGGATAAACAGACATACGGGCCACCTGATGGTAAGTGGTTACTGTAGTTAGTTTCTTAGCGTAAGCTAGCTTCTCTTGACGATTCAAACATTAAACACATTTCAGGGGTGTATGGAGACATGCAGTAATGCATACCTAGTTAAGTACTTCATGACTAAATGAATTTTGTAACTGTTTTGTTGATGAAAGGGAATTGAATGATACACAAACTGAATCAATGGAATTGGAAGATATGACGACTCAGCAGGCCTAATAAGTAAGCCATAATTTCCGACCGTCCCCTTCAATCACGATAGTTATCTTATTTTGGCAATGCTCGGCAAATTGCTTCTAATCTCTACTGGGTCTCCCTCCAATCCGGATATAAGGCCCTCATGTTATTATGTTCACCAATCTATAGGGAGAACCGATGCAGCGATTAGCGAATGCGCTCGCCCGACCGTACACAAGGCAGATAAGAGTTCGATAACACCTAATGCAGATGCCTACCATCCAATTCCCCGCTACCATTGGATCTTACTCAATTATAGCGAATAAACTAGCAACACATACATTGCGTCTCAGCTATAGATAAAAGGAATGTGTAAATTAACAAAAGCGGTAATGTGTTTCCGCTTTTAAAGAATTGTTGGACGGCGATGGTAAGATCGCGTGCGGTTCGACCGCGGGTATGCAAATTTTTGTACTGCGAGTAATTGTCTGCCTTCTTCTACTATACTGGTCTAATATCAGCAGGCAATAAAGAGTGCCTGAAGCTAAGTACTAATCGTATGCATTACATTTCCTAAAGATATTCTCATGACACGTTTCTTGAATAACTTTTATTTATTTGTCACTTGAGACTCAAACTGGTATTCTCACAGCAAATACCTTAGTCTTGAAAGTTAAACGTTAAATAGTTTCTTGTTTTTGGTGTTACGAACTGTTTGTAAAACGTAAAATCTTGTCGCTAATTTTTGTTATTTGTACGCGAAAGAACTGCGACGTGTAGAGATTTCAAAATGTCTAAAGTTTGCGTACTCTCTGTTTGTTGTTTGCTTAAGACATTTTGGGTTAAATGTCGTTTCTTGTAATTAGTAAAATTAAATTGGCTGAACTTATAAGTACACTATGTATTCTATACTTTTTTTTGTTATCAAGTTAAAATTTTTAATACTCCCTAAAAATATAGGCTTTCAATTTATGAAATTTACTCCATATAAAGCTTGACAGATCTAGTACTGTGTTATATCAAAATTTTAAAAGATTTTAGTTCAATTTTATTGCCATATTTCAAGCTATAAGCGAACTACTTTGCAAGTCGATGATGCAATTTTTTTCATTACCTATTCTCTATTACTACCAGGAAAATTTGAAACGAGAAACAATAATAAAATCCATGAAATGTAGGGCAAGAGTTGAATGGGATAATGAGTGAAACCATTTGAGGTGAGTCGAGGGATGCTCTACTCACCTCAAATGACTCAAATGACTTGTCTCATTGCGAGCTAGTACTTACCTATAAGTAGGTACGAATTACTGCGAGGTCAATTAAATAGAAACTTATTTCTTGAACTTTCAGAATACACCTACGGAATCCGGTGATAAGTACAGTATGAGTTAATTATTTACCGCAGTAACAATTAAAGTTGTTTCTCATGCAAGTAAGATAGTAGGTATAGTTAAGGAAAATAAAATTATTCTATAAAAGTATCAAAAGTCAAGAAGGATATTGATTTTGTTAGTATTAATCTAGGGTGAGCTTAATTCGTAGCGTCCATAGGCTCGCGTCAAATCAATGTGATCGACAGAGTTAAGCAACGTTGGGCGCCGTCGATTTGTGGATGGGTGACCACAGAACAGATAGGTTGGGTGACCGCTAGGCAAAATATCATGGGCGCTTCGGAGGGCACGTTAAGCCGTCGGTCCCGGGTTTTTTTCAATGGTGAAAACAATCGCCTTGTCGAAGGCCTTCGGTTGGCTTGAGAACATTCGACACTGGCTTCGCCACTAACCTCCCACCGATCCACATGCTCTAGACCTCCCGTATATATGTATGTGGGAAAGACCCGTGCCCAGCAGTGGGTCTATGGGTTGCAACACACTTAATTCGATTTCAATAAAACAAACGACACACAACACCACGTCACTGCAACAAGTCCCTTATAAAGAGTGAAACATCCTTAGTTTAAAGCCATACAATGTGCATTATAAAACAATGGTGAAGTATTATTGTTCAACAGTTTGTTATTATTTTTAACGAATAAACTGAGGTCTTTGTTACAGCATCATTTCGGTTCGGAGCAAGGAGTAAGCGACTATCATCCATGTTCGATTAAGTCGATCGACTTTTGTAACGCATTTAGATGCAGCCTTTTCTTTGATTAGTACGAGACGTGCCTAAGCGACGATTAGGTATACTTATTAATATAATTTTATTTATAGTTACGTGAAAATATTTGTATCACTTTATATTGACTTAAATTTGCATATTTAATCAAAACTCTAACCAACTTTTGTTGATAATCAATTGAGAATATCCAGTAGGTATGTTACATTGACTAAAATAATTTATTAATAATTAATTTAATTTAAATTTAATTTTAATTTAATTTGTTTATAAAATAAAATAAATATACATAGTTGTTGGAGGTTGAAAAAACGCTCTGCTTCTATCAACCAGGCTGTCTTTCAAATCTTTGTTATAGCGAATTTCATTGTTAACCATTCAATGGTCGCAGTTTTTTTTTCAATCGTTTCATCGCAAGTGTTGAATGTTATGAATGATTTATTTCCAGCTTTGTGTCCCGATTGGAGTGTGTGGTTTTATTGACTGCCGGCTCTTAATTAAAATAGTGTATATGGTCTGTCACAATGTTTTTGGTTAATTCTCGATCATGTCAGTGTAGGAGAGAGATTTATGGATTATATTTGTTAAGTAAAAAGTTCATTGCTACTTTATACTTTAAAAAGTTTTAAGAGAATCTATGAGGAATAGTTGAATCAAATATAACTGACATCTTGTTTATGGGTAAATTATAATGTTCGTGAAATGTGAAGTAGAATAGAATAGAAAAAAATTATGTTGACAAGTTACATAGAATTGCAAAAAAAATACATTAACCTTAAAATAAATTTAAACCTATAGTAGTACTTAATTAACGTATTTAAAGTAATTACTAAACAATTTACAAAAAGGGAATAGATACTTTCCTGGTTGTGATATTAAATATTTTAATAGATTCAATTTTTAGTCAATAGTTATTAGTAGGTTATAAAGATGATGAACTTGAAAGATTGTTACATAACAAATATTATTAAAGGCACACCTTGCTCTAGTAAATTGCTCCTGTATGTAAATTAACATAAAATCGACATCCAATCAATACAGTTGATTACTAATTCCACCACGTGGCTTCGTAAAAAATAGCACAGTAATCTCTAGCTCATTACACGTAAGGGGCTTACGTTGATCGATGCAAGTGATCCCATGAGGGATAGGGTAACCATGATATTAGGTGTGTTGAGGATCAACGAGCTCTAGTATTATAACATTAGTGGACGCCCGCAGCTTCGCTCGCGTAGAATTAGACCCATTAACGACGTCTGCCCGCGTTCGGGTTGCCCGCTTGACTTCAAAAACGGCAGTTTCATACTAACTTTGGAACCCCGTGTTACCCCCTTAGGGGGTGAATTTTCAAAAATCCTTTCTTAGTGCTCCCCTTCGTTATAAAAGGAACCCCTGTGCAAAATTAGGCCCTGCGTTGATATGTCAGTCAGTCAGTCAGCTTCTCCCTATATATATACACATAGATAACATGACGCCTGTATCTTCCCTAAAGGGTAGGCCAAAGTGTGTATACTTTTCACTAGTTACATTTAGCTCCCATGCATTTTGTTCTAGTATTATTACAATGTGAAACCCGTTACTGGGATTCCATTTTTCAGGGAGGTGTCAGATTTTATTATCAACCAGGCATTAGGTATTGAGTTTGTCCTTGTAAATTAATTAATTTATTCAATTAATTAATTAGTAATTAAAATACTACATACCCATAATTACAAATGTAGCTTGTTTTTTGTACATTACTGAAAAAGGGCAGGGGGAAAATTTCAGTTAAAATGAGTCAGTGGGTAAGAAGAAGAAAAGGAGAAGGATATATTATAAATAAATTACATCTTTTTTTATAAAATAATTGTTTCTTATTTCGCAAACATAAATATAAATACAATGGTGTCCTTTACCTATAAATTAACTGTAACTTAGCAATAAACATTATTAATTCTATGTTACAGCGACCACTAAACAAAAAAGTCTACATTCAGACTCCTTACAGTTGTTCAAACTGTAATTTTAATTTCCTGTGTATGTGGTGTTGTTTTTCCGATTATTAAAAATTATCTACATGTCCGTCAAATCACCATTCCCATAGTCACAGTGCAGTAAGACTATTATCACGTTACTAATCGATTCGAACCCCACCATTGTTCGGGTCTATCCGTTCAACCGTTTTATTTTATTGTGCTTTACTAACACACACATTTCATTTTGACCCTATCGTTAACTACTTTGGACAAATTATTATTTGCTTTTTAAATTACTTATGTTGGTAGAAATTTGAGTTCTCTTGCAAGGGCATAAAAATTAAGAATATTTTTTTCAAATGCATCTGTAGGAAATGCGAAATTATTAACAAATTCCTCACTGCGCTACTTATCACTTTTATTACAGTTAAAATAAGAATGTTTTTAGAGTGATGTTACGATCATAATTTTATGGTAATCCTAAAATTATTCATAGAATTAGGGAGTCTATTAAATTTGATAGAGTAATATTCTGTAAATTTAAAAAAATGGAATCATCTTTTATAGCTGGCTATATTACATTCCCACGACTAATGTTTATTGGAAATGGTATTTTATCTTTATGAGATTCGATACAATAGTAAAGCCATAAATATTTACATTCGTATTTATATTCAACTTCACTACTAATAAATATTTTGATACGTAATTTTTGTTTTAGTGGTAACAATTTGTTTATATTGTTTTAGCTTACATATACCTATAGATGCTTTAGATTAGATCTTACTTTCATAATAGTGTTCGCAAATGACACTTCACGTCAACGTCAACAGACGTTGACGTGAAACTAAGCAAAAAGTGCACAAATTTAATCAGTTTTAGTGACTCACTTTCCTCATTTCATATGTTTCACCCAACGCTTCTAACATATATTCAACGTCAACAGACGTTGACGTGAAACTAAGCAAAAAGTGCACAAATTTAATCAGTTTTAGTGACTCACTTTCCTCATTTCATATGTTTCACCCAACGCTTCTAACATATATTCAACGTCAACAGACGTTGACGTGAAACTAAGCAAAAAGTGCACAAATTTAATCAGTTTTAGTGACTCACTTTCTTCATTTCATATGTTTCACCCAACGCTTCTAACATATATTTATTACATTTCATATGGCCTGGAGGCTAAATCCAGTCACAAGACTGAGCGTATCTGCATTCTATACCACCCAAAAGTCTATTTAATGCGTCTCCGCCAATAAATAATCATACCAATTAACTACACTCGATTCAAAAAACGCACCAATCGTTAATAAAGACCACCCGAAGCGATTTTTACTATTAGCGGGATTATTTTTATTTCAATAAAGGCGAGGACGTCATCAGCAGATGAGAAAAAATATCGGGAGTGAGAAAATGGTTCTAACTGCACTGGTTCCGTATGGTGTCAGATTTTTTTAAAAATCATCATATACCTACTACCTATTGAATAATATTCATATTAATAATGAATATCAGCGTAATAAAATGTATTTATTATAGCAAAACTAATTTTTTCTCTTGTTTGTTGGGTTTAAATTGATAAGTAGTAAGTACACTAGTACCTACTTATCAATTTAAACTCAATATTGAAACAAAATTTATAACAAAATATTTCTTGTAGGTAGCACAAGAAATATTATATCTTAGTGGAAGACTTCGTTGGTGAATTGTCATATATTTAAATAAATTAAAGGTATGATGTGCTTTAATAGTTAGTAGTTCAGTAACAAAGTAGTAATAATAACGAACTATGGATATGGTTGTTATATGAATCTGGTGAGGTAACTAAAACCAAATTAAATACACTAAGGCTTATGTATGACAATTTTAGGGCCACCAACAAGCCAGCCAGAGCAACCCACGCTTATGCTGGAGCTCAGAGTTTTATAATCTGGATAGAAAAGAGTTTTGTTATTTCTTCGCTGATCCCTAAAAAACCGCCAATAATAAAATTATCGGGGAACCGCCGGGCTATTAAACGCAGACTGCCCGTGAAATATATGGATAGTCCCACCGACAGCAGCGTCGGGACTCGCGGACCCGATCAGCGGAAAATCATTTGTTGACTATGAGTTATAATAAAAAACACAACGCCGATTTCACTGGATCGCATAGTCATCATATCATATATATCATATCGCATAGTCATCAGCTGGTGGAGTGTGGTCTGTTCCATTTCTTGAGGAATTGAGATGAGTCACCAAGCGTAGGTAGATAATATCTTAAACGAAATGGTCCTTATTCAAATAACGGAGGAAATTATAATGTTTTGTAAAATCCTGTCGTAATGCGTAAATGTATAAAATTTTCTATTTTTAAGTTTAAAAAAAATAGGTCAGTGATTGTTTTGAGTTTTTTTGGTGATGGACAATAAAACGGTATATAAAATATGAAAACTTGAAAATGATATTATTATTAATAATACGAATATAAAAGAATAGAACAATGTCTAAGAACTCACAGAGATTGGAATATGAACTATTGATAATAATTTGTAAGCACTTAGACTAAACTTGGACTAAGGTTTGTACTTGTAAATTGTACCTACTAAGTAGGTACTGTCGTAGTATCGTATCGTTCAAAATATACTCAACGCTTCGCTAAAGCACCAAGCGCGTCGCCTTATCGATAGAACAGCAATATTTATGCTTACTTTATATGGAAACCCCAGAATATTCTGTGGAGGAATTTCAGGCTTAGTCTTAATTTTTTTACACGAAAATGCTTTTGATTTGGCTCGAAAAGGATTTTCATGATTAAATTATGAGGCTTCTTGAAATCAAGATGGACATGAGATTAATGTTGATGCTGACAATATTATAGAGTCACAGAAAATAAAACAAATTAAAGAATCAGAATTACAAAACTTATTTCACTGGGGTAGGTAATACCTCAAGTGCTTTAAATTTATTAATGTTATGTTGTCTGACTACATATTAGGTATGTTGTCAGACTCTAGCTTAATTCCAAGAAATTATACCGTAGCCACACCGTGACTGCTGTCCATTTGAATAAAACAGTTTCAGGTAACTTTAACATCGTTACACAATTTAAACTAAAACTACTCCACTTATTTTTAGGAATTATCAGATTTTTGTCCGTTTGAAAAACTGCAAGAGAAGTTTGAAATTCGAGAATTAATGGCCGTCTGGAGATATTCACATCCCAAAATGGAAGGGACTTGTCTTACCCTTGTGTGCTGCTAGTATTAGCGACGAAAATTTAAGTACAAAAAAAATATTTCTTGCACCTATAAGTTAGCAAATGAGCATGCTGAACAACTTATCCACTGCCAAGGATACTAATGATAAGTGATAACTGTGACTGTGTCCAGTTAGTGAAGGATGAGGTACTAGTAATATTAGTCTGTCAGTCCGTAAGTAGGTCAGACGACTTTAAGAGTAGGAATAGTAAGTAACAATAAAATTAGTCTTATTAATTCGTGTTAGTATTATTCCTGTTTATTCCACCGAAATTCTATTTGTCTACTCGTTTGATCATATTATTTTCAGTAGGTACGTACATATACTATGTCTAGTCTAAGGACTGAAAATAGGGTTAATACGTTTCATTCTCAAATTGAAAACCATTACCTTATAAAAATAATTATTTATTTTCTGGGAATATTTTATGCGTCTACCTGTTGCCGTTATCAATATCGAGCAAACCCAAGCAAAAAAATCATATTTGTTGTATGAGCCCTCTTAAATTATATTATTATAATTATAGCGGCAGCAGAAATTCATCATCTGTGAAAATTTCAAGTGTTTTACTATTACGGTTCATGAGATACATCCTGGTGATAGGCGGACAGACGGACATCGGAGCCTTATTAATAGGGTCCCGTTGTACCTTTTGGGTACGTATCCCTCAAAAACTAAGTTTTAGGTGTAAATTTCTTAATGTTTTCTAACATCTCTTATATCCAACCAGAGTGAGACAAAATTAATGTGTCCCGTCTTAAATTAGTGAGAAAGTATTTTTCACGCGCTTTGATATCTATTTGTTAAGATGTGTTTCTAATTAAGATAAATGCCACTTCGGCTATCACTGTGAGTATTTATATTTAGATTTTATGGCTTGTTAGCATTAACGGTTGAAAATATAATATAGGTAAAAAAACTAGTGAAATCATGACCAAACGGTAAATAAATGGTCACTTACGCCGTCACATAAGTATGAACTGTACCTTGTACTTGACAAATGGGATACAAGCTTTCTTGAGATGAGACTCATCTGGTAGTATGAAGCCAGGTTAAAGCTGACTGACTGACTGACTGACTGACTGACATATCAACGCAGGGCCTAAAATTATGTTTAGAAACTTGAAATTTTGCACAGGAGTTCCTTTTATAACGTAGGGGAGCACTAAGAAAGGATTTTTTAAAATTCACCCCCTAAGCGGGTAAAACGGGGGTGCAAAGTTAGTGTGAAACTTTGCTGTTTTTGAAGCTAGTGAATGTCTAATCCCACGCGAGCGAAGCTGCGGGCGTCCACTAATTACTTATATACTATCTCAGTAGGAAAAATAAGTGAGTACAAAGCTCCTGCTCAAACAATGTGGGTCGCGCACAACTTTAACCACCCGTACTGGGTACCACCCACGAGTCCCAATCGAATGAAAAGTCTCCTTAGATTAATTAGAATGGAACCCCGGGCGACGTGTCGCGAGAACTGCAGTCCTTGATTCAAGTCACAGGCTGCGCGATTTTAAGAGGACTTCAGTCGACCGTTACTTTTGAAGAATAGGTTTTTACCAAAAATATTGCTGTCGCGCTGAGCCCAACCTTACCCCTTAGCGTGCGATAGAGAGAAGTGCATTCTCGAACTGATTTTACCTACGTAAAATTAAGAAAATCGTCCTTTCGTAATCCCCTGTTTCCTCCTCGAAATCTAGACCGATTTCAATATTTCTTTCAGTTAAAATGTAGAACAGGGTCTAAGCTATGCCCGTACGTTTTGCTTTTTTGGGATATATTAGTAATTACTAGTTTGCTTGATGTTTGAAAATGTATGTAAAAAAAGTCGATATTTTTGATTTTAAATGATTTTTTTTCTCTTCTATTAATCAAATTATGAAAAAAAACAAAACGTACAGGCATGGCAGAGGTACGTATAAATCGTATGGTATTTTTTTTTCTTCTGTTACTTCTTTATCCTACGAGGAAACAGGGGACTACGTTTGTATGGAAAAAGTGTCGACTTGTTCGCTTGTGATATCCTCTTAAGGAAATACAAAAATAAGATTTACATTTTATATTGATTTTGACCGTAGGTAGCTGCGTAATTAAATTAGCTTTTAATTAGCAGTAAAATTTTCTAAATCGGTCCATTAGTGTCCGAAATTAGAAAAGAATAGGATAGAAAATAATTTATTTAATTAATTATTTTAATAGATAAAAATTTATTATTTTCTATTCTATCCTTAGCAGATTTACTTAAATTACCCTTTATTCAATTACTAACTCATTCTCTTTATAATTTTAGTTATAGATTATATCAGCGGCGACTGCGGCTATTAAACTTCTCCCTCACTCGTAAGCGTGTAAGTAAGTAATAAGTAAGTTCATGGATGATTTTTTCAATTATAACTAACTTTGAACTTCCCGTTACTAAGTAAGAGAAAATAAAACTTTAGAGTATTATCTCTGATATAAAGTAAGAGGTGTATTAACCACGAAGCTACATACTCGTATAATCAGTTAACATTAACACAAGTTTCTTTATGTTGCGACTCTTTTTGGGGTCCCGGGACACATAAAGGAGCTCTAGTAGGGAGTGAAAGCGGTGACAGCCCAGTTACCGAACTCGCCTCTCACTCGAGCGGTCCGGGTTCAAACCCCAGTGGCACGCACCAATGACTTTTCTAAGTTATGTGCGATTTAAGAAATTAAATGTCACTTGTAACGGTGAAGGTCACATCGTGAGGAAACCTGCATGCCTGAGAGTTCTTCATAATGTTCTCGAAGGCATGTGAAGTCTGCCAATCTGCACTTGGCCAGCGTGGTGGTCTAAGGCAAATTCCCATTCTGAGAGGAGGCCCGTGCCCAACAGTGGGACAAAGAAAGGGTTGTGATGATGAAGCTACGAGTACATACTCGTATAATCAGATAACATTAACACAAGTTTATTTATGTTGCGACTCTTCATTTTGGGGTCCCGGAACATATAAAGCAGTTCTAGTAGAGAGTGCGATCAATTATCAAGTTTTCATGCTGTCATACGCACTGAGTTATCAAATTGCCCCACCCCCGACACCGCTTAGCAACTTTATAACGAGCTCATCACTGAAGTCTATTTACTGAGGTACCTACTATCGGCATTCGTTAGCTCTTAACTTTGTAGGCTCGAGTTGCTTGACAATGCGGGTCAATAGGGTAACGTGCAACTTCTGGAATGATCGATATAAAGGATTAGAATACACCGGGTACTACAATATCAGTCATAGTTAGGCTAAACGACTCTATTCAATATTGCTTTGCCCTTCGATTACCGACATTGCGTGAAGGTTAGTCATCTCAGTGACACGCAGTTTTTTTCATAACTTTTTTCATTTTTTAAACCTAGAGTTTTGCAATATGTTCTCAAGGTTATCAGGCAATCCACACTTGGCCCGTGGTGATCTAATGCCCCGAGATCAGCGCTCAACAGTTGGGACAGCGTTATGATGATGATGATAGTACCCACTGCATTCGTGGGTCTCTTAATATCTTTATCGGTTTCAAATTTATATTTTCCTTTTGACAAGAATGTACTACTATTTTCCATGGTAAATCAGCTTAAGCTGCAACCCATAGACGTCCCACTGCTGGGCACTGTGGGAGGTCTAGAGCATACTCCACCATGCGGATTGGTGGAGGGGTGTGAGTCAACTTAGTTTATCGTAATCGAACGATAACTGAATAAACAAAACTACAAGTCTATCCTAACATGCGCAAAAAGCTGAATAATCAACAACGCGTTTACTTTAACACAACTTTTCTAAAAAAAACTCGCCGAGCAAATTGTAAAACTCCATTGAATTCGTGACGTAAAATAATTCGAATGCAAATAAATTGACGCCCCCGCGTCGGATGCAGCGCAAAAATATCATTTCGCGCTCAAAATTGTCACGTCCGTCGGATTTGACGCGTGGCGGGCGGCACGTGGCGCGGGACGGGAGTGACGGGACACGGGACGCGCGGCGCTAACAAGCAATCGCCCTTTAGAACGCAGTGACGTGCCATACATACGCGCTTTGTGTTAGTACGAACGTTTTAATAAGGACCCGAAGCACTAATAGCA
Source organism: Carterocephalus palaemon (assembly GCA_944567765.1). Classification (NCBI taxonomy): domain Eukaryota; kingdom Metazoa; phylum Arthropoda; class Insecta; order Lepidoptera; family Hesperiidae; genus Carterocephalus; species Carterocephalus palaemon. The sequence continues at coordinate 2,922,649 of OX155643.1, read as the reverse complement.
AAAGGGGCAAATTGCGCTAAAATATGATTGTGAGTGTTATATTGAAACTCACAGCAGTTTTGATAGTGTTGGTCGCTAGAAAATTACACCTTGCAAATGTCTAACGTTTGCTTTTATAGTGAGTGTTAGATTGTACGACTCTCTGTTGCAGCTCAGCAGTGGCTACATTACTTCTTAGCATGAAATATACGACATTTTTTGCTTAGGATTTCTCTATTGCAGATACTCAATGAAAGAATCTGCGTTATTCCGCTATTTCTTGGAAGTGGCACGGCTAACGTTATAAGTTTTTGTGTACTTTCAAATCTCACATCTTTGCAAGAAATAATAACGTGTCTTGCGCAAGGAACTCCCTATCACATATCCTAAGCGAAGAAATTTGTTAGTTAGTGGGACGTCACGGCATCACGGCGTCACGGCGTCACGCGTTATATCACGTCGCGTGACAGCAAGGGAAGGGGAAGCGTGTTCGAACGCTTCATTTGATTGAGTAATCGAGCTCTCACGTTTAAATAATTCAAAGGCAGACAATGTATCGTATTGATTGTTTGAGCTCTGGTTTAAACTAAGTACGGAGTAACGAGTATTGTTCTAAAGCTAAGCAAGCGTTCATTGTTCTATTGCTGTCCCGTGTGGCTGTTGAGATAGGATCGATTGTTATGATGAATTATTGCTTTATTAAAATATTCAATCGTTGGTGACATTTTACCCTTATGAAGTTCAAAGTTAAGTGAAATGTTAACAAGTTTATTGTTCAATGATGTTATCTTAAAGAATATTTTCGTTTTAGACACGTAAAATTTATTTACTGAAATGCAAATTGGGTTTCTTCAGAGTTTATTATCTGCAACTCATATACCCGTTGGCTACCATTGTTTCATTCTTCTGTGTAGATTAGCTAGCCTTTTTCGAGCAGATCCAAATTTGACCTTCGAGAAATTATTTCTACGTTTCAAGGGTTTCTAAATCATGAGCTATGTGCTTAAATACGGATTTAATTAAAGTATTGTCTCTCATATAATAGTCAATGTTTCTATCCATTTCTAAATCCGATACACCATTACGCCTGCCATATTTAACGGTTAAGCATTTGAGTCCTAATGCAAATTTAAGCAATGCTCGAAATTCACGAAATAGTCTGTCGCATTGCATTGCCCGTTGAAATCCGGGCTAATCGTCCGAAAGCCCGCACTAGCTATACCGGCGTGCGATTAGATTTCAACAATGACGGAATCGCTAATTTCATCTCGTAATCTGTTTCGATCAAATATAATAATTTCGTCAACCCTGAAATGTTGTACAGAGCAACCTTTTTCAAGAAACTTTATTCCTATATATATTATATAGGAATCCATATCCACATCTATATCCATTTAGGTATATCAGACATAACGTCAGTAGTTAGGTAGGTAACCTTCTACCACTTTAAGGATGGCCGTTTTCACATTCTTTAGGTTAATCTATACTCCTTAAAATATGATTTCTTTGTAGATAATTTGGTGCCGGATACATTTTGTAGAGTAGTATCACCCCATTTTGTTGATGGATAATAATTGGAAAATGGCACCTAAATGCAGAAGATGGACAGCAGAATATTCCGGCAATCGTAGTGTAGACATGAACTTCTGACACAATTTTGCATTATTCAATTGCAGTTATTCATGCTTACTTAACGATAATTTGCAATAAAAGATTGACATATTCCTACTAACAAGTACTAACTGGACTATTACTAACACCAACTAACAGGACTAACTATCACTAACAGTCCGTAGTCCGCACACCTACTAACGAACTGACCAACTAATGTTCTAATTAACTTTCTCAACTAATTGGACTAACCATCCCAGTCCCTAATTGAGTCTTGTTCAAAGTCAGTCACAGTTGTCATGGGTGGCAGCGGATGGGTGGTGCTGCAAGCTCGTTTGCTATCCTGAATCCATAAAAAAAAATGAAAGTAATATATTACTTACTTACATAATAATAATGTCAATGATGTCAAACAAATATTTGGGAATAATTATTATTTATTATTGTAACATAAACTGCAGAAATATGAAAAACCTAAATATTTTCGTAGAATTCAAACCAATCGTTAACATCCAGGGAAGGAGTCAGTGCGGTGAAGCAGAACAGCTGTAGATAAGATATCAACATCGACAGGTTTGTTAACTGCGGCTAGCAGGACGACATCTCTATTCACTTATTAACAAATACAATTTATAACTGATTGAGAATTTCTGTTTTATTGCTGATATTTGTGAAAATAATTTGAACCGTCAATTTCGTAGGTATTTTTTGCAATCAGTTTTATGATTGTTCAGCATATCAGGTCTACTTCTGGTCCAAGCACGAACCTCTCACTAAATTCCAAGATTTCACAGAAGCTAGAAATATTCCGTAGTATATTATAATGGTATTATCATCTTAAATAAGTTTAGTATTCATCACCTTATGTAGGCAATTGAAGGATAAAAATTGAAAGTTATCTCAGTTCGGCCTATTCGGTCGATTGCAGACCATTCATAAACAAGTGTACCTACAACAAGGTACGAATTTACCATAATATGAATAAAATTCTCTGGTAAACAACATTAAATCATCCACTGAAGATGTCACAGTTACGCCTGCTGAAATAAAATCCAAGAGCTAAAAATTAAAGCAGTGTCAAATGAAATCACTGGCAGAGCAGTGACACGACACATAAATCTAGATGCACTACGCAGACGGTTGGACAAGCAAAACAAATACTACACTTTTATACGGGGGACAAACTAATTTGCATATGGAAAGCGTCATGTATCACTGTAGGGAGCATGTGTGTAAAAATTCGCCCCGCGATCAATATGAAACAAACACTGACCAATGTTATGTGTTCTATGTAACGGATTTAAAATGTTTCTCTGTTTACTGTCGGGGAATAAGTATTGACTTCGTAGTCGGTAGTCGTGCAACAGAGAAAATATTTGCAGTCTTATCAATTTTCTATCCGACGCCTGCTTTTATTATTATCACCTATTAAATCGAAACAAAAATTGAAACTCAAAACGCAAGGCAGAGATTCTTTAATCTATTTAGTGTTCAGATCCTTAATTAACTGTAAAACTATTTTCTTTAAAAAGCTTTTACACTTTTTACAACTTTTTATTTTATTTTCGTGCATTGTCATCTGAACCAAATTAATATGTGTGCCGAATTTCAGCTCGATAGCTTCAGTGGAAGGGAGAAATATTGATTGCAAGATTCCAGGACTTATACATACATACATACATACATACGAATGAAGATAAAAGCTTTTAATAAACAATACACACTGCGTGCGATCTTATGATCGCGGCAGATTTAAATTGAATTTCGACACAGTCCAAAACAACAATAACATCACTCCCAAACTTTAACCTTGAAACACACCATACCTTCAATTATTGAACTCGAACACACAATCCGAACACAATTCGTTATACCAAAGTCATCGGGGGAACACAAAAGCAACACTTCATATTTGTTATTGCGAGGACCGCGCGGGAGGGTGCCATTCATAGTCAAATTACTTTCAAATCTACAACTATTATTATACAGACGCATTGTGTGGCTCCTCTGGGACCGATATCATTATTCCTGTAGTCCTTCAAATCATGTAAGAGTATTGTCACAATGTCTCTGGGCACGGACGCGTGGGCCAAATTATTGTCACGAGGGCAATTCAATATCACTTTATATCAATTTACTGCATACTTACCTTCATCCGCCATTCAGACCACAATTGTTAATGTTCCACAGTTTTGTTAACCGTAAATCCATTACATATTCAATGCTCACGAGAATTTCAAGTGTTGATTTACAGCCACTAAAAATCTTGAATTTGAATCGTATATTAGACCGATGCTAATAAATTTTACCGGGAAATTATAGAGTCCACTGACATCCATTAGTAATAAAACATTAGTCGTGGAATCAAGAATCATCGGCTCCCTTTGAGAATAATTTATGTGACGGTAAACATTTTTATGTTTCATTAATGTTTACTCCGATTCTAGTATCGGCTTGTCTAATGCAAGTGGCGCCTGGATTGCCGTCGGATGTCCTTTACATTAAATTTCGTCCCAAACCAACAAAAACTTTAGCACCCACCCCTAGGCGCCGTGTTTTTTAAATAACCAAGTTTTGTTTTGTTGGGATTAACTCCGGTTAGTTTCAAAATATTGACTCGATTCATCACCGCGTCTGTTGGGGTTCCAACACAATGTTCGATGCCTATACGTATACATTCAATGCATTATTATTATACTGAATCGCTTGATTTATGGTGAATTCTAGTCCTAATCCTTATCACATATTTCATTTCATTAATGTATGCTCAATTTTACTCTTATTAATTAATTGATTAGTAGAAGTCTAGATGCATTTGATAGCCCTATTCTTATGAAAGATTATAATATTGATCTTCCGTTATTAAAAAAAAAACTAATTCCCACTGTCAAAGTAGCAGGAATAAGCTAAGACAAGTACCCTGGTAACCCTAACTGTTCGAAAGTTCTACCATCAATCTATTTTACAGAATTTTATCAATTTCTGGCAAGCCTAAGTAAAAGGAAAATCAAAAGTTGGCAAACCTTATAAATTATTTATTTAATTCGTACGTGATTTAAAACTTGCATTAGATAGCGGCAAAAAATCGCGACAAATGTATCGATTCTGCGGATACAAACAAAAACGCCGTACACGTGTTCAACATGTTTATGAAACAACATGTGAGATCTATAAGAGTATAGAAATGAACTTGAGAAAAATACATTTTCTTAGTGATTTATTCAAGATAAATAATGAAATCAAATAATTTGACTGTGAAAAAGAACAGTGTCATTTTAAACGTTCCGAGAGCTTTTAGCGTTTAATAATTTGAGACAGTCATTTCATATGTATGAGTAGATAAGTATGAAAATAGGTGATGCGTAGCTTGCCACTTGACACGCCTCGACATGCACAGAAGTGAATAGCACTTTTTTTTATTTATGAGCGGAATGGAGTGATGATGAATGACGAGGATACATTTTTAAGACTAATGAACACGTTTGAAACCAGCGAAGTGTGTCAGATGTTCAAGCAGGTGGCTGCAAAATGAAAGATACTATTTAAGGGTGACAGAAAGAGAAAGATAAATTTTTAAGTTTGGTACCATACCATAAATCAAAATATGTATATCGTTTTACCGCAGAGAAAATAGTAGTTATACTAGATTCGCTTGCTCGCTGCAACCCATAGACGTCCCACTGCTGGGCATGGGTCTCCCCCACAGACACAGCTACGGGAGGTCTAGAGCATACTCCACTGCGGTGATTGTAAAAAAAATTGAAAACAGGATTTTGTAGATAACCGAACTAAACCATAGATTTAAAAAACAAATCCTTTTAATTTGTTGCATTGTCATGTCTTTGATAAGTGTGCAGGTTTAAATTAATCCGACGTTTAGAAATGGGCGAAAATCACGTTCAAAGATTCCGTTACATACATCGCTGCGACCCATAGACGTCCCACTGCTGGGCACGGGTCTACCCCACAGACGCAACTGCGAGAGGTCTAGAGCATACTCCACCACGCTGCTCCAACGCGGATTGGTGGATACACATACAGTTACATACATACATAGACCTTCATAGCAACATACTACATACCGAGCTAATAAAAGCGTTTTAAAAAAAGCACGTACAATATTCGTCCAAAATTTTTCAATTCAAACAAAGACCTGGACAATCACGAATCCAATAAGGAAACACGACATGGACAAGATATATCAAATTCGAATAAGAGAAAGTTATTCCATAGACCACACCTTTGCATGTTCAATATCGATTCCGTATTCGTTTCGTGTAAGCCGATGGCGCTTATGTCATTCGGATTACCCATACAAACAGTTATAGAGTAAAAAGGCCATGATGCCACATTATAAACTCATATCACCACGCATATCCGCTGATGGTGCTAGAATGATAAATTCCGGATATGACAACACTATGGCTATTGTTTCAAAGGCAACAATGCAGACGGCGGACAAAAAAATAGAAGGACGAGCGGAGAGAATAAATCTAAATCGCATTTGAGGAGAACTGGTCTAAGCGCATTCGTTTTGTTTTGTGACCTGTCTTTAGAGCGAGGAACTATTGACGTATGTGAAAGTCACCGTATTAGCTTTGAAATATTAACAAGGGTTGTCTTTAAAAGGAAGCGACCGAGACGAAGTGCGTTGATTAAATAGCTTTCGTTTCATTTCATTACATTTCACGCTTCTTGGAAAGTTTCGGAAAGGAGATACTAATAGAAATGAAGTTACAAAGCAATGTCATTGAAATATTGGTTTCACAGTATGTCAATGTAAGTATGATTTGTTTTTTTTTTCTATTTATCGACCTACTAGGATTTCCACAAAAATCCATTTACAACTTAAGTACAAGTTTAAAACCGTTACGAATTTTGTAAGCATACGAACAAAAAAATACTTACAGTCGGAAACATAACCTCCTCCCTTTTTTCGAAGTCGGTTATCAAAATATCACAATTGACATTTTATTGACATTTATTACGCATTATCTATCGCTAGGCGAAATTAGAATTCGAGTATAATGAATGGCCCTTTGTTAGATAATTGTACGTGTGAGATTAAAAATTTGGGCCCTTCAACTTCTCAGCAAAATTTATGACATTTTTAATATCTACAGAGAGCCTCTTAACATACTACTGCTTGTAGTTCTATTATGATGCATATGACACGTATTATTACGCATAACTGACCAAGACGTGAAAAAATAGTGATAAATAAAAAGTTGAGTTTACATATTAAGTTAACATGCGAGTTTATTCACAATGTTTTCCCATCACAACAGGTGATATTAAACTTCTTAAATCGCACAAAACTTAGAAAAGGCTTGGTACATGCTGTATGAATAAGAACCCACACCCCGAGAGTGAGAGGCGAGTTCGATAGCCACCGAAATGTCGCCGCTGTTATTTAGTTACTTACGTACAACTGAAATAGATACCTACTTATTCTATTGAAACCCAAAGTTTCAATAATACAGAATGTGTGTTTGCCTTATTATGGCAGTTATTTAACAACCAAAAATTCATTAAACTAAAACAAGCGTACTCATATAAAACAGTTGATAGATAAATTAAAAAGATACGAAGAGTAGTAATCTAACCCTAAAAAGTCATTTTAAAGCATTTATAACTTCCCAATAACTGTAATGTATGTTTTAACACTAAAATAAATCGAACGAACAATATACATTATTAACATTAAAAAGGGTTTACCTTCTCCATATTGCAATATCGTAACATGAGCTTGTTTTCCTAAATAACTTTAATAAACAGTTTAATAATTGAAAATGAATATTAATAGATGTGTATTTCAACTTTGTAATAACGGTCATCGGTGGAATGGGTCCCTCGATGAGAGTATTTTGTTACGGTATTATACTGGGTTAAGCAACTGTTTCCCTACCGTGAAGTAAGCGATTCCTCTCATTAGCTAAAGCGATATATTTCATTGTACACTGCACAGCACACTACATGCAACAGGTACGATATTTTGCTCAGTTTTTATCATTTAATATTGTAATTTCAAATTTAATGACTTTTAAGTAAACTTAAAATTACATCAGTACATTGTAAATGTACCTAATATGATTAGGTACTATGTTCTCAATTAAATACTAATCAAGTGCGAGTCTGATTCACACAACAAGGGTTTCATCGGATATTTATCACATAGAATGAAATGAATGCTCTGTTTTTTTTTAAATTTAAATAAAATAATTTGTGGATATGACAGACGGAGAAAATCGTCAAAGTAAAAAGGTCCCATCGGGTACATTTATGAGTACGAAACCCTAATAATGATTAACTCCTAAGTTAAATGAAGGCCAGCTAAGGGTAAGCTAGGCCAAATAAAAATACGACATGACACCTACATAATGTCAGTGTAATAATAATATAGTTTTATTAACATCAAAACCAGAGATATATTTAAAACTTTTTTCACAAGGTAGATGCCAGTTTCAATCGATTATCGCTATTGCTCGCGCAATTAAGTGGAAAGCGAGAATAATGCTCGAAAACAAAACATAAAGTTTAATTCGATATTCACTTCCTTTAGACGATAAACTTTTCTTCGAGTCATCAGAATTAATCAACGGATTTAATGCTAAACAGGAATTCATATAAAAGGCACAGTGGCGCCACAGTATCCGCTTTCAATTACTTTGGTTACTATCAGAAGATACGATGTAGGTACTAATTGGATCATCACTTGTACACAGGCTAAAGACTAAATCAAATCCAAGCCAAAAATCTACATCTTACAAGAACATGAAACTCTTGCGAAATTTTGATCCAGTATCCCTCGCCTCGACTCCCACACCTCGACTTACTTAGTACTCATAGTATCGAGTACATAACAAAGTACCTGAACGGACATTTTAATATTAGTGCAACAAACGATTATTTCATTAACCTGTCTATATTTACCTTGGTATATACATACACACTCTAAATAACATACGTGTGATGATATTTTATCTATCTATACTATTATAAAACTGAAGAGGATCTTTTTCTGTACATTAAATATTTTTGGGGCATTATAATAAAGAATTTGAACTGAAAAATGTCAATGTTTCCTGAACTCAAAAAAGTGAAGAAAAGATGTCCAGGCATAATGTGAAACAATTAATTCGGTTCAACGTACCCCCTAGAAAATAAAAGCCTTAACTGGGTTTAACTGGGTAGAGTTTGTCCGGTAATCTTCATGAGGAGAATAGGTAGCAACAATAAACTAAGCTGCCGCAATATTTAATTCTACGCGAGCGAAGTTTCAGACGTCCTCTAGTGTCGTATAATTATTGATCAATGACAGGAATCAAATCGTAAACAAAATTTTGTCGACATTGCGAAATATCTCTCTATATTCCTACACAATCGTCCTTTAATTGAAACGGCGGCAGAAGTCGTGTTGTTTTTAGCACCCTTTTAGCCGAACGTGCCTTATCTGGCCACGTCAAAGCTGACGTTATCAGGTGAAAGCCATCAGTGCAAATGCGTTCAATTAGAGCTCTGTGCATCATAAAGGGACCAGCTTTATGGAAATGCTATTATCTCGGCTGTTTTTCAATCAAATCTATATATATAAAAGGAGAAGGTGACTGACTGACTGACTGACTGACTGACTGACTGACTGACTGACATATCAACGCAGGGCCTAAACTATAAGGGCTAGAAACTTGAAATTCTGCACAGGGGTTCCTTTTATAACGTAGGGGAGCACTAAGAAAGGATTTTTGAAAATTCACCCCCTAAGGGGGTAAAATGGGGGTGCAAAGTTAGTATGAAACTTTGCCGATTTTGATGTTATTCGAATGAAATTCAGTACCTATGAAGGTTTTTTATTGAGTTTCGAAAATCATCTCTTAAGGGGGGGTAAAAGGGGGGTGCAAAGTTAGTAGGTATACTACATTATTTCAATGAAACTTTGTATTTAGGTTATGTTACGTCTAATTCCACGCGAGCGAAGCTGCGGGCGTCCACTAGTGAAAGAATAAATTTAGAGTAAGTAGAATATTGAATAAGCTTACGTATAAAATCAACAAAAGGATTGTCTGTATGTCTCGGTGGTCTAGTGGTCGCATGCGCGACGGCTTGACTGGAGGTCCTGGGTTCAATCCCCGGCTCAGGTAACAATTATTGGGTTTCTCTATCTTGAAATACCCGACAGCAGCTCGGATTCTGGATTTGTGCCCGGTGTATGGAAATACTCTCCACCTATTACATGGAACCTAAACATAACTGAAAAGTGGGTGTACCTACAACACACCTTTACCTACCTCTTCAGCGAAATACAGGCGTGATGTTTAACCTTTTGGTTCCATGTACCTAAGAATCGGTGAGACTATTGCCATACACTGATCACAAATCCAGACTTCCAGGGGGCCTAGACAAGTGGCAAAAACGCTAGTAGAATAGATCAACAAATGTATGGGATTGACATTCGCTAACGACTGACTAATTAGTCGTGAGCGAATGTCAATTCCATACATTTGTTAATCTATTCTATTTCTATTCAACTAGCGTTTTGCCACTTGTCTAGGCCAGCTGTTCTACTTCTGTATATAATTCATCTGTGGTACTGAGAACATCAAGTAAGAAATTCTCAATAATACTTTGCTCAACCCGGCGATCGAACCCAGGATCTATAGCTTATACGCTTTTGACATCACGACAACACATTTACATCTACCTGCCTTGTAACCCCCACGAGTCTCGTTGCGAACCCAGCACCCCGTTCCGACCTTATAACCCACAGATTTAGTTACAGACACTGAGTGATGCGTCAATACATCATCTACATACATGATACGCGTACGTGAGAAGCGTTAACGATGGACGTATGGCATAGAGGCGCGGTAGATAGATAGATATTATGTTGAACAGGAAACATTGCCTTTTATGGGCAACCTGCTGTGGTATTTAATCTTAATCTATCTATATATATAAAAGGAGACGCTGACTGACTGACTGACTGACTGACATATCAACGCAGGGCCTAAGCTATAAAGGTAAGAAATTTGAAATTTTGCGCAGGGGTTCCTTTTATAACGTAGGGGAGCACTAAGAAAGGATTTTATGAAAATTCACCCCCTAAGGGGGTAACACGGGGAGGTTCAAAGTTTTTATATATATAAAAGGAGAAGCTGACTGACTGACTGACTGTCTAACTAACTGACTGACATATCAACGCAGACCCTAAACTATAAAGGTTAGAATCTTGAAATTTCGCACAGGAATTCCTTTTATAATGTAGAGGAGCACTAAAAAAGGATTTTTGAAAATTCACCCCCTAAGGGGGTAAAACGGGGGTGCAAAGTTAGTATGAAACTTTGCCGTTTTTGAAGTCAAGTGGGCAACCTGAACACGGGCAGACGTCGTTAATGGGTCTTATTCTACGCGAGCGAAGCTGCGGGCATTAGAAGCTGACTGACTGACTGACTGACATAAACGCAGGGCCTAACCTATAAAGGGTTAGAAACTTGATATTGAACTTGAATTGAATTGAACTTGGAGTATGCTCTAAACCTCCCGCAGCCGTGTCTGTGGGGGACACCCGTACCAAGCAGTGGGACGTCTATGGGTCGCAGCGAAGGAAAAGGATGATAGCCATGTAATAATCGATATAACATTAATAAAATAAGTCTTCATGTTTGATCAAGGCCTTCTCCGTAGTGATATCCCTTGAGAGATTTTTACCTTCGTTAAGTTGCGGGAGCGCTCTAATATTGGGAACGGGATTAGATTTATGCTTTATTAGTTCCCCTTATCCTATCGAGAATCGCTTTAAGGTTTGACATGAATTACGGTGGAGCAAGGAAACCTGCAAACGTTCGTTACTTATGGGATCTTTCAACCGGTAAAGTTAAGTCAAGTCGGGTGAGGTTACTATTAGACGATTGGATTTGTGCAGTTATTTTTGTACAGAGTAGTAACAAAATTAGCTTGGAATAGCGATGGTTTTACGTCTTCAGTCTTTAGTGATGGAGTGAGCCTTAACCACTTGATGAAGGTATGATAATATAGGCCTGATGCATAATACTCGTAATATGAATGTGAATGAATGAAAATCTGCCAACTTGCTTGTATATCAGCACCGTATACTAAATAGATACAGTATCAGGTAGTATTCACTTGTATTCTGACTAGTTCTGACTAAGGCTACCTAAGTGTGGTTGTATTTGATAGAGGGCTGTTGTGAAATTGTGAATAGCTGAACCAAGATCTTACTCTATGGCTGAACTGTACCTAGTTAGTAAGCACACATAACAGATCAAGTATTGTTTTAAATCATAATATTTTTTTCTCGCTGAGAGTTATTGTTCATATGTAAAGGTCAAGAAAAAGTGGTGAGTAGCGAAACCTTTAATTATATGTCCCAAAAAAATTGAAGGCTCAACATATTAGGGCAAATACTAATGGACTTAGTTTGTTAAAACGTCGTAATTTTTCTTACAACAAATAATATCTGCCTCTTATTAATGAATCAAAGATACCAAACGACCGCGAAGCACCACATTTACTCAGTCATCAATTGAATTATTCGTTAAGATAGGTACCTTCTTTTTGTCGTAGTTGTATTACGTCTTACTATACTAAGTAAGCTTATTAATATGCTTTCCATCCTCAAAGTTGAATTTAAAAAAAATTCTGATATTATTTCCATTGACACTTGAAGTGCTTTAAGAATTAGCTACACATAATTGACTAGTGGACGCCGCAGCTTCGCTCGCGTGGAATTAGACATTCACTTACTTCAAAAACGACAAAGTTTCATAGTAACTTTGCACCCCCGTTTTACCCCCTTAGGGGGTGAATTTTCAAAAATCCTTTCTTAGTGCTCCCCTACGTTATAAAAGGAACCCCTGTGCTAAATTTCAAGTTTATAACCCTTATAGTTTAGGCCCTGCATTGATATGTCAGTCAGTCAGTCAGTCAGTCAATCAGTTTCTCCTCTTATATAAATAGATTATCTGGCGAACGTAAACAAATCTCAGCGCCATACACGCTGGTGAACGCGACATTAATCGCGGTACAAAAAGTTGCTGGTCTGTATCAGCCCTTAATTGGATGAAGCAACACGTACAAAAGAAAAGAATGATCCGCGTGAGATAGGACAAAGGGGAGTACAAAAAGTTATGTCGGCGCCCGAAAGAGATGGGCTGATAACGAAATTATAAGCACCACGCCTAGTACAAGGCTGTTAGGTAAGTGTTATACTTCAAGCGAGAAAGGCCATTTCATTGGTTGCCAGTGTTCTTACTGATTAGAGGATTGCCAGTGTTCTTACTGATTAGTCGTGCTCGTAGTATCAAGGCTTATTTATTTATTCCATTATTTGTTGCATTAACAATAGCTGTAAGTTGTTGTAAATTGTAAGTAAGTTGTAAAGAAAATTGCAATGTTGTTTCGATCACTTGATTTGATTGACAGAGGTTCCGTGTCCAAGTCACCTTTTGACTTCCATATTAGGATATATTTTGATGCGTGTAGACAATGAACAACTCGAACTTATTTATCAACCCAGGATTGAACCTAGGAACAGACCGTCCGCCGCTGAGTTGTCGCAAAAAGAGAATATGAACTTGAATATATAGAATACGGGAACTAACCTTATGGATGGTTAATAACTCTTCATAGACCATTTCCACCTATCAGTGTATCTTTTAGATGCTAACGATGAGACAACTTGTTTTAGCTCCTAAGAAATAAAATCGCCAAAGTTTTATATAAGGTACTATTATTATGAAAGTCTGCATGGGATCGCCGAAGTTGTAATTAATAATAGCCATTTGATCACATTTATAGCAGATTCAGTCGTAAAACTTTTGTGTGAGTTATGGCAGAGTTTTAAATCGGCAGAATGATGTCGTTAAATTTCGTGCGTGAAAATTGGATGATTAGAATAAATCTTAACAGTCTGAAAACTAATCCGTTTCTAAGCAAAGCAATTTTTCTAATTCACTATGGACTTTTACTTAACTTCTTCCTGATAACATACACTCTAGTCCTCATATTAATATATTAACCAATTAACCAATTTCAAATTACTCTGAAACGGGGGATTCGGTAGTCAGTTCTGCGATATAAATTGTAAAGAACCCCAGTTTAACAATATTGATCTTGGAAGTACCGATATTAAAATATAAATGGTCATAAGGCGTTTAGACCGCTGACGAAATAAAATATCCGCCAAAATAGTTGACAATACAAATCCTACTTACTCGTATATGTATAATCCAATTGATAGACAAAGAAGAATAATTGTATTTTTTTATCCCAGATTAGAGTATTTTAAGTGTACGGAACCGTCTAAATAAAGCACACTTACTCGGGTTGATGTTCTTTTTGGTTTTTGTCTATATTAAATGTGTTGCCTTGTAACCACGGTAAACGGTTCTTCACAAACACGATCGATCTTTGTATGGCTCTGACAGGTTAAGCTCCCTAAGTTCTTTATGCACCATCCATTATTTTTATACTTCTATGCTAGCATGTAACATGATGTGTTTATTTATTATCTCAAACATGATCACAGTATAAATTTGGTACATACATATATACACAATATATTTTGGTGACAAAACAAACCTATATCGATATTGGCCGTACATACTCGTACATCCGGTGCTACTTAATGACAATTATTTTTCTGAATCTGAATATTATTTTTCACTTTTTCATATTTGCAAGACACTATCTTTTGTGAACCTGTTTTATGTAGTTACAATATAATCTTGCCTTACTCCTGTTAAGGGTTCATAAGTAGACTTTTCTAGACCATGAAACCTTAAGAGTTATACTTATAAATAGATCGTATTTTGGACTGTGCATAAGCCATCTTACATACCTACTATTACTTTTCAATCTTAATTTTGTAGTCGCTACTAATCCATCATAAGATCATTTTAATGTTGCCATAAACTGATGAACCATCAGATTGTTCTTAAAAATATATATTTTAAATCACACTGAATATATCATATATATAATATTATAAAGGCGAAAGTTTGTGAGTGTGTGTGTTTGTATGTTTTTTATTTTTTCACGCTGAAACGGCTGAACCAATTTTGATAAAATTTGATATGGAGGTAGCCAACACTCTGGAGTAACATATAGAATACTTTTTATCCCGATAATGATTGACACTAGAGATAAAAAATCAATTTCAATATTTTTTAAGTTAGAAACTGCATTACTCAAAGTGATATGCCCTACCTAGACCTAAAGAAAAAAGCTAAAAACTAATTTTCTTTATAAACATAATAAACATAATGTCGATTCTTCGCGTTTATATTCCGGCTGAAATTAATTTGTCATAAAAACTGTAAAAATAAAAAAGTTAAGTAATTAAACTGGAACAACCACTCAGTAAAAATCTGCATAGCCGTTAATTAATCAAGAAAGTTGGTAAGCACAGTACTAAATAGGCATGAAAATTTTAATGGATCTTAATAGTCAACCACTTACAATTTTACTACCGAACGAAATGGTTTATTGACTGCAGAAGAAACAAGAATATAGCAATGCTTTATTTGAGTTGAATTTGAGTATGAATTGAATGTGATATATTTCTTAATATAATGCATTTACTTTATTGACTTAGATCTAAGACTAATTATTAAAGAAATAAATACAATTAGTAAATCTTGCTTCATGGAAAATAATTAATACAGATAAACAAAAAATCAATACAAAGACAAATATTTGTATCGATATAAAATTCAATCCACTCCTAAGTTTGATGCTGGAATTTGAAAATCTGAAAGTATAATAAACAAAATACATTCAGTCGCTTATCGACCGTGGATTATCGAAAGGATGAGGCTGTATATAATCATATAAAGTTAACAAGATAAACGAAGTATTGAACTTTAAGGACTGGGGATTAAATCTTATAGATTACCTACTCCTTCCATTTTAAATCCCAAAGTCAGCGGTTATGATTTTATTATGGAAATGATATAAGGATAGTAATGATATTGCAACTAGTACGTGAGTATTTTATATTTGTTCGTTATTCGGTGCAAATTTTTTTTTGTGACAGCGACTCTTTTTCTTTACTTTTAATAATAAATTAAAGGTATAATTATATTATATAATTCGCCCGGGGCTGTACCAGTACCGCAGCCCGCGATACCTAGTACCATTTATACCGTGTTACAATTGTTTACAACAATTGTGCTCCGGCCAGAAAGCTGTGGCTTCCAATTACATTTATCTAGAGTCGTATTATTTTTAAAGGCAGCATATCTGTGACGGTTATCGAACTAAACACTTACTAACATCTAATAGGACGAACTATCACTAACTTTCCCTGTACCAGTCCTGATCACCTGACCAGTTCACCTTCTAACTGGACTAACCATCCCAGTCACATTGTCATTAGCAGTCCCAGTTATCATCTGGCGTCATCAGCATCATCAGCAGCATCTGGGTGGTGATGCGTGTTGGAACACGCATTGCTACGTTATATTCTTAAAAAAACTTGCCAACATTTAATTACATAATTATTACATTATTATATCAGGTCTATACCTTTACTGCTCCGTGGCTTGAACCATGTTTGGCAAGCGACGCAGCGACGGCGACGTCCACACACGAATTCTAATTTACTCCTTTAATGAAACTCGCGTATGTGCTTTTTGTTCTAAACTCAACGGGAGAATGGCCCTCCGAATTCCAGCCTTGCGGCAGGTATAAAAAAGGAATAAGAAAGGGTTCCAATAAAAATTGTCTAGTGTACCGAGGCCTAAATTATATCATGCACTGAGTAACTGAAATAAAAAACTACTACACCAACTAAGAATCACTCTTATTGAGCTAAGCGAGAATTCTAGGAGTAAATTCTACCTAAGTCTATATTTTATTTATTTATTAAAATCTTAATGTACAATCTTAAATTTGGGCGGTGGGTATCGAAGGCGGTATTAAGATATAAATAATTAATTAATAATAATGTCTAACTACTGTTATTGTTCAAGTTTTTGATCAAAAATAATTAGTATATCTATGATTAAATTAATAGAATACTTTATTATTATTTAAAAATGTAGAAAGGAATTCTAAATAGGTACACAAACAATTTGAAAGTCCTTTTTAATTTTTTTTATTCAAAGTAGGTATTCCTCCTCTTTTGCAGTAAAACAAACTTGGTACAACATCCACGAGAAAGCGATAAAAACGCTATTCGGCCGTTATAAATATTCATTCATTCCAAGGATCAGGGTGCAAAGAGGGGTCCCGGACTAAGTGCTAGATATATGAGGTATGTCAAAGAGGAAGGTAATCATAATTTTTATATGAAATCTTATGCATGTCTCAAATGTGAGCATAATATCAAAGACATTTACATGGGAGACGGAACGACAAATGCGCGGGGGAATATATGAGAAGTATACCTTAATAACGCTGAAAGGAATTTTCTTACACATTATAAACATCAAAGTATTAAGTCTCTTAGTGAATATCGTTTTCAGAAATCGCCTTTGAACTGGAAAATGATATTCCATTCAAATTGTAAAAGTCGATGTAATGCGAGCTTCACGTATAATGTTAAACACCTTTGTGATATTTCTCTCATAAAAGAGTATGATTCTGGGTTACAAAATATTAATTCTGAATTTATTCTGCGTGGTAAAAATAACCGGTAAATGTAGTAAAACAAAAATTTCTTCTAAATTATTAAATTGTATGTCTATACAAAATGTTTTTGTATGTTAGTTAACAAATAAGTTCATAATATGTATATTTAGTTTAGACGAAATAAAAACGAGGATTAAGATGCAAGAAATAATTATAATAGGTACATAACTGACAATTTTAAATGCTATTTCTTTGGTTGTAAGTTGTAATAATAATAAAATTTTAATTTAATAAATCTTGTGCTTTTTATACCTTTTTACATTTTATATTTGTACACCACAATAAGCGTAACATGTATTACTGACCTTCCTGTACCTACATAATATAATTAATTCAATTAATAAATGATATGATATAATTAACAATTACAGTGTAAGCGGTGCAATGTGTTTCAAAATTCAACTTAGTAACAATTAAAGAAATAATTATACTTATGTTGTTCCTAATATGAAAGTCGTATTTCTGTTTAAAATAGAAAGAGTCTCTAATAGGCATTCAGAATAATTCCCCAATGTGGTCGAACAAAAAACACAGCCCCAACTTTTTTCCATATCCCAAAGTTTACGTGGGTCGTGCATGCCCACCTTTTTATTTTTAAGGACATTGATTGATTGAACTTTATGGCACATCTATGAGTAGACATTGTTTTTTGTACACATTTTTTTCGATTTTGGTTTTGGATCTGTTACAAAATTTATTGAATCCCTATTTAGATAACGTTAATTTTCATGGTCGTATATTTCTAAACTTTTGTCTGATTCTGAATTAATAAAACCAGCTTGTTTATTAGATTCTTGAATTATCAGATCTGTTTTTTGTATCTCGAAAAATAAATGGCTGTGTATAAATAAAATCAGGCCGATTCAAAGCCATGCAGAAGAGATAATATCATCAGTAGGTAATATCTACAAAACGCTCTGTGGATGGGTTCGTTAATAACTACTCGTAACATCGGCATAATACATAATAATGAAATAATAAAAATGAATGCATCCTACAGGGAATGGCGAAAATTGCTTTATGGCTAAAATCGAATGCTTACCACTCAACTGTATCATATCTAGGCTTATACATAAAGACATATAGATTTACGCCAAATCATAAATGTAAAATATGAATTAAGTATCGAAAAATCGTAAATAAATAAATAATAATGAAATAAGTTCCTTTCCAACAAGGTACCTTAAACTGCTACATCAATTTTGCCTGTTTCCGTGACAAAAAACAAATAGAAGGGAAATGTACCACGTTTTCCGCCTGTTTTAAGATGATTTAAAGAAAGAAAAAGCTGCCAAGAATATTTTCTTTCCTCGTTTGAAGGATCGGGCAAGAAGGCGTGTATTTACTCCTGCCTGCGGCGAAGGCTCGCATTTATTTGCTCGACGGTGTCTTAGGTCTATGGACATGACAGTTTATTATATTGTAGGGTCCGTGTGAAGAATTGTTCCCTACCTTTGTAAGTTGTTCCTGTAAGATATTATGATTCGTGCCCCCGAGCCAACACTTGTAAAGCTCCTTAGTGGGAAGAGGAAAAGTGTATTGTTCAAAATCGTTCTTATGTTTTCAGTGATTACGTTTTTCCCATTGATTTTAATCTTTTGAATTTAATGTTTACGTATGTGACACTCTATTGATTTTAGAACAACCACAAAATCGTAATTGTAAAATTAGAACTGATTATAACAGTCAAATTATCATTGGTGCTCATTTTTCAATTCACAGTCAGACTATAAAAAAATAATATAAAGCTTAAATTTATCATAAGCCACAATAAAATAAAAGTTAAGATATTCGCATGTATGAAATAAATGTTCAAGTACTTCTCTTATCGAATACGCGGAGACAGAACACATTTTTTCACATTCCTGTTTGTTTGTTCAGTTTAATAAATCATAATATTCCTCAAGACCGCCTGTCCGTTGGGATTAGCTGATGTTTTATTTGACGTCTCTACGTCTTCCATTTTCCTACCCGAGACTTAAATATGAAAATAAAAATGTTTTGTAAACTAGAGCTTAGTTTGTCTGCAAAGATTTAAGAATATGTTAATATTGTTTCATAGGAACATTCGGGTTTCTTTATTTTCGTCGTAATTATGACATTTCTTGAATTAATTTTCATGTCCAATTTATATTATCCAATAAAATTATTGACGAGATTGTATGTACTTTGTTTTGGTAATGAATTATTGACATTCACTTCATGTTAATAAGTGTTTAATTTGAATGAAGACTGCCTCGTGAATTTAGCGGTCGTAAAAATGCCTGCCAAGCAAGAGATTCTGGGTTCGATCCCCGAGTCCAGTATAATTAGGGTTTTCTTACTTTTAGTTCATAGTCGCTGCGACCCATAGACGTCCCGCTGCTGGGCATGGGTCTCCCCCACAGACTATGCTGCGGCAGGTCTAGAGCATACTCCACCACGCTGCTCCAATCCAAATTGGTGGAGAATTGGTTGGTTAGTTCATAGTACTAGCTCGGAATCTGGATTTGTACCCGGTATATGGCAATAGGGGCTTTGGGGAAAAAAACTAGTGTTATGTATTGCTATGGTCAATTTGAATGAAACATTATGTACCAAGAAGTGGAATCTCGATCGCATTACCTTATCAGCGCACCACAAGAAAGGCAAATGCGCAGCTGGTACAAACACACTTGAATTCCAGATCAGATAGAGATAATTTCTAAATGACCTTAAAAGAAGGTACAGCTTGAAGAAAAATGTTAAACTGTAGAACTGCATCCCAGTCCTGTTCGACAGCTTCCCCTTGAACATAAACATGGCTTATAAGGCTATCACCGCTTGTTCCCAGTTTTTTCTTCTACACGATACCATATCGAGATTAAATCTAAACATTCACAATCATAGCTGTTATCTATGCCTTTCAATTCTTAAGGTGATTGCGATTTACCTAGGTTTTACTTATGAAAATATCCTGCGACAACCTTACCTGTGGAAGGTCTAGAACATACTCCACCACGCTGCTCCAATGCGGATTGGTGGAGGGGTGACCAACCTTGTATCGAATATTCTCAAGCCACGCGAAGGTCTTCGACAAGCAGCAAATGATTTTCACATAACCTTCTTATATTTATGTAATTGTCATTCAGTTCATACATATTGGAGATAGTATTGTACCTAATCATATTTGCTGAACCATATTCGCCTGTATTAAATAGTTCGTTCAGCTCATATATGTACGCATAATTGCATTAGCGTGAAAGCTGTTTCGTTCGTTACGCTGAGCCGCATATACCTATGGTTGTCATACCAAGAAAAAATTTGAACATGCGAAAATAATCATAATTTAAGAAATATGCTGAACTTGCACTTTCTTGAGGACTTGGCTTGTAACTGATGAATTAACTTTAGTTAATAATTTAATGTAGGGTCCATAGCCCAATGACTCGCGTCGATTCAATGTGATCGAAAGAGTTAAGCAACGACAGGCGCGGTCGATTTGTGAATAGATGACCGCTAGTGGTAAAATTTCACGGACGCTACCAAGCTTTGGAGGACACGTTAAGCCGTCGGTCCACGTTGTCTTCAATGGTGAAAAACTGTCGAAGTCTTAACCTTCGAAGGGCTTGAGAACATTCGATAATGGGCTACAACTAACCCCTCAACCAATCCGCATTAGAGCAGCGTGGTGGAGTATGCTCTAGACCTCTCGCAGCTGTGCCTGTAGGAGAGACCCATGCCCAGCAGTCTATGGGATGCAGCTTATAATTTACACTAGATTTTGTCTAGTGTTGTATTGTGTATAGTGTTATATGTTATATTTAGTAAAAATGTATACATACATCAATATATTTTATATGTTTATTATATGAGATATATTTTTAGCTCCATGAATAATTCTAACATAAGTCTACTCGTAAGGAACTACTTTTCACCTTCTCCTCCATCGAAGTCAAAGAAGAATTTCTTCTTTTTCAAAAACATTCTCAGCTCTTGCTTTGTCTCCGTAATTTTGCACAGCCCTAGTAGAGTCGCGGCTGTAACGTATAATTAACAGTTGATTACTTTGCATACATTGATTCAGGTCTATTTTAAGATAATGGCTCAAGTGTTAGTCACATTTTGATTTTAAATATGGTGATTAGCAAGGGGTCGCGAGGCAAGCATAAGCAACTGTATTTTATTATCATTTCACTTCGCTAGTTGCGCTTACTTTAATATCTGAGACCCACAAAGGTCACTGAAGATATATTATTATTACAACATGAGAATCTGCTAATACTATAAATGGGTAGTACTGATATTGTACAGGTTCTCTTAATTAACTTGATGTTTACGAAGTTTTTGCTACGAAATGGTAGGTAATTTAACGATATGAACATATTCAAATCAATTGAATATTTTATACTGCGTAATATCAGTTTACATACTCGTATGTTAAGGCACTCAACGGCTTCCGTGTAAAAAAATAGGTTGTCTCGCAATAAGCACAGTATTGTTAGAAAGAATAAATTCTTAATCAAAAGAAATTAAACACAAAGCCAATAACCCTGTTTATTTACACTTATTGCCAATTACAAAGTTCTCGAAGATTATTTCAACTTCAATTTGTTTATTTCAAAAGTCAAGTCACCAAGTTTCAGCTGAGAAAATTTCAAGGATGGTTCAAGTCGAGGTCGAGATATTGCGTTGAGTTTAAAAGTTTATATCTAACGTGGCAGGGCACGGGCAGATTGTAAATTTTCCCTCGATGGATATTCTGGGAAGTATGATAAGTAAAAATAAGTATATTTTAGTGGTAATATTCGAGTTGATTTAGTTTACTAACTCATCGAAATCTATATACATATATAAAAGGAGAAGGTGACTGACTGACTGACATATCAACGCAGGGCCTAAACTATAAGGGTTAGAAACTTGAAATTTTGTTTTATAACGTAGGGGAGCACTAAGAAAGGATTTTTGAAAATTCACCCCCTAAAACGGGGGTGCAAAGTTAGTATGAAACTTTGCCGTTTTTGAAGTTAGTGAATGTCCAATTCCACGCGAGCGAAGCTGCGGGCGTCCACTAGTTTCAACATAATTACAAGATACTAATTAATATTTTGTATTTATTCAAATACCTAGTCAATTTTATAAATGTAGTATAATTATGTAACAGGCATATAGGTATTTGTCTAAAATAATTGGAGAAAACTGATTGGGTCGCCAATACGTCAGCCGACCAGAATAAAAACAGAACTTATAATAAAATAAATTATAATAGGCCTACAGACTTTGAATTTTCATTTCAGTCAAGTACATATCAAAGTATGGAAGCCAAAACAAATCCTAAGTTCAATAACACGCAATGCATTGAATACAGGGTAGGTATAATAAACCAGTCCTTCCCCAGAAGTTGCAATAAAAAGAGTAGCGGACATGCAAATGTCAACGGGACGGATTGCTGGGGGCCGACACGACACGAAAAATCCTATCCTAAGATCGTCCAGATAAACGTTTGTGGAACAATGTTGGTGTAATGCAGTGTGGAAGTCAATGGGCGTGCCTCATGGATGCAAATTGCGATGCCGCAGGCGCTAGACAAATGGCGTCGTGAGCCGACCGCACCGGTAGCACACGAGCCGCGAGCGCGCCTGTACACAAACAGCAGATGAATATGATGGCCTGGTACTTTATGATTCTGTTAGAATACATTAATTTTAATCGCAATTAAAAAACAAACTTCACGAGGCTTTTAATAAACTCGTACTCGTATTCCACCAACTTACATGAACCGAATGCCTCGAAAAGATGATACCTATGTGAAAATGAAATTAGAAGATCTTAACACGAATAGTGACAGGATCCATCAAAGCGGCATGGAAGTCATTGAGCGTGCCTCGTGGATGCAAATTGCTGTGCCGCGGGCGATAGATAAATGGCATCGTGAGTCGACTGCGCCGGTAGCACACGAACCGAGATCGCGAGCTGACAAACACGTGCGGATGAACATTACACCCTAGTACTATTGCTGACATTTTTTCCAGTGATAATCAAATCAGATATTTGTTTGTATTTATAATACTGGTGTTGGTCAATTTTCGTACTTAGGCCGCCAGTCCAGCTTGCCTGCGCAGGACCCTATCTATCATTCATTCATTCCCCCACCAAGCACCACAATCCTTTCTTTGTCCCAATGTTGGGCACGGGACTCCTCTCAAAATGGGAGGGATTAGGCCTGTGCGAGTTGGCGGTCTTCACATGGCTTCGAGAACATTGTGAAGTTCCTCACGATGTGTCTTTTACTGTTACGGCAAGTGACATTGAATTTGTTAAATCGCACATAACTTAGAAAAGTCTTTGGTGTTTTGGCAATGACAGCCCAGTGGCTATCGAACTCGCCTCTTACTCGAGCGGACCGGATTGAAGCCCAAGCGACACCAATGACTTTTCTAAGTTATGTGCGATTTAAGAAATTAAGTATCACTTGCTGTAACGGTGAAGGAAACCTACATGCCTGAGAGTTCTTCTAATCTTCTGAAGTCTGCCAATCCGCACTGGCCAGCGTGGTGGACTAAGGCCTAATCCCTCCCGTTCTGAGAGGAGACCCGTACAGTGGGACAAAGAAAGGGTTGTGATGATGATGTAGTCATCACCACAAAGGCAAATTATAGGAGACCCTACATCCACTTTTCACTTGTTATGTTTTATGAAATAACTAGTGGATGCCCGCAGCTTCGCTCGCGTGAAATTAGACATCTTAATAGATTCTTCTTAATGCGTTAACTTTAGCTCCACAAAGGATATTGTCGTTTTTCGCCTAAGAATTTGCAGACGTCTAAATATATACAGTAATTCTTAGCTTATTTATTGCCCGTTATTCCATATGCTAGAATTTAACGGACACTTCAGATTATTAAATAATTTATAAATGGAAACTTCATTCGCTTCACGCCGATTTCCCTGTTCTAAAAATATTCAAAGATATCGCTTTTGATCCATAGGTAGTAAAAACTTGCCAAAGCAAATTAAAGCGCTGAGCGCTGCACTAAAAGCAGAGACAGCTAATTTGACAGGTTAGCATCGGGCATCCATTTTGTATCAAAGTATTGATTGATAGACGGAATCGCTCATTGTCATCATTCACATTCACACAATATTCACATGCGCATTATGATTAGGTACTCTAGCGATTTTGGCAGCGCACGCCAGAATAGCTCGCATTTTTTCCTACTTACTTGACACTAATTATCGTCATATTTTGGACAATTCACACAATATCTTTATAAATTGTAGCCTATGTGTTATTCTGATGTATAAGCTATATTAATGTAAAGTTTCATTAAAATCCATTCAGTACTTTTTACGTGAAAGAGTAACACACATCCATCCATCCATACTTACAAACTTTCCCGTTTATAATATTAATAGGATACACACTATACTATATACTATATACACATAATTTAAGAGTTCTATCTGAGTTTGCAAGTCATCAAATTTTGTAGATAAATACTCGAACCGGGTAAGTTTTAAAGTTAACTCGGTAAACTCAACAGGTGATAGTGTAGATTGCTCTGTGATTTTGCTTATATAATTTTTAAACTTTGTGATTTGTCCTTTTAAAGAACTACGTTTTGTCAGTAAATCTTTCATTGTAGAACTCATTGTTAATTTAGAATCTGTTATGTTATCGTTCAAAGACATTTTAAAATTGTAAATATAGTATTCGTTTTTGTAAATATTTGATTTTAAGTGTAAATATAGTAAAATAAATCACAGAACAATTCTAAACGTTTGGAAGGTGATAAAATAAATAAATATTCCGTCTCACGCCAATCCACGGTGATACCCGGCACACGATGAGCCGCTGGCAGCCGGCTGCAGACCAGCAAAGTCGCCCCGGTCGGCAGAAGGTCGAAGGTCAATCGGCGTTCCCGCCAACCTGGAATTAGTCGGCCGAAAACTGCTAAATATCGCGTAAAACCTGGCGCGAAACAACTGTTTCTAGTTGATTTTATTGTTATTTACGTGTTTTAATAATTTACTTTACAAATCTAGTCGGAAATTGCAAAAATAAATTAACTTTTTTAGAAATAACAAAATGTAGGTAGATATCTCACAAAAAAAAATTATAACTTGATTTGCACAATTGAATTTATGAATTTGATGGATTATTTTGTAGAAAATGGATGGATGGATGGATTTAGTGATGTTAAGGAAGTAAGGATGGATAATCAGGGCACTTAACTTGTGAAATAATGCTGCCAGGTGACGCTTTCGATGCTACACTGCTGGGCGGTGATCACGGCTGTAGTATTTAATATTTAAACTTATTATAAATTTTTTCAACACATCAGTTTCTTCATCTTACTTCATTCTTTTCATCATTTTTATCTTTGTTTATTTCTTATATTGATATACATACTTTATATGTTTCTTTACCATTTTACGGTAATTTATTTGGCTGCAATTGAATTGTAAATTAGTTAGTATTTATAGATGTCCTTTTACTTGTTAATTAGTTTTGGTTATGTATTCTAAATCTTATGTACTTACTATTAAATTTTTATGTAATTCTCACTTGTAGGATGTTTGTAACTTTAAATATTATTTTGTAACATCCTTGTATAACTTTCTCTTTAGTTTATAATGTTTTCTATTTATTTTCTTGCAACATTTAATATTGTGATTAGTATTTCATACATGACTTATGTCAGAGTAGTAATGTCTTGATATAGATTCTAAATTTGCATAGATTATATAGAGATAGTATATAAAATTTAGCTGTTTTGTATTAGGCCATATAGGAATTCAAATTCAAATTTGGAGATATAAAAAAAAAAGGAAGAATCATGTGTGGAACATGATCGACATCATTCTACAGAGGGCTATTCTAGAGAGATCATTCTTGAGAGAGAAAAAAGTGGATTGACTTATGGAAGGACGGCTTCTTTTGGCTTGTTAAATCTTATTTAAAGGAAGATATCTGATACGGAGTGTTTTTCAGAGCTTCCGGGACCTGCTGAACGGTCTCGTGCTGAATACTTCGTGCGTGAGCTTCCGAGACCTGCTGAACGGTCTCGTGCTGATATACTTCGTGCGTGGTTTGTGCGCCGTTTGCACGCCCGCACCTCACCGCCCTGCCTTCGCTGCTCAGCCAGGGAGAGCGCGTTGCAGTGCCCCTGCTTGCGCGGCCGTGCATCGGAGCCTTTGAACGTCTGTGTTTGTGCCCTTCATTATGTGACTGTTATTGCTAAATTTATATCTTCCACCACAAATCTTATAACCACCGAGTGAGTAAATATATATAACCTCCTATTTACTTTTAAAATCACCTTTAAAAAGAAAATTCACGCTCATTTCCGGAATACCTAAAAGATTGTCACCGTTCATTTCGTCACAATTATGCTGTAATATTTATCTATAGTTACATTATCTACTTATATTTATTTATATAAATTTATATATCTATATATTTGTATGTAATGTACTGATATGTATCAATTTATTTATTGAAATATTATTATATATATGTATATATATATATATATATATATATATATATATATATATATATTATATATATATATATATATATTTTATTTAGTTATTTTTATTATTTATACCGCCTTCGATGCTTTTCCCACTACCCTAAGGTTGACTGGGAGAGAATGCTTGGCTCAGCTTTAGAATATGCAACACCACAGATCGGATATGTACTTCTTTCACAGCTAGAACTCGTTAAAAGACGTCCATTCACAAAATATCTCAGCGCGGAGACGCGCCGTTTAGGAGAAAAAAATTATTAAATTTTCTATACAAATTCGTTCGTACACAAACACGATTACTACGCGCCATCACAATATTATAGTATATAGATCGATAAGATCGATTACTCTGTGGTTGTCACTGGGATGCGTTTCATTTCACTTTTTTTTTTAACCAAAACCAAATATTTTTTTATGCCAAAAATTTATGATAAAAAATTTAGTTTTAGTTTTAAATCTGGTTTAAAAAATGTCGGGCTTAATTATGCTAGTTTCATTTTTTATATGTAACATAAGTGTTTTATAATCCATCCATTTATCCTCAATTTAATCTAAATAAATAATTTCTAATCTTGTTAGACAGTAAGCGGGGGGAACGGGGGGCTGCAGGCCCCCCGGTAAAAAAGGGGGGCTCGGGGGGCGAAGCCTCCTGCCAAGAAAAAACGACACAAGTAACTCCAAATTTTGTTAGGTTAGGTTCAGGTTTTGTCTATGATTATTTACGCAAAAAAAGGAACCGCGCTTGCGGGGTTCCGTCGACATTTGTGACAGAGTCC
This sequence comes from Carterocephalus palaemon, assembly GCA_944567765.1. NCBI lineage: Eukaryota > Metazoa > Arthropoda > Insecta > Lepidoptera > Hesperiidae > Carterocephalus > Carterocephalus palaemon. Next base: position 2,895,138 of record OX155643.1, on the reverse strand, counting down.
GACTTGTCTGATACGAAATTATGTTAGGCTAGTGGACGCCCGCAGCTTCGCTCGCGTAGAATTAGACCCATCAACGACGTCTGCCCGCGTTCAGGTTGCCCACTTGACTTCAAAAACGGCAAAGTTTCATACTAAATTTGCACCCCCGCTTTACCCCCTTAGGGGGTGAATTTTCAAAAATCCTTTCTTAGTGCTCCCCTACGTTATAAAAGGAAGCCCTGTGCAAAATTTCAAGTTTCTAACCCTTATAGTTTAGGCCCTGCGTTGATATGTCAGTCAGTCAGTCAGTCAGTCAGTCAGTCAGTCAGCCAGTCAGTCAGTCAGTCAGTCAGTCAGTCAGTCACCTTCTCCTTTTATATATATAGATTTGTTTTATGTACTCGTATTTTTCAGATATGCCCACCTTTCAGATATGCCCATAAAGCGAAACGTACGATTTTAAAATTAAACGTTCCTTCATAATAACAAATTTACAAAGCCGCTTATTGTTAATAACCATTCGATGTTTTCCCACGAAGCAATTAGGAAATCATTCGTAGGAAGTTAACAGCCATTTAAAATACTAATAAAGGAACTATAATTCAACCCCGCGGAACTCCATGAAATCCGATCTGGCGGGAACAAAATGAACCGGAACTACTCGCTGCTAGAGAATTAAATTTCTTTAATAATATTATACCTGCTTCCCTTTTAAGATTCCAAGTTACACAGTTTGCTAAGGTTGAATCTGCAAGCACAGCACCTGTCGACCAATTTCAATCTTACATTCTCCCCTGCAGTTGCAATGTCAATCTGAGCATCGCAATTTGCAGAATTCACGGTTTATTTATCTAAGTAAGAATTATACAATAGAATAACTTTTTGAAGAGTATCAGCGAGCAATTACTTAATTTTCAATCCAGTAGTTCAAATATAAATATCTGCCACTTCTTAACGGAGCCAGGTGAATTTTTCCTAAAAAAATTACCCTCAATGGATAATATTACTTATTATCTACAAATAACGTTGCGTCAGGAGAAAATACATACTATTTTATTACAATAGTAGGTATTATATATAAACAACAGTAGATAGATTGATTGAGAGATAGATAGATAGATGTATAGATAGATGTATAGATAGATAGATAGATAGATAGATAGATAGATAGATAGATAGATAGATAGATAGATAGATAGATAGATAGATAGATAGATAAAATCAACCATTAAGAAAATATGATAACAACAGTTACACAAATGAAAGATCTGTAAAAGCGAGCTGAAAACATCGATAATGCAGTTAGTGGCAAGACAAATTGCAATTCGTTGACCGTGAAGTGCATAATATATAATTCAACCAATGAATCACCTACATCGAGCACCAAGATTTTATTACTACTTCCTAGTGCTGTAACTAGTTTGTCTATAACAAGTCTATGATTGATCTTTTCACGTTCAAGTTTGCGGTAAGTTTGCCCAATGTACTTACGATCCCAATAATTATGTTCATATACCTATTTAGAAAGCAAATATTTGTTATTTTTTTTTAATCCTAAAGTCCTTATCGATACCAACGAACTGATCGGTAAATGTAATATGTAATTATTTACCAATTGGTCTTATCCTTCTAATCCCCCATTTTAATAAAATCTCACAGCTGTGGGTGGCAAAAGAGACTAGATTGAACTGCATACTCGTTTTATATATCACATCAATAAAAAATAACTCGTCTTCAAGTTAACTGTCATAACTTTATTGTCTCTTAAATATTCATTTCATCTGAAGAAACAATATTGTACCTACTTCATCACAAGTCGCGACAATAAAGCAAGTTTATTATTTACGATCATCGATTTTTCATAAAGCGCACATCGATAGTAAAATTATTGATAGAACTATAAACCTCTTCTCTAGTCACAATAAAATCGCTTTATATTTTCCCGCAATACCACTTATTTAGCCCGGATTCTGCTTATATTTGACTAGTGGACGCCCGCAGCTTCGCTCGCGTAGAGTTAGACCCATTAACGATGACTACCCGCGTTCGGGTTGCCCACTTGACTTCAAAAACGGCAAAGTTTCATACTAACTTTGCACCCCCGTTTTACCCCCTTAGGGGGCGAATTTTCAAAAATCCTTTCTTAGTGCTCCCCTACGTTATAAAAGGAACCCCTGTGCAAAATTTCATGTTTCTAGCCCTTATAGTTTAGGCCCTGCGTTGATATGTCAGTCAGTCAGTCAGTCAGTCAGTCAGTCAGTCAGTCAGTCAGTCAGTCAGTCAGTCAGTCAGTCAGTCAGTCAGTCACCTTCTCCTTTTATATATATAGATTGTAAGTAAAGAGATAATGTATCGTTACACGGCGGTAACTCAATACCTGTTTTATCGACGGATCGGAAGCTAACTGATAGCGCTCGAACCCAAGTGAATTATCTGCTTCGAAGACTCTATAATTTATTATGTTAGTGCTGGCGTGTTTGCTAATGCTTTTTTGCGGTGTTTACAAGTAAATAATGTCTGCATTTTAGTCTGAAACATGCCTCACTGGTATTCTTGGAAGTTTATTAATAAGTTGTACAAACATAATGATATCTTTGTTTTGATGTGTAATTTTTAATACACTAAGGTAACTAATAACTACATTTTTAATAATAATAAAATAATAATAAAATTGAAGATTCTAATCATAAACCTGGAACTAAAGATACTTGAAATCTCTTACCCAATGAGTTTTTAAGACTAGTTTATGATGTATTATAGGGAAAGTATGTCAGTCTTTTGACTGAAGACAATATTTTATTTTTGATTTATTTCCAGTTCATCGTAAATTGAAAATTGAACCTTTGTAAGCATTTCACTTTGTAATTTAAAATCTTTAAATTGAATCTTATGTTCATATTTGGTCAGCCCTTCGCGCAGAAAGCAACTGTTACGAAAGATTACTCTTTAACAAAAGAGAGGAGGGCTAAAAAATATCCCGTCCTACTGGAATGTTCAAATCAATTCGCTATCTATGAAGTCACGTAGAATATTAAAACTCGATTTAAAAAACGATTCTGTTATACAAACGAATATAATTTTAGATTTAGGGAAAGGGTCAGATTTAGTGCATTTGCTTCGAAGCCCGAGAATCCTTTAGGTGGTAGAGCCTAAAGGGAACCAAATAGGTTATATATGAAGGCTATTTTGTTCCATGTAGAGTTCGCCCGGGTTAGTATCTATCTATACTATCATTTCTACCGTGTAGTAAATGTTTTTAAAACAATTGTGGTCCGGTTGTAAAGGCGTGGTTTCCGGTAACACTTCTTTAGAGGCGACCATCTTAGAACTCAAGAGTACCAACATATCTGTGACTAACTTGGAACGATACTCTAACTAACAATTACAAACTGGACTACTACTTACACAAACTAACAGGACTAACTATAAATAACAGTCCCCAGTCCTTATACCCATCAACGAACTGACCAACTAATGTTCTAATTTACTCTATCAGCTAACTGGACTAACCATCTATCTCGTTTGCTATCCTATATCCATAAAAAAATAAATCAACTCGAAATATAGGTATAAAATGTATAGCGAAATATACATTATTTTATTTATTTATATCTTTTATTGGTACACAGAAGTTTACAAACATATATTAAATAGAGCATCAGTAAACCACACAGGTTTGTAATACATGCTAACCTATGGACTAGAGTTAAGTCTAGGTTCACTACATAACATAATTACATATATACTATGTCTATGTCTACTACTATGTGTAGACTGATTACAATGTAAATTAAATCTAGAAATGGACATCGTGAGAATACCTGCCTAATTCCTTCACCATTATCAACGGTTAGGAACAAAGACTTTTAACGTACTTAGGAATGGTAGTATGTCGGGCAATTTGACAGTCCTTTGGTTCAATAAGGCTAAATATATAAATAAAAGAGTAATAAATATTAGCGACCCTTATACCAATTTTAAAATCAGTTTTTAACTTGTATACCTACTGTCTTACTATTAGATGACAATTGTTCAAAACCAAGTAGGTAGTTATGAAAGAAATTTTTGTGATTTGTTAACAGTACGAACCGTGTAAATGTATTCAACATTCCATTTGCATTAATGAATATTAATTATTATGTTAATAAGAAAGTAAAATGTTACAGTCAAGTTTCCTGAATATAAATAGAGACACATTAATACACGTCGTGGCCTATGGATCGAAATGTCAAATCAACATCAAACTAGTACACCTTATACCGTAAGGCCCTTTGGTACCTTAATATGATCAAAACTTGATTTTTTATAATGTTTATAATTAAGTATGTATTGAATAATCCGTAATTTTTTTTGTTATTTATAATGTATTAAATACCTAGATAACGTAATGTATAACGGTAACAGCCCAGTAGCTATAGAATTCGGCGTCTCACTCGAGGGGTTCTGAGGATCAAATCAAAATGGTACGCTTTTCTCTGTTTAGTTACCTGCTGTAATTTGTTATGAGAAAACTTTCATGCCTGAGAGTTCTCCGTGCTCAACAGTGGCACAAAGAAAGGGTTGTGGTGGAACCTCAAAAAAGGGCAAACACTTAAATTACTTACATAACAAATTTAAAACGCAGAAGTAAACCTGAATATACTTTCTCCATATCGCAAAGCAAAAATCTAAAACAAAATAAGAACAACTCAATAAATCAATCCATTCCTTACAGCCATTAATAATGTTCAACAGTACAAAATACTTGCCGACGCGCGCAAGGAAGCTTATCGCGCTATCATAGGTCACGACTCTCATGACCTTACAACCGAATTGCAGCTGAGACTCACTGTGAAAGCGCTCATAACACCATGGCTCACAATCGACCGTATTAAGCAGCGTCTGGTTCGGTCGGTATATCGGTGTATAGGTGTTGTGTATGTGGTCAGTACGTAGATAATCATGTTTCATCCAGATTGTTTTAAATTAAACAAACATTATGGCCTTTTTGAAAATCTTTGGATGGCTTGATAAGATTCGACATTGGGTCAGCTACGAACCCTTCCATCAATCCGCATTGGAATATAGAGACGCACTTGACCTCCCTTAGGCTGTGCCCAACAGTATGACGCTTATGGGTTGTCGCTTGATGTGATCGTCCTCTTAATGTGAGGTACCATCATCTTTAGAACGAAAGCAAAGCAAATAACGGGTCCGAATATCAGTATGAAAGTACAAAAGCGTAATATATTCATTTTAAAATTTATATACTTGTAGAAGCGCATAGCTGCAACCCGTAGACGTTCAGTGGAACGTCTACGTCTACTACTACGCTGGGCACGGGTCTCCCCCACAGACAAAATCTGTGGAAGGTCTTGAGCATATTTCACCACGCTGCTCCAATGTGGACTGGTGGAGGGGTTAGTGACCAACCCAGTATCGAATGTTCTCAAGCCACCCGAAGGTCTTCGATAAGCCTTCACGACTGTTTTTACCACCAAATAACAAGGACCGACGGCTTAACGTGCCCTCCGAAGCACGGTAGCTCCCATGAAATTTTGTCACTAGCGGTCACCCATCCACAAAGTATCCGCACGGGTCGTTGCTTAACTCTATCGATCACATTGAATCGACGCGACCCATTGGCTTTGGACGCTATATGCGCATACAAAGTGTTAAGAAAAATTTGTTACAGATAGCAGTATAGATTTTTACGAGCAATGATCAAGGGGTTGTTAGTCGCTAATTCTTCAATAAACATTATACTATTCTGCTGATATTTATTACATTCTAAGCAAGATAACTTTAATTAATATAGGTCGTTCGGTTTATGTTGCGTTATATTAGTCCTCTTAGTTATAAAACGCCGTGGTTCAAGATTTCATACAAAATAATTGACTAGTTTCGCTAACAAAAACAGTTTCGTCTGCTCGTAACAGGTGCAGATCTTATCGTATCTTACGCTAGACTCTGCCGCATACCAGAAACTCAATAAGCGGCTTGGGAACCGTGGAGCGAAATAGAATTTCTTAAAACTGTTGCAACTCAATTCTTTGGGAGTCTAGTGCAAATTGGTCATAAAGGAGATAGTGCCAATGCATAGAGATAGGAAGGCGAGCGTGAAGAAATTCTTGATAGCGTCGGTGCATTGACGGCGGACGGATGAGTAAAGAGGGACGTTGCTTGCATAACAATAACTTGATGTCCTGCTCCACAATACATGGATAAGCTATTCACGATATCAGCTGATATGTTTTCTAGTAAGTTTTACACCATATTATGTTGGCAAACTCATAGTAGACTTACTTGTGGGTGTGGCGGTGGGATATCGAGATTTGTAGGAACATAATAAAGGTTGGTTGACCTTCAACCCATTTTGGTGAGTAAGTTGGTAATGTTCACTAATTTAGGTCTACGACGTCAACCGTAAAGAAGCTTACATCCTATTGTGATTTACCTCACATGTCCATAGATAAATATGTCATATAAGTGTGGCTTGCGTCGATTTAATGCGATCGACAGAGTGAAGCAACGATAAACGCGGTTGGATTGTGGATGGGTGACCGCTAGTGGCGAAATTCATGCGCACTACCGTGCTTTGGAGGGCACGTTAAGCCGTCGGTCCCGGATGTTTGGTGTTGAAAACAGTCGATTCGATGCTGAGCTTTTAACTCGCTTCTTGATTTTTAACTCGTTATTAGTCGTTGGTGTAACAAGATCTTAAATAGGATAGTTCGTTGCCTACAACGAACGATCCCTAGAAAAGGTGAATATACAGAGAATTGACGAAGAAAGGCGCTCCTTCTTCGGACGCCTGTGCCTCGAACGGCAACCGCATGCACCATAATGTGTATTGTATTGTTGTCTGTACTTAGCGTGATTAAATTTTAAAAATATTGGCAACTAGGTACAATTTTATTACTTAGACCGGAAAGCTTTGTATGACCTCAAGATTATGTTCATTTCATTATGACTTAAAACTTGTAAGATAAGGTAAGGTAACAATATAGAGAAGCGTTCATATCTATGGTCGGTATTATGCAACGTCAGGAGCAGCTTCTACGCGGATGGGTGACTGCTGTTAGAAAAATTTGAAGGTCGCTTCTCTGCTTCGGAGATCACTTTATGCCGTCGGTCTGTCGATCTTGCAAAGTCACTTTTTACCGCCGAAGTTTAACCGGTTTGTGGAAATTTGTAGGCATAGCCAATGTCACAATGTGGTGAGACAGACGGACCTTTCCTCCTTTTGCGCGGCGCTGTAGGCGCTCTTGCTGAGGGAATTCGGATTTGTGGTCGCGATACCACATCCAATTTTATCACACCGAATCAAGCTACGAGTATTTAAGAATCAGATCAATTCATGCCAATTTAATTACTAGGATTAATATTTTCATTTTAATCATAAAATAACGATACCTATTCAAATATCAAAAACCGACCTCAAAACTACAAAGTGAGAAATAATGGTAAATTCGTATGTGTTCATGAAAATCCATTCATGGTAAATATCAGGTCATAAAAGTCATAAAAGGACGCTTACATTTGCACTGCCTCAATTCAAAAATTAGCTGCTTAATATGTGCGTTGGTACAAATAAAATAAGTTTGTCATCTTTGCAAAATACCTAAGCCTACAATCTATATACGCATAGAGAAGATATATGTGCCCTCAAACTGTTAAATAATTAATTTTACGAGTGGTACCAACCATAATATTCTTACCACTATCTGCCATAATTCGTGCTCAATCTTGGTTATAACAACCCACTAATTCGGCAATTACTAATTATATTCCCATGATACAACACCATATTGGAAAGGTGCGGTAAACTTAGTGATAAATTATTAGTTAGGGAGACCGAGGGATTTGCGCCTTAGTACGACCATAATTCCTTGTTCCAACATGTTGTGAAGATTAAGCGAGATTGTAGGTAAGTTGTTACGCTGAATTTACATGCGGTATATACATAATAATTAATTGGCAACACATTATTATTGTGACTAGACAAAAAAGGAACCAGCGATGCATTGGCGACGTGTCTGGTGTTGTTCGTGTCCATAGCCGACGGACACCGCTACAAGGTGGCTCATGTTCGTTAAAATTTATAAAAAAATCTTGCCTCGTTGTTGTAGTGGTCGCAAAAGCGGCTGCTAAGCTAGAAGTGCTTGGTTCGATCCTCTGGCCGGGCATATATAGGCTATTTATTGCCATACACCGGACACAAATCCTGATTAAGAGCTGCTACCGGGAATTCTATCCATACTTATATTATAACGAGGAAAGATTTGTTTGTAATGTTTTCACACAAAAACTACTGGACTGATTTCAAAAATTCTTTCACCGTTAGCAAGCTACATCGTGACATAGGCTATATAATACCTATTACTAGGTGTAAACGAAACCTTTGTTATGTCTAAGTCCACGCGAGCGAAGCTGCGGGCAACCACTAGTAGGTACCTATAAAGTTTAAATTGAAAGCTGAGTAGCGTGTATTTCAAAATTTTATAAATTTTCAATTAATATAATTATGTACATGAAAAAATTAGTTAACATAAATATACTACCTACATGAAAGCTTCTAAGAAGGGGCATCAAATTAAATTGCTACTGACCCATTTAAATTAATGGGTCATCATTCACATGAAATAAAACAGAAAGGAAGGAACAGCAGGCAATCATAAGGGCGGTAGATCTTATAATTTGTATAGATTAATTAGAGAAGGCTGGATGAAAATTGGGGAAGCAATCTATGAGGAACCTTTTAATTATCTCCGAATATTTTGCGGCTAAAATCACTGATTTTATTTTTCAGTCGTGCACAAACTTTTTCTACGTTTAGTTTTATAATAAACGTAATTGTTTCAGCAATAACTATTTCAGAAGTTATGCAGTAAAATAGTTCACACATTTACAAGTTCAATTTTTCGGCGGGGCATGATTACACAGACTTAGCTCATATTTTATTCAAAACAAATATGCACTAACTATTAGTAGGTATCTAATGACCAAAAGCAGAAAAGATGGTTTAATATATGCATATGTTGTTCGTATAATTTTAAGGTCAATTTATTACATTTATGGGTACATCACGTTAGGTAATACATGCACTACGTATGTATGATTATCATTAAGCTAAAAAAAAAATCAATTAGGTATAACCACATATTTGAAACGATGGAACAAGATGAATATTTCCAAAAGATTCCCTATCCTTCAATTAATTTACAACTACAAGATTTTCGTTTGTCAGTTGAAGATAATGATAGCTTGATTCATTTCGGTTTACTTGTTCAGAATTTTAATTGATTAAATTATGACATATCGATTACGTTATGAGCACCTTTATCTGATGGTAGTGACAGTGCAATGAAAGCTCCCGAGCCAACGAGGCTTTTACCGTTAAGGTAAGGCACAAAAAGAGCGATCGAGTATGAAATTGCCTTAAGGGAACCGCATTCTTCCTGGTAAAAAATTAAATGAGTAATTTAAATCGATATATCAACAGTATGTACGTACACATGTCTTCGTTTCCGTCACGTAGAGGAATGCCCTCGCAGACGTGTATGTGATTTTGTATACATCGATGTACTGTCTATAGTTGAAGATGTGATGTGCTTGTTAATTAATGTGACAGTATAACGTTTACAGGATTTAACATCTCATAATATTAACATCAACAAACTGGAATAGTATAGGTAATACTGACTAGTCTTTCTACGTGCTTGTTTGAGATTGGACACAGTTGTCTATAAGCTATAAGTGATTAATTTGCTCGTTTGTTGTCTTATTCACATAAAATAGAAAAAAAAACGTTTTAAAGTTTTGGGTTAATTGATATGAATGTCTTATGGTATATAGGTACCTGCTGCAGAGATAATATCGAGAATCTTAAAAAAGTAATTTGTAAAAATCCACTTATCTGACACAGCGGTGAAAATTAAGGATCTGAGTGAAGGTGATAAATACTGCGAGGACCATAAGAGTCGAGATTGCGATCCCGTCGGCTGAACCCATATGGCCTGCAGTTGAGAAAGAAATGGCTGTCATACAAGCCCGGCACCCGGGTTCCTTTGATAATTTTTATTAATAAAATGAATAAAACTTATTCCTTGAACTTTTTAGGCGCATGAATGATTAAATCCAAAACTTCGACATACAAATTGAACGTGAAAAATAATTTATAATAATAATAATACATATGTATGTTCACAATCTTTAGTTGGTAATATTGCATTATTATTCTAACATTATCTTTCGTAATTTGTATTGCATAGTTTATCAATAAAATAAAACACAAACAGATAATAAACAAAATACCATTACGCTTTTTCTAAACATATTATATTTCAAATTGAATAAGTCACAGAACAAGAGTAAAATATATTGTTTTCGCTAAACACCAACCTTCTTTCAACTAAAATTGTGTGTAGATAAATGAGTAAGCGAGGGTTCTCGAAAAAAGAACCACCCAGAGACTATAAAAAATACGACAGAGAAGGGTTAACATGCAACTAATTAAGTTTCGGCCGAAACTTTTAAGAGAGCCCAAAATTGGGTAAAGTTATGGCTTAAAGGCAAGGGGTATCTTATTTATTCATTTTGACACGTTGACAGCTCTGTTTATTAATAATATCACTCATAATATGCACGAGTAGGTTCCTACTATTAGATAGATGCCAACAAACCATCACTAATAACTATTACGTAGTAATATGCGTCGGTTTAACCTGGTTTAAAAGCAACAGAATATTTCCTAGATATCTTAATGTGCATAATAGTATGAAGATATAAAAATCTATCAAACATAAATTTACTGTCAACATTGCACTGCGTTATAGTTCAACAAAATTTCACTAACACAAACTTGGCATGAGACTGTGAAAATCCTCGCTCTTAGTGATAAAGAACGATTATACCGATACGAGTAAAAGTATCCCGAAATTAAAAAACGACCTGTTAACTAAACTTGTAGTTGTAGCGCATTGCATCATGACGTACTGTAGATAAATTTGAGAGTTATGAAGGCGTTATATCTGGCATTGAAGACGCGTTGACAGCTGACGGTAAGTTTTGGGCCGTCACTGAGTAATGGTTATTTACCCATTACTCATTACACCCCATAACTCCGCCGCACCAGACCATGTTTGTGCTTATTATGCAAAAATACTGTTATGTTACTTTTTTGCAGTTCAGTATTTGGCTTTATTTTATGTAATCGATTTGATAATTAAATTCGTGATTGGTGGCTTTGAAAGTTGGTAAAGTAACTAACGATTCAATCGCAAAGGTATCGTAAAAGATAAGAAATTCCTCCTCCTGTTGTCCCTTGAACTGAACTGTTGACTCTTGAACTGAACTGTTGTCCTGAATCCTGAACCTGTATTTGAAAAATAAGAAGTTTATGAGTTTTATTTAATTTTAATTTTAATGTATGTTTTTTATTATACATCTACGAGAATTGTATTTAATAATAACTTTGAATATAACTCATACCAAATCGAATCCCGTCATTGACTGTGCCATAAGACTCGACTTTAATATTCTTCACTCATCCGTGACGTCACTAGATAAAACTTAGAATAGCCGCTTCAGACGTCGCGAAGTGACGGCGATGACAGATGGCGGGTAAGCAAAGCATCGAGGCGTCCTCACTGAGAAATTAACGCTCGTCCATTACTCGTTACACAGTCTCAAGTCCTGTACGCCCTATCCAACTGCGCTGCCACTGTGATCTATATCACAAATTTTCATGTCTCAGTTTCCAAGAAAACTGGTCTTATTTTACCTTCAAGTTAAATTAACAATACAACTTTAACACAGTTTAATTCAAGAGACAAGTGCACAAGTAGCTTTTACTCACTTCAGCGCTTTCAACCGCTACTTGTGGCTTATCTAGCGCTACGCCGCTGCTTTTCTTGTTTAAATGATCCTCGGTCAGCTGTGTGTATTGAATGTTGAGTGGCCATTGTTTGTAAAACTGCAATCGTTGGGCACTGTGGGATTTGTGGCCTATCGTGCCATCGGGATTTCCACGTTTCAAAGGATTCGACCTAACGAGTCTCGACGAGTAGTGACTTTATGTCATGTCAGTTGGATCGTTGTTTGTGACAGTAATAGTGAAGCATTTAAATTTCAATTCTGATCAATCCAGCAGTAAATATGCTATTAATATATTGAAAATATGGTTAGATGTGCCATTCAATCATCAATACGTTATATAAAAGATAAGAATTAAGATACCACGTTAGTTTCTTCCAGTACATATAAAGGGTTACTTACGTACATTAGCCTACATTTATGCTTATCGTGATCAGGATGACTTATGCTGTAATGGCATAATGAATAAACAAAGTAATTGATAAAGATCTAATACATACCTTATTGCGTATTAGGCATTCTGCAATCGTTTCTATGCTAATAGAAATCCACAACAAACAATTTCGTATTTAATAAAAAAAAAATTATCAAGTAACTTTTTATCGTTTGGCCTATTTATGTATCAACATATTCCACGTATTATTATACAGTAGTAATTAATACATCAAGTTAATGAATGAGGACTAATAGAGCGTGCTAAGTTATATACGTTCGTTCGTAAATTGGAAAAGGAAGTTGTAAAAATAAGTTTGTAGACATCAAAAAAGCTACACCAAAAATAATTTGAAATGTTTCAAATCCTTAAATTATTAACATTTAATATTCCCAAGCACACGCAGCTTTTATATTTTTAAAGAATACTTCAAAGATACAATGTAACTATTTGTTAGCTAGTTAACGGTACGCCTTCCAAACATCTGTGAAGTAGATCATGGTTTTTCGTACAGAAATTCATGGGATAATAGTTCTCGTATTACTTGAAAGTGAGATAATTTTAGAGCTCCGATGAACGATAAGGTAATAACAGAAGCCGATCCTATCTTTTGTGCCCTTTTGTTGTACGTACAACACAATTCAGTTGTAAATTTTTGGGTTCTTAACTCCACAATGTTCCCGTCATTAATCTATGAATCCGTCGTAACTCGAAGCGGGGTTGGATTCTTTTGTACCTGCTTCGTTCCTTGGCCTTTTGTGCAGCCCCTGACATGTGCGGGGCTACGACAAAAACTGCCTTGTGCAATATCTGCCCCCAGACGTCTGCGTTGATGTGAAAATAATACGGAAGAATCCAAAACGTAATATACCGCCGTCTCGTATTTCTCTCGACGTTCTGACGACTCTAATCGCATATTAAAACGCTTTTCTAGTTTCAAGACAATGTTTTACAGCCAATCAATCCGGCGGTTTGTCTTCGACTTCGTTTTGGTTATTTTTAAAAAATGTCACACGCAACCTTCTCCTCGCTTTTTCTAGTACCACTAAGCCCTTGACATGCATTAACACTTAGAAGTGTGACGGGCACTTTTTCTGACGAATATCCAGATGTGACTGCGTCATTAAAATCTTCTGTGGTACCAAAAAGATCAAAAGTTATCTCCTCACTTTGAGAGCCTCCCTTTCCCCCGGCGTCCCTGCCCTCTCCATTCCCTGGTCCCCTCTGTTTGGAGCGGTCGTTGCAGGCAGGGCAGTCGAAACTCGACGTCGGCGAGGGTCGGACGTGCCGTCAGTCCGCCTGTATCCGTCGCGTAACCGGGAATTGGAGGAAACTGTTTTCATTGGTGTCATTTACATACGTGAAGTGAAACTTGATTTGGTATTCGTGTGATGTGATTAGAACCGCATCAACTGTTAACAAAGTGAATTGGATTTAGTGAGTGACTTATTTGGCAGTGTTGTTGTTGTGGATAACATTAGTGGTGTAAGTTGTATTCTAATGATTTCCTTTGGCACCTGATGTATGGAGCATTATTTATCATCGCTGAAGCCGGGTCGTGTTCGATTGTTTTGTCTAATGAATTTATTATGGCTCGGTTGAATAGCCTCTGGATAAAATGTGCATGAGAACAGTTTCAAAACAGCATTGTATTCGATCGGCTTATCGGTAGTTTGTCTACGTTTAATCATTTTTCAAAACAGTTTCAGTGTGTTAATTAATAAAATTGCGTAGGTTTGATAATTTCTCCCGTGAGAAATAATGATGCCCGTGCATTTATTAAAATTATTGAAGTTGATTAATTACGTTATCCTAAATGAAGATTTCAAATTTATTTATTTGTTAAAAGCTCAAGACTTTAAAGCTATGAATACCTACAATACGTTACAGTTTTCAGAGAGTTTATTTTAGGATTACTTTTCCCTTAATTTTATTTTTCCAAAAATTTCATTCCCTAACCTCATACTAGTTAAATTTAAATTTTATTTGTTTAATAAGTATTTATTTCTACTAAATGTCCCTTGGTATATTCTGTAAAATAGTTTAAAAGTTCAAGAGCGTTCTTCAGTCTTCACTTCTTAGCAGCTAACTTAAAAGCTCTGAAAAGTACAAGCATGGAGCGTTGCGGTTCACTGAAGTTTTGTCACTTTATGGCACTTAGGAGTTGTATCAATGAGGAACTTTCCAATATAGCTAATCGATGAGACTCGTGTCGAACTTTAACCAATCCTGAGTTCGGGACTTAAGATTACAAGAGTGCAATCGAAAACCCTAGTGCCTACCTATCGTCTAAGGGGAGTAAATATTCCATTAGAAGTGTGCTTGAATATATGTACTAGTATTAGTTAGTAGTTTTATTATAATAGTATCCAAAGCCCAATGCCTCGCGTCGAGCGTCGTGCATAGGTAGAGGTTCTGGGTTCGATTCTCAAGTCGGCCAAAGTAACTATTATTAGGGTTTTACTTAATAAAAAATCCCATTACCAGTATGGAATCGGATTTCCGGATGTATGGCAATAGGTTGAGCTTTATAACATATTTTACAGTTAACAAAATATGTTATAAATGAAACCTATTTTGTTCCATATACAGTTCGCCCGGGGAGTAGGTACTACCGCCCGCCAGCGCCATTTCTACCGTGAAGTAATTGTTTTTAAAGCATTTATGGTCCGATTAGAAAGGTTTGGTTGTTTCCGAAAGGTTAAGGTTGTTTCCGATTACTCTTATACTAACTGTCCCTAGTCCTCATACCCACTAACGAACTGACCAACTAATGTTCTAAATAACTCTCACAGCTAACTGGCTGAACTAACCATCCCAGTCTTTGTTTGACTCCTATGTGCAATGCCAGTCACAGTTGTCATGGGTGGCAGCGGCGGGTGGTGCTGCAAACTCTTTTGCTAACTTATATCAATTAAAAAAACAAGAGCCCTAAAAATAAATGGTTTAATGCGAATTATTATACACCTCTGTCAACCCCTTTGGCGTGGTGTTTTGCTATGGTAAAAACCAGATGACTAGACTTCAAACTTATTGAACGAGCTTTTCAAATAAAAAACTAAAAATGTAAAGCGGAAGAGACCTGAGTTCATTTCCTGGCCAAAGCACACATTGATGAGAAAACTAAATGTTTGTTTTGGGTAAAAGTCATAGTGATGTTACATGTCTAGGTACTCAAACCGCCTCGTTCATCTAGGGGTCACAAGCGTGACTAATGAGCAACGTTACTGGGTTCGGAAAAGTATTAATGGGTTTTCTAACATTAAATCATAGATTTATTATTCTATAAATCTATGCATTAAATACCCAGTAGGAATAGCTTTGGATCTGGGTTTGTAACCGGTTTATTGCAACAGGCTTTATGACATGGGTCGTAAGTATAACATAACCTTTGATCATCATCACCATTTATACATACCTAATTTCTAGAGGCAATAGTCTTGGTCCTCAAGGGTAGCAACGCTTAGCATCACCATTTGACAGGCACGTTGGCGCAATCGGTAGTGTCTATTGCACCAAAGGTCGTGGGTTCGAATCCCACTCAGGACAAATATTCGTGTGACGAACACTTGTATTTGTTCTGTGTCTGGATGTCAATATTATCTATTTAAGTATGTATTTAAAAATATCTATGTATGTATATCAGCCTCTGACACCCATAACACAGGCTCAGGTCAGATGGCCGTGTGTGAGAATGTCCAAGATATTTATATTTATTTATCAAGCCGACTAGGTAAGAGGCAGTCTTGTTCAGTATCTGTCACAGTCCGCAGTGTATTGGTGGTGTTGCTTGCTGGTTGCCTATATTACATCCAAATAAAATAACTTCACAACTTAATACCACCAACCTCCTCCTGTGGAATGAGCTTCCGACTTCCGAGGTTTTACCTTCGAGCTACGACATGCGAGTGCTTCAAAAAGAGTGTAAAACGCAGGCAGAATGCCTTCAAGGCAGGCAAAACACCTGTGATACCCCTGGTGTCGCACATGTCCATAGGCGATGGTGACCACTTACCATCAGGTGGGGCGTATGTCTGTTTGTCCGTCTGTATTATAAAAAAAATATATTTATTAGTTTAAAATTTCCTTTAAGTAAAACTTCCATCGACTACTATATGCAGCCCAGTGGTAAATGAAAAATGGTGGCACTCAAAACTGTTGTCAACTCGAAAACGGCGTACAAAACACTTTATCACCTAGTTTATCAATAGAATATGAACGCAAATGCATTTCTCCAGATATAACGCACTTCACAGATTTATTGTACCGCTGACAACGGAATATCGGTCACAAAGTTATCGCTGTTATCAGTGTCGCTAAGTGCCTTTTACTTATTAATTACTCAACGGTTGTTATTGTTTGTAACGTAACCGGTCATTTAACTATGATTTACAAAATGTTGTTTTCATGCAACATCTATCAAAATGACTATGCAGAACCTACTTGCATCCCTCCCTCTGCCTAAAGTCTGGATCTCTGGTATAGGGACTGGGATGGGATGGTCAGTCCAGTTAGCTGAGAGAGTTAATTAGAACATTAGTTGATCAGTTCGTTAGTGGGTATGAGGACTGGGGACTGTTAGTGATATTTTGTCCTGTTAGTTGGCGTTAGTCATGTTAGTAATAGTTAGTCAGAGTCTCGTTCCAAGTCAGTCACAGATGTGTTGCTATCCTTGAAGACTAAGACGGTCGCCTCTAAAAAAGTATAGCCGGAAACCACACCATTCCAACCGGACCACAAAATAAACAATTATTGTAATAATTGTAGAAACGGTACTAGGTACGGAGCCGAGCGGTGGTTCTTCTTTCATAATTCATTATACGACATTATATTTTCGTAGAAAAATACCTCAGCCTCCCAGGATCACTCACATTTGATCATGACCGGAAGCGAGATATCGACTCCAAAAGCTTGAATGAGCTTACGACAAGATTGTTCAAGGTAGAACACACCTTTGGATCGTGTTTCGCCGTGTCCTCTTCGAATTCCCCAAGACTTCATGTACATTAATTCTTCCATTCATGTTTTCAGTCTGCCGTCATCTCAATAGGTAGTCGGAAGACAAGATGTATCTGATAACGCTTTTTTTCACAAACCTATAATCCTATAATTTAGAGTTCGTTCGATCTACAACAAAGCAGGTTCGTTTTAAAACTAACAAGTTTCACCAAATATTCTTCTACCATGTTCTCGAACTCTCAACTATTTGCTCTGTAGAGAAAGTTTACCAACTCCGCCACTAAAATGTCCACATCTTTGTTATGGTTAGTTTTATAGTTGAGTCGTATCGTGATCAAAATGCACCCGCCATTAGTATCAAATTGTTATCGTGATATAACTAGGCGCCTCTATGAAACGTTTCAAAATCTCGTAGCTTATTAGTTTTCCCCTATCGTCTTACCCATCGCCACGTGACGGCACCATAATGGGGGGAGCATTAACCCACTTCTGGATAATGGTCACCTTATCTGATGGTCCCGGTACCGTTGAAGATGAGTTAGGAAGAGATATGATCCATTTTTTATATCGCTACCTCGTTTGGTCTGTTACGCAAGCATGCGTATGTACAGTAAAATCTTCATATTTTTGGTTGTCACTTTACTCACAGCCTTGTATAACTAAGTTATTTTTAAAAGCTTTTATTTAACTTCACTCGTATTCCAAATTAAGCCAATTCTTTATACTAGCTCCAGTGGCTGTAGAAATAGTGTGCAATTTAGATAATTATTGGATTTAGATTATAATTTAGTCAGTATATAGTAGTAGTACCTAGTAGTAGTAATCAGTCAATATAAGCATGTTAAAAGGTAACTTTTATCACGCTTTTATTAGATTAGATGTATGTAACGGAATCTTTGAGTGTTTTTCGCCCACTTCAAAACGTAATTGAAACTTTGTACACTTAGGTATCAAAGACCGATGACAATGCAATAATTTAAAAAACAAATCTATAAAAAAATCTAGATTTTAATTCGTTATCTACAAAAGCGTAATTTTTTGTTTTCTTTAAACAATGTTGTTATTTCATACAGTCGGGATGGATCTATCCTAGATAGCTATTAAGATAACTTTTCCTCCACACTTTTCCTGGGGGTTCGTAAAAAAAGGTTCCAGGAGGGCTAAAGTGACCTAGCTGTACTACCTATACCTACTTACCTGATACGTATTCATATAACGAAAACTGCAGTTACTAACATTCATTAGGAAAGCCTGACGAGGATAGTTCAATCATCTTTTTTTTAGGAATAGCCTATGTAGCAATGGGCAACCTTCGGATATTGATACAAAGTAAATTATAGTTTGCTTTGTATATGTTTAGGTAGGCATATAAAAGTAGCATAAAATTATCTTATAATTTTGCTGTGTTGTGGATTTAATTAATATTAATAAATCATACGGCGCCGAGACATAGGAAAATCGTGTCATATGTTGCTATAACATTAAATTTTCTGTCTACTGTATGTACGAGCATAAGTTATTAGACTTTGTATAATAGAAATTCTACTACTCCAAGAATACATAATTAATCACTAAGGTGTAGTGAATATTCAGAATTATTCTTGAATACAGTATGAATTTTACATGAATCCAAGAAAATATTACATTGAACACAAACCGTTGTCGGTTGTCGTTGCGTAAAAATTGCCTGTAGCGAGAGTAGGTAGTTTATTAGTAAAATAATTTTCAGAATCATTCTAGTAGTTTCTGAGGTTTTATCCTACTCACAAACACTACTGTTTACAATATTATTATAGTTTAGTATGCATCCTCATTGCATTGGAGCAGCCTGGTGGAGTATGCTCTAGACCTCCCGCAGATTTGTCTATGGCGGAGATCCGTGCCCAGCAGTGGGACGTCTATGAGTTGCAGCTAAGCCATCCTCAACATAATATATAAACGTTAATTAATTTTAGAATTAAACAGTTTTATAAATGTGAAATTGTTATAGATAATGTAGTTACACAGTTTTATTTCTAAAGCGTTTCTTAACGGTTGTAGTTATGGCCAAGCCACACGGCTACGAAAGCGTACGAAACAGACAAACAACATTAATAACATAATAAATAACGTATATCTGACTTTGGTATTCGAATCTTAATTACCTAAGCCTTGAGCCCTTCTAAACCATTTTATTGAGAGATCAAACACAACACGCTCAGCAAAGTGAGTTACTCAGTAAAGCCACGCCGCCATGTTGTAAGGTCACATGAAACATGCCTATAGGTTTATTGCAGTCAAATCAATGCGATAGAATCTTTAGTGAGTGAAGATGATCGAAGTTTATCTTCATCAGATAGTTGAGAATTAAGCGATACCTACGATAATAATTTAAATATTATGTATTTCTATTGATATAGATTTGGTCATTTTGGTATGGAACATTACTTATATTTGATTATGAATAAGTTTCCGAAATCTTCATCCTGAACTTAATAAGCAATGAACTGGTAAGTAGGTCTAGGGTTTGCGCTTTATTTTACAGATACTATTTAGTTCGGGGTCTTGGTTGTAATCCTAACAGAGAGTGGACATTTTAGAAGGACCCCTCTCTTCCGTCAGAGTCACTGCCTGTATTTGAAAATATTTCATCAGTCTAAACATCGTCTTAGTAAGCAACATCAATTTACCTTTGTTCGTTTCCTCATTTCATCTTTTCAATGTCCTTTCATTTATTTTTGTTACGAAATATTTGTTAAGCACATTCTATTGAATAACAGTATTCGAAACGGATAGTTTCAAATATATTTTACCAAACAGCATAGTCACAGTATATTCTAACTTAACAATAGTTAAAGAGAAGTGTTTAATTTTGCAATTCATGATCAAGAAATCGGCACGCTAAATGAGTCAATGGATAATAGTTAGTTACTGTCGGTGATACCAACGAATAATTTAACTTTTTTTTTAATGTAAAAAAAAATTTGTAGTCAAGTGATAGGTAGTGATAATCAATTTTAAACAAAATGGCGTAAATGTACCAAAGTTTTAAGTTCTTTCTAAAGAAATTGAGGCACTTTATTATTAAAATAACAATACATAGCATCAAACCGCCCATCTACTACCACCCATAATAGAAGTGAGTGACAGACTGGTATCTGATATCTATTTCAAGAAAACTGCTTTTGCAGACTTTTGCTAAAATTCAAGTTCGATTGTACAGTGTCCTTTAGTATTATTTATTGCGCCGTTGATCATACAACCATTATTTCCCTGAAACACTTGCATTTCGCTGATGCAAATGATTCCTTTAGCAATGTTGAAACACATTCACAACTGAACTCTACTGGCGCGCCGCCCAGCGTGGGCAAGGCTTTCGTTCAGATAAGCCACTTCCGCCGCTTATCGGAGGCTTCGTAAACAACTGGTGCTTTCTTTTGTTCCAAAAAGTTATGTTCTCTTTGACTTGTGTGGGAAAAGGCAACTTTATAGAATTGCTTTTTAGCATACGATTTTTACACTAAAACCAGCGACCGGCTTAGTTAGTAATAATATGTGTGCCAAATTTCAGCTCAATAGCTTTAGTGGAAGTGGGTGAAATATTGATTGCAAGATTCCAGGACATACATACATACTTACATACATAGATACATACGAGTGAAGTTATAATAAAAGCTTATAAAAATTGAAGGGTCGTCTCTTCATTGACAAATATTTGCCCATTGTTATAGTAACTCGAGCAAGCAAAAGCATAAAATGATAAATATACAGACAATACATTTAATTTTTTTATTTCTGTTTTGCGTTTGTCAGTTTAAAAAATATAGCAAACTATTCAAAATAATGCTAAAAGCTACGAGTACAAACTTCCTACTATGGTTTAATTTAAACAATTCATTTCAGTATCAATTAAAAATATTAAAAAGCCTGATGGGAATTTAAGTTTCTTTTCAGAAGATAGCTACAATACCTACCTACTTGAATATCTCGTATTCATTGTTTCATTAAGTTTCAGTTGAATTATTAAAAATATGAAACACTATTTTTAAAATATGAAACATTATTTTTAAAAATCCCGTTCACTAGTTACAAAAAGCTAGACACTGCAAAAAGTTTGCAAAACTAGAATTTATTCGAACGTAAACAGAAATTCAAAACACATACCTACTAACAAGCCTCTAGCGACTGTTATCTAAAATTGAATTTGAAGATTGAATCGTTGATACAGTTTGATACTGTATGGATCCAATTGAATTTTTGACATACGAGTAAAGCCAAGCAACAGATTTAACTTGATAATGTAACAAAATGGAATAACAATTTGAAGAGGTACGAAGAAATGCAGTGCTGTAACAAATAAAATATGAACGAGAGGTGAAGAATTTAAAATGAGAGATCCTTGTATTTTTACCTCTTTCCACGTACATGCTATTAAGCATGTTCCGATATTATGCAGAGCACGCTCTGTCTAGATATTTTCCTGCATGTTGGACCTGAGAATGAGTGATATGATGGAATTAAATACGTTAAAGCAAATACGATATTCCACGTCGAATGGAATATTATACGTAATGCATCTTTGAATATAGTTTAATATAGTTTACATATAATATAGTGTATATCCAATAGTTGTAGGAACGTTATCTATAAAATCGGAACGTAAATTCGACTTGTTCAAAATTTCGAATTGGA
Organism: Carterocephalus palaemon; assembly: GCA_944567765.1. Taxonomy (NCBI): domain Eukaryota; kingdom Metazoa; phylum Arthropoda; class Insecta; order Lepidoptera; family Hesperiidae; genus Carterocephalus; species Carterocephalus palaemon. Next base: position 2,873,240 of record OX155643.1, on the reverse strand, counting down.
TTTGCTAATGAAAAAACCCAAAAGACAGTAATTTTAACTAAACTTGTTGGTTTCAATATAACCTACAAGCAAATATTGAATTAATGCGCACTGCAGTACCCGGACAAGCTACATTCATCTAAAGCCCACAACAATATAAACTATGTCTCCTTTGAAGACTTGATGATGATGATGATAAATATGTAGGGTATGTAGGCATAGGTAAATATATGTAGGTAGGTAAGTAGGTAGGTAGTCTTAACTTGTTAACCATAAAGGAAGCATTGCCTCATGACAATTTGATGCAAAGACACAAATTAAATTTACTGCGTACATAATCTACGATCTACAGCACGTCTGACACAGCAACATAGAGCTACAAGGTATTGAGAAACGCTAGCTAATCTGAAGATCCACTGCTGTTCGCTCTCGCAACTTGTGTACTTACTAATGATGGGAAAGTCAAACAAATTGTTGATTTTACGGCTAATTCGATTCGCTGCGGCAATTCATTTTATTCGCTGATTTGCGGTTTCTCAACTGTTTGCTTTAGCTCAGTCTTAGTTATATTGTTCAGGTTGCGGTTGTCTTTTCGGGGTTCGACTGATTGAATTAAGGCGTATCTTGTTTAAGGAGATGATATCCCAGAATCGAACTCGCCTCTCATTTGAGCGGGTTCCAATAAAAACAACACACATCAATGAGTTTTCTAAGTAATGTGCGATTTAAGAAATCAAATGTCACCTGCTGTAACGGTGAAGGAAACATCGTGAGGAAACCTGCATGTCTGCCAATCCGCACTTGGCCGCCATTGTGGACTAAGGCCTAACCCATCCCATTCCAAGAGGAGATCCGTGCCCGTGTAGTATCTTAATTATTCTATTTAATATAATTATAGGAATCAAAATATTCAATGCCTACAAGCTTTTTTGTTAATCAGATACTAAAGCCAAATTAGAGAATTATTAATTATTTTGTTTCTTTTAATTAACGTTAATTCATTACATCGCTACGACATCGTTGTTTGAGTTCCATGTTAAGTTTAGCTTTTTAATGGTAATTGTAAAATAAGGCCACCTTTAATTTCGACTAACAAGTTGGAACTTAGAGCATTGGAACATCTGCCAAATTTCATTTCTGTGCAGTTCTATTCCGCTAAGCCAAGTCAAGCTGCGCCGCGAAACATTGTTTTAGATAGCCCAACACCTAGGATTGGATAGCCTTTGCCGGCACGGTGCCAGAACCTGCATTGCCCACAAGCCCGAACGATGGTATTTCGACTGTAACGTACGAAATTGATTGTAATGATCGTTGTCATATAAGATTATACGAGTTTCTCAATGCAAATTGTTGTTTACTCATAATCATGAGACGTAATACATAGTTTCCAACTGAACACTTAATTGCATCTGATAACTAAGTATGTCTTTACCTATGCAAAATTTGTGAAAAGAGGCTACGGCATGCAGACAGAGTTTATAAGCAAATATGCTTTATTTATTTACGTCGAAATTTTGATATCACAAAAAAGTCAGACAGTTTTTCATAATCTTATATTATAATATCTATTATTATATTATATTATACAAAAGAGAGATATCTGTCTCAACACCGACTACTTTTCTGCGAAGAAATTCCCAGTAAAGAAATATTTCATTTTATTATCATCTTGTAGTAGGTACCTACGTGAGATTCCATTGGGCACAAATTAGTTCCCATGCATTATTCTCTAGCCTTATTAATGGTGTGTACACGAACATTAATCTGCATAATCCTGCCAACAGACGTATCATAGCCGTTATCAACACGAGATAAGGCAATTATGAAAGCTGTTGCTACTGTATTTTATCGTCAACTTTTATCTGATCTCGGACCGCCCATAGTCTTACTTGCGCAACATATATAAATATAATGTGATAGTAGTGTGATAATACACAAATAGTGTGACATTGTGATAATAGGCCGTAATGATGTCCTAAGCTTAGATAAGTTTTGTTCATTAATAACCGCAATTGAAAGGCATTATTCCTTGCTTTGCTTTTGCATTTAAATTAAAAAATTTATCAACGAAAAGTCCTTTTTCCTATTATGATCTTTCAAGTTTTTGTATCATATTATATACATATTGTAGGTATATAATTGACATACACGAAATACAAATACAAACTCCCCTAAATTTGAACAATTGAACTTACTCTGCCCGATCACAGATCAGGTTCGAACCCTCAACCCCTTGCTCAGCGGTCGCGCTTGCAAACACTAAGTCAACGAACTAGTTTATGAATATGTTTATGCATTGTAGGTGGTAGAGCCTAAAGGAAACCAAATAGGTTTTATATGAAAGCTAATTGGTTCCATATAGAGTTCGCCCGGGGCAGTAGTACCACCGCCCGCCACGGTACCTAGTACCATTTCTGCCGTGTAGTATTTTTTTTAAAGCAATTATGGTCCAGTTGGAAAGATGTGGTTTCCGGTTACACTTCTTTAGAGGCGACCATCTTCGTCCTCAAGGGTAGCAACACACCTGTGATTGACTTAGAACGAGACTCCAATTAACAAGTACTTTAAGTACGTAATTACTAACACCAACTAACAGGACTAACTATCACTAACAGTGGTGGACTGGGGAGTCCACCTACTAACGAACTTACCAATTAATGTTCTAATTAACTTTCTCAACTAATTGGACTAACCATCCCAGTCCCTAATTGAGTCTTGTTCAAAGTCAGTCACAGTTGTCATGGGCGGCAGCGGATGGGTGGTGCTGCAAGCTCGTTTGCTATTCTGAATCCATAAAAAAAAGCATATTAAGTTTCAAATCCTTGTACAGTATTTTGAGAGAATTACATTCAGAAGTGTGTTTGATGTACGTACCTACTTTTCTTAAGTAATTTTACATCAATGTGAGTGAATGAGAACAGGAGAAAAGCAGTAAAAGCGGCTCGTTTATAAAATTTGCCCGCAAACCGTGAAATAAAATATTAGAACCTCAAATATTGTAGTTCATCCTCCTTTTCTTGGAATCGATTAGTTCCGAACTCTATTATTTCACAATGCGGCCGATTTAGAAGCGGTTTTACCACATTTCTGGGACAAGCGGCTGCGTTAGTTTTTTTTTAATCTTCTAAGGATCAGTTAGTTACGCTTTGATATACGAAAATCTGCTGTTGTTCCGTCTACAAGAGGCAATAATGGATCGTTTTTCAAATGGCTTGGAAATTAAAGAAATGAAATAGATACCGTTATTCAATTTGAAAGACTGTATAATGTTTAAGTTACAGTTCTAATAGGTACCTGTAACAGTTCGAATTTTGACCATAACTATTGATAATGTTTTTGGATCGCTTCGCTGCGACCCATAGACGTGCCACTGTTGGGCACGGGTCTCCTCTCAGAATGGGAGGGATTAGGCCTTAGTCCACCACGCTGGCCAAGTGCGGATTGGCAGACTTCACATGCCTTGGAGAACATTATGATGTATTCTCAGGCATGCAGGTTTCCTCACGATGTGTCCTTCACCGTTATAGCAAGTGACATTTCATTTCTTAAATCGCACATAACTTAGAAAAGTCATTGGTGCGTGCCGCTGGGGTTTGAACCCGGACCGCTCGAGTGAGAGGCGAGTTCGATAGCCACTGGGCTGTCAATGTATTTGGATATTGAATTACTTTAAACCTTTATGTCAATAGGTACTAAATATTTACAAAGCGATTCTCATTCAAATCGATTTCGTTTCTTTATTTTGTGCTGCACACACTTTTATATCCCATCACCCATTACGGCACCTGCTGTCCAAACTTTGACCTCGTTGCATTCATTTTGTCATGAAATCTAAAAACAATCTTTTATGTGAACCATATAAGGTTAAAAGTTAGCTGTACTACATCGAACTGTTTTTTCTTAAGTTTTATACTGTATTCTCAGTGATTTTAAATTCAACTCAATTTAATAGATAATAAACTTTAAACTGCAGACCTAATGAGCCATATTACATATAAAAAAAAGTTTTTTCAACTTAGCTTTGCGATTTATAATTATTGTAAGTAGCTTGCTGACACGCAGATTTTTAGCCCTTATCTATATTATAAATATATCATAAGGTTACGAAACGTAAACAAATTATCTGAATTTCATACAATTATTTAAAATATAGCGTCCATAGCCCAATGGCTCAGGTCGATTCAATGTGATCGAATGAGTTAAGCAACGACGGGCGCGGTCGGTTTGTGGATGGGTGACCGCTAGTGGCAAAATTTCATGGACGCTACCGTGCTTCGGAGGGCACGTAAAGCCGTCGGTCCCGGTTGTTTTCAATGTTGGAAACAGTCGTTAAGCCTTGTCGAAGACCTTCGGGTGGCTTGAGAACATTCGACACTGGGTTGGCCACTAACCCCTCCACCAATCCGCATTGGAGCAGCGTGGTGGAGTATGCTCTAGACCTCCCGCAGATGCGTCTGTGGGGGAGACCCGTGCCCAGCAGTGGGACGTCTATGGGTCGCAGCGAATTTAAAATATTATCTATAATAAGTACCTATTACTTCTGTGTTATCTTTTATGGAATGTATAAATATAAAATGGTGACTACGATGAAAAGTTATAATATTTGACTATAGTGTAGCAATAGTTGGTAGTAAGAACATGCATAAAAACCATGGACCGTACTTAAACACTGTAGTGCAGGAGCCCCATTATGATTGGTCATGTTCAAATATAGAGTGCTTTCTCATGCTCAAACAAGGCTTTGTTTTAGGTGATGAGCGCGCGCATGTGAAGATGGCGCGGGGGAGTGCGCTCCTCTTGCTATGGGTGGTCGCGGTGGTCGCGGACGGCAAACACGGTCAGTACTTTGTTGTTACCGGCTCGTCATTGCTATTTACATTACTTTAAACAAAGGAAAGAAAAGAAGAAGAAAGAAAAGGAGAAAAATTGAACAAAGGAATCCATAAAATATGGTAGATACGTTTATCTTAACGTCCATAGGCAAATTTAAACAATTATGGGCGCGTTCAGTTTGTGCTTCAGAGGGCACGTTAAGCCGTCGATCCCGGTTGTTTTCTATTGTAAAATAATCGTTAAGCCTTGTCAAAGACCTTCGGGTGGCTTGAGAACATTCGACACTGGACTGCACACTAACCCGTCCACCAATCCGCATTGGAACAGCGTGGAGTAAGCTCTAGACCTCCCGCAGCTCTATCTGTCGGAGAGCTCGTGCCGAACAGTGGGATATTGTTGCTAGGTATATGTTAATACAATATGTCGTACATTTTAGAAAATCAATGTCAAAATGACATTCCCTGGAATAAAATAGATAGGTACTTAAACGCAGCACAACAGGGTTCAAATTTCATTTGGTTTTTTCACTTCCACTAAAAGCTTTAAGGGCGTGGGGTAAAAAATTAAAAGATAACGTTGAAATTCACTGAGAAAGTTTTCACCTAATCTTAAAAGAGATAAGTGGGGATACGCTACGACAAAAGAAATGTCCCTAATTTTTCGAGGTGTTTTTACTCGTAGAAACCCCTCGAACTTTTTACTAAACTTTTGTGAATCATGTTGACAGAAGTAACTATACGCAAGTACTCAAGAAAAGTGGTAAAAAGGCTTTTTAAAAAGCATGCGTTGCTTGATTTTCCAAAAACAAGCATGATTAATTTAACAAGCGGGCTTAGAGCTAATGGCTCAGTTTATTTTCAAAAATCATAGATTTCCATTACAGATAACAGAATAAAACTCGAACAAGGAATTTACATGAAACCCCACGCCAAAGCGAAAAGCCAAAAGAAGCGCTTGAGATTAGAAAGGAAGTTACGAAGCGACAATCTCGCAAAAACACTTAATCGTGACGATGTAAGTGCTACTTCCGAACACGAATATCCCATTAAAGCTATCTATAGAAATGCTATTACGTCTTTCATGACTCAAGATTCAAACTCACTCACAAACATGTTAGAGATGAAGATGCAGGGGTTAGAGGAGTTGTTTTTATTTGTCTAGTAGTGATAAGTGAAATGAAGACTCTCTTGTTAATAATTTGATTTCACTGTTTCAAATAGGTACCTCGTATACAACACTAGCATACTACACTAATTTAAATAGAATTATAATCATTGAATTGAATCTTAAATCGAATAAGCATGTAGCATAAACTTATTTAATTATAATAACATTTTCCACTCGTCGGTAGGAGGACTTGTTCTTAATAGTACAAGTCAATTAGTTACAGTTATGAAAGCGAATCAATTTTATTACGAATATACTGATTTAGAAGCTCGAGGTGTGAGAATGATTAAATTTTATGATTATTAATGAACATAACCTGTTCAATCAAAATTTATTTAAATTGATAATTACGTAGGTCATTGACTTGGTCTTTTTCTCAAGTCTGATTCAATTATGTAATAGGTATTAATATTCATAAGTGCCTCGTTAGTAAAATTTATATATTTATAATGAAATAGTGCATAAACTATTCATTATCATCGCCATCATCTTCGATTATCAATGGAATAATAATATATTTGGTACCTAGTGTAATCAATTGGACATACCATTAAGTTGTATTATAAAAGTAATCTTGTTGAATTACAACTCGAAAATGGACAAAATTGTAGCGACTAGAAGCTGTAGGCACTCGTACATGAAAAATAGAAATTTAAACTCCATTTACGTTGAAATACGAAACTCTCACACTCCCAGCTGGCGTGAATGAAACAGAAAATAATAGAAGAGACTCAGGAGATACCATTATAACTCGACTAACAAAGGGATTATCTTGTTTGGGAAGCTCTTGACTGGCACTCGACGACTCTTTGTATGTATCGAGTTACATTTCCAATGTAAAGGTGGCTATTGAAGCAGTTTTTGTAGGTGTGGTCGTCCTTTGTATTTTTTCTGCATGAGGGGTGAGAATTCGTCGGTCTTGTTTCTCAAAGGATACCTTTGGTGATAATTTTAGATCTAGGCTTGCACCTTGTTGTTACCTGTTTGAAAGCGGATGCAGAGATTCCGCGTTACCGAGCTTCATGAGATCATCCCTTACATTATATTATAATACTCTTTCAACTCTGAGTTACTTACAAATAAAACATGTTTCACCAGTACTTGGTTGATAATTGTACTTACCATTGCTCGTTCACTATTGAAAAATAATATGAAATCATCCTATAAAGATTAGGATAAGAACACACAAAACATCCATCTTATCTTTAAGCTTGAAAATGTTATTAGGTCGTAGTCGTACATTTTGTCTCGATAATTCCATGGAACAGTGTAGGTACTACGCCACTTATTTATAAGAAGGGGGCAATCATGTATTAAATGTTCTAGTTAATTACCACCAGCATTCATATTAAAACAATATCACCTACAACGAGGGCTTACATTTCAAATGTAAATTTCCATTAATAGACAATGAAACAGTTAAAAGCTCTACCCGTTAAAGCATGACTCACAACACAATAACATCAGTCCTTCATGAGCCCCTAATGTCCCTTAACATTTGATTTACTTACGGAAACGTAAAGCAAATCGCCCCGCCCACGGCTCCATTAACTAGTCCGAGTGCATCTTTTTATGTCTCTCTCGGCGTTAAGTGCATTTACGAGTAAACTGCATCAAGTTGAGTGAAGCGTCTTGCCTCGGCGGATGCGAAAGCACCACGCCTGAATGTTTTATTACGTCTTGCTTGGAACAGATATATCAGAACTCACGTTAGTATTCGCCTCATTTGATTTATTTCTCCAGTGTTCACAATATTCTGTACTGCCAAGGCATCAGTGACCACCAACCCTAACTGACCAACTGTGGATCCCGGGTACTTTACTATTTCCGACCAGGGGAGTTTTGTTTATTTACATAACACAATATTTCTTATTAACAACGAGATTATCTTTAACTATCTGATTCCCGCGGCTTTACCCTCGTAAAATAATATGGCCTATAGATTTCAGGAGTAATGTAGCTTCCGAATGAAAGAATTTTCAGATGTTTCACAAACTTCCAAACACTACCACATTATGCATACACTAGATGTTGCCCGCATATTGCCTGCGTAATAGCCAATATCAGAAAGAAAATATATTTATATAAAAGTTTGTAAGTGTAAGCATTTATTTAAATCAGAACTCGCCTCTCTTGATTTACTTCTCCAGAGCTCACAATATTGTTCGGGTTATCAGTATACTAAAAAATCCAGACGGCACTACAGATGAGATGGGAGTAACGTACGATATCTAAGCTATTAGACGCTCCGTGTTTTATTCGTTCCATATTTGGATCGAGTACCACTTGTTATGTGTTACTGCTCGCCTGTGTAATGTCGAGCGATAAAAATGTGAGTGAGTCGTTAAATAAAATTTTAATTGCCTGTATTACTCAATAACATATTTCAATACAACGCTCAGGTTTAGTGGTTAGATAACGCTGAAGTGCTCCATCCGGATTAATAGATGGACATTCGTTAAAATGAGTCGGTAATATTTACGTTAGTACAACATTATACTTCAATGGTAATAAATGTGCTTCAAGATTTCAAATTCGATGAACCTATAAATGTAAAAGGTCTCAGTTATTATAACGAAGAATTAGTAAACATTCAAACTAACGTAGGTATCCAACGACAGAGATTGTTTTCTAGACTTTTTAAGTATTTCCCATCAATTAAGTTCACTGGTAGGTATATAGAATAACATCGAATTCAACCTTAATTAATCTAAACACCGGATAAAATGACAGGAACTGGTCTCTTTTAAACCAACGACGTATACAATCAATTTGATGAGCTTCTAGTTTGTTTTTAGATCTAGTTACTGAACACCCTTGGAATTCGAACATTCATCAGAAACAACATATTTCTCTTTGTGTTGTGGAGATAAGGCATTTCTCCATTTCCATTAATTTTGTGATAGGCTCCATTCCAAATTGTTTGGAAGACAGAGTATTTTTGGACTAAGAAAATATTACGTCTATTAGGCCGTTGGTATTTGAATCCGATTGTTATCTCGAGACTAATGCCAACCAGAGTTACGAGCTGCTACTGATTGTCATCGCAGTTGAAACGATCTATCTGTATGGAAGTAAAGACACTTGCTTCTATTGATTGATCCAATGAACTTTCTATAGGTACTCTGTGTTCACACAGCCGATGCGCAGACATTTATTTACAATTTACAATCGCTTCGTGACTTGCATCCACTGGTTTAGTTGAGTTTCAAGTAACATCGCTTACCGTAGTTCTTAATCACCATTTAAAATCGTACAAGCCATAATCACCCTTAACAAGAGAAGACAATGTCTTTTATAGTGTACGCTTTTATAAAGAAATAGCTGCCACCGATTCGTGTTCTTGTAAATGGAGTTTCGTCACTTGCCAAGATAACACTTGAACGCAGTTACTTATAGGAACCGTGAGCGCTTGATATAAAGGGCGACCTCAATGACGAAAACGTTGATTTAAAATATACGAAAGCTCACAAACATATTCACACGACAGGCGTCGATAATGAGTATCGATTGGAGAACGTAATTAAAATTTGGTAAAAGGGTTTCGTGCGTTATCATCTCACGTTCTGATTGCGTCAGAGAGAAGACAAACCAGTTATTAATCAAATGATGCTAAAAACCAATTAAAACTGACGCACAGTCACTGATGAAGTGGTTACACAATCCAAAATGATAATAGACTATCGAAGCGGATAAACATGCCTTAATCAAATGCCAGCCGATTCATAGACTAACAGAATACCAAATCAACTTACCAACGTCCGATTAAGTGAACGTGTGACAAGGACCGAAGCTCTGTAATATTGATTGCATTCATGATTACATCAAGTTTCTCCGTTTTGGGACTTCCTTCGTCAATATAAATTCTCGTATAATATTCTTGGCAACTGAAAGTTGAAACTTGATAGCGCTGTGGCGGGGTTACAATAGTTCCTAAACATTAATATAACTTTCTTATATAACTCTAGGTAATGGATACGGAAAATGGTATATAACAGAAACAGATTTTGGATAATTATTGGATAATGAAGTCACTGTTATGTTAATTAATGGTTATTCTTTTATTTACTAGCTATTTAATTCATATAAAATAAAATAAAGTATTGTTCAAGTTATTTAAGTAATTCAAATTAACAGTCTGATATTTTTTATGATAGTAATAGGGCCAATAACCGCAACCACAGACCTGCCAGTAAAAGATCACGAAACAAATCCCATTAAGGAAAAATAGATTTCAGGAGGAAATAGCATTCGGTCCCCATGAAAACGGAAATAGAAATATACTGAAAGGAAGTGAAACTAATTAAGTTATCCACGCTTCACGCAACTTGCAGTTATTTTCGTACCATTCTCCTCTTCAAATAATAATACAAACGGTATTACTGTCAACGGTATTGGGAGAGTAACATACGCCAATGTACTGATAACGATTTCTGAGCGAAATTCTATAGGGGTGGCTTCGGTTTTAATGACGGTGAGAATTTGACTCTATTACTTCCAACGTCAGTTGGTTTTCAATTGAAAAGGACAGGATTTGTAAAGTGGGATATACGGTATCCAAATATCTATGTTTTGCGAGTAAACAGGCGCGAGTGAAGCGTCAAGCCAGGTGCGGACTTTTGAGAGAAATCGATGTCGCTACTCGAGGGTACGTGTTATTATGACAGTTGCCGTTTATTTTAACTGACACGGGGAATAATTAACGTTCTCCAATTAGAACTCGTTTAAAGTTCAGGAGGATCACTAGTAGGTACTATTAACGCTTATTGGAATAACGTAAGTCAAGCACTTAGCTGTACACATTCATCAGGCCAAATGGCAGTTTCCAGTGCGTAATTATAACTTCACCCATGATTAATGAGGTACGGCCAGATAAAATTTAAAACCATTTGCTTTGGATAGATTACTGCAGATTAAATTGTAAACAACCATAAAATAAGTTATACAGCCATTTAAAAGAGAATATTTTAGCATAACTAATATATAAATCTTATTGTATGCCGCTTTAACCTTTAACATTCTGCATACCGACATGACAGGGATAATAAACCTAGATAGCATATTTGTGATTCTTATCTCAAGCATTATAAATACTTCAAAACATAAATTACCCTCTCACGTTTGAGAGATACCTTTATCAATACCGTATTCGCAACTCATTGAATGCAGATCTTTCCAAGTTCCATGGGGCAAATATTTTAAGTGACCGCTTAATTGAAATCTAAAATGTTTATTCAATTGTTATAGATGTATCCAGCTCAACGGAAGCCGAACACTCTACGGTAGCCCCAACACCACCTGTACCTCTTCGACCAGAATATGCTCATCCCGCCGGGGTGGAAGCGTTGGACCCTTACAATTCAGAAAAGAATAATCCACCGCCTCACCATAGAGATTATTTAGAAGAAGACTACGATCATGAAGTCCATAAGGAAGACGATCATGATAACAGAGAAGATGCCGATGAATTGCCGTCACTATCGGGAGATCATCTTCTACAAAGCTCGACGGATGACTTACCAATGTTCCTATTAGAGCCACAACACGCTTTCGTAGTTCGTAACAAACCAGCCATGCTGAGGTGTCGCGCCGCAAACGCTTTGCAAGTTTACTTTAAGTGTAACGATGTGCGCTCCGTCGCTAGTACTCAGTTCGAGTTTGTGGACCCACAAAGTGGTGTGAGGATCGTTGAGGCAGAGTGTAATGTGACTAGGGATCAGTTAGAGGAGTACTTCGGTGAGGATAGATTCTCGTGCACGTGTCACGCGTGGAGCAGTCGTGGCGACATCAGAAGCCAGCCTGCTATTGTTGAGTTAGCTTGTAAGTATTAAAATTATTTCCTTTGCATGCCTAAATTCTTGTAGAATTAGATGGTGCACTTAGAATTAGTATTCACCTTGTACAATTAAGTATTCTGTGATTCTAATCACATTGACCTCTTCGTTAAGTTATTTCATATCATACTCAAGACGTGCCAACTATATTTTTTTAACATATACAAGTGTAAGGAGTAGTACCTAAATCTAGTTTTATCACAATTGTTTTAAAACAAAAAGTTATATCTGTCTAACAAATTTTAATCAATCATATTCCTCATGGAATGTTACTGAACAAAATATACGAACTACTTACTTCCTCTATCGTTTATTCATAAAAAAATAAGATTGATCTTTATTCACGAAGCAATTGAAATCCTTTTGAAGATAAAGGTAATGAAAGATCTTGATTATAAGCATAATCCAAACATCAGTGGTAATAAATAGACCAATAGTCTCGAGTCTGGTATCGGAATAGCTTTTAAAAATCATATTTCCGGGAGAAATGGGGTGTGATGCAACATTTCATCGAACCTCATAATTTGAGTTTCCGCTGGTAAATATAGACTGACACACTTCCATTTCTTATGAGCCATGTTTGAACCATGACGCTACGTTTATGGATTCGAAACGAAAAAAAGCGAAGGAAACTTGTTTTTTCCATGGTTTTGTCTTTTTATTTAGGTAGGTACCATTTAACTGTTTTATCTTAAGTTCAATTAAGAAAATTTTATATTTTCGTAGTCCCGACTTACAAGATTTCCAATATTGTGAAAGTTTCAAGATTCAAAACAAACTTTTGACTTGGCAGAATTAGCAACTTATTTGACGGATTAAAACTTCATCAATTTGACAAGTATCATTTCAGAGGATTTAATTATCTGTTTCATACAAAGTTCGTTAATTAAAAAATAATTATAAGATCTGATAGACAGTTGTTCAACAGCTAATTTAATCACGAAGTTGTACCTACACAACATAATTAATTTCGCTTATGTAATCAAATGAAAAATAAAGTTAATTAAATTAATAAATCGCACGCTTAATAATAAACCGGAATAAGTCAAAAATTAAGGATTCCCACTATTGTTAATAAAACGAACTAACTCCAATTGAATAATCTATAGGTACAATCCCACCATGCGAAACAAACCAAAATGTCCGATTATTAGATCAACCCTCTCTTTTCTACAAAATATAGATAAGACTATTCTATTTAACTTTTTTTCAAAACTAGCATGTTTCGTTTTACTTCACTTTAGTTGAAAACGGTGTTATAATACAGCATGTACTATTTAGACTTGTTGCAGTTTATCACGAAATTATAATTGTATAAATAGGAAATATTTCGTATTAGTGCTTTTTAGTATAAAATTATTACTTTTATTCGAGAAGCAATTCATTTTATATCACTTTATTACCAAAACTATTTTGTACTAAACTGACATAAGTCGAAACTTTAGAAAATAAACTTCATTTATTCATTTGATATAAATAATATAATTAAACTATTATGTCAGTTATATTCGCTATACATCTCTCTAAAATTTAAGACCAAGAAAATAAAAATAGCACAATAAACACGTGAAAACCATCAAAATGTTTTTAACAAGGTAGAGACTCAAAACTTTGACCGCGATTTCCCAAAAAAGTGAATTTTTGTCTTATTCCGGTTTATTATTAAGCGTGCGAAATAACATCGAATATCTGAATGAAAATATGACGTATTTTCTTTATTAAATAAGCATGCAAAATATGCAATCAATGAAATAATTATGACGTTATTCACGAAATACGCAAAAAAATTGCATGGCATTATTATATAGGAGCAGGATATGGAGGATTGGCGACGATTGAGGGAGGCCTTCGTCCACCAGTGGACCCAGAAAGCCTGATGGATGGATGGATAATGGATGGCTGGATGATTGAGACTACCATCACTATGCAACTCCTTGAAATTCCCGATGAATTAAAATATGTAGTTAGAATAAATAAATTAAATAAACAAATGAACGTCAAACGCACGAGCTTCTAACAATTCCTTAGTAAAATATGTATGGCTCCCGTAACATACGAGTAATAAACCATATACGGCCCCGATTAAGCCAATGCGATCGGGAGGTAAATCTTCGTTGCATATTAAATAACTGTCGGGCCGAATCGTTTGTTTGATTTATGCTCGGTATAACGTACATCGACGGCTACGTATGACGATTATTTCGGGAAGCTTTTGAGTAGGTACTACTCGTACCAGTTTGAAATTTTGAAATCGATTTCCGAGCTATGGCGAGAGACTCATCTGTGGTCTTGCTCCACTGTCTGCTAGTACTGAAAGATTATATCCTTTTCGTATCGGGGCAGTTAATAAGAATAATATCTCCTCATTCGTTTGTCACCCAATAAATATTTTTGAATATAAGATTTCACAAATAATATTTGTTTACCCAATAATAAGTCAAATATAAAAGAACAAAGCGATGTTACTATATAAATTTCTATAAATAAAAATGCAGGAAATTTCTATAAATAAAAATGCAGGAAAACTTTATCGCCACTCGCTTATCATTCGCAATAAGACACGTTATAAACATGAGCAATAACCAATAACTCACGTTTTATTTCTTTCAATTTACGTTTAGAACATTCTGTATTACACTGTGCAATTATCATAACTTTTCAATTTAGTCTTTGGGAAATAATTTCGGAGTTATTTTGTTGTATAAGCAAATAAAAGTACCTATACGAATTATCAATAACAAATCTTTAGATAAAAATCATTTTATCGTTTCATTTGTTTCATTCATTATTACTCTTAAAATAAAATATAAATGTAACATTTAACATTACTCGTTAGTAGATATAACAAAATAACTACATTCAAGCAAAATTACTGTAATATATAATTTATAGTTTTAACAAATGAGGTATCTAATTACGTTGGAGATGGATTAAATATTAATTAAATAAATGCAAAATTCAGGGCAAAGTGCTATTAACTAAATTAAATTTCTAAAAAAAAAATCATGAAGTCACATTAGTTTTTTTCTTTATCAAAAGTCTTAGTAGGTGCTTGTACCTACTATTAAGTATTCTGTGGTAGGTGTTTATAATTTCTGAACATATTTTGGTAATTTTAACCGACTAATTTACCGAAACAGGTAGCAAAACCTCTACATGCAATCTGCGTAATGGATTACTAACAGTCTGTTCCATGCTAATCCATATTCGAAGCCCTTTCCCACTTTCCTCTTTCCCTACGGTTCCGTAGGTACGAATTTTACTCAGGAAATGAACATGCCCGGTAGATTTATGGGTCTATACGGCTGTACTACTACTTATCATTTACGTTCATCAGTTTACTACCAGCATGTTTAAAGTTTCTCTTATTTAGTGGTTTAAGTTATGTATTGCCTACATTGCGAAAATAGCACACTTTACCAGCCGACTGATTTCTAGCGCGACTTCTCTGGTACACCGGCGATTTTTGTCGATATTGTTAGATTTAAAAAAAAACTGTGTTACACGCATATTTTTTATTGCAAGTTGGTTTTGAAGATAAACATAAAAACATACTAAAATTATGTATGAATTTTATTTCATAATCAACTAGATCCAGATAGAGTTAGGTTAGGGCTAAAAAGGAAAAAATCTCGAACTATAACATTTTACGTATAAATAATATAAAAAAGGCATATTCCAGTCTGGGAAGCAAAAAACAATCTCTTTGCGTTTACTTTTCCCAGTTTTTATAGTATTTTGCGCCAAAAATGCGCTGGCTAGCTCTGGCGTTACCGGCTTGGGAGCACTAAGCTGCGCCCGGCTAAACTCCTTCACCAAGCATTGTATCTCGGTGAATGATAAATGCGTGTATAGCTAAAGAATTACGCTCAACCAAGGTTACACGCAAATCAAGAATCGCTGAAGTGTTTTAGAATAAATCATAATAAGAAAGTCAGTCACGTACAGTGTGCGTCATCAGCAACCTGACACTATATTGAAAAGCCAAACCAAAGTAATAGGAATTTTGAGACTAAATTTCTATTTCTTTGAGCCGAACAATGTGCTTGCTTGGCTCTGAATGTGTCAGGGATATATTTTTTAGTATAGCTATTACCACACTGGCAATTTAAATGTACGAGTAAATGCTCTAAAAATCTTAAAAATAAATTATTTCGTAACATCGTAGACCATCGAGTATTTGTAGGTACCTACTTTTGTTTTTTTCTTAAAAATTATTATGTACATTCATCTCGTCACATTTTTCTCAATAGAAGCTGCTGGATTAGACTTTTATTTACACAGTAAATTATTCATTTTTTATGTTACGCCCTTTTGGTGTAATGTTAAGCTTTTGACGTAATGTAATACACATGTTCGACTCCCAGAGTTCGACCATTAAAACAACTTCCATCTACGGCTAAGTAGGCGCTATACATATTAGAATGGAGTAGGCGTCGGTAAATCTTCAGCTGAAGACTTAGCTGTGACACTTTCACGCGGCGTACCCACGATTTCGTAGGTATTATCATTAATAGCGGCATCTATGCCACTTGAGAGCGTATTTAAAGCTCTCACTGAACAATTAAAACTGTCGGGATGAGAATTTAAAGCATTTGTATTACACACGGTTGCTCTGCGCAATTAGAATGAAGTGGGAATGTCTCTCCCGCTTCTGCTTCGTGTATATTTAGACGTTTATGAGTTTCAACTGTGCGTGTTTATTCTTGTGGCACCGTTGCCGAATTTACTTAGTTTTGTGTGTTTTATTGCCTTTGTTTGGCAATGGTAAAGAACTTTGGGCGTTGCTGCTTAGCAGTTAGAGCGCAGTTTTCTTTCACCGCTCGCTAAATCTATACTAATTTATGTAATTCGCTGTCGCCTAGTATGCCTTTATAGACAATTTTAACAAGGGTGGTATTGTTAAATCTTTTATTGAATGATAAAAAAACAGTTATCTGTTTGAATTGTAGGTATTTCTTCAAAGTTGAAACAATACATTTAATTTTGAAGGTGCATGTTTGGTACGATTTAAATTAAAGTTCATATCAAAAGACAGTATGTAAGGTAGGTACCTATTTAAATTATGCGCAGTCTTCAAGAAACAATTTCAAAGTTAATGAGGTTCTTATATCATTTCCCTCAGGACGTGTCATGTGTACTTTATTGGGAATGTTAGTCCGCCGAAAAATAAACGATGTGACAGTTATAATTTATACTGTCAGGGATTTATCTGTTGTGACTTGTGCGAAGCTTTTAATGCGATCCGCATTACACCATTCCATTTGTCTTACATGTGCTCGTATTTTGCGAAGCGCAAGTTTTCCTGTTTCTTTCAATTAACTGTCTTTTTGAATAAGAACATCTTGAGTGAAACAGACACGGTTCTGTTAACTGCCAAATTAGGGACTTTTCTCCAATGAGACTGGGGCATTGGAAGGGAAGCCCTCTAGAATTCAATGATTAACAGTAGTTGAAGTGCTGGAGAGTTTAAGGTGCTGGTAAGTTCACAGTATTACAGATTTAAAGTGTAATGTTAAGAATGCAACGGAGAAACGCATTGTGAATTTTCACTCGCAGAATTCCATCAAAATATTTGCAGTATTCTGATGAATTTTAAAGATTATTAAAATAACGTTTTTAAAACTACTTAAACTAGCATCTTAACTGTGGTTTTTGACTTAATAAACATCTGGACTCAGTCTATTGTCGGTTTTGCCATATTAAGCACATTATAGTTTCATGCTCATTTACTCTTCACATTGGATATTTCTTAGATGCTTAGTATCTGTCTTGCAAAGACACAAGTACCCTTTTACAACTAAATAGAAGCGACTTTACTCGAAATAATTAGTTAATTACCTACGGACATTAAAGCGTACAGTTCTTTAGACTCAACTGTTCCGAAAGCCGTCAGTGAAAACAAACATACAGCATCTGAGAACGAGTAATGGAGCGTGTATACGCCAGATTTATGACCCGCTTCGCTAAAGCACTCAAGAGTTGAAACGTTCATTTTGCAGGACTAGAGAATATTAGTTTAGCTCGCGAACCTTTCAAAACATACAATATTTATGTCGTGATACTTGGAACAACAAAAATAGAATTTGAAATCTGTGGTTATGGATTCGAGATGCAACGGATATGAGTTGGGAGATGCAGTTCGTAATTGCATAGATTAATTAAAGACCAACACATCGGCGTTGCAGCACATCACTAGCCGAGTTTCTTCTCAGAAAGTGGAGAACTATTTGTTACCACATTGGTCACATACTTTATAATTTATCAACAGTACGGTCCGTCTCTAGTAATATACACATCCTGTTATTACATGATAATTACAGCCAAAAACTCCGGGAATGGGGAATATTTTTAAATTTTTAACCTCTCTTTGTGGTGAAATAAATTTAAAGAATGTATAATTGAAGGCATATACCTAAGTATGAGGTTCATTGTAAGATATAGCGTTAAAAACAAAAAAATAACTATCTATCGGAGAACTTCCGATTGTAGTTAAGTTGTTACCAATTTCCTTAATCCATTTACCACCAATCGTAGCGCCAAAACAGTTAATTGTTTAATGAAAAGCAATTATCCCGTGGGAGGTTGGTCTTCATTATATAATCGGTCTCGTTACGTTTTTGTATTAGGATTGACGTGGGAAGCCAGGAGCTAATAGTTGCCCAAGGCATAAGCGGAAGCGGATGACGGTAATTTAATTTTTTGACAAAATTGGTCGTTATATTGTTTGGAAGGTTGCAATAAATTAGGACAGCCCTAATATATTACAATATACATAAATATTACATTTACAATATATAAATATAGATAAAACGAGACCTAAGGGACTGCTATGGATAACAAGATTCTAAAAGGCAAAATATAACCTTTAAATGTTTTTCATAAACTAAATGATACCTATGATTGATTCTACTCTTACTTATAAAACTTATCCGGCTAAAAACTATATGTAACCAATGTACTATCGTACAAAAATACGAATATACCATTCCTGCATATTACTATAAAGAATACTTTCAGTGAGTTGCTGTGAATATGAGAATAAATAAATAAATAAATAAATAAATAAGTAAATAAAATTATTTATTTAAAACTTATTTGATTTATCTCCAAAATTACTACTGCCTGTATGTTCTCAAAACCAGCAATAATTTATTTTTAGAAAACCTCCAGTTTTGACCCAGCAACAATCGCCATTTTATACCACATCTTGTAGTAATTGCGCAATACTCAAGGCATTGTTCAAATTACATCAATTATTGGATTAGCTCATAGAACATGCGTCGTGTATGTTGATTGAAATTGACGTTTAATCAAACATTTTTTGGTTCATGCGGGTTGCTATTCAATATTATTATGTAATCATAAGCATATCATTATTATCATTGTTTTTTTTTTTTTTTTTTATTTATTTAAAAAACAAGTAGGTACAAATATTCTTATATATAGGGTATCCAAAAACCACATACGGTTTGTCTTGGATCCCGAGTCACCGAAAAGCAATCCTATTTAGTTTAATAGTATGATACACACAATCTGAGAAACTATGAGCGTAATAAGTCGACAACAAAAGTAATTACTGGTGGGTACATCTGAAATATTTGCGTATCTATTATGCGGGTGGCAATAGTAATCGCCACTCCTTTATGTTGAATATAAACTGGTCTCATCATTTGTGCTTCAATATACAGGATGATTGAAGTGTGGATTTGAAGATGGTTTTTATTTTTTTTTTTTTTTTTTATTCAATTTATTCAATTTTGTTACGAATTTAATTCTTACCGTTGCTATCAAATATCAGAATAGGGTTGTCATTTATGGTTAGCTTACTCTCTATTTTAATTCGGAATGAAGTTAACTATTGTTATGATTCTAAATTATCATCAGAAAAATTGTACTTAAGTGTGTACTTACTATTTTTTTCTAATATTATTAATTTTTACAGACCTCAAAAAGCAGTTTGCTGTATCGCCAGTATCAACTTCAGTGGAAGCTGGTTCCGCTGCTACCCTCCGATGCTCTCCACCAGCTGCGGCCCCTCCACTGAGGGTCTCCTGGCTGAAGCATGGAACTCCACTCCAGCAAGACCACAATGTCCTCATATCAGCTGAGGGCAATCTCCTTATTTCGAGAGCTACTTTGCAAGTGAGTTATATTACAAATCACTATTTGTTTTTAGAATACATCTTAAATTGGGAACCGCTTTAAAGATTCAAACAGAAGGAATTAACTATACATGGTGACATGTAGTATTAAATAATGGATTTCTTCAAAACTCAAAATTATAACAGAGACATTGAAAATTATATCTTACCAGATAAATACAGAGAAATTATAATAAGAATATTCTGTAATATAAAATAAATTGCTTTGTACCGATTGCCTGACGTGAGCTCAGATTCTCGTTCTAACTACCTTAATAAGTTCAGATATAGAGTACAAACCTTTAGACATTGACAGAAACCGTGTGAAAATAAATTTTGTAGCGAGCCGTGATTGTGAACCGTGTCCCTTGGAGGAACATTTTTAAAGGACTAAATATTTATTTTTATACTATTTATTTATTTATTAAACCTTTATTGCATTATCTGTATTTCCTTGTAATTACTAGGTATACAAAATATCCGTTGCATTTCTTCACTAATGCCTATGCATTTGATCATTGCATTATTCATGCTTCCTGCTTACTTATTCCATTTAACTGCAATTGTCTGAACGCCGGAGCTCAGCATTCTTTCTTCTTCCTGTAGTGTCCTCTAATGACTAAATATTTGCAATCTCATTACGAATTATTTTCGATATACCTAATCAATATACTTACTTACTTACTTACTTACAATTTCGTTACAAATGAATGAATGATTCTGATATTAGCTTGACTCACACTATAAAAGCTTTCCAAAACTTTTCAATTTAACTTCTCTGCAATCTGAATGATTAATTATTCTTTTTAACAAGCTTCCCACTATGTTAATTCGAGTGAAATATTGTTTTATTCAAATCTGGGAAACATCAATTTACTCGCTTTGCATAATTTATATCTGACTTATCGTTAGATTTAGTGCTTCTTTCAAAACTACATTTGTTTAAAACGTTTCTCACAGCATTTCACAGTTCGTAATTTATTAATGTTCTATAATAATTATGCTTATAGTCATAAATCAATAAGATTTAATTAAGCTTTTAGTCAGTACATATAGCAAATTGTAGTAAACATAAAGTACTACTGCAAACTATAGCGTAGGACATGCGAATTAAGCTAAACTGGTTTTTAATAACAAGGCTAATAAGTTCAAAATTCTAATGAGATTAGGCTCGGTTACTCATACTATATGAGTCATTCACACCGCCACACGTGTCCACCCTCTCATTCAACCTAACTGGGCTCGTTACTGTGATGGCATTATTATTACGCGAATCAGATGTTGCGATATGTAAATCATTCTTTTTGTCCGCCTTGATATGGGTGAATTATTTCGGTAAGAATGATGTTTACATCTGTTTATTTTTAAAATTGCGGTCATGACAAGAGAATGGAATTGAAGTAAACAACTGATTACTTCACTATATTTCACTTTGAATATTATTATCAAGTATATTTATTAAATGAAATCTGTTTAGATTTTTATTAAAAGTTAGCTCTTTCGAAACGTGATGGATGTTTCAGAGAACCTTACGATTGCGAAATGGTTAGGTTTATTTTAAATACCTACATAATAGTTAAATTACAATTACGAATTTAATAAGTAAATTCAGTATTCCGAAATCGCGAGCTGATTTATATTGCCAGCTAGCTTTAATGAATCCTTATTCTGGATCAAATTGGACACGCCCTATCTGAAATTTGCGATTTGCCTATTAGCAATCTGATCAAGAAACCTACAATTTAAGCCAATTCAGTTATACCAACAATGGTCTCTAATTCTACTGCATCTGTTTGTTTGCCCACCTCAGTGTCACAGGCAATCGAAACATCTTGTCGCGAATTGTTTATTTTATCTCGACGACTGCGACTAATTAGTCGAGCAAGACAGACATTTATTAATTGCGACACAAGTCGCTGTCGCCTTTCCTGTTCCTTTTACCACGTTCCGCTGCACCCTTTCAGGACTCGTGTTGATAAAAGTGTAAAAGCTGTTGTATTCGTAATTTAATTACACGAAACATGGAAAGATACGAGTATCTGTCTTTAACAAATAATTCAGCTGTTACTGCAATTGTCGGTTCAAATCCCATGTCCGATTTTGGTTTTGTTTCATTAACTTGTTTACGCTTGTATCCTGCTTAGTGAAATTATTGCACGCGAGCTCCCGGATCACGTTTCACTCGTTCTTTTTGTGTTCATATGTACACACAAGGGTATTCGATTTCAGAGCTAGTGGTTTGAAGAAATAAAACACAGACATGAGATCATCTTGAGCATAGGCGGTACTTGACATATGGAATATTTAGGCACGTTAAGACATCCATATTCAGTACCATGAGCATATTAACGACTCTTCCATTTGTATGATAAACCACCAGGAAAATTCACTTCTCGTTCTCGGTCTACATCACAAATAGCATGGTATCTCTGGTTTCTCAGTGCTCACTAATTAGCAACCACGACCAGACGTGTATTAATTGCGGTTAAGCCGCGCTAGTAAATAATGAAGTCAGATGGCACGTTCCCTTCCTGCTCTGGGTGATAGTTTAATTAGTTGAATTTCTGCTATACCTCCTGCTGTGAATCTGAGAAAAAGACAATCTAGATGTTTTTAAATTTATTGATCCTGTTTTAGTTATATCTAATATACTATATATGTATATACATAGTATAAATGTGTCACGGGTAACCTGAATAAAGATTTATTTATTTATTATTATATGAACTTAGAACACATTAGGAAAGTTGGCTTCATAATTTGTAGAAAAAAAATATGTAAATAGTAATAAATTCCAATTAAATACTACCTTTTTTAGATGATAGATCTAGCTTTATACGATTAATACAGGTTTTTGTCAATTTCCACGGGAACCAACCAATTTTCACTCTACAGGCCCTATACTTTATATATGCAAAAAAATCATGTCGATCAGTTAATTAGCTGCCTATGTATTTATCGCAGCAATTTCTTGTTCTAACATCTTGTTTTAAACTTTTCTCAACACGCTATTTTCAATTCCCCTTTTGCCTCGTACGAGACTCTCCTCTGACTTGCAATATTATCATGAGGTGTCGGATGTCGGATTCTCTTAATTAAATGTAAGGTTTATAGTCTCCTGTTTACAATATTTGAGGTTATCTTCATCAATGTATTCATGCAAGTTTGTCTAAGATGGGTTGTTGCATAAAGTGTTTGTTGTGAAACTTCTGTCTAACTCTAAACTAAATACTTATCTTTGTGAGTTTGTTTCCTTTAGATGTATTTACTTACAATATACAATATTTATCTTTCAACTATTTCATGACTAAATGTCTATTTATTATATCTCATGGTTCTTTAAAGAATCATACGGATAACTTTGTAATTCATAAAATAACATAAAATCACGCCTATATTTCACCGAAGGGATAAGCAGAGGTGCATTCACTATTACACGTGCCATACACCGGGCACGAATGCAGATTCCAAGCTAATACTGGGAATTACAAATTAGAAAAACGCAATAACTAACGCCCTTTGTATACTTAAGGTAATACATAAACTTAAATAAATAAATAAATAAAATAATACTTTGGCCGCCCCCGGGGATCGAATCCAAGGCGGTCTTAGGGAATTCATTATTATTCTCCGACACTATTATTCTTGGACCTCGAGTTTCGTGACTTAACTTTTCCGTAAAATACCTAGTAGTAAACGTACCCGGTAATCAAATATACTTTATTTTGAACTTTTTGTTCCCAGGACATGGCGAACTACAGTTGCGTGGCTGAAAACATTGCGGGCAAAAGGATTTCTGAGCCCGCACTTTTAACTGTTTATGGTAAGTCTTTTATAACATTTTCACACAGTATTTAATTTGAATACAAAAATTTAAGGACATTTTGACATTATCTATTTGTTACAATATTTTAGTCCAATATTTTAGTCCTAATATCACTCAAAAACCAATCATGCCACGTATTTGTATTCATCTCGGTACATTATTTTTTTAATTTTTTTTATTTATTTAACTTTATTGACACCTCTATATCTCTTTGATATACAATGGGCGGACTTAATGCCTTGTGGCATTTTCTACCAGTCAAACCTGTAATATCTTATGTATTTAATTGTATACTGCAGCCTTACTTTTTTTTTCTCTGCGATCAATCTATCCGTTATGTATAGTTGGCGATTCGACCGCCAATTGTTTCACCTACATAGTTTTTTTTATTCCTGTATCTATGTGTGTCTTTCTTTTTGGTGTACAATAAAGTATATTTTTTGTATTGTATGTACTCTTGAAGCTGGGAAAACATTGTTAGTAAAACACAAAATTAGCAGTGTTTAACAATTTAAATAAGTAAGAAAATAAAATAGGAAAGTGCGGTCAAAACTATCAAACTTGTTCGTGTATTTGAAACCATCTCGGTACTGGTAAATGACGTAAATTATTTCCGTATCGCCATTAAAGTAAGAATTCCCGGAAAATTACCATATACGAAAATAGTTTTAACATATCTAGACTGAAGTTAAATTTATAGACTATAACTCATTTAAATATCTATGCGGCCATTGCTTTGGCCAGTTATATGACATACGAGTCGGCTTAGTTACCCGAACCGAATAATTTATTTTCGCATTTGAGGATATATTGTTACTCTCTTATAAGACTTTATTTTCAGACAGAATATTAGTATACCGTGAGATAAAGACAAAGCTCAACGTTTCTTAATTTCATTTTGTTTTTACAAAAAGGTTTTAATATTTATTATTAAATACCTTAAATAAATTAACAGCTACCGTCTAAGTGAAATTATAACTAGGTATTTTATAAACTGTGTTCAAATGGTTTATTGTAAACTTAAAAGCACAACACCGTTCAAAGCTTGCTCTGTACACAATGCTAACACCGACTAACAATGACTGGCCTGCAAGCAACAAGGTACAGACACTGCTATATGTACAGTACTCGTCCGTCCACGTCGAATCCCGTAGTCCAAATAAAGGGCACAAGCCCTCTAATAAACTTAATTGGTCTCAGCTTGTACCCGGGATAACTATTCCAATTAGGATCTGCGATCCTAAACCACTCGTCCTACTGGCCGTGAAATGGCTGGCTTTAATTGTCACACTCAAACAAGATGTCTCTGTGAAACTATTGGATTTTTGAGCGGTACTCCAATTGCGTAGATTTGCTTGGTTGAAAGGTCATTGTATTGTTTTCGCTTCTTATTTTAAATTAGTAAAGGCTCGCAGTAGTTTTATGTTATACATCTTTGTGAAGTAGGTAGTAATGTTTCGTCTGGAGTTTTCTTATTGGAGTATAATGTGTACAATCAGTTTTCCGTGACAGCGACGAGTAGGCGACTACTTTAATATTTTT
Source organism: Carterocephalus palaemon (assembly GCA_944567765.1). NCBI lineage: Eukaryota > Metazoa > Arthropoda > Insecta > Lepidoptera > Hesperiidae > Carterocephalus > Carterocephalus palaemon. The sequence goes on along the minus strand of OX155643.1, from coordinate 2,847,915 downwards.
CAGTTGGTAATTTCAGTAGATATTAGGTATCTTTAGATATATATTTCCACTGGAACTATTGCTACATTATACATAAGTGAATTTTGTAACCTATTCTACCTACAACACTAAAGTGCTGATCAACGAATTACTATTTTTATTGTAAAGTACCAACTTCGTCCGCTTATGGTAAATTTCGTTGGCAGTGAGACAACTGCCTTATCTAGAATTCCCAGTGTAAACAAGCAATTTCCCGCGGATTCGACCGCTCGCTAACTAAAACCACTAACGATCTGTTGAGTTGACTGTTCTGGTTCTGACTCGGGTAGAAGAATCAACAACGTCGATGTTTTTGTGCTGTGGTGTTGCTCTTCATTCTTTCCGAAAATACACGGTATTATTCCAGCTTCGTTTGTTTTTGTAACTATTGAGAGCACAAACTATACTATTAATTTGTAAAAAAGGCAAAAAGATATGCCAAAATTATGCAAATCAAACTGTTTTCAAACGGCAAAATTTTTAAAAATTGCTTTTGTATTTTCAAATTAACTTAAACCTAAAGCTGAAAAATATACATAAGCAATAACTGATGCTACCTTTAAACACAGACCGAATTGCACGACTTCGATAAGACAGCGTTCAACTAGAAATTCTTGAATAGGTAGGTATGTTCTGTTTGATCATTTACCAGCCAACTGGCGGACGCTCAGAAAATTAAAGATTTGCCCTCTATCAATATAAAAATCAAATACAAGAGCAGCACCAAGCGGATTTTGGACGTGCTAAGTCAGAGGTGGTGATTGCAATCAGTTAGCAGGCGCCATATATCCAACGGCGTGGGCGATGCGGCGCCCCTAATGACTCTCCCATGCGCTTGCGCTGCTATAATTGCAAGCCATCGGCGCATGCCCTTTGATCTCGCTCAAGTAAAGATAGTTATTACGTACGAGCGAGGGTGAAATGAGCGTTAAACAGCATCGAGAATTGTCGGTTGTCAGATAAATTAGACATGAAATAATAAAACGTGGTCAGACGCCTTGTTAGATGCCGCATACTGCCGAGCTCGTTGATCGATTCTGATATAGAGGGAAATGGGTATGCAAGTCACATGTGTTGGATGCGAGATGGATGGTGCTTGGATGGTTTTATCCAAGGTCTTGTGTACATTATCAGTACACATATATCAACATAATTTTTTTAAATACATATGTTTCATTATGCACTTGTTTAGGATGGATAATATAGGTAACATAAGAAGCTGAACATACTCGCAATCCAAAAAGACATTTTGCAATTAGCATGTAGGTGAAATAGTAGGTATGTATGATGTGCGATTAACAAAACATTTCTGTAAAAACATGTAAGTTTAGTAGGCGCCCGCAGCTTCGCTCGCGTGGAATTAGACATAACAATAGTTTCGTTTACACCTAGTAATATTATATAGCCTATGTCACACAGTGGAGATGCAGCTTTCTAATGGTGAAAGAATTTTTGAAACCGGTCCAGTATTTTTTGTGTTAAAAACATTACAAGCAAATCTTTCCTCTTTATAATAGGTATTGTTAGTATAGAAGTATAGATATAAATATTTATTTGGTAAGCTATTTTACCAATTAATTAAAAACTAGATGCTTATAATTTGGCCTACATTTTTAGTAGATTCAATCAACGTCAATTTCCAAAAACGCCATAGCTAACAAGTCGACGAGTTCTTTAACAATTGGCGTATAAAAACCTCCTTTCACCGGCCCGGTGCCCCCTGAAATCTTGATAAGGTACGCATGTTTTCAGCAAAACGTGCTTGGCGTTGAAAAGGCCAAAGCGTTTACATATTGCGTGCTTGGTCCTTTCCGAGAGACCGCGCGACCGCCAGCGAACAGCGGTGGGCGAGTACTCGGAACAACAGATTCAGATTCATTTATTTTTCATTATATGGTATTTTGTATACGTATAATGAACGTCAACCGGAAATTAAATTATGTAGTTCCTTGAATCAACACAGCTGTTTGGTTAGTTTAACATAGTTAAATGTACGAGTACGTTAAGAGTAGATAGAATTATTAACTAAAAATAAAAAGAGGACTTTGTCGTTGGGCATCGTCACATCGCACATTGTCCCGTAAGCTGTGCACATACATTACAACAAAACATAAAAATAAAAAATAAAATTTGGCGATTAATATGGATATTCAAAAATAAGGCAACTGTTTGGAATGTGATGGTTTCAACGTCTTTTCAGGAATCAAATCTGATAAAAAATGATTAAAAATAAACATACCTGCCTATTTACAATGCTATATCACAGTTCAGTTGTAAACTAACTAACTACATTCATAAACATCCACACTTATCAATTTAATAATGTTAGGTATACCCCGCTCCGTGTCCCATTCCCAATGGCTCACATCGATTCAATGTGATTGACAGAGTTAAGCAACCCAAAGATGGGTGATCGCTAGTCGCAAAATTTCATGCTACCGCTACCGCGCTTCGGAGGGCACGTTAAGCCGTCGGTCCCGGTTGTTTTCAACGGTGAAAACAATCGCTAAGCCATGTGGAAGACCTTTGTGGCTTGAGATCATTCGACACCGGGTTGGCCACTAAGACCTCCACCAATCCACATTGGAGCAGCGTATGCTCTAGCTAGATACCCGTAGATTTGTCTGTGGGGGTGACCCGTACCCAGCAGTGGGACGTTGCAGCAGGCACCATTCCACGTCATTCTATGTCGTCGCATAAATTGGGATCGTTTTACGTTGCCGAATCACAAAATTGTATAGTGACATGATTGCATAGCTTTTAAATGACAGTCCACGAGGTAAAATATCGTTTCCCATACGCCATCCCTACTAAACAGTAAGCGATCTGTCCCGTTGGCAATACAAGAGCTTGATTGATAGGGGCTATCACATTCGCGTACAATATGGACAAATATTAAATCTTTTCACATTCATCTGTTACCATTTATTTGTTGATAAATCCTGTATCACGTTTTAAATCAAAATTTGAAAAATAAATTAAATATCTATCTATATATATAAAAGGAGAAGCTGACTGACTGACTGACTGACTGACTGACATATCAACACAGGGCCATATATAAGGGTTAGAAACTTGAAATTTTGCACAAGGGTTCCTTTTCTATCGTAGGGGAGCATTAAGAAAGGATTTTTGAAAATTCTTCCCCTAAGGAGATGAAACAGGGGTGCAAAGTTAGTATGAAACTTTGCCGTTTTTGAAGTCAAGTGGGCACCCGAGCGCGGGCAGACGTCGTTAATGGGTCTAATTCTACGCGAGCAAAGCTGCGGACGTCCACTAGTGTTATATAAGTTTTAAAATAGACATCTAAAGTTAAATTAATACTAATGTTTCAAATTAATTAATCACCACCAAATTAATCACCATGCAAATCAAATGTTCATAAATGAATATATTTATATCATCTGAAGGTGGTCATCGTAATCGAGCGAAACTAGTCGGCCTATTTCCAACTTAAACCACACATAAGCAAGCCGGTAATTTCAACACGAATCATTCAGTAACAAACCAAATCTATGTTTTTTTTACACAGACACCGTTATTACTACCCTTAATATACTTCTCACATTTTGTTTTAAACTCAAGTTGTTACAGTCCAACCTAGGCCTATTGGTTGGGACAAGTTCTATAACTTAAATTTTAAAAAAGCATACTAAAACCAGCTAATCGACTTACCGCTCTCTGTCAGACAAACCTTCGGACCTTGCGGTGTGTTTGGTGGTATTAATTAATAATCCGTTGAAAACATGTTTTGAAATTGTAACAGCTTTTTAATCCTCCTGGTTGGTACAGTCACGCGAATTGATGGATAGCGGCAAGGTTTCATTCGTAGGGTTGCTTGTTTTATAGATTAATTTATCGACGAGTAAAACTGCTTCGCTTGTGTAGATTTTCTCGTGTGTGGCAAAAATTTGCTCAGTTAATTTAATTTGAAATGTATTTTTATTACCTACCCTAAATACCTATCTTAACTTCCTCGTTGTTCCCGTTGTCAAAGCGCGACTGCTGGGCTAGAAGTTCAGCGTTCGATCCCAGGATCGGGCAAAGTATAATTGGGTTTTTCTAACTTGAAATTCCTATTAATACGAGTAGCTTGGGGTTCTGATTTGTGCCCGGTGTATGTACAGCAGTACTCACCACCTAGGTCATAATCATAACAGGTCATAAGTAGGTGCATTACACACCTATGTCTACCTCACCTAATCACCAACTAGACGTGTCATTAAAAGCAGGGTAGCGCCCATAAAATTTTGCCACTAGCTGCTGCTTCGATCGAAGTGAGCCGAAAGACTATGCGCACTCTGAGCTTAAGAGCTACTTATGTCCTGTCCTACGTAAATGGTGACAGCCCAGCGGCTATCGAACTCGCCTCTCACTCGAGCGGTCCGGGTTCAAACCCCAGTGGCACGCACCAATGACTTTTCTAAGTTATGTGCGATTTAAGAAATTAAATGTCGCTTGCTATAACGGTGAAGGACACATCGTGAGGAAACCTACATGCCTGAGAGTTCATCATAACGTTCTCGAAGGTATGTGAAGTCTGCCAATCCGCACTTGGCCAGCGTGTTGGACTAAGGACTAATCCCTCCCATTCTGAGAGGAGACCCGTGCCCAACAGTGGGACGTCTATGGGTCGCAGCGAGCTACGTAAATGCCTTTTCTATACTAATATTATAAAGAGGAAACATTTGTTTGTAATGTTTTCACACAAAAACTACTGGAACGATATTAATATTATAATATTACTAGGTGTAAACGAAACTATTGTTATGTCTAATTCCACGCGGGCGAAGCTGCGGGCGTCCAGTAGTAATATATATTGTGGCTACGCTGCATTAGCCACTGCATACTGTGTTTATTTGTCCTCATCTAGCGTCATTATCATCTCAGATATTTATTTATATTAAAGTAATTTATTAGGTTAATAACACTCCTTCGCTCTAATGGGGCAATCAATTTTTATTGTCAAGAAAACGCCTATATTAGAAACTGCGGGTGGTCGAGACCATGCATGTTCCAACATGGCCGATGCTCCCTCGAAATGGATCATTCTTGTTTTATAATAAGTACAATTAAGGGGATATCGAGCGGCACTTTTTCCTTATAAATGTAGTCCCCTGATTCCTCCTAGGATAATGAAGCTACAACAAAAATAAAATCACCAAAATCGATCAATTTTATTGATATACTTCCAGATCCTGCACACTTATTTTTAGTAAAACCAGTGTTTTACTAAAATAAAATACATAAAACGTACGAGCATATCTTAGATCTAGGTAAATATGAATGAAATAATGAAATTAGTCCAGATTTCCAGGAGGAAACAAGGGACGAAAAGACGATTTCCTCAATTTTACGTAGGTAAAATCAATTCGATCTGCAGTTCTCTCTGTCGCACACGAATGCCGATCGGTGAAACTTAGCGCGACAGAAATATTTTTGGTCCTACACCTAATTTTCAAGTCTACTACCAACCTACTAGGTACTTATTTTTCAAGTTTCGTTAGTCCGATGTCCTCTTAAGTACTCAATCTTATACTATAATTTTTCTTTTAACCTGTCTCATTTGGTAACTACTAACCTAAGCTACTAAGATTGTTTGTAGTAATTCTGTAACACATTTTCTGTATTTTCTTTAACTTTTTTTATGAAATGATTTTTAAAATGTTATGTAAAATGTTTTTTTATGATTCAACCCCTTATTTTTTCTGTACACACCATTATAACCATCAATAATCATTACAATGTCGCCTTGTTAATGAACTACGTCATACACGGGCAAAAAGCTCGATCATTAATTCTTGTTTTCGGGGTTCTTGAAAATGCATTTGTTGCACCTCTAGCGCATAAGCGATATATTTTTATAGAAAAAGACCGGAATTCTTTATTTAACATAACACGAGCAGAAATTGTAATACATATATTAATTTGTTGTTATCTAAAATAATCAGTTAAGACTTATTTATAAAATCGTACAAAGCATGATTATAAAAACAAATGCTCGTATGTAGTAGAAATAAAAGATTATATTTCGTTACATTTAAAAATAGATACATATTAGATATTAAACTGTTATAGTCGTTTACAACCATATACAATTCTCCTTCTGAAGTACCATTATATTCATGATGATTTATATACCTTAATGCGCACTTGTTACTCTTGGATAATGTACCTACCTAGAAGCTGCTGATCCCTCAGTTGTTTGGTCATACTTAATCTGTGATCTGTGATCTGATATCCCCATTACATCAGATGTCTCCGGAAAACTATAGTTGGCAATAAGACAAGTCACTCTCAAAGGCAACACGTGGTGTAGCTGTGAAATCTGACAATTTATAACCGTTAAGATAATGGTAACTCGGCTATTACACGCAATTTGGGGAAGTATCGGCTATTACACAACGTTTTAGGGAAGCCTTGGGAGATGGAAGAAATTATGGTAATACCACGGTGTGCTTTTTTATGGGAATGTAGGTCACGTGTGCTTATTTTGTAGCGTTTTATTCTGATTGATCTTATTTTTATGACGCTCATTCAAATTCAATCTTACCAAACTATAATTTGTTTTAATTTAATTGCGTCGCTCTTCTGTTTTAATCGATGTCTTTGTACATAATACTATAAAAATCAAAGTTACTATAGTCCGTGCCATAACATAGCTATTAATAAATATTATGAGTAGATACCAATGCTATTCTCATTAATTATGTGAGCTTATGCAATGTATGCAAAATTAAATTTATTATATTTGTGTGTATGTTAAAAAATTACATTTGAAACGTTTCAGTGTCAATTCTTAAAGTCAAAGTTATTTATATTAATAAAGCATTAATTATTAGTTTTAAATTCTGGTCCTAAACTACATTGTTATCGTGCAATATTTTTATGCAAGCTGTAACTACCTGTAAGTGAAATTATATGTATTTATAAACTTAAGGCAAAATCATAGTTATACCATATTCACATATAATTTTGGTGGTGGTTCATATCCATACTAATATTATAAATGTGAAAGTAACTCTGTCTGTCTGTCTGTGTCGTTTTCACGCCAAAACTACTGAACCGATTTAAATGAAATTTGGTACACAGATAGTCTAGAGCCTGAGGAAGGACATAGGCTACTTTTTAATCTATTATTATCTCTAATTCCACGCGAGCGAAGCTGCGGGCGTCCACTAGTAATAAATAAATAAATAAATAAATAAATTTGAAAAGTTATGAGTTCAACTTGACAGAATTTTTACATGGCGCAATACCTACTTTATGTTGCCATAAACATTCACCTTGCTATATTGTCCCACGTATGATGATTTCCAAACCACAACACAAGCCACGGGATCGTAAAGCAGACATGCCGTGCGCGATTCAAAGGCAGGACACGATTTTGTTCCTGCCTTGTTGTGGTCGGAATCTAATTTTCTGCGGGCGGACCACCATTTCTAAACTAGTCCAGGCTGGCTATAGTCAACAGTGCTTTGTTAGTAAACTTGCCCGAAGCCAATAAAACTACAGCGAAAGACGCTACGTTAGCTACGCTACTTACATCAGATTTCGAATCTAATGTTTTAGATAGGTATATCGCATACGAACATGTTTGTCTATTGTGTTTAGTTTGATTAAAACCATTGCATTGACCAATACCTCAATACTTATCCTAAAGCATAAAATAAATTAGAACTTTTAACAAAATCGGTAGTAAACATGGTTTTGCTGACACCACATTTCTACTTTGGAATTGTTACCCCAAATAATACAAGTAAAAATATTAACTGACCCTAACTAAAATATTATTGCGCTCGTTTAGAGCGAACAAAGTCTCTCATTTGCATGCGGCTAGGCATTCTCTATTCTGGGTAGTTAGGTCACCTGGGTCCGCACGCAAGCTTGCATGTTCCTTGAACATGATCTTTAAGATATAAAATTATGTAAGTACCTACGAATACGTTTCTCTTTATCGTTTTCGTTTGAACGAAACTCGTTTAATTAAACTCTTTATAGCTTCATTAAATACGAAATGGAGTTTTAAATGTTAATTAAAGACAATAAATTGATTTTTACGCACCGACCAAGATGGTAAAGGAGCCAGACGGTGTGTGGGTAGAATGACAAATGCAACATCGATGTAGGTAGGATGAATAAGGAATGAAACGGAATGGAATAAAACCATAGAGAAGGGCTTATTAAATTCACCTTCAAAGTTGTTAATTGAACTGATAATATTTGTGCAATCGGCAAACAAATTAAGTGACTTAAGTGAACATTCAACCTCTTTTATCCTGTGCGCAATCTTTAAAGTGTCAACGTCATTGATATAAACTTCGCTGCGACCCATAGACGTCCCACTGCTGGGCTCGGGTCTCCCCCACAGCTGCGGGAGGTCTAGAGCATACTCCACCACGCTGCTCCAATGCGGATTGGTGGAGAATATAGAAGTGGATATAAACTTAATACTTTATGAATTGATTGAAATTAAATTTATGATATAGAAACGCTCTATGAAAAATATCTTAAATCTTTTTTTTTTGTCATTAAATATTTAAGGAAGTATTTAAGCAAACACGATGAATGAATAAATCAGAAATAAATGATAAATTTATTTTTTCTTGAACAGTTAACGGCGGTTGGAGTTCCTGGGGCCCGTGGACGCAGTGCCGCTGCAACGGCCGAATTGCCGGTGGCCAGCGACGGACCCGGACGTGTACTGAACCACATCCACTCAACGGAGGTGCTCCGTGTCAGGGCCAGAACGTTCAGAGGACTGCCGACTGCGTACCCTGTCAAAGCGGTAAGCTTCGACACGACAAATATAAGAAATACGGGTCTTTGTCTATGAATCGTCTAACTTGTCTAACGGATTGGTTTGGTAACCCTAAAAAGCTGTCAGTTTATTTAACATATACTATTGGAACAACCAAATGCATCTAATTAACTTACAAAATTAGCATTCAAATTGTACTGAGATTTTGCCTGTACCTAGATACATACATACTACTCATTACACATCGCAATTTTAACAATCTGGAAATAAATTAATTTTTCGACAGCAAGAGAAAAAAAGAAATGCAAAATGAATTGCAACTTGCTGTCAAAAAATATATTTATTTCTAGAAAATTGTGCGCATTTGCATAGGTAAAGGATATCAAAATCAATGATGTTTGTTTCGATTGCTAAATTACTGACGTAAATAAATTTAAACTTTGTCGAAAAACGTTAAAGGAATGTTCAAAAGATGCCGTCATTAAACTTTATGACGACAGTTGCGATGCAAAGTCTAATCCTACTTATAAATTAAATAAATCTAATTAACAACTAGCAGCATCTATCAACTACGTCAAATTACCGAGCATGTTTTGATGCGAGCTTCAAAGAAGCTGACCGTATTGAATGGCTCGAATCCGAGATTGTGTTTGATAAATTACATATAACTGCTGTTATTACATATAAGCCTAGATAACTGACTTGCCCAACAACAACCTGGTAAGCAATAAAATGTAGTTAGAATATATTAAACATTTTATAGATACCTACTAACTTACATTGTTGATCACAATCATTCTAGTTTTGAATTTGATTTAGCTAATGTATCACAGTAAGTGTTGAAATTTGGCATATGAGGGTTAGTTGTAATTTAAGAATCAGTGTAAAAATTTGTTTTTTTTTTCTTATTTTTTATTTGAATTCATTGTTTATTGTACATTTACTGATTAGCCACTTAAGTTTTTTTATATATTGACATGTTTGACGGTGTAGTTGTTGTGATGATGTAAATCTTTTCCACATTACTTGCGATAGCCAGCAGTAGAACAAGATACTGTAGTCGCTGGAAATGTAAGAGTAGCTGAGAAATATCTTATTATGTCAAACGTCTTTGATGTGAACGCACAAAGAGAACTTATAATTAGTGTAACACTCCGCCTTTGCGTTAGTTGTAATTGGCGTGCATGATTTATGATGATGATGTGGCAAAAACGATAGGAGAAGACATTATTCATGTGAATGTTGGAATTGGAAATTGGCTTTTCGAAATGTGATTAACGTTGTTAATAAGTTAGCGACTGTTTTAGCAATCATGATTCATTGATCACATATTTATTTTTCTTGCTTACTGAAGACGGATACAATTTGGATCATCAAGGATATGATAACACGCAACAACTATTGATCGGTAAGTATACCTTAATAAGGGTAAAACAATTGTATTTTGAAACTCTTTTCTTTGTAGAAACGTCTTGATCAGCTCAAAAGTTTAATTTTGTAAAAGTCCGATGTGATAAACTTATATTAAAATCAGCGTGCTTTATAAATATAAAGTTCTTGAACCTCACGTTTTATACATTATCCTGATATAAAACTGACTTGAAAGCGCTTTTATAAACACCACACACGAAAGCGGAACCACCCAATTGTGAGCACTTCAAAGTTAAAGATGAAATAAATAACGCATAAAGAGCACGTGGCACAATCCTCACAATTCAAATGAACGTACTTGCTCCATATCGTTTCCATCTAAACCATAAAAATCTTGCCGGTTAATTCTCGAAGCATATAAACTCTGTACTGGTCACATCAAAGCGGCTTCAAGTATTTCATAGCGACTGTAAAATTACAAGCAAGAGAAGATGAACTTAGCGTCTCCTTGTAACACACCAGCGTGTAGACTGCGGAATTTACGGATCGCTTTGTGAAATGTTATGGCAGGCACTTATGAAGCGCCGCACAATAGAATTGTTGTGCATAGTAACAGCTGGAAGCTTCAACCGAATAGCAACTTGAGGATCGTGTTGGTGTCTATAGAGCTTTCATCGCCCAATCTATTATATAAATGGATTAGCTGACTGACTGACAGACTGACTGACTGACATATCAACGCAGGGCCTAAACTATAAGGGTTAGCAACTTGAAATTTTGCACAGGGGTTCCTTTTATAACGTAGGGGAGCACTAAGAAAGGATTTTTGAAAATTCATCCCCTAAGGGGGTAAAACGGGGGTGCAAAGTTAGTATGAAACTTTGCCGTTTTTGAAGTCAAGTGGGCAACCCGGACGCGGGCAGACGTCGTTAATGGGTCTAATTCTACGCGAGCGAAGCTGCGGGCGTCCACTAGTCCAATATAAATATTAGCATGAGGCTTAGCAGTGTTTCCGTAAATGACTCTGAAGTTTGTAATCGTAACGATATTTTTTAAACTGTATTTCCCGAAGGTAAGCAAATGTGTTTACAATACGTACCGGTTTTAGGAAGCAACTGATTATTCTTGACCTTTTGAGCTAACACCGTTTATTTCAATGAACCATATCAATAAATCAATCTCTGTCATCGATTCGACCGAACAAAAAACAAGTCACATCACTATCTTATAACTACAACATGTAAACCCTACAAATACAACATGTAAACTAGACCAACCGGGTAGACAATAAAAGCTAATCAAGTGCGGCGGCGTGGCTTCAATGCGAACGATCATTGTTCCCGCTAATTGGTAACACATGTCGGCACGGCCGATGAACCGAGGATGTTGTTCTTGTATCGTAGATCGGTTTGAAGTAGGCCTTATCAAGGTGGGAAATTCTGTTCTTACCTTTTAGAAGTAGTAAGTAGGTTATTAAGTTGTATTCTGCAGCGGGATGGTGGAGGAGCAAATGCCTGCCAAAACCTCTGGTGGTTGTTCATGTGTTCAATAAAAATTTCAACCAATCCACATCCGGAGCAGCATGGTAGAGTATGCTCTAGACCTCCCGCAGCTGTGTTTACAGGGGGACCCGTGCCCAGTAATGGGACCAAGTGTTACAAGTTTTAATCACAAATTTAAGAACTAACTATTATTGTGTTCGTTTTGTACATACTCCTTTGTTGGTAGATAGTAGGTATATATGAAGGGACATCTCCCTTCATCCAATCCAAGCTTGCATGCTTGATGCTACTGGATACATGAAAGTAAAGATATTCAAAGATTTTTGCAGATTGGTTCTTATTAAATCTAAGCGGTAGGTAATCGTTTGCTAGCGTTACTTTAATAAGTGATATTTTGCACATACCCACTAAGAGAAATAAACGCAAAAATTACTTATGGTAATTATTTCCGTCCATTTAACATCATGTAGCGGTAAAATATAACGTTAATAAATAAAAAAAATTGTGCTTCTTAAGCAAACCCCCGAAATTCCTTCCTTCTGACGTCGCGAAATTCCAAACATACGCCTTATATCTCCCTCTCGAAATCTGAAACGTTTATGGGAATATGTTCAGATGCTAAACGTTTAAGGTAATATGCAATTAATCTCTTTTATTTCGAAATCCAACCGTCGTCGCAATTTTACCTTTTTACAGACTTCAAAGGCGCCTTTCGTTTTATGGGGCTGGCAATATATATTATGTCATAGAGTAAAGTATAATATAATAATATAGTAGAATTATAGTATAGTAATAGGTTCTTCTTTAGCCTCAAATTAGTATTTTCTGTGTATTAACTTCCAACTCTAATATATCCATTGAAGGTTGCGAATGTTTAAGATATTTTATTTTTTATTATACAGCCGAATTGTTTTACCTTTTTTTCATAGTGAAGATTTATTTCATAATGAAGATTTAGTTACACAATATGTACGAAACCACAAGTTAGAGTTTTGTACCGTTTATTAGTTAAGTTAAAAGTTAGTTAGTTATGACCGAAACGACTCGCGCTCAGTTGACGCGGCTGTCTCGCGCGGTCTTTATTTTTGCACTGTTTTATTAGGTAATTAGGTAAATAGCAATGACTCAGCGCAACGCGGCAGTGGTAAATGTACGGTTCCGTACATATTTCCAACCCCAAAAGATGAACGCATGAGAGGGAGTCGTTTAGGTCAAGTAAATACAAAAAAATAGTATAACTAAGTACGTTAAATGTAAAAACAAACAATAAAAGTAAAAGGAGTAAAACGTAAGACAATAAAAAGTAGATAAAAATTTAAAAGTAAGTACAAAATGAAATTATTCAAAAAAGTCGTTGGCGCTGTCACACCGTCGTTGGCGCTGTTCACACCGTCGATGAGGTCACGTTCTTGCGTAGGATAGTCTTATGATGTTTCAATAGTTCCATTTCATGAAATAGTTGTTGGGTTGTACTCTAACAATATCTTTGATCCAATTTTTGACAAGGCTTTCCAGGTAGTTGTCGAGTTCTTGAGTAGACTTCCAATACGTAGACAAGTTTTACTTTATAGTATGTAAGTAGAATCCATTCGTCATTAATGAGTTGTACCTTTCCCATCGGGTCAATCGTGTCATCGTGTAATCTGAGCGTTTGGTGTCATATTGTAAGTGACGTTGATGTTAGTATGCGCTCCAGTTATCATAAAAATATCGATAGAAGGGAAACAAACATGGTAGTTAAGCTTTGCAGGTTGAGGACTTGGTATTTTCTTCCGTGTCTCCAGTATCCATGGGTAGTAATTTTGAAAGTTTTACGATAGGCCTTTTGATAACTCCAGTTTGAGTTTTGACCGTGGTGACTCTGACATGACCATCTTCTCCGGGGTGTACGTCTATCACCTTTCCCATTGCCCATTTTCCTGGTGGGAGGTTATCTTCTTTCACTAGGACAATGTCACCTATTTCCATATTTTTTGTTGGTTTTTCCCACTTGCTCCTTGCTTGAAGTCGCGTTAGATAGTCGCTGGACCATAGTTTCCAAAATCGATGCAGCATATGCTCAGTTAACTGCCATCTTTGGCGTAAGTCTATGCTCCTTTGGTCCTCATAGTTTGAAAGTGGCAGAGTCAACGTGGGGCTTCCAGTTAAAAAGTGACCCGGACTCAAATTGTTATAAAATTCCTCGGGGTCCTCGGTGAGTGGGCATAGAGGCCTGGAGTTCATGCACGCCTCTATTTTGGTAAGCAGGGTCGTAAACTCCTCATAAGTGAGTTTTTGTTCCCCCAATACCCGTCGTAAGTGGTACTTCATTGATCGTACTGCAGCTTCAAAAAGTCCCCCAGCGCTGGGCCATGCTGGGCAGTTAAAATGCCACTCCACTTCTTGAATTCATGGTTCCAATTGAATATGAATGTGTCCGAGTTAGGATTCCATCCAAGCCCGAGTGTTTTTGTAGAGTTTTCTTGTTTAAAGTCGAACGTATTTGATGAAGAAATTTGATCTTTATGTAGGTTTTCTAGTAGTTCCGTGCAGTTGGATGACCATTTTCTCAAATTAAAGCCGCCACCTTTGAGTAATTCGATCAGTGTATTTTGTAGTTTTATGGCGCCGTCCAGCGAGTTACTGCCGCTTATTAAGTCGTCGACATAGAACTCATTTTGCAATGTTTTTGCCGCGGCTGGAAACTTATGTCCGTCGTCTAATGCTAGTTGTTTGAGCGTTCGCATTGCTAGCCATGGCGCGCATTTTGTGCCGTACGTTAAAGTACATAAGGTATAGTCTTTCAGATTTTCTGTAGGAGAATGACGCCATATGATTTTTTGAAGTTGATGTTGATCTTCCGATACCCATATGCATCGATACATTTTTCTATATCGGCCGTAAAAGCATATTTATACGTCCTCCACTTCAAAATTAAAGTTTGAATGTCTTTCTGTAGATTAGGCCCCTTTTCCATCAAATTATTTAAACTTTTGCCGCTTGAAGTTTTGTTCGATGCGTTAAATACTACTCTGAGTTTAGTAGTGATTGAATTTTCTCGCAGGACGCCGTGATGAGGTAAGTAACACTCTGGACCTTCACCAGCTGTTGAATGGTGGGAGGACAGCCTCATGTGTTTTAAATCAAAATACTCGTTAATAAAATCTTTGTACATAATTGACAGTTTTTCATTTTTTGTTAATCGCTTTTCTAACTGTAAATATTGTGAGACAGCCGATGGTCTTGAATTTCCAAGTTCAGTTTTATAGTTAGTTTTCATAGGCATTTTAACTATGTATTTTCCATCAGAGCTTCGTGTAGTAGTTTCCCTGTAGTATTTTTCGCACTGGTCGTCGGGACTTATGTCTTCAACTCCTTCGGTTATATCTTCATTCTCCCAATATTTAGATAATTCGGAGAGGTCAATGATAGTTAAGTGACAGTTAAAAGTTTGTAGTTTACCACACAGTATCCAACCCAACTGGGTCTGTTGTGCTACGGGAGAAGGCTGGTCACCTTTTAATACCCTTTCCATAATTATTTCAGCATACACATCAGCTGAGAAGAGTATGTCGATGGATCCACTAATATTGTAGTCAGGGTCCCCAAGTTTTAAGTTTTGTAGATGTGGCCAGTTTAACTTCGGAAATGTGCAGTTAGGTATGTTATTCGTTAGTCTTTTCAGTACAAGAGCTTGGGTGCAAAAAGTATAGTCGTTATGTATTGACTGACACGTGAGTTGAACGCGCCCCTTGCAGTCTCCAGAGACGGAGCCCACCCCAGATACTGTAGCGCTCAGTTTCTCTCGTGGTAGCTGGAGCAGCTGCGCAGCATTTTCTGTGATTAAATTGACCTGCGAACCCTGGTCCAGCAGTGCTCGTAGAGTAATAAAGGTGCCATTCTTAGCTTTGACCTTTATCTGAACTGTAGTTAGGAGTACTTCCAGGTTTTTCGTCGTTAAGTGATGAGACCCCTGTTGCTGTGAAGTTGAAGGTTGCGTTTCAAAAATAGGTTTTTTATCATAATGTAATAACGTATGATGTTTCAAATTGCATTCTTTACAAGTTTTAGTTGAATAACATTCTGTGTTATTGTGGCTGTACAAACAATTTTTGCAGACTTTCAATTTTGTGACGGTATTGTTTCGTTGCGGAATACTCATGTCGATAAACTTTGTACATTGCATAAGAACGTGATTCCCGTCACATAATGGACAATTTCCAAATGCAGTGAAGAAAGAGTTTGAATAATCTTTATTTTCTTTCCATAAGGTTGATTTCTTCGTGATATGTTTATCATCATACTTTCGGTAATTGTTGTAGTTATGACGTACTTTGTTTGTCACTTTATTATATTGTAGGTTGTTGGCTTGTTTTTGAGTATTGGTGTTATTTGAGCGATTTTTCATGGTTTCCAGTGCCATGAATTTACTTTCTAAAAATAATAAGAACTCCGTTAAGTCAGGTAGCTCTCTGTTGTTCTGAATTTCTTTTGAATATTCGTTGAAAGTGATGGTGTCTAATTTTTGTGACATGAAATGCACAATCATAGGACCCCAGCTTGTAACATCCACGTCCATGTTAGTCAGGCCATTCAAACATTCTTTAATTACGTCATGCAATTTCTTTAAGTTGTATGTTGTAGGAAACTGAATGACTGGTAGCTCTTGCATTGCGTTTATGAATGATGTGAATTGGAGGCGGCGATTATCGTATCGATGGGTTAGAATCTCCCAACACGAATCGTAGTTTTCCGCGCTCACATTGAGATGCTGTACTAAGCGCTCCGCTTCGCCTTTTAATTTTGTTTTAAGGTGCTGCATTTTTTGTGATTTCGAAATAGTGGGGTTCTTGTGAATCGCTTCCAAAAACAAATTTTTAAAAGACATCCAGTGTATATAATTACCAAAAAAGTCGGGTATATCTATTCTTGGAGTTGTGTGCTGGTAGTGGATGTTTGAATGAATCTTGGTGTTAAGTTGCTTGCGCAAGTTGTCATACCTTTTTTCTATGTTGTCAAATTTCATTGAATACTCTCCGTACAAGTCAGATTCCTTCAGGATACCTTCTAACTCCCAGTGTAGCTTGTCAATAGGTTCCCATTTCACTCTTAATGTTGCCAGATTATCTTCTAGTTCCCATTTTTCAGTTGTTAAATCAATATTTATTTTTGACATGGCTCTTTCTAGTGCTTTAAAGTTGCATTTTTGACGACTCACCATCAGCTGTATATTTTCGTCGGTTTCGTCCTCAAAAATTCCAGATAAATCGAAATCCAAGTTTTTATTCATCTTTTCTTCGTTCTCCTTTTGCTGGTGTAATATGAGTAAGTTCATCATACTAGTTTTCGTTGTTTCATAAAGGTGTTTCGTCTTCCCGTAGATGTTAGCAGTGAAGTAGTTGACGTTGCTCTTATCTTCAACTTCTTGTGTGAGTAACTCGTTTCTCTCATGAAATTCTACCCACTGTCGTTCAAGCGATGAAAGACGCGAGTTTAAGTACTCGGCAGTTTTTCTATCGATGCTGTCTTTCTTATAGTTGGTGCATAAAGTTTTAATGTTTTCGAAACACTTCCCTTGTTCCGCAAGTAGCTCCATTGTTAGTTCTTGTAGGTGTTGGTTCAGGACTCGAAGACAGGCAGTTTTCCTTAATCTTCTTTATCTTCAAGGTTTTTCGTCGCAGCTCGCAGTTACGAATGTGATCGATTAACTCTTGAAGGTCCTGGTCACCCAATGCATCGGCAACCCGCCGTTACGAAATAGGCACCTTCTCAATTATCCTGGGGAGACCCGCTTCTGGGAGGCCAGGTACCCGATTTGCTATCGTAACTTGAGGTCACAAACACACCGAGTGATAAGCTCGAAGGACCATAATGTACGAAACCACAAGTTAGAGTTTTGTACCGTTTATTAGTTAAGTTAAAAGTTAGTTAGTTATGACCGAAACGACTCGCGCTCAGTTGACGCGGCTGTCTCGCGCGGTCTTTATTTTTGCACTGTTTTATTAGGTAATTAGGTAAATAGCAATGACTCAGCGCAACGCGGCAGTGGTAAATGTACGGTTCCGTACACAATATAATATAAAGAAAGAAGGACATTTCAAACAAAGTTGGATATATTTCACACCATGTGTCCTTATGGGATAAAATAAGCACTTCCTTAGCAAGAGTGTGCAACCGTCGTCAATTCGTTCAGGTCCATAGACCGTAGCGAGCCGCAATTACTTACAATTTATTTACTCCTCCGACAACTTTTTGGGAGAAAAAAAAAGAAAATATCGAATGTGAAAGTCCTTTACGTTGTTCCTCCTCTAACGAACCTCGACTGATTTATGTGTGTGCGCATTAATTAATAAGGAACGCCTCACACATGTACCGAAAGTTATGTTGAACACACCTACACATGCATGAATTGAGTGTGGTCCGGAGATAAGCGCTGGAGACGGAAGACTTTGGGTATTTTCAAAAGATTCTGGTTGTAGCCCATTGTTTATCATTTGACTAATATCATGATTATAATGTAACACCGCTACACTATCCCATCGCTTAAATAACATGATATTAAAACATAAGTATGTACTTACATTTGACAGGATTAGATATTATACAATTACCCACTAGTCTTAATACTGAAATTTCCATACATTTCTGAGTGTTACTGTATATTATCACTTCATCGCTTCCGCTTATCACTTGCGCCGCTAAGTTCAGTATGAAACCGACGCAGTCTATTATTGTTTTGTAAAAAACATGTGATTTATTCCCCTCTCGCATGTAAGGGCAGCGGGCATCGTGTTTTAATTTCAATTTATAGAGCAATTCCTTACGAGTTAACCGCTGTTTGTATTATTAGACATGGTATTTATAATATGACGGGTTGAGGTCTCAAATAATAATTTGTACTACAATAATAACGAGCAGTCCCTGTCCCTGTGCAAGTTTATCCCAAAATTAAATGAAATTACCGTAGTAAGAAATGTTCACTGTTCGGTCACGTCAAATCTCATAAAACAACATTACATTTAACATGAACTACGACTTCTGCCACAATTCCGAAAGTGATACATGGTGATACATGATACATGATACACACATACTACAAGTTTTTTTTTGCAACAGCCGGTAGTTAGTGGTCCAATGTTCAGGTTCTTCTCATAGTTGAAAAGGCAATTTTGTCTAGCAAATTATGTAAATTTTATAACTTGGTCAATACTGTATTAATTTGACTGAACTATCGGAATTATATGCGTTATGTTGCATGGCCTGTTCACAGTTAAGGGTGCTATCACGATTTATCTTGTATTTAAGCGTTTGAATCGAGTTTTAATATCTGATAACGGTTTAGTAATGTGGCTGTAACCACAAAATAAAAATGAAAATATGTCCAAGTAAGTTTGATTATTTCACTTGAGTGTTTTAAATAAATGTTTAAATTTGTTTACATAAATCAATAAAAATATTTTACTTCTGGGCATCTTTTTATGCTTTGTTATATAATTATTTTATGATAAAATTAGAGTATCCAAAATTATAATAATATTTTTAAATAATTATTGTAATCAGTCCTATAAGTCAATATAAATCTCGGGTCGCGCGGATTTTAGCTTTAGTCCTTTACCTAATAACAATAAATAATAATTTATTTGTTGCTTCCACATTGTGTTAGTAGATAGGTGACATCTTATACATAATGTAAGTAATGTAATAAACTTAAAACTGAGCGTTTCGATTTTGTAATAGCTAAGGGTATTATGTTGAGGGGCTGTTTATCAAACAGGTGTTAATCGGAAGTCACGTATAAAGTGGCGAGCGTTCCAAATGCTGTCATTTCCTTCTTTTGAAGTTTGAATGTGATCAAATGTCAATTTAATGAAGCCTTACAATTTTCTAATATCCTTCAAAATTCAAAATTAGAAGGGTTTACCCTTAGCTTATTTAAATTATAGGTAATAAGTTCATTAACATTTCATAAAACTAATGTTAATTGAAATTTTATTAATACTGACTGGACTGAACTGGTTGATGAAATTAAGCTTCTTAATATCCCGCCTTTGAATAGGTTAATATCAGTCCTTCTATGCCGATTTGATGTCGGTTGTCACTTCTAACATACGGCGAGTATGTCAATTTCGTCTAAAACTGTTTGGATCTTAAAAGTGACTAGGTACTTGAATACCATGTCTTGATGTGCAATACTAGCACAGCCTACTATTACTTGTCTTAAAGTAGTGTAGTCAATGATTTTATATGGGTAAAAAAGAAACAGATATGTTCTATGTGCACGTGAAGACTCTAAAACGTGCCAATTGAGACGTTTCCTGTTAACTCTGCGTGTGCAGGACAACGAGCACAACTTCCCTGTTTCTGGAGTTGATATATTTAGTACCTATACCTACAATCATTAAATGTAGGTCATTTCAAACCTAGGCATTTCGTTGAAGAAATGTCAGATTATTATGATTACAAGCTGAAGCCTGGTGTAATTTTCACAGATACACCCAATCTCTGATGGCCCAATCGCATGCTCACATATACTAAAAGGATGTATCGATCACACAACATAATAATTTTATACGCTTCGCGTTCGTGTGTGTAAGTGATTCCGAATTCGGAGAATCGATGTAACGTCTTGATTGCCAATGATGTTATGCTTAGCTCGATAATTGATATGTTACAATGCCAAAGAAACGTGAAATGATTTCTTTTGCGTCTGTTTTATGTATTTAACTGTTTTTTATTTTATTTTTAAAGGCACTTCTTGGTTGATAAGCCAATCTGTTTGGTCTTTTAGTTGTTGCTTTAGTAATTTTTAACGTGGAAATGGCGGTAATTTATTTTTTAAATAAACGCTACACTTGAAAATCCATTACAAGAGTACAAATATTTATCACCTATATAAATATCTGTCCCGATCGGGATTCGAACCCACAACCACGCCACGGAGTCGTAGATAATATTATTTTAACTGTTATATGCTGATAAGTGATCCATCCTGACTTGTCCGCAGCTCTCCCCGGGCGCTGGGGCGCGTGGACGGAGTGGACGGTGTGCGGGGCGGACTGCCGTCAGACGCGCCGGCGGGCTTGCTCCGGCGACACCCCCTGCTCCGGTGCGCACGCGCAGCACGCTGACTGCGTCGGCGACTATTGCGGTGTACATGGGGGTAAGTTTATGACGCATGAGGGTAAATCTTTTTACGGATGAATGAAACAGTAAATTGGCAATAGAAGATAGAGCTCAGCTTGAGCTGACATACGATTCTACGCGGCGCATTTTTCAGCCACCCCCTGAGTTGTTGGGCGTTAGTAGGTAGTGTCCTCGGCTAACTTCTTACAATTTTTACACATAAAATAGCTATTCTAATCTTAGAAGCTACTCTAATCTGGAGTTCTGTCAATAAACGTTAAATGTTTATCACGCCTGCCTAAACTTTTCTTTGTCACCAAGAGTTGACTGGTAGAAAATGCCTTTTGGCATTAAGTCCGCTAATTGTAGATAATGCAATAAAGGTTTAATAAATAAATAAACTGGAACTGGCCATGAACTGTCTCCAAACTAGTAAAATCAAGCTTGTAGACAGTTCCAGGCTAGTAACATCTGTTTAAGTACCTATGACATATATTATCTGTTTATATATTATTGTAAGTAACGATTACTATTTTCTACCATTAAAAACATGATACTAAAATTCCTTTTTATGTCCCGGTTATTACAATAATAACTAATATGTTACAATCTGACAACTTAACTGAAGTCATAATATAAATTTGGAGACCACATCATATAAACTAAACAGTTTTATCGCACCAACGCTTCCTGCTACTCCTGGTTTATTATCTGTCACCCTCTAACAAGCGGTCCCCAATATGTGTATACTTAACGTTGGAATCTTGAAATAAACATAATCTCAACGGTTATGATTCGCTGTCAGCGATCTCGGAAGCAAATTATGAAACTTCCACCAGGGACATGTTAATTAAGCCGATTCGGTGAGAAGCGCGGCTTCGGCCAACCAGATGCCGTAACTAAAAATATACTTCCTTTTCCGCGCAGGCTCAGCTATGAAACGTTACGCGGCTCTCTTTACAGGCTATCGGCGTAACCCTCACCTACCAGCTTAAGCAGAACCGCCGCACCTTGCGAGCGCCAGGGTACTTTATGACCCGAGACTGAAGATAAGAAATATAGGGGTTCCCTTTTAGGTGGTCACGTTAAAAAGATTCAAGTGATACTAAAATCGAGCTCCGTGACCATCTGTGTCGTATCATATCACCTAAATATAGATGAGGGACTAAAATTTTATGTAACTTGCTTGAAGTTTCATAATCTTTACATTTATTTATGATAAATTAGGCGTTTTTTATTGATAAACTTTTTATCACACTTTGTACGTTCATTTCTTAAAGTTCTAGACGCACTAATTCTATAGTTAGATATTTCTTAATACATTACAATGATTGTGTAATTTACAAACCAATCTCTCAAAGCAATTTTACATAATCACCATCTAACATTACATTACAAACAAATTTAAGTCAAGCGATCATACTTGACAAACCGATTAAAAGTTTAGTAAAAGCTTCTTAAGTTTCAAAAGAGCAACACCCTTGGCGGTCCGTATTCAATTCACCAAATGGTAAATGATCAGTCAGTATTTTGTTTATAATGGCAATAAATCATTTTCGTGGCCCCTGTTGACTCGTTTTCAATTTCCTATTCTGTTTATCGAACATTTTGATAAATAGCCCACGGCGCCGAGTGAGTTTGGTTAAACTCAACAATTTCTTCCTTCCCGCAAACGCTTTCTCTTTTCACGCTAAATAAATCTACAGCCTCTGACACATTTCCCTATAAATTGTTTTTGTTTATCTCTGATAGCAGATTGATCGCTGTTTATTGGATATCATCTTTCAGCTTTCAGCAATCCCAATATCTCATTTTTTCATTTAACTCGATTGGATTTGCAAAATTGTTTTATAGGCAACGAAATGGGTATTGCGCTTTCGGGTCAGTAAACATCGTCCAATTTATTTAACTGGATAATTTTCCCTCGCATTTATGACATCATTTTTATAAAGTACCTACTAAAAATACCTTATAAATTGGCAATAATCTTCAGACTTGATTAGAGCTCCTTCATTGATAAAATTGGCAGTTTGAACTTTACAAAACTAATGCTATTTCGCAAGTAATATTTTTAGCAGTAAATGAGACTTGAGATTATATTATTAAAGTAAAGTTTCATACTGGTATTTCACATAAAACTGTGAAGCATGCTTTTAATAAGTGTCATCCCAATATAATTTGCGGAAGAGATATCACTGACGATGAAGTTAAATCGTGTTTCGTTGCAAGTATACGTGAGTCAGCGTATCACTCGCAAAAACTAATAAATCAAAGAAGGGCGAACCCGACCACTCAAATGTATGTCAGTAATGAAACCCAATAAAACGGAGCCAGCTAATGAAAAACGTCTGATCAATACGCGTCATTGATCCGTTCCATTTAGGTTACCCATGCGTATTCCAACTAATTCACTCGATGTTCTGGGAGCATCAGTAAATTACCCACATGAAAGGTGAACGGTGAATGCGAAGAACGTCGGCAAGGGCCATTCATTTGCAAGCCCGCTCGGCTTCATTAGCCTAATTGCCGCACACAAAGGGGAAATGGTGAAATTTTATAGCGGCTTTTCATCTTTTGTTGCCTAAACATCGAAATAGTGCGGACGAGAACGAGAATTCTCATACCGTTTTGAGGATGGCTCTAGATTGATCTATGAGGTTTTGTGTTATACTGTTTTGTGTTTATAGTAATGATACGGCAACATAGTAAGTATATCTTCAACATTTATTAATGATATCGTGCACGTGATATCGTTCGTGCACAACGTACTTGCGAGTATTATGCTTTTAGTAAATTTCGTTATTAGGTGATTTTCAAATTATGTTGCCTGAACATTCATATTGTTTCGACAAACAGGGTTTTATGATATTTGAAATGATGTACTCCGATCATTAGATATTTTGTATCGTGCATTTTACATTAAATTTGTATTAAGTGTTACCTATATACAACTTACAACTATAATCTGTACGTTATGTTCTCTATCATACTATTTCACACAAATGTTAAGCCATTTAATTTTCACACAAAACAGCGTCGAAATCCAAATTCAATTTGCACTATTAATTTCCCGCTAAACCGTTTCGTCGCAAAACATACAGACGAGGGTTTATGACCGATGCAGTTCTCATTACTGGAGGTGGGTACCGCACATGATTTGTTGTGATATTGCAGAGAGAGCGCAGCGGGATATCGGAAACTGCATTCACACGCAGTAATAACTATTAGGACGAAGGGAATTATGACCAGAATCCCTTGTAAAATTCAATCGGAGAATTTAATTCCGAAAGGCCTCCTACCACGTTATGGGCAAGCGACAAGGGTCTTCAGACGATTGGATTCAGTATCTCCAATCTCACGGAGATGGATATACGACTGGCACTGACAAATGTTTACACAGTGTACAAATTTCAACATTAACCCTCCACGGGCCAGCGGGGTGCATCAGACCCCAGCCGATTCATTCTTCACTTAGCTTTTTATTGTGACTTAAAGTTTGCATTCACTGCCCTCCCGTTTTCATTGTTATTGTACTATAATAATGTTATGTTTTGTCAAATTTCTTTTTTATTTTTTTTATTTTCGCACGAAATTTTGCAATAAGATTAATTTCACTTCAGTGTAATAAATTAACTGCTACCTATGTATGTCGACGTAACTACGGGGTAAAAACATCGAACGATCATGTTTGTTTGTACCCTGTGTATGTAGTGTATCGATAAGCATAATATTGTATGAATGCGAGCATGATGGGTTAATCCGATAAGCACGTATCACACGCAAATTAATTCGGGTGACGTTAAGGTTTTACGAGGTTTTAGTTAACGGCCTCCAAAACCACGCAGCGGATGTTCAGTGATTTATCGACTTTTAAACATTTGCCGCCAATAAAATTCACAGCACTTGAAAGATGTTTATATTGAAGATTTATCGATACGGCATATTTTACGGCGCCGGCGTTACAAGAACGCTACAAGTGCTTGTGGGAAGTAATGGCCTTTACTACGATATTTTGATTGAATTCTATTTTTATCTATTTCTAAATGATTTCACAATGGTTGTAGTCGTGGTCGGTCTTTTTAACATCGGGAATAAAAGTGTTACAAGTCTACTACGATATTGATTTAATTCTATTTTTATTTATTTCTAAATGATTTCACAATGGTTGTAGTCTTGGTCGCTCTTTTTAACATCGGGAATAAAAGTGTTACAAGTCTACGCTTTTGTCTGTCTATTAATTTATTCCGTTTACGCACTGTCTAGAGACACAGTAACTTTCAAACACACTGACTCCTGTAATGTTTACAATTTACAAAGCGCTCATAGCCCGGTGGTTTTAACATTCATATTTTATTGATAAAAACACCTCGAACAATCCTGGAGGCGTGGTGGAGTTATGCTCCACGCCTTCTTAGGTGTGAGAAGAGACTTGCATTGCAACGGGTAGCCTATGAGTTGCAGCCGCGGAAAACGCAATGCATCTCAGCTTTTATTGATGAATCGTTAAAATTGTATCCATCCATCTATCCATCAGCCTTTTGAGGTTCACTGCTGGATACAGGCCTCTCCTAAACGACACCACTCCGACCAGTCCTGTGCCTTCTGAAACCAGCGGTTTCCCGCCGTCTTCTTCAGGTAAAATAATTGTATGTAGTGACAACATTATTCGTTTCAAATACAGTACCTACAATACAAATTTGACAGGCCCGTAGGTGCAATCGGTAGTGACCCTGTCTGTTGCACCAGGGGTCGTGGGTTCGAATCCCACTCACGACAAATATTCGCGTGACGAACACTTGTATTTGTTCTGTCTGGATGATACATAATATTATCTATTTAAGTATGTATTTAAAAATATCTATGTAAGTATATCAGTCTCAGACACCCATATCACAGGCTCGCGCCTACTTTGGGGTCAGATGGCCGTGTGTAAGAATGTCCAAGATATTTATTTTATTTATATATTGATTTAAAAAAAAACTCGTATATAAATACTCGTATGTGTCTGCCTCGCCTGTATTGCTTTTGTAAAAAATATATTAAGTGCGCCGGATGCCGGCAGCACAGCGTATTCGGCAGGCACGTCACGTTTGGCCTGGATTTAGTTCTAGATTAACTTTAAACCCAACTGCACTAGGGCTTTTGATGTTGCCAACAAAACCGATAGTCGGAATAGCTAGAGTGGACGATGCACATATTGATCAGCGCAGTGTGTGTGGATCTTGGAGAAAGGCAAAGAGGACTAGGGAAATAGGAGCTAAAGGGTGCTAGAGGTTACCGGTTGAACGGTAAATGTAAATTTTCGTTTAAAATTTTAATTTAAGAGTTCTGCATTGACGCGGTAGGCTATATTAAATTTAGGTGTATAGTAACTAGATTAAACTAGATTATTCGGTGTTGGATAGATATTGGGTCGGACAGGTTCGTTGTTATATTAGCTATTTATAGCTATTATTAATAAACCCTGACGAAACAAGAGAGTTAAGTAGGTTCTTCTACCGTATAGTCAATTTGTCGAATAAAAGAATCTGCCTTCATAGTTGAAATTACCCACTTACTCACATGTGATTTAATTCGGAAATAGGCCGACTAGTTTCGGTTAATTAAGATGACTATTTTCAAGAGTGAACGCGCTCGCGCCGGGCACGGCGTACACGTGTTTTTCCGACTTAAATCACAAGTGAGTAAGCCGGTAATTTCAACTATGAATATAGACACTCACGAATCATTCAGGAATAGAATCAGCCTTATCCGCGAAACTGTCGAGCGAAACTGTTGGATTACGGATCTGTTTAATCCAGAACCTGACAAACATTAACAACAAACATTCAATACACGAGAAAATAATAATTAGATTACAAAAAAAAATCTGTATACAGGTACACACTGTCTATCCTTTCGGGGAAATACAAGCGTGATTATTTGTTATGTTTTTTTTTAAATTGGGTAGTCCAAATCCGTGTTATCATCGTGGTCGTATTACATCGATTGTCTGCCTGTACAAGGCAACAAGAAACTAAGTACTAACTAACTCTATTTTAGTTGAGTCATCTCCTAATCTCGAGCCCGATCTAGGGCAAACGTGGCCTGCATGACAACTGCAGTGTGCAGTAAATCAGTAATAAGCACTGCAGATATCACATGCTGCTATGTTACGGTGTTACCTGTAGCGTATTTTACGTTATTGTTCTAAGGTATCCTCAAGGTAGACCGGAGGAGCTCATACTCGAGAGGTCGAAGATGAAAGTTTTTGAACAATCATGAGTATACGAGCTTATATTATTATGATGTGGAGGTTTTAGTCGCTAAATCAATAAGTTCATTATTTAGTTGCATAGATGATTTTTATCTACATGTACAGTCATCGACAGCGTTGCGGCTTTACCACCGCAGTATTTATGCCTGTTTGGGATTATAGAGAGAATATTAAAATTTATAGAGACAATTTATAGAGAGAATATAATCTATAATATAAAAATGAATCGCAAAATGTGTTGGTAAGCGCATAACTCAACAACGCCTGGACCAATTTGGCCAATTCTTTTTTTTAAATGTTCGTTGAAGTCCAAGGATGGTTTTTACGGCGAGAAAAATTTGAAAATTCATCCCCTAAGGGGGTAAAACGGGGGTGCAAAGTTAGTATGAAGCTTTGCCGTTTTTGAAGTTTGTGAATGTGTAACGCAAGCGAAGCTGCGGGCGTCCACTAGTTAGATATACAATAAGTACCTATATACGTAAGTACTCGTAGGTACTTAGGAACTATTTTTTTTAATTACTCGATTATCTATCTATAGTACACTACTTTAGGTACTGCTTACAGTTTAATAGATAATAAGATCATTATTATTAAGTGCTGCGCATTTTACTGTTCTAAATAAAGTTATTCTTATTTACCTATATCAGTTCACTTAACAATAACTTCGCGTTCATTATAAGAATCAACTGCATTATCTTATTATGGAATAATTTTATTTCGTAGTCAACTTTTAACTTAATTTAAAAACACGTTCCACACTGCACTCTTGTGTTGCACCTGTTGAATTTTTATATGGAAGGTATGAGAAATAATTATTTTACAATATCAAGTTTTAAAGTCAAGATGTGTTGTTAAAATTTAAAAATGTTACTACTGTTAAATTTTATAATTTCCTTCAATAATTTCACCCGCGTTATTATATTGTTCTCTCTTTAAATTTTTGCTGTTATTAATATTCGTTTATGATTAGCAGTTCAGGCTTGCTTCTAACTGTTGGTTGGATAAAATATAACACTCAATTCTATGCTTTTATTTCTATGCTTTTGTATGTATCTAATACATATAATAGTAATATTTACTTCATGTTTGAAGTGGCGTAGTAGCGTCCATAGCCCAAAGGCTCGCGTCGATTCAATGTAATCGAAAGAGTTAAGCAACGATGGGCGCGGTCGGTTTGTGGATGGGTGACCGTTAGTGGCAAAATTTCATGGACGCTACCGTGCTTCGGAGGGCACGTTAAGCCGTCGATCCCGGTTGTTTTCAATGCTGGAAACAGTCGTCAAGCCTTGTCGAAGACCTTCGGGTGGCTTGAGAACTTTCGACACTGGGCTGGCCACTAACCCCTCCACCAATCCGCATTGGAGCAGCGTGGTGGAGTATGCTCTAGACCTCCCGCAGCAGTGTCTGTGGGGGAGACCCGTGACCAGCAGTGGGACGTCTATGGGTCGCAGCGTTTGAAGTGGAGATTAATGCCGCCATTTTCAATAGTTATTCGCCTGCCAGTTTATATTTAGTCGGCTGACTATTAATTACCTAGTATTATTTTACTCTGTAATGTTCCAATATCAACATTTTCTTTTTATTTTTACCCCTAATTTATCATAATCTAATAATAATAATCTATTGTCATAAGTACTCCATACAATTCACATGCAGGGGTGTCACACTATTTTACAGTGCAGAGCAGAGCACACTCGCTCACTATATTTTTAATTACGCCGCCTACGTCCCGAGATCGTAATCGAGTTATCGAACCGGCGATGGCTACATTGTACACGCTGATTGGTTACAGAGATAAACTTGCGTTTTGGTATTATCGTGTCACGAAAAAAACACAATAAATGACTCCGTGTTGTTCGTTCGATGGGAAATGGAAAACGATTATACTGTTGATGCTTTTTGTTATGAAACAGATGCTAGGATAATGATTGAGTAACTCAATTAAAACAATTGAGTTATAGGTGACGAGATTAAAGAGATATAAATACTGACAAGCTAACGAAAAACGGTAGTACATACGCGAGTTGCAATCTTTGTAAACAATAAATAACTAAACAATAAAAACTAGCTAGCCCCGAGAACGAACAGTATTTATTGAGAAATACACATAAAAAAGCTCTCCACTTAATCTAAGAAAACCGTGTACCTACCTACTCAATTGGAACAGGTAAAAGTATAGGATTTGAAAATAAATTGATTTTTGTTATTAGTGAATGCTTGCCATGGTCATTTTTTAATTTTTTAATAATAAAAAGAAATTGGAGTTTGCCGACTAACCATAATATGAGAACATTGACAACCCTTATGATGTTAGCTTTTCAAGGGCCATGATATATTATACTAGACATTCGCCACCAGTTTGCGTTTAAATTTTCTTGTTACCAAACCCAGCATTCTGTTCGGTATTCCAAGATGGTAGTTTACGAGTACAGTCGTTCACATAGCACTCTTTCATAAACGAAATGATGGCTTCTTTTATACGGTACAGTTGAGTACACAACTATAAATAACAGCGAAGTAGGTCAGCTAAGATAAATCTACTACAAAGTCGGTCTGTGAAAAGACTTTTAGTGTAGAGTTAAGGAATTGCATCGGTAAAGAAAGTAATCCTCTGATGCATTAACTGCAAGGAATACGACATCCCGACTATTCTTACTAATATAATACTACTTACTATAATAAATAAACTTTACCAACTAAGTATGTTGAGTGTAAGCCCAGCTTCCTCTCTACATTAATCGTTCAACAATGTTCATTCAGAGGAGAGTAACATTTATTACGATTTAAAAAGAAAATAGAATACAAAAATAACAAATTTACTAAATTATGTGGGTTTATTCTGATCAGAAATTAAAATTGTACTTATTGTTTTCTTGTACCAAAACGTATTAAAATTAAAATAAACTTTTTTTTACCTTAAACCTTTCAGTAAAATAAAGCAATTTCTATATTTTAGTGTTTGTTGTAATCAATAAATAAATAAATATCATGACCGGCGACACGGCTATCAGACACCAAACTAGGCAGAGCCTGTACTATGGGTGTCAGACACTGATATATATATATAAAAATAAATAAAAAAGCCTTTATTTCCATTTCCCTCTTACAGTTGTAATGTTAGTATTTTGTTAGTAGTATATTTATTTATTTACATATTTACTTAATGTCTATTTGTTAGTAATGTTAGTTTAAAATATACTTTCTTCTGGGATATGGATCCCTCTTTGGGTGAAGGCCTCCCCCATCTTCTTCCATGCCTCTCTGTCTCTTCCTAGGGTCAACCAGTGTGGCCCTGCTCTTTCGACTATATCATCAGCCCACCGTCTATTTGGCCTGCCTACTCTTCTCTTTCCTGTTGGTCCGCCCCATCGGGTTGTCTGTAGCGTCCATCGACTATCAGAGTATCTGCATATGTGACCAGCCCATTTCCATTTAAGTCTTAGGGCTTGCTTGAGTGCATCGGTTAGTTTTGTTTTTGTCCTTATTATTTCACTTCTTATTTTTTGTATCTTTCTTATTTTTAATATGCTTCTCTCCATAGCTCTTTGTGTTGTTTGTATTTTTTGTTTAGCTTTGTTGGTGAATATCCATGTTTGGCTACCATACAGTAGACAAGGTAAAATGCAGGTATCAAATACAATTTTCTTCATTGCCATAGAATAGTTTCCTTTTAAAATTTCCTTATGGGCCCAGAATTTTTTCCATGTTATATTTGTTCTCCTATCTATTTCTTCATCATTGTTGGTGTTACTGAATGACACTTGTTTACCCAGATATATGTACTTGTTTATATAGTCTATTTTATTTCCTCTTACTGAGATAGGTATTGGTAGGCTATTAGTCATTACTTTAGTTTTCGATTCATTCAATTCTAATCCTATTTTTGAGCTTTCTGAGGCTAATGCACTTATCATTTCTTCTAAGTCTTTCGCTGTTTCCGCTAGAATGACAATATCATCCGCAAATCTAAGATGACTTAGGTAAGTGTGCTTTATCTTTATTCCTCTATTTTTCCAGTTTAAGCCTCTAAATAGAATTTCTAATACAGAAATAAATAGCTTTGGAGACAGTGGATCCCCCTGTCTAACTCCTCTTTCAATTTTTATTTCCTTGCCTTTAGTTTCTAGTCTTATCTTACTTGTACTATTAGTATATATACTCTTTATAATATTTATGTATGTACGATTTACATTTAGCAACTCTAGTGCGTTCCATATAGAGCTGTGGCTTATACTATCAAAGGCTTTACGATAGTCAATAAAGGCTAAGTACAGGGGTCTGTTAAACTCTTTGTACTTCTCCATGACCTGTTCTAACGCCTGTATGTGATCAGTTGTACTGAATCCTGACCGGAAGCCTGCTTGCTCAATTGGTTGTGCATTGTCGATCTCACTTGCAATTCGTTTTAGTATTGTTGATGCAAAGAGCTTATATAAATTTGCCAATAAGCTAATAGGCCTGTAGTTACCAATATCCAGCGGGCTTCCTTTTTTATATAGCAGTATTATATCAGATGAGCACCACTGACTTGGAATCTTCCCTGTTTTTAGTATTCTATTAAAAAGTTGTGTGAGGTATCTTAACAAGATAGGTGCACCTAGTTTGAGAGCTTCATTTGTAATTCTGTCCTGACCGGGACTTCTATCGTTTTTTAAATCTTTTATATTTTCATATAATTCTTTTTCTTCAATTAAGCCAAATGTTTTTGAGTTGCAGGAAAAGTCAATATTTTCATTTATTATGTTTTCTTCTTCCCTTTTCTTGTACAGTTCCTGATAGAATATTGTTGCTTGATCTATAACTTCATCTCTGGTTTTGGTTTTAGTGCCTTTGTTTTCTAATTCATTTATCCATCTTTTGCATATATTTAGTTCTTTGAAAGCTCTTTTTGTGCTTCTAAATTTATTTAAGTTTTTTGATATTACATCATGTCTATATACACTATAATCCTTTCTGATTGACTTACTGGTTTCCTTGTATAGTTTACCTAATTCCATTCTAGTTTTCTTGTCTTTTTTCTTTGTCGACAAAAGTTCATAGCGTCGCTCTAATAATTTAAAAGTATTTTCAGTAAGTATTTTATGTCCTTTTTTCTTGATTGTGTTATTATTATAGTCTGTTAGGCTGTAAATTATTGACTCTTCGATTCTGTCATAGTAGTCCTGAACTGTGTACGTGTCGTCAGATATGTTTGGGATCTGATCCATTCGGGATTTTAGACAGAATAAATAATGCTTAATTTCTTCATCTGTTTTTGGAATTCTAGGAAGAGGTTTGAAGTTTTTCCTGCTCTTTTTCGGCAGGTTTAAATTTAGCGTAGCTCGTAATAGTCTATGGTCGGATGAAAATTTAACCTTATTTAGAACTTCATATTTAATAATTAATTTTGGTGTGTCTGTTAAAATAAAATCTATTTCGTTTTTAACTTTCTCATCAGGTGCTGACCAAGTCCATTTTCTATTTAACCTTTTTTTAAAATATGTATTTATAATCGAGAGTTTAAATTCTAATGCGTAATCTATTAATCTTTGACCCCTTTCGTTTCTTTTGCCAATCCCATAGGATCCCATTATAAGACTTTCATCTTCTCTGGGTTGACCTATTTTCGCGTTAAAGTCTCCTAATACTATTATTATTCCTTGGGCCAATTCCTGAGCTTTTCTAACATCGGTGTAGAATTCTTGGATTTCGACTTCCGGCGATCTTTCTGTTGGTGCATAAACTTGTATCAATGAAATATTTAGTTCTTCAAATTTCATTTGCAGTAATGCGACTCTTTCTGAGATTCCCGTGAATTGTACAATATTGCTTTTGAACATTTTTCTTACTAAAAACCCTACTCC
Organism: Carterocephalus palaemon; assembly: GCA_944567765.1. NCBI lineage: Eukaryota > Metazoa > Arthropoda > Insecta > Lepidoptera > Hesperiidae > Carterocephalus > Carterocephalus palaemon. The sequence goes on along the minus strand of OX155643.1, from coordinate 2,815,062 downwards.
GTATAAACCCTTTGTTTGCCCCATGTAACAGAAAATATAGTCTTGGTATTCTTCTATAACGCAGCCTAATCTTCTTACTTCAGACAGCCCCAGTACGTCGATGTTTATATTTTCAAGTCCATTTAATAGTTCTAAAAATCGTTCAGTTGACGACAAGGATCGCACATTATACGTCCCAATTTTTAGTCTTTTGTTATCTTTGTTTTTCGATTTTTTTCTTAAATTGGTTGTGTTAGTGTTCGTTTCAGATGGAGGGTGAAGGTCTGATTCCCCACGATGACCAGTCGGCTTGGGGAATGATTCGTTTGTACTACGTGTTAGTTCTAGGTTTAATGTGGTTTTATTCCGGTGGCTGATGAATTTGTCCTATGCACTATGATCTGGTGTAGGTTTAATTGCTGATAAGGAATTGCTTCTTGCTCTCATGGCATCGAATGCATTAATTCTATTTATTTTAGATGGCGCATATTGTTTCCGAGACGTTAAATCTGGCGAAGAAGATTCGTCCCTTTTTCGTTTTTCCTTTTGCATATTTCCCTCTTTAACAATTAACTTATCATGTTTGAGCACGGCGTAGTTCCCTTTATTTCTTTCTTCTTTGAGCTTTGGCAGGAGTTCTCTTCTCTTTTCCATAACCTCCTTTGAGTAGTCATCCGAAGCGTATATGTCCTTGAATCTTTTCTTATTACTCATTATTTCATTTTTCTTCCAGCTGTTAACGAATCTCATTAATATTGGTCTTGGTTTTATGTTTTTATCGTCTTTCTTTCCTATTCTGTGAATACAGTCTATGTCCCTACTTTCTACATTGATTTTTAGGTCGTTTTTAATTTTTTCAGTTGTTTTTCTCAAAAGATCAGTAGACGAAATTTCACTTTCTTGAAATCCATGAATAATAACATTATTTTTCCTGTTGTAGGTATCTAAATTTGCTATTTTTTGTCTTAAGTTTTGATTTTCCACTTTTAGATCGGCAATTTCACATTTTAACGGTGCTAATTTTTCCTCCATTTGAGATATAATATCTCGTGTTTGGTTTGCCATTTCTATCTTCATTTGTTCCAAAAACGGTACTAAGTTCTCCATAATTAAACGTTAATACTCTTTTGCTAAAGTAATTCTGTGTCGTTTATGTATCTCGCTCTACGTTTCGTGCCGTATGTAATGAACGTTATACTGAACGCAACTTAATGTCACTGTTCGGTTGGTAATTGTTCGGGAGTATGAGTTGTCTATGGTTTTTGACGTCGTTGTCAGGAACATAACCTCTTATTTACTGATGTATTTGTGATAATCACTGTTTTATTTCCACTTTCTCAACACTATTTTTAGTTAGTTATACACTTTTTGATGTTAAACTTTGGATTTGAGTGGATTTTTACGCGGTTAGTCGATGTTACAGTTTTTACTTAATTTTAAAACAGAGATGTGCAAATCTACGTATTGTTGTCAACAAGCCGGAACCGGAAAAAACATATATATATATATACATAAATATTTTTAAATACTTACATACATAAACAGATAATATTAACATTCAGACACAGAACAAACACAAGTATTTGTCACAGGAATGTTTGTCCTTAGTGGGATTCAAACCAACGACCCTTGACGTAACATGTAGGGTCACTACCGATTGAGCCAATCTTGAGAAAACTTTAGGATTCTAACTATTTTGGGTGAATTATTAGTCGACGAACTTACGTACATTAAATTTTATTCAATCAATCAACGCATCACTTGATCGCATCCCGCTTGCGATGATAATAAAACCAAAAAGTCCCCGTCGGGCGCACAAGATTTTAACTTAATGTCATTAAGTAAAAAACACGACCCTTATTCGTTATCCTTTTCACGGCACGACATTACACAAAAAATGGGTGAGTCGTTAAAATGCGTCGCGGTACCAATCGTAAAGTTTGACGATGACATAAATAATATCTTCGCCAGAAACCCGAAGCTCGTTTCGTCGGTTGTAAAAGCTCACGTTAGAGCGCTCACTAATAAGCTTGCTCCAAGCTTATTAGATCAGACAAGATCACTGGTAAGCAACGATGGGCATATTCGAGGAAGATGAGTAGTTAGTAAAATCTGTAAATAATGCCACAGTCAAACTTTCTACTGCAGTGTAGTTATCTACTAGTTATTGTTTTGAGGTTTCCGTGTTTCAAAAGAAAAAGGAACGCTTACAGTATCTCTTCGTTGCCAGTCTGCTTGTCTGTCTGTCTGTCAAGACCTTTTGTCTCGAGAACGCGTGCTGGGGCGAAGTATAATTAAAAATTTATATCAATAGCGATAAGGTCACCTATTGTACCTACGTAGTTTTTAGTCCTTAATCCATGTAATTGTTCTTTTATGTCTTGGTGTGCAATAAAGAGTTAATAAATAAATAAATCAATCAATCAAATCTGTACTTAAAGCTGCAATCCTTAGAGCCGTGAAAAAAAAATTCTTTGTCATCGCTATCAAAAGATTCGAGTAAGTTATATGCCTAACTTATTTTTAGTACCTCCACACGAGTATATGTACTTACATTTACTTTAGTGCACAGTTTTTCCCTGAAAGTGCCGACGCATTTCTCATAACGAAACTTCTATACGAGGTTTGGGGGACTCGTTCATAATTCATGCTATGAGAAGAGCCCAATCTTTCCCGAACAAATCAAACTGTACTTCAGAAGTGTATGGGAGAGAATAAATAGTTAACTTCGCAACTTATACGACAGTTAGTAACTTTAGTAGGCTCCTCATGAAATATTGTCCAGACAATAATAGTCATTGCAATGTTGTCCCGTGTAATGAAAATAGTTTGAGTTAATAATTTAGAAGGTACAGTCGTTATCTCGTTATCTACACGATAGAGATACGTTATATATAGAGATACCGTAGACCAAAAGATGTTCATAACCCAATCACAAAAGAAACTGTCAGAATCAGTCAACTGAAGTCAGAGGGTGTTTCTACTTTAACAAAAGTAGAAGGGTCTGACTAAATTAATTTTAATATCAATATGCATCTATAAATATGAATATATCGCATCTGTTTTCAATTTTATATTGACTGTCACTTTGTTGAAGCACAAAAGCTCATTGAGTCACCGCATAGACATAATTATTTGCTTACAGGATGGACTCCCTTACGAGCACAACATCAGAGTTCAAATCAATGATATGCATCTACTTTTTTATATTAGACTTTTTAATTAGTAGGATATTCTCGTAGTTACATTTGAATGAAGCTATCATGGCGTTCTGAATTTCGCGCTAAGCTATGTCATCGAAAAAAACACAGATAAACTCATCAAACTTATATTCATTTTATTATCTAGTGATCCTGACCAAGAAGTGATTCGAACCTGAGACCAAGAACCAGGGTTTGCCAAACCCTGGTTCTTGGTCTCAGGTTCGAATCCTGGCCGGGAAAATTGTTATTTCGCAGATTTTTTTTTGTATTCGCCTCATATACCTATGTTAAATTGTTTTCTCTGTACTCACAATACAGGCATACTGCGGTGTAGTAAGGGTATTAGCGTTCATAAAAAAACTCATTCAAAACTCTTTTCATTGAGGGCCAAAACCCTACACGACCTTATAATAAAGGGTGATCAATATCAAATTCCAAATTATAAAAGGCTCAGATACATGGTATGAATTTTTCCACAGCAGCAGCCCACAGCGACATCCCCCTGTACATCGGGATCGCGGTCGCAGTGGTTGTGTTTCTGGCGGGAGCGGCAGTGGTGTACAAACTTCTGCAGAGGAAGACTAGAGACCATTCCCTATACACTATGACGAGGACTGGTGAGTTCAGAAATATCTTTTACGCCTTCTTCCTATCCTCCTTCGTTTCTTTTAACAATACGGACTGGCATGAAAGTCTGTCTGACCTTGAATGCGCAGAAATTAAGCTATCATATTGCGCGAGGCGAGCGGGTTGTCAGTCGTAAGCGGAAATTAGTTCGCTCACCGTATTATGTCCCCCGTACTAATACCCCATGCGTAGCTATCCTTTACAAATTTCGTCTGACATAAGCTTTCATGCCGACAGCTGTACATGGACAACATCCTTAGGACTCTTTCCTTAATGTTTGTTATAAATGTTCACAAATGTAATATGTATTGCATGTAAAAGACTTTGTAATGTCGATTTGAGTGTGACAATTTCCCGCGTAATTTATGGTTACGTTAATTACTGCACAGCAGCAGTGTATTGTTGTTGGCTATTAAATATTTATGTTTGTATGTAATAAATGTTGCTGGATAAAATCACCTTAAAAGTGGACTTTCGAAAGGGTTAGAGCCGAGACGAGATGAGTGCGTCCTTCATCTTGTTTTGTTACTTACGTTTTTGCAAATTATCCACGATTCTCATATCTATTAACACAGCTACTTACTCCCAACCCAGGCGCGTTTTCATAACTTCGAAAATCTATGTTTTCTCTGCCTGTTAAGTAGATTTTAAACGTAAGCCCTCGGTTAACAGATTTCCAACCGGAAATGTATCCGACGGTGGAGAAGCAATCCTTATCCCTGGCGCCGGATCTGATGCAGCACCGGCCACCGAGATACGAGCACCCGCAGCCGGACGCGAGGACGGAACATCACTATGATGTGCCGCACCTCACTAACAGGTGAGCACAGCTTCCTTGGCCTACTGTTGATCACAGATATCCTATAGGTGTCATAGGAGTGAAGTCATACGTTTGTCGAATGCATGCACATATTATCAGTTTTACACGCCTTCCAGGACTTTGAGGAAAATGCATGCATGTTTCCACCACAAGCCTTTCTTTGTCCCACTGTTGGGCACGGGTCTCCTCTCAGAATGGGAGTGCACCACGATGGCCCAGTGTAAATACTCAAGTAAAAACGAAATCGTAAGAAATATTGTTTAAGCAAATCGAAAAATAAAAAACGTTACAAAAATACATTCTTACCCAGGAATTTTAATTTATAAAATCTTTTACAACATTTTTAATTAGAATTATGATGGACGGTGTGAATCATTGATATATAATTATGTTACCACTAACTCAGTGGTGTGAATGATAAAGTGAAAATCACTGTCAATGTCACAGCCATGAGTGATTCATGTGATTTCTGCATTCCCAAATAAATGTATCATTAGTCACTGAAGTGACGTTAAAATATATCGTGCGTATCGTATATATCGTCTTATCCGTGACAAATACTGAGGTACTGTAAAAGAGCAAATCAGAACAAACTTAACAATATATTATTATCTTCTCCGCAAACTAATGGCGCGTAGCTCAGACGACGCGTACAGCGTCAAAGACTGAAGCTTTCGGTTCTAGAACATTGAGGAACAATGTATTAGAGGGGCTGCCTGCTTTGCTATTCGCGTTGCAATTTATTTCTCCAAATTTTCTTAAATGTCCATTGCAACATGAGATTTTCATTGAAACATATATTAACTTTATTTTCAAATTCACAAAACATAAATACCTATATTTTCCAGTATTTCCATAGCCAGTTAGATATTAATTTTTCATATTCTCGATAGTTCGGGAACTGTAAATCTATACGGCCGTTTACAAAACTTTGACCATTTTAATGACGAGAAAAAAAAATCACCTCAATCGTTTCATAGCATCCGAAATTTTCAAATGATTTCTAGGGTGTGTCAAGTTTGCGCATCTACACTTGTAGTAACGCTGATCTTAACTTAAGTAAGCTTAAGTTTTACTACATGTCCATTCCATAATATTATACCTCTATGTAGAAGCTAGGAAGAACTAATTATGCCCTTCTTCCAGCTACGCGTCCCCAGTCGACCATCAAGTCACGCCCTGCGCTTCGAGCAAAGGGCAGAGTGACGAGTACGACGGCAAGCCCTACAGCGAATCGGAGCACTCCGTCTCGAGTTGTTTTACTAGCTGTAAGTATCATCCTAGAACCAGTCGTAAACTCAAACATGCCACTTGCGAACGCCGCATTTGAAGTTGCACGAATTTCAGCATAAATAGTTTTAAAACAAACATCTTTCGGACTACGGATGTCTTTGATGTACAAGCTAATGAAGTTTGAAGTGAGATTAAAATTTAAATATGGAACTGACAGTTGTTTGTGTTTAGATTAAAATATTCGGACGAAATGGCGATGCACATACTTATTTTATTTAGAATATCATTATGGAAATTACAAAATTTTTGAAGTAAAACTTCTTTAGGCGCATGAGAGTAAAAATATTTATATTTAGTCTTTTTTGTCTATATTTGAATATTTCGCCAAAGAAGTTTCACTTCTGACATGTGTACTTTGTACGCACGCACTTTTTTTCATTTAAAGGATTTAAACAGAACTTAAAAACATAGCCAAAGAGTTTACTTTGAAATATATTTTTTTTGTGAAAGCAGTTCGGTATACGGTTTACCAAGTATAAAATTGCGATTGAGATTAATTTATTTCTTAGTACACAATCTTTGTATATTTATCTACGGCCTGTCCAGTTTATAATGTCCTGTGTCAATTTGCTGTACCCACTGAATATAAATGCATTGAAATTAATATACACTTGCACTTACATTGCCCAGAAAGTTGATTAGAATATATCTTGCAGCCGGTTCAATGTATGACGCAGCGAACGAATCAGTGACGCTGCAGCTTGCCGAGCTGGTGTCCAACTCTCCGACGTCACAATCCCTGGCGGTATCGAGTGGTGGGTCGAGGCTGGCTCTGCCCGCCGCCGGGGTCGCGCTGTCCGTCCCCGAGGGGGCACTGAGCAGAGGACGGCGGGAGCAGATGTACGTCGCTGTCGTCAAGGACGACAGATACAGGCCAAGGTTGGGAAAAGGTAAGGGTATTTATTTACTACTTTACCGGCATACCACGGTTTGCCCGTGTCAATTCATGTAGGTACCCCATTTCTGTTGTGTTGAAATTTTCATATTAAACTGTTGTGTTACGAAAGCAGTTAGTTGCCGGATACACATTTTTAGAAAGATTAACCATGTTTTGTTAGTAAGACTAGGTTTTTATCCACTAGTATGTCTAATTAAAAAGTAACTATCACCAACACAGTCTCCTAAAAGAATAATTCAACCTGTTAAACTAACTTATGCGCATACTTTCAAATAACTATCAAATACTATCTGGACTTCATCCATGTATAATTGAGATCGATCTATATTTCATCCATTTCTTATAACTGTCAAATACCAACTGAACATTTTCTGCGTTTGATTAACAATTTGATCCATTTCTCATCCAATAAGGAAACATAAAATATTAAATAAATAAATAAAACACAAACCAATAACATGCTTTCGTATCCATTAATAGAATATTAACCCTTATAAAACAAAGCATGTGTAAAAAGGCACGGGTTGGATCGATATAATTATCCCCCGTAAAGCATTACCAGCATAAAGTATCTTAATGTGTTAATCTCGAACATAATTTAAGTGGTCTCAACTTCTTCGAAGTGAATTCTTGCATTATTGTACGTGATTCGTGATTTAAAATACAAATATTTATAAAGCGTTTATAAACTGACTCTGATTTTGCATTTGAATGAAGACGACTTATTTACTTACTTTATTAAAATTAGCGACCTTAAACTTTGGCTTAACTTTGACTTTATCTGATTGTAAATTTTACTGTCTAAACAATAAATTTAAATTTCCTTCCTGATCACTTCAAAAACGCTTTCGTCTGTTGGTCTTCCTCTTCATGAATAATTGTTCAGTATTCTATTTAAACTTAGTCTTGACAAACAATTAAGTTTTCCTGACATTCTGTTTCAAACATTTCTCAGTCGGAAACAGCATTATTATACTAACTATTACTTAGACTTTTAATCATGCTTTAAAGATTAAGTTAGCAAACGGTTTACTGAATACCTAGCAGTTAACACGAATAATGGATTTAATGTATTATGCAGTGGTACCTGCTATCAAATGCCAAGTTATTGCAGCACGTGTAACGACACGAATGGCTTGTAGATTATAACTTTAACACGAACGCTTATTAAATTATTATAACGAACCGACATTTCATCCAGCGAGGACGTCCAAGTAGAATTTAAGATAGGTATGTAATTACGGTATGAAATCGAGAACCGTAATTTATGCGAAGCAATATCGGGCGAGCCTTAGGCGGATGGGGCCTCAGCGTAGAACGTTTTGTACGACCATTTTGTTTAAAGCTTTTTTTTTGCCCGCAGGCATCACGCAACTGAGCCCGGTGGTAAAGTGTGGTCCGCCGCGACTTCAATTAAACAAGTCAGTCATTCTGCAAATACCTCATTGCGCGAGCTTGAAGCACGGTTTCTGGAACCTTGCCCTGTACGCCATAGACCACAACAACAGCAGAACTGACAACGGGCAGCCGCAGTGGAAAAAAGTCGTCGGTCTCGGCCAGGAGACTATAAACACGCCCGTGTTCACGCAACTCGACAACGACAAAATATACCTCGTAACCGACATGCTGTCAACGTTCGTACTAGTCGGGGAAAGTTTTAATGGAAAGGCCGTTAAGGCCCTCCAATTGGCCGTGTACGCTCCGGCCGTCCTAAAGGAGGCTTCTTCCGAGTACAGTATTAGGCTCTACATTTTCGAGGACACTCCGTGCGCGCCGTACTATTGCCAAGAACAGGAGAAGAAACTTGGCGGCGTGTTGCTCGACCGCCCCAAGACGTTGCTCTTTCAGGATGGCGGGTCGAATTTATGTCTGAATCTGGAACACGTTAGCCCCGGCTGGAAGGCGAAACCGGGCATCGCGTACCAGGAGATCCCGTTCAATCACGTGTGGACGTCGCATTACAACGCACTGCACTGCAGCTTCGGCGTGGACCGGACGCACGACTGCGACAATATCGATTTCACGATATCCGCGTGTCAGCGGACGAATCCGTCGTACAAGCAGACATTCCGGATATCGTTGGAAGACACGCGGAGTCGATCGCCGAGGGGTCGTTCGCCGCGCGCTGAGTCGCAGCGTAGCTTTAACATAACGGAGAACCTTCTGGAAACTAGGATGTGTCGGAGCGAGGACGGCACTGATGGTAGTGTGAAGCGGAACGTGACGGTGAACGAGACGGGGGCGAGCGAGTGCGGCGAAGGGCCGTTTAAGTTGAGCGCGCGGGTGAAACGTCAGCTGTGCGCTATATTGGACCCGCCGAACGCTCGCGGGAACGACTGGCGGGCGCTCGCGTCGCGCTTAGGCGTGGACCGGTATACAACGTGGTTCGCGACGAAGAGCTCGCCCACGGAGGCCATCTTGGAGCTGTGGGAGTGCCGCGAGCGCGGCCCCGCGGCCACCAACGCGCTCGCCACTGCGCTACGTCAGATGGACAGACACGACGCCGCCGACTTATTACAAGGTAGACCCTCTTGGTTATGAATTGGTAATTAAATTAAACAGAGACTCTTACGAGCTATATTCGGACTATGGTACTATGTGTAGACTAAATGTTATATTAGAGAATAGTTTCCGGCCGTCGGCCTATTGTAAAATCGGTAGTCTATTTTGTATAGAATCGTCTCCGCTGTAGATACGCGATGGATTATTAAATTATATTGTAGTAGCAATAATAGTGCCTCATGATGTCTTTAAAAGAAGCCGCCAACGGTGTTGGCATACGGTTGGTTATTTTGTTATTTTTATAAGTGTTTGAGTGTTCAGTGTATAGTTATTAGAATCAGGCGTTTTACTGAAATCCACAGATAACGAAAGAGGGTGAAATTACTCTGTAACAGTTTGTGAATGTTTGTGCGATGTTCATCGAGGTTCTACTCAGTAAAAATAGATTAGCCTAAATATTTTTAAACCTGTTACCATAGCATTGACATGTGTGCGCGTCAATATTAATTACAATACTGACCTTCAGTGAATGAGAATGCCGATTCAGGTTTATTGTTAAGTTGTGAACGTTGCATCTGTACATTTGAATTTTATAGTCCTAAGTTTGGAGGACACCTACAAAGGCTTATACCAAAGCCATGAAACTATATTCACAGCGTTCCAACATAACAAAGCTTACACACAGACTGTTAGAATGTAGTTTCACCCTTATTCTGTAATCAGTGTATGTATTCCTAGGTTTGTTTATTTCTTTCGCTTTACCAACTTTCAGTGTATTTTGTTTCAATGTTTAGAACTTCGTGCCAAATGTTCGATGCCACAGCATTACATTGGCAATAACTAAAGTGCTACATGTGTGTACTGAGCTTAATGTTCTCTAATTCCTAATAGCTTAACATTCACACCGTACTGTAAACATAAAAGACTCGAGCTGATTGCATTTAAACTATAACATTATAAAATAAATATATAGTATACACTATATACAGTATTCGTGAAATTTTTACATTGCCTAACCGAGTTAAAAAGTGACATTTCAGTCGTAAGATAACTTAATGAGTATTCTTTATCAAGCTTAACTAACAAAGTTTATCAGTAGTATGGCGGCCTATACAATGTAAAATAGATAACCTACATTTACTTAGATACGAGTAAGTCGTATCTACATTTCAAATAGGAATGAATTTTTCTTATGCTTCAAGAACAAAAAGAAAAAAATTAGCGAAAATGAATTAAATAAAATACGAGGTAGGACACAAGTGCCGTTTACCCCAACACGTCATACTAATTATGATGCATCATAAGCTGTATCTCAAGTACCTCCACTACCGCCACAACCCTTTCTTTATCCCACTGTTGGGCAAGGGTCTCTTCTCGTAATGGGAGGAGTTGGGCCTTAGTCCATTACCCTGGCCAAGTGTGGATTGGTAGACTTCACATCCCTTCAAGAACGTTATGGAGAACTCTCAAGTACCTATTGATTAATAATAGGTAAAAGCATTTAAAGATCTGATGAAAATAATATCAAAGACACAGGTCGGCTGGGCAACTGTCACTCCTTTCATTTAGCTATTCGTCTCGTTGTCCTACCACGTACATTGAAACCAGTGATATGAGTTTTTCAATAATAATACAGTCCCAATCAACAATTATTTTCAACATATCAGGTGCTTAGAATTTTTCGTTACCTACATTTTAGTTTATTCAAACTTGCAAATCAAACCAAAAACATAACTTTCATCAAATGTTCACCTGCTTTATAATATTCGATATGCTTAAGTATGTATTGTTATTATATTTTACATTGCATTAAATATACTCATTATTATTAAAATATGACTAGAACCTGGTTATTTTATAAGTCAGTAAAATACGTACCTAGATATAAAACTATTATCTTAAACATCTACATCGCCATAATATTAACAGTAACTATCTATCTATCTACAGTTTATTCTACGTATCTAACTTGAAAAGATTAAAAATGTAATCAATTCCTGATAAAGCTCATAAAACTCTTTATTAGCTTTCGTCTGAAGTCGTGATATAAATATACTTTTTGACGGACATGCTTAAACTTAAAAAAAAGAAATAGTAATGTAGAGATGACTACTAGTATTAATGTTTTCCTATATGCTTCGCAGGAACTACTCTCGATTATACCCAAAACCTAAACCAGTGCTTGGCGATTTTATAAATTTTTACTTTTATAACTTTTCACAATAGTTTCACAAATAAATAAAAAGTAAAATTAAGTAAATGTATAAGTAAGTACCTAAATAAACACTAGAATTTTATGTAACACTCGAGTCATTTAAAACATAAGTCGCTATAAGAAAACCTAAGTCACTTTTTAACTCGGCTTAAGCGTCAAATAGTCAGGGGAATGTTCAGTCTATGTATATAAAGTAACAGATTGTAAATAATTTTACAAGATACACATAGGAGGAATGTTAGCTAAGCATGATTTGTAACGGGACTCATCACCGCCGTAGATTATCTATATATATTTTTGTTAACGTGATGATTATTAAAATAAATGGATCTGTGATAATTGAAATAATATGAAATAAATTATGTTTAACTGTGACTTTCGTATCTTAATTATAAACCTGAATTCCTTTTCATTTTGAGACCAATACAGTCTTAAGTACCTACTTAAGACTGTATTGGTATAGTGTAGGTGCCTACACTTTAAATATTAAAGTATCTACTGTCCCTATAAGCGAGGGGTTGAATCATAATCAAATGCAGGAAATAATACAGAATTTTCACACTCAAAGAAATATTTGGAATTATCTATTCCTAGAACTAAAGCTAAGCTGGAACCCATAGAGTGTCACTGCTGGGCACGAGCCTTCCCAACAGACTTGCGGAAGGCCTAGAGCATACTCCACCACGCTGCTCCATGCGGATTGGTTAGTGGCCAACCCAGTGTCGAATGACCTCAAGCCACCCGAAGGTCTTCAATAAGGCTTAGCGACTGTTTCCACAATTGAGAAACATGGCTTAACTTGCCCTCCGAAGCACAGTATGTACTTTTGCCACTAGCCGAATCGACCGCGCCCGTCGTTGCTTAACTCTTTCGATCATAATGAACCGACGCGAGCCATTGGGCTTTGAACACTACACATATAGACTACTCAAACAAAATACTGTTCATTAAGTAGCTAATAACAAACAAATTTTAATACAATGTTTTAAACACAACAGAATTCCTTGCTCTGACATCCGTGGTAATCGTGAAGCCGCCTTTCAACAATACACGCAATTACACTGGGTCATAACCAGTTGTGACATAAGAGTAACTATTTGTTATTATTGGACGTATGGGTATGGTAAGACCACAGCCAATAAACCAAGGACAAATCAAGGTATGACGAATAATTGAAGAATATTATTCTGATAAACATTGAAAATATCTATACAAATATTCTAAAGAGGAAACATTTGTTTGTAATGTTTTCAAACAAAACCTACTGGACCGATATCAAAAATTCTTTCACCATTAGTAAGCTGCATCTTTACTGAGAGACATAGGCTATATAATATTACTAGGTGTAAACGAAACTATTGTTATGTCTAATTCCGCGCAAGCGAAGCTGCGGACGTCCACTTATTGTGTATAAACTTGACTAACTAGAAGTGGCTAGAACTATTTAGCTAAGCTAGGTGTCCTGGGCTTGAACCTCGGATTGGACAAATTATTCAAATTTTCTTATTTAAACTTCTTACAAATAGTAAGACTCAAATTATCAATACTCTCATGCAGAAACCGTCGGCTCTACCCACAAAACTTTGGACACGCAGCAAAGCCTTGGCAAACAAAAGCATAAATTCCTTCGACACACACGTAGACAAAGGTTACCTCAAGCTACTGACACGACGGCCGTGTAAATTGGTGGACTAACTTCTAACAATACTCCAGTGTCATGTTTCGGAAGAGTAATTGGGTGTTAATTTTTTTAGTTGCTAAGGCTGACGAACTTTTTGTAGGACCGCTTGATGGCATGACATTCAAATATGGAGATGAGCAAACTAAGCAAGTTTTAGTAGAATAGAAAGAAAGGAAGACTATCTAATAAAAGAAAATGTGATGTCCAGTCTAAGTGTCACTTAGTAGATTAGGTAGAGTTAGTTTGTAGCGGAAGACACTCAAATGAAGGCAATGCTAGTAAATTATAAGTAGGAATCAAGTCACTACTACCGACCTAAATAATTTGAATAGAAATAAAACAGTCGTACCTATAACGAGCATCAGACAACTACAGAGCACACGTTTGTATGCAACGTAACCCGTCAATGCATGCGGGGCCATTATAAAGCATTCGACCAATAAAGTTGGGGCTAATTTGTAAGTGGGGTCGGGTCAGGAACGCAGGTGTTTGATGTCGGTTTGTACTTCGCACCTCGTAGCGTGAATAATTGTACTGGTGTGGCGTTACTACCAGCGAATATGAAGATTATTGAAGTGGCTAATAATAATTATGGCAGGTAATTATTGTGTGAAGATAAACGGCATTTTTATGTGTAAGTATTGGAATATTTGAAGGCTGAGAAAATGAAGATGAAAATTTTCATTACATTGAATAATATTCAAGCCACTTAGTATTGCGCCAATTAATCAGTATGGGCTATGACTGTACAGTACCTAATAAGTCTACAAAAGAATTTACTAGGGAGTTATTTAATTTTAGATTAGAGTACATACAAATTTAATTTGTTCATTGTAGTTGCCTCAAAGTAGAAAAAAAGAAAATTAAATAGAGAAATATTTTAAAATTGTATGATATTAAAATAACATCCCAACGGTGCTTTAAAGAATCATGTTATATTAATCTTATTTATGCCAAATATTTCACATAACTTAAATTTCTACAAGTTCTCTGACAAGAGCGATACGACAAAGAAGAAGAAGAAAGTTCTACCAATCGCTAACAAAACAACCATACCTCATGGCGCATTTCGGGCATACATTTAAATACATTATAATGCCATTTAAAAATAGTAGGGTCATAAACAGGCAGGTGATGTTAAATAAAAAATAAAATAGCCCTCGGCTACTGAAGGGTTATTGAGGTAAAAAAATGTTTGATAGCCTGCATGTTCTACTATAATGGGGCGGGCTATAAGCGACAGTGTTCTCTTAACTATACACATAGAACATATTACTGTTTATTAAAAAAATTGGTCATTTTGGGCAAATTAGTTGCTTATCAAGAATCGATAACAACGAAAATTCCGATAGGTTAGAACATCTTAGTACGTTCCCCTGCGTGTTCTACCGCTTTTGTTGTGTTTTCAAATGGTAAGCTCTCGGCTCTGAAAAATTGTAAGTCGTTCGAACTCCCTCCCTCGCATTGCACGCTAAATACTAAAGTGTCATCTACACCCCACAGAGAACAATATACCTACAGCTTACAATCTAGACCGACTGGAATTATGTCCCTTCGTCACTAAACGGATTCTGTATTTTTTTCTGTTAACGACGCGGCACGTATGCAAGCTGTGTGCTGTGTATTTACCTTGTTTTCGATGATACGTATCTTGATGGACTACTTTGTTCTCTCTAAAGAGGCACAAATATAGCTCTCCTTCAGAACCAACACCAATGACGCAATACATCAACAGGGGCCGTATTTTTGATTCTCCCTCGCATACGAAATCGCCAAAGCGTCTTAAAATTTCATGTTGTCTCTATTTTTAAAAGTCACTCGACTTGTTTACCGAGTGGTCCGTAACACTCGAATTATAGATTTCATTCGCAGTGTTTAAGTTTCATTTTTGACTTATGTAAGCTTACAATTCACTCGTTATAAAATTCGCATAAGAAAATGTTTCGCATACGAATATCTAAAGTCTTAGTGAAATTAAGAAAATCAGGGGGCTTATTATGAGCTCTTAGTTCCTGGCAGTTTACGGCCGTAAACTGGACTGCCTGGCAATCACGTATTACGAACTCTTAATTCCAGCCAGTCAGCGGTCTCGTGACACTTCGCTAGCTCTGACTGGCTTCTGGATGGATATTGGCCGGCAATACGGTATTATGAGCTTCCTATTGACATTACTTTTCAAGTTTATCTGTCTTTAAACTGTCAAAAATAACAATTCAGTTTGAGGTGTCCGTGGATAGCTTTTATTGAATTGTTCTCAGCTTTTGTATTTAATTTGGTAATTCTAAATGTGTGACGAGCTGGAAATTTTCGAGTTTACCGAGGCTGACGCCGCTCGCGAAAAGGATGAAAAAAGAGTACGCGGAAAACGTGTCTGAGAAGAATGTAAGCCATTCGATAAGTTACATGACCGTGAATTTCAAGAAAGATACCGTTTATCAATGGTGGTGCATCTGGTGGCCCGCCCCCCGTACGGTTGCTGGATGCCCGAATGGTTGCAACCCTTTTTTTCAGCTTAGCCTTGTAATCTACTCAATACTGAAAAAAGACGGGCTTAGGTATGGCTTTATCTACTATACATTTTCCTTTCTTCCTGTGTTGTTTCTAATATTTATTCCGGTTTTGAGTGTGTATGTACATAAATGATTAAATAAATAAATAAAATATTGGTTTTTCACTATCATTATTTTCCTATCATGATGATTTAGGAAGTCAGTCAAATTAGTTTTTATTTACTACTTACACTAGACCAACCCTTCGAAGTTTTAAATGCGCCGTCTCCTAGGGATTTTAGATTTTCAGCTTAACGACTGTTTTCACCATTGAAAACAACCGGGACCGACGGCATTAAGTGCCCTCCGAAGCACGGTCGCGTTCATGAAATTTTACCACTAGCGGTCGCCCATCCACAAACCAACCGCGCCCGTGTTTGCTTAACTCCTTCGATCACATTGAATCGACTCGAGCCATTGGGGTATGGATGCTACACAGTACATTTCCAATTAACTATAAAACTATGGAAAGGTTTTAAATAGCTGTACTTAACGAAATATTAAACAATGAAAAAACCTACGCCATTCCAATTATTTCAAATGTGTAATTCTGTATTTATTACTCTATAGAGTAGAATCTAAGAATGCACCTAATCAATAAAATTTAAACTCGAAAACTTTAACTCGTAGAAGTAGTTGAATTTCCGCCGAGATTCGTGATCGTTCAGAAACATAATTTCATTCAATGACTTAAAATCATATAAAATTATTTTAAATATTTTCCATATTTTTATAATTTTCCATTATTTTTCATCACGAAATACGTATATTCACTACTCATGTAATATTTCACATGAAACATTTAAATTAATACCTAATTTGAGCATAAAATATATAAATAATAAGAAACCGTAAACTTGCCGATTAATATAAATGACGTTTTTGAACGTTTCGCTTGTTGACATAAAACATCCAGAGACAAACTATCCAGCCAAAAGCCGTGCAGAAGTAGGTACCTCATAATACGAAATAGAGCGATTCAGTTTAAGCCCGTAAACTGAATTGCCTGGAACATGAATGGTTTTTTAAAAGTTCATAATACGCCCCCAGGGCCTGGCCCTATAAAAATTCAATAATTATAAGTATTTTTTCGTTACTCGTTACCCGCTTGAGGTCAAACTTAATCATAAAAATGCTTTTGAACTAAAAAATAAAAAAAACTGGCACTAACTAACTACGCACATTGAATTTCTTTTTATTGACAAACTGACATTATGACATGGTCAAAATTTCAATCCCGTAAACTACCTCGATTCATATTCATAGTGGAACAGGTGGTCATGTGAGCTGGGATTAAGTATTGTATTTTTATGCTACTAACATTATACTTGTAAATTCCTGGTTCATATCCCAGTGACACGCAATTTCTTTTCGGTTTAAACAATCAAATGTGACGCATAATTACCTAACTTTTAGGCTTCACTTCCAAAAGAACTGTTTTAATGAAAGGTTGTCTGATAACCAGTTCTAAACCAGCGAGTTAATTTACCAATGAGCTGTTTCTTGTTACATCAACGTGGTACCTACCAGCAATTTCTAAATGCCAGCTTGTCATTAGCCTTTACCCAACTTGACGTGGAATTAATTTGGCGTCATGCAAAAAGCCCAGCCTTAAGACCCTTCTGACCTTAAGGTGATGAATAGCTTTCAGCCCCTTAATATTAATGAAGATATTTCTATTGATTAGCAACTAACCACTAGTCACATACCTACTCGGCTAGGATTCTTATCTTGTGAAAAATAAGCTGATATTGGTTCCAGATTTTCTAAGTCATTTAATTTGAAAAATATACCGTCCGAGTTGGAAATTTTAAGGTATCCAAATATCTGCCGAAAAAAATGCCTAAATTGTGCCTTAAACGTAGACCGCACTATCTGAAAGAACTAACTGTCACTTACTAACTTAGCTTCAGTAATTCTCATAGCTGTAAATAATCGTCTATTAAAGTAGCAACTTATACATATTATTATAAGATTAACTTATTAGTCTCTGTGTAAGTCTTGATTTGAGATTGTGTACACAAAATAAATAGTGATAATATGTAATATTAGTATTCACCTATTGAGAAACAAGTTACTTTCGCTTAGGCCCGTACTTGGACTTACTAAATTAAACGCTATGAAAACCGGGTTAAAGAAAACTCTCTCAGAAATAATAATAATGTGCGCATGGCTTGTGTTTGCTTGTTATATATAAAATGTTTAAAATTTAAATTTCGAAGTAACTCATTAAGATTTCCAAAGTCCTAAATATTTCTTATCATGAAATAGTCGTCGTCTAAATACTAAAAAGTTTTGTAATTAGAATACAAACGTCTATAAAATACGACGATGCGAGGCTGTCGAATTAATTTG
Source organism: Carterocephalus palaemon (assembly GCA_944567765.1). Taxonomy (NCBI): domain Eukaryota; kingdom Metazoa; phylum Arthropoda; class Insecta; order Lepidoptera; family Hesperiidae; genus Carterocephalus; species Carterocephalus palaemon. The sequence continues at coordinate 2,796,940 of OX155643.1, read as the reverse complement.
GAGCCGCAAAAGGCAGCCCTGCCGCTGACCTTCCCTTGATGAATTGCTTTCCTCAGCCCTTTGTCGATAAGGGCCTGATTGATTCTCTGGCTTTCAGAGCTTCTTTTAAGGACCGTTTAACTGGAAACGAGGGACAATTAATATGACAAAGTATCATGTTACTTCGAAATTCTTCCTAGTAGTATTTATTTTTAGTTATTACTTTATTATCATTTATGTGTACAAGTAGTGTACAAAGAGTATATATACATAATGCCTAAAGGAAAGTAAGAATAGGATATTAAATTGTAAATGTAAAAAGTACTTAACATTTTAATAAAACATACAGTTTGTCATCATTAGACAACCACGCATTAGATTTTTCAAATTTCCTCGCTAAAACCACAGAATACAGTACAACTAAAACAAAAAAAAAAACGGTTATTAAACCTACTTGAACATCAAAACATGGGTATGGTCATGGATGTCAAATTGTGTTGTTTTCAGTATGTTTCTGCCCCAATACAGTACTTGATCAATTTCATTAACCAATAGTTTTGAACCAGCCTTTGGTGTGCTTTGGTCTCCCGATCATGAGGCATCTATCGTGTCTCTATAGATCGAAGTCTTATTCGTAACTAAAGTCGACAAAATATTCGCTTAACATTCATAGATACTTACCCTCTTGAATAAAAGCCTGAAACGTCAAAGCGACTAAGTACGATCGCTTCATCACTGAAATAGAAATAAAGTTTCTTTTGAGTCGTATCGCGTATTCAAAAGTTTTGATGGGGCATTATTGGGGAGGGTGTTCGTAATGATTGGGAGGTGATGCCGGGTTCATTGTTCATTGTATGGGTTCCTTATTGTAAGTTTCCAAACTTACATAGGTTTCGATATGAAAGACATTCAATGTTTGCAAAGTGACATTGTATTTTAAAATTAAATGGCTTTGATTTCATTATATACTCCAATTTCGATATGAGTGCGACGATACAATCTTAGGCTATGTTTAATGATAAATGGTACGATACGCTTGGCACGCTGTACCTAATCATTAAAGGTAGACATTGATTTCGACACATTTGCGCGCGCGCGCCCTCTTATCACGTATACTGACGAACTAGAAGACAGATTGAATCATAGGGCATATTGTGATTGGATGGAGTGGCATCGATTGAGGGAGGCCTATAAGTCTTAGTAAAATACAAATCCAAGGAGATCACTAACAAACTATTAACATAAAGTCTATGAATAAATAAGTAAGAAATAAATTGTTTGATTTCTATCCTAATAAGTTAACACAATATGACCTTAGGAATCACTGTCTTCTCGCTGTATATTTAGGAAACCATTAACTTGCGTGACTTATACATGACCATGTAAATTACATCAGGATAAAATAACAAAGGGACTTGATATTCAAGAAATGTCAGGCGCACAATGCCAAGTAAGGGCAGCGAGCGGAAACTCCTCAAAATTAATTCAGTCTGGGTAAATTCAACAAGTCGATGCAAAAGACAAACTTGGTCCAATAGCGTTCAAAGGTCCGCTCAGGTCAAATGGGAAGGGGAACGATATTATCAAATGTCGCTTTTGGCTCGGTGGCCGGTCGTGACTTACCTTACACGTTGATAGAGGTCCAAGTTGGAAGAGGCTTCGGAATAGGCCATTTTATGGAAACTGAAACAGGGCAGCCCAAATTAAATTAAAACAATATTTTATGATTATCAAATACATTAACTTTGATTTATATTTTGTTATAGCAAGATGCCTCCGGCTGTGTTTGTGAACACTGTCAACCATGATCATTCAAATTAAAAAAAAAAGCTTAATTTTTCAACATGTTGCTATCCAATAGTTCATTTAGTCAAAATCATTATCATATATTATGTTGGGCACGGGTGTCTCAGAATGAGAGGGATTAGGACTTAGTTCACCACGCTGGCCTAGTGCGGATTTTCAGACTTAACATGAACATTATGTTGAACTCTCAGGCATGAGGTTTCCTCACGATGTGTCCTTCACCATTATAGCAAGTGACATTTAATTTCTTGAATCGCACAAAACTTAGTAAATTTATTGGTGTGCCGCTTTGGTTTGAACCCGTAGCGCTCGAGTGAGAGGCGAGTTCAATAGCCACTGGGCTGTCACCGCTTTTGTTCATTTAGTATGTATGTTAGAAAAAAAAATTTGTTTACGCAGTCGGGTTTTTGGTTTCTTTGTTTTCAATAGTTTTGATTAAGTTACTACATAAATCAATTTCCGTATCTTATTTAAGCCCTAAAGTTTAAAGCAGCTTCTTCCAACTTGGCCCAACCCCAAGCTTGGACAAAGGAGTGGGCGAGGCAAGAATGATGCGAATTGGTTTACAATTGTTAATTTAAGAATGAATTCTGTGTGTTTTGGACTTAATGAGTTCGGTAATGTGGATCTTGATTGAAAATTCACTGGTTTGGTAAGTAGTAAGTATTTAAAGTTTAATAGGTTGACACGGCGTGTTAAATGTTTACCTTACTTCACATACTTACTTGATTTAAGAGGTGAGAGAGGAACCTACCTGTCTCTGTTTTTAGTGCAGCGCTCATTGCTTCGGCAGGTTTTATTACCTACGGATCAAGCGTTGAAGCGATGACTTTGAATATTTTTCGGAGAACAGGGAAATCGGCGTGAAGCGAATTATGGGTCCATTTATTGATTTTTTAATATGTAATCTGAAGTGTCCGTTAAACTCTAGCAATTCGAATAAAGGGCATTAAATAATCTAAGAATTTCTGTTATTAGACATCCGCAAATTCTTAGGCGAAAAACGACAATGTCCTTTATAAATTAAATAGTTTTCTATTAGTAATCAAACTGAGACTGTATCTTTACGTCGCTTATGTTAAATATAATAGATATAATATTTTACTTGATTTCAATCGAATTTTGATATTAAAGGCTGTTTATCTGATTTTAAATTCTGGCTATCAATAAAAAAAACACAAAAATCATTATTGATACCTTTTTGGTATCTGACAACATTAACACTATCTAAACGAGTATAATTATCTTTTAGCCCTATCTTGCGTATGTTGTCTCTGTGTGGTCATTCCAGACGAATTCAAGTCAAAACATCGCATGTTTACGATCAGATCCCAATCGTTTTTGTCTATACGATGTTGGGAGATAACTCGAATAATCGGACAAGGCTTAATGAATCAAGAACATCGATTGTGTGATAAGGGCCACCAACAGCGTCTGATGTTGGACCAACTTTTGGGCAGTTAGTAAATAATAGGTATGTTTTGACTTTTATATTGAAAAGTATTTAAATCCATACTAATATTATAAATGCGAAAGTAACTGTCTGTCTGTCTCGCTTTCACGCCAAAACTACTGAACCGATTTAAATGAAATTTGGTACACAGATAGTCTAGAGCTCTTTTTTAATTGGAACAAAGTGTTGTAAATGATTGAGAAAGGGGGATGAAAGTTTATATGAACTTTCATAACTTCATTGTCATTTTCAGAACTAGAAGCATAAAATTTATATTTTAGGCTGTTGATTAGATATAAATAAATATGACATTCAAAGTTTGTAAAAATTTTACCCGTATAAAATAAACATAGGGGTTAACACATTTACGGATTCATTACAAATTTGTGGAGCTGAAGTTAACGCATTTAGAAGAATCTATTATTATGTCTAATTTCACGCGAGCTAAGCTGCGGGCGTCCACTACCACTAGTAATTCATAATTAAGATTTCTAAAAGTCGGCTAAGCAGATTCTAATCGAACCCAGGACCTCTAGGGTTCGAGGGCATAGTATTACTGGGTTTTTCTAATAATTAAAAAGAACATTTTAAATTTCAAATAATCAAGGAGCAAAGGTTCTTAATAATCCCATCAGTAAAATCGAACAAATCTAAGGATGTCGACAGGTGTCCAATATCTTACAGAACCTTTTAACAGCCGGATTAGGGCTAATGCAGACTGCTTACAACGCGATAAAATAGTATCACACCCAAAAGGATTTAGTTTATTTTTATTCTAAGCAACTTTTTTACTTCTTAAGATATGTTGATTATTAATAGACATTGGCTTATATAAATTTCTTACTTATTATTATTTATTAGGTTATTGCACATGAAGAAACCATTATTCAATAGAATTTTTTACTTTCATCATTATCTTTAGGCCAGTGTTGCGACAGTGTGTTGAATTCTCGTTTGCTATCTTATATCCATAGAAATTTTGCTCCATAATCATGAAAGCACCCTTATAAAATTCATAAGCATAAATTATACCTAAATTTTATTATGACGAGGGTTCGCTTGAAGCTGATTTGTGATGTCAACTTTTAACATCTCGGCCACAGTCCTTGGCTGAAGAAATGTTTTGAATTGAATTTTATAAATTGGACCTTGGTTTGACGGAGGGACTTTAATTTGTTTGGGAGCTGAATATGCCCATCAAAACATACCTAGTCTGTTTATCACTTTGTGCGTTCTGATTTTTTTCTCTTTATAAATTGAAATTGAATATCCAATATTCAATTCAGACTCAACTCAATATGCAAATGCGTGTTTAAATTAACTATGTTTCTTTATTACCATCTAAAAAGTTATATATCAGTCAGTATATAATATTTGAAGTGGATTACCACCACTATTCTGCCATGTTTAAGTACTTATTCATTGGAGTTTATGTTACGGTCGAAAAGTTAACCGACAATCATTGGTAACAAGACTGATAACATTACTTATCAACAGTTGCAACGCTGGCCCAAGAAATTGTATTCAATTAACACCACCTAGCAGGATAAACATTAATATTTATTAAAAAAAAATATGTAAAATAAAGTCAGATCAAATTTGTAAATAAAGATTTATTGTTATCATGTATTTTGTTGAAAGAAGTTATCGCGTAGTTGGTTGATGAACAGTGAAAGGTGGATAACTTAGAATAACAACTTTTGATAGCGGATGAGTATGAGACTTGGCAGCATTTTTTAACATACATATTTACAACTAGTGGACGCCCGCAGCTTCGCTCGCGTTACACATTCACTAACTGCAAAAACGGCAAAGCTTCATACTAACTTTGCACCCCCGTTTTACCCCCTTAGGGGATGAATTTTCAAATTTTTCTCGCCGTAAAAACCATCCTTGAACTTCAACGAACATTTAAAAAAAAGAATTGGCCAAATTGGTCCAGGCGTTGTTGAGTTATGCGCTTACCAACACATTTTGCGATTCATTTTTATTATATAGATGTAACAGAAAATAAATAACATTTTATTTTCATAATATTTTAAAATGAGCCGTTAACTGATGGTCATTATTCAACATTTTTGGATCTGGGCCATTTATAGCACCGGTGTAAATAAAATGATATTTCACATTCATTTAAACATTTCATTCTGTTGACTGAATTAAATTATATTTTGCATAATCTCTTCATTTTGAATAACAGAATCTTTAGCCTAGCTTAGCTTATTACCTAGCCTTAATAGCCAAGTACATTGGCAGACTATCTAGGCTAGACTAATAATCTATTTTACTTCATTGACCAATGACCTTTTTTATGGATATACGATTTTTGGAACACTTAACTTACAGTTAGAACATAATTGACTTATTAAAGGAGTACCTAGACTCACTCAAATAGGTCCCAGTACCTGGTTAGTCCAGTTAACAGAGGGAATATAGAGTAATAAATCTATGACAGAGGGTGTTAATTGAGTACATTAGTGGGTCAGTTCATTAATAAATATGAGGACTAGTGTAGGGAAAAACACGATGGATTCAGGGAGCACAGTTACATACGAAGTAGTACCGACTAGGAGAGGAAGGCCTTAGTCCAGTTAAAGTTCCACGATAATGTACCCACACACAGGTAGCAAACAACCACGGTGTGATCCAAAGTATATCAGAGTATAGGGTTCAGAGTCTCAAGTTGCTTACCGTGTCACTAGCAGTTGTCCACTTAATCGCTTACGCAAACAGTAAGACAAGTACTTTATTGCGTAATATTATCGTGAAAGTATTTCTCGCGCAAATTTACGGGACTGAGAATTAATATATCATATTTAACGAAGTTGCACCGCGAAAAAAATATGTTAAATGCTAATTAATAACCGTACCGTGGAAGACCGATACCACGTTCCAATTGAAGGTGCTTACACACTATCCCGGACCAAAATAATGTGTACCTACGAGTCTTATAGTGTGTGAAGTGTGTTGGGTACGTATACACCTCTTAGGGGCTTAGTGCGAGTTTACTTAAATAAACGAATCGAACACGTAAATGCTAATTTGTATGGGATTTAAGCAGCGCCATCTAGTGTCTCATATAAAACTCCCTAGTAGACACATTTACACACGTCGTGAGCATAAACTATAAATGGATATCAAGTGAAAAATGTTTCAAATCGTTTTCGTGTACTAGCCATGTCGGAGTACTTTTCTTCTCTACCAAAGTTTGTCATGTCAAGGTCACGCGACTTATGTCAAACCCATACAACTTTATATTCTACTGAGGTTCACGAATGTAGAAAGCAGAGGCACGGATTATTTTGCTGTGTTTAAATTTTGCTTTGTATGCCTGGAGCAATTGTGTTCCAAATTCCAAGAGCTAGGAATATGTCGCAGCAATAGGCAAAAATCACAGTTAAAACACAAAGTAACACCAAAATCTAACTAAGAATCTTTGTGAAATTTAAATCTCATTTAAATCTCAGACCTTTACATTAAAATACCTTTCACCATTTACAACATCAAGTACTAACGTGAAAATTTTTATTCTAAAATTCATAAAGTATTATAATATTTATACTCATGTTCAACTCACTCAAAACAAAAAGGTAAATAAGACCGACCATACATGGAGTATTTTAATGAGCTGCACACGTACGAGAAACAATAAAAAATGTGTATTATCATTATGAACTCCAATAAAATATCGTTTATGGGCGCGCACATCCGATCGGATTCGATACGTCTCAATTACGGACCGAGTTTTAAACAATAAAATTTAATACACAGCCTGTTGTCATACACTAAGCGATAAAGTTAAAAAGATGGACTCCGGACAGTGAATTCGACACTTAGCTTGTATATTATAGCATTTACCGCTACACATGTGTCAGAAAAAACGAAACAAAAACTTTTCTTACTTTCATTCTTTCTTTATATTCTCAATCGATGCACTCTTGCAATTGTGTTAACTTATCACTGTGTTTTTGTTATTTTACGTCGTATTAAATTCTAATGTTACAGCCATTAAAAGCAATGAAACGAGTATAAATAGAAATTATTCCAAGTATAAATTATCACAGGTCACAGTGCCCCGGAGCATTACAAAATCAATCCCACGAAAATAGTGCGACATTGTAGACGGGCTACATAATACTCCCCCAGGCACTTTCACCTTCTCAGAAACTATTATCCAAAGTTTGTCAAAGTAGTCATGAGCAGCAGTAGGTGACTCTGAATGCTCAGTTATATTTTCAATGCGAATGTATTTTTATATCCATAACACATTAATGTTAATAAATTAACAAGCAGAATGTCGCTTAAACCTCCTCGCTACTCGCGTACCGCCTTTAATGAGCAAAGTCAATAAAATCTAATATTTTATTGATAAGTTTCTTTATTTCATACGTTATAATTTCAGCTGGTTTATTTATAGAGGTAATAAGGTTTTCGATTTACATAAATCGAATTTTAATTACATGTTAGAAATAATTATACGTTAGTTTTTTGACGGTATGTTGATAGGGGTCTACGGGCTACGGGCACCGTAGCATAGCATGAAGATTTTAGATAGTAACTAACTTGTTGCTTAACTACAAGTAAATATCAAATTTTATAGTTTTCAAATCTACTGACAGCTAAACTTGTATGGACAAATTTGTTTATAATCAGTTGAATTATAACTAAGTAGATAATCTATTTTGAATGCCGTTTCCAATCCGTCCGTAACTGCATGGAGCAGCGTGGTGGAGTTCGCTCTATATTACTGCTGCGAGACGTAATAACAGAATTGAAAATAAAATACACTGTAATTATATACCTACCATTATAATTTATTATCATGTATCATAAATATATATTTTATAGATAAAAAATAATGTTCTAATTTCCTCTCTTAGCTAACTGGACTAACCATCCCAGTCCCTATTTGAGTCTTGTTCAAAGTCAGTCACAGCTGTTGTCATAAGCGGGTGGATGGTTCTGCAAGCTTGTTTTCTATCTTATATCCATAAAAAAATACTTTCTCATTATTATTTTACTTGGGTATAAGTATTTAATAATTTTTGTTTATATATTTCTGATTCCAAGGCAAGGTTACAAGTCTCCAGAACGCCAACATCATTCGTATTTGTCGGCGTTCAAATCCAACTAACTCAATCCTTTAGACAAAATTAGGAACATCATACATAAACATACCCTGTCTTTCTTTCTTCTTCTTTCACTTCCTCTACAAAGATGAGACGCAAAATAAACAACCAAATCTTCACGGTACAGTAACAATGAAACTTTTCTCATTACGAATTCCGTGAGCACCCAAGTTACACACACTTGATTCAAGGTAGAAAAAGGATTAATGCATACTAAGAATGTCACATTTATGAATGTACATCTCAATCAGGACCCCACGCATTTCCCACACGTTAGCATAGGCCAGTCGCCCGGAGCGATAAATCGGTGCCTACCCTATAATTATTTGTCGGCATTCATTAATAATGCATAACTCGATCAAATATGGCCTGCGATGTTAAAGGGCCGTGTACACAGGGTTTTATGCTGGCATATTTGCGTTTCGAGATTAAGAAACGCTCGTAGTCTTTGTACTGACAAACAGAACAGTTAACAGAAACGAATTTATACTAGGGGACGCAAAGAGCTTCGCTCGCGTGGAATTAGACATAACAATAGTTTCGTTTACACCTAGTAATATTATATAGCCTATCTCTCTCAGTGAAGATGCAGCTTTCTAATGGTGAAAGAATTTTTGAAATCGGTCCAGTAGTTTTTGTGTGAAAACATTACAAACAAATCATTCCTCTTTATAATATTAGTACAGAAGTATAGATAGGGTGACCTCGCCTGACAAGTTTAGTGGTCGGTTGAGTTGAAAATTAAGTTCGAATGTTCATGGAATCTCAAACTTTATACACAGCCTATTATCACAAAACTTTTTACAACAGCCTATTATGGTCCAAAGTGCGGCAAATGTCTTCCGAAATGCCTACTGAGCTCCGGCCAGTTCGCGATATTAAATATCGCTACATATATATAATTACTTAAAAAATTGATACAATTTAAGGCAATTTCCTGAGAGTCGTGTAGTGACGTACGGTCTAAGCTCCATCCATCAGTTATCAGGTGTGGACAGACCGTTGTCCTACAATAGCATGTACAAAACATTCAGCCAACCAATGCAATATCTCCTTTACATGATCGAACGCTAAGCGTGTTATTCTGTAAATTAAAGCCTACCTTCGCACGCATAATCGTCTGAATAAATATCGTGCAAGTTGTTCCAATCGCAATCCCGATATCAGCTTGGAAAATAGGGCGTGACTTCGTACCATTTATATGTAAAGCAGTGTTTTGTCGGATGTCAATATAACCGGGTGAGCAAGTATCAGCAGTTGACTGAAGTCATTATGTTGCGCTTTCGTATTCTAGAGCAATGTATGTTTAGCGCTACATAATATAAGCTGCAACCCATAGACGTCCCATTGCTGGGCACGGGTCTCCCCCACAAACTGATAATCTGCAGGAGGTCTAGAGCATACTCAACCACGCTGCTCCAATGCGGATTGGTGTGGTGGTTACATTATAACTCGAATAGTCAGCGAACTAGCTAACTAGCGTGGCAACGGGCAGGCCACATCCCTTAATGAACTGATAACCAATGGGCAAGAAAAGTCCTAGAGTAGAGACCATGACTCGGTAAACCAGAGTGTTACCCGCGTTTCAACGAGGCGGACTGACGATCCGAAGAATCAAGCAGGAAACCGCTGGATTCAGAGGAGACCCATGCCCACCAGTGGGACATATATGGGTCGCAGCGAGGTACTAAATAATTTTACTATGGCGTAATGACTTAAATCTTTACGTAATCTGAAACGAAGCATCTTCCAGCAACAAAGTTGTTTCCCTACTACTGCAAAATTCAAGTGAGATTTTCTGCAAGTCAGAGGTCTTTAATAGTTCATTTGAAAAGTAAACTGAACAGCCGAGGCCACGGGTCAGGTGGGAGCCTAAATGTGCGGGATTAGCGAAAGCCGATAATGACCTATTTCAACTCGGAAAGGTTCGGGGTTCAAGTCCGGGCTTAGTGAGGTAAGGGTCATTGTTTTACGTTACAATGAAGGGCTGATTTGCCCGGTGCTGTTCAGATTAAGGTATGTGGGGCAAAAGTTATAGTTTATGGGTATACGTTGGTTTTTGCAATACAAGCCACAACCACCTATATAGAATAGAATAGAATAGAATAGAATATTTTTATTTCACTTTGTAATATAGGTATAATTATTTACTACAATTTTAAAACTAGGTACTTACTACTTACTTATTACAAAGAGAAACAGGACCGCACTCAGCTTATGCCATAATCCTGGATAGGATATATGGCGCTGGTTTTCAGTACGGCCCTATTGCAAGCTAGTTTGATCGATAGACGATAAATATATTAGTAGTACATACTACAAATACGTTTTACATAATATCGAATCATGGATGTTAAATAATTAGGTAGGTACCTAAAACTAGGCTTCAAACTACGAACACAACTTATATCTTCTTAGCTAGATACAGTTCAATATACATTTGAATACTGTTTATTGCTAATTTACTAATATAAAGCATTAAACATTTTTGAGAAGTTCTGTAAATCGTACTCGTACAATATTAAGGTATTATATTACAAATTAACAAAAATAATTCCAAAGCAACTATAATATACAAAACACAGATATATCCAAACACACTATAAAATACTAAATACTAGAGATGCTTTTACAACACGATACTTAGAAGAAAAAAAAATAAAATAAAAATAAAATAATAATCTAGAAATATAATTAAAGCAATTCAATATGATGTGCTTATGCAAAACCAATAAGTAACTAATTTATAATTCATATAGGTAGGTAATATTCATTGAAACGTTAGGGATTAGGTTAGCTTAAGCGTATGATAATTTTCAAAAATAATAATAATTGAAGCTGCGAAGCTATATTATAATAGTACATTGTGGTGAAAAAAGGCCATAAAACCAGTACCTACTGTAAAAACATGTTAAATCTCTTATCGAAACTATCTTACTAACAACTACATCCAATACCGACATTGGCCTAATTAATTTAATTTAATTTTAATTTGTTAGGTGTACAATAAAATGTATTTGTATTTGTATTAAAATTTGTATTTTTATTAGTGTGTAAACTTTACGAGTTGCCGGGCCACTTGCGTCCGATCTCTCCTCAACTTCTGTGATTCAAAATATGTGATTTTTAAAATATATGGTAAAAGTTCAGGTATACACTGACTGAAGTCACCTAGACTTCAGATAGGAGGGAGGGGGTTTGGGTTTAGCCCATTAGCCACTGCGACCTAAAAGATCTATTGAAGCTAATAATAATATAGTATAGGTATAATCGTAGCTCTCTCTCTTTCTTATTCTCTCTCTTTTCTCTCTCTTTCTCCCTCTCTGTCTCTCTTTCTCTCTCTCTCTCAGTTCCTGTCACAATTGCAGATGTGTGTAGTACACTACACCAGTTATGTTTAGGTCCCATGTAATTGAGCCTTTTGCCATGCATCGGGCACAAATACAGACTCCGAGCTACTACTAGGAATTTTAAAATAATAAAATCAAATTATACTTACAATAATAATACAATAATAATGCTTGACCCGGGTAATGCGACTACTGGAGCACCGGGTAGTCACAATAGAATAAAAATAAATCGCGACGACGACGACGCTGACAGCAGAAGCTAGTTGAGAAGTAAAATAGTCTTTTCTCTCGGTACCCATCCCAATGCGATACAAATGAAACATTCCTGGCTATTACGTTGTCCCCTCTCCAATAAGGCATGAAAGAGGCTTTTGTGATAAAATTAATTGCATTTTTCCCCTATGCACCCCGCAAACCCGCGGGCTTGTATCAGCAGTATTATGGTGTGCTGACAAAACAATGATCAGATAAACGGATTACAAATAAGATATAACATAAAATCACGCCTTTTCCCCAAAGGGGTAGGCAGAGATATTTAGTACACCAACTTTTCAACAGTTATGTTTAGGTCCCATGTATAGGGTGGTGAGCCAATTGCCATATACTTAAGCTTAGGTACCTATTTCTTTACAAATTTCTATCAGCAGTTTTATCTATTCAGACTTCCTTTTCATTTTGTTTGCAGAAAAAACTTAAGAAATAATAGTTTGCAGCTAAAATCCTACTAATATAATAAATGTGAACTGGCAGTTTGTAAGTTTGGATGTTTGGATGTATGTTACTCAATCACGCAAAAACTACAAAACGGATTTGGATGAAACTTGGCACATGCGTAGGTCATAACTTAGATAAACACATAAAATACTTTTCATCACATATATATGTTCTCTTGGGATGCTTTGGACATTTATTGGCACATTGTCTAGCACACCATCAACAGATGTCGCTTTCACTAATTACTAACTTGATTACATTTTTTACGCGGGCAACGCAGCGGCCTTAGATTAAACTTCATTAATGGCAGCGACAAAAGCTGGTACCTAAATTTATAATCAGATATCATCTCTGTCCTCTTAGCGCAATCTTTGAATATTAAAAACATTCAAAGTGATACATTTTTAAGCCGTTATTTATACAGGAGGGACATTCCTATACACTAGTTTTAATAATGCAACCTCAACGCACCGAGTGTTAAAAGCATAAGCATTGAAATCTATTCAAAAGTGCGCCAAAGGGTCCAATTCTTTATTAATAACCTGTAGACTTTAACCATGTGGTAAGTTTAAACTTTTCCTTTCCCCTTTCTTTTTGCGGTTATCATAAGCTTTACTGACTTGTAATACGGGTGATTTTCGTGTAATTTTTTAACTGTATCGTGGCAGGGTCTGGAGTAACAGATGCCGTTATCGACCCCAAATATTTGAAGGGTACTCCAGAATTGATTACGGTATTGTACGAAGATCTGGGCGTAAGCGGATTCCTTTTTAATGGATTTTTCCCTTTGAGTTTTGCGAAGGGCTTGGTCAGCGGTGTGATAAGATTTTTACGGTCCAAAGTTGATCATAATGTCAACCTGTTCATGCTTATGGACACAAAGACCATTGAAATCATATTTAATTGTCTGTCACAAATTTAATTTTATATTACCATACTAAATGCTTAGTTAAATGCAAGCTCGTAATCTGAACTTGGTAGGTACAAAGTTCATATTATTTATAATAACCATTAATTTTAAAAAATGTGTACATCAAAAAACCTACAAGTCTCGATCAGGCTCTCTCACGGATATAGTGAATTTAAATTAAATAGATAATTTTACTGTTAAATCATTATAAACTATGTACCAATATTCGAAGGCACGTATACACACACAAAGATAAGGAACATACCTACTTATAATTAATTTTATTAATATACGATACCGTATTGTACCAGCGAGCCACTTCGTACAAATGGTGCTGCATGGTCGTTTGCTATCTTGTATTCATTATTTAAAAATCTTAATATAAATAAAAAATAAATAAATAAGTAAGTAAGACTAAATAATTAAACAAATGTATTTTAAATTAAGAGTTAATCTAAAACACACAAACTGTACACAAACCCTTCCATAGTTCATTATATCGTACACACAACTGAGCTTCGTCGCAAATAATACTGTTCTCCACTTATTTGGAGTTAAAAATAAATGTGTTTGGTAATTTTTGAACGGGTGACAGCCGAAAATAAATCAAACACAGTTCTGTTTATTTCCGATATATTTTTAAGCGCTTTGATGTGACAGACGGCTTATTTTCCTTATTAATTACGAAAATAAACAGGAAATACGCGCTTGTTGGCAAACTTAAATAACTTGACGGACTCATTAATACTTATAGAGTACTTCGGGCTATAGTTGGCCTATCATTCATGATTGGCAAGCATAATATCTTCATTATACCTTCGGGTGGCTTGAGAACATTCGACACTGGGTTGGCCACTAACCCCCCACCAATCCGCATTGGAGCAGCGTGGTGGAGTATGCTCTAGACCTCCCGCAGCTGTGTCTGTGGGGGAGACCCGTGCCCAGCAGTGGGACGTTTATGGGTCGCAGCGAAGCATAATATGAGTGTATTAATATTTACTTATTAGCTATGAATCAATACTTTATGCTAACCATTTTATTTTGTATGACTAATATATAATTTATAAGTATTTTGTATACTAACACTTATGGAACATTGTTGTCCGCCTAAATAGATATTTTCTATTTTTATAGTCTACCGCTGTAGACTATAAAAGAAAATGGATGATTGGATGGATGACTCTACAGTCTACTCTCTAAACAAACATCAGATAGGCGAAGAAGGTTTTGCGGTGAAAAGAACACTAATTTAAGCAGAATTTAAGACAGAAAACTCCATTAACGTGAGAGGCTTAATCTCACAAAAACAGGCGGTCAAGTCAAGCATTTTCAGTCTGAGACGAAGAAAGTTACCTGAAATTGGAAACATATGGAATAATAAGTTACATTAAAATCGTTTTTTTATGATGCAAGAAATTGTATTTTTCTCAGAATCATCATTAATACAATTAATATCTCAAGTGTTAAAAACGAAGATTAATTTTTATAGACGCTTTAAAGTGAGTGTTATTTAAGCTACATGAATATAACACACTTACTTACCCAATGTTTACTTGGTTTTATACTTTAGTATTTATTTTCTTATTTGAATTAAATCATCAAAACCGTCGGTCAAACTTGCAATAAAATTGATTCAAAGTTCCATGCACTTGACCGGAGACCAAATACTGGATCGAATTTAGACATATGTCAGCACCCCAGCCTCCCTGAGTGACTAAACAGTTTCGGTGGCAATCAATCCAGTATTTGGATAATGTTTAACAAAGCGCAAGCGAACCCAATCAATTTCTTAATCGTACGAGTATGTCGCGTCGTAACGTTCGTAGGTGCGTAAAGGCGCATGTTTGACTATAGGCGAACTTCAAATGGTTAAAATTAAGTGTTAAATATAACAGATGAAAGCTGATACATGGCATTAAAATTAACTTTTATGTACTAACTTTTCGCTAGCAATGTCTTTGCGATAGTTACTGCAGCCACGTGTTTCGATTGTGCATTTTTTGTATTTCCACGTGGGTTTTATTAATTCATTATTCTGCCTAAATATTACCCAAAAACAAACGTACTGTACTAAATAATATAGCAATTTTGTTGTTTTTCAATAATAATCATAGAAAGAGAAAAGATAACGAATAGCTTAGGACCAGAATAGTGCTACGGTAGCCCCTGCTTGTCTTAAAAGGCGACTAAAAGGGGACTTCTGGGGTTGCGGGCGGTTAGAGTGGGAGCTCGAATCGTCCATCATGTGACCCCGTGAAAGACGACGCTGTTTGTGGCTGCACAGCGTTGTGAAGAGCCCGTCTTAAGCGCAGCGCCAGAGGGCACCGGCGCGTTCTACAAGAGATCCCGGAGCCCTCCTGTAGCGCCGGAGTAGGCCACCGAGCGGGTTTTAGTGGTTGAAAGTCCCACATAACCGCTGTAAGTCGCTCTCATGACGTTCGGATACCTTTTCAAGCTTTCTCACTCGTTAAACAAAAAAAGGCCTTACTTAGTAGTCGCTTGCGACCACCAGACCAGCGAGGCAATAGAAGAAAGTAGAACGGACATAATTGTCACTGTACCCATTTGATCTATACTAATACTATAAAGAGAAAAGATTTGTTTGTAATGTTTTCACACAAAAACGAATGGACCGATTTAAAAAATTCTTTCACCATTAATAAGCTTCACTGAGTGACATAGGCTATATAATATTACGAGGTGTAAACGAAACTATTGTTATGTCTAATTCCACGCGAACGAAGCTCATGACTAGTTCATGAATACGTACGTTGACCTGCGCTTCGAGAGTCAAATGATAGAGAAATCTTTTGATCGCCTAGGCCTGAGTAAAGAGTTCAGAGTCGGTAGTATACCCGTACGTCAGTAGGGCGGGGCAGCCCACAATTCAGCCCCGTATCCACACCCGAAAGGTGTTCCTTTAATCTCGCCAGATCCCATTAATTCGTTTAAGTGACGTTCAGTAAATCCGCTCTGACGTTCTGAATGTGGACTTAATTAAGTTTTATTAATGAACTTCGCTCTCTCGTGGCTATGAAATTCTAATAATGTGAGCAACTTAGTGGTTGGTAATTAATTGGAATTACAGATTCGACTTTTCAGTGGCCAAGTTGGTTAGATAATGTGTTTGATCTTATGGTTCGCTGATTTGAGAGTGACGGGTCCAAAGTTGTCTTGAATTCGTGCACCCTCCTCCATTTAACGCTACTTGACTAAACTTGATTACTTTGAGACGAAACGTGTTTCTTCTTTGTTATTAGCATTATATCCATCCATCAATATTTTGTAGTCTGGATATAGGTCTCCCTCAATCGGCACCACTCTTTCCGTACAGGGCGCTCTGAATCTAACTTTTTCTCGATCATTTCTTCAGTTCGTTGGGCCAACTGGCCGAAGGACAACCAATAATCTATATTTCGGGTCATAAGTCTTTACTGCAGGCCTTTTTTTACACCACGGTTATCAGTCCAGTGAGTTATGTTAACTTTACGACATTAGTAATGACTATATCCAAGTGGTGACAGCCCAGTGGCTATCGAACTCGCCTCTCACTCGAGCGGTCCGGCTTCAAATCCAAGCGGCACGCACCAATTGACTTTTCTAAGTTATGTGCGATTTAAGAAATTAAATGTCACTTTGCTATAACGGTGAAGGACGAATCGTGAGGAAACCAGCATGCCTGAGAGTTCATCATAATGTTCGAAGGCATGTGAAGTCTGCCAATCTGCACTTGGCCAGCGTGGTGGACTAAGGCCTAATCCCTCCCATTCTGAGAGGAGACCCGTGCCCAACAGTGGGACAAGGAAAGGGTTGTGATGATGATGAAGATACCCAAGCATTTTTGTATGTCTTGGTTACTTATCTAAATATACGCTGCCTTACACGGTCATCTACAAGCCATGTTTTCTGAAAATCGCAGAATATGTTGTCCTATAGATAGTAGCAGTAGCTAAGGTGCGCTGACACTCTCCAACCAAAATAAAGTTACTACCAGTAAAGAAAAATTGCTCACTGGTTGCTTGCCACTGTATTCCTATCTTTTCACAGGACAATAAGTTTCAAAAGATTATGACGCCTCTGTCAGTATCTATATCATGTAACCCTATCGAAGATTGACTTGTGGTCTAATTTACAAGCTCATCAATTTATTTTGAAATAAGATAAACCATTGCACGCGGAATGTATACTCGTATGAGTACATCAATACCTACTCAAGTAGGTACATTTGTGCATTTGTATTTTGCAAATTATATTCAAACAACCAGGTCGCATTTTAAATTGGTAATAACACAAAAACCTGTCATGTGTTTATGGTCACGCGTGTTGAGATAGATTATAGGTAATCAACCTATCAATAGTTTTAAGCTGTAATTGCCTCGACTGACAATTGGATGGGTGACCGCTTGTGGCAAAACTTTTTGAACTCCGTGCTTCGATGAATACATTATCCCGTATACTGTTGTTCGCTTTATTATAATACTAGTTGTTCTCGCGAAATCCGTTATTTCGTAAGCGTGAATTAGGTTATTTAAAGTTGTTTCTGTACCAAAGTTGCTTACGTGTTAATCAAAGCGGTTTAACAGTAAATTCGTTATAGTAAAATTTATTTATAATAATTCTTCCGATGTTTTAATACTATTCGGGGCGAAGGTAAATCCAACAAATTGGAAAATCATAATATAATATTGAGGTATCTATAAACTTAATCGTTCCGAGCTAAATGTATGAAAAAATTTGGATTTTTTATGTTATAAGTATCGTAACTAACCTGACACTGTTTTTTATATAACAGTCGCTAAGCCATGTTGAAGGCCTTCGAGCGGATTCCTACCACTAACCCCTCCACCAATCCGCACTGGAGCAACGTGGTGGTGTACGCTTCAGCCTTTAGTTGTGAGAAAAGGCCCGTGCCATATAATTGCACGTTAATATCAGCTAAGGTTTCAGCCATCAGTCAACACAAAAAGTTGTAGAAGCTTGTATCGTCATCAACCGCTGTATACCTACAGTTTATTCTCCCGCTCGTAACCACGCTTTCTCTCGTCACTTGCACCACACGCACAGACTACTCGTAGACACGCACTATCATCTCGAGATAAACAAAGCGCGGGCTGTGACGCCGTCGTGTATTTATTGCGACTGCCGCTGCAGCATGTGCATGTTGTGTAGCTTTGATCTGACTCAGCTTGCACACATTTGTAGTATATTCAAACAACTATGTTGCAGTTATAGACAACAAATGAGCTTTCCTAAAAGCTGTCGTTGACTCTTCTGTTGATGTATTTTAACCGATTTTGACTAAATGTAAGTACGAGCAGAGGTGCTTGTCTCCTTTTTAGAAGAGATCTAATATATAAAATTCTCGTGTCCACAGTGTTTGTAACAAAACTCATGCGAAACGGCTTGACCGATTCTTATGAAATTTGAGTGTATATTCAGTAGGTAGGTAGGAATATGACGTTTTTTTTATCCTCCTCCCCTTCTTATCCTCATTTTTTAATTGTGATTTTAGTACAATATTCAAATGGTTTTTACCAACAATATTCAAATGGTTTAACCGTCTTTCATTGACGTAAAGTAATCAACATGAAGTTAAAACTATTGCCCTAGAAAAAATAAAAAAGTGTCGAGTCACTTTGACATTTTATATGGCAGAACAACGTTTGCCGGGTCAGCTAGTGATTGCTAAAAATGTCAAGATGAAACAGCAGGACAGGCAATCACGAATATTATAGAACTACAGGTATTTCCTCAAGTAGATACGAGTAAGTTTGAAATCTTTCAATCTATTAGTGTCCCACTAAAGAGTCCAAGAAAGATTGGGACCAGGCTTGAGAGCATAATAGATATTGTTGTGAAATTCGTCGGAGATTTTAAACCCGGAATATGCTCGCGAAGTACCGTAGCTAGTAATCTCAGGTACCTACTTAAGCCTTATATGGAAACTATTATAATGGTCGTAAATGGATACGGTAGTTATTTATAGCTTAATGAGGCGTGGTTCTGTTTGAATTACGTGTAATAGCCGATAATGGTTAGGAAAATATGGAGAGGCAGTGTTCATTGTGCATATATCTACATAAATATCTATGGTCACTTAACTCGCAAAGACCTAGGGTGGCCTAGGGTAGGTAAGTATTGAGATAATATTTATCACTAGCGACCCGCCCCGGCTCCGCACGGGTGCAAAGCTGATACTGCTATATTATGCATGTTTTATACATATAAACCTTCCTCTTCAATCACTCTATCTATTAAAAAAACCGCATCAAAATCCGTTGCGTATTTTTAAAGATTTAAGCATACATAGGGACAGAGAAAGCGACTTTGCTTTATACTATGTAGTGATTATCAGATATGTCTTAATACCTACCTATCCCAATATAAACTAGATCTGTTGATGGATTGGATTAACCCATATGAATTTCTTGTCCCAGCATCGCTCGCTGCGACCCCTAGACGTCCCACTGCTGGGCACGGGTCTCCCCCACAGACACTGCTGCGGGAGGTCTAGAGCATACTCATCACGCTGCTCCAATGCGGATTGGTGGAGGGGTTAGTGGCCAACCCAGTGTCGAATGTTCTTAAGCCACCCGAAGGTCTTCGACAATGCTTAACGACTGTTTCCACCATTGAAAACAACCGGGACCGACGGCTTTACGTGCCCTCCGAAGCACGGTAGCGTTCATGTAATTTTTGCCACTAGCGGTCACCCATCCATAAACCGACCGTGCCCGTCGTTGCTTAACTCTTTTGATCACATTGAATCGACTCGAGCCATTGGGCTATGGACGCTACAGTCCCCAGCATCACAATTGTGTATTTCCCTGAAAGGAGGTTTGTATTCTCAATTCTCATCCAAGTAGGTGACCACAAATCCACACTCCGTGCTACAATTGGGAAGTAAAAAAAATACATTATCTGAGCCGGGGATCGAACCCAGGTCACCCCTGTTCAGTCACGCTGGGTATTACTAGACCAACGGAACAGTCCCAGGCAAGCATGTGATTGGACGACTAACTTGGAGTTTCTTTCCTCCGAAGTACGGGTTCGCTAATTATATCGACACGAGCCATTGGGCTGTGAGCGCTTCAAGGTAGTTGTATAATAATAGTTAGTGTAATGTGGCGTGGGGTTTAGTCGACTGTGATGAGTGGTTATAACTAATTAATTTGTGTAGATTCAGATTCAGATTCATTTATTTTTCACTATATGGTATTTTGCATACGCTTAATGAACGTCATAACATTTTTTATCTACCGCCGGTTCACAAAGTTGATGCTACCGAGAAGAACACGGCAAGAAACTCGATAGTTACTCTTTTTGTAATTAGTGTAATTATCTCTGTGTGTAAATGTTGTGACGTTAACTACGCAGTTCCCGCTGTGTCTGAGCACAGACTGCTGCAAATGCTGTTAATAGTGGCACAGACAGTAAAACAGACGTACAGCAAGTCAAGCACTGAATACAGCGTGATATCCGCGTGATTGTCGGGAATGTTCATTGTTAACTCCGGAAGCGTGACACAGGACAGTTATGCGGGACAATAGGAATAATGCAGAATTATGTCATAGAATTATGTAGTAGTATGCTAATATGTTTGACTTAATAATGAAATAGGAATTATTCTTGTGAAATCAACAAGCTTGCAAAAATCTAGAGTATCTGTGTACCAAATTTCATTAAAATCGGTTCAGTAGTTTTGGCGTGAAAGCGAGACAGACAGACAAGAGTTACTTTTGCATTTATAATATTAGAATCCATACTGGATTCTAAGCAACGAGAATAAGTAAGCAAAGAAAATAAAAATTCACGTCGTAAAACACAATCATATTCCACGACATGATTCTGTTGCTCGCAAAGCTTTTATTTTAAAACATAACTTCAACTCGATTCAAAGATTGTTGGGAAGGAAACATTTCCTTCGCCGGCTGCCAGTTTGCAGCGAAGCCGTGCAAGTGAAACGTGCCAGCTCTGCTTGCGTTATACACTTTTCATTTGTTTGGAAAATTGACGTTTACTATATACATTTATATTTTTACAATGTGGTCATTTATTAAAAACTAGTGGACGGAAGGAGTGGAATTAGACATAAGACATTCGAATAACTTCAAAAACGACAAAGTTTCATACTGACATTGCACCCCCGTTTTACCCCTTTAGGGGGTGAATTTTCAAAAATCCTTTCATAGTGCTCCCCTAGGTTATAAAAGGAACCCCTGTGTGAATTTCAAGTTTCTAACCCTTATAGTTTAGGCCCTGCGTTGATATGTCAGTCAGGCTTCCACTAATTCGTACTGGAGCAGCGTGGTGGAGCTAGCTCTAAGCTTTCTCAGTTGAGATGTGCCCTGTAAAGTTGTAGCTTAGAGTAAATAATTGACTATAGCAGACTATATCGGTTTTTCTTAGATTAGTTAGCTGGTAGGATTTATAAATCGCAAGAGAACAAATCGCTTCAATAACTCACTTGCTACTACTGTATTCGGAGTCGTGTCTACAATACCGTCAGGAAATAGAGAGATTCGGTCCACCAGAACTTTATTACTAGACCGTTAGTCCAAAACTCTATTAGTTTTATCGTAATATCGCTATCGAGGCTTCACGGGTGGCTGGCTGCGTCATTCCTGCGTCACTGCTCCGGATATATCACGGCAGGTTTTAAGCTAAAGCGAACTCTATTACGACGGAATAAGATTGCTTGTCGGCATTGAGTGGAAAGGCTGCTATGACGAGCAGTAAAGTTATTTCCAACGGACGCAGAACCGCATGTAGCGGTGGCATGTGAGATAAGGAGCTTTGACGTAATAGTTTTTAAAACGTTTTATTAGCTCGCCAAAATCCTGAGGTCCTTATTCTGCCAGCAGGTGCATTTTACGGATCGATAGTTTGTAAAAACTTGTTGAGAGGGTGAGGATGTGAGATCTTATCTGCCACATGGTATTTTTATTTCAGAGATTATATCAGAGATTGTTTGGTAATCGATATGCTTTTAGACAGAATCTTTTTAGAAGCAAAAAGCTTATAATAGTCCTTATAACTAACTTACTTACTGAACAACTAATATTCACTAACTGGAATAACTCCGCCGGTCTCTTTTTAAGTCTTGTTCAAAATCTATCAGTTGTCATGGGCAGCAGCGGATGGGTGGTATAGTTGTTTTATTTAAAAAATTGCACAAGGCGTAGATTTAGTTAAAACGTGTATGAAATATACGCGTGACATGTGTATAGAACTAACAGAATTTTAAAGGTTCCGCAAATGCGATTGGAGCGGGCTTTCCATTATGTTTCACGAATTGATCGAAGTGATTGACAAGTTGTAGCAACGCCTACTCAAAAGTCTTCCACGTAATTTTTAGATCAGGTATGTTTTATTTTAAATAATTTTTTTTAAATTGCAACACTGACGCAGCCCCACTACAAACTGTCTATCTGTCATGGCCGCGTTCAGTGTCTCGGTCCTGATATCTCTCATTCAGCGTTTACGTGCTCAAGTCTTCACACGCCTTAGGGAGAAAGTTAAAAATAATTTATTACAAGTTTTTTATATAGCCCTCGTGGGTTTTTATATTATTATAACTATATAACTATCCGGTAATGTTGTTCGCGGATGTCGCAGATATTCCATACTTATACAAGTATGATGACGATAAACCCCTGGCGGGTCCATGCTGCCCTTTTTGGGTATTTATTTATAAACCTCTTTGGTTTTGCCATACTGCCCTTTTTGGGTATTTATATAAACCTCTTTGGTTGTGTTGTCTGCATATGTCGCAGATGTGCCATACTTATACAAGTATGAGTACGATGAACCCATGACGGATTCATCCCGGCCGGGCCCGTGCTCTGTGCTGCCAGCGGTCGCGTCCCCAGGGACGGCTAGCCTCACGCGAGCCGGAGGAGGCCCTGGCGGGTGTCGAGGAGGCCGCAGCGGAGCAGCCAGCGCCAGCCCCTGCCGACCCAGCAGAGGCCACGCCCAAAGGCGTTGAAAATTTGCTATACTGAAGGTACTGAAATTTAAAATTAATTTGGTCACTGCGACTCATAAGGATGTCGCCACTCGCTGGCAATCTATACTTTAAAAGGGTAAACCCTTTTAATCGATAAACCAAAGGTTTTTCAAGGATAAAATTTTATCCGAGTACACATTACCCAAAAATTGTTTTTTGCCGCCACCAAACCTTGACCCAGAGGCCAAGGTGCCTCTTTGTTGATATTTAAACAAATGGGGATTGCTTTAGCCGTTTTAGTGCACGCCGATTCATTTATACTCAGAATAAAAATGCCTGTCGCCTTTGCGATGCTCGTTTTATGAAACTAATACTAGATATGCCTTAATCACATCCGTTCTAGTCTTAAATCCTAGAGATATCATAGAAAAATATAACAGAAAATAAGAAATGTTAAATCTACCCACAGTCGGACTAACTCTTTTGCAATTTAAACTCCAAAATCCTTACATCGAACGGCCAACAACCACGATGTAGGGCGCTATCAGCCAGCAGAGATGCTGTCGACTTTAACAGCGGGCCTGCGCCAGCCGAACAGGACTGTCCACCGCCAGGAGCCGTCGCCGCCGGAGCCGTCGCCGCCGGAGCCGTCGCCGCTGGAGCCGTCGCCGCCGCAGCTAAACTGCGCCGACCCTGTCGCAGGTAGCTGACTACGAGGTATGATGACTTACGATATGCTGGCAGACTTCGGATTTTATATTAATAGTCCAGTCATACTGGATGGGATATAAGGTTATGAAATACCATTTTTCCACTAATACCTACTCTTTTACAAACTTTAATTTGAAGTGTTTACTATAAATCAAAGCAAGAAGCAATTGTTTACCATAATGCTTTAGATCGCTTGTTAAAAATGGGTTCATATAAAGCGCATTTATAGTATTTATGGTCTTAACCGAATGGTGATAAACGATTCATATTAAATATTTAATCTAATATTTAATTTATTGTAGTAGATCACTTGAAAATGGAAAATTATTGGCTTCAAAAATATTAATAATAATTTACTTTATGACTTCGATATACGTTAGACTGCTATTTTATATATTTTTTAACTGTTCATACACTTTATACTACTATATTCCTGAGATTCAAGTATCTATAACGGTATATATACATATATATAACGGTATCCTCGTTCCATTCTTTAACATCCGGAATGTGGTACACAAATCAGTAATGGAATATATACACAATTAATTTATTGTTTTTTGTATAATATAACCTCTGTTTTAAACAGTGATGACAAATTCAATAGATCTCTTTAGCAATTATTAGAATTTCTGATTTATCGCTTAAATTCTAGAAGTCTCGGATTTATAATTAACTTAAATTCGAAAAAAGTTGCTTACAACCAAGATTAATTTCTGGGTATCATGTATATAATTAAAAACATAAAGCATCATTCGTACTTATTCATCTCACGAACAAAAACATTCAATATTTCAAAAATGTCAATTGAGAGACGGTGTTATTATACTGTATACAGTAATCATATACAGTATTATTAGTTATACACCAAATCGTTGGAATACCATATTTATTTTGTTACTCAGCAATCCAATTTAATTCTTATAAATAAATCATTTTCATTACAAAAACTTTACACACTGATATTTTAGAGATTAAATAACTGCCGTCTTTTTTGTATACCCTAATTGTAATTTGTTGTTGTAACATGTTATTTATCGGTGTACAAATAAAGATTGTTTGTATTTTATTGTATTGATAACATAATGTTAGTCAAATTCGCTGTTATGATTTTCAAAAATAAATTTTGATGCGTCAATAAATGGACGGGGTTCATTCTCGAATGACAAACAATATTTTAGTTATAGAAAGAATAAGGAAAAATCACTACACATTAATGAATTGGAACTAAAGGCAGTTTAGTGTTTGCAACCAATTTTTATAAGTGTGATCACACATTATTACGATTGGTTTTACATACAAATTTAATGATATTATTACGACTTTACAGCGTAATGTATAAATCGAATGGGGTCGCTACAGCCTAGTACCCTCATTTTAATAAGTAGTTAATATTTTTCGTGAGATAAGTATGGCAATGAATACAAATGACACAAAATGTATTTGCACCATATATACGAGTAGAAACCGAGGCCGATTGTATAATTCTTAGTTTGAAAATATTATTATAGTGGAACACACAACACAGTTTTTGCATTCCTGATATAACTAACACGCGCAGACCACAGCACTTAATGTTCTTAATGTTAATGTTCTACATAATGTTAATGTTCTACATAATGTTCTTACATGTCCCGGATGCGTCCTGCATCCTGGAGCCTCCGCTGTTGGTGCATTCCGTTTAAAATGAGAGGATTTGATAAAGCTTCTGCTTTAGTTTTAAGAATGTTGCAAGAACTGATACACGATAAAGCTTGTGATAGTATGTACCATACTGGCCATCTCAACCCATGTTTTCTATCATTATCATTATCATTATGGGTCTTATTAATATCTTTCTCCAGACTGCCCCATAAACTTCACAAATTGCTTAGTGGTGCCGCGAGTTATATGGTACTCTTATATAAATAAAAAGGCTCAGATTCCCTTGGTTTTATTTGGTGTATTTAATTACAAATTATTATTATTATAAATTATTATTATTATATTATTTGTAAAATCTTGACTTTAGTAAACATGTCTATAGTTATATGAGGTTATTATTCTCTACTTAACAATATTAAAAAAAAAAAAAAAAGCAGAATATTACTTTCAATATTAACTTTCACAAATTTGATTTAACTTAAATCTTCAAACTAGCTAAACTATAATTACAAAATTAACCTATAAATTAAACTATAATTTAAAAAATTTTCACTTGGAACACCATTATGAAAACATTAGCTTTGTTTGCGTTAGTCGCAGCGCATCGGATACATAGGTAAAAATAGCAGGAATTTTCCAGCTATTTTACTTACCTTGAATCACTTAACAATTAAATTAGATAAGTTTGTTAGAATTATTATCGGTAATCGTCATTAATAAAAACGTCAAACATCCATATGAAATTATTAAAACGTAGATACAATTTCTGACATAACCATAACCTCCAAACCAAATACATAGGTACCAACCTCTTTTGAAACTTCCATATTTTGTTGTACGTCCGGTGCCTAAAAAGAGACCTTTATTAATACCACAAGTATCTTATGCAATACTAATAAACGTTTTATAAGTGTTAAACAACTTTTTATTAGATTATCAGCAGAACAGTTTTAATGAAAATAGACATTTATTAATGCCACAAATACCTTACGTACTACTAACAATCGTTTTATATACATACACCATATTATTATATGTTATTTTATTATTAGCATAAAGATTAAATCAATGTAGGTACCTACATATTAAAGAAATTTCTTAACAATGGTTATAGACACAACACCCGACATGCTGCAGTTCGTATCTGGTTCTCAGTATCGATAGCACTCGAAACACTGCGGTCTGGAGTGATTCCTCTTGTATATTTGATAAATTATTGTAACATAAATACGTATTGTAAACCATTCGAAATAATTTGCAATTGATTCTGTCTGCAGGAAATGATCTATAATAAAGAGAAAACTCAGTTAATTAACTACATTACATTATTTTATATTTTTGTGGTAATTTTTTTTTTTTTTTTTTTAACATAAATCAAAAACAAAATTGGTCAATTTACACTAGTGTTATTTACATCACTTTTGTATTAAATTACTACCAAAAAGGACAAACTACCTACCTTTTGTTAACTTTGTTAATAAAGTTACATACCACAAGGTATTTTATTTCTTTAAAAGATAGGTTTCATATTTCTGAAATCTGTCTCTAAACAGCTACAACTTGTCAATCACTTCGATCAATTCGTGAAACATAATTTACAATCAAACGAGCATAGTAATGTTCGATTGTAATTATGTGAACGATTTGATCGAAGTGATTAATAATCTCCCTCCCTTAAACATATTGCATTATGTAACCCACCCATGAAATATGAAACAAACATAATATGATCTAAACTAAATGAGAGATATCAGGACCGAGACACTGAACGCGGCCATGACAGATAGACAGTTTGTAGTGGGGCTGCGTCAGTGTTGCAATTTAAAAAAAATTATTTAAAATAAAACATACCTGATCTAAAAATTACGTGGAAGACTTTTGAGTAGGCGTTGCTACAACTTGTCAATCACTTCGATCAAATCGTTCACATAATTACAATCGAACATTACTATGCTCGTTTGATTGTAAATTAAACATATAAACAGCGAAAACGGCATGTCATATTATGTATGAATACAGCGCTTTGCTCCGCAAATCTGCATCTATTAAAACACACCCTTAATTAATGCACACACAGACAATATCACTTTAAAGTAATAAAAGTCTGCCTAACTATATACTTAAATCACTTTATTAAACACACATTTACATTTGGATGGACACGAAATAGCACACCCGTTTACAACATACATGAAAACCCGGAGATACAATTTTTATACGCCGATGCGTAGGCGATGCGAGCCCGACGTATGTAACTACATGTTGAAATTTTAAATGAAATTATGATGATGCAAAATTTTGATAATTTATGAAATTTCTTGAGTTTATGAATGTAACTTAGTTAATACTAAATGTTTGTACACTGGTATAACCAGCATGTAGTTCTAAACCTATTTCAATAACACCCAATATGTACACATGCTTAAACAAATTAATGCACATGAAAATTTATGGCATCTTGAATTAAAACATTAAATGATGGCTGTTTTGTCACCAATAATAAATAGGTTAACCAAACTTGCAAATTACGTAATAATTGTGATTAAACTCATTAATATGACGTAAGCCTCAATTGAACTGGGCATTGCAGTCTGCTGACTCCGGAAATATCGGTGTCAGTGGACGTTTTCCGATACAGATGGACCAAAGGGAAATTGAATTTGGAACACATTTACTGTTTATTAAACGTTATGTGGTTCTATGCTCTTCTAAATTGCTGCTCGAATAAATGATTATAATATGGCGTACCTACATCCAAATGTTACCTTAACCTACTGGTTAAGTCTAGTTTATAAGTAACTAGTGGTCCGCCCCGGCTTCGCACGGGTATTTTATATAATAATCAAAATTATAATACACACACATAAACCCTATTTGCGTCAGGTTACTAAAAAAATAAAAAATTTACACGACTTTATTTTACATATATAGATTATAACAATAGTTTCGTTTACGCCTAGTAATATTATATAGCCTATGTCACTCAGTGAAGATGCAGCTTTCTAATGGTGAAAGAATTTTTGAAATCGGTCCAGTAGTTTTGGCAGCGCACGCCAGAATAGCTCGCAGATGGTAGATTTTTTCCTACTTACTACTTATCGTCATATTTTGGACAATTCACACAATATCTTTATAAATTTTAGCCTGTGTGTTATTCTGATGTATAAGCTATATTATTGTAAAGTTTCATTAAAATCCATTCAGTACTTTTTACGTGAAAAAGTAACACACATCCATCCATACATACATACTTACAAACTTTCCCCTTTATAATATTAGTAGGATAGGATTAGTAAGAATTATACCTTATCAACAGCCTAAAATTTAAGTTATATGCTTCTAGTTTTGAAAATGACAATACTTTCATACAACCTTTCATCTCCCTTTTCAACCCATTACAACACTTTTTTCCAATTAAAAAGTGTCTATGTCCTTTGTCAGGCTCTAGACTGTGTACCAAATTTCATTTAAATCGGTTCAGTAGTTTTGGCGTGAAAGCGAAACAGACAGACAGACACTTCAAAACCAAACGTCCAATTTTAATCATTCAAAGACCAAATATTATCTACATAAACTGTAAATGTAGTCCAAAAAAAATTCAAGATAAAAAAATGGTTGTTGTGCCTCACTCGACATAGATAGGTATAGTGTGTCGCGGTTTTTTTTATAGATATTTATAAGATCTACAATTAATTAGAACATTTTATGGTTCTATCTTTTATATTTTAGGCAGCGTACGCAAAATAAGTAACTTTTCTGGTTGATTTTTTACACCTTGTGTCCGAAAAACCCAAATATCTTACGGAACCCTATTTTTTTCCAAAATAAAATTTAGCCTATGTCACCCGGGGATAGTGTAGGTTTCCAACAGTGAAAGAATTTTTCAAATCGGTTCAGTAGTTTTGAAGCCTATTCAATTCAAACAAACAATCAAATCTTTCCTCTTTATACAGGGTTATTGGTAATTCGACGTATTCCCATTAGGAGGTGATAGGGGTGACTATTTGTGATAATTTTAACCCCCATATGCATTATGCAAAAGTGAACCATTTTCGAGTTATCAAGCTTTTCAGCTTTTTTCAAAATAGGTCAGAAATGCAACATCAAAAATTTATTAAAAAAAAAGTATCAATTAAAATCTATTTTTTTCTTCGGATTTATAAAAACGATTAAACAATGGTTATTTATCAAAATTAAAACTACAATTATCGGTCCAACTTTAAAAATGCGAGACGATTAACGATATTACTTCAATATTTTTTGAGATTTTTGTCCACTAAAATGCCTTAAAAACAAAAAAAACTTATATCAAACTTGGCTTGCAGATTATTTTAAAAACATAACCGTTTTCTTAGCTTTCAAACAAGGTACAACAACTATGAACTTATTTAAAAAAATATTGAGAAAAACCGATCACAAAGGAAGCAGGCGGAAATTTGTATTCGAACTAAACTAAAGGTCGTTCTTTAAAATTTCAAAAATGTAAATAAAACAAAAATTATAAATATAAAATTTAATTTAGAACCAGTAAAAGTTTCGTAATAATAACAATTAATAATAAGTAACAATTAAGACATTTTGTAATTTAGCCTAATTAAAGTTTTTGCTCGAAGGGCCTTCCCCTATTGCGTACGCAGTCTCATTCTTTTTCTGAGGTGTACTTAACTACCGAAGTAGTCAAATTATTCTGCATTATGTGCAATATGTGCAAGAATTTATCGATGAACGAATTTTGGTCGCTTACGAATTTTTTTAACAAATGAAGTACTTGAAGACGTGCCTATGGCTATAAGGCAAAACATGATATACTAGCAAGACGGTTGTCCTGCAAATGTGATTCGGAATAATTTTAACACTTCGGTAGTTAAGTTACACCTCAGAAAAAGAATGAGACTGCGTACGCAATAGGGGAAGTCCCTTCGAGCAAGAACTTTAATTAGGCTAAATTACAAAATGTCTTAATTGTTACTTATTATTAATTGTTATTATTACTAAACTTTTACTGGTTCTAAATTTAATTTTATATTTATAATTTTTGTTTTATTTACATTGGGCATTGTTTTTAATTACTTTTTTTGAAATTTTAAAGAACGACCTTAAGTTTAGTTCGAGTACAAATTTCCGCCTGCTTCTTTTGTGATCGGTTTTTCTCAGTATTTTTTTAAATAAGTTCATAGTTGTTATGCCTTGTTGGAAAGCTAAGAAAACGGTTATGTTTTTAAAATAATCTGCAAGCCAAGTTTGATATAAGTTTTTTTTGTTTTTAAGGCATTTTAGTGGACAAAAATCTCAAAAAATATTGAAGTAATATCGTTAATCGTCTCTCATTTTTAAAGTTGGACCGATAATTGTAGTTTTAATTTTGATAAATAACCATTGTTTAATCGTTTTTATAAATCCGAAGAAAAAAATAGATTTTAATTGATACTTTTTTTTAAATAAATTTTTGATGTTGCATTTCTGACCTATTTTGAAAAAAGCTGAAAAGCTTGATAACTCGAAAATGGTTCACTTTTGCATAATGCATATAGGGGTTAAAATTATCACAAATAGTCACCCCTATCACCTCCTAACGGGAATACGTCGAATTACCAATAACCCTGTATATTAGTATAGAAGTATAGATAATAAATGAAAATTAAATAAGTAAAGAGGGCAGGCAAATATAGTTTGAGACTATAATTTGTGGGCTATAAATCTATCAAGCCATGTAAAGGTGTATCTGTGATACGTAGCCTTCTTTAGGTAGTCGTAGTTTATGGTTATAGACTGAAGTCTATGTAAACTGTCTCGTAACGTCGTAAACGCGGAGCATAAGAGATCCTGGGTTCGATTTCCAGGTTGACCAAAAGCTCGGAGTCTAGATTTGTGTTTAATATGTAGCAGTAGGCTTACAAGTCACAACCTGAGACCTAAACATAACTGATGAAACAACTATTCACACGTCTTCCCTTCCCTTCAGTGAAATACGGGCGTAATGTTATGATATGTTATGATATCAAATGGTGCTGTCCTCATCCTATCCTCCACGGGCCGCACTGAAAATCAGCGTCATGGTTCCTTTTGTTCAATGACAATTATGCTGAGTGCGGACCCATTTTGTTATTTTTTGGTAGGTACTTACCAATGTTGTGTGTTCAACTTTCTTTCTTTCTTTTTTTCTTTCTATTGTTGTTTATGGATATGTACTAAGAATAAGATATAACCTTGCAAATAGAGTAAAATAATTCAAGAACTTTATATAAAGTGAAGCGCTGAAGTTTTGAAGTTGTTACAAAAATTATTATTGCATTTAAAGTAAAAAGCTATAAAACATCGGACTTGAAGGCAACTTCACTTACATTTTAACAGCAGTTCTTTTTTGAAAGAAAAAAAAGTTTTGAGGTATGAAATATTATAGTTTTAGGTACTTCTCATAACATTCTTAATATGACATACTTTTCTAGTAATTTATCCAAGGGATTCTTAATCATTTAAATAGGTGCCTACTAATAAGCCGTGTACAAACTACTGGAAAAAGAATAGAGAGAGTAAATGGCATAAAACCGTACGTTCCATGATTTTATATCTTCGATCACAGAAGAAAAAAAAAAGTGTTATTATTTTATACTTCAGTTTTCATATTTTACAAATTCGTCCCAATTGCAACATGGACTGACTGTTTAGTCTGCCTAACGTAGGGAAACAAGAACATCGTCAGTTTCAGTGCCCATTTTTGGCACTGAATTCATAAAACAAAACAAAACAAACTATGCTTAGTATGTTTTTAAAAAATAAACAGAATAGAAAAGAGAATGCCAGTGCTTTCCCATATAAAAAAATAACATACCACAGACAACCTAAAAACGTCAAAACGTCAGCTGCGATGACACGCGCTCAAAATTCGAACGTCTCATTCGACGTTCTACGGTTTCCGACATCGATACCTGCTCAATTATAAGTATCGAGTTGCGGCTAGCAAGGAATATAATATTTGACACTGGACACAGGTGTTGCGTGTTGCTTTAAAAATAGTTACCAGAAGATAATATAAAAAAATATAACCATTAAAAAAAGTAAGGTCTTTGTTTAAAATCGACATTTGATAAATAAACGTTATTAAAAACTACGTACAAGATGTGAACTAGTGAAACTAGTATTTGATTGAAGAAAAAAAACGTTTCAAAATTATTCATTGTACCTACTTAATAAAAAAAAATTTATCTACGATCTATCTTTGGTCCTAAAGTTTCCATTTCCAGCCATTGATTTGAATCAAATCGGATTTCGGTTAGGAATCCACTTACCTCTTTTGTAAAAGTTTTTGGTAACATTAAAACCATTAACAAACAGAGTATACCATGAAACCAAGGGTTTTTGTGGCGTAGCGGACCAGCGACCGCATGATATCCCCGGATATGTAGGTAACGTTTATTACAAAACTTCTCGTTTGGGGGAATGGTCCAAGTAACAACGAATAAGCGGTAAAACTAACTAATTACAAAAATTTCCTATCGTCATAGGACATCTCTAGGACCTTCTAAGTAGTTCTAAGTACATAATTATAGAGACCGGCATCAAAGTCTAGCGCTGACCTTGAATGCACAGAAGTCGAAACTAATGTATCGTTCGGCGCTAGACTTTCGCGCCGTGTACTGTACCCAATATTACTTATACGATGAATGTCAAAATAAATATATTTTTTGGTAAATACATCATTTGTATCATAAATAAACCTACGAACTGTTAGGAATGTCTTCTGCTGGTCAAGAGCGGATTGACATGCTTTGAGAACATAGTTTCTTCAAGCTACCTCACGACGTTTTCCTTCACCGTTACAGCTGACAACTACATTGATTAATTAAAATGCAAATAATAAAGTTCGGATCCGAAATTTTAGGCGGCAGGCTTTCATCGCTTACTTCTACCTAATTATCAGGTATTGTTAGTTTTTAGTAGAGTACATGTTAGTAAAATAGGTTGTGGATCTCGCTGTAAGCACTCCGCTACCGATACTCGCATCACATGTACCACGCACAAGAATGCGAGGAATGGTCGAAGCCGAGCATACCTGGGTGCGGGCGCTAGTTTGTGCATAATTCATGTTGTGCCGAGTTACTTTGATCTTTCAGCTAATTTCAGACGAGTTATGCAAGTAGGTACCTACTCTGGAACGTATTTCAGAAGCACGTCATTTACATAAGCAACGGAAAATGTTAAGATGCGAGCGACGGGACATTTGTTGAATGTATGAATGAGGTATGCGAGGCACGTTGCTGACGAGCCTCTTCGCAAACAGAAAGCGTATGTATGTTTGTCTGTCTATATTATAAATAAAATAAATAAATAAAATAAAGCGCTAAAGAAATAATTTGACAGTAAAGGTCACCAACCCTGCAAGCCGAGAACAATGTCCTCAAATTGATAGAAGTCTAGCCAGGTTTGTCCAATGATCCGGTCGAATACAAAATTATTTTACTAAATTTTGCGAGGGTACTCGTATTTAGGCAAATACCTATATCCTCTATCTACGCGCTTGATCCTATAATAATCCAATCTGGCACTGAAATTATTGATTACTCTGAGAGCAAGAGCATTACATTTCATTAAATAAAACCGGCCAAGTGCGAGTCGGACTCGCGCAGCTAAGGTTCCGTACCATTATCTATATCTACACAAACGGCAAAAAAATCATGTCTGTCGTATGGGACGCTTAAATTTTTATTTTTTCTATGTTTTAGTATTTTTTGTTATAGCGAAAAAGAAATACATCATCTCAAATTCAACTATCCAACCAATTATCACGGTTCATGAGATACAGTCTGGTGACAGACGGATAGACGGACAGCGAGGTCTTAGTAATAGGGTCCCGTTTTACCCTTTGGGTACGAAACCCTAAAAACCTATTCTCGTTTTACGCCTAATGTTTCTATTAATTTGATCAACACTTCATATAAAATGAAATAGAACAATGATTACAAAACGTATCAAATTTTAAGTTGATTACTTACCCACTTGAATTGAAACAGTGACAGTAATTAAAAAAGAAAAAAACGTGCAAAAGTTTCTTCATAAAACAATCTGAGAAGAATAATCTTAATTATCTTGCGCGGCGCGAACTTTTAATTACGTCATCAGCGTTCCAACAAAGTTATTTATTGAAAGCCCCGCGGGCGCACCGTTGTTGGAGTTGATAGTTTTTTTACATTTTCAGTTCATAAAGTTAAATTATACTTTCAGTTCAGAATTCAGAACTCTCTGCGCGAAATGAAGGTCAGATAACATCTGATCAGTAATATTCAATTTTTTATTTTAAAATATTTAGTAGGTACTAACTAATCCAGAATAATTTCAAGGAAATATGGTTTAGTATTTACACAAAACACAACCAAAATATAAATAATATAATGGTCCATATACTTACGGTATTGTATCAACGTATCAATGTACACGTATGTACCTACTATTAATTCTTTATTGTACACATAAAACAAAATACACGAAAAGTTATTACAAAGGTGAAATTACTATAGGTAATTTTGACCACAACACATTTTAAGTATGTGTAAAAACCTAGACCGTTCCGTGACACGGACGTGACGTTCCATTACATACCGAGTATGTGCCAGAGAACTACTCACTAGAAACTACTATCTTCTAGTAATCATCAACTTTTGTCCGTGAGATATACAAAAAATGCTGTGTGTCTCATGAACTCATCGAGAGGGGAAGTAGTCAGTATGCTAAATAACATCAAATAAATAGTTATATGATTTATTTGATAGTAATACTACAAATATGTAGTACTACTACAATTATTTACATACAACAAAGAAAATAGAAGAACAAAGACTTAGGCACAAGATATAATAAAACTAAATAAAAAGTTAAAGCATGCAACAATAGCAGCATCAATATAATTATTATTGAAAATCAAACAATTTCGCAAAGTAATATTGGTCGTAAATAATGAAAGACTTACCGACCGACGCTGCGCAGATAATAGAACTGTCGCGTGACCTCCAACCAACGCGCACACCTCTGGCCACTGCAGCCGGCAAGCAGCTCCACCCTGTTTGCACTCAATGCACTACACTGTTAAGGCACTCCGTGCACGCTTTCCGAGCGTGTGATGACCTACAAGTCCTACAACCAACGCGCACACCTCTGGCCACTGCAGCCGGCAAGCAGCTCCACCCTGTTTGCACTCAATGCACTACACTGTTAAGGCACTCCGTGCACGCTTTCCGAGCGTGTGATGACCTACAAGTCCTACAATCAACGCGCACACCTCTGGCCACTGCAGCCGGCAAGCAGCTCCACCCTGTTTGCACTCAATGAACTACACTGTAATGGCACTCCGTGCACGCTTTCCAAGCGTGTGACAAGTTCTATAACTAACGCGCATACCTCTGGCCACTGCAGCCGGCAAGCAGCTCCACCCCGTTTGCACTCAATGCACTAACTGTTATGGCACTCCGTGCTCGCTTTCCGAGCGTGTGCCCTTCAATCCACTTGTTGAAAACCGAAAAATTCACTGCAGACGCGTGCCTGATCGCAATCCGTTGCGTCGCTAGCGTCGACTGTTATACAAACCACGAACAGGAGGGTAGACGACATTTCCAGCCGAAAAAAATAATGCGCGCATACCCTACCAAAAATCTACTCTGCGACTATACCGAACATTAGTTTTTGGTTTTCACTCGTCCCTCGTTTCCCTATGTTCTTAAACCCAAATAATACTTTAAATTGAAAGTAATTCCTAAATATTTTAAATTCTTTAAAACAAGTCCGATTTTTCTTTGTAACATCACTTTGTAGCTCTCAAAATAAGAACAACTATAAAAGTCGCTCACAATGAGTCGTCATATTCCGAGCGCACGTAAAGCATTACGCATTTAGTTCCGCCTCGGTAGGTGCCATCGGGTATATATAATTCAGTGTACGGCATCTGGGGCACAATGTTGTACATTCCTTCCCTTGGAATAGTAATGCGCATTGTCCTATTTGGAACGACGCCAGAAAAGTCCTTCCTTTGCACAGGAATATCCCTAGATCGATATTGAACCGATACTGTTAAGAATTCTGTTACAAACTCAAGTTAACTTATCCAAAGTTTCTTCTAACACATGCCTCTTGGGTTTGTCACAGTAGGTAAACTATTGATGGCAGCGGCAGCGGATAGATGGTGCTATATGGTGCTTAGATAAAAAAATATTAAATAAACAAATTATTGGTACCTATTGCCTGTCGAATTGGATTTTCTGTTAGAATAGAGTTGGGAGATATTAATATATAAATAAATAAATAAATAGCATACGCTACATGCAGACTCAGGTTACTTATACTTATTTTTGGTTACTGCTGGCGACTATCAGGCATTAAAACGCTTAAATTTTTCGTATGCGAATTTGTCACATAATAATATTGTGATTATGTGAATTTGTTAAATATTTTGGTATATATTTGTATATATATTTATCTTTATAAATAAATGACTCAATGTCAATCTGCTCATACTTCATGCTGTAACAGCGTCAATGGAAGTTTAAATGCACGTTTTATATCAACATTACATTTAACATTAGAATTCCAAATACTAAGTAATAATAAACGCATATGGGATTGTAAAATTATTATAAATGTAATTAGTCGAAGTCCTTTTCAGTAATAATAATTAATTTATAATTTTATGCTTGCCATACGAATTCCTGTAAAATCATTAAGCTCACAATAATGACGCCGTAACTGTAATAAAACAAAATCAAGCATTTTCATTAAACAAAATTACAATTTTGAATAATAAAGTTGCGAGCCTTTTTAGCACGATCGCATTTATAATTAAACTCGTCCACATCCTTTTAATATAGCGTTAATTAATAAAGTACCTGCTCAAATTATTCGAATCGCTATTATTTTAAGTGCTGTATCGTATATCGAGATTGTGAGAATGTGACAAAAGTTATAAATATCTCGGTTTTACAATCGATAAACTTGCCGTCGCATCGGAATCGTATGCTCATTAAACTTGATGGTAAGTTAAGTCATTTTCGTAAGAATTTCCTACCTTGTAGGCTGCAAATGTTACTATGGTGTTTAGTTTTGTAAGCGGTTATAATCAATCAATCAATAATAGTCAAGCACACTGTAAATAAAATTGAGATTTATCCATAAAAAAAAACAATGAATACGACCAGAAAAGATTTATTTACGTTGTTATAGGACCGTTCATTTCGAGTCGCGCTCTGCTAATGAACTTGTTCAATACATCAGCTTAATTTAGGGCTGTCTAGAATGTAACAGACTGTTAATTGTTCGTTTAATATTATTGTTGGTTTACTTGGCGTTATAGCTTCGTTACGGAATCAACCCATAAGTTTTTCAAGAATGAAGTAACAATTCTATCCCTTAACGGGTTAAAACAAACAAAGAAAAGGTTACCAAAGTTATTACGAGTACAGTACCACTAGGTACCGACAGTTTCTGAATTATAAACGTTTGTCTTCTGTAAATATTCTTGATATTTTCTGTATATTATTATTTTCTTTAGATGTTATGTCTGTAGATCTGATAAATTCTGAAAATAAATTTAATAAATGAACTTTATCAATTTAATCTGACTTTGTAGAATCTCATGAATAATCAAATACTTTACAAGTAGTGTACCCACAAAATAAATTTAAAGCCGCACACAAAATTCTAGTAGTTGTAAAATTTTTGTAGGTATATAACCACTGAATATAAAACTATAGAAATGACTACATATACCTTCGTCTTACGAGAGGGAAATCTTCGTAAGAGAGGCCGGGGTATGTGAGAAATCCTTGCGCATATTCAGATAATAATGTATATGGGACGTAAACATAACTGGCGAAAAGTATATGTGTAATTTAATTAATGATATGTAAACATGTTATCAAAACCAGAACAGTTCTTGTAAAGTTAAAATGATCCAACAATGACTCGACTATGTAACAAACGATTACGGCGGTGTAACCGGCATGGTATGGGACACATACAATCCCATAATGTTTAAGGTTTCACAGATGTGCCCACGAAAATTGCGGTAACGCGAACCGTAGTGGGCGATTATCTACATTATATTATACGTTGAATACGTTCTTTATTATAATTTGGACAAATGTTTTATATTTTACTGTATTAAAAGGGAATATATTAATGGAATTTATGCACAGTAGTCTCCACCAATCCGTATTGGAGCAGCTTGGTGGAGTATACTCTAGACCTGCAGCTGCGTCTGTGGGGGAGACACGTGCCCAGCAGTGGGACGTCAATGGTTCGCAGCGATGCATATTAGGTTAACTAAAGGGCCACAAATTCCAACTCAAATTTCAAAAACAGAACAGTGGCAGGATTTTATGTATAGTTTTGTCACAGAGGCTAGACTAGTCAGTGGTTATCGCTAGCCTGTGGTCATCTTTTACCTTGACTATCCACCATAAAATACATTGGTAAATAAATTTTCCACAACTTCTTTAATTCTTTCTTTGAAATTGAAAAGGCTAGGAAAAACAAAAATAATCTTCAATTTCTGATTAAGACAGATAGACTTTTTAAGCGGAAGACAACCCTCGTAGTTGTAAAGGTACTAATTAAAGGGTAAAGCCATTATAATTTAATAAATAACGCTAACCACTGCGGATTATCCAGCAAAATATATGAAACATCTTTGAATGTTTGTAAAATGAAATCTTCCGTACACTCTCAAACCCTCGACCCCTGCACTCAACAAGCATCAAACACCGTAAGTTGTTACGCCAATTTCGTACAGTATCGTTATGTTTTCCTTAAATTTGGGTTCAGTACGTGATCCAGGGGGAGCGACGACTTATGAGCACGGGAGCGCAAAACGGTTTACACGAACGAGTTACGGGAAATCTGGAACGTTCTAGGTTAATTTGCGTAATGGAAACAGCAAATTGGTTGGCAGTTTGAGTAATTTTAGGTAGACTTGACGTGTGCATAATCGATCTCTTGAGAATAAATTAAATCAATCTAACGAAAGGTAAGTGTTTTTTTTTTAAAATAGATATAAGACAGCAAACGTGCTGGCAGCACCACCCATCCACTGCCGCCCATGACTGTGGCTGACATTGAACAAGACTCAAATAGGGACTGGGATGGTTAGTCCAGTTAGCTGAGAGAGTTATTTAGAACATTAGTCGGTCAGTTCGTCAGTGTTAGTTAGTCCAAGTCAGTCACAGTGTTGCTGCCCTTGAGGACTAAGATAGACGCCTCTAAAGTATTGTAACCGGAAACCACACCTTTCCCACCGAACCACAATAGTTTTAAAATTCAAAAACAAACTAAATTAAAGTTCGTTAACTACATCCGTAAATAATATCAGTATCGTACTGAGGTCTGCGTGTCAGAAGCGATTAGCCTATTTCAAAATATTGACAAGTCTTGGTTACCAAAACATCTTCATACTTTTGCTTAAACGTGCCATACGCGACCCAAAGGGTTTCCGAGACTTACGAGCGAAGTTTGGAAACGTGCGGAACAGTATATGTACCTATTTGGTATTCCCGGGACGACGCGCTGGTGCCAACTTCAAGAGTGTTAGCTACACCAGTTGGTGTGATTTGTTAGGTGCGTGACGTCTCAATTTGAACTTCGTTCACCCACCAACACAACCCTTCTCTCTCTTTCTCTTCTCTATAGAGCTCAGGTCTCCTCTCAAATTGGTAGGGGATAGGCCATAGTTCACTACGTCACTGGCCATGTATGGACAGA
This sequence comes from Carterocephalus palaemon, assembly GCA_944567765.1. Lineage (NCBI taxonomy): Eukaryota > Metazoa > Arthropoda > Insecta > Lepidoptera > Hesperiidae > Carterocephalus > Carterocephalus palaemon. The sequence goes on along the minus strand of OX155643.1, from coordinate 2,756,559 downwards.
ATTAATGGCTTAAAATAGCTTACGGAACATCTAAATGCCTCAGTACTAATAGATTCTAACTTCGATACTTCTCACGTGCGCATTTATTTGTTTCTCGGAACAAAATAACGCCTCAGAGGATATTACTATGCAATTCCGTGAATTACGGCCGCGGTGCAAGCAAGTTATGGCAGAATTAATGGCGTGTGAATAATAAATTAACATTTGAGTTTATCTAAATGTCTTGACTTCCTTGTTCGAAGCAACAGAGGAAAGGTGACTTGCATATTCGATTCACGAGTTGAAGAATAGGATTTGTAAGTACCTAGCGGATGCGGTGACAGCCCAGTGGCTATCGAACTCACCTCTCACTCGAGCGGTCCAGGTTCAAACCCAATCTGAACTAACTTCTTCTTTGAACTTGTACAAACGGTTTAAGTCCATGCGCTATTCTTAAATTCTGATTCTATTCTGATCCTCATTCAATCTAATCAGTATGTCAACCTTAATTAGTAGGTACTCTTGAATAGAATTGTCAATTATTAAGGAATTACGTCGTTACAAGTTCCATAAAGTTACATAACGTTTAGTCAAGAAGTAATGAAGTATTAAACGATATACCGGTAATATGATCTTACTGTATGATTTATACACATAGTTTAGGCAACAATTAAAATAGTTATATTTTTAACTACATTCTGCATTAGAGACTTTACATTTCAGTGAACTACTCACGCTTATAATTTTTTTATGGAAAAAGGATTTCCTATGATATACTCTGTCATAAAGTTTTCATAAAATAGAAGTCAATGGTTAGAATTGAAACGACTCAGTTAAATTTAGTCTCGAGGAGAAAGAAGCATTTGATATCCACATTACTTTGAAGATTTTATGTATATCTTCGGGCACGGAACCCTAATTGGACCCTTTCGCTCAAATCAAAAGTTAAATCCAAAAACTTGGCGATCGAGTTCTCGATCGCACCGTAATTAATTTGAACGTCAAAAGCGCCACCTCTGGAACAAAGCGTCGGGCAGCAACCATCAATCATGGCTTTGTTCTACGTAGCTCGAAGAAATTGTAACTTCATCAACTGTAACCGCGGCATTGTCTTGCCAATTCAGAAACCTTCTTCACAATATCTGGTGTTCAACCGGTTTCGTGTTCATTTTCAGCTTCCGAGGATTTTCTTGTTTTGCACCAAAGACTTACTTACAATACTGATTTGCACCTAGTTGTTCATTCTGTCCAATATTTTATTTGTACCAGATCTCATTTCTCAAAATAATTGCTTTATCAACCCTTCAGTTGCTTCAATTGTAAACTTCCTTCGAAATTTAAATCTTATTAATTACCTGAGAAAGTTCGGAAAAAATTTACTCCCTTCTGAAAATGTCTAGATGCGCTAAATAATTGTAGTCACCAGGACAAAATCATTAGTCAAGCCAATGATTAAATTGAGTTATAGAAGATGCCAAACAAAGTAATAAGTATGGTCATATAATCATGATCCTCGAAGGTAGCACTAACAACGCATTTGTGAGCGCCTTAGAACGAGACTAATAAAACATTTGCCATTATTGGCAGCGGATAATTGGTGCTGCATGTTTATTTGCTATCTTATACCTAAACAAACAAAACATGTAGCAATGAATTATTTACTGTATTGCTCGTATCGGTACTACTGGCACAAAATACACACGAGACTGAAAATCTTCTGAATAGGGCCTAAAAAGGATACACGTATTCACCGCAAAATGCCTATTAGGCACCATTTAGGAACACGTCTCCAGCGCACAGTGGATTATTAGCTAAAAGCAAAACAATGTCGCGCCGTTGGATCACAGCGCGCATAAAATACGCTCGGTAAGAAATTCATGCGCCTTCTCAGCACATATTTAAGCTTAGACCAGCCTAAAGAGGCGATAGTGTAATTTCAAGCTGGTTTATTAAAGCGATACTATGATACATTCTCGTGACTTAACTTGTGTCTTTGCTAGCCTGGTCACATGTGGATTTATCTTTCCTTTCTTGAGACGAGACCCCGTGTAAGGGTCTAATTAGGTTTAACAAAACATAAACCGATAGTAGTCAGCGCATACCTCATACACATATCGTCAAGAGCGACCGTCCTATACACCTGAAAAAGAAGGTAATGGAATGGAAAGGAATGGAAACATGCCTTTTACTCTCTCTAACATTTGGTTGTCAGTAATTGAAATTTACAAGAAAAATTAGTTAAAAAGTTACTACTTGCCAGAGAGGAATTGAGAAGCGTGAAAAAACTTGAACGCCACTCAAATATTTGACAGCAAGCAAACGCAATAGACAGACACATTGGCTTACGCGCGAAAATTAAAGCTTGGGTAGGCTGGCCATGTTGCTTGTATCGCTGACAGCAGATGGACTCACAGAGTCACGACTTGGAATGGTCTGAGCAAGAGAAGTGTTGGCAGACCATACACAACGTGTGCACCCTGAACGAAGCCTGAAAATGATTATGTTGGCAATATGCCAGCTCACCAATCTTCGAAGGGTACGCCCGTTAGAATACGGACATGTTCCTAAGCTGGGAAGACCCATGCTGCAGCGGTCCGCTAATGAATTGTAGCCAACGCCCACTTTCACCCGTTAAACATACAAAAGTACTTTGTACAATAGCACCGGCGACCGCGGCAAAGGTTTTACAACTTATAAATTTCAAAGGGCTCGAGCTCGGGAAACAAAGTCGGCTATAAATTCTGAATAATTCCGCCTTCCGTACGAGTTTCCACCGCAACGCTTTGAGGATCCGATGTTTTAGTATTGTTTTATCGATTTTGTTCTGTTTATTTTGTTGTGATTGTGGAACCAGGGCCGCTGACAAGCTATCTCTCTCAAGAATTTTTGTTTCTTGTGGTCGTAGGTGACTCATACGTCTTCTGTCTGTTGAGTTGAAGTATTTTTTAGAAATGCTGGTCACGCAAAGCAGTGTAACTTCATTTGCACAGCATCTTAAATGTGATCGAACAATGATCACACGATGCCATAAAATGATGAGACCACGAGTCATTTGACGAACTCCACGTAATGTAATATTTGTAAATATGCCAGAATGGAACAGTATTGTGGATATGCTCTATTTTCCAGTTAAAAAAGATCCATAGTCTGCAATAAATAATAGCAATTAGCTTTTACCATGACTTTAAATGCAATAAAACATATCATGCTATAACATAACAGTAGACAGAGGTGTTTTGTAGTGCATCCACTTTACACCAGTATTTTTTAGGTCCCGTGTATTCGTTGGTGAGCCTGTTGCCATATACCAGGCACAAAACCAGACTCTACCGGCTACCGGGCAGTTCAAGTTAGACGAACCCAATAGTTGTTACCTGACCCATATCTAACTTAGTGTCTTTTGCGATCACTATACCAACGAGGCTTAGTCGACCCTACTAGAGCCAATCCCTTTTTTTATTAATTTATTTGAATTCATGTACACAAAGAACAACAAGAACAGGAAATACATACAAACATAATGTACCTAGCCCGTGTACAAAGATAACGTGCATAATTTTCTTCATAAAAAATATCCATATTTATAAACAGTTTCTAGTCTAATCAATCTCGGGCCGGTTTCTTATTAATTTCTCGGCGAAATCACCTTCACAACACGAGCAAAAAGGTTCCGCCATCAAGCAACGTTGCAGTTTTTGCACACCCCTACTATTAAACCGTATCATCATTATGGTAATATCGTGTAATATACACTTTCGACACCGGCAAATGAGTGTGCTTTGATGGAGGATTATATTGGAGTTTGCATATGGGTTTGCAGGACCACCGTGATGGTTAATACCTACAGGGCGATTTTTTATTTACACTATAATAATTATACTAGCTATTAATTGTTTATTATAATGATATAAACTTTTAAGCAGTTTTAATTATATTACTATGGTCAGTGAGCAAACTTCTCAATGATTTCAAATGGCTTGCATAATATGGATTGTATTAGGTAAAAAAATATATTTTGAAATTAATGTGTTATTTGTTGGGTTTATGCAATTTCTGTTATTGTAAAACTCGTTATTTATATATGTATATATAACTTTCAAACATGCAAGTTTCCTCACGAAGATTCCATCACCGTTTCAAAAAGTGATGTTGGATTGATTTAAAAAAAAAACGTTACTCAAATGTCATCTTGGGATCAACCATATATTATATTTTTTTTAATATTCTCACATTCTCACACACGACCATCTGACCCCAAAACTAAGCAGAGCCTATAACATGTGTGTCAGAGACTGATATACAGGGTTATTGGTAATTCGACGTATTCCCGTTAGGAGGTGAGAGGGGTGACTATTTGTGATAATTTTAACCCCCATATGCATTATGCAAAAGTGAACCATTTTCGAGTTATCAAGCATTTCAGCTTTTTTCAAAATAAGTCAGAAATGCAACATCAAAAATTTATTAAAAAAAAAGTATCGATTAAAATCTATTTTTTTCTTCTGATTTATAAAAACGATTAAACAATGGTTGTCTTGGCCAAATTAACCACAGCGAAACGGCCCAGTATAATTATATCTCATTCAAAATTACGCGGGTGATAAGAAGGCACGCCTATACCCATTTCCCTCGTTGTGTCTTCTATCTCCCTCACTCCCTCGCCGAGGCACGCGATTGGTGCGTGGCTGACAAGATGGCTGGTGGAGAATTCGAGAAGAACGACACATTTGTCGTTGACGGAGTGCTGTGCGAACAAGACCTTTTTTACCACGCGAGTCCATCGAATAATCGACAGTTTAAATATTAATTTGCAATTTAAAAGTACAAGTTGAAGAGTGTTTGTTAACATTGAAAAGTGGCCACTTAAATTAAAATACATTATAAAGCAAGGTACGAAAAATACAGTGCGACTACGCCAGGCGGTCTACGCGTCCAGATCTCGGTGAGTTCCTTTGGTTTTCCTTTAAATCCAGAGCCAATTCCCCGCCGGTCTTATCACCGAACCAGCGCATACATTTTTTTTGGTCACTTCGGCCGCGGATTAGTAAAAATATTAATAGCGTCCTTTACCGGCCGCCATATTTTTACGTACCTACATTTAAAATACTTGGCCGTTTCAGCGTAATTATTAACATTTTATTTGTATTTATATATTTCAGTGCATATATATTAACTTTATATCATGCCTAAACAAGATAAACAAGATAGAATGTTCGAACGCAAATTGCAACTCTTGCAGGTTAAAATTAACACGTACTTTTCTAGAATGCAAACGGTTTTCGATAGTATGGCAAAGTTAAGTACCGCGGATACTATAGACACATTTTTGTCTAACGCGAGTACAATCGACATTACTCGATCGGACTTTGTACGTACATTGGACGAACGTAACGAGTTACTAATGTCTTCGGAGGATTATACTGGTGAGCCCGATTACGCTGCCATGCTATCCTTTGAAGACTTGTATTCCCGGGTCAAGTTCAAGCACTCACAATTAATGTCGTCGCGTCATAATACAAATACGCACGATACCTGTGAGACCAAATTGGAGTCTCATAGGTCAGGCCCGAAACTACCGCGGCTTGAATTAATGTCTTTTAATGGCGATTTAGAAAGTTGGCCTATATTTTATGAAACGTTCAAATCAGCTGTTCATGAGAACAAAATATTAACGGACGGTGAAAAAATACAATATTTAATGGGTAAATTGACAGGGAAAGCACAAACAATTTGTCAGGGATTCATGCCTACCGCTGAAAATTACTCAGTGTTATGGCAGACATTGGTACAAAAATATAATGACAAACGCGGATTAGCGGCGTCGTATTTCGACAAATTGTTGAACTTACCCTCAGTTTATGATGACTGCCCGCAAAGCTTAGATAATTTTATCGACAAATATTCATCTTTGGTTAGCTCATTACAGCAACTAAAGTTGGATAGTTTAGAAGACTTCATGTTTATTTATATCGGGTCTAAAAAAGTCGGTTTGAATATTCTCAAAGCGTTTGAAATACAGTACGGTAGCGATACTACAAAACTCCCGTCCTGTTCGCAGTTTATCGAATTCGTTAGGAACCAATCACATATACTACAACGTGCCACTAATATTACAGGGACGAGGCAGTCAAATAAGGTGCAATCGAAGGGTATTTCCGCCCCAGCTTCCCGTCCGAATAATAATAAAACAAATAGTAAAACATTTGTAATTAATGAACAGAAATGCTTATGCTGTGGTAATACTGACCATTTTCAGTTGCGGTATTGTAATAAATTTAATTCTTTGTCGCCCACGGAACGTTTTGATTTTATTAAATCAAACAAAGGCTGTGTCAATTGTCTCAGTAAAGACCACACAGTTCGGCAGTGTACTACGAAGTCTACGTGTGCCAAATGCTCTCGTAGTCATAGTACATTGCTACATTTTAGCTCGGATTCGAACCCGGGTCCACGCGGCACGGGCACTGCGCATACGGCGCGGGCGATCTCGCGACCTGCTGCCGTGGCCGTGACGTCACCGGCTGCTCGCTCGGAAGCGAGCGGCTGCGGTGCGCCACCGCGTACTCAGTCGATTTCTTTGTGTGCTACTTCGGTACGACCGAGCGACACTAGCGAGGCTGACACATCCATTGCGTGCTCGCCCGCTGTAGGCCATACGATACTGCTTGGTACCGCGCAGTGTAACGTGATTGATTGCACGGGAAATATTCACGTAGTTCGTATTTTAGTCGATAGTGCATCTCAAAGGGACTTGATTACTTTAAATTGTTGCAAAAAATTAGGTTTGCAAATGCTTCCTTCACCGACCAAGTATGTCTGCGGAGTAGGTGATGTTACGAACCCAATAGAAGGCTGTACTCGTGTAACATTACGTTCAAGATTAGACGACAGAATTTCGTTTACTATACAACCATTAGTGACGCGCCGTATTACAAGCGAGTTACCGTCTGCTAAAATAAATACTAATCGCTTGGAATATTTAAATAAAATTCCACTAGCGGATATTTCATATGCGGAACCTAGCGACATCGATTTATTAGTTGGATCGGATCTATTCGCCCGTATTATTCGACCAAAAATTATCGCTCGGAATATGGACGAACCCGTCGCTATTGAAACGTTATTTGGTTTCATTATTTACGGCCAGGCCCCAATTACGGGCCCGGCTAATGACGTGCACACATATTGCGCAACCGAATGCAATCATTCTTTAGGAAAATCTGTCTGTCAGTTTTTCGAATTAGAAAGTGTTCCTACAGCAAACGTACTTACTCCGGATGAACAGGAATGCGAAAGATTTTACCAGGAGACCACCACGCGTGATCACAGCGGTCGTTACATCGTTGCGCTGCCCTTTAAGGACGATACTTCAAAATTAGGTGACTCTTTACAGGCGGCCACGCGTAGGTATTTGTCTTTGGAGCGTAAATTGTCTTCTAATATTCCGATTAGTGTTGAATATCATAAACTGATCGCCGAGTATTTAGAAAAGGGCTACTTAGTACCAGTCGACAATAACGTGGAGTTAGGCTCTCATTATGTCATTCCGGGGCATATCGTTTTGCGGCCTGATAAAAACACTACTAAATTGCGACTTGTGTTAGATGCAAGTATGCGTAGCACATCAGGGTTGTCACTTAATGACTTATTACACGTTGGCCCCAATTTACAAAACGACCTTTTTAATATAATTTTAAATTTTAGATTGTTCTCAGTAGCGATTAGTGCCGATATTCGTCAAATGTATTTACAAATATTGGTGAAACCAGAGGATAGGCGTTTCCAAATTATTCTATACCGCGAAGACTGCAGTCAGCCGCTGAGATTGCTCCAGATAACGCGAGTCCCGTTCGGCCAGTGCTCTAGCCCATACCTGGCCATTCGTACGGTCCGTCAGTTGGTAACCGACGAAGGCTCGCGGTTCCCAGTCGCTGCGCCAGTGGTCCGGCGCGACATCTATATGGACGACCTCGCCACCTCGTGCGTATCTACGTCCGAGGGAATCGAGCTGTCGCGGCAAATGATAGGGTTGTGCCATGCTGGGGGGTTTGAGATGGTTAAATTTTCAAGCAACTCGTCCGCGGTTATGGAGAGTATCCCGGAATTCGCTCGCGTTTCATCGGACATAGAATTCGGCCCCGTCGACTCGCTTAAAATATTAGGTCTTCGTTGGTTACCCGCTGAGGATGTTTTTACGTTCATAGTGAATGTACGAAATTGCGAGTGCACGAAACGGAATATCCTATCTACGATTGCTCGATTATGGGACCTGATGGGATTCGTAGCACCAGTCACTTTACTGGCGAAATTGATCATTCAGTTTTTGTGGACGAACCGTATCGATTGGGACGAGAAGCCACCAGAAAATATAATTTCACTATGGCAGCAAATAGTTAATGAACTGCCCGTATTACAAAATATTAAAATACCTCGTCATGTAGGATTCAAACCCGACAGTATAATTACCGTTTTGGGATTCGCTGACGCTTCTGAAAGGGCGTATGGTGGCGTAGTATACCTACACGTTTATTTTCCCAATGAAAATAAATTTATAATTAATTTGATCTGTGCCAAATCGAGAACGGCTCCAATTCGTAGCGTTTCTCTGGCCCGATTAGAACTATGTGGAAATTTAATTCTAGCAAAATTAATGCGAATAGTTATAGATACCTACTCAGAGCGTGTTCAAATAAATAATGTGTTCGCATTCACGGACAGTATGGTAGCATTAGCTTGGATCCACGCGCCGTCATCGCGATGGCAGACTTTCGTAGCAAATAGGGTTGCCAAAATTCAGGAGATACTTCCTCCCAATCATTTTCATTTTATTGCTGGTAAGGAAAACCCTGCCGATTGTTTGTCTCGTGGGCTGACACCCGCGCAACTGAGCGACCACTCACTATGGTTTCAGGGTCCTCGGTTTGCTCGACTGCCAATCTCGCAGTGGCCGATCGGCGACTATGATCCAGCGACTATTACGGACGTGCCGGAAAAGAAGTCGTCGGTGCTAGTTACCGTAGAAAACATTGAACCACCTCTTCTATATTCACTTGCGCTTAGAATGTCTTCTTGGACAAAATTGATTAGAGCCGTGGTATACATTTTACGATTTATCAAGAAATTACCTGATAAATTTGAAACTGCACATTTAGAAATCGCAGAGTTAATAATAATTAAAAATTTGCAACGTTTCTATTTTCATAATGAATTTGATAAATACGAAGCAAATAAACCGTTACCCCCATCCTTTCAAAAATTAAAGGCCTTTGTTCATGAGGGTATATTTAGAGTAGGCGGTCGTTTGAGTAACGCCGACTTACCCTATGATAGTCAACATCCGATATTACTACCCCCGCGAGATAATATCGTTAATTTAATAATTGATTACTGTCATCTGAAGTACTTACATACTGGACCTCAGTTGTTGATGTCTCTGTTGCGTCAAAGATTTTGGATTTTGTCTGCACGTAATATCGTCCGTAAACGAGTGCAAATGTGTAATATATGTTTTAAATCGAGACCCAAAAACGAATTTCCAATTATGGCAGATTTACCTTCATCGAGAGTGCACGAAGCAAAGGCATTCTTCCACACTGGGATAGACTATGCGGGACCATTGCGTGTCATTCCTTATCGTAGACGTGGTGTACGAAGCCAGAAAGCGTATATCTGCTTATTCGTGTGCCTCGTTACTAAGGCGACGCACATAGAGCTTTCTAGCGACTTGAGCACGGAATCATTTTTAAATTGTTTTAAACGATTCATTTCACGGCGTGGTCCAATTAAATTCATATATACAGACTGCGGTACCAACTTTATCGGAGCCAAGTCATATCTTGATGAAATCTATAAATTAACAACGTCAAAAAATTATTCTGACAAATTTGCGTTAGAGTTATCAAGTAACTCGATTGAATGGCGTACTAATCCCCCCTCTTCCCCCCATTTTGGAGGAATCTGGGAAGGAAATATTAGGAGCGTTAAAACCCACCTTCGTAAGGTAGTTGGTAATCAGTTACTTACCGTAGAGGAGATGAATACACTCCTAACTCAGATAGAAGCGGTACTTAACTCACGTCCACTTTCTGTGTTGAGTTCGGATCCATCGGAGCCATTAGCATTGACTCCTGCACATTTTTTAACTTTAACGCCATTAAAGGCATTTCCTTCGGAAACCGTAACTGGAGATGTCAGTATTATCGACAGAAAGCGTCTCGTTGATAGCCTTATGCAGTCATTCTGGAGGCGTTGGAAGTTGGAATACTTGAATACTTTACAAACTCGTAGTAAATGGTTAAAGAATACTTCTCAGATTAAAGAAGGTACTATTGTATTGATTGGTTCGGACAATAGTTTTCCTTTAGATTGGCCTTTGGGAATAATCGATAAAGTATTTCCCGGTAAAGACGGGGTAGTTAGGGTAGCTGATGTACGTACAAAGTCTGGCGTGTATCGTCGACCTGTCGTTAAACTGTATCCACTACCCACACAATAATTATATCTATACAGTCCACTTAATATTTATCTATCTATTAATTTATTATTATTTGTTTAAATAGCATACTTATTTACTAAATACATTAATATTTAATATCAATATCATTAACAATTCTTATTTAAATTGAATTATTTGTTTTTTGATAGAACTGGGTTCTGTCAAGCTGGGGGGCATGTCTTGGCCAAATTAACCACAGCGAAACGGCCCAGTATAATTATATCTCATTCAAAATTACGCGGGTGATAAGAAGGCACGCCTATACCCATTTCCCTCGTTGTGTCTTCTATCTCCCTCACTCCCTCGCCGAGGCACGCGATTGGTGCGTGGCTGACAAGATGGCTGGTGGAGAATTCGAGAAGAACGACACATTTGTCGTTGACGGAGTGCTGTGCGAACAAGACCTTTTTTACCACGCGAGTCCATCGAATAATCGACAGTTTAAATATTAATTTGCAATTTAAAAGTACAAGTTGAAGAGTGTTTGTTAACATTGAAAAGTGGCCACTTAAATTAAAATACATTATAAAGCAAGGTACGAAAAATACAGTGCGACTACGCCAGGCGGTCTACGCGTCCAGATCTCGGTGAGTTCCTTTGGTTTTCCTTTAAATCCAGAGCCAATTCCCCGCCGGTCTTATCACCGAACCAGCGCATACAATGGTTATTTATCAACATTAAAACTACAATAATCGGTCCAACATTAAAAATGCGAGACGATTAACGATTTTACTTCAATAGTTTTTGAGATTTTTGTCCACTAAAATGCCTTAATAACAAAAAAAACTTATATCAAACTTGGCTTGCAGATTATTTTAAAAACATAACCGTTTTCTTAGCTTTCCAACAAGGCATAACAGCTATGAACTTATTTTAAAAAAACTGAGAAAAACCGTTCACAAAGGAAGCAGGCGGAAATTTGTATTCGAACTAAACTTATGGTCGTTCTTTAAAATTTCAAAAAAAGTAATTAAAAACAATGCCCAATGTAAATAAAAAAATAAATAAATATAAAATTAAATTTAGAACCAGTAAAAGTTTAGTAATAATAACAATTAATAATAAGTAACAATTAAGACATTTTGTAATTTAGCCTAATTAAGGTTTTTGCTCGAAGGGACTTCCCCTATTGCGTACGCAAAGTCTCATTATTTTTCTGAGGTGTAACTTAACTACCGAAGTAGTCAAATTATTCTGCATTATGTGCAATATGTGCAAGAATTTATCGATGAACCAATTTTGCTCGCTTACGAATTTTTTTAACAAATGAAATACTTGAAGACGTGCCTTTGGCTATAAAGCAAAACATGATATCCTAGCAAGACGGATGTCCTGCAAATGTGATTCGGAATAATTTGAACACTTCGGTAGTTAAGTTACACCTCAGAAAAAGAATGAGACTGCGTACGCAATAGGAGAAGTCCCTTCGAGCAAGAACTTTAATTAGGCTAAATTACAAAATGTCTTAATTGTTACTTATTATTAATTGTTATAATTACTAAACTTTTACTGGTTCTAAATTTAATTTTATATTTATATTTTTTGTTTTATTTATATTGGGCATTGTTTTTAATCACTTTTTTTGAAATTTTAAAGAACGGCCATAAGTTTAGTTCGAATACAAATTTCCGCCTGCTTCCTTTGTGATCGGTATTTCTCAGTTTTTTTAAAATAAGTTCATAGTTGTTATGCCTTGTTGGAAAGCTAAGAAAACCGTTATGTTTTTAAAATAATCTGCAAGCCATGTTTGATATAAGTTTTTTTTTGTTTTTAAGGCATTTTAGTGGACAAAAATCTCAAAAAATATTGAAGTAATATCGTTAATCGTCTCGCATTTTTAAAGTTGGACCGATAATTGTAGTTTTAATGTTGATAAATAACCATTGTTTAATCGTTTTTATAAATCAGAAGAAAAAAATAGATTTTAATTGATACTTTTTCTTAAATAAATTTTTGATGTTGCATTTCTGACTTATTTTGAAAAAAGCTGAAATGCTTGATAACTCGAAAATGGTTCACTTTTGCATAATGCATATGGGGGTCAAAATTATCACAAATAGTCACCCCTATCACCTCCTAACGGGAATACGTCGAATTACCAATAACCCTGTATACATAGATATTTTTTATTCATACTTCATACATTCATATATATATGTACGAGTAGATATTAACATCCAGACACAGAACAAGCACAAGTATTCGTCATACGAATCTTTGTCCTGAGTGGGACTCGTACCCGCTGGCATACAGAAGGCAGGGTCACAACCGATTGCGCCAACAGGCCAATTAAAGAGTCAGTCAGTCTTCTTAAAATGAAAACGTGTTTTCCTCTAGATCGGATCGAGAACTCGGAGTAGGGGTCTCTTAATCCCCGTGAGCAAGCAGCGCGGGGAACTCATTAACGACGATATAAAAAGGTTTTATTACATATTTTTGTTTGATGTCGGCGCTCGCTGGAGTGGTTAAGCGATGCGTTTTACGTAACAATGTTATACACGTACCGTTTAGTTTTTACTGCACCTTTATTAGCGTACGAGTCTGCGAGTTTGTGGTATCCTCGAGTAATTCGCCGGGTCTCGAGTTGGGATCCCGGGTTGATGTTTAATGGGTAGATACGAGTATATTAATTTTCACGTTTTGTTTGTCTGTACAAGCGGTGACAGCCCAGTGACTATCGAACTCGCCTCTCATTCGAGCAGTCCGGGTTCAAACCCAAGCAGCAATGACTTTTTAAAGTAAAATGAGATTTAAGAAATTAAATGTCAATTACTGTAACGGTAAGGAAACCTGCATGTCTGAGAGTTCTTCATAATGTTCTGGAAGGCATGTGAAGTCTGCCAATCCGCACTTGGGCAGCGTGGTGGACTAATGCCTAATCGCTCCCATTCTGAGAGAAGACCCGCGCCCAACAGTGGGATAAAAAAGGGTTGTGGTGGTGGTAAGAAAACTGAATTGTGTGTTAAAATAAAGGGCAGAAGCTTGTACCTTGATAGCATATAGCGATCAGACTGGTTGAATACGGTTTCTGTAACGCATAGTACGTAATTTTGTTACTTCTGGGTTCCCGCCGCAACCTTCTAGATAGTTTTATTATGTCTATATATTGTTAGATTTTTATACAGCAACATATATGAGAGTATAACATATAAACATAAAAATTCAGTCTTCTTTCTCATAATAATAATCCTTTCCACTTCACAGGAATACCTGCCCAGTTAATGTAATCAAACTCCAAGTAAACTTCTGTGTGTCGAAAATTTATGGAGATTTATAACAAGGACCGCTCCTACTGTCCTTGTAACATAACTTAATTAAGGTACCAATTCTAAGATGTACTATTGAAAATGAATTGAAACCATATAATATTATTATTCATCAAAAAAGGTCTTTCGGTGTCACGAGACTCTTAACAGTCTGGTACAAGTTTATCACAGTTGACATGGGTGGCAGCGGATAGCTGGCGTATGCTCGTTTGCTATCTTATATCTAGAAAAAAAGTTAACTATATTCTCAAACCTGCTCAACTTTTTGCACACCGCTCTTCCTATTCAGCCAAATTGCAGGTATAGGTCTCAAAAGGTGGTTATTCTTTACCGGAAATTATATTGCTCGTCTTCCTATCCCTGAGCACAATCTTCCCCAGACCGGAAGACGTTAGTACATACCTACCTACTTTGCTAGGTAAAATAAAACTTTTCAGGAAAATTCTTTTTGCAGAAAAATAACTCGGAAGGAGTAAGATCATTTATTATCTTTTGAATAATTCGTATTCCTTTTATGGAGACATTATTTTTATGCATAGTTTATGCTTGGAAGGGTTTAAGGGGAGTGGGATTATGATCCCCACCGCCCACTGTTGGGAATGGATCTCTACTTGGAATAGAAAGGTAATAAAGGCCATACCACTGCCATTGGCAGAATGTTGATGGTGATCATTTCTTAGCTAACTGTGGTTTAATTACTCACTTTAATGTTATTGCCAGGCTGATGATCCATGAATTCTTCGGAGCAAAATTTTGCGTTATCACTCTTTTCAAATAAAAAAAAATATCACCATAATACGTAAACTGTACGATTAACACAGGCGAATCTAAATTAAGGGCCCTTGTCGATCTCGATATTGGAACTCGGCCGTCTAGAATTGGACTATTTCATTAACATTCTCTGAATGTCTACGTCGATAAGACGGACAATATTTTGATAGACGTAATTAAGTTCTCAAAATCAATGTAAAAGTGAATTTATGCAAGAAATAAAAGGCTTTTTTATTTTTATTTTTATTTTTTATTTTTATTTTTATAATTAAGTTCTTGGGTGAACAATTTTTGGTGGAGGTGTGAAAGGGCTCCATTAATTTCAATCCGGATATAATAGCATAAATATTATTTATTTTAATATTATAAATCAGCACATTGCTGCAATTTTAGCATTTCTAACTGGACATTCAAATATTGAAATTATTTCTATAGTTCTATATCTACTTATAAACTACTATTCGAACCTCGTCGTTACTTCCGTTTTATTCGACCAATTTATTATATTATATTTTAATGACCTTTTCTTATTGATCCAGTAGGAAAAAAAATCCTAAAAGTCATGGATAGTTTTTTCGTGACTTTTTAGCAATCGTGGATAGATGGCAAACTGTATGCTGCAGCGCCCATTTGCTGCGGGCCATGACAACTGTGATCAACTTGATCATGAGAATGTTAAGAACTTATAAAAGTCTTGTTCAAAATTTTGTCACAGGTGTCGAGCATCGTTAGGACTAAGATATTCGTCTCTAGAAAAAGTGTTAGCGAAAATCAGAAATGATTATTGTAGTTAAGAACGGCTTAGTTAAATCTACTCGTTTTCTTCAGTGTTAAAAGACAAATTCTGCCAGATGAAAATCCCTGCGGAAAATATCATACTTTAAAACTATAAATTTAATGCTCTGAAAGTTGAAAGTAAATAGTTGTAAATGGACGGTAAGCATTTGAACGCATTTATAAAATTGCAAGTTCCTTTTCAGGAGATAATAGTATCATGGTTCCGCGGACTTGCTGTAGAGGTAAGTGTTTTGTCGTAGTCCTCTTTACTTTATACTTTTATGCGAAGAGTCGTGACGTGCAATTTTCTTAAATTGTAATGTCGGCTTCATAGAATGTATTGTTTGAATAAATTTTAATAATATAATAATCTGGTGGATGTATGAAGTAATAAATTATTTTTAAATTAAATTAAAATAATAATAAATGATAAATAATTAACGGCATTATAAATGAAGCTAAAATTAAATCAAATATCAATGTAAAATAATGGTAACCCATTCCTTCCTGTTACATACTCAATAATTGTAGATTTAATTACTTACCTATTCAATGTTTTTAGACTTCATAATATTGCATGAGCTCAATATTACCAAAGGTAAAATGTTTTAATAATTATGATTGAATAGCATCTTCGATAATAGTCGAATGTTTTTACTAATGATATAATTCAAATGTCATAGTTTCATTTGTATCTGCAATTTTATTTAAAAAAAATAATGAAAAAAGCATCACTTTTTTTAAATACAAGGGTTGCCACGTCAGTTTAAAAACTTGAATTTAAAACATACCTACCCTTGCGTTGTTTTCAGTTAAAAAACTTACTCGATAGTACGTCATATTTTATACATCCCGAGTGCGATCTCGTACACATGATACACTTATTACCGTCCCGAGCGAGGGTAGTTTACTCATACATTATCCCGCCTGCCTTAAGCCTGCCTCATAAACTCAAATTAGGCGAGACTTGCTCGGCGACACACGAGCTTGGAGAATGAAAAACGAAGGAGACACAGCCATTTCATCAGAGGAGAATCAGCCTTATGTTTTCTTTTGAGTGTTGTTTTTATAGGTCTAGGCTGGTTCTTCAGAAAGGCGCTTATAGCTTACTACGGCCTTTTAAGAGTTGCGGCACTCCTGCCTCTGCCGCGCCAGATCTTCCCGTCTGACTGTCTAGTATTATCTCACACTGTAATTTGGTTAAGCGAGTAAAGACCAAAAATTAACTTCTCATATGTACTTATATGAATGATATTATCTCAGACTGTAATGTAAGCGAGTAAAGACCAAAAATTAATTAAATTTAATTAACATATGAATGAGTTATTTTACTACCCAGTAATCTCAAATTTCATGAAGCGAAGTTTGATGTTAAAGCTAATGATCAGCTGCATTTTACCTGACAAAATGCTCCAACTTTAAAATGTTGAAAAGATCACATTGTGTTATATTATGATACCTATACTTTTTCGTTCTAAATGTTTTAATATTATATGAAATGTTATTAAATAAATAACATTAACTGAGAGAGACTAACTTGAGAATTTATAATAAATTACATTTATAGTTATTTACTATAAAATCTCTTATCATATGCATCTTAATTTAAACACACTGGTCCTTCTTACTGGTCGTATGTTTCATAACCGGGTTTTGCGCAAAACCTAGCGACAATTTTACGCTTTGCCGCTTTGTTATACCACTCGTATTCAACAATGACCCTTATTGACATACATTAAGGCTGAACTTTTGAATTTATCTTTTGCTCCACTACATATTTATAACAGGTACACGTGTCTTGTAGTTAAGTTTTAATGTTTGAAAGAGCTACGTACCAGTAGAGCAAGTTCCGAATTACTTGGGTCAGTTACGGATGGGTCAAAGTGGTATACCGGTTTCAGGTTTTTATGACTTCTCTCTGAAAATATTAATATTTCTCATGCAGCAAAAAATATCGCAACTCGTAAAAATTACGATGAAAATTCATTGCCTCTCCTGAAAAGTCGTAGCTTCAATAAAACATCACAGAGAACTAAGTTAATTGTGATAACTAGGAATAAATACAGGACGTATGATGCGCCTTTAAAAGATAAGATAAGATATATGTTGTTCAGGGTAGTTTACTACCCGATTTTAGTCTCTCGGACAAAAGCCACCCACACTGAATGATAGAGACTTTATTAGAACTTGGTAGCTGATTTGATGTTTTACCATCATTTCCTCCCAGCTCAAGTGAATTTTGTAAAACTAGAATTATTTATTACTAGTAGACGCCCGCAGCTTCGCTCGCGAGGAATTAGACATAACAATATGTTTCGTTTACACCTAGTAATATTATTATAGCGTATGTCACTCAGTGAAGATGCAGTTTTCTAATTGAGAAAGAATTTTTGAAATCGGCCCAGTAGTTTTTGTGTGAAAACACTACAAACAAATGTTTCCTCTTTATAATATTAGTATAGATTTGCGTATATATGCTTAACACAATATCCTTCGTGTCTACGTTTCTACCAAATGTTGTGGGAAGTTTCCCAGTTCTAGTTTTTTCAGTATCTAGTTAGATAATTGTTTTTCGCACTGCGCTTTTCGTTGTGCACTGCAGGAGCGCACTTGACCCGTGACCTCATTTAACCTGACACACTCGCGCCTCCGTCGCATAAAGGGCGGTTCCCACGGTGCATGATATTGCGGACGGCCGCGGATTTGTGCGTACGATGTACCAATGCGTACGATGTTCGCTAAGTACATGGTGGGGGTATAGTTAAGTGATCGCAGCGCTTGCCGTGGCAGAAATACGCAACAATCCGGGAAAGTAAAGTAAATTTGCACGGAGTTCGTAGTAAAAAAAATAATTAATATGCCTAATAATAGATGTTGTGTTGTGAACTGCAAAAATAACGGCACAAATAGTTTGTGTAAATTCTATACATGGTGATAACACGAGAATCATTGATCTGTAATAAATAAGTTGTAATTGTTAATTAAAGTAGGTACGTTACCTACCATAAAATACTATCTAGTCTGCGCGGAAAGAGAACCGTCGTGATCTTCAAGGGCTTCCATCAATATGAACAACTTTAACTAGAGTCTGTGCAGAAAGAGAACTGTCGAGTTCTCTTTCCGCACAGACTACAGTGTGTTTCATTACGTTTAAGGTACTAGAGTACTTACGTTTAAACTCGTTACATAGGGCGTTAATGTCACCGATGTTTGACGAATAATGTTAGCTCGTATTAAATAACTATTGCGTATTCTTTTCTTTCGTAGCTCTTCAACATTTCTTACATGTTGTGTTAAAATTATTTTTTTTCCTTTCAACACGGTAAAGTGTAAAACACATTTTACACTTTCAAAACCAGTTTTTATAATGATATCCAATATTTTATGCACTGTTTTAACAAATTCCTTTAAAAATACCACTTGTCGTCTTTTAATTTATCTTTATTTTACTATATTTACTAGAAATCAATAATATACAGATATGTCATTATTTGGCATAATCCCGGATAGTTGCACATGCTAGGTAGCGCTACTGTCGTGCAGATAGCGAATATGTCATCTGTCAAAGCGCAGGCAACTTTGTAGTGGTGTATCCGTCCGTGATAATCTGCAATCGTGGACGGTGGGAAGCCGCTTTAACACTCAGATAAAATATTAAACATATTTCATGTCTAAGTAAGATAAAGATTGTTGAAGGAAACTATAATAGTATTATTTGCACTGAAACTTCCGCTACTCTGCACTGCAGGAGCGCTCTTGACCCGCGACCTCATTTAACCTGACACACTCGCTTCCCTCGTAGCACACACCGTTGAGTGCATAAATATTATTTGTGAGAAACTAGATTATTGTTATTTACATCGCCTTACATTCTGAAGTGCAGAAAAACGCCATTCCCTCGCACACTTTGAATTACGTACTTATTTAATTTTTTTTTCTTTATGGATACAAGGTAGCAAACGAGCGTGCAGCACCACCCATCCGCTGCCACCCATCCGCTGCCGCCCATGACAACTGTGACTGACTTTGAACAAGACTCAATTAGGGACTGGGATGGTTACTCCAATTAGTTGAGAGAGTTGATTAGAACATGAGTTGGTCAGTTCGTTAGTAGGTATGAGAACTGGGGACTGTTAGTGATAGTTTGTCCTGTTAGTTGGTTAGTAATAGTCCAGTTAGTACTTGTTAGAAGGAGTCTTATACCTAAGTCAGTCACAGATGTGTTACTACCCTTGAGGACTAAGATGGTCGCCTCTAAAGAAGTGTAACCGGAAACCACACCTTTCCAACCGGACCATAATTCCGGGTTGGTTAAATCCGCATTGGAGCAGCGTGGTGGAGTATGCTCTAGACCTCCCGCAGCAGGAAACCCATGCCCAACAGGACGTCTATGGTATAGCTATCCTTGCACCGGTGCGTTCTTATAGGAGATCCCGGAGCCTCCCCAGATGGCTGACGAGGGGTTTTAGTAAGTAAAAATCTCACATACCGCAGCCTCTACCCCCCTGAGGCTGGGTATCTTTTGAAGATTTCCCCCCCGATACCAAAAAAAAAAAGGTATCGCAGTCGAACAAGCACTGCACCAATTATATTTACTGAACTGAATCCAGATTGCGCCATAAAAACTGCATTAGAATTCGGAGTAGGTACTAAGCAGAGAAGCGCAATTGAATCAATACGTGCACCGGTAATGGTGACCTGAATTTAGAATACCTTTATTTCTTTATTTATGTGAGCTTGTCACATTAAACTAGTTCAGGCAGGTTAATCAGGCAAGGTGGAAGGTACCAGACAGCGCGGAAGTACCGCGCGGTGTACCGACCAAGACAAGTTTATTATTTAGTTAGCCTTTCTTTGTCCCACTGTTGGGCTCGGGTCTCCTCTCAGATGGGAATGGTTAGGCCATAGTTCACCACGCTGACCAAGTGAGGATTGCCAGACTTCACATGCCTTCACGTGCAGGTTTCCTCACGATGACATTTAATTTCTTAAAACGTGAAAAGTCATTAGTACGTGCCGCTTGTATTTGAACATGGACCCCTCGAGTGAGAGGCGTGTTCGATAACCGTGGACCGGAAAACTCAAGTTTATTATTATTAAGTATTATATAACCAAAATGACTGTAATCTGAAACGTTTCAACAAGTCCAAAAATGCCACGGCAGCGCTCGAAAAATTCATACATCTATTTTCGTTGGTCGCGTCCGACGTTTTTTTGTGACCCGCACTCGTTCGGTTTTCACGTAAAACTTTTATAGTCCGCGGGAATTTTCGACGCGAATTGAAATTGAATTCCTCTGATTAAAAGCGATTCGTGTATGGCTGTCGTTTGTATAGTGTGATGGATATTCTAAACGACTGAATTTGTAAATAAACATTAGTACATCAACATTATGTCCACAATTTTTTTTACACAACTTAAAGCTGTATAAACGAACTAGCTTATTCCATTGTTGGTATACTGGTTCAGTAGGCTGTACCAGAGAAACACACGATTTTCCATAGTAAAGTGCAATGATCTATCAAGTATAGTGGTCTAATTTCGTTGATATTAAAATCTATAACAAGCCGTACTGACGCGAAACTAAGCTAAAGTGTGTGTGCCAACTTCAGTCAATTCATCAACAAAAGTGACACGTCAGCAACAACCGTACTTATTTAAATTGGCCAAAACAAGCTTATCATTCCATTCACAAACACATTTCTTAACCATAATCGTAACAAAGTGTTGTCGGCAAAAACGTCAGACTCAACAGGACGGTCCAAAGTCAACAAACGCGAACACGACAAAGTCAACAGGCATAAAGTCAACACCGCGGCGCGGCGCTCAGGTGAAATGAGATATGGAGCACCCTCATTCCGCTTTTCAGTAAATTATGACGTCTAATTATATATCCATTGTGAGTTTTGGCGGTGCATTTAATTTTGTTTGTGTACGTTTCGTATGGTGTTTGCCGTAAGCGATGAGAATTTACTCACCTTAAAAAGACATTAAAAATGGTTTAAACGTCCACTGTGAAAAAGCTGTGAGTAAGTTACATAAATAAGTATCCATCATCTATCCATCAGTCTTTTCAGTTCCATCTTTGTACCGACCTGTCCTAAACGAAGAGGTGGGCAGACGACATGAAGAAAACGGCGGAAAACCGCTGCATTCAGTCGGCGACACTTCCATTTCCCATCGTCTTCTTCAGATCATCTGTCCATCAGGTCGATGGCGGCCAGTAGGTATTCCGTTTTCCCCATGGGGTAAGTAACAACAACAAAGTAACTAAGTACTTACCTATAAAGTAAAAAGAAAACACGAGAGGGTTTTTGGGGTCTTGACTTTTTTCTATATAATTTCCTTAGTAAGTACGTATACAGAATTTAAAAAATCCTTTAGAAACCACGCGGGGCGCCGCTAGTCAGTTAAAATTTAGTGTACTACAGTGGAATTTAATATTTTTCTTAAACACACTTAATACAGAATTTAAAATATTCTTTAGCGACACCACGGGGCGTCACTAGTCAGTTAAAATTTAATGGTACTACAGCGGAATTTAATATTTTTCTCAAATATTTCGAGTCTCCGTTAACTTGAACCTCCCAGTAAATGTCATTTAATTTACACGAGAGCATTGAAGTGTGCTGATAATTTATCCGTCCCACCTGATTATATTCGGCTTTTTGTGAGTGAAATTAATTTTAAATCTCCCCTGTAATTGTCAGGTAATTAAGCAGACGCAATTTCTGTAATGAGAACGTTTTCGCAAATGGTGTCTTAAAAGCGTTCGTTTCGCCCGAATTCAATTACATGCCGTGATAATTATTTTTACGTGTAAAATATTTAATCGTTCCCAGATTAAATGTCAAGTGTAAACATTCAATTTGGTAAGAAGCTATTTAGTAATAAATTAATTCTTGCCAATTAGTGGTTCACATTTAACCTTCTTTTGGGTTAGGGTGAATATTAAGTACCAAGTTGATAGTGTTAATTCGTCGCCTGGACTAACTACTTCATCGCTAAATAAATACTTCGAGCAAAGTTATACAGCAATTGTGCGATGGCAGATGACATTTCAACATTTTTTTTCCAAAACCTTTCTCTAAAATGTCAAATAAGTCACTTAAATACCTAGCTTTAAAATATATATATCAAGAAAATGCTGTAGCTCTGAAAAAAATAATTTTGAATTTTGTGTAATAACCTTTAATTGTGACAGTCGAAATCGACTGCAAAAATATTAAACAGCGAATAAATGTCACAGATATTGACGAAACCCCGCTTCCGGACTTCATTTATTTTATATGTATAAAAAAAGCATATCTTAAACCTAACTTAACACTTACACAGGACTGAACCTACTAAATTAGTTTCACTATCGGCGGCAAGCAGGTGCGCGCAAGGAAATACGATTGTTGCACACAGAACTTGAAGTTGTTCAAGTTCTGTGTCCCAATCTTTAAAATTCTGTCTAAAGTGATTATGAGTAGTCCGAACGGCTTTCATATGATTTTTGCAGCGTAAAGTCCCAATCAATTTCTTCGGGGACTAACTTTAATTCAATAACGGTTCAGTGTAAGGGTGCAATAGAGCAAACACTTCTGGACTTCAATTAGTTAAAACTATGGCTCACCGGCCCCCAATGGGAACAATCGTATTTCCTTGCGCGCACCTGCTTGCCGCCGATAGTGAAACTAATTTAGTAGGTTCAGTCCTGTGTAGAGGTACAAAACGAATAGAGGAGGTGTTTTTAAAAGCTTTTATTTAACTTCACTCGTATGTAAGTAAGTAAGTATGTCCTGGAATCTTGCAATCAATATTTCACCCACTTCCACTGAAGCTATCGAGCTGAAATTTGGCACACATATTTGGTTCCGATGACAATGCATGAAAATAAAATAAAAGTTTTAAAAAGTTATAAAAAAAAAAAATTTTAACGGTATAATTTTATTATGATCCATAGAAAATAAAAAATGGCTCAATGAAGAAAGTTTCCAGTATACTTATCGTTTTTCGAAGTAGTCTCCGTTCCTCTTTATACATCTTCGCATTCGATGGAACCACTGAGAAAAGCAGTGAGCCTATTCTTTTTAGGGGTCTCTTCTATGGCATTTTCGTACGCAATCACCGCATCTTCAGGGATCGTAAAACGAATACCTCGAAGATAAGTTCGTTCTTGGGAACAAATGAAAGTCGCAGGGCGCCAGGTCAGGACTATATGGCGGATGACTCATTATCTCGACAGCTGCCATAGTTAAACATTGAATTGTTCGTTTTCAGGAAGCGTTGTCGTGGTGAAGGGTTTCTGCTGACGAACATTCTCCAAGACAGGCAAACAACAATTAACATACCAGTCTAGACTTCTTCCTTTCTTTACTTTAGATGGCCGATCCTCAAATGGAAACACCCGCTGAGCAGATTGACTGCTTATTGAAGTCTATCATAGTTTTACTGTTGATTATGAACACAACGTAATAAATCATGACCGATGAAAATGTTCTCGCGTAAAATTCATTTTGAGTTGTAACAAGACTTTTAGAATGGCCGCCAATTTACAAAAACAAATGACAAACGAATGCAATATATCACATTAGGTAACCAATGAGGTATTGTGTATTATATGATCGAAATTTAAAAGAAGTTTTTCATTGGCAATGTTTCTAACTGGCCAGCTTTAACCTAGGTACTTACAGTTCTGTGCCGTAATATACCATGTTATTTTAAGCAGTTGTGTATTTAAAATAGGTAGGTACCTATTAGTTAGGAAAACTTGTTACAGAATGAGTAATGAACAACTTTCAAGAATAGAATCTAGTTGGTTGAAAAAAATAAAACTGCAAGTTTGTAAAAACTGTATAACAAAGTTGAAAGAAAAACATAAGAAAATAAATTTCTTTCAGTAAGAATTAAAGTAGACGCTCTTCCTAACTCTATGTAAATATGAAGAAAACTAACTTACAAAGGAAGGATTAAATTTTCTTAGTGGATAAAAGCTGCTTTAGCTGCGAACGTGATATCATATTTAACTCCAGTTGTCGCCAGCACTTGAAGTAGGTAAGGTAAAGAGATTTTTTAAAATTACCTAGTTTTTTCTCAGATGAAAGAAAATTGTTTTTTTATATTGAGACGTGACATCTACCTTCCTACAGGATCATGAGTACACTAGTATTTTAAGTCATAGAAATAGCAAACGAGCATGCTTTTATCACATTGCAGTTGGTCTAGTGGTCGCAAAGCGCGACTGCTAAGCTATAGGGCCTAGGTTCTGTGATATACTCGTATATTGTGGGTACATACGAGTACCTATCACAATTATGTAGATAGGTGAGCAATTTTTTATTTTATGTTATCACTTGCAATATTCGCCAAGTAACGGTCAGCTGTTTTTCATTGTGCTTCCCCAAAATACTCCCTCAGGACTATCAAAAGGTACTTGTTAAGAACTTAACAGGTTCGGTCCGCGGGTAGGATAACAATAAGGTTTGTCTAACTTGAAATGCCCTAGCAACTCGGAGTCTGGATTAGTGCCCGGTTTTTCAAGTTTGTCCATTCAAAACCTTGTACAAGAAAATCAATAGTCGATGGTTAAAAAGCGCAGACAAATTGGAATACGGTCAAGCTTGACACGCAAATAACAATTAGCGGAGCGCGCTGCGGGCGCACGGTAACTAACCGCGCAGTTTTATTTGATCGCATCTGTACGCTTCGCCGGCGCCCCCAGGTAAACTTCAAAGCAATTGTATATTAATTAATCTATTAGGTATTCACCACAACCCTTTATTTGTCCCACTGGTTGGGCATGGATCTCCACAGAATGGGAGTGATTAGGCCTTAGTCCACCAAGCTGACCAAGAGCGGTTTTGTTGACTTCACATGCCTTCGAGAACATTATGAAGAACTCTCAGGCATGCAGGTTTCCTCACGATGTGTCCTTCACCGCTATAACAAGTGACATTTAATTTCTTAAATCACACATAACTTAGCAAAGTCATTGGTGCGTGCCGCTGGGGTTTCAACCCGGACCGCTCGAGTGAAAGGCGAGTTCGATAGCCACTGGGCTATCACCGCTGTTATATGGTATATTACATTTAAATTAATCTTTTATTAACCTTTTCGTTTTTTCAATTCATGTTAATTAATACCTGCGTAAATAATGCGATACGGATACAAATATCGGATCGGGAAAATTATACATGAATGGACCGGGCTTCAAGCAGGACCAAAGCCACAAATAAACTAATGGTATTCGTTGTTGAATTTTTTTATTATTTATTTAACACCTAATGTTTATATTTGCTTTCCCTTTAATGTTTATTTTTCAAGGTCCGTGATTAATGGTATTCGGTATTATTCTGGTATTATTAGAATTAGTTCGTACTGATCAGTACAGTTGAATGGTTAACCATACCATACATACCTTCTTCCTTTACCTTTAATTCGCGCCTTTCTGAGTCATAGCCCAATTCTGTCGCAGTTGTAATGGACTGTAGCAGACGAGTGGTGCTGTATGTTCGTTTGTTATGTTATATCTACAAAAAAGCTGCAACTGTATGCATTCCCGCCGCCAGAATTAAGCGTGACGGGGAATAACGATCACCCGACCAAACCGAGCTCTACGCCCGACTGTGGGCCCGTGTGAAGCCACACGTAGTTTTATTTGCACACGACGTACCGATGTGCTCTACCATGGTTCTACCTCAAACCAATAACAGTAGAGCAGTGTTTTTCTTTTCATGTTATCAAATTGCCTTTTTTTTTTTTTTTTGTTTAACGAGTGGGAAACCTTGAAAAAGGTACCCGGACGTCGTGGGAGCGACGCCGGGTTATGTGGGACTTTCACCCACTAAAACCCACTCGGTGGCCTACTCCGGCGCTACAGGAGGGCTCCGGGATCTCTTGTAGAACGCGCCGGTGCCCTCCAGCGCTGCGCCCAAGACGGGCTCTTCCCGGTTTCACAACGCTGTGCAGCCACAAACAGCGTCGTCTTTCCCGGGGTCACATCGATGGACGGTTCGAGCTCCCCCTCTCACCGCCCGCAACCCCAGAAGTCCCCTTTTAGTCGCCTTTTACGACAGGCAGGGGCTACCGTAGCACTATTCTGGTCCCGAGCTACAGGGACGGCGGCGGTGGACGTTAGCTACGCCCGCCGCGGCGGCTTCTTCTCCGAGTGGGATCAGCTCGCTCTCTGGCTCGTTCAGCATCCTCCTTCGCAAACATAACGGCGTCGCAGAAGACAAGAACGCTGCGCCATGCTTCCGCGCAATGCGTCATTGATTGTATGACCGCCTCCGGGGATAGGTCATGTCCAACTTTTTGGACGAGGATCCGCCGCTCTGACTCCCACGCAGGGCAGAGTTCGAGCGTGTGCTGCGCGGTGTCCTCGTCGCTCCCGCAGTGGTAGCACTGTGCTGTCTCTTCTCTGCCTATCCTGTTCAGATACTCACCGAAGCAGCCATGTCCGGTAAGTATCTGAGTGAGGTGGTAGGTGACACGTCCGTCGCACTTGAGAAAGGCCTCGAAGCTAGGCAGGACAGCTCTGATTACCCGCTGGCGTATGGCCCGGGGTTCCTGCAAACGCTCACTCCAGCGCTGTAGAGCGCTTTGTCTGGCACTTCGCCTGAGCACTTCAACCGACTCATCGGGTTCAGCCATCTGACGGAGGATGCGGATCTTACGAAAGAGCTCTGCGTCCATATCCGCCAGAATGTCCAAGGGCGGGAACCGCGCCAGGACAGTAGCCGCCTCAAACGAGATAGTTCTGTAACCGCGGGCGACTCGTATCGCGATCGCCCGCTGCGCAGCGTTGAGTTTTGCTGCTCGGCGCCGGCTACCCGATAGTCTATCCGACCATACGGGTGCGCCATAGAGCGCAATAGAGCGCACAACGCCTGCGTAGAGGCGGCGGACTTCTTCCCTTGGTCCCCCTAGATTTGGCAGGAGTCTGTGCATTGCACCCGCTACCTTGTGAATCCGGGGGATGAGACGGCTGAAATGCTCGTCAAAGCTCCAGCGACTGTCCAGCACTAGCCCCAGATACCTCATATGTCGGCCAATTTGTACGTTCATATCACCTATACGTACAGACATGCAGGGTGGTTCATGGCTTTTCCGGAGGCCGTGAAACCAAAGTGCCTCAGTTTTTTGTGGCGCTATTTGAAGCCCTAGTGAGCAGATCGCAGCAATAACGCGTGCGACCCCTAGCTCTGCCAACCTTGTCGTCCTTAGGAATGCTTCCCCCTCGGTCAATACTAGGGTATCATCGGCGTAACAAATTATGTTAACTTCCGGCGGGAGCACTGTCCGGAGAACTGTATCGTAAGCGAGGTTCCACAGCAAAGGACCCAAAACAGACCCCTGTGGAACCCCGCGTACGACGCTCTTTTCCTGTGTGCTTGCATACCGCCCAGTGTAGCCGACGCTTCTTTCTGACAGGTAAACCTTCAGGACATTCCTCAGGTAACAAGGCACTTGGTGGTATGCGAGCGCTTCATCGATCACATTCCAGGGAATAGAGTTAAAAGCGTTGACAATGTCAAGGCTAACTGCCAAGACAACTCTTCCCCTAGAAACGGCATGCTCAGAAAGCGCTCGGACCCATAAAATGGCATCCACGGTCGAGCGCTGCCGCCTAAAACCGTACTGGTGCTCAGACAGATCTGGACCTCTGTTGGCAAGATGATCGTTAATGCGCTTGGCGATGATACGCTCAAAGAGCTTGCCTACCTCGTCCAACAGGCAAATTGGCCGGTAGGCTGATGGCGAATCCGTTGGCCTACCTGGTTTGTGCAGAAGCACCAGTTTGGCTTTCTTCCAGTCTGCCGGATAACAGCCTAGGCGAAGACAGTTGGTAAGCAATCTCTGTAGCCTGTCTCCTAGGATGGAGAGAGCAATAACCCAAGCCCGACCTGGGACCCCGTCAGGCCCAGGGGCGGTGTTGCGTGCAGCCATGCGCTTCACTGCCCATTGAAGCTCTGCATCAGTGACTGACAGCTCGTCTGACCAGTCAGTAGGAGACACCGGTATTGTCCGTAGATCCGGATCCTCTGCAATTCTGGGGAACAGTGTGTTTATGATCGTGGTCACTAAGCCAGGATCAAGAGTCTCTGTAAGTGGTGGAACCCAGGGACGTAACTTACTTAAAACCATTTTATAGGGACGTCCCCAGGGATCATTATCTAGTCCCTTGAGGAGGTCATTCCAGCTTCTTGTTTTACTTTCAGCAATGGCGTGTTGCAGTGTCATAGTTGCTGAACGGTATTCTGTGTATTTTTGTTCTTTTTCCTCGGCTGTTGAACTTCTACGCCTTCGCGCACGAGTGTATCTGCGCCGGGAGCTCAGGCAAGCAACTCGCAGCTGGGCGATCCTCTCCGACCACCAGTATGCTGGACCCTTCCTAGATGGTTTTACGCGTGGCATTGCTGTGTCGCAGATGGCCACCATATCTTCGCAAAGGCGGAAAGCTGTTGCCTCTGGACTTTCATCTTCAGAGGAGGATCTAGACCAGTCTGCTACGTGGGCCGCAGCAATTAGCATATCCTTGCCTAGACGCTTTAGTGCCCAACGTCGCGGAAGGACCTCAACACGGCGGGCGGTCTGGATATGGGGGACCACGTTGATGACGATGTGACGGTGGTCAGAAAGTGTGACCAATTCCTCAGCTACTCTCCACCCGGTTACTAGGCGCTCGGCAGTGGAAGTCGCCCATGAGAGATCCACGATTGACTCCCCTTGCCAACGAACACACGTACTAACTGAACCCGTGTTTAATAGCCGTAAGTCAATGCCGGCCGACCACTCCAGAACTGCTTTGCCCCTACCAGTTTCTCGGTTATTACCCCATACCTTGGAGTGAGCATTGAAGTCGCCAAGCACGAAGACCGGCCGTGGAAGGCACCTGTACACGCAACTAGTAATTCGATCCAAATAAGCTTCGAATATCGCTAGGCTACAGTTAGGCGTAATGTAGCAACCTATGACCGCCAATGGGCCCCACTCAACTGCTACCAAGCCCTGCTCCGAATAGAGTTTGTTGCAAGGCGGATCTCCACTTTGACCGCCCCAGTAAACTGCAACAGAACCTGCGGTGTCCCCAAACCAACGAGGATGTTCAGGGATGCAGTAGGGTTCCGCTACTACTGCCAGTGAGACTGAACACTCTGAAATAGACTGCAGTAATAAGTCCTGTGCAGCTCTACAGTGGTTCAAGTTGCATTGCATCAGCTTCAATGATGGAGTCCTATGCATTACCGACTTCCATTGTTTCCTCTGTTGTGTGATGGGACGAAGCACTAGCTGTTGCTTGCGCAGGCCCATCCACACGTTTCGAGCTGGTTACTGTGCTCGCCTTCTCGTGATCTCCGGGGCCTCTTTTGGTTTTTGGAGGCTTACAGCGCTTACTACCGATACGGTGGTCTGATGGTCGACCGTATTCTGCACACAGGACACACTTTGGTGTTTGCGCTTGACATTCTCTAGCCTTATGACCGGGATCGCCACAGACGTAACACAATGAACTCCTGTCCTTGGTGCTGGTACATTGATGTCTTGCATGTCCGTTTTCATGGCAACGGAAGCATTGTAATGGCCGTGCAGTCAGCACTTCCACTCTTGCTGACACCCATCCTACCTTGACTCGCTTTTCGGTAGCCAGCCAGCGGATAGCGGTGAGGGGACATCGTACCCAGGCTGTTCCTAGTTTCATAGGCCACCTGCGGATTTCTCCTACTTTGACATTGTGCATGTCGCATCCGCAGGCTTCGGCAATGGCTTTGGCTACATCACCTTGAGTAACGGAGTCGTCCAGGTCCATTACCCTTGCCTCACCCGTTTTAATGGGCCGTGCCACCTTAACGCCCATTTCAACAAACACCTCCTGCAGCTTATTAGCGAGAGCGTTTGCCTTATTGGCGCAATCTTCCCCGGCCACTTCTAGCAGCAGACCGCCGTTCAGGGCCTTCTTTTGTCTGACACCTTCAATCCCTAGGTCAGACAGAACAATCTTTTCTTTTGCCGCCGCCATTGCCTGGGCGTATGTGGTTGTAGATTCTTCAGGCACTGTGATTGTGACAGCCTCTGTTTTTGGAACCCTCGGCAGCCTCTTACTTTTCTTTTTTTTGGCACCTTTGGTTGACTTCGTACGGGCAACCTGCACTTGCTGGACGTTAAGTGCTATTCGTTCCGATGCCTGGCTTTGTTGTACTGCAGGCCGTCTTTGACTGACACTCCTTGTGAAAGTTCGGGTTTTAGCCCTTCCCTTTCGTCTGGTAACAGTGCTCCAGCTTTCCTCAAGTTCATCTCGTGGTATCTGTGCTGACTTCACAGCTGGAAGCCCCTGCACTACTTTTGGTCGTTTGTCTGGTGTGGGCTGCAGAACCGCAGAGGAACGCGTCGCGGGTAGTACCTTTTGTCCCAGAGGAGGCCTTATTGCTCTGTCTGGGAAGAGCTCCGCTTTGAACGCAGCTAATTTCTTATCCAGCAATTCTTCCACCTTGTGCGTTATTTTGTCGGTATCTTCATTGGAGATATTAGGCGAAACTCTGGCGTGTTCTTGAACTCTCATATCTCCTACATTGTGACCGCGAAGCTTACTTACCTCATCAGTCAGTGCTTCTACTTTCCCTCTGAGCTCTGAAAGCTGCGTTCGAAGCAGCGCATTCTCCTGTTCCAGATGCTTATCAGAATTCCGCTTCACTACTACCGTTGCTGCTGCTTGAACCTGCCGTATTGCCAATTTTAAGGTCTGCACCATGTCACCCTTTAGGTTCCGCGGTTTGTCCGCTACCTTCTCAATGATTTCGAGGTTCTCCATAATTTGAGAACCAAGTTCATCAATTGGTTGCTCTTCCATCTCCTTTCCAAGCTCTTCGGTACTTGGCAGAATTGTCTTGGAGCGCGTTCTTTTCACAGGCGCCGATGGTAGCAGAAAGCCTTCTTCATTCCTTTGAGGTTTAGTCTATTGCCTAGCGGTCGCAAACGGGACGTTGTATTATTGGTTTTTAAACCTTAAAATCCATAGTACATAGAAAAGATTGAATTTTGTCAGTTAACTTTATCTTGTTACATATGATAAACGTCGAATAAGACTGAAGTGAAAGGGCATGCCAGTTTGTTAATCCTGTACAATATTTTGACATAAAAGTGATAATTTTCACGATTACATCGAAATAATCCTCTTTATTTATTCCGATTTATCATTGCAAGCGTCAATTTGAAACATAAAAATGCGATTAATGCGTTCTCTTTTAATCCAAAATCCCAATGTACACAAGTGAACCATGAAAAGCAAATAAGGGCACTTAAAGCGCCTCTGCCAGATGAGACGGAATCGATACCCACCTTTGCTTTCCACGCATTTGCGATGCTTTCAGATGTACTAAAAACTAAAGTAAGCTTAAATATTGGAAAAGGATAAGAAATGTGACAATAGTCCGTCTTAGCTCCATCCAGAAATTGAATCTATGGAGTCCAATGATTTTCACCAAGCCAGCCGGGTTAATTAAATTAAATAGGTATTTATTTATTTATTCATTTATTGAACACTAACATAATACACACAATTGCACTTTATATCTATCTTTCACATCACACCTTCTAATACCATAACAGTTACAGGTGTAGACAACATTCTAACGATAAAGTAAGCTTTAAACTATAACAAAATTGTACCTAAACCTAATTGAAATTAAAATATATTAGCAGAAACCTTTCTACCCTAGACTGATACATGTAGAATGCGTAAATGAATTTTCCAGCAAAAATAAAGATCACCCAGACCGTTTCGTCCAGTTGATGTGGGTGAAGCTTTAGGTGAGTGGTAGAGCGATGGTAGAATGTAGAAATCTCGTCTTAAAATTACTGAAAATGTAGAATTCAGTTTCTGAACATTCACCATAATAAAACCGGTAGAACACGGTGATTGAAGCCATGTTCCTACGTAAACTGGGTTAACTAGCCTTACCAGCGTTTCCTTATAGGTAAGCGCTTTCAGACATAAAACTCGGCTGTGTACATACTTAACTGCTTAATACATACAAATACAAACGGGTACCTCTATATAGTCTCCAAGTAATATCACGCGCGTAATCTCGCCCTACACCTTTATTACCCCAACTTCTAATTTACGGCCAGTCTCCACTGCACTGGCAAGGTATTACGATGTCCCCACTTGTAATCTTTAATGGGCTAAGTTTGGTATACTTATCAACGCGATGCACCACAGTTTAAATTCAATTTAATAATCTTGATGGTTATCGCTTTTCAACCGTAAAGCTATGACGATGAAATTAAATAAACACGTTTATTAAAGTATGAAAAGCTATAAGGACACCATGTTTGTTCAAGCATCAAAATAGAAAACGAACATGTACCCTACTCAATTCTTATACTGTAACTTCTGTAATGTTCACAAAATTTTTAAAAAATAAAAAGAAAATAGTTTTATGTGGAGATTTTAATATTAATATGTTAAAAAATGATAAATATGCAAGAGAATTCGAGCTTCTTCTACTATCATTTAATTTAAAAATTGAAATAAGAGAACCAACACGTTTTGCCAACAATACTTGCATTGACAACTTTGTTCATAACCTTAAAGGTTGTAAAGGCAAAGTTATAGAACTAGCCTTATCAGACCATACAGCCCAGACTTTGAAATGTCCTGTAAAAAAATCGTGTAATATAAAATGCTGGTTTACCTACAAACGAGATTACTCAACAGAAAATAGACAAAAATTTCTAAGCTACCTTAAACAGTTAAGTTTTCAGGATGCTTATAATGAGAAAAATCCTAACACTGCTTTTGATATTTTCTATGATTGGTTTCGACTGTTGTATGATCTTTGTTTTCCTCAAATGAAAATAAAAATAAATAGTGATGTTAAACCAAAATGGATCTCAAAGGGCATAAAAATCTGTAGTAAGCGTAAGCGCGAATTATTGTGGAAATATAGAACTTGTCCTAATAGTGAAAATAAAAATAAATTTGACATTTACAGCAAACGTTTTAAGAAAATAATAAAATTGACAAAAAAAGCAAAAAACAATCATCTAATCAACACATCTAAAAATAAATCTAAAGCAATGTGGTCTATTATTAATCAATCAAAAAAACAATTTCCACAATTAGGTGTTCCATCGTTAAAAATCAATGGGAAAATAGTTGAAGAACCTAAAGAAGTTGTTAATATATTTAATGACTATTTTATTAATGTTGCTAACAGTAATATTAATAAACCTTTGAACACTAGCACAAAATTGAAATACCAAAACACAAACTCTATTTTTATCACTCCAATAATAAACCACGACATTGAAAATATTATAAAAGTGCTAAAAAATACTGAAAGTTCTGGATATGATGGCATTGTAACAAAAATTGTAAAGGACTCATCCACTATAATCTCACCCATTCTATGCCATTTAATTAATCAATGCTTACAGTGTGGCATTTTTCCTGATAAGTTAAAAACAGCAGTTATAAAACCGTTACATAAAAAGGACGATGCATCTAATATAAACAATTATAGACCGGTTGCACTACTTCCTATATTCTCAAAGATTTTTGAAAAAGTAATTTTCGATTGTTTATATTCTTTTCTGGAAGCCAAGGAAGTACTGGCCCCTCAACAATTTGGGTTTAGGAAAAATAAATCCATTAACGTTGCAATCTATAACTTGTTAGAAAAAGTAATGTTAAACATAGACAAAAGAATACCTACCGTTACATTGTATATGGACCTTACAAAAGCTTTTGATCATGTGGATCACAAAATTTTATTATATAAAATATATAACTACGGTATTAGAGGAAACGCCCATGATCTTATAAAATCATATCTAACAAACAGGAAACAATTTACCCAAATAAGTTCAATATGTAAAAATACGAAATGTAGAGTAACCTATGAATCTGACCTTAAGAAAATTACATTCGGTGTCCCTCAAGGAAGCGTATTAGGGCCTTTATTATTCATAATGTACATCAACGATTTACCTTTAGTAACTGAAAATCATATAACGCTATTCGCTGATGACAGTACCGTGCTATTTAGTAATTTAAGTTTCAACCAATTGCAATCTGACATTAATTTCTCTTTGACACAAATAATTGACTGGCTCAATAACAATAATTTAAAAATAAATCTTGACAAAACAAAAATCATGAATTTTAGACAACGAAAACTTGACATATCACAACTTGACATTAACTATTTGGGACATAAAGTAGACGAAACAGAAGTGACAAAATTTTTAGGACTTTACATAGATTACAATATGAAATGGACATCTCACATTGACTTTGTCTGCAAGAAATTGAGTAGGCTTTCATACGCTCTTCGGGAATTGAGTAAGACGGTTAACCAAAAGACACTGCTCACCGCATATCACGGCTGTGTTGCTTCAGTCCTAAGATACGGGGTAATATTTTGGGGGAACTCCACTAATAAAGAACTAGTATTTAAAGCGCAAAAAAAATGCTTAAGATCCATATGCAATCTAAGACAAAGAGATTCATGCAAACCATTTTTTAAAAACCTAAAAATACATACATTACCGAGCCTATATATATTAGAGTGTTGTTTATTTATAAAATACAATATTGGACTATTTAAATATTGCACAAATCCGAGAAGAAAGGACAAACTACAAATAGTTGCATGCAAAACGCACCTTTGCAGTCAAAGTGTTGTTGGCAAAGCACCCACAATTTTTAATAAGCTACCGAAGTGCATACGGGCCACTAATGACACTAAATTATTTAAAAAGAGACTTAATGAATTTTTAATTAACAAATGTTATTATAGCTTAAATGAATTTTTAATTGATAAATTTGATGAAAATATATTTTAATTTTTGACATAATGTATAATTTATAGTAACGCTCTCACTGTCGATCTCTCTACGAACGCAATATTTTGATATTAATAATAATAGTAATATAATAATATGATATATGTATAAATAGTAAGTATAATCTGCATGCCTAGATGGGTAAAGATAAGAGCTCATTTGTAAATTTTACTAAGACCTAATTGTACCTTATCTTGCAATAAAGACATTTGATTTGATTTGATTTGATTTGATTTGAACTTGACAATGTCACCCATCTATAACAAACCTTGAATAGAACATGGAGAACATTATTTGTAAAAGAAACTGGGTAGGGTGTTTAGTCTGCCAATTCGCACTAAGTCAGCGTGGTATAGTCAGTCAAGTTTGTAAGGGATGTTAATAATTTGTTGGTTATTCGATATTCGTGAGGTAGGTACCTCTAAAGACGATTCAAGGAAAAAAGGACTGTTAAAAAGTGTTAATCCAGTTAGTTTTCATTGAATTAAAAAGGATAGATATATTATATGCGCTCTGAAAGTGACACACTAATCAAAACATCCTTGATAAGGATTACAGTGAACATAAGAGTGCAAAAAGATCCATCAATGGATCTTGTCAATGGATTTAAGTGGATCGAGTGTCTTACAGATTGTTATGTTTTTCTTGACAAATCGATAGTGTCTGCTATTACAACACTACATGCGTTGTAAGTATCACTAAACTGTTTTCTGAATTCAGCAAGCGTTCAGTACATGCGGGACCGATGCAATTAAAACTGGGGTCGAAGATTGATGTCTTAATTCATCTAATGGTGTCCTGCTATGGGTCGGGACCACAATTTATAGTAGATAGAATATCTGGATTTGGTAATCATTACACGTAGTATGATTGTGATTACCACGATTACTTGTGTGCATTGAAAACGTTATAAACGCGATATACAGATTACATCAGCATTTATGCACTAGTCGACTTTTTGTATTCATTGTTCCCTGACCTAACGCACAAATTTACCTAACAAACTCATAACGTCGCGATAGTCTCGAAATTGACAAATTCGCAGCAAAAACTCGTAGTGTGTAATCGACCTTAATTACGAGTCTTCTTATCTTCTACTAAACTTCCGCAACTATTTCTACATACTTAGCAGAAGCGCCAATAGTCCTGTCCTAATCTTCATCGTCAATCTTAGGCGGACGACTGATTTAAGGGCGGTCGGTTTGGATGGCCAACCAGTAGTGGCAACATTTCAGGAGCGCCTCCATGGTTTGAAGGACAAGTCAGGCAAGCAAAGTAAAACAATTGTTGAGCCTTGTCAAGGACCGGGTGGCTTAAGAGCATTCGACACTGGATTGGCCACTAACCACTTTAAAAATATGCATTGGAGCAGCGTGGTGGAGTATGCTCTAGACCCGTCACAGCTGTGGCTGTGGAAGAGATCCGTGCCAACAGTAGTACGCCATTAAGCCATCACAAAATGTTGGGAAACCATAGTAACAAGAAGATCATTAAATGGTTTTTCAAAGACAAATAAGTAAAATCTATTTAATCTTCCAGAAAATTTGGTACAAACCAAAATTCGGCCCAAAACCCGTCCAGGTATTTGGCGATCAATTATCCTTCTGCGGATAAATATTCAGAATTTTATTCCGCATGAAATACGAAAATAATCTGTTCAAAATTTAAATAGAACCTTACTATGGCAACATAAGAGTTATATTCGTTTGAAAAGACAGATTTTCACTTATAAGGACTCCGCAGCCCGACTTAGCGGGTAATCTGAGAGCGCGTTTCAAATGAAAATTTCATACCCTACAATATTCTCAAGTTGCAGGCAGGCGTATGAGGCTCAAGATAATCCTATTTACTCCAGAAAATATATGATATGCAGACGTTCCGAATCCCATAACTTACTTTTAATTTATTTAGTTTCTAACAATTTGACAACTCTTCAGTATTATATAAATACAGGAATCATTAATTTCCATGACAAAAGTGAATTGTATGTTATTACCGTTAAAAAAATATTTTTTATGGATTTGAGATTGCAGCTTGCAAACAAGCTTGCAGCACCACTCATACACTGCCGCGCATCACCACCACGCACCATCAGGTGGCCCGTATGTCTGTTTGTCCGTCTATATTATAAAAAAATTAAAAAAATGTGACTGACTTTGTACAATTTTCAAAAATGGACTGGTTAGTCCAGTTAGCTGAGAGAATTAGTCCGAACATAAGTTTATTATTTTCTTCTATTACCAAGAATAAACCTTCAACATTACACAACAATTTAACCAAAGCCAGTTGACAAAACATTCCAACCAATAAATTATACACAACTAGCTTTTACCCGCGGCTCCGCCCGCGTGGTCAAAGGGAATTAACAATGAGTTGTTTAACATACATGACACATTTGTGGTGGATGAATAGTGACAGTTCCACAATTAAAAGATACTTAGAGGAACCTGGGGTAATGCTGACCGCAGATAAAGTGTACGTAAACTGACTTAATGGAGCAAATAAAAAAACATCGATATCTTCAAATGGGGATGTTTTACCGAGGTAAAAAGTAGCCTACGTCACTCTCCACCCTCCTCACTATCACCACACACAAAAACCATACCATTTAATAGCTTCGTTGCGACGTGAAAGCCGGACAAACAAACAAATAAACAAACAAACACACTTTCACATTTATAATATTAGTATGGATGGATATGGATACCCGGAACCTATACGGGCTCAATGATATTAGGTATAGAAGGTGCTTGTATTGTTTCTATCTATTCAAGCCTATTTATATTGGAGCTCGGATACCGTGCTTCGGATTTCCCGAAGGACTGCACTGATAGGCGGTTGAAGGCTCGTTCGGTATAGAATTTCCTTTTAGGGGCTTATAGAGACGGTATTTCCAGTACCATCGGTATTTACGGTTGTTTATTTATTATCGTCTACAATGCTGTCTCGACGAGGTCTAAAGCTTTTGCCTTAAGGCTTAAGAGTGTAGTTCAATTTATATTTTTTTAAATTATATTTCAAAATTAACAATATTGAAAGGTATTTTGCTATTTTCTTACTGACTCTAGCCCTTGATTATTATAGATGCATTGTGTATAGATGCATTGTGTATATATTATATTCCGGTATCACCCCATTTAAGTAACATTTTCCTACAATTTTGTGCAAACATTTGAACGCTTTTTGATTTATGGATATGTTTAAGAATTATAGGCCATAAGATCAATTACTACTACAGTTTAAACCATGCAAAACAGTTTTATATACAGTCGCAAATTATTTCTTAAGACGACCTTTAAACTGCGTGGATCCAGTCTGCCAGTATCCATCAATTTAGCCATCTTTTGGCCTTTTAAAGTTCACCGCTGGACATAGAAAGTCTTTTAAGTTTCTCACCGTCTTTTTCAGATGATTTAATTAAACCACTAAACTTAGGACGGACCTCTTGTAGCAGAGCGTGTAAAATGTTTTTCTCAGAAGCGAGAGAGGAACGAAATGAGCTCCTTTTGCTTGTTTGTGATTGCGCATAAGGAGGCTGCGGAGCAGGCAAAAGAGACAAATGCCCACGGACCCGCTTCGCAAAATGAGACCAGGGATAAGAAGGCGGCTATGAGTGCCTCTTCCCTTCTCCATAAATATTTGAAGGAGCCAAGGTGCGCGATGAGGCGCCACGGTAGTAATGCGTCAGCGATCCCGTGGCATCTCTTAACAACGCTGAGGGTGCCGCTAGATTTTAGTGGGTAAACTGATGATATCACCGAGTCGGGATGCGTAATTGCAACTCCTAGCTATAAAAAAATCACGGGTGTACTCGCTGCGACCCATAGACGTCCCACTGCTGGGCACGGGTCTCCCCCACAGACACTGCTGCGGGAGGTCTAGAGCATACTCCACCACGCTGCTCCAATGCGGATTGGTGGAGGGGTTAATGGCCAACCCAGTGTCTAATGTTCTTAAGCCACCCGAAGGTCTTCGACAAGGCTTATCGACTTTTTCCACCATTGAAAACAACCGGGACCGACGGCTTTACGTGCCCTCCGAAGCACGGTAGCGTCCATGAAATTTTGCCAATAGCGGTCACCCATCCACAAACCGACCGTGCCCGTCGTTGCTTAACTCTTTCGATCACATTGAATGGACGAGAGCCATTGGGCTATGGACGCTACGGGTGTACTACTCCAAATGAACCTGTACGAGTAGGTACTCCATTTTCCGAGTCCTGTACTCAAAGACTGCCCATAGTAAGTATGTATAAGAAGATAGTAAATACTATTCTTCGTTCCTATCATTATCCTGGAGACGTCTCAATAAACGTAGTTACCGATAGATAATCGGCAAAGCCGGCGACAGGCCAGATGCAATTCCGATGCGCTTTGAGGACCGCGTATCGAAAATTTAATATAGAGATACTCAGTGACGATAGCGATACCGATAGATACGACTTGAGTTATCTCGTTCTAGCTTCCGTTGCAATTTGTCGTCGATTGCGAATAGCATCAGTGGAGACGAGCCGAGCAACATTTCCTTTATATCGAATTCAAATGACGCTGAAAAGATTTAAAACGAGATATCGTTCGACGTATCTGGGTCCGCAGAAATGCGAATAATAATTAAGATATCAAAAAACCGACTTCAAAACTAAGAAGTAAGAAATAAAAGTTAATTCGCAGAGCACAGCAAAGGTTGCACACCCTTCCACAGCCTCAGGTCGAGAGCATACTCCATCACACTCCAATGCGGATAATAGTCTGGCCGACTTTTATATTGATTTGAAATATACTGGAGGTCTAACTAAAATGCAATGAATCTTCTATTATGTTTTTAATTTTTAGTTTTGATGTCGATTTTTTGTCAACATAAGTTAATAATTTTTTCATAGTCGATTAAAAAATTTATTATTCGTTTATTTCTATTTAATTTGGAAAATTCTAATTCCAATCTCATACTAATTTGGAATAATTGGAATTGTTTAATTACTACACTAAAAAAATAGGTACAATACTGCGCCAGGTGGACGTTATGCAGGTTCTTATTTAACACCTGTTTACTCTTTTCAAGAAATGAATGCGTCCTGAAACACGCTTGTCATGGAGTATGTTATACATAGATAAGCATCTTCGAGAGCTGGTTTCCATCACCGCATCCAATTACCCGATAGCGCCCGACCACATGGCCGCTTGAAATATGAAACGACACCTATATAATGGGTTTATCATCACACTGATATTTATACGAGTCCTTATTTTTCATACCCTTCTGTAATTGTTATTGGTACTTTTATGTTATAGGTGTACGAACGTAGTAAATGAGAAATGTTGGCATCATAAAAGATCCCGTGTAGTTACATAATTCAATAGGTTTTGATTTGATTTCTGGATTTCTATTATATTTTCCGTCGTCAATTTTCCGTTTCCACAGCTAATCTATATATATAAAAGGAGAAGGTGACTGACTGACTGACTGACTGACTGACTGACTGACTGACTGACTGACTGACATATCAACGCAGGGCCTAAACTATAAGGGCTAGAAACTTGAAATTTTGCACAGGGGTTCCTTTTATAATGTAGGGGAGCACTAAGAAAGGATTTCTGAAAATTCACCCCCTAATGGGGTAAAACGGGGTTGCAAAGTTAGTATGAAACTTTGCCGTTTTTGAAGTCTTTAGACGGGTAGACGTCGTTAATGGGTCTAATTCTACGCGAGCGAAGCTGCGGGCGTCCACTAGTTTCCCTATAAATTGTTACGCTTAAGAACAAGAAAGAAAATAGAATTGGAAACGAAAATTGGAATTGAGGTCTAATTATATAAAGTATATACAAACACAAACCTGCGGCTGCGGCTGCTTACCTACTACCGCGCAATTCCCGAACTCAGAGGTAATCAATGACGACACCCCCATTACCGTCTCCAGGCCAATATAAACAAAACTATCTTTTGAAGACTGGAGAAAAGCAAGCTCTGTTTTTAAACCGTATCGAGTAAAATGGGTGATTAGAAGCTTCAAAAGTTTTTGAATCACCAGGGGAGGACGGTGTCTTCCCAGCCCTAGTACAAGAAGGGTTAGAAAAAATAGGTACTTCTTCATACGAGCAAGTTTTGCTTGGGAATACCTGCCAGAGACGCGACTAAAGTGAGAGTGGGTAGGTCTATAAACCTAGGAAACCACGCCACTGTTTTTCGGGCTGAAGTGTCCGCAATTGTAATCTGCACACACGAAGTCCTGGACATGAACTAAACGAATAAACATATCACTCATCACACGAACAGTTAGGCAGCCTTAATAGCATTTCGACGCAGTCAGCTCAAAGATAATCTTAGAAGCTATCCAGGTACTAATAGTCTAAGATCCCGCTATACAACGACCTTCACCGAGATGTTTATTTAATAAAACGTATTTTATATTCAATTTAATATGTCAATAAATATATTACATATGGGTTGGCTAACTAATTTCAGTCCAAGATATGATTAAATAATAATTAAAAAAAAATTTTTTTTTAACATTTCACCGGCTTGATTATTAGACAAATTCTATACCAATCGAAAGTATGAAGCCCATAGATTATGCAAACGTTAGGTTGTCTATTCTTTTCCGGTCACAACTCTCGAGTAGCCAGGTATAAACAGGTAAATCGATCGATATCGCATTTTGCACCGGTCTGATTATTGAATTAAAATTAAATGAAATTGAAGATTATTCCATTATGAACACGGTGGTATAGGGTTGTCTGCGAAAAATCAGTCCCGAATTCCAGTTGTCGAATTTTTCGAAAATAGTTGAAAAGGTTCTACTTTTCCTTTATTATGGGCGGACTTTAAACAGCTGCTATGCTGTGTCCTCTTCTATCGCATGGGATGGTTGGTTGGGACCTCTCAGTCGCACACATTCACTCGCAGCAATATCTCACTTTTGAAAATAATGTGTTCATAATGGAATAATTTTCAATTTCATTTGCATTGCAAAATGCGATATCGATCGATTTACCTGTTTATACCTGGCTACTCGAGAGTTGTGACCGGAAAAGAATAGACAACCTAACGTTTGCATAATCTGTGGGCTCCATACTTTCGATTGGTATAGAATTATTGTCTAATAATCAAACCGGTGAAGTGTTTAAATTTTTTTTTTTTTTTTAATTATTAATTAATCATATCCTGGACTGAAATTAGTTAGCCAACCCATATGCAATATATATTGACATATTGAATATAAAATACGTTTTATTAAATAAACATCTCGGTGAAGGTCGTTGTATAGCGGGATCCTCTACTATAAACAAACTATCACTCAGGAATAAGGTCACCCTGGGCAGTACCTCGACGGATGGGAATAGACGTCAAGGAGAGCGCTGACAGGGTAGCAAGGAATGGGGCCGAACTGCCCACCACGGGAGCTGAACCGATGATGGGCTTATCGAATACCACTACTCGAATCCTAAAAATATCGGCCAGTCTAAAGCACTTATATCTTGTCGCAAAACTATACCGAGAAAGAGTTGAGCCTACACCATACCGAACTGCGGATTTTAATAAGACTCCTCACTGGGCACTAGGTTAAATAAAACATAAAACAGGAAATAGGTTCTGCAATGAGGCGGAGCAATCCATTCATTTCCTCTGCGACTTCCCCTACAGTCACTCATAAAAGTACTCGCAAACTGGGCGAAAGCCTAGTTTCACCTTGTACTGTCAAGGAACGGTTGACCTTTGGGATCTGCTTTTTAGGTCCCTTCAAATATTAAGTAGGTATAATAATGTATATTATACATTTATAATTCTAATGCAAAGATCTATGAAAATCAAACACAGAATACAACTACATATCTTTATCATGTTCTGCACCCAGCATTACGTTGCTAGCATGTGTAAGAAAATAATATGAAATGATTTGTTATTTAAAAAACTCTATTTTCATATTATAAACTTGTAAACATTATATAAAAAACTTCTGATAAAATTGCACTCGACTCATGAAGAGAAAATCTAGGCCACACGTATTTACCGCAATAAAAGGATCCACCTTCATTTATTCG
Source organism: Carterocephalus palaemon (assembly GCA_944567765.1). NCBI lineage: Eukaryota > Metazoa > Arthropoda > Insecta > Lepidoptera > Hesperiidae > Carterocephalus > Carterocephalus palaemon. The sequence goes on along the minus strand of OX155643.1, from coordinate 2,713,402 downwards.
GAAGATAGAACTGCCTCTATTCACTTATTAAAACGGAAATCGTATAGTTCTTTATGCGCCGTGAGAAAAGAATGAAAACCGGGGTGCATAAAATAACAATGAATCCTGCTATTTACTTTGCCTTGGTATAAGAAGGCAAGGTGGATATTGAAATACTAACAATATTTTGTTTTAGACATTTATGAAGTGGTGTACTCATATCGGAAATTAAGTCAAGTTCCTGGGGAAACCCCGGGATTTTTTTTGAAACAATATTGTTGACTGACGCGCCACCATCGTTTAAAAAGGTGGTTGCAGCCTTGTTGCAGCATTCAACAACAAGAGCGATCCATTTTTTATAAACACACTTATATTAGGTCCACTTGTATGTAACTCACAATGTAAGGGAATCTTTGAGAGCTAATTTAACCATCTTCCAAGGATCGTAGCGTAATGAAAATTGGCAGCTGTATGTACTTCTGAAATGTATTCAATAATATGGTACTGTCGAGCTGATCTGATGATGGAGCCGGAAGATATTAGCTACTTTAAAGTGGAAACTTTGAGAGCTAATTTAACCATCTTCCGAGGATCGTAGCGTAATGAAAATTGGCAGCTGTATGTACTTCTGAAATGTATTCAATAATATGGTACTGTCGAGCTGATCTGATGATGGAGCCGGAAGATATTAGCTACTTTAAAGTGGAAACTTTGAGAGCTAATATAACCATCTTCCGAGGATCGTAGCGTAATGAAAATTGGCAGCTGTATGTACTTCTGAAATGTATTCAATAATATGGTACTGTCGAGCTGATCTGATGATGGAGCCGGAAGATATTAGCTACTTTAAAGTGGAAACTTTGAGAGCTAATTTAACCATCTTCCAAGGATCGTAGCGTAATGAAAATTGGCAGCTGTATGTACTTCTGAAATGTATTCAATAATATGGTACTGTCGAGCTGATCTGATGATGGAGCCGGAAGATATTAACTGGAACTTCATGATGGAATAAGGTATCATAGTCGTGTTTGCACTTGTGGTAAGGTCTTGTAATGAACTTTGACCACGATTAGGTTTCAAGGTCTGATGATGAAGCCGGAAGATATTAACTGGAACTTCATGATGGAATATCGTATCATAGTCATGTTTGCACTTGTGGTAAAGTCTTGTAATGAAATTTGACCACGATTAGGTTTCAAGGTCTGATGATGAAGCCGGAAGATGGGCACTGGAATTCCATGATGGAATATCGTATCATAGTCGTGTTTGCACTTGTGGTAAAGTCTTGTAATGAACTTTGACCACGATTAGGTTTCAAGGTCTCATGATTTCTTTTTTAGTTGGATTTTTTATAAAAGTGTGTTTTTTTAGTTTTTTAAACTATTAATTTATTTCGTTCAAAGAAGGTTGCTGTCATGGGCGACAGCGGTATGTTCATTAGTTATCTTATCCTACTAATATTATAAATGTGAATATTTGTAAGTCTGGATGTTAGGATGTTTGGATATTGGATGTTTGTTACCCAATCACGAAAAAACTTCAAAACAGATTTGGATTAAACTTGGCACATAAGTGCTAGACTAGATTAGCACATGGGATACATTTCATCCATTGCTTACCTTACATGTTTTTTGAAAAGTCGTCTGTCACACCGTCAACAGATATTTTGACAGTGTTTTTGCGTGACTAAATAATAAAAATCCAAACATCCAACATCTAAACATTCTAGCAAAAGCAAAAGGCATAAGCTAGTATCAAAATAAAAATAAATCTTTCCTACGTATTAAATACAGGGATGCGTTGCTTTAATGAATGCATTTTGTACGTGTATAATAATAATAATTAATAGTCAACATTGCATCAATCTATTCCAGATTGAATCTGAAATTGCTTGGAAAAATATCTCCACACCATAAACCACAAGAATTGTCTCTAAGAACTTGCTACTTTCCACGCTTCGAGTCGTAAGCACAAGATGTAAATATTTATCTGGGCATAATCCGCTAACTTATTCGTATTCAACTACACTCAGAGCTGAATACTTGGACATTTCTAAAGCTTGTTACAATTCAGCACTATCGCTAAAAGCCAACTCAAATGGCTGCAGCATTCCCCTACAATGTTCGTGTTTACTCTAAAGAAGCGGTTTATGGTACCAATAAAGAATTATTGAACGCTTCCTGGAGAGAAACCGTTGCGGAGTTCGCAACAAAATTGCTAACGACCTCGAAGACATTGGGAGACGATCGATTGAAAATAGATTTGGTTGCGTCGTAAAAACTTGAGGATGTCAGGCTTTCAGTTGCCGATATTTTATGTAAACAAACAATAAAAGGGGCGCGTAGTGTTCTTCAAATATCTTGTTTATATTGGATTTTTTTTTAAACTAATCACATAATTTTTAACTCAGTTATTATTGGTCAGTACTACACCTGCCTACAGCCTTGCCTGAGCTTCACTACGATATTAATAAAATTGATTCAGTAGGTAGTGACTTTAGTAATGTGACAGGTCAAAGGTACTGTAGATCAGGAATAGCCGTCTTATTTACCATGTTTTGTACGAAAAAAACTTTATAATAAAGACAAATACGAATTCGTCTTTATTATTAAGTTGTTTTATTTTCTTTTTGAGATAATAAGTTAATGATGTAGATATAAATTTTTCACTGAATCGTCCCGTGGCCGTCAGGAAAAATATAAGAACCATTTCTATTAACACTAGTAGTAATGATATATCGATCCCAATCAAATGACGAGATTAATACGCATATTAAAAGCTCATCCGTCACTGTACTTTAGTAATCCATTTCATTTAATGATGTTCATCTTTTACCAATTTATGGGAAACATTATTACAGTGTAGTAACGATGATTAACGATAGTTTCATAAGGTATAGCCGCACGGTTAAAAGTTAAGTTGATTACTGAATATGACATTAATATGTTATTAATAGTAGATAGTAGTATAGTGTACCAATTAACATGCAATGAAATGTCATCCAGATTAATAATATTTTAACATATTCGCTGCGACCTATAGACGTCCCACTGCTACGGCACGGGTGTCCCCCACAGACACAGCTGCGGGAGGATGCTGCTGAGATTGGAGATTGCATGGCAAATAATTGGAAGCATGCTCCACCACGCTGCTCCAATGCGGATTGGTGGAGGGGTTTGTGGCCAACCCACCGTCGAATGTTCTTAAGCCACCCAAAGGCCTTCGACAAGGCTTAACGACTATTTCCACCATTGAAAACAACCGGGACCGACGGCTTTACGTATACCTGTTGAAAAATGTTTCCCCCACGATGTAGTCTGTTGGAACGATACTGTAGATTTTAAAAGCTGATATATTTTCTTACACATCCAATCAATAGTTCACCCTTATTGAATACCCAGTTGAAATTGTACGATTTGTTATCTCACTCACAATAGTCGCGCCGAACGGAATGCCAATAACAGGGCTTTGTGTATCGCCCTATTGCTGGTTGTGGGTAGTGCTATGTGTAATCAATTGTTTGAAGGTGCGTCTGTGTGGACTATCAAATACTATCAAACTAGATTGCAACAGGGCCGTACTGAAAATCAGCGCCATATTTCCTATCCTTAGGATTATGGCAAAAGCTGAGTGCGGTCCTATTTCGCTTTGTAATAAGTAGTTTGTATCTAATTTTAAAATTGTAATAGTAAAAGTAATTGTATTTACAAAATGAAATAAAAACAAATTCTATTCTATTCTATTCTATTCTATCTTTCCGATTATTTTAATAGGAACATTTCGTGTTTAATTTCTATCGACGATAAAGAATCTACATCTATAGATCTTGTCTTGATTAAATCTTTATAGTTTTTAGTCTTTATCGACACCGATTAAACTTATTCAAATGTGTGCACACGACATAATTAAGGTTGATTGTGAATGTATATTTAATCATTTTGTTACCATTGTTTTGTTTTCAATAAATTTTACTTGATACCATAAGTAGGTACGTAACGTTCTAACAGTAAGATCGTCAACAGAGCTATGAGACCTTTGTCAACTGTGACACTAAAGTTTACAGTTTTACGGTGATTTTTATGTGGAAGATGCTCCATAAAATTTGACATAAAATCTTTTCCGAGTTTTTATCGTCCTTTCATTAGTGAAAACCAACCATTAATGTTTTTGCTGTTGTTTTCTAGAGGTTTGTGTGAGTGAAAATAGTTAGATATAGTTATAAATTGAATAGTTTCTTCGGTGAACATGAAAGTCACTCATGAAAGTATATGAAGCGAAAGAGTGTATGATCGTGGATAACAAATATCTATTTTTCTATGCCTACCCCTATGAGGAACAAGCATAACGGCAACCCTGTTTGTCCCACTGTTGGGCTCGTGTCATCTCTCGGAATGGGTATGTTTAGGACATAGTCCACTAAGCTCGCCAAGTCTTCACTTGGCCGTATTGGCAGACTTCACATGGCTTCGAGAATATTATAGAGAACTCTCAGGCATGCAGGTGCTCTCACAATGTTTTCCTGTATTGATATATATTATGTTCTCGTAACAGGTCACATTTAATTACTTAAATCGCATGTAACTTAAGAAACAGATTGGTGCGTGCTGCTTGGGTTTGAACCTATAACGTTTCGAGTGAGAGGCGAGTTTGATAACCACTGGGCTGTCGACGCAGGATGTATTTACATATTTATTTAATATACTTACACAGTGAAAATGTAACGTGCCTGCCAAACAATACCATAAAATGCAGCATAATATCTATCTAGCGCTCAAAAGGACAATTCAATATTTTCTGAAACGTCGTCAACAAATCGCAGCTAAGCCGCCATACCGATAATATGACGTCATAAAATCCGGATATTATTATGTATCGAAATATACGATCGAATGGAAAATCTACAAAGGCTTCGACCGTTTGATGTTCAAATAGAGAGATTTTCAATTTGCATAGTATTCCTTGAAAGGACTCGGTTCAATTTTGGTGGTCGTGTGTGACTTCTCGACATTTTTGTCGAGTCTTGCTTGATTCTTCATCAAAGTCTTTTGTTGGGTGAACATTTTGATAAAAAACACCTTATGTAAGATTAAGAACAGACAGAAGTGGAGACTCTTGAGACCAAGACTCATTTTGGGTCCTCACGCCATCCCACTAATTAAGTAAGTAAGATTAGTAGAAAGTAATAGAAATAAATAGTTTGCCAACTTATAAAAAACAATTGAAAAATCACATTTTTCTTCATTCGTCCTTGGTCGTTGTTCCGTGCCACGCTGTTACTTATCGCTAGTACCAAGTAATTAATAATTTTTTTTCAAACAACCGACCTTAAACCCTTATTAACTACACTAATAACAATATGTTTGTATGTATGTTGACTGGGCCAGCTGATTGATGTCCAAGATATTTATTTAATGTCCAATATGTTTATATTTATTTATTTATCTGTTCATTGATAGTTAACATTCTAACGTTGTAAACGTTGATTCTAAAATTTGTTAAAATGTTACTAGTTATGAACGTTAATAGTTAGGATTGAGTTGATGGAAATCGCAATTTAAATTCAGTGGTAGGAGTGTAGTTGTTTCCATAGCACTGCGATTGAGACTGCGATGTAGCGAGCTATTAAAGTTGCATTTAGGGATGTTAAGGGATATAAGAGAGACAGTGAGATCCCGTTAACAGTTACGGTTCAAGATATCTCTCATACGAATTTACAATTCACATACAGAGAAACGATAATATAGCTATTATAATAATACTGCATAATATTATGCCACTTAGCGTAGCGTTAAAAGCGATTATGTAGCATATATGACACCCTTTCTTTGTCCCACTGTTGGGCACGGGTCTCCTCTCGGAACGGGAGGGATTAGGCCTTAGTCCACCACGCTGGCCAACTATGTAGCATATTTGCCAAATAATAATTAAGTGATGCACTTAGTTTCACTCGATCAAGCAAGATATAAAATATTCAATTTCATATATTTTTTCGGATATCCTTCAGTAACTCGGAAAGCTTCAGTTATAGTGTCGGTTGCTTATCATCCCTGGTTGCAATGAATGGGCGTCCAGTTTGCAATAGTAATTTTAAGTTGACTAAACTAAAAATGGAAAAGCGAGCGCCATCGGCGCACCGTTGATCGAATCGTTGTCGAGTTTACAGCGCGTTCAACCTCCAGAGAGTTAGCGAATGGATACGGAAAAAGTATTTAATAAAATCAAGGATTTTACACGCCAGTGACGACGTGAGTCCACCTAGCCGATTTATGTCAAAGAGCCTAATATAGAACCATATTTATTAATTTATTTTTTGTCTACAATTAGAATAGAAATTGATTTATTTTCAGCAGGAAGCACAGCAATAAAAAAAATTAAACTTAAATCTAAAAAAAAAAACAATAATAAAGAACTTAAATAATGACAAAGATACAGGATTGTTTAAACAATCGATAAGATTAAAAAAAAAATTTGAGAGCCACGCTGCTCCAACAGTGACGATGGGCGCGGTCGGTTTATGTATGGGTGACCGCTAGAGCCAAAATTTCATGGACGCTACAGATCTACGGCCTTCCGTTATGACATTTTCAAACAATCGTTAACCAACAAACGGTTTCACATTCATATATTAGTAAGAATTAACAGTACTTACATATTTTATAAAATTTTGCCCAACCTGCTTTTGGCCAAAATTTAATTTTAACTCACTATTGAAACTTGGGATGACTCATTAAATAAATTAGAGTTCCGTCAAATTTAAATTGTATGAGCAGATTTTAAGGGGAAGCCGAAAAACTGTTCAAAATTTCGGGCTAGTTCAATTTAAATTCGTTGACATCAAATTCAGTCAAAATTTCATTAAAGTATCGAGTTTACTAGCCTTCACTTAGACTCATGCACACTAATACTTCAATCACTCATCTAAAACTAATATTATCTGTAATAAATTAGGTTCCTTGAAGAAATCAGTGGTTAACCGATGGATTTAAAGGGCAGAGGACTGGGAGGAGTGGCACCGATTAAGAGTGGCCTATGTTCAACAGAGGACTTCAAAAGGCTGACGGATGGATGGATGGATGGATAATATTTTACATACAACAAAGACTATTTGGCCAACACGTCGCCTATGTCTACGTCCGTACATATTCGTGTAATAATATATTTTAACCCCCCACGGAAAAATGACGGGGTGTTATAAGTTTGACGTGTCGTAGCGCGTGTCTCTGTGTGTGTATGTCTGGGGCATCGTAGCTCCCGAACGGATGAACCGATTTTGATTAATTTTTTTTTGTTTGAAAGGTGAATTAGTCGGGAGTGTTCTTAACTATGTTTGGTGAAAATCGGTCCATGATGGCCGCCGTCACAAAATGGCGGAATATATATTTTTTAACAACTCCCTCAATATGGATATCAAAGGAAAGGTCTTGAATAGTAGAATAATGTGGCGGGTTTTTTTTTTTTAATTTTACTTAATAGTTATATACCTACTAAAATAAATTACATTCCATTTACACGTAACCTCGATTTATTACTAGGTACATTGGAGCGAGAATGATATGCAGAGCATCCGTATTTGAGTCACAAAAGTAAGTCGTAATTATCTGTCACAGCTACTGCGCCCGCGCATTTCGTAGCTGTCTTTATCATCTTCTGATACATGTCACCTCCAACGTCTTCATTCCCTCCCACGGTACGCACCGAGCCCCGATTGTCTGCCGACATGCCGACTGTATCATGGTAATGAGACGAGATGAGTTAACAATAATGACTACAATTGCAAAACGCAGGTGTTAATGCGGTGCGATTGTGTGGGATAGGCCAAAGTAGAATTGGTTCACTTGAACTGGTTAATGTAACCTTACTAATATGCTACTAGTGGACGCCCGCAGCTTCGCTCGCATGGAATTAGACATTTACTAACTTCAAAAACTGCAATGTTTCATAATAACTTTGCACCTCCGTTTTACCCCCTTATGGGGTGAATTTTCAAAAATCCTTTATTAGTGCTCCTCTACGTTATAAAACAAACCCCTGTGCAGAATTTCAAGTTTCTAACCCTTATGGTTTAGGCCCTGCGTTGATATGTCAGTCAGTCAGTCAGCTTCTCCTTTTATAATATATAACTAGTCAGGTCATAAATTCTGTCACATGCTTAATATAAAATAATTGAAACAAGTTTATTCATTATGTAATCATTTATATACCAAAATGACCTTAACAAAACATAGATTATTATGACAATAAAGTTTATTCAAAATGACCTCCGTGATTTTGAATACAGGCCTTCAATCTGCGCGGCCAGTCGTCTATCGCAGCACGAACGAGGTCCATGTCAATATCGGCGGCTGCCTTAATCAAGGATGTCTTGAGTGACTCCAAATTGGGATGAGGCTTTGAGCACGCCTTTTCCTCCAAGTGTTGCCATATCTTGTAATCTAACGGACTCAAATCTGGACTGGACGAGGGCCAGTCTTCGTGCCGGATGAAGTCGATTTCACGCGCCGCCAGCCAGTCTTGTGTGCTCTTTGCTCTATGAGCTGGCGCCGAATCTTGTTGGAATACCCAGTGCCTGTTATTGAACATGGTGCCCGATACCAAAATCAGGTGTCAAACATTTGATAGAAAATTATCGACCCATCAGCATACTTTCGGTGCTAGCGAAAGTGTTTGAGCAAGTCATCCGTCGGCATATTACTTGGCATACGAAACAACTGTTGTGCGAACAACAACATGGCTTTGTAGCGAAGCGATCGACAACCACTAACTTAATATCTTTTATTGAACAAGTGCTGTCTCATTTGGGTTCAAAGGGGGAAGTAGATGTTATTTATGGAGATTTAAGCAAAGCGTTCGATAGAGTGGATCATAATATACTTCTCTACAAACTAAAAAATCAATTTCATATAAATGGCTCATTATTACTGTGGTTTAGTTCTTATTTAAAAAATCGCAAATTGAGAGTTGTGGTAAATGGGTTTAGTTCGCATCCCTGCATCCCGTTATCAGGTGTTCCCCAAGGTTCAATTTTGGGACCAATTTTATTTAGCTTGTTCATTGACGACATTAAACACTGCATTCAATACTCAGAATTCCAGTTGTATGCAGATGATCTGAAGATATTTAGGGTCGTACAAAATAAGATTGATGAGGAGTTGTTACAGAAGGATGTCAGTAATGTTGCTCAATGGTGTAAGACAAACTCAATGATTATGAATATTGACAAGTGTTTACACATAAAATTATCTAGGAAACGTAATAAATATAACTCTAAGTACAATATTTTTGATAAAGAATTAAAAAGAGTAGAGGAAGTGAAAGACCTTGGGGTAATAATTGATACAGAACTACGGTTTATTAGTCATATAAATCATGTGATTAAAAAAAGCTATATGATGTTAGGATTTATTACACGAAACACCAGAGAGTTTACATCAGTACTAGCTCTTAAGGCCCTTTATAATGCACTGGTACGTAGCAACACTGAGTACTGTTCCTTTGTATGGTACCCAGTATATCAAAACAATCTTCAGCGCATTGAAAAGGTGCAGAAAATATTTTTAAAAAGACTATCTTTTAAAGCTAAAAAACATAAAGAACTGAATAGCTATAATGACCGATTACATCACTTCAAATACCTTCCATTATGGAAACGCAATCAGGCTCTGGGTAGTATTTTTCTTTTTAAATTATTTAATCATAAGATTGACTGTCCAACCCTCTTGAATCGGATTAACTTATATGTACCCATAATAGCATCAAGGGCGAGTAACTTGAGGATTTATAAGCCGTTTTATACATATGGTAATAAGGTAAAGTATGTTGATAATTCTCCGCTTAACCTCATACAAAGAAATCTAAATGTAATCTTTTGCAATACGGACATTGACATCTTCGCAGACACACTAGGTCTATTTAAGAAAAAAATTAACATGCTGTTGATGGATAATGAAATTGAAAGTTAATATCTCAATTTTAATTTTAATTTTTTATATGTATTGCTGTACTAAAATTGTTGTCTGATTACAATGTTTCATTATATAAATGTTGTGCAAACCTTTAATTTAAGTGCATAAAATAGTAAACACCATTGTATCACTAATTAATGTAAAATACTCTTATTATATATAAATAATCTTATTATACTTAACAGGTTCCACAAGGTTCGTCAGGACTGTATTTTGATACACAACTGCATTCGTTTTTACACCTTTCTCACAAAAATGTACCTCTGTTAAGCCCCAATAAGAAACTCCCAACCATACCATGAGCGAGGATGGAAAATGACCTCGTTGGACACGTGGAATACGGTTGCTCGCTTCTTCACTACTGTGTGCGTACACCTTATCATTTTGTTTGTTGTAGCTCTCTTCTACGGTAAAAAATTTTTCATCCGAAAAAAGAATTTCCCGATATTTTTTTCCCGCGTACCGCTTCAACAAAGCGCGGCATCTCTTCAGTCTCAGGTCCATTAGACGAGCATTTAAACGATGTCCTGTTTTTCTTCGATATGCCCGAAGCCCTAAGTCTTCATTTAACACCCTTTTCACCGTGGTTCTGCTTAACCCCATCTGCAGGGCCAACAGTTTCTGCTTACGTTTGGGATTTCTTTGAATTCGCGCCTTCACAGCTTTTATCAATGCTGGAGTCCTAACAGACCGAGGGCGACCACTTCTTAACCTATCATCTACACTAGAGTCTTCATTGTATCGTTTGATGGTACGATAAACGAATCTTTTGGTTATATTCAAATTTTTCAATATGTCAAAAATTTGAATTGGCGCGTAACCGCAAAGATGCAACGCAATAACTGCAACACGGTCTTCTTTAAGCGTCCACTCCATATTTAAAAATGAGTAAAATTCTAAAAAGCATACATTTTTATTTTCAAGAACAATTCGAAATTCGAATTCAATAAACTTTTTTATGGCCTGCATTCTAAAAGAAAAGTTTTTACTGTGTGACAATACTTATGACCTGACTAGGTATAGATAGATTATTATTCCGATTCCGATTATATTTCCGATTTGAATCAGTTACTTTTAAAAAGGTACTCGTTGATGGATATAAGACAGGGCCACAAATTTATTTCACTGATAAATGTGTAGGTACGCTACACAGGTTTAGACCTACCGGGAGAGTATGTTGCGTTTGGGAAAACTGTATCAATAATACAGGTTTATGTGGCTGGCTGGATTATTATGAAAGCCAAGCTAAAGAACAGCGTTCCGTCTTATTTAATATCCCGAAACAGGTCCAACGCTAAATGAGGAGCTTTATACGCGGGCGACGTTTTTAAACTACAACGCCTTTTACTTTTCCCGCTTTCTTTTAATTTAATCTCCTTGTTAGGACAGCTGTCGCTAATAAGGCTTGTTTGGACAAAGGAAGCGTACCCCGTGACGTCACGTCCGCAAAGTCTTTAGAGTTTACGGTCCTTTGTTAGTAATTCGTAAACGAAACAAGTAATTAATATTTTGCACGCAAAGTTACTTGGATAAATTAAGAAGGTTTTGATTTCAGTTGAGTCAAGTTAAGCTGTGTTTGGCAGGGTTGGCATGTGGGTGACCGCTACCGGCAAAATTTCAGTTTTCGTTGAATGATTAATTAGTCTCCCTGAAGTTATATTTATAAGTTTTGCTTAATTTGTTACACTGCTTCCTTGGTCTTGTGGTCGTAAGTGCAAGCTTTAGGTCCTGGATCTCCGGGGCGGGCAAAGTACCTACAGTAGAACTAGTCGATCATCAAGGGAGACGGCAAAAAATTCGAATTATAGAGTTTTCGCCTTAGATGGGTTTGACATCTATAGGTTACGATTCCTTCTTACTAATTTTATGTTAGTAGGTATGCTCGGTGTATCAATCCCAATCTACCACTACTGATCGGAGCCACCATGATAGTTAGGTATAGATAGACGAGGGTCCTAATCAAGAGTGGTGAAAAGTGAATGTATAGGTATATGTAATTGAAATAAATGTGTTCTTCTTCTTCTTCTTCTTCTTCTTCTTCTTCTTCTACACACCTCCGTATAACCCTTTATGAAATACAGGCTTGATGTTATTAGTCTAACCGAAAGGAAAAGGACTAAGACGACGTCGTCACTTCCAAAACGTGTTACGCACGGTATCCGGGCACAGGTGCAGCCACCGTCTACAAAATGGATGCCTACGAGTAAACGAAAAATTCCAATTTGGCTTGTTCTTGTTTTTGGCGCGGACGGTGGTTCAACCACGGGTTACTTTAGCAAATCGCAATTTCAGTAATGAAGTCAGACCTTTGTACCAATTCGTATATGAAAAGCTTCAATAATTAAATTAAATCTCTTGATACCCGTTTTAAATACCTACACAAAATTATCATTAATAAAATTATTTGCAAACTCATTTTCATCATTCAGACGTATATTTAAAAACTCTGAAATGCATTCATTCAAATTAATGTCAGAGTTTTTGTTTTTGTCAATATATATTCGAATATACATTCGAATGTATATTCGAGATAATAGCACAATACAGAAAGGGAACTCTATACCGTGGCAATAGACTAACCATGTATATTACTTGAAACTTAGGACCCCTTGTTAAGAAAAAGGATCCTATTTTAACTTTTGTCTTCCTTATTTAAACAATTCAGTATTTGAATAAAGCTTTAAAAGCAGGCGCAATCTAAAATTTTGAGTAGGTACCACACTAGAAAAACTTATTTTATTAATTGACATGGTTAATTTAGTAAATACGAGTATATTGCATTGTCCTCATCCATCCTTTGACGGACCCGTCGGCGCAATCGGTAGTGACCCTACCTGTTGCGCCAGGAGTCCCGGGTTCGAATCCCACTCAGGACAAACATTCGTGTGACGAACACTTGTGTTTGTTCTGTGTCTGGATGTTAATAATATCTATTTTCTAATTTTATATCAGATGTCCCTGTAAATATAATAAATAACTTGGACATTCAGTCCATGGTATTTATTTATTTATTTATCCTATTGTTCATTCGAGACAACCCGTAGTTGTATCACATTTCTCCATCCCTTCAAGCAATAAAAAGAGGAATAGAAAGGGACAGTTTTCACTAATCAATAATTAAATGGAAACGGCCTCGCCGAATACGGTAGTAACATAAACTCCATGTAATGACGGTAGAGTGAAATTTATGCTAATAACCGTGTTACGAGCCGGATTCATTTCGTGGATTTATTACTCCCCGGAGGATGAACGAATTACAAGTTTTATAACTGACTGGCATGTACGATGGAATTGAAATGGAAAGTTTAATTTGTTACGAAGAGACAACAAACGAACATGCAGATCAACTTCTCTGCCAAAACTTCTCTTCTACGACAAATTGCGTAGTAGTTGTCTGGTATTGGTTTACTCTGAGAGTATTACAAATAGAACATGTATCGTTCTAAGGTATTCTCGACTTTTGCATGAGTTTCAATAAAATGCGAGTAGGTACCTCGCCAGAAACGAGCTTTCAAAAGCCCACTATGTTTGCACTCCATTCCCGATAAAAGCCAGTCGTTTAATTAATACTTCGCTCGATACGCCGGTTCATAAGGATACTTTTGCGGTTCTATTAATTACTTTTCGCTTTGGCGCTACACCGTCCAGTCTTACTAGTCAATTAGGTTTTACAGCGACCTTTTTAGAGGTGATAATCTCGATCATAGATCCATACTTCCATACTTAATATTATAAATGCGAAAGTAACTCTGTCTGTCTGTCTGTTTCGCTTTCACGCCAAAACTACTGAACCGATTTAAATGAAATTTTGTACACAGATAGACAAGAGCCTGAGAAAGGACATAGAGTACTTTTTAATTGGTAAAAAGTGTTGTAAAGGGCTGAAAAGGTATATTTTAGGCTGTTGATTAATATAAGTAAATATGGCATTCAAAGTTTGTAAAAATGTTACCCTTAAGGGTGTAAAATAAACATAGGGGATAACACATTTACCTACGGATTCATAACAAATTTGTGGAGCTAAAGTTAAGCCGCCTTGGTTATATTGAGCATCCACTTAACAAGAATTTGAGTTACATCTTACTTATAATACAACTGAAAAAGGAATTCAAAAGATACCTACGCTTACAGCGAACCTCCATAGCTGGCAAAGAACAATTTACTAACTATATTTCCACTCCTTTTCCGATAAAAGCTTGTTAAATTAATAGTTTGCCCGATACAGCGCTTCGTAGGAAGTCTTTGGTAGGGCCATTAATTACTTCGACACTCCTCCGAGCGAACAAAAAGCCTTAACAGGTGTCGCTATGGCTTATTGCACGACCAACTTGGTTTTTATTGTAATTATGACTGAAATAGCCAAGTGCTTCAATTTCTTAATAGACATCCTTTTACAGTTAGTCTCAAGAGCTCTTAAAGGCAGACAGTCTGAGCATGATTTAAGTAATAACTGGTGAGGTTGTATTGGAAATAAATAGCATTTTGTTTACATTATAAATCGATAAATGGCCAGTTATTTCAATTGCACTAAGAATTTTCGTATAGCTTAATCGTTCATTCGTTAATTTAACCCGGGACCGGTTATTTTAATTTGGCGTATTGCGGTCAGTTTAGATGGGATTAGTCAGATATTTTAATTATTATTCTGAATTGAAATTGAGCAAATTTGGAATAGCTTAATCGTTCATTCATTCAAACACGCCCAAACTGGAGACGTATTGCAGTCATTTTGTAGCGTCCGTAGCCCAATGGCTCGCACTGATTCAATGTGATCGACAGAGTTAAGCAATGACGGCCGCGGTCGGTTTGTGTGTCTTCGACAAGGCTTAACGACTGTTTCCAGCATTGAAAACAACCGGGACCGACGGCTTTACGTGCCCTCCGAAGCACGGTAGCGCCCATGAAATTTTGCCACTAGCGGTCACCCATCCACAAACCGACCGCGCCCGCGAGCCAATGGGCTATGGACACTACAAATCAATTTAATCTTTATAAATCTACGGATAGGTTACGGGGGTGTATATCTAGTTATCAACGAGTACTAATCAATCAATTCCGCTTGTGGCCGGACCGTTAGCATATGATCTATTCAGATTCGCGGGCTGTGAATGAGGACGTCAATCAAAGCTGTCCATACATCACGCGTTCATTAGTTAATTCGCCAATCAGCTAAGTAATTCACGATTCATAAATCAATTTGGTGCGTAAATTTTCCGGAATTATCAAGTGGGAAGCGCGTGTATTAATTTGTCAGTTAATCTTTTTTTATTTCGATGCGTTATTGGACGCACGTTAACTAGATAGAGAAATAATGTATTAAAACTTATCACCTATGTGTAGGTATAATTATTATTATTAACTCTTTATTGTACACCTATTGTATTACCTACAAGTCTGAAAAAGGTGGGTACTGTAAAGTTCTATACTATCTAAACTACAACTTTTTCTATCTTATTTCTTCATGCCAAAGCTGACAGGATCCGATGTCGGGTGCAGTCAATTTCTTCGAATACTCAGATTTCCGTGCATTTTTACTGTTAGTTATTTTCTCAGAGCTGTTTCCACCCACCGCCCGTTGCGCGTCTGTTTACCTAGCTAATCCACTGCCGTATTGGATTTTAATGAAGTTTGCTTGTCTATGAACAGCGAGAAAAAAGCTTGCAAAAGCAAGTTAACGAGTTATTTGATACCTACTGCACGAGTCATTCGCTACAACTTATTACCGGCGCTGCAGGGTATAGATATCGTATTACAAAACACAAAACTTGTCCGAATTCTGAATTGTAACTACTTTAAAGGAAATATCTTTTTAATTAAATTTATATAGAAAATAAGGCCTTTCAAATAAAAAAAGAATCATCAAAATCCATACACAAATATGACTACAGCGTAGAACAAGTTTGCTTACCCATAGCATAATGAAATGCATTCTTTTTTCTTCTAACTTGCTTTCTTCTTTCTTCTAACTTTATAGAGGATCTTGTCTGCGGTGAGACCTCTGAAATAAAAGAAGAATCATGACATACCTAGGTACACAATCACTGACTCTACAGAGCAATGAACACGAAATAATATATAACTTTACAATACTTTACATGCTACACTTATTAAAACCATGTCTGTAATCAGACCTTTCAAATAAAAGTAGAATCATCAAAAATCGACGCTACAGGGCAATTAACACAACAATTACTAACATTGCTACTCTTATTATTCTTATTTACTACTAGAGGTAGAATCTTTTCATGAAATGTATGTGAATACTAGAATCATCAAAATCGGTCAATAAACGACGAAGTAATCGCTGTACGTACACACATTAAAAAAAATACAAACAGTAGAACATAAAACCTCCTCCTTTTTTCGAAGTCGGTTAAAAAGGGCGCATAGGCATGATGACAGATTTCAGCAATACATTGAGTTTTAACGCAAGTTATTGCAGTTTTTCCTATCTACTTTGAATTTAGCCCCCCTTGCCTCCTATAACCTCAGAATCCTTTCATTAGGCTCTTCTTATCCTCTCCCCGCCGCCTTGTGCAGGTCGTCGCGCCACCTAACAGGAGGGCGTCCCACAACACGTACACATATTTATCTGCAAAATGAATTCTGGCCGGGAGTCGAACCTGGCACTGTTCGCGTGGGCTGGCCAGTCACTCACCACCGTGCCACGGAGTCGTCAAAAAATGCGGTCTACACTCAATCAGTTAACACTCCTCCGGCCAGTATATTGTCATTTCGGCTTCATAAAATATAATAAATAAATATCATGGACATTCTCACACACGGCCATCTGACCCCAAAGTAGGGGCGAGCCTGTAATATGGGTGTCAGAGACTGATATTCATACATAGATTTTAAATACATACTTAAATAGACAATATTAACATCCAGACATAGAACAAATACAAGTGTTCGTCACACGAATATTTGTCCTGAGTGGGATTCGAACACACGACCCCTGGCGCAACAGACAGGTTCACCACCGATTGCGCCATCGGGCCCGTCTATATATATAACTGTCGGCGAATGTAGATTAAGAATTCTCTTTGCAAGTTACCAACCAATCAATACATGTTAGCATCAATTTGAATTGATTTCTCCCAATCATCTCGCGTGACGCAGCGCGAGCCGGTAGTAGGTCCGACATTGATCGCCCGCTAATACCACGTAATCCACTTAGTGCGTCTCAGCCGTAAGCATGACTGACGGGGATTACCCTAAGGCTGGTAAAGCGAAAGTGATTTTATTATTACATCCAGCTCCTTTGTGAGGAAGCCTATAGTTCATTTCAATGAACCATAACCATAGACAATGCCGTTGATAGCCCAGTGGCTATCAAATTAACCTCTCACTCGAGCGGTCCGGGTTTGACCAAACGGTACGCACCAATGACTTCTCTAAGTTATGTGCGGTTTAAGAAATTAAATGTCACTTGCTGTAACGGTGAAGAACACATCGTGAGGAAACCTGCATACCTGAGAGTTCTTCATAATGTTCTCGAAGGCATGTGCAGTCTGTCAATCCGCACTGGGCCAGCGTGCTGGACTAAGGCCTAACCCCGCCCATTCTGAGAGGAGATCCGTGCCAAACAGTGGGACAAAGAAAGGGTTGTGGTGAATAGACAATGCCTATAGCTGCCTATTAACAAACACTATTGCTTCCCAATTTGAGTGATCCCATGCCTTGGAGCGCACGTTAAGCCATCGATTCCAAGTAAAGTTTTTATCGTCAGATAACCGTCGGTAAGCTATTTCGGAGGCCTTCAACCTGCCAACAATAACGTTGGTTAATAAGCTTTATTTTCATGAATCTATCTATGATTCAATTTATGAATGCAATCTTCCAATCTGCACTGGAACAGCGTGGCCTCTTAGCTCTCAGTTGTGACAAGAGAGACGTTCCTAGCAATAGGACACTAATATGTTGCAGCCATTGTTGCCTAATATCTCAATTAAAATATTTCAAAAGTCCAGCCTAAAGTTCTCGCAAACAGCAACTATTTTGACACTGTGCACTTTATAACCACCACCCTCAACGTAACATAACATAACATCACGCCTTTGATTCCCCGTAGGGGTAGGCCGAGGTGTGTACCATTCACCAGTTATGTTTAGGTCTCCGAGCTGCTACCGGCCATTTCAAGTTAGAAAAACCCAATAGTTGTTGCCCGACACGGGGATCGAACCCAGTACCTCTAGCTTAGCAATCGCGCTTGCGACCACTAGACGTACGAGGCAATCGAAGCTGATTTTCAATGCGACCAAATGATGGTTTATGCGCTGAGTGCAGTCATACTAAACTTGTAGCTAAAAAAACAATTTTTGTTTTTTTAACTTTTTTTCTTATTGCAATTGTAAAAATTGTAAATATTCTTGATTTCTAATGCTCAACTAATTTTCTTTCACGTTCGGCACTTAAACTTGGGAATCCTTTGAGAGTTATTTGAAAACTACCCACCTAATTATCTCATAGCAAGGCATTTGTTTTTTTCCTTTATTACGAATTTCTTAATCCAGAACTGTTTCAATCAAATATTAATTCACGTAATATCAATTTAGACGTCCAATAAAGCTAAATATCATCAACAGCTTGCTTCAACAAACATAGCGTATTCACTGAACGAGATAACTACTGAATTATGAATGGTATCGACGCCAATCGACCCACCGTGCGGTGGCCGTGGAGCTAAAAAAATGGAAGGTGCAGTTACATTTAAACTAACCATGTGTACATACGGCATACGTAGTAGAATAAATGTCATTTGGAAATGTCCTTTGGAAATTCATGTAGTAGGAATATTCATATAGACTGCATTAGTCTGGAAGAGGTGGAACTAGCCCTTAGATCCCTCAAACCGAAGAAATCAGCCGGACCGGACGGTATTCCACCTTATGTAATTAAAGATTGCCGGGCTGTATTTGCAAAACCGCTGCAACACATATATAATATGTGTATCGACACTTGCAGTTATCCTGAAGTGTGGAAAACGTCACGTGTTGTCCCAGTCCCCAAGAATAATTCCGGGTTAGAGGCAAGTAATTTTAGACCGATAGCAGTACTATCTGTATTTAGCAAATTATTCGAATTTATCTTACACAAATTGATTAGTGTTCAAGTGGAGTGTCAACTCTCCGTCGCACAGCATGGATTTCGAGTCGGACACTCTACCACTAGCAATTTGTTATCTTTCTATACGTATGCCGCTGAAGCAGTGGACCGTGGCTATCAAGTAGACTCTGTCTATCTTGATTTCCAAAAAGCTTTTGACACGGTAGACAATGACATTCTTCTCCGTAAATTTGCAGCTGCTGGATTTTCCCCTACATTACTTCGATTCTTCTCCTGCTACCTCCGAAACCGGAGGCAGTATGTGCAGTATAATGGATACGTTTCGGAACCTTATTATACTTTTTCTGGTATTAGCCAGGGTTCAAATCTCGGACCTTTGGAATTTTTGATTTTTGTTAATGATTTGCCTAATACAGTTAGTTATGCTCGTTGTCTGTTATTTGCAGATGACTTGAAATTGTTCTTGAGGATTGAGAAACCATCGGATTGTGATCGCTTGCAAATAGATATTAATAATGTCATGGAATGGAGCGAGAAGAACCGGCTTATGTTCAACAAAACAAAGTGCTCTGTAGTATCGTTTACGACAGCTGTCAATCCATCGCAGTACAAATACAGGTTAGGTAAAGATATCATTGATAGACAATCGTCAGTGAAAGATTTAGGAGTCCTGATGACTTCTAATCTAAGTTTTGCCAACCATATTTGTACAATGTCCACACGGGCCTACAGATCATTAGGATTTGTGTTACGGCAGGCAAAAGACCTTGAGAGTGTTGCGGCGATCAAAATATTATATAACAGCTTCGTAAGAAGCACTTTAGAAAATAATGCAGTTATCTGGAGTCCACATGAAGAAAAATATATACTCATGGTGGAGAAACTCCAAAAGAAATTTTTAAGATGGCTGTATTACAAGAAGTATGGCTACTTCGTAGGCTTTCCTCATGTCTATCCCAGCTTATTTCTATTAGGAATGCTGGGATATGAATCCCTAGAGGTCAGACGTAAAGTAGCACTGATAGATTATTTCTTCCGTCTGATTAGAGGTGAAATTACGAATCCGTCAGTGTTAGAGTTAATATCACTAAATGTTCCTAACCGATGCAATGTCAGGCCAAATAAGCAAAAATTATTTTCAATATCCGGATGCAGGCTAGCGTTGACCCGAGCGTCTCCGTTGGTTCGTGCCTTGACCCTGCTTAATGGCCTCCTGGCATGGGATCCAGGTCTGGATTTGTTTTGTTGTTCGCCTGCTTTATTTCGCAGAACGGCTAGTAGGTATGTACAGACTGAAAAAAATATATAAATGCAATAGGAGATTTACCTGTAATGTTTATATATACTTGTATTATTATGAATAAACTGAATAAACTGAATAAATATTCAAAGATTTTGTACACTGCCAGTATTTGCATGCTACGTACTAGCAAAATGTGAGAAACTATTCACATACATAACACTACCACATAACCAAATTGTACCACATTTACGTCAAATAAATGAATTATGATTTATTATGAATTACGTATTGAAAATTCATTATGGTAAAAGTGGTAAATTAATCATGTTAATTTTTTAAATCTATAATATATTTTTTATGATAGTATAATTTTTTAAGTTCTGTTATTTTTTATGAGTATGACAAATGTGAGAGTATAAGCAATAATTGATTTTTTATTCTTTACTAGCTTATCCCGCGGCTCCGCCCGCGTCAAACGGTTTTCCGCGCAGAATTACCTCTATTACCATCAAAGGATGGTTATATTTTAAGCCATCCCTGGATAGTAGAGTATAGCGTTTGTCAACGACAAGCTACACAAAAAATTACCACAAATAAAATTTTAGCTTAACCCGCAGTTCGGTCGATCATAATCCAAGATAATTAATTACTATATAATTCAAAAATCGAACAATTATCTTAGTGTTTTGCCCTTTTCACGAGAACCATGCAATTCTCCGGAATAAAAAATAGCTTAATTTACTATTTAGGCCCTGTATTATACATCTGCGCAAAAAAATACATCGATCCATCATTCCGTTGAGGAGGAGAAGAAAGACAAACCAACAAACACACTTTCACATTTATATATTTTTTAGAATTCTTATTATTCTTAAACTAAATGATAATGAATAATCGGGCATAGAAAAAACAGACACGGTTATTTCTCTGGAATATAATACGCTAAGCTTAATAAAATTGCTAAGCACCTCCACTTTTTAACACCTTCATGAGCGGGACTAGCTGAAT
Source organism: Carterocephalus palaemon (assembly GCA_944567765.1). NCBI lineage: Eukaryota > Metazoa > Arthropoda > Insecta > Lepidoptera > Hesperiidae > Carterocephalus > Carterocephalus palaemon. The sequence goes on along the minus strand of OX155643.1, from coordinate 2,692,141 downwards.
AATTAACAAATGGATGCTCTCAATCTCCCGCGATCTGCGGGCCCAGGACTCAATGAAACTGTCACGCCATCTGCGAGCGGAAGTGTGGAAACAACGTGTTTACATAGCCCTACACAGCCTGATACAGATAAGGGTCGTCTGCGGGCACAATAATTCAACCAAACTAATGAAAATAAGCACCAGTTTATGTAGAAAGTGTTGTGTGATTTTATACATCACAAACTACAAAACAAGAATTAATCTACTTTGCAACAATCCGCGAACAAAAACGTATGGTGATATATGTATTCTTTCATGCACGTAGCACCTCCCTCCCTCCCACGCAGGAAAACATGCACATGCGATAAATGAATACCCACACCACCATACACACACCAACACGTGTTTCGCCCCAAAACAAGGCATCCTCAGGGTAAGTAGGATGCCTTGTTTTGGGGCGAAACACGTGTTGGTGTGTGTATGGTGGTGTGGGTATTCATTTATCGCATGTGCATGTTTTCCTGCGTGGGAGGGAGGGAGGTGCTACGTGCATGAAAGAATACATATATCACCATACGTTTTTGTTCGCGGATTGTTGCAAAGTAGATTAATTCTTGTTTTGTAATAATGGAGTTCCGCAAAGTAACGCCTGATACAATTAATTACATCACAAACTGGCAATCTTATTTTTATTATTTACAATTAGCATCCACAGTCACATGTCCGATATATCTATATATATAAAAGGAGAAGGTGACTGACTGACTGACTGACTGACTGACTGACTGACTGACATATCAACGCAGGGCCTAAACTATAAGGGCTAGAAACTTGAAATTTTGCACAGGGGTTCCTTTTATAACGTAGGGGAGCACTAAGAAAGGATTTTTGAAAATTCACCCCCTAAGGGGGTAAAACGGGGGTGCAAAGTTAGTATGAAACTTTGCCGTTTTTGATGTTATTCGGATGAAATTCAGTACCTATGAAGGTTTTTTATTGAGTTTCGAAAATCATCTCATAAGGGGGGGTAAAAGGGGGGTGCAAAGTTAGTAGGTATAAAGGTTTTTCGTATATACCTACATTATTTCAATGAAATTTTGTATTTAGGTTATGTAAGTCTAATTCCACGCGAGCGAAGCTGCGGGCGTCCACTAGTCATTGTAGAAGACTACTAACTGCGAACTACGATAGAGATGAGAAGAACTACTCAACATATTTAAGTATACTAGTGATCGAACTCGACCATAATTTATTTTTTAATTTTTAGTTTGAATGTTAATAATAATAATTTATCTCTGTATCTGTATGTAATAAATGTTTAATGCAAACCACACCCAAACCAATGTAGAAAGCAGTACGTAGTACTATACTTATTGATCTGTGGTTCAAAGTGACGAATAACCCAATTATTAAATATTATTATACATATTTATGTGAGTTTGTGTGACTGTGCCGAATTTTATACACCTATGTTCACGTTATTTTCGTAAAAAGGGCTCGTATGTTTTAGCTTCACGTATTAATTATAAATACCGTAAATATATGATTTCAATAACTATCACTCCTACAACTCACAATATAATTTTATAGCGAGTGGCGCTCGAAAAGAGATTTTCCACTTCAAAATCTATATCACTGCTACATGAAAATATCTCTTCTCAATTTAAGATTGTAAGTTGTTGCAATTGCATATAATGTTATTTTTTATTTTAATCAACTTAGGTAAATATTTGCGTATCAATTTCAGCAGATACTGTGTGTATTGTTCCGGATAATTAGCAAATTCGCAAATGGATCCACTATCGCTTGTTTACATTTTCAGTTACCGATGATCCACGAATTATTATTGTGATTCAAATGAACTGTGCCGCTTCTGCGTTGGTAGTTTATGATTTTCACCAAACATGATAATTTATTTGATAAGTCAATTAAGATAATTACAATGAAATAAGATAACGAATAGCGGTGTTAAGCATATTTATAAATAACTATAGTATGAACAAATTTTATAATTAAACTAGTGGACGCCCGCAGCTTCGCTCGCGTGAATTTAGACTTTGTTCCGCCTTAGAGGAAATAAATGAGCAGATTTTTGATTTTTTTTTGTATCGAAACCTTCCGTGGACCTTAAGGAACATACAAAAATATAAATTAGCCGAATTGGTCCAGCCATTCTTGGGTTATGCGCTTACCAACATTCATTTTAATTTATACACCAGTGGACGCCCGCAGCTTCGCTCGCGTTACACATTCACTAACTTCAAAAATGGCAAAGCTTCATACTAACTTTGCACCCCCGTTTTACCCCCTTAGGGGATGAATTTTCAAATTTTTCTCGCCGTAAAAACCATCCTTGAACTTCAACGAACATTTAAAAAAAAGAATTGACCAAATTGGTTCAGGCGTTGTTGAGTTATGCGCTTACCAACACATTTTGCGATTCATTTTTATAATATAGACTAGTGGACGCCCGCAGCTTCGCTCGCGTTACACATTCACTAACTTCAAAAACGGCAAAGCTTCATACTAACTTTGCACCCCCGTTTTACCCCCTTAGGTGATGAATTTTCAAATTTTTCTCGCCGTAAAAACCATCCTTGAACTTCAACGAACATTTAAAAATAAGAATTGGCCAAATTGGTCCAGGCGTTGTTGAGTTATGCGCTTACCAACACATTTTGCGATTCATTTTTATTATATAGATAACGACTGGCCCGTTGTCGCAATCGGTAGTGACCTTGCCTTATCTAGAATGGGTTCGAATCCCACCCAGGAGAAACATTCGTGTGAGCACTAGTGTTTGTTCTGTGTCAGAATGTTAATATATGTATATAGAAGTATGTATTTAAAAATATCTATGTATGTAATCCTTGACACCCATAGTACAGGCTCTGCCTGATTTGCGGTCAGTTGGTCGTGTATGAGGATGTCTATGATATTTATTATTATTATTAACAATTACTAAAAAAACACAACGGTATTTACTACACAAATACGACACTAATTAAAGGCAATTAAGCTGTTTTCCTACATTATACAAAATAAAAATACATTCATATAACTAAGTACACATAAAGGAGAAAATTATCTCCAAGTATTTGTCGATACATATGACAAGATATTATTTAATTTAAATAAATTTGTACCACGAATATTTGGTATTAAATTGTATCTGGGTGCTCACCGCAGTCGCCACCCGCAATGCACGGAGTACCTACTGTGGAGGCTTAAGGTGGCTTAAGTGCGTAAGTACCTACTATAAAGATAATAGAACTTCTAGCTACAATCCATAGACGTCCCATTGCTGGGCACGCGTCTCCCCTATACTCAGCTGCGGGAGGTCTAGAGCATACTCCACCACTCTGCTCCAATGACAGATTGGTGGAGTTGTTAGTGGCCAACCCAGTGTAGAATGTTCTCAATCTTCGACAAGGCTTAGCGTACACGAGCCTGCCGAAGTACGGTAGCGCCCATGAAATTTTGCCACTAGGGGTCACCATAGATAACAAATAAAACTTATACTTCAAAGAATCTCATGTAAAGGTACATAATATATTTAATACTTAATAGTTTTGTATTGAAATGAAAGCTTTACTAAGCCAAGACGCCAAAGATCAAACTTGTAACACTCCTGTTTATATTTGGATGTTAAAACAGAACTCTCTAAATGAATCGTACCTACATAAAAATCTTGAGTAAATCCGTAGCGTCGTCGCAACCATAACTCACGGGCGTATGAATTATTGATGGCTAGCTCAATGCGAGCTGTCTGTATATTAGGTGATAAATAAACGAGGAATATTCCTCGAGAAAGGAAGAGGAATAGTGCCTATGGAAAGGAAATATTACGTGAGAGAAGAAAGGGAAATCGCTAGGAGATTTCCCAAGGCCATGGAAATCTCGAATTTTAACAGAGAATTCTCGCTCCTTTTGCACGTTTAAGTTTTCTTTTAATTCGTCTGGCTTTGCATTTCTTTTGCTGTGGATATAATGCATGTTCTTTTAATGTAATATAAGCTTACATTCTTGTACACCCTAAATTCTGATTTGACGCATTTTAGACTAACTTCGAACAGGACTAAAACTAAGAATTAACTTGGTTATGATTTTTTTAACATGCTTTTATTAGTTTGGTATCTATGTCTGTAGGTATCTATGTATATAATGTAACGGAGTCTTTGAACATTATGCTGGCCCACTTCTAAGCGTTGGATTAATTTGAAACTTTGCACACTTATCAAAGACCGATGACAATGCAATAATTTAAAAAACAAATTATAAAATTCTACATTTAGTTAACTACAAAAGCCTGTTTTTAGTTTTATTTTAACTATGTTGTTATTTTTTTTAAATCTAAAACTACAAATTATGATTAGCTAAAAGATTTAACTTGTACGAAAGGAGCCAATTGCCTTCTATTCCTATTATTAATAAATCGACTAAACTAAATTAAGTTGCTTGAGGACTACGATGGTCGCCTCATCCACAGTGTAACCAACAACCGCCTAAAAATAATGATTCCAGAAATGGTAGGTAATAAAATTTGGTACTTGTTAAGAATATTAGTGCCTATCGTATCCTTATCACGAAAATCACATACTCCAAAAGTATTTAATTTTAAGCCGTTTATAAGCTAATGATTCAAGTAAGGATATGAATCATGGGGACTTGAAGGGGTAAAGCCGTGTGGGTGGTAAGCCCCGCAGTGACAAATCTTTAGACAATGACGCAATCTTGTTGGGCGAAGAAAGCTTCGTCATTTCCATGTACGCCGTTCAAACTAATATGTCGTGGTCATCAGTTAGAAGCTGATAGGATTCTAATCTCTTTAAGAAATTCAAGCAATTGATATTATTCCGAAGCTAAGCGAGGCAATCTTTTTATTAAAATCAATTTATAACACACTTATATTCTTTATTTCAGCAACCGCTCCTTATTTTAGGGGTCAGATATCATTCTTATTTGTAACCACGTTTTTTTATACTTTACACCTGAATCGTATAGTTGTATTCGGTGAAGTTGTATTCACTAAAGTGAAGAATGTAAAAATATGTGTAGGTACTTAACTCCTCTGACTACCTCTTAGTAGAAATAGACGATATTTTTTGTTGTTTAATTAATCCCCAATAAGTAGAATAGATGGTTGTGCATCAATATCACGCAAAAGTTGATTTGACTTGAGATTTTAAAAAATTATGTTGCTTCACAGTCTGTTAGAAAATCGAAAAGTTATCTATTATCAAACCCTTGTCTGTTATATAATTATGGTTTTAACAAACAAAATGAAATTTTACATCCCATGCAGGTTTTGAATAGAATCCATTAATACCGGAGAGGGTTCATGAGGCGAGGAAAATCAACATCATTTGTACGGTATTCCCAAAAGCTTAACGCATCAGTAATTTAGACCAGAGCGAGTGTTTCACAGTAATATCGCTATTTTAAATAGTTAAAATATGTTTATTATTCCATTTAAAAACATTGATGGATGTTTCAAAACATTTATCATCACTCGTAAGCTCTAAACAAATGAACACAATAATGAATGTGTGTAAATAGTGTAGTTTAATTCAAAATAATAATTACATACAGACATAGTATGATGATAGTAAATTTTCTTCTCATAAACCAAACCAACAATAAATTAAAACAAGCATCAAAGATTACGGGACTGTTGTAGCCCTATATAATATCTTCTATAAAAATATCTGCCGTTCACTTTGGCCAGCCCTATCACTGGAAAGCTTTTCTTCTCAATCAGCGGTTTTTCATCAGACAGCTCGAAGGACTGGAGTGTTAAATTGTCGCCATCTGGTGGAGGCTCTTCTATCAGCACTAAAGCCTCACTTTCATTCAATACATTATCCTTACTTCGATCTTCTTTCTGTACCTTTTTTTGGGGCCTGAAGAATAAAGTAATTAATATTGTTGTGGATCCCAGGAAGTGACTATGGTGCCAAAATTAAGATAGCATTGCCTTAAAATATTTATTTTGCATTACTTATTAACTTTAATTAACGAGTCACTGGAAAATATTATTTTAAATTTGGTATTTAATCCTGAAACAAAGCAAAAATGCAGCGCTGTGGTTTCATCATAAGATAGTCACTGAAATATTAGCTGAGTGAACTCGCTTTTTGCAGCAAGCCACTGCGGCGCAGGAAGCAAACTTTTAGCTTGTTTTTTATTTTATTAGATTTTTAGTTTATCCTGTCATTCATCTTTATGTTAGATTTTTTAAAATACCTTTTTAGTTTTTTTATATGGTTGTGGTTATTAGATTTTTTATAATGCAGTAGGTACTGCTGCAGAATAAATGTCTGTTTCTTTCTTTCTTTCCAAACAAACTATTGATGTTGACGAATAATGCAACTATTTGCGTGAAAAGATTTGAAGACACGATGTTCCATGAACGAAATTTACATTTAAATAATATCCTATATTATTTATTTAATTTTCTACAACAAATTATGATTAAGGTTAACTATAAATTATGACATCGTCTTACTTGCGATCATATGTTCTTTCTCGTTCCGAATCCTTGATCTGATCAACGATGTGTTCTGCTGCCTTCGCTGCGAATACATCGACCAGTTGCTTTATGTATGACAGAGATCTTTCAGATGTCAACGCATGTATTATTTTGTCCGTATTCAGTTTTATGACTAACGGTCCATTCGTATACTGTTGTTTGTTTGCGTCCACGATTAATAATGAAAGGAGAATTAATTGGATTTTTAACAACATGCTTGGACTTGTGTTATCTGTATGCAATAAATTACTTTAAGGTACTACTGCTTGATTGAATTCGATAAATCTTATAAAATTGAATTGTAAATTCCTGTTGCATGTTCAGTTACAAAACGATTAAAAAATAATAAATTTATATTTGGAATATTTAAACTGAAATACTAAATGAAAAATTTTGAAGTTAGACCAACTTTCATGTAGATATGAAATAAACTACCAGCCTGTTGTTGAAACAAATTTCATATTCTAAAGACACATAACACAATATAGTAGATATCCTATTATGTACGTTAAGGATAGCCTTTGTAGTGAGATGTCACTTACCCAGTTCGGTATTGGAGTCAAACCTTGTGTCAGATGCTAAAACAACTCTGTACTAGACAAATGCAGATCGAAGCTAGAAACCAGTATAACAGTCACATGCGGCACGAGCGCTTACACCCGGACAATAGAATACGGAATTGGTTCGGCTCATCTCGTACGTGTAAACAGAGGATCTAGTCTCGATTCCATGCGATAATTAATTCAGGAACGCCTGGAGGGAACGCATTGTTCGATTTATTAATTGTTCGTCTGCTTCGAAAATAGTCGCTATTAATCTGTGTCTTGAACAGACATATCTTTGATCTGCTGGCTGTATGATTAGGGATGAACACTGATTTTCAGTACAGCCTGTTTAGTAGGTAAAAGTAGCACGAACTGGCTAATAGTAACTGTTATTAATTAATTTAAAAAAATCTAAATTAAAACCCATAAAAGTTATTAAATGAAACGGACTACTAAAGTATAAAAGTCCATAGTCCAATAGCTCGCGTCGATTCAATGTGATCGAAATAATTAAGCAACCTACCCTAAGATTAACTTAGAATAAATATCTACTACTAGTAGCTAAGCCCTAATGTCTCGATAGACAGTGTCTATCTAGCCATCGGGTTTATGAAGCAATTTACAATAATCTTAGCCTATAAACTAGCTATCCTATAGCTACCTACTTCGTGAACATACTAACGAATAAAATAATCAGAATGTGATTCCGGCAAGTTTGTATAAAATACAAATGCTCCTCCAAGGCATTCATCACAGCTCAAAGAAGGCGTGATATAAAATTAAATGCGGAATTTAATTTCGTCGTTCGAATGCAAGAATGGTTTGGAGTAATTTGGAGACAAACCCTCGAATATTAAATTATATTCAGATTAAAGACGTAATAACGTACGTGTTATTGCCAATTTGTTCTCTGTATAAAGTTAAAATAAGTAAGTAATACAATAATTTGATTATAATTTCGAGACTGTTCATAAAAGCAGCATATTTTATTTTATTTCGTATAATATCGTCTGCAGGTATTGAATGAAAAACATTTTTAGAGCCAGTTATTGTTTGAGAGTGCACATGAAACTAATTTATCTGATGTTAGCAGTACTATTATGGCTGTCATAGGCCTTCAGTAGTTGTCATAATATTTGTCACATGTATAGCCGCTAAAGTCAGCGCAAATAATGCTATCTGTACTTTGTGGGATACTTTCTGCAAGGTCTTTATCATTAAATAAATTATTTAAATAATGGTTTTTAAAGCAATTGTAGTGCAAGTGTAGTCCGTTGTCCGTTGTGGTTTCCGGTTACACTTCTTTAGCGACCATTTTAGTCCTCATGGGTAGCAACGCATCTGTGACTGACTTGGAACAAGACTCATACTAACAATTAATAAATGGACTAACCATTCCAGACCCTATTTGAGTGTTGTTTCTGAACAAGACAACTGCGACTGACCCTGGTCAGCGGATGGGTGGTGCTGCCAGCTGCTATCTTATCTTAATATACGAGTATATAAATCACGTGTCACGTTTTTTGTCCGCGATGCGCGACTCCTAAACTACTTAACCGATTTTAAATTAAATTTGCACACCGTGTGCAGTTTGATCCAACTTGAAAGATAGGATAGCTTACATCTTAATTTATAGCCGCAATAATTTTATTGCAAATGATTTGTCTATTATTTGACATTCACAATTATCTGTTAACTCCAAACGATTTTAACAGATGGCGATATCTGTTAACTGGATTGAGTAAGTAATCAATAGATGGCGCTGCTATGTTAAACCTACAAATGTGTCATATAAGCTACAATTTAATAGCATAACCACCACGTGTTGTTGATTTTGCCTAATTCCACGCGAGCGAAGCTGCGGGCGTCCACTAGTCTTTTATATTTAAAAAAACATTTCGTTCATATCTTTTCTTTCCTCCACGAGTCTGCATTGGAGCAGCGTGGTGGAGTATGCTCTAGACATCCCGCAACTGCAGGGAAGACAGGAGTAGGCATCGTAAATTTTAATTTTACTCTAGATAGGTATATCATTTTTAATATTAAAATACCTAGCAAGAAATCATTAAATTATTAATTAAACTTAAAAAGCAATTCAACACTTCAAATAGCTATCATAAAAGACCCACGAGTAGGAACCAAGAGCGTATTAAATCCAATAGACAAGAATTACCTACTGTACGAGTAATACTCCGACATAAATTTCGTTGCTGACAACCGCGTCCAAGAACAATAGTCCTTTCATTTCCCACATCATTTCAACGCTTCCGAGTTCCGACTATGTCCTACCCTACGTGACAGAGGATTCCCTCTCGATCCGCAAAAACCATTGGAACAAAACCCTCGTTTAACAGTCGAAAAATGAAAAACAATTTCAATTTGGTGCGTCAACCGTTTGAATTCGTCGAGGCATGCGCGGCGTCGAGGCGTTCGCATCGCGAGGCAGACGTAACATGCTGGTATGCAGGAAGGAGGCATAAAACCGTTTTTGGATATGGTACTTTCAAACAAACGACACAATATGTAAGTACAAGCAATGTATATAGTAATCGCGCAATCGGTAGTGACCCTACCTGTTGCACCAGGGGTCGAGGGTTCGAATCCAGTGGGATTGGGTATATTTGTCCTAAGTGTAGGACACAGAACAGATAAAGGTCTGTGGTGTAGGACAAATATACATGTGACGAACACTTGTGTTTGTTCTGTGTCTGGATGTTAACATTATCTATTTAAGCCTAATTTGGGGTCAGATGACCGTGTGTGAATTTCCATGGTATTTATATATGTAGTATCGTTTCAAACATCTCTGATTGCTGATGAATTATTATTAATTTAATGTTTCTATTTGCTCCTTATTTAATAACGAATACCATACGTTAGCCATTGCATTTTCATTGACGCCAAAGTTTTATTAGAAGATAATGCTGTCGACATTAAGCCCGCCTTTTGTACTTTGTTTTCAGTACAATAGTGTTTTTTCATTCATTCATTTCATTGATTCATTAATGGGAACTTCAACTTGGTGCATCCTCATTTTGACGTGGCAACTGAGGTAGGCCGAATGAACTAATATTTTGTGAAAAAAATTATTTTACAAATCTTTACAATTTGTCAGGTTAATACAAGGTTGAGGGGCAATTGGTGGGTGTAGTGTATGTGGGTCCGGACAGTCACGCGCTAGCTGTGAGCAAGCTCGGACGTGCGCCGGACGCATTCCACCTATTGAGTCATCAAAGGCGTGTTTTATTTATCCGGGTGCCTACAGTGGGACTTACTCAATGCTACTTACAAGTATTAGACATATCTTCGACATTTTACAAAATGCCGTATCTAACCAGTAGCTTGGTTGATTGTGACTCCGACATAACGCGCCGTCACAGGGCACTTGTCACCCCAGAAGTCACCGCTTGTGGGATCGCCACCTTGTATCGAAACTGTATAGTTCTATGCTTAATCTCATGTTCGATTGCCCGCTAAAATTATTAGATGAAACTGACTTCTCATTGACATGTTAATCTTAGTCCGCTAATTTGTTTCCATCTCAGTTTATACCGATGTTTTAGTCTGCAAAAATAATAAATAAGGCTTTTTTACTTTCATTGACTTACAAAGCAAGTAAGCTGTCACTCAATAGCATACAATTTGAGCTTAGCTGCAACCCATAGACGTCCCACAGACAAAACTGCGGGAGATCTAGAGCATACTCTACCACGTTGCTCCAATACGGATTGGTGGAGAAGTTAGTGGCCAACCTAGTGTCAAATGTCCTCAAGGCACCCGAAGGTCTTCGACAAGGCTTAACGTTGTTTTCACCATTAAAAACAAACGGGCCCGTCGGCTTAACGTGCCCCCTGAAGCACGGTAGAGCTCATGAAATTTTGCAACTAGCGGTCACCCAAACGGCGTTGCATAACTCTCTCCATCACATTGAATCGACGCGATCCATTGGGCTATGGTCGCTATCCATTGGTCTATGGACGCTACATATTTGAACGCTACTAATTTCTACTAAAACCACTGTGGTCATTACTGGAAACCAATAACTTCAAACGTATTTGGAAACCTAAAACGACTTTGGTTCATTAGAATTTTTAAATGCCCATTGTCTGTGGTAACCACTAAACACAAACCAACCGCAATATATTCTGAAAATCCTTAGAAATATGTAGTAAGGTTTTTAGATATTAGCGGCTAACATAAGTGCATATTCGAGGCGCGCGTGTAGTAAGGATGCAACAACAATTATTATGAACAAAAGATTTTGCTAAAACTTTGAACATTTTGATCACGTCATGTCAAGTTTGAGTCTCACTGAATACTATGCTTAGTATATTTATGGTATATTTACTGAAAATTGGGGCAAATCATCAGTTTCATGAAAGATAGGCAATATGAGAAGTGATTGTGTTCATCTATTCCGTTTGACGAAGTTTATACCTGTTAAATCCGATGACCTAATACAAATTCGTAGCATCCATAGCCCAATGGTTCGCGTCGATTCAATGTGATCGAAAGAGTTAAGCAACGACCAGCGCGGTTGGTTTGTGGATGGGTGACCGCTAGTGGCAAAAATTTCATGGACGCTACCGTGCTTCGGAGGGCACGTAAAGCCGTCGGTCCCGGTTGTTTTCAACGCTGGAAACAGTCGTTAAGCCTTGTCAAGAACCTTCGGGTGGCTTGAGAGTATTCGACACTGGGCTGGCCACTAACCCCTCCACCAATCCGCATTGGAGCAGCGTGGTGGAGTATGCTCTAGACCTCCCGCAGCAGTGTCTATGGGAGAGACTCGTGCCCAGCAGTGGGACGTCTATGAGTCGCAGCGAACACAAATTCAACACAACCCACTTCTCTTGATCCAGTGTGCTAGTATCTTAATAAAACCAAAGGGTACGACAGTACACATACCGCGTTCCGTTCCGGCAATCGGTCGCTTCATTAACTTTTATCGGCTGCTCGGACACGGCGCAGCGCGGTGGAAGCGAGCGGCGCGTGCGCATTGATGCACGATACGTTAATATTTACGACCTGAATAGTTTAATATAATTACGGTCATATAGCGCAGTTGTCACGTTATCAATAGGTGACCGAGCGAAGGGTTCTGTTTCCGGTCGTTGATGCTTAAAATTTTATTTGTTTTAATATGTAAGTACATCGAAAGATTTAGTTTGCTTGAATAAAACTTACTTGCGGTGGCTATCTGCACTTTATTTTATTTTTTTATTTATTTATTTTTCATGTACATACAGGAGTATAGAACAAGAACAATTAAAAAGAAAGAGGTGTACAAAGGTTCTTTGTTCTCCAACCATATTTTTTCCTATCTTGATTAAATGTTACAACTGTCAGGACTTCCTCGCGCTTAACGCTGGATTTCAATAACCTATCTACAGATAGATTTGGCTATCGGAGATTGAAATTTGACACATTTTATATGGAACATATGTCAAATTTCTATCTCCGATAGCCAAATTTATCCGTAGATAGGTTATTGAAAATCCAGGTCCAGCGTAAATGGGCTTGCTTTGTATTCGATATAACTGTAATAAAATCATTAATTTATCGGAACCAAATATGTGTGCCAAATTTCAGCTCAATAGCTTCAGTGAAAGTGGGTGAAATATTGATTGCAATATTCCAGGACATACATACCATACCAGGAACCATGACATAATGCTGAGTGCGGTCCAATTTCGCGAACGAAACCTTTCCTCCTCTTTCGCGGCGCTGTGAGCGCTCCTTAAATCCGAATTCCCTCACGCATTAAATCTATAATTTAATGCAAAATTGATATAATTAATAAATAATAATAATAGACCCAATATAGATTCCATTCCTACCATCCCTACACATCTGGTGGGGCACAACTTCGGGTGTACCAATTGATCACAACTTATAAAAATAACTGGAAGGTGTATCTATGTGTTTGACCTGGGTCCACGTCTGGACCCGTGAAATTTAAAGAGATACAGAATAATAAAAATATATCTTTTATTTCATACAACAAGGCCCATAACATAAATACCTCAAAGTCTATTCTATTCTATTCTACTACTACAATCGAAAACAATATAATTATTTTTATTAGTAAATAGTATGTGATCGCGTTCCGAATATAAAACAGCCATAAAAATCATTAGCACGCAAGCATTGAAATATATGACACTTTACTGTCGCTTTATGTTTTATGACAGCTCTGATAGTCGTATCGCACTGTTTCTGTGTTATTATTATTATTATGTTTACCAAAATTTCACCACCCTCCTTAAATGCTATGCTGAACTTAACTTAAACTTATATATGTATTTTAATTCATACATGAATTAAGTATTATTTAATAGGTTCTTTATTCTATCGTTAAGGTTTAATTAGAGGAACCGTCATTATTCAGCCCTTAAATCAATACAAGTAGACTTATACCATGGTTCACGGAACCTAATTGACATCTCGATAATGATCTTATCAAGTTACTAAGAGGTAGGCACATAGATTCAACAAAATTTAAAGTTAATAAGATCGATGTAGGTACAAGTTTCAACTTCCTATTTAATTTTTATCAGTATTTATTTTCTGTACGCTTGCTTATATTTAAGTTTGTTACTGTTATTGATTTCTCAGTAAGTGAATTATTGTTAATTCTTTATGGGAAATAATAAAAAGTTCTTAAAACATATATAAATAAATATCCACTTATGGCAGGAATCGACTCGGAACCATCAGCTCAGCAGTTACGTTAAAGAATCTACGTGACATATCATCATTATTATTCGGAGGCTTTAATTAAGCGCAATCAAATAACTTATACTGACACAAAAACGTACTTTGACCTTGACTTTTACCGAGAATACGTTCCAGGCTTTGTCGTACCGTTAGCGACAATGCGAACAAGCCATTTAGCACGCACTCCGCGATCCACGGCCACGTTACCGCCGCATAACATTTTACGAGAGCCGTGATAGCCGAATCACATTCAAGCCATCTTTGTTGCTCCTTTATGACGCTCTTATTTAATACTATTGCCTGCCGATTGCTCTTTGTTAGCCTTTTATTGGCTCTATGCGCTGTTCCGGTTTTGTGCAGCGATCTGAATGGTGTGTTGATTTGTTTATTGTGCATATTCAGATGACAGTCATCTGCAAGTAAAAGGTGATAGAAATCCATTTTGATATGATGTTAATAAACGGAACAATAACTTAAATATAAGTACAAAAATAATTAAAAATTAAAAATTAAAATTGCAAAATTTTACTACTAACCTCTACCACTAAAGAATGGTTTAAAAATATATAAAAGATTTTCGATTGCAAGTGAAAATTAGGTACCATTTATCAAAATCCAGATTCACCCGATCAAAATCCGAAATATTAATAAATAAACATGCGTTTAAAAAGCAAAAAAGAAATTAATAAAACAAAAACAGATGCTGGGTCGAATTAAGAGGTCCCACCGAGATTTGAACTCGGATCGCTGGATTCAAAGTCCAGAGTGCTAACCATTACACCATGGGACCTGTAAGCGTAATGTCGAAATTAAGGTACTGAATCAGCGTTAACCATCTATTAAAAAGTTATTTATAGTTAATAATCAATTAAAAATTTCACGATAATTACAGTGTTTGGTCCTTTCACGGGAACCATGAAATTTTTCAGGATGAAAAGGAGAATTATGTCAATCTCCGGGCCGTGTACTATATCTATGCAATAAATCATAATATAGATCCGTCATATCTTTGAGGTGGAACAGAAGGACAAACAAACAGACCAACAAACATTCCCATTTATATGTAAGTAAGAATTTGGGTACTTTGGGATTACCTACACAAGACTTAGTATTGATTGCCGGCTGGGTATTCGTTTAGTTTTAGCAGATACAGTTTTTACAATCCAATTTATGTCGTACAAACCTCCGGCTTTAAAAAAATTGAGACTTTCAAAACATTACGAAATGCATGTTACCTATTCCTAAAATCGCTGTTTCATTCCCTTCACTGCAAGCGGTTTAAAAGCCACAAAGGCTGTACGAACTAACATTTCATTAGGCTTCAAGGTATATAATACATTTTGTATTGTACAATTATTTAGCTACAGAATATAGGAGAACATTTTCTCCGATATTCTGTACCTAAATAATTACGGAAAACACAGTAGGATAAGAAATGGAACAAAATACAGTTGAGTTAAAAACTCTTATAAACATCTATAAAAATCGCACAAAATCATTTTTCTAATACTAGGTACTTATTCAAATCAGTCTGTAGGTCAATAATAGTAGAATGAACGTCTGGAAAAATCCTCGAAACATCTAACAATCATGGCAACTACGGTCAAACGGGACTCGTATGTTTATGTTCCTACAAGTAAAATAAAAAATATCATATTATTTTGGTTTAATCACTTCAACAATATAAATGCATTTATTCATAGTTGTAAAATTAAACTCTAACAGCTAGTAGGTACAAGTAGTATAAAACTTTTCTTTCCAACTACCGGTCGTATCAAGAATGACGGGAATTTTGAAAACCGAACGAAGTATTTGGCAAGCCCCCAAAATTCCATTGTTTTTTGTCTCGTCGCTTTGGACGTTCATCGAAGCCACAAAAGCTTTGTGAACTTTCATTAAGTTCCGTCCGGCGTCGAGGTCCTTAAAATCGCTGCATACTGCGAGAAAGCTTGTAAACTGCTTAAGCGAAATCAGCCAAATGCGAGTCAGTGCCATCAAAGTTCCGTATATTGAAACAGTATTTGTAATTTCACTTACATTATTTATCTACTTATTTATCTTATACATGTTTATTATAGACTGAAATTGTTTTGGGACTAAGATGCAGCACCACCCAGCCGATGCCGCTACAGACCTCAAAAACATTCATACCTAAGAGTATCTTTCAAAGACGGTAGTATCTTTGAAGAGGCGTTGCTGCCTTCAGGCTAAGATGGTTGCCGATGGTTGGTAAACTGTGAGTAATTTGAAACCTCTACTGTCCTATCCGAACACAGTTGCAACGGCACTTCCCATAATAATTTAGCAGCAAGTGCTAAATTATTATAACGCAAGGTTTCAATATATTATGATCCTTCCGGTATGAAAGACTTGTTGATCTAGTAACTGCATAAATTCGATCTAGTGAGTAATAACTGACGGATATAGCCTTGAACAATTTCACCGCCGGTAGTACGAATCGCGATGGCTCAGCGGTTAGAGTACAGTACAGGGTAGGTGGTGGGTTCAAAGCCCACCTGCTGAAGACATTTTTTTAAGGTAAAAATAATACATCGATATTTTGCATAGCAATCCAGCTATAAGCATGGCATAATTATCATACCATGTGAATAAGCTATCAAAAGTTTAAGAATAATGTAGTCAATTATGATATCGATATTATACTTAATTCACTTACGCTATCTTCATAATGACTTGATAGTGTCGCCCTTGTAATGTCTTTTCTATAAAATAAGTTGTTTTTTTTTTGTGTGTACAATAAAGAATTAATAATAGTGTGTCCAATAAAGAATTAATAATACAATAATGAATTAATAATAATAATAGAAAATATTAAGGAAATCATACTATTAAAACTTTATTAACCTTTGAGCAGGTTTAATCAAGACAAATATATCTGTATCGACCGTCGATCACTGATAGTTTTTTCTTCAAAATTTATCAATGTACAAACGCGAACTCGGTATTTTATTATACATAATACCTAGTATGACAAAATAATTAAATTGTGAACCAATTTTTATTCAGCCTATTATAATGAAGTTAAACGTTTATGCATACAACTCCTTACCTATATAAGGTAGATCAAATTTTAAAGTAAAGGTTTTTTTTTTTTTTTCATTATATTTGACGCTTGTCAAACTACCTCCTAAGCTAGTCTCTGCACCTCCTCCATAAAACTTAAATATATTCCGGGCATCGACCTGAAAACCACGAGGAGGTGTTCCGAACGCAATCAATTTTCTTTCCAGTGGCCTCGAGTCTGTCAGGGACTTGTTGACGTCAGTTATCTCAGGCTAAGTCTGAGGCCCTAGTGACAGCGGGTGTAGAATCGGTGCAGCATTCTTTTTATGAAGTGTAGGTATATAGATAATGTTTGCGCTCAGAAATTGGCACATTCTGTAGCATTCTATTTATGAAGTGTATAAAGATAATGTTTGCGCTCAGAAATTGGCACATTTACAAAGCATAGTTTCACGCCAGTGCCTGACTTATTCTTACAGGTTCGAATATCAGCTAAGTAGATATGGGTAGAATGCTTTCCTGTGAAATCAAATATTTGCAAATTTAGCAAATATGAGGTCCTGATTTGATTTCACAGAAAAGCACTCTGTATTTTTTTTTCTCACACATTCATACTGGAGACACTGTAGCAAAAGCCACGCTTCCAATTAAGCATCGGAAAATTTTTTTCGTTCCTACTTCCGCTAGCTCACCCGCTATAACTCGAACCACCAACTTCCACCTGGATACCGCTATCGAGTGGTATTACCGCACGCGGTCGTGTGACAAATTGTTTGTGTCGTGGGCTGTGACGTCATGAACTCAATATGGTTGACGATCGGATTACCACTCCAGTTGTTTGGGGTGACCTAATTCTGAGATTGCGATTCTGTTTGACTGTTAAGGCGATAATAGTAAGGAGAACGACAAGCTACGATGGTGTCCTAGCAATATAGGTAGGATAGAATCTGACGTATGAGTATCACGAATTAGATCAGAAACGAACCCAATGGAACACGCCAGATAGGCATCCGGAATTAACACCAAATCATTTCCCCCTAAATAAATAAAAATTGGGAAGGAATCGAAACAAAATATAAGTGGAATTCTAAGTTTGACTGAAACTTTTCGTGGTCACATATTATGAGAAGGCCTGAAGCGTTCTTCACCACGCACCAATGCGCGGATTGCATAACGCGGAACATCCTCACATCGCGAAGACGCGAAGTTGTGACATAGATTTAAGATATTATTATTACTTATACAGTTTTACCAGAAATGTAATATCTTTTCAAGTCGAGCCTGAGACATGTGTGACGTGGCAGAGCCTTTGTCCGCCTAATGCAACGAGACGTCGTGATTTGTGACGTCACAGAATGGATACTGTTTTGGACGTGAACCAGCATTGGCCTTTATGTTATTTTTAATAATAAACCAAACTTATGTATTTTGTAGCGTAGCGTCCATAGCCCAATGGCTCGCGTCGATTCAATGTGATCGAAAGAGTTAAGCAACGGACGCGGTCGGTTTTTGGATGAGTGACCGCCAGTGGCAATGATTCTGTTTCAATAATTATGAATTAATTTTCAGTTATTTACAGGCTAGAGCTAATAACCTGTTAGTAGTAATAATAATATTAAGTCAATATTGTTACACTATTTAAAATCATACGGTCTTATTCATATCAAATTAATAAACCTATTACTATACTTAATAATATAGGTATACAGTACAAGTTTAGGTATTCAGTATACAGTATTTTTTCTTTTTATTTAAACTTAATTCAGAATTGACAGAAAATGACTAAAAACTATTTTATTTTTTAATTTAGGGGTTAGATTGAAACATAGAATAAATTTCGTAATTTTATTTTTACTAGGTTTAATTCCCAAATGATGCTCTAGAGCAGATCGGATTAACTTCTCAAAATACACTTCCCGATGCAAGGCAGCAAGTCACGACCCACGGGATTCTCATTCTTTATCCGCACGTAATGCAATGTCATTGGAGAAACAACGTTATATTTTCAATTCAGATAGAATATATCGAGTTAGCTCAGACTTAGCTTAGAGTTGAACAGTCAACGTTTGATTTACGACTGAAAATATTTATTGAACTCTATTATTTATAACCTTTTTCCAAGTGAAGGTATCAACACCTTGACAGATGACACCTTTTTTTTCTCGCTGGGAAATTCGTTTCCGCATCCTGTCTGGCTGACAGATGACACATGATGATGATGTTTCGGTGGATCTCAAATGCTCTTTACTTATTTTCGTGATAGGTATCTGCCTGTCACACAGTACATGACAAACGTAGAGTTTAAAAAAAACTTTATGAATATCCATTTCAGTAAAAAATAATGTGCCAAGATTTTCTGTGATTTGAGAGTTTGATATTATATATATTAATCCCTAGATCGTCTGTAATTTACCTCAAACAAAACAACCTGAAACCCACGTCCACCGCTCATAGTACTTACATGTTACAATAGAGTATTTGAAAGAAAGAAAGAAAGAATTTATTTGCTAAAATATAAAAATTATAGCGAATGGGTCTGCAATCAGCCCAGTTGCGACATAACACCGCAACACTGATTTTCAGTACACCTTTTTGGAAGAAGAACTAGTACTCAAAACAGTTTTAACTACAAAATTATTGCCTCCTCTACTTTCTTAAGTCATATCACCTACTTTACATATTGTGAGCTTACCAAAAGCTTTGCTCTTCGTTCTTACAAGTTTTGTACAAGTTCGGAAAGCTTTCGTGATTTGGAATCGCTCGAACAACTTCGCTAAGTACTGCTTATAAAGTTATTAGCATAGTATTGTGAACCCATCGAAGTGCTGTCTATATTTGTAATTAAATTAAATTATAAAGTTGTTTTGTAGATATTTAGGAACGTTTTGCCTTAATTAGTAATAATAAGTATGTTACTTATTTTATTAAGGGCTTTGCTTTAGGAAATATTGGCAAGAAATATTGCCAGGTGCTCCCACGCTGTTACAAGACAAGTGTTTCAACAACAATCAAATGTATGTAAAGCAGATGTTTAGTCCATAATCTTCTTTTTAACCAATTCAGATATAGGGGCGGAATTCGCCCAAACCTACTCGGTATGTTACTTGTATCTCCTCAGTCTGGTACTTATGATACACTAGTGGGCGCCCGCAGCTTCGCTCGCGTGGAATTCACTAACTAATATACACTAACTTTGCACCCCCGTTTTACCCCCTTAGGGGGTGAATTTTCAAAAATCCTTTCTTAGTGCTCCCCTACGTTATAAAAGGAACCCCTGTGCAAAATTTCAAGTTACTAACCCTTATAGTTTAGTTAGGCCCTGCGTTAATATGTCAGTCAGTCAGTCAGTCAGTCAGTCAGCTTCTCCTTTTATATATATAGACTAGTGGACGCCCGCAGCTTCGCTCGCGTAGAATTAGACCCATTAACGACGTCTACCCGTCTAAAGACTTCAAAAACGGCAAAGTTTCATACTAACTTTGCACCCCCGTTTTACCCCCTTAGGGGGTGAATTTTCAGAAATCCTTTCTTAGTGCTCCCCTACATTATAAAAGGAACCCCTGTGCAAAATTTCAAGTTTCTAGCCCTTATAGTTTAGGCCCTGCGTTGATATGTCAGTCAGTCAGTCAGTCAGTCAGTCAGTCAGTCAGTCAGTCACCTTCTCCTTTTATATATATAGATTTGTGATGCTTCAAGCAATCCGTTTAATTAATATTTATAATTTCTTACCAAAAACCGAACCTACCTACTAAGAACATTTTATTTAAAACAAAATATAAAAATTATTGAGTTGAAAATGTTTCGTAACAGAAATTACGCCCGCGTTATTTCCGAGAAATAATTAATCCGTCAAATTAAGTAGGAATTAATATTTAAGGAAAATTTTAAACCGGCGAATACAAATTCATATTATTGAAGCTGAAATTCCCAAAATGAGGGTACCTACGTCCTTTCGTCGCTTTCTAATTATTGTGTCTTAATCCCGAGTTCTCGTTTTTATTTCTTTCAGGTTCCTTACCCTTTGAAGAGACCCTTGGTTCTAATTGCTTTACCTAAAAAATAAAACGAATATCTTCTGTCGACCTGTTTACGGTCTCTTTGCGAGCGGGCACATAAGAGTAGCGGTCAGTGTAGCGGTGCGGTATACTTAATACTGTAGTGATAGTGAACTTGTAGATCACAACGGAATAAAAATAACAAAAATTTACTCGAATAGGGACTGGGATGGTTTAGTCCAATTAACAGGTGTTTGAATAAGAAAATTAATTGGTCAGTTCTTTAGTACGTACCAGGACTGGTGTAAGGACGGTTAGATAGTTAGTCCTGTTAGTTGTTCTTAGTAATATTTAGTAAAAGTGAAAATTTCATTAATTTCCTTTTCATTTACATTCTCGAAGGCATGTGAAGTGACATAACCAGCATCAGGGTCTACGACTCTTCTCCAATTCAGAGGAGAGCCGTGTCCTGTGATCTAAACTATTAAACATTATCGCTGTCACTCGACCCAACCCCAACATCTGAAGATAATGACGCTTTGAGTGCACTGGTGCCTAACGGCCTTTATATTATTTAGGACGATCCCTTCTCTTGTTTAATTAATTGACGAGAATGCCTTTGCATTATTCGCATCAATCGCATATAATTATGTTTTGTATATATATTTACTTTTAATTTCGTCCATTACAAATGATAGATCTGTGGGGCAAGATACAATTTGCATTTTTTTAATTTAAAGAATTATCTATGATAATTCTTCCAATAAACGGTTTTCCTTTAGAATAGAATAGAATAATAATTTAATTTTGCTTTGCACACAAACAAATATTAATACAAAGAAACAGTTCACATTATCATTTATTTAAGTAGTAGATCCCATTAGACCATTATCTCATATCATCAAACCATGATTTTCTTGTATGTTTATTACAAAGAAACTCTGTTAGACGTTAGTGCACTTATTTACGTTTACAGCTAATCTATATCGACTATACAAGACTAATAATAGTAGGTATAGGCACAGGTATAGGTACAAAAGGGAGTACATAAAAAACCTACTAACGAATTGACTAACTAGTGTTCTAATAAACACTGGGTAGCAGCGGATCCTTTGCTATCTATCCATAAAAAAGGCGTACTTAAGACTTAAGTCAGGATAAGAATTGTGGCGATTTTGTAGTCACTATTATAATAAATTGTTTCAAAATAGCTTGAATTTTTATCATCAGTATTTACTTGGTAAGAGTGTCAGTAATAGTAGTAAGAGTAGGTACTTAAAAAAAACGCTTTTTTATTTATTTTTCATGAATCCGTTACATACATACATACCAAGCTAATAAAAGCGTGTTAAAAAGAATTCGGATGATTATAACCACCTTCACTAAATTATTTTTAATATTGCTCATACCTATTATAAGGTTTGCTACTCTGTCATCCTTTCAGCGCACTACAGTGCTACGTAAAATTATGTGTTGTCAACCGCGTGTGTGATATATTGGCAATGGCGATGTACTTACATCACCACCTGGTGTTAAAAGATTCCGCGTACTTCGAACTTCAAATTCAAAATTAAAGATGATATATAGATTAAAAACTTTATTAATGAAGTACCAAATTAAATTCAATCTATTTATAAAATGGATGGATGGCATTTAGAAAACATTACTTTCCATTTTCTTCAGGTAAGTAAAGTTTTCATACGATTTCCAATATTACTTAAAAATCATAATTTTAAATATAAGATAATATACATTTGATTCCGCATTAAGGGGGAAATTTGTGTTGGGCCAAGACTCGAACTAATCCAATGGTAGAGAAGTCCACCCTTTGTAAAAACTTTTTGGTTTTTTATAATAAAGAAAAAATAAAATTTATTAACTATTTAATTAAAACTCTAATATACCTAATTTGCTGCATAACATGGTACACATTTAACTACCTTACGTAAAACACGCAAGGGACAAACTACCGTAAAAAGTTTCAGCAAAATTTTCGCTATCCATTGTCTCTCGATTTTGATTCTTCTGTCGCTAATCGATGCCTGCTGTTGGTGAAACGTGAACAAATTTTACGCCGTCTCATACCCGATGCCAATTCCAACGCATCATACACACTGGGATCATCCCCTGCGGATATCCGCACATGATATCCGCACGAGATATCCGCCCGAGATATTCCAATCTATGCGATCGTATATCTAAAATCACCAGAGCATGCTCTGTTTTATGCTCGTATGTACGCTGGTTGTTAAATTGTTAGATTCATGGTTACTATGTTGTTTAAGAAAATTAGAAATGAAAAATCATCATATACCTATACAATTGCTATTTTATAATAAGTATTATTTTATTTTAGCGTATATTTTTTTATATTATCTTTTGTGCCTCATCATCATTGTTTGTATTTAGTTCACATTTCATAATTGCCATCATAGAAAATCAGCGCTGCAGCGTAACAGCTAACGTTTTTCGCCTAAACTGCAACGCTATGATTTGTTTGCTTGTGTTTGAATTTTTTTTTTTTTTCAATTTAATTTTTTGTATATAATATTAATATACTCGTATCAGTCATGGGCGGCAGAGGATGGGTGGTGCTGTATCCATAAAAAAAAATCCTAGCCCATCGATTGTCTGTTCTATAGAGACGTGGCCTGCCCATTGCCACTTCTGCTAGCTAAATCCTTAAGCTATATCTGTATCCTTGGTTCGCATTTTATTTTTTTACGAATCCGGTCGCATAGTGAAATACCCAGCATAGCTTTTTTGATAGCGTACTGAGCTTGCCAATGAGGCCGATGATAAAGGATCCATAGGTAAATGGCAACACACACTGCTCGAACTCTTTCGATTCGGGCGAGTCAAGATGTGTCGTAATTTCCCGAACACACCAAATCTACATACAACGTGATAGTAGTGAATGGGAGATTGTAAGAAATAAAACCGCCAAGAGGTATAAACTCATAGGTCAGAAAGGGTGCGCTTCTACGTCTCCCGACGGAAGATTTAAAGCCGCTGACGTTAAAATACCTTTATTTATATCTAATGTAAGCAAAGAGACCAGTGAACAGGATATAGTCAACTACATTAAAGAAAAAATAAACGTGAGTGTATCGGTAAAAATGATTCAAATGAAATCTGTGAAGAAATATAATGCGTTTAAAATGTTTGTTCCTAAAAGTAAGGCTGACTTACTATTAAAAGATGATTTGTGGCCGGATGGTATAACTTTCAGACGTTTTGTGCAGTTTATGTATAAAACAAAGTCGTAGCGTTATAGTCTTATATTTCAATAAATAATAATGGATATCAATATTAACAAACACTGTATATTTACTAGTTTTAACTGTAAATCATTTAAAAGGTCAATTGATGATATAAGAAATATATGTTTGAAGTCGAGTGTTGTGTGTCTACAGGAGACATGGCTTCTACAACATGACATTCCCCTGTTGGGTACGGTAAGCAGCGATTTTGAGTATACCGGAAAGTCTGCTGTAGACACATCTGCTGGCATTTTGATAGGGAGACCATACGGTGGAGTGGCCATTCTCTGGAGAAAGGGCATTTTTGATAGTGTGTCGGTGATAAATTGTAGCAGTCCCAGGCTTGTTGCAATTAAAGCAACTGTAGGCCAACGTACCATCTTAGTTTTTTCAGTGTACATGCCCACTAAGTCGTACGACAATCTGCCGTTTTTCACTGACGTATTAGGTGAAATAAGTGCAATTGAAGCGAGTAATGAAGTCGAATCAGTGTACATACTAGGCGACTTCAACGCGCACCCGAACGAGCTTTTTTATTCGGAGCTTAGTAGTTTCTGCTCGGAAAAGTCTTGGGCCTGTGCAGATGTCGAAATGTTAGGCCTCGATACAGACAAATACACATACATTGACCAATACCGTGGTAGTAGGAGTTGGCTAGACCACTGCGTGGTATCCCTATCAGCCTTAAAAACATTGATTAATGTATATATTTGGGAGGATGTATTTGTATCGGATCATCTGCCACTTTGTATAAAATGTGACTTAGGTATAGTCACACCGAAACACATGACTCATGGGTGGAAGCGTAGCGCTGTTGTGTGGGGAGAGAGAGACGAGTCTCAGGTGAGCAAATACCGTGATTTATGTCACGGTGCCTTAAGCGATATTGTTACTCCATCTGAATTTAACGTGTGCAGCCATGGGTCATGTAGTTTACCTATACATAAGAAAATCCTGGATGACCTTTATAATAGAATCACAAATAGCTTGAGGGACGCAGCTATTCAAACCATCAAGCCTGATAATTCTTGTCCAGGAGCGAGGAAGAAAAAAGTCTTGTGTGGTTGGAATAAGTATGTGAGGGCAGCTCATAGGGAGGCCAGGCTTAGGTTTAATGAATGGGTATTGCATAACCGACCGCAGTCAGGGCCTGTCTATGAGAAAATGCGGGAGACAAATAAGATATTTAAAGGACGTCTTAAGTGGTGTCAAAACAACCAGGAACAAATAAAGATGGACAAATTGGCGCAGCTACAGACTGAAAAAAAATTCGGAAAGTTTTGGCAATCCACAAGTAAGTTAGATCCTAGGCCTGGCCTTCCAGCATGCGTAGGCGTCAAAAGTGACCCCGTGGATATTGCAAATTTGTTTATGAAGCACTTTAAAGTTACATCTTCTCTTGGCCCGTCCGTTGAGGAGCCTGAACTCGGAGTCAGAGCCCAAACGAACGAACCACTGATCAGATTTACTGACAGTCAGATTGAGTCTGTAATAAATGGTATGAGTCGTGGCAAATCTCCCGGGCATGACGGGCTCAGTATCGAGCATTTAAAGTTCGCAGGGTCTCATTTGCCGAGGGTCCTATCCATGTTCTTTTCTATGTGCATTAGTCACACATATCTGCCAGCTGACTTAATAAAAACAATAGTGGTGCCCATAGTTAAAAACAGGACAGGGGACATTGCGGATGTAGGGAATTATCGTCCGATCTCACTAGCCACTATCGTGGCTAAGGTGTTGGATGGTTTGCTTGACACTTACTTGCAAAAGTATTTACAGCTACATGACGCTCAGTTCGGGTTTCGACCTGGACTGTCAACAGAAAGCGCAATTCTGAGTGTCAAGCATGCCGTTCATTACTATACGGATCGTAGGACGCCGGTGTATGCCTGCTTCCTGGACCTCTCTAAGGCCTTCGACCTAGTTTCCTACGATGTGCTTTGGAGAAAGATGAGGGACAGGGATATGCCGGTGGAGATGCTCAGTTTGTTTCGTTACTGGTATGCGAACCAAGTCAACGTGATAAAATGGGCGAACGGTGTCTCCGAGCCATACGGGTTGGAGTGTGGAGTTAGGCAGGGCGGCTTGACTTCGCCCAAGCTCTTCAGCCTGTATGTCAATGACCTCGTGGTGGCGCTCAGCAGCATGCGTGTCGGATGCCGAATCGGCGGTGTCCCGTTTAACAACATCAGCTACGCGGATGACATGGTGCTGCTGGGCCCGACTGCGAGATCCATTGGAGAGCTGTTGAGGGTATGTGAGGCATATGCTATTTCGCATGGCCTCATATACAATGTTAAAAAGTCGGAGTACATGGTGTTTAAGTCCGCCGGTAAATGTCCAGAATATGTCCCAGCGATTACTTTAAACCAGATGGAACTCAAAAGAGTGTACACATTTAAATACCTGGGACATGTACTTGCCGACGACCTTAAAGACGATGTAGATATAGAGAGGGAGCGTAGAGCGCTGGCGATCCGAGGTAACATGCTGGTCCGTAGATTCGCCCGATGTTCAGTCCAGGTCAAGATTATGCTATTTAAAGCATATTGCCAGGGCCTGTACTCGGGCTGTCTATGGTTACGGCATACCAAAAAATCGCTCAGCGCTCTACGTGTCCAATACAACAATATCTTTAGGATGCTGTTGGGCCTTCCCCGCTTCTGCAGTGCTTCAGCAATGTTTGCAGAGTCAAGGACAGACGGCTTCCATGCCGTCCTGCGCAAAAAAGCAGCATCACTGATGAGAAGACTGAGGGACAGTACCAACAGCATCCTAAGGATTGTGGCAGATGATCCGCATGCACCTGTTCTGAGGCAGTTCGTGCGGGCGATGTCGGAAACGGAGGCAGACCTCTCTTTGGCCAGACGCTGCCGTCCGCACGGAGTGCCTCGCAGGTACATGATATATTAGTTTTTTTTATTCGTTTTTGTTTGTTATTTTATTTTTTATCGTGTTGTGTATTTTTATGTACTAACATAGTTTATAAGTATTTTGTATACTAACACATATGGATCATTGTTGTCCGCATAAATAAATTTTCATTTCATTTCATTTCATTTCATTTCATTTCATTTCATTTCATTTCATTTCAAATCTAAACAGGGTAATAAAATACCCAACAAACTAGCAGTGATACAGCACAGTGTTCTCGTTTCAAAAATATTTATTTTCCACATCCACTGGCAGCCATAGTAACCACTTCAGCTGTCTCTGCGTCCGTTCGTATTTTATTCCACATTGATAAAAGTTGGCGAAACTTTTCACCGACCGAAAAATTCGCGGGATTCTCCCGCTTTTTTGTACGCTGTATTTTTCACTGGCATCTCGTATGTAATGAGTAAAAATACCATTTCATCAGCATAAACGCATTTCGCCACCCGCCCTCGCATCGGGCTTCGTAAAAGCGCTGTAATATGAAAATAAAAAGTGTTTCCGTGTAAAATAAAAAAGTACACAGAGAGCCACTACGAGCAATTTCATTCTCTCTCTGATGAAATAAAAGAAAACTGGGTCAGGTAGGCATCGGGCTTGTTCGATGTTAGTTTGTATAGCGGATTTCCCTTCTAAGAACGTCTGGATGCGGCTATCTATCTCATACGTACCGGCATCAAAGTCTAGCTCTGACCTTGAATGCGTAGAAATCAAAATTAAGTAAGCGCTGATTGGTTCGCCAGCCGTATTATGTCCCCCGCATTGATACCCCATCCCGCAACCATCCCCTCCGGATTTCGTTCAGATCTGAATGTTCGTGCCGCTAACTGTACTAGAACTACTGGTTATGT
Source organism: Carterocephalus palaemon (assembly GCA_944567765.1). Taxonomy (NCBI): domain Eukaryota; kingdom Metazoa; phylum Arthropoda; class Insecta; order Lepidoptera; family Hesperiidae; genus Carterocephalus; species Carterocephalus palaemon. The sequence continues at coordinate 2,664,301 of OX155643.1, read as the reverse complement.
CCTTTTACACTACTATGGGTAAAATAACTATGCGTAAAATAACAAACAACTGGCACGAACTTCCCAACGAGGGTCGTCCTGAAAATCAGCGGCTGCGGGCTTGCCACGGCCATTTGCTGAGGGCGTCCTATTTCGCCATCTTTATTTGTTACATATTTAAAATTAAAATTATTTGTTTCACATCTGTAGTATGTATGACGAAATAAACTTATGTCTATGTCTACAAGGGTAGGTAATAGATAAAGATATATATTTTACTATGTTAATCGGTTATTTAATAAATAATAAATAAATAAAAATAAATATATGTGAGGGAGTGAGAGATGTAGTAGTATTACATTACAAGCTTCACCTAAATGTGGCTTGCACTATCTATGCCCGGTATATCCGCGTGAACCGCCGAGCAAACTGCAATGGGAACTTAATTGGCCTAACTGATAGTCGGGAGCTTTTTTAATTTCTCTTTTTCGAGTTCCGCCGCCAGCAGTTAAGTGAAGTGCTTAGCTTTTTGAGAACGTGCACTATTTTCAGTTTGTTAGCTCGTATACCCCAATTTTGGACTGGAAGTGGCTAACTCCTCGAAACTTGTGCGAGTTGGTATATCTTGTTGGAAATTAAATTAGGCTCTTGCCTAGTATTTTTTATTTTATTCAAATTCAGAGCGGAAGTGTAAAGTTATAATGTACTACTTAGAAAGTTATGTATGTAAGATATACGAGCAATATACAAGGTGTCCCAAAATTCAACGATAATCCTGAACCAGAGGATGGCCCTGCTAATGACTACTCCAGGAAAAAAAAGAAAAAAAATATATCTCGATTTTTTTTCAAATTACGTAATAAAAAGGAAATTCTCAGAAAATTTACACCCCTCATGATATTTTTAACTACCATGACCACAATTTTTGAGATATTTCTGATATTTTTTTTGTATCCGTGACCTAAGTAGTACTGCTATCTACCACAAATCTTAAAATTCCAATAATGTCTGTAGTTTTCACACAATAAACAATTAAAATCATTGTTTTCCCAAAAAAAATTGATTAAATTTACTTTCAGTCCAATTTCACTCATTGTGGTGTAAAAAAAAAGTATGGACACTACTATGGCAAGTTTTTTTAAAAGTTGACGCAACTAATCAAGATTCCAAAATGGTATAATACTCTTGGAAAACTAGTCAAAAAAAAAAAGGATAATTTTTCTAAACAAGAACCATATTTCAAAAATTGTTCTTGTCGATTAGTAATAACTTTTACTATGTGCCCAAAATAGGTTTTTTGGTGGTGAAAAATGTTTGAGTAGATCCTGTCTTTGAGACAACCCCAATAAAAGAAGTCTTGGGGGTTTAGATCGGGTGAAAGGGGTACTCATAAGATAGGACCAAGTCGCCCGATCCAACGCCCTGGATACTCTTGGTTTAAGTAGTCTCGCACAGGACGGGCATAGTGAGCTGGGCGACCATCATTTTAAAACCACATGTTTTGTAAATCACTTAAAGGCACGTCTTCTAATAAGTCTGGCAAGTTATTTTGTAAAAAGTTCAAATAATTATTTCCATCTAAGTTTCCTTGTAACTCAAAGGGCCCAGTTAAAGTTAAACAGTCCAAAATAATGCAAAGTCAGTTCAATTTGCAGATTACTTGATTCACACGTCAATTGAATACTTAACGGTGTACAGTAAAGAAAGAAGCAGAGCGTACTGACTGCTGAGAACAGCAACTTCTCTATCTGCCCTATTGTTATTTGATAACGACATCTACATCTACCTCTGACTAACATGTAATCTATCTCTATCTATCTCTCTCTTCTAAATTTGTTTGACTACGCATATGTCCCATTTAAATCCAAGAAATTTACAACAAAAATCATATTTTGGGCACATGATAACTATCAACAAGTACAATTTATGAAATTTGGTTCTTGTTTAGAAATATGACACTTTTTTTTTGTGACTAGTTTTCCAAGAGTATTATACCATTTTGGAATCTTGATTAGTTGCGCCAACTTTTAAAAAAACTTGCCATAGTGGTGTCCATACTTTTTTTTTACACCACAATGAGTGAAAGTGGACTGAAAGTAAATTTGATCAAATTTTTTTGGGAAAACAATGATTTTAATTGTTTATTGTGTGAAAACTACAGACATTATAGGAATTTTAAGATTTGTGGTAGATAGCAGTACTACTTAGGTCACGAATACAAAAAAATATCAGAAATATCTCAAAAATTGTGGTCATGGTAGTTAAAAATATTATGAGGGGTGTCAATTTTCTAAGAATTTCCTTTTTATTATGTAATTTGAAAAAAAAATCGAGATATATTTTTTTTCTTTTTTTTTCCTGGAGTAGTCATTAGCTGGGCCATCCTCTGGTTCAGGATTATCGTTGAATTTTGGGACACCTTGTATAAGAGGGAAATACAGAATACATAGTGGTAAGCAGAATGAGTAAATCTTTTATCGTCGATTAGTTTCGGTCAAATACTCCTCTGCATCGGGAGCATTTACATCCATACTGACATCAACATGCCCATTATTCTTACTTAATATTTTTTACTATCGCTACATAATTTGCGTATTTTATGCCGTATATTATATGCAGATAACATTCGGAAGATATTCGTAATTGTATTGGATCGCTGACGGTTCTAACCTACGTCCATTACACGCACTCATCCACACATAAAGACATTTACTGCACTGAATAAAATATTAAATTAAACCCTTATAAATCCAAAGTAGAGGGGAGAGGTTTCGGAAGCATTGTGGCGAGTTTCAAAGGATTTCAGGATGATATACAACCTTCATCGAACCGCGGGGCTTCAACTTATAAATAAGTTATGGCTTCGCTGAGATTTACAGCTGATTCTGACCTTTATATTAAATTCCTGTGAGATTTATGAACGGGCTATAGAATTAAAGGTGAAACCTTTGAAAACGTCAAAATACAGAGGTAATCCTGCTTAGCGGGAAGGCTACAGTTATGCCAGCGTCGGTATGATGCACAGACCAACTGGTATGATGTATGTAAAAGTATTTTTCTGTTTATAATATCCATATGACATCATATAATATGTAGTTTTTTTCTGCATGTATGTATTGTATTTTGTACTAGTACAAGAGCAAAATTAATTTCATTTTCATTTTCATTTTATTTTCATAGACGTGTACTAGCTACCTGTTTACAGAGTATGAGTCTAATTTTTACATTTTACCTACCATGCATTTAAATATGCGTGTAGTAAGTAAGTAAGTAATGTTCAGTAAACCTGCTGGTACGCGGGCTGACGGATACGTGATTTAATCCCAGTCGGAGCGAAAGTTTATTTAACAGATTAATTAAACATTTACTTAAGCCAGTAAGTAAATGTTTAATTGGGTTGTTTCCGTTTTCAGCTAGAGTACTTAAATATGTAAGTGGTGATTTGTAGCTTAGATTTTAAGTATATTGAAACATATACGGTACGGTTATAAGGGTAAAACGTCAATCATTCATAATTTAATAAGTTAGGCAGTATAGTAAAAATAGTGTAGTAGTGTAGTGAGTAGTGGCAAAATTCCATGGGCGCTACCATGCTTCGAAGGGCACGTTAAGTCCCGGTTGCTTTCAATAGTGAAAACAGTAGTTAAACCTTGTCGAAGACCTTCGGGTGGCTTGAGAACATTCAACACTGGATTGGCCACTAACCTCTCCACCAATCCGTATTGGAGCAGCGTGGTGGAGTATGATCTAGACCTCCCACAGAATTGTCTGTGGAGAAGACCCGTGCCCAGCAGTGGGACTTCTATGGGTTGCATTGAATTTAGACAGCTTTTTTAGTCAAATAGATATTATTGAAACTAAAAGCTTGTGTAAGTGTTCCCGTTCATTACACCATCGTGTCCGCACCCTTGTTGACAGCGCCTTGTCACTCCTGTGAGGGTAGGTTAGGGTCCGGCGGATAAGGGATGACCGGTGGATAACTGCGGGTAGGTTGTAAGGAGATAGACGTTTTGTTGATACTATGGGAACTTATTGTTATGCGAAAAAGGAAGAAATATCGTCACAAGAAAGGATTCTAAAACAAATTCAACTTACCCCTTTCATGCACAACCGACACATCACTCAACTTTACTTTATTTAATATTAAGTATATTATTATCACAAATCACTATATTATTTAAATCATTGCTAGGTATTTTACCAATCTATCTATATATATAAAAGGAGAAGGTGACTGACTGACTGACTGACTGACTGACTGACTGACATATCAACGCAGGGCCTAAACTATAAGGGCTAGAAACTTGAAATTTTGCACAGGGGTTCCTTTTATAACGTAGGGGAGCACTAAGAAAGGATTTTTGAAAATTCACCCCCTAAGGGGGTAAAACGGGGGTGCAAAGTTAGTATGAAACTTTGCCGTTTTTGAAGTCGTTAGACGGGTAGACGTCGTTAATGGGTCTAATTCTACGCGAGCGAAGCTGCGGGCGTCCACTAGTCTAATATATAAAATTTCCATGTCACAATGTTTGTTGCAGTACTCCTCCGAAACGGCTTTACCGATTTTTACCAAATTTTATATGCGTATTCAGTAGGTCTGAGAATCGGCTAACATCTATTTTTCAACCCTATAAATGTTAAGGGTAGTCCACCCCAAAAAATTTTTTTTTAATTTTTTGATGAAATTTTTTGTTTTTATTTTTTTATGATACAGCATTAGAAAATACATACAACCCTGAATTTTCAACCCTCTACGATCAACCCCTATTTTTCCATCGCGATTTTTATTTTTAATAATTTCCTACTTTTATTGAACGCTTTCGATTATAAGTAATGGTAATGGTAGTGGTAGTTGTAGTGGTAGTGGTATTGGTAATGGTAGTGGTAGGGGTAGTGGTAGTGGTAGTGGTAGGGGTAGTGGTAGGGGTAGTTGTAGGGGTAGTGGTAGTGGTAGGGGTAGTGGTAGTGGTAGTAGTAGTGGTAATGGTAGTGGTAGGGGTAGTGGTAGTAGTAGTGGTAGCTGTAGTGGTAGTGGTAATGGTAGTGGTTGTAGTAGGGGTACCTAGTAGTAGTAGTTGTTGTAGTGGTAGTAGTAGGGGTAGTGGTAGTGGTGGTAGTGGTAGTAGTAGTGGTAATGGTAGTAGTAGTGGTAGTGGTAATGGTAGTAGAAGACTAGAAGTCCACACACATTAAATTCTCCCAAAATATTCACGCAAAACAACGTTTGCGGGGTCAGCTAGTAATATGTATAATAATTGCCAAGCTTATCAATTGAGATGGCGGAGCAATCTTTCTCTATGACATATAGTATAAGTTTATGATTTTACCTACATTTTATTTTATTTTACCTACCTTCATAATAACAACAAGGGTCCCAACAACATTAGTTGCAACATTGATGTCTTCTTACACTATATTCTAAAATCTGATCGGTAGAACACTTTTCCGACCGACGGCTTAACGTGCCCTGCGAAGCACGGTAGCGCCCATGAAATTGCGCCACTACTGGTCACCCATACACAAACCGACCGCGCCTGTTGCTTAACTCTGTCGATCACATTGAATCGACGCGAGCCGTGGGCTATGGACGCTATGAATTTGTTGCTATCCGTCAATAAATCGCGCTACCATTAGGCTATTTATTGTCGTACGAATACTTCACCTAACGAGTAACGAGAGCAGTCATTGAAAAATATAGCCCTTTATCGTAGAAGGGACAATAATCGCAAGGTCATGACCAGCCTCTTAGAAGTCTCCCCCAGACCCCGGGTCTATCCTTCCTCAATCAATTGAGCCAATCATAGATCATGACGATGATTCTGTCCTTTAGCTACTAACAGAAAAAGGAGAATTAATAGCAATCATCGAGATTCTTCCTTACGCGCCATTAAACCGCGTCCCTCGCAAAGACGGCTGCACGTCAATCACACTCGAGAGGGCGCATCCTACTCCACGTCTGTTGACAGTTATATAGGAATACGAAGCTATCGTTACGGTTGTCTGAGAACTTTAGTGCAACGCAACAATATCAACACAGTATTTCTATCGATTGAACGATACGCGGTAGGAAACGGAAAACTAACCTATCTATATCTTTCTTTATTGTTTCTTGCACACAAAATACATATATGTATTTATTAAAGCACTGCTTTTATAAACGACTTCGACAAAAAGAGGAAATATGTTCAACTGTATGTATTCTTTTATATATTACTAGTGGACGCCCGCAGCTTCGCTCGCGTAGAATTAGACCCGTTAACGACGTCTGCCCGCGTTCGGGTTGCCCACTTGACTTCAAAAACGGCAAAGTTTCATACTAACTTTGCACCCCCGTTTTACCCCCTTAGAGGTGAATTTTTAAAAATCCTTTCTTAGTGCTCCCCTACGTTATAAAAGAAACCCCTGTGCAAAATTTCAAGTTTCTAGCCCTTATAGTTTAGGCCCTGCGTTGATATGTCAGTCAGTCAGTCAGTCAGTCAGTCAGTCAGTCACCTTCTCCTTTTATATATATAGATGTAGTATTTACAGCGATAACGTAAGTTAGTAGTCGTGAAGTGAGACTGACTTTCATATTGATTGAAAAGCCATCCGACGTGAAAGGCTTAACTATTGAAAGTTATCGAATAATTAATAGATCGACGGAAGCCGTGCCTTTGGCATCCAACTGGACGACTGAAGCTTGTGAGAAAAGGTACTGCAGGATAGTGGATTGTTAAATATTTGCACCTAATCTATCTATATCAGAAATATCCGAAAAAAGCAAAAGTATAAATACGTTTGTTGAGGATAAAACATGGCGTCTAAACAGCAAATCCAAAACATGAAAGATATTATAATAAATAATAAATAATAAATAAATAAAATCTTTATTCAGGTTACCAGTGACCCATTTAAAAATCTTACAAAAAATTACATATAACAATTTTTAAATATCACAATTACAGAAAATCTTCAAAATAAGTTAATATTTAAATTTAAAATTTCATTACAATATAATTTACAAAAAAAAAAAAAAATAACAATAATAAAAAAAAATTGAAAATTAAAATTAAGTACGTATTAAAATTATTATTATTATTATTAAAATTATGCGAAACAGGACATCATCAGGTAAGTGCCCTTTACAATTGCAGATTTACAGGCGAGCGAGATTGCATGGTTTTATTTCTTTTGCCTTTTTCAAACTAGCTAGCTGACGTGATCAGCCTACCGTAGGGCTGCCAGTGCAACTAACACGTGATAGATCAAAAATATATAAATGTATACAATATTATAAAGGCGAAAGTTTGTGAGTTCAAATTCAAATTCAATTTATTTGCAGAATAAGGTCAGGTAGTTGTTACAAATGTGTGTTGTTACTTCTTCACGCTCAAACAGCTGGACCCATTTTGATAAGGTTTGGTATTTAAGTAGCTGACACCATGGATTAACATATAGGATATTTTTATCCCGTTACTGTATTCCCTTGGGATAAAAAATCTATTTCTATATTTTTTCAGTATACCTATAATATAAAGTTTAATGATGATGATGATGTCCAAGACGTGTCCGTCTACGGCGACCCGCTGTTAGCACCTGGCATGCGCTCGGAGGTGGCTAGCGAAGCCAAACTTCGTTTTAAACGTTAGTTTGCAACTTTCACAGTAAAGTTGACCAACATCATTGTAGGTATATTTGTAGGAGGGCTTAGGGCGAGCTTTCCTAGTCTGCCGTTTAACTTCGAGTAACCTCAGGCGACCTTGTTCGAAGTTTAACGTGTGCGAATTTACAGTGCGTCGCCATTCAGCCCTATTTTGCGCCAGATCCTCCCACGTATCTACCGACATATTACAGGCCTGCAAGTGTCGCTTCAAGACGTCCTTATATCGGAGGTATTGACCACCAGATCTGCGTTTTCCACATGTGAGCTCCGAGTAGAAAACTGCCCTTGGTAATCGAGCCTCGTCCATCCGTACCAGGTGTCCACACCACCGAAGTTGGTTTGTCATTAGCAAGCACTCGATACCCCCTATTCCGATTCTTCGCAATATCTCAGTGTTCGGTACACGGTCCTGCCATTTCACTCGGAGAATAGTGCGCAGACATTTCATGTGAAAGCTGTCTAGTCGCTTGATGTCACCTTTATATACACACCAGGTCTCCGAGGCGTACATAAGAATTGGAAGCACGATTGCCTTGTATACAGCGATTTTTGTTTTTAATGTGAGGTCGTGCGAGTTCCACACCCTTTTGTACAACTTGCCAAAAGCAGCGGCAGCTCTTGCAATACGCGACGAAATTTCGGTTTCTAACCGGTTGTCACTACGAATCAGGCTTCCGAGGTATCGAAATGTCGAGACTTCTTGAATTTGCTTTCCACTTACGTGTATGGAGGAGTTTTCAACAGGCATACCTCGAGCCGGTTGTTTTAATATTTGCGTCTTAGATGCACTAATTACTAAACCAAATCTTTGGCACGATTTATTAAAATTGTCTATATACTGTCTGAGAGTGCTCATATTATCAGCCATTATACAGATATCATCAGCGTATAGAATTTCTTGTATGGGATGCTGCTGAACCTTTCCTTTGGCTCTAAATCGGGATATATTGAAGATTCCGCCGTCAAATCTCGTATTTAGCAAAATCTGTCCAGTTTTGCTTTGGAAAGCATCTTTCAAGACAGCTGCAAGAAAGACGGCAAATAGTGTCGGGGCCATTACACATCCCTGTTTTACCCCAGTAGTCACTGAGAATTGATCCGAGTAGCAACCTTCATGCAGTACCCTGGCACACATTCCATCATGGAAGTGTTTAATTAAATTAATGAGCTTCTCGGGGCAGCCGGCTTTCTTAAGTACAATCCAAAGTGCTGATCTCGGGACTCGATCAAAAGCTTTTTCAAGATCAACAAAGCAAAGGTAAAGATCTCGATATTGCTCCAAACTCTTCTCCTGCATCTGTTTTACAACAAATATCGCATCAGATGTACCTCTGTTTGGTCGGAAACCACACTGACTTTCTGGCAATACTTGTTCGGCTATTTTACTCAGGCGTTTATTTATAATATGTGAGAGAACTTTACCAGCCACGTTTAAAAGTGATATTCCTCTGTAAGAACCACAGTTAGACTGATCGCCTTTGCCCTTATATAACTTGCAGATTGAGGCGTCCTTCCATTGTTGAGGTATTGCCTCCACCTCCCAGATTTTAAGTATTAGTTCATATAGCCGGGTTTTGATCTTAGGGCCGGAATATTTGTACACTTCAGCTGGGATACCATCTGAACCAAGTGTTTTATTATTTTTTAAACGTAATATGGCAGCACAGAACTCTTCATAAGAGGGCAGCTCGTCTAAATTCGATTTCGTGGGAAGATCCTCGAGCTCCTCAATATAACATAAGTCGATCCCCTGACAGCCTGGGTTTAGCACTTCTTTGAAGTGTTCAGTCCATCTTGCGAGAACCGCTGCTGAGTCAGTTAACCTCTGTGAGTGATCACGAGAATACACTGGCGCTAATTTGGTGAATCGCGGACCAAACACGCCTTTGAGGTTCTCATAGAATCTTGCCATTTGATTGCTATCGGCTAAGGCTTGCAACTCTAAACTTTTTTCTTGCCACCATTTGTTCTTCAATTCCCGTACCTTTGCTTTTAAATTTCTTTGGGTAATATTCCGGCTTTCTGCGTTTTTACATTTTCTGAGAGCATTCTTAAAATCATCTACAAGAGTCATCAGTACTGTGTTTGAGTCGTCAAACCAATCATGGTTTCTCCGCCTCAGCCTTCCAACTACTTTTTCAGATGCAGCACGAAGCGATGAGGAGAAGAATTCCCAATCGTCATCAATTGGCGTGTCAGGTTTAAGCTCTCCACATTCAAATTCTGAGTCCAACTCTACGCTCGTTCCCTTGCAGTGGATAAGCTTAGAAGTAGCTAGTCTTGCCGGTACCCTGATTTTTCCTCGACGTGCCGGACTTATTGCCAGTCTCATTTTTGATCTAATAAGACGGTGATCAGTCCATCCTTGGGCTCCTCTCATGGCTCTCGTTATAAGCACGTCTTTTAAATCCTTCTTCCTAACAATAATGTAATCCAATAGGTGCCAATGCTTGGATCGGGGATGCATCCAGGATGTTTTATACTTATTCTTGAGTCTGAAAAAGGTATTTGTGATGCAAAGGCCAAATTCTGCACACAGGTTAAGCAATTGATACCCATTTGAATTGCATTTACCAATGCCATGTTGGCCTAATACACCACTCCAAACATCATAGTCAGCTCCTACACGAGCATTAAAGTCGCCGAGCAGAATGATTTTATCACGATCAGGGATGCGTTGCAAAATTTGACGCAAGTCGTGATAGAATTTAAGCTTGTCCTCTTCCGGTGAGGTCATTGTTGGCGCATAGGAGCTAATGAGGTGTGTGTACCTATTGTGAGCTACACTAAGACGTAATGTCATGAGCCTGTCATTCGTACCAATCGGCAACTCAGAAAGGGTCTTTGCGATTTCATTCTTTATCGCAAAACCAACTCCACTTGACGCTCGTTCGTTTTCGGGTTTGCCAGACCAAAAGTACGTATATCCTCCAAGCTCTTCTCTTAACTGTCCAGTCTCCGGCAGATGTGTTTCACTAATTGCGGCTATATCGATGTTGTACTTTCCAAGTTCTCTTGCAATTAGGGCTGTTTTTCTTTCAGGGCAGATATTTTGATCACTATCAAGCAATGTTCTAACGTTCCAGGTCGCTATGAATAGGTGTTTATTCTTGATATATGTGTACTTTCGACCGCATATAGTTGGTGCCCAAGTGACTGCGGTTGGCCACTAAGGTTTGACTGAGGTGGACTATGTTTGGGCCACCTTTTCTAGGCCCCTCCCCGGATTGGGGAAAGCAGAGCGATCCTAAATAGGGCTGCTTTGTCATCAGACGTGCTGCCGAGCCTTTCCTCCCACCTCGGTCGATTTAAGGAGCGACCACTCTCGTCTGACCGCCTACGTGCAGAGGCTTAGCTAGGATATGGAATCACCAATAACCATCTTCCTTCTACCAATCCTCCATCGCCGCAGGACTTGAATCTCATAAACCAGGAAACTAAACCAGGGGTCATCAGCGCGTGATTATATTTTAGTGAATTAACATTTGCGCAGGTGTGAATCCACTCTCTCTTCCTCCACCTCTATCTACCAGTGGATCGAGTAACTCGATACGACTAGTTAGGGGTACAGGATGCAGTGACTAGTCGCATGCTATTAGAAAATCCTAGCGTGCGCCTTTAGAGGCATGTCACACTACCCTGCTACATCGCCACATTCGCCTGAGCTTTCGTCATATTGACAGTGCCGCCTCATGTACCGAAGTAGTCTTCGTGGTTGTAACCCTCCTGGAGGGCTCAAGAGCCGCCGTTGACCTAGTCGGTTCATCCGCCGCCATCTCTTCTGCCTGCCCCAACCTGGGCCCGCAGTACACTCACGACCTCTACTCCGAATATGTCGGAGAAGCTCGTGGGCGAGGTTTGATATCGAAGTTTCCGTCTCCGGCCTTGTGGTCCACGGGAGGTATTTTATTTCCCTCCTACCCTTCGAACAGGTTGTCCCGCTCGAGAGGGCACTCCCCTATCCGCCACCTGGGGACGCGGTCTCTAGGGAATGAGGCTACCCCGAGACTAAACTGTCTCGGGGTAAAGTTTAAACTAAGTAAACGTGAGTAAACGTTTAGTACTTTATGAAGGAACTGGTATACTTTACTCCAGGTGGTATTTGTTTCCTAAAATGCACATCGTAATTTAAAAAAAAACATTGATGCATTTACTGACATTTGAACCGGGGCTGAGTGTGATGCCAAATTTTAGTCATTTCAAGATCATGCCATTTCGTTGTCTTCTTTTTCTGCTCCCCGCCGAAAGGCTTGTAACCAATATGTTCCTCGGAAAATTTCGTCTAATCGAAAAACAATCGCCAACCCTATTTCAGCGCCTTTGTGTTAGAAACAAAAAACTTTTTGTGCCTCCTGTTCCCTCTTAAAGCCACCCTCACATGATTTGAGTTTAATACCGCAGCGGAGTGCTTGCATTCTTTTGCAAGGGAAATGGCAAGCGTAAGTCATGGGGTCCTCATGGAATCTTTATGGGGAAGTTACTGTGAGCGAAACTGACAATGCGGCCTGAAATCTTGCTAGCTTGGGGTGCTTTTATACGTGTTGTATGGCAATAATTAAGTGCTTGAATATTCATGCTGTTTGGTGCGGAATGAGTTACGTGATCTGCATTTTTGTTAAGTAGTTTAGGGCAAATTAAGAGCCATTGGAATTGACTGGGCACGAAATTTGGAGACGCTCTGTACGTGCGGCCAAAATTTGTATTTGGAACATTTTTGTTTTTAATTTTAGGAATATTTTAGACCATACAAAAACCGCAGCTCCGCTTGAATGTGAAGAAGAGAGTGAGGGGTGTACCTCAAGTTTTATAAACATCCACCTAACTGTTGCTTATCCTAATGAGACATGTGCACAAACCTTACGGTTTTATCAAGTATGTATATGTAGCTACTGTTTATTTACAAGTAAAGGGATAAATGAAAAAAAAGTATCTCATTTTTTGAGACTAATTAGAAAGGTTTTTTGAGAGAAAAATTAAATAGTAATAAAACAAAACAATATTTTCTCGTAAAATGCAAGTAAATTTGTCTACAAGTAAATACATAGCATTCTTGTATAAATCAGGGTATTATATTTAAACTGATTATTTGTTTAATTAAATATCATAAAACTTATATCAGTGACACAAATTTTTAATTATCTTACGCACAAAGAACAGATCGACAGTGTCTGTTTTAATTTAATTTAACAGGACAGCGCATAATTGAATATACGAATCTACGCTAAAAGGGTCAAAATAAAAACATGATTAAAACAAAACGACTATTTAGAGCAATAATCAACGCAATAATTTTATTTTAACTGGCTATACTGTAGATAAATTTTCACATATCCAAGGGTGTACTGGAAAAATATGAGGGTCCGGTAAAATCAAAAACATATTAGCGAGAAAGTGGTTCATTGCCCTAATAGCCCGTGACGTAATAAATTCCGAGGTAGGGATGCGTTGTCGTTACTTTGTCAGATTTAAAAACAAGGGTGAATACTCATGCACAAAGGCCCTACTTCCAGTCTACAGAGACTTAATGGAAAAGATTGACAGATATTTGAATTTTTGGTAAATTATGAAGGGTTTTAAATGTCGTTTTCTCCACCAAATTTAGTTTTCCAGTTTGGTAACGTGTTTAGCAAAAGGTTAGGGACCTTTCAGATACAGAATAGTCATTATATATGTTACTTGTTTTTATTTCTGTAGTAGTGAGTATAGTACACTCTTTAATAGATTCCTATTAATCTGTCTTTTATCTTTATTTTCTCCGTTTATATCCCAGATCCCTCATGGTTACTCATGAAAAGATACGTACCAAGCCGACTAATAATACACGCATGATATTTCACGTTGAAAACACGAGGATATAATAATATATTCTAGCACAAGCTCGCTTCGCTGGTCTAATAGTCCGTGACGTCATAAATTGCGAATAACGCGATGGGGAAGCGGTGACGTCACCGCCAGGGGAACTCGTAGATGTAAAAGAAAGCTTAGAGCTTTTGTTTTATGTTTCCCTACATGTATACATAAGTCTATATCTGTCTGTTGGTCGTTTCACGTATGAATATATTGAACGTGATATCTATTTTTAAGGTTACGTAGAGTTAAAAACGGAGACATATTAATATGCCTTTGTTGTCTGTCTCTCTGTCAGGGCTCTATCTCTGGAAAGGAAATATGTGTGGCCGCGATAACTATCACAACAAATAATACAAAAGTAACAAAGTTAGATCCCAAGCGGGTTCCAATACAAGTAACAAGTTGCTTGGTGATACGGAACCTTACGCAAACGAGTCCAATTCGAATTTTACCGGTTTTTTTATAATTCTAGTGCCAATCTTGAAACGTGAACACAATATTGAGCTTACTATGTCAAAAATACCTTAATGTTTGTAAGCATTTTCATACTACTACAGAGAAACCTGCCTTTCACGCAAAATCTATTGCGTAGTAAGTGATTTTAAGACGGAAAAAAATTCTGGCGGTAAAACTTTATTTCTTAAATTTTGCAGCATACTTTAGTCCGTGTTATATGAAACTCTACTTTGTTCTCAAGGTGAACAATAGGTCTCGTTAATTACCACTAATTATGCCTTTCATAAGCACCCCGTTAATTCAAAGCATGACTTAGTAGTAATGGCGTTATAATGGCATGATTATAACGAGAGAAGCCACTCTGAGCTAAAGTGGAGGTGAAAAGAGAGATCTACCTCAGACAATGACAGAAAATCCTACTAAATTAGCGATGCATATTATAGACTGTTATTATTATGCAAAACACTAACTAACGTACCTGCATCGTTAGTGTTAAACCAACAACGGTAGGTCGTAAGTGAGACTCAGAAGCAAAGGGTATTTATTACTTGTACTTTCTTACGTAAAATTAAATTTATAATTTTTATAAATTAAATTATTACGTGGTTTTAAAAGCGCATATTATACAGTAACGTCCATAGCCCATTAGTTTGCGTCGATGTAATGAGATCGACAGAGTTTAGAAACTAAGGGCGCGGTCGGCTATTTGTGGATAGGTGTGGATAGTGACAAAATTTTATGGGCGATACCGTGCTTCGGAGGGCACATTATGCCGTCAGTCCCGGTTGTTTACAATGGTAAAAACAATCGTTAAGCCTTGTCGAAGACCTTCGGATGGGTTGAGAACATTCGACATTGGGTTGGCCACTAACCGCTTCACCAAATTTCATTGGGGCTGCGTGGTGGAGTATGCTCTAGACCTCCCACAACTGTGTCTGCGGGAGACCCGTGCCCAACAGTGGGACGTATGCATGCTAGCATAGAAACAGCTATAGCTACTACATAAAATCTTAAATATTGCAGGTGAAAAATGGGTTTAGGTTTTACCCAGCTCTACCTGCGCCTTCGATTAAATACACGTGACGTGTGACGTACGACGTGAAATGACTAGCCAGGTATATTTTTCCTTGCTAAACATAAATTGTACTTATATAAACAAAAATAGGTTTTCCTTACTTTGGATGAAAAAAAAATACCTTACAGAGACCATCTTCTACGACCAGCAATAACAATAAACGTATAAATTTGAAGCCGCGGCTGTAATGCGGTTAATGAGTTTGTTAGCATTAATTAAGACGCTCCTTTGATACTGATTACTCTTACGTACACACGTCAACGCTGCTCAACCGGGTCAGAATATTGCACGGCATATAAACTCTTAAGCCAAAACTCTAAGAACGAAAATTCTACGCACCTTTTGTTGTAAATTGGGCCTATCGTCAACGCAATAACCGACGCGCAATCACGAATTTGAATTAAAAGCAAGAAATTTCAATAATTTGCCACGGTATTTTGGTGAGAAGTTTGTTGCTTATGAATATTTATGTAAAGTAAAAGTATTTTTCTTAACAATTTCAGAGAGATTGAAGCGATTTGTAAGAGGCAACTAAAAGACTTCTAGGAAACATATCTGATTCTCATTCTTTACCAGTCAACCAATGTCGATGATGAGAGTTCGAGTTAGGAGTCAGAATATCTCTGAGCTGGCTGCTGCCGAACCTGGGCGGGCCGACAGTCGCATGCCGGCGGTTGTACGCCGGGGTGGTGCGGTCGATGGCCCTCTACGGGGCCCCGATCTGGGCGGACACCCTGAGCGCCCAAAATAGGACTCTCCTGCGCCGTGCGCAACGGGTCATGGCGATCAGGGTGGTGAGAGGATACCGCACCATCTCGTGCGAGGCGGCGTGCGTCCTGGCCGGGACCCCACCGTGGGACCTGGACGCGGAGGTGCTCTCGGCGGTGTACTGGCGCCGCAGCGCAGCAGCACGAGCCGATGAGGTGGAGCCAGAGCCAGAGGAGGCCGGGCGGCAGAAGCAACTCGACCGCCAGGTCCTCCTCCGGAAATGGAAGGACAGGCTGGCGGAGCCGACCGCCGGCAAGAGGACGGTGGAGGCGATTCGGCCCGTCCTAGAAAGGTGGGTCGATCGCCGACACGGGGCCCTCACCTTCCGCACTGTGCAGGTCCTGACGGGGCACGGTTGCTTCGGCAAGTACCTGTGCAGCGTGGCGGGTCGGGAGCCGACCGGCGTGTGCCACGCCTGTGGGTGTCCAGAGGACACAGCGGAGCACACGCTGGCCGAATGCCCTGAGTGGGCGGAGCCGCGGGCGACGCTCGCGGCGGTGATTGGGGGCGACCTGTCGCTGCCGGGCGTCGTGAGAGCCATGGTCGGCAGCGACAGAGCGTGGAAGGCGGTGCTCCGATTTTGCGAGGTGGTTATGGCGCAGAAGGAGGCGGCGGAGCGGGTGAGGGAAGACGACCCTCTGTCCAACCCAATCCGCCGTAAAAGAGTGGGTCGGAGGCGCCTGGCGCATGAGCGCCGCCTTCCCCCATAAGGTGGGTCTCCGGGCGGTGGAACCGGGGGGTACCATCGCCCAGTTGGAGGAGACCCCCGAGACGGCTGGCGTGTCCCGTGTTCCGGCACGCCAGGTTGAATGGTGAGTGGAGCCACAGGTGAGCGCCCCATAAGATGGGCCCCGAGTCCCGGGCAACCGTCGGCGGAGCAGCGGAAGTGTGCGAAAGCGTTCCCGCAGCTCCGCTGGAAGACGGCGAGGAGGAACACCGCTGGTTTTTAGCCGGTAAGAGTCCGGCATAACCCGACAGCGCCCCCCCGCGCCTGTCGGGTATCCATGAGGATTTTCCATCGATAAAAAAAAAAAAAAAAAGGAGTCAGAATATAGACATCAGACAAAAGATAAACCTCTAAATTTGGTTAAGTTTAGTCTAAATTTAATTTATAGTAGGTAGTTTTATATATTTTTTTAATTTAATTTATATTCTAGTAGTAGTAGTAGTAGTAGTTTTTTTAAATTTAATTTATATTCTTCTAATAGTATTCTCTCTCCACTCCATAATGTTCATAGTTCCCAACACGATAACCCACCCTTTCTTACCAATTAGCTTTTACTATTTGAAATTAACTTTTTTCATCTGTGCAATATATGTATTTCAAGCTCCAACGTGGCTTGAAGTTAATCATTAGTTGTAAATTATTATCGAAGTAAAAGCAAATTAACCTACAACTGTACCTGCTACTGTCTATAAAATTACAATCGCGATCAGAGATCAAGTTAACTTATTATCATAGTGAGTCTCACTTATTTGTTCCGCATATCCGCAAGATTAAATAAACTAACTTAACACTAACCAACGTAAAACCTAACGACTTATTAAAACGCTGCTGAGAGATAAACATACAGCTAGAATGTAAAATACCGGGCATAGCGTTCCTCCTTGCC
The DNA here is from genome assembly GCA_944567765.1 of Carterocephalus palaemon. Taxonomy (NCBI): domain Eukaryota; kingdom Metazoa; phylum Arthropoda; class Insecta; order Lepidoptera; family Hesperiidae; genus Carterocephalus; species Carterocephalus palaemon. The sequence goes on along the minus strand of OX155643.1, from coordinate 2,646,918 downwards.
AGGAACCCCGAGCCAACCGGAACTACAAAACCGAAGTAAAAAGTTGAGAAATCCACATTTTCCCAAAGCTCTCTCGTAGTTCCGCAGCCACTGGCTTTGTCCAAGTCGGGCCGAGTTGAACGGACGTTCACTTCGATTTCGACTTTCAAATTGTTCTTCGAAACTTATTCTGTTCTGAGACTTGAACAAATTCTACTTTTGAATGTTCTAGTTTAGTTGTTACCGGTAATGCTTTTACTACTTCTGTTTCGTAACTGATATTGATCTGGGTACTCGAAATAACATTAGCTTATTTACCAACTTAATCCTTATCGTAACAACGTATCTTAATTCAAATGTATCTAAAGACTATATCGCTTATGTTTAAAAGCATATGTATAGAATTTACAGACGCAAATCGCAGCAATTAGCAATGCAATACGTCTATCTACCTACAAAGTCGTCGTAAAATTAAAAGCCAAAAACATAACATCACTTATAACATAAAATTTTAGACTGAGATAGTACACTCTCTTTTCACTAGTTATGTTTAGTTGCCATGTAATACGAGTAGCATACACCTGGCACAAATAAAGACTCTAAGCATCAGCTTCTTCGGATCAACCGGATAATTCGAGTTAAAAGAACCCAAAAGGTGCTTCCATTGGATCTAGCTACAGCTTAGCAGTCGCCACAACAACCGCATGACGCATGTCTACCCCCTCGGGGGAAAATAGGCGTGATCTTATGTTATGCTATGTATGTCTTTGTACAAAACAAAGATTTATATTTGTGCATATATTTGTTATGCATATAATATGTCTTTGTGACTGTTATTACAAAATAAAGATTTTCTTTCTGTCTTTCTAATTAGCTGGGCAACGAAAAAAAATTAAATTTCTAATAATTATCACATAAAGTCGGTTTAGGTTATTTAAATTTAGAATTAAATATTAATTTGCAGTTAAATTTAACGTAAACATAACACGGCAACCTTGTATTTGCATGTTAATGGTAACCGACCTTCATTATATCGAATTCAACTTCATACCCGGTTTGTCTCCATCCTTAGTCCCGGTAACTTCTTAAGTTAGCGACAAGTTTCATTAACACTAAACTCGAATGGTACCGTCCTTACCGCTACCTGCTCAACTCAAAGTTAACATCGAGGAGACTGCAAATTGGTAATAGTTACCTCCAGTTTGCTGTTTGCGGGAATACTTGTGCCGTTTATTTGACAGTTGCTCGAAACCACTCCGAGGTACTTGTCGTAACAGACTAGACAATGCGAGAGTATACTACGTATCTACCCACCAATCTACGAGCCGATGTTCGAGACTGTTCTCGGAATGGGAAAAACGTGGTGGACTAGTCCTCCATGTTGGTAAATGGACATATTATTTTAATCAGACAAGCTGTGTGAGCTTGCCAAATAATTATTTAATTTACACACTCTGCAGCGAATAACAAAACATTAAAAAAAGAAAGGAACATGCGATGTATGTGAAAAACTTAGATACTCAATATACGGATAATATCAAATATTATAACTAAAAAACTGTCTATAGATATTATATTATATTTTCTCAAGTTCAAGTATGTTATGATCTTCCTAATACCTATCACAGATTACATAATGGTACAACGATTATTTTTCTGATGTCAACTAATCGTAGTAATTAGGGGTTACCCCTAAAAATACTAATATTTACATTCGTCATCTTCCTACAGTGACTGTGATAAAAACTGAAATAAGAACGTTCAGAATTATCTCTATTAGACGGCAGATAAAGTAACAATAATATTCACTCGATTCGCCCCAAATCAATTTCAACAAAACCCAATCTCACTTACACAAAACATCTGAACCTTCAGCGACATCGGTATTTTCCTCGAAACCAATTTTCTAGTTCAGTAGAAGGTCTATTTGTCAATCGCAACGGTCAATATAAAGAGACGGAGACGAGTGGGACAGGACGCCAGGCAAAGGGTGCTATTCTAAATACGGGTCCGGCGCAGTGGGGACAGGAAACATTCCGCCGCGGGCAGACGAAACATACGGCTCATCGTAGGCACGAGCACTTCAGACAGCAAACTTAAAGAAAGAAAGAAAGAAAGAAAGAAAGAAAGAAAGAAAGAAAGAAAGAAAGAAAGAAAGAAAGAAAGAAAGAAAGCTTGTATTACGTTTTCTCTGACGCATGTGTAAAATGACAATCCACTATTATTATTCGCTGCGACCCATAGACGTACCACTGCTGGGCACGGGTCTCCCCACAGACCCTGATGCAGAAGGTCTAGAGCATTCTCCAACACGCTGCTCCAATGCAAATTTGAAATTTTTTCGAAAAGTTCGTGTATTAAGTATACCAATATTAACCAATTTAGAAATGCAATTATATTTACCATCGGGGACCTGCGGGCTGAAGTGGCGTCGTTGCGGAATGCATTGGCCGTCACTAGGTCAGAAGCGGAGGTCAACAACATCAACACGCGTCGCGGAGCACACGTCGCATCGCCATCGAGTTTCGAGTCAGCGAAACTCGACTCGACACCGATCGCTGTGCCCGCGCGAGTCAGCGGTAACGTAGCCGCTGCCCGTCCCACACCTCCCCCCTCGGAGGTGTCGCCTGTTGTAGTGACGTCAACGCCTCAACGTGACTACGCCGCGGCTGTCGCACGCCAGCAACCCGAAAAGCGGGCTACATTGAGGACTGAGAGTGGTAGCGGGAAAACCCGCAACGATCCCCCTCGTAGTGCAGTGCCTAAGCAACAGACTGACAAGGATGGTTTCACAAAAGTGGAGCGGAAGAAGAGAAGGCCTCCTTGTCGTAACCAAGTTGGCACTGCACCGACAGGACACAACCATCTCGTGCGTCCTGCAGTCCCAGTGACGTATATTTACGTCTCACGGCTCCACTACACCACGAAGGCCTCCGACATCGCAGAGTACTTGGAGGTGAAGACGAAGTTCCGGCTGAGGGTCGAAAAGCTGGAAGCGCGGAAAGCAGTCGATTTTAACTCGTTTGTTGTCCGCGTTCCAACTGAACATCTGTCGACCTTCCTGGACGCAGAGCTGTGGCCGAGGGGTGTCGTGTTCCGCAAATATCGCGGACGTCGGCGGCCTCCGAGTGTCACCGGACCCGCGCCTGCTGGCGCGACTTAGAATTAAGTTATAGTTATGTATGTTAGTCTATAAGGTATTTGTTTTATGGGCCTCGTGCCTGAAATAAAAGATTATTATTATTATTATTATTATATTAATGGCACCAAGGTTTGTTGATTTTCGCTCATATAAGATTTAAGCAAACTTCAAAAAGTTTACCCCTTTGGGAAAATACAGGCTTGACAGAATAATTTTATTTTTATGAAACTATTCGAGTGTAGCTCGTATTTATTAAGTGTATAAATTTGCTAATTTAAAAAACACTCTCTGGTCAATCTCATTGGTGTTCTGAAGATGCTCTCACTTTAGCATTCAGGCCGTATGTTTACAGCCACAAGCCTTTCAAACATCTAAGGCACTTTCGGGCAAGAATGCCATTCTGGCACTTTCCTTTGACCGATATTTTTACGAGAACGTCTGCGAGTTATTTTATAATGAGTTTTATCGAAAAAACCAGCACAGAAGACCCATCTTGCTTGTCATTATGTTTAAGTAGCAACATTATCTCACGCGCTTTCCCAGTTAGGAAATGATTATTGTGAGATGATTTTAGTATAGAATGTATTCGGTATTTGACAGAAAAAGAACTGAGAGATATATTAAACACGGACAGTACTAAAACCAGATCTGGCGACAGTGCACCTAGCCTTATTATCCGACTACTGGACGCCCGCAGCTTCGCTTGCGTAGAATTAGACCCATCAACGACGTCTGCCCGCGTCCGGGTTGCCCACTTAACTTCAAAAACGGCAAAGTTTCATACTAACTTTGCACTCCTGTTTTACCCCCTTAGGGGATGAATTTTCAAAAATCCTTTCTTAGTGCACCCCTACGTTATAAAAGGAACTATGCAAAATTTCAAGTTTCTAATCCTTATAGTTTAGGCCCTGCGTTGATATGTCAGTCAGTCAGTCAGTCAGCTTCTTCTTTTATATAATATAGATTGATGTGCCTTAAAGGACCCATCGATTAGCCGAATAACTTACAGAATTGGTTTCTCGGTTCTATTAAGCAAACCCATTCAATCACTGGTGCTATTAAGGTCTCCACAGACTTAATGGTATTTGAACGATCATTTTACATTTTGTCCTCTCGGCAGAAGGTATGGACCTTATCGGAAATCCAAATCGATTGATTGTTAAATTGCTACCACATATTACGTACTATCCTTACCTTACCCACTCCAGTACCAGTATCCAGTACCAACTAAAAATACATATCTGCATAACCCTTCTCACTCCACAAGTGGGCCACTTTGTGATGAAATTACTAAGAACAACCATCAAACCATGTTGTAACATAGTAAGTTAGCTACCTACTTTTCTAACAACTGAGAGTAAATTAATTCTCGGTGAGTCCATTAATCCGTGTTGAGGTGAACTCTTAAGCACTTAAGCTCTCGTAAGACAGCCACATAGTTAGCCGGTTGAGTGTGTCGCAGACTAACGCCTCGCAGTTGGGTCGACTGTCAACTAGATATTTAGGAATAGATTCTTACGGTTTGAATCAAACCTGACTAATGGAATTATTTTTAAGGAGTTTCTACATTCTACTAATACAAGTGGCTATCGAGTGGTCGAATATCGACCACAATTAATTTTTTAGGGTTCCGTACTTAAAGGGTAATACGGGACCCTATTACTAAGGCTCCGCTGTCCGTCTGTCCGTCTGTCACCAGATGTATCTCATGAGCCGTAATAGTTAGACAGTTGAAACAAATTTCATAATAATATTAAATTTATTGAATTTGAAAAGTTTAAATGGGGGTTTCCATACAACAAACATGATTTTTTTCCGTTTTTATTGATAATGGTATAGACCATTTCGCGCGCGACACCAACTCGCCCTTGGCCCGTTTTTAAATTTTAAGCTTGAACCGTATTAAGGTATCTCTATAATCATGGACCTAATTCAAACCAATGTCCAAAGTGACATGTGGCAAAGAGCATGCCATCGTATCCAGGTTGGTTGAAATAAATCTAGTTTAAATCTACTTTTCTAATACCCCCGTACAAGTATTATGATGATGTATACTTTCATGCATAAAGCACCTCCATCGCACAAGAAAGCATGCACATTGTCAAATGATACACAAACACACGCACCACCACTAACACGTGTTTCGCCCCCTAACGGAGCATCCTCAGGGTAAGTTGACTCAACGACGGCTAGCGTAAAGCTTTGTCACTTTATATGACTTAAGAACCCTGACTTTACATCGAGGAGCAAACCGCTCGCCTCAGCCTTGATTAAAGTCGCCTGCATTCAGTATTCAGCCGTTGTGAAAAATAAAAAGCAAACGTGACGTCATACGCTTCGAGTTTATGACGAACGGAGTTTTTGGCTGCTCGAGTCTGAATAAATGAAACGGACGGCCTTAACTAAGGAATACGAACGCTAGCGCTGTTTCAAATCCGTACTACTCTGCTTCTATTTAAGATATAGTTTCAAACTGAAATATGCAATGAACCTTAAATTTAATGCGAATACAAAATTTTGCGTCGTGTCGCCCTATTAAACTTTGTGGAGAACCTTAGTTTGAGGCCTAAATGGGCTGTATAATTTAGTATATGTTTTAAATTAAATTGCATTGCCATCCGAACTGAATTAACATGTAAAATTATAACCCAATAGGTAAGAAATAGTTCAAGTTTAGCATACAAGATTTGGCTTAAATAAAGGAACATTTGAAAAATAGTACTTAAAGTGAGAAACCATTATTTTGGAAAATTTTGAAAATATCGATATAAAGAAAAATTATTGCACTTATAATTAGAATAACGATTAAATAGCTGTCGAAACAATGCATAGCCCGACTGCCCAGTATTGGTTTGGTTAGGAAATTGGTGAAACGAAACGCTCAGAAGGATTTCGTGGTAGCCTCCCGGGTCCTTGCAAATGGATCCTAGTATAAAACACGGTCATGCTTTAGTTTCGTAAATTCCTGCCCGAGGAGATGACAAGATCATGAGATAGGTGAAACACTCTTATCTCTGTTGAGCTCTAATAATACTTTATTCTAGTAAGGAGACGACGAAGGTAAAATGAACGAAATAGTCACATACATGGTCACATACATATTATAACTAGCTTTTACCCGCGGCTCCGCCCGCGTGGTCAAAGAGAATTAACAATGAATTGCAAAATTCAGAACTTGCAAATGAATTTTACTAACGCCATCTATTAACAATATCCGGAACTAAATATCTAGCAAATATCAAAACATCGTTAACTTCCCATGGGGATGTTTTACCGCGGTAAAAAGTAGCCTACGTCACTCTCCACCCTCCTCACTATCTCCACACACAAAAACCATACCATATAATAGCTTCGTTGCGACGTGAAAGCCGGACAAACAAACAAATAAACAAACAAACACACTTTCACATTTATAATATTAGTATGGTTTTTTTTTTTTTTTAATGATTCCTTAAACCAATTAGTAGTTATTTATTATTACCCCCGTATATACAATATCTCTAATAATATTATAAATACATGGATATTTATATAGGTATTATTACATACAACTTATTTAAATATATCCCAATTATATGATTTAAAAAAACAGATAAATTATTACATAGCTAATATTCAAATCATTTATTTATGATGTCATAACCTACCTACCTTATTATTACTGACGCTAAGTAGAATTCTTTAACTCTTTTGTTAAATAAAGCGATAATGACGCTAACATTATTCTTATCATAAACTGCAATTTCTTTTTTCAATCAATCTATTTTGACTAACACGACTTGGCTGAAGCCAAGTGAAGTAAAAATATGAAGGTATGTGAATCCAGCGATTAAGAACTATAGATACCAACCTGTCTATTCGATACTAGAAAAGAACGGATTGTTTGTGATTATAATTATATCCTGTTTATTAATATTAGTGTTGGTGAAGTCGTAGCCACATTTTCTATCCCTGTGCGCGTCACGAGAAACTGGCAATCAATTTAAATATTTTATATGTAGTATAAACATCTTAATCTAAGCATGTATTGTACACCCGCACAGGGTTTCTGTTAAGGAGCATATTTGACACTGTACCACCTACCAACTACCATCAGACTGCAATAAAGAATTTGATTTTTTTTTAAATCTCTTGCAGTCAAAAGAAGTTATTTTCACTCAATATTCCCGCGCCATCGCACGTTCCTTGCAAACATTACATTAAACAGTGCAGTACGTGCGTGCTCCGTAGTTTATTTGCACCAAACACAACCTACGTGCTTCCGGCTTCATGTGCTTAAACACAAGGGAGTCATCTCATTTATTCGTACTATACCGGAGTGGACAAAAAGGAAAACAGTGAATAAAAAGGGTCAGAGCCAAAAATGACGGGCATACGGCATACGGTTCAATTAAAACGCTTATTAATCTTTACAGACCGTTTTTTAGTCCACCAAATTTCTTTTTGAAACCAAATTGGTATGTTGGTTGTAAAAAACTCCTATAATAGTTACTAACCAAGATCAAAAGCATAAAATACTTACTTTTGTATTTAATGAATAGGACTGTGCATCCACTATTTATGAATTTACATAGGCATAGAGAATAATACCAATCATATCAAAGACATCAGTAATCTTAAAAATGTAACAATTCATTCCGATTACTTATGAAGATATGAGGATACTCCCTCGCAAAACAGTAACGTACATACGTGACACGTGCACCTGCAATGCATTCGAAACTTGTTCAAAGCGTGCGAGCGAGACCGAAACACATGTTCACACACATCCGTATTCCACAATACAATGGCTGGAAAAGTGCTACACATTTCCCTTTATTTTAAAATGCTCGCTTTGGATAGCTACTCCAGTAGGCCAAGCATGACACATACCGAAAATACTTGTGTACTAATTTGGAGTACAAAATATAAATCAATGCGTAAGCGATAAACGATAAACCTCTACCCTAAAGGGATGGCTTAAAAATTGATCGAAGTTTAAAATATAAAAAGCATAGCTAGCTAGCTTTTTTCGATGGCATGTTACACCATAGATAAAACTTTAGCTGGATAGCCTGGAATTCCGCCGATCAGAATCCGATAAAGATTTAGATTTGAGTCGAATCGAATTAAAAATGTTCAATTTTTAATGATAGTTGGGAATCGATTTTAAATTGAAGAATATCTATGTATAATTAAAATTATAATCGTTCAAATTTATTACAAGTACACGTAATTTACTAGATAAGTGTACCTAGTATTCTAGCTTAACTCGATTCTTTTACAGATCCTCAGTAATGCTCTTCTCTTATCGAAAAGAGTCGAATATTATGTAAAATATGATTTGACTGGAGTTTATGTGACATAACTAATCATTCGACACATTTGCGGGGATTGTACTACGAGACGCTATCTTTTCGATTCGCTTTCGACTCGCTCGCGCTTGCGCAGCGAGAGGAGTCTAGGAGATAACGCATGCAGGCAGTGGGCACGTATCGTATCGCGGGTCGGAAGTCGGGGACGCTTTGTGGGGCCGGCCATTGTCGCGAAAAGTGCTTTTACCTTTTCAGGAGAGACTCGTTCACACATAGCTACATTCGCAGAAAACGTATTTGGAAATCCTTATTTGATTTAGAATAACGAAACGCTCGTCGCGATCTATTACATATAATTTAATATACTTAGATAGAAATCACCACAAGATTTAATATAAAAAAAACAGTAGGTAGGACTTATTTAATCCAGTACTTGTTTTCTTCTTAAGTGTATTCAAAAGTGATTTTAAGTGCATTTATAGCACTTGATGATAAAATGATTTTTTAGAATCTATTTTTTAAATTGCAATAAAATAAACATAATATAATTGCAATAAACATAAAATTGTTTAAAAAAAACCTTGTGCACACAGTCACGATTTGCACGAAGAAAACATTCGGTTACCTTGATTTTCGGTCCTGTAGGATGCCTTTCTAAAAGCAACATCGGTTATGTATTGCTGAATTGGAGAAATGACAGACACTCTGAAGAAAAATTATACGCCGGTATCTTGCGTGTGTATTTTGATTACTTTTAGGACCATCTGAACCTAACCACTTAGGCTGAATGATAAATAAAAAAAAATATGAAAAAGGTTTAAAATCAATAAATACAATTACTAACGCCCGGATTCTGAAAGGCTGATCAAAATTCAAATCAACTAACAGCTCTGTCAAATCAATTTCGATTTCTGAAACGTTGATCAGAGAAAAGTTTACTTATCTACTTATGATTAATTTGATTTTATATTCGGTTGACTTTTATCGCGTAACAAGCGTTTCAGAAACAGAAAATGCGGTTGACATAGGATTCTGGCGCATGATTTGACAGTCTTGTCAACTGACAAGCCGATCAAATAAGATCTATGATTACCCTTCTAGCAACCCAAATGTTACTTAATAAGAGATTTGACGGCCGATTAGTTAATTTTTCTGTTGATCAGCCTTTCAGAAACCGGGCGTACGTCTTATAAATCATAGCAGTCTACATCTGTACACGCATCTAAAGGAAACGTCTAGGAGTTGTCACGGCGCAAAATGGCCTGTCATTTCAAGGAGCGAAGGTATTGTTATACATGTCAGTCATACGGCACCGTGTGTGCCGTAATAGCTTTTATATATGTTAAAATAGAGGTTAACGTCGCTCGCAGGAATTGACGGATGATGTCGTTAAGGGATTGGACTTTGAATTGGCATTGTAGCAGGGGCTTTTAGACGTAGAATAACGTATTAGTTGCAATCGATACATTAATGAGTAGGGGTGGTGATGGATTGTAAGGTCCCTTTGTAAAGTTGGTGAAAGATATGAGCACCCAAGATGTTTTAACAAGGCATACTTTATATTCGTACATAATATCTTCGTGGTCAACATCATATTAATATTTTTAAATTATAATACGTGAAGCAAAAGCTGTACGAAAATTAAGCGGTCGGAGATGTGAGGTTTATATGAAGTGCAGAAAGATTATTATGTATTAACATTGTATATCTACACACATGCTATAAATGCGACAGGAAATACACAAAGCGTAAGATTGAAAGAGACAGCTATTTGTAATTAGCTGCATCTTCACTGAGTGACATAGGCTATTTAATAATACTAGGTGTAAACGAAACTATTATTATGTCTAATTCAACGCAAGCGAAGCTGCGGGCATCCACTAGTGTACATGGTACAACAAAATATTTATGCTTTTCTTTAGTATATTATACATACAATCCACGTTGATTAATTCATATTATTCGCCTTTGTACTTCAGGTTGTTCCCATTTACGTTTCTGAGTAAACTTTAAGTCAATTGTAACACTTTAGCTGTCCAAAAAATTATAACAATCGAATAACAATAGCTTGTAAACTACAGCTAGTACATGGACAGTGAATGTATTAAATCTTCAAAAGTATCATAAAGCAGGCTATTTCTTAACAATCGTACAAAGCATACAAGTAATAAAATATGTTGACAATACATCATTTCGGAATCAATTTAATATGGATGCAAAGAACCATAACGAAAAAAATTGACGTAGACAGTAACTCAATCTTCGAAATTGCATTGATTACAAACAAAACTTTACTGCCTTAAGAATAGAGATGTTTTCGTTTCAAACAAGAATAAGCGGCGCTGGAACGATTAGCGGGTATATCTACATTTGCAAGCTAACCCCCAAAGAGGATGAGCAGATATAGAGGGATATACGAAGGGGGATGCTGCACACCCCTTATGTTTCATTAACGATGGTTGATCCTAGAGTAGGAATATATAGACAGGATCTAGCATAAATATAAGCATTATATATGAGCTGTAAATAGAATGCTCATAGACTAGGTTTTAGGTATATATTTCGATAAGGTACTATATAGCGTCCATAGCATAGTTAAGTAACGTCGGCACGGGTCAGTTTGTGGATGGGTGACCGCTAGTCGCGAAATTTACATGGACGTTACCGTGCTTAGGTGGGCACGTTAAGCCGTCGGTCCCGGTTGTTTTTAATGATGGAAATATTCGTTAAGCCTTATCAAAAACTTTCGGGTGGTTGAGAACATTCGACACTGGGTTGTTGACTAAACCGCTGACGGGTTAGTTAACAGCCAAACAAGCTGCTCTGGTGGTCTCTGCAGCGTGGTGGAGTATACTCTAGACCTCCCACAGCTGCGTCTGTGGGGGAGATCCATGCCCAACAGTGGGACATATATGAGTTGCAGCTTAGGGTACTAAAATTATAATATTTTCCTTTTTTTCACGTGCGTCACAGAGCCTTAACAGTGCCATAATTTCGTCAATTCATAAGTAGGTACAAGGTCTGTCTATACAAGTACTAGGCAGGTTATTACCTTTTAGAATACCTATTGTATCTCCTATGTTTTAAAAAATATAAATATATATCATTTTTCTAAAATACAAAACTAATAAGTTACTACATTTAATTAAATTAATAATTTACGCATTAATTATATAAAATAATAACCTCTTTTATCGATTTTTTTTCTCCTTGATAAGTCATTCCATGGCCTTGTTAAGAATAAATTGTTCGAACACAACATGAATCTTTCTTATCATTGCTAGTATCACCTCTATATCTTCGTGAGCCCCAGCTACCGTAGGCCAGGAGCGTCGACACAATGACCCCGCGTAAATCTCCTCGGGCCCAGCCCGGACACCGGAATTCATAAATTATGATTCACTTGCTCACTGAAAACCTTTTTTATGGTAACGCTTATTCGGTAAAAAACGGCCATTTTTATTTTACTCTTTGGTCGCTTAGCGCTACGTTGTTATTCAGAACTCTGCAAGCTCCTTAACTATGATTTGCTTGGAATGAAATTGTCTGATACATAAAATTAAAAAAATATTAATTGTATAATAAAACGCTTTAGGTTACTGTTATGTAGTGTATAGTGTAGTAAGTTCTGTGTTGTAAGTCGATTTAATAACTAACTCTGTCGGCTCTACGATTAAAGCCTCAAATTTTTTTAAAACCCCAGTCTTAAAACAAGCAAAAGATAAACAATGTATCAATCGATTGCATTGCTGCAACAAATACACCAAAAAAGATAAATTTCCGCAGCAGTTGACACAGCAGTTCCTGTTAAAAAAGATAAAAAATGTCCCGTTTCATCAGAACTGGAGGATGAATTTTTAATCCTTCGTCCAGACTTTAAGTGCATTTTATAAATGACAAAAGCATATCGACGCAGCGTTTCCGTGCCAAAATTTTTCACATAAATTCCGTATTTTATTGTACATTCTTACTACAAGGGTTACTGCTGAAAGTACATCAACACACGTAGTAAAATATGTCAGCGGTGCATAAGGGTAACACATAAAATTTATATCTCTCATACATACACGCACGCGGATGTTTGTATATTTTGAGACGCAAAAGTAATAAAATTTACGAACTGTAAGGGCACAGTAAGGGTATTCGCACTGACTTTTTACGGGGCATAAGTTGACGTCAATAAAACATCTTTATGATGAATTAATTATTTTATATACTATACTATACTATATATACTATTATATACTATACTATATATTACTATTAGCGATAAGCGATTTTATAATGTGACCGTTCACATTATAATAAAATACATTAATACAATTCATGGTATGTTTATTTCTGTGGCAGAAAAGTCAAACTACCCATAGTTTGACTTTTCTTTGAACGTAACATGGATAAAAAAACATTATATGAATATCCTTGATGCTCCAATTTCTTTGATTTATATAACACATTAAATAAGCAAAGTATAGATAATACTCGTAGTAATATCATAGCAAGATACAGTAAAGAACCTATGTTTTTGTTCTCGTCTTAAAACTGTTATTCCGTTATTTAAAAAAAGAGCAGTTATAACAACATCGTTTAAAAAACTAAAAAATACGGTTTTGTAGATAACCGAACTAAAATGTTTTGTTTTTTAAATTACATTGTCATCGGTCCTTGTTATGTGTGCAAGGTATTAAATTATTCCGTTTTGAAGTGGGCGAAATCACGTTCAAAGCTACCTTTACATACATATATATACATACCAAGAGAGAGGGCGCTGCAGTCCTACTGTCAACAACGCAATCGTGTATTTCTTGCATTTAAAAATAAACGAATAGAGAGTTTTAGTGCAAAAAGTGGTTAAGGAGATAATTTAAGAGTTAACAGTGACAATGCAATAAAAGGATACTGTGTAAAGGCTTAAAAAGTGAACAAAATCAAGTTTCAAAGATATAACGGAACAGTGACAGACGTTCATACAACAGTTTTGTTAAAAAGTGAAAATCCCAACCAAAAAGTGAAATCAGAACAGAAAAACTGTGTGAAAATGAAAATGAATAGTGCTTAAAAGGATGAAGTGAACAAAAAGTGAATAAAAACTAAAAAAAAAGTAAATTAAAACTCATCGTTACTATCAACGCCATCTAGTGACGAATAGCGACACCATATAGAACAAATAGAACATTCCAAGCAAAAGTATATGTAAAACCGAACTGTAAGTCAGGGCCATCTACCGGCAAATAGAATTACTGGAATAACTAAGGATCGATGCAATCGGCACTAGAGGGCACTCATCAGTACAAAAATCAGAAATTATAAAAAGGTCAACTACTCATTCAAAATACAGCTAAATTTGTTATAAATCATGGACGAGATTATGTGCGCGCTCCGTAAAATACAAAGCGAACTGGATGAACAGAGGTCAACTATATTAAAAAGTACAGAAAATGTAACAACAAACATCAACAAAACACTAGACGAAAAGTTTAAGTTATTAGAAGAGAAGTATAAAACGCTAAACGAAAAAGTAGAGAACCAAGAAAAACGACTCTATTTTTTGGAAAGACAAGCAAGAGAGCGAAATATTGTATTTTTTGGATTAGAAGAAAACGAGAAATCATATTCAAATTTAGAAAACATAATTATTGACTTCGTGAGTAAACATTTATCAATAAAAATAGAACATAGAGATATACAAGCGATACGAAGAATAGGAAAAAAAGGAGAACGACCTCGTCCAGTAACCATAACGATGTCCACACTTGGCAAAAAAATTGACTTATGTAAAAATTAATATAAGTTGAATAACACTTCATATTACATTAAAGAAGATTATCCGCAAAACATTCTGCAGAAAAGAAGAGAGCTACAAGAACAATTAAAGCTCGAACGTGAAAAAGGAAACCATGCAATTATTAAATATGACAAATTAGTGGTTCTCAAAAGCAGCTCTCCTTCATTTTCATATAACAGCAAGAAAAGAAATTTATCACTAACACCTGAAAGAGTCCAAAACGACCACAAAACCCATGCTTCCAAGAAAAACAAAGCTCCTCACAGTCATGAAAAGTCTCTAAAGTCATCAGCCAGCTCAGAAATTGTAAAACCAAGCATGCTAAACTTTCTGTTGAATAAAAATTCAAGTAGTCAGCAAGAAAATACAAGCAAAAATAAATAGCAATTAACACCCATCTCTACAAAAAATTATAGCAACGGACGACAAGAATGCATAAATAAAACATATCTTCCAACCCGGTTGGTCACCGAGGAAGATTACGACCAAAACCCTCCAATGAAACAAACCATATTACACACAAGAACGAACAAAAAAGTAAAGAACCAGCTCTATATAATAACATATAACGTTAGAACACTCTCATCGTTTGAACGTTTAATAGAATTAAATGAATCAATCAAAGATATTAAATACGATATCATTGGCCTTTGTGAGACGCGACGCTATGGGATCGGAATAGAAGAATATAGAGACTTCATCCTGTGCTATATAGGATTAACAACCGGCAAATACGGTGTCGGTTTCTTAGTAAACAAATCCCTGAAGCAAAACATCGAAAGCTTTACAGGAATAACAGATAGAGTCGCCATACTGCACCTTAATTTACAATCATTTAGAATATCCATTATCCAGGTCTACGCACCAACAGAAGCATCAAGTGAAGAAGAAATCGAACATTTCTACACAACTGTCAGCAAAACAATCGAAATGGCACACAAAACTTTTATCATAATGGGAGATTTTAATGCTAAAATTGGACAACCCAGGCAAAATGAGTTTTTAATAATGAAACAAAATGGTTACGGTATAAGAAACGAAAGAGGACAAAAGTTAATAGAATTCGCTACAGAACACAAACTTGCAATTTTGAACACCTATTTCAAGAAAAAGCCAAACCGTAAATGGACCTGGAGATCTCCATCCGGGCAATACAAAAATGAAATAGACTTCATTTTATCTAATCAACCAGGCATGTTTGAAAACGTTGAAACATTAAACTTGAATTATCCATCGGATCACAGGCCTGTAAGAGCGACTATAAGTCTTGGTAGAATCAAAAAGAGTAGAGCCGCATATAGAAATACACCTAAAAGCTCACTAAAAACGGAAGAAGCATGTCAGGTATTTTTAGAATGTCTAAATACCCATTTACCTAATCTACAAGACTCGAATAGAAAATGGACAGTTCAACTCTACCATGACAGAATAGTACATGCAATTAAACACAGTCTACAACATACTCATTCAACAGCCGACTCTACAAATTTTTGTAATATACTATCTACACGGACAAAAGCTTTATTAAAAAGAAGACAAGAGCTGCAGCATACAAAAAATAAAAGTCGGCCCATTAAAAACGAACTTTCCGCCCTTTACAAGCTAATCAGCAAATACATTAGGAGTGACTACACATTATATAGATCCAGAACTATAGAGTCACATCTAAAGAAATTGGGAAGTACGAAAAAAGCATACAAGGAATTAAGGACAAGTAAAATATGGATAGAAGGATTTAATAAACCAAGTGAAAATACACTCGCAAACACTAGCTACTATATGCCAAGCTCCAACTGTATGGATATAAACATCGAAAGCCCTGTAGAGCAAATCCATGCGATCACAGAAAACGAAATTTTAGAAGCCATTAGCCGCTTGAAATCAGATAAAAGCCCAGGATCTGACAATATCACCAATGACGCTATAAAAACTGCCCGCCACGTTCTTGCTCAACCGTTGTCACTCCTATTCAACTTAATAATAGAAACGTCAGTTACACCCTCAGAATGGTCAGAAGCAATTATTATTCTAATATACAAAAAAGGAGACCCGAAAGATATTAGAAATTATAGGCCAATAAGCTTACTTCCGAGTCTCTACAAACTATTTTCGTCCATTATAAATCAGAGAATAAGCTCTACTCTAGAAAAGCAACAACCAATAGAGCAAGCAGGTTTTAGGAAAGGGTTCTCTACAATAGACCATATACATACACTAGAACTACTCTTCGAAAAGTATCATGAACAGCAGAAGCCACTATATATCGCCTTTATCGACTACCAAAAAGCTTTCGACACAATCTCGCATTCAAGTATATGGGAAGCTTTAGAAGCTCAAGGAGTAGAGAACGGATATATAAAAGTCATTAAAAACATCTACCAAAACAGTACAAGTAGAATAAAATTAGACTCTACCGGTCCAAGCTTTCCTATAAGAAGAGGCACGAGACAGGGGGACCCACTCTCCCCAAAAATATTTATCGCTGTACTGGAGTCGATCATTAGAAAATTAGACTGGAGGAGATGTGGATTATTCATTCAAGGGAAATACTTAAGCCACCTTAGATTTGCAGACGACCTAGTGCTGCTCTCGGAAAGTCCCTCTCAGCTGCAGACAATGGTACAAGCACTGCACAGTGCGAGCAAGGAAGTTGGCCTTCAGATAAATCTTACTAAAACAATGACTATGACTAACAGTACCAAAACTATTATAACAGTTGAAGGGAACCCGCTTCAATATACTGACTACTACATATATCTTTGAAAACAAATTGGATTTAATAGGAAAAGCAATGAACTTGAAATTGAACGAAGGGCCCAATCGACCTGGAATAAATACTGGAGTTTAAAAGAAATCTTCAAAAGTAATATGCCAATAGCTTTAAAAACTAAAGTAATGAACACATGCCTTTTACCGTGTCTGACGTATGGCTGCCAGACGTGGAAGTTCACCACTAAAGTAAAAAACAAGATTGTCACTTGCCAACGTGGAATGGAGCGCAGTATGCTAAACATAAATAAAAGACACAAAATACGACATACAATAATACGAGACAAGACAAAAGCTGTCAGTGCTCTAGGATTCGCCAAAAAATTAAAATGGAAGTGGGCAGGACATGTAGCGCGACTCCTTGATGAGCGCTGGACAAAAAGGGTGACAGGGTGGAAGGGTCCCCAAGGGCAGCGCTGCGTGGGGAGACCTTACACGCGTTGGGACGATGAAATTAAAAAGACGGCAGGCCCACAATGGCAAAAAGTAGCACAGGACAGAGAAAAATGGCTATCATTGGAGGAGGCCTTTACCTGTGAAGGGGTTCTTGCAGAAAATGAAAAGTAAAAAAGAAAAAAAATGACTGATTGAACAAACAAATATTGACATTCATAACAATAACAAAAAAAAAATGACATTTATATTAATACCTAGATCTAATAATTTGCTAATAATGACATTTAATATTATTTATGGACAAATATAACATGACATACAACCAATGTTATTAAATAAAATTCAATAGGTCATGACTTAAATATTTAATTAAAAATTAACAATGTAAATGAGAATTTATGCAAGAAATAAAAGGCTTTTTTATTTTATTTTATTTATTTATATACATACCAACATACATAATACATACATACATACAGACATACATACCAAACTAATAAAAGTTAAAAAACGCTTGAATCCTGTATCTCACACAGCTTTCCGTTTGAAGGAACTAGTGGCGAGTGTCGAATCAAGTGGGCGGTGCCGGCGAACTCGTGAGTAGAGTCTTGCAGCGTCAGCAGTTAACGGTTCGCTACATTAGCGGGTGCATATCACCCAAACATTATAGCGTGTTTAACAATGCGCCATTACTATAAAAAATTGTGTTCGGGTAACTGGAAATTGAGTGTTAGTATGACTGATCATTTTAAAAGATTTAGGTTCCTTTATGACGGGCTTAAAACTTCAGGAAACGGTTCTATTATTTTAAACCTTGCATAAATTTTAATTACAATTAATTCAATAAATATTGATCTTTTTAACAGAAAGAATGGGTGTTGTAGATTTGACGTATGTATCTGTGTGTCTGTCTGTGGCATCATACCTCCTAAACGGTCTAGCCGATTATGATTTACTTAGTTTTATTTTATTTGAAAGGTGACTTGATCGACTAATGTTATTAGCTATGATAGAAGAAACTCAGCCAGCAGCTCTATCAGCTCTTTTAGTTATGTATGAGGTGTTTTTAATCTTTCACTGAGTAGTATCATCTATATTTTAAACTTTATATTTTAACCCAATAAGTTAAGGCAAAAGCACTTAATTTTTTTTTATTGATAAGTATAAAAGATACAAATCGACGTGTCATTACGGCTACCCAATTAAAAATATTTTATGAATGCATTTACTTTTAACACTTAGGTAACATGAAAAGTAATTAATGATATTCGGATCGTAAAGTACCGTGCTTAAAGTGTATAAAAAATTAATATTTATCTTCTTGCGAATCGAAATGGCGTAATGAAATTAATTCTGCTGTGTTCATTTGTACGATCGCAACGATTGGGCGATAGACTGGCAGTTTTGAAATAAAAAATGCTAATAATCAGAGTCTTCATTTCTTGATAGTGAAGAGTCCGTATTCCACATAAAACTAAAATGTTGTATTGTCTCCAAGGAATTACAGTTTATTCGTTTAGTAGGCAATTTATGTTTCTGTATTCTAAATTGCACACAATGGGTAAAATATCATCTAAAATTTCGTAGAATAATAGCAAATATGATTTTTAACTCTTACTTTAAAATAAGCGTAATGATATTATTATGTAATAAGCAAATTGCTTCATCTATATTTTCATCTCGAATCAATTTTAATTTTTCTGTCCTCTTCTATTGCGTAAGATGTGCTTTCGTTTCACGTTACTCGCTTGTGGTAAGACCAGTCCAACATTTACAGTTTTCGGTACACGATAAGCATTTTGCTTCCAAACACTAATGACCATTTGGTAGCACAACCCCTTTCGAGTTACGTAAAGATATATCTCCTCTTTTTATCGCAAAAGGGCGTTTAAAAAACACTCCACTTAATTACTTTAGGGATCCCAAAAACGCCGTGAATCATACCCAATTTTTAATGAATAAGTCATTACAATAATTGGCGGTTTTTCAATCGTTGTTTATATATTGCACTGATAAATAACGCATCCTATATCTAATTAATTACATACATAACTTATTTTCCAGCGTCATAGACTGCTTTTCGTTAGTAGTAGATTAGTCGATGGTTAGTTGATAGGCAATGCTTTATCTATTAAACCCGCCATTTTGGTTTTTGTATCCTGTACTTTTTTGCGTGTGGTTTTGGTAGGAAGTGCAGTTTTTTCAGTAAAATGTGCTAAGGAAAAGCTTAGTTTAGATCTAAATATTACATTACGAGTATTCCCCGAATTTGGAGTTTACCAGTCCTCCCTTCGACAATTAAATAGGGATCAGAGTGGGCCTCTTGCTTTTTATTATGTTTTTTTTATTTCGCCAGCGAGAAAAGGCGGCAATAGAAATAAATTATGGTTTTTAATTTCGCTGCCAGTGGAACGGTGTCCTAGTTAACGACACCGAGGTGGTTTTATTTGGTGGTTTCGCTTGTATTCCGTGATACAAGACTTTATTTGGCGATAAAGGGGAAAACAGGTTCCTATTGTCTTATTTAATGTACTTAAACAAAATAGAGAAAATGTACGTTTACTCTTATGAAAATTGTAGATTTAATTTACACACACAGGTTTACATTACACATACATTTAGGTACAACACTCCTTTATTTTTAGGCAGAGGTGAGAAGAGAACTACAACTGTCTTTCGCCTGGTCACTGTAATTCCGTTGCCTAGTTCCATTATGGAAGTACTGGCACTTTTTCCCCTAGTGGTTCCATTATGGAGCTACCTACTAGGATTTTTTCCCAGTGGTTCCATTATAGAACTACTGATTTCTTTTCTCCCAGTGGTTCCATTATGGAACTACTAGGATTTTTTCTTCCAGTGGTTCCATTGTGGAACTACTCTCTTATGTGCTTGGATCAACTATATATTAAGTGTAAAAAAGGCATATATATTATATCACATGCTCTCTGAAAGTTGCATACTAAATCTGATTAAATACCTTGACCCTTTGCTTAGTTTCACATCATTACCTACTTGATATATTCTCATATATTCTAATCGAGTGACATTTGCTAACGCCTACTATGAAAGTATCCCATTGACTTATTATGTGTACCACTTTTAACTTGATAAATCTATGGCGTGCAATATTTTCCTCACTTGCTCGTTTCCTTATCTTGCATCTTTATCCGCCAGGTCCACCCCATTTACCCCGACTTGCACTAATTTATCAAAACACCATCAATCTTAGAAAGCGCACTGGTGATTAAGACTTCTTTACCCGAACGGTTTTTAAGTGACTGTTTTAGGTGCACGTCTGACCATTGGCGAACGTAACAAGGAAATTCAAAAAAAAGGAAAAAAAATTCAAATTCGAAACCAATTCATTTATTTTTTAACTACCTATACTAACGATTATGGAAACAGTGGACATTAAGTATTCTTCATCAAATATTCTTCTTCTCAACCAATCAAGTAATTAATTAAACAGCATTTTAAAACATGCCAAAAATAAAGGAATAACATTAAGTTAAAAAATACACCATATAAACAATAACTTAGCTCTTGTGACTTATGAAATTATGACCCTCTTAAAAACATACGACAATAATAAAAAAATAAAAATTGATAATGAAATTAGAGGTAGGTACTTTAAAGAGTAGGTACCTTAAGTTAATTGTTATATAATTAGAGCTATCAATGACCTAATTTATTATTCACTTATCACACTTGATTTGATTTGATTTAATTTAATTATGATTGGTGTAAGTTACAACAATAAATCTTTTATCGCAAAACGGATCTTAGTGGACAAGTGCAAAGTGTGGAAATTAAAGCGATAAATCTGTATACTCTGAAGTTCGTTTTTCCATGATCTCCTACACGTACAGTGAGAATTTAAATCTAGATAATTTGTTTTAAAATATGAATCTCTTCAACTTGATCAGTCCCAAAAAAAGAACAGCAACTTCTATGGACGTAACGTATTTCTATCTATTTAAGATGTTTACAATCAAGTTTAACTTTCAGCGAAACCCGATACAAACTCAATTTTAAATTCCCTTACACTTCAACGATTTTTAATATCGTCCTGCATTTTAAAATTTCCGACGGCGATAGAGATTTTTTTTCTTTAATATTCCCTATATTAATATATTTGGCGGAATATTCTCGGGAGCAGGGGATCTATCAATCAATATGTTCGCTTACTGACTCCTTAATCGTGAAGGATTTCTGTTTAAAAACCTCGGGGAATTCAATCAAGTGGTGCTATCAGTCTTCGTAACTCTTTAGGTTTTTGAAAGGGAGTTACGTCGTAAACACAATATGTATTTATTTTAATACTAGTGGACGCCCACAGCTTCGCTCGCGTAGAATTAGACCCAATAACGACGTCTGCCCGCGTTCGGGTTGCCCACTTGATTTCAAAAACGGCAGTTTCATACTAAATTTGCACCCCCGTTTTACCCCCTTAGGGGGTGAATTTTCAATAATCCTTTCTTAGTGCTCCCCTACGTTATAAAAGGAACCCCTGTGCAAAATTTCAAGTTTCTAACCCTTATAGTTTAGGCCCTGCGTTGATATGTCAGTCAGTCAGTCAGTCAGTCACTCAGTCAGTCAGTCAGTCAGTCAGTCAGTCAGTCAGCTTCTCCATTTATATATATAGATTACTTGTAGCGTCCATAGCCCAGTCACAAAGTAGACATTAGGAACAGAGATTAAGCTTCATATGAACGTGCAAATCGGTTGCACTCCTACAAGCACGCGGGACATCTATGTGTGGCCACTGGCCGCTTGTCGCGTACGCGGCGAGAGTGGAAAAAACCGGTTGACGCTGTCACATCAAGTTGAATATCTCAGGGTAATCGCTACGCATATTGTTGGTTTTGTTAGTTGCAAGTTTGAATATCTAATATAAAAACGTGGTATTAATAATAATAATTTAAGAACTTAAATGTCACTTGCTATAACGGTGAAGGACACATCGTGAGGAAACCTGCATGCCTGAGAGTACTTCATAATCTTCTCGAAGGCATGTGAAGTCTGCCAATCCGCACTTGGCCACCGTGGTGGACTAAGGCCTAATTAATCCCTCCCATTCTGAGAGGAGACCCGTGCCCAACAGTGGGACGTCTATGGGTCGCAGCGAGCGATTAATAATAATGGTTGTATATTGTACTGTGTGTATGAATAATGCTAGAAAAAATAAAAATATATCATACTTTAACTATCCCAAGGAGTGCAATAGGTAAGTAAATATTTGATTATTACTTTTTCAAGTAAGTACCTTTATTTTACTGTCGCTGCGACCCATAGACGTCCCACTGCTGGTCACGGGTCTCCCCCACAGACACTGCTGCGGGAGGTCTAGAGCATACTCCACCACGCTGCTCCAATGCGGATTGGTGGAGGGGTTAGTGGCCAACCCAGTGTCGAATGTTCTCAAGCCACCCGAAGGTCTTCGACAAGGCTTGACGACTGTTTCCAGCATTGAAAACAACCGGGACCGACGGCTTTACGTGCCCTCCGAAGCACGGTAGCATCCATGAAATTTTGCCACTAGCGGTCACCCATCCACAAACCGACCGCGCCCGTCGTTGCTTTACTATTTCGATCACATTGAATCGACTTGAGCCATTGGGCTATGGACGCTACATTTTACTGTATGATCCTTTTTTTAATAAGAAATGTGTTACTGTAGTGTAACACACGGTGTGTTTTTACCTTTTTATTATTATTACAAGCTTTTACTAAACATTTGTAGGTATGTGGGTGGGTTGGTACGTACTATGTGTTTTAAGTTTAAGTAGGTATTGCAAGTGAGATTTGAACCACATCCAGATGTCTTATTGAACTGAAATTTTTATTCCTGCGTAACTTCGGTGACAGTACAATAATATGATAGATTATAACCTGACGCTGCAGCTAGGATTTGATATGCCATGTGAGTGTTTCCCGATACATTACTTGAAAAAACTATATATTAGATTTAGAATTTGCCATAACATAAAAAGAAATAATAAAATATTAAAAAATAAAAATTATAAAAATAAAATTATTAGAGTAAGAAATTTGTAAAGTATGTTATTTTCTATTTTCTATTCTGTATTAGTTCTTATTGTAGTATTCTTTTTATATTCTGAATAATAAAACTATTTAACAAATGATTTCTTTAATTTGTCTTAACCTGTTGTGACAACCCTACCAAAATAGGTAACAATTTTGCACGTTCTTAAGAAGCTTAGCCTCTGTTCCTAATGTCTACTTTGTGGCCCAGTGGCTCGCGTCAATTTAATGTGATTCACGAAATTAAGCTACGACGAGCGCGCTCGGTTTGTGGATGGATGACCGCTAGGGGCAAAAACTCTATGGGTGCTTTGGAGGGCACGTTAAGCCATCGGTTCCTGTAGTTTTCAATGGTGAAAACAATCGTTAAGCCTTATCGAAGAACTTCGGGTGGCTTGAGAACATTCGACACTGGGTTGGGCTACTAGCCCCTACACCAATCCGCATTGGAGCAGCATGGTGGAGTATACTCTAGACCTTCCGCAGATTTGTCTGTGGGGCAGACCCATTCCCAGCAGTGGGACGTCTATGGGTTGAAGCTTAGCTTTTATTACTTAACTATATTGGACAAAAATAGACTGTAGGTACAACTTTAATAATAGTTGGAAGATACTAGCAATTAAGTAGGAATAATTTATTTCGTATTTTGCATAAATTGTCTTTATTGACTAATCCGTGGAATACAACAATATAGACTCCTGGTTCCGCTGAGACCAGGAGTCTATATTGTTTGAAAACTAAATTTGACTTAAACCGAGTAACATTATTATTTATAATAACTCCTGTTCACCATAACTAACTATTATCGAGGGTTATGCAAATAACCCCCAGTTAGGTTCGATTATCATAAATTTGATATATCGAACGCAAATTAGTGGTAGCCCAAGGCCCTGTATATTGTTATGCAGGGGTTTTGATTCATTACAGGATAAATATTCAAACTACTGCAAGATTTAGCGGTCCACATCAAATAACAGAAGATCTATTTACGAGTCATTCGTCGAGCGTCGAGGACTCGATTTGTATTTCTTTATACATATATCGCTCGCCCCACCCAACCAGATTCAAAAAATAAGGAATTGCAGATATCGAGCGACAAAAAACTCGTAATCAAGCTCTCAACTACTCGGATCAGGCCTTAGTCCACCACGCTGGACAAGTGCGCATTGGCAGACTTCGCATACCTTCGAGAACGGTATGATGAACTCTCAGGCATGCATGTTTCCTCACGATGTGTCCTTCACCGTTATAGCGAGTGACATTTAACCTCTTAAATCGCACATAACATAGAAAAGTCATTGGTGCGTGCCACTGGGGTTGAACCCGGACCGCTCGAGTGAGAAGTTCGATAGCCACTGGGCTGTCACCGCTTAATTTTGTATTTGTATTAGGTATCATTTGTGTGCAACCCAATATCCCAAGGCGACTCAATAGGCATCCCTAAGTTGCTTGCAAAACTTCAATAACCGAGCCGAACCGCTAAAGATCGCGCGCCCAACAAATGCCTACGAAAAGATCCAAGTTCGCTTATTACATCGGAAGAATTTTAACAAGATGCTAACTTGTTTATAAATTGAATTTCCAAAGTAACAGCCCGGTGGCGGCATAGATTAAGTTTTGAAAAGTTCGATGATTCCCCGCGAAATTGATGTTATAATTCCGTTAGCCTGTATTTGGCTCGCTCTTATGCCTTATTGGCATTTTTTTTGTGAAATTCGCAAAATATTTTCATCGGAAATTTTATAAAGGAGTTATCGGTTTTTTGTATGAAAGAGGTGACTTAAACTTCCTCATAATCTTATTAAATTAACGTTTTGTAGATAGACGAGTGATAACACCTAGGCTGGAGAAATTAA
Source organism: Carterocephalus palaemon (assembly GCA_944567765.1). Taxonomy (NCBI): domain Eukaryota; kingdom Metazoa; phylum Arthropoda; class Insecta; order Lepidoptera; family Hesperiidae; genus Carterocephalus; species Carterocephalus palaemon. The sequence continues at coordinate 2,621,652 of OX155643.1, read as the reverse complement.
TAGCAATAATTATACATCAATTAACCTAAGTAAAATAAATACTTAAAAATACGCTGTTGTAGATAACCATATTTGTAGATGTTTTTTTTAATTATTGCACTGTCATTGGTCTTTGATAAGTTTGCAAAGTTTCATTTAATCTGAAGTTTTGATGTGGGCGAAACACGTTCAAAGATTCCGTTACATAGATACCTACATAAATGCCTAACTAAAGCAATAACAAGCTAATAAAAGCGTATTAAAAAATATGTCAGGGCAGTTCAGGGTGTTCTTATTCCAATACGGTTCCAAGATAAAGTAAAAACCACGGAGCAACGGATCTACCATAACATAAGTACCTAGGTACTCGTAGCTCTGATAATCCTTTTGTATTCAATAATTTAAAAAAAAACTACAAAATATTTCCGCATTGGATTTAAGCGTAAAACGTAAAATAGTAAAGTTACTTATAAATTAACATACATATTTATTATACTCGTAAATAACTTATTTAACTGTATTTGATGAGACCACAATCCAACATTTTCGTTTAAACGTTGATGGGCCAATCAATGTAAGTGTTACATTATTGATTAAACTAATTGCCACTTTCATTTATGCCACTTTCAACACCGATGTAATTCAAGTTTATTATACATTACCACTGATATGGAACGTAAGTGATTCCGGTTTACATTCATATTGACGCCATCGTAAATTGAACGCGTGGACAGTAAACGGATGATTGTTTAAGTAATAACTGGTAATATTGTTTATTGATCATGAAATCGGTAAAAGGGTGTCTAAAAGGCCTGAAATATTTCCTAGGATAAATGCTTATTTTGCAGTCGCTGGGCAGTAACGTCTTTGTAACCGTTGTGTTATGAAATTAAATATCAACTGCTGTAACGGTAAGAAAACATTTTGAGGAAATCTGCATACCTCAGAGTTCTCTTTAATGTTTTCAAAGGCATGTTAAGTCTGTCAATCCGTACTTGGCCAGCGTGGTCGACTAAGCCTAGCACTCCTATTTTGAATGGAGTCCCAGGCCCAATAGTGGGACACTGAAAGGGTTTCGTTTTGGTGGTATGTACCAAAAAATTAAGGTAGTAAAATTAGGTGAAAATTGAAAGTCACTCAAGTAATAGCAGATAATGGAAATACAAAAAAAAAACATTTAAAAAATCATAAATTTCGAATTAAATTACAATTCAATAGTGATCAAATCTGTATTTACAGTAACAAATGTCACTTTTCCTGTAAAACTACGAAAATGAAGACACGAGCATATAACGAAGTTACGTTAACCTTATATGCAGTAATAAATAGTTCGAATTATGTCCAATTTTATGTTCAATAGCGTAAATGCACCTATTGAGTGCTGCATGAATGTTTTATTGATATTTTATTCGCATAACCGACTACTTGTAGATCGAGTTGGCACAGGAAACGTCGGTTCTATAAAATAGCGTTTTATTGATTTTGACGCGAACATAAATATAAATCGATACTATATCCATTGCAGTGTCTGATCAAATATTCAATATTGTTATTTTATGGATGATAAAATATTGAAATGGATTTTAAAATGGAAATCTATGACAATAGAATACATCAGCCTCGCTTACGAAGTAGTGTAGTAGTGTAGTGTAGTAGACTGTAGCACAGGAAACATAGAGAAAAAAATTATGGGAAATGCTGTTTTAATATTCTGTATTTCAATGTCAATTTAAGAAAAACTTACAGGTTACAACAGTGTGATAAAACTACTCAAAAACCTCGAGTGCAGACCGCGTCTCGAAAAACGTACCTAGTATTGGCCGCCCCCCGATGAAGTGGACTGACGACCTGAAGATGACAGCGGGAAACCGTGGAATTCAGAGTGCACAGGATCGGGAGGAGTGGCGACGATTGAGGGTGGCGTATGTCCAGCAGTGGACCAAAAAATGCTGATTTTTATCCATAGGTAACGCGCTAATTGCATCTGCTCAAACAAAACTTAACATTTCATCATACTACAAACGTCAATTAGTTATGATGATCATCTTAGACTAGTTAAGAATTAGGCATTGTAAAACATGAAACTCGAAAGCGGTCTATGAAGTTGTTGACGTCTTATCGCAGAAATTCTTTTTTCATTATGTATTATTCCTACATATTTTTTGTTTTGTCAGATTTGAATCAGTCAATGAAATTGGAATTTCGCATACTTAGTAAATAGACTGACTGCAGTGAGCCCTCACAGAAGGTTGTAGCAAGGCTCCCAAACAGATATCACATACACAGAATTACAGCAGACACTTCTAATTACGTCAGTTAAAATTAATAGAGACGCGAACACGAGCTAGCTACGTCGGGTGTCGGAACCTGACCTAATGGGTGCTCGCTAGAGGACAATTAGGCGAAATGTGTCGCGCTCAAATTCTCAGGCATTCCATGTATACTGTACCTATGTATCTATGTATGTAGGTCGTAGGTACTTGAATTAAATTGATTGTACTTCATATCGTCAAAATTTAAATATTTTATTTCGCAACTAGCTGCTGCGGCTTCGCCAGCGTGAAATATTATAGTTTATTGGAAAAATATTGATATCCCAAGGGAACACGATATCGGGATAAATATAAAATAAAATAATAATGATACCTATATAATATGTTAATACAGAGTGTCAGCTACCTCCGTTCAAAATTTTATCGAAATTGGTTCAGCCGTTTCAGCGTGAAAAAGTAACAAACGTACAAACACTCACAAACTTTCGCCTTTATAGTATTAGATAGATAGAATAGATCTATACTAATATTATAAAGATTTGTTTGTAATGTTTTCACACAAAAACTACTGGACCGATTTCAAAAATTCTTTCATCATTAGAAAGCTGCATCTTCACTGAGTGACATAGGCTATATAATATTACTAGGTGTAAATGAAACTATTGTTATGTCTAATTCCACGCGAGCGAATCTGCGGGCGTCCACTAGTATTAGATAAATAGCAGATTATGACAAAGTGTAATCGGTCTTAGTCTGTGGAAAGTCCTACGTGAAGACATTTGTTTCTTTACCGCATGTGGCAATGGGATCCAATGACATCGACTATATTTTCCGCTAATTTAAACGTTATTAATTAGTTAAGCTCGTAATCTATCGTACGGATGTGTACCTAATTGCTTTTTAACAGCCACTAGATTTTCTAAAGGTAAAAACACTTTTTTTTGTCTTATTCTCTCCTAATCCGGAAGAAGACCTGTCCTGACATGTGGTCAAATGGTCCTATATTTATGGCCATTGCACGAACTGAATATTTCCGTCAATGTCTGATTATATTCAATGTGCGTGTGATATATGTGATGTGTCTGTGATATTCAATGTATCTGAAAAATCTGTTTCATAAAGGTTGTTCTGAAACTTTCCAACCCCGTGTAAGGGGTCCATTCTCCACACTTCGCCACTCCGGTTCTAATTTATTTTTATTGCCCGCTAAGATCGTGTGTTTATTGCCTCGCAGCAGAGCCTTTCTTTGGCTGGATTTATTCGGAGCGGCCCGACCTCGGCGGTGGTCACCATAAATATGCCGCTTTTAGTGCTAAGTAAAGCGAGTTAATGGCTGCATTTTATTGATTCGCGTTGTTTGTCTGTATTGTTTGGTTCGTATGATACTCGTTGCAAACGAGCTTGCAAAACCACCTGAACAGTGCCGCCCATGACAACTCTGACACACTTTGAACAAGACTGAAAGTTTGAAAGGGACTAAAAATTTAAATGAAAACTTTCATTTCGCTAAAAGATGTTTATACACACACAGTCAACGAATGTCAAAGAAAATATTTATTTATTTTATTTATTTAATAATTTATGTACACACTTTAGTTAGGAAATAGTTACAATATATAACACAGGAAGAAAATGGTACAAGGGTACTACTTATTTCTTCTGAAATTTCTTCCAGTAGACCCGAGACAGGAAATTTGTAACAGACGGTAGATCTAAGCATGTACATTAACGCATGTTAATCTTGAATACATATAAACAAATGATTATACATAAAATATAATATAATATACATACATACTATAATTAAATTATAATTACAATACATTAATAATACAAACTACTATAAATATATCTACTATATATAAATACAACAGTACATAATTAAAATACACATACTATATATACACAACAACATTTATAAATAATAGATTAACTCGAAAAATAGTGTGCTTTGACGCGTCTTTTAAATGTGGAAATATTTTTAGACTCGCGAATGTCTAGTGGTAGCGAATTCCATAGTCTTACTGCATGTACAGAGAAGGAGTAGGAATACGTACAGGTTTTGTGCGATGGGAACTTAAGGAGTGATCTACGATGGGTTCTGCAAGGGACGTAGTTTGGAAGTGCAAAGGAAAAACGTTCTCGCAGGTAGGATGGGGAAGTCGGACAGTGAAGGACATTAAATAGCAGACACAATATCCTAGTGTTCCTACGAAGGCGGATAGGGAGCCACTTGAGATCCTTGCGAAGATGAGAAACATGGTCAAATTTCCTGACCCCGAAAATAAATCGAATACACAAATTTTGCAGGCGCTCAAGTCTATTAAGCGCTCAAGTCTATTAAGAAAATAATTAAAATCTGTTTATTATTGTCTGAGGATAACAAAAGAAGTATCTAATTTTTACCTATTTTTTTTTTTAGGTAAGTCCCTAAGCGCTGTCTCTTCTCATGCCACACCGCGAAAGAACTTGCATACACGCTTTCCCCGCTGCGCCGGCTGGCTTGTGCCGGTAGAGTACTTGCACACGACAACACGTCTTTTGTATAGCCCATATTGGTATACGAAACCAAAACACGAATGTTTAAGCCTTTGAATTAAAATCCACATAAAGATATTGGTCTATTTAGAGTTTCCTCGCCAAGCTATGAATTAACCAGTCAAGAGTTGTTTTCTTTTGTATTTACCTTAATTTAACTGTTACTTTTCCTTGATTTAAAGGTATTGTCTAAATTTTAGAGTGACACTTCAAAAGGCTTCCTTAAACGCCCTCCACGCGCCACACCGCACACGAGCAGTTTGAACTCGCCGGGTGTAAACTTGCCCCCGCGCCAGCTGGCGGAGAGTCCTTGTTTGAAGGGCCCTCAGCAACACTCCATGCTGCATTCGACACGCTCTATCTGATTAACGCACTATAGAACACCCTGTAGTTAAACGTGGCAAAAATTTAACGTGAGTTGCAATTAACGACAAATAGGTGGCCCTTCTAGCACAAGTCTTTGTCGCCGATTAGGGTGAACAGCAGTGAACGTTAAAAAAAAGCTGATTGTGAATTGATAAATGAGATTTCTACTTGTGGTCAAGATCACAGTAAAATAATATACCTAAGTATTTAAATAGTTAACACGGTGGTTGATGCAGCTTTAATGTTTTCTAGTTATGCGCGTGACAGTATAGGTTTTTTATGTGTGTTTAAAGAAGCATTACTGTTTATCTAATAAACAGTAATAGCTTCAATCAAACTCAAAGAAATTGAATGGATTTACTGTTGGTTATAAAATTAATAATTTAAATGTTTTTACTTTGCAGCCTTCGATCAATAGGATTATTGATCGAGGCTCATAGTTAATACAAATTGGGAATGCTATTTGACTATTTTAAGTATGTCGGAAATAAATTGACAGGTTGTCTAAGTATGGTATTTTATTACAATCAATGTAACAAAAATCAAATAGCTGATAAATATCCTAATAAGCTTATGTTTACAGAATAGGTTATTCTAATGTTTTATCTTTGAAGTAGATACAAATTAGAAATGTCATTTGACCCTTTTATGGCGATAACAAGTGTTTCACGGAAGTTGTTTTGTATGTCGTTTATTAAATATCAATGTAATTAAATAAGATTTCATAGTCGCAATTTCTTAGATGTTAATGTATTTAATTTAATAATGCTTACAATCATTTTGCAAGTATTGTAAGTATTATTTAACGATATATATTAGAAATGTCATTTGACCCTTTTCTGGTGTTGACAACTGTTTCACGGAAGTTATTCTGTAACTATGTGGTTTATTAAATACCAATAAAACAATGTAATTAAATAAGATGTCATAGCCACAATTTCTTAGATATTAATGTATTAATTTTGCAAGTATTGTAAGTATTGTTTGTAGCGTAAATTAATATGGTAGATACATTGCCATTCGATATAAAAGGGCTGGCTGTGATCCATCGGCATCTTTTTGGTTCCGACCGTCACACTGAAAGCAGATGCTGTAGTTCCGTAATTTAGTGTAAAGGCAAGTTCCTACTTGCCTAGAGGATACTTCACTGTAAAAGTTAAGTATATTCGTTTGACCATTTTGTTGTTAAAGTCCTTAATGTTATTATGCTTGACCAAATGGAAATATTGTAATTTATATTGAAAAGAGTTACTATCGAGTTTCTTGCCGTGTTCTTCTCGGTAGCATCAACCTTGTGAACCGGCGGTAGATAAAGAAATAATAATAAATGAATCGTAAACTGAATTCTGCATATTTCATTAATACGATACTAATTGGTCTGGAATAACAAAAGACAAGAGAATACTTATTCTCTTGTGATAATAGACTTATATTATCATAGTTTTCCTTTAACACCTACAATTAAGTAATGATTGTAGTTTTCATCTTAAATCAACTTAAATGAACATAAATCCTGACAATCGTTTTATTATGCATCCTGACATTGTTTACATAATTACCTATTTGACAGTAATTCCATTTAAATATACTTAATACATACTTTTCTGATAACTGATATTATACTTTTATAATATCTTTATAGTTTTCTACACTTTTTTAGTATTTGACATCAGAAGTGGTGGATAAATACCTGTTTTGCTCACACTAATGCATTTTTGTACAAGTTTCAGATTTGATCCGACTACTAGAGAAGAACTTGACCAACGGAGAGAGCAGTACCAGAAGTACGGCACCACCATAAAGTCTTAATGTTGGTGGCAGCGAGCTGCTTGTGCAGAGAGTTGGAGTCGGAGCAGCGACACGGTAACTTGAATGCTGACTGCTCCAACTTCTAGCAGCTACCTCCGTGAGTTGGAACTCAAAGGCAAAGGCTCACTGCATAGTAAGACAGTTTTATTTATGCAAAAAAAAAAAAAAAAAGTGTTAATTGTAAGATGCTTACCTACATCTTACGTATATTATTATGTCAATTTTAAAATCTCCTGTAGGTATAAAATTTTTAAATCGCAGTAAGTAACCACAAATTAAAAGTCAGATTGGCCAAGCGAGTTGTGGACAACATGTCAATGTTTTGTGTTGAGATGTCTCTGAACAGTAACGATAAATAATATTGTGTTAGTCATACCTAGTTATAAGTCGATGATGGAGGGGCGGGGTGTATTATCCGCCATTTGGTAAAATGTTCAGGAGAGACGATTAAAGTTTTAAAAAAAAAAAATTCATAACTTTTAAAGTATTGAAGATATCTCTATGAAATTAAAGTGAATAAGTAGTAAAACTTATTACAAATGGATACATGTAATAAAAAAAAACCCGTATGTTTAATATTTGTATTAATTTATGGAGTTAATACAAAATACCACAAAATCTCAGATAGGTAAAATTAGTTATCCATATATTTTATCCAAAAAAAAAAAATTTCAAGCAGTGTATATCCCAAATATAATTTAAATGTTTTGAAGTAAATTGTTTTATATCCAAATAAATATGATATTGCTATCGAGTAAAATGACTTAAAAACAAATCCAATCATGATCAGACAGAGGTAAACACTTTTATGTAACTTTTTGATATCTATGCGAACCTAGAAAAACAGCTGAACAGACATCATTGTATTCGAACAAAGAGGGCCAAGTGGCTTAACCATACACTTAAGTGTAATTTAATCCACAAACTAAACTTTCGAAAACTTAACAGAATCCTGATAATTGTAAAAAAAAAAAAAAAAATTTAAAAATAAAGGTAAAAGTTTTACTAAAATTATAATTATTAAATTACAAAAAAAAACTGAATTAAACTTTCATAGTGACGTTTACAAACAATAACTTTATTATAAATAGGAAATTAAAGTCTTTTTAAAATAATCTTTACAAAATAAGCAAAAACTTTAAATAGCATGACAATATTGTGAACTTTTATCAAACATAAACTATAAGCAACATTAAAATTTACCTTAGTCAGCTCTAAGGTATAAGTGTTCATCATACCAAGACTGGCATATTAGCGACCTTAATATTATACTATAGGAACATTAATTAATAGGTCTTTGAATAAAGTATCACATACTTAATAGAAATCACAGTCTTGAACTTAAAATTAAAATAAAATACTTTTTTTTTAAATACTACAAATCGTTAAGTTGTAGTAGTCTACAACTTAACGACTGTTTTTTTTTAGATTTAAAAAAAAAAAAAAAAATTAGTAAAAAATTAATAATATTATTAAAAAAAAAAAAAAAAATTCAATGTTTAATAAAGCTTTTATAATTTTTCACCTTAGTAAATTATTAATAACAAAATGAAAATTAACAATTTTTTTAATTTTTCCAACCGGAATCTATTCTAAGACCTTTGATAAATATCTCCACGAAAGGAAAAACAATTATCGCACTTGCAATGTTAATGTTCGTGCTACATAATATTGTTAATTAATTAATGGAGAACTTATTGAAAAATCGCAGTAAAGTAGTTTAATGCCAAAAATAAAACTAGTACAGTCAGTTTAAATGCAGATTTTATATATTTTGTGCCGAGGTACAAAGTATTGGTAAAAATTCCTTACAATATACTAAAACTAATGGTCGATCAATTATTTTTAGAATCCTTATAGTTAGCTTGTAATAAGATAATTAAAAATACAACATTTCGTACCACAAAACTTCATATAGTAGTAACCACAAACTAATAAGAGATACTACGTAGTAACTACTCTGCACTGTTTATGTCATTTGCCAACTTCAGTTTTAGTGACAGACGTCAGTCTAACATTATAGGTCTATTAACCTGTATTCAATTTACAAATTATTACAAGTTTAAAAACGATTTCAAGAAAAAATTAGCCTTTAATGGTAATTAATAGAATATTTAAATCAATATAGGATACTATGATTCTGTGTGATTATTAATACAATGCGCTTATTATATATTTTATATATGGGTATAGAGTAATTGCAGATTTAGTAACAACCGAAACGCAATGTTATGATAGATTGAATTAGATTGCCATGACTTGCAGTGTTGCAATACATAAATTATCTTTTAAAAGTTAATGGTGGTACAAATGCAGTAAAAAAAAAAAAAATCTAATTTAGTTTTTTAATAAAATAACGCATTTTCTTTTCTCCAAAAATCAATTTTTGTATCCGAGGTACATCTCATGGCCCAAGTTGTATGGAAAGATAAACGTGTCCTTTGTTTTATTGTATTAAAATTGGTTCTAGAAAGAAAGGAAAAACTACTCAACGCATTAATGTTACCTTATTTTGGATGGGTAAAATATATTATCTTGGAAATAATAGCATTTTAGAGTAGAGTAAAATGTATTAACTTACAATGACTAACATTTAAAATCGGAGTAAAATGTTTTAATTCTATTGATGAAGAAAAGCCGAGTTGGCTATAATGTATCAATGACAAAAAGGATAATATTATAATTTAGTAAATTGTTTTATCATTTAAATTTAGGTAAAGTCAAGTAAGGCAAAGTAGCATAAGGTAAAAATTTTAGTTAAGATGTGTTTTAATGACAAAATCCACTATTTACTATACAGTTAATACACAAAAATATATGGAAAACTTCAAAATCACTGGTGTATTAACGACCATAAAAGTCGTCAGATCGAGCTGAAACCAGGACCATTCGAAAGAATAAATTCTCCCGATTCCAACGGTATATATAACTCGATATCGCCTAAAGTGGCGGTTGGTACAGTGTGCCTTTCCACCGTCGAAGTGAAAAATTGTATGACTTGACTGTGAAATAACCTGACTTCGACTTTGATCTTACTATGAAAGAACTGCTGAAGACAGTTGCATTGGTCCAGTCTGCCTCCTGTGCAGCGGGTGTGTGGGACTGGATGGAAATAATGAGTTGGCCATTGTTATGGAGTCCGCTTAATTTGAGAGGCGGGCCGGTAACAATGAAATATTATTGCTTACAAAGTATATAACTTGGAAATAAATAACTTGACATTGACTTTGACATGAAAGAAAAACAAACTGCTGTAGTCAGTTGCCTTGTGTCCAGTTTGCTGCATGTACAGCAGGTGTGGGTGGCTGGATGGAAACAACGCGCTGGCCGTTGTTATGGCGTGTCCACTAGGACGGTAACAATGAAAATTGTATTAGATGTAACTAGTTATGTATAAGGTAAATATTGTCCGACTTGACTGAAAAAAAAAAAAAAAAACCCTGACGACTTTGACAAAGAAAAAAAACTGCTGTAGTCAGTGGCCTTGTGTCCGGTTTACTGCATGTACAGCAGGTGTGGGTGGCTGGATGGAGACAACGCACTGGCCATTGTTATGGCGTGTCCACTAGGACGGTAACAATGAAAATTGTATTAGTTGTAAGAAAAGCTAGTTATAAGGTAAATATTGTCCGACTTGACAGAAAAAAAAAAAAAAAAAACCCCTGACTTGACTGACAAAGAAAAACAGAAAAAGACTGCTATAGTCAGTTGCCTTGTGTCCAGTTTACTTCATGTACAGCAGGTGATGGGTGGCTGGATGGAAACAACGCACTGGCCGTTGTTATGGCGTGTCCACTAGGACGGTAACAATGAAAATTGTATTAGTTGTAACTAGTTATGTATAAGGTAAATATTGTCCGACTTGACAGAAAAAAAAAAAAAAAAACCCCTGACTTGACTGACAAAGAAAAACAGAAAAAGACTGCTATAGTCAGTTGCCTTGTGTCCAGTTTACTTCATGTACAGCAGGTGATGGGTGGCTGGATGGAAACAACGCACTGGCCGTTGTTATGGCGTGTCCACTAGGACGGTAACAATGAAAATTGTATTAGTTGTAACTAGTTATGTATAAGGTAAATATTGTCCGACTTGACAGAAAAAAAAAAAAAAAAAAACCCCTGACTTGACTGACAAAGAAAAACAGAAAAAGACTGCTATAGTCAGTTGCCTTGTGTCCAGTTTACTTCATGTACAGCAGGTGATGGGTGGCTGGATGGAAACAACGCACTGGCCGTTGTTATGGCGTGTCCACTAGGACGGTAACAATGAAAATTGTATTAGTTGTAACTAGTTATGTATAAGGTAAATATTGTCCGATTTGACAGAAAAAAAAAAAAAAAAACCCCTGACTTGACTTTGACAAAGAAAAACAGAAAAAGACTGCTATAGTCAGTTGCCTTGTGTCCAGTTTACTTCATGTACAGCAGGTGAGGGTGGCTGGATGGAAACAACGCACTGGCCGTTGTTATGGCGTGTCCACTAGGACGGTAACAATGAAAATTGTATTAGTTGTAACTAGTTATGTATAAGGTAAATATTGTCCGACTTGACAAAAAAAAAAAAAAAAACCCTGACTTGAATTTGACAAAGAAAAACAGAAAAAGACTGCTATAGTCAGTTGCCTTGTGTCCAGTTTACTTCATGTACAGCAGGTGTGGGTGGCTGGATGGAAACAACGCACTGGCCGTTGTTATGGCGTGTCCACTTAAAGTTGAGAAGTAGGACGGTAACAATGAAATATTGTATTAGTTTTAAATCTGAAGTTTTTAATCTAATCTGTAGATCTGTAGCAGCGAATAATATTGTTTTAGTAATATAATATTCTTACGAAGCTAGGTACTTCGGGACGAAGTACTTGTCAGTCTGGCCGTGACAGTATAGGTTTTTTATGTGTGTTTAAAGAAGCATTACTGTTTATCTAATAAACAGTAATAGCTTCAATCAAATTCAAAGAAATTGAATGGATTTACTGTTGGTTATAAAATTAATTATTTAAATGTTTTTACTTTGCAGCCTTCGATCAATAGGATTATTGATCGAGGCTCATAGTTAATACAAATTGGGAATGCTATTTGACTATTTTAAGTATGTCGGAAATAAATTGACAGGTTGTCTAAGTATGGTATTTTATTACAATCAATGTAACAAAAATCAAATAGCTGATAAATATCCTAATAAGCTTATGTTTACAGAATAGGTTATTCTAATGTTTTATCTTTGAAGTAGATACAAATTAGAAATGTCATTTGACCCTTTTATGGCGATAACAAGTGTTTCACGGAAGTTGTTTTGTATGTCGTTTATTAAATATCAATGTAATTAAATAAGATTTCATAGTCGCAATTTCTTAGATGTTAATGTATTTAATTTAATAATGCTTACAATCATTTTGCAAGTATTGTAAGTATTATTTAACGATATATATTAGAAATGTCATTTGACCCTTTTCTGGTGTTGACAACTGTTTCACGGAAGTTATTCTGTAACTATGTGGTTTATTAAATACCAATAAAACAATGTAATTAAATAAGATGTCATAGCCACAATTTCTTAGATATTAATGTATTAATTTTGCAAGTATTGTAAGTATTGTTTGTAGCGTAAATTAATATGGTAGATACATTGCCATTCGATATAAAAGGGCTGGCTGTGATCCATCGGCATCTTTTTGGTTCCGACCGTCACACTGAAAGCAGATGCTGTAGTTCCGTAATTTAGTGTAAAGGCAAGTTCCTACTTGCCTAGAGGATACTTCACTGTAAAAGTTAAGTATATTCGTTTGACCATTTTGTTGTTAAAGTCCTTAATGTTATTATGCTTGACCAAATGGAAATATTGTAATTTATATTGAAAAGAGTTACTACCGAGTTTCTTGCCGTGTTCTTCTCGGTAGCATCAACCTTGTGAACCGGCGGTAGATAAAGAAATAATAATAAATGAATCGTAAACTGAATTCTGCATATTTCATTAATACGATACTAATTGGTCTGGAATAACAAAAGACAAGAGAATACTTATTCTCTTGTGATAATAGACTTATATTATCATAGTTTTCCTTTAACACCTACAATTAAGTAATGATTGTAGTTTTCATCTTAAATCAACTTAAATGAACATAAATCCTGACAATCGTTTTATTATGCATCCTGACATTGTTTACATAATTACCTATTTGACAGTAATTCCATTTAAATATACTTAATACATACTTTTCTGATAACTGATATTATACTTTTATAATATCTTTATAGTTTTCTACACTTTTTTAGTATTTGACACGCGATTGAAGCAAATAGGTGAATAAAAAATTGCAAGAAAAGTTTCAACAGTAAGCTAAATTTGCGGCATGAGATCCGTGCCTTGTTAGCTAATTACAGATGGTGATTTTTATGGATATAAGATAGCAACACCTACCCACTGCCGGCCAAGACAACTGTGATTGATTGGTTGATTGGTGGAGGTGTTAGTGGCCAACCCAGTGTCGAATATTCTTACCTTACACCCGACCTTAACCGACGTCATCGTGACCGTAACCTGTACCGTCGTTTGCTTAACTCGTTCGATCACATACGATTTACGCGAGTCATTGGCCTATAGACGCTCCTTTACCCTACTTTGTTCTTAATACATCTAATTTTTTTAATTAGTTTATTTCTTGCTGAATGGTTCATACTCGTAGTTGAAATTACCGGCTTACTCACTTGTGATTTAAGTCGGAAATAGGCCGACTAGTTTCGGTCAATTAGGATGACGATCTTCAGTATGCTGGTTATTTTAACTATAATTTATTTCTCATTAAGTATTTGGTATTCTTTTGTACCTATACGCTTAATGGACCGAACGAAGCATAAAAGTTACATGCACAACGTATGTATACGTTTTGTGTCATACTATGCCTATTGTCAGCCAATTCTACCTGGGTATATTCACACAGCGAGTACGATAAGCTTCTCAAGGATTCCTCCAACTAAGTATTAAACTTTGTCCGCGCTATCGAACTCGAGTTGGTATTAAAGATTAACATGTTCAAACAACCCTTGGAATGGATGCCGATACCTATAACCGCCCCTCGCTTAGCCCCTTTATTTGCTGGGGCTCGAGCTACTCAGCAAAGTATCAGAAAGTCCCTACTTAGAGATACCTACCGTATCTGAGAATGAATAATACCTTAGAGTATTAAAAACTCTTATGTGAATCATACCCTCGACATCTGTGAAACGTTCAACATTTGCGAGTGTTAGGACTATAGTAGAACGATACGAGTCTCAAGACCAATGAAAATTAAGTCTGGAAATTCACAGGAATGCAGGTTTTCTTCACATTTGTTTTCTGTAAATTAAAGTGCAATTTCGTATCTCAGGACTCAAATCTCGAGTTGGAAATCGTAGATCTATCCACTTGAATATCCCCGAACTGCTACTTATATTACACAACAATAACACATTTAACACCGTCGCATAGTTTTATAATAGGCACACAGCAAAGTTGTTAGTCAGCGGAAGTTACGAAACATCGGGTGACCATTTCGGGAACACAAAAAAGTAAAGCATGCATCGCATCGCACTGTCAGATGCAATGAAACAGAGCTATGAATCGTTAGAATTGTACCATTGAAAATTATGTAAGTTTGTTGACCTTGATCTTGACTGCTGAACCGCGGGTACCCGGTTCGAATCCTAGCCGGGAAAATTATTTATTTCGCATACAAATATTTGTGCTCGGGCCATGAATGATAATTTCTGTAGTTCCTTATGTGTATACGATCAAAAAATGCATTTGTGAAGCCCGCAACACAGGTCTAGGCGACGATGTGTACATTGGCGTCGTCATGGAGACATAAATAGAGTCCTCTTAACACGAAGGATACAAGGCGCATAAGATTTAGTAATGGTAGTGTGCAGGAAAACGCGATCTTCTGAATTTCCTATCCCTCCCTAAAAGGGGGTTGTGCTATTATCACACCTGATAACGCCATACTCTGCCATAGTAACGACACCTCTAAATCAACTCACTCCCGGCCAGATCGTGTGAATTAACCTAGTTTGTGCGTCGGCCCCGTACAAGGCGCGTGGAAAGCGGGCTCGCCTTATTAACCGGACAATGGACGCCTAATGTGTGTTCCAAACGCTGTACATGGCGTGCTTTACTCTAATACCGGTCGACACTTGATTAGTCATGAAACAAGGAAGTTGTGAGAGAAAGGATACATCCATTTGGTGCAATAAGGAAAGGTGTTGATGGGAGACAAACGCATTAAAATCCATCTTCCATTCTGGAGTCTAGATCGTAAGACGTCGAAGAGTGAAATTGCACAAGAATAAAATGTGACCGATGACTTTCTTAATATGATGAGTGGTGAGAAAACATATAATGAGCACAAAGGGATGATGAACAACTTAGAAGCAGTCCATAAAACTGATGTTGTCGACAAAAAGATAGAAACAGTAGATCCAACCTGAAGAAAAGTCTTATAAAAATTTGACGGAGCAAAGAAAATACATAAAATTTGACGGAAGACTCACAAACTTCTAGCTCGTTCCTTTTAATGGCGGTAATGAGCCTACACTACACAGGTTATCTGTACCCCTGTACAGCCAGGCCAAACGATTATCTCCTGTTACTCGGTTATTCAAAAGATTTAGTCTTGATTTTTGTAGTAGATTTTTATCAAGATGGATGTAGCGAAATAAAATATTAATTTTTAAGAATTGTTTTTTTTCTAAATCGTGATTGTGAACGGTTCTCATCACCCTCGATCATGAACTTGACTATGGTAATCGTAACTGGCCGAAACTAATTTTGTTTGATCAGAAATAACAAATTTTAGTTTAGCCGGATACTTGCTACTCAAAAATTAACTCATAATTACTGAGTTAATTATTTATTTATTTATTGTTTAGGAATTGTTTCTAAGAACGGTACATAACCAATGACACTAATATACACAACAAAACATATTAACTAACTCATCATCATCATCATTATCATCATCAGACACTGCTGGACAATAAGCCTTTTCTAAATGACGCCACTCGGACCAGTGCTGTGCCTATTGAATCACAATTAAATTAAATATATAAATGAATAAACAATGATTATGATGTCAATAAAATATACATTAAACCATTTACATAAATATCCTATTGTCATTACTGCCTGTACCTTATAGGTACTGAATTGAAAAAAAACTTCTAAAGTAACCAAGAATTTAAAAAAAGACGTTGGAAATTCCGTGGAAGAAAACCCCAAACAAAACATCAATTTCAACTAGCGACGAAAACCACAACCCCCAACTATTCATCTTACTTAATTCACTTAGAACCCTATTCTATTCTGACTCCAAATCTAAATGCGTTCTCGAATTATTCTCGAATCACGACATCTCGTGCGAAATGAGACGAGCGTAATCGAATTACGACCCTCGGGTAAATAGTTTTGAATTGTGGCGAGGCGGCGGAGGCGGTGAATGGAAAACTTGGTTGGTGTCAGAACACGCGCTGATTTGAGGCCCGACCGGGAAATGTCAGCGATGGACGACAGGTACGAATGTGCAAGTACCCATACCACATCTATTTAAATAAAAGGACAAGCTGACTGACTGACTGACATATCAACGCAGGGCCTAAACTATAAGGGTTAATACCCCTTAAGGGGGTAAAACGGGGGTGCAAAGTTAGTATGAAACTTTCGTTTTTGAAATCAAGTGGGCAACCCGAACGCGAGCAGACGTCGTTCTTCTACGCGAGCGAAGCTGCGGGCGTCCACTAGTCTTCTATATATATAAAAGGAGAAGCTGACTGACTGACTGACTGACTGACTGACTGACTGACTGACATATCAACGCAGGGCCTAAACTATAAGGGTTAGAAACTTGAAAATTTGCACAGGGGTTCCTTTTATAACGCAGGGGAGCACTAAGAAAGGATTTTTGAAAATTCATCCCCTAAGGGGGTAAAACGGGGGTGCAAAGTTAGTATGAAACTTTGCCGTTTTTGAAGTGGGCGATGTTAAATTATTCGTTTCTCGTTTAGTATATCGCATGTTCTTTATACGAGTTTCAGTTTTAAAATGAGTTTTTCATACCAGTATACTGTGCGCAGTCTTTCCACAATAATGCTGATGTCACAATGAAGTAATGTCTCATCTGTTACTGTATGCGAATGTTTTATTGTGCGTATTAGTATAGGTATACATATTTATAAATTGCACTTTTCATAATTGTATTAGTAGCTAGGGAGCGGTTGGGATACCCATGAGTGGGCACGTCAAATAAATTGGTGAGAATGTGTGATGAAATAGAGTGTTTTCTTAAATTATATTATATTAAATTATATTGCAGATTCACATTGTAACGACAAAGAGTGCGGTTATAATTTCGGCCACTCACTGAAGATCTAAATGCCATGAATAGTGCCAGGAGTTCTAGAAGAACTATTCACGACAGTGTCTAACAACTTTCTGACATCAGTTTCAAATATCAATTTCTTACGGTGCTGAAATTTTTAATGTACCCATGCATTGCTCCTTGTGGTACTTATGAAGTGCCCTTATCGTTCTTAATTCAAATCTACTATATAAAAATAAGTCGGGTTTTCCTTCCTGACGCTATAACTCCAGAACGCACGACCCGATTTCCACGGTTTTGCATTCGTTGGAAAGGTCTCGGGCTCCGTGAGGTTTATAGCAAAGAAAATTCAGGAAAAATTTCAACAGAAAAGCGGGAAAAATTATTTATATGGCAAAACAACGTTTGCCGGGTCAGCTAGTATAGTGTAAACTCCAGCGAACGACTGGCTACATACTTATTACTCTGGCATTAACCATTTTGGTTTCAATATTTATATGTTAACTAGTGGACGCCCGCAGCTTCGCTCGCGTAGAATTAGACCCATTAACGACGTCTACCCGTCTAACGATTTCAAAAACGGCAAATTTTCATACTAACTTTGCACCCCCGTTTTACCCCCATAGGGGGTGAATTTTCAAAAATCCTTTCTTAGTGCTCCCCTACGTTATAAAAGGAACCCCTGTGCAAAATTTCAAGTCTCTAGCCCTTATGGTTTAGGCCCTGCGTTGATATGTCAGTCAGTCAGTCAGTCAGTCAGTCAGTCAGTCAGTCAGTCAGTCACCTTCTCCTTTTATATATATAGATTTAATCTACACTTTTTCTTAATCTTTGATTCTTCAACCGGTACATATTTGGTAATCCGATAAATTTCGACGCCGTGACTCCCAATTGAGAAAGCGCCAATGATACGCTGTCAATCAATACATCCGTGCGCAGATCGATAGAAATAATCTTAATGCATACCTAATTGGAGTTAGCGCCATGTTGTAGACAGTGTAGGAATTAGATTTATTTAAAACCCAGAGTATTTAAGTTGATATAGCTAAAACATCTAAAAGTATTTTTTTCATTTGTTAATTTTACCATATAGCTAGTAATTACTGCATACTACATGAGAACTTAGCTATTAGAAGGCTTGATTTTAACAGATAAACAATCGTGTATATATTTTAACTAAACATAAAACTTATAGATGGACTACTCAATATCAATTTTGTGGGTTCGTCAGGCTTGTAATCCCAAGAGGATTATATCACTACCGATTCAATGCTATAGAAATAATTAGAAATGTTATGAATCGTACTTTGAGAATTATAATATTAAAAGACGCGTATAATAACTAAAATAAATAGTAAGTAATTTAAGTGTTTTTCAATTAAAACTATGATTCCTTAGTACCATCTTATACTACCTACAGAAAATCATCGATTTTGATTTCACTGCACTATTTAAGATTTTTACGGTAAAGAAATCCGATAACAGCAAGTTCAGTATAGCGGTGACAGCCGCATGGCCATCGAACTCGCCTCTCACTCGAGCGGTCCGGGTTCAATACCCAGCGGCACTCACCAATGACTTTTCCGAGTTATGTGCGATTTAAAAAATTAAATGTCACTTGTTGTAACGGTAAAGTGAACACCTGCATGCCTGAGAGTTCTTCTAAGGTTCTCGAAGGCATGTGAAGTCTGCCAATCCGCACTTGGCCAGCGTGGTGGACATAGGCCTAATCTAGATCTAGTAAAAGGGTTATGATGATAAACAGCAAGTTCAGGTGTTACCTGATATTGTAACCGTCTACAACATTTAATTTCATCCGTGACCGTCCAACCCTTATACGGCGCGTCGACTTTCACAAGCGTAATTTGGTCCATAATGGATCCGATAAGAGGATCAGATCTATACGGACGTTGATTGGACGGTAGATTATAATTTCCTTAACAATAAGTATTAGCATCGAAAAAAAAACGGTAAAAGCCAGTTGTTAAAACATCGATATTCTAGTGTCCGAATAAAAAATGTTACACTGTTTAGACTTACTAACAAGAATGTATAAATTGTTACTAACACCAACTAACAGGATTGACACTAACATTTTCTCCTTAAAGTACTCAATCCTGTTAGCGAACTGGCTAACAATTATCCGCGTTATTGAATTTCTTAACATACACCGCGTGCATTGGCACATAAGACATATTTTACATTAATAATTGACTTAATATTTACATATTAAATAGTCAATCATTTAATTATTGACGTGTAAAAAAAACTAGCTCCGGGAGCGCTTAATACTTTTTTATCCTATTACTATATTAGTTACTAGTGGACGCCCACAGCTTCGCTCGCGTGGAATTAGGCATAACAACAGTTTCGTTTACATCTATAATATTATATAGCCTATGTCACTCAGTGAAGATGCAGCTTTCTAATGGTGAAAGAATTTTTGAAATCGGTCCAGTAGTTTTTATGTGAAAACATTACAAACAAATTTTTCCTCTTTATAATGTTAGTATAGATAGATTTATTACATTTATCGAGTCGTCTATATTTACGCACTGCACATAAGCAAAACAATGCAATGAGAAAGTTTAAAGTTTCCATAAAAACTGCGCTATCCTTGTTTGTTCCGTCGAGAGTCGACCTGGAGCCGCTGGCTCAGCTCAGCGTCTCATTTGAGCCAGCGGTTGTTTATAGATGTGCTTTATTCCGCAGACGTTTTTAATCCCACGCCGTACCTAGATGGCGGTACAGAAAAATACGTGATGTTGGATTGGGACTAACCGTAGTGCTTGCAGTTGGGATTTTCTATGGGATAAACATACTAACCTTAATCTGGTTAATTTTAAATCACGAAACTCAAGACACACTAATCCTTACTTCCTTACTAATATTATAAATGCGAAAGTAACTCTGTATGTCTGTCTCGCTTACACGCCAAAACTACTGAACCGATTTAAATGAAATTTGCTACACAGATAGTCTAGAGCCTGAGAAAGGACATAGGGTACTTTTTAATTGGAAAAAAGTGTTGTAAAGGGTTGAAAGGTTGTATGACAGTATTGTCATTTTCAGAACTAGAAGCATAAAACTTATATTTTAGGCTGTTGATTAGATATAATAATCTATATACATATTAATTTAATAAAACTGAACTTTTTCTGTATATTGATAATTTTTATTTTTTATTTTAATTCAGTCAAATTATAATAACGGGTACCTACTCAATAGTCCAAATCCACGCGAGCGAAGCTGCGGGCGTCCACTAGTACCATATGATGAAATGAATGAATCTGACATTTATTTACATGGGTAGCTACGAACGTAATAATTTTATGCTTAGAAAGTTGTCAGCAAAAAAAGATGTAAACATTGTTGTGCGAAGTGTTGACCTGGTATCACTCTGACAAAAGTGTTTCTGAAAATACGTGAAATATTATATTAAAGACCACAAAAGTGGTCCTGTAACCATTTCCCCTTGATTATAGCTAAAACGGTAGCTTTACACGATAAAAATCTTTATTTCTAGAATTTAAACTCTTTCCAACTTCTTCGCAAACTGGTCGAAACGTTCAAAAGATTTACGATCCAAGCAAGATGTTCCTTTCAAAACAACTTCAAGTTCATTTATAAGCGCGCAAAAACGAGTGTGAAACGTCTAAGTTGGCAGCTTCACCAATTTACGACGTCATAAAGTGCAAACTGCTTCTGCATAGAATGAGTATAAACATCGAGTCAAATTTATAGAAGCGGATTTATTATGTCAAGATCGCCAATCTGCAAAAAAAACTCTAATGCATGCAAAACTATAAATACAGAAGTAAGGACAATTTTATTGTTTGATCTGGGCTATTTAAATCTTAATATTTTATAAACATATCAGCTATTACATTTTACATTTAATATACCTAATAAAAATCCACATAAATCCATTGAAAAGATCCATTGATGGATCTTTTTACAGTTTTATGTCCACTTTAATCCTTGATCAAGGATTTTTTGCAAAATGGATTTTTAATATGTATTATTATTATGTTATCATAAATATTATCCTATTATCCAGTAGCGTCCATAGCCCAATGGCTCGCGTCAATTCAAAATCCCTGTCGAATACCTTCGGGTGGCTTGAGAACATTCGACACTGGGTTGGCCACTGACCTCTCCACCAATCCGCATTGGAGCAGCATGGAGATTCTAGACTTCCTGCAGATTTGTCTTTGTTCACCCGTGCCCAGCAGTGAGACGTCTATGAGTTGCAGAAAATATTATCCTTATTCGATATTTAACAATTAAGATTCAATGAAAAAAACCTAGACTAATAAGAACTAGCACGACTGACTTTGCCAGTGATTATCGTAAGCACTACAATCTGAAGAACTTACTAACTGTATAACTTTAACATACTTGACTATCTAAAAGCTACTTCAGTAGCTTTGTATCCAACATAGAAATTTTCGAAAGATTTCATGCGCAGCAGCAATGATTGGAACTCTTTACTCGTCAGGTTTCTTTAGCATTCGTCACATAAAATACGTTCCCACCGATAGACAAACACAAAGATACATAATAAAAGCATTGGACGGACCTATTAAATTCGTAACATTTCCGTCGGAGGCTATAATTTAACTCAAAGTGTAATGAAAGTCAAGTCGTATCGCGATAGAGACATGACGTCATCATAGCTGTACAGATTTAATATACGGTTTCAGGATTTTAAACAGATTTAGAGAATATTACTTGCTTTATAGTTACTCAACAGTTTTACGATCAGCCCTGAGGATATTAATGTCAGCATAAGTTACTGGCTCATATAATAGATCTATTGTCTTACTACATTAGATACCTACCTATCACTTGGCTTGGCATGGCTGTCATCTTGCGATTGTACCCCGGACCGAAAGGTTAGCGTCCAAAGCACGGAAGAACTCAAGAAGTTGTGCCTCTACCAACCAATAAACTGCCGACTGAAATATCTTAATTATATTCCTTTTAATTGTGATTAATTATGATTTTTTCTTCTATCGCTTGTTATGCTAGGGAGCATTGTCAGTATTCTATAGGTCTGGTTTTCATTTAGCTAAGCAAGATTATTAAAGAAAAAATCCCTTTAAGTTCAGTCATTTACCTCTATTTTAGGATCACGTCAGCGAAATTAATGGGGCGTTAACTGATTAAAAAGTTGAAAAATATCTATAGAACGTCATCGTCGCGCCCTTCTCGCGAACAGACTTCAAAGAGAGATGATTAATGATGCGCATGGCAGTCGCTTTGAGTCTTCAGTAACTCTATACTATTGATTGAGTCTGTATTCGAGGAAGACATTACATTTACATAGAACGGATCGTGAATTCGTTCTACGGGTACAAAGTTAGGATTAAGAACGTATCATTTCATTTTTGTTTTGGTTTTTAGAATCAAATCAAAAATGAATGTCATACTGTCTTGGCGACAACTTACATTCCTACTGATATTGAATATTGTAGCGTCTATAGCCCAATGGCTCGCGTCGATTCAATGTGATCGAAAGAGTTAAGCAACGATGGGCGCGGTCGGTTGGTGGATGGCTGACCGCTAGTGGTAAAATTTCATGGACGCTACCGTGCTTCAGAGGGCACGTAAAGCGGTCGGTCCCGGTTGTCTTCAATGCTGGAAACAGTCGTTAAGCCTTGTCGAAGGGTGGCTTGAGAAAAGTCGACACTGGGTTGGCCACTAACACCTCCACCAATCCGCATTGGAGCCGCGTGGTGGAGTACGCTCTAGACCTCCCGCAGCAGTGTCTGTGACTGCCCAGCAGTCGGACGTCTATGGGTCGCAGCAGCGAGCGATATTGAAAAGTACTTGTTTTGAATGTTTGGAAACACTGTTTTCATGTCTAACCACTATTTGCACCACCACATATTGAATTAAAATAATCAAATTTAATCACAGAGGTGATCATTTTAGGAAGAAGGGTCAAATAAATTGCACAGAACGCAGACGATTGAACTAACTGACTGAAACTAAGCACAGATTACACGAATGTTTCCAAATAAACACCATTAAATAATTATTTTGTATATTTTATATGAAAATCATGATAATATTGGTACAATTAAAATTACTCATTAGCAACAGTTTCTTCTACTTCCACTCGCTGTCTCGTCGAGTCATACAAAGGATTCTTGAAAGCTGTACCGACACCTCTACCAATAGGGGCATCTGAGTCTCTACGCGTGAGACATACAACACTGTCAGTCCTATTCTGGAACCTCGAGAACACTCTAGGCGCACTGCGTTGCAAGAAATTTGGAAATCTACCTTCAGGTATTTCAGGCAACTTGTAATAGTAAACGTAAATACCTCCCATTGCCAAAACAACCAGAAAGAACATAGATATCACAATATTTCCACCTAATCCGGATTTATAAATAGGGCTGCCACTGATCTCCATATACTTAGCACCTTGATACATGTGTCTCCCTATTCGATGGTCAATATCATTGACAACCTCCGCACTTATTCCTGAATACTCCTTCTTATCAACGATGACCAGCTGCACTCCGGTTGGCAGTCGTCCTATATGATACACTAAACTGTCTTTTCCGTAACTGTCCACTGTTTTCTCAACGAGCTCAACAAAAGTCATCAAATCAAAGCTCTCATCAACATCAAAGGTTATGACGCCTCCACATATGTTACAGCAATGACCGGCTGGTTTAATAGGATCAACACATGCTGGTACTGAGCAGTACTTAGCCTCACAGTCAACTTTCAAAGGCTCTTTTTGGCACGGGCATCCGGCTCTGGACTGGCATTGTTTCTGTTCAATAATAACTCCGTAGTTTGAGTAAGAATTTAAGATGAATTGCTGAGCCAAATCCAACTGTGTGATTGTCTGAGAACATTTTGCAGCACTGTAGCAACTGTAGTTGCCAATTTTTATCGCGGCAACTCGTTGCGTCTTTTCCGGCAGGGTTAATGTGAATAAAGCGTCACCTGGAAACTCGACTACGTCATCAAAACATGGCATCCTCTCCGCATCTGGAGTCGCCTCGTTGAATTTCTCTGAGCTCCATACATCTGCTTGAGACCATGAAGCGACAGCCCTTTCCATATAGTAAACATTTCCTTCAGTACAATTGACATCAGCTTCATCAAACCCAAAGTTGATAGTTCCATCAGCTAAGGAAATTTCGCCGTCCCGTGGTAGAATGAATCCACTGGCAGACGTTTCATATTCCAGTCTCGTAGATCCCAAGAGAGTGTCGGGGAAAACTACCGTTTCCTTCGAGCAAGGTAGTTTGCCATCCTTAAAATTTATAGGTAAACTGAACTTTGTACTCGGTAAAAACTTGACAACGGACGCAGATGAAAAATATATTGTGAACAAAAATAAAATTGCATTATGATAAAACATCTCCGCTGTACGCATGAGGTATGTTCGGATGAATGTTGGCTAATGACTGGCACACTCGTATCCATACTGTAATTGGATCCCAATAGTCCAGCCAGGCGTATTTTAATCACAAGGATGTTGTCGCCTATCACAACTGACTGATTTCTAGTGACACTTGAATTTTCACAGATAATACCTACTTTTTGCTCTATTTTTTAATATAATCGTATATTATAATGTTAAAATTATACCTAACTAGCTGACCCGGCAAACGTTGTTTTGCCATATAAATAATTTTTACTGAATATTTTGGGAGAACTTAATTTAAGTGTGTGGACTACAACTACCACTACCAATACCACTACACCTACTACTACCACTACCCCTACCACTAACACTACCCCTACCACTACCCCTACCACTACCCCTACCACTACCCCTACCACTACTCCTACCACTACCCCTACCTCTACCACTACCCCTACCCCTACCATTACCAATACCACTACCCCTACCCCTACCCCTACCACTACACCTACCACTACCCCTACCACTACCCCTACCACTACCCCTACCTCTACCACTACCCCTACCCCTACCATTACCAATACTACTACCACTACCCCTACCACTACCCCTACCACTACACCTACCACTAACACTACCCCTACCACTACTACTACCCCTACATCTACCCCTACCACTACCTATCACGCACCGGCGCCATCTACTTAAAATATTGGTTTGTAGTACATGCTATGTATCAGAGATGGCGCTGTATGTGAAAAAAGATTTTTCCCGCTTTTCTGTTGAAATTTTTCCTGAATTTTCTTTGCTATAAACCTCACCGAGCCCGAGACCTTTCCAACGAATGCAAAACCGTGGAAATCGGTTCGTGCGTTCTGGAGTTATAGCGTCAGGAAGGAAAACCCGACTTATTTTTATATAGTAGATTATCTGTTGACTTATGATTTAAAGTTTTCGACAAAGATTAGACTGTCAAGTGAGCGAAGCAAATATAATGCTGTCTCTGTGTTATTATAATTGGCTAGAATTCAACTAACACATATGGATCAAATGTGGAATACAATAAATATCATGTATTGAGTAAAGTCTGCTTGCTTCTAAAGCTTATTTAGAATACCGCCTAACACTACCGACAATATAGTACTGGCTACATATCATAATCCTTATCAGTTCAAGCTGCTCAGTATAATAAGCTCCCCACTAATCTCAGAAAAGCGGTCACCAAAATCACTTTTAAAAAGAGAATTCACGCTCATTTCTGGAATACCTAAACAACCGTGATGTACGGACAAGAAATTCCACACATCATACATAATATTTTAATATAACAATAATTTGATATTGTGTATTTTATTATAACTGTGCTGCGTGGGCACCAGACCAGAATAAGACCAGAGTACCTATATTATTATGATGTCTGGTCATTTCTTATCAATATATAATTTCACGCTATGCCGGGTTATCTATATCCAACGTATAATGGTGGGTGGATCCTCATTATTCGTTTGTATTAACAGAATCGTATGTTTGTATATCTATTTTTATCTGCAGACAAAAGTAGCCACAATCTGATTTAATTAATAAATCTAATAAATAATAAATATCATGTACATCTCACACACGGTCATCTGACCCCAAACTAGGTAGACTGTACTGTTAAATACATTGTATAACTAACATCCAGACAGAGAACAAACACAAGTTTTCGTCACACGAAGGTTTATCCCGACTGGGATTCGAATCCACGACCTAACGCTAGCGCCAACTGGTCAGTAAAACATTATTTTAAATCTAGGAACAACGACATAGTCATAATAGACGACAAGAATAGAAAAGCCGCGTAGTAACTAAATACATCAGCTTTAATTTTATAAAACTCTCACGCTATCCCCAAAATAAGGGTATAAACAATAGATTATCCGTAATCCGCGAAGGCTCGTCCGTAGGCTCGGATTGCGCCATCTCGAGGCCGCAATAAAAGTCATCCGGACCACGTACGGAGCTATTACTTGATACCTTATGATTTATCACGATATAACAACGCTAGGTGGTTGAGCGCAAACCATTAATGACTTTCAGAGGGGTGGAAATTTAATAAGACTTTGCACCCGTGCCAAGGAGCGTAGTTATGCAAATTTTACTGCAGGAAAAGCCTCAAAACTGGAAATGCACGGATCAATACGAGAGTCGTCTCGTACGTCTGACGTTAGTATAAATCTTATATAAATAAAAATGAATGTTGGTAAGCGCATAACTCAAGAATGGCTAGACCAATTCGGCTTATTTATTTTTTGTATGTTATTCCTTAGGGTCCACGGAACGTTTTGATTTAAAAAAGAAATCAAAATCTGCTCATTTATTTCCTCTAAGGCGCAGACGGAACAAAGTCTAATTCCACGCGAGCGAAGCTGCGGGCGTCCACTAGTTGGGAATATTATTATTTTAGGAAAAGGGGACGTCAGTCTAGGTTACAGCCAACCAATAAAGACATAAGTATGATAAGCTCGATGATAATGTAACAAAGTCTATACATACAAATTAAATAAACCGTACGAGTATAAAAAGATAAATGACATTTAACAGACACTTTCCCTGATGTTTCAGTAAAAAATAAAATTGAAATTAATGTGTCCTATACCTACACCATTAATTTTTGCGTATTTAAAATAATTGTCTACACCCAATAATTATTTAGACTAATAATGATGCCAACGGAACATTTTTTTTTTCTTTATTTATTTGCTCAGAATAATGTTGTTATATTAATATGATGGTACATATAAAAAAATTAAACTCTTATTCTACCTAACCGGTAGAATGTAAGAGAAAATATAATATTTTAAAAGCTTTTATTTAACTTCACTCGTATGTATCTATGTATGTCCTGGAATCTTGCAATCAATATTTCACCCACTTCCACTGAAGCTATCGAGCTGAAATTTGGCACACATATTAGGTTTCGATGACAATGCATGAAAATAAAATAAAAAGTTATAAAAGCTTTTTAAAAAAAAGAATTTTACAGTATATTACATATTTAAGTGATGGTCAACATCTCAGATTACAGAAACCATAAGGGTCTATCTACATCATTTCTTATTTTGTGTCTTAGTCTTAGTAACTTATATATTTAAATTATAACATCATCCATGTACATTATGTTAATTAAGAATAATGTCAAACTATGGAATAATGTCATATAAACGTTTATATTTAAAAAAATATATATAATTAAACTAGAAATTCCCTAAAACTATAAAAACATAGACATAAACATACGTATAGAAATACTCGTATCTCGGTTGAAACAGCGTTAACGCGCAAAACAATCGACCGTGTGTCCCCGCGACAGTCTTCCGATCGTAACAAGCTGAAACGCACAATATGGTAGATGGGTAGATAACGCTGCTAAGTGTTTGGGTTTTACGGTTTGCGTTAAATTGCTATCGTCGTCCCCAACGTTTTGGCGAATTGCGGAGGGCGAAGCCTTATTGCCTCGCTCGTGGAGGCTTGACGTGCGTGGTAGTTTTTAAGCAGTAGCTTCAGCGGTTATGTTTAGTTGAAAGAGCTAAATATGAGGATAACTGAGCGTATTACTGTGTTCGTAGCTAGAAAGCTAGTTTAGTGCTAGAAATGCTGACATAAATACTATTAAGGGATTTCTAATGTGAATATCTGATTTGCCCCAACAGGGATAACATGTTACTAGCCCTATAGAACATCAAAGTATATTCCTTATTGTGTCTTGTTTATTATATTCATTCTTCGGAAGCCTCCCTTTCATTGAGATATAATGCTAAATATATCTCTGCATTTACACCTAATTATTATTATTAAACACAAATCCGAAAACTTGAAGGTTCAAGTTTAGACTAGGTAGTCTAATCATACAATACAAACCATATTGGTTTTTCTTACAATCAATGCAAATAAAGATGTTCAAAAGATACGGAATCTCTAAATACTAGGAAGATCTTCTATGCTCAGAATTAATGTTCAATTTCATTCCTTACAATGGAATCGAGCGAGCACCTCCCAAAGGGTTGCAATATCTCAGTTTCTGAGAAAAGTTCTGCACGACTTAGATTGAATTTCAGTGTGCTGACGTAGGTATATCAGCTAGACTGCAAACTCATTTAACGTATACTTCTACTACTGAATGCTTCGTAGTAGTTAAGTCACTAGTTAGTCAGAGAAACCCTCTCGGCAGCTCGAATACCTCTCACAATTAGGTTCGCCACACATGGCGCGTGGTCAACGCTCGAGACCTATTCAGTTATGACACCCACTGTCACTTCTGCCCTGCAGTGGGCCGATATTAAGTTGTAGCTTTTCACAGCAAGGATAAGTTATACACGGAACTGTGGATGTGACAGCGTCAACCGGTTTTTTCCAGTTTCACCGCGTAGTGGTCACGGATACATGCTCCGCGTGCTTGTAGTAGTGCAACCGATTCGCGCAGCTTTTAAGAAGCTTTGCCTCTGTTCTGTATAATATCTACTTTGTGGTTATACAGGGCTTTCATAATTCTGAGTAAGATTGTAAATTTCATCTGTGTAAATGATCATGCAGCCCCATCCGTCAACAGACCCCGGGCCGCGCCGTACTTGTTACTGCCACAAAAAGATTGTTATACAATTAAATGTAAAACTCATTTACATATCCACTCAATACATAAAAAAAATCATTCATGGGAAAGTTTAATGATCTTCAAATAATTTGATGTCTTCATTTGAAATAAAGATTTGAATTAATCAAATTTCAATTAATCCAATTCCAGTTAATTATCATGTGTCAATTAACACTTATTCGACAAAATTTTATCACCAATAAAATGCAACCATTCAAACACTCACAATCAATCTTAATGTTACACTTGAACACCGAAGTCATATTAAAAACGAAATCTTTTAAAAATACGATCAGATAATCAAACTTCACATGAAAATTTTATACAATTAAAATCAAAGGTAAGTATTTTGGATTTGGATAGATTTATTAATTGAAAACTGAGTTACAGTGCTGTCTTTCCAAGCAAAAAAGGTATTTTTTCCAATAAGCTCTACCTTTTCCGATAAGATGTTAGCTCTTGCATAAAGGCAGCTACATACTCTCCCCGAGATTTAAATTTTATCACCATTATAATAATAAACCAGTGTCAAGCCAGCGGTAGTCAACTTTACAGAAACATTAATATTTCCCTTTATATTTCTCACTCTTTATTCTATTAAGCTAAAGAACACAAAATACATCTAACCCATAGAGTCAACCCATGTCAGATTTCTTCTCATATCTAACAAAACTAACTAAACCGCGTTATATTATTTAACTGCGTCAAGACTCAAGACAATCGTCGACTGAGGAGTTCAGTTACGAGTAGGTATTAATCAGATTAATTATTATATAATTATTATTAGATATATCTATGATTGATATATGATATTAATTATTATATATGAGCTAAAATTATTTATGTTGCCTAGCGTTAGATATTGTTCACAAAAATAAATAAAATCAGTAAAAATAAATTAATGTTTTGAGAATCTCTGACCGACCGAGCGTTAATGAAAACGTAGGTTATAAATTTTATGGTCACGCTAAAAGCTCGCATTAGGCGAGGTGCGAAATATCTGGCCCATAATAAAACCTAATCCGAATCGTTGAACATCCAAATTGGCTATTAGGCGTTAGTTAGGCGGGTCAGTTTGGGAAGAGGTGGCACGCACACCTTTTAAAAACCAGCAAAAGAAAACATTCAAAATTAGTACGTTAACAAGTTAGAACAATAATAAATAAATTGATCGAAGGTGCTTTGATACCACTAGTCTACCTACAACAAGTGTACCAATGTGACATTTATATTATACAGGGTGTTACAAAACTACCCGTAAAGCCGAAAGGAGGTTAAATGGGGCCTTATAACGAGTCCATTCACAATAATTAAGAACCGTAGTAACGCTGTATAACATACCCCAAAATGCAATTAAAATTATATTTATTGCATTTGCCCCAAATTAATTATATATTTTACGGGTTATTTTGTAACACGTTGTATACCTACGAGTATAACATCAGCATAAAAACAATACATAATTAATGTGTATTGTATCTCAAAGGGTTATCTATAAAATAATGGCTAGGCTGATCTTTGTGTGGCTGATCGTACACAAGTAAAACTGGTGGACGGTGAATCAGGATCAAAAATAATGCGCCACAGATACTGTTTGAGCTACCCGAATTGTTACTACGAAGTGTTACTTTATCCTACTTTCGAACGACGCGAGCCATTGGATTATGGACGCTTACAATTCTATGTTACTAGAATTCAGTGTCAAAGAATCAAATCTTCTGCTTTATGTATATAAATATAAGAAGAAAATATAAGAAAATGTAAGAGAAGGGTTTAAGAAGATTCCTAAAGGCTTAGTTAAAAATGTTTTGAAATAAAGTCACTACATCTAGATAGAGCTAGAAAATCTCAGATTAGATTGTATAAACAACTAGACATTTCTAAAAGATTATAATTATGTACTCTGTGGTACTGTATTCACAGTGCAACCTGCTGCTCGTATTTATAGTTAGTTCGTTCAACTGAATTGCGATTTTATTGATTTCGGACCCTTTACAATCTGTTAAGGGTTAAGCTTGGTAATTTAATTACTAGCTTTTAGTACCTTCTTGTAATAAAACAACTACATAATTTGAAATTGGAATTTATATGGAATTCGGGCTATGGACCAATGGCTCGTGTCGATTCAATATGATCGAGTTAAGTAACTACGGGCGCGGTCAGTTTGAGGATGGGTGAGCGCTAGTGGAAATTTTTATGGGCATGTTTCGGAGCCCACCTTAATCCGTCGTTCCCGGTTGTCTTTAATGGTGAAAACAATCGTTAAGCCTTGTCGAAGACCTTCGGGTGGCTTTAACATTTGACACTGGGTTGGCCACTAACCCGTCCACCAATCCGCATTGGAGCGGCGTGGTATGCTCTAAACCTCCCGCAGATTTGTCTGTGGGGGAGGCCGTGGGACGTCGTGGGATTTGTTGCAGCTTAGCTTATGGAATGCAGTTTTCTTTATCATGCAGACGATTTGCAATGCCAGAGTACCTAAATAAGCACTATTCAATATGAAATTATAGCACTGTTATAGCAATAGTTGGTAGCAAAGCGTGTTGGCTTCCGGCCATTGTTCCTTCCGTTATAAAATAATCATCCCTGCGCGGGGAATTACCGTCTTGTAGATATCGATCCAGTCTAGTGCTACTGCTGTGGACTGGCATGGGTTAAAATAAAAAATTGGTAAACAATGTTGTGTTTGCGTCAAGTATTTATATATTAAGTGGAAAAAGGTAGATAGATACTTCTTGGTAGGTTTCGCGATGAATGCTACCTAAATTATGACTGTTATCCGTTTCCCGTGTATAAGTCTTCGTTTATTTATTTAATTTATTTAATTAACACTCTATTGCACACATAGAAACAACATACAATTACACAGAAATAATATTACTAAAATTATTTTAATAAAACATTGCGCGCCAAACTTGTCAAAAATCAATACAAAACTTGCTTTAGCATTGTATGAACTAATCAATGAATGGAACTAACACACTAAGCAATGAACGAACAAAATAATGAACGAGACCGAATCAATTAATCACGTTGAAGGTAGCGGTTATTGACTAAAGGTCTTTCACCTTAATCCCGGCACAGGATTATAAGGGGGTTGGAATGTCAGTTTTCTCTGATTAAGGATTCTTGCCTATGGAATTGGGCAGGGAGAGGAGAGGGTTGCTTTTAAACTATACGTTTCATGTAATTTAAAACCTTCAGTCCAGTGATAGCAGTGTATTAATGTTGTTACTAAGCATTCATAGTTTTTATATGGAACCTAGCTAAATGTAGCGTCCATATCCCAAAAGCTCGCGTCGATTCATTGTGATCGACAGAGTTAAGCAACGACAGGCGCGGTCGGTTTGTGGGTGGATGACCGCTGGTGGCAAAATTTCATGGGCATAACCGTGCTTTTGAAGGCACGTTAAGCCGTCGGTCCCGGGTTTTCGAGCTATTTTGATGAAAACAAGCGAAAACTGAAACAAACAAAACAATCAAAGACTGAAGTTTGTCGCATTTGTCATGGGCGGCAATGGCTACATGTTCGTTTGCTAAAATGCTCGGTGTTCATCCCAAGCCGGTACAGATGTTTGATTCGCAGATTTAATGCTTACTGCTAAGATCTTTGGATTAAGTGTTGTTCTTTTGTAAATTTTTCTCCCGTGAAACACGAAATTCAATGGCAGAGGTAGGGTTCTCACGAATTTATCAGTCGCGAGTTTTGCGAGAACGGCAATGCAGGCAATTTATCACGTGGAAGGTCGTGCTTATTGTTCCAGCCCTATAGATTCGGGGTCTTTCACCTTAATCCTGGGGGATTAGGGGCTGAAAGCCAGCACAAGTTCGATTTTGAAGAGTTGACTTCATAAAATATATAGCTGCCGTCCGGTGTATGTTAGTATTTTAGATCACATGTATTTTTCCACTCAACGTTTCAAGCAGCTAGCTCAATTTTCTTTCAGTTACGAAGATCAAGAGAAATGTTTACGTCATCTAACGGCAGGTACTTTTGTAGAATATTTTTTGGTAAAATGTCAACTTAGCTACTACTACTTCTGAGAGCTACTTCTGAGAGCTCATACATACATATCTCGAAGTAACTTATTTCTTGTTAATCTCATTTGTTTACTGCCTATATATTTATGGTGTTAATAATATAGCTGTTGTGTTTACGCCCTAAATAAACTGATCAAAGGTTCTGCCACCCTGTGCGTTTAATCTTTAATGGCCTTTTATAACCTTTATTGATTTCAGGCCCCTCACCTCAATCCCGGGGAGCTCCGGGATTAGGGATGGAAAGGTCAGCGTTAATACCGATTTTAAAACTTGAAAGTGAAGATAGGGGAACTTTGAACTTCTTTGCACTTTTCAACCTCTTATTCATCAAAGTTTAACCAAAATACTCAGCACTCATCTCTTTATTTACCTACTCCTAGCTATTGACCGTGACTTAGACAACATATAGCCTATAGCACTCGGTAGTAATGTAGCTTCCTACAAGTGAAAGAATTTTCTGAATCAGTTCAGTAGTTTCTGGTATTACCCCCTATTCACAAACTTACAAAACTATTTATAATATTGGCATGGAAGTACTTAGCATACTTAGGTATAAGATGTGATATTAGTGTGGATTGTTTTATTTCCATCCATCCATCCATCAGCCTTTTGAGGTCCACTGCTTGACATAGGCCTCTCCTAAACGACACCACTCCGACCGGACCTGTGCCTTCTGAAACAAGCGGTTTCCCGCCGACTATTCTTGTTTTTATTTTTGTAAGTTTTAATTCTATGTGTAATTTCATTATTGAATATCAGTGGCTGAACTTAGGCTGACACGAATACTCATAATAATAATAATCATCATACACTTCGACCAACTCATCATCCCATTCCATTCAATTTCCCACTGTTGGGCACGGGTAACGGGGCACTCTCGGAGGGCAAACTTTCCCTTTTGCCTTTCAAAACCAATTGCGAATTAGTACAGGTTATCGGCTTTCGAGACCATTAAATAGAACTCTGAGGCATGTGGGTTTTCCGAATTTGAACCCTCATTAGGGTAAAGAGGTAGAATTTCTGTTCACCGCTGAATTAGCACAAAATACTGCAAGGTAAACTCCAAAATGATAACTTAAATGCTAGTAACACACACATAGAGAGAACAGGAGATCTGTCTCTCTCCTGAGATATATTATGAAGCAGCGAACAACAGAGGACAAACAAACGAAGAGTGAAAGCGACGAAAATAGAAAATAAATTATCAACACTTGTCATAACATCGAAAATATTACGAAGATGTTGCTACTAGTCACCGTTTAATTCTGAATAAACAAGTACAGTCCATTTTGGACCCTAATATAACCAAGTTAAGTCGAAAAGGAGAAAAGGAAGACAGAGAAAAAGGTGGCGGGATATTTTTTCAGAGTATATAGGTAATAACTGGATGCAAGTTGCCAGAAATCGTTCGCGTTGGAATGATTTGGGGGAGGCCTACGCCAAAGAGGCGACTTCTACCTAAAATAAGATAGAATTAAGTATAGAAAATAAGATAAATTTAAAATTGTATAAACAAAAATGTAAGGTAGTAGAATAAAGGCTTTTTTATTTTATTTTTATTTTATTTAAATCGAGATTAATTGGAGCGTATATTTCATTATACTCTCCTTAATTGTTGCAGCTGTAATGTAGTTCGTTTATTTGGCGATTACGGTAAAGGATAATGTTTCAGCAATTTAGTACTTGTATGTAAATTGCTAAAGTTGTATTTAGATTGTGCTGTTAAATTCAAAATGGATGGTGTTTTACCGGTCACCGCACGCGGTTATGGTGATCACAACAAATCATTGTGTTCTTTAGCTTGGGAACACAGGGGGCGAATAATACAGTGTGGTAAGGATTTAATGTTTGGTTAGAAATATGCTTTGCAGAACTGAACACTTTGAAATAACAACTCTGGTTTATGACGACATTATAGCAACTGAAGCACTAATCAGATTGAGAAGGTAGTTATAAAACATTGTAGTTACACAACATTGTCCAGAGATTTAATTTAATGGGTATACTAATTTCAATATTTATGCCACATATTTAATTAACTGGTAAGTAATTTGGTTGAAACGGAATCATCTTTATGAATAAATAAATTAAAATATATTTATTCCAATTATGATTAGCTAGCAATCGATTTATTCCCCGAATCAAACAAGATATATTAAAATTGGTTTTTCTAACATAAAGTTCGAAGTAGTAGGTAGCTCGGAGTCTAGATTTGTGGCCTGTGTATGGTATATGACCTATTCAGATTCAGATTAATTTATATTTCATTATACCTTAAAATACCATTATAATAATATACCATTGTATACGCTTAATGAACGTCATTACATTTTTTATCTATCGCCGATTCACAAAGTTGATGACATATAATATTATGACCTATATAGTGGTGTACATCGTGTTGTGCATTGTATCATTTAACATAACGTTAAAATTTATTGTACTACGCAAGTAAATGAAATGTCATAACCTTTTTAAAGGACTTTGCCGACATACCACTGAAAACTGATGCAGACGTTGAACAAGACTCTCTTAATTCGAGTAGTAGCAGACCGAGTTTAACCGAATTTTGACTCGATCACTAAATCACTATCTGTGATCGAGTTTCAATCAATCACAATCGTACATATTTATGAACAGTGCAGAGTTGATTTATGTTTCCGTAAATTAACAGCGAAAACTCTAGTGTCATTACTGTTTTATTCCGTAAATAATAGAGCAATTCATTCGTGCCGTGTCATTCATTCCGCGGCATTCATTCGTCCTCGTGCACAGTTCAAGCGATCGCATGGTAAGCTTATTCAAACAATCCCCGCGTACGTCTGATGAATTGTAACTCGCATACGATGTGAACGGCATACTGCGCTGAATGAGTGTAATTTTACAGTTGTTCGATATTAAATATAAAGCATTTTTAATGTGGAAATAAACAATGAAAGCATAGCGCAATACTATTGAACTACGCAAATTAGGGATTTCTCAGGATCATCAAATCATATTATTATTATATAATATGATAATGATACATAGTATCATTATAATACGACGGCATCCTAAAGGTGATTGCTGCCAGAACTGACTGCTCCATAGTACACCACAGTATGCAGATAGCCATTGGCTATGCCAAATAAATTGTGTGCAATTCATGTGTTTAACTAACAATACTAATATAGTAATTAATTAAAAATTGTTACTAACATACTAATCAATCTATGATGTACCTAATGTCTGAAATAATGTATTAATATTATTATTATAATTATATAAAATATAGTATCAGTTCGTAATTTAACTATTAATTTTTAACCTTCCCTATTAGAAAACATCTCTGGGTAAATAATACGCCGCTGAAGATAATTATTACTTATCCGGTAATTAAGCTAAACGCCAAGGGGTAGAATCAATTAATAGAAAAATTATGATGAGCCCAAAACACTTTAATAAGACCATTAATAAGACGTTAGCGTCAAATTAAATAGAGTAAGGACGTTGAAGAGGGTGCTCATAATCTTTGAAAATATTATGAAAGAGGAAAAAATTAAAGTCCAAGATTTGGAATCCCAAAAGCGGGAAAAGCGTCCATTATCTGGAATTAATCTCGTCAAAAACATCCGCGCTGAGCGGAAAATAATTTAATTTCCACGCTTTCACTCGCGAAACTCGATGGCACTCGAAAGAGTAAACCGTTTGAGTTCTGTATGAAAAAGCAATTAGAATAATGAACTTGAAGAGCGTTTTAAGGACGAGGGATGCTGCCGTAGATAGGCTGACCTGCCTGCACGAATTATGCAGAGAGTTTTAGGGGTCAATACAAACTGGTGGTCTCATAAAGGCCTGCGGAACCCCCACATCGTACCCTCACGTAAGGCGCTAAGATTTCCACCCGTAATCTCTTTAATATGTTAAAGTACCTTTTCTTTATTGTTATCGGGAGGGCGTTTTTGCGACAGGTGTTTTGTCCAGAAGAGCTGCACTCGATATACAAAGCAGGCTGAAATCTCCACAGGCGGCGCGTTATCACTCAATCCGCGCCAAATTCTATGGAATAAAAGAAATGAATTGAATGAGTGGAAACGTTGTAAAGCGTTCAAAAGATGTTGAGTTTATTTAATTGTACATAGAGTGTATCAATCTAGCGGATCCGAGAACGTTTTCCAGCAGCAGCACGCACCAATGAAGATACCGAATAGTTTTAAGATATAAAATCGACATTAAGGCAGGCGACGTACCTTAATGTCGAAGGAAAAAAGTCATGCCTCTCATGTCCACAATGTTCTCAAGGATAAGGTTTGCGTTGTAATAAGGCCTTAACTCTCCCATTCGTAGGCCTTAGTCAATTACAGTGGGTGAGAACAGACAGACATCATTGAAACTTTTTAATCTTCAGATCATTTTCAACAATGTTTAACCCAAAACTGATCTTATACGCTTCATCTACATACATTGAAGCATACATAATATGGATTTCCATATGAAACTGCCATCGAAGTCATCGAGGTACCTCATCCTACTTGACACAAGCAATACTTCCCCAGCAGGCTTGCCGCTTACTAAGCGGGTGTTTATGCTAATGCCTCCCAGAGGGAACAATTGTTCGTATTTATAGCTCTGCTCTTGGTAGGGTTGAACTGATTTGGGGCGCCGAAGCGAAACTTATTTAGGATTGTATGACGCTGAGTGAAGATACTGCCTGTTGATTGTAATTCTAGGTTAGGTACTTGTAAACCAAGAATATATGAGATGAACCCTAACGGTCGTATTAATAAACATAGACTAGAGCAAGAGTAACTTTAAACCTTGTCGTAAATAAGATTTAATGAAATTCATTATTAATAAACATGGAGTAACGAAGAAGTAAGCTAATCCAAGTCTT
The DNA here is from genome assembly GCA_944567765.1 of Carterocephalus palaemon. NCBI lineage: Eukaryota > Metazoa > Arthropoda > Insecta > Lepidoptera > Hesperiidae > Carterocephalus > Carterocephalus palaemon. Next base: position 2,583,399 of record OX155643.1, on the reverse strand, counting down.
TTCTCAGAATCAAAGATAGTCCATGTCGCTACATAGTTTAGCGATGGTTTAGCGAGCGATTAGGCGTGCATTGACAACATTGACGTTGACTTGACGCGTTCTAAACGTCATTGATATTTATTTAGAAACTTTGATACATCCGTAGGTTCTGGTTCTGTTCGTTTTTAGTTGTTAAAGATGGATAGAGATTATTTTATTGATGATTTGATGGTGATAGACGAGATACGTGAGATGGAAAACCAAATTCCACATTTACTGCGAGACGTGTGAAGTTGTATAAAACTCGTCAAAATCTATTGGAACTTCATGGTGCATGAAACTGAGCTTAAATCTAAATACCGATTTTCAAGATAATACTGAGAGGGAAGAGATGGACAACCGGGTACATAAAAACAAGGAACTCAGTTGAAAGATGTTTTGTAGTGTGGAAGTCCTGATTTAAATGTTTACTTCGAGACTTCACAACAAAATTAGAAAATACCAAATTGTACATTGTTGCATTAACAGTACTGCACAATATAGCCATGTACAAGTATGATATGCTTGAGGGTGTAGAGGAGGAGAGCATTGTTCCTGTGATGCAGGCCATAAATAACTGTGTCAGAGGTAATGCAGCACGGGCAGCATTTATCGAAGAGAATTATTAAAATAAATAGACTAGAATGTGAAGGAATAAATATGCATATTTTATTGAATAATTTGTTATTGGTTTTATTTCTTCTACCTTTAATGAAAAATTGAAACCACATGCATGTGAGATTAGACCTATTATTTACTTTTTGCAAGGAATTTCGTGATTAATAATCAATTTAACAAAAACTGTTTCGGTGAATACTTATTAGGTACTTATTCTAAATTTCTTTTTTTCATAAAATTTCTCTTCTCTTTCCAAAATTGCTGCTTTTAGATTTTCTCTAAGAATTTCCATTTATATTAATCGCTTTTTCGCCATTTCTCTTAGATTTTTCATTTTTAGTGCACGCTTCTCTTCCGCAATTTCCAAAATTCTCATATTATGTTGTTCATCTTTCAACATTTACCTAATTAAAGTAAATCAATTTTAAATTTTACAAGTAACAAACTGCGAGGAGCGAGGTTACGGTTAGAGTATGTAAAATGTACTCTGTGGTTAAAAGCGCTTTAAATTGACTGAGCTGCACTGTCACTGCACGTCCAGTTTGATGTTGTCAATCCCAAAATATGAGCTATCACTGTCATTTTAATGCATGAAGTCGTTCACTGACTCACTCTTTTTACTTTTAAATTTTAAAGGTTGCCATATTTTACTCGTTAAACCCGGACTAAGAAATGTATTGTTAGTCCGAGGCTATTCCATGTTTATTAATAGCATTGCAATTACGAAGTTATTACTAGGTTAATCAAGAATTAACTAGTCCAAGTGTAACTTCGGATTACGCTTGGAGTAAGCGATTTTTATTAATAAGGGTGTAACGGTCGTATTAATAAACATAGACTAGAGCAAGAGTAACTTTAAACCTTGTCGTAAATAAGATTTAATGAAATTCATTATTAATAAACATGGAATAACGAAGAAGTAAGCTACTCCAAGTCTATTCTCAGAATCAAAGATAGTCCATGTCGCTACATAGTTTAGCGATGGTTTAGCGAGCGATTTGGCGTGCATTGACAACATTGAAGTTGACTTGAAGCGTTCTAAACGTCATTGATATTTATTTAGAAACTTTGATACATCCGTAGGTTCTGGTTCTGTTCGTTTTTAGTTGTTAAAGATGGATAGAGATTATATTATTGATGATTTGATGGTGATAGACGAGATACGTGAGATGGAAAACCAAGTTCCACATTTACTGCGAGACGTGTGAAGTTGTATAAAACTCGTCAAAATCTATTGGAACTTCATGGTGCATGAAACTGAGCTTAAATCTAAATACCGATTTTCAAGATAATACTGAGAGGGCAGAGATGGACAACCGGGTACATAAAAACAAGGAACTCAGTTGAAAGATGTTTTGTAGTGTGGAAGTCCTGATTTAAATGTTTACTTCGAGACTTCACAACAAAATTAGAAAATACCAAATTGTACATTGTTGCATTAACAGTACTGCACAATATAGCCATGTACAAGTATGATATGCTTGAGGGTGTACAGGAGGAGAGCATTGTTCCTGTGATGCAGGCCATAAATAACTGTGTCAGAGGTAATGCAGCACGGGCAGCATTTATCGAAGAGAATTATTAAAATAAATAGACTAGAATGTGAAGGAATAAATATGCATATTTTATTGAATAATTTGTTATTAGTTTTATTTCTTCTACCTTTAATGAAAAATTGAAACCACATGCATGTGACATTAGACCTATTATTTACTTTTTGCAAGGAATTTCGTGATTAATAATCAATTTAACAAAAACTGTTTCGGTGAATACTTATTAGGTACTTATTCTAAATTTCTTTTTTTCATAAAATTTCTCTTCTCTTTCCAAAATTGCTGCTTTTAGATTTTCTCTAAGAATTTCCATTTTTATTAATAGCTTTTTCGCCATTTCTCTTAGATTTTCCATTTTTAGTGCACGCTTCTCTTCCGCAATTTCCAAAATTCTCATATTATGTTGTTCATCTTTCAACATTTACCTAATTAAAGTAAATCAATTTTAAATTTTACAAGTAACAAACTGCGAGGAGCGAGGTTACGGTTAGAGTATGTAAAATGTACTCTGTGGTTAAAAACGCTTTAAATTGACTGAGCTGCACTGTCACTGCACGTCCAGTTTGATGTTGTCAATCCCAAAATATGAGCTATCACTGTCATTTTAATGCATGAAGTCGTTCACTGACTCACTCTTTTTACTTTTAAATTTCAAAGGTTGCCATATTTTACTCGTTCAACCCGGAATAAGAAATGTATTGTTAGTCCGAGGCTAATCCATGTTTATTAATAGCATTGCAATTACGAAGTTATTCCTAGGTTAATCAAGAATTAACTAGTCCAAGTGTAACTTCGGATTACGCTTGGAGTAAGCGATTTTTATTAATAAGGGTATAAGGAGATTAATATAATATATACCAAATAGCAACACTGAAATAGATAATAATGACATTCAGTTTAAGTCGGACTAAACTTCAGTAATACTTAATGACATTTTAACTAAACGTCAGTTATACTCCTGTCCGGTAAATTTTTGGAGTTCCATACCCATAAAGTGACAAACGGAACCCTGTTTGCCTCCGCTGTCTATCTGTAGACACCTGATATTTCACAGAAAGCGTGTTACTCTGGCCGCTATCACAACAAATAATAGAAAAGTTAGATTCCAAAGGGGAATGTACCTTCAATTTATAATAATAATAACCAAAAAGCAACTATTTGAAATACGAGTAGAACAGTAAGAAAGTTCCTTTCGTTAGATATACACATAAGCAATAAGCACTTGGCTTCGGCCCGTGCAACATTTCACCTTTTCGGAGAACGAAAGTTTAAAAAAAAAATACTAATAATATTACATACATATAACATAATATATTTAACCCAACTCAGGTAGGTCTGGCTACGCGGTTTCATTTCCTACACCTGTCCACCCACATTGAGAGGAGGCAATATTTTCATTATCTTTCGCAGAAAAAACATCTGCACGCTTCTCAAGAAACGATCTAGTATAGGAAACTGAAGGTTGTACCACCGTAAATTACAAAATATTTGCGTATCGTTCGCTGAAAAAACACTTGGGCGTGAATACCTTCTACCTAAGAAACGTTTCTTCTCTAGGTAATTTAGTTCTACTGTTACTGTTAGTTAGTCTGTTGTCTGGTAGTAACGTACGAGTACGTAGGATCAGGGACTATCAGACAGTCATCCCGCTAGTTCACGTAAGGTAAGGAAGGTTAGTTTTTGTAGTGTCCATAGCCCGATGGCTCGCGTCGATTCAATGTGATCGATAGAGTTAAGCAACGACGGCCGCGGTCGGTTTGATGATGGGTGACCGCTAGTGCCAAAATTTCATGGACGCTACCGTGCTTCGGAGGACACGTAAAGCCGTCGGTCTCGGTTGTGTTCAATGGTGGAAACAGTCGTTAAGCCTTGTCGAAGACCTTCGGGTGGCCTGACAACATTCGACACTGGGTTGGCCACTAACCCCTCCACTAATCCGCAATGGAGCAGCGTAGTGGAGTATGCTTTAAAACTCGCGCAGCTGCGTCTGTAAGGGATACCCGTGCCCAGCAGTGGGACGTCTATGGGCCGCAGCGAGCAGCGAAGGAAGGTAATTTAATAAGAGAACCGTATTTAATTCTATTCTGTTTAACAGCAGTAACCTATCTGCGCAGTCTCATTTCTTTCCCTCAACCCCTTATCTCGCTAGTGAGGCTCCTTTTAATTAACTTATACTTTTAACTCGCGCTGTTTATTTCCAGGTCACCGTACTCTGGCTCCTGTCCAACTCCTGGAAGCTTTAACGATGCGCCAAGAAGCTTTTTATTGAAGGACCGCTGACTTCTTATCCTGTTTTTAAGTCTGAATAAAATATAAGATAAATAAAAACACCTCTATTATTTACATAGAATCATGCATAGAACTACGTATGTACGCATGCTGAGATCAGCCAAAAATGCTAATACCTTGTTTACCTCTTTATAATGTTTTATAAAGAGGTAAACAAGGTTTCAGCATTTTTGTTTGTTGCAACTAATGAATGACTAAGCGATACGATATCTTTTTGTTTACTTTTACGTTGAAAAAACTTAAGCTGTTACAGAAGAGGGAGAGTAAGAAATTAAATGTCATGAGGAAACCTGCATTTCCTGCTATTCCTAACTTGTGTTCGTCCAGCGTGGTGGCCTAACGCCTCCCATTCCGAAACCCCAAGCCCAACAGTGGGATAAAGAAAGGGTTGTGTTCATGGAAGAGCTTTCAGCCGTGTTGCTTTTCTATTTTTTAATTGTAGGGCGTTGAGCTGAATGAGCAGAAAGCATAGAAGGAGTTATAAACTTGGTTCCTATAACAAAAGTGTGATTGTCATGGACCAAAGGGCGCCATCTTTAAGGTATGCGCTAAGCCGCTACTCTAAGGGTCGCTGTAGTTGGAAACAATTTGAGAATGGAATATGAAACCTAACTTATACAATAACTGCAATGAGTACTTAGTACACTTATCGTAGGATTTTTTCAGCTTTTATAATTTCCGATGACTCCCTGGTTCGGTATAGTTTAGTTAGTATACTTATCGTACTTCTATTTTAGCTTTTATGATTTGAGATGACTCCCTGGTCCAGTAGTAGTAGTTTCAGAATCCCAACCGACATTTTTGTGGATGACAAGTAACTGTTTCTGCTCTAGATCGTTATTTGTTAGTTGTCCTATGACATGTGTGAGTTGCGGAGAGATTCGTTTATATGAAGACTAGCTTTTACCCGCGGCTCCGCCCGCGTGGTCAAAGGGAATTAACAATGAGTTGTTTATCATACATGACAACGCCATCTATTAACAACATCCAGAACTAAATATCTAGCAAATAACAAAACTTCGATATCTACCCATGAGGATGTTTTACCGCGGTAAAAAGTAGCCTACGTCACTCTCCACCCTCCTCACTATCTCCACACGCAAAAACCATACCATATAATAGCTTCGTTGCGACGTGAAAGCCGGACAAACAAACAAACAAACACACTTTCACATTTATAATATTAGTATGGATAGTTGGAATATATACAGAAACCTTTGTATCGGACTCATTGATTTGTATAATATCCGATATTCAAATCAGTTTTTACTCCCGATTTTCTTTTAATTAACTTACGTATTCAACTTAAATTCAGCAGTATTTTCAGGTCAGCGTATATCTGGCTGTAATCCAATTCTTCGCTAGTATCAGTTCGCCAGAACATTCGCTGCACAATCTCTGCTGTAAGATTTTTTATCCGTAATCCTGCAGAGGTTCGGAAAATTAATTGGAAATAAGATACCAAAGTTCTTTTAGGGAATTGGATATTTGAAAACTAGTATAATCTGTAATATACATATACATATATGTATATCTTATTTAAGATTTTTTGACGGGATAACGTAAATCAGCAACACGAACGAAAAAGTGTGACGTGATTTGTCGTTACGTCGCTCTGACGTCATGAGGCGTTATTGACAACCGTTTCCATGCTACTAAATAGGGAACAACTTGCTCAGTGTAGGGAACTGTCAAAATAAATATATAGACTTGTTGTCTGTTAACTTTGTATTTTCAATTCTCCTTTGTATTGTATAAAATAATGATTATGACGTTATCACGTAAATCTATCGTCCGTAAACCGACTTTACAGACAACCATTTTTTTTTATGGATACAAGATAGCAAACGAGCTTGCAGCACAACCCATTCGCTGCCGCGGTTTACAGTGAGTGTTCCATACATTACAATACAATATGTGAAAGAATTGAACGTTAACAACAAAACAAATGGTTAAACAATTCAGATACTTGCAGTATCAGCTGCGAGTGTTCCAGATTGTGAAGCTGCACAAGAACTTGGCTTAATAATGAGATGTGCAACATTTGGTTGAGTTTTCAATTTACTTGTGTATTTCTTACATTGACTTTGATGATGTTTAATTTTGACGAAATAACGAGGATTATGTAGAAAGCAATAAAAAATCCTATACATTATACTGACTGACTGACTGACTGACTGACTGACTGACTGACATATCAACGCAGGGCCTAAACTATAAGGGCTAGAAACTTGAAATTTTGCACAGGGGTTTCTTTTATAACGTAGGGGAGCACTAAGAAAGGATTTTTAAAAATTCAGCCCCTAAGGGGGTAAAACGGGGGTGCAAAGTTAGTATGAAACTTTGCCGTTTTTGATGTTATTCGAATGAAATTCAGTACCTATGAAGGTTTTTTATTGAGTTTCAAAAATCATCTCTTAAGGGGGGTAAAAGGGGATGCAAAGTTAGTAGGTATAAAAGTTTTTCGTATATACCTACATTATTTCAATGAAATTTTGTATTTAGGTTATGTTACGTCTAATTCCACGCGAGCGAAGCTGCGGGCGTCCACTAGTATTATTATATATATCATAGGTACATGATTAACAATATTATGCTATTTCATGCTTAGGACATTTTTATATTTGTACACTACTCAGTGGTAGAATAAATGTAACATTTACCTATTACTGACCATCGTTAACACCGTATTCATGCAAATAAATTATATGATATGACATCATCCTGTTATATTAGGAAACAAGGTAACGAGTAGTATTATTTAGTTTAAAAAAGTATTAATAATATGCTTGTAAGTGCATTACATTAATGACAAAATTGGCTATAAATTAATATGATAAAAAAACTTACTAAAATAGTTTTTAGTTTCAATATAATACATATTTAGAAAATTTACTAGTGGAATAAAAATTAGAGCATTAATTATGTCTCATCAATTAATTTAATTATCAACATAATTGGCTACAATTAGATTAGATTACATTGTTACATGGCGTATGACGTTACGTGGGGTGAGAATGGGGTTGGAGAATAGATGACGTGTTATTATTCATATGAAAAATAATGTATCAACTGTAGCTAGATGAGCCCGTTGGCGCAATCAGTAGAGACCCTGCCTGTTACACCAAGGATCGTGGGTTCGAATCCCACTCAGGACAAACATTCGTGTGACTAACACTTGTGTTTGTTCTGTGTCTGGATGTTAATAATATTATCATCTATTCAAGTATGTATTTAAAATTGTTTTATAGGCACGGTCGGTCACCGCTTAGTGAGGGTAGCAGCTAACACTTAATGAGGGTAGCAGTTAATAATTGTATATCTGTTTATCAGTCTCTGACACCTATAGTACAGGCTCGTGCCTACTTTGGGGTCAGATGTGTTATGTGTGTTAAAATGTCCATGATATTTATTTAACTCTGTGAAAATGCTAAACATGTGCAATGTAAACCTATCATATTTTAGCAGATCTTTAAAACATACGGTCATATTTCAATCCAAGCTGTGAAGCTGTGTTACTTTATTAAAATACTTTATAAAATCCCCGAGATAGTGCTCTAATAGCTTAGAATAAATTTTCAACAGCCATTTATCTCGCTCGCACTGAAATCTCAACTTAAATTTATTAAAAACTGTTGTACACTCCTGCAACGGGTCCTCGAGAACTCGCTTCAGACGTGGACGAAGCGTCCGCATTACTCTAATGTTCAACACTTTAGAACGAAAATAGCGCGACACGGAGCGCGTCCAGCCCGATGGCTTGTACCGCGACCAGTGACATATTGACAGGCGATTATGACCACTATAGAGTCGTTACAGCATACATTGCGGAGCGCCTTGACAATTTGTTACATTTATAGACTCCATTTATTCTGGACTATGTTTAATTTACAATCAAACGAGCATAGTAATGTTCGATTGTAATTATGTGAACGATTTAATCGAAGTGATTTACAAGTTGTAGCAACGCCTACTCTAAAGTCTTCCACGTAATTTTTAGATCAGGTATGTTTTATTTTAAATATTTTTTTTAATATTGTAACACTGACGGCAGCCCACTCCAAACCATCCATCTGTCATGGCCGCGTTCAGTGTCTCGTTCCTGATTTCTCTCATTTAGTTTAGATCATAATATGTTTGTTTCATATTTCATGGGTGGGTTACATAATGCATTATGTATAAGGGAGGGAGATTATTAATCACTTCGATTAAATCGTTCACATAATTACAATCGAACATTACTATGCTCGTTTGATTGTAAATTATGTTTCACGAATTTAATCGAAGTGATTTACAAGTTGTAGCTGTTTAGAGACAGATTTCAGAAATATGAAACCTATCTTATAAAAGAAATATAATACCTTGTGGTATGTAACTTTATTAACAAAGTTAACAAAAGGTAGGTAGTTTGTCCTTTTTTTTTTTTTTTTTGGTAGTAATATAATACTAAAGTGATGTAAATAACACTAGTGTAAATTGACCAATTTTGTTTTTGATTTATGTAAACAATTTTTACTACAAAAATATAAAATAATGTAATGTAGTTAATTAACTGAGTTTCTCTTTATTATAGATCATTTCCTGCAGACAGAATCAATTGCAAATTATTTCGAATGGTTTACAATACGTATTTAAGTTACAATAATTTAGCAAATATACAAGAGGAATCACTCCAGTCTGCAGTGTTTCGAATGCTATCGATACTGAGAACCAGATACGAACTGCAGCATGTCGGGTGTTGTGTCTATAACCACTGTTAAGAAATTTCTTTAATATGTAGGTACATTGATTTAATCTTTATGCTAATAATAAAATAACATATAATAATATGGAGTATGTATATAAAACGATTGTTAGTAGTACGTAAGGTATTTGTGGCAATAATAAAGGTCTATTTTCATTAAAACTATTCTATGCTGATAATCTAATAAAAAGTTGTTTAACACTTATAAAACGTTTATTAGTATTGCATAAGATACTTGTGGTACTAATAAAGGTCTCTCTTTAGGCACCGAACGTACAACAAAATAATGAAGTTTCAAAAGAGGTTGGTACCTATGTATTTGGTTTGGAGGTTATGTTTATGTCAGAAAATTGTATCTACGTTTTAATAATTTCATATGGATGTTTGACGTTTTTATTAATGACGATTACCCACAATAATTGTAACAAGCTTATCTAATTTAATTGTTAAGTGATTCAAGGTAAGTAAAATAGCTGGAAAATTCCTGCTATTTTTACCTATATATCCGATGCGCTGCGACTAACGCAAACAAAGCTAATGTTTTCATAATAGTGTTCCAAGTGAAACTTTATTTTTGTTTAATTTTGTAATTATAGTTTAGCTAGTTTGAAGATTTAAGTTAAATCAAATTTGTGAAAGTTAATATTGAAAGCAGCAATACTGGCTAAGATGGCGAAAAACAGAAGCGAAACACAAAAGATGGTCGCTGACGTCCGTTAGGACAAAGCAACAAAAGAAGAAGAAGAATATTGAAAGTAATATTATTATTTTTTTTAAATACATATTGTTAAGTAGAGAATAATAACCTCATATAACTATAGACATGTTTACTAAAGTCAAGATTTTACAAATCCATAATGTTTGTAATTAAGTACACCAAATAAAAACCAAGGGAATCTGAGCCTTTTTATTTATATAAGTGTACCATATTATTATAACTCGCGGCACCACTAGGCAATTTGTGAAGTTTATGGGGCAGTCTGGAGAAAGATATTAATTAGACCCATAATGATAATGATAATGATAGAAAACATGGGTTGAGATGCCCAGTATGGTACATACTATCACAAGCTTTATCGTGTATCAGTTCTTGCAACATTCTTAAAACTAAAGCAGAAGCTTTGTCAAATCTTCTCATTTTAAACGGAATGCACCAACAGCAGAGGCTCCAGGATGTAGGACGCATCCAGGACATGTAAGAACATTATGTAGAACATTAACATTAAGAACATTAAGTGCTGTGGTCTGCGCGTGTTAGTTATATCAGGAATGCAAAAACTGTGTTGTGTGTTCCACTATATTTTCAAACTTTTTAAGAATTATACAATCGGCCTCGATTTCTACTCGTATATATGATGCAAATATAATTTGTGACATTTGTATTCATTGCCATACTTATCTCTCGAAAAATATTAACTACTTATTAAAATGAGGGTACTGTAGCGACCCCATTCGATTTATGCATTAAGCTGTAAAGTCGTAATAATATCATTATCTCTCGAAAAATATTAACTACTTATTAAAATGAGGGTACTGTAGCGACCCCATTCGATTTATGCATTAAGCTGTAAAGTGGTAATAATATCATTAAATTTGTATGTAACGTTAACCAATCGTAATAATGTGTGATCACACTTATAAAAATTGTTTGCAAACACTAAACTGCCTTTAGTTCCAATTCATTAATGTGTAGTGATTTTTCCTTATTCTTTCAATAACTAAAATATTGTTTGTCATTCGAGAATGAACCACGTCCATTTATTGACGCATCAAAATTTATTTTGAAAATCATAACTGCGAATTTGACTAACATTATGTTATCAATACAATAAAATACAAACACTCTTTATTTGTACACCGATAAAGAACATGTTACAACAACAAATTACAGTTAGGGTATACAAAAAAGACGGCAGTTAGTTAATCTCTAAAATATCAGTGTGCAAAGTTTTTGTAATAAAAATGATTTATTTATAAGAATTCAATTGGATTGCTGAGTAACAAAATAAATATGGTATTCCAACGATTTGGTGTATAACTAATAATACTGTATATGATTACTGTATACAGTATAATAACACCGTCTCTCAATTGACATTTTTGAAATATTGAATGTTTTTGTTCGTGAGATGATTAAGTACGAATGATGCTTTATGTTTTTAATTATATACATGAAACCCAGAAATTAATCTTGGTTGTAAGTAACTTTTTTCGAATTTAAGTTAATTATAAATCCGAGACTTCTAGAATTTAAGCGATAAATCAGACATTCTAATAAATTGATAAAGAGATCTATTGAATATGTCATCACTGTTTAAAACAGAGGTTATATTATACAAAAAACAATAAATTAATTATGTGTATATTCCATTACTGGTTTGCGTCACACATTCCGGATGTTAACGAATGGATCGAGGATACCGTTATATATATATATAAGTATACCGTTATAGATACTTGAATCTCAGGTATTTATATAGTAGTATAAAATGTATGAACATTTATAACATAGCAGTCTAAAGTATATCGAAGCCATAAAGTAAATTATTATTAATAATTTTGAAGCCAATAATTTTCCATTTTCAAGTGATCTACTACAATAAATTAAATATTATATTAAATATTTAATATGAATCGTATATCACCATTCGGTTAAGACCTACTATAAATGCGCTTGATATGAACCCATTTTTAACAAGCGATCTAAAGCATTATGGTAAACAATTGCTTCTTGCTTTGATTTATAGTAAACACTTCAAAATAAGGTTTGTAAAAGAGTAGGTATTAGTGGAAAATGGTATTTCATAACCTTATATCCCATCCAGTATTACTGGATTATTGATATAAAATCCGAAGTCTGCCAGCATATCGTAAGTCATCATACCTCGTAGTCAGCTACCTGCGACAGGGTCGGCGCAGTTTAGCTGCGGCGGCGACGGCTCCAGCGGCGACGGCTCCGGCGGCGACGGCTCCGGCGGCGACGGCTCCGGCGGCGACGGCTCCTGGCGGTGGACAGTCCTGTTCGGCTGGCGCAGGCCCGCTGTTAAAGTCGACAGCATCGCTGCTGGCTGATAGCGCCAGCGATTTTGGAGTTTAAATTGCAAAAGAGTTAGTCCGACTGTGGGTAGATTTAACATTTCTTATTTTATGTTATATTTTTCTATGATATCTCTAGGATTTAAGACTAGAACGGATGTGATTAAGGCATATCTAGTATTAGTTTCGTAAAATGAGCATCGCAAAGGCGACAGGCATTTTTATTCCGAGTATAAATGAATCGGCGTGCACTAAAACGGCTAAAGCAATCCCCATTTGTTTAAATATCAACAAAGAGGCACCTTGGCCTCTGGGTCAAGGTTTGGTGGCGGCAAAAAACAATTTTTGGGTAATGTGTACTCGGATAAAATTTTATCCTTGAAAAACCTTTGGTTTATCGATTAAAAGGGTTTACCCTTTTAAAGTATAGATTGCCAGCGAGTGGCGACATCCTTATGAGTCGCAGTGACCAAATTAATTTTAAATTTCAGTACCTTCAGTATAGCAAATTTTCAACGCCTTTGGGCGTGGCCTCTGGTGGGTCGGCAGGGGCTGGCGCTGGCTGCTCCGTTGCGGCCTCCTCGACACCCGCCAGGGCCTCCTCCGGCTCGCGTGAGGCTAGCCGTCCCTGGGGACGCGACCGCTGGCAGCACAGAGCCCGGGCCCGGCCGGGATGAATCCGTCATGGATTCATCGTACTCATACTTGTATAAGTATGGCACATCTGCGACATATGCAGACAACACAACCAAAGAGGTTTATATAAATACCCAAAAGGGCAGCATGGCAAAACCAAAGAGGTTTATAATTAAATACCCAAAAGGGCAGCATGGACCCGCCAGGGGTTTATCGTCATCATACTTGTATAAGTATGGAATATCTGCGACATCCGCGAACAACATAACCGGATAGTTATATAGTTATAATAATATAAAAACCCACGAGGGCTATATAAAAAACTTGTAATAAATTATTTTTAACTTTCTCCCTAAGGCGTGTGAAGACTTGAGCACGTAAACGCTGAATGGGAGAAATCAGGAACGAGACACTGAACGCGGCCATGACAGATGGATGGTTTGGAGTGGGCTGCCGTCAGTGTTACAATATTAAAAAAAATATTTAAAATAAAACATACCTGATCTAAAAATTACGTGGAAGACTTTAGAGTAGGCGTTGCTACAACTTGTAAATCACTTCGATTAAATTCGTGAAACATAATTAAACTGGACCAGTGTCTCTTCTGAAATATACGGCACCGGAATTTTATTGACTTCTTTGTCACAATAGTCGCAACACGATTTACTACTCTGTAACTTTTCAATTCAATAACATTATATCAATCTACAAAAAAAATATTTTCGAAGCTGTCCTCGTGAAAATATAGTTTAACAGTGTTTTTTTTTCTATTGTTACTAAAGTGAAGTGGAAATTATCATAATACAGAATTCTTTTGTTAAGTTCCTACTATTACTACGATTGTAAACCAGTATTTACATAATAAGATGGACACACGTATAATATGTGTAAGATACAAAACTATACACGACCATATCACTCAAGCACAAAGTAAATAAGGACTCATGTATCAATTCAAAAGAATTAGAATAGAATAGAATAGAATAAATATTTATTTTGCTTGCACACACAAAAATTAATACAATAAAAATACAGTTCATATTATAATTTAAGTACAAAAGTAAAATAGGACTGCACCCAGCATTTGCCATGATCCTAATGAATCATGACGCATTTTCAGTGCAGCCCTGTTTTGAGTTAGTATGATCGGTAAGCCTATCCAATTTATTTTTATATACTAGATAATGACAGACACTAGAAATATATTTAGTATACGTAGATGACATTAATGTTTATTTACGGTTTACGGTACGGTTAAAGGCTCATGTGTTACGTAAAAGGGAATATAAACATGGACCACCGGGCCACATCGCGTGATGATGGGCCGACCGATAGCGAACGTGAACTGTTCGTAGGGAATTTCGCACTCATTTGACTACAATCCATTAGGAGCAACACGGAATAGGTTTCCCTATACATCTATTATATTGTTGTCGTGTGTAGGTTCTGTTGGTTTAAGCAAGCCTTTTGAATATTGATTTATCAGAATAATTAGATGTTATTTAGTAGTCCGAGTTGAGATAATATATAGTATTAAGGTTTCGCAAGTGGCAATATGCGTTGACATAAGAATTGATTAGATTCAGTGTACCACTTATTTGTAGGACGGGGGTGTGGGCAGTTATGCCCATAAGCCACTGCGACCTAAAGAGATCTATTGTAGTTAGTGTACCACTTAGCGCAGCACTTATTTTATGACGTAGATACTCGTACCTTCCTTAGGTAGGACTAACGCTGCTAGGGCGTAAGTTGGTAGTGGACAATAGTAAATTTTAAAAAAAATTATCTGCTAGTAAAAATACAAAGGAGACCTGTGCCCAGCAGCGGGACGTCTATTGGTCGCAGCGAAAAGTACAAATATTAATCTGCTAAATATATACCCCTCCCCGTATTACCATGGAGGAAGAACTCTCCTTCCTTCCTCCTCCTTTTATTTCATGAGTTTCACACATATCTTTACTTGCATTACGCACATTACCTTCTGAATCACAGGCAAGTAGGTTCTTAATTCAACTTCACGGCGTCCATTGTATTAAAGCGCTGGGGAAGTGATTGTTGTAATGTTAATGCTTTTGTTCGTGGATTACGCTCTTCGTTAGCTAAGCCCTACTACACCCGACTAACTGACAATGACAACAAACTTCCGTTGCAACATTGTATTTTAAAATATCGATCTATTTTTTACATTTACAGATATATTCACTTTAAATTCTGAGAAACGATATACTTATATTGATATCGATAATATAACTACTAGTGGACGCCCGCAGCTTCGCTCGCGTAGAATTAGACCCATTAACGACGTCTGCCCGCGTTCGGGTTGCCCACTTGACTTCAAAAACGGCAAAGTTTCATAATAACTTTGCACCCCCGTTTTACCCCCTTAGGGGGTGAATTTTCAAAAATCCTTTAGTGCTCCCCTACGTTATAAAAGGGGGGTTCCTTTTATAACGTAGGGGTGCAAAATTTCAAGTTTCTAACCCTTATAGTTTAGGCCCTGCGTTGAGATGTCGGTCAGTCAGTCAGTCAGCTTCTCCTTTTGTATATTTGCCCTGAAATTATATTCTCTACAAAAACCTAGTAGTACGATATCGAAACAACTGAAGTACTACCTAGCAATTCACACAGGCTTCGCTGTTCAATCTTAACATCTCAACCTAAATGTGAAAGAAAACGCCCGAAAAACCTGCGCCTCCACCCTCTTGAATTATTACTCGCGAGCGGGGAGCGGCAGAGAGTAATGAGATCGCGTGACGTGACGTATCATAGCCGGTGACGTGACGTATCATACCCGCTGACGGGACACAGGACACGTCACGTGTGACCGGACTTGAGGAACTGATGTCATTTTTTCAGTCTTGCAAGATTCCTATTCCACCGGTTCGCTTACTATACAATTTATTGTATCATCACTGTCCTGCTCTTGCATTTAGCGTAGTGAAACTGAAAAACTAATAAATCAACATTAATTTAGAAAATTCAAATTCAAATAATTTATTCCGCTATGAGGTGATTACACACGCTTAACGAAAGTCTAGGTTACTACAAACTACTCAAAGAGAAGAGATATAATGCTATTCTAAACTGATTAGAAGTTTGATAAATTTTTTAAAGTTTGATTGATGTAACCTTAAATATTTTAAAATACGAGAAAAAACCATTTGCTCATTATTCGCCAAAGAAACATATTTAATAATCGTTCATAATAATAATATTCTCCCGATTTTTACACCAAACTTGAGCTATATATTCGCGCATCAGACCGTTAAACTTTGCCTAGCACTTAATAGCTGCTCAAACGCAAATTGATGACCAAAACATCTATTTAAGCGAAGTTCATCTATTAGCAGAAGTTGTGTAATCGGCAAAGTTCGCTACAACAGAGCCGCGAACCAACTTGCTGTATCGCCCGCGGCCGCGGATGAATTATTATTATTCTCGCTTGTTTCGCTTTCACTCAGTCAACAGATGTGGTCGCTAGTTCATCATCACGACCATAAACTGAGCCACTAATGTGAACAGGTTTCGACTTATAATCAGTCGAGTTTCGCCATAGTTCTCTAAACCCTCAGAAATCATTAATGGAAGAACAACACTTGGGAAGACACTGCAATATGCAAACTGCGAATAAATCAGAAGTCAGGGTATTAAAACTTAATTATAGCCACTAATGTGAACAGATTTCGACTTATTATCAATCGGGTTTCACAATAGTTCTCTAAGTCCTCATCATTATCGAAGAACAACACTCTAAGACACTGCTTTCTGCAAAATGCAAACTGCAAATAAAGCAGAAGTCAGAGTATTAAAACTTATAATGTTCTATAACTTTGTATTTGTATTTGAGCCTGCAGTATTTATCATTGAGAAGCTAAAGCTTTTGTTACTTAAAATTCTAGCATTCCCAAATAAAACGTCTTAACTACAACAGGGTTAAAGTATCCTACAAACTACAACGCGTCTGGCGACCTTCACGAAATACTTTAAATCAAACTATGAATACGTCAAAACCTAGTTTAAAACCGAAACCAGGCGAAATAGGACAGTTTTCATTTCATCGTCAACCCGTACTGCGCTATCGCTGAGCAAGTAAGAAAGAAACAAAAGTTCGGCGTAATTTGTTCGGTTACAACAAACAAATAGCAAACGAGGAACTAAATACCACTAGCCACGAACCCAATTAAAAGTTGCTCCTCATGAATGAGGCATCCCTCTTGCAATCCGATAGATAATGTAATTGCGGGGGCGTTTTGATAGCCCGAGTTTGGGGAATAATCTCGCGAGAGATTACTATTTTGTTTATTTCATTTTTCGGATGCTAACTAAAGTTCCGACTTTACGTTCACGGTAAAGAAAACTGACTGGTGCTATCACTAATGAACAGTGGAAAATGAGATGAATCAAATAGAGACTATCCAATCAAAAGAGAAGGGCTGAAACAGTACCTACTAACGAGTAGATAATAAAAGTAAATAAAAACTACGTAACAAAGACGACATAATAGAAATCATACTAATAGTCATAGTCATCATCTATAACTAAATTTACATGGTCTTGACTAAAAATTTACTTTGTCACTTTTACAAAAACTACAGAGTATAATAAGAGACCATCCACGATTTAACGTGCCTGGGGCATAGTTCATTATTAAGTACAATTCTTTCTCAAATTAAATAACAATTATTACCGATATTGCAATATTTGTCGCGCGTTCTTCTATTAATTACTCAGTAATAAATAATAAAGCCCGTTACGGTGCATTTGTTCGAAACAAATATTAAATCACCTTATTGGTACAGACGAACAATGTATTAAATATTGCAATTGCTCCGCTATGCATCATCCGAACGGGGAGCGCTCCCACAGGGGCAGTTATATTAATCGATGGGATTTATACTTATTTCAATTACTTTTTACAGTTCACAGTAGGTACTTTTATTTCATAAGTAAACGAGGCACAGGAGTGTACACGAGAAAGTTATTCACTCAAAAGCTACAAAGGGATGGAAATCTTCTATATAATATCTGTAGAATTCTCGATTTGACGAAAAATCAAACGTTCAGCGTTAATTAGCAATATCACGGCAGTTGACATAAAAACGAGTTTCCGAAACAAAGGTAGGAAAATCTGCTTAAATTATTCCATTTCAAATTAAAAGAAAATTTAGGTCGGCTAACGCTATTAATGAGTTCATTGTACGGCAAATCTCCGGCTTATTTGATTTTATGACGAATTTAATTGTGCAGTCACCGCAGAACAGACTTAATTGAAGAGAATAATCCTTTTGACATTGAACATCAAGTCTGATCTTCGTTTATACAGACGTATAATGATTAAGGATGTTAAGCGGGATCCTTCTACTTTTTGGCATTACATTAATTCTAAGCGTAAAAAATGTAAAAAGCATATCGTAAGTAATGGCAAACCAGTTACTGATGCTGAAGGTGCACACTTATTGGCTCAGTATTTTAAGTCTGTGTACACAAGTCGTGCGCCAAACCTCGATATTAAAAACGCAATGTCCTTCGGAAATTCATGTAGTAGGAATATTCATATAGACTGCATTAGTCTGGAAGAGGTGGAACTAGCCCTTAGATCCCTCAAACCGAAGAAATCAGCCGGACCGGACGGTATTCCACCTTATGTAATTAAAGATTGCCGGGCTGTATTTGCAAAACCGCTGCAACACATATATAATATGTGTATCGACACTTGCAGTTATCCTGAAGTGTGGAAAACGTCACGTGTTGTCCCAGTCCCCAAGAATAATTCCGGGTTAGAGGCAAGTAATTTTAGACCGATAGCAGTACTATCTGTATTTAGCAAATTATTCGAATTTATCTTACACAAATTGATTAGTGTTCAAGTGGAGTGTCAACTCTCCGTCGCACAGCATGGATTTCGAGTCGGACACTCTACCACTAGCAATTTGTTATCTTTCTATACGTATGCCGCTGAAGCAGTGGACCGTGGCTATCAAGTAGACTCTGTCTATCTTGATTTCCAAAAAGCTTTTGACACGGTAGACAATGACATTCTTCTCCGTAAATTTGCAGCTGCTGGATTTTCCCCTACATTACTTCGATTCTTCTCCTGCTACCTCCGAAACCGGAGGCAGTATGTGCAGTATAATGGATACGTTTCGGAACCTTATTATACTTTTTCTGGTATTAGCCAGGGTTCAAATCTCGGACCTTTGGAATTTTTGATTTTTGTTAATGATTTGCCTAATACAGTTAGTTATGCTCGTTGTCTGTTATTTGCAGATGACTTGAAATTGTTCTTGAGGATTGAGAAACCATCGGATTGTGATCGCTTGCAAATCGATATTAATAATGTCATGGAATGGAGCGAGAAGAACCGGCTTATGTTCAACAAAACAAAGTGCTCTGTAGTATCGTTTACGACAGCTGTCTATCCATCGCAGTACAAATACAGGTTAGGTAAAGATATCATTGATAGACAATCGTCAGTGAAAGATTTAGGAGTCCTGATGACTTCTAATCTAAGTTTTGCCAACCATATTTGTACAATGTCCACACGGGCCTACAGATCATTAGGATTTGTGTTACGGCAGGCAAAAGACCTTGAGAGTGTTGCGGCGATCAAAATATTATATAACAGCTTCGTAAGAAGCACGTTAGAAAATAATGCAGTTATCTGGAGTCCACATGAAGAAAAATATATACTCATGGTGGAGAAACTCCAAAAGAAATTTTTAAGATGGCTGTATTACAAGAAGTATGGCTACTTCGTAGGCTTTCCTCATGTCTATCCCAGCTTATTTCTATTAGGAATGCTGGGATATGAATCCCTAGAGGTCAGACGTAAAGTAGCACTGATAGATTATTTCTTCCGTCTGATTAGAGGTGAAATTACGAATCCGTCAGTGTTAGAGTTAATATCACTAAATGTTCCTAACCGATGCAATGTCAGGCCAAATAAGCAAAAATTATTTTCAATATCCGGATGCAGGCTAGTGTTGACCCGAGCGTCTCCGTTGGTTCGTGCCTTGACCCTGCTTAATGGCCTCCTGGCATGGGATCCAGGTCTGGATTTGTTTTGTTGTTCGCCTGCTTTATTTCGCAGAACGGCTAGTAGGTATGTACAGACTGAAAAAAATATATAAATGCAATAGGAGATTTACCTGTAATGTTTATATATACTTGTATTATGAATAAACTGAATAAACTGAATAAACTGAATATAAACTGAATTAATGTGATCATGAAATACCATTCAACATCAGAAGAGTTCTACAGTCTGCTAGACTTAAGGTTATTGGCCTAAAATACCTTTCTATCGAAAACATTCTCCTTTAATCTAAAATCTTATTCAACTACAAGTAATATTGTAAAGTAAACTCTGATAAAATATGCTGTACTAAATGCAAATAACTGCTGACAGTGTCGATTTGTCACTTTTTTTTCTTTATAAATATCACACTAATATTTTAAAAAGGCGAATGTTTGTGAGTGTGTATTTTTGTATGTTTGTTACTACTTCCCGCTCAAATCGCGAGACCAATTTTGATAAAATTAGGTTTGGATGTTGCTGACATTAGATTAGCAGACTAACACATAGGATACCTTTCATCCCGATACTCATAGGATACAAATCAATTTCAATATTTTTTCAGTGAATCCACGGGGGCAACTAGTTTAATCCATCCATCCATCCATCAGCATTTTGAGGTCCACTACTGGACATAGGCCTCTCCTAAACGACTCCACACCTCCACCGATTTCCCGCCGTCTTCTTAAGTTTATTCATAAATAATTAGCGATAGTTGTAAACCAGAAAACATCGTTACCCAAAAAAACAGTATCTGACTGAAGAACCAAACTTAAAAATTGAGAAACCAAACAAAATAATGTACTTACCTGTTTAAAATAAAAGCGTTTGACGCCTGAGAATATAAGAAAGAATTAAACAAGGGAGAAGAAATTTTAAGTAAATACAATAAGAGAAATTTTGACAAAATTGATGACGACAAATCAAAAACAAAACGCTCACAAAAACGATTTCCTTGCCTTGTGCCTCGGAGGCACCGGTGTTTTATTAAAAGCGTCTAATATAAAAGTGAGTGGCGTTATATGAAAGAATACAAGGCGGCATCGCCCGCCGACTACAGATATTGTACGTCACACAAGGGCATATTGCCTGGAAAAAACATCACTTAATACTTACGTAGTTTTATAGAGGGCTCTTCTTACTCAGCGGTTATACTATATCAACTATATCTATAAACCTTTGCTCTTTGTTTTTAAAACGAATTTTCATATCAAGACTTTGCCGTTTTTTGATTA
Source organism: Carterocephalus palaemon (assembly GCA_944567765.1). Lineage (NCBI taxonomy): Eukaryota > Metazoa > Arthropoda > Insecta > Lepidoptera > Hesperiidae > Carterocephalus > Carterocephalus palaemon. The sequence continues at coordinate 2,562,195 of OX155643.1, read as the reverse complement.
TCTTGGTTGGGAAAAGGCTTAGACATGTATTTATTACGTAAATGCGTGGTATTAACAGAATAGATCTTAATAATAATAATAAATATCATGGACATTCTCACACATGGACCCGAAACTAGGCGTGAGCCTGTACTATGGGTGTCAGAGAAGATGTATGTACATAGATATTTTTAAATACAATATACATAAGTAGATAATACTAACCAATAATCCAGTCACAGAACAAACACAAGTGTTCGTCACGCGAATGGTTGTCCTGAGTAGGATTCGAACCCACGACGTTACGTCGGCAGGGTCACTATTGATTGCGCCAACGGGTATAACATAACATAAGATCACACGTGTATTTTCACATCTACGTTTATGAATAGTGTTAAAAACATTAGTATGATAAAAAAACGATGGAGTATGCTCTAGACCTCCCGCAGCTTTGTCTGTGAGTGAGACGCGTGCCCAACTGTGGGACGTGTATAAGTTGAAGCTACGAGTAGCTAGGCTATATACATGCCCAGTGACTCTTTGAAGACAGTGCTGGTTAGTTAGATACTCAAAATTTAATATGATATTAAGGAAAATGCGTGATAAAAGGAGGGAACACAAAGGGAAGACAAGCCCGTAACGCGAGACGCGACCCGTTATGTCCCGGGATATCATTTTTTACACGTTCAAACAATTTTTGCTTACATTTTTCATATAGCCTGTCTTCAAAAGAAACATCATTACTTTCTTTGTGCGGGAAATCTTTTCAGACGTAAGAAAACAATTACAGAGAACATGTAATTATTAATAGGTAACAATGTACCTTATGTAGCGTCTATAGCCCAATGGCCCCGACATCGATATTGTGATCAAAAGTGTTAAGCAACGACGGGCGCGGTCGGTTTGTTGGGTGACCGCTAGTGGCAACATTTCATGGACGCTACCGTTCTTGGGAGGGCACGCTAAGCCGTCGGAAAAATAAACTTAATTACGCACTTAAGAATATCTAAGACATATCATCATAAGATTAGAGATCTATAGAGAAATAATATGCGAGTTACAGGCATAGTAATATTTATATTCTATCGAGCCATAAATAATAAATAATTCACACATTCACACGTATGCCACAAACCTTTGAATACCTCACGGCATTTTAAGGGGCTCAATTATAGAGTTACCACAATTGACACACAAAGATACTATCTTGAACTTAGGAAACAGCTTATTTACCCATACTTAGCTTGATCGTCGACTCCGCTCACATAAGGCATACAGGCATTCAATGCAAAATTAATCAAGATACCTATATTACGCAATACCCACTGTTATTGGTACAACCCATAGAAGTCCCACTGTTGGGCAATGGTCTCTCTTACAGCCATAGCAGCAGATCTAGAGCTCACTCACTCTAGAGCATACAGTAAGGGTTTTTCTGATCATAAATTCTCAGTAGTAGCTCGGTCTTTAGATTAGTTCCCGTATTACATCAATAAGCTCCTTTAAAACAATTAAACTAACCCTTCAGCGAAATACACACGTGATGTTATGTTGGGTTGTAAAGAAAACTGTCTTGACGACTTATTAAGACAAACAGATGGACAGCGGTAACACATAATTAAGCACTTATCCAATATATACTGGAATTTCTAAGCATTTGATTGTGGAGTATTCTATTGAATGGCATCTTCAGCAACGGACGACCTCGCTGCGGACGTGGAATGGACACATGAATACAAAGTTCTCACTTAGCGAGGAGAGCCGGCGCCTTTGTTTCGGCAACTTTGTTGCTGTTTAAATTGCTCATAAATATAAAACTGGGATTCGAGGGATATTTCGAGAAAGTAAAGTTTAATTCAAAGTATGTACCATACGGAAACAAAGAACTGAAGTTGTCGAGTTTCAAGTTGATATCTAAGTTGAGTGTCCTTCAAGCATAATTATTAAATTTATGAAGGTAATTGAAACCCTATACACTGTTAAAAAATATAACATGATAATATCGCGCTGGTATATTCTTAAAGGGGTACGCAGGGTGTGTGGTGTACACTATTATGTATTTGTTCTATGGCGTAGTCTTCTTTTCCGTCTCTCCTGACCGCTCTGGTGCCTCTTTGTGCGCGCTCACAGAAGTGGCCATTGCTTTCCAGGATGTGTTGCTGCTAAGCATTGCATTGACCATACTCGGGAGTGAAACATCACTTCCGAGAATTGCCGATAATATATGGCGTTAAGGCCACGCAGGCGACTACCAACGAGGAAGTAAATATAATACCACTATCGCACAAGGCACATTAACATTCAGAAATAGCCCGGTAACGATGTGAAAATCCTGTACATAACTTCGGACAAAGCGTAAGCCGACCCAACGCGTAGAACCGTAATCCCGTGAAAATCTGATGTAAATAAACTCATAAATAGACAAAGGACGAATTTGGATGTACAAGGTCCGCCCACGGTATTACCGGAGTACCCGGTTACCCGGTATTACTAACCGGGTGCCTCGCCCTGCATATAAACCGTCCTAAACAACTCCTCAGAATCCCTTTACACACAGCCCTACGCCCTACATTCAGAGACATCATCAAATATACATTGCGGGATATTAAGTCTGCGGGGACAACGCACGGCGACGGTCGACCGAAAATAGGAATCGCCTTCAATACGTCTGGAACTGAGATGTATGAAACGTTTTCAGATCCAGATTCAGATTCATTTATTTTTTCATTATATGGTATTTTGTATACGCTTAATGAACGTCACAACATTTTTTAACTACCGCTTATACCGCTACGCGATTCGACACCAATCTCATCAATCTCCCACTCGACATCAATCTCTTATACCAAAACCTAACCCGAATCATATCCTTGTAATAAAGTCAAAGTCAAAGTCAAATAATTTATTTCGCCATGAGGTGATTATACACGCTTAACGAAAGTCTAGAACAAACAAACTACTTAAACAGAAGAGATATAATGCTATTCTAAACTGATTAATATAAAGTAAAGGATGAGCTATTGATCCTTGAATGAATAGCTAATCTTACACAGATGCTTAAGGCTAATTTACAATAATTACCTACCACTAAGCTAAGCTCTAATAAAAAGACATACATAGACATAGAGTTTCTAACAGAAGTATTGCGAGGATTAGTTACAGGAATCTGTTGAGGTTTTTTATGTCTTAGTTGGTGGTGATCAGCAAAAGAGTTCACTTCGAACTTGGCTGACCCACTGCCGTCTGAACTATGTCCTCCCTGTGTCCTAACTGCTAACCTAAAAAGCTTTTCCGAGCACAAAACGATCTACCTAAATGTAGTCCGTGTCGCGAACTCCCAAGAGATGCAGTTACCTAGTTTGCAAGAATTGGGCTGCGCTACTCTGAGGATAGATGTGGCCTAAATAAAGTCCATCTTTAGCCATTCGCAGGCTTGACACCCGATTGATGAATATGTATAGTATCGTCTTTTCTACCCCAAATTGGTATACATTACTGGTGTACTATTAAACATTTTCTGTGTTGTCTCGAAACTCGCACAATAATTTTAAATGTCCAAGAACTCAGTAAGGGCTTTATTCATAAAAAATACCTATTTTGGCTATAGTCTTCTTTATTCACTCATTTCAGAACTTGAAAGAAAGTAACAAAACACTTAACAACTATGATAAGCTATGAATAAGGGGGGTAATTTGTTATGAATAAGGTTGTTATTCTATCAAGTCAATCTATACTTTACTAAATTAACAACTCACAATATATCTGCTTCAATTAGGGTTCTACTTAGCGTTATGCTAAGGTCACAAAGTTTCACAGTATCCTAAAAAAATAGGGAAGATATTAGGCATACAAATATGGTCACAGGCACAATTGAGAACGTTTCAAATATTGTAACACGTGAAACTAGTGGAACTGAAACTATCGTTTCTTTATTGCACCCTGAGTTCGAAAATATTTATTTCAAATTTTTATACTACTTCGTTTCGATTAACCTATATAATATATAGTCCGTGTCTCAAACTCCCAAGAGATGCAGTTGCCTAAAAATTGAGACGCCTTAATATCTCAGAGGATTTATTTTATACAAAATATATATACACACATTCTTTTTTCAATTTTACCATATTCAAAAAATACTACATCAGCGCCCTCTGCGGGCGCTTATCCCTAATATTGTGGGTCCGCATGATGCAAATGAGTGGAGACGTTCGGCCGGTAATCGAATCGCGGCGCGGTATCGCGTTCCGTGAGGGATGGATTTGAAGGCTTTTTATAATGAGGATTGAGGCTTGTTCGCTACTCGGCAGTCTTATCAAACGATCCGAGCTTCGTTGCAATGTATGTCTTAAGTTTGGATGTTATATAGATTAATATGTCCTCTGTTAAAAAATGTGTGCAGTAAATTATTATCTGTGTGTCCGTTACCCACAAAACAGGGAGTCGTAGTGCAGTTTGAGTGTTTAAATTAAAGAAACTAATTTGAAAATTATGAATCTTATATGAAAGGTAATCACTTCACGTTTTCAAAAAATAATACACAGGTGAAATTTAAGTCACCTGACTTCAATAGATTTGATTCTGACCGTTTTGAGAACTCTCAATCAAACCAACAAATATCAAAGATCGTACAGAAGCAAGTCAAACATAACTGGGTCAATGCGGGCTTGTGTTCCTTTCTTCTGAGTTGGCTGAGTGCGCCTTTTTGTTCTTTTTAAACTTTCAGGTTATCAAGTGTTCTCAATGCTTTTTGTTTTCACTTTCAAAAAATTATATACGTATTACGTACATACGTACGTTTTGTTTGGTTGTAACCACATATTAATTTAAATTTATTTTTTATTTAAACAACATTATTGACACCTCTAAAGAGATACAATTGGCGGACTTAATACGTTATGGCATTTTCTACCAGTCTACCCTGGTTGGGTGGGGAAAAGTCATGCTAGGTTAGAAAAAAAATTAAATTTAAGATCAAAACAGTTTACAAGGTAACAAATATACAACTACATTTTAGAAAACTTGCAGAATCTTTACCGCAACAGACATAGGCAAATAAAAATTAAATTCGCAGCTTCTACATTCTTATTTTCATCATAATTGAAACATGCATCCCCGATCTACTAACAGACAAATCAATTACATACAGCAATAAAATGGCAAAAAGAATTTAACTCAGTCATAATGAATGCGCGCGTGCGGGGGCACTTTAAACATCGTTTAAGCAGCTACAATGAATTCAATTAGCTAAGCAAACAAGGGTCTTTTTGTGCAATCCCTTATTTGTTCTAAAATGTTGTTTACCCAGGCTCAGCACTCGGGCCCACGGAGTTCTCCCCGCTGATTAAAACGTGTCCACTGACTGAACTGATACCGAGTTAGCTATATCTTTGGCTATATACCACGTCAACCTAAATTGAGGATGGATATGGACACATTATGGTTATCACAGATCACTTTAGGTTCGGAATAATAACCAACGATTATTCATAAAATAGCCAACGATTTCCAATTTACGCCTTGTTTGCGCGTGGCGGACATACAGAAATCATTTTAAATCAAAATCAAATCAAATAATCTTTATTTGCAAAATAAGGTAATTATATTTTATTTTGCCGTCCCGACCCGAGTACATAAATAAATATCCACCCCAATTTGAACCGGAGTCCCAGGACGCGTCAGGAGCGCTGACCTGACTTAATAAAAAAGAATAATAATCATTATTTGCAGATAGATAAATATCGGGATTTGAAGAGATTCGAGAATTCAATGCCTTCTAAATTGGTGCCATTATTTCAAGCAGAAAGTCCAAGACGGCACAAGGGAAAGTTGGCAAAATCTAAGACGGGAAAGCCCCATAAATTACTCACTAGAATTACTCGTAATAAATCTGGGGCGTTTTCAAAATTCCCCAAGTGTTGGGGCTGTCGAACATTGCGTGTTTGTGTTTGACCGAGTTTGATCGCGCCTCGCGAAGATTTCGCGTATATCATGAAATATTCCGAGCCGCGAATTTTATTGGTATATCATGTATTTGCACATATAAGCTACGCTCGAGGCTATTTCCACGACTTACGCATAATAAATTGGGAAACAAAACGAAGAATAATTCATAAATCATTATAATTTAAGTATATTAGTCTTATCATTATAAGTATATTATAAGTATCATTATTATTATAAGTATAATATTAGTCTTTTAAAGGTTGTTTGGAAGAAATCGCAACTGGAGCGATAGGACCGCTTTTTGGCCACCACTTTCATAAATATGTACATAACCATTGTTACCTGAATGTACCATGTACGAGTACATGTTGTTCCATTGATTAAGTATTGTTTTTTTTTTGTTTTATTGTGGTGTACAATAATTGAGATTTCTTTTGTCTCGGTAAGCGGTTTCATTTTCCCTTTTTTCCACTTCATTAGGTATTATTACCGTAAATATAGAATAACGCTTGATTTATGGATGCGGCGGCAGAGATTGGCGTATTCCGCGAACCAATAACTACACACCAACTAATACCATCACACGTACCGAGCAAACGGGCGAGACAGTAAAATGTTTCTCGGCCGAGACAGTGATCTAAGCGAGTAGCTGTTCACACATGTTTTTAAATTAGCACAGTCAGTTCAGTTCTATTGAGACTACAATTCGGACAAGATGGCCCGTAAAAAGATTATAAGAAAATATACAAAGTTACTCATTCCACTATTAATAGAAGAATTAATGGAATTTTTGGAAAAAGAGCAACGCCGGATTTTGACAAGACCATGGATGTTGAGAAGATCTGATTTCGGCGCTACAAATACTGTTTTTAATTAATTAGAGTTAGAAGATCCTACTGAATTTAAAATGCTTCTGAGAATGAATGTACAACATTTTGAAACATTGTTAGAAAATATTACTCCATTGATACAGAGGGAAGATACAGTCATGAGAGAAGCTATATCTGCAAAGACTAAACTACAAGTAGCGTTATCCTATTTGGTAACTGGGACAAGCTTGTCCCAGTTAATTGTCTGTTGTTTTGTATGGAATAGGTGTTTAGGTTGTGATTTGCTTGATTGAAAATGAAATACGTGTGCCCGGCTCGAGGTCTTTATTGCCACTGTTGCCACTGTTCATTGCATTTAACATCTACTTGTTCTACATCTACATCGCTTGACGCCTTGTTACACATACAATTAAATTCCAACGCTGTTCTTTGTCTAAGTTCTTTAATCCCATATTCGGTCAGAATATTCTGAATTTTGTTTTGGGCTAATAAAGCATTCTCTGCCGATAAATTCTTAAGTTGCAATGCAACACTCCTTCCAAACACTTCAAATACAGTTTCGTTCTCAGAATTAACGCCTTCATTTAACTTTTTCAGATCAGAAACAGCTTGAAAAATTTCTATAGTCCTCTTTTTAGCTCTCGCAGTATTTCCATTGGATGTATTAACTGGTACGTCCTGGTTTCTGTTTGAGTGCGAGGAGGTAGCAGAGCTTCTATCCTGAGAACCAGTGTCTTGTTCTTCCTGGTTTTTGTTTGAGTGCGAGGAGGAAGCAGAGCCTCTATCCTGAGAACCAGTGTCTTCATTAATGGGACGACGGTTCTGTGAAATAATATGAAAATAAATTATTGTTTCAGGTACCGCAGAACAATTAAGAATGGAAAGTAATAGAAACAGGCTTCAGAACACGGTGGAATTTCCCTGGTTGCCACGGCGCTATAGATGGGAAGCATGTAATAATTCAAGCACCACCGAATTGTGGAAATGAATATTTTAATTGCAAGGGTACCAATAATGTGGTTTTGATAGCTGTTGTTGATTATGTAACTAGTGTTTTCGCTATGTAAATATTGGGGAAAATGGAAGAAACTCAGATGGTGGGATTTTTAAAAACAGCAAATTACGTAGTGATCTTGAGAATAATTTGTTACCAAAAGGAGGATTTTTGGTTGGAGATGATGCGTTTTCAGTAAAAACATATTTATTAAAACCATACAGTGGCACAAATCTTTCAACAAAACAAAAAATATTTAACTACAGAGTCTCTAGAGCACGGAAAATCGTCGAAAACGCATTTGGTATTCTGGCAAGCAGTTTTAGAATTTTTCAAAAGCCTATACCAACTAATGACCAAACCACCGATAAAATTATTCGCACCTCATGTGCTCTGCATAATTGGTTACGTCTCACAAGTCCCGGCCATCCCTACCAAGGGGTTGTGTTGATGAAGAAGATATAGATTTGGGATCCATTATTGAGGGTACTTGGAGACGAGAACTTATAGCTACTTTGCCAACTATCACTGATCACGCCACCAACAATGCAGCACGTATAGCGAGGCAGCTTCGAGATAAATATGCAGAGTTCTTCAGTGGGGCAGGTGCTGTTTCGTGGCAAAACAGAATGAATTCATAATTTTATTTAAGAAATACATTATATTGTAAGATAAAAAGTAACATAATAAAAAGTACTTACGTTTTCATACACATTTTTGTTTAAATTTTTTGAAAACACCTCTTCCATCTCTTTCAGCCATTTAATATTAGAAGTGTACACATTACTGAGCCCAGCTCCGGATTTTTTTGAGTCTTGAATTTTTTTATTTTCTTGTTGGTAGGTCGACCGTAAATTTTTTATTTTATTTTTGACTTCTTGTGTACCAAATCCCGTTATATTCATTTCTTGAACTATGGAATTATATGCTGCATCCCGTTTTTGCTTTATCTTGTATTCCGGAGATTGAAAGTTCCACAGACACTGGTGTAGTTTATATAACTGTATAAATTTAATAGTCGTTTCGAAGTCCCATTTCATTTTAGCAGACATGGTGTATTTTATTTAATTTGGAGTTGTTTTAAACAAAAAATATCTCAAGATCGCGCGCAGCGACGCGACGTGACGACAATCATGTGTGTGGCCGTGTGGCCGAGTGGCGAGCGAGACAGTACACGTTGACCTGCCGAGTGAGCGAGCGAGACAGTGCGGGGAAGCGGGAGGGTGGACACTCGGCCTAGTAAGTAGAACGGAAGCCGAGCTACACTGTCTCGCCGCTTCGTTCGGCCGAGCCGAGCGCTCGGCTCGGCGCTAAGTGTTTATACGCACCGAGTACTCGGCCGAAGGCACTGTCTCGCCCGTTTGCTCGGTACGTGTGATCAAGGCATAACTTAAGTCAACGCGTAGCCAGCATATTACCGGCCTGCATTCTAACTCACATTAAAATTGTTCGAAAAGCTTGACATATTTGTACGAACAGCTCGACGCGCGCTACTATCCAGGCAATATAACGCTGTAGGTAACAGCGTTATAAAAACAGAATTTTAACACAATAACGATATTACTTAAATACTAAGCTCGCAAGTGGCAGGATAACATACGGCGGCGGGGTTGGGCGTAACCCGCGTAACAGTAGCAATAACTCACGCACGTCAACGCGTAGCGCAGTCTCGCACCTGCGGCGTATCGCGAGGAAATGTGAACCACTTGACCCCGTTATTACTGCACAAATGATAACATAACATAACATCAAGCCCGTATTTTCTCAAAAACGTTACCTACGCAATGCGTAATACGCGTACTTTTCACCAGTTTAGGTGACGACTTGTAGCGTCCATAGCCCAATGGTTCGCGTCGATTCAATGTGATCGAAAGTGTTAAGCAACGACGGGCGCGGTCGGTTTGTGGATGGGTGACCGCTAGTGGCAAAATTTCATGGACGCTACCGTGCTTCTGAGGGCACGTTAACCCGTCGGTCCCGGCCTTATCGAAGACCTTCGGGTGGCTTGAGAACATTCGACACTGATTTGGCCACTAACCCCTCCACCAATCCGCATTGGAGCAGCGTGGCGGAGTATGCTCTAGACCTCCCGCAGCTGTGTCTGTGGGGAAGACCCGTGCCCGGCAGTGGGACGTCTATGGGGCGCAGCGAGGTGACGACCGGCGAGCCTATCCCTCTCACACCTCTGTCTACCCTCAGGATAAAATACATGCGTCGTTTTTTAATCACCCGATCCTTGTTCGTGTAGAAAGCACTTGCGGTGTAACCCGCACCGCTCGACCCCGTTACCTTCCATGCATTGGGGGAATGCGTTCCGCGCAATTCATTCCGGGAAAACTAGGGCAGTTGTCTTCGTTATGACTATAAAGCTTGACATTAAATGCATTCAGGAATACTTAATACGGCTAAGTACGCCTAGTTGTAACCAACATAGTTATTTATGTGCGGTTACCTTTAAAGTGCGGATATATGCTGTTTTCAAATTCGACGCCAAAAGGGTGTTACTCAAATGGCTGCTTTCCTCTATGGTTTTTCTGTAGCCAATGTGGTTGCAATGTTACGAGTATCATGTATTTGACAGGCCCGTTGGCGCAATCGGTAGTGACCCTGTCTGTTGCGCCAGGGGTCGTGGATTCAAATCCCACTCAGGACAAATATTCGTGTGACGAACACTTGTATTTGTTCTGTGTCTGGATGTTAATATGTATTATCTATTTATGTATGTATTTAAAAATATCTGTGTATGTATATCAGTCTCTGACACCCATATTACAGGCTCGCGCCTACTTTGGGGTCCGATGACCGTGTGTGAGAATGTCCAAATATTTATTATAATATTATTATTACCTATTATCATGACTCGCCCGCTGTTGACACCAAATTTGAATTTAAACAGTCATGTACATTATAATCTCATCGTAGCATATATAAAATGTATAAAATAACTAAATAACTCATCCAAATATCTCCATTATTTATGTCGAATAGACAAATACGAAACGTTATGCGACACATTTTGCAGGCAAGTTGTTGAGAGCCCTCCAAATCTCAAGTTTTCTGTTTGACGTGTTCGCGAGTTATTAACGAATTCCACTTCACATGAATTCCGCTTCACACGTGTAATACCTAATGCTTCCCGAACTTTCTTTGCGCTAAATCTTATAAAATTGGTACATCGGGAGATTAGTATCTAGTACCTACTAGTGGTATTATTTATGTATAGTTAATTACTGTAAGAGAATTGACAAAGTTATAAACACGAGACTTTGACATGTGCTTACTAGTAAGTAAGAGTTTGGTTAAAAATAAATATTACATGTACAGGCTACATGTCCCGTTCGCGATTATGTCCAAGACTTAAAGTGTCACCTTAATTTTTAAAAGGACTTTGGAACTTTGACTAAAAAAGCAGTGTACATAACTTTAGTATAAGAAATAAGGATAAATTGATTGTACCTAGCTCTAGACTAAGTTAAGTATCAAAATCTTTTACGGGGAACTGTGTTCGCTTCTACAATAAAATACCCGGAAATATTTCTTGTCTCTCAGAGAATAAATTTAAGTCTTAAACAAACCTTCGGTTATTTTCAGCGTCAGCGGTGAAATGGGTAGGTACCTAGGTACTTGTCAGTTATAAAATCAATTCCAAATAAATTCGTCCAATCCATACAATGGCACGTGACCGCGTAACCGTGAAACTGTGGCTACGTGTTTGGCACAAGTTCCCGACGAGTTGTACCTCTATCTTAGCTGTTGCCACCTTAAAATTTCTATTGTTCACTCCATAATAATTCTAATGACATCGTAAATAAGGTTTAGAGTGAACGCATGAATCCGCAAGGTGGTTTCAGTTGAAAGCGCGGTCGGAAAATCAGAACGTATTCGGGAGGGGTCGTGTCCTGCAATTGTTCTCCTGGTCCGATGCACGTTCCGTTTCGCCCAACACAATCCGCAAGGCTTTGGAAAAGACAGGGTGTTCTGTTGAATGATAGTGGTGAAGTTTAGCGTGCAACGGATTTTGGCTAGCCAAATCGTATTTTGCCACTCGTTTAATGGATGTGACATTTGTAACTGTTTTTCTCTATTTATTAGTCAAAGTCAAATAATTTATTTCGCTATGAGGTGATTAGACATGCTTAACGAAAGTCTAGGTAACTACAAACTAATTAAAGAATAGAGATACAAATATAATGCTATTCTAAACTGATCAATAAAAGGCAAAGGATTAGCTATTGATCATTGAATGAATAGCTAATCCTACACAGGTGCCTTTTTTTTTTTTTATGTATACAGGATAGCAAACGAGCTTGCAGCACCACCCATCCGCTGCCACCCATGACAACTGTGACTGACTTTGAACAAGACTCAATTAGGGACTGGGATGGTTAGTCCAATTAGTTGAGAAAGTTAATTAGAACATTAGTTGGTCAGTTCGTTAGTAGGTATGAGGACTAGGGACTGTTAGTGATAGTTAGTGATAGTTAGTGCTAGTTAGTGATAGATAGTGATAGTTAGTGATTAGTTAGTCCTGTTAGTTGGTGTTAGTAATAGTCCAGTTAGTACTTGTTAGTAGGAGTCTCGTTCTAAGTCAGTCACAGATGTGTTGCTACCCTTGAGGACTAAGATGGTCGCCTCTAAAGAAGTGTAACCGGAATCCACACCTTTCCAACCGGACCACAATTGCTTTAAAAACAATTATTACACGGCAGAAATGGTACTAGGTACCGTGGCGGGCGGTGGTACTGCCCCGGGCGAACTCTATATGGAACCAATTAGCTTTCATATAAAACCTATTTGGTTCCCTATAGGCTCTACTCAAGGCTAGGCTTAATTACTCACTAGGCTTAATTACTCTGTGTCGTCTTAAAATAAGCTGCATTTAGATTCTATAGATTTTACTGCTTACATACAGCAGTAAAATCTATAGAAAATACCAATAGACCAATTAATAACGTAGATAGATACTAGTCTCCAATCAGGATTTCTTTGTTTAAATTTTTGACCAATATCTTAACTAACGAAGGTTTTCTTACGTCATATTTTTCTGTGTTTTGGAGTTTAAATGTAACCGAAAATACTGTACCGAATAACGAGTAAATATAATAATTATAAATATACTTCAGAATATTAAAATTGCTTAGTTAGAATAATTTTCATGATTTATAGAATAGATGCTGAAAATTAGTAAAGCTTGTTTGTTAATAGAACTATCTTAAGTTAGTTAACTCCGCTTAATCAAGTCAGTTATACAACTCGGCTCGGTACGTAGAACCCGCCTATCTGTTAATATGTTGAGTGACAGTTAAACTGCGCTTGAATTTCCGACGTTTTCCGGATAAATTGAAGCAGAGCAAGTGTATCGGTCGTCAGTTTGGCAGCGCCGGCGGGAGGCTGGGGAAAAATATCGCGTCAGGGAGCGCCTGTCGAGTACAGGTACGTGCCTCAGACGGCGGCGGCACACACTGCGCGCGACGATGATGAGCAAGTTTTCCTCTCAACTTTTTCCCAAAGTTACCTTTGACGATGGAAGACCAACCTACTCGGAGACGTTTAGTCGATGTTCGCAAAATAAGCATTATTCAGTCCTTCGATGATACTCAAGCGTTGTTTACTGGTCGTTATTGATATTTAAATAAATAAAACAAGACGTGCGGCGAATGAGCACGCGCAAGCGCAGTCGACCGCGGCCTGATGCGGCGAGTTGTGCCGTACTGGTAGTGCGAGCGCGGAGGTTTCGTGGTGTGGCAGTGTAAATAAAGTAATAAATATATAAATTAATATACGATGGAATTTTGGATGTGCCACATAGCTAAATTGAGGCAGAGCAAGTGTGTCGCTATCATTTGGAAATGCGAAACGATTTGGTTTTAACGAACGCAAAGAAACCAATTTTAATGACAAAAACTACCCAAAATTTCCTAAGACATTTTTGTTTGCTTTACTTAAATGAAAATAACCTGGACAGACTTAAGATGGTCTCCAAAAAAAACTCATCTCAAGTTATTCATATTCAAGTCCATTGACAATTTAATAATAATAAATTAAATAAACACTCCACACTCACCCGCGGCGAGGTGGGCCTACACCTGTGGGTTGCGGGTGACGGACACACAGAAAACACGATTTAATATCCATGACCGAGTACAAATAATAATTAGGTTTCACAATTTATTTCTTCACCAATCAATTTCATTATTATTTCTTTGTGGAGGTAACAGATGCTCGTCATTCCTTACAGCCGTGTATCTTAAACACCGTGGCACCGGTCCGAGCTGTCTGACAAGCGAGTTTTTCACTCGCTGCAGCTTCATAACATATTTCACACCACCTGCCGCCGCCACGGCTTTGTCTGCTGGAAGCCAGCTTCCAGCTTATCTTGAGCAGCAGCTACGGTTACCATCTGACCGGATAAATCCAGATTTTACCGGGTTTTAAATTCCTTCCGAGTTTTATTTGAGACCGGATTCAAGACGCCTGAACTTATGAAACAGTGTTTGTGTAGTAATAAATTAACAAAACCTAATAATTAAAACAAACGGACAGCAAAATAAATAAATCGTTATACCGATATCCCAAACTGTTATATTTTATAATAAAAAAATATAAACCTTTACAGGTAACCGTTTTCATTTTTTTTAAACTAACTCACGTTAAAAAACGCTTTAAATCTTTCATGATTTCAACTATGAAGCTTTAAAGGTGTAATAAAAATCATGGTAAACGACCGAAGAAAAGATTTTCACATGGTATTTTTCAAATCGAAACAAATTCGTTCGAGCTGAACGTTTGGGTCTCGCTCAAAACTCCTAAGCGAGTTCGATCTCCGGCTGGGGCAGTTTGTGTCCTTTCTTTGCAGATAAATATTTTTATTCGAGTCTTGCCAATAAGTTGCAGTGTTTTTATTTGTGTCAGCTGCAAGTGATGCAACCAGCATTACCGAAAATACTGGTAAGGGAGTCTATGTGTGCAAGTAGGTATGCGCTTAAAAAGATGAAACATTAACACAAAAAATTAACAATTTTCTTCCCACAAAGAATTACTGGGTGACGTCTACTGTGATTGGCCACAATCAATTCTCGTCCGGATATATTTGCGAAGGGGAGAATGGGGCAAAAAATTAATGATGGAAAATCGGGACAGATAAGGGAAAGTGATCAGTCTCCGGCCACTGGGGAGATACGGGCTAGTATATTGATAGGCGCACAGCTCCGGAATAAGGGCGGCTACACGGTAAGTAGCGAAATTAAGAATTTAATGCTATGAATTTTTGATTCTAGCCTAGCCTTTCACTAGAAAACTTTTAGATGACTACAACGGTTTCAGAGTGAAAGCGAAATTCAAGTAGCCCAATTCTGTACACGAAATTTTTGTGGGTTGGCAGGATTCTCTGCCAAAACCAGGTTATGGTTATAGCAGGTGTTTGGACTTACGTGTGGCTGAGAAATCTATCTGTTGATTAGGTGTATTCGTACGTCGATATTAACCGGGATGTGAATTTGAAAGAAACCGAAAACGACCGGGATTAACGTGCAAAGTAAATGTTGCCAATAATGGTCACCCATCCACAAATCGACGGCGCCCGTCGTTGCTTAACTCTCTCGATCGACGCGAGCCATTGCGCTATGGACGCTACAGCAACAGCAGTGGTACACTTGAACACTATCAATCGGTTGATAATGCAAGCCGCACGACTTGATACGCTTCAATACATATTTATAAGCGATTTTATAAATAGTTCTACCGCCTTGATAAACAAGGACGTCGCCGTTCCTTTGTCGTCGCAATTAATTCGCCTTCTATCATCCGCCTCCACCGCCCACTTGTTTTTCGTTCGGAACAGTTTTATCACAGTCTCGGTCGGAATTGGGTAATTAATTCATATTTCGATGTTATCTGTCATCATATTTCGGCCAGCTAACAGGGCCGATCTCCGTAAACTCATCAGTTCATCAGGATCCCCCAACCTACACAGGGTAAATTAAATAAGTTACTTCGGTTTCAAATGTTATAATGCAATAGGTAGGATTAAAGTTGTCGTGTCGGGTGCTTGTTTTGATTTCTTCTCTAGTTAAAAATTTTACCGACATAGCCCTGAAAGCTAGCAAGCTGAAGTGGCAATAGGCGCGCCACATCTGCCGGAGGACTGACAATCGATGGAATAAAAGACTGCTCGAGTGGAAACAGCGAATAGGCAAACGTACCTCCTGCTAAGTGGCGCGACGATCTGCGCAAGCGGCGGGGAGCAAGTGGATTAGGAGAGCCGAAGATCGGGCTCTGTGGCGTGCCTTGGGAGAGGCCTATACCCAACAGTGTACTAGTGTGGGCTGAAGAGAGAGAGAGAGAGAGAGAGAGATTTTTTTAATTTGTTGTTCTTATTCATTTCAACAAAGTACTAACGGCTAATGATACCAACCAACTAAAGGCCGCGCAGCCAAGCTCTACACTCCACTCCTTGCATTGCGGACTCTGAAAAACACTCTTGGAACGGAAGATGGGCGCAAGATTAATTGTGACGTCACACCGCCGGAAGCGGGGTGGGGACGCAGACCGGACTTCCGGCTTGCCACGGCGGTAGGGAGAGCCGTAATGTACTGAGGGTTTGCAGGGAGATTTTATAATCATTATTTGGATGTTTAGTTGCGAGCTGGAATTGCAAACTATGTTGACCTCTTCTGATGTTATATTGAGCTGACTGACTGACGAACAACGAGTGCCGGACTCAACTCTCGAGCAGATATTTTTTCCGGATTTAAGATAGCGAACGAATATGCAGCACCAATGACGACCAACACACCCGTTACTGATAATCCTACTTCCTACTAATAATAAAAATGTGCAAGTATGTAAGTTTGAATGTTTGCATGTTTGTTACTGAATCTGCAACAAGTCTACAACTACAAAACGGATTTGGATGAAACTTGATAGGATGTGATGATGCGACTTAGCACAGGTTTATGCTCCATTTTTTTCCGCTCCGCCTCCCATATCCAAGAGAATCCTTTTCATCACCCTTTTACTATTGAAAATTTTAGCTGATTATTAACTATTAAGTGATTAAAAACATTCATAATACGATTTCAAGTAGATAATTGTAACCGTTTTATCTTTACAGAGGAACCCACATTTCAATATTTAATACATAAATATCTACATCAAACCAATTTGAACATCTTGTTAACCCTCTCAGTCGACCCTCCGAAGGTTTTTAAAAGCCCTTTCTCGAATTCATCAGCAACTTCCGCGAACAACTTGAAAGTTACCCGCCAAGTGCTGACAGATGACTTTCCTAACGGTAAATAATTATCTTCCATTCGTCGATGTACCAACAAAACTCATAAAAGCCGCTGCGTGCTCTCTAGGTACTTTAAAATTACATACAGGCGGCTAAGTTTTAGAACTCATCCGGTGGAGGAATGAGGGATCCTTACGCTCCTTATTTGTGACTGGAAGAGACATGAGCGTAGAATTAAATGAGGTACCTATCTAGATAGCTAATTATAGATAGACCAATCGATATAATGTAATGTAAAAATAGATAACAAATAATAGATAGATATGTTATTTGCGCTCTAGAAGTGTCACACTAAACCTGGTAAACTTTGCGCACATTTTGCTTAGTTTTGCGTCGGTACGTCGGATTATGGGATTCTAATATGAACGAAGTGTGCTATTTACGAACTATTTTTTACATGGAAAATCGATGGATACGTCGCACGTGTTATTTAGTAATCTGTGACACTGCTGTCCGTATACAGCCAGCAGTGGCCTTGCGTTGCGAATACCGCTATTGCATCCCCGCTTTGTCCAGCTGGTGTAAACAACACTTACTATTGGACGACTAAGCATAATTTTGCATCGCACTACGGTTCCTAATAAAACGCATGTAACATTAATTCAAATTGCAGCTCATATTTTGAGTATTGCCCACAGTCCTCAGTAGTCCACCGGGTGGACCTCGGGTTTTTTTTTTCCGTTAGAATGTATAACGAAGTGTTGCAATCTTCTATTGTAATACTGTTATAATGTAAACAATCTGTAATTTATTTTTATTTTAAACGTTTATACAGGAATTATAAATGTCATTAACATTTTTAACTTAAGGACATTTTTAAATAACTAAGAAACAGAGAAGAGAAATAACATTGATGGAATTTATTACCTAATTAAGTATTAATTAAGGATTGTGACATTTTTTTAATTGACGTATTTGACATTTGACATTGTATTCAATTTATAGCTTTATTTTTATTTTATGTTTTGTATGTTCGACTATTCTATTTACATTTTTTTTTTGTATCTATGACTAATGTTGTATCCATGACTATGACTAATGTATCTATGACTAATGTTTGTGAACGCCTCGGCTTACCGCTGTAAGTTTGCAGACCTGTTTAATATATAAATAAATAAAATAAAATAAAACTTCTCTCTTTGTTCAATCAATCGCGTACTATTTTAGATTCAATTTTTCTCATTCCAGCATAAACCTTACTCCATGGCTGGTTTCGTACCTACTTGGCGCTCACGTAGGCGAAGTTTACACCGGGTGAGACAAAAGACATACAGTACATACATAGTGTATATTAACACGGATGTTTCTGCACAAAAACTATGATTCATATAGGATACCACGACTTGTGTTCTAAAGAACTAATAGATATGATGCCTACGTCACCGTTCTACCATCGCACCACCACCGAAGATGAATTCAGAAGATTTATGGCAAATCCTAGTAAAAGCATGGTTCCTTTTTAGTGCCCGGTGTTTCGTAATAGGCTGCACGAGACGTATAACATTTACCAAAGTCTGCATATAAACACTAGAGCTGTACAAGCCTAGGATTTTTATCATCCTGAAATAATTCCAAAGAAAGCCATCGGATGGATTAAAAACGCAATATCGCGGTGAAAGGACGGATCTCTTTCAGTTACCGGAGCTGGGGGCAGCTTACTTACTAAGCCCTTAACACCGGCTTGAAGCTTCACTGTAAACTACGCGTATTCCGTTTAAAATGAACAACCTCCAGTGGTAGGTATGTCCCTACCTTTTTTTTCGTTTTATGAGTGGGAAACCTTTTAAAGGACATCGTAGGAGCGACGCCGGGTTATGTGGGATTTCCAACCACTAAAACCTCCTCGGTGTCCTTCCTCGGCGCTTGTGGAGGGTTCCGGGATATCTGATTAATATCCATACACAGAAAAAACGTGTTCGTCACACGAATATTTGTCCTGAGTGGGATTCGAACCCACGACCCCTGGCGCAACATGCAGGGTCACTACCGATTGCGCCAACGGGCCCGTCAAAAAGATGAGTTTGCCTAGAGGATGATGACGTATTATTGCTGTATAAACAACATTATTACACGGCAGAAATGGTACTTAGTTAGTAGCTTGGTTGTTACGAACGCGGCCGAACTATAAATATGAAACGATACAGGTGTAAAATTATGCAGTTTTCATACGTTGTAATCTATAAATTTAAAAGTTCTTAAAGGCTTAAAAGCTCCTAAAAAGACTATTAAACTTTTTATTTTTAATCCCAAAACGTAGGTTTGTAATAAAACGAACGAGGAGCATTTCCAGACAACAAAAGTCACGGATATAAGTACGAGTAGTACGATACAAATTTGAATACTTTTCCTGTAACAATCCCATTGCGGTTCACGGCCGGAGTTGAAATTATTCTTTAATGTTACAATAAACATGAGCGGAGGTATTTTAAAGGCGAACTTTCGCGAACTAGTATAAAAGTGCGCGGTAAATTGAAAAACATTCCATAAAAAGGAGATACCGGGGGCTCTCGCGATTTCCATTTATATGGGCTAAGTTAGCTAGAACGCCGCACAAATAACTTAAGCCGCGGAGAACCTGCTAATGCATACATTATCCTGGCTAGCTGTGCGATTGACGATTAAACGTAGAGATTTTACTTACTCCGGGTTGATGTTTTAGGCCAAGAATCTCATCCAACCCAATCAACCATTTTGAATTCATTTATTTATTACGAGCATGAACGCTTCTTTAATAAGTTGTCACAATATTCTTAAATGTGTGTAAAGGGCAGTAAAGGCTGTCATAACGCAGCTTGCCAGTTTTTTATGGATATATGTACCTTCAAGATAGCAATCGAGTAGGTATGCACCATCCATCAAATCTTGGATAAATTTTGAACCAGACTCAAAAAGGTACTGGGAAAGTATGCAAATTTAAATTAGGTACTAGAAACATTAGTCTGTCAGTTCGAAATTAGGTAAGCAGTTCAATTTATGGCAATTAATTAGTCCAGCCAGAGGCTCCAGAAAGGACTAATCCGCAATCATTCCTTTTCAATTGCAAAACAGTGATTTAATTTTGTATCATTTTACTTAAAAAATGTTATTTTTCGTTATTTTTCGAGCAATCGCGGTTCGTACCACCAGCAGTGAAATTTGTTAAAGGCATTATTAATACGCATTTATTAGCTTGTATGTATGTACGTATGTAACGGAATCTTTGAACGTCAATTCAAAACTTTGGATTAATTTGAAACTTTGGACACATATCAAGGACCGATCGATTAATTAAAAAAAAACTACGTTTAAGTTCGGCTGACTACAAAAGCGTGTTCTTTAGTTTTTTTTATTTTCTGTAAGCGTGACGCCAGTATTACCCTCTACCGAACTATGGTAGGTAGTACTAGATCAACAAGTCCTCAACATTTCACCATTATACCGTGATCCTGTACCCTTGACGGTTCAGGCACCATGCAGCAGTCAAGTCGAGTCATGCTTAGGTAGACATAACAAAGCGCAGATTACCGATACGATAATTAAACGGCGCTTCAAAATTGATTTTCAATACATACGATTTATCCAGTCAAAATGACATCCGAAATAATCCGTTAGCCGCTGAATTACATAACGCAAGTGGCTCGACGAGAAATTGCATCGCAGTCCGTCCGCAGCTCGAAATTCAATTTTGCTTCGACTTGCTCGGATAACTCTTTGTTAACTTTTGTGAAAGTTATTGGACTCGCCTTCCATTATTGCAATTCTTTTATTAGGTAGGGACTCTTACACGGCTAAGCCACTTCGATACGATTAAAAACTGTTCAGTATAAACTACAATTGAAGTAGAAATAACTCTTTTGAAATAAGTTGCTTTGAGACCCGATCCTGGGGGCGGCGTAGCGAAATTTAATGCAATTATTGAGTTAAAGATATTTAAAAAATACTTTTCTAAAATTAAATATATCTTTACACCCAGCTCAGTTGAAACATCCGCACTTGTTAGTGATCATTGAAACTCAGCAGGTACCTACATGTATGAATACTTAAGTTCATAGAAAAATTACATCATTTGCAAACTAGGATATTCTAGTTATTTTAGGTATCTCTATATTATCTGTAGGGTGTTATTTTGAAATTGCTATCCAATGCGACTATGAAAAAATATTTTAACCCGAGCAACAGGGATCAAAGCACCTACAACACGTCGCCGATACTTATTATGTACCTACACTGTGATTGCTGTGCGACCCTGCAGCGCGAACATCCATCCAAAGGTTTTGACTATCTGCGAGGTGGCGTTTTGCTCTAGCACGGACTCCTTACTCTATGGTTCTAGCCAGTGTCACGTGACGCGTACGACCAGCGAGCACGAGCGTCGCG
Source organism: Carterocephalus palaemon (assembly GCA_944567765.1). Classification (NCBI taxonomy): domain Eukaryota; kingdom Metazoa; phylum Arthropoda; class Insecta; order Lepidoptera; family Hesperiidae; genus Carterocephalus; species Carterocephalus palaemon. The sequence goes on along the minus strand of OX155643.1, from coordinate 2,540,801 downwards.
TGACACACGCGAGCGTAGATAGTCTGTGTTCCATCGCGCGATAGTGGCCAGCTACGCGCCTTCGACGAATGCGCATTTTGCGAAACTTTGCCGAAGTGGGTAACGAAGAACAGTAAATCTGCACGCAATAGGTGGTAACAATGGCCTAGTAAGTATTTTTGTTCGCACGCTCTCGGTCTGCGTATTTGATATTTAAAAAATCTATACTTATAGCCTTCGATCAATAATGTAAGTATAGCATGTAAAGTAGAGATTGTCAAGAGTTCGAATCCCACTCGCACGGATAAGCATCATATTATAACAAAGTACATATTTAAAAGGTCGAGTAAAATTTATTTAATTTGCTATGACTACAACTACCTACCTATTGTTTATCTTACTTATCCCAACTATAGCGTCATGCGGGGAAACTTTAAGATCACATAATTCAAAGACTAAACGTAAACAATGAAACTTGACAAAAAAAAAAAAGGTAAAATTAAGCACCCAACTATGTCGAAAGTGACATGTTATCTATGTCTTCTACCCTGATTCATGCGGTTTCAAAGGCCACAGGATCGGGATGAGTGGCACCAGTTTGAAGTCCAGATTGTCCTGATGGATGTATGTCCAAAGAACGTTTCTTTGTTGAATTAATCTCTTAGTCTAGTTAAGTGCGCTAGGTTAGTGACATCGTCGTTGCAGCAATGGCTCGCTCCGACAAAGCCTAGGATGACATGGTTACCTTCTGTGACCATGTCATGACTGCAAAGGAGGATGCCGAACGGGCCAGGGAACTCGCCGACCCAGCTCGGAGACGAAGGCGCCGCGGTGGGTACCGCGATGGGCGCCCCGGTGGGCGCCGCGGTGGGCGCCGTGGTGGGCGCCGCGGTGGGCGCACATAGCCCCACCGCATTGTCCCTGTAGCTCGGGACCAGAATACGAGCTACGGTATCCCCTGCCTGTCGTAAGAGGCGACTAAAAGGGGGTTTCGGGGTTACGGGCGGCTAGAGTGGGAGCTCAAACCGCCCACCCAGTAGCCCCGAGCAGGACGACGGTATGTGTGGCCGCATACCGTCGTATCAAGGGCAGATCAGGGATGGGGCAGCACCTCCCAAGCAGAGCCCAAATGAAGGGCACCGCGCTAAGAGGACTCCGGTTGCGTTCCATTGGAGATCCCGGAGTCCTCCACATAGCGCCGAGGAAGGCCACCGGGGGGGTTTTAGTGCGGTAAAAATCCCACATAACCCGGTGTTGCTCCCACGGCACCGGGTACCTTTTGAAGGTTTCCCCCTCGACAACAAAAAAAAAAAAAAAAAAGGTTAGTGACATCGTAAGAAGATACGGCGGAATAAAGACGTAAAGTGCCTGCATTTTTCACTAAACCCGTGACTGCTCTGAAACCTTACATTAGTATGCTGCCCATCACAAAACAATAACACCGCATCTGCATTGGACTAAGTTTGGGACTAAGTTTGAGTCAAGTCACTTAGCCTTAGGTTATAGTGAAACTCAATTCCCAACTATCTAAGCTTCCTTAAGTCCTTCAGTTAACAGTAGGAAGTAGAAACTTGAAGCTAAATATTGTTTTGATAAAAATAAAGATGTCGGACATTGACTTAGTTATAAAGTCAATCATGTAGGAATCAGAAAAATGTTGTTACAATTCATTTAGGTAATCACATCTAGTGTTACCCTTTCTCAACCATTTTGAGAAATCAAATTGTCGCTGGGAATGAAATGAGTGAAAAATCGAGTTATAATAATTGCTAATCAAATCAAGAGATATATTCTTTTACTTGTACATATTTCAAACATGGTGATGATGATGACAAAACATTTTTTTAATTTAGTTGATTTTATGTACATAACATCACGCCTGTATTTCCCCAATGGGGTAGGCAGTGTTTAGTGTTGTTTTCACCAGTTATGTTTAGGTCCCATGTGGTCCCAATATTTCATGCCTATTGCCATACACTGGGCTCAAGCTGCTAGCGGGCATTTCAAGTTAGATAAAGCCAATAGTTAGGCCCGTAAAAGTAATAGTATAACCCGGGATAGAACCTCTCTAGCTTAACAGTGGCGGTTACGACCACCACACTATCGGTTATATTTTTCTCTTCTTTATCCGCAAACAATATTCAAGCGCACGGTATTTTTAGAATTCATTTCACAAACTAGCTGTATTTCTACCACCGTGATTTTCCCTTTTTCAAATTTCCTTTCACCCAGCTTTACCAACATCACAGACTTAGTTCCTCTACATTCAGCATATTTCTAGCAAACAATATAAACACATGACGCGCTATTTATATGCTACTTACACCAAAAATACTTATCTATATTGATATCCACAGATAATCTTACTTATCCTATAGCCAAAATCGTAAATATCTAGTCTTCTGAGTATTTTCATATAAATGGACAGTTCAAATTTCGCGAAAGCATCCTCTCGCAGTAATGTAGCGCTGTCCACGAAGCTGGATTCCTCCGCTGCAATCCCGACATAACTCCCCTAACTGATTCCAGAGAACTACCGTCATCTGTATTGCGTATCGCTATTTGAGTTATTTTGCAATATCGAACTTCTTCAATTGGATCCTCAACGGTATTAGGATCGTAACGCAGAATTTGAAATGTTTCAGCAAGAAGCTAACCTCCACTAAGCTATAACGATGATTGCCAAAACGTGATAACGTGGCATTATCTGACTGTGTTATTATATTAAATTTTTTAAAATTCTTCTCCGCAAACAAGCGTAATACCTATCGTATGTTGTTTCTGCAAGAACGAAAAATGAAAAGAAAAAAAAACGGCTTTCCATGACCTTGGGCATGGCGCATTGGCGACGAGTTGGTCTAGTCTAGACTCTAGAACTATCTCTCTCAGCCTGATGGAGTATGCTCTAAACTCTAGCTAGAGCATAACCCACCAAGCTGCTTCAATGTATCCACATTGATGGGGAGGGGTTAGTTGCTAGCCCTGTGTCCTTTGTTCTCAAGCCACTTCCATGTCCTCTACAAGGCTTAACGATTGACTTAGCATTGAAAGCAACCGGGATTGACGATTTGGGCAGTCGGGAACCACCCATGAAATTGCCAACAGCGGTCTCTGATCGGAATAGCAACCGTGACCGCCCTGTCATGGGCACAGCGTTGGTACGTTATGGTAACATAGATCCCGGAGCCCCTCACAAGCGCTGAGGAAGGCTACCAAGGGGGTTTTAGTGGGTGGAAACCAGAGAGCTGGTCCATCCATGTAAGTAATTTCATCAGTGTCTAATAACTGTCCTACATTATGACTGCGACTGTTAATTACACCGCTAAGCAGTGCCATTGCAATTAAAGCGCAAACTGCGCCTCGAGCGCTTTTGACTCGTAGCCGCTTCAGTAGTTGAGGCAAGTTACGAGACATAATGCATTGCCTCGTGTCATGCTAACTATCCCCTACAGCTTAATGCAGTCATTAGACGCCGATCTAGCTGAATTTGGTTGACTTTGCTTATCAATAAGGAGAAATTTAAACATCGATAATGTACTGAGGTAACTAGTTAAGTAATACCATAGACGAAAGAATAAAGATAATACAAAATAGTTGATCGTTTATTACTCTGTAACATCAACTTTGTGAACCAGCTGAATGTAATGACGATTAATATGCATATTACAAATATGTACCATAATAATATAATGAACATAAATCAATTTGAATCTGTAGTTTTAGCAATTTATATAGCTATGATGAGAACTAGAAATTGTCTTTGGATTACAATAATCGAGAACCGTACTTAAGAACTTACTGCATATCAGGCTGAATCAGGCCTACTATTTCGAACAGTAACAAACAGTTTTCTGTTCTGATTATATACTATTCAAAAATTTGTAACTAGTCAAAAATTACGTACTTATCATAGTTACATATTAAAGACAAATATTTATAGACGAGAAATATGTAAATAGACCAAGAGCTTGCTTGTTAGTTGTTACTACGGCTGAGCTGGAAATGCGATTTATTTATGCTTTGCCCCAGGCGATGCAAGCTGTTTAAAAGATATTTTCATTGTTTTGTATGACTTATGTTGAAACAAGAAGTCGGAGTAGGAATTGGATTTTGTAGCGTCAAAATTGTTTTGTACTTACCAAATATCATCGTACAGAAATAAATATGAAGAGATTGTGATACAGATGTATATCACAATTTCAAGACATCATGAAGCGATTGTGATAATTATACCCTTTATTCCATCATTAGACCTGAGTTGGAGCGGACACACAAAAAACAACACAATTTTACACTCATGACCCAGGATTCGTAGGAGTCACTAACTTCAGCGCCACGGAGTTGTAAATAATTACTTTCTAAAACATCTACATACATTATCTTACAATAATGAGCCATAACCTCTTGTATGTTAACTGCATGTAAGCACTGAGTTAAATAACCATGTAAGTATGTATAAATAGGTGGTTAAAAGTCTGTCTATGACAATTTATGGCCATCTGTGGATCCCATTACAGAAGAACTTTTTGAGACCTAGGTTTAGAAAAACCTTTTTTTTTAAATCTATTAAATTAATGTTATAATTAACACATAATATTTCTTTAATTTCTTACATCACTTAAACTTGACTTTGAATTGCATTGTAACTGTTGTAAGAGAAAGAATATAGGTCACGTACAAATTTGTAAAGTTACTTGGACGTTGGTTCTTTTTTTTTTGACTTAAAAAGTAAAGAATATATCAATATGAGTAAATAAAATTAAATATTACTTACTCTTCCATGGTTAGTCTAGTTGAAATTACTAAAACACACAAAGTTCTGCACAAACACAAGCGCAAATCCGCGGCAATCGCTGACTGAACTGGTCACAGATTTATAATAATGTATATCAACAAATCTCTCGCGCGTCTATGGTACAAATTCTTTTTTTGTACCATAGACGCGCTAAATTTAGAGGGAGAAACAGTTCATTCTAAGTGCTCAGTGATTCTAAGTAGATCTATAAAGACGTCAAAATAAGCTCAAAATTTCAAGGTGATCGTAATAATACCTAATTTGTTTGTAAAGAAAAGTAGTGTGTATAAATAAATAAAGATAAATTGATTGTACCTAGCTCTAGACTAAGTAAAGTTCGTTCTGTAATCTGAGAAGTTAAGTATCAAAATCATTTATGGGGAACTGTGTTCGTTCTACAATAAAATACCTGAAAATATTACTTGACTCTCATAAAATAAATGACTACTGATAGAACGCACCGGTGACCACCAGCGCTGTGCCCATGACAGGCTCGTCTCGGACGACACATCCAAAGACCTCGAAGCCCATCTACAACGTTATGCAGCCACACACAACGTCATCATTCCCGAACTCACTGGATGGACTCTTGCCGTCCGTGAGCCCAGAAGCCCCCTTTTACTCGCCTCTTACGACACTACTACTTACCGTAGCACTATTCTGGTCCCGAGCTACCTACCACTGGGACTTTCAAGATAAAAGACTCAACCTTGCCCGGCCTGAGGATAGAACCCAAGACTTCTAACAATCACGCTTGCGACCACTAGACCAACGAAGTATACAATATAATGATATAAATATAGTTTCCATCTAAGCCATTATTTACAGCGATAGCCAGTCTCGACAAAATGCGATTTATTCACAGAGTGCGCCCCGAGCGGCGCTGATGAGTGCTGTGCCGCTTCCGTGCCAGTAGTTTGAGTTGCCAGCCAGTGCGCGTTATGTATTGTCTTGAATCACGAATCTTGTAGACGACTATAAAGATCTATGCACAGGTTGTCTATAGAAAATTATAATAGGTATTATGAGCGTGATAGAGTCATAATGATACGCCTTTTCGAGACACCCTTGTAGATTTACTAACATCATTCCATCCCTTTCATTGGCCCACTGTCACAGATTACTAAATAGTAACTTCGTAATCACTGTTGGCGAACGATTTGGAGAACTGTAAGGCATGCAGGTTTTCTCACGAGTATTTTCCTACACGGTTACAAAACCTTACTACAAGTAACGTAGAATTGTTGTGCGTACATTCGTCGAATCCTCTGGAATGAGAGTTTCAGCCACTGGGCTATATCTCCTCTTACCCCTGCCATGAAACAGTGTTCATTCGCGTCTGCGTCACTGACCAACATGCATCGAAGTCACCAAGAAAAAACAAAATCATAACTACTTATTCTTTTGTAAAGTGAAGTATTAATGCTCATAACGAAGGAATTTTATATTTTACCATAATATTGTCATTCGTCACATCATGTCTGCTAAATTATTTTTCAATAAAGCGCCATCTGTACCATGTGTTCTGAACGATTCCAAACCCAACACTTCACCAATCCTACCAAAACACAATGTGATTTAGTTCAATATAGTTAAGATAGATGGCGCGCTTGACATTAAATAGAAATGTGCGGGGAAACAGAAGAGGACCGTATTTTATTATGAAGACCGTATCAAATCAGATGTGAAATTTAAATTATCATCGAATTATCACAACGAGGAAGATAATAATCCCGTCCCGCATCATCATAAATTAAATAAGCTGACAATTAGTTAATTATGAAGACAATCTAAATTATTCCGTGGCGGTTCCGGGATTATATTTTTTTGTTATTATAGTGGGTTGATTATGAATAGAAAAGAAGAAATTAAAATCTATTTGAAGCCCAACTACATTATATTAGTATTAAATGATGATTTACCTACTATCATTTCTTTTTTCACTTTTATGCTTTTTTCTACCTCTTTGACTACCTACCGAATTTTATTTTGGTAGTTAAAGTATTGAATAGCTAAACTACGCTAACTATTATCATATATATATATTTTATGGAAGGCGGTTTTCCATTACCCGGCCCGGCACCGGCCCGGCACCGGCATGGCCGTCCACCGGCACCGGCACCGGGGCTTCGTTTTTCCACTGCGCCGGTTGTCGATGCCGGTGAGTGGTACAGTACTGTCACGGACTTCAGCACGACGACACGTAAAGTACAACGCGTTTTACCAGGCTGTTTTTACAAAATGGTATCGTCAAGCCGTCGATTAAATTTGTTATATCTTTTACATCTACGACGCCGACACCGACGAAGAGACTTCAAATTTTGGATTCATCCAATACTAAAAGTCAGATACCTAGAGAAGGAACATATTATCCTTATTTGAAAAGTTGAAAATGGACCCCAAAAAATTTCGCTCCTCGTCCCCCTACCTACCCGCCCCGCGCTTTCACACACGCACACGGCTTATAACACACATGCAGTTTTGCCGGGCCGGCATGACTGGGAAGCTTGCTGCCCCGGCGACGGCGACGGCGCCGGCGGGACTCAACGCCGGGCCGGCGCCGGTGCCGGTAGGTGTAAAAGCAAGCCATACATTTTTATACATTTTTGCTTCCCCGGCACCGGCACGGCGCCGGCGCCGGCGTCGGTGCCGGTGCCGGGCCGGGTAGTGGAAAACCGCCCTATTATAGAAGATAACAAACGAGCATTCAGCACCACCCAACTGCTGCCGGCCATGACAACTGAGACAGACTCTGAACAAGACTCATAATAAAGGGAGTGAACCCTCTGTTCCTTCGTTTGCTTGATCTAAAAAAAAATTGGCAGATATCAGGAAGCTCTAGTGGATATTGGGGCTAAAAACTTGTTAGATTTCCTTTTTTCAACAGCACAGTAAAACAAAGCTATTTCACCACATGGCGCTCAAATTATAAATGGTTATACCACGGACTTCCGACCTACAAGGTATTATTACCTACACCTTCAACCGGTGAATCAACGTGATCGCAAAAGTGTGCGATTAGTCACTATCTCTGTGACTCTGTATGACATCATCTGATTCATTATTTTGGCGTAATCTGTTTCCACGGTACAAGCAGTCGTACATAGACGTCCCATTGCTTGGCACGGGTCACCCACGCAGACAAATCTGCAGGAGATCTAAAGCATACTCGACCACGCTGCTCCAATCTGGATTGGTGGAGGGATTAGTGGCAAACCTAGCGTCAAATATATATGTAGCGTCCATAGCCCAATGGCTCTCGTCGATCCAATGTGATCGAAAGAGTTAAGCAACGACGGGCGCGGTCGATTTGCGGATGGGTGACCGCTAGTGGCAAAATTTCATGGACGCTACCGTGCTTCGGAGGGCACGTAAAGCCGTCGGTCCCGGTTGTTTTCAATGGTGGAAACAATCGTTAAGCCTTGTCGAAGACCTTCGGGTGGCTTAAGAACATTCGACACCGGGATGGTCATAGACCCCTCCACCAACCCGCATTGGAGCAGCGTGGTGGAGTATGCTCTAGACCTCACGCAGCTGTGTCTGTGGGGGAGACCTGTCTACAGCAATGGGGCGTCTATGGGTCGCAGCAGCAGACTTACAAAATAGTCGAAACATCTCATTCGCCATAGTCCTGAGAAAAAGAAAACATCATAAATCTTCAAACCAGCCCCAAAGATGCCTTACCTAGATATTAATTTAAGTGGCTCGTTCATCAAATCGCATCATTAGACCCAATCCAAGAGTCACTTATCTCGGCCGGCGGAGTGTGTCCGGTTACAGTCATTGGTCCCACAATTGACTTTCAGCTCTATCAAGACACGCGACACTGTCTGTCTGTACGTTAATGCCCGAATTAGCAAGATTTTGCCAATCAATTTAAGTTGTTTTATTAGGTCTCCCGGGTACGGGACCTTTCGTTATTAGTTTATCCTTTTAATCCGGTGAATCATCTGTTTAAGAAGCTTTCAAGAAAAACTCTATTTCATGTTTGGCACCTTGGCCACAGAATACTTAACAGTTACCTTGGGCATTAACTTTCTCCTTACTTCCACCTCATTTCAATGGGGGTAGTCTGTTGACTCTGGCTACACTCTTCTTTACCTGAATATGGCTCATAACATAACCATCACGCCTGAATTTCCCCGAAGGAGTTGGCAGAGGTGTGTATACATTCACTTTTCCCTAGTTAAGTTTTTATTTGTCCTGTGTGACAGATGCTGACTATTTCCATTACATAGCTCTTCCTTGATATGTACCTTATATCAGAGATCCCAAACATCAAAACAGACGCAATACCAGGCACCGAGTTGCCGAACAAGTCTACTTTGTATTGCTCTGCGCTTTAGTTAATAAAAGGCTAAATATTTCAGCCAGATTTGTAAAACTTTTATTTTAGTACATATCTTGATCGAAACCACATAACAGAAACAGGATTAAAACAGAATAAAAAATGTATGACCCATGATGAGAGCTTGGATGTCATATTTATTTTATAACAATTTTTTGTTTAGTTCTTGTTTTAATTTACTGAATATTTACTGGAAATATTACTTGTCTCTCAGAGATAAAAAACTTAATTAGAACGGTAACTGGTACGGACTTATCGGCAGTGTCGGAACAATGAATAATTGAGTAATCGTAACATCACTCGATAAGGAATCCAAACATCTCCAGACAGAAAACATAGAGATATTAACAAAACAAAACCAACCCTGCGGTTACTATGCCGATGCATTATTCAATTAGGCTGATAACACTTAAGGAGATTACCGCTAATAAAATTGTAATGTCTTGTTTCCGAGACGAACGCGTGGGCATACTCGACACCAACCGCCCCACCAACCAACCAACTGCTCGTACTTACCTCCTTCTAAATTGCTCCCAACTGTTACGTATATAACATTAGACATAACAATAGTTTCGTTTACACCTAGTAATATTATATAGTCTAGGTCACTCGGTGAAGATGCAGCTTTCAAATGGTGAAAGAATTTTTGAAATCAGTCCAGTAATTTTTGTGTGAAAACAAATGTTTCCTCTTTAATAATATTAGTATAGAAGTATAGATAACATGATGTATTTCCCTGGTATGGTGGACAGAAGTGTGTTGGACGTTCAAATTTCACAAGTTATATTACCTTATCTTTACTTTAGAGAAAAACCTAATATTACTTTTCCCGATCCGGTAATCGAGTCCAGGAATTCCAGTTCCGTCGTTACAGTAATCTTCTCACCGATCTTCAAGAACATAGACGTCCCATGGACAAATCTGCGAGAGGTCTATTTATTTATTTTTTAATTTTTTTTATCAATTCAATTTTCAAATAACAAGTTTGCAATGGCCACAAGCACAACAGACAGACTTGCCCAATAGAAAACTTAAATTGAGAAACAGTAACTTAAAGCGGGTATTCAAAAGAAAAACCTATTGCGGTTAGCGCGTGCGGCCGTGGGTGCAGCAAGAGGGCTGCCATCTCTAAAACCTGCCCCCCAGGACCGGAGGCGTAAGTTCCCCGGATTTTGGAGCTTTCGGCCCGGACATTTCAATACTTTTTTCAACCACTTACAACTTCATTAAAATATATTTTACTCCATACTCGATAAAAAAACAACTTTAATTTTAAGCCTCTTTTGCATGAAATAGTATGTTTAATCGTTCTTGTGACGTCAATTGAGTAATTTTGCTTTATTTTTTTCCCTTAGGTATTAAATAAAAGATAAACAAACCCAATATTAGTTATTCAGTTAATAAAATTAAATGAAAACATGTTTAACTTTTTATTTTTTCGTACAATTAAGAATATTTTCTTTAGTTTTAAAAGAACTAGTGGTTTTTTATGTTTAGTTCCTACTTCAGTGAGTCTATAGGTATGTACCTATTATTTAGATGCTAAGAAGATTGTTTTTTAATAATAAATAATGTTGAATTTATAAATTATAAACCTTGTTTATTTAATAAAACACAAGCCTGATAATTTTAAAAGACTTGTCTTTATTTACATTACAAGAATAGTCCTACCCCGAATGACTAAAACCACGTATAAAGTGATATGTCTACATTGAAGTACTTTTTATATCCATGGGTGACGATTTCAGGATGTTTAACGTATTGATTTAAAAATAGTAACATAATCCTACATTTTCATAAAACATTTTATAACACATTTGCTCGTAAAGGGCCCCCTTATTTCACCAATTTCAATATCGTAATGTATCTAATTACCGCACTTGTGCGTTTTAAATTACATTACAGCACTTGTGCGGTAATGTAATGTAAAACGCACGGGTTTTTTTTTAATAAGGTAAAACGCACGGTCTAACAAGATGCTCCGTCTAAAACGAACGGTACTTTTTTCAATCTTAGCAAAGAGTTTTTATGTCAAAAAGTGGTCAACATTTTATGAATAAAATTAACTTTGGGAGATAAAATATAAAAAATAAATATTTAATTCTTTAATTTAATTAATTTTGACAATAAATTAAAATAATTTATCTGTACCAAAAACAAAAAAATATCAATTTACTTTAATAATAATATTGGCATTTTTTGTGATTTTGCCTTAAAAAAAAGCTCTGATGCGCGCGCATTGCTAATTTGTGTACAAGTAAAAATTATTTAAATTATAAAATGAAAACTGTAATTCGAATTTGCTGTAAATGGCTGAGAAAAAAATCAAATAATTCACTCAATCATCGAAAATAACGATGCATAATCATAAGAACAATATTGATCAGTGAAATCGTACGATATGACTGTTCTGTCGTGGTTCTGTGGTGTTCCGCGCGCTTTTTCTTTTCGCTGTAGTGTTTTTATTTGAAAATGTCGTCAAGTATTGATGAATTTATCAATTTATTTCCTCGCAAATATGTTATAAAACGTCGTATGACACGCGTGCGCTTTGATAATTACAGCCTCTGCTTTCTTGTAGCCCTCGCCTACGGCTCGGGCTAGCAATATCGCCTCGGCTGTAATTTTCAACTTACCGCACTTGTATCATAATGTACTATTATTTAAATTCTATATCAGACACTGTTTTTTTGTTTCCTGCGTATAAAAAGGTAACATAGACATGACTGACATACTTCTATTTTATTATCGGCGTAGAAACGGTCATCTATCAGTTTTTAAAAGAAAACGTAAAAAAATAAAATATGTGTAAATAGCATTATAAAGCTCTTAAAACTGTTAAAATATTGTAGAAAGAAAATATTTATTATTTGTCATAGAATTATTTCTAGGGCGTGTTGAACACAAATTACGCTCTCCTGAAAACCTCGGTTTTTGACTTGACCATATGTACGTAGGGACCGTCGATTTATGTATTTGCGAACACATGCCATGCTTAAACCTAACCCATAGTTTTTATTTAGGTACATAAATTATCTGGGATCTGATCGAAAACCCGGACTTTTATTTTAGTCCGGGTTTCACCCGGACTAAAATTAAAACCCCGCCCGGACGCTCCCCGGACGCCCTCCAAACCACAGAACAGATAAAGGATCCTCCTTTATCTGTTCTGTGCTCCAAACTATGACAAATCCGGGGAAACCCGGACCGATGGCAGCCCTAAGCAAGGGGAATGCACGCACCCCTTATCAGCGCAGTGGATTTCCCATTAACTAACTACCACCTATTCTATACACGAGCCACCTCTCTACATGCTATAAATCAATTAAGGATTTTAAGATGTAAAAGATAACACTTCTCAGTCAAAGCTTATATAAGCTGCCGAAATTTTAACCTTTCACTCTATAACTATTATAATAACCTCAACAATTTTAAAAGCAAGTTCTTTGAAGTACTTCCAAAATCAGTGAGGATATATTCAATTTACATTTAGAGGGAGAGCGGATAGCTAATCTAAGTCGCGAAATGGATGACACATTTAACACGTAATTCAGACAATGAGCCGAAACCTTCAACCCGTCGCTGCAGGCTGCCCATAAAATGTTTAGCGCCGCATGACATGAAAAGTTCGCCTGACATGAGGAGACATGGGATTCATTACATTAACAACTTTGTCATGTAATAGGTACATTTTGTTTTAAAGTTATTCAAATAGGTTTTATTTTAAAAAATGTAAAGGAATTGAGACCTGATTTTTGCTTAGTATTAGTATTAGTGACATTAAATTTAGAATTTAAGAAATGTTTAATCCTCTCAGTAAAGATAGTCTCATCATTACCTATTATATAAATAACATCAAATTTTGTTTAGGAAAATGACAAATTATATATGTGTAGGTATGTGTCTTGCCATATAACGCTATTTTAGGAATTCAGTAAACTAACAAATCTTCATATTTTTTGATACTTATCGCACAACCGCGACTATTAATTTGTTAGGGAGAACCTACGCATGCGCCCGAATTACCGGCCGCCCCTAGCGAAACGCAATTACACGTTTGTCTTTCAATTTGGATGGACGAAACGAATTCCGCGTCCGATCCCACAGGATCTGTTGAACGGTTAAGTGTTGGAGTTTAATAAACTGTTTAATTAAGACGAAGTCAGATCGGGAGGGAGCAGTGTCGTGCGCGCGCGCGTCCCGACACCATGCTAGTAGCCGCGCTCGTCCTGCTCGCGAGTGTCACTGTCAAAGCGAGGCCTTTCAACGTGACCCACCTGATAGTTCCCGAAGTCGTCCCGCCCGGCCAGGAGAATGTCGAGATCGAGTGCAGATACGACGCGAACTTCACGCTGCTCAGCTGGTTCAGAGGGCCCACGGAGTTTTTCCGGTATAAGCCCGGAGCCGCTCCTAGCACCCGCTCCTTCCCCATCCTCGGGGTCGGGAGGATCGAGCTGATCGCGTGCGGCCCGACCGCCTGCCGACTCAAGCTCGGGGGATTGACCGACGAAGCCACCGGCTTGTACAGGTGCGACATCGAGCGTGACATCCCGCCGTATAAGTTCGAAACTCGTTCAGCGTTCATGGCGGTCCACGGGCACGAGCACAGGCGGCCATTGCTCCAGGGGCTGGCGGAGGAGTTCGGCGACGGTGACGAGATGCAGGCCTACTGCCGCGGCGCGCCAGACGCCGAGCTGCGCTGGTACATCAACGGCCGCGAAATCGAGGACCTGAGGGGTTCACCAGCTTTCAAACGGACCAGTTCCAGACTCATTTTCGTCGGAGTACCGCCGACGGTTACAGTGCAGTGTGCCGAGTTTAAATACGGGAAGTTATCCGGTTCAAACCAAGAGAAAGCGCGATGGAAGGACCTGACCAATAGCCATAAAGACGAAACGGCGCAAGAGCAACGTAGTGCATCGAATGTATTGTGTACTCCTCTACCTGTTTTGTGTATTTTGTTTTTTATGTATAGCTGTATTTATTAAAAGTAGAAGAATTAAAAGAATTTATTAAAAGAAGAAAAGAATTTATTAAAAGCAGAAAAAAACAAACAACATAAAAATCATTATTTATTTCAATCAACTTCAAATTTGAAAAACAATTCGATAGTCCTTATTGTTTTCTACGTACGTTTTATTTTACAACAATGAATTTAATAGAACAGGTAGATATCATCCAATGTTTCTGATACATTATGTAATACATAATTATCACCTATATTTTAGTTCTAATGTGTGTTATCATAAAATCTCTACCAAAAAACTTCATTTGGCCTCTATCATGACCTCTGTGGAGAACGAGTGAAGGATTATAGATGGATTCCATGGATGGACGAATATGATGATCTGATAGCAGGCTCACAAACTCACAAGTCACAAGTCACTACCACAACAAAACAATATTTATTTCGACGTTCATATTCCCATAATCTGTTACATAATCATAAAAACTAAAATACGTCCTGAGGACCATCAAACTGTGGTGTTATAAATCTACGGGTTGCGGTTTGATAACATATCTACTTATGTAACTATCCCCAAAGGTCCTTTGGGGATAGTTTAGTTTTAGATCCTTTGGCAAAGGATCTAGAAACATTTTTTTTATTTTTTATTTATATAGGTTTTGATTTTGTCCCGCTACTCACCAGCCAGGTCTGCAGTTCCGTGGTGGGGTATAATAGGAGAGGCGTTGGACAAGTTTTCAGCTTGCCTCAAATACCTACCGAAAAATTGGTGCCAGCTCTCCGGCTATAAGGTCCAACGAAAAACAAGTACTTACATAGTAAATTAGCACCTAATTTAAAATTGAACCAAAAATAAAATGGTAATGTATATTGGCTATTTATAGCGACATTTATTAATTTATTACATAGATGATTATTATCTACATAAATTATTTTTAGTGAAATGAAACGCTATAGCAAAGCATAAAAAGATTTTAAAAGAAAGTAATATAGTCCACAAACTAGCTAGAGATAATATGTATATATAGTCTGCCACGCACAAACTAGGTAAGTACTAGGCATACAGAATACTGTATGTACCTGTAACTAATAAAATAATAATAACTAAGTATTAAATGTGGTGCAATCTGCAAGGAAGCTACGACACTAATATAGTTTAACCTAAGCAATGCAATAAGCTGATATTTGATTCTTGTTATTAAATTACTCAATATTTTGTATTGTTCAACTTAACATAGTTCTACACAGAATTCGGTGAATCATTTGACTTGACTTGACTTATGTTGACTTCTTTCTCTTTGCACACCTTTGCGCAACTCTCGGCGCAAGAAAATTGCACCATAAAATAGACATGACATAATGTTGCCAGATTTTACCCTTTAATCGTAGGAGAATATTTTCTATCACTATTTTTATTCAGTCCTACTTATATCTAATCTATCTTTTTGAATCAACTTTTCAGGAGTTATTGAATCTGGTTTTATATCTATTTTACTGTTACATTACTGTAACTGTTACATATTTGTTTTTGAATATTAAGGTTTATCGTTTATTGGACATTGCAAATTTTGTGACTAGCAATACTAAACTCAAGATGGCGATGGAAATGGTGGTATAAATTTTATAGACTGACAGTGACATCACAATCGCGCATTGCATTGCGCCAAGCGGATTCTTGTGTGCATGATACACGTTTAAACATGCTAAAAAGTTTTCCTGAAATTTTAGTTTTATGTTATATTTGGTGCCCAAATTGTTCTATAAGAACTGATATATTGAACTGTTCTCCGTCTTGATCAAGTGAGAAGCGTAGTGAAATAAATAGTGAATACATATAGTAATTTTAGTTCTATCGTAAGTTTAGTATTAACATCGTTCGAAAATCATCATCCATCATGCCTAAAGGAAAGAAAAAAGGAAAATACGGTGAGTATTAGACGTTTTTAGTGTTGTAAAAGCGTTCGTGGTAAGATTGGAAAAGGGCATTACACCTGAAATCTGTCAAAGTACGAGATCACGCTGCGACCTTGTGGTCGCAGTCTCGGTGGGTTGTAATGACAGTCCACGTATATTCTCACGAATATACTCGAATACAATCACCTTGAAGCACCATATGTTTGTTGGAACGAGCTTTTACCGAGTCATGACATGACTTCCTGGGTTCACACTGGCGTAGCGTGTGTCTTGCCGCGATACTTTTTCAACATTGTAATTTTCCATCGGATTGTTTTTTTTTCTGATATAAAGAGAGCACACTTCAAGACAACTAGAACAGTTAATATAAATTCCAACATTATTTTGACTATATAGAAAGTCTATACAGAGAAGAAAATGCTTGACCTAACAATAAATAATTATTATGTAATATTGTGTTATGTACATCAATAATACATTAATGCTTGATGATAAATGAAGAATGAAGAATTTTTTTTAAATTTTCTTTTGTTTATGAACATTGTAGAAAATATTTCACAATCTCGCTTGTCACATAAATGCTAATGTCGAGTGAACATAGAGGCAATTAAATATCATTATTCATAACCAACAACAGGTGAAATATTTGTTTAATTTTAACCTAACTTGGCCATACCAATAATTCAGTGTTACATGTTATGTTATTAATAACATAATAAGAAAGATCTAAGCTATTAGAAGTGTTATTTCTAGTACATGATTAATTTGCTTTACTCATTAATAGATAATAACAGCGACTATTTGTATGCCATTCTGTGGCTAAATACATAGGCACATCCTATCCAATTTGTACATAATGAGAAATATTAATGTATTCAATTCACAATATTCACATGTGGCTGTGCTGTATAATATATAAAATTTATAATTCAAGTTCATATACATTGTCCTTATGAAAGGCACATTGTTTTTGTTAAGAAAGTGAAACAGTCCTTTGTCACATGCCCTTTGCAGACAAAGCTGCTAGTTACAAACAAAAGATATTCTGAATACAACCATTCAAAGGATGCATCCTTTGAATAGTATGAAAGTGGTTTGTATTCACAAATATGAGAGATTTTAAGTAAATAGCTTGCTTGTAAATGGAAAAATCATCCAATTATTCTAAGTGACCTATTAATTAATAAATAATAATAATAATAAATAAACCTATTAATTACCTTTAAAATAATTGTTTTTTAAGTAATCAGAAACACTAGTTAGTCTGAAATAAACTCTTTCTTTTTCTAATACAGATTTTTCTTCTCTCCATTTAACGACAACTTTCTATAAAGTCAAAACATACACAGTCCTTGAGTGTGGTTATAAAGAGTTTACACTGTATATAAAAAAATACAAAGACATGTATTTGTGTCCATACAAAGACATAGGTACACTAGCTTTTACCCGCAGCTCCGCCCGCGTGGGAAAAGGGTATTAACAATGCCATCTATTAACAACATCCGGAACAAAATATCTAGAAAATAACAAAACATCGATATCTTCCCATGGGGATGTTTTACCGCGGTAAAAAGTAGCCTACGTCACTCTCCACCCTCCTCACTATCTCCACACACAAAAACCATACCATATAATAGCTTCGTTGCGACGTGAAAGCCGGACAAACAAACAAACACACTTTCCCATTTATAATATTAGTATGGATTTAGGTACATTATTACATAATTGTACCTTGGCCGTGGCTGTACCCATGAAAATACCAAATTGTGTGCTTGCGGCAAGATAAAACCACATCCATCTATTCAACACAGAGTGCATTTTTATATTAATGCCACATGACTCCCTTATTTATGCAATGCAAGAGTTATGTATATTGTGAAATTTATGTAGAAACAACCACATACAGTTTTGCTAGAATGATTTTATTTTTTGTATTTGTAGAGCACAGAAGAACGGAGCAGGCCTACTCATCAGATGAAGATGCTGGCATCGACATGACCATAGACAACTGTTCAGAGATATCTGGCCAGTCTGACCTAAAAAGCAACAATGAAGATGCAGGTAACAAAATGGCTTTAATACTGGCTGCACTTGACTTTACTCAAGAAACCCATATGATACACATTGTGGACTGAAGAAGGGTTTGTGATGTTGATGTGTTGAAAATACGCAGTCAACTCACATGGCGAATGTCAGTTACAGTCTTATTATATAACAACGTACAACATGTACCACGCTCATCCACCCAACAGCATTTCCAGGTTCACTACTGGAGGTAGGCTCCTCCTAAACATCACCACTCTGACCTATCCATAGTATCATTTGTAGTGTATGCGCCGAGTCAGTCACGCGCTAGCGGTGAGCCAGTACGGACGTGGGCCAGACGCATTACCTACTTCACCTATTGAGTGATCAAAGGCGTGTTTAATTTATTATAATGGACACCCAAACACTACACCATTTACAACATTAAAATAAACAGGTCAAATGTTAAATGCACAGTAAACAAATTTAGTTTCTTAACAATTGCAATTGCTAAACAAAGCACACTTGGTTGCTTGAAGGTCATGCTTTAAGTACACAGGAAGAATACTTACACACAAAGTTTATCATACTCTTACTTGTTTTCATATTTTCTTGAAAAACTTAAGACTGCAGACTGCAACCGCAATCGACACTGCGCTATTTAATAGTCTGTGACTTCGGCTAGCGACTAGCGGCTGCGGTCGACCGCAGTCTTATCTGCGGTTTCGGTCGACTCTAGTCCAGGCGCGGCGACAATCCGCAAATTATTCCGGTATTTGGATTAGATGTATGGTCTGGATGACCAGCAAACGTAATTAATATATTTTCGGCATATGCCGAAAACGATGTCAATTTTGTATGGGTGAACTGCGGTTCGCGACACCAAGCAGTTTGTCAGTCTGCTGCGGTCGCTGCGCGCCGTGCTGCAGACCGCAATGTCGCCGCGCTCCAATTTTCATAATGATAATGAGCTCTATTTTTGAATCGCTCGCCGCCCGACGAGCGAAATATTATGAGTGATCTCAGGAGCAATTCCGTATTCTTGACTCACTAGAATGCAACGAAAACGTATAAAACACTCGACTGGCGCGCCGAACAAAAGACTTATTGTACGGTATTGTTTCTATTTAAGGCTAAAATGTCGCAGTCGAGCGTTAAAGTCATGCGAGCGATTCAAAAGTGGAGCTTGATATTAGAAACCAGTAATCGGTTACAATTTGCGGTCTGCGGTCAGCCTCGAATTGGTTCGAGGCGAGCTTGTATATTAACTTTCTTCAATGTCAATTCAGCAGCGGTAGGAATTTCAGTGTTTGCTGATTACTCATTTCATAATACAAGATAAGCCAAAATTAATTGGGCACTAAACGTGTGTCGCTTATCAGTATATAACCTTCATTACATTGTATAAAATTGCTTAACAGCATTTTGGTTTAAATACCAAGTGATCTAAAGTGTAGGATAACAATTACTGAGTTATGTTTGCAAGAAGTGTTTGTTCACTGGAGCTACATTTAGTTTAGCAGTGGAGCAGCGTGATGGAACACGCTCTAGGCCTTTTCAGTTGACTTGTACCATGTGTAAACTTGTCCCACTAACGTTTATTCAACCTTGCCAAGAGGGATTCATCACACACAAAGCAAAATTGGCCAAGTTTTTACTAGGTTTCTCACAGGACGAGGAGGATAAGATGCAGCATAATATGATGAGAATCCTTATGCTCCATGGTAGCCAACTGCAGGTTGGGTGACTCCCCTTCCATTGGTTTTAACTGAGGGTGAGGTGAACCTCAGCCTTGCAGATTGATTCCTGATAGTAAACAAGCGACTTATATGATCGTTGATGCGTCCCTGATTATGAAGATCTCTCGAAAAATAAACGTGTCTTAAGTTCATGACCCATTTCGTTGAACTTGAAACCTTTGAATTTCATAATGTACTTGTACGAACGAATATGATGGATCGATAATAGAACGTGCATACGTAAGCAGTGGAACACGCCAACCCAAGTGATCGTGCGACCTTCCCGCGTATCATAGGTACTACATATTACGTGAAATACAATAATATAAAACATAGTGTATTCATATTATAATACATAACAATATGTTACAACATACATGATTATTGAAGATGATGAATTTAGCTTTATATGAACAAATATATGCATACTGCCCATTGGCGTTGCATTTAAGTAAGTCTGTCTTGCTTACTTTAAAACGCGGTTAATTCCATTCATGAACAAAAAATATTGTTTTGCAGAAAACAGGTTTTGCTTGTATGTATATGAAAGCAAATACACCGTTTTATATCTAAGATTATACTACTGTACTGTACTCTTGAAGTTTTCCTGTATTAGCAGCCGTTTAAATTAGTATCAGTATTTCTGGATACTACATTTATTCAGTGGCAGTCAGCCATTACTGAATTTGGTAATAACTTGTTACCTCGGTCTAGGAAATCATAAGAAACGAGCACTGTAACCCAAGAATCCCTATTTTTCTTACAACAAACGGGCTATTTTGGGACCGAGCTAAAGGGGCAATATAGGCAACCCGTTGACGGTGACCTGTAAGTCCTGTGACCAAAATCAATGATTCGGGTCCTCTCTCTTGTCCAGATTGATTATATACGATGTAGATTGCTAACAATCCGCTGTTATGGTTTGTCGCTATATTTATAAAGGTCTCATTGCTCTGTGGCTTTTTCAGAATATTTTTTTGTGAATTGAATTTTGTTGCTGTGTCAATTTGATATTCGCGTGCCATATTATTTTATATTGCATAAATTAATGAGTGCAATTGGATGATGAGTACCTACTAATCAAAAAAATTGTGAGCCGTCACGGGACGCCTGGCAGATGTGAAACACAATTATTTTGTACAAGTAATATGCACAAAAGTACAGATTATGACAGGAACTAAAACATATAAGAGAAAAAAAAAATTATTATATTTAATAATAAAATTATTTCCGACCGTCATTTGTCGGAACTGTATAGTATACGTATATATTCCATATTCGCCACGCTCGCCCCGCTAAAAATTTGTTTTGCCCTCCGCCTAAAGATGTTTCACATCAATAAATAAATGTTTTCAGATAACGATGTGCAAGAGAAGCTGGAAGAGAAGGTCCTCGAGATGATAGACGCGCTGAGCGCTCGCGCGAGCGCCGCGCGGGCTGGCGCGCTGTCGGCGCTGCGCGGCGCGCTGCAGCGGCGCTGGCTGGGCGGCGTGCTGGCGGCGCACCGCGCCTCGCTCGCCGACCACGTCGCGCGGGCGGTGCGCCGCGGGAAGGACGCGGAGAGGCGCGCCGCCAGCGCCGTCGCGCCCATCCTCGCGTTGCAGGTATTTTAAGAGAAGGTCCTCGAGATGATAGACGCGCTGAGCGCTCGCGCGAGCGCCGCGCGGGCTGGCGCGCTGTCGGCGCTGCGCGGCGCGCTGCAGCGGCGCTGGCTGGGCGGCGTGCTGGCGGCGCACCGCGCCTCGCTCGCCGACCACGTCGCGCGGGCGGTGCGCCGCGGGAAGGACGCGGAGAGGCGCGCCGCCAGCGCCGTCGCGCCCATCCTCGCGTTGCAGGTATTTTAAGAGAAGGTCCTCGAGATGATAGACGCGCTGAGCGCTCGCGCGAGCGCCGCGCGGGCTGGCGCGCTGTCGGCGCTGCGCGGCGCGCTGCAGCGGCGCTGGCTGGGCGGCGTGCTGGCGGCGCACCGCGCCTCGCTCGCCGACCACGTCGCGCGGGCGGTGCGCCGCGGGAAGGACGCGGAGAGGCGCGCCGCCAGCGCCGTCGCGCCCATCCTCGCGTTGCAGGTATTTTAAGAGAAGGTCCTCGAGATGATAGACGCGCTGAGCGCTCGCGCGAGCGCCGCGCGGGCTGGCGCGCTGTCGGCGCTGCGCGGCGCGCTGCAGCGGCGCTGGCTGGGCGGCGTGCTGGCGGCGCACCGCGCCTCGCTCGCCGACCACGTCGCGCGGGCGGTGCGCCGCGGGAAGGACGCGGAGAGGCGCGCCGCCAGCGCCGTCGCGCCCATCCTCGCGTTGCAGGTATTTTAAGAGAAGGTCCTCGAGATGATAGACGCGCTGAGCGCTCGCGCGAGCGCCGCGCGGGCTGGCGCGCTGTCGGCGCTGCGCGGCGCGCTGCAGCGGCGCTGGCTGGGCGGCGTGCTGGCGGCGCACCGCGCCTCGCTCGCCGACCACGTCGCGCGGGCGGTGCGCCGCGGGAAGGACGCGGAGAGGCGCGCCGCCAGCGCCGTCGCGCCCATCCTCGCGTTGCAGGTATTTTAAGAGAAGGTCCTCGAGATGATAGACGCGCTGAGCGCTCGCGCGAGCGCCGCGCGGGCTGGCGCGCTGTCGGCGCTGCGCGGCGCGCTGCAGCGGCGCTGGCTGGGCGGCGTGCTGGCGGCGCACCGCGCCTCGCTCGCCGACCACGTCGCGCGGGCGGTGCGCCGCGGGAAGGACGCGGAGAGGCGCGCCGCCAGCGCCGTCGCGCCCATCCTCGCGTTGCAGGTATTTTAAGAGAAGGTCCTCGAGATGATAGACGCGCTGAGCGCTCGCGCGAGCGCCGCGCGGGCTGGCGCGCTGTCGGCGCTGCGCGGCGCGCTGCAGCGGCGCTGGCTGGGCGGCGTGCTGGCGGCGCACCGCGCCTCGCTCGCCGACCACGTCGCGCGGGCGGTGCGCCGCGGGAAGGACGCGGAGAGGCGCGCCGCCAGCGCCGTCGCGCCCATCCTCGCGTTGCAGGTATTTTAAGAGAAGGTCCTCGAGATGATAGACGCGCTGAGCGCTCGCGCGAGCGCCGCGCGGGCTGGCGCGCTGTCGGCGCTGCGCGGCGCGCTGCAGCGGCGCTGGCTGGGCGGCGTGCTGGCGGCGCACCGCGCCTCGCTCGCCGACCACGTCGCGCGGGCGGTGCGCCGCGGGAAGGACGCGGAGAGGCGCGCCGCCAGCGCCGTCGCGCCCATCCTCGCGTTGCAGGTATTTTAAGAGAAGGTCCTCGAGATGATAGACGCGCTGAGCGCTCGCGCGAGCGCCGCGCGGGCTGGCGCGCTGTCGGCGCTGCGCGGCGCGCTGCAGCGGCGCTGGCTGGGCGGCGTGCTGGCGGCGCACCGCGCCTCGCTCGCCGACCACGTCGCGCGGGCGGTGCGCCGCGGGAAGGACGCGGAGAGGCGCGCCGCCAGCGCCGTCGCGCCCATCCTCGCGTTGCAGGTATTTTAAGAGAAGGTCCTCGAGATGATAGACGCGCTGAGCGCTCGCGCGAGCGCCGCGCGGGCTGGCGCGCTGTCGGCGCTGCGCGGCGCGCTGCAGCGGCGCTGGCTGGGCGGCGTGCTGGCGGCGCACCGCGCCTCGCTCGCCGACCACGTGGCGCGGGCGGTGCGCCGCGGGAAGGACGCGGAGAGGCGCGCCGCCAGCGCCGTCGCGCCCATCCTCGCGTTGCAGGTACTTTTTTTTTGTTTAAAAGCTTTTATTTAAAACTTCACTCGTATTGTATGTATGTATGTCATGGAATCTTGCAATCAATATTTCACCCACTTCCACTGAAGCTATCGAGCTGAAATTTGGCACACATATTGGGTTCCGATGACAATGCACCACGCTGCATACTCCATCACGATGCTCCAATGCGGATTGGTGGAGGGGTTAGTGGCCAAACCAGTGTCGAATGTTCTTAGGCCCCCGGAAGGTCTTCGACAAGGCATAACGATTGTTTCCACCTTCGAAAACAACCGGGATTGACGGCTTTACGTACCCTCCGAAGCACGGTAGCGTCCATGAAATTTTGCCACAAGCGGTTACCCATCCACAAACCGACCACGCCCGTCGTTGCTCGTTAACTCTTTCGATCACATTGAATCGACGCGAGCCACTGGGCTATGAACACAATAAAAAGATTAACGAAGGTAGGTACACATGCAATGTACAAAAAGTAAATATTGGTAACTTCCTACAGTTGCCTGCATATTTATATTCCCATACATCACAGTAAGGAGTTGATGATCATGGATATATCACACTTAGGAATCATTCATCATTTAGTGGTATCGGTATTTTACGAAACCCGTCCGTGTTTTTAGTTATGTCAATAAAAATGCTGCGTCAACGTTAGAACCATTCCCAATGCCAATAGACGAGGAGGGCGCGGAGGAATACTTTGGTACCGGTCTTTTACGTAACCCGTCCGTGTTTTTAGTTATGTCAGTAACAATGCTGCGTCAACGTTATTAATATTCCCAACTCTATTGATACTTCCAGATAGGCGAGGAGTTCGCGGAGGAGTACATGCGCGAGGTGCGGCCCGCGCTCGCCGCCGCCGCGCAGGACAGGACCGCGTCGCTCGACACGCGCAGCGAGGTACGCTATACGACGACGCAGCGAAGTAGATTCAGATTCAGATTCATTTATTTTTCATTATATTTCAGTATTTTTTATACTTTGTTTATTAAATCGATTAAGGTGTTTATGCACTTTTGTATATCAGTGCGGTCAACTTTTACATGATTTCCTAGCATAATTATTATGGTGGAATTTTCATTGTATGAACCACAAGCTATCCTATCTATTATATATTGGAATTTGGCACCAGGATAGCACATATTTGTAACATTTTGATTTAATAAGTTACTAAGTAAGCCTCCAAATCCTACCCCTAGTCCATCAGAGAAAACAAAAGTTTTCCTAGCCGTACGTTTACACCTAGTAATATTTATAGCCTATGTCACTCAGTGAAGATGCGGCTTTCGTCCGCAGATTTAGATCCAGTAGTTTTTGTGTGAAAACATTACAAACAAAACTTTCCTCTTCATAATATTAGTATAGAGTATAGAAGTATAGATAACAACGGGAGGACTTAATGCTTTAAGGAGAAATGTCTCGCAGGCAACCCGCAAGTAGTGCTACTTGCCAGTCTAGCGGGAAACCGCTGGATTCACAGGGCACAGAATCTGAACCTCGGGTTGCCTGGGAGAAATGCCTTAAAGCATTAAGTCCTCCTGTTGTTATCTATACTTCTATACTCTATACTAATATTATAAAGAGGAAAGTTTTGTTTGTAATGTTTTCACGCAAAAACTACTGGACCTGTTTTTAAAAATTCTTTCACCATTAGAAAGCCGCATCTTCACTGAGTGACATAGGCTATATAATAATTACGAGGTGTAAACGAAACTATTGTTATGTTTAATTCCACGCGAGTGAAGCTGCGGGCGTCCACTATCCTTTATAAGAATGTTTGGTAGTAAAACTTTATTATTTCGTAATATTATATCTTTCTAATTTTAATTCGAAAACATATAATTATGTATCATAAGCCTAATTGTCTCGGTCTTACAATCAACCACAGTAATGTATAATGAGTAATGTAACCGATAATAAAATACACACACCTTTTTGGTCTGTTCAAAACTATTAATTTATCAATGAAAACAGATATTAAATTTAAATATTTGTAGAAAATTATTATATGTGTATGTATCTACATGTACACATATATAAAGATATATGTATATATAGATGGAGCTAAAAAAGTTTTACTTCAGTCGTGTGGTCTAAAGCACTCTTTTTTTTAATACTGTAATTTAAAAAAAAAATGTTCTCATTGAATTGTCGTTGTCCAGGCGTGCGCGTCGCTGGCGGTGCTGTGCTACCTGCTGGAGGAGGACGTCAGCGAGATCCTGGACGTGCTGCGAATGTTCGAGACCATCTTCAGCGGCAGCTATCTCAAGGTGATCCATCCAAATACCTTCGATTCCCTAACACACCAATCAATATCAATATCAACGGTAATAAACCGTTCTATGGATGGCAAATGCGAAATAAAAGTATCCTAGTTATTGCTTGAAAATCTTAACAGAGAAAATATCCTTAGTTCATACAAACATTTGTATTCAGGCAGTTAAAAAGTTTGGAGTTTATTGATTTTGGTACCTGAGGTAATATTACAAACTGAAAGGCAAATAATAAGCTACTTATTAATCTCAGTAAAGGTATGAGTTATAGATATTAATATATTGTCTTAATTACTTGTAAGCTGTAATGTAATTAAGTAATGCAAAATTTGATCTAATTCATTAATATTCGGTTCAAAATAAATAAAACCCGACAAGCCTCTAACTAAATAAACAGTAGAAATATGAATGATTACATCATAGACACAGATCAACTATCGTGTCATAGAACCTTGAGTCAGGTGTGAGCAAACATTCCGTCCACTGTGACGACATTGCCAAAATAGATACGGCTAATTTATCACAAACAGACCAAGGTCGGGGAGGTCGATGGTCTGATAAGAACGCTTAACATTTGTGACGTCGCCTTAGAGGTGTGGATTCAATTAAGTTTGTTTAGTGAATTTTTAGTGGGCTTAGGTTTAAATGCCTACCAGAAATGCACATAAATTACTTCTAATAAATTCAAAATATCTACCAAAATGGATACTTTGCTCACCAAATTGTGTTTCTTGAAGTATTATAGAATTGAAGCAAATTTCCTTTTAATTGCATGCAATAAAAATATATCATCGCCTTTTAAGTTAATTTCAGACCAAATATTTTATATTAAAGCTAAATGGATGTTACCAATATTTTATTTTTTGACTTTCATTTTAGTAATCTTTGCTGAGGCAAAACAACTAACAGTTGATCGTTTTTTAATCCATACTAATATTATAAATGGGAAAGTGTGTTTGTTTGTTTGTCCGGCTTTCACGTCGCAACGAAGCTATTATATGGTATGGTTTTTGTGTGTGGAGATAGTGAGGAGGGTGGAGAGTGACGTAGGCTACTTTTTACCGTGGTAAAACATCCCCATGGAAAGATATCGATGTTTTGTTATTTGCTAGATATTTAGTACCGGATGTTGTTAATAGATGGCGTTAGTAAAATTCATTTGCAAGTTCTGAATTTCGCTAACAAATTATACACTATACAAATGTGTCATGTATGATAAACAACTCATTGTTAATTCCCTTTGACCACGCGGGCGGAGCCGCGGGTAAAAGCTAGTACTAAATAAAATATTGCTCACCCCAAACACAAATCAAGATCTTTGCGTCTTTGTTTTGGCTGTAATTAATTATTTTCTTTGTCAGAATCTTATTTGGTACTACTTTTTGTACTCGATAGTGGATAAAAAATCTTTTATACAAAATATTGGAAGCCTGTCACAGATGTCGACAAAACTGCGCTGTGCGGGGTTCCTTTTATTTGTGAAAATTAAAAAAAGTTCAACCTATACCTAACCTAATCTAACGTAATTTCGTGTCAGACAAGTCGGACCCTGTAACAAATGTCGACGGAACGCCGCTTCGCGGGGTCCCTGTTTTGCGTAAATAAACATAGACAAACCTGAACCTAACTTAACAAAATTTGGAGTCGATTGTGTAGTTTTTTCTTGGCGGGGGGCTTCGCGAGCCCCCCTTTTCATTCAGGATGTTAACAAACATATTTAACATGGTATGAATGATGTGTTATTAGATGTGTTGCGTGTGTCGACAGGGCGACGGCACGGTGAAGGTGTCCGGGGCGGCGGTGGAGGAGGGCGCGTGGCACGCGGCCGCGCTGGACGGCTGGGCGCTGCTGCTGGCCGCGCTGGAGGCGGGGCTCGCGCGCCAGCTGCTGCGCGACCAGCGGCCGGGCCTCGCGCGCCTCGCCGACCTGCTCGAGGCCTGCAGTCTCGAGGTACGTACCGACGGCACGGTGAAGGTGTCCGGGGCGGCGGTGGAGGAGGGCGCGTGGCACGCGGCCGCGCTGGACGGCTGGGCGCTGCTGCTGGCCGCGCTGGAGGCGGGGCTCGCGCGCCAGCTGCTGCGCGACCAGCGGCCGGGCCTCGCGCGCCTCGCCGACCTGCTCGAGGCCTGCAGTCTCGAGGTACGTACCGACGGCACGGTGAAGGTGTCCGGGGCGGCGGTGGAGGAGGGCGCGTGGCACGCGGCCGCGCTGGACGGCTGGGCGCTGCTGCTGGCCGCGCTGGAGGCGGGGCTCGCGCGCCAGCTGCTGCGCGACCAGCGGCCGGGCCTCGCGCGCCTCGCCGACCTGCTCGAGGCCTGCAGTCTCGAGGTACGTACCGACGGCACGGTGAAGGTGTCCGGGGCGGCGGTGGAGGAGGGCGCGTGGCACGCGGCCGCGCTGGACGGCTGGGCGCTGCTGCTGGCCGCGCTGGAGGCGGGGCTCGCGCGCCAGCTGCTGCGCGACCAGCGGCCGGGCCTCGCGCGCCTCGCCGACCTGCTCGAGGCCTGCAGTCTCGAGGTACGTACCGACGGCACGGTGAAGGTGTCCGGGGCGGCGGTGGAGGAGGGCGCGTGGCACGCGGCCGCGCTGGACGGCTGGGCGCTGCTGCTGGCCGCGCTGGAGGCGGGGCTCGCGCGCCAGCTGCTGCGCGACCAGCGGCCGGGCCTCGCGCGCCTCGCCGACCTGCTCGAGGCCTGCAGTCTCGAGGTACGTACCGACGGCACGGTGAAGGTGTCCGGGGCGGCGGTGGAGGAGGGCGCGTGGCACGCGGCCGCGCTGGACGGCTGGGCGCTGCTGCTGGCCGCGCTGGAGGCGGGGCTCGCGCGCCAGCTGCTGCGCGACCAGCGGCCGGGCCTCGCGCGCCTCGCCGACCTGCTCGAGGCCTGCAGTCTCGAGGTACGTACCGACGGCACGGTGAAGGTGTCCGGGGCGGCGGTGGAGGAGGGCGCGTGGCACGCGGCCGCGCTGGACGGCTGGGCGCTGCTGCTGGCCGCGCTGGAGGCGGGGCTCGCGCGCCAGCTGCTGCGCGACCAGCGGCCGGGCCTCGCGCGCCTCGCCGACCTGCTCGAGGCCTGCAGTCTCGAGGTACGTACCGACGGCACGGTGAAGGTGTCCGGGGCGGCGGTGGAGGAGGGCGCGTGGCACGCGGCCGCGCTGGACGGCTGGGCGCTGCTGCTGGCCGCGCTGGAGGCGGGGCTCGCGCGCCAGCTGCTGCGCGACCAGCGGCCGGGCCTCGCGCGCCTCGCCGACCTGCTCGAGGCCTGCAGTCTCGAGGTACGTACCGACGGCACGGTGAAGGTGTCCGGGGCGGCGGTGGAGGAGGGCGCGTGGCACGCGGCCGCGCTGGACGGCTGGGCGCTGCTGCTGGCCGCGCTGGAGGCGGGGCTCGCGCGCCAGCTGCTGCGCGACCAGCGGCCGGGCCTCGCGCGCCTCGCCGACCTGCTCGAGGCCTGCAGTCTCGAGGTACGTACCGACGGCACGGTGAAGGTGTCCGGGGCGGCGGTGGAGGAGGGCGCGTGGCACGCGGCCGCGCTGGACGGCTGGGCGCTGCTGCTGGCCGCGCTGGAGGCGGGGCTCGCGCGCCAGCTGCTGCGCGACCAGCGGCCGGGCCTCGCGCGCCTCGCCGACCTGCTCGAGGCCTGCAGTCTCGAGGTACGTACCGTACGGGCGTGCGGGCGTGGGTAACATGCTAATAACGTACGAACGCAACGAACTGATTATTATGAGAGTAGATTGTCAGAAAAGATAAAACAGTTTTTCCTCCAACAATCGGTAACAATGCATTCATTCATTTTTTTTTTTGAGAATTTTTACTATGTGAATTATAAGGTGTAAAGGGGAACCGGGGAGCACCGTTTTGTCCCGACCAACAACTCAGCCGAAGCTGAGCCAACTCAGCCTATGTATTGTTTTTTCCTACCTGTGATTTTGTATTGTAATCGTGTGTGGCAATAAAAATATTCTTATTATTATTATTATAATAAATGAACGATGGTGTGTACAGGTGCGCATGGCGGCGGGCGGCGCGCTGGCGATAGCGCACGAGCGCGCGGCGGACGAGGAGGGCGAGGGGGGGGCGGAGGGGGCGTGGTGGGGGGGCGCGCCGGCCGAGCAGCTCGCGCTGGCGCGGCTGCGCGAGCTGGCGCGCGACTCGCACAAGTACCGCGCCAAGCGGGACCGCAAGCTGCAGCGCGCCACCTTCCGGGACATACTCAAGTACTTCGAGGTCAGTTGTGTTGAGTGTAGCGTACATGGCCCAATGGCTCGCGACGATTCAATGTTATCGAAAGAGTTAGCAGCGACGGACGCAGTCGGTTTGTGGATGGGTGATCGCTAGTGGCAAACATTTCATGCACGTAAAGCCATCGGTCCCGGTAGTTTTCTTTCAATGGTGGAAACAGTCCCAGTCGTAGTAAGCCTTGTCGCAACAATCCGCATTAGAGCAGCGTGAGATACATTTTTTGTTCGCGGATTGTTGCAAAGTAGATTAATCTTTGGTTTGTTTTTATATATTTATTAACAATCAACATTTTACTTACAACTAAGCCAAACGTAAATGTGAAATAAATTAATGTATATAGGTAATTATAGTTAGATAACATGTTAATTAGCAACACTGCTTCCAATGGTCAATGATTCCATGAGACGCCCAGCCACTTTTTGGAATTCTATAGGGGAACAAATAAATATATTAGATATTTAATGTTGTAGGAGGGTGAAGTACCGGTGCTGAAGGTGCGCGTGGGCGGCGAGGCGCTGGAGTGCGACACGTGGGCGGCGCGCGGCGCGTACGGCGCGCTGGCGGCGGCGCTGGGCGCGGGGCTGCGGCCGCTCGCGGCGGAGTCGCCCGCGCTGCGCGCCGCGCTCGCGCTGCCCGACGCGCCGCCGCGCGCGCACCCCGCGCACAAGCTGAACAAGCTGCAGCGGGTATGTATTACGTGGGCGGCTCGGCGCTGGAGTGCGGCACGTGGGCGGCGCGCGGCGCGTACGGCGCGCTGGCGGCGGCGCTGGGCGCGGGGCTGCGGCCGCTCGCGGCGGAGTCGCCCGCGCTGCGCGCCGCGCTCGCGCTGCCCGACGCGCCGCCGCGCGCGCACCCCGCGCACAAGCTGAACAAGCTGCAGCGGGTATGTATTACGTGGGCGGCTCGGCGCTGGAGTGCGGCACGTGGGCGGCGCGCGGCGCGTACGGCGCGCTGGCGGCGGCGCTGGGCGCGGGGCTGCGGCCGCTCGCGGCGGAGTCGCCCGCGCTGCGCGCCGCGCTCGCGCTGCCCGACGCGCCGCCGCGCGCGCACCCCGCGCACAAGCTGAACAAGCTGCAGCGGGTATGTATTACGTGGGCGGCTCGGCGCTGGAGTGCGGCACGTGGGCGGCGCGCGGCGCGTACGGCGCGCTGGCGGCGGCGCTGGGCGCGGGGCTGCGGCCGCTCGCGGCGGAGTCGCCCGCGCTGCGCGCCGCGCTCGCGCTGCCCGACGCGCCGCCGCGCGCGCACCCCGCGCACAAGCTGAACAAGCTGCAGCGGGTATGTATTACGTGGGCGGCTCGGCGCTGGAGTGCGGCACGTGGGCGGCGCGCGGCGCGTACGGCGCGCTGGCGGCGGCGCTGGGCGCGGGGCTGCGGCCGCTCGCGGCGGAGTCGCCCGCGCTGCGCGCCGCGCTCGCGCTGCCCGACGCGCCGCCGCGCGCGCACCCCGCGCACAAGCTGAACAAGCTGCAGCGGGTATGTATTACGTGGGCGGCTCGGCGCTGGAGTGCGGCACGTGGGCGGCGCGCGGCGCGTACGGCGCGCTGGCGGCGGCGCTGGGCGCGGGGCTGCGGCCGCTCGCGGCGGAGTCGCCCGCGCTGCGCGCCGCGCTCGCGCTGCCCGACGCGCCGCCGCGCGCGCACCCCGCGCACAAGCTGAACAAGCTGCAGCGGGTATGTATTACGTGGGCGGCTCGGCGCTGGAGTGCGGCACGTGGGCGGCGCGCGGCGCGTACGGCGCGCTGGCGGCGGCGCTGGGCGCGGGGCTGCGGCCGCTCGCGGCGGAGTCGCCCGCGCTGCGCGCCGCGCTCGCGCTGCCCGACGCGCCGCCGCGCGCGCACCCCGCGCACAAGCTGAACAAGCTGCAGCGGGTATGTATTACGTGGGCGGCTCGGCGCTGGAGTGCGGCACGTGGGCGGCGCGCGGCGCGTACGGCGCGCTGGCGGCGGCGCTGGGCGCGGGGCTGCGGCCGCTCGCGGCGGAGTCGCCCGCGCTGCGCGCCGCGCTCGCGCTGCCCGACGCGCCGCCGCGCGCGCACCCCGCGCACAAGCTGAACAAGCTGCAGCGGGTATGTATTACGTGGGCGGCTCGGCGCTGGAGTGCGGCACGTGGGCGGCGCGCGGCGCGTACGGCGCGCTGGCGGCGGCGCTGGGCGCGGGGCTGCGGCCGCTCGCGGCGGAGTCGCCCGCGCTGCGCGCCGCGCTCGCGCTGCCCGACGCGCCGCCGCGCGCGCACCCCGCGCACAAGCTGAACAAGCTGCAGCGGGTATGTATTACGTGGGCGGCTCGGCGCTGGAGTGCGGCACGTGGGCGGCGCGCGGCGCGTACGGCGCGCTGGCGGCGGCGCTGGGCGCGGGGCTGCGGCCGCTCGCGGCGGAGTCGCCCGCGCTGCGCGCCGCGCTCGCGCTGCCCGACGCGCCGCCGCGCGCGCACCCCGCGCACAAGCTGAACAAGCTGCAGCGGGTATGTATTACGTGGGCGGCTCGGCGCTGGAGTGCGGCACGTGGGCGGCGCGCGGCGCGTACGGCGCGCTGGCGGCGGCGCTGGGCGCGGGGCTGCGGCCGCTCGCGGCGGAGTCGCCCGCGCTGCGCGCCGCGCTCGCGCTGCCCGACGCGCCGCCGCGCGCGCACCCCGCGCACAAGCTGAACAAGCTGCAGCGGGTATGTATTACGTGGGCGGCTCGGCGCTGGAGTGCGGCACGTGGGCGGCGCGCGGCGCGTACGGCGCGCTGGCGGCGGCGCTGGGCGCGGGGCTGCGGCCGCTCGCGGCGGAGTCGCCCGCGCTGCGCGCCGCGCTCGCGCTGCCCGACGCGCCGCCGCGCGCGCACCCCGCGCACAAGCTGAACAAGCTGCAGCGGGTATGTATTACGTGGGCGGCTCGGCGCTGGAGTGCGGCACGTGGGCGGCGCGCGGCGCGTACGGCGCGCTGGCGGCGGCGCTGGGCGCGGGGCTGCGGCCGCTCGCGGCGGAGTCGCCCGCGCTGCGCGCCGCGCTCGCGCTGCCCGACGCGCCGCCGCGCGCGCACCCCGCGCACAAGCTGAACAAGCTGCAGCGGGTATGTATTACGTGGGCGGCTCGGCGCTGGAGTGCGGCACGTGGGCGGCGCGCGGCGCGTACGGCGCGCTGGCGGCGGCGCTGGGCGCGGGGCTGCGGCCGCTCGCGGCGGAGTCGCCCGCGCTGCGCGCCGCGCTCGCGCTGCCCGACGCGCCGCCGCGCGCGCACCCCGCGCACAAGCTGAACAAGCTGCAGCGGGTATGTATATGTCGGTTTGTGGATGGGTGACAGCTAGTGGGAACATTTCTTTTATTTGAAATGAAAAAAAGCATACACAAACAATAACATAAACAATAATTTAGAACACAAATATGACATTATACTTTACTAAAATGGGCACTGCTCAGCATTATGCTGGAGTCCGAAGACAACCAACGCTGGTCTTCCGCAGGACCCTTAGGGTGATGCCACAGAGGTCTATCAGTAGGTAGGTTTTGTAAAAAATAATAATATAATAATAAAACAAAATAAAGTTTAATCCTTAGTGAAAAAGGGGAAATAATAAATTAAGGGTTTTTTTTTTAAACAGTACAATGACATGTTAACTCATTTATAATGATCTAAAAATATTAAATAGCACTTGTGTCGTGTCTAAGCGGTTCTTCCATTTTTTGGTGATTAAGAATAAAATCTTTAAGTTTTACTTTAAACGCACGAATGTTTTGCAGATTCCTTATTGGATTTATTGGATTTTTTGGATTTATTTATTTATTTAGTCAGCAATTTGTTTACAGTTGTTACCAGACACAAATGCGATACACAAAAATACAAATAATCCATAGGTCGCTGGTTCATATCCGGCTCGAAGGACCATGAAAAGAGTTATGTAAAAGGGTTTGGGAGAGAAAGATGGTTTGGTTGATAATAGGAGTATATTTTGGTTCTATATTCTAAGTAGTTATATGGTTAATGGTATGGTATGAGGTGAGGGGATGTTATGGTAGTACGACGATTATACGTAGCTGTGGTAATGGTTTGGAATACACGGCGCCTCGAGCGGCTGCGGTACGTTAAATTATATTAAATTAAGTAAAACTATTGCGCGTTAATGCAAGCTCAGCAAAAAGCTCAATCAGCTACAATCCGCATTGGAGCAGCGTGGTGGAGTATGCTCTAAACCTCCTGTGTGTGTGGGAGACCCGTGCCCAACAGTGGAGCTTCTATGGTTGTAGGCGTTGTCTAATGGGCGCATTTTTGTTTGTAATGGACAAGTTTACCGACCAATAAAGTTATTATATTTTTATCACATGCACCAAAATATGGAACGTACTTACAGCAAAGTAGCGTATGTACCGACAACCTTACACGGCTAAGTAGAAAGAGAGAGATGTTGATGGCCGCGTTTAGCTTTTTATAAGCACGGTCGTGTAGTTGAACGCATATTGTGGGTAGCAGCTAATCTATATATATAAAAGGAGAAGGTGACTGACTGACTGACTGACTGACTGACTGACATATCAACGCAGGGCCTAAACTATAAGGGTTAGAAACTTGAAATTTTGCACAGGTGTGCCTTTTATAACGTAAGGGAGCACTAAGAAAGGATTTTTGAAAATTCACCCCCTAAGGGGGTAAAACGGGGGTTCAAAGTTAGTATGAAACTGCTGTTTTTGAAGCGGGCAGATCTCGTTAATGGGTCTAATTCTACGCGAGCGAAGCTGCGGGCGTCGACTAGTAATATATTAATTAAACTATCTAAATCCACAGCATCTGCAAAACACAGCGGCGTGCAAGGCGCGCACCGTCGCGCGGAACAAGAACCGCGACAAGCGCTCCGCGGCGCTCGCTCTCTAGCGGCCCGCGCCTGCCGCCTGGGACCCCTACATGACGCACGAAGACCCCATACAACCACATTGAGACCCCTGAAACGCCTTGGCGCCATTGAGACCCCTCGGCCTTAAAACTTAAGACTCGGCTTCTATCTATAGCCCCTTGGTGCATCGATGACGCTCGAAGACCCCTTACAACCACATCGAGACCCCTGAAACGCCTTGGCGCCATCTGAGACCCCTCGGTGCCACATTAAGACACCGGAATGTTGTCATTTGAGTTTCCTTAAAACTTAAGACTCGGCTCCTAACTAAAAAAAAAAAAAAAACTATAGCCCCTTAAAGCAATGTGACTTAAGGCTCCTGCCTACCACCTAAGGATGTCTTAACCCCGAAAGCTTCATTTAACCCGGGGCAGTACCACCGCCCACCACGGTACCTTGTACCATTTCTGCCGTGTAATAATTGTTTTTAAAGCAATTGTGATCCGGTTGGAAAGGTGTGGATTCCGGTTACACTTCTTTAGAGGCGACCATCTTAGTCCTCAAGGGTAGCAACACATCTGTGACTGACTTAGAACGAGACTCCTACTAACAAGTACTAACTGGACTATTACTAACACCAACTAACAGGACTAACTATCACTAACAGTCCCCAGTCCTCATACCTACTAACGAACTGACCAACTAATGTTCTAATTAACTTTCTCAACTAATTGGACTAACCATCCCAGTCCCTAATTGAGTCTTGTTCAAAGTTAGTCACAGCTGTCATGGGCGGCAGCGGATGGGTGGTGCTGCAAGCTCGTTTGCTATCCTGTATCCATAATCACTGCAACACAAAGGACCCATTATCATAACTAAGGTCTGATAGCGACCGTCACTTCCATCCTGTTACCTCACGTGACTCGTTGAAAGCTCCTCAGTTGAATGAGAGTGAAGCAGCGATAACTCATCAAATCATTAGAAACTATCGGAATAAACTGTAAAACTGCGGGCACGATATAATTGGCTCATCGACCTGAAACCGCTTTTGGATAAGTGGTCTTGTAGCCCCATCGTATCCAACCGGTTATTTTACAAAATTATTCGAGTATTTATACCTATAGCACTAGGAAACCTGAGTTATCTAATAAATCGGAAAACCTAGTTTCAGTCAATAAAGTGTCATTTAAATTGACTTTTCCGATGTAATACATGAACAGACATATGGACGTGGTGATCATATACAAATCATTCCGCCTAACATACTGCCTACATTGTTTTAAAAGACATAATGTGCCTTAATTCGTGGGACAACTGGTACCTCATTTTGAATCTCGATCGGACAATCAAGTCGGTTGGCATCAAAGCGATATCGGTAGTCCGACCGATTGTGAATTAGGAACTTAGCGATATCGGTAGTCCGATCGTTTGTGAATTAGGAACTTAGCTACCTAAATTTTCGGGCGTTGCAGCGTTAGTCGGATGCTGAATGATTTATATAACGTTGTGATCTGACGACGATAACAGAATGTCAGCGCTGTTATAAATTACATTTTGCATGGTTTTAAGCCGCTGTTATATTGAACCATAGCTTGTCTTCATGGAACACGACTCCTCACGTAATCATTACAATTACTGTCACTAACAGTATTCCCTCCTATAGTATTCACACCTACTAACGAACTGGCCAACTTTCCCTGGACTAACTAACCAAGTCCTTGTCCGTGTCTTGTTCAACGGTAGTTGTCATCAAACGGCATGCATCTCGTTTGCTATTTTATATCCATGAAAAAATTACATTTCTTTCGGCCCCTAGAAGTGTTCGTACCAAAGAATCACTCCACAGTATCGCCCACATATCATTTATCTGGCAATTGGGAACGTCTGCCTTTCCTAAGATTTTTTACAGTCTTGTAAAAAAATCAAAGGAGAAAATCAGCCTTCATCTTGACTGCAAGTTTCATATTTTGATACATGATATGAATTTTTATTGACGTATAGTTTCATCATTATTGTTCACTTTGTCAGTGTTTTGAAATATACTTTTTAATACAGTTGCTCAAAAAGTGGCGTATTACAGGGACGTTTAGCGTTCGGGAAGTGAGCTATTACACACTCGTGCTTTTTCTTTACCTTTTCCGAACTCGTGCGTTCTCTTTCCCAACTGTCAAAATAATGTCTATTAAAAAGAAAAAACCAACCATGAAGTTTTTACTAAAAAAAAATTCATAGAAGTTTTTATGATTCATGCAAATATTTCTAAAAAGAAGCTACTAATTTGTTTCAATATCAGATTTAATGATTTGATTCAATGAGTTAGGTTAGGTTTCACTTCATTTCATCGCATTAAATTTCATGTCAATAAAAAAATTCTTCTGAAGACTTGGCTGTATGGGCATAGTTCCCTTTGCCTACCCAGAATGGGTGAAGAAAACAAAAAAAAATCTCTGCAATACTCTGTATTCTTATACGGTTGGCGCCATTTTCCAAAAATGTTCTTTGTGAGTTTAGTTTGTGTTTTTATTATTATATTAAATTGCTTAATTTTTTCGCAACTGTATTAAAAATAGTTGTTCAGTACACGTGCGGAACCGTCATTGCAACTTGTTCCGACTGTCAACCCTCGCCTTCGGCTCGGGTAGACATTTGTCGAAACTCTTTGCAATGACAGGCTTTCCGCACTTGTAGCGAAATATACTATTTCGTTGATTTATATATTTTGATCATTGTCATTGTTTTGTGCTAAGTTGTGACTTGCTCCTAAACTTGATCTAAACTTAATTGTATGATAATAATAAAATATCCCGGCTAGGATTCTTATACTACTTGTATGTGTTTTAACTGCCGCTTAAAATTATTAAAAAGAAATATTTATTGTTATACCTAAAATGAAACGGTTATTTTTTTACACTGTAGACCAATTTTACTTGTTGTTTATTTTAGTACGATTATCAAGTTTGGAGTGAGAATTGGTTATACTTTAATAGTTCTGTAATTATTATTATTAATTATGAGTTTTGTACTGTATGCCACCCCTATATATTATGTTCACCTTAAACACATCAGTACAAGCTCGTTTTAATGTTCTCTGTAAATATTATTTTAATTGGTGATGGTCGGCGGCCATACTGTTTGTACATTACCTAGGCTAGTTCACGGTGTGTTGAAATAATATTTATTATGAGGACTGTGGTTGTTTCATTTTAACAAACCTTTATAGAATTAATACCTTGAAAAAAGTTAGAATAAATAATAATACGCTCAAAACTTTTAGTTTGTTAGTGCTATGAATAAATTTCATTCTTCGAAAATTTGTCTCAAAAAAATTTTTGTTCGTGAGAGAGTGTAGCGTTAGGATAGAAATGAATAAAACTACAATTTAAACACATTGCTAGCTTTATTTCGGTAGATCATTCCCTTACATCGAGTCTTTGCGACAGGAATTTACAACGAAATAGTCACTTCAAGACCACACTCCTGCGCGTACCGCTATGACTAGACTTCAACATGACTACTGTACGTACAAAGAAAGAAAGAATAAATAACAAAATATTGACATGCTAGCATATCAATAGTAAGTACGTAAGTACTTGTTGGAATAATTAGTACTACTGAAATAAATAGAAGAAAAAACAGTTTCTTGGTAATTTTTTGCAAAATATAGTAAGAATTGTAAAACTTGAATATCCTCAAATAAATACTGTAATCTGATGAAGCGACAGAAGTGGAGTCAAAAAATATTTGTTTCACAGTTTAACACCACATTTAAGAGTGGAATATATCCATAGACACTAACTATACAAGCTTCGTATAAAAGATAAGCTCGAACACATCTGACGAACGTTGTGACTGAGAATCATAACTTGCCCTTTTTACGGAACTTAAAAAAGATAAGAATTGCTTATCATTGAAACTAAAACTACAAGTTTCTAAGAAAAAAGCAACGCAATTTATGGTTTTATTAGTATAAAATGTAGTTGCATCTTTGATCCATCAGGATTAAACAATAGTTTACTAATATTGATGTACTGTAGGCGCCAGCAAGATTTTATAAGCAGATGATTTCTTATTATCATTACCTTTTTGAGGAGACTCGACCCTAATTAACGTGATAAGGGTTAGAAAAAGAAACCTTTGAAAAAAATGACAATTTCAAATACAAAATTAAATCGACAAACGATTCTCAGTCACAGTCCGTCGACCAAGTCTAACATACCAAGACACTGATTACATTCTTACAACACCTATTCAAGTTAACACCTAGTAATGTGAATACGTAGACATTTAGTGGGCGAACATACTCGCGCCGATACAACATTTATCTATTCAAATCCACGTAACGTGTGATAGTGGAACCGTCCAACGATCCACACTCGAGCCAGGTGCTAGGTCGATATAGTCGCCAAGAATAAATTACCGAGAAAGTTCCACTAAACAAAACGCATTTTTTTAAATTTCATTAACTCTTTGTTTTGTTATTATTGTGACTTATTGTGACTTAAATCAAGTTTTATAATACAAAAAATTTTTTTATGAAGACGCCAAGATAATTTCGTTATTCTAAATCAAGGGCCACGTGTTCAATAATGCAAAAATTGAATGTTTGCATGTATTTAAGGTAAGTTGGTTGTACTTACCAGCAGGGTAAGTAAAACTAAATTTAATCAGTAGGCGAATTTGCTTCCCGGCAATAACCCAACTCTTTGTAAACGCCTAGTCGACTCGGTTAGTTCGACAAATTATGGAAATACGTAATTGATCGAGGTAGGTACGTCCGCCGCGACTATGCATTTTGTGGTACGAGTCGACACTATCACGCGCCACGTGGACATAATATGACTTTAAACCTAGATAGTGCAATTCCGATACAGTTAGTAGATCACGAAAAAATATAATAGACTTCTCGATAAACTCGACAAAGCTATAGGTATCGAATGCGATATTTTTCTACACAATAAAGGCATTTCCAGAATTCGATATATAATTACATGAAGTAAATAATAGACTTTGAATCTCTATAGGCACTGTTAACGTAATGTTTCACATGATTTCATCACATTTGCAGCTCGAAAATGACGAAGAACGTACGTATGGCTATGACATTGATTGATAGACAACGTATCATTTTATAAACATATTTTGCGGTATATATTCAGTTTACACAAGCTATTAAAATTAGACATTAATGTAATGAGAGCTGCACATGTGACGATAGTATCTCTGGAATATATCAACCAAAATGTCTAAACAATATTGTCGTTATTCACGTGTCATAGTTATTCACGTGTTACGTGAATAACTACCATAATAATGTGAATAATACCCACATTGGAAGAAAATAAAAATTACAATTTTGTGCAATAACTGAAATTGTTACCACACGCACAACTATTAAGCAACTTTTCACATATTATATATCCTATTATTTTAATCAATCACGACTCTGAATTTTGACTCCATAAATAAGTTTCTAAACATTTACAAATGGACAGTATCGTAGTAACACTTACATCGATAAGACGCGACGTCTAACACAACCGGGCTTCACCAGAGGGTGTGACGAGAGGTAAAGTGTTGTAAGGCAACAACGAAGGCAGTCTCCGTACATTGGGGACAGCCGGTCGATTCTACCGCATAGGTTCTTAGCACGAGATTAGATTCTTAGATTAGATTCTGAGTTTAGATTCTTAGATTAGATTCTG
This sequence comes from Carterocephalus palaemon, assembly GCA_944567765.1. Classification (NCBI taxonomy): domain Eukaryota; kingdom Metazoa; phylum Arthropoda; class Insecta; order Lepidoptera; family Hesperiidae; genus Carterocephalus; species Carterocephalus palaemon. The sequence continues at coordinate 2,500,323 of OX155643.1, read as the reverse complement.
AGTTTAGATTCTTAGATTAGATTCTGAGTTTAGATTCTTAGATTAGATTCTGAGTTTAGATTCTTAGATTAGATTCTGAGTTTAGATTCTTAGATTAGATTCTTAGATTAAATTCTTAGCACGCACACAGTATTGTTCCGGCATTTTTAATTCAACAACATGTTTTAGAAAGTACTAATTCAGATTACAATTTAAGAAATTAAATGACACTTGCTATAATGGTCAAGGACACATAGTGAGGAAACCTACATGCCTGAGAGTTTATCATAATGTTCTCGAAGGCATGTGAAGTCTGCCAATCCGCACTTGCCAGCGTGGTGGACTAAGGCCTAATCCCTGCCATTCTGAGAGGAGACTCGTGCCCAACAGCGGGACAAAAGAAAGGGTTGTGATTATGAATTCAGATTATCTTTCTTATCACTTTGAACTTTGAGTGACGGACAAATTCTTACAAAACATTACGCTATATTTCGTTAAAAGTATACATATGACCCCGTGCGTTTATTCAAATACGCCACTGAATATAATATTTGACTGTGTTGTACGCGCCAAGATTAGTTATTCCTTTCCGTTATCGTAACAACGTTGTTTTATCGTTAGACGTATCTCTTGCTCGTATAAACGACGTTATAAAATTCGGCGGCGTCAATCTTAATTTCGCGAACCGTCGACAGGATGTGAATCGACCGGTTGACTCACAGCACACGCAGACATCTAACTTAACTAAGTCAGTTATATGAGTTATATAGGCTATTTCTTACACAAAATAATGAATTCGATCAAAAACTATTGAATTTTACAATATGAATTATCTAAACAAGTCGCGCTCAAACCTATACAAACGAACATTCATCAAAAAATCTCATACTATTTGATTATGTCTATAATATACTTCAACCATTTCGAACTACACCAAGAATGATTTAAACACGGACATATTTATTAATTGAATGTATATAATTGATAAAGTTACTTGCTACCGACAAAAATATCTTTCCACACTACACCAGGGATACATCAAACATATCTTTTGCTCAACAGCCCTTAAAACCTTATGTTCTAATCTAAATGCACAGAAACTAATTGAATCAGAAATATACAAATATAATAAACAAAGTGCAAACAAAACAAAATGCATATAATATAATTGCTGCGTGCAACTTACTTTCAATAAACAGTTGACAGTTCCAGTTTAAGGAATCCATACAAACATAACTAAAAAAAATTTTTAACCGTGTAAGATCAAAGCATATTAATTTACATATTATTATCATTATTTACAGATCACTTCCTTTGGCTCAAACCAAGTTTTGACTTGACTTATGACTTAGGCCGAAAGGTAACCGTACTAGGTAATATCTTAACTATTATCTACGACGCATTTATTACAAATACACGAGCGACGTAAAATGTTGATATACTTATTTACGTTATCATAATATCTATATGCCACGTAGTATATATGTAGTATATAATTATGTAACTACGCGATATCATATTTAGAACGAGATTCCAAGTATAGGTCTCGCGTATTTTAAAATAGATAGGTACCCAAGTTATATTTAATAAGACGTATGCGGTACTACGGAGGACACGCGATAAGCACAAAATATATACAATGATTGCACGATCTGGGCCTGTTCACATGGCCTGGCCTGGGCCTGGGCCTGTTCATGGTGAGGGGTATGATACAACGAATTTTCTAACGAAGGCGAGGGTATTATTAAAATTTGGTTATACTATAATGATACAGAAAATACCAACTTAAAAAAGTAACTAACTGTACGCAAGGGTACTAAAATATTCACGTGTTTACATTCCTCACTTTTCATCCTATTGTTTTTTTTTCCACAATATAACTTCACATAGTAGGATTGAATGTTTTCAATACATTATTATTATTGCCTTATATGTAACGTAATTAATACACCTTAAAGATCTCTTTTTTAGCTTTTGTTGAGGATATGTCGACGATATGAATGTTATGCGTGATCCAAAATATCGATGACTATCATCGGTCAGGGTTCCGCAAATAATAACGCCATCTATCGCCATTTACTGCAAGCTCAGAATAAAGAAAAAAAAACTACACATTGAGAGAGTAATTTAACTACACAATGTCTAACAAAGTCTTCGAAACTCCACCTTATTTCGATATAAAGGGAAAATGAAAGAATATTCATAATTTAGCGTGAAGTTCTACATGTAACTGAGCGCTGAATTATCAAACTACTCTTTTTAAGTGTAGTATCTTCTCTATTCTTGAACTGCAAGTAAAATCCTTTGGTATCATCGGTGTCTACTTTAGAAATATTCACAATATACTTACACTTAAAAGCAGTAATTTACTCCTCGATACATAATAATATATATAATAATACTACAATAATTTATCATATCAGAAATCTGAAGCGCCAAACGGACGGGTAACATCGTTGGCACAGCGTCAGGTTTCCAATTAACCTTACACACATATATAATACTGACTTACCTACGATACACATAAATACACATACATACGATGCACTTAATATTGGAAACACGTTTGTTAAATGCAATTCCATAAAGTTTTTATTCAAACACACCAATGACTGTATAGATTGACGGTAGTGTGACTAGATTGGTGTCAGTGTAACTTTTAACCGCCATGGCGCCACCGTAGACAGTTAGACCATGGCGCCACCGTAGACAGTTAGACCATGGCGCCACCGTAGACAGTTAGACCATGGTGCCACCGTAGACAGTTAGACCATGGCGCCACCGTAGACAGTTAGACCATGGCGCCACCGTAGACAGTTAGACCATGGTGCCACCGTAGACAGTTAGACCATGGCGCCACCGTAGACAGTTAGACCATGGCGCCACCGTAGACAGTTAGATCATGGCGCCACCGTAGACAGTTAGACCATGGCGCCACCCTAGACAGTTAGACCATGGCGCCACCGTCGACTGGGCAGTGGAAGATGTTCGCACTAGAAGCGTGTTAAAACCACTTGAAGGTACTAATTGGTGGCAACGGTGGTGACGGATAGGAATTTACCTGCAATATAAAATTAATTGTTATATGATACATCTTATCCATACTATAATATACTATCAATACTAATATTATAAATGCGAAAGTAACTCTGTCTGTCTCGCTTTCACGCCAAAACTACTGAACCGATTTAAATGAAATTTGGTACACAGATAGTCTAGAGAAGTGTTTCCCAACGTGGGGCCGACGCCCCAAAGGGGGGCAATTTGATAGATAAGCAATTTAAAAATGGACCCGACACGACTTTAACCCTTTCGCTTTGGGTTATTTAAATGCAATGCTAGATATCGGTGACAAATTTAACAAAAAAGACTAATTCTTAAAATATGCCGTAAATAATTATTATGTATAATTTCGTTTGACGTTACCAAAACATCAACTGGGTAATTAGAGTCCTCAAGTAATCGGGGATTCACGAGGTTAAAAATGATGCATGGGGGGCATAAAAATTGTAGAAATGTTAAGCGGGGTATGGCCTGGTCTAGAGCCTGAGAAAGGACACAGGCTACTTAGTAGTAATCCAATTAGTTTGTTAGTAAGATCGTCGCCGGTCACAGACGCGTCGCTACCCTTCAGGACGCGCTCATCACTCACCGCGTGCTACTTGTCGCGCCGCCGCTTGTGGTCGGGCGGCTCGTCGTCGTCCTCGTCGTCGTCGGCCCACTCCCACTCCTGCTCCCCCTCCCCCTCGCCCTCCCCCTCGCCGGAGCCCTCCTCCTCCCCGGACCGCGCCACCTCCTCCAACAGGTCGTCCTCGTCATCCTGGTAAAACAGATTGGCATCCATGTATTCAGGGGGACGCTTCGATCCGTGGCGGAAAAAAAAAGTATGTTTTTTTGACTAGTTATAACAAAATAATTTGCGCACATAACGTATAGCATTGATGGTTTATTTTATTTTAGTGTGCAAAAATGAATCTAGTTGATTATATTGACTAGCAGTTGACAGTAGCGGCACCTGTGTTATTTCTCGACACGTCATATTTAGAACTGTTATAAAAAGCCACTCAACTTGGTCTATTTCCTTACTTCTTTTCTTACAGTGTTACGTTATAAGTGATATGTCGCGGACGTATTAAATCTCAGTGTCTAAAATAAAAGTAATATTAAACGTGCTTCTTCAATTTAAACTCTGCATTTGCTATACGATCCCATAACCTGATTTCCTATAAGCATTGCATTATTTAATGTGTCATTCTGGTTCTGAAGTTTAGCCAAATTTGAAAGCGGTTTATGTGGTTCATGGAGCAGACGCATCAAGGAACATGCAAGGGGTGGTCAATGGGGTCAGTGGGGCAGCGTGGCGTACCGTGGCGCGCTGCATGACCGCGATGGGGGGCGCGCGGCGCGCGGCGGCCACCCGGCGCTCGAGCAGGAACGCCACGTACTCGTCGTACAGCAGCCGCAGCAGGTGGAACGAGCAATATGGTGGGGGTGGTGAGTGGGGCAGCGTGGCGTACCGTGGCGCGCTGCATGACGGCGATGGGGGGCGCGCGGCGCGCGGCGGCCACCCGGCGCTCGAGCAGGAACGCCACGTACTCGTCGTACAGCAGCCGCAGCAGGTGGAACGAGCAATATGGTGGGGGTGGTGAGTGGGGCAGCGTGGCGTACCGTGGCGCGCTGCATGACGGCGATGGGGGGCGCGCGGCGCGCGGCGGCCACCCGGCGCTCGAGCAGGAACGCCACGTACTCGTCGTACAGCAGCCGCAGCAGGTGGAACGAGCAATATGGTGGGGGTGGTGAGTGGGGCAGCGTGGCGTACCGTGGCGCGCTGCATGACGGCGATGGGGGGCGCGCGGCGCGCGGCGGCCACCCGGCGCTCCAGCAGGAACGCCACGTACTCGTCGTACAGCAGCCGCAGCAGGTGGAACGAGCAATATGGTGGGGGTGGTGAGTGGGGCAGCGTGGCGTACCGTGGCGCGCTGCATGACGGCGATGGGGGGCGCGCGGCGCGCGGCGGCCACCCGGCGCTCGAGCAGGAACGCCACGTACTCGTCGTACAGCAGCCGCAGCAGGTGGAACGAGCAATATGGTGGGGGTGGTGAGTGGGGCAGCGTGGCGTACCGTGGCGCGCTGCATGACGGCGATGGGGGGCGCGCGGCGCGCGGCGGCCACCCGGCGCTCGAGCAGGAACGCCACGTACTCGTCGTACAGCAGCCGCAGCAGGTGGAACGAGCAATATGGTGGGGGTGGTGAGTGGGGCAGCGTGGCGTACCGTGGCGCGCTGCATGACGGCGATGGGGGGCGCGCGGCGCGCGGCGGCCACCCGGCGCTCGAGCAGGAACGCCACGTACTCGTCGTACAGCAGCCGCAGCAGGTGGAACGAGCCGAACGACGCCGCGGACCTGACACAACGTGCACAAATTAAAAAAAAGAAAAAAAAAGAAAAATCTATATATATAAAAGGAGAAGGTGACTGACTGACTGACTGACTGACTGACATATCAACGCAGGGCCTAAACTATTAGGGTTAGAAACTTGAAATTTTGCACAGGGGTTCCTTTTACAACGTAGGGGAGCACTAAGAAAGGATTTCTGAAAATTCACCCCCTAAGGGGGTAAAACGGGGGTGCAAAGTTAGTATGAAACCATGCCGTTTTTGAAGTCAAGTGGGCAACCCGAACGCGGGCAGACGTCGTTAATGGGTCTAATTCTACGCGAGCGAAGCTGCGGGCGTCCACTAGTTGAAATATAAAATACAAAAGCCTCATGGAAACACTAAATCAACCAGGGTTTGACTGGTAGAAAATACCATAAGGCATTAAGTCCGCCCATTGTATATCTCTTTAGACGTGCCAATAAAGCTGATTAAATAAAAATAAATACCTAAATCGTTTATGTGCTAAACAGTCAGTTGCAAGAAAGTTTCATTAAATTTTAATGCCGACATTAGACACTCCATTAAACTCCTTTTTTCATTAAGTTTTAGCTCTAACTAAACTAATGGTTTCATTAAATTTAATGGGTGGAATGTCAATGATGAAGTTTCTTGCAACTAACGGTAAGATAATAATGGACCAGTTCAATCGAGCAGTAACGATTTGATGTAGCAATCCACACTTGATCTACGAATTTTAAACCGATCGATAAAACACAAATAGTGGCACAATCGCCTTTTGTTCATCTGACACTATTGCATCTAGACAGGCTCTCTTGCTTTTCTGTCAAACAGCTGGTGCTTAACTGAATACACTATTATTTTTTACATGGTCCTTCGAGCCGGATTAACAAGTGGTAAGCCTGTTATCTCCACCAATCCGCATTGGAGCAGCGTGGTGGAGTATGCTCTAGACCTCCCGCAGAAGTGTCTGTGTGGGAGACCCGTGCCCAGCAGTGGGACGTCAATGGGTCTGCTCAACTGAATACACTATAATTTTTTACATGGTCCTTCGAGCCGGATTATCGGTACCTGAGCGTGAGCTCGCGGATGACGAGGCTGGAGTAGAAGGACCAGTCGAGCAGCAGGCGGCGCGCGCGCGCCGTGTAGTCGGGCTTGCGCTCGTGCGGCGCCAGCGCCGTCCGGATGCAGCTCTCCAGCCAGCCCGCCCACTGCTCCAACGACGCGCCGCGACCCAGGGTCGCCTGCGAACATCGGAACATACACACATTTTGACGTGACAACGTCTTATAAATTGGTTTGCCGGGTGACACTTCAAGAAACTGCGTTACGCTCCGCTCACGTTATGCGCTCACAATGAGAGCGAGTGAGAGGCACGCGTCCCTTCCACTCGGGCATGGTTAGCCCGCCTAAGAGCGAGAGCGAGAGAGACGATACGATACGAGACGATACTACTATACGAATGAATATTCACATTAAAATTATTTTACCACTCAAAGTCGTTGTCACGTAAAACTTTCGCCCGTATACCGACATTACAGGCAACCAATATTATTTTTTAGGTGTCCCTAAGGGTCGACTCACACTGGCGCAGAGTCGAAGCGACGCGACGCGTCATGTTTTTCCGCCTACAGCATATTCAGCTCTATTGCTCTATTATTAAAGCACAGCTCGATTCGAGCCCGCTCGACACCAGCCGCGCGTCGACGCGCGCCACCATATTTACATAGCAGAAATTTGTACTTAAATAATAGAGCAATAGAGCTGAATATACTGTAGGCGGAAAAACATGACCCGTCGCGTCGCTTCGACTCTGCGCCAATGTGAATCGACCCTAAAATGAAGATCGGACTACCCGAGAAATCCGGGAAGGTCCAATTTTTTTACTGTATACCAGACGCGTTTAAGGGTTGTCCTTCACTGAACGTGCCCCCTCAGGTATGCGGAGTTTCACTAAAGGTGCTACGGATGGAGCTTTCCCACATTCTTCTGAAATATTAGCTTTGTTCGAACCAGTATTTTTGAACCCTGTAAAACCCATCATCTATACTAGGCGAAACAAACAATTTAATCACATCGTTTTTTAAGTTTATTGTAAATTTTTTAAGGATGTCGTATATTTGACATGTCGCTGCCGCCGTTTATATAGTCAAATGAAAAGTCCACTCTGATCATATTTGCGGAAACGTATCTTAACTTCTATACGCATACAAGTACGCAAGTATGCAGCGTTTTGTATTGTCATAAAATAAAACAAGTATATACGAGGCGGCACGAAACTGTAGATCAAACCTTGAAAGCGTCGTCGCGAAAGTCGAAATTTAAGGACGAGAGGGTTTTTAGTCATAACCGCTGATTGGTTCTCCAGCCGCCAAACGTATTATGTCCCTCGCATTCATACCCCATGCACAGCTATCCCCTCCAAATTTTCGTGCCGTCACCTGTACCGCATGGGACCTCTGTCACCTTAAAGTCCTGCTCGAGGCGCTGCGCCTGCGGCGCGGAGCCGCACGCGCACGCCCAGGCGGCCTGCTCGCGCACCACGCGGAAGTCCACGCGGTTCAGGTCCGCCACCATCTGCCGGGATACACACATGTAGTACGTCTTATACAGTGATTGATCCTTGGTTTGTGATTTACTCACAATCCAAGGATCAATCTACTTTGCAACAATCCGCGAACAATAATGTATGGTGGTGTATGTATACCTTCATGCACGTAGCTCCTCCCTCACTCCCACACAGGAGACATGCACACGCGATTAATGAATACATACACCAACATACACACCAACACGTGTTTCGCCCCAAAACAAGGTATCTTCAGGGTATTTGTAATAATGGAGTTCCGCAAAGTAACGCCTGATACAATTAATTAGCCAGTAAATCATCTTGGATGCCTTTATACCAATGAGAATTGTTTTTTAATTTTTTAGTTTTTTATGAATGAATCAAAAAGTCCAATGACTCCGTGGCGCGGTGGTCAGTGATCCTGACTGAAGAACCGCAGACATCCAAATCTTGGCTAGGGCAGGTATTTATTTCGCATATAAATATTTGCATGGGTCAGGTCATGGATTATAAATTGTGAATTTTTCTGTGTGCGTCTACCTTCTCTATCATAGGACGAGGCACACCACAGGGTTGAGGGCTTGTTAGTATATTACAGCTTAAAAAAAACATAAACAAGAACCCCTTTTAAAAAAGATGATAAATATCTATATATATAAAAGGAGAAGGTGACTGACTGACTGACTGACTGACATATCAACGCAGGGCCTAAACCATAAGGGTTAGAAACTTGAAATTTTGCACAGGGGTTCCTTTTATAACGTAGGGGAGCACTAAGAAAAGATTTTTGAAAATTCACCCCCTAAGGGGGTAAAACGGGGGTACAAATTTAGTATGAAACTTTGCCGCTTTTGAAGTCAAGTGGGCAACCGGAACGCGGGCAGACGTCGTTGATGGGTCTATTTCTACACGAGCGAAGCTGCGGGCGTCCACTAGTATTTAAAAAAAAGATGAAATAAAAAAGTTAATCCACCTGTTGAATCTGCAAGTGGTTGGTGAGCACGGCGCGCGCGGCCTGCGCCAGGTGGTTGAGCGACGTGTACCGGCGCAGCGCGCCCGCCAGCGCGCCCGCCGCCGCCGCCAGCGCCGCCTCCAGGCTCTCGGCGAAGTTAACTCACCTGTTGGATCTGCAAGTGGTTGGTGAGCACGGCGCGCGCGGCCTGCGCCAGGTGGTTGAGCGACGTGTACCGGCGCAGCGCGCCCGCCAGCGCGCCCGCCGCCGCCGCCAGCGCCGCCTCCAGGCTCTCGGCGAAGTTAACTCACCTGTTGGATCTGCAAGTGGTTGGTGAGCACGGCGCGCGCGGCCTGCGCCAGGTGGTTGAGCGACGTGTACCGGCGCAGCGCGCCCGCCAGCGCGCCCGCCGCCGCCGCCAGCGCCGCCTCCAGGCTCTCGGCGAAGTTAACTCACCTGTTGGATCTGCAAGTGGTTGGTGAGCACGGCGCGCGCGGCCTGCGCCAGGTGGTTGAGCGACGTGTACCGGCGCAGCGCGCCCGCCAGCGCGCCCGCCGCCGCCGCCAGCGCCGCCTCCAGGCTCTCGGCGAAGTTAACTCACCTGTTGGATCTGCAAGTGGTTGGTGAGCACGGCGCGCGCGGCCTGCGCCAGGTGGTTGAGCGACGTGTACCGGCGCAGCGCGCCCGCCAGCGCGCCCGCCGCCGCCGCCAGCGCCGCCTCCAGGCTCTCGGCGAAGTTAACTCACCTGTTGGATCTGCAAGTGGTTGGTGAGCACGGCGCGCGCGGCCTGCGCCAGGTGGTTGAGCGACGTGTACCGGCGCAGCGCGCCCGCCAGCGCGCCCGCCGCCGCCGCCAGCGCCGCCTCCAGGCTCTCGGCGAAGTTAACTCACCTGTTGGATCTGCAAGTGGTTGGTGAGCACGGCGCGCGCGGCCTGCGCCAGGTGGTTGAGCGACGTGTACCGGCGCAGCGCGCCCGCCAGCGCGCCCGCCGCCGCCGCCAGCGCCGCCTCCAGGCTCTCGGCGAAGTTAACTCACCTGTTGGATCTGCAAGTGGTTGGTGAGCACGGCGCGCGCGGCCTGCGCCAGGTGGTTGAGCGACGTGTACCGGCGCAGCGCGCCCGCCAGCGCGCCCGCCGCCGCCGCCAGCGCCGCCTCCAGGCTCTCGGCGAAGTTAACTCACCTGTTGGATCTGCAAGTGGTTGGTGAGCACGGCGCGCGCGGCCTGCGCCAGGTGGTTGAGCGACGTGTACCGGCGCAGCGCGCCCGCCAGCGCGCCCGCCGCCGCCGCCTGCGCGCGAGCCGCCAGCGCGGGCGCGCCGCTCGCCGCCGCCCCGAGCGCCGCCTCCAGGCTCTTGGCGAAGTTGCGGATCGCCTGGGACGACCAAACAGATTATATAACTATAGCGTCAATAAACACTAACTAATGACTGATTCGCTGCGACCCATACACGTCCCACTGCTCAGCACGGGTCTTCCCCACAGACGCAGCTGCGGGAGGTCTAGAACATTCTCTACCACGCTGCTCAAATGCGGATTGGTGGAGGAGTAGTGGCCAACCCAGTCTCGAATGTTCTCAAGCCACCCGAAGGTCTTCGACAAGGCTTAACGACTGTTATCACCATTAAAAACTTGTAGCGTCCATGAAATTTTGCCACTAGCTTCACCCATCTACAAACCGACCGCGCCCGTCTTTGCTTAACTATTTCAATCACAATTGAATCGACGCGAGCCATTGGACTATGGACCGATTAGCAAGAACAAATTGTGCAAGTTTTTGTGTTATGGTTTCCGTGAGTTCATGAAAGGGCCAGTGAAAGTGTTGTGATGATCGGTGTGTCGGTGTGTTGTACCGACCTGCGTGAGCTGCGACGGTATCGGGCGCAGCACGTCCGGCAGCAGCAGGTCGACGGCGCGCTGGTACAGCTCCATCTCGGCGGCGCGCAGCCACAGCGCCACCTCGCGGCGCGCGGCCAGCTTGCACAGCGCGCGGCGGCACAGCCCGGCGGGCGGGCGCCGCCAGAACGAGCGCCGCGACCGCTCCACCGCGCAAATGTCCAGCGCCGCCACCGCCTCGAGGACAGTGAAAGTGTTGTGATGTGTGTGTCGGTGTATAGTACCGACCTGCGTGAGCTGCGAGGGTATCGGGCGCAGCACGTCCGGCAGCAGCAGGTCGACGGCGCGCTGGTACAGCTCCATGTCGGCGGCGCGCAGCCACAGCGCCACCTCGCGGCGCGCGGCCAGCTTGCACAGCGCGCGGCGGCACAGCCCGGCGGGCGGGCGCCGCCAGAACGAGCGCCGCGACCGCTCCACCGCGCAAATGTCCAGCGCCGCCACCGCCTCGAGGACAGTGAAAGTGTTGTGATGTGTGTGTCGGTGTATAGTACCGACCTGCGTGAGCTGCGAGGGTATCGGGCGCAGCACGTCCGGCAGCAGCAGGTCGACGGCGCGCTGGTACAGCTCCATGTCGGCGGCGCGCAGCCACAGCGCCACCTCGCGGCGCGCGGCCAGCTTGCACAGCGCGCGGCGGCACAGCCCGGCGGGCGGGCGCCGCCAGAACGAGCGCCGCGACCGCTCCACCGCGCAAATGTCCAGCGCCGCCACCGCCTCCAGGAACTCCACCCCGTGATCCCTGCACAATAGATCTCTTTAGGTCGCAGTGGCTTGTGGGCATAACTGACCACACCCCCGTCCTATAAATCCCTGCACATCACACCAAAGTCAGCGACGGTAACGGATAATAGCTACTCCTTCGGATAATAGCTAGTCTTCAAAGCAATCAATATAACTATCAAACCGGGGCAAACCCGCTAAATGGTGGACCAATGTCGAGAAAATTAAAACAAAAATACAAAAAATTACTCGCGACTCCATATAAAATGGGAAAGGAGTAGGACAAGGATCAATAAAATTAGCAGCGGCGTCTATCGCAAATCAACGGTTATATACTTTACAACGGTTACAGCCTACATAGTTATTGATTCAGCGCAACATTTGCTCGCCGGCGCGGCGCGGTCAGTCACACACTGTGAGTGACTCGCTAGTGTGTGGGCGGTGTGAACCACACAGTGAAACTCACACTCACAGTGTAACTTAACGACTTTGCACCACTCACCGGTGGTGTGTGCGCAGCGTCTGCAGGGCGGAGCGCGGCACGTCCTCCGGCAGGTCGGGCAGCGCGATGTCGGGCGGCTCGGGCGCGGTGACGGCGCCCAGGTACTGGCGGTGCGCGATGCCCGCCAGCCCCACCGGCGTCTGCTCCGGCTCGCGGGGGGGGGCACTCACCGGTGGTGGGTGCGCAGCGTCTGCAGGGCGGAGCGCGGCACGTCCTCCGGCAGGTCGGGCAGCGCGATGTCGGGCGGCTCGGGCGCGGTGACGGCGCCCAGGTACTGGCGGTGCGCGATGCCCGCCAGCCCCACCGGCGTCTGCCCCGGCTCGCGGGGGGGGCACTCACCGTTGGTGGGTGCGCAGCGTCTGCAGGGCGGAGCGCGGCACGTCCTCCGGCAGGTCGGGCAGCGCGATGTCGGGCGGCTCGGGCGCGGTGACGGCGCCCAGGTACTGGCGGTGCGCGATGCCCGCCAGCCCCACCGGCGTCTGCCCCGGCTCGCGGGGGGGGCACTCACCGGTGGTGGGTGCGCAGCGTCTGCAGGGCGGAGCGCGGCACGTCCTCCGGCAGGTCGGGCAGCGCGATGTCGGGCGGCTCGGGCGCGGTGACGGCGCCCAGGTACTGGCGGTGCGCGATGCCCGCCAGCCCCACCGGCGTCTGCCCCGGCTCGCGGGGGGGGCACTCACCGGTGGTGGGTGCGCAGCGTCTGCAGGGCGGAGCGCGGCACGTCCTCCGGCAGGTCGGGCAGCGCGATGTCGGGCGGCTCGGGCGCGGTGACGGCGCCCAGGTACTGGCGGTGCGCGATGCCCGCCAGCCCCACCGGCGTCTGCCCCGGCTCGCGGGGGGGGCACTCACCGGTGGTGGGTGCGCAGCGTCTGCAGGGCGGAGCGCGGCACGTCCTCCGGCAGGTCGGGCAGCGCGATGTCGGGCGGCTCGGGCGCGGTGACGGCGCCCAGGTACTGGCGGTGCGCGATGCCCGCCAGCCCCACCGGCGTCTGCCCCGGCTCGCGGGGGGGGCACTCACCGGTGGTGGGTGCGCAGCGTCTGCAGGGCGGAGCGCGGCACGTCCTCCGGCAGGTCGGGCAGCGCGATGTCGGGCGGCTCGGGCGCGGTGACGGCGCCCAGGTACTGGCGGTGCGCGATGCCCGCCAGCCCCACCGGCGTCTGCCCCGGCTCGCGGGGGGGGCACTCACCGGTGGTGGGTGCGCAGCGTCTGCAGGGCGGAGCGCGGCACGTCCTCCGGCAGGTCGGGCAGCGCGATGTCGGGCGGCTCGGGCGCGGTGACGGCGCCCAGGTACTGGCGGTGCGCGATGCCCGCCAGCCCCACCGGCGTCTGCCCCGGCTCGCGGGGGGGGCACTCACCGGTGGTGGGTGCGCAGCGTCTGCAGGGCGGAGCGCGGCACGTCCTCCGGCAGGTCGGGCAGCGCGATGTCGGGCGGCTCGGGCGCGGTGACGGCGCCCAGGTACTGGCGGTGCGCGATGCCCGCCAGCCCCACCGGCGTCTGCCCCGGCTCGCGGGGGGGGCACTCACCGGTGGTGGGTGCGCAGCGTCTGCAGGGCGGAGCGCGGCACGTCCTCCGGCAGGTCGGGCAGCGCGATGTCGGGCGGCTCGGGCGCGGTGACGGCGCCCAGGTACTGGCGGTGCGCGATGCCCGCCAGCCCCACCGGCGTCTGCTCCGGCTCGCGGTCGGTCGCCTCCGGCTGGCAGAATGTGTAGCCAGGTAAGTAAAAAGAAATGACCACGAGAATTAAGAGAAAGGCACGCATCGAAGGTGTTCAAGGTCGCGTCATAAGTTGTGGACGTACTTTGCATTATTAACTAGCAGCTTCGCTCGCGTGGAATTAGACATAACAATAGTTTTGTTTACACTTAGTAATATTATATAGCCTATGTCACTAAGTGAAGATAGCTTTCTATAGGTGAAAGAATTTTTGAAAACGATCCAGTAGTTTTTGTGTAAAAACATTACAAACAAATCTTTCCTCTTTAATACATTAGTATAGACAATTTAAGTAGGTTTCATATTACTTGGTTACCGTTTTGATCTTCAAAGCACTGTTAACAAATTTTAGTTATTTCCGGAACGTGTTGGGGAATCACCACTCTTCTTCAGCCGGTTCGTACCGTACCTGTGGCTCAAGAACGTCGTTCTTCGGCGGCATGAGCGTGGGACTGTCGCGGTGCGCCGACGGCTTGGCGCGTATCCCGTAGTAGTGGTACTTGGAGTTGCCGCGCGTGCCGAGGCGGCGCGTGCGCAGGCCGACGAACACCGAGCGGATGAGCTTGCCGAAATGTTAGTTATTTCCGGAACGTGTTGGGGAATCACCACTCTTCTTCAGCCGGTTCGTACCGTACCTGTGGCTCAAGAACGTCGTTCTTCGGCGGCATGAGCGTGGGACTGTCGCGGTGCGCCGACGGCTTGGCGCGTATCCCGTAGTAGTGGTACTTGGAGTTGCCGCGCGTGCCGAGGCGGCGCGTGCGCAGGCCGACGAACACCGAGCGGATGAGCTTGCCGAAATGTTAGTTATTTCCGGAACGTGTTGGGGAATCACCACTCTTCTTCAGCCGGTTCGTACCGTACCTGTGGCTCAAGAACGTCGTTCTTCGGCGGCATGAGCGTGGGACTGTCGCGGTGCGCCGACGGCTTGGCGCGTATCCCGTAGTAGTGGTACTTGGAGTTGCCGCGCGTGCCGAGGCGGCGCGTGCGCAGGCCGACGAACACCGAGCGGATGAGCTTGCCGAAATGTTAGTTATTTCCGGAACGTGTTGGGGAATCACCACTCTTCTTCAGCCGGTTCGTACCGTACCTGTGGCTCAAGAACGTCGTTCTTCGGCGGCATGAGCGTGGGACCTTCGCGGTGCGCCGACGGCTTGGCGCGTATCCCGTAGTAGTGGTACTTGGAGTTGCCGCGCGTGCCGAGGCGGCGCGTGCGCAGGCCGACGAACACCGAGCGGATGAGCTTGCCGAAATTTTTGTTATTTCCGGAACGTGTTGGGGAATCACCACTCTTCTTCAGCCGGTTCGTACCGTACCTGTGGCTCAAGAACGTCGTTCTTCGGCGGCATGAGCGTGGGACTGTCGCGGTGCGCCGACGGCTTGGCGCGTATCCCGTAGTAGTGGTACTTGGAGTTGCCGCGCGTGCCGAGGCGGCGCGTGCGCAGGCCGACGAACACCGAGCGGATGAGCTTGCCGAAATGTTAGTTATTTCCGGAACGTGTTGGGGAATCACCACTCTTCTTCAGCCGGTTCGTACCGTACCTGTGGCTCAAGAACGTCGTTCTTCGGCGGCATGAGCGTGGGACCTTCGCGGTGCGCCGACGGCTTGGCGCGTATCCCGTAGTAGTGGTACTTGGAGTTGCCGCGCGTGCCGAGGCGGCGCGTGCGCAGGCCGACGAACACCGAGCGGATGAGCTTGCCGAACGACGCCGCGTTCACCGGCTCGAGGCGGTGAGCGGTGCAGTGGCGCAGGTAGTGAGCGTACAGAGTCGAGCGGGGCAGGGAGACGCCTGTATAAATTAACAAAACTACTATCACAAACCAAAAATCAATCTACTTTGCAACTAATCCGCGAACATAAATGTATGTATACCTTCATGCACGCAGCACCTCCCTCCCTCCCACACAGGAAAACATGCACATGCAATCAATAAATACACACACAAACAGTACCAACACGTGTTTCGCCCCTAAACAAGGCTCCTCAGGGTAAGTAGACTCTACGACGGTTAATCGCAAAGTTTGCGAAGTGCATGAAGATACATACATCACCATACATTTTTGTTCGCGGATTAGTTGCGAAGTAGATTGATTTTTGGTTTGTAATAATGGAGTTCCGTAAAGTAACGCCTGATACAATTAAAATACTATCAATTTCATTTTATTTTATTTATAGTAGACATCCAATATTTCGAAAAAAAAAAACATTATTTCAGTAACAAATTGAGTTTTAACGCAAGTTATTGCAGTTTTTCCTATTTACTTTGAATTTAGCGCGAAAACGCTATTAAGTGTCATGGCGTCCGCTTGACTTTACGCCTTGGTAAATATGCAAGGCTGCAAGCTCGTTTGCGATCTTAAGTAAGTAAGTAATTTATTTATTCAGAAAATAGTTTAACAATAAATGTATCCGTTGTTGGGAAATCCTTTTAAGTAAATCCTACTTGTGCCAGGATGTCCCATCTTGATCTTGTATCCATTAAAAAAAAAGTTGTGTTGCCGCTGTCCAATTAGTACTAATCTACATAAATTATAATAGCGGCGTACCCTCAGCGGTCTCGTAGTGGTCGAGCAGCCACTGCACGGTGGCGGGCGGCATGCGCGCGGGCGCGGGCGCCGCGAGCGCGTCCGTCGCGAACGCGGCGAACTCGCCCGCCCACGAGCCCCCCTCGCCGTCCGCCGCGCCCACCTCGCCGCCGTCCACCGTCTCCACCGCCTCCACGCCCTCCACGATTGATGCCAGCACTTGGACCATGATAGCGGCTTACCCTCGGCGGTCTCGTAGTGGTCGAGCAGCCACTGCACGGTGGCGGGCGGCATGCGCGCGGGCGCGGGCGCCGCGAGCGCGTCCGTCGCGAACGCGGCGAACTCGCCCGCCCACGAGCCCCCCTCGCCGTCCGCCGCGCCCACCTCGCCGCCGTCCACCGTCTCCACCGCCTCCACGCCCTCCACGATTGATGCCAGCACTTGGACCATGATAGCGGCTTACCCTCGGCGGTCTCGTAGTGGTCGAGCAGCCACTGCACGGTGGCGGGCGGCATGCGCGCGGGCGCGGGCGCCGCGAGCGCGTCCGTCGCGAACGCGGCGAACTCGCCCGCCCACGAGCCCCCCTCGCCGTCCGCCGCGCCCACCTCGCCGCCGTCCACCGTCTCCACCGCCTCCACGCCCTCCACGATTGATGCCTGCTCTTGGACCATGATAGCGGCTTACCCTCGGCGGTCTCGTAGTGGTCGAGCAGCCACTGCACGGTGGCGGGCGGCATGCGCGCGGGCGCGGGCGCCGCGAGCGCGTCCGTCGCGAACGCTGCGAACTCGCCCGCCCACGAGCCCCCCTCGCCGTCCGCCGCGCCCACCTCGCCGCCGTCTACCGTCTCCACCGCCTCCACGCCCTCCACTCCCTCCACGCCGACGCCGGACACAGAGTACACTGGGTACGTACGGATCGTCTCCCTGGAATGATCAGTTGCTTTGAACTACGCCGTGACATAGATGTCGCTCAGAGCCCAATGGCTCACGTCGATCATAATATCATATCATAAAGAAAAAAATAAAAATAAAAACGAAATAAAAGCTATTTATCATATGGCGAGGTCGGTTTAAATTAATTAATGGGCGCTAGTGCTTCGGAGGGCATGTAGCCGTTGGTCCAGCTTGGTTTCAATGGTAAAAACAATCGTTAAGCTTGTCGAAGACCTTTGGGTTGCTTTAGAACATTCGCTACTAGGTTGGCCATTAACGCCTCCACCATTCCGCATTGGAGCAGCATGAGGGTGTGGGGATAACCCGTGCCCAACAGTGGGACGTCTATGGGTTATAGCTAGCCTTGACTACGCCGTGATAGTCTGCGCTGAAGCAGCACGGTGGCCGCTCGCTCGCTCCAGGCCTTCTCATTCGTGAGACGAGACTCGTGGCCTCGAGTGGTTTGTAGCCAAGGCCGTAATATTATGGGAACCTTGTGCGATACTTGATTTGAATATGGTCGGCCTTCATAATATGTCGGCGCGAGATAATGACATTTCAAGCAAGTTGTTATTGTAAAGAATTATTGTTCTAACGCTTGCCCAATAATTTTAAATGTGCGATATTTTTTGTATTATATAGCCATGTTAGTGACAATTCAGAACGAAGCCGACGGCCGGCGGCACAGAAGGCAGCAGTTATAAGCCATATAGTGACAATTCAGATCGGAGCCGACGGCCGGCGGCACAGAAAGCGACAGTTATAGCGCCATGTTGTGACAATTCAGATCGGAGCCGACGGCCGGCGGCACAGAAGGCGACAGTTATAGCGCCATATAGTGACAATTCAGATCGGAGCCGACGGCCGGCGGCACAGAAGGCAACAGTTATAAGCCATATGTGCCAATTCAGATCGGAGCCGACGGCCGGCGGCACAGAAGGCGACAGTTATAGCGCCATATAGTGATAATTCAGATCGGAGCCGACGGCCGGCGGCACAGAAGGCAACAGTTATTGTGCCAATTCAGATCGGAGCCGACGGCCGGCGGCACAGAAGGCGACAGTTATAGCGCCATATAGTGACATTTCAGATCGGAGCCGACGGCCGGCGGCACAGAAGGCAACAGTTTTAAGCCATATGTGCCAATTCAGATCGGAGCCGACGGCCGGCGGCACAGAAAGCGACAGTTATAGCGCCATGTTGTGACAATTCAGATCGGAGCCGACGGCCGGCGGCACAGAAGGCGACAGTTATAGCGCCATATAGTGACAATTCAGATCGGAGCCGACGGCCACAGATTTATAAGTATAGTACTACGTACAGATGGGAATCGCGCATAGAAAATCTATGGACGCTAACTAAATTAGTTCCAATGAAGCACGTCGACGTCGCTTTTAGCGACATGATGTCACGCATGCGCACCAATACCAATCCGTGCGCATGCGTGTTATGTGTCTGTATTGCCCGTTCCTAGTGATTGCAATTATCGATATTTATCGATATTTTTTTTCCCTTGGTGACTAAAATAGTAAATAAAACAAAATATGTATTATGTTCAACATTTTTTATTGCTTTAATATATGTATATCTTAACTAATATTATAAAGAGAAAACATTTGTGCGTTTGTATGTACGTTTGTAATGTTTTCACTCAGAAACTACTGGACCGATTTCAATAATTCTTTCACCATTAGAAAGCTGCATCGTTGCTACTGCATTTTTGCAAATAAAATTATTTTAAAGCCCTTCGATAATCTATACTAATATTATATAGATGAAACATGTGTTTGTAACGTTTTCACACAAAAACTACTGGACCGATTTCAAAAATTCTTCACCGTTAGAAAGCTGCTGCATCTTCACGGAGTGTATTACAGAAACATTGTACATCATCACCTGAAACAAATTGTAAAAAATATTAATCTCAAATACAGTGCTGATTGGGACAAAGCACGAGTATTATTAATGATTAAACAAACTCGAAGTACTTCGGGTACGTACGAACTACACGTACGGGTTAGTTTGCAATCATAGGTTATTTCAGATTTTTAATCTTGCTTTTTAATGTACTTCGTAGACAATACAATACATCGATATTCGATAAAATAATAGAATTCTTATTCCACATCACTACTGTTTACAGTACTAGTTTAGGTTAAAATAAAACCTTATATAAAAATAAAACCTGTATCTGAGCTGATAAATAAATTAAAACCTAATTATTAAGGTACCAAATGCTTTAAAATAAAGACTGGAACAACTTACTGTGTCTTGTTGGAATCCCACTGCAAATTTCATCCACCGTTAACTACGAATCTGCGCAATAATATGAATCTGGCGACCTTTTCGTAGAATTTGCGCTCAAACTCAAAATGCTTAGAACACACCCGCTTGCGGCTAAATTCTCTAGTGTTAAGAGTACATATTTAACACATTTCACATTTTATATGTTTTAACCACGCAACAATCATTACCACTCACAATCATTTTCCAAAGTTTCTCACAATCTATATATTAAAGAGTATTGTGAATTGTGAGAATGCAAATTATGTTAGTATCAAACAACTTATAGGTTATAAGTCAAACAATAAACAAAACACTACACAGAGTTTAGCTTCAGATCAGAAGCATTGCAATACATATTTGCAAATCGTAATGCAGCTGATTTCATTACGTTGAACAAGGGCGCCCCTATGTTGCGTCTCTGTACTATACATTTTTTAAGCGATTATTCACTCTATTGGTATGGGTTAGAGACTAAAATTGAATAAAGCTACTTAGTGTCCACTGAATTTGTATTGTCGATTCCATAGCGTGCCGACGGCCGGCGGCACAGAAGGCAACAGTTATAAGCCATATGTGCCAATTCAGATCGGAGCCGACGGCCGGCGGCACAGAAGGCGACAGTTATAGCGCAATGTAGTGACAATTCAGAACGGAGCCGCCAGCCGTCGGCACTGATGTGTAATATAATTGAAACACATTATTCTAAAAAAGTTTTAAAGTGAAGAATGAAATTTTTATACTGTTTTATGAATAATTGTTTTATAGATCTGTATCAAGTCCGACAATTGTATGCACATATCTCGGGTAGCATCCAAACTTGACCTGGATTTGTTTTTTGTATAAACGTAGGCTGAAAAGTCTGTTCCACAACAATACGTACGGAATAATTTTGTCGGAACCCTGATGACTATTCTACGGAACCACTAGGTTGCGCGGAACCCAGTTTGGGAATCCCTGCATTTTAACAAAATTAACAAAATCTTACATGTGCGGCTGGTGGCCCGTGGCGTATATCTCCTGCGGCTCCACATACTGCACGTGATAGTTGACGCCATTGGTGCCCTCGCCTGATGCAGAAACACAACACACTTGATTACAAATCAAACTCTTCGTAACAGTTAAAATGTGACAACAACAGATATTGATGACAACAAGTGTGTATAGTGTTAAACCCGTGATGGCATGATAATTTGATAGTAAACCCTTGCTTTCCATGCGGACTTGTATGCTAAAGCTCTCTTATGAACAAGACGAAACGAAATGGTTCATTAATTTACAATTCTTTATTATTTCACGTGGTGATATCTTGTTCTTTATTCCTGAACCGTTATTTTTTTACTCACATCTACATATCAGCCTCTATAAGGCTGGACTTGGGCATTCTATTCAGCACCACTTCGCGCTATACTGAACACGAAGAATCAGAATTCAGGCCACTTATCCGTGATCCCACCGCTATGACCCACTGGTGAGTCCACGGGTAATTTATTCCCCGTAGACCCACTGCTCTAGGGTGGGACTACGGGCAATTGAAACAAAACTGCTTTTAATTTGTGGTCCCACTACTGCGCTAACATATTTGGAAAATGACCTTTATATGTTTATTTACAATCCATAGGCGTCCCACAGTTGGATTCGAGTATCCCCACAGATACAGTTGCGGGATATCCACCACGCTGCTCCAATACTGATTGGTGGAGGCAACAGTGGCAGTGGCAAACTCAGTGTCGAATGTTCTCAGTCAAGCCACCCCAAGGTCTTCGACAAATCTTAACGTTATCATTGAAAACAAGTAAGTTGCGCTTTACGCGTGTTAAATCTTTGATTATTCGCGATTGTTAATCCGTTAACTCCTTTCTACGTTTCGTGAGGACATTACTTCGAAATCGGATATTCATACAACGAATGATGCTTAATTTGCTTATTAATGGAGTTAATCATCAGCATCAGTAAATCACTGTGCAAAAGGAGTGCAAAAACACACAGTTAAATACCAACAACCACGGTTCTTGTAAATATGCTTTTCCGCTAAATATCAGCCTTTTCTATAATATACGGCCAGACAGCCTATGGACAAGTGCGACACCAGGGGTATCGTAGGTGCGTTACCTGCCTGCCAGAATTGAAACATCTGTTTTAGATAAGTAGGTGTATTTTTATCAAATAATATTCAAAAAAGATTTTTGAGAGCAGGTTCCTAATCCGATTAATTTCATAACGCATTTGGCACTTTGTTCGAAACATTTGATTTAAAATTCGACATAATGAACACAGCATTTAAAATAAAACAAAAGTTAAAACACAGTCTGTAATAATCGCTTATGAATAGATATAAGGTTATGACAGAAAAAACTGTACAAACACGAATTAAGCTAAATGAAAACCGCACATTGAACAAATTGTTCAATAGAGAAATTGTTAAAAGCAAACATCAAACGTTAGTAAATATTAAAACAGTTATTGATTTATTTTTAAGCGTGATTCATTCCACATTCCAACACCTAAAGACCGTTGACTCAGTGAAAGTAAATTAAATTAATGTTAATTACATTGGACTAATTGATGAGATGATCAGATTATTCGATTTGGTTTTGCAAATATTCAACAAAAACCGATTATGCTAGTAAGCAGTGAGTTTTGCTAATTCGTTTTTTTATTTACAGGACCCTAAATCCCTAAACGCCTAAATATAAAATATTTTGTGGGTGGTGCAGTCTTCGTCATTGTCTTCGTCATCTAAAATAATAGTTTGGATGGCAAGACCTGAAAATTTTTGTTTCGCCGTCATTTATTCCATTAAAATATTTATACTAAATGCCGTATTTAGCATATAAGGCTGAAGTTACACGCAGTATTTATATACTGAAACTGCAACATATTTTTCGTTTTCGGCGACTGGCTCGTGCGCGATATCGTTCAGCAGTTTAACATCGTAATTATGGCAACTGATATTTTTGTGACACCCATGTTAGCTAATAGAGTGGTGGATAAAGGACACTAACTTTCAGGCAGGCCCGGCACGCCGCTGCCTAGCCCTCCGACCACCGACCACAGCATGTTCAGATTGAAGGAATCCGAACTCATCGGCTAACAGTCAACACCACAATCTTTTCCGTCCCGCGATTCCAAATTCAAACTTCACACATACAAGGTCTACGTAAAGCTCGGATTCCTGGCAATGTAATTTGCATCTTAATTTGAGAAGGACATGTCAATTGATACAAAACAATGAACAGAATACAGGATGAGATCAAGAGAAAAATTACCATTAACACCACAATAATAATTCAATTTCCATTCCGTTAAAAGGCATTCAATCGTTAACTATATCCCATTTCTGATATTGGATAAATTTGATTTGTCTGCGCTTATTCGTCAAATTGAACATTAGCAAAGAAACTCGAGCTTATTGGAGACTGTTAATTCAGGTGGGTCACTCACAGGGGAAAAACGCGCGGTATCGAGGCACCTCCATCTCGATGGAGATCTCCCAGGCAACTCGCGCTCCGCCGGCGGGAACGAGAGCCTCGCGAGAGGGATGGGGCATGTATTGGTACATAGGGCGGATTAGAGGCGGTAGCACACTGCTGAGCGACGGTTCTGTTCGGTTAAATCGAGATTGGAATATTTGCAACTCGAGTGGTTTCTTTTTTTTTAAAAGAGGCCTAGGACGACCTGGTGGACCAGTATGGCCAAAGTTTTGAAAGAAAAAGCCCTACCCTACCCGACAACCCACGACAGAATGTCGTTGCGCAAATTAATTAGGAGAGCCGACCCTACTTAAAGTGGGAATGAGCAAAGAAGAAGAAGAAGAGTTGGATTTTTTTTTCATTAAACCAGAAAAAATCCCTCTTCATAAAAATTTTGGACCAGATGTTACAGTTACGAAAATTTCTATCAAACCACCGTCTCAGATTGATACTAGGTCGTCAATGTCGCATCATCTAAAATTCAAATCACACATTGCTTCATTATTATACTTATCGCTCAAATAGAATATAGCGTTCAGTGGACAGCGAGCTTAAAGCTACTCGCATGCTATCTCGCTCTCTTCGGGGGCGTCACCCGCCAACATTCCGCCCTCCAGACTCCAGACTCCAGACTCCGTTTATTAGAAAGCGAATCGGCATATATAGCATAGCTGTAAAGTTTTCCCGTGTGTGCAGAAGCATTGTCCATCGCTGTTATTGAATTTAACAGGTTGACGCAAATAGGCGTAAAAATAATGATCCGGGATTGAAACGGCTTCTCGTCTATTGGGGAGTGCCGGTACGGTTTCACTTCTAAATTATTAAAAAAATTACATTGGCTAAAAGCTTCATGTGGTTAAAAAACAGACATCCCAGAATGTTAGAAGTCTTTACTAATGACATATAATTATCTTAAAAGACTTTTAAGTAAACACAACGAATAATATCCTTGTACAATCAATACATATTAAATAGTTATAGTAATAATAATTAATTCTATTGTTGTACGTTGTTAAATGTTGAGGGAGAAACCAACCCAAGAAATTTCCTACAAATTGAGACCACGACTTGATTGCAAGGAAGACCTTAAGGAAACCGCAGGGAAACCGCTCGATTTGGGGACCACAAAATCAGTTCGGGTTGCATCGCTTATGAGAGACAATTTAGCAGTCAAAGCGGTAAAGACAGGCCATAGCAAACAAATTCTTTGTAACACAAACAGTTACATATTGGTATCTTATAATATAATTATTACCTACATATCGATGACGTTTTGCCTGTACACTATTGTCATTCAATGGAGCAAAATTTTTTGTTCGACAACCTTTTAAAGATCATGGATGGAAGAACTATAGCTATACTTCTGAAAATACTCTTTAAGCCACTATAACACAATTAATGTACGCCTCCATTAATGCACATTTTAGTGGAGTAGCAAGTTTTATCTACGACACGTGGGTAAGTTTATTTGAATACATTTTAAAATTATTAGATTGCTTCCTTCGTTACTAATCGTTACAAACATCTACTTAGATTAATACAATTTATCAAAATTCTACCCAAAGATTCGTAATCATCAAAATTGCATACTTTTTTCCATCAAGTGTAAAATTGCGTTGCCATTTAACAACTTATACTACCTCCATGCGCTGAGCATCAATATTGTTAAGATAATTTTACATTTTTTAATATTGGACGTGAACAAATGAATATTTTAAATAAAGAAAATCTTAACAACATAACAACTTTGAATATGAATCAGACTATAATCTAGCCAGAATTATTTGGAGATATAATCTCTTATAAAAGTGCCTTTCAATAGCGACATCGACAAGGGCGCTCTATTCAATAGAGAGGCATTAAGGCGATAAAAAAATAAAACCGAGTAAGCCTAGTAGGTACAGATACAAACACGAGTAGGTTCAATACAGAAATGGAGCATTTAATAAATACGGGAGCGTGTGCGAGACACGCGTCACATCAAAGGTAACCATGCAGGTGCAATATCATGGCACAATGGGATGATTTCCCCTCCGCACGCATTGATAATGTCCGCTCAGGTAGATAATCTGAAGGGGCATCGACAATTATCTCTTGTTATTAATTTTTTTTTATACCAAAACACCCTTTTAGTTTGCAAATTACATTCTAGCAACTATCCCGTTGAATTAAGGTTCGCTTTCGCAAACGAAACTAATTATATAGGGGGCGCTTAATACAGTATCCGATTGACAGGTGGATGATGATTAGATTGAAACGTAAGACGTCAGAGGGTGTATTTTTGTTTTTGAAACCTGACATCAGCGGTGTAAGGTTTCTGTAAAAATAGTACTTTTTAAATCAATCATAATTTCGGTTGATCCGTTTTATAAATCAATCACTGCTGTTCACACTGCACATCAATACTACTTAATAGGTAATAATTTGATTGATTTAAAATCGGTTCAACCGAAATTCTGTTTGATTTTCAGGCCTGTTCACACTGCACATCCATACTGCTAAGTAGGTATTAATTTGATTGATTTAAAAGCGGATCAACCGAAATTCTGGTTGATTTTTTGGCAAAAAATTAATTCCATGTAAATTTATTATTGTTTAATTCATAATTATTGTAAAACTCGGTTATACATAATACAGACAACTTAACTAATGGCCAGACATGTAATGCGTACGCCATACTCAACTATTATTTAACACCATACAATGGTATGTAACTCAACTATTATTTAACACCATTGTATGGTGTTAAATAATAGAGCCGAGATTAGAGCCAGATTAGAGCCAACGACTTGTTTTTAAAAAACGGTTCGTTGGATTAACCCCAACATAAAACCCACAATATAGTTCCAAATATCTTAAGTAGTCCACCAGCATTCAATAACACATAGAAGTAGATCTTATTCACCACCTTATGATAATAAGCATGCCCAAACTGAAAAGAAAATACAAAGCTGTGCAAAAATAAAAAGAACTTGCTTTCTCGATCACTGCCCTCAGATTTGATGTGCGAGGAATCCTCGTCGTGTGCCCACGTGGCCGGTACTGTGACCGCACAAAAATATAATAAATACATAAAATATATTAAGTCTATTTGAATACATGTGCACAAGCAACTAAACTAACCTTATAACTAAACCTTGAAGGAAGTCCCTACTATTTAGCAGTTAACAAATTAAAGGAAAATTCGCACGGTAGTTTTGTCTTCTTATTTTATGTCTATCTTATTAGTTAGTTATAACATTTTTCAAAGGGTTTAAGAGTCTAATAGAAATCTTAAAGAGTCTAATTGGAATGCAGTAAACTCCCATCCTAGCGTTCATAGCCCAATCGCTCGCGTCGATCGTATGTAACGACGGGCGAGGTCTGTTTGTGGATGGGTGACCGCTAGTGGCAAAATTTCATGGACGCTACCGTGCTACGGAGGGCACGTTAAGACTTCGGTCCCGGTTAATTTCAACTGTAAAAACAATCGCTAAGCCTTGTGGAAGACATTAGGGTGGCTTGAAAACATCCAAAACTGGGTTGGCCACTAACCCAATCCGCAAAGGAACAGCGTGGTGGAGTATGCTTTAGACTTCCTACAGCTATGTCTGCGGGGGAGACCCGTGCCCAACAGAGGGACGTCTATGGGATGTAGCTAAAGTCCATATTTATATTTGAGATTTTTCTTATTTAGACTTCTCATTCGGAATTAAATGCATACATTTATAGGTCCAGTTGATCTATATCTGATGTTGATAATTAGTCAAACAGATAAGATGTTTATAGTTTGCAAAAAAAGAGATCAGATGCGCATACGCTTCACCCAAAAGTGCTCCAAATCTATATTATTATATTAATTTTAAGATTAATATTTCAGTTAATAGTCAAGCATTGTATGTAAGTTTGATCAAAACATGCAGACATGCAAACTACTTGAAAAATGTATGAAAAAAAAATAGTAAAAAGCAATGCAAAAAATAACTTGCTTTCTTGATCACTGCCCTCAGACTTGATGTGCACGGATTCTTCTGTGTGGGCCCACATGGCAGGCACTGTGTCGGCACACATACAAAAATACAATAAATACATAACGACACACATATCTAACTAAATAACTACATGTGCACAAGCATAAACGAAACAAATTAACGCATCTGTGACTAACCCCCGTATTCACAAACGATACTATGAGGTCTCACAGTACTCGCGAGCGCATAGGGTCATTCAAACCAATTCATAAACAATACTTAGGTGAAATCCGCTACTGTGCGTCTGTCAAAAGGGACGCATAGCTAAGATAGCTTCTGAGCTACTTTAACGAACGCATAGCGTCGAATTGTTTTGTCATTTACGTCAAAATTGAAATATCAAAGAAGGGTGGTTGCACGTTGGATAAATTAGAGGTTATTATTTAAGCTTACAAAATTGTAAAGGAAAAAGGAGTTACTTATTACAAAATTCTACCTATTAAAAACAATGGATTACAGTTGTGAGGAAGAGTTTGACAAACAAATCAATTAAGGGAAATGAAAGGTAAGCGTCCACTTGTCGGTATCGTACGCATCGGACGCATCGCACGCAACGGATCGTAGTATTATTTGTCTATAAACTCATATAAGTGCGTCCACCTGTCCGCATCGTACGCATCGCACATCGGCAATGCCGACACCGTTGCTCTGACCGAGAGGCAACTTTTATCCGTTTGATGCGATGCGTCCGATGCGTGCGATACCGACAAGTGGACGCTTACCTTTAAACGATTATTGCTGCTTGCTCTGACATAGACATGCTTTGACAGTTGTCAAAACACTAGAGTGAACTTCGCCATATCAAATGGACCAATCACAGAGCTGAATTCAACGCTATGAGACCTCATAGCTAAGTAATGTTTGAGTGTTGTTTATGAATTGGATGGCTCGACATGAGGAGCGCATAGAGAATTAGCGTTCTTTGCATAGTGTTGTTCAGTTACTCAGCCAAGTAATGTTCATGAATACGGGGGTCAATCCGTATGCTGGTACTCACCGTCGGTAATCCGTACGCTGCCAATACAGTGGACGCACTGTGAAAAATTTATCCGTTTGATGCGATGCGTCCGATACCGACAAGTGGACGCTTACCTTTAAACGATTATTGCTGCTTGCTCTGACATAGACATGCTTTGACAGTTGTCAAAACACTAGAGTGAACTACGCCATATCAAATGGACCAATCACAGAGCTGAAATCAACGCTATGAGTCCTCATAACTAAGTAATGTTTGAGTGTTGTTTATGAATTGGATGGCTTGACATGAGGAGCGCATAGAGAACTAGCGTTCTTTGCATAGTGTTGTTCAGTTACTCAGCCAAGTAATGTTCATGAATACGGGGGTTAGTATAGCATATCTGGTAAATTCCCTCTTTATTTAATTTTATAAATTTAGGTAATATTTTTTATTTAATTTTATAAATTTAGGCACAGAATATCAGTGCTGTGTTTTTTTTTTTTGCAGCAAATGCTGAGTGCTTTCCGACTTTCGCTGGGACTGCAACAATTATCTATATATTATTATTTTGTTTTTCCTGATATTATTAATTGTATATTGTTGTAGTTATTAATGAAAATAAATAAAAATTGAATTGAATTTAGGGAAAACAACCCAACATTTATGTTACAGACGGAAAAATATTTGATAACAGTTAGTCAAACAATAAGGTAACATTTTCAAATTTTCGGTTGTACTGATACGTGCAAGGTGCTTAAAATTACAATGCATGTGCTCAACCATAATTTAACACTAAACGCACTAAAACATTAAAATTTTTATATAGAACCAATACCACACAACACATAAAAATACAACAAGTCAACGAAAATAAGTACATATTGAACAAATATATTTTAATTTTATTAGTATTATTGCGGATACTGCTTAATTCACTAAAACAGCTGGCATATTTTATTACAGCTGAAATATTTTTTCAGGCAGGAACTGCTCCTGTAAATAACGACAACTCCGTCCAGGCTACAAAACTACAAAACCCCTTTAAAAATAGAACTATGTATTCATTTAATATTTATGCACATACATGATAAAACATACTCAAACACATTTTTACATGAAATTATGTACAAAGGAACTGCTTATTTCCAATAGAAATTTCTTCCAGCAGCCCTGTGAATGGAGACGTGCAAATAGATGGCAGATGTATGTAGGTACACCACATTCTACATTCAATAAGTAAATTATATACAAATGCAAAACGTTTGACAATACTCACTAGAAACTGTGATGTAGGCGTGTTGAGCGTCCGAGTTGGGACTGGAATGGCCCGAGCTGTCGCCGTTCACCTCCACCACAGACGCTGCTGACACCTGAGGATTGCACGGTTGAATATATCAAAGACATATCAGGAAAAAAGTCGGAGAAATAGTAAGCGATATCTAGTACCGATGTTATATTTTCGGTGTATGTAAGTCCGTAGATGTAGGTAGATGTGTATGGAATGGATATTAGCAGTCGCGTATTTGTGTGCGTAGAACGAAAATAATGTTTAAGGTCTGTTTTCGCAACATTAATTACGATTAGACCGGGCTTTTAATTCACGGCATAAACAGCGGAAGCTGTTGATATTTGCATTTGTTAAAATAATAATGACCCTTAATATTGGACACGGAGACAATGTGCAGTCTTAAAATAAAAAATCTATCACTTGGAGACATGGCAGATAAAATATCTTGGTTCTGTACGTTAATAGATCTGGGCAGGACAGAGACTTTTTGGGACAGTTAGTTATATTGGTTGGTTGGTGTTAATAATAGTCCAGTCCAGTTAGTAATTCATAGTAAGTCTCTTTCTAAGTTAGAAGCGTTGCTACCCTTGAAAAATAACACCACACCTATCGGAACAATTGCTTTAGAAACATCTATAACACGGTAGAAATAGTATACTTACTATAGTTCCGCCACAGTGGAAGAATAATGTTTACAAACAAACGCCAACCATTCGTTTCCCGGCAACCGATAACTAGCATATACGAATAACCTTTTTTTCGACATTCTCGAGTCGAGTAGGTGCACCTACCTGTGTCCCTGAAGCTCGGGACCAGAATAGTGCTACGGTATCCCCTGCCTGTCGTAAGAGGCGACTAAAAGGGGGCTTCTGGGCTCACGGACGGCAAGAGTGGGAGCTCGAACCGTCCATACAGTGAGCCCGGGAAAGACAACGTTGTGTGTGGCTGCACAACGTTGTAAATGGGATTCAACTTCAAAGTCTTTGGATGTTTCGTCCGAGACGAGCCTATCAGGGGCACAGCGCTGGAGGGCACCGGTGCGTTCTATCAGAGATCCCGGAGCCCTCCACAAGCGCCGAGAAAGGCCACGTAAAGGTTTAGTGGGTGGAAATCCCACATTACCTGGCGTCGCTCTCACGATGTCGGGTACATATAAAAGGTTTCCCACTCGAAAAAAAAAACTTGAGAGGTGTCAAGGGACACCCGGATGGAACGAAGTTATTGGATATAAGTATAGGTTATTATAAGTTATTGTTATTGTTATTTTTATTATTTATTATGTACAAAAAACCTGTATACACTCAACAAAAATAATCGTCGCGACACCACACTGTTCAATGCGAAATAGAAAGACGAAACGAAAATAACTGGCTTGCTTTCTATGAGAGAGAGAGAAACACGCGCACGCCGCACGGCTTACAACTATAGCAAAAAGTGTCGTTACAACTTTTGGTCTTAATTTTTTCCGTCTAGCCCCCTTTCGCAACGCGCGATAAGGAACTTCGTTCCAAAAAAAAAGCTGCACCCACCTGATGCATAGTGTGCAGATGTAGCGCGGGCAGCTCCGGGATGACGAGCAGCGAGCGCACGGCGCCGGGCGACGCGCCGCCCGCGCCCGCCTCCTCCGCCGCGCCCGTCGCCGCGCCACCGCCCTGCAATATCAACTTTCTCAAACATTTATTTACTAGCCTTACCTACTGACAGATCTCGTTCTGTCAAAAGCTATTGGCCTGTCGCGTTGTCTGGCAGACCCCGGCAGACCCACGTTAAAGACGAGTTATGAAACATTTTTTCTATGCAAAAACTTGAAACGTTCTGCCACTATACTGGGCCGGGGTTGTAATGGTTTCTAATAATTTCAGTTAAATCTGCAAACGATTTTGTACTCGGCTTGTCCGGTGCACACAAACTCACTAAGAACTCGTAGGCGTTACTCCATCAATGTTATTAAAGTCGCGACCTTGAGTTCATCTTTCACTTGGTTCACAATAAAATACTGTCCTAAGCGCTCCACATAAATGCCCCAGTTGTCCTTGACCGGGTCGAACTCAGCGATCTGTCCAACCGCCATTAATTGTAACGCGTCACTCGATGCACTACTACTCGTAATTAAACGCAACACTATCGCGTATTACGCCTAATCTGCACACGCAGGGCACGAAAATTTTCTCGTCGCCAGTTGTTATGTACTTGACCAACACACTTGGTAAGTCCTGAGGGGTATTTGGGAGAACACAATAAAAGCAGCTGATAGTTACTTAACGTATATTGCAAGTGACAGTACACAGTACATTTTACTTGTTAATATGAATCTTCCTAAATACATATTTGATATTTATAAACTACACCACAGTTTTTACGTTACGTAATTTTTCTCGTCATAAAACCTTGGCATCAACGAAATTAAAAAAGTCGATGTATGTATTCGGTGACAACGTGGCTTTCGAACTCGCCTCTAACTCGATGGCGTCCAGGTTCAAATCCAAGCATTAAATGTCATCTGCTGTTACGGTGAAGGAAAAGCATCGCAAGTAAACCTGCATAGACAGTGACCATAATGTTGAAGGCATGTAAAGTCTGCCAATCATCACTTGACGCGTGCACCTATGGTCTAACCTCTCAAAAAACAAGGGTGATGGACAAGCGTGTATCAATATGAAAAAAAAACGGTAAGCAAACCTGCGCAGGCGCCGCTAGCTGCGCCGCCATGTCGGGCGAGGCGGGCGGCGACGACTCCACCAGGACCTCGTCGCCGGCGCACTCAAAATCTGCAACAAATCGGCCGCACCTTTAAATACTATACTGTGGAGGACATTATACACCATAGAGGAGAAAAGTTCCTCCGTGTTAAATATCTACTATTTATCACATTGCGCTATGCTAATAATTAGAGACCGGATTATATGCATTTGCATATTTGCATATGCATTTGCATATTTTACCTATTATCTAGTTATGATGCATATTATCGGTACATTTACAATATTTTTCTGAGTACCTAAAATGCGATAAAAGTGTTAATATCGCGAAAAATTCGATGACAATGTTTGATTTGATGACAAATTGATTAAATGTAGGGTTCACAAATGTGTGTTATTTCAAATTGTATATTATATTGATGCGTACCATGCCTCCGGAAAAAAATTTTTTGCATATTCTGCCAATTTTCATGCATATTTCAAGCATTTTTCATATTGCATGCATATAATAAGCTTTTTATGTTGCATATAATCCGGTCTCTACTAATAATACTTCAGCGCGACTTGTGTTCTATTTATTCAGGCAACCATTGAAATCGGTCACGGTTATCATAGGCGGCACAAGGTACTCAAGAAGTCCTACCAACTACTGCAAACGTACGAGGGTCTCACTGAAAGTTGTCAATAATTTTATTGCTTTTCGAAGTAGTCTCCGTTCTTCTTTTCATTTGGTTTAGGATTCGTAGCAACATTTCGTCACTTGTGACGATGACAAATACAGCAATCGTCACCCCCGTAGAACTTTTTAACATTTAGTGACACCAGTCCATGCGTTTTTTTTGGTCTTTGGTCAAATAATGGGGAATCCATCAGGTGCAAAGCTTCCTTAAAGCTTAAATGTTCGTGTATTATTTTTTGAACTTGACTCATAACTTATGAGTCAGTGGTTATGAGTCATAACCAATGCCTAAGCTTGCCCTCATCTGCTGGTAGGTCACTCTCTATCTTTCTCTATCATCCGTCCGTATTCAGATGTCGCTGTTGAAGGACGCCCATTACGCAGATCATCACTGAGATTGCTACGCCTACTCTTAAACTCATCAAACTAATCGTAAACAGTGGAGCGAGATGGGGCTTCATTATTAAATGCCGATCGAAGTCTATCATAGCTTTGTTGTTGTTTAAAACCACAACGAAAGTCGTAATAAATCATGGACCGAAAATTTTCACGCGTTAAATCATTTTGCGGCACAGATATTTAATTTAATATTTTCAGGTGTAACAAGACTTGAAAGTCAATAAAGTATCAAAATCATACTTTGTGACTTTTGGGCCCATTTTTTAATCCTCTCCTGTTCCCTACCACCCTCTGTACCTAATTAAGAAAGGGGTGCATGCTTCCCCTCTCCATAGTTACACCTGTACTTTAGATAATGAACCTTGTAATTGCATGAGCAAATTGATTCGTGAATATAAAAGATAAAATAGATATTATTTATTTCACAGAAATATTTAAATGTATCCTTTGATTATATTTGTTGAAGAAATTATTATGTAATGAAATAAATTTTTAATATTTATACATTACAAATAGATCTGATGAAAACAAACTATTATTGTAAATTAGCCATAAGGCAGGTTAGGCACCTGTGTAGGATTAGCTATTCATTCAAGGATAAATAGCTCATCCTTTGCTTTATATTAATCAGTTTAGAATAGCATTATATCTCTTTAAGTAGTTTGTAGTTACCTAGACTTTCGTTAAGCGTGTGTAATCACCTCATAGCGAAATAAATTATTTGAATTTTGAATTTTTGAATTTTATTAAAATATATTTTTCAAAAGTTAGTATGCTAAAAATATTTATGATCATTGTATAGTTAAACATAACTATAACTATTCACACCTAAAATAAAAGCAAAGTTTAGGTATATCATTGATTAAACTATAAAAGGTGGGGCAAATTTAACCATGTAATAAATGGTGTAGAGTTGTGAGACCCAAAATTTAGCAACACATTGCATAACAACATCCCGAATAATGGAGATGTTATTGATCTGGCTGAACTCGGCGCCGAGCGCAGGGGAGTGTATCCAGGCAACACCATCCCTCATCCCCGGCCCCTATCTCCACCTCTCATATATACACAACACTCACTTTCAAGATAGAACACATTTTCAAATCCCATCTCAGACATTTTCCCCGTATTGTATCAAAATGTAATATATAATGACACAAGCACAACAATAACACATAGCGTACTGAGTATTGATCCAACAACTGTTTCTATGTAACTGCTACTGTTCTGTTTGAGTGGATATGACTGGGTGAGCTTTGTTAGCTTTATGATAGTGTGCCTCGGGTGGGGAGTCAGGTGTTGTACTGTCACGCTCTGGCGCTGCCACCTGCCATCTGTGTGCAACTGCATGGGTGAACAACTTCACCCCTTAATTGCTGATAATAACTGTTGCTTATTACTAGTGTTTAAATTTAATCAACACATGAAATTTGTTTTTTAACATTAGTTCTATTTGTGCTTGTAGGATCATTAATTTAATTGATTAATTGTCAATTAAAGATTATTAATTGGTTTTGAGAAACATTTTCTTTGTTTTGCATGTTAAGAGAATAAGTAGGTAAATCAAGTAAAAATGGTAAAGGTACCATTTTACCTGATTTACCTACTATCAATGGATAGTACCTACAAATTTTTGAAGAATAATTTCGTGGATAGTAATGTAATTTTCTGTTTTAGGGTGAGAGAATACGTCGTGCCAGGTACGAAGCCGCCCACCAATCCCGAATGTCGCGATAAAATGAATACGCAATCGGGTTTCTATACCATATGCGGCGGGAACGAGGGATAGCTCACATCGACTCTTGCTCGCATCAGGCAATGTACTACTTTACATGAATGAGTCGCGTGAACCTGGGGGTATTCTAAACATTTAAAACTTGTCTATCTTTTTAATTTTAGACCAAACAAAACACTGAGACCCACCTGCCAGCCATTTCAAATGTCAAAATATTCTTAACTTGAGAAATTGGGATTATATCGCCTGCCTATTTGCTGGATGTTTTTGAACAATTCAATCAAAATAATGTGTTTAATTTTCAAAGTAAATGAAACTGTAGTTGAAATACTAAATTTTATGTAACACTATAGGAATTTGTTGTTGTCTTGTAACTACACCCGTTTCCTTGGCTACGGGCTCGATCTCGATGACGTTTGGGTGTGACACACACGCAAAAAGTACATAGTTTAGCGCACAGCGCGCACCGCTATATCTATTCTATGTAAAAATGCGAAGAGAGAATACGCGTAAAAGTTAAATTGGAATATTTCCGATTTTATTAAATAGCTTCAAGTATGTATAGGAAGACTTCAGTAAATTCACTGGTATGACAATTAATTATAATTAATGGGAGATTTGTTAAGATCAAAAATCAAGTAAAACTGATCATTAACTCTAAAATATGTCTATAAAAAAAATGTGTTGTACAATTTTACATTGAGCTGATAGGATAAAAGTTGCTATTATCGATGAATTTATCCAATATACTACATTACAAGTTTACCATATAATGTGACAACCCTATTAGGTAAGTATATTTTTGACATTTTAAGATTCTTTTTCCTTTGTCACCTCTTCTCACAGAAGGATTATATTTTAATAATACCTGTTATTATAATAAGATAATTCAGATCAGATTAACAATGCGAACCTTGATTATCATCCGCTTCAAATGTATATTCCTTATCGACGTATGAATCGTGTATTATATCAATAGCCATTAGTTTCATATTTTGTAAAGCAAACATTTTCGTTATGTCCATCTTACAAGTAGTTACGCCAAGTACTTTGATATCACCTTGGTAATTAATTTTATTTATTTACGTTTCTAGGTTTCACAAACCTGTAGAAGATATATAAATGAGTATCGATATTTTTTTTCTATTTAGACAAAATCTAGATGGCCATTATTTTTTATGAGCCCGGAGATATTTATTATTTACTTCAATAACTATAATTTAAAAAAAACACTTCTTGTTTTTTGTATAGTTACTGAATGAGTCAATTAATTACGGCACGGATTTAGAAATACATATTCTCTCTGCCGTGCTTCATGGCAATATAGCAAACAAATAGTTTGTATACATTAAGAATGAGTTATTTTTATTTGTTATTTTATTTTAATTTTTGTTATTTTAATTATTTTAATCTGTATCTAACATTTTAAGTAAGGGAGAAAAAAGCGTGGATCTAGCCCTCTCACCGTTTAGTTAAACGATGGTAGTAACCCGGTCACTCACATGCGTGCAAACGTTTGACATTTGTACGAATGTTTGCACAAATGTGAAGGACTGTCAGGAATTCATTCATAAACTCAGCTGATATGCAAATGGGTTCGCAAATGAGTTTTTCAAACCCGTTTGGAAACTCCTAAATTGGAATATATTGAATTATTGTAAAGTGAGCCCTCTATTTTGGACCCTGAGTAGAAGTCCTTTAAAAACAGGCTATAAAAATAGTTAGTGGTGGCTGGAAGAGAATAATTATTAACAAAATCGTGAGCAACATTGAACATTCGTGAACAAGTGTAGGAGGAAGCGCAAATGGGTTTGCAAACTCATTTGTGAACCCATTTGCATATCAGCTGAGTTTACGAATGAATTCCTGTTCGTGCAAACATTCGTACAAATGCCAAACGTTTGCACGCATGTGAGTAACCGGCGTACGCATGGTATGACCATAGAGCAAAAGTCAGTTCGAAAAAAAGCACATTGTCATTGTACAATGCTGGTATTCTTCTGGTATTCTTTCGATTACTATAATAATTTTTCTAATATAATTATCTAGCAACTAATATATTAATCTGTGTTTCTAAGTAGGTACATACATATCTCTACCTAGTTTGTGGGTACATATTATACTTATAAATCTGTGACTTTGATTGATGGCAACCTCCTTGGTGTATATCTATTCTGTGATGGCAACTATCTCTAGCTAGTTTGTGGTATTGGCAACAAGCAAGCACAGAGCAGAGTACACTATTATATGTATACTGAAATGCACAGAGTACATTGAACTGAAACCTTCTTGTGACTTGTGAGTATATTTGTTTGTTCTGTGACTGAAACTGAAAGATCTGAAATGAATGGTACATACTAATTAATCTGTGCTGTGAGTGTGACTCAGTATATCTATTCTGTGTGCTAACTAGTTTGTGGCCTTCACAGAGTACCTTTATATGTGACAGAACCACAGATTTATAAGTATAGTACCATATTAAATAATCACTTTTGGGTTGGTGAATCACTCACCACTAGGGATGCAAGATTTTTAAAAATATCGATATATCGATATTTAAATATATCGAACTATGTCGATATTGATATATCGATATATCGTTCTAGTTGATCGATATATCGAAATTTTTTCTTTTTTAAAGCTATTCAATGAAGTAATATTCGTTATATCAAACGTTTACTGTACCTATAGTAGTTTGTTTTTCAATGCCTTACCTATGTGAATAAAAACAGAACTTTGAAGTATAACTCGTGCTTTTTTAACCGCTTTTTTATTCAGAACTCCATTAAATATAATGTATGTACTCATCATAATAAACCTCCAATGTATGACGGTTAAAAAAGCACGGCATCTATGGTAATAACTTAACAGTTTACTCACCACAGATTAGAGTACAAAATATTTTTTAGACAGTGTTGCCAGTTTAATATTTAATTAATAATAATGTTTATTTTAATCAAGGCGGTTCTTTCGATATTTATTTATGATATATTGAGTTTTCGATATTGATAAATATCGATATCGGCTTATCGCCGATATCGATAAATATCGATATGTTTGGCATCGATATATCGATATTTATCGGTCTTCCGATATATCGTTGCAACCCTACTCACCACTTCACCACCACCAGGCCCAGCACCACTGGTGATGGCAAGCAAGACAACTGAACATGAAAGATTAATTATAAAATTAAATTTATAATTAATTTCCCAATAAATTACCTAATAATATATAATAGGGCTGCTTGCGATAATTCGTATCTAATATCCTCATAGTTTGTGAATAACAAAGCAAACGAAGTATAAAAATGAAGGTGATTGTTAAACAATTACAAGGCGGTCAGTGTATCCTCGAGGTACGTCTAAAAATTGTAGAATATAACAAAAAAAACACCCTAGGCCTCTGCCTAGGTGTTTATTTGTCCACATTTCACCAGTTATGTTTAGATTCAATTTAATAGGTAATTTAGATAAAGGACTAACAGAACCAGTAGCTTTAGCTAAATAGTTATTATAACTATCACAGACTATTTACCTTTTATTTATTTATAGGTCAGTCCAACAACACCAATTTTTAACATGAAACTGCAAATTCATACGGAACTTAATATTCCTGTGTCAGCACAAAGGCTTGTTCATCTGGGCAAAGTTTTGATAGACGAAAAAGAAATTGGTTCATATTCAAATATTAAGGATGGCACAAAATTGATGTTAGTAGTGAAGGAGGCGGATGCTTTGTTTGAGGTAGCACTGAAGGAGTTTATGAAAATGGGTCTGAGTAATTCTGATGCACTAGGGGCGGCCAAACGTCTTCCTGTTGTAATGGAAAAAAAGATAAATCAGCTATCATGGGACGATTTAGAAAGACTTAGTAAAGATATATTATTGGTTGAAGCAGGAGTTCGCCAACTGCAATTGGATCGTGATAATTTAGAAGAACTTTTCTAATATATGTATCTTATAACAAACAGTGTATTATTACATAAACGATAGAAACGCTTGGTGCGAAGTATCTCCAGCTCCACTTGTTCAATAATAATGTAATGTGATCAAATTATAAAAATTGTAAATTTTGAAAAGAGTAACTACCGAGTTTCTTGCCGTGTTCTTCTCGGTAGCATCAACTTTGTGAACCAGCGGTAGATAAAAAATGTTATGACGTTCATTATGCGTAGGTATAAAAAAATACTATATAATGAATACTAAATGAATCTGAATCTGAATTAGCTGAGCCAATAATGATGATAAATCTTATAGAATTTTCTTTCTCACTAGCATCACTCTCATCAATATTCCAATCTTGAGACACACAGAGGTGTCTCAAGATTGGAATATTGATTTGTCCTTCAAGAAGACCACAGCATGTTCTTCCAGTATATTGTTGAACTGTAAAACAAATAACTGCAGTCACTAACTTGCTTATTATAAGTCCTATGCCAAAAAAAATCTGCTAAGAGCATTTTAAAGAAGGCCTCAATTATTTAGCTTTAATCCCCTTATTGAAGTCAACGTAATTAAGGCACAAAAAAAAGGTATGAGAGCTATTTGTAATCTGAATTGATTGACTAAACAAGCTTGCTTAAATACTTTTAATTGTTTTATTTAAATTTTTTAATCATGTCATTACAAAAGTAGCTGATACCTTTCACAATAAATTCACTTTTTCTGTATGTTTCTTCCAGTAACATTTAATTAGAGGTCTTTAGTCTTCAAGGATAGCAATGCATCTGTGTCTGAATTGAAACATGACTCTTACTGGACAAATCACTTACAGTCATCAGTCCTTTATACCCACTAACAAACTGCCCAACTAATGTTCAAATTAATTCTCAGCTAACTAACTAGACAAACAATCCCTATTTGAGTCTTGTTCAAAATCAGTCACAGTTGTCATAGGCGGTAGCGGATGATAGTGCTGCAAGCTCGTTTGCTATCTTATATCCATAAAAAAATGAATGAACTATCTAACGCCCACGATGACATGTCAGGTTTTCTGGACTAAACATAAAGAATATTTCTAATTCAACTGCTAGGATTCACTTTCGTCTTCTTTAGTTATCACTTACCAGTACGCCGGCGAACGATTTATTTATTATGCTTTTCTTCCAACTAGATTAACAAAAATCAATATCTACGGGAAGCTGAGTGGAAAGCGTAAAAGACTTTAAAAGTATAAGAGTGAATAATGAATAGGTACTATATACTCACATATATGTAGTAAGTAGGTATTCATTATTCACTTTTTGTTAACTTGTCTTGGTATATCATTGCTGGCTATTAAACTTTAAAAAATATTTTAAAGATTTTAATTTTAGTTGTTAGTACAGGAAAGTAACCAAATATGGAAAAGTACCCCTAATATGGAATTTTGTCGTATGTCCTACCGTAATACAGGTTAGATTCCGTATTTGGGGTACTATTCCATATTTGGTTACTTTCCCCTAGGTAAATGTGCATGCCTGTAATTTACACGTTAACCTGAAACAGGAACCTCTTGCTTAGCTTAGGCTAATTAGCTTGTTTCCATTCCACGAGCGAAATTGTATGAGAGACGGCCACGCTAGAGGGGATAGTCGCATTCGTTGTTGAAAACCGCGATTATATGTGTAATCTATACTATTGTTATCTCTATTTGTACGCGAGTGAAGCTGCGGGCATCCACTAGTATTTGAATAATATTTTAGTTTGCAATTTCATTTCAGTATTGTTACCAGCTTTCATAACATGTAAAGTTTCATATATATTCAACAGATGCTATCCCTATCTTAAATTTAGCCTCACATTATATGAGGGTATAAATCTGTGGCAAACACCAGAAATTCTTAGTTATATACTTACGCATTAATTAAGCAATTAAATTGCACCTGCTATAAGGATGTGTGCAAGCTTGAGAGCTCTACAAAATGTTCTTTTAAATCTTAAGCATATGATGTCAGGGTGGTGGACTCAATGAGACAATACATTATATATGGACATTCTCACACACGGACATCTGACCCCAAACTAGGCGAGAGTCTGCATTTTGGGTGTCGTGTCGGAGACTGATATACATACATATATATTTTTAAATACATACTTAAATAGATAATAACATCCAGACACAGAACACACCAGTGTTCGTCACACGAATGTTTGTCCTGAGTGGGATTCGAACCCACGACCCCTGGTGTAACAGGATCACCACCGATTGCGCCAATGGGCCCGTCAAATTACATCTCAAATATTAAATCACTGCTGATGAGTCACTTTAATATTAAAACTAAATATTTATTTCAGATTCGTTTATTATTATTACATCATGTATTCCTCTCAAAACTAGATATAAAGTACATTTGATGGCAAGTCGTACACTTTAGAAGGTAAGTGTTCCTTATGCTAATAACATTAAATGCAATAATTAATTATCCTTACTTGAAATTGTCAATTATAATATCATCATTGAGATTGATTATCCAATCATCCCATCTTAAGTCAACTCAATTATAAGTTCAGGTTCATAAATTAAAAAAGTAATTTAGTCAGATAAAACATGTTTTTGATATTTTATTTTAGTTCATCTCTAAAATATTAAATTATTTATTAACAATTAAGTAATCTGAGTATATCCGATAGTTTACATATCTTTCCTCTTACAATATTACGATGACAGTGACATGAATATAATATTAATGTATTTCAAAACATTTGTAAATTAGAAACTGCAGGGTCTAGAGCCATTGATTAAATTGATTTTTTTTACGCATTACATTTTAAGATTTACTTTATATTTCTTGTGTCAAACATTGTTATAAGACTTATTTACCGTTACTAGACACGTAGAAAGCTAGACGTTCAATGAAACAGACATCAAAGTCTTTCCCACGAAGCCAAAAAAATTTTTGGCTATGAGGAACAGACCAAAATTTGAATTAATTGCACTGCAGTTAGCTCATTTTAGACCAGACCCAGTATCTTACCAGTAACTACTGAATCCATCCTTCACAATTCCATTGCCCTCATCAGGTTCAACCAGAAGCAGTAAAGAAATGTTAGCACTAGTACTGGACTACAATAATATTGCCATGTAACGAACGGTGAGTACACAAGCTAAACATTTACAAGAAAACATAGTCTTCCCGACTGAAAACCTCCAATATCTTGATCACTTGATTGATTGATTAATGTCGTTAGTAAAGTACTTATTTATACATAAATATATAGTACAGGATACAATACAATGCCAGAGATGTGAGTTACAATAGGCACTTCGCTTAAACTTCCATACAATCACAACCTTACAATGAGCCGTTTTGGACGACTTGCTAGCCTAGCGCATGTGCAAGACTAGTTTTTACATAACATCACGTCAATTCCCCGGAAGGTGGGTTCACCACGGGGATAACCCCATGGGTGGTGAGCCTATGTCATATTATGTAATAAATCCAAGAGTTTCATATTAGAAAAACCAAATAATTCCAGCTAAAAAAATACATTGCTTAACTGGTATGAACATGGTTATGAGAAATACGGATTATGAAACCAAAACGCTTCTAGTAATAAATTTATATGACCGAAATTATGAATCTATGTAATACTAAAAACTAAAAAAATTTTTTTTAAGAATCTTACTTTTTATTTTTATTTTCGTGAATTGTCATCGGAACCAAATTATGTGTGCCGAATTTCAGCTCGATAGCTTCAGTGGAAGTGGGTGAAATATTGATTGCTAGATTCCAGGACATACATACAATTACATACTCGGTAAAAATAAAAGCTTTTAAAAAAACTTAGTCTTCCAAATGCGCAGGAGTTATATAAATGTTAAAAAATACAATTAGTAAACCACTATTAACAATATAATATTAACAGGTAAAATATCACTGTCAATGTTTAAAATGAAACTTCTATGAAGGTAAGATGTATACAAGATAATGGTGTTAAAACGTAAAAGATTGAAGAAAGTAAATGCTTAGGAAAGTTGTCCATAAGAACATGTTCTATTTAAAAGACAATAAAATTAATTTAATCGGAATTTTACCATCTCTCGTAATTTGATCATAGTAGAAGGTGGAACGCGACAGCATTAGCAGTATTATTAGAAATTGCTTCCCAATAACAAAATAATAACATTTTATCTTGTTAATTGGGGTAATTGACAAAAAGTTGTTCTTCCCATGTCTAATCTGTCGAATTAATTAAAATGTAGTAATTCCATGTACTGGAAAGACTGCAAGTTATTTTGGTATCGCGTTTGTATGGCAAATTATGATTCATTTTCTCACATATAAATTTATCAGTAACAGGTGTG
This sequence comes from Carterocephalus palaemon, assembly GCA_944567765.1. Lineage (NCBI taxonomy): Eukaryota > Metazoa > Arthropoda > Insecta > Lepidoptera > Hesperiidae > Carterocephalus > Carterocephalus palaemon. The sequence continues at coordinate 2,457,335 of OX155643.1, read as the reverse complement.
TGACCTTATCAATCTTACGAATTCCAATGGAACGTAAGTGCCATTAGACTTTCGTATTTTTCTTCCATCCATAATACATGGAAGCAATGTTCTTATCAATTTTTCAGCCTAATACAAGGCTAATAAGCTATTCCATGGTACAGTTAATGTTGGTCAGTTAGCGAAAGTTAGTACGCACAGTGTACACAGTAGTACTCAACACTAAGCTGTTATTATTTGCAATTATGTAATAATTTATTTATTAAGAAACTAGCTGACCTCGCAAACGTTGCTCTGCCATATGAAATGTCAGTGACACTTCATGTAAATGATAATTTATACAAAAATACTACAATAATGTTAAAAACCATTTTCCAGTGGACCAAATTGTGAAACTAAGCCATTCTCGAATCCCCTTGAACACACACAAAAAATTTCATCAACATCTATACAGCCGTTTAGGAGGAGTTCACTGTCATACACATGTACACAAGAAATATATATATTAAGATATGCGTCTGAAGTGCGATGTTAGGGATATCGCATGGGAATGCGTTTATTCACATAAGCCAAATTTGTACGAGTATGTGTTGTACTATACAGTTAACTGTACCAGGAAAAAGATTTTAACATAAGTTAAGTTACCAGTTAACCTAACACGGGCAAGTTAAGTTAACCGGCTAGTCCAGGCGAGTTAGTACTCCTCATTCAAATATTTGGGCCCGATTGTACTAATAGAATCACCAAACCAAGAAAGCAAACTGTCTCAAATAACCATATTGATATCAATGTTCCATAGAGCTGTTATCATTCCATGAAATTTCAAAATGGAGTTTGATTAGGTAGTGCAATCGAGGACCTAATTTCCATAGAAAATCGTGCTTCCTCATATCTTGTTAGTCCTACGAATTATAGTGTAGTACTTTTTATCTCCAGACAAAATATCGTACCAACAAAATTAAATCATGTCTCCCGTCACACTCACTCGCGCACAGCACGAGCGGGATAGACGAATCGTAGTCGACTAATCGTTATGAAACAATAACACAAAGTTGTCCATGAAATTGTAACAATTACGTATAACAAAGTCTTATGTGCGTTTCACTCACTCGCGTAGTAAAAGAGCGGGATGGAGTGATCCTAGGGTCTCTCTGGCTCGTACATTTCGTAGTAGCTGTCTTCTTCTGACGAAGACTCCGACTCTGAGCTATCCCAATGATTCTTTGTGATTTCGATGCAGTTTTCAACATCTGTCAGTCTTTTCAGTGATCGGGCTGGAAATTAATAATTCCATAAATAACAAACTACTTTGTAGCGTCCATAGCCCAATGGCTTGCCTCGATTCAATGTGATCGAAAGTGTTAAGCAACGACGGGCGCGGTCGGTTTGTGGATGGGTGCCCGCTAGTGGCAAAAATTTCATGGGCGCTACCGTGCTTCGGAGGGCACGTAAAGCCGTCGGTCCCGGTTGTTTTCAATGCTGAAAACAGTCGTTAAGCCTTGTCGAAGACCTTCGGGTGGCTTGAGAACATTCGACACTGGGATGGCCACTAACCCCTCCACCAATCCGCATTGGAGCAGCGTGGTGGAGTATGCTCTAGACCTCCCGCAGAAGTGTCTGTGGGGGAGACCCGTGCCCAGCAGTGGGACGTCTATGGGTCGCAGTGAGTGAATAACAAACTTACCCACTTATTAGTAACAAATTATTATGCCTATAAAAGCTATCAAGTGATTAGTCACTTTATGACAAATTTTGATTTGAGTTTGATTACCCCAGTCCCTAATTGAGTCCTGTTCAAAGTCAGTCATGGGCGGCAGCGGATGGGTGGTGCTGCAAGCTCGTTTGCTATCTTGTATCCATAAAAATAAAAATAAATAGAAGTAGCGTCCATAGTCCAATGGCTCGCGTCGATTCAATGTGAATTTGGTCTATCATAATCCGAGATCATCAATCGATTAATAAATTGATCGATAGTTAATTATCGGTTAAAACTTGAACGGTTACTTCAGTGTTTTGTCCATTTTTTTTTGGCAATTTTTAGGGATAAAAAGTAGCCTATGTCACCGTCCAGGATGTACACTACATGTATGCAAATCACATCGATCTATCATTTCGTTGAGAAGATGAAGGACAAACACACTTTCCCATTTATACAGGGTTATTGGTAATTCGACGTATTCCCGTTAGGAGGTGATAGGGGTGACTGTTTGTGATAATTTTAACCCCCATATGCATTATGCAAAAGTGAACCATTTTTGAGTTATCATGGTTTTTAACTTTTTTCAAAATAAGTCGAAAATGCAACATAAAAAATTTATTTAAAAAAAAGTATCAAGTTAAATCTAATTTTTTCTTTGGATTTATAAAAACGATTAAACAATGCTTATTTATCAATATTGAAACAACAGTTATCGGTCCAACTTTAAAAATGCGAGACGACTAACGATATAATTTCAATATTTTTTGAGATTTTCGTCCACTAAAATGCCTTAAAAACCAAAAAAAATTATATCAAACTTGGCTTGCAGATTGTTTTAAAAACATACCCGTTTTCTTAGCTCTCCAGCAAGGCATAACAACTAGGAACTTATTTTAAAAAAACTGGAAAAAAACCGATCACAAAGGAAGCAAGCGGAAATTTGTATTCGAAATAAACTTAAGGTCGTTCTTTAAAATTTCCATAAAATTAATTAAAAACAATGCCCAATGTAAATAAAACAAAAAATACAAATTTAAAATTAAATTTAGAAGCAATAAAAGTTTAGTAAGTCAAACCTGGGTAAGTGAGAACTGGATAAGTGAGAAAACTCTATAAGTGAGAGTAATAGCCAGAACCCGTCATTTTAAGCTCCCAAAACCTCTATTAGCGAGAAACAGAAACCTCTGTAAGAGAGAGTCGTTTTTCCCTCATGGACCTCTGTAAGTGAGACTGCTACTTATCTACACCTCTATAAGCGACAGTCGAGCTTTATTTATTTTATTATTTAGGAGGAACTATAGCTACAATAAAAATACATACATACATAAAAGATACACACATACAGTAACAAATGACAAAACAAATTACAAATTTAACATCTGCTATTTTATGACTCATTCTTAACTTTCGTGGAACTTCCTACCGTTTTTTTAAGTGTAAATAAGTTCTAAATAAAATAAAATAATATTGTTATTGCTGCGTACCTCTTTAAGAGAGAAACGCTACCCATGTACCTGCATTAGCGAGAAACTCGGGTTAGTGAGAAACCTCTATAAGCGAGAATGAGATTGTGCTCCCTTGAACTCTCGCTTACCCAGGTTTGACTGTACCTAATAACAATTAATAATAAGTAACAATTAAGACATTTTGTAATTTAGCCTAATTAAAGTTCTTGCTCGAAGGGACTTCCCCTATGACGCAAAACGGATGTCCTGCACATTTTGGTGTCAATGTTAGGCGATGACTTGATAGCCATTTTCCTAATAGTTGGATTGCGCGAGGACCCATTCCGTGGCCTGCGAGGAGTCCGGACTTAACGCCGGTTGATTTCTATGTCTGGGGTCACATGAAATCCCTAGTTTACGACGTCTCGCCCTGTGTCATTCGCGGAAGAACTCAAAACAAGAATTATAAACGCAGCAAATTTGATGCGGAATAATTTGACTACTTCGGTAGTTATGTTACACCTCAGAAAAAGAATGAAACTTTGCGTACGCAATAGGGGAAGTCCCTTTGCAAGAACTTTAATTAGGCTAAATTACAAAATGTCTTAATTGTTACTTATTATTAATTGTTATTAGGTATTAATAAACTTTTACTGCTTCTAAATTTTATTTTAAATTTGTATTTTTTGTTTTATTTACATTGGGCATTGTTTTTAATTAATTTTATGGAAATTTTAAGGAACGACCTTAAGTTTATTTCGAATACAAATTTCCGCCTGCTTCCTTTGTGATCGGTTTTTTTCCAGTTTTTTTAAAATAAGTTCCTAGTTTTTATGCCTTGTTGGAGAGCTAAGTAAACGGGTATGTTTTTAAAACAATCTGCAAGCCAAGTTTAATATAATTTTTTTTGGTTTTTAAGGCATTTTAGTGGACGAAAATCTCAAAAAATATTGAAATAATATCGTTAGTCGTCTCGCATTTTTAAAGTTGGACCGATAAGTGTTGTTTCAATATTGATAAATAAGCATTGTTTAATCGTTTTTATAAATCCAAAGAAAAAATTAGATTTAACTTGATACTTTTTTTTAAATAAATTTTTTATGTTGCATTTTCGACTTATTTTGAAAAAAGTTAAAAACCATGATAACTCAAAAATGGTTCACTTTTGCATAATGCATATGGGGGTTAAAATTATCACAAACAGTCACCCCTATCACCTCCTAACGGGAATACGTCGAATTACCAATAACCCTGTATATTGGGTAAGGATATTAGCGGTGACAGCCCAGTGGCTATCGAACTCGCCTCTCACTCGAGCGGTCCGGGTTCAAACACAAGCGGCACGCACAAATTACTTTTCTAAGTTATGTGCGATTTAAGAAACTAATTGTCACTTGCTATAACGGTGAGGGACACATCGTGAGGAAACCTGCATGCGTGAGAGATCATCATAATGTTCTCGAAGGCATGTGAAGTCAGCCAATTCGCATTTGGCGATGTGGACTAAGGCCTAATACCCGCGCCCAACAGGACAAAGAAATAAATATCTAAATATCTTGGACAATCTCGCACACCGCCATCTGACACCAAAGTAGCCGCGAGCCCGTAATATGGGTGTTAGAGACTGATTATCATACATAGATATTTTTTTAAATACATACATACTTAAATAGATAATACTAGTGGACGCCCGCAGCTTCGCTCGCGTAGAATTAGACCCATTAACGACGTCTGCCCGCGTTCGGGTTGCCCACTTGACTTCAAAAACGGCAAAGTTTCATACTAACTTTGCACCCCCGTTTTACCCCCTTAGGGGATGAATTAAAAAAAAATCCTTTCTAAGTGCTCCCCTACGTTATAAAAGGAACCCATGTGCAATAAGTGCTCCCCTACGTTATAAAAGGAACCCATGTGCAATATTTAAAGTTTCTAACCCTTATAGTTTACGCCCTCCATTTATATGTCAGTCAGTCAGTCAATCAGCTTCTCCTTTTATATATATAGATTAACATCCAGACAGAACAAATACGAGTGTTCGCCACACGAATATTTGCCTGAGTGGGTTTGAATATACAACTATAAATAAGACTATTGTAAACAAGACTGTGAGAGCAAATGAATAAAAATCTTTATCTTTAAACACACGACCCCGCAACAGACAGGGTCACTACCGATCGCGCCAACGGGCCCGTAGAAAATGTCGAAATGGTGATGATGGATTATCGTGACGGCAAGGCTAATGGTGATGATGGATTATCGTGACGGCAAGGCTAATGGTGATGATGGATTATCGTGACGGCAAGGCTACCTGTGAGCATGGTGAGCAGCCGGTTCTCGTTGCCGGGCGGCATGTGCACGGGGCCCAGCCGCTTGGCCAGCTCGCGCGCCCGCTCCGCGCCCGGCACTGTAATGCATGTCATACAATAATGGGGCAGTACCACCGCCCGCCACGGTACCTAGTTCGCCCGGGGCAGTACCACCGCCCGCCACGGTACCTAGTACCATTTCTGCCGTGTAATAATTGTTTTTAAAGCAATTGTGGTCCGCTTGGAAAGGTGTGGATTCCGGTTACACTTCTATAGAGGCGACCATCTTAGTCCTCAAGGGTAGCAACACATCTGTGACTGACTTAGAACGAGACTCCTACTAACAAGTACTAACTGGACTATTACTAACACCAACTAACAGGACTAACTATCACTAACAGTCCCTAGTCCTCATACCTACTAACGAACTGACCAACTAATGTTCTAATTAACTTTCTCAACTAATTGGACTAACCATCCCAGTCCCTAATTGAGTCTTGTTCAAAGTCAGTCACAGTTGTCATGGGTGGCAGCGGATGGGTGGTGCTGCAAGCTCGTTTGCTATCCTGTATCCATAAAAAAAAAATACTGAAAAATTTTTTTTAAAAAAAAGCGTTTATGATTTTTTTTTATTTTCATGCATTGTCATCGGAACCTAATATGTGTGCCGAATTTCAGCTCGATAGCTTCAGTGGAAGTGGGTGAAATATTGATTGCAAGATTCCACGACATACATACGAGTTAAATAAAAGCTTTTAATAAAATCAATGTAATCTATCAGTAATGGATTGGTGGTGCCTGAAGAAAACAACTTCTCAAAGTTATTATGCATATTGTACACATACATAGTTTTTTTTTTTAAATCATTTTCCTTTCCTACATCTCATAGGCTCGACTCGTTTGTATTATAAAGTTATTCAGTTATATAGTTATACAGTAATTAAGTTATATAGTTATTCATTATATAATGTAATAACTCAATGTTTACTGGTCGCAGTAACGGTAGAAATGATCACCTATCCTAAAAAGTCGAAAATTATCCCACAAAATATAGGTTACCTCTGGTGCCTTCTTGGCTGCTATCTTCTGTCATGGAAGCGCGTTCGGTTCGATATACGCCGCTCACCAGGTCCCACACGAACAAGCACTGCGAAAATTTTATATACATAATTAATAATCAATAACTCAGCGCTTAGAGCTTAGCTTATGCTTTAATAGAGATTTTCTGCAACTCATTGGCGGCCCAATTCAGATCACATCAGAAAGAAAGAAAGAAAGAAAGAAAGAAAGAAAGAAAGAAAGAAAGAAAGAAAGAAAGAAAGAAAGAAAGAAAGAAAGAAAGAAAGAAAGAAAGAAAGAAAGAAAGAAAGAAAGAAAGAAAGAAAGAAAGAAAGAAAGAAAATTTATTTATTTCGTAAGAGCTGCATTACAAAAATAAATGAAAAAAAAGGAATTAAAATTAAATTAAAAGGAAAAATGCAGTCAAAACTATACGAAAAGGGGCCGCACTCAGCACTGGCCGCAGTAATACTACGACCGCTGGTTTTCAGGGCGACCCCGTGAATCGTGTACTCCAGAAGTCGTTCGTCCGTGCCGCTTGGATTTAAACCCACACCCCCTCGAGTGAGAGGAGAGTTCGACAGCTGGACTGTCTCCGATTCAAGGAGCAGCACAAGTGGAGGGAAAATGCGGGTTACGGATGTGACGTTACGGAAGTGACGTCACCTCGGCGGCGTACTGCCGGCGGTGCGGCAGGCAGCCGGTGGCGCCGTCGCGGCCCTCGGAGCACTCGCCCGCGGCGCCCTCCTCGCCGCGCGCCTCGCACGCCCACAGCCACATTGCACACAACTACGCAACAGAGTATTAAGCTTATTTTACTGGAAGAATATCTATATATATAAAAGGAGAAGGTGACTGACTGACTGACTGACTGACTGACTGTCTGACTGACTGACATATCAACGCAGGGCCTACACCATAAGGGCTAGAAACTTGAAATTTTGCACACTTTTATAACGTAGGGGAGCACTAAGAAAGGATTTTTGAAAATTCACCCCCTAAGCGAGTAAAATGGGGTTGCAAAGTTAGTATGAAAATTTGCCGTTTTTGAAGTCGTTAGACGGGTAGACGTCGTTAATGGGTCTAATTCTACGCGAGCGAAGCTGCGGGCGTCCACTAGTAGGCAATAAATTGGTTGTCTGTAAAGTCGGTTTACTGACGATAGTTGAACTAGACAACGTCTTAAGAAAATACTACAATTATATTAAACAACATGTAAATGTACTATAGTATAGCAGCTGTCCACGCAGACGCATCGCTCACTCAAGTAGGAGAGAGACGGATGTCGAACGCTGCCGAACGCAAAGGCTTGCCGATTGTGCTTCTTTGTCGCTCGTTCCGCGCTCTCGCTTGTACTTCAAGCCGTACATGGAACGCCTCAGAACGAGGTAACGCCGCGTGACGTCACACTTTTTCGGATGTGTTGGCGTTCATCGATTTATAAGACGTTATCACGTCAAAAATCGTAACCGAATTCCTTTTAAGAGTAGTGATCATAAAATAGCAACGACTACACAGGCTATTGTAGTCGTTGTAAATAGTTATAATAAGTCAATGTAGGTACAAGAATGATTTTCTTGTTGTTGGTGTTCACTCGCTGAAGAGTGAGCACAATTGTGAACGAGGTAGCAGGAGCTTTTTTAGACCAAACAGCATCGCTTCGACCCATAGACGTCCCACTGCTGGGCACGGGTCACCCCCACAGACACGGTTGTGGGGGTCTAGAGCATACTCCACCACGCTGCTCCAATGCGGATTGGTGGAAGGGTTAGTGGCCAACCCATTGTTGAATGTTCTCATGCCACCCGAAGGTCTTCGACAAGGCTTAACGACTGTTTCCAGCATTGAAAACAACCGGGACGGACGGCTTTACGTGCCCTCCGAAGCACGGTAGCGTCCATGAAATTTTGCCACTGCGGTCACCCATACACAAACCGACCGCGCCCGTCGTTGCTTAACTCTTTCGATCGCATTGAATCGACGCTAGCCATTGGGCTATGGACCATTTGGAAACAGCATATAAAGAATCAAAACAAACCAAATGGCGTCACTCACCCCAGACAAACACCCGCTAGACTGGCACACGTCTATGACGTGGCAGCCCCAGTCGAAGCAGTAGATGAACTTCTTGCCGTTTATGTTACACAGCCGGCCGCATACTTCATTGCAAAGCAACTCTGTATCGAGTGAACGTTGTTGTGCGCGTACGGTGAGCGCTGGAGGGGCGGAGGACCTGCGGAGTCTTTCCCAAGCAGTCGTGCCGACGGCCTGAAGGGCGGAGTACCCCGCCCCGTGTCCGGTGAGAGGCAAGGCCACATGATAGCCCGATATGCAGTCATCTACCGATTGGAAATTATAACGGTGTTCAAAAAGGGCTCATGAGGTATTTACGAAACCCATGGAAGAGGTTCGTTCTATAATACAACATTAATATAGAAATAAAGTATATAAACAAATATATTCCTTTAATAAAGAAGACAATTAACTAGCTTATTGGAATACACTGGTAAATACTTCATTATGATTTTTATTCTCGTTATGTTGTACATAAAAATATTTATTTCCTATAGAACACAATGGTAAACGAAAGTTAATTATATTAAAAAGATAAAATCAGTATTTTACCTTCAGAATCTGTGATGATGGATGTTATTTCATCGTCGCTCTCCACGAAGTACCTTGTGAAAAATTTACTGCACTTGGAATTCTCCGAATGGACTAAATAGGGATCCTGGGGACTAACATGACAGTCGGATAAGGTTTTGGACGTGTTATCATGGACTGAAATGGTTTTCATCGAGCCGTCGTCGAGCATTTCCTGCACTCTATACTCTGATTCACTATTGCAGTCAGATTCTATAAGAGGACTTTTCATGTCGGAACTAGGAGACGGTGGCCGGCTGATTTGGTTGTGTGCTCTCAGAATGACACTCTCCACCGGCGGAGACTTGGGGCGCCTGAGTTGACTTTTGCTTGTCGAGCCCGTGTAATACTTTCTATTACTCCGTAGAACTCTAAAAGGAACTATGTTTTCATTGTTATCCTCGGAAAACTCGTATTTCTTATCCGCGAGACGTCTTTTTCTGAACATGCTGAGCTTCTCGCATTTCGTCTCCGCTTCCTCGACAAACTCGTAAGCTTTTTCGGCTATGATTCTGTGCGATTCGTTAAATCGAGACATGCTCTCTGCGGGTCGGCGTCTCGGGGACCGTAAAGGTGGGCTGATCAAGGTCCTTAGGGAAGGAGAGGGTCCTTCGTACTCCTCGAGCACATTATGCGAGATGGATGACGCCTGGATGCACAGTTCCTGCCCAATCATATCCGTAAAGAGAACGGGCCTCGTCGATTGATAAGGCTCAGCGTCCATATCAGAGAAGTCAGCTAGAATGTTCTGGACAGCATTGTTCTGATACTTTGGAGACTGAAACGCCTGTACTGAAACATCTGAGGTGGGCGTACTGGGATTCAAGTCTATCGAATTCGTTTCTTCCCTATCTAATAAGAATTTCCTATCTTCCGTTGTACCATCCCCTTGGTCCTGGTCAGGCTTGACGAAATCAATTTCCAGTATGTGAATGAAGTCCGTGTAAATGATGATTTGATTTGAGTACGCTAACTGAACGACCGGCTCAAACATACTGGAGTCCGATGTGCAAAAAAACCTCGTGTGAATCGCGAAATTGTGCTCTAAACACCTTTTCCCCCAACTTAGGTCATCTGAAAGATGTATTTGTATTTATTATGTAAGTTCATATATAGTTTACATGCATAAACATTTAATTGTGTAAGATGGAAACATACCTTCTTCCCTGGAGAGAGCTATGCACTTCTTACATCCTAAACGAGGTACTCCAATTACACTGAGGTAGGATCGTTCTGAGCATGAGTGTCTGCAATAAACATTCTTTGTGTGTACAATATTGTTATTACAGTAGAGACTTAACCAAACTACTAGAGTAGCAGGTAGGATTGCTATATGAGATACCAATCAAGAGCAGACAAAACAGTTATATTAAAAACACATACCTATACTTATACATCATTTCAATGACAGTTATATGTAATATAATTGACAAGGCAAATAGACCAGTTAACCTTATAGATACTAAGTATTTAAAATATATGTATATAAAATGAAAATTTATCAGATATTTGTACCTAAATGAATTTGTGACCACTAAGCATCCTCTGGGTTGAGTTAAAATTAGTATGCAAAATACAGCTTATTCGTGTGCCTGTATTTTGCCGAGGATACATAGGTCCCCATCTAGACTGGACCATATAATTGGTCATTTTATAACTAAGATTTTCAGATTTAATTCTGTGGATTTGCATGCAATTCGAAAGCTGTATTATTTTAATTCCAAATTCAGTCATTTGTTTTTCTATATGCAAAAACTACTATACTTTATATACTACAAAAAACTAACAAAAAAACTATTAGTGATCGTCCCAAGAACAATGGATAATACTTACGCAATGCCGTATACAACCAGTACTCCAGGGTTGTGCTTCCACTGTGCCATGGAGACTGTGACATTGCTGTCTACATCGTCACCAAACAGTGGCACACTGTGTACAGGCCGCACCACACAGCCTGGCACCCATGAGAAGAAGTGGAGCCTGAAATAATATAAGACATATAGCTGTTTAGTATGCAATATGTGTCCAGAAAACACTGTGAGGAAATCCCATAATGTTCAAAGGCAAACTGCTTTAGATTGGGGATTGATTAAAACATCTTGAGTACTCAAAACCTAAATTAAATACTCAAAACCACAATTACCCTTAACAGTTTTACACCAATAATGGATATAAATTAAATCAGGCAACAAAATATCAGGAAAATAGTAGTGAAGGTGCCTCTGTATCTGTAACATTGTAATTAAATAAATTTACAATTACAGTTTAAGAATGTCTGTAGTAATCTGAAAATATGTATTTGTAAGTGTACGACCATGAAAAGAACATAGCTGCATTCACAATTTATTTCTGATGGTATTTTAGTACATGACAGTAACAAAGCCAATTTTGATAACACTATTCTATCTATCTTTTGTGTAACCTGTAGGGACTTACGTGAACTTCCAGTTTTCCCTGAAAAATGCTTGAGTACATCTGTATCTGTATGTGAAGCTCAGCAGAAACTGGCCACATTGAGAGAACCCCATAAACACATGCTCTCTAAGGTAAGTGATGGGCACTATGTCCATCAAACAGAATCGTAGCCGAGGAGGTATCCTGTCGAACATCTTACGACTCCTGTCATTGGACCTTCTGGAGATACAGCCATAGATCTGAAGCAAAAATCTTTATATTATTATGCATGAAGTAAACATTCTTATCGATAAGATTTACATGAAATGATTTAAGTAGGAGTAGGAAAACATTTTCAGAATTGTTTCAGAATATAACTCATTGAAAAAAACATTGTTTAGCCTGTATTGTTTACAGTGTTCGACTGAGAAATAAAGTCGATTTGATGTTATACGCCTATTGGAAACCTTTTTATAGATTAACAAAGTGTAAATTAAAGTACTAAGAACGTCCCATATAATAGAATAAACCCACTTAACGTAAAAAATAAAAACACAAGCCTCGAAACCGATCAAGAACACGAATTCGTAACTTCAACTTCAAACTTACCTCTCTATTGAATAACTTATATACGATATTACTATTAGTATCTGAGGAATTCGTAGGAGTATTACAATTTGTAACATTGCATTCATTTTTACTTATAGAATCTAATTTCTCAGATTCCTCAGGAGTAGGAGAATCCATGTTTTGTTTGATTGACTGCAATTTTTTGACATGACTTGACAAACAATCCATAAATGTTACATATTCAATTTTATTGCACGCACTTTTTCATTATCAATGTTGCCTGCACAAACTAGGTAGAGATACTACGATTGGGAAGTTCTCTGTCTGTGTCTGTCCAAGGTACCGACTTTTAAGTGTTTAATTTAAGTACTTAGTTCATAAAGTTAAATGTCAATATTGTCAATTTCAAACTGCCAAAACTGTCCACAGAATAGTCTGACTGATACGTAGTATCTCTAGTTTTCTGTGAGTCTGTCTGCTAGCTACTAATATAGTAATCTGTGCTGGCTGTCTGTCACGTCACGTCAATTTGCAACAGTTGTTCGTTTTTACCAAGAATTTAATTTAAAATTTGAGCAAATAATTGCTATTTGTTCACTTTTACTGGAATAATACCTTCGTGACAATAAATATAAGAAATGGAACCGATGACTTTAGGAAGTCCTACACATTCGCCTTCGGGTAGTCCAAACGTGGGATATCTACCGCCGTTTCTTCTGGGTGAAATAAACCCACCAACAACTCCTCGTACCAACAGCCTGTCTCCCACAAAAGGCCGCAACCTTGCTTTCGGTGCGTTACCACTTAATATACTGACGATATACATTTATCTTGACAAGTTTTCGTAATATATATTTCTATTTTAATTTTAATTCTTGTGTACACATCACACACAAGTTTCTCAGAAATTATATGATAAAAGCAGCATTATTATTTATTTATTTATACAACTTTACTGGCACTTTTAAAGATATACAATGGGCAGACTTAGGGCATTTTCTACCTGTCAAGCCATGATTACCATTATTATTATTTGAAGTATTAGCTAGAGCATAACAGCTCCGGGCACTTCGAGCATAATTGATAGTTAGTGCCCACCATACAATTACCCTACAAAGTATTTAAAATTTCAGGATCCCCAACAAGTCCCACACAAACGTCAACACCAGATCAGAAGGCTTATCGTCAGAGCATGTCAATGCACCAACATATATATAATCAGCAAAATATATTTGCTAATATACCAGCATCACCAAACATTTCGTACTCAAGTAAACCAAACGGACCACCAATCGAGGACCTTTTTGACACTATTAAAAGCAATGAACCCTCCATGAACAAATCCGTGTTTCAAGATAGTTTTGCTGGCTATGGCAATAACCAGTCCTTTATGCAAAACTCTTATATCAATAATGGTTCAATGAACCATTCCCTGGCAACACCCTGGCAAGATGTCTGTCAAGAGCAAGATGAATATTGGATAACAGTTTTTGGCTTCCCTCCGAATGCTGCCAATACAGTCTTAGCAAGATTCAGCAGTTGTGGTGCAGTGTTAGGTATGATGTTCAATAATAACAAATTTCAGGGTGATCACTCATGCAACATGTTTCACACATGGTGGTCTCACACATGTCTGGTGGACTTGGAAGAGGCTTCCAACAACATTACTTATGAAGAAAACCTTTCTGTTAAGTAGTTTGGCAATGACATGCATGCAGTACTCTAGAAAAGCATACATATATACATGCCTATATTGTCTTATAATTATGTCTATACTCAAACTGTAAAGGTTCAAATTAAAAGAACTAAATTTTGTCAAGAAATTTAATAATTTAACACCCCTGATAATCTTCAATACTGGTATTAATATTTTGTCATGTATTTCTTGCAGATAAACATTACCCTACACAGGGCAACTGGGCACATTTGAGATATGCAACTCGGGCTGAAAAAGAGAGAGCTTTAGCAATAAATGGGAGACAGGTGCTCCCAGGAGTTATGGTTGGAGTCATGGAATGCAGGGACCCCCCTCGGATAACTGTCAATTCTGGTCTTGCCTCTCCAGAGAGGTAAACAAAAATTCATAAGCTTATAGACTATATGATTATAAATGCTTATTAAAATATTATATGTAACAGCATCTAGTGTGTGGAAAAGTGGTGGTGTGCAACTTGGGTTATACACATTATATATGGGAGAAATGGAATTAAAAATTGACAAAACAAATATTTGACAGGCCCGTTGGCGCAATCGGCCTGCCTCAATCGACCCTATCTGTTGAGGCAGGGGTTGTGGGTTCGAATCCCACTCAGCACAAATATTCGTGTGACGAACACTTTTATTTGTTCTGTGTCTGGATGTCAATTATCTATTTAAGTATGTATTTTAAAATATCTATGTATGTATATCAGTCTCTGACGCCCGTATTACAGCCTCGCGCCTACTTTGGAGTCAGATGGTCGTGTGTGAGAATGTCCAAGATATATAAAGAAAAAAAAAATATTTAACACTAGTGTGATACATGATACGAATTACGAATCAGAATTCAGTGCTATGCTTTATTTACTTATTTTCGAGAAACAAGGTAGGGAGCCTGTTATTTGGTGCAATCGTTTTTACCACATAAAAACTGGTATGACCTTCCTAAAGATTTGTTAATATGTAGTTTATAGCATACTTTACGTCAAAAAACGCATAAGCAGGGCTCCTGATGGTTGGCGACGCATTGGCGACCTCTGGCGTTGCTCGTGTTCAAAGGCAACACTGACCACGTACCATTAAGAGGCCCGTCAGCTTGTTCATCAGACAATCTATAAAAAGGCTGCCAATATCACTAAATCAGTTGCAGAGTCCACGTTCAGCACTTTTTATTTGGAGACCCTAATATTTATACTGATTCACAAGTCGGAAACTTTAGGAATATCAGGGTTCATGTTATTTATAAATTGAATTGTGTTAAGATTCTGAATAGGTACAATGACTATAAGTATATTATTTTATACTCCTACAGTCAGCATAATTTCATGACTTAAATGTGTACTCTTAGATCACTTGCTGTATTTTTTTTTTGGTGTATCTTGTTTGTAACTTTTGTTGTATCTTTATTTTTTTCAGACAAGTACCCGCGCGATCTTTGTGCCCCACTCCGATTCCTTCGGCCCCAGTTCCGCAGAGATCAAATGGTCTTATATCTAAAGCTCTAGACTATGTATTGGGTTGGTGACATAGCCACACAGAATATAATATCTGAGCTGCTTATCATAAAAGTGCACATCACAAGTGCACAGTGTCATACGTGGGTCAACACCACCCATTATAGTCTCTTCCTTTTAAAATTTTAATTAGCATCTGTTATGTATGTATTGAAAGTTCTGTATGTATTGAATTGAGTATGTATTGAATTGATTATGTATTGCAAGGATTCCCTTCGCCACATCGAAATAATCAAATTCGAAACTCATGAGTTCGAACACGTGAAATCATGACATCTAAATTATATGAAATCAAAATTCTTACAATAAATCCAATATCCAAAATGACAGTTCATAATAGCATTTAAGTAATTAACATCTCAAATTAATTTCAGTACAATTATTATTTATTACAAATAGTATTTTATTCTATTATAATTTCATTTAATTTTGAATTCCATTTTCATTTTAATGCTATGTATATTGATATTAATCTATTGATTTGCTAAGGCTTTGATCATCATAAACTATTCATTATCAATTTAATTTCTATTACAATGAAATGTTGTTAGTTATCATGAGCTATCGATCAGCTTCATTTAAGCTGCACTGCTGCGCATTTAGATCTGGCGTAGGGAACCCGTAGTTAAATTTATAGTTATTTATAAGCTTGGTTTAATATGGTTATGCCATTTTTAAGACTTAAATGTATGGATTTTTTTTTGTTGCTTATTCTTGTTGATTCAGCATCTTTTATCCTATAAGGCTCCTGTGTTTTATTTGTTAAAAGAATTAGTGCAATGAATGGTACCATTGTAATAATTATGCCATCCATCTGTTAGACTCTTCAGGTTAAAATGTCCAACTGAGCAAAACTTCTAATGGACATTTTGTTACTTAGAGCTTCTGAACAGGAGGCGGTACAGAAATTCAAGATTTCTGTGGGAGGCGGCGTTGAGTGACTCTGAGCTTGTGGAATAGGCTGACAATAAAGGACCACGTCTCGGTTCTGTATGTTATCTCTGGCAACACACATTGTTTGAAAACATTCAACTTCAGGTACTGATATCTTGGATGCCAGAATAAGGTTTAATTTTCCGAACGCTGCCCAGCTAATTTGGATTTTACAAGTGACTTTCTCGAAGTTGGATTTCTGGATAACTTGTCTTAGGTAAATTGAATCATTGATAATTTTGGAAGCAGTGCCATCAACCACAATGGGTATGTGTGAATTTTTACTCTCTACATAATTATTACAATGGTGAAATGTGTTAATTAACATTATAAAAAATTTAACCACTTCAAATGTAAATACAATTAAAATTCATTGAGTACAAATGGAAAGAGAAATCATGAAATAAAAATTCTTATTTTCTTAAATTATCGTTTAATTCTAAATGAAAGTTTTGGAGTGCTTAGTTACTGAAACTGAAGTACATAATATATTATATAATTTTATTAATACAGTGATTAAAATTACAGTTGAAAGAAAAACCTTAAATGCTAACCAATTTAATTATGGTTACCATACTCGTAAGTTTTTTTTATTTTACATTGAAAGTCATGTCATGTATGCAGCGTCCATAGCTCAATGGCTCGCGTCGTTTCTATGTGATCGACCGAGTTAAGCAACGACGGACGCGGTCGGTTTGTGGATGGGTGACCGCTAGTGGCAAAATTTCATGGGCGTTACCGTGCTTCGTAGGGCACGTTTAGCCGTCGGTCCCGGTTGTTTTCAATGGTGAAAACAATCGTTAAGCCTTGTCGAAAACCTTCGTGTGGTTTTAAAACTGGGTTGGCCACTAACCTCTCCACCAATCCGCATTGAGCAGCGTGGTGGAGTAGGCTCTAGACCTCCTGCAGATTTGTCTGTGGCGGAGACCCGTGTCTAGCATTGGGACATTATGGGTTGCAGCTATACCATGTATGTGGCTTTGTGAGTAAAAATTTACAAACTTTAATGCCTCAATCATAAGGACACCCTGGACACCATTGCCCATCAGTGGGCCAAGAAATTTAGCAAATTGGTTGAGGGCCATCAGCCTAAAATATTGCATTGCAATGAGATGAGTTAGTATGTAACATATTATTGCTTAAATAATTTAATTCTCAATTTTTGGAATTTACACTTGTCTTAATTTTAAGTTAATTACATACACATACATACCACGTTAAATTATCATTCAACATTTTATGTAATTTTATAGTAGGTACTGATGTACTCTAGCTTATAATTTAGATTTTATTATATATTATTTATATATGCGGAGATGCCTGCAGCTTCGCTTGCGTAGATTAAGACTGCGGTAGTTTCGTTTAGTTTATTATTTATTAATAAAAAATTAATTCATTGCTACATATTTTAATCACGGACATTACTGGACAACCTCTACCCAGCAAAACCTAAGGAAACTTTCTATATTTGTTATTATTATGTAAACATAACATAAACAACGTCTATGTGCAATGTCGTAGTCTGAACATATTATCTCTTCACTAAAGTCCAAAATTTCATCCCCTTTTTCAATACTTTATAGATTTTTAAAATACCTGGGAACCTGTACATTTTCCGGGAGTTAAATTAGCCTAAATGTTAATCCAGAGTATGAATAATAACGTGCACAGACAGACAGACAGACAATGTTTCAGAAAAACACATTTTTGAGTTTAAACTCGTTATTTTATTATAATGTTCCAGAATTGAAATTTTGAAAAAATATTATTTTACAGAAAAAGTTTCTCTTCAGTTTTATAGTATAGATTAATTTAGGTCAGAATTAAAACTGCATCCAGCCAGCATAGCATATCAGTACTTATAACATCAGAGACCTACAACATTAAATTTAAATAAACTATGGATACATCTTATGACTATGTTCATTTTGGCTGCTCTATTATAGCATTTGCGAGGTCTGTCATCTTTGGGTACTTGACATTATGTTTGTCTAACTCACTCTGGGACCAAAGGATCATGCGCAAAAGACTGCAGAGTTTTGGGTTTGTGTATTCCTGGTTTTCCATCTTCAATATCGCTGCATTAAGTTCACTTGCAATCTGTATTAAACAAAATGTTCATTACTGGGGATTTCAGTTTATTGGTGCTACTCTACTACCATAATAATTTAAGTTATGTAATGAAACCTATTCAGCACTCGTGACAGAAAATGTTAATATCAAGACTGTCACACAGTCAACCGCTTCAGTCGCGTCTGACATTTGGATGGTAGATAACTATTCTTGAGCAGTTCCACTTCTGAGCAAGATTATTTTTAACAAGTTCCTTGCCTTGTTTTTCTTAGTAG
The DNA here is from genome assembly GCA_944567765.1 of Carterocephalus palaemon. Taxonomy (NCBI): domain Eukaryota; kingdom Metazoa; phylum Arthropoda; class Insecta; order Lepidoptera; family Hesperiidae; genus Carterocephalus; species Carterocephalus palaemon. Next base: position 2,438,747 of record OX155643.1, on the reverse strand, counting down.
CATCGACCTTGTGAACCGGTGGTAAATAAGCTAATACAACTTCAATACAATGAAAAATAAATTATCAGAATCTGAGATGTGCTGATCTGATAGTGTGCTGAAGGTTTTGTCAATTGGGAGAAGACACTAATGCCTTACAGTGAGACTACAAATGGGTTGCAGCCTAAAGACTTCTCGAGGTCTAGAAGTCACTATTTCTGTTGTTACTGAAGTATATAAGTACGTTTTTTTACATATATTTATATTTTGTATTAATGCTGATGGTAACTGTCCTCTTTCTGACACCACTCTATTTTAATATTTACAAAATTAAAAAAGTGCAGTTATTTACCTTCTGACTATGTGATGGTAATAACAAGTCTGCAAAGGGCGACGCGTGGGGATCCGGGAAGGCCAACAGGGCAAGTGACCGCTCCAACTCGGTCAGGGCATTTCGGTCGTTGGCCCCAGCTTCGGCCAACGTTGCGCTGGCAAAGGCTAGGGCCTCCTCCGCTCTGCCTGCTCTAATCAGTTCTAGAAGTTGGAGTTGCTGCAAATAATCAATACAATTCAGTAGCAAAAAGTACTGTTACTGTGGGTTTTTCTAACTTGAAATGCTTGGTAGAAGTTTGGAGTTTACTTCTCTGAAAATTCTAGAAAATTATTCAGCCAACACATAGTAAAGTATAAAATCTACAGCAGGAAGAAAATACCTCTCTTGGAAAATATAATGTTACAGTATGACCACAAGTTTGTCATACCAGGAACGTCCTTTTTAGTAAAGCTTGCATAGAGTTTGCATGGAACTAGTAACTAAGTTTTTTTGTGTAACCAAACAAATTTGTCAGCAAATTCATCAAGGTAAGGAAAGTGCTTAAAAACACATTGGCTAATATTTTCCTTCCTTATTGAGAGGAAATGAGTTCAAATCATAGTGGTATTTCAAAGTTTAGGTAGTTAACTGTTCATTGAAATATAAATTACCTGCAAATGGAAGTATAAATATCTATCATTATCCAATAATTCTGGGTGCAGTGCATTGACCATTGCAATAGCATCAGGAATGCGGCCACTCTGGACGGCCTCGCGGATCATGATGCGCTCGTCCAGGGAGCTGCACAACGCTGGCTCTTGCAGGCCAGCCTCTTGTTGGAACTTAAGTGCCGCCTCTTTGAAGCCCTCTGCAATGATCATAGATTGAGAACACCAATGAAAAAAGTCTTTGACACTATCTTGTCAAATTAAAAAAAAAGAATATTGTTGCAATAGAAATAATTAACTTATGTAATACAAGTAATAGTTTAAGAAACATTAATGGGATTTTGCAACAAGTCCCTCTAACAGTCCACACTTGATTTAGATGTGATTTATTCAGTGCATTGGAGGAGCATGATGCAGTATGAACTAGGCTATCTTAAGTTGTGGCTTTGGGTGAGATCCGAACCCAACAGTGAGACGCCAATGGGTTGTATTGTAACTTAGCTTTATGATTTGAAAGGCTGAGATGCAGTCAACAATATATTGTAGTTTCTTGATTTACAGGCATGTGATTCCTGCCTTGTGGAGGAGTGTGTTTGATGATGGTGGCAAAAATCAAGTAGTATAAATTTCTTGACCACTTCATTACAACGTCTACTATTCTACCTTGCATTGACTATTTATTGATTTTTTTGTATTAAATACACAAACAGTATTTATAAAATCTACTCGGGCATAGAATATAATAGGATTACCTGTGACTAAGTAATTCATTATCAACATATTCATATCCGTCCTAGAAATTTGCAGATCATCAGATTTGTTGCGGTCGTGATACTTGCGTTCTTCCTTCTCAGTTCCATTGTTGGTATTATTTTCGAAACTCATGGCATATACTTGCCAAGGCTAGCTGAGAGTATTAAAAACTGTAACACAACTGAATATTCAATATTGATTGTTGGTGGTGATGGATGGGTGGGTGTAAAATTGAATTTTATGATTTGCTTGAAACTTGGATGGATGATGGAAAAGAAACAATGACACAAACAAAAATTAAAATCTGTCAAAGTAACATTGACATTAAATCAATGAGCACAGACAGGCGGATTTTAGCATAGATGCTAAATAAGCATGGTCTTAAAATCCGTAGAGTAGAGCGAGATCCTTAGTTCTGATTTTTTGGAACGAAACATGGCGCGTACAAAACATTCAAATATTATAGTTACTAGCTTTTACCCGCGGCTCCGCCTGCGTGGTCAAAGGGAATTAACAATGAGTTGTTTATCATACATGACACATTTGTATAGTGTATAATTTGTTAGCGAAATTCAAAACTTGCAAATGAATTTTACTAACGCCATCTATTAACAACATCCGGAACTAAATATCTAGCAAATAACAAAACATCGATATCTTTTCATGGGGATGTTTTACCACGGTAAAAAGTAGCCTACGTCACTCTCCACCCTCCTCACTATTTCCACACACAAAAACCATACCATATAATAGCTTCGTTGCGACGTGAAAGCCGGACAAACAAACAAACACACTTTCGCATTTATAATATTAGTATGGATGTTCCTATAATAATATAATATAGTAGTAGTATATAATAATAATTATAGTATAGTAGTGTGGTACATGAATATTAGGGAGGCAATATTATAAAGTGCACTTTTTACCGCGCGACTGTTGTTAAAACAAGAAAACGAATTTTTTTTGAGACATTATTTTGCACGGGTTTTCTATACTTACTAATAATATAAAGAGGAAACATTTGTAATGTTTTTACACAAAAACTACTGCACCGATTTCAGTTCTTTCACCATTAGAAAGCTGCATGTTCACTGTGTCACATAGGCTATATAATATTATTAGATGTAAACGAAACTATTGTTGTCTAATTCCACGCAAGCGAAGCTGCGGGCGTCCATATGTAATAAAATCTACTTCAATGGCGAATCGCACGTATCCAGGTATCGCTCGCGGCCAGCCACGACTAATTATTGTCAAGATGTGGCATCTTAAGTTCGTTGATACTGAAGAGCTTATTATGGCAGTGGAAGAACGACCTACGATATGGAAAATTGCATTTTTATAGGAGTATAGCGATCGGTAGCTTCGACCTCCATCTTGTAACAGACTGAACATAAAATGTACTCTGTGGACTGAACCGCGCCGCGTCTTGCCACCTGTCAAAAATCGCGCGCGACATGCGTAGGTGGGCTATGGCACTAAAGGTGTGTTGGCTTGGGATCAAATATTTCTACATAGTCTGTGGGTGGATTGTTTCCAAAGCCTGCTATTTCGCAGGACGGCCAAGCTTATTGCTGAAACCACAGAGTACATTTTACATAATGAAAGCTGAAACCGTGCTGATACTTAGCATTAGGTTTTTGAAAATCTGTAATTTTTACTGTTATAATCATAGATTTAGTACTCTATAATGGTCTAGACTCAGAATAAATAATTAAAGGTCATTGTATTTTTAAATATTCACCATGGAAAATGGATTTTACTTTAGGTCTATCCTAGTCCTAAACTCAATTTCCCCCAGGTTTTCTTTTAGTATTAAATTGGCAGGTCTTATTACCCCATAAAAAATAAAACTCTGTCTGTGTTTAGCTAATTTATTTTCAGTTCTTAAACGCCAGTTACCTACTAGTAATGAGCTGATAATACAATTTAAAAAAGATCTATCCTAATTTTTATTGAATAATTCTTGGTAACAAATAAAAATCTTGTTTTGTATTCAATAAAAAGTTTAGTAATTAAACAACATAGAACAAAATCCCAATAATGCTCGTAAATGTATCCTCCAGTTGCGACTGCACTGAAATAGCAGTCATAGTACAGAAGGAGTCAAATAACTTAAGATATATAATAAAGCTAATTAATTAACATCATCTAGAAAGCCTTACTTCCTAAAAGTAAGTGAGTAAATTTTGAGAGATAATTCTCAGTAATTAACATAGCCATGAGATAAATAATGTTATAAATTTAAATTGAAGAAATTTTACCGATAATATGAAGGCCAAAATATTTTTATAAAAAAATCCATGCTATTAATCACGGAGCACAAACAGAATACAAAATAAATTATAAACTACAACTATATTTCGACAGTTCTAAAAGTAAATTAATAATAATCGTACCAAAACAAAATTATGGCTAACTAATTTGCAAATAACACATTACAATGATTTCTTAACAGGCACTCTGCGTGAATTTATCATATTTTGTGTTAGATATTTCATATTCTAACTGTCTACAGGTTCCGTCGCATCGCTTTAAGTCTTTAGTGTATATTCAAAAATTAGGTCAACACATTGTTCCATTTCCAATGTCTTGTGTATGATAATTTTCTAACAAACCCGTAACCCGATAACCTTGTGTACGCGAAATTTGTTTTTCAACCCGAAAGCTTCGTCCGTCGTCATCTCATCACTCGAAATTCTCAGTCTATGAACACAATTATGCAGCGAACCTTATCTAAAGCATTATAAGCTAATTTAATTTTATCTCTATGTGGCATGAACAGAGTCGTGGAACTTAGCTGGACCAATAGTGTGAAAATGATGAAAAAAAAATTACAACTATGATTGTATGTACCATCTCTGATGGAATTGAAGTGCGACTGAATATGCCATCGCAGATAATGCTTTAATACTGTAACACAAATTGGCTAGCTTACTAGTTTCTTCACAATATTAATGCCAGGTAAGTTCCACCAGCGATCACAATGGTCTTGATTCTTTAGGATACTCTCTCCCGCATATAATATTCACATTATACCAAAATATTGTTTGTCTTGATATAATTGCAGCGTCGCACTGCAATTCCGACTCCTTCGTTATTAGGACAGATCTGAAATAAAATTCAATTCATTTTAATTTATTTGCAGACTGAAGTATACATAATTATTGGTGTAGTTCACAAAAGCGACTGCTAAGCTAGAGGTCTTTGGTTTGATACCTGGGATTGGGCAACAACTATTGGGTTATCTAACTTGAAATGTCCAATAGCATCATTGTGCACGATTCTTTGACTTGAAATACTGCAAGTTCACAGTTTGGATTCATGCATGATATACAGCTATAAGCTTACAATCCTATTACATACATGGGACTTAACAAATCCGTATTGGCCGTGGCCAACAGTGGGTTCTCCACAAATGTGTGGAGTAGTGCGGATGATGATGTTATTTTATAGACCTGTCTCAGGTGTGGCTCCGGGTGGCCAACGACTAGTGTTCATAGCTAGCTAGTCATGTAGTGGACAAAGGGCAACACTCACAGCTGGGCACGAGATCCTGATGCATGTGGTGCTCGGCGTCCATGCCCAGTGGCATGCACGTGGCGGGCGGTGGGCGGCGTTGCACCTGAGGACGTTTAATACACCATAGTTAATAATAATTAACTAAATTACTTTGGGGTCAGATGGCCGTGTGTGAGAATGTCCAAGATATTTATTATTATTATTATTATAATTCCAAGTTTCAAGATGCTCTGAAAGGCGCCGAAGAGGCGAAAAGCGAAACAGCTACATGCTAATGGTAACGACCAGATAAATTAATCAAGATAGAACGGTGAACTGGGCGTATGCAACGTGCCGCAATCTTGCAATATACTGCAAGATATCTCGCATGTACAATCAGTACGCGTCGACACTTGTTACGGTACGTTACCTTATCGATAGATTTGATTATAACTAAAACGAGTGAGCTGACAGCTGACTGATTACTATAGTGTGACGTCACCATAGTAAGCATGTAACTTTTCATGCAAACTGCATGTTACAATGTTTATACATTTCTTGACAAAAATCAGCCTTCAAGGAAGTAAGTTAGTAACCCATTAGTTGTCATGGTCAGCACTGCACCAGCACCATGTGGTGTTACATGCCGGTTAGCTCCAAGATTTTTATATCAAAAGAAAAAAAAGATCCTTTAAACAGTTACTATTTCTACATTCAAGGTCATAACAGGCCCGTTGGCGCAATCGGTAGTGACCCTGTCTGTTGCGCCAAAGGTCGTGGGTTCGAATCCCACTCAGGACAAATATTCGTGTGACGAACACTTGTATTTGTTCTGTGTCTGGATGTCAATATTATTTATTTAAGTATGTATTTAAAAATATCTATGTATGTATATCAGTCTCTGACACCCATAACACAGGCTCGTGCCTACTTTGGGGTCAGATGGCCGTGTGTGAGAATGTCCAAGATATTTATTTATTTATTTATTTATAACTACTCTTTCGTGGCACTTACTGTACCAGTTAACACCTACATATCTAAACATGTACCATCCATTTACCTGGTCGAGGTTGAACCGCACGAACGCCTCGTACTGCTCGGCGAGCTTGTTGCTGAGCGCCGTCTCGTACTCCGTCCGCAGCGCTATCTCCTGGTCGTGCAGCATGCGCTCGCAGATCATGCTCACCTGCAATACACACATATTATAATTTTCATTGAGTTATCCGATGTACATTTTTCAAAAAAGTACATTTTTAATTTTTTTTTAAAGTATCCATGACATGTGCAAAATTTGTTTTTTTAATAAAGTTAAATATAATACAAACTTCACATTTAGCAAGTTTAAGATATAAGAGCTGTATATGCCTCTAATGACGAATCACACTTAACTAAATATTGTACATAAATTTTTATTACATATGTTTTCTGATAAGTCGCTAGTGTATCTTAAATAAATGACATCAATGGTACATTTAATAATGCGTCTTGTGAGTAAAGCAAGTCAGTCAGGGAAACCTTGAGACTGAAAGGGAATTCGTTGCCACCGCAAGTTAAATCTGACTGGCTTTAAGATTTTAGTAAACCCAGCCCACTGAATCTGCTTGAATAAACGGCTGGAGGTGCAGCTCTGCTCTATTGATCTATACCTACATATATCTTTCAGCCTTTCGTCGTCCACTGTAAACACCACAAAACAACGATTTAGTCCAGATGGCTCGCCCAACAGCGAAGCATTGAACAACATACCTAGTGTACTGGGCACGGGAGAACTGCCCGTGTAGAGGCTAGTCGTAGAGTCCCGAATTCCCTCAGCCGAAGGTGGCTGAGGAATTCCTTCTCCTCCATACCTGCTTGACGGCACTGGGCACGGGAGAACTGCCCGTGTAGAGAGGCTAGTCCTAGAGTCCCGAATTCCCTCAGCCGAAGGTGGCTGAGGAAGTCCTTCTCCTCCATACCTGCTTGAAGGCACTGGGCACGGGAGAACTGCCCGTGTAGAGAGGCTAGTCCTAGAGTCCCGAATTCCCTCAGCCGAAGGTGGTTGAGGAATTCCTTCCCCTCCATACCTGCTTGAAGGTGAACAGCGCGCGGTGGTGCGCCCGCTGCGAACGGTGCGGCGGCGACGCGTCCCCCTCGCTGCCGCTGGACGACGACAGCGAGGCGCCGCGCCCGCTCGCCAGCCGGATTTGCTGTCTACGGTGGAGCCGCTTGATCTCGTCACATATCTCCTGCGCTATGCGCTCTGGAACATGTTGATAATCATTATGACATCACAGTTCTGTTGATTGAATTAATATTAGCCTCCCGATCAGGTGCGAATAAAATACGTCCAATGATCAGCAATACCGTGCTTCGGAGGGCACGTAAAGCCGTCGGTCCCGGTTGTTTTCAGTGGTGGAAACAGTCGTTAAGCCTTGTCGAAGACCTTCGGGTGGCTTGAAAACATTCAACACTGGGTTGGTCACTAACCCCTCCACCAATCCGCATTGGAGCAGCGTGGTGGAGTATGCTCTAGACCTCCCGCAGCTGCGTCTGTGGGGGAGACCCGTGCCCAGCAGTGGGACGTCTATGGGTCGCAGCGATTATGACATCACAGTTGAATGAATTAATATTAGCCTCCCGATCAGGTGCGAATAAAATACGTCCAATGATCAGAATGCCTAATCAGCAAACGTCCATGTCTAGCGGTGAACGATCCGGAGGGGATAGCTGCGCATATACAATCGCGTACGCAATTAATTAAATATTACATACTTCATATTATGAGTGTTTTTGTGAGAAACTTTTTCGTACCAATTGCTTAAATGTTTAATTTACGCAATTGGTAACAAGTATTTTGATGACAGTGAAGTATTATTTTTTATAGCTAGCCAAGAGGGCGTTGGTTTTACATGTCATTATGTTCTAGCTAGAACAATGTCAGGAATAAAATTATTTAATTTTATTTGCCAGGTAAATTTACAAAATATTTAGGAAAACAGGCTTACGCCATGTTCCTTACCTTCACCATATCCTGGTCTTGCACTGACGCGATGTAGGGCGCAACATAGCATATTTTTAACAAATTTAATTGGTGGAGGGGTTAGTGGTTGACCCAATTATTGGCGGATATTTTTAGGCCACTGGTAGGACTCCGATATAGCTTAACAATAGTTTTCTTATAACATCATGGACAAAACACTCAAAAAATGTTTGGTACTAGCGGTCATCCATCAAACTGCTAGTGCAGGCGCAGCTTGACATAATGGATTAGTAGATAATATTGAATAAATGTGTAGTTTCAAAAAAATTACTGGAAGTTTGCCAGTAAGTTAGAACCCTGAACTATTTCTAATTACTCCCGAGTGTAAAGTATTCAAAATTTTTTGTAAATGATATTAATAAATAAAATCTAATATATAAATGGGAATGTGTACATATTTATTGACTTGTCGTCCTTCTCTTTCTCAACCGAATGATGATCGATATGATTGATTGTGAACTTGCCTTTGACAAAGGGTAACACTTATATTTTAAACTTAAGGTAGAGGTAATTCTGGACTGAAAACAGTTTGACAATGGTGGAGCCAAGGGGAAAGCTAGTATTTCAGAAGTCTTTTCAATTTAACTTCTAACAATTTATGGGTTTTCTTTCTCTTATATAAAGTTATTCCAGTAGGAAATATCATAACAACAGTGAAATCTGTAAAAGATTTGCCTTGTCCTTGTAAGATCCAGTTGCCTAGAATCATGCAAAGCACTAAAGCCTTTGCATGATCAAGGCAATATGAATTAAATTAAGATTCATGTAAAGGCAATTAATTCTCGACAATGCTTTAAAATATTCAATCTGGTTATTATATGCTAATAAGACTACTATAGATTTGCTTTACATTTCTCTTTGTATGTTTGTTGACAAGTTTGATTATTGTTAATAATACTTGTCAGCAGAAAATACACCCAGTTTAAAACTGGACAAATGATAACATAATGTTGTGTTTTATATTGTTTAGAGCTACTTAATTAACTTTGCTCAAATTATTGTCTTGGAAACCAAGTTTAGATGTTTTCTGTGTAGCTTATTTTTTGCAGTATGGAGTATTCATTAAATTTGAACAAATTGTATTTTATTTGTTTCTAATTTTTGTGTGATTTAATATAGTACTAATAAATCAAAGTAGACAGTTGAAAAATTCAATCATAGAATTGTACACTGGAAAATATCTGATGATGAAATAGTTTTTTTAATTTATTTATCCCAAAAACAATGAACATTCGGGTTCCGAAAGATGTCCGTCAGATGCCTGCTACCCTTATGGAGGGTTTTACTTTATTTGCTAAATAAAGTGATATTTTGTTCTAAAACTTTGCCAGGGGTGTTTGAGCACCATTTACTAACGATGTTGGTAGTGGTACCTAAAATTCATGAGGTTACATGTTGTTAAATACAGCTCTTATATAATGCCAATAACCCACCAGGTGGGTACATTAATTCAGGGTCAACAGTTTGCTCAGATTTTTTGAAACGATTACTTTTTTTTTGATAAATTGAAGATATTATTGCAACTTAACATTTATATTTGGGAGCTGTATTTATGGTTATTATTATTTTGACCAATCCTGTGTTACGTTCAATATTTATGTGATGAGGTACTTATAATTAGAACAATAAAAATATACACATTCTCAACAGCTATGGACACAGTGACAGATAATGTTTCTTTATATTGTTTTGAGCTGTGACTTACCCTTACATCATAAAAATATACCTGCACCCTAATAACACAAAGTGTGAGTAATCCATTAGCTTATAGTCGTCCAAAGTAATTATTGGCTCTGGGTATAAGTTATTTCCTCCTTTGTGTAATTTGGCTGATACTGATCACTCCACACATCCAATATATAGGGTTGAAATGAGAATAATATTGATAACAAGCAATTTTAATAAACGACATACTCTATAAACACTTGGACCCGAATTATCTGATAACTCATCAAATAACAAGACATTATTTATATAGTAGGTACCTATTTTGAATACAAAAAGTAAGTCAATGGAGTTAGAATTTATCTGCATTGTCGACTAAAATTTCGGCTTAAAAGCACTTTTGAATTATTAGGTACAAACTGGCCTACAGGTTTTTGCAACTGCGTGCAACTTCAGATGCAACTGAACGCGATGGCAGGCTGGCAGGTAGAACAAAAAAAACGAACAAAGAGTCGTGCCAAGTCTGTTGTCGCTGCACCCGTGTCATAAACGCACTTAACAATAGTCTACAATTTCAAAATGCATCTGACCGAACGGACCATTCTCCGGGCTCCTTTTTTTTCCAAAAAAAAAATACAAAGCCATACGCCCAACGGTCGTCACACATAATATCCCATCTCTTTCTAACGCGATAAAAATATTCATGATACCGCAAAAACAATGGCGAATAATAATACAGCTGACTAATTATGACCTATTACGTGTAACTTATTGTAATTAAATTATTGGTAAATTAGATACAGAACAATCAATCGATAGATAAAATGTAATACAAAAATAAACAAACCCGGGGTCCATTTCGCAGGTGCACTAACAGCTTCCCCGAATGTCGATGGTTTAGTTTCTGCCACCTTAATTCCAGGACTCGCACTAGAAGTTGTAGCAAATGTGGCACATCTCCGCCTCTTCGCAGGCAGCTGGGCATCCCACTCCGAATTTCTTTTTAGAGTAGCACACGCCATTTTCTTTTTACGCCCAGCGACTATCCTTTGCCTTATAAATACAACGGTGATACTTTAGCACTAGTGTACGTGAAATTTAAAATATCAGTAAAACTTAACGAAAATTAACACTAAATACTAAAAACAGACACAACTAGATAAATATAAGTAAGGATTTCTAAAAACTTTTTGGATTATTCGACGCAACTCCGTCCTCTATTCTCTTGGTTCCAAATTCTTTCACTATTTTAATTTTGACATTTTTGACATTTTGTTGTTATGAAACAGGTATACCAATCTATACACCAAATTATTAGTCCCAACATAATAAAATAAAACCATAAGCAATCATTATTGTCTCTATTGTACCATTTTTGTACTACAATTTACATGAATGTGTGCACGAATTATGTCTCAATTTAATTGCGTTAGTTTTACGATCGATGGTTCTTAGATCGAATTCATGTTGTTTAGGATTTTTTGTGTCATTTCAATTAAGACTTATTAGTGACCGGTGAATAATTGCAACTTGCCCCGACACCACACCACACTACAACACACAAAATGATTGAATTAATTCTTGGAAATAATTTATCATTCAATTAAAACTTTACATTTCAGAATGAAAAAATTGCTGTGTTTTAACGCTATTTTTTTGAAAGTGACTAGCAATTTGCGTTAAGCGCGTCGATGAGGATGTCACGAAACATCATAATGGTTGGACGAACAAAACGAAAACTATGTACCTAGTTTGTATGTTCTATCTAGTAAAATAACGTGCGTAACGTAACGTAAGAACATAATATTAATATTTATAATTTTTTTTAAACTGAACCAATGTACTAAAACAGAGTTTGTATTCTGTAAACGTCACAGAGTACATTTTATGTACTAAACGCTTTGATAACGGAACTAAAGAGGATGGGAAATAAGGTCACGTGATTTGAAGCCGATTGTCTCTACAATATGGCGTAAACTCCACCCATCAACCGCCTAAAAAACCGCCCCCTGGTTCATATTAGACTCTTATAGTCTATACTGTCCAAATCTATTAAACGTTTAAATAAAGTAAAAAAATAAAAAATAGTTTTGTTTTCTTAAATGTGGAGGAAAAACTAATTAAAAAACGACTATCTAGTTATAACTTCCTCAACTTGACTCAACTCGATGACACCAGGCTTCCGGTGTCTTTTTAAAATGGCGTCCAAAACCAGCTTCAAGGCGGTCCTTTGGTGGTACAACGTAAGATTTTACTAATTGAATTGAATGTGTGACCTCTCTTGTACTTTTTCTACAAGTACAGATTGTGACGTGTAAGAATGAGACAGTTATATTTTTGTTATTGTTATATTTTTGTTATGATATTTCTATAATGAAAACATATATAGGCAAAAAAGGGCCTATCCTCTTTAGTTCTGTTATCAATGACTAAACGTGACTGACTGACTGACAGAATTTGACAGTTGTATTGTATTTTGTTGCATTGCAAAAATTTTGTTTGTTGTGTGGCTGATTCATCGTGCCTCAGAAATTCAGAATCACAGAACTTACAATACAGAATATTGAGACGTCTATTTTTTATTTCATATAATTTTTAAGCCTACAATAAACTAAAGGCGTTTGCCTGTAATTGTATATTTACAAAGTTCTTTTAAGCCGTCAAACTGGGGAACGAAATGTCATCATCCGCAATGGAAAGTATCCTTTTGAAAAACATATAAACTATATTTTTCATATGTTAGAATTTGTTTATTTTGTGTGAAATGTGTTAGTTTATTAATATAAAAAAAAAACAGAATACATGGTTGTGATAAGCATTTTATCACTAGCAGGTACTCTATGACTCATTGTAATTTGTGAGTAGGTACATAATGACAGGCTCTAATAAAACTTATTTTGAAAAAAAAAATCCTTTTAATATACCATTATTAAGCAGCACATTATTACTTAAAGGGAGGGGAGTGGGTACCAAGCCCATAAGCCACTGGACCTTGAAGATCTATTGTAGCTAAGTGTTGTGTTTGGCAAATTTCACTTGCTTTTGAGGACATAGTGGAGGACTCTTTTATTTCGTTTGTACTTGTTTATCACCAATACATAAATGGTGAAACACTCATGGTCAAGACATTTCAAACAATTGATTGTCAAGCAACGCCTGTCTAGGCTAGCAGCTAGCAAATTACTTGTCATCTGTGCTTTAGAAGGCACAATAAGTCATTAGTTCTGTTAGTCATTGTAAGAGTGTCTAAAGTAGTCTAAACCATGTTGGAGGCCTTTGTTTGTCCTAAAAACTTCTGACAGTGATGTTGGTAGCCATTTCCCAATCCACAATGGAGCAGTGTGGTTGACAACACTCTAGGCCAGCTCAGTAGTGAGAAGATACCCGTCCACTGTGGTGAAATGAGTTGCAGTCAGTTACAATGAAATCCTTAAGTCACCCTCAGAACATCTATTTAATTTAAAATTTGCTGTGAAAGAGTTGGAGCGCAACTCCAAAAAATGTGAGAAAGAAGAGAAATTGGAAAAAGAGAAAGCTAAGAAAGCTATTCAGAAAGGCAATATGGAGGGAGCTCGAATACACGCAGAGAATGCAATACGGCAAAAGAATCAGGCTCTAAACTATCTTAGGATGTCTGCGAGGGTTGATGCGGTCTCTAGCCGAGTTCAGACTGCACTCACTACACGAAAGGTATGTGTGGATATTTAATTTCTTTCATTGGTTCATAAATAACTAGCTTTCCTCACAGCTCTGCCCTCGTAAAATAGTTTTCCATTTGGTTTCTCGTTTGATATCTTATATCTACAAAAAAACAACAGAAAAATACAGATGTGCAATGGTAATTGTTCTATATGCCACTTACTTCCTTTATTTCAGGTAACTACATCAATGGCAGGAGTAGTAAAAGCAATGGATGCAGCAATGAAATCAATGAATCTGGAGAAGATATCTAACTTGATGGACAAGTTTGAGAGCCAGTTTGAAGATCTGGATGTGCAGTCTTCTTACATGGAGAATGCAATGTCGCAAACGACCACTACCTCAGTCCCGCAGGGAGATGTGGACAACTTGTTGCAACAGGTGGCCGATGAGGCTGGGTAAGTTGACCTTACAATGATCTTCTATTTATTTATTTAAGAATCTTGCACACAGTAGAAATATGCAGTAAAATTGAATACATAGAAAGATGTACAAGGGATACAAGTGATTTTAACAATTATTGGTAAATGAACAGCACTGGAGGACTTGTTAGCCTGTCCGGGTTCCGGTTAAGTCACAATAAGCCCTTAGGGCTTAAACATTACTGATAATTCGGCCACTCAGTAACTAACTCCTCTGACAATCATTTTTCAGTTTGATGTGAAGAGACTTGTTTTTCAGTGGGTTTTCCCTTAAGAGGGTTATAGCCAACACACCTCTGCCAAGATCTTTGTTATGTCATAAATATTTTTTCTTCCTTACAAAGGTTTACTGTTAGACAATGGTTTTATCTTCATGTACTTCTTTTTTACTATATAGTTTTAATATATTAGTAATAAATAAATATATAAAATCATGTACGTTTCAGCTTGGAACTCAATATGGAGCTGCCTTCTGGTGTGCCGAGCGCGTCGATAGGCACTGCCACAGTTTCGGCAGAGCAGGACGAACTCACACAGAGACTAGCAAGACTACGGCAGACTGAATAACACAATGTATAATCTGTAATGTATAGAGTTGATATTTGTATACATTTTGCTAAGCTGAATGAACTTATAATTGTATCTTAAAAGAAGCAATTTCTGATCTGATCAGTTCAAACGTAATACAGGAAAAAAGTATGGAAAATATAATTTCAATGCAACCCTCTGTAATTTAATCTTTGATGCTGAATTGTAATTTGCACTTTATCATTAAATGGTCACATTCTGAACAATTAGATCTTTCTTCTCTGAAAAAGAAAGAAAGAATAACGTGGGTTATCGTGTTTGTATTCACCAGCTGGCGCCACTAGTGACTAACTAACTAAGTTAACTATCGCACTACACGCCGAGGTCTGAAGTTTCATCCACACCGAATCGACTCATGGCCTTCTACCACCGTACGATTCTCGCGGTCTTTTTTACGGCGAACTGGTCTTGTGTGGAATGAGCTTCCGACTGAGGTTTTCCCTTCGAGCTACGACATGGAGCGCTTCAAAAAGAGTGTGAAACACTTCCTTCAAGGCAGGCAACGCACCTGTGATACCCCTGGTGTCGCACGTGTCCATAGACGACGGTGACCACTTACCATCAGGTGGCCCGTATGTCTGTTTGTCCGTCCTATACTATAAAAAAAAAAAAAAAAAAACTAAGCCTAAACTAATAAATCGGGCCTTTCTGTATTATGTATAGTGTTAATTAAATAATATTTGATTTGATTATTTTATGCTGCATCGATGGGTTAGTGTTCACAAACTCGACTGCTAAGCTCGAGCTGCTAGGTTTGCTCTCCCGGTCGAGCAGTAAGAAAAAATGAAATTCCTAGTAGTAGTCTGGATTTGTGTCTGGTGTATGGCAAATAGCAATAGGCTACCACATATTATATGGGATCTAAACATAACTGGTGAAAAGAAGGTGTACACCATTTCTTCAGGGAAATCGCTCGCTGCTACCTGCTATAGACGTCCCACTGCTGGGCACGGGTCTCCCCCACAGACAAGGCTGCGGGAGGTCTAGAGCATACTCCACCACGCTGCTCCAATGCGGATTGGTGGAGGGGTTAGTGGCCAACCCAGTATCGAACGTTCTTCAGCCACCCGAAGGTCCTCGACAAGGCTTAACGACTGTTTCCACCATTGAAAACAAACGGGACCGACGGCTTTACGTGCCCTCCGAAGCACGGTAGCGTCCATAAAATTTTGCCACTAGTGGTCACCCATCCACAAACTGACCGCGCCCGTCGTTGCTTAACTCTTTCGATCACATTGAATCAACGCAAGCTATGGATGCTACAAGGCCTGATATTATGTTATAATAATATAATACAAGTCATATCTAGGAGACATTAAATTTTGTTAATTATTGTAAATCATATAGATCAGTAAATTTACACGCCACATACGTAGATACGTACCGCGCACCACGCATTTAATCTACATCAGCGCCCCTAGCGGCGAGTTGAAGCACGATAACCCCCACTCTTATTTTATTTTTGTAATATATTTGTGTATTAATAAATGTATTGTTAATTTTCTCTCCATCTTTCATTTAAACATGCGTTACACGATTAATAGACCAACAGAAAGTTTTTGTAAAATATTTATTAATAAAACAAATAGAGGGACAAGCACAAATCAAATAAATAACAATAAACACCATTGGTAAACATTGAACTACAGCTAATAATACGAAAAGGCTCATTTTTCTTACAAACTATATAATACTATAGTATAGTGCGATCAACCTTCAACTGGGTAACATCACTTACAGCATCGATCACAATTTGTTTACAACCCAAGTAACTGTAAGACTGGGAATATATTTCCGATATTTCTCTCCGATAGTCGGATCCGATAATCTGATCAGACAATCTGAAGGCACTCGTGCCATACATTTGTTTGAATACTAAATACACATACAATTCGATAGTCGGATCGGACGTCCGAGTATGTATGGCACGACTGCCTTCCGATTGTCTGATCCGACTATCGGAGACAAAAATCGGAAATCTATTCCCAGCCTAAAGCTGTAACTTTAATCATTCTAATGCTGTAGACACAATAAAATAACAATGTGAAGTGTGTTGTGCCGCTTCATACATTTACTATTGTTAGAACCACATATTATACGTCAGTCTTGTGGTCGTAAGCGCGACTGCTAAGCTAGAGGTCCTGAGTTCAATTCTCGGTTGGGGCAAAGTATTATTGAGATTCGTACTAGTAGCTCGTAGTCTGGATTTGTTTCAGATGTAGGGCAATAATCTCACCACCTAGATGGGATCTAAATATTACTGGTGAAAATTTGATGTATTAAACACCTCTCCGCCTAGCTCTTCAGGGAAATACATTATTTATAACATGTTATGTAA
The DNA here is from genome assembly GCA_944567765.1 of Carterocephalus palaemon. Classification (NCBI taxonomy): domain Eukaryota; kingdom Metazoa; phylum Arthropoda; class Insecta; order Lepidoptera; family Hesperiidae; genus Carterocephalus; species Carterocephalus palaemon. The sequence continues at coordinate 2,421,802 of OX155643.1, read as the reverse complement.
GTAATTGTGCAGCACAATGTGTTCTTATCTTGGTCTAACAATGACAGAATATGTGAAACAGATATACTTCTACTACCTCACAACAAAAACACACTTTACACATAGTGTGTCTCCAGCATAACAAACATTCCTCCTCTCCTGTGCACTAAACCTATTGTCAGCTATCAGCGAAAACGCTTACAAATTTACCCAAGGTAGGACATAGGACTACATATTTTAATACTATATGGCAATAAACTAGGAATATGGCAATAATGTGACTTAGAGTTAATACTTTGGAGGAACGATTTGGTTCTTTGGCTTTGGGTGTGTGCTAAGCGTCCCCATTGTCGGCGTTCTTGAAGGCTATCTGGTAGAACACCCAGTCCTCGAGGAAGGACGGCACGAACGCCTTGGTCTTGGTGAAGGTCACTGGGGGCTTCATCTTGACTAACTCCTCTTCGTACAGCTCGAGCGACTTGGGAGAGGTTGCACCGTTTCCCTAATAAGAAATAGATTTGGAATTTAAGTGGTGACAGCCAGACGAACATTCCTCTCACTCAAGACTGGGTTCAAATCCACGCGGCACGCACCAATGACTTTTCTAAGCTTCGTGAAGAAACCCGCATCCCTGAGAGTTCTCCAAGGCATGTGAAGTCTACCAATCCGCACTTGACCAGCTCGGTGGATTCTATCTAGCCTTACCCGTCCCATTCCCAGAGGAGACGCGTGCCCAACAGTGGGACAAAGAATGGGTTGTGTTGGTTGTGGTTTCTAGCTTTTATAGGGTTTCCCTCATTTACACAGTCAGTACTCACAATGACTCACATGCGTCATAAACTGTCCGATGGAGGATGTCGGTCGCCGAATGCATGGAACATTCTAGATTCTAGAACAGCAGTACTCACGTGCGTCATGAACTGTCCGATGGAGGATGTCGGTCGCCGAATGTATGGATCATTCTAGAACAACAGCAGTACTCACATACGTCATGAACTGTCCGATGGAGGATGTCAGTCGCCGAATCTAAGGAACATTCTAGAACAACAGCAGTACTCACATGCGTCATGAACTGTCCGATGGAGGAGTCGGTCGCCGAATGTATGGAACATTCTAGAACAACAGCAGTACTCACATGCGTCATGAACTGTCCGATGGAGGATGTCGGTCGCCGAATGTATGGATCATTCTAGAACAACAGCAGTACTCACATACGTCATGAACTGTCAGATGGAGGATGTCAGTCGCCGAATCTAAGGAACATTCTAGAACAACAGCAGTACTCACATGCGTCATGAACTGTCCGATGGAGGATGTCGGTCGCCGAATGTATGGAACATTCTAGAACAACAGCAGTACTCACATGAGTCATGAACTGTCCGATGGAGGATGTCGGTCGCCGAATGTATGGATCATTCTAGAACAACAGCAGTACTCACATGCGTCATGAACTGTCCGATGGAGGATGTCGGTCGCCGAATGTATGGATCATTCTACAGCAACAGCAGTACTCACATGCGTCATGAACTGTCCGATGGAGGATGTCGGTCGCCGAATGTATGGAACATTCTAGAACAACAGCAGTACTCACATGCGGCATGACCTGTCCGATGGAGGATGTCAATCGCCGAATGTATGGAACATTCTAGAACAACATCAGTACTCACATGCGTCATGAACTGTCCGATGGAGGATGTCGGTCGCCGAATGTATGGAACATTCTTGAACAACAGTAGCACTCACATGCGTCATGAACTGTCCGATCGAGGATGTCGGTCGCCGAATCTAAGGAACATTCTAGAACAACAGCAGCACTCACATGCGTCATGAACTCTCCGATGGAGGATGTCGGTCGCCGAATGTATGGAACATTCTAGAGCAACAGCAGCACTCACATGCGTCATGAACTTGCCGATGGAGGATGTCGGTCGCCGAACGTATGGAACATTCTAGAACAACAGCAGTACTCACATGCGTCATGAACTTGCCGGTGGGCCGCAGGATCTGGAAGGCGGAGCGTAGGATGGTGATCATGAACTCCCACAGCTCGTCGCCGGCGCTGTCCGATATGGGGATGTCGGTGAGGTCGCCGAATATGTAGTCAACCTTACGCCCTTCTTGAATGAACTTGTTCACCGTCAGCATGCAGTCTTCCACTATGATCTGGAACATACGCATGTTATTATGGGCCATCATTGTGTAACGATACTGAAGTAGCGGATTCTAGCTAGTTACAACCCATAGACGTCCCACTGTTGGGCACGAGTCCAGTGGCGGATTTACAAAATTTCCGCCAGTAGGCTATTCAATTTTTTCCGACCGAAATTCGATACCCTAGTTCGCTATCATATTATTTAATAGTTACGTACATTTATTGTGTCAATAAAATTACAATTTTATAATTAGTGCTCTAAAATTATATTTTACAAAGCGTTTAGTACTTTTCATATTTAGACGTTACAAAATCTGCCGCCCTATGGTTCAGCCTACTCAGCCTGCTAGTAAATCCGCCACTGCACGAGTCTCCCCCACATACAGCTGCGGGGGTCTAGAGCGACCCGCTCCAATGCGAATTTGTGGTGGGGTTAGTGGTCAACCCAGTGGTCGAATGTTCCGATGGTCTTCGACAAGTCTTAACGATTAATTTTTTACTTTTGAAAACAACCGGGACCGACGGCTTAACGAGCCCTCCGAAACACGGTAGCGCCCATGAAATTTTGCCGCTTGTTGCCCTGCCCATATACAAACTGACCGCGCCCGTCGTTACTTATTTCTGTCGATCACATAGAATCCACGCGAGCCATTGCGCTATGTAAGTATAAATAATATGGACTTTATAATATGTATGTATGGATGCTACATGGTGGTGGATTGATGAAAAAGATTCCTAGCGCTCTACTGGCTTCGACTTGGCTTATCCTTGACAGCATTCGTTATCAATGTATGCTGCACTTCTATTATTAGCGCCTGATTTTTATTATTTTCACGACACGACATAGGTTGTCTAGAAGTGGTCGTTATTTAGCGATAAGGCTACTTTATTTTCACGACACGACATAGGTTGTCTAGACTAGAAGTGATCGTTATTTAGCGATAAGGCTACTTATTGGAGGTACATAATAATTAGTTTGATATGTTTGGTGTACAGTGTAAATTTGTATGGAGATTATTGCATCGAGACGAAATGTTCTCGGTTGTCTTCGACGAGCGCTAGCCAAAAAAATTGTTTAAAACAGAATTCATCTCTTGAACTCTCTTATTTCAGCATCGGCATTGGTCGTTTTTTTTTTGCAAAAAACTATATCCAGTAAAATAAATTTTACCACCTCGATATCGAGGTCAAGATGGGGTAGAATTGCGCTTAGTATAAGCGCAGTCCCTAGTCCTAGATACGCTAATTCTAGCGTGTTTTATGCGAGCTGCGCGCTTATTAGGGTCAGTGGGGCGCGCTAGAATCGATAGCGAAATGCGGCATCGTCACTTAAGATTTCCTTTGAATTGATTTTATTAACTTAAGATTTTGCAATGCAAAGCCATCGTCTAGCTAGATTTGTGAGTTTGGACCACAGTTCAATTAAAAAACTTCGGTAGTATAAGCAGCCAATAATCAGAATAGTCTAGCCTAGGGGTTCCTAGTAATATTTTATAGCCTATGTCACTCAGTGAAGATGCAGCTTTCTAATGGTGAAAGAATTTTTGAAATCAGTCCAGTAATTTTTTTGTGAAAACATTACAAACAAATCATTCCTCTTTATAATATTAGTATAGACAGAAATATTACGATCTTCAGGAGGTGATATTACACAGCCATGACCGGTACCCTACCTCGCTGCTGGAGTTCAATGATACTATCATGTTACCATTTGTGGTCGACCACAGCTCAAGAGAATTCGAGAATTACGAGAGTATTTATAGATGGTACTGTCAACTGTCTCTGATTTGTTTTGTTAAACGATATTATTTTTAACCACGAATTATTTTTGTTCCGTTCGTGAGAGCAAGGCATCTTTTGCACATCTCTAAAAAACATCAAAACATCAGATGATCAGACATCTTATAATGTAAGTACTAGTGGACGCCCGCAGCTTCGCTCGCGTGGAATTAGACATAACAATAGTGCAGTTTACACCTAGTAAAATTATATAGCCTATGTCACTGAAAATGCAGTTTTCTAATGGTGAAATAATTTTTGTAAGCGGTCCTGTAGTTTTGTGTGAAAACATTACAAACAAATCTTTCCTCTTTATAATAATTAGTATAGATATATTTCTTGTGTACCTACGTGTGTATGACAGTGAACTCCTTCTAAACGGCTGGATAGATGTTGATGAAATTTTTTGTGAGTGTTCAAGGGGATTCGAGGATGGTTTAGATTCACAATTTGCTCAACTGTAAAATGTTTTTTAAACAAGATTTTAGTATTTTTATTGTTACCCGTTGACGTAAAGCGTCGCGTCACATTGACATTTCATAATTATCGCAGAACAACGTTTGCGGGGTCAGCTATTATTAGTATAGATAATATGAAATAATGAAAAATTTCAGTCGCATTTGTTGTATGACACTCGCAAACTATATTTAACTTGCCTACTGTTCGTGTCTCATTATAATGTGCAAACGCGCTGCAATTCACAATGGGCCAGCGTGCCCCAGCCTCACCTCGTAGTTGGGCCCCTTGCGCCGCTCGAGCACGTCCCCGCAGATCGACTGCAGGTGCTTGTTGCAGGCGGTCATCACCAGTTCGTCGATCTCTAACATCCACACGAACTTTGGCTTCTCTTTAAGCAGCTCGTATAGGAGAGCGCCGTCGCCGCCACCTGAAGGAGTGAATCGTGGCATACAGTGTCATACTGTGCGTCATATTAATGTCGGCACGAAAGTGTAGCTCTGTGGTGTATTCGGAGAGGATAGCTGAAATCTAAATGTAATCTTTCGCAATACAGACAGTGATATCTTCGCAGATACACTAGGTCTATTTAAGAAAAAAATTAACATGCTGTTGATGGATAATGAAATTTAAAGTTAATATCTTTAATTTTTTTACTTTTTTATATGTATTGCTGTACTAAAATTGTAATCAGACGATTACAATGTTTCATTATATAAATGTTGTGCAAACCTTTAATTTAAGTGCATAAAATAGTAAACACCATTGTATCACTAATTAATGTAAAATACTCTTATATACTTAGTTGGTATGCCTATATTAAATAAATAAATGAATAGCTACGCATGGGTTATAAATGCGGGGAACATAATACCGCTGGCAAACCAACCAGCGCTTTCGACTGACAACCCATTCGACCTGCGCATGACGATATTTAACTTTCGAACCTACGAATTGTTCAGCACTAGATTGGTGATGTGATCAGAATTCCTACGAGTTACTTACCTAGAATAACAATTTCCTTGTCTGTGTAGATTTCCTTGCCTCTCTGCATCAGAGTTTCGGTGTAAATAAGATCAGCCTCTGAAATATCTGAAAGAGAAAAGTTTTAAAGAAAAATCGAAAAACCTGTTTTTACTTAACTTAGGAAAATTCTTTGAAGATGCCTTGGCATCTTCAAAGAATGGCTTGCCAAACCCTCGTAAGGCAAGTAAAGGCTTTACGGCTTATATGAATGTGTCGCCTCTGCGACATACGTAGTTCAATATGGCGTGGTGATGAAGAAACCATATGAAGGCAATAATTTTCAATAAGTTTTTGCATATTTTAACATAACATCACTCCTGTATTTTTCAGAAGGGGTAGGCAGAGATGTTTTGCAATACACTTTTCACCAGTTATATGTTTAGGTCCTCTGAGCATAAAACACAATATATAACTTAATGCCTGATACGAAATCAGATTTTTGGAGAATGGAGAATAAGATTGTGATCAAATATATCTTCATCATCATACGCCATGCAATTGTTGCAAAGTAGGTACATTAAAACTAACTATGAAACTGGGTGTATCTATATCTATACTTCTATACCTACTAATATTATAAAGAGGAATCATTTTGTTTATGACGTTTTCACACAAAAACTACTGGACCGATTTCAAAAATTCTTTCACCATTAGAAAGCTGCATCTTCACTGTGTGACATCTATATATATAAAAGGAGAAGGTGACTGACTGACTGACTGACTGACTGACTGACTGACTGACTGACTGACATATCAACGCAGGGCCTAAACTATAAGGGCTAGAAACTTGAAATTTTGCACAGGGGTTCCTTTTATAACGTAGGGGAGCACTAAGAAAGGATTTTTGAAAATTCACCCCCTAAGGGGGTAAAACGGGGGTGCAAAGTTAGTATGAAACTTTGCCGTTTTTGAAGTTGTTAGACGGGTAGACGTCGTTAATGGGTCTAATTCTACGCGAGCGAAGCTGCGGGCGTCCACTAGTAACCTATATAATATTACTAGGTGTATACGAAACTATTGGTTTGTCTAATACCACGCGAGCCGATATAACCGATATAACCCGAGAAAAGTAGAACACATATTTGTATATATGTACATGTATGTATACTTCCGTATCAAGTGCTTGCCACTTACCAAGAAGACCTAACATGATTGATTCTGCCGGGTGTAAATAGGTTGGTCGCGCCGCTCGCAATTTATCAATCATTGAATGCATCGACCTTATACTTGCCAATTGGACTCGTGAAATAATCAATCAATTTTATGTGAAGAGAATAAATAGCAAACGTACATGCAGACTTCCCGACTTAGCGCTGCCGCTAGAAATTAGTGGATCTACTAATGTGTCCATGTTCTTTCTACTTTTACAATTAGAACTACCATGGGTGCTCAGAATTTTCGTGATATAAAATTAGTCTTTCAGTAATTTAGTACTTAGATTGGTATAGTTAACTATAATTAAACCGCTAGTATTAAAATTTTTCGAGTACTTCCGTGGTTTGAAAGCCTTTGGGCGTCCTAAAAATTTCTGACATTCGGGTTAGCCACTAACTCTTCCGCACTGGATGTACGCTCCTGGTCTTTTCACTTGTGAGAAGAGATCCGCCACTGCACTCCAGTAGGACGCTAATGTATTGTAGCTTAGATTTTTTTGTTATAGTATCCTTACTTTGTAGATCATCTAGCACCAACATGTTTCCAAGCGACTTGGAATGAACGATTTGCACTCTTTGGAACGGCGACTGTTCGTCGAACAGTATTCCATCGATATCGTATTCCAGGAGTCTCTCATCTAAAATCATACGAAACAGATCAGATAGCAGAGATCTTATACCACGTGAAATCGTTCACGTATAAACAATAATATTTATTATAAATTTTAACTAACTAAAAACTTGTTTCATCGTTTGGGAATCTGATGATGATGAGCATTTAAAAATTTAATCAATCAATGTGATAATCTAAGCTGCAGCGCAAATGTTCGCCAATGCACCAGTTATTGCAAAAATAACGACGTGATACTTACATGGATGGTAACTAAACTAAAAGTTGAATTTTAACAAGCTTTTAATTATATGCCACTACCCATTTTAAATTTATTTCTATATATTTCGTCCTTAATTTACGGTTGGTTGTCAGGAAGAGATCGCTTTAAGCGATAAGACCGCTAACTGTTGACCAAATTGTGCTGTAATTTACTGTTTGTAGGTATGTGTTTTTTGCGATTTGAACTTGGAATACCATTCTGGACCACACAGAACAGTCATGCAATGCCAATCTAATTTAGAAGTGGGATAACCAAAACACTCTTGATGGGGTTTGTGTAGTCCATTTTATTGAGTGTGATACTGAGGTGTTGAGGTGGAATCAATTTTGAAACACATTTTAAAGCATGTTCATTATGTGTTATAATTACGTCACTTGAAATTTATTACAACAGAATTAGTAATAAATTTCAAGTGACTATGTAGTCTTTGATTAATAAAATAAATTGAGACTTACCAGATGTGGGATAATACCTGCCAAATAGACATCGTTTTATGGGGGCATATACTTGTGATTTAATGACAGTCATGTATTTTTTCAGCTGATTTTCCAATACTCGCCCAGACTATTAAAAATATTCGATAAAAAGGAAAAAAAGAAAAACAAATTAGACAAAAGTGTGAGTATGTAACTAGCATGCACTTTTGATGCTTGGAATTTATAATCTATAGCAATGGAGTGGTAAAAACTTATTACTATTATAAAAACTATTTCTGATAATTAAACCTGACAGCAACCTATGAAGCAAAAACTAATAATGATAAATGGGTATTTTTATCTATGTATTTTTTTTGTATATTAAATTGGAAATATTTTATACAAGAAACATTCTGTATGCACCATTGTATTTGTATACCAGATTTTATACTTGTTAACTGAATGAAATTATTTAATTATAATTTCAAATAACATTACATATTTGTTATGTCAAACAGTATTTTTTCCTTCTTGGAAATGTGTTCCTGTGAATAGACATTAGTACTTTATAATTAATACTAATTAGATTCAGATTTGGTAGGCTAGAAAGACAAAGATTTATTTAAAATGGAAGTCATGCCTAGAAAATAGACTGATTGATAGTGAAATATGATAATAAAATGTTACTTTGTACTTTTATTTACTACTACACAATTTGAATTAATTGTGTATGAAATAGAAAGAGTATTTGCTCATCTTTATGCTTTACAGTAACAAGTCCAAACCTCTTCCATTACGTTTGGCCTCTGCTCGAGGAGAGCCAAGGTTGAGCGTCTTCTCAGTTTGTTACTGGAAGTACTGTTTATAGTTAAATGGAATTTGTTATAAACATTACATAAAGATGGATAGGCTGGGTGAAATACATGCACATTTGTGAGAAAATATATTAAAAAATCATGCCTGAATATTAACATTGATAATGGACTTGTGTAGTAGGGTACCTATAGTAAACGTGATTTAAATATAGAATATTATTATAACCAGTAGTGACAATTTGTTTCACTTTTTGTTTAATTAGCCCTGTGAATGTTGTACAATTGTGATAAAATTTAATATGCTATATTATAGCATATTAAATTTCATCAGTATATTATACTACATGCGTTTCTGAGGCATATTAAGTGATCACTGATTATGTGCTGCCTTAGTTAGCATCTCTAGCTGTGATTTAACATAAATTGTTGTGCAAATTGTGTTATCAGTGTAAAGATTAAATATGGTTGTTAAGGTGAAAAAATCTGGTGGAATCCAACAAAAAAAATGACATTTTAAACTGAAAATAGGATGATTAGCTCTAACCAAGTACTTTCGAATTGGAACAAAAAATCAAGTCTTTTAAAAATAGGGGTCACTATAAATTGTAAAACAAATAGTTCTGCAAATTGCCAACCTGAACTAGTCAAATATATATCATATTTATAGCCCCGTTTGATCGTTGGCAACAATTTAAGTCTTTCGCAGTCCAACCTGATTCGTATTGAATTTTCCAGTAGTTTAGAGCACTAGAACATAAGACAAAACGCTCAACCTTTCTGCAATATGCAAATTACTATAATTTTCTAATAGAGTTGATCACAAGTTTATTTCTTTGCTATCCATTACAAGTATTAAATATAATTAAATTCTATATAGGTAGTCAAGAATGTTTATGTTATTACATTTTGATCGATTTTATTAAAATGCTATTTTCATTGATAAGACACTCAGGAATTGCAAAACGGTAAAATGATCACTTCAGTCAGCATGTGGCTTTCAATTATTCAGACTTACACTGCTTACTTACAGTTGTTATTTTAAAGCAAACTGAGCTCACCTTGAAGCTTATTACGGGTTCTTCGCTGTCTTCCTTGTAATATTCAATATTCACTGTGACAAGACCGCGATCAGACAGTCTCACAGACACGGTCGTCCCTTTGCTAGCTGTTAGCAATTTTAAGGACCCACCGTCTATTTTAATATCCGCGGCTAAAAGCAGATTAGGTATGTAATCTTTTAACACAGATTCGAATTGCTCAAATACAGCCTTTTGACCGCTCTCATCACCCAACCGAGCGGGATCCACAGAAAAATCCAGCAACATTGTTTGAACAGACATTTTTCTTATTTGTTAATGGTGTTATTTTATGTAAAATTTGGACGGAAGAAACCGGCAAACCCAAAGCGATCTTCAAATCTATTTTATACATTTATTTGACCGACAGCGAGCAGCGAACCAAAATAGGTATCAAACAGACAACGACATTGACGTTTGCGGTTTGACGTTTGTTGTTATGAATGACCACAAACTAGCTAGAGATACTACGATGAATGACGTCTTATTGTACTCTGTGAATGACGTGCCGCATGCAGTGCAGACGCAGTGTTGCCAGAAGAACATCGCGGAACCTCCCCGGAACGGAAATCAATCAAATCAAACAACTCATGATGCAACTTACTTTACAGCAAGCTGCTTCACCGTTTCAGCAGGTAACATTTAATTTGCTATATTTGTCACCACGTCCCACTCCTTAAAATCAGATGGCTGGTGCTGCATGCTTTTTTAAATTTTATATCCATGAAAAAAAGTTTTCACAGTAAAATATAACTGGTTTATGAAAATAAACTTTCAATCAGATACCTGGGAGGCACCATTGACAAGAGGCTGTCAATGGTGAAACATATATAGATTAGAGAGCTGCCTGATACAAAAAAAAAACCACTGTAAACATATTAATGAAACTTAAACGTAAATATATCGAATGTTTCTGCCCATTAGGTATTCAATTCATACTCATCCATCATATATCATGCTAATAAATAAAAAATATTATTACACCGTGCTTGCAACATTGATTAATTTTATGTCAGTCAGTAAGGTAATGTCTTCTGTCTGTCTTTCTTTCGTAAAAAATCAGTGTTCAATCAAGATATTTTCACGAAATGGCTGGAAGTAATACTGAAGAAGTAGAGGTAGGAATAAGTAATCAGGCTCGATGACTGTAATTCTACCATCTTTTCTAAGCGTATTTTAATGTTTTTAGCTGTGTTTGAGCGCTATGCTGATGTGGCTCGTACTTTCTCTGTAGCACGATTAAGCATGCCGCATTAAAGTTGTTTTGCAATCCATCGTATTAGAATACATCATTAGTTCTGGCTTATTGCCTTTTTAAATATCGGTTTAGAAGGGATTCAAAATAATTAGTGTCGGTCGTTTTAGTGAAGTGAATATAGGTTAGCACGTAAACATAAAATTGACTTGTCTTGAAGGGGTCTGCTGGTAAGGAGAACAAAACCAACACCAATGTGGAAGTTCCGCCAGAGTTCCTCATCAAACACCCGCTGCAAAATACATGGAGTCTTTGGTTCTATGACAATGACAGAACCAAGACATGGGAAGAGAATCTGATTGAGCTGACTACTTTTGACACTGTAGAAGACTTTTGGAGGTAATTTTTTAATTTAAGTACTATGTCAAACTAATTTTTAAGATAGGTAAATCCTTGATATGCAACCATATTTTTTCTCATCTCTAATTACAAGATATTATATGATTCTTAAAAAACTGTTAGTGAAAGACTACAACTTTATTGAACTACCTTTATAAAGAGTAAAAATTGCAAGTAATTAATAAAATATTAAGAATTTATTATTTAGGTATGATTATGACTTCCTTAATTGGCACAACTCAGTCCTTAGCCCCTTGAAGCCACAGATTGGCACTATGGTATTTCAGTATGGGTAAGACATAGATTCTGAAGTGGTAATCAACATGCTTAATCACTCAGAACTGACAACCAATGGGTTAGAAAGGTCCAGGAGTGGTGTCCACATTATGTAAACAGAGTTCAGGCCTCGATCGATAGATCAACTAATAAAATTCAAGCAGACTAAGATCAATTGCATTGCTTGCCAATACAGCCTTGGCTTGAAACTATTTATCGGTTGATAACAATAAATTAATGTTAAATACTCACTCCCCACAGTTTTGCCTGTTGTGTTGTGTGATGTGCATGTGGCAGTCACACTCAGAAAACAACACATTATAAAATCCAGAAACCTTGAACATTCTGCCGTCAAGGTACTCACCACCATGCCACAGAGTTGTCAATGATGTATCAAACCATGGGAAATGGTCCACTTATTATAAAGTCTTATTTATTGTGGTCTGGATTTCAGACTCTACCACCACATCAAGCTCCCGTCGGAGTTGCGTCAGGGCCATGACTACGCTGTGTTCAAGCAGGGTATCCGCCCAATGTGGGAGGACGATGCCAACAAAATGGGGGGTCGGTGGCTCATCAGTCTTGAGAAGAAGCAGCGCAATTCTGACCTCGATAGGTTTTGGTGCGATATAGTGAGTATAACATGACATTTTCTTAAACTGTTGAGCAGTTATGGATTGTGAGAGTTTATCCAAAGTATACATTTATTTATTAAATATTTTTTTATGGATACAAGATAGCAAACGAGCTTGCAGCAGCACCCATCCACTGCCGCTCATGACAATTGTGATTGACTTTGAACAAGACTCAAATAGGGACTGGGATGGTTAGTCCAATTAGTTGAGAGACTTAATTAAAACATTAGTTGGTCAGTTCGTTAGTAGGTATGAGGACTGGGGACTGTTAGTGATAGTTAGTCCTGCTAGTTGGTGTTAGTAAAACTCCAGTTAGTACTTGTTAGTAGGAGTCTTGTTCTAAGTCAGCACAATAATTACATGGTAGCACCCATGAAATTTAACCACTACTGGGTGATCCATACCCAAAGCAACACACCAACAATGCCCGTTACGTGATTGGTTACTGAAGCTACCAGCTACGCTATAAGTGAATATTTGATGTTAATATGATCAGTTTCTTTTGATTTACAGATTCTTCTATTAATCGGTGAAAATTTTGAACACTCTGATGAAATTTGTGGTGCTGTAGTAAATGTTAGAGGCAAACTTGATAAAATTGGTGAGTTACATTCAACTGAACACAATAATCTATGTATGTTCCGGTAAATTTTTTTTAATGCGGTGAAATCTTTGAAAGATGTCTGACTGCTGGTAGAAGCCAGGGTATGTGAGATTCCTACTCACTAAAACCCCCCAGCAGCCTTCCTGAGCATGTAGTGAGGCTTTGGGATCTCCCAGGGAATGCACCGTATGACCTAGCTTCACCTACAATGTAAAAACCAAATACATACTTCCCAATAACAACTTTAAAAATACAACAGAAAATTAAATTACATGATGGTTTGTGAGGTCTTTTTTTATTATTGAATTGGATTGGTGACAATTGCAGGTCTGTGAGTAGGCCTAGTACATACCAGGCCTACTCAGTTGCGGAGGAGTGGGAGTACATACTCCCACCACGCTGCTCCAGTGCAGATAGGTGGAGGGGCTAGTGACCAATCCGATTGTCAGTTTTTGTCAGAAGGTTTTTAATCGCCCAAAAGCCTCTTACATCGTTTAACACTGTTTCAACTGTTTTACGTACCATTCGAAGCACGTTATGCAATTGTAGTGTAAACTTCTATCATGAACCAACCTTATATTTAATTTATTATATTTAATTCTGCAGTGGATTTTGTATGTTTAAAATAAGTGTCGTAAATAGGGTGATGTGAGCAGTGCCCAGGCACAGGGCGCAGAAATGACAAGATCAGGACAACAAACAATATGTACATATTTAGAGCGTACTACGAATGTAGTCGTGTCCGACTATCAACAGTATGAACTGTACTGTAATATAGTATTTTAAAAGCTTTTATTTAACTTCACTCGTATGTATCCATTATTAATGTATGTAAGTATGTCCTGGAATCTTGCAATCAATATTTCACCCACTTCCACTGAAGCTATAGAGCTGAAATTTGGCACACATATTTGGTTCCGATGACAATGCATGAAAATAAAAATAAAGTTATAAAAAGCTTTTTTTAAAAAAAAAATTTAATGGTATAATTATTGATTCTTCTTACAAGTAAAAAATCGTAAATGTTGACATAACAAGTGTGCGGCGCTGTAACGCAGAAATCGACGGTGCGGCACGACTCACGCGATTGCCGATTTTTCGACACCACTATCGAGTCGGCACAAAGCATTTAATATTTTATAACACGAAATAATTTGTGAGAGTGAATTTATTGACGAACTCGATTGGTAGTTGATTGAACGCAACATATCACCTGGAATGGAGCTATGTTACTTTCGTATGAAATTTACCTAATACGCGTAAAGTCGCTGGGACCGATAGACGTCCCACTGCTGGGCACGGGTCTCCCCCACAGACACTGCTGCGGGAGGTCTAAAGCATACTCCACCACGCTGCTCCAATGCGGATTGGTGGAGGGGTTAGTGGCTAACCCAGAGTCGAATGTTCTCAAGCCACCCGAAGGTCTTCGACAAGGCTTAACGACTGTTTCCAGCATTGAAAACAACTGGGACCGACAGCTTTACGTGCCCTCCGAAGCACGGTAGCGTCCATGAAATTTTTGCCACTAGCGGTCACCCATCCACAAACCGACCGCGCCCGTCGTTTAACTGTTTCGATCACATTGAATCGACGCAAGCCATTGGGCTATGGACGCTACAAAGTAAATCTTTATAAATGCAAGTTTACCGTCCGCCTTGGATCTTTACTATTTGCATAGAGTAATAACCAAAGAAGTTAGATGTAACAAGTGTTGTAAGAGTTATTTTCTAATAAATCTTACAATATAGGCAAAAATCGCCAGCTAGGTGTACCAGAGTAGGAGCGCTATAATACAATGTATATTATTATAAATATAACTACTAGTTTTTGTATGATGGATTTTTTTATTTATAGATCTAATCCATTTTACTTACTAACAGTACTAGGATAGATTAGAAGAAATGTTCAGTGGCGCATATATAGAAGCTGGCACCAGGCGCATAAAAGTCTAGTCACAGCACTGTATTCAATTGTATTTTACAGGTGTTTGGACTGCGGATACTTCTAAACAGCAAGCGAATCTTGAAATCGGTAGGAAGATTAAAGAGCAGCTGGGGATCCATGGAAAGATTGGGTTCCAAGTCCATAGAGAAACTATGGTGAAGCATAGCTCTGCTACCAAGAATCTTTACACCGTTTAGTCACTCTAAATTATATCGTACTCATAACGAACACACAACAGTACGGCTGTTATATTGTTTAGATATTGTATGCATGAGAATTTTCATTTATATTCACCCTGAGAGCCTTTTGGTTAGGTTTGCTAGATACATTTGAAACGAATTGTGATTTTACATATGAAAATGCATAATTATGTTTGAATTCCATATTAGATCTAAGATGTCACCTATCTTTTCAGTCTATTAGGTTTTGAAACCTCCACCAATCCGCATTGGAGCAGCGTGGTGGAGTATGCTCTAGACCTCCCGCAGAAGTGTTTGTGGGGGAGACCCGTGCCCAGCAGTGGGACGTCTATGGGTCGCAGCGAGGTTTTGAAACTGGTGGACATAGGCCTCTGAAGATCCCAATCACTTACAACCACTTTTGTGACACATTAAACGCTACACACTCACACGATAGTCCCAGGCCTGCGTTGTAGGTGGTGGTGGAAAATAAACATTGATGTAAAATTTTACATCTATGACCCAAATATAATTTATCTGAGAAATAAATATCTACCCCGGCCGGGATTCAAACCCGTGAACATCGGAGTCGTCATTGGTGACATATCAGGCATTTAACTAAGGATACGGTCAAGACATTATTATTATTATTATTAATTACCATAATGCTTGTGCAGCTGTAGTTTTGACTGTCAGATAATAGAAGGATATTTTATTTTCTTGTAATAGATAGGACAGATCTTTTACATAAAACTTTATTGCATTTTAAAATATTTATTTCAAATGCTACACTAAATAGGAGTTTCGAATGTATCTTGAAAGCTGTAGAGGTGTATTGTTGTGATTAGCTTCAATCGTAATTTTATAGCTTATCGAAAACATTACGTACTAATGTTATTCCCAGGCGGATCATTATTTATTAATAATTTGGTTGCATGAAAGCCAGGACACCTGTGACCCCCGCGTGGCAAAATAGGGAAGTGGTCTACTTTTCTGGTCATACAAAACGTATTTTCTTTAATAGTTTTTGTTACTTTTTGTTTAAATTTATTATAGCAGGTGACCCGGTATTATTTAATCTGCATAGTGATACAAGTCTGATGTTTTTACTAATGCTATGGTGTGGTTGGTGTCACACAAATGTAATTGTGTATTACTCACTCATTGTTAACATTCTCATATCGTTAGGTTACTTACGAAGCATTTCAATAGATTTTTTTTAACGGAATTCTCATGGCATATAGTTAAATGTATGCGTGATGTTGATGGTTAAATTGATGGCAAATCTTCCTTTCTTTTCCAGTAACATGAAATTGATTTTTGTGTCCTAGTTTAAAGAGTATTTTGGTATTTTATATAAAAAGTACTAAATTATAAAATGTTGTTTTATTTAATGAAATTTAGGTACCTATTCATAATCACAACCCTTTCGTTGTCCCACTGTTGGGCACGAGTCTCCTCTCAGGATGGGAGGGATTAGGCCTTAGTCCACTTCTTAGCAGACTTCACATGCTTTCGACTTTCGAGAACATTATGAAGAACTCTCTGGCATACAGGTTTCCTTACGATGTGTCCTTCACCGTTATAGCAAGTGACATTTAATTTGTTAAACCTATTGCTCGCAAGTAAATATATGTAAAATTAAGGATTATAGAAATTAAAATTGACTGAAGTAAATCGATTAATCAATGGTTTATTTACGAATTTCATTTAGATTTCGAATTTCAATCAGAGGTTTTTAAAGTTAATGTAACAGAATCTCGAGTGTAAATTAAACTAATAAAAGCGTATTAAAAAAAGCCCAAACGAAGAGACTGGTTGTTAACGATTTTTCATGCTTAAATGTAGGTATATTCCCTTAAATGCCTTCGGAGGGACAACTGTGACAAGTGACAACTAGTGGCAAAATTTCATGGGCACTACCGTGCTTCAAAGGGTAGGTTAAGCTTGTCGAAGGGTGGCTTGAGAACATTTGACACTGTGTGGTCCACTAACCGCTCCACCAATCCGCATTGGAGCAGCGTGGTGATGTAATGCTCTAGATCTTCCGCAGATTTGTCTGTGGGGGAGACCCGAGCCCAGCAGTGGGATGACCATGTGTGCAGTTTACCTTATTGCAGTTAAAAGGATAGATACAATTGTTGGCCACTAAACCCTCCACCAACACGAATTGGAGCAGTGTGGTCGATTGTGCTCTACAACTCCCGCAGCTGTCTGTGGGGGTGAACCGTGACCTACAAAGAGTATCTGCCCAAAGAGTAGATAAATAATCATTACGTTTTTGTGCCCTACAGGGCGACGTTGTGGAGTCGCCATCAGAGGCCTCTGGCGGCCTAATTACTTTGATATTTGGGTTGTCCTCTTCACATCCGCACTTACTAGCGCGGTGGATTAAACTCCAGGGCATTCCCATGACCCGTGCCCTGTAGCTGGCCAGTAATAGATTTTTTTATATGCTTTTTCTTTAGTTTCAAGGTTTAAAAGTTGCCACATGGTTGCAATTGCAACTACTTATGAACCAAAATTGCCAACATCTCCAGCACGTGTTCATTTCACAACCTTCGGACCCCAGGACGGAATCTTACAGGAGTTTAATGCAGATTGGCTTGCTAAACAGCATTTTGTCCTCTCCTATGTCGGATAAGGCCAAGGTGCTGTGTAAGTTAGTAGTTGTTTTGTGTTTTAAAAAATTGTCTTAATTATCTGTTGATTTTCTGTTGTTGTGTACCATAAGTGTTTATTTACGGGACGATGTGGTCGCTCAGCCATAAAGTCCCCACAATAATAATAAAAAAAATTCACAACCTCAAGTTTTGTTCGGTGGGCATACAGGCAGCTACATAAATAAATTAGTTGTATTCTGAGATTATGATGGAAGCATAGATCCGCCTTGTGTATAGAGTTAATAAACTGTGATAATCTGTGCAAAATAGTTTGAGGTACCTACGAGTATGTCAAATTATCAATAAAAACATAAAAGTCAGCGTAAAATAAATTTGAAATAGTAGTAAAATTTTTAACTACCGACCTGTTAATGTTTTTATAATAATATTTCTATCTGTTCAGAATTTCATGATCCATCTCAAATGCTAAAGTTTCTAAGCTTGGAGGATTATTTTAATTAAATTAATCATCTTTATTTTGGATTTGTTCAGTGATTTTTGAATGATTTTTGCGAAGATACCTACCAAATCGTTTTCGACCTACACTTTCCTTTTATATTCTTTGGTTTAATTTCAAAATAGCTAATATTACTGTGCTACTGAGTTCAATAATTTATTTCTGTTCTATAATAAATGGTAAGTTGTGATTTTGCCTGTGTACTAACAACATAACATTCATTTTAGACTGACACACATCTAAAAAAAACTGACAGGGAAATGAATGTACCTACCGCTCTCATGTTGATATATCTCATATCGTTACCGTTAGCTACTTTTTACCCTTTTTGTTAACGAATGGTTTCCTGGTAACCTTTAAAAGCTACCCGGACGTCGTGGGAGCGATACCGGATTATGTGGGACTTTCACCCACTAAGACCCGCTCCGTGGCCTACCTCGGCGCTACGCTAGTGGTTTTCTGGTGGTTTTAACCGTTGAATCTGGTGGAAAGCTAGTATGACTAGAGGCAACAATGATCGGAGACTCAGATAGGTAAATTAGTTCATTGGCTCAACGGATTTATATTTCGTGATAAACATAATTCTACTAATAATTATTGCATTAATTAAGGGTAAAACATGACTGCCAGTAGTGCCATTAAAAACAAGGTAGGTAGGTAGCCTACCTATTAAGTATATCAATAAAAATTTTACGAACTTATATGAGTTTCTGTTGACTTTCATTTCAAGAGTTCCAAGCAAGTGGTGGAAGCTTCTCAGGAGGAAGTGGTGGAAACCTGCCAGGATGCAGTGGCCCTCGATCAGATGAAGCATCCGCTTGAACATGTCTGGTGCTTCTGGTTGTATACAAATGAAAAGAAAAATTGGGAAGAGAACCAGAAAGAAGTGACCAAGTTTGATACCGTTGAGGACTATTGGAGGTAAACGGTATAATAAACCTTCATGGTTCTCAAATGTTGAGCCATGTTCGCGCTGTGACTACTAAATTAGGTAGTAATTAAATAAATAAAATAGCCATTTATTCCTCAAGTTGTTTTTGCTAAAGGTAGGTATTTATAAATTCTCTATTTGCTTCTAGATTTATGTCTTAAACATAAAATAATATACAATTGGTTGGTTATTCTTTGAGATTGCCAATAATTATTGTAATTTATGCTTTGTCAAGTGGTGGTAATTTGTTAATTTAATAATCAATGTCGATTAATATATGTCAATACATAATGTCGGTTGCTTTAAGTCAAACAGTTCACCCGTCTAAAGTCAAAATTTCAAACGATCAATTAATGTTCGATGTTATTTACGAGTAGTAATTATTGAGGACTCCTCTTGGGGTAAAGGCCTCCTTTTTCTGCTGTCATTACCACTTCGTCGCTCTACCTTTCTTGTGGACTGGACTCCCTTGTCCACTTTACCACACGACCCCGCCATTTTGTAGTCTGTTTCGTCAATCTCTGGTTAGATGTACTTGCAAGTTACCTACTCTTGGATATTGTTGTTAGATGTGTCATTAGGAGAATACATCTTTCTCATCAACTGCCGCTACACTCACTTTTGCTGGATCATCAACAACTTTGCAGGCTCCACCACCACATCAAGCAACCATCGCAACTGCCGTTCGGGCTGGACTACTCTGTGTTCAAGCAAGGCATTCGGCCGATGTGGGAGGACCGCGCCAACAAGCGCGGCGGCCGGTGGCTGCTTAGCATCGACAAGAAGACAATGAACCTAGACCACATTTGGACGACCGTTGTGAGTAGGGGTTGAAATTTTGCCAATACCATAATCCACATACCGAGCGTGCCCGTCGCTTAATTCTGTCGGTCACATTTAATTGACACGAGCCATTCAGTTATGGATTCTTTATTCGTTGAAGTCAGTCTAGCCCAATCAAAATGAGGCACAAATGCACTAGAATTCTTCCCAAAATGTTTGTTTATTCCAGGTGCTCTTGATGATTGGTGAGAACTTTGAGCACAACGATGCAATTTGCGGCGCAGTCGTTAACGTAAGGGGAAAGAGTAAAGTTGGTAAGAATGGTATTCAACATTGAATAATGGTGACGCGATGCCTATTTGATATGATAGGATTTTGTGGGTTAGGTAGGACGTAGGTACATACATAATTCCTATTAAACCTGATAATCAACACGTTTTTGTATGAAATGTAGATGTCAAAAAATAAGCAATTATCACAAGAGTCAAAATGGGTGCTTGTTTCGAAAACAGCATCGCATTTCGCTACCAGTTGTGATTCATTGACCGACTGGTAAGGTTATTTTTCAGTCTTAATTATAAGGGCTTTGTTTTTAGCTATATGGGTGGCGGACAAGCACAACGATAAGGCGAACAAGGAGATTGGACGGAAACTAAAAGCAACTCTAAAATTACCGTCGAAAATTGGCTTTTACGAACACAACTCCAATTCCACTTTATACACCACTTAGATTCTAGTTTAAAATTAAAATAAATCTTTTTAAATAAATCCGAGAAATCTACAAGCTACAGGTTTGTAGTTATATAATTATTGTTTTAAACAAGTCTCATTAGTTAGTACTTACCTAATTATAGCATTTATTACGTTCTGTCTTTTTAGATGACGTATAGGTGCAATAAATTGTTTGTGTTATTGATTAAAGTTTAAAAGACGTGTTAAATTATTAAATTGTTTGTTTATTACATACCTATGTCGAATAAAACGTTATTTAAAACACACGTTCCAATTTTAATTTCTTTAAAATAAAACAATTTATGGTATTAAAATTTTAATGGTAAAGCTAAATTGCCGAAGAAACATTAATATTAATGACCTTATAATATGGTGCATGTTCGAGAATTAGTGTGGTTTCTGATCTCCGTCTCTATGGTTTCCTCAACTTTGTGCACCGATTCTTCAGCGTTGTCAACCCCTTTGTGAACAGTTTCTGTGAAACCACAATTAATAAGTCCTAGTAAACATCTGAGGAACATAAATTAACTATGTTTCCTCCATATTCACAATTTCCTCTTACCTATTCACCATCGTCAGGAGTAGGTAAGAGGAAATTCATATAGGTAATGAGTTAACTTCGCAGTTAGCTTGCAACTGTTAAGCATCAAGAGCGAACTTGGGAGTTGAATAAGGAAGAAATAGAAGGAACGAATTAAGTTCGGTTTTCATTCTCTCTTTAGAAGTCTGTTTCGATTACTGCCAGTGGCGGATTTACAAATTTACCGCCAGTAGGCTATTCAATTCTTGCCGACCCTATATAACATTCGAAATTCGATACCCTAGTTCGCAATCATATTACTTAAGTACCTAGTTACATTTATTGTGTCAATGAAATATCAACTTTATAATTAGTGCTCTAATTATTAAGTGCGTTACAAAATTTTATTTTACAGAGCGTTTCGTAATTTTTCATATTAAGACGTTACAGTGTTCACTTGTTAGTATACAACATTTGTTAAATTTTCGAGATTCATTTTCTCCATGTATATTAAATGGTTTTTTTTTGTAAGAGAAAACAATTTTGACCAAATTTGCCGCCCCCTTAAATCTGCCGCCCTAGGCTTCAGCCTACTCAGCCTGCTGGTAAATCCGCCACTGATTACTGCAAGTTATTGGTCTTCGAATCTGATTTTTATTATATAAATGAAGTTAAGACTTGTGGAGTTCATAACAAATATTTGTCGTTCAGGGGTAGGTACTCATTCTCACTGGAGAGTCGTGGTAAAGTACCCAGTTCACGACACACAGAAGTGAAATAAAATTGAGTTTTTGCATTCAATATTATCTTTAAATATCATTGACAGACAGCGAAAGCATAGCAAAAACGTAAATATTAAAAAATTAAAAAATAATTATTATGTATACGTGTCAAATACCTTTAACCTTTTCTTCAATAACTTTTCCCTTGCCCATGCAAGAGTTTTCCTTATCTCTTATAGATTGAAACATTTTAGCGAATCGACCCTTTTCCTCCAATTTGTTCACGACTACATCTTGCTCTTCGTTGTGTTCTGTGTGTTCCTGTGTATCAATGTTGTCTTCACTCCTGACTATTGGCATAACCGCTTGAGTTTTAGCAACCTTTCCCATATGTGGACTGGATTTATCCGACTCGCATGGAATTGTTTCGTTCTCCGACTGACCACTCACACTTTTCTGTTCATCATCACTAAGTTTACTTAAGCTTGGGCTTAAATGTGAGATATCTGGGATGTGGAGCAAGTCTTGTATAATCGGACTTTTTGGTGGGGGAGAATTAGCGGTTTCGGCAGTTTTATCGGGCACATCTAGAGCTGTATGATCACTATTAAAACCTGGGATTTTGGTTGCAATAGTTTTCTTTAAAACTTCTTCTACTACTTCAACTTTAGTATTTACCGAATGTTTTACATCTTGCATGACCTCCTCTACCTTGTTTTCAGCGTCATGTACATTATTTTTTGCTTCTTGTAAATGATTTTCAGCTTCTTGTTGTATATCACTTGTAGCCTCTTTTACAGTAGTTTCAATTTCTTGCAATTTACTTTCGGCTGTATCCACTGTGCGGTTTATAGTATCAGTCATACTATCCAACGCTTTATCCATTAATGTACCAGATGTATCTGAATCATCTTTACTTATTTCTTGAACATCGTGAGTGCTTTCAGTTTCCAAGTCATTTATATTTACAATATGAGATTCACTTACGTTAGCCTCTAGTGAGTCAATGGATGTCACTTCCTCATTTCCGTTTCCATTTTCATCATTGTTGGCTTGGTTATTTGTGATATTGGAATTAGTGACGTCTTCGACTGTGTACGGTTCATCTGTTTTGTTCATAACTGGAATTTTTTGAAGGGGAGGTAGTTCAGTAAGAGAAATTTGTCGGTTTTCTTCGTTGACGATGTTAAAGTCGTTGTTTGTGAAGTCTGCATTAGAGCCTTTTGTAGCAGTAAGTAGCGTGTGGCAGCCGCCGCAAGCTACGTTGTCTACTATGAACCCATTCATGGCGGTGACCCGTTTAGGTGAGTATTGATTAGTTAAGGCTTCGTTTGAGTTGTCGGTGTTGGCTGTTTCTTCCAAACAAAGCTTATTGTGCCTTGATTCGCCACATGTGTAAAGGAGACCGTTGTCTGTACAAAAAACAATAATTTAATACTTATGTACAATTATGCTGACACCGTGTTTAAGTATAAAGTATGAAAGATTGTTAGTACAAGGTGTAAGTACCTAGTACATAAGTTTTGTTTTGATTAAATTATTCGGATTATAAATTATTATGAAATCGTATTGTGAAAAATCGATGATGTCACAACCAGGTCGCAGGTTGTCAGGTTGCTCTGTAAAGTCTATAAGAGATTAAGGTAATCGGGTTGAGCTTTGCTGTAATGATTCCTCTCAGTCATTTGGTAAATAATAAAGCATAGTAATTGGTTTTTGTATTTCTTCATCCCGAAATTGTTCATGAAATAAATTTCGCATTCCGTGCTGGTAATGAGTGACACTGACTGCCAATCTTACAATATTAAAATTAAGTATTTGTACATAATTTAAATTGAGTTAAGTACTTTGACTTTCAGTATGTGTAATGCCACCCACAACACAGGCCTATGCCTACCGCGCAAGTGTGTAAACGAAAACTGATTACCTGTTACAAAAGCCGTATGCATCGCACCGCAGGCCACGAGTTTAAGCTGGTATCCATCGAACATCTTCTCCATATCTATCTCGGTGGGTTCCGTGACATGTTCGACGTCTTTCGGCAGCCCCAGCTGTCCTTTCTCGTTAGACCCGAAGGCGAGGATCTTGGTCTCGTCCATCGAGAGGAGGAAGGTGTGGTTGGCGCCGCAGCACGCGCTCTTGATCGCGACGGGGGTGGACAGGACTTGGGGTACGTAGACGGTGGAGGCCGTGTCTAGTATGCCGAGCTTCTGGTTCTCGTTGTCTCCCGTCACGAACACTGCGCCTTTGGCTGTATACGAAAGTGTTATTAGTACACTGACTACTTTCCGCTACTTTTGCTTGTTTTGTGTATGGCTACAACCTATTAGGGTTCCAAAACAGGGCACGAGAAGAGTCTCACAAATAAAAAGGAACGTTCTCCATCCACTACGCTGTTTAGGGTAAATTGGATTGGGAAGATCTCCTATACCGTTTGTCTTACAATAACAACCGGGATCGTCAGCTTAATACCCTCCACATCACGGAAACAGAGCGGTTGCTATCTCATATCCTTTTTTAACAAAATAAGACAAATGCCTGGAGCACCACTATCAATCAATCAATCAATCAATTTATTTATTTGTATGATATTTAAGGTTACAATAGATGGTAAATATAAATTAAATTTATAAAATAATAAATAAATAATTTTATGAATATTATTTTTTACATATCTATTTCGGTGGTACAATAACACTAGGTACATGTATGTCTTGACTAGCATGTATTTCGGGGTTGCTTGTGTACATGTATGTCTTGACTAGCATGTATTTCGGGGTTGCTTTTCTTACCCATTCTCAACAGTGCCCTGTTTACTGACGCTGTTAATAATACGTTTATATCAGATTTTCAGATCCCTAGGTTGTTAGTATGTGAGATATCATTTCTAATTACATAATTACTAAGTTAGAGTTGTTAGTGATATATAATAATGCATGTACTTAACATGCATTATTATTTATCCAATGGGTATATCACACGCACAGTATGGAGCAATCGGACCTGGCAGCAATCATCTTTACGATTTTGTCCCTGGTAGATAGAAAAGAAAAAGAAGAAAAGAAAAGAAAATAAATTTATTTGCTCATAATTACAACACAACACAACATTGGTACCACTACATTTTCATACATGAGCAAAATGGGTCCGCACTCAGCATAATTGTCATGGAACACCATGACGCTGATTTTCAGTGCGGCCCGTAGATACATAACCGCTGTTAGAGAGTCACATCTTTTTTACGCATTAAGGCGTAAAAGTCGCTCGTATGTGCGTCTACGAACATTTAAGAGGCGCTACAGCGTCACTCCAGCCGCAACAGCATCATAAAGGCGTTTTTACAACCTTGTTGAACACGCTTTAATATGCCAGCATATGTTAGTAGGTAGGCAGACATTAGGGTAGTAAGATTGCATTCGAAAATAGAGTGCTTGGCAATAATCCATTGTTTAGGTAGGTATAATATCATATGACTCACAAGTAATGAATACCGTGTGGTAGTATCCACATTCGACGAATGCGATCTTCTCCATGAACTTGAGCTCGGTAAACTTGGCGCTGGATCGCGTGTCCTCTCCGAGGCCCAGTTGGCCTTCGGAGTTAGACCCGCACACGTACACGCGACCGTCGTCTGGGGACGAAGATTTGACCGATATTAAATTGTATGGTAATGTAGCGTATCTTGATTTTAAAGGCTAGTGCGACTTTGAATTTTATGTTAAAACTTAAGCTGCCCTTCAGTGACCTTCGCAGTGACTTTTGTAGTTTTTCGTTGCTGCTTTATGCCATAATAAGTCCTACTTCACGATTGACTGTAGTTAGTGAGAAAAAGCTTCAAGACGATTGTCCTCTTAATTTATTTTTTTCAAATGAAGTTGTTACGATGAGTTCTTCACGGCCGATCATGCATAATATGTCAACAACCTGGAAAACCATCTTGGGTATCATACCCACAGGTGACGGTATCAACATAGATACCATTAAGTGCCCCGGTACAGCCAGTGGCTATCGGACTCACCTTTCAAGCGGGTTCAAATCCAAGTGACACGCACCAATAACTTTTCTAAGGAACATGCGATTAAAAAAATTAAATGTCACCTATTGTAACGGTGTTGGAAACATCGTGAGGAATATGCCTGCATGTCGATAAGTTCTTCATACTATTTTCGAAGGAATGTGAAGTCAGTCAATCCGCACTTGGCCTGCTTGGAATAAGACCTAACCCCTCCCGTTCCAAGAGACCCGTGCCCAACAGTGGGACAAAGTAAGGCTTGTGGTGGTCGCCCAGTTGCTTCCGGTTCTAAGTAGTGTGTTCTTGCAAGTTTTCCATAAAGACGTTTCACACCGAGACGACGCGACGTAACGCGAAGAGCACTTTTAAAACAGCCATTTAATAATGGAAATTGTTTACTACACAAAAAGATGCTCATTTCAGTAAGAGCCCGAACAGGTTACGTGACGAAGAATGCCTCGGAACGCGTAGCCATGAATTTGTACGATGCTCGTGGCGTCGAGATACATTTCAGCGCGAAACAACTGGCCATTTCCAACACCGTTCGTGTCGTGTATTGTCTTTGTGTGAGCTGATCCTTACCAGTGAGTACGGCGGTGTGGTTGCTCCCAGCCGACACCTGTCGCACGGCCGCGTGCTCCGTCTCCAGCTCCACAAACTGCGGTACGCTGTGCGACTCCGTATCGCCCGTGCCCAACTGCCCTTCCTCGTTGCACCCCACTGAATATATCCCGTTTGTGTCTGCCAACAAAACACAACAATATATATTTTCTTATTCGCGGTTTAAATTAAGTTCCATACGAGAAGGAGCTGATCCTTCTGCATAATTTTTAAGGACCGACAGCTCTTGCGCGTGCAGCTCTTGCGCGTGCAGCGGCGCTATCCCCCTTAGATGGGGATGTGGCCCATTGTCGACGCGGTTATACATAACACGCGCCAACCGGACCACAAACTCATCCAGCGACTCCAGATTGCAGTCGCGCGCTATCACCGCGTTCCGGACGTAGCGTCCCGCTCCTGTGATTTCTCGCAGGGCGAGATTTTGCTGGGCCTGAAGACGCTTGCGCTGCGTGGCCGCCGCCAGAGCATACCATGCTGGCGACGCGTACGTCAGCGTGTAAGTACTCGTACTAGTATACCTGTAACGAATACGGTGTGCGCCCGGCCGCACGCGACGAACATGGCGCGGTGCGGCTTGAGCCACTTGACGCAGCTGGGCCGCGTCGCCTCGTCCTTGTGGCCCAGCCCGAGCTGCCCCCACGCGTTGCCGCCGAACACGAACACTCGCCCGTTTTCTGCAGACAAGCGACGTAATAAAAGAAGAGGTAACTTGTGGTTTGGATAGGAAAGTAGTCAGTCAGTTTGGGTGATAGTGGGCCCTGGACAGAAAAAAATAGAAAACTATCTCCTAAACGCCACTCCGACCGGTCGGTGCCTGCTTAAACCAGCGGTTTCCCGCCGTCTTCAGGTCGTCTGTCCACCTTGTCGAAGGGCGGCCTGTGCTTTTTTTGTCGAGGTTATCATCTTGGTAATCTTGGTAAATATACTCACGACATATTACGGCGCTATGTTCGTCCCCACAGGAAATGGCGACAACAGGGTCACTCTTGATGAAGAAGTGACTCGGCTCATTGTCCGCGAAACGTGACTTGCCGAATGTGAACACGGCACCCGTGTCTGGAACAAGTGTAATTGATGTGGGTGGTGAAGAAGGAGACCCTTAGACCCTTAGATAGACTTAGACCCTTTTTACCGCTGATAAATGCAATTAGGCATCCCACCCAACGTCCCACGTCGGAGCGTGTATGTGGAACTCGCTGATATCAGAATACCCACAATAGCCTAACTAACCAACAGGGCTTTTACGATTAGAATATGTAATCAACATCAATCACTCCGACAGACCGAATTGATGTACCAAGTACATTTCGCTTACATTCGACCTTCATGACGTCATAGTAAGGAACTTTTTACTGGATTCACGAAAACACGATAACGTGAGGCAATGACCAATTTACAGCGGCACTAAAAGGTATGAAAACGCTAGAGAAACTTTATCAGAACCACGTCTTAGTATTTATTATACGAGTAGCTCACGAAATCACCATTTTTGACCTTAGCTTGACCGCGCTTTTGATCTGATTGTTCGGTGGCGGTAGATTGGTATCATGAACGAAAATTCGTTTTTTATTTAGATTTGACCGTGAAAATTTGAATATTAGTTTGGTACACGTAAACTAGAATCAACTACCTACCTAAGCCGAATAGCCCGATGAAAGACGAGGACAAATAATAACGACGACTATTCTCGTAATCTCGTAACTATTAATTTATCATTTACTATGGACATAACATCTTGTGTGACACTTCGAAGAGTTCAGTTATTATAATTATTATTAGTTATGTTATTATTATATTATATTTATTAGGTATAAAAATCGCTTTGGTGATTGAACGGCTCGCTAGCCGCAAGTGGTAACCACACTACCACACAATGAGTACCTAAAAAGCTAAGCTGCAACCCATTTTTTGCATTTAGTATTGTATTGCAGAATGTATGTCCCTTTTCTTTCTCCCATGACGGTATCCTGCACCGTTACAGCAAGTGACATTTAATTTCTTAAATCGCACATAACTTAGCAAAGTCATTGGTGAGTGCCGCTTGGGTTTGAACCCCTCGAGTGAGAGGCGAGTTTGATAGCCACTGTGCTGTCTCTGGTTCAATCCACCGTTATAGCAGATGACATTAATTTTCTCATATCGCAAATAGCAGTCTATGGTGCGTGTCGTCAGATTTGAACTCATTGATATATATGTTACCACTTAACTCAATGTTTGAACTCGTATTCTCTTGAGAGAGATGAGTTCGGTAGCACTGGGCTGTCACCGCTGTTTGTTGTTTGCGGTTGTATAAATTGCAATGATTTAAATACTTATTCACTTACTACGTTATTATGTTAATATCTTGTTTACTATTCAAAGTGTAAACACATTTAATTGCTTACAATAAGCAACATTTGAATCACCTAATTTGTTTGCGTAGAACTTGCAGTTGGTGCATTAAGGTGTATATTTTACGTGAAGTTCTAATTACGTAATTACTATAAAACTTTTCTACATGCTGTGTTAATACCTCACTGCACGCCACTCATATGTTTCCGTTTCCATTTTTGTAATAATAATAATTAAATCAATATTCCGATGGACTTTAGAACGTTAGGAAAACTGTTAATTGTGTGTAGGTATGTGTGATTTTGTTTAAACGTAATTACCTATAAGCGATATTGTATGTATTCTATCTCCTCTTTTCAAAAAAGTTACACATATTCCTGATAGTGGACACTCGCGGAAAACAAGACCCGTGAACAATAATCTTTACTGATCACCGCACTACAGTCTTCAAGGAGACGTAATTACAAACGACACTAAACAAATAACGGCCCACTTTCCAAGATCTTTCCCTTCGATCTTCTGGGAAAGATCTTGTGCATAATTGCCTTCAGGGACGTGCATTTTCATTGCAAGCTAATAAATGACACATCATAATTAAGTACACAGTACAATGTACACCTGAAACAATAGCACAGAATAATAGTACAAGTAACAATAGTTACAACATTCAAACGCGAAATTTATCGTGATACTATGAACCCCAACCCTTAAGCTTCTATAACTTTTCAAAAACGTGACCTAAATTATAAAATCAATACCTACTACATAAAGTTATTGTGATATAACGATAACAATGCCACGGCAAGGGGAGGTGAGCCGTGAATTTGGTTGTTACATTTGAACTTATTTAAGACGTCAATATACTGTAAGTTACGATACAGCCGCAGTAGTACAAAGTAGACATACATACATTCCGTATATCTACTTTGTGGCAGTAGTCTGTAGACTGTTCTTCATGCCAATTTAATTCTTTCCCAAGTTTTAAAAACTGGTCATTCAGGTAGTCTGTTTCTTATTTATTGACTTTGAGCTTTAACTGAGCTTAAAACTCGTCTGGAGTTCTAACCGCTCAGCCTTCTCGAAGACCTTCGGGTGGCCTGAGAACATTCGACAGTGGGTTGGCCACTAACCCCTCCACCATTCCGCATTGGAGAAGCGTGGTGGAGTATGCTCTAGACCTTCCGCAGATTTAGCTGTGAAAGAGACCCCTGCCCAGCAGTATAGACGTCCCATTGCAGGTTGCAGCTACACGTTACTATACAAAGACTATTTGCGATTTTCAAACATCCCGCTATCAATCATGCGTTCCTGCAACCACCTGGGCTGTACTATTCATCTACCATTGTCATCCTTAAAAGGCACCGAAATGAAACGATCGTATCACTTCGATTTTCCATCGTAAATCGCTATAAGCGTGTTGATAATATTAAACCAAGGACTATCCTTTGTCCTTCTTATATGATAAAACTGCAATAAGCCGACAAGTAGGTATAGTTTTAACTACCAATCCTGAAAACAGCGCCGAAAATTAGAACGAATTTTGTAAATCACTATATGTAAGGGTTGACAACAATCTTGATTTAGCTTTTCACCACCAATACAACTTTACGTACAGAAAACGGCGCGTCCCTTGGATACATTTTAAAACACTTTCCATCCGCCCATTGGTCACCGAAAGGGTTAAGACGGACCACCACAACGTTTCAAAAAGGACAGACCTGGTATATCGTCAGCCATGGTGTTAGGTGGCAGCTAGCCGGCCATTCCGCGGATCGACCGGTCGAGCGCGCCGCGACGACTGACCGCTGGCCACGTGCCGCGACCACTCGACACCACCGAGGATGTAAAATATGCTGGAACGGACTTTGAAGGACCATGGCGCCTTTGAACTGAGCGCGGTGCCATTGAAGCACGTTCTCCGCATACATGTTCGTTGTAAATGAGCAACTCCACCCATCCGCTAAAGCCCATGTTAACTGTGACAGATCATAACATAACATCACGCCTTTATTTCCTCAAAGGGGTGGACAGGTGTGCATTACACCCACTTTTCACCAATTTATTTTAGGTCTCAAGTAGGTGGTGAGCCTATTTCCATAAACCGACAAATCCAGACTTGGAGCTGCTATCGGGGATTTAAAGTTAGAAAAACTCAATAGTTGTTGCCCGACCCGGGATCGAACCCGGACCTCTAGCTTAGCAGTCGCGCTTGCGGCCAATAGACCAACAAGGCAGATTAACTAAACTTATACGTCTAGTCTAGACAATACCTAGTAGTCGTATTTATACTAATCATGGAGAAAAAAGAGTGCACACAGTTCTGAAGATGGTCAGTCTACCGTCTAAATTATTGTAGGAAACCGCCGAATAAAATGTCACACGCGTCTTAGTTCGATTGCGACTTCACTGTCTTTTATTTTACAGAACCAAAGTAATTTCAAATCCATACTAATATTATAAATGTGAAAGTGTGTTTGTTTATTTATTTATTTATTTGTTTGTTTGTTTGTTTGTCCGGCTTTCACGTCGCAACGAAGCTATTATATGGTATGGTTTTTGTGTGAGGAGATAGTGTGGAGGATGGAGAGTGACGTAGGCTACTTTTTACCCTGGTAAAACATTCCCATAGGAAGATATCGATGTTTTGTTATTTGCTAGATATTTAGTTCCGGATGTTGTTAATAGATGGCGTTGGTAAAATTCATTAGCAAGTTCTGAATTTCGCTAACAAATGATACATGTAAATTAATTAAATCCTAGGCAAGTAATAAATTGAATTGAATTTTGGTTTGGTTGTTGTTTTGGTTTTAAATTAATATGGTAAAGGTGGAAAGGTGGAAGCCATGTTCCAATGCCCAGAATCTTTTATTATATCTATATCTAGCATTCTATCCCCAAATGGAAAGACATATTATATCGTCTACAGTAGCGTATTAAAATAGTGCTCTGTTCTGTGTCTCAAGCCGTGTATAGCTGGAAACACTTCAAAAGAAAAAATCACACCTATTTGGAAAACAAATCACACTTATATGTGCTCTCCGCCTTAGTATTGCCTGTAAACGTAAGCAGGATCGTTGGATCCTGCATCAATCTTCACCAGCACACTTCTATTGAAGTTAGCTTAGAGCTCCAGTAAGTCAGTTTACGTACACTTTATCAGCGGTCAGCATTACCTCTGGTTCCTCTAAGTATCTTTTAATCGTGGAACTGTCACTATTCATCCACCACAAATGTGTCATGTATGATAAACAACTCATTGTTAACTCCCTTAGATCACGCGGGCGGAGCCGCGGGTAAAAGCTAGTAAAAAATAAAAGATTAACATTGTATACGGCCAGAGTGCAAAATGAAATAGAACGAGATAAATATTAAACTAAAAACATTCTCCCTCTAGAAATTTGTATGTAATTAAAATATATAAAATTAAAATAGGTATTCAATCTGTCGCCTACATATAGCTTAAATTAGGCGGATTTTACCGAAGCAATAGGTGGTTGCGCCGTTTTTACATTCGGGCCTTGTATGTTGGCAGTATTGATTTTGCACTAGCCAATTAGGAGTGAACGACTAGTAAGGGCCGCCAACTCTATGGCCCACGCGCCGCTTCGATTCGACCAACCAGTGTTCGTTGGGCCGTGTAATCGAAAACACGCCGCGCACGCGCCCGCGCCGCTCCGGCCGTTCGTATTTTGTTACCACGCGCCGCCATTGCTAACGCACCAACGCCCGCTGCTAACGCACGCGTTGCCGCACCGCTTACCGTAACCGTTGTCGTTTGGCCTCTCAACCGCGCATACGCCGCTTGTGTGCCCGCGCCGCTCCGCAAGCCGCCATCGGCAGCCATCTTTGCACACGTTTCGCTGTGTGTCCCGCATCTACGTATAGTTACCCCGCTTTACAAGCTGGATTGCGCCCGAGCGAGCTGATCCAAGTTCCAGTGTCTTCACCCCGAAAGGTAAGTGCATTATCTTTATTGTTGGCATATACTGCCCCGGGGGTGATAGCGGCCTTCCAGCTCCCCGCATCCCGCACGGTGGATAGAACCCGCAACGCATCATCAATTAGTTTTCTATCTAGTAAACTATCCACCAACCAACCGCATATTTTATATTTTGGTCGCATCGACCACGCATCCGCCACACCATAATTCTTTGGTCCTTTATATGTATACGCTCCCGCATCACCAATAGGTACACGTGAGTCGGTTACCTAATATTATGCATTGCTTTTAAGCAAGTATGTAAGTATTACCAAACATTTACCAATAGGTAACGTTTTTGAAAATTCAAAAACATTTCGTCTATAGTCCGTTCAACGAAACGAGATTCCAGACGTAAACAAACCGACTGCAAGGCCATTCGCTAATGCAGGGTTTTGTAACTTTTTTTACTTACTCTAATTTTTAAAATGTAAAATAAATTTATATTTTGATAATTACCTACTACTTAACCACTCAAATGTCCGGGCGTATTTATACGCCTAAAAAAAATAAGTGTCAAATATCCAGGGCGTATTTATACGCCTTTTTTTTCCATAGGAATCCTATGCAAACTCTGGGCGTATAAATACGCCCGGACATTTGGTGTTTATTTATATGGAATCTGTATTAAATTTCCTTTCTCTGGGTAGGTAAAACATATAAACCGACGAAACCAATATTTTCTATAAAATGTTTGAAGTGGGTGACGTCATCTTTTCTTAAGATCAGAATCTTTTCATATGTAAACAAAAGTTTATCTATTATCCCACTGTATTAATGTTGTATTAGTGTTGTATATAAAATATACTATAACAACTAAAAAATAATAAATAACTACAAAATAAAATGGCCGTCCAAATGTTTTCAAACTCATCAATAGCCTCGTTTGACCTTCAGCATTATTGCCGTGAGCCGTGCGGCAGATAGAAAACAAACAAGATAGAAAGAGATAGAATATATTTTGTTTGTTCCGTCGTCACTACGAGTAAATGCTCGGCGTTGTTTACGTCTGGAATCTCGTTTCGTTGAACGGACTATAGACATATATCTTTGTCATATCAATTAATGTAATCGCTTACCAATACTTTACCCAGCGACGTAGGATCCGTCTATGTTGCCTAATGTTCGTGGATCACGCAGTTTATTGTTTTTGGATGGTTCAAGTTCGAATGGACAGGAGTAAGGGTGAGTTATGTAGGTACTTCATGTAGGGTTGACGCGGGGCGCATTCGATTGGTAATTTGTTTGCGGTCAGCGCTGCAGTGCTAGTTACATGGAATTGTTTTAAGGGTGCACTTAACTGGCATTATCAGATTAATAAAAATGCTCGTTTAACCTACCCTTATCATGATGGAAGGGTTTGTGACCGTTGAAAATGGAAGTATGTAGGAATATAGAAGAAGAAGAACACATTTATTTAAAAAGTAGACTACAATACAAATTAAGACATTTAACAAACTACAGATAAAAATAAAATTTTATTGTCTACTTAATGAAAAGCGTTATTCAGCGTTGTCCATAGGACAATAACGACTATACCACTGGTTTTCAGTGCGACCCATTTTGACGCACAGTTCGGATTAATGTAATAAACTTAAGTAAAAAACTTAAAATGAAAAGTAATATACTGCTAGGCTGGTAAAAATCATTAATTAATAATTTTAATTATTTTATTTACATTATTATGGTATTTGTGAACTTCACTAATATTCACTTTTTAACGCTAGAGAATAGAGAGGAGTACCCATTTAACTTTTGGCCGAGTCCCATGCAGATACGTCTTAGTCAATCGCTATATAATTTTTATAAAATAAAACAAAGTCCCGTGCCGCGTCTGTCTGATTGGAAAAGATAAACTTAATAAAATTATTTTTATACGTTTTTTTTTTTAAAAGCTTTTTAAAACTTTTTTATTTATTTTCATGCATTGTCATCGGAACCAAATATGTGTGCCAAATTTCAGCTCGATAGCTTCAGCGGAAGTGGGTGAAATATTGATTGCAAGATTCCAGGACATGGATACATACGAGTGAAGTTAAATAAAAGATTTTAAAATGACTACGGACTTTTATGCGGTTTTCACAAATAACAGAGTGATGCATGATTCAGGTTTACCTGTATAATAGGATTTTTGTTGCATAAAATATGACGATAATTGTTGAAAATGTCTAAAAAGCCCAGCCCTTATGTACAGCAGTGTCTGATGTTATTGCCAGGAATACGATAGGTTAACAAGACCACAAGCTACATATAATACATATAACCGAGTGCCATCTTTAGTAATTTTTTTAAATCCGTAATTTTGACGTGACAACGTCTTATAAATTGGTTTGCCGGGTGACACTTCAAGAAACTGCGTTACGCTCCGCTCACGTTATGCGCTCACAATGAGAGCGAGTGAGAGGCACGCGTCCCTTCCACTCGGGCATGGTTAGCCCGCCTAAGAGCGAGAGAGACGATACGATACGAGACGATACTACTATACGAATTAATATTCATATTAAAATTATTTTACCACTCAAAGTCGTTGTCACGTAAAACTTTCGCCCGTATACCGACTTTACAGGCAACCAATATTTTAATGAGAGGCTGAAGCTTTCGTATAGGCTTCACAAACACTTGGACTCCTCACTCGAGCGATGCGTACGGGCTTGTTCTGTGAAAATGAAGATAAATGGAAGAATGGTTTCAATTAAATGTTTATGTTTATTCAAAAATAAAAATAAATCGAAAAGTGGAAGAACCACTGCAGTCGTCATTCGAATCAGATACGTGACACATCCTTGACCCTTATCGATTTCTCGACCATGATACATGGTTCTCTTAACACGTTGTAGATAGTTATGCTAATGCTTATTAGGATATAAATTAATTTTACATTGTCAGAATTATGAAATTTTCAATATGGGTACAACAGCTTTAGAAGCGAATGTAGGTAAGTATATATAATATACATAAGAGTCGATAGTGGAAGCATACTTTTTATCCTGAAAGTTTGTTCGGGGAGTATTTTTTAAGGCCGCAATGTAGACAATAATCTAGAAAAATGTTTCATAAATGAACGACCGAGGAATTCATGTTAAATTCATAAGCTCTTTTTATTGGACGATTTATCGACGGTAAATTCGGACGATAAGTTCATCATCATCATCATAATCACAACCCTTTCATAGCCTTAGTCCACCACGCTGGCTAAATGCGGATTGGCAAACTTACATGCCTTCGAGAACATTATGATGAACTCTTAGTCACGATGTGTTCTTCACCCTTATAGCAAGTGACATTTAATTTCTTAAATCGCACATAACTTACAATAGTCATTGGTGCGTGCCGGGTTTGAACCCTACTCCTCAAGTGAGAGGCGAGTTCCGTAGCCACTGTCAACGCTTTTAAGATTAAAATTACAAGATTAATTAGAAAATACAGGCAGCGGAAACGCGTAGATGTAGGTTAGTTCCGTCGCGCTAATGCGCTACGAGCTACGACGGACGGCTACGGCGTAGACCGGATTCGCTAGATTTATGACGCCATGCCACCTTGACGTCACTGGCCAGTAATATCATATTTTTATCAATATGGTACTCTCTCTCCGACACTATTTTTACACTTTTACAGCTCGCGGCAATGGAAGCCGAATGGAGCCGAAAGAAGTTTTAAGGCGTAACGAAGTTTGCGGGAACGATTAGTTTAAATTAAATGATTCAAAACCTGTGTGAAATCTAACTATTTGTAAATATCTATCACTTTTGTTACAACTGAACAAATTATACCAAACGCCTCGAGAGTTTGATAACTACATGTATATTTCATATGGAGAAGTTCATTATCGCAGGGTTAACGGCATCGGGACTATGTTTAACATAAATCATTCCAAATGTCCTCGCCTCCCGCGACTCTAAGGAACACCCCTGCATATTTGAGCGGTATATTGCGTGACATATTCAAATGCCAATGAACTAGCCCCCAAATCTTCGACCCTCTGTAATTTGAATAATCCTTCGGCGAATACGACATGATTTTACTTACTTGAACCTGCGCTCTGTACCTATAAACGCTACAATAGACATTTTATCACACACGTTCTATCGCCAGGTAAAATTAAAATTCGAAGGGTAATAGGTATGTGCATACAAGTCCATAGCCCAATCGCTCGCGTCGATTCAATGTGATCGACAGAGTTAAGCAACCACCGGCGCGGTCGGTTTGTTGATTTCATGGGCGCTACCGTGCTTCGGAGGTTGTTTTCAATGGTGAAAACAGTCCTTAAGCCTTATCGAAGACCTTCGGATGGCTTGAGAACATTCGTCACTGGGTTGGCCAAATAACCCCTCCACTGATCCGCACTGGAGCAGCGTGGTGGAGTATGCTCTAAATAGACCTAACGCGGATTTGTCTGTGGGGGAGACCCGTGCTCAGCAGTGTTACGTCTATGCTGCAGCAGCAGCATGTGCATACGAGTAGGATTAAAAAATTAAGCCTGACAGCTTCCTTTTTAAACATATTAAAACTTCACAGAATCAGTGTAGCGGTGTGTTAGCACCCTGTCAGTAAGGGTGTCAGGTGGGTTCCACGAATAGGTTACCATTTATGATGGCATTAGTACCTACTATCTTATATGACTTACAAGCCGGTGACCTTAAAACCTTACAAAGTAGAACAATAAATAGGTTACTGCCAATTACGAGCGATTAGCTTTACGCCTCGCCTGGTAAACACGAGCACCTTGGCTTGGACAGTACACGTGTATCTTAGTTTACGTGGCAACTATATTCCACCCTTACTCGTATCACACTCGTATAAAGCTGGGTGGATATTAGGGTGTTGTTTGGGTGTAATTTGGAACCTTATACTAGGCATGCCTTTTAAGTTCTGTCGTTTCCATATTTCCCGGCAATTTTGAATTTAGAACTGTTCTATATTCGAATGAGTTTAAATTTTGAATCTCAAAACAGTTGAAAGTATTAGGATTAATGCTATTGTTTAGTCACAGCGTCGATTCGAATCTGTCAGGTCACGTACAAAAATGAATCTTTCTAAGGAAAATGTTCGTGCAATAATTTTCTACAACTTTAGAAGAGGCCTGACACGGCTTCAGTGTTTTGAAGAGCTAACATCTGTGTTCAGTGATGAAGCCCCATGTCTGCGGACTGTCGAACGCTGGTATTTAGAATTCCAGCGTGGACATACTAGTGTTAGTGACAAATCTCGCGAAGGACGCCCAAAATCCGCCTTCACTGAAGATAACATCATTGCTGTGAGACAACTAATTCTCGAAGATCGTCATGTGACATATCGAGAGATAGAGGCTCTATTAGGCAACTCAGGGACAACCATTCAAAAGATCTTGCATGAAGCGCTTGGCGTGAGAAAGCTAGTTTGCCGTTGGATACCGCATCTGCTTTCCGACGATCACAAGGCGGCCCGCGTCAGATGGTGTAAGAAAACTCTGCAAAGGTTCAACCGAGGAGAGTCAAATCACGTCTACGACATCATCAGTGGTGACGAATCTTGGATCTATGCCTACGATCCTGATTCCAAACAACAATCCACAATTTGGGTCTTTCAAGACGAGCCAAAGCCGACTAAAGTTGTTCGTTCTCGAAGCACTTCAAAGAAGATGGTGGCCACGTTCATTGGAAAAACCGGTCATGTTGCGACTATTGCACTTGAAGATCGTAGAACGGTTAACGCAGAGTGGTATACCACAGTTTGTTTACCACAAGTCATCGCCAAACTTCGAAAATCTAACTCAAAGCGACGCATCATCCTGCACCATGACAACGCAAGCTCACACAGCGCTCGTCAAACGATTGAGTATTTGAAGCAGGAAAAAGTTGAAATTCTTGACCATCCTCCATACAGTCCTGACCTAAGCCCTAACGATTTCTTTACATTTCCTAAAATGGCTCAGCTTTAGAATATGCAACACCACAGATCGGATATATACTTCTTTCACAGCTAGAACTCGTTAAAAGACGTCCATTCACAAAATATCTCAGCGCGGAGACGCGCCGTTTAGGAGAAAAAAATTATTAAATTTTCTATACAAATTCGTTCGTACACAAACACGATTACTACGCGCCATCACAATATTATAGTATACAGATCGATTACTCTGTGGTTGTCACTGGGATGCGTTTCATTTCACTTTCTTTTTTAACCAAAACCAATTTTTTTTTATGCCAAAAATTTATGATAAAAAATTTAGTTTTAGTTTTAAATCTGATTTAAGAAATGTCGGGCTTAAATATGCTAGTTTCATTTTTTATATGTAACATAAGTGTTTTATAATCCATCCATTTATCCTCAGTTTAATCTAAATAAATAATTTCTAATCTTGCTAGATAGTAAGCGGGGGGAACGGGGGGCCACAGGCCCCCCGAAAAAAAAGGCGGGCTCGGGGGGCGAAGCCCCCTGCCAAGAAAAAACGACACAATTAACTCCAAATTTTGTTAGGTTAGGTTCAGGTTTTGTCTATGATTATTTACGCAAAAAAAGGAACCCCGCTTGCGGGGTTCCGTCGACATTTGTGACAGAGTCCGACTTGTCTGATACGAAATTATGTTAGATTAGGTTAGGTTCAGGTTGGGTTTTATAGAATTTAATAAAAAAAAGGAACCCCGCCCAGCGGGGTTCCGTCGACATCTGTGACAGGCTTCTGATATTTGTGTTTATGTGATTTTTTATCCACTATCGAGTACAAACTACAGTTGCGTCTATCGAAAAAAACGAAAAAAAAAATACACGCAAATTATGAATTTTGTTAATCGAAATTAAAATATGAAATAAGATATAGTATTCCCACCAAGTCTGTTTGAGCTTTTGAAGCTCACCCTGTTTAGTGACGCTGTAAAGGTCGGCGTGACCACACAGTGAAAGGCCACTCGAAAAAAGAAAACAACATCTGTGGAAGTTAGTGCTCCTTGGTGTATATCTATTCTGTGAGTTAGTGTCATGGCATTTATTATTCGTGTTTATTTACGAAATTGTATGGAAACTTAAATAATTTTTTTCTCATGAACCGCGCGTCCCCGCGCTGCGAAATTTTGTGAGTGGACGTTTTTTAACAAGTTCTAGCAGTGAAAGAAGTATATAGCCGATCTGTGGTGTTGCATATTCTAAAGTGCTTCCCCTAAAATTAAGAAAAGTCTTCGTGGTCAACGGTTCCAGTCCGGTGAAGAAGCAGTCGACGCTTTCAAGTCAGCCATTTTGAACATCCCCACTTTAGAGTGGAATAAATGTTATACTAAATGGTTTGAGCGAATGGAAAAGTGTATTAAGCTACGTGGTGAATACTTTGAAAAACAATAAAAAGTACTATAAGGTTCTAGTTGTGTTTTTTTCTTCAAACGACAAAACTTAAAAGGCACGCCACGTATGCAAAGAGATTACAGATTTAGACAGTCCGTCCTCTTCTGTATTCATATCCTACTTTCATCACTCAGGACAAATTTCGTGTGACGAACACTTGTATTTGTTCTGTGTCTGGATGTTAATTTATCTATTTAAGTATGTATTTAAAAATATCCATGTATGTATATCGGTCTCTGACACTCATATCACAGGCTCGCGCCTACTTTGGGGTCAGATGGCCGTGTGTGACAATGTCCAAGATTTATTATTTATTATTTATTTATTATCACTTTATTGCATTATTTTATTATTAAGGTATTTACTAGTAAAATCAATGTTGCATGATACAGACGACACTATCATTGTGTTCGCGTGATCAGCGCTCGATAGTTTGACTACATTGTGTGGAATGACACGATCTAATATGACTCATTGTTTTTATGACGATGTACATAATTTTAAAGCCTTTTAAACTTGCTGTATTGGTCGTGAGTAGTCTGAAGGTTCTAAGTTAGGTCTCCAGTTTAGTTACATACTCAGTTACTACCTACATACCCAATACATACACATATATAATATATGTATGTATATGTATTTTTTTTAACCTGAAAGAAGCTAGGATTTGCATAAAAGTTTTTTAGTAGGTGGAAACGTCCTATGCAAGGTTTCCCAATCATAAATTAAAAGGTAGTAAATCGGTATAAAATAATAATAAATTTACAGCGGGAAGTGGTAATAAATAAAATAAATTTAAACAGCGGTAAACCGTTGGATTCAGAAAGCACAGGACCGGTCGGACTTGTATCATTTAGGAGAGGCCTATGTCCAGCAGTGGACCTCACAAGGCTGATGGATGAAATCGATAAATCCAGTTCGGAGTGGGATGATTGATATCGATCACAAATTTATTTTTCGCACAATCGTTTGTATATGTATACATATTTGAATATACTGTTTTATTCTGTGTGTTACTATAGCACAGCCATTCGTTATAGAATATTCCTTTGTCCTTCTTCGCTATGGTGCGGCGGGTATGTGGACTGACGTCACTAAGGTTCCATTTTGATTTGATTAGTGATAAATGGCATGGTGACCTTGCCAAAGCGGTAACCTGCGATAGACGGGGCGGGAGCGTAGGGATGACGAATGGAGAAAGTGAATGTAGCACCATAATCGACTTGTGAAGGTTAAAGTGTAACAATAAAAGTGTGTTCGTAATATGACGGAAAAGATTGTACAAAGAAAACTTAAGGTCATAGAACAGTCGTGTAGCTCTGACCCACCATGGTGAAGATGGTTGGTGAAAATTAGGGCCGATTTTCACCAAAGCAGAGAGAACAAGTGTCGTAAACCAATCAGATCGTTATATCCGCATAATTATTCCTCGTAGCTTTAACTTAAGATAACATCACGCCTGTCCTGCCCCGAAGAGGTAGGCAGAGGCATTTTTCCCAGTTATGTTTAGGTCCCATGTAATAGGTGGAGCCTATTGCATACACCGGACACAAATCCAGACTCCGAGCTGCTACCGGGCATTTCAAGTTAGAAAACCTAATAGTTGTTGCCCGACCCGGGGATCGAACCCAGGACATCTAGCTTAGCAGTCGCGCTTGCGACCACTAGTCCGACGAGTCAGTTCGAGGAATGGAGGACACTATTCGGGGTAGTGGATAATTCATATTCTATGCGCATGTATATAGGCGGCGGCTCCTTATCTCATCATATTAATATTATTCACTGTGTTTTTGTTCCATTTTAATTATTATTCATTTATTTTATTATTAATACATTCAACTACATTATTCGCGCTACGTCACCGTAAAAGTGTGGTAATGGAACCTTCTTAGTCAGTTGTCCTTGAACTTAGGGTAATAGAATCTCTGCGTGTTTTTGGACTACTTAAAATGGATGGCTTGACTCGGTATTCCGAGGTAAAATTATAAATGGTGACGTTGGTAGAACTTACTTAGAAATGATGGAATAACTTACCAGAGCTTCAAAACATTACTTATCAGATTTTTGTTTAGTATATGAAAGTAATTATGACGGTTATGATCGAATTACTTGTCTATTCTAATATTATAAAGAGGAAAGATGTGTTTGTAATGTTTTCACACAAAGAAGGTGAAAGAATTTTTGAAATCCAGTAGTTTCAAAAATTCTTTCACCATTAGAAAAATGCATCTTCACTGAGTTACTTAAGCTACCTATTTAATATTACTAGGTGTAAAAGAAACTATTGTTATGTCTAATTCCACGCGAGCGAAGCTGGGGTCTGTCCATGAATATAAATATATACCAGTTCAAATCATCACAAAATCCTCTCCACGGTAAAGTTATCACAAAAGCACAACATAAAATACATGTGTTATGTTTAGGTCCCATGTAATAGGTGGTTAGCCTATTAGTTGTTGCCCGACCCGTTGTTGTTTCTATGTATATCAAATGCCAAAACTCATCCCCCCCCGTTTCAACGGAATGAAACCGTAGGGGTTAGTACCCCTGAAGCAATTGCCAGGGTAGTAGGACCTCCCAAAACCCGAATTCCCTCACGCAAGGTTACAACGTCGTTGCGAAAGAGGAGTTATAGCTAAAAATTCTATAAATAGTAAATAAAGACTTATATTTAACCAAAGTAGGAAAGTAATGATTTATTTGCAATATACGCAAATTAGACCTTCGCTTTATAAGGGTAACTGTACGTGTTATTGCTTAGAAAGCAATATATTTTCCAGTAAATCCTAATGAGGTCGCCATTATTAATAATTTATGCGTTTTGGCTGCTATTAGGAGCTGGGTCCATGTGCCGAATACTGCCGTTTATGATGGTAGCACGTATTCAAATATCACCCATCATAATTAATTAATATTCCGAAACGATTTCAGTAATAATGTTTTCCCAATAATCAATTTATTATCTCTGTAGAATTAAAATGACATGATGAATACAAAAATTCCTACCAAATTCTAAACAACTGCAAGCAGTATACCTACGAATTGGATAACACGCCTATTTAGTTACGGATATAACTACATACCGAAGTATAAAGCATCCATTTATTTGAGATAGAAAACAAGCATGCAGATCCCATCTACTGTCGCGCAGTCGCTAACTCTCGATTCTAAACAACTGCAAGCAGTATACCTACGAATTGGATAACACGCCTATTTAGTTACGGATTTATCTACATACCGAAGTATAAAGCATCCATTTATTTGAGATAGAAAACAAGCATGCAGATCCCATCTACTGTCGCGCAGTCGCTAACTCTCGATTCTAAACAACTGCAAGCAGTATACCTACGAATTGGATAACACGCCTATTTAGTTACGAATATAACTACATACCGAAGTATAAAGCATCCATTTATTTGAGATAGAAAACAAGCATGCAGATCCCATCTACTGTCGCCCAGTCGTTAACTGTGACAGATGCTGAATGAGACTCATCAGATGTGGTGCTACCCTTGAGAAATAAGACTCGCCTCTACAAATGTGGAGACCACACCTTTTCTAGCTGGATGAAATTGCTTCAAAACCAATCATTGCACGACAAAACGGTATCTTAGCGGTGGAACTGCCCCAGGCAAACTCTAGAACTTATAATAAATGTTTTTTATATGACTTACAAAGGTTCTATAAAGGCTTTACTGCCTATGAGAACCAATGCCAACGAAATAAGGGTGACCAAGCATACATAATGTTTATTTTATAATTATTCAACTTAATATAAATATGTACTATAAACAACTTTAAAATATATAAATAAAAGTTAATAAGGGTTAAATTTCTCAAGT
Organism: Carterocephalus palaemon; assembly: GCA_944567765.1. Classification (NCBI taxonomy): domain Eukaryota; kingdom Metazoa; phylum Arthropoda; class Insecta; order Lepidoptera; family Hesperiidae; genus Carterocephalus; species Carterocephalus palaemon. The sequence goes on along the minus strand of OX155643.1, from coordinate 2,377,923 downwards.
GCAGGAGCATAGAAAAAAAATAACTTTGTCTATGGCAAAGAAATTGGATTTACATGCGAAATTCCAATTTCTTTGGTCTATGGTATAGCGTTGGTGTAGCGTTGACTGGTTGTTGGTTGTTGGTACGCGGTAACCATGGCAACGATATCTTGCATCTCGGGAGCTTCGCGTGGCTCGTCTGAGTCGTCTGGTCACGCGGACATTCACCCTCCTTGATTTATAGGCAATATTCGCGCCATACAATGTAGTAAAAGTATTAAAATGGACGATTAAAGGAATTGCTATCGTTGTTTTTATTGATAACTTTTATAGCAGATAATGTAGGCACTACTTGACTTAAAAGCTAAGTACTAGTAAAGTACTTAATAGTTACTTCATAGCTCTTTCCCGTGTACGTTCTACGTTTCTGGCGTGTTCTTGGTATCATAGATCAATCATTCAACTATATCCCGAAAATCATTTTTGTAAATTCAGTCAGGTCGGACAATTCACGGAAAAGTTTTAAACCGAATTTTTTTGGGTTCTGGATACTAACATTTATCAATAAAATTGGTTTTGGCCGTAGATAATACTGAGAGAAAAGTTTTAGTCGTGGGCTCTCATACTATGCGTAAAAATCGGCTCTCACTACGGTGGTTGGGCCTCTTCCGAATATTTTCCATCTTAAATAAAGGTACCTACATAAAAAAAGGTGTATGTAAATTAAGAACTATGAAAATTCTCAAAAGGTTCAGTACCATAACGAAAAAAAATCTTTAACCTTAATGACAACAGAGGTCGCCACATTCAAAAGCCGTGCTTGTTACGAGCACGTTGCCTCCATGCTTTCAAGATGGTAATGCTACTAGCCGCTAGATGTCTCTTGATAGGCTTGTACTATTATATGTATTCTGTGCCTAAGGCCCAAGTTATGTACTTATTATAGGCTTCGTAAAGTAAAAATCATTATTAATGCTTAGATGATTCTTTATTTCCTTAAATTTATAATGATAAGTAAATATTTATTACTAAAATACAAAGTATTTTGTTCTCATCAATAGCAAAATGGTTTCAACATGGCCTCATGGAGGCATGTTTAACGGTGGTTTGGTGGTTGGAAATACCATGTATAATTATACCGATAATTGGAGTGATTAATTTATAAATAAGTATACTAGCAGTGGCGCGTGAAGAGTAGGTTTTATTACATTTAAAATAATTGACAACCAAAATTATCTTAATAGGTACTTTCGATGGATTTTTTACTAAGATGAGGACTAGTTTGACAAAGTAATATTTGCATCAATTCTGTTCAAATGTGAAATTAAAATAAATATTCTAGGATCTAATTAACTGTTGTAATTTTTTTTTGTAGATTTTGCATATCTTATCCAATTAAAACAAATTACTTTTTATATACTGAAAAATTATATAAGAGTAACTTTAAAATACATATTTAGAGAATGTAGATAATTTTGTTAATTATGATGAAACGTAATTCACTCACAAATGAACAGAAGTGCAATACATCAAACAACTTGTCAATACAATAAATAAACACACACAAAATCACATTCAGATCGAATCAACTTACATACTTATGCCACGAAGAACAAACTTGAAATCGCATTTAAACTTACAAATCAAATCGGTTGTTTCAAGGACAAGCTACGAGTATATAAAAAAAAACGCAGTTATAAAAAATATATAAGTAGTTAGGTACAACAAAAAGTGAAATGGTTTTTGTTAATATGCTATTTCAATTTCATTCTACATTGGTACATCTTATATATCTAATTATGATTTCGTCTTAAATGCGATGACTGATATTGGCACTGGAAACTCGGAAGTTTCATTACATTTAACTTAATCATATACAGATTGGAACGTGTAATTAGAAATAATACTTATTTAATAGTTATAGATGAAATGCCAATATGATGTACGACACATTTGTCATAATTAGGTATTATTTTAATAAATACACTTAAAGCAATGAGAGAATAAGTATTAAGGATTAATTCTTTTATGTAGCTACTTAAATCAATTGCCTATTTAATTTTCATTCGTATATTTATTTTGTAAGTAATGATAATGTTATATTATTATTCTTACGATAAAGTAATAATACCTAAAAAATCGTATTTTCAAATTTGCTAACTATTTGTTGAATGACTATCTCAACTATATAATAAGTCGAATTAGCATTCACTAATTAACTGTAGCCAGTTAAATTATAAAATTATCGTTATTTAAATTAACCGGTACATATTATTATATAGTTTACGAGTAGATTCACGGAGTTATGGTTAAGGTTAATAAAAATATAGGTACTTATATGTAATTTTATTTTTATTTATAATAATCTTACTGACTAGGGTTAATAGATATTGTTTAACATTTCAAACAACGGTGATATATGAACTGTTTGGATTCTTAATTTTACTGAACATACAACAGTGATTTGAGTAATTAAGATTACTTGTATGCGGATTTGTAAAAATGATTGAAGATGTTTATAAATGTTGTGATTATCCGAGTTTGTATCCCTATAAAGCATCTGATGTGAGATGCCAACCCATAGGTACATTACATGGCATACCTACATCATTAAGTCGTGATCGAGTAGCTAGTTTACTATTCGTTAAACTAAGAACTGGAATTAAAATTATTGATATATTATTAACAAATAAGTAGTTTTAACATTTAATATGTAATGACAGCCTAAGACTTAGCACACACGATTTTTGCTAAAAGTATTCATAAATACATTTTTGAATGCCTATTCTATGTTCTAAAATCTTGTATCTATCATAAATAGCGATGTAAACTAAGGTACCTATATTATAAGTAGATTTATCAAAACACAATGATACAATGCGTAAATCGGTGCACAGGATCGCAAATAGGATAAGTTTATTTTATTTTATGAGAATTAAATACTAAACATTAATAATAATCTAGCGTAATTTATTGAAAATGTCACTATTCGTCTCGTTCTGACTGCTCTACAAGGAAAGAGAAGAGGAACGCAGGAAGATTCGAGTTTCGTGGGCTGCCAAATTGGTATGATTAAAATGGTCATTGTTTTTTTTAAATATGATGTGATAACGATTTAAAGATTTATGATCAATGGTCAGCCACGATTTAATGCAATAAAATTGGAAAGCAAGTTTCGCTTGGCAAAGCACTAAAAGTATTTAGGAGTTCGAAGCGAGAAATAACAGAAGACACGAGGAACTTATCGAATACTAAGACAATTGAAAAACCTAATTCGAAATTCGATTGCGAATATCTAAATCGATTTCGAAATCGATTTTGTGTTTAGCCGGCACCTCTCGCGGGGCGGGGGAGGACGACGGGGAAGGAGGGGGGGAGGAGCATGTCGAATTGTTCGACGATCGTTTTAGGGTGGAGCGCGCTGATATTGTTGTCCACGGTGTACGTTCGGGCGTGGGTTTGGACCAGACCTGGTCGTTGGTCGTTGACGAGCCAGTCGTCCCTATTGCGCATGTGCTTGCGTCTTTCCACCTGCTTGTCCCGCAGATGACGTAGGCGGGACAGGTGGCCATTGACTTGCTGCGGGCTGAGTCCAGTACGGCCAGATTTCAGGAGCTCCGCGTTGTATTGGTATGATGCTTCGGGGTCGCGCCGGTTCCATTGGTAACTGGAAGAGAGACACCTCGGTAAATATGATGAAGGGTAATGTTCCATAAGGTTTTTGGAGAGAGTAACTGTGTCCAATTTCAGTGTTAACGCAGTGGCTTTAATTGGACACATAATTACTGGTTCGAATCCTAGCCTAAAAATTGGTGCGTGACATTTACGCATTTACATGTAACCTGCTCACAAAAGGTAAAGCAAAATATCGTGAGTATGAAAGAGATTTCCATAGCTCTGTGCATGTGAAGTCTGCCAACCCGCACTTGGAGCGTGGTGGACTAGTTTGACCATTGTCAATATTAAACCCACGCTTTATAGTGGACCAATTGAATGATGGGTTGATATGATATTGTATTTGCATACCTATTGCAGTTATTGCTTATTAAATTGTACTTACCCAGGGAATGGTCTCTTGAGCCGTCGCTGCGCGTTAGGCCGGGATCTCTTCTTCAGCTCGTTAGGTCTCAAATTGTACCCCTTATTCCTATTCGGACTGCGCTGGTAGTTCTTAGCTAGGCGGAGCGGACTCGGCCTTAGGTCGTACGACTTTGGGTTGAGGACCGGGTTGCTGGTGACGTCATTGATGCGGGGGTCGTTGGCCTCTCGACTGACGCTGGGCGCGGTGATCTCGTTGATCTCGCCCTTGCGCTGGTAGCGGCGCCGGAGTTCATTGACCTTGGACTTGGGGACCTTCCGTAGCTTGGTCTTGCAGATGAACTGACGCGGTTCGAAGCAGCTACGTGGCGCCCATCTGGAAATGGGAAATGTTTCAGTTTATTTTATCTGCTTAAAAACAAAGCGATTAAGAAATGAAATTTGAAACTGCTGTAGAATTATAGTGATTGAATCATATTCATGTAAATAATTAGTAGATATACTTAATAATAAATATCATGGACGTCACACACACGGCCATCTCACCCCAAAGGCAGAGCCTGTACTATGGATGTCAGAGACTGTTATAAATACATGGATATTTTTAAATACATACTTATATATATCCTGGTGGACGGCATCATATTAACATCCAGAAACAGAACAAACACAAGTGTTCGTCACACGAAGGTTTGTCCTGAGTGGGATTCGAACCCACGACCTCTGGCGTAACAGGCAGACAAAGGGATGTAGGTAACCCAAGGCGCACTAAAATTCGATACAAACAAAATGATCTAGCGACAATGGTTCGTCGGTAAGGAGACACTTCAGAATGTCATAATATACGAGATCTATACTTCTATTATAAAGAGGGAAGATTTGTTTGTAATGTTTTCACACAAAAACTACTGGACCGATTTCAAAAATTCTTTCACCATTAGAAAGCTGCATCCTCACTGAGTGACATAGGCTATATAATATTACTAGGTGTAAACGAAACTATTGTTATGTCTAATTCCACTGCTGGGCGTCCACTAGTAATATAATAAATAATACAATTTCCCAATTTACTGTGATTAACAGATTAACTAGGTACCTACGTTGTGAGATATATTTTTCCTATGGGCCAAGACCTGGCATGCCAGCCCAGTTTCGCTAATAAATCGTATTGGCAGCCCGAGTGTTGCAAATTTAAATAAATTACAAGAGGTCAGAGGTGACCATCTGTGAGTGTGAATGAGAAATGACGTCCAATTTGCTCGGAGTCGCATCATTCATTTGCGAACTCCCAGATGGTACCGATTGATAGCGAAAACTGCAAGTGACGGAGTTTTGATTGGTATATTTATGTTTATACGTTACAATCCAACCAGACTTTGGAAGTATATTGTAGGATATAGGCTTCCCCTAAGGGGTGAAAGTATTGTCGGTAACTGGACGTAGCATTGATGCATTTTTTTATAGTATTACACAACAGCTCTCTGCTTACTATAACGAACCCGTTTATCATAAAAATTATAAGAAATCCTTTGTTCATTTACTAAAAGCAACGGCTGTAGCATTGTAATACATCTATATATATAAAAGGAGAAGGTGACTGACTGACTGACTGACTGACTGACTGACTGACTGACTGACTGACTGACTGACTGACTGACATATCAACGCAGGGCCTAAACTATAAGGGCTAGAAACTTGAAATTTTGAACAGGGGTTCCTTTTATAACGTAGGGGAGCACTAAGAAAGGATTTTTGAAAATTCACCCCCTAAGGGGGTAAAACGGGGGTGCAAAGTTAGTATGAAACTTTGCCGTTTTTGAAGTCGTTAGACGGGTAAACGTCGGTAATGGGTCTAATTCTACGCGAGCGAAGCTGCGGGCGTCCACTAGTCTATTTATAAATAAATACAATTAAAAATATAAACAACCTCTTGAGTATTCATTAATATGTTGTATAAATATGCAGTTCGATCTTAGAGTGCGTTAGAAAGGTTTTGTTGAAAAGTTTCGACAGATGTTTTGACAACGCCAAAAATTAAATCACGAAATAGGGATTGATTGTAGGAATCGAATTTGATACAACATAATGTTGATATATAATCCCAGCAGCTCACATTATTCACAGCTTTGCCTCACGTGGCGAGATTACAAGGGGCAAATACAATGGCCAAAATTGCTTCGACATTCAACACACGCAGTAAAAGTTTTATGTGCATTTCGCAGTATCGATCACTGTTCAAAATCGTTTGGCCAGCGGACATTAGTCATTTTAATGGTCATAGATCCATTCACAAGCGATAGCGTACTACTCGTAGTAAGTCTGTGACGTCGACTTCTATAAATGCAATCATTACCTACGTACAATGACTTTAAATGTTACTATTTAAAAGTTATTATACGACATAGCCCAAACAGATGCCAGGAAGGTAGGCTTCGATATCAAAAAGACATAGTTAAGTAATTTCCATACAAAATGCTGCTACATTTAATGCCATTTTGTGCCATCTCGCCAGTATCTCATGGGCAAAGTCCCCTCGCATGGCCTGGCGCACTGTTGAGGGTAATTTACTGTAGTAATTTACTGTATAATAGTAGTGGTAATAATATCCTAAAAAATATTAACATAACATAATTTTTCTAGCCCTCATTCAAATAATGCGAAATTGTTAATTAAGCTTTATTTAATATGTATATATGTATATGTATGTATATGTGTATGCCTGTATTTATGTCTGTATCCATATAGTATATATATGTTTATGTCTATAATATGTACTTAAACGTTTATCTACATATATATAATATGAGTATGTTTTAGTTGTGTTCACTCTTTTTTCACCCTTGAATATTGCTGCCTACCAATCACTATCTCACCATCACCCTGGGTTGACTGGCAGAAAATGCCAATAGGCATTAAGTCCGCCCATTGTAACATCTTTTTTGGTGTAACAATAAAGTATTAAATAAATAAATAAATAAATAATTGCATTCATGGATCAGTCCAACTGTTGTTTTCCACTGCTTTCACCACAAATTGTGGTAATTTTAGTGACCGTGAGATGTGGTCAAAGCATTCGAAAACCACAATACCTATGTGAATCAATATGTTTTTTTTGTGTGTAATTTTGCTTTTATCGTGTGGACAGATTTTATTAGGGGACATAATCATTCGTGAATAAGCTCACAAATAAAGATTTAAAAAAAGTAGAGGATTTGTATGTATCTCAGTGTGTGAAGCTTATTTGCGGTTGGAGAATGTTGTGTAAAAGTTGTCACAGATACTGTTATCAGGGGTACAGCCTTTGACCAAGCATTGATAAAATCCAATTTTATGCCTAATCGCTTATCGCTCTAGCTCCTGAGTTGCAAGGGCACCGTATTAAGTGTAATGGTTGGTTTACGAATGGAATTCCTGACTTTAGGGTCAGCAGCGCGAGTCATGTGGCCCCCAGTGGCCTTGATTCTCCCCTCGACAGCATTCGTCACGAAATGAACATTTGCCATTTCACGGCAACAAGCAAGTAAATATTGCCTTAATTGATTTAAGTTACTGTTTATTCCATGAATAATAAATCTATGGTTTATTCATTCTATTTATAAAGGTCTAGCTTTCCTCGCGGCGCCGCCCGCGTCATTTCGTGTTCCGTGCAGAATTACCTCTACCATCAAGGGATGGTTTATCCGAACCTTTGATTGCATGTAAAAATATTGCGGGTATGTCCGCCATGGGCGTTGGTGCAAATGCAATAAGAAGGCCCCATAATTATACCGTGAATTTCAAACCTAAAAAAACAAAATAGTTTGATTATACATATATCTGTATGTATGTATATATAATATATGGTTTAAAATATAACACAGGTACAATTAAGTGCAACCTATATAAACCACATAATAGTGTGTCAGACGTCTCTAGAAAGCTCCTTGCACCGTAACTAACGTAACTCAAGTAACTATTCATTTCACCATTACAACTCGGCTAAACTTAGCTTTAGAAACCATTGTTCTCCTTTACAAGTTATCTGGCGATACGGACTTTACTCGGTTCTGCTGAAACACGACGGTAGTAAGTTTTGCGACAGCTGCGGAAACAGATTATCATCTCGTGGGCGTAATTTATGCTGAGTTTATACGCAGTAGATATTAACTTACTCCTAGTATTCTTGATATATGAATTAAGCTCCCGTCCTTGTGTAAGCTGAAATACTACTTATCTAGTCTAGCACCTAATGTCTTGCTTTTAAGGCACTGCTACCCACCACTTTCTATATCTCGTACAGGCCGCGCCCTTTGACTTTTACAATACTCATGATTTGTGTTATTAATAGCTTATTTCAGTCTATAAACTAATTATTAAATTCTGTATCAATCTACTTAAAAACAGTCAAATATTTATCGGTAGTAAATAGACTTAGGCATTTCGTAATGTGGAACTGCCAACGCGCGCTCGTCGCATGTTTTTGAATCTCACTCACATACGAAAAGCGCCAAAGCGCCTACGAATTTCATGTTGTCATGTATTTTTTATATTCACTCGGACGCATTATCTAACGAGTGGTCCGTACCAATCGAATTCTTATTTCGCCCGGCGATATAATGTGTGTAATAGTTTTCATTCACAGTGTTTCGGTTCAATTTTTACTTTTCGTAAGTAAAGTTTCGCATACCTACGAATATCTAAAGTCGTATCGGTGAAATTAAAAAACCGAGGCCCTGAGGGTGAAAGCCGACTACCTTTGCTATTAGTGCGTCGCCCTGAGACCTAAGGTTTAAAATTGCAAGACATTTGATTTCAGTGCAATTTCATAACTGCAAAAACGTATGTTTTAACCAAGGACGTTGAAATAGTAGCCGGACAGAGCGCCGTTGACTGACATTTGAAGCCTAACATTGGCGGCGGCGACAGAAGTGTGAGTGAATGTAGTGTTGCCATGTTACCAAATTTTCCCAACTGAGTGTGTATTTATTAGATTAAGGGAAATGAAAGTATTTAGAAAAAATAAAAAGAAATGTAATACGAAATAAATTTATCAAAATCCTTTTCTTGGGAGTTCGGTTTAATTTCAATCAACTGTACTAAAACATTATGCTAGCGTAGGTGGAACATGTAATACGCGGAGATGCGCCGTTTAGGAGAAAAAAAAATATCAAAGTTTCCATGCCAATTCGTAAACAAACACGATTAATAAATGCCATGACACTAATTCACAGAATAGATATACACCAAGGAGCACTAACAAACATCCACAGTTGTTGATTTCTTTTTTCGAGTGGCCTTTTACTGTGTGGTCACGCCGACCTTTACAGCGTCACTGAACACTCCGAACAGAAAAAGCTCAAGCAGACTAGGTAGGGATACTATGAATAACTTATGAAAAAAAAATTAGTTTTAGTTTTAAATTTAGTTAAAAAATGCCGGTTTAAATTATGCTACTTAAATTTTTTTGTATAACTAAATTTGTATGTTGTTTGAAAAATGACAATATGAAGTTCTGTGTACATACATCCATTTATCCTCAATTTAATCTAAATAAATAATTTTTAATCTTGTTAGCTAGTAAGCGGGAGGCAGAGGGCCCGTAGGCCCCCCCGTTAAAAAAGGGGGGCAAATTTTGTTAGCTTAGGTTCAGGTTTCTATTTTTATTTACGCAAAAAAGGAACCCCGCTTGCGGGGTTCCGTCAAAATTTGTGACAGAGTCCGACTTGTCTGACAAATTACGTTAGCTTAGGTTAGGTTCAGGTTGAGCTTTTTATAATTTTTACAAAAACAGGATCCCTTCCCAGTGGAGTTCTGTCGACATCTGTGACAGACTTCTGATAATAATGTTTATATGAATTGTTATCCACTATCGAGTAAAAACTACAGAGTAACGACTATCGAAATAATTTCCGATCAAAACGAAAAAAAATATGGAAATACTATAATTTAGTTAATCGAAATTAAAATATGAAATCTGAAGTTATTCGTAGTATCCCTACCTAGTCTGCTTGAGCTTTTTCTGTTCGGAGTGTTCAGTGACGCTGTAAAGGTCGGCGTGACCACACAGTAAAAGGCCACTCGAAAAAAGAAATCAACTACTGTGGATGTTTGTTAGTGCTCCTTGGTGTATATCTATTCTGTGAATTAGTGTCATGGCATTTATTAATCGTGTTTGTTTACGAATTTGTATGGAAACTTTGATATTTTTTTTCTCATGAACCGCGCGCCTCCACGCTGCGAAATTTTGTGAGTGGACGTCTTTTACCGAGTTCTAGCTGTGAAAGAAGTACATATCTGATCTGTGGTGTTGCATATTCTAAAGTTCTTCCTTAACGACTCTAAGACGACCAGTCTTATTGAAATATAAATCATTGGCATCAAAATGAATGCTGCATACGACACAAGATTTAGTTGGTGTCCAATTAGCTTCACCTCTACACTCTCGAATTGTTATAACATCTATCCAGTCTTTTTCCATGGTTGATTAGCAGAAGGAAATCTATGAAAACAGTACCTACTTTTATAACACTAAACAATTTAAACATAAATAAAACCCAACACTAATATAATAAGTAACACCTTATTATTGTACTCGTTATAAGTAGATCTACTAAACAAAATTTTACTTTTAATAAAAGACTGTAAAATCAAATCAAATCAATTTTGGGTAAATTTCCCTACAATTTTATGACAACACCAACTATTCTCTAGAGTCTAGCCTGTTGAAGTTGAGGTTTTGAGTTCCAAGCGATAAATTTATTTTATTTCAAAATGACATTTTTATTTCAAAATACTCGAAAAACTGTTGATTTTACCTGTGAAAGGTTATTCATTGATTTTTTTTTATGTATGGTTGTATTATTCTTAAACCATTTTACAACACAAAAAGGCATATTTTACTTAATTCTGTAATTACAAAACATGTAACGTCACTTTGGCGGCAAATAGCGTAATGGCGGAGCGATCGGCTTATTAAAGTGCCAGTGTGAGTGTGACATGTGTATCTATGATAGGACTGGCTTATCATGGTGGCTTCATTTGTTTATTAACGGCGATCTGTCCGGCTACTATTTCAACGTCCTTGGTTTTAACATACGATTTATCGCAGTTTTTATTTAATTATAAAAAGACTACCGCAATAACTTACTTCTAGCTAACCATATAAGAGCTCATGCGAGAAAATAGCGACATTCAATTTGTCGCATTAAAATTAGCATTAGAATTAGTTAGGGTCGCCATCATCAAAATCGATGAGGAGGACTATATATGCTCGTATATAACTGACTTCATTACATTAAACTGCATATCTATTACTTACAAAACAAAATAATAATATAATATACGATTAGTTGTCGCTCAAAATATTCAGTTTAGTCACCCGAAAACTTGTAACTTGAAGATATTTAATTTTGTAATGTATACCATTTGTTTTTACCTGTAGAGCAGTTCTGGCATCATGGCGATGCAGTGCCACTGCAGCTGTTCGGGCGTCATTTTCCGCATCTTAGAGAAGGACTGGTAGCGCATCTGCTGCAGCTCTCCCCCCCACTTCCACGCGCGCGCACTCATGTCGTATATCCCTCCGATCCAGCGGCTGCTCTTCTCTGGAATTATTGAATTGTTACGTCAAATACATTCGTACTTTAATTTTGATTGTTGAATACAAGTGTCCGACACTTGTATTCAACAATCTTAATAAAATTCGTAGGGGATAGTTGCGCATGGGGGGCGGGGGACATAGTATGGCTGGCGAACCAATCAGTGCTTACAACTGACCACCCGTGCCGCTTGCCGCGAGCAAGCTCGTGCTGCTGCGACCCATGGACGTCCCACTGCTGGGCACGGGTCTCCCCCACAGACGCAGTTGCGGGAGGTCTAGAGCATACTCCACCACGCTGCTCCACTGCGGATTGGTGGAGGGGTTAGTGGCCAACCCAGTGTCGAATGTTTTTCAAGCCACCCGAAGGTCTTCGACAAGGCTTAACGACTGTTTCCAGTATTGAAAACAACAATTTCAAATTCTGCACAAGGTGAGAGCTACACTTACGTGCTTTTGCAATAGTTTTAATGAATAAAGTGCAAGGCACATTATGGCGATCGGCACGGGGTGCAAACGCAATACAGTTATTCAAAGTTAAAACATCGCAAGTGGATTTGAGAACGACGTATACTTATTAGGTCGCGCTCAAGATCCTCATTAAATGTTGTTGTAAAGCCAGACGTAAAGCCTACCTACAGCAGCATCAGCAACGTGAAATAAATAAATATACAATGAAGGAGTTTCGTCTTTAAACTAACAAGGAGAGTTTAAAGAACATTTATATAGATACAAATAAATTTACAACATTTTAAACCAAGTAGGTAGTACGCACTAACTAGTAGTACGGAACCCTAAAGACATAACTGGTGTACCACATGCCCTTAGTCTTCGGGTAAATACAGGCGTATATTAAACATTGAATCGACGCGAGCCATTGGGCTATGGACGCTACAAATTAATAGAGTTACCCAAAAGTATAGGTAAAATTACTGACCGATCTCAGGGTTATTGAGGTATTTGCGGAGATGCCTGTCTTCCCAGCGAGCCGGCACTGAGAGGTTGCTGTCCCGATCCTGTAACAATGAAAAAGACTGATGTATATGATGTACTAGTGGACGCCCGCAGCTTCGCTCGCGTGGAATTAGACATTCACTAACTTAAAAAACGGCAAAGTTTCATACTAACTTTGCACCCCCGTTTTACCCCCTTAGGGGGTGAACTTTCAAAAATCCTTTCATAGTGCTCCCCTACGTTATAAAAGGAACCCCTGTGCAAAATTTCAAGTTTCTAACCCTTATAGTTTAGGCCCTGCGTTGATATGTCAGTCAGTCAGTCAGTCAGTCAGTCAGTCAGTCACCTTCTCCTTTTATATATATAGATTTGATTTTTTTGGAACCAATCACATCTCTTGTATCACGGAATCACATCTCTTGTATCACATCGATTATTAGAAATTTTAGCATTGATTCACAAAACAAAAACTAGATGGCGCTGTGCCTTTTTCTGAATCACGCTATCAACTGGCAATATCTCAGTACGCCCTACTCTACTAAACTAGCTATATTACTATGGGTTACATAAGTTGAGTGAATACGCTAGGCATAACACTTGGCGTTACACATGGCGAACACTTGGCGCACTTGGCGGTACGGTTGGCAGTACGTTTGGCGGTACGGGAGATGACGTCACACTTTTTTTTCGTATGTGTTGGCTTTTATCGATTTATAAGACGTTATCACGTCAAAAATATAAAATTTTAACTCCTTTTACTTTACCCCCATGCCGAGGACTGAACCAACAATCATACAAGCACCAAAAGTCATCAGGCGGGTTCTCAGCGGACTGAATGTAAGTACTTATTATATGTTACTTGATAAATTATATTCACATACAATTATTTTTACCTTAATGAAAAACGACATCTTCCTATTTAAAAATAGTTTTAAAGACCAGTCCTTGAAACACTATTTCAGTGCGCGACCGCATATCATAAAGCTGTTCCTCTGACGTGTTTATTTCTTAACCGTTTATTTTGCGAATACTTATAGCATAATAAATTATTCTCAGTCTTTAATGAGTTTAGTCAGTCATAACAGACCTAAAATTTACAATGGCTTACTTACTTAAAGCACCTTGGAATGTCAAAATGTTTGAACACAGTGACCGATGTATGGCACCAGGCAATCACGGGTACTACGGCCTACTTTCCTCAAAAATGAATGAGCGAATATTTATATGGAAAACGTGTACGGTCGGAGAACTTATACCGAAACAACCACATCTGCAGTGTAATTTATTATTGGTGATCCGTTCTAAAAAGTGTGGTACGAGCTAAACTCTAAAGAATAATAGCTGAACTTCTCTTCTCACACGAGACGCCACTAAACAATCTTTGTCCTTCTCATCTCATCCGCCTTGCGCCGATGATAGCGCTACCTACTCGTACTACTGTTTCCCTACAAAGTCTCCACTCAAACAGCTGTTTCCAGCGATAGTCAACAGATGTGGCCGCCTATTTCAGCATTCTTTTAGACTTAGTCGTCATGCGAATAATTTCTTTTCGAGTCTTGTCCTAGAGGAGACACCGAAAGCTCTTTCGACATCAAGATAGCACGTGAGTTTCTATTTCTTAGCTCTGTAGGTCATTACTAGAATAGGAATAAGAAATAGTGATGTATTATATTATAACGTGAGAAACACGACCAACGACGTGACTGCACATATGAGTTGTAGCGTCTATAAACAAAAAAATAACGTGTATTATTCCAAAAACGGCCCATAGGCACTAAAATGGAAGCTTTATTGAGTCATCAAATACAATGTAGATGAAGACAATCCGTTGTTTTGTTGCCCAACGTGTTTATGGCTACAACTACGAATGCCAGGGTTTGTGACACTGTCTTGTGAATGCGAATTTGCTTTGTATACTGCCTATAAACTTAGAATTGCAGTGGTTGACTCGCAATCGCAAACGACCAGCCTAACTACCACAATTTCTGCCGTGTTATAATTGTTTTTAAAATATAAGTACTATATTGGGAAGGATGGTTTGAATGGTTGGTTGAAAAGGTCTGATTAATATCGTAGAAATCTTTGTAGTAACTAACACTTTTGTGAACAAATCTTGAAACCAAATCTTTGTCTTCAAGGAATTTGTGACTGACTTAAAACGGGATTCAAATTCCTAATTACACTTTCTGTATTCTTTTTTCTCTTTTATATTTTGTGCATCGAGTATGTATATGAATTATTATATAAATAAATAAAATACAAAAAAAAATATATTTTTATTAATAATGCATTAATATTTTAATTTAATAATTAAATCGTATTTTCCTCTTCAACAAACCGCATCGTAACATCGACGATATAATCGACACTTATTTTTTTAAAGCTGGAAGCAAATTAAGACTACGAATACATTAGTAGCAATTACAGAACCAGTGAGCAATTTAAAGGAGATTGCAGCGACAATATATTAAACTGTACGCATAATTACTTTTTATCAGCGCCTGTGCCACATATCTGCTACAACTATAACAATCATTGTATTCGTGATTAAACATTATTGCCATCTATTAAGCTCTGATGTCGAATTGATCATGATGTCATCCTCTGTCATTGCTAGCTGTCACACTTCGCCGCCCGGTCTAGTCTCGCTGTTTCCAAAGAACCGCCTTTGTCTCTTCATTTAAAACAACGTGCGCTATTAGGCCTCTTGTCCACGAACGGTTCGCCGTGAAAATCTACGGTAAGTTCGCCGCGTGTGAGCACTGTCGCCAGTGTTGTATGGATCACTATGAAAGCTCGTGCCATGTACAAGCTAGCACGGTTGTTCAACCGTACGGCTAACACGCTGTACGGTTGAACAACCGTGTCGTGGACAAGAGGCCTTAGGGTCATCAGGTGGAATATTGAAGTCCTGACAAAAGCTCTTATATATATATTGTTGGAAACGTACTTTTTTCTACGATGATAAAGTTATTTTTATGATGGAAGCTTAGAGATGGGGGGTTAATGTTTAAGCTCAGTGGATATTGAACTCGAGCGGTCCGGGTTCAAACCCAAGCAACACCAATGGCTTTTCTAAGTTATGTGCGATTTAAGAAATGTCACTTGCTGTAACTTAGAAGGACCACATCGTGAGGAAACCTGCATGCCTGAGAGTTCTTCATGACGCTCTCGAAGGCATGTGAAGTCTGACGATCCGCACTTTGCCAGCGTGGTGGACTAAGGTCTAATCCCTCCCATTCTGAGAGGAGACCCGTGCCCAACGGTGGGATATGAAAGGGTTGTGGTGACTCTGCTCTAGTAACACTACCAGTTTCTTCCTGACTTATATACTGTACCTACCTATAGGACATATGTACGGTATATAAGACAGGAAGTAAATTAAAATTAAAGTGTGTACATAAATAATGAAATAAATAAATACTAGCTAAGCAAACTACTTGTATTTTATCCTTTAAAATTAAACCTTATTTTTAAAATATTCTGAATTAGCCCTACACTGTGCTAGGTTATGTGTCAGTACGAGGAAATAGTTAAGTAAGTAACTCTTCATAATTGGTGCGGTTCGTTCGTCGAAACATTAAATCATATTTTATTAAACGCAACGTGAAGGTATGATTCCCTGGAATCGAACATAATTTCGGTCGTTTTATGTAGAACGGTGGAGCATACAAAAAAATACAAATCCTTGTTTCCAAAAATACAAAAAATTGTTTAATAAACTTACTGCGAAATACACTGTTTAAAGTTGGATCTCTACTCTACATTTTAGCTTGTACTGGGTTATCTTACCTACGATCTACTAATTTTTAATAATATCGTCTAATAAAGAGTGATCTTGTTCATCATGAATTCCGTAAGCGAAAGCGAGTAGGCGTTAGTTACATCTTCACTTTCGAACTCTTCAGATCCACCGACACTATACCCCGCAGTGTTACCTGATGATATCATAAGCCTCATAGTTTTACCGCCTATAAAACATATACAACCGAGCAATTAACCCAGTTCTCGTGATGCGTGCTAAGCATTCCCGGTATCAGATTCGTGATAATTCTATTGTTAGATGTGACGAATTAGATTATCTTCGGACGAGCGTTGAATAGAAAGGAAGTGCAATTACTCTTAGAAGCTGTACAACAGTTCTGTACGTGTCTTTACGCATCTGTATGCACTTTGAATCTATCTATATATATAAAAGGAGAAGCTGACTGACGGACATATCAACGCAGGGCCTAGACTATACGGGTTAGAAACTTGAAATTTTGCACAGGGGTTCCTTTGATAACGTAGGGGAGCACTAAGAAAGCATTTTTGAAAATTCACCTCCTAAGGGGGTAAAACGGGGGTGAAAAGTTAGTATGAAACATTGCCGTTTTTGAAGTCAAGTGGGCAACCCGAACGCGGGCAGACGTCGATAATGGGTCTAATTCTACGCGAGCGAAGCTGCGGGCGTCCACTAGTATATGTATATTAGCCCGACAATTCTTTCGGCTTTTTAATAAAATTGCAATTATGTTAAATTATTCGAGGATATTTAATCATGCGTAGGTACATACGTCTGTTTTTGTTTTGGGTTTTTTTATATTCATTGTACGTACCTAGTAAATTACGGGGAATCCAAGCGGCATGCACGAATAACTTTTCTAACATTTGTGCGATTTAAGAAATTAAATGTCACCATGTGTAAAGGTGAAGGAAACATCTGATTTTTTACTAGTAGGTAATTTCTTTACAGCAATTGTATAGAATTCGACTTTAATATTCGAAAGTCTGTATTTGGGCTGATTTTCAACTGTTTCCTACTAGGCAAGAAGACTGTTACTTTATGAAAATTATGGCAATAATTTTCATAAACTAACAGTCTTCTTCTTTATAAGAGAATTTTATGTTCTTTTCTGTGGTGTAACTGATTTAAGACGTTTCCGTTGTATCTCAATAGCTCATAAAATGTTTCGATATTTATGTTTTAATTTATAGTGTTCGTAAAATTGAATTGTTTTCGATTTCTAAATCCAACGATTCGTATGCTTATTTTATGTCATATATATTGATGTTTTTATGTCAAAATAATCTAAAAGTAGCTCTGCTTGTTTTGTAGTCTGCCAGTAATGCCAGTATCGCCGTACCAGGGCCAACGAGAAGGCCTATGTCCAAATCTTTTTCATTATTAGAAAATATCGTATAGTGGTCTGGTCTGATGGGACACTCATGGGCCATAATGAATGATGATGAACCCTTTGTTCCGTCAGCCGGACGAGCCAGATTCATAAGAAGTTTCATTCAGTTCAGTTTATTCATCATCCCAACCTTTTCACTTTCGGCATGAGTCTTTTGTCGGAATGGGAGTGGTGAGGCCACAATACAAGCCTGACTAATTAGATTGGTTTGGTACACTTCACATGACTTCAAGAAAATTATACAAACCTATGAGATATGTAGGTTTCAGGTATCGTAACAGGAGGTTCATAACAGTAGGTGGCATTTCTTTGCTTATAACGCACATGACTTAGAAAAGTCATTAGTGTGTGTATCACTTGAGATTTGATTCCCCTTGAGAGGCAGATTGTAACCAATCTGGTCAATGTAACCAACGATATAACCTAACGTTAGCTAGTTACTAGGTATTGTAAAAACTTTGGTTTCCTCTAAATAGTATCGATATTCGCGTATCGAGTACTACGCTGCATGACAACCAAGACTTAAGTAAACAGTGCCTTTCATATCATTCAATGGCAATGGAATTCCTGTGTACAATAGGTTCACTGGAGCGGAGAATCTGACTTCAAAGCCAAGGTTAGTACAACAAACTTACGTTGTCCGAGACGGCTGAGTAACAATTTATTCGCCCAGTCTGCGTAGCAACTGTTACCATAGATTAGTTAATGTTTAGAAGCTAAATCCACCCTACAGGACTTTTGTGTGTGGATTTATTTATCTTTAGTAAACCACAGACACAAAAGTACGGGGTACAAAATAGTACAAATGGAGAACGGCTGTCTCTACCTATCCGTACCATTGGGATTACATACAATGATGAATAGGTAACGGTTTAAGATTAATACATACTTGAACATATATAGAAACATGTATTCATTGGTTGTTTTAGGTTGAACAATAATTTTAAGCTCCAAATTAGTTGTGTGGTCCTTGTTCGAGTTCCATGCACCACAAATTTAATGAAAAAATCGTAAAAAAAAAATTACCTAGATTTTATAGGCTAGTTCACAGGTTGTGATACATCTAACAATACAATATGCCACGGACCTACTAGATTTTTAATCTACAATCGTATCGTATTTGGAGCCAGATGAGATCTCTCAATTCTAATTACTGCAGGAAGCCACTATAGCATGATTGTTTTCAGATGTTAGAGGCACAAAAGCTTTGCGGTCCCGTAAACATGCCGCTTTTCTAAGAAAAGATCTGATAGAGAAATTCTCAACATATTTCCCATTTCATTATTAATGATGTATCAAAATAGTTTTTCTCTGAATAGTTTAAAAATCAATCTTCTGAAGATGTTCTCGCGAGTCACTTTGATCATAAAAAGCATGTTTAATTCGGGATGGCTTCTATAAAGATTACCCAAATTTCATTTATCTTCTTCCGTACATAATTAACTTACGAAAACAAATAAAGTAGCTAAAAGTATGCCAGGAAGAGAGCCCGACCTTAGTGTTGAGCATAAATATAGGTTGAAAGAATTCGGGGATTCGGTGCACCGCACACATGCAAGTTTATTTGCAATTTATGATTCACTACAATGTTGTTGTTCTAAAAATATTATGTTAAGTAACGTTTGAACTTGAACGAAGAGAATGAATCTGGTCAATGAATCCGGTTCATCTTAGTGTTCGCGACATTTCAAGTGTAAAGTCGGGGTTTGTCCATTTTAGAACGTTTAGCTTTCTTATCGAGTCAAGCGGGTGTGAATACCAATTGGCAAATGGTAAAGAGGAATGTTTTTTCTGATTATACCACTTAACTTTTTTACACGTTGAATAATTATTAATAGATAGATGGTTAATTAAAATAAAGTAGCATCATATATTGTGCGATAGCTTACTTTTCTTTGATATAAATTCTATTGGTTTTGTTCAAATAAATAACCTTGACCTCAATAATTATTCAGAAGTGTCATGAAAAGCGTTTTCCCACCCGCATTTCCGAGACCATAACTTGTTCAAATTTATAAAGTCGTCCAGATGCTTAGTGGATTCGACTTTTATTTTTATCGCGAACGTTAAACAAGATATAAATTGTGTATGCTGATAGTCTAAGTGGGCGTCTGTCAGCATTAGCATTTGATAGAGGCGTAAAATGGAAAGTGTGACGAAGAATTTTCTCAGTTGTTTTCATGTTATAACTTAGTGAAACACCAATTTACATGATAACTTGAATATTAACCGCATTATTGGTGGTGTAAGTTTTTGTTTAATTAGAAGAAGTAATTGTTTTCATAACATAAATTTGACTTTATCTACAGTATTTTTTGATTTAAGGAAACATAAAATGAACTGCCTCCTCTTACCCTAACTTATGAATTTGAAATTTGACATGTTGGTTCAGTTTAGATGAAAATACATTTTTAGGTGGATGCGATGACCCGATACTGCGCCCAAGTTCTACTACAGATGAAGTAATTCCTCAAGTTGTATTCACTTTAAATTTAGATTGTTAGTCTCAACCTGCACCATAACCTGGTTACAGTGGCGTTGTTTTGAATTGTTCTTTTACTGCTAAAATAATAAACATTAGCTTGTCCACAAAATGGTTCAAACTATTTTCCTTTTTGATGAATTTACAAAACATCTAAAATGTTTACGAAACCTGTTGTCGTAGAGTAGCACCGACGTTGTCGCCTGATTTACGAAGTGGAAAACAATTTATGTGTTTTTAAAATCGCGTTACGTCTTCTCGCCCATAGACAAGATATAGTACCCCATTAAAGTCACAGGGCTGGACCACCATGAGTTACTCGACTGATTGCAGACAATTTTATAAAAAATATCACTCGTTGCTAGTATAATAGCCCTACTGGCAAATTACTTTAATGTTATGTGCCGGTGTAAGTCAAGCGATATAATTGTGATGATTTATTAGTACCTACGATAGATCGGTCCGTCCTTATAATTTGTGATAAAATATGATATTCACTGGAAAATAGTGTGACGAATTCATTCAATTTCAGATTAAGGAATGAGAATGACGATACGACTCTGTATAAGAAATAACTTACCAGTCAGAACTACTCTAGATAGAATTTTTTGGCAGATCGTGCCCCCAACCAAATGTTTTCCTATTAGATTGCAAATGCAAAGATAGCGTAATAAATGGTACAGTGTTTCCCTGGTGCATAGGTCAATGACCCTGACTGCCAAGCTAAGGGCTAGGTGGAATTTTAACAACAACAACAGTTTGAATAAGAGTATCAAGACTGGGACGACGCATAATAGACTAATATTATGAAGAATATTATATACTAATATTATAAAGAGTGTGTCAGTTTGTGAGTGAATAGAGGATAATATCAAAAACTAATAGACCGATTCTGAAAAATCTTTCAATAACAGAAAAAAAAAGCTACATTATTCCCGAGGTATAGGCTGTTTTTTGCGCGGGTAAAAAAAATCAGCTAGTCCAAAAATAAATTCACGAAGTTGCACGTATGTGTGTAGTACCTCCCTTTTGTATTTATAGTTTTTGATAAGGTACACAGTTTTTGCGGGCTCAAATATGATTTTTGCTGTTAAAAATGCGCTATATTGTTTTGTTTTGCGCAGAAAACTGTATCCTCGAGAATGCTTTTTATATTCTGGGCGGGCGTGGGAAAATATAAATAATGCGGTTATAACTCCTGCTACGTGCCAACTGGCCTCAGCTGGCGCACAAAGTAGATATTAGGAACAGAGGCTAAGCTTCTTAAGAACATGCAAAATTGTTACCTATTTTGGTAGGGTTGTCACAACAGGTTAAGAGAAATTAAAGAAATCATTTGTTAAATAGTTTTATTATTCAGAATATAAAAAGAATACTACAAATAAGAACCTATACAGAATAGAAAATAGAAAATAACATACTTTACAAATTTCTTACTCTAATAATTTTATTTTTATAATTTTTATTTTTTAATATTTTATTATTTCTTTTTATGGTATATGGAAAATTCTAAATCTAATATATAGTTTTTTCAAGTAATGTATCAGGAAACACTCACATGGCATATCAAATCCTAGCTGCAGCGTCAGGTTATAATCTATCATATTATTGTACTGTCACCGAAGTTACGCAGGAAAAATTTCAGTTCAATAAGACATCTGGATGTGGTTCAAATCTCACTTGCAATACTTAAATTTAAAACACATAGTACGTACCAACCCAACCCTCATACCTACAAATGTTTAGTAAAAGCTTGTAATAATAATAAAAAGGTAAAAACACACCGTGTAGTACACATTTCTTATTAAAAAAAGGATAATTCCGTAAAATAAAGGTACTTACTTGAAAAAGTAATAATCAAATATTTACTTACCTATTGCACTCCTTGGGATAGTTAAAGTATGATATATTTTTATTTTTCTAGCATTATTCATACACACAATACAATATACAACCATTATTATTAATACCACGTTTTTATATTAGATATTCAAACTTGCAACTAACAAAACCAACATTGTGCGTAGCGATTACCCTGCGATTTTCAACTTGATGTGACAGCGTCAACCGGTTTTTTCCAGTCTCGCCGCGTACGCGACAAGCGGCCAGTGGCCACACATAGATGTCCCGCGTGCTTGTAGGAGTGCAACCGATTTGCACGTTCTTAAGAAGCTTAATCTCTGTTCCTAATATCTACTTTGTGGCTGGCGGCTGAGTGTGTAGAGCGTGCTTTACTTATGTGCTACCTACTTGTTTAAACAATTAATTAACTTAACTACTAGTTTAAATAATTAATTAATTAACTTAAATGTGTATAAGAAAGAAAACGACTATATTAGAACGCATATGCGCTGCGTTTTATCTGAATTGAAATAAATACGGATCTAGAAAATTGAGTCAAAGAAAAAGATTAACCTAAACTATACTATACCTATTTTATACTTGATTCGGAAAGCCACTAAAAATTGTAATGCTGCCAGTACTCGATTCGATTGCATTCATTCACATAGTAATAAATAGATTATATGACATTATTATTAGATAATTATGTATGTTTATCCTAGTATCGCAAAGAAGCAATCAGTTAATGTCTCTCAATGCTTTTATTTCGTACGCTCTGTGGCCAAATTAAACTAAATTATTAACATCGATGGAAAGTTTTGCTTGACATAATCATTAAATATATCTACTTATTTAAATTGTAACGTGAAAGTTCAGTTTGGGCGTCATTTGAATCAAATAATAATTGGCTTCCATCTGCAAACAAGAGGAAAAAAGCATGATCGATTATTACGATGTGCTGGACCATTGAACTTCGCAAAAACTAACCTATTATTATTTTTGATCCAAAATGATTTGTTAGCTAACATAGAGTAAGGAATAGTGTGTAGTCCGTGCTATTAATAATGCGCCCATTTGCGAGGTAAATTAATTTTTTTACCGTTACTTGGGTGGGTAACAATAAATATACACAGAATTATTTTTTCGGTATAACCAATTTACTATTCAGATTCATTTATTTTTCATTTAAATGTTATTTGTAAAACGCATAATGAAAGTCATTACATTCTTTTACGTTGGGTCACAACACTGTTGATGCTACCGAAAAGCAAGCAAACGTCACTTTATCAGTTTGCACAGCCACTTCATAATAACCAAATGTTGTACTATCGCTTATATTTGGGTCACTGTTGCATGTGAATGTCACGTAGCAATGCTCTAGTTTATTTTTATCTGCCCCTAGATTGTCGATAGCCAGTCTGTCTGGTCTACATCTAACTATTTCTGGGTCGTTAAGCTATGCTCAGGATTAGATTACAAAATAAACAAAACAATTTGTGGAACGGGTATGCTGAGTTTAATGTCTTTGGGTATTCTAAACTGTATCGTTCTGTTCTGTTCAAACTGTTCTCTCTCAAATTACATTCGAGCTCTCCAATGCATAATATACATAGGTTATGTCTAGCAAACTCCTACAAATTAGTCAGGTGTGAATTTTTAATCATTTTAGTCGTGTGGTCGTACCATATCAAGCCATGTGAAATTAACCGACAAGCAATAATGTCATACTTATAAACGCACAATTTGGGTGGACATGGGATGTAGCGTGCGTACCTGGTATTAGGATCCAGCTCTCTCGAGTAATAGGTCAAATTCAACAACTCGGCTTCTGCGTCAATGTATTTATTGTACGTATAGTTATGGTGCTGGATATGAAATTATCACGTAATATGAATGATGACAACACGGCGTGGATTAGGAGCAATACAATGCAATGCATTCTACGCATTACGTTCCATGCGTGAGGCGTAACATCAATTAATTGCATTCTATGCTCTTCAATCAATTGAGCATTGAGTTAACACCTGAGCCATGATTCAGGGATTTGTCATGGAATTTTATCCAAGTCAAGTTTCATTTTAATTGCAGTCAACATAACTTGATGTACCTTTTAATGAGATCATTTTACTGTCGCATTAATTGACTGTAATAATATAATTATAAACGAGTAGATATTTTTGCTGCGCGCACGATTAAACGCATTTCCCAAGGGGCAGATAATATTACCTGTTATATATTTATGCTAGACTGTACCTACAACAAAACTTGTGTGTAAATAAGGGGTTCGAAAACAGAAAGCTGTTGAGTAATGTCAACAACAACAGCCATTAGTTCGACAGGGAAAGTCCGATTTATAGCAAAGGTATATATATATACAGGGTTATTGGTAATTCGACGTATTCCCGTTAGGAGGTGATAGGGGTGACTATTTGTGATAATTTTAACCCCCATATGCATTATGCAAAAGTGCACCATTTTCGAGTTATCAAGCTTTTCACCTTTTTTCAAAATAAGTCAGAAATGCAACATCAAAAATTTATTAAAAAAAAAGTATCAATTAAAATCTATTTTTTTCTTCGGATTTATAAAAACGATTAAACAATAGTTATTTATCAACATTAAAACTACAATTATCGGTCCAACTTTAAAAATGCGAGACGGTTAATGATATTACTTCAATATTTTTTGAGATTTTTGTCAACTGAAATGCCTTAAAAACAAAAAAAACTTATATCAAACTTGGCTTGCAGATTATTTTAAAAACATAACCGTTTTCTTAGCTTTCAAATAAGGCATAACAACTATGAACTTATTTAAAAAAAAACTGAGAAAAACCGATCACAAAGAAAGCAGGCGGAAATTTGTATTCGAACTAAACTTATGGTCGTTCTTTAAAATTTCAAAAAAAGTAATTAAAAACAATGCCCAATGTAAATAAAACAAAAAATATAAATATAACATTAAATTTAGAACCAGTAAAAGTTAAGTAATAATACCAATTAATAATAAGTAACAATTAAGACATTTTGTAATTTTGCCTAATTAAAGTTCTTGCTCGAAGGGACTTCCCCTATTGCGTACGCAGTCTCATTATTTTTCTGAGGTGTAACTTAACTACCGAAGTGTTCAAATTATTCCGAATCACATTTGCAGGACAATCCGTCTTGCTAGTATATCATGTTTTGCTTTATAGCCAAAGGCACGTCTTCAAGCATTTCATTTGTTAAAAAAATTCGTAAGCGAGCAAAATTGGTTCATCGATAAATTATTGCACATATTGAACATAATGCAGAATTATTTGACTACTTCGGTATTTAAGTTACACCTCAGAAAAATAATGAGACTTTGCGTACGCAATAGGGGAAGTCCCTTCGAGCAAGAACTTTAATAAGGCTAAATTACAAAATGTCTTAATTGTTCCTTATTATTAATTGTTATTATTACTAAACTTTTACTGGTTCTAAATTTAATTTTATATTTATATTTTTTGTTTTATTTACATTGGGCATTGTTTTTAATTACTTTTTTTGAAATTTTAAAGAACGACCATAAGTTTAATTCGAATACAAATTTCCGCCTGCTTCCTTTGTGATCGGTTTTTCTCAGTTTTTTTAAAATAAGTTCATAGTTGTTATGCCTTGTTTGAAAGCTAAGAAAACGGTTATGTTTTTAAAATAATCTGCAAGCCAAGTTTGATATAAGTTTTTTTTGTTTTTAAGGCATTTTAGTGGACAAAAATCTCAAAAAATATTGAAGTAATATCGTTAATCGTCTCGCATTTTTAAAGTTGGACCGATAATTGTAGTTTTAATGTTGATAAATAACCATTGATTAATCGTTTTTATAAATCAGAAGAAAAAAATAGATTTTGATTGATACTTTTTTTTAAATAAATTTATGATGTTGCATTTCTGACCTATTTTGAAAAAAGCTGAAAAGCTTAATAACTCGAAAATGGTTCACTTTTGCATAATGCATATGGGGGTTAAATTTATTACAAATAGTCACCCCTATCACCTCCTAACGGGAATACGTCGAATTACCAATAACCCTGTATATATATATACGATATATATATTTTAGGTAAGAAAACGAATGCATTTGCACAATGAAAATTAAAACGAGCTTATTGAATAAATGGAGTGTGTATAATTTTTTAAACCATTATTATAAATGCTTTATACTTGCTTTGCATGTATAAAGCCGTATCTAATATTAATCATGTTTGATTCAGTAAATCACTTTAAACGGCTCATAACATCAAATCTCAAACAGTATGGGTGCATAGCGGTTTTATTGTAAGTGGATGACGGCGGTATAAACACTTTTGCGTTTTATAAAATTTATTGACTACTGTTCTCATTTATTTTTTATTAATTTAATTTATAAATCTGGGCTGCTGTGCTATGTCACAACTGGGCTGGGTGCAGACCCAATTGCTATTTTTTTTAGCAAATTAATTTCTGTACCGATAAAAATTCGCCCCAAATAAGTAGTATTTATAGAATTCAATTTGAGACTTGATGAACATTAATATTATGTACCAGAATTCAATTGTAAAATGTCCAAAGAAATTTTTAGTATATTTACCTACTTCCAATTGGAAGGTTTTTAAGGTAGGACCATACCAAATAGAGTAGTTATGACCTATTTCGTACTATGCCTATTACGACCTAATCATTACCCATGGATTGAGAAACAGGCCATAAATAATTATAATACTTAAGTCCTGCGGAGGTCTTAATTGGCCAGTCAAGTACTTCCAGTAGTTCCAGTTTCACAACATGACATCAACGGCCTAGACCCTTACCACAGGCAATTAGCAACTCTCTGTCGGACATGACCCATTTGTCAGTAGCACAATCAGTCCTATGCATATTATTTTAGATTGCC
Organism: Carterocephalus palaemon; assembly: GCA_944567765.1. Taxonomy (NCBI): domain Eukaryota; kingdom Metazoa; phylum Arthropoda; class Insecta; order Lepidoptera; family Hesperiidae; genus Carterocephalus; species Carterocephalus palaemon. The sequence goes on along the minus strand of OX155643.1, from coordinate 2,350,982 downwards.
GTTGATGGCGTCAACCATGGCGCCTGGGCGTCGCCCCGTCGCCCTCGGCACTTTGGTTTGTGTGTGCTACAAGTTATAGTATACCGGACTTGATATCAATATATCTAATAGTTAATGACTATGCCGATGGCATAACTTCTGTACAAATTACTTAAAAACTCATACTAGGTACTTAAGTATAGATAATAACATGTTATTTAAATTCATGAAATGTCATCACGATGTTTACTGCAGTATTCTTTTTCGATCACATTATGCAACCTCTATGGATTTAAAAATGTTTTCGTCTATTGTTGTGATTTTCCTTTGACAATTTATAAGTTTCTTTTTCTATTTTATAAAGTTGTATTTAGGGTTAGGTACCACTTCATATACTTACGAGTGCGTTTAAAAACAGTCAGTATGTATTTAAAAAAATAATCTTTGATCTTAAACTAGTTTGAAATATTTTTAGGCCTTTTAAAAGGTACCTACGAAAGGAACACCCTAATTAGACTACTTTAGACATACACCTAGCTATGCTATGTTCTGTGTCTATGACATTTAGTCGGCGGCTGACATTTAGAACACCCAGTGTCAAGTGCTATGCTAATGGTCCCTGAGAATAGGCCTGCTCTTGCGCAACTACTAGTCTCCGATTTTATGTTTTAATACTTTGTAATTAAGAATAAGTGTTGGGGTGAGTTGAACTGGCAGTTAAAAATCATTAAACATCATAAAGTGGGAGATATTGTTTTTTTTTGTTTATTTAAACGCGCTAATCTCTGGAAGTACCAGTCCAATTTTAAAAATTCTCATTGTACTAGATAGGTACATTCATGAGGAAAAGTTTATATTTATAAACCGGAACTAAATGGTGAAAAACTGAACTTAGTTAGCTCGACTGTTTTCCTTGGAATCACCATTGATGCGAAGTTGCAGTGGGGACCCCATATCTGTCGACTGGCGGATAGACTAAGTTCTGCAGCTTACGCGGTTAAAAGGATACGCTGTTTGGCGGATGTCGATACCGCTAGATTGGTATATTTTAGTTACTTTCACAGTGTAATGTCCTATGGCATTTTACTCTGGGGTAATGCAGCTGATACTAATATTATTTTTATTTTGCAGAAGAGGGCTATCCGTTATATATACAAAATGAAAAGTAGAGACTCCCTTAGAGAAAAATTTAAGGAAATAAACATCTTAACCCTTGCATCGCAGTACATCTATGAGAATATTATGTATATTCGTAAAAATAGGCATCAGTTTGTAAGTCGTAGTGACCTAAATGCCTTACGCAATGTAACACTAAGGAACGGCCACAAATTAGCGTTTCCTAAATGCCGGCTTAGTAAGAAAAGTCGTTCCTTCATAGGAATGTCTATTCTAATATTCAATAAAGTCCCGGCTGCGGTTCAGTCTCTGCCTTTACAAAGGTTTAAAAAAACCATCAAACAAACATTATGTCGAAAAGCTTATTATAATATTCAGGAGTATTTGGATGATATAAAGGCATGGGACTGAATTAAACTCTGACAGGCTATCACTATGCTTCTGTATTAATTATACTAAAAATTGTAAGCAGGTGGCATATGGGGTGATTCTTGGCATACACGATTGGCTGTCTCGTGTCTGACTTAATCATGTCATGGTCATACTGTGCATTTTTCTGTAAAAATTAATTTGAATTTTAAAAGAGTACCGAGAGTTTTTTCCTCCGGCTTTTTTCTCTCTCGGCCTACACTAGGGCATAGGATAAGAATATTGTAAATTCTTCCTAAAGCCGATGACCATATAGATAGTCTATCGTGACTTAGAGCTTAGCTTAGTGGTAGGTAATTATTGTAAATTTATCTTAAGGCAAGTTAGACACCTGTGTAGGATTAGCTATTCATTCAATAATCAATAGCTAATCCTTTGCCTTATATAGATCAGTTAGTAGTTTAAGTAGTTTTTAGTTAGGTACCTAGACTTTCGTTAAGCGTGTCTAATCACCTCATAGCGAAATAAATTATTTGACTTTGACTTTGACTTTATAACTAGAATTAGGCTTAACTTCTCAGCTTGCCCTAAATATTGATATTTGTTAGGAAACTCGGAAGGGCAAGCGCTCCTAAAAATCCATAAATCGCGTGCGCCGTCTTACTGCTTCATCATAGGTTATTACAATGTTCCAAAAAAATCCATCCATCCATCCATCCATCAGTCTTTAAAAGTCCACAGCTGGACATAGGCCTCCCTTAATCGGTGCTACATCACATGCTAATCGGTACCACAAAAATATAGACACAAATTCAGATTCAGACTCTGCGACGTGAGCTACGGGAATCGTAACATGGAGCGGCCTATAGTTAAGTTTACTCCTGTGCAACTGCTGTACTTATCACTACCTATCACAGACCTACCACCACTATAGTGTTTATTAACGAAATAATACGAGTAATAATTTAACCCAGCCTGCTGCCGTACTGAAACTCAGATTGTAGCAATTCCTTATGAATGATGCAATCAATTTAGAACCATCAAGCGCCCATGAGCGTGCGGCAACATTTATTGACCTTTTCCGTGCTCTTGATAGCACGTTAACTCATCGGTCCCTGTTATTATCTCCCACTAATACTTTACTTGACTTAAGAGACTCGTGCCCTGCAGGGGCCGCTAGTGGGTTGCAGGCGTTGAAGCCAATCAAGTCAGCCTAAGTCAGCATATACATCGTGTTTTATTCTAAGCCCATTTTAACTAAAAAGTGTACGTATGAAAGAGGAAAGTTGTAATGCATGTCTGTTCTCACTTCCATAATAAGTACAAAAAATGCAAATCTGTGAAGTGGCGAGCGACATGCCTCAACAAACGGGTTCAACGAGATAATTACCAAGTGATTGACGGAATGAGTAATGACAGCACAGTATAAGGCTCGAAAAGTGCGACAGAGAAAATCGACGCGACGTTATTATAATTATTAATTAAATGTAGGTATTTTAGTGTTAAGGTATGTTTCTGCATGACATATTTATGTTGTCTTCTATTTAAATTTTTCTTTGTTTACTTTTAGGTTATTTAAGTTGTAATTAATTATGGTACCAATGTAAATAGTTAGTTAGTTTTAGTTTAAATATAATTAAATTAACTGAAAATAACTAATATAAATTAACTAACTAATTACTTTGTAAGTGAAGATGTTCCCTATGTTGCAGCTCAGTAAATTTAACGCTAATTATGCACGTACAAATAATTATATGCCTTATAAATGAATAATATTATGGCCTGGTCATAATTCGAACCCACAGCTCGATAGTCATAAATGTCTTAAAAGCGCATCACTGACTGATGACTGTATTATGTTACAGGCATCGGTAGGGTTAGAAGAATGACTAGCGGTTAGCTGATGTTTTACACAACCCTAAATTTGAGATGGAGCTTGCAAGTTTTAATAAAAACTCTATAAGTAAATGTATAAAAAAACCTCCAACTGGAGATAATCAGACTTCTTATTCTTGACATCCTCAATATTACGGTAGGTTAAAACCGCCTTCATGATATTAAAAACCTGAAGGAAAATAAATAAGATCTTAAAAGTTAAGTTATTAAAAAGTTAATCTTAGTAAGCTCTTAATCATCCTTACCTCATTAATTTGCTGGTTTCCTGTTTTATCATATACTTAATTTGATTTATACAACAGCTACATATGTACAGCTCTATATGTACATATTTTATAAATAAGTTTTGCAAATTCTATGCTAAACTCAGGTATAGAATAGTAAGTAAATATCTCTTTAAATAGATCTCTGTAAGATTTTAGATTAGTCTGTTGCCGTCGACAAGTTATGCTCCGTGTAATTGAGTTAATTAATTTGAAGTTAGATTGCGATCTACACAATGATGGTTGCATCCACCTTGAAACTTGTGGCATTACTAACAGGTGTTTGTGTGTTGCCAACAGAATAATACTCATATAATAAATAATGCATTTTTCTTATGTTTCTTTTTCTTTTTAATCGTGCTATATTTCACTATTTTCAGCACTTATACGTATATAAATATAACTATCATTGAACCTATTACTATTGTACAAGACAACACCTATATGTTTCGTGTACACCACATCTTAATCTTCATATAATTATATTTCTTGTGTACTTGTGTATGACAGTGAACTCTTCCTAAACGGCTGGATAGAAGTTGATGAAATTGTGTGTGTATTTTCAAGGGGATTCGAGAATGGCTTAGATTCACAATTTAGTCCACTGGAAAATGATTTTTAAACACTAAGTATTTTAGTATTTTTATTTTTAATCGTCATTTGAGGTGAAGCGTAGCGTCACTTTGACATTTCATATGGCAGAACAACGTTTGCGGGGTCAGCTAGTATGAAATAATTTTGTATATTAATAATTAATCAATATAAATAAATATATCCGTCAGGTTGGTCACAACGGATTTTGCTAATTATTGAACATGGTGTATCTTAATGTAAACCCCTCAGGTTATCGCGTACGAGTTGTATCAGACATACTAACGGTGAGAAAGACTGTATTCTCTACTAATCTTTCACCACTTTTGTAGGTGGATCTGGAAAAGATAATATAATGTTGAAAGGTCGCTAATAGTTGGAAGGGTGGTTCTGAAGTTGTAGAGACAAGGTTACAGAGCTACCGCAAATTTGTTGTATCCTGATCAATTCCTGTTTCGTTCCTCTATCTGGTAAACACACCGTGAAGGAAACATGACAGGAAATACCACATTCCTCAAGTATGCAATAGTAATAAGTTTACGTCATCCGTTCAATTTCAACCATGTGCGATGGCCTTAAGTTAACGAGTTTTGAAAGGCATTTGTCTCACTACCGAGGAGTAAACTTAGCTTTTAAACATACATACACTTTTTGGTTTATTACATAGAACGATCGTTTAAACCAATGAAATGCTTTTACTTTTACACAGTTGCAGTAAGAATTCATTTCAAATTTGCAAAATACGTTACATACATAATTCATGAACATACACACAAAAAAAGTGAAATACGTGTAGGTATATACCTACTAGATTTTCAATATGATTTATATAAAAGGAAATAACGTTAGTTATACACACTTTTTATTGTTCTCAAATTTGGACTGGCAGCACCCTAAAATGTGGTTTCTAATACAATTCAGCGTTTTTGAATTTTCAACCTACAAAGGGTTAATTTTTTTTTATTATTGGGAGAAGATTGTCCAAGCATAATGTGAGAACAATTTATTCGGGTCAACGTGAAGGGTTGAGCTGAAATTAGGAAGGTTTTCACTGTGTAGAGTTTATCCAGTAATGTTCATGAGGAGAATAGCTAGCAAAAATAAACTAAGCTGCCGCGATGTTTAACGCCATGCACACGAGCGAAGCTGCGGGCATCTACTAGTTGCAATTAAATTGAAGGTAGCTAGGTAATATTCGGTAAAGTGAAATGTTTACATCAGTAGAGTTTGAATGAAATCTTAATAAAAAATGAATTGATGATGTTCATTTACATAATAATTTAATTTTATAAAACTTTATTGACACCTCTAACGAGACATAAAATACGGTTAAAAAAAGTAATTAGTATAATGAGCGGACTTAATACTTTATTCCAATATAATATTAACTAATTAATGTTTATTTTTTTATTCTAACGCGTGTATCTCATCGAAACACCTATATCATAATTGCAAATCTAGCGTTCATTAACCGTTTGCAAGATTTCCAGTTTATTCACATCACATTATTCATAATATTAACGCATCGATTATATAACCAAATCGATTGCTAATCGACGCGGGCAGCCGCCGCAATCGATTCGATGCACGCGACTGTCATTGACAATGTAATCGAGTAACGAGATCAAGATCACGGCCAAGTGGAACGCAATTGCTCAGAGCAGGTTATAAGCTGAAGCGATTTTAATTAAAATTATATGTTACTGATAAAAATGCTCTGAGTATGCGTTTATTATTTCAGAGGAATACTATGAACATTTCAAAGTTTTTAATTAGATAAAATTGGATTATTTAATAACTTTTGTGAATTTAGAAATGTTGAAATTAAGAATAAGAATAACAATAACAATAGGAATTTATTTATATGCCACACAACAATTAAAAAACACAAAAAAAACAGGTGATAATAGTAAAAAAAGAAACGATAACTCGCTGCATGGCAAAAAGGGAAAGCAATCAGCCAAATTCTCATCACCTCATTTTCAGTACAACCTGTGGTACTACCCCGAGTTGTCGAATTAGAAATAGAAATATTTTTATTGTAATATTTTGCAATGCAGTTGTATTAATAATTTAATTTAGGTAGGGTTTATTAATAATTGTTTAGTATAATTTCTAAGTTCAATATTTTGTGAAAGTCGTTGGACACAGACTCTCATGTAAACATTAGTAATTTTAACATGAATATCGCTCATCCCTTGCACCAACTTCCTTCAACCACACTATCCATCATACAGTAGCCAACATGAGAGGCAGCGGAGAAAGTGAATTCCATGCAAATAGCGTCTTTATTTACTTTTTCTAAAGGGACGGGCCAACACAAGTGGCCTGGGTTCTGTCAACACTCTGTAAATTGTAAAACCGATGAGTGCTGTGATCGATTGATGTGTCAACTAACTGCGATAGGCAGATTCACTACTAACTTGTGTATTGAAATCTAATTAAGATTCACTAGGTAGAACATACTGGTCTAGGTGTTAAATTTAATATATAGTAGGTATATGCTAATTTTTATATTATTATTTTTCATACAACTTTACATCATAGCTTTCCGTCAATACCTGCTTATATTATAATCCCGTTATGGAAACGTTAATGAATTTATTAATAAATAATGGCATTTTGTCGAACTGAATTGTGTTTTATTTACCATTTGCCCACCTATTTTTTAAAGTTTTTTTTCACATTAAATCAATTTATTTTACAACAAATACAATCAAAAATAAAATTCATATAAACATGCGGGAAGAAAAGACGAATTTCCATCTGAAATACGTCATTGTGTTGTTTTATTAGTGATGGGACAGTGACAATAGTGATGTTTATATAGGTAAGAAAAGTTTGCTTGTTCTCGTAGAAGCAAGCAAACTTTTCTTAAAACTCTTATTAAGCGTGGGGTTAATACTTAATATTAATTTGGAGTTTTGGAGGTTTTTACAGTTCCAGACATAAATTTAAATGAAAATAATAATAATGTTGAATCTCATAAATCACTGTAATAATGCCCGATACGGTAGCCCATTAGTCGAGCTCTACAAAATTAATTGCTGTCTAAATCTGATCGCTTAATGTACGTTTTATTTTCGTTTCGGTGAACTATGAACATTCATTTCATAATTTACTATTTCACTTTAATACATGTGTTTGGCGACAGCTTAATAAGTTATTATTAATCCGGTTACGGTAGATACGATTATATCGTTCCGAAAATGCATTAAATTTTCGTATAACGTCAGTAAATATTCACAAATAGCACAAAGGTAGGTACTGCAGTTTACCAATTGTTATCATTAACTAACTACCGTAGGCCAGTTTCATATCTAAGTTTTATTGATTCGTTTTGGACCTATACACATAGGTATATATTCTGTAACACCACTTATAAATAAAAACGCTAGTGATGTTCTACAATAGACAATATTGATTTATTTTTACTGGTCATCCATTTTACACGTTTTTATGTCGTTTTAGTAGTAACGTTGGACGAAAATAATTTTTTACACACTCTTAGACACGCAAGTGTATTCGGGTGCCAAATGGGTTGTAAAGTAATAAATAATTGCATACCATTATTCGTATCGGCGACAGCCCAGCGGCTATCGAACTCGCCTCTCACTCGAGCGGTCCGGGTTCAAACCCCAGTGGCACGCACCAATGACTTTTCTAAGTTATGTGCGTTTTAAGAAATAAAATGTCACTTGCTATAACGGTGAAGGACACATCGTGAGGAAACCTGCATGCCTGAGAGTTCATCATAACGTTCTCGAAGGTATGTGAAGTCTGCCAATCCGCACTTGGCCAACGTGGTGGACTAAGGCCTAATCCCTCCCATTCTGAGAGGAGACCCGTGCCCAACAGTGGGACGTCTATGGGTCGCAGCGATTCGTATCGGCTAGAATCGAAGCGCGTGAGTGCACTCGTTCGCGCCAATGCCGCAATGCCGATCTTTCGGCAACACTGGCACGCTGCTTGTCATTTCTTGGAACACGTTTGGCGTAGGCCATGAAAATACGCCGAAAATAATTTGGGGTAATAATAATAATTCTTATTAGATTTACGCGTAGCTATTGCCGCTCGAAATGAAATATGCATTTTCATAATAAGTGGCATTGCTCTCTGTCAACATCAGCGCAAATTGACAAAATTAAATTTTATGTTCTTGGACCTTTTTCATTGATTTTGACGTTGTCCTGGTTGATTTTTTTTAAACGTGTGACTTAAAATCATTTATAAAATTTAACACTTTCGAATACCCAAGTATTTTAATAGTTCAAAAGTACTGCGTGCCCGAACTATGATTGAATAATTACTTTAAGAAACAACGGATGACACTGTGTGCAAAAAAAATGTTTTAGCAAAACAGATTTAATGATGCTCGCTGACGCCTTTGCTTGGCGCGCCCACCGTTCGATTTGTGTGCCACTTGTTTTTAATAATTATTTAACCAGATGACTTCGAGATCGTTACATTATTATAGGTACTAAAAGCAGAAATGTTGGATATTCTCTAAAGTATGAAGGTATGTGTAGGAAGTCGGCTCTCATTTCTACCGAATCCGAATAAATTTTAGTATAGCAGAGCATAGGTACTGATAATTTATATTAGTAGAATCTAGTCTTAGTTCCAAGTTAACAGTACTAATTCTAGTGATTTGCGCCGGTACAATAGTAGTCTCAATGTATCATCAGACAGACATTCACCCGCTAATTCGATCCAGTAGCCGACTAGCTTTCTTCGAATCGGTCTTTGAAGCGACGCAAAACGACCAACCGTGATATACGAGAGGCATTGTCGGCGTCCCAAAAGAAACAAGATATTCGATCGAGGTGTTAGCGATATATTGGAAACGAATGGTTATTTATAGTAGCGAACAATTATCGACCACACGAATAGGTGGCTCATTGTGATTGAATTTAAACAGGGATAAATAAAACACGTGGTAATAAAACTAAGGAGCTGCTACTGGTTCAAGTAGAGCTCAATTACTTACAGAAATAGCAATGAGTTCAAAGTAGAGGATCCATCTGTAGACAGTAAAAGGAACAATCTGAGTTTCGTTTAGTGGGTTGTGGTTACTTTATATAAATACATAAGAGATGGGTAAATAAACACGTCATATTATGAGAAAACAGAAGGGTGGATGGAAACGCAAGACTCAAGTTAAACAATATCTTGAAAATAGGATTGAAGATTATCCATCAGCTTGAAGCATCATGATCTTATTTCTAAAAGTAAGAAACAAGATCATGATGCCGTCATGACAGTTACTTAAATGAAAGAACGTTTACGTATAGCCACAGTATAGCGTATCATTCTATTACCGTGGTATAGCGGAGGGAAATTATGTAGTTAAATCACGTAGGTATATGTATATTTGTTGTAAAACAGAACAATTTAATTTTTCTTCTACGAGAGAGAAGGCCACTTGCACCCACGCACCGGCCTGACAGCTCGCCAATCTGTTTCGCGTTACACGATATCCGATACGAATCGCAGCGTAACATTTTTCCACTCACATTGTTTATTTTGCAAGATGACTTCGGTCAGAATTGTCAGCGCCCTACATGCAGCTTCGCGTGTTTGCCGACCTCTAGGCCGTTCTCGTTGGCACGTCTAGGTATTAAACTAGACGAAACGTCTGCGGCCTGGTTTGGGAAGCGTCAGTGCCTTAATTGAAAATTCCGGCCAAGTGTGAGTCGGGCTCGAGCACGAAGGGTTCAACGGCAAAAAAATCATGTCTGTGTCGGTGTTGCACTAGACCCCCTTTAATTTTAATTTTTTTCCTTTTTTTTAGTATTCTGTGTCTGTACTAGCCTTACCCTTAAATTTTTATTTTTTCTGTTTTTTAGAATTGGTTGTTATAGTTGCAACAGAAATACATCATCTGTGAAAATTTCAACTGTCTATCTACCACGGTTCATTAGATACAGTCTGGTGACTCCTTTTAACCTCCTCAACTCCTCATATTGTGCATTAGTTATATTTGTAATCTTACATCTTTGTCTTGCGACTTTCTACGAATCCATAATTGTAAATGCATTGTTTGGTAACCGATTAATAAAATAAATTCGGGTTGTCTTCATCAATTGCGGTAACAATTGCACCGACGACGGCGATGTCCTTAATGAGGCAATCCGCATATCTGACAATCTTTATTTCTTGAAATAACTATTGACTAACCGTATTGCTGTTTGTACTGACGATGCCCTTAATAAGTGAATATAACAGCTCAAACGGTCTGACATTTCAGCGTCTGTAGAGTATTTTAGTTATGTAAAATGATAATGACATTATTGCTATAATTTAGTAAGTATACCTAAGAATATTTAGCTCAAAGAGGCTGTCTAAAAATTTGCATGTAAAACGATTCCGAGAAAAAGGATTACTAGAATTACCATATCTCAAAACATTTCAGCAAACTGGTGACGAAACAATATCTATTCATATTTAAGTTGTTTGAAGAGGAGTCACTTTATTTCTAGCGTTCAATGAAATTTGAAAAATGTCTGTATTGAATTCAACGCACGTAGAAATTATGTACAGGCCCTTAACATCCTGATTATATCGATTTAAAGCCTATCCCCGTCCCTCATTGAAATGTCGTACATAGCATTCCGAATTCTCTGCTTCGAATTAGAATCAGTTACGTGGTTTTAACCCGTTATTAGACGTCAAATTTTTGGTATCTATTCTTGTACGTAACCAACATTTACCTTCAATGATGGGTTTAGCAATGTGGAAAGTTATAGACGGTGTCATGTTTGATTAAGTTTTAATGAACTGTAACCTTATTCAAATTCATGTGAAAGATGTTTGCAGAGTAGTGTCATTCTCGTAGTTTAAAACTGAATCTATCTTTACAAAGTAACTAACTAACTTAGCTTTGTCGCTATGTCTATGACCACTTTGAAAATTTTCTCCTTACCACTTCTAACTTCATAGTTGTTTCAAAAAATATAATAATATATACTCGCTGGTCTAGAGGTATCAAGCGCGGCTGCTAAGCGTTAGGTCCTGGGTTCGGTCCCCGGGTCGGGCAATTGGGTTTTTCTTTGAATGCCCGGTAGCGGTCTAGATTTGTGCCCGGGGTACGTCAATAGGCTCAAGAGTGGGTGCGAGACACCTCTGCCTATCCCTTCGGGAAAATACAGGCGTTAAATATTATATTTATTTTATAAAGCTATTTAATCTATACTAATATTATAAAGCTGAAGAGTTTGTTTGTTTGTCTGTTTGTTTGTTTGAACGCGCTAATCTCAGGAACTACTGGATCGAATTGAAAAATTCTTTTTGTGTTGAATAGACCATTTATCGAGGAAGGCTTTAGGCTATATAACATCACGCTGCAACTATTAGGAGCGAAGAAATAATGGAAAATGTAAAAAAAACGGGGAAAATTATTCTTCCTTGAGGGCTTCCGTTGCGTGCGCTGCGAAAACGGTTCAAGATACCAAAAATATATGTATGAAAGAATTATTCCTGATGAAATTATCTATATGGCAAAACAACGTTTGCTGGGTCAGCTAGTTTATTATAATTGAGGAGAAGCTTATGTACAGCAGTGGACCAGAAAAGGCTATGGATTTTATAAGAAGAATAATTACGCGCAAGATTAAAATACTTAGAAGTCAGTAATTATAGCAATTATTGTTGTTTCATAAGCGGTCACGACCAGCTACAAAGCTTCTTATAATTTGATTGAGAAACACAATCGCTTAGTTAGACCGTCATTACAACCACTAGCTCTGCCACTAGCTACAACTACTTTTACGGGCTCGTTGGCGCAATCGGTAGTGTCCCTGCCTGTTACGTCGTGGGTTCGAATCCCACTCAGGACAAACATTCGTGTGACAAACACTTGTGTTTGTTCTGTGTCTGGATGTTAATATTTATTTAAGTATGTATTAAAAATATATATGTATGTATATCAGTCTCTGACACTCATAGTCCAGCGCCTAATTTGGGGTCAGGTGGCCGTGTGTGAGAATGTTCATCATCATCATCATCACAACCCTTTCTTTGTCCCACTTTTTGGCACGGGTAAGGAGTCCATGATGTTTATTTATTATTTAACTAGCAACGAGCATGAAAGCTTATCAACACTTCATACATCAAAACGTCAGCAAATTTGACGTCATCGCTCCCGAACCCGGATTTCGTGATCCAGTTGGTAACTATGAATCAGATCAACAATTGAATGAATAAAACATAACACGTATTCTTATTCCAGCTCACACGGTCGCTGTGGGAAGTATGTGGGAAGTATTCTCTAGAGGCGACCATCTTAGTCCAGGGTAGCAACACATCTGTGACTGACTTAGAACGAGACTCCTACTAACAATTACTAACTGGCCTATTACTAACACCAATTAACAGGACTAACTATCACTAACAGTCCCCAGTCCTCCTACTGACGTACCGACTAACTAATGTTCTAATTAACTCTCTCAACTAATTGGACTAACCATCCCAGACATAAACTGAGTCTTGTTCAAAGTCAGTCACAGTTGTCATGGGCGGCAGCGGATGGGTGGTGCAGCAAGCTCGTTCATTTTATCAGATACCGCCAACTTCCAATGTTCCAAGTAGGATTTAGTGGTCGCAAATGGAACATTTAGTTGACATTAGAATCTTATAAAAAGTACAGATTAAGTGTGCCTCTTTCAGAGCGCATATAAACTTTTTTACACTTCGTGTATCATGGTAGCGTCCATAGCTCAATGGCTCGCGTCGATTCAATGTGATCGAAAGAGTTAGCAACGACGAGCGCGGCCGGTTTGTGGATGGGTGACCGCTAGTAGAAAAATTTCATGGACGCTACCGTGCTTCGGAGGGCATGTAAAGCCGTCGGTCCTGGTTGTTTTCAATGCCGGAAACAGTCGTTAAGCCTTGTCGAAGACCTTCGGGTGGCTTGAGAACATTCGACACTGGGTTGTCCACTAACCCCTCCATATAATATATATATATAAGATCATACTCCAACAATCCGCATTGGAGCAGCGTGGTGGAGTATGCTCTAGACCTCCCGCAGCGGTATGGGGGAGTCCCGTGCCCAGCAGTGGGACGTCTATAGGTCGCAGCGTATCATGGTAAAACGCGCTTACAAGCTGTATACGTATTACCTGGGAAGCATATATATGTAGGTTTTTCTTAAATGGCAGTCTCTTGTAATGCCAAACAAACCAACACCAACGGTTAAATATGCGAACTTTTAAGACAAATAAAAAAAAAGCGCTGTATGCAATTCTTGTTCAAATATTCGCTGAAAAAAATTTCGACACAAATCTCTGATACTTAATCTATATACGAGTAATTAATATAGCTCTGAGCAAAGTCTATCATCCACTGAATATGAAAGTTTATCATCCACTATTCACATCCATTTACGATTGTAAAAGAGGAATTCTGCAAATAGCAATACAATACAAATACAATTAGCAATCGAACAATTTTTGCTCATCGTTGGATTAACGATTAGCAAAAATCAATATTTTCATGCTTTAAAGCTATAATATCTGTAGAAGATTTATAATCAGCTCTGTGGTATTGTGACTATCGGTAAATTATGGTTGAATGAGTCACCACTTGACCGTGGTTCGGCCGGTTAATATTAGACTGGTCGGTGCAGCCCCGGTTCGGTTACCGATACGTGCATTGATGTTGCGTTGACGTAATTCTTATTAAAATATACATACACCTAGGAATTTTGGTATAGGGTAGAACCACATATGCTGTTCAGTAATTTATATAAAAAAATCACAGTAAGTTGACGAACAACACAATCAATTGAACATGCGATATTGTTTATGCTTGTAGACTTTTTAATGTTCAAGATAACATTGAACTTATTACATTCTCTAATTCTTTAGAAAACGTAATAAGTATCCTTTAAAAATGTTAAGCGAGAAGCAAAAAGAACCTATTATTTAACACAGTTCGAGTAATTTTTACTGCACTGGAGTATTAAATTATTTTATCTGTGGTAAATATACACTTGTGTAGCTTTACAGGATAGACTGTTTGTATGTCTAATTCTCATCGCCATATGCGATTGCGAACAATAAAAGTTTATAATTTAATTACCAATAATGGTTAAGGAATAGTCCCAAGGACGATCTAATAACGGTCAATCATCTGAAGTCTACGCCGGTATTGGAGGCACTTGACCTCTTAAACGAAAATAATCTCCAATTAATTTTAGAGACAAACCATTCCCGGCAAGTAAAGTGAAGTAATACTGAAACAACCGAAGAATAAGCGAGAAAGATACATAAGTTTAACGCAAAGTGAGATGGACATAATATATGTGATACTTTTATGATGTTTTGATTCGATGATGGCGTTTGATGTGTTAATAGGCCGTGTGTTTAAATTGGTGTAACCCGTTTTGTTTTTTGTGGGCTTGGACTATTAAAATGTTATGCTTTAATTAGCTTCAATCTTTGTTTGGATTACAGGTTATTTTGGATAACTTATGTCTATAGTCAAAACTCTTTTTCATACCATGAAATTATTATTCATAATAAGACGAAACTTCGCTGCTACATGAAAGAAGATTATACTGATGATAATTTTGGTTGCGAACTTTTAGGTACCTATGTCAAGTTGTAATCTGTTATTTTTAAGATTGGCACAACAGCAACACCAATAACTTCGTCCAGTGCAGGAGCTTAGCTTAGCTTATATTACAGGGCAGTTGCAGTGTGGTACCATGTACCATTTCTGTGGTGTACTACTAATTGTTTTTAAGCAATTGTGTCCAGGTTGGAAAAGCGTGATTTCCGTTTCTCTCTTAAAAGTAAATTCTTTAAGTATTGACCTCAGAACATACTGAAATTGGGCTCAATACCCTCTGCGCTTAGACCTGTGCCCAATAGTCAATATGATGGATAGAAAATTAAGATACAAATTAACACCATCACCACCTCATGTAGACTAAAAAATAAAAAATCGTCTAAGGTAGATAGATATTCTTTAGCATAATATCACAGCGCACTTTTTTTTATGAATATAGGATAGCAAAGGAGCTTGCAGCACCACGCGTTCGCTGCATGAACAAAGAAAATAAAAGTTCATTTAGCGTTTAGCGATACAATTATCCAAAAATGCAACGCCTACAATACAAATGGCATGTAATCTGTCGGCGACCGGCGCGGGCGCATCGGTGCATCACGATAGTAATTCACGTGCATAATTGATTGATGATTTATGCACTGAGCATACCAACATGCAGTGCGGCGGTATTACCATGGTAATGGGGTAGCCGTGCCTGTCATGATGTATTCGATCCTAGATACCTAGACTTTCGTTAAACGTGTCTAATCACCTCATAGCGAAATAAATTATTTGACTTTGACTTTGACTCAGTATGCGTTGAACGGTGTATGTTCGTACCCAAAGACGTCCCACTGTTGGGCACGGGTCTCCCCCATAGATACAGCTTCGGGAGGTCTAGAGCATACTCCACCATGCTGTTCCAACGCTGATTGGTGGACGGGTTAGTGGCCAACCTAGTGTCGAATGTTCTCAAGTCACCCAAACCAACGGGGTCAACCGGGACTCCGAAGTACGGTAGCTTCCATACAAGTTTTGCCACTAGCGGTCACCCATCTACAAACCGACCGCGCCTGGTTGCTTAACTATTTCGATTACATTGATTCGACGCGAGCCATTGGGCTATGGACGCTTATATACTTCGCATAGTAATAACTTAATTATTATGCACAATTTTGTTTATATAAAAAACAGGGCATGACCTGATTAAATTCATTTCTGCTGGAAACGGGGAGTTAATGGATGAAGTGATCCGAAGATCAGGCTCAGTGTTGTGCCTTGGAAGGGCAGTGGAGACCCACGTCCAGCAGTAGACTAATGGGGGCTGAAGAGAGAGATAGGTAGAACTACTGCTGATACTAACAGTATCTAGTTTTCTTATTCGAACAACCGAATAAAGTAAAATGTAATATTAAGAAATCGAGAATAATGTGATTTTGATTTTAAGTAAATATCTTGGACATTCTCACACACGACCAGCTGATCCCAATGTAGGCGCGAGCAATATGGGTGTCAGAGACTGATATACATACATAGATATTTTTAAATACATACTTAAATAGATAATATTAACATCCAGACAGAACAATTACAAGTGTTCGTCACACGAATATTTGTCCTGAGTGGGATTCGAACCCACCACCCCTGGCGCAACAGACAGGGTCACTACCGATTGCGCCAACGAGCCATTAAGTTTATAGACTTTTCGTTCTTGACCTTAGCTATATTCAATTTTATTAAGAGGTTCTAATTGAATAGAGTTCTCTGAAACCTAGTAGCTCAGCCTAGCACTGCAGTAACAACTCATATATTACTTTTCGAAGTATCACACTGTAAAATATTCTCAGTATTATTTGAGATTGTGTCACTCGACGTGCCACGACACCAATGAGTCAGTGAGAAGTAGTGAGAACGCATTCAGAATTTGTTACAATTTTCTTACACTGCATTATGTGACATCATTTAAGAAAATAGAAGAGTAAATATTAATTAAGGTACAAACATGAGTAATTCTGATGATATCAGTTAAATCCTTCTTATTATTACATTGTCGAGGATGTTGTAAGCACGTCTGTAATTAGCACGTGACATCTAGTTTATTTAGCATTTAATGAATATAACAAAGTATATAAAATAGGTGTGACAAGTGGATAATTTTCGTATAAATTTACTGTAGTAAGAGTACTGCACGAGTGTGTGAGCACCTCAAAACCATGACTTCACTGTGGCTTAGAGTACAGCATGGGTATAGGAAGTGTAAATATAGGTTAGATAGGTAGGATAGATCGGTCGGTATAAGAAGTGAAAATATAGGTAGATAATCTATACTAATATTATAAAGAGGAAACATTTGTATCTAATGTTTTCACACTTAAACTACTGGACCGATTTCAAAAATTCTTTCACCATTAGAAAGCTGCATCTTCACCTAGTGACATTGGCTATAATATAATATTACTAGGTGTAAACGAAACTATTGTTATCTTTAGTTCCATGCGAGCGAAGCTGCGGGTGTCTACTAGTAGATAGATAAAGATAGACATATATTACGCTGCCAAGGATTGGCAGACTTCACTTGCCTCTGAGATCATTATGGAGAACTCTGAGACATGCGGTTTCATCACGATGTTTCCTTCACCGTTACAGCAGGTGACATTTAATTTAGTAAATCGCACATAACCTAGGAAAGTTCGTTAGATCTCGAATACCCACGTCCAGCAGTAGACTAATGGGGGCTGAAGAGAGAGATAGGTAGAACTACTGCTGATACTAACAGTATCTAGTTTTCTTATTCGAACAACCGAATAAAGTAAAATGTAATATTAAGAAATCGAGAATAATGTGATTTTGATTTTAAGTAAATATCTTGGACATTCTCACACACGACCAGCTGATCCCAATGTAGGCGCGAGCAATATGGGTGTCAGAGACTGATATACATACATAGATATTTTTAAATACATACTTAAATAGATAATATTAACATCCAGACAGAACAATTACAAGTGTTCGTCACACGAATATTTGTCCTGAGTGGGATTCGAACCCACCACCCCTGGCGCAACAGACAGGGTCACTACCGATTGCGCCAACGAGCCATTAAGTTTATAGACTTTTCGTTCTTGACCTTAGCTATATTCAATTTTATTAAGAGGTTCTAATTGAATAGAGTTCTCTGAAACCTAGTAGCTCAGCCTAGCACTGCAGTAACAACTCATATATTACTTTTCGAAGTATCACACTGTAAAATATTCTCAGTATTATTTGAGATTGTGTCACTCGACGTGCCACGACACCAATGAGTCAGTGAGAAGTAGTGAGAACGCATTCAGAATTTGTTACAATTTTCTTACACTGCATTATGTGACATCATTTAAGAAAATAGAAGAGTAAATATTAATTAAGGTACAAACATGAGTAATTCTGATGATATCAGTTAAATCCTTCTTATTATTACATTGTCGAGGATGTTGTAAGCACGTCTGTAATTAGCACGTGACATCTAGTTTATTTAGCATTTAATGAATATAACAAAGTATATAAAATAGGTGTGACAAGTGGATAATTTTCGTATAAATTTACTGTAGTAAGAGTACTGCACGAGTGTGTGAGCACCTCAAAACCATGACTTCACTGTGGCTTAGAGTACAGCATGGGTATAGGAAGTGTAAATATAGGTTAGATAGGTAGGATAGATCGGTCGGTATAAGAAGTGAAAATATAGGTAGATAATCTATACTAATATTATAAAGAGGAAACATTTGTATCTAATGTTTTCACACTTAAACTACTGGACCGATTTCAAAAATTCTTTCACCATTAGAAAGCTGCATCTTCACCTAGTGACATTGGCTATAATATAATATTACTAGGTGTAAACGAAACTATTGTTATCTTTAGTTCCATGCGAGCGAAGCTGCGGGTGTCTACTAGTAGATAGATAAAGATAGACATATATTACGCTGCCAAGGATTGGCAGACTTCACTTGCCTCTGAGATCATTATGGAGAACTCTGAGACATGCGGTTTCATCACGATGTTTCCTTCACCGTTACAGCAGGTGACATTTAATTTAGTAAATCGCACATAACCTAGGAAAGTTCGTTAGATCTCGAATATTCTCAGGACACCCGAAGGTCTTCGACGGATTAACGACTGTTTCCACCGGACTCACGTTTCATCCGGACTCACGGCTCAACGTGCTCTCCGAAGTACGGTAGCGCCCATGAAAGTACTCGGAACATATTCGTGGAAATGGTGAGTGAACTCTCCACGAATCTCAATGTACTGTATAACTCTAGAATGTAGTACAATGTCCCACGGTATCGGCAGAGGCACGTGTCTTGAGGGCTCGATGACATCAACGGTCAGCGAGAATTGATCCCAATCGCCTTGCAGCGCCACCAGCTACGCTAACGTACCAATAAAAGATGATTAGGTCGAAGCGTTAATGGGGGCTCGTGTCAATCATAGCTAATCAGCGTTGTACCGATTACCGATACACCCGGAGCTGTGTAATCAAAATTCGAATTTCTATAATTGCATTGTTTTAATAAGTAATGCAGCATTTGTCTTCTTAAATTTAAAATATGGTTAAAGCCTGTATGAAAAGAAAATAAGCTGTGTCAATAATATAGTTGCGCGTTTAGTTTGAGATAAGAATTAGAATTGAGATTAGATCGAAATGAAAATTTCGTCCAATAAATAAATACTAAAATTCTTATATTTTGTATCGGTTATGTGGTATACTATTTAACTGTGACCTATTATGCCCACTGCTAGGCACGGGTCTTCCTCACAGACACAGCTGCGAGAGGTCTAGTCTCCCTAGACTAGACCTCCTAGATAATATATACCTAGATACTCCACCACGCTGCTCCAATGCGGATTGGTGGAGGGGTTAACCAACCCAGAGTCGAATGTTCTCAACTCAAGAAATCACTTAGTTTGCTTGACTCACTTAGCCTTGTCTCGCATAACAGTATTTTCGTGTAGCACGTAAAATTACATTTGCAAATTAACTTCACAGACAAAACAGCAGTTTATACTTTGAACACATCGACTCTATGATAGACAGATAATAATAGGTTCCGGAACAGCTCTTACATCTACAGATAATAAAGCTACGACCGCCGAGACTAACCGAAAATTATGGCTTTGGACGTAATGTTTTAATCATTATGTTACAATATTGCTTAACGTCTTTAACTGATCGATATTTAGGTAATTCATTGAAATTTCAAAGTTCAATGTTCCGTAATTTCAATTTGTTACTGTAATCTAACCTATCGGACTTGATGTAAAAGAAGCATGCAGCATCAGGGTCTGCAACACTTCTATACCTATAACCATAGATAGTGTGTAGTCCGTGCTATAACCAATAATTCGTAGGTAAGACCGTATAAGGTAAGACCAATAAGACCTTATGTATTTAAGATCAAATCATTCTGAGCTAGTATACTTCACATGATAAAAGGATTCCAAAAACGTTTACAATTTCGATAGTTTCAGAGTTTTTAACACTCATTGTGCGACTCAAGTTCAGAGTAACTCAACGTGCTATGGAGGGAGCTATGCTCGGTATTTCGCTACGTGACCGAATCAGGAATGATGAAATCCGTAAACGAACAAAGCTCACCGACATAACTCGCAAAGTTTGTACATTGAAGTGGCAATGGGCAGGCTCCGTCGTTCGAAGGACTGATAACCGGTGGTGATAAGTCCTCGAATCGAGACCACGGCTTGCCAAATGGAGACCACACCTTCGACAAAGTGGACAGACGACCTGAAGAAGACGGCGGGAAGTTTCAGAAGACACAGGTTCGGTCGGAGTGGTGTCGTTTAGAAGAGGCCTATGTGCTGCAGTGGACCTCAAAGGCTGATGGATGGATGGATTGTGTTACTATTTATTACTATTACGAGTAATACGACTATTTTGACATCGACCTGATTCCTGATGAGTAAAAGATTGTTATAATGTGCTTTTTTCAAATAATATAATTTATCAGCAGACGAGCAGCCTTGAAATACTTGCCAATATTGCAAATATAAAATTTAACTTCTTCAAATACAAGTGTTTATGGACAATGATGTGTTTCAGTGACCTTAACCTGACGAGGCGTCACAGGAGCGGCCTTGGAGGCTTTACGGCTAAGTGACACATGTTATAGACGAGCTTATGAATTGTGTTGTGTGTGAAGCATGACTAATTGCAGGGTAGTACTGCATGCATAATCCTTTGCCGTCAGCAAAGGAGAAATGACTAACCGTATGTGCGTATGGCACCATTACGTTTTCAAGAACCTATTAATTATTAAGTAAAATGACTCTCTGCCTACGCCCGTGTCAGCAGGCGGTCTGTCTCTTGTTCGTCACCATAGACGAATTAACTGAACATAGTGTTAATTCGTTAGGCTAAAATGAAAGAAATCAGAATAATTTACTTTGGTACTTAAATAATTCAGTTTATAGTGAAAATTGCGAGTTTGATAACGTCGATACAACCAAGGGACTGACCCAAGTAGGTAAAGATGGTAAACAGTTTATTACCAAGGGAAGTAATTTTAAACTCCCGTATCAAAGAACCAAATATTCGCATGCGAGTTGCGAGGAATGAAACATTTGAAATGGCGGCGTATCGCAGAACAATTCCGGAGCAATAAGTTTAATCTATTTATTGCAATTACTACCCAAGGCCGATTGCGCGTGAGTAACGCGCAGAAATAGCGAACACTCGTCTGCGAACTCGACGTTTCCATTTTTAAACATAACATAACATCACGCCTGTATCCAAGCAGGGGTGAAAGATGTATAAGTAGACGGACGTCTACTTTTTACTTTTAAGGATGGAGCTTAATGACCTTTGCAGGACACAAATCTGAACTTCGACCTACTACTGGGAATTTCAAATTAGAAACACTCAATAATACTTTGCCCGATCCGATGATTGAACCCAGGATCTCTAGCTTATCAGGTTAAAAGAAGATTTTCGATCGCATGTTTGTATGTAATATTCTGTTCTCCGTCGGTCTTGTATCAACTCGTTCAGCTGGATGTCAGGCACCCTAAACCTTTCTTCAGAGAGTGTCTAATTCATAGAACGATGGTATAGGTCCTAGGTCTACATACGGAACTTGTCTTGTCTACGGTGATGGAAAAGTGAGTAATATGGGCAACATAGGTACTCTTGGTTCTAATGAATGCTAGAATTTACGTGGATTAACAAACAAGTGAAAAACTTCAATATTTCTAATACATTATATGCATTTGAAATGATAAAATCTGTTGATGAATACTTCGTTACGTGAGCCTTCTAAGAACTAGGTATATGAAACGAGACTCTGTCACTGAGCTTGATAAACCAACTCTCTCGGGTTTATTTCTTGCCCGAGACGGCAGTTATTTGATCGATAAACGTTTGTACTCAACGCTTAGTAGCTTATTGTAGTTGTTAACGGTTTGTGTCCCGCAACACACGAATAAATTCTTCAATATAAAATTGTTAAATTATAGTGTAAGGGAATGTTAAAATAGGATTGTATTAAGTTGAATAGAAATACAAGACTTGCCTGTCATAAGATTATCCGAACCAAGTCTGAACTATGAATTACAACCATGGTACTGGCACTGCCTCACTAGGGCAGACTCGCTGAGTCTGCCTATTCCAGCTCAGTTGTCAAAAGTCCTCTCAATAAATACTCTGGAGAGCTGCACCGTCCAGTCTCTACGCGATCTCATCCATACACAACGGCCGCCAAAGGCTATCCTTTGGGATATATATATATCCCAATTTTAATTTAATTTCAGTTTAATCATATTTTCATTTCTTTTAAAGGGGTTTTCATTTCCTCGGATAAAAATAACGTCGAAATTCCTTGGTTTAAATTATACATAAACTGCTTAGGTCATGGAATTAACGGATAATTAATGGTTTAGTTTCTTCATTATTGTAAGTTTCGCACTAGTATGTGTGTCACTTAAAGGCAATTCTCTTTGCAATATGCAAACATAATTTGTTCACACATGGTAAACCGTGGTAAAACATTGTGGTTTTGCAACTCGGAAAATCCGAGGTAGGTACATACTTGTAAGTAACGGTGTCGTAGAATACAGATTGCATACGTTTTGCACATTAAGTAGGTTGTGAATTTTAAAACATAATACCATCTGCATTAGGGATGTTGCGAATATTCGCATCCGCATCCGCACATGCGGAACATCCGCATCGATTTTGACATCCTCATCTGCATCCGCATCCGTATAAATCGATGCGGAGCTGATGCGGATGCGGATGTTTAGCAGGTCGCGACAAGAAAGAAAGGGGAGGGCCCGGCGAGTGGCGCGTGTAGACCGCACGTGCTGCCAAGCGATAATTTTGTTTTGGACTTGGGTGAATCGCTATTGTTTTGTTGTGACAACTGACAAGATCTGACGCGCGCTTTTTTTTTTATTGTGGTGTAGTTGCATACATCTAAGTAACTGTATTGTTTACGTACGTATTTACGTAAGTATTGTACTACGTATTACGTTAAGTAAAGTGAGTGCTGCTTTTTAAATTCAAATTGACTTTTGTTAACGTCTTAGACAAGTAAACTATGCCACCACCTACGCAAAGTGAAATTTGGATCTATTTTAAACCTGTTGAAAATGACCGGGATAAATCTCAGTGTAAAATATGTAGTAAAACATATTCTCGAAAGGGTCGAACTACATCGTCGCTAAAAAATCATCTAAAATCAATGCAACCTGAAGAGCACTGTTTGAAAAAGTGAATAACGAAAAATAATTACAGAAAATAAAAACGGATGCCGGTAAGTTGTATTTTAATCAAAATTACCTAATTTATTTAGGTACTTACTTAGTTATACTTGTATTGTATATTATAGCATTGGATATTGTAGTAGTTTTGGGTAATTATATACGTATCTAAAAATAACGATATAATTTGGCTAAACGTAATTTCCCTAATATGGCCCGAGCCTACCAAGTCATAAAACTGAGTTTTGAATCTGAAATCTTAGATTTGTCATATAAACTGGAATTTAGTTAAAAGTGTAGCAGAAAGTTAAGTTTTTTTATACAGATCCGCATCCGCATCCGCGAATGTGAGCCTCTTAAAATCCGCATCCGCATCCGCATTCGCGGATGTGGAAAAAAGTGGATCCGCAACATCCCTAATCTGCATTACCAGATTTTCTGACTCACAGTCACTCTCCTATATATTACATAGATGTTCGAAATCTTTTTGAATTTTTGTTACATTAAAAATTAAATTCATTGAAATGTAACAACATTCTTTAACCGCAGCGCATTTTCGTTGATATCATTTTAAAAGTCTTTAATCTTTTAACGGATGCGGCCGCATCCGCATTCGCGGATGTGGAAAAAAGTGGATCCGCAACATCCCTAATCTGCATTACCAGATTTTCTGACTCACAGTCACTCTCCTATATATTACATAGATGTTCGAAATCTTTTTGAATTTTTGTTACATTAAAAATTAAATTCATTGAAATGTAACAACATTCTTTAACCGCAGCGCATTTTCGTTGATATCATTTTAAAAGTCTTTAATCTTTTAACACTATTCACTGTGTTAAAAGCTTAAAGACTTTTCTCATAGAAACTGGAAACGAAATTGCAACAATTCAAAATTTTTCCAACAAATAGGGTCATGTTTTACAAAGGAGTTCACTTCTCTTATTGGTCAAACAAGTATTGAAAGTGTTTGTGGTCAAATTAGTCAGTGGATAATCCACCCATAAACATGACAAGCATGTTTCACTGAACATAACAATATCTTCGAGACAACTGACTAATCCTGTCGGACCACAAATCAAAAGATTAACATGTCCTTTTGTTTGTAGCCAGAAGCTTAAACTAATATATTTATTGGGATATATTTGTGTAGAAAGTTATTGATTATTAAGTATAATATTTTGTTATTTTTATTTATTTGTCGTGAGTGTGGCAAATTATTTATTTTCTCATCTAAATTTTCTTAATTTAAATCCCATATTAATTCATAAAAAAAAAAAAACGAGACAGATATCAACAAATAAATACCTTTTAGGTACACGAACTACAAAACAAATCTAAGAAGATTGCAACTTATGTGGCTTATACGCTCAATATCTTCAGTGGACGAAAGACAAAATGACTAGATATAGAAATCATTGCTTAGAAGGTTGCACAATACATATTCAGAAGCGCGTGGCGTCTCTTTATTGACGGAATAATCTACTCTCATAATGATCATAATTTTGGTTTGAAATTGATACTGTGGTAGGGCGTTACTAAGCTACGCAATTAATGCTACGATAACGAATTCATAATGACGTAGCGTAGCGTTTTCTCAATAATCGTTTTTGCAATTCTATATTCATACTAATATGATTCTGTATTCCTATTCGTATTATGGAAGAATTTTCGAAGAAATAGCAATATATTTTTATAACTTTCCTACACTGCCATTAAGCACTAAACACACTCTAACTTGACATTTTGTTTTCTATCTGTTCATGGCCAAACCAAAGATACTAATAACTATGATATAGATGAGTATATATTATATAGTAACTTTATAATGTAACAAGGAGTGATATAATTAAATATACTGTAATTTTTTTTAAGTAAATCTTATACAAATTTTTATTTTTATTTTCGTGCATTGTCATCGGAACCACATATTTATTATGTGTGCCGAATTTCAGCTCGATAGCTTCAGTGGAAGTGGGTGAAATATTGATTGCAAGATTCCAGGATATACATACGAGTGAAGTTATTTAAAAGCTTTTAATAAGTTCAAGTTTATGCCATAATCGTGAACGACACCGAATGCAATGGTTAGTCTCAGCAAATCTGCATAAGACGACAACTTAATCTATCAACGAACCCAGAGTGAGCGGCGCGGCGCGGCGGTGCGGCTTGTCACCTGCCGTACTGTTTCACTTTCTAACTCTTTGTTCTGCACACGTTGAGTATTCTATTAATAGTGAAGACAACTAAACTAGGCCGTAAATTGTAATACGATAGCTGTTGTATGGAGATATCGATCGGAAGGGCTGTTTTCCCAATAACACATAATACACAGGAAAATGATGATGTTCTGCGCATTTTTCTTTTTGTCGCCTTGTGTCCCAGCTCCATACAAAGATCTAATTACGTTAAAAATAATAAACCGTCTGCACTGCTATACGAGACAATAGTTTAGTATTATTGGAAAAGCAATTCATAGATTTGTGACAAACAAAACAAACCATGGAGACATTTCGTTGTT
The DNA here is from genome assembly GCA_944567765.1 of Carterocephalus palaemon. Classification (NCBI taxonomy): domain Eukaryota; kingdom Metazoa; phylum Arthropoda; class Insecta; order Lepidoptera; family Hesperiidae; genus Carterocephalus; species Carterocephalus palaemon. The sequence goes on along the minus strand of OX155643.1, from coordinate 2,324,936 downwards.
CGGACGTAACATCTATTTTCAAAAACCCTTTAGAGGTGTAATAAATAATAGTATATACCTAAACCCAAATGACAAAATACCTACATTGCGTAAAGTCAATAGTTTTAAGACACGTTAATAGCGAGTTGATTAATTATTTGTTAGATTCGAGAATTTATTAACTCAATGCCTCACACGCTTCATTGCCGTGTTGAGTTGTGAAAGGGCTGTTATAATTAATTCTATAATCGTTCGTACTCGTAGCATAATCGGAGATTATATCTTGTGTATGTAATATTTATTTATTTCAATCTTAAGATACACGATTGAAACAAATAAATATTATGAGATTTAGAGTCACCGGAATTTGTTCTATGGGAGTTTTGCTTATTGATTTTAGCTGAGATAGATCCCGATCCTGTGCCCTCTGAATCTAACGATTTCCCGCAGTCTCGACGTCAGTCCACCTCGTCGGGTGGCCAATACTTCGTTTTCCGGAACCGTCTCCACTCGAGGACTTTTCTTATCCAACGGTTATTAGTCCGTGAAGCGACGTAGCCTGCCCATTGCTACTTAACGTCACTGATCCTTCGAGCTTTGTCGGTAATCTTCGTTCGTCTACGGATTTCATCATTGCGAATCCTATCCCCTCATATACTCCCCAGAGGCTGGGAATCTCCGAAAAGATTTCCCCCTCGTTAAAAAAATGGTTACTCGGACTTACTATAGTACAGTACAGACCGCTTAGACTTGCAAAGGACCGCCTCTATGTTCCACACTTGGAATTTATGCAGCTATTCCAATGGAAAGGTGCCGTTTTAGCTTCAAATAAATTATGCACGACTAACGAACGGAATGACAGTCCTCTGTTTTTATTTTGTAGTCACTTGTAGTCACTGAGTGAATCATCTCCTTTTCACGCGCAGGATTAAGTTTAGCCTGACATGTACCTAATAATAATAGTACAATACGCATATCACTTCATTGCGGTGAGGGTGAAGAGGATTCAAAGAACCTTTTACTTAACGTGGGTATAAATAAAACTGTTTTATTGCGCGGAAAAGTAGTACTCTGATTTAGAGAGATACAAATAGGTCGATTAGTAAATATTAATTGTAGGTCAAAGTGTCTGATAACCCAAAAGACTTTGTCGACCAAGTCAAAATTTAAAGGGGTAACATATTGTTCTTATGTTCATTTAGTATTCCAAATATCTATTATGACAATTTATTATTGCCCGTTTATTTTAAGGCGTAATTTGCGAAATAAGTTCCAAGGTCGGGTCGAGGCAGACTGGCCGGATAATGTGATGTCGTATAAATTAGCAACGTTCGTTATTCAAATATGATTATAAATTTGAAACGTTTTTTTTAACATCAATGAAGATTATTATTAGGTGTTATAATTTTGTGCTTTAATTTAGAATTTGTGTTCTTTGTTTCCTTTTGTAGTCTAGATGTCAGGGACATTTCGACTCTTATATTTGTATATACTGTTTTCTTATGTTGTGCTCAGACTCCCAAACTTCCGACTCTGTCACTCAAAGATGTTTACCAACTAAATTGCATATGAACAAGAGCAAACATTTATTTATCTATTAAAGCGGTTACTACCCATTCCCCAGTAGCTCCAGCTGGATATTGCCAGAAATGATACGCTTCTATTTAGACGTATTTGAGCTAATATAAAGATCTTCATTATCAACAACTAACCGGTTAGGTGATTCTGCATTCTCCCTTGCTATCTTACAGTCATAAAAAAACAACGTTATAGTACGTGTAACGATAAAGAATATTAATTTTCGGTAACGAAACATCCTCTGTTCTCTCTATGAACCTCTATAGACTAAAGTCTATCTAGTTAGTCTATCTAGTTACTAAAGTCTATCTAGTTACTAAAGTCTATCTAGTTACTGTCTTCATTTGTTCGTTTGTGTTATCTAGAAGAGAGAGAGTAAACTGAAGATATAGATAGATAAGATATAGACTGATAGATGTTCAGCTCGTGCACACATCCTCTAGTATAAAGTGACTTATCTCAACAAACCTACGCGTGAGCATAGACGTTAAATCATTCCCAACCTCGTACCTGGATCTCGGATTGGCAGGGCCGGTATGAATATCTATAAAATTTTACGATATTTCCTGTGGTTTATAGTACGGCGAACCAGATCACACGGAGGTAATTATCGAAGGTTGTAATTATCTACTGTGGGCGTCAGTGATTACTGTGAAGGGATACCTATTTATTGTTGAACCCACCAATTTACCGCATTTAAGTAATATTTAGAATTAGAAATACCTAATGAAATGTATGATATCTGAAAAGTGGATTTTGCTATAGATGGATCACACTTTCGCACGATGAGGGGGACATAAATAAGGTAAGCATTTTAGCCGTGTTTTTTTTAGCATCAAATAAAGTGTACAACACAGACCTATATCTATAGAACTTTAGAAAATAGGTATACATTGGACTAGAGACCTTGGTTAGGGAGTCAAATTGACCCAAAACCCCAAAAACGAACTCCCGCACAACCAAAGTATGTCTTATCCTCCAAAATGTAAAAAATAGCCTAGGCCCTACTTCTTGATCACGTTAGTTATCGGTAGAATAGAAGGTTCCGAACCGCCAAAAAAACTTTCGGCACTCATTTTCACCAGTAGCCTCCGCCATTGAGCTAGGATAGCTAGTGGCGTCACCAGGCTTCCTCAGTGTTTAGAAACACAGCACTGTATTGAACTACTTCTAGGCATCTTCTAGGTCACAGATATCATATCTCATAGACAGCCTAGACAGGTGGCCAAACATACTTGCCAATAATACAGTGAATTAGGTTAAGAAAGAAACTCAAGCTAAGATACCTACATTGATCCGAAAATATCAGACCGTTGCGTTGTGTTAAATATTTATTAGTTCACAATAATAGTTATGAATGAACGCTGTGTTGTATAATTTACGATGTAAGTAACCTTGTACGTTCGTTTTCATTTTCATATTTTAACAATTGGTTCACGTATAGTCACAGCTTGAAACAAAAAGTATAAATAAATTAAACTTTATTTCAGAATATCTATATGTAATATGAATTATTACAGTTAGTGTGAGTAACATATTTGTTCTATTTATCAGGTTTTATTCAATTTGCAATTATTATTTTTTGTGTACGAACAAATTTTGGCTTAGTTCCCGTGAAAATAAAAATAAAATAATTCTTCAAGTAAACAAATTTAACGAGTGTAGAAAAAATATACAACTTACGTTATAATTATACATAATATTAATACTTCCCTAACATATTACCTGAGTGACATAGTGAACAGCCTAGACACGAAATTAACATAATCAAAAAGACAAAGCTTTTAAGCATAGACAAAGGCTATATACTAAATGATTTTAAACGAATTAATATTCTGAAAAGTGACGTGATTTTGGCCAGCAGAGCCGTGAGAAAAGTAGGTTTATTAAAATAACAATTCGAACAGATATATTGGACTGTCGTAGATTTCATATCGATGTATTTGCTTTGGAACCATTACAAACGAAAATCGGGCCCTTTACAAAAACATTCTGGAATACCAGCTGAGATGACGTAGCGTGGGCTGCTGAGAAAAATGAATTAGTCACTAAAGGTTATTCTCATTTCACACAATAAATCTATGTTACAAGACTGTCTAACGTAGTTAGTTCTGATGTTATAATTTTATGTATTTTTATTTTCGGATTTTAGGTCACGATACTTTCTTTTTCTTCAGTTGATTCTTCTTCCAAGTTGAATAGAAAATATTACGAGAAATAAATATGTTGAGTAAATATTATAAATATGAACTATACTTTTAACCAACTTTTAACTACATTCCACTGAAAATACTCAAACTTTTCTTTACGGACAAGTACACGATGACAGTGCTTGCAGCACCACCCATCCACTGCCACCATTGACTTTCGAGTCAAATTCTAAACTAGACTCAAAACAGTCTCGATCCAATTATGTCAAAAATGTCATCCCTAAGATGGTCGCCTCTAAAAAATATATCGCTAAACCACAAAAAAGTAACAATTAATTTTAAAAACAATCTAATCTAATGATGTATGAGGAAGCGGTAGTGTTGAGCTGAGTACTTACTAGTGCGATTTTCTCAATTTCTTCCATGTTAAATTGATTTTTTTTTTCGACAGCTCTTTACAATAACTGTATGACAATGACTCATTTCTTTTCAATTAGTGGGCCACCCAGTAGCCGCGTCCAGTGCGGTATGCTATCAGCTATGGGATCCTCCTCCCACACCGCTATCTCTTATCGAGAGCCTACACAATGCGCTATTAACGAATTCGTATAGTCATCTAATTTTATTGTACCGTTCATAAGGATATTGTCTCTTGCGACATCAATACTCAGAGGATCAGTTATATCATGCTTTCTTACCTATGAAGGATGTGATATTTCAATGAGAATTTGGGAGGGATTATGCAACCTCATTAATGGCTTCAAAAAATTACTACACCTCTTTCTATGTGAGAAAAAATCAGATCAATTTTTGTATCATTTTATTTTCCGGAATTCTGCAATCGAAAGTACCTCCTCATACTTACATTGATAAAGACCTCTTAATAAGCAAGCATATTGTTTAACTCATTCACTATCCGTAAATTAATAATAATAATAATAAGCCCGCAGGGCAGCTTGTGGCGAGCTGTTGGGGAGTAGCGACCCCACGGACCCGAGTTCCCCGGAGACTCGATCAGGCTCCCCATCTACGGCTTGCCTTTACTGGCTGGTTGGAGTGGACCCCAGGAGGGGCCGCAGGAGTCTCGCCTCTGGCTTGCCTTGACCGGCCGTCCAGAGTGGGGCGTTAGAGCTATATGCTCGCAGGGTGGAAGTGAAACTTGCGTAAGTCGCGAGTTGGTAGAGTGGGTAAAACCACCTCATTTAAAGCGCAGTACACCTCTCGGCACCCTGAGCCACTCGCGAACATGTTGCCGCCTTTGCCGTCCAGCGTGTCGGCATGTTTGGGTAGCCCATACAGTGAGTGGCGAGTCACCACCTGCCGCTTTTTAGATTTGTCTGACGATCTGAATGGCAGGTGTCATAGTTCTCCATAGCCCATGTATCAGTCCCTCTAAATCCACCCAAATAGACCCAATATAGTTTCCATTCCTTTGCAATAGTTCCTGTACATCTGGCGGGGCCCACCTTCGGGTGTACCAATTGATGGTGCAGTCGATCGAGGGTGGTATCCGCCACGTGTGCCACATCACAACTCATTAAAATGTCTCGAAGGGGCCTCTACGTGTTGGACCTGTGTCCCCACGCAAGCCTTCCAAATTACCGGGTCCACATCTGGACCCGTGAAATTTAAAGAGATACATAATAATAATAATAGCCTTTATTTCCCATACACAAAATTTCGATAAAACAAGCACAAGTAATAAATTGATTAAGCTTAAATATTATGACATTTTTTCTTCTAAAATAACATACAAAATAATAATAATTGAAACATTAAAAATAAAAAGTTTAAAAAGTCACCGATACAAAATAATAATTGAACCATAAATTACGACGACGATCCGTAAATTACGACGAATTTCTACAGATTATGGCACTGACAGACAGGCTTGTAACGAACCGTAAAGCGTGTCACACATTACGCAGATACGATAATATTTTATCTGCGTATAAAAACTTATATTATCTGAAAGTATCACACACTTCGCAGATACGATAATATACGAAATACACTTTTTTTTGGTGCGGATCATATTATACAGTATGATGAATTCTGATACAAATGCCATTAATGAGTCGCGTTTATTGCTTTTTGATTTATGTCTAATAGCTCCTCAGAAGAGGATTATGATTTTGAATTTGATGCCCGTGTTGCGTTACAATGTACTAAAAGGCGAAAAATTTGGGTGGAAAGGCATATAAAACTTAAAAATGATCGAGGTGAATTTAATCTCTTCAAGGATCTTTCAGATAACAAATTTACCATCTATTTACGAAAACCAAGGGCGACATTTATGGCGATTCATGACTTGATCAAAGGGGATATAAAAAAAAAAAAATACTAAAATGCGAGAATGCATTTCTACCGAAGAACGACTGGCTGTTTGTTTAAGGCAGGTAAGCAATTAATATTTTTACAGGGTTTAAGGGACAACTAACAACAAAATTCGGGAGGATTATTATGATTTAGAAAAATTTCATACAGAAGTTTTTGATTAGCTGTCACTCTAGTTTATTATATCAAAGTACAGTAGGTACTTGATACAGTAGGTACTAGGTATATATCAAAGTACAGTAGGTACTTGAACCGACATGTCGACACATGTCAGTTTCCCCCCGTCCGCCTGACCGCTGACGGCATACCGCGCCGCCTCAGTGCACAACCTGTATAAAATCTGTTGCATCGGCAGATGTTATCTGCCCATCTGTTGATATATGTCGGTGCCGACAGATGCTTGACGGTAAAATATAAGTGATCTGCGTAGTGTGTGTTGCTCCTTGAGTTTAGTATAGAGAGCGATATGGACAGATATGCGCTCAGATACAGATATCTTACCGCATCTGCGTAGTGTGTGACACGCTTAACACATGGACGGGATATTATTTAATCTGTGCCACGGATGAATTTCTCTGTCTGAACATGTGTATCATACCGTTTACTAAAGTAAACATCCAAGCGATGCGTATAGTCCGCGCCCACGCACCACTACGGTGGTCTATTTATTTTTAATCTGTATAAAAACATTTAGCGCCAATAGCCCAGCTCGAGTGTCTTATTTTGATTGGCTCGTGACCTTTCCTCTATTCTGATCTGCTCTGCTTCCTAGTGCCGTGATTTAATGTATACTTAAAAGCCTCATCTATTAAGTTATTATGTACCGAAAAACTCCAGCGACTGATGGATTCGAAGGATTGGCAATAAGCTCGTTAGATTGTTCCGATAAAAAAGCTTAGCAAAAAAGCTACCGAATATTCTATCCAAACCAAAAATCCATTAAAGATGTTTCGTAAATACAAACAAGATTACAGGAAGCAATTTAGAGTTCCTGGGAGATCGAAATTTCGCCAGAATAGTTAGTGGGAGGCTCGACGATAAGCAAAAAGGATTGCTCTGTTTTGCTTTTATCGAGCTCTTAATAGCTTCGGCATACAGAACTTCTACCAAGTAAATGGAAATTTTACTAAAATTTGCGGGTTATTAATTCTGTTTCAGCCATGTCTTTAAATAACAAAAACAACAAACAAGATAAATTTTCATTCACAAGACAATTTGTGGAAGTTCCGCACGCAAACAGAACAGTGGAATATCTAATTTATTAAGATAACATTTGCAGTGAAAATTTTGATTGGAAATACTAAAACAAAAACACTTAAGACATTTTGTACAAAACGAAAAAAGTCAAGTAAAAATTAAAAAAAAGGAATGGTTTGTTTGTTCCTGTTCTTAAAATCTGTTCCCTAATGTCATAATATCCATTTTGCTACATATTCATGAGATCGTAAGCTTAATAAACATAGATAAAAATGAACCACAGATATAGGTACCCAATGAAATTGGAATTTCACCTATGTTACTGACACGCACCAATTAGTATTGTGATAGAACCAAAGAAACTGTAGTTCGCCTACTAACGTGCAGTCCTATATAGACTCCAATTTATTTAGATAGACTGTACAGTCCTATTATTTATTATTGGAACACAAAATGACATGACAACGCAGCGGTAACAGACAGTTGTGCTATAAGAAAAGTATTAGATACCTACTCCGCGGTCGCTGTCCGGAGACACATGTTTGTGTGCTAAGCCGTGAAATGAGATGGATTTGCGTTACATAGCGCTATTTCTGCCGTATTCATATGCAAATGACCGTGACAGACTGCGCGTATAAACATAACACAGTCTCACGTTTATCTTGCAAGTCTGGGACTACTGAGTAGCCTAGTCAGCTGCTACCACCGCCCCCTTGTCCCACTGTTGGGCACAGGTCTCCTCTTGGGATTAGGTCTTAGTCCACCATGGTGGCCAAGTGCGGATTGGCAGACTTCACATGTCTTTGAGAACATTATGAAGAACTCTCAGGCATGCAGGTTTCCTCACGATGTGTCCTTCACTGTTGCAGCAGGTGACATTTAATTTCTGAAAGTACCACTGGGCTGTTTCTTAAGTGACAGGCAAGTGGCTGTCGAACTCGCCTCTCACTCGAGCGGTCCGGGTTCAAAACCAAGCGGCACGCACCAATGACTTTCTAAGTTATGTGCGATTTAAGAAATTAAATGGCAGCTGCTACACTAGCAGGGAATTGGTTGAATGAAAATTTCGGTATTTTAGTTTACTTAGTATCAGTCTACATTTAATACTAATATTATAAAGAGGAAACATTTGTTTGTAATATTTTCACACAAAAACTACTGGACCGATTTCAAAAATTCTTTCACCATTATTAGAAATCTGCATCTTCACTGAGTGACATAGGCTACATAATATTACTAGATGAAAACGAAATTATTGTAATGTTTAATTCCACGCGAGCAAAGCTGCGCGCCGTCCACTAGTAATTATATAAAGTATAGGATGAGCTAATCGTATGAAAGAAAAAACTAACTTACTATTCAATCTGCCATTCCTATAAAATGCATTTATATTTATGGTGAATAATATAAAACGTATGTACACATTTGTGTATTTAAATGCTGAATCAATTGAGTATTCAATTTAAGAAATGTCAAACAAGTTACACTTAAATTATCTTATTATCTTAAATGTTAATATTTACATGTTATGTAAATATTAACATTTAAGATTTGAAAGGATTGATTCAAGAATGATTTAGTTTGTTTCCGCCCCTTTGCTTAATGGTTCTAAAGAGAAAACGAGCATGCGGCAACCCGGCTTAAGAATTTAGTTTTCATTGAATTTACATATTTTGTACGCATTTATGAGAAACAATAATTTTAAATATAGTAAGTCACACAAAACGAGGGTAGAAACAGAACATGCTTTCAACTAGACAAGTATAATTATAGGGAATGGAATGGTAAGTCCAGTTACTGTTAGTTCAGGTATGTGTCCTCTAGGGGCTGGAACTGCTAGCGACAGTTAGTACTGTTAGTTGGTGTTAATAATAGTGTAGTTAGTCATTGCTACCCTTGAGGACTAAGATGGTTACATCTAGAAAAGTGTAATCGGAATTCAGACAAAAACCGATTACTTCAGGGAATGTGTCCGTTCTCACATCGCTTTCTACAGTAGGATCCAATGTCGAATGTTCTCAAGCAGGTGGCAACGTCTTCGACAAGGCTTAACGACTGTTTCCACCACTGAAACCAACCGGAACTGACGGCTTAAGCGGAAGCACGGTAGCGTCGTAGCGTCCATGAAATTTTGTTACTAGCGGTCACCCATCCACACACCGACCGCGCCATCGTTGCCACATTGAATCGATGCGAGCCATTGATAAAGAAAGACACTTATAAAATCTCATCTGTTTATTATAGAATTGAGTCAGGCTCACATTCTTTTAAAATTACAGCCAGATTGTCTGGCCGGAATGACTCCGGAGACTGCGCCTTCGGCAAACAAAGTTAGTCTTCGGCGCGGCGGTGCTGTTTTATTTTGCACGACTCGTTTAAACGTTGGCACATCAAACACTGCTAGGGTTGTGCATGCCATAAATCTACGGTAAAGAGACTGTTAATATTATTAATCAAGATAATCAAGTACATATTAATCAAGATAAGATAATCGTAGTTAACGCGTGTAAGGTTCATGCGTAATTATTTTCTGCGTAATTTTTATGTCGATAGGTTTATCGATAACCTAATTCTACTTAAAAGGAGTACAGAAACGTCGATCAACCAACACTACAACCCTATCTTTGTCTCATTGTAGGGCTCCGCAACAAGCTGACGCTTTCGTAATTCAGACGATTCTATTGGCTAATCCATGGGATCCACCACGCAAGTGCAGATCGACAGACGTCACATGCTTTCGAAAACAATATTGAGAACTCTAGAGAGAAGAAAACCGCATGGAGGCATGCGGGTTTCCTCATGATGTTTTACTTTACCGTTACTGCAGGCATTAAATTTTTACAACGAGCCAGTCACTGCAGTGAAGGAAATACAGAATATTTGGGTTGTAAGGTCAATTGATTTTTACAATCGATTTCTTATAAGCTAATACCAATCATCATAATCTTGCTCATTCGCTTTTCAATCTTTTTACAAATTTTGATGTTTCCCAAGCTCCGATGCGTGACAACCCTAAAAGTCAATCTTTTGAAATATACCATTGTATGAATATATCTATAAAAGTGGTCGTAGGTTATATTGAATATTATGCGGACAAACGTGAAGGTTGGTTCACGAGAACCAGTTGTAGAAGGCTAGAATATTACTATTACAGTATTAGGTATGTTTAAATAAAACAAATCAGTTTTTATATTTAAAAAATTTAAATTCAAAGTGTTTCGATAACAAGTATATATCTAGATTAAAAATCAATGAAACCTGTAAATTCTCAAATAAAACATGTATTATAATATAACATATATTCCGAACCCACACATAAAACATTTAGTTTCTAAAAATTTATTATAAGTAACTGTTCTAGTTCTCACAAAGTCTGCGGTAGCAATGTTTATACAAGAACCAACGTCATAAGCAAGCTGAATTTGTATTGTGAGAGCGCATAACTTTGAAAATCCCGAAGCGTTGATTACTCCGAAGATGACTAAAATGCGAGTAAAAAGTGAAAATCGATAAAAGCAGGCAAACCAGGAATGAGTCAGGCAGGCCAGAGGAAACAAGAATATGAAGCAACTGCAAATATTAAAGAGAGTGCGTCAGTGGACAGAATAAGCCTGGACAGATCAGATCTTAAGGTCGTTCCATTTAAGTTTAGTGCTGCTATAAATTCGAATCAAGCTGAATCCTGCGCGAATTGGGTAGGCATTGTCATCTGACAATTAAATGATAGTATTTTGTATACAATTACTATGAGGATTGCGTATAAGAAGTTGAATTATGTGTTTTTTATTTGCCTATGTAATCTTTTTAATTTGTTTGTACGTGAAGCAATTAGGGAGAACGTAAGTATGTTTTCAATGTCGCTGAGTTATTAGATCTTCCGCGTTTGAGGATCAGAGTAAAATTCTTGAATATTTGAACTTATACATTACAATTACAAACATGAATAGAAAAAAAATACTATAGACTATAGATAGTCATTGATTTTATAAATAAAGCGTTTGTCCACAATAATAAGTTAACATTATATTCTGTCCTATGTAGTCTCCTGGCATTACTTTGTTTTCATAAATCTGTGTAATCGCTTTCATCCAGTTACGTTCCTGAAGTTCTCTAGTCTCGCTCATGCATGCCGACTACTTGCTGTTTATCTATTTTTCTATTATGTATCTCTATCTATTTGGGGTCTAACTCCATAGTATAATGATGAGTGGTTGACCATTTTATCACATATGAAAATGTTAAAAAATTAAATTTTAAGTAATGTTTACTTAAATATAAGCATAGATAATTTCTTATTTCTAAATATGGTTTTTTTTTTTTTTTAAGTTATTTATTTATGAATCCCCTTGATGTTTATTTTTCAAGGTCCTTGATGAGTATGTTACTATCTGTTATTCTATTTGTTAAGTATTTTTATTATTAAGTATTGTTAGTTTGCATTGTGTATTATGTTATTATTTATTCTATATGATTGCTATTTATATTTATTATATATTCTAAATATGGTAGTGTTACCTTGCAGGAGAAGAGCGCGTTCTGCCACGTGGCCTTGGTCTCGCTGAAGTAGTAGCAGCTGTGGCCCAGCCGGATGAACTGGGGCGGGCACACGTACGACATTTTGGTCGTGTTGCGGTGCCCCGACACTCCGGTGCCTGTGGAGTACAGACATTTTGTACGTAATGCACGATTGCTTCTTGGTCGCACGCTTATTTGCTATATAAATATCATATTTCTACCTAAATAATACAATTAAAATTATTTAAAAAAAAAAGGTTTTTATTTATTTAAAATTTTATTATAAATTGTTTTTTCTTTCATGCATTGTCATCGGAACCAAATACCTATGTGTGCCGAATTTCAGCTCGATAGCTTCAGTGGAAGAGGGTGAAATATTCCATACATACGAGTGAAGTTAAATAAAAGCTTCCAAAAAAGCTAAGCTACAACCCATAGACGTCCTACTGTTGGGCATGGGTTTCCCCTACAGACACGGCTGCGAGAGATCTAAGGCATACTACACTTAGTGGCAAACTTACTGTCTCAAGCCGAAGGTCTTTGACTTAAAGATTGTTTTTTGCCATTAAAAACACCGGGACCGACGGCTCAACGTGCCTTCCGAAGCGATCTTTCTATCTAGTAGCATTATATTTTCTATATCTACGTTAATTGCGGGACGTTTCTCCTAAATCTCCCTAAAAAAATTATAGATTAAAGTAGACAAACAAGTCCAAATAGATCTATCAACGGGTTTTTAGAAGGTGAAACAAGTACAAGTGCAGACTGGCAGAACTCACAATGACATGCCATCAATAAATTTGCCCTTTGTAACCTGTCACCACAACCCTTTCTTTGTCCCAATGTTGGGCACGGGTCAGAATGAGAGGGATTAGGCCTAAGTCCACCACTTTGGCCAAGAGCGTATCAGCAGACTTCACATGCCTTGGAGAACATTACGAAGAACTCTCAGGCATGCAGGTTCCTCACGTGTCCTTCACCGTTACAGCAAGTGACATTAAATTTCTTAAATTTCACATAACTTAAGAAAGTCATTGGGGTTTGAACCCGGACCGCTCGAGTGAGAGGCGAGTTCGATAGCCACTGGCCTGTCACCCTATACCTGTTATTAAATTTTAAAAAATAAACACCTAAATGATGAGAGTTCATTCTAAATTAAGATAAGAATACCTGATACTCACATTGAGACCAAAACACGATAATCATAATGACAGCGATCGAAAAAGGTTTCTTTCTCCTCTCCAAAGCTTCCATTTTGAAATTTAAAGATACTATTATCACGAGTAACCGAACTGAACCGAATTCACTAACGACACCGGCACACACTGGGTTTTTAAATAATTTATCACGTCATATTAGAAAAAAATTACTGTAAAAACACTTCTACACTTCACTGGAGCTTTGAAGGAGCGGCTATGTGATAATCTGAAACAAATAAATAGTTTTTAGTGAATTGAAATTTACTGAAAAATTGCCAGTATTAATAAATTGAAAATTTATTAACACTGGCAACTTTTTTTATAAGATAACTAATAAATTGACAATCTATTATAGTCCCCAACGGGGATTAACCAAACAATGTCCTTCTTTTGATTATTTTTATTCAAATTCAATTATTTTCATATTCAATTACTACGATATTTACTAGCTTTGCCCGTGGCTTCACCCGCGTCATGTCGTTTTCAGTGCGGAGTTAGGTACCCCTACCAATAAGTAATTTAATATGTAGGTACCTATAGGTTTATAATATTAATATAATATGTATATTTTTTTTTAAATTAACGGCAAGCTAAAACTAATCAAAATCCTAAAAGAGTTTCACTCGCAGTTCAGCTGATTATTACTCGAGATAGCCATCAATCGATTAAAATTGATCGATAGTTAATTGTCGATTGAAAAATGAATGACTACTTCAGTGTTTCCATTTCACGGGATCCATGCAATTATTGGGACAAAAGGTAGCTAAGGTTTACTCTCCATAACCTGTTCTGCATCTGTACCAAAAATCACATCGATACAGCATTTCGTTGAGTAGACCAACAAAAATAATCGATTAAAATTAATGATCATAACAGTTCTTTGTGTTGTTTTTGAATTTACTATTATTTCTTAATGGTTAGTTTGGAATTTAATTATAATAATAATAATAATTTAATCTATATTAATATTATAAAGAGGAAAGATTTGATTGTTTGTTTGTTTGCATCGAATAGGCTTCAAAACTACTGAACCGATTTGAAAAATTCTTTCACTGTTGGAAAGCTACACTATCCCCGGGTGATATTTGGGTTTTTCGGACACAAGGTGTAAAAAATCAACCAGAAAAGTTACTTATTTTGCGTACGCTGCCTAAACTATAAAAGATAGAACCATAAAATGTTCTAATTAACTGTAGATCTTATAAATATCTATAAAAAAGTCCGCGACACACTATACCTATCAATGTCGAGTGAGGCACAACAAACATTTTTTATCTTGAATTTTTTTTTGGACTACATTTACAGTTTATGTAGATAATATTTGGTCTTTGAATGATTAAAATTGGACGTTTGGTTTGAAGTGTCTGTCTGTCTGTCTGTCTGTCTGTCTGTCTGTTTCGCTTTCACGCCAAAACTACTGAACCGATTTAAATGAAATTTGGTACACAGTCTAGAGCCTGACAAAGGACATAGACACTTTTTAATTGGAAAAAAGTGTTGTAATGGGTTGAAAAGGGAGATGAAAGGTTGTATGAAAGTATTGTCATTTTCAGAACTAGAAGCATAAAACTTAAATTTTAGGCTGTTGATAAGGTATAATCCTATCCTACTAATATTATAAAGGGGAAAGTTTGTAAGTATGTATGTATGTATGGATGGATGTGTGTTACTTTTTCACGTAAAAAGTACTGAATGGATTTTAATGAAACTTTACAATAATATAGCTTATACATCAGAATAACATTCAGGCTAAAATTTATAAAGATATTGTGTGAATTATCCAAAATATGACGATAAGTGTTAAGTAGGTAGTAGGAAAAAATCTACCATCTGCGAGCAATTCTGGCGTGCGCTGCCAAAACTACTGGACCGATTTCAAAAATTCTTTCACCATTAGAAAGCTGCATCTTCACTGAGTGACATAGGCTATATAATATTACTAGGCGTAAACGAAACTATTGTTATAATCTATATATGTAAAATAAAGTCGTGTTAAATTTTTATTTTTTTAGTAACCTGACGCAAATAGCACGCAATATAAATTTGATTTTTATATAAAATACCCGTGCGAAGCCGGGGCGGACCACTAGTAAAGAATAAATAGGCTTTTTGGTGTAATGAAGAATAGATAAATAAACAAACTTACATTAACCAAAACTTAGCCACATAAGAGAGCATTAAGGCATAGATTCATAGATTACTTGAAATGGTAACATTTGGGTTACTGGTGAGAGACTCATCGTTTGGTGAAGTAGATAGGGTCCCTATAGCTACTATATGCCATTAAAGGAATATGCCAGTGCGGTGCCATACAAAAGTCCCCTGGACACTCAACTTTAGGTGTCATTATGTAAAGTTTGTCTATTAATGGCCGTGAGAATGATAGACACTGGGTACGATTTGAAACGAGACGAGCGAAGCTGCGGTGTCCACTAGTGCGAATGTTAAATATTGGCTATACTTATTGGTAGTTGTGTTTATATCATCATTTCATAATATTGCGAATTATATATAAGTACCTACATATAAGTATATATATATTTTAAGATACGATTTTTTCCATTCGGCCCTAAACCCATCAGTTTGTTGCAGATGTCATAATATATCGAATTCCAGTCTGGTCCAGTGTCCTTATTATCACGTTGTACCTACGATCGGACATCCCCCATATTGTGGTGCCAAATCTCTCCAGAGTTTGGCACATATAACTCGTGAACATGATCCGTTTCTAAACTTGAAAAACTTATTTAGGGATTTAGTGATCTCTAGCTAGGTAGATAGACTAGGTAGGTAACTCCTATACGAAATCCAGGCAAGAATTGCTAAGCATTTGCGTCATTCTGATAACAAATAAGAGGATCGAATTGCGTGTTATTTGAGTTTGAAAAGTTGAGAGTTTATCACCCTTTTCATAACACGATAAGTGTCATGTTTTTGTGATGATATAAACGGTAAGTCATGTCAATGTGTTTAAGTTTACTTCCGATGTACATGCAGCTAGGAACCTACCTATTCGTATGTTGCATTCATCATAATCATAATACCTAATCAAATTAAATGTTTTGCAACGCAACAATGACGTATCGCGATTTTATGCTTAGATAGTAGTTACGAGTACTTATATAGGTAAGCTACTTACCTACTGGTAGTAGGTAGGAACTGGCTAGAATTTAATAAACATACTATATAGCCTTTGCTTTGAATTACAGTTCACAGTGATGATCAAGTTCAGATTAGCGGACTCTTTTTTAACTTGGAACTCATTCTGAAGAAATCAGCCGAATAGGTTTCCTTCACTCGATTCCTTTATCATTTAACTACTGGCTTAGTACAACGCATGCAGAAATACCCAATTAAGATGGCACGCGACATACGAGTAACAGCAAGTTATGAATCAGAGCGGTTCTGAGAATCAGATAATTTGAAAGCGTTAACAATAAATTATTTGCGCATGCGTATTTAGATCACATTAGAAAGTCTATCATGTAGAGCGATCTATTATAGATCGGCGAACTGCAGGTAAAATTTGTATTGTTTCGATGACGCTAAGACATGTTTAAATAGTTTGTAAGAGTAGACCGAACCTAACCAGTATCCTGTATTCTTTTAGACAATACTAACAAGAATTAGATTCAATAATTATAATAACGCTCTTTGTAATGCAAATTCCAAATGGGTTGGTTCATCTGTGCCCAGTTTATGGTAATAGGTTTATCTACTACCTACATGAAACCTAAACATGACTAGTGGCACACACTTCTGCCAAGCCAATCGGGGTAATACGGTGATGTTATGTTATGTTTGGTATCTACGCCAAATATTTGTTAAAATGATCGACATAATATGTTTAGCTAGATACATATTAACATTCCTATGGTTAATTAATTGTATCAGGCGTTACTTTGCGGAACTCCATTATTACAAAACAAGAATTAATCTACTTTGCAACAATCCGCGAACAAAAACGTATGGTGATGTATGTATACTTTCATGCACGTAGCACCTCCCTCCCTCCCACGCAGGAAAACATGCACATGCGATAAATGAATACCCACACACTTTGCGATTAACCATCGTAGCGTCTACTTACCCTGAGGATGCCTTGTTTTGAGGCGAAACACGTGTTGGTGTGTGTATGGTGGTGTGGGTATTCATTTATCGCATGTGCATGTTTTCCTGCGTGGGAGGGAGGGAGGTGCTACGTGCATGAAAGTATACATACATCACCATACGTTTTTGTTCGCGGATTGTTGCAAAGTAGATTAATTCTTGTTTTGTATTCCTATGGTTATTTTTCTTGTGTTCTGTTTTGATGAACTTACTAACATTCTAGTGTCCTCATTGATTAGGAGAAATGCTTTAGTCAGTTTTAGTGAAGCCTGGAATTGATAATATGTAAGGAATGAATGTCTAAGGACTGATAACCAGTGGGGAAGAAAAGTCCTAGACTCGGAAAAAGGAGCACAGGTCGCCCTTCGACAAAGGGGACAGACGACTTGAAGAAGACTGCGGGAAACAGCTGGATTCAGAAGGCACAGGACTGGTCGGAGTGGTGTCGCTTAGGAGAGGCCTATGTCCAGAAGTGGACCTGAACAGTCTGATGGATGGATGGACGGATGTATTGAATGTCTTAACTAGATAATCAGGTATTACTTAGCGGAAATCCACTGTCATAAAGTTAAATTAGTTTACTTTGAAACAATAACTGAACCTTATGATTTATTCACAACACTAAGTCATCAATTTAGTCTTTGGAGAATTTAACATTCATAGAGATATATATATGTAGGTACAATGAATGAGTATGGTTCTAGGATGTAAATTCGTATATAAACGAAATATTTTATCTCGATCCGTTTTACCTCGGGTTAAGAGTTTTGTTTCAACAAAGGTAATGTTTATAAGTAAAGATGCGACCCTTCTCAAGCATTAACCTCCGTCAGATAAATCTCAGGTGTTACCAGTTTTAGGCCTTACAAAGTAAGTCGACGCCGAGGGCGCCACCTGTGCTCTTAGTATATAAGGATTATTAAGTCCACCGTTAAGTTTTGAGAACAAACTGTGTGTATTGCAATGACATGTATATTACTGCGTAATACCACTAGATCACAAAACCAACGAGGCAGAATATATTTTAATAATTAGTATTAAAGGTTAAAATTTGCTTAAAGGTTTACAAAATAGGTTTAGGGTAGGTTTGTAGTTAGGTTTGTTGTTTGGGTAGGGTGGTAAATATTTTCAGAGTATGTAATGTAGAGATGGATGGATGTATGTACTTTTATCCCGTTAATACTTCTTCTATTTGAACTTCAATATGTACAGTTTTTCTGGTTATTTCCTTGAGAAAGAAGGGAACTATAAAGGAAGCTTTTGTTAAACATACATATATCTAATCCACGCAAGCGAAGCTGTGGGCGTCTTTCTATAAATGAAGAGGCTCCTGTCCACTACTATGGCCAACGGCGAATATGTCAACATCATAAGACTTTGAATAGTACCTAGAAGAAGAACTTTTGGCGTGTACGTTTCATCCAGAGGTTTTCCTACACTATGAAACCTTCATCTTAGTTTTCATAGCTCCGAAGTCAAATCTTTGAACCCTAGACTTCCTGAGTCTGTACCGCTGGACCTCTGCTTTACAAAGCTGATACTACAGACCTATCTGTACTTATCAAGTATCATCCTGATATAGATACACAATCATAACACTGAATTTAGGAAAGTTTCACAAGCACATCTTACGTACTGCCAAGACATGGAATTTAGGGATTGCGTGACATGTATAGAAGTGAAAGTGACCTACAAATGACGTACGAAATGAGGTAATAGTATTTCGGATGTCAAAGGGATGTCTGCAGGGTCTGAGTCCCGTCCTCGGCGGAATTCCGACTGGCGTGCCCGAAATTGCAATTTCCTGTCCCTTTGAACCCCTGCCGCCAATAGAAATTGTAATAATTTAACGTTTACGTCACGCTCGTCCTTTGAAATGTGGTTAAAACTTGCAGCTGTGACTATAAGGTGGTAATAATATGCGGAAAATAATTAAGTAAGGTATGCTAATTAATATTTTGTGTGTTTTCAGTATTTATTTGAACAAGGTCCACCTACACAGGACACACATAATATTTCTAAAATTAAAAGTACCTAAACATCACAAAATCGTGTTCCTGCAATTAAAGGTGAAATGTTATTTAACACAGTTATATCTTAATATTATTTCTTGTGTACGTGTGTTTGACAGTGAACTCCTCCTAAAACGGCTGGATAGATGTTAATGAAATTTTTTTTGTGTATTCAAGGGGATTCGAGAATGATTTAGATTCACAATTTGCTCCATTCGAAAATGTTTTTACATAGCTTTGCACTCTCGCACTTCGCACTTTGCACAATAGTTTACTCTATTATGTGGTATTTAGTTACGAGAACATCTTACAACATACACACTGTCGGCACCACGGGTCTACAGAAGGTAAAACTCAAGGATGAGTCAGTTTCCTACTGCTACGAGTAATGTAGTCTATTGAGTAACGACGAGTAATATAATTAAGACATTACCGTGAATAGCCCATTGTTTATCGCCTCTGATTTGTCAAACATTTATTACATCTATACTGCATGTACTCTCGTCGCCTCGCTCATATCATTCAATGAATCATGACGATTTTCCCGGCGGTCCATTTATAGTGCTGGCGCGACCACAGCGTTCGGATACATTTCCTTGGGCTTATCTTCGGCGCTGTAGTGTTAACATGACAATGCTAAATGGTAAACGTTAGTATAGAATAAGAGACAAGAATAATCTTGTTGCTTTAATGAAGTCATATCTTTCATAAAACATTACGATGTGGGAATAAATTCAAAATAGCTCGTTGCGTTGTTATATTGGTACCTACTCATGAATATATGTTTTTGTATCTTCAGCATCTTGATACAGTGTTTTTTAGTCGTATAGTTAGGAAGGGAAATACAATGCCGTACGTATTACATCATTATCTTACGTTTTGATGTTAATTCTGATTCAAATATTTATTAAATTAATTAGACTGTACAGATTATCTTATGTTTTATCTGGTACAATAAATCTGGAATCAATTTAATAGTTATAAAATCTTTTGAAATTATGGGTTTGATTATGATTGATGAATGATTATGATTATGGTTTGAGTTTTATTTGGGATGGGGCAGTTTCACCTTCTCTAAAATATAATTTTAAATGGTTTGTAATGAAACCGTAGACTACAATAAAATGCACAAGTATTCCCCAAATATAAATGCAATCCATACTTACGTACTTACATACATATAGTTCCATAATTGTTGAAAACAGACACAGAGTTTAAACAGACACATATATATTATGTCACTGTTGTCCGACATTTTTCTAACTTTTGCATATTTCATGTAAATCTTTTTTAACATTTCCACTTCAAATATCATTAAAAGAACTGCAATCATTACCGAAATTCGTAGTGAAGTCATTCATATATTTTCGGTAGGATGCAGTCGTAATTCGCCGCCATTGAGTTTGTACAGCGTATTTAAATTTTGTAAATAGAATAAGTGAGCGGGAAAGCGAAGGAATGTACGTGCAAGAGCTTTCATCGTGTTGTATTTCATTACGGCATTGCTGAGTCGACATGGAAATTAACGCAAAATAAAATTGAAATGTAGAGAGTACAGGAATGTTTTTCTCAAAGGCCGAGTAAATGCGCGGCGGCGGCAACCTTGCCTGTTTTTCTTTTTTCTATATTGTATGCAGGTACTTTTTATGAATGTAATGCAGATATAATTTGAAAAATGTTTTTGAAACTGCATTCTCGAGGACACTTTATTTTATTGAATGACTCGGCGTATACCAATATCTGGTACCTAAATGTGGATGTAACTACTCAGATTAATTTATTTTTCATTTGTATACCTACGCTTAATGAACGTCGTTGCCGTAGCAACTTGTAATGAATACTTCATTTTTAATAATATGGGTATCGTCATCACTTGAGCTTTTAGCTTAGAAATTAGGTACTTAATTTAAAATCTGATTACTGTAGAAATAGATTCTCAGCAGTAAAACTGTAATTTGTACAACGTTATTCTGTATATTTTTTATGGATAGGAGACGTCGATCGAGCATGCAGAACCAATTCCTCCGCTGCTGCCCATCACTACAGCAAACCCTGAACAAGTCTTACAAAAGTCGCGTTGAAACTCGGTCACAGACGCGTCACTAGGCTATGGAAACCGGAATCAGTCGTAAATAAAGATAACTATTTTAAGCTTTTATATAACTTCACTCGTATGTATGTATGTATGTGTATGAATGTCCTGGAATCTTGCAATCAATATTTCACCCACTTCCACTGAAGCTATCGAGCTGAAATTCGGCACACATATTTGGTTCCGATGACAATGCACGAAAATAATAAAAAAAAGGTTTAAAAAAAAAATTAACAGTATAATTTACCTGTAGGTAGGTATTCCTAGCTCAATAAAACTAGGTAATACTAGGTATAGGTCAAAGCAAGGTTTAATGGTAAGAGAATAAAAAAGGCTCTCTAGATCCACATTCCATACAATAAACGAAATGCGTGTACAAGAATGAGTGATGCACCAAGCTGGTCTGCAACCTGATATTATAAACCGCATAAGCGGTCAGTGCGGCCACGCATGCAGTCAAGTGTACATCTCCGAGAGAGGAAGGCATGCGTACCATTTTTGTGAGTCCATAAATCAAGTGTAATTGTGCAGTGTAATGGATAGTCAATGCCGGCCCGACGAAGTGTAACAGCATTATTTAATCTGTTCATGGATTATGTTTTTATATTCTTATGTATGCTATTTAGTTCTGAATACCTTTAATTTTCTATTAATGCATACTGATGCATAGCCTATGGATATCACCATTAAGTAGGTACTGCACTTACGAAGTTCAAAATACTAAGATACTTGTAAATCTTGTAATAATCATCGGACCTAAACATAACTGCTGTAAAGTGTTACTACATACCTTCACTACGTACCTAATATACCTCTCCCCTACTCATTCAGAGAAATAGAGTCAATGTTACGAGTAGGTATGTTACGTTTGTGCTGAAGTAGTTAGTTCGGTTTTAACGTTCATCTCAATTAAAATATAATGATTTGTTTGTAGTAAATATTCTCGAGCAAACAGTAGTAAGGTAGTTATGATAACATTATATACCTACCTAACACATAGTAGTAAAATATGAAAATATTTTCATAAAATCGGAATTGCTTATAGGTATAAAGTTTCAGCGCCGACCAGCTGTAATAAAATTTCGAGTTATTTCCGCTGAATTTAATGTAGCAGGAAGAAAATGTTTACAAAAGTATTTGTTTTCGCCGATTTGAATTCGATACGATCGTCACCGGTTTATCGATTTGCGTGGGTGACCGTTCGTTGACGTCATTATTACCACCTCAAATACAACAGGTGTGGTGACTGACCAGTGGCTGAAATTTGACCTCTCGTTCAAGAGAGTCCGGCTTCAATACCACATGAATTCCTTCAAAACCAGCAAGCACTAATTTATGTGCTTTAACGGCAAAGAAAAACATCGCAAGGAAACCAGTATTTCTGAGAGTTCTCCACACTTCTCGAAGTCGTTTGAAAGGTAGGTACTACTTACGTGGTGGACTTACCTTACCTTAACTCTCGCAAAACGAGAACAGACTTGCTAAGGTGGAGTCGCTACTCACAAGTGGGTAGAGACCCGTTACCAACGGTTCGTGGCTAATAATGGACGTTGTATCCGAAGAAATGTCTGTTATCTCAGGTACAAAGGTTAGTAGGCGATGGGCGTTTGGTTTCATAAAAGGACTGTCTAGCGGATTGCGTGAAACCCAACTCCTAATTTATACAATGAGTCATTCCGATGCAAGTTCGTTGAACTCGAGCATGAATGGGCTTTGGCTAATCGGTGTAACCTTTCGCGAGCTTTGCTTTTCTTGTTACGATGACTTGTAGGTATTATAATGCAGTTGTATGAACGTATGTATACATTTTTATGCATACCTAGGTAGATATTTTATATCGTAGATAATAGAAAACGTAGTGCAGTAGACAAACAAGTCCAAAAGCATTATGAATGATTATAATATGGAAGGTAGGTATTTTTTAATGGGCTTTTGCTGTATATTCATACAGACCTTTACCTCACCGAATAGGGGATGGTAGGTAATTAAATTCGATACTTTTTTCTAGAGCGAAATTTTCATGGATAAGGAACGGCAGTTGTATGAATGTATATGTTTTATATGTACATTTATCATGCATACATATCTAGGCAGCTGTTTTATACTAGGTCAAAAGAGTTATTTATTTATAGGACGGGGGTGTGGGCAGTTATGCCCACAAGCCACTGCGACCTAAAGAGATCTATTGTAGCTAGTCAAAAGAGTTAGATAAATTTTGAGAAAACGTAGCCTTCTAGGTTTGAATCCAACACTTCTAGGCTGGCAAAGCACATGTGACGCCATATGGTGTGGTGTGTGGTGTCGCACGTGTCCATAGGCGACGGTGACCACTTATCATCAGGTGGCCCGTATGTCTGTTTGTCTGTATATGCAACAAAAAACAAAATGCACAGAGAAGCGCCGGCAAGTACAAGCAGCTCACCACCAGAGAACACGGCAGCATTTCTATCTCTATTACGATAAGTATTGGCTTCGAATTGGGAATGAGGACGTTAAAGATGATTTCAGTGCGCTACAAACGCAGCTTCGGGGAACACTTGAGATACGAACACTCGAGATTACGTGGAGAAGTCTGTGTGCATTCAGTTAGGACTTTCGGTACCTATCTGCCCAGTTACTGATCTGTTGTTGCTTTTATGTAGCGTCCATAGCCCAATGGCTCGCGTCGATTCAATGTTATCGAAAGAATTAAGCAACGACGGGCGCGGTCGGTTTGTGGATCGCTAGTGGCAAAATTTCATGGACGCTACCGTGCTTCGGAGGGCACGGTTGTTTTCAATGGTGGAAACAGTCAAGCTTTGTCGAAGACCTTCGGATGGCTTGCAAACACTTTTTTTTTTCTTTTTTAATTTATTTTCCAATAAAAAGGTACATACATTTTTCACATATAAATTTCTGCCAAACTGTAGGCCAGTTTGTCGGCAGCCGGTATTTCACAGTTCTCGTGGACCTTTATTCTTATATTATATCTATTAATACGTTTATTTTATTATATATTACTATCTATCTAAGTCTTACTTTATACCTACCTTCCTATCTCATACATATCTCAATTAAAAAGATTACTATATACCTACGTATTAACTTGACACTGGGTTGGCCACAAACCTCTCAACCAATCCGCATTGGAGCAGCGTGGTGTAGTATGCTCTAGAGCTCCCGCAGCAGTGTCTGTGAGGGAGGACCGTGCCCAGCAGTGGGACGTCTATGGGTCGCAGCAGCGATGTTGGTTTTATAGTTCATACTCGACTGTAAGCTACCTTGGTCTAGAAGTAATCAGAGATTCAGAATTCGATTTCGGGCAAAGTATTATTGGGCTTTTCTAACCTAAAATTCCAAGTAGTATGCCACGGACACACAGGGGACTAATAACATAATTGTAACTGTGAAAGACTGAGAAAGTTTAATACGAGCATGTCTACCAGGATGGATGGATGACATTGTGGACACACATAACATGGTCTTAGTGAATTACATCGTGATGCAGTGTCGTGGGGTAGGATATGCAAGAGTAACACGTATGTATCTCTTCCAGTACACATTTCTATACTAATGTAATATGTCGCTTATATAACAAACAACGGAGTCAGGTAACAGATATAGTAAATATAAATAGATATAGTTTACGAGATATTTAAAAGTGTTAGTCTTGCCCCATATGCTAGTCTTACCCCATCTGTATATATAATTTATATTTTTATTTGTTTCCAATTGTTCTGAAGTGTAGACACAGCAGCACATCTATTTGCGTTAAAAATATGTTTGCGATAAAACAGATTAAAAATATAAACTATCTGTCATGAAACACATTCATAAGTTAGTTAGATGACCTCAGCTGTTGACGGTTTAATTATGTCTGTCATCATATTTCCAGTAAAATATCGTAAAAATATAATTCCGGATATTCAGTGACCTTGAAGGGCTTACTTACCTACAATATGCTGTTACGCTGTGTAGTTTTTAGTTGGTGTCGTAAAATATTTTGTGAACCCGCAGAGTAGATTTGAGCAGAGACTTTTGGCAGGAAAGGCACATATTCGATTGTCTGTTTACTTTTGAGCTGACTTAGAAGACATTTTAACTGGTAATCATTTAATTCTTGAGGAGTAGTTAAGTTGAACATCTGGATTCTATATATTTAATCTTCTTTAATTTCATCACAAAAACCTCTAGGGCGCAAGTACTCTGCACGCACTCGAAGGTTCCTTCAGCAATAGTCAGTTACGTCAGCGAGCATTTTTATACGCACCATGCTCGACGCCCGTATACTTGAACATAATTATTTATGGGCTATTTTCGTGTCTTACCTAACGATTAGGTATATTAGGTTGCTAAGTCGTATAAGCTTAGTATTTACATTCCTTTTTCCATTGATAGAGTACCTATAGGGCCTGGAAAGATTTTTGGATTAAAAAAAGGCGAACATTGGATAATATTCAGAAGATGATAATATTACCCATTGATATATATGTTACCACTAACTCAATGATATTACCTAAGTATGTAGGTATTATGTTGTCATCGATTTTTTTAGGAAATGAAATAACGAATAAATTTGCCGATGTATGGCTATCGAATTATATGGGGCGCAAAATATTATCAACATTCAAGGGAAGATTTCAAATAAAGGCTCTCACGGAAGTAAAGACAACAATAATGGTTTTCCTTTAATTCCAGCGTGAACTCAAGATACGGGCTTAAATAATCCCGCAATTTATACGAAGTGGTTCGCTGTTTTCAAGATAATACGAACAAGTTGCAAAACCCCAAATGGAACTTTCTCGGTGCGAGTTACGAGGTATGCTGAAAATAATGCCTTGTCTCACCAAACTTCGATTAAAGTTATAACGCGTATAGTTATTGGTGTATTTCTTTAGCACCGGTTTCACGACCATGGCAAGAAGCTCAGTAGTTACTATTTTAAATGGTTTTATACTGCTTATGCGAACAAGTGGCGTCTAATATTGTAGTATGTTGTGGATATTCCCACATACCTGCCCGCTACCCATGCAATAGAACCAGACGGGATGAAAAAATACATTCCCCCAGCTTTAGGAAAAAAAAAACAATACCCGACGATAGTATGTACTCGTACATATTTTGTTTATCAGTCTATTCATGTATGCACTTTTCACTTTTTTTCTACATAAATCATTTGTTTTACAGTGGTATTTTTGTATTTTTTTTTATAGATACAAGATAGCAAACGAGATTGCAACTCCACCCATACGCTGACTCAATTAGGGACTGGGATTAGGTATGCTTGTTGTTATGTGTTTTATTTTCACACAAGACCTGCCATTCCCCAGCACCTTTTCCAGAAATGTTATTCCAGGTTTTCTTAGCTTACCTACTAGCTTATCTTTCGTCTCTGGTTATGAAACTCAATCCTTGATGTATCGCATACCGGCAGCCATCTCAAGAAGGTTTTTGCTTGAGATAAATTGGATTGTTAAGATGAAAGTGACACGAGCGATCCAGCTAACAAGTTGGGTAGTTAATAATGTTTTTAAGGATCCAGAGGTATGAATTCTTCATGTTGTCTAAAAACTTTTGAAAATCAGGTTTAGTGGTCACGAAACCCTTTACTGAATGATTTATTAAAATAACTAAATACCTAATAAATATGGACAATAATACTTATGATATTCCTTTTTGGTTGCACTTTTTTGGGTGCGAAAATTATGATTATGGACTATGGTCCACAAGAGAAGCAAGGGCAACGCATCTTTGACCGACTTTGCTTTTTGAGAGGCACAGTTGTAATGGGCTGATGCATATTGGTGGTAGAATGCTATCTTATATCCGTAAAGAATCAATATATGCAACTAAAAACTAGCATACGACTCATTTAACTCTTCTCTCTCTCTCTAACACTCTCTTAACAATCGATGGAAACCTTAACTCGCGAGACCACCTCACACTTGACCGGTTTGTGGATCCGCCACACACCGTGATTGGATGGAGATGCGACAATTTAAAAGCAGGTGCATTGACGGTGGATCATTCAACTGGGAGTAACATTTTCCTTCGAAATTCAATTAATGAGTTGAGTTCGCTAGAACCGCCCACCGGCGACGCCGGGGAAAAATTAATTTTGAAAACTTTAAGTTTTTCTACGACTTTTTGTTGTTGCTTTGTGATTTATTACATACAGCCAATGACTGTTGCCTGCACGCCTGACTACTGTCGGGAAGATTGATAAGACGCATGTCCCCGAGTTATTTTGTAAATGATAACCTTTCTTACTTCTCTACTTCTTATATACTAAACCCGTGCTTTGGATTTCTTCTTGGATTAGAATAAAAAAAAACAAGCAATTTTTTTATTTTTTATCTGCTTATTAATTAATAGTGGATGCCCGCAGCTTTAAACATAACAATAGTTTCGTTTACACCTAGTAATATTATATAGCCTATGTTACTCAGTGAAGATGCAGCTTTCTAATGGTGAAAGAATTTTTGAAATCGGTCCAGTAGATTTTGTGTGAAAACATTACAAACAAATATTTCCTCTTTATAATATTAGTATCGATTACAAATGTAATCTTGGCACTTAACTTGGTAATTACATATTATTATTTAGTTCAAATCTTAGCTACAATGAATACACGGGAATCTCTAAAGAATTATGGACGTAAACATTCAGAGAGCTCGGAAAAACTGGTTTAATCAATCAATCCGGGGCTCGGAGCCATTTGTCGCGCGCGCTGTTTTTATCAAAGCGCAAGAACCCGGCGGACGCCGGAGTAGAAAATGTTGCGAGTCGCTGTTCGCACCGCTCGATACGCGTTTTATTGTGGTAGGTACATGGTAGTTGATTTTTTTTAGCTGGAAAAGCATTTGCGCGCTGGCTAATGGGGATGCAGATTGGTATGAGGGACTAATTGCCACCGCCCGCCACTGTACCTAGTACCATTTCTGCCGTGTAATAATTATTTTTAAAGCAATTATGGTTGGAAAGGTGTGCTTTCCGGTTACACTACTTTAGAGGCGTCCATCTTAGTCCTCAA
Source organism: Carterocephalus palaemon (assembly GCA_944567765.1). NCBI lineage: Eukaryota > Metazoa > Arthropoda > Insecta > Lepidoptera > Hesperiidae > Carterocephalus > Carterocephalus palaemon. Next base: position 2,296,755 of record OX155643.1, on the reverse strand, counting down.
GGGTAGCAACAGATCTGTGACTGACTTAGAACGAGCCTCCTACAAGTACTACAACAAGTACTAACTGGACTATTACTAACACCAACTAACAGGACTAACTATCACTAACAGTACCCAGTCCTCATACCTACTAACGAACTGACCAACTAATGTTTTAATTAACTCTCTTGAGTCTTGTTCAAAGTCAGTCACAGTTGCCATGGGCGGCAGCGGATGGGTGGTGCTGCAAGCTCGTTTGCTATCTTGTATCTATAAAAAAAAGTAGAATACCTGCTAAAACCAAGCGACACAATCAGAGCTTTGAATGCAGCGCCATGGGACTGCTAGCTTATTACTACTGTGGCGAAGGTACTTTGTTTGCATGTATGAATACGAAATTATCTTACTTAATATTAAATGTGAATGTTTGGATGTATGGATGTAAATTACGCAAAAACTCAAAACGGATTTGAATAAAACTGGGTATATAGGTAGGTAATAATCTAGATTAGTCTAGATTATCACATAGGATACTTTTCATCCCGTAAATTGGGATGCTTTGCACATTTATTGGAAACACCGTTTTCCGACCATCGTCAACAGATGTCGCTAAATTGATTACAGGTTTTCAACGGACGAACCCGCGTGTAAAAGCTAGTTACAATTCAAAATAAATTCTTTAGAGGTTCTTCTCTAGCTAGTAATGAAACTCGTGATCTCTGATTGTCGAATGAATAATTTATTGCCAAAACCACCGATTTATATTTACATTTGCATACTTAGAATACTACACTATTTAAAATACTAATTTACAATCGCGCGCCGATAAGAATTCGCCGCAGGGCGATGCCGCGCGCGGGGCGCGGGGTCCGCGGGGAATTAATAAATACAAGCGGCGCGCAGATCGCGGATTTAGTATTCGCCTCGCGCCGCCGCCGAAACGTCGAGATGCTCCGCCGCCGGTGCGCCGTGTGTCGCAGCTCGCGTGTTCATCCTCGAAGACTGAAGAAGGAAACTGGTGCTCTGCTTGATCTGCCTGCGCGTGCTTCGTGTTATAAACCGCTTTTTTCAAAGCGAATCGGGCGGCCGGCGTATGCACGTCAAAACGTCCTTTTCAGGACGCTTGTTGACTTGTTTTCTTCTTGTTTCTATAACAGACGTTTGTTACGTTGAAGTGCTGCGTCCGTGCCTCCCATGTTTCTATAGACATACGTCATGCCTGTACCAACGCCTTTTTCAAGGCGATTGCGTCACTGTTTCTATTAACGACGTAGTCGGTAACTGGTAACTGGTTCGGTTCTTGAGGTACTCGGAGGTATGGTAATGGTAATGTATTGGTAAGGTATTGCACCACTACAATTCCTTTAGGATATATTTTTCTCATATCTCTAAAAAAGTTTATTTCTCGATCAATTTCGATCGTTATGGAATATATTGAAGATACTTTCTTTATAAACTTTTTTCTTTGGTATGTATGTAGGTATAAATCTTATTAGAAGTGCCTCAAAAGGTCGCCATAAGTCAGGGCATGCACACTGATTTTACTGTCCTCACAGGAGAAAATGTTGCGTTCGCTGTCCAGTACCTACATAATGCACGGCATTTTTGCGGTAAACTGTTTACCTATGTGTATAAATAAAAAATAGGGCTGTCAAAATTGTAGTGTTACAAATACAATGCTGAACAATTTACAAATAATTCATTAGTTTAAGTCATTACCATTTCCACGACATTAATTACTATCGTTAACATTTTGGAATCGAATTGTCAAAAGTAACAAATGTCACTATTCTAGTCGTATACTACATCTGTGCAAAAAATACTTCGAAACATCATTCCGTTGAGAAGGAGGACAAACCAACAAGCCAACAAACCCATTTTTCGCATTTATATATATATTAGTAAGGATTGTTTCAAATTTAAATATTACTAGCTGACCCAGCAAACTTTGTTTTGCCATATAAATACCACTACTACTACCACTACCATTACCACTACTACTACCACAACCACTACTACTACCACTACCACTACTACTACCACTACCACTACTACTACCACTACTACTACCACTACCACCACTACTACTACTACTACTACTACTACTACTACAACTACTACTACCACTACCATTACCACTACCATTACCACTACCCCTACCACTACCACTACCACTACCCCTACCACTACCCCTACCACTACCCCTACCACTACCCCTACCACTACCCCTACCACTACCTCTACAACTACAACTACCACTACCCCTACCACTACCCCTACCACTACCCCTACCACAATCATTACCACTACCACTACCACTACAACTACCACTACCACTACCATTACTTATAATCGAAAGCGTTCAATAAAAGTAGGAAATTATTAAAAATAAAAATCGCGATGGAAAAATAGGGGTTGATCGTAGAGGGTTGAAAATTCAGGGTTGTATGTATTTTCTAATGTTGTATCATAAAAAAATCCAAAAATAAAAATTTATCTAAAAAATAAAAAAAATAAAATTTTGGATGGACTACCCTTAACATTTAGGGGGATGAAAAATAGATGTTAGTCGATTCTCAGACCTACTGAATACGCATATAAAATTTGGTATAAATCGGTAAAGCCGTTTCGGAGGAGTACTGCAACAAACATTGTGACACGGAAATTTTATATATTAGATACTTTTAATAATTTATTCATATCACATAACTTAGTACATTTCTCGAAACTAGTTGTTCTCTACTATTATTTAAACCTCAGTACTGAATTGTAACTCAAAATCTCTTAATATTCTAGTAGGTATTATCCGTAGTAGCGTCCATAGCCCAGTGGCTCGCTTCGATTCAATGTGATCGAAAGTGTTAAGCAACGACGGGCGCGGTCGGTTTGTGGATGGGTGACCGCTAGTGGCAAAAATTTCATGGGCGCTACCGTGCTTCGGAGGGCACGTAAAGCCGTCGGTCCCGGTTGTTTTCAATGCTGGAAACAGTCGTTAAGCCTTGTCGAAGACCTTCGGGTGGCTTGAGAACATTCGACACTGGGTTGGCCACTAACCCCTCCACCAATCCGCATTGGAGCAGCGTCGCGGAGTATGCTCTAGACCTCCCGCAGCAGTGTCTGTCGGAGAGACCCGTGCCCAGCAGTGGGACGTCTATGGGTCTCAGCAGGTATTATCCAAAAATGAATTCAAGAGGCCAACTTAAATATTAGCATAAGCTTTAAAGAAAACAGTTGCTTGTGTTACGACAACTTATATGAATTATATTATCTTTAAATTAGGAAAGTCACTATCATAACACAAAAAAAAATATCTCGAAAGTGCCATTCACAATCTGAAATGTTCAACCCTATATGGCGTTATGGGAACATTTGTTCCGTAATCTCACAAACGCAGCCGCAAACGTGCCGGGAAATGCAGGAAAAAATAACATGCGGTCGAACGTACCCGCTCGAAAGCACAGAACAGATATCTGTTCTGTGCTCGAAAGTAATTGCTGCTGCAGGTTAAGATGAAATAGAAAAAAAATGTGTATTATTAAAACATGTTCAACTATTACATATTTTTGTAGCTATTTCCGATAATAACGTATATTTTAAACGGATTGGTACCTATCGTTCATTCATATTCATAATGTATAATATGTTCATAATGTATAATATGTAATGTTAGATTATTTGAAGAAACATTCACATAATATTATGTCACGCATCTTAGTTTCGAACGTGTCATTTCAAGTACACTTATTCTGTCTATACTCGAAGATTTTTTTAAAATACACAATGAGAAGCAAAGATTGATATCGTAGAGAAGGTTGGTTATTATGTTATATATATTTAATTAGACCTAAGGCCTAATCCCTCCCATTCTGAGAGGAGACCCGTGCCCAACAGTGGGACAAAAACAAAGGGTTGTGATGATGTAATTAGACGACTCCGTGGCGCGGTGCTTAGTGACCCTGACAGCCATCTACGGTTCCCGGGTTCAAATCCCGACAGGAGCAGATAATTTTTTCGCAGATAAATATGTGGCCTTCGGCCTAGGCCTACCGCGGGGGTGTGAGTGGGTAGCGTTTATTTATTTATTGCAAAACACTGTGTTATGGACACTGTTTGCATGAGGTCAATGGCACGAGATAAAACCTTTTTTGCGGCTTTGAATGCCGACAAGAAGAAACAAATTACTCTTTCGGAGGTAATCTCTAACGATTTATGAGCTTTTAGGGGATATAATTATACAAAAATGGCTGTATTTATAATTTATTATGTTTGAGTGCTATTAATACAGGGTTTAAAAATAGAACGCACTACTCAAATTCGGTTCGCTGAACTGAAAGATTATATATCCTCAAAACATTTTTAAATCCGTGAATGTTACTCAGTGAAGATGCAGCTTTCTAATGGTAAAAGAATTTTTAATACAGTTGCTCAAAAAGTGGCATATTACAGGGACGTATAGCGTTCGGGAAGTGAGCTATTACACACTCGTGCTTTTTCTTTACCTTTTCCGAACTCGTGCGTTCTCTTTCCCAACTGTCAAAATAATGTCTATTAAAAAGAAAAAACCAACCACGAAAAAAAAAATTCATAGAAGTTTTTATGTTTCATGCAAATATTTCTAAAAAGAAGCTACTAATTTGTTTCAATATCAGATTTAATGATTTGATTCAATGAATTAGGTTAGGTTTCATTTCATTTCATCTCATTAAATTTCATGTCAATAAAAAAATTCTACTGAAGACTTGGCTGTATGGGCATAGTTTCCTTTGCCTACCCAGAATGGGTGAAGAAAACAAAAAAAAATCTCTGCAATACTCTGTATTCTTTTACGGTTGGCGCCATTTTCCAAAAATGTTCGCTGCGAGTTTAGTTTGTGTTTTTATTATTTTATCAAATTGCTTAATTTTTTCGCAACTGTATTAAAAATAGTTGTTCAGTACACGTGCGGAACCGTCATTGCAACTTGTTCCGACTGTCAACCCTCGCCTTCGGCTCGGGTAGACATTTGTCGGAACTCTTTGCAATGACAGGCTTTCCGCACTTGTAGCGAAATATACTATTTTGAAATCGGTCCAGTAGTTTTTGTGTGAAAACATTGCAAACAAATGTTTCTCTCAGAATGGGAGGGATTAGGTCTTAGTCCACCACGCTGGCCAAGTGCGGATTTGCAGACTTTATAATATTAGTATAGATGAATAGCAACATGTATAGATGCACAAGGGCTTGTTAAAAAATTGTTTTAGAAATCGGACAAATCAATAGAAGGTAATAGGTAAGGTAAAATATGTAACAGTCAAAGTAGCAGGTATGTATAGCAGGTATGGTTGTGACCGCTAGTGGCAAAAATTTCATGGACCGAGCTTCGAAGGGCACGTAAAGCCGTCGGTCCCGGTTGTTTTCAATGCTGGAAACAGTCTTTAAGCCTTGCCGAAGACCTTCGGGTGGCTTGAGAACATTCGACACTGGGTTGGCCACTAACCCCTCCACCAATCCGCATTGGAGCAGCGTGGTGGAGTATGCTCTATACCTCGCAGCAGTGTCTGTGGGGGAGACCCGTGCCCAGCAGTGGGACGTCTATGGGTCGCAACGAAAACTAGCAGGTATTGTGTAGCAAAACACCGGTGCTTACCACGTGCTTCGTACTTCGTACCGAGAAAGCTACGTACAAGGTGGCTGTACAAACCATAGATATTAAATCTATGTTACAGACAGCCGGATCTAGATAGCGAGTTAGAAACGAACCGTAATCTATACGCCATTAGCTCTGGTAGCCGCCGTATGCTTTGTGAGAATTGCTTTGTTGTTCGTGTCTTTTTTTCATTTCAGTGTAATTTATCTTTTCAATTTAATATTTCTTATGATGTTATATGAAATACTGTTTCGAAGTTGATAGTCTTTTTCTATGGCTGCACAAAGACTCAGGATCAGAATTAATTATTAATTTCTATATAGTTTTGATGTTTTTGTTTCTAAATAAATATTGCTTCATTGTTGATCGATTTTTTAACCAACTTCGAAAAAAGGGTGGACTTTCTACGTTCGACGTTTCCTTAATTCCTTTACCGTTACAGCAGGTGGCATTTTCTCAAAGCGCACATAGTTTAGAAATGTAATTGGTGTGTGACCTCCCGCAGCTGTGTCTGTGGGGGAGACCCGTGCCCAGCAGTGGGACGTCTATGCTTGGATTTGAATCCGGACCGCTCGAGTGAGAGGCGAGTTCAATAGCCACTAGGCTGTCACCGTCTTGTTGCAGGAACCAAATGTTGTGGCCATTGGCCTTTGCTCTAAGTTTCAAACCTATCATAATAACTAAAACATCCACACAGTCTCTGAAATAAACAAGCGGCTTATAAAAAGACGTACGTTACATCTGTCCGAGGAATGTATGGTATAATCTTAAATTTTGCGGTTCAAGGTCGGTTGTCTCCACGCAAGGGGGTCCACTTTTGAACCGCTCGCGTGTCTTAATCGCTCTACTGCGATTCTATTCGTTAAGTACACAATACCATACTACTTACGGCCGAAATTAATAACCTATCTTTGGATAGAATTGCCTATCTGAGATAGTTATTTGACACGCTTCATATAAAGCATATGTCAAATATCTATCTCAGATCTCAGACCAACAAAAAAAGGACAAGACCAACAAACTTTTTTTGTTGGTCTGAGTCTCAGATAGGCAAATCTATCCAAAGATAGGTTATTAATTTCGGCCGTTAGTCTATCTCTTGGCGTGCTAAGAGTGTTTATTACGACTTAGTACATTGTAGTGATTAAAAAATACGGAATTCCCCATTCGATCCAGAGTCGCAGTCGAGCGATTTTAAGTCACGCGAGCGATTCATAAATAGAGCTCCAGGGTTGTGCAACACTGCATTATATTTGCGAACTTCGTCACGCGAACGAACGAAAATTATATTTAATTTTGTGAGATATTTAGATCATGACACCAAATAATACCTATTGATGTATATTGTTTGTATGCGTGTATTACTCTTTTCGGTTTGAGGTATGATTGCACCCCATCAGTATTCGAAGCTTATAGATACGAGAAAGAGTAGAATACAATAGAGATGAGATATCATAGTTTATTTGTATATTTTTAATTTAGGTAATTATTAGGTCAGATTTGACAGATTTGTCTGAGAATAAGTAAAAGAAAATATGTATTTGATATTTGCTCAAATATTACGAGAGAGGTATGTACGATTCTAAGAAATAAAATCGTTTGCCTCTCTCTGTCGGACCAATCATAATCATTTCTTCAACGTCCACTTTACCAACGATGATTTATACAGAACTCGAAATAGCAGTCAAATATTTGTTTAGTTGTCTCAGAAGATATAAACCTAAACTAAACGGATGACTTCTGGTTTAGCGGATAAGGCAGAGAAACTGCCTTACCTACCTGTTACCTATATCTCTTTAATTTTTTTAAATACTATCCTACTGCGAAATAAGTCTCTCGTCTAATCAATTCCATGAAATCACGCCAATCATTAATGATAAATTAGAGTACCTATATTGAGATAGATAATATATTATGTTTAGCTTCCATGTATTAGGTGCTAAGCATTTTGCATGTCATACACAATTATTGGTCGAACCATGTATCTTCTAATACCTATCTATCTATATATATAAAAGGAGAAGCTGACTGACTGACTGACTGACATATCAACGCAGGGCCTTTTCACAAGGGTTAGAAACTTGAAATTTTGCACAGGGGTTCATTTTATAGCGTAGGGGAGCACTAAGAAAGGATTTTTGAAAATTCATCCCCTGAGGGGGTGAAACGGGGGTGCAAAGTTAGTATGAAACTTTGCCGCTTTTGAAGACAAGTGGGCAACCCGAACGCGGGCGGCCGTCGTTAATGGGTCAAATTTTACGCGAGCGAAGCTGCGGGCGTCCACTGTTATTAATATTAGAAGATACATTGTTCGACCCGGGGTTGTACGAAGGACTTAAAGCTAAGCAATCGCCATTGCGACCACTGTACCAGAGAGGCAGCAACAAAATCTTCGATAGCTTTCGTCATGTTCGCATTTCAAAAGAGTGCAATCAAAGCCGTACGCCCAGAAAGAGCGTGTCACCGTTGCATCACCCTCACCCCGATCCCACAACTGTTGAGAACCGTAAACTGGAACCAATCGGCCCACGGCGTTCGTTAGTATTTATTCGCTAACCAGATAAAAAGTGAAGTACCATCAACATTATCGATAGTATCGCATATCGATAGAAGAAAACAGAAATGTTGCAACACTTGTAACTCTTTTCTCTCTACTCTTCAACACTTGTAAACACGCCTCACTACAATGTTCTAACGAAGACTGAAGGATGGAGTACATTCAATCAAACACAATACATGTTAGGTATCATGTAAAGAAAATTTAGTACATATCTACTATCTACCGAGAGTTGTTAAATAAAAATATCGTTAAGTACCTACTATATGTCAGAAGTTCCTTGAATCTGCGAGCATATTGTATGAAGCCACTAATAAAAGAAAATTAAGCGAAATAAGCGTGTCTGGTCAGGAAGTCAATGTCTAAAGTCTCTGTCTACCCCATTGGAAAACAGGCGTGATTTATTTCCATTTTTTTGTCATTAACTTACATGACTTTCGTGTTTTATCGTTTCGCATTTCATTCTATTCAGTTCGCGTGTTTTACTTTTGATATATAAGAGCTATATATGTATATAAATAAAAGTTGTCGAAGACCTAAATCATTTCGTTTTACACAAAAATCCCAGACCCAAAGGTAAGCTAGCCAGTCAATAATTCACACTATGTATCATATATTATTATGTACGTATGTACAATTCAGTTTTGATTCAAAGAAACGAATATCGATACTTACGCGGCAGAAAATCGGACAGAGCTAGATCGATAAGCTACGATAGAGTATTTCCCAATGCGTAATTTCGGGGACCACCCACTATTCGAACTGGTCTATTAGCGCGAGCTTCGTCACAGGCGGCGACGCGAATGTCACAATGGAAATAAATTAATACATGACCAAAATACAGGCGCCTCGTCTATTGCTGCTGCTAGCCGATTAGCTAGGGTTGCCACAAAGGAGTGAGAGCAATGAGCTACAATATTCATATTAGCTTCTTATTTTAGGTGGTCGAACCTTTGTGTGTAGATCTCAGCTAATTGGACTAACAATCCCTGTCCCTAATTGAGTCTTGTTCAGAGTCAGTCACAGTTGTAATGGGCGGCAGCGGATGGGTGGTGCTGCAAGCTCGTTTGCTATCTTGTATCCATAAAATCACAAGGTTACATGTAATATGTCTGCCGTGCAATAATAATTGTTTTGAATCAATTGTGTTCCGGTTGCATGAGTGTGTACACCTACTGGCCTGTTATAATTTTTAAGTGGACTGTTACTAACAAGACTAATTATTACCAATTTAACATGTTATACTAAATGCACTAACATCCCATTTTCTCAGTTAGGCTTGTAGTAACGGATCGGATGGTAGCAAACTTGACTTACCTATCGATACAGAGGCCAAGGTAAATCCTGGAACTTACCTTGGCCTCTGTATTATTTTCTATTCTTGGTGGAAGCTCGTATTACACATTTATTTATCACAATTGTTTGATTACTACCAACAGTTGACGATTGGTAACAAAATAATAATTACCTAACGCTAGAATGAACTCCGCATGCGACTGAATCATATCTATATATATAAAAGGAGAAGGTGACTGACTGACTGACTGACCGACTGACTGACATATCAACGCAGGGCTTAAACTATAAGGGCTAGAAACTTGAAATTTTGCACAGGGGTTCCTTTTATAACGTAGGGGAGCACTAAGAAAGGATTTTTTAAAATTCACCCCCTAAGGGGGTAAAACGGGGGTGCAAAGTTAGTATGAAACTTTGCCGTTTTTGAAGTCAAGTGGGCAACCCGAACGCGGGCAGACGTAATTCTACGCGAGCGAAGCTGGGGGCGTCCACTAGTCTAATATATAAATGGGAAAGTGTGTGTGTTGGTTTGTCCTTCAGGTTCTTCTACGCCATAACGGATTGATGGATCGACGTGATTCTTTCCATCTATATAGTGTAGAGCCTGGAGAGTGAGTGAGAGTAAGGATACTTTTTAACCTGGGAAATTGCACGGTTCTCGTGAAATGGACAAAACGTAAATAATCGTTTTATTCTTAATCGATAATTACCTATCGATAGTTTTTCAATCGATTGATGGCTATCGCAGGCTATGATCGGCCGGACTGCGGGTGAATCTAGATATTAATAAGTGATACCTAATCTTTTGTAGCGTCCATAGCCCAATGGATCGCGTCGATTCAATGTGATCGAAAGAGTTAAGCAACGACGGGCACGGTCGGTTTGTGGATGGGTGACCGCCAGTGGCAAAATTTCATGGACGCTACCGTGCTTCGGAGGGCACGTAAAGCCGTCGGTAACGGCTGTTTTCAATGTTCGAAACAGTGGTTAAGCCTTGTCGAAGATCTTTGGGTGGCTTGAGAACATTCGACACTGGGTTGGCCACTAATCCGCATTGGAGCAGCGTGGTGTAGTATGCTCTAGACCTCCCGCAGCTATGTCTGTGGGGGAGACCCGTGCCCAGCAGTGGGACGTCTATGGGTCGCAGCGAATCTTTTGTATAGCTTGCCGTTGATGAAGGCTATACTTAATATACTTTAAAACATCCCTTCCAGTCCAGTGTGTGACCAGTCGCTATTGAAATAAATTCGAAACTTTAATCCGACTCCATTTTCAACTTGAATTAAGCCGGTACATAATGGATTGCCTCTATAGGATTCAGTATATATTTTTCGCTGAAAGTAAGCAGAGAGTTTGATAAAGCAAAAACGTCCTAATTATTAAAGTTAAGATGAAAAGCCTTTCTGTGAGCGGAGCCCCGGGCCTCGCCCACGGCACCGGACGACAAGTTGCATTTTTAAATTCCAATTCACTACCTACGTTGCTGAAGCACTGGTTTGATCGTATACTATGATGTGATGATCGTGAACTACATGCGATATAATTGAGTCCAGAATATAATTTCTGTAAGTAACACTCATAAATTATAACAACTTCATAAATTATTAAAATCTATGTACCTTATATATTTTTAAGCAAATTCCTTACATTTTCAAGGATCAACTTGTGTCAATCAAAATTAAATTTAATATTATTGCATTTATTAAATCCATTGAAATGCAGTTTAATAGTGCCTATAGCCCAGTAGCTCGCGTCGATTCAATGTGATGTGATAGAGTTAAGCAACGATGGGCGCGGTCGGTTTGTGGATGGGTGACAGAGCGACCGCTAGTGTTAAAATTTCATGGGCGCTACCGTGCTTCGGCGGGCACCTAAGCCTTTGGTCCCGGTTGTTTTTTGTTCTTTTAAAACTGTATTTGGTACACGGACAGTGAATGCGTATTTAGAATTCGAATTATTTCTCGCTCCAGTTTCGCTGGCAGTCAATCGCAATTCGCAAGCGATGGCGACGAGCCTGGCCAATCGCTGTTCCTAAGAGGCACCTGAACGTTCTCTAATTACGGGAATTCAGCAATATTTTATAAGTTAACATTGTTCCCGTTAATTAACTTCAAACAGCAGCGGGACGCGTATTGAAAAGCTCTTGAAAAATGTCGATTCATTAATTATTGCTGATCCATTTTTGCTTTCACAATTAAAACAAATAAGTGATCTTGTAATGTTCAACTTATGCCTATGATTTACTTTATTGGATTGGTATCAATATTTTGCAAACAAACTTAAATACTGATATTAATTTCAGAGCTTGTGAAAAAACAGAAAACATTTTTTCAATTAATTGTAGCCTATAGAAAAACATTCGAGCCACTTGATGGTAAGTGGTCACATCGTCTAGCAGCTGCAGCTGCCCACTGTTGGGCAAATGTCTCTGCTCACTTGCGCGGCATAGCACAAACTACTTCATAACATCTATAGAACGTCGGTCTAATCCCACTTAGAAGCCTTTTTTTTTATAATATAGACGGACAAACAGACATACGGGCCACCTGATGGTAAGTGGTCACCGTCGTCTATGGACACGTGCGACACCAGGGGTATCACAGGTGCGTTGCCTGCCTTGAAGGAAACGTTTCACACTCTTTTTGAAGCGCTCCATGTAACTCCTTATAACCAGTATCTTCAGAAAGAATAACTGACAAAAATGACCCTACTTATATATAGTTTATATATATATATATATATTTGAATTTTATACCGATTGGAACTACCTCACCAGTTTTACTATATTATAATATTATTTACTGTGTCTCGAGTGAAGCTGATGTCTCACCCACTTATACTTACGTTGCTTGTGCAGTCTAGCGTAGTTTAATCTAAATATTGTTGCTAACGTCCAGACATCGCAAACAATCGGCATACCATACGTTGGTGTGGAAGTTATAGACACTTGGCCGTCGCTACAATTCACAACATATCAAACAAACAAATAAATGTTCACTCAAACATTCCTATGAAAACATTCCTCTTAAGCTGGTTTCAGAGTAACGCTTTCAATTAAATATAGCGTGCGTTCGTGTTGCGTAAAATGTAATTTATAATGGTAACCTTTTTTTTTTGTAAGATGTATTTTATGATGAAGGATAAGACCGTTATCTACACCTGGCCCTTTTACTAGTTTTGCTGTGTTATTTTAGAGGTTACAAGTGACAGTTTAATAGTAGCATCATATAATCTTATTTTGCCGCTAAGCCGTATCACGTAATGCCTTTTTGCGATGGAAATTGCTGATAGGTTCAAAACGGTCAGTTCGTTCGGTGGTCGGATAACCATGAAATTCGATATTCGTATTTTCGTATACGCAACACTTTCATATGTGAATTTCATAACGAGTTAACTGTAAATGTAAATTAAAAAAGAAACTGAAATGCTTCGAATGAAATCAATCAACACCCAATCTATCGCCGGGTGAAGATAAAACGTTCGAGTGAATTTGAAAATAGAAAAAACATGAAATTCGTAGACGCTTCGGTGGTTTGCGTATGCCAGTGAGATTAAAAAATACACCCCTAGGCGATATTGATTGAGCTCACGAGTGCTGAAGCGTGACTATGAAAGCAGCGTTAGTCATACCACTACGCCGATAGAGTCGTACATTTTTTCAATTACACCAGGAATAGGCGGCCTTGGTGAAAATTATTCGAGCTTCTTTAATAAACTGATAGTGGAGACCATACGCTGTTCCAATTTCCGGGTTTTAATTGAAACAAATGTATATTCAAGGTATTATGCTTTTATAAATAGTCAAAGTCGTACCTACCAGCTTTCCTCAGAAAAGATTTTTATAAAATCAATCGAGTTTGTAGCTTTTTATAATGTAAATATAGGTAAAAGAGCGAATAGGTAAAAAAACTAATTGATTGAGTAAAACGTTATAAAACATACCCGTTTGAAAAGAGTGTAAATCATTGAGGAGGAAAGGTGTAAATGTTACACTTATTACATTTTATTGCATAAGTAAAGCTGACTGGTCGTATTTTAATCATCTCGTTTCAACAACGTTTTGGAATCTTAAAACAACGCATAAAGTTATTTATTTCCGTTCAACATTTGCAGAAACGAAAAGAAGGGAGGTAATATAATAATAAATACAAAATTTATACGAATAAATCTACCTACTACTTACTTACTATAATATCTACTTATATAAAAAAAATCGGAAACATTTTTTTAGATCCATATGGTGCCGATGTACTCAAGTAAGAATAAAGGCAAGAAAACTAATCGTGAATCGTTAACAGTTATGGTAGGTACCTACTAATATTATAAATGTTTGAAAATTGTAATAGTTGAATGAATAATAATATAGAATATGTAGTGCACACGAAACATACCTGTGTTGTCTTTGAGGAGGAGGGTAACTAGTTGTAAACAAAACTAATGTTATGTCTAATTCCACGCGAGCGAAGCTGCGGGCGTCCACTAGTCCATAAATAAATAACATGTGAAATTTAACCTATAAACATGGGATTAAGAACATACTTCTTACGATAATTATGATTGATGAAGAAAAGTTCAAGTCTAGAAACATAAATAGGTTTGCCGTCAAAATGCATTTAAAATCAACATTTTTTAATACGTTTTTAACGGTTGCCACTTTTTATGTCATCATCACGCTCCATACTTTACGAGTTTTAACGATTTACAACATTGTAAACATACTAGAGATTACTAATTCCTATTAAATTGGCTTAAACCTGTGCATGAGGACATTTAATTCAGCGACCAAGTAAGACGTTTGCTTGACAAACTACTAATTAATTGATCTAAATTATAATAGAATCTATATTGAAAAATAAAAATTGTTTTTAACCCTAGAAATAATAAACTTAGTTTTTATGGTAGGTACTTCATGTAGTTTATGGTCTATTCACAAGAAACATCGATACATCTGATTATAGAATTGTTATATAAATCAATTATTTAATTAAATTTAACAAGGTAGAATAATAAACCGTATTGAAGTAAGGGTTTGTGTGTAATTAAATTAATTTATGAATGCTTAAACGGCTGGTTGACTCTGGCCTAGTAATAAAATATTTAACTATATTTATAGCTAAAGATAGTAAAAGAGCATACAATCATCGCCCATCTGCTGGTACTCATGATAACTGTGACAGACTCCAAAAGTATGAAAATAAAGTCAAGTAAGTAAGGATCCAAACTTAATGCACTGGGATAGTATAATTTAAAAAAAACACTGCTAACTGATTCTTAAATTACAATGCTGCCCTCTTATTTACATAGCATTTACATTTCAAACTTAAATAGCTCAAACTGATGATCAAAAATTCCACATGTGGGTGGAACCGTAGGTCAGGGCTGGTCTATAAGGTCGCCTTTCTGGGGCGAATGACGTAATGTTTCTATAAGCAAATAGCATAAGTACAAAATAGTCTTTTGTTAGTGAAGATCGTTGATATGAATAATCTCAAAACGTTAAGTGAATAACCATGTTCTTTTAACAGTTCCTCCAGCTTGTTACTTGTTGGAATGGCGTTTTTTTTGTATTTTTGGCAATGATTTCATTTTTAGACATGTAAACGTTTGACTGCATTAGAATTACTAGCTCTTGAACGAGTTATACAGTGGCTAATATACGTGGCAGTTTTACTTGGTCCTATATACGAGTGTATACAAGCTTATTTTTAATCACTTTAGTACCACGCATTCTTCTATCAGAAGGCACAGGATCGGGAGGAGTGGCACCGATTAAGGGAGGCCTATGTCCAGCAGTGGACTCTGAAAGGATGATGGATGGATGATTCTTCTATCCCTTTACCCACTGCTAGGACTTAGGCCTCCGGGCCCAGTTAATGTAGATGTATAGGATATTTTTGACATATTAAAATTTGTTTATATTCAAAGTACAGTCCGAGTTGAAGTTTCTGTTTCCCTTTACTGTAATTCTAGAGTTCAAAGAAAATCCAATAATGGATTTGACGATGCTATCTTTTTACAGTCCTATTTGAAACAGGCTACAAATCCACAGCGAAGACTGCTAGCTAGTTTTTCCATGGAAGAAGAAGGAAGGATGAAATACACAAACATACATTGAGCCAATGAAAGGTTGTATTTAAGGCTGTCCTATTTTGAACAGAGTACAGATTCAGAGTAAGGCCTAAGGCTAGTTTTCTAGAACTGAAGGAGAGGCCCAAAAACAGTCAGGGAATGCGAATTCTTTTCGTTACAACCTTGATTCTGTCGTAGATACAAACTTCCCCACTTTTATAAAGCAAGCCTTGTTGATTCGTACTGACCCAAAATAGCTGCAAGTTCTTGTACAGGGCTTTCTATTTACTACGAAGTCATTTATTTAAGGCCCGGCCATTCAAAGTCATTGGAACTCGTATGACTTAAGCCTAGCAGTGTTTGAAGAAAGTATGGGAGTATATGTGACAAGATAATTATTATTATGACTTAATATTGCCTTAATAAATGTAAACTACGGTTTTCGCACTTTTTCTTAGGTATCTAATACCAGTGTACGCCGTGCCCGCCACGAGCGCGTTCACTCCTGAAAATGGTCATCGTAATCGACCGAAACTAGTCGCCCTATTTCCGACTTAAATCACACGCGAGTAAGCCGGTAATTGTAACAATGAACATAGACACACTCATTCAGCAACAAAATCTAATACTTTGTTTAATTTCAATCAAGAAAAGGAATTTTGCGTGTTATAATGGTCGGTACGCAATAAATGCTAGGCTGAAATAGAATTTAATAGGTAGTTAAATTAAGAAGCACTCTGGAAATTCGTCAAGAACAGCAGTTTCTTATCCTACCACTACAACCCTTTCTTTGTAGCAATGTTGAGAACGGACCTCCTCTTTGAATGGGAGGCTTTAGTACAAAGTCAAGTCAAAGTCAAATAATTTATTTCGCTATGAGATCATTGGTCACGCTTAACGAAAGTAGGTATTCTGTGACGAAATCCAAGGTAACTTCTAACTAATAAAGAACGCTGGCCAAGTGTAGATTGGTAGACTTCACAGAATCTTATTGAGGACTCCCAGGCATGCAGGATTCCTCACGATTCCATCACCGTTACAGCCACCAGTAGATTTAATAAATCAACTGTCACCTACATTTACCTTACTACTGCAAATCCTACGAGTATGTCAGAATAATTTAAGTGTGTCTGTGTGTTATTTAATAAAAGTCCTTCAACTTTACCGCGTCGTAACTTTAAGGTCGTCGCCTACGTTCTTATCGTTTACATTACATAAGTTCTACAGGTACTCGTATAATAATACGAGCATTGTTATTTATTCCATGTTTTCGAAACGTACTATATACCATACGAATAAGTTTTTTAACTGTAATAATTCGCCACATGTGCCTATACATATATTTTATGTTATGTTTCAATTAAGTTAAAGAAATAATTATTACGAGAAAAATTGGACCATGAACACTACAGGGTCTATGCTGTAAAACCTATACAGCATAGGTCTGTCTACAGCATACTCCAACATGCTGCACGAATTCGGATTGGTGGAGGGGTTAGTGGCCAACCCAGTGTCGAATGTTCTCGAGTCACCCGAAGGTCTTCGACAAGGCTTAGCGACGGTTTTCACCATTGAAAACCGGAACCGTCGGCTTCACGTGCCCTCCGAAGCTCGGTAGCGTCCATCAAATTTTGCCACCCATCCACAAACCGACCGCGCCCGTCGTTGCTTAACTCTTTCGATCACCTTGAATCGACACGAACCATTTGGCTATTGCTTTCTTTTATATGTATTAAGTATCTATTGATAGAATTTGATTGATTGAACTACGATCCACACGTTTCGCGGCCATAAACATCTGTCGTATTGTATTTCTATAAAATTCCACTCCAATTGAATAACGTAAAGTAGTAGTAGAAAAAAATAACAATGCGGCCTTTTTACTTGCATACTTACTTATCTGTGTGACAATAAACGTTTTATCTATTGACAAGAACAATTTTGTGGGACGCCACGCGTAAACAGTTGCAAAAAGTCACATTGTATTCGTAAAAGAGCCAAAAGATATCTAATGGTTGGCACAAAAACGTGCTGCTGATGGCTTTAGTCGTAAATGTGATTGTGAATGATCGATGCTTTTTGTATCGACAGTACCTAATTGATTCTACGGGATTATTACTATCCATCATCCACACATATATTATTATACACGTGTATAACATTAATTTTAATCCAAATTTATATTCAAGATAATACATAATATAAATAATAATAATTCGATTCGGAAGTTGTGGTAAAAATTTGTTTCAGTTATATTTCCATCCAGTGGTAATAATATTACAGTGGTACTAATATTAATTAATGGTAAATTATTAACTGGAACAACATAATATTAGGTAGGTTCTTATTTGTGCACCTTTTGCAGTCACGTCAGTAGTTCACTGTGAGGATTGTTTTCTAACCTAGCCTGTTTTTTAATATAATTTTATAAATATCAGATATTTCATTTCTAATTATAATTCCTAGATTCATAGATTTATTATTCTATACTAGTAATAAATCTATGCCTAGATTCATCTTAGAAACCTTGACTCTTACCGTCATCTATTGAACAGTAATGAAGTAGATCTGTCTCTGTAAATTGTCAAAGTTTTAAAAAGCGTTTCCGTGACACAATTTCACCGTTCCTTTCTTTAATTTAGCAAACCTTCAAACTTCTAAAACCTCGAGCCGAGTGAATTGTTCGGGTCGGCTCGTAAATTAATTCAAACAATACCAGCGAGATTTTTGTTGAAAGTTCTATTTTTCCCGCGAATTTTAACGCTATTGAGACCGAGAAAGTCGGACGGAGCAATAAAAGTAATTAGACGTTTTAAAAGGCAATGAATGGATGACCGGTATCCTAAATTATTGAATAGAGCAGTAGCTAATCCAGACCGGAAGATTCGTTTAGCGAATGGCAATTGTAGCAATTAGAGGAAAAGTAACGCTGCTTTATCAAATTTTAAATTTGCAATTTACGTAAGCGTATATTGTGGTTGGAAGAGCGGTGATAGTGGCGTCAATATACTCGTACCTTTATATTTACACTTAATTTAAATACCTTTAATTCGAAAAGAGCACTCATGCGCATTACTTTTCTAAGTTACAATAGATAATACACTAGCTGCAATATATCTTCTTACTGGCTGAACCCCCTCCTTTCTAAGATACGATATTATAATCAACATAAGTAATAATTTTATTTTTATAATGCAAAATTATTTTACTGTATATTACATAAACAAAATTTTAATGTTTTCATCGTCGCATATTCAAGTCTATTTTTGCAGATCTATTACCAACTACTATACCACACAACACAGCTTAATTTAAAACCATCATTATTTAGTTTTGGTTTTGGTGTGGCGAATGTTAAAATGTTTTATAGTCGCGAAGTTGGCGTCAATGTTAATCGTCTCAACAATAGTATTATTTAAATTTATGGCCTATATCCTTAAACGGTACAGATTGCCTCAACTGTTAAATATATGCGTAAAACATTATCTCTAATCGCAATATCTTAAAGATTTAAAATTTCAAAGGATTTAATTTGAATAATTTCGCAAGTATCTTGTTAGCTAGAAACTTTATCTATATCTTTGATTATAGAGATGTAAATTTGTTTTTGCTATTTCTGTACTCAGAGCAGTAATGCCGCAATAACCACCCATGATGTAACATGTGCTCTTAGTTCCAATTTGTCTTTGCTGTTAGTTTAGGTATTAGGACCCGTGAATGTACTACTGATACAATAACACCCACTAAAGGCAAGTACCTCTATATATAGGTCTTACACTCGTACTGCATACATGCTTGTAATTTTCAGATCCTACAGCCCCAACCAAATTAAGATATTAATCAGATGAAATAATGATCTTAATATTTTTCTCACACACACATTCCAAAAACACTTCTCCTTTATTGAAAACAAAAGTGAAATTTATGTGTAAAACAGTGCGGAAAAATCTGTTTGAATAGAACGTAGACCAGATTTTTAGCGTTGTTTCTAGACTCAAAATTAGTTCGAGGTTGCAGGTTCGCTGTCGTTTTTTGTTCTTTGTTTTTTGTTTTAAGATATTTTATGGGTAACTAGACGTACCTACGCATAGCCAGCGCTACTCTACGTACGATGTACATTGGTATGATATTAATTTACTGGCGATAAATTGCGTAGTGATTTAATAAAAGTGACTGACAAATCGTGAGATGTATTCAGATAATAAACATTTGAAACCTATAAATGGATCATTATAATTTTGACTAATAACAGCTGCAATACAGTCATACCACAGAGAAGAAATTTCACTACATATTTTCATGCAAAATAAATGATTGTGGTTATGATTGTTATGATTATACGGCTTTGGTCAAACGTTGAACACGTAGCGAAGTACTTCTGATTCGTTTCATTTAAATATGGAATACATTTTTGCATGCAGCTGGCTAAGCGACGCATGTTTAAACTTAAACTGCCGAACTCAATATGCATGGAACCGGCTCGGTAGGTCCGCGCGACAGGAAGGTCGATCGTCATTCCGAACCTGCAATTATGCGTTATATAGATGTGCGTTTCCGACAGAAAAAGTTATTTTTAGACGGAAGAGCTTAGCAACAGTTGGGCAGATGGGTCTACAGGAATTTAGGTAACTAGCCTACCAGGGTTTTGTGAAAGATTTTGTAAGATTAGCATTGTCAAATCAAAGTGACAGAGAGTGTGTATATAAAAATAAATACCTTGGACATTCTCACACACGGCCATCTGACCCCAAAGTAGGCGCGACCCTGTGATATGGGTGTCAGAGACTGATATAGATACATAGATATTTTTAAATACATACTTAAATAGATAATATTAACATCCAGACACAGAACAAATACAAGTGTTCGTCACACGAATATTTGTCCTGAGTGGGATTCGAACCCACGACCCCTGGCGCAACAGACAGGGTCACTACCGATTGCGCCAACGGGTCTGTCATGTATAGATCTGACATAATTTTGACATTAGTTTCAAACTAATGTCAAAAAAAAGTCGTCTTCATCATGAAAACTTTTACGCGATTGCCCCCCTGCATCCTCACTTGACCAGC
The DNA here is from genome assembly GCA_944567765.1 of Carterocephalus palaemon. Taxonomy (NCBI): domain Eukaryota; kingdom Metazoa; phylum Arthropoda; class Insecta; order Lepidoptera; family Hesperiidae; genus Carterocephalus; species Carterocephalus palaemon. Next base: position 2,276,156 of record OX155643.1, on the reverse strand, counting down.
GTGGTGGTATAACCTTATTACCATTTTCAAACCAACCCGAGCCTTTCTATGGGTGCATATAGCTTGTTATAATCATGATGACATTGCTCAGTCATCCAACTCTAGCACATAGCCGATTAACGCTGGATTTCAATAACCTATCTACGGATAGATTTGGCTATCGGAGATAGAAATTCGACACATTTTATATGGAATTTACGTCAAATTTCTATCTCCGATAGCTAAATCTATCCATAGATAGGTTATTGAAATCCAGCGTAAATTGCAAATGATCTGTGTATTTCCGGAATCTTGTCAATTTATCCAGATACATAGAGAGATTCGTGAAATTATTTTAGCAAAACAATTTAGCCATCCATACAGATGAAAAATGATAATAGATATATTCTTGCGATTGGTACACGCTCTCTCATACGGATTCTTCAATTGATGAGAGTTTGAGGAGAGGAGACATACCTGGAAAAAAAAAGGTTGTTTGAGTCAAAGTATAATAAAAAATGATAAGCGGTGACAGCCCAGTGGCTATCGAACTTGCCTACATTCGAGCGGTCCGGGTTCAAATCCCAGCGGCACGCACCAATGACTTTTCTAAGTTATGTGCGATTTAAGAAATTAAATGTCACTTGCTATAACGGTGAACGACACATCGTGAGGAAACCTGCATGCCTGAGAGTTCTTTATAATGTTCCCGAAGGCATGTGAAGTCTGCCAATCCGCACTTGGACAGCGTGGTGGACTAAGGCCTAATCCCTCCCATTCTGAGAGGAGACCCGTGCCCAACAGTGGGACAAAGAAAGGGTTGTAAGTATAGTCTTTATAAACGGCAAGCTACACTAGTGATAACCACTAATCAAAATCTAGGTTCACCCGCAGTTCGGCCGATCATAATCCGAGATAGCCCTAAATAGGTAGTAGGTACTTAGATTAAATATTTATCGACAGTTAATTATCGAAGAAAATCGAACGATTAAATTAGTGTTTTGTCCATTTCGCGGTAACCATGCAATTTTCGGGATAAAAAGTAGCCTATGTCACTCTTCAGGCCCTGCACTATATCTGTGCAAAAAATCACGTCGACCCATCATTGCGATGAGACGGGGGAGAAGAACAAACGTATTTTCCCATTTAGATATTAGTAAGAATGTCTTATGATGACCTAATTTATCAGAACCAGCATTTCTATGTAAAATCGGGGTCTAACTCTGCAAGTTTACTCTACCCATAGGCTCAATTTAACGATATTGAGAATGTAGGAACGACAAACCACTCAAAATTCAGGTTTGCATAACGCAGCCGTGTTTGCACGCTGAAGATACAATCAGACAGGTAAAGGCCCCTACATATTCTCCGAGCAAACAGAAATGTTTATCCATGTAGACAGAATATTGAAATGCGGTGTTGACCCTCCGGCTGGTATCATACCACCTACACTTTGATTCCGTTTGCGTAACAGTAAACCATTCATGTTTTCGCTCAACCATAGGACACGCCACGTCGGCCCTCATCTTGTCTATAGACAATAGAACTGATTTCAGACTCTCTTTAAACTCATCATGGTTTAAAGTCCCGTGGAGTTATGATTTTGTTGAAACATACAAACGTTCAAACGAAGAACGTGCAACAAATGATGTAGTTTTTGTTTAGTCATTTCATTTTAATCCTTACTAGTGTTATAGACGGTACATAATCCTGTGAATTGATCACATAAATAGGTTACTTCGGCTTTCCGCATATCGCAGTGACCGGGTGAAACAGATGCGTTTCGAATATCCGACTGGATAAATTTAAATGATGTGTGAAATCGGAATCGGAGGCATACGTCATTTTACTTCCGTCTTTATAATAATTTTATCGCACCAAATTCCAAAGAAGAAAGGTGAATATTCCGAAAATATCAAGCTACTGTTACTGGAATGGTTTCGACGAATTAATGAGAACAAATCATTGAATGGTGGCAGTGGTAATTACTTATCTCGTCATCCAATCATTGCCATAGTAGAATGGAATAAATAATGCAATTCGAAGTTAAAAACTAGATTGGAATTGGAATCGTTGCAAAATTGCATTCAACTGAATTGAATTTTCGGGTTTCGTTTGCCATTTAGCTGGCTTTACTTTCTTTTCTGCCCTCAAAACATATTATCAAACCGTTAATCTTGTATTGGTACAGTCAAGTGCAGTATTTGTATCGAAGCCGTTATGAGACCAGTACAATGAAAAATTACAAGTAATGACACTTTTCCTTTCATAGCACATAACCAAGTTAAATGTTGCAAATGCATGAATGACAATCTTCACATTATGTCGTTTATGCGACGTATCAATTGATAAAAAGGTTAACTGTAAATTGACTTTTAATTATTTCAATAAAGTAATTTTTTTTACATTGTGGAGGTTTTCTGTAAATATAAAACAAAACCAATCCATTGTGATTTTTAATTTATTACATTGCAAATGATATAATAATATGAGATACGAATAAGCATATTAGTAAACCAACGAGCTTGTTATTGAGATACAGAAACTTCTGTGAGTAAATGTACGTAAGGTCGACAAAAGTATTTTGAAGTCATTTTGAAAGTGACATTTTTAAGATATCCCCAAGGTATAATCACCTGCAAAGATTAATTACCACGTTATACTTGCAAATAAACCATTAATGGTTGCTCAAGTTCATGTTAACCTCATTCTTGTATTCAATTTACTGCCTTTCCTTGTAAATAAATTTTGTCGTAAATTAAGTGACTCGTCTACTAGTAATAGCTTGCGCCCGTTTTGTGTTATGTGAGTATGATCCTATTGTAATGTGTAAATAAATTGCTTGCTGAATAAATGATTAATTAATAACAATTGTTGATCAACATTTAAAAAAATATTTTTGCCCAAAAATTGTACGTTAATCGTGGTAACTGGTAATATATGTAGCGTCCATAGGCCAATGGCTCGCGTCGATTTAATGTGATCGAAAGAGTTAAGCAACGACGGGCGTGGTCGGTTTGTGGATGGGTGATCGCTAGTGGCAAAACTTTCATGGACGCTACCGTGCTTCGGAGAGCATGTAAAGCCGTCGGTTCCGGTTGTTTTCAATGGTGGAATCAGTCGTAAAGCCTTGTCGAAGACCTTCGGATGGCTTAAGAACATTCGACACTGGGTTGGCCACCTCCCACAGCTGTGTGTCTGTGAGGGAGACCCGTGCCCAGCAGTGGGACGTCTATGGGTCGCAGCGTCGAATCATGGTAACTAAAATAGCTGTAATTTTTCAAATCAAGGCGTAGGTACAGGGCAGGCAATTCCCAGCTAGTATTGTTGGTATTAGAAGTAACATAGAAGAGAAAATTAAATGGGTTTTATTGATAATTCGCTGATTTGATTCAAATTAACAACGGTTGCAGATTCCAATAAAACGATTGATCTTAATAGCATTAAATTGCAAAATCTGTATAAGCCATTTCGATTTTAATGGTTATTGCATGGCATAGGCCTGAAACAGAAATAGCAGATTTTACTCTGAAAAGCGATTTGAAAGCACGCGACCGAATGGACGCTAGCTTTCGAATTTGGGCAAATATAACCAAACCAATGAACATCGAATTGACATAACCACATCCAAGAAGATATGTACTTGATCAGAGCCTTATCATTGCTTCGTGAAAAACTCAAATAAAGCCTTTAAATAATGATGAATGCCATGTCAAACTTGATTCATTCCCGTACTCAGAGGTCACTCAGATATTATTGAACATAGAAGACAGAAAAGACAATCATATGCTTATTATTGGTCTTGTTTTCTTATTGGCCTTTATAATTAAGATTTTTACATTGCCTTTGTGGCTTGTAATCGTTAAGTATGTCACTTATTTAGCCTTGGGTCATACAAATGCTCTCATTATATTTAAAATCGAATTTAAACAAGAGTACTGTTTTTAATGATTCGCGTAATCTTATCATTGCAATAAAACACGGCGGCAAAACAGCTGCACTTATAATAAATATCTTAATTAGCATTGCAATTACTATTATCTCAATGTTTTCATCCTGCAAATTGTATGAATGAAATTGAATCAGTTATATAAATAATTCGACTGTGAATAACGATGCTGTAATTGTAAATTTGTTTAACTGCAATTCCTACCTATACTATAACATACTACCTATAATACCTATATGTTATAGTATTAAATTTTATTAAATAAGCCCATATAATATTCAAATCTATACATATTTGTCATAATTGTCATGGGCGGCAGCGGATGGGTGGTGCTGCAAGCTCGTTTGCTATCTTTTATCCATAAAAAAAAATATATAAAAGGAGAAGCTGACTGACTGACTGACTGCCTGACTGACATATCAACGCAGGGCCTAAACTACGAATATAAGGGTTAGAAACTTGAAATTTTGCACAAGGGTTCCTTTTATAACGTTGGGGAGCACTAAGAAAGGATTTTTGAAAATTCATCCCCTAAAACGGGGGTGCAAAGTTAGTATGAAACTTTACCGTTTTTGAAGTCATGTGGGCAACCCGAACGCGGACAGACGTCGTTAATGGGTCTAATTCTACGCGAGCGAAGCTGCGGGCGTCCACTAGTATCTATATAATAATTTATTGCGCGAATGTAGTAACAAGATGTGTTGTGAAGTGTCTCTCTATTCTAAAGGAAGCTCGTGATCAATAGGCGATCGATGATGGTTGAGAATGTACGGAGAAAGCCTCTCACTCAATTCAAATAATTTATTTCGCTATGAGATTATTACACACGCCTAACGAAAGTCTAGGTAACTACAAACTACTTAAAGAGAAGAGATATAATGCTATTCTAAACTGATTAATATAAAGCAAAGGATGAGCTATTGATCCTTGAATGAATAGCTAATCCTACACAGGTGCCTAACCTGCCTTATGGCTAATTTACAATAATTTACTCTAATTAATTAAATAATTTACGCTAATTTACTCGTGGGGGTATTCAAATCACGCACCAGTAACTATTCAAATTTATATGCGATTTAAGCTCAGAGCAATGAGACCTTTATATATAAAGTGTTTATAAAATTAAATTTCATCTGATGTAACAACGAAGGAAAACCTGCATGTCTAAGTGTTCTCCATATGTTCTCGAAGGTATGTGAAGTGTTGTGAAGTCTGCAAATCCGCGACTGGCCTGCGTGCCGGACCGTGGCCTAACCCCTCCGGGAGGCCTACTGGTCTACTACTCCCATTCCGAGCGGAGACTCGGTTTGTACTGAAATTGTTGTAGTGGGCGACAAAGGATATTGCTAAGAAAACAATGATCAATAGATTTTACTACAAGCTATTATGTATTCTGTGCTCCAAGTGAATATTCTTCATTGGCAATACCATACCTGATACGAACAGAACTTTGAACCAAACCACTATAACTGATAACGTGGGTGATAAGAAAATCGATTTTTCACAGCGCATGACCTCATCAGTGTGCAGTTTTAAGTGTACAATACGAACGTACCTAAATACGACGCACCTATGCAAACACAACCTTCAGACGAATAAATTATGTTCATCCGGCCACTTTCTTCTACGATTACACTATATTCCTTCAGGTGTTGTTACAAATGTAAATATTTCCTTTGTTCAGTTCTGTTTACTGCATTAGTAAAGATATACTATAGCAAACAAGCAAGCAAGAAATGATATGTTTTATTTCACAATAGGAAATTCGGCCGGACTTCAAAACCTTACGTTTTTTTTATAAATATCTTGGACATTCTCACACACGGCCATCTGACCCCAAAGTAGGCGTGAGCCTGTGTTATGGGTGTGAGAGACTGATATACATACATAGATATTTTTAAATACATACATAAATAGATAATATTAACATCCAGACACAGGACAAATACAAGTGTTCGTCACACGAATATTTGTCCTGAGTGGGATTCGAACCCACGACCCCTGGCGCAACAGACATGGTCACTACCGATTGCGCCAACGTGAATAAACGAACCGGTCCGCATTGCAGGAAATTATCGCTGCATATACACTCTGCATGCGCAAAGTCTCATTTGCCCCATTATTGATTTTGATGATTTATAAATTAGATCGTAAGGCGATTCAATAAATTCATCCACTTCATATTTTGCCTTCGAAAGTATGACCGCGTGTCTTTATTCCGTTCAGAAGAAACAGATGTTTCAATTCTGCAAAGACCTTCACACTCGGCCGCTACGTTCTTTAGAGAATTCATCCTCGAATTTATAGGGTTAAATTCGAGGATGAATTCTCGAACTCATACTATTTTATTGTAATATTTATGCAATTAAATTAATTTAATTTAATTTATTTATTATTTTTATTCAAATTTCCAAACTAGGTACATTCCATTAACATAACCGGTTTCCCTAATGCGTTAGTGGAATAAAATATTTTATTTTCCAACTGTTAGTAATATTATTTATATAGTGATTTTATTTGTGTGTTTATATATTTTATGTACTTTAATCTGAGTTAATTTATGGAATATTATGGTTTTTTGTTTATTTTATTGCTTACCATTTAAATGTAGTAAAATATTAATTATTTCTTCTTACTCTTATTTATATGTTAATAAAGACTTCGATGCTTTTCCCATCGCCTAAAGGTTGCCTGGGAGATGCTGCTTTGGCATTAAGTCCGCCTTTGTATGTTAAGATTGTTAAGATTTAAATAAATTAATAAACCCCCATAATAATAATGTTATCACAGTCACTACGGTTGCTACGGAACCTGAATTGAGCTGTATAGTCAACAGCGTACATGAAGAGTACAGCCCTTACCTCAAAATAATGTTTTTTAAAACATCTGATTTGATGATAATGGCTTTGATGTAGTGTACCTACATATACATGAAAATGTGATCTTTTTTATATCCGCCGCATTTCAGCTTAGATCGCACATCAAGATCTTTGCCTCGAGTATGTTATTTATTTAAAGAGCGCCATTTCACGCTCACGCTTTTTGATGTGGAACATCTTTAGGCGGAGGGCAAACCAAATTTTTGGCGTGGCGAGCGTGGCGAGCGTGGCGAGCATGGCGAGCAGGGCGAATATGGAATATATACCTATACTATACAGTTCCAACAAATGACGGTCGGAAATTATTTTATTAATAAAATAATTAATTTTTTTTTCTTAGGTATAGTATGTTTTAGTTCCTGTCATAATCTGTACTTTTGTGCATATTACTTGTACAAAATAATTTCGATGTTTCACATCTGCCAGGCGTCCCGTGCCGGCTCACAATTTTTTTTGTTATTTATTTTCAGTCTTTAGAAAATTTTCATGACCATGATATTACTAGATTGAATCTTGTTTAAAAACAATTTATGATATGTAGGAATTCTCTTAATTTTTTTAAATATCTCCTATTGTAAAACCAACTAATTATAACAATGTTGTTGGCTCGGCTAATTCATTTTATTCTCGTCTATCTTGATATTTTTGTAAGAAGACATAGAAGACATAGAAGAATAGGAAGATAATAAGTATTAGTAGTCATCCCGAATGTGCATTACTTTGAAGCCATATGGTATGGTTTTTAATTGATATCCGATTATGCCAACCAGTGAGGAGACGGCGAGTTCCCTTTGAAGTATGAAGCCATTATAAGTTGAGAGAGCAGGCATCTAGTTCTAACCGCCACCTCCACGTGTTTACAAAGCATATGGTTACTGTTTACAGACTGTTTATAGCGCACTGAGCAGGCAAACAACGAACTTCTATTACATAGCATAACTTCACGCTTTTATTTCCCTGAAAGTAGGCACGTACATCCACTTTATACCTGGTATGTTTAGGTCCCATATAATACGAGTATGGTGGTGAGTCTATATATATAATACTAGCTGATCCCGCAAACGTTGTTCTGCCATATGAAATGTCAAAGTGACGCGACACTTCATGTAAAATATTGTTCGTACAAAAATACTAAAATAGTGTTTAAAAAACATTTTCCAGTGTTCCACCAAATTCTGAATCTATAACATTCTAGAATCCCCCGTCGAACACACAAAAAAAATTATCAACTTCTATCATCATCATTTTGGGTTCTGATTCAAATTCGCCTGACCTGTATTTGTAACAAGCTATCTAATCCGTTACAAATACAGTCAAAATTAATAGGCAAAAATCATACATAATCTTAATGTCTTCAGTAAAGGTAGGTACTCATCCCATCAAGTGGACACACCCTTATCTATATGAAATGAAAATGAATTTTGGTAAGCGCATAATTCAAGAATGGCTACAACTCGGCAAATTTATTTTTTGTATGTTCCTTAAGGTACACGGAAGGTTTTAATACTAATAAAAATAAAAAAATTAAAAATCTGCTCATTTATTTCCTCTAAGGCGGAACAAAATCTAATTCCACGCGAGCGAAACTGCGGGCGTCCACTAGTTATATATAAAACCAAGTTAATTGGTTTTTAAAAGGCCTGAATCACCAAGCCATGAGGTGATGATTTACCGCATACGGTTATTTTTAAACCATTATTACGGAACAAGATTTAAACAGTGATATCATCCATTGTGTATCTGACGACGAATATAAGTTTGTCAAGTTTTAAGGTCAAAATCTTTTAGGCTTACAGAGCACAGCCATCCTATTAGGTTCTCGCAGAGTATACAATAGCCTTAAGCACATGTTGTTAAGATTTTAATTTGCTTGTATTCAAAGTAAAAAGGAAATTATATGTAAATTTACTCGTTATCTTGATGATATTGACACAAAAATGACGAAGACAGTAATCGAATGCGATCTGATAGGGAATTTTCTTGATGTCAGTGTCAATTTTCTTGGTCGATTTCCCTTCACTGTGTGGGCTGGTCGTTAAGAAGTCATTAAGGCCCTTGTACCTATGCCTATAGCCAATGGACGTAACACACGTGCTGGAACTAAATTTGTCTAGTTTTTTATTCAACGTATTCTAAGGAGGGATAGAAACCCATGTATGTTTGTTGAAAATTATATAGAAAGAGAACGAATCTAAACTAGGAAAACCAGCGGGAATGCTCTCAACAACGGGTTATCATAGAGACTACAAGGTGAATTTTACTGGTTTCGTGCTGTTTTAATTTAAATAATAAAATAAAGACTGAAAATCTCTATCACATACCTCGTGAACTATATCGATTAAAGATTGAATTTAAAAGACTCGAGAGATGAATTTAACAGTCATTTTCTGCTGAAAAACGTCAAGAACAAGATCATTTAGCACGTTTTCACTCACTATATCAGTTCATAGTCACTATAAAGTCATCGCTCGGTAGTCGTAATCTTTATCGCATATCTAAATGCCATCTTATCAAAGGCATTTCTTGCTGTACCCAATTGTGTAACGTGTAACATAATAGTCAAGTAGCTCTGGTAGATAAAGCTATCAATTTATGTCTTTCTCTGCATACAAAGTATATATATAATATACACTAGTGGACGCCCGCAGCTTCGCTCGCGTTGAATTAGACATAACAATAGTTTCGTTTACGCCTACTTAGTAATATTATATAGCAACAAACACGCTTTTTTATGGATACAAGATAGCAAACGAGCTTGCAGCACCACCCATCCGCTGCCGCACATGACAACTGTGACTGACTTTGAACAAGACTCAATCAGGGAGTGGGATGGTTAGTCCAATTAGTTGAGAGAGTTAATTTGGTATTGAAGACTGGGGACTGTTAGTGATAGTTAATTAGTAAGGATTTATATTTCTTAGAACCACACAGATACCATCCTTTTTATTATGTTCACGGCACGGGTCTTTATTCGGAATGGGAGGGATTAGCTAGCAAAATGCGAGATGTGCAGACTTCTCATGTCTTCGAGAATATGGAGAATTTTCAGAATTTTCAGATCTCTTTTGCGGCTCTATCTATATATATAAAAGGAGAAGGTGACTGACTGACTGACTGACTGACTGACTGACTGACTGACTGACTGACTGACTGACATATCAACGCAGGGCCTAAACTATAAGGGCTAGAAACTTGAAATTTTGCACAGGGGTTCTTTTTATAATGTAGGGGAGCACTAAGCACTAAGAAAGGATTTCTGAAAATTCACCCCCTAAGGGGGTAAAACGGGGGTGCAAAGTTAGTATGAAACTTTGCCGTTTTTGAAGTCTTTAGACGGGTAGACGTCGTTAATGGGTCTAATTCTACGCGAGCGAAGCTGCGGGCGTCCACTAGTGCGACTATAAGATTTGAATATGTGGTAGGTACACTAAGCAAATGTAGTAGTAATTCGAAGAGAAAAAAGTGTATTTAAGTTTATTACTGCAATAAATGGGTATACAAAACGTAGGCACACCAAGTCTAGCAGCTTTAGCCCTTCTCATTCCGAGAAAAGAGTAAAGTATCATCTGCGAAAAAAACAGCGTATCCATAGGAGGAGCTGTACGGCAGTGCCTAATAGGCACATTTACATAAAACATTTTTGTCACGTTCATATGAGACTACCTATTGCATACCACCCACTTACAAGATAGCTGTGCCTCGTGCACAGATAAACATAATATTTTTGTTTCTAAAAATACCTTCTTCGTTTAACATACATTTTTGTAAGGAGTGAAATGTTTGGAAATAGTATGAGTGATTTTTGTTAGTGATTTGATTTTAAGATGTGTGATAAAACCTAAATGAAGGATTTTTTGTATGACCAATTAAAAATCATATACCGTCACAGTTTGTTTTCACTTTTTAATCTCAAAACTAAGAAATATTTCCTCTCGAATACTTCATTTTTTCCGCCTATATTCTCCTGAGGTTGTTTAAGCCGCTATTGATATTTTGTTGGTGCTTGAGCCTATATTAGTGAAGGGAAACGTTGAAAATCCATGGTTAGGCCGGTTCTCTATGGTCTAGACGACTAACTGACCTGATTTACAACGTACCTACTATGAGAATGAGAAATAGGCGCTCAAAATGATGGGTTCTTATGAAGATACAAGAAACAGAATAATCTATGCTATGCCCACCGAGACACCTAGGTATTGATACCGTGTTCATCAAAAAGACGTAAAAGAGTTTTCCTTCAAGTCAAGCCACTTATTAGCGGTGACCTTGGCCTCTAGTGTTCCTCTTGTTCTTAGACAAAGGTGACCTATAAAAAAAATAAAAAAGCAGGTCATAATGTACTTACTACGGTTTCGTTACTATTTCGGGACACTATTGCCGAGGCATTTGGCACATGTCACATGCGGCGTCGGCGCATCTAATCGGCCGTTGTATCATATCGGTCGCTATTTTTAAATCCAATTAAACGGCATACACTGAAGCGAGTTTATTTATTTGCGTCTGTTCATATGTTTGTGGGACACGGAAAAGAAAATGGAACACCATTCGACACAGAAACCTAGTAGGTACAAACCGACTGCATTTTTATATCCGGAGGGCATTAAACACCAATGGTAAAAGTTGAATATGTAGGCGAAGTTAATATCTTCCCCGTTTCAATTTCTATAATTAAACAATTATCAGGCAGTAATAGCCAAGAAGCAACAATTTCCCGCCCACTGTTGAATCTTGCACTTTGAAAGTTGCAATTAATGGCTTTGACGGTGAATTAGATTCTCTGTATATCGCAACTTTAACATTGTTGTGAAAACACTAAATAACATGTGATTAGTAACGTATCAGTACGTATCCGTCTCTGTGGTCACAGAGCCGTTACGCCATGACGCGAAAATACGCGATGTGAATTTTGCGATAAAATTAAATGGGACATCTATAGTCGCATGAATCAGTTGTTTCGCTAGTACACACGTTTTGCATTAGTCGCCTTCCTTGAGACTGTGAACGAGGTTGAATTTAGAAGTTACGAAATGGTTCCATGATAGAAGTAGTGTTTGGAATTTGATTCCAAATGATTACCCACTATTACTCCAGCAGTGGGTCATCTATGGGTCGCAGCGACTATAATATTTAGTTATAGTCTGCCTATCCGCACTTGGCCAGTGTGGTGGACTAAGAACTACCCGTTCTGAGAGGAGACTCGTGCCCAACAGTGGGACAAAGAAAGGGTGGTGGTAATGTGACACTTGCTTATCTGCCATAGTCGAAGTAAACTCACTTAAGCAAACATTTGAATCCATATCGAGGCTTTGCTGAATTTACCGTTCTGCAATGAAATTGCGTGGTAGACCTAGTAGGTCCTGGACGTTCACAGTTTCACACCACACCATGGAAATATCTTCGCCTGCCCACTGTAGCCTCCGGTTATGCCTGTAGTCGGAACCATGCCATTGTTTTGCCATACATGGTCTGCGATCGTGATAGCGATTGGCCGAAGACCTAAATAAGTGCTTCCGCACATTTTCGGGGCATTACCTGATTAAGATAAGCAAAATAGTTTTCCGAGAATCCGATCAAGTGTAGCGCGCTCGAATCACGCTTTAGGGAAATGTAGGTTTCGGATCGCGCTGATAACAGATATCTCCGCTAGATAAATAGGGCTGGCACAAAATAATTTGACATACATATGGTAGGGTAGAAAACATTAACAATTAATACTAGCTATAACGAGTGTGGTGAGACTAATCTCTAGCGTTTTAGAAGAAATAGTTTATTGCCATCTCCAAAGCCTGATGGATTTTGCAGAATTGCACGAAGTATTACTTTTATAAATTTTTTTGAAAACACTTATGATCGAGAAATTGGTCAAACTTGGCGCCAATCCACATCTCTATGGCACTACAAGTGACCTATGAAGTATGGCATTGTAAAGGTTATTCACGCCGTTTTCCTCAGCACAATAAAAATAGTTCTGTTCTTAAATCTCATCTACTGAGCGAAGGGAAGACAGATTTACCAACTATTACTCTGACTGACACATCTAACGGGTGATGAAGTGATATACAACTTCATGAAAATGATGAAATGTAATTGAATAAATGTTTCCTTTAACTTGCTGGACAAGCGAATAAAGGGTACGCGGAAGAAGTACGCTACAGGCAGATGAGAAGACAGAATAAGTCCTCTGAACTTAAGTACTGACTTTGAGATTAAAAAGTAAAAAATTGAACCGCCTGAAATTGCAAGGTGATCGTAATCATGCCCAAATTGACTTATATCACAGCACAATTAGAAACACATTTAATTATGAATTGTTGGGTACAATACATGGGATTATTATGAAAAATAATATGAATAAGAATAATTTTAACGTGAGAGGAAACCCGTTACAGTGTGGCGAAATGCAAGTAGCGTCAAGTAGGGCACAATTAACAGAGTTTGCACGCCGCTGACAGGTGAGTATCACGTGGTGTCGTGAGTGTCGTGTCGTGAGAGTCGTGAATGTCGTGGATGCCACCGAGATTTCGACCTTCTTGATTCTCGGGACCCTTTTTCTCGCGACAGATTAAATTATTCGGTGTTTTTTTTCCAGAGAATTTCCGTTACTTTTTTCACATTGGTTGTCTCCAAACTGGGTTGGTAAATTATTCTTATGATGTATCCCCAATTAAAAATGGAGGTAGGAGGTGGCAACTATTAAGGTTTAATTATTTTTTGTTATTTAATTGCTTACTAGTAATTTTTTTGTAATTTTTTTAAATTGCGTTATATCCCAAATGCTCAAAAAATCTGTTTTGCAACGGACAAACCTTTTTTAAATAATTTTCAAATATTTTGAGCTTGATGACAACAGTTAGTTTGACGAGTCCGTTGGCGTAATCGGTCTGTTGCGCCAGAGGTCGTGGGTTCGAATCCCACTCAGAACAAATATTCGTGTGACGAGCACTTGTGTCTGGATGTTAATATTATCTATTTAAGTATGTATTTTAAAATACCTATGTATGTATATCAGTCTCTGACACCCGTATTACAGGCTCGCGCCTTCTTTGGTGTCAGATGGCCGTGTGCAAGAATGTCAAAGATATTTATTATATTTACAGTTAAATTAGTAGGCACCTACTTAAATACTCATGCGTTTTATCTAGTCATGATAATTGAGCAAAGGATGAGATCATTGTCAGACTGACTTCGAAATAATTAAAGGCCCCCATGCGCTATACTATTTCGATTAAAACGAACACGCGAATGCATTCGTGCGGATAATGTATAATTAACTGCATAATAATATGACATACGAGTACGAACATGTGGAACAAAAGTTTAACCGCAGAGGTACGTCTTGTGTAAGACATTTAGTATTTCACTAACATTTGAATTAACTTTGCATTATCTAAGGCTTGCCCCTCCGTGCTAATTTCAGTAATGTATTAATTAATGAATCTTTTTGTAAGTATAACACAATCACAACACTTTCTTTGTCCCACTGTTGGGCATGGGTCTCCTCTCAGAATGGGAGGGATTATGCCTTAGTCCACCACGCTGGCCGAGTGCGGATTGGCAGACTTCGCATGCCTTCGAGAACATTTTGTTGAACTCTCAGGCATGCAGGTTTCCTCAGATGTGTCCGTCAGTGTTATAGCAAGTGATATTTAATTTCTTAAATCGCACATAACTTAGTATAGTCATTGATGCGTGCCGTTTGGGTTTGAACCCAAACCGCTCAAGTGTGAGGCGAGTGAGACCAGTAGCCACTGGTCTCACTCGCCTCACACTTGAGCGGTCCAAACTGGGTTGGTAAATCGAGCCACTGGTCACCGCAAAATCAATACGATTTCAAAAGGTAAAGGAATCTACTTTCAGGTTTGATATTCGTATATTGGAACACACAATGCCGCGATCTTTAAAGGTTTTCAATTATAGGTGAGGTAATCGATGTCTCTATCGCAGGACGACCTAAAAGGTGTTATTCCCTCGTACCTTGGGCGGTCTTACAACAGAACTAACTTCCGCATTCTCTAACACTTTACCCAAACTCAACCTTATGCATGGGCAATAAAGAACTAATTTGAAGTCTCCTGAGGCAGAGATGATCAGAAATGAGCTAGAATTATCCAGCGCTGAATTATAAAGCTCGAATCAATTACATGGCGGGAAATTACTACATTGAAAGCACAGTTGTTGGAATATGAAATCATTACACGTTAGTGTCATTACAGTAACTACTTCTATTAATGTTTTCATAGGAAGAATCATATTTCGTATTGTATTCATATTTCAATCATTGTTATTAAAATTTAGAAAGAATAAGTTGTTTACACTTTTCATTGAATTGTGGACATCTAAATTATCCGCTTCATGACAAATGCCGACCCAACCATCGCAGGTTGGTGAAGAGTTCGTATATTTAAAGTAATACAAGTTGAAAACATTCCTTGTGAGAGGACTAACGTACATCGTAACACATACCTACACATGTCTAGATCTTGTCTGCATTAATAAATTACTTGGGTTTGTTGTTGTCGTTATAAAGACGACTCTATCATTACTTATTTTCTGTATATTTCAACAATGATAAAAGTTTATTTTCCTGATTAAAGATACGGAGTAACTCTCGGAGTTTTTAAATACTCGGTGCCCGTTACATTGTTATCAGCTTTAGTCTGCGAAATTTCATTAAAAGCGACCGTAATTCTGAAATACTTTACCTGCAATATTCTTGGTGTTTCATTTCCTGCAGTTTCCGTGGCTTATATCCTCCGTTTAAATCTCAACTCCTAAGAAATGTTAATATTGCATGAGAGGTTTTAAACGATATATTTAAATTCATAGAATATGACATTAATTCATTTTTTAATATTATATTAAAAAGCTATTTAATTATTTTATATTTTACTTTTATATTTTATTATATTAAAAAGTCTATTGGATATGATAATCACTTGAAAGTTCACTACTAATTGAATTAACTATCAATACAAATCGAACATTCCTTTAAATTATTCACGCATGATGAAGCAGCGTTTTTGGATATTCAAAATTAAGTTAAGAATTCGATCTGTGGCATAATTAAAAATAAAGTCGAGCCTGCCTATGCCACTTTTTACACAAAAATTATCCCTTCAAATAGGTGATGAGAGTATACATGGAGATTACTAAAAAACAACTTAACATTGCAGTAGGTTACTGGCCAAGGACTATAAACGCTATTTCGCAATATCATAGACAAGATATTCAATAAATTATGTCAACTGCACCCGTTGTAAGCGAAATCTATTTAGCTCCATTCGTTATTGTTTTCGGAACAACATAATTATCTTTAATCGTCTGAATCATAACTTTACAGTCTACATTCGTTCCAACATTCGAATAAGTATTGCAACAACCTACACGAACCCTTAGTGAAAGCGATGAAGGGAACGTAGGGCTGTGGCTTGCAGATGTTATTGACTACTAAACCAAGTTAAAGTTACAGTCGTTGTACCTAAAAAGTGCTTAAATCGATTGTATTTGAATTTATTCTTATACTAAGTATTCATTTTGGCTAACAGTATCTCTTGCGGAAGTATCTCAAGAGATAATAAGCATTTCGACAAGAAAGTAGACCTTGTACACTCTCTTCTGTATTGAATTTAACTGCTTATTTTACTGAGTGCATTGGTCTAGTGGCCGTAACCGCTTAAGTAGAGGTCCTGAGTTCGATCCCCGGGTCAGGCAACAACTATTGCCGGTAACAGATCGATTCCCGATTTGTGCCCGGTGTATGGAGTATGGGGCAATAGGGTCATCAATCACCCATTACATGGAACCTAAACATTACTGGTGAAAAGTGGGTGTCCTCTCGCAATGCAATGCAAAATTATTAAATAAAAATACAATCTCGAAATACTAACGTAATCTATCATGTAATTTTTTTTCCTTTCTTTTTGCGAATGTAAATGCAAACTTAGTTTGAAGAAGTTCAGTATTAATGTTTATACAAATACCTACTGATTTTTTTTAGTTCGATTTATATTAATTATGGTACAATTTTTTTTTGTGTTAATTGATTTCTCTCATTTCAAGGAGTATTGATCCATATCTCCATGCAGAGCATCGCCAATGTGACAGTTATGTTCATGGATATAATACGCCATGCATAATTGGATGATGTCATAAATGAATGAGACATTTTCCCAACAAATCCACAAGGTTTCAAAACAGGCAACCCTATTTATACAGCGTGCTGTCAGGTCGTTCACGGATGATTTCGTAACGATCCTTGAAGCGATTTCGTTTTGTAAAATCATATTTAAATGAGCTACACGCGAGGGTCCATGGCAAATGAAGCTTAATTTGATAAGCAGTATCGAAGGTTACATTGGTATTTCAGGTGAGCGTATTTTCGCTTCGTTTCTGTCCTAGTGTTGTTACGACTATTTTAGTAATTTTGATTTTAAAGTGATTTTTATAAAAAAATCTTACCTAGATTTTTGATATAAAACCATTTTTTTATTTATTTATTTATTTATTTATTTATGTACACACACTATGTAAAAAAATAAAAACAACAAAAAGAAATAAAATTTAGTACAAGGGTTCCACTTATTTCTAATAGAATCTCTTCCAGTAGACCCAAGAGTGGAGAGGGGATTTAAAGAACAAATCCAGTGTGTACAAAATGCAAAATAAAGTTAAATTTACTAAAACTAAAAACAAATAATAAAAAATAGAAAATATTTTTAAATTATTAAATATATTAAAGCAATATATATACCTAATAAATAAATAAGCAAACATACCTATAACGAATTGAATAAATATATATAATATACAATACATATATTATGTAAATATATATACTAATATATAAATTAATATATAAATATATATTATTACATACAAAAATAAAGTTATCGATTATAAATATATAAGTTAAGATGCTAAAGAAAAGTAGTGCTCTTTGACTTTCCTTTTAAAAATGCGAAGTGTTGTTGATTGCCGAATGCTTGGTGGTAGAGAATTCCACAATATAACAGAATGAACGGTGAATGATTTGCCGTAAAAAGTCGTTTTATGTCTAGGACAATTAAGAAGAGTTCTAAGATGTGTCCTGCAAGGTGCATTCGAGGGACGCCCCGATCTAAAGCGATTTCGAAGGTATGAAGGAGAACAAGGTTGTTTCAGGATCTTAAATAGTAGACATAGAATGCGAGTATTCCTGCGATAGCGGATTGGGAGCCACTTGAGATCCTTGCGAAATTGAGAGACACGGTCATATTTCCGTAAACCAAAGATGAAACGAATACATAAGTTTTGCAAGCGCTCAAGTTTGTTAAGAAGCTCCTCTGTGGCATCTAAATAGCAAACATCGGCGTAGTCTATTAATGGAAGGATAAGGGATTGACAGAGGGATATTTTTGTCTTAAATGGTAGGAAGCCTTGAAGACATCTGAGAGAGTGAATTGCAAAATAGACCCTGCGGCTTACTTCACTAACGTGAGCCCTCCAGGATAGGTTAACGTCCAGAACAATTCCTAGGTTCCTTACGGTCTCGGAGTAGGGGATCGTAGTTTTATCGAGTTCTAGTGCCGGTACTGATTTATGTTTCAACGCATCTTGAAAATATTTAGAACCAATAATTATAGCCTGGGTTTTCCTAGGATTAATGAGTAGACCGAAAGATTTAGCTTATTACTTTTTTATTTAGATACCTGATTAATGTACCAGGTCAGTTCAAAGAATTTCGGCTCAATTGTTTTCTAGATCTTATTAAAACAACGAGATACTTTTTATTCGAATGAACGCTACTTTATCCGCACTTTAGCTTGTGGCCTCAGTTATTAATAAAAATATTGTAGTTTACCTATCCATTGGTAGTAACAATCCAGCCATCAAACAGTGCAGTCCCAGATTATCGTCATATTTCAACATATTTACACAAACCTTAACAAATTATACAGCTGAACATTTGTCATGAATTACTCTGTCTATTGGTGAAAATCGCATGAAAATCTGTTCAGTGTATTTCTAGATATTATGCTTATCATAAGCTATTGGTATTTTCCACTTAAGCGTACCTCAAACTCTCCTAGATACGAAATGTAATCTTCATCTGAAACCGACATTTACATTACCGTTGTCAGTGGTCGACTGAAGGAATTGATAATGAATATCGAAACATATATACAACGAACTAACCCATTTCGCACTAGCCTTTAGCATTGATAATAAATAACATTTGAGGACAATGTTATCAGACCATATAGGTGTAGCAATTTGTTAGGAAAGATAATCTAAGTTATACGCATAATTCGCCTTTACCTAAGTTACCACCCACAAGAATCCTTGTATTGCTTCGTGCGCGAACGGACAGTAGGGGTCATAGTATAAAGAGTCGCTCCGCTCTACCGTAGGGTCGTGGGCAAAATGTTTAACGTGATTACTTGTTTAGGTCCTAGATTCTCGTAAATCAAGTTATCTTTGTTCCACCGAGTCGACCATTATCTTCCACAGAAGCAGCATAACATAACATAATCACCTGTTTTCCCTCGAAAGAAGGTAGGCAGATGTGTGTTATACATCCACTTTTCACCAGCTATAAGTCCTTTTTTTTTTGTTTTACGAGGGGGAAACCTTTTAAAGGTACCCGGACATCGTGGGAGCGACGCCGGGTTATGTGAGATTTCCACCCACTAAAACCCCCTCGGTGGCCTTCCTCGGCGCTTGAGGGCTCCGGGATCTCTGTTAGAACGCACCGGTGCCCTCCAGCGCTATGTCCATGACAGGCTCACCAGCTATAAGTCCTATAGGTCATCAATCAAAACTCCGGGCTACTACTAGGAATTTTAAATTAGAAAAAAATCCCCGTCCCGGGGTCCTGGTCTAGCTTAGCACTCACGTTTGCGATCACTAGATCAACGAGCAGTCAGAAGTAGCAACATGTCTGAAATTCATACAGACACTTCTTCTACATAGAGTCCTCCTTCTAAATTGACAACGTTATTTATATGGAAAAATCCTTATAATATACGACTTCTATGAACTTTTGTAGGTTGTTTAAGTAAATGAACCAAGGTATTTTGTGGGATTCGTCCGATTTGTACCACTGCCACCAAATAATAATGTTGCAATTATTTTAAAAAAATGTCTTTCGGTTGGTCTTGCAGACTTAGATGCAGACTTGAAAGTATTTAACTTCTCGAAACAATCCGCTAAAATTAACTATAGTAGGTGGTTATTGTCTCAGAGGAATTTTATCTCTGACAATACGTTATAATCTTTGTTGTAAACGTTTAGCGGTAACTAGGATCTCATCAATCAACTTATCTCGTAGCGGTTGACGTAATGATGTCATTTTGTGCTACGGTGTATGAATGGGCAATTATCCGTCGTTTATGGGATTTGATAATGATTTTGCCTTTATCTTTATCTCGCAAAACTACCTACGTAACTAATAGCTTAGATTCACAAGACAAATACTCTTTACAGCTGGTCGATTTACTACGGCGACGCGGCGACGTTCTTGAAAACATCGTTGATTCTACGTTGTGATATTTAGATGTTAACGACCGATATCGAGCGAACTTCGCTACACTATAATGTACTCGTAGGTATGACCCTTTTGGCGTATTTCTTAGGATTTGTAAGTTCCCTGTAAACATAGACAATATTGTTTTCTTTTTTTGTAAATCGCTGTCTGTACTCTGCCAAGTTTACCGAATGCACCTTTTTAAAATTCGAAGACGTCATCTCAAGTAATAATAGTTTCGCACAAACCTAGCGCAGGTAGGTACTTAGTAGTTTTTAGAAACATATATTATGTCACATTATGGAAAAATAATGGTAAATTGAATACGCAATACCGCAGATGCCGCGGTGCTCTTCAATTTCAAACGTAAACAATAACTACGTATATAAATGTAATATAATATAATAATAATGTATGACAACTATCAATCACCCAGCCTTGTAACGTATGCAAAACATACAGACACTCCATTAGGGTCATTACACCAAAGGTTTTGAAACTCAGCTATGGTGTTTTACAAGAACAAATCGCCGTTTAACGTCCAACATCGACGGATCATTATTCTTTCTCCTCGTACGTAAGTTATATTGATAAAATATTATGTTATGAGTGTTCAACCGACCGAGTTCTTGCTATGAATAAATTTGACGGAATTGAACGTAATGAACATAGCAGGTCAATCAATCGATCGGTCTGAGAGACGACGATACGGTGAGCTCATGGAGTTAAAGACTGCAACCTGAGTATCTATTAGAACAGAAACAAGAAAAGTAAAATAAGCCTTTTCTTATTATGCCGTTAAGATTTTCAAAATATTCGTATTCATATTTTGCATACTAATGCAAATAATATAACAAATAAAGTCCGTTCAAAATGCTATGCCATAAAAGGTCGTTAACCTTTTGGTCAACTGAGGGGTTGCAAAGCTTTTTCTAAGAAAATATTTTTAGTTCGCATTTAATTAAATTGTTATTTGTTAAACGGTAAGAATTAAATCCTGTGCGTAGTGCGTGTGCATTTTATGTAAAATCGATGATTTAATGTGTTTTCCTTAAAATTCAATACTATGTAAGTAACGCGATTTCAACGCTCGTTTTATTCCTGCGGTCAATGTACTTTTATGCCATAGAGTTTTGAACGAACTATAACCTAACATCCGCGAATGTGAAAACGAAAAATTGTGACACCACTATGAATGCTCTATCTATGAATACTATTCTCTTATACGTTTTACTATTAACATTAAAAATACTCTAATGGTCGCTTATCTTAACTCGGTCTCCCTACAACTACATCCAAAGAATCATACTGTGTAATTTGACGTATAAATTTGTCCGTCCACACACAATCGCCGTCCCACGAGTGACACGTGAAACCTCAAAAAAAATAACACAAAACAGTTTATTCATTCATCCCGTCCCCTATTATTATTTACATACTGAAATATTGCGACGTTGAAACGTGATGACACAATACAATAAAAACATTTCACACATTGCTATTATAAAAAGTCCCCCTTACAAAGACCTTATTCACAGTGTTATTGAAATATGTTAGTGTGGTAACAAATTACGAGCTTATGGGATTATAGTTCAAGGGGATGTTAGGGTAACATCCCAATCTACCAATCCACGACATCTGCGGCGCAGCCCCGACTATCGCATCGCGGGTCATGGTTTGAATCCCGACTGGAGCACATATTTATTTCAACCAGCTCATGGCCAGCTCAGGTGACTCCGCATCCTCATTTGCTATATTTTATCCACAAAAACCTCCAAAGTCAAAGTCAAAGTCAAAGTCAAAGTCAAAGTCAAATAATTTATTTCGCTATGAGGTGATTAGACACGCTTATCGAAAGTCTAGGTAACTAAAAACTACTTAAAGAAAAGAGACACAAGTATAATGCTATTCTAACTGATCTAATTGATCATTAAATCGGTACTGGCCGCTCGATAAACTTTAAAACAAGTCTTACGACCAAAAAAACATAAATAACTACACTTTGAAACTGCCTGAAAGCCTGTACGTTAGCGCGTATCTAACTAGAATATTCCAGTCACTCCCGGATGGCCGGATGTTTACACTGAAAGCCTCCAGGTAAAGTGACTTAGTATTTATGTTGCCTCTATGTATGCCTGAAAGGAAGGTACTGAGTAGACTAAGTGCTAAAATACGCGGTTCAAATGGATTGGTTTAGTGTCTGAGTAAAGTTTTATTTATTCGCTATGTTTTCTAGGTACATGTATTTGTTACATAGGTAAAAAAGTGTGTATACAATAATAAACCTGCTACGCTGCAACCCATAGCTGTCCCACTGCTGGGCACACACAAACACACTGCGGGAGGTCTAGAGGGGACTGCACCACGCTGCTCCAATGCAGATTGGTGGAGTAGTTAGTGGCCAACCCAGTGTCAAAAGTTCTCAAGCCACCCGAAGGTCTTCGGTGGCGACCGACGGCTTAACGTGCCCTCCGACGCACGGTACAGTCCATGAAATTTTGCCACTACCGGTCACCCATCCACAAACCTACCGCGCCCGTTTTGCTTAACTTTTTGATAACATTGAATCGAAGCGAGCCATTGGGCTATGGACGCTAAAAATTTTACTAACGTATGCAAATGAGATAAGGAGTGTACTGTATCCTGTACCACCGATGTCAGCACGTATGCAGGGATGGAATGCGCTCGCATCAACGATGCGTTGCATCTTGCATCATGCCCATGCCACAATGCACCACACAAGCGAAGTAGGTCGGGCGCCTTATTAATAAAACACTCGATATAGTTGTTTCAGGAAATCGAATAGGCTATTAATCTGGCCTCACACGCCGCGATTGATGAGTGCGCGTTTGAAGACAGCTCGGCTTGCCTTCATCTGGTTAAAAGTTTATGGTTGCCACGTGGTGTTATTGTCAATAACATGATGATTTCGGAAACAGAAGCGTATATATACTTTGACTTGTTTTGATACATAACATAACATCTCGCCTGTAACCAAAGGTTGGGGCAACCCAAAGGTTAGGCAGAGGGTACACCAACTTTTAACCAACCCATGTCTTACTTATATACTGCTAGGTGGCGCGACGATCTGCGCAAGGCGGCGGGGAGCAAGTGGATGAGGAGAGCCGAAGATAGGACTCAGTGGCGTGCCTTGGCAGAGGCCTATGTCCAACAGTGGACTAATGTGGGCTGAAGAGAGAGAGAGAGAGGTCCCATGTAGGCGGTGAGCTTATACAAAATCCAGACCCGAGCTACAGGTGGGTTCTGCCAACCACAGACAAGGTCTATGGAACTAACCATCCCAGTCCCTATTAGTCTTGTTCAAAGCCTGTTACATATGCCATGGGCGGCAGCGGAAGGGTGGTGGTGCATGTTCGTTTGTATATAAAATGTAACTATCATAATGAAGAATATCGTTATCAAATAAAAATTTGTTATATGTCTTTTTACAATCGGGCGACTTCGCACCCTCGATGTAATTGTTACCTGTAAGAAAATAAATTAACAATTTTTCTGACTTTCGATAATCGGCTTACCACTTACCTACATCTTGAATGGTAATTTTATAGTAAAAGCGCAAACGAGTGCTTTTCAGTTACAAGAAAGAATTCGCGAGATACCGTATGAATTATTGACTTTTAATTTAATCATCGAATCAATCAATGCAGCTGTTTCAGGAAATCGAATAAATTTATCAATCTCGCCTCAAACAACGCAAACAATCGATTTGCTGTGTCAATGCGTCCCACTGCTGGGCACGGGTCTCCTCAGATTCATCTGCGGAAGGCCGAGAGCGTACTTCACGCGTGGTGGTGGATCACGGTGGATGGTTCGGAGAGGAGCAATCGATTAACTTGTTTGAAGACTAATCGTCTGTATTTTACAATTAACCGCTAATGTAATTATCGAGAAAAACTGTGCGTTTGCCGGTCATACATTTATCAAGGCAATAGATTAGGCCACACGCGTTGCATCGATGAGTGCACGATTCTAGCTGACGCACGACCACGACCACATTTAAGCACGACCACATTTAGGATCATAGCAGCTCTTAGTGTCGTTTTATTGGTATTGGAGAAGCAAACAAAGAGCACTTGCGATTTCATGGCCTTGCATTACACCATCGAGTGCAAGGCAAATGATTGATGGATTGATGGAAGGCCCAGACGTGGGTACTTTATATCAGTCTAGTCAACTTATTTTCTTTAGTCTGTTACTAAAGCTATCCTGATTATTAAAGCTGTAGCACTATTTTTGAACCGCTCTCGCGTGACTCAATCGCTCGACTGCTAATGATTTTAGTTAAATAGAAATATTACCGTGCTACTAAATCTATTTTTTTGGCCTACCAATCGAGTGTTTAATACCACTTGTTACATTTTAGTGATTAAAAAATATGTAATTTCTCCAGTCGATCGAGATATGACTCGTAATTTTTCGCTCGTCTAGCGGAGAGCGGTTTTTAAAATAAAGCTTCTGACAGACAGCAATTTCCCCGCTGTCTTCTTCAGATCGTCGATCGACTCGTCGAAATAAATCAGAAATAAACTACATATTCTCTCGCGACGTTTTCCTCTGATTATTTAGAAATAGGTTATTACAGTTACTTACAGCAGAAATGAAAATTTATGTACCTTTATATAATTACATTCAAGACATGTATTAATGTGTTTTGAAACGCCTGGAAATGTATGCTGGAACAGTAAGTACCTGAAACAGAAAAGAAATGCGGAATGTAAGATAATTATAGGTAGGTACTAATGTGGTCCGTTCATAGTTATTTGAGCTATTATAGCTATTATGGCTTAAGCTGACCAATATAATTATAACATTGTAAATTGCTAGTGTTGTGTTGCTAGGAGCACTTACTTTATTATACGCTAGAATGTCGTAAAATGCATAAAAATTTAAGTGATGGTAATAGTGGGTAGGTGGCACGTAGACAGTTGTTAAATGGTTTGTATTATCTATGGAGGTAATAAGTAAATTTTCAAGTATGTAAATATTATGACTAAAAGTAAGTATTGAGGATATTGGAGGTTGATCAGGTTGCGGGTTATCAGGTAGATTAATATATCATATCAAAGAAAGGTTATCTTTGAGTTCGAAAACAACACGACCACTATTTACGTTAGTGATGTTTAAATTTTGGTTATTTCTTTTGGTTATACATTAGCATGGGTCACCGCTAGTGGCAAAAGCTTCGCTGTTAACACTTGTCAAGATTAACAACGTGTACTTTAAGATTGCAATAACTAATTATTATTAAACTGTCGATAATTATAAGAAACGTTATAAAAAGGTCTCGTTCACACCGCACACCAACAACGACAAAATGTGATTGTGCGAAAGTTCACCACCAGTCTCCACCAGCCGTCTTGACAGTCGCGCACCAATCGCGCGCCTCGGCGAGGGAGTTGACGGAGATAGGAAGACACAGCGAGGGAAAAGGGTGCTGCACGCGCGCCCCCCTGAAGGCCGGCCGCTCCCTAGAGAGCTGTTGGACCTCCTTCCCCTCGACCATCTAGGGGGAATTAGCGACTAACGGCTAGTGGAACCGCGCGCGCGTATCGCGTGCGCGACGATCGACTGGCTCCCACGCTCAACAGCGGGGAAGTCACCCCTGGAGCAATTGCCCGGATAGAGGGGATCTCCCTTAACTCCGAATTCCCTCAGCGCAGGAGCGCCTACCGCGCCGCGCAAGAGGAGGAAAGGTCTGTCTGTCTGACGGATGTGCCTTCTTACCAACAGCGCTATTTAAGCGAAATTTAAATATACTCGACCGTTTTACTGAAGTTAATTTGGCAAAAACAAATATGCTAAAGGAATTGCCGATTCTTAAATCATTGTTCGCTCGGTCGCCTTAAGCCTGTGACCTCGTACCATTTATTTTATGTCTCACTCGGGCAACAGTATACACGCGTGCCTCACATTACAAATATATTGCCACTGTTTGCTAATATTGACGCTTGTATTGTATGACATGAAGGGAATTTACAAGCAAACGTTTCTCAGAACTTGTAAACTGCGGTCATTTGAGCATGAATCGTATACTGATTGACCGCTAGAGTTGCATTACAATTAAATGATTCTGACTAGATACGTGACAAGTGACAACTTAGTAAAATATATGTACTAACTATAAGGGTATTATTATTCACTTTTGAGTGACAGATCTATTATACCACAGCAGGAAATAATTTTATAAGACTGTGACTATAGGTATTGTGTATTTATTAAAGTGAAACTTTTATTACATCGTTCTGAAATTTTTGATTTGTCTGTCGCATGTCGCGTGACGCATGTCGCATTACATTTTAAAATTGAATCTAAAATTTTATTTTTTGTTGAGACACTGCCGTTGTATGTATGTATACGTATGTAGTTTTATAAGGAGTGCTGGTCGCGCTTCGACAAGGTGGCTAGAAGACCTGGAAAAGACGACGGGGAACTGCTGGTGTCGTTTAAGAGAAGCCTATGTCCAGCAGGTTAGCGCGAGCGAAACTGCACGCGTCCCCTAGTCTATTATAAGAACATTTAATGCATAAAAGTTTATGGCACATGTCAGAGAATTACAATTTGGAATGTATAATAAGAAACATTGTTGGCCATCATCGCAACTAATGGCCATAGTCTCAACTAACTAACGTTCAACGTTAGTTAGTTGAGACTAATCATCACATTGGAGGGGGAAATGCTTAGTGATGGCAGTTGCTTAAGTTAGTAACTATCTTTTAACGCTATCTCCTGGAAGGAGGGATTCTGAAGGGTAAAAGGTAAAAGGAGACCCTTTTACGAACCCTCAAGCAGATAAATTCGAAGCTATTCTACAAAATTATCCGCACTACAAAGAGATTTATCTCACTCCTTATTACATCGCATAAAGCTAAACGTGAGCACGTATCGCCGGATGATGTAATGCAAGATAAGCGGCGGCAGGTGCAGCCTTGATGACGTCACGAAACTAGCCACGCTTCATTTAGAACTGGAAACAATACTACACAACGATATGACGCTGTCCGCCTGTCGCATGCAACTGAAACTGTATTGAGATACGTCACATATAGTATACTCTAAATTATCACACACCACAGTCTTTATACTGTCCTACTGCTGGGCACGGGTCTCATGAATTAGAGCGAGAGGCCTTGGTCCACTACGCTAGCCTACTGCTGGTTAGCAGACTATACATACATGCCTTTGAAAATGTTATTGCCTTATTCTACTCGGTAGCATCAACTTTGTGAACCGGCGGTAGTTAAAACAATTTAATGTCGTTGATTTAGCGTATACAAATACCATATGAAAATAAATGAATCTGATTCTGAATCTAAGGATATCTCTCAAGAATGCAGGTTTCTCATCGATTCTTTACTTATACAGTAGGTATTTATATAACGCTTAAAACGTTAACTTAGGAAACATGGCGCTGTCGGTATTTGGGCCCGGTCCTTGATTAACTGAAGATAACAGCGGGACGAGCTTCGGGTTTTGATTTTGATTAGAGATGATACTAAGTTAAATAACTAAAAAAACTACGCTAGCATAAAGCTTAATGAATAGCATAAGCTTAAAAATAACGCTTCATCTGTGAAAACTGTCTAATGTTTTTTTTTTCTTCCTAAGCTTTAAATCTGTCTAAAAAATAGGTTCACTGCATAATTCTACAGTTTAGTATTTACTCTAAATTGTATTTTATGGAATCGTCGTATACTTAAGACTGAAAGATGTGTAGATGCTCGATGACCTTATTCTAGTAAATTGAAACGATTTCCCAGCGTCTATTCTGGTCTGTATTACAAGTAATTGGGAGTGACTGGACATCGTAAAACTAGTTGATGAAATGTTTAGTTATAGAAACAAATTTTTTTCGAATGTAAGAACTATTTGTAGCTCTATTTTGCAGATGTTTGCATAATACCTTTTCCGGTATACCTACTCATTTTTTAAGCTGTTCTGTAAGAGATCTAATCAATTCCTGCTATCTTCAGAAATATCTCTTTGGCAAGGGGTAAGTTCAGTACCTAACATGTTATTTTAAAATCGGAAATTCTGATGTTTCGTTATTATATATTTGAGATGAATATAGAAGTTTATTCGCTGCGACCCATAAACGTCCCACTGCTGGGCACGGGTCTCCCCCACAGACACTGCTGCGTGAGGTCTTGTGCATACTCCACCACGCTGCTCCAATGCAGATTGGTTGAATTGATTGAAGTTTAATAACAAACATTATTTAAACAAAACATAAATAATTATGCAAGAGCGATACAATAAACAAAAGGAGGATGAAGTATAATAATATATACAATATTATATAAAATAATATATACAAGACAATAAATATAATATAATCTATATATATAAAAGAAAGTCGTGTTAGTTACACCATTTATAACTCAAGAATGGCCGAACCGATTTGGCTGAAAATTTGTCGGGAGGTACCTTAGAGCCGGGGGACTGCTATAGGATACTTTTTACACCGTTCCGTTTTATTTTATTTTTTAGTGACAGTTGATACTTTGACAATTTGGAATTTTTGAAGTCGACCAGTTGATGTGCACAGAGTACATTTTATATAACTGAAATTGATGTGTTTGTTTTACAGAGTACATTTTAAATGTTTGTTTCGAGTTTCTATTATCTTATTGTGTCGATATTATCATTAACAATACCATGCCGCGACCAAGACAATCAATTCTTTTCCGACAAAGCCGTAATCCACCTAGGATTCGAAACATTGCGAATCAAAGGGCACGTGAAGAGCGCCGCGTTAGTATGGCGACTTCGTGCTTCTCAATCACAAGAGCAAAGCGAGGCAGCCACTGAAACGGCTCAAGAACTAGATAATTTTAGAAGAACAAGAAGAAATTTATCAAGTACTGATTTGTATTGAGCAGCGTTTCAATACGATTTCAGAACTGATTACTGTCCGCCACCTGAACCATTACATTCATTGTTTCTTGGCGATTTTGGCGAAACACCAGAATCACGACATTTTCTAGCAAACATTCGAAAATATAATAGTTGTTTACAAATGACCTGATTTGGGGCAGTCATAATGGAAGAACGAGGATTTAATCCGACATTAAAGGTATGTATTAATTTATTTAATTTTTGTACTTACAAAGAATATAGTAGAACATTAACATACTATAATTATTACTATGTTATGTATTCTATGCAAATTATAAAAAATATATTTATAAATCAGTAATACTGACTGCTTTTGATTTTGTAGATACAAGGACAGACAGATTTACCATTGAATCGGATGATCCGACAACCTCTCGAAGATGCACAAAATATTTTTTTACAATTATACTGCATGGGCAACATGATCGACGTCAAGAGATTCAGCAATTAAACAAGATCTGCAGCAAATACTTAATGAACTTCATGCGTTGGTCAGGCTGTCAGACACAGACAGACAGACCTTCCCTCCTCTCACGCGGCGCTGTAGGCGCTCCTGCGCTGAGGGAATTCGGAGTTAGGGGAGATCCCCTCTATCCGGGCAATTGCTCCAGGGGTAAACCCCGTCGGTGACTTCCCCGCTGTTGAGCGTGGGAGCCAGTCGATCGTCGCGCACGCGGTACGCGCGCGCGGTCTTACTAGCCGTTAGTCGCTAATTCCCCCCAGATGGTCGGGGGGAAGAAGGTCCAACAGCTCTCTAGGGAGCGGTCGGCCTTCAGGGGGGCGTGCGTGCAGCGGCGCTATCCCCCTTAGATGAGGATGTGGCCCATTCTCGGCGCGGTTATACATAACACGCGCCAACCGGATCACAAACTGGTCAGGCTGTTCAAGAGTGCTTTGGAGCCCATGACAAATGAGGACCACAAAGTGGTGATCAGAACGGATAAACAACCATCTGGAAAACACGAACGCACATTTAACGCTCCAGATTAAGTCAAATTAATAATTTATTAACATTAATTTAAGACCATCTGCATTATTTGATCTTGCGCATGAAAATAAAACGAGAAATGTCGTCTATCACAAGGTAATATATAAATAAATGGTCAATAAAGAATCATTAAAATAATTAATTTGTTTTATTTATATTATGTACTATGCTAATAAAAATAAAATCAAAAATATACTCATTTATTTCCTGCGCGGAACAAAGTTCGCGGGGTTAGCTAGTATACCATAATTCAATATTTTACGGAAACAGAGCAAAAAAAAGAGAATTTTATTGATAAAAAAGTGTTGGAATCCGATGCCTTGGCGTTCAAACCTTATGGCAGGAATAAGGATGCTCTGTGCGAGTATGTCTTCCGCGTGCTTTAAAATAGCAGCCGGCGCCTAGCACGTGGCCGACTCTACATACTCTCTTAGTGGGAATGAACAACATTCTGATATAGCCACATCTCAACCTGAACAACGGATCGCACTTTACAGAGTGTGTCTGGATGAAATATTTCACAGAGAAAGTGTGCTGTACAAACTGAGGACTTCCTTTTTAAAGTCGGTTTCTAGCTAGACGATCCCGTGAGTATCAGGATAATATTTATGTATCTAATATCAGCCCAATTCATCCTGGGGGTTCATACAAGACGTTATACTCAGAATGCTTGCTACATTAACTGACGATTAGGTCAACAACTGTTCGAATTTCAAAAGGTCTAGATAAGTACCTAAAGTACACAGAATTGGAGCCTCATTATGGCGATTAAACTAAAAAAACTTGTAGGAGAAAAACGTATTTTGTATATTGTACAATTAATATACCTAATAGTAATCTAAAATGATTCATCGAGATAATTTACACAATATTCGCACTCATAGTAAACTGCAAAGTGCACTTATCTTATCTAGATAACGCGCGCTAATCGGTCTTACTGACCCAGTTATAAATATGCAACATCATGTAATTATATGAAATCACATCAATTTACATAATGAAGCTGTTCAAAATCAAGCGCAGGGTACCTACTGCAAGACTTGTTTATGTGATGACCAATAGAAGAAGGCCTACGTGACCGGATTCGTAACTGAGACCAAATAACCACAAAAACTTACGCAAATAGTCTTACGAAGATATACAGGAAAAAACAAAAGCTAGTCCTATTGTTATGCCGCGGCCACACTATCGGGATTCGGCGAATATTCGCATATCGTCGGTCCGTGGTCCTACTGGTCAAAGGTCGATCGATAGTATTGATATACGATATATCTGTATTTTTATCCATTCAATATTTAAAATTAAATATTTGAAGAATGAGGATATCACATCCTTATAATAATAGGTGAACAAAGTTTGAACAAAGGGATAATCGGTGGGACTACGGTACCTTAACCAGATTTTTCTGTGGACTCTTTTGGCTTGGCAAGGGTCAGTCGTCAGTAGGGTTTTAATCACCAAAGCAGCATTTACTCAGAACAGTTCGATACAGTCCGGCTCTACAAATCCGCGCATCAGAGAAAGTAGCACAGCCCACAATCGATCCGAGCAGTCTACGTATTGCACCTGCATCGCTACCGGCCTCTTACAGTGCCATTACTTATTTATAGCCCTTTAAAAATAACATTCGACACATCACATCGCTGACGGGTTCCGCACCCAATTAAAATTCCTTATGCGTACGTTGTTCCGACTCTCTATGGGCGGTTAACGAGTGACATGACCCCGAGATTGAATCGATATCATATCGATTCGGAATAATGAAAGAAATTTTTCTTTCAGCCGATGCTGTTGAAGTTGTAATTTTAAAAAAGGAAGCTCATATTATTACAGCCTTTTGGACTCCAGCATATGGGATGAGAATCTGCGAGCCTAAAATCCCGAAATTCAAAATCATTTACTTGTAGACAATCAAATCATCAAAAAATCTATCCTATCTGGTTATCTCTTTGGATTATCAGATAGATAAGCAGATAATTGAAGATAGAAGCAATAGCGTCCTTAGAGGCTATTGATTCTACATCGAACAAGTCTTGTTATGAATATTATATTTTCGGGGAATGTCGGAGATTTACGATCGAATAACATCATACCGTAATATTGCTAAAATACAAAACATTTTTCTACTAATTTCCAATTCTAAATGAGTTCCTAAAACATGTCACATAAAAATAACATAAATCGGTCATTTATATTCCAAAGGGATTGAACTCTTTAAAAAAACACGCGTATCCGAACTTTTTGCTCTGACCGGAATTGATTTAGGAGATTAAAAAAATATGGCGCTGCACGAAACCGAATGTACTTATGTTTCGCAGGATTTGACAAAAAATCTTTTTTGCTTTAATTTAAGCAAAAAGGTTTTGTCTTACCGTGCGCACGTGTGCTGGTATATCTTGGCGGAGTTTTGTGCTTACACCGTCACGAATTCTAAATTAAATAACATATTTACCGTTCACGTGCCTGCACTTATTATTATAGTCGCTTACTTGAGCAATTTGCAATAAGTTAAAGCAAACGCAGACAATCTAAATTGAAAGAAGATTGAAGTAGGTTTTATAATCTGGCATGACACAGAACAATATCCATTAATAGTTAGTTAGATCTCTAATAAATAAGTGGCAAATGGAGCAGTAAAACGGTTGTAAAAACGATCAATTAATTGCTGTTCGATGTAATTACACCGGTTAGTGATGCATCAGCTTGCTATACATTAGAAATAATATTATCTCTAGGATCGTATCAAGAGGATAACTTTCGTTAACATTTACATTCACCTAAATGTAAAATAAAGTTTAAAATAAAAGTTAAAAATAAGATTTTTAAAACCTTGTAGTATACAAGGTGTCCCAAAATTCAACGATAATCCTGAACCAGAGGATGGCCCTGCTAATGACTACTCCAGAAAAAAAAAGAAAAAAAATATATCTCGATTTTTTTTCAAATTACGTAATAAAAAGGAAATTCTTAGAAAATTGACACCCCTCATGATATTTTTATCTACCATGACCACAATTCTGTAGTTTTCACACAATAAACAATTAAAATCATTGTTTTCCCAAAAAAATTTGATCAAATTTACTTTCAGTCCACTTTCACTCATTGTGGTGTAAAAAAAAAGTATGGACACTACTATGGCAAGTTTTTTTAAAAGTTGACGCAACTAATCAAGATTCCAAAATAGTATAATACTCTTGGAAAACTAATCACAAAAAAAAAGTATAATATTTCTAAACAAGAACCATATCTCAAAAATTGTTCTTGTCGATTAGTAATAACTTTTACTTTGTGCCCAAAATAGGTTTTTTGGTGGTGAAAAATGTTTGAGTAGATCCTGTCTTTGAGACAACCCCAATAGAAGAAGTGTTGGGGGTTTAGATTGGGTGAAAGGGGTAGTCATAAGATAGGACCAAGTCGCCCGATCCAACGCCCTGGACACTCTTGGTTTAAGTAGTCTCGCACAGGACGGGCATAGTGAGCTGGGAGACCATCATTTTAAAACCACATGTTTTGTAAATCACTTAAAGGCACGTCTTCTAATAAGTCTAGCAAGTTATTTTGTAAAAAGTTCAAATAATTATTTCCATCTAAGTTTCCTTGTAACTCAAAGGGCCCAGTTAAAGTTAAACAGTCAAAAATAATGCAAAGTCAGTTCAATTTGCAGATTACTTGATTCACACGTCAATTGAATACTTAACGGTGTACAGTAAAGAAAGGAGCAGAGCGTACTGACTGCTGAGAACAGCAACTTCTCTACCTGCCCTATTGTTATTTGATAACGACATCTACATCTACCTAAGACTAACATGTAATCTCTCTCTATCTATCTCTCTCTTCTAAATTTGTTTGACTACGCACATGTCCCATTTAAAGCCAAGAAATTTACAAAAAAAATCATATTTTGGGCACATGATAACTATCAACAAGTACAATTTATGAAATTTGGTTCTTGTTTAGAAATATTATACTTTTTTTTGTGACTAGTTTTCCAAGAGTATTATACCATTTTGGAATCTTGATTAGTTGCGTCAACTTTTAAAAAAACTTGCCACAGTGGTGTCCATACTTTTTTTTTACACCACAATGAGTGAAAGTGGACTGAAAGTAAATTTTATCAAAATTTTTTGGGAAAACAATGATTTTAATTGTTTATTGTGTGAAAACTACGAACATTATAGGAATTTTAAGATTTGTGGTAGATAGCAGTACTACTTAGGTCATGGATACAACAAAAATATCAGAAATATCTCAAAAATTGTGGTCATGGTAGTTAAAAATATCATGAGGGGTGTCAATTTTCTAAGAATTTCCTTTTTATTATGTAATTTGAAAAAAAATCGAGATATATTTTTTTTCTTTTTTTTCCTGGAGTAGTCATTAGCAGGGTCATCCTCTGGTTCAGGATTATCGTTGAATTTTGGGACACCTTGTATAGGTAGGGCAGGCTTAATAAAAGCTAATATACAATACCCAAGGACGTTTAGCTACTATTTAAACGTCCTTGACAAAACCTTATTTAACGTGGTTTTGTTTTACAGATATCAAGCAAGTATGTATTAATAATTTTGCTTTTATTGCGTATGAAGGCACTGATTCCTTTCAAAGGATACTTTCATGCTGTTATTATTGATAAAATTATAGAAAATGAAATTATGAAATGAATTATGAAATGAAATTAATTAATTTAAGAAATTAAATGTCACTTGCTATAACGGCGGAGGACACATCGTGAGATAACCTACATGGCTGAGAGTGGGGCGAGATGGACTAAGGCCTAATCCCTCTCATTCTGAGGAGATCCATGCCCAACAGTGGGACAAAGAAAGGGTTGTGATGATGTGATGATAGAAAATGAACACTAGTAACTTAGTCTTTAATAACGCTATTTATAAAGAATTAGTGTGTGACGAAATTGAGCATAAAGCCGCGTATCCACTAGGCAACATTTGGCGCGCGACACGTGACGTTCAACATGTCTATTAGATGCGTAGACAGACAACGTTGTTCAACAAAAAGTTCCACGCTCCTGGGCAACCTGTTGTGCAACATGTCGCGCGCCAAATGTTGCCTAGTGGATACGCGGCTTAAGAACTTAATACTTAGCGGAGCAGTGTAGTGAGGTAGGTACTGCTTCGCAGGTCGGTCAAGCCTGTGTTTGGGTCAGGGCCCCGCGTGGGCCGGTGTCGTCCGCTGTTTATAACAGCAATTAACATGAGTGAGATCAAACGGCGACTAACTGATGAGTAGGCTCTACTGTAGTGGATAGTCTGACCAGAGTTATCGGATATCGGTGATTTGATTCTGATAACTTCATCGTATCCCGAACTGTGCATACCTACCGGCTGAGCACCGAATGTTACATTACATACAAACTGATAGCAAATTTCTATGTCGTTTTGCGTATTTTGGCACTGCATAGTTTATTATTACATACTAGTGGACGCTCGCAGCTTCGCTCGCGTAGAGTTAGAACCATTAACGACGTCTACCCGCCTAACGACTTCAAAAACGGCAAATTTTCATACTAACTTTGCACCCCCGTTTTACCCCCTTAGGGGGTGAATTTTCAAAAATCCTTTCTTAGTGCTCCCCTACGTTATAAAAGGAACCCCTGTGCAAAATTTCAAGTTTCTAGCCCTTATGGTTTAGGCCCTGCGTTGATATGTCAGTCAGTCAGTCAGTCAGTCAGTCAGTCAGTCAGTCAGTCAGTCAGTCACCTTCTCCTTTTATATATATATGTAAAGGAAAATATATTATAATATTAATATAATATGTGATTTTGTACGACAATTAATTAAAACACAACTGAGTTTCTTCTATCTTTAATAAAAGAAACGACATTTAATGTTCCTTATTAATGTCGATCTCTAATAATCACAATTTTATTCTTTCCTAGCTTTCTATTTTAACAAAATTTCTTTTAATAAATTGACAACTCTTATACGTCATAATTTATCATGGATTATAAAATGGATATCCAGCCACGTATGTCGCGTGGATTATCAAAGGAAATTATATTTTCCTTTACATCTTCCCCTCCCAGAGAAGATACAACAACAAAACTACTAAGTCACACATCATCCTCATGATCTTGAAGCGCAGGCGCAGGAGTCAATTTCGAAATGTGGAAATAGTTCGATTCTGACTTCCTATGGCTGGTGTTTATCTTGAATATTGAGTTTGATATTTGTTCTATGATTTTATAGGGTCCGATTCTCAATTCGTCGAGCTTTTTCCTATTCAGTTTGTTTCCATTATCCACAAAAACGGTGTCACCAACTTTGAAGTCTACATGTCTTCGATTTTTATCATAAATCGTCTTGTTGTAATTATGTGACTTAATTGTCTTTTCCAAAGCAACTTTTCTGTCTTTGATCAAATCATACTCGTTTTTTTTAAGTTTCAGTTCTTTTGGCAAAATTGTAACATCTGTGCCGTTAAGAAGATATTTTGGAGCATATCCAGTGATAGTGTGCTCCGTTTCGTTATAGTTTTTTACACAGTTTTGTGCTATAGTTGTCCATGCTAGTTTAGTGTCATTTTCGTTTATCTTGCATCTGATTTTATTGACTAACGTTTGATTTAGTCTTTCGTTTAATCCATTTGAGAAGGGCGAGTCCACAGCGGTAAAAATTATTAGAATATTCTTTTCATCCAAAAATCTCTTGAAGTCTCCAGAATTGATGCCTGGATATTGGTCTGAGAGAATCATGCCAATGTCGTTAGTTTCCGCACAGTTTCTCACAAGTTTTATGTAATCATTTGCATTTTGTGTACTCGAGGTCAAAATGTATGCGTACCTTGTGAAATGATCTGATAGCAGGTGTAAATATCTTTTTGTTGACCTTGATCCCCCAAATCCTCCAATCGTATCAATGGAACATATCTCAAAAGGTTTCGTAGCGGGACCCAAGTGGGACATCAATCCGTGTTTGTTTTGTCCCCTTGATTTGTTTTTTATACATACTATACAGCTTTCACAGATTCTTTTTATGTTTTTTGTCATATTTTCTGCTGTGTACCACGAGCTGATCATTCTCTGCATTTGTTTAATTCCTATGTGACCTAGGTCTACATGTACATTTTTGATGAATTGTATACTAAACTTCTCTGATAGGATTATCTTTTGTTTTTTCTTTACTTTCTTGTAATAAACGTTGTCTTTTTTTATTAATTTGTCCTTTCTGCACTGTATCTTTTCATTTTTAATTTGGTCTGTTAAGATGTCTTCTAGTGTTATTGTGTTAACTATTTTTAATTGTTCATCTAGGTTTTCATTTGCTTCTAGTACTGGATTCCTACTAAGGCAATCCGCTTCAATATTGTATCTTCCTGGAGAATATTTAATTTGGAAATCATACTGTGATAGGTAGTACGTTAGATCTCCCAGTTCTTCATCTGTTCTTGACTTTATATTCATATTCTCCAAGGGCTTGTGATCTGAAAAGACAGTAAATTTCCTACCTATCAACAGGTGCTGCCAATACTTCACACATTCTTTAATTGCTAGGCATTCTAGATATACAGCTTTTATTTTATAGTATTTGGAATCTATGACTCTGGCTCAAATGTATCATTGATAAATTCAAGATTACTGAAGATAGACAATAAAGAATCGAGTTACACTAGCAATACTAATTTAAAAACAATTAATGGCGTGAAAAAGGCAAATGGCTTAATAACACTGGATATAACTATTTTGGATATGGAGAAAAATATGAATGTTTTTGTAATAGACAAAGAAAATTTCGATTACGATTTTTTGATCGGATTGGATTGTATAAAAGAGTTTTTCTTGATTCAAAATGAAAACTTAGAAATCTCTCAGAAAGTTCCTATTCAAAGAGTTACAGTTGTTTCTAAGGAAACAAATAAGTCAGATATTGACATTTCTAAGGAAATAAAGTCTGATAATTTAATAAACTTCAATGAAAACTTCATTGAGG
The DNA here is from genome assembly GCA_944567765.1 of Carterocephalus palaemon. Taxonomy (NCBI): domain Eukaryota; kingdom Metazoa; phylum Arthropoda; class Insecta; order Lepidoptera; family Hesperiidae; genus Carterocephalus; species Carterocephalus palaemon. Next base: position 2,237,995 of record OX155643.1, on the reverse strand, counting down.
AAAACTTCAGAATTTGGATAAATCATCTAGACTATCAACAACAAGCAGTAATTGATGATTTAATATTGAATAATAAATCTGTTTTTGCTAAGGACAAATATGACATCGGAACGGTAACGGATTATGAAGCACACATTGATCTGTCAATAGAGAAATATTGCAGTAAAAGGCCATATCGTTGCACAATTGAAGACAAAAAGGAGATTGAATTACAAATTGGAAAATTATTGGAAAAAAAAATTATAGAAGAATCGTATAGTCCATTTGCAGCTCCAGTTACCTTAGCTTATAAAAGAGATGAGAATAAAAAGTCAAGGTTGTGCATAGATTTTCGAGACCTAAATAAAATCGTTGTGCCTCAATCACAACCATTCCCACTTATTGAGGACCTAATAGTGAAGACTAGAGATTGTAAGTTTTTTTCGACACTGGACCTGAATTCAGCATTTTGGTCAATACCTCTACGTGTCACAGACAGACACAAAACTGCATTCGTTACGCAAGAGGGCCATTTTCAATGGACTTGCTTGCCATTCGGTTTAAAGACTTCACCGGCCATATTTCAGAGAATAATGTGTAATATAATACGGAAACACAAGCTTGGAGACTTCACAGTATGTTACATTGATGACATCTTATTGTTCTCAAAATCATTCTCAGATCATGTCAGACATCTGGAACAGCTATTTCAAGCAATTAAAAGTGAAGGTTTTAGACTCAAATTCTCTAAATGTACATTTGCAGCTGACTCAGTTAAGTACTTGGGTCACATAATACAGAACAATTCGGTAAGACCTCTGAAAGACAACTTAATATCAATAAAAAACTTTCCTACCCCAAAAACGAGGAAAAATGTGAGACAATTTTTAGGGAAAATAAATTTTTACCATAAATATGTGCCAAAAATAGCAATAAAATTGGAACCATTACATAACCTTTTAAGGAAAGGACAAACCTTTGACTGGACTAAAGCATGCCAAGAATCATTTGATGAAATGAAACAAATATTATGTTCTCATCCAATATTGACCATTTTTGATCCGAACTTACCTATCCATATATACACAGATGCCAGTATTCTAGGAGTAGGAGCAGTTCTAAAACAGCCACAAGAAAACAATGAAGAGAAACCAGTGGCATACTTCTCAAAAAAATTGAATGAAGTTCAAAAAAGGAAAAAAGCTGTATATCTAGAATGCCTAGCAATTAAAGAATGTGTGAAGTATTGGCAGCACCTGTTGATAGGTAGGAAATTTACTGTCTTTTCAGATCACAAGCCCTTGGAGAATATGAATATAAAGTCAAGAACAGATGAAGAACTGGGAGATCTAACGTACTACCTATCACAGTATGATTTCCAAATTAAATATTCTCCAGGAAGATACAATATTGAAGCGGATTGCCTTAGTAGGAATCCAGTACTAGAAGCAAATGAAAACCTAGATGAACAATTAAAAATAGTTAACACAATAACACTAGAAGACATCTTAACAGACCAAATTAAAAATGAAAAGATACAGTGCAGAAAGGACAAATTAATAAAAAAAGACAACGTTTATTACAAGAAAGTAAAGAAAAAACAAAAGATAATCCTATCAGAGAAGTTTAGTATACAATTCATCAAAAATGTACATGTAGACCTAGGTCACATAGGAATTAAACAAATGCAGAGAATGATCAGCTCGTGGTACACAGCAGAAAATATGACAAAAAACATAAAAAGAATCTGTGAAAGCTGTATAGTATGTATAAAAAACAAATCAAGGGGACAAAACAAATACGGATTGATGTCCCACTTGGGTCCCGCTACAAAACCTTTTGAGATATGTTCCATTGATACGATTGGAGGATTTGGGGGATCAAGGTCAACAAAAAGATATTTACACCTGCTATCAGATCATTTCACAAGGTACGCATACATTTTGACCTCGAGTACACAAAATGCAAATGATTACATAAAACTTGTGAGAAACTGTGCGGAAACTAACGACATTGGCATGATTCTCTCAGACCAATATCCAGGCATCAATTCTGGAGACTTCAAGAGATTTTTGGATGAAAAGAATATTCTAATAATTTTTACCGCTGTGGACTCGCCCTTCTCAAATGGATTAAACGAAAGACTAAATCAAACGTTAGTCAATAAAATCAGATGCAAGATAAACGAAAATGACACTAAACTAGCATGGACAACTATAGCACAAAACTGTGTAAAAAACTATAACGAAACGGAGCACACTATCACTGGATATGCTCCAAAATATCTTCTTAACGGCACAGATGTTACAATTTTGCCAAAAGAACTGAAATTTAAAAAAAACGAGTATGATTTGATCAAAGACAGAAAAGTTGCTTTGGAAAAGACAATTAAGTCACATAATTACAACAAGACGATTTATGATAAAAATCGAAGACATGTAGACTTCAAAGTTGGTGACACCGTTTTTGTGGATAATGGAAACAAACTGAATAGGAAAAAGCTCGACGAATTGAGAATCGGACCCTATAAAATCATAGAACAAATATCAAACTCAATATTCAAGATAAACACCAGCCATAGGAAGTCAGAATCGAACTATTTCCACATTTCGAAATTGACTCCTGCGCCTGCGCTTCAAGATCATGAGGATGATGTGTGACTTAGTAGTTTTGTTGTTGTATCTTCTCTGGGAGGGGAAGATGTAAAGGAAAATATAATTTCCTTTGATAATCCACGCGACATACGTGGCTGGATATCCATTTTATAATCCATGATAAATTATGACGTATAAGAGTTGTCAATTTATTAAAAGAAATTTTGTTAAAATAGAAAGCTAGGAAAGAATAAAATTGTGATTATTAGAGATCGACATTAATAAGGAACATTAAATGTCGTTTCTTTTATTAAAGATAGAAGAAACTCAGTTGTGTTTTAATTAATTGTCGTACAAAATCACATATTATATTAATATTATATATAGATTAAGGTATTTTTATTAGATATAAATATGATATTAGAACGATTAAAAGTGGATCGGCTGGGCGAAATAAAATAACTGTTCAACGTTGGTATAATTTTACTTGGGTAGAGGTACTCGTCTAGTTTCGCCTGGAAACATGCGCTTATATTGGGAAAATCTGAGTCAATACAAAGTCTCATCAAAAAATTTCTTTCAAATTATGTAACAATTAAAATCATTGTCCGTCTGTCATCAGGCTGTATCTCATGAACCGTGATAGTTAGACATTTGAAATTTTCACAGATGATGTATTTCTGTTGCCGCTATAACAACGAATACTAAAAGAAGAAGAAATATTAATTTAAGGGGGCACCCATACAACAGACATGGTTTTTTTTGCGGTTTTAATAGATAATGGTACATAACCCTTCGTGCGTCCGACTCGCAATTGACCGGTATTTTATCCAATATTTGTAAGATACGCCCAAAAATAATGCGTAACACTCGAAGCCCATGTATCCTACATTATGTAGTCGTCATCCGAATCGAGATTATAGCACAGATTACTATAGTTACTACGTAACTAACAGCTTACTACCAATCAGTTCGCGCTTGCCTATTTAGCAAGTACACAATAACAAAGTATGATGCCATTGAGACCCCAATTTATTTTTATTCAGGCCTATGACTCAAGTGTCACTTTTAGAGCCTCTTTTGGGCTTTGTCGTTCAATTAAATGTTATGAATGGCGTCACTGCTTGAGAAGGCAATTTGCATAACGGTCATGAATGTATACTAAATCAATTTGTTGAAAATTTAAACGCCGAATATACACAATAGACAACTTGTTTCTATTTTTAACAGACAATCGTTGTAATTTATATGCTATGGATGTATTTTTAACAATTTTAAAGGATTCAGAAATCACGTAAGGTGGTATGTATAATCTGCAACTACTTTTAAAAGATTAGACTAGCTCACCGAAAAGTAAGAAAAAAACCATGGAACTAATAGGTAGTGTACATACTAGAAATGATAAGAAGAATATAATATAATATCTAAAGCACTACAACACAATATGATTTGGTAGGCAAAGAACATACCATTGATAAAACAACAACAAAATTTAAGATAAAAATAAAAATTTACTTAAAAGCTCAATTATGTCGCAATGCATGTAGCATTGCGACTAATACAGTCTTCCCACGGTCCATGATTCTGAAGATTTCTGCAAATGGACCCACCGCTACAAACTTGCCTGCGCTTTCACAGACTATAAGTGCGATAATATCTTACCACGGTGCGTCGCATCGTGCGCGCAAATCACGCACCGTGTAAAGCCGCCCTTAGCTGAACTATACTTGGCATTTGAAGAAGAAGAAGAAGATTTACTCTCATATAAAACACGCTGCTGATTTTCAGCACGATTTCTATTCGAACGCGAAGGGCCTGTGACGCTGAGGCGCTGAAAATCAGCGCTTTTGGTCCTTAAATTAAATAAATAAACATACATATTTTGCGCTGTGAATTAGTACTTCTTACTTGTTTGCTTGTGAGGGTACACATAGCATTCTATTGTTCGTTTATTGAATTATGAAGACACAATTATTTGCTTCCAAAAAAAACAATCCAACACGAATTAATCTTCAACAAAATCAAGTTTTGCAATGTTTGTTTTCCCATGAACACTATGTTTAGCCTTGGTCTACGTCCAATCAATTGCCTTGGGAGATATTTATAACTGATTTGAACTTGTGATTGTAAACGATGATGCCTTTTAAAACACTCGTGGGATTGTTACGTGGGGCAGAGACAATAGATTGGAGCAATTAACGGCGTTTATAAAAATTATCTATGAAATATTGCTGTTGTGCGTAGGTTTTGGTAGCTTTGGTGTGTTCTGGGTTAATTTTTACATAATTAAGTAGGTACCTACAATATTTTTATTTTCTATAAAATATAATGCTTAATTTATGAAATAAATATGGCGAGATGGGGTAAGACTAACATGGAGCAAAACTAACACATTTAAAATAATATATCTTACATTACACATATCCATCCTAATTTACCTACTATGTCGATTTCCCACATTGCTGTTGGTTGTTTATCCGACATAGGTATATGTACTTATATAGTAAATTAAATTTAATTGATTAATTAAGATTAAGTAATTAATGATAATTAATTTAATTAGTTTACTATCACTTTGGGCAGCTGTGGGTTATAGGACGTGAGAAGCTGAGAAGCTCAATACCTTCTAACGAAATTAGCAACCAATGCTAACTAGACTAACTATGCTGATCCCTTTACGAGTCTTGTTCAAAGTTTGTCCAAGTTGACAAGGGTGGCAGTGTATGGTGCTGCATGCTTATTTTTTATCTTATATTCACGAGGGAAAAACGTTTTACACGTTTTTCCTAGTTATTGGTTCAAACAACTATTTAATACAGTACAATAAATTATAATAGCTGAAAGGAAGTGCAATAGCTATCAATCTTAAACATACTTGGGCATAGAGACATGCAACTTGTATAACTTCCAATAATATTCGATATGTAATTAATTATTTAGCGTCTGTGTCAAAATTTATTATCTGGTCTTTGCTGTATAATGCAAATTGGAATAGTTAATTGTGGGCACGAATAATTAATTAAATGCGCTTGCGCAAAAATCTATAACGATTATACATAGTTTCGGTATTTCATTCCATTTATCTAGGTACGTTAGGGTCTCAAGATGTTTGACAAAGAACGGCTAGCAAAAATCTTGCTCGAGCACAAAATTATAAGAATTAAGTAACTAATAGTAACTAAAACTAAGCATATACTTAATTGTAAGTATTATTATAAATCATAAACGGTGCTACTATAATGATTAAAGTGGAACTTTCTAAAAATTTCAAGTAATCAATTTCAAGTTCTATTCGGAAGTATATACAGGGTTATTGGTAATTCGACGTATTCCCGTTAGGAGGTGATAGGGGTGACTATTTGTGATAATTTTAACCCCCATATGCATTATGCAAAAGTGAACCATTTTCGAGTTATCAAGCTTTTCAGCTTTTTTCAAAATAGGTCAGAAATGCAACATAAAAATTTATTTTAAAAAAAGTATCAATTAAAATCTATTTTTTTCTTCTGATTTATAAAAACGATTAAACAATGGTTATTTATCAACATTAAAACTACAATTATCGGTCCAACTTTAAAAATGCGAGACGATTAACGATATTACTTCAATATTTTTTGAGATTTTTGTCCACTAAAATGCCTTAAAAACAAAAAAAACTTATATCAAACTTGGCTTGCAGATTATTTTAAAAACATAACCGTTTTCTTAGCTTTCCAACAAGGCATAACAACTATGAACTTATTTAAAAAAAACCTGAGAAAAACCGATCACAAAGGAAGCAGGCGGAAAGGACGATGGACAAAAATGTATGGAACCTGGTACCGGCTCCAATCGAAATGTATGATACACCGTTGGAAAGGTCTTTTAGTGTAGAATAATAATAACCAAGGCGCCAGTCCCAGTTTGCTGTCCGATCGGAGTAATCACTCCTTGAAAATTATTAATGTTTCCTAATAAAGTATTTCAATCAGGTCAATTTCTTCTCCATTTCACCATAGTATTAATGTTTATTTTTTATTATGAGGTTAAATATTAAGCGGTGACAGACCAGTGGCTATCTAACTCTAACTAACTAAGGACACATCGTGAGGAAACCTGGATGCCTGAGGGGTCTTCATATCGTTCTCTATAAGGCTAAGGCATGTGAAGTCTGCCAATTCGCACTTGGCCAGCGTGGTGGACTAAGGCCTAATCCCTTGCATTCTGAAAGGAGACCCGTGCTCAACACTGGGATAAAGAAAGGGTTGTGGTGATGTGGTTAAATAAAACATTGAATTTTAACTATCATTTTATTTATTTCTTATACAATACTTTTCTTATGTATTATTAGACTAGCTAGACACAAAGATTTCACTAACTAATCTTCATGGCTAGCGAACCCTAAGTACCAAACAATAGGTGGTAGAGCCTATGGGGAACCAAATAGGTTTTATATGAAAGCTAATTGGTTCCATATAGAGTTCGCCCAGGGTAGTACCACCGCCCGCCACGGTACCTAGTACCATTTCTGCCGTGTAATTATTGTTTTTAAGCAATTATGGTCCGGTTGGAAAGGTTTGGTTTCCGGTTACACTTCGGCGACCATCTTAGTCCTCAAGGGTAGCAACACATCTGTGACTGACTTAGAACGAGACTCCTCCGAGACGCGAGACTAACAAGTACTAACTGGACTATTACTAACACCAACTAATAGGACTAACTATCACTAACAGTCCCCAGTCCTCACAATCGGTAAAAGTAAACTGGAGATATGAATCTTTACAGGTGAGTTAGTCTATTTCGAGCTAAAAATCCAGTATCTTCTGAAGCGTATATATTTCAAAATGGACAGCTATTTCGGAAATGCCGTCATAATATTTTTTTATACACTTGAGAAGAGCTATCCAATGTTGCGTGATTCATCTTGATTGGACATGGGTACCAAAATGGCCATCCTCCTTTGTATTCGAACTAAACTTAAGGTCGTTCTTTAAGATTTCAAAAAAAGTTATTAAGAACAATGCCCAATGTAAATAAAACAAAAAATATAAATATAAAATTAAATTTAGAACCAGTAAAAGTTTAGTAATAATAACAATTAATAATAAGTAACAATTAAGACATTTTGTAATTTAGCCTAATTAAAGTTCTTGTTAGAAGTTTAGGTTAAAATTATCACAAATAGTCACCCCTATCACCTCCTAACGGGAATACGTCGAATTACCAATAACCCTGTATATAAGAGTTAAATGATAAGATTCATATTTGAGCATAATTGTGTATGAGAAAAGCCGAAGTTCTAGGCTACTTCAATCTGTACTAACTTGCCAAAGAAAACTTAATTTTAAAACAGAAAAGGATACCTACTACTTAAATTAGCATTCCTAACGGTGTAACGGTGTAGCGAGTTACGGCTTTTCTATAAACATGGCCTCAGTCCAGGAGGCATTGTTGACACAGATGCAGGCGTTTTGTCATTGAGACGAAGATAAATAAAAATGTTACGCCGCAGTACAATGCTTTCAATATTCATTAGGAGTTCCATTGCTACCGTTCACAATCTGGAATTTGACGGGGTTATGGTTTTTCTATTCATCTAGTGTGTTTGTCTTGTAAGTAATAAATGAGATGTTTTACAGTAAACATTGCACCGTTTCACTTTAAGGATAGGAAATCGATTAACATCTGTTTTAAAATTATACTTGTTCAGATGGTTAACATTGAAGGATATGGACGGGTTTATGCAGCTAACGTTAATTATTTCTTATGGTTGCTAATGTAAGCATTACTTAACAATAGTTCCATAGTTTTTGAAAATAAATAAAATTACATAACAACCCATTATTTGTCCCATTGTTGTGCACTCAACTCTCAGAATGGGAGGGATTAGGCCTTAGTCCACCACGCTGGTCAAGTGCGGATTGGCCACATGCCTTCGAGAATATTATGAAGAATTCACATGCATGCTGGTTACCTCACGATGTGTCCTTCACCGTTGCAGCAAGTGACATTTAATTTTTTAAATCGCACATAACTTAGATAAGTCTTTGGTGCGTGCCGCTTGGGATTGAACCCGGACCGCTCGAGTGAGAGTCGAGTTCGATTACCACTGGACTGTCACCGCTATAAAATACACTTGTCTTTAATTCTACCACTGTAATGACTATGCGGTTTCTATACTGTCCAAATAAAAGTACAAATTGTATCCTACTTTTTATGAGGTGAAATCGTCACCACACGTTGTGGTTATGAGCCTAGGATAATAAAAACGTACCACACTCAGGTGTACTTGATACATTACTGTCCAGATATGGGCCGTGGATCGCAGTGATGAGCCATGCGCGCGCGCACGGAAGACGATAGTAATATCTTAATTATTTAGCGCATACGTCACAACAATCCTGTAGTAAATAATCCTGTTAAAAGTAACAGTGATGCAATTTGAAGACTTGTTAAAGAACTTCGGGTGGTTTGAGAACATTCGACACTGGGTTGGTCACTAACCCCTCCACCAATCTGCATTGGAGCAGCGCGGTGGAGTATGCTGTAGACCTCCCGCAGTCATGTCATTTAGTATAATTTTTTTACCTTTTCATAGATTGCACAACACTAATAGTAATGTATTAAGAAATTAGATGTCACTACTGTATCGGTACAAGACACATCGTGAGGAAACCTGCAAGCTGAGAGTTCTTCATAATGTTCTCGAAGGCATGTGAAGTCTGCCAATCTGCACTAGGCCAGCGTGGTGGACTAAGGCCTAATCACTCCCATTCTGAGAGGAGGCCCGTGCCCAACAGTGGGATATAGAAAGGGTTGTAGACGTTGTAGTAGTATGTAATACAAATTGAACCGCCGCTACCGCTTTATTATTGCAAACACTTTCACAAAATGATCTCACTTAGTTCGCGGATAGTTCGTCGTGTGAGCAATAAAACGACTCCCGTTTTGGCGATCACGCGTGAATGTATGCCGGTACCTATACCTACTTAGCTAGTAGCCGGTACCTATACCTACTTAGCTTACTAGCTACTTAAGTTTACACAGGTAAACGCTGAAAGTTGTTAAACGATACTAACAACACAATAATCTTTTATTACAAGCAATTTATTAGGGTACTTTACGGTCTTAATTAACAATTTTTTTAAGTCTGTGTTATTACTATTCTAGCCTTTTTTAACACTAAAATTAAATTTTGTAACATAAGTTATAAATGTAAATGTACATAATAAATGTAAAGTTCAAAATCGTAACTGAGCGTAACAATATGAATGTTTGCGCTCACCAGTAATTGTATTGTACGACTGCAAGATTTATGTATACTGTTACACTGTGTTGTGTATCATAATATGTTGGTATGCTTAATTAAATATTTTTTTTCGCTGCGACCCATACACGGCCCACTGCTGGGCACGGGTCTCCCCCACAGAGCTGCTGCTGGAGGTCCAGAGCATCTCCACTCCATACAAACTTTTTTAAACAAATAAATAAATAAAAAAGGATCAGCAGCTGCAAGATTTATGTATACTGTTCTTACACTGTGTTGTGTATCATAATAATATGTTGGTATGCTTAATTTAATTTTTTTTTCGCTGCGACACATAGACGTCCCACTGCTGCGCACGGGTCTCCCCCACAGAGCTGCTGGAGGTCCAGAGCATATTCCACTCAATACTAAATTTTTTAAACAAATAAATAAATAAAAAAGGATCAGCAGCTGCAAGATTTATGTATACTGTTCTTACACTGTGTTGTGTATCATAATAATATGTTGGTATGCTTAATTTAATTTTTTTTTCGCTGCGACACATAGACGTCCCACTGCTGCGCACGGGTCTCCCCCACAGAGCTGCTGGAGGTCCAGAGCATATTCCACTCAATACTAAATTTTTTAAACAAATAAATAAATAAAAAAGGATTAGCAGCTAATACGTAACATGCCCGTGATATTGCGCTCGAAAGATAAGCCACTATTCAGCCACTGGTCTAAGGCCTCGTCAATAGCTTTTCAACGAAGCTGGTTAGCAATGATTTCGCAGCAATTGTGGCAATTGTCTGTCATGTCATGACATTATGCGTAAAATAAAATTATGAAACAATCTAATCAATACGTTGACTCTTTCTATTAGTGTGCAAACATACCCGGAGCAAGAAATTCAACGGTTGTCAGGCTAGTTGACAGGGCTTTCGTTGCGACAGAAGCCGATTGGAGCCTTCATACTCGTATGAGGTCAACCGATTGTGTTTTGAAACCTTTTAAAATAGTAGAAGAGCCGGTGGGAGGTCGTCCTTCACTGATCTGATAACCAGATGAGACGTATTTTTTAACTCATCTGGTTATCAGATCGGTGAAGGACGACCTCCCACCGGCTCTTAGACCAAAAGGGCACTAATTCCAAGACCTTCGCATCCGACGAATAATTCTATGCGGACATTTTGGTCACCCAAAATTTTTTTATTTTAATTTTTTTTTGACATTCTCACACACGGCCATCTGACCGAGGCGTAGGCGCGAGCCTGTAATATGGGTGTCAGAGACTGATATACATACATAGATATTTTACAGTAAAATAATTAATAACACACAAAAAAAAAAAATCCAGATTGCATAGCGTACGTGACAGACTTAAAGTATGGCGAATAATGTTACGACAAAACAATTACAAATTTCTTAATTATAAATAGCATCAATGACAAATGATTTTTTTAAAATTTATAACCTCAATGACAAATTATTTTTTTTATATTTTACAACCGTCATCGAATCGCTCGCTTTTCTTGCATTAGCTACCAAAAGAAATATAATACCCACTGACATCAAAACGATACAATTCAAAGCAAATTAACCGATCGCAATTCAAGATTGTAATCAATGAGTACCTACCTATAAAGTACGAGTAAAGATATCATCGACTTACAGTTTGTTGATAGCATTAGAATCATATCTAGTGATACCAATCGATCGGTTGCATAATGTCTCTTGATATCGCTATCGCTGTGTCTACTAATGTAGGACCAGAGTGGCGATAGTGGCCGTTTCTACGAGGAAGCAAAATGTACAAACATTTAATAGGTGCATATATTATAATCGCTGAAGGTCGGAGCAGTTTTCTTTTCTTTATAAAAATTTAAAAAAAAAAACAGGTTTGAATCCTCTTTGACATTGAAACGTATGTTGATATTGATGTTTTGTGTCTGGTTAATCAAGTTACATTAGTATGCGTAACGTGCCTGCATCATGTGTTGCATCACACCACACAGAAGACACCCAAGTACTATATAAAATATTTTATCTGCTAAACCCGGAAATATAAATATTAAGGGCCCTACCAAATTGTTTACGCCACTGCACACGTTTAAAGATTTTTAATACACATTTCTATAAGTGTCGGTTACATAAAACGCTACCTTCCCTACATTCCTAATTGACTTCCATTCATAAGATCGTGTATGCAGACTTCAATGGAAATTCCTTCACAAAAATAAAGAAAGAATGAGGGCGCAATTAATGCCAAACTGTTCCAGTGACGCATTTAGCGGACTGAAATAGAATTAAATGAGCTTGATACCTGTTAGATTAACTAGTTTGTTATCTAAGAATAGTCCGACTACACATCATATACTTGTCGAATCTTTCCGTCTATTCAATAATTGATTTATCATTTGCTTTTTTAAGCTTTAGTCATAAAGTTGTCCTCCAATCAGCCACGTTATATTGTCCTGTAACAGCGTAACGCAAGAAAATAGGTATAAAAAATTTAACAACTATAAAATAGTCACTGTCGAAAGTAACTTAAATCCTGCATTAACATCCTAAAATTTAAGAAAATAACTAAAAGCCACACTTGCCCGACAATACTTAAAGCTGTCAGGCGCTAAGTAATTTAGTGTCAAGTTAAACAAGATTATCGAGCGTTTCCGCTTCCTTGGCAAGCAACATTATGTAGATACGGGATAACTTAGGCACATTCCAGACACGTCATATGATGATACTTTATACGATCGTATGAGCCAGACTTTATAACTTGATCCAGTCGGTGTCAATGGGATCATAATGAATAAACTGCTAGGATGGATGGATCGAAGGCTAAGTTAAAGACCTACTAATTCTTGGCTTTAGATGACAACAATGTGTTTTCCTAAGTTCAAAAACACTCACGTTTATTATTAATTAACCCGTGATTATTTTGGAGGATATATTGAAGGCGCTTCACAAAGACTTTACTAGAGCCAACACTATAAATAATCACTGTTGTTACCTTTCTAAACAAATCACGGATTATCGTAAAACTACAGCAACTATATAAATCTCGGCCCTTAGCGGTATAAAAAGATACACTCCACTGAGATCAAACGCATAGTTCCTCGAAGACAGCTATTTCTGACTATCTAGTGTGTTGTTTATCGGTGTCAGTAGGGGCTCTGAAATTGGACACGGCTAACATCTCCAGACTCTCTTTGACATAGGTCGTGACGCTGCGTTCTGGTCTCGCCTATCTAATTTTATCTGTGGTGCATGAACATAAACATATTCTAGCCAATAAAATTTTGCATTCGTGCCATAAAAATATGAGGAACTCAGCCTAGATTTATAATTCCAGCCAGAAGCTTTAAAACCGAAACCAACAATGGGGCAACGACAAAATAATTTAACTTTAACTACCAAGATTTCGATTAAGTATCTCAATCATTTGTGGGGAATTGCGGTAGTTTCTATAATAAAATACCGCAAAATGCTAACACAACTTTCTGGAATAAAAAAGTTTTAATTAAAGCATCCATGCAGAAAGTCTTATTATAAAATAAAGGACTGCCCACAAGTAAGTGATGATAATTCGTGCGCTGATGTGTCTCTGGCTTCTCAATAGTTAGAAATATTTTTCATGATGTGTTTTTGATTTTGTTAAAGTTTCGGAGTTTTTGACATTCAAAAAGTATTTCCTAAGTTCCAATTTGAAAAGGCACAAATAATAAAAGTAGGTAGGTATATGTTTCATATTGTTTCTATATACATATTCTATTTTTATGCAAATAATAATAATGGTGACGATAAAAATACAGCACTAAGAGGAAGAAAGCATCGAGAGTAACTCTGTATCCCTTTGAAGCTTACTGCCAAAAACAACAATAGGATGAAAGTCGTGACTGCATCAAGAGAACGGTGTTTTCCTCCGGTGTTTTGTATGGCGATACCATTACTACGGCGGAACTGACCGCATTAGGCAGCATGAGGTCTACTTGCATCCTGTTTTTACAAAGTGGGTAGCCGAAAAATACTTAACCGGTACCACCATGGTTTGAATATGTGATTAACTTGATGTTTTTATTCATTAAGCTTTCTATGTCGAGATACTTCATAGTTATTATTGCTTGATAGCTCAATTATTATTCTTACTATTTTTTTAGATTTGTCTTTTGTCTGTTTGTAACATTAATGTAATCTTATTATTTAATAGGATTATTTAAGCTCGTTTTTCAATCCCTTACTAATAATATATTTACTGAGCATTTTATCGTATGTTTTTATGTTTTCATAAAAACCTACAATATTACATACATTTCATAAGTTGTAACTTAAGAATGTAATAAGTAATTCATTAATTAATCTTTCTTAATCAAAATCTTTTAATTGTATTATAATGTTGAAACTTAACACAATAAAGTTTGACATATTTGTCTTTCTTCATGTGAATGCTCAACGATTTAAAATACAACTTTTTTATATATTTCTTTGATATTCTCTCAGTATCTCTATATTCACGTTGATTGGCTTTGATCCGTTATTTTGTAATGTTTTAATTTAAAAACCATTATTCTAAATCAAAACTGTTACCTTTATCTTTTGAAAGTTAATCTTTATCTTTTATAGACCCTTCTCACTATGGACAAAATGTATCAAAATAGATTGACAGTACTTTCTTATAACCATAACTTTTAATGGCCATTAACCAATCAGGAGTTAATTTTTATTATCTCAAGCAAACTTCTTATGGACTGAAACCCAGACGAACGAATTGACTTACAGACAATTAATTGATTTACGAGTAAAGGCGTGTTGCGAGAAACAATGATTCATTTGGCAGTAAAAAGGAATTATATTGAGTCGGTTTACTCAATTACCTATACTTTCCTAATTTAATAGTTCTCACGTTTAAAATAAAGTGAACATCATTGATTAAAAAAAAAATCAATTAAGATTCCTTGTACTTTAAGGGGTCGGCTAGTACTAATAACTACTTTTCTTTTCTATTATTTCCTACTATATAGTAAGATATATGGCTATACACGGCTCGGGAAACGGAGCCCAGGCCGCCCTCCAACTACATGGACTGATGACCTGAAAAAGTCGAGTAACCGCTGGATTCAGAAGGAACGGGATCGGGAGGAGTGGCACCGATTAAGGGAGAGAGGGAGATTAAGGGAGGCCTATGCCTTGTTTAAAAGGCTGATGGACGGATGGATGGATGGATATAGTAACGCCTTAGTTGCTTAAAAACTTACTAAGGGCTAAGTCCTATACCAAACCTACCTTGAAGAAACTTGCCGCTCAAATTGTTTACGTGCCACGTGTCATAACTACGTAACATTGCACAACATCCGCCAGATGCACCGAAAATAAATTGACACCAAACTATAACAAATAACAATGAATAAATTAGAAGCACGCGCCACATTGTAGTCTCTGTCGCACACCTATTCTGTACGACACGAACTCATTCACAAAGTAGACCATAGTAAACGAAATGAACGATGAATGGTACACGGTTGATTTACGACGTTATGTTGAAAAAGTAACAGATGCGCTGCGAAATATGCGGCCCTGGTACGTCGATCATGCGGAGATTTTGTTTTATTGGCACATTCGCTTTGGGTGCGGTTATAGCAACGCGGGTTCCAAGCACTAGTGAAGAGACGATTAAGTTAATGATAAAACATGTTTCTATTTTTATAAATAAAATATTCGATCAAGAGAACATTAATTTATTGGCTTTGATTCTACATATACACTCAAATGTAATTTTTTCAGTTTACAATTATTTTTTTCGGATATTGGTTGATTGTCTATACTAATATTATAATGAGGAAAGATTTATTTGTAATGTTTTCACACAAAAACTACTGGACCGATTTCAAAAATTCTTGCACAATTAGAAAGCTGCATCTTCACTGAGTGACTTGGGTTATATAATATTACTAGGTGTAAACGAAACTAATAATATGTCTAGTTCCACGCGAGCGAAGCTGCAGGCGTTCACTAGTGTGTAATAAAATTTGGTAATCATGCAAGTATTGTAGTCGTTTTAATTTTGTGTACCATTGACGTATAATTTAATTTTTTAAATTAAACTTGTATCAGATTGGATTTTACTCAGAAATCGCTTGGTTTTTATGATATACATTGATTGTCAATCAAGCTATTTAATACTGCTCCTTTTGCTTACAGTACGTGCGGTCTCAATTACCGCCGACGTTACAGACAGATAGACAGACGTATTGTAACTTTGATAGTAGTCTGCAATAGTCTGCATATCTCATTACGTAGACTATAAGAAACGCCGTTACATTCATCAATATTTCGAATGATTGGAACCGACATCATATTTCAACAAAATTAATTGACATCGAGGATAAATTAATGCAGAACTAACTACAACTCAACCATCAAATTGATACAGATTATTAAACTAACGCACGTCAATTACTAGTCTATAAAGAGGCGTAAGGTTGAAATTGGATCGAAGACTTGTAACAGTTCACTCGTAAAGAAGACATTGCATCTATATACTCGTACTAACTAGTTGGTACGAGTATATTGATACATTTTCTGATTGTTAAGGTTCCTTAATATTAAGTTATGTTGAGTCTGGCTGTTGGACAGGCAGACTCAGAGGCCATATACATTTTAACATTTTAGTCCTTACCTATTTATAGAATCTAGAGGTTCTACAAGTAGGTGAGTATGTATATAGATGGTATAGTATAAATATTCACGACATAATCTTAAAGTAATTTCCACATGTTGCCGTTTATCCGAATGATAAGCGTAAAAATTTAAACATTGTATTGTATTAAATATACATATTTTAAAAATAAAGGTATCGCGTGACCAGTGTTTCCTAACTCAATTCAAATTTCAATTTGTTTTATTTTTAATCCCAATTTGAACCACCGTTCGATCCTTCTCAGGCCAGTGTGTGTAAAATAAATACCAAATATATTCGCTTGATAAAAATCAAAGCACTTTTAATATGTCATACATTTCAAGTCTACTACTGCCTTTCGCGTATTCGAGAGAGCCACGTAATTGAGCAGTTGGCCTCTGAGGACACAGCAGAACGCGCCGACCAACATTTTCGTCAATTTCGAGCAATAACGTGAAGGCCTATGACAGATGTTGTGTCAATTCATCTCATAAACTCAACATTCGTGCGCCGTCACGCGACATCCCGCATGTCCCAGCGCCGGCGAACAACGATTTTGAAGGTAACGTATATAGCTATAAAACAATAATAAAAATGTGCTGTTGATTTAACTTGTGCTGATGTCACCATACTAGCTACACATACAATTTTATGTGATATTTCGGTATAAAACGGACAATATTAAAAAGAAAACCGCACCATAAAAATATTTTTATAATTAGATAATATACATCAAGATTTAAAAAGAAATAAATGCATAAATGCACGAGACGTTTAGTTGACGCTGGCTCCTAACTTAAGTTCTATTAAACATAGTTCTGTTGGGCCTAATTTTACAAAGTACTGTTTTGTGTGTGTTTTTCTATGAATATATGATAGTAAACAAGCACGCAGCACTATCCATCCAAAACAACTGTCACAGACTTTGAACAAAACTCATAAGAGACAGCTGTCAACAAGAGCGTGCGAAGTTATGATTATTTTGTAAGTATTCATCATCATCATCATCATCATCATCATCAGTCTAGAGAGCAACGACTAGACATAGGTATCTCCTGTAGGAGAGACCACTCTGACCTGTTCAGGTCGTCCGTCCACCTTGTCGACGGGCGGCCTGTGCTCCTTTTTCCAAGTCGAGGTCTCAATACACTAGTAAATATAACTTTAGTGTAAAATGTAAATTACTTATACACTACAGAGTAAATATTTTGTAAATGTAATAAATAATTAAAAAATAAGTCGAACGCGTATCGCCGCCAGTGACGCACGCGCGTGGCGTACCGTGCGTTTGCGTTGTAATGTAGAATAAATCAACGTCGTAAATCAATTAGCGTGACAGCCGCGTTATCGGCGTAATTGAACAATTTTATTTCGGATGCCCCGTTTAACCAGCCGCCATTTAAAATTTCACAAAAACATGACGATTTTTTCTATTTCAGTAAGCGCATGCCTGATTTTTTTCAATCATAAGGTTTATGAGATTTGGACCGAAAGTTTTTCATTTTTGGAATATCTTTATCTCTATCTGTAATCTCCTTCATTTAATTAAAAAAATTGATGAATTTAAGAATGTTTTTTTTTTATAATTTAAATCCCGAATGTTCTATCGACAAACAAAACTTGACGTTATTTACATATCGGCGGCAGGCAGGGTGAAATTTTAATATGGTAGTTGTATGAAAATTACTATAAACAACGATTATTTTCAAGATCGAAAATTATTTTTTACTTATTATTAAAACTAATCTGAGGAATTGTCCGTACGTAACACCTTACAAACAATTTAGTACGTAAGTGTTTTCTACATTCAAGCAAAATCTACTAAAATTAAGCTCACAATTGCATTGAATTACCAGTGTATTGTAATGGTCTCCATTCATATTTACCCGATCAATTACACACGCATTCAACCTTTAAACAGTTGCGTAAGACAATACGTTACACTCTCGCCGGCAGTAAAACAGATTGAGGATGACTTGCGCTAAATAAATGATGAGTTATTCTTCATAAAGGCCTGTAAGCTGTATCATAAATTCGTTTCAGTGTACGTAAACCCTTAATCAGTGACAGACATCGCGATCGGCCGGTCTTATCGTCCCCCGAATGATCTGTCGTCTCAGCTTGTTTACTGGTAGGTTGAGATACTGGTTTTCTGGGTCTTCAATGACCCACTTGTAAAATAATTAATAGTTTTTTTTATTTACTTTAATAAAGATGTCTTGCTCACAAAAATTTAAGCATACAGACAACATTTCCGACCTGTTATCCGCAAAAAAATCATCAAAGTATACATGCATCCAGAAGAGCGTTGTAGACTCTCGCCAAGACACGCGCTAAGGGTGCGGCAAACAGTGTATGAAATTTTTAAGTGCGGCAAACAGTTGCGGCTGGCGTGTATATTGAAAACAGATGTTGTATATAATTTAATCTTGTAAATAAAAATGTAAAATTTACCGAAGGGGGGTTAAAGTGGCTCGATATTGTTTGTGTAAATATATAGGCTGTCGTCATCTTAACCTGAACTTGGCTTTGATCGGCCGTGTGACTCAATAAAGTTCATTAATCTAAGCAAAACCACTACAACAAACCTATTTTGCTATTTCGCTACAAAAATATTTTATTTTGCCTAGCTATTTAAAAAAAAATCAATTTACCCGTCCACTGCGGTGTTTTAAGCACTTACATAAATAGATCCCATTGTGAAATATGATTATGTATAAAGATGCGCATTAGTTATAATAGCAAAACATTCTTTGACTAACGCTTCGGTAGCGTCGATCATTTGTATACGCCAGTGAATTTTATCTCTGTGTAACACGACGACCGTAATACCACGGAATACATGTAATACTAAAGGATAAGAATGATAAGAGATACAAAACGTAAAGAAAGAGTTACTTCATAATGAGGCGTGACAAGTTTTCATAGCCCTATGAATACGAATTACTATAAAGAAAAAAAGCGGAAAATAAATAAAAACTAGCTTGGATTGTCGACCACCTATTCAGTTTCAAGTTCGCCCTGGGCAGTACCACCGCCCACCACGGTAGCTAGTACCATTTCTACCGTGTAATAATTGTTTTTAAAACAATTGTAGTCCACATGGAAAGGTATGATTTCCAGTTACACTTCTTTAGAGGCGACCATCATAGTCCTCAAGCGTAGCAACACATTTGTGACTGACTCTGACTCTTACTAACAATTACTAACACCAACTAACAGGAGTCCTCATACCAACTAACGAACTGACCAACTAATGTTCTAATTAACTGTCTCAGCTAACTGGACTAACCATCCCAGTCCCTATTAGAGTCCTGTTCAAAGTCATTCACAGTTGTCATGGGCGGCAGCGGATGGGTGGTGCTGCACGCTTAGATCGCTATTTTCATTAAAAAAGCTGCTATAACAGACACACAGAACAGAACAGCCATGCAAACAATGCAAGGAGGTAATATAATATTTGCTAACTCCACAACAAGATGTACTCTTATGCTAACTAATGCCGTCTAAGCTGGAACACCGCTTTGATATAAACACAACCAGTTTGCACTGTCTCATGTTGCTCGCGAGTCGCGAGATATTGTGCAAGGAGAGATTTAATGGTTAGCTATCTCGTAAGTTGTTGATACGCTATCGCGATTAGTATTAAATTATTTAGACGCAGTGGGAAACTGTTTATGAATTATTGTCGAGGTTAGCTTTCTGATTAAAGCTTTTCCGTTGATATAATTTTATTAACCTGGAAATCATTTAGGCGCTAGTTGGGTTTGAACCGCCGACTCGCTCATTGTGCTTCTTTTTATTGTGTACCCCCAAATACTCCCTTAGGACTATCAAAAGATGCTTGTTAGGTATATATGTATATACTAGGTATATATACCTAACCTACATACCTACTGGGAATTTTATTCTTGTAATAAAAGGCTCCCCTCCACCAATCCGCATTAGAGCAGCGTGGTGGAGTACGCTCTAGACCTCCCGCAGCAGTGTTTGAGGGGGAGACCCGTGCCCAGCAGTGGGACGTCTATTCGTCGCAGGGAAGCGAAGCGAATAAAAGGCTCATCGATTTTGTATTCCATAGGTCAGACTGGAGGTATTGACGTCACGCAGAAGACCCTAAAGAATTTATCGCTAGTGGCACACTTGCGGTAGATCAGTGGTAAGAGAATAACCAGTACTGAAGATCCACTAAAGGTATAAGGTGAGTTTAAATCCATTGACTTTGAATACTATTTTTCAACATGATGGATGAATATTAAAGGAAAAATATGTTTTCTTGCATCGTGTATTCTGACTATGATTTATTTACTTTGGATTACAACCCGTTACTACCATACGTCGTCTTTGAATTATATTATAAGCGAGTTGTTGCGACTCAGAAAACATTTCACATCCATGACCCGTATTTATATGCGACATAAACATCTGCCTTGTCGGGGATTCAAACCCGGAACCCGCTATTTCGGAGTCAAGGTCGCTTACCACCGCGCCACGAAGTAGTAAACAATCAGTCAAACCACGTTGGCGTCAAGTCCAATGAACATATTGGTCGGTACGTTTTAGCAGTCGTGGGAACAATCCACTATAAGAATATAACACCAGCCTTCACACGGGTCGACAACACGACATCAACAATTATGGCGGCATAAATCAATTCCACACTTTCGATGTGACCATCTTGCGCCACAATACAGTCTGTCAATACCGAACGATAATACTACGTTGCCAGGGTCCTATTCTACGAGTATATCCAAAGTAAACTCGTGCGCTACATCAGTAAATTATTTAAAAAATGGTATGCGAAGTCTGCCAATCCGCATTTGGCCAGCTTATGTATTAAGGCCTAAATCCTCTATTTGAATTTATTTTAACAAATAATCAACTGATGCTGATGTGTATGGTTTTATTTAAGTTGCTTTATACGTTTTGCTGATGCTGATCGTACTCTTTTGTATTTAGTAATTATTCTTTATTTTCTTGTAATCGAAGAGTAATATATTGATCTTTTTAAATTCAGTATGCAGCCTTAGAATTGTCAAGATATTATAAAAAGTCCAAATCCATCCGTGACTTCGAATCCTATCTGTGCTCCACACAAGAAAATATGTTCGACACAAATTGATGGACATTGGTCCTCTGAATTTGTCGAACGATTTACTGAGAACTGTCCTTTTGAATGCATGCTGTCATTGTCATTTTCATCTTTGGGGCGGGGCGACCCGATTGACCGTTGGACAATGTTTATGATTTTCAGGATCGCCAGACGACCCCACTCCCACCATATCATATATTATTGCAATTGTATTATCATGAAGAATTTGATTCGGAGCCGGGTAACAAGCTTGGCAAAAGTTAAAAATATTTGTTACGTAAAGATAACGTATCAGACTTTAGTAAAACAGATAATTGCAGGCAGATAAATACGACAACATTTTTATGTTTTGCAATAAACTAAGGAACGATTATCTTACTGCCGACTGTTGGAACTAAAAATTCACTAATCGAAACGAGTTAATAGCATGCAATTACAGTATAATGTGGGTATTATACCGCCTTTAAGTTGATAAACACTGCAAATATATCAACCATGATCTATATGATGATGTTAGTATAAGTTGTCACTCTCTTAGTTATATACCAAAGATTATTGCTATATAAGAAACTATACTTACATCTGTATAAGCTAGTTTACAATGAAAAAAGTTAAATCTTTTTTTCCTCTTTAGATAAAATGTTATTACGCTACCTACATCTTATATTTCTTACATTTTCGTTCGACTATCGTCTGGCTTCCAATCCGAGAGCGCGCATTTCTTTATGAGCTCTGTAACATTTATAGTTGGAATGAAATGTTCCTTACATAAAAAACCGTTTTCATTTATACAACTTACAGAATTCCATATCTCCATCTCTACAGACATTGTAATTGAACCTTTATTATTAATTATTAAATATTTTAGAATCCTATTACAGTCATTTCAGGGCATGAAATTCTCATTATATGAAGGGCTAATGGTGCTTCTAGTATCGTTCCGGTGCTAGGCTGATGGTATTTTCAAGCAAATACAGTTTGGTAAAAACCTTTTGTTGGCTGGTAGATAATGCTTTCAGCATTAAGTCCACCTGTGCTGTACATTTTTGTAACTGAGCATTAAGATTTAATGCAACAACCTAGCTGTAATGACTGATAGTAATTCGTGTAGGGTATTAAAACCATTCAGATGTGTGAAGTGTTTAAATTTTGCAACTGAGTTAATGAGACAACCAGAAACAGGGTATGACTCTGAAATCAAAGGCTGAAGAATTCAATAATACTCGTACTTCAGAAAACGTAAGTGTACCTTCCGCCACGACATAATCGCGTTTATAATTTACTAAGAAATACAGCAAATTTTAACACGTCTCCATTCAAAAACTGATTATTTTTGACACTAGCAGAAATATGTTTCAATGACAAACATTTTGTAGAGAGATATAAATTTGAATGCCATTTACGATTCATATTTTAACGTAAGCCATTAAGTTATTCATTATAGCTCCTCATTTAAATACAAAGCTTCTGAGACTAGGTCTGGTTTGCTAGTGGTTTGTTTTTACTTTTATTATTTGATATTTTATTAGGTTAGGTAAATAGATAATCGATAGATTTATTTTTTATAATTAAATTTTAAATGTTACAAGTCAAGGAATCGAGGAAGTTGACCTTGGCCTTAACTTTTTGACCCTATCTGGCATAGGGCAATTGGGGAAGTTTTTATATTTATACATATATTTAGTAGATATATATTTGTATATGCGACCAAATATGTTCTATATAGAGACCCGGGGAAGTACCACTATCCGCTATGGCAGCTAGTACCATGGTCCGGATGGAAAGGTGTGTCTTCCAATTACACTTCTATAGAGGCGACCATCTTTGTACTAAAGGGTAGCAACACATATGTGAGTGACTTAGAACGAAACTCTTACTAAAATTACTAACAGTCCCTGCCCCAATCCTTATATATCACAAACGAAGTGACTAACTAATATTATGTTTTACTCTCTCTCTCTCTCTCTCTCTATGTTAACTACTCATTATTAGAGACTTGTTCAAAATCAGTCACAGCTGTCATGGGCGTTAGCGGATAGGTCGTAAGCTCGTTTGTTAAGTATCTTCTGTGTATAAGAAATATGAAAACAAATAAACACACTATATGTTCTATTTGAATGATGTTCTTTCGGCCACAATGTAACTTGGAATCTGTATTGCTGCTAAACATAACCCTGTCTGCGCATACCGACGGCACTAGATGCTGATAAGGTAATAAATCGAGCAGTCACGTTTGATCAACTGCTGCTAAATGTCAGATTGGTCACTTTGCTCTTTTTAGATTGCTAAGAGACTTACATTCTCACCTTCTTTACATTAGATTAGATTAGAGAGATATATTCATTAATCTGCCTTAATGTTGCCGAGTTACTGTATAAGTGTGAGTGTACGTTGTATATTATTTTCTCTATAGTGTTAGTGAACGTAGTGCTGTTGTTATAAGTGCTACAATTAACACATGAATAAAGTGACTTCCCCTTAGACTTAGAGAAAATAAGATAAGAGGCAATTGGACATATCTTTAGAGATAATTAGGTAGCAGTTTAAGTTCGTATAGAATTTCTTAATAGCCAAAAATGGGTAGATCCTAATTGAAGTAATTGAGTACCAGTCCAGTGAGTATCAATCCTAGTTCAAAAATTACAACGTCTTTTAAATAAACAAAAAAACACGCTTTTGTAGACACCTGAACGAAAATGCTTTATTTAAAGTTTAGTTGTTATAATATTTTCATCAGTCCTTGATAAGTGTGGAAAGTTTCAAATTATTCCGATGTTTTTATGTGGGCGCAAATCACTCAAATCAAATTCCTTTACATACTTACACAGATACCTACATATTTACAAACATACATAGCAAGCTAATAATAAACAAAAGCTTATTAAAAAAGTATTGCCGTTAAATATCGATTTTCCGTTTTATTGAATTTGGAATCATGTGAAGTCGAAGTGAATCTCGTAATCAAGTCTAAATTCTGAAATTTTTTGCCCTCATAGTGGCGCAATCAAACCAGTTCATTGATTGCGATATACTGAACTCTCATTGGGTAAAGAATTTTATGTGTGCGAATATGTTATTGTTATTTATATGACCGCAAACTTAATGCTGAGATAAGGCGCGCGGCATCTATTTATTCTCCGAACACTTTTATTTAACTTGCCAATGAAAACAGAGATAAAAAAGAGAGGAGAGAGGTTTTTAGATTCGGGTAACAGAAAGTTTAGATAGTTTTTTGATAAATAAATCACTTCAGTATTTCCCTAACAAGTAATGTAAGTTACATGCAGGTAAGTTCATGGTGTAATTTTAATAAAACCGGTCAAGTGGGTATCGAACTCGAACATCCGTACAAATTTTTAAGGTTACTTTTAGGGCATCCGGTTAGGGATGTGACTTGATACTTTGCTATTAGTTGTTATAATCCTGTGGAATTTTCAGATGTTTACCTAGTTCCGTTCAAAATGCCATGGAACAGACAAACAGACAGCATTATATTAATAGGGTTTCGTTTGTTACCCTTTGGGTATGGAACCCTATAAATTAAATAAGCACATTTTCGTGTAAAAAATAATATAATAATAAGTCTTGCGTTCCACCACAACCATTTCTTTGTCCTACAGTTGTCATGGGCGGCAGCGGATTGGTGTTTGCTGTTTGCTAGTTTGCTATCATAAATCCATTATAGAGTTAAGGTTGGTTATATCAAAATGGTAGATACCCATGATAGAATAAGGTCATTCACTCCATTATATGAAACCGCTTACAAGTACTAGCTTCACGTTACACCGTGGTCCTTTCATAATATTTTCGAATCATAATTAATTTTGATACGGGAATAAAACAATGAACGAATGTTCCTTATGAATAACAAACGTGTAAAAATAAACAAGCGTGTATCAGGCTATCAGCCAGACGGGGAGTGCCTAAGTTATGGTCGGGCGGTCCTCAAATAACTTACGTTTGAAATGTTTCAATACAAGTCCGCCACGTTCATTCTCGGAAACCTCTCGCGGAATTCAACAAAACTAAAACTAAACATTGGCTATTATATTTTTATTGCATAGTTCTCGTTTCGGTGCCTTTAACGAGTTAATGATACGTAATATAACATACCGTCACGCCTATACTTCCGCGAAGGAATAGGAATGAAATAGTACACTAACTTTTCACCATTTATGTTTAGGTCTCATGAGTATTGCCATTCGCCGGGCACAAATCCAAACTCTGAGCTACTGCGAATTTTAAGTTAGAAAAACTCAAGAATCGAACTCGCAACTTCTAGCTTAACAATCGCACTTACTACTAGGTACCTACTACTAGATGAGATAGTATCCCTGGAAATTTTAAATGCGAAAGTTTGTGTCTGTTGAATATTGGATAGATAACGACATCCTCGATGTATCCACATCTCGATGTTGAGTGGATTATGTTATGATGATGAGCGAAAATGAACATTACGAGCTTGTTCCAGTTTTGAAAAATATAAAGATATATCTTTTTTAACTGTAAATTACACTTTTGATTAAATTTTCACTAATATGTACCAAATATGGTATTTGAAAAAGTGCTGACAAGACAGACTGTAATCTCAGATAGAAAACCATGAGACGAAGGATTCCTGGTTGGTTTCCCTCGCCGATATTAGAACATAGATTAGTTCGAATGTAACCTATTTCTACTTGGTTAAATCAGCGCTGAATTCTCTAATCAGTCTTGTAGACGAACAATTTCGTAAAGCTTTGGGATTTCCAACTCCTTCGTGATAATTTAGTCAGACGTGAGTTTTCGTACGGCTAAACTTACCGTGTCTAACAATGGCTAGGTAATCTTGACACGAATGCCAGCTCGTATGTAGGTTACGGATCTGATTTTACAGTTTACGTATTTCATTTTCAAATTATAAAAATTGTAAATTTTGAAATGAGTGACTACCGAGTTTCTTGCCGTGTTCTTCTCGGTAGCATTAACTTTGTGAACCGGCGGTAGATAAAAAATGTTATGACGTTTATTAAGCGTATAAAAAAATACCATATAATGAAAAATAAATGAATCTGAATCTGAATTTAATTTCGACGCGCTTGACAATCTCATGTGATCGGTTCCGTAATGTTATCCATCCATTAATCTTTAGAATCCAATAGGCCTCCTATGCCTTCTGAAACCAGCGGTGCTGGACATAGGCCTCCTATGCCTTCTGAATCCAGCGGTTACCCGCTGACTATTTCAGGACATCAGTCCATTTAGTTGGACCTTTCTTACCCGCCAGTTATCAGTCCTTCGCCCATTGCCATTTCAGCTTGCTAACTCTACGAGCTATATCGTTCGTCTATGGTTTTCATCATTGCTTCATCATCCTGTCTCGTAGCGAAATACCGAGCATAGAATAGACATATATAGAACAGAGACTGTTAATGAAAATAACCGTAGCCTTATCGAAGACCTTCGGGTGGCTTAAGAACATCGACACTGGGTTGGCCTCTAACCCATCCATCAATCCGAATTGGAGCAGCGTGGTGGATTATACTCTAAACCTCCCGCAGATTTGTCTGTGGAGGAGACCCGTGTCCAGCAGTGGGACGTCTATGGGTTGTAGCTCCGATAACTTACATACTGTCCGACGAAGTGTGTATTGGCAACCAAAATTTTATTGTAATAATATGTTTGAAATATTTTGTACCTCGTCGTATGGTTAATAAGTGAAAAAAGATTTGTATGATAGATATACAAATCCTTAGGGGTAGATTAGTATTTAGGTATTAGTCCTTAGGTTTTTAGCAAGGATGGAAAATTTTCTAAAGCGGGAAATTACAGTTTCTTTTGTTTTATTATTTTTATTTCCTTTAAGTGAAAATTTTCAGGCACCTAACACATTAAAGTTTACGCATACGTAGAAACTTTAGTGTACCTAAATTAGAAAATGGGCTTCATATGCGTATTTCATTCATCGCAATTTATCAAACTACCTACCTATTAAAGAAATTTGCGATTTTTTTTTAAATCTTCATACATATCTAATGTTTGTAGAAAAACAGGTAAGCTCATAAAATTGGGTTCTTTTCTTCGTATCTAATATAAAGTACTTTATTCAGTTTAACATTCGCCAGTAAACTTTATTGTCAACGCATGTCGAAAATTAACCGGCATATTTACCTTGGAATCACGTGGCGTGTAGAACAGGGCACTTTTCACACACAAGTTCAACACAGTTCAAACTAACCATATGATTTGGAATTATTGTAATTTTGTGTAGTTTTAATTCAAAATTGGAACACCGGCGCGGTATGAGAGTGCGAGCGTCGCGGACGTGCGTACTGTGTGAATACGAGTGGCCGACTGACTGGCTGAGATGTGTGCGGTGCAAGCTGCGTGGTGACCGATCCGAAGAATTTTCACTTCAGTTGTTCGATGTGTCAACAAGACGTTTTCCCGCGAAAACTGGATGGCGGACACTTTCAAGTTCGCTTGCGGCTGGAGGTCGTGCGCGGTTGCGGTCATTCGGGAAGGTTTTGTCGGGTACGTTGGCGCAATCGGTAGTGACCCTGCCTGTTACGCCGGGGGTCGTGGGATCGAATCCCACTCAGGACAAACATTCGTGTGACGAACACTTGTGTTTGTTCTGTGTCTGGATGTTAATATTATCTATTTAAGCATGTATTTAAAAATATCTATATCAGACTCTGACACCCATACTACAGGCTTACGCCTACTTTGGGGTCAGGAGGTCGTGTGTGAAAATGTCCAAGATATTTATTTATTTATTTACTTATTTAATGAAAATTATTTTACCTACATAGGTACTCAAAACAGCGTGCAAAACCCAATGGCTCGCGTCGCTTAATGTGATCGACTGAGTTAAGCAACGACGGGCGCGGTCGGTTTGTGGATGGGTGACCGCTAGTGGCAAAATTTCATGAACGGTGCTTTACGTGCCCTCTTAGAGGGCACGTAAAGCACCGTTTGTTTTTAATGGTGCAAACAATCGTTAATCCTTGTCAAAGAAATTCGGGTGGCTTACGAGTAAGAACATTCGATACTGAGTTGGCCTCTAACCCCTACATCAACTGCATTGCACTGCTTCAATCTGCATTGGAGCAGCGTGGTGGAGTATGCTTTAGATCTTTCGCAGATTTGTCTGTGGGGGAGACCCGAGACCAGCAATGGGAAGTCTGTGGCTTGCAGCATAGCATACTCAAAACAAAGTAAGGAGCTCTTAGAAATTTCGAAATTCCAGTCCTTTGATTATACTCGTATTACACGGGAAAAATTGTGTGGCGTATAGCGCACTCTCATAGTATTTCCCTTACCTTGCCGTTTAAAGTGGGATGACTTTTGTTTGTATTTTGTGAATACTCTGCTTTTGACGTGAATTTTAAAATGAATGCTAAGGTCTACTCGCTTTAGTCGCGTAAGCGAATGAAAGCAAAACCGAGCTGGCAGTATATTATGGACTCTACCAGTAGTACACATTACAGCACGAGTAAATATTGATTCAAGAAGATGCTCGATTTGTAGCTTTGACAACAGATTAACTAACGAGCTATTCAAAATGTCCCAAATCGCTTTGAAGAGACTGGAAGATTCGCCAAGATTCAGGAATCAAGAGACAACAGATGACGAATAAAAGGCCCTTCTTTGTAAAAAACTATTTATTTATTTATGTTCACACAACAATAAATTAAAAGGTAATAAATATGATATGTACTACTTATTTCAAATAATAGTGTACCTATGTACTTTTTTTTTTTTGTTTAACGAGTGGGAAACCTTGAAAAGGTACCCGGACGTCGTGGGAGCGACGCCGGGTTATGTGGGACTTTCACCCACTAAAACCCACTCGGTGGCCTACTCCGGCGCTACAGTAGGGCTCCGGGATCTCTTGTAGAACGCGCCGGTGCCCTCCAGCGCTGCAACCAAGACGGGCTCTTCCCGGTTTCACAACGCTGTGCAGCCACAAACAGCGTCGTCTTTCCCGGGGTCACATCGATGGACGGTTCGAGCTCCCCCTCTCACCGCCCGCAACCCCAGAAGTCCCCTTTTAGTCGCCTTTTACGACAGGCAGGGGCTACCGTAGCACTATTCTGGTCCCGAGCTTGTACCTACTGCTTATTTCAATGTAAAATGTCTTCCAGTATTTACATGTAGGTAACCAAGCTAACCATAAACAATTTTTTGCTACTACATTTCTATTTATCATCACCATGCCTGATCCGGGCTCAGTTGTGATTGCAAAAACACGTACGGCATGCCGCGATAAGGTGGAAATATAGTACACAAGCATGATGACGGTATCACGTGTATGTTTTAGATAAGATAGAAGAAGTTTTGTGCGATAAATAGGGCGCCCTTCGGACGGAACGGCGAAGGTACTATGTAAGGAATTTATCTTTAACGAAAAGATATTTTTGACCCGAAATTTCCTGAATGTTATCCAGAGAAACCGCGCGTCTTGTGGGGTATGAGATCTTTTGTAACTTCGAGCTTACTTAGTGGGCACTTCTTAATCTCCTTCCATATGATATGACCCTGACTTCACTAACAATTATTAACTTTGTTTCGTGGTAGGTATAGCCTATATAAAACCCAATAGATTTTATATGAAACATATTTTGTTGAATTTAGCTCGGTGCAGTACTAAGTACTAGATCCACCACGGTACCTTTTTTAAGGACATCGAGGGTGCGACGCCCAGTTATGTCGGGATTTCCACCCTCTAAAATCCCCTCGGTGGTCTTCCTCGGTGCTTGTGGAGGGCTCCGGGATCTCTGTTAGATCGCACCTGTGGTAACTAAACTAAAACTCACTTGGGCGGAAGCGGTTTCGTGATGCTGAATTTTCCTATCTGATATATTTTAAAAATAGATAATTTTTTTAATAAAACGGTCGTACCCGTCGTACGGTACATTTTTTTAAGCTTAAAGCTAAATATTACGATTACATTTTGTTGGTTGTAATACGATTACATGTTGTCGTTTAATACATTAGTATTAAAAGAACACTCGTGGGCGATGCGCATTATACTTCAGAATTCAATAGATTTCGTGTCACGTTTCCGTTCCTGATTTTCTTTCTCACATTTTTGTTCCTCCTATTGTATTTCCTGAAGCGAAAATCGAGCACGGCCATTTGAAGAAAACGTAAAAATCAGGTATAACGTTAAAAACCAAGCCTTTTTTCTCCTTATAAACAGTTACTAGGATTATAAATATATCGTATAATCCTAGAACAGAAACCGAAAAAACATTTGCTTAATAAATATATATTTTACTCTTCCGGGGATCAAACCCGTGACCTTGGGAAAATTAAACTATGTAATACATTTGTTTTAGGTTATTTTTCCTGGTGTAATTACTAAACTTAATATTATTAATTAATTACCTACATATTTAGTTGGGCGAGAGGAAGTACTCATTCTTATCTCAATAATCATGAGGAACCAAAATTGAAAGAATGTGCTTGAGAATGTGCTAATACGAGGTAATGCTAATTAATATCTTGGACTAATTTAATATGATTAATGAGTTTCTTAAAAAAAATATAACACCAAGACATGTACAAGATTAGATTACAATACATACTGTTGCACATATTTATAGAATTTATATCTTGTCGAAGACCTTCGGGTGGCTTGAGAACGTTCGACATTGTGTAAGCCACTAACCCCTCCACGAATCAGCATTGGAGCAGCGTGGAGTATGCTCTAGACCTCCCGAGGATTTGTCTGTGGAGGAGACCCGAGCCCAGCAGTGGGACGTTCATGGGTTGCAGATAGAAGTTATATCTATATATATAAAAGGAGAAGGTGACTGACTGACTGACTGACTGACTGACTGACTGACTGAGATATCAACGCAGGGCCTAAACTATAAGGGCTAGAAACTTGAAATTTTGCACAAGGGTTCCTTTTATAATGTAGGGGAGCACTAAGAAAGGATTTCTGAAAATTCACCCCCTAAGGGGGTAAAACGGGGGTGCAAAGTTAGTATGAAACTTTGCCGTTTTTGAAGTCTTTAGACGGGTAGACGTCGTTAATGGGTCTAATTCTACGCGAGCGAAGCTGCGGGCGTCCACTAGTACCTAATAAAATAAAAAGACCATAGTTTAACTTAACAACTTAAGTTGATGATGCCTCTTGACTTGACAAATAGGTTGTACTTTGAGCCACTAGAAGCGCCGTAGAACAAATACTTAGAATTCATTGAACCACTCCAAGCGGGAAATGCGGTGTCGACTTCAATGGAACTAAGTAATTGATCAATTGTTGTTATTGTATAAATAACAATTGAAGCGACGCGCATACCACCATACCAGTGAGTAGATAAAGTAGGCCATATTGGATTCCTGTTGTTGCTCTGACCTATCAAAGCTGCTTTTTTTATGGATATAAGATAGCAAGCGAGCTTGCAGCACCACCCATCTGCTGCCGCCCATCACAACTGCGACTGACTATGAACAAGACCAAGGCACTCTGAACATTTTATACATTTGTTTTAATGTAAATTTTTTTACTCTGAACATTTTATCCATTTGGTTTAATGTCAATTAAATATTAAATACTATTTCGATGACCAATCTTAGGTTCACATCATCAATCATCAGATGCTATTTTACTAACTTTTAGTTATATTGTTAATACATCAACTCAAATATAGCACGCACACGCCGAGATGTCTGCCGCATCGAGATGCAACAAAAAATTTTAACAGTAGGTAATTGGATCTCAGCATCGTGCAAAGATTCAATTACTCCACCTCATACCTATCATCAGTTACTTTCTGCTATTTTTCTATGCAGTCTAATATATTTGTTTCAAATATTTTATTTATTTAAAAATAAAAAAATTGGATCATTGAATGACATAGTCATAAAAACCTCTACGGCGTCACCGAATAGAGGGATAACTTCGGATCGGACGAGAACCGGTGTATCCACGGTATTGATGTTGGCAGTTGAAAGACTGCATGCGAACATAATAATTTAGCAAAATTTAAATACAAATACTAATGGAATTGAGGATTTAAAAAAAAAATAGCTAAGAAAGAAACCAACAAATGTTTCAGTCCACTTGTAGCTGTTTTGTTATATTAGTACCTAATACGCGATAAAGCTGCCATCTCGCGCAAAAGTTTATGATTAATTGGGCGCTACCCAACATCAGAGGGCGCAACAAATACTGTTGAACTATTTGATAAGATGCGTGTTCTAAATATACATAGCCAGTACAGTACCAACAACAAATTTAGCAATGTTTTTCAAAGTTTCAAATATAATAATATGTTCTTATTAATACAC
Source organism: Carterocephalus palaemon (assembly GCA_944567765.1). Lineage (NCBI taxonomy): Eukaryota > Metazoa > Arthropoda > Insecta > Lepidoptera > Hesperiidae > Carterocephalus > Carterocephalus palaemon. The sequence goes on along the minus strand of OX155643.1, from coordinate 2,205,140 downwards.
AATAAAGCTACCTCGCGCAGAGTAAAATTTGGTTGTATACTACTCAACGACAGAGGGCAAATCAAGTACTGTTAAACTATTCGATAAGAGATGTCACTATATTGTTACAAGCTACGAGAATACACCAAGTACCAATTAAATTTGTGATAAGATGAGTATTTTCACAGCTTTTGTTGGCTTTATTTAGCTAACAAACATGTCACTGTTTTCTTCCCGCCGGTAATAAATATAATTTACTAATAATACACGATAAGGCTCTCGAGAATGTTTGATTGTGCGCTACTCAACAACAGACTGCGCGCCAAGTACTTTTCAACTATTCGATAAGAGATGTCGCTATGTCGAGAAGTCTATGGTTTGTAGCTTGTAGCTATGCTAAGCTATTCTATACTATGCTACATGGATGCAATCATTATGGATTGGCCCGCATAGCATAGCACTAACCTTCTCCATGCTTATGGCTGCTTTTCCACCGGAGATATGCTATGCGGCTTTGATGCGAGCTAGAAAGCTAAGCTATGACTATGTAAGCGTTTCCACTGATAAGCTATGCAGCGGCGCGAGTAAGCAGTGCTATAAAAAATAAAAAATAAATCATTTGTAATAAACCAAAATTTTCTTGTTAATATTTGCATACAGTATCAGTGGCTCAATAGATAGGCTCATTGTATCATTTGTTACCAGGATGGTAAAAATGAAATGTTGTATACCTGTACTTAATGACAAATTTAAATAAATAAATAAATAAATGTAGACGAAGCATCGATAGTAGGGAACGCACGGGGAACAGCACTGCTCGTTTTCTGCACATAACTGCTTACTGGAACATATATTAATGAATGAATTAAGACTGAACTAACGTAACTTGCGGTGAAGTTGAGCCACTCAAAAGCATTAGAAAGTGTTGGCCATACCATAGCGCTATTAGGCTACAGATGGCCAACGTCCTTGTTGCCTAATGAAGCGGGACTGATTCACACACGCGCCTAAATTGTCGGCGAATGCGTGTAACGAGCGCCGAACGGGTCACGCGCGAGTCTCATTGTAACATTCGCTTTGATTGGATCGTACAATCACAAGAAATGCACGGGTAACTAAGGAGTGTTACTTAGATTCGAGTTAGTTAGTATATCTTCATTTGTGTAAATGTGGATTGGTGACCGGTAGTGGTACAGCGGTGGCAGCCCAGTGGCTATTGAACTCGCCTCGCTCGAGTGGTCCGGGTTCAAACCCCAGCGGCACGCACCAATGACATGTCACCTGCTGTAACGGTGAAGGAAACTAATCCAATCCGAACTTGGCCAGCGTGGTGGACTAAGGCCTTATCCTCCCGTTCTGAGAGTAGACCGTGCCCAACAGTGGGACAAAATTTCATGGGCACTACCGTGCTACGGAGGGCACGTTAAACCTTCGGTCACGTTTGTTTTCAGTGGTAAAAACGATAGTTAACCGAAGGCCTTCGACATGGCTTAGTGATTGTTTTACAATACAAAACACTCGTAACCGACGGCTTAATGCCCTAAAGCGCAGAGGCACCCATAAAATGTCGCCACTATTCGATCACCCAACCTCATACTGACAGCGCTCGACGTTAACAACAATTTTTTAATTATTTTTTTACTTTATTAACAATGCCATAAGGTCATATATGCAATGCCATAGGCACAAAGTAGATCCCTAATATCTACTTTGTGCCATAGGGCCGTATATACAACCTGTGGCTCTTTGGATGTGAAGCTGCGGCTCTTTATTTCCATACGCAAGTATTATTTATTTTATGAAGAAAAAAAATATATTTAAAAATCGAATCTGAATCGATTAACGAGGATTAGACACCATTTCTACTCTAACCCTCAGTCACATGTACTCGCTTTTCACCGCAACCCTACCCCGTGACACGCGTCGACACTGTCGTCAGTCCGTTTATCAAAAATCTTTATTTATTCAAGTACGTACCTACTATGTATTCTTGGCAATAAGGTGGCTCTTTAAAAACTTAAACTTAAATTTTAAAAACTTAAACTAAAAAAATTTCTTAAATTGTAATTTTTAACTCTTCCTACTCAAAAGTTACCCCTGACATAGGGCTATAAACGCATCAAATCGATATACAGGGTTATTGGTAATTCGACGTATTCCCGTTAGGAGGTGATAGGGGTGACTATTTGTGATAATTTTAACCCCCATATGCATTATGCAAAAGTGATCCATTTTCGAGTTATTAAGCTTTTCAGATTTTTTCAAAATAGGTCAGAAATGCAACATCAAAAATTTATTTAAAAAAAAGTATCAATTACAATCTATTTTTTTCTTCTGATTTATAAAAACGATTAAACAATGGTTATTTATCAACATTAAAACTACAATTATCTGTCCAACTTTAAAAATGCGAGACGATTAACGATATTACTTCAATATTTTTTGAGATTTTTGTCCACTAAAATGCCTTAAAAACAAAAAAAACTTATATCAAACTTGGCTTGCAGATTATTTTAAAAACATAACCGTTTTCTTAGCTTTCCAACAAGGCATAACAACTATGAACTAATTTTAAAAAAACTGAGAAAAACCGATCACAAAGGAAGCAGGCGGAAATTTGTATTCGAAATAAACTTATGGTCGTTCTTTAAAATTTCAAAAAAAGTAATTAAAAACAATGCCTAGTGTAAATAAAACAAAAAATATAAATATAAAATTAAATTTAGAACCAGTAAAAGTTTAGTAATACATAATAACATTAATAATAAGTAAGAATTAAGTCATTTTGTAATTTAGCCTAATTAAAAGTTCTTACGCGAAGGGACTTCTTGCTGAGGTGAAACTTAACTACCGAAGAAGTCAAATTATTCTGCATTATGTGCAATATGTGCAAGAATTTATCGATGAACCAATTTTGCTCGCTTGAGAATTTTTTTAACAAATGAAATGCTTGAAGACGTTCCTTTGGCTATAAGGCAAAACATGATATACTAGCAAGACGGATGTCCTGCAAATGTGATTCGGAATAATTTGAACACTTCGGTAGTTAAGTTACACCTCAGAAAAAGAATGAGACTGCGTACGCAATAAGGGAAGTCCCTTCGAGCAAGAACTTTAATTAGGCTAAATTACAAAATGTCTTAATTGTTACTTATAATAAGTAATTGTTATTATTACTAAACTTTTACTGGTTCTAAATTTAATTTTAAATTTATATTTTTTGTTTTATTTACATTGGGCATTGTTTTTCATTAATTTTTTGAAAATTTTAAAGAATGTCCTTAAGTTTAGTTCGAATACAAATTTCCGCCTGCTTCCTTTGTGATCGTTTTTTCTCCGTTTTTTTTAAATTAAGTTCATAGTTCTTATACCTTGTTGGAAAGCTAAGAAAACGGTTATGTTTTTAAAATAATCTGCAAGCCAAGTTTGATATAAGTTTTTTTTGTTTTTAAGGCATTTTAGTGGACAAAAATCTCAAAAAATATTGATGTAATATCGTTAATCGTCTCGCATTTTTAAAGTTGGATCGATACTTGTAGTTTTAATGTTGATAAATAACCATTGTTTAATCGTTTTTATAAATCAGAAGAAAAAAATAGATTTTAATTGATACTTTTTTTTAAATAAATTTTTGATGTTGCATTTCTGACTTATTTTGAAAAAAGCTGAAAAGCTTGATAACTCGAAAATGGTTCACTTTTGCATAATGCATATGGGGGTTAAAATTATCACAAATAGTCACCCCTATCACCTCCTAACGGGAATACGTCGAATTACCAATAACCCTGTATATAAAAGGAGAAGGTGACTGACTGACTGACTGACATATCAACGCAGGGCCTAAACTATAAGGGCTAGAAACTTGAAATTTTGCACAGGGGTTCCTTTTATAACGTAGGGGAGCACTACGAAAAAAAATTTTGGAAATTCACCCCCTAAGGGGGTAAAACGGGGGTGCAAAGTTAGTATGAAACTTTGCCGTTTTTGATGTTATTCGAATGAAATTCAGTACCTATGAAGGTTTTTTATTAAGTTTCGAAAATCATCTCTTAAGGGGTGGTAAAAGGGGGGTGCAAAGTTAGTAGGTATAAAAGTTTTTCGTATATACCTACATTATTTCAATGAAATTTTGTATTTAGGTTATGTTACGTCTAATTCCACGCGAGCGAAGCTGCGGGCGTCCACTAGTTATTAATGAAAGATATCAATAACGAGTAAATCCTCTCCATAGAGCTAGTTTCCAGTGGTCAGTTAACTATTCTCATAACAAAGCGCAGCTGGATAGTATTGTCTACAACATATGCCTGTTCCAATGAAGCCTATAGCTGTGACCGCATCATTAGCTGCAATCAAGGTCGCGCGCCCGCATGTTTGCAAACAGGCCTTAAACTCCATTGCATACGACCGTGTCCAAGTGTCAGAGCGCTGCAATAATCTAATGGCAGTTTTTGTTTCTATCAGTAGCTAATTACATAATCTGATTACGAGCATCTTTAATACATGATGCGATATATTATTTGCATCTAAGCAGTTTCAAGAGAGTAAGTGACTGTTCATGTAGCGTCCATAGCATGTAGCGTCCATAGCCCAATGGCTCGCGTCGAGTAACGACGGGCGCGATCAGTTTAGACTGCTATTTGAAAAATTTCATGGATGCCTCCTTCCTTCGGAGGGCACGTTAAGCCATCGGTCCCGATAGTTTTCAATAGTTAAAACCTAGCTAAGCCTTGTCGAAAACCTTCATGGCTTGAGAAAATTCGACTCTTAATTGGCCACTAACACCTCCACCAATCCGGAGCAGCGAAGGAGTATGCTCTAGACCTCTCCTGCTGTGGCTGTGGGAAGACCCGTGCCCAACAGTGGGTCTATTGGTTCTATATTGGGATAAGGTAGAATAAAAATTACACAGGGAGCTAGTTTTCCTATGAAGGTGGATTATACCTATAAATACCTTGTGCAAGTCGGGGCGTTGACCGCCCTCGCAGACCGCAGACTGCGTAGTATGAATAACAAGGCTTCCAGGAACCCCTCGACAACTTCGGAATAAGTCAGAAAACGTAACTGCGTACACTTAACGTAACTGCGTAAAGGCTGCCTTTCTTCTTGTTTATCGAATGGGAAACCTTTTAAAGGTTTAAACCCGAAGATCACATAAAAATCACAGCCATCCACTATAACCACTCGGTAGCCTTCCTCAGCGCTTGTAGAGGACTCCAGCATCTCTGTTAGAACGAGTAATCCATCCATCTATGCTTGAAATAACGACTCTGTGCCGCAATGGTCAGTAACCCTGACTTCTAATCAGCTGTAGGTTCTGGGTTCGAAGTTTGTCTAAGCAGCTAGTTTTAATATGGTAGTGGTAGGCAAAGGTACATCCCACGTAAAGGAATGAACCTGTTGCCCCACCACCAGAACCCTTTCTTTGTCCCACTGTTGGGCACGGGTTTCCTCTCAGAATGGGAGAGAATAGGCCTTAGTCCACCACGCTGCCCAAGTGTGGATTGGCTGACTTCACATGCCTTCGAGAACATTATGAAGAACTCTCAGGAATGCAGGTTTCCTGACGATGTGTCCTTCACCGTTATAGCAAGTGACTTTTAATTTCTTAAATCATACATAGGTAACTTAAAAACGTCATTGGTGCGTGCCGCTTGGGTTTGAACCCGGACTGCTCGAGTGAGCGGCGAGTTCGAGTAGATATAGATCGTAATCGTAATAGATCGAAACTAGTCGGCCTATTTCCGACTTAAATCACACGCGGGTAAGTTGGTAACTTCAACTATGGATATAGACACTCACGAATCGTTCAGTAATAAAATAGATTACAGTCTTCATTCCAATCTTCTACATTATAATTATTCTTCTAAAGTCTTCTTCTTCTGCGCCTATTTCCCATTTCTTTTGGGGTCGGCCCTCCTAATCTTACTGCGCCATTCTGAACATTAATTATTCTTAATTATTAATTAATTATTCTTCTAAAGTATTTTAATTATATTCTTTTAAAGTCTTCATTCTAACCCACCGTATTGTTTTACGTGCATACTAAAGGACCGACGGCTACAGCCAACGTGAGATCTATAATCGGCCTCAACTCACGTCACGGGCGCTTAAACGTCAAGTGACGTCACACGTCGAGTGACGTCACGAAGGCGACAGCCTTGTCGGTAGAGCGTGACAGGAAATTAATATCTAACGCGGCGGATATCTATTTGCAGAATCACAGCATTCAAAGCCTGTGCGGGAGAAAGGCCAATTTGTTGAACAAACATCCGTTGAGATGCTGAGGTTATAGGTGCAAATTGATTAAGGATATTGATTTGATTCTGAAGGAAGCGTAGAGGTAGTAGGTGGTAGAGTATATTGGTAGAGTCTATAGGGAACCAAATAGGTTTTATATGAAACCTAATTGGTTCCATATAGAGGTCGCCCGGGGCAGTACCACCGCCCGCAACGGTACCTAGTATCATTTCTGGCGTGTAATAATTGTTTTAAAGCAATTAAGGTCCGGTTTGAAAGGTGTGGTTTCCGGTTACACTTCTTTAGAGGCGACCATGTTAGTCCTCAAGGGTAGCAACACATCTGCGACTGACTTAGAACGAGACTCCTACTAACAAGTACTAACTGGACTATTACTAACACCAATTAACAGTACTAACTATCACTAACAGTCCCCAGTCCTCATACCTACAAACGAACTGACCAACTAATGTTCTAATTAACTCATTCAACTAATTGGACTAACCATCCGAGTCCCTAATTGAGTCTTGTTCAAAGTCAGTCACAGCTGTCATGGGCGGCAGCGGATGGGTGGTGCTGCAAGCTCGTTTGCTATCTTGTATCCATAAAAAAATGAACAGGCCCAGTCGGAGTGGTGTCGTTTAGGAGAGACCTATGCCAGCAGTGGAAATCAAATGAGTGATGGATGTATGGATGGATAGCATGCCAAATTCGAATTCCGACCGTGGATTTATTTCACAAATAAACAACATCCCGGTTTTTTTTTCTTTTTCTTCTTTTGGCAATAGAACATCCTGCTTTGAACTGTGTTGTTTTCTCTGTGAACTCAATGAGTTCCCTGTTGCGCCACCTGCAACAGGGAACTCATTGAGTGAGATTGTGTTAGTGTCATCTATACTAATATTATAAAGAGGAAACATTTGTTTGAAATGATCTCACACAAAAACTACTGGACCGATTTCAAAAATTCTTACACCATTAGAAAGCTGCATCTTCACTGAGTGTCATAGGCTATATAATATTACTAGGTGTAAACGAAACTATTGTTATGTCTAATTCCACGCGAGCGAAGCTGCGGGCGTCCACTAGTCAGTAATAACTGGGAAAAAGCCTCTCCTAAGCCATGGAACTAAGCCCTTGATTAACCCAGCCGGTCGATTTACTGACACAAAAGAAACAACATTACACTCGTCGACGAGTCCACTACGCAATAAAATCGCCCAAAACGTATTCATTTATTTATTAAGGTTTATTTCTTTACACATGTTTATGCAACATACAATTAGATACAGCCAACACGGTCTTGTTAAGGCATTGCAAGAGAGAGTTAAGGGGAGAGGCAGAAAATTTAATTAATAGTATTTATTATATCATTATTGAAATTATATCCCTAGGTTAATTTTATTTAATAAATAGGTATATTTCATATGCTGTTTAGTATATTGATTATTTAATTATTTATTTTCTGTCTATTATTCTGTGTCGTTACCATAAAATATTAATCTACGCTGTAATATGTACTTATTATTAAGAATTTTTTAAGTGTATTTAAAAACTTAGAGTAGGTAGTCTAGTAAGCAAGTTGTAACAAAAGTATTATCATCGCTGTAATTTAAAAGCTTATTAAATAAAAAAAATGCAATATTAACTTTTATATTGTAGTGAATACCTACGATAAGATTAGCATTTAAAGAAGAAACTTAAAAATAAGAATATTAAAATATCAATGAGCTGTACGTTTACAGTTAAATAAGATTAGCATTTAAATAACCGCTGTTAACATAAGGTCTTTGTCCGAAAGTGTCCGAGTGTAGTAACTTCTCGCGAACTCACGAAGTCGCCGACCGACCAAGTAATAAAATTCATGCGAGATTTCTGTGAGTTCCCGCGGAGTACAAAAAGTAATTACATATTATACATTTTATTTCCTCCTTCAAACGCTTTGTTTATCTACATAAGCTCGGGGGAGAATGAATTTAGGTATATGAAATCATGACAGAAGTTTTGGCTGATACACAATTTGTAAAAAAGAATACATATCACAAAGTACGGTCGTAAATAGACGACTATATCCCCATTACTGCAGGGCTTCGCTGCTGGGTGACCACTAGTGGCAATATTACATGGGCGCTACCGTGCTTCGTAGGACACGTTAAGTCTTTGGTCCCGTATGTTCTCAGTGGTAAAAACAATCTACTTTCCAACAACCCGCGAGCAATACGTATGCTGGTGTATACTTTAAATACTTATATGTATAATAATTGGTGTACTAGTTTTTGCCCGCAATTTCGCTCGCGACTAACACACTAATTCTTAACTTGATAAGTTCAGTCAAGTGTCAGCGCCATTTGTTGAGGGTGTGCCATACAGCTTTTCAATAAAAGTGCAAAGCATCCCAAGGGAACATATTTTTGGGATAAAAAGTATCGTCCTAATCTAAGTTATCGTCTACTGCCGCGGTAGTAATGCGCCAGCGATCCCGTGGCGTCTCTTACCAACGCTGAGGGTGCCGCTGGGTTTAAATGAGTATTCTGATATCAGCGAATCCCACATACCCACCTGACCCGACAAGGTTACGGGTGAAATGCATAATTGCATTTCCGAGCGATAAAAAAAAGGTTACCGTCTACCTATATGCCAATCTTAATATACATATTTCTTGTGTACGTGTGTATGACAGTGAACTCCTCCTAAACAGCTGGATAGATATTGATGAAATTTTTTGTGTGTGTTCAAGGGGAGTCGAGAATGGTTTAGATTCACAATTTGCTCCACTGGAAAATGTTTTTTAAACACTATTTTAGTTTTTTATTTTGAACCGTCGTTCATTGATGTGAAGCGTCGCGTCACTTTGACATTTCATATGGCAGAATAACGTTTGCGTAATTAACGTTTTTTTATCAGCTAGTTGTCATATAAATACGTTTAGCAGCTTTTGCGTGGTTGATTAACAAACATCCAAACATTTAAACTTAGTCTTCGCGTCTCTCGTCTACATGAAAGTAGTAGAAAGACCACAGACTACATAATAACCGAGACATAGCACTAAAAAGGAAGCATATTTTTTAAAGCCGGGCGAAGTCGCGTGCAACAGCTAGTGTATCACAATTATTTTCTCGCCTTATAACATAACTAGGCTCCATTATGGCACTGCATAACACAGCCATTGAACGCAGCAATAGTCGGCAGAAATCTCTATTATAGAGCTCAAAGACGATTTTGTGAAGGGATAACAAGGGCAATACAAAGCACCCTTTGTGCATGCGCGCAGCCTGTCCTTCGGTGCTCTAACATACAGTTAAATTGCTAGGTGTTGGTGATTTGAATAACTCTTTATATGAGTTTCATAATAATAATACTGGGTCCACATCAGGGCCCGTGAAATTTAATACAAGCTGCTGCAACGAGACGTTCCACTGCCGAGTACAGGTCTTCCCCACAGACACAGCTGCGGTCTAAAGCATATTCCACCACGCTGCTCCAATGTAGATTGGTGGAGGGTTAGTGGCTAACGAAGTCTCGAATGTTCTCAAGCCACCCGAAGATCTTCAACATGGCTTAGCAATCGTTTTGACCATTGAAAACATCCTGAAATGTTATTTGCTAAAAAAACTTGTTTAAGAGGTCAAACCGACCGCATCCGTTATTGCTTAATTCTGTCAATCACATTGAATCGACGCGAGTCATTGGGCTATGGACATCTTACATACATGCATGGCTCTAATCATACCTACAAGGACGTAGTAGGACTTTTCTCAAGAGGCAGAAATTTAACCGTTGCAAGGCGTATCTGAACCAACTCAGAATTAAACTTTTTATTCATCATACACGGGTGTCTCGTAACGAAAAGTACGATCGGCAGTGAAACTAAAATACCCCTTCTTTTCGACAGGAGTCAAAAGAAAAAGTCAAATCTATCTATATATAAAAGGAGAAGGTGACTGACTGACTGACTGACTGACTGACTGACTGACTGACTGACTGACTGACATATCAACGCAGGGCCTAAACTATAAGGGCTAGAAACTTGGAATTTTGCACAGGGGTTCCTTTTATAACGTAGGGTAGCACTAAGAAAGGATTTTTGAAAATTCACCCCCTAAGGGGGTAAAATGGGGGTGCAAAGTTAGTATGAGACTTTGCCGTTTTTGAAGTCAAGTAGGCAACCCGAACGCGGGCAGACGTCGTTAATGGGTCTAATTATACGCGAGCGAAGCTGCGGCGTCCACTAGTCTATATATATAAAAGGAGAATCTGACTGACTGACTTACTGACTGACATATCAACGCAGGGCCTAAACTATAAGGGTTAGAAACTTGAAATTTTGCACAGGGGTTCCTTTTATAACGTAGGGGAGCACTAAGAAAGGATTTTTGAAAATTCACCCCCTAAGGGGGTAAAACGGGGGTGCAAAGTTAGTATGAAACTTTGCCGTTTTTGAAGTCAAGTTGGCAACCCGAACGCGGGCAGACGTCGTTAATGGGTCTAATTCTACGTGAGCGAAGCTGCGGGCGTTCACTAGTATAATAATAAAAAATAATAGTAATAATTGTATGCGAACAGTTCTGTACGACGCCATTAATGTTTTTCGATATCAATCACTCGCTATCTATTCTCCGAGGTCCGTTTCCACAAGATTTATGATAGTTACACTTTCTTCCAGAACTTTCTTTTCAGTCTTGTTGCTAGGTTGACGACGACTGACGTTGACTGGAAACCTTTTCGAAACAACACCCGTTCAGAACATGAGACATAAAACGTACATTAATATTAGGACATTTTTGATTAGTTCCTTCAGGATGATACGGAGGCGAGGCGAAGCGAGGCACCTCGCCGGTACGGGAATCATGCCTTTACAGAAACTTTTGTCCCTCGGATAGTTGATAGTGTGCGCACTCCCTTAGTCCTTACTGCTCTTGGTTTGGTGTTGATGGAAAGGCAATATGATTGCGTCCTCTAAAAACCGTTAACTTTAACGCCCAACACTAAAGTGGATTCCACATTGATACTTATTCCAGCATTTATTTTGACTTGAAAAAAAAATCCAAAATTGCAATGACTCAATAACATCAATGGTTTATTTTAAACGTTTGCAAGCCGTTGAGAGGTTAGCCAAATATCCAAAATAAAAGCTGCAGCGATCAATAACCGATATTAATATGCAAATGCATGCTAAGTTATATTAAATTGGGGTCCGTCCATACTAACTACAAACATTCCGAAAATTGTTTGTTGCACATAAATTGTTGGTCGTTCAGCAAGTGTTTGTGATACCTGGGAGTTATCTGCATGTTTAGCGAATATTTGCTTCAAGCTTAAACTGTAATACAGACAAGAAGTAATTCATTAAAGTAATTTTTATGTTTATTTACTCCCCAATAGAAGAAAAAACTGCAAAAAAATAATAATTATGAATTAAATATTGTACACCCTTCAGGTTATTAACAGAGCGCAATATTTTAAGAATTAATATCTGTATTTCTTTAAATCTCTTTATTCTTCTTTAATATTTGTAATTCTTACTTGTTATTTGTCAATAAATATGTATACTGATTACTGGAAAAAAAAAGGTTGACTGGTTGGAAAGGTTGGTTGGTCGCAGCGAATAACTGATAAGCCTAGCCATAAGCCGGGCACAAATCCACACACTGCTACTGGGCATTTCAAGTTATAACCCAATAGATGTTGGTCGACCCGGGGATCGAATCCAGGATCTCTAGCTTAGCAGTCACGCTTGCGAGTACTAGACCAATGAGATACAACGATGTTGGGGCCGCTCCTTGACCAGAAAACTCATAATAGTTTTTTAGTTTTAAATCGTATAGCTGTTAAGAAGCAAAGAAAGCAAATATTATTATGTATGTAATAGTTACTAGTAAATATAAGTAATTATACTAGTACGTTCACTTGCCCGAAGTACCCATTGCAAGCAGGTCGCCCTGAAAATCAGCGGTTGTTGGTTTGCCACGGCCATTTGCTGAGGGCGTCCAAACTTTCATCCTTTTAGATCTATACTTTTATCTGTGTATTTTAGTGTACCTACCTAATTGATGATGAAAATATTTAAATAATATTTTTCTTTCTTTTTTCTTTCTTTCTAATAAGGAGACTGCCCCGCTGCGGACCATGACTAATGAAACAGACTCATTGGACAGCATTGGACCTTCGATATCCGCTAATTAATTATAAACAGCCACAATTTGTTTTGTTTCGATCGTTATTCAAATACTCGTAGCTTTGAAAAAGTTTGGCAGCAATTCTGACTTCATAAATATAAAATGCATTGAAGCCTTCACCGCTTTTGGCAACTATCTCGTAAGTAATTAAACTGATGGAATCGTTTTTTTTTAATATTTCGTATTTCATTATTTTCAGTGTTATTTATTATATTCAGTGTTATATTCAGTGTTATTTATTATATTCAGTGTTATTTATTATATTTCAGTGTTATTTATTATGTTATTTATTAAAATTATAGTGATAAATTGATATTGTTGATCAGAATAATTATTTAGTTTGTGCTACAACTAACACCCAGACAAAGAACAAACACAAGTGTTTGTCACACGAATGTTTGTCCTGAGTGAGATTCGAACCCACGACCCCTGGCGTAACAGGCAGTTACATCAGTTAATACACTACCGATTGCGTCAACGTTAATAGTCCTGTGTTGCGATAGGCGCGGATATACAGAACGATTTAACATCCATGAACCGAGTTCAAACATTTTCCCTAGCCGGGATTCAAACCTGCAGTTCGGCAGTCAGGTTTGTTGATCACGTATGGAGTTGTCATTTAAGTCGTTATTATATCAGACTGAATAAATTTGCTATACATCTGTAAAGCTTAGTAGTGTGTACGATAACTGCAACTACGTGTACTTGGTAAGTTTAGAATATCAAACAATGTAAAGTTATTTCAAACGCGCGCAGCATACAATCATGCACTACAAACGACTAGACATTAATAAACTTTATTTTTGTAGAGCTACTACAAGAAAAATGAGCGCTTCTGATTATTAACTTTAAAAAAATTGCTCTGATAAAATGCGCTCAACACGTAGTGCCTTCGTTAGTGCAGCTGATTTGACTTTAGCGTATGTTATATATTGTTTAAGGCATAAAACAAGGTTATGTAATAAATAAATATACTCCCATCCCACATGCCACACACAGAAAATAATACAAATTAACATCCATATTCTAGCTACAATTATTTAACTGCCAAATAAATGTCTACCCACTCGGTATTCCGCCACGTGAGTACGTGACCGAATTCAGCATGATGAAATCCGTAGTGTAGATAGTCAGTATACTCGTAGCTCTCGTAGCGTCGTAAGGAAACTGCATGCCTGAGAATTCATCATAATGTTCTCGAAGGCATGTGATGTCTGCCAATCCACACTTGGCCAGCGTTGTGGACTAAGGCCTAATCCCTGCCATTCTGAGAGGAGACCCGTGCCCAACAGTGGGACAAAGAATGGGTTGGGGTACTCGTAGCACGCAGAGCTAGCGAACTGAAGTGGCAATGGTGTCGCTCGCATTAGTTATATCCGATGGGTGACATAAGTATACGACGGAGATTGGTATTAATTATTTGGCCGCCCTCCGACGTGACCTGAAGAAAACAACGGAAAACTGCTGGGTTTATAGGGCTCAGGATTAGGGAGGAGTAAGTAAATTTATTTATTTATTTAGTCAGCAATTTGTTAATATGTGATAGACCAGACACAAATGCGAAACACACAATGCAATGATTAATTATACAAAATTATGAAGTTAAAAAGATAATTATTATAATTATAAAGTAACACTGGTGCCAGCGGTCATAGCCTACATATGTCGACCATCAACTTTTAAAAATTGAGGCTCAGTACACAGAAATATCAAAGTCCCCGTGTTTTACTGCAATGTCGTTGATTATTTTTAACGCCCTCGACAGCGGTGCCCATTGCCTGGTAGCGCGAACGACGGCCAGGCGGAGTGACGCCTATTGAGAAAGGACTATGTCCAGCGGACCTTTAAAGGCTGGTGGATGGAAACGTCATCCTCAGCTAACACAACCAGGATTCCATCTCGATCGCCAAGCTCGGATTGTCAATAGAACCGATAAATGGTCTAGTCTAGTTGGTGTCTTCATCATTTATTTTTACCATTTTGAAAGGTGTGGTTATACTTTTTTGGAGGCGGCCTTTTTAGTACTATTTAGTTTAGCCTGTGCCTGACTCAGACTGAACTTTTACTAATAATTACTAACTGGATCGCTGGAAAAGCTTCGGCGGAGCCTTTCGAACGTCCCTGGCTTGGGAGATATCTCAAGCGCATGAAACACGGCTGTCAAGGAACTCTCAAAGAATGGTAGAGTTCCCTTTGATGAAAACTTGAAGATACGAACTTTGTTCGACATGCGGGAACCACTTAGCGTGGATAAGTAATTTCAGGACTTTGTTTTGATATAGTCATTTTTAATTACAGAGATCTCACGTACAATGCTCTCTTATTTATTCACGTTTTAATTGTTGAACAAAAGTCTTCCAGAGAATTTGCTTTTAATAGAAACTTAACTGCATGTTACCTTTCTTCACATTTTAAATAGCGTTGATACAACCTGTACTCGCGACTTCGTCCGCTTGTGTATTTTAATATCTCCCCAAGAAATATCAAAAAATTATAAAACCTAAGAATGCAAACCGCAGTGGAATGTATACAACCTATAGGTTTGGAGTATTGGTGAGTACATACATGTTTTAATGGATATAAGATGACGAAATACATACGAGTATATAGTGGATTCGTATATATAATTATGTATATATTTATATTAGTATGTATGTAAGTATGTTTATATATATGTAAATGAAGCTCTCTTAATCTTCATTTAATCTGGATTTCCACTGTTGATATTATCTGTGGTGATGTCTTGCCCTATGTTGGATTAAAAAAGCGCTATTGACGGATAGAAGAATTATGTCAATACGCTTCACACGTAGATAATTTTAAAATTATAAAAAGACAAACTCCATGAAGCAATAGCTTTTAATGTTGTTTCTTTTTACAGGTTTGTACCTAATTATTAACAGTGATTTGTATTTTAATGTGTAATAAGCTATGTTTATAAAAGTATGTGTGATATGTACCTAATGTAGCTTATACCTTTTCTTAAAAATAAAACCACTTTTTACAGAGCAACAACATATTATGCAGTTGTTTCATTAACATATTACAAAACAACATTAAAATTACAGTAAATTTCATAGATGATATATTATTATTTTCCCAGACATTTGATGAACACATTAAACACTTAACGCAGTTATTGGAAGCGATATCAAAAGAGGGCTTTAGATTAAAATTTTCTAAATGCAAATTTGGTCAGGATTCTGTGAAATACTTAGGCCACATAATAAAAAATAATACAATTACTCCACTTAAAGATAATTTAATAGCTATAAAAGATTTTCCAATTCCTAAAACAAAAAAAAACATTAGACAGTTTTTAGGTAAAATTAACTTTTATGGCAAATATATACCAAACATATCAATCATATTAGATCCTTTGCACAATTTGTTGAGAAAAGATCAAAAATTTACTTGGTCAGAAAAATGCCAAGAAACTTTTGATAAAATAAAGGAACTACTTTGTGCAAAACCTATTTTAGAGATCTTTGATCCGGACTTACCTATACATATTTACACAGACGCTAGCATACAGGGCATAGGGGCTATATTGAAACAACCACAAAAAAATGGAGAAGAGAAGCCATGTGCATACTTTTCGAGAAAATTAAATGACAGTCAAAAACGAAAAAAAGCTGTTTACCTGGAATGTTTAGCCATAAAAGAAGCTATAAAATACTGGCAACATTGGCTCATAGGAAAAAAATTTAAAGTGTTCTCAGACCATAAACCTCTAGAAAAACTTAATATTAAGGCGAGAACAGATGAAGAGTTAGGAGAGCTCACATATTACTTATCGCAATTTAATTTTGAAGTCATATATTCACCAGGTAAATATAATTTAGAAGCAGATAGTTTAAGTAGAAACCCTGTATTAGAAGCACATGTGAATCAGGAAGAGATTTTAAAAGTCGTGAATTTAATTAAAATAGAAGACATCCAAAATGATCAAGATAAAAATAAAGATATAAAACTGAATAAAAATAAACTAATACTAAAAGATAAAATATACTTCAAAAGAATAGGAAAAAAAGATAAAATTATAGTCACAGAAGAATTTAGTAAAAAGATTATAAAAAACGTACATTGTACATACTGTCATATAGGAGTAAAACAAATGGAAAGTATAATTAAACCGTTTTATTCAGCAAAAAATTTAATACAAAATATAAAAAAAACATTTGCGATAAGTGTGAAATATGCATAAAAAATAAAACTAGAACTAGATTTAAATACGGATTGATGTCTTATCTGGGTCCCGCTACTTACCCTTTTGAAATAGTCTCTATAGATACTATTGGTGGATTTGGTGGCTCCCGCTCTACAAAAACCTACTTACATCTTTTAGTGGACCATTTCACCAGATATGCCTACATTTTGACATCAAAAACCCAAAACGCAAATGATTTTATAAAACTTGTAAAAAAGGTTACAACTGAAAATAAAATTGGAATGATTTTATCTGACCAATACCCAGGCATAAATTCAAAAGAATTCAAAGGTTTTTTAAAAAAAGAGAACGTACCTATTATCTACACTGCAGTAAATGCACCTTTTTCAAATGGTTTAAATGAACGATTAAATCAAACACTAATTAATAAGATAAGATGTAAAATTAATGAAAAGAAAGATTAAATGGCTTGGACCACTATCGCTCATGAATGTACCCAGAAATATAATGAAACAGAACACACTGTAACTGGATTCTCCCCAATATATTTACTGCACGGAAAAATAATTAATATCTTACCAGATGACTACTACATTCTTCTTCTTTCTATGCAAAATCTTTCTCTATCACTGCTGCCAAACTCTGGAATTCTCTTCCTGTATGCATCCGTCAAGCTACTTCTTTGAACTCCTTTAAACACCAACTTAAACTTCACTACCTCGCATCCTTAACCTAACTCTGTTGTTCCCTATTTCCTATTGCTCTTTCCATTACGGTATTTCGCTATCATATGTAGTTATAGTTATGTTGATGTATTTTTATGTATGTAGTTATATAAGTGTAATATTTATCATTCTTCTCCTTACGTAATTGTGCACCCTACCTTTAAACATATTATAATTATTAATGTTATAATCCTTGCAATGTGGTTGCCTGGAAGAGATCGCTGCTTAGCGATAAGGCCGCCCATTGTACCTTAGATACTAAGATTAATTATATTATTTCTGTATTGTTTATTATTTCTATGTGTGCAATAAAGTGTTAAATAAATAAATAAATAAATAAATGAATTAAAAAAAGAAAAAACACAAAATGATTTATTACAAGATAGAACTATAGCTTTAGAAAGGAGTATAAGATCACACAATTACAATAAGCAACAATTTGATAAAAATAGAATAAATTATCAGTTAAAAGTAGGTGATTTAGTGTATGTGGAAAATGGCAACCGATTAAATAGAAAAAAACTAGATGAAGTAAAAATTGGACCTTATAAAATTATAGAAAAAATATCTGACTCCATTTATAAGATAGATACAGGTTACAAAAAGTTAGAATCGAATTATTTTCACATTACTAAAATTGTACCAATACCTGAATGATTTTTGCATATTTGGGGGTGGAGATGTAAATGAAGCTCTCTTAATCTTCATTTAATCTGGATTTCCACTGTTGATATTATCTGTGGTGATGTCTTGCCCTATGTTGGATTAAAAAAGCGCTATTGACGGATAGAAGAATTATGTCAATACGCTTCACACGTAGATAATTTTAAAATTATAAAAAGACAAACTCCATGAAGCAATAGCTTTTAATGTTGTTTCTTTTTACAGGTTTGTACCTAATTATTAACAGTGATTTGTATTTTAATGTGTAATAAGCTATGTTTATAAAAGTATGTGTGATATGTACCTAATGTAGCTTATACCTTTTCTTAAAAATAAAACCACTTTTTACAGAGCAACAACATATTATGCAGTTGTTTCATTAACATATTACATATATATATATATATGTGTATTATTTTGTATGTACATATGTCAATATGTAATCAATATAATATTATGTTTATAAAGTTTGCTTAAAAAAATAAAATTAAACCGCTTTTCGTAACTATCTGGTTGGCTGGTAGAGAATGCTTTATGCATGCTATTATTCTATGTGGTTCAACAAAGATAAATAAATGAATAGCAAACGAGCATAAAGCCACACCCATATATCCGTACATAAAAAGTAATGTAAACATGGCCAGATGTTAAGCTTCTATGTTAAGTAAATTCTAGATCAATTTCAATCCATAACAACGAGTACATACAGCTAACCGCAGGCAGTGCTAGGCAGTGCAAATATAGCGCAAGCCAGTTGAGCACAAACAAGTTTGTTTGGTGAAAGTCGAGAGCTTTCTTCCAACTAGTTCCAACCGCTGTTTGGCGACTAGAGCACAGCATTTCCTTCCAACCTAACTCTCGTGTTATTGAGATCCGTTGTTGATGAATGGATGAATTTTGATCTTATAATTTTATTAATGCAGTAAAACTATAACATCCTGCCTGTAATAAAGTACTGTACCGTTGGTCTAACGTCATAACGCAACTGCTAAGCTAGAAGTCCCGGGTTCAATCGGGTCGGGCAAATATTTATAGGGTTCTGTAACTTGGAATTCTCAGTAGTAGCTTGGAGTCTAGATTTGTGCTCGGTGTATTGATTTGTGTCAGTCAGAGTTGTCATGGGCGGCAGCGGAAGGGTGGTGCTGCAAGCTCGTTTGCTATCTTGTATACATAAAAAAAAAAAATTGTATTATGAAAATTGTATCAAACTACGCCTCCAAATTCATTTCTTTTTTTGTTTCAAAGCAAAATTGGCATCCTTATTTAAAACTTTCACATATTTAACTTCGGACGATTTAAAATTAAATTGTGTCCGCAGAAACTTTTACTCTGCCTGCGACTGGCTAATCGGGTAAGGCAGAGTAACTTCCGTGAAATGGCGGACGCCCTCTCTTTTACTGAATACAATTAGTTATTCGACACAAACTCCATCCCTATAAATATTGTTTTTTATCACCAATCACACCTGTTGTGAGAGTTGTGGTAATTCGCCTACAAACATGGCCATTAAAGGGGAGCATCAAACACTAAAATCCATTTTTATTTATTTATCTTTATTGAACCACATACAAAAGGTACAGGATACACATGGCGAGCTTGATGCATAAAGCATTCTCTACCAGCCAACTATTCGGGTAACCAGATAACCACGAAAAGTGGTTTTATTAATTTTTTTAAGCATAACCTAAATGTATATAACATAATATTATATTGATTACATATTAATACATATATAAAATCATACACATATACAGAAAAATATACTTACATAAATATTATATGTATAAATAATTAAAAATAATATTATTTGTATATCAAAATAAACCGTTTGTAAACGAAATGAGCCGAATTCCCAACACAAAAACATTTCAACCGTAAAATTCGGCGGAATATGCCAAAACCGGAAAATGTTACCGCGTCCTAACCCGACAAGCAGACAGGTTTTTGAGCCCGCCTTTTTCAGGAAATATAAACATTTTAAACGTACTTTGTATTTATTTGCTTTATAAGTTATTGCATTTCACATATCGGTTATTTGATTTACTTATGCATTTTATCTATACAAATTGTCTTTTAGTTAGCTAATCGCTTCCAATTCAACTGAAGTATGAATGAATACATTTGTAGTACGTTCCAGTGAGATTTATTTCAATGGGTAGTTTGTGTAGTGACTAGTGATGACCTTACAAGTAAAGGAGAGATTAGCAACAAAATCTAGTGTGTTCTTCTACGCGAGAAAAGCGTAGTATATAGTAGTATTTTTTTATTAAAAGTTGCCAATTTTTTATTATTCGCCCGATTAATAATATCCCTTAGGAATATAATCACAAGTTAAAAAGAAGGTTTACTCAGGCCTCAGTCTGTAATAAAAGACCTTTTATAAATACATTACGAACTGACCAACGAATGTTTAGTCAACTCTCTCTATTAACTGGACTAACAATCCCAGACCCTATAATACTCTAATTCAAAGTCTGTCACCGTTGTCTTGGACGGCAGCAGATGAGAGTGCTGTATGCTTATTTCCTATCCGTATCCAATAAAATATAGAAAACATTCCCTGTTGTCTACCCAAAACAAAATATTCACAAGCGAAATTATGAACATTAAATTAAACAGTAGCAACGTATAATTTATTATTAGGAATACAAGAGTTGTTGATTTAGGGAAAGGGAGAGATGAACCTTGAATAAGAGAAATTGCGTATCGAATAAAAAACATCATTCATTTTAATGTTGTTCAACTGATGAGCTCGTTGAAACTAATTAACACGAACCTCGTCTGTATTACAAAATAAAATCACTGTTATTACAGTTAACTTTATTTATAGAGTTTTAAGAATTCTTGCTGCAATTCTTGAATTGGTGTTGCAAGCTCGTTTGCTACCTTGTATCCATAAAAAAAAATAACAAATTAAAGGTATTTGAACAAAGGGAATAGCTTTGATGGGAATAGTTATAACCTCGAAAATCCAATAAAGTAACAATTATAATAAAAAAAATTATAATTTAGTACGAGTTTACACTCATCTACATTTAACTCAATGCTCATCTATGTATACGAGTTAGAAACTTATGATACGCATCGGATAGATCGCATAACGAATTTTACAATTGTTTGTAAGCCTCAGTAAGTATAGACATAGAGTAATGACCAAGTATAGATAATCAAACAAGTGCGGCCATTGATCCGCTTCGAACACTGACAGATCATATACCATCGCATCATCGGGAATGCCGACGCGGAAAAACTCGACTGCCGATGCATGCCGTTGACGTCATAATATCAATAGTGAAAATACTATTTTAAATGCTCTCTCGAGACATTACTCGGTAAAATTTTGACTGCAGAGGTACCGTACCTGTATGAATTGTGTATGCCGATCAGCAATATTTTTAAATTTAAAAAAAAAGGTTGAAAATCAGTGTACAAATTTTTGTATTGTTGTCATATTGTATAAAATATTTTTAGTTTAAAATACTGCATTTACTTTATGTACCTACTTAATTAGAATATCAATACTTTTACTTTAGAATTTATTAATTTTATATTAAACTATCTGATCCCGAAAAACGTTGTTCTGCCATATGAAATGTCAAAGTGACACGACACTTCATGTAAATGACTACACGTCAATGAACCATGGCTAAAATATTTGGATATTGATCAAACAAAATTACTAAAATCGTGTTTAAAAAACATTTTTTAGTGGACCAAATTGTGATTCAAACCATTCTCGAATCCTCTTGAACACACATAAAAAATTTCATCCAGCAATATACACATACATACAATACACAAGAAATATAATTAAGATTTCCAATCGAGATTATTAATATACGTTTTTTTTATTAGTTATTTAAGTTATTTATGATTGCTTGAAATGTGCTGAAGTAGGTAACTAGGCCTTAAACTCGGTGACATTGACTTTTACACTCATGAATAGTGAATGAACAATAAGTAAGTAATATCTCATCAGCTGCTTTCATATCACGATACAGATAGTAGATACAAACATTAAAATTGTATTTAAAGCATATTTACATAGTTGCGATAGCACACACGCTCGAGATCCACAATAAGTGCGATCCTTTATCTCACACAGATAAAATGTCGAGGCGGGTGACGTCAGCATCGCAGGCGCAACCCAAGATTAACCAGGAGACCAACTACCTAAATATAGAATGTAAACATGTTAAGTGATTCATGTTACTACCAACGATTCAGCTGTAATAAGTAAACAAAATTATAACAAGTATAAGGCTTCATAGAATTTTATTGTCAAGACATTATAGGCTGCCCACTTATATTTCTCTACGTATCTATAACTAAGCGTGGAATTATCTTGCAAGGTTGGTTGGTTAAGCAATTTCTCCAAAATCTTTCCGTCACGCGTGCTCAGAACGCGCCGCGCCGTGACGGAGTAGTTTGGGTTAGGGACCGGTAGAAAACATAACCTCTAAACGCTGGTCCATTGTCCGGCCAGTAAAAAATGCAGGCCGGCATGGCGCGAGCGAGCCCGCGGTCGCCGCGGTGGCCGCGAACGAGTGCATGTCTACCAGCAGTCGCTAGTCGCAGTCGCTACTCGACCGCGCGGCCGATACCTCGCCTCGCCTCGCTCCCAACCGGTTTCAAGTTTCTCCATCCCACTCGATAACTTATCACTAAATAATTGCATGAAGTCATCGATCGAATTAAGTGCCCCGGCCACCAAGCGACTCTACAATACTGCGACCGTTTTTCGACGAAAGACGTTCGGCAAATGGCCCCATTCCAAGGATTAACAGTTAACTTGTGAAGTTGCTCGAATGCTCAATTTTGACAGTTGTGAACTCTACAAGTGTCCGTGAAAAAGTTTTGTGCGATCTCATTGGCCGATTTTGTTTGTGCGAGTGTCCAGGATGAATGGAACGCCGCCGGCTAGGAGACCGAAGAGTGCCTTCTCTGAAAGCGTAAGTCCTTTTAAAGAACGTTGACTAAAACGCAAAATACTTAATCCTAAACCTGTTTCTCATGTCATTATTTCGTGATTTACGTGATGTATTTGTACAAAATTTCATAAGCAATGCAACACGACTGTAACTGTTACAAAATAAAGATCGATGTGACACAATTTTTTGTAAACAGAAAGATTGACGGACACTGTCAAGTTTGAGCGTGTTAGAAAGAGAGAAATGACGGGTGGTCGCAGCGGTGGATAGTGATTTGAGTTGACCGCGTGAAATGCATTATTAGCAACTGTAAATAAGTGGTTATATTACCCACAAATAGGTATGTGGACATTAAATAGATCAATCGTGTCGCGGTGAGCTGTTGGCGGGTCATCGACGCTTATTGATAAGATGCATTGTTCTTGTAATAAATTGTTTTTGTTCCATACTTGGATCGCCTTGTGCCTACTTTGGTGACGATAAATAATGTAACACTGATTCATTCCACTACAATCATCACGATGCTAAGAAATTTCAAATGTATCGAATTTAAATAAATTAATATTAAGTAAGTTGTTTTTACATTTAACAATGCTGACAATTGTTTAGAATTTCAATGCTCGATATATAAATGAACCGGAATAAAAGTAGGATAAAGGGAGGATCAACTGGTTTTAAAAGAAAAGAGTGGAAGCAGTGCACCTGCAATTTCACACAAGTTTAATACCTAGTCTGCTCTCAGGCGGATGTGTAACTTGAAAAGATATTTTACGAATGATTTTTACGTTTTAATTAAAATTTGGTTTCAGCTACGTTATTGATTAATTTGATTTTAATTTAAAAATGGAATAATTTACATACCTATATAATATAACTAAAATAACGGATTATATGTATATAAAAAATTAAATTAGTTAATTTTTGTAAAGTAAATCTAAGTTTACTTCAGAGCTTATTGAATGAAAATTTTATAAATAAATTTATTAATGTCAAAGTAAAGTATGTCACCATGACGAACTCTCAAATTATTTATACACAAATATAACATAAATATGTATTCTTTCGTTTTGTTCTATATGCGTATTCAAACAAAATGGAAAGGCACATAAAATGAATGTACACATATGAGTTTATTGTTTAGATCAATTTTATTAAAGTACTAGCTTTTACCCGCGGCTCCGCCCGCGTGGTCAAAGGGAATTAACAATGAGTTGTTTATCATACATGACACATTTGTGGTGGATGAATAGTGACAGTTCCACGATTAAAAGAACGAACGAAGAAGCGAACCAAAACCAAAATCAAAACGTATGTCTTATTCCTTTACCATATTAATTTTAAACCAAAACAACAATCACAACAATAACAAAACATCGATATCTTCCCGTGGGGATGTTTTACCGCAGTAAAAAGTAGCCTACGTCACTCTCCACCCTCCTCACTATCTCCATACACAAAAACCATACCATATAATAGCTTCGTTGCGACGTGAAAGCCGGACAAACAAACAAATAAATAAATAAACAAACAAACACACTTTCACATTTATAATATTAGTATGGATTTATGAACTTCAAAATAATTTCTTATGTATAATGTACAATTACAATTTATAAATATATTATATGTATACACGAATAATTAACACTTGAAACTGGGTTCACCGATACATAGGTGAACCCATTATTTTCATCATCATTACAACTTAACAATCTACCTGTGATATTTAATTCGTTAAAATTTTAAACTGACTAGGCAGATGTAGTTTTATCACAAAACTTTCTCACTGCATTTTATAACGTGCGTCGTTCCGGACCAATTCCTCTAGATAAACGGTATTTTGTCCGTCATCATTTTTTTATATGAACAGCAACTGTTGCCTATTGGGCCTTTACAGCGTCACTGGTTAGGGTGGTGAACTGGAAGACCGTTTATATTTGGACATACATTGTATATCCCGAGGCACGGAACTAGAACTTTTGACCGTAGAAATACGCGTGTATTCGCGAAATATGTAGTCATGGGACCTTGACACTGACTTGCGAAAAGTGGATTTCGAGTTTGATTCCCGGCCGGGGAGCAATAATTTATTTCACAGATAATTTTATTTCATTAATTATTTATTTAAATTTGGACCAACCATTCATCCATCCATCCATTCAATCATCTGCCCTTTGAGGTCCACTGCTGGACATAGGTCTAAACGACACCACTCGATCCTGTGCCTTCTGAGTCCAGCAATTCCCACGGTCTTCTTCAAGTCGTCTGTCCACTTTGTTGATCTTCTTCCAGAGTCATGGTCTCTATTCGTGGACTTCCCCACCGATTATCAGTCCTTGAAACTACGTGGCCTGCCCATTGCCACTTCAACTGCGAAATATGTCGTCGTCTACGGATTCCATAATTCCTGATTCAGTAGCGTAGCGAAATACCGAGCATAGTTCGTTCGATAGCGCGAAGAGTGACTCTGTCCTAGTGGAATAGGGGAATATTATTTAAAGGGGTTTGATGTTTTACATCTCCGAAAGTATAATACTTACTATATTATCACTTAATACTTTTTTAATTGTAATCTTTTAGGTTATCGATTGACACATGTTTATCATTGGCCGCCAAAACGAGTTCTTTTTCAAAATGGCGGAATCGAATGCCAACTAGGTTTAATGCCCTTTAAATTAAGTTATTATGTTCTTGGATTTAACGTTTTGATTATATTATTACTGCGTGTGCTAAAGGCCGCCGGCCGCTACCGGCATAGCGTGGGGAATCCTTACTCCCATTTTTTTTTTAGTTTTTCTTATAGTTTTTATCCAATAGGTACGTTCGCTATTTGAAACTCATTTCAAAGGTATCTCTACATTCAAGGCCAGCCGATAGTGCTTCGACTCCTGCTTGAATAAGACCTCAAGACATTTGAAACTGATTTTCATGCATAACCAAAGAACTGGTTGTTCAAATATGGTAGGACCAGTTTTGTATAATGGCGCTAGATAAATCAACTCCAATTGTTAGCATTTTGACGTTTTAAACGGCAATAATATCAACGTAGTACATTAATTGTATGATATCAACATTTGTAAGATATAGTAAAAATTGTGAAGCGTCAATTATATTTATTATCCACTCGTTAGCCCTACGAAGCAACCGTAAGCTGCATTGAGCAATGTTTAGCGTTATAATGAATGATGTTTAACTAGATGTTTTATAGCTTCGAATAGTTGGGTGTTATTTAATTATAAAACTAGTTATTGACTGACCTCTAGTGACTTGTATTCTGATCCAGGGGTCGTGTGTCCGAATCCCACTCAGGATAAACATGCGTGTGACGAACACTCGAACTAACTCGAAGTCGAGCTACGCTATGTGAATAATATGGGACAAGTATTTATTTATACATGTATATTTAATTCTTAAGTTAAAACCTACGTGAATAATATGGGACAAGTATTTATTTATACATGTATATTTAATTCTTAAGTTAAAACTTAAGTTATAAATGATTAAGGTACGTAGCATTAGGTACGCACAAATCCGGGATGGGCTGTTTTGTAGCGGTTTTCGCTCAAACAGGTTTCGAAAATGGACGATGACCACAGAGCTGGACACCTGCGGCTGATGGCCACATATGTTACAAATATCATTCGGTAGAGTATAGCTATGATCCATGCTTATGTGAAGTGATAGACACATCGAACTGTGGATAAAATTTGGCCGGAATGGCAGCAATCCATTAGCATCCCACTTCAGGGTATACATAACTAAGATGTAACATATTTCACCACGCACTTACGATTCCTACGGTATCAACGGGAACCGGTGACTTAAAAGGTCATCGGGCCAATGATACTTGTGAAAAATAGGTACGAATTACCAAAAATATAGCTGTCGCGCTAAGCTGATTGGCCTTGGCGTGCGATAAGGAGAACTGCAGCTCGATTTATTTTTTAAAAGCTTTTATTTAACTTCACTCGTATGTATCTTGTATGTATGTCCTGGAATCTTGCAATCAATATTTCACCCACTTCCACTGAAGCTATCAAGCTGAAATTTGGCACACATATTTGGTTCCGATGACAATGCATGAAAATAAAAAAAAAGTTTTAAAAAGCTTTTTAAAAAAAAAAAAATTTAACGTTATAATTATTCCCTAGTATAATTGAGAAAACCGTTGTTTCGTAATTTTTTCGTTTCCCCTATTTCCGAAATATGAAGCGATTTCATTATTTCTATCGTATTTATATGGAATAGGGTCTAAGCTATGACCGTACGTTTTCTTTTTTGTTAATAAGTATTAATAATTAAGGCATAAAGCTCTCCCTTTGTACATTTTACTTTTGTAAGGTGTCAAAAAGTTTTAAAATAAATAAATTATAACAAGTATGCTGGTTAATTGAAAATATCAATAAAAATTGTCGATTTTGGTGATTTTATAAGATTTTTTTTCTCTTATATTAATCAAATAATAGACAAAATGAAAATGTGCAGTCATGTATAAATATATCTTAAGGTAATTTTATTTTTGGTTTACGTAATCTTTATATTTATATGGAAAAAGTGCCGCCCGATTTCCTCTTAACGTAGGTACATAAGTTACGGGTAATATTATGCTACAATTAATTATCCATACTAATATTATAAATGTGAAAGTGTGTTTGTTTGTTTGTCCGGGTTTCACGTCGCAACGAAGCTATTATATGGTATGGTTTTTGTGTGTGCAGATAGTGAGGAGGGTGGAGAGTGACATAGGCTACTTTTTACCGTGGTAAAACATCCCCATGGGAAGATATCGATATTTTGTTATTTGCTAGATATTTAGTTCCGGATGTTGTTAATAGATGGCGTTAGTAAAATTCATTTGCAAGTTCTGAATTTCGCTAACAAATTATACACTAGGTATACAAGTGTGTCATGTATGATAAACAACTCATTGTTAATTCCCTTTGACCACGCGGGCGGAGCCGCGGGTAAAAGCTAGTTTTGCTATAATTTGAGTTCTATGCGCTCGATTTCTGAATTTCATCGATATGACTGCATACGAAATTTCGTAACGAGATAATTGTAGGCTTAAAAACAAAGGTCAGAGTCTGAGTGAACACGAAATTCGTAGACTCTGGCGTGGTATTCGTAAAACAGTGTGATTTAAAAATAGGACCCTTGTTCTGTAAACAATTTGACAGTGAACCATGCCGGTAGGTGTGAACGATAAACATTTTCCGGCACGACCGTATTGACGATTGACAAACGGGATATCAAAAAATAAAATAAAAAAATTATTGGCCGAAATAATAGTTTACTTACACAAAATCCATTGTTTTCCCAACACTAGGATACCCAGTAGTCAGTCAGATAGTCAGTTTTTTATAGTTTAATATCGTTATTTTCTCATGTAAATGTACAGTTGCTATTGTCCCATTTGGCCTCTACAGAGTCACCGAACAGGGCAGCGAGCTAGAATACCTTCACCAAGGAAAGATCATCGTAACCCATCACTACTCACTGCTGAATAAGTAATATAAGAATAGTAACACTAATCCGGTAAATAGATAGCCTCCGGCCGGAACTCGAATCCGGAACCTCGCCCTCGGGATTACTACCCCTTACAGATTGTTATGAATACGTAACGAATAAACAAAACAAATTTTCATCAGCTTTTTATATACCTACAACAAGTTATCGACAAAAATGGTGGATAAAACTCTGCACATGACTGGAAAAAACCAGTAGTCGCTGATTATCAGTGCAACTAGCTGTAATGGGTATTTCGGGCTAGTTTGTCGTATTATAAATTTTACCGAGCACAAATATTTATCCGCGAAATAAATATTTGCTCCGGCCGGGATTCGAACGCGGGACCCGCGGTTTGGCAGTCAGAGTCACTCACAACCGCGCCTCGGAGTCGTAATAATTGTTTTAACGAAAATAGATCACCATTTACATTGTAAAATATATTATCTACTATTATGTATTAACATAAATAAAAAGTCTTATACTAACCAGAGATTATAATTATTTTATATCAAAGTTATTCGCCCAATATCACTTTGCTTTTTCAGAATTTCAGGTTAGTAAAACCCAATATTGTTTTTTTTTTAAATTTTAGTTCATAATAAATAGTAACTCGTAGTTTGATATTCTGCATCGTGGTATGCATGCAATAGACTCACCACGCATGACACCATAGGACCATTGTTATAGGTGAAAAGTAGATAACTATATGTATACACAATTACACACCTGCTCACCCTTTCCGGCAAATACAGCTGTGATGTTATGGTACATTACATGTGTCGAGTAACAAAACGCTTCCGGTAACTCCACTCGCTTCTACGTTGAATCGATAATTTAATCAATGCCTTGTTAAACTCCTGTTCATTTCCTACGATAAAACCACATTTACTGCTCCGATTTTAAACAATTCCAGTCACCCTTCGCTGAAAGTGAAGGCTACTAATTCATTAACAGCTTTTTCTAACAGCTAGGAAACCAATATGCGAGCTGTGAAAATTATACAGATTACATTCTAGTGATTTATATCCAACACCACCACAACCACTACGTCACGATGTTGTCTCTTATATGTGTATCTAATATCTCTATCTCTATATACATAGAAGATAATAATAATAAATAAATAAATATCTTGGACATTCTCACACACGGCCACCTGACCCCAAAATAGGCGCGAGCCTGTAATATGAGTGTCAGAGACTGAATTGAATTTCTATTGATCAATTTTTTTAAGGAAATAAGATAGCAAAAGCATGCAGCACCACCCATCCGCTACCACATGACAACTGTGACCAACTTAGAATGTTTAAGAACATTAGTTGGACAGTTCGGTTAGTTAGTATGAGATCTTGAGGGATAGTGATAGTTAGTCCTGTTAGCAACATATAATGTGAGGTAAATATTTGAGACATCCATGATTGTTTTGGTGGGATTGTCCTCGTGACTACTCCAGAGTGTATGGCGACCATTTCCAATTTTATTTTTGACCATCCGCTTTGCATTGTGGTCACACATTCCAGTTTTAGTAATTGCAAGGCAAACTGACAGGCAATGGTCCCAAACAAGACCAAAAACAATTTCAAGGTTGGGGCCGCCGTATCTATTCCACAAATTCTATCGGACTTTGATTTCGACATTTCTTTTTCGATTGAACAATGGCTATCGACCCTATTGAATTCCGCAGCATCACGGGACTGAAGAATATTTTGCTCCGATTTGAGTTACAGTACGAATAACACTGACTTTAACGTCGATACGAATTCGTGCAAAACGCGAAAGCATTGAAAATAGTAGCTGATTTGGCTTTTTTGATAACTAGTTGCATCGAATCATAGACTTCTGTTTAGAGAAGTTTTTTTTTAAATAATATAGATTACAATTAATAAACACATAGACATACGGGTCACCTCCATATGGTGCGACACCGGAGCTATCACAGGTGCTTTGCCTGCCTTGAAGGGAGCGTTTCACATTATTTTTGAAGCGCTTCATGTCGTAGCGTCATGGACGCTCTGTGCTTCGGAGGGCACGTAAAGCCGTTGGTCCCGGTTGTTTTCAATGCTGGAAACAGTCGTTAAGCCTTGTCGAAGACCTTCGGTTGGCTTGAGAACATTGTACCTACACTGGGTTGGCCACTAACCCCTCCACCAATCCGCATTGGAGCAGCTTGGTGGAGTATGCTCTAGACCTCCCGGAGCAGTGTCTGTGGGGGAGAGCCGTGCCCAGCAGTGGGACGTCTATAAAAAAAAAAAAAATTATTTATACGCTATCCACTTGTTTTATATCGTGCTATAAATAGTCCGGGGGCTAGCGGCGCGACAGACCGTTCGCTGCCCAGTGAGCCAAACAACGATCGGGGCTATCCTACCATCCATATGTCGACTGCTGCTCTTCAGTAACATGATAAAAGCATTAGATCATCCATCCATAGAATTCAGTGCTAAAAATGTGCACATGAACATGGCGTTGTTCTCGTTGCACTACGTGAAGCAGACTAAACAGAAAACGTCAAAACGAAACGAAAAAGAAAACATATTGGGATGTTTTCGAGTTTTCACTTAACGCGGGCTTATAACATATAGTGGACGCCCCGAAAAGTGATGAACATTAGAATCTATGAGAATACGTCTGTTACTGAGGCGACTCTAAAAAGTGCACATTTAGAGCGCGTGATATAATGTATCTAGGTACCTCTTTACACATTATATATCGATGTAGATTCTAGTAGATACGAATATGTGTGGGTACGGGCGCTACAGCGAGTCCCCCAATTTAGGAAATTGAAATACCCTTGAAATTAAAAATTCTCACTTGGTAGTTTGAATGTGGTGATCCAACACGTGGAGGTGCCAGTTAACGAACTTTCGAGCAACTGTGACACAGTTACGGCTTTTGATATGTGAAAAATATGAGTAGCTATCTATAGATCATAAGGTAAATTGAATTTTTCTGCACGACAGCCAGATTGGTATGGTATTCTGTATTCTGAGTTTTCAAATTAATTAATCCATATTTGACCTTCATTATAAAATTTTATGAGTAAGGGCAAAGGCATTTTCAACGTTAAAATATAATTTTTTTTTTTATCAATTTATGATTTAGAATGATATGAAATGTAATCAATTTTGAACTAAATTAACACACACAAATAACATATTTCATCTCTTACACAATCTTACACCTCATATATCTCATCCATACTCGACCAAATGTACTGAAGTGATTCTTTCAGACTTTTTCATTTTGTGGAAGCATGCCTTAGGGAATAACTTGTAGGCATACAGTACAGACCAATAAATAATACCGTTGAAATTTAAAAAAAAGCTTTTATAACTTTTTACTTAATTTTCGTGCATTGTCATCGGAAACAAATATGTGTGCAGAATTTCAGCTCGATAGCTTCAGTGGAAGTGGGTGAAATATTGATTGCAAGATTCCAGGACATACCTACATACATCCATACATACATACATACATACGAGTGAAGTTAAATAAAAGCCTTTAATAATAAAAATATTAACAATATGAAATTCGTTAGGTTTGTATGTGAGATTCAAAAATTAAGCGCCAGATTGTTATCTTTTCGCGAACGTTCGCCTACAGAACCAGTCGGAGGAAGGCTGATGCGGCCATGGTGCATTGGAATGCAGTTGAATCATTGCCGATATTTAGATGTCTCCGAAACAGGCCTCCGAGGCGGCGTAACCTTTGTTTATTTAACGAGTTTTCCTTATAAGTATAACATGTTTTTCGTGACTTATTGATGACTTACGTATGTATGTATAAATAGGATGTATTGTCATTGTGTCCTACTTAAACGGAATACTCGGAATACAGTATGTATGTATGTCTGTTTGTCCGTCCTATACTATAAAAAAAAAAAAACAGTGCTTAGGGGGAACAGAGTGGGATAGTTAGTTTTGAATAGAATTGATTTGATGAGCTAATGTACATATATTTTGTTGTCATCATTTGGGTGATAAATTAGTCTACTACTTTATTGATTTTGTTAAATGATTGTGGATCAAACTATCAACTATCCCCTTAGATAGCATTGATAGTCCAGTGGCTGATTCGGCCTCCCTCTCAAAAGGCTCCGGGTTCAATTCCCAGTTATTGGTTTGCAATCATCAACCAATGTGCGTTTAAGAAATAAAATGTCACATGCTATAGGTTAGAATGAACCTTCGTCAAGAAACCTGCATGCCTGAGAGTTCCTTAATGTTCTCGAAAGCTTCATATGCCAATACCTTCACATGAAGGCTTCATATTGGCAGACTTCACATGAAGCTTTATATTGGCAGACTTCACATGAAGTCTGCGGATTGGCAAACTTCGCATGAAATGGGACAATCTGCATTTTTCTGGTCACGTGCGTACGTAATAACATATATGAATGTGGTCTCCCAATTCGAGACTAGTGGAATAATAGAGTAGGCATCAAGGAATGCCTTGTATATTTATTTAAAATCAAATATTATATGCGATCCCGCTGTTTATTACCAGTGAAAGGCGATATTTTCTGGAAATCGATCCTTCAAAATCGCATCCACAGTGAGCATCAAACGCGGCAGTTAAACCAGGGAGTGCTTTATTGACGCGGACAGCGGCCATTTACAATTTCACGGTTCAAATCTGCCGTTTTATAACTGCATCGGAATTGCGAACACGGCCTATGCTTGATTGCGACTGTCATCATTATTTGCCGCCTCGATGCAACACATAGAATTCCTCTAATCCAATCGAGGTCACTGCATCTTTAGAAACATATACCTATTATAAGTAGTAACCACATATAGGTTCAATACAATACAATGAATTTATTCTATCAACAATTACCTACTATTAATTTACAAGACCTAATAAAGGATTATACGATCTTGTAAATTACAATGGTTGTTGACATATTTGTGTGACTCAAAGACAATTTTACTTATTCATATTTTTGCTATATAATTTAGCTGTCATATTTGTATTATACGAGTTTTCTTAAACGAGTTCTAATATAATTCATGGTATTCATTGACTGCATTTTGTTTGTTAACTTACATTACCTCATCCATAATGATGAGTGTGAGTGCGTTAATGTTTTTACTTAGAATCCATTTATATTAGGTGATGCGTTCAGGTCAGCTTGTTTTTCAGGCTATAAACTATGAAAAATTAGGAGATAATCTATGAGAAATTAGGGTTGTGTTGGGGTGGTTGTGTGGTGGTCTATTTAATCCCATTGTTTTGGCCGCACTGCAGATAGAGCTTTCGCTTTCGCTACAACTCTATTAATAGCCCTGACTGATCTGGATCTATTCCAGACAAATTAAGCCTGATTTCAATGACTGAGCCGCAGACAATTAAGAAGCCGCAATTAAGCTATCGATAACTAGAAAACAAAAATAAAATTTCATTGAGAAAATTAATGATATGGAGACTAATTACGTGCGATTTTACATACCAGCACTGGGATTCGCCAAATAAACATAGAACATTAGAAAATTAAATCAAAAATCATTTATTTGCCTTAAAGTGAACCACTAGATGGTATAGCATTATAATATGGCATTATAAAAAGATAATTAAATAGGTACCTACTACATAAACTTAAAATACTCTCAATAGAAAATATCTTGTACGTAATTAGTTAATTCAATTACGTTCACACTTTAAAACAGTCGGTATCTTAGAATTGTTGACATGTGAATGATTAATTGTACTTATTTAAAAGAATATGGCCAACCCAGTGTCAATGCCTCAAGCCACCCGAAGGTATTCGACAAGGCTTAACGACTGTTTTCACCATTGAATAGCGCCTACGAAATTTTGCCACTACCCATCCACAAACCGACCGCGCCAGTCGTTGCTTAACTCTGTCGATCACATTGAATCGACGCGAGCCATTTCTATGGACCCTACAATGATTTGCCAGCTGTAGAGTAAATATATTATACATAACAGGAAACAAGTCCGAATAAGAACCAGAATAAATATGATTCAATAGGTTTAGTCAGGTAGACAGACAATAATTAGTCATCTTCTGTTATTTGAAGAGTGAAAATTGTTTGTTTTCTCGTATTTCATCTGTAACCAATTTATATATTTATTTATTAATTTATGTACCCACAGACACATTAATGATACATATACCTAGTAGGTACTATAAATGTATATGAATTTAGGTCACTTATATATCTATATTCATATTATATTATATATACCAACAGCTTATATATGTACATAAATATTTATTTAAATTTGAAATTGTTTCCGCCTACCACATTTACCTCGCCATCACCTCGGGTCGACTGGCAGACATTGCCAACCTGCCGACATTAAGTCCGCCCTTTTAAACCCTATTTTAAGGTTAACAATAAAGTTATAAATAAATAAATTAAAATTAAATAATCTATTTGTGATAGAGGAGGCATTGATTCCTAACTAAATCCAAGATTTCAATCAATTACGACATAGGTACTTGGCAAACCTGATGATGTAAGTTTTGAGGCAATCGGCCAAAAGAGGTATCAAAGTGATACGTTATGGTTTAAAGTCAGCTTGAAATCGTGTATGTTTGGTTGCCAAGTTTAATTAATAGAAAAGGTTGAAATGTTGCGTTATATTTTGTATTTATTCATCATACCAGATGAGTGTAAAGAGATTAGCCGACCCGCTATGATACCTCTGGAGTCCTGTGTGGTGCCGAGTACTAGGATACCCTATCTCTATACTGTACACGTAATAATCCTAATCAATAATATAATAATTTACTTCGCTCACGTGGAATTAAACATAACAATAGTTTCGTTTATACCTATTATTATACTATTATATATTTTACTGAAATAAGTTAAATTAAATACATATTATATTAATAATATCTATACTAATATTATAAAGAGGTAACATTTGCTTGCAATGTTTTCACAATAAACTACTGGACCAATTTCAAAAATTCTTTCACCATTAAAAGCATATTCATTGAGATTTCAATTCATTCAAGATATATAAAAAAAAGAACTTGTAAGCTTTTCCCCGCTTTAAATCGTTTTCCGTGCAGAATTTCTACTATCAAGGGATGTCTTAAAATATAATAAGGATAGTCTTTATCAACGGCAAGCTTCACCAAAGATTAACGCTAATCAAATACAGTTCTGCCGGTCAGAATCCGAGATAGGACACCGACGTAAGACCCCAGTGTACCTTGCTTATAATTGTATAAATTATTACTTAAATATGAATGCTTAATAATTTACAATAGTTTTCTAGTCTAGCTTTATTTTTAGTATAAACGTAGGTACTTAGACTTTCGCTAAGCGTTGTTCACGTTTTATTCATCACCACATAGCGAATTAAATCGTTCGAATTTTAAATTTTTGATTTTTGCTTTTGTCTTCTGATGACCCAAATTCTTTCAGTACAATTAAAAATGTCGAAATGTTTTACAATATTATTCCAACAAGAGTTCGGCAGTCACCGCTAAGTCCAATACGAGTCGGGAACTGTACGGGCAACAAATATGAAATTTTGATGAGTCAACATAGGTCCAGTTCACAACGGCACACGCACCCATAATTATAATATAACTATGTAATATCATGTACAAATATGTTACAGCCAATACTCATAACCCGGTCAAAACTAGTTTTGTCTGCGAAAATCAGGCAAAAGTGGTTGTGAACGATGCCCTTAGTCAAAATCTATTTTGTCTGATCCTCACACAAGAACACACCTAGCTGTAAGCTATAATACCTATTGGCAAGGTTAGGTTATGGTTAGGCGTTAGCTTACGCAGAAAAAAACAAGTGTTGCGGGTGGGCGGCACAATGAAATCAATACAATTTAGCACCATAGCCTGAGTATAACTAAATAATTATCTGTGAAAAAAATATCTTCCCCAGTTGGGACTTGAATTTGGGACTCGTGGTTCGACAGTCGAGTTCACTCAACACTGCGCCACGTCGTATAAAAACTTATAGTATGTAATTGTTATTTAACCTATAATTTTTACAATAGTTATTTAAATATGAATTCAGATCTTGTCCTATTTATTATTTATATATTTATGCAGAAAATGTAGCTGTTTTACCGTGCCATAGGTACCTGGTTCTATTGTGCAACTATTCACTATTACAATTTTCACAGTTACACAAGCAATACTAAAGTTTCAGAGGTACCAGCCAACTATGGGATTAGTTGTCATGTTACCGTCAATAGCTAAGCTGAAATATGATTTATCAGCTTTGAAAACAGCAGTCACTGTTTAAACCACATAGATAGGTATAACCAATGTGTAAAGTTGTTTATTTTGAATTACCAGTATAATCCTTTGGTTCTATAATCTGTGATTGCAACATTTATTATCTTATCGGCTGTTGCGTAGCTTCACCAATCCGCATTGGAACAGCGTGGCTTTGGAACTTGCTCAGCAATGACTATGGGTTATCTTGCGAATCAATCAGTCAATTAATTCCTTAAGATAGTTTGCTTTCAAATACATTTTAATACTTAAGAATAGGTAAAACAATTAAACGAACTTGTAAATCAAAAAAATATCAAACGAATATTGTGAGCAATTTTAAATGGTAAATTTCTTATGCAAAGATAGAATACAGCACTCGTACTTCAATTGAGAAACTATTTAAACTCATATTAAATCTTACTAATACATATATAAATGGGAAAGAGTGTTTGTTGGTTTGTTGGTCTGTCCTCCGTCTCAACGCAATGATTTATCGAAGTGATTTTTTGCTTGGATGGATATACGGCTAGAAAAGTGATATAGGAATACATTATACTGTCATTTCGGAAAATTGCATGGTTCCCTTAAAATTGACAAAACACATTAATAATCGTTTGATTTTTAATCGATAATTCACTATCGATTGATTTTTAATCGAATGATGGCTTGGATTATGATCGGACGGACTTCAGATAAAGCTAGATAAGTGTTAATGATTGGTTAAGCTTGCCGATAAATACAAGGCTTATTATACTCGTATTTTAAAAGATCCTTTGATAATAGAAGTAATTCTGCAAGGAAAACGCTTAATCCGGGCTATAAATTCTGCTGGCTGTAAATCACTGCTAAGTAGAATATGACTATTTCATAATCTGATAGGACATAATCTGGAGAGCAGTCAAGTGTCCTTAGCACATGTCCTTAGGTTAAATATTTTAACATGATAACAGTATCAGTATGTATTAACGCAAACGGTCGCGTTTTGTATTGAGTTTTGTGTAAAGTGTAAAAAAGGTAGAACTGTAATGTTCTACCCTTTTTACACTTCATACAAAACTTATTAAATTCATGTACCTGTACCATGTATTGTGAAGGTAACATTTTTATGAGATTAATCAATAAAATTTTATGATATCTGATTGTAGATGTAGTTATGCCCTCAATAGAAAGTTCAGGCGGAGAATGGAAAGGAAAGGCGTGTTAAAAGAGCCCTTTCCTAACAGTTACATCTATTGTAGCGTTCGTAGTCCAATGACTCGCGCCGTTCGTATTTGATTGACCTTGTTAAGCAACGACGAGCGCGGTCGGTTTGTGGATGGGTGCCCGCTAGTGGCAACATTTCATGGGTGCTATCGTGCTTTGGAGGGCACGTTAATCCTTCAGTCCTGGTTAATTTCAGTGGTAAAAAAATCGGACTGAAACTGGGTTGTCCACTAACCTAACACCTTCACCAATCCGAATTAGAGCAGCGTGGTGGAGTTTGCCCTAGACCTCCCGCAGTTGTGACTGTGTGACACTTGCCCAAGAGTGGGACGTCTTTGGGTTGTAGTCACATCTATGTTAATTAATATTTTGTTGAGTGATTATAGCGCCACGAGAAATGTACCAGTATAAAAGCCTGCAAACTCAATAATTCGAGTTATTGTGTTGGACAATGTGGTCGATAAAAGTGTAGTTTGATTTCCGGTTACAATTTTCTAGAGGCGACCATCTTAGTCCACAAGGGTAGCAACGCATCGCAGACTTTGAACGCGACTCTTATGAGTTTTATTTAGGTTCTACATTGTCATGGGTGGCGAGGTGGCATTGTGCTGCTTGCTCGTTTGCTATCTGATACCCATAAGAAAGCTTTAATATCCTGAACACTCGAAAAAGCACGAAAAAAGGACTCTTTAGAACTGGTTCATTGTTTCACTTTTCGTCAGGTCTGTACTAAAATTAGTAGTGGTGGAATTTACTGAATTTGCGTGCACTTGTACTTGTAGTAGTTGAGCCGTTACAGAAAAATAATTCTTGAATTAGTTTGAATCTTCAGTGCCATTCATCATTTTGTTTTCATAGTTTCTGCCCGATAAATTTAAATATTCGCCCGTGATACAAAACTTGGTGCAATTTATACGTCGCGCCGGATGGAACCGGAGAGGCGGTAGGATAATGAACGAGTTCTGATATAGTAAAATGCAATGCTATTTTTCTTCAACTCCATATTTGCATAAGTGCAACTCGCGGTGAATAAACCGATAGATAAGAGTGGGAAAGATATACGGGTTTCAAGCCTTCTCCAGTGACTTTTCTTAATCTTTCAGGAGAGAACATGGCCATCAAACTCTGTTCTCTTCTCGCAGACCTTTTTTGGCGAACAAGTCACCTGAGGAATTCACTTCCCTTAGCTTCTTATTCGAGGTATTACCGTTTAGCTACGTAGTGGAGTTCCCTTTAGTCCCTAGAGTCCCAGTTCCTTCCGAAGAGTATAAAACGCGTCCTACAAGGTCGACGACGCACGTGACGACAGGCCACGATAATGGTCACCACTTGGTCACCGTCATCGTCGTGACACTGCTATAATTAGAATAATTGAATAGAATAAGTGTTTAGTTAAATACTTCATGTAGTCTTGTCGTTAAATCCTGTAGGAAACCTTCGGAATACTTCGATATTAAGTTTACTAACACTTAGATTTTATGTTAACTAACAATTTGATATGGGTTTCCTGAAATAAATTTATTTTATTTTATTTAAAGTTGAATAGGGCGGTATTTAGTTCCTACAGAAACTTGATGTGTTCTTAGAAAACAGTATTGAATAACACAGAATCTAACCTCAAATTCAAATTCAAATTCAAATAATTTATTTCGCTATGAGGTGATTACACACGCTTAACGAAAGTCTAGGTAACTACAGTAACTACAAACTAGATATAATGCTATTCTAAACTGATTGGGGAAACATTGTTTAATTATCTTTCTGTAGTGGTCGATCTGTCTGCAATTGAGACTGCCGCCAGCAATTAATATTCAGATTTACTTTTGGATTCGTGACTTTCCCAAACCACTTTTACCCATACCATACCCGTACCACTGCAATGCGATATATAATCTCTAGTTTGCTGACAAAGCAACGCACTCGACGTTTGTCCGGGCAAAACGGACACCAGAAATTAGTTGAAGTTAATTTGAAAGCAACTTTAAATTGCACCGACTACTCCAGAGTCAAAAACTGACGCTCACAGTCCATTTCTGTGGTACTGCATTCTAGTTTTGCTAAACTAATTTCTATAAAAATTAACTCATATCTCATATAAGCGACATGATGTTGACGCAGGTATAGTTTCAAATAGGTAGGACACATGAAAAATTCGACGTACTTTGTACCAAACACATAAAATTGATGGTACCTACTTATTATTAAAGAAGAAGAAGATAAATTTATTTGCTCCCAAAAAAACTGACAAATCACAAAATCATTTTGATAAAAACATCATAAATTACATAGACAATACGTACGTCTGTAATAAATTATTATAACAACATGGCATTTTATCAGTGTAGATATTTGCCACAGCGGAAACCATAACGCTGATTTTCAGTGCGACCCATGGTATCGGAAAGATTATGATATTTTGAAAAATCAAATTAGTTGCTGTACTGATGATGAACGTAGAATGTAGTAACAAAGCTTAAATAAAATCATGCACTAAGTAAGTATTGGCCTTCAATTGGAACCCACGCAACGTTTTTGTGGTTTGAAGTTTGAAGTCAGTTTACATACTTACCCAAGTCACGCCTACGCCGCAAATTACATTATAGACACTTTTTTTTTCGAACCCGTTCCGATGAACATCATCAAGAGCTATGACACAATGTTGGACACGGGTTTCCCCCACGGACACAGCTGTGGGATGTCTAGATCATACGCCAACACGCTGCTCCAATTCGGATTGCTGGAGCGCTTAGTGGCCAACCCAGGGTAGAATGTTCTCAAGCCACCCGAAGATTGTTTTCACCATGGTAAACATCCGGGCCTACGGCTTAACGTACCCTCCGAAGCACGGTAGCGCCCATAAAATGTAGCCACTAGCGGTCACTCCAAAACCGAATGGTCAAACCAACCGCGCCCGTCGTTGCTTTACTCTTTCGATCACATTGAATCGACACGAGCCTATGGAAGGCTATGGACGCTACAGGTGGTTTGAGGACATTCCACACTGGGTTGGCCCCTAACTCCTCCACCAATCCGCATTGGACCAGCTTAACTCGATCGATCAAATATGATCAACGAAAGCCATTGGACTATGATCGCTACAATAGATTCTTCGTCTTTCCATAGGTATTTTATGTGTAATTTTAAACCATATAAACAAAATTTTATCTATACTTCTAAACTAATATTATAGCTAAAGAGGAATGATTCGTTTGTAATGTTTTCACACAAAAACTACTGGACCGATTTCAAAAATTCTTTCACCATTAGAAAGCTGCATCTTAACTGAGTGACATAGGCTATATAATATTACAAGGTGTAAACGAAACTATTGTTATGTCAAATTCCACGCGAGCGAAGCTGCGGGCATCCACTAGTTTTTAATGCATTTGTGTGTTGCTGCTATAGGATTGAATTTATAACTGCAAAGCTTCTAACCAAAATCTCTGCAGCTGTCACAGTATTTAGACGTGTGTAAATCACACGTCCGCAGCCATATACGAATGCATTCCGACCGTGCGACGCGTCACGTAGACGAGCTAATCGTTTGCGGCTATCTACGACAGACAATGGAGCACAGATCTCTCATTATCACTGCTCAGCTTCACAAGTCGCGTGAGAACGTGGCCCAACCGTTCTGCGAAAGACAACGGTCAAATACAAATTGTAGAGCTTCAATTTTTAGGTACTGAAAACGTGAAAAGGTAAATTCTACTCATTATTGCGGCTTCCCACGGGCTGCGATTCCTCAGATATAACTCACGGACGGTGCGCTGGACTGTCGCACCGATACAAACTTGCCTGCGCTTTGACACACGTCATATCACCCCACGGTGCATTATGCGCGCGAATCCGCGTCCGTCCGCAAAATCACGCACCTTGGTAACCTGTTCCATTGAGATAACACTTGCCCACACACTCATTTAAAATTCCGATTCAGTGTTTACCAGGTGGTTTAAATTCAATCATAATCAATATTGAGGTATTTTCCATTTCTTTTTTTTAACAACACATCATGTTCGTTAATAATTACCGAACAAATTAATAAAGAAAATTGGTTGACAAGCAGAAAAAAAAAGCGATAAACGAGAATAGTCATACGTGGTCATACTATACTCGTATGCTAAGAGTATGTACTTTCAGCGTATAACTCTACAATGTATGAAACCCGGTGAATTTATCTCGGTCTCGGGTATAAATTGTTTAATGGTTTCTTAATTGTTTTTCATCGCTTCATAATCGTAAATTATTGTTATTATTTATTGCTTCCACCACAACCTCTTACTGCCACCATCGATTTGTCTGGCTGAGAATGCCACATTAAGTCCGTTGTTTATTATACAATCATTATAATAAAGTGCAAAAAAAAATAATTTAATGACTGATTAAAATACTGCACTACACCCTTTATTATTTTCATCCTAATTACCTATAATTATTAATTTATTCGTGAACCCTGCAATGTGACTTTGTCGCTGATTCAAGTGTGTTCTCAATTGTCTATAAGTGGTACTGTTATTCTAAAATTGTTTCAAATAGTCCCAATCTTAGTCGTATAAACAAAGCAATTTAGGGAGATGTGTGAAGGTGATGTTACATCATCGTTTAGTTTAAAGTTTAAACATCCTTAGAGAATAAGCTTTTGTATTGATGTAAGTAATGTATCCGCAGGTATAAACATTTTTTGAATATCTTTACATTATTCCGTTCATCATTCTGAGTTTAAAAAGAGCAAAACAATTTTGTTTTTTCGCTGTCCGGTGCAACCCCATTCCGATCATGCCAGTATTTATTGTAGCTACGAACATCGTCAATATACCTACGTGAAAAATGTTACCTTCCAAAACTATTGTATCGGCAACATATTATGTTCATGGCTCGGGAAAATAATAATGCCGTTTAAACTTCGACTTTTAAATATGACTATTATTATGGAAATATATTCAGATTGCATTATAAAAGTAGGTACCTCTTAATTTATTCCTAGTAGAGAACACTGCTGGACAAGAGCCCCACAGAGAAATCTGCGGGAGGTCTAGAGCATACTCCACCACGCTGCTCCATTGCAGATTGGTGGAGGGGCTAGTGGCCAACCCAGTGTCGATTGTTCTCAAGCCGTCCGAAAGTCTTCGACACTATTTTCACCTTTGGAAACAACAGGGACCGACGGCTCAAGCCACCTGCTATAAAGGTGCAGAACAATTTGTTCTCGAAGTAATGTGAAGAATCCGTATTTTGCCAGCGTATTGGTCTATGGCCTAATCCCTTTCGTATCAAGTCCAACAGTGGAACGTGGTTGTGGTGGCGTGGTCAAGGTTATGGTGTGGTCAGAGTTATTGAGAAGTAGGGGACTCTACATGCACCGGCGCGTTCTACAAGAGATCCCGGAGCCCTCAGCGCCGGAGTAGGCCACCGAGTGGGTTTTAGTGGGTGAAAGTCCCACATAAGCCGGCGTCGCTCTCACGACGTCCTGGTACCTTTTCAAGGTTTCCCACTCGTTAAACAAAAAAAGGGGACTCTACATTAAGTACGTAATTTTTATTCACCCAATCACATGAAATCTATTAAGATTTCGATAATTCGTCTTTGTCTTAACGATAATTCGTCTAACGATTAACAATATTCATAAGCTTCTAAAGCGTTATTTCGGTTGACAACCAATCTTTTACATACATCATTAAACATACTCGGTAGCAAGCCAAGTGTATTGCACTATACAACGCAGAATAGCGTGTCAAGTAGCTAACATTAGCTGTGTCGGCGAAATTAGACACGCTGGCGCCGACAAAATTCGATATGATATTATAAAGCGAAACATTTTCAAAGTTGCTGGTAAAGGTGCTTTTACATTAGCGCCTATGCTTTCTTTATTTCAATTTTTTTTTTCAAACTTTTATTTTATTTCGGGTAGTCACAATTAAAAAATGAATATTTCAGTGTTAGTTAATTACTTACGTATTTTACTTACCACTTACTGACTAACTGACTTTCGTTAATCTCCCGTGCAAAGACTCTCCAACTGAACACCTGACCGTTATAGTATCGCAAAAATGACAAATTTCTATTTTGTCCGAAAATCGTGATTTTAGTTGGTGTAACCTCTGCCCGACTCATATGGGAAATACGAGCGTGATGTAATGATTTTGATACTGTAGAGTCTGTGGACATTTTGGCGACTTCATTCAAAATGTAACTGGACATTTTGATTAATTCTTACAGATATAGGAGATTTTATAACGAAAATTGGCCTTAATGTGCAGATCGGCAGCCGCGGACATGCACGATCGCTGCGCAGCACCAATGTACTAGCACCCTTACATTCTTGGCGCGCTTTTGTTTGTCAAAACACATATTGTTGGCGGATGTCCGGTG
This sequence comes from Carterocephalus palaemon, assembly GCA_944567765.1. NCBI lineage: Eukaryota > Metazoa > Arthropoda > Insecta > Lepidoptera > Hesperiidae > Carterocephalus > Carterocephalus palaemon. The sequence continues at coordinate 2,160,945 of OX155643.1, read as the reverse complement.
GGTTTAGCACTTTTCACACACCGGCTCCGTGCTTCGTTTGTTGTCACGAACAGGTATTTCATTTTAAATAAGTACGTACCTAATAATATATCCTGACCACAGACCAGATACAAATACAATGTATCCTGACATTTTATCCGTGTCCATTGTAAGGGTGCGTTATCACAGGTACTAAGCAGGGCGGAGCGAAGGCGGCTGTTCATACGAGTATCATACGAAATGTCTAACCAAAGGTTCTAGAGGGCGTTGCCAAATGTTATAGGTTTTTAAAACGGTTGAGTGCTTCGGTTGAGGGTTTGTATTTTCTTCCACGATACGATAACTATGAAATAGAACATGTTAATTTGCAAACAAAACTACTACAAGGATCTTATGTAGCTATTTGCCTTCATCTTGCGTATAGAACTAAACTGTGCTCTGTGAGTTAAACCTCGATGGGTAACCGCTACGAGTTCTTATAAGACCTACGTAAGCGATTATTATAAGTAAGTGTGTGTTCCTAGAAATTAACATACATACAACAGACATGATTTTTTTTGACATTTTATAGATAATGGTACGGAAACCTTCGTTAGGTAGTCCGACTCGCACTTGGCCGATATAATAAATATTATATATTACTGTTTACTATGTCGCCAACTCTCAGATAAGAAAACAAGATAAGTACTTACTTGAAAAGAGAATTTAAAAAATATATGCAGCTCGAACAGTAGATTATGCCTTGGTCAGTATTAGATTGCATTCCGTCCGCAATATCTAATTACGAACTGCGAACTTACCGCAAATGCGCAGTGATTGTTTGTTGTTCTTACAAAGTTGCTTTCCATACGTTCTGCACCTTAACGAAACAAACTAAGTAAGGTATATGTATATTTTTCTACTGTTTGCTACCGATACGCAACAATCATTGATTTATACTTGAAATTACCGGCTTACTTACACGGATCATCTTCAGGATCATCGTAATCGATCGAAACTAGTCGGCCTATTTCCAACTTAAATCACACGTGAGTAAGCCGGTAACTTCAACTATGAATAGAGACACTCACGAACGAGATTGAGGGAGGCCTATGTCCAGCAGTGGACCCCAAAGGGCTGATGGATGGATGGATGGATGGAATACCATAAATACCAATACCACAAGTACCAAGACCTCTAACTTAGAAGTTAGCATAAGTGAGCACTATGTTAGCATACGTAAGCACTATTATCCTTTATCCGAAGTAGCTTCGTGATGAGATCACATACGGTAGCGAATTAGCAATATGCTCACATTAAACTTGCATTTCGAGTTTGAGCAAATGACGATGCTCTTGAATGTCAGCACTCTAACTTGTCTCATAGCAAATGCCGAGCACTTAGCTGTAATTAGGACATTTATTGAAGGTTTTCGTGTTCAAAATAAACGCAAAGGACGATGGACAAAAATGTATGGAACCTGGTACCGGCACCAATCGAAATGTATACATCGTTGGAAAGGTCTTTTAGTGTAGAATAATAATAACCAAGGCGCCAGTCCCAATTTGCTGTCCAATCGGAGTAATCACTCCTTGAAAATTACTAATGTTTCCTAATAAAGTATTTCTATCAGGTCAATTTCTTCTCCATTTCGCCATAGTATTCATGTTTATTTTTTATTATGAGGTCACAATAATAAGCGGTGACAGCCCAGTGGCTATCTAACTCTAACTAAGGACACATCGTGAGGATTCAGATTCAGATTCATTCATGTAGCTTTGATTGGTTTGATTTACATTTTGAAATAGGATTTTTTTTAAAAAAGGAATCAAAATCGGTAAAAGTAAACTTTTATAGATGAGTTATTCTAATATATTTCGAGCTAAAAATCCAGTATCTTCTGAAACATTTTAAAAACAATTTTTATGAATTTGTTTTTGAGGCCAATTTAAAGCGGCCAATCAAAATTTAACGTAGATACAAAATTTTATATTGGAGACAGCTGACAAGCCAAGCTACGCCTGGCTGCAGAATCAGGTTGATTTAATTAAAGTATGACGTCAGTACGAGTATCATTAGAACACAATGTATCTAGTAGAATCCGACAAAATTGTCATAATCCCTTAAACTTCAGAAACTCCTGATCCTTTTACTCCTCTTTAAAATTGACTTCTTCAGGTCATCCTGGTTGGAGAGCGACCTGTTTTCCGTTTTCCTAACTGTGCTCTCCATTTGAGGAGAACATCCTTCATCCACAGGAAAAATCTGTACATTCTTTATCACCTAAATATATACCGCTGCAACATTATTTCGCAAATAGGTAGTATTTATATTATAAAATTACTTATTTGATGTTGTATTACTTCCCAAAGGTTGTAATAGCTGACTGATCCATCGTCTGACGATGCTAAAATAACTATACAAGTTAATATATAGATAATGTAAGCTGTAAATAAAATTCTTGTCAATGGGGTGCTCAATATGTCATAACCAAATCGCTTAATATAATAACGCAATAATTGCTTGAGCGATAAAGCCCTTATTTTCTGATTAAAAACAAATAAGTTGACTGGCACAGAATGATTTAAACATTAAGTCCGCCTTTTGTCCCTAATATTTTATAGGTATAATAAAGATTTAATAAATAAATAGTATGTTCGCTATACATTCAATCGGTGAGCGGTCCCCGGCCGCCTACATTCTCGGGCGGTGCTGTAAATAAGTAGAGCCCGACCAAGCGCTGTACTTTCTCCAAAACGCGCCGCCAGCAGACAACACTGCACTTAATGGCACTGCAATAATACTACACACAACACCACTGGTTGAGACGAGGTACATTTTCAAACTAGGCCTCGACTGCCACGAGGTATCCTTGAACCATTGCGTAGCATTAGAGTTGTCACCAGTATTTTTGCAATACCTTGGGATCGTCTGCCAATCCCATCTAGACAGACAATTGTGTCTGTCTAGATGGGATTGGATTGACCTGTTACTAAATAAATAATTATTATAATTAAAAATTACAATTATTGTTTTATGGTCTTCTATGTAATCTATAATTCTATATGTACTAATATTATAAAGAGGAAACATTTGTTTGTAATGTTTTCACACAAAAACTTCTGGACCGATTTCAAAAATTCCTTCACCATAAGAAAGCTGCATCTTCACTGTGTGACATAGGCTATATAATATTACTAGGTGTAAACGAAACTATTATTATGTGTCTAATTCCATGCGAGCGAAGCTGCGGGGCGTCCACTAGTTATTTATTTTTTTGTCGATTCGATTGCGTAACGATTACTCAGAAGAGACACCGAAAATCCAACGAACGATTGACAAACATGGAAGTATTAGATCCGCCTTGCCTTAGGCCCATGATGACAAATGTAGTCTGATTCTTTTTATACAATCGCTGTCTAAAGTTTAAAGTTTACTGCTTATAGCATACCTGAGTAATACCATTGCAGTTTAGTTTAGTATCGGCCACAACCCAAGTGTTTTGCCGGCAGGCAGGTGCAAATCTCGCAGTAATTCAGAGGTAATGTGTTCTCGCAGTAATTACCGTCTGTAGTTTCCTTGAAAGTATCAAAATTTAGTGCCAACGCTTAGCCACGGAAATAAATCCCTGCAATACGGCTCAATAGACAGGATGGTGCTATTAGAGACTTTCTCGTGTTCAAGCGAACGTGCATTTCGACGATATTTAAAACTGGCCAAGCGCGAATATAAAATAGCATTTCCAGTGAAATTCAAATGAACACACTTATATTCTCCGGTTTATTCCGTGATATTGAAGTTGTGGGTTCAGAAGGGTGGGGTTTCAGGGGGGATCAGTTTAAACATATTCTCTTTTTACAATTTTTAAACCTTGTAAATTTATGGTCATATTATAACTTTCCATCACTGCGAATCAAATGGTATCTGGTCTCCTCTAATAGTTGATAGCTTTTGGTTATAGTTGCTAGATAAGTCTATAATATATCAGTCCATCAAATATTGTATAGCACAATTGCACGTATGCATGAATTACCAGAACGATATTAATTTATAATCATCCGCCCACACTTCATTGAAATTCACTTCAGTTCACTCAATTAGCTCGGGGCTATTCCAATCAATGTGTAATTCATTTCAATTCACTCACATCCGCGTGAAGCGATGTGAATTTGAATGAAGTGATCGCGGCGTTAAATGATTGTTTTTTGCGTGTTATTGGATTTAATTATAAAATTTACTGAAATCGGTGTCGTGTCTGGGTGTCATTCAAGATTTTATTGGGGTTGCAACGACTCTGTGACCGACTTTGTAAGGGACTTCCACAACTACTAACTGGGCTATTAACAAACCTAACTAACTATTCTTATATTTCTCATACCTAACAAACTGATCAAAAAAAATTCCTATTACTTAAATGGCCTAGCTCTCCCAGTAGTCCGATTCCCTTTTCGAGAATGGGACTAGAAGATGAAATGAAAAGAAATATTTTATTACGCTATAAGGTAGGTACGAGTTACTTCTTTTGTTTGTTCGTCGTCGTTATTTCTTGAACCTTTCACGCTCAACGAATGTCAAAAAATCTGTTTCTATTTACCTATTTTTAGCAGATAGCTAATAATTATTTAGTTAGTTTTTGTTAGCTATCTGACCCAATGAATGTATTCCTGATATTTGAGGAGTGGAGGAGAGTATATTGAAGAGAGACACCTAAGGCTTTGTGCTTTCACTGTTCGTCTATAGTTCAAAAAATATTGTTATTCGATTGCTATAATTCCTGTGACAGTTCAAGTGTTAATATTATGCGGTAACTAGGAAAAAATATCTGATATAAAAGACTTCTGGAAGTGGATTAAAGGTGAAGATATATCCTTTGAAAGTGATATTAAGTCTTGGGGAAACTGTTAACTAGAAGAAACTTGCATTTAATGTTTGAGTTTGTAGACAGGATAGGGTTGCTCAGTCAGATACGTAAGGACATATTTACATTGGTGTTTTCAGGGTCACATTACCAATATTCCTGAGATCCGGATCCGTCAACTAGACGCGGATGATCTACATCGATATCCGCGGCGGATGCGGATTATGGCCTATGCAGCTTGTTCAGTGCAATATGGAACTGTGTCGCAGTAAATAAGCTGCTGCTATCTGCGCGTAGTTGAAATACTTCCGCGTCGCGGATCTTCGCTTGTGGATGCATGCGGAAATCCGCAGACTATTGATTCTAATATTGTTCTTCAGTGTTCTTCGCTTGCCGAATGCTCGCTCGATATTTATGAAGAGCTTCACTATTCCACACTTTATCGCACGGACGAAACTTTACTCCTCTGTCGCGGCGCTGACTGACAATGAATTTTAAAAAAATCGGAATCTGTATCGATCACTTATCATCCCCTGATAGTTTTTTTTTTCAAGGTTTATTCAGGTTAAGGTTAAGAGTTTTGCAATATATGTACGTAATGTAAATAAAAATCATAACGCATAATCGTTAAGAGTTTTATTTTTGAATAATTTGCATAACCTTGCAAAAGTTAAAGTAAACCTGTGGACGCAGCTTTAGGCGTTTGAAGCGACACGGACACTACACTTGAACTTTTAATGACGTAACCTTATATTTACTGCAATTAAATCTCATAGCTTTCGAGACGCTTTCAAAGAACTAACTTCAGCTTTCACCCTATATCGCGAGACCTCGTGTATTTCATAAGCTTCCTCTAGTTTGTAAGGAACTATTTCTGTCATGGCTAGTTTGCATGTGTGAAAAGAAATGAGTAGGTATGTGTAGTAGATAGTTTGTGAGTTACAGTGCCCTACACATTAGCCATTATTTAGTATCCTGGCTTAGCTTTAACACTTACGAGTATATGAAATAAGAAGGCACTTAAACACAAACTTAATTTGTGTGGACATAATAACATAATATTACCGAATGGAACGGAATTTTTTACTGGATCGCTACGTTTCTAATTATTTGTTATTGTTTTTAAACAGTTATAAGTGTGTAATTGGCTTACGGATGTCTAATTAAATAAATAACAATGTACTCAGAGCTAACAGTAGATACGAGCATCGTAGTAAACAATATTATTGAAACTTAGTCGATATTGGGTCGATAGGTAGTCAAAAGCGGTGACAGCCCAGTGCCTATCGAACTCGCATCTCACTCGAGCGGCCCGGGTTCAAACCCAAATGGCACGCATCAATGACTTTTCTAAGTAATGTGCGATATAAGAAATTAAATGTCACTTGCTATAACGGTGAAGGACGAAGAGGAAACCTGCATGCCTGAGAGTTCATCATAATGTTCTCGAAGGCATGTGAAGTCTACCAATACGCACTTGGCGAGCGTGGTGGACTAAGGCCTAAACCCTCCCATTCTGACTGGAGATCCGTGCCCTACAGTGGGACAAAGAAAGGTTTGTGATGATGATGATGATGGTGGGTCGATATTACTCGGTTTGAGTTAATTTGGATATATGTAATTACGAACTCGTATCCCTTCTTTTTGGTATTTAACTTTCAATCGTAACTTTTGTTGTATTTTAGTATTAATTAAACTTTTTTCCAGGTGATTGTAGTGAATAGGTGTAGCTATAGTGTATGATTAGACCGCTAGAAAGAAATAAGGTAGGTAGTAGGTATTTAGGGCTTTTGAAATAGGAATTAATTAATCGAATGATTCAAACCTCGATTCCCGGTAGGGACGCTGCTCTTGAGTGTTCTCTTAAGCGAACAGTAAAACCTAACGCAGACAGCCGACTAAAGTCGTGCTGTGCATTACTTTTGTTGGGTGAATCTTATGGCGACTGGGCGACTGAGCAGTTGATATAATTACCCGACAAAACTTAGCGAAAAAATAGGGTTATTCTGGATACCAGTAGCAGTAGTGATATGCGTCAGTACCATATATGTTTTGCGTATAAACGAACTATGAACTGCAGTCTTTTCCGTACTTTCGTTATCATTATTTCAGTCTACTTTAAGAATCATTTTCACAGTTTCTTTGCAATGTGACAAAGATAAATCTATTATCTTGATGATGTTATAATACGCAGGTATTTAAAACCCATTTTATGTCGGAACTCGGATGTTTACAAATTTATTTTTATTTTTATTGATGTGAGCACCACCCATCCGCTGCCGCTTATGACAACTGTGACTGACTTTGAACAATACTTTAATAGGGACTAGGATCGTTAGTCCAGTTAGCAGATAGAGAGTTAATAAGAACATTAGTTTAAAAAAATGAAAAATAAAAGAAGAGAACGCGTGCCATAGATATACAAATATTGACATGCATTGTATACACAGACCAGTCACTTCGTTAGTGGTCACGAGGACTAGTATTAGTAATCTTCCATTTAGTAATTATTATTAAGAGTCTCGTTCGAAGTCAGTCACAGATGCGTTTCTAGTTGAGGACTAAGGTGGTCGCTTCTAAAGAAGTGTAGTCGGAAACCACTAAATTAAGTCGCATGTTAGGCGTCTATATGGTCGACTATTGTCGCACCGTCTAAAAGCGGTAGTCTATGGTAGATTCAAATCCGAATACGTTCTCGGTTCTACCGTGTCCCGTTCTAATAAACTCGTAGAGATCATTTGTTCCATGTTACAGCGTTCGCTGCAACGTCGTTGTTTACGGGTTGTATGCAGTCGCCTTATAATAGACGGTACGGCTAACGTTAGTTTCGATTGACTAGAAACTTCGACAAGGTACCTTTATTTACATCATGTAGAACCGTGATTCCCGTACATCCTTCGTATTTCTGTTACTTTGTCTATACTAATATTATAAAGAAAAAAGATTTGTTTGTAATGTTTTCACACAATAACTATTGGACCGAATTCAAAAATTCTTTCACCATTAGAAAGCTGCATCTTCACTGAGTCACATAGACTATATAATATAACTAGGTGTAAACGAAACTATTGTTATGTCTAATTCCACGCGAGCGAAGCTGCTATAGTAAAATGATTGCGACAGGACCTGCTCAGTGGCCTCTATTCTATTTCAAAGTGTATGTCCATTGTCAACCTGTGGACTACAAATTGTGGAGCGATGGATTATTTCGAAAATAGAGCTTCAGTTTTATACAAAGAGTCGCTTCACACATATCGTATCGCAATCAAAATACACCTGAACAACCTTGGACTTGAGTCGCAGTCATCTGATTTCAATTTGAATCAAAGCAAACGAAATCACATCGACCGTGACACATACATTAATCAGGGAGCGCATACGACATGCATCATGCAAGCCTCTCCGCATATCCGTATCGGTTTCATCCACTTCGCAGCATACGGATAGACAGACAATAGAATAGACGAAACGTAGAAATTATGTTGCTACACCCAACTTCAAGCGTCCAATAATTCTTTTCAATTCTCTATTGCTGCGACCCATAGACTGCTAGGAGACCCGTGCTCCCCTACAGACTGCTGCGGCAGGTCTAGAGCTTACTCCACCACGCTGCTCCAATGCGGATTGGTGGAGGGGTTAGGTGGCAAACCCAGTGTCGAATGTTCTCAAGCCACTCGAAGGTCTTCGACAAGGCTTAACGACTGTTTCCAGCATTGAAAACAACCGAGACCGTTGGCTTTACGTGCCCTCCGAAGCACGGTAGCGTCCATGAAATTTTAAAAAACATTCCCAATGAAGCGTCCAAAAAACATTCCCATGGGAAGATATCGATGTTTTGTTATTTGCTAGATATTTAGTTCCGGATATTGTTAATAGATGGCGTTAGAACAATTTAGAAGTAGTTAGTATAGTGGTTAAGTAGTTAGTATCTTTTAAGTGTGGAACTGTCACTATTCATCCACCACAAATATGTCATGTATGATAAAAAACTCATTGTTAATTCCCTTTGACCGCGCGGGCGGAGCCGCGGGCAAAAGCTAGTACACTATAATCCTAATAACTCCTTTCCCTTTCTTATAAAAGGTCACACAGCACTATAAAATAGTATACGACTCGTGACTTACTATTGTAACACAATAAAATACCATCATTAGGAACGCAGAATTGTATGAAACGTTTATGATCGTAGACGAATTTACCCATCAGCGGCGCGACGGCATTGGATTGGTAAGAATTATTAGCCCACTGTTGAACTATAAACACAGAGGGATGACATATTATCACCTATCTCTATGCTGTGTTATTATACTATGCTATGTCATTATACTATGCTATGTCAGTTCATAATGCTAAGCTCTCGAGTTACCGTATCTACTGTTCCACCATATTGTCATCACTCCACTGCCGCGCGAACAGATAGACAGATAGGCGATACGTTACCGTCACGTCGTGTTTGCGATGTGAAAACATACGATCAATCAATAGCGCCGATGCTGTTTTCGGAAAAGTTTGTACTTACTGAGATTTGTCGACGCTAGCTTGATATTACTAACTTCATGTAGTCGCTGGTTTATATAATTTATGACAAATTCTTGATGCTGCAATTTGTCACACAGCTATTTTTAATACTTCGACAAGCAATCCGCTCGGACTTCGCACAGGTTTTTTAATCCCTCTTTCTATTATAGGTTAGTTTCAGATTAGATGAGCGAATTTCTTAAAGCAGGGCTCGACTTTGATTTATGAAATTCATATAATATTAACCTAATGATAATGATGCGTCTTCCTGGAGACTGTTTCCAGTATGATAACATAAACTCAAACTAGACAATGGAAACAGAAGCATGTTTCTCAAATTATAACATATCTTTGAGATGAGAGAGACATTTGACTCATCACAACTCAAAATTCAAAAAATTCAAAATTCAAATAATTTATTTCGCTATGAGGTGATTACACACGCTTAACGAAAGTCTAGGTAACTACAAACTACTTAATGCTATTCTAAACTGATTAATATAAAGCAAAGGACCCTTTCCTTGTCCCACTGGCGGGCACGGGTCTCGGAATAGGAGCGGTTAGGCCTAAGTCCAACACGAATGCCAAGTTCGGATAGCCTCTGAGAACATTAAAGAGAACTTTTAAGCTTGCAGATTTCATTGCGATGTTTCTTTAAATCCAGCAGGTGACATTTAATTTAATAAATCGCAAATAACTTACTAAAGTCATTGGTGCGTGTCGCTTGGATTTGAACCCGGCCCGCTCGAGTGAGAGGCGAGTTCGATAACGACCGGGCTGTCACCGGTGTTTTATTCGACACACTGCAGCTTAAAAAACCTTTTAAATTAAGCAGTGTTTGTTGTCGGATTATTGTTCCGTATGTTTTTATCCTTCTGTGTACTCCACTTAACTATCTCGTGTGTGCGATCAGTGATCACAGCAGTAATAATCTCACATTACACAGTGCACTCGTTTACAGTACATTTAGTGCTAAAAATAGGCTAAACGACCTATTTCAGTAGCGTTGTCAACAAGTTTAAAGAGTAAGAAAACATTGCTTGCTCCAATTAGCTAAAGGGGTGTGCTGGCCTTAACAGATTTGCAAAGATGAATGAGCAGGGGAAAATCTGCATTATAAAAGACTAGTAGACGCCTGCAGCTTCGCTCGCGTGGAGTTAGACGTAATAATAGATTCTTCTTAACGCGTTAACTTTAGCTCCACAAATTTGTAATTAATACGTAAATGTGTTATCCCCTATGTATATTTTACACCCTAAGGGTATAATTTTTACAAACTTTGAATGCCATATTTATTTATATCTAATCAACAGCCTAAAATATAAATTTTATGCTTCTAGTTCTGAAAATCACAATAAGTACTTTCATGCAATATTTCATCCCCCTTTTCAACACTTTACACCACTTTTTTTCTAATTAAAAAGTAGCCTATGTCCTTTCTCAGGCTCTTCACTATCTGTGTACCAAATTTCATTTAAATCTGTTCAGTAGTTTTGGCGTGAAAGCGAGACAGACAGACAGACAGAGTTACTTTCGCATTTATAATATTAGTATGGAATATCCTTGGCATGACTTTTTAAGCGTTTGTTTTGATGCGACATAAGACTGAAGAGAACGTAGCATTAGAAGTAATGGATACTATAAACATCCGTTTAATTTGAAACATGACGATAAATGCCGCCGTCGTACCACAGTAGGCGCACTAAGGACTAACGCACATCACGCTAGCAATACAATTTTAATTTAACTTGCGACATACGACTAATTTAACAATTTCGATCTATTTAATTTTTGGAACGAAGTTCCTTATTGCGCGTTGCGAAAGGGGGCTAGACGGAAAAAATTAAGACCAAAAGTTGTAACGACACTTTTTGCTATAGTTGTAAGCCGTGCGGCGTGCGCGTGCTTCTCTGTCTGTCCCTCTCTCTCTCTCTCTCTCTCTCTCTCATAGAAAGCAAGCCAGTTATTTTCGTTTCGTCTTTCTATTTCGCATTGACCAGTGTGGTGTGTGGTGTCGCGACGATTATTTTTGTTGAGTGTATACAGGTTTTTTGTACATAATAAATAATAAAAATAACAATAACAATAACTTATAATACTTATATATCCAATAACTTCGTTCCATCCGGGTGTCCCTTGACACCTCTCAAGTTTTTTTTACTTACTTACTAATACCTATGTTTACAATACATAGATATGGGTAGTGCCACAGTCTTCCGACTTCAGATTTGTATTGCACGATAGAATCGTTTTGCTGCCATACTCTGAGACTTTTCACAATATCTTGTAGTTATTACATCCGGGTCTGCATCCGTGATTAAAAATAAGAGAGGATGGAGAATTGTTGGGAGAAGGAATAAATTATATAGAATTCTAAGCAATATTCTAAAGAAAATAACGGTCCAAGGATAGGCGACCTTGATGCTCTGTACAGCTTGATTAATACAGAGCGAAGGCGGAAGGCAACTTGCTTGTTATCACTATGGTCTACGTAGCAGCTGCAAAATAAAAACCTGACAAGACCTGTCCTTGGAAATGTGTAACCTCCAGTGCCAGTTACTGTCTTCGTTGGGTTCTTTGTAAACCTTACCGCTTGTATTCTTATAATGTAATTCGTATTTCATTTATATGCTGTAAACGTGGTAGGTAAATTTTTTGTACGTGTGGTAGTGTTAGGTATATAAATTACATCTATTAGCTACCACTTGCCATGCAAATACAAGACAAATACTAGACAATTACGATAATATTCCATTTAAATTATACTTAGAATTGAAAGCCTGAGTGTTCTTCGTAGTGTTCTTGAAGGCATGTGAAGTCTGCCAATCCACACTTGACCAGTGTGGTTGACTAAGGCCTAATCCCTCTCATTTTGAGTAGAGACCCGTGCCCAACAGTGGGGCAAAGAACGGCTTGTATATGTTACGCCAGGGGTCGTGGGTTCGAATCCCACCCAGAACAAACATTTGTGGACGAACACTTGTATTTGTTCAGTGTCTGGATGTTAAAATTATCCATTTTGAGTATGTATTTAAAAATAAATAAAGGTAAGTATATCAGTCTCTGATACCCATAGTACAGGCTCGCGCCTACTTTGGGGTCAGATGGCCGTGTGTGAGAATGTCCATAATATTATTATTATTATTATACATATACTAGTGGACGCCCGCAGCTTCGCTCGCGGGGAATTAGACATTCACTAACTTCAAAAACGGCAAAGTTTCATTCTAACTTTGCACCCCCGTTTTACCCAAGGTGAATTTTCAAAAACCTTTCTTAGTGCTCCCCTACGTTATAAAAGGAATCCCTGTGCAAAATCTCAAGTTTCTTTTTTTGTTTAGGCCCTGCGTTGATATGTCAGTCAATCAGTCAGTCAGTCAGTCAGCTTCCCCTTTTATATATATAGATATATTATGTGGGGTACATACATAGCAGTCGCAGTGTGCGTCAGGCGCACGCAGCGTAATGCAGTTGAGTTGAGCCGAGTCGTGATATTACACGCCATGATGTCATTTGCAATGCAAACAGCAGTGAAAGGCTACACGGGCCCGATTACTCATCGTCTCGCCTTCAATTTTTTATCCAGAAGTTAATATGCGATAGACTTGACTTACTAATTGACTTAACAATTAATTTGACTCATCACCGAGCGCTCGTATGCAGTTGCTGCAGAGTTAGGTATGTGTAACCGCTACATAACTGGCAAAATTTCTTCAGCACTTCAGCGCGTTAATCCGTCGTCCCCGTCTTAAATAAGATAACAGATGTTGAGCCATTTCAGAGGTTTCCGAGCGGCCTAAAAGTTCAGACAATCAGATAGGCTACAAACCCCATCGCCATTCTGCTCTGGAGCTACGTAGTGGAGTACGTAAGCCTTCGGAAAAACACGTGTGTAAAATCATTTCTGCACAAAACGCATCCACGGTTCGACTGTCCCACGGTATCTTTCAATAAAAGCTATTTCATTTTCTAGTTTAAAAAATATTCATTAATGACAACACGGCTTAAAAAAAACTAATAAACCCACTTTTTTTTTTGTTGCATTGTCATCGGTCCTTGATAAGTGTGCAGTTTCAAATTAATCCGACGTTTTGAAATGGGCGAAAATCACGTTTTAAGATCCCGTTACATACATACATAGATCTACCTACATAAATATCAAGGTAATAAAAACGTGTTAAAAATCACGGTCTGTCAGTGAATGAAGAATTAACTAACCACACACACTTTACCAGAATATTTGCAGTTGCGGTTACTACTTAATGCTTAATCGAACAACAAATTGTGTCAAAAAATAAGCTACGCTAAATACTCCGTAAACAGTATTTTATATTTGATGCAGAAAGTTTTTAAAAGAAAAGTTGGAAATGTGTGCTGGTCTTAATACTTCGAACTTCCACAGTGAAATTGTAGCACATTCATGTTCCTTTAGGTCAAGAGGACAAAACATGTATAGGATATGTGGCACGGAGGTATATGGTCAGTCAAACGTCATACTTGCCGCTTCAATATAACTTGACCCGGCCAAATATGGACCGAGGGAAACCATTGTTGAACCGCATTCCATCCTCCGCTTAAGGCTGAACAATGAATATGTAGGCCTCTGCTATACTTACAATTACTGTGATTAAAAAAAAACTAATAGATCATCATCATCATCAGCCTTTATTGGTCTACTGCTGGACATAGGCCTCTCCTAAACGACGCCACTCCGACCGTTCCTGTGGCTTCTGAATCCAGCGGTTTCCCGCTGCCTTCTTCAGGTCGTCCGTCCACCTTGTCTAACACCTCCGAATGAAAGTCACTACTAGATAACATAATTACCTATATCACTCCTGGATTTCCTCGATACACCCACGACCCACTTTTCATTAGGTATGTTTAGGGCCGATGTATTTAGAGGCGGTAAGCCTATTGACACACCGGGCACAACAACTTTAAAAAGTCATGGGTGCGTTACGGTTGGATTTGAACGCGGACCTCCTCGAGTGAGACGTGAGTTCGATAACTACCGGACTGTCACCGCCTGACAAAATAACTTACTTATTAGTTTTTCTTACATAATAATATTAATTCTCAGTGGTAACACGAGGCTAGACTGGTATACGGTATATGCTCACCCCATATTATATGGGGACTTATAACATAACTGGTGAAAACTGATTGTACTACACAATCCTGTGCCTACCCCTTTAGAGAAATACAGCTAAGATGTTTTATGTTATGTAACTTACGAACTTGCATTACGTTACGCATCTGGGTGTGATATGCGACCGTCATTTATACTGCACGGGTGTATTATAATCGGTACGGTACGGTCTGTTAGGTACTCGTACGAGTACGTACATGTCAAGAATATTAACAGGCATTGCCTAGCTTTATTATTTTAACAGGCAGTCACATGCATACGACATTGCGAACCCGCATGTGATGGAGTGGACGAAATTTTCGAATGTTTAAGTGATTTTTCACGGCATTCAGGGTTTGCCATCCTGAATTGGTTTTCACGTACATCAAACTGTACGACCTTGAATAACTCGAACCTTTGTTTAATTTCCCACTCATTCGTACAACATCAATTCAATTTCAAAATTCGAACGTATACAGTTTTGAAGATCGTGGTGTCTATGTAAAACTTATACAATTTAACGTAAGTAATACTTACTTAGTTCAATTTAAGTCGTTTTATTGTTTCTTCGCATGATGCTGACGTGTTAAAATATACATAATAATATATATAAAAAAATATAGTGTATTATGTAAATTGCTCAAATTTACATAATACACTATATTTTTTTAGATCTCTTGAATCTTACCATCCCTTGCGGTGACGTCATAACGGCCAGTGCGACCAACAGCAAGAGTCCATTCGAAAAAAAGTTATGCGAAGGCATAGAGAAGTCGCACATTGCAACGATTGTCATGGGGACATCCATACTTATATTAAAAAGAGGAATGATGTGTTTGTAATGTTTTCACACAAAAACTATTGGTCCGATTTCAAAAATTCTTTCACCATTAGAAAGCTACATCTTCACTAAGTGACATAGGCTATATAATATTACTAGGTGTAAACGAAACTACTGTTAACTAATTCCACGCGAGAGAAGCTGCGGGCGTCCACTATAATAAAATAAAATTTTGACATTTAAAAAGAATGCAAGGCAAATGACTACGAGGGAGTTTGCCGATGTTGAGCCCAGTGGGAAAAGGGCTAGACTAGACCGTAAAGTTAACTTCTCGTGTGAATGCGATGGATCCGTATAAAATAACCATTTAATAGTTGAAGGAACTTTGTAGAAACAATAATGGGATTATGTGATACACATACTCGTACGTAAAACCTATTGAAACTCACCTTACTAAGACCAGCGGGGGTGTAGGTGACCTATTAATTCTTGAAGTTTATATTTGGAACAACTACCTAGAATTCCTTTCAAGAGCTTAAGAACTGCTGTTTACTTTTAAAAGTTTTAAGGTAGAAAATAGCATTGTCTTAAACAATTTGTCGAAGAACTTACGAAACGGCGAAACTTTACCACAGCAGTGCCAAAAGTAGATGAGAGTAATATTGACGATCTGGAAACCGATTATTCAGTTCGATTGTTGCGCAACTAATTTTCAGGGGCATCTGTTTTTATTTTCTAGCCAGATCTCTATATTTAATTTATTTATTTCACAGTGTATGTACCCACAAAAACACCATAGGGAATCTTTTATAGCTTACTATTATGACACGCAGTCACAGAATACATATGTATTAAGTACAGGTTAAGTGAAATTAACAGTGCATGGTATCACGTTAGACACAGAGCAGAAAAAACTGTTTGTCAAGACCTATATATAAGAAATCACATCATTTTTATGCAGCAACTTCCGCTGCCGCCCATGACAACTGTAACAAATACAAATATGTAGGTACAAACATCATTATTGAACATTAATGTGAAATACATGCTTTGAGTTTAATCCCTACCCTTCATTTTGCTTGCACTATAGGTATTATGGACTTTGAACAAAAGTCAAATATGGACTGGAAATGGTTTAGTTAGACCAATTATTACTAGAGGGTTCATTACAAAGCATTTGGTGGCCAGTTCGTTAGTAGTGTCAGGACTGAGGCTGTTAGTGACAGCAATTGCTGTTAGTAAAATTAAATTTCCCAAGTGAAAGTTAATTTCAACACGTGTCGCCACTTGCAGCCTTCAAGTGTCCTTGCCCGAAGGAACCAAGGTCGAACAATTGTACCAGAATAAAATTATGGGCGCCAGAGGAAATGCGCTACGTGCAGCGCTTCAACAATATTGGATAATTAAAGTTTTTATGCTGTTAACTTGTAATAAAAGCTTTTCACTCTCACTGCAGGAAAGCGGCAATCATGGCATAATGCACCTGGCATACGAAATGCCAACCGGTGGAGTGATTGCTTTTCTTATTCCGTGATATTTCAGTTTACACGCGCAGGAAGCCGGAAGCGGTTTTATTCGTTGCCCTGATATCCGTTCCATTTCTAAATTAATTTCTCGGTTAATTTAAGTTGGACTGCAATGCTTGCACAAATACACATGATAGTGTAGTATATTTTATTCAAATTAACATCTTATCTTTTTACATAATTCGTCATCACCAGTAATTGTACTGGTGTAAAGTAAGCGGTGTGGTCCTATAAATAAATACATATATTTTTTCACTGGAAAATGCATTTACGCATACATACTGGCATAACCTGAGGCATCACCTGAGATGACCCTGGTCGAATGGGTCCAACGGGTCAGACGAAGGAGACATGGTTAAAATATACAGCAAAAGATCGATTTCCTCCAAGTATAAATAAGTATAAATACATAAAGATAATGACTTAGAAACATAGACGATGTGACCCATATAAATAAAGTAGTTAAACCATTTTAAACTGTCTCTGCGGGACTGTACAACAAATAATAAACACACTTTAGTTTATCAAAACAATTAGCTCTAACATCTTAAAATAATTAATCTTAAAGCTAAGTGCTATTTCAATAAGTGTAAAGATGCGTTTGGCACTGGATTTATGTATAAACTATTAATTTTATCAATATTGCACATATCGTAGTATATCTACACATTACCGATAGCTGCTCTGTATTATACCTAATTTCTAATCTATATATATAAAAGGAGAAGGTGACTGACTGACTGACTGACTGACTGACTGACATATCAACGCAGGGCCTAAACTATAAGGGCTAGAAACTTGAAATTTTGCACAGGGGTTCCTTGTATAACGTAGGGGAGCACTAAGAAAGGATTTTTGAAAATTCACCCCCTAAGGGGGTAAAACGGGGGTGCAAAGTTAGTATGAAACTTCGCCGTTTTTGAAGTCGTTAGACGGGTAGACGTCGTTAATGGGTCTAATTCTACGCGAGCGAAGCTGCGGGCGTCCGCTAGTTGAATATAATTAAATATGATTAATATGAACCCAATTAATAATTGCTATATTGAGTATTTAGATAATATTAAAGTATGTCAATCGTTTTCAAGTAGTTATTGCTCAGAGAATATAATAATAGGTGGGTATGTAATGCAATGCAGCTGATTGCAGCTTTTTAATCCCAGGACGTCTAGGTTCTGTTTATTGATAGTATACAGATATTTATACCTTATACTATTTAATTCAAGATACTTTTTGATAAGGCAGAGGTGGAGTTAAGTTAAAACGCGACAAGAATTTAAAAGAAAATCAGCTAAACTGAAATCGTTTAAAAGCTCAGCTGTGCTAACATGACATGGCCTATATAGTTAGATTTGATTTTACACTAACATAATCTTCTCTTCTTTAACCACTTAAAATTACAATAGAGAAATAGTACGCACACATTTTATGCTTACCTACAGACTAAGTTTGATACTCAATAATAAATTCTTTAATAAAATCACAGAATCCTAAAAAAATTAAATATATAAAATACTTGTGTGACTTGTGATACTTGTCATTATATCAACGCAAAAGCTAAACTGCAGGTCCTAAAAATGTGAAAAGGTTCTCCTTATAATAGGCTTTCACAAGTAAATAGATTTAGCAAAATTCCACCCCTGAGAGGGTAAAAATGGGTGAAGGTTTGTATGAAACTTCTTCATTTCTTAAGCTACATCTATTAAAATTAAAATTTAGCCTACTGGTTACCTATAAATAAAGAAATACGGTTTTCACTTTTTTTTTAATTCCACCCCGAAAAGTTCATCATGGTTTCATCTAAATCCGTTTTGTAGTTTTTAACATTAAAACATCCTAACATCTAAATATCCAAACATCCAAAAAAACAAACTTTCACTTTATCTATATATATATATATATTTATCGTTAAAAAGAATCTTAAACCAACTTTACAGTGGTGAGAGAATTGTCTGATACTGATATATCACGAAAATCGGTGAAAAAGTCGGTGTGACGAAAACCTCTAGCGATCAAAGCATTTTCAGTAATACCCAACACTTCCTCTACATCAAAACATATTGTAAGTAATATCAAATGTCAAGCATAAAAAGTAGGTCGAAAATGTCGCAATATCCTCCTAGACTTGACAAGGGTGAACTGAACACCTATAAATTCGAAATCTTGCTGCGTACAATTCCGCCAATCTTGGAAATTTACGGGTGTGTAAGATTCCTGTATTTACCTTAGGGCTCATGCCACATTAAGCAGCGGTGACAGCCCTGTTGGCTATCGAACTGTCCTGTTACTCTAGCTAGAGGTAGTGGGTTCATATTCAAGCGGCACGCACCAATCTATCTATACTAATATTATAAAGAGGAAAGATTATTGTTAATGTTTTCACACAAAAACTACTGGACCGATTTCAAAAATTCTTTCATCATTAGAAAGCTGCATCTTCACTGAGTGACATAGGCTATATAATATTACTAGGTGTAAACGAAACTATTGTTATGTCTAATTCCACGCGAGCGAAGCTGTGGGCACTAGTTACTTTTATAAGTCTAGTGCAATTTTAAGACATTAAATGTCACCTGTTGTAACGGGTAAGGAAATCTGTATGTCTGTCATGCTGTCGAAGGCATGTCTGTTCGTGACTTCTCAGAATGTGAGGGGTTCCGCCTTTATCATAGTCCACGCTGATCCAGTGCGAATTAACATACTTCACATACCTTCAAAAACATTATGGAATTCTTTCACTCATGCCGGCTTCCTCTCGATGTTTTTTCTTTACCTTTTAACTTTGCTTTGTTAATTATATCCAGGCCCTCGTGAGCTCGGAATTATAGCCACGTGCTGTAACCGTTGACTTAACACCTTTATTTTTGAGAACAACGGTACTATTAATATGTAATTTGAACCTGTAATTAGGACTTCGGTGCTAACCTTTAGTGCTGAAGCTAGTGGTAATTAATTCTCAGTTCACGTAATTATTTGGAAAAATACTTAGTCAGGTCTATACGCTCCCTGTGGCGTCCATAGCCCAATGGCTCGCGTCGATTCAATGTGATCGAAAGGTCGGTTTGTGGATGGGACCGCTAGTGGCAAAATTTCATGGACGCTACCATGCTTCGGAAATCATGTAAGGCCATCGGTACAGGTTGTTTTCAATGCGCGAAACAGTCGCTAAGCCTTGTCGAAGACCTTCGGGTGGCTTGAGAACATTCGACACTGGGTTGGCCACTAACCCCTCCACCAATCCGCATTGGAGCAGCGCGGTGGAGTATGCTCTAGACCTCCCGCAGCAGTATCTGTGGGGGAGACCCGTGCCCAGCAGTGGGACGTCTATGGGTTGCAGCGATACGCTCGTATATTCGTTAGTTAAATCTATAAAAAATTAACATCTTGTTATTAGACATGCTGTCTGTTCGCATAGCTATTATTGATTCGGCTACTGATTCAGCTAAACCGCGGCTTATGCATTTTTAAGGCTTCGCGGTAGTCTCGTGTCCAACCAGTCTATAGTTTACACTTGTGCCTAATGTAATAATATTATTGATCGTCGTGGAATCAACTGATCCGTTTGGGAGCGAAACATGTGTTTATTTTATTTCATTTATTTATTTAATAATTATGCACACACTTTAGTTAGGACATAGGTATAGAATACAAGACAGGAAGAAAATGGTACAAGGGTACTACTTATTTCTTCTGAAATTCCTTCCAGTAGACCTGAGACAGGAAATTTATAACAGATGAGCATGTACATTAATGCAAATCTGCAAAACATATAATACAAATAATTATAAATTATACATAAAATATATCTTAATATACATACAAACTGGAAATAAAATTCACTATATTTAGTATATTATTCACTATTATACTAATAATACAAACTACAATACAAGTAGGTACCTACTATATTACATAAATACAACACTGTTTGTGGTGGATCCTAAGTTTGTGTATAATTATATTCATAGTTGCCTGTGATTTTTTCTGTGAGAGTGAGATGCATCATATTATTATGCAAAGTAATATTAACTGACTTTTATATCAAAAAATATTCTTTTTACATCGTTTTTAACTAACTCTTCCATATCTGACGTCAAGTTTATGTTGCTCAATTTTAAACTACGAGTACTACTTTCTTATTTAATATTAAAACTTGTAATTATGACGATTTTTGTCGATTTTTAATTAACGATTTTAAATTTGACATAATAAAATATTTTAAAAATTTCTTCGGCAATGGCCAATATTTATTTCGGCATCAGACACAAATATAAGAAATGACTCGCAGTAGAAAATATTGTATTCCCTCTAACGAAGCGTGACTTCCAAAGGCCGCCGACTCCCCACAGCGACTGGCGTGACAGCACTCGTTAGTTGATTACCCACTCCTCACAAATACTACGTTTTTTGAGGGGCGGCTCTCGTGATCACTCTTTTGAAAGCAACGACCGATTATACAGGGATGGGCTTGATTTTAAAGGTAAATGCAATAACGATACGAAAAGGTTTCATTTATAAAATTATAGCAAGCGGATTATTTGATTATAGATAGCGAGTCAGCTGCGAAAGGTGACCATTTTTTTATTGTAAAAAATTACTTACTTTGTCTTGTCAGATAAATAAACAAACAAAATAACTAATTATAATAATTGTATGCTGAATTGGCTAAGTCACAATTAAGTATGTACCTATTAAAGAAAAATAAATGAATTTAATTTAATTTAATACTCTGTTAGATTCGAACTAACCCCAAAAATCTTTAGATCAGAAATATAGATACCATCTGTTTAATTTCTACATAAGTAACTTGATTTATATCCTCGAGTTTGAGCGATACAAAATATTTATTATTATCAACAATTTAAATGACTTAATTTTCGGATTAATAAGTAAAAATACCTTGACACCCATTCAATACTCGATTCGTTAACAGCCCAATCATGTAAATATTAATACTGGATTCATTTTTATGTCATTTAGAGATAAAATGCCATAAACTATAAATTGAACAATATTACTTTGGAACGAGTATACAACTTGTAATTACTTGATAGTCAAGGACAAGTAGACAAATATTACGAAATTATTTAAACACATTATAACATAATATCACGCCGGTTTTTACCCGGGGTAGGCAGTGATGCGTATACAATACACCACAATGCAACTCATACACCCTGCTTGCAGCCGGCTCTAAAGAAATTCCTACGAGCTACGAGTGTAAAAGCAACAAGTAAAGTTCCCGACATTCTGTCACGTCGCGGGAATGCCGTGAGGCCGTGACAGAACTCGTTAGCTAATCACTGCTCAGCTTATAGGCGTGGTTAATTCCACAAAGCACGAAATATTCTAAATCAAAGTTTTGAAGCATGACCATAGACTAAAATACCATAGACTATTATTCTAAATCAAAGTTTTGAAGCATGTTCATAGACCATACCATAGACTATTGACTGGTAAAAAATGCCATTCCTATTTGGTGACGCTGTAAAGGCCGATACCAAAGGTCCATCCAAAACAAGAATGTCATTACGCGCTGTGTAAAAATATTTTAAATGCTTAATCGAATGAATAAATTAAACGGAATGTCGTTGGGACAAATAGGAAAGGTTAGGAATCGCTGTCCGATTCATTTGAGTAAATATACCCATATTTACTTACCAAATACTAATGACGCTTTTTATATAACACTAGTGGTCTCCCGCATCTTCGCTTGCGTGGAAATAGACATAACAATAGTTTCGTTTACTCCTAGTAATATTAAATAGCCTATGTAAAGATGCAGCTTTCTAATGGTAGAAGAATTTTTGAAATCGGTCCAGTACTTTTTTGTGTGAAAACATTACAAACAAATGTTTCCTCTTTATAATATTATTAAAGAAGTATACATAATAATGATAATAATACAAATGATATTATCATATACATTAAAAAAATACGTTTAAAAATTATAGTTAATTTTATATGGGTTTGCAAGTTATTAAAAATAGTTTGAATTATTTTAAAAATATAAAAACAAAACTCGACACCATTAGTGGCAAAGCTTCATAGTGAGACCATACGTACTAACGTAACACAACCCTATATATGTATGATATATATCTATGTATCTAATATCTATATTAAGTTTTTTCATTATTATAAAATTACTTAAACATGTTATATTTTCACTCATAACTATATTAATATCGGTAATATATAAATAAATATTATTTTACTCCATGATCTATCTATAGGTATCAGGTAGTACACAATTTTTAAAATATACCGCCACCTTCTCTCTGCTTAGCCCAAAGGTTGACTGACAGAAAATGCTCTTAGCATTAAGTCCGCCTTTTCTACCACATTTAGGTATAATAAATCCATACTAATATTATAAATGTGAAAGTGTGTTTTTTTCATTCCTTTATCTGTAAATGTAAACAATACCAGAAACGTATAAACGTTCGTCACCAATTAGTTCGATCACGTCCCACGATCGTTACCGCGCCTCGTCACCGGTAGAGGCGTAGATCACGGCCTGATTTACTCTGTTACGCATGCACATTGACCCTGAACGCCAAAACGGGGAAAGACACAATGTTTGGCCCAATTGCAGGCTCAAGCGACTTATCCTCATATCACGTCTACCGAAGCCTAGGACGCTGCCCAACCGAGCTGGATTCTGCGAGTGACCTCTTTCTCGAAGTTGGACTTTACCAATTAAAAATTACCCAACTGGACTTGTCCCAGTAGAATATAGGCACAGCTTATTACTTACCAGGTACTTCTTGTACCTACTTAGATTATTCCGGTTTCTTAATGTCAAGCAAGATTAATTAAGTAATTTAAAATTTATATTAATTCGTATGAAATACAATAGGAATTAAATTCCTCTTAATTTTATTTATTTATTTAATTCCGCTATCACTGGTGCGCTCCGTACGAGATCTCGAATCCTTCCAACATGCGCAAAATCGTCTTCTTATAATTCCTCCTACAAAAACTTTATTTTAATTGAAAATTTGACAAAAAAAATTGGACAAAAAAGGTCCGCTCGTTGCATACACCGTTGTCTAGGGTTTTTTTTTTATTTTATTTTTTTTTACCAATTTTACTATTTGATATTTTGAGATTTTTTATTTTTTATCTAAGCATTTTGAGCAAATCTTAATAAATCTCAATCTCTTTACACTTGAACCATTCGTATTAAGTGTGCCGAAACGGTTGGGTTACACAAGCAATACGAGTAACTTTTGTTTGTAAATACGCAATTAAAGAAAAACCAGTGTTATTAAAAAGTTATACTATAGTTATAGGATAGTAATTTAGACCGTGGTAACACCAAATACGGTTAAAATTACAGTTCACTGACATAAATGTGGTCTTATTACGCTGCTACTTTAAATTGAAGCATTATTTTCAAGATTGGAATATCTTAGCAAATGGGCATGCTTCATCATTGCTACTTTTAAAGGAAGTTGAATTATTTTATCGCCAAATGCTACGATTATTTTACAAAATTTCTTAGTGACAAATAATTATGCCTAATCTAAAATAACAGTTATGTACTTAGCATAATAATACATAACATATTATTGGATATAGGTACGCCATTTTGGCAGGACGATTCATTATTTTATTATTAAAACATGTACCTACAATCTATGATCTACACTAACTAAATTTGTTAGTATTTATTACCTAGTTCCCGCCCTTTAGCGTTTGTGATACTTCAATATAAATATAACTAGTTATGTTGGTCCGGTTAGAAATATATGCTCAATGGTAGAGAACAATTTATGCATTGAGCTCGCCATTTGTACCCTGTAAGTTTGCATTTATGACTTTGTGTAGTTCAATATAGAGAAATTAATCTAAGTAGGTATAAAGATGACCTTCGTTCCGACTGACCAGTTTTATGTGTGCCTCTTATCATACAATAGACAGAGAGCTGAGCTTCCGACTTCACGATCTACATTTCATAATAGTTAAAAATTACCCTATTCGGTGACGACATAAAGGTCTTAAGACCATCCATCCATCCATCCATCCATACATACAGGAAAAGTCCATTCAAAAAAGAAAAAAAAGTTAATAATATGTAATCATATCCCGCTCATAGCCCAATGGCTTGCTTTTGGTTGGTAAGCTTATATTACTTTCGCTTCTTATGTAAACAATGCCTTCTAAACGGCTGATGGTGAACGGATGTTATCAAGATAATGGACGATATGAACATGATTTCCCTAATAAAGTATCTCTGAATGTAAGGTTTCCTTTATCAATTGCTGCAGTTGAACTGAAGCTGCCATCTGTTGACGAATAGTTAAACAAGAACAAATATTTAAGAATATGAAGAACAACATACGTTTTTCCCAATTTCTTGATCCTGATATATAAATGGGAAGGTGTGTTTATTGGTTTATCCTTCTTCTTATACTGAATGAAATGCTGTATCGATGTGATTTTTAGCACAGATGTAGTTTAACGGCATGGAGAGGTTTTTTTTTCAATTCATTCACATTTTATTGCCAATCATAAAAGAATTACAATAGGGTAATTTCTACCGTTTTATTAACAGTAGCGGCGGGCGTTAAAAAAATATGGAACGGTACGATACGGAACTAACGCCCAATAGAATAACAGTGCGTGAACGTTACCTACTCTGCGAACTACTTAGGTGTCGTGAGAATCTTCATAAAAGGCACAGCGAGCACTCCATAAAGGCCAGCAGCATATTTGCGATTTCTCAATTATATTAATATATATATTGAATAAATCTTGAAAATAGCCAGGTTAATATTTCTTAAATTTCAATCGCTGCGACCCATAGACGTCCCACTGCTGGGCACGGGTCTCCCCCTTAGACACTGCTGCGGGAGGTCTAGAGCATACTGCACCACGCTGCTCCAATGCGGATTGGTGGCCAACCCAGTGTCGAATGTTCTCTGGACGCTACGCGTGATTACCACTTGTATGAATAAAAATTGGGATGAAATGCGAACGGTAGAGTTCGACCGATGATGTCTTTGAGCAGCGTGGCGATTAGGTGTAAATGAAACTGTTATGTCTAATTCCACGCGATTAAGGTTGCGGGCGTCCAGTAGTTGTAAATAAAACATCCCAGCAATGTTCTAGAACAAAACAAACTAGTGTAAACCAATGAGGAAATGCCCTGTGTAAGCAAATCTTGATTATGAAACGTCGTTGTGCAATAAAACGAATGAAACGCGCATTCCGAGCTCTACAATAGCTTTTATTGACTCAACTTGGAATGGCTACTTGAAGGACTTACCGGAGACCGTTTTAATTTTCATTCCTTTACAATACAAGTTTTAAAAGAAAATTGAATCATGCTTTAGCGACGATAATCTGTTCCTAGTACAATTACTTATATACAAATAAATGCATGAAAAATTTTAACTTTTTAAATTTTACCACAGATTACTAAATAGGGTAGTATGTAGTACCTATACAGAAGGCCAATCAGTAGGCCAAACAGGTTCCAATGATTTTATTTATAATTTTTATTTCGGATTCCATATTTTATATTTTTCAACTTCTTTATCATATCGCTCTTGTCAGAGCAGTCGTGGTCGTCGTGTGGTATTATTGTCGTGGACAGATGATTAAAAAATCTATTATTTATACACAATTAATACAAAATATATTGCTTCAACTTTCATATTGCACTATTCTAGGAGCATTTACGATAAGACATTACCAGAAACAAACCCAACGAATGGAGTCTCGCTACTCACCAATAGATGGCAGCACAGTAGCAAAATATTCTACATTTATCTAAAACTGCACGTGGGAACTCAATGTAAATTTTCTTTTCGCATTCTTTGTGTTATACAACAGATGGCGCTACTCGTCTAAATTTATAATTTTCACAGTTATTTTAAGTTGGAAGTGTTTATGATACTAATTTAGTCATAAAAAAGTGTCTGCCGTCCCATTTTCAAGATTGAATTTGTTGGCAAGATTATCTGTTATTATTTTGGCGCTACGCAAAAACTATTTTTAGCACGGAACAATAACTAAACAAACAAGTCTTTGACCCCGAGGCCAAAGGAGATTCCTAACAAGGGTGTAAATTTAAGGGCCAATTCTGCTCAACGTTGTTGCAATTTGTCGAGTCATTTAGCCCTGTTTGCATGATCGTAAAAAGTCCACACCCTTACGGCTGCCCATAACCACCCACCGAACGGCCAAATTATGTAGAGCTCACCCACCTCCTCTACTCGTGTATCGGACAATGATGAAAGATAATTTAGTTCTGTGATCGGGGGTCCATATAAATTGGATAGCGCAGTCCACCCATTGGCAGGTGACCACTATCGCTTCACCCTAACAATAGAATCGTGACAGTAAACCTGGCAGGGACAGTTCCCCGCTGTCATCGCGGTGGATTACCACCCTATTCACACCTTGTTAGGACCACATACTGAAGACACGTCGACCGTCAAATATTCTTACAAGAAACAAGAAAAGTGTACATCGTGATATTTCATAATACTCATCAATTAATTATAATCAACGCTAACAATGGTTTGCTCTTTGGCTTTCATACTGAAATGAACTGGAGGTCAAAGAATATTTTAAAAATACTCAAGAGATTTTTCGTAACGCGCCTTTATAGAAGCACCATGAACAACTTGAAGCGGAGGAGAGAATCTGTCGCATCTGTGTATAGAAAAACAACAAAGTTCTTAACAACGAATACGTCACATTTACTTAAGAAAACGCCGAACACAAAGAAATATCGTTTGCTTGCAAGAGTTGCGGAAGAATACGGTCGCAGCGAAGAGCGGAATAAAACCTATGACTGTGACGAAGGAAGCGAAATTGAGAGCGATTCGGGAGAAAGAGACTTGGATTATTACTTGGGCGTTAGGCAAAAGGAAACTTACTGGCGAGACCCAGCCGGAAAGGAACAAATAATGAAAGACTACCTTATGTACCACTGTGGAGTGTCTGAAGAGGATTACAATAAGCTCTACAAGAAAACGACTCCAAAAACATCTTATCCAGTCCAACCAAGACTCAAACAAGTGCCATTTAAAATACACAGAAAGAGAGATAGAAAATCTTGTCATTCGAGGGATAGTTCAGATTCTTGGCGCGAGAAGACAAACATATTCAAAATATTCAACAGAAGAGATAGCGATTCAACTTCAGATAGTTACAGTGAATGTGAGTCCAATGAAGATATCGGAGATTCAGTTGATATACCTAATATCGAAATCAACAAAAATGATATTGCTATTTGGAACGTCACGACCCAATTCGATGGCCTTATCACTTTTGATATATCTGATGTTTTATCTATTGAGGTGCGAAAATTACCTTGTAGCATATGAATAATGGCATTAGTCTAAGTAGAGTTCGAATTCCGAATTCTAAGGTTCATAATTAATTGTATAAGTAATTATTATTTTTCTTTGTCAACAGGGTGTTCGCATAAAGGAGGTGTCAGACGGCAGGCCATGCGACAATTGCCCGGAATTGTGTCCTGGTTTCATTTCGCATCCATGGAGGTCAGTGTCATTTTAATAATCTTTTGTTCGTTGTTACTTTTATTACTCCATTTTTATTTATAGCGTATAATTAAGTTTTATAACAAGTACGTAACTACCTACCTAGTTATTTAACTTAACTTTAGATACAGACTCATTAGTTACCATCAGATATTTTATGGTTTTGCGTTTAAAATAGTTGTTGTGTTTATAATATGACTTGAGCAAGAACATACAGAAAGTAATTTAACCATTTTTTTTAACTTATTTATTAAACCTTTATTGCATTATCTTCAATGAGCGGACTTTCCACCAGTGAACTCTTGGCAACAATAGTAATAAACTTGTAACGAGAAAAAACTAATTAAAAAATAATAAATGATGAATATACTTAAACACAAAATGCACATACATACAGGTTTCAATACACACAAAGATTTTATTTTAATTAATCACATTTTATAGGTTTACTCAATAATTACTTGCGGCACTTAAAAGGTCAAAACTAGAGCATACGAATTCAGAATTTTAACGAGTGCAACCGGTAATTAACATTAGCTACTTAGTACCTACACCGATCTAATGAACTAACGATTAGGTAATAGCAGCAATACGAGTAGGTTAAATGTAGGTAAACGGTCTCTGCACTATGGAACTTGACAAACGAGTGCTACGCGAACACAAACACTACAATCAGTGGTAATTATTATCACTCAGACGTTGACCGGCGCCGCCCGGGTCACAGATAGCTTATCGTTGCACTTTCATTCTGTCTCAAGCGGTACAACACTCAAACGTGCTCCAAATCATCGATCACGAGGAAAAATTCACAGCCTTGGAATCCACAGCTGAGGTCGCAGGCGCTTGCTCATAAACAATCCACTCGCGCCATTGTCAATCGCGCAGCCGACGCGACCACACGTCAGCACTCAGCGTAAACATCAATCCACATAACATAAACAATGTGTTTATCGTTGAAGCAAATGGAATGGGCGGAGATTTACCGCAGGATTGTGAAACCAGAGGAGAAGGAGATGCAGGTGCGGCAAATAAAGAAGTTTCCGTCGAGGGAAAGGAATTACGCGGTGCGCAGGAAAAACAATAACAATTTTCGATCGCACTCGAATTGTCACGATTGCGCCCGCGTCGCCTTGGAGGAGAGCAGGTGATTAAGTGTCTGCTAAAATCATGTGCAATGACAAGTGAAGTGCAGTTAAGCAAAGCATAGTTTCGTCTCAATGTTAATAAAGGCAGTATTGAATGCGCTGCTCAAGATGTCGAGACCAATTAACTGACGTGTTTTTGCTCAATGACCTTGTATGAAAGTTTTAAGTTATTTAAAATGAAATGTGCAATTGTTTTGTACGGATAGGCTTCGCTTGTTGGTATGCGATGTGGTGTAACTTCAACATCGTATTTCTGGTTTTTTACGAAATATACTTACATAATATCAGTTGATTTGTGTATTCGGGTTGCTTATATAAGTTTGTATTATTAATTGACATTTATCTGCATGTCGAGATACTATAATAGTACATTATGATACAAGTGCGGTAAGTTGAAAATTACAGCCGAGGCGATATTGCTAGCCCGAGCCGCAGGAGAGGGCTACAAGAAAGCAGAGGCTGTAATTATCAAAGCGCACGAGTGTCATACGACGTTTTATAACATATTTGCGAGGAAATAAATTAATAAATTCATCATTACTTGACGACATTTTCAAATAAAAACAAAACCTACAGCGAAAAGCAAAAGCGCACGAATTAATTTTTACTTGTTCTCATATTAGCGATGCGCGCGCATCAGCGCTTTTTTTTAAGGCAAAGGCACAAAAAAAACAGCCAGTATTACTGATAAGGTAAAATAATATTTAATTGTTTTGTTACAGATAAATTATTGTAATTTATTGTCAAAATTAATTAAATTAAACAATTAAATGTTTATTTTTTATATTATATCTCCCAAAGTTAATTTTATTCATAAAATGTTGACCACTTTTCTGACATAAAAGCTCTTTGCTAAGATTGAAAAAGTACTGGTCGTTTTAGACGGAGCATCTTGTTAGACCGTGCCATTTACCTTATTAAAAAAAAAAACCTACATTACAGCACAAGTGCGGTAATGTAATGTAAAACGCACAAGTGCGGTAATGAGATACATTACGATATTGAAATTGGTGAAATAAGGGGCCCTTTACGAGCAAATGTGTTATAAAGATTATAAAAAAACACTGTATATTCTACTATTTCATTACAAGTATTAAATATAACTGTTTAGAAATTCAAAAATCTGTAATTTACCAAACTTTTTAAGATACTTTATAATTCATTTCGTTATATTTATTCTGTTCCTTGATTTACAATGTTTACTAGCTCAATTATTATCTTACCTATACTTGCCCTGCAGTGGACCCAAGACGCATATTATCATGATATTATACTAATAATAACAATATGGCTGATACATGTTTTAATAATCAAGTATGTAAACCGACCAAAAATATACCTAATGTTCAACTAGTAAAACTGCGTGTCATGGGGAAGTAGTTTAGTTACGTAACAACATTATCATTTTTGATTATTTCTATTGTGAGACACCATCGTTTTTTATTTATGTGATATAAATTACTTAGATAATAAAATTTCGCAAAGAATATGAAAATTTAAATAATTTACATCTAAGGTAATTAAGTAAATTTATAATAGAATATTAAAACTTTTATATACAAAATAAATAAATGGTAATTAGTTTTTAGTGTCGTGTTTTTATGTCACGCCACTTATCACGCAATGACTAAATATAGAACCTAGTTCACTCAGGGTTATTTGCTCATTTAAACTACAGTTGGGTTTGAATTTCATTGAAATGCATTGTTGTTAATAAGTCTGTCTGTATCGTTGACACATTCTTCTTGAAAGTAATATCACTTCCAATACAGATACATTATATGGCCAGATAAATGTATATTTATTTATTCACTAGTGGACGCCCGCAAATTCGCTCGCGTTACACATTCACTAACTTCAAAAACGGCAAAGCTTCATACTAACTTTGCACCCCCGTTTTACCCCCTTAGGGGATGAATTTTCAAATTTTTCTCGCCGTAAAAACCATCCTTGAACTTCAACGAACATTTAAAAAAAAGAATTGGCCAAATTGGTACAGGCGTTGTTGAGTTATGCGCTTACCAACAAATTTTGCGATTCATTTTTATGATATAGATTTATTCGTCAGTTTGAAATATAGTAAACATTACAGATTGTCACTCAATCGTTTACCTACAAAACTGAACGTATCTATCGGCCGCTCTGCGAAATACAGCAGGCGAAGAAAAAAATAAGTCCAGGGTCTGATCCCAAGCCAGGACACCATTCAGCAATGTCAGCACGCGTACCAGGGTGTAAAATATCTTTATCTATATATATAAAAGGAGAAGCTGACTGACTGACTGACTGACTGACTGACTGACTGAAATATCAACGCAGGGCCTAAACTATAAGGTTTAGAAACTTGAAAATTTTCACAGGGGTTCCTTTTATAACGTAGGGAGCACTAAGAAAGGATTTTTGTAAATTCATCCCCTAAGGGGGTAAAACGGGGGTGCAAAGTTAGTATGAAAATTTGCCGTTTTTGAAGTCAAGTGGGCAACCCGAACGCGGGCAGACGTCGTTAATTAATGGGTCTAATTCTACGCGAGCGAAGCTGCGGGCGTCCATTAGTTAAATATATCCGAAAACCAAACTCATTCTGTCTAACAAAATACAAATCAAATACAAATCTATTGTATAATATCTATTTTATGATAGATATTATACAATAGATTTTATGATCAACATACATGTTAGTGATTTGTATGGGAATTGTACGTATTTATTTAGTTCGTGCTCTGAAGGCAAATCAATTGAATTGTTTCTAAAGCAGCTTCCTGATACATCAACGAGTGAACTTGCATACTAAAGATAGCGCCATGGTCATCAATATAGGAGCTAAGTTATCATTGTTAACTAGGATCGAGTAACTAGGCACTCAGCGTGTGAAACCTGACATTGTAATTACGCTGGGGGCAATTACTTATTAAAATATACGACTCATACTCAACACTCACTCCTGAATTTATGGTTTCCTAGCGACAACGAAAGATTTAAAGCAACGCTCCCTACGTTCTTTTACGATTTATGTCATTGATACAACATTCACTCGCCACCGATGCTTTTATTTTGCAATTCAGACAGGATTTCATGGCACCGTAGTAGCTCCCAATCTTTTAAACTAATTATAAAAGTATAAAAACAGTTCAAAATAAAATGATTAAACTATTATTTCACTATGGCTATCTTACTTCTTCTGAAAAAGTGTTTATTTAATAATCTAAATAAATAGCGATATTTCAAATACATACAGTATAAATACATGCAAAATATTTGACAAGAATATACATTCTAACTGCAATTGTAACTACAAAAGTAATTTTTAATAAGTTAAACTTATTAAATTATCTACATAACACTAGCATAACTTAATATAGCTAACATTTCTGAAATAAGTGAATTGCAACATTCTTCATAAGAAATAAATTCAAACATCATTTTAATAATAATAATAAGCATTTATTTAACTAAAAATTCAACTTATTCACGTGTCTGGTGATTCGTGTGTGAACAATTCATTTTAATACTCCTAAAATATAACCTAACTTAAAATTGCATATACTCATTAGCAATGGACATTATCTGAACCAGGCCTCAACCAATACGTACGTAGTTCGACGAGTAAAACAAAGCAGATAACAACCGGATACGATGTAGAGTTATCAAAACGACATGGGTAGGTAGGTACGTACCATATTACGATGAGCAAAGAGCTGCTTGTTCGATACTGACATCTACGAGTACTTCTCAAGATTTAGAGTAAATTATATTTCGCTGCGACCCATAGACGTCCCACTGCTGGGCACGGGTCTCCCCACAGACGCAGCTGCGGGAGGTCTAGAGCATACTCCACCACGCTGCTCCAATGCGGATTGGTGGAGGGGTCAGTGGCCAACCCAGCGTCGAATGCTCTCAAGCCACCCGAAGGTCTTCAACAAGGCTTAACGACTGTTTCCAACATTGAAAACAACCGGGACCGGCGGCTTTACGTGCCCTCCGAAGCACGGTAGCGTCCATGAAATTTTGCCACTAGCGGTCACCCATTCACAAACCGACCGCGCCCGTCGTTGCTTAACTCTTTCGATCACATTGAATCGACCCGAGCCATTGGGCTATGGACGCTAAATTATATTTGCATATTCGATACTGACATCTATTTCTCAAGATTTACAGTAAACTATATTTGTAATGTAGGTAGCGTCCATAGCCAAATGGCTCGCGTCGATTCAATGTGATTGAAAGAGTTAAGCAACGAAGGGCGCGGTCGGTTTGTGAATGGGTGACCGCTAGTGGCAATCATGGACGCTACCGTGATTCGGAGGGCACGTAAAGCCGTCGATACCGGTTGTTTTCAATGCTGGAAACAGTCGTTAAGCCTTGTCGAAGACCTTCGGGTGGCTTGAGAACATTCGACACTGGGTTGGACACTAACTCCTCCACCAATCCGCATTAAGCAGCGTGGTGGAGTATGCTAGAGACCTCCCGCAGTAGGGTCTGTGGGGGAGACCCGTGCCCAGCAGTGGAACGTCTATGGGTCGCAGCAATATTTGTAGTATCTATAAAATAAGCACTACAGTACTTTAGGTACTCTGATGAATAAAAAATTGAGAAGTAAAAACCCAATGCCCGTGAGTCATTTAAAACAAAGAACTATTTGTGCGATTGCCATGTTAAAGATGACAACTTCATAAAGAGCCATCGCAACTAACCTACTAGCTACTATTGCCTACTAACATGGACTTCCCCGGAACAACAAGTAGGCCTACATAGCTGGTTGAGGAAGGTTTTCCTGTCATTCAAATTACTTTAACGAAATTAAAAAGACACCTACCTTATTAGATACCTCAGGTGAATATGTCTTTTGTGTTATTATAGGGTGTGAAAACAGATCACCTGGATATTAACTAAATGCAAATATAATAAAAATAATGAAGACATAATAAGTAAGTATGTCGTCCGGGTAGTATGCGAAATTAATAGGATTATTATTCCTGCTAGACTGTGATAATTTAAGTCTAGTTTCTAATTTTTACCTGATTGAAGGAAGCAACACATACATACGTGAATAATGATAAGCCAAGCGTAGGTAATTAAGTAGACAGAGAATACCGTGAACAATTAAGTTGAGAATAATTTGGACGAATACTTGAGTGACACAGTGGCAAATCAGCAAAATGCTTACGTTTTATAACTTCGTTTCCATTTGTTAGAAATAAAGAGGACACGAGAAACGTGTTCAATCCGAAATAACTCAGTTGGTCTCTTGAAGATCTTGAGACCTGGCTTAGTTGGTCTTTGATTTGCGCTTCACTTTGAACAATCCTTTGTCGAGCGCGGGAACGTCAACGCGCCACGAGACAATGCTGAAGCTCTAGTTTTTAAACGCTCGTCAAACGTCGAGCTCTTGACGCCGACTCATTTTGATTCAATTTTAATTCCACCATGTTTATTCAATAGCTCGTCCCGCCAGATTAATGTTCAATGCCACTCGTTGCATTTGAGTGACTCAAAAATACGGATATACATATATTGCCGCTGTAGATCGGGACTAGTAATTTTTCGCTCGACTTACGGATTTAAAGTAGGTATAGCAGTAGAACTCTTTCATGGAGAGAAATAGTATAGTTTAAAATTACGAAATATGTAATTTTCTTAATTAAATACCTTTTTTTAGTCATATGTAAAAAAAAGGCTTAATTGGTCTTCTAAAAAGAATAAGAAGAGTTAAGACGCTGTAAGTCTTAAATATCATAGGAGGAATAGGGCGATGGGTGGAGCTCTACTCCACGGCCCTTAAGCAAAAAAGCTGTAAAAGTGACTAAAAACTCAACTTATCTAAACTAACTCTAATAAAAAAGCAAAACTCTCACCATAGAGTAAAGGACTAACTAAAAGTAGGTAAGTAATAGAAATTTCGCTTTACTGTTACTACTATTACTAATCATCGTAATAGTATCCTAATTAGTGCCCAACCTACCAACTGCCGAACACATAATGCTAGACGTGCCTGCCCTCAACCTATGTTGTAGCAGAATACATTGTCTTTTATCATTATCAGTTGGAGCTAAGATTTGGAGCTGAATAATACGTTCAGCCGCACAGTGGTAGTGACATTACCTACCTTCTATAGTTTAAGTACCTATATTTTATAATTTAATCCCAATTTATTTGTACTTGGTTTCTAGTTCTACATTATAAATAAATGTAATGACGTTCATTTAGCAAATACAAATACAATATACATAATGAAAAGCAAGTGAATCTGAATCTTATGTATTATAAACGATTCTATCTACAAAAAGTCTATCTATCTCATATTCCATTTAATATCAATTTAATTTAAACTCGTTATCATTAGAATGTTATACTTCTGGGCACAATAATTATTCAGAATGAAAGTTGACACAGAGCCATCTATCGACGAGTAGCAATAACACTATCATGTATCCATAATCATAATTTGTTGTGTTACATTAAAATGATAATAGATGGTGCTATACTTTACAAAATATATGTATGTAGTATGTATAATAAAAATGTGATTATATTTTCTTACTTTTTATCGATCTATTTATCGATCTATTAGTGATTAATTTTTTTTTATTTTTTATTATCTAATTTATTTGGAGGACTTTTATAATATTATGTCAGTCTTATCGTATTTTCTAAAACTAGGTAACAATCTTACATTATCAAAAGGAGGAAAATATTACATAAATAACAACTGAGATGACAGCTGGTCACCTGAGGTGACCTACTACAAGTCGAGACATCATCTTCATTCCGTCAGAGTTAGGGTTGCTCAAAATATTAATAATTAATAATCACCATAGATCGGTAAAACACAAGAGGCAAGAATTACACACTAAGAAAGCAGACACAACATACATAAATTCTTTATTATTCTTACTAAAGAGCACAGACTCCGAAGCTAGAGAAGTAATTAAACGAAGGTGTTTTGGTACGAATCTGTTATCAATAGATTTTTAGTAATTGTTAAACTTCATAATTATAATAATAGAAGAAGCTTGTGAACAGTTCGTGTCGTAACTTGAGATGAGTGATGGATGATTCGTTTCCACTTAACTACACTGAATACACATTTACTCTTCATTGAATAGATAAGATACTGACTGAGCGTCCTAATTTCGCTTACAGATTATATTCGTAATGATAGCATTTAATGATAAGCATGATAAACAAGGGGGAAAATCACGGTTCCAACTAAAAATATCGCTTTGATCAAAGATCAATCAGTCCGCTAGACTACTAATCCAGTGTAAAGCAACGTTAGGTACTAAATTTTTTTTTCAACTTGAAGTTGGCGTCGTCAGCTGCGGTTGTAAGTAATGCATCAATCCTAGCAATGTAAATCGAAACCGTTCGAAAGTAGTCGGTAAAGCCACAAAGGAAATAATTCAAGTCAACAAAATTTAAGTCCATCATCATCAAACTTCATATCGGGTAGTTTGGTTTGACTTTTTTCACAGTTATAAGGTAGGAACTTGACATATATGTATTATACATTATTAAACCTATGCATAACTAAAAGCGACACATGAAAACCATCAGTTGTTTATATCATGTTTATAGAACGAACGAATCCAAATAAGTTAGACAATCGGCCCGCAAGTGTGCCAGCTGTGCTGCAAAGTTAGCTGGAAGTCACATTCCAATTAAAATCCACGGGACGGTGATACACCCACTCACCCATGCTTGACTAATGCCTCCCTTTTCCGATCCGATATTTAGCAATCATAAAATTTAATATAGAAACAAGCTTGACATTATTTTCATACTACATATCGGCCACACTATGCGCCCGCGGTCGTTATGCTTCGCGATGTTGCCTTGTCTGGCCACACACTGCTACTCGAGGAAATAATCGCGCTCATATTGCCGGTCTCGATTCGCATCAAAAACCGGGAGTGGTGGGCATGACGAGGAGCATGAAGACGTGCTGAATGACGAGTACGACGCATGGCCATAAGCGCCACTCCTGCCACCTTTCCTCGGTTTTCGAGTGGGTGGCCTCAGGGTTTAATACCCGCATCACAGTTCTGGCAATAGAAAATGACTCCGCGTAGCGCTTTTCAGCCAGTCCCATCCCCCTCGGGTTTTGTGCGTGGGTAGTGATCAGGATATCTCGAACCAGCGTGGTACTAACGACATTGTAAGAAGGTAGGTCCAAATCAATATAAACCTTTACCTATTATTAAATATTCTTTGATTTTTACATGGATAGGTACTTAACAAAACCTAATCGAATCAATCCAGGGATGTCAGTCCCTTAAACACTCTATCTTTAGAGGATCACATTAGCTCAATAAAGAAATCCGTAGGGCAATAAAAGCGCTTTTATTTAAAAACGTCCACAGTTAGGTAAGAACATCGAACATGATGAAACCAATGATAGTGTACCTATTATAAAATAAAATTGGATGAACCAATCAACAAATTCAATAGATTTCCAATATTTATTGATTTGCGCATTCTTATTCAATATATCAACTCTTATCATTTTACTAGTTAAGATAACTAGGTATTGAAAGAATGACATCATTCCACCTGTGTAAAATAGGCCTGTAAATCCGATATGCGATATGACGATGACGTAAAATGTCACGTAGAAAACACTTACCATTACTAAAAGATACACCCCAACTGTCTATTTAACATAAAAGTCATATAATTTTGGGCAAAGGCGCGGAGGCCTGACTACACTGGTCGAGTGCGCGTTCCTTCGTAATCCCTTGAACTTGAGCGAGCGAAACCTCGGAGGTAAACAAACCAACCCGTTGAGTGTGCGTTGACTTGCTTGCTTGACGCGCGCCGCGCATTTGTCATTTGGAAGCCGGAACGTAAGCGTGTTGTTGTAGCGAGGAATCCGCGCGATCTCCGCAATTTTACGCTCGAACTGTCGATTATAAAAAAGGAACTTTTAAATTTTAAACTCCGTGTGTGTGTGTTTCAGTTCTAGTGAGTGAACAGTGTTTGTGTTTGATTTTCCTATGTTTTTTTTTCATTTGAACTGCATTTTGTGCTTGTTGATTCTATCATAGGTAAGGTAGGTATACATTGTTGTATTTTGTATTCGTGGAGGATATCAGAGTTTGAACATAACAAATTCATGACATAAAGATATACCAAATCTAACTTAGGATTATGGTGGAGAAAGAAAGAAGACAGTTAAAATTATTTAGTTTAAACATAGTACCCACATAGGGTTTATTCGTACAATAACATTTTACGAGTAGGTATGTAATTAACAAAATGTATAGGTAATAATAATAATAATGGATCTTCTGAGTGACTTGTAGACCGGATTTCATACCCCTTGCTCAAAATAATAATGCCAGTTAACTCTAATCCTTTCATTGTTCCACTGTTTAGCAGACGGGTCTCAAATAGGCTATAGTCACCACGCTGGACAAGTGCGAATTAGCAGACTTCACATATGCGTTCGAAAACATTAAGGAGATCCTTTAGGCAAGCAGAGTTCCCTACGATTGATCCCTACGATTTACCAGCAAGTTACCTTACTATGGCCGAACATACCAAACATACCTACTTAATAATATTGAGGTGCGATTAATTGCCTGCCAGACTATCCAGAGACTGTAGGATAAATTTAGTTAAATTCCAGGTAAATTTAATTTCATCACCATTTTGTGATATAGTATTATGATGTTTTTTTATTTTCTTTTTATTATAAGCTTGTCATCTTATTTTTAAAAGCTTTTATTTAACTTCACTCGTCTATCTTGTAAGTATGTATGTCCTGGAATCTTGCAATCAATATTTCACCCACTTCCACTGAAGCTATCGAGCTGAAATTTGGCACACATATTTGGTTCCGATGACAATACATGAAAATAAAAAAAAAGTATTAAAAAGCTTTTTTTAAAAATAAATTTTAAATACCCAACACTAAAATCATTAATAACTAGGTAAATTTTAATTTATAATTCAACCAATAATTAATCACACATCTATACTTATTTCAATCTGGTGATGACAAAACATCAGCAGGAGTTGTCGAAAAAAAGAATGGAAATAATCTTAATAAGTACCTACCTATTTACTTATACATATATACCTAGTCGTGTTTTTCACCATCTTGGTTAACATAAACACTGGTGAATATGAGTCATGATTTTCAAACATGCTTTCGCGAGTGACTCCTCGTTTTGGTATGAATTTCTGTTGAAGGAACATTGCACTTTTATTGTTTATTGAATAATTTATTATGACTAGTGACCAAAACATTCACATTCAAACCAATAGTTAATGATGTTTGTTACCAACATAACAATTTTTAAATATTTTGTCTCAAATACTTCCTAAGTTTTAAGAGTTTCCACATATCGCTTCAGCCTTTACAGTAGAAAACAAGATATCGCATGCAATGTTGCAAAATTGAGCTGCTAGTTTTGTTTTATGACATAAATTCTTGTAAACCGTACCATCCATACCGACCTAGCTAATTAATAAACGTTTTTTATAGTTTTGGAATTAAAAAAACTAGATTCTAAAAATAATAAAGATACCAAAATCCTTATGAAACATTGAACAAACTTATATTCGCTTTAGGTTAAATCTTTACAAAAAAATTACAGATATCGTCACAGACGAATGATTGAATATTTTGTTCTGGCGCCGTCGCGCCCTCTTAGGGTTGTGTAAAGCTTAAAGTATACAAGCATAATTTATGATGGACATAATATATTTATACACACCTATTATACTAGGCGAAACTACGAGAATAATCATTAATCTAATTACAAGGCAAATTCACTTAAACTTTGGTTTTCTTTGGAATTAATAACATAATGGATTAGGATAAGAATTATGCAGTAGGTAATTATTACTTAAGCGGTGACAGCCCAGTGGCTATCGAACTCACCTCTCACTCGAGCGGTCCGGGTTCAAACCCCAGTGGCACGCACCAATGACTTTTCTAAATTAAGTGCGATTTAAGAAATTAAATGTCACTTGCTGTAACGGTGAGGAAACCTGCATGCCTGAGAGTTCATCATAACGTTCTCGAAGGTATGCGAAGTCTGCCAATCCGCACTTGGCCAGCGTGGTGGACTAAGGCCTAATCCCTCCCATTCTGAGAGGAGACCCGAGCCCAACAGTGGGACAAAGAAAGGGTTGTGATGATGAATATGTAATGTATATGTACAAAATGTTATGTGCACACAGATGGGTATTCTGTAAAAAATAGGTTGCGTTGAGCGACTTTAAGCTTGCGAGTGAAGTCGACGGAAAACGACCACAT
This sequence comes from Carterocephalus palaemon, assembly GCA_944567765.1. Classification (NCBI taxonomy): domain Eukaryota; kingdom Metazoa; phylum Arthropoda; class Insecta; order Lepidoptera; family Hesperiidae; genus Carterocephalus; species Carterocephalus palaemon. The sequence continues at coordinate 2,120,243 of OX155643.1, read as the reverse complement.
TCAGTTCACAAAAACAAAATTTTTCATTTCATGATTTAGTTGATAACAGCCCTATTTTATACGGATATATGGCTTGTTTGTACTTCACATGTTTCTGTGCGTGTAATTATTTTTTATTTCTTATGATAAATGTAGTCGTACTGTATGTACCTTCTTGGTGGAAATTTGCCAGCAAAAAAATGTATAAGTCTAACAAATTACTGGTGACATAAAATACGACCCAATAACTCATAAGTTGTCCAGAATTTTTCAGAAAATATCTTCTGATATTATGTATATTTGTATTTGCTTCATAAAATACAGCTTAAGAAGACAATGAAAATATGATTACAAATGTGCTTACAATATAATAACTGTAGAACGAACTAAACATGATAATTAATTAAAATAACTGCTGGGGCTAACTAGCTGGGGTTTGAACCCGGACCGCTCGAATGGGAGGCTAGTTCGATAGCCACTGATGGGCTGTCACCGCATTCCTTTTATACTTTATTTATTTTATTCGTTTTTTTTAGTTTTGGTGTCTTTGCTGCTCTTCTTACAGACGGACTTCATTAATAATAATTATTATATTATAATTTTAATTTTCAATACTTTTTATTTGTCATCAGCTGCATAATTAAAAATTACGCGCATAATTAACTATTGGTGTACAGCAACTTCCATTACGGTAACGATAACATGTCAACATGCGCCATTATTTGTTATGTCAATATTTATTTTAAAGAGCTCTTTAGTTCTGTTAGTAATTGGCTTATGAATGAGCAAATTGTTCTGGGAACCAATTCATTTGTAGAACAAATATACGCTTTCGCAGACCATAATTGCCTGGCATGTTAGATGCAACGTATTATATGCGCATTCGAGATGTTTATGCTCTGATTTGCATCGTCTCGAATGCGGTTAATCTGTACTGGTACTGGTACAGACTAAAAAGCTCCAAAGTGCTGTATTTGTAAGCGGTACAGCGGCTTGTCAGTGTTCTGCTTGTACCGTAATATGTTTTATTACTTACTCACTACTTATTCTACATAAGAACGTACGTTATGTACGTATCTTAGTTATTCCACCAATCCACATTGGAGCAGTATGGTATGCTCGAATGAACGAAACCTTTTCTCTTTCGCGGCGCTTTGAACGCTTCTGCGTGACGAAATTCGGATGTAAGGATGGACCTTCTATCGGGGCAATTGCTCCAGGGGTGAACCCGGTCGGTGACATCCCCGCTGTTGGGCGTGGGAGACGGTGTGTCATCGCGTACGCATCTGCAGCCGTTAGTCGCTATTTGCCCCCTGATGGTCGGGGGAAGGTCCAACAGCTCTCTAGGGAGCGGTCGACCTTCAGGGGGGAGCGCGTGCAACGGGCTATCCCCCTTAGATGAGGATGTGGCCAAGGTGTGCTCTAGACTTCCCACAGCTGTGTGGGTGAGACTCGTGCCCAACAATAATTACAAACTTCTATGGGAAAGATCAGTATCTTACCTAATTTAACAAACAAACAAATGAGCGTTTGCAGATAGTGTTGATGAGAGTTTGTAGTCGTGTAGCCTACAAAGCTTCTGTCTGTCAGTCTCCTACTGAGTTGATAAACAGATGCAGATGATAGAATTTCTTAATAGTTACGGCAAAGTAAACATTTTTTTAGTATTCAAGTATGATACTAAATAATAGCTACAAAAAATTCAAAGATTTTTTAAGCTGTTTACACCGGATAGGACTGCTCTGTTGACATTGATTTTAATGTGCAGCTTTAAAATAGTTTTACGGCCGGCGCCTATGTACGAATAGGGAAGAGTATAGGGTCACCTCTCCCGTTTTCGACCACTTCATTCTCTCACATTCTCAAAGTATCAATTATATGTATAACTACTATTTAAGCTTTACATGGACTTATATAGAAGCGCAATCATGCAATGCAATGTATACAGTGAAACCTGGTTAAGTGGGACCTTTTTTTCGAGACGGCTGGCGTGTCCCGTGTTCCGGCACGCCAGGTTGAATGGTGAGTGGCGCCACAAGATGAGCGCCCCACAAGATGGGCCCCGAGTCCCGGGCAACCGTCGGCGGAGCAGCGGAAGTGTGCGAAAGCGTTCCCGCAGCTCCGCCGGAAGACGGCGAGGAGGAACACCGCTGGTTTTTAGCCGGTAAGAGTCCGGCATAACCCGACAGCGCCCCCCCGCGCATGTCGGGTATCCATGAGGATTTTCCAGCGAAAAAAAAAAAAAAAAAAAGTGGGACCTGGATAAATGAGAAACCTCTATTATTGAGAGTTGCAACGAAGTCCCGGTTCTTTTTCATTAAATTACCTCTGTTAATGGGACTTTTTGAACCTGGTTAAATAAGATTTGAATTCTAAGGCTTTTTCGATTTTTACCTCTATAATTGAGACTCTGTAGCTCAATTACCTGTATAAGTGAGACAAATTAATCAGGTTTCAACACGTTTTGACGTGTTGAAACCTGATTAATACATTATGTATGTACATTCATACCTACATTAAATTCATAACATCAAAAATACGCATTTTTATTAACATTTCCACCTCTAAAAATGGAATAACGGCACATTTCGACCTCTGTAAGCGGGGACCTCTGTAAATGAGACAACTATAAATTTAAACCTGTTTAATTGGAAAACTGGATTATTGAAAACCCTCAATAATTGGTACATAATATGTCTTGGTCCCTTGAGATCCCAATTAACCAGGTTTCACTGTACTAAATTAGGACCAGTGTTGTTTATCTTATGTATAAATATATCTAATCTAACTAATATTATAAAGAGGAAAGATTTGTTTGTAATGTTTTCACACAAAAACTACTGGACCGATTTCAAAAATTCTTTTACCATTAGAAAGCTACGTCTTCACTGAGCGACATAGGTGTTATATTATAGGTGATACTAGGTGTTAACGAAACTATTATTACATATGTCTAATTCCACGCGCGCGAAGTTGCGGGCGTCCACTACTAATATACATATAATATTATTATAATTCTAACATATTGGAATGAGACCTCTCAATTATAAGCCAAATGAATAATTCAAAGTTGTCCTTTCTCTATGCTCAAAGGTAATCGCGTACATTTTATATACCGAACAAGGCCCTTTATTCGGTGACGCCGTAAAGGTCTGTATGACCAAACAGCAAAAGTACATTCGAAAAACAAAAACTTCGCCCACATTAATGTTTATAGTTGGTGTAATATACAGGGTGTCCCAGAATGAATGGATAATCCTTGAGCCCCGCACAGAACAGCTCTCCAGAGCTTAGAAAAAAATATCAAAAAAAAATAATTCCAAGTGATACCCAAAATATGATTTTTTTTAGAAAAACATACGTTATTTTAGCTTCACTTCACATTCATTTACACAACTGCCACAAATTAATGATATTTTTGGCGTTTTTGGTGTCATTTTATTCCTGATAGACTATACTACTAGAAATACATCAAATAATATAAGTATCTGTGATACTTTATTTATAAAAAAAATAAGTACTTGAATTTTTAACATGAAATTTGATACCAAAATAATTTTGACATAGTTTGAGAGTGTTTCATGTAAAAAAAAAGTATGAAAACGTAAGTGTCCAGCTACTTTAAAAACATGCGCAGTTAATACAGATTAAATAATGGTAGAATACATCATTTTATCTAATACTACTACGAAGTTATTGCTATTGAGATGCAAAACGAGCAAATACGACTAAAATTAAAAAGTTAATGTCTTAATACATTTTAATAATAATAAAACATTTCAGGTGTCGCTGCGACCCATAGACGTCCCACTGCTGGGCACGGGTCTCCCCCACAGACACTGCTGCTGCGGGAGGTCCAGAGCATACTCCACCACGCTGCTCCAATGCGGATTGGTGGAGGGGTTAGTGGCCAACCCAGTGTCGAATGTTCTCAAGCCACCCGAAGGTCTTCGACAAGGCTTAACGACTGTTTCGTAGGAGGTAATGGAATCCCATTGGTTACAGAATGATGGCTGCCCTGCATATTATGGTACAAACGTCCGGGCTTATTTAAATGCCACGTATCCAAACAAATGGATTGGTCGTTTGGGTCCTATTCTGTGGCCTCCTCGATCTCCAGATTTAAACTGTCGGGATGTTTTTTACTGGGGCTGTCTAAAGGAAGAAGTGTACTCGAAAACAATTTCAAATGAGGAATTACGCAGCCGTGTTCAAGAGGCCGCTTCAAAAATAAATGAACGCACGGTTTCTTAGTAGAGCCTATAAAAGAAGATGTCGAGCGTGTATTAGAATCGGTGGCAGACAATTTGAACACCTGTTGTGAATAAAGATTGATGTAATGTACACCTGAAATGTAGCGTCCATAGCCCAATGGCTCGCGTCGATTCAATGTGACCGAAAGAGTTAAGCAACGACGGGCGCGGTCGGTTTGTGGATAGGTGAGCGCTAGTGGCAAAATTTCACGGACGCTACCGTGCTTCGGAGGACACGTAAAGCCGTCGGTCCCGGTTGTTTTCAATGCTGGAAACAGTCGTTAAGCCTTGTCGAAGACCTTCGGGTGGCTTGAGAACATTCGACACTGGGTTGGCCACTAACCCCTCCACCAATCCGCATTGGAGCAGCGTGGTGGAGTATGCTCTGGACCTCCCGCAGCAGCAGTGTCTGTGGGGGAGACCCGTGCCCAGCAGTGGGACGTCTATGGGTTGCAGCGACACCTGAAATGTTTTATTATTATTAAAATGTATTAAGACATTAACTTTTTAATTTTAGTCGTATTTGCTCGTTTTGCATCTCAATAGCAATAACTTCGTAGTAGTATTAGATAAAATGATGTATTATACCATTATTTAATCTGTATTAACTGCGCATGTTTTTAAAATAGCTGGACACTTACGTTTTCATACTTTTTTTTTACATGAAACACTCTCAAACTATGTCAAAATTATTTTGGTATCAAATTTCATGTTAAAAATTCAAGTTCTTATTTTTTTTATAAAAAAAGTATCACAGATACTTATATTATTTGATGTATTTCTAGTAGTATAGTCTATCAGGAATAAAATGACACCAAAAACGCCAAGAATATCATTAATTTGTGGCAGTTGTGTAAATTAATGTGAAGTGAAGCTAAAATGACGTATGTTTTTCTAAAAAAAATCATATTTTGGGTATCACTTGGAATTTTTTTTTTTTGATATTTTTTTCTAAGCGCTGGAGAGCTGTTCTGTGCGGGGCTCAAGGATTATCCATTCATTCTGGGACACCCTGTATAAATACTTCGATTCAGAGCGCTTCTGTTTACTAACAACGTTAAGCACTGCGCTAAAATATTTTTACCATGTCTAAAAATTAAATAGTTCTTACAATGTTTGTAAACTGAATGGTAATCGTTAATCAAATAGCCAAAGCGGAAGCAATGTAATAAATTATGCAATCAATCTCTGGAGCACAACAGGTTTGGTTATAATTAGAATAGCTTTGAATTAGGCTCTGATCAATTATAGTTTTTTTTATTCATTTTTAATTGTCAATTTAGGCTACTAGAAACAGCAACCTCATTTCATAAAGTTTTTTGGCAGAAATTGTGGGTCAAAGGGCAGATATCTGGAAATTTATTTTAAAATAATTGAGAAATATTTTAGATGTTAAAAATAACTTAAAAGATTTTTAATTTTATTTTGACTTTAAGAATATTAGTGAATGAATACAATTAACTTTGGCAGCGTAACAAATTTATCCTGTTTTGCTGCGCGAGCCTATAAAGTAGGTATCAATCGTTCTGATTTTTCCAAAGCGTTTAAGATAAATAAACTGCCAAATAAACTGCGAAAAGCTTTGATCTGCTAGGGAATCGTAAATTATTTCATTGACGTTCACACATTCAGGAATATGCCAATTGTATAACTACAACTAAGCGAAAAACTAAAATCGACGACGAGTAATTGTTATATATATATATGTACTTATTTGAATATAAATTAATTAGTAACTAATGTAATATTTTGATTTGTCTTGCAAAATTTGTTAAGAGATTATGCCGATGCCCACGATTTTGTTCCCATGAATTTAGGCTTCTTGGAAAGAATTTGTACCGTAATTATTTTTTTCTCACTGGATAAAGTGTCAAAGATTCAGTCCGTTCAAATACCAGTTTATTTGCGCGCTCTCTGCGCGACCCGCCACGCCTAGATCCTAGATAAATTTTGGCCTATAAGCTAGGTATGTTATTGACAAAATATAAACGGTTAAACTTACAAAACTACTTGTATGTTTCCTGTTAGTTATTTCTCTTTCATCCTATACATATACTACATTAGTACCTACAAGATCATAATAACAACTAATAAGAAAGAACCTTCTCAAATCCGCATTGTGCTGTCAAAATTTGTAAGAAATTCATTAGTAAAAAACTATTTAGCATGTTGTTGTGACGCTCAGCCTTTGTCTCAGTGGGGCGGCTGGCGTGACCGCATCTTTGACCTCCTTAGCTAGTCGTGGCTATGTAATTGAATTATTACTACTTACAACATATACCTGTATGGCTTACATTGCCTACTAGTACCATTTTACAAAACACAGAAGAGAGAGGATGTTTTCTTAATAAGACAAAATAAATTAAGAAAAACTAACTTTATCATGTCCTTGTGTCGCTTTTTTTTTTTTTTTTTTTATTGTAGGGACTTTGTCGCTGAGCGACCACATCGTCCCGTAAAGGAATAACAAAAATAACATTTACAACACATAATTATGACTACCTATTTTCTAAGGCCCAAAACAACTAACTTATACAGCACCTTGGCCTCATCCGACATAGGAGAGGACAAAATGCTGTTAAGCAAACCTATCTGCATTGTCTTTGCCATCATTAGACTCCTGTAAGAGTCCGTCCGGACACACTCCGTCAAAATGTGTTGGACATCTTCAACTCTGCGGCAGTCATCGCAGTCAGGAGAAGGAACTTTTTTCATAAGAAAAGCGAATTTATTTGACGGGATGTGTCCGGATCGTAATCTTAATATTGTCACCAGATACTGTCTACTACACATTGTCTGATCAATCCATGGAAATCCCGATATTTGTGGCTGAATAGTTCGATACCAGATGCCTTTTTCCAGTGAACGTCTATCAAAATATTCCTGCCAGGATACACGACATTGTTCTCTAATTAATTTGTAATGTTCTGAAAAAACCGGTACTACCGCCAAGGGGACTCCGTTTTCCGTGGCTTGTTTGGCTAGTAAGTCTACTTCATCATTTTCTTTCAGATTAATATGGGATGGAATCCATTGAAGTATTATTTTTTTATTATTCGATAGCAAATTTAAAATCGATTTTATTATTCGATAGGCAATCGGTAGTCCTCTCACATGAGAGGAACAACGAACCAAGTGTTGCAGAGCACTTTTACAATCTGTGAGGATAACAAATTGATCGTGATTTATCGAAGCAATGTACGACAGAGCTTCTTCAATTGCAATAAGTTCTAAGTGCATAATAGAAATATGAGTTTCGATTTTAAATTTCATGCTACATCCCAAGCTAGAATCCAAAAACGCTGAACCTGCCCCCTTATCGTCTTTGGATCCATCAGTGAAAATTTTATGCCAACCATCATAATTGTCTTTTATAAATTTAATACAAATAGATTTTAAATGAATAATACGATACGTTCGTTTAGCTTGGGAGATATTGGGGATAGACTCACGTATTACGTTTTGTAGTGGAATATTACTAACCCAAGTGTCCAATGAATACATATCGAGTGTAATGCTGTTATAGACAGGAACTGAATTTAATGTGTTTAGCGAGCTAACAAGCAACGGACTTTTTTTATTATACCAATAACGAACATGACTAAGAGATGCCAACATTTGTATTAGGTTGGTGGTCTTAGCTTTAGCAAAAGATTTAGATTTTAAGAAAAACTTTTCGGCCAGATATCGTCTACGAAATTGAAGTGGTGTGAGGCACAATTCATTCTCCATCACATGAATAGGAGTGCTCCGTATAAAGCCACCAATTACTCTTAAAGCTAAATTTTGGATCTTGTCCAACTTTACTAAATTTGATAGACTGGCATTATCATACTTGTGTCGCTTATTTGCGGGGTAACGAGAGCGGGGCACACTTATTGGTTCCGTCTGTTTCACTAAACCCACTCGTTTCGTTTCTGTACTTCGTGATTCGGTGCAAATATTTCTTTAGAATGTAACTAACTACTTACCTAATTAGTTTAGTGCAAGTGCGATTGCTAAGCTAGATGTTGATTCGAATCTCAAGTGGCTTAAAACCCAGAATTAGCTCGGAGTCTTGATTTGTGCCCTTTGCTTGTGTTATAAAAATTGTAAATTTTGAAAAGAGTAACTACCGAGTTTCTTGCCGTGTTCTTCTCGGTGGCATCAACATTGTAGTGCACCGGCACATTCATTAAGTCTACTTATCCAAATAGTTACCATATAATGAAATAAATGAATCTAAAACTTCGTCTAATGCGGCAATAGGCTCACAACCAATTAGGTACAAGGCTCATCTTTGGTCGTTACGGTCGGCGACTGCTAATCTAGAGGTCCTGGGTTCAATCCCCGGATCGGGCAACAACTATTACGATTTTCTAACACGAAATGCAGCAGCTCGGAATCTGAATTTGTGCCCGGTGTATGGCAATATTCTGACCACATAATAATATTACATGATAGTTACCTAAACATAACTGATTGAAATGTGTGTATACCCCTGCCTACCGTTTCGGGGACACTCAGGCGTGATGTTATATTATGTTAGTAATGACAAATAGATTTATTGTAAAAGATACATTTCACAACTTGTGTTGTGCAGTTAGTACATGGCGTTAGTTCTGTGTTTATCAGCGTACCGGAAGGCTGCCGTATGCACTCGTCGCTTTATCACAACCACATTGTCATGTCTATGTGATGTGTGATGCTTGATGTTATACACATAGTAATACATACACCAAGCACGCTTCCACGTCCTTGATGTCAGGACTTGTTCTCGCTTGCTCGATACTGGGCAATTCTGGCCCTTAGTAACAACATCGTTCAAAAACCCTAAAAAAACACGCTTTTGTGGATAACTGAATAATTTTTTTTTTTTAAATTGCATTGTCATCGGTCCTTGATAAGCGTGCAAAATTTCAAATTAATCCGACGTTTAATGCCCGCCCGGTTTCTGAGGTCCATTTGACGGCAGTTTATCTATTCATTAGCGCCATCGGTTCGATAACTTTTCAAATTGTGTTTCTGAACAACCCAATGTAAGATAAACTCCGTTTATACTTAGATTAACTTAACTGACGAAATATGGCCGTTTATCGGTTCGTTAACCTTATTTGACGTTTCTATGACAAATTACAAAAACTTTTAAGGTATTATTGCCTAAAGTGGGCGAAAATCACGTTCAAAGATTCTGTTACATACATACATAATACCAAGCAACCAACCAACCAAGCTAATCTATATAATAAAAATGAATCGTAAAATGTGTTGGTAAGCGCATAACTCAACAACGCCTGGACCAATTTGGCCAATTCTTTTTTTAAATGTTCGTTGAAGTTCAAGGATGGTTTTTACGGCGAGAAAAATTTGAAAATTCATCCCCTAAGGGGGTAAAACGGGGGTGCAAAGTTAGTATGAAGCTTTGCCGTTTTTGAAGTTAGTGAATGTGTAACGCGAGCGAAGCTGCGGGCGTCCACTAGTAAAATAATAAAAATCACCGATTCTTCATTGTTGCATGAATTGCGTCATTCCTTAAATTAGACCTTTGATAGAAAAGTAGTGAATTGCGTCATTTCTTAAATCAGACCTTTGATAGAAAAGTAGGATAATATTAAATTTGTTTATGATCTAATCAATATCAATTTCAAACCCTAATGCAGATAACATTAGTGCTTAGAACCGGGACTGGAGGATTCTAGTCCTGGTTTCTCTCTCTATTACTAAGGCTCCGCTGTCTGTCTGTCCGTTTGTTCGTCTGTCATCAGGCTGTATCTCATGAACTGTGATACATAGTTAATTGAAATTAGCACAAATGATGTATTTTTTAGAGTGTTAAAATTATTATTTAACAGTATTATAATTAAGTTAAAGTAATTCAAATTGCGTATCGCATCGTCTGATTCTGATTTCGTCAAGCTCGCCCACTATCTATTGTTATGTCATATAACTAATCCAAAGAAAGTGTATTATGCTGTCGCGTTTCTACTAAAATTATTTGTGTAACGCGCGACGAATCACCCCCCAAGGCCCGCCCCTCCCTGACATAAAGCTGTATTTTGTGATTGTTCTATCTAAAGCCCGATTTACATTTCAACAAGTACAGTAGCGAGTTAACTTGCGACATTGGCGAGTTAGTTGTTATTGTAGTTTGAACGGCAAAGCGAGTTAAGTAGTAAGTTGTTGATTAAGTGCGAGTTGAATAGATCGCGATCCTATTTTTGGCGAGTCCAGTGCGAAGTAGACCCTTTCTCGCGTCTCCCGCACCCCGCCAACTTAATTGGCCGACATGTAGACGAGCGAGTTTAGTACAGTCTATAAATCTTCGGAGGTACAACGCGACTAGTCTTCTTCTCGGAACGGCAACTTAGTACTACTTAACTAGCCTACGTTTGAACGCTACTTACAACTTACTACTTGCTACTTAAATGACTAATTTCTTAACTCGCTAGTTACTGTACTTATTGAAATGTAAATCGGGCTTAAAGGACAGCGGGCTTGCCCATATCTCGGCTTAATTAAACAAACGACACGCGCCTTAACGCTGCCAATATAGTGTGGTTCTTCCATCACACCTATCTGTTGTTGTATGTGGTAACATGGGGTATGGGGGGTATGTTTCTTTGTTTTTGTTTTTTTTTACGCATATTTTCCAAACCTAAAATTTCATTCAAAAGAAATTTCAATAAATGATCTTTATATCCCAAATACCCAGAACGAGTGTAAGTCCGAAGGTTTTGTAACAGTCATTAGCCGCATAAATTAAAAAGAGAACGATTGATTTCAAAGCAATGAAAGTCACATAAAATGGTGAAACTTCTAAATTTGCGAATTGGTAACATTACTGTGGTCGTAAACGTTCGACAAGCAACGCTCCGCATTTTATTGTTTACTAGTGGACGCCCGCAGCTTCGCTCGCGTGGAATTAGACATAACAATAGTTTCGTTTATACCTAGTAATATTATATTGCCTATGTCACTCAGTGAAGATGCAGCTTTCTAATGTTGAAATAATTTTTGAAATCGGTCCAGTAGTTTTTGTGTGAAAACATTACAAACAAATGTTTTCTCTTTATAATATTAGTATAGATGGTACGGAACCTTTCTTGCGCGAGTCCCGACTCGCACTTGGCCGGATTGTATGTCTATGTCCGTGCGAGGCGACACGTTACCGCATTGTTGTATGTTAATGAGTAGGTCAGCGACGGCTAAAGAGATCATCTGCCATGTAAGGTTTCTCTCATCCGCAAATAGCTAGAACGACATACAAATGTGTTCGATATTAGGCCTACATGGCAATATTACCCTACAATCGATACTGCGGTATTTATGTTATTCACTAGCGTTGTAAGTATATACCTAAATACCGTGTACACTGGGGGTGGGGAAGCATGGCTAAGTTGTACCACTCCAGACCTGGGGTGACCCACAATGGAGCTGCATATATCGAGTTTTTGTAATGGGTTGTACGAATAGTGTTTACGGTAGGGTCGATAATCATAAAAAAAAATAATAAAAAAAAAAAATAAGTAGTTCATCTCACTTTTAAGAAGAAAATATGCATAGAAACAATAACCCGTTTTTACGCAATTTCAAGGTTTTCAAACTGCCGCATGCCGAGTGCTCTAATAGATTTAAGATACCTAACCTTTTTTTTTTAAATAAAATCTTTATTTTTATTGTTATCAGGATGTTTACAAATTTTGTTGTACAGAGCCAACTAGTAAGCATAAGCATATGCCTGTGTCAGGTGGCCTACTCTTCCATATCTCTTTTATCTCTTTCTCTTTTAACCGTATGTGATCTGTATAGTGTCATTCAAAATTGTCATTGTGATCTCCATGTTGCTTAAATTACGAAGACATTTCGACTAATATAACTAGGAAGCAATGTCTGCATCGGTAGATGATGACGTCACTGTAGATAACACTTAGCTAAGCCAGCCTTGGCACTACGCATGTTAGTAACACTTGGAGACTCGCAGAGAACGGAAGTACTTACATCATAAGCCTACATTTGCTCACTAAACACTTGTTGGGACGATGTTCACGCTTGATGGCTCTTAAAATAAATTACAACGTCGCTTAAAAAAACTAATAAAAACACGCTATTGTAGATAACCGAACTAAAATGCAGATTGTTAAAAACAAAACAAAAATTAACACTTATCAAGGACAATGCATTAAATTAGTGCAAAGTTTCAAATAAATCCGACGTTTTGAAGTGGGCGAAAATCACGTTCAAAGAGTCAGTTACATACATACATACATTTACATAGATACCTACATCCCTACATACATATACATACATACCAAGCTTATAAAAGCGTGTTAAAAAGGGTACAACCACAGAATAGATAAAAGAGGTAATCAGTCGACTACTACTTTATTAAATACGATTCCAAATAATTCCAATCACAGACCACAGTACAAGTATTATCCGCGTACAAGATTCAGTATACCAACAAACAAATAACTTACTCGTACCTGCTTTAAGCCTATATGTACCCAAGAGATCTATAGCTATTAGGTATACCTATTTGAGTCTAGTTCAAAGTCTGTCACAGTTGGCATGGGTGGCAGTGCATGGGTGCATGTTTGGTAACGGCCTTTTATCCATAAATACTGGTTCTTTTTAAAGGTCTATTTCCCTTTAACGTTGAATTATAGAAAACAAACTTCTTTTCTTTACTGTGTTCTCCTGTATTCTTTTTCTGGTGCAATAAATGATATTGTATTGTATTGTATTGTATATATGGCAATGTTTTCAGAATTCAAACTTAGATCTGTTATAATTTTTTTTTACAATAACTATTCGTGTAAATCGATAATCTCCTCATAATTTTAATATTATAAAGATCACCGTTAAACTTAACCGTTAACACTTATACTTTAACACATATACGTTCACATCACACACATTATACGTTAACACTTATAATTGTAAGATAAGGTATTTGTGAATTCTAGGAATAGTTTTAATTACTTTAAGCAATTTTTAAACAAAATTTGACCTAAAAATAATAAATAAATTCATAGGTAATGGCCGTAAATAAAATGTTCAATAAAGCATTGTTTTAATTACAAGTAACAATAACGATGTTTATGTCGCGGTCACGGCTCAATAACCATAGAAATATCGCATTTTATTGCTTATTCATTTCGTTCGCACGGCATATTTGAAAGAATTATGCAACTGACTAACAGAAAGGCCGTAGTATTTGATAATATGAATTTGGACACTTGAGATGGTTGAGAATTCAGATAGCCGTATTCACAATAACTATTCATGATTAATAGTAATTTTTTTAAGTGTAGAAATATTTGATATCTGACTAAGTTTGTACCCAGTTTTAAAATATGTAATATACTGGAGAAGGAATGTGATATTTGGCATAATTAAAATTGTTATAGTATATTATTTTCTGTGTTGTTAAATTTTGTATTTATTGACAAGTGCTGAAACGTAGAATTATTTTTAATGAAGAAAACAATTTTAAAAGTACTAAGTACCATAGAGTAAGTACCAAAACATAGAGTAAGGATAGTGTGTAGTCCGTGGTACTACTATTAATACCTGAATGAAAATGAAAAGACGCTTTTAATTTATTATACAAGCTACACTTGAATCAAAATGCTTGTAGAATTACGATTGAATTTCGACCATTAAATATAATTGTTATAACGTATCTACGCAATGAGGGCGAGATTGAAAATTGCTACATTAATGCGTAATTATAAAGTTAATACATTTTATGTTCTCTAATCAAGCCCTAGATTTCCTTAGCAGGACTAAGTAGAAACAAGTCGTATCTGATAGCCAAAATAGGAACGTACTGTGTCATTTAAATTCGATGCATTCCCAAGATATCCGTATGTTTTACCTTAAATAGCAACATAATCCACACGCCACATAAGCTATACGTAATTAAAGGTAGTTTTAATTTTATGACTGCCTCGTTGCTAACGTTCGCTCGATGCAATGCTAACTAGAGGTCCTGGGTCCCATCCTTTATTCGGTGACAACGTAAGGTGAAATAATGACCATACAGCAAAAGTCCAAATTCAAATTCAAATAATTTATTTCGCTATGAGGTGATTACACACGCTTAACGAAAGTCTAGGTAACTACAAACTACATATAATGCTATTTTAAACTGATTAATATAAAGCAAAGGATTAGGTATTGATCATTGAATGAATAGCTAATCCTACACAGGTGCCTGACCTGCCTTAAGGCTAATTTACAATAATTACCTACCACTAAGTTAAGCTCTAAGTCACGATAGTCTATAATTGGTTGTATTACACACATCAGCTGCCCATCCCTATTATATTTGGCTCTTTTCGACTTTATCACGTGTTTACAGTAGATCAGAACGAAAATTTTATTTTAGAAATTATGAACGTTTGTTCAATTTATCGCGGGCGAAGCTGCGAGCCAAAGCTAGTGTCAAATAATGTAAGGAGAGTGGACCTCACACAAAAGATGACAACGTTGAAATTGTTTGAATTACGACTTCCTACAGTAAACGGGTCAGGGTTCGAAGCGTTTAGGTCATATTCATGTAACAGTCAAGAGAACACTTTATTACTTGTTAAAGTGGAGCTCTATAAAAGTACTCGTAGCACGTTTGAACATTTCACTACGAAAAATGTTTCAGTTTGAATTAACTAGTGCCGCAGCATCATTTCTTTATCCGACTGCGTCACAAGGAGGGTTATGTTTTTCGAGTGTATTTAAGTACTAGTGGACGCCTGCAGCTTCGCTACTGGAATTAGACATAACAATAGTTTCTTTTATACCTTGTAATACTATATTATAGTCTATATCACTCAGTGAAGATGCAGCTTTCTAATGGTGAAAGAATTTTCGAAATCGGTCCAGTAGTTTTTGTGTGAAAACATTACAAACAAATCTTTCCTCTTTATAATATTAGTATAGAAGTATAGATATTTCTTTGGCACGCTCTGTAGCCTAATAGGCTTGATGGATTTTAGCTTTAGAAGTTTCGTTAGATTCGTGGGTGACACTGGGTAGGTATATCAAAGTTAACATTGCTGACACTATCCATAGTGCATATGCATTATGCATACCTATACAAGTAACAGTATAAAAATACAAGTTATTCGCTAGCTAGTAGCTAGGTCCGCTGCTACGAGTTGGTCAATTTGCGAGTCAAAACAGGAAATATATTTCGCCGTATACGAACATCTTCAAGTGTCGAACAAGTAGCGTAATTATGCGTGCCATTGTAGAAAATCTAGAGTTCAGGGCTGGCAGAAACATAAATAATAATATTATAATAATAAGTAAAATTAAGCCAGCATCAGTTAAAGCACATCACCACACCAGGAAATATAAAGCAAGATATTATTGTCAGGTATGTTTTAAGATAGAGAAAACCGGCTCCACCACCCTCCTCTCCCACATAAACTGTGAATTAATTACTTTGTGTGGACAAGCCTTGAAATTAAATTAGACAAAAACACCCATTTGAGTTTGTCCAGTTACTTAAGGATGTTTTGAGTACATTAGTTGCAAAGTACCACTTGTCCTGTTAGGTAAGATTTAGTTTTTAGTTGATGTTATTAATAGGCTAGTTAGTTATTGTTATAAAACAGCCATTGAGTTGGGCTGGCACTGGAGATAGCCAAGGGGGAATTTCCATATGATATTATAGGTTCGTGGGACGTCTAAGGTCGCAGCGAAGATATAGATTCTACCATCTTATACCGTGTATGAGTTTGAAAAATTATATTTTAGTAATATTACGTAAGTAAGTACAAAACGTACTTACTTACGTAATATTAGTAATCCATGAATTAAAGCGTTTTGTTTGAATGGTTTTTTTATTGTTATGCTAAGTAAAACAATCAGTCTGTACTTTATCACTTAGCCACTTTGCTACCTTTGGCTCAGAGATCGATCATACGATGTTTTTGACACGTTGACAACCCTAGTTCTTAATAGGGCAACTTTTTCGTTCCTGTCGACTCACTTTAAACAACAATGTAGTTGAAGGTCTCTTTACTCTGGACCTTGTAGTGGCATTACTACCGAAATGTAGTGAGTAACACGTGAATATGTATTTTATGCATAAGTACCGAGCGGGTGCCTCCATCAGTAGTAGGTTTGGCAGTAAATTTAAGCTGACATAGATAAGTAAGTATAATGCGGGTACTTGTAAAGGTAGTGGCACGGATATCAAATGTTTGCCACTTTTTGGGTAGTACGTATCTAAAGTAACAAGTGAAGTCCAAAACAAAAAAAACTTTATTTCTTTTCTTCTATATCTTTCTTGTGAAGCCAAGAAGTAGTTGGCAGTTATTCTTATAAGCAGCTTAGTGGAGTACACTCGAGGCCTAAGTTGTGGCAAGGCTCATGCTCATCAGTGGGACACTATGGGGTTCGGCTGCAACCCATAGACGTCCCACTGCTGGGCATGGGTCTACCCCACAGACAACTCCGAGAGGTGTAGACCATACTCCACTACGATGCTCCATGGCGTTTTTATTTATAATACACGCTGTTTATACTTTTTACGTAAACTGCGTCATCTTTCGCTTGATATAATTTGCATCTCCTGTCTTAAACAAAGTCCGATTTTTGACAACCTGCATAAATCTGCATAAATGGTAGTAATAGGTACATTCTTACGTTCATCGCTGCATATTTATTAAAGTACTAACTAGTGGAGCTTACTGTAATTTGTTATGTCACTTATTCGTTTGAAACTTTTAATGAGACCGGATACAATTGCGGTTCACACATCAATATAATTGCTGTGTCAAACTGTTTGACGAAGAAATAAAGGCCCCAGTACACTTAGGTAGGTTTAGTACCTACATGTTTGGTCAAGCTTTAGACATTAACATAACATAATATTACATCTGTATTTCCCCGAAGGTAGGAAGAGGTACATCCACTTTTCACCAGTTATGTTTAGTAGGGTGGGTCGAAAAATCGAATTTTTTGCTAACGATATCTAATAGTGCGGAAAACGTGACCCAGGTATGGACAAGTAACACAGTATATTTTTTGTTTTTTTTATATGACTCTATTTACCCGCGCATTGATTTTGAATTTTTGGAAATATTCCTTTAAATTTTTCCAGTTCAGTACATGTTCAAGTCGACTAAAAAAACATTTAACCACATATTTATCTTTTATTATTGATTTTATAACGAAATCGGGTAAGTGCACTCAGTTGCACAAACATAGTTAGTTAGTAGTAGTTAGATAGGTTAGTTTGATTTGTTACTATCACTGTTTTAATTTTGCAAGTGATTCGTCATGGATATCAGCCTTAGAAATGCTAAAAAGTGCTGTATTTTTGGTGCGTTTGAGGAGCTTCATGACAATCAACTACCCACTTACTAAAAGTGTATCACGCCAAGTGTAAAAATTTAATAAAACCTTGGAAGAGACTTTCAGAAGATAAAAAGCAAGAATTCTTCATGAGTGCTGAAAAACTGTTTGATTAGAGTTCATGTATGTGTCAAAACTTTCAACTATGTTGTTGCTCTACAGAAAAGAAGGTCCCAAAAGAGCAACAACCTTTCTTAATTGATCAGAGGACTGATAGGAAAATTATTATGGAAAGAATGGATTTCACGGCAACCCGGAAGAAATCAAAATAACAACAAAGTTTACGCTCCTGTCTGGTTTGAGATATGATATGGTTTAGTTCCAGATATCTTTCAGTCGATCTGAAAAAGGTGCTAGACCTCATTATTAAACGCAATGCTTACTTTGCGCATCCGGAAAATCTGCTGCTAGCCATGATAGCTGATCCACAAAAACATGTGCGAGAACTCGCTGCTAAGCGCATTTTGAAGGCGAGGGAAACGCCTAGTGCTGAAAATGTGCCTCGAGATTTCAGGTACCTGATATTAACCTAGATGCTATAACTTATATAGATCTAATAAACTTGCAACAAGAGTATTTTCAACCCTCAATACTCTATGACTCCGTGATTCAAATGAAACTCTTAATTCTATAGTAGAGTCTGGAGGAAATGAAGATCTTCTTTTCCTGCGACTTCCTGGACGCAGGCTGTGGAGCGGGCAGTAAAGTTACAAAAGCGTCCTTACAGCTTTGTATCAAAAGTTCAAGAGACAAAATTCAGAGTGGGAAACTAATGTCTAAATTTGAAAGTGAGAAGGATTTTAAGGCTCTTTAAATGATTTTTATTCATTATTTTAAGTTATTTTTGTTCTATCTGCTTATTAAAAAATACTTTTTGATCTGTATGTTGTTTTTTACATATTAATATAACTTTCTACTGCGTGAGAGTTATAAAAAAAATATATCTTAACTATGGAGAAAAATTGTGAAAATTTCATATTTTCAAATTAGTTGCGCGGGTAGAAGGAACGACATAATCAACTTCTTTTTTTGAAGGTTTCTAGTCTTTAAGGGTGCGTCACCATTTTATCACTATTAAAATTAAATCCGAGTAAAAAAAATTTTTCTCATACATGAGCGACCCACCCTAATGTTTAGGTCTCTTGTTGGTGGTGAGCTATATAGGCACAAATCCAGACTCCAAAGATACTACCGGGAATTTCAAGTTAGAAAAACCTAATAGTTGTTGCACGGTAGGTAGGTACCTGGTACTAATTACTAGTAATATTTATGCGAAAGTTAGTGCATGTAAATGAATGTGTTTACAATTAAAAAATTTGAATTTTCACTACTCAATACTGCAGAAACTTCCAGAAGTGGTTGTACTAAACGAGGAATTTGGTGTAAGCCATAGTCTAGACAAATGTCTAATAAAACGTTTGCTTTTACCTCAGTACGAATAGAAGACGCGCTACTAAACTAAAGTGCTTTGAAACTTTTAGCAAGGCGATCGGATAAAAAATAGAAGACGCGCTACTAAACTAAAGTGCTGTGAAACATTTAGCAAGGCAATCTGACTAGTGAACAGTCACCCTTACACTGGTCTAACCGACGGAATAACGAGCGGATGTAATGTGATCTCCAGGTCATTTCTCGTCTCAACAGTCGCTTGATCTTATCAATTAGACGACTGAGAACTCTCGATTTTATTGACGATTTGCAATGTGAGTGCTTTCATTATGATATATGACTGATATGGTATTATGTTACTGACGGTACCATCATTGTTACCTATACCTAATGACAAATGTCCTTTCTCAGGCACTACTATCTGTGTACCAAATTTCATTTAAATCGGTTCAGTAGTTTTGGCGTGAAAGCGAGACACACGGACAGAGTTACTTTCACATTTATTATTTAGTATGGAAGTATGGATTAACCTGTTTCTATTTCTGTCAGATATCCTCCACGAATACCTACATTTAATTTACGAATCGAATCTTAAATATTTATTTCAAGTTTCGGTTTCTTGTCACTTGGTGCGTTGACGCTGACGTGTACATTTAAAAGACAAAACTATATATGGAAAATATATTACCAAGCTTGTAATTGCGTGGTGACGTGAGGTGATGCAAAGCCAGTGTATAGGAAGACTTAAGGACTGATGCCTCCTACGGAGTCTCACGACGGCATGCTGTGCCTGTCGAGACACGACAACTGTCCCTGGGACGAGGCCTTGAAGACCGCCGACGTGGGCTGGTCTGGCCTGCAGTACGCCTGCCTCAAGATCCTGCATCTGTACTGCAAGGTGTTTGACAACAATGAGGTCCTCGAGATGGTTATCCGGTAAGTTAAACGCAAGAGTAATTTGACTACTTTTGTTGTCGATAAGATCAATTATATTAAAAAAAGTGTTTTTTTTTCAAAAGCTTTTACTACTTTTGTTTTTATTTTCGTCCATTGTCATCGGAACCAAATAAATGTGTGCCGAATTTCAGCTCGATAGCTTCAGTGGAAGTGGGTGAAATATTGATTGCAAGATTCCAGGACATACATACATAATTCCAGGACATACATATATACATACGAGTGAAGTTAAATAAAAGCTTTTAAAAAAAACAGCACCCGAAGGTCTTCGACAAGGCTTAACGACTGTTTGAAAACAACCGGGACCGACGGCTTTACGTGCCCTCCGAAGCACGGTAGCTTCCATGAAATTTTACCACTAGCGGTCACCCATCCACAAACCATCCACCCATCCACAAATCAGCTTATTGATGTGATTGAAAAAAAAAAAGTGAGGTGGTTTATTTTTTATGCGTATTTATTTATAATACATAATGCTTTTCATGTTTTTATTGAATATATCTCCACCGATCTGCATTGGAGCAGCGTGGTGGAGTATGCTCTAGACCTCCCGCAACAGTGTCTGTGGGGGAGACCCGTGCCCAGCAGTGGGACGTCTATGGATCGCAGCGATGATTGAATATATGGATGCGCGGATAAATGAGGAAAACCCCTCAAACAATCGAGATCTGCTGTGTCCCGTTACTCATCGCCGGAAATAGTACGAAAAACGATTGGGGAACATTAAACTTATTCTGGTGTATTGTAGCTGGTCGTTTCCAATTAGGTACATCGTGAGTAGTATTCATTTTGAATATGAACTTTAGCTGATGAGTTTCTTGGAAACGACCTATGAACAGATGAACACCGGTATTATTGTTTTACGAGAGTATTATTCTAACTAACTAATCTGTTCTAGTTACATGTAGGGTTGTCAACATTTCTTAGACTAAATAGGTATATGTAGTATTTTTCAAAATAAACTATTAAAATATTATAATAGTAGGTACTCTCTTATACCAATATATGTTCAAGTGAACGTATTTCGGCTTTCGTTTTTTTAATGAAGTTACATAAACATTTATTAATCCAAGAACAATTTTTAGCATTAAATTAATTACAACTTAAATGACCTTTAATAATGATTTTTTCTTTGTTTAGTTTTAAACAAAGAAAATTTTAAAAAGAAGTACATAACCAATATATTAGACTAGTGGACGCCCGCAGCTTCGCTCGCGTATAAATTAGACCCATTAACGACGCGTTCGGGTTACTCACTTGACTTCAAAAACGGCAAAGTTTCATACTAACTTTGCACCCCCCCTTTTTATTAATATTTATTTTTTATATACAAACTACTTTGCCAACGTGGTGGACTAAACTAACCCCTTCCATTTCGAAAAGAGAACTCGAGCCCAACAGTGGGATACGGAAAAGGCTGTGGTGGTGGTGGCAGCCTTGTAACTAATACCTACCTGTTAGCTTTGCGGAGTAAATGGCAATGTGGGTTGGGCACCTTTGCATTGTCTAACCATTCAATAAAGATCCATTAGGCGACGCGCAAGCGACGCGAGGCGACAGGAAATTGCTTCCTCTACTATAACTACATTAAATGTAGTTATAACGCGTACTATACGTAAATGCGTTATAAGGTCTGCTAAGCTAGAGGTCCAAGCTGGTCCAAGTGGCAAAAATGCTAGTAGAATAGATTAACAAATGTATGGGATTGACATTCGCTATCGACTAATTAGTCGTGAGCGAATGTCAATCCCATACATTTGTTAATCTATTCTATTTCTATTCTAACTACTAGGGTTTTGCCACTTGTCTAGGCCAATATAACTAATAGTGGACGCCCGCAGCTTCGCTCGCGTAGAATTAGACCCATTAACGACGTCTACCCGTCTAACGACTTCAAAAACGGCAAACTTTCATACTAACTTTGCACCCCCGTTTTACCCCCTTAGGGGGTGAATTTTCAAAAATCCTTTCTTAGTGCTCCCCTACGTTATAAAAGGAACCCCTGTGCAAAATTTCAAGTTTCTAGCCCTTATAGTTTAGGCCCTGCGTTGATATGTCAGTCAGTCAGTCAGTCAGTCAGTCAGTCAGTCAGTCAGTCAGTCACCTTCTCCTTTTATATATATAGATTTCATCATCATCATCACAACCATTTCTTTGTCCCACTGTTGGGCACGGGTCACCTCTCAGAATGGGAGGGATTAGGCCTTAGTCCACCACGCTGGCCAAGTGCTGATTGGACTTCACATGCCTATGTCACTCAGTGAAGATGCAGATGCATTGGGGTTGTTAGTTGATAGCGATAATATCGGCCCGGCCGGGTTTCGAACAAGAATCGAGGTTCGGCAGTCCACGCCACGGAGTCGTCAAATTGTATTTGTATTGTCGTATTAATATTTGTATTGTATTGTCGTATTAATATTTAGAACTCATATTAATACGAGTTACTTATCGTTGCGGTCATTGGCCGGCCACCTTCAATTATTTTAATTCAGATTGAATAATTGTGTACAGTAATTTATAAAATTAGTTATTACGGGTGATATCGAGCATGAACACTCCTGAGACTCATTAAATCATAGTCTATAAATAAACGGCCTGTTTGCAAGGTGAATTTCCCGTTCGGAGCGGGACAAATCTATGGGACCTATGAGTTTGGTGTTCACGTATTTTATAAGTAAATCTATAAAAGGAGAAGCTGGCTGACTGACTGACTGACATATCAACGCAGGGCCTAAACTATAAGGGTTAGAAACTTGAAATTTTGCACAGGGGTTCCTTTTATAACGTAGGGGAGCACTAAGAAAGGATTTTTGAAAATTCACACCCCAAGGGGGTAAAACGGGGGTGCAAAGTTAGTATGAAACTTTGCCGTTTTTGAAGTTAGTGAATGTCTAATTCCACGCGAGCGAAGCTGCGGGCGTCCACTAGTAAGTAAATAAGCCGTCGGTGCCGGTTGTTTTCAATGATGGAAACGGTCGTTAAGCCTTGTCGAAGACCTTCAGGTGGCTTGAGAAAATTCGACACTGGGTTGGCCACTAACCCCTCCACCAATCCGCATTGGAGCAACGTGGTGGAGTATGCTCTAGACCTCGCGCAGCAGTGTCTGGGGGAGACCCGTGCCCAGCAGTGGGACGCCTATGGGTCGCAGCGAGCGAGATACTTACTAGCTATGAGTTAGTTTGAGGCGTCCACTAGAAAAAAAAAGTAGTAAGTTCGTAAAGTAGTAAGAAGATGAACTTACTGTTCATCTTCTTCATCGAACGAACAATGCTTGCACGGTCTGCAGACGTTTGGACATCAAACGGACTTCCCGTTTGATCTCCAGCACGCGCGTGACTTCATTAACGGGCACGTCAAACTGTCAGTAACGCAAAGGCACCGAATTCCGACCGCTTATCGGCGTTTTATGTTTGAATCCCAAAAAGATAACAAAATTCAATTTATGAAGTTTAAAAATTAATACGTTTTTGTGGTCATATATTTTTTTTAACTAAAATATTAAGACAAAGTAGTCTAAGTGGTACATTTTATATCAAAATCTTGACTTTTCAATGCAGATCAAATGAAATACTAAGATCCCCGTTTTCCGACCGCCCAGTGGTGTTTTGCGTGAATCCGACCGCTTAGGCGCCGAATTCCGACCGGTCCGTGACGTTTTGACTAAAATGAACTTAATTGTCTACCAATACGGTGTGAATTTGTTTAAAAATAACAAGATTTTATTGTTGTAATTTGTTTTTTGTTTTAACGTTCTTAGATTACGTTTTTACATTTACATTTTAATTATCCGATAATTATCGGATAACTATCAATGAACATCTTGATAATTTCCAACCCTGGGCAAGGGGATGTTATCTCCCCAAAGCTTTTCACCGCTGCATTGGAAGATGTGTTCAAGCTGATGGAGTGGAAAGGTCACGGCATCAACATCAACGGAGAACGCCTCACACACCTTCAATTTGCCGATGATATATATAGTCATGTTGGTGGAATCGCTGGACGACCTCAACACCATGCTAGGAGACCTGAACAGCGCCTCGCAACGGGTGGGTTTGAAAATGAACATGGACAAAACTAAGATCATGTGCATGTCAAACCTATACCGGTTGTTGTTGACGGCGCTGCTCTCGAAGTTGTTGACGAGTACGTTTACCTGGGACAAGTGGTCCAGTTGAGTAAGTCCAACTTCGAGAAAGAGGTCACTCGCAGAATCCAGCTCGGGTGGGCAGCGTTAGGGAAGCTACGACATATCTTCACATCCAAATTACCACAGTGCCTGAAGACGAGAGTTTTCGAGCAATGTGTGTTCCCAGTGATGACATATGGATCCGAGACGTGGTCCTTTACCGTCGGTCTGATCCGCAAGCTTATAGTCGCTCAACGCGCTGTGGGCAGAGCTATGCTCGGTGTTCTTTACGGGACCGAATTCGCAACGATGAAATCCGTAGACGAACGAAGGTTACCAACATAGCTCGCAGGATCAGCGGACTGAATTGGCAATGGGCAGGCCACGTCGCTCAGCGGACGGATAACCGTTGGGTGAGAAAAGTCCTCGAGTGGAGACCGCGTCTCGGAAAACGAAGTATTGGCCGCCCCCCGAGGTGGACTGACGACCTGAAGAAGATAGCGGGAAACCGTTGGATTCAGAGGGCGCAGGATCGGGAGGAGTGGCGACGATTGAGGGAGGCCTATGTCCGGCAGTGGACCCAAAAAGGCTGATGAATGGATGGTCGCAATCAAGTACATTGAAAACGTGATTGCGACCTGCACGGACGGAAACGGGGAAGAGGCAAATAAAGTGTACCGTATTTCCGACCATTATTAAAGTTTGTCTATTATTCAACTAAAACAATGTATGTGGTTTGTGTTTAGTCAAAAAAATGTCATGTAAACCTTAAAACGCTGAATATCATCAAAGAACACCCCAAAAACTTGATATGTTAAGTAAAATATTTATTTATAACAACACAGATACTTTGTAAAAAATCAAGAAAGTCTAGAAAAATCTTTATGTTTCGAGTCAAATAACATTGAATGTAATGATTTTAGAGTAGGTCGTATACAGGTTCCCTAAAGTATCACAAAATTTACTTAAACAGTCGAACGTAAAAAATAAGTTTTTAGTGAAAACAAAGCTAATAATTAACTTTCAGTGCGAAGTACAAAAATCTTGTTTCCGTCCAACCGGTCGGATTTCGAAACTTACGATTTTTAGAGAGACCTCATTCCGTCCAATCTTAATAACTTGATAAACCTATCAATTTACTAAAATTCGGAGTTTAAACTTTGTAATTATGATCACTGTAAGTGTATTTATACGATAAAAACACAAAATACTTACTGGTAGGCATACTTCCGCAAAAATCGAGATTAGTATGATTCTACACTTTTAACTTTTTTTACATTACGAAACAATCAAAATGCACCCTTTCGCAGTTTTGAACCAACTGACGTTTTGTTTGTTACGATTTTAAAACCGTTTTTTGTCAATTGACGCACGAATATTGAATGAATAAAATGCGTTAAATTTCGTGAGTCTTAGGTGTGAAATTTAAAACTTATAACGACTTTTTCGAAATGGTCGGATAGAGGAGGCCGGTCGGAGACCGGTGCCATTGCGTTATATTTGGTGTATATCCAGATAGCGACCTTCGACTGTCAATTCGGTCGGCGGCGGATCGCGTCGTTGCCTAGGCAGCCAAGAAAATCTCTTTGTGAAGGGTAATAGACAGAACGGTACGGTTTTTAATAATACTTACTATACTCTTATAAGCTGGATATCTACAAAGACACGTCCCATTGTTGGGCAAGGACTCTCCCACAGCCTGTTGAAAGGTATAAATCTAAAACATAGGCTCTCTATTAAACTATTCACATGCATATATTTAATTAAATGCAACGCTTTTATAGCATATTGACTAACCCAGTATCCAATGTTCGCGGGTGGCTTAAGTAACCATTATTTTACAATTAAAAACAACCGCGACTGATTGCTTGACTACTAACGAACGGTAGACGTAACGGTAACGACTAGCGGTCACCCATTCATACCGACCGCGCTCAACGTTGCTTAACTCGGTCGAACGTACAATCGACGCAAGTCGGGAATGCAATCTCGCGAGATTGAGGATCGGACGAGATCTCGCGAGATTATGAAAATCAATCTCGCGAGATCTCGGCAATTTCGAGATCTCGCGAGATTGGTAGTTAAGATTATCAATTTTTGCAAATAATTTCACTAATAAAATAGATATAGAACTCCCGGGACATTGAAAGAAAAAGAACCATAGGTATTTTGAAATCAACATTTATTTTTACGAATTCAAAAAGATTAATTAACAAAAATAATAGAATTTGAGTTGAGATCAATCAAATCAAAGGCTCATTTCGCCAAACTAAAAAGAGAAATAGAATATAAAGTGAAAACCAATTAAAAACAATCAAATTAGGAACATTAGCAACATCTCGCTATACAATTATTTACAAACTGTTTTGGAAGTAGCTTCTTAGAAAGCACAACGTATTTAAGGTATCGTCACCTAACCTACACCTTATTTTGCAGGCTAGATAGCCAGCCGCTGAGAATGCCCTTTCAGATTCCACACTTGTTGGTACTATAGTTGTGAGGCAGTTATCAGCGAACTGCAAAAGTTCTCATTTAGACCCCCCGGACTCGTATAGATTCATTTCCTTCTTCAACAAATAGGACGTTTCATGCTCGAGTTCAATCTCGCTAATCTCGCGAGATCTCGCCCATTTTTAGGCCGAGATTAATCTCGCAGAAAAGGGCCGAGATCTCGCGAGATCGAGATCTCGCGAGAACGAGATTGCATTCCCTAGACGCAAGCCATAGCTGTGAGCGCGTCTGTTAGTTGTTTCTGTTGTTGCATACCACATCAATAATTGTTTACCATTGCCCCACCAATCCCATCCCATGTCGAACAACGCGACATACCGCAGTATTGTTTACCAAACACATTTTCCTCAACACTTCAGCCATTGTTTACCGTGTTTGTTTCTCATAATAACTCATATATTCTCATAAGCATAGTGGTGTTGTTAATTAAACATCTATGAACGTTTTTTAAACACTCTCTGCTCACTAAGGTAAATATTG
Organism: Carterocephalus palaemon; assembly: GCA_944567765.1. NCBI lineage: Eukaryota > Metazoa > Arthropoda > Insecta > Lepidoptera > Hesperiidae > Carterocephalus > Carterocephalus palaemon. The sequence continues at coordinate 2,093,201 of OX155643.1, read as the reverse complement.
TCTGTAATTCATTTGAAGTGTTATTATAATCCTTATGCTGATCGGTCATGTACTTTATTTCTGACGCAAATTTGGTGTATTTGAGTTTTGATTATTGTTGAAATTTAGTTTTTTAATTTATAATATAGACGGAAAAACAGACATACATAGTACTACTGATGGTAAAGTGGTCAACGTCGCCTATGGACACGTGCGACACCAGGGGTATAACAGGTGCTTTGCTTTGCCTGCCTTGAAGGGAGCGTTTCAGTCTTCTTGAAGCACTCAATGTAGCTCGTAGGAAAAACCTTAGTCTTACTTAATTCTGTTTTACAGTATGCTATACAAATCATATTATCATGTAGGTACTTACCGAGCTTACCTAATACCTAATAGATATTATACCCAAACAGTTACCTAACTCTGTTTTACAATGTGCAATATAAATCATATTATAATGTACCGAGCTTACCTAACACCTAATAGTCCGCTATAAAAATCACATCATATACCGAGTTACCCTAATACCTAAGCAAAGTTACCCAATCCCATTCAAATAGATGTATGGGTATTAACCCGTACTATTCGCTGCATACAGTCTGAAATAACCACCAGCACGTGTTCTCGTAACCTTGTCAACCAGGTGCTGTCTATCCTCAGTGCATGCACGCAGAGGTAATGCTGTCACACCGCCTACGGTGAAACGGCAAATAAACTCCAAGCTAAAAAAATGAGAATAAAAATTATTGTTGTCTTGTTATTGCTGATAAATCTGATAATAAATACCTTAAAAAGCAAAATACCGTAAATTGATTTGGACGCTTTAACAAATTTATATCCAAAAGTATTATATTTAAAAATTTAAAACACTTCAAGACACCAGACGTATGTGGTTTTTGCTGTAAAGTATAAGTATTGCTGTGTAACTATATTGAAAAAAAATTCCAGTCAATAATATGTAGTTGTAGCTGAAACATCAGTTTGATGTTGAAATCTGACTCGCCAAGTAAGTAGGTACTTAAAATATTCTTGTGTTGTGGCATCCATATGTTGACTACAATCATCAAGATGGTTTGTATGAATATCAACTCAATTGACTAATTAGTCATAGTTATATGAAGTAAAAAAAATCACTAGATAACTTCAATTGACAAAATTAAATAAACGAAATTTTATTACTTAAAAAAAATCTATATCTCGAGATTTATCGCTTGTCGCTTATCCCATAGCGGGTTGTTCGATAGTTGTATGCACGAGTAAATAGAACAAATAGACTCATTTAGCGACTTCTACGTAAACGTATTTGAAATTAACTAAGCTAATATAGTTAGTATCGTGTTGGAACTTTACCAGGAAGTAAATCTTGTGAAAGTAAATCTATACTATTCGTATTTCTACTTCTCTAATTTGTATATAATGGACACGAGTTTACATGATTTTCTTTCTTTGTTATTTTCTGGTCTGTTATATATAAATATTAATAGTATGTAAACTTGTAAGGGCTTGTATGAGAGAGACTAAAGTTTTTTATCTTACAATTTATCGCGATTGAGTAAGTACGAGGTAAGTTTGCCTGTGGTTTTGCTAATTTACATTAAGGCGCCTAGTGGTGCAAAATGACCTTGAGAATCGGTGCACACATTCTCACAAACGACAACAGCGCCTCTAACGGAAAACCTCAGAACTACCTTACAGAGCATACAATGACATGTCATGAGGTACTGTATTAATCGCCTGTATAACCCGCGCAGATAGAGAATAGATCTGAAAATGGCACTTAAAATACAAGCACAACACACAACACAAGCAAGGGTACTTAAAACACTGGATTGTAAAATTTGCCTTTATTAATTGTGACATTTCAGAATCAGATTATAAAAATAAAGAACAATAGGATGGGAATGGTATCAAAGGTTTTATAAACCGCTTGGTCCAGCAGTGTCCTGGTCATCTGTACCCATTACTGGTTCAATTCCCTCCATGAATTGGTTAAAATCTTCCATGGACTGGTCAATTGTAAAATTTGCCTTTATTAATTGTGACATTTCAGAATCAGATTATAAAAATAAAGAACAATAGGATGGGAATGGTATCAAAGGTTTTATAAACCGCTTGGTCCAGCAGTGTCCTGGTCATCTGTAGTATCTGTACCCATTACTGGTTCAATTCCCTCCATGAATTGGTTAAAATCTTCCATGGACTGGTCACTTTCACAGTCCTGGTCTTCAGAGTCGTCACTTTCATCTTCGGTGTTGCTGTTCAATTACATCACAAAATGTCAACGTTCGTAACAAAAACTTAACGAAAATAAATAACAATCAAATGTAACGCAAACAAAAACAACAATATCAACGAAAACAACAATTACTCGGAGTGCGTCAAGTAGCTTAGAAAGCGAATCCCGACTGATTATTTGTTTGCAGCTCGTAATTCACTGTGTGAGTATAGACAGCGATAGAGAGTGAGCGAGAACGCATGCGAGAGGACGCCATTTTCAAATCTATTCTCTATCTGCGCGGCTTATACGGGGAAGTGTTTCAGTAGATGGCGTTTATTTTAAGTAATAATTGACCTAACAAAAAATTTATAGGAAGGTACGACAACGTAATGAAATTAGATTTATGCAATTTTTTTAGTTACTTAAAATAATAACAAAAAAAAAGTCATAAAAAAATAAAGAAAAAATTGAAAAAGAAAGGAAGTGTAACTGGAATTTGAACCCGAGTCTCTAGAGCGAGATTCTTACTCACTGCTAATGTCTATAATTTCCCCGTTATTGATATTATCTTTGGATTCTCTTTTCCTGTAATAAATACATATTATGACATATATAAATATTATTAGCTTTTTATTTCATTTGCATAAAATAATAACAAAAAAAAAGTCATAAAAAATAAAGAAAAAATTGAAAAAGATAGGAAGTGTAACTGGGATTTGAACCCGAGTCTCTGGAGCGAGATTCTTACTCGCCGCAAACTCCAATTACGCCATTTACAGCTATACGATTAGGGTTGAAAAACTGTGTACGTATCTATCTTTTTGTACTCTGCAGGATTGCAGAGAACAATGAAAATTAATAAATGTTTGACAAAATTTAAATCTTTACGTCATTCATGTGTGTGACGTTTGCTTTATATGAACACTTTTGATTTATTTCCCATGTTTATTTACAAAATAGGAGTCCGTTTACGCCCTTCTAACTTAAAAAAATACTTATAACGTTAAATTATTTATATAAATTAACCTAATGTAATAACCAATCAATAAAAGTAATGAAATAACGTTGGAATCTTGCAGAAATTTTGCGGCAGAAAGCGCGACACGCCCGTCTAGCAAGAGGCCTCAGCCGCGACTGTCGGTACACGGCGTTTACACACACATGCTCGCGAGTTATGTTCAAAAACTCTGCGCAAATGAGAACAAGGGTTTTTTGGAAATTCTACGAAATGGATTTAAAAAGTGGTATAACTGATATATTGTATTTATTGTGATGAAAAATATATGTTAAATTGAAAAAAAAAACACGTATTTTAGAAGGGATTTGATTGTTTAGAAGATTATTTTAGAGGTATCTTCGTGATTTTTTTCTATCGAGTCAACATTAATGTATTATGTTTTGAAGGCCGTAGCAATCTAACATATATCCCCAAGAATACCATATATTTTTTTTATTTGATTCTCTGCAATGGTTCGTGTGATATCTTGTTTATAAAACTCGCGTTTAGCCTCTGTAGTCCTCTTAATATGTATATCATTTTAAGGCGCGTCTTGAAAAATAATTCGAATGCCAGCTTCCCGTAGTAATATCATTTCTTGGGGGATGTGTTAAAAGTACATAGTTAATAATATCACGGACTACACACTATTACTCTATGATAATATCTAAAGAAAAAGAGTTTCATGTGTTTAGTTCTTAACCGGTCATAAGTTTCAGAACGAAACAAGTTCTTATAGATCTGTGACCCTTAATCAGATCTGTTTCTATTCTAACACGTCTGTCTCTGCTTGTCTATGCCCTATTGCAAAACGCGTCACGAATGATCAGGTGCCTGTCTAGTAAGCAACGAAATCAATAAGTACCAGGCTAACATACAAGCCGCGATATCTGTCATTGCCCAATGGATTGTATGCTCGTGGCTCGTTCCGCGGCTAGGGTTACCGGACATACCGCTTACTGTGGCTGTTTGACCGCGATCTTGTCCTAGATACATACAATTTGTTGACTTAACACTCTCCTGGTGTAATTGATCACGAATCTCGATATGGGGTTCTTCAATGAAGTCTTCCAAGCGGCACGCACCAATGCCTTATAAAGTTATGTGCGATTTAAGATAATAAATTTCACCTGCTGAAACAAAGAAGGAAAATATCGTGAGGAAACTTTCATGTCCATAACATTTATTTATATATATTACCTACATGCTTAAACAAACATAACAGCTTTTACCTAATTCGTTTGTCAAGCTTATCTATATTCACCTGCCGTCCTGTAAAGTTCGGCAAAAATATTCTTGAGGCAATATCTTCCAATTCCGAGAGGAACCGAAGTCTAACCAAACAGTGGGACATAGACCTGGTTGGGCTGGATAGCGCATTGTATCTTCAAGCTAAATGAGCATTCATCCTACAAGTTACTTCAGGTGCTTCAGGTTTACTCGTACTTGTTCAGAGATACCCAGGTTTACCTGTTCAGAGATACTTCGGCAGGTGCATCGATCTCACTGGACGTGTGTACATCAATCGCTTGCGTCGTATTTGACATTCTATCACGACCCCCTCTCTTTAAGCGACTTGTTTATACATACATCATTCTTCTTTCTGCCGTATTCGGTCACAATGAATAGGCATACTTTGACCAATACAGTGCTTAATATAGTTTGGCCGTATGTACCGACTGGCATATAAACGCTTTAATACTCTGTAGCTTGACGGTTATTTATAGAGTCAGGCTGTGATGATAACATTCGGTCACTAAACAACTAAACAACATTGTTGTAGAGGTTTGGTTGTATACGTAATTACTTCTGCTTCAGATTCATTTAGTTTCATTTCTATACAAGTAGGGTATATCTATATGATACCATGCTATAATTATTGCATATTAAAAAAATTAAAAAAAAAAAGGTTTTTATAACTTTTTATTTTATTTTCGTGCATTGTCATCGGAACCAAATATGTGTGCCAAATTTCAGCTCGATAGCTTCAGTGGAAGTGGGTGAAATATTGATTGCAAGATTCCAGGACATACATACAATGACATACATACCTACTTACATACATACGAGTGAAGTTAAATAAAAGCTTTTAAAAATGTGGAAGATTCTGCTATTTTGTTACCTTGAGATTCTTCACGCACCTGGCATTAATTAGTGGAACCTAGGAAAATTGTCCGGAAAATAAAATAGTCCTGATAGTTTGGCAAACGGCTGCTCCCGATAATATCTGTTCTGCCATTATAAATACCCTGTCCTTTCGTCACTCAGTGCCGCAGCCGTGGAGAAGCTATTTTGGACATACGTGTCTTGGAATTTGGAATTAGCATCACCTAAATAACTTAGAGTCGACACGGTCGATTATTTTTGTTTGTAAATACTGTCAGATTTATTTAGTGTAGCGTCTACGGTTCTACGCTAGATAAACACTCTATATACGATCCTAGATAGCTTTGCAACCTAGATAGCTTTAGATCCTAGATCCTAGATAGCTTTATCTACGTCAAAGAATTATTATAAAGTCATAAGCCATCATCAAAGAGCTATGTTAGCCTAGTATATTAGACTGTTGATGTACTTACTAATACCATAGAGTAAAGATCAAAGTGTAGTCCTTGCTAATACCTACTAAAAGAACTCAAATCAGCTCAGGCAAAATGAAAAGCCATAAAAAGTGGATAAGTATTGGCAAGGTATTGGCAGACTAGAAACGTATTTATTTTTAGAACGTTATGGTACTTACGTTTTTACACGATGCCTTGCCCATACCATTCTAATGAATGTTACTGACGCTGTTTCAAGATAAAAGTCGTTGAGACGTAATTGGTCCGAATTTTCCGTCAAGTGATCTAACTTGACACGAATAATTTGACTTCTAATGTTTTTTTAACTAATGCAATTATCAATTTGCAGACAGAATAGAAAATTGTTAATAAATGTATTACTATAAACAAATACCTGTAATTGTCTTTACCTAAGCCGTGCGCACACTGGCGAATAAACAAACACAAAAGATGCACTGATCACAGGGTGGCCAACTAAAACATCATAAATCTATTCTTAATTTACAATCGTCATTTATTGCAAGCTCGTTCACGGTGGGAGACGTAAATCTTAGATATTATTTTATTTATTGCCCGCTGATTCCGTGACAGATTAATTTTCGCTAGCAGGCTACTTTCGGACGCGCCAGTGTGTGCGTGGCTTTATGCCGTAGTGGATGTGTGGATGTTTTATGTTATTTATTCACCTACATAAAACAGATTACCCTGAGTGTTAGAGACTGACTGGTGTTGCAATCTACGGAAACAATTTGGTTCATCATTGATAAATTTACAACTTATATCAATGTGTTTAATATATTATTTTACTATCTAACTTTTTAGCTGTAATGCAAATTGACACACCTAATTTATCTAGAGACGTCAGCTGGACAAATTCACATTTCTTTGAGCCGTTCGTAATTAAAACTATCACCTACCCTTCATCATCTATACTTAGTAAAACTTACATATACGAGTACATTACATACATACGTAGGTACTTACGTTTGTAAAGTCGGGGTCAATTTTTAAATATAACTCGCATACTTACGAAAATCACCAATGCGGCTACGAAATTCATGTTGTCTATATTATTATTTATTATAATGTATATTTATTATATATTAACATTTTATCTTATTATTATGCACATTAAAAATTACTCGCGTAAGTTGTTGCATGCGTACTCGCTTGACAATGTGTACCAACAATGTTCCTGAAATACCGGGCAGCCATCAAAATTAATTTTATGAAAATGTCGCAAGCCAATAAACCGAGCTAAATTGTTGTAGAGCTGCAAAGCTATATCGATGTTGTGAAAAAAACGGGGTTTCCATTTTTGTAGAAATAACATTAATTTTACATAGCTAGGTTACCTTTGTTATTCGCTTAAATTTAATGTTAACTAATTTCTTAATTTCCTGTGGCTGAATCTAGATGATGAAGATTGATCTCGCAGATATTTTTAAATACATAAATTGATAATAATAAAATCCAGACCCAGAACAAACAAGTGTTCGTCACACGAATGTTTGTCCTGAGTGGGATTCGAAGCAATTCGAACCCACGACCCCTGGCGCAACAGACAGGGTCACTACCGATTGCGCCAACGGGTCTGGCAAAGTAGTAATTTATCGATGTTGCAACGGGCGTCACTAGAAGCCGTACGCCGGAACGTATTCGAGAACAAAACGTTAAACGCATATAAAGCTAAACTGGGTAATTAGGTTCGTCACGAGACGCGTCCTGGCACCAGCTATTTTAGTAACCAAGGGCGGAGAAGGGATTGACCAGACGACACTCGAACACTCGTGTTAGACATAAGGCTGGTTAGTAAAATCAAAGATAAGTATTTAATTTAAAAAATCGAATGCTGTTTACTTTACAGCTGTTGCCCGTAGACGTAGACGAACGAAGGTTACCGACAGCTCGTAGGATAAGCGAACTGAAGTGGCAATGGCCAAGTCGCTCGAAGGACTGATAACCGTTGGGTAAGAAAAGTCCTCGATTGGAGACCGCGTCTCGGAAAACGAAGTATTGGCCGCCCCCCGACGAGGTGGACTGACGACCTGAAGAAGACAGCGGGAAACCGTTGGATTCACAGGGCGCAGGATCGGGAGTAGTGGCGACGATTGAGGGAGGCCTATGTCCAGCAGCGGACCCAAAAAGGCTGATGGATGGATGATGATGTTTGAGTTGAACCGATGAGCAGAACCAATGTTAAATGTCAACCAAAGGTGCCATGGGTGTTCTTTACAATTTTTTCTCTTAGATATTATATGTTTTCTATATAGTCAGGATTACACAGGATAAAGAGAAGTCCGCATACGCATAATGCATGGAGTCAACGAACTCGCGAGATTGTCGCGGCGTTTGCGCTTGCGCATACCAATTAAGCGCATCAGAATGCTGTGGGAACTGCGCGCCTTATGCGGCAATATCATCTATGCTCTGTAATCGTGTCGAATAATTTTCTATAAGGCATTACTAACTACCCGCAAAAATTCTTAATACGTGAGACAGCTTAGTTAGAGGTTCTCAAAAGTATTTTTATTTTATTCAAGGTCAGAGGTTCAAGGTTAGGGGTTTCTAGCGAGTCCGGAGCTCCTAGTCACACACCATCAGTACTATTTTTATCGCCGTCCAGTGTCTTCAGTAGTTCATGGAGCGCTGACGTCACCTTAATAAGCGAAAGTGCCTTATCGCAACCTTAGCCTTGCCTGAGCTTTATCTCAAAGGCAATTCGATGCTCTCCAGTAAGTAAGTAAGTAAGTAAGTAAGTAAGTAAGTAAGTAAGTAAGTAAGTAAGTAAGTAAGTAAGTAAGAAAGTACGGCTGAACCTGCCTGAACGTGGCAAAGACGTCATTGAGAAATGAATAGAAATTAATAGATTTTTATTTCGAACTAGCTTCCCCCGCGCCTACGTCAAATCGTTTTTTAATCAGAATTAACTGTCAAGGGATGGTTTAAAATATATAAAAGTGTAGTAGAAGCCTAAATCTTGCTTCACCCACACATAATCTTAGATAGCCATCAATCGATTAAATAATTATCAATCGGTTTGAGATGAGAGATAGATGAGATATATTTACATAATAACTTATGACTAGAAAACATGTTTACCTTGGTTAACAATTTAGAAATCACAAAACTAAGCAATTTTTTTTATCCTTATTGCGTCACACCCTGCTCTAAAAAGGACGTCACTCAGCATGATAAGGCGTTTAAACCGTAGCGCTAATTTTCAGTGTCAGTTACAGTTTCATTTTCATGTTTGGTGTTATTCGGACGGTGTGAAAACTACTTAATTAGGTTTATTACATTTAAAAACGTAACAATTAAGATTAAATATAATTGTAAATACTCTATATTATATTAATATGATTGCTATTTAGTTCAGATACATCATTTTCTTTGATGTACCTATGTGCATGTTTTCTTATGTGGGAGGTGCAATATGCATTATGGTAACACTACCATGCGCCTTGTTCGCGGGTTGCTGTAAAGTAGATTAGACTAGTAGTGCGCATAGCCCCATGGTTAGCGTCGATCGTATGTGATCGACATCGATAAGCAACGAAGGGCGCGGTCGGTTTGTGGATGGGTGACCGCTAGTCGCTTTCATGGGCGATACCGTCCTTCGGAGGGCACGTTAATCAGTCGGTCCCGGTTGTTTTCTATGGTTAAAACAATCGTAAAGCCTTGTCGAAGACCTTCGGGTGGCGTGAGAACATTCGACACTGGGTTGTCACAACAATCCGCATTGGAGCAGCGTGGTGGAGTATGCTCTTGACCTCCTGCAGCTGAGTCTGTGGGGAAGATTCGTGCCCAACAGTGGGACGTCTAGTTGTAGTTGTAGCTAGGAGAAGTAACTCCTAAGAAACGTTTTATGCCATCGCATCTGGCTGGCACTAACCTACGATCCTTTTAGTTTCATTGCTTCTGTTATTGATTGCATAACCCGACCGACGCTTCCGTACTCCCGAAATAATTGAGGAACATTCACTTCTGGTTAGTGTTGTGATTTTGCGTCATCTTATTATGCTTTTAGGGTGACCATGCAATTTTTACTGTATTTTCTTAACACGAGCGAGTGTCTGTTTTCTGAAGTTCGCAGGTCAGTTTTCTTTATTACAATGCTCTTTAATGTGAGCTTTTTGACGCAAACCAAGAATTCAGGTGCATGATGAGGTATTGGGGCACTTAAAAAAACTAAACTAAGACAAAATTAAATTGAAACAGTAACTAATCTATAGATATACAGTAACTAAACTATGAATCAAATTGATTTTGTTGTAAGTAATGTAATTTACGAGCGCTTTCAGCTGCGAAACTGGCATAGGTCCTCCTTCTGATGTGTTCCGCTCGAGACTGAAGGCATAGGGGAGGCAAGGATGCCGTGGAATGGAATACACGAGATTTAAAATACATTTTCAAGATTTAAAAAAAAAAGGGATCCGCAATCTCCAGCCTTCTCAGTTGCGTTTGATACCTAAATTCTACAGTAGCTATCCAGTGTTCTTAGTGTGGTCAACTCTAGACCATTCTCAGTTGCGTTTGATACCTACAGTAGCTATTCAGTATTCTTAGTACCAGATAGGATTAAATGATCACTGAAAAATACTTGTGCCGACTTCAATACAATGTGATAACAGAAATGGAATAGTCCAAAAATATTGGTGTGCCGAGAGTTAGTGAGAAGTAGTGAGTCAGTCAGTGTGACGTATGAGCCGACGAGCAAAGCGATGAACGTGTGGCTAATATCGCGGATTTACGACCAGCTCATTTTAAATGTAAATTAGGTTTAGTCAGTATTTTTATTAATTACTAGTGGACGCCCGCAGCTTCGCTCGCGTCGGACTAGACATACATAAGTAATAGATTCTTCTTAACGCGTTAACTTTAGCTCAACAAATTTGTAATGAATCCCTATATCTTATCTGTGATTCTACTGAAATGGATACAATTTAATTAAATCAGAATATTTGCATATCAAAAGCAAGAGGACACGTCACTGTCTTGAGCTCGTCAATGTTCAATACAGCTTTGTTTGTTTGCACGAATCACGAGCCCCATTGTGCTGTCATGTTGGGATCAGTATTGTTGTGTATACTGATTATTCTGTACGGTGACATAAACAAGACTTGAGATTGTTTTTACTAAACTTTTTTTTCCGATTCACTCGTCTTTTCACGGACCTAAACATAAGTAGCTGTAATACACACATGCACCTATCCCTTCGGGAATATACAGGCGTAATTTAATGTTTTTATGAGTAGGGATAGGGACACTTGTTCTATAATTACCTCGACGCACTCGAGCTAAACAAAACAAAGGCGCTTACTTGTGCGAGTGTTAATTGCCATCCGTCTCATCCAGAAATGATTATTCAGGACACGATTCCATACATGGGACAGCGCTGTCGCGGCTCTGGCGATATTTTTAGAAGCACGCAAGATGGATAATGAAATTAGTTGCATATCTATACTAATATTATAAAGCTGAAGAGTTTGTTTGTTTGTTTGTTTGAACGCGCTAATCTCAGGAACTACTGGTTCGAATTGAAAAATTCTTTTTGTGTTGAATAGACCATTTATCGAGGAAGGCTTTAGGCTATATAACATCACGCTGCAACTATTAGGAGCGAAGAAATAATGGAAAATGTGAAAAAAACGGGGAAAATTATTCTTCCTTGAGGGCTTCCGTTGCGTGCGCTGCGAAAACGGTTCAAGATACCAAAAATATATGTATGAAAGAATTATTCCTGATGAAATTATCTATATGGCAAAACAACGTTTGCTGGGTCAGCTAGTGTATTTATATGTCGCGTCCAAGTGGTCAGAATTTTTTGTATTATTGTTTTAAAAATTCTTAATTATTAATGTGTTGCATGACGTCACGTTCACCTGTAATTGCAGGCACACGATTTTATGATGTTTATATTTAATTTTAGAAATATTATGTGTATTCTGTGTTGGACCTTGATCAAATAAATAAATAAATAAAGAACAGCCTCAGGAAACTTTTCCGATTTTTTAACACGACATCACAAAAAATTTTCACACTTACTTCTATTGACAATAAATACTATTGACAATTACTAACCATGCGGTAATGTAAGTAAGAAACGGTTAGATTTACCCGCCGTACGTAAAATTACGGAATTAAAATTGTTAGACAACAATACATACAGAAAAATAACAAATGTATCTCTGTGAGTACAGAAAGTATAGAATTCTCATTGTAAAGGATACTACGTCGTGATAGACATTGAATTTGAAGTGAAGATCACTTCAAATTCAATGTCTATCAGTCCAGTGAGGGGTAATATCGGCCACGATCCGAAACACACGTTATAAATAGAAAATGTGCATAACCAGTTCATGTGATTTGCATGCACGAGGGGCTTCTCGTGCATGTGACTGCGAACTGATGTAATTGTACATGAATTCTATGTATGTTAATATGTAATCCATACTAATATTATAAATGCGAAAGTAACTCTATCTGTCTGTCTGTCTCGCTATCACGCGAAAACGAATGAACCGATTTAAATGAAATTTGGTACACAGATAGTCTAGCTAGAGCCTGAGAAAGGGCATAGGACTACTTTTTAATTGGAAAAAGTGTTGTAAAGGGTTGAAAAGGGGGATGAAAGGTTGTATGAAAGTATTGTCATTTTCAGAACTAGAAGCATAAAATTTATATTTTAGCCTGTTGATTAGATATAAATAATATGGCATTCGTAATTTGTAAAAATGGGGATAACACATTTACGGATTCATTACAAATTTGTGGAGCAAAAGTTAACGCTTCAAGAAATGTTTAATTCCACGCGAGTGAACTACTAGTTTAAATATAAAAATATAACTAAAGTGTAAGGATATTAATCGACGTTTGATAATAGGTGGTATTTAAGTTTCTTTTTGAAGATAGGAAAAGATGGTTTTTCCCGGATAGTTGGGGGCAACTTGTTCCATAGTCGAGGTGCACGAGCCTTAAAAGAGTTGGTGAAAAAATTCGAATGTCATATTATCTATGTATGTATTTGTATTATAAGCAAAATAAATTTATTTCTACATTCTATTCTATTCGATTCAATTGTATTCTAAAAAAAACTGTTTGTTGTTTACAGAAAGACGTGCAAGTCGTGCGGCTGCGACCGGCTGCAGCACTCCGTGTACCACGAGGAGCTGGGCTCCGTGCGCGACCGGCTGGGGCTGCGCGAGTCGCGCGGCGCGCACCTCGCCTACGACAACAGCCCGCCCGGCCTCACCGCCAAACAGGTGCGCGACTCACTGGCCCGGGTTCGATGCCCGGCAGCACTGTGTAGATCTAAAAGCTGCTGACGTTCCACTGCTAGACACCGGTCTCCCCACAGACGAGGCTGCGGGAGGACAAGAGCATACTCCAACACGCTGCTCCAATGCGGATTGGTGGAGGTGTTAGTGGTTGGCCACTGTCGCACACAAGTGTCGAATGTTATCAAGCCACAGTCTTCGACAAGGCTTAACAATAACCGGGACTTACGGCTTAACGTGCCCTCCGAAGCACGGTAGCGCCCATACAGGTACGTTTTCCCAGTAGCGGTCACCCATCCACAAACCGACCGCGCCCGTCGTTGCTTAATCGACGCGAGCCATGGGCTATGGCAGCACTGTGCACCTACAGGAGTTTTGTGTTTTAATTTCGAAATTCAAAGTTCGAATGTCGTCGTAGATATGTTATATTTGCTAGTTCGCATTCGTGGTTGTTTGTTGTTGATTTTCAACATGCTAGATTCAGATCAATTTGTTTTTCCATTATATGGTAATCGTATATTACTAAAAGAAATCTATGTAGTCTACCGTTGCAAATTCAAATATTTGATTCCTGTTTACAGACTGAGCTGTACTGGGCTTCGCTAGCCGAGCGGGCGCCGACCGGAATAGGGGGCGCCACCGGCGCGGCGGCCTGGCGAGCATGGAGGACCAGAGCTCTAGCAGCACAGTTACCGAAACAAGATCTGTCCCTTGCACACTGCAGGCACATCGATGAAGCTCATCGCAAGCAATTCGAGGACTTCGTGGCCGCTCGCAATGAAATCGCGTTAGACATCGGTAAGCTACTTTCATCGCCATCTTGTGTTCAATAGCTAAAACGTCTGATAAAATTTTAAAGTCAACATTTCTTTTAGGTATCGCGTGTCAACATCACGGCGCGTCGGTAGAATGTACGGGATGCAACAAAACTATTCGGAGTGGGAATATCGTGGTCCAGGCACCAAGAATAGGAGAAGAGGTAAATTTTTATTTGCTGCATTCAATATGGTTTAAGCACCATCTACTGGCTTTTCACTAAGTTATTCATTACAAACCTAGATAGCGCTTTACCCTTGTTCTGCTCATACAGGTAATTTGTTATGCTACTCGTCAACAGATGGCGCAAACACCCTTTTCATGTTATTTTTGTTTACAGGCAAATTTTCATCCAGCTTGCTTCTCATGTTCGGAATGTGACGAGTTGCTCGTCGAGCTTGCCTACTGTGCTTTGGATGGAAGGCTGTACTGCGTCCGGCATTATGCTGAGCGACTTAAGCCGAGGTGTCACGCCTGCGATGAGGTAAGATATAAGATACTTGCCTTTTTAATCTGGAAGCTGGATAGTTATATTTTAACAGTATTTAAAAGTTTGTTAGGCAATATTAATACCTTGATATATAGTCAGATAAATCCGAATCTTGTACGATATCGTAGTTATCGTAAGCAACGCCTTTACAAAATGTATCGTTCGATATTATACGAATACAACAATTATATTATACCTGTTCGAAAACAATTTAGACGTAAAGCCGGTTCAGTCTAGCGTTAATACAAACTGCCAATACGGACTAAACCAAACATTGCTGAAGTTCAGAGTCCGTTCCCATATTTATTCTCGAGTGATCTAAAAATAAACCAATGTAACAGTATTGATTGGAAGCCAAAGCTATCATTAGATGCATTACTAATCTTTTTCTCACCTAACTGTGACTCATCTGATGGTCGTAAGTTGAGCTAGCGTATGCCAGATGTCGCTGAGTTGGGTTTTTACTAAGATAAGACAAACTCAGTGATGAGATGAAAGTTGCTTGAAGCGAGCAGTAATAGCACAGAATAATAGTACAAGTAGTAATAGTTGAAGTAAGCAGTGTGGATTTTATCCACAAAATATAAAAAACTGACTTCAAAACTAAACAGAATAAAATTATTGTTATTTTGTTTATTCATGTGATATTTTGGAAATTTTATAATACAAAGTAAAAAGGTCCGTTGTTACTTTGTCCATCTTTCAAATCAGACTTAAATTGCATAACATAAAATAACATAAAATTTTTTTTACACCTGTATTTCTCCGATAGGATAGACAGAGGTGTGTTGGGTGTGCGTACTTTTTATGTTTATATTACCAGTTATGTTTAAGTCCCTGTACGGACACAAATCCAGACTTCACGCTAGAAAAGAACTAATGGGAATTTCAAGTAAGAAAGCTTTGCCTGAACTGAATTGAACTCAGAAACTCCAGCTGAGCAGTATTGCTTGCTTACCACCAAGGAGACAACAGGACTGCTATTTCAAGTTTCAAGTATTTTATTTGCTTTGAAGACCTCCTGATATTGTATATCAAGAGGTCTTACAATAATAAGTAACAGTCATTTAATTTTGTATTCAGCTAACTACATTAGCATGCAAATATTGTAGCCTGTTATTCGCTAACATAATCAGGTACTTAGAAGTTAAATTAACAGTCAATGTAATTATACAATTAACAGTCAAAAGAGTGTGAAATACTTATTATATTTCATGATTTAAAAATTCTTGAACAGTATAGAAATTCTTATCGCAAAATAAACATCTTTAACGACGTTTCAAGTATTAAATCAGTTAGGCACAGTAATTCAATTCTAACTCGTATGAATTGGAACGAACCACCGCACAACCAATTTCCTGTACAAATGTTTCATCTTCCATGTATTTTGTTTCTGTCAATCATCATTGGAGTCGTATTGGTTTTACGACTGCTACAAAAATAATAGTTGAAAATATGTTTTATAAATACAGCGAGCATGGAAATACGTAGCTTTTGCGAGTAGGTCAGTAATTAGAAGAACTAATGTTTTGGTGACTCGAGTGTTCAAATTATTTATTTTCTGTGCGCCGCCGCGCCGATAATACTTTGTGTCGATAGCTTGTAACTTCGGCCGGCAAGTGTATGTAGGTGACTGTTAGTGGCAAAGTTTGTTGATCACATCCGTGCCTCAGAGGGCACGATAAGCCTGCGGTTACCGTAAAATCAGTCGCTAACTCATGCCAGAACGTACGGACGGCCTAAAAACTTCTAACAATTGGGTCGGTCACCCATCTGTTAATCTACACTGCAGAGTGGTGCTCTCCCGCATCTCAGAGTCCCAACAAGGCACGGCTCTCTTCTTATGACTTAGTAGTCGGTTGTCGGTCCTAATGGTAGCCTTCACACGATTGCAATTTTGTCTTTATCAAAGCCCGAATCTTCGCTCGCGTGGACTTAATTTCGTTTACACCTAGTAATATTATATAGCCTATGTCACTCAGTGAAGATGCAGCTTTCTAATGGTGAAAGAATTTTTGAAATCGGTCCTGTAGTTTTTGTGTGAAAACATTACAAACAAATCTTTCCTCTATAAAATATTAGTATAGATTTCGGAATAAAATCTTCGCAAAGCTTATTACATTATAATAATATGTATGTACTTATGCCAACAGGCGATACAGTTCTAAATTTATCGAAGATAATAACGCATTCGTGTCACGATGTGACTAATATATAATAGGAAGGAGACACACTGACGACATTTTTGGGTTCCGTACTCAAAGGGTAAAACGGGACCCTATTACTAAGGCTCTGAACCGTGATAATTAGACAGTTGAAATTTTCACAGATGATGTATTTCTGTTGCCGCTATAACAAAAAACTACTAAAAAACAAACAAAATAAAAATGTAAGGAGGGCTCCTATAGAACAGACATGATTTTTTTGCCGTTTTCATAGATAATGGTACGGAAGACGAGAAGAGAAGAACAGAAAGTCGCAAAGTCGCACGCGCTTACGCACCTTATTACTAGACAATATTAATGCAACGCAAATGTCCCATTCACATGCGGTGCACTTTTCACGGCGCGTCGTAAAACAGCCGGCCAAGTGGACCGGGACGGCGGCGCCCCCGCGTGGCGAATGCTCGTAATGATGCATTATTATTATACGTAGTAATTAAATCAGCGCCATTATTATTTACTAGTTGTTTCCCGCGGTTTATTTTTATATTTATTTTCTTCCGTTTCTTCAGATTCTTAATATCAAGGTTCAGGTTTATTTAGGCATTTCCTAAATTTCCTAATTCTTATTTGCTAGATAATATACTTTTAAACGCTTTTGAATCCTCTTTTGAACACTCTCTTATATTTATATTATCATTAATTTATAATTCATTTATTTTATCTGTCATTCCTCCCCCTGGTGGATCTTCGTTATTTATGGACATTGGATCCATGATTATATTTTGTATCAAATCAACGAATAGACGACTACTCAATCATTTGCTGCCGTCGCGGACACCTTGTAGGTACTAATCTATAATCTCAGTCTGAAATCGAATAGGCTCGGTCAAAACTCATCACTGGATGATTTATTATCCTGGGGCCCGGTGTCTTTGAGTTTTTACTCGACGCAATCATCCATTAGAAATCACTTTCTAGCGAAGTTTCCTCCCGCGTTCACTTTATAAAGTTAAATTATAGTTTTGTATCTCCCAAGCGGCATCGAGGTATAATTAGCGTCCAGTACATTCTGCGAGCAAAGGCTTAGTAGTGTTTCAGTGCCTTATACGAGTGTTGCTTTTACTTGCTGAATTAAATATTAAATACATAGTAACTATTTAAATAAATAAATTTAATACCCTGTGTTGACGTAGTGAAATTCAGCCCTGGTTTTAGTTAAGGTAAATCAATTCGTGTTCTGTGGCTGAATAACGGCACCCTTGAAATTGAATTGAATGGATGATAAACAAGTGAGTGCTTACTTTTAGTAGTATAGCGTAGTAAAGTGGATTAATAAAATTGTTGGGCCAATATTGGGGAGACAGAATACTAACAAATATATGTATATTTTGTATTTTACATTTGCTTTATTTAGAAACAAACAATATAGATAAACTTGTTCAATAGAACTATTGAATGATTCACTTCGTATCCAGAATCTGTTAATGAAATATTTGGGCTTGCGGTTAAGGAATAAAAATAAATTCTTAAACACTAACACTGTACGCTAGTTCGCACCTTCATGTTACCAGTTGCTACACACTCATCGGCATATTAGCGCGCTTTCCGTGCCATTTTATTAAAAGTTAAATTAAAACTAGTGTTTGAATCCCATCGGAGGGAGCGTTCCATTAGTGTTCGAGGTAGGTATGTTATGCTATTCATAGTTAAATGTTAGCTACTGTTACTATATGTCGTGTCTTCAAGTAAAACACTGATATTTCCTGAAACTGACTTTATTGCACAGTTTTAATTAATTTCTTACGGGGCATTATAAATAGTAGTAAATAGGGGTGGTATAGTAGCCATTTTATATCGCAGTCTGAAAATTGCCAGAGACAATAACCACAAACTAAAATATATTATAAGAAGCCAAACTATATTATATATTAGTTTGGCTGCGTTTCGGATACCACACTATACTACTCTGTTCACAAACGCATTTATGGTTTTAACCATTAAACTGTATTTAATGTCCTCTCAACAATGTGTGTTTCTCTGGACCTCCCACAGCTATGTCTGTGGGGGAGACCCGTGCCCAACAGTGGGACGTTTATGGGTTGTATATCATCTATATTAGCTATTTTTATAAATAATGTTTTACTGTAACCTTGCCTGTTATCTGTGAAAGAACCTTACTATTTATTAAAATGAAATGAGAAAGGATATAGGTAAGTCATACTTTTAATAAGCAAATATTGAAATAAATAGAAGGGATGATTTAAATATTATAGCGCCTATAAATCAAAGGAAGCATTCGTCGCTCGGGCTTAGATGAATAATGGTCAAACTTTTTAACATATCACTCAAGTAGTGCGCATATATCTGAAGTACTGGCCTACATTCAGTTCAGGCGAATTAATATTGATGCAATGCTGTATTCACTCATATTAATGTTAGTAATCGGTTTGTGTTTAAACGCAACGTTTGGTCTTGGTTACAAATGAGTAATTTAGTTGTGTGACTTCTGTTTTTGTATTCGTAAGTGAATATTAAGTTGTCCTTGTTTTCTGACTCATTGTTTCTCGTAAAGTTTACTATAGGTTTCTTTAAAAACAATTCGAGCAGGCATTAATAGAACTAGAACTTTATAATCAGACTATGTACGGCCAAAACAATTCTTGTTAATTATTAACAATACGTCAACCATCTTTGTAATTGTTGTATGCTAAGCTGGGTAATAAATGTGTTTTTAAGTTTCGCTCTGTCATCCCAGAAGCATACCGTTTCAATTTCGACCAACCGAAGAATCCGTTCATCGATCCTCTAAATAGCGTTCGATCGCTTTGAAGTCGTGAGCAAGCTTGTTTATAGACACTAGTTCGATGTAATAAATATAATTGACGCACACATGCGACAAGGAACACTTCTTAACTCTATAACGGTCGCCAAATCTGAACTCAATACACTTTCGTCAGTTACCGAGGACGTATCTCCTCCAGCCTTTTTCCTCCAGCGAATAAAAAAAGTTGTGAGTTGAGTCGTCACGTCCATTCGATTCGAAATTCGAATTTGCGCGCGAACTTTTACGGCGGTTGTGAAATAGTGCGCGTTCTGAAATCGCCGATAAGTTAAAAAAGTATTGTGAGTGAGAAAAAATCTCATTGTGCTTTTGTGTTACTAAATGTAGGATGCAGATATAGTTTGCATTATTTTGATATGATATGTGATAAATTTACCCTGAACAATTTTTTTTTGTTGTGTTCATTTTCAAAAGCGTCAATTTTATATTTTCCTACATATTTTAGTTCCACATATCTTTCCTGTATTAAGTTTAATAACTCAGATGGTATATAAGATAAAGGAATACAGTATCCTTTATCTAAACTGTCAGTTTAATAATTTGGTAAAAGATTTTAAAGAAAAGATGAACAAATGGCCGGCTATGTAAAAATTAATTTCGCTACTCAGCGATAGATGGCAGAACATTGCGATATTCAGCAAGACAACTAAATTAATATTAATTCCCGTCTTCCCACTTGTACCTACCATCATATATAAAATATTATGTAATGTGTGATGTATGTAAATATACTATATTATACTATACCCTACTACATATATAAAATTTGACATAAGAAAGGTGGAATTCCTTTTCTAATGAAAGATACCTGCCAGCAGTGCTATGCTCGATAACGTAAGAAAGGAGATGTTTCAAATCCGGCCCAGTATATGTACAGTATCTCAAAAAATGGAGAAAAATCCGTGAAATTTGGGAAAAATACAGATAAATTGCTAAATTGCATACTTTTCTTGTAATAATTTTATATTTATCAATTATTTTTATCGAGTTTCAACATGGCGTCCCGTCAATTTAGATTACTCTGTGATCACAAACTAGATAGAGATACTACGTATCTGTGATTTTTAAAAAAAAGTGACAGTAAACCATAGATCGACCATCAAGATCGTGAACCGTCTAGTGTCGCTTTCGTTGTCGATCGTGGTTTGATGTTCCATTCGTTTGAATTTATTGAGTTATTTTTAATATTTCGACGATTGAATGTTTGTATTCTGTACTTAAATAAAAATTTTAAAAAATTTTTTAAAGGGAAAAATAAAATAGATACATACTCGTTCGCAGTGTTACAATCCATTTTATTCAATGACAATTATGACAGAAATAAACTTTATTTAAATGTCAAACTTCAATCAACATGATAGATGACAGAAATAAACGTGATGTAAATGTCAAACTTCAGTCAACATGATAGCTTACCGCCATGACGGATTTTCGTTTTGTGTTGCAATTTCAAGTGTACATTTTTGTGCTTTACATCCAAACTAAGCCAATTTAAAGTAATTGGATGATTGGAAACTGTTTTAATTGTGTTTCTCCATTTTTTAGTATGGTGTACATAGACTGGGCCGGAGCTCCATACATCCCTGAAACATCTCCTTTGTTTAATTTCTAATCGTTTAATTTGTATCTAGCTAATTCCTTAGGTTAATTCCCCTGATGAATGAGATACTTCGAAATCATTAATTTTGTAGTTAACTGGGCTAATATTAAGGAATCGCGGAAAATGGTGCCAATACGTCTCGATTCATTCTTGATTTATTTTGACTTCGCTGACGAAGATTAACTTATATAAAAAGTACCTACCTTGAAGTACTTTTTATGTTTATTATGATAAGTAACCGTGATTGTTTTTGTTTACTGAAATTTTAGTTTCAATTCGAACCCTACTTTTTTTTCTTTTGATTAATTCGAAACCTCATAGATATAGTAAATACATGCTAGGGCCTTCAACAGACAGAGTAGCAGAGACAAGAAGAGAAGTCGAAATGCGGTTGGAATTGACTGAAAACTGACTTCGACAAGCAGACCTCTTTTGCAGTTTGCCGACTGCATGGGGCTCGAAGAGAGCAGACTCAAAAGAGACCAAAATCTAGCAGTCAGAGCTAGTCAGAGTTTCTTTTTTCTCTCTTTTTTTCTCAGCCTTTAGAAGCGGTCCGTGCATAACTGGTGCTCGATTTATTAATTACTAGTGGACGCCCGCAACTTCGCTCGCGTGGAATTACACATAACAATAGTTTCGTTTACACCTAGTAATATTATATAGCCTATGTCACTCAGTGAAGATGCAGCTTTCTAATGGTGAAAGAATTTTTGAAATCGGTCCAATAGTTTTTGTGTGAAAACATCTCTTTCCTCTTTAAAATATTAGTTTTAATTGTACCGATTTCACTTTAGATGTTCGTATACGAAACATTTTCGTATGGCAATTTCATATCGACTTATTGGAAGATAACTGAACTAATATACATATATGTATATGTATTCGGGGATTGGATTTCATACGGATTTGTGCCCGGTGTATGGCAATTGGCTCAACCTGAGATTATATGAGACCTAAACTAAACATAACTGGTAAAAGCTGGGTTTACCTCTGCCTAACCCATCGGGCAAATATAGGCGTAATGTTATGTATTCGGGTCATATACTTAGATGTTAAACTGTGATGTTTTGTGTCCGCCACCGCAAAACAGGAAATTCTTTAATATCCCGTCAATAACAGCGTTGTTGAGTTTCACAGCGGTCTCGAATATTTCATCACCTCTTCTAACTGAATCCAGCTGATTCCCGCTTTTAGGAATCTTCAGGACAGTACAACGATAGTCAATATCTGACGGTATTCCCTTTTCAGGTTAACCTTATGAATATGACTTCCTTCACTTTAATTCACGTTCACGAATCATTTGGCATATCTAAGTCCTATTTACTTGCTAAGATAGCATAGTAATTACGTCGGTAATCTTCACTCGTTCACTTCTAACCATCCATCCATCCATCCATCCATCAGCCCTTTGGGGTCCACTGCTGGACATAGGCATAACTCAATCGTCGCCACTCCTCCCGATCCTGCGCCCTCTGAATCCAACGGTTTCCAGCTGTCTTCTTTAGGTCATCAGTCCACCTCGTCGGAGGGCGGCCAATACTTCGTTTTCCGAGACGCGGTCTCCACTCGAGGGCTTTTCTTACTCAGCGGTTATCAGTCCGTCGAGCGACGTGGTCACGAATAATTTAGTCTGATCGACAAATCGAGCTCTTACATACGTGCTGAACGACCTTGATGTAGGTACCCAACTAACTATTTTCAAATTCCCATGAGAGACTTGCGGCATAGTTGCATGGTGATTAACGCAAAACATTTGCGGATGACTATCGGAGTACCTATTAGTAGTATTAATTAAGTAACTAGTGGAGGCCCGCAGGTTCGCTCGCGTGGAATTAGACATTCACTAACTTCAAAAACGGCAAAGTTTCATACTAACTTTGCACCCCCGTTTTACCCCCTTAGGGTGTGAATTTTCAAAAATCCTTTCTTAGTGCTCCCCTACGTTATAAAAGGAACCCCTGTGCAAAATTTCAAGTTTCTAGCCCTTATAGTTTAGGCCCGGCGTTGATATGTCAGTCAGTCAGTCAGTCAGTCAGTTAGTTAGTTAGTCAGTCAGTCAGTCAGTCAGTCACCTTCTCCTTTTATATATATAGATAAGTTCCGAGTTTAATATTACTTATGTATTAGTGTGTCAGGTAGGAGGATCAAAAAATTTTTTAATCTTAAGTTTAAAATATCCTTTATCGTAACTATACGAATATACGTCTTAAAAAATATTCTATCCCGTTGTGCGGGCGCCGCACTCGCCAGCGAATCAAAAGATACAAAAAGCGGGAAGATGTTATTCGAGAACAGCTAATTAACATGGTGGATATAAGAAGTAGGAAAAATGGAGATTTACATCATGATTTAATAATTTTTTATTTTGAATGTCATTGTTGATGATTTTGTTTTGTCGTATGAGAATGAAGTGAATGAAGTCGTGCGATCCATTGGGATTTGTTGCCCCAACAAATTCCATTTGGGATTTGTTGCCCCAACAAATCCTAAATGGATCGCACGCATCTTGGTTGCAAGCTGGTTGGCGTCGTCACTGAGATGTTTTAACAGAGTGGCGTATCAATTTTCTCCATTTAGCATCCGCTAATATTTAAATCCGATGTATGAAATAAATACGGCTCACCGCGCGCGATGATCCGATCCTAAGGGGTGACAAACATTTTTCTTTCGTTCCCTAAGATCACTTCACTTTAATCCTAACTATTTTAGGTTCCGTGTCTGGCAAGTTTAACTGTATCGCTGCGACCCATATACGTCCCTGGGCACAGGTCTCCCCCACAGATGCAGCTGCGGGAGGACTAGAGCATACTCCACCACGCTGCTCCAATGCGGATTGGTGGAGGGGTTAGCGGCCAACCCAGAAATAACTGTACAAGGGGTGTAAAACATTTTCCCGTCCTCTACAACGACACACATATAAAAGGTTGTTGTTGTTGTTATAATAGGTTGGGGAAAAAGTCTTTTCGCATTATAGTATGTAGGAACTTGTAATAAAAACTCTTTGGCTATACTATTTGTATCTGGCTGGTTTTGGTATCATTGAAAGTTTAAATTTTAAAGAACATAATTCCAAATTCACATTAGGAAAATGTGTGATTTTCATTTGTTTTTCGTACCGCCAAGATGAGTGAATCTAATGAAGAAATTCGATACATTTTAAAATTTTACTACAAAAAAGGTAAAAATGCAACGCAAGCCGCGAAAAAAATTTGCGACGTTTATGGACCTAGTGCAGTGTCTGTGAGAGTAGAACAAATTTGGTTTAAGCGTTTTCAATCCGGAAATTTTGATATCAAAGATGCACGTCGCTCTGGTCGCCCAATTACGGATAAAATGGATGCCATTTTTGAAAAACTGGAGCAAGATCGGTATGTCAGTAGTTACGACGTAGCTGAAGAACTGGGAATTGACCACAAAACAGTTTTAACGCATTTGAAAAAAACTGGGTATACAAAAAAGCTCGATATTTGGGTACCTCACGAGCTCACTGAAAGAAACCTAATGAACCGTGTACTCATTTGTGATTCTTTATTACGACGTTATGAAACCGAACCATTTTTGAAGAAGCTGATAACTGGTGATGAAAAGTGGATCACGTACGACAAGAACGTGCGAAAAAGGTCGTGGTCAAAGGCCGGTCAGGCTTCACAGACTGTGGCGAAACCCGGGTTAACTCGCAACAAGGTGATGCTGTGTGTGTGGTGGGATTGGAAGGGTATTATTCGTTATTAGCTGTTACCACCAGGCAGGACCATCGATTCTGAACTCTACTGCGAACAACTGATGAGATTAAAGCAAGAAGTTGAGAGAAAGCGGCCGGAATTAATCAACAGAAGGGGTGTGGTTTTTCATCATGATAACGCTAGACCTCACACATCTTTAGCCACTCAGCAAAAATTAAGAGAGTTTGGCTGAGAGGTGTTAATGCATCCGCCGTATAGTCCTGACCTTGCACCTTCAGATTCCACCTGTTTCGGTCTCTTCAGAATTCTTTAGGCAGTGTCAGGTTAACATCACGAGAGGACTGCCAAAACCACTTGTCGCGGTATTTTGATCAGAAGTCCCAAAATTTCTATAGGAATGGGATCATGTCCCTACCTACAAGATGGCAAAAAGTTATCGAACAAAATGGTACCATCATACTTTAGTTAAATGTAAATAAACTATATTAAAAAAAGTTTGGAATTTTCATAAAAAATGCGAAGAAACTTTTTCCCCAACCTAATATATTATGTTCCATATAAATTGCTCTATATTCTATACGTCTAATTTTTGTTTCTTCAGTACCTATTAAGTTGATGTTTGTAATTAATTGTTATTCGTTTAGGTATCTGTCATTGTTTGTGCACCCTACCGTTTTATCTTATACTTGTATCCTCTCTTGTTTGCCAGGCTGTCTGGAAGAAATTGCTCAAAGCAAAGACAGCCTTTTGCAAAACTTCTTTTTCTTTATTGTTTTTTTTTTTCTGTTCTTTTTCTGGTGCAATAAATGATATTGTATATTGTATTGTAAAAGGTGTCGGAAACCCTTGGTTCCGTCTCGCGGCGCAGTCCAGTGCGCACGGCCCGCGCGTGACGTCACGCGGATCGTGTTACGCGCGCCCAGCGCCGTACTCGGCCGATTACTTTCAGTTTCAGCTTCAAAGGCAAGGTCGTTTGAGAATAGCGGGCTTTTAGGCAAATACACGAAGTTTTTAACCACTAGTGTATTAAATACGTGTCGGTTATTATGGTATCTTCTTCAATATTTGTGTATTGAATTTATATGGTAGCAGAAACATGTGTAATAGACATACATTTTATTTCGTCACAAGACATTACCGGCAAGTAAAAGAAAAACAGGATAGATACAGTATACGAAGCAATTCAGTTAATGTTATGAGAATTAAATATGACATTGCTAAGATTTGATTGTCCTACTAATATTTTTTATGTGATGAGTGATGTCAATCACGCGAAAACTAAAGAACTAATTTAGATGAAAACTCATAATAGCAAATTTGTCATAAAAAACCGTTTAATGAACATTAAATGAAAATAATTGAGTGACACCGGTATTTGTTTCGTGTTTTTATTTATTGTGACAACACCATAAAATCAAACGCATATTCAGCATAAGCCTCCCCTAAAGCTTTCCATAAACTCCTAATTTATGCTATCCTCTTCCATGTTGTGCCTGACAATTTTGTTTATAAGTATAAAAGTCTGTACATAAATTATAAAATACTTCCTAAATTAACTAATAGGTATTGCATTTATATATATTGTATAAATATTAAAAATACAAATAATATTATATTTCAGAAGCAAGTTGCATTTGTTCGATGTAACAACTATATCCTGCTTTTAACTTTTAACCCTAATCAGAGGGAATGTAGCGCAAACACGTAAACCTAATTCTCTGCAATTAACATTACTCTGTTTCAAGAACGGTGAAACAAATCTTAAAATGTAGGTCAGAAAACAATTAAATTGTACAGAAATGTGGCCAATGTCGGTGTGATAAAAGTATACCTACGTCTCTACATTACATTAGGAATTGATACATTAAAATTTACGATTTGGATGGATATTTATATTTAATTCGCTCGCGTGGGATTAGACATAACAATAGTTTCGTTTACACCTAGTTATATTATATAGCCTATGTCACTTAGTGAAGATGCAGCTTTCTAATGGTGAAAGAATTTTTGAAATCGGTCCCGTAGTTTTTGTGTGAAAACATCTCTTTCCTCTTTATAATATTAGTAGGATATAGATTAAAATCGAACATAAAATGTGCCTTAATTTCATTCTCGTGAATGCATATTTTATGCCAAGGTTTCTAAAAAGAACCATTCTATGATTTGTTTGTTTGATACTTCATACAGGTAGTTCGGAACATAAAGACCTTAGTATTCTTTTATTCCCGAATAATTGAACCGCATTCAGTTATGCTGGGTGGTTAAAAATATTTTTACTTTATGTAAACTTTATTGTCTAAAAAATAATTACTGTAGGCGGACTGGCCCATGGGAATTTTCTACCAGTCGACCTCTGGCGAGCTTAAAGGTTTCATATACCTAATTCCTTTGTAAGGTAGGAAGACAAGCTGCATTTATGCGTAATAAGTTTACTCTTTTGGATTGAAATCATATATCAATGATTTATTGAAATGCTATAAAGTATAACTTCCAATGCCAATTCACTAAATACTTGTAAACGCAACTATCAACTATGTCTCGTGTGTTCAGCTCAAAAGACAGTGTTTATCGAGAAAATTCTAAGAAAATCCGGCCAATTTGAAGTCTAATCATCTATTAAATAATAAAATTACGTTTGGCAAAGTGACAATAGGAGTGTTTTTCTTCCAAAAGTTTTGCATAAATGCTTTGGGACGTGGCGCGTGCAAATGTGCTTTTTTTAATCCCAGCAGAGGTCGATGACTCAAGAGTTATGTCAGTTTATTGCTGAATTAAACACTATTTTCAGTGTTCGGACGTTTTCAATGTCACTGCGGGGTAGAGCGCAGAGCGAGTTATTTGAGTTTCTTTATTTCGGATGTTTACGTCTGTTTTGATCCTTAATATGTTACACATAATTTTGTGTAATATTCCACCTACTTTTGCTAAGTACCTACTGCGATTGGAGGGAAAATATGCACATATCTTGCACTTGCTTGCTAGGTACGTACACATACCTAGTAGGTAGGTACTTATGCTACCTTTAAATCGTAAACAGCGTAATAATTTTACTCCATAATTATTTAATTTAAATTCAATATTGAAGTCAATATTGAATTGAAATAATGATTTAAATAATAATTTAATTATTTAAATAATAATTTTCAATATGTGCGCCTAGAGTAGCGCCTGCTACTCTTTTCATAATAATTTATTCAGTTTAAAACTAATTCGTATTGTATAATTGTCTCAAGGTATAAAACTTCTTATTTGTATTTCAATACACGTACAATACTAATATATAGAATAATTAGGATATCAAGAATATGCCGCTATGAATTTGATATTGAAAATATAAATATAACGGTATATTCCATTTTTAAGGCTAACTTCACACATAATTTTAGTTAGGTAGTTTTGGTTGGCTTGTACGAAACCCAATGTATGGTAACATTGGAAACCATCACTCGGAAAAATAATTCGCTTGTATACACTGCACTCTCAATAGAATTAAATGAATTTAAGATCTTGTATCTTACAAAGATAATTAGCTCATTTGGCTATTGTTTTGTCTGAGCACGCCAAACCTGTTCATAAACTATCACTTCTAGGATCTTACCTGTCGTGTATACATTTGTAAATTATAATATATGAGTACGCTCTCAAAAGAAAATTACGTGCCAAATTATGATAAGGTTTAGTTCTTTGAATTTTGAATATCTTGATTCCTCAATTGGCAGTACGTCCATAGATCTGCTTAAGAACACATTAAGACCCATTTACTAGTTTATATTTATATGTTTTCGTATAGCACTTACGTTGTTATTCTGTCATACAGAAATAATATTGATGAAACTCAGGAGATGTTTGACCATCAAGATCTACATCGTGACGGTCAAACATCTAGATATATCATAAGATTCTGCTATGTTGGCTCAAAGTATAAGAAACGTCTTCTAGATATCAATCAGAACATGACACAGACAGTGACCCAATACTCAAACGATGTTTCCGACTAACCGATAACGTCACCTTGAACGTTAAATTAAAACGAGACATAGGTACATAAACGAGTCTGGCCACAACGCCAAACTGCATTCTAAATGTGGACACGAACTTTGGCAAGTATAGCATTTTACTTTCAGTTGTTCATATCAAGTCCCGGCGTCACATCGCTGCCTCCCGATCCCAACCCTTCAACACCTTAGTTCCTCGCCCATCATCCATACCTTTTCGAATTCGAACAGTTCTTGACCGGTGAAGTATGGGACTCATGCTCTCTGCAGTTATATCGTACGCTGGAGCTTTAGAAGTCATCGATTGCATCCGGCACATAATCAGTGGCGTGGTGCCGGACGCGGAACCAAACTTCGATGATCTCGTGAGCTACTACAAGCATCTACTCCGTACGTCATCCAACTCGAAGTCGCACAATGCTTGGATCACCGCCTGCGACGGATATCTGTGTCTGACCCAGGATGAGAAAGGGAGGCT
The DNA here is from genome assembly GCA_944567765.1 of Carterocephalus palaemon. Taxonomy (NCBI): domain Eukaryota; kingdom Metazoa; phylum Arthropoda; class Insecta; order Lepidoptera; family Hesperiidae; genus Carterocephalus; species Carterocephalus palaemon. Next base: position 2,064,097 of record OX155643.1, on the reverse strand, counting down.
CAAATCGGCCGCCGTGAAATACTACGACGGGCAACCCAGCTCCACCGCGATACTGTTTTCAACGAAAATATCCAGCTTCGGACAGGATTCCCTTGAAGAAGATCCACAAGTAAACGGTGTTTATGTTTCTGAAAGGTATACACCTACAAAGACTAAGGCGATATCGGATACTTCAGAGTCATTTCATGTGGGTAACAGAAGATCACCTTCGTATAATGAAAACGTTTCAGATTCTGTTCATACTTCACCCGCTTCTACCGAGCGTGGCGAAAGCAAAGCTAATGAAGTAGACAACGAGAAAGTGACGTGGGAGTATAGGCCCCTGACCCCTACATCACCATTGCCCGAGATCAATTTCCAATCCTATGACGACGACAAACCCGGAAACGTTGGTTTCAGTGAGGAATACTTAAGGTTAATATACATTGATGTCGAGCACGCTTCATCCGCACAACAGCGTTTACTGCGTACCGTAGTGAGTTAGCTTCATACTTCAGTTCATCTGTGTGAGCATTCAGTCCACCACCATGCACGCGTAGAGAAATACCTCCGATCATGGACCATTAGCCTTTCCTTGTACTATAACCGACTCATGTATTATAAATTTGTTTAAGATCTCTTGATGGCATTAAGATCCGACCGTTGCAACGAAGCGACCCGAGTGGACGAAGGAAGAGTTTCAGAAAGCGTACCTCGTCGTCATCTTCTAGAGAATCGCGGGCTTCGCGCGAGGAGGAACTTAAGATGTTCACGTCACTCGAGGAAGCTGAGTTCAAAAATATGAATACAGACGCTCCGAGCCGTTACGGAAGCAGTCCTAATTTACCGGCGCGTTCTTATTCCAGAAGTCGATCGAGGGAGGCTTCCGGGGAGAGAAAACAGGAAGCCTGGAGCTTGGAGGCGGCTAGTGGCAGTTTGGTTGGGGATGAGAGCACTGCCGATAAAAAGCCACAACTGAGCACGCCTAACCTAGGCTCCTTCGAAGAGAAAGACGAAACCAAAGACGTAAATGAGGTAACCGAGGAAGAAGTCGAGGATTTCTGGGCTAACATAGGCGATTAGTGCCTCACTGTGTTACAGCACGATTTGATTGAGCTTCGAGACAAGCATGACTGAACTTAAAGACATTAAAATAATGTAATTCCTACCTGTTTTTTGTTTTAAGTCCCCATAGAAATAGTTTTGTTACCATCCTCCCAGACGGACTAATAGTTTGAAACAAGCTTTAACGTATGGCTTTAACAGTTACGCGAGAATCGCGCGCACACTCAAAACGATGCATAGATACAGTTACCAAAATAGAGAACGTTGTAAACAAATATTGCTAACTCTCAAACACAAGCACATTACTGTCAATTTGCGGTCTGCGGGATTTAAATACAGCGACGCGAAGAATTAGTCTTTTATTCCGCTGGTTGTGTATTTTGTACAAAACAGAAAATATTTAATTTCCATGATTAACTAGATCAGATTATTTTTATATTTTAACGTAACGTAACGTAACGTAATTCGACCGAGCCTAAGGTATTGTTAGTTTATCTCACAGTAGCAAACCCAGAAAGGAATAAGGATGAATTCACCCTCAAAAACATCTGAGAGACGCCTGCCATAATACAGTCAGTCAAAATATAATAAGTCAAGGTTCTTGTGTGGGTAGTTGTAACGTACACACGTAAAAGTTACGTGCTCTTAATTTTTAATTACTTTTAATTAAATATAACCAGTTAATTCATGTTTGCTTAAGCTAATTACTTGCTAAACTCACCTGTGCCCACTTTAAATCAATTTTCCTGTGCAATTACTAACTATATAAATAACTACTTAAAATTACACTTGAAGAGGTAACCTATAACATGGAGACTCAACTTGCCAACAACATGGAAAAACTAGAAAAGCTGATCGGAACGAAATTTCAAGAATATGATGACAAACTTCAAAAAGCCAAAGCTGGACCTGCTTCATCGCAACCGGATATTTCATCCTTGTGCAGTGATTACTCAGAGTTCAAGTTATTTGTTCGGGAGGCGTTGTCTACGTTGAAGTCACAAATCGAGCTTCTTGCACTTGGCCTAGACAGGCTCGAAACGGCGAATAGAAGGAAAGTGCTACTGATACACGGTATCCCGGAATCACAAAATGAACAATTACTAGTTGTTGTCGGTAAAGTGATCACGGACCAGCTTAAGTTGCCAGAGTTTAAACTCGATCACATTGAAGTTAGCCACCGTCTTGGAGCTGCGCAAGGTAAAATTCGACCTGTACTTGTTAGGTTTCACAAGATAGTGCACAGAAACCAAGTGTGGGAATCCAAAACAGCTCTGAAGGGTACGGGAATGACTATGTCCGAGTTCTTAACAAAAACCAGACATAATGTATTTATGGCTGCCCGTGCGCACTTCGGTATAAAGCAGTGTTGGTCAGTTGAGGGCAAAATTACTATATTGCTCCCAGACAAATCCAGGCGCAAAATCGAGTCTATGGGTGAACTACAGCTGCTCATTTCGCAATTTCCCGTTGGTTTGAAGATAACTGAGGATGCCAAGTCTGCACTACCTGCCTCAAAAGCAGAAGTTGCAAAAAAGACTCGTAGACGTAACTAGTTCTAAATCCTGTCCCTCGATCACGTTCTCTGATTCAAGATTACCTACTAGTACATAAAAAAATATCTTATTCACTTTTGCATATCGCTTTAAATCTGATAAGCATTAGTTCTAATCTACATATTATATATATATACCTAGTATTTTCGTAATTAAATTGTTGAACCACTACTCTCATTCCTTGTTATAGATATTATTTAATGCTGTTAATAATAACAAACAACTTGTCTTATATTTGTTTTCCTATCTTGATTTAATTAGTTAAAAATTAATGGAAAGCAATTTGTTTGTTATTGTTTTCCTACCTACTAACTACGGTAATAATTCTAACCATAGACTAATATTATAGACTGTTATAAAATTGCAGAGTGCACACTGAAAATTGTTTGTTCATGGTATTCAGCCAGGAGCTATAATTCGTGGGGTCTACGGGCACCTACCAAAGTTTCATAATGTTATCGAAAGATGAGTTTGTATGTGATGTGCTACAGTGTTATTCTGTCTTCACTGAAGTTATAAGCTTGGTTTGGAGATTTATGAAATATTTACCTTAGCACTAACCGTAATTTTTGTCCTCCTATACGATTTATTGTTAATAGTGTTAATAGTTTTTTATTATCTTTTTTATTATTTTTTTTTCTATGTTGTTGTTATATTAGGTATCTGAAAACAACTATTGTGATTTAATTGTAATTTACTTGTTTTGTTGTGTTCAGTTTTAAGTGTAAACTTTAGGTAAAGTTGATAACTCTTAATTCCTTCCTTACTGACTGTCAAGATTATATTTAATAGTTAGTTTGTTTACTTATTTTTCTTCCAGTGGGCTGTGAGTGAAGCAATAAGCTAGTAGTATTCTTGTTTTTCTTATTATTCTTATTTTTAATATATATATATTTATATAAATACATATATTTAATTAAGTATAGCAAATATGAGTAGTTCTGATGAATTCGATGACTGTTTTTTTTCCTGCTCGTCTTCTGAAAAGAGTTTTGTTAGTATCAGCAGTGAATCTACGGACACACCAAATCTCCTTGATCACTTATCTTGTATACGCACTGCATATCCTAAAAACCTTAACATAGCGCACATTAACATCCAAAGTGTTCCACGACACTATCCTGATCTTCTGGCATCTATCGACAGCAAGCATATTGACGCTCTTCTCATTTCGGAGTCTTTTCTTAAACCCTCTCTTCTTTCAACGCAATATACCTTACCCGGCTTCATTTTGATCCGCAACGATAGAACTGGCAAAGCATGTGGCGGTGTTGCCATGTATCTACGCTCCGAGATCCCGTATAAAGTAATCTGTGCATCTCCATCCCAATATTCGGAATCTGCTGAATATATGTTTATTGAATTAAGTATCAATCATTGCAAGGTACTCCTCTCAGTATTCTATAGTCCTAACCTTACTATCAATTACTTTGACCAATTAGACAAAGTACTTACCGATTTATGTCCCATTTATGACCACGTCATCCTCATGGGTGATTTTAATACCTGCATGATCAAGAATGACTTCCGCACCAGTAAACTACTTCACGTCTTATCCTCTATCAATCTCCATCTTCTGCCACTTACTGCGACCCATCATTTCCCTAACTGTACCCCTTCCCTTCTTGACTTGATGATTGTCTCCTGTCCACAAAGAGTTGCCTTGCATGGACAGTTTACGACCTCATTTTCTTATCATGATTTCATCTATTTGTCGTATCGTTTACGTCCACCCAAGCGAAGACCTAACTTTCTCATGGTTCGCAGTTTTAAAAGCATTGACATGGAAGAACTGCATCGCGACGCTGATGCTATAGATTGGTGTCCTGTTGTGGAAGCCTCAAATATTGACGATAAAGTTAATATTTTTACGACGGAAATATTAAAACTCTATAATAAGCATGCTCCTTTGAGGCGTGTCAGGGCCAGACGTAACCCGGCACCGTGGCTTTCTTCAGATATTAAAGAGCTGATGGCAAGAAGAGATAGAGCAAAAAGACGATACAGGAAATGTCCATCGGAGGAGAATTTAATGAAGTTCAAGACATTACGAAATCGCTGCAATCGGATGTGTCGAGATGCAAAGAGACGCCATTTTCATAATTCTCTCTACAATCGATCCACAGCACAAACCTGGAATTTTCTGCGTTCTGTTGGTATAGGTAAATCCCCAGAGGTATCTTGCACTTGTGTCAGTCTTGATGATCTCAACAAACACTTTTCCCTTAACTCGGTAACCTTAGATTCCAAGACTAAGTCCGACACTCTGTGCGCTCTTTCATCACTACCAATTACGTGTTCAAACTCCTTTCAGTTTGAAAATCTAACAGAACAGACCGTAAATAAATCGGTACGTGCTATCTCCTCATCATCTGTTGGTGACGACAAGTTGTGCTCAAGAATGATAATTTTAATCCTCCCATCTATTCTTTCTATCCTAACCCACATTCTAAATCATTCTTTAACCTCTTGTTGTTTTCCCGTAGCCTGGAAGCAGGCTCATGTTGTCCCTCTTCCAAAAGTCTCCAAACCTTCGTTACCGTCCCACTATAGACCCATTTCTATTTTACCATTCCTTTCCAAAGTTCTTGAGCATATTGTCCATAAACAACTTTCCTCATTTCTTCTATCAAATTGCCTTCTTAGCTCATTTCAATCTGGTTTTCGACGTGGCCATAGCACTGTATCTGCTCTCTTAAAAGTAACGGATGACATTCGCTGGGCCATGGAGAATAAGCAGCTGACAATTCTTATCTTACTTGACTTTAGTAATGCTTTTTGCTCAGTGGACTTCGATATTCTTATTAGTATCCTGCGAGCAAATAACGTCTCCTCTTCTGCCCTATCTTGGTTCAGTTCTTACCTTCGGGGTCGCTCGCAGATGGTACGCGTCAACGACAACTTTTCTATTCCATGCACTCTGACAGCGGGCGTACCTCAGGGTGGCGTTCTTTCTCCTTTGCTTTTCTCACTCTTCATTAATTCTGTCACCCCTTTTCTTAAATCTAACTTCCATCTCTATGCAGATGATCTGCAGCTATATCATCACTTTTCACCCTCAGACTCTTTGTCAGCTATTTCATTTGTTAATGATGAAATTGGTCGCATTACAAATTGGGCAAAGTCAGTTGGACTTTTGCTTAATGCCAGTAAGACGCAGGCGATAATTATTGGTAGCAGATATGTACGTAGCAAAATTAATTTCTCAGCACTGCCTTCACTTACATTAAATGGCTCGACTATAAACCTCAGCGAAAGTGTAAAAAACCTCGGTGTGATCATGGACGCGAATCTAAACTGGAATGCTCAAATAAGTGAAGTCAGCAGAAAAATATTCCATGCTTTCCATTCCTTGAAATGTCTCCAAAATTTTCTTCCACGCAAAACAAAAATATCGCTCGCTCAAACCCTAATCTTGCCAATCCTCGATTACGCAGATGCTTGTTATCTAGATGCCACTGGGGAGCAATTAGTTAAACTTGAGCGCCTGCAAAATCTCTGTATCCGCTTTATTTTCGGTATCCGTAAATATGACCACGTCTCTCAATTTCGCAGGGATCTCAAGTGGCTCCCAATCCGCTTCCGTAGGAACACGAGGCTGCTATGCCTGCTATACAATATTCTCCATAACCCTAGTTATCCATCATACCTTCGTGAACGTTTTTCTCCTGCTCGACCTCCCCCTGCACCTTGTCGTTCCCACCTTAAATCCCTTCTTAAATACCCACCACACAAAACCTCTTACTATAACAAATCGTTTTCCGCTCACGCAGTATTCCTCTGGAATTCATTGCCACCTCACATTCGAGACTGTAATACTTTGGCCACTTTTAAGAAACGAGTTAAGGAACACTACCTCTCCTTAACTTGACTACGAGTATTTAGCTATCACCTATCTATATTTTATATATTATATTAATCTTATAGTATGTATGTATATTAATTATTATTATCTTACTGTATATATATATATATATATATATATTTGTATTTATATAATGTACATATTTATGTATATATAATTTATTTATTTTATAATTTACTTATAGAATGTAGAATGTGGTGTACATACATCTGCCATCTATTTGCTCGTCTCCATTCACAGGGCTGCTGGAAGAAATTTCTATTGGAAATAAGCAGTTCCTTTGTGCATAATTTAATGTTATAATGTGTTTGAATATGTCTTATCATGTATGTGCATAAATATTAAATAAAATAATAAATAAAGTCAAGCCATAAATCCCCATAATCCAATATATCTAGCTTAATTAACTAAAAATCGTTGACATCAGTTGTTGCATAACGTGGCCAAAAATACTCCGGCATACTGGACCTCGACCCACTTATGCTGAAGAGGACGCGCTGGTGACCTTCCGTTAGCATGCCATGTGATTCCGTCGGATTAAGAGAATAATGAATGGCCCTTCTATTAAATCCTTTGTTAAATTTGAATTAAATCGTAGGTGTCAATAACGTGACAAATCACTGAGGTAACATCAAATCCATGTATTTTTTATGAATTCACACAATCCCCTCGTCAGTACGTAAAGTAACTAACATTTATTGATATACGTACATGGTTATTACATGAAAAAAAGTTTAATACTAATTTTCATATCAAAAAGAAAACACACATTATTCTTATCGGTTTCCTGTACAATATTACATTACATATCTCTTTCAGTTTTAGATAATATACACTATATATAATGGCATTAATATTGAAATTAAAGTTGATTTCCAATTCATTTTTTAGTGTAATACCTGATGCGAGTATATTTGGCTATATAAAACTTACATAACCGACTTCCTCAGATAGTGTAAGCTTGTTTGAGAGATTACAACACATTACGCGATGCCAATCATTCTGGTGCCAATGGGACATAAGAGCCTCAGAGCAGTCTTATATCACTAATTCGAATCGATTTTGAATTTTCAATCGATGAGTAGTTCCGATGTGATACACACTCCATATTTGAAAATGGCATATTTCTAGGTTACCTATTGCTATTACTTAAATATTATAATTTAAATATCAATACATATTTTAAAACAAACAAGCTGAAAATCAATATCAATACTTAAGGTTTAGCATTTCTGAATCATTTTTTGAGCGGAAATTACCATATTTAAATACCAAGATGCTTAATAAAACGAATAACTGCTAGTAAATAAATAAATGCAATATTTACCTGTAAGAAACATTCGGCACATGCAGTTTCTTGTATTATTAATATTACATTTGACAAGGCACCGCTTGGCCCCATTTCGGAATTCATGTCACATGCAGGAATCGTAAAATAAATCAAATATTTTACGACCGAACACACATGTCTATATTTGGATAAAACAAAGTGGAAGAAAACTTAAACTTTTAACCCGGCATTTAAACAAATTGGATCGGTTTTATTAAATTTTTCATTTATTTTTTCTTGCGAGCTTCACTATTTCACTTCCATATTGTTCCCATTCCGAGAAAAAGTAAAAGTAAATTAGTAAAGTAGGTACTTTTATTTGCGCACTTGCCATGTACCTACGTTTTGACCTTTCAATAACTGAAAACAAACAGACATAAATCCAAAAATACTTGACATTAACAAATTACTTTTTGTTGAAAAATACAAGACTCTTCATATTTCATATTTACTTTCAAAATGGTATCGACGACAGAATATCCGAAACGATATTTTCATTGCATTTACGCTTTATAGTGTCGTTGACCGCGGTGGAACTTTTACTTACATACTAGCTGTCCGCCCCCGACTTTGCCGGACGAGTAACTATTTGCTTTTTTTTAATATCATCATCAGACATCAAGGCGCTAGTCGGTAGCGCCTTGATGTCTAGATTTCTTAAACGTCTAGCAATTCAATGCTAAAAAAACAAACGCTAAGCCATGTCGAAGATCTTCGGGTGGCTTGAGAATATTCGACACTGGCTTGGCCAGCCCTACTCCGGATTGGAGCAGCGTGGGTGAGTATGCTCTAGACCTCCCGCAGGTGTGTCAGTGGGGGAGATCCGTGCCCAATAGTGGGACGCTTAGTATAGTTTGTTTCATTTCATAATATTATAAATGCGAAAGTAACTCTCTCTGTCTGTCCGTCTCGATTTCACGCTAAAACTTCTGAACCGATTTAAATGAAATTTGGTACACAGACAGTCGAGAGCCTGAGAAAGGACAAAGGCTATTTTTTAATTTGAAAAAAGTGTTGTAAAGGGTTGAAAAGGGGGATGAAAGGTTGTATGAAAGTATAGTCATTTTCAGAACTGCAAGCATAACATTTATTATCTAGGATGCTGATTAGATATAAATATGGCATTCAAAGTTTGTAAAAATGTTACCCTTAAGGGTGTAAAATAAACATAGGGGATAACACATTTACAGATTCATTACAAATTTGTGGAGCTAAAGTAAACCGTTAAGAAGAATCTAATAGTAGGTATGTCTAATTCCACGCGAGCGAAGCTGCGGGCGTCCACTAGTACAATAATACATACTGAAATGTTAAACAGTAACGTTAAATTATATCATTTCGCGATACTAAATAATATTTCTCCTTTCTACTCTATTTATGATCCGTACTGAATGTTTCTACGTAAGTGTCTAATTTTAGCAAACACTAGGCACTGCCAATGATGGCAGCCCGACCTCAATAGTCAAATCGTAAACAAAAAGTGACTTTTCAATTCTATGAACTGTCTAGATTTATGTCGAGTTTTATTTCAAAATGTGATTTCTTTTCTATCCGAACACACTATCATTACGTGCTCATGTGAGCATAAATAATCATGTTTATGTAAGCTACAACTCATAAACATCCCACTGTTGGGCATTGGTATCTTCTACAGTAATCTACGGGGGTCTGCTGAAAATCAGCGGTTCGGCTTAACGGCTTATTATGCTGAGTAACGTCCTTTTTAGAGCAGACGGTGCGGCAATATATCATGGACATCCTCACTCACGGCCATCTGACCCCAAACAAGGCAGAGCCTGTACTGGGTGTCAGAGACTGATATACGTACATAGATATTTTTAAATACATTCTTAAATAGATAATATTATTAACAAAACAAACAAAAGTGTTCGCCACAAGAATGTTTGCCCTGAGTGGGATTCGAACCCACGACAGCGTGTATAATCACCTCATGGCGAAATAAATTATTTGACTTTGACTTTGACTTTGACACCTGGCGCAACATGCAGCCAAGCGACTGTGACCAATTACCATCAGGTGGCCCTATGCCTGTTTGTCCGTCTGTATTATAAAAAAAAAATTGCTGAGATTTATACGCAGATCTTGTAGTCATTAGCAAACAATGGTTTTAAATTAATTCCTGGTGATGATTGACTCAGTGTGTGACAAGCAGCATTGTGTAATTATTATTTGACACTGTTTAGGTACAGATCATCTCATCCTATAGCATGAAATTGGACGCGATATTATTAATTTATCACATCGATATATAAAATGTAACAGAAGTAAGGAAGTTATGTTATATTATTATGCGCTTTTAATGACACACTAAATCCATAGTAGAAAGAGTCTTCGCTTCGCTCTACCCTTTATACTATGCTAAATCTGATCAAATTTGTTCACCTTTTGCTTAGCTCCATGTCAGTACGTGACAGATTCATGTCATAAAAATGTGCCATTTGCGAACACTGAACTTCCTCTTTTTGACGTGATAACGTTTTATAAATCGATGAAAGCCTACACATACGAAAAATGGTGTGACGTCATCCTCACGTACCGCCAAGTGTTACGCCACCCGTACCGCCAGGGTACCGCCAATTGTTACGCCAAGAGTATTCATTCATTTTAGTCTGTAACCCATAGTAATAGTGCTAGTTTACTAGGGCGTACTGATATATTAATGTATTTTACACAATACGTACAAGTTGATAGCGTGATTCAGAAAAAGGCACAGCGCCATCTAGTTTATGTTTTTTGAATCAATGCTAGAATTCAGTTCTACAAGCAATCAATGCCACAATCTAATAAGCGGTAAATAATAGAAAAATATTTATAGAACTTCAGTTAGCACAAGAAATTATACGGTTTATGTTTATTGCAAGTATTTTAGTGCGTCGTGTGTTTATTTAGTAGTATTTACGGCACGCCCAAGCAAGCCTAAATCAATTAAACTTTTTTATTACTTTGTCGTAGTTGATTTCTGAACTAGCCAGTTTTATATGAAGCAGTAAAGTTCAGATCGATTGATTCCACCTTTGATCAGTTTTGTTTTTAAAAACTTTTATTTACCTTCACTCGTATGTATGTATGTATGTATGTCCTGGAATCTTGCAATCAATATTTCACCCACTTTCACTGGAGCTATCGAGCTGAAATTTGGCACACATATTTGGTTCCGATGACAAATGACAATACATGAAAATAAATAAAAATAAAAAAGAAAGCTTTTTAAAAAAAAAAAAATTAATTGCAATTCTTATTTACTGGATCAGTTTGCACTAGAAGTTTAGACGATGTCCAATATCAAGCTCGTACTCTTCGTATTTCGATCGTAATCCTACCTACCTACACCCATCACATACTACCTTACATATTACCTTGTTGGTCTAGTGGTCGCGAGCGCGACTGCTACTGGGTTCGATCCCTGGGTCAGGCAAAGTATCATTGGGTTTATATAACACCGATACTCGTTATTATTATTATTTTTCATGTAGGTACGTACAGGAGAATAGTACAAAAAGCATTTAAAAAGAAAGAGGTATACAAAGGTAGGTACTGCTTACAGAACAAATTACAAGTGCTAAATATTCTTTTGATTTAGAGTACTTCGAAATAATGAATATAAAAAAGTGTATTTTTTAAAACAATAAATCTATCCTCCGTAAACCTACATCATTAATATAAATAAAGTGAAATCGAAGCGCCCAGGCAGGTGTTCCGTATTGACGCCTCACGTTGAACTTCGCAGACGTAATCATTTAAAAATAAATCTATGAATGAAGCTCTGACTGACCAAGACCTTGGTACAAGGTTTTCTAAGACATCGACCTGCTAAGAGAATGTCTAGACAAATGCTGAAGGCTGCGATGTATTTGGGGAAACAAAAAAAATAACGAGTTGTCCAGAAGATATATATCTAAAATTGTCGAGAAAGATAACGATAATCGTGAAATACCTACTAAAGGCTTGACTGAATACAAGAAAGCATTATTAACCAATTAATTCGTTTTTTTACTCGTACGTATTCTCTTTGTCACTCGAGGTTCCACAACGGACAAAAAAGGTTCTATACTTCTGATTTCGTTTAGTGTTTAGTTAGTTACCTACGCCAAATATGTATGCCCTTTTTTATGAATCACCATGAAAATGAACGATGAAGGATTGTTAAATGTACTTAAATTACGGCTTAACTGTATAACTGTATGCAAGAGAGCATAAGTGACTAATTAATTCGTTTTTTTAGTGTATGAATTGGAAATACCAGTTTATGTCATTTGATTCATAATATTATATTTATTTAATTAAGATTTTATGCATACCAAACTGTCTTATTACATTCATCGTTGCAACTCTTATATTATTTGTTACGTTCAGTAAAAAATATTGAATACATATACAATATTTTTTACATTAATACATTAGTTTGAATAATACTAACCTATATCTTAGTATTTGCTAATTCAAGTATCTGCTGGTCGATATGGAAGGCCCATGTCCAACAGTAGATTGTTGACAAGACGAGGCTTTTGCATTTATACGAGTATCACTGCCGAAACAAAATAAGGAACGTCTTATATATTCGATTTTTTTGAATCGATTCGCAATTTTAATTATGATATTGTTATATGTATAACAATTCGATCATATTGCTCTCTCTCTCAAAAATTTAAAAAATCTAAAGCAAACTATAATGTAACAGAATGTTTGTATTTCCGCTTGCATACATGCATCTTCTATCTAAAGATAGCATTGTTTACAACTTTGGCAGACCGGTGGACGAAATGTAAAATGAAAAGAAATCTCTATGCTATAAACAAATAAATAACATAGAACATGTATTCAATACTACGCTTAATAATATATATGACTAGCTTTTACCCGCGGCTACGCCCGCGTGGTCAAATAACATAAGATCGATCTTCCCATGGCATGGGGATGTTTTACCGCGGTAAAAGTAGCCTACGTCACTCTCCACTCTCCTCACTATCTCCACACATAAAAACCATACCATATAATATCTTCGTTGCGACGTGAAAGCCGGACAAACAAACAAATAAACAAACAAACACACTTTCACATTTATAATATTAGTATGGATATGGATATGGATATAACGATCTTGCAGTTTTAACGTTAATTCCTTTTTTGTAAACCTATCTAGGATTTACAGAGGGCGGACTTTATGCCTGAAGCATTATCTGACTGTGAATGACAGAGAATACTTCAGACACGATATAATGATATAAATAACATGTTGAGTTGTGTTGTTCACGATAGTTATTCGGGACAAATAATATCCCTAATAAGTAAACTAATGAGGTCTGGATTAGGGATAATTAGTAAATTATTGATTCTTACAACTAAGCTTTGACATCGAATCTAACCTATTTGGTCCCTCAATTATAATTACATTAATTAAATACCATTACTACTAGAGATCTATCTTTTAAATATCATAACAGAACAGACTTGTAATCAACACTGAAATCTCGTTTCTATTAACATGCCGCCTTAAATCGCATGAATCGTAAATCATTAATCGTTTGCCAATTACGATTGAACGTTAGCTAAATCTCGGCCAAGCGATAAGGCGGATTTAAACTCGGTTCAATATTCATAACTCTGAAGCGATTCGGCCTACTTTGCGGAATGGTAGAGGAGCCGAAATCTTCTCGAGTTCGGCGCCTCAAGCGGTTCGGGACCGCGGTGTTAGGCTGCCAGTCCACCGGAGCGGATTAAGGCAGCGGAGCCGAGAAACGGAGAAATATTAACCAATAGGATTGCACGAAATCTCCGCTCCTACAGACCTGTACAGACCTATTGGTTAATATTTCTCCGTTTCTCGGCTCCGCTACCTCGCTCCGCTCCGGTGGACTGGCAGCTTTAGCGAGGGAACCGGCCGTTTCTCCGGACGGTCGGAAGCGCCGCCCGCGCACCTGCCCTCTCCGTCACTCATCCAAAATTAAATCCCAAACTCCCCCCACCGGCGTACGCCGCTAAACATTCTGGAATAATTCCTGCGATTCAGCCACCGGTACTCGCCATTCGAATTCGGGTCGCGACCGCGTTCGGTGATATCGCTTCCTTTGCAAATCTGGCAACCCCGACTGCCGCCATGGCCGACGTCGACGTACAAGTCCAATTCACCACCACAGAACGAAAGACCAGGAAGGTCAAGAAGACCTCCAAACGTAGGGAATCTAAGGATGGCGAGGTCAACGTTACGGATATCGAGCAGACCAACACTACCACCACCAACGATGACGGGTATGTGTAGCGGTGGCCAACCCTTGACCCTCGTGTGCGCGATGTGACGCTAGTGTCTGTGTCAGCCAAGTGTCGATTACCGAGCGCGTTCGACCTTTAGTGACATGTTCAATGTATACATACAAATCAATCAATGCGTCTCATGTATTTGGCCACCCTCACATACCCGACCTAATTTAAGGTAGTTATTTTACTTGGTAATTTGTAAAAAAAGTATCTAAAATTTTGTGGTACAAAATTTAATGTTTCTTACCCATCAATAACATTTTGGAGATTACTTTTCACCAAAACGAGACTCATGTCTAGTCTTTGAACACTGCAGATTAAAATTTTTCGTTAATATACCTCTTTACCAACAGCTTACTTTTAGCAATTTTGATAAATGTTGAACGTCTATTGTTCGAAGTGTCGGGTTTCATCCCGCTTTCTGTAACTTTACGATGCAAATTTAAACTTGCAGTAACACATAATATCTGATATATAACATTAAAATGCAAACTTATTGATTTACTACAGAATTCCTTGAAGATGTTTAACATGGTTGTTTTGTTTCCAGCTTATTTTCAGCGGCGAATACACCAAGGCGATGAATAAGGACTGGCACAGCGGCCACTTCTGCTGCTGGCAGTGCGACGAGTCGCTGACCGGCCAGCGCTACGTGCTCAGGGATGAACATCCCTACTGCATCAAGTGTTACGAGAGCGTCTTCGCCAACGGCTGCGAGGAATGCAATAAGATCATCGGCATTGACTCCAAGGTAATCTGGTTTATTTTTCATATTTTTTTAATTCACTACTATTTTCTTACTCTGTAGATTTTAGGCTCAATTTAGTTGCACAATTTAAGGGAGTTCCTATATCAAGAATAATGAACACCTTCATATTGGACGTATGATCGAAATACATCAGACATATCAATTCTACCGGCCGTCGTTGATTCGTGTTTACATACCCTATAAATAGACAATGGTTAATAGCTTTATACACACCGCTAAAAGGTTTATAGCGTTGGCAAAAACTACCCACTGTCTATCTATGTGATTAATAAACTTGTCTTGTAGGCGAAAATAAATTTTCTGCGTACGCGCATCGACCGAAAGAAAAGGAGCTACTTTGATCGCTTGCCAAAATATGATAAAATGTGTTGCAAACCGTATCTCCAGTGTTTCTTGAGTAAATGTTGTGTACAATATAGGGTGAAGTTCTGCCCAAATATATAGCTGTATACCAATTGAATATTTAATTTCATTGACCCCATCTAACATTACTGAATCGTTAGTCGTTAACCCTATTCCGGTGGCATTATACCGGATCAGAATAGACTGCTCGGTGGCATTGCTGAGCTTTGTTACACCGATCACATTTAGTTTTGTCACTCCAGTCGGCCCAGATTCTTCAGCGCACCTCTGCACACGGCCCCAGACCGACCGCTGCCAAGCCAACATACGGTGAATACGCCACGCCAAACTGTGCATTTATCTACGCCGCAGACGAATGAGTTTTCCTGTCAGACCAACACCGGCGATTTACAACGATCGCTGAAATACCTAATCTGATATTACGCGGATCATCTGTGATTCCAACGACCTACGCGTTATTTATAGATCAATTTACGAACCAACCAACAATTGCCTTTGATGTTTTTATTCTAGCTGTTTGCAAAATGGTATTGGTTTTCAGAAACACTACGGGCCTGATTTTAGTTGTTTCAATAAAATAATATTATTCTGCCGTGTTTACGGGAATGTAAACATTGGAAAATTTCTGTTATTTTAAAATTGTTTTCGTGTAATAAGGGTTTGAATGGGTTAAAAAGATTTATTTTTGGGTTGGAAACGAGTGTTATTCTGATGTTTACGTTCTGACGCGACCTTCACAAGGCGCGGTCTCCTTTGGCAATTCTTCTAAAGATTTATGTTCGATTAATGTCAGTCCACATAAGCATTTCATAATCGCCCAAAATAAATGTTATATTTTATTGACATTACGACATTTAGTTTTAAACGCGCGTTCGCAAGAGCTCTCACCGTGTTGCCAGGAATAGAACGCAGAATGAGGGGAGCTCTATTTTGAAACTTAAAGTCGTACTTAAACCACGGTTAGTTATACATTATACAGTTTTCCCTAACCACAATCGTTTAGTTTTCCCAAGACATGCTTGTATAGCAAAACTGTGTGCTGTGTACTTATCGTAAAATGAGTATGAGTGTATTTTGAGAAATGTATCAGATTTTCGTGCAGTGAGCGCATTTAATTTATATGGAACGTGTAGGTATGTACTTATATCGAGTAATCACCTTAATTGTATGATTCGATTATGTCATTATAACGATTCGTCTTATCATTATATCTTTGAAAGAGCTTCTGAACCAGTACCATATATAAATACCATATAATGAAAAGAAATTAATCTGAATCTTACTTTATTTTAATATAAAAACGTTCCGAATATATATAAGGTATAGCGGAACCTTAATTATTGTATTCATTTGACGATTACTCATACTACCCAGTATGCCCAGTATCCAGCATAAAACTATTACAATTTAAAAAAAAAACATGATGACAGAACTTAAAAAACAGTTTGTCTACTCTACCAATAAAATAACTAACAAGAAATAAAGAACAAAGCACTTTTTGCCACTCACAATAATTTAGCATGGATTCAGTGATGGGATCTACGCAATCCAACAAGATCTATTAATAATGACCTACACCTACACACGACACTTGATTGTTCCTAAATGATGGGAATTTCCGCTAAGCAACATCACATCAGCCACGTGAATATAACATTTGATAAATTGTCAGTTTTATAGTTAAACCAGAAATAAGTATCAACTTTATGAATACGAGTCACCTGATCCATAAGCTAGGAGGGAGCTGATTTTTTGAGATTAACCTCAAAGATTAAAATATAACAGAGGCTGTGTGAATTCACTGTACTCTATTTTCACAAGTTATGTTTAGGTCCCATGTATATGGTTAGCGTATCGCCATACATCATCATCATCGCCAAACACCGGACACAAATCTAGACTCCGAGGTGATTGGAATTTCATGTTAGAAACGTATTACTTTTCCCGAACCGAGGATTGAACCAGGACCTCTAGCTTGGTACTAAACCAACGTGGCATTCAAAATATCAACACGTTACGCTGACGAATATCCAAAAACTATCCACATTTCTTGTCAGTTCTACAATATTGTTCATAGTACTGAGAAAACCTTCGTCAATGAGTAGACCAGGCAAAGTCCGTTAGATTTTCTGAGTCAACCGATGTTGTGAGCATTCATTTTAATGTGGATTATGTCACTGTTAAATATAATTTGTTTTTTAAATTATTAGTTATATATTATTCAAATATGAAAACCTCGTCAGCCAGTAAAACAGAAGATAAACATGACATTTAGAATCAATATCATTTAAACTAGCTTCTTTGTTTATTTCCGTTCATTTATTTCGCAGATAAATATTTGTAGCAATGGATGTTAAATTAAGATGTTTTCTGTTGTCCGCTCGCAACATAGGCAAACCTACATCGGAGATGTGATTGTGTAGCTCCTTTTTCCCTTATCATAATTAGAATCATAATCATACTCATTATTGCTATAAGTGTAACAATTTAAGATTTTGTCATAATCATAATATTACGAATTAATATAGGTTGTCTGGAAGAAATCGCTACTGTAGCGATAAGACCGCCTTTTGGCCACCACTGGTCATCATTTGTGTTTTTATAGAATGTCATTTATTGTTTTACTGTGGAGAACAATAAATAGTATTTCTATTGCATTGTATTGTATTGTACATCATGGAATCCTGCTATTCCAACTCACCCGGACCTTCTCCCCAGGATCTGTCGTACAAGGACAAGCACTGGCACGAGGCGTGCTTCCTGTGCGCCAAGTGCCGCGTGTCGCTGGTCGACAAGCAGTTCGGCTCCAAACTCGACAAGATCTACTGTGGCAACTGCTACGATGCCCAGTTCGCCAGCCGCTGCGACGGCTGCGGCGAAGTCTTCCGTGCTGGTGAGTTCTTTGATATACTTACGGCACGAAAGGGTAGCTCTGACCTTGAAAGCTCAGAAGTCGAAATTTAAGGTATCTTGAACGGCGCAAGTAGGTCAATCATATACGCTGATTGATTCGCCAGCATTCATACCCCATGCGCAACTATCCCCTTCGAATTTCGATCAGAGCTACTCTTTCGTGCCGTCACTTGTATGTGATACAAACACAATTTTGCGCCATATAATGACAATAGTGTTAAGACATAACCCCATCGTTATGTCATAATCATAGTAAAAAATTACCAATGTAACTGTTTGGGTAACAATTCTGTTTGCTTCGCCAATTTTGCTTAGACAATTAAGTGATTTTTACCTGCTCCCTATTTAAAAACCCCTTTTGTCTGATTAAGTACACAAAATTAGATCCCGATATGACGACAGAACCGTACTTCGCTGGACCGAGGGTTCCTTTTAATTAGCATGGGTTCAAGGTTGTTAAATTGTGTTGTTTGTGAGCCAGTCTCAGGAATGCTAGTGTTAGGCCACAGATTACTAGATAGTATTTGTTTATTCGTACCAATTATACCAACCACTTACTTCCTGGTACCTTGGAGGACACATCATCGCCCTCGTAAACTTTTATTGTATTAGTCATAATGCAGGATTCTGATCTGGGAACACCTATTTTCAGTTGTTTTTTGTTATCAATTCAATGTATGGTGACTGGCAAGATATGTGTAGAATGTTATTCAAAAAGCGTATAGTATTTCGCAAAAATGCCTTGAAATCTAATATCAGTAGGAAAAATATCAGGAGCAAAGGAAAACACTCGAAAAAAAGCTCATATCACATTACCTTAGATTCCTTAGAAGGTAAGTCCCACAGCGTAGAAAAGTAAACACCATTAGAAGTATCAACATATTTTACCACATTGCTCCGAGGCATCGATGCGTGTAAGTGAATTGTAGAAATACACGTGCCTTAAGGAATTGTAAATAATGTGATAAATATGTAAACATTTACACTTGCTGGACCAAGTGTTGTATTAAATCATTTGTGTACTACATAAGGTATGATGGATCGTTCATGGAATACGTATCCTTTGATACCAGGGATTAGCTGCCCATATGTTGATCTATTTGTGACACACTGACAAAGAAAATAACTAACAAAATAGTATTAAATAACTGTTAAACTTATTTATTACCTATCCGCTTCAAAGTGAAAATATGTATGTTCCTTTTGATTTTAATTCATAGTTATCTGCTTAGCATTTTAAAAATTGCAAACTATCTAAGCACGACACGATACAAATATGTCAATTTGAATTAAGAATTCGGTCTGTGATGTTATTTTCAAAATTAGCATTGAATGATTTCTTTCCTATGTTTCTCTCGAGAAAGTGAAGGTTCAGATCCTAGTGTAACACCAATTCCTTTTCTTTGTTAGGTACGTGCGTTTTAATTACTAAACAATTAAATACCGGTGATGGAAAACATATTTTTAATTATTATATTTTTAATACTTATTAATAAAATTAATGAAAATGATAACAAATTTTTCCTTAATGTTCTCGTACATCAATGCACCCAGCTATGCACCCACTATGCAAACCAGCTCTTGGCACGAGCTTGAGTCTGTACCATGTGTAAGGCTTCAACCCATAATCGTCCCACTGTTGGGCACGGGTCTCCCCCACAGACACAACTGTGGGAGGTCTACCTCGCTGCTCTAAAGCGGATTGGTCAAGTACAAAAACATAAATCAATACATTTCTACACCCGGCGACCTCTAGCAGTTACTATTGAACTAAAGTATTGTAATTGTTCGACGTTCTCTACGCCTGTGTAGCACTTCCAAGCTTCCGAGCCGTCAGACTCGATACTACCCAAATAAGGGCACCGCGTTACCCTGGCCCCATAAGGCACTGTAAGGTGAATCGAAGAAAAAACTGGCCATTGTCATTGCCGTAACCTCGACGCTTACAGTTGCATTTTGACTTTTAAATCGAACATTTAAGGTGATCCGCGAGTCTCGAGAATGCAGCGAGCGAGATACGGGTGCGTATGTGCACGGAATGGAATATTGAGGTTACTTACATTCCGGAAATTTGCATAAAGTTAGCGTAGTTTCTTAAAATATGACGACTGTTTTATTTTTGTTAACATTTTGTGTATTTATTGTATTATTAATGACGATCGTACGTATTGATAATATAATCTTGCATTTAATTTACTTTACATACCTAATCCCAGTCGCTTTTTGAGTCTTGTTCAAAGTTTGGCGTGGTTTGGTTTCTGTCCGGTGTCTGGCAATAGACTCACCTATTAAAACTGGGTGTAATTGTAATACACACCTCTTCCTCCGCGTATCCCTTCGGGGAAATAAAGGCGTGATGTTATTTATTTTATGTAAATTGAGATGCTTCTTGTATAAGAGAACTTAGGGGATTAAGTATACAATTAAAATTTCTAATAAAAAAAAGGCTCCAAAATGTTGTTCAATTAATTGAAACTACAGCATTACCAATGTAAATGAATTTACTACAATAGCGTGGCGTCAAATAAATTCAATCCATTATTTCTATTAATTGAAACCTCACAAGTGCTCACGCTGCGTGCGTTGCCAACCAGACGTTAGGCTTCGTTCACACTAGGGGAAAGTAGTCCCCAGTAGACAGTCCCTAGTAGACAGTTGTTTTGTTGTGATTCCATTATTAAATGTCGATGTTTTGTTATAAATATAAAATATTAAACGAGCTCGCACCTCCTATCCGCACCAGGCCGTGTCAAATTGAACAAAACCCAAAAAGGGACTGGAAGAGATATTCCATTAAATAAAGGTTAGTTTTTGGCTGATAGGTAAATTATAATAAGACGCACAGTTACTCTGTGCTACGCTAAGTAGCTAGTAATTTGTCCAATAATATCGAAAGAACGGTATAAGACTGTTTGTTTACACAACAAATCTATATGTAGTTTTTAAAAATTATAGATGGCGCTGTTTTCCGTTCCGGTTCTCGTTCGTTGTGATCGGAGCTTTACCACGACGATTTACGCGTTTCGAGACTATGAACTTGCAATCACACGCCTATTTGGGGAGACTTATGTCATTGGCATGTAAACTACTAGCGCGTGATTTGAATACTTACTGAGTTCCGTTTTGGTTTTCAATTGCGAATAGTGTCGTAGGCGGACAAACTAGTACTCTGGAAATCGAATTAAGTTGATCATTTGTCTCTAGAATAGAGGTAGAATAATAACTATTAAGAGTCTACTTAGTAGAGGATATAAAATTAACCTGTTCTTACAATTAACAGTTAAAAGCGAAATTGTTGAATTCAAATAAAGTTATCGAATAATAAATTCAATAAAACGGGATTGCTTACTTACAAACATTGAATATTCCGAGTCATTCACAAAACGGGGACCAAAACACTTAATCAATCACCCGTCATGAACCATCGATATCGATCAAAGTTGCAAATTCACTTACAATCAATAGGGATGTGCGTTGGGAAATAATCGATGTTTAAGTGGTTTTTATGATTAAAAATTGAGTGCAATTCAACATTTTATTATTACATTTTGATTTTGACTGTAAATGACTTGAAAATTTGGTTATGATTTTTTTAAATTAGTAATTTTTCACTATGGCGAAGACCACTTATCGTTCACTTCACAAATCGACTAATTATCAATCACCATCTAAGCGATCAAATCGATTGTGCCCAAAATTGAACAAAAGAGTCACCGCCATCAGTTTTAATTTTTTATAAAACTTTTTCTGTAATCTTTGTGCTTTGGAAGTAGGTATAAATTAATTATTTCTCTCCCACGCAATGAAATACAATGGACATACAAATACTAAACAGGTCGCGTCGAGTCGATACAGTAATGTGTGATTCATCGTAATTACCTTACAATTGTACTTTAGTTCTCTTTTGTAGAATCCGGTCGTCTTCATCCTTTTTTTTTATTAAAAGCTTTTATTTAACTTCACTCGTATGTATCTATATACATATGTCCAGGAATCTTGCAATCAATATTTCACCCACTTCCACTGAAGCTAGCGAGCTAAAATTTGGCACACATATTTCGTTCCGATGACAATGCACGAAAATAAAATAAAAGTTACAAAATGCTTTTTTTGAAATCTTTTTTGAATCATTTAATATTGCATAGAATTAAAAAACACTGCGGATTAAACTAAAATTTAGAGGGATTTAGTTAGATCCGCAAGATTTCTACTAAAAGTAACCTTGATGCAGAGATATGGTTTCCTGTAAAGCCATAAAGAGCCGAAAGAACTAATTTACGAATAAGAACAGAAAACCAATTCGTCAATTTGTTACATGCGTATGCATGGCTTCCCTTTTGTATGGTTTTGAAACGATTAATAAAATGGAAGATAGTATTAATTAAACGATTGAATGTATGGCTGCAATTAACTAACTGTTAAACGCTGGTATGTGTACTTGGGCAGAGTAACCCCTTACTCGTCTAGGTTTCACACAGATCACTGCCGTAGGCGGGCCTACTCGAAACATGCGCTTATATTGGGAAAATCTGAGTCAATACAAAGTCTCACCAAAGAACATCTAACAATTAAAATAATGAATTAATAATATTAGAAATAAGTCTATAAATTAATAAATGATTAATAATGATGTGTTCCTTAACACACAGTCCTTTTAATATTAAATTAATATAACTAGTAATTAAGGTAGGTAGATAATGATGCTTTCTAATTGGCAGTGCGTAACATTCGGCCATCCTGCTAGTAGCCGCGACCCGCGGCGGCCCACGCTACCCTCAGTCAATGTAGTGGAGATGACACACTAAAACAAAACAAAACCACGGCAGTACCTTCACAATACAATATAAAATACTAACATTATTATCTGAACTTGATCACATAGAAATTTTGTTTTCGTATTAACGATTGAATAATTTTCCTATTTTCATTTTAATATTGAACATGATTTATCAAGTGTCTATTAACTATGACACACAGTTTATTCCTTTTTCTTAAGAATATTAATGGAGTTGATCATACATAAAAATGTTGTTTTCGGATTAACAATTGCATATACTTCCTACTTTCATTTATAATATGATTGTCAGGTCTCTTTTAGCTATTACACACAGTTTATTCCTTTTCCTTAGGAATATCAATGGACTTGATCACACAGCCGCCGCAATAATATTCACACAGTCGTCTTATGATTTATATAAATGGATCACACAGCCAACTCACTAGAATTCACACAGCCGTCTTAAAGGTATTATTTTCATAGTTGAACTTGGTCACACAGCACACTACAGACGTAGGTTCAAGAAATATTTGATACATTCACGCAGTAAAGTATTTTCTATTAACATATTAAGTCATTGGTTATAAAATCTGTCAATCCTATTTAGTGTTAAGTTTTAACACAAATATTTCGTAAGTAACACTTTAAACTTTTTTTTTTTGACTTACCCCTTTTTTTAAAATATGTATATCCAACCTCCGCATCAGTGGGTCTCACAAGTTTTTCTTCAATTCTGTACGTTTACCCAAACCGTCACGATATGGCCCAGACACTTAGACATTTACGTATCCCACTTCTGAGATATTAATTAAACGATTGAATGTATGGCTGCAATTAACTAACTGTTAAACGCTGGTATGTGTACTTGGGCAGAGTAACCCCTTACTCGTCTAGGTTTCACACAGATCACTGCCGTAGGCGGGCCTACTCGAAACATGCGCTTATATTGGGAAAATCTGAGTCAATACAAAGTCTCACCAAAGAACATCTAACAATTAAAATAATGAATTAATAATATTAGAAATAAGTCTATAAATTAATAAATGATTAATAATGATGTGTTCCTTAACACACAGTCCTTTTAATATTAAATTAATATAACTAGTAATTAAGGTAGGTAGATAATGATGCTTTCTAATTGGCAGTGCGTAACAATAGCTAGTTCGCGGAGGTACAAAATATAAATATTTTCTAACCCAATAGGGATGAAAAACTGAAATAAGAAAACAGAGCTAAAGAAGTTTATTTTTTATCACGAAATGATTAATTTACATGGCGACTAATACATATTTAAATAAAATGCATTAAGTACAGGAGGCAGGAAGATCCGTAAACAGTTCGCCCACCACCAAGACAGGCTACATTTACCATTTCTACCGTGTAGTAATTAATTCTCCACATATCCGCATTGGAGCAGCGTGGTGCAGTATGCTCTGTGCGAGACCCGTGCCCAACAATGCTAAAAGCGGTTGCAGCATTAATAATTTATTAAATTTTGTCCATTTAGGTAGGTTTGCTAGTCAAACTTTTTTAAAGATGATATTCTTAGTCCGCAATGGTAGCAACGACTGACCGACTCAGAAAGGAACTCTAAAAAAATTACTAGTTTTATTTTTAACATCAACTATAAGTACTAATCAACTGTTATTTAGTCCGTTCTCCTACAATCATACCTTATAAGTCTTATAACTAAATCCTACTAATGTAAGTATTACATCATTTATAACTGCCTTTCTCTCCCTTCTTTAATGTTTATCACTGTTGCTGCAAGCTCGTTTACATCCATAGATAAAGAATATTTTCCTTAACACTTGTTTGTATAACTTGCTCTCCGTGCTCATTAGTACATAAAGACCTTATCAATTGACTTCAGATGACCTTATAACGCCTAAGTTATAACTTATAACATTCATTATTAATGCTGCGAGGTTGGCGACACTTAACTAGAGACCATTGAATGTCTGAATCACTGTGTGGGTGCTTAGATCCGAGGATACAAAAATACGTTTGTTTTAAAGCAGAGCTTGACCCTATTTTATTGAAATGTAGGTTCGCGTGGGATATAGAACACATACTTTTGATTAATTTCAATATTGCCTATACTCACATAGATAAGTACCATATACATATCCATCTATACTAAAAATATTATAAAGAGGAAACATTTGTTTGTAATGTGTTCACACAAAAACTACTGGACCGATTTCAAAGATTCTTTCACCATTAGAAAGCTGCATCTTCACTGAGTGACATAGGCTGTATAATATTACTAGGTGTAAACGAAACTATTGTTTATGTCTAACTAATTCCACGCGAGCGAAGCTGCGGGCGTCCACTAGTCAATAATAAGTAGATACTTTTGTATCACTGTAGCAAGGACAAATTTAATAGGTATTACTTTTTAGAGAATTTTTGAAATTTTTAAATAGGTATTAATATAATAAACAAATAAATACAATTTTAATATTAGGTACTGTGTCTAAAATATAATGATATATCTAATAATATAATATTACGCATTAAACCATAATATTATATTACTAATAAGTTTATGATGTTTATTTCTTATAAACCCACGGATTGATTGAAAAATGTGGTTATTTTCGTCCGACCGAAATTCGTTTTCTGCGATGAAAATCAGCGCTACTGACTCTATATATAACTGTTAAGACGACGCATTATAAATAATCTTACGTGACCCGGTATGCACGTCTCATCTCAAGAACATCAGCATCATTCAAACAGCATCCTCTGTGATAAGCCACTTGACACCACCATTTATCACCAATCTCCCGCCCCCGGCGTTCCTCGAATACCTGCGACGATTAATTCCACTAGTAAACCCACATAAAACATAGTGTCTTAATGGCTGTCGGTGAGGGCACAGATAAAGAATGAGAAATATTATAGTAGGTACACAGCCTAGTAATTTAAAAATTATAAAATCCATAGATTATTCAGTGTTGATTTTAGTATTACATTCTGTCGGCCATGTTCAGAATGTGACTTTCTATGTAAAACCGGTAGTAATTGTAAACGTAAATTTTGTAAGAGTTTTGTTTCGTAAGTCAAAGTTAATTTTTATTTTGCTTTAAGGCGATTGCACACGTCCGAGTAAGGCCTGAACATAAACATTAAGTAGGTACCTACCTTCAGTTTGAATAACATTAAACCAGAATTAAACATACCAATCTTGTTCATTAACTAACGTTAAAGAAAAATTACGTTTTACGGTACCTACTCTGTTAAAATTGTATGCAGTCATTTATTCTGTGTAAAACTATTCGTAAAGTAATCAGCAACTTTAAGCATCCAAAGCTTCCCAACAAAGTTTTGATATCGCTCGCTTGCTCGCGAGAATCGAACCGGATAGCAATTAAAACATTTTCTGTTTTCACCAATTAGTCTTAATTGAATTATCAAACTCCTTACTCTAAAGACGTTTATTATGCTTAGTACATAGAGTCATAAATGTAGTAAAGTAGAAGTAATTTTCCTATCTACGAGGGAGACGCCTGAGTGTTTTTACCATAATAACATTAAAACTTCCCCTTTATGTTCCCGAAGGGGTAGGTAGAAGTACATACATAAACCCACTTTTCACTTCAATTTCAATTTCAATAGCCTTTATTAACAATTAACTTCAACTAAATACAATTTTTAGAAGTAAAATCAGACATCTGTAATTTAATTGTTTTGCTTTTCAGCATAGGCCTCCCCCAGTTTATTTCATAGCTGTCCATTCTGCGCTTTTCTTCTCCACGTTACTCCTGCTATCTCTTGATATCATCTTCCCATCGTCTAATAAATGGTCTTCCTCGTTCTCTTTTTCCTTCCCTAGGATACCATTCTGTCACGATCTTAGACCATTTTTTCACTTTACTTTAATAATTAATTATTAATCTACTAGCTGCGACCATTGGACGTCCCACTGCTGGGCACGGGTCCCCAAAGGCTGCGGGAGGTCTAGCTGCATAGCATATTATTATGGCGCAATGTACATTGCCTTGTATTATGCCTTAAATGTATGAAGCAGTGCCCTGAGACAAAAGGAACTTCATCTAGCATTTGCTGTTGCTGTTGCATATAAACAAACCATTTGACATTGATTAAGAGCATTTCCGCTAGTGCAATATTTATAAGACTGATGATATTGATGTCTGTATCTAACATTCATCAATGTTACATTTATGCGATCATTGCCTAAGCGCTGGACACGTGTTATGTTATCGACAACTTCATAAAGACGTTTTATTATGAACCGCTGCGAGACGATATCCATCGGAAAATTGTTGTCCATACAAATGGCATATTTTATTACAGTGGGTATCTTGTTTGATATATAGGTAACATTGGTATCTAACTGCATTGATATTTTCTATATATTCTGCTTATTTACATCATCATCACAACCCTTTCTTTGTCCCACTGTTGGACACGGGTCGCCTCTCAGAATGGGAGGAATTAGGCCTTCCACCACGCTGGCCATGTGCGGATTGGCAGACTTCATATGCATTATGAAGAACTCTCAGGCATGTTTCCTCACGATTGGCCTTCACCGTTATAGCAAGTGACATTTAATTTCTTAAATCGCACATAACTTAGAAAAGTCATTGGTGCGTGCCGCTGGGGTTTGAACCCGGACCGCTCGATTGAGAGGCGAGTTCGATAGCCACTGATCTGTCACCGCTTATTTATACATCCCTTTGTATTTATATACGTTCAATATTTCTAATTGTGTTTCATTAATATACATGACATATGTCATGACAATTTAAATATGAAATACAGTATCCATATTAAGTTTCAATACAATCATAACCCATTGATTGATGGCTCTGGCTCGTGCCTCCACGGTACCGTTACATCCTCATTGTGCTAATCAGATGTCAAGAGAATTCGTAACGTCCTAACGTATCCCATCAATTAAGTTCAATCTACAGCCTACGCGGCCTGCGTCTCCCTTGGCGGCCGTCAGTACGGCACGGCCAGCCGAGAAGCCTGCACATCGCAGGCGTACGCGAAATACCGCCTTTTACACATACGCATTATCGAACAGAAAAAAAAAACAACTGACATTACTCCCGCGTAAATTCAAATTAAGAAACAAAATTGACATCCGAATTTACGTTCTTAAATCTTTTTTTTTTTTAACCAAGGACACAAAGTTTTTCCATCAAAATGTCAGCGGACGTGTTGAGTGATGATTTTAAATCTCGGCTGCATCTGACCACTAAAACTGTGGGACAGGAGAGGATACGGAGGGCGAGGGAGAATAATGAGGATGTTGCCATACTCTCAATGTTCCTGCCAAACGCCACGGCTGAACGGGAAAACAAGAAGTTCTGTTGTGCGCTCAAAGATCAGTGTCTTCTCGGTGATGCCAGGAAAACAGTTGCAGGTGCGGAAATATTTTATTTTTATACAAAATACAAATAGTTTCGATAGCTTATTTAAAGAAGACGGCAGGAAACCGTTGGATTGAGGCAGAAGGCAGAATACCACCGGTTGGAGTGGTATCGCTAAGTAGAGGCCTATAACTTTAAAATACAAACTTACAAACAAACTCAAAGCTTCTTCTTCAAACAAACTTTACAAACTCAAAGCTTCTTCTTTATAATAAGACGTTTCATTTAATAGTGCTTTTTGTCGTAGATGCGTTCGTGAGATCAAACCTGTACTTACTTATTGTATAGTCGTTGAGCAACTAAGATATAAAAGAGCAGAAAGGGGGACTTTCTAAAACGTGTTTGATGATTACATCTCGATAACAATAAAATTGAAAGTAACGTGTAGGATATAAGGTGTCAACTGCACAAAATCCCACGAATGCCTAAACTAAATAATCCAAAATTATATTACATTTAATTCTGTGTTTTTGTTATAAAAATTGGATAATGCAATATTAACAATAATAATGCAAAAGGCAAGCAATATTTTATTAAACTGTAATACCGTGGTGAATGCAGGTAAAATTTTCTCTCTAAGTTACTCAAATGTGCTGATGAAAGGAACAAAAAATAAACTCTTAAAACGTTTTTCAGTAAACCTCATTACAAGCATCTGTGTACTTTGAGCTTTGCTCAGCTGAGAGCCAGACCGCTTAAATATTTAAAAGTAAAACGTACACCGGTCCCTCGTTAATTAACGTTCGCTACAGAGTTCATCATCGTTGCCGCGTGCCGGTAATTCATTTGGATCCATAATTGAATGAGTTCTCCATTCATTCAATTAGTGGTTCCATTCGTTCAAAGGACTCCCGACACGTTTAAAATCTTTCGGTGTGCTTTTTTAAATTTGGAACAATGAACTCATGTAGGCATTTTGTAAAGTGTTATCTGTATTAAGTTGCTAAAACAATAATTACAAAATTCAAATGCCTTTTCACGGTTTGTTATATATGTATTCCTATTTTCTCAACTCTAATATTGTCTAAATTTAAATATGTATTTCTTAAACTTTACGATCTTTTACAGACACGCCACAAAAAATATAAAAGACTAACTAACTTGCTTCTTGTATTTGAGGTTTCGTGTGTATGATGTAAATATCATTGGCACTCAGTAAATTGGGACACGTCCCAAATAACTTCACATCTGCGTTGGTTTTAGTTAAAAATGACAACATCTTGAAATGGGGTCAAAATAGTTTGTTTCTGTTTAATATAATTAAAATTGTATAAAATTGTATTTGCTTAATAGGTATAATAGAATATTTTATATAAATGTATAATATAAAATATAAACATAAACCTCTATTTAGTTTTATTCCAACAAATTAATAGATTACAAAAAAGGGTTTTGAGTAAAAATCGGAAATGACCATGACCCAGAATTCTTTTTAAAATTTGTTGCATTTGAAGATTAACTTTAATTTATTTTATTTACAAACAACCAAAATTATAACTATATTATTCTATAACTCATAAAAGTAAAATAAAACTGATTATTATAATTAAATGCAGACATTCGCGTAACTAACAAATTGATAATCCATTGGCATATCCAAATATTTATAATTTTTTGACTAATAAATATTAATTTTTTTCTTTGTGAAAACATCTTTTGTCTTTTTTTAATAATAATAAATCAAATATTATGTTAATGCTCAACCAACGTTGATGTGTCAAACTTAATTAGTTCCACACCTGCCCTTGACCGAAATTTCAGATGGTACCTAATGTACGCATTTTGAAATATCGTTACCAAGACACGGTAATTATCAACACAAAAATGTTCTATTTTGTAAAATGAGTAAAAATTTATTTTTACTCATTTACAATCATCATTTACAATTTATGTATGTAGGTATGTATGTATGTCCTGGAATCTTGCAATCAATATTTCACCCACTTCCACTGAAGCTATCGAGCTGAAATTTGGCACACATATATGGTTCCGATGACAATGCACGAAAATAAAAAAAAGTTAAAAAAAGGTTTTTAAAAAAATTAATAACATAACTCCGGTAAACCTAATACCTATGATTATAATATGACAAGTGAATAGGCTTTAATCATATACAATCCGTACCGTCCGTACAATTTATTACAGGTTGATTCACTATATATTTGTTGCATTATAATATTTGTCTTTTATAATATTAAGTTAATATTAATTGAGTCAACTTAATAAATTGTGTATTTAGTAATAGGAAGTGTTAAAAGCAAATGCTTCGCGGTATTGTATGTAACTAGAGTTGAGTTCATCAGCAAAAGTTCATGACACACAGATTAATTTATATTTAAAGCAATAAAAATACCGTTATTGAAATGGTAGCGAGTTCAAAGGATCTTATTTTAGAACTGTAAAATAATAATATACCTACCTACTCTTAACCTCGTTTCCGACTCTCAAAAACAGACATTCTATATTTTGATCATTATTGAAATATGAAAAGAATGAACTAAAGAAATAAAACTACCGGAAATTATTTACTTATTTTCCAATTAGGTTAACTTGAATAAAACATGTGTTAATGTATGCTTTGTTATACAATAGTTATTCTAATCGTCCTACTAGACTCGTGGACTAGTTCCTTAAGGAATTGGCCTGTGGGAGAACCTCAGAATACAGAAAAACCACAATCGCGCTGCGAAAAATGAAGTTGCAAATACTACACTTAAATAGAGTAGTTTGATATTAAGCGAAATAATGAAAATTATGAATATTCCTTTATTTTCCTAAAATAGCTACATGATCTCCACGATGATGAGCATGACGTAGTAACATGTCGCGGTGTAGGTTCGAAGATAGTAGAGGGCATGCGAAGTCAACTATTCTAGTTCCGGGGGCCTAGACAAGTGGCAAAAACGCTAGTAGAATAGATTAACAAATGTATGAGATTGACATTCGCTATCGACTAATTAGTCGTAAGCGAATGTCAATCCCATACATTTGTTAATCTATTCTATTTCTATTCTACTCGTTTGCCACTTGTCTAGGTTGTCTTGGTTACATTGCGTAGTGCAATTTCTACTAGACGCTCCTGTTTTATTCTGTATTCTGAGGGGAAAACCCGTATCTCTGGCTAAAGGATATAATGGTGCGAAAAGGAAATAATCATTATCGTAAAATATTACGGCGCGACAACAGCTACAATAAATTAAACTGCTTGGAAATGCTCGTAATGTCGGCAGTTATTTTGTTTTGTTTGTTTTTATAGCAATGATAAGTGTAATCGGAAAGAAACCATAACAATACTTACCTATTGCTCCATATATTATTGGCGGCGTCAGCTAATTTTCTTAATCATCACTTGATTGTAGAATTTCAATATCAATTAAATATTTACCAATTGCATGACGTCAATAATTAATCATTAATAAAATTTTGTAGTAACACAACGCTAACACTTGTATAATCAATAATGTTAAGTAATGAAACGACTTTTATTGCACTTACATTCACCATAAAAATATTATTATTAAATAAATAGTGTGTCCAAAATAATTTTCAATTACCTACTGAGTTTTACTTAGTAGTTAGTAATAGTTTTACTAAATTTTACCATATACTAAATAACTAATTTACTTACCCTGTAAACATACGAGTAGTTATTGATGATTCATTCATACATACATACAATGGTCAATAGCTAATCCTATATATGTATTTATATGTAAATAAATGTATTGTTGCTTTATATTAATCAATTTAGAATAAAATTATATCTCTTCTCTTTTAGTAGTTTGTAGTCTAGACTTTCGTTATGCGTGTCCAATTACCACCTTATAGCGAAAAATGATTTGACTTTGATTTTAACTTTGACTTTGAAAACACTGAAAAATAATAGGTAGTAGATAGTATAGGATAGACACCATTATTTAATGACTGTTGCTGCCGTCTTTCTTTCGCGTTACTTGTGGAGAGCTAGAAAAGCTTCGAGAGATTGAGTTCGATGTTCGATTCCCGATTCGGGCAAAGTATTATTGGGTTTTCCTAACTTCAAAATTCTACTTGTAGCTCGAAGTTTGGAACTGTGGCCCAGTATGGTAAGAGGGCCACCGACTTTTACACGAAACCTCGACATAACTGGTGTATTAGTCACATATATTACATGTGTAAGTTTCATTCAGATTTACCCTTCAAATGTTGCTGTAATCGCGTGTAAGAAGCCTATATACATTATTTGATGTGCCTATATTAGTAAATTAACTTTTCCACCTTAATATAAAGTCAGTTAAAAGTTTGGTAATCTTACGTTTACGACGTTAATCGTTGTCGTTAACTTATTCTAAAATAGTTAAATGGTCCAATCCATTATGGTTATTTGTGAATAATCATCATCATCATTATCATCGCAAACCTTTCTTTGTCCTACTGGTGGGCACGGTTCTTCTCTCAGAATGGGAGTGATTGGGCCTTAGTCCACCACGCTGACCAAGTGCGGATTGACTTCACATGCCTTTGAGAACATTATGAAGAACTCTCAGGCATGCAGGTTTCCTCCGATGTGTCCTTGTCCTTTACCGTTATAGCAAGTGACATTTTAATTTCTTAATCGCACATAACTTAGACAAATCATTAGTACGTGCAGCTGGGGTTTGAACCCGGACCGCTCGAGTGAGAGGCGAGTTCGATAGCCACTGGGCTGTCACCCCTATTTGTGAATAGAATGAAAAAATTGATCATATTCACAAATAGCCACTTCAACTTGTATTTTAAATACATATCTCAACACCCACATCACATCAAAGCCGAATAATGCCGTTTGGTGGACTTACAAGTTTCTAACTGTTCAATCGAATACATAAATATATCTGCCTGGACTGCACTACAAGTACTGTTTTTACTTTTCATTTTACTGTAGATAAATTGAACAACATAAGTACGAAACCTATATAAAATCGATACAACTATTAAATTAGTATTATTCTAAGCTAAGTACTACTACCTATTAAATTAGTATTATTCTAAGCTAAGTACTACTACCTATTAAATTAGTATTATTCTAAGCTAAGTACCACTACCTATTAAATTAGTATTATTCTAAGCTAAGTACATACTAACGACCTACCCATTTGTCCAGTCATCAAATTCAGTAAGTAGGTAACCAGTTTAACGTTTAACTGACAATTTATTATTTTTGCCTCGTTTAAAAAAATACTTAGAGATCATCTACAGCAAAAAATAATTTTATTTACCACAAAAAAACCACACCGGGCCAAATTTATGACGATGTAGTTGACATTAAAAAGTTTTCAATTACATATTTTAAATCTTCACGACATGTAATTTGGCGACACTGACTTTGACCCAGAAGTCGCGTCGGTAGATTGTGCCCAATATAGACATGTCGCTGCTGTTAAGCATCAATAAAAGCTGGTCATGATTGCCCAGACCCCACTTTCAGTTTGTAAGCAAATAGCAGAGTTGAAGGAAAGAAACCGCGAAAGGTGCAGTGACGCAATGTTTGTCGGATAATTAACGACGATTGAGGACAATAAGGTCGCCAATGATGAGAATAATATATTTTACATTCATAATTATATTTGGGGATATACAATGGTTTCTTTAAAAATGCGTAGTAAATACGCGTGTAGCCCTTGTCGATAAGCAACGGTGGTTCGTCTGCTTATTCGTTAAGCTAATATCATAAAAAACACGCTGTCAAGTGAATATTTGGCAATCTGATATAGGCATAAATATGTAAATGAAAAAATAAGATATTTTTTCTATTAAATTTAAGGAGAATTTTAGTTCTTAAACTTAACTCTAATTATTTCTGCTAAAATTAATTTAACAATGGAATTCAATTACTAAACTCAAGCTGATTTCCTAAGATCTATTTATCCACTATAAATAATACGCTTAGCATCATAACTTGCTCATCTTGGATAACTCTGGCAAGCTACCTAAAAATAATAACTTTAACATGTTTATTTATTATTAATGGCAGCTTCGCTCGCGTGGAATTAGACATTCACTAACTTCAAGAACGGCAAAGTTTCATACAAACTTTGCACCCCCGTTTTACCCCCTTAGGGGGTGAATTTTCAAAAATCCTTTCTTTGTGCTCCCCTACGTTATAAAAGGAACCCCTGTGCAAAATTTCAAGTTTCTAACCCTTATAGTTTAAGCCCTGCGTTGATATGCCAGTCAGTCAGTCACCTTCTCCTTTTATATATATAGATAGATTGCAAATGGTTTTGGCAACCCTACACACCAAGTACAACAGCAGATGGCGGTTCACCTCAGCTCGCCGCCGTGATTAGCACGCGTGGCCCTGTTCTGTTCATCTCGGTGTGCTTAAGGATTTCATTCATTTTGTTGATTGATCCGTTCTGTCTGCCAATACTCGGCATACAAACTGGTTTAGGGTCTTGATTTATGATTGCATATTCATAAACCTTCAATATTTGGCTCACCATTATTTGACATTTATTATTATATGTTTGTTTTTACGCCTTTTTACTTAAAACGAACCATATTTTTACCAGTGAAGCCTAAAATTCCATTACTTTTAAGCTTTATACAATCTGAGATAATTAAGGATTGAATACGATCATTTAGCATAGTTTTGCATTCAGTTTTCAAGGCAACTGCGGCGCAGGCATTCTAATCTTAATGGAATTTTTAAATTGGAAATGCATAATGTACGATTCGCTTGTTTAAGAACAATGCTTCTAGAATGCTATTCGATTTAGGTACGCACGTGGACAACAGGTGCACAAATCACAACGAAAGGGACACGTGTGTGATAACATTTTCTCACAAAACATACTTGGTAGGTATATTCAAACAAATTTAAACCTTACCACCTTAACATATAAACCAACAGTGTATGGATTTTTTAAAAACAAAAGAATGAATGCGTTTGAAATTAGTACCAAAACGAAATAGCTAGGTTTGCGTGAGAGGATTTTATCGCAGTGGCAGAATTTTATGGCATACCTACATAAATGAGAAATAGGAATTTATTGCTGAATTTGGTTGCTTTATTATACTGAACAATAGAATCGATAAACAAACGCACGAACAAGTAAACATGCTGCAGACATTTCGGTAGCATAATAATGTAAATACGAGTAAATTCCTGCCTTGTGTGAAACCATAACATTAGTACGCTGTATTACCCTAAAGGTACCTCTTCAGGGAAATAAGTGTTGTAGTTTTTACGCAGGTACCAGCTGCTGTACACTGGCCTTTTTGGTCTAAGCAGCGTCACCGAACTTGAGTTAAACAGATTAGTTAAACCTTACGTAAAAGGGAGTTAGGAAGTAAGCTAAGGCACCGGACACAAATCCTGGCTTCGTGTCAACTGAAAACTAATATTACTTTTCATAATTTCAATGTAATCAAAACATATAATAATAAGGACACGGTTTCGGGTTTATGTATACAATTGATAGATTTAATTTAAGTGATTCAATCAATGAATGATTTCGAAACCTTGTAAAATTATTTAAACAATAAGAATATCTGCAATTTTTCAATGTTTGCTTTTTATCGAAAAAAGTTGAACAGCGCGATAGTTTAAAAATATAAAGGATGTTTTCAAAATTTTTATTGATTATCAAACTTTTTATTGTTTATCAGCTGGACTTGGGGAACATCGGACACATACCCGCCTTACACCTCAGGGTATAGGGGCTGTCTGAAAACCAGCGCTACACGGGTCTCTAGCCCCGCAGTAGCACCAGCTGAGACAGCTCCTGTTGTCATTTTGTTATATTTTCTTTTTTCTTTTTGTATTTTCCTTTTATTTCTTTTAATGACAATAAAACATTTGAATTTGAATTATCTGTGGTAGCCGTGGTAGATAGGTGTTCCCACGCAAGGATGTCATGTCTGACATCACCCGGCCCACTGGTATCGACCTTCGATCAGCGAGTTCGCTAATTCTCTGAGCAACCGATTGTTTGATGGATTTAACGATGTTATGTTCTATTTAAATGGTAAATAGAAGGACATGTTACGCAACTTAGGGCCTTCGATCTCACCTAGATTTGCTTGAGTTGCGAGTTTATACTCATGATTTCGTTCATACTCGTATTTCAGTGACGAATAGGTATAGATAATTTGACTATTATATTACTAACTAGTGGACGCCCGCAGCTTCGCTCGCGTTACACATTCACTAACTTCAAAAACGGCAAAGCTTCATACTAACTTTGCACCCCCGTTTTACCCCCTTAGGGGATAAATTTTCAAATTTTTCTCGCCGTAAAAACCATCCTTGAACTTCAACGAACATTTAAAAAAAAGAATTGGCCAAATTGGTCCAGGCGTTGTTGAGTTATGCGCTTACCAACACATTTTGCGATTCATTTTTATAATATAGATATAACAGTACATGTATAGTTCTACTGAAAAATTGAAAAGAATTGGGTTTTGTTTTGGTAAAAAAAAGTTTGGCTTACATACAGGTAATATGAAACGAGTTTCTATCCTAACCCTAATTTTAACCCTCACTTGACAATTTCAGTAACTTGGATTCAAATGGACTCAAATGGTAATATGAAACGAGTTTCTATCCTAACCCTAATTTTAACCCTCACATGAGAATTGAAATTTAAACCTTACTTGGGGTTAGGATAGAAACTCGTTTCATATTACCTGTAAACCAATGTTTGGTTTCGAAAGTAACAATAAGGTAACCCTATACTTACTGGAGAAACAATACGCACGCGACACTAACCGCCTGTGGGCTACCACAGCGCAGGGGTCTCTGTTACCTTTTCACGATTCACTCGGCATATTAAAATTACAAAGAAATTAGGTATAAGCATAAAATTTAAAACAAAATCAGTATTTTTGTTCAATGTTCGAAAGAGTTGCTTTTGCTTAGTGGCCAGTGTCACCGAATTAAGCGGCGACTCGACGAGAGATAGCTTCAGCAAATTCGAGCTCCCGGCGTTGCTTAACTCTGTCGATAACATTAAATCGACGCGAGCTACTGCGTGGACACTACGAATAAAGGCACTTACACACTTGTTATGTTGTTGTTAAGCGTGTCTAATCACCTCATAGCGAAATAAATTATTTGACTTTGAAAAATAAATTATTTGTCACTTGGAAACCTCGTCATTGGCGTCAGAACCGTGTCGTGCGCATTATAACTGTCCATACAATGTACATGCACACAATAAAACAGTAACGAAGCATTGAAAGGCTTCCTTCGCATACCTGATGCAATTGAGATTTGTTTAATAACAAGCCCCCGGAGAGCGAGAGCTCGAGCCGAGACAAAGGGAATGGTATTGTAGTACTTGCTTATTAAATACTAGATCTATCCGTCCTTCGACACATTGATGGAGTACGCTATCAAGGATTGCGGCAACTTGTACCAGCTACAATACCTAGATCTTAGGTTGATGCTTATGGGCTGAACCCACACCACATTCAAATAGCATTGTGTTAGCTTCCATTGATTTATCAAGTAAATAGAGAGATAATAATATGTTACTTTCGTCATACTACCTACCTTTTCAGTGTTGGCAAATGACAAATGTTGGATCAGTGGAAAAGTGAGGTTATTTTTGGCCATGTCTGCTGCTGGTATACAATGGAGGTTCATTTAATTCCTATTGGGTGACGCCGTAGAGGTCTGTATGACCATACAACAAAAGTCCATTCGAAAAAAAAGTCCAGTTAAGGTTCACTAAAGGAGAGATCACCATAGATAAATAGATAGATAGTCAATTGGAAAAAGTAATTGTTACAATTTCTTGGTAGTCCCATTGTTTGTTATGCCTATGAATATGTTAGTTCTAGTTTAATGGCATCCAAGTTAGTAAGACTCATATACAAGACATCAGACAAATACCTGTATCATGTATCTTAAAGAGTTAAACGATTTCGAGTTTTCTTCATTTTCCTAACACCTAATCCTTCTAAATTGAATAAGACATGAATATGTACCTACCTAATGCAATAAGGTCAGACAGAGAAAGCCAACCGCAGATTTGCAAACTGAACGTATCGCTTTTTCCGATATAAACCACAGACAATTTACGATTATTGCAAAACTTGTACTTATTTGTCTCACCGCGAACTAAAAGCGATATGACGTTTTCACGCTGTTTGAATTGCAATGCATCCTATTATTACAATGCATCATAAAAATATTGTATTCTTACAAATTCTAGTGTAAAACGAACTAATCATCATGGAACACTGAATATAATAAAGGTCATAATATAGTGCGATTAACATATGGGGCGAGACACTGACACTTTTAAATAGCTCGTAAAGTAAGCATATTTCTGCATCTACTTATATAAATATGTCGGTTAACAACAAACAACGGTTTATGTAACAAAAATCGTAAATTGGAATAGTAATGTGTAATTTAAGAGACATTACTAAAAGTGTTAGTCTTACCCAGCTCACAAATAAAGGAGGTTATCAATTCGGATGTATTTTTTTTTACTTGATAAACCAATTGCTATATTACAAAGATATATCAGCGATGTCCGTGTGTCTGTGATATTTTGAACTGATAGTCTTGCCCCATCTTATATACCTTTTTTGATAAAACAATGGTGAGATATATCTGTATTGTTATAATATACATACATATTTGTAAATATACTCGTATCTTCTACATCGCAAGCTTCTCCCGGGGAGACATACGCCTTACATCACTCCCTGTATACTAGTAGACTGTGGCAATTACAAGCGAGAGCTTTCGAAACGATGTGCAGAACTAGATTCAGAGGAATTCACAAAAACTGGTTCGGACTGCTTCGCCCTTTTCTCTCGGTGCGTAGATTAGCATAGACTAGATTAGCATAGATTAGTTAGACTAGATAAGCAAAGTAACGATGAACTAAAAGTTGTCGATTGCCTGAGAATTTCCACATATTATGGTATTAACCCATACACCAATCCACATTGGAGCAGGGTGGTGGAGTATGTATGCTCCATACCTCCCCTCCCGCAGCTGTGTCTGAGTGCTGTGGGGGAGACCCGTGCCCAGCAGTGAATTTACTTGCATTGACTAATCGTAGCCACTACAACCTGTTGTCCCGGGTACTTTTTTACAAGTTAGAAACCTTTTTAAAGGTCGTGGGATAGATGCCGGATTATGGAATGGCGTCGTAGGGTACAGAACATCGTACGGTAGCTAAGCGATCACGTGGCACGAATGGTTGTTACGCTGTATTGGAGCTGAGCTCTTCACGGCACCGGATCCCCTGAATACAAATAAATGTTCCGGTGAATCACAATCGGAGTGGAATCAGACACTGGTATCGATCACGCGATTTCCCGGGAAAACTTCTTACTTACAATGTGCCAAACTTTTTCCATTTAAGTTCATTTTAGTCGAAAAAGTTGAAATAAGTATTGTATTGTAAACAAGTTATTGGCCAGAAAACATAAATTTTAACAAGTTTGCTGTTGGCGAAAGGTTTTTTCGCACAATTGCTACCATTTATTGCAACGGAAATGACGGGTTCCGTAATCTATACAAACGGCAAAATAATAATGTCTGTTGTATGGAAGCCCCCTTAAATTTTTATTTTTTAGTAGGTACCTATATACATCATCTATGAAAATTTCAACTACCTATCTAACTATCACGGTTCATGAGATACAGACTGGTGACAGAAGGACAGACGGACGGATGGATAGAACATTAATATAATAGCGAAGTCTTAGTAATAGGGTTCCGTTTTACCCTTTGGGTACGAAACCCTTAGAATCATGTCTAAAAGATACATATCCTTAATATTGCCGTGCCGCTCGAGCATATTCTATCAAAATAACAGCAGGTAATCGGAATATATAGCGTGTCAGTGTTGTAAAAGTTCAATGACATTTCGTGGCTTCCATTTCAATCAAGTCATAGATTTTTTTCCTTTTTTGGTCGTTTAATGTTGCGAGCTTGCGAGCTATTATGTTGTTTAAATTCATTCGTAATCTTTTTTCTGTATACCTACTATGATATCACTATCATATTAGGTAAACCAAAAGATATAGAAGCATATAATAATAGGTATATTCAAGTTTTATGGTGGCGAATAAAACTACGATTGAAATCACGACATTTCCTCACCAGTGCCTTGCACTGCAGGCCACGACAGCTCACTTCAATGTTTGGCACCAATCGCTCACTGTAATATATGAATATCAAGATCATGTCGATGAACCTTGAACGATGCAAGGTAGCGTGCATCCCTCGAATAATACAAATATATCTTATTGTTTCAATGCCACATTTTCAAGGACGATCACAATTCTGATGTATAGGCACGCTACCAATGCAATTTACGATCCAACAGCAACGCCAATAGTCCGCTCACAAATTCAAATACGTGCTTCTGGTTCATAAAAACGGTTTTCGTATTATAAATTGTAGCGAACGCGATATCAGCTCTAAAAGTTTTCGAGCTATTGATACTTAACTTAGCTACAATACAATCCATAGTCCCACTGTTGGGCACGGGACTCCCTCACACAGCTGCTACAATGCGGATTGGTAGAGTTTAGTGGCTAATCCAGTGTCGAATCACTAAGCCACCCGAAGGTTATATGATGCATAGACAACGTTAAAAAATTTAGCTTTCTGCAGTTCTTGTATGTGCCAAATGTACATCCATTCCTATTGTCCTTATGTACAAAAACACGTTTAGAGTCCTTGACCACTCCGCGGTCAAAGCCAATAGCGTAATTGCCATATGGTCATTCTTCGAATTCGAGCTGGTACTTAATTATCTCTCGCCAAGCGAGGATAGGTGTAATTACAGTTTTTGTACGTGTCGCGTCATTCACCTGTGATTAATAAGCGCCAAAACAACGATATCGTTGTTCGCTGTTATTAATTTCGATGAAGAATTGTTAGGAGTTATTAATTAAATCTCTAGGTTTGCCTGTGTCACTGGTCAACTGACTGCGTAACGCATACAAAATTATCTAGTGTAACGATATAAATGTGTGCTCTATTCAGCAAGCTAACCTGGGACAAACGGTGGTCTGTCAGGCCTACAATCTGCATATACGGTACAAAACTCACCATCGAGACCCATCACTGGCTATGTGAGTGTTGTCAAACTTAACACGCATTCGAGAACGTTCTATGTTCACATCATAGAGACTACAAGCGTGATTGTTTTCGATAATTGCTTAAATAATTCGTTTCGATTTCATTCACGTACTTGGTGAACTACTGGCGATAGTGTAACTCAAACCTCACAACGTCAAACGTCTCACAACAATGCCCAAAACCAAGCCAGTAATTGGTTTGAGCTTACACAATTCCACACAGTTCCACCTCCCGGACTTCTCGAGCTCGGATCCTTAACAACCAGGCTAACACCGCTCCTTAATAACCTGAATAAGCCTGTTGAAGCAAATGTAAAGCCTAAATAGCCAATCGATCGATCAATTAATTGCAAGAACCGGTGTTTGCTGACAAACAAGCGGCCAGCGTTATTGTCCAGTGACCCTGCATGAGTGCAGTTGCTCGACTCAAAGAGTAATTTAATCCGCATTTTGTCTGTAAGATAGACGTGAAATATACTTTATACTACTTCAACGTCCTTAGGTATCTGAAACTGTCGTTCCAGGTTTTATTTATATTAATAGTAATATTTAATATACCATTTATATTCATTCCGTCACCCTCATTGCATTTGTGACAAACCCTAAAATTACTACATACAAAGAAAGGGAAATTGTTAGAAATAAAAGTTAATACAGGTAATAGAAGAACCTGAGAAAATTGTGTTGTTTCTGCGCGCAGAAAACAACACAATTTTCCTGTCAACACAATGAATATGTGCTATGGCTATGTTCCTAATATTGGTCCCCAGATCGGCTTTCATGGTCACACCGCACTACGGAATCTAATATTACGACCAGACAGTTCCTCCTAAAGAAGGAACTCAACTCTTCCCTCTACTCCTCCTCAACCTCAAAAGAACTCAGCTGACCTATTTTATAAGCGAAAGGTCTGTTAACCCTAATATTTGTTCCCCCAGGCACCAAGAAGATGGAGTACAAGACCAGGCAGTGGCACGAGAAGTGCTTCTGCTGCGTGGTGTGCAAGAACCCCATCGGGACGAAGAGCTTCATCCCGCGCGAGCAGGAGATCTACTGCGCCGGCTGCTACGAGGACAAGTTCGCTACCCGCTGCGTCAAGTGCAACAAGGTGAGCTATCCCAGTTGCCCCCTGTCCCCAGTTATCCCAGTTGCCCCCTGTCCCCAGTCCATAGCCGTAGTAGCGTCCATAACCCAATGTGCCCACGGGCGCGGCCTATTTGCGGATCACTCACTCCTAAGCCGTAGTAGCGTCCAACGTGGCCCTAACGGACGCGGTCGGTTTGTGGAAAGGGTGACCGCTAGTGGCAAAAAATTTAATGGGCGCTACCGTGCTTCGGAGGGCACGTTAAGCCTGGGTTGCTTTCAAAGATGAAAACAGTCGTTAAGCCTTGTCGAGAAAGCCCGACATAACCTGGCGTCCTGACGATGCCCACCTTTGAAACGTTACCCACTCGTTATACAAAAAAAAGGTGGGAGGGATATCTTTCCCATAGGACAAATATTCGTGTGACGAACACTTGTATTTGTTCTGTGTCTGGATGTTAATATTATGTATTTAAGTATGTATTTATGTATATCTATGTATGTTATTTATATCAATCTCTGCAACCGATATTACAGGCGCGATTTGGGGTCAGATGGCCTTGTGTGAGAATGTCAAAAAAATAAATAATATAAATGGTCTTCTAAACCAACCGTTGCACCCCCAGATCATCACGCAAGGCGGCGTGACGTACAAGAACGAGCCGTGGCACCGCGAGTGCTTCACGTGCACGCACTGCGACACCTCGCTCGCCGGCCAGCGGTTCACGTCGCGCGACGAGAAGCCCTACTGCGCGGAGTGCTTCGGGGAGCTGTTCGCGAAGCGCTGCACTTCTTGCACCAAGCCCATCACTGGTGAGTCATTATTTTGGTCGGAGAGTAGACTAGGTGATAGCTTTCGTGCTACTCGACAATAGATGGCGCTACTAGTACGATCCCTAAGCGAAGCAAAGTGAATACCAATTGCGACACCTCGCTCGCCGGCCAGCGGTTCACGTCGCGCGACGAGAAGCCCTACTGCGCGGAGTGCTTCGGGGAGCTGTTCGCGAAGCGCTGCACTTCTTGCACCAAGCCCATCACTGGTGAGTCATTATTTTGGTCGGAGAGTAGACTAGGTGATAGCTTTCGTGCTACTCGACAATAGATGGCGCTACTAGTACGATCCCTAAGCGAAGCAAAGTGAATACCAATTGCGACACCTCGCTCGCCGGCCAGCGGTTCACGTCGCGCGACGAGAAGCCCTACTGCGCGGAGTGCTTCGGGGAGCTGTTCGCGAAGCGCTGCACTTCTTGCACCAAGCCCATCACTGGTGAGTCATTATTTTGGTCGGAGAGTAGACTAGGTGATAGCTTTCGTGCTACTCGACAATAGATGGCGCTACTAGTACGAT
The DNA here is from genome assembly GCA_944567765.1 of Carterocephalus palaemon. Classification (NCBI taxonomy): domain Eukaryota; kingdom Metazoa; phylum Arthropoda; class Insecta; order Lepidoptera; family Hesperiidae; genus Carterocephalus; species Carterocephalus palaemon. The sequence goes on along the minus strand of OX155643.1, from coordinate 2,020,285 downwards.
CCCTAAGCGAAGCAAAGTGAATACCAATTGCGACACCTCGCTCGCCGGCCAGCGGTTCACGTCGCGCGACGAGAAGCCCTACTGCGCGGAGTGCTTCGGGGAGCTGTTCGCGAAGCGCTGCACTTCTTGCACCAAGCCCATCACTGGTGAGCCCTTTTATTTTGGTCGGAGAGCAGACTTGGTGATAGCTTTCGTGCTACTCGACAATAGATGGCGCTACTAGTACGATCCCTAAGCGAAGCAAATTGAATACAAATTGCGACACCTCGCTCGCCGGCCAGCGGTTCACGTCGCGCGACGAGAAGCCCTACTGCGCCGAGTGCTTCGGGGAGCTGTTCGCGAAGCGCTGCACTTCTTGCACGAAGCCCATCACTGGTGAGCCCTTTTATTTTGCTCGGAGAGGAGAACAGGTGATAGCTTTCGTGCTACTCGACAATAGATGGCGCTACTAGTACGATCCCTAAGCGAAGCAAAGTGAATACAAATTGCGACACCTCGCTCGCCGGCCAGCGGTTCACGTCGCGCGACGAGAAGCCCTACTGCGCGGAGTGCTTCGGGGAGCTGTTCGCGAAGCGCTGCACTTCTTGCACCAAGCCCATCACTGGTGAGTCATTATTTTGGTCGGAGAGTAGACTAGGTGATAGATTTCGTGCTACTCGACAATAGATGGCGCTACATGTACGATCCCTGAGCGAAGCAAAGTCGATAAATCACTGTTGAGTCATTATTTTGGTCGGAGAGTAGACTAGGTGATAGCTTTCGTGCTACTCGACAATAGATGGCGCTACATGTACGATCCCTGAGCGAAGCAAAGTCGATAAATCAATAACAGACAATAATTAGGCCTGACATTACGTGTCTGAAACGTATATAAAATTTTATTTGACCCAAATTAAAAAAGCAATCTGCTACTTTCGACAAGGCTTAGGTACTTGACAAGATAAAATGAAGTGAATTTAGATCTATTAATTACTACTACTACTTTGGATCGCTAAACCCTGTTTGTTCCTCGTCGGTCTATTGGTCGCTAGCGCGAGCGCGACTGCTAAGCTAGAGGTCCTGGGTTCGATCCCCGGTTTGGGCAACAACTACTGGGTTTTTCTAATTGGATAGCCGATCCCTTCGGGGAAATAAAGTCGTGATGTTAAGTTACTCGCCATTGTTACTCGAGTTGCAGCGCTGCGCCTGTTTCATTATAATAGCAGCTTTTTGCATAATTTATAGTTTGCTCAAATGCTGCTTACAATAATGACTTTTTTAATGTTGAAGAACTTAACCGACCAATTCGCTATCCAGGCATCGGCGGCACTCGCTTCATCTCGTTCGAGGACCGGCACTGGCACAACGACTGCTTCATCTGCGCGCAGTGCAAGACCTCGCTGGTGGGCAAGGGCTTCATCACGGACGCGCAGGACATCATCTGCCCGGAGTGCGCCAAGCAGAAGCTCATGTAAATACCTTCCGCCACCGCCTCCGCTCTCTCGTCGGTACGATGTGCTCGGAGCGTCTGGTTTTTAGTCTGTGCAATGGTTTCCTAGCGATGCGTGACGGTGACGCTGTAAAAGCCAATACGGCCTGCAATAACAATTTTCGATAGATACAACTACTAGGAGGTCAGGAGATAAAAGAGCTTCAACATAATAGTTTATTGACACAAGATTGAAACTATGCGTGACGGTGACGCTGTAAAAACCAATACGGCCTGCAATAACAATTTTCGATAGATACAACTACTAGGAGGTCAGGAGATAAAAGAGCTTCAACATAATAATTTATTGACACAAGATTGAAACTATACGTGACGGTGACGCTGTAAAAACCAATACGGCCTGCAATAACAATTTTCGATAGATACAACTACTAGGAGGTCAGGAGATAAAAGAGCTTCAACATAATAATTTATTGACACAAGATTGAAACTATGCGTGACGGTGACGCTGTAAAAACCAATACGGCCTGCAATAACAATTTTCGATAGATTCAACTACTAGGAGGTCAGGAGATAAAAGAGCTTCAACATAATAATTTATTGACACAAGATTGAAACTGGCCTAAGTTAAAACTATTGCCATTAAAAAAAAACACAAGATTGATACCTATCACACATGTGTCAACATTTGTCAGTGTCATATAACATCTGTCACTTTACCAATCGTTTTTGAGCTGTCAAACTTGATGAAAAGTTTTGCGCAAATGTCCACCTGATCCAACCCGTCTGGAACTTATCCAGTAAACATCCAACTAAACAATTGGGGCTCAATATAAGTCACTGAAAGCACTCAATACGTTGAAATAACCTCCAAATACAAACGTTTTGCAATTGGCTTCTGACTCTGTATCAGAAACCTGGTTATTGCTAGGAATCCATTGCATAGACTCTTCGAGCAGGCATTGAGACAGCTTTGGTTCGTAGCTATTAGGTTGTCAGCAGGGTTAAGGAGGGACCACATCCCGGGTCTATAGACCAGCGGAGATTGTAAACCATGACCAATGGAGAATTTAAACTAAGGTTAGCTGATAGCTAAATATTGTTTCGGAATGACCAGCTATGGGTCAGTTTGAGAGTACTTTTAGCTAATGTGTTACCATTTCCTTAAGAAAAGTAAATCGGTCGATTCGCTGTCTCGCTTGTGTAATAGCTAACGCGTTGAGTGCGAGTGAGACAGTCATAGCATTTTCAAATTTTTTGTCGAATAATATAAACTTTTAAATAAGGAAATGGTGGGTAGTTACGTATCCATTGTAATGATCTGTTTTGTGGTTGTGCAGATCAGACACCATCCTCCCCTTAATCGTAAACGCGAGAGATTGGTGCGTGTCCGATAAGGAGAAAAAGCCGAGCTCTGAAATCTTCGACCTTGTAGGCAAAGTTAATTTCCGTAAGGTCAACCAGTAGTCACTTAATCCTCGTCGACTCTATTTTTATATAAAAAAAAAATGCGAAAATCACAAAAAAAAAATGTGGAGCACAAAGAAAAGTATTTAATTTTGCTTTTTTACCGAACTCTAATTAAGAAGTTTATATATATTTTGATTGTTTAACTATCGTTACTAATAGAAGGGTTACGTTCGGTATCCTTTATATTTATTGACTCATGTATAGTAGCGAGACTCGAATGCCATATAATTTCGCTTTGGCTGTCGTATTAGTCCCTAGACTTAGGTCGATTTACGTAGTGCAATTCACACGATGCCTTAATAACATATCTAAGTCAATTCGGGCACCGCCGAGTTTTATTATTAGTTTCGATCCGAGAGGATAAGTGCTTGTCGTTGTTAACGCGTAACATAGAGTAAGTTAAGTTTATCGACAGAGTAATGTATGAGTTACGTATACTTAAGTATTTATTCATACGGCGAGAGCCCGAGCTTCCTAACACTAAAACGTTCAGTCGAGTCGAATAGTTTTTACTAATATTAATAATAAAAATATATATTTGTTCTAGAAGATCTACTCGTTACAATAATGTAATTGAATTTTGTCGCTATTTTTACACGATAACGATAATACATATTTTCTTAGATTTTAGCGACATAACCTAGTGTAAGTATATCATCCGTTCGAGACCACGTAGCTGGGATCACTTTATAATGGTTACTTGTTAAGGGTTAAATTATTAAAATGTTGATGAAATAATAATAATTTATATTAATGTGTACTTTTAAATTGCTTAGCTGTGTGATCTGATCTAATCTTTGTAATCTATCCATAGATTGTATAAACTATGAAACTGAATTAAATTATCAAAAGTAACTTGATTGTTTGTTTTTATTTACTTACCTTTTGTCTTACAATAAGCCTATTATATAGCCTCACGATAACTCCAGGAAAAAAAATCTTAAGAAAAGTAGAACATTGATTGAGAAATAGAAAAAAATCACAGAAAATGAGATCTTTATGAGAAATTCAATAATAAAGGAACACGAGTGTTGAATCATACTGGTTCAAAAAACTAATTAAATTTATAATATTTCTTGGAATTAATGGATGGTTCCAATGATTTTAAACAAGAAAATATCATTGCATATTTCTAAAAAAGTAATATGACAGTTCTGGTTCGAGATTTACGATTACAATTATAATTATAAACAAGGTACTGCGGGCCGCGGACACACACAAAACAACAAAACATCCAGGACCCGAAAGCAAATAATCTTTATGAGTTTTAATAAAAATCATTATTCAATTTTGCTTCGCTTATATTTTACAATCATAATAATATACACGTTCATATACTAATGAATACAAGTCACAAAAGATGCAAATTACATGTCTCAATTATATTAAGTGTCGATCAAGTAAATCTTTATTTTCAATACAGTCGAATAAAGATTCGACTGATTCATGTAATTTTTTTTTACAGTAAAAAAGTTAAAAAACATATTGTTATTAATTAATTATGAAGGTTTTGACTTTGGATTAAGGAAAGTTTTTCCAAAAAATTTCATACACTTCAATTAACTTAATTCATATGCTCATTTCACAGTATTCTTAATGATAAACCATACTTAAAAATACAAAGCATTTGTTATGTATAAAAACTAAATCATTGACAAGCAAGCAGTACAAAAAGTACAAAATTAAATACTTACAAATATAAAACGATTACAGAGATCTTAAAAAGAGCTAAGGGATTTCAACATTCTGGGTTGAATTCAGAAAATAGTGTTTCAAAAGGTTATAAAAACCTTAAGTAACCTTAAAAATATCGCCCTCAAATTAAATTTCCCTGGTATCAATAAATAATCCCTCTGGTATAAGTATGAACTACATATTTTATAGCTTAATTACGAAATATATATTTCACGTGTAGGAACTGCATGCTTCAAGTGCCGTCCAGATAGAATTATAAGACATGATTACTTTTGAAACACTGGTATCTATAGGTTATATTCCTTATTACTAGAAATTACTAACAGTTGTCACAAAATCAAATCAAAGGGAAAACTTGAGATAGACACCTAAACCGGGGGCGGGAGATTAACTATTGATTATTATTGACTAGTGGACGCCCCGCAGCTTCGCCCGAGTGAAATTAGACATAACAAAAGTTTCGTTTACACCTAGTAATATTATATAGCCTATGTCACCCAGTGAAGATGCAGCTTTCTAATGGTGAAAAAATTTTTGAAATCGATCCAGTAGTTTTTGTTTGAAAACTTTATAAACAAATCTTTCCTCTTTAATATAGTAGGTATTTCCACTTGCGACGACAGTGACATTTCGAATTATACGATTTTTTGTTTTACTGATATTCTGAGTGGCTTTTTATATTTCATTTCAGTATTAGGTAAACTTTAATCACTTCATACTTAATAAAGCTATCTTGACAAAAATTTCAGTTATGCTCATTTAAAAGTTCAAAAGACGTTTTCTGTAAAATTACGGTTTATAAGATGTAACACTGTCGTTTCAAGTTGACGATATATAGTATAGAAACGCTAGTCTGAAACTTTCAAACTAACAAGTGGACGATATAATTATACCTACTATAGAAACGCTAGTCTGAAACTTTCAGACTACCGTAAGATAGCATAGAAACGCTAGTCTGAAACTTTCAGACTAGCGTAAAATAGCATGTAAACGCTAGTCTGAAAGTTTCAGACTAGCGTTTCTATACTATATATCGTCCACTTGCGACGATAGTGTGACATCTTAAAAACCGTAATTTTACAGAAAACGTCTTTTGAACTTTTAAATGAGCATAACTCTCTGAAAGTGCATTTATGTGTGGTGTTTATATTCTACCGGCGATGGCGAGAGTCACAGTACTCGACAAAGTCAGTCGGTGCCGAAGTACTTCATGCCGAAGTGGTTGGGCGCGACGGGGTGCAGCTCGGCGGTGAGGATCCTCACCCGCGGCGCGTACTGCACCACCGCCCGCGCCGCCGCCGGCGTGCAGAACAGGTTCGACAGGATGATGCGCTCCTCCTTCACCCCGTGCTGCGTCAGCACGTTCACTGCCTGACAATTTAAATAATAAATAAATAATAATAAATATCTTGGACATTCTCACACACGGCCATCTGATCCCAAAGTAGGCGCGAGCCTGTAATATGGGTGTCAGATACTGATATACATACATAGATATTTTTGAATACATACTTAAATAGATAATATTCACATCCAGACACAGAACAAATAAAATACAAGTGTTCGTCACACACACAATATTTGTCCTGAGTGGGATTCGAAATTCGAACCCACGACCCCAGGGACAGGGTCACTATTAGATGGCGCACGCAATCGGGCCCGTCAAAAAAATGGAAAGCATACAGTTACATATCAAGTTAACATTTACACATATAAAGCTTTACAACATTTAATTGATTCTGCATATTACATGTACAGCTCAAATGCCTTTATAATTTACTAGTGGACGCCCGCAGCTTCGCTCGCGTCGAATTAGACATAACAATAGTTTCGTTTACACCTAGTAATATTATTTAGCCTATGTCACCCAGTGAAGATGCAGCTTTCTAATGGTGAAACAATTTTTGAAATCGGTTCAGTAGTTTTTGTGTGAAAACATTACAAACAAATGTTTCCTCTTTATAATATTAGTATAGAAGTATAGACACAAATAACAAAAAATGAAAGAAAAGAAAATAATAAATTGGACTAAATGAAGTAAACAGACTATAAATTTTACATTATAACTATTTAAAAATAAGAAAAAAGAAATTAACAAAATGTAGCGGATATAACCTACAGATACTACGCATAGTCCTTGTAGCGCCCATAGCCCATTGGCACGCGTCGATTCTATATTAATTATCGACAGAGTTTAGCAACGTCAGGCGCGGCATTTTTACTGACATTTTTTAAGTATAAATCAAATAATAGCGCTAGTATGGTACGGTTGAAATCGAAGGTTAAGATTTTAGTTTAAATAACCGAGCTTTTTTCGCTAGGTTAATCTGTTAGTTTCAAGCATACAAATTCAAAAAACAATTACTTATCTAGAAACTTTCTATCTATTATTTTTATCGATAGGTAATTATAAACCACTCCCATTCCAAAACCTGCTATACTAGCTCAACAGTGGGGCAGCAAGGTTGTAAATTATGATAGTGATGGTGCAGTTGAAGCTGGCATTTGGCTGGGTACTGTGAGTCAATGACCTCTATACCTAACCAGACTAGAGCAATCTTGTGAAGTAAGACCAATTCCTAGTCAAAGAGCAAGTGGATGAATATTAAAGTAATGTAATTAAAACAAGTAGGTACCTGCTTAACAGTATTGCCTGTGGACATAATGGGGTACATCAGCAACACTTGTCTCCGAGCAATGTCTTCCGGGAACTTTGCATAAACCACATGTGCCTCGTGGGTGTCCGTGTCACTCTCTACTAGAATCTTGCCGATACGAATTGAGCGACAACAGTCTCTGAGACCCTGTAAAATATAAAAAAAAATTATAAAAAAAAAAACAATCATCTAAAGCTTTACGTAAATAACTATAGCTATTCATGAACCCTTCACTGCTGCAATAGTGTCACAACTTTAACATCATGAAGTAAACTTGCATGAATTATGAAGTGATGTATAAAATAGTATTACAACTTAAAAAACATTAGTTGGATTTCAAGTTTTATTTTTTACATCATTTCATGGATGTGGATAGATGTCGGATGGTAGGAGTCTGTATTAAGTTATTGTTGTTGCTTTAGATAATTTATATTGTATCCTTTTCCAAGCTTGAATGAATGCAAGCTAATTTTATCTAGGTATATAAAAAAATCTTTGATAAGAAACATCATTGTAAGACTTAAAACCTGGTTTCCAAAAACCTTCGAAAAGCTTAGTTTTATATTCTTGTCTTAAACTACATTGTTATCATGCAATATTTTTATGCAAGCTGTAACTATCTGTAAGTGAAATTATATGTATTTATAAACTTAAGGCAAAATCATAGTTATACCATATTCACATATAATTTTGTTGATTGTTCATGTAATAAATAAAAAATTAAATAAATAAAAGCTGTATTGTGTTTGTATGCATGTGTGTGTTTAACTGTGACTTTATTGGCACAAAACAAAACCACCTGTTCCATAGCCTCTCCTGACCGGACAATGGACACCCCACAGTTCCCTGCCCCATACTTCAGGCCCTTGTACAAGGCCCCCGTCGGTGTCACCACCTCGCATCCAGTAAATGGCAGCTTGTTCAAACTCTCCTCGATCACAAGCCTTATTAAGCGGTCAGCATAGAACTTGAAGTCACTTCGAGATGTGTTTCTTGAACAGAATACAAAGTTAAATAGGTATGGTTAATTTTAGTGGACCTCAAAAGAATGGATGGTTGAAATGCATTTAATGGATGCATAACACAGGTAGGTATCACAAAGTTTCTTGATCTATCTGAATATTTAGGATGCATTACATAACGTAATATTAACTTGGTTAGTATCACATTTTTAATAAGCCAGTTCTCATTGAGGAATTTTGACTATTATTTCTGCATCTATCATGACCAGAAAACAGGCAAGTTTCATGTGAGTTGCTTGAAATACCCAAATATGTGGGTATATACAGTCATATTTCGTTAATACTAAACTTTAGTCAGATTTCAAGTGTTTTCGAAGAATATAATGTTTTATTCATAAAGCGAAAGGCCTTACAAATAAGATCACATTTTGTAACCTCACTCACTTGTCCCTCAGAATGGTCTGCAATTCCTTGATGTTGTCGTTAGAAGGCAGCAGCGTGACGCTGTCTCCAAATTGTTCCTTCACATCGTCGGCATCCCACTGCCTAATGTCGCTATCAATCAATTCCATTTTGCTTATTTTATTAGAATCTAACAAATTTTCTAAATCAACAAACTCAACATTCAACGAAGTGTCGGAACAAAAAACGTCATACGCATGACAGCTGTCAGGGTCAGCTGATTTTGCGTTCGGAAATAAATAGTAATTCTCAGGAGTCTTGTTTCTGTGTATTTTGTGCTTGAGTATAATGGAATAAGCAATTATGGTTATATTACTGCCAAGATTTTGCAATATTTAACAATATAAAATAATTCAACCAATCGAAGGTTCAGTGATGTGTTTCATAATAACAATCATAAGTGAAGCCGTAACCAGAATGAGCCCAATGGCTCACGTAAGTGAAAATTCACTCATGGTGTTGACATTGGGTTGGCCACTACCCGCATCGCAGCAGCTGTCTGTGGTAGTAGGAAGTCTATGGGTTGTAGCTAGTAAGCAACCAGAATTAGTGGTTTCTACTAAACCATGTGCTTTGCAAATATGTATTGTGAATATACTGTTTTTCAGTAAGAATGCAATTAAAGGTACTGGGGCCACAGGCCAATGGCTATGGATATCCTATCCACTATTTACACGACTGCTTTAAATTTTGCAATGTTTTCACTATGTAGGTACCACATGAAATATTAGAAAGTAAAAATAGAGGTAAGTAATATAGATAAAACAGAAAGTCTATATACGCATTAACTCTTTATTTGCCCAGAAAATACAAATTAATGATTGCAAGAATAATACAACTTTCATGTTACAGATATCATTCATTCTGACGCTGCAACTTTCGAGTCTGTAATCACAAAACATCGTTCACAAAAATATATTTTTTAAAATATTTTTATGAATAATTATGGAACTGTAACCGCTATTTCGTCCTAGACCGAACAAAGCTTCTTGTAAATGCAATAAAATAATAAAAACTTATGTACATGTGCAGGGTAAATAAATAAATGCCGTTGATCTCATTACTTCGGGAAGCTTTGTACATTGTCTTACTTATGGCGTTCGGGCCGACCTTTTATATCGTTAATTGCACTATAAATTAAATAGAGGTTTCATTTGTGATGCATTATCATAGTTTGATTAAATTTTTAATTAACAAAAACAAAAATATGTAGAATATAATTCTATGAAAACACAAGTAGGAACATGAGTATTTAACAACGTTAACAAAAATATTCACAACAACAACAAAAGGCCGACTTCGGTGTACGTCGAAGTATACATTAAAACAACTATGAAAAAAAAATCAATGTAAATATTATTACAAAAAGTACAAAAATGGCGTAAAATGTACTCCTGGTTGTGATTTTGCGTGCACCGATGTGAACTGGTTCCGAGCTTGCGTGTCATACACGAACATCGTCCGTTTATAGTTATCCCAAACCGCACGTAAAATAATGGTTAATCTACCCGTTATTACGTTAGTGAAATGTGAGGTCGGATGAAAAATATAATATAATAATAACAATTCTTAAAAGTAGATTAGTCCGGAAAGAAAATGGCCCTAAGTACAGGACAGCAAAAACGAAACGCGTATCGAACCTATCTAAATTGTGACTTCTATTAAATTTAATCTAGACAAATTGACCTGGCCTAATATCTATGCTAGTATCTGCACACCACCTCGGCGCCGACTCGTTAATATTATAAGCGGACAGTTACAAGATAAAGTCTTCTTTCTATATTCTAAAAATGTTGAGAGTGAAAATCATTCAACGATAATTTTTTCTAATCACTTTTAACGTTAAATTTTTTTTTGTATTTCAATAACTATGACGTAACTCAACGATATTTTCAAATTACGTTATGTGGACATTTCACATTGCTTCATTTACCAGCCTCATAGTAATCGTGAGCTTTTTGAAACCCATTATTAGCAAGGCTAGGTACATACAGTACACAACGTAAACAGTCGACGCTGTCGCATATCTTACAATTACTAAGTCTGGATTCGTATTCTACGTTCGAACCGTCCACCACATCCATGAAACGACACGTAGTCTACGTGCGGACTAAAACACTTAAAGCGTTAAAATATTAACCGCCTTAAAAAGCTCGTCACAAACGGCAGTGGAAATTAATCTAGCACAAAACGTAACTATCCTACATTTAATAGCGGATACTAGTTCCACCACGAAATTGGAACGCGAAGACGAAAAGTCAGTGCTATCATGACTCGTTACCCTACTATTTGAACTTTCACTTACATTTTATTCTCACTGTCCGTAAAATACAACTAAGTACACACCCCCGGCTGCATTTATATTGTACATTTTCGCGCTCAATGCCTTTAAACAGGATTGATTACGTCACATCACCCGTAATCTTATTCACAACTATCTACATACTAGCCCAGTGTTTATATAATACAATTCGAAAACATGTCGCCTTGTCAAAAAAAATGTCAAGACATGGTTCTGCCCTCACGCGAGGTAACATTTTTATATCAAAACCGTTACGACCGACGAGTAAATTTAAATTCGAAACCGATCAAGTAATGCTGGTACCATTCGTGTCACGAGGTCGAATATTCGGCAGCAGTCATCTTAAGATACCAATATGTATATTTCAACAACTTCTCCATAGGACGATTCTCCAGATTCTCACTCGGATCCCAATTAGCTGCATCGTACAAATATTGTAATTGTAAGGCGGAGTCCTCTAGCTTATTTACTTTGGCTGTCTCGCTCTATCAAAACCGCAAGACAAGCCGGGCTTATATGAATATATCGCCCCTGCTGTATGTAACATTATAATATTCGTACTTCAGCTTGGCATTTCGTTTACAAAAAATCAGCAAATAACTTACCCAACTAGTCGAAATTACAACTCTAGATATACACTTTGTGCACTTGTTTGACAAGCGTTTCAAAGTTTTAAAACTAATATTAGTGCTCGACATACGCAAATGGACATATCTGAGACCGCTCGACTCGATATCGAGTCACTCGAGCGATTTATGATAAGTCCCTCTGTTTCAGAGCTATATCCTAAGACCGACACATCATCATAATAAGCGAAACCCATTTTATTTAACTTACTGTACATGTCGATAAAACTACCCTTTTACAAATAAATTACTTTAAAAATCACTATTATTTCTCATTAAGTAATAAATAAGTTTAAACGATAACAATAGGTTACAATGGTTTTCACGTGGTCAAAAATGCGATACTCCGTAAATACAAGGCTAATTAATAATATTGTGATGAATTTTCTATATAACAACTTTTTATTTGATTAAATAGAATTTGCTGATAATAAACCTTCTACTGAAGTTGAGTAGAACCGACCTCATTCTCGTGTTGGAGATTGCAAAGGGAGTACAATTTCCAAGGACTACAATCATAGTAATACATAAATATGTCAGAATTAATAAATATATAAAATACAGTTACCAGATGGTATGACAGAAACCAGCAGAAAGAAATTGTAATTCTTTTGCAATACAGTTACATACAAGTAAGAGAATGAAACCCTATAAGTTAGGACTATGTCCTAAAAAAGCTACTATTCACAGATTATATTCTAGTAAGTAGTTTAAGATTTGTGTCGTGGAATATCGCATAAAGGTCACATGAAAACGGGGGACGGTAAGGCGGGGTCGTCACTACGAATTTTAAATGAACTAAAGCCGTGGACACACCGTGCGAACGTGATCTAGCGTGGAATGTAACACGTGACGACCGGCCTTACCGCCCCGGGTGCGGTTTGGAGCAGTCCCGGGTAGTTATTGTGCATGTTACCCCAAATTGAACTCAAAAGCTTTGGCATTACGGTTCAATCAAGGTTGACGTCATATTGTGGTAGAGAAAGAGCCTAGAGTGCCTAGAACATGGGCATAAAAATCGAAAATGCCGCCTAGCTCATGTATCAAAGTTGCACAAATAATTAAATATTATTTATCTATAATCATTTTTAATATTTATTTTAAATGTTCAAATTCGTCAAACATTAAAATATATTTTTGTTAAATTGCCATTTATTTTCGATAATACGCGCTCTCCTTTATAAGGCCAATAATAGTATATTACTATGTGGAAACATAACGGCTTATAAGATCCTATTTAATATCCTGAAATGAAATGATCCTATAATTATTATTATATAATAAGTGGAACAATAATATTAAAGCACACGATATGTTTATCTACATAATGAGTGTTGTGTGTATTAGGTATAATTTTTTACTATTCAATCTGAACATAAACCTGATGCAGCGCTTGAATGACTATTTAACTAAACGCTTTATTTGTACCGCAAAACCTTTGAACCGAATTTATGATACGAAGGCACAATCACCCTGATCCAAGAGGCATCATAATCCAAAGATACATTACTAATGCAAAAGATTGTAAAATTCGTGGCACATGTTCAACAACTTCAGTTTGCATATTTGGCAATTTGTAAAAAGTAAATACGCCACTTGGATCATTTTGCTTCACAACCACCCTCTACGGACTGCTCGCCGCCGCGTAACCTTGAAGCAGTGACCAAGTATAACCTGACGGAACCCTCTGGTATAGCATCTTGCGTAGTATTTTGTACCATTCAAAAGTAAATGACATTTGAAAAAAAGGCGCAATTTAATTCCCTTCCGTGACATTTTATCGCCTGCACCCAATCGCTGCTAATAATATCCATACGTTTGAAATTTTTATATATTCTAATGCATTAACGCCAGTCTACCAGACGCCATACCAGTGTCTCGAACCTATATTAGCCACTTCTCTGCTATACAATACTATCACAACTCCGACTAGTGAACGATGCCGTTCCTCTGTCTCGGGTAGCTGTTGTAGTCCACCTGCTTCTTGACCGGCGCGTCGGCCAGGGGTTCCATCTTCGCCTTCTTCCCAGGCTTGGGGGACAGGTAGGCCTTGTAGAAGAACCTCGCGAATAGGACGAAGTACGAGAAATACATTGCCATGGACAGTTTGATGTTGATCTCGCTGATGTGGCACGAGGTGCGGGGTGCAGTGGCCATGTAGTTGTGTGCCCAGATGTTGATCGCGCAGCCGACTATCATCTGCGTTAGCTGCAAGAAGGTGATGGTCATCGCGAGGAACTTGGGCGGGTAGCGGCCCATGCTGACCAGCGCGAAGTATGAGTACATTACACTGGAATAGAAGATAAGGAACAATGATTATTGTGCGATTTATGTTATATTTTCTTATGCAACAACACAAAACAATTTCATCATCATCATCATCATCACAGACCCTTTTTTTGTCCCACCGTTGGGCACGGAAAAAAAGACATTTGGTAAAAAAAAAACACAAAACACTCATCATCATCATCACAGACCCTTTTTTTGTCCCGCTGTTGGGCACGGAAAAAAACATTAGGTAAAAAAAACACAAAACATCATCATCATCATCACAGCTCTTTTTTGTCCCAATGTTGGGCGGGGATGGGAAAATGTGTTTGTTGGTTTGTCCTCACTCAACGGAATGATGCATAGATGCAAAGAGTCACATCGATCGGCCTGGAGACTTTATCCCGGATAATTGAAGTCGAGTAAACACTGAAATAATCAATTTTTAATTGATAATTACAACACATAATCAATTACAACAACATTTTTAATCGATTGATGGCTATCTCGGATTATGATCAGCGAACTGCGGGTGAAGCTTGCCGTTGGTAAAGGCTATACTTATTATATTTTAAAAGCTTTTATTTAACTTCACTCGTATGTAAGTATGTCCTGGAATCTTGCAATCAATATTTCACCCACTTCCACTGAAGCTATCGAGCTGAAATTTGGCACACATATTAGGTTCCGATGACAATGCATGAAAATAAAATAAACAAGTTATAAAAGCTTTTAAAAAAAATAATTAAACCTAATCTTGGTGGTAGTAGTGGTAAAATGTGCTCGGAAAACGATTTGGCTTTTGTTATCAATCAGATTGACTTTGACAAAATAGTAATGACGATATAAGATAGCAAAGGAGCAACCACAACCCATCCGCTGCTGGCCACCCATCTGTGACAGACCTTGAATAAGATTCATAAGAGCTAATAATCGCTGCGACCCATAGACGTCCCACTGCTGGGCACGGGTCTCCCCCACAAACACTTCTGCGGGAGGTCTAGAGCATACTCCACCACGCTGCTCCAATGCGGAATGGTGGAGGGGTTAGTGGCCAACCCAGTGTCGAATGTTCTCAAGCCACCCGAAGGTCTTCGACAAGGCTTAACGACTGTTTCCAGCATTGAAAACAACCGGGACCGACGGCTTTACGTGCCCTCCGAAGCACGGTAGCGTCCATGAAATTTTGCCACTAGCGGTCACCCATCCACAAACCGACCGCGCCCGTCGTTGCTTAACACTTTCGATCACATTGAATCGAAGCGAGCCATTGGGCTATGGACGCTACAAGAGCTAATAATGAGAGCATTTAATTTTTATATTCATTTTAATTAAATATCGACTATCAAAGGCTTTACAAGCATCGTGTTCGCGCTACTCATACGCGACGGAACCCTCGGCCCGACTCGGCCGCCATCGGCCCCGCTCGCGCCGCGCGTTAGTGCTCTCTCGCTCTTTATTTCTATAGCGCGCCTGCTCACGCGCCCGCCGGCGCCCCCCTTACCTCACCCCGCACACTCGCGTCGCCGGCCCGGCGCCCGCGACTCGTAGCAACAGTCCACGGCGGTCAGAGATCAGTAAAACACGTACGGGTCCGCGTTCCTTTCCGCCCCGACGCGCCGCGCTAACCAACGCACGGGTTGACCGCCATCTTGCTAAACCGCGTGGCACCAAAATTCCTCAGCTCGCCCAGTATACGCGATAGTGCTCGTGTGTGTACGTAAAACTATACGTGAAGTGAACGGACCTCACGGATTACCAGAAGGAGAACCGGACGCCAGCTCAAGATCGCTTTCACCCATCTACCGTTCATACCCAATTCCACCACGCCGGCCATTCCCTAATTCCACTCCAGCTCATCGTTGGATGTAGGTAAGTCCCTTACCTCACATCCTTTCTGGTCCTTCGATCCTTTGAATCAGCCCCCCTTGGTATACGTCCTCTGCTCCCACCAGCCCCCATACCAAACATCCCCTTTGGTCCTTCGATCCTTGGAACCCGCCCTGGGAATACGTCCTCTGCTCCCATCAGCTCCCGTCCCGTTAATATATTCCCGTAACTAATAATAATTACCTATTGCATTCCGTCAATCCTTGTTGCCAACCCGCTCATATTATTATATCCATTTATATTATCATCCGCACACCCTCTGCTCCCATCTATCTATTCAACTTATAATTAAATACCTAAATCTATGTTAAAAAGTAAGTAACAAAATTAAATACATAGTGTGAATTTTTCTCAAACAGTGCAAGTAAGTGGGTACGTACTGCAATAAAGTTAACGGCCCAGTTGCATAGTAGTTAATTGTCAGTTAATTATTGAAAACATTGAATTTCTTTCCTGTGTATTTTGTGTCTGCATTCTGTGTATAACTTACAGTGGTTTTAGCGTTGGTACAGCTCGATTCGTAAAATAAATAACAATACTCAAGGAATGTTAGGGCCGCCACACACTCGGCAGATTAATTAATTAATTTTTATCTTTTATTTTCTCCTTAATATTTTAAATACCTTTCTGCTTGTTGCATACGATTGTGACATCATATATAAATCCCTTTCTCGGTTAACAATAAATTTTTTCGTGCTTAATTTTTTCACTAAGACTTTTTAATTCTTAAATTTAAGTTTTGTTTAAGAGTCGCTTTTTCTCGCGTATATTATACCATTAAATTTGCTCATACACGCCTTGCGCCGCACACACATTTACCGCACTCTGCGTTATTATTTTTAAGTTTGTTTAATTGTTTTTTCTTCTCTCGTGCAATATACCTATAGCCTTGCTCATACGCCTAGTTCCGCAAATATAAATCGCGCGCTGCCTGTTATTACGCCGCGCCGCCTAATTAAAACGCTGTTTCTTGAATAATTTTTTTTTAACGCTTAATTTTTTTTTATATAACAAAATATTTTTAATTTTAATTTTTTTTTTTTGATACGAGTTTCACTCTCTCGCGAGTACCGTAAGCTCTGCCCGCACGTTTTTTCTCCGCACCTAACTGCCGCGCTTCGCTCCTTTTTTTACTTTTTATTTTTTTTTCACGGACGCGCTGCTCAGCTAAAGCGTTGCAATGCCGACCAAATCGCAAGCTGCTTTCTTCCGGGAAGCTCACAAGGCTATTATCCTGCTCTATAAAATTGGTGTTGCCATCCTTGCGGGTGACACATCCAAATACACGGTCGTCGACTTCAACGCACGCCTAACGAAGTTGGACGACAACAAGACTAAACTAGACAGTGTGTATGCGGAGATCCTAGACGCCAAGGATTTGGATGACGTAGCCGAGGCGGCATATACTAAAAGCTTTGATGAGGCAAGCGAGGCGTACACACAGATTCTCGTTGCTAGGGAAAAACTTAGTTATCTTCCGCCCTCCCCCGCTCCTCAATCTTCGACCATGACTGCGCCCGCTTCCGTTCTGCCCAAAATTGAGCTCCCCCGCTTCAGCTCTAAGCTAGAGGATTGGCCCTCATTCATTACCATATTTAAAAGCTTGACCGATGACATGGTCAATTTAACGGACGCAGTCAAGCTGCATTATCTGCTCTCTTGCATTTCTGGTGAGGCGCTCAGTATGATCGCTCACCTTAAAATTACAAATGAAAATTATAAGGTGGCTCTCGAGATCCTTACCAAACGCTACGAGAACCGGCGCGTATTGATCGACAGGTTCGTCGATATCATACTCGAGCTCCCACCAATCGGCTCCCGGTCAGATATACGACAGCTCTTCCTGACCCCACTCATCTCTGCTCAGTCTGCCCTGCGCAATTTGGATCTGCCCATCAAAGATTGTGATTACGTCTTCGTTTCGATTGTGGTGCGTAAGCTGAAAGGCGAACTCCGCACACTATTCGAACGAAGGCACGCATCGGGTGATAGTCTGCCCACCTTAAATGATTTGATTTCCTTTTTAGAAGAACACGCGCGGTGCATAGAAACCGAGAATTCTAGCCCCGCGCACTCTTCTCACTCTTCCCAGCCCATTTTCACTTCTCGCTCTTCCCAGCCCATGCTCTCTCCTCACTCTGCTCCGAGAAGATCACCCAGCCTAGCACGCAGCCCAAATGCATACGGTCGCCAAGATTTCAGGCCAATACAGCCGGCGCAACGTTCCGCCCCCCGTCAACCCGAACCGTCAACTTACCGCCCGGTCTACTCATCCCGTACGCCGCGCTCACCTCCGGCTAGCGTAAACAATAACCTCTATTGCCCATGGTGCGCCACAAAAGGCCACAAATTGATTGCGTGCTCGGCCTATAATAACCAGCCCGTTCAAGGCCGATGGGATTTCATTCAGGCCCGCAACCGATGCAAGCGCTGTTTGGGTCCGCACTACGAGAATGAGTGTCAATCGACAGGGCGTTGCAAGGAATGCAACAGTATAAATCACCACACGTCCCTGCATCGGCATGGTGCTACATCACCGGTGCACTCATCAGCGCACTATTTACCCGCGGAACTCAGAGAGCGACCACAACAGCGCTCAGCGCATCAAACCCAAACCCGCCCAGTGCTCGCCGCTCGGAACTCTCCATCTCCTCCGCGTTCCCGCACACACCCACAATGACTAGCTACGATTACTGAACACCCCGAACTCGAAAACGATACACCCATACATTTACATCCGCACACTTATAACCCCACGATCTCAAATACAGAACAAGTAGTATGTAACAAAATAGAATTAAAACACTCATCACCAGCACAAACTCAAATAGATTCAACTCATTCTCAGACATCCCTCAACATTCCTATCTTATTACCAACAGTTTCGTTGGAAGCATCAGACGTACATGGCAATTTCCACAAAGCACGAGCGCTGCTAGATTGTGGTAGCATGGTAACACTCATAACTCAGAGCATGGCAAAATTTTTAAAATTACCTACACAACGCACATCATTGAAGATCGGGGGTATAGGAAACCAGCACTCACAGGAATCTAAAGCATCAGTTACAATTATTTGTCGTCCGACACGTACTCACACGCCTACAATAACAGTCACAGCGCATATTTTAAAGCACGTCACCGGTTATCTGCCCTTGGATAAATTACCTGATGTAACTCAATTACCAGGGAGCTCGCGCTTGCCCCTGGCGGATCATGATTACAATGTACCCTCTCCGGTTGATATTTTGCTCGGCTCGGACGTCCTTGGTCAAGTCCTCGACGGTACCAAGCTCTCGTTGGGCCCCGGCAGGCCTATAGCCTTCGGCACGATATTTGACTATACGTTAATTGGACCCATCCACGATTCATGCACGGCACCTCAAACTCATGTGTACTCCGCGCGCGTTGCTGACACAGACGTATCAACTCAAGAGATACATAAGGCAATTGAAAGATTTTGGGACTCCGAAGACCTCGGGTCAACAGTGGCCTCAGATACACTACAAGATCAGTGTGAAGAAATTTTCCGCTCTTCAACAACTCGTGAGCCATCGGGACGATACATGGTCACGTTACCCTTCCTTGACAATGCACCTGAACTAGGTAGCACTCACGCAATTGCACTACGGAGATTTCTCAACCTAGAGAAGAAACTAAAGGCTAACCCAACCTTCGGCTCAAAATACGTCGATTTCATGACTGACTACATCAACCTAGGCCACATGTCTTTGTGTCACCCAAGTACATTTGCTGACAAGGCTCACTTCTACATTCCGCACCATGGCATATTTAAGTCAGGCTCAGAAAAGCTTCGCACGGTTTTCGATGGAAGTTGTAAAAGCTCTAACGGTGTCAGTCTTAACGATTGTCTACACACAGGTCCGCCCCTTCAGCGAGACATCATTGACATTATCATGGCGTTTCGAACTCATCCTGTCGTGTTCAGTACGGACATCAGAATGATGTTCAGGAATATTCTCATGCATCCAGACCATAGACGGTATCAGCTTATACTCTGGCGATCATCACCGGAACAACCTCTACTCACATATTCTCTGGACACTGTTACCTATGGGCTCCGATCCAGCCCTTACCACGCTATCCGCACGCTTCTTCAGCTTGCTCATGACGAGGGTCATAAGTACCCCAGAGCTGCCCAGGTCATCCGCAAGGCTATATTCGTGGACGACATTCTCACTGGCGACGCCTCTGTTGAAGGTGCCCAAGCACTACAAACTGAGCTCATAGAATTACTTGCCCTGGGAGGTTTCCAGCTCTCTAAATGGACCTCCAACTCACCCAAGCTCTTGGAAAGGTTCCCAGATGATCAGTGTGATCTACCAAAGGATTTCGACACAAGCCCAGACTCTAACCCCATCAAAGTATTGGGAATACAGTGGATCCCTCGGACGGACCAGTTCGTTTATCGCGTTGCCTTGAAACCTATAACTAATGTCACCAAGAGATCCATTCTCAGCACAGTTGCATCGCTGTATGACCCCAACGGTTGGGTAACTCCCGTCGTATTCCGCGCTAAATTACTACTTCAAAAACTGTGGTTGTTGAACTTGTCGTGGGATGAACCAACCCCTGTAACGAAACGACGCAACGAAGTCGCATGAGTTGCGAAATTCGATCTGCCAGCGGGGTTGAGAGACGCGCGGGAGGGGCGGCCGACCGCGCTAGGCTCGGCGCCGGCGTTCAAGCCAGTCGACTGAAGATCAACTCGAGATCGGACGACGCACGCCCTGATACCAACCGTTCCGTGCGCATTAGCCGGCTCGGAATATTGGGATTTATTGTGAATTACTCGTTTGTTTGTTAATTGTGTATTCCCGCATTAGGGTAAGTTTAAAATGGCATATAATATTATTGTTTAAAACTTAGCTAGTAGCTAGTGCTTTCAGTGTTTTCTTTCGCAGTTTAAGAGTACTGGTTGAGAGACCGTTACTTTAATTTCACACTATTATTGCACAACCTGCCCAACGCAATTTTATATCACCCGCCATAATTCTTCCGCAATTGACTAAAATTGCTCAAGTAGGGGCAGGTACTTTTTTTTCCAAATTATAACGTCTTTCCTAAAATTGTTTTCTTATATTTTTGGCCTAACGCTCTTTAAGATAATTAATGTTTTGTAAACTCCGTTCTGGTTGTTCCGCCACGTCAAAACTGCTATTTAGCTTTCCTTGTGTGACGTATTGGTGGACTACCGGATCGGGCCGTTGATTTACCGAATGCTAATCATTTGGTAACATCAATTCCAGGTGCCACGCTATCGCATTGACGTGTTACATTCCACACGCCACTGCTTCATCACGCCTGCTGTATTGCATTGTCACGGACGCGCTAGCCCGTGCCCTTCGCGTGACCTCGAGCCTGCGCGTAGTAGCGCCACGCCGCCGTACCACTGCCGTGCCGCACCTGGCCACGTCTCCGCACTCCGGGCCGTCCACCACCTTCGGCCGGACTACATGTCACAAGGGGAGTACGACGCTACGGGAGAGGAAACTGGTTAGGCCGATTACCACGACCTTATAAATTTTATGTGCTCGCCGACTGGGTTAGGGTTTTTTTTTTTTGCCAATAAATCTGTATTGCCTACCCAGGGGTTTTATTTATTAAGGCGCTTTTTTTTAGTTAGTAAACCCGCGGCGGTACATTGGCGCCCTTAAACGTGGTAAAATCAGTTTCCGCTTCTAGTAGTAAGTAGTTAGTTTTGTACGGTGAGTGGTTATTTTGTAAAACGCTTTTTTATTTTGGTTTCCAGTAACTGAGGTGAAAATAGTATTTCCTTCCTAATTGTATTATTTTTATGTTTCGCACATACCGGCACACTACTGCACAGTTTACATACTGGCTAGTAGCTAAGTCGTTTATTTTTTTTAAATACCTGATTGTTATTTTTTTTATATCTCCCAGTACAGTCGTGTAGTGGGTATAGTAAAGTACCTACTTAAACGCATTATAAGGCTACTTTCACACCAGTTATTTTTTTTCTTTTTTTTGCATAGTTTTTTTATTGTTTTATATTAGTAGCGTACATAAACCAAAGCGTTCTGTTAGCATTGATTGTAACGGAACGGAGTAGTTTTTTTTTATTTTATTATTGATCAAACTTGTTTTATTTGTGTTGTTTATTGTGTGCCATTTTAAACAACCACCCTAAGCGATTGTTTATTTATATTTTTTTTCCCTACTTATTTATATTGTCTGTCATTGTCTGTTACACAAGTAATTTTTTTTTCTTTTCCTTTCTTAAAAAAAAAAAAAAATATGTCGTTTCCGATTAAATTTCTTTCATTACAAAAAACTGAATTGGAATATGAAGTGGCAGTTAGAGGTGAGACTCCTGCAAGTACAGTAGCTGATCTCAGGAAGCAAATTAATAAATTGTGTCAAATTTTTCCATCGGAAGACATCTTGTGTTCCCATCTCGAGCCACCTGAAGATCTTTTAGCTTGTAGTGATTTATTAGATAGGATAAATGTAGCACTAACGGGCGAGGTAGTAGACAAAAATATTTTAGCTCGCACTGAAAATATTTTTAATCATCTGTATCATAGGTTAAATCGAATAGATCCTGATGGCAAATCTATAGCGAAGCAATTAGAATGTACCGAGCGCTTTAAGAACTTATATGAAAAACTTGTCTCGTTGAGGAGTAAGAGCGTCGATAACTTATCCGTACCCGGGTCAAGTTCAGAACCTCAACATGCGTCCACACCCATACACGTTTCAGTTACCTGTGATAACAATGGTAGGTTCCCTTCAGAATTAGGCAAGCTTAAGTTCGACGGAAAAACTTGTGTTCGCTCGTTTATTCAACGTGTTGAAGAATTTAAACAAGCTCGCGATATCACCGACCAAAAACTGCTTTCCTACGCGACAGAGATTTTTACAGACGGTGCGTTACATTGGTTCCGCAGCATTAGGGATCAAATATCTACATGGGAGGAATTAGTCGTATTTCTTAAACAAGACTTTGATAGGGCGGATTACGACTACCGGTTACTCGCTGAGATTCGTGATAGAACTCAAGGAGCAACAGAAAATATAACTATATATTTATCTATATTAGCAGGCATGTTTACACGTTTGTCAAAGCCCCTAGCTGAGGCAGACAAGCTTGAAATAATCTTGCATAACATTAGACCTTGTTATGCAAGCACCTTAGCTTCTGCGACGGAAATTACTACCATTGAACAAGTGCGTACACTTTGTAGGAATTTTGAAAATATTCATTCGCGGCTTGCTCATTTCCGTGAGCCTTCTTCAACGCCATATGACTTAGTAGCACCAGAATTTGCCTATAAACAAAATAATACAAACACTCAAAATTTCAACAAAAATTTCCAATTGAAGACTACTACTACTATAAATAATAATAATAAACCTACTTCTTCTTCTAATAGCAATAATATTAATCAAAAATATTTACACGCAATAAATACTGATTCCTCTGAATCAGATACCAAATCACCTTACTGCCCAAGGTGTCGCAACCACACACATTCCTTTAAAACTTGTACAAGTAACGATATAGTGTGCTTTACGTGTGGAAACAAAGGTGTGAAAAAACCTGATTGCCCAAAATGTAATAGTAATCCAAAAAACTAATTTCGCAGAATCGTCAAGCGTTCCCTACAATGAATCGTGGTAGTAGGAAAGAGTTTGAAGAATGGTTGGAGACTATTCGTAGGTTTTTTAACAGCTACAAACTGGCTACGATTCTGCAAAATAAACCACTAGATGATACTCGACCATATATTAATATAAAAATTGATGATATCACTGCTTCCGGTCTATTAGACTCAGGTTCTGCGGTAACAATAATGGGCAAAGATGCACATAATATCTTACTTAGTCGTGGTCACGTACTATGCACCGACGACAAGATATCTATTGTCGCTGCTGGTGGACAAACGCTGCATAGCATAGGGTACATTAATTTGCCTTTTACTTTCGAAAATAAATTCCATATCATTAAAACTTTTGTAGTTCCAGAAGTTCAATCTTCATTGATCCTAGGAGTTGATTTCTGGCGCGCCTTTCATTTATGTCCAAAATATCTGGGCTCTACTCAATTATCTAAAGTTCCATTAATGGATTTAAACTTAAATACCAGCTCTACTATGTTACACTCTTATGACAACTTGGACAGTGCCCAGAAAGCAGTTGCCGACGACGTCGTTCGTCAATACGGTGACATTTCATTTGAACGTAAGGGTCTGGGACGGACGCATTTAATAACCCATCGCATAGATACTGGCGATTTCCCCCCTGTTCGGCAGAGGTATTATAGGCTCTCACCTGAAAAGCAGAAGATCCTCATCGAACAGGTTGATGAAATGTTAGCCCTCGATGTCGTCGAACCATGTGAAAGTGCGTGGCAGTCTCCTGTCCTGCTGGTTAACAAAAAGAATGGCCAGCCTCGTTTTTGTCTCGACAGTAGAAAACTAAACTCTGTCACCAAGCGAGATGCTTATAATCTACCATACATTTCAGAGATCTTAGATAACTTACGAGATGCACGTTTCCTAACAAGTCTCGATTTATCCAAAGCCTTCTGGCAGATCCCTATTTTAGAGAAGGACAGAGATAAGACGGCCTTTTACGTCCCAGGGCGCGGAACCCTGAGATTCAAAACGACACCTTTTGGTTTAACAAATGCCCCGGCAACTCAGCAACGCCTGGTTGACGCCATATTAGGAGACGTAGATCATCGCCTTTTCGCCTACCTAGATGACATTGTCATTGTTAGTAGTAATTTCGATGAACATGTTTCACTTCTGTTACGTGTTCTAGACAAGTTGCGTAAAGCCAACTTGACCATTAACTTAGAAAAGTGTGAGTTCTTTCGTAGTCAGCTCAAGTATTTGGGGTATGTAGTTGATGCGCATGGATTGCGAACCGACCCTGATAAGGTAGAAGCAATTCTTAACTTCACTGCTCCTACCAATCGGAAAGAACTGAAGCGATTTTTAGGAACAGCGACCTGGTATCGTCGTTTCGTTCCAAATTTTAGCACAATCGCAGGCCCCCTTAACAAATTAACCTCCAATAAAAAAAACGCACCCCCTTTTAAATGGACAGATGAGGCAGACGCGGCTTTCAAAAAATTGAAGGAGTGTCTGGTATCAGCCCCAGTCCTCTCGTGTCCAAATTACAATCTTCCGTTCGAAGTACATACGGATGCGAGCAACTATGGTATAGGTGCTATGCTCACTCAGTCAGTGGACGGCAAAGAGCACCCAATAGCCTATATGAGTCGGTCACTAACACCCGCGGAAAAGAACTATAGCATTACTGAACGCGAGACTCTGGCTGTTCTTGTTGCCCTAGAACACTGGCGATGCTATGTAGAAAATGGTAAAACTTTTACCGTTTATACCGACCACAGCGCATTAAAGTGGTTCCTCTCACTGAGCAACCCTACGGGTAGGCTTGCGCGCTGGGGGCTCCGTTTGTCCTCGTTTAATTTTGAAATCAAACACCGTCGCGGTGCGGACAACGTAATTCCTGATGCTTTGTCTAGGTCTGTTGCTATTGCTGCAGTTACAACTGCCCAATCATTCACTAATACTCATGATGACTGGTATAAAACTCTTTTTAATAACTGCCTCAATAAACCTTCGAAATTTCCAAATTATTTAATTAAAAACAATGCCTTATTTCGGCTAAGTAAAAATAAATGTATCCTTACTAATGAATTTTCTTGGAAAGAAGTGGTTCCGTCTGAATTTAGGGATCCCATCATTTCTGAAAACCATAACGAGCCAACTGCTGGACATCTAGGAATTTTTAAGACGTACAGACGCGTTGCTCTTAGGTACTACTGGCCAGGTATGTACCGCGATATAGCAAAATACGTTGGTTCTTGCTCTACTTGCCTGGAGTACAAAATGCAAAATCATGCTACTCTCGGGGAAATGGGACGCCCAAAGCAGTGTTCTCGACCGTACCAGATGTTATCTATCGATCTTATGGGGCCGTTACCCGTAACTCGAAAACAAAACTGTTATATACTAGTTGTCACCTGTTGTTTTTCTAAATTTTGTCACATTTTCCCTATAAAAAAGGCAACGTCACAAATAATAATTAAAATAATCGAGGAACAAATTTTTCTGATCCACGGAATTCCTCAAACAATATTTCTGGACAATGGTTCCCAGTTCATTAGTGGGGATACAAATGCATTTTTTAATAAATATCAAATACCTAATATATTCTACACACCAAAATATACACCACAAGTTAACACAGTAGAAAGGTATAATAAAACAATAATAACCTGCATCTCCACCTTTGTAGACAATGATCATCGTTCATGGGACGCGTTCATTCCTAGCGTACAGTTTGCCATTAATAATTCCGTCAATGAAGCGACAGGTTTTACACCGTCCTTTCTTGTGTTTGGGCGAGAGTTAGTAGTCTCTGGCTCTCACTATACAGACAACGATTTAGGTGATGAGGTTCTGTTCTTACCTCGGGACGTTTACGCTGAAAACCTTGGGTTGTTGAGCTCTATTTTCGACCAGGTGCAAAAAACACTTAATCACGCTCATATGAAGAATACTGCTCAGTATAATCTACGCAGAAAGCCTTATGAGTACAATGTAGGTGATATAGTGTACAAACGCGCATACGTCCTTAGCGATAAAGACAGGTTTTTCAGTAAGAAGTTAGCACCGAAATATATAAAGTGCAAAGTTGTAGAAAAGCGGTCCCCTCTCGTATATGTCTTAGAAGATATGTATGGTAAAGCTTTAGGCTCATGGCATATCAAGGACCTAAAAGTTTTTGGAAAATCCGAAAATTAGTTTTTTTTATTTTTTTTTTACTGTTAGGTGAGTTATTTAGACGTTGCGGATTTTATTATAAATAAAACCCTTAGGGGGGAGAGGGGGTACTGTAACGAAACGACGCAACGAAGTCGCATGAGTTGCGAAATTCGATCTGCCAGCGGGGTTGAGAGACGCGCGGGAGGGGCGGCCGACCGCGCTAGGCTCGGCGCCGGCGTTCAAGCCAGTCGACTGAAGATCAACTCGAGATCGGACGACGCACGCCCTGATACCAACCGTTCCGTGCGCATTAGCCGGCTCGGAATATTGGGATTTATTGTGAATTACTCGTTTGTTTGTTAATTGTGTATTCCCGCATTAGGGTAAGTTTAAAATGGCATATAATATTATTGTTTAAAACTTAGCTAGTAGCTAGTGCTTTCAGTGTTTTCTTTCGCAGTTTAAGAGTACTGGTTGAGAGACCGTTACTTTAATTTCACACTATTATTGCACAACCTGCCCAACGCAATTTTATATCACCCGCCATAATTCTTCCGCAATTGACTAAAATTGCTCAAGTAGGGGCAGGTACTTTTTTTTCCAAATTATAACGTCTTTCCTAAAATTGTTTTCTTATATTTTTGGCCTAACGCTCTTTAAGATAATTAATGTTTTGTAAACTCCGTTCTGGTTGTTCCGCCACGTCAAAACTGCTATTTAGCTTTCCTTGTGTGACGTATTGGTGGACTACCGGATCGGGCCGTTGATTTACCGAATGCTAATCATTTGGTAACATCAATTCCAGGTGCCACGCTATCGCATTGACGTGTTACATTCCACACGCCACTGCTTCATCACGCCTGCTGTATTGCATTGTCACGGACGCGCTAGCCCGTGCCCTTCGCGTGACCTCGAGCCTGCGCGTAGTAGCGCCACGCCGCCGTACCACTGCCGTGCCGCACCTGGCCACGTCTCCGCACTCCGGGCCGTCCACCACCTTCGGCCGGACTACATGTCACAAGGGGAGTACGACGCTACGGGAGAGGAAACTGGTTAGGCCGATTACCACGACCTTATAAATTTTATGTGCTCGCCGACTGGGTTAGGGTTTTTTTTTTTTGCCAATAAATCTGTATTGCCTACCCAGGGGTTTTATTTATTAAGGCGCTTTTTTTTAGTTAGTAAACCCGCGGCGGTACACCCCCGAAGATATCCACGCGGAGTGGACTCACATAGCGGAAGATCTCCCACAACTCTCAGCTCTGCGTATTCCTCGACATATCTGCCCAGATTCTTCATCGTCAACTTACACGCTGCACGGTTTCTCTGACGCCTCTGAGGCTGGCTACGCTGCAGTTGTTTATTTACATGGAGTGAATACAAACGGAAATGGAAGCATTCATTTAATTTTAGCCAAATCAAAGGTCGCACCGATAAAGAATCGACTCTCAATCCCGAAACTGGAACTCTCAGCAGCAGCTCTCCTAGCCCAGGTCATGACCAGGGTTTCAACTCAGTTATCTGCTCACATAACTATACAACATCACGTGTGTTGGTCAGATAGCACCATAGTATTAGCCTGGCTAAATACACCCCCACATCGTCTTCAAGTATTCGAAGCCAACCGAGTAACCAAGATAAGGTCCACCGCATCCAACTACACCTGGAGACACGTCCCGTCAGCTCTGAACCCTGCCGACTGCGCGAGCAGAGGTTTATCTGCTCAATCACTGGCCACACATTCATTGTGGTGGTCTCCGAATTGGCTCATGGAGCACCCAGACACATGGCCGAAGATGCCTCCAGCGCTAGGACACCACGCTTTACCTGGACTTAAACCTAAGAAGGTGCCAACTCATATAGCTATCCCTGACCTTGACACGGATCTCCTCACGCGCTTCAGTTCTCTCGACATGCTCATCGGAGTGACAGCTTGCATTAAGCGATTCTTATACAACTGTAAAACCGCGTCCATGAATCGCCGATCTGGCCCCTTGACGGCTACTGAACGAAGAGACGCCTTACTCTTCTGGATCCGCTCCGTTCAACAAAATGTGTTTGCTCAAGATATACAAAGCCTCCGGACTAACGAACGGTGTACTGCAAGACTTCAACGTCTCACGCCCTTCCTGAAAGACGACCTCCTCAGGGTTGGTGGTCGTCTCACTCACGCTCCACTCGGGTACGATGCTCAACATCAACTCATTCTTCCCAGCTCAAGCCCATTAGTAGATCTCATTATTGATCATTATCATAAAATACATTGCCATCCGGGTACCGACACCTTACACGCTATATTACGACAACGATTCTGGATATTATCAGCACGCCGCGTCATCAGACATCGTGTATACAAATGTGTAACATGCTTTAGATGCCGACCTCAGTTTAAAGCTCCTGTCATGGGTGACCTGCCAGCTGACAGAGTCACGCCACGACCAGTTTTTAGTCAAGTATCTACAGATTTTGCTGGCCCGTTTTTAGTGAAATCCAGCACATTACGTAACGCAAAACTCTTAAAGGCATACTTTTGTATATTTGTATGTTTGTCTACGAAAGCGGTTCACTTGGAACCTGTGTCTTCACTCAGCACGGAAGCGTTTCTTGCGGCATTGCAGCGTTTTGTCTCGCGACGCGGTACTCCTACTCTTATTCGGTCGGATGGTGGTACAAATTACCAAGGCGCCCGGAATCAGCTTAGGGAAATTCAGAACTTTCTTTCGGCAAACAATGATTTTATTACGCATAAACTTGCTAACCAGCACATAACGTGGCTGCTGAACCCCCCAACGGGTCCGTGGTTCGGTGGAATACACGAAATCGCGGTTAAGTCGGCTAAACAACTATTGTACCGTACTATGGGTGAGCAACACCTCACCTTCGAAGAATTTTCTACCCTTTTGACGCGAATCGAAGCTGTACTCAACTCTAGGCCCCTTTGCCCGCTCTCGTCCGACCCATCGGACTTTGAACCACTTACAGCCGGACACTTCATTGTAGGTCGTCCGCTTACTGCACTGCCTGAATACTCCTTTGATGATAGGCCATTGTCCGCTCTTAAGCGATTTCAGCTCATCCAAGCCATTTCCCAACGATTTTGGAAGTTGTGGTCCCAATCCTATCTCCATACCCTACAGACCCGTTCCAAATGGCTCGCTCCTTCATCTCCTCCCCAAGTCGGAGAGATCGTCCTCATCAAGGAGGACAACTTGCCACCGCTTCACTGGAGGCTTGGAAGAATCACCCGCACATTCCCTGGAAAGGATGGTGTGATCCGTGTAGTCGATCTAGACACTGCCCATGGAACTCTAAGGAGACCGGTGCTGAAGATTGCTCGGTTTCCCATTGAACCAGCTCAAGAGGACACGGCTCTCCCGCGCCTTTCCCCCGCCCCCCAGGATGTTCGCGCTACTCATACGCGACGGAACCCTCGGCCCGACTCGGCCGCCATCGGCCCCGCTCGCGCCGCGCGTTAGTGCTCTCTCGCTCTTTATTTCTATAGCGCGCCTGCTCACGCGCCCGCCGGCGCCCCCCTTACCTCACCCCGCACACTCGCGTCGCCGGCCCGGCGCCCGCGACTCGTAGCAACAGTCCACGGCGGTCAGAGATCAGTAAAACACGTACGGGTCCGCGTTCCTTTCCGCCCCGACGCGCCGCGCTAACCAACGCACGGGTTGACCGCCATCTTGCTAAACCGCGTGGCACCAAAATTCCTCAGCTCGCCCAGTATACGCGATAGTGCTCGTGTGTGTACGTAAAACTATACGTGAAGTGAACGGACCTCACGGATTACCAGAAGGAGAACCGGACGCCAGCTCAAGATCGCTTTCACCCATCTACCGTTCATACCCAATTCCACCACGCCGGCCATTCCCTAATTCCACTCCAGCTCATCGTTGGATGTAGGTAAGTCCCTTACCTCACACATCGACATTATCACTTTGAGGCCAAGCGATTAGCCTCCGCCACGGTAGTAATGCGCCAGTGATAGCTTGGCGTCTCTTATCAACGTGGTGCCGCTGGGTTTTAGTGGGTATTCTGATATCAGCGAGTCCCACGTACCCACCTGCCCGACAAGGTTATGGGTGGGATGCGTAATTGCATTTCCCAACGATAAAAAAGTATAAGCGATCAGCCTTATATGTAGTTCTAAAAGCGTTTACTTAATTTTTTTTTAAATAATATATAAGTTGCCATTGACAGAGTCCTTCCTTCTTTAACTTATTTGGCTGTTTGCCACAGTAAAATTAATAAGGTGATACCGGTTGTGACACATAAAACTTGAGTGATTTGACCTTATGTTTACCATAGATTTATTCATGGTTTTACCGAAATTCGCATTAACCACTTATTTGACCTCGATCTAGTAGGAGACTAATTTTGTTTAGAGGACCTCTTCTTCGTAAATAACAACCAATTTAGGACACCATTGATACAAAATAAGCTCTATATTAACATCATAGAGTCGAAAATTCCTAACGTGACCGATCATGTCCATCTATTAGTTTGACCCCGTCAACAGGAATCATCGTCCATTGGTGCTGCATACTGGCAAATTAGGCTTCCTGCATTCAATAAGGATTTATTGATTGACTATGTTTTATAATTAATTCATGCCTATGTAAAGGGAAAACGATATAGAATCGACAACAAAAATTTAAAAAGGCCATTTAATTAAATACTTACTGTAAATCGTTTATAGACTAACTAGTGGATGCCCGCAGCTTCGCTCGCGTGGAATTAGACATTCAATAACTTCAAAAACGGCAAAGTTTCATACTAACTTTGCACCCCCGTTTTACCCTCTTAGGGGGTGAATTTTCTAAAAATTTCTTTCTTAGTGCTCCCCTACGTTATAAAAGGAACCCCTGTGCAAAATTTCAATAGTTTATCTCATAGTTTAGGCCCAGCGTTGATATGTCAGTCAGTCAGTCAGCTTCTCCTTTTATATATATAGATTATGAAGATAAGACGCACATTACATAAGTAATAAACTATTAACGACTAACCGCTCATAAGGCAAGGTTAAAAATATTAACAAGGCTTTACAGCTTTACTCGGAATATAAGGACTAGTAGGTAATTATATAACGATGTTAATAAAATAATTATATGTCCCTACATAAAATCGTTTTTCTTATTGATATATACATAACATAAACAATTAAAAGGATTCCCTTTAGGCAAGGTTCCGAAGATACTGGCAGCGTTCCCCCTTTGAATAGCTAGGCTAATTCTTTGTCCGAGGTAGCTGCCAGCTCTTCGGTCTCCTGTGATGTCGACTAACCTTTTTGCTATTTCATTAAAAAGCCTTATATAGGTACTTATAAATTATAAATTAACTTTACTTACAATTTAAATTAACGAGCATCTAGCGCCATCTATGAACTTTTGAGGTGACTTTTATTGTTTAATTTTTTTTTTAATTTAATTACATTTCTCGTACATCTCGCATATGATTTTCTATAAATACCCCTATGCATACGGCTGCTGTGGATGGTTAGTACTCGTTCGCTATCTTATATCCATGAAACAAAAACTATTTTGGCTATAGTCTATCCACTAGTTAGCCATGAACCACTAACTATCGTATCGAATGGAATAATTCCAATACAATTAATATTGTACATTTTGACAAGCGGAAGAAAAACTATTGACGTCTTAATGACACGGCAAATAATTTCCTGCGCTAGAATATTATAGAAAAACCATCTCCGTTATTCGCTGACCCGCTATCACGACATAAACTCAAAAGCTCACAGCTCAATATGGACTGGATGATATATAAATAACATTTCATATAATGTAGGAGATACATTACACAAAACTATCGATAAGTACCTAAATAAATAAACACCTTCTCACTGTATTAAGACTATTCTATACTTGACAAACGAAAAAGTTTAGGAGTTTGTCTGGTTAAATACTAGACAGTAAGTAGTCGTCAAGCTTTGTCAGAAGCCTTCGTCGAAGCTTTCGACACTTGGGGTCACGGAATGTAATCACGCAGGTGTAAATGGCAGACTTTTCATAACTTGTGAAAATTGAGAATTCTCAGGCATGTTTCTTCTACATCTACACCAATTTTTATTTAGCAATTGTTTAAAAGTTACACAGCTGAGTCATTGGTGAGTGCTAGGATTTGAACGTGACCTTGTCTACTGAGAGTTCGAATGTCACTGTCAACTGGACTGTGTTTTCCACCAATTCATTTTAACAATGTTTGAAAATGGAATTTTCGGAGCGCGTGTATTTTGACCATAGTTCACCACATTTGCTGGTTTGGCGAACTTCAAATTCGTTCCGAGATCACTATGGAGAACTCTCAAGCAAACGACTTGCCTTACGATGTTCCTTCATTATCACTGTGATTTTTTAGCGCACGTATAGCAAAGTAATTAGAGCCATTTGAACGTGGACCCTCTGGAATTAAGACAGTCTTTGTATTATAACCTAACCCTGCGGTGCTAGCACTAATACCAGTATATGTAGTCGGAACAGAGTGTTTGCGGTTCCTGGCTGTATGTTAGTGATGGTAAGTGAGTCACCCCTGGTTGCACTGACATTGCTCAATGGTGTCCTGGCTTGGGATCAGAACCTGGACTTATTTTATTCCTCGCCCGCTGTATTTCGCAGAACGGCCGATAGATACGTTCAGTTTAGTAGCAGTAGCAGTAGGTAAACGATTTAGAGTAATAATCTGTAATGTTTACTGTATTTATAAACTGATGAATAAATGAATTATTAAGTAGAATTCCCTCACCTGTGTACACAGTAGTTCATCACGACGAACCATCTCGCGGAGGAAGTGTACTCGGTGAACGAGAACCAGGTGTACAGCAGCACGGTGATGTGGTGGTACCAGTGGAGGAAGATGAGGGGCTTCTTGCGCAGCACTATGAACACCGTATCGCCGAGCTCCGGCAGCTTGGACAGAACGAACATCCACGTCCAGAAGCCGGACACTTTGTCCTGCTCGATGAAACTGGAATAGAAAGAGAGAGCCGTTTTAGCATTTACGGGGTTTAAGAAGTAGTATGTCCAGAAGCCGGACACTTTGTCCTGCTCGATGAAACTGGAATAGAAAGAGAGAGCCGTTTTAGCATTTACGGGGTTTAAGAAGTAGTACGTCCAGAAGCCGGACACTTTGTCCTGCTCGATGAAACTGGAATAGAAAAGAGGGCCGTTTTAGCATTTACGCGGTTTAGAAGTAGTACGTCCAGAAGCCGGACAACTTGTCCTGCTCGATGAAACTTGAATAGAAAGAGAGGGCCGTTTTAGGATTTACGCGGTTTCAGATTTGATACAGCGCGCTTCCTTAGCAGTCACCCGATGGACGTGTTGCTTGTTTCAGCATTATCAAGTAGCGTTTGATATTAGCATTTTAGTCGAATATTATTACGCTTGTGGTTTGCTCCATGTGAATTTAAGAAAAGGGGACCTTTTTATATAATATATCAGCGTGACATCAGATTTTATGTTATCCTAAGAGGGTTTTTACAAAATTGAAGCGCTCAGTTCTAAGATTATTGTTTGGTTTACCCATAGACGTCCCACAGCTGGGCACGGGTGTTCCCCACGG
This sequence comes from Carterocephalus palaemon, assembly GCA_944567765.1. NCBI lineage: Eukaryota > Metazoa > Arthropoda > Insecta > Lepidoptera > Hesperiidae > Carterocephalus > Carterocephalus palaemon. Next base: position 1,986,157 of record OX155643.1, on the reverse strand, counting down.
ACAAATCTAATATTATATTAATCTAATCTATTATTTATAAGCTGTCACCTATATACTAACACAATATGGAAACAACAATGTCGGAAATAAATTATTTATAATTATTTTTAGGTAAAGGACTAAAGGTGAAGACCGCGCGTTCGAGATTTATATTCATTTATAGGATTACATACAAAAATTGTTTAAAAATATTATTTTAATTTTGAACAGACTTTTTTTTAAGCCAGGTAACTTACTAATATACTAATTATTTTGTTAATAATAAAAGGACAACTCTTCCGCTTAAAAGAAAAAAGATAGGTGTACAAATGTAATTAAAAATTTCGTAAATAAATATCTCGCCAGACATCGAAAGAATCGAAGCCGGGAACCCGAATAATCAAGGTCACTGACCGACGCATCACGAAGTCGTTTCAAATTTATCTCTGGCTCATTTGTCTCTTGGATGCATAGCACTGAAATTATTGTTACCTCTGTTTTATGACCGAATAAGAAGTTTATTTGGCCTTAATTGCTCATTTGTCTCTTGGATGCAAAGCACTGAAATTATTGTTACCTCTGTTTTTTGACCGAATAAGTAGTTTATTTGGCCTTAATTGCTCATTTGTCTCTTGGATGCAAAGCACTGAAATTATTGTTACCTCTGTTTTTTGACCGAATAAGTAGTTTATTTGGCCTTAATTGCTCATTTGTCTCTTAGATGCAAAGCACTGAAATTATTGTTACCTCTGTTTTTTGACCGAATAAGTAGTTTATTTGGCCTTAATTGCTCATTTGTCTCTTGGATGCATAGCACTGAAATTATTGTTACCTCTGTTTTATGACCGAATAAGTAGTTTATTTGGCCTTAATTGCTCATTAGTGTACCACAGAGGATGTAGTCATTAGGTTAGGACTTATGTTAATGCTATGACAACATACTTGTCATTCGCACCCACACACTTAATCCTTTATCTTTTGGTTTGAGCTCTTTGAAGCTTACCACCCTATTCGGTGACGCCGTAAAAGTTTGTATGACCACACAGCAAAAGTCCAGTCCTAAAAAAAAATAGTTGTCATAGACACAACAAAGTTCAGCTTTACGAGTAGACAAAGAGTATCTTCTGGCTAACGTAAAGATTTGTTAAATTTTTCATATAAATTATTATTTTGAGTTGAGTCCATGTATGTGTTTTTTTTTAAATAAATCAAATGAAATATTAATGTAAATTGATTTATATGTGTATTTAATTAACAAATATAACTGTATAGGTACCTTACTAAAAGCGTGGGTTGTGAATTGTGATGTGAAACTGTTTACCACTTACCACATGTCCGAAAAAATATACATACTCAGTTTGTTTTCATTCGCTATTATCAAGAAATACCTACTTACCTAATGGATATCGTGACATTTGACATTAAATCTAATAACGCATTTACCATAAGTGGCCATCTTATGTGTAAACGGTAAAGTTTTCCTATGGTTTTTAAGTTGTTTGTTATATGTGTTGCAAAAGTAACCTAGCAACTAACACTTTCCTCTACTATTTTATATATCCTATAGCCATTGTGTAAGCGGTGACGCCTCTCACTCGAGTGGTCCGGGTTCAAACCCCAGTGGCACGCACCAATGACTTTTCTAAGTTATGTGCGATTTAAGAAATTAAATGTCACTTGCTATAACGGTGAAGGACACATCGTGAGGAAACCTGCATGCCTGAGAGTTCATCATAACGTTCTCGAAGGTATGCGAAGTCTGCCAATCCGCAGTTGGCCAGCATGGTGGACTAAGGCCTAATAGTAATACCTCCCATTCTGAGAGCAGACCTGAGCCCAACAATGGGACAAAGCGAGACGATAGCCATTGTGGTACGAAACATCACCACATCTCGAAAAAAAAAAAAAAGCTATATAGGTAAGGTACGTTATTATTTGCTTATCTGTAATCAATATAGCACTTAAATTGCAGCAAAATGTTTGGCATCGTGAAAGTGGAGCCGGATACAGGGTCAAACGGCTACCTATTGTGTTCATTCATTATGTTTTACGTATAATATTTTATTAAGTACACTCGTGTTATTATTTGCATAACAACAACGATTGTTGTAATAACTCGAAATACATTTAACAGCGTAGTACCTACGAGTAATTATTTTGTTAGAACATATACCTACCATTGGTTTGAGCTTCACTTATTAATATTACGATAATTCCTATATAAGTAGGTGGTAGGTACCTATAAGTGAAGCTCGATCCTTCGACTCCTTTTTACTATAATTACGTGGACGGAGGTGTTAGGAATAATATGTAGAAGTAGGTCATAAAGCTAACCTAACTATTATTATATGCAATAATAATTGGTTTGACACACAATATAACTAATAGTTTACCTGGATACGATGACCTGTTATTTATCACATGCCACTTAAACATATTTTTTTTTCAAATTCAAATTCAAAATTCAAATTATTTATTTGTCTTAAGTACATGAGTGACTTAACCAATTCAGGCATACAAATATTAGGATTTACAATATAATAATATCAATTACAAGTTATCATGCATACAAATTAAAATTTTAAAATTTACTTGCTATTATTTTACCAAATAAATGTGTACATGTCATAATAAAGTCTAATTTTGTGCAATAAATGTCAAATGTATATGGGATAAATGTCATTATTTCTGATTTAAAAATTCTTTAATGTCATAGTAGCAGTTACTTATTAACTTTTGCTTCAATTTTATTTTTAGTTTATTAATGGTCATTCGTTTTATTTCGTCAGGAATTTTATTATAAATTTTTACACACATCCCATACACGTTACGATGAACCAAGGATGTGCGTGTTATCTTATTTAAAACCAGTCGTTGTCCATTCCTGGTATTTTTAGGGTACACCTCAGCAGCCGTATTGAAATATTCCCTATGATACCTTACAAAGAGACATGCTTCAAATATATACATTGATGTTAGTGTAAGTATATTAAAACGATGATATAGTGGCCTACATGAATCTAGCGGTATTGCTCCACATAAGGCACGAACACACTTCTTCTGGGCTAAAAATGCCCTTTTAATATGTGGGGAGTTGCCCCACAGTAGCAAACCATACCTAAGGCTAGATGCGACGTAACCATGATAGGCAATGAGGGCGGTATCTATTGTTGCCGTATTCGCTAGTTTGGCTAGCGCAAATCTAAACCTGTTGAGCTTATTGCACACCCGCTCTACATGATCTTCCCAAGTAAGATTTGAATCTATTGTCATCCCCAGAAAGGTTGTGTGATTGGCTTTACTTAGTACTTGGCCATCATAATTGATATTCATTTCAGGATAAAATTTATTTTTTGTTTTAAATATAACATATTTTGTTTTTTTTTATGTTAGCCATCAACTGGTTTTGATGCATCCATGTTATAATAGATTTGGCGGTTTCATTAACGTCAGTTTCGAAATTTTTAATGTCTATGCTAGTATTAGATATTTTATTTGATGTCACAATTATCGATATATCGTCAGCAAAAAGCACAGAGCGATGCCTCGTCACTTCTGGTATGTCATTTACGTAAATAAGAAATAAGAGTGGGCCCAGAACACTTCCCTGAGGAACTCCGGTTTTGTTGCATAGAAAATCAGATTTATGTGTTATGACTTCTCCATTTTCATTAGATTTTACTATATGTACACATTGAGACCTATTATTCAGATATGACTTAATCCACTCTAAAGCTGGTCCGCGAATGCCATAGTTTGCTAGCTTGTCCGCAAGTATTTTATGAGATACACAGTCAAATGCCTTTGACATATCAAAAAAGAGGCCCGCAACGTGCTTTCTCTCATCAAGACTTCGAATTATTTCATCGATAAGCTGGTACCCAGCTAACGTCGTTGACTTTCCTTTCAGGAATCCATTTTGTTCTTTACAGATCACATTTACAGTACTCCAGTATTGTGTTAATCTGTTATGCATAGCTTTCTCAAATATCTAAGAAAATATTGGAATTAATGTAATTGGTCTATAATTATCTACATTTTTCCTGTCACCCTTTTTAAAAATAGGCTTAACAATAGATATTTTTAAAGATTCAGGGAAAACACCAGATTCAAATGACAGGTTAATTAGGTAAGTAACAATAGGTGATATTTCATCTACACAATTCTTAATGACGCTGGTGGGTAATTCATCAAATCCAACAGCTTTAGAGTTGTTAAGCGATTTGATAATGAGTTTTACTTCATTTTCTGTACACGGTTTTAAGAATAATGAACTAGATACACTTCTACAGTGATATAGAACTGCGTTCTGTTTATTGTGATTTGAGATTTTTATATTATTATCCATACTGACGAAATATTTATTAAATGAATTAGCTATTTGTTTAGGATTAGTGAGCACCTCATTATTGTACAATATGTTGTTTATATAATTATGTGTTTGATTTGTATCTTCCTTTATAATATTCCAAGCTGCCTTACATACGTTTTTGCTATTAAACATGTATTTTTTATTCATATTTGTTTTTGCGGTATATACACATTTTTTAAGTATCTTAGAATATAGCTGAAATTTATCTTTGTTACACTTGTTTTTGCTTTTATAGTATTGAATTCTGAGTTTTGCTTTGGCTATGCTGCTCTGCTTAATACCTTTAGTTATCCACCTTGGTTTGCGGTTTTGATTATTGATTTTGAAACGTTTGATGGGAAAGCATAATTTAAAGGTGGTGCAGATCAATTCATGAAAAATATTAAAAGCTTTATCAAGGTCATTCTGTTCAAATACTTCTGAAAATGATATATCCTTAATATGTTGCTTAAACAATTTTATATATTCATCATTCATACATCTCTTGTAGATAATAGTACTCTGAGTATTGATATTTTTAGCTAAAGTAGTGAATCTAAGCATTTGTGCAGTTTCATGGTCTGATAATCCTAGATTTAAGAGATCTGATTTGGTTTTTTTTAGGTTACTTATAATATAATCAATACAAGATTCCCGTCTAGTTGGTTGATCAATGTGCAAGATGAGATTATAATTTTTTAGTAAATCCAGATAGTATTTAGTCACGTTGTTTCTTTTTAAAATATTTATGTTCATGTCACCTGCTATTATTATTTTTTTATTACTTTTATTTGTCAAATTATGTAAGAGAATGTCAAATTTATCGAGAAAATAGTATGGGTCTGAATTTGGAGTGCGGTACAGGCATATTATTATGACATTCCCATTAAGTATCTCTATCCCACAACATTCAAACATCTGGGAGACAGATAACTGTTTACAGTACTGCATCTGTTTGAATTCATATCCTTTCTTAAGCAATATACAGACACCACCTCTTTGTTTATTTCGTGAATAAAAAGATGCAACGTTGTAGTCTGTTATTGTCACATTAGTTTCATTGCCATTTTTAAGGAAAGTCTCAGACAAACAGATAGCATCTGGTTGCCTACCTTCGTCTGTTAATTGAGCAATAGAAACAGTCAGCAAGTCCTGCTTAGATAAAATACTAGCAATATTTTGATGTATTATACAAAATTCATATGCCAATTTGGATTTAGGAACGAAAAAACTTTGCACTTTTTACATTTTGGGACAATTCTGTTTGTAGTGCAAGATTTACCTTAATTTTAGGAAAGTAGTACGGTATAGTTCCCTTTTTTGCTATATTTTGACATTCCAGAGATGATTTCTTATTATGGAGTTGATGAAACATGTAGTCAATGGTACCCCTTTTGTATTTATAATCACTAGTTTTAGTTGACTGATTTGAGGTGTACTGTATTTCAGAAACATTTTCTTTGACGTGACGCCTATCTATATATATAAAAGGAGAAGGTGACTGACTGACTGACTGACTGACATATCAACGCAGGGCCTAAACTATAAGGGTTAGAAACTTGAAATTTTGCACAGGGGTTCCTTTTATAACATAGGGGAGCACTAAGAAAGGATTTTTGAAAATTCACCCCCTAAGGGGGTAAAACGGGGGTGCAAAGTTAGTATGAAACTTTGCCGTTTTTGAAGTTAGTGAATGTATAATTCCACGCGAGCGAAGCTGCGGGCGTCCACTAGTTGCATATAAATTTGGTATCATAGTCAATTGAATCTATGTTAAAAGTTAACTTTTTACATATGGAATCACAAATACTATTCGAGTACTGTCTTTGCTGATTAATTTCAACAAACGTACACATTTTAAATTGCTGGCATATAAGTCTTATGTGATTATTCAATTTTACAGTATTTAAATAAGGGTTGTTTAGTACTTCGATTACAAATACTCTGATATTACAGTGTGATTTTAACAAACAATGCAATTGTGAAATAACGTCCCATGGGTTTGTATCATTTTCTCCTATTGCTACTATTAATTTATCATTTGAATCTAGCCTATTTTTACAGCTTCCCCTTAAAATTTCTTCAGTCGATGCAAAAGGTTTGGTACTTGAGGATATGGTATAGTTGAGAATTGTTTTATACTTTTGTCTACTTCTTTGTAGTCTTGACGCAACTCCAATACACTTCTGGTCTCCATAGAGCAATATCTTATTAGAACCGGTGTCAGAAGCGTCAATAATCGAGTTTGTTTTCTTGTATGATAATTCTTTATTTGCTGGTAATGTCTCTAATTTTTCCACGTTAGACACCGTACTATCCGTTATTTCATTGCAATCCAAAAAATTTAGCTTCGTTTTCTTAACATAATTTTTTCTCACTGAGTTACCTCTTTTACCGGTTTTTTTGCTACTGTTAATAGGTACGCTCAGTATAGTACGTAGGTTGTTTGTGTTTTGTTCTAATTCTTTAATTTGTTTTTGTAGCCTTAGATTGTCCAAGATTAAATTCTCAATTTCATTATGAGCACTTTCTAGTTGTAATTTTAATTGTTTTATTTCTTCTGTGAATTGCTCTTCTCTTGTATAATGAGTAGAAAAGTCTGGTAGGCTCCTATTCATAATGCAAATGAACTATTCCTAGTGTCGCTGTGAATTGAAAGAATAGATACATCGTGCTGCCGCACTTTGTTACGTTGTGTGACATTTTTTTCGTCCATATTGCCACTGCAGTACCTGCTTGATCGTCAATATAGTCAGCGTATTCTTTGTGCGGTCGCTGGCTTGTATGTGCCTTATAAATGAAGCAATTTAGTCTGTGATGTTCGAATGTCCAGGTCGTATGTGTTTTCTCTTTATTTTTTTTAAATTTTTATTCCAATTAATGTAAAGTTATTGCAATTCAATCTTGATTATTTCCACAAACTTGTTGATGCACTAATTAAATTTTAAACGATGCACATTTAGTGTACAAAAAGGCGCTTTAAACTACAATTTACAATTTTTATTTGAAGAGGTACTGATAACACGTCTTCACTCCACGAGTCGTCCCCCCGCCATCATTTTGATTCATTTTGGATGAAGTCGCTATTTTTGAACCGCTCGCATGACTTAATCGCTCGACTGCGACTCGTATCATTATCACACATATCGAGCGGTTCAAAAATAGAGCCACTATCTAAGTGTAAACAATTTTTTATGGAAAATAAACATGTGCCCCGGGACTAGGATTACCAACATGCTACAAAGTCATTTGCGTCAACAAATACACTAAATTGAAAATAATAATCACGGCTGTATTTCCCCATATTGGGGAACACTGGGACAAATCTATAATATAACTGGAATTTTCCAATAATTATTACACTTCGCCCGAACCGGAGATTTGAACCAGACAAACGAGGCAATTAAACTTAGGTACTACATTCGCAATGCAGTAGGAATCTTTGGCGACGTTGACAGTTTAAATAAATTATGTCCGATGCCTACAACAGTAGATGGGATGTGATGTGGGTCAGTTGTCGTTGTGTTGTGTGCATTGCCGTCCATTTTCTACTACACTTATGTGTGTGTTACGTCATACGGGCGAACATACGACGCCGTACGACTGACCGACTGACGCGTCGAAGCTAGAAAGTGGTGGATTGCGCAATTGGAAAATCTACAGGTTGGACCGCGAGATATTATCGCCCGCTGCGACCCATAGACGTCCCACTACTGGGCACGGGTCTCCCCCACGGACACTGCTGCGGGAGGTCTAGGGCATACTCCACCACGCTGCTCCAATGCGGATTGGTGGAGGGGTTAGTGGCCAACCCGGTGTCGAATGTTCTCAAGCCACGCGAAGGTCTTCGACAAGGCTTAACGACTGTTTCCAGTATTGAAAAGCAACCGGGACCGACGGCTTTCTCCACTAGTAAGGAATAAACTAGATGGACAAACTTTTAAAGAGTTGAACACGATATTAAGAAAATGATAAATTAACTTGAATTCTTGACCTACCTTCACAAATGGCTAAGTTTGAACACACTTTTTAGAATGCGTAAATCAAACAGTGGATATCACTAAGGTGAAGTTGATGGTTGTTGATATTTGCCACACATAATTCAAATTAAACATCCAACATCACCATATAATGTAGTTTAAACATATTTAAGGATAAATGTTAAACTAAAAATTTCAAATTTACTACGAATCTTCATGAAGCAGAAAGATCTATCAAGAGATATCAATTCCACACCAACAACAGGCTAGGTACTCGTGTCAACATCTGTAAGCGTCGACTGGAGCAACGTCATTTCCAATTGACCTCTATTAACTTAGAAGACAACTGTATATTTAGCTTAAATCAATATTGAAGTTACAAATGATTCAACTGCAAGTGACACGAGAGATACACAAAGCTCAAACAGAGCCAACAAGTAAAGAAAAATCGAATGGATTCGATAATTCCGGAGCAAGGTAACAATATTTTGCTTCTTGTTATGAACATACACAAAACTTGTCTGAACATAAAAGAGCTACGTCCATAGAAAAACGACTAACCAAATATAGTGTGTGAGCGTGAGTGATTACATACGAATGCTGAGTCTATGACATAACCGCTGCAGCATTCCGCATAATATGAGATATTCCATCAGATTTTATGTTCGATGAATTTTGGCAAGCATCCTAATCCGCGACCTTAATAAGAGGTACGATTGATGTTTGTTCAGATGGAAATGATGGAACACCTCAATATTTTCGAAATTTTGCCAGCAAAAGTAAAATTTCGTGTAGTTATCTCACAAGAAAACCACATTTACTTGAAGTTATCGACTTCAAGTAAAACCTTGTATAAGAATGGTTTGGGCAAACCTTGTATTAGAATGGTTTGGAATACGCTAGAGCATTTAACATCCGGACTACGTTGAATCAAAGTAATTTTTTTTTGTTTTGAACTTGTTGTAGTCTTAACACAGAGCAACTGTTTCAAATGCATGTAGCTTGTATCGAAGCAATTTCACTATTAAAGTCTGTTAGTATAAATCAAGTATAGTTAGTATAAATATACAATACTTGTTTTCCCCGAGGCTCCGCTCAAGTCAAGTCGTTTTTACGTGCGATAATACGTACGTTTACGATACGATACGTTTTAAAATATAATAAGTAAGTATAGACTTTATCAACGGCAATCTACACCAAAGATCAGATATCACTTATTAATATCCGGCTAATCATAATACAAGATAGATTAAATCCATCAATCGATTAAAAATCGATGGATAGGTAATTAATGATTAAAAATTTGAATGATTATCCTATATCACTCTTCAGGCCCTATACTACATCTATGTAAAAAAAAACACGTCGAACCATCATTGCGTTCAGGCGGAGAAGTAGGACAAACCAACAAACACACATTCCCATTTATATTAGTAATTATAAAATACTAAGTCCTTCGCTCCAGCCAAGGCAAAACTGGCAAGCGAACCGTAACAAAAACGAATTATGGAAGGGTGAGATAATTAAAAGAAGGAATTCCAAGCAAAATCCTCAGAAATCCTGACAAATGCTACTCTTAGCACGATAAATGGTAAATACCTTTTACGCCTGATCGGGTATAATCTACCCTGAACAGCGAAGTGTATTAGGTAGATGAAATAGTCTTGTTTGCATTTACCCACGAGTATATTGTCGCTATGGGAATTTAACATAAAAATATCCCATGGAGTATTCTCCTTTAATTTAACGTTTCAGGTTACGTTACGTAGTACTTACGCCTTATGTAATTTCGGTCATTTTGCTTTTTATAAGATGTCCAAAACACCTAATTTAAATATAATGGTCATTGTTTAACTAAAAATAAATAAACAACTCATTAATTTGCGTTTTTATAAGAATGTTGACGTTCTGTTAAATATTATGTAATTTAGATTTTTTTTACCTTACTCCATCGACTAAAAGGGTCTATAGGGCGACAGAGGGTCAAGTCTTATTAGGTTTCGATGAACTAAACAATACCTACCTAATATAATGAGAATAATTTTATTACTGAACGATTCGTGAGTGTCTATATTCATATTTGAAGTTACCGGCTTACTCACGTGTGATTTAAGTTGGAAATAGGCCGACTAGTTTCGATCTCTTACGATGATCATCTTCAGGAGTGAACGCGCTCGCGGCGGGCACGGCGTACGTTACGCCTATTTCCGACTTAAATCACACGTGAGTAAGCTGGTAACGTCAACTATGAATGAGAATGTTTTATGAAGCATATAAAGATCTAAATATTACCGAATTACATATAAGGCATATAAAACGATCTACTGTATTGCTTTATCGTACGTAAAAATAATGCAAAAATATATTATTAAGCTAAGCGGCCACTGATACGCATCGTGTGAATCAATCCAAATGACGCCATCTTTAGAATTTTGGATATCAGCAAAACGTAATAACATTATCAATGTGAGTCACTGGCTCACTGCCAAAATGGAAACTCAACTCAACTCAAACATCAGCTTTTTAATGTTTCTTAAATACTATTTATTATACATATAATCAAAACTTTCGTAAATGCATTCCGCATTGCCAAAATTTCAGTCACAATATGCCACGCATTTTATAAAGAAAAATTATATACACCGACACATTTAAAATATCTTTGAATGTTACTGTATTATTGTGGATTCGCGAATAAATATTAGATATATATCGAATTCAATTCATCATCTATTTATTAACATTATCATCCAAAAGTAAAATGCTCTAAATATAAACGGAACTATGGAAACATAATACTATTAGCATGTATGTATTAGCATGCCAGTTTCTAGACATATTTTCCTCAATTGCAAAACTGCGTAAACATAATGCTAATAATTATGGCGGTATCTATCTATTATGTTGTATGTTGTTTATGTTATAAAGTCACAAAAGGTCTGATTGATTACCTTACGCCAATTGTCTTAAATGATCTATACATATATTTAATGTTCGATACTATAATAATAATAATAAACCTTCCGGTCCTAGATCCAGAAAAATATGCATCTTAAGTCTTGGTACAAACACCTTGTACGCGTCATACTCTTTTTCTCGTTTCATGTGAAATGAAATGAATTCATATTCAATTTTATTTTTCAAAGGGCGCGATGTGAAATTAAATGAAACAATTATTAATAAATATTTAATGTATAAATATGCAGTGCGGTACATCTAGTTGTTTATTTTTCCCAGAATTTATTATCTCAATAAATGACGCTGCCACCGACCATTTTTCAAGCTTACCAATCTTCTAATTATTGAGCTCTGCAAGGCATTTTGGCAACATGTTGTCAGAGAAGCGGTTCCCGAGAAATTTGTTTTATGTGAGGATTATGACATTTTTTAAAAGCCTTTTTTTAAAATTGAAATAATTAATTTTTTATGAGACTGATTATTGACACTGACACGCAAAAAATAAATGTAATGAATGTTTAATGTTATGTTTAAATTATTCACTCATTTCATGTTGATGGAATCAACATAAATTCATTAGAATTAGGTACATAATACTTATTGAGATAATTATAAAAAAAAATTATAAAGGAATATGAATGGATTCTAAGTAAAAACATTAACGCACTCACATGCATCATGGATATGGATGAGGTAATATAAGTTAAATGCAGTCAATGAATACCATGAATAACATTAGAACTCGTTTAAGAAAACTCGTGTCTATACAAATATGACAGCTAAACTATATAGCAAAAATATGAATTAGTAAAATTGTCTTTGAGTCATACAAATTAATATATGTCAACAATAATTGTAATTAACAACATTGTATAATCGTTTATTACGTCTTGTAAATTATTAGTAGGTAATTGTTGATTGAATAAATTCATTGTTTGAAAAAAATTCAAACAATGGAATAATTATACATAGTGATAATTACTAATGTGCTGTGTAAAGCATGCCGTTACAAAGAAACGCCATGATCTATTATGAGATAAGTAAACTGTAATGTTACTATCAATTAATACTAATAGTCTAATTAATGGCTAATAGGTGAAATCAGGTAAATTAAAAAAAAAATTATACATAGTCGCTGGTACTTGATTTATTAACCCTATATTTGTATTGCGTTGACCCGTAAGATCTTGACGTAATGTAAATGTTTTAAAATGCTAATAAATATGACGTATGTTCCGTGCAAATAAGTTTATTAACATTGCAATCCATCGAACGATCCTTGAACTGAAGCATGTTTGTATGGCCGTATATTACGTACCTACTTGAATGTTTCACTTTATATCTTGTTTTCTTGATGGATAAAGTGATCTATCATACCTTCATTACGATACCAATATATTGTCCATTTTTACATCTGTAAATCAGCATCTGCTGATTTCTACTTTAAAACGTACCTACTATCAATTCATAACTCAATTCCTTATACGGTACTCGTATAAAGAATTGAGTTGAGCCTTTCAATTTACTTAAGCTTACTTACTTGGAACGGAATGTCAGAGTTCTATGATAGGATGAGTTAAGTATATAAATGCATGCTACCTGATAATTGAATGTGTAGATGAACTCAAAATCTGGGTCCAACTAATATATTAACGGGGTATATCGCACACCAAATGTATAAAGAAAAAATATCATGTTACATTGCATTAAAAAAATACTTGCATTAATAGTTACTGTACCTACTACATGTTTTGTTAGAAATTTAATTTCCTCTCATTTGATACCTAAATTTGCTTACGTCAATTAATTGATTATTGCAATAGTCTACAAAATCTAAAGTATCAACCATATCGGCCTAAGAGCGTGCACACGGGGTTGGTTTAGCTTAAAAACTTCGTAAATTTTTCAGCAATTTGGAAAATTCAATTTTTGAGAAAAGTTTTTTAATAACGACTTTTTGCAGTCCTACGAACTTCGTAAATAAACGTATTTTTCGACAGCCTCTCACCTATTTCGATATTTTATTTATTTTTTATTTATTCAACTTTATTGACACCTCTAAAGAGATATACAATGGGCGGACTTAATGCCTTATGGCATTTTCTACCAGTCAAACCCAATATTCGAAGTACATATTTAACAAATGTATTTAGAAATGGTTCTCCTTTTTAAAAGCTTTTATTTAACTTCACTCGTATGTATCCATTATTAATGTATGTAAGTATGTAAGTATGTCCTGGAATCTTGCAATCAATATTTCACCCACTTCCACTGAAGCTATCGAGCTGAAATTTGGCACACATATTTGGTTCCGATGACAATACATGAAAATAAAAAAAAAAGTCTTAAAAGGCTTTTTTTTAAAAAATATTTTTAACGGTATAATTTTAATTTCAGATGATATCTACATCCAGGATCCAGTAATATCTAACACAACTACTAAATCCTGTGATATTCGTATTCAATATAACTTTTAAAGGAGTTTTCTTTTGCTTGACAGAAAGAGGCCTCCACCTGTCCTTTCTGGGGAATGATTGAACCGCGGGGATGTCTACACGACACTTTTTATGAGACAAAAGTTGTTGTACAAGCATCATTTATAATATCAAATTCGAGGCCTGCCTTGGATCTGTGACTTGACTACCTTGTACGGAATTTCGCATTCTGGCTAACACTCCTTACTTACCGGAAGATTAATTAATTGCGTAAACAGTATATCTATATCTTAATATATATATTTCTTGTGTACGTGTGTATGACAGTGAAATCCTCCTAAACAGCTGGATAGATGTTGATGATTTTTTTTGTACTATATGTTCAAGGAGATTCGAGAATGGTTTAGATTCACAATTTGGTCCACTTGAAAATGTTTTTTAAACACATTTCAGTATTTTTATCTTTAACCGTCGCTCATTAACGTGAAGCGTCGCGTCACTTTTACATTTCATATGGCAGAACAACGTTTGCGGGGTCAGTATTTAAAATATAAAAAAAACGAAGTCAAAACTTAAATGTAGAAAATAATAAAAAATTCGTTTGCTAGCCAGCTACACTCCAGCCCAATGCTAAGCACAGGTCCCACCCATAGCTGAGGGAGGTCTAAAGCATACTCTGACAGTTGGTCCAATGCGGATTGATTCTAAATTCAATATATCTCAGTCACAGCAGCTCAGGTGCAACGTGATAAATGAACTTCGCCGATTTTCTAATTCGGTCAAAAATCAACCGCTCAAATTTCATATCAATGTCGTAACCTTTCTAGTATATTTCTCCATACAAATTTTTAATGTATAGACAGCTGACTCTCATTACCATAAAGGTCGAGATAATTTCTTAAATAAATCTAACGATATATTAAGTCGCATAACAGACACTTTTGAATTGAATAAATGAAATTATGTTATGACGACTCCATGGCGCTGTGGTGAATACCCCTGACTCGGCAGTCAGGGGTATTCACCACACGGCGGGTTCGAATCCCGGCTGAGGCAGGTATTTAACACAGGCCAACACTTACCGTGGCGTTGTGCCAGGTTTTTAAAAAAAAAACTGCTATACACAAAAATCTATATCTATCTATATATTGAGACTGACTGACTGACTGACTGACTGACTGACTGACTGACTGACTGACATATCAACGCAGGGCCTAAACTATAAGGGTTAGAAACTTGAAATTTTGCACAGAGGTTCCTTTTATAACGCAGGGGAGCACTAAGAAAGGATTTTTGAAAATTCACCCCCTAAGTGGGACAAACGGGGGTGCAAAGTTAGTATGAAACTTTGCCGTTTTTGAAGTTAGTGAATGTCTAATTCCACGCGAGCGAAGCTGCGGGGGTCCACTAGTTCTTCGATAAATGTCAATAATTAATTTCCGATAACCATCGAAGGAGGAATGAGAAGCTTTTTATGAATAAGTTTTACCTGATATCTCCATACTAACCAGTATTCATGTTATGTTCTAATAAGTATATATACATATATCCGGTATAGGTTTATAAATAAGCTAATAATAAGAATGACGACGATACGAACACGAGTCCCAGGAAACCGGAAACATATAACACAAGTTACAAACAAAATATTTTCTCTGTTTCTCTGTTTCTCTGACGAAACCATCTATTCCAATGTAAATGTGTGATTAACAGGAAGCCCCGCGGGTGTATCATGCCAACGGCGACAATATAGGATATCCTATCGACAAATTCGAGGAAATTGCAGCCTTCTTAGAAAAAAAATAACATGCATTAAAAAAGGTAAAAGAATGGGAATGGACCATAAACACACCGCATACATAACGAGGAGTAGATAGGTACATATATTATGTTGAAGAGAAAACTTTGTACATACCACTTTTTTGAAATAAACGAGAAATGTATAATTTGGCGACGTGGATGAAGTCTAGAAGCGTAGACAGACAGACAAGTATTATTATTATAATTAAATATGTGTGAAAGTCATATATTAAATCATTTTAAATGTACAACTAGCGCCATAACAATGTTATGATGGGTTCGTACTATTTCGATAGATGCATGATATTTAGGGATATGAAATTGAATATAATTTAATTGTATATAAAGAATTACGGGCGTTACGAAACTACTAGTAAATGATCTAAGCCCTGTTGGTTATGTCATTGAAGGTTATGTCACTTAAACTTAGTACAAGACAGGTAAGTTAAGTCAAATAAACTAAAATATCACTTTGTATCATCAAGTCATCATTATCATAACATCATGATGATCAAATCATCATCAAAACATTATAATGATGATGATGAGCCTAAATGCATTGTTTATCAGATGTCGCAAACGAACATGCCACAATTGCCCGCATGTACAACTGTGACATACAAATGTATGACTATGACATTTAATTTTATTTGACATTGTATAGAATTAATTATGTATGTACTTGTAATTTTATGAATATTTTATTATTGACTATTTATTGACGAATTATTTATTGAATTATTATTATTATTGTTTTGAAATTGGATTATATGTATTATAACTAAATTATTATTATTACTGTTTTGACATTGGATTATATTATAATTATGTACTTAACTTATCTAACGAATTGGTTCAGGCTGTAATGTTAGATTTAAGTTTGTGTCTATTAAATAAATAAATAAATAAATAAATAAACTTGCACCTATACTTAAATTTACATTATTGATGATGTCAGTATGTAGCTTTATCGCGAAAGCCCTTTTCTTGAAGCACCATTTCGGTGTTTTACGCCGCGCCGCCACTTTCAATGGATTACTGTCGACAGACACTCCGCTCAAAGATAATCAACGCTTGAAGGCACTTTGATGAACAAAAAATAATTTATTTATGTGATGTTAACAATTTCGAGAGAAAAATGAACTTATTAAATAAATGTACAAGGTTAGGTGGGACTTCGGGACCTAGTCTTGGACTGAAGAAACGAAATGTGAACAAAGTCCATAATGAATAAGACATAGAATAAACATCGCATAATACATTGTAATCTTATATTATAAAAATGAATCGCAAAATGTGTTGGTAAGCGCATAACTCAACAACGCCTGGACCAATTTGGCCAATTCTTTTTTTTAAATGTTCGTTGAAGTTCAAGGATGGTTTTTACGGCGAGAAAAATTTGAAAATTCATCCCCTAAGGGGATAAAACGGGGGTGCAAAGTTAGTATGAAGCTTTGCCGTTTTTGAAGTTAGTGAATGTGTAACGCGAGCGAAGCTGCGGGCGTCCACTAGTTTAATAAATAAAAAATAATTGTTTGAACATGCTTACGTCACCGGGTCAACAAGACCCGGTGACGTAAGAAAGGGCAGTTGTAACGTAAATTTAATAGTAATGAATATTTAAACCATAAATAATGCACAGTATCGTTTATTTAGCGTAAGCCAACATTGTAATGATTCTCATGCATGACCAATGGAATTTAACAAGTTACGGTCACCTTACGGTTATCACGATTGAAGGATGAGGATATAGTTGAGGATATAACGTTCGTAATCAACATATTTTTAGATGCTAATCCAAATTCATATAATAATCGTTATTCATTCGAATATGAATAACGTTAATAACATATTGCAAAGAAAAAGAAAAAAGTGACGGCCACAAGAGGGTCATAACGTTACAGTAGCGATTTCTACCCGATACAAAAAAAACCTTGTTTATGGAATGGGTAAAAGAATAACAAATACAAAGCATTAAATCCTGCGGGTAATTAAGACATTAAGAGCACGTATTACAAGAACACTGGATGATATCAAGGAACTAAATTTTTACACAACAGGTATAAAAAACATTTTAAAACGGAAGTAAGCTTTAGATGCAACTTATGTATTCAAGTGGTCACCGTTGCTAATGGCCGCGATACTTCTTTGGCATGTAAATACTGATAGAGATATAAAAATTGTCTTAAGTTTTTATGCAGAAAAAAACAGTAAAGAACAAAACTCTTTTACACAAAAATTCCTAGTATTTTAATTAACTGGTGTGACTTGAATATTTGTTTCTGAACAGGTCTATCATATTCAAAAACAAATATGTGTAAACAAGTAGGTGATATTGTTGATGTTACTATATCGTCCATAACTTTTACGTCACAAAACCATCAAAGCTCATTTAAAAACGCATATCTATGCGGAAAGGCAAATAAAGTTTATGCTAAAACATGAGATCAAATTTGTATCCGAAAATATCACAGTTCAGATCAACAGCTCAATTGAGAAACCGTTGAACGATTTAAAGCAAAATTTTATGAATACAAATAAAATGAGGTGCGTTAAAAATATCGACACAGTCATGTAAAATCTTCATTCGGTACATTTTCTATGCGTGATACGATTAATTTATTATTGCTAGATTCTAGACGTGGCTACACTATAATATACGTATAGAAGAATTTTCAGATGCTGTAAAGCATGATAGATGAAGATTTTTAAAGATCCGCAGGTATCTTAATCTGAATATGCATTTAAGTAAGAATATTTATTTATTAGGATAAAAGTACAGTACAGTTATGGCAAGTTTCAGCAGCTTCAACATAGGAAGGCCTTGAAATCGGCCATGGGCTGGTACTAGACAAGCAACGTCGTCATCAAAATCAACCCTATCTCCTTCAACGCTGCCGGTGCTCGATAGGTTTACCACGAAATCTTTACCAACATATAATTTTCGTCTAGAGCGATTTACAATAAAAGATTCTTCTGTGAAACTTTGCGCTCATTACCTTTTTTTTAAATCAGCTTGCTTCTTAGTTGACCCCACGGGTACATGAACTGTTTTATGATCTAGAGAACAGACAAAGTGTCATTCCAACAATTAAAACACATTTTTGGGGAAAAAAAAAGACTACTACATTACCTTGAATCTAATTTTCCAGAAATGTACCACCCTTTTTTCTTTACTTAGTTCTAGTTCAGTTACCTTGAGTCTAATTTTCCAGAAATGAACCACCCTTTTTTCTTTACTTAGTTCTAGTTCAGTTACCTTGAATCTAATTTTCCAGAAATGAACCACCCTTTTTTCTTTACTTAGTTCTAGTTCAGTAACCTTGAATCTAATTTTCCAGAAATGAACCACTCTTTTTTCTTTACTTAGTTCTAGTTCAGTAACCTTGAATCTAATTTTCCAGAAATGAACCACTCTTTTTTCTTTACTTAGTTCTAGTTCAGTTACCTTGAATCTAATTTTCCAGAAATGTACCACCCTTTTTTCTTTACTTAGTTCTAGTTCAGTAGTACGGACCCTGAAGTGGGTCAACCCGATCAACCTTCCACCCCGCGCGGGCACTGTGCCAGACTTTATCTCGCCCTTTAACGAGATTTATACTGCTTGTCTCTGTCTCTGTCCTAGAAATACACTTGGCTGTGAAAATAGCTTTAGCGTTTTCTTCTTTAGCTTGTGAATGCTACTCATCATATTTGTGTGACATGTTTTAAAAATGCAGCACAATGTAATTTGGTATGTTACAAAAAGAAATTGCAATCTCAAGGCTCTATTAACATTTTTGAAACTAAAAAATATGCCTTCGTATTATTTTTGAAGTCAATGATTGAATTTCATTTGATTGAAACAACAAGTTCTTATTGTATGCCATATAAATTCACGTTACGGGTAAGTGTATATCTTATTAGCATAGCCATCTTAAGTAAAAATCTGGTGATAGTCAATTCACACGTTTAATAAAATAGTTAGGTATCGGAAACAAACAATGTCAATGTCAATCAATTTATGGAAAAACTGCCTTGTAAGAACATCCTTGTTGATTTTGTTACTTACGAAAATAGTAACGTACGAAGTGAGATTGACGTAATATTTAATGCGCATTTCTTAGAAGCATGGAGAAGCCGCTTTGACGAAGGCTAGGTAGACACTTAAGATGAACATTCAACAAAGCGGGAACTTCTCGATACAGAAATCGATACAGCCGAGAAAAGAAAGTGGGCTGACCTCGATGACTAACGTGACATTCCAGATTTTCTTGCAAAATCAACAGTAGATAGAATAAAAACAAATTATATGATATTAGATTATATTTAAACTGAATTATCATCAACGTAAGGTTGAATTCATACGAAACTTCGGGGACAAAAAGTATAATCAATGATAACTGTAAACGTACACGTGCGTAATTACGTACTGGTATATTCCAAGTATTGAAGGCGTCCCTACTGCTGTTGCCGTGTTGTTGGATGGTTTTTACAGTGTAATTATTAACTCGTCTGGGTTAGTTTTTTTGTAATGTATAATTGTTTGATGGGGTTTAATTATTTTATCATCATAATTTAATTACAACGCTGGCAGCACACTGGCTATCAAAATTGCCTAAGGAAAACATTGAGGGGAAACCTGCATGCCTGGGACTCCTGGGAGTTCTCCATAACGGTCGCAAAAGTATGTGAAGAATTGCAATCCGTACTTAGCCAGCGGGAAGCGGTGTAGACTATGGTCTAAGCCCTCCTGTAGCGAGGCCAAAGCCCAACAGTGGGTGGTGGAAATGTAATTTATAAAAATAATGGATATCTGTAAAAGACTGAGACTAATCGAGATAAGACCACTTCCATACGTAATTTAATACGAAATAATACTATGTACTCACTCGTATTCATAATTACAGTATGTAATGTTAAATAACTACCATACATGCCCAACACGTCGATGAAAAAACGTACGGTCGACTCGTTATCTTCCATTACATAAAAAAATACTGCTTTTGGTACCGCGAGCACAAATCTCCAACTTGGATTTAAGAAACGCAATTTCGATGGTCATTATTCATAGTGTTCGTACACAGAAGCATCGACCTTATGCTTTAATGAAGTATTAGTCAGTTTCAATGAAATAATAGTAGGTACTAGGAAGGGCGTATAAGCTGGCATTTAATCTTGTAACTGTACAATCTAAATGAATAATCACTATTTCTAATCAACACAGTTATACCCGAGTAGAATATTGAGGACGTATAACTGACGATCAATTATTAGTAAGTCATAAAAAAGCAATAAATATTTTTAACAATTTTTTAATGACTAAATATTAAAAAAATTATGACTATAAATAAAAAATTTGAAAAAAAGTTAGAAAAAATTACAAATATTTAATATTACACATTGATTTAAGATTTCCCTTTTCTTTCTTTATTTTGGTACATTCACAATCTCCATCAGTTTTATGCTTTTTGCCTCACTCATTCACGTTCACAATCCAAATAAATTAAATGCAAAGGTACGTATCTCCCACAAATTGGATTTTAATACTAGTATTTTTTAAAGAGTAAAATACTGTTCTAAAGTCGATTCCTGTGAGAGATCTAGTTTGGCATCAGACTTTTGCAACACAAGAAAGCCTATCGTCATAGTATAAAGACTACCCGGAGCGACTCTTTATTCTATGCTATCGTTATCTGTATTCGATTCTAAATGTAACCATTAACATACGCGTGAAAACTGTCAATTCCTCGCTAGGCATACGCACTTTGTATCATCATCTATCTAATTTCCATCCAGTCTATTTTATTTAACGCCTGAGCAATCTGAGCTTGCCGTATTTCTAAGTTGTTGACGATGTAAAAACACGTTAGGAGTTTAAGGCCTATTTTCTGCCTGGAACTCTATGGTATGGATGAATAGAATAGAGAATAAAGAGAAAAACAAAAATCAAGCCTCGCAAGTCTCCATAGCGATCATATAATATGCCACACACACCAGCGCCCTGCCCAAACTCGTGACGTCACCCGGTCCAGTAATATAAGTACGGACACTTTCGCTTCAAAACCGCGAACGCATGCAGAATACGCGGCTAGGCAAGGAGGCACGCGCCGCGCATACCGAGAGATGCCGACGTGATGTCTGCATGGTCCAGTCGCGGCTACTTGCGAACGGGACGTGATGATTTAAATACTCGTAGTTTAATTAGGGTTAGATAACACAAAAAGAATTGATAGTAAGCACAGGAATAATAAGACTGTCTGAGCAATGGCTACTGGCATCCCAGCAAAGGCAGTCATCTATTTGACACAGCAGTATGTTGGTCATAGTTTGTCGTCATCTCTATCTAAGGAGTTCTAAAGTGGTAGCATGTATATAAACATAAGTATCACATGAAAACAAAAATTAAAAAAATTAATTTTTGTTTTCATGTGTAAAATTAAAAAAGTAGCGTCCATAGCCCAATGACTCGCGTCGATTCAATGTGATCGAAGGAGATAAGCAACGAAGAGCGCGATCGGTTTGTGGATGGGTGGCCGCTAGTGGCAAAACTTGGCGACGCTACCGTGCTTCGGAGGGCACGTAAAGCCGTCGGTCCCGGTTGTTTTCAATGCTGGAAACAGTCGTTAAGCCTTGTCGAAGACCTTCGGGTGGCTTGAGAACATTCGACACTGGGTTGGCCACTAACCCCTCCACCAATCCGCATTAGAGCAGCGTGGTGGAGTGTGCTCTTCACCTCACGCAGCAGTCTGTGGGGGCGACCCGTGCCCAGCAGTGGGACGTCTATGGGTCGCAGCGAGTACGACATAATCCAGCGTTAAAATATCAAGCTCCAAAGCCACGAACACTTTGAGGACAGCAACTGAGCAAAACGAATGAACAGATCCTAATTAACTAATTTACATCAAGAGTGAATTCGTAAATTAGAGCCGCAGGCGACGCCTGTACGTAGCTCGCGTGGGCTTCAAATACACAATAGTGTTCGGTTTATTTACCAAAACTTTTCTGAATCTACAAATTTTTTAGAAGAAGATATTTATTTTCACAAAAAACACTATACAAACCGACACTTTAACAATTAACTTAAAATTACTTAGCATAAGTACAGTGTCATGCGTGAAAAAAGGGTTACGCTCAGCATACTGCCACGTGACACAAGGCTGCTGATTTTCAGCACAACCCTTTCTTTCGAGCAGTTCCATATGTGGTGATACTACCAATAAAAATTATAAAATTTCTCCCGAATAGGTGGTGGAAACATCGCTTATAGCGGCCTATAGGCCAATTGGCCTTAAACGTAACCGTTTAAGATTCTTTCACCCACACCATAGACAAACCACAGACTCATTGTGTCAATTAATAGTTGCATGATACTAGCTCGAGACGTCACAGCCCGTTGCGCCGCTTGATGGTAATGTCCTATGTCCAATAACAATTTATGAAGCTTTGCGGCTATAACGAGCCAATCATTAGTTTAATGTCACGACTCAAGAGGTTACTTATGTATACCACGAATGTTTCAGTCTGACGTACATAGTAAAAGTATTTTCATCAGAATAGGATTGGTAGTTTCAGAGATCCCTTTAACATACTTAGTTAGTTAGTCTTATACATAAATATCTCTGTTCACGACCACCACCAGCCTTTCTTTGTCCCACTGTTGGGCAAGTAATAGAAAGGTTATGCTTTTGTCCACCAAGCTGGCCAAGTACGGACTGGCCTGCCTTCGAGAACATTATAGAGAATTCTTAGGCATGTAGGTTTCCTCACGATGTTTCCTTCAACTACAGCAGGTGACATTCAAATTCTTAAATGGCAGGTAGAGTTATATCGGTTTCCCTGAATATTCTGAAAGTTTAGTGTAGACATATGATGTGCAAAAAAACCGTACTTATGTAAAGCATTTCGTTTACTTTGCTCGATCTTATTTTTTGCTTTGTCCACCAAACCACTTTTAAGCAAACAGAACAAATAAAAATGTTTTAGGAAGCGTAAAACACGATTTACAGGAAGCAAGACTTAACTTACTTTAAAATACGTTGATTTACGTGATAAATACTATTTAATAACCACAAACAAAATACGCTTAACATACCTGAGGTCATTGAAGCTGTGACATTATAAATTATAATACATATGTATTACATACCTTTATAATATAAAACTGTTCCGTATTGACCTAATTAAGGAAGTGAGACTCGTATATATCTACATACTTCCGCTGAGAACTATGGTACCTCACCTAACCTCTTTTCTAAATCTTTGTACACAATTATGTAAATAACCAGAAGACAAAAAAATCTGGAATCCAAAAAAAAATTCAATATCACGAAATTGATTTTTCAGATTTCATTTGCTTGTAATATGTTTAAGGTTTCAATGTGCTAATGTTATTAGGTAAGGTACATATCAGCAAGCAAATCGATTGGAAAACTTGTTATTTATAGTTTACTATAAGTTGCCCGCGACTTCGGCCCCGTTAACAATAGCTTATGGCACACGGTTATTATGTTGCTTGGGGTCTATCTAACTTGGAGGAAAAATCCATACATTAATAAGACACTGATGTACATAAGCGGCTTGACTTTTAGACATGTTCAACAATTATCGTCATCTTTCAACCAATTTACACAAAACTTTAAACAATTATATGCTTATATCGTCCTCATTAATTGTGTGTATAGGTGTAAACAGCATGCAAATCAGGTCAGTAGATTTTCAATTGATCATGTACAGACAGACAGACGCCGCGGTGGACTTTGTTTTATAATGTTTATCGATTTATTTAAATGGGAAATAAATTGTGCTATTTAAATTTAATTTACGACTTCATGTGCTACTAACACTTTTTTAAGATTCCAATTTCATTCGATTTTAAACAGGGTCATACTTATGTAATATCCTCTATTCCAACCATAGAAAATGGAAATTCTTCTATTAAAACATACAATTCCATGGGTTTTCCCATGGTTGAAATCTGTCGAAATTTAATTTTGGTTCTATTCTGCGTTGATTTCGCTGCTAACAGACGATTTCACCTCTAGTATAAAATAATAAATCTATGATTTCACCAGACACAATGTTGACAATTATGATGAAAGGGATAACAAACACATTATAATATCTATTATTTTAAATCATAATAAGGATTAGTAATTTGATGCCCCTTTTCTACGTTGCATAGTGAAATAATGCTAAATAGCTACCATAACGTAACCATTCACTTAAGAGTGATACTTTCTCGGATTCTATCGCCAGCCGACCTCAATTCCATGTAGACTTAAAAGAAAAACGATACAAGGTTTGCAGAGTAATTGATAGGTGTAATACACCTCTACTATTAAAATCATGTGAGTACTTAATTACAAAACCAATTAAACATAACTCTGTAATAACAACATTAAAGACATGTCGTATGTATACGAGTCGATTTAATTGAAATTGTTTCCAGCTCATAAATTTAAAATAATAAGGTATAAAAATGAATAATTCATGGAATAGTAACGAGTCAGAAAATTATGTGCATGTGTAGTGTAACCTAAAAGACGGAATATATTTAATTAATAAGTTTCTATGAATTTATATGAATTTCCGATACTAAGATCAAAAAATGCCCAGATTAAGGGGTACAATAATCAATAACGCTGACACAATGATAACGCGGCCAGCATGCTGTTGCACTTGCACACACACTCACCTAGGCACGCAGACGGAGTGGTACAGGCCGTGGTTGCGCAGCACGTGCACAAACTCTGGCAGCGTCCGGCACGCGCCCATGATGCTGAACGCGGCCAGCATGCTGTTCCACACGATCAGCGTTCGCCGCAACTCGAACCTGATAAGAGAAAGCATCAAATTTAGACTAACTAAAAGGTATCAGTGAACAAAATAATAATGTATAATAGACGAAAGCCAATTGACCCAGCCAGTGACATTTAATTTCTTAACTCGCACATAACTTAGAAAAGCCATTGGTGCGTGCCGCTGGGGTTTAAACCCGAACCGCTCGAGTGAGAGGCCAGTGGGCTGTCACCGTTGTTCTATTTGTAACGTCTTATACCACACTCTCTCAGAAAATATTGGTCTAAACTCAAGCCCTAAAATGCTGTCGCTACCCTAGCTTTTTGTCAATGACCTGTTTGCATGACCTTGGCCGTGAGGTCATGACTAAAGGTTATGGAATGAACTTGCGGACTAGTTGCATGCAGCTTAGCGGTACTGTAAAAGGATCCAATCAAAAGAGCTATAATTTAACTATTTAACAACAAACTTATAGAATGGAAAGGAAGAAGAACGTGGCAATAAAAATCTTAGCACTTAAGCGCTGAAGACATATCAATATGAAATATAATAATCATCATAACACATCACCACTCAGTGGTGAACGTTACACTGTAATGATTTACTTTAAACACAATACAAATATCACACTCAACAAGTTCAAAGCTACAAGTTTTTATGAGACTTGATCTTAAAATAACATTGAAATTAAACAAATCGAAAAATCCATTGTTAAGAGCTTCAACGCTGTAGTAAAGTGAAATACAAACAAGTTGATCGTCGACAAAATAGCAAAAAGCTTGATCTTGGTAAGGCTACAGTTTCAAAGCCATATTAAAAGCAAATGAAACATATATTACTGGCCAAATTTATACTTCTAGTAAACAAAAGTAACCGAATATTACGAAAAATACTTTCATTTGACAGTGTAAATACCAACGAGATATTGAATTTTGAATGAACGAATGAAAGAAATATCGTAACACCAGTGCTCATTGTGTCAAATTCTATTGTAATCCTCTATCGGGCAGCTGAATGAACATAATTGGGCAATTTTGGGGGCAGAAACATCTGGTATGAAACTTTAATATTCGGAATATTCGTGGGGCGGACTAACAATTTCCGGCCAGGTGAGTAACGATAACGTTGTTAAATCTACCGATGAAACAAAAGCTTACCATGACCTCGAGTCCGTGAAAAATTAAATAAGTATCGAAGTCTCTAAACATGAACTACAGCTATCGAGCATCGAGCAACAAAATTACATTTTCTAGTGTTAATAATAATACATCACCCAGAATCAGTTTATTGACACAATTTTATTTGTCATAGTAAACATGTACTATTGTATCTACATAAACTAGCAACTAACAACCAAACCAATCTTAGGCGATCTAGGATCGATTGATAGAGATTGCCCCGTGTATGGCAAAAGCTCACCAATTACATGGGACCTAAACCTAACTGGTGAGAAATTGTGTGTAAACACAACTCCATCTACCATCTTTGGGGAAATACAGGACACAGGAAATTTGAAGCTTGGCCCTAATCTTATGGGTGACAATGGAAGATGGAGAGAAGTCGAAGCATTGGTGAGTAAATTGTTCCTTCTTTTTTTCAGCAAATCGGGACATTTCAGGACTTTAGAAAAAGTTCGGGAAATTCGTCTTCGAAGCAAAGTAGTCCTTCATCACGATAACGCTTCCTCACATTCCGCTAAGGTAACGGAAGCTAATTTGAAGACTTCAAATGTATGATGACGCATACAGCTGAGACCTCGCATCATACTTCTTTTAGTTTTCAAAAATTAAAGACAAACTTAGAGGCACACTTTTTACGATCCCAGAATTGGCGGTGAATGCATTCCACGAAGCCATTGAAGAGGTTTCTAAGGAAGATAGGTCCAACTGCTTTTTACAATGGTCATTCCGGCAGATGCAATAATGCATAAATTGTGAGGGAATATTATATAATATTATGGATATAGACACTATCACTATCCAATCACTTAGTAATAAAATACACCTAACTTCACTATCTACAATGTTTTCATCTCGTTACTTGTCTTATCTCCAACCAAAATTTACATCACATAATATGTTTACACCAGTATCACGACAGCAGTAGATATAAGCACGTGCAAATCACTGCCGATGTAACAGGTTACCGGCGAGTTATCGTCCTCTAGTTGGCCTAACAGACAGGCCTGACCTGATTAAGGCGAGGTATCGCGGATAAACGTTGTTTTTGAATGTATTTTGTATATAAACATTGCATAATTGCATACATTCTGAAAAAATATGTTATATTGCAGTATTTGATTCAAGGGGTTTTGGTCACTCGATACACGATAACGTTCACTTCACTTCAGTGAAGAAAATCGAAACGTTAGGTCTAAACAGATATAAAATGTCGTTTTATTAGAGTTAAAAATGAGTGTTTGTACTCGTAGTATGGTGGTCATGGTGGTAAAATACTACGAGAAACTCGCAGTAATTTTAAGACATTTTGAAAATTCATACCTTAAATTATTATTCGACATACCTCTCTATCTCTAACGCCTTCATGAGGAGTCGTAAGAGAAAGGAAAGGATTTGCGACGAAATACCTCGCCTTAAACATCGAGAATGTAGGTAGACCACCAAAATCTTGTATGGGTACAGTACTGAGGGACACGAAGACGATGGCGTTACAACCTGACCTGACCCAATCACGCTCGTAAGACTAGGAGGGCCAACCCCAAAATATATGGGAAATGGCGCAGAGAAGAAAACATAGAGGATGTACATTCAAGTAAATCTATGTTAGATAGATATCCATCATGAATTATTGGTTACGTAAACAATTTGATTTGATATCAGTCTAGTCTCAGATTACAGTCTAGTCATCATCTCTAGACGTGTATTTTTCCTTATATAACTTTCAAATTAATTTAGAATCCTACCTACTTACTATATATCTGCACAAGGAAAATACAAAAGAAGCTGAGCAACTTGATTTTTAAAGACGTAACCGGGATATGCTAGCGGTGAATGCGTAAGATTGCTAGTGGCAAAATTTCATACGTGCTTCTATGCTTCGATACCTTAAGCCGTCGGTCCGGGTTATTTTCATTTGGTGTTTCAAAACAATCGCTAAGCTTTTTTAAAATCAAATCATTTTTATTTGAAAGGTAAGGCCCACAAACACAAATGACCAAACTTTACTTTATACTTTGTCGAAGACTTTCGGATGGCTTAATAACATACGACACTAGGTTGGCTCCTAACTCCTCCATCAATACGCATTGGAGCAGCGCGGTGGAGCGTGCCCTTGCCCTCCCGCAACTCTAACCATGGGAGGTGCCCCACTGTTGGGCACCTCCCAACGTGCGTTGTAGCCATTTTGTTGTGCCCGGGAAATAAGATATTAAAGACGGAAGACTAAAAAATATCACCAGATTTAATGAAGTATCCAACTATACTAATTATCTGCAGGATGAATGGGACTTACAAATTGGATAATGATAAAAAAACATAATCCTTGATGTATAAAGAAAATTGCTTGGAAAATCAAATTTAATTTTTACACAGACAGTTATACACGTCTGGAAAAAATGACGTAAGTGTATTGGATGGAAGCGAAGTCTACTTTTGGCTTATAAAACGCCTAGCGTTCGATGATATAAACATCGTAAATTTTGCATTAATAGCCAATTGTGTCTATTCCGATATCGTAGACAATATTTATAGAAAATATAACTATTGATAGTATCAGTAATCGAGAATAAACTGGAGATACCTGAAACACTAACAATTTGATACAGGAATTAGCAGAACCTCGTAATTAAATCAGAACAATGGAGTTTTGTTATCGCATCTCTGATGAAAGTAGCTGGAAGAAACAATACATACGGACCAATACCGACTACGTACGAGCGGACATTGAAGGCTGTAACTTCACACATCATCAGAAACTGGCAGCAGTAATCGAGTTAGGTGGTAGAGCCTATAGGGAACCAAATAGGTTTTATTTGAAAGCTAATTGGTTCCATATAGAGTTCGCCCGGGGCAGTACCACCGCCCGCCACGGTACCTAGTATCATTTCTGCCGTGTAATACTTGTTTTTAAAGCAATTATGGTCTGGTTGGAAAGGTGTGGTTGCTGGTTACACTTCTTTAGAGGCGACCATCTTAGTCCTCAAGGGTAGCAACACATATGTGACTTGACTAAGAACGAGACTCCTACTAACAAGTACTAACTGGACTATTACTAACACCAACGAACAGGACTAACTATCACTAACAGTCCCCAGTCCTCATTCCTACTAACGAACTGACCAACTAATGTTCTAATTAACTATCTCAACTAATTGGACTAACCATCCCAGTCCCTAATTGAGTCTTGTTCAAAGTCACTCACAGTTGTCATGGGTGGCAGCGGATGGGTGGTGCTGCAAGCTCGTTTGCTATTTTTTATCCATAAAAAAAAAAAAGCACTTCGTGTACCTACTTAGTGCACATTAAGTTCAGCTTAATACTAATTTTACTGATGAAGTTGTTAGTGCTTATTAGGTACATACATTGTATTTGTTTATCGTATTCCCATAGTTGAAACTATTATCTTCAATGCAAACAAGTATTGTGAGTAGTTATTTAACAGCAATCATTCTTGAATTAAGAAAATAGACCATTTATACTACCTTAAGTGGTACTTGTCATTTGGTCGTGTAAAGCATTTTAACTTTTTTAAGCATTTCAAATTACTATCAAATCAAAAATGAAAAAATGTACACTCATTATTTTTATTAGTGTACAATAACAATAAAATTATTATTTGTTTTTAAATTCATTATGTGATTAATGAAACAACAATAAAACATTAAATTGTAACTGTGCATTAGGTGTACCATTACGTAGATCGATAGTTTAATTGAGCCTTTGTTATAACTGTTCCTTCAGTGCAAAGACCTCTCCGCAAAACGGGATCCACGATAACGACTCGCTTATGATACCGAACCTCAAGGAAATAATGTAGACTTTCCAACTAGAGTCCATCACACCACGCGATATAAATTATGTCACATAAAGAATCGCTGCGACCCATAGACGTCCCACTGCTGGGCACGGGTATCCCCCACAGACACTGCTGCGGGAGGTATAGAGCATACTCCACCATGCTGTTCCAATGCGGATAGCCTTGTCGAAGACCTTCGGGTGGCTTGAGAGCATTCGACACTGGGTTGGCCACTAACCTCTCCACCAATCCGCATTGGACCAGCGTGGTGGAGTATGCTCTAGACCTCCCGCAGCTGTGTCTGTGGGGGACACCCGTGCCCAGCAGTGGGACGTTTATGGGTCGCAGCGAGTTATTTATAAATCCTAACACTATAGAAGTTAAGACTTAAATTATGAAAAAATTGCAGATTACTAATTTTTATTCAACACTGTTGTAGAATATCTCTTATCAGCTGGTATCAGGTGCCGACATGGCGTGGTGTGATAAGAGATACCAGAATGGATACCATCTGTAATTTAATGGCAAGTTTATGCGAATACATTTTCCTTATAGTGTTATTAATGTTAAAGTTTAGACTAATTATAACATGTAAAAAAATTGTAATTTACGTTAAGTTACGTCTTTGTATAAGAACAAAGTAATGAATATTTTTTTAAATTCATTTACACAATTTAATTTTCGCAATGAATGTTGTGTCTTATAGAAAACCATGAAAGGATTTTTATGTAAATTTCAAAGCAAGTATAAGCACGTATAGAAAAGCAGCTATGAGTAAATATATAAAGTGGTAATGATGCATCAAACCTAAAGGAACAACTGTTGAAATGTCTCCATTCTTGCATCGATCACCTTGCAAGTATTGTAATGGGATACCTACTGTACGAAATACCGTTAAACACGTGTTTTGAAATTCAGTAGTACTGAGCTCTAAATTGGTTAATTTTAATAAAAGGGCCTTTTTAGTTACTTCAATCCTTAAATAAGGTTGTGCTGGAATTTGAAAGAAATAACGTAGTAAATACAATATTTAAGTACAATATATAATTTATTTAATGGTTTCCATAAATCGATTTCAAGTCAATTTTCATAAATCGATGAATCAATTTGTTTGTCAATTTTACGCATAAAACAATTATTCCCACATGGAACTGTTTGCATTGGAATATCGTAGGTCATCTATATTTCATTGTGATTGCAAAATATAAATAAGATAATTCCAAAGCAAATAAGTATGTAAATCTGCAAATGGAAATAACTAATGGAGTTGAGTCAAATCTTGCACAGAGTAGTGAGATTGCAGAGAATATAAATAGAGTTATCTATTAAAAATAACGACATCGTTTTAAAAAACTAAATAAAAAACACGGTTTTGTAGATAACCGAGTATTTTTTTAACGATTGCATTTTCATCGGCCTTAGATCTATGTGTGCAAAGTTTCAAATTCATTCTACGTTTTAATCACGTTCAAATATTCCGTTACATACATACATACCAACCTATTGAAAACGTGTTAAAAAGAAAAATAGTAGCAATAATTTTATGATATAGACACTCACGAATCGTTCAATAATAAAATTATTTTATTCTGCGTTGTCGTGCCTTTTATTATCGCTGGGAATGCTTTTACACATTCCGCCCTGCCGTGAAGACAAAGGCGGGTACGTACGTGGTACCATACCACACTCGCCGAACTATGTATGATATCAGCGGCGCCCTCAACGTCTTTTAAAGCGCCACGGGATCGCTAGCTCATTACTTTACTACCGTGGCACTTCGACGTGTTAGCCGGAAGAAGTAAAGGATCAGTGATACATTACGGCGCACTTCCAACACTTGACGTTCGTCATCCACGCTGTCTTTTAAAGCGCCACGGGATCACTAGCTCATTACTTTACTACCGTGACGCTTCGACGTGTCAGCCGAAAGAAGTAAAGGATCAGTGATACATTACGGCGCACTTCCAACACTTGACGTTCGTCGTCCACGTTGCACCTCTTTAATTATTTTATCAGCTACATTTTTGTGTTGATAATTATGAGTGTCTTATTTAATTTTGCATTCGACCATGATACGAAAGTTATTCAAATATTTTTTTATTGAATACTATCATTTAATCAACAAACTTACTTTCAAAAACAATATAGGAAGATATTTCAGTTTCAATGACAAGTTTTTAAGAACCCTACGACAATGTATTTTTTACGACCTTCAGAATACAACTTTTGTAGGTGCTACTGTTATTTCCCGAGTGTGGATGAATTCTTTGTTTTAAATACTACACAACACTATCAACCGCCCCGGCTTTGAATGAGTGGATTTTTACGCAACATTTTGTAAAATTAAAGTCCAATTTAAAATGTTCATTTACAGACAAAATTGCAGATATAGTTACAAAAATTAATTTATAGAAAGGAGGAAGATTGTACTCAAAAAAACAACAAAAACAACACAAAATACTCAACAAACAAGGATACGTTTTGGAAACAGAAGAGACCTTCATAAAGTATATTTAAAAAATAGTTTCGATGTCTTGATGATCTCTTCCTTGATAGATGTTATTCTTAATTCAATTTATCTACTATATTATTTTATTATTTTTGTTCTCGTGACGTGATTTCGTGGTACATATTATATATTTGTTTCGTCTCACATTTCTCATCAAAATAATAATTCTCTATTAAAAACTACGTTTTAAATCTTCATGCACTAAGGATATGATATATAATAGAGAACGTTACATGTCACAACGTTACATGTTACATGATGCCTTCATGGTCTGATATCGCGGGATACATTGTATGTAAATGGACCTACAAAAAAGAATGATAGAGTTTCTCTATGAAACAGTCGAAGGACAGCGTGAGCTTATTGTCATAAGGAAAATCACTAATAACTAATTTGAACACCTTTTTTTTACCGCTGGGAAATGCAATTACGCATCGGACCCATAACCTTGTCGGACCTGTCCGACGGGTATGTGGTATCGCTGATATCAGAATACCCACTAAAACCCCCTCAGCGCTGATAAGAGACGCCACGGGATAGCGCATTACTATAATTTGAACACCTGGCTTATGAAATGGTACCCGAAACTCACACTAGTGGCTGAAGATTTGCCTGTTATCATTGCTTTCAATGTCTCACCTCGTACTATGTAGAAAGTCATCCATATGTAGCCATAACATAAATGTAAAATTAATTAACGAAGTGATCAATGCTAATCCAATCAATTTACACTGAAAACAGTGCAATCAAAGATAAATACCACATCCATCAATATACATTTAATTTGCGTCAAAACATTTGTTATTATCACATTGTACGTAATATCATCCATCAGGTTTATTAATTGAGCAATTAAAAATGATTTGGTGTATCAGTTTTCGTATCACAGCAATCATTTATCTATGCATTGACTCTATTGACTAATTTACTAAAAATAGTAACAGATCACCACCCATGTTTCTATATACCTACCCCTGGAGGGTTCGCAGACTTCAGCAATTGCTGCAAACCATAGACGTCTCACTCTTGGGCACGGGTCTCCCCCGCAGACACAGCTGCGGTAGGTATAGAGCATACTCTACCACGCTGCTCCAATGCGGATTGGTTGAGGGGTTTGTGGCCAACCCAGTGTCGAATGTTCTCAAGCCACCCGAAGGTTACACGACAAGGCTTAGCCATTAACGGATGATGCGATGAAGAACGGTAGCGACCATAAAATTTTGCCACTGGCAAATCCCATCCACAAACCGACCGCGCCCGTCGTTACTTAACTCAGTCGATTACATAGAACCGACGCGAGCCATTGGGCCATGGACACTATGCCAGCTTGTTATATAAAAGTACTACCTGGCCCCGCAAACGTTGTTCTGCCATATGAAATGTCAAAGTGACGCGACGCTTCACGTCAATGAACAACGGTTAAAAATAAAAATACTAAAATTGTGTTTAAAAACATTTTCCATTGGACCAAATTGTGAATCTAAACCATTCTCGAATCCCCTTGAACACACACAAAAAATTTCATCAACATTAATCCAGCCGTTTAGGAGGAGTTCACTGTCATACACACGTACACAAGAATATATAACTAATTATTTTATTGTATTTTCACCTATACTTACTTTTTTATTTCTTTGTCCAAGTTGTCCAAGATATTTTATAAAATAGCTAGTTAAAGTGATTAATTCTGTCTCAATTATCACTTATTCTAAATTGATTAGATATTATTTATAATAGCTGGATAGTATATATAATATCTGGATTTATTACTTTGGCTGTAACATATATATTAAGATATTAAGATTAATACACCTTTTTGTGAAAACCTATTATTCTTCTTGGATTACGTCTATGCCACCTAATCAGAATTTGGTATTTGATAAGCAAACGATAACCCAGTGAATGGTATTATACCGAAGGAATGATATTCCGAATAAATATTACGAATCTTCTTCGTTGTAATCCCTTTAAGGTGGATGCATCGTTCCGTGGCGGGAAATTTAAATAAAAAAACATTTTTAGTGAAAAAATTTAAGTGGTTTTCAACTGTCAAACATTTGACATTTGGAATTTTTTAATTAGCGCGCGTAACGAGTAGTATTGCAACTTAAATAACTTCGAATCCGAAGTTACCCGCTGCGCTAAATTTGATTGCTCTATGAACCAAAAAACTGTCCAAATTTTATGGGGCTTAACTTCAGGACCAAAATTATACATTAAATAATACAATACTATATACTACTATATATACCACACACCAATACAAGTTAAAAAATAGTTTAAAAAAATAATGACACTGTGTATGATCTAACTATTTGAGAACAACAAAAAATTATTTGCTTTCCCGCCACGGATCGAAGCATTCACCTTAATATCGGATAACCAAAAGATCGTTCACTCGCTTGTATTGTATCCTTCACACTTATACATTATTTATGTCCTTCCTTAGAGGCTTATGTATATTATTTGTCAGTATAGTATGTAATGTACAAACAAAACTACTCGTGTACAAATGACAATAAAACTAGTCTCTCGATGCTGAACATGCGAGACATGCATTGATATAATACCTTTAAAAAAAATAAGGCAGACGGGCTTACATGCAACAATATAAGAAGCATTGGCGACACCTCTGTGTTGCACGTGTCCATAGGCGACGGTGACCACTTATCACCATAAGCAGACTGACCACTCTGCTTGTTCATTAGCTAAAAATATTTTAAAAAAACTACCTTTTTTATTTATTTATTTATTTTTTTTTTTTTTTTATTTATTTTATTTATTTATTTATTTCCAAGCTTAACACAACATCACAGGCTTCCCTAATTCGTTAGTGCAGCTAAACATTGAACCCAATTATAGAAACTAATAATAATAATTTAAGATTAAAAAAAAAATAAAAATAAAAAATTATAAAAAGTCAATATCTAATAAATCTGTCTCGATGTCCATATGTATTAAATGTCAATGTAGTAAATTTCAATGTCTAAAAAAAAAATAGTTCAATTACAAACATGTCAATCAAATCCATACTCAATTACATAAATACAATAATTACAATTACCTACTAAATTTTATCAATGTCATATAATCTTAGAAAACTATTAAAAATGTCAATTCAATCAATCAATTCAATATCAGGACGAAAAAAAATTGTTACATATATTTGTGAACTCGTTCAGCGAGCAACTGAACAGATCCACACGGCAGGCCACTGAATTAAGTGCCCGCAGAGCTCGTGTGAGCGGCGCGTCGCGCATCAGATTGGTGCGCGCGTGCGGTAGCTCTAATAGTGGCGGCCTTCGCCGACGCCCGACACTGTCGGCCGGCACACACAACCTTATAATATTTAATATTGCCCTATTTTCTATTTCACCGCGCAGTACCTTAAACAGGTATCTGGTGAGAGTAACCTCACGCCGTGTTTGAAGTTTACTATATCCTACCATGCCTATGACAAACAAGGTAGGATACAGCAAAGGATAGCCCGGGTAAACCCCATACTTTTTAAGATACAGGAACCTAGTAAATTTGTTCTGTATGCGTTCTATCATAATTTTATACTTGATCTCACTTGGATTCCATATAACCGAATTACACTCCAAATGACTCCTAACCAAGGCTTCATATAAGGCACGCAAAGCATCGACGTTCGTGAAGCTCCTCGCTTGCCTTAATATGAAGCCAAGGTTTCGGTACGCTTTTTTGCATACTTCGGTTATATGTTTTCGAAAGATGAGATCAGAGGTAAACCGAACGCCTAGGTCCCTAACCTCTGTTACGCGTCGCAAGGTCTCACCTCCGATGCGATACGGGTAGTGCGCGGGAGTGCGCGAGCGGGTGAAAGAGAGCAAGGAACACTTGTCAACGTTGAAGTGAAGTTTATTCCTATAACTCCAATCCACAACGCTGTCAATGTCCCGTTGCAGTTTACAATGGTCTGCCATGTCACCTACTTCACGTACTAGCTTCAGGTCGTCAGCATACAATAAACAGGTAGAACCTTGAACCACCTCCGGTAAATCATTGATCATTATAATGAACTGGAGGGGGCCCAAATTACTTCCCTGGCTGACGCCTGATCTCGTCCAGTACTGCTCCGAATGGCATCCGCCACAGTCAACATACTGACGCCTATCTCGCAAGTAGCTGGCGAAAAATAACAGCGTGTGTGGCGTGCAGCCCACGCCGGCCAGCTTCGCGAGCAGGACGTCGCCGTCGACCGTGTCGAACGCCTTCCGGAAGTCGAAGTAGGCGACATCCACCTGCAGCCCCGCATCCACCGCCGGCACCAGCCGCGTCATCAGATGCAGCAGGTTGCCGGTCGTACCGCGCCCAGGACGGAAGCCGTGTTGCGCGTCGGACAACTGGGCTCTCACCTGCGCATATAATGCATGGTGGATGGCTGACTCGAACACTTTGGCTACTGCACAAAGGATTGCGACCGGCCTGTAGTCGCTCGGCTCCGGCCCACCCTTTCCTTTCGGCACTGGCACCACTCGGGTCAGTTTCCACCTACTGGGAAAGGTCGCCTTTGCCAGGCAGACATTAAACACGTATAGCAGAGGCTCCTCTAGCATGAGTCGGCAGTCCTTGAGGATGTACGGCGGGATTCCGTCCGGTCCTACAGAGCGTTTCGGTGGTAGCCGCGCAAGCGCACGAGAAACGTTCTCCAGAGTGAGGGTCGCCAGGTGCACGCGCGTGCCGCCGCCCACCGCCGCACTCACCGCCGACACATCCAGCTGCGCCGGCTCCGGACTATACACGGAGTGGAAGAACCTGGCAAGCTCATTCGCACACTCCTGATTTGACAGAACTTGACCGTTTTTCAATAGCCTACATTGCCCAGAATTGCCCTTTTTACATCGTATAAAATTCCAGAATGCTTTTGGATCAGCCGCTAAATTATTCTGCATGCGTTGTTGGTAAAGGTCGTGAGCTAGTGCGATCTCCGCCTTTACTTTCGATCTGTACCGAGAAAACTCCTCGTAATAATGCCTACATTTGCTAATTTTATATTTTTTATGCAAACTATATTTCATTTTTATGTTTTTAATTATTTGTGATGTGTACCATACTGGATATATATATCGAGATTTTTCCCTTTTTTGAACTTTTAATGGTACACAGTCATCAAAAATGTCATTAACCTTGCTATAAAATATTTTCAATGCTAAATCAGGGTCATTAGTCTTATACATTTGTGTCCAGTCAATTTTCAAAATAGAACCATA
The DNA here is from genome assembly GCA_944567765.1 of Carterocephalus palaemon. Taxonomy (NCBI): domain Eukaryota; kingdom Metazoa; phylum Arthropoda; class Insecta; order Lepidoptera; family Hesperiidae; genus Carterocephalus; species Carterocephalus palaemon. The sequence continues at coordinate 1,948,157 of OX155643.1, read as the reverse complement.
CAGTTTATGGAAGTCAGCTTTATTAAAGTTCCACTGCTTATCACGGTTGGTATCGTGACCATCTGGCCCCGCGTTCGCGGTCGCAGAGGAGGCGCGCGCGGCGGAACGGGCGGCGGCGGCGGGGACCCCGACGGCAAGCGGCGGGTGGTACGCGTCCACCGGCCACAGCGCCTCGTCAGCCTCCGCCACCGTCACCCCGCCGCGCGCGCTTAGCACCAAGTCCAGTTGCCTGTCATTACAGTTCGGAACAGCATTGCACTGAACGAGTTCACAATACGACATAAAATATTCGTAGTAACTTAGCACATTAGAAGAGCACGAATACAGATTTAAGTCTCCTAAAATAATTACATTTTCTTTGTATTTGATACATATTTTCTCGATCAAATCGAACATGACCAGGTACTCGTTTTCCCCAGTTTGTGGTGGAATGTACACCACACAGCAAGCGAATAAAAAACGACCTTTTATATACACAGTTGCACATAACAGTTCAAAAAAGTACTTGTCAACGTCGATCCCGTCGGGCAGCGGCACCCGCCGCAGCTCGAACCGCGGCGCGGCCGCCAGCAGCACGCCGCCCTGCTTGCGGCCGTCCGCGCGGTCGCAGCGCACCACCGAGTATCCGGACGGCACGATCTCGGCGTCCTGAATGCCCTCGTTGCACCCGGTCTCGGTGATCGCAAACAAGTCGGCGCCCGAGGATTCTATTAGAGACCGAAATTCTGAGGTCTTTGTCCGGAGGCCTCTAACATTCTGATAGAATAAAGTTACTGTTCTAACTTTATTTTGTCTAGGTCTGGTGCTGTGAGTGTTTTGTCCGACGAAAAAATACCCACTCACTGTATTCCGCATCTTTGGGCCATACACTCGGATGGAACAGCTTGTTGTATTCCTCTTCGGAGACGCAGACTCGGAATGACGAGTATCCCCTCTCATTTTTATGATCAATTTTGTTCACCTCTATGAAGCTATCTCCTCCCAATACTTCGCGTACATGCTCAGTGACGTTATCCACAGTTGTGTCCCTATGCAGTCTCCAAATGTGTAAATATTTTTTACGTTCCACTGCCTTAATGCGCATAGCGGACGTGCCACATCCCTTACTTATAGGCAGCATTACTTTAGGCTTCTTGTTGTTTACGTTTCCGCCTAGGTCCTCCGTTTGCCGCTGTTCCCTAATGGTCGCCGCTCGCCGCGCTCTCCTCGCTTTAACATTCACCCATTCGCATTCGCCTGCATCACTTACGGCGGAAATCTCACTTACGACGCTCTGTGCGCTAAGCATCGTTGGCGCGATCGCATCGTTTTGAATGTCCCGCGCCGCAGAACCGGCCGTCGCATCGCCTCGGCCCGACGTCGTTGAGTTGCACGCTCGGCTACTAGTTCGGGAGAGCTCGGGCGTCACGATAACCGTGCTCGGCCGAGGGGGCGCGGAGACCGCCGACTTCGAACGATCACCGACATCGCAGATTGGTTGCCGGGAGTGAATTGATGCTCTCTTACCCACTTTATTTTGGAGATTTATATTTTTTTCCGGTTCACAAGAAATTTGTTTCGCACTTATCAGTTTTTTGATTAAGTTATTTTGGTCAAAAATAGTCTTTTCCAGTGATAACACTTTGCTCTGCAGATCAAACACAGTCTTTGTAAGATTATTAATGGCACTTTCGATGGTTTCTGTTTCCATTTCCACTTTTTTATGATTATAAACACGGAGTGATCACTATTACGTCCGGTCACGGCAGTTACGCACACACTTACTTTTTATAGTTTGATATTACGATTAATTGGCAAGATTTGAATAAACCAAATATATATACCAGTGTATATATATTTTGTTGTTGTATAATATCCAGAGGACACCTCATCGCCATTTACGAAGTCTATGTCTTCATAATTTATAATTTATAACGAAAACATAAACACACTTGGTAATTTTTACGAGTAATTTTAACGAGAATCCTTTTTTTATACACCGACCGTAAACACGAATTTATACAATAAATCAAGAAGTACTCTCGCAAAGAAAAGCTCTGAAAAATTCCATTCTCCCGTCCGTTAACCTCTTATGAAGCCGGTAATTACACATGGCGACTAGAGGTCGGTACTCTGTACACGGAATCGTTAAGGTCAACAGTACAGGCCAAGGGTCATGAAATGAATTTTCACTCATGCCATTAAGTATAATGGTTTTAAAGTAGCCTACCATTCTCAACGTTGAGTGTTCAGGTATCGATGCTTTTTAGGGTATACCGTACCCTTTTTTAGGTTCCGTACCCAAAGGGACCCTTTACTAAGATTTAGCTGTCCGTTCGTACGTCTATCACCAAGCTGTATCTCATGAACCGTGATAGTTGCAATTTTCACAGATAACGTATTTCTGTTGCCGCTATAACAAATACTAAAAAAATAGAAAAAATTAAAATTAAAGGGGATGCTCCCATACAACATACATGATTTTTTTGCCGTTTATATAGATTATAGATAATGGTACGGAACCCTTTGTGCGCGAGTCCGACACGCACTTGGCCGGTTTTACTTATCCACCGATATACGGATTTTATTGTTGATATATTTTATTTATTGTTTTGTCACGTCATGCGATTCTGAAAACATCTCTACGGGAAAACTAAAGTAGGAAGAAAACAAAAGAGTTATTTGCCTGCCTACTGTAGTTACTCAGAGCAATGAGATAAATCTCTACCGTACAATATAAAAAAAACGTTCGACCAACTTTCTCAATAACTAACGGATCAATAGACATTCAGCTATAAATAATATTTCAAAAATATCCGGCCTGACCGGATGTCGTGGTTATCAACAGATAACCATTATTATTTAATCTGTGGTAATAGTTACGTCAAAAAGCGCCATGGTTTTAAAATAGACGAAGAAAACATTTGCTTTTGTATACCATTTTAAAATGAGTTTATGGGTTAGTTTTTAGTTTATGTATAACTAGTGGACGCCCGCAGCTTCGCTCGCGTGGAATTAGACATTCACTAACTTCAAAAACGGCAAAGTTTCATACTAACTTTGTACCCCCGTTTTACCCCCCTAGGGGGTGAATTTTCAAAAATCCTTTTTCTTAGTGCTCCCCTACGATATAAAAGGAACCCCTGTGCAAAATTTCAAGTTTGTAACCCTTATAGTTTAGGCCCTGCGTTGATATGTCAGTCAGTCAGTCAGTCAGTCAGTCACCTTCTCCTTTTATATATATAGATGTTTTTATGTAATTAATTAGAAATACGGAGTTACCTACTTTACCTTATTACCTACATGATATACAGTCAGTGTTGATACAAAGTACTCAGATACTACCTAATTTACCTATATGAAAATTACTAATGCGTCTAAGTTTTTTTTTTTAATACCTTTATTCTTTAAATGGCTAATACATAAAAAAACATCCCGCTAAACTCCAGAGAAGTTTGTAGGCGAATAGTGTTCGCTCCTGTTTTTATAATCTAATATGTGAATTGTGAGCGGTTTTTTTTTTTTTATTCTTTATTATATAGGCGGACAAACAGACATTTCATTGTCTCTATTTTTCGAAATATAAAAGGGCGACTTCTCTAACGAGTCCGTCCTTAAAACTTAAATTCTAATTTCGTATGGTTATTGAATGTGTGGTATAAAAAACAAGAGGTTAGGATCTGTTTTTCGTTGGTACCTAGAATTTACTTCGCATGCGAAATTTTTCTTATAGCGAATACTTATTTAAGCTATCTAAAGTCATGTCGTTGAAATTAAAAGCATCTGGGCCCAGATTTAAGACAAGCTCAACTAAACACAGAACTTATTCGCAATTATTAAAATTAAAAAAAGAGCTTTTTATAACTTTTATTTTTATTTTCGTGCATTGTCATCGGAACCTAATAGTTATGTGTGCCAAATTTCAGCTCGATAGCTTCAGTGAAAGTGGGTGAAATATTGATTGCAAGATTCCAGGACATACAAACATACATGGATACATACGAGTGAAGTTAAATAAAAGCTTTTAATAATACGAACAAGGATAAGCAAGAAAAATATTGAATGTAATAATTACACGTGAACGATTTGCACTCATTATATTTGCACGCGTTAGTGTTTGGTTTACACTAGTAACAAGACTAACAAGGTACTCTAGCCCGGTCAATTGTGACCAGACATCTGGTAACTCGCTGTAATGCATGTTCTATCACAGAATCATGTATATTTATTAGGAAAACTTTAAATAAATCCTTGCACAATTAAGAGATTCCAGTAATTAAATTTACTTGTTTTGCACACCGTACCAGAGCGATTGACGTCAGGTGCACTGATATTGTGACCGGCGCCATGGGCAAATACACTCGTAAACTATTAAACCAATCCCACCGCTGATACTTAGGTATCAAGGTATATCCAGGTCCCGTGTCTTTTAAAAATTTCTCACAAGGTTATACGATCTAATTATTACTTTAATTATCTTTATCTTACAAATACATACATTGACGGTGGTAATACCCTATTATTATTAAAAAAACAATACTATTTATTAGCTGTTATTTTTACTTTTAAACAAGACCTGTGCTCCGTTACTTCTTACTTGTGATTGTGATTAATGTGAGTTAGAGCCTGTGATGGTCGCCTCTAAAGAATTGTAACCAGAAACCACACCTTTCCAACCGGACCACAATTGCTTTAAAAACAATTAAGTAGGTATATTATTAATTAAATTTGATGAAAATTACACCTTAATTGCACAATGGAAATATACAGAATAACAGGCATCTATGAAAAGCATTATAAAGGAATAAAATATAAACCAAATGGTTTTGTTTACATAGTAGCTCTGGATCTGGTGCATGACCGTGCATCGCAAGAGCTACCTGACCTAATTCCATGTGGGGCGCCGAGAAAACTACGAAACACGCTATAGTACATAATATAGCGTGTTTCGTAGTTTTCTCTAACATATATAGCTTATAGCTTTCTATAACAAATTATTTATTCTGATTTCTGACTGCTTCTGAGGTATATATATCGACGTTCAGAATTTAATTTCGTAATTTTGTAACATCGTTAAAAGATTTTAGTGTTTACAAGCAACAATTAGGTCCAGAACTATGCTGTTATATTAATTGAAAAGTAAAATCTATTTGAGACATAACGGTCTTATTCATAAAAATATAACGAAGCTTTAATAGTGTTACAACTAAACAAGTTCACTTAAATTATAAATAAGAATAATTTAGATGGGGAATATTGAGAGAGAGCATGTAAAATACACACTTATCTAAATTCAACAATTAAACAACAAAAAACGAAAACACATTATTTTATTTTAAATCGAATTAATTTTAAAAACAAATCTCAGATTCAGTCAAAAGACTCAAATTCCGCTATGAGTATGAGCTGCATATGGTGAATTATGGTGTGTAGTGAAATCGAAGCCTCATAAGGTGTTTATTTGTTGCAATCGAAATTAAACCGTGACCTAATGAAATTAGTGTTTAAATTACCTTGTTAACATTTCTTTTCTTGTGATGTGTATTTTTATTGTTGTTGTTGTTTTCTTTATGTTATTGTTATCTACAAAAAAAATCTAGCCTTATTGAGGTACGAACGACACGAATTACTGCAAGTATTTTGACAGACAGACGGATATAGCACAAAGTATTTATTTTATATACATATGTATATATATACATATTGTTACGTGCTAAGGTTCGAAGGATTTGGAGAGAAAGACCTGCTGACTCAAAGAAGACTTTATTCACTAGCACTAACACAAAGCACTAAGTCAAACACTAAACACTAGGTCCAACACAATGCACTAGGTCCAAACACAAAGCACTAACGATGTCCTAGGTCGTAAGCCAAGTCGTAGGTTTCACTTGTTTCACTCCGGTATCACTAGTTTTCACTTCGAAGTCGCCTCGAAAGCTCGAACTGAACTAAACTCACGGCCCTCCCCGCGACTATTTATACGTGCCGTCGCGAGTACTAGACGATTCTGGAAAGATACCGCGTGTTCCCGAACACGCGAGAATACAGGCCCACTAACGCCATCTAGTATCGAGTCGGGATATCACGTTGTCTATGCGTTCACTGAGTGGTTCCACCAGCGGCGCTAGATGGCGCTAGCTTCCCTGTGCCTTCGTAACACCACTCCCCTCTTAGCGATGCTCGTCCCGAGCATCGTTGTTACTGCCATGGTAACGCGCCAGACGGTCTATGTGTACCACTTTGAATGCCCCTCTTGGTTGCTTTTGAATCCTATAAGTCACATCATTCAGTCGCGTAACCACTTTGTATGGACCGTCCCACTTGGTCTGCAACTTTGGAGATTTTCCTTTCCGGCGAGTTGGGTTATGCAGCCACACCAGTGACCCTTCCTCGAAGCCGCTCGTGTTCGATTTCCGGTCGTATCTGGTTTTCATGCCCTCACTTGACCGTAACCCATTTTCCCGTACCAAGGCGTGTATATAGCGCATTTTTTCCCTTAAATTGCAGACATAGTCTTGTACGGTCTCTGGTCCCTCCGGTGACCCTCCTGTCAATAGATCTACTGGTATTCGTAGTTCTCTACCGTAATTGACATACGCCGGGGTAGCTTTTATGCTCTCATGCTCGGCGGTTCGGTACGACAGAAGGAAGAGTGGTATATACTTGTCCCAATCCTTTTGTTTGTCGTCTACCAATTTCGCCAAATGCCTCTCCAGAGTCTGGTTAAACCTCTCAACCATTCCATCAGACTGTGGATGGTACGCGGTGGTCCTCGTCTTATGCATGCCCAAAATTTTGCACACTTCCTGGAATACTTGCGATTCGAAGTTCCTACCCTGATCAGAATGGATTTCTAGAGGCACACCAAAGCGACATATCACTTCTTCGACTAACTTAGAAGCGACTGTTGTAGCTTCTTGGTTTGGTATGGCGAATACTTCGGGCCATTTGGTGAAGTAGTCCATGACGACCATAAAATACTTGTTTCCCGATTCCGTTACAGGAAATGGCCCAGCTACGTCAACTGCTATTCGTTCCCACGGTGCACCGACGTTATACAACCGCAGGTTCCCACGGCTCCTGGTCTGTGGTCCTTTTACAGCAGCGCAGGTAGTACATTTGCGGCACCAATCCTGTACATCATCTCGACAATGCAACCAGTAGAATCGTTCTCGCACTTTTGTTAACGTCCTCTTGACACCTAGATGACCTCCTGATACGCCATCATGTATTTCACGGAGCACATCTGGTACTCTCGTTCTTGGGACAATGATCTGAAGATGAAACTCTCTGCCGTTAGTCTTCTCCCATTTCCGGTAGAGTATTCCGTTTTGCAGTATCAGACTGTCCCATTGCGCCCAGTACGCTTTAGTGACAGCGCCAGTGGGTGCAACCTCGCTCCAGATTGGTTTTACGTCACCCCGTTTCTTCCATGTGATGATGTGCCGAATGTCGTCATCTCTTTCTTGAGCCTCCCTCATAGCATCATTCTCCCAGAGACCCAAAGGACTTGTTCTCGTTAGCTTTAATGTTACTTCATGAGATTCCTGCTTAACACAATGTTTGCAGTCTTCCGAACACGGCCTTCGTGAGAGTGCATCGGCATTCCCATGCGTCTTTCCGCTGCGGTGTTCCGTCTCGAAGTCATACTCCTGGAGCTGTTCAATCCAACGAGCTACTTGACCTTCTGGGTTCTTGAATTGCAGTAGCCACTTCAAGGCTGCGTGATCAGTTCGCAGTAGAAACGGTCTGCCGATGAGATATTTGTTGAAATGTTGTAGCGTCTTTACAACCGCCAAGAGTTCTCTTCTTGTCACACAGTAGTTTCTCTCTGGCCTGGATAAAGATTTGCTGAAATATGCAATAACAACTTCTCTTTCACCCTGTTTTTGAGATAACACCCCTCCGATGGCCGTGTTGCTTGCATCCGTGTCGACTATAAACCGACCTTCAGTTTGTGGATACCCCAGGATTGGTGTTTCACATAGATGTTTCTTCAGTCTCTGAAAAGAATCTTCACAAGTCTCATCCCAACTAAATTGTCGTTTATCTTCTGTCAGCCGATGTAATGGCTTGGCTATCTCTGAAAATCCCTGAACAAAACGCCTGTAGTATGAGCATAGGCCGAGGAATGCCCGCACTTCGGTTTTGTCCTTAGGGGTAGGCCATCTTTGAACTGCTTCCAGTTTCTCCGGGTCTGTCTGGATTCCATCACTGGAGATAACATGGCCGAGATAATTGACCTTACTCCTGAATAAACGACACTTTTTCGGGTTCAACTTTAATTTGGCTCCCTCTATTTTGGTGAAAACTCGCTCCAAGTTTCGCAAATGGTCCTCGAAGTCACGGCCGACAATGATGACGTCATCTAAGTAGACTAAGCAAGCCTCTCCAACTAAGCCTGCCAGTACACACTCCATGAGTCGCTCAAATGTGGCAGGTGCGTTGCACAATCCGAAGGGCATGACGTTAAATTGCCATAAACCTTTTCCGGTCGAGAAAGCTGTCTTCTCCTTGTCCTTTGGATGAATTTCCACCTGCCAGTATCCAGATTTCAGGTCTAGGGTCGAGAACCATTTCATGCCACTCAAGGTATCCAAAGTGTCGTCGATTCGAGGTAACGGGTAACTGTCCTTCTTAGTGACATCATTGAGACGCCTATAGTCCACACAGAATCTCGTGCTACCATCTTTCTTCTTCACTAATACAACAGGTGAGCACCACGGACTTGCAGACGGTTCAATAATCTTATTCTTTCTCATGTCCTCCAAAAGGCCTTCAACTTCTTTTTCCTTTGCAATTGGTATCCGTCTTGCTCGTTGACGAATTGGTCTCTCGCTTCCGGTATCTATCCTGTGCTGAACCATCGACGTTCTTCCAAGGTCCCCTTCTTGACTGGAGAAGATATTCGCGTAGCGCTGTAAAAACTTCTTAGCTTTCATTTTCTGCGAATAAGTCAGATTACTCTTGCAGTCATCGAGTAGCTCAGTCACTATTCCGTAGTTGTTGCTGTTTGCTGAGTCCGTGCCTGTCATCGAACTACACTTTTTCATCCAGACAACTTCCTCGCACTTTCCAATGACGTCACCTTTGTTCACGCAGATCTCGTGATCACTAAGATTCAAAACCTTGACCACAGCGTTACTGCTTCCACTAACAAGGGTTCTCGCCGTCATCAGTTTTTGCGCCGATGTCTTGGTAGGTGTGTCTTCGATCAACACGCATCTGTTTGACTTTTTCTTTCCAGCTGGCGGCAGTTTCACCAGCATCCGAGTTTCCGCTCGTCCAGGTATGATGATCTTCTTTACACATGTGACTTTCCCGCAGGCGCCTCCAAGAATGAAGATTTCTTCTTCACCACACTTGAAAACTCCGTCAGCGACATTAATTCTGCAGTTGTGTTTCTTCATGAAATCCAAACCCAAGATGCAATCATCCATAATCTCAGCCACGATAACGTTATGAGAGTACGAGGACCCCCCTACATACATCGTAACTGACATTTCTCCCAGGACGGGTATTGGCTGACCGGAGGCAGTAAGAAGCCGACAGTTAATTCTCCACTTGTGGGCGTGGGTTCGGATCCCACTTCTGACACCAGTTGTTACGTGCTAAGGTTCGAAGGATTTGGAGAGAAAGACCTGCTGACTCAAAGAAGACTTTATTCACTAGCACTAACACAAAGCACTAAGTCAAACACTAAACACTAGGTCCAACACAATGCACTAGGTCCAAACACAAAGCACTAACGATGTCCTAGGTCGTAAGCCAAGTCGTAGGTTTCACTTGTTTCACTCCGGTATCACTAGTTTTCACTTCGAAGTCGCCTCGAAAGCTCGAACTGAACTAAACTCACGGCCCTCCCCGCGACTATTTATACGTGCCGTCGCGAGTACTAGACGATTCTGGAAAGATACCGCGTGTTCCCGAACACGCGAGAATACAGGCCCACTAACGCCATCTAGTATCGAGTCGGGATATCACGTTGTCTATGCGTTCACTGAGTGGTTCCACCAGCGGCGCTAGATGGCGCTAGCTTCCCTGTGCCTTCGTAACAATATAATATATTAGATATACTTAGCTGTCACTATGTGCACAATATAATTATGGATTCACTTCATGTAAAATATTTTACACTTCAAATCAATACTGAAATAATTATTTATTAATTCATCAAACGTTAACATAACAATATAATTAACTCTTTGCATTAAAAGCCGCAAATTAGCATTTCACTGCCTACATTACATTTTGTAGGTACTCGTACCGACCTGACCACAATGTATAGTATTAACTATAAACATAATTACCTATGGAAAATTACTAACTAGTTACGCTAATACTGAACGGGCTGCAGATAAAAAAACGTAACCAAATACCATAACAATGCAAAATAAATTATTCCAATTCTAAATTAAAAAAAGTATCAATTACATAATGTACATATAACTGCTTAGTCAAATTAAACTGCAATACAAGCTTTAATATTATTGCACACAGCTCTGCATGCCCCTTTGGGGGATGCAGGCGCGATGATATATGTTATAATTATATATTTTCTTAAAATCCAAAACTATTCATTTCAGATATCAATATAGGTACGTAAGATTTTTTTAATGACATAATAGCAAACGAGGACTCATGTATTGGTAACTTATAGTTCACGGAATCGAGAGCAGAAATACATACGTGTAAGTACACAGTAATGAATGTATTTGATGTTTGCTGAACTTTGGTACACATTTGAATTCTGGACAGCTCCCAACGCCATAACACGAGTTGAAACCGAAAATAGTACTAAACCTTGCACTGTAGATTACGTAGGTAGTACAAAACTTGCAAACCACATGCACAAAGGGAAATAGGTTTAAAGGTTACCTTGTAAATTAATTAAGAGTTGTTAATAATTAGGGCGTTACTGGCTGCTGAGACACAAATAATTCAAGAAAGAAGTATTTTACTGCTAAGAATCTTTAAGTACCTCCTACTGTAGCGGCAATTAAACTAGAGCAAATAATATCAAATTTTTAACAAAATTACTGATTTTAAACCATTGCTACAAGGGTCAGTAGCGCATAACCAGCCAATGCACGGCAATGCATGCGGGCCCATACGTAACAAAACGATGCAGGTCGCAAGGCGATAACGGTTGACATTGTTGATCAAAGGTTCCTCGATGGCGTTCTAGAAGCCAAATGCGTAAGGCGATTTTGATGATTCATAAGTCAAACGATCCTTACGATCCTAACGAGGGTAAGGATCCTCCCCGAAGGAGGATCCTTAACCTCGTAAATGTCACTAGCGACATGACAAACAAAATTAACCAAGAGTAGCCAAGATTCACCACAGCGACAAGCAGACATCATATTGTCAAAATGAAAACAATTAAAATCGACCAACTACATATATCAAAAATGGGGGTATTAAAAAAAAATTATAGTATAGGATATATATATAAATAAGGATTTAAAGTTGGTTAACAACCAATCATGCTAATTTTCTTACATATATAATTTTTTTTAATAACTATGCAACTTGTTTGATTTTAAGATAATACTAATTCGTTCTCGCATCCGTTTCTGCGTGCGTCACAGATCTTGTTCTTCTTCTCGCAAACGTAATAACTAAGTATTGGAATTTCCGGCACCTATTAGCATAGTCGTTCCGCTGCTGTTGGTATTGTTTAAGTATATAATTATTATGGTTTGGCCTAAGCCTGTTTGCAGCTAAATGACCACCTGACGGTAAGCGGTCATCTTTGCGTCAACTATATTATGCATCTATGTCTAAAAACCAACCTCTTCAGATCTCGACAATGCGACAATGGGCTGAAATGCATTTTCTCATCTCACTTGCAACAAATATCGATGGGTTCCTTATGACAATTCGCGGCATACGGCAAACGGCAATTATGAAACGGTTTAAGAAAAGGAGATAGGCGACAATAAGTAGATAAATAAATATCTTGGACATTCTCACACACGGCCATCTGACCCCAAAGTAGGCGCGAGCCTGTGTTATGGGTGTCAGAGACTGATATACATACATAGATATTTTTAAATACATACTTAAATAGATAATATTGACATCCAGACACAGAACAAATACAAGTGTTCGTCACACGAATATTTGTCCTGAGTGGGATTCGAACCCACGACCTTTGGCGCAACAGACAGGGTCACTACCGATTGCGCCAATGGGCCTGTCATCCTAAACACGGGTGTCCTCTCAAAATTTAACTTAAGTATACGCTGTCATTCAAGCTAAGGACTATCAGGCTTTCACACGTCAGAAGACGGACAGGCTCGACGTCTACCTTCATCGCAAAATATAGTACCTACTTAACATCTTAAGAGTACTTAAAACCAGTGCATACCGGGAAAAGCTCATTTTGAATATCCAAGCATTTCCTACATTGCAGTGAACGAAGCACCGATGCTCTTTTAGATCTTACAGATCAGCTGTACCAAGCATACGCCGTGCCGCCAGAGCGAGCCGGTGAAAGAGAAAGGTGAGCAATATGCGTAAAAAGCGAATAAAACAAATCAGCTCGACGGCGAGTCAATTACAATCGCGGGATGAAAGCGTGCCAACTCGGTTATGCAACGTTGCAGCTCGGAAGCGATGCGGTGGACGCCCATTCATACCGCCGGCGGAATCGCAATGACCGTACCTCTAACACTCTACGTCCTCTTTTGCAGCGATGCTGTAACCTTGTGTGAAGAAATTCGAGTTTTGTTAAGTTCATATCAAAGTATTATTTACTAGTGGACGCCTGCAGCTTGGCTCGCGTGGAATAACATAACAATAGTTTCGTTTACGCCTAGTAATATTATAAAGTCAATGTCATGTCATTAAATGAATAACTATATAGCCACTGATGACTACTGTAGGTATTCTTATGAAAAATTTGGAGAACTGGAGACATAATTGTATGTATTTAATCTTTAAAAAAATCCGTTAATGCAGATAGATAGTTGGTCAGGTCAGGTGTAAGGAGATTATATAATTTTTACAACGAAACTGATAAAAAAATTGATTAAAGAATATAAACGTGTTCGCTAGATAATCACTTGCTCTACCATTAAACATTTAATATTTTTGTTGAAAAAAGGAATTATGAGAATTAGATTAAATTTAATCATTATGAGTATCCTATATTAACAATATTAGCAAACAATCACCTAGTACAATTAAAGAGATAAAAATAAAATAAAATATATTATTCAAATCTAGCGGTTACCAAGGAAAAGTGAGACTTCACCTCTACAATGATAAGGATGGGGTAATTATGTCCACACACAATACTATTAAGGATTAATTAGAGGAAGGATGTAGCCCATGCTATCAAAATTTAATTAATAATTGATTATTATTTACTATTTTACCTTGAAAAATATTACATTTTCTACAGAAGATGTGATTTGTCCCAACACCTACCCATCAGTAATGTGCAATATTTAGTCACTGATGTCTTTTCACACTCCACATTTTATATTTGATCAATACTTCTTATTCTTGTTCAAAGAATCAAACATTTTCTGGGTTAAAAAGTAGCCTATGTCACACTCCATATATACTATATCTATGCAAAATATTCATATAGAGTCATCTTCCATTATGGAAAACCAGACAATCACAAATGTTTACCAAACATTATTTAAATGCATGGTAATATATCATGGAAAACTTACTATTTTATATGTAACTACATGTATAAATCATTAAATGTACACATGATTGAAGTTTTTAATGTAGCTTACATTATACATTATTTAAACAACAAATTAGAAAACTGTTGCAACAAAAAACATGAATGGTAAACTTTTTATTATATTATTATATTAGGTAACTATACATATACATTGACAAAGTAATGAAGTATTGCAAGACTCAGAAATGTAAACTAACATTATGTCACTTATCTTTTGGAGATAACATATTCATATCAAACAAATATAGAAAAAGCAACATGCAGAAAACACATGCAATCTCAACATAGATTACTCACAAAATTAAATTATGAAGATACTGAGACTGACGCTTTACCTATATCACATGTAATCATTTTAACCTCTACATAATACTGAACACATCCAAACTCACATTAACATAGCGTTTTGGTATTTAAAATTTTATTTTAATACTTGGTATCAAGTTTCAATTTAAACTTGTAAAATAGAGTTAAACAGAAGAGCAGACATCCTTACTTAAAATGATGTCCCAACAACAGAATGTTTTATATATTTTTTTACTTAATCATTTATTTTTATTTTTATTTCAATTAAGACTTCGATACAAATATTTATTTTATAGGCTAAAAAGACTTGTTAATTAAAAAGTGCTAATTTTGTTTATCCGAGGTGAAACACCTATAACATTTAATTCCTTCAAGCAAATAATTTACAACCAGCAGAAAGCTAGCAATTGCTGGTGATATGTTCAATACCACGATGTGGTCTTTGGCAGAAATATTAAGTGATACTTCAGTGGGTACACACTGTACATAAATAAATTTAATTTTTAATACAAATGATAGTATTTGCCTGCATAGACCATTAAATAATTTCCTGTTAGGAACTCACTACAGCTGTCAACTATATACACACGTTATATATTTTTTTTTAAATATCCAGCATCAGTATTTTTAAACCCACTTATTGGTAGCTTGATATGTATAAATGTAGGTATGTATGTAACAGAATCTTTGAACGTGATTTACACCCACTTCAAGAAATCAGATTAATTTGAAACTTTGTACACTTATTATGGACAAACAAAGCAATCCTTTAAAAAATAAAAAATCTACATTTTAGTTCAATTATTTATCTACAAGAGCATGTTTTTAGAGTTTTAAATTTTAATTTAGTTTTTAATTATTGTGATCTGTATAGTAAGTGCAAAATCAGCTGATTGTTCATTTGGACTTTTAAACACAGGTACACAATTACAGTATGCCAGTAAATAGTATTAAAAATCATGTTTAATAAACAACAATTTAAAATTGCTAGATGTTTCCACTGAGCACTGTAAAATATTTTTTTTAAAAAAGCTTTTTATATTTTTTTTTATTGTCATGCATTGTCATCGGAACCAAATATTTGTGCCAAATTTCAGCTCGATAGCTTCAGTGGAAGTGGGTGAAATATTGATTGCAAGATTCCAGGACATAGATACATACGAGTGAAGTTAAATAAGCTTTTAAAATTGGAAAATATTTACTTCCCACTTTATGATAATATGTTTAATAAAAATCATATATGATACGATAAAAATCATGATTGTAACTTATGTTATGCATCTTGATTTGTGCATACAAGCATCAGTCATAGCTCTGCTATCCTTACATAATCGTAAACACAGATAGAAATATAAGAATAGACAGTGACATGCATCTGTATTAATATACAAATAATTGTAGCAATATTAAAAATATTTCTCGATAATTTGTATGTATTTTTGATCGCACAAACACCGACCCGAAACTGCGATACAACTGAAGCAGATCCTGCAAAAATGACTTTTTTTGAAGAGGTCTTAATATATCAATTTAACATACCTTGGTCGATTTTGCATGTAGTACTGGCCCCCAAATATGAAAGCCATGTATACCCCGACGTAGTAGAAAGCGACCGTCCAATTTTCTGTCATCCATTTCCGATAATTTTGATGAATAAATTCATTCTCAAACTCGAAAATGTATGAGTAATTAGGTGTAATGTCCATGTTATAAGTCATTGCGGGCTCCATCTTTCAGTCCAAAAAGCGACACTAGATAGCAAATTCACAGTTCACGGTTCTAAACGATGCACTGATATCACCGGTTCAGGAATTAATTAACCTAAAAATTGTTATACGAAATAATCATTTAGCTATCACAGACGGTCAATATTTCTACGAGACCGAAGGCATATCGCCTTCGTGACACTGGTTCCAGTAATGATAGCGGAATGAATTTACATAGACTATTTATTCAAGGTGACGAGGACCCGAACTTTTAACTCGTCACAGCAGCAATACCAAACAAGAATGAATGAAGCCTACTCTACTCCCACTCAGTGCTGGCTTCACACACGCGGGGGCGGTGAGCCAAAATGACTAATATGATGACACTTCCGTCGGCGCGCCACCCGTTTGCCACCCGCCGCAATTTTCTCGACATTTGACAGCTGTCCACCCGTACTACCACAGATGAATAATTATACAGATTATTCATACAAACTGTACAGAGGTCTACATGATATTGTTCATGATTCATGACAATTTTATTATGTACTGAATAATTATTCGAGACTTAATTTAAAATATATTAGATATTAAAATGGCGCTGCAGCGCCTCCGGTATGTTTGCGGAGGCGGGCGTCGATGGCTTTCACGCTATCATCCGCAAACGAGTGGCATCGCTATGGCAGCGCCTGCGAGCCAGCCCCAACAGCTTGCTGTGTACGGTGGCGGAGAGGTGTGACGGCCCCATATTAAAACACTGGACCGCATTACATGTTACGGGTCCCCACACTCATCTGGCAAAATAAACAAAAATGTAAAAATAATGTAATAAATATATGTGTGTGTGTGTGTATGTTTGTCTATATTTGTACGATATATGTAATGTAATTTACTAACATTAATATTAAGTTTTTTCAATTGTTACTAACAAAAATATGGATCAATATCCGAAATAAAAAACTATTATTATTATTATTATTATTATTATTTTTTTATAAGTTGAACTTTTTTCTCCCATTTCTGGGGTATTTTTCTATTGCCGCGGGCTATGAGCCAAACGACAATAAATTTTTTAAATGCCATCCATTGATAAAAATTTTCTGACTATTCTACAAGTATTAATTACAACAGCTTTTTGCAGCAGGGCGTATGTGATGGGATGTATGTTTAAAATTTTAAGGCTGTCATGAAGTGAACGCGGTATGACTCCTGTTGTTGACAACACAATAGGCACTGTTTTAACGGTTTTGACCTTCCATTGCGATTTTAATTCTATGGAAAGCTCCGTATATTTCGTCATTTTCACTGTGTGTGTATTAATGAGGTTGTGAGTATTTGGGATTGCAATATCTATTAAATAAACTATTTTATTATGTTTGTCATGAAATGTAATGTCTGGGCGATTGTGATGAACGGTTTTGTCGGTCAGAATAGTTCGGTCCCAGTAAATTTTAAATGTATTTGAGTCTAGAACTGATTGTGGTTTGTATTTATAATATGCAGTTTTATCTTTTATCAATTTCGACCTGAGGGCTAAGTATTGGTGGATGATAGCAGCTACCTGATCATGCCTATGCTTGTAGTCTGTTTGTGAAACGGATCGACATGCGCCTGTGATGTGCTGTATCGTTTCAGAGCAAGCGTGGCAGTGTCTGCATTGATCTGATGCTAAATTGTTGTCATGAATTATGAATTTTTTGTAATTGCGGGTCTCAATTACTTCATCTTGGATTGCTAGCATAAAACCCTCTGTTTCTGGGAATATTTCACCCCTTTTCAACCAAGCGTTAGAAGCTTGCTTGTCAACATGAGGGTTTAATAAATGACGCCTATGTCGCCCATGTAGAGATTTTTGAAGCCATTCATTAAGTTTTGCTTGGGGGTCAGTTAAAACTTGGTTTTTCTGTAAGGAATTATCATGGAGGTTGAGTGGAGTATGTCTTATATCTGCATGTATAACTGATTTATGAAGCAATGAAGTTTGTGATTTTGTATTGAAAAATGTTTTTAAAATAGATATTTGTTTATTATGCATGTTTTGAATGTCAATTAGACCTCGGCCACCTTCTATTCGGGGTAAGGTTAACCTTTGTGTACACGAGCGAGGATGGTGTTTCCTATATTTTGTCATAGTGGTGTTAATATTACGTTGCAATTTCTTCAAATCACTCTGCGACCACTTGATAATACCGAATGAATAAGTTAGGTACGGAATCGCATAAGTATTTATTGCTTTTATCAGGTTTTTTGAATTTAATGCAGTATTTAATATTCTGTGTAGTCTATTTTTGAATGTAATCGTCAATGTGTTTTTAATATCTTTGTGATGTATTTGTCTACTTTGTTGGTAACCTAGGTACTTGTATCCATCTTCAGAATCTACTGGTTCTATTACTGCTCCAGAACTTGTAATGTAGGTGTTATCTTCTAATTTTCCTCGGTGAACTGATTGTATTTTGCATTTGTCTATACCAAACTCCATCTGTATATCAGAAGAGAATGTTTGTGTCAAATCTGCTAGCTTGTGTATTTCGCTGATATTGCTTCCGTACAACTTAATATCATCCATGTACATTAAGTGTGATAGTTTGTAAGATGTGTTATTATGTGTGATTTTATATCCCTTATTACATTTGTTGAGGATATTTGACAATGGATTCAATGCCAAACAAAACCATAATGGGCTTAAGGAATCTCCTTGGAAAATACCCCTGCGTATGCTTATTTCTTCGGTTTCAATATTATTTAGTTTTAAAATTGTACTCCATTTTGACATCGTTGTTTTGAGAAATTGTATAATTGTTGGGTTTATTTTATAGTGCGCTAAAGTATAAATAAGCCAAGAGTGTGGTATCGAGTCATAGGCTTTTTTGTAGTCTATGTACATGGTATAAATGTTCCGCTTTCTGGTCAGAGCTTGCCTAGTAACCACTGCGTCTATAGTTAGTTGTTCCTTACAACCTTGGCTTTTTTTTCGGCATCCTTTCTGTTGTTCTGCCAGTATTTGGTGTTTTTCAGTGTGATTGTAAATTAATTCTGTTAGACAAGCTGTAATTATTTTATAAATATTTTGGAGACATGTAATTGGTCTATATTTGGCTGGATTTTTTGTGTCCAGGTTGTCTTTAGGGAGCATATAGGTTAAGCCCTTGGTTATATAATTTGGAAGAATATCAGGATTTTTAATGAATTGATTTATATGTAAAAGTAACTGAGGGTGTATGTTTGTAAATTTTTTGAACCAGTAATTGTGTATTTTATCTGATCCAGTAGCTTTCCAATTATGTGTTCTAGATATAATGAGTTTTAATAGATCTAAGTCTATTTCTATGAATTGCATTTCTGTGATATTTTCAACTAATTTTTGGTCTTGTTGTATCCACTCCCCTTCTATATGGTTTTTAGAATTTGTCCAAATATTTGACCAAAATGTGTGAAGCTCTTCTGCTAAAGGTGTATCTAATTGTTTTTGGTCTTTTTGATCTGTGGTATTCAGCGTTCTATAAAAAAGTTTCTCATTATTTATAAATTTAATATTTTGTGATTTTCGGAGAGATGTCTGTTTGTATCTACGAAGTCGATTTGCTAGCAAGTTTAGTTTTTGTTTTAGTGTATCTATATATTGTATTAAGTTATTATTATCTGGATCATATTTGGAATGTATTTTGTATTGTGACTTTATTTTTTCTATATGCATATTTAATTTTCTACTGGTGTTACCGTTCATATATTCTGTTAATCTACCTATCATTACACGTAATTCTCCTATGCGTTGTTGTAGTCTCCTTTGCCACTTAGGAATATTTTGGGTACTGGTGCTGTTTTTGTTAGTTAGAAATGGTTTGCTTCCGATGTAGGTACAAACAGTAAATGCCGCACAATACAGTATTACTTCAAAAGAGGCGAAATCATTCGTTTCTGACAAATATTTTGGTAGAATTGTTGTGTTGACAAAATGAGTTGTTATGGCTAACTTTTTAGATGCTTTTTGTTTTGGAATACGAGGTCTGTTTGTAGGGTCAATCTGTTTAAACTTGTTCAAGGCTTCAAGGAATATACCTTCAATTTTAGTACTATCAACAAAAGCCGTAATATTGGAATAATTGGAGTTAGTTGGACTTTCATTTATATTAAGCTGTGTTTGGTTTTCAGGTAAAATTTCTGTTGTATCATTAAGAGGTTGTGATTCAGATGTATTAATCATATTAAGTTCGACTAAAACTTCATCTTTTATAAGTTGCAATTTTTCTTCTGTTATCATTTTGTTTGTAATAATTGCTCTGTATTGATCTGATATTCTTTGTTCAGAAACATGTGCAAGGTGAGGGAATTTTTCTATTACTGCAATTTTTAATTGTGGTCTGTATGCTGACATATTTGTTTCTAAACAAGTGATTTTGTAGTAACTGCGCATTATGAATTCGTTTATTTCATTACTCCATCGCATCCTTGATGTGTGAGTTAAAGTGTTTTCGGTATGTGATGATGTTGAAGTGTTATGCATAGAACTTGTACTTTTTAGCTGGGCTCTGACTTCTTCTTTAATATTATTATATATTACTGTTGGAACTAATCTATTTCTTTCAATTGCTCTGCGTTGATCGCCTATTCGCTGCCTACTAACTTGCATATTTGGGAACTGTGCTATGAATTTATTATGAAGAGGTATTAAGTAATTACTAAGGTCTGTTTCCATTTTGGTAACTTGGAGATATGTGCGCAAGATGAAAATATTCATATCATTACTCCACTTCTTGCGTGCACGTTTGGTGCCAGTAGCGGGTGCAGGTTTATCGGCGACTGCCTCCTGCACAACGTCCACTGGTATTGGTGTTACCGTTGAAGAGCGTGATGTTGATGGATTTTGAAAAGAAAAAGGCGATGAATCAGGTGATTGAAAAAGGCTACGTGTTGATGAAATTGGTGATGATGAATTTGAATTTATATGAGCTTTATTAGTCCTGGGACTATTTTCTACGAGTAGCAATGTGGGGCCCTCCCCAGAATACGTAGGGCTGCCTGGCCGTGCTGGCACAGAGCGGGATTCTCCATTGCTGGTACCCGCCTGGGGTACTATATTTCTATTTCTTAACCGCATTGCTACTAGGGGTTCACTAGTGCTCCGTTGGTCATTGGTGGGTGTTTAGCTAGATGCTGCCAATGTCCGACCCTCGCGTGGCATCAGATTTTGGTGCCAGACGTGGAGTTAGGTTTGTGAGGGTGTCTTGTTTGGGAATAATTGGTTTGAAAAGGAGTACTCCTGGTGGTATGAGTTATAAACGTCTCTCCCAGATTGGGGTTTTGGTTAAGTTGTTCTAACCGGTTTAAAGATCCTCCTTTCCTTAAGCCCCCCCACCTCGTCAAGGTTTATTCCCCGGGGGGGTTATTATTATTATTATTAAATTATAATATTATAGAGTAATTACATATTTATTTTACTTAAATTATTATAGAGTAATTTCAACATGATGTATATGTGGTGAACAAAACCACTTAAATCTCAATGTAAAATGTAATATTTCTGATTTAACTAAAGAGCCAAATTCAAATCGTTTGATGATTTTTGAATCAAGTGTGTGAGAAGAACTCCAATTTCGGTATTGAACATGGTTGATTATGATTTATAATTAGCTATCGCGCTTTTTGCCAAACTATGGACATTGGACATGATTTTTTGGAAAATGCACAAGGCATCCAATTCATAAAGTAACTTATCCTCTCACATTATATAAAAAGAAAGAGGAAATATGTTGCTGTCAACGGATTTGAGAGGACCATTGAAGCGCCATGGCTTATGCTTAAACACTACGCATATTAAATGTCATGTACGCATACGTATTCCCTATTCGGTGACGCAGTAAAGGTCTTTATGACCATACAGGAAAAGACCATTCGAAAAAAAAACACGCATACGTATTACCACGTTTTATAAATGGAGTTATATTTTTAAAAAATCACTACTACAGGTTACAGGTATATTTCATAGACAGCGTATATGTAATAAGTAAAACTATTGGTTGGAGGAAAACAAAAAAAAACAATATTTACACATTATTCTTCAAATAATGAAATGAAATGTAGGTATGTAAGTTTATGTAACAATCTTACCTACACATTAAGATAAATTACATAGATTAACATACATACATAGGTTACGTATCAACTAACTCTGGATTTCAATAACATATCTACGGATAGATTTGGCTATCCGACATAGAAATTTGACTTAAGTCCCATATAAAATGTGTCGAATTTCTATCTCCGATAGCCAAATCTATCTGTAGATATGTTATTGAAATCCAGCGTAGGTATGTTATGACTAAAAAATGCATGTAACAAAAGTTTAATTTATCTTATAAGGTCTAAATGTCTGACAAGAAGATTCCTCTAGACTGGGGTTTGAGTATCAATGCATAGAGGTACCTATACATATAGTCCGTGACTAGGTATGTAATACACCTACAATTTACAGTACCTACAATAATACAGTAATACAATGTAAACTTGTTTACCAATTAAAATTTAGGTGGTAGGTATGGTAGGTAGTTAAATTTGTTGACATTTTGTTATATTAAATAATAGCTGTAAAATATTTGATATGACCGAATGCATAAAGATGAACATATTACTTAACCGTCTGGATAATTCTTTAACGATTGGCAATTTAGATGGGGGTGATTTGGTGACATTACTAAAGTTAGTAGAGTTAACGAAAGTATACATGTAGTAAGCTGGAGTTTCACCAATATTGAGAATTTTGTGGAAAATGCCATTATTAAGCTTCACTTTATTCCCAGCTTTGAGCTGATAAGACTGTCCGTCGAGGGTCGAAGTCAATTCAGGCTCGAACGCCACCACGCCTTCTAAGACGGTAAGCGTTACATTGTCTATATCTATAGGAATATACTTTTCTTGAACGTAACCTGTAAATAAAATTACAAATTACTGAAACAAGCAGTAGAATATTTAGGACTAACGACATTCGTCAGAAGTGAAAACTTAAATCTGTAAAATAGTAGTATTTTTTTGTATATGACATATACTATAATATTATGTACTTTCAATTACTGTAGCATTGAAAATTAAAATGTTATAATTTCTTAGTTACAATCATTCTGTTTTCTTAGACTGGCATTCCAAGAAACAATTGTATTAATTTTTATATTTTACACTAGTGGACGCCCGTCCGCAGCTTCGCTTGCGTGGATTAGTTATAGCGAAGATTCGTTTATGGTTCTTGTCTTTCTCAAGGAAATATCAGGAAACCTCTACCTGTTGAAGTTCACATAGAAGAGGTAATAAGGGAATAAAATTTCATCCATCCACCCATCTAATCTAAGATACATACATGTATAAAAATAAATAAATAACATACTCTAATATAAACATCATCATCATCACAACCCTTTTCTTTGTCCCACTGTTGGGCACGGGTCTCCTCTCAGAATGGGAGGGATTAGGCTTTAATCGACCACGCCGGCCAAATGGGGATTGGTAGACTTCACATGCCTTCGAGAACATTATGAAGAACTCTCAGGCATGCAGGTTTCCTCACGATATGTCCTTCACCGTTATAGCAAGTCATATTTATTGGATTGTCATCGGTCTTGATAAGTGTGCAAAGTTTCAAATTAAATCGACCGATACATACATACATACATACTTGCATACATACATACCAAGCTAATAAAAGCGTGTTAAAAATAAACCTACGTACCCTATACCTATCTTGTAAACCTTTGAGACAAACAAATTATAAAAAATAAATTACTTAATTTAAAAAAAAATACTACGGGCGATCCATAATTTCACTTTGATATCATTATACTTTGCTTTTACCCCGTTTGAATTTGAACAAATCTTAACAAGCAACATCGTACCGGGAAAATCAGCTATGAAAATCACGTCGCTAGCATTGTGCCAGGAATGGACTTCCTGTCTCATATCCTGCAGAGTACCTCTCCAGGCCAGTGCCTCGTCGAGTAGCGGCATGAGATACGACACGGGCTCGAATGGAGACCACGACGCGTTCAACAGATCCGCATTAGAATCAAACATGCGCTGCGTAAATCTCCCATTCATCGAACACCACACATCCACATAAATTGATAAGTTACTTGACAACGCAGTCTTTGAATTCCTGTATTTCCTCGTTTGGGACATCAAGTTATCCTTTATGCAGTGAGCGTATTGATACAACATGTCTCCGTGTCTTGTCCACCTGTCGTTGGGCGCGTAGAGGTAAGGGTCGACGTAGAACTCAGTGTTGTTGTCGTTGTCAACGATTTTGACGACCACCGAGTTAGTGTCCCACGTGTGGACCATCATGTCCCAGGAGTACCCGTACAAACCATTTGTCCAGTTATTATAGCCCTGAAATTTAAAAGTGTGGATGATTTCTCATGAGTTTGATTTTAAATTTGGATCATTTAAAATCAAACTCATGAGAAATCATCATTTGAGATCAAGCCGAGTGGTCATCCGTTTAGCTACAAAACTGTTTATTGAACCAATTGACTTAAGTTATAATAAGTCAATGAATTAACCGAACTGATTCTGTAGTAGGTATACCTAGTTTTAATATGAAATGACTAGTGGACGCCCGCAGCTTCGCTCGCGTAGAATTAGACCCATTAAACGACGTTTGCCCGCGTTCGGGTTGCCCACTTGACTTCAAAAACGGCAAAGTTTCATACTAACTTTGCACCCCCGTTTTACCCCCCTAGGGGGTGAATTTTCAAAAATCCTTTCTTAGTGCTCCCCTACGTTATAAAAGGAACCCCTGTACAAAATTTCAAGTTTCTAACCCTTATAGTTTAGGCCCTGCGTTGATATGTCAGTCAGTCAGTCAGTCAGTCAGTCAGTCAGTCAGTCAGTCAGTCAGTCAGTCACCTTCTCCTTTTATATATATAGATAGCTAAGCATATCTACATTTATTTACTTAAATTTCTAATATTGCGATAGGCTTATAAGAGGTAATTTGGTTCGGTGCGTTACAGAACAAATTAAGTTAATATCTACACCAACTAAAACTAACTAATTAATAAACATGAAACAGGAATGACACTATGACGTATCCGAAATTTGTTATTACTTCTGGGGAATGAGTTTTAAAGCCTTATTTGCCCTAGGGACTGTGAGGCTAATTGGCTTCACGTTAGAAACAGGAGTGGCCAGCGCGGCGATGTAGAATTTTCCTGCCTGCCCAATCAGAGTATAGTAATACAAGTTAGTTACTTCGACCCCCGACATAGGGAATGCAGTGCAGGGATGGGGGAAACCTTTAAATGTTTATTTATTTAAATAAGAGTGTATTTTCCTGGTGAATGTACTTATTTTATTGATTATTAAATTAAACAATAGATCTTTTGTATCTTTACTTTTTATTATCATAAAATACTACGTGCCAACTAAATATAACTTTTGTGAAAATGGTCAGCAACTCCTGATCGGACGACCGAAGGTTAACGACCTTTTATGCCCAAGCGTTTTGAACGAATTTAAAGCAAGTTTTTTTTGTTCTTTGTGTTATACATTAAACATTAAATACCATTGAATACTTTCATATCATGTAGATCAAACTTGAAACTTAAATATTATCAAATTTATGCGTTGTTGTAGTTTACCATTACACGTTAATTTTCAGCCTTACCGTCTCAAAAATATACTTGGGGAATTCACCCTTATATCGAGAGACAAGACCCACGGCTGTACGTCAAAGCCAAGTTCAGGCGAAGACGAGAGTTCGCATTTGATTATCCTCTAACTCAAAAACTATTAGACTTACAGACTTGCAATGTTGTTAGTAAGAGTTACGTTCTATTTCAGTCACAGTTGAGTTGCTATCCTTGAGGACTTGTCGATTAAGATGGGCGCCTCTAAAGAATTTTAACCGGAAATCTTACCTACCTTTCTTACAGGACTACTCGTACAATTCACAGGCTAGATACAAACAAAATTGATATGTATTGAGAAGCTTGACAGCAGTAACATTGTGAAAAAGACAAAAAAAATGGAATTTCAATATCCGGAAATACTTTAAGTTTACAATCATTACCTGCTTATCTAGTTAATGTAACTTGTTTGGGTTACTTCGAGGACGACAAATTTTCGGATGGTTACTCATAACATTTTATACTGTTAATTTTTTTAATAAATTAACTACATATTTAGATTCTTCCTATTCATTACAAAATAAGCGTTGTTTTTCATAAGCAATTACATTTTAATAAGACCTACTTACATAATATTAATATTTAACATACGTCAATCGGTGTAATGTGGGAATTGTGGTTATATTTCGCACATTATATTAAAACTTTTTTTATTAAGTAATTGATCGTATATAATAATTATCTGTACTTACCTGTGTTATGAAATGAGAAAATGGCAAAAACGCCTGAGTTACCACGAGGAATGATATCAGCGTAATCGTTATGCGCCTTAAACTTTTCTCTTTCCCAACCAAACAGCTTAATTCATTATCTGAGCTTTTTGATACTTTATTACACTCTCTCACTTCATCGCTTATTATTGCTCCTTTGCCTTGTTCAGAGTCATTGATATTTAAGTTCTTCTGAGCTGTTTCAAAATTTTCATTAGCCTCTTCATTAAAACCATTTGAAGCTTCATCATTATCCTTATTTCTATGATCTTTGTTCAATTCTTCAACACAAGCCTCATTTTTTTCCGTAGTTTGATCGTCAAATTTAATTGTAGTTACATTTTGAATGTAATTTAAACGCTTGCATGCTTCGTTTTTTATTTTTAAGAAATGCGAGTATAAAATCGGTCCTAAGGTCTTAGGCCAGTCGAATGGATAGAAAAGAGGCATTGTAGCTAAGCAGACCCAAGGAAACATTCCTGTAAAAGACAGCAAGTAAGTACCTACTAGAACAAGACACGTATAAAGCAACCAAGTCCATTTTCAGACCCAACCTTTGTGAAGCACTGTTAGCACTGTCCTAGCATTTTGTTGAGGTCGTCCAGCAATACCTACCGCCAAGATCACTAGGTATATCATCGGCCAATTAATGGTGTGTTAGGTATTCACCATTGATGTTGATGCCACGACCTTTCCACTCCATTAACTTGAACACATCTTCCAATGCAATGATGTCATTCCATTGCCTGGACACCTTTCTGCAGTTGAATGGGGTTCGTGTTTTTGTCGTGCACTAAGGAGTGACATGGTGGCGGTTTCGTAAATACACTTCAACACATCCATCCATCCATCAGCCTATTTGGGTCCACTGCTGGACATAGGCCTCTCTCAATCGTCGCCACTTCTCCCGATCCTGCGCTCTGTGAATCCAATGGTTTCCCACTGTCTTCTTAAGGTCGTCAGTCAACCTCGTCGGAGGTCGGCCAATACTCCTTTTTCCGGGACGCGGTCTCCACTCGAGGACTCGTACCCAACGGTCATGAGTCCGTCCAGCGCCGTGGCCTGTTCATTGCCACTCCAGTTCGCTGATTCTTCTGGGTGGTGCTGCAAGCTTGTTCGATATCTTACATAAAAAGTCTCGAAATTTGAAAAAACTCGAAAACGATCCAAAGTTTTTCTTGGTACTATGTCTGGTCTGTAGTGTTGGACTGCTACAAACCGATGCTGAATAGCCTGCTGTTCATGAGGTGGAAGAGTGCGCAGAGGAGCATGGCGGCGTGACGAGAGCGGCCCCACATCATCCAGCCGGCCACCGTCAGGTCGAACGCGAACACGAACCAGTGCACCACCAGGTAGTCTGTTTGGGGTACTGTCAGGAATAGCCTATTAAACAAAGGAAGAAATGTATACGCGTAGAGTAGTAGGTAGCTAAATATTAAATTATGTATGTATATTAGGATTCTTAATTGAATTTCACTCATTGGCACTCAACCTTATAAAAGTTTTATTAACCAAAACGCAAAATAATAGAAGTCATTTTTCAAACAAACATAAAATCGGTTCATTCGTTTGGTAAGATAATATGCTGCCATACGAGTAGACATACTCGTACATCTCGCCGCTCGAAATTTTAGCTCTGAACGAAATTCGCATGGGGTGCGGGGGTGCAGTGCGGGGGACATAATACGGCTGGACCAATCAGCGCTTACCACCTGCCTCGCATCAGAGGCTAATTTTCAAAATCTAGGCTTAGATAAGGAATTGTTGAGAATTATTTTATTTTATTTTAACAGTATTTTATAATTTTAAGAAAACCAATCAAAAAATTCGTAGTATGTTTAATTGTGTGGTTTGGCTTTTGGTTAAATTTGCAATGCAAATGATTGCGACTATTGTTCGAGCGCATAACATTGGATAACAAATTG
This sequence comes from Carterocephalus palaemon, assembly GCA_944567765.1. Classification (NCBI taxonomy): domain Eukaryota; kingdom Metazoa; phylum Arthropoda; class Insecta; order Lepidoptera; family Hesperiidae; genus Carterocephalus; species Carterocephalus palaemon. The sequence continues at coordinate 1,920,143 of OX155643.1, read as the reverse complement.
GAAACGAACTCCAGAAGTTAATTTTTGACTTTGCGCATTCAAGATCAAAGATAAATTTTCATGCCAGCGACAGTCGACACATACAACCGTGTAAATTATATCATAACACACCTCTTTTTTCGGAGTTGAAATGAACTTACTTGAAAGGGCTGAACACCCAGTGCTCACTGAGGTTCTGGACGGAGTACCCCGAGAGCCACTCAGCGGTGCCCTTCTTCACGCCTGCCATGAAGTACAGAATGAAGAACTGGTACTTCAGGACAAAGTAATTCCAGTAGGGCACTGTTTCCTTCCGCATGGACGGGTTTTTGATCGCATCGATCGACCTGTAAGTCACATTTTGGTCACAAACGCTAATCCATGAGGCGTTTTGTAGAGGCTTCGACTTCGCAGCCAAGCGAGCTTCCTTGATAAAAGCCTTATTTTACTTAACATACTTATATTACATAACAACGTAACAAACAATCTTTTACTCGGGCACTGAAGCTGAAACTGAAGTTGTGGCTTATCGAGTAGACGTTTTTGTGCTAAATTCAAAGTAGATGGGAAAAACTGTATTAACTTGCGTTAAAACTCAATTTATTGCTGAAATAATGTTTTTATTTTCGAAATATTGGATGTATACCTACATTATAAATAAAAAATAAACATTACCTACATTCAATACGGCAAATTCAAACTCAGGCATCATGCCTTTTGTCGATTTATGCCGCATCCGTTCATACGCGTCAATTTATGTAAAATTTTATATAGGTAGTATGTTGTATGTTAAATTTTGCTTCCTAAGACTTTAAAAATGTATTTTGTTATTTATGAACACTGATTTAAATGTATATTATTATATGACATTGTGGTTGATCGAATTACCGATTTCATATGGACTGCACTGAAAATCAGCGCTGTTGGTTCGGTACCGCTCCAACAGCTTAATGCTAAGTGCAGACCATTTGTAGTGTAGGTAACACTGCAACATATACACATATCTAAGCATAGTATAAATGTATTGTGTACTTACTTATAAGTGTCTATTGTTTGTTTGTATAATATTTGTGTATGTTGTAGTGTGATTTCTGCAATAAACGTCATTCTTCTTCTTCTTCTTGATGATATCTCACCAGTAACAATGCGCGTCGGTGGTCGCCAGCAGCAGGGCAACGAGCCCGAAGAGGTAGCTGTGGTTGTTCCAGTAGCTCTTCTCCACCAGCAGCAGGTACCAGTAGCTCAGGACGAACGCGGCGGCGCTGGCGCGGTACCGGTAGCCCAGGGTCATGCCTAGCGCCCCTGGGAATTGCCGCGGTTAATAAAAAATAATAAATAAATAAATATCTTGGACATTCTCACACACGGCCATCTGACCCCAAAGTAGGCGCGAGCCTGTGATATGGGTGTCAGAGACTGATATACATACATAGATATTTTAAATACATACTTAAATAGATAATATTAACATCCAGACACAGAACAAATACAAGCGTTCGTCACACAAATACTAGTCCTGAGTGGGATTCGAACCCACGACCCCTGGCGCAACAGACCGGGTCACTCACTACCGATTGCGCCAACGGGCCTGTCAAAATGGTTAATGGTTAACAGTAAGTGATTGAATTTGTGTTCATCATCATTCATCCATATGCATGAATGCATGTCTCCTGTATGTAGGCGAGAAGATACATCGCTGCGACCCATAGACGTCCCACTGCTGGGCACGAGTCTCCCCCACAGACACTGCTGCGGGAGGTCTAGAGCATACTCCACCACGCTGCTCCAATGCGGATTGGTGGAGGGGTTACTGGCCAACCCAGTGTCGAATGTTCTTAAGCCACACACACCAACACGTGTTTCACCCCAAAACAGGCATCCTCATCGTGAATTCTACTTACCCTGACGATGCCTGTTTTGGGGCGAAACACGTGTTGGTGTATGTATTCACTAGTGGACGCCCGCAGCTTCGCTCGCGTAGAATTAGACCCATTAACGACGTCTGCCCGCGTTCGGGTTGCCCACTTGACTTCAAAAACGGCATAGTTTCATTAGTAGGTATGAAACTATGCCGTTTTGCACTTTGCACCCCCGTTTTAACCCCTTAGGGGGTGAATTTTCAAAAATCCTTTCTTAGTGCTCCCCTACGTTATAAAAGGTAACCCTGTGCAAAATTTCAAGTTTCTAACCCTTATAGTTTAGGCCCTGCGTTGATATGTCAGTCAGTCAGTCAGTCAGTCACCTTCTCCTTTTATATATATAGATTAGTCGCTTTACAGTCTTACCAAGCCAAAGTGCAGCATACACCAGCGCCATGTAGGGCAGGGGCGCGGCCCGCACGAGCGGCAGCAGCGGGAAGTGGCACGTGGCGGGCCCCCAGCGCTCCGCCAGGGCTGCGCCCCCGCGCTCCTCGGGGATGTCGCAAAGCATGGACAACCCTGGCGTGTAACATAGTTAGTTGTACGAAAATTATGAACTTAGGGGAAAAGAGAGGTTCCATGCTTTTACCAATGTATTTATTTCTGTATATACCTAATCTCGTAATCCATACTTCCATACTTCTATACCAATATTATAAACGGGAAAGTAACTCTGTCTATCTGTCTGTCTGTCTGTCTCGCTTTCACGCCAAAACTACTGAACCGATTTAAATGAAATTTGGTACACAGATAGTCTAGACCCTGAGAAAGGACATAGGCTACTTTTTAATTTGAAAAAGTGTTTTAAAGGGTTGAAAGTTGGGAGATGAAAGGTTGTATGAAAGTATTGTCATTTTCAGAACTAGAAGCATAAAATAAATAAAATTTAAATAAATATGGCATTCAAAGTTTGTAAAAATGTTACTTAAGGGTGTAAAATAAACAGGGGATAACACATTTATCGGATTCATTATAAATTTGTGGAGCTAAAGTTAACGCATTAAGAAGAATCTATTATTATGTCTATTTCCACGCGAGCGAAGCTGCGGGCGTCCACTAGTTATCTAATAAGTATGTTATGTAACTATTATATAAAAGCCTTACCGAATAAAATCCTCGTGACACTCAAACTAGAGGAGTCTTTTGGTGCGAATAAATAACGCTCAATATTTTCCAGCGAGACATCCTGGACGCGGAAACCGAACTGCTGAAAGAATTTTTCAGCAAACGCCACGTTTATCGCCTGTAATTTGTTTTTGATGGTACCTGGATAAATAATTATTCTATTTTAATATATCTAATAATATACCTACATATATTATAGTGGTAATGGTAGTGGTAATACTGGACAGAAATACTCAGTTCGAAATCCCATTAGAACTGGCACCGACCAATGCAACAATACTGTCAATGGTTCTTCGTGACACTGGTATTTCTAGAGTGGGATGCTACAAGCAACATATTCCGACTACTTATTGATAATATTATTTACCTGTCGTAGTACGCCAGCATATATTCAAACCTTGCTTTCGCATTAAAATTGACATAATTAATGTTTAAATTAAAGTCACCACATAACCATTGGAATATTTAACACATACTTAATCTATAGGTAATATTGAAATGTATCTATCATATTTAATGAATCATAATGAATATACACGTGTAATGAGTTATAATGAATTGTCATTCGGTATGGTAGGTACTCGTTTGGTGTCCCAAATAAGTGTAAAATAGATAAAATATGTACTAATAAATATTTATTTATTTATCTTTATTGATCCACCTACAAGGTACAAATGGCGATCTTTTCAGAATTCGATAGTAAGATATAAAAAGGAAGACGAAAAAAACCAATTGAAAGAAAAACAAGATCATACTTACATAATTTTACCTTTGTCATTGCGTTAATTTGACCGCGTTGCCCCTCTGAGCTCTCGACTGAGACTAACGAGGGCTTCTGAAGGAGGTGAGCAGGTAAACATGGTAAACAGTCCCGAAGGAAAGCTTCACGTCTTCTTAATTATGGCTGAACTCGACTTGTGACATGTGCAGTCGAGCGACAAACAGGTCGCATGTGTTTCCATAATCGGGTGAATAATTAAAATTCAGTATCAATCATGTGTGCCATCAGTTCAGTGAATTTAGTCCCACGTAAGCGTCTAACAAGGCCTCACAACAAGCGACCAAGCGAACAACCAAGCACCACCCCCTTACAAATCTCGGTCGTTCTTACTTACCATAATAAATAGCTAAATTACAGTCCAACGTAGAAATATGTTCAACACCACTAGAAAAAAAAATCAATTTCAACCAAATTGTTAAATTATTTCCAATTAAAAATTGTTTAAGTTCAACCAGTAGTTAAATAACAACCTATACTTATTTTTTACTTTTTAAGTCTTAGGTATGTATTTCTTAAGTTAATGTATTATGATCATGTGTTGCATTGCAATTAAGAGTATGTTATCTAGTCGACTTGAAACAAAACAGAAATTAACAGATATATACATACATACATAATATGTTCTCCATGTAAGTTTTGCTTCCTTATACGTAAGTGATATTTTCACTGAAGTAGGTACATGTAATTAATTCGTAAAATAATTTGTGAAATGTTGTTAGTTATGGAGTAAAATTTGCTAATGAGGTAGACATCTACCTCATTAGCAAATTTTACTCCATAGGATAACTAAGCAGTCCCACTTTACGAGTCTTGTACAAATTCTGTCACTGTTTATAACAAAAAAAAGAACTTGGGTGAAGAAGGATTACAAATGGCTCACAATTCTAAATAAACAGATAGCAAAGCAAATTAAACAACGTGTTTTATCAATGATTAGAACGTGTTTTGTTCATAAACTATTTCTACGTTGGGTTGTTTATGTGTTTTGGGAATAAAATGCGCAGGCGCAGGTGAGGCTGGCCATAACGAAAACAAGTTGGACGAGACGAGCTACGCCGAGTTACGGTGAGTAACTGCCGGCATTATCAACCGGAACTAGATAAAACATTACAATACGGCTGTATTTCCTTGAAGGGTAGTATATACCTACTAGGTACACATCAGTCTGTGTACCTAGTAGGTACTGATGTCCTCTTCACCATGTCCGGTGACAGCGCTAAGTCCTGTATTCCTTCCGTGTGCCCTCGGATGGCTAGCGAAGCCAAACTGAAAATTTGATCGCACAAAGTGCACAGCAGTTGTCCATTATTTATTTATTTATTATCTATCCTCATATAGGTATACATCATTCAAAAACATGCGATATACTGAAATCAGTCTGTCATCATCACGACCCTTTCTTTGTCCCACTGTTGGGCACGGGTCTCCTCTCAGAATGGGAGGGATTAGGCCTTAGTCCACCACGCTGGCCAAGTACGGATTGGCAGACTTCATATGCCTTCGAGAATATTATGAAGAACTCTCAGGCATGCAGGTTTCTGCACGATGTGTCCTTCACTGTTATAGCAAGTGTCATTTAATTTCTTAAATCGCATTTTCAGTACCTGATTTATTACAATCGTTGTTGCTTAACTCTGTCGATATTATTGAATCGACGAGAGCCACTGAGCTATGGACGCTACAACATAATTATTTTCAGCAATATCGTGTACATACTGAATGTATTTACTTGACATTACATTTTCTTTACAGTGATTGGGAGATAAAATAAAACGTCAAACTGTGCTGAAATAGTTTATTCTCGAATACTCTATATTCCAAACATGATCCGCTACGCATAATAAACATTTATTATTGTCAATCGTTATAAGACCGTCCAACACACCTAATAATATCAACTACTAGATTATAATTTGACGAAGATCGCTAAAATCTCATACATTTTTTTGCAAGTTAAATTCATATGAAGAGATTGGAATAACAGCTTACTTTAACTTTGTTTTCAGCAAATTTTTGACTAGACTAACATAATTTAACAAATCATAATTAATAACAAAAGTTTAAATTAATAATAGGTATTTATTTATTGAAAATAAATTAAAACATTGGTTTATGTTTTTACAAGTAACTAAATTGACAAGAACATAATTTAATATCAGGATCACAATCGGGATACATTGGTTTGGTTCCAGGGATACTAATTGATCAAAGTTATAGACTATTCAAAGCCCGATCGGATGAGCTTTAAGTGTTCCAAATATTGCAAATCGAATATGGAGAAATCTTTCCATATAAACTGAATTATATTCATTTGATTTTAGAAAATCTGTTTTAGTTAAAAATAAATGTTAATGTTAATTTTTGTATCACAACTTACATGTGGCTTTGGCCATATTAAGATGAAGACAATTTAAAAAAAAATTAAATAAACAGCACATAAAAATAATCCTTAGTAGTAGGTATGTAGGTATATTTTTTCATCAATATTTTGTTATTACACAATTCAACATTGAGCACGTAAAATACTAGGAATCACTTAAAACAGTATTAAGAAAAGAAAGAAAGAAAAAAAAATAATTTCTTTCTTTCTTTCATTCTTTCTTCTAAAACAGTATTTACATACATCTCTGTAAATACAATAACATAAGATCATTTAATTACAACGTAATTATAATTCATGACTTTGATAACATGAGTTTACTCAGGTCTACTATCACGATAGTTAATAAATTAAAATTACATGGTGCCAAATAAATTTACATAATTATAATAATCACAAAGTTTCCGACGAGACCATGAATCCGATTGAAGTGAACACTACAATAGATAATAATATGTAATGTACCATGTACCAGTCTGAATGCTATAAGCAGATCTAATTCGAAGGAAAAATAAACAATATACAATAGGAACTTATCTCGGATATTAACAACATAATTACTATCTAATTAGTATTTTTATACTCATTTATGATCGTTTTTTGTATTGAACTAAAATAAGTTAGGTTTAAGGGTTTCGTAAATGAAACTTATGTAAGAACTGAACTGCAAAATTTATCTTTACATGTTCAATTAACAATATGCACGAAAAATAAAATTAGGTGACGTATTATGTGCACGAGGGTACTACTATAAAAAACTTTAAATACTGAAGTTCCTCTCTTTCAAAGCCTTAATTTTAAGGCTTAATAAGGAATTGAAATAGATATCAAAAACAAGACCAAGAAATAGCCTGAAAACTAATAAAATATATTATAAAATATATTAATTTGGTGAACATTTGCCGCAAATAATATAAAATTTAATAATAGATTTTTTAAAATTTATCTAAACTATTAAACTTTACATTGATCGAAAATTATGTATTTCATATATGTATTTATGATGATTATAAAAATACAGGGTTTTATTCTCAGGAATCAAAAATTTGTACAACTTTATTGCGTAGTTTAGAAAACGTTTGAATAAAATAAAATACATAAGTGCGTCTTAACGATCAAAAACTTATAACCGTCAAGATCAAAAGCAACAACGAAAACAAAAATGTTCCAAAAACCTTGTACATACCTAACAATCTCAAAGATCTTCATAGCACGCGATACAATTCTACAAAACGGAATGTCGTTACAAAATAACTGGATACAAACGTGTAAGCACCGTAATACAAAGAGGTACGGTTCAAAATACAATAATATATGTAATAATAAATACATAAATAGTACAACTAATAACGCAGTAATTATATAAGACTTCACAATCGTTTGATAAATCGTTCGCTTAAATCTAAAGTAAGCCAGTAAACTACAAAATAAATTTGATTTTAATTTAAGATATTAAACACTAATCTCTATTGAAATCTACGTATATATTTGTACGTACTCGTAGCACGATATAAATAGTGGAGAAAATCTAATCTAATACATATGTTTTCGAATACTCAATATCGATGACGAAAACTTAATTTCCTACAATATGGGGAAATCATTAACATATCAACACTAAAAAATTCAGAATTTAAATTACAAATATTCAACCATCCGAATCAGAGATTCGTAGATAATTGTATTAATGAAGTAAATGTCTTCATTAATATGCAATTTACGGGGATAATGAATCATTATGCTTAGAAATAAGGACGTCAGACATAGTAACTTTAGATCGATGTGGCTAATTTTGTTTTGACAAACTATGGCAACAACTACGGCGTTATATCAATAATACCTAATGCATTTAATTAACATAAATATGCACTTTACAATAATAAGGATAGCAATATGTTTTTATATAAATAATTCCTGGTTATATATCCTTATATATGACAAACACCTCATTTTATAAATGTCTAATTTTGTAAACAATTCTCATACTATTTTGTATTTAAATTCTTACATATTAGTTAAAAAAAATAGTAAACAGAAATTTGTTTTGGCCAACGGTTTTGGCATTACTTTTTTAACATTGTAAATCACAAACATTATTAAATGTGTGAAATATATAAAATATTGAAAGACACGCCAATAACAGGACTATGGATCAACTGATGAAGTGTTAAAAAAAGTTAGATATGTTATATACGCCAATTGCTTAGTTGGCGTCAGTACGTGACGCATTCCATCTGATTCTAATGACAAGGAAAACCGCTTTTCGCGAACAATGAATACTATGGTCACATATCTACCTTAATTTTACTTGATAAATAAATGTATGATATAACCACCGGCGTATAAGTCTAACAAGTCTAACAATTTCAATCAATGAACAGTTATAGAGGGCGGCGCGTAACCATGGCAACGAGGCGAGCGTCACCCACCTCGCTTGTACAATCGCGCACGAAAATAGCTTGCTCATTTTCAATGCCAAGATCATGTCTCGCTGGCATTCACTCGGCACTTTTGACAACAACTGTACCTGGTCGTCTGGAAGAGATCGCTGTAAGCGATACGACCGCCAATTGTTTTTTATTCTTTACCCATGTATGTCTTTATTTTTGGTGTACAATAAGTCACCCACCTCGCTAGTACAATCGCGCGCGAAAATAGCTTGCTCATTTTCAATGCCAAGCTCATGTCTCGCTGGCATTCACTCGGCACTTTTGACAACAACTGTACCTGGTTGTCTGGAAGAGATCGCTCTAAGCGATACGACCGCCAATTGTTTCACCTTATGTTTTGTATTCCTTACCCATGTATGTCTTTATATTTGGTGTACAATAAGTCACCCACCTCGCTAGTACAATCGCGCGCGATAATAGCTTGCTCATTTTTATTGCCAAGATCATGTCTCGCTGGCATTCACTCGGCACTTTTGAAAACAACTGTACCTGGTAAATGTTTTTTATTCCTTTACCTTTTTTTTGGTGTACAATAAAGTATTTTTTGTATTTGTATTCTATTGTATTGTACCCAGCCAGTTCAGGGGGTCTAGACAAGTGGCAAAAACGCTAGTAGAATAGATTAACAAATGTATGGGATTGACATTCGCTATCGACTAATTAGTCGTAAGCGAATGTCAATCCCATACATTTGTTAATCTATTCTATTTCTATTCTACTAGCGTTTTGCCACTTGTCTAGGCCCCCTGATCAACTTACACGCCGCGCAGTGGTGATTCAGTGCGAGTAGTCCACGCCCCCGGGGCCGGGCAGCGAGGACTTGCCGGAGAGGTAAGTCACCCACCTCGCTAGTACAATCGCGCGCGAAAATAGCTTGCTCATTATCAATGCCAAGATCATGTCTCGCTGGCATTCACTCGGCACTTTTGAAAACAACTGTACCTGGTTTTTTATTCCTTTACCATTTTTTGGTGTACAATAAAGTATTGTTTGTATTTGTATTGTATTTATTCCATTACCGTTTTTTGGTGTATATTGAAGTATTTTTGTATTTCTATTGTATTGTACCTGCGCAGACAGTAGTCAGTTCTGATCAGCTTATACGCCGCTCAGTGGTGATTCAGTGCGAGTAGACCACGCCCCCGGGGCCGGGCAGCGACGACTTCCCGGAGAGGTGCACGTCCACCGCGCGCGCCGCCTGCCGCCCCTCCGCGATCGCCCACACCACCAGCGACTGCCCGCGACGGCAGTCTGACCATACCATTACACAGTTGTAGTAAAAAAAAAATATTTTCTTAAATATCTTGGACACTCTCACACACGGCCCAAAGTAGGCGCGAGCCTGTAATATGGGTGTCAGAGACTGATATACATACATAGATAAATAGTTTAAATACATACTTAAATAGATTATATTAACATCCAGACACAGAACAAACACAAGTGTTCTTCACATGAATATTTGTCCTGAGTGGGATTCGAACCCACGACCCCGGGCGCAACAGACAGTGTCACTACCGATTGCGCCAACAGTCCAGTTACACTTCTTTAGAGGCTAGAGGATCTTAGTCCTCAAGGGTAGCAAAGCATCTGTGACGGTCTTGGAACGAGACTTAATAACTGGACAATTACTAATGACGACGTCAAGTCAGAGTACAAATATTTATGTGCAAAATAGATATATGCACCAGCGGGGATTCGAACCAGAGACCCGCGGTGAGGCTCACCACCATGCATATTTGTTCTATTGAAATAAACCATTTATTTTCCATATAAGAGGACACGTAATGCCTTTAGTACCGGATGTATCCAACTGGGTAACGATCGTAATATATATGTATCTAAAGATCTTCCGGTAGCTTGAATATAGCAATGGGTTGACCACTAACCCCTCCATGAATCGGCATTGGAGCAGCGTGGTAGAGTATGCTCTAGAGCTCCGTCAACCGTTCCTTTAAACACCCCTGCCAACTATATGGAAAAAACATATAACTCAAATTTCAATATACAACTAGCGCCAACTCTAAATGAGGTAATTATTTTGTTAATAAAGAAATAAAATGAGGTAGGATCTAAATTTTTATAGATTTACCGTCGAATTTCGACGACTGGTCTAAATTAAAATGCTTATAATAAAAGTTCGTACCTCCGGCAGCGAACACATTGCTGAGCGGCGTTTTGTATATATCTTGTTTGTCTGTCTCGACGTTGCTGCGCGCGTCCAGCGGTAGGTCTGCACATACAATATTTATACTAATTACAAAATACAAAAATCTTTATTTTCTTAATGTAAAATACATTGTTTAGAGTTGGATCCCTATCCTCCATTTTAGCTTACACTGTGTTATGGAGGGATAGTGCCTTCCCCTACCTTTCCAGTATCAAAGGAAAACAAAAAAAAAATTAAATTAAATTAAATTAGTACTCCGCGAACATTGGTACGGTTTAATAAAGAAAGAAGTTAATGCAAGGATTACCAAACTGGGTGCCACGAAACCTAGGGGTTCCGTAGAATCATCAAGGTTCCGACAAAATTATTCCATATGAATCCGTTGTGAAACAAACTTTTCAGGTTACGTTTATACAATTGTCGGACATAATACTGAACATACAAACTTTAAGTTAAGAATAATGTGTTTTAGTTATATTATTACACATGTCTTAATAAAATGAATTATTAAAAATTAAAAAAAAAAAGCTTTTTATAACTTTTATTTTTATTTCGTGCATTGTCATCGGAACCAAATATGTGTGCCAAATTTCAGCTCGATAGCTTCAGTGGAAGTGGGTGAAATATTGATTGCAAGATTCCAGGACATACATACATACGAGTGAGGTTAAATAAAAGCTTTTAATTTGTAAAAATGTTCTTATATAAATTTCAATGTTGACTCTCACCCAACAACACTCAAATGGACTGTGATGGTTAGTCCAGTTAACTGAGGGTGTTATCAAGATCATCAGCTGCTCAGTTCGGTGGTAGGTAGTGTAGTACTCCGTGTCACCCTTGTCATAAAGGGTACGTTAATTGGCTCTTTACCACACAAGTGCGCCAGTAAACGTCCGTTCTCGCCCGTGGCTAATACGCACTGTTTACCCCACTCCCGTGTGCTCGAGACGACGTCATGTTTAACATCTATACTAATATTATAAAGAGGAAAGATTTGATTGTTTGTTTGTTTGTTTGCATCGAATAGGCTTCAAAACTACTGAACCGATTTGAAAAATTCTTTCACTGTTGGAAAGCTACACTATACCCGGGTGATATAGGCTAAATTTTATTTTGGAAAAAAATAGGGTTCCGTAAGATATTTGGGTTTTTCGGACACAAGGTGTAAAAAATCAACCAGAAAAGTTACTTATTTTGCGTACGCTGCCTAAACTATAAAAGATAGAACCATAAAATGTTCTAATTAATTGTAGATCTTATAAATATCTATAAAAATGTCCGCGACACACTATACCTATCTATGTCGAGTGAGGCACAACAACCATTTTTTTATCTTGAATTTTTTTTGGACTACACTTACAGTTTATGTAGATAATATTTGGTCTTTGAATGATTAAAATTGGTCGTTTGGTTTTGAAGTGTCTGTCTGTCTGTCTGTCTGTCTGTCTGTCTGTCTGTTTCGCTTTCACGCCAAAACTACTGAACCGATTTAAATGAAATTTGGTACACAGTCTGGTGCCTGACAAAGGACATAGACACTTTTTAATTGGAAAAAAGTGTTGTAATGGGTTGAAAAGGGAGATGAAAGGTTGTATGAAAGTATTGTCATTTTCAGAACTAGAAGCATAAAACTTAAATTTTAGGCTGTTGATAAGGTATAAGCGGTGACAGCCCAGCGGCTATCGAACTCGCCTCTCACTCGAGCGGTCCGGGTTCAAACCCCAGTGGCACGCACCAATGACTTTTCTAAGTTATGTGCGTTTTAAGAAATTAAATGTCACTTGCTATAACGGTGAAGGACACATCGTGAGGAAACCTGCATGCCTGAGAGTTCATCATAACGTTCTCGAAGGTATGTGAAGTCTGCCAATCCGCACTTGGCCAGCGCGGTGGACTAAGGCCTAATCCCTCCCATTCTGAGAGGAGACCCGTGCCCAACAGTGGGACGTCTATGGGTCGCAGCGATAAGGTATAATCCTTACTAATCCTATCCTACTAATATTATAAAGGGGAAAGTTTGTAAGTATGTATGTATGGATGGATGTGTGTTACTTTTTCACGTAAAAAGTACTGAATGGATTAAAATGAAACTTTACAATAATATAGCTTATACATCAGAATAACACACAGGCTAATAAAGATATTGTGTGAATTGTCCAAAATATGACGATAAGTGTCAAGTAGGTAAGTATGAAAAAATCTACCATCTGCGAGTTATTCTGGCGTGCGCTGCCAAAACTACTGGACCGATTTCAAAAATTCTTTCACCATTAGAAAGCTGCATCTTGAGTGACATAGGCTATATAATATTACTAGGCGTAAACGAAACTATTGCTATAATCTATATATGTAAAATAAAGTCGTGTTAAATTTTTATTTTTACAAATACTATATAATACTATTTAATTTTACAAATAGGGTTTATGTGTGTGTATTATAATTTTGATTTTTATATAAAATACCCGTGCGAAGCCGGGGCGGACCACTAGTATTATATATAGTTAGTGTTCTTTCAAGCTAGCTCAGCCCTCACGTACGGTTTGTGGTCCGCTTGGCGCGTGTTATGTACAACCGCGCCGACAATGGGTCGCATCCTCATCTAAGGGGGATAGCGCCGCTACATGCACGCCCCCCTGAAGGCCGACCGCTCCCTAGAGAGCTGTTGGACCTTCTTCCCCCGACCATCAGGGGGGAAACAGCGACTAACGGCCGCAGATCCGCGCGCGCGGTACGCGTGCGCGATGACACACCGTCTCCCACGCCCAACAGCGGGGATGTCACCGACGGGGTTCACCCCTGGAGCAATTGCCCGGATAGAAGGACCATCCTTACATCCGAATTCCCTCACGCAGGAGCGCCCGCAGCGCCGCGGAAGAGGAGGAAAGGTTTCGTTCCCTCACGTACCGAGCTGGTTGGCGACGTAGCGCTCGGGCCCCAGGAAGCCCATCGCGAGCAGCACCAGGTCCGCGGGGTACACCCGGGCGGTGCCGGCCACCTCGCCCATCTAACGTACCGAGCTGGTTGGCGACGTAGCGCTCGGGCCCCAGGAAGCCCATCGCCAGCAGCACCAGGTCCGCGGGGTACACCCGGGCGGTGCCGGCCACCTCGCCCATCTAACGTACCGAGCTGGTTGGCGACGTAGCGCTCGGGCCCCAGGAAGCCCATCGCCAGCAGCACCAGGTCCGCGGGGTACACCCGGGCGGTGCCGGCCACCTCGCCCATCTAACGTACCGAGCTGGTTGGCGACGTAGCGCTCGGGCCCCAGGAAGCCCATCGCGAGCAGCACCAGGTCCGCGGGGTACACCCGGGCGGTGCCGGCCACCTCGCCCATCTAACGTACCGAGCTGGTTGGCGACGTAGCGCTCGGGCCCCAGGAAGCCCATCGCCAGCAGCACCAGGTCCGCGGGGTACACCCGGGCGGTGCCGGCCACCTCGCCCATCTAACGTACCGAGCTGGTTGGCGACGTAGCGCTCGGGCCCCAGGAAGCCCATCGCGAGCAGCACCAGGTCCGCGGGGTACACCCGGGCGGTGCCGGCCACCTCGCCCATCTCCCAGCGCCCGCCCGCGCCGCGCGTCCACTCCACCTCCACCGCGGACACGCCGCACACGTTGCCCTCGCCTGCCAACAGATAGTGATGAAATATGAAAATACATTCCCAGATCCTCGCTCTACGCATCACATACTTGGCTGTATGTCTCGATGCCTTGACCATATAAACAAACATTTCAAATGTAGATCTCGATTATTTTATTTTACCTAAATATAAAAAATATAGTCAACAGTTACACGCACTCACGCACGCGTGCACTCACTACGCTCGCACGTACGTACACACGTTGAGTATCCAAGCTGATAAGGCTACACGCACACACGCACGCACGTGTGCACTAACTATGCTCGCACGTACGTACGTACGTACACGTAATCACGCACGCTCGTGGTCAGATGGCCGTGTGTGGATGTCCATGACATTTATTGACATGGGCACGGGTCTTTTAAATGAGAAGGAATGTAGCAAACTCGTCAACGGTGCTCCATTGCAGATTGGCGGAAGGGCTACCGACCAATCAAATTTTCGAAAGTTTTTAGACCACCCAAACGCTTCCGACATAGCTTAACGCCTGTTATCTTACGAAAACAACTAGAACCAACGCCATAACATACTGTCTCATGCAGGGAAGCACTCTAGAAATTTGCCATTTGAGGTCGACCCACTCAAGACCTTCAGACACCGGGGTGGCACACTATAGATCGGTTGATTTATAAAGCCGCGTGACGACGAGCGCTTATTATTTACGATAGCAATATTACATGTAAATCGATTTCCGTTTAATAAACGTACCGTCATCTATAAACTCCTTGGTGAGCGTGGAGAACTTCCTCGGGTCATTGCCGAACTTCACTTTCACCTCTTCGTGTCCGTAGTCCACCCTGCAAATATTAAAGATCCATAATGATAATGATAATATTTATTTGCAAAAATGTATTTACATGTTTAGGATGGTCAGTTACTATCTACACTTCTTCTTTAATATTAGGTACTTAATTTTTTTTGACAAGACCTACATAAATAATCAAAACGTCTCTGTAATTAAACCTTTTGTCGACCTCACATGAGTTTATGCGACACTTTTTATGTTTAAATTTACTTGTGTATCTATTTTTAAGTAATAAATAAATAAATAATAAATAAGATATTACACATTTATGGGAATTAAACGATTCACTAACAAGAAAAGGTGTAAACAACAAATCCTTTCGAAAATGTCAGCCTGTGATTAAGCTTGGTTGAACCATTTAATATCAGTATTAGATTCATCACATCATCATCACAACCCTTTCTTTGTCCCACTGTTGGGCTTGGGTCTCCTTTCAGAATGGGAGGGGTTAGGCCTTAGTCCACCACGCTGCTCCAATGCGGATTGGTGGAGGGGTTAGTGGCCAACCCAGTGTCGAATGTTCTCAAGCCACCCGAAGGTCTTCGACAAGGCTTAACGACTGTTTCCAGCATTGAAAACAACCGGGACCGACGGCTTTACGTGCCCTCCGAAGCACGGTAGCGTCCATGAAATGTTGCCACTAGCGGTCACCCATCCACAAACCGACCCCGACCGTCGTTGCTTAGCTCTTTTGATCACGTTGAATCGACGAGAGCCATTGGGCTATGGACGCTACTACTACTACTACTACTAGTATTATAATTACGGAGTGTTAAAACATACCTACCGAGGTGGACTGACGACCTGAAGAAGACAGCGGGAAACCGTTGGATTCAGAGGGCGCAGGATCGGGAGGAGTGGCGACGATTGAGGGAGGCCTACGTCCAGCAGTGGACCCAGAAAGGCTGATGGATGGATGGATGGATGGATGGAAAACATACCTGAAGACCCTGGGCCACTGCGGCCAGGGGTTGTCGCTGCCGCGCACGCACTTGGGCTCAGGCAGGATCTCGAACGTCGTGATGGACTTCGCACCCTGTCGCAGCGACGTTGCTATGCAGTCACACCTGTTGGACGATACGAATTTGCATTACTACCCTTGGGAGCAAGATCATCGTGTTACTCAAGTGTTCAGTCACTTTGTCATTTCTTAACATTCTTATG
Organism: Carterocephalus palaemon; assembly: GCA_944567765.1. Classification (NCBI taxonomy): domain Eukaryota; kingdom Metazoa; phylum Arthropoda; class Insecta; order Lepidoptera; family Hesperiidae; genus Carterocephalus; species Carterocephalus palaemon. The sequence goes on along the minus strand of OX155643.1, from coordinate 1,903,734 downwards.
TACTTTCGGCGTGTGTAACTGTACAATGCCAATAATGTCACGCGATAAAATTTCTATTACGTTGAATAGGAAAAAATATTGCTGTCACTTTGTGCCCAAACTATGTAGGACTGCTGTTTTTGTGCTAAATATATTTTAGTGCAAAATTAGTTGGTTTTAATCTGTATTATACTGTACTTTAATATTTAATTTTCAACTTTGTATTTACTATGTTTCAAGTTTCGTTTTTATATGTGCTACTGTAATTTGGACAACCCACTAACCCATGGCCCTATCAACCTTTCGGTTATACGGGCAGAGACGTGGGAGAGCACACGGTGAACAGCTTTGGGCTGCGAATTCTCTCTACAAATTGCTCATGTCTCTATTAGTCCAGGTGTAATTTGGACAGATAAATCCATATCCATACTTCCATACTCATATATTATAAATGCGAAAGTAACTCTGTCTGTCTGTCTCGCTTTCACGCCAAAACTATTGAACTGATTTAAATGAAATTTGGTACACAGGTAGTCTAGCTAGAGCCTGAGGAAGTAAATAAGCTTTTTAATTGGAAAAACTGTTGTAAAGGGTTGAAAATGGGGATGAAAGGTTGTATGAAAGTATTGTCATTTTCAGAACTAAAAGCATAAAATTTATATTTATATAAATAAATATGGCATACAAAGTTTGTAAAAATGTTACCCTTAAGGGTGTAAAATAAACATAGGGGTATGTCTAATTCCACGCAAGCGAAGCTGCGGGCGACCACTAGTAAATAAATAATCCATACTAATATTATAAATGTGAAAGTGTGTTTGTTTGTTTGTCCGGCTTTCACGTCGCAACGAAGCTATTATATGGTATGGTTTTTGTGTGTGGAGATAGTGAGGAGGGTGGAGAGTGACGTAGGCTACTTTTTACCGCGGTAAAACATCCCCATGGGAAGATATCGATGTTTTGTTATTTGCTAGATATTTAGTTCCGTATGTTGTTAATAGATGGCGTTAGTACAATTTAGTTGTAGTTAGTATAGTGGTTAAGTAGTTAGTATCTTTTAATCGTGGAACTGTCACTATTCATCCACCACAAATGTGTCATGTATGATAAACAACTCATTGTTAATTCCCTTTGACCGCGCGGGCGGAGCCGCGGGCAAAAGCTAGTTCAAGAATGTATCCAAGAGCGTTACCCGGTGTCCCCGCCGCCGATGACCAGCACGTGCTTGTCCTTGGCGGTCAGCTCGGGCGCGCCGCGCTGCGGCTGCGTGCCCGCCTGCCGCTTCTGCCACGTCTGCAGGAACTCCATCGCGAAGTGGATGCCGTTCAGCTGCCGGCCCTTCAGCGTATGGATAATTAAAGAATGTATCCAAGCGTTACCCGGTGTCCCCGCCGCCGATGACCAGCACGTGCTTGTCCTTGGCGGTCAGCTCGGGCGCGCCGCGCTGCGGCTGCGTGCCCGCCTGCCGCTTCTGCCACGTCTGCAGGAACTCCATCGCGAAGTGGATGCCGTTCAGCTGCCGGCCCTTCAGCGGCAGGTCGCGCGGCCACGTCGCGCCCATGCAGAGCACTAGGGCGTTGTACCTGGTCAACCAATGGGGGTTAATAAAGCAGTCCTCCACCAATCCGCATTGGAGCAGCCTCCACCAATCCCCGCATTGGAGCAGCGTGGTGGAGTATGCTCTAGACCTCCCGCAACTGCGTCTGTGGGGGAGACCCGTGCCCAGCAATGGGACGTCTATGGGTCGCGGCGAATAAAGCAGTGGACACAAGCAGCTTTGCTTGCGTGGAATTTGACATCAAAATGGTTTGAGCTAGGCGGACGCGTCTTGCGACTTTTTTATTTCATTTTTATTTATTTATTTAAAAACGAGTACAAATATTTCTTTAATATTTACAGGGTATCCAAAAAAACCATACACGGTTTGTCTTGGATCTCGAGTCACCGAATAGCATAATCTTTGCATTGGAGTAAGTGTATGATGTGCGCAGTTCGTGCGCGGTAATTGCGGTAGGCAGGCGAGTGACGTAGGCCTGTCATTGTCCACTCGATCACCAGGGGAGAAGAGAGAGATGCAAACACTGACTGGTTGGAGTGCTCGCTGGCACAGATGTCCTTGCCGACGGCGCGCCAATGACTCCTAGTGGAGAGAGAAAGAGAGAGAGAGAGAGAGAGAGAGAAAGAGTGGGAGGGAGAGAGAGAGAGAGAGGGAAAGAGAGGGAAGGGAGAGAGAGAAAGAGTGTGGGAGGGAGGGAGAGAAAGAAAGAGTGAGAGGGAGGGAGAGAAAGAGAGAGGGAGGGAGGGAAAGAGGGAGAGAGTAAGAGAGACAGATGGCAAGTGGATGACGAGTGACGTAGGCTTGTCATTGACCACTCAATCACCAGAGGAGAAGAGAGAGATGCAAACACTGACTCGTTGGCGAGCTCGCTGGCCGAGATGTCCTTGCCGACGTCGACGTTGCACTTGAAGGCGACGCCCTCGGCCTGCAGCAGGCGCAGGCGGCGCGCGACCACCTCCTTGCTGAGCTTCATGCTGGGGATGCCGTACTGCAGCAGCCCGCCGGCGCGGTCGTTGCGCTCGAACACCGTCACCAAGTAGCCCGCCTGACGACAGAGGTAATAATCGTTAGGGACTTGATATTTTATATTCAACTAGTGGACGCCCGCAGCTTCGCTCGCGTAGAATTAGACCCATTAACGACGTCTGCCCGCGTTCGGGTTGCCCACTTGACTTCAAAAACGGCAAAGTTTCATACTAACTTTGCACCCCCGATTTACCCCCGTAGGGGTGAATTATAAAAAATCTTTTCTTAGTGCTCCCCTACGTTATAAGAGGAACCCCTGTGCAAAATTTCAAGTTTCTAACTCTTATAGTTTAGGCCCTGCGTTGATATGTCAGTCAGTCAGTCAGTAAGTCAGTCAGTCAGCTTCTCCTTTTATATATATAGACATCTGCAATCAAAAATCATAATTTGTACAATAAAGACTATTCTATTATATCACAAATTTTTGAATTGTATATTTTTTTACCTTGTTCAGCTGATGTGCGCAAGCGAGTCCCGCCGGGCCGGAGCCAACAACCGCCACAGTCTTGCCGTTGCGGTGCTCTGGGACCTACACAAAACAACAAAAATTAGCTTCTGTTCCCATCATTGCACACTTAGAAACTAATAAAATGAGGCATTTTATCTTGAAGGTCCACAGATGCGCATTCCTAAAGAAGCTTCACAGTACTTAGGAAGCCGTAGCGTACTTCTTTTACGATCACACAGGAAGATCGGGAATGCTATAATAAAAAAATATCGCGGCATTTGCTTTGCTTAAAACTATACCACAGAATACATAAAGGTACTAACAAGTAAAGAAGATTCACTCCCCAAAATCAATCAAAGAAATATCTTCTCTCTTATCTCTCTTGCTACGTTAGAATAAAGTGCAGTTCAGATGGCACAGCGCTTAATAACTTACTGCTATATTCACCTACAAATGCGTCTCTTTCTATCGCGTATCGCTTACCTTTTCTGACGACTTCTAAAGGGCCCCACACATGGTACAATTGATCCGTACGATCCGTCGTTTCAGACCGATCGGAAAGACGAATTGATAGTATATGTCAAGATCGTTAACGATTTACTTAATTTTTTGCTTGTCGTTTTGTGACGATCGATCGTTCACGATTTCCGTCAGATCGATCGTACAGATCAATCGTATCGTATATGGGGCCCTTAAGGAATAACCGAGCCGGCTAGGCCACCGCATGTACTTGCGTTTTCGATACCTACACACGGAGTGAAACAGGCCAGGGGGGCTAGACAAGTGGCAAAACGCTAGTAGAATAGAAATAGAATAGAATAGCAAATGTATGGGTTTGACATTCGCTTACGACTAATTAGTCGATAGCGAATGTCAATCCATTCGATCGCGAATGTCAATCAAGCGTTTTTGCCACTTGTCTAGGCCCCTGACTGTACACAGAACAGTAGATGTTTTCGAGTCCCTTCCAGTCGTAGCGACGAACGTACCTCGGGCTGTATCCATCCGTTGGCGAAGGCGTGGTCGATGATGGCGCACTCGATGTTCTTGATGGTGACGGGCGGCTCCGAGATGCCCACCACGCACGCGCCCTCGCACGGAGCCGGGCACACGCGCCCCGTGAACTCTGGAACAAACATACACACATTTTTTTATAGACGCTACACACACACACACACGCGTTAGGTACTTAGTGTACTTTTTTTTTATGGATACAGGATAGCAAACGAGCTTGCAGCACCACCCATCCGCTGCCGCCCATGACAACTGTGACTGACTTTGAACAAGACTCAATTAGGGACTGGGATGGTTAGTTCAATTAGTTGAGAGTTATTTAGAACATTAGTTGGTCAGTTCCTTAGTAGGTATGAGGACTGGAGACTGTTAGTGATAGTTAGTCCTGTTAGTTGGTGTTAGTAATAGTCCAGTTAGTACTTGTTAGTAGGACCTCGTTCTAAGTCAGTCACAGATGTGTTGCAACCCTTGAGGACTAAGATGGTCGCCTCTAAAGAAGTGTAACCGGAAACCACACCTTTCCAACCGGACCACAATTGCTTTAAAACAATTATTACACGGCAGAAATGGTACTAGGTACCGTGGCGGGCGGTGGTACTGCCCCGGGCGAACTCTATATGGAACCAATTAGCTTTCATATAAAACCTATTTGGTTCCCTATAGGCTCTACCACCTGTAGCGCTTACGCGTTAGGTATTCGAAACTGTCTAGCGGGCCGCGCGCGCACAGATGTGCCGCGGTGCGAAGCTGCGGGCGTCCACTCGTCTATAATAATTCGTTAAATATTGTCGTGAAACTAAGCAAAAAGCGCGCAAAAAGTACTTTCAAAACGCATGATAGCAGCTATCCTCTCCAGCTTTCATTAACCGTTAGACTTTAGTGCCGCATGCTAAACACTTACCGGGGAAGTTGTTGGTCTGCAGCAGGTGGTCCAGGGCGGTCCGCCAGTCGTTGCGGAAGATCAGGTCGTTCCACTTGGGGATGAGGTTGGCCAGCGGGCAGCCGTGGCCGCTCTGGCAGAAGGGCACGCCGCACTCCATGCAGCGCGCGGCCTGCACGCGCAGCCCTCGACGAACCCCTGCGCTGTTGTAGATCTCGTCCCAGTCGCGGAGCCGCTTCTCCGCCGGACGGTACATTTGCGTCTCGCGCGGGTACTTTATGAAGCCTCTGTGGGAACAGCATGATGCTTTAACGAACCTGACTCCAGCATCAACGCAATGGGGACTATCGTTTCTTTGCTCACCAGTTGGCGCCACTGTTGACTAAGGTCAAGTTGTCAAAGGCAACTATAAATTCGGAGCCATAACAAAGTTTTAAATCTTGAATCACATTAAGTTTATTAATTATAAATAACTATCATCATATCGAGTAGCTATGCCGCAATGTTGTGCAGTACCGTTTTGTTCGGAAAAAAAGGAGGACACATGTTTCCAAAAGATAAAACTGTTCTAAAACAGTGGCTAGTAGCGATTCGCAGGAATAACTATACTCAACAAAATATTCTCGTGTTTGTAAAAAACAATTTAACCCCAGAGGATTTATGTGTTACCCAAAGAATGAAACACAGAAAATCATACATTTATATATCATGAATTTACATACATTTTGTCAGTAAATTCAAGAAAATCTTAATTATTTATATTGTCACAACAGCTTCCAAAACGGTGGTGCACCATATTCATTATAAAAAATTGCATAATCAATATTTACGATGATTTCACGAAGGAGATAACTTTTCAACAGGTAAATTAAATAAATTATAATTTATGTCATGAAAAATGAATGTTATTTGACCTCGCGCGACACAAGCGCCTGTAGTGGAAAATTCACACGCGATACTCCCCATTGCATGCGTACGGTGTACCTTGATACGCACATTGATATTAGTGACACTATGCTGTCGCCTTTTTATTTGTTAGCACTGTCAGAAGTTGACGTAGCATCGCAGCAAGTGCCTTATTCGGCATAAATTAGCAACAGCATAAAGCAGCACGCTCGCTGCACCTTTGTAATATCTAAACGATCGACAATAAGTCTATTATAAACAGCTTATGACATCTTTAATTTTGCGTTGTTCCTGGACGGCAAAAAATGTGGTCCTTCAAGCCGGATTCAAGCCTTCGGCTACATCAGGGATTGCAAGCGGGTACGGTCACAGTATAAAATAAGTGTACCTTAATAAAATAAAGGTATGCGGTATAGCACTGCTATTTAACCTGAATGGCGATATCGGTTCCGAAAAACATTCGAATGATCGTTGCGAGATGTAGGAGAGGGGCGTTTATTATTGTTGATACCTGAAATCAACCGTCTCTTTCATAAGTGTAGTAAACCTTTAATTATTAAGGTGTAAATTTACATTTATAAATTCAAAATAATAGTACCGAAATAAATTTTGGTATAGAGATATTCCGGTAACTGTTATTTTTCGGTATGAAGCCACAATATAAAAGTACTTTAAATTTTGGGGTATTTAGTTCCTGGGCTAGATGGTAAACCTGGATGACAAAGTAAGTTATTTTTTATTTATTTTTTATTATCTAATTTATTTGGAGGACTTTTATAATCAGACAATGTAAGTATTATTGTAGTTTGTGCAAGTTTGTGTGGTTAACACATTAACCTAACTCTGCCCTTAAGCCTAAATTATTCTTTGCTGTAGACGATTTCGCGTACTAATCGCATACTGCGCGTGAGCATAAAGTGACAGCGGACGCGAGTGAAGGAAATCAATCCCTGACAGTACCTGGTCTTGTCTAGGATCTTCTCCAAGTTCCGTTTGTCGTGGTCGACGTCGCGGACCGCCTCCTCCGACACCGTTGGCGTCATTAGCGGAAATTATTCTTTGCTGAAGACAATCTCGCGTACTAATCGCATACTGCGCGTGAGCATAAAGTCACGACGCACGCGAGTGAAGGAACTCAATCCCTGACAGTACCTGGTCTTGTCTAGGATCTTCTCCAAGTTCCGCTTGTCGTGATCGACGTCGCGGACCGCCTCCTCGATGTCGGCGACACCGTTGGCGTCGTTGGCGCGCGGCTCCGCCCGGGGCGCCGCCGTCTTCAGCGCCATCTGCTTGAGCGAGTGAAGGAACTCAATCCCTGACTGTACCTGGTCTTGTCCAGGATCTTCTCCAAGTTCCGCTTGTCGTGATCGACGTCGCGGACCGCCTCCTCGATGTCGGCGACACCGTTGGCGTCACTAGCACGCGGCTCCGCCCGGGGCGCCGCCGTCTTCAGCGCCATCTGCTTGAGCGAGTGAAGGACATCAATCCCCGACAGTACCTGGTCTTGTCCAGGATCTTCTCCAAGTTCCGCTTGTCGTGATCGACGTCGCGGACCGCCTCCTCGATGTCGGCGACACCGTTGGCGTCACTAGCACGCGGCTCCGCCCGGGGCGCCGCCGTCTTCAGCGCCATCTGCTTGAGCGAGTGAAGGACATCAATCCCCGACAGTACCTGGTCTTGTCCAGGATCTTCTCCAAGTTCCGCTTGTCGTGATCGACGTCGCGGACCGCCTCCTCGATGTCGGCGACACCGTTGGCGTCGTTAGCGCGCGGCTCCGCCCGGGGCGCCGCCGTCTTCAGCGCCATCTGCTTGAGCGAGTGAAGGACATCAATCCCCGACAGTACCTGGTCTTGTCCAGGATCTTCTCCAAGTTCCGCTTGTCGTGATCGACGTCGCGGACCGCCTCCTCGATGTCGGCGACACCGTTGGCGTCACTAGCACGCGGCTCCGCCCGGGGCGCCGCCGTCTTCAGCGTCATCTGCTTGAGCGAGTGAAGGACATCAATCCCCGACAGTACCTGGTCTTGTCTAGTATCTTCTCCAAGTTCCGCTTGTCGTGATCGACGTCGCGGACCGCCTCCTCGATGTCGGCGACACCGTTGGCGTCGTTAGCGCGCGGCTCCGCCCGGGGCGCCGCCGTCTTCAGCGCCATCTGCTTGAGCGAGTGAAGGACATCAATCCCCGACAGTACCTGGTCTTGTCCAGGATCTTCTCCAAGTTCCGCTTGTCGTGATCGACGTCGCGGACCGCCTCCTCGATGTCGGCGACACCGTTGGCGTCACTAGCACGCGGCTCCGCCCGGGGCGCCGCCGTCTTCAGCGCCATCTGCTTGAGCGAGTGAAGGACATCAATCCCCGACAGTACCTGGTCTTGTCTAGTATCTTCTCCAAGTTCCGCTTGTCGTGATCGACGTCGCGGACCGCCTCCTCGATGTCGGCGACACCGTTGGCGTCGTTAGCGCGCGGCTCCGCCCGGGGCGCCGCCGTCTTCAGCGCCATCTGCTTGAGCGAGTGAAGGACATCAATCCCCGACAGTACCTGGTCTTGTCTAGGATCTTCTCCAAGTTCCGCTTGTCGTGATCGACGTCGCGGACCGCCTCCTCAATGTCGGCGACACCGTTGGCGTCGTTAGCGCGCGGCTCCGCCCGGGGCGCCGCCGTCTTCAGCGCCATCTGCTTGAGCGAGTGAAGGACATCAATCCCCGACAGTACCTGGTCTTGTCCAGGATCTTCTCCAAGTTCCGCTTGTCGTGATCGACGTCGCGGACCGCCTCCTCGATGTCGGCGACACCGTTGGCGTCGTTAGCGCGCGGCTCCGCCCGGGGCGCCGCCGTCTTCAGCGCCATCTGCTTGAGCGAGTGAAGGACATCAATCCCTGACTGTACCTGGTCTTGTCTAGGATCTTCTCCAAGTTCCGCTTGTCGTGGTCGACGTCGCGGACCGCCTCCTCGATGTCGGCGACACCGTTGGCGTCGTTAGCGCGCGGCTCCGCCCGGGGCGCCGCCGTCTTCAGCGCCATCTGCTTGAGCGAGTGAAGGACATCAATCCCTGACTGTACCTGGTCTTGTCTAGGATCTTCTCCAAGTTCCGCTTGTCGTGGTCGACGTCGCGGACCGCCTCCTCGATGTCGGCGACACCGTTGGCGTCGTTAGCGCGCGGCTCCGCCCGGGGCGCCGCCGTCTTCAGCGCCATCTGCTTGAGCGCGCGCTGGTACTCGTACGGGAACACCTTGACGAACTGCTTGGCCGGTGCCGGCCACGTCTTCAGCATGTCCTTGGCGATCAAGGATCTGGCAATTGTAAGAAAATGTACTGGATAACGCTTCGGCGGTGATTGTTGATGTCATGATTTACCAAAAATGTGACGTTAAATCGATTGATAGCTTGTATAGATGCTCTTCAAATTTTCACTTTTGTCATGAATGGGAGTTAGATGCACATTCAAATTTACTCTGTGTACATTATTTAGGGTGTGTTTCCCACAGATGAAAATCTTCGATTCATCGTCGTGATTCTACCGTGTGGTAGAATCACGACGATACGATACCTGAGATGACAAGTCTTGTACTTGTGTAAGTACAAGACTTGTCATCTCAGGCGTAGCTGTTCAAGCTCGTTATCCCATTCGGTGACGCTGTAAAGGTCATTAGGGCCGTCACCAACTATTGTAAAGCTATTTGAGAAACCTCACCCCGTGTACTCCTGGAATTCCTCAAGCAGCGTGCGCACGTGGTCCAGGTCCTCCTGCAGCTCGAGCGGCAGCAGCTCCACCATCTCCGGGTTGCACTTGTCCTTGAACGATCCGTCGATGTCGTACACGTATGCGATGCCACCTGCAGACCATAGCGTAATTTAACATAACATCCACGCCTGTATTTCCCTCAAGGGGCTAGGCAGAGATGTGTACATATCCATCCATCCATCCATCAGCCTTTTGAGGTCCACTGCTGGACATATGCCTCTCCTAAACGACACCACTCCGACCGGTCCTGTGCCTTCTGAAACCAGCGGTTTCCTGCCGACTTCTTCAGGTCGTCTGTCCACCTTGTCGAAGGGCGGCCTATGCTCCTTTTTCCGAGTCGTGGTCTCCATTCGAGGACTTTTCTCCCCCACCGGTTGTCAGTCCTTCGAACGACGTGGCCTGCCCATTGCCACTTCAACTTACTAACTCTGCGAACTATGTCGGTGAGCTTTATCCGCCTACGGACTTCATCATTCCTGATTCGGTCTCGTAGCGAAATACCAAGCATAGTTCTCTCCATAGCGCGTTGAGTGACTTTGAGCTTGTGCAAGAGGTCGACGGTAAAGGACCACGTCTCGGATCCGTATGTCATCACTGGCAACACACATTGCTCGAAAACTTTCGACTTCAGGCACTGAGGTATCTTGGATGTAAAGATATGTCTTAATTTCCCGAACGCTGCCCAGCCGAGTTGGATTCTGCGAGTGACCTCTTTCTCGAAGTTGGATTTACCCATCTGAACCACTTGTCCCAGGTAAATGTAGTCATCGACAACTTCGAGAGCAGTGACATCAACAACCACCGGTTTAGGTATGACATGAACATTGAACATGACTTTCGTCTTGTCCATGTTCATTTTCAGACCACCCGTTGTGAGGCACCGATCTCTGTTCTACCACCCACCACTCATGCCGGCGGCGAAGTTCCGGCCGGTGAGCCCCAGCACGAGCACCGTGCCGGCCGTCATGTACTCGCAGCCGTGGTCGCCCACGCCCTCCACCACCGCCACTAGGAATGCGTATGTTAACTCCATGCAGGTTCTACCACTCACCACTCATGCCGGCGGCGAAGTTCCGGCCGGTGAGCCCCAGCACGAGCACCGTGCCGGCCGTCATGTACTCGCAGCCGTGGTCGCCCACGCCCTCCACCACCGCCACTAGGAATGCGTATGTTAACTCCATGCAGGTTCTACCACTCACCACTCATGCCGGCGGCGAAGTTCCGGCCGGTGAGCCCCAGCACGAGCACCGTGCCGGCCGTCATGTACTCGCAGCCGTGGTCGCCCACGCCCTCCACCACCGCCACTAGGAATGCGTATGTTAACTCCATGCAGGTTCTACCACTCACCACTCATGCCGGCGGCGAAGTTCCGGCCGGTGAGCCCCAGCACGAGCACCGTGCCGGCCGTCATGTACTCGCAGCCGTGGTCGCCCACGCCCTCCACCACCGCCACTAGGAATGCGTATGTTAACTCCATGCAGGTTCTACCACTCACCACTCATGCCGGCGGCGAAGTTCCGGCCGGTGAGCCCCAGCACGAGCACCGTGCCGGCCGTCATGTACTCGCAGCCGTGGTCGCCCACGCCCTCCACCACCGCCACTAGGAATGCGTATGTTAACTCCATGCAGGTTCTACCACTCACCACTCATGCCGGCGGCGAAGTTCCGGCCGGTGAGCCCCAGCACGAGCACCGTGCCGGCCGTCATGTACTCGCAGCCGTGGTCGCCCACGCCCTCCACCACCGCCACTAGGAATGCGTATGTTAACTCCTTGCAGGTTCTACCACTCACCACTCATGCCGGCGGCGAAGTTCCGGCCGGTGAGCCCCAGCACGAGCACCGTGCCGGCCGTCATGTACTCGCAGCCGTGGTCGCCCACGCCCTCCACCACCGCCACTAGGAATGCGTATGTTAACTCCATGCAGGTTCTACCACTCACCACTCATGCCGGCGGCGAAGTTCCGGCCGGTGAGCCCCAGCACGAGCACCGTGCCGGCCGTCATGTACTCGCAGCCGTGGTCGCCCACGCCCTCCACCACCGCCACGGCGCCAGAGTTGCGCACGCAGAACCGCTCGGACGCTATACCTCTGCGCAAAAAAAAAACATTAATTGAAAATACATTCATACTTCCATACTAATATTATAAATGCGAAAGTGTGTTTGTTTGTTTGTCCGGCTTTCACGTCGCAACCAAGCTATTATATGGTATGGTTTTTGTGTGTAGAGATAGTAAGGAGGGTGGAGAGTGACGTAGGCTACTTTTTACCGCAGTAAAACATCCCCATGGGAAGATATCAATGTTTTGTTATTTGCTAGATATTTAGTTCCGGATGTTGTTAATAGATGGCGTACCTAACATAGGTACCCTTTATCTGCGGTCAGCATTATCTCTGGTTCCTCTAAGTATCTTTAACTGTCATTATTCATCCACCACAAATATGATAAACAACTAATTGTTAATTCCCTTTGACCACGCGGGCGGAGCCGCGGGTAATAGCTAGTATATTATAAATGCGAAAGTAAGTAGTCTGTCTGTCTCGCTTTCACGCCAAAACTACTGAACCGATTTATCGGCAGCTTCGCTCGCGTTTAATAAGACATAATAAAATCCTTTTTTAGTGCTCCCGTACGTTATAAAAGGAACCCCTGTGCACAATTTTAAGTTGCTAACCCTTATAGTTTAGGCCCTGCGTTGATATGTCAGTCAGTCAGTCAGTCAGCTTCTCCTTTTATATATATAGACTAGTGGACGCCCGCAGCATCGCTCGCGTGGAATTAGACATAATAATAGATTCATCTTAACGCGTTAACTTTAGCTCCACAAATTTGTAATGAATCCGTAAATGTGTTATCCCCTACGTTTATTTTACACCCTTAAGGGTAATATTTTTCTAAACTTTGAATGCCATATTTATTTATTAAAATCAACAGCCTAAAATATAAATTTTATGCTTCTAGTTCTGAAAATGACAATACTTTCATACAACCTTTCATCCCCCTTTTTCACCCCTTTACAACATTTTTTTCCAACTAAAAAGTACCCTATGTCCTTTCTCAGGCTCTAGTCTATCTGTGTACCAAGTTTCATTTAAATCGGTTCGGTAGTTTTGGCGTGAAAGCGAGACAGAGTTACATTCGCATTAATAATATTAGTATGGATAAGGTACTTAAAGGTACTTTTAATCTTGAAAACAAGACAGACAGAGCTTCATTCGCATTTATAATATTAGTATGGATAAGGTACTTAAAGGTACTTTTAATCTTGAAAATTATCTTACCTGAAGTATGCGCGGCCAGATGTAGCTCCGTACAGGCATACGTTGCCCACGATCACATTGAGGTGCGACTCGAACGGGGAGCTCTTGGGTGGGAAAATTATCACCTTGCCGCCGGACAGACCCTTGCCTAAAACAAAAGTACTTTTTTTAACGGAAAATTTTAGAGATAATATGTTTGATAAATAATACCGAGGGTGTTTCAGCTCCACATGATCTGGAGGGTTATTCCGTCACCTTGGGTACATTTAAAAGATTTGGCCGCGAAAAAAAGTACAAAAAGTCCTTTACTTGAGGGTCGCTGCGACCCATAGACGTCCCACTGCTGGGCACGGGTCTCCCCCACAGACACTTCTGCGGGAGGTCTAGAGCATACTCCACCACGCTGCTCCAATGCGGATTGGTGGAGGGGTTAGTGGCCAACCCAGTGTCGAATGTTCTTAAGCCACCCGAAGGTCTTCGACAAGGCTTAACGACCGTTTCCAGCATTGAAAACAACCGGGACCGACGGCTTTAAGTGCCCTCCGAAGCACGGTAAACTTTACTTTACTTATTTTACTTACTTACTTTAACGGTTACTTGAGGGTACTCACCGACATAATCATTAGAGTCGCCTTCGAGTGTGACAGTGATCCCCTTGGAGAGGAATGCGCAGAAACTCTGGCCTGCAGAGCCCGTTAGCGAAATGTTCACCGTTTTACCGTCTGGCAGACCATTATCTCCAAATTTCCTGAAAAAAAAAAAAATGTTTTAATAAACCACACCGATCTTACTTTATACATAAAGATGTAATTGTGTACCAATGATATTATATACATTACAAGAGGTAGATACGCCACCAACGCACCAAATGCGTGCCGTCAATTGGTGCTACTTGTGACCATTGCAGTCAGTCGAGCTGTGACCTGTCATTATGAGTGCGTACGCTAACTGTACTGTAGCTGTCTCTTTCACTCTTACACTTTGTGTATTTTCTGTTACACTTATAGCGTGTGTGTAGATGTACAATGTTATTAAATATGTATGTGTCGCGGAACGATTATGTTCTGCGTGCAGTATGAACGTGACGTATCTTTCTTAAAATAATAATAAATAAATAAATAAATATCTTGGGACATTCTCACACACGGCAATCTGAACTCAAGAACAAAGTAGCCGCGAGATTAGATATTTTTAAATACATACTTAAATAGATAATAAGTATTAACATCCAGACAAATACAACGTTTTTGTCGAACGAATATTTGTCCTGAGTGGGATTCGAACTAACGACCCCTGGCGCAACAGGCAGGGTCACTACCGATTGCGCCAACGGGCCCGTCAAATATCATTCTTGTGATATAGACAGTTGTCCTGGCAGCATAAGCTTGGTAGTCCAGCTGTCTGTCCCGTGGAGGGGGGCACTCACATGGCGATGTGGTAGGAGAGCGTGGAGGGAGGGCACTCACATGGCGATGTGGTAGGACAGCGTGGAGGTGAAGGTGCGGTCCTCGTTGGTGATCCGCATGGCGATCTCCGCGTGCCGCTGCGAGCCGTCCAGCACGCCGGCGCACTGCGCGATCAGCTGGTTGTCCAGACGCTTCTCCAGTTGGAAGGAGGGCACTCACATGGCGATGTGGTAGGACAGCGTGGAGGGGGGCACTCACATGGCGATGTGGTAGGAGAGCGTGGAGGTGAAGGTGCGGTCCTCGTTGGTGATGCGCATGGCGATCTCCGCGTGCCGCTGCGAGCCGTCCAGCACGCCCGCGCACTGCGCGATCAGCTGGTTGTCCAGACGCTTCTCCAGTTGGAAGGAGGGCACTCACATGGCGATGTGGTAGGACAGCGTGGAGGGGGGCACTCACATGGCGATGTGGTAGGAGAGCGTGGAGGTGAAGGTGCGGTCCTCGTTGGTGATGCGCATGGCGATCTCCGCGTGCCGCTGCGAGCCGTCCAGCACGCCCGCGCACTGCGCGATCAGCTGGTTGTCCAGACGCTTCTCCAGTTGGAAGGAGGGCACTCACATGGCGATGTGGTAGGACAGCGTGGAGGGGGGCACTCACATGGCGATGTGGTAGGAGAGCGTGGAGGTGAAGGTGCGGTCCTCGTTGGTGATGCGCATGGCGATCTCCGCGTGCCGCTGCGAGCCGTCCAGCACGCCCGCGCACTGCGCGATCAGCTGGTTGTCCAGACGCTTCTCCAGTTGGAAGGAGGGCACTCACATGGCGATGTGGTAGGACAGCGTGGAGGGGGGCACTCACATGGCGATGTGGTAGGAGAGCGTGGAGGTGAAGGTGCGGTCCTCGTTGGTGATGCGCATGGCGATCTCCGCGTGCCGCTGCGAGCCGTCCAGCACGCCCGCGCACTGCGCGATCAGCTGGTTGTCCAGACGCTTCTCCAGTTGGAAGGAGGGCACTCACATGGCGATGTGGTAGGACAGCGTGGAGGGGGGCACTCACATGGCGATGTGGTAGGAGAGCGTGGAGGTGAAGGTGCGGTCCTCGTTGGTGATGCGCATGGCGATCTCCGCGTGCCGCTGCGAGCCGTCCAGCACGCCCGCGCACTGCGCGATCAGCTGGTTGTCCAGACGCTTCTCCAGTTGGAAGGAGGGCACTCACATGGCGATGTGGTAGGACAGCGTGGAGGGGGGCACTCACATGGCGATGTGGTAGGAGAGCGTGGAGGTGAAGGTGCGGTCCTCGTTGGTGATGCGCATGGCGATCTCCGCGTGCCGCTGCGAGCCGTCCAGCACGCCCGCGCACTGCGCGATCAGCTGGTTGTCCAGACGCTTCTCCAGTTGGAAGGAGGGCACTCACATGGCGATGTGGTAGGACAGCGTGGAGGGGGGCACTCACATGGCGATGTGGTAGGAGAGCGTGGAGGTGAAGGTGCGGTCCTCGTTGGTGATGCGCATGGCGATCTCCGCGTGCCGCCGCGAGCCGTCCAGCACGCCCGCGCACTGCGCGATCAGCTGGTTGTCCAGACGCTTCTCCAGTTGGAAGGAGGGCACTCACATGGCGATGTGGTAGGACAGCGTGGAGGGGGGCACTCACATGGCGATGTGGTAGGAGAGCGTGGAGGTGAAGGTGCGGTCCTCGTTGGTGATGCGCATGGCGATCTCCGCGTGCCGCCGCGAGCCGTCCAGCACGCCCGCGCACTGCGCGATCAGCTGGTTGTCCAGACGCTTCTCCAGTTGGAAGGAGGGCACTCACATGGCGATGTGGTAGGACAGCGTGGAGGGGGGCACTCACATGGCGATGTGGTAGGAGAGCGTGGAGGTGAAGGTGCGGTCCTCGTTGGTGATGCGCATGGCGATCTCCGCGTGCCGCCGCGAGCCGTCCAGCACGCCCGCGCACTGCGCGATCAGCTGGTTGTCCAGACGCTTCTCCAGTTGGAAGTCCTGTTGAAAAAAACGTAGGAGAGCATTATAAGTTTTATCTCAATTTCTTACACTTTGGTCTGACTTTGACTAGTTGTAGTACTTGACTACACTTACACTTTCATGTACATAATTATATTTACGAAACATGTCTTCGTTAAAAAGAATCTACACCTTTAAAAATATCTAAATTTCACAAATATTATATATTAACAACAGTTCAAGGGAAAACAGCACTTTTAAGAAAAACATTTTTGGAATGGCACACTTCTATATATGTAATAAAGTTTGACGGGCCCGTTGGCGAAATCGGTAGTGATCCTGTCTGTTGCGCCAGGGGTCGTGGGTTCGAATCCCACTCAGGACAAATATTCGTGTGACGAACATTTGAATTTGTTCTGTGTCTGGATGTTAATATTATCTACTTAAGTATGTATTTAAAAATATCTATGTATGTATATCAGTCTCTGACACCTATATCATCATAGCAATTCGACATAAACGCGCTCTCACCTGCGCCTTGGAGCCGCCCACGATGTTGACGCCGGGCCGCATGTGCAGCGCGTTCTTCAGGATCAGCGACAGGTTGAGCAGGCGCGCCTTGGGGTTGGCGTTGTTAGACGGGTAGACGTCGTAAACGGGTCTAATTTTACGCGAGAGAAGCTGCGGGGCGTCCACTAGTTCGACATAAACGCGCCCTCACCTGCGCCTTGGAGCCGCCCACGATGTTGACGCCGGGCCGCATGTGCAGCGCGTTCTTCAGGATCAGCGACAGGTTGAGCAGGCGCGCCTTGGGGTTGGCGTTGTTAGACGGGTAGACGTCGTAAACGGGTCTAATTTTACGCGAGAGAAGCTGCGGGGCGTCCACTAGTTCGACATAAACGCGCTCTCACCTGCGCCTTGGAGCCGCCCACGATGTTGACGCCGGGCCGCATGTGCAGCGCGTTCTTCAGGATCAGCGACAGGTTGAGCAGGCGCGCCTTGGGGTTGGCGTTGTTAGACGGGTAGACGTCGTAAACGGGTCTAATTTTACGCGAGAGAAGCTGCGGGGCGTCCACTAGTTCGACATAAACGCGCCCTCACCTGCGCCTTGGAGCCGCCCACGATGTTGACGCCGGGCCGCATGTGCAGCGCGTTCTTCAGGATCAGCGACAGGTTGAGCAGGCGCGCCTTGGGGTTGGCGTTGTTAGACGGGTAGACGTCGTAAACGGGTCTAATTTTACGCGAGAGAAGCTGCGGGGCGTCCACTAGTTCGACCTAAAACACGGTCCCACCTGCGCCTTGGAGCCGCCCACGATGTTGACGCCGGGCCGCATGTGCAGCGCGTTCTTGAGGATCAGCGACAGGTTGAGCAGCCGCGCCTTGGGGTTGGCGTTGTTCTCGCGCGCCTTCAGCAGGTCCGTGCGCCCGATCAGCTCCTGGAACCGCCGCACGCCCACCTCCGCCATGTGTTGCCGGACCTGAGGTGATAAGTGAGAAGGATAACAATAAGCATACAAGTTATCACTAGATATATTGTAACATTAAGCTAGGTAGAGGTGGTAGAGCCTATAGGGAACCAAATAGGTTTTATATGAAAGCTAATTGGTTCCATATAGAGTTCGCCCGGGGCAGTACCACCGCCCGCCACGGTACCTAGTACCATTTCTGCCGTGTAGTAATTGTTTTTAAAGCAATTGTGGTCCGGTTGGAAAGGTGTGGATTCCGGTTACACTTCTTTAGAGGCGACCATCTTAGACCTCAAGGGTAGCAACACATCTGTGACTGACTTAGAACGAGACTCCTACTAACAAGTACTAACTGAACTATTACTAACACCAACTAACAGGACTAACTATCACTAACAGTCCCTAGTCCTCATACCTACTAACGAACTGACCAACTAATGTTCTAATTAACTTTCTCAACTAATTGGACTAACCATCCCAGTCCCTAATTGAATCTTGTTCAAAGTCAGTCACAGTTGTCATGGGTGGCAGCGGATGGGTGGTGCTGCAAGCTCGTTTGCTATCCTGTATCCATAAAAAAAAACCTGCCTAATTTTACTCATCTATCCAGCCTTTTAAGGTCATAGCAGGTTAGGTCCAGGTCTTCACCGGTACGTTCGTAGGAGATCTCCCCAGATGCGCAGGATGACTGACGAGGGGGTTTTAGTGAGTAAAAATCTCACATACCGTAGCCTCAACGAGACTGGGTATCTTTTGAAGATCCCCCCCCCCCGATACAAAAAAAGTCGCCCTTAATCGACGCCACTCTTACCGATCCTGTGCTCTTTGAATCCAGCTGTAATCCGCCAACCAAGTGGACTGGCAGCCGCGCAGGGTTAAGGTGATTGTTGGTTTATTTTAAAAGCTTTTATTTAACTTCACTCGTATGTATGTATGTATGTATGTATGTATGTCCTGGAATCTTGTTATTTTAGTGTGCAAAAATTAATCTAGTGATTATATTGACTGGCAGTTGACAGTAGCACCCACCTATGTGTTTTCTCGACACGTCATGTTTAGAACTGTTATCTATAGCCACTCAACTTGGTCTATTCACTATTGCCTTACTTCTTTACTTACTCGCATAGTGATAGGTCGCAGACGTATTAATTCTCAATGTCTAAAATAAAAGTAATATTAAACGTGCTTCTTCAATTCAAACTGTGCATTTGCTTTACAATACCATAACCTGATTTCCTATAGTGATGATACCAAGCATGAAACGCCTCATTCGATTGATCGAAATTTCGTCATGTTCATTATTCATTACCTCTTCAAACAATTACCTCTTCGGCGAGCATAAACAGGTAGTTGATGACATGTTCGGGCTTGCCGGCGAACTTCTTGCGCAGCACCGGGTCCTGCGTGGCGATGCCCACCGGGCACGTGTTGAGGTGGCACTTGCGCATCATAGTACAGCCTGCAACAGAGAGCCGGTATTGTGAGGTTTTTATTAATTTTTTAGTATAGTACTATACCAAGGGTAGTTTTAAATATGCACGTTCAAATGCGCCACCTAGTACAAAGGTTTTGTTTATATTTCTATAAAAATAGATAGGTATATTATACAGCAGTATAGAAAATGAAATTAAACGTGATATCATTATCAGTGCAGAAGTAATTTATATAAAAGAACTAGCTGACCCCGCAAACGTTGTTCTGCCATATGAAACGTCAAAGTGACGCGACGCTTCACGTCAATGAACGTCGAACGACGAACTTGAACACACACTAAAAATTTCATCAACATCTATCCAGCTGTTTAAGAGGAGTTCACTGTCATACACACGTACACAAGAAATATATATTAAGATATAAAACTTATAATTTAATAAAAGAGTTTGAAAGTCACACAGACCTAGAGCTATGAGCGGCGCGGTACTGAAGCCGAATTCGTCGGCGCCGAGCAACGCCGCCACCATCACGTCGAAGCCAGTGCGGATTTGCCCGTCAGCTTGCACCACCACTCTGCAACATTGTTAGCGTTATCAGTTCAGTGTGTGAGGTATATAATGCGTCTCGACCAAGCACTCTGCAATATTGTAAGCGTTATCAGTTCAATCAATGTGTGTGTGGTATGCGTCTCGGCCACACCCAGTTCCAACGGCAGGCTGATCTCGATGCCCGTGCGAGGGTGTGTGTGAAGTGTGAAGAGCGTGTGAGGCGCGGGCGTCACCTTGTAAGGTTGTGGCGAGGTGGTGAAATCAGAAGATTCCAGGTTCGAATCCTGGCAGGGTCGCCATGTAAGGTTGTGGCGAGGTGGTGAAAATAAAGGCTCGAGTGCAGAGATAATACTAACTTTATTTAAATTGGTCGTCAGAATATAAAGAGAACATACACCTGTAAAAGCTATAACAAAGATTAAACTTTAGCAGAGGGGACAAAACAACCTGGAGCGCAGTTCATTAAGCACCTGGTTCACCTCGGGAACGTCCAGCAGCCACAGCAGGCCGGCCCTCTCGATGCCCGTGCGAGGGTATTTGTGTGTGAGGGTTGTGTGAGAGGCGCGAGCGTCACCTGGAGCGCAGGTCGTTGAGCACGAGCACCTGGTACGTCTCGGCCACGCCCAGCTCCCACGGCAGGCCGGCACTCTTGATGCCCGTGCGAGGGTATTTGTGTGTGAGGGTTGTGTGAGAGGCGTGGGAGTCACCTGGAGCGCAGTTCGTGGAGCACGAACACAATTGGTTCATCTCGGCCACGCCCAGCTCCTACGGCAGGCCGGCGCTCTCGATGCCCGTGCGAGGGTATTTGTGAGTGAAAGGTGTGAGGGTTGTGTGAGAGGCGTGGGCGTCACCTGGAGCGCAGTTCGTGGAGCACGAACACAATTGGGTCATCTCGGCCACGCCCAGCTCACACGGCAGGCCGGCGCTCTTGATGCCCGTGCGAGGGTATTTGTGAGTGAAAGGTGTGAGGGTTGTGTGAGAGGCGCGGGCGTCACCTGGAGCGCAGTTCGTGGAGCACGAACACAATTGGTTCATCTCGGCCACGCCCAGCTCACACGGCAGGCCGGCGCTCTTGATGCCCGTGCGAGGGTATTTGTGAGTGAAAGGTGTGAGGGTTGTGTGAGAGGCGCGGGCGTCACCTGGAGCGCAGTTCGTGGAGCACGAACACAATTGGTTCATCTCGGCCACGCCCAGCTCACACGGCAGGCCGGCGCTCTTGATGCCCGTGCGAGGGTATTTGTGAGTGAAAGGTGTGAGGGTTGTGTGAGAGGCGCGGGCGTCACCTGGAGCGCAGTTCGTGGAGCACGAACACAATTGGTTCATCTCGGCCACGCCCAGCTCACACGGCAGGCCGGCGCTCTTGATGCCCGTGCGAGGGTATTTGTGAGTGAAAGGTGTGAGGGTTGTGTGAGAGGCGCGGGCGTCACCTGGAGCGCAGTTCGTGGAGCACGAACACAATTGGTTCATCTCGGCCACGCCCAGCTCACACGGCAGGCCGGCGCTCTTGATGCCCGTGCGAGGGTATTTGTGAGTGAAAGGTGTGAGGGTTGTGTGAGAGGCGCGGGCGTCACCTGGAGCGCAGTTCGTGGAGCACGAACACAATTGGTTCATCTCGGCCACGCCCAGCTCACACGGCAGGCCGGCGCTCTTGATGCCCGTGCGAGGGTATTTGTGAGTGAAAGGTGTGAGGGTTGTGTGAGAGGCGCGGGCGTCACCTGGAGCGCAGTTCGTGGAGCACGAACACAATTGGTTCATCTCGGCCACGCCCAGCTCACACGGCAGGCCGGCGCTCTTGATGCCCGTGCGAGGGTATTTGTGAGTGAAAGGTGTGAGGGTTGTGTGAGAGGCGCGGGCGTCACCTGGAGCGCAGTTCGTGGAGCACGAACACAATTGGTTCATCTCGGCCACGCCCAGCTCCAACAGCAGGTCAGCGCTCTCGATGCCCGTGCGAGGGTGTGTGTGAGGGATGCGAGAGGTGTGAGAGGCGTCACCTGGAGCGCAGGTCGTTGAGCACGAGCACCTGGTGCGTCTCGGCCACGCCCAGCTCCCACGGCAGGCCGGCGCTCTTGATGCCCGTGCGAGGGTATTTGTGAGTGAAAGGTGTGAGGGTTGTGTGAGAGGCGCGGGCGTCACCTGGAGCGCAGTTCGTGGAGCACGAACACAATTGGTTCATCTCGGCCACGCCCAGCTCCAACAGCAGGTCAGCGCTCTCGATGCCCGTGCGAGGGTGTGTGTGAGGGATGCGAGAGGTGTGAGAGGCGTCACCTGGAGCGCAGGTCGTTGAGCACGAGCACCTGGTGCGTCTCGGCCACGCCCAGCTCCCACGGCAGGCCGGCGCTCTTGATGCCCGTGCGAGGGTATTTGTGAGTGAAAGGTGTGAGGGTTGTGTGAGAGGCGCGGGCGTCACCTGGAGCGCAGTTCGTGGAGCACGAACACAATTGGTTCATCTCGGCCACGCCCAGCTCCAACAGCAGGTCAGCGCTCTCGATGCCCGTGCGAGGGTGTGTGTGAGGGATGCGAGAGGTGTGAGAGGCGTCACCTGGAGCGCAGGTCGTTGAGCACGAGCACCTGGTGCGTCTCGGCCACGCCCAGCTCCCACGGCAGGCCGGCGCTCTTGATGCCCGTGCGAGGGTATTTGTGAGTGAAAGGTGTGAGGGTTGTGTGAGAGGCGCGGGCGTCACCTGGAGCGCAGTTCGTGGAGCACGAACACAATTGGTTCATCTCGGCCACGCCCAGCTCCAACAGCAGGTCAGCGCTCTCGATGCCCGTGCGAGGGTGTGTGTGAGGGATGCGAGAGGTGTGAGAGGCGTCACCTGGAGCGCAGGTCGTTGAGCACGAGCACCTGGTGCGTCTCGGCCACGCCCAGCTCCCACGGCAGGCCGGCGCTCTTGATGCCCGTGCGAGGGTATTTGTGAGTGAAAGGTGTGAGGGTTGTGTGAGAGGCGCGGGCGTCACCTGGAGCGCAGTTCGTGGAGCACGAACACAATTGGTTCATCTCGGCCACGCCCAGCTCCAACAGCAGGTCAGCGCTCTCGATGCCCGTGCGAGGGTGTGTGTGAGGGATGCGAGAGGTGTGAGAGGCGTCACCTGGAGCGCAGGTCGTTGAGCACGAGCACCTGGTGCGTCTCGGCCACGCCCAGCTCCCACGGCAGGCCGGCGCTCTTGATGCCCGTGCGAGGGTATTTGTGAGTGAAAGGTGTGAGGGTTGTGTGAGAGGCGCGGGCGTCACCTGGAGCGCAGTTCGTGGAGCACGAACACAATTGGTTCATCTCGGCCACGCCCAGCTCCAACAGCAGGTCAGCGCTCTCGATGCCCGTGCGAGGGTGTGTGTGAGGGATGCGAGAGGTGTGAGAGGCGTCACCTGGAGCGCAGGTCGTTGAGCACGAGCACCTGGTGCGTCTCGGCCACGCCCAGCTCCCACGGCAGGCCGGCGCTCTTGATGCCCGTGCGAGGGTATTTGTGAGTGAAAGGTGTGAGGGTTGTGTGAGAGGCGCGGGCGTCACCTGGAGCGCAGTTCGTGGAGCACGAACACAATTGGTTCATCTCGGCCACGCCCAGCTCCAACAGCAGGTCAGCGCTCTCGATGCCCGTGCGAGGGTGTGTGTGAGGGATGCGAGAGGTGTGAGAGGCGTCACCTGGAGCGCAGGTCGTTGAGCACGAGCACCTGGTGCGTCTCGGCCACGCCCAGCTCCCACGGCAGGCCGGCGCTCTTGATGCCCGTCCATGAGCTAGCGCCGGTGCCGCCGTCGTGGCCCGAAATCACAATGTGCTCCGCTTTGCCCTGCAATAAATTTTTATTTAGTGTAAACATACGTCTGGATAAATCTAGAAATGTCGACAGTTAATTGGCTCTAGTGGCTGGAAAGATTGTACATAATTATATGTTCGTATTGACATGAGGTTACCTTGGAGACCCCAGAACATCCCGAAGGGTCCGTGAAACGTCTTCGTCTAAGCCTACGAATATATTCGGGAACCTTCTCGACAACTGCTATTTGTACCGAACCTCAATTTTTTAAAGTTGATATATAAGTTAGATATAATATATTTATATATGGGTATCCGCTAGTGGCAAAATTTCATGAACGCTACCGTGCTTCGGAGCGCATGTAAACGCCGGGTTATGTGGGAATTCCACCCACTAAAACCCCCTCGGTGACCTTCCTCGGCGCTTGTGGAGGGCTCCGGGATCTCTGTTAGAACGCACCGGTGCCCTCCAGCGCTGTGTCCATGACAGGCTCGTCTTGGAAGACAAAGATGTCGCTACAACGTTGTGCAGCCACACACAACGTTGTCTTTCCCGGGATCACTGGATGGACGGTTCGAGCTCCCACTCTTGCCGCCCGTGAACCCGGAAGGCCCCTTTTAGTCGCCTCTTACGACAGGCAGGGGATACCGTAGCGCTATTCTAGTCCCGAGCTACAGGGACTTGATATGTTACCTTGGCGACTCCAGACGCGACCACCCCCACGCCGACCTCGGAGACCAGCTTGACGGAGATGCGCGCGCGCGGGTTGGCGCACTTGAGGTCGTATATGAGCTCCGCGAGGTCCTCTATGGAGTAGATGTCGTGATGCGGCGGCGCTGTAGCTGCGTCTGTGGGGGTGACCCGTGCCCAGCAGTGGGACGTCTATGTTTAATTGACCCCAATACTTTGATATGTTACCTTGGCGACCCCAGACGCGACCACCCCCACGCCGACCTCGGAGACCAGCTTGACGGAGATGCGCGCGCGCGGGTTGGCGCACTTGAGGTCGTATATGAGCTCCGCGAGGTCCTCTATGGAGTAGATGTCGTGATGCGGCGGCGCTGTAGCTGCGTCTGTGGGGGTGACCCGTGCCCAGCAGTGGGATGTCTATGTTTAATTGACCCCAATAATCTGATATGTTACCTTGGCGACCCCAGACGCGACCACCCCCACGCCGACCTCGGAGACCAGCTTGACGGAGATGCGCGCGCGCGGGTTGGCGCACTTGAGGTCGTATATGAGCTCCGCGAGGTCCTCTATGGAGTAGATGTCGTGATGCGGCGGCGCTGTAGCTGCGTCTGTGGGGGTGACCCGTGCCCAGCAGTGGGACGTCTATGTTTGATTGACCCCAATATTTTGATATGTTACCTTGGCGACTCCAGACGCGACCACCCCCACGCCGACCTCGGAGACCAGCTTGACGGAGATGCGCGCGCGCGGGTTGGCGCACTTGAGGTCGTATATGAGCTCCGCGAGGTCCTCTATGGAGTAGATGTCGTGGTGCGGCGGCGGCGAGATCAGCCCCACGCCGGGCACCGAGCACCGGGTCTTGGCTATGTCTTCGGTTACTTTGTAACCTGGAACATATCAATTAAGTGATGAAGTAAATTTTTTTATATACATATTTATCATTACCGATATCTGTTTTATTTTATTACAATACATTACTTTCTTATTTTATTTTTGTACACCCAATCTTAACCAGACTCCTCAAATCTTCATTATTCAAAATCAATTCAGAATTTGACAGCAACTGACAAAACACTTTATACCTATGATAGGTTTATTAATCTACATCTAAATAATCTACATATATAAATCTACATAATATAAAGGAGAAGCTGACTGACTGACTGACTGACATATCAACGCAGGGCCTAAACTACTAAGAAAGTTGAAATTTTGCACAGGGCTTCCTTTTATAACGTAGGGGAGCACTAAGAAAGGATTTTTGAAAATTAATCCGCTAAGGTGGTAAAACGGAGCTGCAAAGTTAGTATGAAAGTTTTTGAAGTCAAGTGGGCAACCCGAACGCGGGCAGACGTCGTTAATGGGTCTAATTCTACGTGAGCGCAGCTGCGGGCGTCCATCCATCCATCCATCAGCCTTTCAAAGTCCACTGCTGGACATAGGCCTCCCTTAATCGGTTATGCGGGCGTCCACTAGTTTGTAATAAGAAAGAGGATTAATATATCGACAGTGGCGTACCGGGCAACTCCCCGCCCTCCCCGGGCTTGGCGCCCTGCGCCATCTTGATCTGCAGGTCGTCCGCGTGCGCGAGGTACGACGCCGTCACCCCGAACCGGCCCGACGCCACTTGTTTGATCGCCGACCGCCTGTTGAACTCTGGGTCCTGCAAAAATATCACTTCGTTAAACTGGTTGGGGGTAAGCTGTGTAACCCATCAGTACTTGAGCTGATTTCGCTGAACGTTCCAGATAAATATAATGGTCTCGACGTCGAAAACTGTTCGCCACACCAAGGTGTAGGCTGGAGATCACAAAAGAGTCCCCTTTAGTCAAAGCAGTGATTTTACTCAACAGCTTAGAAAGGAAGGGATAGAGAGAAGTGTGTAAACATTGTACCAGTTATGTTATACTCGTAAAGTCCCATACAATAGTGGGTCTATTTCTCGACACCGGGCACAAAATCCAGACTCCGTGCTACTACTGGGAATTAAAAAAAAAAAAACGGAGGGTCATCCTGAAAAACAACGGCAACAACATCCTTGTCCCGGTTGAGGGTCATCCTGGAAAACAGCATCCTTGTCCCGTTTTTTTTTTAATTTATGTACACAATTACATGAAATAAACAAAAGATAGAAACAGGAGTACAAAGAGGAACTACTTTATTTGGTTTATTTGTTTTAAATTGGTTTTGTTTTTAGTTTGTAACGCGGATCAAGACGAAGTAAAGATTGCTGTTCATCAATAACACTTTGGTCGACCCGATATCGAACCCGGGTGACCTGTATAGACGTACCTGGTTGAGATAGCGGTCGGCGTCCTCCCCGCCCTCGCCGGTGTTGGACTTGCCGCCGATGCGGTTCATGGCGATCGCGAGCGTCGTGTGATATAGACGTACCTGGTTGAGATAGCGGTCGGCGTCCTCCCCGCCCTCGCCGGTGTTGGACTTGCCGCCGATGCGGTTCATGGCGATCGCGAGCGTCGTGTGATATAGACGTACCTGGTTGAGATAGCGGTCGGCGTCCTCCCCGCCCTCGCCGGTGTTGGACTTGCCGCCGATGCGGTTCATGGCGATCGCGAGCGTCGTGTGATATAGACGTACCTGGTTGAGATAGCGGTCGGCGTCCTCCCCGCCCTCGCCGGTGTTGGACTTGCCGCCGATGCGGTTCATGGCGATCGCGAGCGTCGTGTGATATAGACGTACCTGGTTGAGATAGCGGTCGGCGTCCTCCCCGCCCTCGCCGGTGTTGGACTTGCCGCCGATGCGGTTCATGGCGATCGCGAGCGTCGTGTGATATAGACGTACCTGGTTGAGATAGCGGTCGGCGTCCTCCCCGCCCTCGCCGGTGTTGGACTTGCCGCCGATGCGGTTCATGGCGATCGCGAGCGTCGTGTGCGCCTCCAGCGAGATCGAGCCGAACGACATCGCGCCTGCAAGCACGCGTTTACTTAGGCCTAGGCCCCTCGCCCACGGCGACTTTTTGTAGCGATGCAGTAGCGATGCTGTCGCGCGTTCGCATCGATACAGTCGCGATGCTGTAGCGCGTTAGTAGCGCGTTGGCATAGCTTCTGTAGCGCGTTGCAAATGCGACTAACTAGCGTTAGTAGCGATGCTGTCGCGCGTTTACGAAACGCGCGACAGCATCGCTACAAAAAGTCTCCGTGGGCGAGGGGCCTTAATCTGATGATACTTTACTTTCCCCGTAGGAATCGTGAATTACACCGTGATAGAGTCACTCTTGTCACTACTTATGACAAGATTGACTTTTTGAAAGATGCTCTTTCATCATTGTGTTAAGTATTAAGTAATCCGCCGTTTGTACTACATGATTAAAATAATAAATAAGTAAGTTATAAATTTGGTGACCAGGTTGACCGGTAGAAAATATTGTGGGGCATTAAGTTCGCCTTTTGTCAATTCGTTCCAGATTTCTCAATAAAATGTTAGTACATAAATAAATAAATAGTAATGTTTTATGCGAGAATTCTTGGGGCGGAAAACTAAATAACATAAAATCACGCCTGCATACCAAAGGGGTAGACAGTGGTGCGTCACTAGTTCACCTAGTTATGTTTCGATTCCATTTAATAGGTGCGTCTATTGCCATAGACCGCGCCCAAATCTAGACTCCGAGATGCAACTAGATATTTCGAGTTAGAAAAACCCAATTGGTCCGAGATAGTTGGTGTTGGCCTGCCCATTGCCACTTCAGTTCGCAATGGGCAATCGGCAGGCCACGTCGCTCGACGGACTGATAACCGTTGTGTAAGAAAAGTCCTCAAGTGGAGACCGCGTCTCGGAAAACTTGGCCGCCCCCCGACGAGGTGGACTGACGACCTGAAGAAGACAGCGGGAAACCGTTGGATTCAGAGGGCGCAGGATTGGGTGGAGTGGCGACGATTGAGGGAGGCCTATGTCCAGCAGTGGACCCAAAAAGGCTGATGGATGGATGGATGGAGTTGGGGGTGAAAGGAAGACGACGACCTGAAGAAGACAGCTGGGAACCGTTGAATTCAGAGGGCGCAGGATCGGGAGGAGTAGCGACGATTGAGGGAGGCCTATGTCCAGCAGTGGACCCAAAAAGGCTGATGGATGGTTGGATGGAGTTGGGGTTGAAAGGAAGACGACGACCTGAAGAAGACAGCGGGAAACCGTTGGATTCAGAGGACGCGGGATCGGGAGGAGTGGCGACGATTGAGGGAGACCTATGTCCAGCAGTGGACTCAAAAAGGCTGATGGATGGATGGATGGAGTTGGGGTTGAAAGGAAGACTAACCGGTAGCAAATCTCTTGACGATCTCTGAAGCAGGCTCAACTTCACTAATCGGGATGGGCTCGTCCAGTTTCACGAGCTCCAGCTCTATGTCCAGCAGTGGACCCAAAAAGGCTGATGGATGGATGGATGGATGAAGTTGGGGTTGAAAGGAAGACTAACCAGTAGCAAATCTCTTGACGATCTCTGAGGCAGGCTCAACTTCACTAATCGGGATGGGCTCGTCCAGTTTCACGAGCTCCAGCTGACCGCGCAGAGTGCACGCGCGGACTGATTCCAAAGAGCTCTCTCTGGAAATTAAACATGACAATTTGAGTTACAGTTCATCTACTGATTAATTTTATTACTTGAAAAAAAAAAGGGGTTCAGCCCATAAGCCACTGCAACCTAAGATCTATTGTAGTCGCTGCGACCCACAGACGTCCCACTGCTGGGCACGGGTCTCCCCCACAGACGCAGCTGCGGGAGGTCTAGAGCATACTCCACCACGCTGCTCCAATGCGGATTGGTGGAGGGGTTAGTGACCAACCCAGCGTCGAATGTTTTCAAGCCACCCGAAGGTCTTCGACAAGGCTTAACGACTGTTTCCACCACTGAAAACAACCGGGACCGACGGCTTTACGTGCCCTCCGAAGCACGGTAGCGTCCATGAAATTTTGCCACTAGCGGTCACCCATCCACAAACCGACCGCGCCCGTCGTTGCTTAACTCTTTCGATCACATTGAACCGACGTGAGCCATTGGGCTATGGACGCTACTGCTACTATTGTAGTACCTAGTCCCAATAAATTCAAATCAGTACCTAAGTGCCAGCCGATTGGATAAACCGTAGGATGCCTTTGGGGTCAAGTTCATTGACAGTGCATGGTGATTCTAGGCTTTCGCCGTGTATACGACGTTGTATACATTTGGTTTGAGTTACTGCAGGGCAGTCGCAGAGGAAGTAGATAGGTATTTCCTCTGCCTCTTTGCAGAATCTGCAGGTGCCATTGGTGCCTTTCCCGATTTTGTTCAAGTGTTAATTAACCTGTTGTGACGTGTGTAATCTAGTATGAAGCGTCCATAGCCCAATGGCTCGCGTCTATTCCGCTAGTGGCAAAATTACATGGACTTCGGAGTGTACGTAAAGCCGTCGGTCCCGGTTGTTTTCAATGCTGGAAACAGTCGTTAAGCCTTGTCGAAAACCATCGGGTGGCTTGAGAACATTCGTCACTGGGTTGGCCACTAACCCCTCCACTCCAAAAGAAACGTTTCGGTAAATTACAAACCAAGAATTAATCTACTTTGCAACAATCCGCGAACCAAAACGTATGGTGATGTATGTATACTTTCATGCACGTAGCACCTCCCTCCCTCCCACGCAGGAAAACATGCACATGCGATAAATGAATACACACACCAACATACACACACCAACACGTGTTTCGCCCCAAAACAAGGCATCCTCAGGGTAAGTAGACTCTACGATGCACGCGATGGTTAATCGCAAATTAAGTTTCGGTAAATATCGAGTTCAATCATGCGCGCATTGCCGCTTGTTATTTCGTTCTATAGAGTGCCTCAAGTTTGCTATATCGCTATATCAAGTCCCTAAGTCTTACTTGAAGCGGTCGTAGGCGGAGGAGCTCTTGTTGAGCGCGGCCTCCTGCAGGTTGGCGATGGACATCGGGTCGTTGATGTGCTTCTCGCCGCCCGCGCGCCAGTGGTAGTTGCCCGGGTTCCTGCGCAACAGTCAATATCGTCATAAATATATAATGAATAATAACCCTACCCACTATATAATAACACTACCCGCCTACAAACTTCTTTCTCTGTAGTTTGGCGGGATGTTTTTTCATGTCTTATGCATTTACTGAATAAAGGTTTTAAAAAAAAAACATTACCTACCACCACTAGAACCTTCGATCACACTAATGTTCAAATGCTTCGATCAACAATTCGACTGTTATTTTTTTATTAAAAAAATTTATGTTTTCTGTATCAACAATTAAGACTATAAAAAATGATAGCTTTATTTGAATTGAATAACAATAAGAATAATTTATTGTCATACTAGCTGACCCGGCAAACGTTGTTCTACCATATGGAATATCAAAGTGACGCGACACTTCATGTAAATGACTTCACGTCAATGAACGACGGTTAAAATATTTGGTTATTGTTCATACAAAAATCGTGTTTAAAAAACATTTTCCAGTGGACCAAATTGTGAATCTAACCCTTGAACATACAAAAAAAAATTCATCAACATCTATCCAGCCGTTAGGAGTTCAGTGACATACACAAGAAATATATAAATAAAGATATAAATTGAGTTTGTTTGGTGGTGACACCATTTGCGCTAATATTATTAAATGTTTTATTTAGTAGTTTTCTACTCGGTTTGTATAGTTTTATGAAAAATCTTCAACCAGTCATAGTTAATTTTCATGTCCGATTAAATCGGATAACTTATGAATGAATAATAAAAAATTAAATTGTGTGGTTTTAGGAAACCACGGTAAAATTGAAACAGTTTTTCACATTATAGACATTTCTAACAAAATGAAAATGAAATTTATTTCGCTCTTAACTACAACGTAACATGCAAAATAAAAATTTTAGATTCAACTTTAAAATAGCGTGGAGCACTGGCATAAATGATGTAATGCGACATGCGTAACGCGACATGCGACAGACAAACCAAAATTTTCAGAACGATGTAATAAAAGTTTCTCTTTAATAAATTAAAGATTGTAAGAACAACAAATTCGACTCACCTCAACACCAGGGTGTCTCGACAGTCCCCGTACGACAGTTCGTGTCTGTCAAATATTTCCTTCGACAGGATCTCGAAGGTCGCTCCACCTGAAGCATGAATAAGTTTAAGTTGTTATGAAAGGAACGAGACTCGGGAACATTCCCTTAGCTCCAGTCAGTTCGAAACTGGGAACGTTGGTTATAACGAGACCTGTTCACGATCGGGAATGGCTTCTTTATGGAATATGTCTGCTAGGAAATCATATGGCATGTCTCTCTGCAAAATGGCATAAATAGAAAAAAAAAATTGAATTAGGTACATATTAAAAATTGAAAAAAAAAAAAGGTTTTTATAATTTTTTTTTCGTGCATTGTCATCGGAACAAAATATGTGTGCCAAATTTCAGCTCGATAGCTTCAGTGGAAGTGGGTGAAATATTGATTGCAAGATTCCAGGACATACATAAATACATACGAGAGTGAAGTTAAATATATGGATCTACTCCAGCTGCTATTTAAAAATCAGAACATGTTATAATGATCAAAACCCGAGAACAAACCGTTCTAGAAAAGCACACATTAGCCGGGAGCCGAACTAAACACCTCAAGTCGAGTGAAACTTAAAGTATCAAACTCACTGTGATGTATTGGAAATGGAACTACTATGCCCTATTGGTAAATAAGGCGATGTTAGTTAAAAAGTTAGTTAGATATTGTAATAAACACCTTATACCTAACTAGTGGACGCCCGCAACTTCGCTCGCGTAGAATTAGACCCATTAACGACGTCTACCCGTCTAACGACTTCAAAAACGGCAAATTTTCATACAAACTTTGCACCCTACGTTATAAAAGGAACCCCTGTGCAAAATTTCAAGTTTCTAGCCCTTATAGTTTAGGCCCTGCGTTGATATGTCAGTCAGTCAGTCAGTCAGTCAGTCAGTCAGTCAGTCAGTCAGTCAGTCAGTCAGTCAGTCAGTCAGTCACCTTCTCCTTTTATATATATAGATGGAACTACTATGCCTTATTGGTAAATAAGGCGATGTTAGTTAAAAAGTATGTAGTTAGATATTGTAATAAACACCTTATACCTAATATCGTGGTTTTAATGAACACATTACTCACCAATCCTAGACTGTGTTCCCTTGAAACATTTATCGATGACCTCCTCGCTGAGCCCGACCGCCTCGAAGATCTGCGCCCCCTTGTACGACTGGAGCATGCTGATGCCCATCTTGGCCATGACCTTGGCCAGGCCAGTCTCGATAGAGCATACTCCACCACGCTGCTCCAATGCGGATTGGTGGACGGATAATGAACACATTACTCACCAATCCTAGACTGTGTTCCCTTGAAACATTTATCGATGACCTCCTCGCTGAGCCCGACCGCCTCGAAGATCTGCGCCCCCTTGTACGACTGGAGCATGCTGATGCCCATCTTGGCCATGACCTTGGCCAGGCCAGTCTCGATAGAGCATACTCCACCACGCTGCTCCAATGCGGATTGGTGGACGGATAATGAACACATTACTCACCAATCCTAGACTGTGTTCCCTTGAAACATTTATCGATGACCTCCTCGCTGAGCCCGACCGCCTCGAAGATCTGCGCCCCCTTGTACGACTGGAGCATGCTGATGCCCATCTTGGCCATGACCTTGGCCAGGCCAGTCTCGATAGAGCATACTCCACCACGCTGCTCCAATGCGGATTGGTGGACGGATAATGAACACATTACTCACCAATCCTAGACTGTGTTCCCTTGAAACATTTATCGATGACCTCCTCGCTGAGCCCGACCGCCTCGAAGATCTGCGCCCCCTTGTACGACTGGAGCATGCTGATGCCCATCTTGGCCATGACCTTGGCCAGGCCAGTCTCGATAGAGCATACTCCACCACGCTGCTCCAATGCGGATTGGTGGACGGATAATGAACACATTACTCACCAATCCTAGACTGTGTTCCCTTGAAACATTTATCGATGACCTCCTCGCTGAGTCCGACCGCCTCGAAGATCTGCGCCCCCTTGTACGACTGGAGCATGCTGATGCCCATCTTGGCCATGACCTTCGCCAGGCCAGTCTCGATGGCCTTCTGGTAGGCGGTGTATATGTCCGCGTCGGTCAGGCTCGGGTCTATGATGCTGTCGTTGCGCAGCGAGAACGCCAGCTCGAACGCCAAGTAGGGGCAGATTGCGTCGGCGCCGTAACCTTAACAATTGGGCAACGTATTATAATCTAGTTTACCGGCAAGAAATACATAGCTACAAACGAACAGGTGATTTTGTGAGGAAATTAAACAAACCAACAGGTAATTTTAATATCTTATGCATTTTGTACACACTGGATTTTTTCTTTCATCCCCTCTCCACTCTTGGGTCTCCTGGAAGAGATTTCTTTTAAGAATAAGCAGAACCCTTGTACTAATTTTTTTTTTTACATAGTGTGTGTACATAAATAAATAAAATAAAAATAAATAATTTTGTGAGGAAATTAAATAAGCCCCAAAAACATATATGTATTTCTACTTAATACTAGTGGACGCCCGCAGCTTCGCTTGCATGGAATTAGACATAAAAATAGCTTCGTTTACACCTAGTAATATTAGTCGCTACTACATATAGATTTGAATTGTTCAGGTTCTCGACAGTGTCAGTCGCTCGCCAGTCAATTTAGACATGTAAATGACATGTGTACGTGCAAGCGTTCGTAGGGCCATCGCTTACCGAGCAGCACGCACATGTGGTGCACCTCGCGCGCCTCCGCCGTCTCCACCAGCAGGCCCACCTTCATCCGCTGCCGCGTCTCGATCAGGTGGTGGTGGACAGCGCCTGATCATTTGTCAAAAACAAATACAAATACACTTTATTGTAAAAATTTGTCAAATACAAATACACTTTATAGTAAAAATTTGTCAAATACAAATACACTTTATTGCAAAAATTGGTCAAATACAAATACACTTTATTGCAAAAATTTGTCAAATACAAATACACTTTATTGCAAAAATTTGTCAAATACAAATACACTTTATTGTAAAAATTTGTCAAATACAAATACACTTTATTGTAAAAATTTGTCAAATACAAATACACTTTATTGTAAAAATTTGTCAAATACAAATACACTTTATTGGAAAACGCCCCAAACGTTGCCTAGTGGATACGCGGCTTACTACTAGTTCGACTGGGTCAAAATGTTATACCTACTAACTTTGCACCCCCCTTAAGGGATGACCGATTCTCATGAAATTTTGTGTGCATATTGGGTAGGTCTGAGAATCGGACATCTATTTTTCATCCCACTAAATGTTAAGGGTAGTCCACCCCAAATTTTTTTTTTTTTAATTTTTAGATTATTTTTTATTTTTTTATGATACAGCATTAGAAAATACATACAACCCTGAATTTTCAACCCTCTACGATCATCCCCTATTTTTCCATCGCGATTTTTATTTTTAATAATATACCTACATGGCAAAGGGGACCCGAGCCCAACAGTGGGACAAAGAAAGGGTTGTGATGAATGATGATGATGATCCCGTGATGATGATGATGGTGCCGCTCCTCCGCCGCGAGCGCGACGCGCGTCAGCGCCGGCTCCAGCCCCGCCGGCCCGTCCGAGTGCGGGAACGTGCAGTCCGGCACCATGCTCTGGATATAACATACGCACCGAGCGCGAGCAGCGAGCTGATGGGCACGCGCGCGCGGCCGGCGGCGCGGTCGGACAGCACCAGCAGCTGGCAGCCGGCGCGCGCCGCCTCCTCCGCCGCGAGCGCGACGCGCGTCAGCGCCGGCTCCAGCCCCGCCGGCCCGTCCGAGTGCGGGAACGTGCAGTCCGGCACCATGCTCTGGATATAACATACGCACCGAGCGCGAGCAGCGAGCTGATGGGCACGCGCGCGCGGCCGGCGGCGCGGTCGGACAGCACCAGCAGCTGGCAGCCGGCGCGCGCCGCCTCCTCCGCCGCGAGCGCGACGCGCGTCAGCGCCGGCTCCAGCCCCGCCGGCCCGTCCGAGTGCGGGAACGTGCAGTCCGGCACCATGCTCTGGATATAACATACGCACCGAGCGCGAGCAGCGAGCTGATGGGCACGCGCGCGCGGCCGGCGGCGCGGTCGGACAGCACCAGCAGCTGGCAGCCGGCGCGCGCCGCCTCCTCCGCCGCGAGCGCGACGCGCGTCAGCGCCGGCTCCAGCCCCGCCGGCCCGTCCGAGTGCGGGAACGTGCAGTCCGGCACCATGCTCTGGATATAACATACGCACCGAGCGCGAGCAGCGAGCTGATGGGCACGCGCGCGCGGCCGGCGGCGCGGTCGGACAGCACCAGCAGCTGGCAGCCGGCGCGCGCCGCCTCCTCCGCCGCGAGCGCGACGCGCGTCAGCGCCGGCTCCAGCCCCGCCGGCCCGTCCGAGTGCGGGAACGTGCAGTCCAGCACCATGCTCTGGAATAGTATATTTCGCTACAAGTGCGGAAAGCCTGTCATTGCAAAGAGTTCCGACAAATGTCTACCCGAGCCGAAGGCGAGGGTTGGCAGTCGGAACAAGTTGCAATGACGGTTCCGCACGTGTACTGAACGACTATTTTTAATACAGTTGCGAAAAAATTAAGCAATTTAATAAAATAATAAAAACACAAACTAAACTCGCAAAGAACATTTTTGGAAAATGGCGCCAACCGTAAAAGAATACAGAGTATAGCTGAGATTTTTTTTTGTTTTCTTCACCCATTCTGGGTAGGCAAAGGGAACTATGCCCATACAGCCAAGTCTTAAGTAGAATTTTTTTATTGACATGAAATTTAATGAGATTAAATGAAATGAAACCTAACCTAACTCATTGAATCAAATCATTAAATCTGATATTAAAACAAATTAGTAGCTTATTTTTAGAAATATTTGCATGAATCATAAAAACTTCTATGAATTTTTTTTAGTAAAAACTTCGTGGTTGTTTTTTTCTTTTTAATAGACATTATTTTGACAGTTGGGAAAGAGAACGCACGAGTTCGGAAAAGGTAAAGAAAAAGCACGAGTGTGTAATAGCTCACTTCCCGAACGCTATACGTCCCTGTAATACGCCACTTTTTGAGCAACTGTATTAAAATAGTATATTTCGCTACAAGTGCGGAAAGCCTGTCATTGCAAAGAGTTCCGACAAATGTCTACCCGAGCCGAAGGCGAGGGTTGACAGTCGGAACAAGTTGCAATGACGGTTCCGCACGTGTACTGAACAACTATTTTCAATACAGTTGCGAAAAAATGAAGCAATTTAATAAAATAATAAAAACACAAACTAAACTCGCATAGAACATTTTTGGAAAATACAGAGTATTGCAGAGATTTTTTTTTGTTTTCTTCACCCATTCTGGTTAGGCAAAGGGAACTATGCCCATACAGCCAAGTCTTCAGTAGAATTTTTTTATTGACATGAAATTCAATGAGATGAAATGAAATGAAACCTAACGTAACTCATTGAATCAAATCATTAAATCTGATATTGAAACAAATTAGTAGCTTCTTTTTAGGAATATTTGCATGAATCATAAAAACTTCTATGAATTTTTTTTTTGTAAAATCTTCGTGGTTGGTTTTTTCTTTTTAATAGTGTTGGCTGAATATGATCTTCGCCTTTGTAGACTCAAAGTCAAATTTTTATTCTATAATGTATACTCTGTGGTTCGCCCCTTCCCGCTTATGTTCTCGTACTGCAACGTGTATCCTATTCTAAATTACTTTTCTAATATATATCTAGTTGTACAATCCGGTAGTATTATTTTCCCACAGGTTATGGGCCGTCCCATATACCGGATTTGCAACAAAAAACAGTAAAGTATCTGTCCGAATAGTGTTAATAGTGATACAAGAAAACCACGTCGGCCATGAATGGCGCCATGCATAACCTTCAGATTGAAAGGTTAACCGGCAGGGAAAATTTCAATACGTGGAAATTTGCAGTTAAATCTTATTTAGAGCATGAAGATTTGTGGGCACTTGTTGATCCGAATTCTAAAGAAGTCGACACCAAGAAAGATGTGAAAGCTAAGTCTAAAATTATTTTGTTGGTTGACCCAAGTAACTACGTACATATCGAAAATGCCAAAACGGCACGAGAAGTGTGGCAAAACCTGCAATCAGTATTCGAGGACTCCGGGCTATCGAGA
Source organism: Carterocephalus palaemon (assembly GCA_944567765.1). Taxonomy (NCBI): domain Eukaryota; kingdom Metazoa; phylum Arthropoda; class Insecta; order Lepidoptera; family Hesperiidae; genus Carterocephalus; species Carterocephalus palaemon. The sequence continues at coordinate 1,866,513 of OX155643.1, read as the reverse complement.
AAAGTCGGCTTACTAAAAGATTTAATCAACACTACCCTGGATGGCTGTTCGAACATAGAAGAATATGTATCGAAAATAATGTCGACTGCACATAAATTAAGGAATATTTCCTTTAAAGTAGACGATGAATGGCTCGGAACCCTAATGTTAGCCGGTCTACCGGAACATTATAAGCCAATGATCATGGGAATCGAGAGCTCTGGTGTCAAAATTTCGTCCGATTTCATAAAAACTAAACTCTTACAAGAGGTAAAGGTTTCTGAATCCTCAGTATTTTTTACGAAAAATAAACAGACGTCGAATAGTCAGCCCAAGCCTAAGCCAAAGGGAAAGGGTCCCCGCTGCTTTGGATGTAACCGCTTTGGACACTACCGCAGCCAATGCAAATTCAAAAAGCCAGATAATAACAAGAAGGACGGTGAAACAGTTTTTTCAGCTATTTTTTCAGCTTTCACATGTTTAAATGAAGACAGCTGGTATATTGACTCGGGTGCATCTATGCACATGTCAAGGCGCTCAGACTGAATGACTGATGTACAGCCACCACCGATGCAGAAGATAGTAGTGGCAAACAATGATGTTGTCTCCGTGCAAATGATGGGTAATGTAAATATCCAAACTAAAATATGCAACGATGAGCATCTTATCCAGGTGAGGAATGTTTTATTTATTCCCAAGCTTGCAGCTAATCTTTTATCTGTTAGCCAGCTGACCAAGAATGGCTGTGCAGTCCAATTCAATGATAAAGGCTGTAACATTTACAATTCAAGCAATAAACTGATGGCAACAGCAACACTGATAAATAATATGTATAAGCTTAATACCATAACTGGTAGTGCCTGTACTGTTTTTTCTAATGAGAGCAAGGCAGACTTGAATACTTGGCATAGGCGAATGGGACATTTAAACATTTCAGATGTAAAAAAGTTAGAATTATGTACTGAGGGGATAAATATAACTAAAAAGGATGAATGTTCTGTATGTATACCCTGTTGTGAAGGAAAGCAAACGAGACTTCCGTTTCCACACTCCGGTTCTAAAGCTGGTACTTTGTTGGAAGTAATACACTCAGATCTGTGTGGTCCGATGGAGACCCCCTCTATTGGTGGGGCGAGATACTTCATAACCTTCATAGATGATTTTTCACGTAAGTGTATGTGTATTTCTTAAAGAACAAGTTGGATATAAAGTCTATATTTAAAAAATTTAAAGTTGAGGTGGAGAATGAATTAGAAAAGAAAATAAAAATATTAAGGACAGATAATGGCAAAGAATATTGTAATAAAACTTTATCTGATTTTCTGGCAGATTCCGGCATCAAGCACCAATCTTCAACTCCGTACACCGCGGAGCAGAATGGGCTAGCGGAGCGGATGAATAGGACATTGGTGGAGCGTGCCAAGTGTATGCTGTTTGATGCAAATCTACATAAGGGCTATTGGGCTGAAGCTGTGGCAACTGCGGCTTACATAATAAACAGGTCACCATCTCGAGTCCTGGCTGAGGTAACACCGTATGAAAAATGGTTTGGTAAGAAACCTAACATTTCACATTTGAAAGTTTTTGGGTCAAAGGCTATGGTTCACATTCCAAAGCAGAAACGATTGAAATGGGATCGTAAATCACATGAGTTGTTGTTCATGGGATACTGTGACAACATTAAAGGTTACAGACTATATGACCCTTATACTAAAAAAGCCATTATAAGTAGAGATGTGATATTTATTGAAAATAGTAAGCCTGCAAGTACTAAGGTACCCAAATCTGTATCATTGCCACAACTTATAACATTGCCACTTAAAACTACTTTGGAAGCCTCACACAGTAGTTTCCAGGAGAGGGAAGAGAATATCACCGTTACTGAGAGCCCACATAGTACCCCTGTTTCCTCGCCTCAAAGCAATTCATTTGATAGCTGTGAGACATCCGTAAATGTTGATGAAACTTATCATCCCAGCACTAGTGATGATTATGACAGTAATGAGAGTTTTGATAATAGAATCACATTACGTCCACATCAGAGACAGAATGCAAGTGATCATAATTTAATGTGTAACACCCAAATTACAGATCCTTTAACAATTGAAGAAGCTTTGTCCAGCTGTGAAGCCCAGCATTGGAGAAATGCAATGGATGAAGAGTACAAGTCTCTGATAGAAAATAAAACGTGGGAAATTACTACTCTTCCACACAATAAGCGAGCTATACCATGCAAATGGGTGTATAAGACAAAGACAAATGAAGAAGGTAAAATTGTTAAGTACAAGGCTCGACTGGTCATAAAAGGATGTTCTCAAAGGAAAGGGATAGACTACAATGAAGTTTTTTCTCCGGTAGTTCGTTTTTCATCCCTACGCTATCTATTTGCCATGGCAGCTAAGTATAATTTAGATATCATTTTAATGGATGCTGTGTCAGCATTCCTTCAAGGCGACATTGAGGAAGAAATATACATGCTTCAACCACCCCTCTATGAAAAGGGCAAAGGGGTTTGTTTACTACATAAATCACTGTATGGCTTAAAACAGGCCAGTCGTCAATGGAATAAGAAGCTTAGCACTACGTTGAAGGGAATGGGTCTCATTCAGTCTAAATTAGATCCATGTGTTTATCATAAAATTGTTGCTGACAATGATATTTTATTTGTAGCCATTTATGTGGATGATTTGTTGATTTTTACCAATAATGAATGTTCAAAAAATCAAATTAAGGAGGAATTAAACTGTAGATTTAAAATGAAAGATCTTGGAGATTTAAGCTATTGTATTGGAATACATGTTGAAAGAGATAGATATAAAGGCATAATTTACTTAGATCAGAAAAAATACATACAGGAAGTGTTAAATAGATATGGAATGTCTGACTGTAAACAGGTGAAAACTCCAATAGATATGAATACTACACTGGAGAAAAATTCAGATGAAAGTAAAATTTTACATAACATACCTTATCAGGAAATAATTGGTTGTTTACTCTACATTTCTCAAATTACAAGGCCAGACATATGTTATATAATTAACACACTAAGTAAATATAATAATAAACCAGAGTTGCAACACTGGCTTGCACTGAAGCGTGTTATGCGGTATTTGAAAGGTACTCAAGATTATAGACTGAGCTATAAACAGTGTCCTGAGGAAAAGATGACCCATGGTTATTGTGATGCTGATTGGGCCAGTTCAAAGGATGACAGGCGATCTTGCACAGGCTACACATTTTTGTTCCAGGGAGGAGCAGTTAGCTGGAACTCTAAACGCCAACCAACTGTAGCTCTATCAACTGCCGAAGCAGAATACATGTCGCTATCGTCATGTGTACAGGAAGCAATATGGTTAAAACAATTTCAAGAAGAGTTTTGGCCACTGATGAAGAATGAAGCTATGGTAATATACAATGATAATCAAAGTTGTATTAAACTTTCAGGTTCTGATGGTTTTCATCCCCGTACCAAACATATAGATGTGCGGCACCATTTTGTGCGTGACAAACTACACGAAGGAGCCATCGAGGTGCGCTACACACAAACGGATTTGATGGTCGCAGACATTTTAACGAAGCCCACTTCACAACTGAAGCTTGAATACTGCGCAGCCAAAATGGGGTTGAGTCTAAGGGAGGATGTTGGCTGAATATGATCTTCGCCTTTGTAGACTCAAAGTCAAATTTTTATTCTATAATGTATACTCTGTGGTTCGCCCCTTCCCGCTTATGTTCTCGTACTGCAACGTGTATCCTATTCTAAATTACTTTTCTAATATATATCTAGTTGTACAATCCGGTAGTATTATTTTCCCACAAATAGACATTATTTTGACAGTTGGGAAAGAGAACGCACGAGTTCGGAAAAGGTAAAGAAAAAGCACGAGTGTGTAATAGCTCACTTCCCGAACGCTATACGTCCCTGTAATACGCCACTTTTTGAGCAACTGAATTAAAAACATACATTCATAACATTCTGTCGAACGATTAAAAAAATCAGAAAAATGGACTAAGGATGAAATAGAGTGGTATCCGAGGAACACAGCGGTGACAGCCCAGTGGCGAACTCGCCTCTCACTCGAGTGGTCTAGGTTTAAACCGAAGCGCACCAATGACTTTTCTGAGTTATGTGCGATTTGAGAAATTAAATGTCACTTGCTGTAACGATGAAGGACACATCGTGAGGAAACCTGCATGCCTGAGAGTTCTTCTAATGTTCTAAGGCATGTTCTAAGGCATGTGAAGTCTACCAATCCGCACTTGGCCAGCGTGGTGGACTAAGGCCTGATCCCTCCCGTTCTGACAGGAGACCCGTGCCCAACAGTGGGACAAAGGAAGGGTTGTGATGATGATCAAAGGAACGGAAAAAGACAACGAGGAGGTCCAATCAAAAGATGGCAGGATGATTTATCTAAATGATGGAGAAGATCCAAGGATAGAGACGTGGAAACAATTTAGGGAGGCCTATGTCGACAGACAACCTGACAAAAGTTGCTAATGAATTTATTATCTGTGCGCGCCCCCTCTACTTTAAGTTCTATGTTCGGCGCTTCAGAGTCTGTGGTTACGCGCGGTCTGTGCAAGGCGCTCTCTACTCTGTGGCGCGATTACTGCGCATTAGAATTTTTCTAGATTTTCCGGCCGGCACTATTGCAAGCCAACTATTAACCATTCATCGAATTTCATTGTAAACCTTTAAATTTTGCTATGTTAATTAGATCTAAGGATACTACTGTTTTATAAGAATAGCATGTCAGTTAAAAAGGCCAGTGAATAAAGGCTTTTATTATTATTATCATCATAACATTCGAATCATACCGAGCTTTCCCTACAGCCAAATTGAAACGTCAGTCATAGACCTCTTGGTCTGGCACACGGCACAAAATTATGCTCGATCTTCAGTTCTTTTGATTAGCTCTTTATAGATAAGTATACTAGTATATTAGTATAGCACGGTAGCGCCCATGAAATTTTTGACCGCTAGTGGCAAAAATTTCATGGGCGCTACCGTGCTTCGGAGGGCACGTAAAGCCGTCGGTCCCGGTTGTTTTCAATGCTGGAAACAGTCGTTAAGCCTTGTCGAAGACCTTCGGGTGGCTTGAGAACATTCGGCACTGGGTTGGCCACTAACCCCTCCACCAATCCGCATTGGAGCAGCGTGGTGGAGTATGCACTAGACTTCCCGCAGAAGTGTCTGTGGGAGAGACCCATGCCCAGCAGTGGGACGTCTATGGGTCGCAGCGACCAGCGATACTAGTATATTCATTGTGTCTATCTAGGGTATGTTCAAGTATACAAAATTTTTTAAAACCCCCGACATAACATGCCGTATTTAAAGTCATGGTTACCTTACCATGTTCTTTCAATATCATTAAAGTAATACGGTACCAAATTCCGAATCGATAGGACATATTGAAGGTAGTCAGACAGATCCCCTCATCGACTAGAAAATGGCTGATGATCTTCAAATTGCTGAACAGATTTTCATGAAACATAGCTAAGAACATTCGGGGGTTAATCATCTATGACACAAAAAAAAACTAAACGAAAATCGGTTCATCCGTTTGGGAGCTACGATACCACAGAAAGATACACAGACAGACCCGTTAAACTTAAAATGAAAATGATTTATATCAGGATATGACCATATAGCTAATGAAGTTTATGAACTGCGCCCTCGCTGCAGGATGTTGTCTGCAGCACCGCGGGACACACCATCATAGGCCCGTTGGCGCAATCGGTAGTGACCCTGTCTGTTGCGCCAGGGGTCGTGGGTTCGAATCCCACTCAGGACAAATATTCGTGCGACGAACACTTGTGTTTGTTCTGTGTCTGGATGTTAATATTATCTATTTAAGTATGTATTTAAAAATATCTATGTATGTATATCAGTCTCTGACACTCATTTCACAGGCTCGCGTCTACTTTGAGGTCAGATGGTCGTGTGTGAGAATGTCCAAGATATTTATTGACGTGATAACGTTTATTAAATCGATGAACGCCAACACATCCGAAAAAGTTTGGTAACAGTACCATGACGTCACACTTTTTGACGTCATGAGTTGTTACCATGACGTCACACTTTTTGACGTCATGAGTTTTTACCTGACGCCATGTGTTATCTCGCATTGTACAACATTGTATACAGGGTGTGTGAGACATGAACATTGTATACAGGGTGTGTGAGACATGAACATTAAATTGTATACAGGGTGTGTGAGATATGAAAATTGTATACAGGGTGTGTGAGACATGAACATTTATTATTGTATAAAATAATGATTATGACGTTATCACGTAAATCTATCGTCCGTAAACCGACTTTACAGACAACCATTTTTTTGACGTGACAACGTCTTATAAATTGGTTTGCTGGGTGACACTTCAAGAAACTGCGTTATGCTCCGCTCACGTTATGCGCTCACAATGAGAGCGAGTGAGAGGCACGCGTCCCTTCCACTCGGGCATGGTTAGCCCGCCTAAGAGCGAGAGAGACAGACATAAAAAGTGTTTCATCCTTCTTCCTACTATACGAATGAATATTCACATTAAAATTATTTTACCACTCAAAGTCGTTGTCACGTAAAACTTTCGCCCGTATACCGACTTTACAGGCATGTTTTTTTTTTATCAGGGTCTCACCTTCCAGCCGCGGTGAGTGGTACGCCTTAGGGCGTCAAGGTCGGGAATGGACAGCACGGGCTGCGGCAGGAACACGCGGTGCACGAACTCGGCGCTCGGCTGCAGGATGTTCGCCACCGGCCCGATGGGGCACAGAAGCGACATCACTATCTTCTCCCTGCAATACAATAAATAAATATAAATAAATATCTTGGACATTCTCACACACGGCCATCTGACCCCAAAGTAGGCGCGAGCCTGTGTCATGGGTGTCAGAGACTGATATACATACATAGATATTTTTAAATACATACATAAATAGATATTGACATCCAGACACAGAACAAATACAAGTGTTCGTCACACGAATATTTGTCCTGAGTGGGATTCTAACCCACGACCTTTGGCGCAACAGACAGGGTCACTACCGATTGCGCCAACGGGCCTGTCGAGTAATAGTCGACAATGTCAGGTATTTTGTAAGCGACCCACCGTGACTGGTTTTTGGGGGATTCTGAGGGCATAGTAATCTGGCTTAAGTGCCGCGAAAGCGAGTACGTAGTAACACCAACTGTTGCAACGTTTTTTATAGTTTTGTGCGTGTATAGTATAGTATAGTGTATAGTGTGTATAGTTGCGTGTATTTTTATGACAGTACTAGTCGCCGCGGATGCCCGCAGCTTCGCTCGCGTAGAATTAGACCCATTAACGACGTCTGCCCGCGTTTGGGTTGCTCACATGACTTCAAAAACGGCAAAGTTTCATACTAACTTTGCACCCCCGTTTTACCCCCTTAGGGGATGAAGACTGATACAAAAATGAGATAAAAACAATCCTTGATGCGGATTAGAAGAAGAAGAAGAAGAAGATATTTATTTCTCACACAAAACACTATACAATCGACAAATAAAAATGAACTAAAAGCTACTTAAACTATGTACAGTGTCATGCGTGAAAAAAAGGGTTACGCTCAGCATACTGCCCTGTGTCACAGGGCTGCTGATTTTCAGCGCAACCCTATTTTTCGAGCAGTTTCATATGTGGCGACACTAGTAATAAAAATAATAATAATGAACACAAAATTTGTTAAAATGATACAAACACAAGAATTAAAATAACTAGGAAAGTAAAACAAAATTTCTAAAAGCTTGATGCGAGCAAAATACAGCAAAATACAAAAACAAAGGAAAATAGTACGACGATAACACAGTTAAAATAAAACCAACATAAAAATTACAAACAACTTTAAAAGCAAAACAAAAACCAAAAAATGATTGATGTTAGTTATAATGGGTATAAAATACTACAAATGACAGTGTACAATATAAATGAAATACATATAAATATATACAATGTCCAGCAGTGAACAATAAAAGGCTGATGGATGGATAACACACATGCAATGCTGCCCACCTCAGAGAATGTACGACATTTAAATATAATTAAATATTGATTAAATATCATTATCATGCTAAAATTTCAGCTCGATCGGTGCAGAACTTTTTGAGTTTTTGAAGCGTGCACAAACCAACATGACATTTTTATATATATAGATTGAACTGAAGCGAATTGGAACCACCCCTCTCCTCCTCTTACGGTCCGAAAAAGCCTACTGTTATCAGAATCTGTGGGTGGTGCTGCAAGCTCGTTTGCTATCTTAAGTCCATAAACAAGCAATCCGTGGGAGATAATACAGCTGACCAACCATCAAGACTTAGGACTGACAACCCGCTCGTTCCGCTCAAGACGATACAAGACCAGAGCTACACTTATTAAGGCTTGTTATGGGCCTCAATTACTAGTAGTAGTAATTGAGTAATAATAATAGTAATTACTCAGCTCGCGCTTCACTAGAAGTCAGGGCTCACTCTTATGTAACTTTTCCTTTATAATATATGCTTAATATTTAAGTTAATTAAGTACATATGTAAATTCTAGAGGACCCAATAAAACATTCTTATTCTATTCTATTCAATATATTCTACGCCCTATTTTTCTCTTACCTAAACATGTTATATATGCAGAGAATGTGAAGGCTACCTGAACGGATCGATGGGCGGGTTGGTGACCTGAGCGAACAGCTGCTTGAAGTATTCGTAGGGCAACGGCTGGAACTGGGACAGGCACGCCAATGGCGCATCGTTGCCCATGCTGCCCAGCGCTTCCTTCCTGTAATTACATTAACAAATAAAACGTGAATAAAAAAAATACATAAAGCTCATTAAGGTCCAAATTCTTATCCTTAACCTTAAGGCCGAAATCCTTATATTTAATAATATATAAATGGGGAGAAAGTGTGTTTGTTGGTTACCACGCCCCGGCTAATGCTGAGTACGGCCCCTTTTTGACAAAATCCTACTTCGTTAGGTTAATTTACCTTTTTAAGGTCAATTTATTATTATTTTTGTTGTAATTGTATTTAATTTGTCAAAATAGACATAATTTATTCTATGTAGAAAAGGACCTGGAGAGTGACACCGGCTACATTGGCTTATAATCAGCCGAACTGCGGGTTAATCTAGTTTTTGATCAGTAGTAATCTTTGTAGTAGCTTGCCCCTCATAAAGGCAATGTTTTCGCCGCGACCCATAGACGTCCCACTGCTGGGCACGGGAATGGCAAAGGCAATCTTTATTATAAAATAAATCCACTCACTTTTTCTGTAACATAGTTGTCGCTGCGACCCATAGACGTCCCACAGCTGGGCACGGCAATGGTAAAGGCAATGTTTATTACACAATAAATCCACTCACTTATTCTGTAACATAGGCACGAGCAACATGTAGATGGCCTCAATCGTGTACCCGAAGAGGCCCAGCCTCTTATCGGAGAGTCCCGATATGGCTTCGTACACCGATCCATTCGTGGCACTCCCGTTCTCCGTTGCCACTGACTTGTGTATATCTTCCATCGTAATCTGAAAAAAAATTAGACATAAATCTACTCCTTACGTGTGAAAGTTAACTCATGCTTATAATATCAAAGAGGTAGTGTAGTGAAGTAGAAGCCCGACGAAGACAAGTCGTTTTGGTAGTAAAAAATACTGGTTGTCTGTAAAGTCGGTTTACGGACGATAGATTTACGTGATAACGTCATAATCATTATTTTATACAATACAAAAAAGGAGAATTGACGTCTGTAGTCTAAACTTCAAAGTATTCTACAGTACAGATAACTAATCACAGACACCAGAAAAGTCTATATATTTATTTTGACAGTTCCCTATTTCGGAGCCAAGGAACCGCCAATGTTGTCGTGTGTAAAATTAATTTATTGAAAATAATTTCTCTGCAGAGAACCGCTCATTTAATATTTTTTTAAATATTTTTGTGTGAATCAGTATATTTTTCTATTTTTATGCTGGAATGTACAAAAAAAACACAACATTTTCATATGTGCTGTCGATGTTCATCAATTTATAAGACGTTATCATGTCAAAAGTTTTAATTCCAAAGCAATTTCGAAAATAATTTACTTCATAAACATAAAGAACAATGGCGAAATATTAGGCGGGGTGAATGGAAGCAACTAGAAATGTCACTAAAATTAAACTTATTTAATATTTTTTCTACGTTTTATCAAATCATCAAAATAAAAATTTACAATGGGAGAAAAAAACATTTATTTGAAAAAACTTTAATTGACTAAATCCACAATTAAAATATAAATATCAAATTAAATATTGCCATATAAAATATATTTCTTTTCATAAATAAGTCTTCTATTTTATTCTCTTTTAATGTAATTACGACCAAATAAAAATTATTTAAAATAAGTAGGCTAAACTAATTCTTGTTCTGTATCCGATTTTATTTTTCTATTTCAATTAACATTTTAAAATAATAATTAGTTAATAAAGTATGTAGTCGTTTTTTTACTACAGCAGCAGTTACAAAAATGTTATGGCAACATTAGATAAATGCTGACAATCAATTATAGACTGTTGCTTTTGGATTGCTGAGTTGTTGTGTGTTGCTTTTGTGCTGTGCCTGTTATCTATCTTTTACCTATTACCTATATTTTTACCAACCGGACAGTTTATGAACTTCGATATTTCCTTCCCGTTACGATACATACTGCTATTTTCTTTCTGGACACCGAACTTGCTTTGTGATTTGGCAGGCAAAATAAAATCACGCCACATTTAGAGGAAGCAGTATTATGTTTATATTTTAATAGGAAATAATATTCCTGGCTGGACCGGAATTACTGAGTATTGCTTTATTTGCTTAGTTGGTCGGCGCACTGTAGGCTGCTGCGTACATGGTAATGATATTGGTTTGGTATCTAGGATGGGCCAGATATGAACAAAATATACCAACACCTGCAGAATTTTTTAGTTAATATCATGCTAAGAGAAGATTATGAAGATTAAATTAATTAATATAAAGAACCTTGTTTTATTTGTGATTACTTTCATGAGATTTCCTAACAGTATTAAAATGTCTGAGTTATATATAAACAACAAAGTACTACTCTGTGATATGAACTGATAGATAGGTGCCTACTTATTTTATTTCACAAAATGTCAAAAACTAACATTTCAACCTTAGATTAGTAATATGTCATTTCAACATATCAACATAATCTGAAAATGTTTAAACTTTATTATCTCAAATTCTCCATTAAGGAAAACAAAAATTCTTATTGAATTGAACTCAGAAATGAATACATAATTTTTTGAAATATTTTTCATTCATAGACGTCGAAATTACATCTCAACTAAAATCTTGTATGGGAGTTCGCCATTGTTCTTTATCCGTGTAACCAAAATGACATTGTGTCACTGCAAAAAAGTGGATAATTTTTCTCACTTATTCGTTGGGACGACAGTCCAGGCAGACAATAAATTTGAAAAAAAAAAAAGTTGTCGGACTCTGCATCGATTACTTATTATCCCCTAATAGTTTTTTTAAAAGATTTATTCAATGTACAGACGCGGTCGTTAGTTTTTTTTTTTTTTTTGATATTTATTTTATTTATAAAACTTTATCGACACCTCTAATTACATATGGGCGGACTTAATTACGGTTAGTACTGAATTAAAATTTTCATCGAATTTTAACCGAGCTTCTACTTTACTATTCCAACTTGTTATAGATCGTGCAACTGATAACGTTACTGTGATAATGCACTCTGTCAATAAAAACTAACCAGTATGTCTATTATACGTGAGTCTATTTACAACTGATACAGGGGTCCAATTGCCTCATGTAGAATGCCACGAGTGGCGTGGTCATTGCCACACAATGCGTTTGGGCCCCAGAACGCTCTACAATGCACTCAGAAGCGTTTAGTTTGAAGCAAATACAGCAAGTTTTGTTCTACATTGGCGATGTCACAATTAATTGTTACATCATTTGTAGTACTAGCAATCAAAAATCACATCACGCTTCTTGACTCACCATCTATTATTTTATTATTCATTGTATAGTTATCCAACACCATATAATGCAGCATGAAAAAAGAAAGTAGTTTTAGGTTATAATTCATTCAATATTAAAGTGTAGGTGAAGTCATTGTTAGTATAGACATACATTTCAAAAATGTTAAGTAAGTATTTTCTTATGTATGGTTTTATATCACAAGGGATAAAAATATCATATCCACATAACTCCCAAATGACAGAAGATTTTGTAAATTTCCTAGCAATTTGTATCAAGAAATGTATGGAGGTGTAAATGTGAATGTAAAGTGAAATACATAAATACGTACTTCATATTCACGATTCATTTAAAATTCTATATTAATAGCTATATAACTGACTAGACTAATTAATTTGATACTGGGTTGACCACTAACTCGTCCACCTATAACGGAACCGCATTGAAGCAGCTTAGTGAAGTATTCTCGCCAGGATCGCCAGATCGCCATCTGGAAGACCCGTGCCCAACAGTGGGTCGCCTATGGGTCGACTCACATTGGCGCAGAGTCGAAGCGACGCGACGCGTTATGTTTTTCCGCCTACAGCATATTCAGCTCTATTGCTCTATTATTTAAGTACAAATTTCTGCTATGTAAATATGGTGGCGCGCGTCGACGCGCGTCTGGTGTCGAGCGGGCTGGAGTCGAGCTGTGCTTTAATAATAGAGCAATAGAGCTGAATATGCTGTAGGCGGAAAAACATGACGCGTCGCGGCGCTTCGACTCTGCGCCAGTGTGAGTCGACCCTATGGGTAGTAGCGAGCTAGCTAAATTTAAACAGAATACCACAACCCAGCTTCAGCACACTATGGCGAGGTCTCCAAGCGAGCCTACCTGCTGCTCGACCCAGGCGGAGTAAGGGTGGTTGTCTGCCATCTTGAGTTCCACGACCTGGATGATGCGCATCTCTGTATCCACCAGAACCGTTTGGCCCGGCTTCAGCACAATATCGCGAGGTCCAAGCCCTACCTGATCCTCGACCCAGGCGGAGCGAGGGTGGCTGTTGGCGATCTCCATATTGAGCTCCAAGATCTGGTTGATGCGGCGCACCTCCGTGTCCACCAGCAGACTTCAGAGCTTCAGCACTATCGCGAGTTTCCCAAGTTTTTTTTGTTGCCGAGGAGGAAACCTTCAAAAGGTACCCGGTGCCGTGGGAGCAACACAGGGTTATGTGGGATTTTTACCGCACTAAAACCCCCCGGTGGCCTTCCTCGGCGCTATGTGGAGGACTCCGGGATCTCCAATGGAACGCAACCGGAGTCCTCTTAGCGCGGTGCCCTTCATTTGGGCCTCTGCTTGGGAGGTGCTGCCCCATCCCTGATCTGCCCTTGTTACGACGGTATGCGGCCACACATACCGTCGTCCTACTCGGAGCTCCGGTTTGAGCTCCCACTCTAGCCGCCCGTAGCCCCGAAAGCCCCTTTTAGTCGCCTCTTACGACAGGCAGGGGATACCGTAGCTCGTATTCTGGTCCCGAGCTTTTTTTTTTTTTATGGATACAGAATAGCAAACGAGCTTGCAGCACCACCCATCCGCTGCCGCCCATGACAACTGTGACTGACTTTGAACAAGACTCAATTAGGGACTGGGATGGTTAGTCCAATTAGTTGAGAAAGTTAATTAGAACATTAGTCGGTCAGTTCGTTAGTAGGTATGAGGACTGGGGACTGTTAGTGGTAGTTAGTCCTGTTAGTTGGTGTTAGTAATAGTCCAGTTAGTACTTGTTAGTAGGAGTCTCGTTCTAAGTCAGTCACAGATGTGTTGCTACCCTTGAGGACTAAGATGGTCGCCTCTGAAGAAGTGTAACCGGGAGCTACAGGACTCCCCAGGCGAGCCTACCTGCTCCTTGAGCCAGGCGGAGTGCGGGCGGCTGTTGGCGATGTCCAGCTTCAGCTCCACGTCCTGGATGATGCGGCGCGCCTCCGTGTCCACCAGCAGCATCCGGCCCGGCTTCAGCCGCGACTGGAAACATTTATTTATTTATTTATTCATTTAATCATTTATTCATTTATTTAGTCAGCAATTTGTTAACAGTTTATACACCAGACACAAATGCGAAACATATAAATACAGATGAGACTAAGGTCTAAATCCTGGATTACACAAAATTATGGAGTTACATAGAAAATTATTTTAATTATAAAGTAACACTGGTGCCAGCGGTCATGGCCTCCATATTATTATGTCGACCAGCAACTTTTAAAAATTGAGGCTCAGTACACATAAACATATCAAAGTCCCCATGTGTTACTGCAATGTCGTTGATTATTTTTAATGCCCTCGACAGTGGTGCCCATTGCCCATAACACTCTATGAACATCTTAACATTTAAGGACGAAATTAAGGGCTGTCGACTGCCTTTATCGCTCAGCTATTGGCCAGTGCGTACCTAACCTACTACCTACAACCTACATACTGTATTCTGTCCAAAAAAAAAAGTCCCAGTTACACAAACACCTGAAGCTTCGATTACTACTGTGTATAAGTATCTTTGGGCTTGGTAGTACTCTTCATATTTGGATGGGTACAATTTGTACAATTTAGATGCAAGTAGCAAAATTTCATGGGCGCTTCCATGCAAAGGAGGGTACGTTTAGCCGTCAGTCCCAGTTGTTTTCGTCGCAAAACAATCGTCAAGCCTCGTCGAAGAGTTACAGGGGGCATGAGAACATTCGGCTATGGGATGCCCACTAACCCGTCCACCAATCCCCAACTGGATCTACGTGATGAGCACGTCCTAGACCCTCTCAGCCGTGGCTGTAGAAGAGACCTGTGTTATTTCTTCTGTTATAGAAGCCTGTGCCTAATCCCACTGGAATTGCTATGCGTTGTAGCATTAGATTAGCTTTATAACTGTAACAGTAGTTACCTTGTGTATGACTTTCTCGGGATCGACGTCGTAAATTCCCACTTCAGAGGCCATGACGAGAATGTTCTCACTCGTGACGTAGAACCGCGACGGCCGCAGACCGTTACGATCTAAGATTGCGCCTGAAAAAAGAACATTAACTGATACATGCGTCTCAAATAAATAAAATACGCTCGTTTGGCCTAACCCTAAGGCGCGACTAGCTCGAGAGCGTGGATATGCGAGGGTATTCTAGCATAGTGCGTGTAGTGTATGAGGGTCCGGGCAGCGGCCGGACAGTCACGCGCTAGCTGTGAGCAAGTTCGGACGTGCGCCTGACGCATTACTTACGCCACCTATTGAGTGATCAAGAGCGTGTTTTATTGAACCAACGGTCACAACAAACCCTACAGTGCGGTGTAGGGTTGTCTGTCACAGACGCAGGAAATTACATCTGTAACTGACTTAGAACGAGACTCCTACTAACAAGTACTAACTGGACTATTACTAACACCAACTAACAGGACTAACTATCACTAACAGTCCCCAGTTCTCATACCTACTAACGAACTGACCAACTAATGTTCTAATTAACTTTCTCAACTAATTGGACTAACCATCCCAGTCCCTAATTGAGTCTTGTTCAAAGTCAGTCACAGTTGTCATGGGTGGCAGCGGATGGGTGGTGCTGCAAGCTCGTTTGCTATCCTGTATCCATAAAAAAAAAAACACTGACCTATACATGTATATATATTATTTTATTTTTTACTATGTATTTGTTTACTTTAAGTGTCCAATGTCTTAATTTAATTTAAAATTCTTTATTTGTTTTTTATTTTTATTTTGTATGGATGTAGATGTAAAGCTTGTGTCTATTGTGTATATGTGAATAAAGTTTTTCTTTCTTTCTTTCTTGACCTATATATCTGCCGTCGGTGAATGAGACGAGCGCGGGCCCGTCCCACGGCTCCATGGCGCAGGAGGCCCACTGGTAGTAGTCGCGCTTGAGCGGCGGCATGGTGGTGTCGCTGTGCCAGGCCTCCGGCACCATTGTCATGACGGCCTCGGGCAGCGAGCGCTGGCCGCAGTGCACGAGGAACTCGAGCACGCAGTCCGCTGAGCCCGAGTCGGAGAGGTTCGGCTCTACCACCGGGTATAGCTTCTTTAGCTCTGGAGAGGTGAGAGGACCAGGTTACAATACAATACAATATCATTTATTGCACCAGAAAAAGAACACAGGAGAACACAGTAAAGAAAAGAAGTTTTGCAAAAGGCTGTCTTATTGCTTTGAGCAATTTCTTCCGGACAGCCTGGCAAACAAGAGAGGATACAAGTATCAAATAAAACGGTAGGGTGCACAAACAATGACAGGTAAACGAATAACAATAATTACAAACATCAACATAATAATAAAGGAACAAAAATTTGACATAAAGAATATAGAGCAATATATATAGAACATGACATATATAACAACAACAAGAACCACTGAATACAAAGACTAAAATTACTACTAGACATGTTAATTGCAGCGCTGCGACCCACAAACGTCCCACTGCTGGGCACGGGTCTCCCCCACAGACGCAGCTGCATAATTGCAGCGTAGCACTATCTTATTAATATTGTGAACTAGTGGACGCCCGCAGCTTCGCTCGCGTGGAATCAGACTTTGTTCCGCCTTAGAGGAAATAAATGAGCAGTTTTTTTTTGGTATTAAAACCTTCCGTTCATCATCATCATCATCACCACAAACCTTTCTTTGTCCCATTGTTGGGCTCGGGTCTGCTCTCAGAATGGGAGAGGGATTAAGCCTTAGTCCACCACGCTGGCCAAGTGCGGATTGGCAGACTTCGCATACCTTCGAGAACGTTGTGATGAACTCTCAGGCTTGCAGGTTTCCTCACGATGTGTCCTTCACCGTTAAAGCAAGTGACATTTGATTTCTTAAATCGCACATAACTTAGAAAAGTCATTGGTGCGTGCCACTGGGGTTTGAGTCCGGACCGCTCGAGTGAGAGACGAGTTTGATAGCCACTGGGCTGTCACCGCTTCCTTCCGTTACATTCCTTCATTTCGACTTCTGCGCATTCATGGTCAGAGATAGACTTTGATGCCGGTCCGTATACATGTATAGCTTACTAGATAAACGGACGTAGCGTATACGTACCGTCGCCGAACAACTCGCTCTTCATGACACCCTCGCGTGCCTTCATCAAGTTCACATTGCCTCGCAATGTGTTTATCTCGCCGTTGTGAGCGAGAACTCTGCAATACATTAACAGACAGTTTCTTATTCAAGTTTTGGATTAGATACATAAGATTTCTCGAACATTTCTGAAGTTAAATTGTAAATTGACAATGGTCCCCAGGTGTTAGTTGTGTAAAGTGGACATAAGAACATTTGTAACTTAGAATATTAGAGGCAGTTTTCGGACAGTTCACTGTATAATGAAAAGTATCTTGAACCGATGCTGAGTTTGCTACTGACTCAGTTTTTCAGAGTCTACACAGGGAAAATGGAGAAACTTCTGATGAGGCTGCTAGTAGATTATAGCAAAATTTCGAGAAGGGAGGTCTTGAACGCCGGGTTGCTGAGATCCTTGAGGTACTCCTGTAAGAAAAAGTCTCACCGCAGGGGGTGCGCGCGCTCCCAGCTGGGGAAGGTGTTGGTTGAGAAGCGCGTGTGCACCAGCGCCAGGTACGTGGTGAACGCCGGGTTGCTGAGATCCTTGAAGTACTCCTGTACGACACATTTTCTCTTGTCAATTATTACAAACTGCTTGTACATTCAATTATTATAATAACTACTGAGTGATTAATGATACTTATCAATGTTTTTTGAAGACTATACAAAGGGTAGAGAAAGACAGTATGGCGATATATTTATATTCATAGCGATAGTAATAGGCGAAATAGCAATTGTTATTTTGATCTTTCTCTTTTTGCCAGCAGATACTTAAATCTAATGAGATAACGACATTCTTTACTTAATTGGTAATTCTAAAATATTAAATATTGTCCACATAAATCAAGCTTTAACTTAGCTGCGTACCCATAACTGGTTCGAGGTGAGCAGGCCCTTGTACACGACAGTCTTCAGCGACAGGCTGCAGATGTAGAACCGCGCGCCCGGCACCACCAGCTCGTGCGACGCCCGCTTGCGCAGCACGAACACCTGCGAACATCACACACTCCGCATGCTGAAGTTCCAAACGCCAACGTATTAGGGTATGTATGGATTTACGTTTGCCGCGCAGCTCCCGTCCCGCCCGGCACGCGCGCGACAACGATCTGAAAAAAGTATCTCAAGAGCCTTGTGTTATTTATGAGTCGGAGTTTGAAATCGCAAGCGCGTTGCGAGTTCATACTCTTCCGTGCTACTCTTCGAATGTATGTTACCCTAAGACGCCCTGGTCGCCTTGTTCGCCCGTCTCTCTTACCTGACGTGAAAGCTGGCTCTCGTCCTCGATATCGCCCGTAACAAACACTTGACGCATATAGGGCTCCGAGTTACGAGCCACCTGACCTGAAAGCCGGTCAAAATTGGCCATTACTTACTTTGCTCCACGCTCTCACAAAGTGACTAATAGATATTCTACCACACACAGGAATACAAATAACTTTTATTGAAATAATTGAAGAGCCTATGCACACGGCGTATTTTAAACGCGATATAAACGGATACCATACTTAATATATCGATCAGTGTTCGTACAAGCCCCAATCCATTTTCCCGAACGACAAACTCAAACTAGCGATTATTAAACGCGCTTTATCTGGGCAGTATAAAATACGGCATGTGCATAAGTGCCTTAGACACTACGCTACGATACAAACAAATTTCTCTATATGCTTGTTTTTCAAATGATTTCCAATGCCATGAGTTTTGTGACTATAATGAATAATTTTATATTCGCATTTAAAAGCATTTAGGTACAACTGATCGATAAAAGTGATTTATGTCAATTTAGTTTGAAGAAAATTAATTTACGACGTTCCGTGGAATCGTTCGGTCACATTTGACTTGAAATTAGCTTAGAAACAATAAAACGTTTTGCTGCGGAAAGAATTTTGTGTAGAGAAAAATTAAAATTAATTGTTTTTAAACCAATCTCAAGCAGCTTATATCTTCAATTACTAACTTTCATTGGTTATCAGCACGGATTCGTATTATAAAATGATCATTTCATAACATTCTTCTGATTCGTGTAAAAGTATGTCAGAACAGCTTTTAATATGCGTGTTTCAAAATCAGGTTCAAAATACGAATCAGGCCACAACCAATCAAAATAACTTATCCATAAACAAGCTTTAAGTATAAAACGTTTTCATTAACTATTTAAGTTAAGATGCCGATATGGATAAGGTAGGTACTGAAGGAAAAGTGATAACCAAGGAACAAACTCGATCAATTCTCACTTAATTTTCATTTGTATTATGTATTAGACGTTAAAATCTGTTTAATTATAGCAAAAATATATAAATTACTGCTACTAGGGAGCCATAAAAATATAAGGATAACAATTGAACGAGTCCGTTCTATGATATCACATATTGTTAAATAGAACAAACCAGAAGGCCATTGATCGCATGACCGCGGCGGCCACGAATGCGACCCAATCGACTTTACTACGTGTACGACCTGGAATGATAGTCGCAAAACAATCGCCACACCGTAACTGCCCTTAGGAAAGCAACACAACACTAATAATGACGCAAGTATGGATCGAATATAATGTTTCGTGAAATGAGTTTCTCAGAGATTCAGTGGTAGGGGTCTTTTTCACAGTATACGGCGCTTTTTGCTGGAACAATACTTTTGTTCTCAATGTATACAATAGAATACAATAACATGCTCAGTGTAGGATAGCTAAGGTGGACACACATATCTTTTCTAGTGTTATAGACGCTCTATGTAGAGCAGAGTTATTTGAAAACAGATCAATACCCTGTTAAGGAAAACAATATTAAAACGTATTTACATAGGATACTGATAGCAATATATTACCAATTATGTTATGTTTGCTTATAAGCTTTTTAAAGATAGTGATATTTTACACTATTACAGTTATGTGAGGTTAGTTGAGGGAGGCCTATGTCCAGCAGTGCGTCCAGCATCCAAGATGGATGGATGACAGTTATGTCTACTCGATACAGCTGCTCAATACAGGTATTTAAGAGGAGTATACGACAAACAATAACATATATCGAATAAGTAGCTTTCATTGTAAAAAAGAAAGAAATAATTTTTCAAAATTTAGTTTTTAAATTTTTCAATTCTTACTCCAAACCTAGTCCGTTTTATTTAATAGTGGAAACTTCGCTGATTTCTGCATCTATATCTCAGTTCTATATTTTACATTTTTTAAATATTGTTTGTTTCCGAAATATTAATAAATAAACGTGATAGTGGTGTTGTTAACAAAATAGGTAGGTTTGATAACTTTATAAAATTCTCAATCAATAAATCATTTTTTTATCAGTATTCCCGTGCTAAAGAAAAATCTCTTGCACAATGTACTTCAAGTACAATGTCGTGCCGTGGAGAGGAGGCGAGACGTAATAATCAATTGTATGTCACGCGACACCGATACCGCAGCCGTATCCTCGCGGGGACCGCATTCTCCGATTTAGTGGCTATTCTCATGTTTACTGAACAGATAGTGGGTACCTTGTAATCGTTAGTGTGCTTACACTGTCTATGAAGGGTGAACTACCTAACTAGATCACTATGTTAACCTGAAGCTTAAGTTAGTCTGCAAGTATTTCTTATAGTATAAGTAGGTATTCATGGTATTCATATATATTACTGGTCATCGTCTGTGTTTTTTATAGAATGTTATTTAATGTATTATTGTGGTGTACAATAAAGAATATTTGTATTGTATTCTATCCATCTTCCTCAATCGAAGTCATGCCTCCGGATCTTGTGTCCCCCATCTAGCAGTTTCCCTGTCTTATTTTAATAAGAAGTTTACTTTAAAAGCGGCCAGTACGCCGATTTCCGAGGGATTCCATATGGTGAAATTAATAAATATACGTGTACACAGAAACTTCCATAAACGCACAAAATTGCCTTGATCCGAGCAAAGATAAATAAATTTTACGGTTTAATCCACTCTCAAGACAAGCATGATTTGTTTAATTCACTAAACAAATTCAATTAAAGCGAACTGTGAAAAAGACTCCTACACATTTACATTCAAAACTAAATTCGTCGTAAAATCAATACGTGACAGTAATTAAAGTTGACAACATAACATTTTATGGCGTCCTCAAATCAACGAAGACCGACAGAATGACACAGGATGTTCCCTCCGAATTAAAAACACATTATTGCGTAGTATATTATTATTTTTGCTTTTTGTTCACAGAAGCTAAATAATCAGTGATGATCATCAAGTTGAACATTAGTGAATAATTCTTATGACGGTCTGTGTAGACGAGGCAGAGTGCAAGCTGATTTAAGTAGTAAACTTATAAATATTTCAATATAATTCATAACAAATTAATCATTATTGCGTAGTTAATGTTAATGAGAGGATGCCATGATTTAAAATCTACAAAATAAATATTCAATCAGAATCCCGAGAACTTGAATGGGCGTATAATGTCGATACACAGTAAGTCTAAACTAAATTTATCGTGTAAGAGAATGATTAAATCATAATAATCTATGTAATAACTTGTTGTTTTATCTTTCAATTCCTATTCAATAAGCCTTATCTAATGTCTCATACAATTCATACTGTTTGTAAGACAACTTCGAGCGATACCGAAATTCGTTTTGGTATGAACAGTACTATTTCCCCGTTCCCAACGTACGTATACCGTTTAGGTCTGAATAAGCCTTAAAATATATTTTTTTACCACTAAGAAATGCATTCACATACCCCACCCTAATAACTGTCGGGCGTATTGTACTATAGGAGCCCAAGAGGGGATTTCGGGATTCATTAAAGCGCTGCAGTTTAATATACAGTGGGATACCTTGTACCCGGTTGTGTAGCTCCATCAAATATGAGTCCCAGATATAAGGCCACTAATTTTTTTTTTTTCATTTTCAACCCTTACCTACGACAACTTTGCATCAACGCAAACGATCAGATTAACATACGTACAATATTAAAAATATGTAGGACATGATGATGCTATCAATATCTGACGCGCATTTTTTACATAATTATGTATTTGAAAATCTGTAGCCCCCGCCGATGAAAAGGTATACACATTATTAAACATTTTATTGCATTCTTCTTCTTATCATCTAAGCTTTGCAACCCAATAGGTCTCTATGACGCTCGAATAAATCCCCATTTAGCATCGTGGGGTGACTACTATCGTAGGACTCGCCGATTACTGATGGTATCTCACCGATGGTGGCGTTGTTGGTGGGCACCGTCCGCCAGCACAGCACGCGCAGCCCCAGGCTGTCCGCCAGCAGCTGGAAGCGGCGCTCGATGTCCTGGTGGTGCAGCTTGTCCAGGAAGAAGATGCCGGTGGCGTAGCGCCCGAACTCCGGCAGCTCTATCTGGTGCAAGTCCCTGCGAATAGGAAAGACGTTTCTTTTATTCAGTTTATTCTTAATAATACAAGTATATATAAATATTACAGGGAAATCTCCTATTGCATTTATATATTTTTACCAGTCTGTACATACCTACTAGTCGTTCTGCGAAATAAAGCAGACGAACAGCAAAACCAATTCAAACATTTTTGGATTGGTGGCATGTTACTCGTATGTGAGACTAGTGGACGCCCGCAGCTTCGCTCGCGTGGAATTAGACATTCACTAACTTCAAAACCGGCAAAGTTTCATACTAACTTTGCACCCCCGTTTTACCCCCTTAGGGGGTGAGTTTTCAAAAATCCTTTCTTAGTGCTCCCCTACGTTATAAAAGGAACCCCTGTGCAAAATTTCAAGTTTCTAGCCCTTATAGTTTAGGCCCTGCGTTGATATGTCAGTCAGTCAGTCAGTCAGTCTGTCAGGCAGGCAGGCAGGCAGGCAGTCAGTCAGTCAGTCAGTCAGTCAGTCAGTCAGTCAGTCAGTCAGTCAGTCAGTCAGTCAGTCAGTCAGTCACCTTCTCCTTTTAAATATATAGATATAACACGCCAGTTAACAAACTATCAAATACAATTGGTAGTGTGTGTAATATTTTCTTTTATTAATTTAATGCATATTATTTAAAAAAAATTAGCTTTCTGCACTAATTCTACATATTAACTATAACTGTGCCCAATTTCATACACGCCCGTCCACGAGATTTTCGTAAAACGGGGTCGAAAGCTTTTGCTTCACGTATTATTGATATTGAGCAATATACTATCTGTAATCTGCTTTTGCTTTGTCCGCCGTGAGTCCGACTCACGTCCAAAGTTATATTAAAAAAATCCATGTAGGTAATCTTTATAGCTAAATGATAACTAAAAATATTATTCCTTGATAGTTTCTCCAGTTATTATGGGCTGCAATAGATGATCAGGCATGCTTATTTGCCATAAGCCATTATATTATCTCTTGGCATGCCTGTTAAAAATAGTGACTGACCAAGCGATAACATTATCTGATAGAAAAAAGAAAAAAATATGAAGAATCTCAAGAAAATATCAACAAGAGTCACTCGTCTTATAACAGGAGGCTATCAGCGACATCTGCAGTGTCTACAAAGCCAACATAATCATAATTACAATATGAGGTGTATGCGCGCGCAACTGTGACGTCACGCTGAAACCGGCCATATTGTCCAATGCGGTTCGCTCGAAACCCACCAGCGTCGCATCAATCTTCCGCTAGCAGCTGACAATGCTAGTTATCAGCGGCGAATGTGCAAATACTGCAGTCAAGGTGACACGGTGCGTGGTAGGAAAACTACTAGACGGAATGCCTAGACCTGGAGTTGGGCTTACCGGTTGTTGATAATAGAATAACTAAGCTTATTGTAACCAATATCTATCTATATTGTCAGTGGTTCTGCATATCTAATACTCTCCTTTGCGTTGCTGATTGTTGTAGTTGCAGCAAAGATGCTTTAGTATATAATATATCTATGTAGACTTCCTGTTATGATTGACGATTCTATTTGATAACTAGTGGACGCCCCCGCAGCTTCGCTCGCGTGGAATTAGACATAACAAAGTTCACTTGAGTGACATAGGTCACTCAGTGAAGATGCAGCTTTCTAATAGTGAAAGAATTTTTGAAATCGGTCCAGAAATTTTTGTGTGAAAACATTACAAACAAATGTTTCCTCTTTATAATATTAGTATAGAAGTATAGATTTGAGTCTTTTTTTAGTTGGAAGCAAACAACTACTTACTCCGTTTTTCTTAGGTTGTCTTATTTGGTAAACAACCATATAATTACATTTTATAATAGAATAATTTAAAGTAAACAGAATTTCGTAAGATTACTAAATATCACATCACAAAGTAACAAACCTTTGGTGACATAATAATACAATTAATTTAACATTATAGTAGTGCATTATTATGTAAAAATACACAAGTATAAAATTTATAATAGTATAATTAAATATGTAATACTTTCCTAAAAAACAAAATAGGTATTCGTATGTTATGTTCTTCATGAACCGAATAATATAATAAACATTTATTTGCTTTTTCCGGACCAGAAATGAAACTCTGGAACTCCTACTGGACTACTAAACTACGAATTGGTAACGGAAAATAGATCCAAGTCGCCTCCTAACAGGAATTCATATTGTTTGAATTGGAAGCGACGTAACGACCTTAGAAATGCTTTTCCATTCCAGCACAAATATTTCCTTTATTGGATTATAGCGTTACGAGAGATCGTGGGCTAGGAATTAAAATTACTTGACCAAGGAAAATAATGGTACACAATATAAAATGTTCATGTTATGTCCATGTGTATTGTGTGGCGCACAGTGTTGACGTAGTCTAATAGCTACTGACTTGAGATGATTAGTTTTAAAAACACAATATGATAGAGAGAAATGGAGAACCTATTCATAATTTAGTGGAATATTACAAGAAGTAGATAAATAAATAGCGCGGATAAAATGGGTCATAACAGTAACCACAACCCCAGGAAGCTTATGCAATAATGTTGTGTGGAGACGTTTTCCAACAGAACAACAGCTAAGTTGTTTTCGGGACGAGAATCTTGACCGTTTTAGCCTGTGAAATGACGTCAATGATATCGTTATGTAATTACGAGGAGTGCTCTTTAGTCTTGTCACCTACAATGGCACGGGAGTATGATCAAAAGGTTTTCGTTCCAATTCTGTGGATAAGAATTAGTGCGACGCGTCTTATTATTTTTGAATTTCTTAGAGGTTGATTTGTGTTAAAAATAAAGCACATGGACCATCTAAATGCAGCAATCTCCCGGTATCTAGTGCTTTTTGTCAATTTTGTCTATCCATAGGTTGATGCACATGAAATTATATTGCAAATTTTTTTTCAAGGGTAAATAATAAGGCCACTTAAGATATAAATTAAAGTACTAGGGAAGGCTATTTGAGAAGTCAGGGCAGAAAACTCTACCTCTGCTTAAATTGCAAAGGAATTTTATGTGATTATAATGTGATTTGAGTGAAAATCCGCGCGCAGATTCGTCGTTTATGGTTTATCATGTGAATTACTCGTATGTTCATTTGTACCAAAGATCTGCATAAAAAGACAATCTAACAGTTCCTCGAAGCGAAAACCGCTGAAATTGTGATATACGATCGCAAACATGTCGCTTCGAGGAAGCCACTGTCATCAGTAGTCGCCACTAGGTCAAGCATAAGCGGCTTCTGCTAAGATTTTAATAAAATACCATCCGTTTAAGCAGATATGTTACTGCGTGATATCAAAATAAAAATCCCCATTTTACATTAGCACTAACACTATCCATTAGGTTAATATTACTAACATTTTTGTGTAGGAGAAATATTTCTGTCTGAGTCAATGTTCCGTCTTTTATCGCATGGAAAAATTTCGGTCTATCGATCCATGGCCTACAGAGCACGCGATTGCCGATGTTGTTTTTTAGGCCTACTTATTTTATTTTAGATCCGTGAAGAATACTCTACGCCTTAAGCATTTTCGTGTTAAAAGGCATTTAGTTAGACCTTCGTAGTCTCACTCTCTATATTTTGGTCTCTGCTCTTTTCAAGTTTCTTCCCTTAACGATTTTGAGCATCAGTGTTGAGCAACTGAAGATTTTCTAAACACGTATAGTCGACACGGTAGTCCTCAAACGCAAAATCAGTGTCGGGTCGGGTCGACACTACTCTGGGGCAGAGCGCACTCCGCGTCAAACATCAACATCCGCAGATAAAGGCGATAAAGGCAATGATTGGGAGCAAGTTATATGTCGGACTCTCCCGACGACGCGAGTCGCGTGTGCGCAATGTGGTACCAAGTCCGAACGAGTTTTAAGAACGAAACCCCCCGTGAATTGTTGGGGCCAGTTGGAACGTGAATGTGATTTTATATCATTATCTGACCGACGGAGATACGCTTGGCTTTATGCCACAAATGAAACGGTCAGGTTTAACTGCCACTCTCTTTAACTTGTCAACCTTATTAAGTATAACATTTCTATGTATGAAGATCAGTATAGATGATGGCCACTTAGAAACTTCCTTGGTCAACTTTCTTAACTATGTAATAACTATCCAAATTCATCCACCTTGGATAATCCCAAATGCCAAACATTGAAGTTACCTGGAGCTAAATTGAGCTTACCCAATTACTTACTTGGAATATTACTATGAGCGTCTGCTGTTGCAGCAGCTCTGTTAGAGCATAGACGATTTCGACGACGAGAGAGATTTCTTTACGGCGTAAATGTACAGAGGCGTTATTTAATAATCGCAGACGACCGGCAAGACGATCCTCATCGATATCACCTGTTCCATCTACTGTCTGATTGACATCTACTATCGATAAAACCAGCAATGTTATACATGTCTCCTGCCTCTGGCTCTTACTAAGAATATCTAAACAGGAAGATGGAGGTCCTGCTTTTTCATCATTCAAGAATGAATCAGATCAGGAAGACACCTGCTTTAATTTGTTCTACTAGCCGAATCCCATTATTTATTAGATCACGCCACCCGATTCAATCGCATGTGAAGCACATGGCGTATTTATGTTTACTACCCGGACAGCGTTACCGGAATGCAAGTGTTGGACACATGCCAATATGGCGGCCAAATCGGGATATTTACAATGGCGCTAACCGTCCGTCGGCCGCTGAACTTAGCCTCCGTTGGATCTCTATGATTGATATGACATTCATCGCGGCGGGTGGATATCCAAAATTACTGTCAGTTCAGCGATTTGCAATAAACCAGGATGCTAATAATTCGCGACAGTTATTGCCACATTCCACCCTAACCTATATATCATACTATACCCTGTACAAGATAGCTTGATCTTTTTGACAGACTGGCTAGTGATGGGAAACAGAAAATATCTAGTAGTCCAAAAAATAACGTTTTAAAATACTTGCAACTGTGACGAGATGGTGTGGGTGTATTATGTGTGAAATTCTTTATTGCACTAGACTTATAAATGGCTTAAATGGCCAGTCGATGGAATGCGTAATTAAAATTACAATTCAACTTTTTTTTTACCTTATTTTTCTAAAAAGGGTTATACCACCTAAAGAGACCCCAACCACTAGCCAAAGAAACCCCAACGAAAAGGACCCCCGTTCGTTACAATAACTTAACAATGATCTTTAATAATTATTTTTTATAATCGATATTTGTAACGGTTACTGCCTGTTATTCGTGTCCCATCCGTCCGACCGATGTAACATTGTACAAACGTCTATTATTTTCAGTGTTCCTATTTAAATTTTACTTTGAAGCAATAAAAAGTCTTAAAATTTTCGGATAACGCTTGAATCTTAAGGGTCTTTTGTGTTATATGTATTTTTTTTTATATTTTTACAATTTTTAAAAACTTTAAATTAAGAAAATAATATGGTCGTCATTGCAAAGTTATGTCGATCACAAAAATTTACATCTGTCAAAAAGATCAAGCTATCTTGTACAGGGTATACTAGCTTTAAATTGCATCCAGTATAGTCTTTTTGATGTAATTAAAGGACATAATGTTTAATCATTTTCAATTTCCAATGTCTTGTTTGTCTTATTTTTTTTCTATTTAAAGTTACACTAAAGGTAACAGACATTATTTCACATATGCATATTTTATCGAAGGCTGTCGATTGCTGACCTATGTTTGACCCATATTCAACGTAGCTGTGGCTTGTAGACACATAATTTTCACACTTAACAGCGGTTCGGTAGTAGGTAGGTACTCTGCTGTTGTAACTCTCTGTTGTTGATCACATAGTCTCATGCTATCAGATATGATAGATAGCTTTAATGGTTAAGACTGAGGTATTCTACTCCAAAGTTCTGAGTTCAAATCCCTAATTTGTACCAATTAGGTACTAAGATATTGTAAGAAAAGGAGTCAGACACTTTAAGTCATGTGAGCAAATCACATGACTTAAAGTGTCGATTGTGAGGAAATCTGGGTCTTCATGGCGATCACAGTTATTGGCCAGCTCCTGTTATTCTGAAAATATTGGATTGAATTGAAATTCGACATTCAAGAAATTTTAAAAAAAGAAGAGAAATGTACGAAAGATGGCTTCTATTTATGACTGTAATTTTCAGTAGTTGAGCACTGAAAGCATATCTTTTGCTGCTGTGAGTGCAGAGCTCGCTAATTAACGTCACAGATAAATTACTCTAGTCGTATAAGTACTAAGCATAGCAAAGGGCAGAGTTGAACATGGCTGCCTGCCTAGTCTCTATTCATAGATGGAAGTAAATCAGTAACAGAATAATTACGTGATAGGCGCAATATGTATCACCCGACATTAATAAATGAATGTGAATAGTATTTAGATTTTCGTTTCTATAACCTGCCCGTTTGAATGTTATTTGGGCAAATTTAATAAAATAAGCGTTTTACCTCTTTAGAAACTAACCACAAATTCACAACGTGATAACATAGTAGAAATTGTATAACAGATAGAGTACAAGTGAATTTAAATTACTTATAAAGTATTATGGAATTATCAAATAGAGTTACACTACAGTGTAGTCCTTCCTCTATCTATAGTATAAGGAAAGCATTTCTGAATTAGTCTTAAAGTTATTAATAAGAACAAATGCTGAACGCAAATGAAAGCAGACTAAACTGTAATATGGAATGAGATGATATAATGGATACAGGAAACAATGCGATTGAGATCTGAAGATCTTTTAGAGCAGTTTATTGCTCATTGAACGAATCCTAATAGATTCCACGTGACCAACGGCTGGACAAACAAACGCAAGCGCGATCTAGATAATTACTCGCCAATAGAGATGATTACCTATGCACTGAGGTAGCTTCATACTGAAATGAATGTTTTTGTGTTTTGTCTTCGGAATGGTTACCAACTTCTACGCTGCAGTAATTGCAAAATAAACTTTTTTTCTATTTCTGTAAACCTGAGCTCCCACTTGTACAGAAGATTCAAATACAAATTTTGCATTTTGAATGTTTTTCTCATACATTGAATTCATCTTATTTGTTATTGTCTTGGAATACTGTCTGTGTTTTACGAGAGACGGGTAAATATTTTTTTCTATTTCTGTAAACCTACACTCAGTCAATTGTCCCACTTGTACAGAAGATTCAAATACAAATTTTACATTTTGAAAATTTTTCTCATACATTGAATTCATCTTATTTGTTATTGTCTTGGAATACTGTCAGTGTTTTACAAGAGACGGGTAAATATATGTAATTATGTATTAGTTACCTACATTTTATTGAGAATATAAAGTTACTAGGTAATATAAATAGAATTTAGGGACCAAAGCAAATTATTTGATCCGGTGAAGGATCAGACAATTGCCTAGCTAGGTAAATAAAGATTTTATAATAACTTTTCCACAATAGCAATTCCGGTTATACGAGTGAATATTCTTCACGTGTGTTCCTCGTGCCGATGTTTCCGATGTAATCTTATCAGAAGATACATGTTTGTTGTTCAATTAAACTCGAGTACCTAGGTACCTACCGATTCACTAGGCTTACTCCTTCCGTGTGGTGACATGAATAGTATATTATAAACAATCATATGTTTATTGTTTCTTTGACCTATTTACCGCGATAGTTTTCATTTTTTTTTTTATAGTATAGACGGACAAACAGACATACATACATTATGCTGCTGCTGCTGCGACCCATAGACGTCCCACTGCTGGGCACGGGTCTCCCCCACAGACTATGCTGCGGGAGGTCTAGAGCATACTCCACCACGCTGCTCCAATGCGGATTGGTGGAGGTTTTCATTATAATATCGATAAAATCGATGTTTAAAGTCATAAGTTTAAAGGTTTCGGTTCTAAGTCTTTATGAATCATTATCGTAAGGCAAATTGACATACGATTGAAAATATACATATCAATGAATTCATGATATTTTAGGAAATTTAAGTATACAGACGACAGACGTCAAAAAATTAAATTGAAATAACAAATTATTGTGATTAAAAAAATTAGGTGGCCGTTTATTTTTTTTGCAAAGCAGTGTAATGCGACAATGATGAGGTGAAACGTTATCTCTGTTTGTCTTCGGACATTACACTTACATAAATCATAATAATAAAGTTGAATGATCTCAAATAAATGCTCTGAAATAATAAAGATAATGGTTGATAGGTTGATCCGTCACGCCGCGCCGGTACAATGTTTTGATGTTGATCGCCGGATGGAGGGTAACCACGCGATAAGTGTAAGCTGTCCCACTGTCGTAATGCCAGTATAATACGTCGATAATCTGTTGATATGCACAGATAAGCTATCGCTAAATACATGTTATTGATTTGTCTGTGGTGCACTCTGCACTAAAGTTTGAGCGTGGCTTCTTTTATCTTAATTAGCGTTCATAATATAAGCCGTAAAAGTATATACTCCAACGCAGTATAAAAAGTTTTTACGAAGTTTGAATTATAACAAACAGAAGTAAGTATAGCAGCGTTATCCAACACGCTTTACACTCGAGGTTTCCGGGTTCAAAATCAAATCAAGCGGCACGCACCAATTGCGCTTTAAGAAAGTAAATCTGCTGTAAAGGTAAAGGAAAAACATCACGGAAACCTGCATGCCCGAGAATGTTCTCGAAGGCGGGTGAAGTCTGCCAATCCGACTTGGCCAGCGTGGTGGCTTATTAGAAATACATATATATTTCTAATAACTATCAAGACAATTTTGATAGAGCGAGAACACTTTTGCTTGTATTGTGTGATGGCGTCATATTAACCTGATTATTGCAGCGGATGGGTGATGCAAGTTCGTTTGATATCCAATAAACAAAAATCTCCATGTAATTTAATTTTTTTTTCTGTATCATTTTTTTTTAAATTAACAAACAAAAATTAAACGAACTGGTATTATTTATTTTGTACCTACTTATCTATATTGAATTTATTGTAATTAATATCGTGATAATAGAACACAAGTTATTAGCCAGTATTAGGAATTACAAGTGTTATATTCGCGATACGATAAATGCCATGGCAATTAGCGATATTATTAGCACTTTAGCTAGCACGTTTTGCACAACACTGCAATGTAATGGACATAATGGAAGAAGAAAACTCCATGAATGGAGAACATATTTGCTCATTGAGGTAGTCAGTGTACCTGGCGGAGAACGCCAAGAAACCTCTGGATTCATCTTTATGGATACTCTCAGGAGTATGAATCGACTACTCGATCATCACACGTTCTTTAGATGCAGCAAAAATTCCGTGACCGAAGGTTGTAGCTGATACTATGTTCAAGACTTTCGTATTAACTCAAATCCTTAGTTCAGTTCAAGGACTGAAGCTTTTCTAAAAAGAGTTTCTTGATAAAAAGTTAATTATCATCATCACCTGGAGCAAAATAGATACACTGATAATCCAATTTCGATGACCCTAATAAAACAAACTACATAATTGTATCAGGCGTTACTTTGCGGAACTCCATCAGTACAAACCAAGCATTAATCTACTTTGCAACAATCCGCGAACAAAGATGTATGGTGGTGTATACCTTCATGCACGCAGCACCTCCCTCCCTCTCACACAGGAAGCATGCACCGCGTGTGCATGCTTCCTGTGTGAAACTAGCGAAAACATACACCAATACACAAACCAACACGTGTTTCACCTCAAAGCAAGGCATCCTCAGGGTAAGTAGACTCCACGACGGTTAATCGCAAAGTGATAAAACAATTCAAGGGTTTTCTTTGCAGCTACGAGTAGATGCACAAGTTGACAACACTTTTCAATCATTTATATTTAAAAAAATTTTTTTTAAAAAGCTTTTATAACTTTTATTTTTATTTTCATGCTATGTCATCGGAACCTAATATGTGTGCCAAATTTCAGCTCGATAGCTTCAGTGGAAGTGGGTGAAATATTGATTGCAAGATTCCAGGATATACATACATGGATACATACGAGTGAAGTTAAATAAAAGCTTTTAAAAAAATATTGGCGCAGCTTCGCGGAAAAACTGTGTTATAGACAGATGATATTACACTGCGGTTATAGTATGTGGCTATAGATTTTTCACATTGCTGAGAGTTATAGTGCCTAGGGGTACAGAATTACATAATTGCTAGGAGTTTATAAAGGAGCGACACGCAAATGATGACCCGGTGACCGCTAGACTAAGGTTGCGTGCAAACGAAACCCTGAACGCGGCCGGAACGACGCGACGGCGACGCACGGGCCTAAATAACACGGTTGTTTGTTTACTACCTTCATTTTTACTGCCCGGATTACACGAGGCCAGTTTTTCAAGCTTGTATTAGTAGGCTGGCAAGCTAGTTACTATGGCTTCGTGAAGATATCTGGGCAAGTAAGCTAGTATGAATACTAGTAAGCTCGGCGGTGACGCACGGGCCTAAATTACACGGTTGTTTGTTTACCACCTTCATTTTTACTGCCCGGATTACACGAGGCTAGTTTTTCAAGCTTGTAGTAGTAAGCTGGCAAGCTAGTTACTATGGCTTCGTGAAGATATTTGGGCAAGTAAGCTAGTGTGAATACTAGTAAGCTAGTGTCTCAATCCCCCTCGCATCCCCCAAAACTGATTTCACTATCCTGTTGCATGTATTAGCTACGTGGCCGACGAAACTAGTATTTGATTGGCTAGTGAGCAGCGACTACTAATCATTTTACTTCACAAACGTATTGCTACATACTCACTGTAATGGTACCAGCTTAAAATGAACTGGCATCGTGTAAACAAAACTTGCAACAACACATTATTTTAGGAAAATCTTCGGGATCTCCGAAATGATCGAGACAGGTGTGTAAGCGTTACGACTGTTCGTCGTTCACGTACCTACTCGATAATAGTTTTTAATTGATTATTAATATTTGAAAGGATAGTTAGTTCAACTAATAAGCCACTGTTACCTGACTTGAACTTTCATCAGGTTTGAATTATTGGGGCTAGCTAGAATAGATCTGTTGTAGCTAGCTCCCAATCGCTTGGATAAACCGTAGAGTGCCTTTGGGGTTAAGTTTCTTGACAGTGCAAGGTGAGATAAGGCTTCCTCCCAGTTTGCGACTTCTGGGCAATCGCAGAGGATATGGATGGGTGAATCATCTGCCATTACAAAACGTAGAGGCGCCACTTATGTCTTTTAAAATGTATGTAAGTGATGGACGATAAATCATTATGTATTATTATATTGGCAGACAATTTTGAGACCATTACCAACCCATTACTAACACGATGTGCGAAAATAAGTGATCGACCACATTAATGATTAGCTTCAGATAACGTTATTAACATTATCGAAAAGCTATCGCAATAGTGTTTCGTATTGATTGATTGCGGATTTATATTATTGAAATCATGTAAGGGATTTGCTGGTTTAACTGGTCTTTAGATTTCTGTACATTGTGCGCGCTAGAAACACGCGTCGGAAAATTTTCATACATTACTAATAAATAATTTTTCATACATTACGAATATCGCAAACTAATTCTAACAGATTACCTAAAAACACTTAGCTATGCAAAAACAGAAAACTTGTTATTTGCATTGCATTGGAGCAGCTTGGTGGAGTATGCTATAGACCTCCCGCAGATTTGTCTGTGTGGGAGACCCGTGCCCAGCAGTTGGACGTCTATGGGTTGCAGCACCATACATACTTTATTATCACGTCATACTTCCTTAACATCAAGGCCGAAGGGCTAGACAGAGGTGTGTAACCTTTTTTTAATCTTTCTTTGTGTATCGTCTTGTGTACTTTTCACCAGTTACGTTTAGTTATAGCTATACTATGTAGTCATATAGTCAGTAAGAAATATTATAATCAGTTGAGATAAAATGCGCGCGTACGTTGTAAACAGCTCAGTTGAGTATTGGTCGGATAAAGTCGGTTGCAGCGCGTCATTCATATCTGAATGAGTTGTAAAGATAATTTTAATACTTTTTTATAACTGAGCTCAAGCGCAGACATCACTGCACACTGGCGTGGTGACCTTGACTTTGTTATGAATTTTGTTTGAACAAATGTGCAAGGTTCTATGTCTTGAGAAATTATATTTTAAGAAAGATACTATTTTAAAAATTAATAGCAAATTAAAAAGTTAAAAAAATAACTAAGTATAATAACTACCTACCATAGGGACTGCATTGTATATTGGCAGTGTGTATGTATGGTGACATGATGAGGATGCGGCCTAGTGTGAATTCCTTTAAAAATACGAATATAGTCTAAGCTCGCAATGGGAAAATTGCCAATTCGGCAAATAAAGTGATAGATAGTTTGAAAAAACATTGCACGGCACTTAAATAAAATCTGCATACACCAATAATTTCTATTACTACTTATTCAGTAACGAGGTTTTCAATTATAATTTTTCAGAAAGAGCAATGACATTTTAGTAGGTAGATAACGGTGTAGCTATAGCATAATCGAGCATGTGCCAGCTCTACTTATTTTAGTAATAGAAGGATAGTGTATTAACTCATTCTAGGTGGTAGAGCCTAGACCAAGTTTTAAATGAACAAAAAAGAGTTCGCCCGGGGCAGTACCGGCAGTACCACCGTCCGCCACGTACTAGTACTAGTACCATTTCTATTGTGTAGTAATTGATTTTAAAGAAACTAACTGGACTATTGCTAAAAGCAAACAGGACTACCTATCACTAAAAGTCCTCATACACACTAACGAACTGACCAACGAATGTCCCTATTTGAGTCCTGTTCAGTCAGTCACAGTTGTCATGGGCGGCAGCGGTTGGCTGAGTGCTGCAAGCCGTTTGCTATATATTATCCATCCATACTAATATTATAAAGAGAAAATATTTGTTTGTAATGTTTTCACACAAAAACTACTGGACCGATTTCAAAAATTCGTTCACCATTAGAAAGCTGCATCTTCACTGAGTGACATAGACTATATTTATTATTATATTACTAGATGTAAACGAAACAATTGTTATATCTAATTCCACGCGAGCGAAGCCACCACTATCTAGTAAAAAAAATATATTTTAATTGATGTATTTAATCAGGCAGTAAAATGTAAAGCGTTTGGTAGGTATTTACAATACATAGATATCATTATAAGGTTAATGCTTAAGATCAGTCCTAGGTCATACTAGTTAGAGCCAAATCTCTTGCAAACAAAGTCACACAGTAATATTCCGATAAGACAGTCTCAGACAGAATGCGTAGCTAGGGGAAAAATCTTGTCACGATAACATCGACATACATAATGACAGACAGACAGAAGTGTTTATTGAAGCACCGCACGATTTACATCTGACGAAAACTGGTATAAATTAGACTGATCTTTTAGTTATTGCACAGAAATATCATTGCTATCACGGGATTTTTCAAGTTTTCAAACCTATACGTAATCGATGGAAAAAATTAAATTCATGTTTTTATGTCGCATTCATATCATTAACATTCGTGTATTTGTGACTTTAAATAAGAGCAAGATATCTAAGATCAATGAATTTTTCGATGATTCTCTTTTGTTTTTTTCCTAGTATATTAAATCTACGATCACAGAGGAAACATTAAAACATGTTTTGCTACAACCCATAAACGTCCCAGTGTTGGGCACGGGGTTCTCCCACAGCCACAGCTGCGGGAGGTCTAAAGCGTACTCCACCACGCTGCTCCAATGCGGTTAGTGACCGACCCAGTGTCGAATGTTCTCAAGGTCTTTGGCAAGGCCTAATGATTGTTTTACAATCGGGAAAACGTCGGTCCCGGTTGTTTTCCCTGCCCTGCAAAGCACGGAAGAAAGTATTTTAGGAAAGTATATCATTTTTTTAATTATATTCACGGTGACAGTAATCTTAACGAACATTTAAATAACACTAAATTAAATGATAGTACTAATAGAACATTATTAAACTTTACTATTAGCGACGCAGATAACAGAAAACTACGTGTAAGTATGTCTATTTGATTTGCGTATCGCCCACAAGGACAGACAATACATTTCAAATTACCATCTATGCGTAAACATAACGTGACTGTGGCCATTGTTAAATTGTATTTATAGACATAAGACAAAACTTAAATGAAAAATCACCGGAGAAAACTAACTTTAAGAGGACAAACTAGACGAAGATTTTTTTTTTGACAAACTGAAAAAAAAAATGAAGGAAAGAAAAATAAATTCTTCGTGCTTGTGAGGGCACGCAAGGTTGTCAGCTAGGCTGTTACGTTAGAATCCTTCAGGACTAAAAGGTTCTGGTAATCGGGTTTCCCACTAACTCCTCCACCTATCCGCAGTGGAACAGCGTGGTTATACGCTCTATGCCTTCTCACTTGTGACAAGAGACCCGTGGCTTGCAGGCGCTGCGTGTTGTAGGCACTCAAAACTTTGGTATACGAATAATACGATACGATATTGAGAGAATATATCTAGCTAGCGAGCGACGATTTGTCGCTGGAATCAACTGCGTAGATTTGAGACGCAGTACCAGCAATTCGCTTCATTATCTACTTACAATTCAGAAAAGAACAAGCCATGGTTCACACTTGAGTATGTATTGCATAGTATGGAAAAAGTTTATAGCATAGATTATAACAGAAATTAGTTCAGCACTGTATTATCGATATAGAAAAGTAGATTAAAACTGATTCTAATCGGATTAGGCACAAATAATTTCATTTAGTTACTAATGGCATTAACAAAAACTTTAACAAGATTAAAAACGAACGAGATTCCGTGATAAATTTTATTATTAGGTACTGAATGATTCGTGAGTGTCCTGATATTCTATGAAACTGATTGAACTGAATGAATGATACATATTTGAATCGAGCACATACAACAATAACTGGGTCCCGAGTTATCCGCGCTGATTGCGCTCGAAGGACTTTTGCCATCGTCGAGTTAGTGCGAGATTGCATGCCAGTGGTGTGAAATGAAGCTGTTTGTGTTTTGCGGGGAAGCGATTTCTGATATTCCGATACGATACGATAATATATTTTAGATTATTAATATACAAACTGAATCTACACTAGTTATTAATATGATAAAAGGTGAAAGATTTGTTTGTAATGTTTTCACGCAAAAACAACAGGAACGATTTCAAAAATCTTCACTGAGTGACATAGGCTACATACATATTACTAGGTGTAAACGAAACTATTGTTATGTCTAATTCCATGCGAGCGAAGCTGCGGGCGTCCACTAGTATTATATATTTTATACCACCCCTTGATGGTAGAGGAATTCTGCACCTAAAACAGTGGCTCCTCTAGAAAGAAAAAAAATTCAAGGGCAAGAGATTCTATACATATAACCCTTCAACCTTTATCAATTAAGGCCCACTCCAGTTTCCCGAATCGATTTCCAGTCCCCGGCTGGCACGACGCCAAGTAAAGTACTGGGTTCGATTTTCGCACATTTGGCAGCGTGCCAATGCGTGAGACATTTGAGATTGTTCCACTCATAATTATTTTGCTAAGCGGCGGCTGTATCAATATGTCTGGGAAATTATGTTGGATTCTCATGTTAACGTAAATTCTTTTTATGTTAATGGAAATGTCATAGACCCACGCTAATATCTACTCTACACTCTATCTATCTAATATCTAGACTACGGTTGTGGCGAATTATATGAACTTGGCAATGAGATAGGTAGACAATTTATTAAAATTGAGCCGGTACTTTGATTTATATAGGCAGAAAACAAAATGAATAGTGTCATGCTTGGACACGTTTTGTACTTTGGTACCT
Source organism: Carterocephalus palaemon (assembly GCA_944567765.1). Lineage (NCBI taxonomy): Eukaryota > Metazoa > Arthropoda > Insecta > Lepidoptera > Hesperiidae > Carterocephalus > Carterocephalus palaemon. The sequence continues at coordinate 1,828,361 of OX155643.1, read as the reverse complement.
ACTTCAGGATCGATGAACTAATGAAAGTGCCAGATGAGTGATGGATGACAATGGACGTCACTAGTTAGTTATCATCACTGCAAAATCAATATTAATGCTGCAATTATATTATCTTTCCATCGATTGCTTATAATCAGACAATTATGTTAGATAGTGGCATATTGCAAATTAACTATGATAGGAGTTTTAAATATCGTGCCTAAGGAAATACTTTTTCGTATTATAAAACGTATATATATAATACATTCGTGCCGCAGCGCAGGGAATAATCAAATTTTCCAAGGAAGTCACCAAATGCGACACGATAAATAAATATGAATGATGGAATATTGAGATTTTCTTTTGCTAAATTATATCCTGACAGGATATATTATATTATATCCTGATTTGACAGGCCCGTTGGCGCAATCGGTAGTGACCCTGTCTGTTGCGCCAGGGGTCGTGGGTTCGAATCACACTCAGGTCATAATTTTCGTGTGACGAACACTTGTATTTGTTCTGTGTCTGAATGTTAATGTTATCTATTTAAGTAACTATGTATTTAAAAATATCTATGTATGTATATCAGTCTCTGACACCCATATCACAGGCTCGCGCCTACTTTGGGGTCAGAAGGCCGCGTGTGAGAATGTCCAAGATATTTATTATTTATTATTATCCTAACGAATAATTATAGTTTTTGTTCGTCATTGACATACCGTAGCTGCGCGCAATAGAACTGGTGCGGGATGGCGACGAGCACGCCCGCGCCGTCGCCGGTGTCGTTGTCGCATGCGCACGCGCCGCGGTGCTCCATGCGCTTCGCCAGCGTCTCTGCATCGCGGACGATCTGGAACATGCGCAGGATTGTAGCGTACATCATCATCATCATCATCATCATCATCATCACAACCCTTTCTTTGTCCCACTGTTGGGCTCGGGTGGCTCTCAGAATGGAGAGAATCCTCTCCTCCTCCTGGCCAAGTGCGGATTGGCAGACTTAGCATATGAAACATATTAGCATACTAGCATACATAGAGCGTTCTTGTACTCGATGATCCGGTATGGAGCCAGCGTTTACGACTTGTCTACTGATAAAAAGGTACAATTTAACCAACTTGGGTTACAACGATGTATAGAATCATCATCAGAAGTTGGCTGTCGCACACCGTCACCTATTACTGATTCTGTCTGAACAGTTATGATTTAACACGATAGGAGGTTACAGCATCTGTTTTAAAGGTTAAAGTAGATATGAATTGGGGAAATGTATCAGAGTGATGCTTACTTTATGAGAGCGCTTCCCGTCGATAGCAACTACAAAACCAACGCCACAGGCCTCGTGCTCGTTCTGAGGGTCGTACAAGCCTTGCTTGGGCGGCCCTTCCCACTCCATACCTGCCAATAGAAGAAAACATTTCAGACTGATGCGTAGAACTGGCAGGAAAATCCGGAAGTCAAAATCATGTTTTGTAAACATTTTCTACTACATCTTGGGCGCAAAATCGCATCTACGCCTTGTTAGATTATTTAGCATTGGCTTAGATTATCCAAGATATCATCAGACAGAGTAACGAATGCTCGAAAATGTCGCTATGAATAGCATGATTTATCCGCAAATGAATCACTGATTTTTATGCTACTATTAAGAATTAAGAACAATAAATACGAGTAAATACGACGCGGGATGCAGAGCCCGAAAATAAAGAAGAATTAATAGTAGTAGTAGTATTAAGTAACTCTAGATTGGTTGAGTAGAGACCATTGATAACACAACTAAATCAGTAAGACTGAGCAGTCAACAAGTCTCATACTCATAAATGTCAGAAGCAATAGGATGGTGCTCAGAAACTGAATGTCAATGAAAGAGAGGAATGAAGCGATGAAAATTAGGTACTGATGAAAAACAGTCTCACCAAGACGAGAATCCCTGTAATTTGATACATTAACGCCATACGAAATCTACACACTACAGACAGACGCTCCCCTAGATTTATTCTAAATATAAACGACTTTCAATCACCGCAATTGTTTGTCGACAAAAGGTTTATTAAGATAAATGGGTTCTGAACGAACCTTGTGCGTTTTAAATATGAATGAATAAACGTAAATACTCGTATGTAAATGTATTACGTCTGCATACAAAATGTTTTAATCAACTGTTGACAGAGCTACATACCAGTAACATTCTGTATTCTGTGATGTAGATAGATAAATTTGGTTTCATCGATGTCTGTAACTCGACGCAGTAGACACAATCAATAAACTTTGCGAGTTGTAGGTAGGTAGTTATATCCACAGACAGTATCCCTATCTATACATCACTAGGTATTGTAATATGTACAGGCACGAACCTCCATACGATTTCAACTCTAAAGTTAGGTACTGCATCCCAAAGAGCGTTATCAACTCTTCTTACGCAATTGTAGGATCGCCGTTCTCGGAGAACATGGGCTGTTGCTGAACCTTGGCTTTAGCTTTGGAACCACTTGCAGGATATCAGCATCAGCATCATTCTATGTGTTCAAACTCAGTCGTCCTACACGTGTAGGAAACTAACTTGCCAGCAATAATAATACTACGTAGTGTTGTTTCCGCCGGTATCCTTGGCCGTGACGCAGCGTATACAATGAAATCAGAAGTAGTAGTTATAACAAGAATAGTATAACAGCCTACCTAGTTTTTCACTCATGTGATTTCTTTCTACGCAATATTTGGTAGTACCCTATATAATACCCTTACCTGTTTCGTATAATTTTCACTATGCAATAGTGCAGAAGAATCATAATCATAATCATAATATTTATTTGCCATAAAGTGGTACATTTAGATGTTACAATTAAACTTCCTCACTTAACCACTGGGTGCTATGCAAATGTCAATAGAAATAAGGTGTTCTGTTGTTGTCAAGATTCGCTTGTTGCCTGACAGATGACTTATTGGGTACTTTGCTTATTCTTTCCTTGATGAGCTGTGATGTAACTCCTACTTAACTAGGTAACTGAGTATAAGCAGGTACATAATGCAATATTTTGTATCCAAATAATATTCAACCTGGTTTTCAATAAAATCGGTGATTAAAACGAGATAGTCAAGGCTGTCGCGTCAACCGAGCGCTCCCTTGCCCTACAACGGCGGTTATCGCGGTTCAATAGCACGAGTTGCGCAATCAGCTGCGTGCAACCAGAGAGAGGTACCTATCACATTATTCAGTATTTATGAGTAAATCATTCATAAATGATAATAATTGCGTCTTGCCTGATATTACTGAATCGTTATGCTCGAACAAAATATTATCATATAAAAAAATAGTATTTAATTTTAGGTATTATAGTAAATATTGAGAAGCAGAATTTGTATTTCAGTTATGAAATATTCTACCACCTGTAATTGGCAAATGAGATGGGTAGTCACTTACTACTGATTTAAAATTATGTACATCCATATGTACATCACACATCATGTTGTGTATGGTCGCTGGTTACATTAAATCACTATTTTTATTTTAGTTTCAGACACATATTTGGAAATTGGTCTGTGAGATGAGAATGAGCTCAAGTGACTTTTCAACTTACTTTTTTTTAACAATAGGCAAAAGGATTCTAAAGAGATTCTGACCTATCTATTGAGTTCCTACAGAATTTAATCACTGCAAACATTATCAACATACTGTTCTTTTAGAGTAGTTATTACTCTTACTGATGGAACATTACATTTAATTTTATAATCAGGTCATAACCATCAATTTGACAGGCCCAATGGAGCAATCGGTTGTGACACTGTCTGTTGCGCCAGGGGTCGTGGGTTCAAATCCCACTCAGGACAAATTCTTGTCACAAACACTTGTATTTGTTCTGTCTGGATATTAATATTATATATTTAAGTATGTATTTAAAAATATCTATGTATGTATATCAGTCTCTGACATCCATATTACAGGCTCGCGCCTACTTTGGGGTCAGATGGCCGAGTGTGAGAATGTCCAAAACATTATTTTTTTATTTATTTATCCATCAGCCATTTAGTTAAACCATTTAAATAAACTGTAAAGTTTATTTTTATTGCAAGCCTAAGAATATGAAAACAAAATTTTTATTCTATCATACTGTAACCTTCAGGATATAAAAAATCCTGCCAGTATTTCCCGAATAGGTAGAATATGTGTTTTCCCACGTTTCACCAGTCAAGATAAAATAAACTCAAAAAGCAATATTAATTGTCAAACTTGCTCTTCAAAATAAATTATTATGCAATACAGAAATAAGACTAGGGTAACTCATATCCATACCTAGTTTTAACAAACAATAAGAGAGCTAAAGGGCCCTTCAAACAAAAATTGTTATGCAATCGTTCTCTAGAGAAACAAGACCAACTTTCATCAATACTGAATTTTATTTTAAACCCAGCCTTGAATGAAGGACATGTTTAGCAATAAAATTGTTAACCATGTCCTGCGAGGCTGGCTACATATCTGCAATCTACGTCCTCCTGGTATCGCACATTTCCATAGACAATGGTAAGAACTTATTAATGTAAGGTCAATTTTATGTTTCAAAGAAGGTGAAATTCCAAGTAATAGTGTAAAATAAAGTGTTATTTCTAGTCAGACTTGAAAATTACTATATGGCCGTTCTAGTAGTAGGTTTATCATTGTTATGCACTTGATTTACCATTAATAAATTATAAGACTTTGACAGTGTATTCAGAATCAATGAGGTATTGTGTTTTTTTTTTTTAATAGATTTTAGCCAAACGAACAAGTGAACGGGCCACCTGATGGTAAGTAGTCACCGTCGCCTATGAACATGAGCAACACCAGAGGAGTTGCCAATGCGTCGCCGGCCCTGAAGGAGAGCTCTTTTTACGCCCTTTTTGAAGAACCCCATGTCATAGCCTACCGTGAAGACCTCAGAAAAAGGATTGCGCAATGCGATATAACTAAATTATTTAAAGATAAATGTTAGAGACCATGGAATCAGATCAAAGGTTCGTGTAACCACTATATAGATGTCCCAGCTATCCATTTGCATGCTTCATACTCTAATACTCTTCATAAATAAAAAAACAGAAGCTATTGACCTCATCTGTTTACCAGTTCGAAATTTTTTTGCACGTATTATTCAAATTACTTAAAACCTGATTTGCAATGTTTGTTTCATTCTAGCCATAAGCAGGCAACACGTAAAAACATTAATTTGGATTATGTACATACGTAATACATACAAGTATTTACAACAATTAAGCATTATTTGATCAAATATTATTACTACTACTTGCTCAAATCTAAGAAATAGATGTTCTTAGATATTGTATCGTCAATTTTTCAGTCGATAAAATGTTGACTAATGAAAAAAATATTTTTGATTAATTAGGTACATAAATAAAATATATTTCGTATCCTCTGCCCTGTAAGTTTAATTTCTACACCACGTATGCAGCAGACTACACGTGGACGGCACATAAGATCAAATTGTAAAAATAATTGGAAAATGCATTCAATACTTCACCTCAAACTAAGATCGATGAATGTAGGAAAGTGTACCCTAGCCAATGCACTACTACGCAAATTTAATCACTTTCACACACCGAGTTGTATTATAAAAAACAATAGTTCTTTGTTATAATAATGTCTCTTGAATAAATGCCGGCAAATCGTAGTGACCCTCAACAGTCGACCACAATAGCCGGTTGAACACGATTCACTGCGGAAAAGGAGCCGAGGAACGGAGGGGAGGCAGACTGAGGAGAGGAGAAAGAGATAGACGAATCCAACTTATGAATCCAACAAAATGTTAGAATGAGATGGAAAAAATTACTTCAATCTACCGCGAATGAATGGAATCAGATGACTCTTATGTTGATTGGTTGAAATGGAAAAGCAGTGTTGCTATAATTACGTTATAAAACACCCGCCTTTATCAAAATATTTACAAAGATTATTATGAATTTTTGGTACTTGCGAAAGTAGTACTTTTTAGAATACTATAGATTTTTTATGTATTTTATATGAAAGCGAGAGGATTTTTAAATTAAAAATGATTTTTTTTGCGATTCAAAAACCTTCGACCAAACCACGGACTACATACTAACCACGGACTACGGACTACATACTATATTTTAATTGGTCATTACTATAGGACCTAACTAATAGTGACGCAATGCTTCATTCATTGCATTACAAATTCCGGTCTGAAATACTCTCAATCAAATTATAATTAAAACAAAAAAACATATACACCAAGAGATACACCAAACAAATAACCGTTCTTGTTTAATCCGTGGTTTAAAACATGTTAATATTTTAAGGTGTAAAATCTCTTTTTAAAATAACATCTAAATTACATATTTTAGCATTTTCATTATCTACAATAATTCAATATTTTAATTCAAAATTTATATACCTTTAATTAAATAACTTTTTACATATTATTAAGTATGAACTTTCAAATATTATGAATAAATTATTAACATTTAAATTTACATGCCATCATAAATGCTACTAATATGACTACGGATCGCAAAATACTTTGGCAACATTTTTCATTCTTAAATAATTCACTTACTCTTCATTATTATAAGGCACTGACCATACTAATGCATTGAAATGCTGTGTTATTCATTCATTGAAATTCTGTGTTCTATCTTAGATTAACTAATTTTTCTACATAATATTAATATTTGAAATGTAATTAAATCACAACACAAAGGCTTACAACGAATTATATTTTCTTTGCTTGTACCTGTAAGCTTATTATTTTATAAATATTTTTATGCCTTTTATGTATCTGTCGTATTCAGATTATTTATTTATGTATAATTCGTTTATTTAATTTAGCTAAGCAGCAAAATTCAATTTCGGAAATGGGTGAACAGGGACTCCTCTTATTTCTTTTAAGATATTTCAATCTTCCAATACACAAAAAAGTAAAATATTCGTTTAATGTTAAACAAAAATCTAGAAAAAAATTAAATGTAAGAATGTTTAATAAAGTGAAATGATTGTTATAAACTACGCTTTAGTCTTATTGCTGTTCGTTCACTCCAATCATTCATTCATCGATGTCTCATTCTCGTTCGAGGCGTTCGTTTCATTCTAGTTCACTCACTTTACTTTACGCCAGTCCAAAATTTTAGCGCCAATATTGAGGACGGACGGATTTTGTGGCGTAAAGTATTTTGTTCTTTCGATTTACGTAAATATTGCGTAAAAATATTTTCGTAATGAGAGACGTTTAGGCTGCGTGTACATAAATATTAAAATCAATGTGATAAGTGCAATCAATAGTCATGGGAGTGTTGTAAACTAAAATATAAAGTTGTAATCCTTCAAAATTGAAATCCTACTTTCGCGTGTTTGAAGTTTCAAATTTGGAAGCAATCGAACATCATGAGTATGAGTAGGTTGAGGAGTGTGGTTCGGTTGGATTTGGTGAAAGGGAGTCCGTTAGCATTTGCGAAACTTTCGGGACCTTGTGTTCGGGAAGTGAGTACGAGCAGCACGCAGCGGGCGGTTGCCCAACAGAACAGCAAGCCCGACTGGAACCGCGCCGTGAGCGAGGCAGAGAAGATCGTGGGTTACCCAACCTCATTTCTGAGCCTGCGATGGGTTCTTAGTGACGAGATTGCCAACGTCGCGCTGCACCTTCGGAAACTTGTTGGCAGCAACCATCCGCTGCTGAAAACAGCTAAGTTAGTACCTAGAACCTACCACAAGCATTTAATAATTAATTTAAGTAAGTAATAGTTTTAACAGCTAGATTACAGAGGATTTCAAATTTTCAGTTTTAGATTAGTAATTCATCAAAATTTGCATTTGCCAGGCGTTTGTTGTTAAGAAATCTGTTTGTTCTGTTGCGTGCGACAAATTCGTCCGTTTCACCGCAACTTTCGGCCTTTTGTTAAGCTGTGCTTAATTTATTGCTTACTAATTCATAATCAGTAATCATAATCAATAAATTTTTAGTCCTCCCAACCAGATAGGACTTTGTTCTTCGTAGAGTGAGTTGTCTGATGAATCTTGTAGTGGTCGTATCGCATAAGATTTCGTGGTAGCTCTATCAGCTATATGTAGTGCCGAAGAGATTTCAATAACATTAGAAAAACGGTAAACTAAATTGATATTTTAGAATATTTTTATGAGTCATTTTATTTTATTTATGTATAGCAGATAAATAATTATTATAACTAATGACTGGGTAAATCGCAATAATTGGTGATTAAGTTATGCATTAACTATTACACAATTTATCTACATAGCTTTTGTGTAAAACATTTGTTAATGTTAGTTATATTGAACTCAAAAAACGCTCATCAGATAGGTAGGTACTTGTTACCTACTTACTTATTGAATAATTAGGTATGTCCCCGCTACAATAAAATGTCTACTTATCCATCTTTCTTCTTGGTCTTCTGAACTGATTTGCTGGAGATGATGATGGATTCGTGGATGACCTTGACGAATCCCATTTAATGTTGTGACGCAAATCATTAACTTATCGATCCATCCATTACCACGTGAAGATCCTATATTGTAGTTATTTGTATTCTGTAGAATGTTAACTGGTGTGACCAGACCAATATAACTCGGCCAATATCGATAAAGAATCTTTTTATCATATACACAAAATCTCGGGATTTAATTAAAAAAATAAACACGTATGAGGAAAAGTTACTCGCGAAAAAGAAATCATTTCGCCCCACGAGTTAACTTTTTGTTCAATTGCTTAGTGTTACCGACTCACGGCATCAAGCGCAGCAATCACGCAATGTTACGCAGTCAGTTGCATCGCTACAAGGTGCTGCACAGAAGGCCGAAAATGGCGGTGAAACGGACGAATTTGTCGCGACAGAGCAAACAAATTTCTTAACAACAAACGCCTGGCAAACACAAATTTTGATGATTAATATAATATCTAAAACTGAAAATTTGAAATCCTCTGTATTTTCATAGCTTTTTTTGACCTCTTCATCAGAAATAACAGCAAATTGCACGACCGTTGGGTCCACGCCGACTCATATCCATGCGTTGCTGCTGACAGCACCTACTGGAAACCGTTCTGAAGGAATAAGACCGTTGTCTATGAAGCGCTTAGCTGACCATTCGCGTTGTTTGCCACCGGCTGTGATTCACGACCGGTAGCCGGCAGTTAAGTCCTGAACTCTAGTCGCGTTTATGACGCCCAAGGTCTTTATTGCACAGCTTAGATTGTTGCAGGAATATAGCGACAGCTGTATTGTTAAATTTAATAGCTCAATTTTATGCCCACTACATATGATGAAATGAACGTTATGTCTTAATTTGTTGTCATTCGTTGCTTTGAAGGTCTTGGATCTGCTATACCTATTATTCATGTATCTTCAAGTATATTTTATACCTGTAGTATTATATCTGGAAAATGCCAAATAGAAGTTCATCATCATAGCAACTCTTTGGCTGACCTCGACTCTTTTACGCTGGAAAAGGCTGGAACAGATCTCAAACTCATTCACCGCTGTATGTGACTATCCTAATGGGAGCGAAACCAGGTTACGCGGGTCTGACTATTAAAACCTCGTCGGTCTTTGGCGCATGTAGAGGTCTATTCTGACACTTTTGATATATCGTCGCAGCGGTGCCCATCCAGCGCGACGCTTTTGACTAACACGTCCAGAATAAAACGTGAGATTCTCTTTGCCAGGGTCTCTTGCCGTACAGCTCAGTCTCCCACTCTCGGCATCCCAGTCAGTGCACGCTATCCCCTTTCAGTCGCCTCTTACGAGAGTAAGACATGAGATATCGTAAGACCATTCAGTTCACGAAGCAACATGTCAACCAGGATGTGCATGAATATTAGTATGAACTACTTAGTCACAACAAAACATACATCACAACACTAACATCTCTATGCGTGGTTCTTGCATGCAATAGTTCATTGACTACTTTCTGACGCAATCTTTACATTTCTAAATTGAATATTATGAGCAAGTAACAATTTGCGAACAATCATACGTCAAAAAAGCATCATCACCTGGAGTTCAAATTGAGAATGGTGTACCTCAGTAGGTTTGTCGTAAATCTAGATCACAATAGAACAAACCTCAATAAGATTTGGAGAGTTTTGAAAAAGAGACAAACCAGGTTTCGAGTAGATCTCTAAAATCCAATGACTTCAGTATCTATATGCTGAAGACATTAACCATGCAAAGACATTAACCTTGCTGATGCCTTTGTATATTTATCTCAAATATAAACTAAAATGACTGGCTCATAATCCCTAACAAGACTGTATTATACAGGAACCTGATATACAATGGCAAGAACAACATGCAGGCGTGGGGCCTGATCGTGCTGCTGGTGTCCAAGGCCGCCGGACACAGCGCCGAGATCCCGGACATGGAGCAGGACAAGGCGGCTGGCGTGCTGCATAGGTAAGACATACTAAAACAGTTCCACAGTATAGGTTCTCACGAGCAAACAGTACCGGATTGTGTCACACATAACTCTACCAACCTTTTTTTTTAACGTGGGGAATTACTTATTGATATCCTTTCCATACTACCCAGGACTAAAACCCAACGATGCTCCTTTCTCACTGCGTTAAGTTGGGATTACTAGTACGCTTTACGGGTAGCTCTACCAACCTCTGTTAACTGGACTAATTGTTTCAGTCCCTATTTGAGTCTTGTTCATAGACTTACAGGTTTTCTAATTTACTTTTCTGTGCAGCCAGCGCGCCTTAGCTGAAGTGACAGAGATGATCCGCACGTCACACTTAGTCCACAAGGGGCTGGTGAACATGAACCCGCGGCAGACGGGCCCCGGCGAGTCGGACGACATGCTGTTCGGCAACAAGATCGCGCTGCTCAGCGGGGACTACCTTCTGGCCAACTCCTGTACCGAGCTGGCCAACTTGCGGTGAGTCACTATTCTGTTAGAACCTGTGATTTGACACTACGTGCCTTACGTCCGCGTCAGACTTAATTTGTATTTATCGCAGTGTAACTTTACTATTAACCACACATTTTCTATGAGAAACAACAATTTATCCATCAATGTTACACAAAATAAAGAACGAACAAAGTACAATAAACTATTATCTTGGACTTTGTTCGTTACGAAAGATGAAAGAAATGCCACTTCTGTCCACACTATAGTTACCCCCACTTTCCTAATTGACTCGATGTCTAATGATGCTCAAGCCAGACTTGCCTAACCTGCAGCCGACCCGAAGAGCAGGTCACGGTGAACCGCTATGCAATACCGGAATCTGGGACCAAATTATTAGATATCGCACCGACTTGCGTGCTAGTACCTTGATAATTATTGGTACCTACCTGGATAAAGGGGCGAACGTGACTGTAAAAAGACCAATGTTTTATTAACGGAGAATTTTGCATTTCAAACTTTCAATACTAGCTACTCTTTAGGTTCTTATTATCACTCTCTGCTAACTGGACTGGTCCACCTTAGTCCCAATTTGAGTCTTGTTCAAAGTAGGTCACAGTTGTCATGTGCGGCAGCGGATGGTTGGTGCTTCACGCTCTATCTCAAGTTATCTTGTATTAATAAAAATCTGCATCGATATTTTGAAATGATAACTTACCTAATAAAAAAAGCGACTACAACCTCAATTCGAATTATTATGAACTATGATCGGTTGACCCCTCCACCAATCCGCATTGGAGCAGCGTGGTGGAGTATGCTCTAGACCTCCCGCAGCAGTCTGTGGGGGAGACTCGTGTCCAGCAGTGGGACGTCTATGGGTCGCGTCGTATGATCGGTTGTTATTAAATATTATTGCTCGTAATGATTGCCCATTCAAATCTGGGTTAACTACATTTTCCTGTACCACCTAATTGTTGTGCGTTTGCGCTAATGCATGATTCATTGAAATTCGGTGACCATTAACAGTTACTCATAAGTTTCATTGACTGCGAGAATTACGCTAATCGCTTCGCGTGTGCAATTTGAAAGTGTACAAGGCAAATCATTTTATTCAGCTACATTGATTGAATACGTGATGCAGTAAATATTGTACGAGTAGATATACACGGTGTCATAGTTTAATCTTAGCCGATACTCATTTCCTTATATCATAGATTTATTCCCTGCATGAGAGCAGAGGTCTTATACTAATATGTAACTAACTAAGACCTATAATAAGACAATGTAGAGCCCCTTAAGTGTGAGGTCAAGCCAAAACCAGTACTTAATCAACAGACTATAACATCATCGAAGCACTTTGACCTCAAATGCTTAATCTAGGACTATGTATACAGCAACACAATGAAGAAAGTGGCGCGAGTCGTGGCAGTGAAAGCTTATCTGCCTACACTTGTAAGGGACAGCTGCGGCAGCCGGTGGAGATACAGACAGTTCACGAAGTTACTAGATGACTACTACTGTTACTAGATGACTACTACTGACTGATAATAGAGGCCAAAAAATATTACCAGGATATTAGACGTCCTGTCATGACCTTACCAAGTTACTATTCTCTAATGTGAGATCATGCTATATATTTTACGTTTGCTTAGTTCTTGAAGGTCGAAACGAAATGCTGTAAATATTTTTAATAACGACTAGTGGACGCCCGCAGCTTTGCTCGCGTGGAATTAGACAATAGTTTCGTTTACACCTAGTATTATTATATAGCCTATGTCACTCAGTGAAGATGCAGCTTTCTAATGGTGAAAGAATTTTTGAAATCGGTCCAGTAGTTTTTGTGTGAAAACATTACAAACATATGTTTCCTCTTTATAATATTAGTATAGATAAATAAAGCTGGTTCGGTTACGGTCGTCTGTTTTTTTTAACAGTTGCATAAGGACAATAACGACGACCTATTCAGTTCCGCTGCGATATAACTATATCAATGTGTGATAAAAGCCTTGTGTGCTTTACCTATTATGAGATCAGTAATAATCCTTCCATAAAATTTTACGATATGACAAACATAGACAGGACTAGTAGAATCATATTCTGTCCGACTAAACGACAGTCCGGCAACACTCAGACTAAATATAACTACAGTTAAATGAGGACTTCGTTTGTTCCAACTTTACCAGAGATAATTTTTTTTTTTAATTTATTGAAGGGACTCGCTGAGCAACCACATCGTCCCGTAAAGGAATTACAAAATTAAAACATTCATAAACAATAAATGTTACACAACACAAAGTTACTTGGAAAGCAAATACATAGTACGGGTTTTTCACAAAACATAAAATTGAATGAATTACGTGAAGCGTTAAACATTTTCTAGTTATTCTGTTACATATAATACAGTTCATACTATTTGGAAACACCAACAATGGCGACAAACGGCAAGGCGTTCGTAAATCACACAATTTTGACATTATTTACGCTAGACATACATATACTGTGTGTATACCTATGATTAGGTATAATGTAGGTAAGGTAGGTAGGTATAACACACCTTAAAGGTATCAGTTTGCTTTACCTCAGGTAAATTGTGTCCCGGTGACTTCTCAGCCCTCTCTCAGCTCATTGAGATGCAGTGAAGGCCTCAAAGATGTATTAAAAAAGTAATTAAGTTAAAGAATGATTATCACGTTTCCTGGGTGAACCAGCCCTATAATTTGCCGAGTCAGGGAAGTCCCCGACCAGATGGCCTCGATGAAAGTGCCCGTCGTAAATCCGACATCGAAATTCAATAATGGTAGCTCATAATTGTATAAAGGCATCTCTTTTAATTTTAGTCAGGAAGAGCCATTCCTTTTACTTGGTACTTTATATTCATGAGATAAAAATTTGTACATTAAAATAATGCATCTTGAAGGCCAAATAGCGCTTCTTTAAAACCTACTCTTCCGGTCAAATAAGAGATGTGAACAATATGATGTTACTAGCTTTTACCCGCGGCTCCGCCCGCGTGGTTTAAGGGAATTAACAATTAGTTGTTTATCATATTTGTGGTGGATGAATAATGACAGTTAAAGATACTTAGAGGAACCAGAGGTAATGCTGACCGCAGATAAAGGGTACGTATGGTACGCCATCTATTAACAACATCCGGAACTAAATATCTAGCAAATAACAAAACACCGATATCTTCCCACGGGGATGTTTTACCGCAAAAAAAAGTAGCCTACGTCACTCTCCACCCTCCTCACTATCTCCACACACAAAAACCATACCATATAATAGTTTCGTTGCGACGTGAAAGCCGGACAAACAAACAAATAAATAAACAAACAAACAAACACACTTTCACATTTATAATATTAGTATGGATATGGATTTGCATTACGAATGTTAAAATTGTCGAGTTACTACTCTAGTCCGTGGTTAACCATTTTATTTGCTTTTAATTAACATGCTCTTCTTATTTATGACTGGCAAAATTTCCCATATCTTGTTTACTTTGAATCACAATAGTGTAGAGTTAGTCTCTACCAACATATCAAGCACAGGCCGACCTTCGACAAGGTCGGATGGCCTGAAGAAGGCAGCAGGAAACCGCTGGATTCAGTAGGCACAGGACCGGTCAAAGTGGCGTCGTTTAGTAGATATGATTAAAAAAAGGATTCTATTATACACAGATGTGTATCTATATAAAACTTTTCCCCAGTTACGTTTATGTCCTGTGCCGTACCTACTAGTATGCTTACCTCTTTGATGCTATATGTATGGTGCTCTTCTTAAAAATTATTCATTAAAATAATTATTCTGTTTCGTCAAATCTTGTCGTTATCGTTATCTACATTCTATCATGAATTGACATAAATCAGACATATCTATATAATAAAAATGAATCGCAAAATGTGTTGGTAAGCGTATAACTCAACAACGCCTGGACCGATTTGGCCAATTCTTTTTTTTAAATATTCGTTGAAGTTCAAGGATGGTTTTTACGCCGAGAAAAATTTGAAAATTCCTCCCCTAAGGGGGTAAAACGGGGGTGCAAAGTTAGTATGAAGTTTTGCCGTTTTTGAAGTTAGTGAATGTGTAACGCGAGCGAAGCTGCGGGCGTCCACTAGTGCTGAATAAAATATTACCTAAGAAACTCAAGCCTATGATATTTTCCATCCTGGGTTTTATGTATTTAAATCAATGTTATCCGCAAAGAACAATAGAGGTACATACATACGGCCCAACCAATATAAAGGACCGACCACCTACAATTCCGTCTTGATTCTGTACAGCGGTCTGTCTGAATACTTTCACTTCGTGTGTCTACGGCCGGCTTCTTGTATCATATGCATTTTTAATGTAGAAAGTTAATTATAAATATCACACGCGTATTCGGTCAGTAAAACCAGTTAACAGTACTTGCAGAATTTTGAGGTTTACAAAATAGGGTTAATTGTTTCGACGCTCGCTCTACGGCAATATTTCTGGGTGCCTAAGGAATCGTATATGGAATCGTATAAAAGTACCATATTACTTTGCAACTATCTATACTTAATAGTATAAAGAGGAAAGATTTGTTTGTAATGTTTTCACACAAAAACTACATCATAATGTTCTAGAAGGCATGTGAAGTCTGCAATCCGCACTTGGCCAGCGTGATGGAGACCCGTGCCCAATAGTGGGACACTACTAACACTAAACAAAGAAAAATTGTTTGAAATTATTTTGTTCATAAAAGAATATCAGTTATACAGGTAGAGCAAGATATAAATTAATTTAACCGAACATCGTAACTCGGAAATGTCTGCATGTTTTTTTATCATAGAGTCAATTAGAATTCAAAAGCAAATTAATATTCATATATTGACTCTCCCTAACAGACCTACATAGTATCGTGAACCGGTTCGCAAATGGGTCGTTCAAAATCAATCTGAATATCGTATAAATGAATCTATTTCTTAAATATCTAGTAGAAAACGTACTTGTATATGATGTACTAGTGGATGCCCGCAGCCTCGCTCGCGTGGAATTAGACATAACAATAGTTTCGTTCACCTAGTAATCTTAATTTTCTTGTGTGTATGACAGTGAACTCCTCCTAAACGGCTGGATAGATGTTGATGAAATTTTTTGTGTGTTCAAGGGGATTCGAGAATGGTTTAGATTCACAATTTGGTCCACTGGAAAATGTTTTTTAAACATTATTTTAGTACTTTTGTATAAATTATCATTTACATGAAGTGTCGTGTCACTTTGCGGGGTCAGCTAGTGTTATATAATATATAAACCACTAGTGCTCCCTTACGTTGTAAAAGGAATCCGTGTGCAAAATTTCAAGATTGTAACCCTTATAGTTTAGGCCCTGCATTGATTTGATATGTCAGTCAGTCAGTCAGTCAGTCAGTCAGTCAGCTTCTCCTTTTATATAATATAGATTACAAACAAATCTTTCACTTCATAATATTCGTATAGAATAATGTTTACAGTGTAAGTTTGCTGTTATGGAATATTGTGCCTAGGCTGTTAAACCACTGCCGCCTTCAGAAGCCCGTTTGCGGTATAACTTAAGTTTGCGGTCTTAATACACAGCCAACCGAGTCATATCAGATGTCTAGGCACCCAGAAGTCACCGGCAAGTGTGCGATGAAAGCGGGAGAGAGTTGAGTCACTTCGCATGAGCTGCGTCTGCCTGAATCATGCTCGTATTATAGTGTCACATGACCGAGCCTTATCAATGAACCACTCGGCTACTAAGAGCGTCCATAGCTCAATGGCTCGCTTCGATTCAATGTGATCGAAAGAGTTAAGCAAAGACGGGCGCGGTCGGTTTGTGGATGGGTGACCGCTAGTGGCAAAATTTCATGGACGCTACCGTGCTTCGGAGAACTTAAAGCCGTCGGTTCCGGTTGTTTTCAACGCTGGAAACAGTCGCTAAGCCTTGTCGAAGACCTTCGGATAGCTTGAGAACATTCGACCCTCCAACAATCCGCATTGGAGCAGCGTGGTGGAGTATGCTCTAGACCTCCCGCAGCTGCGTCTGTGGGGAGACCAGTGCCCAGCAGTGGGATGTCTATGGTTCGCAGCGATCAGCAGCGAGTTACTTATGAGATGATTTGATTTGAATATTATTAACTAGGTACTCTACCGCTGAACGTAAAGATATATGTTAATGTAAACTATTATTGACACTGGTTTAGCATAGGCGAACGGAGTCCCCATAGGTAGATGTCGATTGATGTAAGCGTTTAATATGAGGTATGAACTAATGATGAGAATCCGTCTGAATTTACATAGGCACGTAGGTAGGTACTTCATAATAACAATCTATATCAGGGTTTCTCAACCTTTTTTGTGTCCAGTCCCCACAGATAATAAATAACATTATTTTTCTCTTTCTTTCTTTCTTTAAATAATATTTTCATGACCCAGCGCCACCTGACGATCCAATCACATTGCACGACATTTCGTACAATTTGATTGATTGTGATTGCGCGGCCCGACCCCACGCTTCACCTCATACCACCAAATAGACCCAAAAACTCACTTCTGCCAGGCCGGTTTCACTCTGCGTGTAGGTATCGAAAACGCAAGTACATGCGGCGGCCGTGTCCACACGGCTAGTCCATAGGGATACACGCGCGAGATTCGTCACCACTACATCGCGATCGCGATATGAACTTCACTTTATTCTAACGTACCAAGAGTCCCTATTTCTTTGATTGATTTTGGGGAGCGAATCTTCTGTACTTGTACTATTATTTATTCTGTGCTTCTGCGCATCAGTTCAACCGTGTAGTTAAACAGTTCTTGATATTTGAGTGTGTATTTTTCACAGGAACCAGGAGCTGGTGGAACTGATGTCGTCGGCGGTGCGCGACCTGGCCGAGGCGGAGTTCTTGGGCGAGCGCGACGAGCAGAACAACCCGCTGCCCTCGCGCCCGCTGCCTGAAGACCAGCGCGAGCCAGCCGAAGGTACTGCTTCTCAGACAGATGGCGTTGGTGGCAGTTACAACCCTTACATGTTGGGCACGGGTCTCTTCAACTGACAGCAGTAGAGAGAGTAGGTCTAGAGCATACTCCATCACGTCCTGTTGGGCAGTCTCTCCCCAACTGACACAGTTGTAGGAGGTCTAGAGCATACTCCACCACGCTGCTCCAATGGGGATTGGTTTAATGGCAATTATAAATGTTCACAAGCTTCCCGAAGGTGTTCGACAAAGCGTAACGATAGTTTTTACCATTGAAAACAACCGGGTTTAACGTGTCCTCCGAAGCACGGTAGCGCTCACAGCCACTAGCGGTCACCCAGCACCAACCGAACGCGGCCGTCGTTGCTTAACTCTGTCGTTCACATTGAATCGACGCGAGCCATATGGCTGTAGACGCTACAGCCATAGTTGTATCCTGCTCCTGATTAACGCTATAAGAACATTCTCTCAAATCTCTTCACCCTTTGTAAACCCCTACGGCTTGCGCAATCCTTTGTACCGCACACTTTTAAACTATGGAATGAACTTGATAAACTATGATAAACTGTGGAATGGACTCCATGAGAGTCGCCTATGTGTGGCGACGCATTGGCGACACTTCTGGTATTGCTCATGTTCATAATCATGGGCGACGCTGACTACTTACCATTAGGTGGCCTGTCTACTTATTCGTTAGGCTATACATATATCTATTAAAAATCTTGCATGTTAGTTTTAAAGAATTAGGAAGTAGTAGAGCGGTTTAGTACAACTCGCCCAGGGCCCCGCGGGCTGGTAGTTTGACCGCTTTAGCGCGTTTGATTATAGATTGATTGCAAGGATTAGTGCAAATGATATGTTTATCAATCGACGTCGCGCTATGCAACTTTTTAAAGCGATAAAATCTATACTGTTCAGAGTTTCAGACGTATTGGCTAACAGAAAGTATAAATAATACTGTACGCATTTCTACTTTTAAGTCTTGAAATGTGAGTGAAATGACAGAAAAATCCTCAAGATTAGAAGTTAACCTGGAAACTCCGTAAACAATTTCTAATGGCACTAAAATTTCCTCAAGCCTACTAAAATTAGGCTAAAGCGCCGTAATATATGGCAGATTACGGCGCGTATCAAATACAAATATCTAGGACAACCACTAAGCTTGTCTTCTTCAACGGTACGTTAGATGATCAATTGCAGGTTAAAACGATGTAGAGTGATTGTTATTGCAGTAATTTACCATGTAGTTCCATCCATCCATCCATCAGACTTTTTGGGTCCACTGCTGGACATAGGCTTCCCTAAATCGTCGCCACTCCTCCCGATCCAGCGCCCTCTGAATCCAACGGTTTCCCGCTGTCTTCTTCAGGTCGTCAGTCCACCTCGTTTTCCGGGACGCGGTCTCCACTCGAGGACTTTTCTTACCCAACGGTTATCAGTCCGTCGAGCGACGTGGCCTGCCCATTGCCACTTCAGTTCGCTCGTAACATTCGTTCGACCATGTAGTTAGGGTACATGAACTCTCGGCCAAGTGCAGTCTCTCCTGACAGAGACCCTTCACTGAGAAGGCCTTTGGGTTACTCCAGCTTGCTTTTAGAGTGTCAATTGGTCTCTACTAAGGGTAAGTGGTCAATCCGATTCGAAAGTGCATGTATACGGCGTGAGGGCCTTCGTATAGCGTATAAACTATTTAACTATGTACATGTTGGTTTACACATACTCGTAAATTTTAAACTTGTGGTTTGAACTGGTTTAAACTGGTTTGAACTAGGTTGGTCTTGGCCTTTGGTCAATGATAACAATTATTTGTAATTTAGTACCTTATTACCGTTAGAATTCAATCGCTCGGCTAACTCGATCCGTTTAGAGATTAATCTGAATAACGGACGAAATTAATAACCTACCTTTGGATAGATTTCCCTATCTGAGATAGATTTGACACATTTTATATGGAGCATATGTCAAATATCTATCTCAGATAGGCAAATCTATCCAAAGATAGGTTATTAATTTCGGCCGTAAATAAGACCAAAAGAGACACGTCAATTTACTCCGAAGTTCACAATAATGGGTTGTGAAGTCTCCGTTTACCTTTCGGGGCAAATAAGTTTCGCTCGGCTAGGCGTATTAGCATAACCATTAATGAGTGTCGCTACATCCGCTTGGCTTCTCAATATACCTATGTATCATAGCGGTAAGAATTAACTTGGAACTGGGGGAGTTCAGGGTTCGAATTCTACGTTATACGTTTTCCATATAGGTGACGCCTGAGCATATCCGGAATTTGTATAATTTTTTAAAAGCTTTTATTAAAAGCTTTTATTTAACTTCACTCGTATGTATGTATGTATGTATGTATGTATGTATGTATGTATGTATGTATGTATGTATGTATGTATGTCCTGGAATCTTGCAATCAATATTTCACCCACTTCCACTGAAGCTATCGAGCTGAAATTTGGCACACATATTAGGTTCCGATGACAATGCAATAATATGGTACTGTCGAACTGATCTGATGATGGAGCCGGAAGATATTAACTGGAACTTCATGATGGAATATCGTATCATAGTCGTGTTTGCACTTGTGGTAAAGTCTTGTAATGAACTTTGACCACGGTTTCAAGGTCAAGTTATAAAAGCTTTTTAAAAAAAAATTTTTATACAGTATAATTATTTAACTACACTCGTATGTATTGTATGTATGTCCTGGAATCTTGCAATCAATATTTCACCCACTTCCACTGAAGCTATCGAGCTGAAATTTGACACACATATTTTGTTCCGATGACAATGCACGAAAAAAAATTTAAAAAAAATATTTAAAAATATTTAAAAAAAAAAATCAACTTAGGTAATTGATAAGATCGTAAGCTTTTCTCATTCTATCGACATTCTGAGACCATCGTTTTCGCGTCTATAGATCGTTCCCTGATTGTGAAACTTACGCAAATTCGATACCGATCCTTAAACAATGGACTACAGACTTCATTGCGATGCACTGAAACATGTCCTTGTATCAAATGAATTTAAGTAAGAACTGACATGTCCGTATTTATATTGTTACTCCATTGTACCAGCAGTAAGGAACTGGTAGTGTCTGGCCGCGCCCTGAATAGCGAGCGCAGTACGATGTGTGTCGCATACGAATTTGTGGTGACGCTCTGGTATTTGTAGGAGTGGTTGATGTTCGCTTAAAGTATAATCAGGTACATAGCGTCCATAGCCCAATGGCTCGCGTCGATTCAATGTGATCTAAAGAGTTAAGCAACGACGGGCGCGGTCGGTTTGTGGATGGGTGACCGATAGTGGCAAAATTTCATCAAACAGGTCCAGCACAAAGTAAGTACAAGCGCTTTGTGGCTTCAGGAAATCATTTGACGATGTCTATCCAGAAACTACATATTTCAAATTACCGTAACAGTACACCGCCCACTTATGCGATGTGGAGAAACTAAGCAACGCCTCGCGTCCGTTGACTGCGTCGAAAACAAAATTCAAATTCCGTTGTCGGTGAAAACGGTTCGTTTAGCTAAGATATATGGGTACTATTTTCCGGTGGTGGTACCGGAAAGGGAAGGCTGCCCTTGGTGGTGGTACCTTTTATAATACCCATATATCTTAGCTAGTTTATTTTGGCTTAGATACTTCATATATCAGTTTTTTCACGCTGGCCAAGTGGTCTGGAATTGGCAGACTTCGCTTGCCTTACAGAACATTATGGATAACCCCGATTGAACCCGGACCGCTCGATTGAGAGGTCGTACGTTAGCCACTGGGCTTACAAAGTTACACAGTTATATAAAAGGCGACAAATTCAATTCACAGCTATTAAATTGATTCGATGATTAATTCATTACTGTTTTCTAAAACTAAAAACATCAAAAAGTTTTTGAAGTGTTTTTGTCTTCTTATACTTGTACTTACGAAACATTAATAAGATGAACCTGTCTGCCAATTAAAAAGTGTGTATCACAGTCCTTTTATGCTCACAAAAAAGTCGTCATCTACAGTCGATTATTGAACGGTAGGTTTCTATCTCGAGAGCCTTTCTTTTGACCCACTAGAGCAGGTTGTGCGACTCGACCTAAAAGGACTTGTGACGTTGTACGCAAAAACCTGTACCCGTTTAGCCGTAGTGCTGTGTCAGTGTCCCCGATATAACATTTGTATGTTGCGTGCGTATTTTCGGGTGCTAACCGTTAAAATAGTGTAGAAAGTTGGTATCTGTAAGTGCTAATGATATTGCGACAGTCATTGTTGGCTCAGTCTGCTTGGTCGAACTGGATATGATAGTTCCGTGAGATGATTTAAGCAGATACATGCACTTAATACTTAACAGCCCACTTACCTGTATACTAGCGTATAAAATTATTTCTTTCTCTCCTTCTTTCTCATTCACTTCTCCTAAAAGTAGTAGTACGGTTTGGATCATTTTGGTCATAGGCGTGGGTGGAAGTTGCTATAGTGAGTCGTTCTGTACCTCACAAGGGTTTTGTACTTGCCTCTGTGAATGAATAGCTGTAGCTTGTTTGTCAGATGCTGGGAGTGGTCGGTGGGAATTGAACCCGAAGCTCCAGTGTTCCTTGCCACTTTATCACCGCTCTCCCGGCTGCAACCATGTTACTGGTTGAGACAATTTGGTAGCTACAATGTTTCGAAATTTCGAATTGTCTTTGAAGCAAATGACTTTTATTCTTTATTAGAAAATTTTGTGCTTTTTAATGTTGCGTGTAGATTTTTTGCCGGTATAAGTTGGTTATAGAATACATCTCAAATAAACATTCATATTCATACAAAGAGGTCAAGTTTATAGAAAGCGTGTTAATGTAAAATAACGTGAATAGGTGCGCTCTTAAGAAATAGTTTCCCACAGTTTAGTCCATTTATCATAAAACTTCTTGATTCTTCTAACCTCATAAAATGGACTTTAAAAGATTTGTATGCCAAATGCATGCTTCTCGGCTTCTACCATTATTTTATATCAATTAAAACAATCATATAAAAGCAATCGTACATTGAATTTTTTATCAGATATCTAATTGCAGTTCAACACTACCTTTAAGTGATTCTGACTTAGCCTTGATGAAAAGGATCCTCCTTCATTTGATATTTGATATTTTAAAGGAGTATTACTAATTGTTCTAGAAAAGTGCTTGAGTTAAAGGGCATTGCTTGAGTTAATTCATTTTATGGCGTTAGTTAATAGTAGCGTTCATAGCTCAATGGCTCGCGTCGATTCAATGTGATGAAGAGAGAGACTACGGGCACGGTCGGTTTGTGGATGGATGACCGTGATATTTTTTTTAAATACATACTTAAATAGATAATATTAACATCCAGACACAGAACAAATACAAGCGTCACACGAATATTTGTCCTGAGTGGGATTCGAACCCACGACCTGGCGCTACAGGCAGGGTCACTACCAACGGGCCCGTCTGAATAAATTAACGATGGAAAACGACATGTTTCAGAGTGGGAGTGCGTGCTGTCCCCGCTGCCCATGCGTGGGGTGGCGGGCAGCGCGCGCCACGAGTGGGTCGCGCGGCACGTGCTGGCGGCCGGCGCGCTGCTGGGCAAGAGCTGCTCCGCCGCGCTCAAGCTGGCCGGACACAAGCCGGCGCTGCAGACGCAGGTGATCTACTATTACTAGCTGACCCCGTAAACGTTGTTCTGCCATATGAAATGTCAAAGTGACGCGACACTCCATGTAAATGACTTCACGTCAATTAGCGGGTGATCTACTAATACTACCTCCCTAGACCCCGCAAACGTTGTTCTGCCATATGAAATGTCAGTGACGCGACACTCCATGTAAATGACTTCACGTCAATTAGCGGGTGATCTACTAATACTACCTCCCTAGACCCCGCTAACGTTGTTCTGCCATATGAAATGCCAGTGACGCGACACTCCATGTAAATGACTTCACGTCAATGAGCGACGGTTAGAATATTTGGATATTGTTCATGCATTCAAAAATACTTAAATCGTGTTTAAAAAATATTTTCCAGTGGACTAAAATGTGAATCTAAACCATCGAATCCCCTTGAACACACACAAAAAATTTCATCAACATCTATCCGGCCGTTCAGGACGAGTTCAGTGATATACACACGTACCCAAGAAATATATACATAAATATGTAAAGAGGAAAGATTTGTTTGTAATGTTTTCACACAAAAACTACTGGACCGATTTCAAAAATTCTTTCACCATTAGTTATCTACATCTTCACTGAGTGTCATAGGCTATATTATGAGTATAAATACACGGGATACGATATACATGGACGCTCTCTGTAGGGTCCTTTGCTAACCGCTACACCTTTTCTAATTGCTCTGGATATTTATTAAAACTTGATCTTGATGTGACACTTGATTGGCCCGTTGACGGTTATGACGGGCCCGTTGGCGCAATCGGTAGTGACCCTGTCTGTTGCGCCAGGGGTCGTGGGTTCGAATCCCACTCAGAACAAATATTCGTGTGACGAACACTTGTATTTGTTCTGTGTCTGGATGTTAATATTATCTATTTAAGTATGTATTTAAAAATATCTATGTATGTATATCAGTCTCTGACACCCATAACACAGGCTCGCGCCTACTTTGGGGTCAGATGGCCGTGTGTGAGAATGTCCAAGATATTTATTATTTATTTATTTATTTATTTATATTGGACTTGACTAACACTCCTTAACAACGCCAATATGTCCCTCTGATCAGGGCTACCTGTTCGGCTGCCACCTGGCGCTGGCGTGGCAGGCGTTCCTCGACCTGGAGGCGTTCTCCGGGCCCGAGCCCTCCAGCTTCTCGCTCGTCGGCGCGCCGCTGGCCTTCACGCTGGAGGCCCGGCCCGACCTGTACCGCTACATCGAAGCTGGGAAGAAGAGTGTTCACGACGTCGACTACCACGCGGTGAGTAGCTAGAGTTTGAGTTTGAGTTGAGTTCCCAGTCGAGAAATACTCAGATCTTTCGACTACCACGCAGTGAGTAGCAAGAGTTTGAGTTTGAGTTGAGTTCCCAGTCGAGAAATACTCAGATCTTTCGACTACCACGCGGTGAGTAGCAAGAGTTTGAGTTTGAGTTGAGTTCCCAGTCGAGAAATACTCAGATCTTTCGACTACCACGCGGTGAGTAGCAAGAGTTTGAGTTTGAGTTGAGTTCCCAGTCGAGAAATACTCAGATCTTTCGACTACCACGCGGTGAGTAGCAAGAGTTTGAGTTTGAGTTGAGTTCCCAGCCGAGAAATACTCAGATCTTTCGACTACCACGCGGTGAGTAGCAAGAGTTTGAGTTGAGTTCCCAGTCGAGTAATACTCAGATCTTTCGACTACCACGCGGTGAGTAGCAAGAGTTTGAGTTTGAATTGAGTTCCCAGTCGAGAAATACTCAGATCTTTCGACTACCACGTCGTGAGTTCTGGTAGCGAGAGTTCGACTCGCTGCGACCCATAGACGTCCCACTGTTGGGCACGGGTCTCCTCTCAGAATGGGAGGGATTAGGCCTTAGTCCACCACGCTGGCCAAGTGCGGATTGGCAGACTTCACATGCCTTCGAGAACATTATGAAGAACTCTCAGGCATGCAGGTTTCCTCACGATGTGTCCTTCACCGTTATAGCAAGTGACATTTAATTTCTTAAATCGCACATAACTTAGAAAGTCATTGGTGCGTGCCGCTGGGGTTTGAACCCGGACCGCTCGAGTGAGAGGCGAGTTCGATAGCCACTGGGCTGTCACCGCTGTCAAGTTGAGTTGAGTTCCCAGCCGAGAAATACACAGATCTTTCGACTACCACGCGGTGAGTTCTGGTAGCGAAAGTTCGACTCCCAGTCGAGAAACACTCAGATCTTTAACTCAGGAAAGGATGTTATGCACCCCTGAGCTTCAGCTGCTTCAAAAGTGAACAACGCCTTAATTCCAAGACCTCAGCACGCTTCGCTACGACCCATAGACGTCCCACTGCTGGGCACGGGTCTCCCCCACAGATGCAGCTGCGGGAGGTCTAGAGCATACTCCACCACGCTGCTCCAATGCGGATTGGTGGAGCGGTTAGTGGCCAACCCAGTGTCGAATGTTCTCAAGCCACCCGAAGATCTTGCCGCAAACTATTTGCTAGATATCTTGGGTGACGGTTGTATATTTCGATTCTTTACCAAAGGACTCACTGATTTTATCAAAAAGAGAAGTAGGTGTAACATTCATTTTGCGCCAGAAGCGCGTTAGGTCCGCAAAACTCCGTTCCATTTGAAATAAGTAACCCTTCCACCTGACCTGTAGCGTCCATAGCCCAATGGCTCGCCGATTCAATGTGATCGAAAGAGTTAAGCAACGACGGGTTTCGGTTTGTGGATGGACGCTACCGTGCTTTGGAGGGCACGTAAAGCCCGGTCGTTTTCAATGCTGGAAACAGTCGCTAAGCGAAGCGAAGATCGGGTGGCTTGAGAACATTCGACACTGGGTTGGCCAACCCCTCCACCAATCCACATTGGAGCAGTGGTGGATATGCTCTAGACCTCCCGCAGCAGTATCACCGTGCTTCGGTGGGCACTAAAGCCGTCGGTCCCGGTCGTTTTCAATGCTGGAAACAATCGTTAAGCCTTGTCGAAGACCTTCGGGTGGCTTCAGAAAATTCGACACTGGATTGGCCAACCCTCCACCAATCCACATTGGAGCAGCGTGGTGGAGTATGATCTAGACAGCTACGTCTGTGGGGGAGACCCGTGCTCAGCAAGGACGTCTGGGTCGTAGCGAGGTGACCCTTCACACTGGCCCATCGTGTTCCAGCTGTACTGCGCCGTGGTGGAGGGCGGCGGTATAGAGCAGACTAAGGCGCTGCAGCGGTCGCACATCGCGCGCGCCTGCGACGTGCTCGAGCGCTTCCCCTACTGCGACGCGCGTACTGCCCTCACCAACATCATCGTGGCCATGCACCCCTGACTCTTCACCATGTTCCACCTGTATCAAGGTCACCCTTGTCACCCGTGCTCGAGCGCTTCCCCTACTGCGACGCGCGTACTGCCCTCACCAACATCATCGTGGCCATGCACCCCTGACTCTTCACCATGTTCCACCTGTATCAAGGTCACCCTTGTCACCCGTGCTCGAGCGCTTCCCCTACTGCGACGCGCGCACGGCCCTCACCAACATCATCGTGGCCATGCACCCCTGACTCTTCACCATGTTCCACCTGTATCAAGGTCACCCTTGTCACCCGTGCTCGAGCGCTTCCCCTACTGCGACGCGCGCACGGCCCTCACCAACATCATCGTGGCCATGCACCCCTGACTTCACCATGTTCCACCTGTATCAAGGTCACCCTTGTCACCCGTGCTCGAGCGCTTCCCCTACTGCGACGCGCGTACTGCCCTCACCAACATCATCGTGGCCATGCACCCCTGACTCTTCACCATGTTCCACCTGTATCAAGGTCACCCTTGTCACCCGTGCTCGAGCGCTTCCCCTACTGCGACGCGCGCACGGCCCTCACCAACATCATCGTGGCCATGCACCCCTGACTCTTCACCATGTTCCACCTGTATCAAGGTCACCCTTGTCACCCGTGCTCGAGCGCTTCCCCTACTGCGACGCGCGCACGGCCCTCACCAACATCATCGTGGCCATGCACCCCTGACTTCACCATGTTCCACCTGTATCAAGGTCACCCTTGTCACCCGTGCTCGAGCGCTTCCCCTACTGCGACGCGCGTACTGCCCTCACCAACATCATCGTGGCCATGCACCCCTGACTTCACCATGTTCCACCTGTATCAAGGTCACCCTTGTCACCCGTGCTCGAGCGCTTCCCCTACTGCGACGCGCGTACTGCCCTCACCAACATCATCGTGGCCATGCACCCCTGACTTCCACCTTCCACCTTTATCAAGGTCACCCTTGTCACCCATGAAGTATGGAAAGGAGAGGACTTGTGAGACAGTGCATTGTCTCCTTAACTGCATCCCTGTCTGATTCCTTCACCATGTTCCACTGTATCAAGGTCACCCTGGTCACCCTGGTCACCCATGAAGTATGGAAAGGAGAGGACTTGGGTGACAGTGCGTTGTCTCAACTGCGTCCCCTTACGTATGTTCATGGTTTGCATATTTTTTTTTGTTTTTCTAATTGGAGACCTTTTAATGGTATCTTTAACTTTTTCGTGGAACGACTCTGAGTTGAGGGATTTCCACCCACTTAATAACCTCCGGGATCTCAGTTAGAACGCAGTGCCTCAGCGCTGTGGCCATAAAAGTCTCGTATGTGACGTCATAAAAACCGTCTTCCGTCACCACCTGCAACGTCCTGCAACAAACAACAACAATTGTCTACGTCTGGTGTGTAGTATAATTATTTCAATTCCTACTGAGCCTCATCAGTAGTTAGTAGTGCTTTTATTATCATCTACAGTAGAATAGTGGATCAATTAATGTTTTGTTTGATTTGTAGTTCTCTTTAACTCCGCTAATAGACGATAGTAGTTTTGTATGAAAAATGTCCTTACGACTCCTCTCCCTTCCGTACTTCGCGTCATAACTCATCATAAAAATTAAGAACGCGTGTAACTTTCTCTATGTCACAATAAATAAATGTGACATGAAAAAAACATACAAATTGATTGTAAACCGAACTCGATAGACTTAAGTTAACTTCGAATTTAGGATCACATTCCACTATTTAAGTAGATAATAAAGTAACACTTAATTATTATAAGATTCTGCCAATGTTCGCTAAGACGCATGGCCAGCGTGGTTGACTATGGCCTAAACCATCCCACTCTGCGGTTAAAACATTGCGCATACGCATGATTTATCTTCATGATGAATCGCTGCGACCCATAGACGTCCCATTGTTGGGCACGGGTCTCCTCACAGAATGGGAGGGATTAGGCCTTAGTCCACCACGCTGGCCAAGTGCGGATTGGCAGACTTCACATGCCTTCGAGAACGTTATGAAGTACTCTAAGGCATGTAGGTTTCCTCACGATGTGTCCTTCACCGTTATAGCAAGTGACATTTAAATTCTTAAATCGCACATAACTTAGAAAGTCATTGGTGCGTGCCGCTGGGGTTTGAACCCGGACCGCTCGAGTGAGAAAGCGGTGACAGCCCAGTGGCTATCGAACATGATGAATACGATTTATCATTTCGTCGCTTATATACTTTTGACAATGACAAATCTTAATTATCTGTGACAAAAATACGTGCTTGCGACTGTATAGAGTGAGTCGTATTCCATTCTGGTTTATGAACTGTTCGTAAAATTATTGTCCTTAATTCAACATATAATCTAATAACGCTTCATATTATTATTTTCATTAATGGAATTGGAGTTCCTGTTGGCTCTTTTGGCCTCATGCGTCACCGGTCGTCTAGATATTGCCAGTCTATGACCATGTATTAACTATTACGGTGATCCATGTTTTACATATTTTAAATGAAAATTTAATAATAAGAAATGTGTTTACAGGCAAAATGTACTTAATTACATTTAAGGATAGTTTGATGACATTTTTGTAAATCAAGTTACCATGATTACTCTAGATGTGGTGGATATTATATTGTATCATTAAGAAAATGTTAATGCAAAAGCCAATGTACCTAATTTTGATAAAATAATTTTAAATATACTTTTATACGATTTATTAAAGTTAGCTAATATTAGACAGTAAGTATTAGTTAGTTAATTATTAATGAATACTCAAATGTATCTTTTGTATATATACTTTTATATTTTTGTATGAATTTAAATAAATGAGGCTTATGCTAATATGATTTTATATTTCTAAAAACCAAGCTGCCTTTATATGTAGTTACACACTTTAGATTTAATCCACTGACCAACTCTTTATTACAATTATCGATATACATAGAAAGTCTCAGATAGTTTTTTTTATGGATATAAGATAGCAAACGAGTTTGCAGCACCACCCATCCGCTGCCGCCTAACAACTGACTATCTTTGAACAAGACTCAAACAGGAACTGGGATGGTTAGTCCATCCAGTTAGCTGAGAGAGTTAATTAGAACATTAGTTGGTCAGTTCGTGAGTGAGGACTTGGGACTGTTTGTGATAGTTAGTCTTGTTAGTTGGTGTTAGTCCAGTTAGTAATTGTTAGTAAGAGTCTCGTTACAAGTCAGTCATAGATGTGTTGCTACCCTTGAGGACTAAGATGGTCGCCTCTAAAGAAGTGTAACCGGAAACCACACCTTTCCAACCGGACCACAATTGTTTTAAAAACAATTACTACACGGTAGAAATGGTACCTACTAGGCTGTAAATGGTACCTACTAGGCTGTAAATGCGAATGTGTGAAATTGCAAGAAATAAAACATATCCAATTCGTTTTTAAATTATTATATTAATAAATAATGGTAGTTCTATTTACATGACACATTGTTTTGTTTTGGCAGAAGATAATAAAACATTGTTACACAATAGTTTCGTCGTAACTGAAATAGCGCCGGGTTCGAACCCGCGACTCGTACGGATCGGTGTCACAACCGGCTTAAAAACATTTTTGGTTACATCGTTCAAAAATACTGGTCGTTTTTGGTTTAATGGCTTACAATTTTTAGAAAACATAAATATTAAGTAATCACACAAGTCTATACCAATTATTATTGAAATATTACAATCATATTTTTTCATCTTACTAATACAGGCAGTCTTCGATTGACTAACTCAGCGTTTCATTCCGAGGACGTTTAAAAAAGTAATAAGAGGGCATAAAATCACGAAACGTACATTTTGATATTATTATAAACAAATTACTTTACAAATTGTAATCACAACACATTGCATTTTTGCAATAGGCTTTTTTTTTTTTTTTTATGGAAAAAAGATAGCAAACGAGCTTGCAGCACCACCCATCCGCTGCCACCCATGACAACTGTGACTGACTTTGAACAAGACTCAATTAGGGACTGGGATGATTAGTCCAATTAGTTGAGAGAGTTAATTAGAACATTAGTTGGTCAGTTCGTTAGTAGGTATGAGGACTGGGGACTGTTAGTGATAGTTAGTCCTGTTAGTTGGTGTTAGTAATAGTCCAGTTAGTACTTGTTAGTAGGAGTCTCGTTCTAAGCCAGTCACAGATGTGTTGCTACCCTTGAGGACTAAGATGGTCGCCTCTAAAGAAGTGTAACCGGAATCCACACCTTTCCAACCGGACCACAATTGCTTTAAAAACAATTATTACACGGTAGAAATGGTACTAGGTACCGTGGCGGGCGGCCGGTGGCTCCGATGAAATGTGCGTTTACCGAACCAAAGATGAACTTAAATACTACCATTGGTAGGTTTTAGTACAGGAAAGTAACCTAATATGGGATACTACCCCTAATATGGAATTTTGTTGAATGTCTTACCGCAATACATGTTAGATTCCGTTTTTGGATACTATTCCATATTTGGTTACTTTCCTCTGTGCTTACAAAAGTTATCAGCTCAGCTTGATGTTATTGAAGTATTGTTGATCCAAAGAATACAATTATCTACTTTTCATTTTAAACTTATTTATAAACTCATTTTATCTTTTTCAACCTTATTTTTCATCTTATAAACTATTTACCATTTTTGTCGCGGTCTCTACCAATGGTCACTTTGTTTCAAAGTTCCAACTAAGATTTTAAACCTGATACATGAACATTTTAATATATCAAACTAGTGAAATAAAAACTAAATTCGCATGTTACTAGAAATTTCCACACATTTCCAAAACTTATTGTAATATTTTTAAATTTTCCAAAGCCGTTAACAGAAGAGCTGCCCGTATTAAAATTCCACCATATTCACATAGTGGCGGCGACCGTTCAATCACACTGAAGAAAGACACATGCAAGCATTGAAGCACACGTGAGTCAATGGAATATCACAGGTTCTAGTGGCCTAGTTGATACGACGCAACACTACCGAACAATTTACGTTTTTACGATCTATAAAACTGCATTCGAACATATTTTTGACTTATTCTAAATACATATCGAAATCGTAAATGTTTGATAACTTGATATAAAAATCTTTTTTATGTAATCAGTTTGAAGGCGGTAAAGATTAATTGTTCAGCTCGAACAATTCTAAAAAAGATGAAATGTTGATGCTTGAATGCAGTTTTATATTACACTTATATACTTGACAAACGCTAAAGAAACTTAATTTTATAAAATTTATTTCTTTTATTCCAAAGCTCTTTCTTATTACAAAAGTTTAAAATTAAGTTTGAGTAACACTTGACCGATACACATATTGCCCGTAAAGTAATTATTAATTAATTAAACTGTTGGCCTCCAACGGAGGCGAATGGAATGGAGGATGCTTTGGATTCATTCGTAACCTAACCCGTGGTATTATATTATCTTTAAAAAATACTGTGATTGCTTTGATATGTCTTGTCGCACAATTTGTTGACAATGAGATGCTACGGCAAGAGTCTTTGGGCAATACCGTTGACGTACACAAAATAATATCAGAATAAATTTAGGCAGCATAGGTGTCAACTCATAAGATCGACGACATATCGCACCATTCGTTATCAATTTTTAACATTATTATTTTTTCACTCCTACATTACAATGTACATAGACCCCGGTGTCTATTATTGCTTAGTTTTTATAAGTTTTGTTTCCCAAAACTTCTACCTATAAATAATTTCACGTTCGTCCCAATAAATTTACCATTCAATAAATACGTACACGTAAAAAATATAAACTATATCAATAGTTTAATCTTTAAAACAAACTTTTTTTCTTACCCTAATCATATATTAATAACTATTCATCAGTATGTTCTTCATCATTTTCAATTAATATGCCTACTTTATAATCTTTCCAAGCGCCTGAATTTTGCATTACTCTATCTTATAATCGTATTTTAATCTTTATTGTATGAACGTGTTTTATAAAATTTCATCGTCGCTAAATAAGTAGAGTGGTTTTATTACAACATGCTTAATTATAAATAAGGTCACATTTTCAACATTAGAAACAGTTTTGAGTCATGCGGCGTCCGCCGCGACAGGCACTCGATTGAACTTAAAGAAGGCTCGTGCACAAACTACTGCCAATAATTTAATGTCAAGTCATAAAGCAAATATATTAAATATTAATATCTACCGTAACGCTAAATTATTACAAAGAAAATGATTCCATAATAATGATCCACGTAATACAATATAAATAAGTTAAATATTCTAAAAGTTAAAAATACACACACTTAACCTAATAGAAAAGCACTCAATTATGTCTGTGGTAAATACAATAATGGCGAGTACTGCCATTCCATTGTCATTATTAATAATAATAAATTGCCAAAACAAACGAACGGAAAGGCCGGGAATGGTAATAAAAATTACAATAAAATAAAACAACTAATACACAGACAAAGGTACAAAAATATCAATAAACACGATCGTCGAACGCGTCCCTCCCCGCGGCTCGTATGATGTTTTGTACTTTTGCTCTGAATAACGATACATGTATGTGGGTTAGTACTTTATGAGATCATTGCGCCGCATAACATCTCCATTATGCGCTTAATTAGAAAACACCGACAAAATATGCAGACAAAATATACGCTAACGTCACTACTTTACGGAGCGGCGGACGGCGCGGCGGTCGCGCGGCGAACTAAACAATATACAGCACTACAGATACGGTCCTTAGGCGATACGATCGACGCTAACGTAGTAACATAAGACTAGCTGAAATGCGATAAACACTATTAAAACTTAAATTACATCTTTGATTAATAACTCACTCAGTTTACCTCGAAAAATACATCGTTAAAAACGGTATTCAATTCCAATGTAAATGCAGAAGGATATCATCGGAACACCGGACCAGTCGAAAAATCGAGACCTTACTTTGTTTCTATAAATCCAGGAACTACAAAACGGTTTTAAAAAGTATACTAAATACCGCACTACTCGATATTAGAAGACCTAGTTCAAAAGGCAACTTACACCTTACATGGCTACGGAAGGGACATCACTCCGTCATTTGGAAGAACCTTGCCCCGCAGGGCCGGGCTTGTGTCAGGTGCCGGACTCTTGGTAGGGGCCCGTCACAGTGCAAGGATGCATCGGGAAGAGAGTCGTCCACGACATGGTGGTCTGGGTGTCTGTCCTTAACATTATTTGCCCGCTTTTCTTAGCAGCGTTAGTTGCTTCTACGAGAGCGGACAAGGAACTGTAACCTCCAGGGATCGTATCCTCTGAGTTTTTCCATTTCTCCCCGGTCGGAGTCTGCCGATGGGGGCCAGGTGTAGTCGCCGGAGAGACTGATTTCGGTCCCGGTGTGTTAGGAGTGGATGGATTCAATCCTAGCTTTTTTAAACGCATTTTTTCCTCCCATTCGTCAAGGCCGTGTTTTGGGCGATTCAAATTTCTATGTTGGTAGAAGACTAGCGAAATCCTTGTTGGATTCACTCGGTTAGGACTTCTCACTGCTGTGGTGGAATGCATTTCATGTTTTGCACATTCAAAGAGAACACTGCCGTGTCCCAGGGCTATTGCGACTCCACCCATTTGACTATCCTTGAAGCAGTCTAAGTTTTCGGTAACTTCGGTGACTTCGCCAATAGGATCCGCTTTGGGTGGCTCTGGAGGGTAAGGTATAGAAAATGGAGGTGGATACAAACACCAGTTTGGTGACGACTGACACCAGTTTGAATTAGGATTCTGATAAAAGTTTGGGGGGTAGTTCGGATTGTATTGATATCCATAAGAATTGTAACACTGAGAATTTCTTATCAACTCTTCTCTTTTGTATTTCTCGGCGTTGTAATACGCAAGACTGTTATAATCGTTATACGTATTCTCATAAGGATTAAAATGCCCATAGGGATTTGGTGAGAATGAATAAGCATTTGGAACCTGAGGATAGTTACCATAGCTCTGTATAGTGGTCTGGTTTCCGTAACTGCTTTGATTGACAGGGTGGAAATTATTACCCGAAAATTCGTGGACAGGTTTACTTGCCAGGGATATATTCTGGTTATTTAGCTCATCGTGGCTTATGGTATAATTAGTTTGTGAGGCTGTAGTGGGTGGTGTTGTGGGATTCATTCTGCTATCGTAAGGGCTCCTATGATCGTATCCCTGCGTTAATTGAGCTCTATCAGATGGAGGATAAGGTTTTAAGAAAGTAGAATTTTCCATACCTTCAGGTGCGTTCAAATGTTGAGATCGTGAAGGCGGCCTGGCCTTGGGAACTCTAAATAATGCATTTTCGTTTTCTGGTGTTTGGTCTTTAGGTTTTGATGGATCCCAGCCTTTTTCTGGGGGTTTCCAGACACTTTTACGAATATCAGCAGAGTTTAATCCATCATTACTGGGCGATTTTAAATCAGAAATAGGCGATGGAACTGGAGATGCTGGTGTGCTTTGTGATTTCTGAGATATTTCTGAAAGCCTCGGAGAATTCGGCAAGTCAAATTCAGGCAATTTGTTACTTAAATCACTAACTATATTTTGTTTATCTGATTCTTGTGTATTCTTTTGTGAATTTTCAGAATTAGTTTCACTCCTATTAGAGTCTGGACTGTAATTATTCGGAGGAACATTGAGATGTGCAGTGGTTGAATCGGGATCCTCTTTAACTACGTTATTAAACATTCCATTAGAAAACTCAGGCCACTGATTTTGTGATGCATTTAAATGATCACCAGGAGGATTGAACTGTTGTTCTCTCTTTTGCAATCCCGATGCGAAGCTTGGCAACTGATTAGGGTTAGAATTTTGACAATTCCCGTCCACCATTGGGGCGGCAAGGTTGGGATTATAAAGCGTATTTTGATGATGCATGTTATAACTCTGATCGTACGGGTTATAAGGTGAATCTAAAACGGTACTAGAAATCTGATTGCTTTGCAACTGGGCCTCGGTAAAGTTGTCGATCATGGAAGCCATGTCAAGTAACGCTGGGTTGCTAAGATTTAGTCCGGAATTGGGATTATGCATGTTAGGATTTACAAATGCGGAGTTATAATGAGTATTATTAGAGAACGCTGAAGGGTTAGACTGATTCAGGGCTGCTGGAGTCGTGGCCCGGGGGGAAGCGCTGCTCTGACTCCTGGGGCTGGCGTTGTTCCTGTTGTCGAAGGGTTGTGGTGTCCGCGGCGAAGCGTTGCTCTGCGGCTTCTTCTGGTTGTTTGGACTTTGTTGGGAAGCATTCGCAGAAGTGTTGTTGCTCTCGGAATTGTTTTCCTCGTCTTTTCGTTTCTTGCCGTGTCGCCTACAGGGTTGCAGTGGTACCGATCTAACTCGCACTTCCATGGGATACCTGAAGTAGTAAAAAAGTATGATATAATATCGTTAACATTTGTTGTATATAGATGTGTTCTTGTTTATTGTGGTTTTTTATAATATAAGGTCTTAAATATAGAACATGTCAGTGAATAATTTTTTTTTTTTTGGAAAGCGATAAGCGTTGTAAATTAAAAGAACGCTGTACATCACCACTCACTTTTCCAGAATTTCCAAAGCCCCGTTATTGATCTTTTCCTCCTGGCCCTCCTTGGAGCCGAACTCATCGGTAGTGTCCAGGACATAGAGAGGCAGGACGTGGAGCTGTTCATCCGAAGGCTTTGAAAGATTGCGATGTTTGGAAAGCGTCACGACGGCCGTGCAGCCGTTGTTCATGTTGTGGAGATCCCGGTGGGCGTGCGCGCAGAAATCAATACAAGCTGTTACACCTAAAAATAAATAATGCTATTTAAATACCTAGATGTGAAAGGGG
Source organism: Carterocephalus palaemon (assembly GCA_944567765.1). Lineage (NCBI taxonomy): Eukaryota > Metazoa > Arthropoda > Insecta > Lepidoptera > Hesperiidae > Carterocephalus > Carterocephalus palaemon. Next base: position 1,791,825 of record OX155643.1, on the reverse strand, counting down.
AATACCATTGTTAATGTAAGATCTGCTACGCGGTCGCAAACAATGGATTTCGACGGACTGTACAATTTTGCCGCATTGATAATAGAGTATTTAGACGGAATTCTTTCCAACAACGTATCACCAGGAAAAAAACTATTCTTCTTAATATCAAAAAGGAAAAAAAATTTAATCCCTGGCGTGTTTACTGAAACGCATATCTTACCAGAAAAAGGACGTCCAGGCTTGAAGCCAAGTCGACAATCAGATGCTTCCTTCTCAAACTGGCACTGGTTCTCAAAAGACTTTGGCGCCAGGTTCATGTAGAGCGGGCTCAGCAAGGTGGCCAGCACGTTCATGCGCTCCTCAATCTCGCTCTCCTCAGTTTTGACCGAAAGCCTAAACTTGCGGACGGTTTTCGAACGGGCGTACTTGCATCCATTGTAATACATGGACCAGGAGCAGCCGAAACTGTAGGACGCGCCGCACGTCTCTGGGTCCAGACCTGGAAACGATTAAAACAAATTTTGTAAAAACATGTAGCACGGAATAGTACACGAAGTGCTTATGAAGATTTTGTCCTTCATTCATTTACAATGTGTTTTATATCCCACGCCCGCATTATCCGTGTGTATTAATTTTAGTTTTTTTAATAATAGGTATAATAATTTCTATATAATAAATTTATTATATTGACCAAGTGCTATTGACTAAAGTGCAGTCTGTGTCTGAGAACTATGCAATTTTGTGAATTTGTGATTTTGAGGAAATAAATGGCTATTTTATTTTATTTATTTTATAATTATTTCTACAACAGTAACCGAGTTTGGCAGATATTGACTAGAAAGCTTTTGCGATTTCGTTTACTGGTCATATATAGATACACTAGTGGACTATGCTCGCGTGGAATTAGACATAACAATAGTTTGGTTTACATCTAGTAATATTATATAGCCTATGTGACTCAGTGACGATGCAGCTTTCTAATGGTGAAAGAATTTTTGAAATCGGTCCAGTAGTTTTTATGTGAAAACATCACAAACACATCTTTCCTCTTTATAATCTAATATATAAAACTAGTCGACGCCCGCAGCTTCGCTCGCGTAGAATTAGACCCATTAACGACGTCTACCCGTCTAACGACTTCAAAAACGGCAAATTTTCGTACTAACTTTGCACCCCCGTTTTACCCCCTTAGGGGGTGAATTTTCAAAAATCCTTTCTTAGTGCTCCCCTACGTTATAAAAGGAACCCCTGTGCAAAATTTCAAGTTTCTAGCCCTTATAGTTTAGGCCCTGCGTTGATATGTCAGTCAGTCAGTCAGTCAGTCACCTTCTCCTTTTATATATATAGATTTCCGTGTCACAATGTTTGTTGCAGTACTCCTCCGAAACGGCTTTACCGATTTTTACCAAATTTTACATGCGTATTGAGTAGGTCTGAGAATCGACTAACATCTATTTTTCATCCCCCTAAATGTTAAGGGTAGTCCATCCCTAATTTTTTTTTTTAATTTTTAGATAAATTTTTATTTTTTATTTTTTTATGATACAACATTAGAAAATACATACAACCCTGAATTTTCAACCCTCTACGATCAACCCCTATTTTTCCATCGCGATTTTTATTTTTAATAATTTCCTTCAATTATGATTGGCAAAACAACGTTTGTCGGCTCAGCTAGTATTAGTATAGATTATGTAATTCGAACTACAATTATTCGTACATAAACTTATACGTACCTTGACAAGCGCACGTTCTGTTCTCATTAGTGGCGCATCGCCTAGTGGTCGGCAGGCCGTATCTGTTGAGCTTGTGGGACAGCAGGGTGTAGTCCAGATCCGCCTCTGACTGTGGGATGCCCTCCCACGCCACCAGGCACACCACTATCCAGGACGTCGAGCACTTGTGCCCGTTGCGGAACTTCACCACCACCAGTACTTTCTCCGTGTAGTTAGCTCGTCTTATCACCTGGAAATTGATATAAACCACGTTGAGTTTTTCTAGTTCAAACTGGTTTACAAACACTTTCTAAACTACTTAGACCTTAGAAGTACTTAGACCTATTAACGAACTGACTAATGTTCCTATTCATATCCTATCAGACTTCAATCCTTTTTGAATTCTGATCAACGTTTTTCAAAGGCTGCAGCGAATTGGTGACAGCACTACCAATCCGGAAGCCCGTTTTCTATTCTACATGTAATTTAAAATAATTTTGAATGTAAAATAAGAAGATTAATACGAAAAGTTCGTTAGTGTATCTACAGATAAAAATATTTTTTCGATTTTTTTTAATAGTTTTGTAAATTCTTAACTTTTTTAACTTAAATTGGTAGCGTCCAAAGCTTGGGATCCATACACTCACCCACTTAGCCATTGGGCATCCCTGGCCAGATTTGCCCTCCTTGCCGGTGTAGCAGATTTTTTCTATCCGTAGCTCTTTCCCAGATAATCCAGTACGTGTCTCCAGATCTTTTCGCAGATCTAATAAAGTTGATGCTGCACCTGTAATAGAGATTTGTTTAATTATTTAGAATTAATATGAGAAAAAAAAAATCTTCGTTCTAAATTGTTTTATTTTAATTATAATAATATTTTTTTCGCATTCCTGCTGAGGACATATTAAAACAATTGAAGATACATTTTCGAACTCGATCATCAGCTTAATTAATAATGTTAGTACTTTTAGGAACTAGGACTTACCTAGGTGGGTATAATAACTCCCGGGTTCCGGAGGATTTTTATCGGCTGGAAAACAATTGCAATCAGGGACTTCAGTTCTTGAATTATTTCGCAATTTTTCAAGGTTGTCAAGATATTCCTTTGAATAGTTGAATTTATTTTCCATTGGTGATTTTGCTAATATATCTATAACTGGAGTGCCTGGTTTGGACTGATTTTTAGGATCAGATTTGTCTATTGAATCAGTGTCATCTTCTAATACCTCATCTTTTGTTTGTAAACCTGGGCATGCGCCGTCTCTTAAATGCTCTGGTGGGGGCTTTTTCGTTGACCCTTGACGACAGCATGAATATCCTATTTCGTTGCGAATGGCAACTGGACCACCATCCCCAGAAAATTTGTAAGGTTCGTGTCTCGGAGGACCATAGTTTATGTTTTTATAAATTTTATGGCCTGGAGGAGAATGTTCTGATTTTATTTGCTCAATGTAGTAAGGCAACTTTGTTTCAGCCGAAATATTTCTTACCGGATTAAATCGACTATCGAATTCTTTACCTTTGACGTCAAAATTCCGATTATACTTTTGAAACCCAATGCCTTCTTGCGACCGTGGCAATTCAGAAAAATTCTCGGTGGTGTCCTGCCTTCTCTCAAAAGGATAGTTTTGAAAATTAGGATAATTTGGCATTTTAGGTCCAAAATTTTCTTGCTTTATAGTCGAAATTGGTGGAAGAACGTTATTCACGGGTGGTCTTGGTATTGCCCCATTTTGATATTGCTTATAAGAGTTATTTATTGATATATCATTTTGTTTAGGAAAAGTTTGATTACACAACCTTTGTTGTTCTAACTTAATTCTGTCATCCTTCTGATACTGATAATTATCAGGCGCTTCTAATTTAGGTATCAAAAGCGCCGGTTGCTTATATTTGGAATCATAGGCTTCTCTATCATAAGCTCTTTTTTGTGCGTTTGTGTCTAGCGCTGTGGCGCAGTTTTGTTGATTCATTTCCGATACTGGTCCGATGAGCATTTTTGATTGGAAATCTTTATTATCTTGTTGATTATAATTAAAACTATCACTACTGTAAATTTCTGCATATTTTTGCGTTTCATACGGTACATTTGTGTAAGTACCATACTGCCCTCTCATATCTGCGTAGGAGGGCAATTTCCGAGGAGTTTTGGATACGTTCTTAGACGAATTGTGTTTATCATAAACTCTCGAGACTTCCGTCCCCCCCTCCCATACTTGGTGGCCACCACCTCCGATCTCACCCGCGCCATAGGCTTGGGTGTTATGTGAATAATTACCAGCGACAGAGTAACTCTGTTCGCCTATGCGGTAATTATCTCGGAGATGGTGGCTATACGATAAAAAATGACCGGTGGTATTCCTGTCATCGTTGGCAGCAACGCCGCCTTTTCTATCATCTATGCCTCGAGGCGGTCCCTCGCCAGGATCGCCTTTGTCTGGCGGCGTGTTGGTTCCGTCTCGTGAATGGATTTGTTTATTCAATATCATCGTTTTCAGTCTCGAGTTCAAATTAACCCTGTCTGATTGCGAAAATATTTGTTGCTCCTGCTCTTCCTGTCTTTGTTGTTGCATTTGGTTCTGAATTTGATTTTGTATTTGGTGCTGTTGGCTTTGTAGTTGTTGCTGTTGCTGATTTTGTAATTGCTGCTGTTGCTGGTTTTGTAATTGTTGCTGTTGCTGTTGCTGATTTTGAATTTGTTGTTGTTGCTGATTCTGTATTTGTTGCTGTTGTTGATTTTGTATTTGTTGCTGTTGCTGGTTTTGCAATTGTTGCTGTTGCTGTTGATTTTGCATTTGTTGTTGTTGATTTTGCATTTGCTGCTGGTTTTGCAATTGTTGCTGTTGCTGTTGATTTTGCATCTGTTGCTGATTTTGAATTTGTTGGTTTTGAATTCTTTGGTTGTGTTGCCACTGGCGTTGCTGCCAGTCGTTTTGATTTTGCTGTTGACCGTTTTCTCTGTACTGCCCGCTCGAGTAGGCGCCCGGATACCCGTTACAATCTAGTGAAGCTCGCGGACCGTTGCTCCCCTGCAGGTATCCAGGCTCGGCGTTTCCCGAATGCTGTCCATTAGGTGTGTTTTGCTCCTGTCTCTCTCCATCATTATTCGTATCTCCCGAGCCATTTTCTCCGCTATTATAGTCCTCTGAGTGTTCGGAGGTGTATTCCGTGCGTTCATAATTCGGTTGACTGACGGTGTAAACAGATGCCGAGGATGTTGGCACTGAGCTCTGATACGAGGCCGCGGAGGCGGGCCGCGAGTCACTACCTGTGGTGACTCCAGGGGTGGGGGCTTGTTGTGCGTATTGCTGCTGGTATTCAGTCGTATAGTGCGGTGCTCTTGGAGATGGTACTGGAGTGTAGGCTCCGCGGTTCGACGGCGGTCTCTGGGCCGGCACGGCTTGAATGCCAGTTTGGTAATAGGTGTTATTAGTGGCATCGAATGTCGTAGCTACGTTTTGGACGGTGTAGGTGGTGTTGGCTTGGTAGTGCGGGGAGGTTGCGTACGGAGTGTGATTGCCTTGGTAGTCTAGCGTAGTTTGGCCCGTTTGCGTTGGTAGCTGCTGGATGAACTGGTTCTGCCAACCTGAGGAAGAAGAGAGGAAGAACCTAAGATAAAAAAAGTTGGGAAAATGGAGGTGCACAACATGAACAGTACACGAGTGTACTCTTATACTCTTATTAATTATATTAGTCTTATATTAATGTTATATTAACACATCATTTTGTGGCCCAAGTTTTAGTATCTTTCAGCAGAATAAAATTCAGTATCTACTCACTAGCGAAGCATTATTAATTAGTGGTCAAATATTTTACTACATTGAAGTATATTCTGTGTATGAAGTATGACAGGCCCGTTGGCGTAATCGGCAGTGACCCTGTCTGTTGCGCGAGGGGTCGTGGGTTCGAATCCCACTCAGGACAAATATTCGTGTGACGAACACTTGTATTTGTTCTGTGTCTGGATGTTACTAAACGAAAATCGGTTCATCCGTTTGGGAGCTACGATACCACAGACAGATACACAGCCAGACCCGTTAAACTTAAAATGAAAATGATTTATATCAGGATATGACCATATAGCTAATGAAGCTTATGAACTGCGCCCTCGCTGCAGGATGTTGTCTGCAGCACCGCGGGACACACCATCACAGGCCCGTTGGCGCAATCGGTAGTGACCCCGTTTGTTGCGCGAGGGGTCGTGGGTTCGAATCCCACTCAGGACAAATATTCGTGTGACGAACACTTGTATTTGTTCTGTGTCTGGATGTTAATATTATCTATTTAAGTATGTATTTAAAATATCTATGTATGTATATGGATATGGGTGTCTCTGACACCCATATCACCAGGCTCGCGCCTACTTTGGGGTCAGATGGCCGTGTGTGAGAATGTCCAAGATATTTATATTTATTTATATTTTTATTTATATTCTTGAAAAATATGAAGTAACATAACTCTAGCTTACCTTGAGAAGGATCCGGCTGCCAAGTCGCAGGGAATCTGTTGGGATCACCCGCGTAGAAAGGCATCGGTGCCTGAAAAAAAAGAGAAAATTTATAATTTAACTGGCCTGTTAGCGATATCGGTAGTGATCTGCCTGATCTCCCGCCTTCTGCGCCAGGGGTCGTGGGTTTGAGTCCTACTCAGGACAAACATTCGTCTGACGAACACTTGTTCGAGGACCTGTTCTGTGTCTGGATGTAAATATGTATATAAGTATTTAAAAATATCAATGTATGTATGTCAGTCTCTGACACCCATAGTACAGCCTCTGCCTGGTTTGGGGTCAGGTGGCCGTGTATGAGAATGTCCATGATATGTATAATTAAATTATAAAACATCCAAGGATTTGTCGTGACTTGAAATGTAATACATGTGCGCCATATTTCATTAGAACTAATACTCATACTAAAGATTAAAATAGCGTCGCATTGGTGTCCTATCCAGTGTAGCCTAGGTTGTATACCTACATGTAAATAGGCGACAGTGAGGAACACAGACCATCTGTTTGTTCTTAAGACTACAATAAAAAAGACACTGCTGCTCTTCATAGTAATATACTCAATATTAATGTTGATTTCAGGTGTCCATGGGTGGCTAAAACTTCTTACACGTCCCCACAATTTTCTGCATTCATGAAAAATAACGTATACGAACCGTATTGATTTGTACGTGAGCAGTACAGGGATGACATTGAATTAGTAATTGTAGTGATCGGTACGGAGAAGCGACACATGTGTCGACTACGTCATACGACACTCCACGTGAGTACGGCGGGCGCCGAGGTCGCACACGCCTCGGCAATTGTTTGCCTCATTGTGGCATTCGTGTGAACCGCCCTAATGCAATCACACCTTCGAGGTCAGTAAACCTTGAATATGTTATTTTATCATTCTTAAATATTTGCTTTCATTGAAGACAGCAGGTAGGAAAATCTGCATGGCATGAGGTCGAATCCACAGTGTGTGAAATCTGCCTATAGCTAAAAGTTAAATAAACGTCACCTCTTTATGGTAGATAGAAAGGGAAAAATCCTAAACAATGTTTCAAAGTTGTTTTTAATTTTCTTTCCTAATATTGGGTGTAAACTCGTAACTACCCAGCTCAGGGCGAGTTTTCCAAAACTTTACCCAGTACATTTAAGAAACGGAAAAAAAATGTAACCATAATTATTATGTTCGACATCATCTCGTACTTTAAGCTTCTTACGTAATTAAAAATAAACTGAGTCGCGGCGAATTTGAGAAAAGGTAAGCTGGAAAAACGCAGGTAAGAAATAAAAATGTTAATAACGTTGAGGCAAGAATATTATTAAATTATAAAAGTTGAGTGCGCAAAGCGAGGTTAAAGCGGTGCAAACACATGTTATGGGAACAAATTATGCTTTATTTATTCGTTACTTCGGCGCGAGGTCGGAGGGAAACTTTGTTAGATTTTAATTTCTTCAATTTCCACGTAGGTAAGACGCTTTCAAAGTTCAGTGAGATTTTCATTAAGGGTATACGTGTAATTAAAATTTAACGGGTAATACGATTTAATAATAACATTATTATTTCAAGTGCTTTCTAAGTAATCAAAAAGTATTTAACATATACCTACACACACTGTTGAAAGTACATCTTATAGGTAACATGACTTTATTTTATACATTCTGTTGATTTTGTATCGTAAGTTTTCATTTTTCAGAATTTTCTTCCTTTTTTAATCTGTGTAGGTATATTTCGTAAAGAAGAATTTTGCATGATTAATAATTTTGGATTGCTGTAATAACGTTATTCGTCGTTAAGTTACTTATACTTAAAACCTATAGTTAATAGCAAGGTAACTAAAGAACTAATTCAAATAGACATAACAGAAAACGAAATAAAGAGTGTCCCGTTTCATTCAGGGAGCGATAAATTCGGCGCGAGTGGGCGGGCTTTTGCGCGCAGGAATTGCTCAAGTTGGGCGGGCGGCGCAAATTGCTCAACTTGGGCACCCGGCGCAAATTAAAAATTTTCAACTTTAACGTTGACGACCGCGGAGCTGTACATCGATATCCGACGCGCATTTCACTACGAACTGGCAGATAGATACAATTTATTGGGAATGCTAAGTTGGATACAATTTAAAAGATGCTTTTTCGTTCTTTTCTTTTTCTTTTCTTTTTCTATTAGAATTTTAAAAGATTCCTTAAAATAATTTATCTACTCGAAATATCTAAATGTTATCACTTGATTTATTACGCTGTCTAAATTACTTTAGCATGTAAAACATAACGTTATTTTACAGAAACGAGCCATATAGCATACAAAAGCGTGAATCCCTGCGAGAGCTGTTTAAGTCCATAAATATTTTAATTGTACCGTATGAAAATATTTATGAAAATATTATGTATTTATATTTAATAGAAGAAATAAAGATTTTGATTGTACCTAGCTCTAGACTAAGTAAAGTATCAAAATCATGGAGATCTGAGTTCGCTTCTACAATAAAATACCTGAAAATACTTATACATACTTACTTGTCTCTGAGAAAATAATTTTAAAGCTAAAATTAAACAAAACCTCCATAATAAAGAATTCTACAAATTAAATGACTACTTAAACGAGTCACGCCCTTGGTGCGAAGTATCTCCAGTTCCACTTTAAATTCAAAAATAATGTACCTGTATCAAATTATTAAATTGTAAATATTGAAAGGAGTAACTACGAGTTTCTTGCCGTGTTCTTCTCATCAACATCAACTTTGTGAACCGACGGTAGATAAAAATGTAATGACGTTCATTAAGCGTATACAAATACCATATAATGAAAAATAAATGAATCTGAATCTAACAAAGAATTTAAAAAATAATGTTAAAAGAATTTGTGAAAATAGCAACATAATTTGGTTATCAAAGTAGAGCGACGTGGCTGTCATTTGTTTGACGGCGAAATTAATCCTATGAAGCAACAAATACAATTAAGCAGAATAAACACAATTATAATTATCAGGACCGGCTCTTAACGACATTGTATTAAGCGAAACAACATAACAGGGAAAAGATAAACAAATTAAGTGAGCCCTCCGAGATGGCGCTTATATTATTTATAGACGTTAAATTCGATTTACGATGGTAAAATATCCAAATTTTTCTTAATTAATTGGCTTTTTCCAGTGCGAGAAGACACGGATATTACACGCAGCCTAAGAAGGTATTCTGAGTAAGGTGATTGTGAAAAAATTGTAGATACCCATGGACATTCTGAAACACAAATCCTATAAAAGTTTGAAAATAGAAGATTATCACATGACCAAATTTGGTCGTGCTTATGCGTCGCCACATGTCCAGGACTTAGAAAAAAGTAGTTTACCCATTTAAATCCAGGAGACAATTGCCAAGCTGATGGTTTGCCACGGATGAGTTGAGGTCTGCTGTTTTCACTTATTGTCCCTCATACCGTAGAATTACGGAGACATACTTACCACTTGAACTGTTGCGGCTTGTCTCACAGCGCGAGCATGCCAACCAGCAGGATTGTATGAGGGTGTACTCAGGGTGGCTTCAGGCATTAACCATAGATTGTTTGGATAAGTCCTTCTCTACTTACATACCCTAGGATGTGTCGTTTCGTTCGCTATTAGGTGAGCAATAAAATCGAAGCGGAATTAGGTGTCATACTCACCAGCTGTCCCTGCGTGCGCTGCAAGCCCCACGTCTGCGCTGGCATGCCGATGAGCAGTGTCATGCCGGTGTTGGCGTGGGCCGCACTCACCATGGGCTGGCTGGGGTGGTCCTTCATGGCGGGCGCGGGGGCGGGCGCGGGGGAGGGCGCGGCGGCGGGCTGCGGGGAGGCGGCGGCCGGCAGCGGGCTGAGCCCCACCGGCGCTGACACGGACCCACCCAGAGGCTTGCGCCCGCGGTAGCTCTGCAAACATACCACCGGGGTTAGGACCCACCATGTTTTTCTTCTGTATGTTCTGGATGTAAGGTAACAAACGAGTTTGCAACACCACCCATCCGCTGCCACCTACGACAACTTTGAACTCGTGTCTGTCCTGATCATGTCATGGTCATACTGTACATTTTTCTGTACAAATTAATTTGAATTTTAAAAGAGTACCGAGAGTTTTTTCCTCTGGCTTTTTTCTCTTTCGGCCTAAACTAGGGCATAGGATAAGAATATTGTAAATTCTTCCTAAAGAGTGTCAAAGAGTATCTAGAATATGATTTTAAAAAATGTTGACATTATTATTCATGTACATTGACATTATTATTGACAAATTATAAATTGACATTAGTATAAGTAAATTGATCAAATGATAATTATATAACTTCTTGTAAATATTTGTATGCCACTCAGTGGCTAAGTACATAGGCTCGTTGATTACATTCTTTGTTACCATCCTATTACCTGTACTTAATGACAAATGAAATAAATAAATAATAAATAAATAAATAAATAAAGCCGATGACCAGATAGATAGTCTATCGTGACTTAGAGCTTAGCTTAGTGGTAGGTAATTATTGTAAATTAGCCTTAAGGCAGGTTAGGCACGTAGGATTAGCTATTCATTCAATGATCAATAGCTAACTAATCCTTTGCCTTATATTGATCAGTTTAGAATAGCATTATATCTCTTTTCTTTAAGTAGTTTGTAGTTACCTAGAATTTCGTTAAGCGTGTCTAATCACCTCATAGCGAAATAAATTATTTGAACACAACTGAAGGTCTAGAGCATACACCACTACGCAACTCCAATGCAGATTGGTGGAGGGAGCGGCTTGAGAAAATTTTCTTGAGACACTTGACAATTGTTTGAAAATTTTAAACAACCGGGTTCGAGACCTACGATTGATGAAAGGGTGACCATCCACCACGATACCACTGACACAACGGGCTGTACAAAGGGTGACCATCCACTACCACAGACACAACGGGCTGTACAAAGGGTGACCATCCACTACCACATACACAACGGGCTGTACAAAGGGTGACCATCCACTACCACAGACACAACGGGCTGTACAAGTACGAAAACCTGTAATTGGTTCGTCGGCCAGCCAGCGACGCGAGAGCTCCACACGATCGCGACGTAATTTCAAATTGGAAATGGAAAATTGAAAATTTCCTCAAGTCGTCTGCCGTTATTAGCTATTACGGAGTATAATGAGCTTTATTTTCCTCCAACTATGATTTCTTTTCGTAATTCGAACGTGTGCGATGAGGTTTGTTTTTATTGAATAAACAAATATACCTAGAAATGTCTGATGTGTGAATCAATTAGATATTGGATAAATCATCGATTATTTTTTTAAAGTGCAGTCTTTTAATTAGGTAACGGTAAAATAATTATACTTTTCATAGTGCTTTCATCACTGAGTACTTCCAAAGCGTTTGTAATTCGAAATGTTTTAAGAGAGTCAATTTGTTCTGTGTTCTATGCCGCTAAATTTTCTTAAATAATTAAATTCAACAACAGTTAGAATTAATATTATTGACTGTACGTGTACGGAAGGAAGCCAGACAGAGAGCTGCAATTTAAAATAAACAAACCGAATCGTACCAACTACAATGCCAGGCAGATTGAAATAATAGTGATTCACTGCGAATCATGATTGACTTAATTTTCTATTTCGGTTCTCGCAAAGCTTTTTTTACTCTACTTCCATCCATGCATTTCAATAATATTAATGTCACAGCAAGTGCATGAAAACAATATACAAATTGGCCTATGGACGCTACTATCCTCTTTAGTTTATAATAAAATACGATTAAAGTATTCGTTAACTTTAAATCCTGCGGGGCGAACCGCTGCAGATAGATCATGCACGGTTCATTAACTCGCAAAAACTCATTGCATTGAATAGAACTACTCGTAGTTTTGCCGCTATGCTGCACTACAATATCGCAAATATTAATATTGAGTACACTACAATGCTTGATATTGTTAGTGATATTGCAGTTGGATTTTTTCAAACACAATATCACGTTACGCAAATGAATTTCATTGCCAGATTTCTAAAAATCTTTTGCGGAATTCGAGTGGTGATTCTGTTCGTTGATTTTGAAAAGATTTTTTGTTGCCGCACCGAATCTTTCGTCAATAATTTTTTTAAGAAATTATCTTTGAAACTTCCAGTTTGAAAAGATTTTTTTAAAGTATCTCGCTCGGGTTTAAATTTTTTTCATAAAACATTCATGGTTCACATCAACGGTTACTTAATAAGTAGGCTATATATTAATTTATTGTCGGAGGAATAAACGTAGGTACATTGGAAGATCTTTATTTTATATGTGAAAATTTGTAAGTTTGTATGTCAGTTTGTATGTATGTATATATGTATGTATGTATTTATGTATGTATGTATTTATGTATGTATGTATGCATGTTTGTTACTCAGTCACCCAAAAACTACATGAAACTTGGCACATAGGTAGATGACAACCTAGATTAGCTCTTATGATACTTTTAATCCCGGAAAATGTTCCCTGTACTTTGCACGTTTATTAGAAAGTCTGAAATATTGTCTGGTACAACGTCAACACAAACTAATTCTTAACTTGAACACACTGTAATAAACGATAGATTTATGATGCAACTAATAAGCACAGGAGTACACGATATCCTCGATAACAACAAAGCCATACTCTAATCCCGGAAATATGTTCTCAATGTATGGTGCATGTTTAATGCTACTTTATTTTCCGCGGGCAAAGTTGCGGGCAAAAACTAGTGTTTTAATAAAAGTAAGATCATGCATATGCCGCCGTAGGCTTAAAACAATAAGTGAAAATTTGGGCTCCGGCTACAAAGGGCGTCCATTAAGTGTAAACAAAGGCCCATTGTCGGGCGGCGACTTGCCCGCCGCTATAAGCCCGGCTTTGTTCAACTTTGTGCACCCGCCTTTAGCCCAAACTTTGATTGTCTTTATCTTAGCATGCATTTATGACTTACTATTGGACGCCCGCAGCTTCGCTCGCGTAGAATTAGACATATTAATAGATTAAAAAGTATGTATGTCCTTCCTCAGGCTCTGGACTATTTTTCGCTGCAACCCATAGACGTATCACTGCTGGGCACGGGTCTCCCCCACAGACTGCTGCGAGAGGTCTAGAGCATACTCCACCACGTGGCCAAACCACTAGTGGCCAACCCAGTGTCGAATGTTCTCAAGCCACCCGAAGGTCTTAGCTCTGGACTAAGTACCTACCTATATGTGTACCAAATTTCATTTAAATCGGTTCAGTAGTTTTGACGTGAAAGCGAGACAGACAGAGTTACTTTCGGTTTTATAATATTATAGTATGGATTTGTGTGTATGGTTTGGAATATTATGCTAATCAGCATTTGCTCTGAGCTAATAAAGTCGGTTTTTAAAAGTCAATACAGTCTCTGATTAAAAATATTAGCATCATACAAAAATTTAATCGATAATACTTATTATGTTTTTTTTAATACCTACAAACAAATTATCCAACTACCTACTGTGTAAATTTAGAATTTATGTCTACAATAAAAGCACACGTGGACGTCCCGAGGCATGGTACCACGAAGTATGGAACGAAGAGGAGTTGTTGTAGCTATGCGATTATTCTATTCTATTCTAATTTGTATAAAATTGTAATGTTATTTGTTAGTTCTTTTCTTGGACGCTCAGCCGAATTTTTAATGCATCAGCGATGTTCGTGAAAGTGCGAGACGACAAAATATGTTATACGAGGTTTTGTATGAAAATAGCGCGAGTATCCGTAAATACTCCTCTCCTTTCCGTACTTCGTGCACCGTTCAAAGTACATATGTGTAGTAGTAGGCAGCGCTACATAATTGACGAGAGCACGTAAACACACAGCCAGGGGTTGTAAACGCAGAACATTACGTGTCGCTATGGAAATTGATGGACATTACAGGTGACATTTGCATTCCCGTTTTATGGAATAGTATATCAATTGAAAAATGTTAAAATGTGTTGTGCTGTTTGAAACACGGCTGTTTTATTTAATAAGCAAGATGCATGATTCCTGCATGAATACTTCCTTCGTCTTCCATATTAATTTGTTTTATTGTTTGTGATTATGAAATGGAACGAAGAATAAGAATTATGTAAGTACTGGTTATGTATACGAGTTGTTACGTAGTTTGAAAGTATAATTACTTAGGCTTACCAACTTACAAAACAAAGTTTTCGAAGTTGTTCTTTCAAAATTTATCACTTCAATTAAATCGTTCACATAATTACAAACGAACTTTACAGAGCTCGTTTGATTGTAAATTATACCTTATTCACAATTGATTGAAGTTTGTAAAATAATAATAATTATTATAAAATACATCGAGACAACTAGCGGCCTGATTGAAAATCGGAATCTAATTGGCAATGTGATTTATGTCACCTAATAAAGATAGGGCAAACATAATGCCTAATAGCATTTTCTACAAGCCAACCCTGGGTGGATACAAAACATTTGCTGTTGGCAGGTAAAAACTAACTGAAAAGAATAACTATGAACATACACAGATATACATACCTAATTATACTTATTACAACAATAAATACATAAACTTAAATATAATAAATATGATCTATAAGTGATCTATAGTAAAAAGCACGATACTTATTCTCGTAGTATTGTCATCTCGTGTGGTACCTAGGACCTAGGTAATGTTAAGATGTAAAGCGCAATAAAAGGTAAAATTGGCTATTGCGATACGTAATAAAACCACAGTTTATTGTATTATACGTAAATATGTACAATTTAAACCGTGCCGTGGCTGTGTAAACACCATGGAGCTGCTCGGGCCAAGGTCGGCGTAACTTTGATCTTTTTGGCTCGCAATCAACACCCGTAACTCCTCCCTGTGACTTACGAATTAATTTTGGCCCCGGGCACCCATTGTTTGTTTTAAAGATATGATATGTGGCCGCTATCATTCACACTGATTTATTAAACACGCAGTTTCTGTTGCAAATATGCGGATAAATCGTGTCGGTTTAATAGCGCTTCTATAGACATACATATTAGACATAAATGTACACCTGGTAATATTATATACTCGTAGCCTATGTGACTCAGTGAAGGTGCAGCTTTTTTATAGTGAAAGAATTTTTGAAATCTATCCAGTAGTTTTTGTGTGAAAACATTACAAACAAATGTTTCCTCTTTATGATATTACTATAGACTACATGTCTGTTACACAGAGAGAGGACTTTTTCTTTGAGTTTCTGTAGATTGATTTAGCCAACTATTTAGTCTTTTGTTAACTGACCACTAAAGTTACTGCTTATTGTAATTATGAATTAAGTTTTATGTAAAAGTATCTGTTCTGTTGGTATGATAATATCTACCTCATATTTTTTGATAAAACCATAGATACGAGTACCTAAACTACCTATGAGGTGCATGTGTTTGTCTAAATTTGCAACTAAACAACGTAATAATAACGTTTTAATATATATCACGCTGAAATTAAATACCAATCTCGCAACGGGGGGATAACATTGGAATCCATTACAAAGTTGAAACAATAAAGTTGGGCTCGTAAATACTAAATCGAGATTAGGTACAGCACATTTAGTCGCAGAATAACGACTATAATATAACTATGAAGAACAATAAGTTGAAATAAGCAAAATCGTATGAGGATTAAATCTCTGTTATGACTGAATTCTGAATATATACAATATAACTTTATTATACAATGAAAGTAGGAGATTTCAGAAACTCACATAGAAACTAACTAACCACAAAACCTTAGAGTAATACAAATCTTTATAATATAATGAGGTGGAGCAAGACAATACTCTTAAAATTAAATATCTCTAAGTCCCTATTTCTATTCTTATTTACTATATCGTTTACCCGACACCGTTCTTGGTCGTTGAACCGACGCAGTAAATGAGATTAGGTACTAGAGAAATGTTTACTTTGGTACTTAATTTTTTTTTTTCCAAAGTAAACATATATTTTAACGTACAAATGAAATTTCTTTTAAATGCATTAAGTTTGTTGCATTTCATTGCATTCTTTGCGTGTGTGTATTTCCACACAACGCTAAAAGTAATACTGTTCAATTGAAACAGTATAAAAAATTAAAGGATTCTCACCTGAAAACCAAAGTGATCGATTAAAGTAATTCATACTGTTGAAGGCAACCGTGCCCCCATTAGATAGTGTTATCAGCGGCCGTCTCGCCCGATTAATCACCCTAGCCGACACCATGTGCTAAACGGGTCACGATAAATTAAACTCCACGGAAAAATTCACGTAGCGCTTGATTGTCACTCCAAAACCATTAAAAACCACGTAAAAAATAGTTAATTACCTCTGTTGCCATTAGAATATGTACGAATAAACAACAAAACATAGCAAATTGCAAAAAGTGCATAGGAAAGAGTCAGATTATGCCACTTTTACTGCGTATATTATATCAATATTATAAAGCTGCTGCAGCCCATGAACGTCCCACTGCTGGGCTAGGGCACACCACTTGAGAATGAAGTATGGAATGGAAGTGGCTAAGCACTGGGTATGTCCTCATTCAGAGCTTCGAGTAGGAGGCTCATGGATGCGAATCACCCCCGAACAACACATGAGATCCACCGCACATATCATATGTTATCTCCTCCAGTGTGGTGCCCAATTATTACGAGGGCGGATGGAATTCGTAACTGCATTTCTCAGCGTTCAAAAAAATATAACGCCATCAAGTAAACGAGTACAGGTTGTATACAAATTGTTTGTTTAAAATCGCATGCCATGTATAAAGTTTAAGGCACATGTACACACGGTAAAATGCTAATCTGTCGGCACGATTGCCGATAAAATAGGATAGTAAAAAGCTCCGCGCAACGACAAATGTATGTAAATATGGGCGCGGAGAGAGCGGCAATATTTTAGGCGGAGTGCGCCGCCGGCAATAACGGCCCTCATTACAAAAATATTATTCAGCTATCTGCGCAAATGTTTTAAAAGGAAAAACGCTGATTTGCCGGGAAATTTATCGCTTCGACGTAACTTTTGTTACTTGAAAATGATTGTTTTTGTTTTTTTTTTCCCCGCCGTATTCCGTTGCGATGCCAAGCTCGTTTAAGAAAATTAATCTAGTATTAATTAATATGTATGTCTAAGCTATTCCAATGTTTAGGGATTAGTTGTTTTCTTGTATTTATTAAAGGATTTTTTTATTATTATATTTTTATTGCAGCTTTATTGTAAGACCTTAGGGTTTTGCGGACTTTATGCCGCTAGGCATTCTCTGCCAGTCGACCCGATGTGATGGCGAGATATATAATTAAATTGACAAATATAATAAGAATATACCCATATAAGTGACCTTCATATAATTGTATTGTATGTAATATACTATAGCAAAATATTACATACCAATATCTTAACACATTCGTATAATAAAACGAATGAACAAAATTATTTTGTAACGTTATTCTTTAAAGCTAGACAAATTTAATGACCAGCTGTATTTTGACCTATACTAAATGGACAAGTTAAATCATTTCTACATCCTCAAATTAACAACAGATCGAGCTTCCCCAGAAATGTAAATAGGTAAGAAGGAGCAAATAAAAACATACCGCAATTTTTAAAACCACATGCCCGAAACCGCGTGCGGTTACTAGTACATAAATAAATCCTCGTGACCCAATACTTCTAAGTATTTATAGACACACTTCCCCCACATTTCTAGTATGTTTTGACCGTAACAAACAAAACAATCAGACATTTTAGCGTGTTGTTAATTGGCACAACCAAAAACATGAAAGTAGATTCCGATTCTAAATCAATTCAAATCATTTATTTGCTAATTAAATTGTGTTTAAAGTTTAAAATATTAAGTTGAGTAATATTTTGTAGGTGATTAGAATTTAATCGGTATACATAGGTACATTTTGTCGCCAAATATTTCGACCAAATTTAAAAGGCACGGCTCTACATTATTTCGTTTTCGTTCCTGTATTTTCGGCATTTCATTGAACAAACAGTTTCCTTACACGCGATGCTTGGGGTTCCATATGTTTTAATGTGGTGCTTGATTTACATTTAAATGTTATATTATTATCATTTAAAACACAACCAAAGCACCCATGGCCTTGTGTCGAGCGTGTTTTATGTGACTAGTACTTACGCGCAGTTCCAATGTGCTTGCAGGTAGTAACCTGACAGTAAGTTAGTCCAGATAGTATTAAATTAACAGTCCGGCCATGAGTCTTGGAGTTCAGTTAGCAATGGCGATTAGGAATTAACCCGCTATTTATAGGACATAGGAAAGTACATGTAGTATAGTTTTAAGATATTTAATTGTTAAAATGTAATAGCATTTCAATATCTACTTAACAGAAACTTGCACTGTTTACCTTATTTATTGTTAATTTCTTATTCTACTTTTATATGCTTATTTTTAATCTTCTATTGTTTTGTTTTTGTTTTTTACAATTTTATTATTTATTTATCTTTATCTTTTAACTCTGTATATCTGTGTCTATGTGTTTGTGTATAAAGTTTTCTTATTTCTTATTTCAATAGGGTGAATTGTTACAGGGACTTATTAAATAAGCAGTAATTTCAATGTTAATTCGAGTTTGACGTCGTTCTTGGTTGGATAGCATCCGGATAGAGCTAACTACAAATTAGTGAGCGCTATTATCACAAAGATTTATGATACCGAGGAATTTAATTACAGCAGCACAGAACCTAATTCATTGGTAAGCGTTCATTGTATCCTCTGTTCATTGTTGGTTTTGAATAAAATATTATGTTTCAATTCGGTAGGATTATGGAGTAAATTTATTTTCCTATTAATATTACCTAACATTCCTATAAATAAAGCAAGTTTCTCAAGGGTGTAACAAAACAGAAACTGTGTAATGTGGTAGTAGATAACCAATTAGTTTTCAATGAAGATCGATACGATCCACATCAATGATGAGACATACTTTAAACATACTAGAATACTGTATTCTCAAATTTCAACAAGAAAAGTTATGTTAAATGTTATATTAGATATTTCGTGGATACAATAATAAAAGGTTAATATATGATTCTAAAGGGTTATGAAACAATCAGTTCTTGGATCAGAGCGGGCATTGTTCTTTCGCCCTTCCATGGCAAAACCATACATAGGATCAGAAAATACTCGGAAAATTCTTTGATGTAGAAAGTACTCGGGAAATTATTTGCAAAAATAATATTAAAATGTAAAATGTTTTCTATTCCTCCGTTAAAATGTAAAGGAGACACACACACACACGCACAATCCTTATAATGGATGACGAGTGGTGTATCGAAAAATATGTACAGTAATCTACGAGCTATGTATGTAAGCTGTAATTAACCTTTACTAAACTAAAACACAGAATAAGTCAACTCGAACACTAAAAGCAAGCTTATCAATCACAATCTGATAACAGATGTAGGTTACGTTATGATCCCTTTTAAACAATGTGTTGTTTAACCAGGAAAACCTGTCGGATGATAATTTTTTGATGGATGGTACAGATTCGTAAATACTTTCAATAATAATAAATTATGGACATTCTCACACACAGCCATCTGACCCGTACTTAGTTTTGTGTGGCATTAGTTAGTTTTTAATTTAGTAATAAGGAAGTGATTGTTGTATATTTACTGTTCTAAATAAAGTTTTTCAATTCTATTCTAGAAAATAGTCTCAATTCAAGCTTAGGTTTCAGTTCTAAATGTCTGTCGAAATTATGAGGAATTTTAATGCAAATTTCATGACCCAAATTTCTAATGTAAATTTAAGGTTTTTGAATTAATTTAACCGGATTTGAACACTGTAGGGACGTCCCAACTTTGAATACGACCGGTGCTTCGTATGACCATGACGCATGCTCAATTCGCTAACTACA
The DNA here is from genome assembly GCA_944567765.1 of Carterocephalus palaemon. Classification (NCBI taxonomy): domain Eukaryota; kingdom Metazoa; phylum Arthropoda; class Insecta; order Lepidoptera; family Hesperiidae; genus Carterocephalus; species Carterocephalus palaemon. The sequence goes on along the minus strand of OX155643.1, from coordinate 1,771,776 downwards.
CCAACTGCCTCGTTGCGCTGGTCTAGTGGTCGGAAGCGTGATTGCCTGAGTTCGATTCCCGGGTCGGCAATTGGCTTTTCCTAATATGAAATTCTTATAGTAGCTCGGAGTTTGGATTTGCTCAATGCTCATTTCGTCTTGCTTCATACACTTGCGGCTATCTATGGTACTGTTTTGTAATTAAAATTAGGCTATCTGAAAACCAGCGCTACACGGGTCTCTAGCCCCGCAGTAGCAACAGCTGAGACAGCTCCTGTTGTCATTTTTTTTTTGTTTTTTGTATTTTTATTTCTTACCACTATGACAAACCTATAATCTATATGGGTACATACATAAAAGGAGAAGCTGACTGACTGACTGACATATCAACGCAGGGCCTGAACTATAAGGGTTAGAAACTTAAAATTGCACAGGGGTTCCTTTTATAACGGAGGGGAGCACTAAGGAAGGATTTTTGAAAATTCACCCCCTAAGGAGGTAAAACGGGGGTGCAAAGTTAGTATGAAACTTTGCCGTTTTTGAAGTTAGTGAATCCAATTCCACGCGAGCGAAGCTGCGGAAGTCCACTAGTGACAAATAAAACATTTGATTTTGAATTTGAATTTGTAGTCATTACACTGTACCAACGTACCAACTGTCGACTGTATGAAGGCACATGGAGCGACGTATTCCTGTGCGTCGCGGGAGACTGTAGTTCATTCTCGTCGAGATAAAAGAGTCAAGCGTCCATTGGGTAATGGCTCGCGTCGATTTAATGTGATCGACAGAGTTATACAACGACGGCCGCGGTCGGTTTGTGGATGGGTGACCGCTAGTTTCATGGGCGCTACCGTGCTTCGTAAGGCACGTTAGGCTGTCGGTCCCGGTTTTCAATGGCGAAAACTATCGTTAGGCTTTGTCGAAGACCTTCGGATGGCTTGAGAAGATACCTACGACACTGGGTTTGTCTTTAACCCTTCCACCAATCCGCATTGGAGCAGCGTGATGGAGTATGCTCTAGACCTCCCGTAGCTGTGGATGTGGGAGAGACCCTTGCCCAATGGGATGTCTATAGGTTGTAGCTTAGCTCCCGTCCTATTCGCTTGAAATAGTCCGTCTCAAGAGAATTTCTGAAAGACTCATTCAGGACTCGTAAATAGTAATTGTTATGGAAAACATTGTAGGTATCATGCAAGTCACGCCATCTCTATCTTACACGATATGACTAAGCAAGACGGAGGATTTATTGTTGGAGCAAGATTATCCTATCATGCCAGTTTCCGACAATCATGCACTGGGTCTATCATTAATATTGTGTTGTATTGTATAGAAGTAGGTTAAATAACTGAGATATAGTATGGCAAATTCATATTATAAAGGATTCATTATGAATTGTTAGGTAACTGTCATGCATCTTACCAAACCTTGTGTAATTTTTAAATTATAGGTACATTTAAATAACATATAAAATAATGTGTATGTATGCGTACACAACAATAGTGTTAGTTATAAAATGATTTTATCTATGTATCCGGTAATTAAGCATGACCTTAGTCAGTTTTAGTTTAGTCATACTATTTATACTCTTTGTCATTGAATATTTTACCTTTTCCTGGTATAACGTTCAGTTAAGGGTCGCATTCACACTCATTTTTAGATTTATCAGTTCTACATTGATATAACTTTGTTAAAATAATTTAATTTTAATACATTACCACCTAGCAACACTGTAAAATATATACGTACAGATTAAAATTTATAGAAACCAGTTACTTCCAAGGCCGCCTTCTGATAACGGATGCGTAGAACGAGCTTCAACAAATTTAATTATAATACGCGTTATGACAAACATTCTTATGACTTAGTAGACTTAAAGAGTTTAATTAATTCACTGTTATACGTGTATGTGAATTAATTCAGGTTGTGATTTCAATTCGAATATGATTTATTTTTCATTCAAAATTTCATGGATTATGACATGAATATCTTTTAACTTTTAACCAAATATCGAATAGTATCCCTATTATGGAATTTATAGTATGTATGTACAGGTTAGATTCCATATTTGGGGAATATTCCATATTTGGTTACTTTCCCCTAATACTTTCGGAATTAAACCTAAGATGGCAGTCAATGTCAGGTACATCGTAGTAAAACTATTTGATGACCTTTTTTATTTTAACCAAAACTCGCTAATTTTATTTCAAAACCGCACAATATGGAACTAAGTAACATGCTATACTATATATAAGTATACTACTACTAACATCTTAATAATAATAAATATTGTAAGTTTTATTAATACCTATACTAAATGTAAAATGTGTAATTTCATGTGAGTAGGATAGTCAAAATGAGCAGTCCAATTTAAATTCAGAAGTTGATAATGTATAAAAATTTGCATGCCTTTTAGGTTAAGTAAGAAGTTATGTAAAATAATAAATAACACCTATTATGTACCTTACTTATTGCAACTATAGAAATTGAATTGAATTGAATACCTGAATGACAATTTGGTTGTAATTGATAATTCCGCAACTATTAAAATTACCGTTACATCTTATTACCTATCATACATTTTTAATTTGTTAGTTCGCTCTGAGCGAGAACTGAAATAACGTGAAGGTTATTCTTTGTAGATTGGACCTCTTCACTTTATGCCATTGTACTTGAATTGATGGCTTCCGTACCAGTGAGCGGGAATGGAAAAAATGATTGTCGAGTTGCCGTCGAGCAATAGTCGAGCCTCGGAGACCTGCGTCGAGCATCAGATGTTGTTAATGTGGCTGGTTTGTGGTTGATTTGATGAACATTTAACTTTGAAACAATATCTTTTGCATTTTGTACACACTGGATTTGTTCTTTACATCTCCTCTCCTACTCTTGGGTCTGCAGGAAGAGATTTATTTTAGGAATAAGCAGAACTGTACTATATTTTATTTCTTTTTCTTTTTTTTTCTTTTGTGTGTACATAAATAAAAAATAAATAAACATTTTAAATGAAAAGAACTAGAGATGCGTACAATTAAACATAGAAATAGAGGAGCCTTGTACAATTTGGGCCTTTCATTCACCTGATGAGATGAAATGACAAGACACTCATTGCAGTTTGATAACAAAATAACAAGAGTAGTTAGAATAGTTTAGCTAAGCAAAGTGTCTCAAGGTACATAGTAAAGTATTGTATTGTAGGATTTTTAGGACAGGATTCGGCGATGAAAATTGATAGCTGGTGAAAATTGTGTGTAGACTAGGTGCTACATGTGTGTCTAGTTTTATGTTATGTGATCATAAAAATACACGGTCACCACTCAGAGTTCACAAAACTCTCTGCTTGTTCCACCAACATAAACACCTTCACCTTGCATCACATAGACCCTTGGAGATAACCCTAATATTTTAGCATTTAAAAGTGTTTAGTACCTAACATACGAGTATAAAAACGTTAGTAAATGTGACGCGTGCAGCGTCGAAAGGTATCAAATAGTTGCTAATATTAATTTTAGTATATATTGAGATTGCATGATAAACAATTAAGATCTGTCCGTATTTAATTGAAATCAAAGGTCAACGTTACGTCGATGTCTTATCAAAACAGGAGCACGTTTTGTATGGGCCAAATGGGCATCTTATTTTTCATGTTAGTGCGTCGGTATGGCTACCTTTCCGAACGAAATGCAAAAGTATTCATTCGAGGGTGCGTTCGGTTTTACATTGTCGATGTAGACGTGTTTCTTTAACGTAGTACTCAAATCCTTATGATGCTACCAGGATCGCAGTGTCTTATTGTAACTTTCATCGTAAGTACATAATATGTTATATTATTCCCCGATAACAAAGCGAATGTTTGTTAAATAACATTCGATTTCTGGCCGTGATATTTCACTGCAAAGTTTTCAAAACATCCGCTAATATCCAAACATTACTGAAACATCATGCTACTGTTGACTCATGACTAATGTAATCGAACTATTGACTCAGTATAAGACTGATATTGATATATTGAGCCATGACTACCGAGCAGTCAATACTGGAGAGCTACTGCTAATAAGAAAGTGTTGTTGCATGTGGTTTCGATACCATTCTTTGCCTCTTGTTCAATATGAACCCTCATACCAGACTATTTTCTTTACGACGTAAATCACAAAATATATTGTAACTTCCCAGTTCCGAGTTTGGTAGTACTTCTCATTTTTTTTCTCTTCACTTCGAGAGCTGTGTCGACCTCGACAATGTCGCTCTGTCGGAACATACATACACATAATCACAAATAAACAAAACAAAAATATTCTTTCGTCTTTTTATCAAAAGATAAAAAGTGCTAGAGAACTTGTACCAATCGAAATACTTTTGTCAACTTTACATCCACAATTTTATATATGGAAATTTGTTTATTAAATGTTAGCAACTGCGAAAAAAATCTTTCGATGAACTATTTGATCAAACATAAACTAAGATAAACTACATATTTAAGAAGTACTTCATTTAGAAATTATACAGATATGTCCGGTTTAGTACAAGATCAATGAGTTTCCTCAATTTGTTTCCTTATACAAACTTTGAACGTAATTTTTAACGTCAAATAAAGATACGGTGGTTAAGCGACTCGATTTTCTACATCAATTTGTATCAGTCAACTATCTTAATTAATCACTAAACATACAAAACTTAACTTTAACTGCTCACAGATAGATTTATCTGACTGGTTTTTCGAAACTAATTTATAATACAGGTTGGTTCAAAGTTTCATAATTCAATAGAAGTTTCAACCTTCGCTTGTACCGGTGGCCGTTGGTAGAGTTCTTCGAGAAAGAGACGCGCCGTGACTGAGATGCAAGATGCCGTCTCTTGCCCAGGCGCAGCCGCGTGGCAACGTCGCTCCAGTGTTTTGTAAATAGACGACGATTGTGGTGCGAGAGAGATGGCTGTGCGTGTCTAAATAGGACAGGGCGATGGTGCCAAAAACTTAACAAAAGTGGACTTTATGGTGTTGAAATAATGGAGCGAATTACACGAAGTATAGTTATGTACAGTTATGTACAGTTATGAGTGTGTCCGATATTGGAAATCTACGAGGCAGGCGAGAGTGCGGCTTGGTGAATAGAAGGCTTGTTATCTTTTACAAAATGTTCCTGTGATGTTACGACTATGTGCCTTACAAGAACAATACACAAACATTAATAATTTTATATACATAATGGATTTTTAGTGTAGGGAGGTGGATAAATGAGGTGCATATGATGGATGAAGCTAAGTATAGAATGAGAAACCCTACGTATAAATAAAATTTGCTTTGATGATGATGATTATGATGTTATGTTCATCATTTCACGTCTACAGTTTGACTGGTGAGATGAGCCTATATGACCCCATTTCAATCAGGTGTAACTAGCTATTTTAACACGCTTTTATTAGCTTGGTATGTAGGTATGTAGGTGTCTACGTATGTAGTATATGTAACGGAATCTTTGATCGTGATTTTCGCACACTTCAAAACGTCGGTTTCATTTGAAACTTTGCACACTTATCAAGGACCGATGACAATGCAATAACTTAAAAAAAAGTCTACATTTTATATCGGTTATCTTTGTAGGCTGTTTTTTTTAAACGAACGTGTTAATATGGTGTCGTGTGTTGCTTGACAAGTTTAGCAACTAACCGTTTTTATGGAAATAAATATCAAAGTAGCATGCAGCACCCCATGACAACCCATGACAACTGTGGCTGAAACTTACAGTGTCGATGTCGCTATACCATAAGAGCACCAAAGATTGGAGCACCAGGGTCGGAGGTGTATATTTTAAACAATACATACATAAAAGCAGAGAATAATTATTACATCGCTACTTCATTTTCGGTCAATCGCCTCGTTGGTCTAGCGTAAGCGTAACTGCTAAGCTCCGGGATCGATTCTCGGAGCGGCAATTATGTGCCAGTAGAGTACTTGTACTATTTTATGTATTCTGTGGTAGAGACTCGAAGATTGGATAAGGAATAGACTCACAACGTTTACGGTGTAGGTACGGACACTGGTGAAAAAGGGTATATGTATTATACATCTATGCTAAATTTGCAATGAACGATTTTTGATAAAATGTTTGTAAAAGGAATAAAATGAAATAAATGAGGAAATTTAAAAAAATTCGACGTTTTGACGAAATATTTATGGTATTCTCAAATTGGTTGTGACAGCACTTTACACGGTAGAGTTTTTCCAGTAATGTTCATGAGGAGAATAAGTAGCAACAATAGACCATGTCACAATGTCTACTAACTCCATTCGAGCGAAGCTACGGGCGTTCCCTAGTGTGGAATATTAGCTCAATGGCTTTATATATTTAACAAGGTACATCCATATGACTTATTCACAGTATTTCACAGCCCCCGTAGACAGTAAGCGAGCGCCGAACGATTCCTGTAGCGAGTTTACCTACGAAGAAAAGCATTCAAGATGGAAATTCGAGTTGCTTTCAATTGCCGTAGCAAAAGGCCATTCCCGCGAACGAGATGGCCGCACAAGTGTACACAGACGTGGGAATGTACGAATTTTAATAAATAAATAAGTGGAAGCGGGGTGGCCTCGAAATACAGCCGGGGTCGACGACCCATCGACCGCGCCCGCCCGCCGTATCGAACCTTCGCGATGCGTCTTAGTTATTGTGTATATCTACCGGAATATAATAATCGTGTTCTGTCAGTCTGTGTCGCACGTGTCCATAGACGACGGTGACCACTTACCATCAGGTGGCTCGTATGTCTGTTTGTCTGTCTATATTATAAAAAAAAAGTCTGTACGGCGATTTTTGCGTTGATTATTTCGTGGTATTTTATGAAATAGAAAATTATTATTGATAAAAACTTACTTAGGTTGTCTGGAAGAAATCGCTACTGGAGCGATAAGACCGCCTTTTGGCCACCACCATTACATTCTTTCTTTTTCTTTTTAATGTTTTTTCATGTATGTGGTGTACAATAAAGCATATTTGTATTTATTTGTATTTGAAAAGCCTAACCGTATTGGATGACGTATGTAGGTATACGATGTAACATTCTCCAGTTGCTGATACAAATGACGTGTTTTTTATATTTTCTGTACATTATATTGCAGTCACCAGCCCTATTTATTTTTGTAGGCTCCTACTTCAAGTTTCGTAGTGAATTGACGAAAGGTTAACTCTAAAAAATTATTTCATAAAAAAAATTTTTTTTCTATTGTATCGATAAGAAATCCACGGGAGCCGTGCTGCCGGCAATTACAAGTAAAGCCGACGGACACATTACAAAACGTCAACATGGAAAATTTATAGTCCATCAGAGAAATGAATTTAATCGAAGCCGTTGCGTAGGCTTGTCTAAAAATACTCACATAAACACGCAGTATAACTGTCACCGAAGTGCATTAGTGTACGAGTACTTCATGTTTATGAAGCTCGTCATTGCACTGCGTAATTTATATCGCTACTACATTATAATATAGTAAACAAAAAAACTACAACATTTTTTTCGTTTATCTTGACTGTAGTGTAACGCAAGAACTAATTTATTCAGTTCAAAAGTGTAAACGGAAACGGTCACACTTTTTTTATAGGCGACCATTCAGCCCTGAGGGGTAGCAACGCATCTGTGACTGACTTGTAACTTGACTATTATGATTTGTAAAGGGCGATGGAGATGACAAGGTCGGCAGTGGATGGATGGATGGTGCTGCACAAAACTTTATCAAAAGAGTTAAGCAAAAGTAAAATATGAAAACGAAATACATAATTATGTAAAGAGATACATAATAATAAATACTATGGACATCTCACACGCGGCTATCTGACCCCAAACTAGAAATAATTAAATAGATAATATTAACATCCAGACACAGAACAAACCCAAGTGTTCGTCACATGAATTTTTGTCCTGAATGGGATTCGAACCCAAGGTCAAGTCACTACTGAATGCGCCAACGGGCCCGTCCTACCTAATATACATACTACCTAAATAAGCGATCGTACTAAGTTAGAAAAGCTACTGGTATAAACACGAAATGTAACAAAAAGTGCAACAGAAAAGAAAAAGCTGGTGTTAGGTTTAAAAAAACTTGAAATTAAAAAAAAAAAATTAAAAAAAAGAAATATAATGTGTGAATATAAAAATACTAGGCGAGTGAGTTAAGAATCACTAATTTGTCATATTTACCTTGATGTCTTGTAAGACCTGTAAACAAGTAGATGTATATTAGTCAAAGGTATACTACGAGCATTATATAATTTACAAAGGAGGATTTGTAAACGGAATGTCTACAAATTTAATATTTCTAAAAAAATTATTGAATTCACCGGTCACCTTACTACGGGGGCCAACATTTTTATAGCCTTCACTCTATGGTTGAAGTTTAAGATTCAGTTTTAATTTAAATATACATAGTGTTTGATTTCTCAATAAATTTAAATTACACGTTTAGTATTAAAATGAATTAAATTCAGAAATCCACAATTAAAATACACATTTTTCTTTACAACACCATTTACTTAATCTACTACTTTTTTTAAATCGCACGTGATGACAATTTTGTGTAGAATCCATCAGAAATCCATCAGAGATACGATGCACAGTCTAATTTTTTTTCAAAAATTGATTCCTCCCTGGGATCAATTTTTATACAGTTTAAGATAGAATTGCTAATGTCGACAATAGATGCTAACACCATTTCACTAACGAAACGTAATTCATTATTTACCGAATAATTTCATATTGTAGCTACAACCCATAAACGTTGGGCACGGGTATCTCCATAGACACAACTGCGGAAGGTCATAAGCATACTCCTCCGCTGCTGCAATGCGGATTGATGGAAGGGTTAGTGGCCAACCCAGTGTCGAATGTTCTCAAGACACCCGAAGGTCTTCGACAAGGCTTAGCAATTGTTTTCACTATTGAAAACTACCGTGCCCTCCGAAGCACCGTAGCTTCCATAAACTTTTACCACTAGCGGTCACCCATGCACAAAATGACCGCGCATGCCGTTGCTTAACTCTGTCGATCACATAGAATCGACGCGAGCCATTGGGCTATGAACGCTATGAATTTAACATCACTCGGGAATATTGTTAAACAAAACAATATTTAACATTCTGCACAGAATAAACTCCACAGAGTATATTTTCATAAGCTAACGATGTATAAACACGCTGCAAATTTCTCAGCTCTACGAAATATTGTATTTCTTTTCTCCGAATGTTAAAATGTAGAGCTTTCGTTGCAAGAATTTAATGAACTCTATCGGTTCATTGAGAGCTCATTGCGAATAGCATCTGAAGAAACAATATCAAGAGAAGGCTTTGTAAATGATTGTATATTCAGATTTTGTACGGCTGAAATTATTTGTTGTGAAAATTTTTACGTATTGTGCATTATATGTCCGTAAATTTTTTCTTTTTGTCATGATTAATATATTGTTGGCGTACGATGTTTAATCATAGGTTTTAAAATGTCCATACCCACTGTTTTTGTTCTCTATTGCTGTACTTGGGTGTATATTATATATCCCGTTTTCTATACTAATATTATAAAGAGGAAACATTTGTTTGTAATGTTTTCACACAAATCTACTGGGCCGATTTCAAAAATTCTTTCACCATTAAAAAGCTGCATCTTCACTGAGTGATATAGGCTATATAATATTACTAGGTGTGTTGTATAACATAACTTTCTCTTTGATCTTTCCTGAAAATTATATGCTTATCCACATTAAAATCACCTTAAAGTTTGTAGCTTTGAAACCCACAAAAATTGAGTGTTATATGTCTTTGCTTCGGTCATCAAACAAATCGGTCACATAGTAGACTAGACTGACTTGGCAGCGAATTGTACTAACAAGATAAATGTTAAACTCTCCCAATCTCTAGATCTTGATCTTTACACGAGGAGTGAGCAAGACTTCTCCGGTCAAAGGTTGTAGATGTCGATTGTCCGCCTCTAACAAGCCTTATCCGTCCTCCGATCGGGTAGGTCAGTTACAACGCTCCCGAGATTATCTACCCTCAATGGTGTGACTAAACAACTGATTCTGACTGAACTACGAAGAATTTCATCACTGTTAGAGAATACGTGTAAAATATAATAGATAGATAGATTTTTGAAATTGTCGATGGTAGATTGATTTTGTATCTGTATTGAAATTGTAGATCTATCTAGACATATATGTAGTAGAATCAATAATATCTTTTGTGTAAAATTTGGTGTGGATGGATGTAAAGGTGCCATAATGTGATATAATTCGTCTTCGATGACGCCAATCCATAGATACAAGTGTAACATTTATACACCACGCTGTGTGAATATAGCTTCTTATTTACTAACTTAGGCGTGTTCATTATAACAGGAATCTCGCCTTTGCACTGATTCAGTTACTTGTGAAAGTATGTGATGAACGAACTATTTCAAATTTCACGATCAAGCTTACATGTTTATGAAAACTCAGGATTTAGGTTTCGATGGTGAAAATTAAAGATTAGTCTACATGGAAATAAGGTTGAACAGACGCTGTATCAGCCAGGCTATGTTTATACATAAGCTATTGAACTAGCTAAGTAGAATAAAGAATGAAATATATCATATAAGTATACGTAAAAATATCACTACGTACGCTGACAACGTAAGTGAATAAGTGTCCCTATTGCCAGTGGAAACCGAGCGCGTGACTCAACACGTGTCGAGTGCAGCGCATGGAACACTGCCGCGGCACGCCGTCTTTCCCTCAGCTGTCGGAGCGGAAACGTGCTACAGAATATCCCGCGGGATAGGTTCGGATTTGAAGGATATTATGTCTGTCCTCAAGTATTTGTCCAGACTCACAAACAATACCATCGGAACTAACCTCGCATCATATAATAGTCAACGACTCTCATTGATTGTTGTAAAAGAAGGAAAAACTATTTCAAAATTAACTACTGATTGAATATTTGCTCACTAGTCGATAATCGATTAATTGTTATATTATCGTTATGAATATTACATAATAATAATAAAAATTGTTATAATAAATATCTCTGTCATGTCTCTGTTCATGAATTTTGAATCAAAATAGATGGTAGGTACTAAAATTAAATAATGAAGAATGACTTTCGTAAAATTATATTATGTATCTATAGGTACTAATATTATTTATAATGTTTTCACACAATAACTACTGGATCGATTTCAAAAAATCTTTCACCATTAGAAACCTGCATCTTCACTGAGTGCCATAAGCTATATAATATTACTAGGTGCAAACGAAACTGTTGTTATGTCTAATTCCACGCGAGCGAAGCTGCGGCCGTCCAATAGTATTAAATAAAGAAATTGGAAACCGGCGATTTTTTGCAGAAACTGTAAAGAAAACTTTCTCTAAGCCGATGATGTATGCACTAGTATAATACCGTTGATGTTAACTTAAAATATACCAATGTTTACACCGCCCGCTCCCCGGAGATACGCTCGAGTTTCAGCGAGTCTGAGCTGCGGTCTGCTAAACGAAAGGAAAATCTACTTAACCTTCCATTCATTTACTATCCGTGTTTATTCATCTTTCATTCATTGAGATGTAGTATATGTCTGTAGTGTATGTATGCGGTGACTGCCCTGTGGCTATCGAACTCGCCTCTCATTCGAGCGGTCCGGGTTCAAACTCAAGCGGCACGCACCAATGACTTTACTAAGTTATGTGCGATTTAAGAAATTAAATGTCACTTGCTATAACGGTGAAGGACACATCGTGAGGACACCTGCATACCTGAGAGTTGTTCATAATGTTCTCAAGGCATGTGAAGTCTGCCAATCCGCACTTGGCCAGCGAGGTGGACAAAGGCCTAATCCCTCCCGTTCTGAGACGGGCTGGGATGATAGTGCAGTAATTTTACTACTACGTACACGACTAACTTCGACGAAAGTCACACAACCGCATCTGCAGGCCGCCGGTAAAGCCGGCAGCAAATTCAACGGCAAGGCGGTCTGAAACCCGGCGGCATGTGTGGATACGCCATAACTACATTTATCGTTGGAATGTTCGTAGTAGACTTTTCTATTTGAAATGTGTATTTGAAGGCAGTGCCGACAGTGTAGGCCTCTTGGCTCGACGCCGCGAGCACGTGGCAGTGGTTGTAGAAAGGGAAGTTCACACGTTTCGCTTCTACTCGCGTGGGTACGTGATGGATCTACTCGTATGAAATCTCGCATTCATTCATCTGTGTACCCGAGGACTTAGTGCATATCTTGCTGGAGTGTGTCTAATAAGTGGTAATAATATCCTAAAAAATACTAGTGATCTTAACATAATTTTGTCTAGCCCTCATTCCAATAACGTAAAATTGCTAATTAAGCTTTATTTAATTGGGTATTTGAATATTTTTTTTTATGTGATAAATGGAAAGATCATATATAAGTTTTATAACAAAACTATTTTTTTTTCTTTTTTTCTCGCAATAATTCAAAAGTTATTTCAAAATAAAAATTCAATTCAATAATTTTTGAATCCAGTACCGAAGACACGCCGACAACTCCCGAACAAACCCGAGCGCGTGTGACGTCATAATGTTAGTTTTCATTGTTAAATATTTAAAGGATGATGGACAAAAATGTATGTAACCTGGTACCTGTGCGTGATTCATCTTGATTGGACATGGGGTACCAAAATGGCCATCCTCCTTTATATAACATTTTGACGTCACAAATGTGGTGACCAATCACAGCGCGTTTATAGTCACGTGATTTTTATTCAAATTTCATCAATTTTTAATTGTTTATAATTAATTGAAAAAAAACATTTTAAAGTTTTTTGCATTAAATATCAATATTATTAATAATATAGTATTAAAATACATAAACAAAATCAATAATTTTTTTTTTCAAATACCCAATTGCATTCTCGGATCAGCTTCAATTATTTTTTTTGTTTTCCACTGCTTCCTCCACAGATTGTGGTAATTTTAGTTACCGTGAGTTGTGGCCGAAGCATTCGAAGACCACAATATGTGAATTAATATGTATTTGATTTTATTGTTGTATTGTGATTTTCTTTGTATAACTAGTGTGGACAGATTTTATTTGGGCGACATAATCATTCATGATTAAGCCTACAAATAAAGAATTAAAAAAATATATATATCTTGCTCGTAAGCCGTATTTAGTACGCTAGATATTGTAATAATTACATAAATTGATTATTTATCGAACATCTGATTTTGATGCTGTATGTTTGTCATGATAATAATCTTGGTTTATTTAAGCTTGTGAAAAAATTACTTCTGATTTTCTCGACGTGTAGTTCTCAATAAATTAATTCTTTGATACTGGCTAATTCTTGATAGATAGAAAAATTAAGTAAATGGAGAAGTGGACTGCTGTGATATAGTTCTCAGAAAAATCATCCTTTCAGACATTCGGTATCGGTCAGCTATCGTTATTTTCAAGATAGCAAAACCCAATAGTTGCTGTCCGACCCGGGAATCGAACCCAGGACCTCTAGCTTAGCAGTCGCGTTTACGAACACTAGACCAAAGCAGCAACGATTCTATTATGCACGTTAACTTTTCTGTTAATCCACAACATAATTAATTTTCTCTAGAAAGATCCACATAAAGTTATCTATCGCAATAAGGCGTTTCCCTAGTCTGAATCCGACGCTTGGTCACTGAACGATCTTGAACCCTCCACCCGACCGATCCCGAATTGTTTACAAACAACCCGACGCCCGAAATCCGTCTTGTCTGATCCCTCGGGACCACAGATCCTTTTTAACCTTGGCCTTGCGCGTGACAGCCGCTTACCTCCGGAAAATCAGCTCGCAATCTCCGACAGGGGATTGTGCCATTTATCGCACGATTCTGTTGTAGTAGAGACATTGTCTATGCCGTGGTTTGTCTGGTTTGAGTTCTGTTTATGCCTTTTATTAACAAACGACTTTTTGATGTGAAACATCTTTAAGTGGAGGGCAAACCAAATTTTTGGCGTGGCGAGCGTGGCGAATATGGAATATATAATAATATACTATACAGTTCCGACAAATGACGGTCGGATTTTTTTTTAAATTTTTTTTTCCTTTATGTTTTAGTTCCTGTCATAATCTGTACTTTTGTGCATATTACTTGTACAAAATAATTTCGATGTTTCACATCTGCCAGGCGTAATTCGATTCGGCCAACTTAATTCGACGCTTAAGAAAAGGTTTAATAAAAGAACGGAAACGCTGAAGACTCTTTCTAAGAAGTTTTCACATGTCACGTTCTATTACCTTACAAACAGATGTCAAAGGTACAAGGGGCCTGAACCTGAAAGCCTGTCTGCCCTAGGCTGTATACAGAAAAATCATGAACTAACTGTAAAGTTATATTTTTATTTTATTTTATTTAAATTAGGCAAACCAACATGTGATACACGAAACATTATAAAAACATCAGTCATTATGTTATTACTATTCCTCTTGAATTCATAGCGAAGCTTATTTTGCAGTAAGTTGTATAACCGTTCATATAATGTTGCTATCACTTAAACAGCGTGCAAAATTCGAGAGACATATCGATTCAAATCGTTCGCGGGCCCGCAAGCGCAAATGCAGGCACAAGTCGCAGTTCGAGTATCGATCAGTCCCCGATACCTTCGTAACACGACTCTCCATCTTAACTTGCTTTTAAGCGGTTCCATTTTTTACATTGAAGACACGTTTGTTGTTTTCAGGCGAATTTTTGATTGAGATTGTGATAGTGTTGAATATAGCGACGTGATTGACTTTATGACAAACATCTTTTGGTTAAAAGAATTGATTTTATTTAGGATACATAAGAAGATGTTGTAGCATTTATCCAATGTATTTTTCGATTAAAAATGTTGAGGATCGATTAATAATGAATGAAGACACAATAACTCAAAAAGAAAAAAATAATTCTTCGACATTTAAATGTAGTTTCTCGTCTATTATTTCCTATACTAATATTAAAAAGAGGAAACATTTGTTTGTAATGTTTTAACACAAAAACTACTGGACCGATTTCAAAAATTCTTTCACCATTAGAAAGCTGCATCTTCACTGAGTGACATTGGCTATATAATATTACTAAGTGTAAACGAAACTAATAATACGTCTCATTCCATGCGAGCGAAGCTGCAGGCTTCCACTAGTAAGTAATATAAAATCATCAAAAAACTTCTTGAGGTAACCAAAGGTGACCAAAATTATTTGTCACCTAAAGATACCTAAAGAAACATGTGTTCGTAAATGCACCATTTAACAGCCCTAATAATTCTATTTCATGTTAAACAAATTCAGCTAGATGCTACTTCCATGTTGCCAGTGTTTAAATGCTACAGTGGTATTTATAAAGGTTAGGACCGACGGCCGACGCTACCTGCCGCCAGACGTCGCGACGCCTCTCGGCGTGTTTTAATGCGGTTATCTCGCCTCTTGTCACTCGTTTTGCTATAAGACTGGAACACAATATTTTATAGACCACGTGAATTAATTAATTTACTGCCGAATACGGAATCGTCACTTAATTTTGTCGAATGTTCGAAAATCAAATTTGAATTGCGAAAATTGAATTTAAGATCTCAGCTTTAAATACTTGTAGTACTTAAATGACGTTTAAAGTCTCGGTTTGGTTAGTTACAACGCTGTAGTAGGCAAGTTGAGAAACTGAAAAAATGTTTAAATTTTTATGAACCATTTAGAGGTTAGTTCAATTCAATTCAATAGATCTAGGTAGTGTGTAAATGTATAAATAAATAAATTACAATATTGCACGCAGACGTAAAATTAATCTGGATTTCACAAGATTTTATGTCTGATGTAACCCATCAATGTAAGCTAAAAATACGATTGGACCCAAAATATAGCTTATTATTATTATTTTACAGTCTAAACACGACACTAAAAACTCCCAGTAGAGCTTTTTACTTATCCCCAGTCACAAATTCACAGTTATGAGTATCACTGTGAATCTGTGATGCTCTACTGGATGGCGAATATTCCACCATACTCGTACCATCGACAATGAACGAGACCCCTACATTTTTTTTCGCTGCACCGCCGTGACGCAGAGAGCGGCTAATTGCAGTTGATATGACTCGTAAAGTCAATTCAACTCCTCGTGAAAACGCGCGGAATTAAAATTTACGTCCACCCGTAAAAGCTCCTCTACGTAGTGATGTAGACGTAGGTAGGTATAGGTATACCTACCATACACGCAGTTTTATGACGCACGAGTCACGAGTATTATGCTATTAATAATTTGTTTGATCGAACATTTTAGTGCCTTAGTATATTGTAAAAATGTGCTTGCTGGACTTAATTAAGTATGAAAACTTTAGGAGTAAATATAATATGATGCGAAATTTTAAAATGTGTTAATAACAAAAAAATTGCAATGATTTTATTTTAAAGTATTTAAATTTAATAATCACAGAGTACTTACTGCTCGATGGAAAAAATATTAACATTAAATAAAATTATTTAATTTACAAACTAATTTTGGCTAATAATGATGCAACCATATTTGGCATTACACGAGACCATACGACAATTAGAATGAGTACGAAAGGTCCAGAAAGGTTATTCTTTATAAATACCTAGTAGCAGCAGAATTCAATATTCACAAATTCAGGTGAAAATGTGCAGAATTAAAATTTACGTGGCCATAAAAGCTCGATGTAGTGTCAATGTAGAGCCGCAGATACGGATACCACCCTCGCCTGAACGAACGATGCGCGTCATTAATTATTCGACGATTCAAGATTTTTGTGCTTTTTTAAGGCTCACTAACATTTATTTAAATTTAAAAATATCTATTGTTCCATTTCAAATGATATCAGAGGTACAAAGTTCCTTCGCATTCTCCTCTAGTTAATCCTGTAAAAATGTTCTGTTAAGATTATGAGGTCAACTGGTGGAGTATGAGTATATATTCTTCTTCGGATATTAGTGGATATCAATTCGGATATCAATTGTATTCTGTGCATATCCGCTACTCGCATCGCATCAAGATCGTAGTACATGTACATACATGAAAGGAAATGTGAAGGATAATTTACTAGTACTACTTATTCCCACTATATACTACGTTATTTATATGCACTATGTCATTACATTATATTAATTACTTACTGCTTAATTTGTAAGGATAACTATACATACAATTAATAAATAACTCTGCATATAATATATTTTGAGAACCACTACGTCGGTTGTAAGTAAACATTTTTTTACACGTATTTAATAAATTATCAAACAAATTCATCTGTTTCAATAAAGTACGAATGATTTCCAAGAAAATTCATCTGTTTCAATAGTATTTGTAGTATACGAATGATTTCCAATCGAATACGAGTACAGGAGCGTGTTGAAAAGTGAAAACACAACATTCAACGTACGCCAAAAATCAGAATTATCCGGACTTTCGGCGCGGCGGGCAGGTAATGCTATCGATTTTCACTTTTTATGCATACGTTTTGCCCCGGCCGGTAGTCTGGATTGCTTAAAAATAACCGGTTATTGCTGTGAGCCTGTGAGTCACCCTGCATTGTTTTATTCGGTATCGTTATCTTAATAACTAACCCATTGCAACGAACAATGTTCTCGGTTATACAATAAGCAATTATGTAGACAAGACAATGGATACGTCATTGACTTATTGTGTATAAACAAATTAATTTAAATACTGTACGTGTATTATGTAGAACATTATACAAGCCAGCGTTAGAATTACTCCCCGCAGTCCAGTTTAAAGTTTCAACGTACAACTTCGCGAATGAATGTGTCGGACCAAATATGTCGCATGCGGGAAATAGTAACTACCTAGGTACGCCAAACATCCTTGTTAATTATAGCTCCGTTTTCATTATTCATTTTATAGTAGCAACTGCTGAGTGGTCAAGAGCTAGGAGAGTCAGGAAATGATTAGTCACAAGGAAATCTGCTTGCTTGAATTTTTAGCTAAAAGACACATTTGCACGTTCAGCCGTTAATAGAATAGAATAGAATAGTTTATTGGGACCTCTAGATTTTACATTCTTAATTTACTTAAATGGTATGTACTTTTTGTAAAAGAAACGTTGCATAAAAATGAGCCCTGACTTCTAGTGAAGCGTGAGCTGAGTACACACCAGTATCTTCCCTTAATATGTTGCTACAATTTTACAACATGAAAATCTAAATCTAACTACAATATATCATAGGTAAGTACCTAAATTAACAAATGTTTGTTTAAAAATGTTGAGCCCTCTTCTAGCAAAGAGTGTGCCGTATACCTACTAGAAGCCAATAGGAACTAATGTCTACGAATGAACCGTTATGTATGTTGATGACAAATCTTCAAAGACAAGCTACGAGCACCACAAACATCCGATCCGATTCTTCCATTCGCGGAGGTGTGCGATGTTTATTTTTATCACAAACCTAGTAACCTTGCACCGGCAAGATTATCTCGGCGACAGCCACTCTCGGGCTTGCTGTATTTTCTCTTCCATTTAGTTTCATTCTCGCAACGTGAGCCACCGGCCGGTCGCGTGCGAATCACGTGTTTTTATTTACCACACTATAAGCGGTGCCGGCATAACGCACGATCGGCGAGTTCTCAATGAACGAGCCCGGTCGAGAGTGACCTAAATTTTTATTCGCCACGCGCATGTAGGTAGCCGTGTCGTCACACCACAGTGCGTGGCGACCGGCAACCGGCCACAGGGACGAATGCCCCACGCCACGCACGTCCACTTTTTAAATTTAGAACGCCGTCAACCTGTTCAGTCGGCCATTATGATTTTTCGCGATGCGTTCATTATTACGCTGCTGGATATTTGAGTGCAGGAACAATTAAATCAGTTCTTGAATGTATACCATGACGATACGAGAATCGTTTATAAACGATTGATAAAAATAACAAATTATTATGTTGGGCTCGACTCAATCCGAAAACGGGGACGTCAGATAAGTTTTATCTATATCTATGGTGGTACAATCCATGTTTACTCTGTTATGTAAACTTTGCATGGCGATAACTTCAGATAACAATGTCTATGAATCAGGCGCAACGCGCAACGGAATTCGAGTTCAAACGTTGAAAATGATAACCAAGTGGTTAACACTACCAAAATTATTTTTGTGAATTTATCTTATCTATTCCATTAGACAAAGCTACTGTTATTATCCTGACCTATTTTTGTTGTGATAAATAAAAGTATATTACAACGTACAGAAATAAATCACGAAAAATTTGTTCTAGAGTTATTATGTTCTTGTGGGCATCGCCATGTTACCAAATATGCTGTTTTTAATATTTGCATGTTTGAACGTTTTTCTCAATAATGATTTTAAATGAGTCTACCCAAGTACCTACGTAACTCATATACGTTAAAATTTAAAACACAAATATCGTTAAGAGTGGAATATTTTAAAAGACCTTGGCGGTGTTGGTAATCTATAAACCGACCAGGTACCTATGTTCAGGTCCCGCAAAGTCAAAGAAGGACACATGATGATACGTACTGAACGTGAAAATGATTCATGTATGATGCAACTTTTAATGAGGATTGCATTTTGCAATCATACGCTCCGATATTCAATTGCGTCTGATTGTAAAATTATAAAAAAAGGTAGGTAAGCATAGACTACAAAAGGCCATAGACAATGTTAGCGCGCAGGGATCACAGTCTGGAACTGGATGATTTATAGACTTTAAATATCACATTATTCCTAGTCATCTTTAGAAAATTGTCGTTTAACTTAGCCGTAAACCTTCGAGCGGCTTTGAAACATCCTAAACTCAGGTTGGCCACTAAAAACTCCATTTGGTGATTGGTCGCTTATGGATTGCTGTCAAGATACAGATAGCCTTGTCGCTATGGAAGCTAACGCATTGATCAATCTGGATGACTGAAATAGATCTCTTTCTTCCAAAAACTTAAATACCGTTAGTACTCAACTACCACCAATATTTCAATAATTAATTTACTTAGAATAACTAATTTACTTAAGCATCTTTCTGTGTATTCTACTGATATCATACAGAGAACTGCACAATTGTATGAGATAATACTGTAAAGTCTCCTTCCAGTATAATATATTAGTTTAATCGTAGGTGCTCTACAGTTCACGACGTAGGTACGCTACGCTTTTGATTGTAATCAGTGCTTTTGAGAGTACATAGATTAATAAAATCGTTGTACTGGGTACTAAAATGATAATCACAAAATATCACATGATTACAACACTTACAACTATGTTGAACCAAACGTAATTTATGTAATTTCTATAATACGCGACTAACAAAACGTTTACGCTGTGTAAGTCAAAGTATGTAATAATGTACAATTTCAAGCTACGGACTTGGTTCTGTGAGACTAAATGATAGGGGCAAGGAGAAATTCTTGCAAGAATCTATTTTAAAGCAAATTGCCAACGTAAGGCAATTTGCTAAAACGAGATTGCATCGGTGCGGTATAGGTAACCGGAACGCCCAGGAATTAATCTTCTAAAACAAGATTCTTCGTCTTTCTTTCGATTCTTTCGTTCCTCATATGAAATATGAAAAAATAAAGTTAAGAAAGAATTTGTATAACTAGGAGATCCCTGCAAACATCAAAAATGCCTAATTAATTTTTCCCTGGAACCACAAAATTGATACAAACTATATTCCTTGAGGATCAGAATGACAAAGGTCGATAAACTAGCCACAATATTACATTCTTCTCCTTCTTCCTTAACGCATATGTACGATGAGATGATGACATACCTATCCGATTTTCTTAGGATAGTCGTACCGACTGACCATTAAATAGGTATGTAAATAATCTTTTTCTTACAAAATGTTGACCAATATTATCTGAATAATGTTTATAAATTTATTTCAAATATTATTTATGTGATTAATATAAATATGTTATTTGTAATTTTCTGCACACCATATTGGGTTTTCAACAAACTACAATCTCTGAGAAAATATTGGAGAAAGAGAGGCATACCGTTTTTCTTGGAAGATTTTATATTCTACGTTATTTATAACTGAACGATATGTTCAATATAAAAATCACTTCACAATTCGCAAATTGGTAGATGTCCTCGCACATAACTTAAAATAGAAATAATAATAATATAGCCAATGAATTTTGTTGTAACATCGACAGTGAAATATGAAAAACAATAAATTGTGATTCATAAATTTAAAAAATAACTCTTAAAATCTATTGTGATTCATATAATTTTACGACAGTAATAATACAAAAGACGTACATCAAGAACGGTCTCGCGAGGCGACGTATCGCTCTACATCCATAGTTTCTCGCGTGCCGAGCGGAGTAATGACCTTTACAATCTCTACGCGATATGCCGCCATTCAAGCCTATTACTATTGCTTTACAACTTTTACTTATCAGTATCACTGATTGATTATGCATTAATACTTGCTATTTAGTATAATTTCTATAACAAACCAACCTTTTCAAATTATATTCAGCCGTCCGAAAATCCAAGGGCTGGCTGATCACAAATAAAAAATAATCGAAATAAAAAGCACAACACACGCGGCGTTCCAAGTCCAAATTTGCGCGGGAAACGTACGAATAGTGATGGTACGTGATTTACGTTCGGGAATCGATTGTTTCGTAAATCGGTGGTTACGTAAGGCGCGTTGTGAGCCGGCGTCGTCGCACGTGACTGGCGGCCGTGTGACGGACGGAGCCCGCGGCGCCCGCCCCCGCCCCGCCACACACACACTCACACCAGACGTTTGATAAACAAATTACAAATTTGAGGTACCTCCCAGCAAGCATCAGGTTTAATAGCCTATTATAAAATAAATGCTACGTGTAAATTTGCTTGTAGCTACGTGTATCTTAATATATAAGTCTTGTACAATTGCACTTGTTTTTTATAAAATCCTACATTCAGTTCAAAAGTTCACATAGCCCTGAGAGACAACTTACTCACGTTAAGATTTTTTTCGATTGGAAAATGTCTTTTAAGTAATAACTATGTATTACATACAAAAAATTTCATTGTCGTCATTACGAAAACAATGTAAATTTTCTGTAAAAATTAAACGACGCTCAATTTAATCATGTTTGTTTGTTCATCCTATCAGAGTTAACTCGGTAATAAAATGTAATTTCTCGATGGCGGAAGCAATTTAAAGAATCCAATCAAAGTGAGCCAGACTATTCGATACAGACGGGAGCACGGGAGGACGGGTAGGAGTCGGTTGGACACGGGAGAATGTACGTAGCCCGAGCTTCTGGTTCCGCGTCTTTCTTTCACGTTGCTTAGCGCGTGCTTTGTCCTTGTCTACGGGACGGGACGAGACGCACGTACATCACTATACTATACCATACACAGGCAGACGCGATTGATATGCTGTTGTTATGTACGTATTTAAAAACGGTACGAGACTGATGAATTCAAGCTTATATTTTAAAATATTTTAAGAACCTAGAGTAGTATTTTCATATTGAAACATTGATTCCAATTTCAGATTAGTATCGTCACAAATGTCGAAGAGAAAACTTAACTTGTTGCCTCGAGTTGATACGTGTGAGAGCATAATTTTTGTACGCTTTGGCCCGTCTCATACTGTCTTTGGCTTGGATACACAAAATCCCATAGAAAATACGGTTCTCATAACAATTTAACTTGGTTTAATTTTCATATCTCATCCTTGGACCACTAGAATATAAGTCTCACCTTGCACTGACAAAGAACTTGACCCCAGCATCCTACGTTTTATCCAAGCGATTGACCTTTGGGATCAGGTATGAATTAATGCAGACTATAATAGATCTTTTTAGGTCACAGTGGCTTATATGCTGAACCCTTCAAGTAATAATAATGGTTCAATAGCCATTGCTTAGATGTGGATTGGCTTTCCGATATATTGTTTCTTCGTACATGCTTCAATGTCGACACAAATGACCAATGGTGTATGGGGGCTAAATCATTAAGGGGTTGAAATCGATTAGCGTCTCAGGTACATTAGTTAGCTGACTGTCCGGCAGAAGTTGATAAATAGCTCGCAGTGGAAACAGGGGCCTGCTTCTGTGGCCGACGATTAATTCAATTTGTTTAATGTCTTTCTATTTATTTTATTGTTAGACAGTTAGTTCTAGCTTTTTTGTATAACGAGTGGGAAACCTTGAAAAGGTACCTTTTTTTTTTATATATATAGTATATCGGACGGACAAACAGACATACGGGCCACCTGATGGTAAGTGGTCACCGTCGTCTATGGACACGTGCGACACCAGGGGTATCACAGGTGCGTTGCCTGCCTTGAAGGAAGCGTTTCACACTCTTTTTGAAGCGTCACCTTAACGTCGTGGGAGTGACGCCGGGTTATGTGGGACTTTCACCGACTAAAACCCACTTGGTGGCCTACTCCGGCGCTACAGGAGGGCTCCGGTATCTCTTGTAGAACGCGCCGGTCCCCTCCGGCGCTGCGCCCAGGACGGGCTCTTCCCGGTTTACACAACGCTGTACAGCCACAAACAGCGTCGTCTTTCCCGGGGTCACATGATAGACGATTCGAGCTCCCACTCTCACCACCCGCAACCCCAGAAGTCCCCTTTTAGTTGCCTTTTACGACAGGCAGGAGCTACCGTAGCACTATTCTGGTCCCGAGTTACAGGGACAAAAGCTATCATATTCAATATCGATTCAAATCTTGTTGAGGTATTTCTTCTCTTCTCCTCATTCTCCTCTTTTCAGCTTACCATGGTGGTTATAGGCCTGTCTCAAGGTAAATATGCTACGTCTAATCTTCGGCTCTTAACATCCACTTGCCTTACGCACGTAACTACGTTTGCCTAGAAGCCTCCGGCTGATGTGGCTAGATCTTTTCCCAAAGCTCATGGTAACAAAGGAATTTATTTTTGTTGTGAATTTAACAAATGAACACATAAATCGTGTTATTGAACTGATTCAACATATTAACAACTCCATAAAAACTTTTCGTTAAACTTGTAGTAGATAAATAAAAAACTAATCTTAAAATGCGCGCTTCCGTTCTTCGGAGGGTAGGTTAAGCCGTCGGTTCCGGTTGTTTTTAATTGTAAAAACAATCGCTAAGCCTTGTCGAAGATCTTTGGGTTGCTTGAGAACATTCGACACTGGGTTCGCCACTTACTCTTCCCCTAATCCGCATTGAAACAGCGTGGTGTAGTATGCTCTAGGTCTCCCGTAGCTCTAGCTATGGGAAAGATCCTTGCCCAACAGTGGGACGTCTATGGGTTGTAGCTTAACGTAGCTACGAATTGAATCCGTAGCTCCGTAGCACCGTAGCCGGCCTGCGAGATATTTTGAGAAGAAATAATTGTAAATTTCATCTAGAAATCCTGAGGATTATGTTGTTAAATAAAGTACCGTAGATCATTATACAAATATCAATGGATTCCTATTATAGCTCCGTAGCGTCGTAGCTACGCTACTGTGCAAAGGCTATATGGCTGTTTTGTTTTCACAAATTCATAACAGGGGAATTTTATATCTAGACTATAAAACATTATGCAAGCCGTAGTACCCGTTAGTTCGTTCAGTTAATAAAACACAAAGTATGTCAATCGTACGTTTCCAGACCGTACTTTTCTTTTGTTGTTCTTGTGTTCAATTCAAAACATCAATATGATTATAATGGTATCAGTATCGAACCGTGTACAGGGTCTACCAGGTGACAGTGCACTGCCGTAGCGTCGTAGTCGGCTGCGGGCTCGGCGGCACTTATGCAAAAGAGGCCAATATTTCATCGCCGCTCCGTCTATTGCAGTCGGTATTATCATAACAATCGCCACGCTATGTACCCGGCGGTACCGGCGGTGCATGCGCATGCATTCGAACATAATATACATACGAGTTAGCCGTACCAACGCTGAATTTCAGCGAGAAATTATAACACTAAAGCTCGGTGTTACAATAGACACTGCCCCGTTTATCTAGCTTTTTCAAATGTGCTTAAGCTGTCTTGGGTTCGATCCCCGAGAAAAGTATGTTACGCACTGCCAAATAGCAAGAAGCATTATCTACCTACCTTAATTACTAGTTTTATTAATTTAATATTTTATTGACTGTGTGTTAATAGATAATAAGATATATTACTCAGATATTCCCAATATAAGCGCATGTTTAGAGTAGGCGGAGCAGTGTGAAGAGTAAGGAGTTACTCTGCCCAAGTAGGTACATAATATACCATCGTTGAACAGCTATTTAATTGCAGCCATACATTCTATCGTTTTAATAAGTATTTGTTAATAGGTTGTTTAAGATTGTCAATAGTAGCACGTAGTGGATTTGTGTTTAGTGTCAATAGATTCACCACATGGGAAAGCCACCACACTTCTGGCTGGACCTTAGTTGAAATACTGGTTAGATAAATATTAGTTAAAGTAACTTGTGTTGAAGAATTGAAAACAAATACAATGAAATAAATGATATACTGAAAATATAATAAATAATGAAAAATAATATAATATAATGAAAATAAATGAATCTGAATCTGTCGCCTGTAAATTTGCGTTTGTTACAGGTAAGTACCTATTTCTATTGAGAATTACCATTCTTAACCTAGCATAACATGACTTGACGCATCTATTCCTCCAAGATGTAGGCAGATGTGTGTAATTCACCGATTTTTTAACGTTTATGTGATCGAAGCCTGCAGGTTAGGTTTAGGTCCCTTGTGATAAAGTGGTGACCCCAAATGCTTGCAAAGTAAG
Source organism: Carterocephalus palaemon (assembly GCA_944567765.1). NCBI lineage: Eukaryota > Metazoa > Arthropoda > Insecta > Lepidoptera > Hesperiidae > Carterocephalus > Carterocephalus palaemon. The sequence continues at coordinate 1,746,090 of OX155643.1, read as the reverse complement.
CACAATATCTAAAACTCTCTGGATACTTTATGCATTAATTAGCTAATTTAGCTACTAGTTGTGGCTGGCATTTGTGGCCTAACCACGCCTAACTGCCTCTGATTGAATAAAATTTTCAGTTTGTACTACCTAGTATTTACGAACGTGTATCGAATCGTATTTATGTAACTGAGTGTTTGTTACACGACAATAGTTACTGTTAAAAATTTAAAACATTTATGCAATGGACTATAAACATACTAATATTAACAATAAACATTACTTAGTTAATATATTTAATAATCATAATAATATTAACAATTGACATAACTAATGAAAACTAAACTAAACTAAAAAAAACCTTAAAAATAAACCTAAAAAAAAAAAAAAAATTACTAAAATATATCATTAAAAGGAGTCCCTTTAGGCAAGGTTCCGAAGATACTGGCAGCGTTCCCCCTTTGAATAGCTATACTAATTCTCTGTCCTAGGTAGCTGCCAGCTCTTCGGTCTCCTGTGATGTCGACTAACCTTTTTGCTATTTCCTTATAAAGCCTCATAGCGTTAGGACCCCACGGACCAAGGGTCTCGACACCGAATGGGACAAAATCATATTCGGTGCCTAGACCCCTGTATTTGCACGCTTTAGCTTTTTCAGCCGCTTCACAAGCCGCACCAACTCTGTTGTTGGTTCCATGTAGATGGGAAGGGGCCAGTGTGTCTGAACAGGTTGCATCCCATACCAGCACCCGGCCCATCTTCCATGGAATCAAACTCATACCATCCGGTCTCTTGCCATCGTCTCTTGCAATACCAGTCGGCTCAAGTAGACTTGGCACGTTGACGGTGGCAAGGGACCGGCGTATGATATCGTTAAGTGCAGCATGCCTCGAGAAGCGGCCTGCACTTTTTTGGCATGACAGTCCGTGATGTCCTAGCTTGTCGACATCACTGCCACAGGGACATCTATGAGGAGCGCAGACCGGAACCCCAAGCCGTAGACAGGTTGCGATTCGGAGCGTGTCAGGCTCAAGAAATGTGCCTGTATTTGGCGAAGGGTACGCGTGAAGCCAGTAGCCGGACTCATGCGCACCCACGGCCAAAAGCCTAGCACGCGCCGAACCTGTACTACAGCTCAAAAGATTTTCAAAAGTAGACTTACAGATTATGTCATCCCAGCTCCTCTGTGAATTAGTAGAAACTGGAAAATTTTGACCTGGGCATGCAATTAAGAAAGCGTTTCTAGCTTCTTCCAAGCCAGCAATCTCAAAGTTTGAAGGGGATGCCCTTAAAATTTTACTTATGAGATTTGCTGAACTATGGACGGAAGATAGAAATGCTGGTAAAGCGACACTTGAAATTTTGCGAATCCCTAAACCACCATAACGTTAATAATAGTTACTGTATATGTGGCTGAAAGTACTCTGTATCAACGGCGAAAAAGAAATACCGACGTTCTTTACGGAAAAAAATCTGTTCTGGCTTAGCGTCAAGCGACTTGTTTAGTTTATTTTTATTTCAAGGCCACGACGGGTGGTTTGTCGTTGCTACGTTAATTCAAAAAAGTCTCCACAGAGTAACCAAAAATAGATTGACGGAAGGTATGGGTGTGTACTGGAAACCAAGAACAAATGTGTATGGCTAGTACAAAATATTCAGTGTTTTGGTTAGTACAAAATATCAATTAAAATACTTTCACTGTACACTTTCTCAATACTTTCATGAAGTCCTATGCCCTATTAACCAAACATGTATACGTACCAATACTGTCCATGCTGCCAAATTTTTAATGGATAAATATATATAACCACTAGTGGACGCCCGCAGCTTCGCTCGCGTGGAATTAGACATTCACAAACTTCAAAAACGGCAAAGTTTCATACTAACTTTGCACCCCCGTTTTACCCCCCTAGGGGGTGAATTTTCAAAAATCCTTTCTTAGTGCTCCCCTACGTTATAAAATTGAAAATTTGAAATTTGAATTAAATTTTTTTGAAATTTGAATTAAAATTGAAATTTTGCACAAATTTTCTAACCCTTATAGTTTAGGCCCTGCGTTGATATGTCAGTCAGTCAGTCAGTCAGTCAGTCAGTCAGTCAGTCAGTCAGTCAGTCAGTCACCTTCTCCTTTTATATTATATAGATTAACGACGTCTGCCCGCGTTCGGGCTGCCACCTTGACTTCAAAAACGGCAAAGTTTCATACTAACTTTGCATCCCCGTTTTACCCCCTTAGGGGATGAATTTTCAAAAATCCTTTCTTAGTGCTCCCCAACGTTATAAAAGGAACCTCTGTGCAAAATTTCAAGTTTCTAATCCTTATAGTTTAGGCCCTGCGTTGATATGTCAGTCAGTCAGTCAGTCAGTCAGCTGCTCCTTTTATATATATAGAAGATAGATGGATAATTTGATAAATGTCAGGTAACCTGCTTCATAGTTAACCCAGCTTTGCCGTGATTCATTTCTTGCGGTATCGTAATTATAGCACAATGAATCATTGATCTTTTATACGCTCAGTTTATTTGTACTCTGTTTGTACAATTGTACAATATATTTCATACTACGTGTATTTATTACTGCCTTGTTGATCGTAAGTACGACCACTGTAAACCAAGTTAGTGCTTCCTGTGCTCTGAAGTAATATTTATGATGAATAAATGAATATCTTATCTTATCTTATCTTACTGTGCAAGAGGCGGCAAGCTTTTGGGTTCGATCCCCAGAAAAGTATTTCTAACTTGAAATTTTCAAGTGACCGGTGCATGGTATTATGTTCGGATGTATGATAAAACTCGTGACAATCAGGAGTAATACCATAGTGTATACAATATATAATATTATACTTATACTTATATTATAAAGAGGAAAGATTTATTTGTAACTAGCTTTTACCCGCGGCTCCGCCCGCGTGGTCAAAGGGAAATAAATAACAATGAGTTGTTTATCATAAATGACACATTTTTGGTGGATGAATAGTAACAGTTCCACAATTAAAAGATACTTAGAGGAACCTGAGGTAATGCTGACCGCAGATAAAGTGTAGGTACGTAAATTGACTTACTGGAGCAAATAAAAAAACATCGATATCTTCAAATGGGGATGTTTTACCGAGGTAAAAAGTAGCCTTCGTCACTCTCCACCCTCCTCACTACCACCACACACAAAAACCATACCATTTAATAGCTTCGTTGCGACGTGAAAGCCGGACAAACAAACAAATAAACAAACAAACACACTTTCACATTTATAATATTAGTATGGATGTTTTCACACAAAAACTACTGGACCGATTTCAAAAATTCTTTCAAGCTGCATCTTCACTGAGTCACATAGGCGAAACTATTGTTATGTCTAATTCCACGCGAGCGAAGCTGCGGGCGTCCACTAGTACAATTGAGTATGTTATGTCTATGGTTGGTTTTAACGGACATTTCTGGGTAGTATAGAGGCCGTCTATTGCCTGAGCTGCACATTATTCAGCTGAATATGCAATTAACGAGGACGTTCTGCAACCGAGCGAGCGAGTCGGCACCAGTCCACTCGATATTATATTGAACAAGTTTATAACTACGTGTATTAGACGAACGAGTTCGTAGGTACAACGTTTTCTCATTTCCCGGGACGAAACTTTTCTAATATTATAGTTTCAGTCATATTGTCGGTAGTTTCCCAGAGTATTCTTTCGTGGAAAATGAAAGACTATTTCCATAACTATTATTTCGCTTTTATTGCTTCGCCAGTTTCTTTTGCTTCAAATAGATTTGTTAAAGTTAGAAGTTTTCTACTTTATCGCACGGAAATAATGTTTGTTCTTCGAAAGTGTTAAGCAACACAATTCCTTATAGGGGAAATCTCGTCTTTGCAATACTGGAGATTTAAGAAATATTCGAGCTACATCAGATATTAAATTATTAACATTCACGCTTTAATTGTTTTATTTCATACCTGTATAAATAACTTAATAGTGATGCATCAGACCTACCAACTATTGTTTCGATTTATAATTATCCAGTTATTTAAAACAATTTTATTTTGTTACCAGCCTACCTACCTATGTCCAGCAGTGGACCCCAAAAGGCTGATTATGATGAAGATAATGATGATGATTTAAACGATATAATAATCTAGTGATAATTTGATGTAATGTAAGATCATCACAGCAATTATACAATAACAATGATTACAACCATTGAACAAATTGTAGTACCATTGTTTAGTTACATTACAATGTCTATTTATTCGAACCATTCAATTTCATTACTTGTTTATATAATAATAATATACTGCACATAATTTGAGAAGACAGAGATACACCTTATTTATGAAAAGAAAACTGGAGGAGGAGCAATTTCCAACCACTCGCTTCCACCATTTCACATTAGAATACGATATACCCAAAGGTAAATTACAAGGATAATAAGAACATACATTTTGAGTGAAAATAATAGACAGTTTCAAAGACGTGACATAAATAGCGGAATGAAGATTGAATTGAATGTAAATGTTGATTTTTAATTATGTAGAGCTCTGCAATTTATGCAGGGCGGCGTCTCAGTTTTCTGTGTAAACATCACGAACAAGCTCAATTTGCGTTCGGAAATATGCATTTAACTACGAGAGAGTCAGACATCTAGGAAAACATGTAATTTATATCTATTTGTGATGATTTCCTTTTAGGTGGTAGAACAGTAACGAAAGCTATCTCTTAATCTTTATTTAGTTTAGTCGAGTAAATCCTATTCTGTAAGGCATTTCAATAACGTTTCTTCAGTACATTAATAGTTCCAACCAGTAGCTATTTACTTTTCAATAGTGAATCAACTGCAAGTCGATCGGAAAATTCGCAAACTAAAATACTGTAAGTAAAAAGTTCTTAGTAAAAGCTGTTAGTAGTAACATCGCACGATTATTTTTACATTGGTCCTACTACTGGGCACGGTAAACCCCCACAGACTCAGCTGCAGGAGGTCTAGAGCATACTCCACCACGCTGTTCCAATGCGGATTAGTGGAGACATCGATCATAGGAAACTACAATTTAATTAGTTTACAATAAGTTTCCTTTACATTTCGCGAAAGTTTTTTTTTAAGTAAGAAAGAAATTATCATTTATTCTTAACACTGCAATATACACATAACATAAATTATTATTATTTAACACTTTATTGCACACATAGAAAAAACAAACATTTTACAAAAAGAAAATCGTTCTGCATCGATTCAACTTTATCGAGGCTGTACCTACTGTCATAAACAAATTTTTGTTTTATTTTCTCTTCTCGATATTACTTCAGATTTCTTATTCTCAAGAACTTGTAAAGGTAAAGTAAAGGTGCACCCGCCATGTTGGATCAGCCAGGGCGGACGCAAAACTCGTTTAGGATACAACGGGCGACTTCAAAGTTTCATTAGAAAAAGTTCTTTGTCGAGCTTAACTTTTGCTGACAATGGTAGTAATTAAAAGTTGTCTGATAGCGAAGAGGCATCCGCGGACAAGCGCACTAGATGGCGCTGCTTACACTTTGGTGCACCTGGATGGGATCGAGCACTATAAAAAAATTAAAATTAATTAAAATTAATTAATTTAATATTATTGTTGTCAAAACAACCACACTGTCTCAATACTGAGCACGGGTCTAAGGAGACCAAGCATTACGGAATTTTAAATTATTACTGGCCATTGAATGTTGCAGTGAGAAAAAGAAGTAAGTTATCAACAAGTAGTATCCCAATATTGTCTGTGGTTATCCACTATCTTTCGAAAAAGCTATTACGACCTGTTTTATGTCGCCAAACATGTACCTACAGACAAAATTATTCCTAAATCTCGTAAGGCCATAATATTGTATACGTAAACCGAAATCATTTTACAAATTAATGACCATACGATACGGAAATTAAGCGCAGCACGAGCGCTAGGGGGAGCCACCCGCTGGGCAGTGGGGAAGGGGGGGTTCCTAGAATAGCAATCTAGGGAGCCTGAATTGTCTGGCCGGCTGAATGGAATATCAGCCTTTGCCGACTGCCCATCAAGCATACGAAAACGCATTAGCTTTAATAGAAGTGGTCCGGAAATGCATACGATATCTAATATTGATTGATTTGAAATATCTAATCAATTCGAAAAAGAATAGTTTTATTAATTTTTGTATAAATATATGTTTGTGGTATATTCGTAGAATGGACATAGCTACAAGCCACGTCCCATTGCTGGGCACGGGTTTCCCCCACATGAGGACATGCAGGTCTAGAGCATACTCCACCACACTGCTCCAATGCGGATCGGTGAAGGGGTTAGTGGCCAACCCAAAGTCGAATGTTCTCAAGCCACCCGAACTTCTTAGAAAATCACAAACGGTCACCCATCAACAAACCGGCCGCGCCCGTCGTTGCTTAACTCTTTCGATCACATTGAATCGACGCGAGCCACTGGGCTATGGACGCTACATGGATGCTTATTATTAATAAAAAACCAGGGTTGAGTCAGAAACGACTAACCTACACGTTAATTTAAATTGGACAATATGGTTCTTTTATACATTCAAGGAGATTAAAATTTTCAAGTAAATGCTCTGACAAGGACACGAGAATCATTTCACTAAGCGATAGATGCTCGAGAATCTAATAAGAATGCAAATGGATTCTGGAAGTAAATATAATTCCATTATTAGCGGCAATGCCGGCGCGATATATTATCAAGTTAAAATTAAATTAATTCTGCGCAGCGCGCCCCTCCCTGATATATTGAGGATGTTTAATTAAAATATCTTTAAGTGATTTACGAGAGAACCGATAATTGTCGGTTCAAGGCTGATTTATCGGACGACGGTCGCGACTAGGCAGATAGCTTGTGATTCACGTCGTGTATCTCTTTAACTTGTACCAAAACAATACATAAATTAGACGAGAATAAAGACTTTGTTTGTTTTGATTAAGGTACATAATTGTATCAACAGGCATCTGATATAGCAATTTAAAAAAAGATTTTATAAAGATTTATGATTATAGGAATTAATGAGCGATAAATGTGCGATTATAAATTCTAACTTGAGCTAGAAGACTTTTTTCACAGTTTTTTTAATGATAATTGTAAATATGTATACATTATTTATTTTCTTTTTTACGGCGAACTGGTCTTCTGTGGAATGAGCTTCCGACTGAGGTTTTCCCTTCGAGCTACGACATGGAGCGCTTCAAAAAGAGTGCGAAACGTTTCCTTCAAGACAGGCAACGCACCTGTGATACCACAGAACAGATAAGAGTCCTCTCTTATCTGTTCTGCGTGTGATACCCGCACGTGTCCATAGACGACGGTGACCACTTAACATCAGGTGGCCCGTATGTCTGTTTGTCCGTCTATATTATAAAATATATATATATACGAGAAAAATGGGAATGTACCAGCAAATATTAGTCAGTAAGAACCTATAAGAAAAATGTGAGAAATGTTTTGTTTGATGTATTAATGGAAACAGGCTTACTTCAACCTTCCCTGGAGACTTAAAAAAGCATAGGTAATATTGAAAAAAAAAACAGCAAAATTTAGCAGCAGGGTTTAAAATGCTGTGGGGGCTCGCGCGCTGCTGTTCTGATAGATTTCATGCCATCCTTAGAAAGCGGTACGCGTCCCTGCTGAGCCAAGCTCAAGCATCCTAAGAACACTGGCAGACTTGGTTTCTCCGTTTCTGAGGCACTGGATTAGCTTTCTTATGCCCCGAGCACAAGAGCGCTAGTGGACAAGCCTCGGGGGCGGACCAGTTTCTCCAGTTATGTTTTAGTTACTCTTTAGTTATAAGTTTTAGTTATAGTTTCTACTAATTTTTACTAACAATTTATTATAAGCTGTTCCACTGTCTCACTAACATACAGGCTACATAATTGCCAGAAATAAAAGATTATTTACTATTTATATAAAACTAGTGGACGCCCGCAGCTTCACTCGCGATGAATTAGAAATTTACTGACTTCAAAAATTTCAATGTTTCATACTAACTTTGCACCCACATTTTACCCCCTTAGGGGGTGAATTTTCAAAAATCCTTTCTTAGTGCTCCTCTACGTTATAAAAGGAACCCCTGTGCAAAATTTCAAGTTTCTAACCCTTATAGTTTAGGCCCTGCGTTGATATGTCAGTCAGTCAGTCAGTCAGCTTCTCCTTTTATATATCTCATGCACTTAAAGCCCGTACTGAAAACCACTCAAATCCAACCATGGTTTCCGGAAACGATAACGCGTTATACCACCATACAATTGGATATCGATGAAAGCAAAACGGAACTATTGGCATGCAATTGTTAGGGTAACTACACATTGCGTACGTGCGCCGAATGCCTACCGAGGCACGCAGCGAGCGAACTCGAATGAACGCAAATAACTACGGGAATAGTATAGCGCATAATCGAAATATGAATTGGTATTGCGTTCAGGTTTTTGAACATTACGTATCTGAATTAAGATATCAATTCCATTCATCGCAAGAAGGCGTTTGTCACAGCTTAACAAGTGTTGTATTGCGCTGTTTGACGTTGCACGTCAGCCCTGCCCTACGAGCAGTCGTTCGATGGATATCTCTTCACGACGTGGTCAAAGAATGTTAAAATGCGCTTCAATACTATTGCTGATAGACGTTCCGTGATGCTGAGCTTCAAGTATTGAGACGCGAGTTCGTTACTCCAGCACTGCATCTCCAGAGCGTCTACCTAAACCTCATCTCGAGCCGGGCACTTATACTACAGAAAATGTTAAGTTCTGCGATAGTGTTTTAAAAATGTCTATGCATCTCATGAAGCTAATATTTTCGGGTAATTGAGAAGCGATTCCCTGTAATTAATCAACATTGGAGCAGCGTGGTGATGCGAGCTATAGGTCTGAGGAAAAGTGAGGAGAGAATATACTGCATTCGTTTGCTTAAACCGCGAATTTGTTGTCGTTTTTTATATCAGAATAAAGTTGACATAAAAAAACAGCCCGTAAATAATTTCGAGTGTACCGCAAGACGTAAATGTAATTACGTATAACAATATCATTTTTATTGTTCATTGGAATTCACCTACCATACGTATTTATAGGAGTTTTATCGGCTAAATTCAATTTATTGCAGCTCCAGCGTACCCGGGATAGCAATTTCCACAGAAAATTAAATTTTGCGTTCACCCGGAAAAAGATGAAGCTCTCAAAACTAAGACGAGTATCTGCGTTTTATATTTAATGCCCCTCAAATATTTCGCTAAATTGGATAGTAAAATGAACAATGGTTTGTTTACCTCGGGGAGGTGGTTGTTCTCTCGTAACTGGGAAATCTTATGTCTGAGTCATAAATACAATATAGTTTGCGATATCCCGATGAACTAACTGATATGTGAGCATAAAAAAGCTTTTCATTGCAGTACATTATATTTGATAATTTTCCCTTATAACCTTTGATTTTGAGCCTGCACTATTGTTGCTAGTTAAACCATGTCTACCTCGGTACATAGTCTGCATGCATCGATTCATCCCGATGCGGAACTGCGTCTCTGCATCGATTCTAGTTACTTATCGAGTGGCGCTTAATATCCGGGCGAGGGGACGATATTCCAACTACGAATTAGTCTGCGAAGTTCGCCACTATTTCCGAAGAGCGATGCCTTGCAAATTTCCACGACAATAAATATTGAAATTCGAAACGACCGTAAACGTATAGGACTTAAGCTGCGCGGAAGTATAATCTGGCTATAAAACAGATTTTAGAGCGTACCTATCCGGCGTAATCCACGATATATTAAAAGTCGTCAGTTAAGCCTCTTACGGCATGCCGGCATAATACCAGCCGCAATTTATATGGCAAATGTGCCGCTTAGAAAATACATTCGACGGATTGTTTCACAGTATGTACGTGGTTCACGTGTACACGCGATTGAGAGATGTGTTCCTTTATTGGAACACTCGCTGACACGCGTAGCTCCGCACGCCTATTCTTATTGGCAAAGATATACATTTGGGCTGTTCTTTCCATTCTTAAGACTAACCATTCGGTGTCGTTGCAGACTGTTACAACCACATAAATGAATCAAGATAGAACGGTGAACTGGGCGTATACCCCGCGCCGCAATCTTGCAATATACTGCAAGATATTTCGCAAGTTCGGTCAGTGCGCGTCGATACTTGTTACGGTACGTTACTTTATCGATAGATTATTACAACTAAAACGAGTGTGTCACCTCCCTAATTACTATAGTGTGACGTCACATAGGCAGGGCTTGGGCAGGGCTGACGAAAAACATAAAGTCGTTTGTATCAAAATAATACGTGATCACCGTTCTATCTTGATTAATTTCTGTGGTTACAACACAGTCTATACATACGGATAATATTATTTAAGTTATCTTGAAATCATAAAGGGTAAGTTTCAAAGAAATATGTTCAAAAAAGTCTTTGACACACACGACAACATAACTAACATGAGAAATAAATATTAAACAAGTCGTCATCGCAATTTACAAATGATATTATGTAATTGTAAACGAGTATTGCTACGCATGAAAATAAACCAGTTAACAATAGTTACGAGACTCGGTATTGTTTTATTATCAACATTGATTTATTGAAAATAATGTAGGTACTGAGCAAGTTCCTTCTTGAATACGCTTAACGAGTTAATATTTTTTTGTGTGAGGATATTTTATTATAAACTTGTGCGCTTTCAAAACTGAACTTTGTTTTTCCGTAATTTGCTCTTATCTTTGGTAGAACAAGGAATCTAGCTCGTCGAGATTTATGATTGGTTATTGCATTTTCTTAATAAATGTATATGTTTGGATTTTGTTTTCTTACAAAAATGCATTTGTTGTAAAGATTTTTAATGGTCATTATATTTGTCTCATTATATATTTTATGTGTAGATGTTAGATAGTGGTATTTAAAAAGCATTTTTATTATTTTATTTTGTAAATTTTTTAGTTCATCAATTCTAGTTTTTGCTGCTAAGATGTTTTTTTTTCTTTGCTGATATTTTTATATGATATGAGATATGAAAGGTGTGGTTTCATTAGTGCATTAGATATTACCGTAGCGCACGTGGTATGTAAAGGTTATATAGATTTTTTATCGCGACCCCAGAAGCACGAAATTCTTCCTTGTGACTGCGCCTGACGCTGCTTTACAATATTGATAATCGAGGAGATCGCTACATTCACTGTATTCAATACGCGTGACATTGCATCGTATTTTTAATACATCGTATTTAAAAGAAACGTAAGTTTTTTCTCGAACTAGATAATATGTAAATATCACGGAATAACTTTCTGGGAATTGAAGTGAATTATTCATGAACGGATGATACATAATGTATATTTCATCGCCTGATATTTTGTCTACATGGAAATTCGGCCCCGGCATTTAAACATTGTGCTGTAATGATTTAATACCGCCAATTCAAAATGATTAAACTGAAGCTAAAATACTTAGCATAATCCTTAAATTTGTTAATAATTATGTACTTTAATATTATTCAAGTATTGTTAGTGGCAAAACTTATAAATTAAAAGATAAATAATAAAGTAGTATACTCACTTCCATAAAGTAACTATAGGCGGCGCTACGTCTGTGTATAATGAATCTCTTTAGTTAGGTATCTACCTAATGTAATTGTAGATAATGCGAATGGATTAGTTATTTAGTTCCAATATCTTTCGCGGAAGGTCGCGAAACCTGGAGGAAACTTGTCTACGGCAGATTCTGTAACATCGAAGGTGCCCGACTTGCAGATTATGACGGCGAGACAACCTGCGTTCTAAACCACAAACAGTCTGTGAGTACAATAATGCACACGGTGTGCTGCCCTGCAAGTGCACATATGATATATGAAAATAAACATGGATATGGAAGTCATTTAAGAGCCCAGAGCAGAAGAAGTCCTAATAAAAGCAGTCGCCGAGGCCGAAAACGGTCTGGACATCATCATTATCATCCTCATCATCTTTATCTTACAATCAGAATACAAATAATTGAATTGACTTGTTCCCTTTTTAAGTGTATCATTAAAATGTACCGAAGTCGAGGGAAAGATACGCTGTAACAGACTTAATTACGTTAAAGGTATAAGACCATGTGGTCTTAACGTAATAGTTTGGTCTTTAATTCGTGGACTTTATCATGTGATAAAGTCCACGAATTAAAGACCGAACTTAATTGAATTATGTATAACGGAACAGCGTTTATTCTACCACGCTGCCACAAATGTAGCAGTTCAGTTCAATCTTTTTTTTTAACTTCAGACGTTTTTTTACGGATGTAAGATATCAAACGAGCTTGCAGCACCACCCATCCGCTGCCGCCCATGACAACTGTGACTGACTTTGAACAAGACTATAGGGACTAGGACGGTCAATCCAGTTAGAAGAGAAGGTTAATAAGAACAGTTGGTTGCTCAGTTAGTTAGTGGGCAAAGTTTAGTGTTAGTTAGTCTTGTTAGTTGGTAAAGACTGTTTACACACTATGGCTAGACAAGAGACCGTGTCCTCCATAATATACCTCATTAGTTCTGCGAACTTATAACGTGTTTAGTGCGTGGGAAATAGGACGAAACAAAATTAAGAATTGAGCTCGAGTCACAAACTCAGAGCAATGAGACCTTTATAAATAAAGCAATTAATCTGAGGTCACAAATCACTGTCTTGCAGCAGTTTATTATGCCTTGATTAATTACTTAACTATAAGTAGTGCTATTACAAACTCTATTAAGTGATCGTAAGTTATGTGTGCAACGTCCATACCCCAATGGCTCAGGCTTAACCAGTTTGTCTTGTTTAGAATTTTTTTTAAACAGAAAAGTACCTAATCTAACATTCCAAAGCCGCTAGTAAATAAACCTCATCATCATCATCATCACAACCCTTTCTTTGTCCCACTGTTGGGCACGGGTCTCCTCTCAGAACAAGACCTTAGTCCACCACGCTGGCCAAGTGCGGATTGGCAGACTTCACATGCCTTCGAGAATATAATGATTAACTCTCAGGCATGCAGGTTTCCTCACGATGTTTCCTGCACCGTTACAGCAAGCGACATTTAATTTCTTAAATCGCACATAACTTAAAAAAGTCATTGGTGCGTGCCGCTGGGGTTTGAAGCCGGCCCGCTCGAGTGAGAGGCGAGTTCGATAGCCACTGCGCTGTCAATGCTGTAAATAAACCTCAGGTGCAACTAAATGGCACCCAAATAACGAAATGAACTCAACTTCAGCAGTCTCAACAGGTAACACGTTGCGACTTGGGAGACATCCGTTATAATTCCCGCAAGGGGAGGGGCCGGGCGCGGGAACACGAACTATTCCCCGACACGTCGGCGCTGTCGCGAAAGAATCCGAGCAACAAGTGCCACGTTATAAATCTCACGCCATGCGATAACGCGCCGCCGCCACTGGAAATATGGAATCCCTACGGCTTCCCAAGACTTCAGGCGGAATATCAAGTGATTCGGTTCGCCGCGAGATATACCTACGGTAGATGTATCGTTTCCACGGTTGGTTAAACGGTAACCAGCCTAGAATTCGTAATCGCATTTTTGTCACGGATCAGTTTGGTGGGATGCGAATTTGGTTATTTTATCGTATAATCATCACAACCTGTTCTATGTCTCACTGTTGGGAACGGGTCTCTTCTCAGAATGGGAGGGATTAGACCTTAGTCCAACACGCTGGTCAAGTGTGGATTGACAGACTTCACATGCCTTCGAGAACGTTATAAAGAACTCTCAGGCATGCAGGTTTCCTCACGATGTGTCCTTCACCGTTATAGCAAGTGACATATAATTTCTTAAATCGCACATAACTTAGAAAAGTCATTGGTGCGTGCCACCGGGGTTTTAATCCGAACAGCACGAGTGAGAGTCGAGTTCGATAGCCACTGGGCTGTCACCGCTTATCGTATCAACTTTGACTATTTGCGGACGTAAAATTAGGCCGATGACTATATACCTTCCTTGAAACGAGCAATGTTAGTTATGAATGTAAAACGCCTAAACAAAACCTTCTACAGTTAACAGTCAGTCTTTGAACAGTCAGAAATAAAGATCATTTTATATGCCATGTCTAGATTCTTAGCTGTTTGAGTATTGACACTTTGGTCCGGTATGCTATCGGACGTGTCATCACATCTCGAAAGCGTCTATGTGATTACGGTGTGCAGATTTTAGAGTCCATGTTTCATCTTCATACAAAAATATAGAAAATACCGATGTCCTTACCAGGTTCATCTTCGGTTTGATTGATATAACGCATGACACATTAATTACTAATGTTAGAACTCAGGTTTACAAAGTTTTCAATAATTTCCAGATACAGAAGTCCTCTGAGTACTAACTGGATAGGTGGTTCGGTACGGTCGGTAGTGGGTTCGGTTTTCTATACCATAATAACATCGGTTTACTGTATGTTATAGATACTCGTAATTATAAATTAATTGTACACCTATTTCAGAACCTGCAGTTTACTTGCCATAAATCAACATTGTGTAGTCTATTATGATTGAAGTTAATTACAATTCACTTTATCGTCTGTCGTTACAGACTAGTAGACGTCCGATTAATCGATACAGAATCGATTTAATGCAGAGTTTGTACCCGCTTATGAACATAAACCATGAAGTGAATTATTATGGAGATGGATGCAGTTTAAAGTCTTTCGCTCTTTATTATACCGCCATTGAGAAATCGTCGCTGCTATTATGTTGTCGTCCACTGACTTATGCCAATGTTAAAAGGTTATTAAAGTACGTACTATCGAAGATGTATTGTTAATCTTATCTGCATTTTGCATTACATACATAGTTTATAGTTTTTTCACAGATATTTTTTAAACATAAATTTTCACATTCCACCTTATCCTTTCTGCCTTTATGGCATTTTGGTATTAATTTTTTGCGTTTAATTTATTTATTTATTATTTATTTATATTTTCGTTCTCGCCGTTATCTTCAGGACGTCAGTCCACCTTGTCAAAAGGCGACCTGTACTCGTTTTTCCGAGTCGTGGTCTCCATTCGAGGTATTTTCTTCGCCACCGATTATACTGATAATCCTTTGGAGAACGTAGCCTGCCACAACGTACCACAAAGCGACTAAGAGATATGCTACCTTCTATTTTATCAGTTTTGGCACGGGTTAGTGTGATCTTTTTACTAGTATGGGGTGGAGCTTGAGCTCACTTGTTGCTGCTGCGGCAGCTGGCATCCCACAGGGAGTGCTGCGGTGCGGTTGGAGAATGGCCACTAAAAGTTTTTAAAAGTAACCTTTTTTTTTTTCTCTCCTTACAGATTCAAATATGTACCTATATACCTATTTATCCCCCAATTTATTACCCAAGCACCCATCAGTTTTTCGTTTTTCTTTTTTTGTATGAAGTCTGCTAATCCGCACTTGGCCAGCTGGACTAAGGTCTAGTCCTTCCCACTCTAAGAGGAGGCCCCGTGCCCAAAAGTGGGAAAAAGAAAGGGTTATGAAGATGATTATGATGAAATAAAATAGCAAACGTGAAGCTACATCACTCTAGAAGATTATTTTGAAGAACATCTAACGAGGCTGTGAGAGGGTTTAGGTCTGGGTGGTACTATAGGACACACACTGAAATATTTTTTTTTCTTTTAAAATTTAAAAAAAAAAGAAAAAAGAAAAGAAAAGATAGAAACAGGTGTACAAAGGAACTACTTATTTCTCATGGAAATATCTTCCAGCAGTCCTGCGATTTGAGAGTTGTTACTTGATGGTAAAATAATCAGTCGTAATTGATACTTCGCATAGATTATTTCGCATAGTCTGTGAAATTGTCCTAGTAAACGCGGTTCCAATTTTTGCATTTTACAAGGACGGAGTGGCGGGGATAGCCATGTTGAATTGAACATAAAAAATACATACAGAATAATTTACCTATATTAGGAGATTTAATTAGAACAGTTTTATGAACTAAGGCTTTCAACCGTTCAAAATGCAAACGAGGTCACTTATGAGGTTACTTCCAAGTTGGTTGCGAATGAGCGTTAAATACTTCGAGTGGAGACTTATAAATATTAATATTGTGGTAATTAAATAAACGTACTGCAATTTGGTGCAGAGGGCTGTTTGCCGAAGTTAGTCATTTTAAACTTCTCATTTTGTGTACTAGTTTCGAGCGCGAAATATTTTTTATTCTTTGCTGGTAGTGGATTGGTTGATGAAAAATTTATATATTCCTTATTAACGAACTGATTAGGAATGCGGTTACTAGTATTTTCATAGACATCTATCATCATATCATCTCTTCACGCAACAGCGGTGCTACAAAATACACATTTTGTAAGCGTAAAAAGTTGTACTAGGGGACTACTAGTAAGCCCTACGAATGTAGGCAAATGTCTCCTACGGGATCGAAGATCACTTACTATATACTGTGCTAATGTAATGTAAATGTTATTTTTAAATTGCAGATAAGGCTGAATTCACATGCACTTGGATGCAACAATTCAACTGTGTCGGCTATCAAGCACACTCAGCGCAGTGGTTCGTTAGCTTGAACTGCCAATGTAAAGGCGAGTGTACTCGTTCATGATCCAACTGCAAGTGCCACTGCCACGCCACAGATTAGTCGAAGTATGCCACCGGGTGTACGGTAGTGAGGCACTCCATAGTTCATAGTTTTATTGGTAACGATACATACATGTCATTTTTTATACAATTATATGTTGTATACATACATATTTAGATTTACAATTACAAAAAATTTAAAAACAAATCATCGATTACATACAGCCATTGATAAATGTCAAAATATACAAAAATTAAAACATGTCATAAGAAAATAAAGAAAGGGTCTCATTTTAAGGTAATTAAAGAGAAAATGTCACAATTAATTATATGTACTTAAATTTTACAAAAATTTAAAAAATAGATAATAACATTAAATAAAAATATAATTGATGTGTATGCATGTAATTGTAATACCTAAGTTAAAGTACGTGGAGCTTGGTTATAAATATTATGAACTTAAAACTTAAACAATGTAAATGAATATTACACACATTCTTTCGTTGGGCGAAATCAGAATTCAATTGGTTGGACCAATCTATAGGTACTTCTATTCTAATATTATAAAGAGGAAAGATTTTTTTGTAATGTTTTCACACAAAAAATACTGGAGCGATTTCTAAAATTATTTCATCATTAGAAAGCTGCATCTTCACTGAGTGACGTAGGCTATATAATATTATTAGGTGTAAACGAAACTATTGCTATGTCTAATTCCACGCGAGCAAATCTGCGGGTGTTCACTAGTCATTAGATAAGGCTTCCGAGTGAATTTGAAAAATAGAGACAACATGAAATTCGTAGCCGCTTTGGCGCTTATCGTATGCAAGTGAGATTCAAAAATACGGCCCCAGGTAAATTCTGTGGGACGACACGTCACATCAGCATATTGGCTCGTTAGTATGGACATCCGGAATGCTGGCTGGTACGCATGCAGCAATGTATAGCTCTGAGACAAGAAGGGGGCCTTTGTGCGCGTGTAGATATGAATACGCGTGTGTGCGCGCCAGACAAGGGGCATTGTTTGGCGCGTTTTAAATCTCGAACGTTGGTAGCCTTGACTTAATTGTGGTTAAATAAATACGCAGTGGCGGCTGAGTTTGATGGGTCACATCTAAAAAGAAATTAAATGATATTGCCAAAACATCTACCTACTCTTGATTGAGGCTGGGAATACATATATAACATTTAATCCGATTTTTCTCTCCGATAGTCGGATTCGATAGTCTGATCAGACAATCGGAAGGCACTCGTGCCATAAAATCGGAAAATCGGAAATGTATTCCCAGCGATATTACTGACATAGTTACTAGTAAATAGTAGTACGGTAAGTTCATTAAACACAATCTTCAAATCGAATGCAGGTAACAAGTTTTTTAATGCGTACTAAAGTTGAAAGTAACATAGGTATTTACGGTATTAATTTGGGAGCTGTTCCGTTTGTTTCGAGGCAGTAGGTAATCAAAAGAGCAATTTTGCAGCAACTGCGAGCCAAATAAAATATTTAACGACTCTTTATAACATTGAAACCGTCTGAAAAGTTATGAAATTTTCAAATATTCTCAGGAAATTACGGTACCGCGCGTTTTAGTAACATATAGACACCAAATTCATAATTCATACTTTATGTACGCGCGTCTACATTTAATATTTGAGAATTTTCCTTCCAGGAAGCGTCTTTAATTAATGAAGTGTAGTGTTTCAGCGAGATACTGATTAGCACCATGAGTATGATGTGTGACGTCATTTTCGTTTTATTTATTTATTTGGGAAACAAACAATGTTAGATTAACACATAGATGACGCATTAGTTTAAAAGATTATTAAACTACCTATGATAAAACAAAAACTACAAATAAATCAGTTACAGAACATCAATATGTCTAGCGTGTCTGTAAAACTCTTACAATGAAAAATACAGTATTTTACTATTTGAAACTTAGCGTAGCGTAAAATAATTCCTATAATACAAGGTATCAAATTGAGTAAAATATAGAACTGGCAAAGGAACGCCGAAAATTCATAACGAGGCAATAGAATGCATTAATGAAAGTTTCAGGCAATAGTTTAGAGTAACTATCCAATAGCGCCGGGCGAAAACTCCCCCATTCTACCACCCACTCCCAACCCACCCGAATTTATACCTTCAACCATTGACTGTAGGCATTCCATCATAAAAACCCTTACTTTATTTACGAAACTTACATATATAATAAAACGTCACTTAAAATGTTTTGGCGCGCAAATTGTATTTACTCATTTAAAAACAATCTAAAAGCTATGGTATTGATCGGCAGAGTGCGCCTGCGCGAACCAACGAAATTTGCGATTACAAAGTCCTGGTGTGCAAATTTCGCCCGACTTTATAATTCGGAGGCGACCTCTAGCGACGAGTTTCCCGTTCGCAGTTTCGACGTGCGAGACGGCACTAGATGTGAATTTCAGGTAAGGTGCGACTTTTTTTAAATTTTCCGGTTTTTCTAAGACTACTGATACTGGTGGAGATATCATTAAATGAATACTCATATGAATAAGATTTAAATCAAAGTACGCTAATCTACATTCAACTGTCGAGATAAGTTTTACAGAAATTTATTAGATTTTTATATTGTAAAATCGCGATGTAACATTTAGTGTAAAAAGTTATACGAATTGTAACTCGGTGGTAAGATAGTAATATTTTTTCTTACTTTAAGATATATAATCAAGTACTTGTACTTTATGATTAACTAACGTTCTCACACATACACTAACAACATCTGCCTCACTTGACGAAAAGTTGTATAAACATTTGAGTGTTGTCCACACACTTTCCTAAACTTCTCTCATTTCTGATTCGAGTCTTAAAACAACTTTGTTTACAAAATCATCTCTCGTGGTCCGTTTTCCTCAAATTCAAAATGCACTTTTACTTTGGAGAAAAGCAATTATATTTTTGATATGGCAACTTGACGTACATTCAGCCGAAACATGTATTTTTTTCTGGTTTACTTTTATGTAATTGAAAATGAAAATAAAAAGAAAATGACAATAAAATGTAATTGCCGTAGATGTGAATTGTAGGTTTTTATATAAAAGTTTATCAAAAGTTCTATATTTTTAACGTCACAGGACCAAGTGAAATAATAAGAAAATTTAATTAAAAAAAATACTTCATAAAAATCTACTAAATCAGTTTCGACAATAAACTAATGTACACCTACGCGTATTGAGTGCTTAGACGCATGACCGATGTATTAAATAACTATTAAATGTAATATTAATAAGAAAATGATACGAACAAACACAAGCCAATCCCGCGCGCTACGACGAGAGGCATGCGCTACGACAAATCGCTACGATGGCACGATGGCTACGATGTTCTACTATCTTTTATAATTATTGTTTTGTCTTTTATAAATATTGTTTAATTTGTTTATGGATCGCAAACGAGCTTGCAGCAGTGGTGCTGCATGCGAATGGGTGGCCATCCGCTCCCACCCTTGATAACTGCCACTGAATTTGAACAACCTATGGATTGGGATGGTATGTTAATTAGAACATTACTTGGTCAGTTCGTTAGTGGGTATAAGGACCGGGGACTGTTAGTGATGTTAGTCCTGTTAGTTGGTAATAGTCCAGTTAGTAACTGTTAGTATGAGTCTCGTTCCAAGTCGATTACAAATAGTTTGCTACCCTTGAGGACTAAGATAGTCGTCTCTATGAAAGTGTAAACAGAAACCAAAAGTTTAAGTTTAGTTGTATTAAGTAATTATTTTATTATTAGAGGACGCCCGCAGCTTTGCTCGCGTGGAATTAGACATAACAACAGTTTCGTTTACACCTAGAAATATTATGTCACTCAGTGAAGATGCAGGTATCTAATGGTGAAAAAATTTTTGAAATAGGTCCAGTAGTTTTTGTGTTAAGACATTACAAACAAATGTTTCCTCTTTTTAATATTAGTACAGGTTATATTCTATAGCCCAACAGCCAAGTCACGTCGGAGGTCATGTTATGCCGTCATTTCCGAATGATTTCAATGGTGAAAACAATCGTTGCCTTGTCGAAGACCTTCGCGTGGCTTCCGCATTATTAAATAATTAACTTTAACAACAGAAGAATTTTATAATTTATTTTACATATAACTAGTCCCAGTTAATTTATGTATTTATTTAATTACTATAAATAAAACGGTATCAACCAATTACATTAATTATAGAAACCAAAGTTATGAATCTCGCTCAAAAAATTCTTGGATCACCTATTCGCCGTCCAATCAATTCAGGGTCCTTGCATCTACGATTGGAAAATGATGAAACGTGTTGCTGATCCTCAGCGAGCGGAAAATAACAACTTATTTTCGTGTAACACTGCCTCCGGTAATTTGTGAAATCAAACGTATAATACAAAAACTAGCATAATGTCTTTGACTGTTGTGAGCTTATATTTATATTTGCATACCACATTTTGGTTAAATTTGATCATGTGCCCATAAACATTAAGATCTTGTTGTAAATAATAACAACTTTAAAGCAAATAAACAATTTGAATTTGACTGAAATACACAGTCAACTTAATCAGATACTCAAGCCAATATCGTTTTTGATCATTGGCATCGATGGATTCACGTAATCCCGTTAATTGGAGATCAAACGAGTCGATCCTATCTATAAAATATAGAATATTGTAAGCTCATCACGTTGGAACTCAGGGTCCGATTTGGTTAATCATACGAAAGACCCCCGTGGAAAGAACTTGTTCTACCAATATCGGGAAGCGAAGAACTAATAAATGTTGTTTGCAATAAACTGGTACAATAAAGTGCAACCTAATAACGCTTATTAACTAACTTTTTGTTTGTTTTTATTATTATTTAGTATGTAATGAATTTATTAAAATGTGTGTATGGATATTTATGTAGATGTATTAATTATATTACTACAATATAATATTTGGACCCACCTCAGACATTTATATCAACCAGGGTTGTCTGGTCGATAATACCATTAGGTATTAAGCCTGCCCCTGTGATTTGATTCTAAATTAACATAGAGGAAATGAAACAAAACCTATGAAATTTTTTAAATGTTATAAATTTTCCTGTCCTGTTTGCTTAAATTCTAGTCGCTTGTCGCTTGTCGCTTGCCGCTCTCATTGGGAGGCCTCAGAAGTCCGTATGCAACATATCTAGACGTACCATAATCCAGCTTTTAGTGCAACGCAAGTGCAGGGTGGCGGGAGGGGCGCAGTCTGGTCGCCATGGCAACCGCAAGATGGCCCCCGCGAAATTAGTACCTACGTCTGCAGGCTTTATGCGCCCGTCTTCATTATGTAGGATTTCAATTTATTTCCGAATTGGACTAACGGATTAGAAATTGTATTAGTTTCGCCGTTGAACATAGTTTCGCTGGTTCGTCTTACTGTTTACAGTTGAGTTTATATAGTAACTAGACTGTCTGTTCTTAACGCAGTTTGTTGACATTACCTTGCGGATTGCATAACGCCATTCATTTAATCAATTCCTGTTACATTTAAAATAAACTGTTGCCTTAAACGCAAAGATTTTACTGGGAAACTTGGACTGAAACTAAAGACTTTTAAGTAATTTCATAAATATTCTCAGCTAGTATAAACTCAGACGTTATGAAACTTTACAGTTTTCTTGCATTGGCTACGTAAGGAATGTGAGTGTATATTTTTAATTTAAATTTTAAAAGAAGTCTGAAATGTTTAAGAGTCATTAAATGACCGAAATTATTTAACATGAGTTAGCAACGCTGGTTTGCAGTAAATGTTTTTAACTGCAATTTAAATAGTGAAGGGCTAAGATTGTACCGACTTGTCAACACCCGCCAACGTATTCGTATGAAAAGGTCTGATGATATAAGAGAACAAGCAATTATTCGCGAAACAGATCAGTAACGCGTCAACACTTGTATTTCGTCGAAGGGTTAGGCAGAGGTGTATAATATATGATACACCCAATTTTCACACGGGACTGAAATCCAAACTCTGAGCGAATGTCAATGGCTAGCATCAATTTATGATCGACAGAGTTAAGCTACGATGGGCGCGGTCGGTTTGTGGATGGGTGACCGCTGCGCTAGTACAATTTCATGAGCCGTGCTTCGGAGGGCACGTTAAGCCGCCGGTACTATCAAGACAAACTATTATAATGTGATATCTTAGGTCATGTTAATCTTTAATTCCCTTCACAAATATCAACTTATTTTACCGATAGAATAGCATGGGCATTTCAAATTTTAAATTTCGAAACATTTCGCTCCCCATCCACTTGTACAATAACTGTCTACCAACGCATGAGTGCAACACCACTGCACTGAAGTAGGTAGAATGATATGTTTTCGTGTTGGGGATATTTTTGTACTAGAACAAAAGGAATTTTACGAATATAATAGCGAAGAAGCGGATCAAAATAATAAAGCTTTCTGAAAGAGGGACCAACATAAACAAGCATGTACGATCTATGGCAACCCGGTCCCACTGCTGGGCGCGGGACTCCCCCACAGATCCCGCAAAACTGCGGGAGATCTAGAGCATACTCCACCACGCTGCTCCAATGCGGATTGGTGGAGTTAGTGGCCAACCCAGTGTCGAATGTTCTCAAGCCCCCGTAGGTCTTCGACAAGGCTTAACGATAGTTTTTACCATTAAAAACAACCGGGACTGACTTAACGTGCCCTTGGAACCCATGTAGCGCCCATCCAAGTTTTGCCGGTAGCGGTCATCGACCGCGCCCGTCGTTTAACTCTGTCTTTTTATATTATGTAGGTACTATCTTATACTATACTAATATTATAAAAAGGAATGATTTGTTTGTAATGTTTTCACACAAAAACTACTGTACCGATTTCAAAAATTCTTTCACCATTAGAAAGCTGCATCTTCACTGAGTGACATAGGCTATATAATATTACTAGGCGTAAACGAAACTATTGTTATGTCTTATTCCAGGCGAGCGAACCTCCAGCGTCAACTAGTGTTTTAATACTAAAATATTGTTCGGTGAATTCAGTTGACATGAACAAGGACTCGAACCTCAAACACATGCAGTCTTTGAGAAACTTTCGGCCGGAAGCAGTTCCCTGCTCCTCGTTAGCTCTTTGTATTTGCGAGTCCGGTCACCGCCGGCCCGGGGACACCCGTGGCTCTTACTACGGGTCCGAAAAAGGTGACTTTAAGGATTAAAAGGATATCCAAGTGCTTGTATGTATTAAGACCCTTTGCTTGTCCCACTGCTGGGCACAGGTCTCTCGGAATGGGAGGGGTTCGCCAACTGCGGATTGGCAGACTTCACATGCCATTACAAACATTGGTGACAACCCTCAGGCATATAGGTTTCTTCACGACGTTTCCTTAACCGTTACAACAGGTGACACTTAATTTCATAAATCGCACATAGAAAAGGTATTGGTGCGTTCCGCTTGGATTTGAACCCGTACCGCTCGAGTGAGAGGCGAGTTCGATAGTCACTGGGCTGTCACCGCTGACTTTTTATGCATACATCACCCATCAACTGCCGCCTATTACAACTGTGACCGACTTTGAACTAGACTGAAATAGTAGGATGGTTAGTTCAGTTACTACTATTAGTAGTAACATTAAGAACATTAGTTAGTCAGTTGGGCTACTGAAGTAATATGTTATTGAAGGTGTATCAAATGTGTTTAGTTAGTAGAGCTTATATGGAACCAAATAGCTTGTATATAGAGTGGGCGAACAATATAGCACCTAGTACCATTTCTACCGTGTAACAATTCAATTTCTACCGTGTTAAAATTTTAAATCAATGTTGGTCAGGTGTGGTTTCCAGTTACACTTCTTTAGAGGCGACCATCTTAGTCCTCAAGGCAATCAACTGATCTGTTACTGACTTACAAAAGTAAATAATGTGAAATTCAACGACACTTCTACATCGACGCTTCAGTTTTTTATTTGCAAGACGCATAAGTAATGACGGAGGTAGCACTATGTGTCAGTGTAACGCCCCCTGTACAAAGCCATTGTTGGGGATTGGAGTCAGCGTAATTACCGGTAGTGGCATGCCATCCGCTCGGAAACAATACGCGAATGAAGGGTTTTTGAGCTAAGGTACTACGCGGCGAGGTGGGGAGTTACTATTGTAACTGGTTGAAGACACCTACAGTTTGAAACTCTCAAATTCAAATTCTTTATTGCAGTCTGTTGACAGTGCAGTCTAAGACAGAAACCCTGTGCGGGTGTACAATACATACTTAGATTAATTAAGGTATTATTATTATTATTATTTATAGGACGGGGGTGTGTGGGCAGTTATGCCCACAAGCCACTGCGACCTAAAGAGATCTATTGTAGCTATAAGTTCAAACCAGGTATGATATGAACTTAATGTTCGACGGCAACGACGGGCGCAGTCGGTACTACGGGCACGGTCGGTTTGTGGATGGGTAAAATTTCATGGACGCTACCGTGCTTCGGAGGGCACGTAAAGCCGTCGGTCCCGGTTGTTTTCAATGCTGGCAACAGTCGTTAACCGACCGTCCCGACCGTCCCGACCATCGACCCGTGCCCAGCTGTGGGACGTCTATGGGTCGCAGCGAAATAAAAGTGATAGCTAATACCAAACTCTTGAATGAAAACGTATTTGAGTTTTAATTTTTAATTAAATTTTATATTCATTCGTTATATTCTAAAAATAAATTCACTCAATCACAATCCTGCAAATGGTGTGTAACTAAATTTCGCTGGAATGATGAGGCCTATAAATTGTTAACATAGGTAAACTTACTAGTATTGGATGATCCTTATATTAAGTATTCCTAATTGAACTTCGAGTTTAGAAAGTGAATCAATAAGATATTAAGGACACAGAAACCATAGTAGGGCCCGTTAGGCTAACATTGAAGACGCTCGTTGAATGAGACGATGATAAAAGTACGTCTTTCCATAGCAAACAGTTTTTTTCTTAATAAATTAAATTGAGTTCGTTACAGAAGTTTAGAAAGACTCTTAAAAATTTATATTCAGTAACTATCTACGACAAGGTGTTCGTAGACGTACAGCGCTACAGCTTGCGTAGATTGTAGGTGATCGAACGAGGCGCGGTCGGTATGAGGATGTGTGACCGCAGCTAGACCGCTTAGTCACGCTTAAAAAACCATGCGAACGGCTTAACGTCCTGTACCTATCAGCATGATGGCATATGGATCTTCGGCAGATTTTACCATCGTAAATATGTCTGGATGTAAGCACAATTGCTTGCGAGCCAAATTTATTTCATTTATTTGGCCGAGCGTACGTACGATCTGTTACTTTCGAATTTGCAGTGTTCTGGTTACAGTAAATATCAGTCGCATCACTGATATTTTTTATTTATCTTTTTATCTATATATCTGTGTCCATGTGTGTGTGTGAATAATTATTTCTTATTTCTTAAATACAATTAACAATGTTTAAACAAACAGGTTAATTTAAGGAGTTAAAAAAATAAGAGTTATTCAATTACGTGTCTGCTGTGTTTAAAGATGAACGAATTTAATTGATGATTATCTATTAAATTATTTACTATCAGTCCCATTTGGACGTCCCGTCAGCCTTTCTCGCAGCTATGCACTAATGTTACGGCAAGCGCAGCGCAGACAACCGTTAACCTGCTCCGGCACATTTGCCGGACGATTTTACAGGTCGATACCTGAATCGAGTGGAAAAACATAATCATAGCGGCGAACGACCATTGATACTATTTAAAGTAAATTTGGTGTAATTAATTTGATAAAGTTTGAGTTAAAGTACCTACATACTTTTTAGTCGATAACGAAATAAATTATTAAGTCATTTAAAGTTCAGATGGGACTTGATAGATAGATGCAGCGATTTGAAAGCCGACTTTGCGCTCCTGAACCCAAACAAAATAGAAAAACAGCGAATACGACTAAAGGAAAAAAAATTTTTAAGGAGGGCGAAATGCTGAAACTATCATCATTGTTTAAGCCGTAGTTTATATTTTTACACGTCAGTTAAACGTTATGAAGACTTATGAATCTTGTTCAGAGTTTGTCGCAGTTGTCATAGCGACAACGAAAGCAGCTGCACGCTCGTTTGCTATATTATATCCGTAATAAAATTCTCAGACATGTAGTTTTTGATGATGAAAAACTAACCTATTGAAAATCGGATGTGTAGACTGCGCCTTACGGCCAGTGCAAACGGCGGCAATGGAAATATCTTGTACGGCCGCAATTGGTTTAATGGCGAGAGCGTCAGTCTTAATTATTGTCGATTCGGTCTATTTGTGGCCAAATAAATTAGTTTTAGTTTGTTTGTAGTGGATTTCCTTTTATTTTCTTTATTGATGATAAATGCAACGAACATTGTTTGATGCTCGATTTGGACTAATAATACGATCATACCAAATAGATACACTGATCATCATCATCACAAGGGTTGTGATGATGATGTGGTTCTTAGTCCCACTGTTGGGCACGGGTCTCCTCTCAGAATAGGAGGATTGATCTCTGTCCACCACGCTGGCCAAGTGCGGATTGGCAGACTTCGCATACAATACTAATATCCATTGATTAAAGAAATCTAATCCAAACCCTATAGCTTCAGCTCTTGTTCTAAATATGTAAGTTGGGGACCGATAGCAGTTGGCGACCAGGCAAAGTATAAGTAGCGTTACTTCATAAGTATCCTTACCAAAGAGTAGCTTCTTATTGGCGAAAATAATTCTTACTGAAATGGGTAATTATAATACGTCTCCGAATTATATAGTGTTAGTATAATATATAATTGACAGCCCAGTGGCTATCGAACTCTCCTCTCATCCGAGCGGTCCGGGTTCAAACCCAAGCGGCACGCACCAATGACTTTTGTCATGTGCAATTTAAGAAATTAAAAGTCACTTGCTATAACGGTGAAGGACACATCTGAGGAAATCTGCATGCACTGAGAGTTCATCATAATGTTCTCGAAGGCATGTGAGGTCTGCCAATCTGCACTTGGCCAGCGTGGCCTAAGGCCTAATCCCTCCCATTCTGAGAGGAGACCCGTGCCCTACAGTGGTACAAAGAAAGGGTTGTGATGATGTTGAATATAATATAATACTTTAATCACATAAATACTCGTAGACCATTAAGTTATTCGACCATTCCAAACTTTTCGATCTAAGTGGAAAATGTGTCTCCTTACGTTCGGAAAGTAAATGGCAACTGGGAAATAATTCAGGATTTATTAAATACGTAAATTAATAATAGGGGAGAGGGGGGTAGCTTTGAACAGGGGCAGCTTAGAACAAATGCATTTAAAAATCACAATTTTAGGCTACACTAGTAGAAATCGTAATTTATATTGGTAGCACTGATGCGCATATCTGTCGCATCTCATTTTAAATATTTAACAGGTGTGTAACCGTTAAAACTGTTTTTTTGTTTTCGATAGCCAGTTGTAAACTTTTTTTATTCTAGTTCTAAGGTTTTCGTGGACGTAATTTTAGTAAACGGTGAGTATTTTTTTCTCTATTTGGAAGGGTATATAGTTTCAATGAAGATTTGATAAGAAATTACAACATAGAAGTGTGTTCTGTTATTAATTTTATGTTATTTCTGGAAAGATTCCCATTGGGGCAGCTTTGAACGAAGTAGTTGGGGCACATTTGAAATTATTTCAATTGTGCCCTGTATATTTATATATATATTTTTTATTGTCTAATTTCGTTTAGTTATTAAGTACATGTTTATTTTGTTTTGTCTAGGTCATTATGGTTAGAAATTATAAAAAGAAAAGAGAACGTGAAGTAAATGAAGATGATATGGAAAATGCTATTATTCAAATAATAAGAGGGCACATTCAATTAAGACAAGCTGCTGATAATTATAATGTAAAAGCAATTACACATAAGACACAATACCAAAAAATGCAGATTATACAACAAAATATACAGATGCACAAGTATTTACTAATAAAGAAGAAAATGTACTAAAGGGATAACCCAATAGTAAATTTTATTGATTAATTTGATCTCAAATGACACAGTTCATTAAAAAAAAAATTTATAATTTATTTAACAAATACATGTTGATAAATATTCAGTTTTATTTCATTTAAAATACTGATTCAAAACTGCCCCAGGTGTGTTCAAGGCTGCCCCGTAGTCGGGGCAGCTTTGAACATTTACTAGCCTATACAAAAATTAAAATATCTAATTATGAGGTCATGAACAATTAAGAAGGACCTGATTATTTCGTTGTCTGATAACCATGGCCGCTATTTAGGAAGAAAAAACTTAATAAATCAGACTAATTTAGAAATTATAAAATAAAGTATGAAAATTGTTCAAAGCTACCCCCCTCTCCCCTACTCTGCAAGTATTAAGCGGAGCGGAGTTTACGAACAACGTATAACTGCGGAATTATGCGAGATGTGATTTATGCATGTAAGCTCATGTACTCGCAACTTGTAAGCTTTGTACGAAGTTATTGAAGTAGGTGCATGTGGGATGTGAGTTTGGGGCCGGATTAACTTGAACGTTAAGAAATCTTAACAAAAGGCGTGATGTTCATATAAAAGTATTGAAGTAACTGTCACATAAAGGTATGTTTAAAAAAATTAAAAAGCCCCTATTCTTGGACCGCTCGCGTGCCTTATTATCGATAAATAGAAACTATTATGTCTATCGTTTAGCCCACCAGACGAGTGATTAATACAAATCGTTGATTTTGAGTTACTCAAAAACACGTCGTTCTACTCGTGGCGAACGAAAAATAGAGCTCCATATATATCTTACGATTAACGTTTGTACGTTAATCGTACAATGGAATTGATAAACACTGCGTTACTTGCGTAGTCTTTTAATCCATTAGGTACATACATATTTCAATACCATTGATTAGAAAGAGAAAAATAAAATTATCGAACGTTCCTTACCACAAGCAATACCTACTATGTATTTTAATTATTACACTCCTAAACTAAACGGACGGTTCAAACACAACCTGCTGAGGAATTGAGGTCGTACAAAACAGAACCATGAAGGGCATTTGATAACGCATTCGAATTTTATTGACCATCAATAAAACTCGACAAAGCGAACGCTGTATTCTGAATCTGAAACAGCTTTCACTTGTTGCGACGCGGAAATTGAGAATTCAATTTTTCGCTCATTGAATTGCAATTTACAATTCAAAGCCATCTCGTCAATGGGCACGGATACAGGTGGATGGCGTGTGAAAAATTAAATCGCGCTGTATTTCCGTCGAGACCGTTCCATCGCTCGCTGTGTTTGCGTTTCGCATCAATTTGCGTACTAAGCTGCTAATGGATTTTGTCGTGGAAAATTGAAACGTTGTACAATCAATCGCAAGTGCGCTTGCATTGCTCGCTTGGTTTGAGCTTTGCTTTCGTTCGTATACGAAGCGGGTAATGGATGTCGGCTGCGTTAATTCGCTGAATGAATTGTTTTGGACCAGAGGGTGGACAGCCGAAAGCGAGAGTGACCCCGTTTTTGTATGTTTGATTTATGGCCGCTCTAATAGATACGTGAATGATTCGCGATTCGCCGCAACGCGGTCAAGGCTGGCTCTACTATTGTGGCGGTCGAACGACGGTGCGTGTGATAGGCGGATTTTCATGTTCAGCCGTTAATGACTGAAGATTAATCCATGCATATATACATGGTATTCGAGAGGTATGATATTTTACGCAATGAATATGTTATTATCGGGCTGTGTATGTATCTATTATCTACAATAGATCTTTCTCGGTCGCAGTGGCTTGTGGGCTTTACGGACCGCACTCCTTCGCTCCAAATAATAATAATGTATCTATAGAAAGAAAGAGGAAAGAAAGAAAGAAATGATTTATTTGTAACAAACAAGCTGCAGCACCGATTAATATAGTATTATTAACATATATAGCTAGCTAGCTACAAAAAATAGACGTCCCACTGCTGTGCACTCTCTCGCTGCATCGCTGCGACCCATAGACGTCCCACTGCTGGGCACTGGTCTCCCCCACAGACACAGCTGCGGGAGGTCTAGAGCATACTCCACTACGCTACTCCATTCCGTATTGGTGGCCAACCCATTGTCGAATGTTCTCAAGTCACCCATAGGTCTTCGACAATGCATAACGAAGGTTTTTACCATTGAAAACAACCGGGACTTATTAACGTGCCCTCTGAAGCACTTTAGTGCCTATGAAATTTTGCCACTAGCGGTCATCCATCCACAAACCGACCGCGCCCGTCGTTAGTTAACTCTGTCGATCACATTGAATCGACGCGAGCCATTAGGCTATGGACGCATCTGTACCTCTAAGGAATACAGTTAAAACCAAGGGGGTTTTCTCAGAAGTTCGCAAACTTCACCAACTTCAAAAATATCTCCGTCCATACATTATCGGTTGAATTTGAAATATTTTTATTCGTCGTTTAAAATTCAATTGCGATCATTAAACGACATCCGCTTCAGCCATATGTAATACAAATGCCTTATTTATGAAGTATTCAAGTTTCAGACACAATAAGTAAGCAAAAAGGTTGATTCTAGTACCTACATATTTTATACTAACTTCTGTATATTGGTACATTCGTTTATTACTTACTGAAAATTCAGATGTCAAGTGCATTTACCGTAATCTACTTACATTTCCCTAACTCGTGAATGTGAGAAAATAAGTTTAAATTATTTGAAAGTCGGGCTCGTGTACAAACACGACTGTTCGTACATTTCCGTAGATTGCGCGCATTCTCTTTGGAAACTTTCGTACATTGGAAAGTTTAAATTAAACGAATTCATTCGTATTGTCTAACCTATAATAGTGCTCTTCTGAGACGCTTTTGTATAACTTTATACCTATTTAGGTATACGCTTGGCCTTATTGCTAACACTATGGGCAATATTGGAGCTATTGTAACTTTTCAAATAGATTGTTGTTTTAATAATATATCTACATATTATGTAAGATCTTTGATTCATGGCTGCTTAATAGATATGTTTGTCTATTCAGTGAAATAACAAAAGAAGTTTTTTTACACACATCATCAAAACCTATCATTGAATATACATATATACAACTTATTTGGACAAGGTATTGAAGGTATACAAAACCACCAAGGTATACCTCGTGACGTGAACGCATCCGTATTAATTCGTACAGTTGCAAAAATATGCAGTTCGTTAATCATAGTCAGTGTGTTAATATGCAATTAGTCGTCACAAACATAAACAGGGTACACATAACATGAATAGGGATGAAAGAAAACAAAAAAGAAACCAAGATAAAGGAGGAAAGTACTCACGGGAGTGGTCGATGAGCGCCCTCTGCCGCGGCCCCTCCGCGACTCACTCTTGACCGTCTGCAACGTCCCGTCGGGCCCCAAAATAAGCTAAAACAACATACACACCACGGACTTAACATAAAGCAAAATAAAGTAAGTAAAATAAAAGAGAACGTTAACACAAAAGGGGAAAATTAATAGACAAACATGCAATGGATGTGGGTTAGATGGAGACAGATTAGTGGTTTAGTGCGTAGTACGTGCTGTACTTTATAGTTTTGCTTGTAGCTCGATTCCTTGGTATGAAATTACTGCACCTACCAGTAAGCTATGAATTACCTATGTATTTTTGAAAAATAATTGATTAAATGAGCAACGATCTTTTATGAAATAGTAGCGTCACAAACAGGCAAAAATCAATAGTTAATGCTTCGTGTTCAGTCCATCTCTTTTATGTTAGTTCTTCCTTAAATCGCCGTTCTTACTTAACAATAAAAATATATACTATCAATATATACTAGCAAAACTTAGTAGATAAGTTTTGCTTTTTAAAAAGGAGCAATTTAGCTCCTTTTTTCCCCGGAAAACAATTTCTTGTATTGTAAAGAACAGTAAGCGCCACCTACGTTTCGCGATGGAACTTAATGCAAGTGTCGGTTTATAGTTGTTCAAGCAGTTCCGCTACTCGACGTCGGATGGCGCTGTATGAAGTGAGCCCTATAGCGCTTTGCCTAGGAAACGTTTAATACCAGCCAAGATTAAAAGTATGAAAAATAAAGTGAATTATAATAAAATAATAATTAATGATAGTATTTATTGTTATGTATTCGTGTTTTTCTTATAAAATTTATTTATATATTCTTTCTTTTCTATATATTTTTCTTTTAAGTAGGAATCTATTAAAGAATCTAGAATCTAGGAAATATTAACAAATGTATGTACATAATTTTTTTACACTTTTTAGTGGATTGAAGTGTGGATTGAAGTGTGCATAAAGTATTTTGTTGATAATGATATATATCATGAAGTACTCAAGAAAATCAGAGTACAATTGCAATCTTTCAATTTCAAGGTTAACATAAATTTAGATTAGGGAGGGTAAAAAAATAAAATGAGAAATGCTGTTTAAATTTGTACCCCACCTTTTTTAAATTAACTTACTACCTATCACATAATATTGCTAGTTAAATAATGGAAGACGCGAGAAAAGGCATAAATAAATGTAGTTTGTGTTACCAAGCACATGGCATCGGCTCACACCTGGCGTTTTAGTTCGTTACTCCTGTTTTTGTGTTAGAACTCGCGACATTTGTTCATCGGCCATCTCACTCGCACCTTGAGGTCTCTTTCGTTGTCTATTCTCATTCAAATGCGAGGTCTTGTAATCATAATTATCCTTGTGAAAAGTTTTACGGACGGGAATATTATTCGTTAGCATGACTGATTTAATGAATAAAATCGGATAGGAGTCGTCCGTTAAAGTTACAGCTGCCACCGCATAGATAACTGGTTATAGTAGTTTAATTGAAGTAGATAAGGTACTCAGTCTTGTTTAGTTATAAAATACTTCTTAAGAATTATAAATAAACTGTGAATTAGGTAAGACTTCACTCGCAATAATTAATGTCGCAAAGTGACTACGCCTATAATTAGTAAAACTTGTGCCAGTAATATCATTGACGTGGATTGTTTAAATCCTTGATGCATTAAAAGATTTTGCGTTACCATGGATTTAAATCAAAAAGAGTAGACACTACAAACGAATTGTATGTAATAATATGCATTTTTTACTAATAATGAAATAGATTCAGACACAAAGTGACATTTGACCGCAGCATTTGGAATCTGATATCTGAAAACATGTTGACTTATTTAAAATAGTTTTCAAAAATTACTATGGAAATGAACACAATATACGCCTGTAGATACGAAAGGGTAGATAAGGATCTGGAGACCAACTTTTCACCAACTTTACATATGCTAAGGTCCCCATGAATGTTCCTTTGGAAGAAACAAATACTAGAGATTTGAGATGTGTTCACACCTAGTAGGGATTCGATTAATATCTCGATGAAGCTTTACTCGGGTGCGTGGTTATATGACATGTGCGTATCGTGGGCCCGTCCTCTTATTAGGGCAGGTCGCGAGCGGCACGCGAGCGTGTTGGTGTTGCCCCATTGATCTCACCAACGGGATATTACGGTCAAGAAACAAAAAAAAACTACCACCGTGGGATCACACGGCACCAGACTAATATGACGGCTAAAATGGGTATCAACATCTCCTATATAACTAGACATAATCATTGGTAGATGACAATCACTTTGTACAATGGATTTTGTGTTAAAATGATGCGACTCATTTGTTCGTAAAAATAAACATGAATTCCAAAATAACGACATCCGTTCATTAATCCTGGTTCACATCGAATAACTTTCCTGAACCCTTAACAATACTTTATGTTCTTCGAATCCCATTATTCAATTAAACAGCGTACATGAAGTCATGTCAATGATCCGCTGAAGTTGTCCGTTCGTGATGGATGAAACTGGCAGTTATTTAAAATCGGTTAAAACGGCAGGTGTTGCATATCGTGAAAGATAATAAAGGCACAAGATAATCTCGAACGTTAATCTGTACAGTAAATGTAACAAGGTTAATTGGAATGTGTTTCGTTTCATTCCGGGCGTCGTTTTTGCGAACCGTTAGTAAATTAAAACTGTGCGTATTAAGTGCCTCTACTCGGCGACAGATGGCGGCAATGTTCGCGGAACTACGCTTACAGACACGAGTTGTTTTAGTAATTTTGCGAATGACTCGGACGTATAATTTATCGCAAGCTTTAAAACGTAGTACTAAATTCCGCATTTTTTATTACAAAGTGAGTATATTTATTAAACTGTAAACACAATAAAGTAGACATGGCTTAATCTATTTATTTAGGGGGAGACATTCGCGTTGGCTTGATGCGAATTTTGAGTTCGATCAAAATAAACATCACTCGAGGCAAACTAGAGTCAGCAGCTTTCGCAGATATCGTGAAATTCGTAAAATATGATTTAACGCTAAATTGTCTACGATATACTCCAGGGGTTGAATTCTACAAACATGATATCGTTTTGATCTGATTTAAATAAGAATTTTTACTTAAATTTTGGTCCGTAGTTCGGCAAATATTCTGAACGAAACAATAAGCACGCAATGTTTTCGTATTCTCGATGTTTTCGAGATAGGTTCAATCGTATAACGTTTAATTTTTGACATTGTGATTAAAATCAATTAAATCGTGTCAGTTATGATGATTAAACGGGATTACGGCTACCGTTCATTGCAGCACAAAACACCGAGTTAAACATTAAAATATACTGCAGGTTGGTTTGAGCCTCAATTTCCAGGAGTAGCTCGACATAGCCATTACTACTGGTGCCAGAGTTCCACATATTTTTTATTTTATGTTAAACTAGTGGACGCCGGCAGCTTTGCTCGCGTGGAATTAGACATACACTAACTTCAACTACGGCAAAGTATACTAACTTTGCACCCCCATTTTATCCCCTTAGGGAGTGAAATTTTCAAAAATCCTTTCTTATTGCTCCCCTACGTTATAAAAGGAACCCCTATGCAAAATTTCAAGTTTCTAGCTCTTATAGTTTAGGCACTGCGTTGGTATGTCAGTCAGTCAGTCAGTCAGTCAGTCACCTTCTCCTTTTATATTTTATGTTAAATTGCCGCTGATTTAAAATAAGAAAATAACAGTACATTTTCATGGCTAAGCTTACACGTTCTCATATCACCCCATTGCGGCGCTCCCCAAGGTTACAGGTGTTATTTGGTTAGATGTAGCGGTAGGGGGAGGGGGGAGGGTGGCGCGCAAATTGGCCAGAAAAGCCTCGTTACATACCGATTGATTGTTAGGTTCGCCGTAATAGGTGGGAAGCGCGAGTTAACTTAACCCGCGTGATTTGGCTCGGTGTTGTTTAGTACGGAAATTAGTCGGAGTAATTAGTTGGATTCGTTTTATATTGTACTGAAATAATTAAAAATTATAATTCTTGTGGCCAACCCAGTGTCGAATGTTCTCAAGCCACCCGAAGGTCTTCGACAAGGCTTAACGACTGTTTACAGCATTGAAAACAACCGGGACCGACGGCTTTACGTGCCCTCCAAAGCACGGTAGCGTCCATGAAATTTTTTTTTGCCACTAGCGGTCACCCATCCACAAACCGACCGCGCCCGTCGTTGCTTAACTCTTTCGATCACATGACACACTGAATCGACGCAAGCCATTGGGCTATGGACGCTACCCCTCCACCAATCCGCATTGGAGCAGCGTGGTGGAGTATGCTCTAGACCTCCCGCAGCAGTGTCTGTGGGGGAGGCCCGTGCCCAGCAGTGGGACGTCTATGGGTCGCAGCGATATTTCTTGTGGCAAGATAAATGTCAGTTTTAATACGTTGCGATCCATCAAACTTTTTTATAAAATATACTGATTAGTTTTAGACTGTTTTAAACTCAATTAAAAATTCCTATGAAACAAACACCTCCCCTTAATGGATAGTATAAACTTTGAAATAAACATTCTCACTTTAAATTCGCTTTTAAACAGAACGAATATCAAAACATAACAATTCTTTTCCGAAACATCGGATGGTGGAGCGGGACAAAGGAGCGCATGGTTCTCTCGACGTGATTTAGTCCAATCACAGTTCAATTATTGACGGAGCGACTCGCTGGCAGTTGGACGGATCGGGCATTGTTTAATGCGGCCGCGAGGACACGGGCTTTTTATCCTGTCGCCGACGGAAGCTCAATTCAGTGCAATCATGGCGTGACGCGCACGCACACTCGTTGCTCGCGGCTCGGTGTCGCTCATAGCGGGCAATAGCCGAACTATTATATTCTTGATCTGTACCTATGGTCACAGAGAAAATAATACATGTTATTGTAACAATGTTAGATCGCGATATGTGGAATCAATTTGATAAATAAAAAATAGTATGCCGAATAACTGGCTAAATGCGTTCGTATAATTTTTATTGTTGAAAAAGTACCTAATAACAATGTTTGAAAGTTTAAAAAACAAGAGGGTTAAAAATATGCCATTTATTAACAGAAGAGTATAAAACGACTAACTTTATAATTAGTCGTTTTGTACTTTTCTCTCTTTTCTTTTAATAAATGGCAATAGTAATAATTTCAGTTATTTGTTATAACTATAGAGTTATAACAAATAGATAACTGCAATTATTACTATGCAGGTATCAAGTGACGTGTAACAAACAACATACCTATGCAATCGGTACTTACTAAAATATTGCCTAACATATAGGTATGTAACTTAATAATCCATAGCGAGATTACATGAGGACAAGATTACGCAGATATAGGTAATACGAAAGTATCAAAGGAGCCTACTAAAGCGAAGACTGAAGGGTTATTAAATAACAGTAATAAAATTTAGGTACTCGTAGGTATGCAAAATATGAGGGAAATATTTTATCGACTCTTCTACTGACAGCTGTTGGCCAACCGCCCGCCGTTCCTACCGACTTCCACATTCATTATAGTTTTACATAACAATATCGCATATCCAATTAAAGACAGACATATTACAAATTGGCACTTTTGGCTATCGACCAGTTGTTGACAAATGCACCTTTAGGGTCCCTTGTCGAATTCTGAAATTTTCGCCGTTATATAGATCGAATGACAAGAGTATTAAGAGATATAAATAATGGAGAAAGTACGTAAATATGTCTGTAGGTAACTGTCGAAATATGTAGAGAACGTAGCTACATTTAGTTAGATCTATAATATGATTTGTAAATAAAATCAGAAAATAGATTTGAGAGCGAAGGTGTGCAAAATTATATACGAGTATCAGGTCTATTTCAATCTGGCTAGATTTATAATTATCGTCATATTTCAACCGATTTACACAAAACCTAAACATAAAAAATATATACCAAAACCTTCTTCCTATTTTTTAATGAAAACCGCATGAAAATCTGTTAAGTACTTTTTGAGTTGATCGCGCACAGACAGCAGAAAGACGCGTAGGTGAACTTTATTTATACAAGCTATTAGCTCGTGAGTGCGTTTCGTTCTTGACAGGCTTTTTATTTAATAATGAAGTAGTCTATCTACTGCATAATATCTTGACGTATCGCGACATATCGCGCCGCTGTTTAAGCCATCGCAACTCATAAATGGATACCGTGGCTCTTTATATGACAAATTTACATATACTTACACTTATTTATAACTTCTGAAAGGAGCATTATTTGCGTATTCATACCGTATATTTTGATAAGAAACGATAATAAAGATATTGAGTGGATTTTGATGAGTTATTTCATCGGTTTGATTAGTCGCCTCGTTGGTCTGGTGGTCCTGTCTGTTGCGCCAGGGGTCGTGGGTTCGAATCCCACTCAGGACAAACATTCGTGTGACGAACACTTGTATTTGTTCTGTGTCTGGATGTTAATATTATCATTTTAAGTATGTATTTAAAAATATCTATGTATGTATATCAGTCTCTGACACCCGTATTACAGGCTCGAGCTTACTTTGGGGTCAGATGGCTGTGTGTGAGAATATCCAAGATATTTATTTATTTACTAGTGGACGCCCGCAGCTACGCTCGCGTAGAATTAGACCCATTAACGACGTCTGCCCGCGTTCGGGTTGCCCACTTGACTTCAAAAACGGCAGTTTCATACTAACTTTGCACCCCCGTTTTACCCCCCTAGGGAGTGAATTTTCAAAAATCCTTTCTTAGTGCTCCCCTACGTTATAAAAGGAACCCCTGTGCAAAATTTCAAGTTTCTAACCCTTATAGTTTAGGCCCTGCGTTGATATGTCAGTCAGTCAGTCAGTCAGTCAGCTTCTCCTTTTATATCAGTTGTGGCACGGGTCTGCAGGACTGTACGTGGCTTGGAGCCAGCGAGTCTGTTACGCGCGCGTGACGCAGGCTATCCGGCGGCGGCGGAAGGCGGTCAATTTGTCGAATTAAGCGCGTTTGCGCACAGATTCACTCGTGAGTGGATTGCGAAGGATGTCAATGATTTCGCGCTTTGTTCCTGGGAACTGGTGTAGGATACCGCGCAGAGGGAATCTAGGAGGGAATAGCAGATGGAAATGTTGAGTGAGATTTATCACCAATATTAGTTATGATATCTATCTATATACATAAATAAAAATGAATGTTAGTTAGCCCATAAGTCAAGAATGACTGGACCAATTCGGCTGATTTATTTTTTATGTTCCTTTAGTTCCACGGAAGGTTTTAATACAAAAAAAATTTGCTAATTTATTTCCTCTAGAGCGGAACAAAGTCCCAAGTAATTCCACGCGAGCGAAGCTGCGGGCGTCCACTAATATAGAAATATATGTCAAGTGAAAACAATCGTTATGTCTTTTCGAAGACCTTCGGGTGGCTTGATAACATTCGACACTGGATTGGCAACTAACTAATCCCTCCACCAATCCGCATTAGAGCAGCGTGGTGGAGCACCCCACTTCCCGCAGATTGAGAAGAAGACCCGTGCCCAGCAGTGGGACGCTATGGGTTGCAGCTTATGTAGATCAGACTATCATGCACTCAGTAATTCAGAAGGCGGAAGCCTTCTGAAAATAACTCAAAACATTTGAACAAAGAGCCGTCAATCAAGCAAACGTTGCAACCATTATATTTGGAATTTGCGTGCAAACGAATACATGTGAAATGATTCAGTTAATGCTCATTGTACCCTTAAGCTCAATGGCTGAGTCACTGCATCAGCGAGGACGCGTTAACTACTAAATCGAACGATAAAAATAACAATTTCGATCACAAAGACACGCAGCGCTGGGAAGCGTAGTATCCGCAAGCGTATCTGTGTGGTATAATTGACTGTATATCTACCAATGGTGATGCTGGTTCATTGTTCTATTCATACATAAAAATATTATTGGCTGTTTTAAACAAAAGTAAATTCTCGGAAAACAAAACTATAACCATATATAAATGGTCAATCCTTACGGTTCTTCCTGTTTCGGTTAGACCTTTATAATTTTAGAATACACGTCCGCACGTCCGCAGCTTCGCTCGCGTGGTATGGACATAACAATAGTTTCGTTCACACCTTACTAGGTGTGAACGATATTATATAGCCTATGTCGCTCAGTGAAAATGCTGCTTTCTAATGGTGAAAGAATTTTTGAAATCGGTCCAGTAGTTTTTGTGTGAAAACATTACAAACAAATGTTTCCTCTTTATAATATAAGTGTATAGATAATGATTACATGAGACGTTGGTTTTTTATATGGATGCAGCCCACTTTAGGGCACTTTCACACTGTTTGGGGCGTACCGATAATTATTTTTTAAATATTTTTTAGCCACCTGCAGCTGAAGACGGCCTAACGACTGTTATGGATATCCACCGAGACCGACGGCTTAACGTTTCATCAGAAGCCCGATCCAACTGCATGTCGAGAATCTGAATGTATTACGTGAAAAGAGATGGAAATGGTGGGCACATGTAATCTATCTATATATATAAAAGGAGAAGCTGACTGACTGACATATCAACGCAGGGCCTAAACTATAAGGGTTGGAAACTTGAAATTTTGCATAGGGGTTCCTTTTATAACGTAGGGGAGCACTAAGAAAGGATTTTTGAAAATTCATCCCCTAAGGGGGTAAAACGGGGGTGCAAATGTGTTCTTCTTCTTCGGGGGTGAAACTTTGCCGTTTTTGATGTTAATGAATGACTAATTCCACGCGAGCGAAGCTGCGGGCGTCCACTAGTATTGTATATAGAGAAGCGATCTGCCATCAAATTTGCTTGTAAAAACATCGACTTAACCGGATACATCT
Source organism: Carterocephalus palaemon (assembly GCA_944567765.1). Classification (NCBI taxonomy): domain Eukaryota; kingdom Metazoa; phylum Arthropoda; class Insecta; order Lepidoptera; family Hesperiidae; genus Carterocephalus; species Carterocephalus palaemon. The sequence goes on along the minus strand of OX155643.1, from coordinate 1,705,462 downwards.
TTTTACGTATTATTACAGGGATGGAGGCCCAAAAGGGCAATCCTTTCGAGGGTTGATATCAGCACGCATGAAGTTCAAGGGCGGAACTGACCTCGCCGCGGGTCCGGTCAACCTTCTGCCGGGTATTTTTGCGACCGTTTTATTCGGGGTCGTGGACCCAACAGTTTTCCTTCTATGACCTCTTTATGTTAACGCGAAAATGATGTTTGTGAGCTTTGACGCCCGAATACGTAAACTCGGAGAGTACCGGGACACATCAATTGAAGTTGAACTCTATTCGTTACGATTACGGTCGAACTTGGATTGATATTAGGCGATATAAAGCATGCCATTGATGTTGTGAGGTCTCGATGGTTGGTCGCCCTTAACATTTGAACGAAATCAAAAACAAAACATTGAATCTTATAATACCTTATTAACTTGTTACAGATAATAAATTCGTGTCAATTGATATTATGGATTTGGGGAAAAAGAAACTGAGTAACACTGAAACTGACCATACGCAAATCTACTTATTTCCACCGGTCTTCAACACTATTATTTTACAATACGTGTGTGCCCTCTGAAGCAATGAAGCGCACAAACATGGAAAAATTTAATTTACGCCATATTTATCATTTATCAAGGAATCGAAGCAGCAGGTAGCCAGTTAGCCATATAACCATACTAATATTATAAATGCGAAAGTAACTCTGTCTGTCTGTCTCGCTTTCACGCCAAAAATACTGAACCGATTTAAATGTAATTTGGTACACAGATAGTCTAGAGCCTGAGAAAGGACAGAAGCTACTTTTTAATTGGAAAAAGTGTTGTAAAGGGTTGAAAAGGGGGATGAATCGTTTGTATGATATTATTATCATTTTCAGAAGTAGAAGCATAAAATTTATATTTTAGGCTTTATATCTAATAAATATGGCATTCAAAGTTTTTAAAAATTTTAACCTTAAGGGTGTAAAATAAACATAGGGGACAACACATTTATGGATTCATTACAAATTTGTGGAGCTAAAGTTAATGCGTTAAGAACAATCTATAGTCATGTCTAATTCCACGCGAGCGAAGCTGCGGGCGTCCATTAGTAATAGTTATATTATAGTTGTAAGCACTTGTAAGATAAGGTTATCTTATCGGCTACTTATTGGCTCCCTAAAATGAAATTCAGAGCTGTACAATACAAGGGTCTGCGTTTCAATGCTTGATTATTGTGATAATTTTAGTGATGAATCTACTGTAGGTAATTTATTACCAAGTTTTAACTTATTATATACGATTTGAAAACAATGGTTAAGCTCTGTCGAAGACCTTCGGGTGGCTTGAGAACATTCGACACTGGGTTGGCCACTAACCCCTCTACCAATCCGCATTGGAGCAGCGTGGTGGAGTACTCGTATGCTCTAGATTTCCCGCAGATTTGTCTGTGGAGGAGACCCGTGCCCATTAGTGGGACGTCTATGGGTTGCAGCTTAACTTATTTTTTAAATAAATAATGTTTATATCTTAATTCAAGTTCATAGTTGAAGTTACCGGCTCACTCACGTGTGATTTAAGTCGAAAATAGTCCGACTAGTTTCGATCTATTACGATGATCATCTTCAGGAGTGAACGGAAAAGGAGTGAGTACACTGTGCTGCGTTTAATTAAAGTTTATTATTTTAATGTCCTTATACTATGATGTAGTCCAGTAAGTATGAACATTCAATACATGTTATGTTTACTATGTAGGGATCAATCAACTCCCCCATCCGTCTAGACAAAATAAAGTCACGTCGGGTGAAAACTCCATTTTCGACCCCTCTGGGTCAGTGTTGTCAGGGTCGCTACACCAGCGCCACACGCGGTGGAAATTGATACGTCCCTATGTGGCTTAGTTATGAAGCGATAATTTTCTTTCCAGAGAGGTCCTGTTCTTTCAGTATCTTTGTGCTGAATAAGCGTTTGAGGTTTGATATGACAAAGATTTACATAATTAATTATTAAATTAGATTAGAATAGATTAGATTTACATATTATTTTATTTGTTAATGGAAGTCTCTGATTAATTTTTTTGTAATATTCAGACAGACAGACAGACAAGTTCCTTTATTGTACACCAAAAGGATAAAGATATAACATACAACAAGTACATACAAAAATCCATACTAATATTATAAATGCGAAAGTAACTCTGTCTGTCTGTCTGTGTCGTTTTCACGCCAAAACTACTGAACCGATTTAAATGAAATTTGGTACACAGATAGTCTAGAGCCTGAGGAAGGACATAGGCTACTTTTTAATCTATTATTATTTCTAATTCCACGCGAGCGAAGCTGCGGGCGTCCACTAGTAATAAATATTAGAGTAGTAGACAAATGGCAATTAGGAACACCAAATTGTACCTACTTTACTTTTTTTTACTTACTTTTTTCACATTATTTGTTCCCTTTTGTATTTATTGTTATACCTTATTTAATTTTATTTACTGGCTTCCCTAATCGACCAAACTAACTCGGGCCACACTGAAAATCAGCTCCATGATTTCATGAAAAAAATGCTGAATCTGGCCCTATTTTTGCTATTTTGCTATTTATCTTTTTATTTTATTTCTGTTAACATTTCTTTGTTCAAAGCAAAATAAATGTATCGTATTCTGATATTATTAATTACTACATAACTCTCAGACTAGCGCAATATCTTGTAGAAAAAATGAAAATAAAAAATGTGTAATATTATATTTATTATATATCTTTTTATTTAATTTCAGCGTCGATTTAACAGAATCAGAGTAGTCTCGGGGTAAATGCTCCTTTCAGCACAGTGAAGCCATATAAATACGAGTACTGCGAATAACAATTTGCCCTTCAATATCTGGTAGTCGTAATTCTCTTATCTCAAATTATGCATAAGAAACCATTACTGCAAGGGTTTCTTCCGTGACAATAGAGTTTACTGTAGGTAAACAGTGAAGTAACATTTTAGTACCTACTAAAACCCTTTCTTTGTACCACTGTTGAACTGGAGCCTTCACTAGGTATTGGTTAAGTTTGGCTAAGTGTGGATTGGCAGACTTCACATGCCTTCGAGAACGTAATAGACAACTCTCAGGCATGCAGGATTCCTCACGATATTTTCCTTTACCGTACAGCAAGTGACATTTAATTTCTTATATCACACATAACTTAAAGTCATCGGTGCGTGTTGCATGGATTTGAACCCACACCCCCTCGACTCTCGAGTGAAAGGCGAGTTCGATCGACTGTCACCATTCAACATTACCATGCTGGTATCTTTAGCAAGAAAACCAATAAGATCAGTTAGTATAATTATTGCAGTAACTTTAACTTTAACAAGTAACCTTAAGTTAAAGGTAAAGTGAACAAAAGGGATAGATCGGTGTTCAACATATTTAACCCGGGGTTTAACTATTGAAGTTTAGCTGAAATTCAAACCAATAGATCGGTCTAAGTCCGGACTTTAACTAAACTTGTGATAAAAATTAGGTTAATACGGAGTACATGCGTGGAAAAGCTGACCCGGATGTCGATCCTCACCTCCGGGATTACCCGGTCCCGGGCGGGCAGTAATCCCGGAACGATGGCTCGTCTGCCCGGGACTGTACGATGTGTGAGGCTTTGCACGCTTGTATCCTGTTGAGCCTCTGTCTAGGGAGCCGATTACGTAACTCGATTCAATTTGAATTTTATTCTTTAAATTTTAAATTAAAATTAAAAAAAGAAAAACTTTTTATAATTTTTTTTTTTTAATTTTTTTTCGTGCATTGTCATCGGAACCAAATATGTGTGCCAAATTTCTGCTCGATAGCTTCAGTGGAAGTGGGTGAAATATTGATCGCAAAATTCCAGGACATACATACATACATACGAGTGAAGTTAAATAAAAGCTTTTAAAAACTTCAGTTTCCATTTGAACCGTCTCAAATATATACCTTAAAAAACTGACTCATAAAACTCTAGAAACGAGCCGATGATCTTCAAATGGATGAACAGATTCTGGAATATAGCTAAGAGTAATATCGGTTAGGTGATCTTTAAAAAAAAAAGATTGGTCCATTCCTTTAAGAGCCTCAATAAACACAACCACATACTCAGAGATATACATCGCTGCGACCCATAGACGTCCCACTGCTGGGCACGGGTCTCCCCCACAGACACATCTGCAGGAAGTCTAGAGCATACTCCACCATGCTGCTCCAATGCGGATTGGAGGTGGGGTTATAGTGGCCAACCCAGTGTCGTCTTCTTAAGCCACCAGAAGGTCTTCGACAAGGCTTAAAGACTGTTTCCAGCATTGAAAACAACCGGGACCGACGGCTTTACGTGCCCTCCGAAGCAGGGTAGCGTCCGTAAAATTTTGCCACTAGCGGTCTCTTAACTCTTTCGATCACATTGAATCGACACGAGCCTATGGGATGGATTGGGCTATGGACGCTACATATAAATACAACGCTCAAACTGTGACCTTTACGGGGTTTAAAAACCAATTTTTTCAATGAAAATTTCGAAACGGTCGGGAACAGAACCCGAGACAGAATGAGAACAGTTCTCAATGTTCTTAAATACTAGTAGCTCTTCACTGGTTTTGGCTAAAAACCCTACTATTGAATATTCATTATGAACATCCTCACTCGTTATTAACTGTTTGCGAGTATCCTTTGGTTGTTCTGCGAAATTCTATGTTTAATAAAATAAGTCTAGACTTGGCATCCAAGGCAAGGTCAATGCCCGGACCAGAAGTGACTCACTAGACACCAACTTGTCACTGGTACAACTGATGTGTATAAACATGATTTGGTACTATAGTTAGAAGACTGAAGACTGTTCGTTAGTTAGTGGAAATTCAAAGAATAAATATAAATGCAAATTTTCCCTTTCATCATAACAACCTTTTTTTTTGTCCCACTGTTGGGCACGGGTCTCCTCTCAGAATGGGAGGGTTAGGCCGTAGTCCACCACGCTGGCCAAGTGCCGATTGGCAGACTTTAAATACCTTCGAGAACATTATGAACTATCAGGCATGCAGGATTCCTCCGATGTGTCCTTCACCGTTATATCTATATTTACCCCTTTGAATTAATATATGTAGTAATAATTTATACGAATTAAATGACATTTTCGTTAAGATAGATAAGGGGCCATCCATAAATTACGTCACACGTTAAGGGTGAGGGAGGGGGTCGACGAAGTGTGACATTGTGTGACAAGGGGGTGGGAGGGGTCCTCAATTTCGTGACGTCACATTTCAAAATTTATTATAACCTAAGTATTAAAACACAAACTATATATACTATGGGTTCAAAGTCCATGGACTCAAGATTATTAAGTTTGTCTCAGAATTCTTTAATTAATACATTTCTATTAATATTTTTGGTTGTGTTAATTTCTTTAATTCATATAATTTTTAATTAATTTAATATATTAATCGTTTTTTGTTTTGTTAATAGTTTGATTTGATGTTAATTTTATTAAAAAAATATTTAAATGGACATAAAACTGATTTCGTAACTGCGGTTTTCATTCAATAATTTGTAAATGTAAATTTGCAAAATATGTGCCGTCACATTAGGGAGGGGGGAGTCTCACAAAATGTGACCAGCTGTAACAAGGACGGGGGGAGGGGCAAAAAATCATGAAATTCGTGTGACGTAATTTATGGAGGACCCCTAAAACAATGAAGACATTTTTAGTAGGTCCTATTTTATAAAATGTAAGCACCGGTACATATTTTAAGACTGACTAACTTCATTGAATTCAGCATTAAATTGATAAATCAAGGTCAGAAAACACCACTATTCCATATACTTATATGAAAAATTTCCAGCGAATTCCAATATAGTTCCATAAAATACCAATCGTCTAAGACGTTAATATGAGTTGAAAGCCCGAGAATGCAATATCGTAACTCGGACCGGACTCTCCTATTAAATTGCTGTGTAGACATTGTTGACGACTACTTCAGCATATTAATAATGTTTGTTTATAGTTCGTTAACTTTTTCATGAGCTGCTTTTAATTGCCTAATCGTTAAACTATACTCTGTATGGAGGATAGCATTCATATACAAACACCGGGGATCATCCGTCAATGTACGAACCTTGTGCAAATTTTGTCGAGTAATAATTGTTTTTACACTTTAATTAGGTATCCGACAAATTATACATATAGAGATAGTTAGAGTAAAAATAGAATTCGGTATACGGAAAGAGCAATTGTGTTTCGGCTAGAGAAGTGTGGTTTCTGGATACACTTTAGAACCCTATTCTCAATGGTAATTCTCATTGCAAGTCGCAATACTAACAATTACTTACTGGACTAACGCTAACGCCGATAACTGTTCTGCCTAACAGGTTAAAATTCCACTTTGGTATGCTAATATAAACAATAAATATTCTCTTCTATACATTGAAAACACTGTACAGAGCAAAAGGATTCCAAAAGAATTCATTCTCGCCCATTTCCCGGCGGCGGCACCATAAAACCCGGTAAATGTATCGAAAAATTTGCGAAGCGGCGTGATAACAGTCCCGTGACCTCTTCAGCGAGGCTCCGAGCGTCCCTGCGGGTTTATGAATATCCCGGACAGATCCCGTCCCTTCCGAGGGGCCGTCTGGAGAGCGTCTGCCGTACGTTATCGAGATTAATGTCGCTTGCTTACGAGTATCTGTGGTTACAAGGTCACCGGTGCACTCGTGCTGTCGACAACGCATTTTTTAATTTACACGTGGAATAGGCATGATGACAGTATTGAAAAAATAAAGAATAAATGGTTTTAGCGGAACAAGTATGTTGAATAATTCCTAAAAAATGGTCAAGTTTTAATAAAAACATTGAGATTAATAAGATTTTCATTAAAATAAAATAGTATAAAATACAGCAATCGGCCATGTTGACTGAAACGCCTGGAAACGCCAATCAGAGCGGATGACGTCATGATTATGTAAAAATTCACCCATTTCCCATCATTATTTTTATGCCATCATTATTTATGCCATCATTATTTTACGGCAATAGAAATGATGGCTGGAGAGATAGACTAGCTCTATTACATATGCCATCATTATTTTATGGCAATAGAAATGATGGCTGGAGAGATAGACTAGCTCTATCACGTATGCCATCATTATTTTATGGCAATAGAAATGATGGCTGGAGAGATAGACTAGCTCTATTACATATGCCATCATTATTTTATGGCAATAGAAATGATGGCTGGAGAGATAGACTAGCTCTATTACATATGCCATCATTATTTTATGGCAATAGAAATGATGGCTGGAGAGATAGACTAGCTCTATCACATATGCCATCATTATTTTATGGCAATAGAAATGATGGCTGGAGAGATAGACTAGCTCTATCACATATGCCATCATTATTTTATAGCAATATCGGCTTCCTGTTGGCAGGGTCCAACAGCCAGAAGATTTAACGTTCCTATAAAATACCCAAGTACCTCAGATATTTATTAGGTAGGTAGGAAGGCAGGTCTCGTAAATAATATCAAAATACAGTGTAAACTCTTTATAACGAATTTCAAGGGACCGAGCATTTTCTTTCGTTATAAAGAGTTTTCGTTATAGGGAGAGAAGAGAAAAAGTATACCAAATGTAACTAATTACAATTATTTCTAATTTTATTACTATCAATACAATAGATAAATTATTGTAAACACTTATATTCTGTTAACTTTGCCTGACGTGTTGGTTTACGACTGCTAATACACGATAGGTAACGATGGTGCGTTTAATAATTGAGACCAAATTTCCTACAGCCAATGTAATCTATGAATAGCACACGTGTTAAGGCAATTAACAATAACAAAAGCTAGATAGCTGTTTTTGACCTCAGGTATCTTTCTTAGAAATTGCGGCACCTCAAAAGATTAGTTTTGTTTTGTTTTAATATTATTATGTAGTTGATGTCTAAATATGAAGATATTTATTCGTAATAGAGAATGGCTGATGCGTTATAGAGAGTGAATTAATGTATGGGTTTTATGGTAAACCAACCAAATTGAACTAATTTCTACGTTATAGAGAGTTTATCGTTATAACGAACGACGTTATAAAGAGTTTACACTGTAATTAGATTTTCGGTGTCATTACAACCGTTTGAAATCAATTCAGCGTTTGACGCGAGTCAATGAACTCTAAGCGCCGGTTTCATCCAGAAACATGGAAAATGTAGCCATGTTTCTGTAAAACGACGCCAAAGTAAGCTGTTTAGGTACGTTATTTAGGTTATTAACTCGTCGGAAGGCCCTCGAACCAAAAACAATGGATCTGGCATAACATACCTAGGTGGAAATAGAGGAGGAAGGGCGGGCACTTTCACCCTCCGCCAAGGTCACACGGGCAGACGCGCTAGTGTGCGTGTGGCCGATTCGGGCGCGAATGTTCGGTGTTCGCTGCGCGGCGAGTGTGTGGATAGGTGTTAATGCGTGCTTTGCTAATTAGTGTTTATTACTTCCACGATTCATAGGAAATTATACAGCAATTTTTTTTTTAAAGTTTTTACAACTTTTTTTTTTCGTGCATTGTCATCGGAACCAAATGTGTGTGCCGAATTTCAGCTCGATAGCTTCAGTGGAGGTGGGTGAAATATTGATTGCGAAATTCCAGGACATACATACAGTTTATGAGGTTCCGGCAGCGGAATGGTAGTGCATGCTTTTTTATATCAAAAATATTTTTTATTTATTATTAAAAGCTTTTATCTAACTTCACTCGTATGTATGTATGCATGTATGTATGTATGTAACATACATACATACTACATAATATTTTTGATATAAAAAAGCATGCACTACCATTCCGCTGCCGGAACCTCATAAACTGTGACTAATAAGCATAGATTTAATACTAGAAGAGTCATTAATTTATCTAGCATCACCTAAAACATGACAGTGTTAAGATAAATGATTTATTTAATTAATTATTTATACAAATACATTGTAATTATTACAAAAAAAAATTATAATGCGTTTACAATTTAATCAATACTAATATTATAAAGAGGAAATATTTTTCACCATTACAAAGCTGCATCTTCACTTTGTATCATAGGCTATATAATATTTCTACGGACGAGTTAGGCCTACCAACACAAAAACACAAACAACACACAAAAGACACATAAAAAACAAAACAATTTAACATCCATGACAAAAGTATACAAATATTTATCTGCGAAATAAATATTTTCGAACCCGCGGATCGTCAAGACTCACCACCGCGCTACGAAGTCGTCTAACAAGAACTAGAATTACAGTTATTTTCTAAGTTTATTTGTATGTAAATTCAATATAAGAGGTCGACAGATAAGTACTTTCCAGAAGAATATATTATTATGAAATCCAATAAAATACCAATTTAGGCGAGAAATTACGAAAATCGCTCGCGTAATCTGAGTAAGGGCTTTCACAGCACGTATTTTATCCTTTAAGTTGGCAATGTTGGCAAGTTATGGAATTGAATTTGTCACTCGCAATTACTATAGTAGTAAAACGATGGCATTCTTTTATTAATTTTACGAAATTCAGATATATTGACATATTTTTACATACATATTTGGAAAATAATCGTCTTCAAAAATTGGGTCGTCATCTCACATTATAGCAAAGCGAATAAGTAAGTCTAAATTCGTTTCTCTAGAATTTAGGATTATTCATTTCTTCTAGAGTTTATATTAAAAAAGCATTTAATCGATTTTCTACATCTTCATACTTATAGGATCTTACTCTTTGTTTTCTGTTAGTAATTTGTGAAATAATACTTTGCGCCTTGCGCTGAACGAAATAGCGGGAAAGCAATTATGAAATCTCGTCATTTGGTGAAGCTTTTAATGTTTTTAAATCAACCTTTCCTTGTACTCGATATAAATTTAGCATCATTAATATTGGACGTCTATGGGTCGCAGCGAATAGTTTTGTTCACTCTACTGAAATATACAACAACAAAAAAAACTAAAACTAAGTATAAGAAGCCGGGCGTTAAACCTAAAACACTCGATTATAGACTAGACGCGCTCGCAATTTGTCGAGTCGGCGTAATTTGGGCGGGAAATTGATTTTTTATGCCATTAAAGGCGGGCGAGGGTGGTGGGGTCACGAAACTTATCGGATTTTCGCGCCTCGAGCACTGCTCTCCGACGCAATCCGAACGAAGGTTAACTGCTTTATTTCACTATCATTCAAATAATTACATAAGCCTACATGTATGAAGGGTATACTAGGTTATACTGTTCTTTTAGTCCAATCACCGCCATATTATCTAAGTTTATCTATACCTTACGTGCCACTCACTCAGTCTTCGTATTCGTATTTCAGAATTGTCTAACGTAGTAATCATTTCATTGTTTAAACTCATACATGCGACGTAAAGGCGACATAATCAGGTCAGTCTTACTTTCTTACATAACAAGAACTACTCATTAAAATATAAATTGTAATTCTTTTGCTTCTTCATACAAATTTCTCAAATACAGTTCCAAATTCCCTTCGAAATTTGGCGACCACGTAGTGCTCAAACTCAGCAATAAATGTTACTGGAATAGGATAGGATTAGATTTACTTATTCCTATCCTATACCAGTAATATGGTTTTGTTGGTTTGAGGACTACGTGGTCGCCAAACGAAGGGACTTTTGGACTATTGGACATTGACCTAATGTTTTAATAAGTCAATGTTTAATTAGCATTATAAACATAGTAATGCTTATTACAACCCATTAGCTAATTTTTACTAGCTGAACATAAAAGGGCCGAATGTTTTTGGGTTCAGTACCTATATAATAAGCAACACGTTTGAATCTAAACAATATAAAATACCAAATTCTATGGCATATTCCAGTAGGTGTATTCCTCTCATTTGTCCGATAACTTTAATTGTTCTACGCAGTGTCTACGGCGTACGATCGAACACGGAAGCCTCCTACGTAGGTATACTGCAACGCTTACGAATTCGACGCTCCACACTAACACAAGTTCATCAAAACAAACGCACACTACATCAAGTCGTCTGCCGAATTACACTCACACATCGACAGTTGCATGGAGAGGTGGTACACGGTGAACCTGACGCGGTGCGATAGTGTGTGTGACTGAGAGGGAGAGTGTGACGAAATTTCACTTTCCGTTTTGGCAACGTCGCGCGCCGACCCCCCGTTCGTCGACATTTGAAATGGGGTGGGTGTTCGGCTAGTTCGCTCTGAAACCGACATTTTTATTGCCGCCAACGTGATTTCTAAATATCACTCGTAGAAAACAAGTATCTTTCTTAAATATATTATACACAAAGTATTAAAACAACCAACGATTCTGTCTGTTAAAACTTTTTCACAGAGGCGTACAAAGCTAGCTTACTTCTTCAAGGATCCAATACGAATACGATGCTTTGAATCTATTGATTTTGTATTCCGAGCAAAGGTCAAACACGGCATGCGAATCAAAAGATAAGAGATTGATTGAAAAAGAAAAGTTGTAGTAAACTAACGGTACAATGTGTGGAACACACATTTCAAATACGAACCCACTTCAAAGCTCAGACGATTCTCGGAAGTGTCATCCTTGTATGTGTGAAAGGGACACTCGATAGAGGCGTCTCCCTTTCACGACTATTGACTCGAAAGGGACGCGAGTGGAATACTTTTCGTGCATTTTACAGTTTTATAAATTCTGTTCGCGATTGTCAAAATTGAAAGTAATGTTTTCCGTTTTAGTGGAATTATAAAATTAAATTTATGACTTACTATTACTATTAAGCAAAAGGCTCTATAGTTGCTTTATCATTCACAATATTTAAAAAAGGTTTCATTTGTTAAATTACTGCTACGAAACTTCAGTTTATAAAGTGCTTCAGTGAATTCTTATTTTTAATGACAAGAATATGAGCATTTTTTAAGTTAGGTAGTTGTAGTGACTCTATAGAAGTGTAAATGGTTATCCCTGCAAGATTGGTCTCTACACATACGCAATTACAGCTTTGCGTATAACCCATTCACAGGTAAATAATGTTTTGATTTTGGATGTCAAATTCAAGAATGCTTTATCCAAATTTATTTCTACATTTCTCTAATCGTTAAAAAATCAAATTAATTTTCTTATTCTGCTACGTCTGCGAACCGTGAAGGTTATGTAGCTACTCCTGCTTACGTATATGCATGTTATTCTCGACCCGTCTCCAGATATTCCTAACGCGAATGCCATAATACGTCAACTTGCTTACCAGACTTTTAAGTTGAGTGAACGAGTTTATTCGTTCTAGATTTTAACAATTCTGATCGTTTCCGGCTAAAACATATTATATCTTTATGACCATAGACTGGTTAACGAGTAGAAGTGACGAGTAGGCGTGGCGTGCGTTCCACTACTCGTAAACTCCCAGTTTCAACACAGTAGGTAGGTAGTATATTACTATGTGCTAGTGACCATTGCGTGTTGATAATGTTGATATACTTCTACATATAAAAGATAAGTTTAAACATACATTTTAATACCTATTAGTGTATACTCTGCTACCTACTAGACAATTAATAGAACATTGTCCCTAATGTCTTCTCAGTGACATGATAAAAGGGACATGCTGCATTTGTAAAGATTGGTCGTAAACTATAGGATCAAATCAGACAAACTTCTAGAAGTGAAGTACGATCATTATAATTCGAATCACTTAAAATTGAAGCAATTAAGAGTACTGAGTACCTATGTACTCATATATACATATCTGAATATGAATAAATAAGGGAGTATACAATAAAATAAGAGTTCACGCTCACGAGAAATATTATAAATTCCAGTTAGAAACTACTAACATTGCTCAAGGCACTACAAGTAGGATTAGGTACGTTAGGGATGCCAATTCTAAACCTACGTTAGCAATATTCGGTATCTACGTCTGAATTTTTTGTAGCTTTCGGGACCTTGACGTTATCTTAATGGATTCACCATAACAATGAGTTTCGAATATTAGGTGATGGTGGCCAATTTATTCAACCACGATTCATTGTTTTATGTATCGAGGCCGATGTGTTGCCGACTTTACATGTGGCGCTTTAACGTGGTGTGTGTCTTACGTGCTGTTTTATTAAATTAAATATAGTCTATCAATCACTATAACTTTTACTATTACGACGCTCAATACCCGAGTCCTGTTACCATAATATTTTTTACTAGTGGACGCCCCGTAGCTTCGCTCGCATGGAATTAGACATAACAATAGTTTCGTTTACACCTAGTAATATTATATAGCCTATGTCACTCAGTGAAGATGCAGCTTTCTAATGGTGAAAGAATTTTTGAAATCGGTCCAGTAGGTTTTGTGTGAAAACATTACAAATGTTTCCTCTTTATAATATTATTATATTAGTATAGAAGTATAGATATAGAAGTATAGATAATTTATTTCTTGGTGTCAACTCTAAAATTTATATTCATACAAATAGGGGCAGCATTCTTTTCCGTTCTTTGTTGTTATCCTAGAAGGATTGGCTGAAGTTTGGCTGGTAGAGAATATTTTTAGCCTCAAGTATGCATTTGCTGTATATGTACGAGTATGTAGGTGCAATGTTTAAACAATTGCTTGAATAGCAGAATGCGTTGTACTAAAAATGTGTCCAAGAAAACAGCGTTCAAGTGACTGATAAAAAGATACAAAAACAGTTCTTATTCCTGCCAGTACAAAGTTGTATAGGCACTTCGGCGGTAAGTGCAAATTGAATCAATTGGTCGCGCAGGCTGCGCAGGAGTCGAGTTACGCCGGACGTTGCTGCTTGCCGGAAGTGGCGGCCGGACGCGCGCCATCTTGGATCGCGGATGCCTTTTGTTCAAAGCCTGTTTGCTAAGGACAAGGAAATTCCTCCTTTTCAGCCGAGTATAAGAATAAATTTAAATTAACTGCTCATTGCTTGTTCCTTCGCTGACTAAAATTGAGTTAATTAATTAGATGAAATTTAGCGTTTCTTTTAGGTACAACGTTTGCTGAAATTTTATGAGAAATTCAGATCTTTTACTACACCCCGTATTTAGTTTGTCAGGGACAGTATAATATGGTCTAGTAACACTCGAAGTCTGTCTATTGTTCTGCCTTTTCAGTTTATTAATTGATGCTTAAACGGTTGGAAGAAACCGTGAGGAATTGTATGCCAGAGATCTTCATAATATTCTCACAGAAATGTATTAGTTGGTAAGTAACAAAAGTGATTCAGTGTATTCTTCTAACAGTCTTCATCATTCAAATAGGAAACCAATGCTTAACTATTGGCACTGTATCGGTGATAGATCTAATTCTTGATGATGATGGTGTTTGTCAAGTACTAATACTTTAGAAGCACAATATTGAGTATCCTACAATAAATTACTAAACTATCGCATTTAGGAAGCATCTGCACTATTGTCAGGTCCAATGAATTTTAAACTTTACGTAACGGTGACAAGACGCATATCAATTCAGGACTTTTAATCGTAGTCTTGTTGACATTTTATAGTTTAGATAAGTGAATAGATGTTGGATGAAAGAATTAAAACCCGAAAGAAAGGAATGCAAGACAGCTTAGCCAGGTAGGACCTTTTGTGTGTCGTTGCGCAAGAAAGCTGCGATTCGCGATGGGAACAGTACAATAGCTGATAAATCGCGCGTAATTCACTATGGGAAGCCTGCAGCTGTTGATGACGCGGTTTGGCTATCTATCATGGTACGAACTATTTGAGATATGCAGTGAAGACTGAGGTTATTAAGTTCACGTCCTAGATTCAGATTTAGAGATTTTAGACAGGAAATTCTATTTAAGGCGAGGATCGCGGATAAAGTGCTATTTCGCCTTATGTGACTTAAAAAAAGACGTATTTTTTAAATGATAGGATAAATAATAAATTGTATTTTAAATTAAGATTTTTCAGTATTATTAGTCTTTAGTTTGAATACGAATAATTAAAACACTGTAAAATCTGTTACCTAGTTCATTCGGATTAATTTGTTTGATTTTTTTAATCATTACTTTTAGATGAGGTTTTGGTTTTATAAACATGTCAACGGTAAAAAAATACGTAATAACGAGTACCTAACAAAATATGTTTTATGTATTACGTAGAATACTGGTAATAAGTTGTATGTTGCAACATTCACTGGCACTTGTTATAAAGTAGGACCTTATCGTCCCTTAGTTTTCTTGGTTAAATTAAATTTGAATACCAACTTCTCTTATTGTACTTGCGTTCGGCAGGCGGTTAGTAACTGCATGTTCGCGTCCAAATTTCCCCGTCGTTTTCCTCCCGCCCCCCATGACTCATCCAACCTTTGCCAAGCTGTAACTACTTATAGTCGACGTGTCCCTTCCTCCGCGCTGTCTTCCATTTTCATTTTAGTGAGATGACTGAATAAATGAGTGGACCGAAAGGGCAGTTGACTATGCACTTAGCGAGGTCATTACGAGACGTGAATAGAGTTTTTGAGAGCTATGTTTGTCAATTATTGTAACGCTACAAGCAACCGTTGCTATCGTTAAGATGACTTTTGTACTGATGCGCCATATTTCAAATCGAGGTACGTTATGCAATGATAATTGTATGTAGATTTTACAAGAAAATAATATGTTTTCTCTGTATGTTGTACCTCGTTACAAAGTAATCGTACGAATTAAAGGTAGGAGCAGTTTAAATCTAAATCAGTGATGAGATTTTCGTTGCTTTTTGTGTAACCTGACTTTAAAATTTTTGTCTGGTTTTAATCTGTCTTCCCATTAAAAAAAAAAAAAAACAAATAATAAAAAACTAAATGACGTTTTAGTTGGAAACATCTATTTTACCTTGTGGTTGTTCGCCATTCTGCAAGACTGTTGGTTCTGAAATGGACTGAGACACATACCTAGAACAAGAAAGAAAAACTATTAGCATGATAGTAAATAATTAATCTGAAGAACAACATTTTTAATATTCTAAATTTAAATATCGGAAAATACGAGAGTTCATTTAGTGTAAGAACGGAAGTTTCTTTTGCAAATCAATAGTTAGCGTAGGTACTGAGAAATGTCAAGCGTATTTGAAATATTACTCATCATATTTTTCTGAACTTTCGCTTTAGCTAATGTCATGGCTACTAGACCTATGGTAGATCTATAGATCCAAGGCTAAGGTCCCCATCACAAATATAGACCCTTCTATGACTAATCTCAAATCAAGCGTCCTTGTACTCGTAGAAAATTTAAGGTTAGTTAAACCAAAGTACAGTCGAGCTATTAAAGGAACTCCTTACTGGATCTATCAAAGGAATTGACTATGTTGCCTCACTGTATTGGTGGAAGAGTAGATCGCCAACCCGAGAAAGAAACCTCTAATCCGTGGTAATGGGTTTTTAAATCCAGAAATTTCCAGAATTAGTTTTTCGCCTTCTAAAATCTGTACAAACAGTGAACAGCCTCAGGCATATAGTTTTTAGCGCGTTTATCGGCCAAATGGAACAATGCGATAAATCCATCGCGCGAGCAGCTGACGAGGCATATGCCGGCTTCCTGCGACCCAGCTGCGCGCGCGCCGCCCGCGATGACTGACGTTGAAAGGTCAGCGAATCTATCTTCCCTAAACTTGATTTTTTGTAGAAAGCACATTTGAATAAACATACTTTTGGAACCAATTTCAATTTCATCGACTTAGTGACGAATAAATAGCCCAACTATTAAAATAGAAAATATTCTTAAGCGCCATTAAAACGGGCGAATTTTGATTAAACCACAATAAGTAAAAACACTAACTAGAGTCGCAGTTAATTCACCGTTTAAGGTTCTACTTGGATCAGCGTATACGCTGATCATACTAACCAAACAATACACACACAGACACACAGAAAGAAAGTGCATACTTACAAAAATAAATGTGAAACTGTATTTTCTATTTTCATTTATTTTTGTAATGCAGTTCATACCAAATTAATTTTCTTTCTTCTTTATTTCTAATAAATGTGTCTTAAAAAGAAAATATTCTCTGAAAGCTCAATAAAATCCACATCTTACTAGGCGTGTTAATGCTGAATAATAGTCATTCTAATTGCTATAAGTATTATCTGTAACTCTTCCTACTTTCCAAGGGACGGGGAATCAGTGTAATTATCGTCGGGAAATATATTTTCCGACTGAGCTTTAGAGTGCTCGCCAACTAGTACTTGCAATCAACTGGATAGAAGAGCACCTATTTGTGAGTCTTCATCGTAGGCAACCACTCGCCAACAAGTGGATTGCCAGCCTATTTGATATACAAAATTACAGGACTTGATATTACTGTGCTTTTTCCACGTTATAAGATGTTTACACGTATTAATTTTTATAGATTTAAATGATTGATTCTAAGGGATTTGATGTGTGTGCTTGCCTTATCTAATATGTAGAAATTGGAAAACGGTTAGGCGACCGAATCTAGTTGTCTTTTTCCACGTACCAATACGTAAGCTTATCCATCACTTTCAAATCTTTATAAATAAGTTAATAAATAAATATTATTTTTCTGAAATCACCCAGCGTTGGAATCGAAATTAACTTAAAACCCGGGATTTAGCAGTAGTAGTGATGTGTTAACTTTATAATGACGATAAACCGGGTAATTCACAAATCTTGTAGTTCGTGTGTACGCTATATTACTAAGATAAACTTTCCTGTCTGTGCTTTTCTCTTTAACTTGTCAGTTGAATGAAATAATAACTATGTAGAACTGTTCAGATTTCGTTTATCAGCGTCCATCTATCTGATCCTGATGTGTCCATGCAAATTTAAAAATGTTGAATTCTTAATTATACTTCTCGTCACAACCTCTCCTCTCAGAATGTAATTATACTTATTCAGCAATAACTAATCATTCAATCTACACTTAAATGAATTGCAATAAATTCTCTTGTTCATTACACAAAATTAATTATACCATTGGTGATAGTGCGAAACCTGCCCTTTTTAACTTTGAGTGATTAATATTAATATTTATCTGTCTTAACGTCACTTCTGTTGATTAATTTATAGTACCCGTTTCATGAAAATTGACGTTCTTTATTTTATTTAACGATATAGAATGTAATAAGATAATTGGTTCATAGGATTTTTATTAAAATAAGATTGTTTTTACAAATATATACTAATAAAACAGTTTCACTAATTAATTTTACGAAAAGTTTTTTTTTCTAAACCGAGCCTATTATTCAAGCGACATAAGGTTTCAAAATTCTATGGTCGACATAGAACACTCGTCTACCTGGATACACCATAAAAAACAGGTCATCGAACTCGCTGCATCGAACAGCTGCTTCATTCAAATTCAAAATGGCGGACATTTATGTCAAAAATTAATAAATGCAAGCCTGTTTTGTATGATGAATTGAGTGAACGATTTAGTTCAACCGTTTATTTTGAATGCTTCAAATTTAGAAGAAAAGGCATCAAAGCTTGGATGTTTTAACGAGTATCCTACCGATATTTTCGACTGTGAAAGTATTGTTATCTTGGATAAAGTATCACAAATATACTGTAACATGTTTTATTAGTTATTTTCATTAGTGGGTACAATTAGAAGGCAAAATGCGCGATCGATTTCAAGTGAGTATGCACATTTGATAGCCCAATATTATTTTTATATAAGAATTCGTAATTAGATACATACTAAAACAGATTAGAAGGAACCTAAACTGGAAAAATGTACGAAATTTTTAAAATTCGTCGTTTCATAAATAAAGCGATTTATCATATAAAAACACGTTTAAAGCTACTATTACATATTGAAGTTTGGTTCGACAAAGTATCAACACGACTTCAATAAATTACCCTTGCTTATACATCTTATCAAGCAAAATCTCTTAATTATTTTTTACGAAGTGTGTCGCACATTACGTAATTAAGTACGGGTTAATTCATTACCACTGTATTAACATTCCTGGAACCCCCTTCAACACTGTTCCATAATAATATGATGTAGTGTTGGTGTCAGAATATGAACGTATGCTAATATGCATAATGCTTGTCACCATAGTGACAAAACCTTTGTATCATAAAAAAAAAAATCGAATTGGTTTGAAGATTCAATATTTCCTGTATTATTTCTGTATCTGTTTTGTATCTTAAGTACCTACAGCTATTTCTTTTCTTGCTTAGGTATTCAATGTTCAATTTGTTCGTATTTTATGTGCCGCCATACCGTTTCTGATTGCGAGGTGGTGGTTAAACTTTTAGGGTACAAATAAAGCAGTTTGCGGTACCGGATCAAACTATAAATGATTATTTACTACCGCAATGTCCAAATATAGGCAAGCGAAGTCACGGACTGGCACTAGACCGTATACATTTAAATTATAGAGTATTCCTTACTAATATATTAATGTGTGTTCATTGGTTTGATGGTTAGTTCTCTGATAGTGAATAAAATGAATAAAATAATGAATCGACGTGATTTGCGTAGATGTTGTACACGTCTAAGATCCCGAAAATTGATGTGAAAAGGACAAAACACTGATATAATCGGTCGATTTTTAATCGATAATTTACTATCGATAAATTTTTAATGATCGATATTTTTATCTCGGTTTATGATCGGCCTAATTGCGGGTGAAGCTAGATTTCGATGGTAGTAATCCTTGGTGTAGCTGGCAGAGAAAACTACACTTATTATAATTTTACCATGCCATGGTAGAGGCACAAGAAACGATTTGACACGATCAAAGCCACGGGGAAAGCTAGTGCTTAATAATGCTGCGTCGCATTCAGTGCGACAGATGGTAGTCAAATGTCCCCGTTTTTTATTAAGTAAGTAATTACAACTTTCATAAATTTCCGTTGTGGACTATATGACACGTAACAAAAAGGTGTCTACGACACGTAATGTGATGCGATGTGTATGTCAATATATTTATGGCCTGTGTAAACAAGTGGTAAAAAGTTAATTATGTATAACCCATTAAGTACCACAGCTTACTGTAGCCTGATGGGATGGACGGGTCCTATTATTAACACAAAAACAATGAAGAATTTACATTAAGATACAAACAAGGTTCAAAACTTGATACTTCAGATTAGTATAAATCATATATGATTTTTTCTACCGTGCATGATCCCCTGAAATATAAGTTGCGAATACAGAACTCCACTTTAACTTAACTTAACTAGAATAACTTTAAAGTTATCATGTCAATGTGATGAGTGATTGTACTTCATCTACACGTTTAACTGTGCAGGTGGAAATAGATAGCGTTAAGCATATCGATCACAAATTAAATGTATTCTACATATTAATTAGCGATTGTAAAATGTTCTAACCTTATTATGACTACCTCGTTACTCTGCGTCATAGGCGCGACTGCTAGGCACCCTAAGGTAGAGATTCTGGGTTCAGGACCTGGAGGTCCTGGGTTTGATTCCCCGGGTCAAGCAAATTATTATTGGGTATGAAATTCTCATAGGGGAGTCTGGATTTGTTTTGTGTGAGATGTATGGCAATGGCAATAGGCTTAATAAGTGAAAATTCAATACAATACAAATACTCTTTATTGTAAACCACAATAAAACAATAAATAACATTCTATAAAAAAGAAAGAAGAAAAGAAAAGTGGATGTACTACACACCACTACCCTTTCAAGGAAACACAGGCGTAAATAATATTACACGTTTAACTGTTATGGTGAAAAAAGCGAGTGTCGAGTAATAGATTCCAAATAGAATAAATTTATTTATTCTACATGTTAATAAGCAAATTGAGGGCTCGTTGGTGCAATCGGTAGTGACCCTGCCTGCTACGCCAGGGGTCGTGGGTTCGAATCCCACTCAGGACAAACATTCGTGTGACGAACACTTGTGTTTATTCTGTGTATTTAATTATTTATTTAAAAATATATATGTAGATATGTATGTCAGTCTCTGACACCCATAGGGCTCGCGTTTAATTTAATTCAGATAGCCGTGTGCGAGAATGTCCATGATATTTAAAAAAAAAATCTAACCTTATTAGTAAACGCTTTCGAACTTCATGCTTCCCATGTTTTTTAATGAAAAAAGTAAGGCATAAATCAAATAAAGGTGTCGTCGTATAGCGTTACTGTTTGAGCGAGGCGCGGCGGAAGCGAGCGGGCACATAAATCATACTTTACAGTTCCCGCCGGGATCTGGTTACCGCACGGATCGCTCCGTAACAGATCGAAAGATTGAGAGCCGCTGGATAAACTTCTTCGTTTAATTTTTTTTTTATGGATACGGCAAACGACCATACAGTAACTCATCCGCCGAGCATCCAAGACCAAGGGTATTAAGGGAACATTAGTTAGTTTGACTGTTAGTTTGTGGACTAAGGAGCAACGGACTGTTAGTTGCAGTATTGAATCCCGATAGAACACCAACTAATAAAAGTTCATAAAATTTACTTACGCTAGGTAGGCTTATAATATAGTCTTTGTGGTCTTACTTGAATATTGACTATAGCCCTTGTCATTTAATAATGGAATATTAAGAGAATAAAGAGAGTCTATAGCCCAATGGCTCGCATCGATTAAATGTGATGAAAGAGTTAAGCAACGACAGGCGCGGTCGGTTTGTAGATGGGTGACAGCTGTTGGAAACATTTCATGGATGCTACCGTGCTTCGGTGGGCACGTTAAGCAGTCGTTCCCGTTGGTGGTGTGCTTTCAATGGTGGAAACAGTCGTTAAGCATTGTCGAAAACCTTCGGGTGGCTTGAGATCCTTCGACACTGGGTTGGCCACTAACCCCTCCACCAATCTGCAGCAGCGTGGTGGAGTATGCTCTAGATAGCTGTGCTGTGGGGAGACCCGTGCCCAGCAGTGGGACGTGTAGAAGCTAGTTAAGAGAATCCGAGAGTCGACTTTTTTCATTTACACGATAGAGACCAGCAGACAAAATGTTTAAATTTTTTCATAAGGATCTTTTATTAAATGAGCAGCTTTTGAACTACAATTAACTCTTTCAGTTATTATCTAGACGTATCATTAAGAGCTTTCTATCTACTTACCCCAATCGCACACCACTCCATCTAGTGTCTCCCTTACCCTACATCGGCGCATAAAAACTGCAATTACCTATCAGTTGGGTCACACAATAACCAAGTTGGGACCCTCTCCGTTCTAACTTGACCTACCTCGCGTCTTCCCTCTTTGACGGCGCAAGGAGGACAGGAGGAAAGTATGCAGGCGCGCGGGTCCAACGATACCGGTCACACTCAAGGGGTTGCAAGCGTCGAAGCCGGGAGGTCGTTAGCCGAGCTCTGATTGTTCGATGAGTGGTGCAATGAGTCACTTGTGTACGTAAATAAACTGGAAAATATTATGTGGGGATAGGAGGAAAACTGAACGGAAGCTATGCCTAGTATCGACGCCTCGAGCAATGGGCGTGCCGGTGAACATAACAGTACCTACCTTAGTTGCGAGTACATATTTTAACAAGCATTTTATTGGTTTTAAACTGTGTGTTAAGCTACCCATAGACGTTTCAATGCTGCCTAGCAGTCTGCGTAGCTGCGGGAGGTCTAGAGCATACTCCGCTGCTCCAATACGGATTGGTGGAGGATTCGACAGTTATTATTTCTAACGTTGTAGAAGACAATTTAAATCGAATTATATTTAAATTACCTACTTTAATAATTTCTAACGTGGACCGCTTTACAGTATTAGCAGAGTAGATAAAGAGGAAACATTGGTTTCTAATGTTTTGACACAAAAACTACTGGACCGATATCAAAAATTCTTTCACCATTACAAAGCTGCATCTACACTGGTGACATAGGCTATACTCGTATAATATTACTATGTGTAAACGAAACTATTGTTATGTCTTATCCCACGCGAGCGAAGCTGCGGGCAGTCCACTAGTCACATATAAAGTAACAATAAATCTGCTCTAAGATCAGAGTTGAAGCCACTTCCAGCATTACCACAAGTTGTTTGTTTACGATCCGTGAGGGATCGCGTGCGTAAGACTAGAGTACAATGCGGACGGGGTCTAGAATTTCCCTCTCTAAGACGGGGGACTTATCACATATGTGGACCGTTTAGAACGTGGGGGCATAACTTGAATTGTATATTTGCTCTCCCGTATATGCCTCTTGGAGCTAACTACGCGTTCAGTAGGTTATGCGTGCCTCCCTCGGCGATGGAAGTAGGTACCACCATTACATATGCTGTGCGCAGAGCTGAAATAAGTCGTTGCACTCTGTAAGGGTATGTAAACAACTTAAAAATAAGCCAGGTTTCGCATCCATGTCGCGTATCGCCTGACTTAAGAGATTTATAATGTTACTACTACCTACCTACTAGCTACCTACTTCAATGGGAAGAGTCAGGTTTTTAAAAAATCCTTTTTACGAGGAAACATTCGTATTTGAGAGTGCATATACGAAAGTATCTCTTCAGTTCAACTTCAACAAGTTGTGAATGGGACGTATTATTTTGTCAACAGAAACGGTTTTGGTATTTTTTTTTAACATTTCTGTAGTCGTTATTTTTGTAATTAGGAGGCTACAATTTTACTAAATAACTAGCTTTTGCACGCGGAAAAAGTGTAATTAAGTTAAGAATTAGTGTCAGCGCCATCTGGTGACGGTGTTCCAGACAACTTTTCAATAAACGTGCAAAGCATCCCAAGGGAACATATTTTTGGGATGAAAAGTATACTTTGTGCTAATCTAGGTCATCGTCTATCTATGTGCTAAGTTTCATCCAAATCCATTTTGTAATTTTTGAAAGATTCACTTTTTTAATATTAGAAGGATAGTATGATTGTTTATACATTTTACAGTGTCATTGAAACATAAAACAAAACTCGAATATCTACCTGTAAGCACAACCTGTTCTGGTTAAACCGAAAGTAGATAGATTGGGGTTCGTTGCAGGATAAATTTGACTGACAGTCCGAAGCAAGGCGAGAGGGCACGGAACCACGGTCTAAACGCCAGGTCAGCTAGACTGCAGATTTGTAGGTTAGGCGTACACGCTCGCCCTATGGGGCGGGGCTATGGCACATAAGGCGGAATATGTGGCAGTTATATACTACATACACGCAGGTGAGTAGAGAAAAATTGCGAACAACGTTTTCCTAGCGAATACGGTTAACGCTCGACAGGCATATGTGCCATGGGGGTTCGTAGTCATGCTAGAAATTGCGTAAGATTATAATTACAGTGAGACGATGTGATTTTATTTACTGTTGCAACGTAAACAAACTCTGGTTTGTGTTTGAAGCGAGGTTTGATTAATGGTTGACTTTATCAAAGATTTTTACGTTATATATTATCTTATCCCCATCAACATCTTCGTCGAAATAATCTCTGACCTTTACGGCATCTTTTCGGATTCAAAGGATTTTTTGGATTGGCAAATTTGAATAAAAGTTTTATTAATGCGACGAGTAATTGAGGTGTAATTATTTAAAATTTCCATCTTGTTACTGATTTAAATGGGTCGAAAAAATGCGATGAAAGTAGGTTATTATTTTTAAAATGTTTGATCTTGTTGCAGATTCAATTTTTAATAATATATTTTCATCTTTACAAATTAATTTTGTGGGTCTCTACAATTTTACTCTACAATCTTAATCATGAAATGGGACCATCGACAAGAGTTTAATGTGCATCCTAAGTCCTAACCTAACATGAATACGCCGCTTGGGCACGCTTGGGCGGGCGTGCACGAGACGCGTAGCTAAAATCTGCAGTCATTACTCAATGAACTTTCCTAAGGCGGGGTCTCCTATGTGATGTTTAATAGACCGCATTCAGAGTGAAAAACATAGGTTAGTATTGTGACCATAATATGATAATTGATACGTCACGGCTAAATCATACGGCATACAGTACACAGTACATATTACAGTTTTTTAAATAATTATGTGTTCTGCTAAGTCGTAGTACCTACATTATTTTATTCTATCATCAATAGTTTTCGCAGCGCACGCGATGTAAAGAATATTTTAGGTATTTTTTTCACACTTTGGGTTATATTATTAAAAGGATAAAAACCTGTGTCTTAGGGATTCCTATTTTTTATGCAATATAGCCTATGTCACTCAGTGAAGATGCAGCTTTCTAATGGTGAAAGAATTTTTGAAATTGGTCCAGTAGTTTTTGTGTTAAAACATTACAAACAAATGTTTCGTCTTCCGATGAATTTAAGAAGAAATGAAGGAATATGGACATCCAGTATCCAAATTTGTTAATGCAATGTATATGTAGACTAAACATTCGATCCTGATAAGTTAGTTATCATCACTAATTAAAATCCCGGTTAGTCATTAACTAAATATAAGCCAGTGTACTATCGAGCCAACGATTTCACCCACATATACCTAGGTTCAATAGTGTGCAGAATTAGATCGCAGGGAGGGTAGGGGTGCGCTAATGAACTATGAACTGTGAACACTCGCAATGTATAGCTTGCGGTCACCACGAAGCAAACTAACCCTCTTTCCTCTTTCTAAATGTCTCTCTGGAATATGTGTAAGGGACTTTACATCTCTCTATATATATATTTCTTGTGTACGTATGTATGACAGTGAACTCCTCCTAACGGCTGGATAGATGTTGATGAATCTTTTTGTATGTGATTAAGGGGATCCACTGGAAAATGTTTTTTAAAAACTATTATAGTATTTTTATTATTAACCTTTGTTAATTGACGTGAAGCATCGCGTCACTTTGACATTTCATATGGTAGAGCAACGTATGCGGGGTCAGCTAGTCTCTCTATATGAATCATGGACGCCCGCAGCTTCGCTCGCGTGGAATTAGATATAATAATAGTTTTGTTTATACCTAGTAATTATTATATAGCCTATATCACCCAGTGAAGATGCACCTTTATAATGGTGAAAGAATTTTTGAAATCGGTCCAGTGGTTTTTGTGTGAAAACATTACAAACAAATCTTTCCTCTTTATAATTTTATATGAATCATAAGGAAGAAAACTTTCACAATATTGGTATCAAAATAAAATTAATACTCTGTACTCTGTAGCCGGAAAAACTAGGCAGGTAAAGGTGACGTCATGCGTGACGTCATGCTTAACCTTAATCACTTCTGATCAAGCTAACGTTTTCATGATATAGGCAGCCCAGTACCTGCATTAATAATTTTGTATTATATGCTATTAATAAAGATGACCATATGTTAGGTATCTCATATATACCTAATCCGTTGCAATTATTTTCATAAAACTTTTTGATGGCAACTATTTAATTATTTTGAACTGATTTTAGGGATGCGCAAAATCGCTATTCGCTTTTGATCGATAAATAAATCCATTCTTATGAAAGATTTATACTGTCACTAATATTTATTGCAGTCAAAATGACCTTGATGATGATAGGATTTTACGACAAATTTAAGATATCCAGTTATATATATTGTAGTGTTACGTTATAATATCGATATTTATATATCGATTCATGCAGGCTTAGCGCGTTAGCGGGGAAGCGTTAATGAACCGTGTGCTGCGTGGCTAAATGAATAGCCAGCACTCATTGCTCACTGAACTAACTCGCTTTCGGGGTCGGCCGACTAAAATATATTTGAAATGATTGAAAAGAGAATCGATATCTAAATATCCAGCCGATTAACCCTAAACAATTCGGTTTATAAGAAAACGTGATCATAGCCTTTAGGCAATTAGGTTTCATATAAAACCTATTTGGTTCCCTATAGACTCTACCGTAGCGTCCATAGCCCAATGGCTCTCGTCGAATCAATGCGATCGAAAGAGTTAAGCAACGACGGGCGCGGTCGGTTTGTGGATGGGTGACCGCTAGTGGCAAAATTTCATGGACGCTACCGTGCTTCGGAGGGGACGTAAAGCCGTCGGTCCCGGTTGTTTTCAATGCTGGAAACAGTCGTTAAGCCTTGTCGAAGACCTTCGGGTGGCTTGAGAACATTCGACACTGGGTTGGCCACTAACCCCTCCACCAATCCGCATTGGAGCAGCGTGGTGGAGTATGCTCTAGACCTCCCGCAGAAGTGTCTGTGGGGGAGACCCGTGCCCAGCAGTGGGACGTCTATGGGTCGCAGCGAGTCTCTACATCTTAATTCAAAGTAGTGGCGATATTATAATGTTTTTAATAATTAAAAGCACTCGAGTGGCAGGCTTCGAGGAGGGCGGGTGTCGGGCTGTTGCGTATGCATAAGCACGCGCCGCCGGCTGGGCTGAACGCACCGCTTAGGTACTTGTTTGCTTAGCGCCTTTCCATTATATATATCAAAACTAGCTGACCCCGCAAACGTTGTTCTGCCATATGAAATGTCAAAGTGACGCGACGCTTCACGTCAATGAACGACGGTTAAAAAAAAAACTAAAATAGTGTTTTAAAAAACATTTTCCAATGGACCAAATTGAATCTAAACCATTCTCGAATACCCTTGAACACACAACAAATTTCATCAACATCTATCCAGCTGTTTAGGAGGTGTTCACTGTCATACACACGTACACAAGAAATATATAATTAAGATATATAGAACATCGTTTTTAGACGTATAAAATAATGTAAAACGGCATTATTTTCCAATATTTTGAAGTGGACACTTCTATCTATACTAATATAAAATATTTGTTTGTAATGTTTTCACACAAAAACTACTGGACCGATTTCAAAAATTATTTCACCATTAGAAAGCTGCATCTTCACTGAAGGTAGGCTGTATAATATTACAAGGTGTAAACGAAACTATTATTATGCTGCGGGCGTCCACTAGTCAAATATAAAAATTGGAAAATAACATTTATTATTATTTTGTTTTGTCGATTTCTTTTTTACCGAAACAAAGATAATACGAAATCGATACGAAGTGAAAAAAATGGTAGATAAATTAGTTTATGCTCCGGAATAAAACTAAATCTGATTAGATTTGTGCATCTTTTGCTTCTTTTCAGTACCTACCTACGTGACGTGTCCTATCTTATTGATTCTAATGTTTAGGAAATGTCCCATTTGCGTCCGCAAATCTGAATACATATTTGAAGAAAATATACATATTTTTTACAGGCTAAATCAATATGAGCTTTCTGATCAGACCAATTATTACTCTAAAGAATTAAGAAAATTGGTACATATATAATTATTGAGTGAGTTGCGTTTTAATCACTTTAAGAGCAATGAGAAATATAAATATTAAGAAAATAGGTACGTAATTATTGAGCGAGTTGCGTTTTAATAAGTTTAAGAGCAATGAGAATTAAAAATTCCAATAAAATACAGTAACACGATAAATAAATAAAATGAACGAATTCGAGTCGTGTCGAATGCACGGTTGGTAAGGGTGCAGTGACGCACCCCTCACGCACTTACACGCACGCACCGCGTACGTATTCTCATCCTGGATGGCTATTGGTCGGGGCGTTTGCTTGTGTACGTTTCCCTGTAGAATGGTATACCCATAGTTATTTATACTGCGCGCTCTAGGTTGTATGAATTAGTTGCGTGCATTGGGGTAGTCTTCGCTAGGAAAAAGTATTGATTTGTGCGTAGCTCGCATAGTTTTGTGCACAGAGAATGTGAAGGTGAATTTTCTCGTGTTTACACTCTGTATATTAAAAAAAAATACAAATTATACAACAAATGGACCAGATGAGTTTTAAGTAACATTTTGATGGAGCGTTTTTAATATAACATAATGCATGCTTCCGAACCGGTTGTCATACACGTCCAACCGCCTTTTTTTTGTTGGCTACTTGAATGAGCTCAGCTTTAATGCTTCTATTTAAAATTTTATTATCGAGCGACAATAGCGCTTTCATTGGATGCAAGTTTATACAGCCACCATCTTGTGATACGCATTTTGTTTGAAGGATAAAATGTTATATTATTTTTGAAAGCATCGCTCAGTTGATCAATATAACACAAATAAAATCTTAAACTGAACAGTATCAATTTAACAATGAGCTCATAGCAACCAGATTTTAAAGAGTCGGTGTTGAAATAAAATTATTTTTAAAGCTAGTTTAAAAGATATTTGAATATTTATTCAAGTAAATAATATTTTGGCTTACGAAAACATTGATTGCATTGTAACGAAAACACGTACCTGCTTACTAATGAAATAATAATAAAATATTTTGTTTCGAAATTATTTCTTCATATTATCACTACATGCATAATTATGGTACTAAGCCCTGTTGCTAACAAGCAGGAGTCAAACCACTTTTTTTAGTAAAATTACTATCGATTTGAAGTTAGTCATAAATGGCGGTGAAAAACTACACCAAACCAATAACATAAAATCACGCCTTTATTTCCATAGGGGTAGACAGAGGTATGTACCTACTGTTTATTTGTCTATACACCTACTTTTCACTAGTTATGTTTAGGTATCATGTAAAAGCGGCTCACCAGCTTTTACATGATACTGCCATACACCGAGCACAAATCAAGACTCCGAGCAGCTACCGGGCATTTCAAGATATTTGTTACACGACCCAGGGATCGAACCCAGGACCTCATTGTCTCACAGTTGGGCACGGGTCTCCTCTCAGAATGGGAGTTATTAGGCCTTAGTCCACCACGCTGGTGAAGTTCGGATTGGCAGAATTCACATGCCTTCGAGAATATTATGAAGAACTCTCAAGCATGCAGGTTTCCTCACGACGCGTCCTTCACCGTTACAGCAAGTGAAAATTAATTTCATAAATCGCAAAGAAATTAGAAAAGTCATTGGCGCGTGCCGCCTGGGTTTGAACTGTGACCGGCTCGAGTGAGAGGCGAGTTCGATAGCCACTGGGCTGTCACCGCTGTAACGAGGCAGTCATTATGTAATTATTATTTTTCCTGCATGTGTTTATAGGAAGGCAGACGATATATCCAGTTCAAACACCGTTGCAGAGTTAAAATGGCTCTACATTACAAATCAAACTGTTGAGATATTAAAAATTTAAATAAAATCACTCAATTATATCCATACTTAATTCAAGCTGATTAAACATTCAAAACAAATCAACCACACGAACAACAAGTGAATCGCTTTAAAGAACAAAAAAGGATGATGGGTTTAAGAAAAAAAAAATCAATTATGCAACGTGGTCGATGTCGATACATGTCGTCACGCCGGGCGATGCAAGATGCATCATTAAGGAGTCCACTCTGCCCGTTACATCGACTCGCATCAGCTGATGGCACAAAAAGCTACACCCAACATCTGCCGAGCCGTGAATCACCGGCCCTTGGCTCGTGCCAGAAAAAAAAAAACAACGAAACATGTAAACTTGACCGTTATAATCGCGGCGGGTACTCACGTGGCGCGCGCATCGGGCCGTCGTTCGAAATTTGAAGTTTAGATTTTTTTGACAAACTCCCACCTTTTTTGCGATTTGAATCATTTTTCGCATTCAGTTTGAAACTAACACGTGCTCGTATTTTTTTCGTTTTGCAAAGTCTTTGGTTTCACGCCTAATTCGTCGCAACCATTTATCACACAACACATTGGCAAGTATATTTTGTGAGTCTAGCGTTATTTTTCATCTTACGACTGGATTCAAACGTCAACTGTCAGGCGGGTAGAATTTTATTTTGCGATCGTCGACTTATCAAAAATGTATGCAAAACAAGTGGAGATTCAGGTGGACAATAATAATACATATTATTATAATTCTATCGTTTCGTGTCTTATTTGAAATTTTAGCATGGGATGGACAAGAGAATATAATAAATCTCCAAGTGCTTTGTAGACTTCCTATTGAAAAAAATACTTTTTAGCGAAAGCAAAATATCAACATAAATGTATAGCAGTCACGTTGTTGCGATTTGCGACGAAATTGTGACTTGAGATTTTAGCAACAAATAAATTACGATAAAGCTACAAAAGTGTGATTAAAACGTACAATAAACAAGTCAATATTCGCAAGTTTTGTAGGTAATGTTTTTTCTCTCTTATATTATTTTTACGATACAACAGAAGCACAATTCATTTTTTTCAAAAACAATTCTGGCATTAATTTCATGATAATGTTATTCTAGCCGGCTTTCGAATGCTGCCAAAGGTAATTATATGTTATTTATTTCTTTTTATTTGTGATAAAAGTGGACAAAAAGAAAGACTTTCGCTATTAGAGTCAGAATAATGGGGCTATGAAATGTACTTAATAAACAAAGTGCTGTAGCAATTGCTGTACTAATGTAATTTAGTGGCCATGTCGAAGCATATTTTAAAGTACTTTTACATAAATACTCGTCCTAAATACGATACAGTACTGTGTGAGTCTAAATATACAAGAAATCTATAATATAAAAGGAGAAGGTGACTGACTGACTGACTGACTGACTGACTGGCTGACTGACTGACTGACATATCAACGCAGGTCCTAAACTGTAAGGGTTAGAAACTTGAAATTTTGCACATGGGTTCCTTTTATAACGTAGGGGAGCACTAAGAAAGGATTTTTGAAAATTCACCCCCTAAGGGGGTAAGACGGGGGTGCAAAGTTAGTATGAAGTTTCTTCTTCTTCTTTGCCTTTGAAGTTCTTCGAATGAAATTCAGTATGAAAGTTTATCATTGAAAGTTTCGAAAATCATCCCTTAAGGGGGCAAAAGGAGGGTGCAAAGTTAACTATTGTTATGTCTAATTCCACGCGAGCGAAGCTGCGGGCGTCCACTAGTTTCTCAATAACTGTTTTTTGAAATCTTATAGCCTATATCTACTGATCAGAGCGTAGGTACGTTAAGCTGAACGAATCAAAACCGAACATCTGCTGTTAAAAAAAATATAATCAAACCTGAAAAAAAGAGCACCTTTTCCTGACAATAGATACAATCAGATCGAGCGGCGATAAAGATCCTAGAACAGCGGTTCTCAACCAGCGCTCGCAATACTTCATAATACATGCCATTCCAGTTGAAAAAATTAAATTTTAAAAGTATTTTTGTATTATATGTATGTTTGAAATATCTCGATTAATAATGAATGTATTTTCATCATTCTTATATCATTACAAATCGCGATATTTCTACCATCCTGCTACTTAATAGATAACAAACTGTAAAGCTCTATTACTACAACCAAAAGGATAACGGATTAACGATTAAATCGTTTTCTACATATTCCGCATAGTGTTATTTGTATTAAAAATTATACCTGCTACTTTTAAAACTATTAGACGCTACCATCAATGAAAACTAGGATCCTAGGTATTCGGTGCTATGACTTTTGTTTGCATCAACATAGCGCGAAAATCTCTTCACAACTCGTGCGCTGTTTGAGCACCGCTGTCCTAGAGGTGTATCCTATGAGAGCAGCTGGCGCGCACATTGCGCGCACGGCTCGTGCGCTCTCAGATAATGCAGACGACATATGAGGCTATTATATAAATACGGCTGAGCTTTTAAAACGGATGTACGTGTGTCAATAACGCCTGTTCCTTTCTTTTTACTTATCGAATCCGTTTGATGAAATGGCGCGGGAGTATAGTTGCACCTTTTTGAAGATAAGCGAGCTATGACCGTTGACCAATACAGACCTTCCAGAGAGGTACAGAAATTGTATTTGTCACGTACTGCTTTTGTTTTAGGTAACAGGCGGTTGACTAAGGTAAACATTGCACTAATTCTACCAACATACCGAAATATTACAATGTCTACAAATAATTCAGATCTATGCAACTATTAACATATGCACTTAATGCATATGAGTTTAAACTAAACTCGTTTCCATATTTAAATAATAGAAAAAAAGGGGGAAAAGCAGTAATATGTTAGCTCGCACAGAACACTTGTAGCCCGTAGCCAACTCGTAGCAAATATGCGAAATTCATAACTCAATGACCATCATAACAAACACAAACACGAGAATTTTCACAATGATTTAAATGTATATTTAATAAATGGTCGCAATCTATCCGGTCTTAAATTAACACCTACTAAAATGTGGATCGTAAGCTTTA
This sequence comes from Carterocephalus palaemon, assembly GCA_944567765.1. Classification (NCBI taxonomy): domain Eukaryota; kingdom Metazoa; phylum Arthropoda; class Insecta; order Lepidoptera; family Hesperiidae; genus Carterocephalus; species Carterocephalus palaemon. The sequence goes on along the minus strand of OX155643.1, from coordinate 1,672,599 downwards.
AATAAAGGTTATTTCAGACTAAGCCGAGCCTCCCACCCCCCTAGAAGGTGGTTGTTTTAAAACTAATTTGCTAAGTTACTTCGCAGGCCTCAACTTAAAATCGTAAATTAAGTCAAGTAGGTTTCTTGCTAAGACATTTTTTCGTTGAAATTTGTCTTGTTTGAGTTTTAATTACGATTTTGTACGGTTTCAATGTTTCGCTGTACATTTTGTAACAAATTTTTCTTAACTAGAGCTATGATACATAATGGATCAGTGACCTCTCCTGAATATTCGTAAATACGAGTATGTGGTCCATTATCTTTCTATATTTTTGACTCGTTAATAAAATAGGTTAGACTACAATTAATTAAAAAAAGTTAATTAGAATATAATTCAGAAGTTTTAAACTAAATACCAGTAGGTACATTTATCTATATAAACGCTTTAATTATTAATTGAAGCGTCTATTGACCTTCCCAGGCTTCACGTAGTTTAAAGAAAAGTAAGGCCTCGTTTATGTTTCGTTTACTTAATATAAAAAAAATATCACGGTATAGTATTTTAAAAAGGTCTGGGTGGTCAGCCCATTATTTTCCAACGTAATATTTTGGTCAACTTACAAAAAAGATGATTACTTCCTTACTTATTAATACCTTACACATTCTATTTCCAATACTGGCTTAAGCTACCAAGGGTTTTATAATATAAAGCTGAATAAATATTCAGCTTTATGATGAATAATTATTCAGCTTTATATTATAAAAACGGATAAGAAATCGTTTTTCAGCATTGCGTGGGATCGAGTTTCGTTGATAACTCGATCTGATGTCATTTTGAGGGAATCGATTTCTTTTATATGAAAACGGATGGCGAAATTGCACAGCTATCCATATGTGATGTATAGGTATATACTTTCACTCTTTTCTTAAGATTACTCTTTCTTAAGTCAACAGTATAAAAGTGAAATTAAGCCATGAAAGTTCAAAATTCGCGGAGTTATTTTCATTTATAACAATTAATTAGTGACAAATATTTACGATCAAGAATAAGTACATAAAGAAAACTTATTTTCCTTGTCTCTCAGTAGGTAATTAAACAAGATCTAAGACTCATTAGCTACTGCAGGGATGAGTTTAATCATCACTATAATCAAAATGTTATAATAATCTTTTACATGTTTGTTATTCAGAAGAATCTTCTTATAGAATATTTTCATTTTTATTTTCTGTTAATTATATTTCACTCAATAACAAAATAAATATAGACAGGAATTTCATGCGCTATTTATTACTCTGTTATATTTTTATTGCTGCTTTGTGATTGCAACTTTGGATTTAAATTATGGAAATGTACAATTTCACATTCATTGTTGACAATAAACACGTTGTTTTGATTGCCCCAACGACGCGACGTGAATACGATAACTTTGGACTTTTTGTGACTTATTTATCAGAATTGAACACTAAATTCCACTGAATGAAGGATAAAGCTTCACTTGCTATAAGTGAATCGTTGTTATTATTAAAACGTAGTTTCTGCTTGCAAATTCTTTTCTTTGTTGTCGGGAAAAAGTTGTAAATTCAGTAGTAGTAGTACGTTTTAATGAAATACCAAGCTAAAATAGTATACTACATTGCGGAATATTTTCTTTGAACATTTATAGTCAGTATTTATTTAAGACACTATCAAAATATTAAGTCAACAAATAATTAGAGTTGTTGTTACGGTTTATTTACGAAAAATATGTATAATGTGTGGTGGTCGCGGGAGCATAATACGCTACATTTATATGTCATTCAATATGTTATAATATGCATATTATTGTGTTCAGTGTAATAGAGCAGTGAAAAAGTTTTCAATTTCTCGACTGGAAAATGTATAGGGAAGGCTATATATAAAGAACTGGTTCAAAGCGATTGCCACTTATCTAGGCGTTCAACTACTAAGCTTACTTTATCTTCTGTGTCAAAGCACAATGAGCGAGTAACAACACTATAATAAAGTCAGCTTTGACGCAAGCAGCATAATCACAATAAATACCATAATAACGTAAATCTTGAGACTGACGTTCGCATTCAACGTACGAAGTGAGACACATTACTTCCGCAGCCATTTTGTAACGGCCGCGGAACAAGCCGTGGTGTCATGTCGACAAAATGGCGGTAATCTATGCAAACAAACGAATGCAAAACGTACACAAGTAGATGTGTTTGCGTCATTCACAAATAGATTCGGAATCTTTATCAATGACACCTGAATTCATTATATCTATGACCAAATGTAATGCATAATATAACTACACTGAGCTCTGAAAGATCCAATATACTTACAGTGTAGAAAAAAAGCCGTGGTTGGAGGATATTACAGAATATTGATGATGGAAAATTTTACTAAAAGGTTGAACTAATATTTGTGTTCATATTTGAAGAAAAGTTGAACTAATAGTTTTCTTGGGACTCCTTTAATTTAAGATATTTATGATACTATGTTGTTCAAAAGAAATTGATCCTCATGAATGACCCTTTTGGTTGGTAATGTTGGTATCATAAAATACAGGTGATTTTTTTCCCATATCACCGTTTCTATTTCCGGCTCAAGCAGGTGATTTTTCAAAAATCTTTGAATGCCAATCAACTTATTTAAAAAAAAAGGAATGTTTCCTGTCAGTAAAATCCTCAATTAAATAATAAAAATACAATACTATTTATAATATAATTTCTACAAATTCCTACAATTACTTTCTCTTATTCTATCCTGTATAATGTCTATACATTTAACAACTTTATGATGTAGGTATGTAATTGAGTTGAGTTTATTTTTTATTATAGTTAATTATAATATATACGAGTACAAATAGTTAATCTACAAAAAATAACACCTTTAGAATTCTTTTGAAATGAGACAGGAATAATTAGTTTGATCCTAAAGTTATCCATTACAAAACAGAAATGAAATTTTGTGTTAGTTAATTAAAAAAAATGTTATGGACCACAAACGAGACTACGATCAACATAAACCTACGTTGGATATATGTATATATCGATTAATACAAAATGTATGAGGCTATCACGTTTGACAGCTGAAGAAAGGCATCTTAATTGACTATTGCCAATTTACTTCACAAACAACCCACGCTATTTATAACCAGCATATGGTTTTATTTTATACACTGCACGACATCCCAATACTGGCTTTTTCTCACTAAAGGACAATCAATTATTCTCATATAATGTCATAATCAATCGCTTTTTTATTCGATTAATATTTTATTCAATTTAGAGCTGACATATCGGATCATGCGATTTTTTTAAAGAATTCTTTATTTTATAGTTAATCACTGATCAGTGAATTACTGTTTATTTATTTATTAATTTAATTATTATTACTAAGCAAAATGTTAAAGCTTCGAATAAGAAATGAAGCTTCCATTTAAAGTATAGCTTCTCTATTTATCTGACTTCAACATTAGGTCATCACAACCCATTCTTTGTCCCACTGTTGGGCATGGGTCTCCTCTCAGGATGAGAGGGATTAGGCCTTAGTCCACCACGCTGGCCAAGTGCGGATTAGCAGACTTCACATGCCTTCGAGAACATTATGATGAACTCTCAGGCATGCAGGTTTCTTCACGATGTGTCTTTCACCGTTATAGCAAGTGACATTTAATTTCTTAAATCGCACATAACTTAGAAAAGTCATTGGTGCGTGCCACTGGGGTTTGAACCCGGACCGCTCGAGTGAGAGGCGAGTTCGATAGCCACTGGACTGTACTAACCAAGAATGCCATGATTAATCTTCAAAGCACTAAGAAAGGATTTTTGAAAATCCACCCCCTAAGGGGGTGCACCCCCGGGTGTAAAGTTAGTATGAAACTTTGCCGTTTATGAATTTAGTGAAGGTCTAAATCCACGCGAGCGAAGCTGCGGGCGTCCACTAGTCTCCAATAAAGGTGTTCGCACACTAACCTTTTTCTCGGTCAACTTCTCGCAGCGCCGCTGCTTGCATATCTGGTGCGACTTGTCGTTGCGGCACGGCGCGCAGTCCCCGCAGTTGTCCTTGCGCTGGCAGCCGATGCACTCGCCGCAACGTTTCCGTTTCTTCTTAGTCTGTGACGGACACCACTATTATTGAGTTGTGCTGGTGTTGGTATGAGTGTGCGTTGAATTGGTAACAGTCATTTGTTTATGAAATAGAATTTAAAAAAAATACAATACAACCAGCTGACCCCGCAAACGTTGTTCTGCCATGAAATGTCAAAGTGACGCGACACTTCATGAAAATGATAATTTATTCAAAAATACTAAAATAATGTTTAAAAAACATTTTCCAGTGGACCAAATTGTAAATCTAAACCATTCTCGAATCCCCTTGAACACACACAAAAAATTTCATCAACATTTATCCAGCTGTTTAGGACGAGTTCACTGTCATACACACGTACACAAGAAATATATATATTAAGATAATAGCATAAAACTTATGGTTACTGCAGTGGAACATGCGAAACGCAACGCACTCAGCTATGCTGGGGCGTTAATGCCACAACGCTGGTTTTCAGTGCGTCCGTTTTTTGTTTGAGTTATGGTGAAATTTTGGGTGTGATTGCAATATCGATATGTATAATAGACATACATAAATAAACTTAAATACAACATTATTATATTTAAATCGTTTTTCTTCTTCTTCTTCTTCATATTTCCGACTTCATTATAATAATAATATCTTGTAATGTACAAGACACACGGCCATCTGACCCCAAAGTAGGCGCGAGCTTGTGTTAAAGGTGTCAGAGACTGATATACATACATAGATATTTTTAAATACATACATAAATAGATAATATTAACATCCAGACAGAACAAATACAAGTGTTCGTCACACGAATATTTGTCCTGAGTGGGATTCGAACTCACGACCCCTGGCCCAACAGACATTGCGATGATTGCGACAACGGGCCCGTCAAAATACACAAACTATCCCACAGTTTTATACTTTGAACTGACATGCTTGCAGGCAAGAGCTATCGGTACGCAATGCTGCAATTATTTGGCGGACGAATCGGGCCCGCTAACGACGTCTACTCGGTCCGCACTCGCTCGTGACGGCTACCGGTTCGATTCCCGGTCAGATAAGTCGCTATAGGTATTATTTAGGGACTCATAAAAATGTAATGCATGATCCCGTTACGGTATCTTTCGATGTGTAATGGATAATGTGGTGTTTCGGTTCCGGTGTGTTCTTATAATAATTCATGAATGCTGGTTATCTTCGCCGGTTTTAAGCTTTTTGTAGCTACAAAGTGATGTTATACCCAGGAAGTATGTTTCGTAATGTTATAATTTTTTTTATAACATATTAATAAATATCAAATAAGTAGGTATATTTACTGTAATTTCTATTTTGTTATCGAATGACGCCTCCGTTTGTGAACATGATCATTAAAAATTAAAAAAAAGTAGGTAAGTTTGAAAATATTTTTTTCAATAATATTTTAATTTTAATCTATCTAATATATAAAATGAGAAGCTGACTGACTGACTGACTGACTTACTGACTGACTGACTGACATATCAACGCAGGGTCTAAACTATAAGTAATGAAATTTATAATTGAAATCCTTTATTTTGATACCCCACTCGATCAATCGTGACCTTATAGCGAAGTTAAATTAATGAAATTAATTAAAGTTCCAATGGTAAATTAACCAGCTGGGTATTATATTAGTACCAACTGTTACCAAATTATTTTACTTGTAACCAGCGTACACATTATACGCTACTATCGAACGCTAGCGTTTACAAGATAATCCGCAACCATAAAGCTATATGTAACAGCTGACGCGTAAGGCAAGCCGCCATTTTGGCGCAATATAATTTTATTCGTGCAATAGCTCGGCTATCGGCGCATGTGATCGAAATCGCACGATTGTACTCCCGACGAACAGCTGACGAAAGTTTTTAAACGGAATTTGTTACGTTTAGAATTTTCACCCGAGCGCCTGCGCATACAAGGGTTAAAAACGGTACCTGTATTAAACTGTAAAATTTAAGCTTATTATTGGATAACAAGCTGAACAAATGTAAGCGAAATATTCGTGAAATTAGCTCGAAATATTATATTCGCAACTAATCGTTAACCCACTTCCAAAAATAGAAAGAGGTTCTCAATTCGACGGTATCTTTTTTTTTCTCATCTATATACCAACTTATTTTGTTTTATGCTCAGGAATGGAATTATTGGAACTAATTAATCTCAGATATCTGACCATCTTGGTACCTATTTATTTAATAAACGCAAACTGTAAACAAAAATTGTTATACCAAACCAAGCTAGAAGACCCATGGCAAATAACGTTGCGGAATGTATCGAAGTGCAAACGTCGCCCGAGGTTATACCACCTACGACCCAATCAACTCCAAGGTGTCTATTCTTGAACCACTCGACTGCGACTCACTATCATTAAACAGAAACAATACGGTACTACTTAATCTATCTCTTTTCCCGCCAATCGAGTGTTTAATTGTTGTTATATTGTAGTGATTCAAAAACACGGAATTTCCCCAATCGATCGATATGACTTGTAATTTTTCGCTTGTCAGGTGGCGAGCGATTCAAAAATAGAGTAACAGAGCTCTGAATATTAGGTTATTTAATATTGCGGCAATATTGCTACGCAATATTCTCCTCAATAAATCAATAAAACGTATGACTCGGGCGACCATATTTATTTTGAAGCGTTTTAGTCGCTAAGATATCCGGTACGGCAGATGTTATTTTATTACTGGCTGATCCAACCGAGCCTCCTATTTCCAAGTAGACCAATTAAATTTTCATACCCGCCTACAAAGTTTCTCTAGGAATGTATTAAAAACTTTTATGGAAATTATAGATCTTGTCAATTAATAATATGATGGTCCAGGTGTAGTTGACATTTTGTGGCAGCCATCGATGACTGGTGTGAATTAATTTACATGACTCAATAATCATCTTGTCCGGTCGCCGACCTACCTCTCTGTATTTATTGCTCAAATAACATATACGATCTATCAATTTCTCATAGTATAAATTTCGACAAAATTAATTTCTTGTGCAGATGGCTTTATCTTTTAATACATCTAAATATCACCAAAGACTGTAAAAATGTTATAGTAGATCTCAAAGAAGGCAGATGTCAGGTAAAATCTTGTTAAAGACTTTTATGTGTTCCAATCTCAGCTAGATATTTGCTACGGCTAGTGCAAGTTGGTGCATTAGTCGTAGCGTGGTCCGTTTTCCTCAAATTCGAAATGCACTTTTACTTTGGAGTAAAGCCATTATATCTTGACGTACATTCAGCGGAAACTTGGTATTTTTCTGGTTTACTTTTAGAATAATTGAACAGTCTCATATGAAAATGATAATAAAATGTATTTGTCGTAAATATGGATTCTAAGTTTTTCTTTAAATTTTTTCGAAAGATCTATATTTCTAGCGTCACAGGACCCAGTAAAACATTAAGAAAATGTAGGTAGAAAAAAAATTACTTCATCATAAAGATCGTCCGGTTCTAAACTCATTATACACAATAAATAACTTTCAACTAAATAATAGAGCATCTTGCTAGTTTAGTTAAGATAGCGCGGACTCCGAAGTGTCGCCTACCTAAAGCTTCAACAAAGAAAACTCATTAATCCCGTTTCTATAAAGTCCTATAGAACTTCCCTAAGCGCAGGCCGGGATAATATTTATTTTTTCTAGTTTCCTCCGCACTTAGACAATAAATCAGTGGAAATGATTTCGTCTCTTCCGCTTTCTCTGTTTCGCTCTTTGTTTCTTGGAAACTTTCGCAATGGATTTTCCCGACTTGACTCATTCGTATAATGAGTTGTGCAGCCCACACAGTCGTCCTAATAACCGACCTATTTGGAGGTTTCATCACTGTACTATTTTATAAGTGCTAAGAACTCGAAGGGTTGACGGTTGTACCGCCCTTGTCATCCCAATCCCATTGTTTTAATCACTGGGACCGAAAGGTTGCATATATGGATAAGATTGATAAATATTGTATTTGTATAATTTCTTTACAACGACGAACATAATTTATGAAATTGATAAATATGAAACTTCAAAGCATATTTTTAAAAGCTTTTAATTAACTTCACTCGTATGTAAGTAGGTATGTAAGTATGTCCTGGAATCTTGCAATCAATATTTCACCCACTTCCACTGAAGCTATCGAGCTGAAATTTGGCACACATATTTGGTTCCGATGACAATGCATGAAAATAAAAAAAAAAAGTTTTAAAAAGCTTTTTTAAAAAATATATTTTTTAACGGTATAATTAACAATTACGATGTCACGAAATGACAATAAGCTTATCATCAATATATACACTGTAATTGGCAGATTCGTGTTACACCGAAATGAACTGTTCAAAAACTTCCGAAAATTATTAAATAATTCGTGCGAATGGCTTTATTATAATGGTGATTCTCCAAACGATATCGCATGACTCAAATTTGATAAACATAACGGTTCTGTTTTTAGTTTGAAAATTGCAATTTCGTGATTAATATTTGCGTGCGCGTAATGAGCGCGTCGATACAATCTTTATATCTTGTACTTTTTCACGGCACAGCCATTGTTGGCGGGGCGACTGCTTCCAGAATTACTTGAGACTGAAATAATTTTATCAAAAACTCAACTCAAAGATATTGAGTTTATACTGAGTTTTATACCTCAGGTACTAAGGAACATTTCTTACCCAGATTAGTATTTAAACTTTTCAAGTGGACCTACGTCTCGCACTGAAATGCGAAAAGAATGTTAATCGTTTAACTTATACCTTCATCCGGCGAAAAGCTCTATAATGTTAGTAGAACATTCTATGAATATCTGGAATGGAACAAGGTACTTATTATACTTAGGTACAACTATTTGAGATATTTAGTTAAACCAATTAAGACAGTATTCCGCGCTCAGTTTGCTGACTAGGCTAACATCTAAACTATTGTCTAGTAAAAAACTACGTTCCGTAAAGGCAATTAGTCGCAATATAGTCGCATCTAGCAGCTGCGCCCGCGCAAAGGTGTTCGTTATTAGACTAGGAAATGCTGAAATTTATTGTTGAAAGAATGTTGTCTCAACCTGGACCTTTTCTAGTATGTTTAGATACACTTTTATATGGTGCCATTACTAACTTTCAAGGATTAATCGGGAGGACGTAAGCTCCACCATTATCTAACGGCAAACTCAAAGGTGTTATAAATTAGATTCCACGTAGCGAGAGCCGAAAATGGCGCGAATATCGTTTTCGCGGCCATAAAATAAAGTCATGACTCTACTAGTGTTAAGGCTGTTCAAAACTGCCGCCTAATTGCATTTGCCCTTAAATTTGAATGGAACTCATAAAATTATCTAAGCAGGACACGCGTAAATCGCCCGACTTTAATTTGTGTTTTAAACGAGAGAGGAAGTTAATTTATTGGAGGAGCAAGCGAATTGGCTAACTATTAAATTTATAGCCGCGAAGACAGAGAGTTCGGCCGTTTCGAAACTCTGGACTGAGAATAAAAATTGCTCCCCGAATAATAAAAGGTAGAATTACTGGCAAAGTTTCGCTTTTTCGGAATCTCTCGAATATCTACTTTCAACGCCGTGTAGTCTGATGAAATTCAGAGAATTCTCATATCTTTCGTCGAATATTCAGTCAGCTTTTCGCTATTTCCCAGCGTCTTGTTTACGCAATTCCCCAATTCGTGGAAATAGAGATTAGTTGTCGTGTCTGATTTTGATGTGGAGGCCTGACGTTTGAACTTGTGCTGCGAGTAGGTTATAATACGTGAACAGTTTGTTTAAAATTGAATCTTAAGAAAACTTGCAAGCCGACAAAATGTATCAATCATCGCGCAAAACCACGGAGTTAAATTAAGATATTTGCCTCACATTCATGAAGTTGTATCCCAAGTAGGTATGTGTTGGTTAAAAATGAAAATAAAATAAAATAAAGCAAGTAGGTATGTCAATTGTGAGCTGTTTCGTGTATGCTTAGAGTGGCAGTAACTTTCGCTTTCTTTATATAGAAATAATCATTCATTTAGAACGACATTAACATTACTGATAAGTATAAAGTAGTGGCACAGGTGTATTTGTCACACTATACATATATTACTTAGCGTAGACGACCGCTTTAGAAATTACTTGTTTGATATTTTTAATCTTTTTTTCGTTTCCAATAAAGTATAAATTTGACGCCAAAAAGTAAAAGTGACGCCGAACGATAATTACACCAAAGGTCTAAGTAGGTTTCAAAGCGGTCGTCTGCGCTTAGCACACATTGTTAAAATAATGGATAGTTACTCACCTGTTTCTCACTGGATATATCGTCGAGCTCCATGGGTCCAGTGGCAATGGGCGGCGGGCCGTGCATCGGGGACTTGAAGCCCGCAGTGGACGACACTGCCGCCACCTGCCCGCTGCTCTCCGAACCCATCTCCATGTTAGAACCGTCCGACTCGGAACTGTTCGCACGTATTTTCCGTCTCTCCTTCTTCCTGAAGTCAGATCTCGTCGGCGACGACGCGCTCCCAAATCCGTTCGTTTTTTTATCGTAACTGTTATCGAGCAGCATCGGATTCTGGAAATTACTGTGATGTAGCCCGTTCGGTGTGTACTTGTCTTGAAGAGTTTTTACGTCGAACGGCTCGTTCTTTAGAACGTGAACCACGGTCGGGCTCTGGATATTCTGGATTATGCTGCCGTTCTGATGCAACAGAGTTCCGTTCTGATGCAAGATGCCGTTCTGCGTCGGAAACGCATTTATCGTGGCGATGTTCGGCTGGTACAGCTGGATGTGGCGGTCGTCGATGTACGCCTGACCGGTGACCTGCGTCAGTTCTCTTGCTTGTATAGGAGCGGGAACGAGAGGGTAACTTCGCGCGTTCACAGCCGTCAGGGTGTGGAATGTGGTGGCGTTCACGGGCGAAAGGGTGGTCAGCGTGGTCGAGAGGGGCGTGACTTGCGCCAGCGTGGTGAGGTGCGCGGGGGAGGGTGGCGTGGTGAGCTGCGTGAGTTGGGTTAACTGACTAGGACTCGCGCTCGGCGTCGGGCTGGCGGTGACCGGGACCGGCGTGACGCTCGGCAGCCCCGTCTCCGGGATGACGGTGGTCTCCGGGAACGTCTGGAACTGGCTCTGGAAGGACGGCAGCTTGTTGGGGATGGGCTGCAGCGTGACCGACTGGTACTCGAGGGGGGACGCGAACCCCGCGCGGAGGATCGCGTCCTTGGAGTTGACGGTGAGTGGCATGGACTCCCACGGGCGGTACTGGGGCTGGCTGGAGATGACGGAGACGGTGTCGCCGTGCCGCTCGTAGTACTCCCAGGCGGGGTCCAGCAGCCGGGTGTCGGCTGTGAGGATGCGGTGCTCGTCGCCCATGTCGCCGAACGTGGAGAAGGGCGGTAGATGCGCGTCGGCGCCCGCCTCGCTCCCGACCGTCTCGCTCATGGCGCCATGCCTCGGCGCGACCTCATCGCGTCGCTTGCCTTCTTTCGTATCTTAATACAAAAATAAGCTCTACTAAGTCTATTTACGTTGTACTGAACACTCTGAACTGCGCTGGAACTTGGTAATTTGTACTCTGGAACCTGGATCCTTAACTTACGTCCGCAGTATACTAGATAGCACTTAAGTTACGATTATACGGCACACCGGTTGACACTACACTAATCACAATATCTTCGTTTTGTCACTATGAAATAAATTATGTAAAAAATCCTTTATAACAGGCAGTTAACTTAGAGTCTTACGGCTACGGGCTTATAAAATCTTTGGCTGATTTTTTTAGAAAATGCTCGAGGAATTTGTTCGTTACTAATTTTTTAACTATCGATAAAATATTTTGTGCACTCGTTTAACGAACTATTTATTTTGGAACGTTTAAATACTGGTCGTTGATAGATTATTTTCTTAAACTTCGCTCTTGAAGGCTTTTTTTTAATTGTAAATACCGATCACTTCAGACTTAAATTAATTTGTACTGTTTGGGAGTTAGCGTATACTATTTGCGTTAAATTTTATCGTTAAAAGGTTTAAAAAATAGTGCTTATATTAGATTTACGAAACGAAAGATATGACTGGAGGCTTTGGTTTGAGGGTTTCGTAGCTTTTGGTTGTCGTTGGATCCTGTTGATGCGGATTCTGCTGGCGTGGCCGAGGCTGGCCGGCGCTATCCGTGCGGCCTGCACCAATCTGTGGACAAAGCAGAAGGGGAGTCAGTATATTTCATATAAAAAAACATAAATGTACAGTCTAACAGGAAGCATCAGCAGATTGAAGGTCTCTAGCATGTGACAAGCTGAAATTTTATCAAAATCGAATGTCTAACGATTGAGATTTGAGTTGAGACCTAGACCTGAGACCCTTGAGATGTCAACACTACTGGAAAACTGTGTTTGTTTGTTTGTTTAGTGACTTGATATCTATCTATATATATAAAAGGAGAAGGTGACTGACTGACTGACTGACTGACTGACTGACTGACTGACTGACTGACTGACTGACATATCAACGCAGGGCCTAAACTATAAGGGCTAGAAACTTGAAATTTTGCACAGGGGTTCCTTTTATAACGCAGAGGAGCACTAAGAAAGGATTTTTGAAAATTCACCCCCTAAGGGGGTTAAACGGGGGTGCAAAGTTAGTATGAAACTTTGCCGTTTTTGAAGTTAGTGAATGTCTTATTCCACGCGAGCGAAGCTGCGGGCGTCCACTAGTATATATATAAAAGGAGAAGCTGACTGACTGACTGACTGACTGACTATCTGACTGACTGACATATCAACGCAGGGCCTAAACTATAGGGGTTAGAATCTTGAAATTTCGCACAGGGGTTCCTTTTATAACGTAGGGGAGCACAAAGAAAAGATTTTTGAAAATTCAACCCCTAAGGGGTTAAAACGGAGGTGCAAAATTATTATGAAACTTTGCGGTTTTTGAAGTTAGTGCATGTCTAATTCCACGCGAACGAAGCTGCGGGCGTCCACTAGTTTAAAATAAAATACGAATACTATTAGACGATAAAACCTGAGAACTCTCTTGAACTCTTCAAACAAGACTAAAGCCCTATGCTAAGTACCATGAAACAAATACAATGCAAAAAAAATTATTTTCCTGTATAAGCAATTAGTTTATGACCAAGTCTTGGAATGCTCGATTTCAGAACAGATGCGTTAAACAAAATCACCAAATATTGCTAAAAATATATTTTTTATCCAAGCAGTCTTTTTAACCTCCAACAGGTACAGTTAAAGACTCGTGTAAACGTCAAATATTTTAGTTAAATATATTCAGTCACGGCGATATATACGACGAAGACATTTATGCAAATGGCGACTAACGGAGCGAACGGGAGTGTGCAGGAAGAGTGGAAAATGATGGCAACTCTTCGACATGTTTACTGCGAGCGGCACGGCGCATGCGCGCACGCTGTTTTGAATTACGCGCCAATCGATGGCTCGAACGCGAAGAGATTCTTGAACGACTTCGTATCGAATTGAAACGAATTGTTGTTTTGTTTATTTTGGATTTCGTCCGTATTTAGTTGCGTAAAAGTCTTGAGTTGCGGCGTTCGAGTTTTAAATACCTACAGAAGTCATATCTTAATAGAGAGTCGGTTATTGAAATTTTATACTGTAGATGGCAGAAGAACAAAAGGTCGCTGACCGGAGAGATATATCGGTGCCGTGTCGTGTCCTGGTGTATCATGAACTGGTGAATGGTTGAATGACTTGTCAGTCAGATGTGTAACTTTAATTGATCGAATGAATCTGTAGGTCATACAAAATAGGACTGCCTTGTTGGTTTGGTTTGATCCCCGTGACAAACCCTTTTGGGTTTCCTTAACTTGAAATGTTTGTGTGCGAATGAGATTCCAAAGTACGCAACTATGTTATATGTACATATTATCTTATAAAAAATAAGTATTTTTAATTTATTTATTTTATTGACAAGTAATGAACAGTAATTAATTCCTCTAACCGATTTTCTTTTTTCTTTTTAAATAATCGATACTTCCTGAAGTTCTTTCATTAGGTACAATTGTTCTATCTTTAATTAAATGTAACATTATATGCTTTTCAAATGAAATCATTATCTCTTTTTATTCACCATCATTAACGGGACACGCGTTTGTGGCGAAAAAGAAGACTATTTCTCGACGAGGCAATTTTCCGTTATGACGTCACAGTCGACCTGACCCCGATACTCCGTGCGTGCACCCCTAGGTGTCGATGTCTGCATGAAATATGCCAATGAAATAACAATGATCCTTACACACTTTACCAAACACTTTAACTTTACTCTGATCACACGTGTTCGAGTTAGTTGTGAAAGCAGGAAACAGATAAACATACATTTTGAACCATTTTAAGCTTTGGAATATATACATAATCCGCTTACAAGATTTACCCTACCTTTGCATAACTAATCGTAAGTCTCGCCTCGACCCATAGACGTCCCACTGCTGGGCACGGGTCTCCCCCACAAACACTGCTACGGAGTGCTGCGGGAGGTCTAGAGTATACGTGGAGTATGCTCTAGACTAGACCGTGGCGAATGTTCTCAAGCCACCCGAAGGTCTTCGACAAGGCTTAACGACTGCTTACAGCATTGAAAACAACCGGGACCGACGGCTTTACGTGCCCTCCGAAGCACGGTAGCGTCCATGAACGACCGTGCCCTTCGTTGCTTAACTCTTTCGATCACATTGAATCGACGCGAGCCATTGGGCTATGGACGCTACATTTGCATACCTAAATCTAATCAATAGTTTCTATCGTGTTAATAAAAGCCTACTATAAGATAAACGTAACATCAAGTCTGTATTTTCACGAAGGGGTCCGCAGAGGTGAGGTGAGTGACACCCACTTTTCACTAGTTGCTTAGGCCCCATACCATGTAAAAGGCAGACCATTATATGGGATCTAAACAATCCTGACTCTGAGCTACTACTAATACTAATAAGAATACCAGAAATTTCCAGTTATTAAAAACTTTAAAAAAAAAAGTTTATAAAACCCAATCATACTTTTCCCGACTCGAGGATCGAACCCAGGACCTGTAGTTCAGCAGTCGCACTTGCCAACGAGGTGGTCAGTATTTGTTATAGTAGTTATACGGATATAAAGGGAATGCTAGCGATAGTACGCGACGCATTTTCCGTCAGATATGTACCGACCCTAACTTATTAGCGTCTAACAATAGGTCACATTTCTCCCAAGTAAAGCCTTTACATATTTTGACGGGCCCGTTGGCGCCATTGGTAGCGACCCTACCTATTAGGAGACGTTTATGAGAGGCCTATGCCACTAAAGGCTAATGATAATGATTTAAAGCATTGTTTCCACAGTATTAAATGGCGACCATTAGCATATTCATATTGATTTTGCCATTTTCAAACAGTTTTCATCGTAGCCACGAGCTTGTAACGATATTTCAACGTGGCATTACGTCTTCGCTGTGTGAGTCACTCATGCATGGTCTCCGCTTATTGATTGTGTCGGTTGCTCACTTTATATAAGTTTATCGTCTTATGTGCTCTGTAATTAGATGACAAATCATAGCCTTTGTGTTCAAAGTGTTTTCGTAAGGTAGCTTATAGTTACTGACATAACTGTCATTACCACTAACTTATGACAGAAAATAATTCTACATGTTCTCCTGCTTAATTTCCACACCACAACCCATTCTTTGTCCCACTGTTGAGCACGGGTCTCCACTCAGAATGTTAGGGATTGGACCTTAGTCCACCACGCTGGCCAAGTGCGGATTGGCAGACTTCACATTCCTTTGAGAACATTATGAAGAACTCTCAGGCATGCAGCTTTTCTCAATATGTGTCCTTCACCGAAACAGCCAGTGAAATTTAATTTCATAAATCGCACTTATCTTAGAAAAGTCATTGGTGCGTGTCGCTTGGGTTTGAACCCGAACGGCTCTAGTGAGAGGCGAGTTCGATAGCCACTGGGCTGTCACCGCTAGTACCCGCTTAGTACCAAATAACTTTGGCTATTCCGTGAGTCGTTTCGCTAGTTCGAATACGAGCAAGAAATAATGCCATCATGTCTGGTATTAGATGGAGCCTTTCCTTTTACCAGTTTCAAAACTCATTCGTCTGACTGATGTATTTCTGTCCTATCGCCTTTTGGATAGGGCAGAAATCTAGCACAAACATTAATGTATCAAAAGACTAATTGATGGTGGTTTTCGATATTTAAACTTTGAACCTTGATGATACCTCAATTTGTCTTTTAAAAACCTGTAACTTGGTATTAGAGTCGCTGTTAAAACTATGCCGCTTATGAGTTTCCTAAAAACATGCTTCTCTGTCATAGAGTTGTATCAAGAGTTTACGAAGCGTGGCTCGAGATAATAGAGAAGACGCAGCGCGTAAGAGGTTTATGAGCAAAAGGGTTTCTGTTCTAGTAGGCGCTATATTAATTGGCTGGCTGATAAAGACCACTAATAAAACGATCCGATAGTTTCACTGTACCATATTTAATAATAAGCCATTCTTTCAAACATTTGTACTTAAGCCTTTTTCTGAAATGCTCATATACATATAAGGGGCTTAATGTTATTTTGTAAAAATTTTGGTCTACGTATGTGGTTCAAAAAATACTCCTACCCGCCATATTTTATGTTTTCCTTCTCACACTTGTGTTGTGAGCAATGATAGTGACTATGGTTTCATATTCAAGGTGTTACTCGTATTTTTTTATAGATATCAAGTGTCACATTAATGTTTGTCCTGAGAGCGTTTCGAACCCACGACCCCTGGTGCAGAAGAAGCAGCCACCGGACCAGTCAAAATCACATGACTCTTGAAAAACAGAACTTTTGAATATTTAAAGTTTTGGGTTATTTAATGTTCTCAATGGTGCATGACGACTGGGTTACACCAATTCGCACTTGGCCAACGGTGGCGGACTCTGTTAGAGACGCAAGCGTAGTAACGCAAGTAGTAGCGACTCAGTAGCACGAGTAGGTCAGTAGACAGCATGTTGAGAATAAGCTTACGATAGTGATGACTTTCGTTTAAGATAACGTACGTGAGCCAAAGAAGCATTTTGTTTGCAAAGAGTGGCTGTTCGTATTCGGCCGCGACACCGTATTCGTAGGCGTGTCGGTGTAAACAAACCTATTATTAGAAGGGGACGTTCATAGTAAGTTCTATTTCGGGTCCATTATTTTAAGGGCAACTATTTTTGAAATGTTTCAATTTAAAATCTTGTCTTTTCCGAGCGATAGGTGCGTCCGATTTTATTTTGGTCCGGTTTATTTTTGGCGGATTGTTGATTGTGCACTTCTAAATTTTTTTATTTTAGAATTTGACATTTCGTGAGCACATTGGAGATACAATTAACATTAACCGTTTCTCCAACGAGTTCTTGTAGCTTGTGTTTTGTGTAACTTAAATCATTAACTATGTTATTTATTATTAATATTGTTGATGACTTTTATACTATCTTTATATCAGCAACCTTGAACAAACAGGCACGGAAGCAAAATAATCCATCTAAACTTTTTTCACTTTACAAAAATGTTATCAACAATTACGGATTCTATTAATGCTCGCTACGTAATATAGTTCGTTTACATTTCAAACCATACATAGCTGCTATTTTATACGAATTCGCGAAACTTAATGTCTCGCCAGAAGTCATGCATCAAAGGAAATGTCTTTTGTTTAGCGACAAAGCTCGACTAAATTGCAACATGCCTGTTTCGACTTTTTCGTTTCCCCTCGAGTACCTTGACAGATTTTCCTGAGGGGGAAAACTTCCACCTCGTACTTACTATGCGAAAGCTCTCCCGAATGAACTTAACGCTCGCAAAGCACTCGAACCGACTACACCACTCGCGAGTGCAGGCGAAAAGTATGTTTTTGACAATGGAAGCTTTTGTGTTAACAGATACTTTTCACGTATGTAACTCTAGTAGGAGGCAAGGATTGGATTGGCGAAAGCTTAAAAGAACAGAAGAGCTTTTGTAAGCTTCTTCGTTCCTTGATTTCATTTAAAAAATATTCCTCTACTTACAAACTTCTGTGCAATAACAATATCTAGACTACTAAAATACCTTCAAGATTTTTTACTACAAACTGTGTATCTACTCAAGGAACATGATTCTTTATGAATACTACATAAATAGTTTGTAGAGAAGCTTTTTCGCGTGGTCTCCAAAAGTTCCAATATTGCGTCATCGTAGCAAAACACAAAAGTACGATCAAACCGACCCGACTAGTAATCACAAGGCAAAACTCTTTGTAGATGCGCACAAAGAGCGTTCCACGAAAAAAAAAAGATTAAAAAGCTCACTTGGAACGGAACGCAGCTCGAAATGGCATGCATGTGTGCGTCGGTACACGGCAGTCCTATCGTGTGCGCCAGGATTCGTCTGAGCTTCGTATGTGTGTGTGCGAAGCGGTGTGTGCGTGGAACGCGATAGTATCTGGGTCTCGGTTGTCAAGGGCAACCGTACAACCGCTGCAGCGAAAGCATTGCGCTTTCAGCTTTGCGCTGTAATTATATGGCTTATTTTTAGAGTCGGATGTAGTCGCTTTTTTTTTCAAGCGTCGCGCGCAGACACGATGTTTAGATGACGTTAGAAAATCCTTGAATCTGTTGATGCTGAACTTGAAGTTGACTGGATGTGTTCAGTATGTTGCATTGCCGTACACAAAATCGTATAAATCAACCGCGGCGTGCATCGATGCAACAATTTTAGCATTCAGTTCAGAATAGTTCAGATGCAAGCGGTTTTATAACTTCTAGACAGTATCACATATTATTATGTATACAGACATCTGGTTTATTGCAGAGAAAGTTTTTGTAGTCCAATAATTTTACATTTATTCATATATTTATCTTCATTTTGAACAAAGAATCTCAAAGTATTAACCAGTAGGTACTAAATACTTTTAAAACATGTTACACAATCAAAAAATTTCAATTGTTTTGACTTATAAATGAGGTCAATCCTTTATCTTCTTCAAACAAACGAATCGTTGGCTAAAAGTTATATTGAAAGCGGCTTTAAACTAAACCTACTTTACAGGTATTCCTATTCTTAATTGTACAAAAAGCGGCTATTTGAACCAAATATGTTTGTTAATTACAACAATAAGAAGGTCTCATGAATTACGCAACAGTTGAGGTGACATTCTATCCCGGCATAGCTTCCTCAAAAGGCTTCACTTTTTGCTTTTATTCAAACTATTTGAAGTTTTTTTTTTAAATAAAACCAGCTGTGTTGTACAAAGTAACACATCCGGCGCCTGCGCATATTACCTGCACCGGAAACTGATATCTCCGTAACTGTGATCACGATAGTAAAATTATTGATAACTTTACGCGCCATCGGTGGACGGTGCGGGTGTTACATACGAATTAAATGATTTGTGCAAGTAGGAACAAGGTAGTTCTCGGCCTGACATGTTAGGCATTTGTATGGTAAGCTACTGCTGGAATTATTCATGGTTTCGCTGCCCTTCAAGTAAGCGAGGTTGTATAAGAAGTTGAGGTGAGTTTTTGTTCTTATTTGAGTACTAGTGGACGCCCGCAGCTTCGCTCGCGTGGAATTAGACAACAATAGTTTCCTTTACACCTAGTAATATTATATAGCCTATGTCACTCAGTGAAGGTGCAGCTTTCTATTTGAAATCGGTCCATTAGTTTTTAGAACTGCGGATTTTAATTAGACTCCTCACTGGACACTGGTTAAATAAACACTTACATACGTAAGGAAAAGCCAGCAATGGCGCCTGTAGATTCTGTAATGAGGCGGAGGAATCACCCATCCATATCCTCTGCGACTGCCCTACAGTAACTCATGACAGAAGTCGCAAGCTGGGCGGAAGCCTAGTCTCACCTTGTACAAACAAGGAACTTGACCCCAAAGGCATCAAAAGAGTGATTGGCCTTTGGGATCAGGTTTAAACTCTTTAGAGGCTAGCTACAATAGATCTTTTAGATCGCAGTGGCTTGTGGGCCTAACCCACACCCCCTCCCTCCAATAATAATAATAATAAGGTACACGAAGTAGTCAGGAATAGTTTAATGTTAGGTTATTATTTCTTCACACTAGACCAGACTAAGAGAGGTGCCGGACCGCATAAATAATGGTGCTCCGCCACGGTAGACAATTACCGCGATTTATGGACACCGCTTACTTGTAAAGAACATATTTCATGTTTCAGAAAGCACGCCAAATTTACTGAAACAGATCGTCTGAGTTAATGGTGATAGCGTACTTGTAACTTATGCGTTCAAAACTTGAAAGTAGTCCTGTTTGACGATATTTCGATTCTAAATGAATATCCATTTTAAGTTTGTATCGAACGTGGGTTTTGGTGGCTCAAGTAATGCGTTAAGGTGAGTAAACACTAGCTTACGTTTGTCATTATAGCGGTCACACAAAAGTTTCCAGGCTACTTCATAATTACGGCTCGAAATTTCTAAACTGGCTATCAGAGAAGCTGCAGAACCCGTTAGTGCACTTTCAAGTACTATTAAATACTAAATAATAAATGTAAGCTTGCGCCATTAAAAGAAAGATTTAAAATGTCTATTACTCCAATTTTCAATTTGCTAACATTGTCTGATAAAGCATAGCATTACGTTGTATGTCCCCGTAGAGGTAGGCAAAGGTGTGACTGAGAGAAGAGTTAAATCCGCTAACGAAATTTTAAGACTACTTTAAAGTTCATTTCGTAAGCATTTAGTAACATTATAACTGAAAAATATGTTTAAGTCGTTGCTAAATTTAATAGCGGAGATTATTCAAATAATAATGTTAGGTACACACAATAAGTGACACATGATAATCATATCGTAAGCGCAAGTTAACATGTAACTTGAAAATGATAGCGCTAGGCGACAGAAGCATTTCACACGAGCGCGAGGACGCGTATTATCTACGTGCCGTAATGACAGCGTGCGCAGGATACGTGCATCAGAATGATTGCCGGTAGCTTCGGCTTCAGAACGCTATTATAACAAATACCTATGTTACGTTCTTTTGTTTGTTCAAACGGAGGTAACTCAGTGGAAAATTATTTGCAAGCAAGGGCAAGGAACTATCTAACGCTTGCCTGTTTAATACGATATTCACTTCGCTTTTGCTTTCAAGAATTCAATTTTAGATTTTTAATAATATTAGATGAAGATGTACAAAATGTTATTAAGGTTTACTGGAAGTAAGTCATGGCTGCAACTGACTTTTTGGTATAAAACTTTTCTTCTATAACTTTTTCTGACATACAATAAAATTCATCTTCGGTACTTTCATTTCAAACAACATTTATCATCATTTCAGCATCAGATCATAATCAGCTTTTTAACTACACCAATTACTTTGATTTTAATATTGCTGTTTCTTACAAAGAAAAAATGGAGATACCAAAATATTTTTAGCGTTTTCATACGGTTTTAATTGAACCCTGATGAATATAACATTTTATAAAAGATCTTGTTGATTTTTAAATGAACTTCTGTAAATCACTGTGTCAACTGCACATTTTCATTTTGGTGTATAAAGTTACATTTAAAGGTCGTAAATCTTGAATACCTCATTACATTTGCGTACACACATGTCGCAGACAGCACGAGGAATCTTCGCCATAAAAGACATCGTCACCGACATATTTAAATTTGGAAACAAAAGCTGATCAAAGTAAGATTAAGCCACATTACAATGATAAGACGAAGAGTCCCGATATAGAGTTACCGTCCCATCCCATTCAGACTCAAATCCAGTTGAATAGAGACGCAGATGTGGTGTTTTTTACAACAATCTTTCCCACACTACCACTTTTTCTTATGCCTTAATATCTCCGCAACCATAATCTTGCAGCTACGAAAGCAGTTCTCATTCAACTTTCACTCTTACGCTGTCACGATAAGGTGCTCAACATTTTAAGTCTAACAATAATAAAACTCGGTCGATACAGTTTTGTAAAGATTTTTTGTCCGCTCGTCTTTCTCCACTATCGGATGCGACATCGGAAATTGAGTAGTTTTTGTACTTACACCTATGACATGGAATTGTTTAAAGGAAGTCACACATGGATGCCTGTGATTGTATGATTTAGTACTGTTTCCTTTCCGAGTTGTACCATTATCGTTATTTTATTACTCACAAAGTGTTCAGTAAAATGGATATTAAACGATTTTATGATTGGGTGTGCTCGTTGTCAACGAAATAATGTAACAAGAATGAGGACTTGTTAGAATAACTGAAACATTTTGAAAAGTCGTTTCGAAGTTAGGTCTCTCTACGCTGTACTTAATTTGCTTATAAAAGTTTTTTGTGGCCCTTTTATTTCTACGAAAATATTTTCTGTTATAAATTATCAGATGGAATCAACTTTCAAATTTTTTGATGTTATGATACGAATAAAAGGGATATTGTTAAAATGAACACGAATAACAGTTTAAAATTCAGAGTTCAAATTAGATTATATATAAAAAATATTCAAACTTTTTTCTATGAATCCTAATAATTATGTTCCAAACTCAAGTGAATCAAGTTTCTGAATTCAAACTGAGGGACGAAGGAAATTCGTAATACAAAAATAAAAAGGACTCTCATTCGTGGCACAATGCAAAGGCGAGCGTTCACCGGCGCGACGCCGCTCACAAATAAAATATTCTCCACAATTACAACTTCGCCAAAACTTTGTCCTCGACCGTTGTTTGAGTTACTAAGACAAAACGTGTGCTTCTATTTAGACGATAGGTTTTCCTGCCAACAACTTAAATTATTTTGATGTATTGAAATTAGCAAAGGTAGAAAGAAACCTTTTACCTTTTATGGCAATCCAACCTGGGATCATATAAGAGGGTAATACTAGGCAAGAAGGTAACGTGTTTTATCACTACATCAAACATTTTATTCGATTTTTCAGCTCAATTTAACGTTTTTTTTGTAGTGTACCTACTATGTGTAACCAGAAAAAAATTAACAACATGGAAAAATAAAAACAGTGTGAAGCTGGTGAATGAATCCTTACTTTTTCGGAAGATACTCACGTGTACCTTGTAAATCCATAGATTAATAAATACTAGAGGTGAGAAATTTCATCGACGAGTTGTCTCTTCTTGACATATCAATGCAGTCTAGAAGGAGGATAACCTTTTAATGGTAATTACCAGTGGATTTCTGAGAATGTTTAGTAATCCGAACTAACTGATTGGTTACTAAGACTTTTCCAAACAGATTTCAGAGCATCAAATTACAAATAACTAACTGAAGACCATTTTCAGAGGGCCTCATATACGACTTGCTCTCCGCTCGCTAGACGTGGGCATGTTTGCAATAGTACTACCGAACATGTCTTTATGAAGTGTTAAGCCGCCGCCACAGTTTACTCGAGAGCAATAAGAAGCGGATTATCCCACAAAGTATGAATCAACTTAAGATATTACTCGTGGCAGTGATCGCGGTATGATAGAAAAGTTGTTTGCTCTTAAGGTTTTGTGCTGACATTGGCAGCTCAGTAGACAGCTAAATGTCCGAATAAGTTCTCATGTTACATAATTTTTTATTATATAGTATTCAGTAATGTCGCCATAATTTTGAATCAATTTGCAATCCGTTAGAGCGTAGTCGACTTTCGAAGATTAACAAAAATCACACACTATACTAGAAACACAAGTTTTTAATAAACTGCAACCAGGATTTTTAAATTCATTTCTTTCAGTGTATTGTTTAGTTATAGTTAATTAGTTGTCAGTTTGTTGCTAAGCCTAATTGGGAATGCGTTTGCTGCTGTGTCAATTTATCTTTTTTTTTTATTATAAAGAGGAAAGAGTTTTGTTGTAATGTTTTCACACAAAAAACTACTGGACCGATTTCAAAAATTCTTTCACCATTAGAAAGCTGCATCTTTACTGAGTGACATATGATATATAATATTACTAGGTGTACACGAAAATATTGTTATGTCTAATTCCACGCGAGCGAAGCTGCGGTCTACTAGTCTCCAGTAAAATTTTGAATGCACTAACACTACCTAATCTTTGGACACACCCAGAGGACACACTCGAAACTCGGGCTACAGAGGAGTATAGGAATCGGGCCACAGAGGAAGCGTACTGCTCGTTGCACAACAGTTAGCCGGAGCGAAATTGGCCAATTTTGTTTATTTGTTTTCATTGGCCTCACTGAACTTGACTCCCCATTATCGCATTCACGAGAGGAAGGCGTATTATTTATTCGATTATTCCGTGGGACCGTCCGGTAGTGGCGTCTTGTAACTGTGTCGAGTGCAATGTGATTTTATCTGCGTTGACGTGGCTTTGATTGGTCCTCGTCATCGTATCCTCAGTTGTATCAAACAAGCCTACCACAAGCTCGTGAATATCGCCAAAGCACAATACAATTAAACGTACTGTTAACGTTTCCATAGTTTCTAATCTTCTGATTGACGCAGTAAAAGTACATTTTTATTTAGTTTCGGTTTTGATCTCAGTATACCGGATTCTCGAAGTTCAGTACAATATCAGTTACATAATTACACGAGATTTAGCGGATTATAGTACGATTAAGTCCCTTGTTATCTATTCCAATCTATTTTAGTTATCAGCTTGATGTACTTTTATACTAATTCATCAGAATCAGAATTCATTTCATTCTGATTTCTACATATCTTTTTTGCAGTTTGAATAATTTTATCACATATTTCTTTTTGCTTACGTTTTAAAAATAATTAGACCAATCTGATATGATGAACACATGTAACATCAAAGGATCGCCAACGTAACACTAAGCCCTGAAAAAGTCCATTCTATATCATCTACTCTTATTAATAATAATTAAAGTCTGTCTGTACGTATTTCATGCCAAACCGTTCATCCGATTGCGAATAAACTTAGTACAATCATGCATTGGATCAACGAGACGGTTATAGGATGCTTATTATCAATGTTATCCTACTACAGCAAGATCAATTCCACGCGAGGGAAAACGTGGGCCGCCACTTGTAAATATTTGTAGATTTTAATAAATATACGCTGTTGGTACTAGCATACTAATACTGTAAAATAAGGAAGATACATTTGTGAAGCGTACATCATATATTTCATCATTACGCTTCCATACAATAATAAATTATTGTAATCAAGAACAAGGTAGATTTAACTGAATTACCCGATTAAATTACGATTCAAGTAAGTACCTAGGGAGATACTATTAATACAAAACTCCTGAAATTCCCAGCATTCTCTTAATTAAGGACGACCGACCGCGCCAGATAATTTCTAACTAGATTCTAATAATGTAGAGTTATCCGCATTCCTTGTTAACGTGTTAACGTTTACTATGGGAAAAGGTTACTAAAGAATATTAACTTAATAGACATATACTGCGATTAAGAAAATATGTTAAGAAGGTATCTACTTATATGGTACTCAAGAGCTCTACTTAGGACTTAAGCATTCAGTAGATACATCTCTATCGATAGATATACCTTAACTTAGTACTTAGTAACCTGTAATTTACTAAGTACTAAGTTAATTCAGAAATTAACAGTTACCGTTAACCGTTAAATCTTCGTCGTAATCTTTCATCAGTCGATGAAATCGATAAATGCTAAAATCAATTACCATTAATACAATAAAGACAGCTCACTTTCATTTTGCGTCAATTAGTTATTAAGGGTTAAATGACGCGACATCACTCGGGATTGAATGACGAGCGATGCGTCACTCGACATCCACATCGCTTGCCACGCTCCCAGCGCTGGTAGACACCGTGTCGGCCACACAACAACTATACGCCAACTACGTAAACAACTACAAAAGCTCTGCCGTTCTACCACTAATCACTACGCAAACTTCCCAAGCCCAACTCGCCTTCCAAAGGCCTCGCTCTGACAGAGCACCCAGAGGCACAACCTCGAATACCAAGTGCGTAAATGTGCGTAGCAGGAAAACGGGGATCGATTCGCAAAAGCTGCACAACGAAAGCTCCGGCGGAAGCTCGGCCGGCACGCTCGCGTCACGCTCCGCCACCGCCGAGCAACTCTATCTAAACAATCCACAAAAAACAACCAGAAGTATCCATCCTTCCACTACTCGTTAACTGTTCTACACTTGCACAACTCGAAAGCTCGCACCAAACTTTGCAGTCGTTCGGTACCTTCTCCGGTCGCTTGATCCATCCGCGCCTCCTTTTTTTCTTAGTCCCGCCGCCTCGGAAACACAAAACGGCCCGAAGGACGCGCGCGAAAAATAAACAAAAAGGGATCGGGAGTTCGCGATCGCGTCGGCGTGTATATGCGGGCGCGGGTGAAACGCGTGTACACGCGGCGGCGGTCGGCGGCTGACTGGCGCGCGGCGGACGCAGCTGCCCGTGCTGCCTGCCAATGGCGGCGGGTCACGTGACGTCCCCGCGCCCGCACACGCTTGTTTACAAATAATAATAATACGGCCGGTGGCGCCGCCTCTACAGGCTACGCGCTACGAGCTACGCACAGCTGTCGGTGCATTTGGCGGGATTCGATTCGGAGCACATTCGCTCCACCTTCGATCTGTTTACTTACAACTTTGGTGCTTTTGCGCTGCCGTTATCGATCGCGTTTTCGTACGCACATTCGTAACGTCCGAAGCATTGCTTCCTCACGCACTTTTCCACGACGACGCGGACGTTATCTTCGAGCGTACGACGTACGCCGTAAACGGAACCGCTCATTACCATACGTCTGTCCGCGGAATTTGTTTATGTGCGATAATGAAATTATTTTGCCATTTTTGCAAGGAGGGTGCGACATTCATCCCCATGTTGCGACAGGTTGGTGTTTCCGATTGTTTTGCGTTCAGGACGTAAGGTGCAAGGAGGGTTTGAACCCCAGCGCATGCAGCGTTCACCTATATATGGCACGGAGCTCGTGGTCCCCTCGCCAAATCTGCGATGATCTGAGGTGCCCCATGGACTAAAGCGGTACACTTGACTTAGTCTAAACTGCTCCCCTTCACCTACTTACCTTATTGTAATATAATTTCATCGCGAGATATGGTGAGGTGTCTGAAGGGGTATTTTTGAAGGGAATTGAAGAACGGGCTACAGTTTATTAGAATCTAAGTGCTTATCTGTTTACAAGAACCCCAACGTTAATGCAATGTTAGGGTATTTTAATAATGACGTAACTCAATAGAGACAGTTTTGTCTTGCCCTCTTTGAGAAGCTGGTAGAGGCAAGTGCTCTCTCCCGTCTCCAGCAGAGGTCTATTCAAAATTCGAATGCATGTATGTTTGGAGTACTCCATCCACCCATTAGCCCAGTAGACTGCGACTCTACAATGCAATTTCGACTTCCCTTAAATACTTTTAGGACTTTACATTAAGCCTTTTGAATCCAGCGATTTCCTGTCGTCTTCTTTAGGTCGTCTGTACACTTTTTCAGGGCCGCCTGTGCTCATTTTTTCGAGCCGTGGTCTCATTTCAAGAACTCTTCTTCACCAATTAACGGTCCTTAGAACGACGAGGCCTGCCCAATACCACTTAAGTTTGCTAAAACTCTGCAAGAAATGTTTGTTCGTCTACGGATTTCGTCATTACAATTATGATATATAATGTTGGAAGTAGTTTAATTAGTTTATTAGGCATTTTTATTAAAAGAACAATACTATAATTAGATAGCCGCCATGATATCTGCGGCAATCTTCGAACAAGACTCACAAAATGATATAAAATATTTGCGTTAGTATGTTAACAGAAATATTAGTTGTTGTTTCGTTCGCAGTGAGGAAGACCGTAGTTGGGACCGTTAGTGACAATCAGTCCTCATATACATCGTTAGTAACAGTCCGGTTACAGTTACTAAATTGTTAGGACTCTAGTGGCAAGACGGTCAACGAGGTACGGGTTTGGACCTACTTGTCTGAAGGTCTCAAAAGTACCATGAGTCTGCAAAACCTTGTACACTTCTGCTTACAAACCCCATGGTTCAAATACCAGTGCAACTCATATAATATGACTCTTCATAACACACAAATCTTACTCATACAGAGATTATCGTATGTCACTTGGTTCTTTCACTCCAAAATCATGATAGTCTCTGAGATAAGACCTCTGATAGTGCTTAGTTACAATTTTTAATAATAATAATATTAATAGTCAAATTAAGAAGTTTCATCAAGAAGAATATCAAGATACTGTCTATACATGGAAACTGTAACTGATTATCTTCGTTCATCTTATAAGTTTTGAAGTACCCAATGTGTGTACCTATGTTTGGCAATTCTATAAACAAAAGACAATTGACTATCTAAATCAAAAAGAAAAATTGTGATCAGTTAATTGAATTCAAAGAATAAAATTACAAACTGAATTGACAGTCAAATACCCCGATATTCTGGGAATAAAGTAATAATTTTGCGAGTGGCGAACCCATAGCTAGCTATGGATCGCACGCTCCCCGCAGTGAGTCACGGTCGCTAGCTCACCATGCACACGAATTATTTATGCCCGCACTGTTAATATTGAACCATTTGGAGTTGGACCCCAATATTGCGTGAATTATTGGGACTCGATATTAACATTTCTGTTGCAATTATTGGCATATCACCATCTTTCCAATTGTATTAATGAGTTATTTGTTATCAAATTTGAACCTGTATTCGTTTTTTTAAGTTATCTGCCAGCTTTTGTATTGTCTGTATAATGTAACATTTTAAATAAACATTATTATTAGGCTAAACATTGCTAAACTCGTGGTGGAGTATGCTCTAAAACTCCCGCAACTCTGGCTGTGGGAGAAACTTGTGCCCAACAGTGGGACGTCAATGGGTTGTAGCTAGCTAGTAGGCTAAAAATAACTTGGAACCTTTACTTAGCTAAGAGCCAATAAAAAAATTCTCTGGCTCAAATAACTCATAGAGTTTATTAGACTTTCCATGCGAATTTAAAATGCTTACTAAACAAATTAGAACTAATTCTAATTTCTCAACAATATTTAGTTTTCATTCAAGTGGCACTGTATATTCGTGCCACGTACATTGTACAATCAACCAGCTTATAATGTTACTAAGTAGGTAAGTTTCGTGTAATGTAACCGGCTACGAACGGTTACTGGGAACGTAATAAAAATAAAAATAAAGACCACAAAGTGACGATGCGAGGTACGAAATCAAATATTATAATGGTTGCAACGCGAACGCGTGCAAACCGCGCTCTTGCACCGCGCCGCTAGCCGCGCCAATTTCATTGCTACAAAAGTGCGTAATATCGATTACCGGCTCCCTTACCCTATCTTCCGTCTCTTTCCATCGACGCACTAGAAACCTCTTTAGAACAATAAAAGCGTAAAAGTGAACGCACCCGAAGCGTCAACTTTACACGCGACGCAAAGACGCCATTTTGTTCTAACCCCAGTCGACTTAAGTCCTTTTTTCCCGCTCAAATCTTCCCCCGCGCTCGTCGTCATGACGACCGATCTGTCACACGCATAGAACATAAAACGCAAGCATTGATTTTTTCCCCGCTTCCTCTTTACTTTTACGCGTGTCGAGCGACTTTTTGCTTGGATTTTTATTTTTAAAAGCGCGAGTTTCGGCGCTTGCTATAAGTGCTTTCAGCCTTATTGTACAGGGGACATTAGTGTTTGAAATTTTTAGCATCCTTCGGTGTCACTTTTTAAAAAAAAATTGTTTCTATTCTTTTGCAGTTTCGCTTTAGAATTTTTGAACTCCATACATAATGCATTATATGTATTTACAAACAGCTACCCATAAATAAAATGCGTTAGTAACTTTGTGTTTAAAAATTTAAAGATATATTATAAAAATAAAATTTATATTGGAATAAATTTAGAATTAAACTCAGCAAACAATGTTTTGATAAATACGTTGTCATGTAAAGCTTAAGGGCAATTTTGTTAAGGTAGGCTCAGTCCGGGCAACCGGCGTACCCAAGGGTTCTCCCCCGGATGACGATCCCCTAACTCGCCGTTAACTCAATCGGAGGATTTGTAGGAAAATATGTGGTCTTCGAGTAAGATCTCAGCGAACGACGCGCGGGGTCGAAAGAAATTTGTATTCATGTTTTCCATAACAAGATTTTTGTCAAGATCAATTTTTGTCGTATTATTTTAATTGTTACAATTTTTAATAAATATTTAACCTGTATTATTAATTGTAGTTATTAATTTGCATAATACTTAAAGCACTATGACAGACCTACACTATCGCGAACTTATTGATACGTGAAACTCCGCTAGAAATTATTTAAGAAACGACTGTGAGATATCGTCATACACTGAATGTATCCAAATCACCTCAAAAATCCTTTCTTGTTCCACTAGTTAGTCTATCACGCTAACGCTGGATTTCAATAACGTATCTACAGATAGATTTGGCTATCGCAGATAGAAATTCGACACATTTTATATGGAACTTACCTATGTCAAATCCAAATCCAGGAAATACTTTTTCTAGGTGGCATAATTCCTTGAAATATACATACGCATAATAATAAATAATACATACCTACTTATTATTTTCAGGAAAAAATTAACTGTAGAATATCATATTTCTGCCTATTGCAACTGCAAGGTAATGATATAACCAAATCTGTGATGCCTTCGGCAAATAATGTAAATGATTATGCATGATTTTAATGCATATTGGGAATTCCACTACATCCACTACCTACACCAATATGACAGTTTCCTGGTTAAATAATTCTGAATCTGTATAGGTAGTGTCTCATACCAAGAAAACGGACCCCTTACCTATGTTAGTCTCTTGGAGTAGACAGATGCGAGAGGTATCTTAGGCAATATCATTAAAGTTGCAATTAAAGACGGAAAATGGTATAAGGAGAGAATAACTACTACCGTCTTGTCACGTGCCTACGTGATGTAGCTGCGAAATACGATGCCCGTTAAACTAGTAATTGGCGTACAAATAAATAGTATTTGTACTCTGGCAGTTTCAAATTAATAGTCTTCCTTTTACTCTTGTCTTTCTTGGACTTAGTGTCTGGATTTAAAAGAAAAGCTTTTATAAATAGAGATGATATAAGCGGGTATAAAGATACCTCATTAAGAATTCATTATTTCCTGCAGTTCATATTCAATTTGGATAACAGATCTTTACAGATTTTTGGAGTATGCTGCGACCCATAGACGTCCCACTGCTGAGCACGGGTCTCCCCCACAGACACTGCTGCGGGAGGTCTAGAGCATACTCCACCACGCTGATCTAATGCGGATTGGCGGATTTTTTGAGTACTAATTACTTAATACTTACGTTAATAAATACTTTCGAGGTAGTCTCGATGGAACCACCGAGAAAAGCAGTGGACCCATTCTTCCTTAGGCGTCTCCTCTATGGCATTTTCGAACGCACTCACCGACGTCTAATTGTATCCATAGCTTCCTGACGTTTATATTCTCGTGTAATATTTTTTGTACTTGACTTATACCAATGCCTAAGCTTGCCCGCATCTGCTCGTAGCTCACTCTCTTATCGTCATCTATCGTCTATCTATGCGTCGCACAGCATTGATGGTATCTTCAGATGTCCCTGTTGAAGGACGTCCCTGATGCAGATCATCACTGAGATTGCTACGCGCACGCTTAAACTCATTAAACCAATTGTAAACAGTGGCTCGAGATGGGGTTTCATTATTAAATGCCAATCGAAGTCTATCATAGCTTTGTTGTTGATTAAGACCACAAAGAAAGTTTTCTCGCGTTAAATTCATTTTGAGGTGTGACAAAATATTTAGAATTGCCAACAATTCACTAACCAAATGACAAATGAATGCAATATTACATTAGCATTAGGTAATTATAGAGTTCTATAATCGAAATTTAAAAGATGTTTTCATTGGCAATGTTTCTAACTGGCCAGTTATTTAAAAAGCTTTCACTACCACCGAAGTGTACGCTTTATAACAAAAAAAAAAAACAGTGTCATAATAATTTAATCTATAGTTTACTAGCTTTCCTCTGCAGCTCTGTCTGCAGGACTGCCTCATTGTTCTAGTGGCAAGTGCGACTGCTAGAGGTTCTGGGTTCAATCTCCGGATTAGGAAATGTATTATTGGATTTTTAACTTGAAACTTCCAGTAAGTGCCCGGAGTTTGGAAATATTTCCGGTGTGTATCAATAGGCTCACCACCAATTACATTGGGACCTATAAATAACTGGTGAAATATGGATGTATAACACCTCTGCCTACACCTTCAGGGCAACGTAGGCTTGATATTATGATAATTATCATGTATACTTAGCACATACTACATGTATTGCTCTCAACGCTACCACATTTGCGATGGCGGTGCGGAATACCGCGTCCACTCCACACTAATTACGATCGCATAAAATCCTTTACCTTTCGAGGCTATCAATCGTTAACATGTGGCTTTTATAGTTTAGATCTGTGGTCGGCGGCAGTTGCCGTCCACTTGTGGGAGCGAGCTTACAGAATAGAGGGATGTATTTTCTGATATTGTGTGAGGAACTTGTACAATAATGGTATTTTTTTAAATAGTAAAAAAGTGGTTAGTGGAAACCCGTTGTCTTAACTAATGGTTCGCTCGCTGCGACCCATAGACGTCCCACTGCTGGGAACGGGTCTCCCCCACAGACACAGCTGCGGGAGATCTAGAGCAAACTCTACCACGCTGCTCCAATGCGGATTGGTGGAGGGGTAAGTGGCCAACCCAGTGTCCGAAAATCCTTAAGCCACCCGAAGGTCTTCGACAAGTATCTGTGTCTGTGGGGGAGACCCGTGCCCAACTGTGGGACGTCTATGGGTTGTAGCTATGTCTGTTTTAAACCATGTTGAACCCATTTGGAGTACCTAATTTGGACCAATAGGCGTCCGCAAATTTCTATGGTATGTGGCCGATATAGGAAGATTGAATAGAGGTCGCAACGAGATTAAAAATTAAAACACAATATTATTGGCGACAAATATAATTTTAATATAACTATTAATTTTAATTTTACAAGTAGCCCAGAATACAACTGAGAGATCAATTACATTGTGTATTGTTTATTGTGTACCTACATTAAATTGAAAACACCTTATAATCTATTTATTAGTATGATTCGGAAATGTGACTACCTAGTTATTTCATCTCACCCTTTGTTTTTACTATTACTGTAGTCTAGGTAAGCGAAAAATGTAGAGTAAAATCGAAACGAAGCTCAAATTATCTTCCAATAAACCTACAAAGCAAAGTTAACTATCCTACTATTTACAGAATGAAAATGTTATAAATATTTACTGCTATATTGTAATACTTTGGGATTAGGACTATTGCTTCCGTTCACAAGTACCTACTCGTAGTCTAAATATCACTGAGTGCTTAATAAGAGTAGAGTTATTTGTCGGAATTACTTAATGATGTAAAATAAAAGTACTTAACTTTAAAAAAGGAAAGCTAAAATAAGAACATTTAGATTAATAAATAACGTAATAATTATATCGACAAATATAAAAGAAGGCATTACATACAACATACCGCGCCATCTATTAGCAAGTAGCATGAATTTATGCATTAATATTTTCGTAAGAGGATTTAGTTTTATCCAATAAAATCATCACATATAAAACTATATTTTCTAATTATTGACAACAATTGTACACTGACAGCAGCTTGGTATCCAAAAAATGTCTGTGTATAAATTTTGCCCAGTCGATTCTAGAGCTACGAGACGTTTTTGAATGTATTTCTGTTCGCATCTTGAACTATACCCATCAGGAACTGTACACAAACCACTGCATTCTGTTGACCTGTAAAAATAAATAAATAATTTAGGTACTTCAAATATTTTGTATGACAAAAAATTACGATTCCGCTACTAGTCAACAGATGTCGCACAGTCCACATACCTATTCTTTATACACTCAATAGATGGCGGATAGATCACTTACAAAATAGCTACAATTATGGTTTGGTAATCTTTCGGTAATTAAGTTGATCAAATTACTTTTTAAGTGGAGCTTTTACCCTGATCTGGATTCGTTACTCTCAGTGGTCATACGCTATTGCGCAATGCTGCACAAAACAGTGGCGAGAGCCCAAGAAGTCGGCCAAGAAATTCCAGGCTACAATTTTGTAAATGACAGGGACGATGAGAAAATAAATGTTTCTGTTCGCTTTAAGAATTATAAGCGCTTAGCAAGTAAGCGTGCCTGCGTGTCTTCCATGATGTTATTAAAGGCATGTAGAGTCTGCCAATCCACATTTCGTCAGCGTCGTAGAGCCAGCATACTGCTGTTGTTGTTGAGAGCGGCGCGCGGCGTCACGAGCTCGAGCACGCAACACGCAGGATAGATATATCCATGCACACGCAGGATAGATATATCCATGCACACGCAGGATAGATATATCCTCAAGGCCTCAGCCCCCGTTTCGTCGCCGCCTGTCCTTCCACCGGACCACGGCGTCACAAACTGCGTGAGGCCTGCTGTTCGTTCCCGTGATACTAGGACGTAGGACTACCACGGGCCCTTACGTGCATATCTCGGCGCGCACGAGCTGCGTCATGTTGTCGGGCATGTTGACGACGAAGCGCCAGTTGCCCTTGTTGTTGAGCGCGGCGCGCGGAGTCACGAACTGCGTGCGGCTGCGGCACAGCTCCTCCGTGTTGGCCGCCTGCCGCCGCGGCCGCTCCGCGGACGTTTCTGCGCTGGAATTACAAGTTTAGATCTTTTCTTTCACCAGTTTAATGACACACAATGTTGATACAGACAGTAGTAAATCAATATAATGGTTTTATATAATTGTAATAAGAGTGCTCTGTTGGATACCTCCAACTTTGGTGCCGTGCGGGGCAAGGAAATTTACGAAAAAATTTACGTGAAAATTTAGTGTACCGCGAGCACGGATGAAAAGTGAGGCTATTAATACTACTCTTAAAAATCGTACGCGTAACGACACCAAATAATCAAAATTATGGATACTCGAGCGTCAAGTCACTTGAGTTAGCCATGAGTAAGTCGATCCGAGTGTAATACTTTTGGACACATGCAATTTCTACTCATATCGAGTACTCATCCTCCTCACCAACTCAGTAGGAAGCTCATTCTACAGAAGGCATGTTCGCCGTAAAAAAGACCGCGAGAAACGCTCGGTGGTGAAAGGCCATGAGTCGATTCGGTGTGGATGAAACTTCATACCTCGGCGTGTAGTGCGATAATTGAATGAGGTTGGTGGAATTGAGTTATGAAGTTCCTCCGAGCACTGGAGACAGTAAAGTTGTCGTACCTGGCAAACCCCAGGGCTATCCTCAAGGCCTCAGCCCCCGTGAGGGTCCGCTGGGAGGCTGCCTTGACCAGCTCGGCGTTGCGTCGCCGCCGGCCCGGCCGGACCGTGTGCGGGGGAAACGACACGGATCGCTGTATCGTCACGTCCGCGCCGGATCGTGACGGTGAAATGTATCTGTAATGCGGCAGAAATAATAATTAGAATGAGGTGATTCTGTGTTAATAGTTAATTATTAGTATATTGCAAGATTGCGGCACGGGGTATACGCTCAGTTCACTGTTCCATCTTGATTAATTTCTATGGGGTACCCATATTGACTCAAAGTGAAATACATATTTTACTTACAATTCCAATGTTAAACAAAAATTATAAAATCATCATAAAACTCAGTAGATGCTTACTTCCACCACTCGCTTGGGTTGTAATGGGTCACGCCGCTCGAAGCCTGCCGATACCATTCCGAATCATAATTCTGATAGGGATCTGAGTTGTAATCGTTTTGGTTGAAAATCCCAAAGTTAGGATTAACTGCATTTTGCCTTAAGCTCTTCTTATAGCCGTCATAGGGGTTGAAGGAGGGACCCCAGGGGCTCGGGGCCCCCGAAGGGTATCCTTGGAAGCCGAACTTGGAGTAGTTAGAGGCCTGGTAAGCGTTGAGGTTGTAGGGCGTCGGGTCGACGGGAGACGGCGGCTGAAGAGGCGTCTTCTCGGGGTATACGTCTGAAAGGTGAACATTGACTTTTATTCAATGAAGAATTCACAGTCTATATGAATCCCTGAGACTTTAAATTTGAGAATGGCGATAGAGATAGGAATAGAGTCTTCATATCAGCCGATCTAAGGACCTAAAGATTCTACTGCAAGCACGACCTCTGGTCGGCTGCAACCCCAGCCTTTTGATGGCCAAACAGTCATGCAGCCAAAGTAAAACAGCGCATGTAACATCGCACACCAGACCACGACCCAAACACCACGGCACTACAGTTGCTCCGTGAGATCTCCTTCCATCGTCTCTACACATACCACGAGGCTCCAAATCAGCCGGGATAGAGAAGGTGGCAACAGCTCTCCAAACCAAATCATTGATAGTGCCGTAACGATAAAAACGACTAGGACTTCTGGTGCAAGCAAAACCATCTTGACCAAACTCATCTACGTCTCGGCCACGGATACAATAATGAGCCTCACAAATGCTTCTTTTTCTTCAGAATAACGTTAAGGTTGCCAAGCCCTATTTTCTTTGACACGTGAGTAACGAACGTGTCATAAAACTCTCGTTATTTTCGCAAAGTCGCTACTGGCTCTAGAGACTTCCTAGGGTTTTCCAAGGCCCACTGCTATCCTTAAAGAGTTTGGGTCCAAAATAGTACCCAACTTCCTTGATAGAAGCGCATGGAGCCAGTAACCAGCATCTTGTACAGAAACTGCTTAGTGTTTTTTTTTTTTTTAAATTCGAAGTTAAGTAAATATTGTAAGTCGAAAACATTTTCTTTCTTACCGTGATTGAATCGCGAGTGGAACTTAGTGTTGTAGTCCTTCGGATACAGCGAGTCGTCCACGAGCGAAATCTGGTCGACGTGGGGCAGCGAGTTGGGTCCGTATCCGTACGGGTAGACTTTCTTGTGTGCGCCGAAGTCGTCACGGCTTTCGTCGGACAGGAGCGTTCGGATATCGTACTGCCCTGCTTCCACCAGCTTGCGGATCACTTTGCTGGAAAATAATTGTAATGTTTTTTTATAATTCATACTATTGTAGACGGACAAACAGACATACGGGCCTGATGGTAAGTAGTTTTGCGTTTCACACTGTTTCTCATGTACTCCATGTCGTAGCTCGAAGGAAAACCTCAGACGGAAAATGTTTTGTAAAATTAGTGTCTGCGAGTAGCTATTTGTATTTTGTATGTCAGGGACTTAAAAATCACAATTACATGTAGGTACACATGAACTTTTGCCATTTCCATTTACGAGGCAGTCACAGGACTCTTTATACCGCTGGCTCGCGTCGATTCAATGTGAAAGAGAAGCAATGACGGGCGCGGTCGGCTTGTGGATGGGTGACCGCTAGTGGCAAAATTTCATGGACGCTACCGTGCTTCGGGGGCACGTAAAGCCGTCAGTCCCGGGTTGTTTTCAATGGTGGAAACAGTCGTTAAGCCTTGTGGTGGCTTGAGAACATTCGACACTGGATTGGCCACTACCCCTCCACCAATCCGCATTGGAGCAGCGTGGTGGAGTATGCTCGACCTCCCGCATTGTATGTAGGGGAGACCCTTGCCCAGCAGTGGGACGTCTATTTGTCGTAGTGATGTACTCACTCGGGGTACGGGTCCGGGTGCAGGCAGTACGTGAGGCCGGGCTGCGCGCAGGGGGGCGAGCGGCCCGGGGGCGCGGGTTCGAAGCCGCAGTTATGCCCGTATGGGCAGCTGTATCCGTCGCCCTGCGCTGCTACCGCCACCTGAGGAATGTTTTAAAGTAAATAAATAAATTACAATTAAAAATATAAAAAAAAAAGTTTTAATTGTTTTTTTAAATATTTATTTATTGTCATCGCAATCAAATATGTGCGCCAAATTTCAGCTCGATAGCTTCAGTGGAAATGGGTGAAATATTGATTACACGATTCCAGGACATACATACATACATACATACATACATACATACAAGTGAAGTTAAATAAAAGCTTTTAATAATAAAAAACACATTCAGAAGCGCGGTAGGCCTACAAGTGTGTGTCACAAGTGGCAACTGCATTTGCCACGACGAAAATTTAACGTCCATGACTCGAGTTATAATAAAATACCGGCCAAGTGCGAGTCGGACTCGCGCCCGTAGGGTTCCGTACCATTATCAATAAAAACGAAAAAAAAAATCATGTCTGTTGTATGAGAGCCCCTCTTAAATTTTTAATTTTTTCGGTTTTTTAGTATTCGTTGTTATAGCGACAACAAAAATACATCATCTGTGAAAATTTCAACTGTCTAACTATCACGGTTCATGAGATACAGCCTGGTGACAGACGGACAGCGGAGCCTTAGTAGGCGTGGCAGATATACAGCGTAGCTCGGAATCAAAATTGTACTTCTAAGTATAGCCCAGTATACTACATCTACTACTGTCAAGTAGTCCCTACATTTATATAATAGTAACAAATCTTTAGGTTGGCCATTAACCTCTTCACCAACCCGCATTGGAGGAGCGTGGTTGAGTATTCTCTAGATCTCCCGCAGATTTGTCTGTGGGGAATACCCGTGCCCAACAGTGGGATGTCTTTGAGTTGCAGCTAAAAAGTAAGATAATGAAATAAATGAATAAGAACCTGAATTCATTATACATTATTTACTGTTACCATGCCTGCGTTAAACTTGCAAATCCTTGCAATATCCTTGTAAGTAATAATAATAATTTTGTTATGGATAAAATTTATTGTCATTCTATACCAGTTTCATTTTTACATCAACGTTGAGGTTGAGTGAATCATGCTAAATCGATTATTCCATTGAAATCTCGATTACCAGCAACGACACTGACATTTTGATTCCACGAGCCCACCCACGACTAGAAAGAGAATCGGCAGACAAATAATGTAGTGGCACGCTTGTACAGTTAAATAAATAATATTAATACTACTAAATAATACTAAAATTTAGAATTTTTAAGACTGAAATATAGATTTTGAACGGCCAAACCGCGGGTGAATCTAGATTTTGATCAATGGTAATCTTTGGGTTAGTTGAGAAAGGCTTATACTTATTATATTTTTAACCATCTCTTGATGGTAGAGTACCATAGAGTACTATATTATACTATACTATACTATATTCTGCACGGAAATCGACTTGACGCGGAGTCCGCTCCGTTTAAGAAAAACTAAATTTTAATGAAAAACACAAAGTTTAATTTACATTACAATAAATAGTCTTTATTTATATTATGCAAGTGTTTGCAGCATTGTATATTACAGTTGATCTTGATTTGAAAGGTCAGTCAGCCTACACCGCATACAAATTCAGAAGATGTGTAGGGCAAGGAGCCTCAGTAAAAGTTCTGCGTCTTACATTTTCTCTAGATTACGGCCGAAATCCATTTCTAACCAATGACAGTGATATACTAGAGTGTTATATTAGAAACTTCCTTAAAATTCTCCGCCCGTCTAACATTCGGTAAGCCAAGCGCAGTCGGACCGGAATAGGTAGGATTTGCGCGGATTTTGTTAAGATTTCCGTGAAAGTTTAGTTTAGCGAGCATTAGCTAAGTGTTCTGTTTATATTTAAAAGGTTAAGCGATTGGAAAACGAAGGAATCGCTCTGCTATGCTGGCTGCGAGGCAGATTAGTGTCCATGTCGCTTTCGATTGCGTGCGCCGAATCACAAGTCGGTGGCGGCGCTCATCCGCGTTCGAATACACCACTCTTCACTCACATCCCCACGAGCAGTCTTCGTTGTAGGGGGCTGATACATTCAGGTTACATCATGATTTAAACAAAGAAGTTCCTCCAGCGCCTCGGAATTCGGGTTCTCCCCAAGCGAGTTTTCCTTTCAAACAAAGATTCTTAAGTACAAAGACTTCTTAACTCTTGCAGATTTTATCCTATTGATAAATAATTATAGTTAAACTAGCATTTAACAAAACAAAAATCCCGTGCTAAGGTAACAAAAAAAAGGGTGATAGAAAACACGGTAATACTTAGTATTAATAGGTTTAATTAATTGTTTCGTTATTGGTACCTACATTTTTGAAAGTTTAGTAGTTTTGAAATTTGTAATTGTGAGTTGTGAAACAGTGAAAATTCATTTTGTTACAGATGTTATACTGGCATAATACGCCAGTATAATATGCGTAGTGATGTTCGATCAGTGCAAATACTACAAGTTCTGCTCAGACAGCTACGATTTTCTTATTGATAGCATGTAAATAATAAACAGACATATCAATTTATTACTTTACAATTATAGACATCACACGTGCGTTAAACACTTAACATGACATGGCATAACAATATGTCTCAATCAAGTTGTCAATTACACACGATTTATTGTGGAGCAAGGCCAATCCGCTTAGAAGGTAACGAATGACTGCATGAGAAAAGAAGATCCGATTAAGTTATATCCGACACAATTACGCTGTAAAGCCTGCTAATACACAATTAGGGTTCGTGTTGAGAGGCTTAATTCGTGGTCTTTGTGAGAGTAAGTCGCGTGGGTGAAGCTTTGATATTGATAGAGTTGAGCTTATACCTTGCAACACTCACTTTAACAACGTTTTAATTCGTCAATCCTCCACTCTTGCTTGACGAAAGCCAATTAATTTTTTTCCTATTTCATTTCAGTTTTGTAACTTAATTAAGAAATGAAATAGGAAAAAGATATTTAAATTTAGTAACTTAACTAAGAAACGAAATAGGAAAAAATATTTAAGTTAAGTTACTAAACTTAACTTAAATATTACTAACTAAGAAATAAAATAGGACAAAAATATTTAAGTTTAGTAACCTAACTAAGAAATGAAATAGGAAAAAAATATTTAAGTTTAGTAACTTAACTAAGGAATCAAATTAGAAAAAATAAATATTTAATACTTTACATTACACGAAACCAAGAAAAAACTAACATAACTTAGTAATATATTTAAAGGAAATATGAATTTACATAAAACAAACAATATTCTATTCATTCTATATCTTTTAAATTTTACTAACGTGTCTTATCGTATTATTACTTACATTAATTCCTATACATGCATATTTACAGATTTTGTTATATCCAAACTAGCTTGCCTCGTGGTCC
Source organism: Carterocephalus palaemon (assembly GCA_944567765.1). NCBI lineage: Eukaryota > Metazoa > Arthropoda > Insecta > Lepidoptera > Hesperiidae > Carterocephalus > Carterocephalus palaemon. Next base: position 1,631,569 of record OX155643.1, on the reverse strand, counting down.
GCTTTAAACCATTTTGCGTACATACTGCTTAAAATATAAATAAATAAAGAACAACACTAACAGTCCCGTAACTCACTACAGTCCCCAGTCCTCTTACCTACTAACGAACTGACAAACTAATGTTCTGATTAATTCTCTCAACTAATTCGACTAACCATCCCAGTCCCTATTTGAGTCTTGTTCAAAGTCAGTCACAGTTGTCATGGGCGCCAGTGGATTGGTGGTGCTGCAAGCTCGTTTGCTATCTTGTATCCAAAGTCAAAGTTATTTATTTGCAGGATAAGGTACAGTAGGTATTTATAAGCAGGTTATTTTAATCCTCTTATCCTAACCTCTAACCTAACCTAACCCATAGGGCATGCAAACTTTAAAATTAATCCATTAAAAAAAATGCGTTCTTATATTAAACATACTAAGCAGGTACCATCAAAGACAGTCGCAATTTCGCAGACGGGCCGGCCGTATGTAAGTATTATGTAAGGTTTCCGCCGCCCGACCTTGAAACACTTGCCACTCATTACTCTCCTAACTAAACAATGTTTTGTTTTATGTTTTAAACACTGACACACTAACTTTTCACAATTTCACGTTTTGTTTGCTCGAAATTTTGTTGCGCCTCGTTTCGAAGTAAACCAACTTTGCCAATACAAATTCTGAGAACCGTGAATGTACTTGGCTGGACACGTGTCATACTAATTATATTCGTTTTTGAACTCCAACATCCTGTTAGAATTATGGTGGTAAAACTTTATTTAATTACATCCATTACATACCTATCTTCGTCCTTACAGGAAATTCAGTTCAACATAAAGTAACAGAAAGTATTTATTTAGTGTAAAAATTAAATGTTGTAAAACAATAAACACATTAGACTTTATTGCATAATTCAATGGGTACACAATTTCCATATCAAGAGCAATAAATCACTAAATGTAACGCGATATCTAGCGAAAATCTAGTTATATGGGAACCAGATAGCAGTGATGCTTATAGGAAGAAATCGGAAGTGATACGTTAGCGTACAAGTGTTACGTTAAGTGTGGTGCAACTTGTAATTGCTGGTACGACGTTACATAAGTGGAGTGCTCCTCTCTATGAGAATTTTCCTCAAGCGCGTACGCGTCATTGGTTTAACGCTACATTGGCCCAATATTGGCCTGGGCACACTTCCCAACCAACTCACGGGCATTTTTATGTGAGAGAACATGTGTAAGCTTCGTTTGGGGCAAAACCTCACCCAATTCAGCTGATGTGAAATAATCGTGTTTCAAAAAGGGCGGTTTTCAATACCCATAGAGACAACCTTATTTATTTATTTAAACTTAATGCACTGTACAGATAAAAATTCTTATCTCATCTTATTTTATTCTACATGTATACGTGGTCAGATTAGAACTAGGCTTATCTAGGCTCGTAATAACGGAAGAGACTATTATCACGGACTACCTTACTCTATGCTATTACTACCTCACCAACATGTCTAATTTATCACTCCATGTTCAGATTCAGATTCAGATTCAGTGCGTGCCGCTGGGGTTTGAACCCGGACCGCTCGAGAGAGAGGCGAGTTCGATAGCCACTGGGCTGTCACCGCTGCTTGTGAAATTTTGTTGAGCATGTAAAAAATTAACATGAGCGGAAGCGGAAGTTCTATACTAATATTATATAGAGGAAACATATGTTTGTAATGTTTTCACACAAAACGACCGATTTAAAAAATTCTTTTACCATTAGAATCTTCACTGAGTCACATAGGCTATATAATATTACTAGGTGTAAACGAAACTATTGTTATGTCGAATTCGACGCGAGCGAAGGTGCGGGCGTACATTAGTAAAAAATATTTTCTTCGATCTAAAATTGCAAGCACAATTCCTTATACCTACACTAGTAGGTAGGTACGGTAGTTGCAAAAAACCTTGTCATGATGTCGCAATATACCGTACTTGTATCAAGATGGGCAGCCATGTCAAGTGTCGTTAGAGTTTAGAGGTACCCTCGTTACATGACCAGCTTTCACAACCCACTTCTAGGATGACTCACGAAAATTTCCGCCAAACTGATGATATACATACTTTGAAAGCAAATCAAGACACGATCACAGTTAAATTGACACGTTGGAAACATACGGGATGGTGTTGCGCTAAAAATCGGTGCGAGTATTTCACTTGAATATCTATAATGTTGCTAGCAGCGATATATCTAAAGTAGGTAGGTACTATCACACTTAATATTGTAAAGGCGAAGGTTTGTGAGTGTATGTGTTTGTTACGTCTTCACGCTCAAACGAAGGCGAAGTCTGCCAACCCGCACTTGGCCAGCATGGTGGACCAAGGCCTAATCCCTCCCATTCTGAGAGGAGACCCGTGCCCAAAACTGGGACAAAAAAAGAGTTGTGATGAATGTGTTCCATTAGGATAACAAATTTAATTTCAATATTTCTTTAGTAGGTATATACATACTATAATTTTTAGGCGGGCGAAGCCGCGGGAAGCAGCTAGTAAAATATGAGGAAACGTGCATGCCTAAGAGTTCTCCACAATATGTGAAGTCTGCCAACCCGCATTTGGCCAGCGTAGTGAACTAAGGTCCATCCCCTCCCGTTCCGAGTGGACACCCGAACCCAATAATAGGAAATGGAAAATGGAAAATAATGGATGGAAATTGAAAATAATGGTTTTGGTGGTGGTTCAGAGACCGAGTCGACTGCTTAACAGGCGCCGCGTAATATTTGACAAGTCACGCACGGTAATGTATAGTACATTACGTTGCCCGTATGTTTTCTTTAGCTACAAGTGCTTAGTATTCACATACAATCCTGATGCTATCTCTGTGGTTTCACCGCAGTTCGTCTTCACACCGCAATCTAATATCTGCTTTCTGCGATCGTATGGATAGTTTTATTACCAAGACATTTTAAGGTTACATAACGAAATATTTACTTTTATCTACCATATATTTCGAGGGAGAAATCTTTGGAAATGCTCGTATATCTAGGGGAGAGCTGTTACATATGAAATTTCTACATACAAAAACCCCTTTCGCAATCTTCTGCGTATGAAGGGAGGCTGTGGAGGCTTCAAGTTAACTTCTGGTGCGTAAAAGTAAAAGTATGTTCCATATTCAATTCAATTCAATTATTTTATTTGAATAAGGTTGATACGATAATAGTACATACAAACATTTGTTCTTATTCTACCTAAACGGAATGCAAATGTAGAAGAAAATATAAAACTTTACATATTTAAGTGATGGATTACATCTCACATTACAGAACCATAAGGGTCTACGTCATTCCTTAATTCGTGCCATTGTCTTAGTATTCATGTAAGTCAAGTATTCCATGTACCTTATAGTACTAATTGAGAATAATGAAAAACTATAGAATAATGTCATATCAATTTTTATATTTTTTATTTAAACTAAAAATTCCCTAACACTAAAAATAATTTGTCTGCAGTTACATCGTGAGTTTTCGCATAAAACAATTAAATAAAATAAGTTAAATCTTTTAAAGTCGTCCGGTAATTTACATAATATAAACCTGAATAGCCATAAAGTATACATACATTGTTTTTAAATATATTTGTATTCACATCTAGGTATTACCAGATAATGCTTTCGTCTTATGGCAGGTTTAATATACGATATAATAATAATGCTATTAATTTATGTAATATTTAGATCACATGTTGTGACTGTAGTGAACTAAGTGAACTGTTGTAAGTGAAATATTAGCATAGTAGGTACACCACATTAAGTACGTAAGTAAAATTCCTAGGTACACACATATTAAATTAAACTTCCCAATGGAATCTGCGACGTAGGGAACTAGGTCGGAAGTTACACTATTTGTAAATACGAACTGTCCATGTGTACGCCACACCCGGCAATGAGGAACAAAGCGCGCTCGACGAAAGTGTCGCTCGAGCCAAGGATAACCGCGCGCACGACGCAGACAATAGTCTCAGACTCTAGGGTTTGTATCATTGATTATTTTTATTGATATAAGATAGACGAGCTTGCAGCACCACCTTCAACAAAACTACGATACCTAAAAGTCAAATTAGGGCATAGATTCTATGCCAATCTTTAAGTTACCAAATCAAATCAAATCAAATATCTTTATTCGTCAATATGTACAGCAAAGGAACACTCAACGAACGTCAAAAACCTATTGACCGTAGTACCGTAGCGTCCATAGCCCAATGGCTCGAGTCGATTCAATGTGATCGAATGAGTTAAGCAACGACGGGCGCGGTCGGTTTGTGGATGGGTGACCGCTAGTGGCAAAAACGGTCAGGTTTAATTACCATCGCGCTTCGTAGTAAATTAAATATACCAATAAGTAACCATTATCACAAATCGCAAGCTGTTTGTGATTAGGTAAATCACTTTATAAACAGCGCGGCGGTATGTTTGTGTTAACGTGATAAGGGTGGCAGTTTATTTATTTTTTTATTTCTTCATAAAGAATTAATTAGAAATCAACTTTGAATATAATGGAAAAATAGGTAATGGTTTGTCTTCAGATGGATAAATGCGGACTAGCCAAACTTTTGTAGCTGTAGCAACCCTAGCGCAGCAAATCAATAACCTGCAAGTAACCTCGTCTCGTGTCGTTGGTAATAATATCTGTGAAATTAGAAATACCAAAGTTATGTCATGAAAAATGAATCAACTCGAAGATTTATTCGTTCATGCAAAATATGATCATACATAATATAATCACTAAAACGTTGAAAAAAAACACTGAAACTTTATTTTAAAATGAGGAAAAATTAAAAATAAACAATTCCTTGTTTTACATCATTGAACCACCCCAAGCGACGAAACTAGCTGGAGAGAATAATTTTCAGTTCTGTATTGTAGCATGGTTCACTTCCCTTTTGCATACACAATGCATTCGAAGATTTTTTTTAAATAAAGCCTGTTACAATTAAGTATCGTTCGTTATCTAAGAATTCATTGTTACTATTTAATTATGATTCTAGTGGCCACAAACGTCAGTTGAATATTTTATTCAATAATCACATGACATCACTAAAATATTATCCTACAAGGTTTATATATGGGAAACATTTCGATTTTTAATTTATTATTGTGTAAATCAAGCAAGTAGGTAATGCTAATTTTAATTGTTTGAGAAGAATTTTAAAGAGTTTGGTTTTTAGATCGACTGATATCTATAAGCTAAATTTCATGTTAATTTAACAGTAAGAATACCACAGAAATATTCCTGAATATTCACATTGTGTTCAAGTATCATACAATACAATACAATATAATTTATAACACCAGAAAAAGAACAAAAGAGATAACAATAACGAAAAAAAGTTTAGAAAAAGGCTGCCTTATTGTTTTGAGCAATTTCATCCATACAGCCTGACAAACAAGAGGATACAATTATATTACGGTAGGTATCATTCAATTCGTTAAGTAAATAAACAATTAAAGCATTCTCTAAGCCTGCGTTCACCACCAATACAGCCTCGCTCCAGTTCCATTCTATTGGCGACAATGTCTGCATACTTAACAGCGACCCACGAACTTAGTCACCGGCAGAAATTAGGACTCCTTCCTAAGTTCTGCCGGTGACTAAGTTCTGATTTTCAGTAAAAGGTAATAACATTAATGCAGCGTCATAAATATTCATGATTTAAGCCTACTTATTCACGTCGCCCAAAGGTTACAAATTGTTACTGGCACACTGTTGAACTTATTAGGGACCTAAAGTTACATGATTGTTAGTCACAACTAACTTTGTTAACTAACTTTATAGCAGGTGCTTTAAGGTTAGTGCTGTCTCGTAGGTCTACTTCCATAGCGCGGCTATCATGGCAAAGAATATTTAGAATATGAATTTAAAAAATGTTGACATTGTTATTTATGTACATTGACATTATTATTGACAATTTATAAATTGACATTATAAATAAATTAGTCAAATGATAATTAACTAAACTTCTTGTTAATATTTGTATGCCACTCAGTGGCTAAGTACAAAGGCTCATTACATTCTTTGTTACCATCCTATTACGTGTACTTAATGACAAATGTAAATAAATAAATAAATCAAATACAGCTATGTTTTAGGGGGAAGAGCTATTATAAAAGAGCCTTTATAGTATTAACTTGTGTGTGTTAAATAGTTGCGAACTCTACAATCTACGTAGAAACTATAGCTTGAGAGTTCGTCCGGGTCAGTACCATTCAGAGTGCGAGAGAGGTGTGGTTTCCGGTTAAATTTTTTACAAGCACATTTTTTTACAGTGACCTAGTTAAAACCTAATACGGAAGGCGAGGTCCGATCGTGATCTAATTATAAATTAGTAATTACAATAAAATAATTGTTAGCGCTGATCAATTTAATTTATAACATATTATGTCGTGTACTGTATGTATAATATCCGAGCACCTGCATTAACAAGGCCCCCGCCCAGTGGTATTACAAATACAACCTTAAGGATACTTCCTAAACCAAGTTAAACAATCCATAGGCGTCTCACTGTTGAACACGGGAATATTCTAGAATTCTAGGTACTTCCCATAGCTACTCCATCACGCTACCAATGCAGTTTGGTGTGGGCGTTAATGGCCAACCCAGTGTCGAATTTTCGACTCGACAAATCACGTACGATAGACGCCCACGAGACGAGTCTATTATATTAGCGTTGCAAGTTACTTCCAGTCAACGTCAATTTTATTCATAAGTCTTTATACTCATCATTTATACAATCATAATCATCATCATCACAACCCTTTCTAACGTAAAGGAAGAATAAGGAAATGAAGGCGGCTTTTGGTCATTTTCGTGATATTCCAATTCCTTCATATTCTCTTCATCTTGTAATATATATGGTCATAGCAGACCTAGTAATTGCCATACGTCGCATTATCTCTTCTACGCCAACCGCTGTTTGAGTGGACCGCTATCTAATTTACTTGATAGATTTGTTATTGATCCGGTCGACAATCTTGACTAACACTCTCTAGTCTCTGCAACAGCTGCTTTATATGGTTCTCACTAGTTGCGAATAAGGTGATATCTTCCGCGTAACGTTAATTTGACACTTCTGCCACCAATTGCAATTTCATCCGTCCAATATATTATGTACTCGTATTACCCTTTTGAATTAAAATTAAGATCCGCAAATAAGTATTATTGGAACGTAAGCAGTTCAATAATGTTTTAGCTGACCCTGTATTTGCCAAAGATTGAATTAACTATGCGTTAAAATAGATTTCATTATACAGGGGTCTATGAACCGGATCTCAAACCTGAAATAGAAGGCGTGGTCACTAACTACACCACTGCTTCGCGCGTGCTCTGAAATTAATTTTATCTTCATGTAATATCAAAAAGTGTGTTTGATTTGACATTGTCACCTAACATTGATGGTATCGCCTCTAAACGTACCAACATTATTAAACCATTTGGTATCTAGTGCGTTACCATATATTTTTTGCACAAAGTCAAAGATAAATTTGCACGGTTTCTACGAATAACTCGTTGTAAGGTTAATGATAAGTATGCGGAGTGAATGCGTAGACTGGATTTATGCGGTACGATTTGATGACGTATACTAGATGTAGAAAATCGAGATTACATCGAACACAATAAAAAAAATACATCGAACACAACTGAATGCTTATTGCTTGTCATGTGTCGTTAGAGTACATGTTGATATAGACAGTCTAAAATAAACTTTTCTGAACAAACTAACATCCATCATCATCCATCATTAACATCCTGTAACAGCCTGTATTCTCCCCAAGGATTAGGCATAGGTTCTTCACCTACACTTTTTAGTTGTGTGAGACATGCTCTTGTCACTTCAACATCAACAACGTTTTTGGTAAAAATGTTTAAAAAAAGTGGTGTTAATTAGAGAATAGTTAAATATTATTATCTAACCATGCTCTATTTAATGTTTCATAACTTTCAATATCATGCCCCGTCGTGTCAGTCTGTCACTCGGGTAGTTTATTATCTGATTCTGTCGATTTCATTTGAATACGCAATGCAAGGAAATCCGTGTAAGGTTATTTAATAATAAATGACAATAGTATGCCTGATAATTAATTGTATCAAAAGCAGGGTACCGATTAAAACCAATTTATAGAGGTATCTTAGGGATTTTTGCATCGATATCAAAGAGTTGTTTCAACGTTAAATGTCTTTGCGTTTTAGCTCCATACTTTACAAAACATGCGCGCGCAAAAGGCATTTTTTTTTTTCGTTTTTCTTTTCTTTCCAATATGTTTTTTTTTTGTTAACTTACCTTTGACAGGCTTAAATGTTATCAATACACTTGTACTATAAAGTATTCTGTTTCAATTCTGGGAACAATCACTCGGGAGAATACTCGATCGTGTCTATGCACCCAAAAACATCATCATTCGATGTCACTTCATTCCATATTCAAATTCCGCTCGTGCTTCTCATGAATAATTCAATCAATCAGACCCCAGAGACATTATTTAGTCTGCTTCTTAAAAATTCCACAAATACTTTAGAGTAAAAGTTAAGATAATAAATACAGGTTAGTTTTCAATGCTTATAATTTATTATGGTGGAAGTGGTATAAGAGACTATGCAGCATATGAGAAGATCTCACATAAAATACTTAATGATCAATTCCATATATCAATTCATACATTATGAGCATATTGTTCTACTGGTGAATGTAACAAAAAATGGAACTGTTTTACATACAAGATGAGTGCGATTGCATTAATATTCTCACTCGTCGATGTCTAGATTTCTGTTGCGTCATTTCACAACTGACTAATTAGTCAGTAACCCTAGATATGAGAATTATACAGTCGACGGCGCCTCGTTCATCATTTGGCGCATTGAGATTGAGAATCTCTTTGAGAATAGGGTTACCAGTTGAAAGGATTTTACATAACATCTACTTAGAATATCTTATGTCTAGAACCCGTCCAAACGTATTTTTGTGAGAGAAATCTAGGGAGCTAAGAACTGAGATTTAAAAGTCAATGAGTTACGAGTGCCTTTAGGTATTTAGCTTTTCCTTTTCTTTTCATTATTTGTGAAAGCAATATATTTCTTAAAAATAAAACTAAAAATCACCATGAATAGTCATTTTTTACAAACTTTACAATAGTTTGTACGGTAAATAATATGTTGGACTCTGGTAACCCTGCTCGCGTCTTCGTAAGAAAAATTGAGCTTATTAAATACGCGAATTATAATTTAGTGGCGCCAGCATTAGGTAATACGTTTTAGTATTATTATACGTTCTGAAGTATCCTTATAATCGGTTCGTAGGCTGTCGAAGACATTACATTATTCAATAATTCAATAACATCTGATATGTAAACAGGCGACACTTTTCTAGGCGGCCAGCTAGTGCATGAGATATTGATTAAGTGATTTAAAAATAAACAATTTGAAACTGATAAAAGTTTGTCTTTAAACGTTACGTTTGATAAAATTTTGAATTTAAACGTTACATCTTTATACGTTACGTTTACCTATTACGTTTAATTTATAAAAATAATTAGGTGTTTATAAGAGTTAGAGACTTTTTGTATCCTTTTTTTCTATAACGTGACCTGAAATAAACTACAATTATTATCTTTGAAAAGGTACAGTCATTCTTCTAGGAATATCCAGACATTGACACAACGTGAATTAAACTTTCGTATTTTTGTCTCAAGGTCAACATGTTACGACTATAGTCAAGTATCTGTAAGGACAATATAAAAACGATTATTTGACAAATAAAATTAACGCATCGCACACAGTGTTGCGTAAATGCGTATTTAAGAAGCTAACGGCGATATTAATGTTAAAATTGTTACATGCTTGTGGTAGCGTCGGCAAAACTGATACGTATATTTATAACTAGTGGACGCCCGCAGCTTCGCTCGCGTGGATTTAGACATTCACTAACTTCAAAAACGGCAGTTTCATACTAACTTTGCACCCCCGTTTTACCCCCTTAGGGGGTGAATTTTCAAAAATCCTTTCTTAGTGCTCCCCTACGTTATAAAAGGAACTCCTGTGCAAAATTTCAAGTTTCTAGCCCTTATAGTTTAGGCCCTGCGTTGATATGTCAGTCAGTCAGTCAGTCAGTCAGTCAGTCAGTCAGTCACCTTCTCCTTTTATATATATAGACTAGTGCACGTAATTATTCGGAAGATATTTTATTATGTTTCAAATACTGTAATCAATGTCTATAATTTGAAAATAAAAAAATAAGACATAACATTCAAAATCATAGATTTTAAGAACAAATAATTAATTACTTTATAATTTAACTAATTTATGACTAATAATTATATTTTCTTACTACATAATTATATAAATGTCCGTTTGTATGTTTTGATGTTTGGATGTTTGTAATTCAATCACGCAAAAACTACAAAACGGATATAGTTGAAACTTGGTACATAGGTAGACGATAACCTTTTTTTTTTTTTTTTCCGAGGGGGAAATCTTCCAAAGATCCCCGACCTCTCTGGGGGAAGAGGCCGGGGTATGTGAGATTTCTACTCACTAAAACCCCCTCGGCAGCCTCCTAGCACATCTAAGGAGGCTCCGGGATCTCCTACGGAACGCACCGGTGCCTCCCTTGCGCGATCATCCTAAAGAAATGCAGATATGCTTCGGTCTGAGCCCCCAAAACCGATCTGCGAGGTCCCTACTGAAGGGACGGTCCGGGGCGATGGTGGCCACTACTACCCTGCCCTCGTCTCCGAGCCGGGTCTGCTCTTTCCCGCTCCCGCTCTGCAGTCTCTTTCTGTGTCATGACAGCTTCGCAGAAAGAGACTACTGCCTTCCAGGCATTGCTCTGCGAAAGCATACCCGCTACAATTGCTGACGGGGAGAGGTCGCCTCCAATCCGTTCCACCAGGACGCGCCGCTCGGACTCCCATGCGGGGCACTCCTCGAGCGTGTGCTGTGCGTCGTCCCGGTTTCCACCACAGTGGTGGCACTGCGGTGTTGCCTCGCGACCGATCCGAAACAGGTACTCACCAAAACAGCCATGTCCGGTGAGCACCTGTGTCAGCCGGAAGGTGACCTTGCCCTCCTTTCTTCCCAGCCAGGCTTCGAAATTCGGCAGGACCGCACTAATAATTCGCTGACGCGCGCATCCCTCCGCCTCCAGACGCGCACGCCATTCTGCGACTACTTGCTGGTGCGCCTGTCGCTTGAGCACTCCGAGCTCGGTATCAGACACGTTTCCCACCTCTAGGCGCATGGCGCGAGATTGGATATAGACTTCTGCGTCCATGCCAGCCAGGATGTCCAGGGGTGGAAAACGTGCCAGGACCGTAGCCGCCTCGTACGAAATCGTGCGATATCCCCGCGCGACCCTGATCGCCATCCGGCGCTGCACACCGGTAGACGATAACCTACATTAGCACATAGGATACTTTTCATCCAGAAAATATGTTCCAGCAGTCTGGCTTACCGTCAACAGATGGCGCTGGTACTAATTCTAAACTTAATTAAACTTTTTCCAAATACGACAGATAAAGAGAGCCCCAAATGCTACACCGCTGAGCATTGCTTGTAAATCTAAATGTAGTGCGTTTGTACCTGTCACGCACACAAACAAACTTTCGAACTACCTGTTGTATGGAGTTAACCTACATTTTTAAATATACTGACGGAACTTTGGATAAGCTTCATTATTAAAATGTGCTGCTAATTGGGCATTAAGATAATGTCAGCGACGCGATAATGCAGTGATATTTTATTGCATGTCACTTTCTCGCTACGCGTCCGAGTTCAAATTCAAAGATCTATGTTGTCAATAACTTGTTTTGATGACTACAGAAAGTTTACGGTTTAGAATAAAAGTTTCCTACGTCAAGTTACTTATTTTAATTTGTTATTAATATCTTTGCCATCTAAATCCGTCTTCGAGTCACAGACGAACAGTATTTTAGAAAAATACATTTTTGAGTTCAAACTCGTTATTATAATGATTGAAATTTTATAATGAATAAAAAATTTGAAAAAAAAAAGTTCCTCTTCAGTTTTACTATAGTAATTTAGATGAATTAGACAGACAGACCAAACCTAACATGTATTTATCACTAACCATAGTGAAGTTAATAACATAAATTACATAAAAATCGCTCACGCAAACACGATTAGGTACCGTTCGGCAAAGTAACGTAACATGCTAATAGGCAGAGGTTTCTCGGAAGCATATGGGCAACCTTTAGACACAATGGTCGGTGACACTGTTTCCGTAACGGGTCACGAGGGAGCAGCGAACAGACTTGCAATTGTAATCAACTCCTGTGATTCCTCGAAAGGATTTGAACCGGAGAGCCGCGGTTCGGCAGTCAGTCACAACCACCTAACTCCAACCTACTACTTTAATCAGTAATCAGTATATTTATTGTCAATTATTATATACTAGTGGACGCCAGCGGATTCGCTCGCGTGGAATTAGACAAAATAAAAGATTCTTCTTAACGCGTTAACTTTATTACAAATTTGTGGAGCTAACCACAAATTTGTAATGAATCCGTAAATGTGTTATCCCCTATGTTTATTTTACACCCTTATGGGTAACATTTTTACAAACTTTGAATGCCATATTTATTTGTATCTGCTTGTTCGTTAGACTAAAAAAATATTTTAAAAAAAACGATTCTCACTCGTAACTTTATTACAGTTGCAGAATTAATTGGTAAAAAGAACATGTCTACTTAAAGGTTCGAGTGGAAAGCGAATGCATCGCTACGAATAAGTCGGGTGGAGAAATGAATGGATGCCAAGTAAAGGCCTCTGGAGTTACAACAAATCAAGCTGAACTTCAATTATGTTCAGCGTGAAGGGACATGATTATAATTATGTTGGTAAGTTGGTGGTATTAAGTAAGCGGTGACAGCCCAGTGGCTATCGAACCCGCCTTTCACTCGGAGGGTCTGGATTCAAATACAAAGCGTTTTAAGAAATTAAATATAACCCTGCTGTAACGATAAAGGTAAGCACTAAGAAAACCTGCTGGCTGAAGTTTCTCCATAATTTTCTCCAGCATGTGAAGTTTGCCAATCATTGTACCTATATGTCAGTAGATATAACAGTGCTGTATATTTTGCACTTAATATTTTGCGCACATAATGAACGCAATAATTTCGTTCATTTAACAACATCGGACGCGGTCGGTATATAGTAGCTGCTACTGTCATATTTTTTAATTACTTCAATGCTTTGTAGCGCGTGTTAAGCCTTTGGTCGATATACTCGTAGTTTCGATATGTCGAAGGCCTTCGTCTTGAGAACATTCAACATTGGGCTGGCAACTAACGAGAGGTCTAGAGCATACTCCACCACGCTGCTCCAAAGCTGATTGGTAGAGTCATTCGAATTAGTCGGACTAAACTTTTAGTTGTAAACTAACTTAAAAGTAGTTCACGTCATTGAAAATGGTAACAATCAAGCAATTCATACAAACTCGCGGCCTTGCTTACAACACCGGATTGTGTGAATTTCCACGCCATTTTTAACTATTTGTTATTACCTGTAGGTATTATTATATTTATATTAATCGCTTATTTCAACATAAATTACCATATCATAAGTTATTTCATTACCATAGGTATAGTTAGTCAAAAAAAACAGTACCTACTCGTACCTACGATTATTTTCTGCGTGTAGTAAATGCGTGGATAATTATAAAAAAAAAATAACACAAATTTCTTTACTGGATTACACCATTCCAAGTTGATAATAACTTCCTAAGAGGAACTTGTACTCGATGCATCTATACTAATATTATAATCAGGAAAGGTTTGTTTGTAATGTTTTCACGTAAAAACTACTGGACCGATTTCAAAAATTCTTCCACCATTAGAAAGCTGCATCTTCACTGAGTGATATAGGCTATATAATATTACTAGGTGTAAACGAAACTATTGTTATGTCTAATACCACGCGAGCGAAGCTGCGAAGTTGGTACCGAACGATCCAGCCTCATCCACCCAGGTATCCTTGGATTGATAATAACGTCCTCAACTGTAGCGAGACCAAATCACTTCTGCGGCTTCGATCTGGGCATATTCCATGCAATAAGTTCGCATATTTGATGCGGAAAACAACATCTCCGAACTGCTCATCGTGTAGTGTGCCTGACGACCTCTTGCATGTATTGATGGAATGTGCCCAGAACGCAGACGAAAGAAGTGACCTTAAAGTTGATCTAAAGTCTGTTGGGCAATGTAATATAATTCTTGCAGATCCTATTTCTGATCTGGCAAAAAAGTTGTCCAAATTAATAAGTAGATCTAGAAGTGATTAGTTTTAGTTTTAATTATTTTTTTAATAGTTTCCTAGTATAATTTTAGCACTAGTATGTGATTTTCCCAACCAGGGCGGCATGTTCGCGTATGCGACAAAGCCCTTTTTTTGTATTTTTTTAATAGAATAAAAAAAAAAAAAAAGCAAGTTTCTTCTACCTACGAAATATCATAAGGAGTTCAACGAACGATCTAAATCTAAATTCGTACATTCATCAAAATGCAAATGTGTCTCATAATCTCACAATGCAGCTCTACCAAATATGGAACCTTGATTTTGATATCCACAAATAGCTAATCATGCAGTATACATTGCAAAGTATTTTAAGTGTCATTCACAAAACTGTATAATTCAATCGGTAATGTATTCGATGCAACTGCCAGTTCCACTTAAGATGAAGGTGTGAAGTGACTTAGCGGTTACGTAAAATGAATATTGCAAGTGGGCGCACGCGCGGACGGTTTTGTAAAACTTCTGTATTATTGAATCACTCGTACCTATGTTATGAGTGTATTCAACGCACGACTGGTGGCCGAGCGCGACTAGTACGGTATTGGTTCTATAGAGTCGCAGACAAGTGATAAAGCCGCGCGAGTAATTTAGAAATAGACCTCACGGTGCGTCCGTATGCGAAGAATGAGGTTCCAGGATGTTTGAACGGATTAATTGTTTTTAGTCAAGTAGGATTATTTGAGTCTATCGGACCCGCAGTGGGCACACTATAAACGTGTTCTTTAACCCAAAAGTATATCTTTCGATGTTTCGTGCAAGCTTACTGATGTCGCGTTTGGAAATGAACGAGAAAATTAGATTTTAGTTTTGCTTTCATAACTAATTTTATGGTATTAGTATGTTCATCTGGAAAGACTATACAAATGCAAAATGGGGCAGTTATTTTATATAACGACTAAAGACAGCGATCTGTTAAGTAAAGTGATAAGCATATACTGATTACTAATTAGTATATCTATATAAAGTTCAATTCAATTAAAATAACATTAATACAGATCCGCGAACCTGAATCGTGTCAAAGTATCAACGATCTTAATAAATTTAACATATTTGTTAGGATAACGAATTGAATTATTAACGTAATAAATAATTGTTTACGTCTCTGAATTATCTATTGTATCCTTTGATACACAAATTGGAGTTCTGGGTAATTGAGTCACCGCGTAATAAATTAACGGGTGATACGAGATTTTAGTTGTACATAAATGTGCCTATTCAACGCTTGAATACATATGCGGTTTGAATTAGTTCTTGTTTTTGGAATAGTGGATTTTTTTTACGTAAAAATATTGAATTACCTATTAGTATTTGCATCATGATTTCGGCAAAGGTTGATTTCGTTGTTGAACGAAACCTATGTCGTTAATAAAGAATTCAATGTAACTTTAGATTAATAAAAAGTAAATTAATTTTAATTATGTGCCAAGTATTATTTTTTATTGTGAAATTCATTCAACTGTAAAAATATATAAATTGTTACTGTATATCACTTTAATATTGAAAACAATACTAAAATGTTTAGATATAAAAATGAGCTGTACTGACAGTGAGCTTAACAGTATTAAACGAATACAATTACTAACTCTAAGTAATGTGTAACTGTTAATTAGCGTGTACCGTATCATTGTCATATCATAATATTGGTCTTTGATATTTGCGAGCACTAGAGGCATGCAATAAAACGCTACCGCCGTTTCGGCGCTTCCCATACGTTCTTGACATTTCGAGTTAACTTTGCACACCCTAATAGTTTTGAATTGTGGTGTAATTTTATTTCGCGCTTCTTCGATTACAAGCGATTCGCGAGACGATCTCAGTCGCGTCGCACGTGTGTCTGTGACGCAACGTGTGGGATAACGTGCAGTTATCGTTTAAATAATGGCTGCGATGATTCTGTTTGCGCATCGTTCATACATGACACTCGATTTGTTTATTTGCTAAGCTTGCATCATAATCATCATCATCACAATCCTTTCTTTGTCCCACTGTTAGGCACGGGTCCCCTCTCAGAATGGGAGGGATTAGGATGGCCTAATCCCTTCCATTCTGATAGGAGGCCCGTGATATAGTCAGCCACGCTGGCAAGTGCGGATTGGCAGACTTCACATGCCTTCGACAACGTTATGAAGAACTCTCAGGCATGCAGGTTTCCTCACGATGTGTCATCACCGATAGCATTTAATTTCTTAAATCGCTCATAACTTAGAAGTGCGGCACGCACCAATGACCGCTCGAGTGAGAGGAGAGTTCGATAGCCACTGGGCTGTCACCGCTATGCACCATAATAATGTGCAGCAAAGGTATTATTTCTAAAAGCATTATCTGCAGTCATCCTTAGGGAGTGAAAGAGCAACGAAATATTTATTTATTTAATCGTTGATTAAATCTTAATTAGAATGCTAACAAGCAACAATACAACTATTCTAAATTGAAATATTTTATTATCCTAAGCCTATCATCTTCAACCGAAGATGATTAGTCTTACGAAAGTTACCTTGTTTAGATACAAGATGCTCTAAAACAAACATTAATAGAATTTATAGTTTAAAGAATTACGAATGTATTTATTGCTAATTTAAGAACTTACCATGAGAAATATTCTTAGATGTAATCGGAGTCGTACTCTCGCCATCATTGACGCACTGTAACGATTTCCTGAAAGATAAAAAAATAATATAAATATTTACTTAACTTCTGTTTGTTTGTTTGATTGATTAGTGGATAAGGTAATCTAACTTAGATTGTTAGCAAGACCGATCAATTGAATACTCTTTATTTGTACACTAAAAAACATTTAGTGTTACACAATGTACAATATACCAATGATAGAAGTTAACAGATATATGCTCAATCACATTTCTGCCAACCAGGACCATTCCGGTCCAGAGTAGTCTTGCTTACTAAGAGTACCGGGATTTCTCATTAGCGTAAACAGAATCAGGCCTTTGTTTGTTGTGTTTAACGTTTCCATAGTAACGCGTTGGGTTACTTAAGGATATCCACCATTATCTATCTCTACAAATATTTATCTCTACCATTATCTCTCTCTACGCTGGCCTGCCTCGGTGGCTAAGGAGAATCTCCCAGAGGACCTCTATTAGAACATCATGACAGGTTCCTTATGGTAGAGATGTTAAATCGACAATATCAATGCATGATGCAGCACACAGCGTCGTTGTGCATGACCATTTTAGACAAATGAGTTTTTTTATGTTTAATTTTTTATCATTTTGTATTTTTGACTTGATTTTACAGAAAATCGTATTCGATAACTTCATGTCAAAATATTATAGTGTCGCTTTGTACATAATAATCCCAGATACCCAGGCAGACTAGTCAGCGTACTAGTTTCGATCATCGTATTCCCCGAGTAACGTTCCCACTGTTGCCGCACCGTAGCACTTTTTGCAGCAGCGCTCTTCAAGTCACAGACGCTTCAGTGAAATGCAGACTTCTTTTGTATAATACATAGAAGTCTTATATGAAATAAACGTCCCTACAAAGAAACAAGACTGATGTATACGTTCCTACGAAGAAACTAGACAGAGACAAACTTATGCTTCGAGACATATTTCACTAAGGACTTGACGCCTGTACTCATGACAATTTTGTCACGTGTGGCAACTTGGCTTAGAGGTCACGTTACAAAATCAAGAGCACCGAGTCCTTCTAAGGGCACGATTCGTCGTAATCTGCAATATACATGCAACTCACGTTTCATTGCATGCTAACTGCGTAGGCAAGAACTATAAAAGTATGAAAACAAAATGATGAATGAACATGTATTTATCTGAGAAATGTTTACTGTGAAATGAACGAACGATATCACTGATACCCATTACAACATACTGTGTTAACGAGATCATCATAATTTAACCATTGGTTTTTGTCAGTGTCTGAGAATCATGACTTACTATAAAATCGGAAATGATTTTATAGTAAGTCATGATTCTCAGATCGGGGAATACGATCGTACAATCAGCTCCACACTACATTATATCCCCTACAAAGGATTATAACCCAGCCTCCCACCCAGAAATATCAGTCAGCGATACAGCGAAATGACCCCAGCGAAAAAAATATATTTGCCTATGGACACTGGCGATACCGGGAGTATCACAGGTGCTTTGTCTGCGTTGAAGTGCTTCATCTTACACTCTTTTTGAAGCGCTCCATGGAAAATGTTTAGTTTATCAAAATCCAACATAGATCCAGTAAATACGGTTCTCGTCTCAACATTGAATGTATGAATCCATTGTTCAAGACGCTGACAAACAGAAAATGTAACTTTTTTTGATGCTCTTCTACAATTGACTTACTCGTAAGTCAGCCTTAGGCAACAGTGACGGCCGTGTACAGATCACTATCGCAGGCTAGCCCCGTCTGGGGATACCATGAATGGAGTAACAATGGCTGACAGCTATTGGTGACGTCTGTGTAAACAGTGCGCTTTGATACGATTCCAAGTAACTTTGAGCGTTACGGACAATCTTACTTGTATATATCTTGATGATCTGATGGACTGGGATTTCTTAAGTTTTCTTGCAGACTCATTCAATGTGCAACTAGGTAATACTAAAATATTTTATTTTGTCATGAGTACTGAGTGAATGTAATGAGCATTACAAAGGATATCATATTTGTCTATAGTAATATTATAAAGAGGTTTTTTTTTCTGTAATGTTTTCACACAAAAACCACTGGACCGATTTCAAAAATTCTTTCACCATAAGAAAGCTGCAATTTCACTGAGTGACATGTAAAGGAAACTATTGTTATGTCTAATTACTTCCACTATAATAAATAAAGTTAATCAAGTATTTCGCTCTGAAATGACATATTGTATAATATTATCTACTTTACTATGCTTTTAAGAAATGGTTATTATAATGACGAGTCATTAAATTTGTATAGATATTTTTTATGTAATTTAGAAGCACCTAAATAAAGTTGGTAATAAGACCTCACGTCCGGATGCCTCTCGCTTATAAGGGTATACATTTTATTAGTTATCTAAGTATGTAATGTACATTAAATAAATAAATAAATACTAAAGTTTATATACCAAAGTTTATATTTCAGAATTTTATTTTACATTTTAACTAACTACATATTACTATGAAGTAGAACAATGGACATACTCGTATGATACGGAGGATGTGTATCATTACGAAGCAGTAGCTAAATACAGTTTATAGCTTTTAACAATAGATGTTGTTCTCACAGAAATTATTTTATGTGTTTTGTTACAATAGAATAACAATATGGGCATAATATTAAGGTATCATGCTTTTAGTAATGATATCTAGATAATAGACAGGGTCAATAAAATATGAATAAGTATTTTTGATAATTTTGTTTTTTTCGTTCCCAGAGTAAAATGTAATAAGCATATCACAATATTCATGAGCGTTCAACCAGTGAGTACCATTTTAAATAAATAGGTGGTAGTCTATTCGGACTTCTTAATGCTTCTGTGTAAAGTGTATTGAGAAGACTTTGCTCAGACTTTGCTTTGAGAGAGTGATACTCTCGACTAGACTAACTTGATTTAAAAATATTTATTTATTTTGCACGCTTACTGTGTTTCTTAGATGCTAATTCTACCTTAGATTCTTTCGAGATATTGATTGTACAAACTACCTAAATCTTTATGGGAAAAAGGTCCATCTATATAAGTCTATAATATAAAAACGTCATGCCTAGATTAGTATAATCACTTCTCACTTGTATGTTGTCATGTTGTACATTCCATTCGACATGCATGAAAAATTTCAGCTTAATCGGTAACCGGGAAGTGCATCAAATTTAACATGGATTTGATTAGCGACAAACATTAGACAGGTGAAACTAAAAAATCCTGACATATCGATGTGAAAATACATCAAACTGATACAATAACCATATACTTAAGCTGTTACTCCAAACATAACGTATTACCAGGAAATATACCGTTAAGGCACGTTACGTGCTCGGGCCGAGCACTCGGCAGTAGCAAAGGTTCCCTTCGTGTCTCTTTATTATCACGTATTCAAAGGGTCAGACAGATAATAGTATACCATTACCGTATCTCGATATCTCCGCATCTAAACGGCTATATTCACGGTATCCATTTGATTTGAAGACATTAACTTATTGTTTGCATTAGCAAGACTTAAATGTATTTATTTTGAAGACATTTAGGTTATTTAGATGATGAGATATTATTGATTTTCTTAAGTGACTATTTATGGAAAATTACAAGTAGGTACTAACAATTTCAACATTAAATAGTTTATTTCGCTAATGATATTAACTTCATTTGCTTTTTTATTTCTACTGAAATCTTTTTCTCTTTTTTTTCTATCTTTCGTAAACTTTATACGTTTCATCTACTATAAATTATCCTAGTTAAAATTTATGTAATTCGAAATTCCTAAATGGCTACCACTTAAAGGTTAGGTTGGTAAAGTGACAAGTAGGTTTACATTGCTTCCAGTATGCTTTACGAAAGTAACTTCCATAATTATAAAAAATTCACTAAAATTCCATAATTTTATCAGTTTCAAAATTATAATGTCAATCTACAAATTAATTTTTATGCGGTGTCAAATCTTAATACTAAAATTTAGTTTTAAAATAATTATAAACATATATTATATGTAATATAATATAATATTAAAACTAGAGTGTGATTGCCCTAGTAGAGCTTTTAGAGCGCACAATCTCAGATTACCAAATAAAACTTTGAAAGGCAGTTGTGCTCTCAGTTAACGGGCACTTAACTTGCGGTGAAATCGATTTTCTAAGCTTTATCGAAAGCTCGCTCAATACCTCTGTGGTTATGCTATTTATATTTACTTGGTCACCAAGAAATCGAAACTCAACAATATGTAATTCTCACCTCACCTCAATCACTCATAGATAGCTCTCTATCCCATAAAATATCTTTCCAAGCCTGTCAAAAATGCGATACTACCGTTTAGGACTAAGATTTGCCTTAGTTCGCCTATTTAAAAGTGTACTTAACCGTAAAAATACTACCCTTCTAGCCAGAAAACAAGTGCTTTAAAACAATTATTACACGACCTCTATGTATAAAATTTAAAAATATTCCGTACATTATAAAGTTTATATTTTATAATGCTCTACCACCTAAAATACACATAAGAAACATTTTCCATGTTGAAGGAAATCATCGTTGATGACTGAACGAATAAAAGACTTCAACGCGAGACTCCGTGAAAAGCGTGGTTTAAGTTTAAGTTTTAAGTTTATTTCAAGACACTTATTTCATATTTAAAATATAATGTTATGTAAAATATGTTCATTTACTTATTGTTTTATTTTAGCAAAAATCATAATAATTAAAAAAAAAACCGCATGTACAAAAAACTATTTGCGTATAAATAAAAAAGTATAATTTTATTGCGGAAACGAAAATCCTAATCTGTCTAATTACCATGCGCTTGTATCAGTCCATCACAAAAACCAACTAGTTATTGTATAAATTATATCTGTACCGGATCTAAAATTTTTTATGTTTCTTACTGTATGTGAAACAAACTGTGCTTTAAATGAAGATTTTTTCACATAAAACTCCCATTTTAATTTTAGTATTCATTCTTTTAAGAATATAAACATACCATAATGCCTGTTTCCCAAAAGGGTAGGCAGCGGTGTGTGGTACACACAATTTTAATTTGTGTATGTTATTCTTTACATGCACTTTACACTTATTTTGAATTATAGCGTGATGGGTTATTATAAATTATCCGTCGAAGCTCAAAGACCATAGATAAAAAACGAGTTATCTGATACATTCAAAGCTAGTGGACGCCCGCAGCGTCGCTCGCGTGGAATAAGACTAACAATAGTTTCGTTTACACCTAGTAATATTATATAGCCTATGTCACTCAGTGAACATGCAGCTTTCTAATGGTGAAAGATTTTTTTTAAATCGGTCCAGTAGTTTTGTGTGAAAACGTTACGAAACGAATCTTTCCTCTTTATAAAATTAGTATAGACATGCTGTACAGTTAAAATAAGTTTGTTGTGAGTAGAACTTAGCTGACCAAGTTACGCAACGAAGGGCGCAGTCGGTCAAGCCGCCGCCTCGGTATTCAATTGTAAAAAAAAACCGTTTAGCCTTGTCGGTGCCATGCCTTCGGGTGACTTGAGAACTCGTCAGTGAGTCGAATGAATGAGTAAAAGTTTATTTAGATTCGGTTGACCGAAGCGGTGACAGCTCAGTAGGTAAGGAACTCGCCTCTCACTAGAGCGGTCCGGGTTCAAATCCCAGTGGCACGCACCAATGACTTTTTTAAGTTATGTGCGATTTAAGAAATTAAACGTCACTTATATACCGGCACTTAAAAACACATCTTGAGGACACCTGCATGCCTGAGAGTTCATCATAACGTTCTCGAAGGTATGCAAAGTCTGCCAATCGCATTTGGCCAGCGTGGCTGACTAAGGCCTAATCCCTCCCATTCTGAGAGGAGACCCGAGCCCAACAGAGGGACAAAGAAAGGGTTGTGATGATGATGATGATGATGACCTATCCGCATTGGAGCAGCGTAGTGAAGAATGCTCTAGACTCTGAGGGAGACCCGTGCCCAACAGTGGGATGTCTATGGGTCCAGAACTTGGCTTCAGTGTCTTTTAAAATTAGTCTTAAAATAAATTCTCTGATTAAGGACTAAGTATCTCTCTCCTGAATCTTCTAAATTAGGAGATTGTGTAGAATAAGATGCATTGTAGTGTAGAACATAATGGAACAGGAACACCTTGGAGTCAGTCTCAGCGTCGCCCAAGGTACCATTTATGAAGAGTACTATCTATTGATTTTAAATCAATTGTGTTCTGTTTGGAAATATAAGGTAGCGATTTTACTTTTAGGGAGGCGGCAATTACACAAGAGTAGCAACGCATCTGTGAGCACGATAACGAGAGTCTTAGTAAAAACTATAAACGACTACTAATCACCTTTTTCAGAAGGCAAGACCATCTTAGCCCGCCCACTAACAAACTGATCTACTAATTTTCCTTTAAATTACTTTTTACTCAATATTTTTGACAGTTTTCTTTCATTCATTAGTACCTATAATTACCGCGATTTTATTAGGTTAAGTGTACTATGTGGAACCTCTCGGAGAGTCATGTCATAATAATAAAACGTGCAGAAAACCTTGTTACGATAATTACGTGGACAGAGGTGTAAGATGTTTGGCAGTTAAAGTTGAGAAAAGAGAAGGAGTGCAGAAATCTAACATTTTTTAAAGAATATGCATTAGAAATACATTAAATGAATATACTAAAACATTACATACACTAACACACACATGGTTAGACACAAAATATTAGTTTACGATTGCATGTTATTTGTCACATGTCACTTTGATCATTGGTTTGGAATATAGATATATTTATAGTCTAAAAATAAACCTTTATGTCGTTTAAATTTTAAATTTAATAAATTAAATATGGTCTAATTTTGACCACACGTCGACCACTAGTAGATAACAGGAATGACGACCCATGGTTACGCGTTACGGTCGTCATTCCTGTTACTTACTAGTGGTCGAAATTAGACCATAGTTAATTTATTAAATTTTAAGTTTAAACGATATAAAGGTTTATTGTTACACTATAAATACATATATCTATTAACATAGATTTACTTGGTTGTTGCTAAAAACTAAAAAGCTTATAGACAAGATCTTTTACAACAAAAATCAAGAAAATCGAACTTACTCGCCAGAAACTTTTCACAAACACAACAACACACACAATTCGAATTCAGATTTTCAAATGTAAGCCAAGCAAACTCAAGAGCGAAAATCGTAAACGTCTGGAACAGATCTAACGAAGTCGAATTTGACGAGAGCAAGTTTACGAGCGTACATCACTGCACGGACGGAGCGCGTGCGTTCTACTCAACGTCCCGGTCCTCACTGGCTGAGCTGAGTGACTTACATCTGGGGCTTGCAGTCAGCTGGCCGGCTGATCGTGTGCTAATCGCGCGAACACGCATAATCAGGTGAGAGGATCTACTTAGAGCTGATAATACACACACTTATCACTATATTTGCATCACTGTATCCCTGTGAGGGTATCGTTCTTACACTGCGGTCACACAAAAAACACGCTAGATGTCAAATTGTGAAACTTGCCGCATTATATCATACAAAAATCCTGCTTTATTTATGTCACGTTCACATGGAAAATACGTCTATTGAAAGAACGTCTAAAATCCTCTTTTTTTGTTAGACAATGTGAAGAAACATTGATAAAAAATGGAAGACATATTTTCTTGTGAATGTTTAGGTTGTGTGTACCACAGATATAAGCAGGTGATAGGATTTACTTAAAGCCTATATTATAAAACACCCACCATTCACCATAACCACTACCTTATGTACTGGTCTTTTAAAGTATTTAACTACGGCGGCAGTAAGCCAAGTGCCAAACTCTGCAAATAAGTGCAAGTAACCTTTAATTGCTTAAAAATGTCTGTTGTATGCGATAACGTATTAACGAGTGATATAAAAATTAAATACCTACCATAACAAACTCTCACACTTCACATATGAGTACTATACCTTACTATACCTTTCTTTTCGTCGAAAAGACCACCAACCATCAACAGGATTGTCACTAACACCAACTAAAAAAAATCTAACTATGACATTATTTGCTCATGAAGTTAATATTTATATCTACTACCAGTCCCTTCGTCCTATATTTCTCAGCCACACTTATATTTTCCATGTCAAACTACGAGTACAACAACTTACGTCGTGCTTGCACCTGATACAACCGAAACTACCCACTCACAAGGCAAAGAAAGCAATATTATAAGTAGCTATAATGTTATTGTGATAGAGAGCGAAGGTGGTAAAATGTGATCGTTGCAGATCAGGTTTGGTGTTCCATAAATCGTTGGCTGATCGAATTGAATTAATTGAAGCGAGTTATAAAGTTCATTTGGATTTTAACACAGTCATGATTTTACTTATAAAGCAACGTATTTTGATGTATTTTTTTATCTACCACATTGATTTACTGTATAATTGGTAGGGTTGGTTGGTTGGGTTGGTACTTATGGTTTTTTTTTGCGCTTGAGTAGGACTCCGGGATATATTTTATAAGAACGAAACGGCGCGGCGGCGGCACCCGCGCCATCGCTATGTTTAAACTTTAATCTATGGCTATGCCAATCAGAGTTTTCAAACGATAAGTCATCAACCCCTACGCAACGTTATGAAGCCACAGAAAGAGTCGTCTTTCCCGGGATCACTGGATTGGCAGTTCGAGTCTGGTTCCATTGGTATAATAAATACTACATAATATCAGTGTAGACTGCTTTGTGTCTGGTCTGTGTCCACGCGTTCACACATCCTTTTATCAAATTTGTTTTAGCATGCATCATAGGTAGTTATCCTCCTGGTTTCAATATACATATTTTGCCAATAAAAACTCCTTTAAAAGGAATTAAATTACTTTCCCCTTTATTCAGATTGAAGACGGATCCAACGAGACATGAATTATAATCGGCATCTTTGCAACAGTCGTGTGAAGACACGTTTCCAATGTTTGTTTCGATACGACTTTATAAAGAATCGATATGATTTTGAAGATATATATTTATTTATCAAAACAAAATTGGTTATAACCTGAAATACTTCCATATATCAAACAACCCTTGTGCATCGGACTGGTGAAAAGTTATTTATACCTCGGTCCCCTCGGTCAGTTAGGGCCACGGGTTATATCACAGTCTCCGAACTACGATTGCACATGATTGGGTCTAAACTTGCTGCTATAATTGTGTAATCGGAGTGTAAATATAACATCAAATTAACAAAATACTATCTCTCAAATTCATTACAAATAATTAAGCCTATCATAGCTGTCAAGACAAGTGTTTTGTCACTTTTTTCCAAATTCTGAAATAAGTTTGAATAATGAAGACAACACTATTACAGTGGTGCTCAGAGCTCAATATTGATTGTTCTGTGCACTGTATAACTAAACAGTGTCAAAGCAGCATACCTACTGTCGTGTCGTGCCGTGCAACAGTGGAAATGTGCCAGTAACACCAGACCAAGACTGAGCACAACAGTAGTATTGCGCAAGCCTCGTGGGAATGCGCTCGCGCACGTTCCTAGTCTCTTCTGTATGCAAAAACTGGGAGCCTCCGGAACACACTTCCGTCTTTGTTAGCTATTACGTTACATTAAGTGTGTAGAGGTGATAGCCCAGCAGCGGCACTTACCAAGTGGTACGCACTTCTATTATAAGCGTTTGAAAACTTCACCTGTTGTGACGTGAAGGAAAATCATCAAGTAAAACCTGCATGCCTCAGTAATGTTTCTGGAGGAATTTATTTGCAGCCTATCAGTTTTCCTTTGCCCCTACCATTCTGGTATGAAAAAAAGGGGCTACGCTGAAAACCAGCAGCCGCGGTTCTCTCACAGTACCACGGCACAGGCCAAGTTAGTCCTATTTTGTCTCTTTATATGATTGGCTTATTTTTCTTTTCTTTTATTTTAAGTACCTACGTTTGAGACAAAACAAAAAGATTTTCATTCTTTGATATCAGTTTGCATGCTATAGAGATCGAAGATTCGATTAATCACCTCATAGATTCATTTGCAATTCATCAAATGACGGCTACCAATAAAATGTCCTTCAATATTTAATATGCATGGTTAGGAAGTCCCCTATTAACCACGGCTATCGCTGTTCTATCCGTAGATCCAGGCATGACAAAATTAGCGCGATTGTTCTTTTAATTACTATAGTTTTCGTATTTTCTTATACGTGTCAAGTAATTGTTTCAAGGTTTGGTCTGAGATCCAAACGGATTATTTTCAGCGACACAAAATAAAACACGAACTCAAGGAATCATTAATTTATTAACCTCCATACAATACGTCACATAATCAATAAATATATTTACTTAAGACGTCTAATCTAACACATAGATTGATAAAATTTTATAGTTTAACATTTTGTAATAATTATTATGCATATTATTCGAATCGTTTAGGAGCAAATACTGATAGTAAATTTCCATCAATTCCAGGAAGATATTAATATAATTTGTCATACAACATAAAATCAGATCTTGACTTTGAATAACTTGCGACCATGTAAATGACATTTTCTTACGAGCTTAGTCTTATTGACATTTAAATAAACATCACCTTTTTTTGTAACGTAAAACTTTGAATAAATTTTCATCTTTTTTCAACACGTTTTCGAGAACTACTCTCTAGATATTTTGAAATCCATAACATAAATATGTGTATGTTTAGCTTAAAGAAATTCGCCAGCAAGCACGTCTCACGTTGAATCCTAAACACTTAGCACACAATCATTAACTTCTACCTTAAAACTAGACATCGACACATTTAATACTAACACGACAATTCACGAAGAGAGCCTGAAAAATACCTAGTAAGCCTGTAAGCCTAGTAAGCCTGAAAAATACCAAAAAAAATACCTAGTAAGAGATGTCACCACACCACCCAGAATGCAAATTATTATTTTTGCTGACTCCCAAAGAAGTAGCAAGAAAACTAGTTAGTAAAATGTTTTGGAATCACCCAGTCTTCAATGACCTTAAACATGCAGATTTAACGATTTTTTTGAAAGAATTACTTTTTTGTTACTGAGCGTAAGCTATCGACGAATAGATTTTACCACAATTATTGTACCCACTCATCTCACTATATAATTAAAATTAATTAAAATTTACATAATCCAGTAACATTAAATAAATATTTTCGCAACATAAACACCAACCAGCTTAATATTTAAAAAACTTCCTAAAGGTTTGCCAAATCTATTGGTCCTTGATATCGACGTAGTCAAAACATACATTTATTTGGGGCACTGTTAAGACGAACGAGAGAACTTACACGGTGTAAATGCTCCATATCATCATTATTCAGAGAAATTTAAAAATACCCGCTCCAGCATTTATTTTAAAAGCTTAAAATTAATTAATAATAATACGCGTGTATTTAAAAAATAATCAGGCCTTCTTGAGTCATCTTCCTGACATTCTAATAAGAGTGGAATAGCAATAATAGGAATAATTATCTATTTTTGACACAACACAAAATTAAATAACATTATTATTATTAAGACATGTAAATGGTAGATAATATTATTTAATAAACATTAGAGACAACACGCGAGGAGAAACTAGCGAGCAATGCCTACAATATTTCAGAAATACACGCAATTTCATAACGTAATGTAAAATCACAAAATAATCACAAAACTTAACAACATTATACACCCTTGGGAGAGTCTTGACTTACACCTTTCAATCTAACACCATTTATATTGAAATCTTAATACAGATCCTACATCTTATTATTAGGATCGGATCGAACAGGGTAGGATCAGGTGTAAAGTCGACTCCGTACAAAATGAAAATAAGGTAACTGGATATTGCATCTGGTGGTATTACGAGTCCCAACCGTGGGAAAATGCCTAAACAGATACAAATATATGATTATGAACTTAATAAAAACCTTCAAAAAAAACAAGTCAGAACTTTTAAGGAAATTTAATTTACTACATTATCTACATGAGACCTTGATAATCTGCAAAAATATCTCACCAATAATATGTAGCTATTCATTGACAAAAGGTAATGCCATCTATTAGCTACACAGTAAGTTTTCAAATACTGAAAATGTTGCACGTATGCGTTGTTTTATCGTACACAAATTTAAGTCCATAAACAACGAAAATAATAAACAATTTAGGTAAATTTTACATAACTAATAAAATTATTAACGAAAGGCAATGTAATATTCTAACAAGTGTTGAATGTTATAAAAGGTCGCTGCGACCCATAGACATCCCACTGCTGGGCACGGGTCTCCCCCACAGACACTGCTGCGGGAGGTCTAGAGCATACTCCACCACGCTGCTCCAATGCGGATTGGTGGAGGGCAAAAAACCTAAAATCGGTCTTCACTAATCCATGATGGATGGCATCTGTTTTTACCAGCAGACTCCAGAATTAATTATTTCCGTGTTAATTTGATATCTTGAATAATTATAATATAATACAATTATACAAACCTGTATAGATCCAAACACTTTAGCACATTATTAAGCAGTCAATGATAGTTCAGTCTGAAGCATCAAAAGCAATGCAACCGCCCCTGTGTTATCCATTCAAATGTTCTTATACACGACACTTTCAAATTCCAAATACGCTCTTTCAAGAACTAATTGTCAATGGTAAGCTTTAATAGTTCAATTAAAGTTAAAATTTAAAAGCATTGTCAATTAAACGTTGGCTTACAACAATTAACCTGCAAAAATCGATGTTTGCAGATTACTTCATTGGTCCTTTGCCAATGATTGCTGGTTCAATTAATATTGGAGTTAATTTGAGTAATGAAAAAAATTAGTAAGTCATGTTATAAGACGCAATAAGTTCTAAGACACATTATTGCAAATTTAAAAAAGATTGATACATAATTATTATTGTTACAAAGGAGGATAATGTACAGAAGTAACCTGTATGCAAAGTTAAATTAATTGTATGAAGCAGATAAATTATTTTCCCTGTTAAAAATTGTAATATAACATTTTCTCTAAAATTTCGCTAAAATACCCGTAAGATTCACTATTAAAAATAACGTTCAATTAAATAAGGTACATATCGCTTTTATAGCGATGAATATTTTTCGATACTATAAAGTAATATTTCAAAGTTATTTATTTTCAGCTGAGACCCTAAAATGATACGTAGGAAAAAATAGAATTCTTAAGTATTACATAAATATATCGAAAAATGCTTCAAGGCAGCATGATTGAAATTATTTAAAAAAGTTTTTTAAAAAAAAGCTTTTTATAACTTTTTTTTATTTTCGTGCATTGTCATCGGAACCACAGCTCGATAGCTTCAGTGGAAGTGGGTGAAATATTGATTGCAAGATTCCAGGACATACATACGAGTGAAGTTAAATAAAAGCTTTTAAAAATTGATTTTAAGAAAAATTAAATTAAACGACAGAAGCACTTTCCTGATAAAGGTTCTGCCACACCTACTTCCTAGCACACTAATTGGAAAGCTGCTATAAAGTTAAAAAATAATGCTATAAAGTTAAGCGATAAATTAGTTAATGGTACAGATGTAGCCACTTTTTTAAGGCGCGTTCATTATGGCGCATTTTGACGCAGACATAAGCTGCAACCCAGACATCCCACTGCTGGGCACGGGTCTCCTCCACATACTCTGCGGGAGATCTAGAGCATACTCCACCACGCTGCTCCAATGCGGATTGGTGGAGCCAGACGCAGACATAAACACTAACATTAACAAAGAAATTTGAGTAGTGCAACCCAAACATCCCACTGCTGGGCACGGGTCTCCTCCACAGACTCTGCGGGAGGTCTAGAGCATACTTCACCACGCTGCTCCAATGCGGATTGGTGGAGCCAGACGCAAACATAAACACTAGAAATTTGAGTAGTAAAGTAAACGCGATTGAACATAAGCGCAAATGTGAGACGAGTAATAAATAAGTCAGAGATGAAGAAACTTTATAACACTAAATGTTAATATTCTATTTACTAAATCTGTGTACACTACACAAAGAGATTCTGAATCGTACACACGAAATTTATATACCTATAAAAGTCTTTTACTTCTTGATTATATTTTAATGTCTCTTGAGAAAATATGACAAAATGTCTCCATTGGATTATTATTATTGGAATATTCATAAAATATTCTTGTTAAGTCAACTTTTAAACATAATCGAAGTAAAAGACCATACGACTGAAAGACTAGAACAAAACATATGATATCCTCGACGACAATACGACACGCGACATGTCCGATAAAGACCGAGACACACTTGACGGATCGTAGCACTTATCCGATATCGGTGGGTTGGAACTTAAATGTTAATTGTATCAGGCGTTACTTTGCGGTACTCCATTATTACAAACCAAGGATTAATGTACTTTGCAAGAATCCGCGAACAAAAATGTAAAGTCGCACTTTGCACTTTGCGGATTAACCGTCGTGGAGTCTACTTACCCTGAGGATGCCTTGTTTTGGGGCGAAACACGTGTTTGTGTGTGTGTGTGTTGGTGTATGTTTTCATTAATCGCGTGTGCATGTTTCCTGTGTGGGAGGGAAGTAGGTGCTGCGTGCATGAATGTATACATACACCACCATACATTTTTGTTCGCGGATTGTTGCAACGTACATTAATCCCTGATTTGACTTAAATGTTATTACATAACACCCCGTAATTCCTAAAAGGGTAAGCAGAAGAAGTGTGTAGTACATCCACTTGTCTCCAGTTATGTTATACATCCCATGGGACGAGTCATTGCCCACTTCCTATTGGGTGACGACGTAAAGGTCTCTATGACCATACAGCAAAAGTCCATTCGAAAAAAAAAAGTATAGCTCGCACTAATCCAGACCCTGAGCAACTATGTACTGGGAATTTCGAAATAGAAAAACCAGATACTACTTTATACTTTTACACCAGGGTCGAACGAGGCTGGGAATAGGTTTCCGATTTTTCTCTCCGATAGTCGGATCCTATAGTTTGATCAGACTATCGGAGAGAAAAATCGGAAACCTATTCCCAGCCTTAGCAATCATTTTATCATTCGACCATTACACCATACCATACAAACCAATAAAATTGTATTAATGCAATCACACCGGCGACAGAAACTTATGTTTCTGAACTTATTTGGGTTGTATTATTGATGAACTAATACCATCCCACTAAAGAGCTTTAAAGCGCTTTAGAGCTTTAAAGAGGGTTACACCAAAGTATAGTCGATTTTCTTCTTTCTAATTAACAACGCAATATTAAAATTTCTACAAACGTACGCGCTCGCAAATCAACGTATACCGTGTACGTATACTACGTACAACTGATCCGCATTTTTCGAGTTCAACTCAAAAACATCAAACGAATATTCAAGTTTCATTTAAAACGAAACAAACCTGTCAAACGAACTTCAGAAACGTACCCAGCCCGTCAAGTGCGAACCGATAGATGGTTTTAGCAAAACACCAATACGTGCGTACTAAATACGCGGCCGATACGTATCGGGGCCGTCGTATTTATACGTCGATGCCGTAAGCGGCGCCGGGCATCATGTTGAGTATGTTGCGGTGCTCGAGCGATTCCTTCAGGGCGTAGTAGAACTCCAGCTGTTGCTCCGGTTTCAAGTTGTATATCTGCGAACATGAGAGCAACGATGTAAAATTAAATGGAAACATTTTTTTTTTAATTAGTCATTGAAGGGGTAAACAGCTAATCATGTGTATTATGTACTTGGAGCAATAGCCCAGCTTAGCTAAACTACAACCCATAGACGTTCCACTGCTGGATACGGGTCTTCCCCACAGACAAATCTGCGGGAGGGCAAGAGCATACTCCACCACGTTGCTCCAATGCGGATTGGTGGAGGGGTTAGTGGCCAACCCAGTGTCAAATGGTCACAAGTCACCCGAAGGTCTTCGACAAGGCTGAGCGACTGTTTTCACCATTGAAAAAAATCGGAACCGACGGCTTAACGTGCCCTCCGAAGCACGGCAGTAACCGCCCCCGTCGAGTCTGTTAGAGCATTCAAACGAGAGTTGGTTCCAAGGGTGTGGTGTACGGACCGGAACCGGACCGGAAGCGGTGACAGCCCAGCGGCTATCGAACTCGCCTCTCACTCGAGCGGTCCGGGTTCAAACCCCAGTGGCACGCACCAATGACTTTTCTAAGTTATGTGCGTTTTAAGAAATTAAATGTCACTTGCTATAACGGTGAAGGACACATCGTGAGGAAACCTGCATGCCTGAGAGTTCATCATAACGTTCTCGAAGGTATGTGAAGTCTGCCAATCCGCACTCGGCCAGCGTGGTGGACTAAGGCCTAATCCCTCCCATTCTGAGAGGAGACCCGTGCCCAACAGTGGGACGTCTATGGGTCGCAGCGGTGTGTACGGACCTGCTGCAGCAGCTTCTGCGGCGTGGCGGTGCGGATGAAGCTGGTGATGTACACGTTCACGAAGGTCGCCATCAGGAACTGGCAGTCGAAGCGGTCCATGATGCCGCCGTGGCCGGGGATCACGTCGCCAAAGTCCTGGGACGAACCATCATTATATTATACTAGTGGACGCCCGCAGCTTCGCTCGCGTGGAATTAGACATTCTCTAACTTCAAAAACGGCAAAGTTTCATACTAACTTTGCACCCCCGTTTTACCCCCTTAGGGGATGAATTTTCAAAAATCCTTTCTTAGTGCTCCCCTACGTTATAAAAGGAACCCCTGTGCAAAATTTCAACTTTCTAACCCTTATAGTTTAGGCCCTGCGTTGATATGTTAGTCAGTCAGTCAGTCAGTCATTCAGTCAGTCACCTTCTCCTTTTTATATATATAGATTACAATTTATTGTTACTGTTATTTTTATTATTTATTATGTACAAAAAACCTGTATACACTCAACAAAAATAATTGTCGCGACACCACACTGTTCAATGCGAAATAGAAAGATGAAACGAAAATAACTGGCTTGCTTTCTATGAGATAGAGAGAGAGAGACAGACAGAGAAATACGCGCACGCCGTAATAACAAAAAGTGTCGTGACAACTTTTCGTAAGAATTTTTTCCGTCTAGCCCCCTTTCACAACGCGCGATAAGGAACTTCGTTCCAATATTCGTTGACATTAGAATCTGTACAAAACACGTCACACACTAAGGGTCGACTCACATTGGCGCAGAGTCGAAGCGACGCGACGCGTCATGTTTTTCCGTCTACATCATATTCATCTCTATTGTTCTATTATTTAAGTACAAATTTCTGCTATGTAAATTTGGAAGACGTTGGCGTTGACGCGTCGAATGGCGTTGACGCATTCGCGCTTCGACGCGCGGCTGGAGTCGAGCGGGCTGGAATCGAGCTGTGCTTTAATAATAGAACAATGAGATGAATATGCTGTAGGCGGAAAAACATGACGCGTCGCGTCGCTTCGACTCTGCGCCAGTGTGAGTTGACCCTAACGTGAAGCTACGCAAAAGATGCATAAATTTGATCAGATTTAATGTTCCACTGTCAAAGCCCACATAACATAATCTATCTGCCTTTTTCACTGTTTATATAAAATATCGATGATTATGATTTTTTTATAAATATGTATGACAAAAGCAAACGAGCATGCAACACCGTGACAACTGTGACAGACATTGAACTAGACTCAAATATCAATATGAACATTAGTCACTTCGTTAGAAGGCACGTGGACTGTTAGTGACAATTAGTCCTGTTAGCTTCAAGAAATTATTACTAAGTGTCGCTCTAAGTCTGTCACAGACGCGTTGCTACACTCGAAGATGATGATGAAAATTAACACATACCTTGATCTTGAACGCGCGCTTGAAGCCGGACGCGAAGAACCCGCCGAATGGTCCGATGACCGAGCTGAAGATGCTCAGCGCGAGCGAGTGGATCATGAACGGGTACATGTTGAACTTGTCGCGCCCCAGCTGGAACCGACGCCCAGTTATTGGTACAGAGGATTCGGAAGGATTAGAAAGAAATAAAGAAAGAAAGAAATAATTTATTTTGTCAAGCATTACAACGACATGAAAATACAATACAAAGAATAATAATTTAAATTATGATACATACTAAAATAACATACCTACAAGCCAAATAACAAAAAGTAAATACATAATACATAGTATTAGTCGAAGTAATACTTAACAAAAATGGATCGCACTCAGCATTGGCCACGGATTAGTATACCACAGCCGCTGGTTTTCAGTGCGATCCGTTTTGTCATGCAGTTCGGACTAGGAATTAAATTTAAAATTTATAAAAAATAGTTAAAAAGAAGAAATGTTACCCATATTATAAAAATTTATAAACATGGACTAAAAAAGTGCGACAAATTATATACAGCTGTGTGCTTTGGTGAAATGAAAGCCTAGATATGAGGATATGTAATTATGTGTGATCGTGTGTGTGTATATATGAGTGTGTTGTGAGTGTGTGTATAATAATATTTAGATATGTAAGTGCTTAAAAATAATTTATCAGTGTGTGATTAGTGTATAATTAATTGTATCAGACGTTACTTTGCAGAACTCCATTATTACAATCGCTGTGACCCATAGACGTCCCACTGCTGGGCACGGTTCACCTCCACAGACACTGCTGCGGGAGGTCTAGAGCATCCACCACGCTGCTCCAATGCGGATTGGTGGAGGGGTTAGTGGCCAACCCAGTGTCGAATGTTCTCAAGCCACCCGAAGGTCTTCGACAAGGTTTAACGACTGTTTCCAACATTGAAAACAACCGGGACCGACGGCTTTACGTGCCTTCCGAAACACGTTAGCGTCCATGAAATTTTGCCACTAGCGGTCACCCATCCACAAACCGACGGCGCCCGTCGTGCTTAACTCTTTCGATCGCATTGAATCGACGCGAGCCACTGGGCCATGGATGCTACTACAAACCAAACATTATTACAAACCAAAGATTAATCTACTTTGCAACAATCCGCGAACAAAAATGTATGGTGGTGTATGTACACATTCATGCACGCAGCAACTCCCTCCCACACAGGAAAGTGGAGTCTTACTTACCGTGAGGATGCCTTGTTTTGGGGCGAAACACGTGTTGGTGTGTGTTGGTGTATGTATTAATTAATCGGGTGTGCATGTTTCCTGTGTGGGAGGAAGGGAGGTGCTGCGTGCATGAGGGTATACATACACCACCATACATTTTTGTTCGCTGATTGTTGCAATGTAGATTGATCTTCGGTTTGTGATTAATGTACAGCTTGGAACCAGAATAGTGCTACGGTATCCTCTGCTGTGGCTTGTCATGCGGGGCGTTTAAGTTCGCATGGATAAGCTGAAAGAGTCAAAATGTCCTTGTCCTTTTCCAAATGTCAAATAACGACAGTCAGGATATAGATATATACAGATATATACAGATATATACAGTATAGAAACTCACAATCTTCATGAGCGGCTGCAGGAACTGCGGCGGCGTGTACTCCTGCAGGCGGAACAGCAGCGACGGCTCGCAGTCCATCGTCATGCGGCCGAGCGACTCTGAGTACTCGATGGGGCACACCAGGTATGGGTACTGAGACATCATGTACGACATCTGGCGGACAATCAATTAATTAATTAATTAAAAACAAATGAGGTCCAGAATAAAATATATTAAACTTGTCGACGCCCGCAGCTTCGCTCGCGTGGATTTTGACATAACAATAGTTTTGTTTACACCTAGTAATATTATGGTGAAATAATTTTTGAATTCGGTCCAGTAGTTTTTGTGTGAAAACATTACAAACAAATCTTTCCTCTTTATACTATTAGTATGTATAAATAAAGAGTCCCATTACGATTCCAGCGACACCTTTAAACGCAGCTTCTCTACGAGTACCTATACATATAGAACAAACATCCTAAACATAACACTTCTTAACTTTTCACTTTCCCGAATATGTCCTCCGAGTACAATCAGATCTGCACAAAGGATAAGGATGTCGACACTTTCTCTGATACATCTAAGCATAAGATAAAAAAATTTGTATCATAGTAAGTAAATCATCATCGTTGTGATGATGACATCACAACCGTTTCTTTGCCCACTGTTGGGCACGGGTCATTAGTACGATTAAGATAAATTTCCTTTTTCTTTTATTAGAAAGTTGTTTGGCACAGCGCCAACAGATGGGGCTGATACTAATTGAAACAGTTACTCACCACGAGACCGAACGCGACGGTGGAGACTCCACCGCCGATGAAGCCCTCCCAGGTCTTCTTCGGGCTGAGCTTGATCAGCGGAGTCTTGCCGAAGAAGAAGCCGAACACGTACGCCATCACGTCGTTGCATATTATCATCGACACAGGTACTATGAACCAGATCAGACCTGGAACAGAGACAGAGACAGTACACATTTTATTATGAATGCCTGCAAATGCTTTCTTTGTATGAAGAGAGAGAGAGGAAGAGATAGTCGCCGTTCGCCTCCTTTCGTGAAATCTATGACAATCCTAGAAAGGTACAAAAACGGGACAAGGACGTCAGTCTAGTTGTGAGCGGTTAAATTGGTGGGCTGCACTTCATTCCGGATCGTTTAGTAAATACACTTTCAAAATCTTCCTAATAGAGACGTCTATGGATTCCAGCTCAGCATTTTTTATGTACCTATGACTGAATGAACTTAATTTTTATTTCGATCGAGCCCGATTACTTGTTTCTAACGCGTGCTTCTGATGTTAGCGTTTATATTTCTCGCGGCGTGTAAGTATAGCGTTGAACGAAATATTCATTCATTCATTCAAATACGGAGGGAAAAGCTGAGCATGGGGTATTAGTGCGGAGGACATCATAAAGTCTCCAAACGGAAGTTGTCAAAAAACTATTAAACTTATAGGTACCTATGTACCTACCTATTCTTTGCAGCCGATAGAATGAAATGACGCATTATTGTCATAAACATGGCCCATTGTGAACCGCACACTACAATTGAGTCATTATGTCAAACGACTCATTATCACAATAAAATCTCTCGGGTCTCTTTCATTCCAAGCCTGGATCTCATTTTAACACGCTTTTATTGGCTTTGTATGTTTGTATGTATGTAACGGAATCTTTTAACGTGGTTTTTGTCCACTTCTAAATGTTATTTTATTAATTTAATATTGAATTAATTTGAAACTTTGCACACTTATTGAGGACCGGTGACAATGCAATAAAAACATTTTATTTGATACCGTTTTTTTTAAGTAATTTGAATGAAATTCCCATAGTCAACCACGCTGATATGTGGAGACTTAGCTTCGTGAACATTATATTAGTATATAATGGAGAACTACACTGACTTGACGACTTGAACGAGACTAACTGGACAATTACTAATAACAACTAACACGAGTAATTATCACTAACACTCACTACACCCAGTCCTCTTACCTACAACGACTGACCAACTCATGTTCTTATTATATGTATAACTTCCTCTGCTAACTGAACAAACCAACCCAGTCCCTATTTTAGTCTTGTTCAAGGACGGTCACATTTATGATGGGCCGCATCGAATGGGTGTAGTTTTGCATAAAAATATATTATATTATCTTATTTAAAATGCTTAAAAGTCATCGGAGCGTGCCCCTAGAATTCGAACCCAGACGCTCTCGAATTCAACAAAATCTCTTTAATTTTTATACCTACTTGTGCGGGTTGATGTACCGCTACTACTAAATTCTGAATGTTTTAAGTCTAGTAAGACAACCGGACAAACGGTACATGACCCAATAATATTAGCATACAATTGAATACAATAAGGTGACTCGAGTCAGACATAATTTGCATAACTTTAAAATTAAAAATCAAATTTAGAAGTAGCCTGTGTTTTAACTATATAATGTTAATAATTTTATTAATTAATTCGTAGCATTCGTAGTGAACATGATACCTAACATACCACAGGGCACAGACAGTACCTACGCACAAGGAGGTAGAGTCCAATACATCGGGCGGTATCATACGATATCTATATATATAAAAGGAGAAGGTGACTGACTGACTGACTGACTGACTGACTGACTGACTGACTGACTGACTGACATATCAACGCAGGGCCTAAACTATAAGGGCTAGAAACTTGAAATTTTGCACAGGGGTTCCTTTTATAACGTAGGGGAGCACTAAGAAAGGA
This sequence comes from Carterocephalus palaemon, assembly GCA_944567765.1. NCBI lineage: Eukaryota > Metazoa > Arthropoda > Insecta > Lepidoptera > Hesperiidae > Carterocephalus > Carterocephalus palaemon. Next base: position 1,592,528 of record OX155643.1, on the reverse strand, counting down.
TTTTTGAAAATTCACCCCCTAAGGGGGTAAAACGGGGGTGCAAAGTTAGTATGAAACTTTGCCTTTTTTGAAGTCAAGTGGGCAACCCAAACGCGGGCAGACGTCGTTAATGGGTCTAATTCTACGCGAGCGAAGCTGCGGGCGTCCACTATTGTTCAATAAAACCTACATAAGATTTAAAAGCCGCCATCGCTCTCAGATTGGCCACTTTTGTCATACTATCAAGGTTCAACGACCGCTTGTTACCAGGCAGTCACATACAGCCCACACCGAACATCTATTGATTCTCCCATGATAACAATTGATAAAATAGTTATCTCGCTTAAAATTACATAGGTGCTCGCATTTTATTGAGATAAATGTAAAACTTACGCAAGACAAAAACATTATACAACCAAATTGGATTGCAATGGATTTAATAGTTATGTGCGATTAAGAAATTAAATGTTACTTGCTATAACCGTGAAGGACACATCTTGAGGAAACCTGCATGCCTGAGAGTTCATCATAATGTTCTCGAAGGCATGTGCAGTCTGCCAATCCATCCGCACTTGGTCAGCGTGGTGGACTAAGACCTAATCCCTCCTATTCTGAGAGGAGATCCGTGCCTAACAGTGGGACAAGGAAAGGGCTGTGGCACCACCATAACCCTTTAATAGATGTCATGTAATAGATGGCTGGATGGGTAAAATGTAGTGAATTTTAGAGACGAAGACTCGGATTTCAACAATACCTACCAAACTAAAATTAAAAGTACGAAACAAAAATGTGTGCGTAAAGAATGGAGCAGGTGCATTATTTCGTTTCAAGAAGAAGAAAAAAACAATCGGTCTAATTATAAAGCGTAGGTATTTGCCAATCACAATGTCAGCATGTAAACATTCGAAAATCGAGTGCTGTCCGAATTCCTTAGACGCGTAACTGATTTAATCAGCAACTCAATTACCAGAATAAAATTGCATCTCTAGTTCTGCTGGCACTGTAAAGACAACTCACTGCACACAGTTTTTCTATTTGGATATAATAGATTCGCTGCGACCCATAGACGTCCCACTGCTGGGCACGGATCTCCCCCACAGACACTGCTGTAGTAGCAAGTATTTCGGAAGTTATTCTTATTATACATTATATTTCGAAGAAAGCCATTAAAAATTTAAAATATTCAAAGGTATTTTGTTCCATTCATGTAGAACATTCTATGGGCAAAACCGTAGTTGAGGGGTCGTAAACGTACCTACTTATTGAACTCCCATGGGGCAGATAATATACATATGACTCGATCTTCGCGATAGTAATGCAATATCTAAAAGGCTAAAGGCCTAAAGGAATATAATCTACAAGGCCTTTTCGCGACTCTGAATCGTCGTGAACTTCCATGTTTTGTATAATCTGTTTAGGTAACGTCATCAAACGTAATGCCAGCATAAGGCCTCGTGGCGTTTGGTAACGAAGGAAGCCGTACAGCTTCTTACAGACAGACGGTAACCGCTGACAACTATTGTAACTTAGCTACCTACGTGTTATGTCATGTTATACATTTCAGACCTGAAATAAAATTTGAATTTCCTAAAATTCCCGTACGTTGGAAATACTGAAATTGTAGATATTGCATTAAGCAACTGCAACGGTACACCGTTCATATCGTACGTTACCGTGAAAATCTACGACCTGTAATAACTGATGCAGCTTCTAAAAACCATTAATCAAATCTATATATATAAAAGGAGAAGGTGACTGACTGACTGACTGACTGACTGACTGACATATCAACGCAGGGCCTAAACTATAAGAGTTAGAAACTTGAAATTTTGCACAGGGGTTCCTTTTATAGCGTAGGGGAGCACTAAGAAAGGATTTTTGAAAATTCACCCCCTAAGGGGGTAAAATGGGGGTGCAAAGTTAGTATTAAACTTTGCCGTTTTTTAAGTCAAGTGGGCAACCCGAACGCGGGCAGGAGTCGTTAATAGGTCTAATTCTACGCGAGCGAAGCTGCGGGCGTCCACTAGTTTCAGATAAATGAATAAGCAGAATTTTCACCAACTCAATCTTCGCCAATTTCTACTCACATCAATGAAATACTACAGTCAATTTCACATTTTGCACAACCCTATTTTAATGTAAAGCAATTGTTTTAGGTTCTAGGTCTCCTTCAAAATATCTCTGTGCTTTCAAACGCTCCATATCGGGACTTCGCAAGTACGCGTAGGTATGACCTCGTTTCTGATACTCGATCAATACTCAGGTGGCTTGAAATAGCTGCATCCCAAATCGAGTTCTACGAAAAACAATAATATTTTCGTTTGTAATACTTTTATAATGTTTGATTTATATTGCGTTTTCTTCACGTCCACTATTGAGACAGCGCTAAAAATATTCGTCGATCCCCATCCCAAACTGATTGATTTGACCATTCGTCTTCTTTTCAACAAGTATACAGTCTCCGTACAGATTCTGATAGAGATAAAGACATATCACAATAGAGTCTGCAAAACGAGAACATTAATGTATGGTAAAAAGTCCGTCAAAACTTATGTTTCGTAACAATTCTCTGGCAGACCGTAAGATGTCGGATTGCACGATATATTATCTCACTGCATCAGTTATATTATTCCTCGTTTCATGAAAGCAATCCTTTCACGTTCCGCCGCTATAAATAAGCGCTATGTAGGTGTTAATAATAGGCGAGCAGAGTTAAGGAATGTTACGCTACAATTTCAGCGTAGTGGACTTCAATTAACATCCATAAGCTCATCCTGTATCAATTGAAACATGATACAGGTTGAATTTCACTTCACACATCATTATACAAGGTAGAATATTTGTAGGTAAAAATTATATACATAAAACAAATTATTGATTGCTGTATTAGGTACTAATATTATAATACTAGTGGAAGCCCGCAGCTTCGCTCGCGTGGAATTAGACATAATAACAGATTCTTCTTAACGCGTTAACATTAACTCCACATACGCTTTCATACTGTTGTATTGGATGAAAGGTTTTTCATCCCCCTTTTCAACCCTTTACAACGCTTTTTTCCAATTAAAAACTAGCCTATGTCCTTTCTCAAGCTCTAGACTATCTTTATACCAAATTTCATTTAAATCGATTCAGTAGTTTATGCGTGAAAGCGAGACAGACAGACCGACAAACAGACATACAGACAGACAGAGTTACTTTCGCATTTATAATACTAGTATGGATTCATATCGTAGACTTTCAGCCTACCTTCCCTACAATTTCCCATTTGACTCAATTCTCTATCGATTATCATGTGAACGGTTCTAAGCCACCCTCCCGGCCCAGTTAGCGCGCAATTGAGTGGCTTCGTAGCCGTGACAGTGCCGACGCACAGACAACACAATGACGTATACATAGTAGAGTAGGATACACTCACAGATCTATGCTCGCGTACAATAAGACAGCTGCGAGTTTCCTCTTAACTAGACACTATTACCATTTCGTATTGGTGATGAGAAAGTGTGCATTTCTTACTTCATAAATTCTGGTTATATCATAGCCTCCCTTTAATATAAATTAGACGATAACATAAGGTCCTTATGATACGGATAACCTTATTTCGACACTCTGTATCACAAAAAGTACCAGTTTCGTATTTTGACTGTAGCATGATAACAATAAGAATAATTTATTGTCATTTAAAACATATACATATACGAGATTACAAAAATAATAATATATTATATTATACGTATTAAGATATCTTCATAGATTTTTTACTAATTTATGTAATAAGTATTGTTGTGTATTGTTTAATATGTTTTTACAACAAAACAGGTAACTCTTACATTTAAATATTCACTATGTATAAATTATAATCTATTCAAATGAATTATCAAACTTAACTCACTATGCTTCTGTATTAATTATACTAAAAATTGTAAGCAGGTGGCATATGGGGTGATTCTTGGCATACACGATTGGCTGTCTCGTGTCTGACTTAATCATGTCATGGTCATACTGTGCATTTTTCTGTAAAAATTAATTTGAATTTTAAAAGAGTACCGAGAGTTTTTTCCTCCGGCTTTTTTCTCTCTCGGCCTACACTAGGGCATAGGATAAGAATATTGTAAATTCTTCCTAAAGCCGATGACCATATAGATGATATAGATAGTCTATCGTGACTTAGAGCTTAGCTTAGTGGTAGGTAATTATTGTAAATTTATCTTAAGGCAAGTTAGACACCTGTGTAGGATTAGCTATTCATTCAATAATCAATAGCTAATCCTTTGCCTTATATAGATCAGTTAGTAGTTTAAGTAGTTTTTAGTTAGGTACCTAGACTTTCGTTAAGCGTGTCTAATCACCTCATAGCGAAATAAATTATTTGACTTTGACTTTGACTTAAATTCCTAGTGCATATAAATACGATCTTGCAAACACAACGCAAATACAACGCTTCAAATATTATTATAACGCTACGAAATTAAGGCTTTATTTATGCTACCTATTATTTCCAATGAATGCTGCTGAAATTACGTTATAACGTAAATTCAATTTAACTGCTCAACCAAATTTCATGACCCCTATTATAGTCGTCAATTTAATGAATATTTAGCAATTTTTATACAATTTTCAGTGGTACCAACCTATTCAGATAAATTTTTGTCGTGTTGAATTTAACGGCGATTTAAAAACAAAGTTCAACTTTTAGTTTTATCTACGAGTATATGTACTAATATTATAAAGAGGAAAGATTTGTTTGTAATGTTTTCACACAAAAACTACAGGACCGATTTCAAAAATTCTTTCTCCATTAGAAAGCTGCATTTTCGTTCGTGACATAGGCTATATAATATTTCTAGGTGTAAACGAAACTTTTGTTATGTGTATTAATTTTACGCGAGCGTCCACTAATAATACATAATATTGATTTTTATGTTTGCTCAAAAATAGAAGTGTTTTAGATAGTCACGCTATCTAGTTAGCCCAATGCAGCAATGGTTGGTTGGACAGAATGCATTATGCATTAAGCTCGCCACAGTACCCTGGACCCTTTGTATGTGTTATTACTGAATGATTCGTGAGTGTCTATGTTCATAGTTCTTTTGTATGTGGTTCAATAAAGATAAATAAAATAAAGTTTCCAGTAATATTAACTGTGTTAACAAGTGCAAGTGCCGCCAAACACTCACGCGTAATTAAGTGCTACAAGTGTTAGTTTTGGTTGTACCAAACCTATCTTCATGTCTAGTTTGTTAAAACATGCACAGTCAGTTAATTGTTATTTGCAACTTGTACTATTATTCTGTGACACTAGGTGCGTCCGTCTACACACCTATCAGACGTGTCTCGTTCGATTGGAGGGATTCCTTACGAGATAACATAGCTAACAATACGCCTCTATAGATAGCGATAGTTTTGTCGAGTTTGTGTGTGTGTGTGTGTGTGTGTGTGTGTGTGTGTGTGTGTGTGTGTGTGTGTGTGTGTGTCGCAGCGCCACTGTCAGGGTCGGGAAGCCTCTCAATCGCTAAGCGGTTAGGATTTATCTCTAACACCAAGTAGATTCTATAGATAATTTATTTAAATAACAGGCGCCTGTCTAATAGTTGTAGATAAACGAAGTAAGATAGTGCAGGTGACGTCATCACCATATTGGATGACGAGCAGATATTGGTAAACTACTTTTGATCGACCTATTTCTAGACCAGGACAATGCGTTAATACCTACTATTGTACCTACCTGGTTAATGTAGCTTGGTACCTAACACATTTGTTTACATACTTGGCGAATGATAATAATATGTTCGATATGTTTATTTTCACACACAGTGCTAAGGTAATTTATACCTCGTTATAATCCATACTTAATATTATAAATGCGAAAGTAATTCTGTCTGTCTCGCTTTCACGTCAAAACTACTGAACCGATTTAAATGAAATTTGGTACACAGATAACCTACAGCCTGAGAAAGGACAAAGGCTACTTTTTAATTGGTAAAAACAGTAAAAAGTGTTGTAAAAGGTAGAACATAGTCATTTTCAGAACTAGAAGCATAAAATTTATATTTTAGGCTGTTGATTAGATATAAATGAATATGGCATTCAAAGTTTGTAAAAATGTTACCCTTAAGGGTGTAAAATAAACAAAGGAGGTAAATGTATAGCACATTTACTTACATTCATTCATTACTTTGTGGAGCTAAAGCTAACGCGTTAAGAAGAATCTATTATTATGTCTAATTCCACGCGAGCGAAGTTGCGGACGTCCCTATAACTTATAATGGTAAAAAGATTTTCATCTCACGTTCAAACTACACAATTAGTCATGGGGTAAAGATTATGTTGAAGCGTTCCCGCTGCACAACTGGTTTTGCCGTAACAATAATACCGACAACATACAATAAAAACGAAATGTGTAAGATTATTGTTTTGCCGTATGTAGAAATTCCAGCAATGGTTGTGACCGTTACAACGAAACACTGCAATTTGTGGACCAAACTTTGATATCGTCTTGCGGAGTACGAGCGGGTCGAGATAATTGGTTTGCCAGCTGTATTTATGCCCCCCGCACTGACCCTATGCGCATCTATCCCCTATGAATTTCGTTCAGAGCTAATCTTCGTGCCGACAATTGTAAAAAGGTTTTACATTTCACGTTCAAACTACACATTAAAATTTGAGTCGTGACGTGTCAGAAGAACTAATTAATTAAGGACGTTTAATCGGTTAATTGGCTTTCGGATATCGCCGATAGACCTTCACTATCAATACTGGTAAAGCCCGATCGGATAGCATCTTAGCCTTAGAAACATACTTCTACGCACAAAAGTGCGCACGTGTCCATACACAGCCTAACTACATACAAACGTTTTGTGCACATTTAAAATGTAATCAGGTATAATACAAGGCTCGCGTCGATTCTATGTGATCGATAGAGTTAAGGAACGCCGGGCGTGGGTGGTTTGTGGATGCGTGACCGCTAGTGGCGTAATTTCATGGGCGCTACCGTGCTTTGAAGGGTACGTTAAGCCGTTGTTTTCAGTGGTGAGAACAATCGTTACCTTGTCCAACTCCTCCACCAATTCGCATTGGAGCAGCGTGGAGTACGCTCTAGCCTCCCGCAGCCGTCTGTCGGGGAGACCCGTACCCAACAGTGGTTACGTCTATGGGTTGCAGCTAATACTACGGCCACTCACCCTCGAAGATGTTCTGTATGATGAGATAGCTCTGCGTGACCACGATGAGCAGGGCGACGTGCGTCCACGCGAACAGGCTGAACTGGCGCATGTAGTAGCGCTTCACCAGCGACAGCACGAACCACACGAAGCCCACGCAGTACAGGCTGAACGAGATGAACCGGTGGTACGTCACCAGGAAGCGGAGGTAATCCTGCAAGTGGTCATCCCGTTAGCACCCAACCATTGCATACGTCTGTTGGTTTTTAGTTAAAAGCGAAACCTACTACTAAGGCTCCGCTGTCCGTCTGTCATCAGGCCTCATGAACCGTGTTAATTAGACAGTTGAAATTATCACAGATGATGTATTACTGTCAATGGTACGTTAGTACGTAGAGTTCTCTATTCGAAAGGAGTATGGATTAAGTGTTTATTAGATATAGCTCGTTGCTCTGCCCTGTACTATTATTGTATTATGTGCCCTGACGTCTATTCAAGTTTTAAGAAGGAAATTTTTAATATGTATTTTTATTGGCCACATACGTATCGCTAGTAAATTCAATGACGCAGGTTTATACTATAGCGGAATACTTATTTTGGTTATTTAGTACTCAATAATAAAGCGCTGCATTCGGCTCTATCAGACAGAATATGACGTTAAAAATTTCAACATTGATGTTTATGTAGTTTTACACACTATTTTATTTACGCAGTAATTCATCAATGCCATTATGCCACAATGGCAATATTGAAATTGGATTAGCAGTGGATAAAATTAATGAAAGTGGTCGATACATTATCATAATGGAATGCTGTCATTACACTTTGATAAAACGTTGGCAAGCATGACATAACGTGAGGTCAAGGCTGACTAAAGTACCAAGCTGTACAAAACTGAAAAAATTAAATCTCAGTGAATGCCAAGCATTTATTTTCAATTATAATTTTGTGTATACAATTAATACATAAATAAATACCATGGACATTCACACACGGCCATCTGACCCCAAATTAGGCACGAACCTGTACTATGGGTGCCAGTGACTGATATGTACATAAAAATATGTATCATACATACATCGATATTTTTAAATACGTACATATTTATGTATTTATTATGCACTATTACTAGAGATCTAATCATTACCATAATATATAAAATATATTATGAAAATGTATGTCATGTCGCAAGGTAGTATTTGTAATAGATCTTTTTAGGTCGCAGTGGCTTGTGGGCTTGACAGCCCGCACCCCTTCGCTCCAAATAATTAAAAAAAAATTAAAGGTAATTGTAGACGAAGCTAGTTACATTTTGGTATCCGATAAGAGACGCAATACTTTATGACATAACAGTCAAATTATGTAGGTTATCAGAGCGACCTGCGACAGTAAATCGGACGGTATTTTGAGATTTACGTAATAAATGAACTGAAAATATAGAAACTAGTTGAAAGTAAAGGAATGCCTAAAGGAAGTTCGACAACCTCAAGATAAGTAATATAATCTGATATACGAAATTAAAAAAAAATATATGAATCGCGTGAGCGATATGGACGATAAAATATGCGATCATGCGATCTTTATCTATTAATAAATTATTATAAATACATCAAATTAATCATCATCATTCGACTTCGTCTCTTGCATCATAAACATTTATACGACTTAAGTACCTACCTACATCTCATACACATATTAAGTCATACACTTTTTTTTATGAAACAACACTTATGAAAACAACAATAAACTCTCAACACTCAAATGAATACCTACATCAGCAGGCCCAATGGCGAAAGCATGTAAGCGTTCCTTGAGAACCTCTTAATTCAGAGCTTCTCAGATACGAGCCTATAAATTTACATTTATTTCATCTGCTCCACCATATCGCACTAAAGTATGGCATGCTAAACCGAGAACAATTAATGAAACAAACGAACTTATTCTAAAATATTAAGTCAATGAAAAATCGCAAGTGGGTCAACATACTTACAAGGGGAAGATAAGGAAATACGTCTCTCTTAGATCTTACTTATCATTAGATAAGTAATTCGAAGCCGCAATATTAACCTCGTGCAAATACTAAACCGTACAATCAAATCGTGCGATTCATGCGTGTACCTACGGGTGCTCTCGGGAAACTATTTGAAGTAATAAGTAAATAGGTAGATACCTAATAATTAGTATGATTCGTGAGTGTCTATATTCGTAGTTGAAGTTACCGGCTTACTCACGTTTGATTTAAGTCGGAAATAGACCGACTAGTTTCGATCGATTACGATGATGAAGATGATCATTTTATTTTGTTTTTCTTTTTTTGGGAAACAATGTTGCATTAACATATAGATAATACAAAAAAAAAATGGACGCATAATCAGTTTAGTTTAGTTGCAGTAGTTTATCATCATAATCGATCGAAACTAGTCGGACTATTTTCGACTTAAATCACACGTGAGTTAGCTGGTAACTTCAACTATGAATATAGACACTCACGAATCGTTCAGTAATAAAATAGTAAGACTACTAAGAGTAGGTAAACAAATTATCTTATTGATGGACTTATAGATATGATGCACATGTTCAGCAGATTACTTGAAACATAAATAACTCCAGGCGCAGAATATATAACAATTTTATGGCCTTTCGGAATCTAACACTAAGAGATGATTTTAAACTCTATACATTTTAGACTAAACTACTAAAACCAGTTATTTGGCAAGATCAGAGTAAAGATTACGCACGTCAATGATAAGAATTCATCGATTGCATTGCCACATGCCACCCATGTACTAAAAATGAAAACACCTCAAACAAAAAATTACTGATACTTATTATATATTAAAATAATCTTTGCACCTGCACCTCCTGAACTCAATATCCGGCCAAGAATTTAAAATCAAATAACATTGTACTATTTTAATTTAATTACATTTCACATTTAATGTTTGTACGATCCCTGACTGTAATTTAAGTAGGTATTATGTTAAACTTCTATTGCATTGTGGAACATGAAATAAATTTAAATATCAACTACGGCGCCCACCGTACGGCCTCAGATGCGCAACACAGTCTGTGCAATACAACACAGCATTGGTCGTGAATCCTGACTATATGTATGCTTTTATCATTTCAGAAGAGTTGGTACAATTATTTGGGAAAGACTTACTAGCATATTTGAATAAATTAATAAATTGAAACCCCATACTGTAACCTAGTAGCACTCTATGGTATCCATGCCATTTAGGTGGGATTATAGTTTCACTCTAACTATATGTTGGTCTTAAGAATCTTTCCTTAACGACCTTGGGTGATGATTGAGATGTACATTCTCTACATAGCACATTTTTAACCTGTATCTACCTTTACAATGAAATAATGAATATAATTTTTTTCTATATCTACAAAATAAAAAACAAATGTAATACTTACAGTCCTATTAATGACCACTCCAAAGTAGTCAATGAGGTTTTCTCCATAGAAAAAGTAGTTGGATGTCAGTAGGAAGTACCAGGAGAGAGATCGGAACCACGGCAGGCCGTGCACGCGATACACTGCGTATCCAATGTTGATGATCTCCTCGAAGCACTTCACTTGGACACAGAGAACCTGGCAATAACAAAAAGACTATCACAAATCTAATTTTAATTCTACATAAACCATCCATACTTTAACATTATTTTAATCAGTTGATTAATATCCAGGTTTAACATGCAATAGCGCTTGTGTAAGTACTTTATAATTTATGCATATGAAGCAATAAGTAGGTAATTAAAATGTGTTATAGCCTTGAGTTTCTTCACTCATAATGTTATGTTGTTATATGGAATTATCCAACCATAACCACAGCTTTACAGGTGTATAATTGAATCTAAAAACAACTTGACACTAGCAAATTTTGTATGAAAAAATTTATAATTATTCATTTATTTTATCACACAATAATAAGAAATTATTCATAAACATTTTTAATAAACAATGTTAGGTGTTTCGATTTTAGTAGGCCTGTCCCACCTTTTAAAAAAATTTGACATGGAAAAACTGTCTTTGTCCATTTTATATTACTCAATGATCTGTTTATAATATGAAAGAAAAAAGGAAATTATAAGAAAAAAGGGAAGTAAAATCATCATCAGACATGACATGATGGATTTTTATAAAATACTAGTGGACGACCGCAGCTTCGCTCGCGTTACACATTCACTAACTTCAAAAACGGCAAAGCTTCATACTAACTTTACACCCCCGTTTTACCCCCTTAGGGGATGAATTTTCAAATTTTTCTCGCCGTAAAAACCATCCTTGAACTTCAACGAACATTTAAAAAAAAGAATTGGCCAAATTGGTCCAGGCGTTGTTGAGTTATGCGCTTACCAACACATTTTGCGATTCATTTTTATTATATAGATTAATATACATAATAATTAGTATCCATATATCAGTAATTTTCAGCGAACTGGCTGGGCGAGCGACTTAGTCATAAGTGCTACTTGGTTCTCCAGCAGTAATACGTCCCCACAATGATTCCCATTTGAATTTTGTTCTGAGCTTTACTTTCACACCACACTTGCACTAAATGCTTACCGTAATCATTAGGGCGAGTGGACCTCCATAGATGAGCAGGCAAAAGGCGCCAATCATAAGCCATGTGAAAATGCCTCGTATCACCCAGTTTCTCCATCTTTAAGTATTTTATAACCATTCAAAACATTTTTTTAAACAATTTAATAGGGTTTTTGCAGTGCTGAATTTAATGGCATGAAATATATTTCAGTAGTGTATAATGATTTATAACCATAGTCCAATGGCTTGCTTGGCTTGAGAACATTCTACACTGGGATGGCCACTAACCATTCCACCAATCCATTGGAGCAGTGTGGTGGTGTATGCTCTAGAACTCCCGCAGCTGTGTCTGTGGAGGAGACCCATGCTCAACAGTAATGAATATAAATGAATGAATATAAACAGATGACTAAAAAGTTAGTAGGTACTAAAATTTTATCATCATAACTACAAGACATTAATATAAAAACTTTAATACCTTGAAGAAAGACCGGAAAGCGCGGAGTCAAGAATTTCAGGAGTTTTATCCGTTCCTTGAGGTAAGGATTTCGCTAATTCATCCACATATTTCTCTTCTAACACCTTCTCCTCTTCTGAATCCACCTAACAAACAAATCAACTTGTTATTACGAAACAACTGATCACAAAAACTGGTTCGGTGTAAAAAATTTACTAATATTATTTAAATTATATCTACATGATCGGATTCGCCTGCGGTTTCCACTTTATCGTCGCCTTCGCCTCGTCGTTGCCTCAGTTCACTCATTTTGATTCACACAAGCAACGATAAAATGGTTATTCAAACTGTTATCAAACTATAATTAACTTTCAATCAAATACTTTTTTAAAATGATTTTTAGACAACTTCATTAGTGCAGAAACTATGTCCGATCACGAATTTAAACGATGCTCGGATGTTTTCAGTGTTTTCCTTCTTTTCACATCACAAGCCGAGCGAGCTGTCAAACGAAAAATCAATACTTTGTTTTTTTTTTTTAATGTTGCAAGCTGTAGATGTCTAAAGCGAGTATTTTTTTTTTCACCATAAATTGTATAAATTCTATAAAAATAAATATTAACCACATAGTTTCGGTGGTCAATGAAAAGACGTAATGCAATTTATATTTTTTATCAAGGTGGATCAATAACTTCCATGATTTAACTTTAATGGACATTTCATTCATGTGTCATACTTGGCCCACAGACACACAAAGTAGATATTAGGAAGTGGCTGTGCGCATAAAACGATTTTCTCGTCACAAAGTGACAATTTACAAAACGTGCATCAGACCAATCATAACACCGTGATGTTTGTTCATACTAGCCATAATAAAATCATAACCCTGCAAAGGATACAAAACTAATCTCCTACCTTTTGGTTTGAGCTCTTTGAAGCTTACCGCCTATTCGGTGATGCCGTAAAGGTCTGTATGACCATACAGCAAAAGTCAATTCGAATAAAAAAAAACTCTGTGGTGTGGTATGGTTCGATTAGTATCTCACTTTTAAGTTTATGGGTTCGATGGATGTTGACACACACGGCCTTACAAATCGGGACTACGTCAGTGTAGTTTTTGTGTTCAGTGATGATCTGTTAGGAATTTTCCTAGACTTTTCGGTATTTATATTGGCACTATTTTACTACTTCAGATATTAATTCATCAAAAAATAACATGGGCTTTGACAGCAATGAGTATTAATGTTGGTAAAATGAAAAATACTGTTCAGTGACGCTTTGCAACGATTATTACAAATGGAATTGCTAATTTGACTGCAAAGCAATGCAAATGCAATTTGTTGGTAATATTCAAATTCAAAATTCAAAATTCAAATAATTTATTTCGCTATGAGGTGATTACACACGCTTAACGAAAGTCTAGGTAACTACAAACTACTTAATGCTATTCTAAACTGATTAATATAAAGCAAAGGATGAGCTATTTATCCTTGAATGAATAGCTAATCCTACACAGGTGCCTAACCTGCCTTATGGCTAATTTACAATAATTACCTACCACTAAGCTAAGCTCTAAGTCACGATCGACTATCTACCTGGTCATCGGCTTAAGGAAGAACTTACAATATTCTTATCCTATGCCCTAGTGTAGGCCGAGAGAGAAAAAAGCCGGAGGAAAAAACTCTCGGTACTCTTTTAAAATTCAAATTAATTTTTACAGAAAAATGTACAGTATGACCATGATATGATTAGGACAGACACGAGACAGCCAATCGTGTATGCCAAGAATCACCCCATATGCCACCTGCTTACAATATTTAGTATAATTAATACAAAAGCATAGTGATAGCCTGCCAGAGTTTAATTCAGTCCCATGCCTTCTTATCATCCAAATACTCCTGAATATTATAATAAGCTTTTTGACATAATGTTTGTTTGATGGTTTTTTTAAACCTGTGTAAAGGCAGAGACTGAACCGCAGCCGGGACTTTATTGAATATTAGAATAGACATTCCTATGAAGGAACGACTTTTCTTACTAAGCCGGCATTTAGGAAACGCTAGTTTGTGGCCGTTCCTTAGTGTTACATTGCGTAAGGCATTTAGGTCACTACGACTTACAAACTGATGCCTATTTTTACGAATATACATAAGATTCTCATAGATGTACTGCGATGCAAGGGTTAGGATGTTTGTTTCCTTAAATTTTTCTCTAAGGGAGTCTCTACTTTTCATTTTGTATATATAACGGATAGCCCTTTTCTGCAAAATAAAAATAATATTAGCATCCGCTGCATTACCCCAGAGTAAAATGCCATAGGACATTATACTGTGAAAGTAACTGAAATAGACCAATCTAGCGGTATCGACATCCGCTAAACAGCGTATCCTTTTAACCGCGTAAGCTGCAGAACTTAGTCTATCCGCCAGTCGACAGATATGGGGTCCCCACTGCAACTTCGAATCAATGGTGATTCCAAGGAAAACAGTCGAGCTAACTAAGTTCAGTTTATCACCATTTAGTTCTGGTTGCTTATCTACTTGTTTCACATTAGGTGCTGAAAATTTTATGCAATTGGTTTTATTACTATTCAAGTGTAGGTTATTAACGCTAAACCAATGCACCACTACAGAGAGAGCATTGTTCACATCGTCATAGTTAGTTTGTTGCCTATTTAATTTGAAAATTAATGAGGTGTCATCCGCAAACAATACAATCTCGTTATTATTCTCTACCATATATGGTAGATCGTTAATATATATTAAAAACAGGAATGGACCCAGAATCGATCCTTGTGGGACCCCCATCTGTACTAAAGACCCAGACGATCTTGTACCGTTTACTTCGACTTTCTGAGTTCTTTCGCTGAGATAAGAAATCAGAAGTTTCAGTGCGGTATTTTTAATGCCATAGTGATTGAGTTTCCTGATTAAGGTTTCATGCTGTACACAATCAAATGCCTTGGATAAATCACAGAATATGCCCAGTGCATCTAGTGAATCCTCCCAAGCATTGATAATATCAGTAAATAGTTCAACTCCCGCATCAGTTGTTGAACGGCCTTTTGTAAAGCCAAACTGTTTGTTATGCAGGAGTTTATTACTTGTAAAGTAGCTAAGAAGTTGCTGAAGAATTACTTTCTCAAATATCTTACTACAAGCCGGTAAAATTGAAATCGGCCTGTAGTTGGTTGGATCTGTACTATTTCCGGACTTGAACAAAGGTATCACTTTGCTTTGCTTCATTAGGTCAGGAAACTCTCCACTTATAATACAGTTGTTAAATATTAAAGCTAGGTGGGGTGCTATTACATCTATAATTGTACTTATAAGTTTAACCGATATACCCCATAGATCTGTGGTGTTCTTAATTTATAATGATTTAAATATTTTTATAATTTCATTGGCGTCTGTGGGTCGGAAAGAGAAATTACCTTTGCATGCATTTACATTTTTCTTAAGCAACGATTCAGCGACGTCGGGAGAAGACCCCAGCGATTTAGTGGTTAAAACTGGAACGTCAGCAAAGTACTTTTCAAATGCTGATGCTATCTGTTTATCGGTTCTAATATAAGAATTGGCAGTGAAAAGCTCACTGACACCATCGCGTTTTCTGACTCTTCCAGTTTCCGCATTAATAATATTCCAAGTCATTTTAATTTTATTACAGCTATTTCTAATCTTGTTTCTTATGTGCATTGACTTAGCCGTGGAACAAACTACCTTAAATATTTTAGAGTAATTTCTTACATAGTCGCTAAAGGCTTTACTTGTATTATATGACTTCTCGTGTAAAAGGTCATATAACTTTTGCCTACTTCTAAAGATTCCCGTAGTCGCCCAATCATTGAACGATTTACAATTCTTCGGAGAGATTTTTTTGGCAGTAAATACAGATTTATAGGCGTTATTTATATGAAAACATAATAAACTATATTGCTCATTTACAGTTTCATTAGATGGTATTGTAATCCGGTCTTTCATTATGTTCCTAAACCTCTCCATTCGTTTTTCAGTCACAGGAACGACCACACTGCTCTTACTAACCTGTTTATCCTTATTATACTTAAAAGAAACCAACTGACCACAGTGATCAGAACTGAGTTTATGGATAATACCCGAGTAGACAGGTGTCCCATCTGTGAAAATGTTATCAATACATGTTGCTGTGGTATCTGTTATTCGAGTTGGTTCTAAGAACTGGTTAATAAGATTATTACATTTAAATAAAGATAGAAACTTAACACTTAAAGATGTATTGTCCAATAAATTTATATTAAAATCTCCACACACTATTATGTCCTTGTCTTTTTTTCCTGATACTTTTAATAATAATTGTTCCAAAACTAATTCAAATTCTTCATAACATGCACTAGGTGGTCTATAGATACTAACTATAATACAATGCGTTAGCTCTACACAGGCTATCTCTATAGTTCGTTCAATGGAAAGGCTCACAATATCTTTACGGACCTTAAATGTCAGGTCTTTTTTTAAAATGATTAAAGAGCCACCGTGTATCGCTGTCTTCCTACTGAACGAACTCGCAACTTGGTGCTTATCAAAATTGAAAACAATTTGGCAATCTTTCAGCCAATGCTCTGTAATGCAAATTACATCAATATTATAATTTCCTAAAAAAAGTTCTAACTCGTGTTCCTCAATGTTGGGTAAGCACTAATATGATAATAATAGTGCTTACCCAACATTGTAATCACTGAACTCTACAAACTATGCCTCAGTGCTGATTTGCTGTGTGTGGCAGCATCTGGCGTGATGGTCTTGCAAGCATGGTCCCTCTACATAGTTTGTGCATGGTTTACTCTCTATGGGTTTACTAGTGGTGACATGTCAATGTCATGTCATGAATTGGCTTATGTCATTGACAATTTGTCAAACAAAAAGAAAAGCAAAAAAAAAGAAAGAACAACAAATAAAATATGGCGAGTGATTTGGATGAATTCGAAAGTAATATTGACAATGTGAGTATATTTAAAAAAAATTGTGTTACTTTTCCAGACATTGTGATTATATTTACAGGTGTTTACTTGTTACAGTTAAAAGCTATAGTTCGTGACTCTTTTGCCCGAATTTATGCTACTCTCAAGGCGAGGGAGCTAAAAACTTTAAGACAACTCGACGCTATACGTAAACAATGCCAAAATGATAAAGCCTTAAAAATAAACTGTGTACAGAACATTCATATATGTTACGATAACGAGTCCTCTTTAGTTGAAAATGTAAATAAATTTGGCGTAATAGATTTTGAGAAACTTAGTTTTGATAGTAACACATTTACATTGGAAGACTACGTAAGCCCAAATGACGATCACATGTATTCTTATAAAACGATTGAAGATTTGACTATGAATGACAAAGAACATTTAGAAGCTATAGAAGAGGCAGCTTTGAAAGCGATTACTAGGACTGAAGATTGTGTGTGTAGTGTTGAAATTCGAAGTGAGGAAGTCTCGAAAAAATTTCGAGACTTAGATTCACCCGTGTCTCCTCCGCGAGTATCAATTGAAAGTGAAAATGCTTGTATAGAACTTAAAGAATCAGAAGCCTTAAACGACCAGCCAAATGAAACAGAAGATGAAAAAAGTGATAGTTCAGATTCGGATCACAAAAAAATAAACCCAACTGATGATTGGCTGAACTCTATTAAAAATCAAACAGAGACAGAACCAAGCCAAGTTGCAGATGTGATGGAGCACAGCACAATAACTTGCTCTTAGTATTTACTATATATTTTATATTTGTATGGCACTTACTAACATACTTAAAATAGGCTAATAAAATTTTATATTTTGTCACAAAATGTATGTTTCACTTGTAATATTTGTTAATAATCAGAACCTACTGACGTAGAATGTATGCAACCTGCATCTAATTGTTATGTTTATTATAGTAATGCTTCCATATTTGCATATGTAACTTGCACCAAGGGAATTGTACTGTGCTGAGTGTTAGCCCGCACTAACTGGCACCAATGCCCCATTGAGTCTTCAGTAAGCATGTTCCGAGTAGGATGTAATGCACACAATGGCATTATTATGTATTTTGCAGAAATCCTTTTGGAATGTAAATTCCATAAATTTTAGTATTCTTTTTAAATCTTTTGAAAGTGACTATGTATTTAACCATGTATTTCTATTGTTTGAGTTTGCAAGGGTAC
Organism: Carterocephalus palaemon; assembly: GCA_944567765.1. NCBI lineage: Eukaryota > Metazoa > Arthropoda > Insecta > Lepidoptera > Hesperiidae > Carterocephalus > Carterocephalus palaemon. The sequence goes on along the minus strand of OX155643.1, from coordinate 1,574,198 downwards.
TGTCTGCCTACAACCAACTTGAGGAATCAATTTACCTGGTCCGGTGAGTAATACTCATAATTATGAGTGCCCCCTTTTGTGTATGAGAAGGCTGCCCCAGTGAGTACATATTTAATAATTATTTTACCAATTAACACACCATATTCTTAACAAGATTCCTTTAGGGCTGGTAATGCTTCTCTAACATGCATATGTTGTTGGGATACAGTGACCACTACCATCAGGTGCCTGTTTGACGAACACTACAAGGCCCTATAACTTCTTTAAGTCTCTTGTCCATTATACTTTTTTTCATCTCAATTTAGTTTCCTCTCCTATTATTTGCTTTTTTTGAAACCATTGTCAGAAATCTAATTTCCTTCTTTTTCTTGGTTACCAAACGTTTTACTTGTTTATATTACTTAGCGGGATGCTTCGATCCTTGGCGGGAAACTTAAATAGTTATTGACGTAATTTTGTATGTGTACTAGTGGAAGTCAACATATAAATGATTTTTATTTAAATTTCCCTCAATGTATTAAAGTAAAGTATCCACCTTAATGAACCCCAATTGATAATTTTAGATCCTTTTTTGACCTTGAAAAATTCACTGCAGGTGAGATTCGAACCCAGGACCTACCTATAGGTACTGGGAGTGCTTTATCCAACTGAGATTTTTTTTATTACTTAATGCGTGGCAGCAATAGTTAACTTAATTTCTGAGGGATTAAGGGTGTGTTTAAAATAATAAATAGCCAAAATATTAAAGCATCAACTTATATTGTTAATACATTTTTACAAATGGCGTTACTGAACACTTAATCTAATATGCATTGACTTTCGATTATATTTCCTAATGAATAAATATTACCCTTTATTTCGCCTACACTTTGAGTGCAGTGAACAAAATATTATAATGTATACCAATCGTCCAATACCAATCCCGTTGCCTGATTTGCTCTTCTCACAATATTATGGTTTTATTATGGCACTTATACATGACATACATTTTACAAAACGCGTCCTTATAAATTCCCATCATTGGATGGAATCAGTTTGTATGGGCATAGGTATTCTAGTTTGTACTCAACTTTTTCACTGGAAAATGTGATGGCACGGATAGGAGTGCAGGGGTGTGGAGAAGGGAGGTAATGTAATGCTAAGGTGATAGTGGGGAGATACTCGTATGTGCAAGAAGATAGTGAAATGGAAGGAGATAGTTGTCTAAAACTCAAATGTTTTACCATCCTAATACAATGTATAATTCGTCTTAGGCACTACTTTTGGATGGTTACTTTTTAGTTCTTAGGCCGTAAATACACACGAGGATAATTTATTGTCTCAATACTTTACGAGCGAATTACAAACAAAGAATCAACCGACCGTTCTGGCTGGTATATACCTATATATTCATTTATGAATACAGCGATGCGATAATAGTTCCCCTACGATGATAAGTTAGTAAAGACTAAAAAATCCATTAGAAGGATAGTTGTAAAGGATAAATTCAATAAGTTGGGAGTACAAAATCTCAAACGAGTACAAAGTTCAACTAACTATGATAGGTAATTATATTGCGAATCTAAAATAGGTATGTTATGAAGAAGTTATACAACTAGCTTATGATTATGTGTGTTAAGGCTACTATTTTACATTTTAACAAGATTAACAATACTTAGTGGATGTACTATACAAGGCCGAAGTCTGTGCACACCGCGGCGACTTCTCGATTGTTCTGCTTCTCAGAGTTAGCCGCCATGTTCAGCTCAACCAACGTATCCACGCTGTTTATACTGACGCCCTTCAATATCTTTTGTGCCGCTAAACTAGTGAAATTAAAGCTCAAGTCGCTAAGGCTCGGAAAATTGTAAAAATCCTGATTATCTTTCTTTCCCTCTTGGCTGAGGCTGTACCTTTTCTGCTTGTTCTCCAAACAGTTCACTTTCTCAGTCGAGGTGTTGATGTCCTTCATATGCTCCTGATTTTTCAACGCTAAATTCGGCTCCGAGCCTAGGACTGTTGGTTTCTGGTCAATGCCCTTCGTTAATAAATTCGCTATCGATTCAGAACTCATTCTGTTGTGATTGTGTACATTCGGAAGCCCGTTTAACATTTGTAAAGCTGCAGCCTTCTTTAGTAAGTCGACACTTTTTAATTCGCTATTTGAATTTATATTTGTTTGTATTCCGCTGTTTGCTGACGAAAGTGAATTTTTTTGGTATCTAAGACTACCCAGTGACCCGATTATGTTGTCGTAACTTTTGGTAGGAGTTGAGGGGTTGCTGTTTGTCGTTGTTTCCAAATTGTGTATATTATTATGTATAGCTGGAGAGGACGGGTTGGACGCTATCTCATTGGTATTGTTCAACTGATTCTTGTATATAAAACTATTATTGTTCGTTGGCCCTCCTATTTGTAGAGATAATTTGCGATTGTTATTCATGCCCGTGTCGTGCATGGAATTCTTATTAAATTTATTTTCTTGAACTTTAATCGGTTCTTTTTCTTGTTGATACATTTGCTTTTTCTTTTCAACAGAAACATCAAAGGAAGTTTCTGTAGGGTTTTTTGTTGTTTGATTGGTAACGCCGTTCTGTGATACGGATACCACCTGTCTGTCGTCGTTTATAATGTAAATATTACTCCCGTTACTGGTTTCGGTAACTTTACCGTTTTCGAAAGTTATAACTGAACGAACAGGGGAATTTTGTACGTATACTTTGGTGTTTGTTCCACCGTTTTGGGATATGGTATTAGTTGTAACTTTGAGTGTAATTGAGTTATTAGAGTTGGAGCTAGCAAGCATTGTCGTTGCCGGGTTTTCTACTTTTGGCCCGAGAGTCTTGTTATGCAAAGGGGTTGCGGTTTTTTTGGGTGTTAACTGGCAGTTTTTTGGTGAGGATTTGGGTGAAGTAGTTTTTCCATTTTTGACAGTTTCACCGCCGACTATGGGTGGCTTCGTTCGATACTTGTGCAAGCTTTTAGGAGAACTTTGTAAGCTTTGAACTTTAACAAGTGATTGTGCTCTACTAAGACCCGGCGCTCCGTTACTATGACTAGGAGAAGGCTTTAATGTGCGATCTGATATGTGCGATTCTAAACTGGAGTGGCCGCTGCTACTAGTGGTTCCGTGGTAGCTTCGTTTCATTGGCGAATTTTGGTTGTCTATTTGACCATTCTTACATTCTTTTCTCGGCGTTCGATGTGTGGTAGTGCTCTCCAAGCTCGATGGTCCGCTAGTGGACATGACGTTATCTGAATAGTCCATTCTCCGTAAGCTGCCGCTGGGACTTTCTCTTAGTTTCGGATCGCTGTGTCTTTGTGGGGATCCAAAGTGATCCAAGATGGTTTTGTTCGTGGAACTCCTACTCAGCGTTGACCTCGGGAGACTCCCGGAGCTGGGGCTGGAGTGCCTGACTGGCGAGTGATCGTACTGCACGGAGCCCGCCAGCCCTGATTCGGTAGACAGGTGCCTCTTGTGCCTTCGAGGGAGCGTAGATGAACGATTGCTAATCTCAGATCCATCGTAGTACGACGAAACGTAGGAAGTTTGACTCTGCAATGACTCCTGAAAATCGAAACGAAATTTAATTAAACTAACTAAACGTAATAAGAAAGGTATTATTACAGGTGTAGCATCGCTAGAAACTGCAACAAATTGAAACAAACAGTCTTGTAAATTGTTAGTGCTTCTGCAGCTCTCAATCAAATGTTCATTAAAAATAAAAATAATTTAGTAAAGTTTATTATAAACCGTTGAAGAAAGTTATAGATGAGTACGTCGTCAAATAAACCAGTCAATAACGTCATCATGATTAACTTCTCCATTACATTTGTACCTAATGGAGAAGCCTTACTTCCAAAACCAAGATGTACGAATGTTCAAAAGGAAATCAATTGACATAAATCGATTGTGCGTGCCTCGCATTGTTTCCAAATGGCATTCTTAGCCTCACTCACCTTGGAGTTGGTCTGCGTGGCCACACAGTGTAGGTGTACCGCCTTCGAGTTGAACCATTCTGTGGGCGGGAACTGGGCAGAGAACGTGCTCATCGCGCGGGTCTGCTTGCTACGGCCGCTTCGTCTGAATAAGCGGGAGAGCAACGACACTTTCTCTGGAAGAACGAGGAATACTGTTAGTTCCGAACGGATGAGCTTTCGGGTGCTACGTTCATGCTATGATAGTGCATTCTCTGTGGAGTATGTTTTGGTTGTATGTTTCTACGAGTATATTCTCTGTGGAGTATGATTTGGTTGTATGTTTCACTCGGGCAGTGTTCGTGGACGAACGGATTTTTTTTGTAAATTTTGACTGAAATATAAAATTAGATTGAGGAGCTCGTAAAAATATTACTGGGTAAATAATCGGTATCGTTACATTACAATATGATTGGTCAGATGAGCCTACGGAAGTTTCGATTTGCTGATTAGTAAGTAGGTACAAGGGAATGATCTTACTACCCTTTACTGCACCTGGTTCTCAAGATTTGAATTATCATAATTCCATTGCAAGACCTTGTACATCTAACTTTGTTAGAATGAATAAGAAGGTATTCGGTAAGTAACTGATATATAGCCAAGACAAGTTGATTATGATCATATTCCATTACCAGAAAGTGTCTTTAAGTATGTATATTGTGTACATGATGTGGATTCTTTTGTTGGTACATGTATCTAATGTTAATGGAAGTTTTTGCTTTATGCATGTAAGAGATGTAGTGAACATAGGTAGGTCTTATAGGACGAGTCTTTTAAAAAATACAGGCAATAAAACCGACGGAAAGATGGCTACGGCTTATTGTACAGATAATTAAATCCAAAAAGCTCGTTTTGAATCGTAAAATACGTTGGTTACTTAAACACGCCAAGCCTAACGCAACACAATTTTCAAATCAAAGCAATGCGTATGTAGCTTTAGATCTAATGTTCAAAGAAACCGCGCAAACATAGGCAACTCAAGTAGCGGTAATGATTCATGTGATCTGTAACTCACGTGTAAAAAGCCGCATCGAAATCCATCGACGCACTAAGGTTAGAGAAAAAAAAAGAAGTGTGAAGTTCGAAGGAACAACTACATTTTAAGGCAGAATGCAGACGACTGCTTTTATCGAAAACTCGGATGTGTATTAACGAATGTGCTAAAGCATTTATTCTTTCTCCTTATAGTTGCAAGAATAAAACGAGCCATCACTATCACGCTGAACCTACGAGAAAAGATCTCAAAAAGCCTTTCTCAATCCGCAAATCATCGATCAGTATAGCCTGTCACCTAAGGCCTGAATTCCTGCTACGCTGATGTCGGTTGCACATACGAGTATAATGGTGCCAGGGTTGACCAAAGTCAGAATCGAAGTATAATGCACATTTTCACTCAGTTCCTATCACACAAACTGTATAGATATGCATAAGACCGACGAACGCGACCAACGTCATCGTAGCAGGAATTTAGTCTTGAAACTCTCACTTGCGTTAATGATAACTTTTTATGAGCGACTAAAAGTGGTCGTCTGCGTAACGTATGCCAACAAATACGATGATATTGAATGCTTACTAGGCGACGCGGATTCGACGCTGGGCGGGTAGTCGGTGGATGAGGAGCTATCGGTGGTGTTGGCATGCTTGTGGTGCAAGCTTCGGGTGGAGGCACAGCGTTGGAGGTACTTGCTCGAGGAGCCGAAGATGCGCAGCGAGTGGCGGCGGTCGAGGGAGCGCGGCGCGGGGAAGGACGCGCTGCGCCGCTTGTTCGGTCGTCCGTACAGGATCTTGTCGTTGGGATTACCTGGAAACCAAATGTAATTGTTGTCAATTCACACATCGCCATCACAACGTTTTCATTTTGAATCAGATTTAAACTCATAGCAGATAACAAATTCTCACATCTAAATCTTATGGCCAAGGCTTCGTCTCATAAATGCCAGACGACAATGTCGTTGATGATGATGAATCTAATACACATATAGGTACTATACCTAACCTACTATGTTTCTACTTACAATAAACGGACAGAACTTAATATAACCTATACCTACTTTACTGCCAGAATGTTAATACGGTAATATGTACTTAGGTAGGTACCGAGGTGTTTATTTCGTCAAAGCGTTGGAGGCGCTAACGATAATACGCAATGCTTTACAAGACTTTATTAGCAGCTCTCTAAATATTCCGTCAGAATTTTAACAACGCAAATATATCACACTCTTTATTTTGTAGCTGTCTGTATCTTGGGTGTTTTGCAAATCATCTCTTACCGTGGGCTCGAATCCTACCTTTTATTTCAAATGTGTCAAAGAAGTAGGAATAACGTATCTACTGGGAAAGTAGTGTCGTTTTCTTTTGAATCTGCAAAAAATACTTATCCAGATAATTATTATGTCGGTCTGCAATCTTCTTCTACCTGAGATATGAAAATACCTTCTTGTTCCGAAAACAAAGTTCCAACTTGTTTTATCCGAATCTTTTTCTGTCGTTATAATTCTGAATAGATAGGTAGTTAAAGTAATAGTTTTCAGTAAGACTACGATAAAGAAAGAAACACTTGAATCAGTTTGAACAGTGAGGAACCCAGGACAACATTACAATAGATAATACTTAATATTTTTTTAAAATTGTAAGTCAAAAATGTTCAATTCTATTTAGAACATACGTCAGCTCCAAAAAATAATCAGCTCAGCCGGAAAGCAAGCTGAGCAATAAGAATTGCGTCGGCTCCAGATCGAATCGGCGCCAAGTTCACGGCTGATTTATGCGCGCATCTGCGCGTGCGCTCTTTGTGCGTCACGCCGCGCGCCGGCGCTAAGTAATGAGTGCGCTTAGCACGCCGTTTACTTGTTTCACTAATCGAGATGGAAGCAATATGTTTAAGGCGCCTAGTGGTGCAAAATGACCTTGAGAATCGGTGCACACATTCTCACAAACGACAACAGCGCCTCTAACGGAAAACCTCAGAACTACCTTACAGAGCATACAATGACATGTCATGAGGTACTGTATTAATCGCCTGTATAACCCGCGCAGATAGAGAATAGATCTGAAAATGGCACTTAAAATACAAGCACAACACACAACACAAGCAAGGGTACTTAAAACACTGGATTGTAAAATTTGCCTTTATTAATTGTGACATTTCAGAATCAGATTATAAAAATAAAGAACAATAGGATGGGAATGGTATCAAAGGTTTTATAAACCGCTTGGTCCAGCAGTGTCCTGGTCATCTGTACCCATTACTGGTTATTCGGGTGAGACTTCGAAGATCTTGGATGCTGTATCTTACAATTAATGAAAACAACATCGTATAAAAAAACTAAAAAACACGCTTTCGTAGATAACCGAACTAAAATATAGATTAAAAAGATTCACCCCCTAAGGGGGTAAAACGGGGATGCAAAGTTAGTATGAAACTTTGCCGTTTTTTAAGTCAAGTGGGCAACCCGAACGCGGGCAGACGTCGTTATTAGGTCTAATCCTGCGCGAGCGAAGCTGCGGGCGTCCACTAGTATAGATATAAATTTAAACCTGCTGTGCTTATACCCTACTTTTATTTAGAAGAACCTAACCTCAATTCTTCTGCTCCTTAACTTAAAAGCAAATTTCGAAAAAATAAGCCAATATTAAAATTTGTCTGCTTGAGCCGTATTCAGATTCTACCCTAAAAATAACCTATTTAGTCTTGCACCGAATTCTAAACGCCAGTGAGCCAGATGGGACGAGCTCGTCACCGGAGTGGAATCCCTCACCATTAAACACCTCCAGCGGTCCGCATTACTCCACATCACAGAAATAAACCGGAATGTCACACGCACCATTTTAGCATCACAGCTCTGTACGCATTGATAGAATTGGTAAATGTCGGATGACGCTGTCGATAATTTGTAGTGGTCGCAAAAGTCCCTGGATTCGATCGCAGGGTCCGGGGAAGTATTGTTGGATTTGTCTAACTTGAAATTCTCATCTTTGAGTTTGGATTTGTGTGTAACTCATAATACCAGTAGCGTCCATAGTCCAATGGCTCGCGTCGATTCAATGTGATCGAAAGAGTTAAGCAACGAACGGCGCGGTCGGTTTGTGGTTGGGTGACCGCTAGTGGCAAAAATTTCATGGACGCTACCGTGCTTCGGAGGGCACGTAAAGCCGTCGGTCCCGGTTGTTTTCAATGCTGGAAACAGTCGTTAAGCCTTGTCGAAGACCTTCGGGTGGCTTGAGAACATTCGACACTGGGTTGGCCACTAACCCCTCCACCAATCCGCATTGGAGCAGCGTGGTGGAGTATGCTCTAGACCTCCCGCAGCAGTGTCTGTGGGGGAGACACGTGCCCAGCAGTGGGACGTCTATGGGTCGCAGCGAACTCATAATACAAGCAAGTTGATCCGCTTATCCATTAGCATCTGATACCTTCTCACATTTAGGTATTCAAGTTACTTAGTTCTTCAACCACTTAAAAGCAGATGTGAGTTACAGGTGCGCCGCTATCGCTGAGTGATATTTGCAAACAATTGCCAGCACAATCTAACTGATGCGGTGATAGCGACCAGCGAGCACTAAGTGCCGCGGGCGACTCACTGATCAGTGATCTGCTAGCATTCTTGTCATGTACGTTCCTGTCAATAACATCCATCAAATCGAGCTGGTTGTTCTTATCTACTAAGTGCATTTAAATCTAGACTGCGGCTACCTAACTTAACTTGTCAGATAACTATTAGGATAATAGGAGAGTTTTGAATTAGTCGAGCAGAGTTTTGAATGAAATAACGATATTTATACATCAAAAAACCGACTGCAAAACTAGAAAAAAAAGTAAGAAATAATTGTAAATTATTTTTTTAGAACAGGTCCTTCCTGCAGCTACAGTCGACCAGTATCTTCGGAACCTTGCCTAAAGGGACTCCTTTTAATAATATATTTTAGTTATTATTTTTTAGTTACTATTTATTATATTTTTTAAGGTTTTTATTTTTTATTTTTAGGTAGGTACGTAACTCATATTTTCATGACAGAGTTGATTTGATCCTTTACTTACACTTTTTGCGTTATCAACAGTCGTTAATAGATAATTTTTTATTTCCAGTTCTTTAGTTGGTAGGGCTTATGAAGAACTTTTGTGGTAGATAGGTATGGAGCTTTTAATAATAATAAGATATAATTAATCCGGTGACATATTTCTAGAGGCGGCCCAAGGACCGGCATGGAACAGAACATTTACTACCAATTACTAACTTAACTCACCCCAGCCTATACTAATCTTGTGATGATAATCATATACAACCTACGATCTGCGATAAATAATAGGAAAGTAAATGGGGGAAAGTCAACATGGTACCTTAATGGTCTATGATTCAAAAGTCAACAACTTTAAAAATATTTAATAATTTACCTACTCAATTTTAGACATTATTTATAATTACTTGACATTAATTTTCTACATTAAAATATCCATTAAATATATTTTTGTCCATTCAGTCATTATTATCAGCTTCAAATCTTATAAATATATCTTATTGCAAATTCATTAACTCTATATGTAAATTGATTACCTACCTACCTGCATAAAGCTGTAGGTGTGCCCATAAAAAGTTACTGAAGAAATGATGAATCGAAAAGGATTACTTTAATAAGCGCTCGGTGGATTCCGAAAAGCGATAAAGATATTATAAATGCCATTACAAGTACAAGCTTATCATATAATAAATGGAGGTTAATGTTATTGAACAAAAGTTAAGTCGTTTTTCGTGCAGAATTTTACTAATACCGCTACCGCTAAAAATATTTAAAAATAGCCCTGTTTTAATGGCAGGCTCCACCAAAGATTACTACTAATCAAAACCTAGCTTTGCCCGTAGTTCCACAAATTAAAATACAATCAAGATTTAGTTTATCGATCAGTTGATTAAAAATCGATCGAAAGTATCCTATGTCTCTCCTATACTCTCCTAGCCGTATGCAAAAAATCACATCGATTCATCATTCCGTTGAAGCGGAGAAGAAGAACAAACCAACAAACACACTTTTCTATTAATGGACCTACAGAATCGACTTTCGAATTCCTAAAGAAAAAAATACTCGTTGGCGAAAATATTGGTGATTAAAAAAATAAACTGGGTAAGCTGAATATATGCATTTCTAGACAATGAAAGCGTACCCAGTGAAAAAACACCAAGGAAACAGCTGACCCAGTTACACAGAACAAAATGTAGAGCTTGTAGCCCAGCTATTGGCATTGCGGTATAAAGCATAGCACATGTGACTTTCTGAAGAAAAACGCTCTCAGTTTTAATGTTGAGGTCACTTGATTTCAAATCATTTTTATGTTTACATACCTGCCTCTTAACTATTATTTTTTAAAACACACAAAAATGTCTATTGTATTTTACCAATTCACACACGATTCACAAATAATTATAAGCGTACTATTTAGTAAGCGAGTAGACCTAAATAGCCTATACTAAACAATGAATTGATCACGATATAATTTTCTGTTCACCCCATGTTATGAGAATTTATATTATCTGCAACCGGACTGTGGAGAATATCCTGATATTTGTCATCTCCTTTCACCTCGTAAAGACAGCTGAGCTTGCAAAACTACTCGTAAGCCCGATAAGTACTTAAGTACTCATTCGCCAAGGAAACATTGTGGGTCAACAACCCTAGAGGAACGTTCAAACAATAAAATCCACTTAACTCCGAATATATATTCAAAATAAACATAGGTAGAGAATAAAATGACCGCTGCCACTCGTTGCATATCCGATTGGAGACTAAAATAAACAGCCGATATATGCACTGTTATGGATTGTGGATCTCGGCCCTACCATAAGATCTCATTAGCCTATCGCGTTCCGTAATGAGATTCTTATTGGAGTTAAGGTGGAAACATTGAAATACCCGCCAATTGAATTTTAGTAGCCTGATAAAGTGTTACATACTAGGTGCAATAGTCAAAGTTTGGGATTTGGGGGATATGTTCGTAATGGAGGATTTTATTTAAGAAAAATTATATAATATGCCCGTTAATGATTTTAGTTAAAGTACCTTCTTTATATAAAATATTAGCATAACAAAAGACTTGAAAACTGAAGTTAGGGGAAGATTTAAACGATAACAATCATTGACTTTGTAATCTACTACTAGTGCTAAACGTGCCAAACGTTTACTTAAATAAATAAATAAATAATAATAATAATAAATATCTTGGACAATCTCACACACGGCCATCTGACCCCAAAGTAGGCGCGAGCCTGTGATATGGGTGTCAGAGACTGATATACATACATAGATATTTTTAAATACATACTTAAATAGATAAATTGACATCCAGACACAGAACAAATACAAGTGTTCGTAAAAACCATTGGTTCTATAGATTCCATACACCTTTGGTTCCTTAAACAACATTAACATTATAGTTAAGTTTCATAACATCATTTAACTATGTTCACAAGTAACACTAAGTCGCGTATTACATAGATACCTATATTAAAGAAGCAACTACCTAATTAGCAGCAGGCTTGAAATTTTAAATTAATTCTTACTTGTGTAACTTACCTTGCCTACGAATATTGAAATTTGTACTAAAGTGTGTTTATGACTGGAGTAAATGAATTGTAAATCTTTACACAGTGTCATATTTCCTAGTCAATTAACAAATAATGTTTGGTTCTCCTATAGAATTACTAATACTGTTGGCATACTAAAACTTTAACAGCTTTAATTTCACTTCAACGAATGGACATATAGTACTAGATTAATGTTTATAAACGTTAACACTTCGTGGTTCTCGCGTTACTAATTATCATTAACTAATACAAAGGAATAATATCTTTTTTAACTATCCACAATTAAATTCTTCACACCGAACTAAGAACATGCCTATCTGTACTAATATTATAAAGAGGAAAGATTTGTTTGTAATGTTTTTTTTTCGCACAAAAACTTCTGGGCCGATTTCAAAAATTCTTTCACCATTAGAAAGCTGCATCTTCACTGAGTTACATAGGCTATTTAATATTAATAGCTGTAAACGAAACTATTGTTATGTCTAATTCTACACGACCGAAGCTGCGGGCGTCCACTAATAAGTAGGTACTTATTAAAATTAGCAAAAGCTTTCTGAAAAATCCTTAAAATACCTATCTGCATCGGGTGGGGACTATAACAACGGCTCTCGGCTCGTCACTTGTGTTCCTGTTTTGTTTAGTCACTGGCAAAATGTGACTATTTAATCAAAATAATTACTCATAAGCAACACTGTTTCGTAGTAGGAGCGTCGAGTTCGATATAAATTGGATGCATTGAGGCTATTTCGGGAGCACTTTATGGCTGGAGCATATTGTTTATATGCATCTCCTTAGCACGTGCTACATATTAACGCTTCCGATGGCTGTGTGCATACAGTGCCGGTTTTGATAAGAGCAGGCTGTACATTTATCGCTTTGAGATCCAATTGCGATAAGCTAGAATACAGAACTTTTATCGTCATGAAATATTCCGTCAACAATTATTTTCATTTCAATAGATTAGCTCATCCGATGGCTGGGAGTTCGTCAAATTAAATTTAAAGAAACCCATTAATTTTCAGATTTTTTATAATGTATCCAGCTGTAACCACAAGAATGAATTTATGGTTAAAAAATAATCCACATGTACCTACATACATTGCCATGCTATTTTAAGAGTGGACTTAACTATATTTTAATGTAGGTATATATTAAAAGTTATCCGGGATAGATGTCATAAAATAACTTGTATAAGATTCTCCGTAAAATTTATTCTGAGCAATATTATATGAGGCATCAAATTAGATTTTTACTATCTAACTAAAGTGGACAGTAATATAGCATACCAATAATATGACACTGTCATCAACGCACATCAGTAACAAATCGATTGACTTAAAATCGAATGCTGCAAAAATTAAACGATCGATTATAAAGGGTTTCACACTGCTCTTATAAAGCGAAATTCAGATGTACAAATTCGGATATCCTACTTATGAGCGTAGATGATCGCGAGTATTAAATAATTTCATGTTTCCAGTTCCCACAACTTCTACAAGTAAATGCACTCACTACGCATGCCTGTCGTCTGACCCAAATACTCGCCTCAGAACATCCGTTCGGTTAAAAATAACTTTATATTCATTACCGAGACGCTATGCTCAAGGAGTTAACCTATCATATCATTATAAACTACTACTGTCCGCATTAACGTCTACGCGTTGGAATAAGTTGCTATATTTGTTAAGCAGTATCTACCTACTCTATAGACTAATTATATTTATAGCATAAACAGAACGCTTAAATGCATAAAGTATGTGTTTATTAGTTCCCCAGCCTATAGACTTAGAAGGAACGCTACACTCATCAGAATTATGAGTCGGAACCAAAAATAAATGCAATGTGAATACCTACACAGTTGTTTTAATTTTGCACTTACCACAAGCAATTAACCTACTCTCACCATCACATTGGGTTCACTGGCACTGGTACAGAATGCCGACAACTTGTCAAAACTCTTTTTTTTTTGCATTTTTTTTTTAAATAGGATAACTTAGGTAGCTTAGACATTGATAAAATAAACATCACAAATGTTAGAACTACTGGCAGCGTAGTTTGATTAGTTTGTTCCAAGTTTCCAAAAAAAATTGGTTGGTGATTACTTGTTAATAATTCGCATTGGATAGCAGTCAACTAAAACTATATTTTACTTATTGTAAGACAACTTGATCGTAGAATATACCACGGATGACAGCGTCCTTTTTTTATTTTTTCATTATAATTGTGTTTCTCCTTTTTGTAAATTGTAACTACATATTTTGTGAAGCAAATAAATGTATTACAAATTCAATTATATTATGAAAGAGAACTTAATAGATATGCAAGTAATATTGCGCGGATGTCAGTATTTGTGTCCACGCTCTGACATGTTTATCTAAGGCTGGGCAGCAGCAAGATAGTTAGGGATGTAACTTTCTGTTAGTTAGCAGTGCCAAGATGTGTACTTCGATATGCATTTCCACAGGAAATAACTGTATCCTTTTTATGTACAACTGTATTTGAGTTGTTAAGTAAGATTGCGACGTAAGAGTAAGTGTGTCTCTTTTAGTTGAGATTATCCAGAAGATATTTTACATATTGCGCCGATTTTTTTTATTTGAATGTCTTTTGTGAGAATTTGTCCCAATTTTCTTCCTTAAAAGGTATTCTATCTAATTGACACTTACTAGAATTCTTTATATAAAACATGGGGTCTAAAATAAAGATTTTCAGATAAAGCTGCAACTTATAGGCTTCCCACTGTCAATACCTCTCTTACAGCCCCAGCTTAGGGTAAGCTTAGTGCATACTCCTCAACCGTGCTGCTTGAATGCAGATTTGTGGAGGAGTTAGTGGGCAATCTAATATCGAATGTTCTCAAGACAGTTGAATGTCATCGACAAGGCTAAACGATTGTTTTACAACAAACAACAACTGTCGTTTCAACATGCCCTTTGCCCTCATAACCACGGAAGCATGTGGCGGTGAGCCACCCATCCACATACCGCTTCTGCTTGACTCGGCCAATCAAGTACGATCGACGCGAGCCGATGTGCGCTATTTTTATTCTTTTTTCAGATTCACTATCCTCTAAGGCAAGGGTGACCTTTTTAATCAATGGGCCAATTTAAATTTAAATTTTTTTGGCGGGCCGCACATATATTAACTATTATTAATAATTTACGAAACTTTATTTATAATAAATATTACAATAAAAAATATAAAATTAAAACAAAAGTAAAGATTTCATATACAAATTTAGTAGATTAAATTTAATAGAAAAACGAATTTACTTGAAACTTTTAATGAGAAATTTGACATCAAATTTGAATTTTGGCCGCATAAACATGTTTAACGGGCCGCGTGTTGCTCATCCTTGCTCTACTAAGGCAATGATTGTTCAGTATAATTTCAATCAGGATAATTCAGCGTTTAATACCTAATCCTTAGTTAAGTTTGTGCTAGGTTTTCCCCAAGTTCTCCGTTTCTTCATCATTTCACGACGAGTTTTATTTTGTTATCGACTTTTTTTCACACGCAGTTCGAGCGTGAGTCATGCAACTCGATGCACCAGAGTTTGCGCTGAGTCTCCCAAAACTTAAAATTAGAATTCCGAATGCGAGCGGCTGCGTGTGGTCGGTGGCGTGTATCGAAAAAGGCAATTTGACCTGCAAGTATGATGTCATCCCGAATTTGGCAAGAATTCGTGTGTGATCTTGTTCGTGCCCGTTTACTCGCTTGCCTTGGCCTGAGATTGCCTTCAATTCTATTTGATATTCAATTTTTAGATCCAAATAATTAAGGACCTAAGCCTCAGCTCAAGTTGTTTTTTCGGTTAGTCATACAATATTTAGTTAAGAATGCTGATATTTTAAAATTGAATTAAAATTGTGATTTATGTTGGTTACCTCGTTTATATGAAACGAAGTATTCAATGACGTAGTTCACAAATCCATTAGCATTGATAATCGTAAAACGTCAGCTTACTAGTAATTAGCAGCATAGCGGTTAATTTGTGATAAATTTGTAACAAATAATGTATTAACAAAGTTTACGTTTATATCATTTACAAGAAAACTATTTGCTTACTAGTTGCTGTCCGTGGCTTCGTCCGCGTGAAATTTATAGCATATATTGAAAAAATACTGAAATTGATTTTTTTCTATTAAATTTTCGGGATAAAATGTATCCTATATTGTAATCCAGGGTATCAGCTAACTCTATACCATATTTTATCCAAATTGATCCAGCCGTTTGAGCGTGAAGAAGTAACAAACATACTCACAAACTTTCGCTTTTAAAATATTAGTGTGCTGTGATTTCTTGAAAACTATTCAACTTTTAAAAAATAATCCTATATAGAGTTCGTGCATTAGCTTTGCCACTTTGTCAAACGATATTAGTAAGCAAAAAAGAGGGAGAAAGCGTCATGGACGCCAAAAGCTATATATTAAATGCCATGTAACAGCATTTTCTCGTTAATTAAACAAGCGAAACTTTGTGTTCTTGTATAACATTCATGAATATAGAACACTTTATGTGTTTACTGCGATCCCCTGACAGCTACATCTATTTAATTGTAGGAAAAGGAAACACGGTCATGGCGTCATTAATAACTTGGACGCATTTAAATAAGAATGAAAATCTTACATTTCAAATTTTCGAATCTTATTCTCGTGACATATGTTATCTAATTTAAGCAATTGCTCTTACGATTAAATATCGAGCTTGACACTCAAATATAACGCTTATTTGTAAAGTTATAAGAAGTGTATGTTTAGTTATTGGGGTCATCTTTAACTTTGTTAGAGAGGCTAATCTAACTAGCGCGTTTTAATGGTAGGATCTTCGGTGGCAGGAAATCGAATTACGACGTTCCGGCCCTTTGATCTACGAACGTTTACTGAATCGTTTGTCATGCGGTTGAACTGATTAATTATATCCATAGGGATAACAGTTATCGATGTTTCCTAAGGATTATATCAGGTTTAGTTTTTCATTAACTTTGAGTGTCTCAAACTATAGTAAATAATGAACATATTTCTAGTTTATAATATTCATAGTTAAAATTACCGGCTTACTTACATGTGATTTAAGTTGGAAATAGGCCGACTAGTTTCGATCGGTTACGATGACAATCTTCAGGAGTGAACGTGAAACTAGTCGGCCTATTTCCGACTTAAATAACACGTGAGTGACTTACTTACGTGGCAATTTCAATTATGAATATAGACACTCGCGAATCATTCAGTTTATAATATTTTTAATTAAATCTGAACGAACTCTTCAAAAAGGAAGCGTTTTATGAAATGACATTCGAATCTCTGACATCGATATAGTACCGAGCCCGCCGTGTTTTACATTAACTTCACTACTAAAGTCACGTTATGTACCTACTTAACGTCAACTTTCATAATGGTGATGAACCTGGTAAAATCGCTTGTTTGTTAATATCAAATATAAAGTGTTGTAATCCATAGCTTTTGTTATTATGGAACTGATGTATTTATTATGTTAAAACACAAAATTAATTCATGATTTTCGTTTATTAAGTATTACGGAAATCATCGATCACGGAATTCTTTTCGCGCCCAATGACGTATAAGGCACTAATATCGCCGACCCTCGAATAACCAACAAATTGCTTGCGGTTTCGGCAAAATATCATTTTGGTTAATAGCGGAACTGTAGAAGAACACGGTAATGAGTTTGGAACAAAAGGCATTCGTCATTGAGTTTGCTCTGTATGAAACGTAGTGTCTATTGAGTGAAGAGACTAATGAGTGGGTGCTGACTCAGCACACGAACTTAGCACCCACAGATCTTTGATTGCTGCTTTGAGAGTAGACAAATGCACACTGTAATCGTAACTGAAGATGACTGTTTTAATCATTGGTCGAACGGCAATTGATATGAGAAATTGTTCAATGAATAAACGAAATACTTAAGTTGTTTCATTAAAGAAACTGGGCTCATTAAGTAAATATATTGATTAATAAATGTATCCACAAAATATTTATTTTTGGAAAAGTAGGTACTTTAGCAAACAATCTTGACATACTTCGTTGTAAATGTCGTAAAGTAGAATACATTTTAAAACTTCTAGCCATTTAGATTAGTAAATAGATTTAGTATTTTAACCTTACTCTGTGAAATAGTAAAATGTTTCAATTTACTTTGCAGAGTTATAAATCAGCGATATAACTTGGCAACGCTGATCAAAAAGCAGAATTAAGTCAGACGAACCAATTTCAGGAATATAATGGCATTCCTGAAACTTTTTCCGGAACAGCAGCTGGTGTGCGAAGTGAGCCAACTGTGTCACAGCCCTCAAGAAGCCTTGTTTCTGAGGGTTATGACACATTTGGCTCAATTTTAGAGAAGTTTTCGGAATTCATGTTTCCGTTTCGGAAATCATTTACTTGTGTATTTCGCTAGAATTTGTTGATTGGATTCTATTTTACGACATTTACAACGAAGTATGTCAAGACTGTTTGCTAAAGTACCTACTTATCCAATTAATAATCGACCTAACAGAAATGAAATTAAATCAAAATATATACGAAATATACGCAGCGTGTAACACCAAAGGATGGACAGCTTACCGACCATTCCTTGCAAATATTATGTTTTTAAGACACTTGACTACAAACTAAGCAACTTGAGCGACGTTATGACAACAAGCCAACATGAAACTTAACTAAATGACTAATCATCAATGCCAAACCAGTAACGCTCGAGTGAGTAAACACTCGACACCAGGATATTCTCGATCACCTTGTTGCTTTGCTTCGCACAAATAGCAAGAGCCACATTATTGGTTATACCTATATAATTTTACAACATTTGTTTTAATTTAGGTATATCAATTATTTTTGTGGTGGAGGGGTTAGTGGCCAACCCAGTGTCGAATGTTCCCAAGCCACCCGAAGGTTTCCTACAAAGCTTAACGACTGTTTCCACCATTGAAAACAACCGGGACCGGCAGCTTTGCGTCCCCCTCCGAAGCACCAGAAATTTTTGCCACCAGTGGTCACCCATCCAAAAACCGGCCGCGCCCGTCGTTGCTTAACTCTTTCGATCACATTGAATAGACGCGAGCCATTGGGCTATGGACGCTACATATACATATATACTTCGCTGCGACCCATAGACGTCCCACTGCTGGGCACGGGTCTCCCCCACAGACACTTCTGCGGGAGGTCTAGAGCA
This sequence comes from Carterocephalus palaemon, assembly GCA_944567765.1. Taxonomy (NCBI): domain Eukaryota; kingdom Metazoa; phylum Arthropoda; class Insecta; order Lepidoptera; family Hesperiidae; genus Carterocephalus; species Carterocephalus palaemon. The sequence continues at coordinate 1,555,476 of OX155643.1, read as the reverse complement.
TACTCCACCACGCTGCTCCAATGCGGATAATGAAATGTAAATTGAACTGAATCTGAATCTAATGTACCTAACTTTTAACCATGAGGCTGGCTTACCGGAGACTGAAAGGGTCAATGGGTCATTCTGATAAATAACAATATTATACAGAGTTCGCGTGCTGGCGTGTAATCTGACCGCCGCCGCCGGCCGTGTGCCGCGACCACGACTGTCGTTATACCACGTTACGTAACTTGAATGCAAAAGTTTGTTAACATGCTGTTATGGCGTTTGTACATAACAATAGCTAATATATTATTGTGCATGGATAAAATCTGAATAAAGCCCTGTGAGGACCCGGACTAACTTTAGTTAGTTAGGCAGCATATTATGAAACACAGGCATGGGCAGTCGAAATGTGTGTGTTGTGCTTTAGAATTGGCTGTTATTGTCTACCTATGTGCCAAATCCGTTTTGTACTTTTAGCGTGTTTGAGTTACAAACATCCAAACATCAAAACTTACAAACATTCACATTTATAATATTAGTAGGATATGATACTCTACATAATAATGTAGAGTTATCTCTTAACTACTATAATTTTGTTGATAGTTTTTTTATCACTCAAATAATAGTTGTTTGATAGACTGATGACAGGTAAATATTTGCAAATGATTGCACGGTGCGAATTCCTGCTTAACGCTGAAATGCGCGACCAAAATAGTTTATCAATTTATATCTTGACCATTGACTTATATATTTTGATACTGCAGTAAGTATTCACTACTTATTAACATTATGTAGCGTCCATAGCCCAATGGCTCACTTCGATTCAATGTGATCGAAAGTGTTAAGCAACGACGGGCGCGGTCGGTTTTTGGATGGGTGACCGCTAGTGGCAAAATTTCATGGACACTACGGTGCTTCGGAGGACACGTAAAGCCGTCGGTCACGGTTGTTTTCAATTCTGGAAACAGTCGTTAAGCCTTGTCGAAGACCTTCGGGTGGCTTGAGAACATTCGACACCGGGTTGGCCACTAACCCCTCCACCAATCCGCATTGGAGCAGCGTGGTGGAGTATGCTCAAGACCTCCCGCAGAAGTGTTTGTGGGGGAGACCCGTGCCCAGCAGTGGGACGGCTATGGGTCGCAGCGATAACATTATTATCGCAGTTTCACTTATCCGCTAATGCGTTTAATGGTGCCGTCATGACTTTAGTGACGTAATGGGTGCTGGAAACTAAATAACATTAGCCTACTTCTGTACGTTGGGTACCTCGATAAAAGCGCTGACTGAGATGGAGACTTAATGAGATTACAGGTAATATTGTATGTAGTTATTATGTATAACAAGTAAACGAAGTTGATTCTGGCGAGAAACCCATGCACTATGCGAAATTACCAGGTAGGTAAGATGGAAAAAATAAAATTAGTCTAGTAGATTTAGTCTACATTATCAAACAATTGTAATTCAGACTTCGATCAATAAGTACATTATTGATCGAAGAATTCAGATTAAATATTTCTATTTCATCATAAATAAATAAGCTCATTCTTACATACCTCCATTGAAATTGTATCTCAGAATAAAAATATATTTTACTCAATGTCCTGTTTTACAAAATAAATCAAAGAGTATAATTTTGCAACGTCTTACCGCAGGGAAATCTAAGAATCTATTCGTAAGTTCATGAACCACAGCGGGCATAGTATCATATTCATGAGACCGTGGTCCATTGACGCTTACAAAGCAGGAAGAAAACTGCGGTTAACCGCAATCAATGAAAGAGGCGCACCGCGAGCTACGTCACTATACCGGCGCCAATCTGGCTGTGGAAACGACGCAGGTTATATCCATTCGCATTTTAGTCAAATTTATATTATTTTTTACTAGTACTAACTTCGCGCGCTTAGAATTAGACCCATTAAAGATGTCTGCCCGCGTTCGGGTTGCCCACTTGACTTCAAAAACGGCAAAGTTTCATACTAACTTTGCACCCCCGTTTTACCCCCATAGGGGGTGAATTTTCAAAAATTCTTTCTTAGTGCTCCCCTACGTTATAAAAGGAACCCCTGTGCAAAATTTCAAGTTTCTAACCCTTATAGTTTAGGCCCTGCGTTGATATGTCAGTCAGTCAGTCAGCTTCTCCTTTTATACAGATTTAAAAGACTTTATTGATACCGTACAAAAGTAAAATACACAAAGGGCGAGCTTAATGCCTGATGCCATTCTCCACCAGCTAACCCTTTTAAAGTCTACTGCTGGACATATACTTCTCTCAATCCGTGCCACTCCACCCGGTTTTATGCCCTCTGAGTCCAGGTTTCCCGCTGTCGCTTGACCTGGTTGAATGACGGTTTAATGTTACAGTTCTCTAATTACGAGTATGTCTTGCAGCAAATCAGAATGGAAACGCATGGCACCGACGCGATTTGAATCCCGACCCATTCGAATGTGAAGATGAATTTTACCAACTGGGCTAGACTAGAGTAAAGGTACTAAGAGATTATAGGAATAATTTACATAACACACGTGAGAACCTAGAAATAAATAAGTTAAATTTTAAGAATATAGGTACTTATTTTAAACAAGAACACAAAGAAAGTCATGGGGTTAGTGTTGCAATCATTACGAATAGTTTTGTTGGCATACTAGCCTACTACTAGGACTAGCCTTTAAGACGTAATCGCAACCATGCGTGTATACGATTATCTAGTGCATGTATCGGTTACAATTGCAGTAATTAAAGCCAAGATTGCGGCTTTTGCTAAACTATTTACAAATACGTAGAACAAATCGAATTGTAATACAGTATAAAACTCTCCTTTACTGCCTAAATATAAAAATAATGAACAAGTTTAGGAAACAACTTCTCTGATGTATCGGGACTGGCTTCGATTTTCATGAAAAATGTATATTTATTTGTCAGTACAGTAATTTTAATCTTTAGCCTATTAATTTATTTATTCGATTTTATAATTTCTCTTAATAGGTATGTATTGTATTAGTTAGGTGTAGTATGTAAACTAATTGTGTGTAGTGTAGTGTGTAACAGGTAGGTAGGTTTATAGAATTCGAAAGCTTTTTAAAAAATATTTTTAGCCTGACGATCTAGCTAGACAGTACTGGAAAGATTGAAAAATCTATTTTTATAAATACCTATAAAAACGAAAAATGAAACAGTTGTTTCAATATTGTTTAGTAACTATTGTCTTCATCGTTATAAATCTCTGCTGGATACTTTTGTCTGTGAAATGGGTGATAATTCTATGGCATCCATAGAAGTAATACATCCGCCGTAAATAGTCTTTAGATCCATGATAGCATAATCCTAATGAGAGTGAAGAAAGTATGACCATAATTAATACGATGTATTAATGTGTTGTAAAAGCTTGTCATTCCAATGCGATAGGTATAAATAAAGTTAGATCTTTACACAAATATAAATCAAAATAAAATAGCAGCATAGAGTAAGTACTCCGTGGTTTCTAAAACTATAAATAGGCGAACAACTGAATATAATCCCCAATGAACCCTCAGGCAATAAAACTGTGCGTATGTCATTCTTTGAGAATAAAATTTCTCGCTGATTGGTTGAGATTACAAAGCGCATCATGTAACAGAATATATTACGAGAGAATCGTGATTCATAAAGCGATTATTTTTGAAGTTCTCTTACATCTGCCATTGCACTTGACCTTGGAAAACGCGGTATTATTCAAATATACCGTTCGTTAGAAATAAACAACATTTGAAATTTTAAGACAAGGCAAAGTAGGTAATTCGAACTGGTACGAATTCTGTACCAGTGATTTGCCACTGAGAAAGTATTCTAGATTGGCAGGAAAGACTCCATATTCCATAATGATGATATGGCTACTTTTAATTTGACAGTAATGACCAGCCATTAGCAACATTCGATAGTTTCTCCGTATAATATGTTATTGATTGAATCTCCCAGGGAAGATTATTATAATATTTTGAACCGCTGCAACCATTTATGTACATCGCTCTGGAGATCGTTAGAGGTTTCTTGACTTACTTTTTTACATATCAACTTTTACTCGAGTTTCTGCATGAGCTAGCATTTCGTCATTAGCGATGTAATTAGTTGGTAATGATTATCGTGCTAGTTAATTAAATTGAAGACTTTGAATTAAGTGTTAATATTATAATATAATGTCCGTTTACCCCTGCTGCAAATACTTATGTAGTGGAACAACTACCTAACTGTCTTTCAGAAGTAGTACTACCTTAATTTTTATTTACAAAGGGTGGACTTAATGCCTGTCGGAATTCTCTACCAGCTTTGAAAATTTGAATTTGCATTTAATTAGCAATTTCATAGAGCAACTCAAATGTCAACCTTTGAAAAATGTACTTTAATTAAGTTACCTGACACCATTAGACAAAGATCAAGTTAGTGCCTACACTGACATAAATGAGGCAGGAAAGCTGCAACATACGACTTAAAACCCTTTTGTTATAAAAGCTGAAGCAATGTGGTATGAATGATAGATTGGTCATACCATTTACAATACATAGTCAATGTTTAAAGTTAATGTACAACCCATAGAAGTCCCACTATTGGACAAGTGCGGGTGATCTACATAGATCTTAGACTAGTTTAATCTAGACTTCAACGGATTGGAGGGGTAATGGCCAACCCAGTGTCGAATGTTGTCAAGCCACCTGAAGGTCCTCGACATAGCATAACGATTGTTCTTACAATTTAAACAACCAGAACCGATCCGAAGCACCTAAACGCCCCTTAAGTTTTGCCACTAAAGGTAACTCACAAACCGACCGCGCTCGTCGTTGCTTAACTCGGACATACGATACGAACCTAGCTTTAGATTAGACGTACTCAATGTTTACTCAAGCAGATTTATGATAACAGAATCAGCGTCAGGGATTTATCGACATCGAATAGGATACTCTTACTAGGACGCACATAAACACTGATTGGTCGCTCTTCTTGCCGACTTAATTGATCCGTCTCATCGCGCTCCTCCGGGGCCCTACAAACACAAATAGTTGTCGCAAAAAAACCGTTTTCCGCGTGACACTAATGAAATGCATGTGGCTCCATGTTAAGCACCTCTTGTCACATAAATCTTATGAGGGCACCGTCGCCTTATTGGATACGTCAAGTATTCCTTTTTTCTGTTCCACGTTCCTTGGTGTATCCATTGACTCCGCAATATCGGTTTCCATCACGTTAATCTATGTCGTAATGTTTAGAGGTGAAAATCGCGTGTTCCTGGTTCGGCGTGGTGACCGCGGTGTATCTAAGATTGATTAAAGCAGTTTCCTGCGCTTTAGAGCGGCTTTCCACTGATCTCTTTACTTGCATACTGGTTCAGTTGCAAATTCAATTTGCATTCTCTTGTAGCCTTATCTCGTGGGAACTGAGCTTAATTTGCAACGGGCTAACGATCCCTGGCTTCTATTATAATCGCGTGTGGCCTTGGTAGAATATGCCGCCTACTCTCTTTGAGGGACACATAAATAGAGTTATGGTGGTATTTAGCTTGATAGAGATCTATCGTGAGTAATTTGTTAGCATTATAAGACGTAGGTTTAATGAAAGTGTTGAGATTTAGAATTGAAGATTTCTGCTTACTTTTCTTTGAGATGATGTTCTTTGTTAACACATCTTTGTCGGTTTATATGTAAAATGTGATAAACACTCACATGGCGACGTGTGTTGCTGAGTAGGTAACTGCTGAACTGATAGATCAGGCCTGACATTTTTATTATACAGATAAATAGGTGGTATAGGAAGCGGTGACAGCCCAGTGGCTATCGAACTCACGCTCACTCGAGCGTTCCGGGTTCAAACCCAAGCGGCACGCACCAATGACTTTTCTAAGTTATGTGCGATTTAAGAAATTATTTCACTTGCTATAACGGTGTACACATCGTAAGGAAATCTGCATGGCTGAGAGTTCATCATAATGTTCTCGAAGGCATGTGAAGTCTGCCAATCCGCAATAGGCCAGCGTGGTGGACTAAGGCCTAATCCCTCCCATTCTGAGAGGAGACCCGTCAACAGTGGGATAATGAAAGGGTTGTGATGATGAGGTAGGTATTAGTACTCTAGTCTCATTAGTCTCGCACGCTTCTTGGACGTTAAGTTTTGTGCATTTCTGTGTATTTACGCCTTAATAAGCGTTTAAGATTTTTCATGAATAATTACGTGATCCGCTAAGGTATGTTTTTGAGGGATAAGATGACTTGTTTAGTTATAAAACCTTGTTTGTTTATCAATTTAATTTAGTTTAGATTACCTTATAGTACGTAGGTAAGGAGGTAAACTTGTCAAAAACCTCGTCGTTTCATTCAAACCACTGCATTTTCAGTGTGCGACAAACTAGAAAACATGTAGCATGGTATCAGATCTTCTGACATTGAAATATAGTTTTACGGCACCACTAAGTCTAGACCAGGTGCATAAATCGATGTTCTCGAAGGTGGCAATCTTGCTCGCGAGCTAAGCTGCGATATTACACCAGCTACGGGAGATTACCTACTTACAAGTCAACCGAGTGAAATGTATTTCATGAAAGATAAAAATTATTTCTGAGAGATCTTGGCTTTTATATCTTCTAATCTATGACAGGCCCGTTGGCGCAATCGGTAGTAGTAGTAGTAGTAGAGTCTGTTGCGCCAGGGGTCGTGGGTTCGGATCCCACTCAGGACAAATATTCGTGTGACGAACACTTGTATTTGTTCTGTGTCTGGATGTTAATTATTATCTATTTAAGTACTATGTATTTAAAACTATCTGTTTATGTATATCAGTCTCTGACACCCATATTACAGCTCGCGCCTAATTTGGGGCCTCTTTATATTTATAATTATTTCATTTTTGATCGATAATTATCAGTCGCTCCACACACATTAAATCGTTATTGCTCGGACGCATAGCAAAGCCCAACCGCACGAGATGAAGTTACAAATTCTCTACAAATTCCTTGCCAAGATTTACCTCAAGACAGTACATAACATATACTGTGTGGAGGTGAGGCGATGGGTTAGTTGCGATAAGATAGGGAATGCTTGGCGCGCAGGGGCCCGCCGAGACTGCCTAGTTTACGCTGAATCGTAAATTGCTCTCAGTCTTATCGAATATTGCAACTTTTTTTAAAGAAGTGGCTGTTTATATTGCAGTCGCATATATAATTAGTATTATCTATAATTATCACAGAGTGGTGTATTTTAGGAGAGGCCTATGTCCAGCAGTGGGCCTCAAAAGGCTTATGGATTTTGAGGTCCACTGCTTGCTTTACCAACTTTACTGACGACTTATAAAGAAACGCATATTTAACAGATATGACGCTATTCAAAGTTATTAGGAATTGAAAGAGCTTTTAGTATACAAAACACGGTACAACCAATAATATTCCGATTAAATATTTATTCATTTAGTATCCAACATACATACATTCATGTAACGGATTCTAACGGGTCTGCGCACTTGATATCCACTTTAACTGATACTATATCAAATGAAATTTTGCATGGGAACCTACGTTCAAAATTGACCGAAAAATTAATCAACAGAAACATAAATGAGTAAGTACGTATGTGTATTCGGAAGTTATGTTGCGTGTTAAATGCATTGCATGAAGATTGCATGCATTTCACATATCATTACAATAAAAGAAAAACGATCGTCTCACGTTTCAGCTCGGCAAACAGTGTCATAACTAATCGGTCATGACGATAGGTCGATAGACTTGTTCGATCGCCAACGAATAAAATACTATTGAGATCACCAACGTTGATTGCAGTTGATTTTCGTTTGATCTTGATATTGTTTATAGATTTTGAATTGGATTCGAGGCCGATTAAATAAGAGCTAAGTATGTGTCAGTAACAGTTTCTATTTTTTTTTAATGATTAAACCTTTATTGCACTATCCACAATGAGCGGACTTAATGCCAAAAAGCATTTTGTACCAGTCAACTCTTGATTACATAAGAAAAGTTGAGGTTCTATCATATTCACTGTGATCTGGTATTCTCAATCGTGAGGATCCGGGATCAAATCCTAGTGGCGTGCACCTTGTTATAACAATGGACTATGTTATGTTAGTTTGAAGAAATGTAATATCATCTGCTGTAACGGTAAAGGCGGACATCGTGAAGAAACCTGGATGCCTGAAAGTTCTCCATGATATTCCCAAGGGCATGTGATTTCATCCAATCCAGATTTGGGCAGCGTGGTCAACTTTACCGCCTTAAGGATCTTAGCCTCTTGGATACGAGAAGAAATTACCATTCCAAGAAAGACCTTACTTGGAATGGGTGGGATTCCAAGAAAGGTCTTTCTTGGAATGGTAATTTCTTCTCGTATCCAAGAGTAAGACATTGAAAGGATTGAGATGATGATGCGTCGCGTCTTGCTTAACTTAGCCAACCGCACCAGATCACGTTCGACTCTGATCGTCTCGGCTGACCCGCAGGATTGGACCCGCTACTAAATCGTTTCTCCGCGGCTCTATAACAAATGCGTAAACAATCATACAGCCATAATGGGCTCGGTTCCGTTGTCCATCACGGTACGTGCCCATATTTCCCAAGCTCCGTTACCGTTAGTATTACCTAAAACAAATTGGCGGAGTCACGAACCCGTGCGACCGACGCGACCTTTCAAAGGTCTCTGCGACGGAAACCGACCAATGTCAGTTGTATGGATATGTCAGTGGAGACAAATCCGCGGGCGTGGTCTTTCGCTGTTGTCACGTTGATTAGAAATTAAACTAGACTGGTTTGTGGTTCTGCTTGCTTACAGGTCATTGTTATCGTTTTATGAACATATATCTACAGTTCCAAACTCGTCCTTAATCACAATAGGTTGCATTGCTTTGTTTTCATCTACTGCTTTATGCATTCATCTGACTTCACAGTGATTTCTACATTTCAGTACTAATTTCGGCATCTCAATCTTCATCTATGCCTTACTTTAGTAATATTAGTTCACTAGAGTTCACTGAAAAAATTAAAAAAAAAAGATAACACCAGAGTTAATCAGTTCCACGCGTTCATGTAGTAGTATAATATTTAATTATTAAAAGTGTTATATAAATAAATAGATATTGAACCTTCATCTCATATTGTGGATAATTGGAATTGAATCAAATGATTCTATATCTATAATTGTCGGATCAGACAAGACCCATGACAATGTTATAGATTTAATCTAAATGCACCTTTAAACCGCTTGTAATACAAGTAATTGTTAATAGATTAATATCGGCAGAGAAACAGCTATCCAGCCGTATATGGACGCCTCAACGTGTGAATGGGACGTGGACTCTATATCGGGAAAGTGATCTCCTAATAGAATTGGTAGTTATCGAAACAGTAGTCAGCCAATATTGACAATCTGTTAGTTTTTAATACAACGATACCGTTCCGTGGTTCTATGATAGAATTAGGTTACTTCCGAAAAGGGATGAAAAGTCCTCAAATGCAGAGCTCGACTTGGAGAACAGGCGACCTACGACAAGGTGGACGGACGACCTAAAGAAGACAACGGGAAACCGCTGGATTCAGAAGGCACATGACCGGAGTGGCGTCATCCAGGAGAGGCCTATGTCCAGCAGTGGACCACTTAAAGCTTATGATGAACTTCCGAGTCAACCAAAATATAATACTCCACCACGCTGCTCCAATGCGGATTGGTGAAGGGGTTAGTAGCCAACCCAGTGTCGAAGCCATGCACTCAAGCAGTGTTCTCAAGCCACCGAAGATCTTCGACAAGGCTTAACGATTATTTTCACCACAGCAACCGGGACCGACGGCTATACGTACCCTCCGAAGCACGGTATCGCCCATGAAATTTTGCCACTAGCGGTCACCCATCCACAAACCGACGCGGCCGTCGTTGCTTAAGTCTGTCAAGAACATTGAATCGATGCCATTGGGCTATGGATGCTACATCAAGTATTAACTTATCAAAATCATTATAAAATATGCACCGTGGCAACCAACATATTTAATAGCTTCCACCTCAATCCTTTATCAAAGTGTTGTGCTCAGGTCAGTTCACGGAGACCACTAGGTTCACTAGGCCATATGCCACGCTGGACAAGTGCGAATTGGCAGACTTCACATGCCTGAGAGTTGCATGCACGACGTTGATGTTGTCCGTTACAGCATGTGATATTTGACTACTAAATCGCACACAGCTTACAAAAGTTATTGGTGCGTTTTCAAGTTAGAAAACACCAAAGTTGTTTACCACTTACAGTCGGACAGGTCGATGAAATGCGCAGATTCGTGGTTCAATCGCGATGCGACAGCGAACCAGGCCACTGCAGGCTGCCCCACATTCCACACTGGGTGTATAGCGATATCTGATTGCGAGCGAATATAGTCGCTATTCGCATGAAAACTTCAATTTACTTAGTGATTTTTCTCTGTACTCTTGAAGATTAGGTGTTTGTGTATTTGCCAAATGCTTTGAGGAATGGGCTTATGGGTACTTGACCTACCCCAGCAAGTAGTTTATTAATGCGTCTGATTTCAATTCATGTTTTTTTAATTTCTATTCATTTATTTGCAGAATATGTAGGTGGTAAAGCCTATAGGGATTACCAATTACTTGATTCACAATTTCTTAATTAATATACATAATAATATTAGGATGCTAACACGCATAATACTTTAATTGTTGTACATAATAATTTATTTAAATTTTATGTTTACATTTTTTATATTATATTGACATTTTTACACAGACTTGCACTTAATCCCATTTTAAAAATATATTTTGTAATGGGTTTATTACTGGAAGGGATGTTAAATTTTTACTTATCCTAACCTTTTTGGTATACTTCTACCAAGTACAATATAAGAAACTTGACGTGTTAACATATTTTGACCAATAAATAACTATGAATTATGAATGAAACTCTTCAATCAATAAGTCAATAATAATAGTAAGTATCAATGTGGTCTAGTAACTTAATTGTACTTGTTGCTGCTAAAAAGACGGAATGGGACCCAACAATTTTGCAGTCTGAACTTGGTAGGTATGTGGGAAAAACACGTAAAAGCCACACGTAATTTTTTGGTCGCAGCGTTAAAAAACGAAATGTAGAAGGGATTTTTCACAGGAAACGTAAGGATTGTGGCTATTGTTAACACATGAAAGAGAAACAAATACTCTGAGGTTCCTGAAAACTCCGCAATGCGTATTCCTCTTATACCCGTTGAAGCTACTCGTATGCAAGTTGCATAACTTTGGTTCTTTTAACGTTTATAATTCTAAAATCTGCAGGAAAATGTTGATTTCAGCGAAATAACTTTACTTAGAATTGAGTTAATATTATTTTAACGTTTCACATAAGTTGGGTTGGGTTTCCTTTATGGTTTATGATTTCCCCATACTGTCCCAGTTAAAAAATGCTGGAAGGCACGTTGTAACTAACTAAACGCACATCAAGCTGCAGACTTGGGAATTCTCTGTAACCGCTTACGGTCAGGCCCCTATGTCTGTTTGTCTAATATTATAAAAAAAGCTTTGAAGCTGCTATTGGTGTATATTCAGGTCTGCACTTGTGAAACACTTGTATGCACTATTAGGCATCTGCAATTTCCCCGTAAGTATAGCTGATCCATCACGTCTTTATCTGACCTGAGCAGGGTGGGACCAATGCTGACACCCTTGTATTGTTGCAGAACAATGCCGCATCCTTTGCCTAGGAATACAGCAGAAGACGTATCTCCACAGATGACATGATGACGGGCATGCATTAATGTTGTCTCCGATGCCATAAACTGATGAAGCGCCTACTGATCCGAAATGAGCATGATGGTACCATTGTTTAAGCCATGCACCTCTGCAGAACAATTCTGCACCCTTTCCCCTTGTAATACATTTAGCAACAGACGTACCTCCACAGATGACGTCAGCCAGGTTGGTCTGCACGCACTGGTGGGTGACTGCACCGTCGCGCACGGTGGCGATCTCCCCGTACAGCTGATGCAGCGCCTCTTGGTCCGACATGAGCATGGTGCGCGGCGAGCACTCCTCCTCGCACTGGTGCCGGGACGACGACCGAGACCGGGAACGCCTTCGTCTGGAACGTTCGGGAACAATGAAATCATGATTGTTGCAATCAACGCGTCAGCTAATTTTAGGTGAAGATAAGCGAATAAACCTTTAAGTTCACCCATATCTGCCGCCCTTTAACTTTGAACTGTGAAAATAAATGACAGTGCAGTTTGAATAAGATATTTAATACGGATTTAATACAATATATTGGATGTTCTGATTTCGTTATTTAAATACTGACTAAGGACTGATTACAATAAGCGGCTGACGCGACGTTAAAGTAGTAGGGTTGACTTGACATAATAGTCATGTCTGGGTAATCCCAGAAAAACGGAAACCCAGTATTCTATTCTCAAAACTAATTTACAAAATCAATCCTCCTAGTTATTTTATAAATAGCAGTCAGACTACGTTATAACCATTACCTAAACCCACAATATCAAGCATTAAGCACATTCTAATAAAGAAGCAAGAACATCGATAATGACTCCATCGCGAGCTCAAAGGTACCTACGCTTAGATTATACAAAAAGTTATTTTCTTATTGCGGGCAATAAACGACTTTTTGCACTTTCAAGTTCACGTAATACTCATGACCTCTAGGTTTCGGCTAACAGGCCCCTGCTTAAATCCAAACGTTTCGCTCAAGGGAATAGGGTACAAATTTGCTTGATTCTTTATCTGGTCATACAAACCGGATTCTGTCTTCTCATGTTCCAAGTCTGCCGTACTTTTTGTCGAACATCACCTGTCATTCATTATGGCACTATGGGAGTTTCGTCTTCGACAGACAAGCGACACCGGCTGTTTTTGTGAGAGTTTTCTTGGAGTTTTGGATTGAAGAATCGGTTTATTTATTGAAGATTCGATTGAGATTAATGTTCCATAGCTCCTAGTATCTTGGAAGTTTAAGAACATGTTTTAATATGTAATATAATAAAATATATTATTAAACATTGCATCTAAAACTTTAAACTACATACTAATAAATATGGTACCTATCTTACGGATAATTAATTAATTTTAATCAGGTCGATCGATCAATTATTCCACAAAGAATAAGTGACCCGTATGTATACCTTTCTTTCCCCTTATCTGAGTCCGAATATAAATAAAAGGTATCCACAAACAGTTAATTTTAATTAATAAAGTGATCGTAATATGATAAATATAAATTTTATTAATATCACAATATAGGAATTCTCACATATTCTGGATATAACTAAAATATACTATCGACTTTATCTAAAGATACCACGATTCTGATGCAAGCTATGATAATTATTAAATTCTACTTGGCGGCTTAAGAAATAACACCCACTGAAGAGAATGTATGAAAAATAGCTTTTCGTTGTATGGGAAGGACGCCAGTCAACAAGCTTTGCGATTAACTTGAATATGAATTCATTGGAACGTTATTGAGTCGAATCATTAGGTATTGTTATTAAAGTATCTATTTTTATCATGTGAACCAAATGTGTAATCATGGTAGAGAGATTTCCATCTCGTCTTGAATCATATATTTAGTAATCGTTATAAGGACGCCGCGTCCAATTACTAAGTCTCTTTTATTTTCCCTCGTCCAGCGCTAAATCCATAAAATGCTTATGAATCAAGATCAGATAGATTTGATTTACAATTCCATCCATCCATCATCCTATCGTATCCAGTCCACCTGGTGAAAGAACGGCCTATGCTCTGTTTTTTTTTCTTACAGTGAATTTTGTCACAAGTTATTTTGAAGTTTTTCTTTTCCCCATTATCATGCATGCTATCATTTATAATACTAACAGTTAATATACATCCATCATTGACCTACCGAAGCTAACCTACCCTACTTACTGCTGCTTGTCTACCTACTCGTATAATTTGTTTTTTGCTTGGTCATAGAAATGTATTGGTCTTAAAACTGCAGACTAGCAAAATACCAGGGCACAACAATCTTGCACTAGCTTAACAAGGCACAATTTAAATGTAAGGTACTCCTACATGCCAATTATTGCGGGCCCGACGATGTTAACAAACCGATTTCGATGTCTCTAAAGCGTTTATCGTGTGCTAAAATCTTAGGCAAAAGGTTAAGATTGTTGTCCGTTAACACCAATTGTAATTCGCACTGATAAATAATCAGTAACTTGCGAATGTCACACGAGTTTCATTCTAAATGCACATTTTACTATGCCACATAAGAAGTCAAGTCATTGATTACTCGGAAATGTTAAAAACAAGTAACATTTGATGATTCATCGTAACCTTTAGATTAATTAAACAAATTTTATTCTATTTATATAAATCTATTTTAATATAACATTTAATTTTATAGGGTATGAGGTATACATGATGCAAAGAAAATTCATATAACAGAATGAACAATTCATCACGGTTGTTGAATAATCTATGGGAAAGGCGTCGGTCATTTCCGAAAGAAAATAATTTAATGCAAAATTTGGCACCAAAACTGATGTTCTCATCAAAAACGCAGGCTGCGTACGCGCAACGGGACGTATCTGGAAATGGCGGCGTGACTCATGGTGTTAAGGGCCTGATCAAACAAGTTCTTTAATAAGTGTTCTAAATTAAGAGGTTGATTCAAAAACACTTGCCTGGAAATTATGCTTTTTCATAGTTGATTTTACATATTTCTACAAACGTAATATAAGCAAATATAATTTCTCATGACATTCGTAGATACCAATAGTGGAATAATATGTAATGGTCTGAGTTTTATTTACTGTTTTGTAAAGTTATGATATCGGAAGTAGCGTTAAATCAATAAAACCTTTTCTTTATTTATCTCTTACAGAGCTGGGTGTGATAAATTTTGTTCTTATAAATATAACTCGCCTATAAATATATTTTAAACGAGTACCAATAAGTACGTGTACAATGTTAATGACCAGAAAGACAAAAATTAAATTGAATGTGGCTGAACTTCCTGAAATTATTGTTGTAGTTTACTTAAATTAATCATCCTGTATATGCAGCGATATGGGAAAGAACTTGTTCCATGTATTTCTCGGACTTGTTGAATGCGACGTAAATTATGTTTTAACGTGCGTTCCTGTGCACTGTATATTCCAAAGAGTACGCGAGCATAGAATTTTTTATTTTGGCACGTCTCATTTCCTTGGCGGACTCTTGTTTTCATGTTTCTGCATCATGTGTATATTAACTTTAGCAAGTGCAAAGTTAAATTCAAAAAGATATTGAATTATGTTTTATCTACTTTCTAATAGGTACTCAAGGGGCTTCTAGAAAGGGGGTGACCATTTTGGAAAGAGGTTTACCAATACATAGTTACTAACTGGACTGTTACTAACACAAACTAATCGGTCTAACTATGCCGCTAATAGTCCCCGCCCCCGTCCTCATATTTACCAACCGACCAACTAATGTTCATATTAGCACCATTTGCTAACTGGACTAACCGTTTGAGATTTGACTAGTTTAGAATCTGTCACAGTTGTCGTAGGCGGCAGTGGATGGGTGGTGATGGTGGATCTTATATCAATAAAAAAATGTAAATAGGAATATTGAAGCGCCCATAGCCCAATGTAGGCTCTATAGCCCAATGGTTCGCATCGATTTTATGTAATCGAATGAGACAGGCGCGGTCGGTTTGTGGATGGGCGACTGCTAGTGGCGACATGTGCTACCGTGCTTCAGAGAATACATTAAGCCGTCCAGGTTATTTTCAATGGTTAAAACAATCGTTAAGAATTATCGAAGACCTTCTGATGGCTTGAGAACATTCGAGAACTTGGTTGGCCACTAACGCATAACGCATTGGAGCAGCATGGTAGAGTATGTACTAGACTTCCCGCAGCTGTATCTGTGTCTGGGGGAGACCCGTGCCCAGCAGTGGGACGTCTATTGATTTATTTATTTACTTAAGTACAATCTTAAAGTACAAAGGCGGACTTAATGCTAAAGCTTTCTCTCCCAGGCAACCTTAGGGTGGTGGGAAAAGCATCGAAGGCAGTTGTTGCAAATAGGAATAAAAGTTACTCTGGCGTGACGATGAAGAATCCCCGGGATGTCTGGTAGATCTTCCTCTCCTGCATCAGCTGCGCCAGGGTGTCGTACACCACCTCCTGCGAGGGGGTCTGCATCGAGGGGAACTTGGCTGACAGCGAGGTCCGGATGCTCTCCAGCGTCGCCGACTGGCCCTGGACAAGGTGGGGGGTTAAGAGACTAAGGCCGCGACCGCACTGGTCGGAGGAGACGCTGACGCGATGGCGATTTTCGACTTCATTTCATTCAACTCATTCGACTCGTGTGTTCAGACTGTTTTGTCAGACTATACCTCGATTTGACACACAACACGCAAAGGCTCAAAATTGGCTTACTTGCTTAAATGTGCTTTTTTTGTTGTTTGGCTTACTTTGCATCCATCCATCCATACATCCATCAGCTTTTTATAGTCCACTGTTGGACATATGCCTCTCTCAGTCGGTGCCACGGTGCATACCGGTGGGTATTGTGTCAAATCATGGCACAGTCTGACATAAGAGTTAAAACAGTCTGAACACATGAGTTGAGTAATGAGTTTACTCTGTGGGCTGAATGCCACTTCATAGTTTGCCACGTATAGTCACTCGAGTTATAATGAAAAGGTCTGTATCATCAGATACAAATGCTCTTCCTTATTATTAAAAACGCCATCATGACATTAGCGTCGTTAAAAGCGACCCAGTGCGACCGCGGCCTTAGTTAATAAGTCTTTTAAAAATGTAATAAGCTAACATTTACTTGGTGAACTGGATATACAGCAGGAGTATAACGATATCCACTATATTCTCTCTCCGTGAAGAGGTACTAATAAAGTCTGCATGTCTTGCGTAAAATATTACGAGCTTTACTTACTTTGAAATTAATAATACGATAGATAGTCGAGGATACATAGTCGTCGATATATAGTTGAGGAATGATAATACCTTATACCGTAATATTTTTGAATTCGAGCTAATATTACGGACTAGTTCCTGACACATAACTAGGCGTAGTTTTTCAATTTTAAAGCGACAGAAATTACAAACCGTAGCTTACATTGTCTCGCCATTGTGTCATATCTAACCTTTAATAGTTTCAAGGCTAAAGCTATACATTCATATTTTATTTGAGTAAATTTTATGGGTTATAAATGACATTAGTCGTATAGTTGTACCTTCTATCAGCTTATATAATATACTTAACTTTTCCCATGATAGGACACATGTTTATGGCTATATTACCAAAAAGATATTGTAAATGTAAGTAAATTGAATTCATGAGTGGCAATAATATAAAACGTATATAAACTGCTTACAATTATACAACTACTAAAATAATTAATCATATAGGTATACCTACATTGTTATATTTATTTGACCATTGTAGGTCTTGTCAAGAATTATGCAACGGTTAACTGCAATCTTTGTCTCATGTTGTAATTTAAGTAGCACTATTTTATACATTAGGTATGGGAATGCTACTTACATCAATATATTTTATAAAGTAAAATGTAACAGTAATAATTTTAATATTTGGCAAAAGACCTTCCGAATGAACCTACCAACGGCAAGTGTCCTGATCCGCCCACGACAATCATAAAATACAAAATTGCGTTCGTGTTTTAGAGAAAGGTGCGTAGTGCGCAATAGATGCGAATTAAATCAATGAAAACAGGATCGAATCCAACGTTGCTTTGTGACTTGCCCACTTGTTTGTTACAACTAAGAACCTGCCGCGCCCAGCGGCTGTGGACAATTATAATTTAACTGAAATCATTCCGGACATCAAGTCCTCATACCTGTTTGTGAAATACTAATGAGAGGAAAACGTATATGGGCATTTGCATCAGTTTCAAAGAAACAGGATTTTAAAATATAATGGACAATGTAGATGAGGATTAAGTTAACTTTAACACTAGTGGACGTCCGCAGCTTCGTGGAATTAGGTCGTGCTTCGTGGAATTAGACATAACAATAGTTTCGGTTACACCTAGTAATATTATACAGCCTATGTCACTCAGTGAAGATGCGGCTTTCTAATGGTGAAAGAATTTTTGAAATCGGTCCAGTAGTTTTTTGTGTGTGAAAACATTACAAACAAATGTCTCCTCTTTATAATATTAGTATAGATGAGCTTTGTAAAGCGTATCTATGTCTATCTATCTATATTTTTCTTCTAGATCTCAGCCGATTCGCTCTTGAGCAGTCGTGTTGTCTTGTAAGTTATCGTAATTATTACGTGGAAAAAACATAGATATTAGTATTAAGAAAAAAACTCTGCATTCACGAATCTAATTCTGGGTAGGCATGGCCTTAAATATGTACCTACCTCTGATAAAAACAGAAATTGACGAGGAGGTATAAACCAGGATAGGTAATACTATTATGAAGTTGCTTGATTGCACCTCATGAAGCCAACTCAACACGTATTCCAAGACACTGTTTGTCCGCCTTAAATTCCGTCCCACATTTGGTATTTCAATCAGACCTGTCTACGGCATTGGTATTTCATCTATTGTGATGGTTGCAGAACAAGCTTTCGTAATGGCGACAAATTTTGTGGGTACGCCCTCGGTATGCTAGATAAATTAATTCGCTTCCAATCTAGATTGGTAGATACAGGATTCCAACGCGATTTGGTAACTGGGCTTGTCCAGCCCGAAAATACAAATGCGCAAATTGACCTAAATACTGAATAGGACCATTATTTTATTGCCTGTCACAATTATTTTATCGAACAATAATAAAGCATATCTAAGTTACTTATTGCCTTCAGATCCTAATAATGTTCAAGAAAAGTACTAATACTTTGGACTTGTCTCTGTGAATACCTATGTGTTAATTTTCTTCGCCACGTACCTATATAGCTTAGCTTAGCTTATTTTACACCAAACTAAAGAAACGTATAACCAATTCGGTCAGGTACATCTAATTTGATCTCTCATCATTTCCTATTTTTCATTTTTCTCGAATACATTTAACATTTTATTTAACTATGTGATGAAGAGTTATAGACGTAAATGTTTGAGTTATGAAATGAATTAAGAATAATAATGATTACGGTAAACAACTTATTTAAAAATTCCGATTCCGTGATCATCAAGGCAATCCGACAGGTGATTTATCGTATAAATTGGGTACAAAAACTGGATAGAATGCAAATGGCGGACATTACTGCGGCACTTTAAAGAAATGACTTCACAGCTAAACTATTTTAGGGTTGGTTGAAAGAACCAAAAAGTTATAAGAATTTTGGTTACAGCAGCGAATTTTGATGGCTCTATAAAGAAGATAATAAACAAAGTGCGGGTTAAGCAAGTGTATGAAATTATGTAACAATAAAACATTTATTGTTATTTTTAACCTGTACCTTACCACCTTTGTATTTACCCATGTAGAATCTATAGTTCAAATTAAATGTTTTGGGTATTAATTTCAACTTAGTGGTTTTTCTTTAGTTTTGTTGATAAAAATGAATCGAAAAATCTCGCGCAACTGAAATATGCCATTAACTCCTGATTGCGTACAAAATGTGTCTTGATTCTTATCCCCTAACGTGTTTAAAAATATTTCCTTGGAGTTAACACTAAGTTCGACCCACGCAAATATGCAAGACAAGTCCGCCACACTTAAAACCGGAATGGTATTTTTATTTTTTTTACATTCACGGTCAACTGTGGAGTCATCATTCCGGTATTAGGAAGGCAATGGACCATATGCTAAATTCAAGTTTTAATGTGCCATTTCTTAATGTTTCGTCGCTGGTTGGTTACTTGGAATTGTTTGATATTTGACTGAGGTGATCCTTATGGAATGATGATGTTGGCACTTAGGTCTAATAGGTACTTTTAGCAGCCACTTACAATGATAACATGTGCATGTATTGTCATTAAAAGATTTTATTTAACTTCACTCGTATGTATGTATGTCCTGGAATCTTGCAATCAATATTTCACCCACTTCCACTGAAGCTATCGAGTTGAAAGTCGGCACACATATTTGGTTCCGATGACAATGCACGAAAATAAAAATAAAGTTGTAAAAGCTTTTTAAAAAAATTTTTTTTTACAGTATAATTATTTTTAAGTAAGTTTAAATGATTAGATTTAGGATCTGTATGTCCGTCTTCTTATTTTTATTATTACTTATTTTTATTAGTTAGTACTATTATTTATTTCCTCAATTTATTAACATGTGTAATACATACATACATACATACATACGAGTGAAGTTAAATAAAAGCTTTTAAAATAGGTTAATATAGTTAAGTAAGTTAATTTAATATAGTTGCATGGAAGATTTAGTATATAAAGACAATCTTTATAGGTATACTAAATCTTCCTTTTCGTTTACAATAGTTTGAGTATAAAATAATGTGTCGATAACCTTCATCGTTTCAAAAACCGTGTGTGCACCATGGATGATGGAAACCATCAAGCAGTTTTCGAAAGTAAACCTTATTACCTGTGATGTGAGGTCCATGATGCAGTCGCACAGCGCTTCCGGGAGAGGCGTGAACTGCCCCTGGTACGTCGGTGTGACTATGCAGTCTTCGATATCACCTGAAACAATGTCAGAATAAATAAATCATTAACAAATAAATAACGATAAAGAAAAAAAAAGTGGAGATAAAAAACATCCATATCTATGAGCAGAGTACAAAAATTTATCTGCATAATAAATATTTGCCCCGAATGGTATTCGAACCCTCAACAGTCAGGGTTATTCACCAACGCGAAACGGAGTCGTCTCGTCGAATATTTCTATACGTATTTTGTTAATTTGGCTTGCGGGCCAGCTGAATCCATTCACGACTTAGTTGTTATTTTTTTATTAAATTAAAATAGAAAAAATCCAACACTCTAGTACGTTAGTTGTAGTACCTACTTCCATGCATTTAAAATTTTGAATTTACTATGTTCGGTTTGATTGGAAATCTTACTCATTACGTAGTTCTTTAAAAAAATATAATTAAGTGCAATGTCGCAACTCTTTACAAACGGGCGTCTACGTGTAAGACCTGTGTTCCCACGCAAGCCTTCCTAATTACCGGGTCCACTGGACCTGCGAAATTGCGAGATAGTAATAATAAAAATAAAATATTTACTTGCTTTCGCATGGTGTTACAATTTTTTGATACAGTATTTTGCTTAGTGTAAAATCCTCATTTGCGAGTGCCTGGTTCCTGAAGTAGGTTCCCGGGGAACCTGTGTTAAAGGTCACAAGGTCCCTCTCATGAACTAGTCCTTAAGCATAACATAAATTTAAAGGGAGAGTTATTAGTTTTTGGGGAAAAAAAATTGTTACAGGAATAATAAATCTACACAGTAACAAAATTTGTAGAATAACAGCAGGTAGACAGTCCTGTTTTGCTCTGTTCAGCGGAATTACCGGGCGCTCCATAAATTGTCTCCTCGCATGCAGTGCGGCAGAGAGTTCAGAGGACTATTGGACCACTGCCAATATGAACTAGGTGCTAAATCTATCACTTAGCCAGTTTACAGGATTAAACAGTATTTTTACGGCTCATCCATGTTAATGTGTAATGAGGTAGTGAATACGAGTACATTCGATACTGAATTAATACTCTATAAATTGTATTCACACAGTAACAGCCCGGCTGGTGCAACCCTCAGACTGCTATTGGATTGTTGCCAAATCCTCCGGGTTCAAGTTATAAGCGTTAGGATTTTATATTACTTAAAACAATTGCTCTTATTACCTGATACAATTCAACAATGATAATCGTTTATACTTTGTCAAGGCCACAAACTGGAAGTTCCAAACTATTTCGAATATTTACAAAAAATCTGAATATTTTCTATCAAAGCTGAAATTATTATAATAATGCAGTCAATAAAAAAACTGGGGGGTTAACGTGTGCTCCATAAATTGTGCTCAAACAATGCAGACGCTGCGGGTGCGGCCGCAGAGACCGGCGTTGGAGCGGTGCCAAATTGGACGCGTTGGAGCAAACCCCGAGCGGTGGCGGGTTAAACGTTGAATATCCAGACATACATGTTGTAGTTGTAAATAATGTAATGCAATGGTTGTCTTCTACGTGATTAGGAGGGCAGGGAACCAAATGGAGAGGCGCTGATAAGGAGTCATTTAGACATTGAAATAGACGTAACTTTTCAACATCATACATTTATATTTAAGAAAAAAAGAGACAAAAAAGACAATGAATAAAATAAAAGATGCTCTCAGCAAAGGGCGGCGGCAAGTGATACACACAACTGTCACGTCTAACTCTGTAATCGGGACTTTATTCGTAACAGATGTCTGTTAATTTAAGGTGAAGTAAATGGTTTAAATTTATGTAAAATGTGCACCATTTCATTTCAAACAGCTTGGGTAGATTTCTACATACATACTGTTTTCATTTCTATACGCCAACTAGTGGACGCCCGCAGCTTCGCTCGCGTGGAAATAGACATTCACTAACTTCAAAAACGGCAAAGTTTCATATTAACTTTGCACCCCCGTTTTACCCACTAAGGGGGTGAATTTTCAAAAATCCTTTCTTAGTGCTCCCCTACGTTATAAAAGGAACCCCTGTGCAAAATTTCATGTTTCTAACCCTTACTATAGTTTAGGCCCTGCGTTGATATGTCAGTCAGTCAGTCAGTCAGCTTCTCCTTTTATATATATAGATAGACTTTAAAGCTCTGTACTGAACTTGTCAATACGGTTACAAAATTTTAGTGGTATTTATTTATTTACCGGGACCGATGGCCTTACGTGGCCTCCGAAGCAGGGTAGTTACGTGCCCTCCGAAGCACGGTAGCGCCCATGAAATTTTGCCACTCTTTCGATCACATTGACGCGAGCCATGGTCGCTAAAGTTTCAATAATCATTGCTTATTAAGTTCCTGGGTCGAGCACAGTATTATTGGGTTTTTATAACGTGGAATTCCTACTAACCAGCATAACTGGTGAAAGTGGGTGCACTCCTCTGCCTACCGCTTCAAGGAAATTCCGGCGTGATGTTATGTTATTTAGTAAGTTAGGACTTTTACTTTCAACTACTACTTACTAACAAACTTTATTCCCAATTCCATAGTATAGTCGAACTATCCGCATCGTCACGTCACAGTCCGTCACACGATCTGCGGGAAAGCATACGGTACGCTCGTCTAATTGGCCTCCGCGCCGTGCATTTCCCCTTGCGGTAGGAAATACTTATTTACAATAGCCAGTTACTTAACTAACGAGTACAATATCAAATGTCTTTTAGGTACGTATATTTGTTTGATGAATAATTAATTCGATTGCTACATAATATTCAGATGAAATAGAAGTAGGTACTCAAGCTGATTCCGTATATGTACTTCAATTTTCTTATTCAAACGTCTTGTACACAAATTAAAGTACAAAAGGCGGTCTTAAAATACCATTTCATAAATTCCACTAATACATAATATGTATCATCATAATATTAATACATATATATATAAACGTAAAGCAAAATCTTTCGACTCATTTTTACGAAAATTACACGGACGAAGGTGAATGAAATTTGACAATAGATAGCGCACAGCCCATCGTTTAATTTATTTTCCTTTTGATATAAGATAGCAAACGAGCGTGCCGCTCCATCCGTCCGCTCCCACACATAATTAAAATCTGTGACAAACGTTGGGCATAATTGTAAACGGAATTGCACATATAGTACTAGTATCAGACGTGAAGCGTCCATAGCTCAATGGCTCGGCTAAGCAACGACGGGCGCGGTCGGTTTGTTTTGTTTGTTTTGGATGCTACCGTGCTTCGGAGGGCACGTAAAGCCGTCGGTCCCGGTTGTTTTCAATGTTGAAAACAGTCGTTAAGCCTTGTCGAAGACCTTCGGGTGGCTTGAAAATTCGACACTGTGTTGGCCACTAACCCCTCCACCAATCCGCATTGGAGCAGCGTGGTGGAGTATGCTCTAGAGCTCCCGCAGCAGTGTCTGTGGGGCAGACCCGTGCCCAGCAGTGAGACGTCTATGGGTCGCAGCGATCAGACGTTATAAGAAATGTTTAGAACTAATAGCCGATTATCACAAAGCACGGATTATGTTCCATGCCTTAAAAGCAATTTGACGCCCCATCCCAGAAGTAGTTAGCTAATGGATTTTCGCCACTCGAAGCGTATAATTTTACCTACATGGTGTAGAATCGCCTCCACCTAACTGTAAATCAAGTTTACCGAACATAATACGTAAGCCTAAAACAATTTACACCTGTAAGTTGCACGAGAGGTTAAGTGGTGTGTTCGTTGTAACGCGATGGGCCAGCGTGGGAGCAAAGTGCCGATACGTCGCGTGGGCCGCGCGGCTTGGGCTTATAATATGTGTTGCTGATTTAGGTTGAGTGTCAATTGAAAATCTTGTTAAATAACTTAGAACAGACAGAAATCTGAGACAGAGCGTGTCACACATTACGCAGATACGATAATATTTTATCTGCGTATAAAAACTTATATTATCTGAAAGTATCACACACTTCGCAGATACATACGAAATACACTTTTTTTTGCTGCGGATCATATTATACAGTATGATGAATTCTGATACAAATGCCATTAATATGCCATTGAGTTCGCGTTTATTGCTTTTTGATTTATTAAACAGCTCCTCAGAAGAGGATTATGATTTTGAATTTGATGCCCGTGTTGCGTTACAATGTACTAAAAGGCGAAAAATTTGGGTGGAAAGGCATATAAAACTTAAAAATGATCGAGGTGAATTTAATCTCTTCAAGGATCTATCAGATCGTTGAAGAGATTAAATTCAATTTTACCATCTATTTCCGAAAACCAAGGGCGACATTTATGGCGATTCATGACTTGATCAAAGGGGATATAAAAAAAAAAAAAACTAAAATGCGAGAATGCATTTCTACCGAAGAACGACTGGCTGTTTGTTTAAGGCAGGTAAGTAATTAATATTTTTACAGGGTTTAAGGGAAAACTAACAACAACATTCGGGAGGATTATTATGATTTAGAAAAATTTCAACACAGAAGTTTTTGATTAGCTGTCACTCTAGTTTATTATTGTAGGTATATATCAAAGTACAGTAGGTACTTGAACCGACATGTCGACACATGTCAGTTTCCCCCCGTCCGCCTCACGGCATACCGCGCCGCCTCAGTGCAAAACAACCTGTATAAAATCTGTTGCATCGGCAGATGTTATCTGCCCATCTGTTGATATATGTCGGTGCCGACAGATGCTTGACGGTAAAATATAAGTGATCTGCGTAGTGTGTGTTGCTCCTTGAGTTTAGTATAGAGACCGATATGGACAGATATGCGCTCAGATACAGATATCTTACCGCATCTGCGTAGTGTGTGACACGCTTAATTAATTTTTATACGGTCAATTACGGTCTAACTTGGTATAGTAGCTGAAATGAATATATAGAAATATCCGCTGTATGAAGCGGAAAGAAGACGGCGCTATGCTCATCTTCTTCCCCCATCATAGACGAGAGCAAAAAAGGCAGGAGTAAGGCACGCGCTGCGGAGTCACGGTAGCAATGCGCAAGCGATCCCGTAGCGCTTCATCTTAAGCGCTGATGGTTTTTGTTTTTATTTTAATTTTTAGGAGGTTGTTATATTATATATGCACTAAAGAAAAGATGGAGATTGAAAAAAGAAGATATGTACACCAAACACTTTCGTATCAATAGGTACGAAACGAGTGTTTAGTAAAACATGTATTTTAATAGAGACTTAATACTACAGAGTGCACCTAATGTAGTGAACCGAGTCCGTTTTGCTTCAGTGCTTTCGAGCCTACAGACCGTTTTCACACAGCCTTATTTATTTCAGCAGCGCTGAGTAGGGTTGTACTTTCTATATGTAGATTTAAAAATAAAAATGCCCGATAAAATAATGGAACGGACGAAATAATAGCGGACTCTGCAAGAAAGAAGTAAACAATAAGATCTTTTTCATTAATTATCACCTACCTTACCTTAGTTACCTTTTAGTTCTTACCTAGCTTAAGAATTTAAAGGTAACTAAAACTATTTTGTATTTCTTATTGTATAAATAAGTATTTAATAGTTACACATATTATTACCTGATTGAATTGAAACCGATTGATGAAATAAAAATGAAAGTTATTATTGTAAAATCTTAGGCAACCCTAAGCCACGTGGGTGTTCGCTCGTAAATACCTCTCTTTACGCGCTTGACGCGAAAAAATAAAATGCAATTTTTAAGCATTTTCCAGCCCATCCGTGGTCTTTGAGTGTCTGTGATTCGATAGCGTTAACAGAATGTGTAAGCTTTGTCCTACTTAACCGTAAGGTAATGTAGGCATACCTACACCTATTGCGCCTGAAGAATCTCTTGTTAGGAATAGTTGTAGGTATATTAATACTATCCTTCTAGCATTGAAACAATAGATTGTGTGAGTTATTTAATTTTGACTCTCAACATGTAATCCTTTACCACGTGTTACTCGGCGATCATGTCATTACTTACACGGCATATTTATTTATTAATCGACTTCAAAAAAAGGAGGAGATTCTATGTTCGACAGTTAATTTTTTTTTTAATTTGAAGTTAGGCCAACTTTGATATGAAATAAACTGCCGGCCTGACTGAAAAATATTACGTGAATAAACGAATCAATCCGCATTGGAGCAGTGGAGCAGTATGCTCTTTATTTTTTCAGTATGCTTTGAGGGAGCTCAACTGTGTCTGCGTGAGGAACCTGTACCCACAAACGAGTTAATTACCTCTGACTTTTTAGTTTTGAAGTCGGTTTTTTGATATTTTATATAGTGTGCATCTCTGTTTCATTTATTATAGAGCACAATTTGCGTAATTCCGTTTAAGTAGATCGCGCTTGCATTAATTGCTCAGAGTCAAACGATGCATTGCTTAATTAATTAAGTGGAACAAATGTGCTGGCCGGAGGTCACGAATTATCTATTAAAGCGAGAGATGACGAGGCTACGTTTGACACGAATCGCTCACTATTAATTAACTCGAAGTAATTAATCCTTACGCAAGTATCCTTAGCTTCAAGAACAGAAGACGAATAGTAGGTTAGATTTCTTGTTGGCGGTGCAATACAGCGATTCTGAGTGCAATATTTAGATGTCAATGTGAATCACGTATATAAACGATATAGGTACACAACTTCTCTCAAGGCTGGTTTTATATGATGAGGTCTAGAGCATACTCCACCACGCTGCTCCAATGCGGATTGGTGGAGGGGTTAGTGGCCAACCCAGTGTTGAATGTTCTCAAGCCACCCGAAGGTCTTCGACAAAGCTTAACGACTGTTTCCAGCTTTGAAAACAACCGGTACCGAAGTACGGTAGCGTCTATGAAATTTTGCCACAAGCGGTCCACAAACCGACCGCGTCCGTCGTAGCTTAACTCTTTCGATAACATTGAATCGACGCGAGCCATTGGGCTATGGACGCTACATGTTATGAACGCTTATCAAAACGGTTAACATCTGTGTTTATTTCTGAAGAAAACTTCAATAAATTACTCTTCTATTATTGCAAATATGTTTGCTGATAAATTATTCATGGAATTACCCACAAACAACTCCAAAGTGCGTGTTCGAACCGTCATAGGTAAGCGTAGGGCTTCCGCCGTCAAACTATCGTCGGATTAATTAAAATCACTTTACTATGTAGTTTCGCGTGAGGCATGCACCCTCTATGGCAATTAATTTGTTAAATAGATTTAGAAAGAGAGGTACATACGCACGAGTCTTAGTAACGTAGTTATCATAATCAGGATAATTTTGAAAAAAAAGAAAACATTATGTATCTCATAAAAACTAATCAAATCTTAATTTGACGGGCCCGTTGGCGCAATCGGTAGTGACCCTGTCTGTTAGGCCAGGGGACAAACATTCGTGTGACGAACACTTGTGTTTGTTCTGTGGCTAGGTGTTAATATTATCTATATAAGTATGTATTTAAAAATAAATATGTATGTATATCAGTCTCTGACATCCTTAGTGCAGGCTCGCGCTTAATTTGGAGTCAGATGGCCGTGTGTGTCCATGATATTTATTTAGTTATTATACTAAACCAACCAAAGGTTTCCTCGTGGTTGGGCTCACAGACAGGCTTATCACAACTGCAGTGAGTTCATTGCGTAATTTATGTCACGGCTCGCGCCGCGGTCACTTGGTTAACGAGCGAATTAATGACACGCCCATCGTGATTCGATGTCGCTTTTATTATTTGCGTTACCAAGAAACTTTGAATTTACTTCACTCGTGACATCACGGCCCGTTGGCAAGTTTCATTGACTGCTGTCTGTTCTTTTTTTTATGGATACAAGATAGCAAACGAGCTTGCGCTGTGACTGACTTTGAACAAGACTCAATTAGGGACTGTGATTGTTAGTTCAAAGAGTTAATTAAAACATTAGTTGGTCAGTTCGTAAGTAGGTATGAGGACTGGGGACTGTTCGTGATAGTTAGTCCTGTTAGTTGGTGTTAGTAATAGTCTAGTTAGTACTTGTTAGTAGGAGTCTCGTTCCAAGTCAGTCACAGATGTGTTGCTACCCTTGAGGACTAAGATGGTCGCCTCTAAAGAAGTGTAACCGGAAACCACACCTTTCCAACCGGACCATAATTACTTTAAAAACAATTATTACACGGCAGAAATAGCACTAGGTACCTACCGTGGCGGGCGGTGGTACGATCGATCATATCGATCGTATCGATTCCCGATAGAAGCTTATTATTATTTGGCAGATGAATTTTAATGTTTATGTAACAGTAGAAACTATGTAAAAATCATAATTTGTTTGTAAATGCAGTGTACATAACTTTAATACAAGATATAAAGATACATTGATTGTACCTAGTTCTAGACTAAGTAAAGTTTCAAAATCTTTAATGGATTTCCCCATTTGTTTTTGCTTCTACAATAAATACCTGAAAATATTACTTCTTTCCACAAAATAAATTTAAATATAACGTTAAACAAAACTTCCTTTATAAAGCATTGTATAAAATAAATGATTACTTATACGATAACTATTCGGCACATGGATTTTTGTTACTGTTACTTTTTTTAATAATGTTGATTTTAGTTTGATGTTGTACCTACACAACCCAAAGTGAGTGGTTATAAAAAGTTACATAATTAATAAAAAAAACAATGCTGACTGCATTGTTTTATCTTTGTCAAAAGTTCATTCTTAGCAACTACCTAAGTACTGTTACAGAAAAAATCAACGTTTCCTGAAAAGTTATTGCGTGCACGTCAATTATGATGGCTTGCAGGTAAGGGCCTTAAATGAATTCGTTTTCAATATGGAAGGAGCTTAGCTAAGCAGGTAGAGCGTAAGATTTACCTCATTTACTCAGATACATTCAGATGAAATACAGAACTTAATGATAATGGAATATTTTGATATACAAATCATTCAAATGGCCTGTGAGTTTAAATCTTATCATAACCAATAGTATCGAATCACTATTTAAATACATTTCCTTGTATTGCAAATTGCGAGGCTCAGTAATGATCAAGTCTCTCGAAGATATACAATCGCAATGATGTATTAATGAATACGACTATAAATCATCAATGCATTTAAGCGCCCTCTTGCAATGCACTTAATTATCTGTGACGCGTCATAGGCGTTTAATTACGTGTTGAATAGGCGTCTGTACCGACCCGCGATGAACTGAGCCATCGATCAAGGATTATGGAAGGTTTGATTCGATAGTGATTAAGTTATTTATTGCATATATTTTCCTCGATTTCTGACATGTCATGAAAGATACTATCAACATAAAATCTATAAATCTGTGTTATGTAATTTACTAATGCATTTAACTGCAACTACCAATTACTAATGAAATTATTTAAATATTTCTCTAGGTACAAGATTATTCACAATTGCCAGATTGCGTTAATGTTGTATCGAAAATCAATTTCGAAGTAACGAAGGATGAAGGTGACAAGTACCTGACCTACCTATTTATGTAAAGCACCCTGTGCTGTATCCCTTGTTTTTATTAGTGGTACTAGGGGCCATGGCGGGCGGTAGCGATAGAGGCGGTATGTCAACAACATAATTTAGTTTTCTTTGTTAACTTATTAAAATCAAGATCAGAACCTCTGTGACTGATGTCGAATGCCTACATTTTATTTGAATATACTGCCGTCTAATTTATCGCGATCATTAATATTTATGACGTCTCCGGCACGGCGAGATTTACAACGAAATGTTGATATGAATGCTTTCCCACAAACCTTCAGTGAAACTTCTCAGGTGCGATAAACTTACCAAGTGCCAAAGAAAGGTCAAGTAGCTCGATGTGGAAGAAACATTTTTTCTCGATAATCCGAACTCCAAATTCATTGAGAAGTCGGTCGTGTTTAGTTTTTGTAACAGTCCAGTTGGCTCACAATAAGGCTGAGAACTCCACGACAGTTACAGCCTTACAATTATGTGATTGAGAAAAATAGCAACGATTCTATATGGTCACGTACAGTCAGCCTTTCATCAGATAAACGTTTCGCTTCTATTACCCTCCGGTGGGCATGAAAGAACCGTAGAATAGGATTATTTTCGATTCGTCTCTGAAATAGTCGAAACAGGGCATGAGAACAACAGCGGTTTTGTACAGCGCTGTAAACTAGAAAAACTATTAGTGTAAATATAATAATATGGATATTGTACATAATATATGGAAATTGTAAGCGTCTGATTGCAAGTAGGAATGCAAGCAGCTTATTCAAGCTTTATGAAATTGGCACAAATTGATTCTAGGTAAGTTTTGTAACGAAGATTTTCCACTTGATTTTTAAAGTTAGCTCGAAAAGCCACTGTAGTAAGATTATGTAACTGCCCGTAAAATTATTGATTTTATGATCCGTGAATTTGTGGTACAGATATTTCTTTGTACTGCGTTCGCTATATTCGTCTTTTACAGGCTTTTGTAAGCTTTTTGTAGCTTTAGATTTAGTAGAGCATGAGAAGGTCGCCGGGAACGAGGGTGGTCTAAAGCTTTCTTGAAAAATTAAAAGTATATAGATACCAAACCAAAATTTACAGTGATATATACCAAAAGCGTATTACATAAACAAGACGTCATTCACAGAGTACTTTATTATAATGACGTCATTGTTAAAAATAAGACGAATTATCTGGCGAAGGCCAAAGACGAATTAATACCAATCTGCAAACACGCAGCCTTTTGAGGACAATTTATAACGTTAAATGTTGCTGTAATGATGATAATGGTGCTATTAACCCACATGAATTGTTTTACGGGTGTCGTGTGTAAAAAAAATATTTTATGGACACACCGAACTGTCAAAAAGTCAATTAAATTCTCATTATGCGTTCATGGTTATAAATTATGAATGCTTACGGGGAACAAATTAGCGATAAAATGGTGCTGCGAAACGAGCATCTGAAGTTTCCGAAGTCAAGGGCATCAAACTAGTGATGAATAGAAAAAAATATAGCATTAAGATGCAATAATAAAAAAATATAGCATTATTTCTGCGAAAAGTCAGCTGCTTAGAAAAATATTTAAGATTAATTTGTCTTTGTACGTGTTGGTAAACGATATAAAGAGTTGTTGTAGTTGATAAAAGCACTTGGTGAAAGTATTCCAAGTTCCACTTTAAGTTTAATAATAATTCACCTGTATTAATAAATTAATCTGAATCTGAATCTAAACATTCCTATGATGTGAAAAGTGCCTAAAATTTTTGGCATCCGCTCTCAAAGCCACTCACAGGTTAATCCATTAAGCCAAACAAAAAAATTCAATATTCGCTATGTTTTAGTCGGATTGAAATAAGTAATATTCATTAACGATAACTTCTGCCGTTTTCTAACGCTTTGAGTTTTTGGTTTAAATGAATTAATATAAAAAATGAGGTGCTTATCTACATTTTGAAAGCTATGACAATATTTAATCAATGATCTAAATTTTAAAAAAAGTTGTATTATACCTATTGTTATATAACACTAAAATATTTTTTAAACTTGCACAACGGAACTGGATAAATAACATGTAAGTTAAAGGGCGTGAGACACACTAGCTAGACGGTAGTACGGCGGAATGAGTTTTCCCACATTTTCTGAAGTACAAGTAGCTTACGCAGACAGTGGACTCAATAGCGGGGTGTCTCGCGTAAGGTACTACCACTAAGTAGTGTATACGCACTATGAAGCATGTTTACATTGGGGTCTGTGGAATACAGAATGAGATGTCTTATGTCCCTTATGTCCCGGGCCTACCTGTAATGTAGTAAGTTTCTCAATCCTTCACTAATAATCGGTCCTTCTACTGATTGAGCATGCTGCCACATTGTGTGAGGTGATCTCCAGTATGTATGATCCCCAGCCAAATCTAGTGCCTACACTAATACCTGAATCACGCGTGAGAAAGCCGGTAACTTCAACTATAAATATACAATCTCCGTTGAGTATACCTACGTGTTGTATCGTTCTTATAGAAGTTATAAAAACTGGAGAAGGTTGCTTTCTTTTTAACAATGAAAAAATACATGGTTTATTATTTCCAGAAAAGGCGTGGCCATTCATTTTTTGAGAATCGATTCGCCGATAACCCGCGGTCACCTTAAAAGGCATACGGTCACAAATTAGCCCCCAGCCGATCGTGTGAGCAAGATCAGATGAACGTAGAGAGTGTCAATGACCTCACATGTTCATAATGTGATCGATTCTGCAAGGCCGCGTTCGCCCCGGGTAGAGAAAATGTTCCCAATCACTATCACTTTTTCATTGTACACTTTTACATATTTCAGCGTCCAAAGGCGGGTCCGCTCGCAGATTGGATAGGTGTGACCATTTAGAGGAGCGATGAAAGTGATACAGTAGATATTGTTCGATAAGAGAATGTTACATTAAAGTCGTTGGAATAGCTCATGATAGAGACACTTTGCCGACCTTTAGATGGTTAATTACGAACGTGCATTGTTTCCAAGGAAAGTGAAATTGCTATTATAGGCGTAGGTCGTGTTATGCAAGCGTAGAGGCGACCACGTCCGGCTAAGGTAATTATGACTTGGAGCTTCGAGATGGGCTAATAATATGTTTTTATGTTTGTTTATTATTCGAACAACAGATAACTACGTCAAAGGGAAGGTGAGAAGTTGTTGTAAACATACATAGAATTCAGTGATATCTTTTCACGAGATTGAAATAGAATTTTCATGTTTAGGTAAATAAAAGTCACTATACCAGTATTTTATAATAACAATATATACAGGGTTATTGGTAATTCGACGTATTCCCGTTAGGAGGTGATAGGGGTGACTATTTGTGATAATTTTAACCCCCATATGCATTATGCAAAAGTGAACCATTTTCGAGTTATCAAGCTTTTCAGCTTTTTTCAAAATAAGTCAGAAATGCAACATCAAAAATTTATTTAAAAAAAAGTATCAATTAAAATCTATTTTTTTCTTCTGATTTATAAAAACGATTAAACAATGGTTATTTATCAACATTAAAACTACAATTATCGGTCCAACTTTAAAAATGCGAGACGATTAACGATATTACATCAATATTTTTTGAGATTTTTGTCCACTAAAATGCCTTAAAAACAAAAAAAACTTATATCAAACTTGGCTTGCAGATTATTTTAAAAACATAACCGTTTTCTTAGCTTTCCAACAAGGCATAACAACTATGAACTTAATTTAAAAAAAACTGAGAAAAAACGATCACAAAGGAAGCAGGCGGAAATTTGTATTCGAACAAAACTTAGGTCGTTCTTTAAAATTTTCAAAAAATTAATTAAAAACAATGCCCAATGTAAATAAAACAAAAAATATAAATTTAAAATTAAATTTAGAACCAGTAAAAGTTTAGTAATAATAAAAATTACTTATTATAAGTAACAATTAAGACATTTTGTAATTTAGCCTAATTAAAAGTTCTTGCTCGAAGGGACTTCTTGCTGAGGTGTAACTTAACTACCGAAGTAGTCAAATTATTCTGCATTATGTGCAATATGTGCAAGAATTTATCGATGAACCAATTTTGCTCGCTTACGAATTTTTTTAACAAATGAAATGCTTGAAGACCTTCCTTTGGCTATAAGGCAAAACATGATATACTAGCAAGACGGATATCCTGCAAATGTGATTCGGAATAATTTGAACACTTCGGTAGTTAAGTTACACCTCAGAAAAAGAATGAGACTGCGTACGCAATAAGGGAAGTCCCTTCGAGCAAGACCTTTAATTAGGCTAAATTACAAAATGTCTTAATTGTTACTTATAATAAGTAATTGTTATTATTACTAAACTTTTACTGGTTCTAAATTTAATTTTAAATTTATATTTTTTGTTTTATTTACATTGGGCATTGGTTTTAATTAATTTTTTGAAAATTTTAAAGAACGACCTAAGTTTAGTTCGAATACAAATTTCCGCCTGCTTACTTTGTGATCGTTTTTTCTCAGTTTTTTTTAAATTAAGTTCATAGTTGTTATGCCTTGTTGGAAAGCTAAGAAAACGGTTATGTTTTTAAAATAATCTGCAAGCCAAGTTTGATATAAGTTTTTTTTGTTTTTAAGGCATTTTAGTGGACAAAAATCTCAAAAAATATTGATGTAATATCGTTAATCATCTCGCATTTTTAAAGTTGGACCGATAATTGTAGTTTTAATGTTGATAAATAACCATTGTTTAATCGTTTTTATAAATCAGAAGAAAAAAATAGATTTTAATTGATACTTTTTTTTAAATAATTTTTTTATGTTGCATTTCTGACTTATTTTGAAAAAAGCTGAAAAGCTTGATAACTCGAAAATGGTTCACTTTTGCATAATGCATATGGGGGTTAAAATTATCACAAATAGTCACCCCTATCACCTCCTAACGGGAATACGTCGAATTACCAATAACCCTGTATAAATTATAGCTGCATTGAAAACCTTTGCTCGACCTATAAAATTCGTAAGTCCCCCCAAATAAATACACGTTTAATATAAATATATAATTAATATATTTGAGTGAGTGAGAGTGTTAGGTTACTTACCTATAAATAAACTTAATAAATTAGTGTGTAATAAACTGAGTGAGTGAGAGTGTTATTACCTATTAAATTTGATTAGTCCAGCATGCGTCTTGGAAAATGCTTCTTTGTACCTAATGGTACCTACTACCTTTGTAACAACAATGGTACAAAGTGAGTAACTGGTGTACTTAAAAGTACTCTAATTAAATAATTAAATAAAAATAATTACGTAAATCCAACATTACTATAACAACTTAAGACTATTTTGTTCATTTATCTTTTGTTTTCATATAAGAAGTAGGTAAGCTGACAACAATAGATATAAAATATATAACAAATACAAATGTCTGAACTGTGATACATATTAAGACGTAAGGAAAGTAGAATTTATAGTATTTTTAAAGTAATCATTAAATGTTACCTCTATGGGTTTAGCGTGGGCGCGATCCACTTATCGATTCAGTTTTGATTAATAAGGTCTAATCGTTTATGAAGATACGAGAGATAATCAAAGAGAAAACATCGAAACAAAAACACTCTTTTGTTTATGTACCTCATTAATAACAGATCTAAATCACATTTTATGTTTCTGCTATGCCTAATTTAATTCCGGACTCCAGCATAATGCTAAGCCATTTTGGTAAAGTGGCAAACCTATATTTATTTTATTATTGTGTGCTTAATATTGGATCTTATAATTTCAAGTACGTGTTTGCTTTACTTAATAAATCATTTCATTTTATTATTATAATTCTATAGAATGTGTTTGAATAATAAGTTTTCCTTTGAATTTAATAATAAAAGTAGATCAAATAATTAACTTGAATATTATTACCACAACAAGACTTCACGTTATTTCAATCGCTCTTAGCCATTTCTTAAATGAATTTGAAACCGATAAATTTTCTATATTAATTGTATCATAGACGACAACACGCAATTTAGTTTTAAGGCTAATTGCCGAGTCGGATTCGAGTCTGTGACAGGTGCAGTGCCACAGAGCACTGATGTTTAGAGGTAAGTGGGCCGAAGTGGGCAGAGCACGTATCTCGCCTTCTTGAACTTCATCTCCATTACGTGCCACTGTTTCACTGTTAAAGAAGCCAAATCTATCGGTTATTGCTAGTAAATTACATGCCACGGATGCTTTCATAAATAACGTTTTATAGTTTGATTTATGATTACTACTGGAACTGAAAACGTGTTTGGCATAGACGAAAAATATTTAAATTATCGGGTTCATAGAGTTATTGATTTGGTCGGGTACGGTACGGATTTGTTTTTATTGAGTCAAAAAAATTGTTATATCTTGAATGACTCCTTCTATAGGTCCTATAATAAATCTGAAGAGCTTATTTTTTGTACATTGTTTTTTTTTATTTTGAAATAATAACGACACAAAAATGTTTTTTTGAAAATATTATCTGTCTGTCTCTCTGTTTGTCTGACCGGGCATCACATGATAACCCGTGAATGGATTTGGATATATCTTGGTAAAATTGTTCCTCATAGTCTTACACTCATCATCAGTCATAGGTTTACATCTGGGCTTCTTTAATTCCCAAAAAAGGGTTGAAAAGGGAATTAAAGTTTTGACTAAAATTTGTACTATTAAGTATTCTGTGCTAAAATGAAGTATTGTTTGTGCAGGCATAATGTGAAAACAATGTATTCGGGTTAACATGAACGGATAGCTAGAAAATAAGGAAGGTTTTTTTTGGATTTCACAGGGTAGAGTGATTCCAGTAATATTTATGAGGAGAGTAAGTAGCAACAATAAACCAAGCTGCTTCAATGTCTACTAACTCTACGCGAGTGAAGCTCGATAAGACATAAAACGTTTAAAACGTGATGTTCCGCTAAATACACACGAAAGTTCAAAAATTATCAAACAAATTCATTAATATCCTCACGAAAGTAGAAATTCTCAATCTCATCACTTTTTCTACAACCATGATAAACGCAATGGGAATATTACTGCAGCAGGTATCTACATAATACAACATTAATGTGTCGGTGAGAATCCGCTTCTATCACGATGGCTTCAATATGTCAAGGTAAATAAGTAGTCTACGAAACGGATATGAAATCGAACAACATAAAGTGTGCCTAATCAATTCAAATCGCGTTTGAGAGAATGGGATGGTACCGACGTCTATCTGATCAGAAGGTAAACCTTTTCGATGAACTTCGTGTGAGACGATTTTGTAATTTGCGCGAGCCAAACGCTGTCGGGGAGTGATGTGTTTTGTGAAATTGTATCGTGACGACGGTTCGTGACGCGAACCTTCACAGATGGCCGGGGACGTATCACTGACCCGGGGTCGACGACAATAGCTTTACTTTCGT
The DNA here is from genome assembly GCA_944567765.1 of Carterocephalus palaemon. Taxonomy (NCBI): domain Eukaryota; kingdom Metazoa; phylum Arthropoda; class Insecta; order Lepidoptera; family Hesperiidae; genus Carterocephalus; species Carterocephalus palaemon. The sequence goes on along the minus strand of OX155643.1, from coordinate 1,518,089 downwards.
TTCGCTGCAACAGGGTCAGCTCAGTTCTCTTCATTACACTGGGTGGACAGGATATATCACACCGTAAGAACAAACAACACTATCTAGCGAAAGCATCCGACTATGAAATGAGATTTAGGTACCTACGATCACATCCGCAAAAGGAAATCGCTCGCTTTGCGAAGACGGGCTTGACTTGACATGCATCTGATATCTTTGAGGCATGGCGGAGTCGTGTCAAAAATGATCCTCAGTATGGTAGACAAGACTGTATCGGCTTCATATCGACAGAACTTATCTGATTGATGACTATGAACACTTGAGTTGGCTTAAGGCAAGTCCCTAATAAGAGAAACGCCGCACGGGATTGTAGAAAAATGCAAAAGATCACCGGTGATAATGGTGTCTCATTCGAGAGAGTCTTTCGTTCGAATCCCAGAGACACGCACAAGTGACGTAAGTTATATCAGCTATCATCATATATCAATAATATTATTCATGATAGTACAGGCAGTTATGTGCTCACTGTGCAGATTACTTAAGTGGAAAGTATAAAAAAGTATTAGTCTGTGGTGATTTTAATCTTAAGTCATCTACTTTAAGTGTGAGCGCGAGCTTTGAGTGTCTCCTGGCGTCCTGTGAACTACAGCAGGTAAACGGAATATCTAATATGTCAGGTGATACTTTGGATCTTGTTCTAACCTCTAAGATGTTGGGTAAAGTTGAATTACAAAGGGCTGTCGAAGTGTTAACTCTCCCTGATGCATATCATCCTCCATTGGAATTAATAATAAGTAGAAGTAGTATTCAAGAAAGTGAACAGTTTTCGCCAGTTAGTTCTAGTACTGATTGGAATTTTTACAAAGCTGATTTCACGACCCTCTACGCAAAATTTGGGCAAGTGAACTGGGACTCGCTGTTTGTCATTAATGACGTTAATCTGGTAGTATCAGAATTTTATAATATTATTTATAGTTGTATAGATAACTGTGTTCCAAAAAAACTGCGTGCCGTAGTACCATCTCGGTTTCATTACCCTGTGTGGTACTCACCTACAACAAGACGCAACATAAGAATAAAGTACATGTACCATCGCCTATACAAGAAAACCAAGCAGGTAAAATATAGGTGTAGGTTTTCACGATGCAGGGCACTTGTCAAGTTGAACATTAAAGCTGATTTCCTCGTCTATAAGTCGCAAATGAAACGAAATATAATTAGAGATCCTTCTTCGTTTTGGGGCTATGTAGCATCGAAACGAGGCAGAAAGAAGAGCGATAAAGTGTTACTTGCTGATGGTAATCCAGTCCCTATAGAACAGCGTGCGCAACTATTTGCTGACTATTTTAAGTCAGTATATAGCAGCACACCACCTAAACTCAGCTTGAAGGACTCGTTGGAGTGTCCAATGAAAGATTTAGGTGCACTAGTGGATATCCAATCTGTAACTCCAGAAGATTTAGACCGTGCGTTAAAGAATATGAAGCCAAAACGGTCTGCGGGGCCGGATGGTATACCACCGTACATCATCAAGGACTGCCGTTCTGTGTTTTCAGGGCCTTTATTATATATTTTTAATATGTGTATTAAAAATTGTACCTATCCCGAAATGTGGAAGGTTTCGCGCGTTGTTCCGGTTCCGAAGGGCGGTTCTGGGTCGACTGTAAGTGACTATAGGCCAATAGCTGTATTGTCAGTATTTGGTAAGTTATTTGAAACTGTACTGTACCAACTGATCAAAGACCAAGTTGAATGCAGCCTAGATGATTCTCAGCATGGGTTCAGAGCGGGTCGATCTACTACCACCAATCTGCTATCCTTTTGGTCATATACCACAGGGGCAGTAGATGATGGTTGTCAGGTCGACGCTGCATATTTTGACTTTCGTAAAGCCTTTGATGTCGTTGATAATGACGTACTTCTCCAGAAGTTTGCAGCTGCCGGATTCTCTCCAACATTATTGAAGTTTTTCTCCTGCTACCTCCACAATAGGAGGCAGTATGTGCAGTATACAGGAATTAATTCTAAACAATATAATACATATTCGGGTGTAAGTCAGGGCTCTAATCTAGGACCTCTTGCATTTCTTATATTTATAAATGACTTGCCAAGTGTTGTCAATTCAGCTAGGTGCCTGTTATTTGCAGACGACCTAAAACTTTTCTATCGGATCGAACAGCGTTCGGACTGCCAACTTTTACAGGACGATGTTAACCGCGTTCTTAGGTGGAGTAAGAAAAACAAAATTTCGTTCAATGAGGGCAAGTGCTCTGTTATGACGTTTAGTTTAAGAAAAAACCCAATCCGATTCATGTATGAGATAGGTAATGTGAGTCTAGCGCGCTACACCTCAGTTAAGGACCTCGGAGTCCTGATGAGAGAAGATCTGAGTTTCAACGACCATATTATTGCAAAAGGCACTAAAGCATACAGGTCGTTAGGTTTTGTGTTGCGCCAGTCAAGAGACATCGAGAGTCTACCTGCTACAAAAATGTTGTACAACTGCTTTGTCAGGAGTATACTTGAGAGTAGCGCAGTTGTCTGGAGCCCACATGAAGCTAAATATAAGCTCATGTTGGAAAAGCTTCAAAAGAAATTCCTCAGGAACTTATACTACCGGGAGTATGGCTATGGTGTGGGCTATCCCAACATATACCCTAGTCAGTTCCTGTTAGGAATGCTAGGATATAACACCTTAGAGTTACGCCGCAACATAGCATTGTTAGACTATTTTGTGCAACTACTCCGAGGTAACATGTTTAACCCGTCAGTACTGGAGCTGATTGGACTGAATGCACCGTCCAATTATTTTAAAATTCGGCGCCGTGCTTTATTTGCTGTCCCAAGATGTAGGTTGATGCTGCTAAGGGAGTCCCCGTTGGTTAGGGCGTTAACTTTGCTCAATAAATTAGTGGCATGGAATCCTAGTATAGATATCTTCTGTACGCCTATAGCTGTATTTCGCAGTTCGGCAGGAGAATATTTAGAAAAAACATTGTAATAAACGTGTGTGTGACGACTCAGTGACGCGGTGGTCAGTGACCCTGACTGCAGTTTACGCTAACGCATTAGGCACAGTACCTGTAATGTTAGTGTTAAGTTTTTGTCAATAAATAAATAAATAAATAAATAAATTACAGAACAAATGAATTTAAAAAAAATTGTTTGTCTGTATAGTCGGTTTACGGTTCACGTGAAGGTTGTGTGCTGCCGCTGTGTCTATTCTACATATCCATTCCGTCAACGGGAAAGAAGAAGGACTTTGACTGACACTCTTACGGGTCTTGTTTAGGGTCCATCGCCTGATGTTTTCGGCTTGTTGCTGTCTTTTAAAAAAAGGAAAGGAATGTACGCCACTCCTCGCAGTCTTGCATGATACCTAATCATGCAAATCCTGAATCAGCAAACGCGTGGATCTGACGTTTATTTATGCTTAAATGATTTATTTTACCACATCTGCCATCCGTTACACAGCGCCGCGCACCGGTGATATACGACTGTTGACCATAAACGTTCGTAATAAAATTATTTATATGTTATCATTAATTTCTAAGCGATGCTATTAATTACAACAGTTTGTTCATAAGTTCATTTAAAATCAGAAAATATGTTCGTCTTACCTTACTTTTATCAAATTTCAGTTGTTTCCTCTTCGAAAAATAATCTTTCATCTTTAGAAACTGAGTGCTTAGTGCTGTTCACAGATTTTATGACTAATATCAATGCACTCGACAACCACACTACAATCAACTTTGTATAACTAACTAAGTAATCTGCTTTGAAACACATCATTCAAGATTGAAACAGTGAGTACCATGTTACCACGCTTCACCTAACCGCAGTGTATTAAGTTACATTTTTGGTTCGACTCAAAATTGAACCCCTGAAGCGTAGGTAATTAATAATTAGATTAACTGGAGCAAGGCATATTGAAAAAATAGTAAACCTAATTATTTAAGTATTATTCTATAAAGCATTAATTAGAGGCTGCTTTATATTTGTAGGTGTCCACGTAACATTTCGACAGTTAATACAAATAGATTAAAACATGTTAAGTATATCGTAAGTTATCTACATTAGTTCAGATAAGATTGTTACTTAATTAATTATATAATTAATATAGGTATATTAATTAGAAAATATATTTTTAATTACTTCGTTAGTTAGATTAATAATTATCTCATGGATACATACTCGTACTTTCATATACAAATAGAGTGTGCATACAAGACAGCCATACTTAAAGTTTCAAGTGGTTTATTTTGGCTTCAGTAAAGTATGTTAGCGGAAGAGAAATTAATTGGTTTAGCGTATCTGTTCCAAAGTTTGCCGATAAGGAAATCTGGGCTGATTGAATAAACGAAGCAATTAAAAACCAAACATTTTTGACACGTCCACAATTAATAGTTTATTGAGTCACGAACGTTCTGGCAAGGTACAAAATACTTTTATTAAGTACTTATTAAAAACTTATTTCGTCGGAAAAATTTTCGACCAACCATTTTTCGTTCACTAAGTTGTACACGTATGTAGCAGACCGGTTATATTATATATACCGAATATATTATTACTATTATATATTAAACACAATCACTAATGTTTTCTAACAATTGTTTATAACATTTAGCATGCAATCGCCCTAGCTGGAAATTAAATTCCCATGCCTAAGATCACGATCAACGAATCACAGAGTTACGTTACGAGTAGGCACTTATTACCTAAATTGGTTTTAAACTATAACTAGATAATGGCGATATAGGTCATATCGCCATTATCTATACTAATATTATAAAGCGGTAGAGATATTTTGTTTTTTATGATTTTTTTTTGTGTTTTTTTTGTTTCTTTAAACGCGCTAATCTCTAGAAGTACCAGTCCGATTTAAACAATTCTTTTTGTTTAAACCTGTTGCTAACTCTCAATGAAAATGTAGTCTTCTCAATACACTTCTGTATGCATATTCCATCATTGTCTGTCCACGTTCTATTAATATCATCAGACAGCGTGCATGTGTTAGCGAGAGCCACTTGTGATGATTTAGGATTAGAAATGAATGAGAACTGGAGCGATATGGCCGTCACCATTGTTGAACAACTTCGTTACATTTTCTTTCAGCGCGACATGAACATCCTACTTTATATCGACTTTTATTTTCTAATAATATCTAATCTATACTAATATTCTAAAGAGGAAACATTTAATTTTGTTTGTAATGTTTTCACACAAAAGCTACTGGACCGATTTCAAAAATTCTTTCACCATTAGAAAGCAGCATCTTAACTGAGTGACATAGGATATTTAATATTACTAGGTGTAAACGAAACTATTGTTATGTCTAATACCACGCAAGCGGAGCTGCTAGCATCCTCTATGTAAAACACATTTAGTAATTGTATTTTAAAGTTTTTTCGTCTTAACATTCTTTTAAGGACGTTATCACTGCGCGATGAAACGTGGTTTCGATACAACGTAAGTACAGACTATTAACTAGAAGCATTCATAAACCAATGGCTCGCGTCGCTCGTATGTGATCGACCGAGTTAAGCAACGATAGGCCCGGTCGATTTGTGGATGGGTGACCGCTGACCGCTTTTGGTGAAATTTTATGCCTTCGAAGCACGGAAGACGTGCTTCGAAGGACACATTAAGCTGTCGCGGGCAATAGTAAATACTGTCAACATAAAAAACCGGTCATGTTGCGAGTCGGACTCGTGCACGAAGGGTTCCGTACGTATTGTATGGAAGCCGCTTTAAATGTTTTTTTTTAATGTTTTCTAGTATTTGTTGTAGGTAATAGCCGTAACAGAAAAACATCATCTATAAAAATTTAAACTGTCTAACTATAACGGTTCATGAGATGCAGTCTGGTGACAGACGGACAGCGGAGCCTTAGTAATAGGGTTCCGTTTTACGTCAGCTTTGGGTACGGAACCCTAAAAATGAATAAGTTGATGAAAGCTGACCTTGGCAATTAACTCATCGCGAGTGTCACAATTCCCAGGCTGCGGAGAATTCTCTAACCACCGCTTATGTTCATTACTTCCTCTGCTCCACACTCATTACGGAAGCGCTTTGAACTCTGAGGCTTCTCTCATTGTAGAAGAACAGCTGTTTTCCTTTTTTAGGGAGATGATCGAGAAATTGGTGATGGAGAATTGAGCAACATGATATTCGATAACCCGTCATCATCTTCGATCAACAATACCAACGGGTTACGCGCAACCACAGAGTACATAATAGTACAAGGTACAACATCAAAGCTAAATGCTGTCCGCGTGAATATACCCGTTGGCGCAATCGGTAGTGACACTGCCTGTTACGCCAGGGGTCGTGGGTTCGAATCCCACTCAGGACAAACATTCGTGTGATGAACACTTCTGTATTTGGATGTTAATATTATCTATTTAAGTGTGTATTTAAAAATATATATGTATGTATATCAGTCTCTAACACCCATAGCTGTTATTTACTGAGAGGTTTTTTTTGCGCCGACCCGATGTCTATTGCTATTGTTGATCGAAATTTTTAATAGAACCAAAGTTTATTTGTGTCCAAATTACGTCACTGTTACCTAAACAGGAAAAGTATGCTGTCTGTATGTCTCTAGGCTGTTTGTTAAGGGCATAACAAAGACCCCTAATCTGCTACCGCAAGAATATAGTTAACATAAATTTATGTTAAAAACAAAGAACTTAATGGATTGGTCGCTTTCAATAGCAAAGACGGTGAACACCTGTTTACTAGAGGCTATATACAAGGCCGCGCTGCTTGATTTTCTGCTTACTGAGCAGTGAAACGGTACGAGACGAGACCTAAATAAAGCAACAATGCGGTGCGTAACAAAGGAATGACAGGTCTCGCATAGAATGGCCCATCTTGTCAGTTCTCATCGTAATGACTAGGAAACGCGATTGCAAGGAACGCTCGCTCTAACTACGGCAATTTCGCAATAAGTTTTTCTCACTGAATATGTCGCACGCGTAAGTGATTGACGCACATTGCAAAAACGGAGAAAATAAAAGAAAATTATTTTTTTCCATTATTTTCTCTGCATCGAAACTAGAGAGAACTCTTTGGTAATTATTTCCAACGCACCTTGATTAATAACAAACTCTCAGTGTGTTTACAATAAAAGTGATTTGACTCTCTCTAATAAGGAAAGTGTGTTAGTTTACTAACCTTACCATTAGGTACGCTAGAGCCAACTTATGCTTCCAATCATTAATCATAGTAACCAAATAAAATAATTGAAAAAGAGAAACTGATGACAATCTGCGTATCGGGTCGTCTTTCAGAGTAACAGCTAGGAAAAGGAGCATCAAAATTGTTTTCATCTAAAACGCAATTAAGAGAAAGCATCCGACTTTAAAGATAGCAATTTAATATGAAAGATAGAGAAACAGATACAATTGTTAACAGTTAATTGTGTGCGTATGTGAGCAGCAAAGAGAGGCTCGGGTCAATGATTCAGAGAGCTAACGGGCTCCGGATGTCCACCGCTTAAACCCGTTCGAGTATGTTACTGCCACAAAACGTAAACATCCAGATCGGCACCAACTTGCAAATTACTGCTGACTAATGACTCCAAATATCCTAGCCATTATTATGTTTACAATTAATTAAATGTCTCACTATAGGGCACAGTTCTCCTCTCTAAAATCCACTAAATGAAAAATGCACCATGCTGCCAATTGCAAACATGATTTGCCTTCGAGAATATTATGAAGTATTTTAGCTTCACAAAATATAGCAGCATCAACATCAAAGTAACATATTAATGGAATTAAATCGAAAATTGTAACAGAAATTTGCTGACGCTTTAACAAAATTCATAGTTACCGATACCATGCTTGAATTCAAATGGTATTAAACAGTGCGTTATGTGTACTAGAATGTTTGTAATTAGCTTTCTTTTCAATTGCGAATCTCATAATGCGTTCACTTTCATGCATATCGATTACAACCTCCACGTCATTTTGATAAACCAACGCGATAATTTTAGCTCGTCAACCACTTCTCTGTCAAACCCTATTAGTCTTACCTCGAACATGTTTCTTCCTATGTCTGTCTGTTACATAGGGTTGAATATCCGTTGTAGTTTTATCGCGGAAGCAGAAATTGTGGTTTTGTTGTTAGCAGTTGTCACACGTGTCTGCTTATGTCCGTCCTGTCACAACACTGTCTGGCTGTCGTGACAATCGTTGACTAGTGAAAATCTACAAGAACGTGTTTTCTCAATTTGCATCCACAAGATTTGAATACTCACAGCGGTAGCAGGAAAAGCTAAAGGGGAAAGCGATCTATAAAATCACTGGCATTCGATCTCTGCAACAACTGGAGGAAGCAAGAGAGTATATTATGTATTGTTATTCATGATGTTATAATGTAAAGCGGTGACAGCCCAGTGGCTCTCGAACTCGCTTCCTACTCGAGCGGTTCGGGTTCAAACCCAAGCGGCACGCACCAATGACTTTTCTAAGTTATGTGCGATTTAAGAAATCAAATGTCACTTGCTGTAACGGTGCAGGGCACGTCGCCGCGTCGTGAAGAAACCTGCATGCCTGAGAGTTCTTCATAATATTCTCGAAGGCATGTGAAGTCTGCCGATCCGCACTTGTCCAGCGTGGTGCATTAAGGACTTTACCCTCCCATTCTGTGAGGAGACCCGTGCCCAACAGTGGGACAAAGAAACGGTTTTGGTGGATTCATGATGTAATACGATAGCTAACACCCCTAGAATGTCACAAATGAGCATTGCAGGCATTTACAACGAAGTCTTAAATAAGAAAAGTCTTATTTAAATGTATTTTTTTCTCATTAACTATTTACTATATCGCAGATATTTATTTATTTACATTTTTGTAGTCTTAGTAGGTACCTAGCGGTCTACAAAAAGTAGGTAGGTATACATATAATGTGTGTGTGTGTTTAGTGTAGTGACATTTTTAGTTAGTATAGTTATATTTTGATATTCTGACCTGACCCCGAGCTAAGGCTAATATTTTCAAAAACGTGAAGGCAACATTGAAAGCAAATCAAACATTATTACGTGAATACAAAATTAAGAAATTGAAAAGCCCAGTCTGCAGTTTGCAGTGATCGTGATTAATTTAATCCTTATCTTAAATTCGTCTAAGTTCATTTACTTTTTTATTCTATGCTTATCTCGTCTGCGATCGGACTCATTACGAAATGAAGCGTCTATTGCGGACTTATGAAACTGCACGGTAAAATTTAATTTAATCTTTCACTGTAAATTAAATGCATACATTTTACGAATTACGTGCTTCAATCTTTCTCTTGAAAAATTCTACAAATGTACCTGATTCAGATTTAATTTTGCCATTGTATGGTATTTTATTTGTACACGCATAATGAACTGTTGCGAAGAACACGACAAGAAAATCAGTAGGTAATCGGCACTTCAAATAACCCGATTTCTTAATGCAAATTAAGTAATCAAGAAGAACAAATAAGTGAAGACATATATGCTCACCGAAAACATCTTTGAAAGTAGTCTTTACAATTAAGAAGAATACAATTCTCCATTACAACCATACTAAGATTACTCCACCAAATTAAGAACGCCTGATAAAAAATTCATTGACACCCACGTTTAGTAATGAGATGTTCGCACAATGAGCCTACTTCATTAACAGGCTATGACACCGCCATTGTGAATGAAAATTACTCCAAAATTTTTACAGAAGCACTAATGAATGGTTTACTCTGCTTTATAGGGGGTTGTGTCGAAATTTTCGCACAATTAACAGATTCCCCGCATCTTAATAAAGGTGCAAGTGAGTTCTGTTCAATTACGGTGACTTTCTCGAGATTGTTTTATAGCTGTGCTTAAGTAAAAGTCAGGGTCATGTATGATGGTGTCGTGACGGTTCTCTATACTTACCGCTCTCGGCTAAATGCCGTGCCTGCAGAAGTCAGGTTAATGTGCATGAGTCTTAAAACTATGTGTGGGATTCACGTGTAGCTTTGAGAGAGGGCTATAAAACCATTTGAACATCTATGTGATTGTACCAATCGATTTTGTTCCTATGGATTCATTTATTTTATTAATATGATGTTCATGTGTTCATATTAGGCAAGAGTTAGGCTAACTATGAAAAGCCCAATGACTCGCGTCGCATGTTGCATGCCCTTAAATTTTTATTTTTTCTGTCTTTAGTTTTTGTTGTTATAGCCGCAACAGAAATAGATCATCTGTGAAAATTTCAACTGTCTAACTATCACGGTATACAGCCTGGGGACTGACGGACAGACGGACAGACGGACAGCGGAACATTAGTAATAGGGTCGTTCGTCAATTTACCATTTGGGTATGGAACCCTAAAAATCCTATCCTAAAATGTTGACCCATTTAAATTGTTCAAGGAACGAAATTTAGTAGTAGCAGTTTTGTGCTTTTTACACTTATCTCGCATCTGTCGACGTGAAAGTTCCAATCGTCAACTCAAACAGCAGCCGCGACAAACAATGCATAGTCGATTAAAGAAAGTTTCACTAGTTAACTCACATTGGGTAACAATCTGGTCATATCGGCTATGTAATTTCATTCATACAAGATCAAATGAACTGTTTAATTTAACCTACGTCTGGCCTCTTATCGGGCCGCTTTCAATCACCGATCACAGTAACACGTCTAAACTAGACAAAGGCATCGGCTAATTTGCTTGTCAGTACAAAATAATCAACTTCGATCTAACGCCGGGCTATGCTCCCGCGCAGCCGAATATCAACCGTATTGCAGCTTTGGCTCGAACTTCCGATGCTTAGAATGGTGCTACGGGAATTTCAACTGTAGCAAGTACAACATATGATTGTTTTTGAAGAATTTGTACATGCTTCCTTTCGGAAGACTGTCAAATGCGCAAGTGAGGATTGTTGGTTGGAGAATACTTTCGCTGCTAGTGGCGTGCAATACTCGTTGAAGACTAACGATAATTGGGAAAGAAATTCACACGCTATAAGTTCTATGTCCATACATTTTTTATTTCCTGTCCGCAAATTAATATGTATCTACAAACTGGAAAAGTTAATGCCGATTATCAATTAATCGATATCACGGTAGTACAAATCTCGAGATAAATGATCTCGTGATTAATAAGCGTGCAAAATTTAGCGGTGTATAAATCATATTTATTGAAAATTTCGAATGCAAATTAAATTTATGGCCATTTCTCTGAATAAATTTAAGCTATTAGGATGCTTAAATAAAAAAAAGATAATCGTGCTAATAAATAATCGATTAAACGGAAATATAAAGCAATTCCGAATGATTACTTTGACGTTCACTTCATACGAATACAGCACTTGGAATACGTTAAAGCTTTTTCTATAAATTGACGCTAACTAATTCGCCGCGCCAGTAGACGTGATATAAAGTCAAATAAATCTAAAGATATTTTCCAAAAACTTTGACCAGTTTGAGAAGTTCTAATTTATTGTCTAATGACTATACATGCAGACTGAGATCAAAGCTTGTGCGCTTGTGACCAGAAGTCACGAAGAGATACTATCTTTGGTATAATAAAACAGGCGCGTTCTGCGGCCATCTTTAAACAAGATTACTTTTGCAACCGCCACAGTAATCAAAATTTCAATTATGTTCTTTATGGAATGGAATTAATCTGTAGGTTAACAATAAGTTTGTCGAGTGCGCTGATTTTGATCGACCGGTCGGAAATCGGAATGACGACAGGTGATGAACAGATGTTTAATAAAAATGCTGCGGCATGCAGTAGCACAATTTCTAACTTTCATTTGGCCTAGTAAATGTCTTTATTAAATATTTAATTGCAGTTTCTATAGACATTGAAGTGTTTGTAGCGTTAATCTTATTTTATTAGTAATTGTAATCACTCGTAATTGCTTGCAAAGTTTTCTTCCCTATTATATGGCCCTCGAGTTACCTCTCGGAATGACGAGAATTTCTCATAAAATCCACCACGCTGTCAGTATTTTGGTGGTAGTACTTCGCGCGTCTTTGTAGTCCACAAAATATCCAGTTTTACTTCTATTGTTATTGACATGCCTATTTCCCCACGTTGTAGTCCTACTTAACTTGAGAACTATCGTTGGAAAGTGGCTATCAAACAATAAACTTAGTAAAGGTTTCGTTTCAAGACGAGTTCACGCTTAGCATTGCAAAGCAAAGCGAGTTCTGCATAACACGTGTTAGGGTACACTGGTGTGCCATCAATCGCGAGATTGTAAACGTCGATTTGCATGAAGCAAATTTATTTCCATCGCATTAAATATCAATGGCATTTACAATCGTATGAGAAAATCGTAAGCACATCGATCATTATTTCGAAGAAGTGTAACTTACACTTCTATAAATATACAATATTTCGAAGAAGTGTAAGTTATAAATAAATAAATAAATAAATAAATATCTTGGACATTTTCACACACGGCCATCTGACCCCAAAGTAGGCGCGAGCCTGTGTTATGGGTGTCAGAGACTGATATACATACATAGATATTTTTAAATACATACTTAAATAGATAATATTGACATCCAGACACAGAACAAATACAAGTGTTCGTCACACGAATATTTGTCCTGAGTGGGATTCGAACCCACGACCTTTGGCGCAACAGACAGGGTCACTACCGATTGCGCCAATGGCCCTGTATAAATACACAAATCATAAAATTGCTGTTTGTATGTTGTACTAATAGAAATGTAAACTGAATGGCGCCGTTCAGTTTACATTTGTATTAAGTAACATGCGTGTCTCTAATAATTAACGCTTGTATTACCTAAGTGGCTATATAGCTCTTCTCTACAGCACTAAGTTCTTACGAAATAGAGACTGTTGAGATGCACTGTAGTCTGTACTACTTGTAGTTATTAGTTAGATAAGGTTGCCACAGATGTTAATGACTTAGATTATCGTATATACAGATTCTAAGTTACCAATACTCTGCATCAACGACAGGTCACAATCAAAACTTGACATGTCAAAACTACTGTCAACTACTAATAGCAGACTGATACAAGATTTGAAGCTATGTTAGATTACGTTTGAGATAAACGTAGAAATATATATAAAAAAAATGTTTTTAATCAAAATTAGTTTTAACCGGATAAATATTTTGTAGATTAGTTTTGCCCAGATAAGAATTTGACTGTAACAGACACTGACTAATAAAAACGTTGTGCCCACCAGTTTTCTTCAGTCGGATCTTGATAGTTTGGTCTGCTGTTCTCAAGAAAAATAACTCATAGAAAAAGGTGATGGACAAGCTTCTGATAAGTAAACCAATTAAGTCAGTTAGTGAACACGAGTGATGCTGGAACTTAAACTTAAAGGCAACCTTAAAGGTATTTTACTAACAAATCCATCTATCATAATAGCAGTCCCACAAATCCATCTCTTGTAGCACACATATTAATTTTTAGCTTAAATATGCAACCTTGCGCATCATACTTTGCATAATACATGTAAACTCATCGCATCATTCGAGAGATCGCCTGTCGGTGCCCAGCAAATATATTACCGTTTTCCATAATACCTAGGAAGAGAAGAGATCAGGAACGTTATTCAGTACTATATCACTTATTTGACGTATCCACAAAGATTAATATCTTTACTTGTCGAACCGTTCATCATCTGGAATTTGAGATATCGAAGGTTTATTTCGATACATTTTGCGACTTCTACGCCAGTGAGGATGAATTTAAAGGCTTGGGTTATAACAAGCAGTTTGTCTGAAGGTGTGTTGAAGATATCAGATGCTTTACGTGATCGCCAATTTAGCTACAACCCATAGACGTCCCACTGTTGGGCATGGCTCCCAAAGAGAGCTGCGGGAGGTGTAGAGCATACTCTATCATACTGCTCAAATCCAAACGTTCTCAAACCACCCGAAGTTCTTTGAGAAGACTTAACGATTTGATTTTACTATTGAAAAACAACCAAGACCGACGGCTTAACGTGCCCTCCGAAGCACGGTAGCGCCCATGAATTGTGCCACTAACGGTTACACATCCACAAACCGACCGCGCCCGTCGTTGCTTAACTTTATTGATAACATGGATTCGATGCGAGCTTTATATTATATTGGTTATTTATTATTATTGCTGATAGCAGATAGTTAAAAACTGAAACAGGGAGTTCTTAAATGTAGTAGAATTTTGTTGACATTGATTGAATTTATTAATTACGTAAAGATTGACATGTTTTGTAATTGACCTATCATTGACATATAAATTTAAACATTGACTTTTCATTTATTATATGTCGACATATTGACATTGTGACATTTTTATTGACTTTTTTTTGACACAAACCGAATTGGTTATTATAATTTATAGTTAATTTGTGCTCATGTTTTAGGAGTTTTTAAAATTATATTTAACGTTTGGCTGCACAAACGAATTGTGGAAGGCTTATGTTGAGCTTTGAAATAAGGCTTAGGTTCAACTAAATTCAATTTTTTTTTCAAATTCAAACGTTTTACTAGAGACCCATGTAGCGCTGGTTTTCAGACAGCCCCTATTCAAAAATTCAAAAAAATTCAAATTTCAAATAATTTATTTCGCTATGAGGTGATTACACACGCTTAACGAAAGTCTAGGTAACTACAAACTACTTAATGCTATTCTAAACTGATTAATATAAAGCAAAGGATGAGCTATTTATCCTTGAATGAATAGCTAATCCTACACAGGTGCCTAACCTGCCTTATGGCTAATTTACAATAATTACCTACCACAAAGCTAAGCTCTAAGTCACGATCGACTATCTACCTGGTCATCAGCTTAAGGAAGAACTTACAATATTCTTATCCTATGCCCTAGTGTAGGCCGAGAGAGAAAAAAGCCGGAGGAAAAAACTCTCGGTACTCTTTTAAAATTCAAATTAATTTTTACAGAAAAATGTACAGTATGACCATGATATGATTAGGACAGACACGAGACAGCCAATCGTGTATGCCAAGAATCACCCCATATGCCACCTGCTTACAATATTTAGTATAATTAATACAAAAGCATAGTGATAGCCTGTCAGAGTTTAATTCAGTCCCATGCCTTCTTATCATCCAAATACTCCTGAATATTATAATAAGCTTTTTGACATAATGTTTGTTTGATGGTTTTTTTAAACCTGTGTAAAGGCAGAGACTGAACCGCAGCTGGGACTTTATTGAATATTAGAATAGACATTCCTATGAAGGAACGACTTTTCTTACTAAGCCGGCATTTAGGAAACGCTAGTTTGTGGCCGTTCCTTAGTGTTACATTGCGTAAGGCATTTAGGTCACTACGACTTACAAACTGATGCCTATTTTTACGAATATACATAAGATTCTCATAGATGTACTGCGATGCAAGGGTTAGGATGTTTATTTTCTTAAATTTTTCTCTAAGGGAGTCTCTACTTTTCATTTTGTATATATAACGGATAGCCCTTTTCTGCAAAATAAAAATAATATTAGCATCCGCTGCATTACCCCAGAGTAAAATGCCATAGGACATTATACTGTGAAAGTAACTGAAATAGACCAATCTAGCGGTATCGACATCCGCTAAACAGCGTATCCTTTTAACCGCGTAAGCTGCAGAACTTAGTCTATCCGCCAGTCGACAGATATGGGGTCCCCACTGCAACTTCGAATCAATGGTGATTCCAAGGAAAACAGTCGAGCTAACTAAGTTCAGTTTATCACCATTTAGTTCTGGTTGCTTATCTACTTGTTTCACATTAGGTGCTGAAAATTTTATGCAATTGGTTTTATTACTATTCAAGTGTAGGTTATTAACGCTAAACCAATGCACCACTTCAGAGAGAGCATTGTTCACATCGTCATAGTTAGTTTGTTGCCTATTTAATTTGAAAATTAATGAGGTGTCATCCGCAAACAATACAATCTCGTTATTATTCTCTACCATATATGGTAGATCGTTAATATATATTAAAAACAGGAATGGACCCAGAATCGATCCCCCATCTGTACTAAAGACCCAGACGATCTTGTACCGTTTACTTCGACTTTCTGAGTTCTTTCGCTGAGATAAGAAATCAGAAGTTTCAGTGCGGTATTTTTAATGCCATAGTGATTGAGTTTCCTGATTAAGGTTTCATGCTGTACACAATCAAATGCCTTGGATAAATCACAGAATATGCCCAGTGCATCTAGTGAATCCTCCCAAGCATTGATAATATCAGTAAATGCGTATGAGCCGTGTTGTGATAACCGTAAAATAAGAAAAAGTGGTTTATATCGTTGAATTGCAAAAACTAGCTTGAAAACGAGTTAATTCAAGTGCGTATCAATAAGTTGGTGACAAAAACTCCATAATTCGCGAAGTGTGTTGTTCGTAAAAACCAAATAACTTATAAAATGTTTGGTGAATAACAGATAAAAAGATACGGACAGTGACAGTGCAGTATAATGCGGAGTGAATCATTGGTCACTACGCCCGCCAATCAACGATTGCTTGACCGCTGATCGGACTAGTCGGTACTAAATTTATGCCACTCATTTGTAGCGCTCAAGTGGCAAATTTGGCAGAGATCCTAGTTGATGTAATTAAACGCCGCATCGATCGGTTCGAGCCCAACCTATAAAAAAAAAATTTTTCTTTTTTTTTACATCACCACTGGCTTAATAAACAATATCAAGAACTATTTCTATTTTTTCAATTTTTTTTTTGATATATAAAAAAAAAACTATTCGCAAAAATTTTTTTCTTTGAAGGAGTAAATAAATACATTAACAATGAGTCAAAAGTGTGCTGGTTGCAAAGTACTACTACCTAAAAAGGAATACTTACAATGTGCCACATGTAAGGCTAAATACGATCTGGAGTGCGCTAATGTAAGCTGCAAGACCTTTAATTTGATGGAGCGAAAGGACCAATGGAGTTGTCCAGAATGCGTAAGCAAAAATCCAAAAAAAGGAAACGTTAACACACCTGTACGAAACTCCCAAACAATAACGGAAGGCTTGCACAAGGACACAAATATAAATGACGGCCAGAACATAACGCTTCGAGTTAAAAGCTCGCAACCACCTTCGGAGACTGGAAAAAACAGTCCTGTGACGCACTCAGACTCTAGAAACCCTCATAGTGACATAGTGCATGAACTAAAACTGTTCATGACAGATTTAATCCACAACCAAATGGGTAGTATCAGAGAGGCTTTGGACAATTTATCCCACACAATCAAGGCCCAAAACACGCGCATAGAGCAGCTAGAAAATCGAGTCTCTACTTTGGAGAACCAGGCAAAGGAAGCGCAAAAGTCGGACACATCCGCTCTGGAAAGCGTTGTCTCCCAACTACAAGCCAATATGGCGGAGCGTGATCAGGAACTTCTGTGTAATGACCTAGAAATCGCTGGCTGCACAGAGTCATCAAATGAGAACTGCATCCACCTTACTCTTAGTATCGCCCGGAAAATAGGTGTGGACTTAGACATAAAAGATGTCGTGAGCGCTGAAAGGGCTGGCCCCAGACGAGTAGCAGAGACAGGCGCCCCGCCGAGCGCCCGCCCACTCGCCGTGCGTCTGGCCCGCCGCGCCCTACGAGACGCTATTCTTCAAGCAGCGCGCACGCGGCGCGACCTTAACACTGAAGGTCTAAGTTTACAGGGTCCCATAAGGCCATTATATATCAATGAACGCCTTACTAAACACAAACGCTCTATATTTCACAAAGCGCGTGTATTGGGCCGCGAGAGGATGTTTAAATATATATGGACACGTGGCGGAAAAATCTTCGCGAGGCAAGACGACGGATCACCGCGACACCGTCTACGCAATGAAAATGACCTATCTAGGGTTTTTGGAAATCCTATCGTTTGAACTCTCTCTGTTAATCTGTAACAACTCGAATTTCATATGTTTGTTTATAATTATCATATATTTTTTCGATATTTACACCACTCTTGTAGCACAATCAAGTACACTAAACACTTACACACATTATACACAGTTACACACAAATGGATACAAACATATCAATCATAATAAAATATTACACATAGCATCGTATGGTAATGGCTGAAACAAAGAAGCATTGTTTGAAATTAGGGTTATTAAATGCTAGATCATTAAAAACGGGAACAGATGAACTATACGTCACTGTCACCAAACACAGACCAGATATCCTAGCAATCAATGAAACTTGGCTAAAAAGGGGAGAAGAAGTGCTTGTACCGGCAATACCCAACTATAAATTTATACACAGAGCTAGAGAAGGTAAAAGAGGCGGAGGAGTTGGGTTCTATATTAGAAAAGGAATAAGCACTAAAGTAGCCCATCACCCACCATCCATGCTCGAACAGATGTGGCTTGTAATTCAATTGCCGGGGACAACACTGGCACTAGGCACTGCGTATAGACCTGAATACATAAGTATAACGGAAACGCTCGACGCCCTAAGCGACTCAATCACCGGTTTAAATCAATGCGATCGAACTTGCATCTTGGGTGACTTTAATATAGACATGTCTTGTATAGACTCTCCTAAAACAAAAGATTTATTAGACTTTTTTCACCACCACAACCTAAAGCAAATGGTTGAAGAACCAACTAGAATCACAGATAACACACAAACAGTATTAGATCTAGTTATTTGCGATAGTTTCTTAAAATGTAAAAATATTGATGTAATTCATAACCGCTGCCTAAGTGACCATGCACTCGTTCTTGTTGAATTTAATGTAAAGAGGCCTAAATTTATTAAACAAGCAAAAATACATCGGAACTTACACAATATAAACTTAGACATATTCACAGACGATCTTTTTCATATTCCATGGCATACGATACTAGAGTTAGATAACATTGAAGAAATGGTAGAAAAATTTAATAACTATGTAACTTCTCTCTTTGATATCCACGCTCCAATCCATAAAATAGTTCTTAGAGACAAACCCAAACCGTGGATCACTAGCATGGTTAAATTTATGATGTCTCTACGTGATGAGGCCCTAAACAAAGCACTGCTCGATAATAAAGAATGTTCAAAGGCTTATTACCGAGACCTAAAAAACTTTGTAAATGGTACCATTGACCGTGAGCGAACGGCATATTATAACCATTTCATTAATAAAAATATTAATAATCCTTCGATTCTATGGAAAAACTTAAAAACTATTATAAAACCTGACTATATACAAAAACCTACAATTCCTGACTATTTGAACGATCCCGATAAAATTAATGACCATTTTCTGAATTTACCAGCCTCTGACGCGACGACTTTGTCTAACAATACCTCTATTGCTAATGATATTTTACATGGACACTTATTTGAATTTACACGAACTACTGATAGCGAAGTTTTTAAAATTATTAATAACATCAAAACCAAAACAGCAGGACACGATGACATTAATATAGATATGATTAGGTTAACGCTGGATGCAACGCTACCAATTATTACGAATATAGTTAACAAATCACTTGAAACCAAAACCTTTCCCTCCTGTTGGAAAACTGCTCTAATAAAGCCTATAGCGAAGAAACAATCGATAACACAACTGAATGATTTACGCCCTATATCCTTATTGCCAGTACTGTCAAAAGTTCTAGAGAAAGTTGTATTGAATCAAACACTGCGTTACCTCGATAGTAAGCACGTCATACCCAAATTCCAATCTGGCTTTCGCAAGGGTCATAGTACCGAAACCGCTCTCCTTCGTGTAACAGACGAACTTACTGAAGCGTCAGATATGGGGATGAGCAGTATTATGGTTCTACTCGATTACTCGCGAGCATTTGACTGCCTGCATCCGGAACTACTTTTGTCCAAATTAGAACGTTATGGATTTTCAAAAAATACGTGTCAATGGTTTCGAGCCTACCTAACAAATAGATATCAGATGGTAGTAACAGAAAATGTTGATGGTTCCAAAAAATTCTCATCTCTCAGGTCAGTTCCACGAGGGGTACCACAAGGTTCACTACTTAGCCCGATCCTTTTCACATTATTTACAGCAGATTTGCCTCAACGAATAAAATACTGCAAATATCAGCTTTATGCAGACGATACACAGGTTTTTTATTCGTTTGACAGCAAGGATACGCACGATGCCGTAACTAAAATCAATGATGACCTAAACAGCATTTATAACTGGTCCCAAGCGAACTCATTAGTTCTCAACCCAAATAAATCCTCAGCTATTATACTAGGAACCAAAAATCAAATAAATCGTGTCTTACTGGACCCAAATTTAAAAATAATAATTAACAATGAAGAAGTACAACAAACAACTTCTGCCCGAAACCTAGGACTTATCCTGGATGGCGAACAAAAGTTTAAAGAGCATGTCAATAATAAAATCCACACAGCGTTTTTAAAACTGAAAACGTTATACAGGATAAGGCCATACATTAAAGAAGAGTTACGTTTGCGTCTATGCGAATCTTTGGTTCTATCACATTTCAGTTACTGCAGTACTATCTTTGGGCCAAGAATAACTGCTACATCTGAAAGAGCAATACAAAGGGTACAGAATGCATGTATTCGGTTTTGTTATAATGTCCCCAGTAGAGAATACATCACCCCATATCTAAATAAAAAAGGTTTACTTAATATGAGCGCAAAAAGAGAACTCCATTATGCCTGCACGGTGCATAGAATAATTTGGAACAAGAATCCGGAGTACCTTTTTGAAAAACTCCACTGGGTTAAAGATCATTCTTTTAGAACTCGTCGCACGGACATACAAACGTTACTCAAAACGCCGAGACACAGAACTGCGAGATTTAGGTGCTGTTTCAAATTTTCTGCAGCAAGAATATGGAACGACCTGCCGCCCCCGTTAAGAACCAAACAAAGCACAGATTCATTTAAAGCTCAATATAAATCGGCGCTATTAAAAAAACAGCTTGCTGCAGAGAATTTGAAACACGCACACTGGAAATGTCTAAACCTAAAAAAATTCTTTTCATGCACCTAAAAACTAACCCTCCCCTAATAATTAGTTCGGACTTCCATACATACCACCCACACACACACACACACACACACACACACACACACACACACACACACACACACACACACACACACACAAGCACACACACACACACACACACACATACAACGCGCACGCACGCAAGCAGACATTCAACCTAATGCAAGAGTGAAGTTGTTGTCCTTTTTTTTTGTTCTGTTCTGTATAAAATTTTAATTTTAATTTAAATTTTAGTTCTATATTTATTAAATCAGCTGGCATGGGGGAACTACGGACACATACCCGCCTTCCACCTCAGGGTATAGGGGCTGCCTGAAAACCAGCGCTACACGGGTCCCTACCCCCGCAGTAGCAACAGCTGAGACAGCTCCTATTGTCATTTTGTTTTTAAATTTTTTTGGTTTCTTGTATTTCTGTATTCCACTATGTCAAACCTATACTTAATGACAATAAATTTTATTTATTATTATTATTATTATTAAAATAGTTCAACTCCCGCATCAGTTGTTGAACGGCCTTTTGTAAAGCCAAACTGTTTGTTATGCAGGAGTTTATTACTTGTAAAGTAGCTAAGAAGTTGCTGAAGAATTACTTTCTCAAATATCTTACTACAAGCCGGTAAAATTGAAATCGGCCTGTAGTTGGTTGGATCTGTACTATTTCCGGACTTGAACAAAGGTATCACTTTGCTTTGCTTCATTAGGTCAGGAAACTCTCCACTTATAATACAGTTGTTAAATATTAAAGCTAGGTGGGGTGCTATTACATCTATAATTGTACTTATAAGTTTAACCGATATACCCCATAGATCTGTGGTGTTCTTAATTTCTAATGATTTAAATATTTTTATAATTTCATTGGCGTCTGTGGGTCGGAAAGAGAAATTACCTTTGCATGCATTTACATTTTTCTTAAGCAACGATTCAGCGACGTCGGGAGAAGACCCCAGCGATTTATACCTATAACTACTCACTAGGCACTTAAAGCAAACAATTATTAATTACCTACTACTATTGTACGTAGCGCTAAGCTATGCTACAACTAATAGGCACTAATAGGCTGTAGGGCACGGGCCTCTCTTCAAAACCAAGAAGGCCTGCAGCGTGCTCCACTGTGGCTCCAAGTTGCTCCAATTTGCTCCAGTGCGGAGATTAATGGCCATTCAGAAAGTCGGAAGTTTTTAGGTTGACCTAAGGCTTTTGACATGGCTTAATGACTGATGAATCAAGAGCTATTTGATACGTACGTTTGCATCGTATAAAATTCGATCTCTACACTTGTTCCATTTTCCAAATTTGACAAGAAAAAACTATGAATCCCATGTATGGATGGGAGAAAGGCATGTTTGTTTTGCTTACCATCTTGAGACTTGATCGAGCTGTGCTTGGCAATGAGCTTGTTTGTTGTGTGGCTCAAGTCATAAGAGGTGCGGGGGAGTGAGGATTAATTTTGTACAATATGGTTCAATTGATACAGTTTACATAATATACCCTTATTGTATTACTTCCCACGTATGAAGCGATATGTGTGTAGATAATCCATACCAATATTAAAAATGCCAAAGTAAATCTGTCTGTATGTCTCGCTTTCACGCCAAAACTACTGAACCGATTTAAATGAAACTTGGTACACAGATAGTCTAAGGCTTGAGAAAGGACATAGGCTACTTTTTATTTGGAAAAAGTTTTGTAAAGGGTTGTAAAGGGGGATGAAAGTTTGTATGAAAGTATTGTCATTTTCAGAACTAAGTAGAAGCATACAATTTTTATTTTAAGCTGTCGGTTAGATATAAATAAATATGGTATTCAAAGTTTGTAAAAATATTACCCTTAAGGGTGTAAAATAAACATAGGGTATTTAAAAGTTTGTAAAAATATTACCCTTAAGGGTGTAAAATAAACATAGGGTATTTAAAAGTTTGTAAAAATATTACCCGGGTGTAAAATAAACATAGGGTATACCTAATACATTTACGGATTCATTACACATTTGTGGAGCTAAAGTTAACGCGTTGAGAAGAATCTGTTATTATGTCTAATTCCACGCGAACTTAGCTGCGTGCGTCCACTAGTAGTATTATTATTGTTGTCACTATTTGAATCAGTAAATCGCTCGTATCTTGGACACAGCACACAACCGGTGTGGGCGACCTGAGACGTCACATTGGCATTATGATATGCAAATAAAAACCAAAGTAATAGCACATTAGAGCGAGCTTTCTATTGTTATTAATGACTACACTTAAACAGTAATGTATCTTCATTAGTCGTACGTTACAACTCTTCGAACCAAACACTTACACTCATTCGCAAAGTGCCTTGAGTTCTGAGTGCGGAATGGGAATTCCTACCATTGTTATGCATAAATGCACTATGATCCTATTTAAATTCCAGCAGGTCCTAAGACTAAGTTAGTTTACAATTTTTTTTAATCGTTAGTAAGTCTTAGCCTATGTTAGTAATTACAAATACAAAATAGAAAAACATAACTAAAGACTAAACTTAACTAATAACTAACGCCTATTTGGGTGTATGTGCACACCATTCCAGATCCTCTAGAAAGGACTATCAATATGTTCTTTAAGGGTCTCAGCTATGTAACTTATATCTTAACTTATCTTACTTCAAGAAGATTGTGAAACGCTTCCTTCAAGGCAGGCAACGCACCTGTGTCGCACGTGTCCATAGACGTCGGTGACCACTTACCACCAGGTGGTCCGTATGTCTATGTCTGTCAATATTATTAAAAAAAAACTTTTGAAAATATGTAGGAACTTACTCGTACGTGTATTTGCGTGTAGCAGGATAGAAATGAAATTATTTCCGGAAAGATTGCTTACTCATGTTTTTCTATCATGAACACATGAGTAACTGATATATTGGTAGAAAAATTTAAATTATTATAAGAAAGGCTTTGGGCTCTATAACCGCCACAAAGGTTCCAATCCAAACAGATTATATACATATTTAATTCAAAGATTTAATTCGACCATTCAACGAACGTTATTCAATAGAGATTTATCTAACAATTTGACCTTAACAGAAACATGAGACTTGCTCTTGACACATCTTGCAATTCCGCAAACAGGTTTCGTATCCGTTAGAGTTCGATGCATTAAATATATTCCAATCTAATGTCGAACTGGAATATAACGACCGCCCACATTCCACAATTAGCACATAATCTGACGTTTAAGCATAACAAATCAAAGCGCCAGTGTAAATTGCACTCAATATTTGGCATTAAACAAATTGCGCTATTTTCAATTAATACCTACTGAATTGTAAATTCCCCCGCGAACAGTTAACGTTCTAAATTCTAATCTCATATTTGAACATTCCGCAGAATTCAACAATGAGGTGGTCTATAGCTTAATGGCTCGCGTCGATTCAATTTGATCGACAGAGTTAAGCAACGACGGGCGCGGTCGGTTTGGTGATGGGTGCAGATATGGATGCCCAGTAGTGGGACGTCTATGATTTGCAGCTTACCTTTTTAGCTTTAGGTAAATGAATGGCTCAAAAAATGGAAGTAACTTAAATTATTTGTACGAAAAGTATTTAATAGTTTCAAGATTTTTCATCTCCATCGCAAGCGCACACTATTACTATTAGCTTACGCACGAGAGAGTTAATAAGAACATTAGTTGGTCAGTTCGTTATTGGCAGTAGGTACTGGAGACTGTTAGTGATAGTTAGCACTCTTAGTTGGTGTTAGTAATAGTCCAGTTAGTAAATGTTAGTAAGAGTCTGATTCAGTAACATATGTGTTGCTACCCTTGAGGACTATGATGGTCGTTTTTAAATAAGTGTAACCGGAAACCACACCTTTCGAACCGAACCACTATTGTTTTAAAAACAATTACTAATCGGTAGAAATGGTACTAGGTACCGTGGCGGGCGGTACTAAAGGCTCTACCACCTAACAATCTGTACTGTAACTAACATTAGGAATCAAGGTAAATTCTCGTACGTGTTACATATTAACAGCTAATCTCTTTGTTATAACGCTTGTGTAAGATCACACTGCATTACATAAGTGGGCTGAGGTTCGCACGAGCTGTCGTCAGTAGATCGCACTGGTATTTGACACGAGACCTTTTCACTCGTTTATCCTAAATGTCATATTAACACTATACTTACAGCCGCAATTAATAACCTATCTTCTTTTTACGCCAGGGGTCGCGGGTTTGAATCCCACTCAGGATAAACATTCTTGTGACGAACACTTGTGTTTGTTCTGTGTCTATGTTAATATTATCTATATAAGTATGTATTTAAAAATATATATGTATGTATATCAGTCTCTGACACTCATATTACAGGCTCGCGCCTAGTTTGGGGTCAGGTGGCTGTGTGTAAGATTTTTTTTATTTTATTTATTTATCTTTATTGAACCACATACAAAAGTACAAGGTACAAATGACGAGCTTAATGCATAAAGCATTCTCTACCAGCCAACCATTGGGCTAACCAGATAGTCACGAACAGCGGTTTTAATTTTAATATTTTAAGCACAAATAAAAAGAGATTGATTAAATATTAACATACATACAAAATCATACACAATAATACATATATAGTACATACAAACATACTAACATATATACATATATACCTTAATATATATATAAATGTCCATGATATTTATTTATTTTAATTTATTTATGATTATTTTCTTAAATGACATAAAAAAATACCTGAAGATTGATTTGTTGCACCTATACCCATGTCGATCTCGCGGACCGATTGGCACGAAGTAGCTCTACTCGTGTTTCTCACATGACCGCGTTCAGCGTGCATGAGCGACAAATCTTGCAGCTACCAAAAAGACCTCGCAACGTTTCTAGAAAAATAAATATTTACGAAAAAGTGTTTCCGTCGGTCTCACAGACCAAGGCGCAGGTATAGGAAGGTTAAAAATCTAGCCAGCTAGCTATAAATTTTATTCTTCCGACATAGAGTAATGATAAATCTATGCTTCCGACCATTTAAAGGCCGGAACTGTTACAAGATTAAATTCGTAACGAATTCATAGTATGAAAAAAAAATTAATATATGTCTCCAAACAAAGTGGATCATCTTGTATGTATTTAATGCAAACAAGAATCGGATATAAGCCCATTAATTCAGTTATAACCACTGGAACATAATCAACAATTTCCCACGTTATGTCAAGAGTAAATCATAAGTCTGTCCCACCTTGCGCAATGACGATGCACAGACCGTTTCCTTGTAATTCATACATCTAAGCCGTGCCTACCTATTGCTACCAATAGGACGGATATAACTAACTACTCCTGTTTCCTACATACTAGTTATACTACATTGCTATAGGTAACAAGTCGGATTTCCATTTTGATAGCTTTGTTGGTTTATTTTAGCTTGTGGCGCTAACGGTATCCTTATGCACTGCACGGAACTGCAGAACTGTGATTAAATCTATGCAGTAAACAATGTTAAAGTTGATCTGCGCTTTTACTAATGTCTCGTTATGTTTCCAAATTTCATCAAACAACTTTTAACAAAACGTTTTTATTTTTAATTCGTTTCTAATCGCTTTTAATAAATAGCTAAAAAGAATTAATTGCCCTAGAAACTGTCTCCCAATCGAGGGTAATTGACCAAACTCTATGTAACGGTACGGCTATCTATTGTTTTCGTTTGCATCTCTTGTTTTCTCTACATGCTGTACCTACATACATCGAAATGACCACCCATCTAGCCTCGTGTTTAGGTGTGTCAGGAACGAGTTTCGCGAAACATTCAAAACGCCCAGCCTGTCAGCAGTATTGTGATCAATTTTCGATACGTCATGTGAAATCACTGTCTATCGGGAGAGAATTGATTATTTTTATCAATACACGCATCAGTTACAGAACAACAAATAATAATACATGGTGAGATGGTGGTGATACGCTGAACGAAAGGAGAAATCACCTTGTTTGTCTATTTGTGCATGTAGTGTCGTTGAGAGTCAAAAGGTCCGGCTAGCAAACATCTGAGATGTCTTGGTATTAAATAATAATACAAAATTGAATTTGTCATGATTCACAACACCTGTTCCATTGAATTATGCATTTCATTTCTATGAGTATTGAAGGTAGACTACTTTATTAAATCTGTTGACAGTATTAATAAGTTAATTAATTTAAAGCTTCTAAAACCGTCAAATAAAAATAGGAGCGCAAAAAAAAATTAAATATCTATTTATAGACTTGTTTTGTCTATACCCGTGTATATATAAATGGATTCGTAGATAAGCAAGCTTATATAGCCATAATGAAATCATTTTGAAGAGTTTGCTCAAAAGCCGGTAAAGATTAATTAGCATAGTGCAACGATAACTGTAAGAAAAGGTTTGTAATTCCTGATTCAAATCAAATCAAAAAATAATATTGTATTGCCACAAAAAAAAATTACATGCTTAAATTATAAAAAACAAAATACAGTAAATGGGCAATAGGAGGCGGAGCTCAGCTTTAGCTGACATAGGATTGATCATATGCAGCGCTGTTTTTCAGCCACCCCCTATCCCTGAGATGTTGGGTGGGAAGTAGAGTAGTCCCTACCTTTTCACACTTTCTCTATCGCATCGTAATTCAAAAATTCATTCATTCAAATTTAAATGCATGCTGATTCATCATAGTGAATTGATCTCGACGCAAGCCAAAACCAATCGCGCAAAACCCAGAAACTAATTGACATATAATCTAGACCTCTAATGGAATTCCTTTTGACACCACACACAATCTGTGCACGTGTCCTGTCACGACGAGCTCGGTAAGGCGCTTACAAAACACCCGTGGGACGGCTACTAGATCCTATCGGCATCGGTGGCGAAACAACATGAAATACGCGCCCATACCGTCAATCATATTGACGATTTCCATATTGGATTCAATGCTAACTCACTTCGAGGTACAGAATACATTTGAGAACTACTCTAAAGAATAGAGAATAGAGATTCGATGCACAACGTTGATAGGAATTGTCTTCGAATGCAACTCAAATAAATATTTAGAAGATGAGCAAAGAATAGAATTTTGATATACGGCCAATTCACTTTAAGGACCTTTTGATATTGAGGCGAAACAATATTTAAGCACATTAGATGAAGCATTGTTGAAATTCGCAATAGAAATAATATTTTTTCGATCTGTCCATAAAATTGAACTTGTTTGAAAACATATAACATGTGTAACATGCTTGCAATTAAAAAAATAACAAGGTAAACTAGCGAAAAGTTAAAAACTAAACAAAAAATTCACTTGTAAAATTACAAAATATTTATAACTAATATCGTCGCATACAACAATTTTGTATTTTACGAGTAGGTACTCACGATATAAATATCGGCAAAAGTTATCGTGAGTACACGTAAAATACAAAATTGCTAAATTACATATCTTTTCTGTTTGTGAGGCACCCAGAGACGAAAAAAATATTTTTAATTTATACAACCTAATACAACCAGATTGAAATAATTGAAAGCATTTTAAACGTCACTTGTTATGACAGCTTGTTTGACCTATCATTAGCAGGTATCTTGAATTCGTTAGCTATTTTACATTATTACGTGCAGGGTTACCACATTCATAATTGTGTAGATTAATTTAAGCCATATTGGGAAACATTTTGGAGTATTTCAGCTTTTGACACCCCGTGTCAAAATTAAATAGATTTTTTTAAACCAGCTCCGCTGGTTCTGTCACTACTCATGGCTTTATTATGAAACGTTTTGTAAGCTCTTATTTACAATTATCATTGCAAGTAAATAGTTATTGCTCATAATAAAATCCTGCTTTATGACGCAAATGTACCTCAACGAAATTAATGGTCATTGTACTAATTACTTGTAATACCTGTGGCTTTTCTGATAGCTCGGGAGGCGTTCCGATATATCTTACGTAGAAAGTTGACTTACATAGCCAGGCTTGTGGAACGGAAAAGTGATATAGGAGCCACAGGGTATTGCCAATCTATACTGGAATAACTTTTGGAATTGATAAGTAATAAATAAATCAATTGTGTGAATCTTAACAAGGCTTTCTTTCGTGGAAGCGTTACGAGAATTATAAACGGTCATTGAAAATATGACTATGTTTCAGTTAAATCATATTATTCATAATCGATCATTAGTCATATTATCGTATGTACCTATTTTGGATTATATACGAAAGTTCTAAATTAATAAATAATCGTAATTAAATTATGTTAGATTACATTTATTACAAATGAAACTAACACTAACAATAATATGTTCTTGGAAGCTTGTTGGCTATGGAGAATAATGGAAATACATAATACCATTTAAATTGTGTTTAAATTTAAACTAACTAAGGGCGGATTCGACCAAACATAGACTTACACGCGCGTAACTATACCCGGGATAATTTTAGTATAGCTGTCAATCATGTGTTAATTTTGCTTTGACATGACAGCTTCTTCTGACGTATGATAGAACATAAAAATCGCGTAGGCGATCATAATATGGCGCCTTATTCTAAGGATAAAATTTATGCTCGTTTGGTTGAATCCGCCCTTAGACACCAATATTAAGTCATTTATTTGTATAGCGTAAGAAGAAACAATCCTTACTTGTAAGTTAAAAGGCAAATGTCACTTGAAAGAAAGTATTTTATAATTAAACAGCTGTCGAAAATATTAAGCTCCTATTGGCAGCATTTAAAGATTTAAATTGAAAAAGCCTCTTAACCAGATCCGACGGACAAAGAATGTTGTTGTGCTCGATATGCAAAAACATGTGTACGAACACAAAAATAACTTTAAGGTGCCTAATTAAATCGTTTTAAGCTCGAGTTAAATTTCTCGAACTGAAAGGTCCCTTTGTGAAAGAAAGTAAAACTTTCGGTATGTTAATAACCTAAAATTTTACATGATTTTTTTTTTAAAGAATAATAAGAACAGGACACGTTAACGATGATTTAGTAGTATGCAATAAATAATGAACTGCCAATTTTGAAAGCGGAAAGAGCGCGCAAAAGTAACAGATTATATCTCAAAACAAAAGGTGACTGTACTATTTCCACTATCAGGTTTTAGCGTCTTTAAAATAAACGGTTTTTTTTTCTTTACTTTCATAGGCCGACCAATCTAAATTACTTTAGAAAAGTATTTATAGATCCAATCCGGGAACATAGTGCTTATCGGGCAAAAGAGAATGCACGGGCGTGTTGGCACCGAGCCATCGACGCTTGGATGAATTTTGGGAAAAGGATTTTTACTGTTAGTTCCGGTAAAACAACTTTTGGCTCGGGAATTTCAAACAAAAAGCAAATACAAAATATTCTGGAGACATCTGTTCCGTGCTTCACGTAACACTAACTTTTAATGGCGTAGAAAAAACACTATCCAATTTACTGTTTAATTCTAATGTTATAATGATGAAGAGAAAATTGTTGAAAAACAAATGAATTTAAGCAAGGAATCGTCTGCTACAAGCTGCAAGGATTAAAAACTTGAACCTATAATCAGTAAATGACATGAACAATCCCGGACAACAGCACTCGTTCTGCGTACAGTTAAATTAAAGAAACAAAATTACATATGCAATTTTATTGCAAATTTTCGGACCTTTTATGCTCCTTATTACCACTCTATATTTGTATCCGAATCTTAATGTTAACGGACTGATATGGTTTAATAATTATTGTCGACACGAATTCATGCTATATGTGAATTTTTCATTAATTTTAATCACACTGTTTATTGCACGTGCACATTGTGTTGGGCTTTTATGTTTCGCCCCTTACTTATCATACTAACTTTCTCTTTTCAAGGGTATATTAACATTTCCATTATGATATCTGGTCAAAGTAGTTTTTGGCGGTTACTTACGCGGAATGAATTTATCCTCACTAAAATATTCAACGGTTTTATTGTTTAGTGGACTTTTATCCGAAGGTTGAAGCAACCCACGCGTATTAAAAACTTTTAAAATTAATTTTATATTTTATTAACTTAATGCACAAGCAAGAAAATTACGTGAAAGGTGTATCAAATCATCGCAAGTATAGTTATAGTATTCATCGCTGATACTTTTCCCATGCTCTGTCAGCGACGTCGTAAAAATTAAAAAGTAAAGTATGAGTTATTTTGAAAGTTGTTCACACAATGCACTGGAGCGAACTCCACGACATTTCCGTTCACGGAGCACGCCATTTGTTAAAATCTGGACATTTGTCGTTGTCGTCTGAATTTTCTTAGGTCTGTTTGACGGGAACAATTTATTTGTTGTTCAAATACTTGGAAATGTTCTCAACGACGTTTGGAAGATAATTTATGGCACAAGTTCACAATACTCGCACGAGAATCATGTAGGAAATTCCCGTTGGTTACTCCTTTTTGAAAAGATTTAGTACTGAAGGAGTTTCTTCGATTCATTTTGCATTTTCAATTTGTTACTCGTAATATTTAATTATATCCGTTAGCTAGATAACACAAACGTAGCACCTCGTCACTCATTATTCACTTATCTAACCGACACACAATAGTATTAATTATTTAAATCAAAGCATGCTTCTTCAATCGATAAATCATATAAACAACGTTATATGTAGGTTATTAGTGACTGAATAGAAAAAAAGAAATAACTCACAGAATAAGTTTACTATAAAACCCTCCTTATAACTGTTTAGTTTTTTTTGCAAAATTATGTATTTTATCTTATTAGATAATACTAGGATGACCGAAATTGGGTTTTCCCTGTATGCAATTTAATCAACGCCGTACGTTTTTATGAATGTCGAAAGATGTTATCTGTAAAGAGTAAGGATATTTCAAAATTGAGATGACGAAAACGTATGGCCACAGTTAATTCATAATGTCATTCTTATTTAAATTACACGACGTGGATGATAACCGATGAAGCGGTGACAGCCCAGTGGCTATCGAACTCGCATCTCACTCGAGCGGTCCGGGTTCAAATCCAAGCTGCATGCAATAATGGCTAAGTTATGTGCGATTTAAGAGATTCAATGTCACTTGCTGCTACGGTGAAGGAAACATCGTGAGGAAACCTACATGCCTGCGACTTCTCCATAAAGTTATCGAAGGGATGTGAAGTCTGCCAATCCGCACTTGGTCAGTGGTGGACTAAGGCCTAACCCCTCCCATTACGACAGGAGACCCGTGCCCAACAGTGGGACAAAGTAAGGGTTGTGGTAGTGGTGGATGGTATACCTGAATGCAGAAAAACTGTATTCGCAATTGACGTTCCACTAAAGCTTTGATGGTATATATAGTCAGTTCCTTGATCCAATCACACAACTGACATAGTTTTTGTACAAATATATGAATACGCTGAATTAATCGTGGTAGTGCTGCATTCCTGAAGATAAAAAGAAGATATTTCAAATAAAGAAAACAATATCTATATATATAAAAGAAAGTTGTGTTAGTTACACCATTTATAACTCAAGAATGGCCGAACCGATTTGGCTGAAAATTTGTCGGGAGGTACCTTAGAACCGGGGGACTGCTATAGGATACTTTTTACACCGTTCCGTTTTATTTTATTTTTTAGTGACAGTTGATACTTTGACAATTTGGAATTTTTGTTCGACCAGTTGATGTGTTTGTTTTACAGAGTAGGTACATTTTAAATGTTTGTTTCGAGTTTCTAATAACTTATTGTGTCGATATTATCATTAACAATACCATGCCGCGACCAAGACAATCAATTATTTTCCGACAAAGCCGTAATCCACCTAGGATTCGAAACATTGCGAATCAAAGGGCACGTGAAGAGCGCCGCGTTAGTATGGCGACTTCGTGCTTCTCAATCACAAGAGCAAAACGAGGCAGCCACTGAAACGGCTAGGTTGGCAATGCGAAATCGTGGATCAAAGCTCAGAGATCAAGAACTAGATAATTTTAGAAGAACAAGAAGAAATTTATCAAGTATTGATTTGAATCGAGCAGCGTTTCAATACGATTTCAGAACTGATTACTGTCCGCCACCTGAACCATTACATTCATTGTTTCTTGGCGAAACACCAGAATCACGACATTTTCTAGCAAACATTCGAAAATATAATAGTTGTTTCCAAATGACATGATTTGGGGCAGTCATTATGGAAGAACGAGGATTTAATCCGACATTAAAGGTATGTATTAATTTATTTAATTTTTGTACTTACAAAGAATAAAGTAGAACATTAACATACTATAATTATTACTATGTTATGTATGCAAATTATAAAAAAAATATTTATAAATCAGTAATACTGACTTTGCTTTTGATTTTGTAGATACAAGGACAGACAGATTTACCATTGAATCGGATCATTACAACCTCTCGAAGATGCACAAAATATTTTTTTACAATTATACTGCATGGGCAACATGATCGACGTCAAGAGATTCAGCAATGAAAAGAGCAATTAAACAAGATCTGCAGCAAATACTTCCTGAACTTCATGCGTTGGTCAGGTTGTTCAAGAGTGCTTTGGAGCGCATGACAAATGAGGACTATAAAGTGGTGATCAGAGCGGATAAACAACCATCTGGAAAACACGAACGCACATTTAACGCTCCAGATTAAGTCAAATTAATAATTTATTAAGATTAATTTAAGATCATCTGCATTATTTGATCTTGCGCATGAAAATAAAACGAGAAATGTCGTCTATCACAAGGTAATATATAAATAAATGGTCAATAAAGAATCATTAAAATAATTAATTTGTTTTATTTATATTATGCACTATGCTAATAAAAATAAAATCAAAAATATAATTAATTAATTTTCTGCGCGGAACAAAGTTCGCGGGGTTAGCTAGTTGTTTATAAAATACAAAATGCATCAGGCTGTTTACCTTGCATTGTTAAAAAAAATATTCGATAAATTAAATGCAACGTTCCAAATATAAATGTACGCCTCTTCCTGATTCCAGCGTCGAATAGCTTTTCATTTTTATGTGTATTCGTACATAATGGGTTAAGATGGAAATAAAGTCTTAATAGCGGCATCACATTAGCGTTTTGTTTGGCTTAAGTTGACTTCGGGAAGAAGTCATATTGTACCATTTATAGATGAAATGAATTCATTTGACTTTTTTTTACGATGCAATGTCTTACGATATAGTCTGATGCGAATCAATGTTTAATTTCAAACACCTAACTTAGTTTTGTACGTCACAGTTTGAAATGACGTAAAAACATTGAAGCTAGGTTAATTGATAAGAACAAAGTTGACAGCAGATTAAAAATTTGATAAGGTTAACTTATAATTACGTCCGACGTCTGATATTATTTTTTCTTTCTACACTGTGGTTCTTCTACGACACGACTGGTTCTAATAAACTGAATACAGTCTTAATTCATTTTGTATGTTGCTGCTGACAAATGCTACAAACGTTATTTTAATCTAGTCAGTTACGTCTATCTTATCCTGTAGCTAAATTCACCTATAAAAAATCCTTGTGTTCACGCACAACACGAGCATAGATAACATTGTACTACGTACGAGTATAAGTTGTGTAAGCAAGAATGAATCATAATAATCAAAAGCAATTCAATGTCACTAAAAAAATTAAATCGAAACATTATCCTTTCCAATAGAGATGTTGTAAAGATCCTTAACGGTAACAAAAACTATTAGTATCCGAAATTAAATTTAAAAGTCCCATTTTTTATTTAAAAATATGTAGGTAAAGATAAAATATAAGAACCTACATAATTACCTACTTCCGATATAACTTCATATCCGTAACAGAAACTTTTTTTTAAATTAAAAATTTATGTAGATATAATATTACGGCTAAGGAGCGCCGTGGTATTTACATAATTACCTACTGCCAAATTAAAGTCATATCGGTAACCGTAACTAAAACCGGTACAATACAATACCGGCTAACATCTAATGGAAAGAAATCCTTTCTACAGTATGCAGTTTGTAAGTAGTGTGCTAGAATTCTCCTTACTTTAAATTGGTCTGCAGCTGTTTTGATTGAGAAAAAAAAACATTTATCAAACAAAAAAAGCTCTATCCTTATCCGAAATTTAATATCCGTAACACCCTACATCCTACTTGCCAACACCAGCGGTTTGCTGTGAATGTCGGGCGTACGACAATGCGCCGCGTCCTTGCAAGGCCGCGCGAGTGGGCGCTGGTACGACTAGTACTGCTGTAAAGGCTTGTCCAAATGAACGCGTATCGCGCGTGTCGAAACGTAATGTATGAACACGTTGACGTAGTTAGTTAATTGAATTTTATTTTTAAACCATTTATGATTTTCTTATCGTTCGGACGAAATATCACATTTTGGTTACGATGAAAATTGTAGAGCATGAAGTGATTTTAGATTTAAAGACATTAATTCTCATAAAGACTTACATTAGTCACTTACATGAAAACACAAAAAAAATATTTTTTAGAGAATTTATGGCCAGGATTGGCGTACGTTACTTAGAATGACGGAAGTCTAATGTATTGCTTATTTAAGATTAGAAGCTGCACTTGATTGTTCTCATGATAAATGTGCATTCTTTAAAGTAATTTATTGGGGGTTGTGATAAACGTAACATGTACAAATACAAATACACTGTATTGTACACCATAAACATACGTTTATTATGATAACGGTAACCAGTGGCGGCTCGTGAATTTTTTTTGTGGGTGTTCACAAAAAAAAATAGAACTTTATTAGGTACTTACCATTATATAAAGAGAAAATCCATTCTCCGGTATTTTTGTCGGGCGAAAACATCTATTATGTACTTTTAATTCGAGGCGCATTTCGAGTGTCTTTTCACAGTTTTTAATAAAAGAAACACTATATTGTTCCATTTTATTACTAATCATGCACTTAAACTATTTTTAATACTTACTAATTACTATTACCTAATTAAAATTGCAAAGCGCGCGTATTCCGACGACGTTTGTTTGTTTACATTACATGCTACTACAACGACTTCATCTCCGCGGCGTTGCCGCCCCGCTATTACACTTGTCATTAGTTGTCATTGTCACACCGAAATTTGGCAATGGCATTGGCAACGCCGCGCGTGAGCGGCGCTCCAAATTCGAATAAGTTTTCATACGAAATCTTCTGTTTCACCCGTTGGACTATGTTGATATTTCTCTTTCGCACTCATTGAAATTAGTACTAGGAATTGTACTAAACTTTGTTTCATAGGAGCGCATCTGCGGGCGCTCCACTCGATACATCTTAGAACTAAATCTTGATAAGAAAATTTAAACTTTGTATGTAGGTAATTGTTTATAACTTTATACTATAGTAAACAACTGTCATGAGTTATTATTGATAATAGAATTAATGTACAGAGTTATAGAAAAATATACAATATGTTTGTAGTTTTTGTGGGATGATATACATTTATTTTGTGGGAGTGCACTGCACCAGTGCTCTTTAGGACGAGCCGCCTCTGACGGTAACGGCTGAACAAACTTTCATTTAGTTCTTCATTATGCCGCTACCCAATAGTGCGCTGTCCCATTCAATAGTGTTCAAGAGTAGCTATATACGACCAAATTCAGATTTCAATCGCACAATATTGTTTTGAAAAGTAGGCAAGAGTACAAAAGACAGAAAAAAGAATATGTTTAATGTGTCTATGGTTACAGGTCTGTTTATACTTCTATACCTACTATAAAGAGGAAAGATTTGTTTGTAATAATTATGTGTAATGTTTTCACACAAAAACTACAGGACCGATTTCAAAAATTCTTTCACTATTAGAAAGCTGTATCTTCACTGAGTGACAAAGACTATAACGTAACTCAGTGAAGATGCAGGATGCGATTACTATCTATGATAAACAGATACATGAAAACAAATTAACAGCTACATCAAAGGTACTAGCGCGTCCTTGCAAGGGCAGCGTGGGCGCATGAGGTGAGACGCATTGTGCGCGTAGGACCGGGGAGTGCCGTGGGAAACGGAGGTGCGAGAAACGTTACGTAATTACCAAATTACAACAAATCTTAGCAATAGGTACTTGAATTATAATAATACCTCGTATAAACATATTATAGTCCATAGCCCAATGGCTCGACGGGCACGGTCGGTTTGTGGATGGGTGACCGCTAGTGGCAACATTTCATGGACGCTACCGTGCTTCGGAGGGCACGTAAAGCCGCCGGTCCCGGTTGTTTTCAATGGTGGAAACAGTCGTTAAGCCTTGTCGAAGACCTTCGGGTGGCTTAAGAACATTCGACACTGGGTTGGCCACTAACCCCTCCACCAATACGCAGTGGAGCAGCGTGGTGGAGTATCCTCTAGACTAGACCTCCCGCAGCAGTGTCTGTCGGGGAGACCCGTGCCCAGCAGAGGGACGTCTATGGGTCGCAGCATATACATGTTAACATCAGATACGTTGTGGCGATCACGATGGTCAATTGATTTTCACTTTTTCGAGACTGTATTGCGCGGCCATTTTAATTTCATTCGAATTAATATGAACTAACCTTGTCGTAATGTTTGTTGCACATAATGCATTCCTATAAAAAAATTTCATTCATATTATTTATTCTAGAACTACATAATCCTGCAGATGATTACACCACTTCACTGTATCATCATAAACCGACAAACATACCAGAAAAAATCTGGTACAGGTCTGGTAAATAAAGGAACCTCTATACTTAGGTAACAATGGCATACTAATTATGATAAAATGGACATTAATTTTTAGGCAATTAATGCCAACAGGCATTAAGTCCGCCCATTGTAGATAATATCTTTTTTTTTTGTGTAAAATAGTATTTAAAAAAAATCGTATAAATAGTTTTCTGTCACGACCTATAAATCATTTCTCAAATAAAACTAAATACGAACTGCATGGTTATTTAGTCCAGACGGTTATCTGATATCCCAATAGCAGTTTCACAAATTATATCCCCTTCCTGTTTGTCTACGCATTTATTTCGCAGTCAAAATAGTTTTAACATTCTATCGCTCTATAAGCAATAAACCTATCATCGACATTATTTTGATTCTGTTGCATCAGATTCTGTGACTATTCGATGATGTTTAAATAATATATAAATTGACATTATAAGTAAATTGATCAAATGATAATTAACTAACTTCTGTAAATATTTGTATGCCACTCAGTGGCTAAGTACATAGGCTCGTTCATTACATTTTTTGTTACCATCCTATTACCTGTACTTAATGACAAATGTAAATAAATAAATAAATATTAAAGTTAAACATTTTAACCGTTACATTTCCAGTTACGACGGGTCTAACCCCCGTATTCACAAACGATACTATGAGGTCTCACAGTACTCGCGAGCGCATAGGGTCATTCAAACCAATTCATAAACAATACTTAGGTGAAATCCGCTACTGTGCGTCTGTCAAAAGGGACGCATAGCTAAGATAGCTTCTGAGCTACTTTTACGAACGCATAGCGTCGAATTGTTTTGTCATTTACGTCAAAATTGAAATATCAAAGAAGGGTGGTTGCACGTTGGATAAATTAGAGGCTATTATTTAAGCTTACTAAATTGTAAAGGAAAAAGGAGTTACTTATTACAAAATTCTACCTATTAAAAACAATGGATTACAGTTGTGAGGAAGAGTTTGACAAACCAATCAATTAAGGGAAATGAAAGGTAAGCGTCCACTTGTCGGTATCGTACGCATCGGACGCATCGCATGCAAGGGATCGTAGTATTATTTGTCTATAAACTCATATAAGTGCGTCCACCTGTCCGCATCGTACGCATCGCACAAATGGACCAATCACAGAGCTGAATTCAACGCTATGAGACCTCATAGCTAAGTAATGTTTGAGTGTTGTTTATGAATTGGATGGCTCGACATGAGGAGCGCATAGAGAATTAGCGTTCTTTGCATAGTGTTGTTCAGTTACTCAGCCAAGTAATGTTCATGAATACGGGGGTAAGTACAGAATAGTCACTCACCGAGTCCACAGATGAGGTAAGTCGGCGGCGGCTTGAGCACGGAGCGGGAGTAGGCCCCGCGGACGGTCTCGAGGGCCCGCGGCGCGCCGCCCACCAGCAGCACCCCGGGGGACACGTAGCCCGCGTACCGGAGCTCCGCCGTGGCCGCCGCCAGCGCGCCCGCCCACCAGCATTTCGCGTTCGCTGCCAGGAAACTCTGCGGAAGATATTGAAAAATATTTATCTGGCACAGAATAGGTAATAATTAATTTATAGCGGTGACAGCCCAGTGGCTATGGAACTCGCCTCTCGCTCGAGCGGTCCGGGTTCAAACCCCAGTGGCACGCACCAATGACTTTTCTAAGTTATGTGCGATTTAAGAAATTTAATGTCACTTGCTATAATGGTGAAGGACACATCGTGAGGAAACCTGCATGTCTGAAAGTTACTCTCAAAGGCGTGAAGTCTAAAAATCCGCAATTGGCCAGCGTGGTGGACTAAGGTCTAATCCCTCCCATTCTGAGAGGGAAGGTGCCCAGCAGTGGGACAAAGAAAGGGTTGCGATGATGATGAAATTTATACTTAAATAGATAATATTAACATCCAGACACAGAACAAACACAAGTGTTCGTCACA
Source organism: Carterocephalus palaemon (assembly GCA_944567765.1). Lineage (NCBI taxonomy): Eukaryota > Metazoa > Arthropoda > Insecta > Lepidoptera > Hesperiidae > Carterocephalus > Carterocephalus palaemon. The sequence goes on along the minus strand of OX155643.1, from coordinate 1,478,613 downwards.
CAAATGTTCGTTCTGAGTGGGATTCGAACTCCCCCTGGCGTAACAGACAGGGTCACTATCAATTGCGCCAACGACGGGCTCGTTCATTCATCATTGCGAATCCAATTCGAAGATTAAGTTCGGGGAGTAGAAGACGGCGCTTTGCGTACCTGTCTCAACCATAGATAGATGTTTTGCAAGCCTCTCTCTTACACTAAGACACGGAGTCACACGCATTGAGAAGTTTGTTCTGGTGAATTTCAATTTATTTCGATTCTAATAAAACTTTGCCTGCATTTGTATGCATTATGTCGTTGTATTCCAACCCAGAGCATTGTTTTTGTATTCATGACACATCTTAAATTCTTCGCCGATCAATAGTGCCAAAAAGGATACTGGTTTTGACTCTATATTTGGAATACACATAAATGTGAATCATGTATATTAATGAATCCGAGCAATCTAAATTACATGCATCTGATGGGAACCTACATTTAAGGTTTTGTGAGTTTGGCCTTAATGGATTCCAAATGCATTTGCGCTGCGTTACTGCGCTGTAAGATTGGGAGCGGCATCGCATCGCATTAGGGCTCTGATTTCGAATAATATAACATTCTATAGATGGTAGAGCATAATAAGGAACCAAATTGGTTTTATATTAATCCTATTTTGTTCCATATAGAGTTCTCCCGGGAACGGGACCTAAACATAACTGAAGAAAAGTGGGTGTACCTATTACCACGGACTACACACTATCTTACTCTATGATATTACAAACACACATTTACCAACCCCTTCGGGGTAATACCGGCGGGATGGTTTTTTTTATGTCAGGTCTGTTTAGAGAAGATTTGATATCTAAGCATAAAAAATTATACTGAATCATTATTAAAGTATAGGTACACTGAGTGATTTTTACAGTACCTATAGGTCTACAAAAATATCGTGGTACGTCGAAAGCTTTCAACAGCTCGCATTAGTCGTACGAAGACCCACGCACGCCCAGCAATTAGTCTCGTAATAATATCAACTTGTAATCTATCAACTTAGCAAATTATCTTGAACATAAATCTCTCGGTGAAAATCTCATTTACCTTATAAGACAAAATTATTACTTACGAAATTGTTTACGAACATTATGGAGATTTGAATTTTCCTTGGCGCGAATTACAAGGGAAAGCCGGTGGTCGGGTGTCGGCGCTGCCGGTATATTACAAGCAAAAACTTGTAATTAGAGCACGACAACCATTAAACACTATACCAATGTTTATAATAAAAGCCCATAACTACTCCTTAAGTTTATGCGTACAGTGTTAAGCGGTGACTTCAGAGGTTACCGGCCCCACTGAGTTTCGTGTTTTCTTTGCAAAATGTAAAATCTTTGTTAAAATAAATACTCCAGAAACCACGACGTTGAAAAGTTAGATGGAATTGATAATGTTAAGCCGCCTGAGTTCTGTTAATTATCCATATTGGTTGCTTTTTTCTTCTGTGATCGAAGATATAGGTAGATTCCTGATGCGACAACGCTGTAAAGGCCAATAGAAGCATGAGTTACCTTTTTAACAAAAACTAAAAGAAAAAGATGAATATCATCCCCGTCATGCCTTACCGTGTGAATCGAGCCTAGTGGGCGTTGAAACTTAAGTGGACTCTACACGCCTTGTAAATGAAAAACTTAAATGCTGTAATCTAAGTAAGCGATGGAGTTATACAATCAAGACGCTTGGAAATTGCCTTATTTAGTACATTCTTATGATTAACTTTTCTATATTTTTAAAATATCAAGTGAGGAAAGTTTCGTATGAGTGCAGTGCTACTTGCACTGTTGAAGTGCACTCTTGAAATCGTGACATGCAATTTGTATATGACATTTATGTTGGTGGTAGAATCTGTATCTACTATCGAACCACGCACGTAATAGTATGCTCAGCGTTAGTATATATAGTATCATTTTATTATTTCTGTTAAGTAAATTTTCCAGTCTTTAAATCGTCCTTTCATTATTAAGTTACAAATGGCTGTTCATAAAAAAAACTAGATCGTAAGCAAGTATGGTCTGTAATATTAAGTGTTTTTATCTGTGACAAAATTTATGGTTTGTCTATTCTAGTCTCTATGGATTTTCTCTCTCTCTGCCTTGACGTCAATATGAGTAGCTTGCTTGTGTGCCTTATCAAATTAAAAGCCTTAAAATTAAAAGTATTTTTGTTGGTTTCCCAAACATGGCCCTTAACTTGCCCGTTGGCGCAATTAGTGGGTTCGAATCCCACTCAGGACAAACTTCATCCAGTCAATTCGCTAGTTGGCCAGATTGACCAGAAATGTAAGCTTTATGGAAATCGTGGACATCAACATGTGACCTATAACGGCTTGTTTGTAGGGCTAATCAAAACATCCAAAATTACATTCACATTTATTTTACTAGAAGGATTATTTTAGCGAGATATTTTACTCTTCGATAAATTAAAAGTCATTTAACTTGATATGTTTGGTTTACCTCTACCTAGATAATGACTGTGGGAAATTTTATTATTGATCGAACTTACCTTCTTAATACATAAAACGTCCTGGTTTTTAAGTATGAAGAGTCTACCATGACATGCAGTACTGTAGTGCGTGAGAACTGTGCGCCGCTCTGTCATTACACACAGTCAACAATCAACTGACGCTACAAGCTCGTAATTTAAAAGCTATTGCGCATACGCAGCGTCCATAGCCCAATGTTCGCATCGATTCAATGTGATAGACAGAGTCAAGCAACGACGGGCGCGGTCGGTTTGTGGATGGGTGACCGCTAGTGTAAACTTTTCAATTGTAACGTGAAGTTTCTGATAAAATTGGTTTAAAGTAAGAAAATCAAGTAGGTAAATCATCTGTGTCTGACTTGGAACGAGACTCTTACTCATACTACTACAAGTACTATACTTACACCAGCTAACAGGACTAACTATCACTAACAGTCCCCAGTCCTTATACCCACTAACGAACTGACTAAATAATGTTCTAATTAACTCTCAACTAACTTGACTAACTGCATCCCAGTCCCTAATTGAGTCTTGTTCAAAGTCAGTCACAGTTGTCATGGGCGGCAGAGGCTGGGTGGTGCTGCAAGCTCGTTTGCTATCTTGTAGCCATAAAAAAAACAGAAGGGAAATGTTTGTACATGTGGGTATTCAGATAAAATAAGCCGCTTTGTATCAAGAAACGTTATTATCAGCGCGTTTTGAGCAAGCTATAACATTTTAAAGTAGGCGCACATTTAGATTTACGGTTGACAAAATAGCCTTGTTGAGGATAACAGCGTCGCGGTAGTAAAGACGATAATGCCATGCATTTTAACGTTTAATATGACAAAGCGTTGCGTTGTAAAATAAGGTTGGTAAAAGCTACGTATCGATATTTGAAGAGACTGTAGGTTGCAATGTTTTTTTTTCATACTTTGCTTACATAACGCGTTTTAATATAATTGTTACTTTTAGTTTAAATTAAGTTTACTACTAGTCCGAACGGGGTCAAAATGGGTCGCACTGAAAACCAGCGGTCGTCTGCTACAGCTACGGCCAACACTGAGTGCGGCCCCTTTTCATTAATTAGCCAATTCAATTTTAATTTTACCGTTTATTAATTGTGTTGTGTTAATTTGTATTGTCTACTTTTGAAATAAATGTGTTATTCTTCTTCTTCTAACGTTCTAGCTTAAAGATAATTAATTAATTAATTATCTGGATTCAAAAGGCACAGAACCGGGAGAAGTCAGAAGTGGCACCGCCGCGATTGAGGGAGGCCTATGTCCAGCATGACTATGAAAGGCTGATGGATGGATGGATGGAAGTTTGTGTGCAGTGCTCATAGCCGTATGGCTCACGTCGATCGTAGTTAAGCAACTTTGGGTTGCGGTAGGTATAGGATTCGCTAATGGCAAAATTTTATGGGCGCTTTCGTTTTTGAACGATACGTTAAGCCGTCGGTCCCGAAAGTTTTCAATTGTTACAAAATTTGTTAAATCTTTTCGTAATCCTTCGTACCGTGTGACTTGAAAATATTCGACACTTAGTTAACTGTGAACTACTAAAGAGCATTGATACTTGGCATAAACATATTATTATGTAAACAATTAAAATCCACTCGATTTTCATTTCCAAATTCAAATTATGCTTACTCGTAACTAATGTTCGTAACACTCGAGTAAACCACAGCTTGATGTCATGTAACGATCAGTGCCTCAAACGTAGGTGATGTCATTACCAACCACACAGGTTATCAAAGGTATAAAACATATTTTTAAAACGAAGGTGACTCGTTGAATTATTTTTTAACTTACATTTTACTTACAAGAAAAGCTGTCAGCGAGGAAACATCATTTTGGAATGTTTCCATTGGAGTTCTCCGAATTTATTTTTGCTGTACATTTTTGTAGCTGTACGTAAATATTAAATTAATTATTTAATTGACTAGGGGAAAAGGTAAATAAGGAACGACGGGTAGCGTTATACGAGTGACTGCCCAGTAGCTACCGTTCTCGCCTCTCACTCGAGCGGTCCGGCTTCAAATACAACAGGCAATAACTAATGACATTTCTAAGTAATGTGCGATTTGAGAAATTAAATGCATAAAATTAAATGAAAATAATACTTTGCCCGACCCGACTTTAGTTTAGCAGTCGCATTTACGAGCACTAGACCAAAGGCAGTCATATTATTATGTTTCATAATTCGATTTAGATTCAATTTTCTTATGAAATTTTTGTTGGTACATGAATAAAGGCTTAGTCAAAAACAGCTTATCATTATGTTGGATCAACCGCTGCACTGCAGTTGGTTAACAAACAACGTAATTTTGTAACAACGTCGGTTTAGCCAAAGGCCCTGACTTGACCTGTGAGCTTCATAAAATTTTACTGCAGTAGACGTTTCTCAAGACAGCGAAATGCAATAGTAGCCAATAACCTAACCTATAAATAAAAATCAACGTCTAATAGAAACATAAGAAATTTCCCCCTTATTCCGCCCGCGTCATTATTTTACGTGCTTCTACTATCCTGGGATGTTTCCAAATAATAAGTATAGATATCCATAAGATACACCAAAGATTACCACCAATCAAAATCTATTGAAATCGATTAAAAATCAAAAATTAAAAATCAATCAGATTTTCATCCATTTACACCTTGGAATTTTCCGGGATAAAAAGTAGCCTATATCACATACGCCTACATCTATGCAAAAATTACGTCAATCCATCATACCACCGAGGCGGAGAAGGACAAACAAACCAACACACTTTTCCCTTTATGTATTAGTAAGGATTGTATGATGTTAATAAACTCATAATTCTAGGGAGAGTGCAAACTCACACGGGAACGCTGTCAGACCGTGACCGTGTGTCTATTGGTATATTCGTGTGTGAGTCAATGGTAAAACGTTGCGATCTGCAGATGCTATCGTTAATTCCCACAGTTTCTTCCTAGACAACACGCTTAGTTATTACGGATACCTATTGCTAATTAGGTAGGATAATGCAAATTCTAAACTCTTAGCACACACATTTCAAGAGATGAGATGAGATTTGCGAGACATAAAATAACATTACTGTAGTGGTAATAAAAATTGGTTAGTTATATAACCCTCAGCAATCACCTAGAATAAATTTAATATATCATAATATATATACCATAATAATATTTATTTATATCTAATCAATAGCGTAAAATATTAATTTTATCCTTCTAGTTCTGAAAATGACAATACATTCATACAACATTACATCCCCCTTTTCAATCTTTACAATACTTTTTTCCAATTAAAAAGTAGCCTATGTCCTTTCTATCTGTGTACCAAATTTCATTTAAATCCGTACAGTAGTTTTGGCGTGAAAGCGAGACAGACAGACAGAGGTACTTTCGCATTTATAATATTAGTATGGAAGTACGGATATGGATAATTCTGTTTTCTTCTTCTTTCTTGTCTGCTTCTTCATCTTTGTATGTTAGATGAGATTTTACTAGACTGTGTCACTACTTTAGATTTAAAATATTTCTAATGTCACTGCCCTGACACGTGCAGGTTAAGAAGGGAAACAGTGTCGAATTCCTTCGATTTATTTTTAAAAAAGCATTGGAGTCGGAACAACCGAACCATGGGGAACTTTAATGGCACTTAACTAGATTTATGGTGTCCTATGGCGTCACAGGAAATCATCGGATATCAAAGAATTTTCACTTTTACTCCATAAAATTGCGGTTTTATATTTTGCAGCGACTAAAATGTGCATTAAAACATATTTTTAAAACTCGCAATCTACTGTTCGAAATCAATCTTATTAGGCTGCCAGTGTCGTGATTAGATAGCCAACTTTCTTATGACCATAAATTACCAGTCTACTAGGTATACTATACAACTTCTATAACTCAGATTAATACGACCGCAAACCAAAAGGGGTTCGTAACGAAATTGGGTCTGCGTCCACTCCGACGCCCAACAAATAAACTCAAATTGAAACCGCCATAGCAGGAGTAAATTTAATAAACAACCAATCATTGCTATCTTGCGTCACGTAGGTTTAACTTTTACTTGTTAACCTATGACAATATTGGGCCGCACAATCAAATACGAGTTGTATGACCCGTCTGATAATATTAACAACGTCCACCCTGATTGAGATTTATGAATGTGTTGTGCAAGCGCAATGCCCGCCACGGAGGCTTGTCGTAACTCCAATAGAGCGCTTTACATCTATAATGAAGCTAGGACCACACCAGCGGTGCGCTAGGCATGCATTGCATCAACATATTTGCGAATTTGTTGAATGCAAACTGCAAGAAATCTTATGCTTACAAATACATTTTCGTAAATACACACTACAGGCTGCACTGAAAATCAGTGTTGCAGTTTGAGCAACTGCAGCTATGCTGAGTGTAGACCTATTTGCTGAGTGGTCACTGCTACATAGAACTTTTTTCTTCTTTCTTTGTTAATCATACCATGTATATGATATAGTTTTCTGTGTTGCATGAACGATTTTGGCAAATTAATGATTGATTAATGATTGATTTCTTTCATTCTTTCTAAATAAACTGAAAATACGCATAAATTAAGGCCCGGTAAGGCAATGCTCAAGATAAAAGTAAACATTCAAGGTACATGTTCGTGTAAAAACTTTTTTGTACGGAAGCAATGATGGATTTTGTTTATTTCACACTTTTTTTATAAATTTTTAAAGATCATTGATTATTTTTGAACAATAGTTAACAAAACAAATGAGGTATGCATCTCTCAATCAATAGGTTCTAGATAGAATCTTTAAACAGCTGCAGTCAACCAAGGTAACAAATTGAATGCACCAGTAGTCAGATTCTCGAAGAAATCACGACTATCTCGCCAAAGCTATACTAGAAACGATTGTCGAACGCGGTGTAATTGAAATTGTTACTCCTTGCCTCTCCTTGTTTCCTGGTACAGGTTTTCACGATATCACCGATAATTTACTGAGCTTTTATTTAAATGACACTGTATAAACAGCTGCTACATAATACCTTGTTTTAATATCGACTTGTTCTGAAATTCTGATTGGACTTTTAATATTGTGAAAGTGAAGTGTAAATGTGAGAAATTACGCAAAATAATCATGTATATCACAGTAAAGATTATTTAAAAGTAATTTTGATTAAACGTTAAAAAATTTTTAGCCTACGATATTCAACGTAATTTTTAACCACACCTGGTCTCATTACATTAAACATTACATTAACATAATATTTTTTATGGGAATGCAATACTTAAGCAAAACTATATGCTTTAATTATTTTGCGTAATTGATTACTGAACATACACTTTTCCATCCTATATATTTTTCCATCCATCGTTTATAATAGAGGAAAGTAAGGAAATTTGGTAGAGTTCCCCAAACACGGAATCTAACCTGTATTGCAGTAGGACATAGGTACTACAAAATTCCATATTAGTGGTACTATTCCATATTTAGTTACTTTCCTGTATTATAAAGCCGCTTGAATCATTCTACTATCTGTATTAATCATTCTAGGTCAATTTGAGGGGTTTTCTTTTGAGTAAAAGCAAGTATGCCGGAATATTTAACACTTACGAAAGTATTAAGTAAACTAAAAAACTTAAGTTACTAAAGTACAAGACAAAAAATCTTGTAAGCTATTTTATAAATCAGGAGTATATAGTGTGTATATTTTCTTCGTTTCCCATAGTTAATTATTTCACTTGAGTGTTTATTCGATGTCCTTTCTAATTATTCCGACGTGGAGGCCAACGGCGAAGTACAAAGGGCTGCCGACGTGCGAAAATTCAAACAATACACACATAATTCTTGCTCAATTGTTTCTATTCAAACATTTGCACACAGTATTAATGTGCAGTAGTAAATAATTCGACTGCATTGGTAATGTGCATTAGATTTAATGTGTTTTGTGCGATGGGAGAATGCAATGCAGTTTAGTCACTATATACTAATATATTTACGTAGATATATTAAAAAAAATTGATTCTCTGAGTTATTATGTAGAGTTATTTTTTAGTGGTTTCTGCTGTTTTATTCTGAAAAGATAAGCGGTGACAGCCCAGTGGCTATCGAACTCGCCTCTCACTCGAGCGGTCCGGGTTCAAACCCCAGTGGCACGCATCAATGACTTTTCTAAGTTATGTGCGATTTAAGAAATTAAATGTCACTTGCTATAACGGTGAAGGACACATCGTGAGGAAACCTGCATGCCTGAGAGTTCACCATAACGTTCTCGAAGGTATGCGAAGTCTGCCAATCCGCACTTGGCCAACGTGGTGGACTAAGGCCTAATCCCTCCCATTCTGAGAGGAGACCCGAGCCCAACAGTGGGACAAAGAAAGGGTTGTGATGATGATGATGATGATTTATCCATATATATTTGTACACAGTGATTTGAATAATATGCAAAGGAGAATAGAATAAAAAAAAATTAAAAATATTATGAAAATGTGTAGAACGTGTATGTTTCGTCCGCTCACTAGATTGAATGAAAGAAAGAATGTTTTGATAATTATATCAGTGTTAAAATCGACACCAGCCATGTGAGTATTGAACAGGTTGAAGAATGGCGTATTTCTCAATTTTGCCCATTGTTCATTCGCAACATCTATCATAGTACCGGGCGAGTGAAATGCTGCGTGTCCTAGGCATAACAATAATATAGACTTACTCCACAATGAATGTGAAAGCGGCCGGTCAACGAGAATCAATCAATGGATGTGAATGGAGCCTTAGAAACCTGACGATGTGTTTTGACCATAACACATTATAAGCATTCCATACAGTTATTACGTCTAAGTGACCAGTACAAAGCGTAGCGTCCATAGCCCAATGGCTCGCATCGAATCAATGTGATCGAGATGTTAAGCAACGACGGGCGCGGTCGGTTTGTGGATGGGTGACCGCTAGTGGCAAAATTTCATGGACGTTACCGTGCTTCGGAGGGCACGTAAAGCCGTCGGTCTCGGTTGTTTTCAATGTTGGAAACAGTCGTTAAGCCTTGTCGAAGACCTTCGGGTGGCTTGAGAACATTCGACACTGGGTTGGCCACTAACCCCTCCACCAATCCGCATTGGAGCAGCGTGGTGGAGTATGCTCTAGACCTCCCGCAGCAGTGTCTGTGGGGGAGACCCCTGCCCAGCAGTGGGACGTCTATGGGTCGCAGCGAGCAGCGAGTGACACTCCACAATGAATGTGAAAGCGGCCGGTCAACGAGAATCAATCAGTGGATGTGAATGGAGCCTTAGAAACCTGACGATGTGTTTTGACCATAACACATTATAAGCATTCCATACAGTTATTACGTCTAAGTGACCAGTACAAAGGAAGTCAACCAGTTTTCACCGCGTAAATGGTCAGGTCAAGTGGGTTATTGGGTGTTTATGGGAGAAAATGAAAATCGATCGGCGTGTCAACGCCTGGCGATTGCTGAGGAGACGTGACGCGAGGTTTCCGCGAGTAAAAGTTGAAAATAAAAGTCAGTTTAAAACTAAGTAATCTTGTTGTGTAATAGTTGCCACCTAGGAGCCAACTATGCATTGCTCAAGGTGTAAGTAATAAGTAATCGCCCTAAGCTTTCTTGGAGGATAACAGTGACAGTATAAAGTATTGATGAAGATTGTATGTGTTACGAAATGTTTTCTTTTATGATTGAAGGGTCAGCGTCGTTTAAATATTTCAGAGTATCACTCAACAATCCGCGTATAGTGTAGATACTTACCCCTGCCTGTCAGGGGTCGTGGGTTCGAATCCCACGAATCGAGTCTGTATGCGCTGGATCTGGAGTAGTGGCTTCGCTTAAGACCTTTTATCAGCAGTGGACTTCTAAAGGCTGATGGATTGATAGAGGAATACCTATCAATTCGCTGCGACCCATAGACGTCTCACTGCTGGGCACGGGTTTTCCCCACAGACACTGCTGCGGGAGGTCTAGATCATACTCCACCACGCTGCGCCAGTGCGGATTGGTGGAGGGGATAGTGGCCAACCCAGTGTCGAATGTTCTCAAGCCACCCGAATGTCTTCAACAAGGCATAACAACTGTTTCCACCATTGAAAAGAACCGGGACCGACGGCTTTACGTGCCCTCCGAAGCACGGTAGCGTCCATGTAATTTTGCCACTAGCGGTCACCCATCCACAAACCGACCGTGTTGTTAACTCTTTCGATCACATTGAATCGACGCGAGCCATTGGGCTATGGACGCTACTACCTATCGATTACTTTACAATAATGCTGTTTTCGGGCCTTTTCAGCATCGGGTAGGGGGTCAACAGAAATTAGGCGGGTACAAATCGAAACATCACAATCTTAACCAGCAATCTTACTACGCTAGCTAACGGACAAGTCGACAAGCACCCACTCAAGTTTTCGCCGATCGACACAGAACCTAACAGGCAAATGAATCGGAAATCCAAGATAATGTTGTCCGATACCGATCGGCCGTGTTCTAATGCTAACGGTACAAACTAGTGTCAGGCAAAAGCCAATTGCCAATCAAAAACTGTTTAGCTGAGATCCGGTAGTGCGGCGCGGGGTCAGAGGTCAGGCCTGGCATCAATGTTACGTGCAGGTTCCATTGGTAACGAGTGAATGACAGAGGCAAATTAAAGAGAATGCTTTTATTTGTATGGCTTTTTTTATTATTTAATAATTACATTGTTATTATTAACATGTTAATCATTTGCACGTGTTTTATTGTGTAAAATTTTTTTTACCCAAACAAAAAATTTCGTACGCAAATTAATATTAATTTTAAAAAGTATGTAGAGTATAAAGAATGAGTTAAAATGAAAATTTTTGATTAAAATCCGAATCGTTTTAAGATTTTTAGGAGGCTTGATTAAAATGTAGTTATTCTTAATCAATTATTCTAAAATGTTTAAATTTAAATGGCAATTTTAATTATTTTTTTAATTATTAAGCAATTTTTCTCACAAGATGCATTCTATATGTCTGGTGTCTGGTTACTCATTTCTAGACGTGACTATCTTAGTCCGCAAAGATCTGTGACTGAATTTGAACGAGACCCTCTGAATCTTGTTCAAATATTTCACAGGTATTTCGGTACCTATTTCTCAACGGGACAGGATTCGCAATGATGAAATCCGTAGAAAAACGAGAAAGATCAGCGAACTGAAGTGGCAATGGCAGGCCACGTCGCTCGACGGACTGATAACCGTTGGGTAAGAAAAATCCTCGAGTGGAGAGACCGTGTCTCGGAAAACGAAGTATTGGCCGCCCTCCGACGAGGTGGTCTGACGACCTGAAGAACACAGCGGGAAACCGTGAGATTCAGAGGGCGCAGGATCGGGAGGAGTGGTGTCGATTGAGGGAGGTGTTACAGTGGACCGCAAAAGGCTGATGGATGGATGGATGTAGGCATTTGGGTTTTTTATTGCAACATAGCCGAAGCTCAGAAGCTCGCCAATCGTAAGCGTGCAATGCGTAAGACATCAGCATTAAGGGGCTCGCTCGTATCAAAAGTTGCGATCGTCCGCGGCGCATCGGGCCGATATCGACATAATGAGACCGTGTTCATCTAAATGTATTTCCTCCTGATATAATTGATACGATACAAACAGCATTGCAGTAGTGGATACCGAGGGTCATAGGCCACTTGCGTAATCAATAGATGTAATGTTCGGGACACACGCCCCGCCGGAGCGGCTAACAATTGCTGTTTATCTTCCTATTGCGTTCATCATCTTTGTTAGTGGCTTACGTAAGCAAATTTTTATATAATTCCTGTATCGTATTTGTGTTGTTATTTTAATGTGATTATCTTAGATAACTAGTCGACTCAAATGTTGTCTGAAGCGTGATGTCAATTTGATCAATTTTGATCATTCACATGACCTAATCATTCAAAAACAATCATTGCTTAAAATAACTGAGTATTTTTTTAAAAGATTTTATTTAACTTAAACTTTCTTTTAACGTATGTAAGTAGGTATGTCCTAGAATATTGCAATCAATATTTCACCCACTTCCACTGAAGCTATCGAGCTGAAATTCTGCACACATTTGGTTCCATTGTCATCGGAACACGAAAATAAAAAAAAAGTTATAAAAAGCTATTTAAAAAAATAAATTATAATATAGATGGATAAACAGACATACGGGCCACCTGATAAGTGGTCACCGTCGTCTATTTATAATATAGGTACCTACCTACTAAAACAGTAAGGTTAACATAGCAATATTAAATTCATATGAAAATGTGCGTTTAGTACGCACTTGTGGACTGTTATCAGCAAATCCAATTTATACTAACACATGACGAATGCAGTAACGCGCGCCGTTCCACCCGACTGTGTTCTACTCGTAACGTTCGAAGTGCCGACGGCAAGCGTGCGATATGATCGTTAAGAGTGGCTGATTACTTGTTTGATCGTCCGAATATTAAGTCAGGTAATAGATTAGCGTCTGAATATAATAAATATAGACGGTTAAACTGAAGATATAACTGGTGAAAAGAAAGTGATTTTTTATTACACACCTCTCCCTTAATATTATTATAATAAAACGCTTTTATTAGCTCGGTATGTATATAAGGTATACCTAGTAAGTTTCTATGTATATATGTAACGAAATATTTGAACGTGATTTTCGCCCACTTCAAACGTTGGATTAATTTGAAACTTTGCACACTTATCAAGGACCGATGAAAATGCAATAAAAAAATATATATTAAAAAGAAAATTTAAATTAAAAATTTTAATAGCCCCCCGTCTTGTCATAAAACTTGTCTTATTTAAAGTCATGGTTACCTTATCATTTTCATGAAATATGGCTAAGAACACATGGCGGTGGCATCTATGACACAAAAATAACTAAACGAAAATCGGTTCATCCCTTTAGAAGATAGATGACATGATAGAGAGATAGATGATGAAGATACTACAGACAGATGTACAAACAGACCCGTTAAACTTATAACACTCCACTCTTTTTGCGTCGGGGGTTCAAAAAAATCAACATTTTTATTAAGTTAAACAGAAGCGTGTTTTTTAATTTTTTAAACGATGTTGTAATCTACTATATAAAAATAAGTCGGGTTTTCCTTCCTGACGCTATAACTCCAGAACGCACGAACCGATTTCCACGGTTTTGCATTCGTTGGAAAGGTCTCGGGCTCCGTGAGGTTTATAGCAAAAAAAAATTTAAAAGAAAAGCGGGAAAATCTTTTTTCACATACAGCGCCATTTCTGATACATAGCATGTACTACAAACTACAAACCAATATTTTAAGTAGATGGCGCCGGTGCGTGATAGGTAGTGGTAGGGGTAGTGGTAGGGGTAGTGGTAGTGGTAGGGGTAGTGGTTGATGTAGGGGTAGTGGTAGTGGTAGGGGTAGTGGTAGTGGTAGGGGTAGTGGTAGGGGTAGTGGTAGTGGTAGTGGTAGTGGTAATGGTAGTGGTAGTGGTATTGGTAGTGGTAATGGTAGTGGTAGGGGTAGTGGTAGGGATAGTGGTAGGGGTAGGGGTAGTGGTAAGGGTAGTGGTAGTGGTAGTGGTAGGGGTAGTGGTAGTGGTAGGGGTAGTGTTAGTGGTAGGGGTAGTGGTAGTGGTAGGGGTAGTGGTAGTAGTAGTGGTATTGATAGTGGTAGTTGTAGTCCACACACTTACATGAAGTTCTCCCAAAATATTCAGTAAAAATTATTTATATGGCAAAACAACGTTTGCCGGGTCAGCTAGTTTTTTAATAGAAACCTTACTATGCCAAAATGCAATGAGATTAAAATGGCAGACGTAAAGCTAAAAGCATTTTCTGCCAGTAAACCTGACTCCGACAGTCAGTCTCTTCCTCTGACTGTTATGTTTATTGAGACTATGTTGGTAACAGTTGAGAGAGTGTCACTGGTACCTGATAGTTTTATTTGATTTTTTTTACAACGTTTCTTACATAGGTATTTACTGCTGTAGATATTAGATACTAGCCTTTTCAAAGTCAGACACAGTGGTCACGGGCGGCAGCAGATGGCTGGTGCATTGTACATGCTCATGTTATCTTATGAAACTAAGCTGCAACCCATAGATGTCCCACTGCTGGGCACGGGTCTCCCCCACAGATAAAGCTGCGGTAGGTATAGAGCAAACACCACACTGCTCCAATTCGGATTGGTGGAGAGGTTAGTGTCCAACCCAGCGTCGAATGTTCTCAAGCCATCCGTAGGTCTTCTACAAGGCTTTACGACTGTTTCCAACATTGAAAACAACCGGGACAAACGGCTTAATCATGTAGTTAGCTCCACAAACTGACCGCGCCCGTCGTTGCTTAACTCTTTAGATCACATCGTTCGAAATGATCGACGCGACCCATTGAGCGTTCGACGCTACTTATTTTATCTTAGGATATCTTATATCCATAAAAAATAAAGAAAAAGTATCGTTAGGAGAAATTATACCTACTGTAAAAATTTTTTTTTTAAAAAGCTTTTACAACTTTATTTTTTATTTTCGTGCATTGTCATCGGAACCAAATATGTGTGCCAAATTTCAGCTCGATAGCTTCAGTGGAAGTGGGTGAAATATTGATTGCAAGATTCCAGGACATACATGGATACATACGAGTGAAGTTAAATAAAAGCTTTTAAAAAAAATGGTCATTCACTGCAACAGTAAGTCACCAATCACTGTCACGGGCGGTCGTGACGCGCGGACAGATGTGATTGTGATATGTTAATAACTCTGCAGATCGTTACGATACTCGCTATAGATGTCGACTCTCTGATTTATTAACTCCTTTATTTTACGCTCCGTGTGATCGACTTTGCGAGCGGACGTCTGTCTCTTGTTATCGAACTGGTCGTGAGGTTTGTGACGTCACTAAAGTTATACTCTACATTATTGTACAGAACAATTATATATTTGCATTCTGTTTTATGATTTAACTAGTGGACGCCCGCAGCTTCGCTCGCGTAGAATTAGACCCATTAACGACGTCTGCCCGCGTTCGGGTTGCCCAATTGACTTCAAGAACGGCAAAGTTTCATACTAACTTTGCACCCCCGTTTTACCCCCTTAGGGGTTTTACTCCTGAAGATGATCATCGTAATCGATCGAAACTAGTCGGCCTATTTCCGACTTAAATCACACGTGAGTAAGCCGGTAATTTTAACTATGAAGTAGGAATATATTCTTATGATTAATGTAGTTAAATTCTGGTCAGTCATGTATGTTGGATATTATAGAGAGAGATATGAAATGTCAAAGTTACACGACACTTCACACAAAATTTCATATGAATCGGTCAAGCCATTTCGGAGGAGTTTAGTTACACACTGTTACACGAGAATTTTATGTATTAAAAGATATAGCAAGCATGATTATTTTATTATTGAAATCATTCAAAAAATATTATTAATAAATATCGAAACGGTCAATAATGTGTTAAAATCACTTTTTGTCTGGATTCAATCAAATTTTCGCCATCGAGACAATCTAGTTTTTCATGCAATGTGTACTAACCTTCTCCGCTATGTAAATAAATATTGCGGAATATCTTAAAATGTCAACGGAGGAAAGTTGTTAAACGAAGCATAGCAATATCGAAACAAAGATTCCATAGTACAATTCTTAAAATACAGCGTATAATTGGCTGCAAGAAGGTTGCACAGATAATCTTATTGCGTTATAGCGGCTATGTCTTCCATTGAAAGAATTGCGTGAAGTTTCTTTATCATAAAAACCTTAATCCTATTGTACCTT
This sequence comes from Carterocephalus palaemon, assembly GCA_944567765.1. NCBI lineage: Eukaryota > Metazoa > Arthropoda > Insecta > Lepidoptera > Hesperiidae > Carterocephalus > Carterocephalus palaemon. The sequence continues at coordinate 1,462,393 of OX155643.1, read as the reverse complement.
ATTGTAAATTAATACTAATGTACCTCAATATAAAAATCATTTTTGTAAAATAAATTTTGTAGCTGTTTCGAACTTATAGTGGCTTGTTTTACGCTCCACACACATTCATTTTCTTCTTTCATTGAAAACGCCCTATGTAGGTACGTGAATTTTCAAAAAGAAGAAGAAATGAAAAAAAATATTTTATTATGAAACTATAAAAACAATACTTACATATAATTATGTATTACTAGCTGCTGCGTTAAATTTATAGTTTATACTGAAAAAATATTAAAACTTTTTTTATCCCAAGGGAAAACATTATTGGGATAACAGTATGTAGGTATCCTATATATTAATCCAGGGTGTCAGCTACCTCCACACCAAATTTAATCAAAACCAAAATTGGTCCAGCCGTTTGAGCGTTAAGAAGTAACAAATATACAAAAAACACAGACACTCACAAACATTCGGCTTTAAATATTAGTGTGATGTGATGCATTTATTTCAATTTTCGGAGCAATGTTTGTCTCTTATGCCTAATGGCATAATTTATATAATATTATTTCTATATTATATAAATTATGCCATTAGGCATAAGAGAAATATTTCAAATAATACGAATAGCACTTTAGATACATAGACGCGTTAACCGTGAAGTAATCTTCCTAGCCAAGTAGCAAGTGCAAACGCAGACTGATTGAAACATCCGGAACGACTGAAACATCAGAGGCAATGCCTCCATTCAAAGCCATTGCGCGTATCTAAGTAGTAGTTTTTATTGCAAGAAAAAATCTATTCCCATCGCTTATTAATAACTTTTTATGCATCGGTTGTTTCATAGCCAATTGCATTTATATTAAAATTTGCAAACCGTTTCGCACATTATCGTGATGTAAGTTTGAGAGGAAAATTCGTGCATAATAAATATCGAATAACGTTATTTAAATTTGTGTTTTTTGAATATACTTAACAGCCACCACATTTTCCGGTGATAATGTGTAGATTAGTCGCTCATATCTTGGAGAGGAAAATGAGTAACACTGTTAATTGTAACATAACACTGTTTTTTTTTTTTTTTTTTATGGATACAGGATAGCAAACGAGCTTGCAGCACCACCCATCCGCTGCCGCCCATGACAACTGTGACTGACTTTGAACAAGACTCAATTAGGGACTGTTATCATCGTTACAGTGTTTTTGCGTGTTAAAAACATAATTTTAAGGTGATACTCTGTAGATTAGTCGCTCATATCTTGGAGAGGAAAATGAGTAACACTGTTAATTGTAACATAACACTGTTATCTTCGTTACAGTGTTTCTGCGTGTTAAAAACATAATTTTAAGGTGATACTCTGTAGATTAGTCGCTCATATCTTGGAGAGGAAAATGAGTAACATTGTTAACTGTAACATAATACTGTTATCTTCTAATCACAGAAGATGGACCACCAAAACTGTAAGTATTTAAAATTCTTCAACTAAATGCAAATATATCGTACAAGTGCGATAAGTTATATTCGAATGTTATATTCGAATGGTTCCATGTTCCCCGATATGAAATCGATATGATAAAGCAAAGCACCCACTTTGTTGCCAATAAAGCATGCTCCACACGGGCAATAACCGCATAATGGCGACATTAGCGCTACTCTCTATTGTTCCCATAATGTTCTTAAACGATCGTGTGCATATATCACAATTGTCCGATACCGCGCTGTGAGATTTTAGTGCAGGGTTTCCATCTTTGATATTATTTTAATGTCTTTCAAAGGAAATTACATTAACCTATAACGTGAAATGATGAGTAATAAGAATTTACTTAGTACCAATCGGAATATAATTAGATTTAAACACAGTACTTTTACTTTTGTGAAGTGTGATTAAAGTAATTTAATTCACAAACAAGAAAGATTTACTTGAATAAAATAAATGCCTGCAAATATATCTTAATATTAAATTCACCCCCCCCCCCGAGGAGGTAAAACGGGGGTGCAAAGTTAGTATGAAACTGCCGTTTTTGAAATTATTCTAATGAAATTCAGTATGAAGAATTTTCATTGAAAGTTTCGAAAATCATCCCTTAAGGGGATAAAAGGGGGGTGCAAAGCTAGTAGGTATAAAAGTTTTTCATATTTACCTACATTACTTAGTTTTATTAGTATGTCCTACGTCTAATTCCACGCGAGCGAAGCTGCGGGCGTCCACTAGTTTCTAATAATATTTCTTATGATGTTATCACGTAAAATTATTGTCCGTAAACCGACTTTACAAACAACCATTAATTTTTTCTATACGAACATTTGGCCGCGGCTGTCAAACTTACCGACACTGGACACAAAGCGATTCAGCCCTATTCAATTGCCCCGTCCAATTGCCCTTTTCCACCCACGGTTACGCTTAAAGAAATAATTTCCACGACGCTCGTAGGAGCCCAGGACGCCATTGATTGCCCTAACTAGTTCTATTGTGACTCAATTGAATCAACGTACATGTTTTGATTTTGATTGCTTGCGTCTTCTTGAGAATAAGTTAAACGACATTTTGTTTTTATAGCGTCATCCACCGCCCACACAAATGGGAAATTGTGTGTTTCCCCGAGTTCCAAGCTACACTAGTATTTGTATGTATTCTGTATTCAATAACTTAAGTGCGTAATCATAAAGCATGGTATATAGAGCTAACAGTATGTATAATGAACATACCCTTACATTTGCAAGTCTTCCTTTACATCAGACAATATGTCTACGATTTTTGTAGTAGGCTAGAGTTCAATGACTCCTACTGTCTTCTTCTGGGGTATGGTATAAATTCTCTGAGTCCAATTACGCGCAATAGTCGTTTGTCACTCCTAACAGCCCAATTGGTTCATCGGGTACGTACGATTGCTTTGTTACAAATAAATTGATCTTTACTAGAACCGAAAGAAATCAAATGACTGATGGCTGAACGACTTAACACTAAGAAACTTTTGTAAAGGTTACGTGTGGCATTATTGGTAAATTTACCCCTTCGATCAATAATATTTACCCGCTTTCGTGGGTGTTAAGTGGGATTAACTGATTAACTACATTGTAGCACAAAACTTTTAGTTCTGAGCTTAAATTTTTACAGGTTGCTGGTTGACATACGGTGACCGATACCGCTGGCACCAGTGTTACTACGTAATTTTATAAATTTTATTTTCATTATTGTATAACAGTACCTAGTTTTGTTTACACACCTACTTAGTTATAACTTATTCACATGTATTTGGTTTTAAATAGCTTCAAACAAGTGCTAAATTTTAATAAATAAATAACAACACAGGCGCAACCAAACCCATTGTGGACTAGTTCATTGCTACCAGGAAGTAGATATTAGTTAGCAATTGATACGTGGAAACCGGGAAAATTGTAGCTTTCTCAAAGTTTTACGAGTGCAGGCTTCGCGCCGGGTATTGTTGAATGCTCCATTCTACAACTACAATGTAGAACAGTAGAGAAATGCTGCAGTGAGGCTGCATGGCTTGCGGTTGTGGGCAGTTTAAGCGAAGGAACGCAGTTTGAGGAACCTAGATACAGCAACCACAGAATTATGCTGCATTCATATTTATACATGATTAATGCAGCATCCCTTTACTTTTAGATTAGTAAAATTAAATGTATTAATAGTGTGGTGGAGTAAAACAAACATATGGGGCAAGATTGATACTTTTTTAATGGATTTAAGATAGAATAAAGCATTCTGTACCATCCATCCGCTGCCACCAATAACCACATTCAATAGTTCACAGTCTGTCATAGTCTGTCTCAAATCAGCCTTAATAAAATATCAGCCTCTGACACCCATATTACAGGCTCGCATCTACTTTGGGGTCAGATGGCCGTGTGTGAGAATGTTCAAGATATTTATTTTAAAAAAAAAATGTTGCCTCTAGATTGTATTACCAATATATTAGGTCCAATAAAATTATCACATTTAACTCTTAAAACGCTGCAAGATGATGATGATGACGACGCATGATCGCATATATTTCGATGAACCTGACAACCACGAGTATTTCCCTATCCATTCGCTTTTCACGCGTATTTTTATTGCTTTTCATTCGTCTGATTGGCCTGATGCCTGTTATTGCAGACGCAATCAATGAGGGTCGTTTTGCTCATGCCAATTGTTCGTGATACGATCTATGGAACCGACGCTTTCATCCTTTAAAACATTTATGCAATGCGAGTGATCCGTTCAGCCAAATGTGAGTTTTTGGTTTTTCAAGTTTCGCATGCTTCGTAATTTTTGGTTCCCTTTTAGTCTGTTTTAACGGTTTTAGGATGAAATGTTATCAGTTTTTGAGACAGTTAAAATATAAATGTACGTTTGAAATAGATTCGTCCAAAATTTTTGATTATTTGAATAACACAAAATATTAACTGGAGCAAAAAAAAATGTGATTATTCAACTCAAGCTGAAAGATAGAGGTATACTCTGTCAGGAAATCCGAAGTGTCTCGATAAAGGGCAACAAAAAGACGACCCAAACGCACCCTTGAACCGTTACCTTCGTACAGGTCCTCCACACGGATTTGCATGGCAAAAGAACCCTTTCAAAAGTATAACATACATATAAGACAAGGAATATACGATGAAACCAAAAACAAAGCAATAAGATTCAACTTTGAACAATAACGGACGGATAATTATTAACCTATAATTACCAGATTCTATACGTTCAGTATAGACGTGTAACTTATAATGACGTATCCTTTCTTTGCTCCCCTATTGGTGCTAATCTCGACCCCAACGGAACCGTTTTGACGAAAAAAAAGAACATCGCGGCTTAAATCTTTTTTTTATTTGGTAAAGATTCTTTTTATGGCCATTCTTTTAAGTGCTTTGTAAATCTTCGGAATAAGATGTACAATTTATACGAAAAATATAACATTTTTAAAAATTATCTGGAGCCTTGGAAAAACTGTTGTTTCAATTTAATCCAAATGAATTTTTAATCGCCATTTAAGATTGACAAACGTAAACATCTAATTTTTATAATAATTTGGTAGACAGACATGGAAAACTCGACTTCTCTTTGAATTACTTGAACAAGACTCAAATGGGCACTGGACCAGTTCACTAGAAGATATGAGGGTTGGTGAAGGATTGGCAAAGTAAGATCTAAACTGATGTTTCTGTGTAAACTCAATAAAATACTGTATCTCGAGATAATACTATACATGGTATAAGCAGCTGTTTGACACAAACAACGACATTGGATGCCAACTGTTGTTTCCTTAACAAACAAATAATGGGGAGACAATGTATCGATCGATCCTACTAGAACATAAGTCAGGGACAGCCCTGCGGACAGCCGCAGGAGCGTCTAACGAAATTACCGGGCCCTGAGAGAGAAGCGAGCCGTGGATATGTTTAAGGGGATACACCAAAAATAATACTTTTTTAAAATTTTAAATTCGATATTTAAAAAATATTGTTACTATATATAACATGACTGATTTCTTAATTATGTTGATGGAAGATTTTTGTGATGATTACTCATGGTGATGAGATTGCTGATTGTACTGACTTATCGTCCAAGTCCGAATATTGCAATAAAAAGTTCCACAAAAAATAATTCAGTCGTCATAACAAAAAAATTATGTTTTGAAATGCGCAGAAATACATCATGTAGGTACTTATATAGTTTAAAAATTTTAATGTGAAAATATTGTTTGTTTGTGAATTGTTCAACAGGGGGATATTTCCTTCTAAAAGTATCATAAAAAACCGTTTAAAAAGATAATCATTCTGTATTTCAATAGAAGATTACCATCAGTTAAGTTGCAAAATCTTTGAAATTTGTGTCGTCTTATCCATTTATGTCTATCATCACCTCCCTACTCGAGTGGCCAGCAAATACTCGTATATCTGCAGCCAGTTTACAATGAGCCTTCACATTGATTGTTGCCACTTCGCCGGGCGTGATGTTCGAATGATAGTTAAACAAATATTGACCGTCGTCAACTTTACTGTTATTGTTTCAAACTATTTCCGTGTTCTAGAATTCCCTGTTACGTTTTACGTCTATGGATTTAAATGGTTCAGGTTTATATTCTTGCCTGGTTGTACACTCATTTATTTGGTCACTTTTAAAAGGATATCATTACTTATGGTTGAAATACATAGCCTTGTTAATTTGATATTGGTCCAGACACTAGATGTCATTTTAATTTTATCATTAAAAATTCGTTTAACTATCTACGAATAATACGAAAACTAAAATATAATTGATGATTATTGTTTGATTAATTGAGGTAATATAACATAACTTTATGCCTGAATTTCCAAGGCGTGTGATAAACTTTCGTTTCACTAGTTATGTTTAGGTCCCATGATCATGTGGTGAGCCTATTGACATACCTACCGGGCACAAATTCTAACTCAAAACGACCGGGAATTGCAAGTTAGAAAAACCATAGATAGTAATTGAGGTAGTGTGGTTACTTAATTACTTTTCTATGTACTTATTTTTTATACAATATTTTAATTACGACACATTTTATTTAATATTTTACATATGTACGACAGTCGGTTCTTACTTAAATAAAAGAGTATTGGGTTCTTGTTACACTGGTCATCCTGCTCATGTTCAGAGCGGAGTTTCACCCCATACGTCAAACACACTCTCCTTGCGAGACTAATGCAGTGAGGCCGGATTCGTTAAGTATTTACCCTGTCCTAAAAGTTTTTGCTTCTTTTTCTATTCAACATTCTACGGTAACACTGATTTATCCTGCCAGTTGGAAGGCTCAACTGTAAATGATACAACGCGTTCGTAAATTACGCTGACTAAGCGATTACAGAGTATATTATGGTATGTTAGTGGGGTAATTTCAACTTTTAAGCGGATGTTATAGACCATTTTACTTTTATATATTAATATATGTTATAAAATTTCCTTAGGTTACACTGGGTAGAGATCGTCCAGTAATATCTGTGATTAAAATAGGTAACAACAATAAACGAAACTACCGCAGTCTAAATCCATGCGAGCAAAGCTGCGGGCATCCTATAGCCAGAATATAAAAACGTTGAGTTACGCGCCGTGCCAAAGACACCATTGTATTGACAGGTACATCACTTCACTGGCATTAAGGCGAGCAGACACGTGACACAACGACAGGTAATACGTAACAATGATAACTGTTATTAGTCTGTAATGTAACAGCTATTATTTCTCATCGACACATCGAACGGTTAAACGGTTTTTGTTACGTCTCTGCGCATGATAGTAATTATATTGCAGATTAAAAATGTATTCTCAATGGCTCTACAAAACACAATCAGGAGCTCTGTTTTTTAATCGCTCGACTATGACTCATTATTCGCTCGACTATGACTAATTAATCAATATTACCTCGTGATCGAATAATTATATTAATACGATATTATAGTCTAACAACGCTTTCCTCCGCCTACTTTACCGCTTACTAATTCAGTTACCGGTAACTCTACTTATAGTATTAAAAAAGTCATTGAACTTAAGTATAAATTGCATACGGGCTGGGCTGGTGACAAAAAACCCACGCTTGCCGTTAGAGCATGTCAGTAAACTCGTATCTTTCAATTAATACAATAAGGTGTAAAAAATATAAAAGAAATAAATATTGTAATCGCACGTGGTGGGCGAATTCAGCAAAAACTAATTTCACAAAACATCGCTACTGTCATTCGTGGCAGTGAGCCGGCGTCGGCATTCGGGCTGTCAGAATAGTCATAGCGTAGTTGGCAACCCTATTAATGTGCACTTGAGGACTGATTTATTTGTAATCTTATGAAAAAAATTAAAAATTTTGAAAAACAACCTTTTATTCAAATGCTAAACTAGATTATGATGCAATAAAAATGGATAATCAAGAATATTCAGGCATAGAATCATGTAATCTTTATTCAGATACATTAAAACACGTCTTGGTCTATATCATACAAATGAAGAACAAACCAACAAACATTGTAAGCCAAACAGTTAAGCAGAGATAAGTTCTATAATTCGTGTTTATGTTACATGTTGTGTTTCATCTTCATCATAAAACAGGAAAAGGCAAATAATAATAAGGAAATAAGGAAAATAATAAGTAGGATTTAAAAATATCATAGGGATAAAAAACTCCATAGTCTACTTAAAAATATAACGCACATAAAATGCCCCATCATCGCAGTGTCATGTAGGTGTGCAGTGAAAATATATATCGCATATAAATACGAAATTTGTAACATTATGACTAAGAATGTGTGATTTTTAGTTACTCAACAGTATTTTAATGAATAATTACGTCACAGTGACGAATAAAAAGCACTTGTTTCATAGGCAACGAATATAACCTACAAATGCAGCTAGTTTCATGAAAAGCTACGGCTTAGACCCATAAAGATAAGAGCAAAATTAATTCACGACCTCTAATTATACTTTTTCCCGGCCACAAGTATAGCGAATCAAGTACAATGTCAGAGCTTAACTCGAGTTGGAAATGCGAAGTTATGCAAATTATAGATTTACTAACATTCGTAGTAGTTCAATTTACGATGATAACTATTTCACAATAAATAAGGTAAGCTAACTCTATAAACTTTTAACCATAACCACCACACTTCTTAATTGTCACCAGATGGACTGATGACTTGAAAAAGTCAGCGGGAAATCGCTGGAATCAGAAGGCACAGGATCTTGAGGAGTGGCACCGATTAAGGGAGGCCTATGTCCAGCAGTGGACTCTGAAAGGCTGATGGATGGATGGATGGATGGATGGATGGATGGATGGATGGATGGATGATAAAACCGAAAAGATAAAATAATTTCGAGATTGCATCACCACTAATTGTAAAATCACTTTAAAATATCTATCTAATTTACTCATATGAAAAAACTTCTGCGAATTAAAACCAACATATTTGCCTGGGTGACTTCACATCCTGCATAGATAGATATTCAACTATCCAAGTATGGTCAAACTAGTTTTGCAGCGGTCATTGCCAAAGTATTAAGATAGTTTGGCACATTTCTTCACTTATCGCGCGTCGATTTTCGCCCACGATAAAAAGCGGTGATATTATAACTTTCGTGAGAAAGCTAGTTTGTCTCGCGTTAACGGTGAGAGTTCTTTTTTATTGCGTTCAAAGTTCATATAAAGCGAGACTTATTGTAGTAAAAGTATTGTGTTATCGTAACCAAGTTAGCTTCTTAAACAAAAATACAACATGACCGAAATAATATACAGGGTTACTGGTAATTGCATAGGGGTGACAAGAGGTCATTTAATTGCAAATGAATATAAGAGGACTATTACAAAATCGAAGCGCTCGGTTTTATGACTATTGTACTTACATTATTTATAAGCTGTCACCTATCAAGTAACACAATATGGAAACAACAATGTCAGAATTAAACTCTAAATATATTACAGTATTTTATTAGCCACTCCAGAAGTTATTTGTAGTGTAGTGTAATATATTACACAGGGTAACTGGTAGTACGTCGGCAATCCGTTAAGGGTGCTATCACAATTTATTCTATTTGAGCGTTTGACTCGAGTTTTGATGTGTGAGTATGGTTTAGAATTTTTGATAAATCCAAAAAAATAAGAATAAAATATATGCCCGAGAAATTTTGATATTTAATTTATTAAACGCATATTTGGAAAGATCATTGGTGCGTGTTGTTGAAATTCGGTATCCTCATATTTCATCTGTACTGGCTTCTGAGAACTTGGTACTTTATTTTATCTGTTCTGTGCTTTGTAGCACCTAGAGTAGGCTACTGTTTACTGTACTTACTGTAGTACCGCTAGAAAGTAAACACAATTGTGTTACTAAGGATAGGTCGCATGTGTTTATGTTGCGGTTGACCGCGAGATCCTTGCAACCGTTACTGATACGAGACGTTAAGCTGACGGTCTTACAAGAAAGTAGGACTTACCACTAAGGAAAACCTTTGTTTTGTTGGAACGTGTTGTCTAAGTCGTAGAAAGTAAATTGATAATGATAGACAATACAATACAAAAATACGTTATTGTACACGAAAAAGAAAGGCACACATACTCGTAGATACAGGAATAAAAAAAATTAAAAAAAAATTCCTTTCATTTGAAATAATTTCCGGATGTCCATTATACTTGTAACACTTACTGGTACCTAATTGGGTCTGACATTATTTGCCATTCAGCATGGTTTAAAATGATAGGATTTTATTCTTTGGATGCACATTGAGAATACCTGATTTTTCAATAAAGTATAACTCTGTCAAGGTTTGATAAATTTTGGCAAAACAAAGCCGAAATGAAATGTATTTTTTTTTAAATTTTGCATTGTCATCGGTCCTTGATAAGTGTGCAAAGTTTCAAATTAAAAAGTGGGCGAAAATCACGTTCATAGATTTCGTTAAATACATACATAGATTCCTACATACACACAAGCTAGCTTAATCGTGTTAAAAATAAAACAAAATGTAGATATACACAACATTTTGTTTTATTTTTGCCTCACAAATTATAATTTAACCAAAATACTTATTTACCATACGTAAGAATAAGAATCTAAGTAAATCGTTCTAGGTAGCATTTAAAGCTCCACCGCCAACCCGCATTGGAGCAGCATGGTGGAGTATGCTCTAGAACTCCCGCAGCACTGTATAAGGGGGAGACCAGTGCCCAATAGTGGGATGTCTGTGTGTTGTAGCTATCTAGTAATTACCATCTTAAACTTTTACTATGCACTAGCTTAATAAATCTGAATAAAAAGGTTATTCAACCCAGTGAGACGGTTCACGCAATATCAACATTATGGATTCGCTGAAGCTTTACAACTTGGCACGTCTACAATGGGACCGATTTCTGTTTACAAAGAAAATGGTTTTTTTTCTCGCTCGACACTGAAAAGTCGAAAGCTAGGAAATTATTTCCAGTAAGTTATTGGAAAGCAGTGAGAAGTATGCAGTTATAAATTGTAGTCTATTTTTTATTGGCTCGCCCACTCGATGGAAGTGCTCGTAAAAACGCGGCAAGATTTCCGGTCTTCGTGAGTAATGTGTGAAAAATAAAATAATGTAGTTTAAAGCGAGCAATGAGCAAGTGGATTTCGTATACTTTATGTATGTACTGTACGTATGCTCTCGGTTTAGGACTACGGAATTAGGTCATGTAACAAATAACTTTTTTATTTCCTTTGGCTAGGCGTGCTTTCAATTATATTTCTTGGTTTTATTCCTTTTTCTTAAATTAAATATACATAATTACTCAGATGTTAATTTAGTATTACCGTATATTTGAATGTATTCGTCATCACAACCCTTTATTTGCCTCACTGTTTGGCACGGGTCTCCTCTCAGGATGGGAGGGATTAGGCCTTAGTCCACCACTCTGGCCAAGTGCGGATTAGCAGACTTCAAATGCCTTCGAGAATATTAAGAAGAACTCTCAGGCATGCAGGTTTCCTCACGATGTGTGTGTGTACCTATGAGTATTTGGAAGCGATAACGATCGTTATTTGAATGTGAATTTGGTATTTTTTCCGCGGAAGTAAAATTCAATAAATCTATAAAAATCAGAGAGCCATTGAAATTTGCAGGATGAGCGACATTACCCTATGATTGGTTCCCGAGTAATTATTATAAAATTTGTCAAGTCAGGCGTTCGGAGGGGAGCGAAATGAGGGTCCGTTGCATTCCTAGCTACAGACGTCTGTGTATGCTATAGGAGTGAGCGATTAGAATACAATAGAGTACAATAGAGTAAAATGGTGTATTTGTGCTGTCTATTCAATATCTCAACGATAATTTAAAAATAAAAACAAAATTCCAAAAAATCTTTATTTCATAGTCTAAATACGTCGCCCTTTAAACTATTTTTTGTATTATTTTGCATTCTATAGCATAGAGAATAACACATTAATTAAAATGAGTACATGATGTGCCGTCATATAGATAGCGCAAAATTGAGCAATACACTGCACTGGCTTTTTATTATAATATAGGCGGACAAACAGACATACGGGCCACCTGATGGTTTGTGGTCACCGTCGTCTATGGACACGTGTGACACCCGGGGTATCACAGGTCGCACTTTTTTTGAAGCGCTCCATGTCGTAGCTCGAAGGGAAAACCTCAGTCGAAATTTGTTCAAACTTAATGTGTCACTTTAGATGTGCGTTCTAAAATTAAAAGCGGATTTAAAGGTAGGGCAAGGCACGCTGTACATAGCACATGCCTTGCGTCATATCTACCTGTTTTTGCACTTCAATGATTTTCTAAAGTCATGAAGAATATGAATGGCATGTCGCCAGCTTGTGACTTAACCCTAGTCAAGGGTACTTTTGTTACCACCGTCTTGAGTGACGCCTCTAATTACACGGTTGTCGTGCGAACGTCGCTCGGCACACGACGAACCTTCGCGCCTCAGACAATTAATTTTAGAAAGATTTTTGAGGTTTCAGAAGATGGCACTCTTGTCGTGTTTCGCTGCGACCCATAGACGTCCCACAGCTGGGCTCTTACAGGTCTCCCCCACAGACACTGCGGCGTGAGATCTAGAGAGCATACTCCACCACGCTGCTCCAATGCGGATTGTTGGAGGGGTTAGTGGCCAACCCAGTGTCGAATGTTCCCAAGCCACCCGAAGGTCATCGACAAGGCTTAACGACTGTTTCCAGCATTGAAAACAACCGGGACCAACGACTTTACGTGCCCTCCGAATTACGGTAACGTTCATGAAATGTTGCCACTAGCGGTCACCCATACACAAACCGAGCGCGCCCGTCGTTACTTAACTCTTTCGATCACCTTGAATCCAGGGGTACCATTCCATATTTGGTTACTTTTCCCTAGTATTTTTTTTAACAAGAGGTTTTATATGTAAACGCAAACACACCAAGAAATTATAAGAGTCACTTTCAAAGATTATCCGATCATCTTATTCTATAAGTCTTTTAGAACTCAACTAAAGTCAATATATGCAATGTAGTAGGTTTTTGGTATATTCATGAAAGGAAAATATTAAGTCAGATTTTAATAAGAAGGAAAAGTTATTTAACGAACTCAAGAAAGCAGTATTTAAGTGTACACAAGAATCTTACCGCTTTGAAATAACAATGTTTCCGATTTCAATTAAAACTTGGCTGAAATATTTTTACATTGGACAAAAGTTTGTTGTTGTTAAACTTTTCAGACGCATAACGAGTCTCGTACCCTCTGTTTGCCGTATTCGTTCGAATTGACATTGGTATAGATAATATACCGTGTAGGTACCGTACCGCACTTACTTAAAGTAAGGTACAGTCACCTATAGAGTAATGATAAATCTATGCAGTCGTGAGTTTTCGCCCCCCAACCGAACCATTTCAATCCGTCGTTTCTTATATCTAAACTGATTTTCAGTCTTTTTGGTTTCCCTTATTCTAAATACTCTCTCTAATCCTGAATATACAACTTGTTACTTATCTGAAAATCCTAGTTATATTAGATATTAAAAGTATACATTTCTTAGATATATGTTGCTTTGAAAACTAGGCTAATCTATATATATAAAAGGAGAAGCTGACTGACTGACTGACTGACTGACTGACTGACATATCAACGCAGGGCCTAAACTAGTTAGCCTAACTACTAACGCAGTTATGCTAACGCTTTGAAACTTGAAATTTTGCACAGGGGTTCCATTTATAACGTAGGGGAGCACTAAGAAAGGAGCACTAAGAAGGAAAAAACGGGGGTGCAAAGTTAGTATGAAACTTTGCCGTTTTTGAAGTCAAGTGGGCAACCCGAACGCGGGCAGACGTCGTTAATGGGTCTAATTCTACGTGAGCGAAGCTGCGGGACGTCCACTAGTTGCAAATAAATTACATTAATCAAATCTTTTTATTTTAACACAAACAACAAGCCTACTATTGCGTCGTAATTTCCGAGCATTTGCATGCAAGTGATCAATAATGGGACTCTGAATGTTCCATAAAAAGGTCTTTACATCATAAATATAGTATGGCAACATAGGAACAGGAACCTAATTATCTGTGTTGCGTGATATGCTCTAATTTCCCACTACACGACACTTTTTCTTAAGCGATGCTAACTGATAGCTGGCTGTGTCTCCGGTGGGTTAGGTAATTTTAATCATTTTAAGACGATCGAAAGAAACCCATGGCACGTTAGTCAATGACCGCGATGAACCAAGAGTCCCAGGTTCAATGTTTATTTATTTATTAGTTAAATGTGTCCTCTGGTATTTTTATAGCCGCTTAACGCAGTATTATGTGACTGCAGATTTTAGCATTGAAAATTATAAGCATATATTGTTGAAATGTTCTCATCATTTATATTTATATTGTACTAATATTATAAAGAGGAAAGATTTGTTTGTAATGTTTTCACACAAAAACTACTGGACCGATTTCAAAAATTCTTTCACCATAAGCAAGCTGAATCTGCACTGAGTGACATAGGCTATATAATATTACTAGGTGTGAACGAAGCTATTATTATGTCTAAATCCACGCGAGCGAAGCGCGATGTATATAAAATAAGTAACACTTTTCTATTGCAAAAATATCGCTAGATTATAAGTGCTTAGTATTTATTTTCATGTTTACTGGCACCCTAGAATTATTGTGTCAGTGATATTAAAATATGTAAATATCCAAAGTAAACTAAACGCGAAATTATATGACGGCGCATCCGGCAACATCAGAAGTCAGGTTGACTTTTAGCTGTCAAAGTCAGCCTAGCGAAGCGTCATTGCCGTTGGTTGTGAGGGCGGCCGTCTGGAGACACTGTTGTTCGAGACGGCGCCCGCTCACCACGCTCGTGACGAATCGCTTTGCATCCGAGTGATAGTTTATTCTAGTGTTATAATTAAGTTAGGGTCGGGTTGCTTAGACCGTACATTGTTCATTTGACTGTGTATTTCGATTATTAAACCCTGGGCTGATTAAACTACTGTGATTGTAACGAGGACTTGCTCGTACCACCCACATAGTCACACAAGATAGAATTCGGATGAAGGCCTCCCTGCCCCTACATCAGAAGTGGGTATCGAACTAACGGCTGCGCCGCTACACCTAGTGGCCGAGAGTTCGAGCGGGCGTGCCGCCGCGCCAGCACCATCGCCGCCGAGCGACGTGAACGGTGTCGCTGAGCGCCTATTGGAAGTGATGAGCTCTATCCCGGTGAGATCTGACCAATATTTTGTCCGATTTTGACTCTTATTGTAAAACCGCTGGGACGATAGTGAATGCCTTACTCACGTAGGTCATTGCTTAAAGGGCGAGTCTCACACCTGGCTTAGTCAGTGGACAAGCACTACACGTACCTGTTCTAATTTCAAACAAGAAATAAAAAAACATTGTGCCCACGTAATGTCGACATTCCGAACATTCTGTTTGATGTGGTGCGTACTGGGTCCGATAAATTCTCCACTTAAGCAGAATATGCACGCAGGTCTTTGTTAAAATTGCATATCGTTAAAAGGTTGAATGGTGTTAACTTTTGTCAATAGAATGGCGCTTATGATATTTGGCTTCGAGCTCGTTGATTCCATACTAACCGCAGACCACGTTCCCCGCACCACTCGCGACTCCTCAGGCGCAGCGGGTTACGAAATCGGAGTTTTCGCTGACCGCCTAACCCCCTTTATAGATAGAGTTCGTTAATAAATTAACTAGTGATGTACTCGTTTACTATTGACCGTGCAAATTATCAATGATGAATAATTACGTGTTGAAGAAAATTTTACTTTGCTTTATTGTTTAAAAAAAAAAAAAATCTAACTGAAGCTGGATTTTCTATGAATTAAAAATGTTCTTCTCTTGTTGGTGACGTCGAATATTTGGGAAGTATTATTAGTCACCGTCAGATGGGACCGGGTCGGCACAGAGTTGAAGCACTGGTAGTTCTCAGTCCGCTGGGAAGCTCGACCCTGGCATGAGGGGTCCATAGTGTTACCAAGCAACCGATATGGGTTGAAACTGCTTGGTGGCACACGTCGTATTGTAATAAAAGATTATTTAATAAAAGCCAAATGGTAATAGAGGGTTATCTAATAAAAGAACTTTAGCCAAATTGTAATATAGTTATTTAATAAAAACGAACTTTTATAATGAAGTGTTCGGGTTGGTTACTAGAAGAAATTTTACAGTGTCTGTATATTTAAGACAGAAACGGCAGATAAAACAAATATAATGTTCAACTAGGTTCCAGTATGGATTTTATCATGTTCGTAGTGTTTGTGTCGCAAGGTATAGGGATCGTATGGTGGTTTGGTCTTGGGTGTGTACTTGTACCTGTATTGAATACTAAGCGTATTTTATATTAAATTGCTGCCGGAGTTCACGGTAGGGTGTTCACACACCGGCCCTGGCCAGCACCTCAGTGACTCAGGGGTAGGGTGGTGGACGGTTGAACCGGTAACTTATCAGTGGTGAAAGAGTCGCAAACTCCTCAGGACGCCTTCACCAGCGCGGGGCCCACGGAAGGGCTTCCGGTGCAAATTCTTGGGACGGCTCCCACCGAACTCAACTCCCACCGGGACAAACTCCACCGGAACATAGTCCCACAGGAACACAGTCCCACCGGAACACCCCTATAAAGAATGTTCATAGTAACTGAGTGTATCTAGTAATCTATATCGAATATTATAGGCTATTTTAGTTATTCTTATGAATTGATATAAAATAAGGGTTCATACACGATGGGGAGGGCTGGAGGATCGTGTACACAGGCATTTTTAATAGAATTGGGGAGCCCACGGGCCTCCGGGTTGTTAATTTAAACCGAACCTAAATTGTGGCTAAAATGTGGAAATTTACATAAATTTGGATATAAATTGTAGGTCTACAGCTTGCGCTTATTGTGTCTAACGTTTTACAGTGGCCAATGGTATCAATTTATCAATTTTAGGGCTTCTGCTTGCCGGAGTCAAATAAGTATAAATTCACAAAAAAAAAAAAAAAAAATCACCAAAATTAAGATTAAATAGGCTATAATTTATATACCGTTCTGTTGCTAACCATGAGTCCAGCCTAGCCACCACATAATCATATTTAGTTTGGTCTGACTTAATACCAGAGATAGAGAACTGTGCCTCCACCTGTGCAAACCAGATAGCGGGCCGGTCAGCCCAAAACGGGGGAAGTTTTGCACAGACCCTAGATACATTAGAACATTTTAAGTTATCATTTTCTTCTTTATGAGGTTTTAAAGTATTTAATAATTCAGTCACCTGACTCTGCAACGCTGCGTTTTGTAGGTTCAAATTCTTCAATGTCTCCTCCATATTTTCCATTGTAATTGAAATGTGGAGAGAGGAGCGTCACACTATGCACTATCCACGCCAGCTACTAAGCCGTCAGCACGTTCAACACGCGTTTGTTAGACACGCAAACACGTATACTTTGCACGCTGAGAAGTAGGTGTTACGCACAAGTTGACACAATTCACAGCACAACACTAGCAAAATCTCATGCCAACCTTCACTGCAGGGTCTTCCAGGCCTTCGCAGATAGGTACCACAGTGGTTTCCAGCAGTAGAAAAGTCCAAACACGGCGCACCGTATTCAGCAATGTTTCTTGATATTCACGAAAAGTCGGTAGTCACCAATGTGGGGGTGTTGATCCCACTCGTGCCGGAGACTGTGGCGAGAACTATTGACATGGATCTGCAGGCTATCCTCAGGAGTATCAGGGTTTCTCAAAGAAAACAACTCTTTACATTTTATGAGCGAAGAAGTCCATCATTTATTGACATCTCTACTGACATTGACAATTGACAGACAAGACAGAGTGCGTTCAGTTTATGGCGTTCAGTTTATTTAATAGAGTGCGAGTTAATCGCCACAACGTATTTGATCCCGATGGATATGCCATATAGTACCGTGGAGTAAAACTTACTACTAACTTAGGTCGCCGCACGGAACTTGCAAAATAGAGATAATAAAATTTTAAAGCGTTACAGTATAACAACACAGGTCGCAGCTTAATAAAGTGCCTTGGATAGAAAAGTGGTGTCCTGGGAGCTGCACCCCAGTCATTGAAAGTGAGTTTACGCTTCTGCCTATGTTTCAGAAAATGTTTCCATTGCGCACGCAACGCAAAAGTGAGCTCCGCAGTCGTGCCCGGAGGGCGTGTGTTGTCTGCGCGCCACGGGTGCTGCCCGGAGGGCGTGTGCTGTCTGCGCCGCGGGTGCTGCCCGTGTGCTGTCTGCGCTGCGGGCATTGATGACTGTGACGGAGACAACAGACCCCCGGCCCAGTCAGATCCTCGAACTATGATGAGGCCGAGACGGCGCCGGATGATGTCGTAATTGTAACATTATCTGATCCCGAGACATGGGATATACAAAACGAAGTTGAAAGCGTTTATCAAGCTGTTGATCCTGACCAGCGATAGTGACATCCAGCATGTCGATAGGATTCACTATTCTGGTGCAGATGATTGGTCTACCCCGGTTGAGAAGTGCCGTCCGGGTCACACCTGAAAAGGTCGGTTGAAGGGATGCACTAGGTCACACCTGAAAAGGTCGGTTGAAGGGATGCACTAGGTCACACCTGAAAAGGTCGGTTGAGAAGTGCCGTCCGGGTCACACCTGAAAAGGTCGGTTGAAGGGATGCACTAGCTCGGTCCAGATGTATCATGTTGGTGATTGGTCGAAAGGAAGTGGAGCGACCTGTAAGAATATCTTTCCTGCCAAATAGTCAGACGAAATATGTCGTCCGAGTCAGAGTCATTTATGTTGACTGACTTGTCTCTGTGCTTTTGTTCTATGAGACGAAATATGTCGTCCGAGTCAGAGTCATTTATGTTGACTGACTTGTCTTTGTGCCTTTGTTCTATGAGACGAAACATGTCGTCCGAGTCAGAGTCATTTATGTTGACTGACTTGTCTTTGTGCCTTTGTTCTATGAGACGAAACATGTCGTCCGAGTCAGAGTCATTTATGTTGACTGACTTGTCTTTGTGCCTTTGTTCTATGAGACGAAACATGTCGTCCGAGTCAGAGTCATTTATGTTGACTGACTTGTCTTTGTGCCTTTGTTCTATGAGACGAAACATGTCGTCCGAGTCAGAGTCATTTATGTTGACTGACTTGTCTCTGTGCCTTTGTTCTATGAGACGAAATATGTCGTGTGCCTTTGTTCTATGAGACGAAACATGTCGTCCGAGTCAGAGTCATTTATGTTGACTGACTTGTCTCTGTGCCTTTGTTCTATGAGACGAAATATGTCGTCCGAGTCAGAGTCATTTATGTTGACTGACTTTTGTGCGGTTGTTCTATGAGACGAAATATGTCGTCCGAGTCAGAGTCATTTATGTTGACTGACTTGTTCTGGATGTGTTGCAAATTATAGTAAGACGTAACATTGTCGTCCGGGTCACATCCACCAAAGGATTGACTTGTCTAATAGTACCAATTGTGAACAGTTAACCTACATGCTATTAAGTGACAAGGTTGTGTCATCCGGCTTAATTGTTGCGAGACACTCGCCTTAAGTCTTAAGTATCATAGCGCATTGTGATAATTGTAATTAGTCGTCCGTCAGGATGCCGAACGGACTATGTACGATTGCAACTCATTGTCTCAGAAAATCGCCCGAGGACGGTCGAGTGTCAGTCCGGCCGTGACGGCGCATCCGGCAACATCAGAAGTCAGGTTGACTTTTAGCTGTCAAAGTCAGCCTAGCGAAGCGTCATTGCCGTTGGTTGTGAGGGCGGCCGTCTGGAGACACTGTTGTTCGAGACGGCGCCCGCTCACCACGCTCGTGACGAATCGCTTTGCATCCGAGTGATAGTTTATTCTAGTGTTATAATTAAGTTAGGGTCGGGTTGCTTAGACCGTACATTGTTCATTTGACTGTGTATTTCGATTATTAAACCCTGGGCTGATTAAACTACTGTGATTGTAACGAGGACTTGCTCGTACCACCCACATAGTCACACAAGATAGAATTCGGATGAAGGCCTCCCTGCCCCTACATATATTACACCTACCCCCAACCATTATGTTTTCAAAGTGACTGTTTAATTTCAATCAACAAAGCGGTGTTATAGTATATTTCGCTACAAGTGCGGAAAGCCTGTCATTGCAAAGAGTTCCGACAAATGTCTACCCGAGCCGAAGGCGAGGGTTGACAGTCGGAACAAGTTGCAATGACGGTTCCGCACGTGTACTGAACAACTATTTTTAATACAGTTGCGAAAAAATGAAGCAATTTAATAAAATTATAAAAACACAAACTAAACTCGCAAAGAACATTTTTGGTAAATGGCGCCAACCGTAAAAGAATACAGAGTATTGCAGAGATTTTTTTTTGTTTTCTTCACCCATTCTGGGTAGGCAAAGGGAACTATGCCCATACAGCCAAGTCTTCAGTAGAATTTTTTTATTGACATGAAATTTAATGAGATGAAATGAAGTGAAATCTAACCTAAGTCATTGAATCAAATCATTAAATCTGATATTGAAACAAATTAGTAGCTTCTTTTTAGAAATATTTGCATGAATCATAAAAACTTCTATGAATTTTTTTTTAATAAAAACTTCTTGGTTGGTTTTTTCTTTTTAATAGACATTATTTTGACAGTTGGGAAAGAGAACGCACGAGTTCGGAAAAGGTAAAGAAAAAGCACGAGTGTGTAATAGCTCACTTCCCGAACGCTATACGTCCCTGTAATACGCCACTTTTTGAGCAACTGTATTATAATAGTATATTTCGCTACAAGTGCGGAAAGCCTGTCATTGCAAAGAGTTCCGACAAATGTCTACCCGAGCCGAAGGCGAGGGTTGACAGTCGGAACAAGTTGCAATGACGGTTCCGCACGTGTACTGAACAACTATTTTTAATACAGTTGCGAAAAAATGAAGCAATTTATTAAAATAATAAAAACACAAACTAAACTCGCAAAGAACATTTTTGGAAAATGGCGCCAACCATAAAAGAATACAGAGTATAGCAGAGATTTTTTTTTGTTTTATTCACCCATTCTGGGCAGGCAAAGGGAACTATGCCCATACAGCCAAGTCTTCAGTAGAATTTTTTTATTGACATGAAATTTAATGAGATGAAATGAAGTGAAACCTTACCTAACTCATTGAATCAAATCATTAAATCTGATATTGAAACAAATTAGTAGCTTCTTTTTAGAAATATTTGTATGAATCATAAAAACTTCTATGAATTTCTTTTTAGTAAAAACTTCGTGGTTGGTTTTTTTCTTTTTAATAGACATTATTTTGACAGTTGGGAAAGAGAACGCACGAGTTCGGAAAAGGTAAAGAAAAAGCACGAGTGTGTAATAGCTCACTTCCCGAACGCTATACGTCCCTGTAATACGCCACTTTTTGAGCAACTGTATTAAAATAGTATATTTCGCTACAAGTGCGGAAAGCCTGTCATTGCAAAGAGTTCCGACAAATGTCTACCCGAGCCGAAGGCGAGGGATGACAGTCGGAACAAGTTGCAATGACGGTTCCGCACGTGTACTGAACAACTATTTTTAATACAGTTGCGAAAAAATGAAGCAATTTGATAAAAAAATAATAAAAACACAACTCTAAACTCGCAGCGAACATTTTTGGAAAATGGCGCCAACCGTAAAAGAATACAGAGTATTGCAGAGATTTTTTTTTGTTTTCTTCACCCATTCTGGGTAGGCAAAGGGAACTATGCCCATACAGCCAAGTCTTCAGTAGAATTTTTTTATTGACATGAAATTTAATGAGATGAAATGAAATGAAACCTAACCTAATTCATTGAATCAAATCATTAAATCTGATATTGAAACAAATTAGTAGCTTCTTTTTAGAAATATTTGCATGAATCATTAAAACTTCTATGAATTTTTTTTTAGTAAAAACTTCGTGGTTGGTTTTTTCTTTTTAATAGACATTATTTTGACAGTTGGGAAAGAGAACGCACGAGTTCGGAAAAGGTAAAGAAAAAGCACGAGTGTGTAATAGCTCACTTCCCGAACGCTAAACGTCCCTGTAATATGCCACTTTTTGAGCAACTGTATTAAAAACATATTTTTGTTATTCCCGCTCATTTTTCCCGCACAGTTTGCATGTCTACTTATCGTCAATCATTCGCAAGCTCGGTATCCACGGTCGTTACTAAACGGCGTAAAACTAAATAGCATTATTTAAGCTATTTAGCATTCAACTTGCATGCGCCCTCTTTAGGTATTTAACTTAGGTGCTTGTTTTAAAAAAGTTGTAAACACCTGTTAAAAAGTACACTACCTACGTTTGGTTACGGATTCAATTTATGGCAGAGATAAATTATACTAAACTGAATTTAACTCAAGCATGTTACTGTGAAATGTTCTGCTTGGTTTTCCTGACAACCCAGTGGCTGAGAGGTCTGGGTTCAAATCCGAGCGGCACGCACATGAGTTATAGTTATAGTTAAGTAATAATAAATTAAATTTCACCTCCTGTTAAGGCGAAGAAAAACATCGAGAGGAAACATACCTAAGAGAAATACCACAGAGAGTGTACTCGAAGGCATGTGAAGTCTGCCAATCAGCACTTGGCCAACATGGTGAACTTAATCCCTTAATCCCCTTTCCGAGAGGCTCCCCGCGCTTAGAATTTCAAAGGGTTGCAGTGATTTTGGTATAAAAATGGTCGTTCGAAGGACTGACAACCGGTGGGGGAGAAAAGTCCTCGAATAGAGACCACGACTCGGAAAAAGGAGCACAGGTCGCCCTTCGACAAGCCCTTCGTCATTTGGGAGAGGCCTATGTCCAGCAGTGGACATCAAAAGGCTGATGGATGGATGGATGGATGGGTATAAAAAGTGAAGTAATGCCAATGGAGGAAGTCCAATAATTATCCAAGTGTAAGCACCCAATCTGATGCAAGATGGAGACATTAAAGCAAACGATTACTCATAAATGCTATTAGAGGATAGTTTCGTCGCCCGCCGAGCGCCGATTGCCGGCGATCGCTTTCCCCGAGCAAAACCATCCGTTTTCCTTCCTCGCCGTGCACGCTAATTAATAATGTTTACTACTATACTTAATTACGTTGCAGAGTAAGCAACTGGTGATAGGTGGGTGGTTAAGGTTACAGCTTTAATCTAAAGGGTCTACGCGCGCTCCTTTGACTTTCGTGATACTTGTGTGCGAAGAATTAGCACTCAAGACTAAATATTTCGTATACCAGATATAGTAATAAAATATTAAAATGTGGTGCAAAACCTTTGGATCCCTTTTTACGGAAATAAGAAAGGTAAATTTTTTATATAATTTTATCTATTATATTAGATATACCTACCTACGAAAATATAACAATATTACATACGCGCCTTTTTTTCGAGCGGGAAATCTTCGGAAGATTCCCAGTATACAGCGGAGAGGCAGGGGAGAAGCTGAAATTCCTACTCACTAAAACCCCCTTGGTCTCTTGTCTTTTGTTGTAGGAGCCTTGGATGACAAATTGGATATTATAACCACTGGCTGTACCTGTATCATCCTCTATCTTCTATGCCCTTTAAGGACTTACTATGGATACTAGCGTTACACAGATCTGCGTGTTACTGAGGCGATTTCAAGAGAACATAGTCAAAGGTAAACACTTTGATTAATGATTTCAATGCACAACACTCAACAACAAACATTTATCTTAGTGTAATTAATGAAGATGGCTACAGCTCGTATTTCATACTTACTTACAGATTAGTCTATCGCGTATATGAATATGTCTACAAAGCATAAACGTGAACCTATATATTCCCAAGTTCATTTGCTCATACATAAATATTGTATGCAAAATTATTTCTTCCTTTTATTGTGCGCACTGAACGCTTCGTACTAGTGTTGTTCGCTGATTTAAACCTGGATACGAAATCCAGTAAAGCACACATCCGTGTCAACACGTACCGATCAGTACCTAATCTATCAGTGAAAAATAATATTGTAAGATTTGATCGAAAATGTGATCACATTACTGTTTTTAATTAAACAAATATGAAATATATAAAAGAAAGTCGTGTTAGTTACACCACTTATAACTCAAGAACGGCAGAACAGATTTGGCTGAAAATTGGTAGGGAGGTAGCTTAGAGCCAGGAGACGGACATAGGATACTTTTTATCCCGTTCGACAGCGTTCCCGTGTGACTTGACATGAAACGTCAGTCACTATAAAACGTGGTATAACAAAAAAGAATCAGACTCGGAATAACAAAACGCAAATGACAGCTATGTAATTGACGTATAATGACAGCTGTGTAATCTACTATATAAAAATAAGTCGGGTTTTCCTTCCTGACGCTATAACTCCAGAACGCACGAACCGATTTCCACGGTTTTGCATTCGTTGGAAAGGTCTCGGGCTCGGTGAGGTTTATAGCAAAGAAAATTCAGGAAAAATTTCAACAGAAAAGCGGGAAAAATCTTTTTTCACATACAGCGCCATCTCTGATACATAGCATGTACTACAAACCAATATTTTAAGTAGATGGCGCCGGTGCGTGATAGGTAGTGGTAGGGGTAGATGTAGGGGTAGTAGTAGTGGTAGGGGTAGTGTTAGTGGTAGGTGTAGTGGTAGGGGTAGTGGTAGTGGTAGGGGTAGTGGTAGGGGTAGTGGTAGTGGTATTGGTAATGGTAGTGGTAGGGGTAGGGGTAGTGGTAGAGGTAGGGGTAGTGGTAGGGGTAGTGGTAGGGGTAGTGGTAGGTGTAGTGTTAGTGGTAGGGGTAGGCGTAGGCGTAGTGGTATTGGTAATGGTAGGGGTAGGGGTAGTGGTAGAGGTAGGGGTAGTGGTAGGAGTAGTGGTAGGGGTAGTGGTAGGGGTAGTGGTAGGGGTAGTGGTAGGGGTAGTGGTAGGGGTAGGGGTAGTGGTAGTAGTAGGTGTAGTGGTATTGGTAGTGGTAGTTGTAGTCCACACACTTACATTAAGTTCTCCCAAAATATTCAGTAAAAATTATTTATATGGCAAAACAACGTTTGCCGGGTCAGCTAGTATGAAATACGGCTGAGTCTACAATTGATAGTCGAAAAAGGTGCGAGTTTCGAAATTAAAGTTCTTACTAAGACACCCTATTTAATTGACAGAATATTGTAAACCAGTGCAATAGCTAGTAAATGAATACAATTTAACAATGTAATAGTTGAAGGTTTTGCAAGTGTCGTCAATCTACCACATCAGGAGTACCTAGAAATCGAGTACATATAGGTATTTATTTATTTTCTAATTTCATTTTTGTTTATCGTCTAAGTTTTGGGATATGTAATTGTTTCGTCTACGAATACGGGTAACATCTCTGCCTGTATTATACTATGCGGCCACCCCGACGCCGGCCGAGTGGGCGGGGCTAAGAAATATTACCGCCATTGCTGACTCTGATGGTTCTATTACGTTGTTTATTTTGTTTCACGTGAAATATGACATACCTCTTATTTTGACCGGGAATGTACAATAAATTGTAGGCACTTATTATTTACGGATCGCGACTATTAAATTAATGTAAGTGGTAAGAAACAAGAAAAAGGTTCTCCACCCCGACTTATTTATGTTCCCGAATCTATTTTAAAAGCTTTTATTTAACTTCACTCGTATGTATCTATGTATGTATGTCCTGGAATCTTGCAATCAATATTTCACCCACTTCCACTGAAGCTATCGAGCTGAAATTTGGCACACATATTAGGTTCCGATGACAATGCATGAAAATAAAAAAAAAAGTTATAAAAGCTTTTTAAAAAAAAAATTTTTTTAGAGTATAATTATTATTTTTAAAAGAACAAGTATGCAGAGATAGTGCATAAATTCCTGTAAAATTCTAACTAATATTGTTCTTGTGCGAATGAACAAAATAATATTTATAAACATTAATTATTGAAGTATCTTACTGATATCAATGTTTATAAAGTTATTTATCGACTTTGCTGATTGCAGATCGACATGATTTTTATGAAGCAAGTTGTTCGTACGTAAGAAGTAAGGGTATGATTTAAATTTTTGATTTGAAGAATGAATGAAGATCTTCTTGTGACTTTTGATAGATTTTTCCGCCGACGAGAAATTATAAAGTAAGTATAAAATATTTTTTTTAAGAAATAGGTAAAAACAAATTAAAACTGTTTGGTTCGTACTAAATAAAGGATTCGTAAAACCTGATTCGGATTCAATGCCGACATAAGTATCAAAGGCTCAAATCAAAATAAATCACTGCAATTGTGCAATGAATTAACTAACTCCCAACTGAAGCGATGTCGGTACAGATACGAAATGGCCTTGTTAATAGCTTGAAAGACAAGCAGTGATTAGAGAGCTTTATAATTATTGAACAAGATACAGAAAATTTTAAGGACATGTTCAAGTGCGATTCAATTGCGAGAAGCGATTTGACAGCGGAGACAGCTAGTGAGACTGTGAAAGCTTTAGAAAGAAGGATATTTTTCTCTTTTCGCTGCGACCCATAGACGTCCCACTGCTGGGCACGGGTCTCCCCCACAGACGCAGCTGCGGGAGATCTAGAGCATACTCCACCACGCTGCTCCAATGCGGATTGGTGGAGGGGTTAGTGGCCAACCCAGTGTCGAATGTGTTTTTCTCTTTAGTAGAATAAAACTTGAAATAAGAACTATCAAAAATAAGTTTAAAATATTGCTGTTAAATAAATGTTATTATGACCTTAAAGATTATTTTGCTGACAATTTCACGTAGACTATGTTGAAATTTGACATTATGGAGTTACTTGACATTATAATTTTATCTCTAAGCAAAAAAGCGATTATTACATTAAACATAAACTTTCATAATGACATGTAAAGTATTGATAATATTATTTATCTGAATTTTAACTAAGATTTTAAATAATATGACAATTAAATTTGAAATTTTGCACGCCTTTTAGGTATATTACAGAGGACAAATAATATTTGTAACAACTATTTACGTACCTGTAATAATGCAATAAATGATTATGATTATTATTTATCAGGGAATGTTACTTACATTTTTATTTTTTATTTTTATTACATCAATAGAGATTCCGAAAATATTTTTATCTACTGACTGTCTGTGCCTCTGTGCGCTATGGAATCAAAAAACTACCGAACCGATTGTTACGGGTTCTTAATAAAACTACTTAGGTTATAAAGAAGCTTATATTATCTAGGTATGAGGAGGAGCCAGGAGGATTTTTCTTATGGAAGCGGAACCCTGCCAAAACCAAGTTACAGTCACGGTATCATACTACAGCTCTTCAGGGAATATTGGATGTGTTTTATAATCTGCCGGATACAATAAGGACGTTTCCTTAAGCTTTTTAGCTTCCTCAAGCTTTTTAGCTTAAGGAAACGCCCTTATTGTATCCGGTTGTTGTTTTCAACAATTTATTATGTTAATCACTACTGTACCTACTGACAATTAAAATACATACATTTTCTGATCTTTTGATAAAATTTAACTTACCCCTTTCACGCACAACCGACACAACACTCAAGTTTACTATATTTAATGTATTTAAATCATTGCAAGCTACTATGCAAATTATATAATAATTGCCAAGCTTTAGAATAGCGGTATCAATTGCGATCACGTAGAAACATTTCTGTCCCTCTGACATTTAGTATATGTTTTGATTTTACCTACATTTTAATTTTTATTTTTTTCTACCTACATAATACGATTTTAATAAAACTTGGTACAAAAATGCTCTGAATCCCTGAGACCGATCTTTTTTACTATTCATCCCGAAAATATAAAGGTTCTCCTAGAATACAGTATCAAAATTTGTATGGAGTTTTTCTCAATATAGATTAAGTATGCTGTGTAAACGAAACTAAAAATAAGTTTCTTTCCACGCGATCGAAGCGATCACTATATCTTACTATAGACAAATAAGAAGGTGTTTTATTAATAATCTTATTTACAAATCTGTCACTTGGGATATTTTTACTTACCGGTAGTAATAGGTGTACAAATGCGATTTCATTCTTATCGGTTATCGCTTGCAAGGTCGCCATCTTGCCAACCGATTGCTAGCGACACAATCTTGTTGAGAAAAGTGATAAGTCCGGTCCAGATCAGCAACGAACGAAAGGGAAAACGATTATTGAATTTACGATACCGACTTTTGATAGTAATTGGGATAACACGTTCTTTTAAATGACCATTAAGTTTTATAACATAATTTCATATTGAATAGACGTAATTTTACGATCACATTCACGCGTAGTGTTTGAATGCTAACAGTTCACAATTGTTGATGAAATAAAATTGGAAAAACCTTCGGTAAAATACTATAATTATTTTGTTATTTGTATTTTTTGTTGTTGTTTGGATTTGAGTTTTAAAAATTTGGTGTTACGTAGGGACCCCGTAAGTGTGAATAGATATGGCAGCGATTGTATTGTAAGTAAGCGTGACGTATGCGAGGAGTCGTGTTAGTTACTCTGTAACTGACTGGTAGTCTAGTCGTGTGTGTTCGGGGATGTTCCAATAAACAAAAGTAAACTAATTATTTCGGACTTTTATCGAGTAGGTATCAGTAAAGTTGTTGTTGTGTGCCAGTTATCCAAGGTGTACCGCTTCCAAACCAACCTGAAATCTCCAAGTGAACGACCAATAATGGGAGAGGTGTAAAGGGTCAGACACTGGCACAGAGAGATGTTATCCAATGGTGGTGGATTTGAAGAAACCTGTTACTGGCCTGGATCTCGAGCGTTAGATCTCCAGAGGGCACGGAACAGTCACGTTCAGGATGCCACAAATGCTTACTAGACTACTGTTTCGGAGATTACTTGCACCGGGTTGCAAGAAGTGAGGAAACGCCTGCCAAAATTGTCTGCCACAAGGAATTCTGTACGAACATCCTTACATGTTAAACATCTTTTATAATTTTATATTGGTCAATCAAGCCGGACGTCTCAACCCACCTGACAATTATGACATCATGCTAAAATATATCTAACGATTATCGCATCAATAAGGTTCAGTTGACCACTATTGAAGATCTTTATCATGTCAATCCACCTTGTCATCTATTGTATTTGAATCCTTCAGTTCTATAGATGAAGGTAGTGTAGTGTTTAGGAGAATAGAAGAAATGTCACATTCTATCGCTTAAACAATGTATTGCAGCGAACCATATTGCCTGTACGTAACAAAATTCGCAGAGCGGAACCAACTTTCAAAGTTAACCTTTTCACTGTCACTCCTCGGGCGTCTGTGTAATGACGAGACACGCGCGACCCCAGAACCCGCATAGCATTACTATGAGCAGATTAGCGTACTTCAGCAGGCGCAGGGTTATAAGTAAGCATATACTTCAGGGTTGAAAGTCGCAGCTGTTGGAACTGGAGTGGATTGACTTTATCCCTTATCCATACTTCCATACTAATATAATAAATGCGAAAGTAATCTGTCTCGCTTTCACGCCGATATTACTGAACCGATTTAAATGAATTTTGGTACACAGATTGTCTAGAGCCTGACAAAGGACATAGGCTACTTTTTAAATGGAAAAAAGTATTGTAGAGGGTTGAAAAAGGGGATGAAAAGTTGTATGAAAGTATTTTCAGAACTAGAAGCATAAAATTTATGTAAGCTGTTGATTAGATATTACCCTTAAGGGTGTAAAATAAATATACGCGCTAAGAAGAATCTATTATTATTTATAACCTTTATCAGCTGATTTGTACTTATCGACCCTAACATTCGATAAATGCCGGCAAATTCAAAATTTACTGCCATCATTTATAATGCCATAATGAATCAGCAGAATAATGCAGAAGCGGGATCATAAATCGGCAAGCGAGGGCAATAAAAATGGAAACATTCATTCGTCCACCGATACCCATGTAGCAACACTTTGAATTTCACGACGGCGTTTCGCTTAGTCCTTATTGTTTACGACATAAGTGCTAAGATTGATTGACGACTGGTTGCTTACAATGGTGCAAAAACATCCCCATTACTCTTTCTTGGCAACTTCAATGCACGCGAGCAATCGTTTGGGTTTGCGATAGCCATCTGCCGAATGCAACCGAATCGATTATGGTACCGGTATAAATTAACTACAATTTTAATTCTATCATATATAGAAAGAGTCGTAATGCCTATTGTTCAAGCTTTAAAATTGAAAAGCACGAAATGCCATGGGACATTAATAAAATTGTGTAATAAGCTGCGAGGTGCAAAAAAGCTATGAATGATTAAGCATTTATAAGACTAATAAATAAGAAAATTTGTGGAGTTGATTATTTTGATCACGCGGTAATTTATTTACTCAAGTCACTGTAGGACTGGGATGCATCATTATTCACGCGTGTACATAATTATTCACGGGAGATGTCACTCTGATTGCTTGTTACGAAAGTAAATGTCACATACCTACTTGTTTATTGGTAATAAGGTCTATAATTACAAGCGATATCGTAATAGAAATTCGATAGTAATCGTGAGGGCAGGTAGGTGATGATTCGATTAATTATTTCTCTGATTTGTTATAATTGTTTCTCTAAGTCTAATATAAGCTAATAAATTATGTTGCTACAGATGTTACACATTGCTGTTTTTTTGGAAACATACCAATTGACCATAAATTTTTTCTTCAATCTATATACTCGTATATACAAAAGGAGAAGCTGACTGACTGACTGACTGACTGACTGACATATCAACGCAGGGCCTAAACTTTAAGGGTTAGAAACTTGAAATTTTGCACAGGGGTTTCTTTTATAACGTAGGGGAGCACTAAGAAAGGATTTTTGAAAATTCACCTCCTAAGGGGGTAAAACGGGGGTATTTAGTATGAAACTTTGGCGTTTTTTAAGTTAGTGAATGTCTAATTCCACGCTAGCTAAGCTGCGGGCATCCACTAGTATACACTAAAAAGTGAAAAATATTTGATGTGAAAATTAAGAACATGTCACTATCTGGAAATTGACCCCTTTAAAGAGAGCTATTCGTAGCGTCCGTAGCTCAATGGCGTCGATTCAATGTGATCGACAGAGTTAATCAACGACGGTCGGTTTGTGGATGGGTGACCGCTAGTAGGAAAACATGGGCACTACCGTGATTCGGAGGGAACGTTAAGCCGTCGTTCCCGGTTGTTTTCAATGGTGAAAACAATCGTTAAGCTTTGTCAAAGGCCTTCGGGCGGCTTGAGAACATTCGACACTGGGTTGGCGACTAACCCCCCCACCAACTGGGTGTAAACGAAACTATTGTTATGTCTAATTCCCCGCGAGCGAAGCTGCGGGCGTCCACTAGTAACATATAAGACAGGAATACCGGGACGGAGTGAAAGTACTGCCCCAAGTCGCGAAGGTCCCATACAATGCTCATATTAAGGCATTCGCACCTTCGTTTTCACTAAGCCCCGTCTACACTATACAAGACAGATCACTCGCATTAAACAATAAAAGCATTATACATGATACGTCATAATGCACGGAGGACAAGTCTGTGATAGAAAGCGTCGGCCAGTCACGATGTGCCGGAGGAAAACCTCGCTATAAATTGCTGCACATAATTACATACAATCGGGTAACTGTGACATCATTAAATGCCTTTGTGATTTGAGCGAAGCGAGGAAGCTAATCGTTGGTCGGATGACCTGCCCTTAATGTGGGAAAGGCTTGGTGAGCCCTGACATGTTAGAACAATAAGCATAACATGGTATTACGTCACGCAGTGTAGCGTCCATAGCCCAATGGCTTGCTTCGATTCAATGTGATCGAAAGAGTTAAGCAACGACGGGCGCGGTCGGTTTGTGGATGGGTGACCGCTAGTGGCAAAAATTTCATGGACGCTACCGTGCTTCGGAGGGCACGTAAAGCCGTCGGCCCGGTTGTTTTCAATGCTGGAAACAGTCGTTAAGCCTTGTCGAAGACCTTCGGGTGGCTTGAGAACATTCGATACTGGGTTGGCCACTAACCCCTCCACCAATCCGCATTGGAGCAGCGTGGTGGAGTATGCTCTAGACCTCCCGCAGAAGTGTCTGTGGGGGAGACCCGTGCCCAGCAGTGGCACGTCTATGGGTCGCAGCGACGTCACGCAGTATTCCACCGAAGGTAGACAGAGATGTGTATACATAAACTTTTCATCAGTGTTTAGGTCTCATGTAATAGATGGTAAGGCTTTCGCCATACGCTTCGACCCATAAACGTCCCACTGCTGGGTAAGGATCTCCCCCACAGACACAGCTGCGGGAGGTCTAGAGTCTAGAGCATACTCCACGCTGCTCTAATGCGGATTAGTGGACGGGTTATTGGCCAACCCAGTGTCGAATGTTCTCAAGCCACCCGAAGGTCTACGACAAGGCTTAACAAACAGTCTTTAAGCCTTGAACAGTCTGCCTGGTCTGCCTGGGAACAGTCCCAGCATAGATAACAGCCGAGACCGACGGCATGAACAAATGAAGTTGATAAGAATACTTAAAAACATACAGTAATTTAACTTAAAATCACCACCACCAATACGGTTTGGTAATATTAAATTGAAGAAAGGCACTGAGTCATTCGGCGTCCTTACATCAAATCTGTTCCACATTTAAATTAGGCTTTTAGCACACTTAGCTTTATCATTATTATGAAAATACGTACTTAAACTTACATAGATACACTTTATGTTTGCTCTTAATGCATTTCGATACAACTTGTGCGATAAACAACTGAACTGAACTGATTAATAAAATTATAAACTGGTTTATTGACGGTCGATATTTTACTTTATAGCCAATACTAGCTTCACTCGCGGCTCCACCTGCGTGAAATTGTTTTTCAAAATTATCTCTACCATCAAGGGATGTTTTAAAATATAATAAGTATAGCCCTTATCAATGGCAAGCTACACCAAACATTACCATTTATCAATATCTAGCTTCATCCGCAATCGATTAAAAATTGATCGATACTTAACTATCGATTAAAACTCAAATGATTATTTCAGTATTTTGTCACTGGAACAATGCAATTTTCCGGGATAAAAAACCATCCAGGCTCTGTTAGACATTTGTCTAAAATATCACATCGATCCAGCATTTCTTTGAGTAGGTATAAGAGGAAGGACAAACCTACAAACCAATTAAAATAATCGATTACTAATCCAACGATTATTACAGTTTTTTGCCCATTTCACAGGAACCTTGCAATTTTACGAGATAAAAAGAATCCATCCTATGTCACCCCTCCAAGCCCATCACAAAATCTATGCAAAATTATATAAATCTTATCGATCCATCATTCTGTTGAGGCGGAGAAGGACAAAGCGACAAACCAACAAACACACATTCCCATTTATACAGTAAAAACTGAGCCACATTATGAAGCAAAATGTTATGAAGAAATTGAAACTCGGACGTGCTTAATATTGTATGCCATTTTAATTCACTCAATGAAATTGGAAAAATATTTTTCCTGAATCCGTCGAATCGAGAAACTGATTACCCAAACTTAAGACTTCGCTGCGACCCATAAACGTCCCACTGCTGGGCATGGGTCTCCCCCACAGCCACAGCTGCGGATATGTGGAGGGGTTAGTGGCCAACCCAGTGTCGAATGTTCTCAAGCCACCGAAGGTCTTCGACAATGCTTAACGACTGTTTCCACCATTGAAACTGGGACCGACGGCTTAACGTGCCCTCCGAAGCACGGCCATGAAATTTTGCCACTAGCGGTCACCCATCCACACACCGACCGCGCCTGTCGTTGCTTAGCTCTTTCGATCACATTGAAT
This sequence comes from Carterocephalus palaemon, assembly GCA_944567765.1. Lineage (NCBI taxonomy): Eukaryota > Metazoa > Arthropoda > Insecta > Lepidoptera > Hesperiidae > Carterocephalus > Carterocephalus palaemon. The sequence continues at coordinate 1,428,718 of OX155643.1, read as the reverse complement.
CGACCCGAAGCTTACGACTTAATGTTTTCTTAAACAAAAGCACCTATTTTATTTACCAGCCTTCCTGTGGAGATTGCAAAGGCATTGGCAAAAAAAAACAACAAACCGAGCCAATAATTTCGACAGTGGCTAGGTTTAGATACGAGTATATCGTAATCTCAGGAACGACACGAATGATTGGCGAATTAGACCCATTGTTGTACCGGAATATCACTTACAGATAATTAATTTGGACTATACTACAATTGCTATTGAGAAACGGTCAAAACAAATAGTTTTGATTTGTTCATAACGATTTGGCAGTTGAAAGTTTTAATTGTGAAAATATGATTTTCACTTATAAGGTCATAAAGAAATATTCAAGCACGATTCATTCATTTTTTATTATATCCATTATATAGATTACTAATCATTTGAGTTTATTAAATAGAGTTAAACAAAACAAAGACTCTGTAAACAAACAAAAGAAAATGCTAATATGCAATTGGCGGACCACACGCAACAAGATTTCGTCATGAGATTTTTCAAGCGAAACAGTGGAGAAATTTTAACATTATCTTTTAAATTTAGTACAATGTATTGATTGACAGACACAATTAATATAATTTGTTTGTTGGTGTCGTGTGTTGGCATTTCACTCACAGTTAGACACGCCTAAGGTTGATTACCTGAAAGAAAAAATGACAAGATTAGTTCTGTTATTGCACCAAGAAAATAATGAAAAATTTCAAAATCTTGCGCCTTTGAATTCTCTTCAGGCCCTTACAAACTAGGTAAATCCACCAGCTATGAAATGGATTTTAATTCATCCATCTCTTCGGGTCCACTGCTGGACATAGGCCTCCCTCAATCGTCGCCACCCCGATCCTGCGCACTCTGAACTTTAATTGCACGTAAATAATTGTTTGTTGTTTGATGTTTGTATAAGCAGCCTCTGTTTTGCCAAACCGTTCTCTATGACATTTTTGTATGATTTGATTTGTATTTTAGTTGCATGTGGAATGGTTGTGGAACCTGTGATTTCTGCAGTGTACAATTACAAAACACCTAATTTCTTTCAAATGCGCAAGTGGGTTTACATTCGGAACCGGTGACGTATAAGTACTTCTGGTGATGCTGAATAGCGAGAGGCGAGCAGTAGCTCAAGTTTGAGGCTACCTAGTAACAAAAAGACTAACTTTCCTTATCTAATCAACAATAAAAACAAAACTTTTTGACGGGCCCGTTGGCGCAATCGGTAGTGACCCTTCCTGTTGCGCCAGGGGTCGTGGGTTCGAATCACACTCAGGACAAACATTCGTGTGACGGACACTTGTGTTTGTTCTGTGTCTGGATGTCAATATTATCTATATAAGTATGTATTTAAAAACATCTATGTATGTGTTGCAGTCTCTGGCACCTGGGGTTTACGCGTAATTTAGGGTCAGATGGCCGTGTTTGTAGTGCCAGATGGTATTTATTTATTATTATTTATTTATTTTAATTTTAAAATTTTTAGCAGACAACTCACGTTAAAATGTCTACTTCTCTAAACGAACAATTGCTACAAGTTGCGGCAATGTGAATGACATGCACATTGTCTGGCATTCCCATGCACCGGGTAACCCCGTGTGAACAGTCTAGTATTGTTGCACGTTTTCAACTGCTAATATGCAATTGGCGGATATGCAATACCTACTATGGGCGAGATTACCGCTGCCATCATTAAAACATTAGCAAACGATTCCTCTCCTTGATAGCGCTTAGATTTGATCATTAGATTTATCCAATTAACAGTTTAATCTTACATTTAGGTGTATAAAAATCATTAAATGGGCTTAGATAGGGCTAATTATAACTTTACACCCTTATTAATAAAAATCGCTTACTCCAAGCGTAATCCGAAGTTACACTTGGACTAGTTAATTCTTGATTAACCTAGTAATAACTTCGTAATTGCAATGCTATTAATAAACATGGAATAGCCTCGGACTAACAATACATTTCTTATTCCGGGTTTAACGAGTAAAATATGGCAACCTTTAAAATTTAAAAGTAAAAAGAGTGTGTCAGTGAACGACTTCATGCATTAAAATGACAGTGATAGCTCATATTTTGGGATTGACAACATCAAACTGGACGTGCAGTGACAGTGCAGCTCAGTCAATTTAAAGCGCTTTTAACCACAGAGTACATTTTACATACTCTAACCGTAACCTCGCTCCTCGCAGTTTGTTACTTGTAAAATTTAAAATTGATTTACTTTAATTAGGTAAATGTTGAAAGATGAACAACATAATACGAGAATTTTGGAAATTGCGGAAGAGAAGCGTGCACTAAAAATGGAAAATCTAAGAGAAATGGCGAAAAAGCGATTAATAAAAATGGAAATTCTTTGAGAAAATCTAAAAGCAGCAATTTTGGAAAGAGAAGAGAAATTTTATGAAAAAAAGAAATTTAGAATAAGTACCTAATAAGTATTCACCGAAACAGTTTTTGTTAAATTGATTATTAATCACGAAATTCCTTGCAAAAAGTAAATAATAGGTCTAATGTCACATGCATGTGGTTTCAATTTTTCATTAAAGGTAGAAGAAATAAAACCAATAACAAATTATTCAATATATGCATATTTATTCCTTCACATTCTAGTCTATTTATTTTAATAATTCTCTTCGATAAATGCTGCCCGTGCTGCATTACCTCTGACACAGTTATTTATGGCCTGCATCACAGGAACAATGCTCTCCTCCTCTACACCCTCAAGCATATCATACTTGTACATGACTATATTGTGCAGTACTGTTAATGCAACAATGTACAATTTGGTATTTTCTAATTTTGTTGTGAAGTCTCGAAGTAAACATTTAAATCAGGACTTCCACACTACAAAACATCTTTCAACTGAGTTCCTTGTTTTTATGTACCCGGTTGTCCATCTCTTCCCTCTCAGTATTATCTTGAAAATCGGTATTTAGATTTAAGCTCAGTTTCATGCACCATGAAGTTCCAATAGATTTTGACGAGTTTTATACAACTTCACACGTCTCGCAGTAAATGTGGAACTTGGTTTTCCATCTCACGTATCTCGTCTATCACCATCAAATCATCAATAAAATAATCTCTATCCATCTTTAACAACTAAAAACGAACAGAACCAGAACCTACGGATGTATCAAAGTTTCTAAATAAATATCAATGACGTTTAGAACGCGTCAAGTCAACGTCAATGTTGTCAATGCACGCCTAATCGCTCGCTAAACCATCGCTAAACTATGTAGCGACATGGACTATCGTATACCGTTACGGTCGTATTAATAAACATAGACTAGAGCAAGAGTAACTTTAAACCTAGTCGTAAATAAGATTTAATGAAATTCATTATTAATAAACATGGAGTAACGAAGAAGTAAGCTACTCCAAGTCTTTTCTCAGAATCAAAGATAGTCCATGTCGCTACATAGTTTAGCGATGGTTTAGCGAGCGATTAGGCGTGCATTGACAACATTGACGTTGACTTGACGCGTTCTAAACGTCATTGATATTTATTTAGAAACTTTGATACATCCGTAGGTTCTGGTTCTGTTCGTTTTTAGTTGTTAAAGATGGATAGAGATTATTTTAATGATGATTTGATGGTGATAGACGAGATACGTGAGATGGAAAACCAAGTTCCACATTTACTGCGAGACGTGTGAAGTTGTATAAAACTCGTCAAAATCTATTGGAACTTCATGGTGCATGAAACTGAGCTTAAATCTAAATACCGATTTTCAAGATAATACTGAGAGGGAAGAGATGGACAACCGGGTACATAAAAACAAGGAACTCAGTTGAAAGATGTTTTGTAGTGTGGAAGTCCTGATTTAAATGTTTACTTCGAGACTTCACAACAAAATTAGAAAATACCAAATTGTACATTGTTGCATTAACAGTACTGCACAATATAGCCATGTACAAGTATGATATGCTTTAGGGTGTAGAGGAGGAGAGCATTGTTCCTGTGATGCAGGCCATAAATAACTGTGTCAGAGGTAATGCAGCACGGGCAGCATTTATCGAAGAGAATTATTAAAATAAATAGACTAGAATGTGAAGGAATAAATATGCATATTTTATTGAATAATTTGTTATTGGTTTTATTTCTTCTACCTTTAATGAAAAATTGAAACCACATGCATGTGACATTAGACCTATTATTTACTTTTTGCAAGGAATTTCGTGATTAATAATCAATTTAACAAAAACTGTTTCGGTGAATACTTATTAGGTACTTATTCTAAATTTCTTTTTTTCATAAAATTTCTCTTCTCTTTCCAAAATTGCTGCTTTTAGATTTTCTCTAAGAATTTCTATTTTTATTAATCGCTTTTTCGCCATTTCTCTTAGATTTTCCATTTTTAGTGCACGCTTCTCTTCCGCAATTTCCAAAATTCTCATATTATGTTGTTCATCTTTCAACATTTACCTAATTAAAGTAAATCAATTTTAAATTTTACAAGTAACAAACTGCGAGGTTACGGTTAGAGTATGTAAAATGTACTCTGTGGTTAAAAGCGCTTTAAATTGACTGAGCTGCACTGTCACTGCACGTCCAGTTTGATGTTGTCAATCCCAAAATATGAGCTATCACTGCCATTTTAATGCATGAAGTCGTTCACTGACTCACTCTTTTTACTTTTAAATTTTATAGGTTGCCATATTTTACTCGTTAAACCCGGACTAAGAAATGTATTGTTAGTCCGAGGCTATTCCATGTTTATTAATAGCATTGCAATTACGAAGTTATTACTAGGTTAATCAAGAATTAACTAGTCCAAGTGTAACTTCGGATTACGCTTGGAGTAAGCGATTTTTATTAATAAGGGTGTTAGAGTTTTATGACGCAAAATGGTGCGGAAAAATTATCGTGTGATCGGAGGTGAGAATATCTACTTTAGTACAATTAAACCGGCTTGTGGTATGTATGTCGTTTTAGTTACTACCAATATTATCTAGCATATACCTGCAACCCATAGATGTCCCACTGATGGGTCGGGTCCCACAGACAAATCTGCGGGAGGTCTAGAGCATGCTCTACCACGCTGCTCGGTCTTCGACAAGGCATAACGATTGTTATCAGCATTGAAAACAACCGGGACCGACGGCCATGAAATGTTTGCCACTAGCGGTCACCCATCGACAAACCGACCGCGCCCGTCATTGCTTAACTATGTCGATTACGTTGAATCGACGCCAGCCATTGGGCTATGGACCCTCCTACGTGGGGGAGTGGGAAGCATACTTATAGCAAAATAAAGTTGTACGGTAAAATTCTCTTATAGCAAAGTAGTTATTACGATATAACTTTTCAGGCAATTTCCCTCTCATTTTATACAGCTTTTTGGTGACTTATAACTATTCGCGAAGATGGCTAGAGTTATTCAACGTTTTATGCCACAGTAACATTATGTCAGTTACTACCTACAGGTACTACCTACAGGTACCAGGAAACTGATAAGTGTGATGTTGTGTTGGCATTTTGCAGAATGCGCTGGCAAAGCCCGGTCATACTTACATTGTATCAAATTAATTGAAAACAAGTTTTGATATTTGATATGAGTAGATATACTTAAGTACTTTAGTAGTGTAGCGTCCATAGCCCAATGGCTCGTGTCGATTCAATGTGATCGAAAGAGTTAAGCAACGACGGGCGCGGTCGGTTTGTGGATGGGTGACCGCTAGTGGCAAAATTTCATGGACGCTACCGTGCTTCGGAGGGCACATAAAGCCGTCGGTCCCGGTTGTTTTCAATGTTGGAAACAGTCGTTAAGCCTTGTCGAAGACCTTCGGGTGGCTTGAGAACATTCGACGCTGGGTTGGCCACTAACCCCTCCACCAATCCGCATTGGAGCAGCGTGGTGGAGTATGCTCTAGACCTCCCGCAGCTGCGTCTGTGGGGGAGATCCGTGCCCAGTAGTGGGACGTTTATGGGTCGCAGCAGCAGATATACTTTCACCTCAACCCATTCTTTGTCCCAATGTTGGGCACGGGTCTCTTTTCAGGGATTAGGCCTTAGTCCGCCACGCTGGCCAAGTGCGGATTGGCAAGACTTCACATGCCTTTGAGAACATTATGATGAACTCTCAGGCATGCAGGTTTCCTCACGATGTGTCCTTCACCGTTGCAGTAGGTGACATTTAATTCCATAAATCGCACATAACTTACGTAAGTCATTGGTGCGTGCCGCTTGGGTTTGAACCCGGACCGCTCGAGTGAGAGACGAGTTCGATAGCCACTGGGCTGTCACCACTGTAAGCTACATAACAACCGTTATTAATGTTACCAAAAATAAGCTATCCATTTAATAGTTTTCACTTTATTCGCAAAACTTATCAATCGGATGTTCGCAACGATGAAGACATTAGGTTCCCACACGGCTAGGGTGGCCAGGTCGCAAAACCTAATAACCGGACCAGAATCCAGTTTTCCGGACATTTGGGTAGAAAGGCCGGACACCCTACATTATTGTAGGTACAACAAAATTTTTGTATGTAAAATCAAGTTTTTTTTATTGTTGTCATAAATCATGTTAAATTCTAATGAAATAATAAATAAAATGTAAAAAGCCTAACAAATTTCTTCCAGTAGTACTGTTACAATACCAAAATAAACATTAATAGTTTAAAAAAACTAAAAAAACACACTTTTATAAAAAATCCAACTAAAAAAGAAATCATGAGACCTTGAAACCTAATCGTGGTCAAAGTTCATTACAAGACTTTACCACAAGTGCAAACACGACTATGATACGATATTCCATCATGGAATTCCAGTGCCCATCTTCCGGCTTCATCATCAGACCTTGAAACCTAATCGTGGTCAAATTTCATTACAAGACTTTACCACAAGTGCAAACATGACTATGATACGATATTCCATCATGAAGTTCCAGTTAATATCTTCCGGCTTCATCATCAGACCTTGAAACCTAATCGTGGTCAAAGTTCATTACAAGACCTTACCACAAGTGCAAACACGACTATGATACCTTATTCCATCATGAAGTTCCAGTTAATATCTTCCGGCTCCATCATCAGATCAGCTCGACAGTACCATATTATTGAATGTGTCTCAGAAGTACATACAGCTGCTAATTTTCATTACGCTACGATCCTTGGAAGATGGTTAAATTAGCTCTCAAAGATTCCACTTTAAAGTAGCTAATATCTTCCGGCTCCATCATCAGATCAGCTCGACAGTACCATATTATTGAATACGTTTCAGAAGTACATACAGCTGCCAATTTTCATTACGCTACGATCCTTGGAAGATGGTTAAATTAGCTCTCAAAGATTCCACTTTAAAGTAGCTAATATCTTCCGGCTCCATCATCAGATCAGCTCGACAGTACCATATTATTGAATAAATTTCAGAAGTACATACAGCTGCCAATTTTCATTACGCTACGATCCTTGGAAGATGGTTAAATTAGCTCTCAAAGATTCCACTTTAAAGTAGCTAATATCTTCCGGCTCCATCATCAGATCAGCTCGACAGTGCCATATTATTGAATACATTTCAGAAGTACATACAGCTGCCAATTTTCATTACGCTACGATCCTTGGAAGATGGTTAAATTAGCTCTCAAAGATTCCCTTACATTGTGAGTTACATACAAGTGGACCTAATAAAAGTATGTTAAAAAACGTGTCAAATGACATAATTTTTATTTCAAGAAGCAGTTTTAAAATAAAAGACGATCAAAAATATTGCGCTTTGAAAGTAGTTTTACACATTATAATAATATCTTTGTATATCATAATCTTTGTTTTCGCTAAACTATGTTTAATTTCGCCTTGTTTTTGCAATTTGCAATTGCAGAATTGTGCCAAAGGTCCAAAGGTCGTTTACGATTTACCCATGATGTATACAGAATGAGAAAAAAACATTTGCAATCATGATTAAATCACAATTCAATAGGTAGAGGTGACCGGGTTCAACAGAGCTTTTGATTGTTGCAAAACTGCGCTAAGTGAATGTGCCTCATTTCTTCGATGACAATGAAGCAGTTGTATAACAATTATTTAATATTATAAATAACATAATACCGAAAACCGTAATTGCAATACAATGTCGAAAAATAAAATGGTCATTTTAAAAGCTTTTATTTAACTTCACTCGTATGTATGTATGTCCTGGAATCTTGCAATCAATATTTCACCCACTTCCACTGAAGCTATCGAGCTGAAATTTGGCACACATATTAGGTTCCGATGACAATGCATGAAAATAAAATAAAAAATTATAAAAGCTTTTTAAAAAAAATTTTTTACAGTATAATTATTGTGGTTTATGTTTATTTACGATACACAATTTCCGGTAACGGTGAGGGACACATCTGAGGAAACTTGCATGCCAGAGCATCATAATGTTCTCGAGGGCATGTTAAGTCTACCAATCCGCACTTGGCCAGCCGGTGGAATTAGGCCCAATCCCTCCCATTCTAAGAGGAGACCCGTTCAACAGTGGGAGAAAGAAAGGGGTGAGATTAAGTTATTTGCATTTTTTAATAAACAGTTTGAAGCAACGAAATTTTAAGTACCTAACTCAAGTAGGTACGTAACAAAATATTAATTATTGAATCGTGCATTGTCATCGGAACCTAATATGTGTGCCAAATTTCAGCTCGATAGCTTCAGTGGAAGTGGGTGAAATATTGATTGCAAGATTCCAGGACATACATACATGAATACAGATATACATACATACATACGAGTGAAGTTAAATAAAAGCTTTTAAAAATATACAATACACAAATAACTAAGTATCACTTTAAAGAACTTTCGACCAGGTCATTACGCTGGTCTGTGATGTGATGTGAATGATTACCGATTCCAAAATTAGGCTCATTAAATCTGACCTTTTGCATTATAACACGGTTCAAGTAACTATGCATTACGGATGTTCACGTAACAATATTAGCATTGAAGTACACTCAAAGTCAAGCCACGTAGCGGTTCTACTTCTTAAACAATAGGAATTCTTGATACAGTTTTTTGCCAATTAACACATGTTTATACCGTTATACCGGCTTTGTTACTAACTTGAACTCTGAGCATCACATAATGCTTCGCAAAAATCTTTTATCACTCATAAAGTGATTTAAAAACTGGTTAAAACATTAACATGTCTGCTACTGCGGGCCGAATAAAATTTTATTCGCATTTTCTTTGAACAAAACCCATTTATGGCCGCCAGTGATGTTTCTGGCGTATTTAAACACGTCAAATTGTATAATTATAACGACCGTTTACCGTTTAAAGTGGTTTTTTTTTTTCAGTTTTAATTACGAAACTGTGGTAAATAGGTGATAAAACACCCAACGCGAGTCCCACGAAGCTCCGTAGCTTCAAGTGAATTATGTAAGCCTTATTTTAATACAATAAGTAATAGCTTTCAATTCAGTCTGCCTTGCCAATTAAGATACGTCCCCTTGTATGTGATTTTACCTAAACGTAGGTTTTAATTGTTAATGTAGGTACCTACTTCATTAATCAGAATAACTATTTTAAGGCGTGGTGGATTAAGGCCTAAACCTTCCCATTTTGAAAGGACACCCGTGCCCAACAGTGGGACAAAAGAAGGGTTGTGATGATGAAGATGATGATGAATGTGGCTCTTCTAAATTTAAAAATAATTATGAGTATCGCCATTTTAGACGCACGTCATCTATATGCGCGAGCCTTTAGATAGAACCATTATGTATTCCGTGATAGAACATAGTACTGTCACTTTTAATCCATACAAAGCTATTGGTCGTATCGTGACAGCTCGCCTGTTGCGCCCAACTGATAAATTACACCGATGACCTTAAAATAAAAAGTTCAAATGCCGCCAAAAGTCACGAAAACCTTCATTCCTTTAACAATTCGAAATCTAATTGAATATAAATAAGGTTAATATTATTGTGCTATTTGTAACTCGTATTAGATAAACTAAACAATGACACAACGTTCTAGGACGGTTTTTTTAAACGAGTAGGTACTAGTGGACGCCCCGCAGCTTGACGACAATGCAATAATTTAAAAAAAATGTAATATTATCTACATTTTATTACTGGAAACTTATAATAGATAGAGCGCGTTCACTCCTGAATATGATCATCGTAATTGACCGAAACTAGTCGGCCTGTTTCCGATTTAAATCACACGTGAGTAAGTTTCAAATTTATCTACAAAAGCGTGTTTTTTTAGGTTTTTTTTTTAAACGATGTTGTTAGCCTATTGCCACATACAAAAACCCAAAAATTTTCTGGAAAAATAAAAGCGGTAAACGTTAAAGCTGATAATACCTACTCCTATTAAACCTTAGCTTGGTTTATTCGTTAGGAAATTACGCTGTAGTTGCGAAAAACTTTTCTTTTAGCGGTAAATGCATCAAACTTTACCGACTGTTGCCCTGCTTCGACGTTCAAAGTTAAAACTGAAGCTACAAATTTTCTTTCCTATTCACTGGCGCACGAAATTCTCGCGAAACTTAGATTTACGTGTAGGCTTGTTACCTCGAAGCAATCAGTCGGCTAAACTCTGGTAACTCCGGGAAATATATTGGCCTCGTACACGCCCGTTTTACATCGAGTCTGCAAAACTCAACTTCAAGAAGCCATTGTGACAACTAAGTAATTGCTGTTCTGGACGCCAATAAATAATTAACTTTAGTACACTAAAATTTGTATCAACAAAATACACTAGGTAATATGTCGTTATGTACATTTTAACACCGGGCTCACAATTAAAATCGCAACTAGATTTAAAAAAAAAAATGGTTTTTCTAAACCTAGGTCTCAAAAATTAGTGCTCAAACCCGTAATCTATTAAGAGGAAAGATTTGTTTGTAACGTTTTCACACAAAAACTACTGGACCGATTTCAAAAATTCTTTCACCATTAGAAAGCTGCATCTTCACTCAAATCATTCAAAAAAAAATCAAATAAAAAGTTTTAGCGCAATCCATTCTCCTGATGTACGTAATGAAACCGATAGGAAGAGGGTCGAGTTTCAACCGACGACATTACCGTACGGCTACCGTGCGACGCGGTACGCACCCGGACGCAACCGCCTCGAGTTACATCACTTAGGGACTAGACAAACGCGTAAGGCTTTGTCATAATAATGATTGGAAGCATCAATTAATATATGTACAAAAAAAAAAACTTGGACATTCTCACACACGGCCATTGACCCCAAAGTAGGCGCGGGCCTATGTTATGGGTGCCAGAGATTGATATACATACATAGATATTTTTAAATACGTACTTAAATAGATATTAATATCCAGACACAGAACAAATACAAGTGTTCGTCACACGAATATTTGTCCTGAGTGGGATTCGAACCCACGACCCCTGGCGCAACAGACAGGGTCACTACCGATTGCGACAACGGGCCAGTCAAAAGGATACGGATTGGCCAACTTCACATGCCTTCGAGAAAATTATAAAGAACTCTCAGCATGCAGGTTTCCTCACGATGTGTCCTTCACCTTAACCGTTATAGCAAGTGACATTTAATTTCTTAAAGTACTTTTTTGTTGTAAAATAAAGCATTGATTAATGTAAATTCAATGAATAAATAAACACTTTAGTGTGCATTCTCCGTTAGGACTATGACCATGGAAATGAAATGTTCTCACGATCTTTAAACCGCAGGACTAATAAATAAATATATATCAAGTACACGACTTTGCATTATTTTAACTTAAGATAGATCGTTCATTTTAATAATACAAGACTATTTTAGTTAGTGTTTGTCGTTAGTACGCACGTAGGGTCTATAGTAATGTTTAGTAGTATTCGTAAATAATTTATTTGGAGTTTCTGTTAATAAGTACTCACACTACTTGTAGATGATATTAGATAAAATATGGTATCAATTATCACTCATGACTGGCTGCACTATCTCCTAGCGCAGGATGGACCGTAGACGACTCATTATCGGTGTTCGTGGCATCCCACTAACAATCACTACCGACACACACCATTAAAGCCCACAGCTGGGCATCGGCTACCGCTAATCGATGCCGCTGCGCTGTTCCCTCCCGTTTATTTTAGTTTTACCTTGCGATTTTATTGCAACAAATTCGGTACCGTAACAAAATAGTAAGCATTGCTCTTCGAATCTCTGAGCAGATTGACCTGAAAAAGTCTGCAACATTTTTCAATCAATTCGAAAAAGAAATGAACTTTTAACTAATAACCATCGTAGGTAAATAAACAACTATAATTTTAAACGCTCCATCTGTTCCTACACTTCATTGACTGACACTTTCGTCGATGACCAAAAAAACAGTCAACCTCTCAATCAGCGACTGTAGGTACGAGAACATTTGTAAGGTACATCTTTACCACGTGAGCCAGCGATGCTTAAAGTTTAGAGGCTGCATTCATTTCAGTCATTCAGATTTTTGTGTTTTAATGGAATGCAAGAAAAGATGGAACGATAGCTATAGCTAATGAGGCCAATTACAGCACAGTTATAGTCCGTTACAACAGTATGCAACGGAGAGTAATAACATATCTTCTATATAATAAAAATGAATCGCAAAATGTGTTGGTAAGCGCATAACTCAACAACGCCTGGACCAATTTGGCCAATTCTTTTTTTTAAATGTTCGTTGAAGTTCAAGGATGGTTTTTACGGCGAGAAAAATTCATCCCCTAAGGGGGTAAAACGGGGGTGCAAAGTTAGTATGAAGCTTTGCCGTTTTTGAAGTTAGTGAATGTGTAACGCGAGCGAAGCTGCGGGCGTCCACTAGTTTTCTATACAAACATTATAAAGAGGAAACATTTGTTTGTAATGTTTTCACAAAAAAACTACTGGACCAATTTCAAAAATTCTTTCACCATTAAAAAGCTGCATCTTCACTGAGTGACATAGGCTATATAATATTATTAGGTGTAAACAAAACTATTGTTATGTCTAATTCCACGCGAGCGAAGCTTCGGGTGTCCACTAGCTATTAATAAAGCAATATAGCGTGCTTAATCCTTTGCCTCTTCCAATACAACAATGGGCACAGCGTGACATTGCCTGTTGCCATTTATCCCCCGCTGTCCTACCACTAAAAGTGTTATTTTCAACTTTTAAATATCTATATTGACATAAGTTAAACCTTGAACTGAATTTGCTTTTGGGAAATCAATTGAAAACAATTTGACTCCAATACTTTGACTACCACCTGGTAATTTAGACAATCAAGTTCGTTTAAGACATGTAATTACCAAGGGCGTTGAATGAAAAACAGTTTGATATTTTAATGCACAATTAACCAAAGAGTATGATTGAATAGAAAGCAATCCTAGCTGAATACAGAGTCACGAATCTCAATAATAACAAATTAAATCTTATCAAAGCAATTATCATTGTTATTCGACATTACTTATTGTTGTAATTATTTGTAGTTTATTGAAGGTCTCAAGCTGCGGTAAAACTTGGCTAATTTATTGTTAATCGGTAGCAAAGTTGACCGTCCTATTAACGGGAAGCTAACATTCTACCTGTAGGGTTTGTTGTCAATAAAACACGCCTTTAATCACTCAATAGGTGAAGTAGGTAATGCGTCCGGCGCACGTCCGAACTTGCTCACAGCTAGCGCGTGACTGTGCGGCCGGCATACACTACACTACCCACAATGTTAGCTTCAATTTTTTGACGTGATAAACTCTTATAAATCGATGGACGCCGACAACACGCACGAAGAAGTGTGACGTCATCCTCCCGTTCTGATATAGCGTTCCGAAAAGCGTTCCGTCATCGCATTCCACCATCGCGTTAGGACCAGACATGACTTATCGATAATGCCCATTAATTTATGTACAGTTCACCAGGATTTAATTGTAATATCATTCATTTATTTACTTATAAACACATTCAAGCCCTTTGCTTGAAGGAGATTAAGCATAATATCCTACATGTTCCCGGTTTCTCAGGCAAAGAGAACTCTCAGCCTTAAGGCACTGAAACTTCTACCACTTCATATCGTACATTTGATTACCCTGACCCTACTGCTACGCCGTCTACAACAATGACGTGTTATGTAAAGCTGCCCAGTTTGCCGCTAATCTGCTTCTAATGTGTAATATATTAAATAAAACAAAAAAATTGGTTAATATCAAAATTGTAGGTATACTATAGTCTATCTATACTAATATTACAAAGAGGAAAGATTAGTTTCACACAAAAACTACTGAATCGATATCAAAAATTCTTTCACCATTATCATATATGAAGCTGCATCTTCACTGAGTGTCATCTATACTAATATTATAAAGAGGAAAGATTTGATTGTTTGTTTGTTTGTTTGCATCGAATAGGCTTCAAAACTACTGAACCGATTTGAAAAATTCTTTCACTGTTGGAAAGCTACACTATCCCCGAGTGACATAGGCTAAATTTTATTTTGGAAAAAAATAGGGTTCCGTAAGATATTTGGGTTTTTCGGACACAAGGTGTAAAAAATCAACCAGAAAAGTTACTTATTTTGCGTACGCTGCCTAAACTATAAAAGATAGAACCATAAAATGTTCTAATTAATTGTAGATCTTATAAATATCTATAAAAAAGTCCGCGACACACTATACCTATCTATGTCGAGTGAGGCACAACAACCATTTTTTTATCTTGAATTTTTTTTGGACTACATTTACAGTTTATGTAGATAATATTTGGTCTTTGAATGATTAAAATTGGACGTTTGGTTTTGAAGTGTCTGTCTGTCTGTCTGTCTGTCTGTCTGTCTGTTTCGCTTTCACGCCAAAACTACTGAACCGATTTAAATGAAATTTGGTACACAGTCTAGAGCCTGACAAAGGACATAGACACTTTTTAATTGGAAAAAAGGGTTGTAATGGGTTGAAAAGGGAGATGAAAGATTGTATGAAAGTATTGTCATTTTCAGAACTAGAAGTATAAAAATTAAATTTTAGGCTGTTGATAAGGTATAATCCTTACTAATCCTATCCTACTAATATTATAAAGAGGAAAGTTTGTAAGTATGTATGTATGTATGGATGGATGTGTGTTACTTTTTCACGTAAAAAGTACTGGATGGATTTTAATGAAACTTTACAATATCAGAATAATACATAGGCTAAAATTTATAAAGATATTGTGTGAATTGTCCAAAATATGACGATAAGTGTCAAGTAGGTAAGTAAGTAGGAAAAAATCTGTGGAAAAAATCTACCATCTGCGAGCTATTCTGGCGTGCGCTGCCAAAACTACTGGACCGATTTCATAAATTCTTTCACCATTAGAAAGCTGCATCTTCACTGAGTGACATAGGCTATATAATATTACTAGGCGTAAACGAAACTATTGTTATCTATATATATAAAAGGAGAAGGTGACTGACTGACTGACTGACTGACTGACTGACTGACTGACTGACTGACTGACATATCAACGCAGGGCCTAAACTATAAGGGCTAGAAACTTGAAATTTTGCACAGGGGTTCCTTTTATAACGTAGGGGAGCACTAAGAAAGGATTTTTGAAAATTCACCCCTTAAGGGGGTAAAACGGGGGTGCAAAGTTAGTATGAAACTTTGCCGTTTTTGAAGTCGTTAGACGGGTAGACGTCGTTAATGGGTCTATTTCTACGCGAGCGAAGCTGCGGGCATCCACTAGTAATCTATATATGTAAAATAAAGTCGTGTTAAATTTTTATTTTTTAGTAACCTGACGCAAATAGGGTTTATGTGCGTGTATTATAATTTTGATTTTTATATAAAATACCCGTGCGAAGCCGGGGCGGACCACTAGTAGGCTATAAAATATTACTAGGTGTAAACGAAACTATTGTTATGTCTAATTCCACGCGAGCTTAGCTGCGGGCATCCACTAGTAAATAATTTCTTAAATTATAATATCAGCTGGCATGGAGAGAACAACTGACACATACCCGCTTTCCACCTCCGAGTATAGGGGCTGTCCGAAAACCAGCACTACACGGTCTCTAGCCCCGCAGTAGCAAAAGCTGAGACAATCTGTTGTCATATTTTTTGTCTGCTCATGTGACTTCTAACAACGAACCGGTGTGGCTGTTCCTTACAAAAAACAAGTAAGCTATTATTAGCCATTATTAAACTTGACACACATGATATTGATAGTCAATTCACTTATAAAAGTTCTGATTTCTATAAATATTACGATAAATAGTTGGTTTAACGCCTTAGAAAGGGTACGCAATAGATTTATGTTGTTTTCTATAGTAATTTGGCGGGAAATAATGTCATGTGATTGCTTAGAGAGTTTAGAAAGAGGAGCCGTGTCATCCATAGATAAAAAATATATTGCTTTATGTATTTATTATTTAAGACTTTCTGAACATTGAGATAAGATTCAAACTTGATTGTATGAGGTGTAAAAACACCGAAATATGATTGCTTTTAATTCTAATAGACACATCGTCGGACGGCGTGCAATAAAATACATTATTCTTTGATTGGTATAATTATTGGCTTCAATCGAAACCCTTGCAGGGCTGCGAAGCCCGAGGCATCGATGTTTTAAACATAATCGATTTAAACTCGTCTCGTTAGCGATTTAAACGACTTGCGTAATAATGTGAGGCACAATCTCATAACGATCTAAAGATTTATAGATATCGATGCGAAGTAGAGAATATTCGTATTAATAGATAACAGTGAAAGTTATTTGAAATTCAATTAGGGTTTTATGAATATCGAATCCAATGTTTACTCGTTTGACTGCTCCCTTTTAACTTGAGAATTTGAATATCTATATTTTAGTGATGGAATACCAGCCCTCGAATATTCAGTACAAGTCAATGAAGTATCATAGATAGTAAATAGCCTGCCTACTGCTTCGTGGAAAAACAGGCGTGATATTATGTTGTAGGAATCTCGTTGTATTACTAGACGTATGATTTTTTAATCTTAGTGCGACACTAAGTTAAAGCAGGTTTCATAATACGGCCGATTAATTTATAGGTATTGTAAAAAAGTTAAAAAATTAGGCGTGAGGTTTTAGCTCCAGCTTTTTCCCTTTGCCATATAAAAGTAGAAATATTAAATTCCCATGATCAGTAACAGAATCGAATAGAAAGCGCCGATTATCGATCTTTTAAGTAAATTCGTCGACACAATAGAACATTACATGGTTCGGTTACCTTCGGCTATAAGAAATTAAATCTACTTAGCTTTTTATCGCGTTATCGACTGCACAGGCATTAGGCGTATCAGAGGCAGAACCGAGACCACTGCAGTGCGATAGGGTCATACATACCTAACACATTTGATAGTTTTTGCAAAATGTACCATATTTTAATGTCTAAAAACTAAAAACCATCGTGAGCTTTAGGCAGCGTTAGCATAAGCGCCCAAAATATGTTTTATCATCATTACAAATTGTTTAAATTCTCGGCATTTCACTAATACAATTTTTTCCGTAAAAAAGCCATTTTCAAATCTTTAAACCAGGATCATGTAAAGGAGAAATAGACAGACGAAAACAGCGATACTATTTAGAGAAGAAAAAGATAGACATAGTTATTATTAAACTTTGTGACATGCACTATCTAAGTTGTATTATGATCTATGATGAATAGAGCAATACAAGTATTATTGAATAATTCCGGACTCTAACTAACAATCCATAACTATTGATAATTCTCTAAATTGGTACATTTTTAAGTACCTACTTACCTATATTATAAACCATACCGGTATGACTAATCTTAATCGAGATTTAAGAAATAAAACAATGTGTAAGTTTCTCACGGCTCGTAATAGAAAGCTATTTATACCCGATACAGGTAACCCACTCAATAGCCAATAGTGCCGGTCACCTGAAACTATGACAAATTAAACCTTGCACTCGGCGTCTCGATAAAACAATTCCGTACGGTCACCTCGGTAATAATAAATGTTATGTAATAATCGATAAAAATAATAATTTACTCACATTTGCGCGGTGGTAGACTAGCTGTTAAGAGTCTGCGATTTTATTAAAGGGTTCAAATTCGAGGGCTACTCTGAATTATTCTGAGCGCTAACCATTATAAACATTTTTTTTAAGTAGGTGTGAAATCCTACAATCGTTATTGGTGATAGGACTGTAACCATCCGTCTTATTCAGAGACGGGCCATTTAGTTTTTACTTTATTAGACTTATGAAATAACTAGTGGGCGCCCGCAGCTTCGCTCGCGTCGAATAAGACCCATTAACGACGTCTGCCCGCGTTCGGGTTGCCCACTTGACTTCAAAAACGGCAAAGTTTCATACTAACTTTGCACCCTCGTTTTACCCCTTTAGGGGATAAATTTTCAAAAATCCCTCTTAGTGCTCCCCTACATTATAAAAGGAACTCCTGTGCAAAATTTCAAGTTTCTAACCCTTATAGTTTAGGCCATGCGTTGATATGTCAGTCAGTCAGTCAGCTTCTCCTTTTATACATATAGAATTATATGTGAAATACTATTATGAAACTATCCCGGAGAGTACTGAAGAGAGGAACGGTTTCAAAGCAATCGAAAAGAGGTTAGTGTTACGAGATATTGGTTTCTCGTCAAATTGCAACAGCACAATATGTTTCGGTGAAGAACAAAGCATTTCTCGAAATTCACAAAGTAAAGAACATCTTAGCCTGACAACTGACAACGATAAAAGAGTCGAAAAATTAACTTTATTTTTCCATAGTTACAAGCACTTATCATTCAGTTTCATCATAGTTTATAGAGTCTTCGCTCCGAGTAATTCCTTTACTGCCATCTGTGTACTGTCCAATTTCGAATTACATCATAGCACACATAAGAGCAGAGTGGTGGAGTATGCTCTAGACCTCCCGCAGCTGCGTCTGTGGGGGAGACCCGTGCCCAGCAGTGGGACGTCTATGGGTCGCAGCGAATACACATTAACGATGTCGTATAATTATCGTTTATTTAATCGCTTGCGGTGAGACAAATCGGTCGGGATGCGTGACTTGTGAGAAGCACGTATCGTTTGAGGGATTTAAAAACAAACCTCCGAATATAGGTAGCCTTTGATGGATGGCGTCTCCCGTGGCCGCGATGCAGTTGCAAAATTTTAAACAACAAAGTGGCGATGGAACTTAAAATGATGGATTATCATTGTGAATTATCGAATTAAAAAAGCCTGTGAATGTGAATTGAATATACGTAAACTAAATTATGTTAGTTTTTTTTTTTTTTATTGCTCAGGGAGTGATTTAGAATTTTACAATCAACTTATCACAGTCAAATATTGCACAGACAAATATTGCATCGTGATATTTGTTGATTTATATCTGAAAATTGATCGGAAATAAATTTCCTATTGAAATTAATTTAATTTTACCCAATTTCTTTGCTGACTATGAAGGTAACGTATCTACCTATCTCTTTTTTACTTGATTAGTCCATGGTTTAGCTAAAAGTATGCAAACACAACACAATTAAAAAGGTATTACAAAAAAATAAAAATCAGCCTATAAGTACATTTCAATAATTAAATTGTGATATTAAGTGCGAGTGTTTTCATAATATCATTGTATACCTCTAAGTAAAAACCGTTTTGCCACAAAGACGTCTTCGGCGGCAATGAAAATTACATCTTTTGATATAATAATGGACGGTAATATCGATTTATTAGAGCGTTTTCACACGGCAGGCGTCAGAATTCTCCAACGTTTTTATTGGGCGTTTTAAATGCGAACTGCTTATACTTTACACATCTAAATAAAACGAATTATAGGAGTAACTGGGAGGATTAATTATGTAAGTTTTTTGGTCCATCCAAGTGTTTATTCCTCAAGTCAATTTTACGCACTTTACTATCAGCATACAAACCTCAGTGCATGGCTTAGATTGGATTGAAATAATTAAATAAATAAATATCATGGACATTCTCACACACGACCATCTGACCCCAAAGTAGGCGCAAGCCTGTAATATGGATGTCAGAGACTGATATACATACATAGATATTTTTAAATACATACTTAAATAGATATTATTAACATCCAGACACAGAACAAATACAAGTGTTCGTCACACGAATATTTGTCCTGAGTTGGATTCGAACCCACGACCCCTGGCGCAACAGGCAGGGTCACTACCGATTGCGCTAACGGGCCCGTCAATTAAATGATAAATGATATTGATAAATATTATGATAAATACATATATAATTTGCCCTATGAGCCGCTTGAAGTGTGAACCGGCACAGTCTGTCTGCAGAGGAAATTACGTGCCGTCGAACAAAGATGAAATCGCACTGAACAAACAAAAGCCACCGACCTATTGTTTGAGACCAGTCCAAAATAACACTTTCATAGCTTATATTTTAATCGCCAATATACTGCAGCTGCACAGTTATTTTAACACGCTTTATTTTTACGCTTTAGCTTGGTATGTATGAATCCTACTCCTACTAGCATACTCTACCAATCCGCATAGGAGCAAAGTGGTGGAGTATGCTCTAGACTTCCGCAGCTGTGTCTGGGGGAGATCCGTGCCCAGCAGTGGGACGTCTATGGGTGGTGCTATGTATGAATGTAGGTATTGTATGTATGTATGTATGTAACGGAATCCTTAAACATGATTTTCGCCCACTTCAAAACGTCGGATTAATTTTTTAAAATTTTATACATCATATTTTAACATTTTGATAGATTTTTGAGAATCTAAAAACAGATGTTTTCTTCAATGTTTCATAGATCAAGCTCTCTTCGCCCTACATTTTGTGTTTTGATACCCATTCTATTGTCATTAGAGGTTTAATTTTATTTTTGCAGTCAAATAAAACTTTAATAATGCTAGCTGATGCTCATTGTATATTGAAATATTTTACTATGTATTTTATTTTTGTCTGGTATTCATAAATAACCAAAGTTTACTAAGGCTAACCACAAACGCCCAACATTTTCGTGACGCTGTTAAAGCCGACAGGACCAACTGACCATTCTTAAATAAAAACTGGATATCGGGAAGTTAAAGAAAGTTTCAATATTTTAAATAACAACATCGTTTAAAAAAAACTAAAATACAAGCTTTTGTAGACAACCAAACTAAAATATAGATTTTTTTAAATTACATAAATTGTCATCGGTCCTTGATAAATGTGCAAAGATTCAAATTTATCCGACGTTTTAAATTGGGCGAAACTCACGTTCAGATTCCGTTACATACATACATACATACCAAGCTAAAAAAAGCGTGTTAAAAAGTTAACAATATACAAAAGCGAACATGTTTATGTTAGTCAGAAAGATTAAGTTAAAGTTAATAAAGCGAGGCGTACCTACATATACTTAGAGCTCAAATCTGTACAAAAAGCACTAGAATTTCTCGTGACTATCTTAAAATAGTAACAGCAGATACCTAGCCGCTGGTATGCGGTCCACCTTAACGGAATTGCTAACACTTTCAATATGTTTTACAATCTATACAATAGCGTTTTGTTTACTGAGCATGCTTTTTGCAAATAAGATTCGTAGTAGTTTTTGTCTCCATTCTTGTGCATAGCTTCAGGATGTCTAAGGCGTTAGAAAAAGTTACCCTACTTGTGTTTGACAGTATTCTGCTTCATAGATAAATTTCGCATTCCGATTAATTTATGGCGCTAAAATGAATTCAGGTTTAATACAATTCTTCTGATCTTCGATAAACTCAATGTTTATTATTTACTGAAAGTATCAAACTCACATAATATATACAGTTCTACATTAAAAGTGTCATGGCACGAGTACGTATGACTAAATTCGTAAAGTGTTCAAATTGGTCTAAGTTCAGTGTAATGGACATTGTCTAGTCAGACAAGAGGCATTAAAATCCATATAAGTGTGTACGTTATAAGGTTTAAATTGCATTGCATGTTCTCGTGACTCGTGCATTTGACCGATTTGGTTTCAGATTGCAAGCGTCTGCGCCTGCGCACTAATTAGGTCATATTCCTATGAGATGCACGCAGGAAGCGGAAGCGACGTTAGTTCTTGAGATAAAAATAGTAATAACATTATTGAAGCATTTGAACTGTTTGAAGTGTCTGCTTGGTCAGGCATTCATAAGTAACGAATTAGGTGTACCTATGGTATTATTTGTGGTAATAAATATATGCAAGTTGTATAGCCGTGACATAGGCTATACAACATTACTAGGCCTATGATACTCAGTGAAGACGCAGCTTTCTAATGGTGAAAGAGTTTTTGAAATCGGTCCAGTAATTTTTGTGTGAAAACATTACAAACAAAATATGTTTCCTCTTTATAATATTAGCTTCGTTTACACCTAGTAATATTATATAGCCTATGTCACTCAGTGAAGATGCAGCATTCTAATGGTGAAAGAGTTTTAGTAGATTTTGTGTGAAAACAAACAAATGTTTCCTCTTTATCATATTAGTATAGACGAGGCAAGAAATAACCTACTTTCGGCCGCTGAGTCTCTTCAACTGGACCAGGCGTAGATACATGAATTGGTTATTTAGATGGACTGGTTAATGCACTTAATGGGTGCATAGTAATGCAACATGTGTTTTGAATTATTTAGGTCATGTTTGGTATGACTAGTTTTGGCAATGAGTTGGTAGGTAGCATTCTTATCTTAATATATATATTTCTTGTGTACGTGTGTATGACAGTGAACTCCTCCTAAACGCCTGGATAGATGTGGATGATTTTTTTGTGTGTGCTCAAGGGGATTCGAGGATGGTCTAGATTCACAAATTGCCTATAGTGGTATAAGTGCCATATAATTTATTATAATTTTATATGCTTCTTATTACGTTAACATTATAGAATAATTGTATTGTATATTGAATGCAAAGTCTGGTAAGTACTTTACAGAGCAGTAGCAATAGGGATGGTAACACGAGAACAGCTGCGAACGGACAAGAGAGAATGTAAACAAAATAAAATCTTGGCTTGCACTCGCCCACCGCACCGTTGTTACAGGATAGGGTTGTCAACACGCCATTCGTTTGTGAGAGAGTACATGGGGCTCAGGCATAGTATACCATGATTCTATTACCGTGCCTCAGATCGACGCTGCGCTGATCTGACTTTTACTTTACGTTATTTCTCAGTTAGAACAAGCTTGTAACGAGAAAGTAATTCAGTGTTAATGGTAGTCGCTTTTGCATTTCAATTTTACCGAAGGGGTAAGAAGAGGTGAAGTATATCAAATTTTTACAAACTTTTAAATATGACTTTTTGAGGAATTAGTGACAAATATTTAAAATTAAAAACAACATAAGTAGTTACAATAAAAATGTACCTATTATTAAATTACTCATTCTGTTTTGCACATCAGATGTAAGTTTTGTTAAGTTTTTAATTTGAATGGATTTTTATTAAATATAGTATCACCACAACATGGTACCTGAACATAATTGGTGAAATATGGGTGTATGCCTACCTCTTCGGGGAAATACAGGCGTAATTATGTAACAACCCTAGTTGTAAAAGAAGCTAGGCCTCCCGCGTCGTTAATAAACATCGATAGCTTTTTAATGCGTCCTCACGTGTAACGCATTATACGCAGAAGTATTTCCACATGTTCAGAATCCCAGGGCGTAGACTTAATTTTCTACGAGTTTCGTGTTAAATAGTCATTTATTATTAATTTATTTATTTATTCAATGCACCAACAAGGTATACACAAATACATATAATATACATCACATAATTAAAATTAAGGGTTTCCTTAATTACAGGCATATTACGTAATAAATGGATAGCGTAGATTCAAATTAGGAATGAAAGAAAAAAATTTAATTATCAAAACTAAATTCCTACAAATTTAAAAATGTTAAATTGCTAGAGTCAAAATAAAAATTGTATAAATAAAATAAAAAAACATTTTTAAAAATTAAGCGTCCGGTTAATCGACCTATAGTCCTCACCTCATACCTACTAACGACCTGACAATCTAATGTTCCTATTAACATCCTATTCTTACTGCTTCACACAGTCAGGGGAACTCCCCTGACACACATGTGACATAGACATGCTAGTCTAGTCTGTCCATCTAGTCTAGTCCGCTATTAGCGGACTGGCGCTGTTGAATAGAAGAATGCTGCATGCTAGTTTGCTATTTTATCAATATAAAAAGGCTTCAGTTATAGCAACAGATTTTAACGGAAATAGTTCATGCCTACCACGCTTCACAAATGTAATAGGCAACTTATGAATATTTCAAATAAATCATCTTCAGTATCACAACAATCACTGTACCAGCCACCTATTGCGTACGAGCTTTTTGAATGAATGGTAGGTCACAGTTTACCACGCTGGCCAATTGCGGGTTGGTATGGCGCAATAGCAAAGTGGGTTTATATCTCGACGCATTTATCGCAGTTTCGTAAAACTATCGCTTCGCCATCGGTTTCCACGAACGATCATATCTTTGGACAAAATAAATTGATTTGTAGCTGGGTGACACGGGTTGGGGATTACACCACGAGCGGGAGTAAAATGTTAGAGTGCCGCCACGCAGTATATTGCACTTTAATGGGTTTGATAAAATATAACTACCTACTTTGCAATATAAACTACAAGTATTCCGAACCTGAACCAACAATTCACGTACTTCTGCATTCAGGTTAAAGTTAACTATACTTTTTCAAAGTGTCTAAAATAAAATCATGTTAGAAAGACAGGTATAAAATAGACTGACAAAAATATTCACTAGCTTTAAAAACCACTGAACATCTTGTACATATCAGGAATAAGTTAAGTAAAGTAAAGTAAAGTAGTAGTAAAATTATATTATGTAAACAGCGTGAATAACACTTTTTTATTACTTTAGAGAAGGGCGGCGGAAGATTGCTGCAACATTTAGAGGCACTATGTCGCCTGGCGCGCTAGTGAGCAACTTTGCAGGTGTATGCTTTGTAAGCTTTAGAATTGCATCAAATAGACGGTACTATATATGCGGAAGATTTCTCTAGCATTTTGTGACGTTACATTCACTGACCTGGAAGAGCAGGTATCCGGAGTCGTACATCCAGAAGTCGTCTGGCGCGTTGCCCGGCTTGGTGAGGTGGATGGCGAGGCAACGCTGCAGGATCAGCTGGCAGCGCTGCCCCCCCGCTCCGCGCCCGCTCATGCCTACGCGGGCGGCCCCATGCTCTGAGGAAGACAATAATGGTGTTACGTTAATAATCTATTGTATATATAAAAGGAGAAGCTGACTGACTGACTGACTGACTGACATATCAACGCAGGGCTAAACTATAAGGGTTAGAAACTTGAAATTTTGCACAGGGGTTCCTTTTATAACGTAGGGGAGCACTAAGAAAGGATTTTTGAAAATTCACCCCCTAAGGGGGTAATACGAGGGTGCAAAGATCGTATGAAACTTTGCCGTTTTTGAAGTTAGTGTATGTCTAATGCCACGCGAGCGAAGCTGCGGGCGTCCACTAGTAATATAATAATAATAAACTCAAACTCATACCCCTTTAGGCCTAAGCCAGTGTTGCAGGCACACAGAAAACAAACATAATTGAACATCCATGACCCGAATACAAATATAGTATTTATTTTGTTACTTAAAATGCTATTGGCATTTAAATCCGCTTCCGACTGCAGCGGAGATCAGAGACTTGACCATATTTCGCTAGCCAAACTGCTTTCTATAATGATCCATAAGCACTCCAAGTTATTTATATATACCTACTATAGAAGTGTTTATTGTAAAGCAGAAAACCTAACTAATGTTAAATGAACGGATATTATGGTAGTACTTTCCGGCAATTAGCCATAAGATGGATCGTTGGAGATGACGCGTTACGTTCAAATTTCCAGTTGTTTCTGATTTGTTTACAAATGGAAAAAAAACGCAAATGTCAATTGACATAATTTTTATACCATGTACGCAATGTCAAACAAACTGAAATAGAAACTGGTTGTATGTTTTCTGCACCATGTATTGTAAGCAAAACACAAACGTGTGATGAGATATTTACGCAAGAAACAGCGTGTTATGAGGCAGCTAGGTTATTACTTCATTTGTCAACAAGGACCACTGCACCGCGTACCGACACCTGAATCAATATACCCATTTCGAATCCATTTTCCGTATCGATTGTGCAACAAGCGATGTCAGAGAGATATTCGCCATCCTTCATTTCGATACAAGTGCGTACCTGCATCGGGTTCCGTAACCATCGTTCAAACTGACCATTTAGTGGCATAACATTACTTAAACTGGAATTCTAGCAGAAAGGGGCTACACTCGACTGTTTAAGTTTAGAATATCGTAAATACTGCGCACGAGTCGTATGTCTTTCCTAGAAGTACGGCGCCGTAAAAACATCAATTGAAATACCTACTACTACGGTACAAAGCAAAAAGTTTACGTAAACAATTGGCGGATTTAATTAAGTTTTTGTTGAAGTATTTGCATTTTGAGTGACTAAGTTGTTAATAGTCTAGATAGCTGGTATGGGTGCTAGACTGAATCTGCATTCTTTAATTCTTAATTTAACGCTCAGATGAGACAACCGTGAGACTTTTTCAAGGAAAAGGAAGTACGGATATTTAGTGAGCTAAATGATGAATTTCTGAGAAATTTTACATTACAAATACAAGTTAGAGAAGTTGCAAAGTTGGTACTAAATATAGATAAGTAGCCCCTATAGCACACTGGCTCGCGTCGATTAAATGTTGTCGATCCGGTGAGTAACGACGGGTGCGGTCCGTTTGTGGATGGGTGACCGCTAGTGGCAAAATTTCATGAACGCTACCGTGCTTCGGAGGGCACGTAAAGCCGTCGGTCCCGGTTGTTTTCAATGCTGGAAACAGTCGGTAAGCCTTGTCGAAGACCTTCGGCTGGTTTGAGAACATTCGACGCTGGGTTGGCCACTAATCCGTATTGGAGCAGCGTGTCGGAGTATGCTCTAGACCTCCCGCAGCAGTGTCGGCGGGGGAGACCCGTGCCCAGCAGTGGGACGTCTATGGGTCGCAGCGAATCGCTAGACTTTTCTAAGTTACAATATTAAGCCACTAATTATTATTAACCACAGCACGTGACATGTAGATGCTAACTCCATGTAAATTCCAGGGCTATCATTAGGACGGAAACTGCTTCTCTAAACTGTGATAGATTAAATTATGCATGTACGAGTATTTCTTCCCTGTAAGATTAGACACGTTTCAATTATGACAAAATGTAGCATTGTTTGGCTATCAGAGAGATATAATAGACTGAAAACAAGGATGCGCGGAGCACGTGTGCTTCCAGTAGAGTAGGAACGGACGTAGTAAATTATATCTTATCTATACAATACCAACCGAAAGTAGTTAGTAATACAAGCGGCATACAATACGGTTCTCTTATTTCTCTAATTCCAACCGCATATAATTAAAAGCGGTGAATAACCAAATGGGTGTATTAGGTCCTGCAGTTTAACCACCATCTTTCACATGTATGCTGAATTGTGTTATAATGAATTGAATTGCTATTTTTTCTGTATCTATACTTCTATACTAATAATAAAAAGAGGAAAGATTTTGTGCAATGTTTTCACACAATAACTACTGGACCGATTTCAAAAATTCTTTCACCTTTAGAAAGCTGCTTCTTCACTGAGTGACATAGGCTATACAATAATATTACTAGGTGTAAACGAAACTATTTATTTTATGTATAATTATCTACTACTAGTGTGTTATACTAGTAGTAGTTAATTAGACATTACAATTAGACCCGTAATTATTTACTAGTAAGACACTAGCTTACTAGTAAATAATTACGGATCTAATAAGTACAAAGATTAAATTAAAATGCTTTATTTAATAATCATAATAATATTAACAATTAACATAACTAATGAAAACTAAACTAAACTAAAAAAAAACCTTAAAAATAAACCTAAAAAAAAAAAAAAAAAATCTTACTAAAATATATCAAAATGTCAATCAAGTGTCATGCTAAAATTTGTGATTTTTATTGAAAAATTTAAAATTTATTGTTAAAAAATACCAAAATGAATAAATTAGGACTGAAATTGGTTAAATTTAATGCGCCTTAATATCTGGACTTGACATCCAATGTTTTAGTTTGTGATAAAATGTGTACCTATACATATAATTAACTGAATACCGAAAACAGACATTCTTCTACAAGATTCTCGCAGGAGCATGGTGTTATTGCAAATGTGTTGTTGTTGGCGGCAGCAGTGCTAGCTCGAACTGCGCCATCCCGTGACCAAAGAAAAGGACGACGAGGTTACGCGGTTGCTAAGGCCGCCATCGGTTGTCCTTGCGACGACATGCGTCGCTAGGTCTTTTCCACTGCAGCATGTCTACTTTGTGACTGGAGCGTCTTACCAAAACAAGCAGCATTCATAATTTGACTTTGACTTTTTCATGTTTTTAGTGTACATTTTAAGTAACTTTATTGTGTTTTTAAATTTGTTTTAAGTTATTCTTTTTTATTAATTTAATTAACTGTTGTGAATGCAGACCGTGACCCAATCTTGTGATGGCACGTCGAACGCGACCCATACATGTTCACAGTGCAACAAGTCTTTCAAATCTTTGAAAGGCCTCAACATTCACATTACAAAAACACACAGGAAATGTATTAGTCAAAACAGTTCACCTTTAGATATCCATCCCATTATTCAGAGTGCACCTAATTATGTAGCCAACGATCCAACTCCTTTCCATACATATCTTAGCCATTTGAAAAATAGTATACCTATAGTTAAAAGAATCCCTCGAGGAGCTCGAATAACCGTTGCTACACATTTGACACAATTAATCCAGAAATGTTACATAAACAATTGTACTCAAGACTGGCAGAACCTATTTTTATTTTCATACAGGACACTACATATAATAAAAACTGAGGAACCAAATTTATCACTAACACAAAAGATTAAGAATAACTGTACTGTCAGCTCCTTGCCTTCTCCCGCACCTCTAATCAAACATGATGCCCCTCGTAATCACAACAAACTCATCGAGAACAAAATCTGTGACGGAGATCTCAAAGGTGCCGCTCGCCTTTTGTTCTCCAACGACGTGCTATCACCAGATACCCCTGACACCCTTCAGGCCTTACGGACAAAACATCCTCCAGCTCCAGTAAACCCATATTTTCTCGACCCACCAACAGCAGGGCAAGCATGCCTACAAATTCAAAACAAAGTTGTTACGGATGCCATTTTATCTTTTAAACCAGGTTCGGCTGCAGGTTTGGATGGAATCTCACCCCAACATTTGAAAGACTTAACATCGCATTCTGTGGGTGATGCAGGCGAGCAACTTCTAAATTCGATCACTAAATTAATAAACTTTATGTATTCAGGTAATGTCAATCCAGAAATTGTTCCCATTCTTTTCGGCGCGAACCTCATTGCCCTAACCAAAAAGGACGGAGGGGTGAGACCAATTGCTGTTGGATCAACTCTACGACGTCTGGCCTCCAAAATTGCAGTTCGTCATATTTTACCAAAATTAAATTCAGAATTTGAACCAGTACAGTTAGGCTTCGGTGTAAAAGGAGGGTGTGAGGCAGCCGTCCATGCCCTACGCTCTTTCCTATCTTACGGACAGCCTGACGTGTTGCTCAAAATTGATGTCAAAAATGCATTCAATTCGGTAAATAGGGATACTCTGCTGACGGAAATAAAACAACATATACCGGAAATATACAATTATCTTCTTCTCAGTTACGCTGACCCAACAAAATTGTTATATCGTTCTAATGAACTGTCCTCGGAAGTAGGTTGTCAGCAGGGTGATCCCCTTGGGCCTGCAATTTTTAGTTTGGCTATAAATCCGATAATCAAAAATTTAAATTCTAAATTCAACGTTTGGTATTTGGACGACGGAACCCTAGGAGGTGATGTGGATACTGTGTTTTCGGACCTTATTTTAATCAAAAATAAATTTGAAGCAATTGGTTTGGAGCTTAATTTTAGCAAATGCGAACTTTTTATAAATAACTGCGACGTAAATTTAAATGAAGTAAAAGAAAAATTTAACATTTTGGCTCCAAATATCAAAATAGTTAACAGTAATTCCCTTTACCTTTTAGGTTCTCCAATTTTTGACGAATCTATTTCTGAATATATAAATAATTCAATTACAAAATTTCAAAATTCTGCTAACCGTCTCCTTGAAATTAGTCCACATTATGCACTTTGCATATTAAAATTCTGTCTTTTTGTCCCAAAATTTACGTACGTGCTCCGTTGCTGCTCCTTTTGGAATCGCCCAGATCTTTTGACACAAATAGACGACTTAATCAAAATTAGCTTAGAATCGATTCTTAATATGCAGCTGAACGAGCAATATTGGACCCAAGCATCCCTACCCATCCGTTATGGTGGTTTAGGGATTCGCAAAATTTCAAGTGTCGCTTTACCAGCATTTCTATCTTCCGTCCATAGTTCAGCAAATCTCATAAGTAAAATTTTAAGGGCATCCCCTTCAAACTTTGAGATTGCTGGCTTGGAAGAAGCTAGAAACGCTTTCTTAATTGCATGCCCAGGTCAAAATTTTCCAGTTTCTACTAATTCACAGAGGAGCTGGGATGACATAATCTGTAAGTCTACTTTTGAAAATCTTTTGAGCTGTAGTACAGGTTCGGCGCGTGCTAGGCTTTTGGCCGTGGGTGCGCATGAGTCCGGCTACTGGCTTCACGCGTACCCTTCGCCAAATACAGGCACATTTCTTGAGCCTGACACGCTCCGAATCGCAACCTGTCTACGGCTTGGGGTTCCGGTCTGCGCTCCTCATAGATGTCCCTGTGGCAGTGATGTCGACAAGCTAGGACATCACGGACTGTCATGCCAAAAAAGTGCAGGCCGCTTCTCGAGACATGCTGCACTTAACGATATCATACGCCGGTCCCTTGCCACCGTCAACGTGCCAAGTCTACTTGAGCCGACTGGTATTGCAAGAGACGATGGCAAGAGACCGGATGGTATGAGTTTGATTCCATGGAAGATGGGCCGGGTGCTGGTATGGGATGCAACCTGTTCAGACACACTGGCCCCTTCCCATCTACATGGAACCAACAACAGAGTTGGTGCGGCTTGTGAAGCGGCTGAAAAAGCTAAAGCGTGCAAATACAGGGGTCTAGGCACCGAATATGATTTTGTCCCATTCGGTGTCGAGACCCTTGGTCCGTGGGGTCCTAACGCTATGAGGCTTTATAAGGAAATAGCAAAAAGGTTAGTCGACATCACAGGAGACCGAAGAGCTGGCAGCTACCTAGGACAGAGAATTAGTATAGCTATTCAAAGGGGGAACGCTGCCAGTATCTTCGGAACCTTGCCTAAAGGGACTCCTTTTAATGATATATTTTAAATTAAAATGTATGTATTCTTTACATAAATGAAATAATACTTGTGTGCCATTTTAAACTTAACAGCTTAACAAGATTTTCACGGATACAAAATTCATTAATGCGGTGTCAGTGTCTGAAGTAGCCACGAAGCGACATTGTTTTTCACAAATACCTACAAATTTCATTGTTCAAGACCCTTGACATGACATTTTTAGAACAAGGCGATATTAGGAACTAATTGTTTGCCTGTTGTAGCGCATTAGTCGTCTCTTGTGGATCGAATTCTGCATTAAGTGACACTCGGTGTAACCAACACTGTATTAGATACGGTGTGACAGAGGGACAAATTGCCCTTCGATTTACATAACTTATCAGTGTTGTTAAAGTGGGTTTGAAACAGTTTTCTGTCAGCTGCAGGTGTTACATCATCACAACCCTTTCTTTGTCCCACTGTTGGGTACGGATCTCCTCTAAGAATGGGAGGGATTAGGCTTTAGTCCACCACGCTGGCCCAGTGCGGATTTGCAGACTTCACATGCTTAGAGAACATTATAAAGAACTCTCAGGCATGCAGGTTTCCTCACGATGTGTCCCTACACCGTTATAGCAAGTGACATTTAATTTCTTAAATAGCGAATAACTTAGAAAAGTCATTGGTGCGTGCCGCTTGGGTTTGAACCCGGACCGCTCGAGTGAGAGGCGAGTTCGATAGCCAAGCGTTACATAAAACTATTAAAACAGCGGTGACACATAGTGGTAGGATCAAATCCAACGTGAGACCTGCACGCTTGAGAGTTCTCAATAATGTTTTCGAAGGCATGTGAAGTCTGCCAATCCGCACTTGATCAGTGTGGTGGACCATGCCCTAACCCCTCCGAGAACTCTGATAGTATAACCCCAACCCTACAATGGGACAAAGAAATGATTGTGATGATGCTCAGAGTCTAGAGATTTTGGTCAGTTGTTAGCATTACATAAATCGCACATAACTTAGAAGAGTCATGCTTCGCTAAAACTACAGCATTAAGGCGCGCAAAACTGCGGACAAGAGCTGCACTTGAGAAGTAAAAGCCAGAAAAACTCGGAGAGGTTATTGTGGGGAAACAGCCCTTAGCGGCTAATGATCTAGCGTTTGAAGCGGCTGACGAGGGCGCAGGAATGCCCACTTACCCCTCGAGTTGGGAAACAGCGTTCAAAAATATTTAAGCTTGTTCACACTCAAACAAATTTTATACCCACAAACGTTATGGACTTAAAAATCAGTTCAGGTCCATACGACCAACTGAGTGCTTTAATTAGTTTCGATTCGTAACATTTCTTTTGTCTCTTGTCTCAGGGAGCTGGGACATGTGCGTCTAATTACTATTACCACGGACTACACCCTTACTCTATACTATTACTATAAGCTAGTCTCCAGAAGCAGAAGCGCCGACACAATGTGTCATACATTTTCAAAGCATAGATCTTAAAAACAAATAACATTCAGTAGTCCTTACTCGAGCTTCAGTTCGAAATAATTAATTAACATAAACTTAGTTTAATGTATTTAAAAAATGGACTTTTTTTCACCAGTTATGTTTCCATCCATCCATGCTTTCGAGGTCCACTGCTGGATAGGCCTCTCCTAAACGTCACCACTTTGACAAAGTGGACAGATGACCTGAAGAAGACGGCGGGAAACCGCTGGTTTCAGAAGGCACAGGACCATTAGGTCCCATGTAATACTTTGAAACATTGAAATCCAAATAGTTGAAGTCAAATTTAATGTAATAAACGTTCATTAAAGTACTTCCTTTTGTGTCCAAAGTCCCTTTTATTTTAAAACTGATATATTGCAGGTAACAAAGTTAACTTTTGTTTGCGAACGTAATTATGTTTCGCCGAGCTCGGCGTCGGGCGCGCGATGAGGGTTTTTCAAAGGAAAGTCTACAGAATGAACGTTGTTTTATGCAGTTATGTTAAGCCTACTTTTTTTTACAGCTTTTCTTTCTACTCAGCGCACTCTGACTCTGATGTTAGTCACGTTTAACTCATCACACAGTATCAAGGTAATATAAATTATTATTATTATTATTATTTGGAGGGGAGGGTTAAGCCCATAAGCCACTGCGACCTAAAAGATCTATTGTCGCTATCCCCCAAAAAGTTTAAACCTGCTCCCAAAAGTTAATCACTCGAATACATCCCAGGATGCCTTTGGGGTCAAGTACCTTGAGTACAAGGTGAGACTAGGCTTCCGATTAATTAATTAATTACTATCTAGTGATTCAAACATGTCACCTTTCGACCAGCAGACATGGCAACACACACCAGGGTTCCTTATTACGTCAAGTCGCTACAAAATTGTGTTAAATTATTATTTAATCCAACATTAGATCAGCCCCAATCAGCTATTGAACTATGAATGACATCTAAAGCAATAAACATACCTCAAATGGAAGTCATCGAAGCTCAATTAAATTGATTCGACGCCAAATAAGGACTCGGTCTGTACATTAAACATCATAGCGGAAGGCTACATAATTGTCAGTGTCCCGGCTAACAGCTCTTAGCGAGCGTATTTCCATAATCAGAAATTTTACCTCACTTTGAAATAGCTCCTTTATTTTTCTGTGTTGGAAAATACACTTTAATTTGTCGCAAAATGGTCGAAATTTCATTGTGGATCGGTACGGCAAGTGTCGCACGGTTGTAAGGCAAGCGTGTCGTTCGAGCGAGTACAATGCCACTTGAATCGAGTTACGTAAGTTTTGTTGATTTACTTTGCGGGGAAGAGATAGCGCTTGATGCAAAGTGCACATTTAGTCGAACTTCATTACCATTTAAGCTTGATGAATCTTCCGGCTAAGAGATTTGCATCCCTTTAAAGATACAATTAAGTTATTCGTCGACATTTTGAGTATTGCTTCCGCGAGGTATTCTGTTATACTTATTTGAGGTGTGATTTACTCGCAAATGTAATTAAATCAAATCTATATGGGCCATATCTAAACGAAATTCAAGCTAAACGTTACAAAAACCAAACAAGACGTTATTAAAAGTAATACAGTGTTCTGTTTATGGTGATTTTAACATATGAATCAGTGGAAAATGTGCTGATGGTGATATGGAAAAACGACACATCGAGTGTTGAGCTGGCGAGCCAACAGTTTCAAATGTTGCCAATGCTGCAAATGTCCGCTTCCAATGGGTGAAAGACCTTCACAATTACAGCCAGTAGAAGAATAAGTAGTTTCAGGACCTACCTATCTATCGTTCATGAAAACATAGCTTACTGAATAATTTTACGTTGATATATTAAACACTGACATTATCAAATGCTTTATCAAGAAGACCGGCGGTTCATTATCTACGTCAGATAAGAGTCTCAGATACATGCAATAGACAGTTAAGTGAACTAATAAGACATTTTCCATTGAAAAAATCTGTCATGCCTTAACTAATTTTTACGTCTCGATTTAATTCTACTATTTCATGTAGGTACCTACAGGTATCCAACACGGAATCGAACATTGAATACCTTGATTTCACATATAAAATAAATATTGCAAAATGCGGAAAAGCGTCGACATAAAAGGAGCTATAGTAGTAAAAGCATTTAATCCACTCTGTCTAGCATTCAAGAATGCAAGTTATAAACGGCCTTAAATAACATTCACTCCCGCATTTTGAGTAGACAGACGTCCTACATTTTCCTTGAAACCCGAAAGTTTTGTATTATTCTTGTCTTGCTATATCTTTAGATATATGTATTAATAATAACCTGATATTATATTCAATAATTATACCGTTAATTTTTTTTTTTTTAAAAAGCTTTTAAAATCTTTTTTTTATTTTCATGCATTGTCATCGGAACCAAATATGTGTGCCAAATTTCAGCTCGATAGCTTCAGTGGAAGTGGGTGAAATATTGAAGTTAAATAAAAGCTTAAAATAAAAGATAGTTCTATCTCGACAAACAACTAATAATTTAAGATTTACGACAATTTATCATCGCTTGCAAACGTGATCAACAAAATGGATGGATGCTGATGGATGGATGGTTGGAAAGTTTAAATGTAACCTCTCCGTCAAAAGTGTGTAAAGATTTATCTGAAATCCCACCTCCCGAGTTTAAAGCTTAAGTTTTAAGCTTTGGCTGGTAAATTATCGAAAATTAAGTTTAACATTAGTTTGTTGCAGATACGAGTAACAAAACGAGTAAATATAACTGAGAACGGTTAGCAAAAAATATTATTTTCAAATTGACATAATAAACTGCCATTTCCTTTTTACTCGATCGCGTGCGTCTGCAGTAAGTTAAATTGCGGCACCAGACCATTTTAAGAATTAAGGTCGTGCCACACTAGAGCCTAAGTCAGCGGCCGTCAAATTTTCAATAGGTACATTCACACCTTAATAAAAGGTAAAATGGATAAATTTATATTAAATTTTGCAATAAAATTACTTATTTTAGTAATGCATAACGAACCCAGCTGATTTTGTTTAAAATAATATATTTGGCGACCTTAGAATCTAATATTATAAAGAGGAAATATGTGTTTGCAATGTTTTCACACAAAAACTAATGGACCGATTTCAAAAATTCTTTCACCATTAGAAAGCTGCATCTTCACTGAGTGACATAGCTATATAATATTACTAGGTGTAAACGAAACTATTGTTATGTCTAATTCCACGCGAGCGAAGCTGCGGGCGTCCACTAGTCACATAATAAAGCAATAAAATAATATTCGTTCATTAAAAAGCATAAAGAATTGTCATAGACTTCATTCGGTATTATTTCTGGAATTTAAAATAGCGCTGATTGAAATTGAGTTTTTATTCCATCCTAGGTTCTTTGATCAGAAGCCACACATGGGACCTAAACATAACTGGTGAAGAGTGGATGTATACATCTGCCTAACCCTTTGGGGAAATACACGCGTGATGTTACCAATTTTCAATTCTTGTCGATGAGTCAGTTAAGTCAGTAAGGCATGCCTTTTTATATCCAACGGGATTTTGCTATTAATATTTGCTATCCGATCCATATCAGGTTCACCGTCGCCATGTATACGAGTGCTGCATTTCAATCGCAGTTTGAAGAGCTCCGGCCGGTCGTCTATTGTGACCATTATAACGGCGTCATCGCCAATTCAGGTGTTGTGCAACTGGCCTTAGCGAATGTAACGTTTTTACGTCACGGATCGGCCTAAGTCGCTTGTTTGGCTCGCCAGCTAACTGTTAAAACTGAAAATATACTTTTTACTCTTCATTAATAACACCTAAGTATAACACTATCTTCCTTTACTCGCAATCACTTGCTTTTACACTTTAAAAGCTATATGTCACGGCACAATATTATGAAACACGGTCGGCAAACACAGTCGGCTAAATACTATTTTATTTATACACTCAACAATATTAATATCAACTATGCTAGCTAGCTAGCGACCTATATCATGTTTACATGTATCGGAATTTTACTAACTACTAGGAACTATCTTGATCTTTTAAACCTACCACTTTTTCGTTCGTCACAAATGAAATCTATTCAATTATTATAAAGAGGAAAGATTTGTTTGTAATGTTTTCACACGAAAACTAGGTACTGGACATATTACAAAAAATCTTTCACCATTAGAAAGTATCATAGGATATATAATATTACTAGGTGTAAAGGAAACTATTGTTATGTCTAACTCCACGCGAGCTAAGCTGCGGGCGTCCACTAGTATATTACTATAGTTATAAGATATATAGAAAGTGTCCGATTTTTCTACGTATTATATTTTGGTAACTAAACTTATTACGGACGGACGACCTGAAGAAGGCAGCGGGAAACCGCTGGATTCAGAAGGCACGATACCGGTCGGAGTGGCGTCGTTTAGGAGAGGCCTATTTCCAGCAGTGGACCAATAAACGCTGATGATGATGATGATGAAACTTATTACCTGGTTTAAGTTACTTAAGTTACTTTACTAAATTAAACATATTATTTACATGCCTCACCAGACTACCTACCATGCCCCTTGGGCCTACGATCTAGGCTTTCATTAGCTTGATTACTTTCTCCGTGTATCTTTATGGCGCGAGCGATGCAAAAAGTGCAAGCAACGCCTACGACTGCGCTGGGAACGATTGGCACCAAGTTTAGAAGCTTGACCACTATTGCTGCGCACCTAGTATTATCAGATTTTCTTTCAATGATACTGAATGTTTATCTGGTAAAAAGCCTTGTTTAGTAATATCAGATTTTCTTTCAATTATACTGAATGTTTAACTGGTGAAAAGCCTTTGTTACCTTTGAAATTAATGGGTAATAGTAAAACCTAATGGTACTTAGTAATTTTCCTCAACATTAGGGTAATTTTTCTCACAAAAACTACTGAACCGATTTCAAAAATTCTTTCAGCATTAGAAAGCTGCATCTTCACTGAGTGTCATAAGCTATATAATATTACTAGGCATCCACTAGTGACATGATTCCAGATACAGCTATACAGTGGACAGAGTTTCAGAGGCGTGAAAGTGTTTAATTCTCACATTAAGTACATATAGACGTAATCCTATGAAATACTAGTTAATAAATAACTAAACACTGTTGTTTACGCAGCCACCTGATCCACTGTCGCTGTTAATCTTTACACTTCCTTCTTGTGAGAACTTGTAAGCGATTCTTATCGTGAACGCAACTTCCGTTCGCTTGTTCTTATTATTTAATACCTGAATTTAGTGAAACAGGTACAGCGAGAGAACACGCCTAGCATACCATTCATCTAATTTACTGTAGATTCATACTATTTATAGAATTGGTTAAAATGAATAAATAAAAGGTTCCAAGATTCTAAACACAATCATTGACTAATTATTAATTTACCGTATAAACCAACATAGTAACAGACTAATAAGATGCTTGCGTTACAGCATTAAATTCTGGGAATTTTTAAGACAATACATATACCTACAGTCATTATCAGCGATAAGTTTCTGCGTGACAATTAATGATTGCCAACGTTCTAAGAAGCCTTTTCAGCGAATATGTATTGGATTTCTTATTAGCATTTTATCTATTGTAATGGCTCTGATTAAGAAATATTCTAAGTTAGGTTACGATATCAGTTAGCGTGAAATTGGTGAGTGCAATTTCAACATGAATCTTGAACCTATAGGAATAAAACCTGGTTTTTCGCTTGTATTTTGAACAATTCATACATTTCCGATTAATGTAAGGTTTTCAACAAACAGATTTGAAACTTAGGTGTAAAGTAATGCACCTATATACCTAGTCACTGTAAATGCACGAGTAAAATCAATTTTTAATTATTATAATATTAGTAGTATTTAAATTTGGGACCTCTTGCGTGATTTCTGAGCCGCAAGTTTGTGACCTACACGCAGTCAAGACACATAGTTTTGTACAAGCATCCTGTTATAATCTTCCTGATCAAAGGAACATTACATACTGGATAGTAAATTTATAAATGTTCTTACATTTATCAATCAATCAAGCGATGATTTCGAAGAATTAAGACATAAATTGTACGCAAATTAAAAACAACAAGTCTCAGAATCATTCCCGCCGATAGCAGATAAGCAACGAGTTTCAGATTTATCAGATAACATCGCCGCGGTAGGTTCGCATTTCTCTGATTAAAATATTTCATGTGACATGGATTCGCGCTTACATTAATAACATCATTCTTGATCGACATAATACGTAAGTACCATTATTATTATTTGGGGGGAGAGGGTGTAGGTTAAGCCCATAAGCCACTGTGACCTAAAGATCTATTGTAGCTAAAAAAAAAGTTTGAAATGCTTCGTAAAAATGGATGCAATTTCAAAATTCTTTGGTATTAAATTTAAACATCGTTGTTATAGTGGTCGCAAGCACAACTGCTAAGCTAGTCCTGGGTTCGATCCCCGGGTCAGGCAACAATTATTGGATTTTCCTGATTTGAAATGTCCGGAGCAGCTCGGAGTCCGATTTGTGCCCGGTGTATAGCAATAGGATACTAAACTAAACATACTACCTGTCTACCCCTTTGGGAAAATACGGGCGTGCTGATATGAAATGTTATTGTAAAACAGTATCGTTTATGAATTATTATAGCGTCCGCCGCGACTACGTACTTTGTGGTTAGTACTATAGTGTTAGTGATACTTCGATGTGGAATATAATGTGGTCATTGGCCTGCGCGTAATATTCTGAACGGAGAGAATAGGCTATCACAGCGTCCGCCATCCAAAGGGTTCAGAGTATTACATTACATGATTAGCCGGCCCAAGCGACGGAACGTAAAAGTTAATAAAAATTCCCATTATCCTTAACGATGCAGGCTTGAAGATAACACGTGCTTCGCTACTTACCCGTTTGCGTGGAATAACATTAATTTGCATACCCTACTTGGATAGCTAGGGCTATTCTTAGATTCTTATGTCTGAGATGAACTAATCTAGCAAGGCATCCGTCGAAGATAAAATTGCATAGTAAATCTATACTTCTATTATATAATAATATTATAAAGAGGAAACATTTGTTTTTTTTTTTCACACAAAAACTACTGGACTGATTTCAAAAATTCTTTCACCATTAGATAGCTGCATCTACACTGAGTGACATAGGCTATATAAGATTACTAGGTGTAAATGAAACTATTGTTATGTCTAATTCCACGCGAGCGAAGCTGCGGGCGTCCACTAGTAACGAATCCAGAGTGATTATGCGATTTTATGTGAGATCTCACAATATGTAACTTCACATGGGGTAGGTACATTTTATGCGACTTAAAACTTTTATGATAGGACAGTGTGACCTTTATTAGTCACAGGGATATCAAATGATTATTATACTTTACAAAGACATTAGAAAAATCTTTGATTTGTTTGTAGCGATAAGCTAGAAATATGGTTGTATAGGATGAGAAATACTATTCCAGCCTAACTCTTAGGTAGGATGTACAATAATATACATTGATGATCTAATCTACAGATTCTCTTCCTCTATTCAACGTGATGGTTTTAATCTATATATGTAAAAGGACAAGCTGACTGACTGACTGACTGACTGACTGACTGACTGACTGACTGACTGACTGACTGACATATCAACGCAGGGCCTAAACTATAAGGGTTAGAAACTTGAAATTTTGCACAGGGATTCCTTTTATATCGCAGGGGAGCACTAAGAAAGGATTTTTGTAAATTCACCCCCTAAGGGGGTAAAGTTAGTATGAAACTTTTGAAGTTAGTGAATGTCTAATTCCACGCGAGCGAACCTGCGGGTGTCCACTAGTTTAAAATACTTCTCCAACATCATTATTTATTGATGTTCATGCGGCACTTTGAACTAACTTGAGCTTAACTCGTAGCATGAGTCAAATGCATTTGAATCAGACGATCTCAATCTCCAGCACAGTGGCTTAAAAACTCAATGCAGTAGTTTTCCCGTAAACACAATTCGGTCACAACTCATGCCAAATGAAAGTTGTCCGAACAGCGCTGCTTGCGCTTGTAGGAAGCGCGACATTCATCATGTGTACTCTGTGTACTCTAGGAACAGTCTAAGCTTGTGTCAAAGCTGTACTTGGCATTCAATGGTGGACGGAAACGCCGGCGGCGAGGGATTTGCGGATTATAGCGGGTGCGCTATATTAGGGCGGCCATTACGGCACAACCAATGGTGCAGGTCGTAATCCCGCGTACGTACATTGGCGATGTATGCGAAATGCTAATTTGTGTTATAATTTCTGTAACGGACTGACTTAACGGGAAAAATAAATGGAGTATATTCATTAAAGTTGAGTATTTACAACCAGTTAAGTATTTACAACAAGTTGAGTATTTACATCAAGTTTACAACAAGGCCTAATGTTTATGGGCATATAATCAACTTTAACAAAAATGTGATATGCAAATATAAATATAAACTTACCGATATAATCTATTCTTAGTACAGTTTTATTTACAATGTATGTTAAGGAAACCAACAAAAATTCCTTTTAATTACGAGGCTTTTATTGCGGACACAGGCTACTTACATTAATGTCAGAAGCAGAGAGAGAATATCCATGGAGCATAGACAAACCATAAATTTTGCCACAGATAAACAACTTTATATTAACAGACATTATAATAATGCTTACGATTTAGTATTTTATAAACATAAATCTCTAATTTTACCCCCCGCAAGTTAGGTAAAACGACTAAAAATCGACCCATAGTCACATTAAAATTTAATTTTAATGTATTAAGTATAAGAGTAAATCTGTACATTCCGAATAAAATGTCAAAGTTTTTGTTGAAAATAGTCAATAAAGAAAAGAAAAGACTAATCGCAATGAGTGATGGAAAATTTCGTATCAACCTATTGCATAATGTTTAAAACCGTAGTTAAGTAAATGGCTATTTCATAATAATGCTTCCAATTATGAAATAGTCATGAATAGTAGCTAAGCTAATAGTCCATTGGCGTCGCTCTGTTGGGATGTATCCCAGGGGAGCACTAAGAAAGGATTTTTGTAAATTCACCCCCTAAGGGGGTAAAGTTAGTATGAAACTTTTGAAGTTAGTGAATGTCTAATTCCACGCGAGCGAACCTGCGGGTGTCCACTAGTTTAAAATACTTCTCCAACATCATTATTTATTGATGTTCATGCGGCACTTTGAACTAACTTGAGCTTAACTCGTAGCATGAGTCAAATGCATTTGAATCAGACGATCTCAATCTCCAGCACAGTGGCTTAAAAACTCAATGCAGTAGTTTTCCCGTAAACACAATTCGGTCACAACTCATGCCAAATGAAAGTTGTCCGAACAGCGCTGCTTGCGCTTGTAGGAAGCGCGACATTCATCATGTGTACTCTGTGTACTCTAGGAACAGTCTAAGCTTGTGTCAAAGCTGTACTTGGCATTCAATGGTGGACGGAAACGCCGGCGGCGAGGGATTTGCGGATTATAGCGGGTGCGCTATATTAGGGCGGCCATTACGGCACAACCAATGGTGCAGGTCGTAATCCCGCGTACGTACATTGGCGATGTATGCGAAATGCTAATTTGTGTTATAATTTCTGTAACGGACTGACTTAACGGGAAAAATAAATGGAGTATATTCATTAAAGTTGAGTATTTACAACCAGTTAAGTATTTACAACAAGTTGAGTATTTACATCAAGTTTACAACAAGGCCTAATGTTTATGGGCATATAATCAACTTTAACAAAAATGTGATATGCAAATATAAATATAAACTTACCGATATAATCTATTCTTAGTACAGTTTTATTTACAATGTATGTTAAGGAAACCAACAAAAATTCCTTTTAATTACGAGGCTTTTATTGCGGACACAGGCTACTTACATTAATGTCAGAAGCAGAGAGAGAATATCCATGGAGCATAGACAAACCATAAATTTTGCCACAGATAAACAACTTTATATTAACAGACATTATAATAATGCTTACGATTTAGTATTTTATAAACATAAATCTCTAATTTTACCCCCCGCAAGTTAGGTAAAACGACTAAAAATCGACCCATAGTCACATTAAAATTTAATTTTAATGTATTAAGTATAAGAGTAAATCTGTACATTCCGAATAAAATGTCAAAGTTTTTGTTGAAAATAGTCAATAAAGAAAAGAAAAGACTAATCGCAATGAGTGATGGAAAATTTCGTATCAACCTATTGCATAATGTTTAAAACCGTAGTTAAGTAAATGGCTATTTCATAATAATGCTTCCAATTATGAAATAGTCATGAATAGTAGCTAAGCTAATAGTCCATTGGCGTCGCTCTGTTGGGATGTATCCCAGGGGAGCACTAAGAAAGGATTTTTGTAAATTCACCCCCTAAGGGGGTAAAGTTAGTATGAAACTTTTGAAGTTAGTGAATGTCTAATTCCACGCGAGCGAACCTGCGGGTGTCCACTAGTTTAAAATACTTCTCCAACATCATTATTTATTGATGTTCATGCGGCACTTTGAACTAACTTGAGCTTAACTCGTAGCATGAGTCAAATGCATTTGAATCAGACGATCTCAATCTCCAGCACAGTGGCTTAAAAACTCAATGCAGTAGTTTTCCCGTAAACACAATTCGGTCACAACTCATGCTCGGCACAACCAATGGTGCAGGTCGTAATCCCGCGTACGTACATTGCGATGTATGCGAAATGCTAATTTGTGTTATAATTTCTGTAACGGACTGACTTAACGGGAAAAATAAATGGAGTATATTCATTAAAGTTGAGTATTTACAACCAGTTAAGTATTTACAACAAGTTGAGTATTTACATCAAGTTTACAACAAGGCCTAATGTTTTAGCTGTAGCTCAGTGAGGTCTACAGTCTTCCCCAGATTATTCCAACACGGATTGGTGGAGGGACTTATCCAATATTTTCAGATAATAATAGTCTGAGTGTGACATACTGAAAAGTAGGTTTTCGACACACCTCTGACTTACTTCGGCGAAATACAGGCGTTTAGTTGTGTAATGTTATGAACTTTTTGTATGTGCTCTCCATATCATATCTAACTATGGCATAAGCGATGTGCTTCACGACTAGCTGAGAAATAGCGAAATAGTGAGGTGCGTTCCGGTCGCCGAGTGAATAGTGTTGGGCCAAATTCATTTTACTACGTACACAAATTCAGTTAAAACACCAGTGTAAACAATTTTTTGCTTAATACGTTTCCCCTGAGTTCGGTTTTCTCAGAAACAGTTTGAGAAGGGCTTTAATGTCCATGAAATTTTGCCACTAGCGGTCACCCATCCACAAACCGACCGTGCCCGTCGTTGCTTAACTCTTTCGATCACATTGAATCAACGTCCATAGCCCAATCGATTTTAATATGCTCAACACAAATAAGCATGCAACTGATTGTTATGTTTTGGTATATGACATTTTGTTGAGGCTTCTCTACCCACTGGAGCAGCATGGTCGAGAATGCCCAAGCCTTAATTGAGAGGAGTGACCCACGCCCGTACGTAGTAAAGATATTGCAGCATAGTTCAGCATGCTGCAACAGGCACATTATTTCGACGGAAATAGACTACTAACATGTAATTTACAGCTAAACAATGATTCAATTATCTAAGCTCGGCAAACGTACAACGAAACGGTAATTATCACATGATAACGATCACAAGATTGCCGGTTGCTGTTTATCTTACTTAAATAATTATGATATAACTTACGGTATTGCTAAAGCAAGTTTAAGCGATGTTAAAGTTACAAAAGAAATGTTATCGAACTTATCAAAATTTAAAAAATTATGTGACTAAGTCAATGGTTTTTAGGGTTCCGTGCTCGTCCCTGTAGCTCGGGACCAGAATAGTGCTACGGTAGCCCCTGCCTGTCGTAAAAGGCGACTAAAAGGGGGCTTCTGGGGTCGCGGGCGGTGAGAGTGGGAGCTCGAATCGTCCAACATATGTGACCCCGGGAAAGACGACGCTGTTTGTGGCTGTACAGCGTTGTGTAAACCGGGAAGAGCCCGTCTTGGGCGCAGCGCCGGAGGGGACCGGCGCGTTCTACGAGAGATCCCGGAGCCCTCCTGTAGCGCCGGAGTAGGCCACCGAGCGGGTTTTAGTGGGTGAAAGTCCCACATAACCCGGCGTCGCTCCCACGACGTCCGGGTACCTTTTCAAGGTTTCCCGC
Organism: Carterocephalus palaemon; assembly: GCA_944567765.1. Taxonomy (NCBI): domain Eukaryota; kingdom Metazoa; phylum Arthropoda; class Insecta; order Lepidoptera; family Hesperiidae; genus Carterocephalus; species Carterocephalus palaemon. The sequence goes on along the minus strand of OX155643.1, from coordinate 1,383,786 downwards.
TCGTTAAACAAAACAAAAAAAAGGGTTCCGTGCTGGAAGGGTAAAACGAGCTCATCTCATATTACTATGGTTCCGCTGTCCGTCTGTCCGTCTGTCACCAGAATATATTTCATGAACCGTGATAGTTAGATTGTTGAAATTTTCACAGATAATGTATTTATGTTGACATTATAACAACAAATACTAAAAACCGGCCAACCCGCACGAAGACTTCCTCACCGTACAAGTCCTACGAGCTACTGCTGCAACCCATAGATATCCCACTGCTGGGCAGGGGTCCAACTTTAGAAGAGACGCGCTCGCCGCGGGCAAGGCGTACGCCGAAACTAGTCGGCCTTTTTCCGACTTAAATTACGCGTGAATAAGCCGGTAACTTCAACTATGTAGTGTATAATCACTCAATATTCAAATAAATTATTATTATTCAACTGATCTACAAATCAGTACCTATGACTATAACAGTTACTGTGCGGTCAATCAAATACTGCTAACGATCAAAATTATTCCAGTACTAATATAAATGTACTACTGGCATCCTCAGTGTCCACCCAATTACATCCAGCCCCAAAAATTATCGCTCTCCCCTCAATGGTGTCTCTGAATACCATAGCGACCCTTCCGGCACACTTTTTATTAAATTCCCCGCAGTTGGCATTCAAAACTCCCGCCTTTCCGGAGAACAATCGTGACTCTATCGTCATATTCCACGATTGCCCGAATCTCAACGCGTAGGGTGATTACCCTGATGGAAAACGGAAATTGGGAAGTCTTCATGAGCACCAACTTAAATATAGCGTATTCATGAATGATACTGGCACTTTTAAAAAAAGAACAATTGTTCGAATAACGTACGAGTATATTGTGATTTTTTTTGTTAAGAGTAAATCTGTACTATTTATTAGGAATTGGGTTGAAAAAATCTGTTCCGTATTATTAAAGATACAGGCAAACAACACGCATAATCTTTTCACCCACGCTGAATTCATAAAATTGTTAATGGTAGGTACCTACAAATAACAGTGATTTACATCAGTAACAATGAAAGAGTGGTAGGTATGTTCTGATTCCACCAATCCACATTGGAGAAGCGTGCTGGAGTATGCTCTAGACTCTAGACCAATCACAGTTGTGTCTGCGGGGGAGACCCGTGCCCAACCTTATGTTGTGATTAGGTTTCATAGATTTATTATGGTTATAAAAGAATTGAAATAAGTCACGTCACACACTTAACAGGCGTTAGAGATTAGACAAAACTAGACACCATCAAATACCACACACGTAAAATGACAAGGAACATTGAAGTTGCGTCACAGAAGGCGTGTAACAGCAGTAAAATAAACTGCATTCAAAATTGCGACGCAAGTAATGCAACGGCGTAATTTGGTTTTGGCACGACGAGTCGAATTGGTCGTATTCTTCCCGGCGGTCGTCGCTTAATGGACTCACAACTTAATAAAACGCCAAGTGAGTTATGGCGGGCAATATAATTCCACAGTCTGCAGAATGCGTTACATTTATAGGATTTAAATTCTTACTACCAAATTATTATATCTTGGCTTCTGTCTATACTAATATTATAAAGAGGAAATATTTGTTTGTAATGTTTTCACAAAAAAACTAGTGGACCGATTTCAAAAATTCTTTCTCAATTAGAAAGCTGCATCTTCACTGAGTGATTTAGGCTATATAATGTTACTAGGTGTAAACGAAACTATTACTAACTAGTGTATAAATAAATAGATGACAATTACGACTGAATTTGACTACTGAATTTTTAAGGTAGGTAGTGTCAATAAGGATTCGATATTACGATTGAAAGACATTGCGTCAATTGGTATTCTAAATAGATTACAGGAATAATGCTATGAATTATATAATAATAGTCCCAATTAACAATCTTTCTTTCTTATTTATATGTAAAATTGACTACGAGAGAAATTGCTCCTACATTTAATTTAACTGAATATTATACGGGAGAAACCACGAAACAACCACTAAACCACTGTAAAAACCACTTAAATTCATTGTAACTTTGCTGCGTTTAAAAATTAAAAACGAAAATAATAAATTAATTGAGAATTATGGAAAATGCATACATAACAGACCATTTCCCACAGGAACATCTTTCTTTTTCTTACATAAAGTTGTGCGGCTGCAACAGCATTAACCGTCCCATTATTTTACATAATTATACTATTCCGTCTTGGGCTCTTGGCACTGCCTTATCAATAACAGCTGAAATGTATTGCCGTTATGGTCTAAAACTGCGGAATGTTTAGTCTGCCTTAAAAAAACATTAAAAACTTTTAATACAAATGTTTCCTTGCTTGTTTGATAACCTACAAAACCACGTGTGATCATAGTAAGCTTGAAATGTCTGCGTCTAGTAGTGCATCCATAATGCTATAACTAAAATAGACTCTAAATTAATGACTATACGTTACAAAATCCTGTATGTGTAACACCAAAACATGGTGATTCATAACAACACTGCCGGGCATATTAATGGCGGTTATCAATTAATTATCGCACATCGATTTGTAATTGGACAGCACGCAGCATACTTACGAAGAGTATGCTGTTATTATAGAATAGACGATAGGCGGTCGGAAGCTTATGGAAATGTTTATTTGCTATTTTAGTTAAATCATACCAAAACGTTCAGTTCAAGGCTTAAAGAACATAGATACAATAATATTTAACAATGATGAACTATCAGGAGTGTAGCAATACATATAGCATACGCACTTGGCAAATATGGTGAACTTTAAAGTCTTACCCTTCGATTTTTTCCATCTATTTATCTAGTGCCAGAAATTATGAAACAAAATTTTTTTTAAATCATTCATCGTTTACCGTGGCATGGTGAACAGTGATAAGCCCGGTGAGCTTTTGAAATATTGACGTCACGCTCGATCGAGCTTTTAATAGTATCATGTTTAACTTTAGACTCGCGCATGGCTGAATACTAACTAATACTATTAGAACTGAATACTATCATAGAGATTTATTTAGTACTAGCTTTTGCCCGCGGCTCCGCCCGCGTGGTAAAAGGGAATTAACAATGAGTTGTTTATCATACATGACACATTTGTGGTGTATGAATAGTGACAGTTCCACGATTAAAAGATACTAACTACTTAACCACTATACTAACTACTTAACTAAATTGTACTTACGCCATCTATTAACAATATCCGGAACTAAATATCTAGGAAATAACAAAACATCGATATCTTCCCATGGGGATGTTTTACCGCGGTAAAAAGTAGCCTACGTCACTCTCCACCCTCCTCACTATCTCCACACACAAAAACCATACCATTTAATAGCTTCGTTGCGACGTGAAAGCCGGACAAACAAACAAACAAACACACTTTCCCATTTATAATATTAGTATAGTATGGACTAGTGGACGCCCGCAGCTTCGCTCGCGTTACACATTCACTGACTTCAAAAACGGCAAAGCTTCATACCAACTTTGCACCCCCGTTTTACCCCCTTAGGGGATGAATTTTCAAATTTTTCTCGCCGTAAAAACCATCCTTGAAATTCAACGAACATTTAAAAAAAAGAATTGGCCAAATTGGTCCAGGCGTTGTTGAGTTATGCGCTTACCAACACATTTTGCGATTAATTTTTATTATATAGCAGATAGTGGACGCCCGCAGCTTCGCTCGCGTTACACATTCACTAACTTCAAAAACGGCAAAGCTTCATACTAACTTTGCACCCCCGTTTTACCCCCTTAGAGGATGAATTTTCAAATTTTTCTCGCCGTAAAAACCATCCTTGAACTTCAACGAACATTTTAAAAAAAGAATTGGCCAAATTGGTCCAGGCGTTGTTGAGTTATGCGCTTACCAACACATTTTGCGATTCATTTTTATAATATAGACTAGTGGACGCCCGCAGCTTCGCTCGCGTTACACGTTCACTAACTTCAAAAACGGCAAAGCTTCATACTAACTTTGCACCCCCGTTTTACCCCCTTAGGGGATGAATTTTCAAATTTTTCTCGCCGTAAAAACCATCCTTGAACTTCAACGAACATTTAAAAAAAAGAATTGGCCAAATTGGTCCAGGCGTTGTTGAGTTATGCGCTTACCAACACATTTTGCGATTCATTTTTATTAAATAGAAGAAGATTATTATTATTTTTTATTTTTAACAAACAGCGACACCGACTATGGAAATGGTTTTGATAAAACTAATTTCTCTTCTGTAATTAAATACTCCAATTAATTCTTGATTGTACTAAACAGGCGAACAAGAACAATAAAGACATAATAACAATAAATTCACAGCTTGAGCGAATTGACTAATGAATTTCCAATCCCGACAAATTAATTCGTAAGGGAATACGATAGTCTTGTACTGTTTGTTAATAGTTTATTACAATAAATACAGCAATTGACATGCACCATTAATCTCTGGATTCAAGAATACAGATAAAGATCGGTCGGTAATAACATGCTATGGTCTGGAACCCGTTTGGACCAATGGAGTCTACCACTATATCAATCCTATGTAAAACTCGTATATGTAAGCGTAAAGGTTAAATTGTTAGTAATGTCATATCTTATCAACCGATATAATATGAAAGAGAGACGAAGACGAAAATATGTCAAAATGGCAACCAACGTACTTATAAACTAACTTCATCATAACAACCCTTTCTTTGTCCCACTGCTGGGCACGGGTCTCCTCTCAGAATGGGAGGGATTAGGCCTTAGTCCACCACGCTGGCCAAGTTCGGATTGGCAGATTTCACATGCCTTCGAGACCATTATGGAGAACTCTCAGCCATACTTCACTACAGAAAACATCTGTCAGGGACTCGCGTACTTACGTACATACCTTATAGTTTCGTGTGCCTAAAGATTATCAAAAAGGTTATAATAATTAGGCCCAATAATGTTTATGTACCTTCAGTATGATTACATTTTCTTCTGACTTCGTACACAAGATTGAGTACAACTTAACTTAGTCAACAAGTAAATATTCATCTTACTACTCTTTCTTCGAAACTTATAGAAACAAAATGAATTTCACCAGTCAAACAATGTATAATCAAATTCTATAATTTTCAATACACTAAGTATTGAAGTTAAGTGATTGTATTATAATTTGTTTATTTAAGTGAAGAATTGCCACTTAAAGTAATGCGATAGATATCTGATGAAACTGCTCGTAGGCAGACCAGTTCCAGATGTTAATAGTTTTACACTAGGATTTATGTCGCACTTGCAATGGTGTTGAAATACCGTGATTTAATGGCTCTACAGCAGCAATTTCTGAAACACATTAGCCGGTTAGATTTGAGTGGTACTTGGGAATAGTTTCAGTTTCTTACCTACTCTAAATAAAGCTTTCGCAAAATACTGAACAGCTTGTCAGCTGTGTACATCGATAGACATAATATCGCACATCGATAGGCTTCATTTCGTCATTACATATTTCGAAACTTAAAACAATAATTTATTTTAATTGGAATATTAAGCTTAAATTAGGTGTATCATCGATCAGCTCAGAAGTTTAAACAAGACAATTTTTTATTGTAATTTTAAAGTCTTTCCTCTACTAAATCTATTTCACGTAGTAGGTACGAATTTATTCAGGCCTTTCTTACTCGGTACTATCCATCTATGTATTACGAGCTAAAAGGCCGGTAGTGTACAATAACACTGCTCCAGTTTGTAAGATAATATTATGTAGCCAGCCTAAGTTTGTGTTGGGAGGTTTTAGATCGCCCAAAGGTATCTAAACTTTCCGAATAATTTTAAAATAACAAATACATAAACTTGATGTGCACTCTGAAGAATTGAAACTCATTAGAAATTTTTGTACTAGCAGGGCCTGATATAATTGGCGCTGGATCCCAATAAAAACAAATAAAAATAATAATAAGTAAATGAGTTAGTCGACTAAGCAGCTAGCGTTAGTACGACACCGTTTTAATTTTAAGTCAACTTTAAAATCTGCTTCACGATTGGTCACACAGCTAACGGCACGGGTCTCCTCTTGTAATGAAAGGGTTTGGCCTTAGTCCGCCACGCTGGCCAAGTGAGGATTGATGGACTTGACATGCCTTCGAGAACATTATGGAGAACTCTCAGGCATACCGGTTTCCTTACGATGTTTTCTTGTATTACAGCAGATGACTAATTTCTTAAATCACAAACATAGAAAAGTCATTGGTGCGTGCCGCTTGGGTTGGAATCCGGGCCGCTCGAGTGAAAGGCGAGTTCGATAGCCACTGGGCTGTCACCGCTGTCAAAACCATATATATATAGGTAATGTACTTGTAGTAAGTCTGAAGGAAGTCCGAAGCAAATAATATGTCGCAAATTAGCAAACAACATCAGTCAGTACTTGAGTAAGATATAGAGCAAGTGTTAAACAAAACGAGAAATGGCTGAGCTCATAAAAAGGACACTAAACATTGCAAAACATCGCAGTAAACTACAGTTGTGTGTCCGTTTGTTCTGTAGTTTCACACTAACTATTTAACGGTTACCTAAAGTTAAGTAACGGCACCGCTCGTTTTGAAACAAACTTAATATTATTTTCGCGCCATTATAATAATTGTGGTTCATGCATTCCATTTCATTGCATATCTGTCGTCCCATATTGGGCTCGTTACCTATAAGTACTGCCTAGTAAGTAAAAATTAATTACTGATCGTTTTTAATAGTGTTTAACAAAAATTTTACATGAATTAACACTTACATTTTGGGGTAAAGTGAAAAACTGGTATGTGACGAAACGCAAGTGATAATTAAATTAATTTAACATAATTTCCATATTAAACGTATGTAATGGAATAAAATTAAATTTTTACATTATTTTCACATTACACACAGTTCATATAAAATTAGTGTAGTGAGTGGATTGTAATCATGAGTGAATGAACTGTGCTTCATTCAATCAAACAAAAGTTACTGAATGAATGCAGACGAATGGAATTGGCGTTAATGAAACATATGCCTAATAATTAAAATAAATCATTCTTTAACATATTTTGAGATACCATAGGTATCTGTGTTAAGATATTCATAGGTAAGAGGTATGTATGTAAGCATGTATCAACCAATCAGCTTACAAAGTCAAAAATGCCGACTACCCAAAACACCAGAATTTTTTTCTAAAAATATTTTTACACTTTTTTGTTTAGTGTAATTTTTAGTAAGTTCAGTAAGTATGGTTCACATTTCCGTAGTGGTTTTTCTAGGTTTCACTTTAACTAGGTTTCACTTTACCTAGATACTACATATAATGATTTTATGAGACCTTTCCCTGCTCTTGATAGAGCTAAGCATGTCGTATGCCGCCCACTAACCAGTTCAAGTGCTGTTAAAAATCAAACGAAGATATTTAAAAATTAAGATTATTAAGAGAAGACTAGTGGACTGGAATTAGACATAACAATAGTTTCGTTTACATCTGGTAATATTATATAGCCTATGTCACTCAGTGAAGATGCAGCTTTCTAATGAAGAAAGAATTTTTGAAATCGGTCCAGTAGTTTTTGTGTGAAAACATTACAAACAAATGTTTCCTCTTTATAATATTAGTATAGATTATTAATTAGGTACTAACACATTGAAGTAGTTTTTACTCTTATATCATAGCGCAATAATTATGAATAAAATTGAATTTATATACTTTTAACTAGTCTACATAGTATCAGCCTGCATATCTCATCTCCTTAAACTAGTCGCGGTAACTAGCAGTTACACCAGGCACTCACCGCGGCATAACATCTGATATTACCGTGCATTAGTAAACATAATATTAAAACGAACGAGTCTAATAGTTTCAGGACCACAATTACGTTGAAATTTCCATACATCAGTATGAAAATGATAGGCATAATATAAGTGTTGATAGTATGCTAATAGCGAAACAGATAGGTGTATTAAATAGTGATTTCGAGCTAATTAGATGGTGTATAAAGTGGTCATAGATCGACGGGTTTTCTATCGCGGCTGTAAACCCTATTCGTTGCAGTGTTTATTGAAGATTTTATCCAGTTTTATTGATGTGTAGGAACCAGTATTCGATTCATTTAAATGCAAAGCAGGGCGGACTGGAGACGAGCCGGAGGGAATGTTTAAAGATTTCAACCAACGCTATAATACTAATTTTTCATTTAGTAAGAGCATAGAAGTTTACCTTCAGTTTGCTCCTTCCCGACATTTTCCAGTTTTTCAATGTCCATTTCATCTGCTCTTTTAGAATGAGAGTTAGGAATGGCTGTCTATTATTTTTTTCTGATACAGCTATAGCTACAATCCATAGACGTCCCAATGTGGGCAAGGGTCTCACCCACAGAAACAGCTGTGGGAGGTATAGCGTATACTCCACCACTGCTCTAAAACGGATTGGTGGAGTGGCCAACCAAGTGTCGAATGTCCTCAAGCCACCCGAAGGTCTTCGACAATGCTTAACGATTGTTTTCACCGTATAAAGCAACCGGAACCGACGGCTTAACGAGTCCTCTGAAGCACAGTAGCACCGATGAAAATTTTCCACTAGCGGTCACCCATCACAAACCGACCGCACCCGTCGTTGCTTAACTCTATCGATATTATGTAGAATAGACGTGAGCTATTGGGCTATGAACGCTTTTTCTAATAAATATAATGATGGATATATAGATGCTTACTAGCATATTAACTTTGCACGCCTTCTAGAAGGCTTAGAGAACATGGAAAATGGCGCCTAGCTTTTCCTAGGATGTTTCTTTCACCAAAGTATCGGGTGACGTTTGATAGCATACACATTCAATCAAAGTTAGCTTAGAAAAGCGATGGTGGGATTTATAACAGAATTTAATGAAATCTATTTCTCTGTAAATGCTACAACTTGTATTAAAAAGTTAAGCATTTATATACCAATTTATATAAATAGGTACCATAAAATTGATCTTGAAGTACCATCGAAAAACGAAGCACACTCAACAGGATTTGAACCTGTAAATCCGTACTGTAGTCTTCATGCATGTCTGCAAGGCTACCGCGCTGTGCGGATGTATGACTGAGTTAGTCACTAGGCTGTCGCGGCGGAAGCGCGACTGCCAAGGTCGCATAATCGCAGCCGAAGCGCGACCGACCTATTGTTTCACATTGTCATCGCGTTCTTATCCCATTCTCCTATTTACGTAACTAGTTACTTGAAATAGTAACGAAACATCGCTGCTGTTTTTAATACTTCACTCGTACGTATCTATGCAATCAATATTTCACCCACTTCCACTGAAGCTATCGAGCTGAGATTTGGCGCACATATTTGGTTCCGATGACAATGCACGAAAATAAAATAAAAAGTTATAAGAACCTTTTTTTTTAATTAAATTTTTTATTTTTTATTTATTATAGTCTTATTATTTAATAAATACATATAATATGCAGATTTTGTTTTGATGCCCACGTGCAGATTGTCTTATAGGCTGTTTGGCAGGATTTGCACATGAATTTTCACCATGGTACCCCAGGCCTGTTCCATGGAGATAATACCTGGAACTATTAAGTGTAAAACAAAACCATTTAGACACCGTGTTTAGTAAATGAAATATGATAATAATAATAATATTATAAATATTATTTCACACAGTCATGATGTATGAAAGGAACCGTTCTTAAATTAAGTAAAATCATTTTTTGTAACTGTGTAATCCATTTTTGGCTTTAGTATATCATATATTATATTGTATTAACTATTGTAATTTTATCGCTGTTGGATTGCCTAGTAAAATAAATATTTTTTTTTATTATTTACGAAATCTATTTTGCCCAGTTCATGTCATTTTTATAAAGTAATCGATACAGTAATCGATATGTTGTTAATAAAGCCCATGCGCTCATAAAATAAAATTCACTTGATCTCATTTTTTATCTCGCGTGTAATGTGACCCGCAGTTGATTTAATTGGACCTCTGGTATAATTCTGTTAAATTATTGAACGTAAGAAACGCTAATGGAAAATAACGTAATACAGTGTCCATTTTGAGTTTAATTGAGGGAATCATACTTACAACAATTCGAATCAATCAAAAAACAGTTATTCATTTCGGTACAAAACAATTTGACTTGATAATTCTTTCCGTTCGGCTTAGCTGTCTGATAAGGAACAGGTTGTACTAACAAACATGGAATTAATAGATCCGCAGCGAGCTATCAAATAAAACTTCAAGAGTACAATAGATAAATAAACGCACGTTACCGAGGGAGCGCGTTACCGTTGTAATTTATAATCCAGTGGTTTTTTTACGATGTTTATCTTTATTATTTAATCTAAATTAATTTTCTTTTGTCTATCGTAATAATATTATATCAACAGGCATAAGTTTTAACTCATAAGGAGTTAAAACTTCACCGCTTGAAACTTACTGGAACAGTATTTTTCTTATTTGGTAATATACTCATGTCTGTTTTATTAAGCCAATAAGATTGGCGCAACTAGTATGGCAGGTATGCGATGTTATGTCACCGTTCCAATTCGGTTTTATTATTTGGGGATATACTCATGTCTGTTTTAACAAGCCAATGAGCATTGACTATAGCCCTTTGAAGTTACTAAACGGAGCCAAGGAGTCAAATGATAATTTACGCTAGCTTATCGCATCTAGTACGGCAGTTATGCGATGTTATGTCACCGTTCCAACTCGCGAGCGGCGCATGTATCAATTTGTACCGATAGCATGATTGGGCTACAAACAAATTGTACCGATAGCATGATTGGGCTACAAACAAATGTTCGATTTGATCCGCTTCCGCCGGCATCACGGGAACTTGTTACAGACACGATGGAAGCTGTTTGATTGGGGATTAACTGAGTTCGACGTCAGATTGAGTTGCACGGCGTTTGATGCAGGTGTATCTCAGTGTGACGAGAAATCGAGTCACTAAGCGAGGAACTTGGTCCATCTAAAGTAGTCAAGTTACGATGGATCAAGTTTCTCGCTTAGTGAGGTCTGAAACTATTCGGACTCACATTCATTTTCATACTTGTTTATTGACGTCAAAAAATAATTACATATGATTAACTAAAAAGAATACTAAATGGAAAAATGAAAATGATACAAAGGTAATAAATACAACTAATTAAACAACAAAATAAAAATTATCAAATTAAGAACATACTTGTCAAGTCATCATCATCATCATCACAACCCTTTCTTTGTCCCACTGTTGGGCACAGGTCTCCTCTCAAATAGGAGGGATTAGGCCTTAGTCCACCACGCTGGCCTGATGCGGATTGGCAGACTTCATTCATTCCTCTCATGTTCTTTTTGCAGACTTTAGGTACATGTCAAATAAATAAAAATTAAGTATCCAAAATAATCAATCATGTATCTATATGAAAAATTATATCTTCGAAAGACTAGTCGGATTATTAGGAATTTATTTTGTGAGGCATGTCAAGTCTGCCAATCCACATTTGTCCAGCGTGGTGGACTAAGGTTTGATCCCTCGCTTTCTGAGAGGAGACCCGTGCCCAACCGTGGGACAAAGAAAGGGTTTGGTAGAGTATTGAAAAAGGTGATTTCCACCTTAAGCCCTTCCTAATATTAGTCTTCCTACTTAGCTTAACTGGGTAACATTCTACGCTACCCAGATTCCATAAATAATATTATTTTACCATAAATCCAAATTATTTTACCGTAAAACAATATTTTCCCTTCATACCTTCTGATAACAATGCCACTAAATAACACATTAAAATAATATGCAAATGAGGAAAATAACAAATATTACGTAATACAATCTACTTTATTATATAGTATACAATATATATGTATACATTATATAGTATATAATAAAGTAGGTTGTATTTGTATAAAAATACGGGTTTTATTTCTTATCTGTGCTACGGCTGTTGGGTATACACTGCGCTAAACATTATCCAAACGGCCTCGTCACAGTTAGAGGTATAGATCGAATTTCATATGACAAGGGCGTGATCATAACATGGATATCTCAATTATCGGTGACCACAAATTAGGTATAATTGACGTGAAATGTTTAAACACGATTAAACTTTGGCTTTAAAATGTTTGGTTAATAACGTGACGTGACACACTTTTCAGGTTCACTTTGAAATTTGGAACATTTCAGTATTACCTATAAAGTAATTAATTTTTCGTGAAATAACCTATCAAGAGGCTTATATAATTTCATGTTTTATTTAAAACCTTAGGATACATAATAAATCGCAAGCCCAAAACAGAAAGAGATAGAAATAAAATCCTATACTTAGATACAGCTTGTGGGAATTGAGAGAGAAACAGCAAGAAGCAAGAGACAAGACCTCGAAATAAAGATGAAGAGTGAGCAAAGAAGATTACCATTAATCTAGTATTATTATCGTTGGTGAAGTAGTAAGCGCAACTGCAGCGTGCCATCAACTACCACTGCCCATGACAATTGTGACAAACTGAACAACAATCCAGTTAGCAGAGGGTGTTAATGTTCTTACATTAGTTAGTTCGTAAATATTATTGTACCGTCCATAGCCCAATGGCTCGGGTCGATTCAATGTGATCGAAAGAGTTAAGCAACGACGGGTGCGATCGGTTTGTGGATGGGTGACCGCTAGTGGCAAAATTTCATGGACGCTACCGTGCTTCGGAGGGCACGTAAAGCCGTCGGTCCCGGGTGTTTTCAATGCTGGAAACAGTCGTCAAGCCTTGTCGAAGACCTTCGGGTGGCTTGAGAACATTCGACACTGGGTTGGCCACTAACCCCTCCACCAATCCGCATTGGAGCAGCGTGGTGGAGTATGCTCTAGACCTCCCGGAGCTGCGTCTGTGGGGGAGACCCGTGCCCAGCAGTGGGACGTCTATGGGTCGCAGCGAATATTGCAATGATCCCGAAGCACTCGTAGGCCCGGTGCAAGGTCAGGCCGCAGTGCAGCCTAGACGGGGGTGGGGGTGGGGGGTATCGATCGCGTCTGTACGCTCACACATCCCGGTGGGGTGGCCATGGCGACATACAGTCTAGGACTGAGTCGGCATTCGCCTATAACAGCCTAGCTTTCCAACTCGCCAGTTATAGTCCTAGATAACAATCGCTACATTTTGTATTCGTTTTAATGTATACACAATTTGGCTTCAACAATAATTAACGTTTAAAAAAATACAGAAACGAATAAAAATGTTAAAAGAAATTATTTAACAAATATCAAGTGTATTATTAAGAAATATGAAATGGTTATGTATTAAAAAGGTAACTATGAATGTGACTATTGTGACTAGGTGCAAATCCAAATGTGACTAGGTGCAAATCCAAATGTGACTAGGTGCAAATCCAAATGTGACTAGGTGCAAATCCAAATGTGACTAGGTGCAAATCCAAATGTGATTAGGTGCAAATCCAAATGTGACTAGGTGCAAATCCAAATGTGATTAGGTGCAAATCCAAATGTGACTAGGTGGAAAACCAAATGTGACTAGGTGCAAATCCAAATGTGACTAGGTGCAAATCCAAACGCACCACTGACTTTTCTGAGATTAGTAGTGAATTTTAATAAAATAAATGTCACCTGCTGTAACGGAAAACATCTGGAGGAAACCTGCATGCCAGTGAGTTTTCGATAATGTGCTCGACATGTGCATTAATACTTAACCGGTAAACGTTATACTATGTGCCGGGAATCTCTGTAAGCTTTAAATAATTATAAAGATCAACTATTTTATATGTATCTCAGCCAGCATGAGTTGCCTACGTAATGCAAACCGCTCATAATATTCTTAGATGTAAAAACGGGACTGTCCACACAATTACTGAAGAGACAGACCTCCAACGTAGCGCAACGGGCCACTTTATACCTTCCGTAGCCTTAAAGGCTTCTAGTTAACTACAGTATCTGAATCTGTACTGAATTTCAAACAGCAGACCCCCACCTCCCTTGTAGAGATAATGTGAATGATACAATTTCAGAGCACTGCACTCGTACATTTGTTAATTTAAACGTGCAGAATATACTTAAAAATTATAGGTAGTGTGTATATCATTGTTATATATCCGTACATACATATATTCACGCCTTGTTCCCAACAGGGTTGGCAGAGACTATCTCCCACTTGCTGCGGTCCTGACATACGAGTAGGTAGGTACTCTAATAAAATTACATCACAATACGTCTTTCACTTCTTCCACTTTCATCAATCTTCTCATGCACGCTCGTCCTATTAGAGTACTCTTGAACTGGCCATTTCAAAACGTTTGCCTTTGCCTATCCATCTATCCATCCATCAGCCTTTTGAGGTCCACTGCTGGACATAGGGCTCTCCTAAACGAAACCACTCCGACCGGTCCTGTGCCTTCTGAAACCAGCGGTTTCCCACCGTCTACTTCAGATCGTCTGTCCACTTTGTCGAAGGGCGACCTGTGTTCCTTTTTCCGAGTCGTGGTCTCCATTCGAAGACTTTTCTTCCCCACCAGTTATCAGTCTTTCGTATATCGTGGCCTGCACATTGCCACTTCAACTTGTTGCATTACTATATCGATAACTTATTTTATAACTGTATCCTTCAGTTTTATTTTGATATATTATAATAAAACCGTAAAATCAGTTTTATTAACACAAAGATAATAATCAAAAGGTTATATTTATTCCAAACACCCGGTATTGATTAAGTAATAACAAACATCTTTAATCAAATAGCAAATACGTGATAGAAATAAACATGGTTCCGACCAATTGGTTGTAAGATCGACGTAAATGCAAATATTTACTGACATTGACTTCGCCAAATATGTTCTCTATCAGAATGGCTTGTTCATGTTTAATTCTATTCGTGTTCAAATATTAAATTGATTGCTCAGACCTAACCTATGATCACAAATACATACCTACATGTACACCACACATATTAATTTATCATTTTCTTGCTTCTTACAAACATTTGAATCTTTAGCTACAACACATTGTTTAAATTAATTGTAACGTGATTTTGTAATGATTTTATTAGAGCAATTGCAGTTCAAGTGGACCTAAACGGAATTTTGTAAAGATTGTATGAAAATTGGAAATATTTCATTTGATTTTTGGCAGAAATAAAACAAGAAGACCTGTGTTTGTACCTTCATCCTCTAATTATAAAGTGTGTCTTGGGCTAACACGATAAATAGAGGGGGCAGCTGATACGATAGAGATTAAACAACAGCTGTTACTAATCTCTGTCGTAGCGTATAAAGGCCCTTATGCAGTAATCCCACAGGACGCCAATGCGGGGGTGCGCTGGGTAAACGAGAATCGGGCGCGTACTATCAAGGTCAGATACAATTGACTACACAGACCTCTGTATCTCGCATAACCTGTATATTCCCGATATAAGTGACTTTTTTTTCTTTTTTTATGAATGTAAAGGGCCCCATACACGGTACAATTTATCTGTACAATCCGTCGTTTCAGACCGATCGGACAGACGAATTGTATGTGTATGTCAAGACACAGACACAGCAGCAGGTCTAAAGCATACCTCACCGCGCTGCTCCAATGCGGACTGGTGGAGGGGTTAGTGGCCAACAAATAATGTCGAATGTTCTCAAGCCACCCGAAGGTCTTCGACAAGGCTTATGGACTACTTAACGTACTCTCTGAAGCACGGTAGCGTCAATGAAATATTCCTATTTCACTAGCGTTCATCCATCCACAAACTGACCGCGCCCGTCGTTAACTCTTTCGATCACATTGAATCGACACGAGCTATGGCTATGGACGCTACAATCCTATTGCATACTACAGAAATATATAAAAAGACACATTAAATAATTATCTCTGTCCATTATCTTCAGTACATTCTTGCGTGTTGGAACAAATGAGCTAAACTTGTATTTCCACCCTGTATCGCAACCTTTGCCAGCCAATTAGCCCTGACGATGCCCACCTGTAGTGACCTTTCATTGCGTTTCTTTTGAAATATTTGCTGCAGCCGACGACACCTAATTGAACCTAGGTGTAAGCTGCTGTTCCCTAAACGAGTTTCAAGCTGAGAGAATTAATGTAGAAGTTTTATTACAAGTCTTCGTAGAATAGAATTCTCTTATCTATGGATGGTATATACTGAAAAATAAATGAATCTGAATCTGAATCTATCTCCAAATTATTATTGGCGAAAAAGGAATCACTAAGAAAGGATTCAAATATAAAATGTAGTGTATAGTTGTACTGTGATATAGTTTCGCATCCCTAAATGGACATTGGATTTTACCAATAATAGATTATTATTTCCTCGCTTCTCTCAAAACTGTCGCGATACGGCAAGGGTGTAAGGAAAGCCGGGTCTAAGGTCCCGCCTTCGACTCCGGGTCGAGCGAATCGCTTGATATTTCCAGCCGGCACGAGTTGCGCGCTGCGATCGGGTCGTGATGCGATTGTACCAATTATCTTTATATTGTTTGTCTAATTTGCAACACGGATGAAGGGAACGAAGATTCAGATAAAGACTGCTTGCGATTTCACTCGCAGAGAAGTTGTTCTCGTAACAACAATTATACTGTATTTATTATACAAATTACATCGCTATTTTTGCCCTTTTCATTCTTGGAAGAGATATAGATGCTTGCAATGTTTTTTTTGTCATTCAAATAATACGTATGAACGCCTGTTCATTTACTTTTTCATTGCATTCATACCTAGGAACGCAATTAGCAACTGGTTCTCCAGTTAGCGTCATAAAGTTTTAAAATGTATTAATCCTGAGAATATTTTTGACTAAATTTGAATAATGAATAATTTTAACCATAACCAGTTTAAGTTTTAAAAGTAAGTAACCATGGCAGAGTAAAAAAATATGTACTCCAAGTAAATAATTTTTTTTACTCCATTACTCCAAGTAATTAATCGTTTTAAAATGCCTATTAAACCTAAAATCAACTTCGTCATACCTAGTTGATAGAGGTAACGAGCGTAGTCTTGTAAAATTAATATTAGTAATTAGTAGCGTTTATCGTTTAGGGTATATAGTCCATGGAACTAATAGATCATAGTACATATTTGTACGCGTCACGATATTCTTACAAACCAAAGATAATATATCACCATGTCACTATACACGGATGGGCAGGGATCAGCAATCAGTTCCGACTGGCAGCGCGGGATGACACGTCGTTAATACCGCCAGGCGGTGGATTGAGGCACCAAATTACATCTATAGTACATGAGCGAACATCTCACCTAACTCCTAGAAACAAGCTTTATCGCCAATACTACCGTGACTCACTTAAAACAAAAAATAAATGTAAGTGTCTAACGACAGAAAATAATCATTGAAGATAAAATTTTGTCTAGAAGAGATCCGTCAGGCTACAAAATATTGGGTAAAGTAGATCCAATCTATTTTATTCAGTCAAGAATTAGTTCTTCTGAGATTCCTGACGTACCTTTCTGAGAACTTATGCTGTTACAATCATAATTTAAAAAAAAAAGGTTTAGTAGATAACCGAATATCGCTAATCCTGAATAACCTAAATATTTCCTATAAGTGTGCAGTTTCAAATTAATCCGACGTTTTGAAGGGTGTGAAAATCACGTACAAAGATTCCGTTACATACGAATACATGTATACTCGTACCAAGCTAATGAAAGCGTGTTAAAATTTCATAAAGTTTTTAGTGTATACTGCATTCTTAGACCCTCAATTTTTTATTATCAAATTTAAATTCATACATCTATACATTGTATCTACACAGGGTTCTCATAGAGGCTTAAGCCTGAAGGGCTATTACGTAACTTGATAGTTCAGAGTTCATAGTTTATTCAAAAAATATTTTTACTCGTTAAATGTTATATTTTATTTGGTACAAGTAGGTATACCAAGGATACAAAACCGAATAAAAATTTTATAAAAATTTACAAAATTTAATAATTAAATTAAAAAACAAAATATCTGTCAACGTACAAATTAGTAAAATTCAGTGTAAAAAATGGCAATATTAAAAATACAATTATTATGTTACATGTGTAGACAGTTTGGCCCCATCATGGTACATGAAACATCTAAAAAGTACGTTTAACAGCTCAAACTTACGACATTTTAAAGATATTACAAATTTGACAAATATAATCGTACGACTGGTGTCAAACATATCCGATCAAGTTGCGCGTTGGCTTGCTGATCGCGACTGTACCTCTTCAGCCATAAACTGTGCGGGATAGCTAGTTACTCGCGAGTAACTCTCATTGTGACGCCTGGCATGAAGGCCTGGTATCGTTAAATTTAATGAAACCAGTACCAACCAACACCTGTTTTCACTAGCTAACGAGCCTTTGATGAACAAGAAATATTATTATATCCATAGTTTATTACTTGTCAATAAATGCACACAGTAAAAGCCATATCGTCTATTTATTAATAAAAGTTATAATTTATTTTGTATCTATTGCCATTTTCTTCCTGAGTGAATGGTATACATACTTACAGTATATTACTTACAGTATTTATCAAATTGGAAGAATACGATCGTATTGGAAGAATAAATTTCAACAAATTCGGTAACTACGAAAAGTAAATGTTAATAATAGGCGTATATTTAAACATATCCGTCTCATTAATTACCGTCACGCAACTAAACAGAACAGCCAAATAATCCGTCATCCATGGACTTACGCACGCCGTCATACGCTAAAACGCCTTATGAATGATGACAACACCATCAGGTCAAAATTTCACGAAGACAGCCAGACAGACAAACGCTTCACACAGCCTTCAAATGTAACAACATAAGACCGAAAATTCATTGCGTACATCATGATGAGAAGCAAAAGTTGTAAAGTAATATTCAAATTAGCTAAGATGTAATATAACGCTCTGGTCAAAATGCTTTGATACCTAATTCCCGGTGTCACTGTGAGTCGAAAGTTCAGCTAATGATGGGCGCCATGTGAAGACGTAACATAACCTACACAGAGTAACGTACGCAAAATACGTTTGAACCTAAATGAGTTCAATTTTTTATCAATGATCTGTGTAAACGGTGCAAAAACATTTACAGGTGATTGCTACCAAACTTACTATCATCATCCTATTACGTACGAATTAAGCTCATTAAACTATGTAAAAAACAAGTCGCGAGTATGTTTTTGCTTAAGATTCTTTTTGCTACCGATGATAATTATGATTATGTCGTATTCGATGTCGGCATCAAGAAACCGCTTGATCACAGGATAAGCCATCGGTAGGCAATTAAAACTTAAAAAATCTTTGCTTTAACATGTTAATAGATGAATGAATATTATAATATAGGTACTAGTGGACGCCCGCAGCTTCGCTCGAGTGGAATTAGATATACCAATAGTTTCGTTTACACCTAGTAATATTATATAGCCTAAATGAAGATGCAGCTTTCTAATGGTGAAAGAATTTTTGAAATCGGTCAAGTAGTTTTTGTGTTAAAACATTACAAACAAATCTTTCCTCTTTATAATATTGGTATAGAAGTATAGATATAGATAAGATAATCATTAAAAATAGGATGCATCATCATACAGATAAAGCCTTACATAGATCAACTTGTGAGTTAACTCGGGCTTAATTTCGCTTTAAACGCATGTATTTCCCCAAAAGGGTAGACAGAGCTGTGTGGTACTACTACTTCTCACCAGTTATGTTTAGATCCCATGTAATAGGTAAGCTTATTATCATGCACCGGGCACAAATCCAAACAGACAGACAGACCTTTCCTCCTCTTCCGCGGCGCTGTGCGCGCTCTTGCGTTGAGGGAAGTCGGAATTAGGGCAGATACCCTCTATCCGGGCAATTGCTCCAGGGGTAAACCCCGTCGGTGACTTCCCCGCTGTTGAGCGTGGGAACAAATCCAAACTCAGAGCTACAGAGGTACGTACCTTCAATACCTTCAGTATTCAATAAATCACAAGAAACAAAGCAAAAAGATCAGATTTCATGTGCCACTTTTATTCTGCATATAACCCATCTCTATCTT
Organism: Carterocephalus palaemon; assembly: GCA_944567765.1. Taxonomy (NCBI): domain Eukaryota; kingdom Metazoa; phylum Arthropoda; class Insecta; order Lepidoptera; family Hesperiidae; genus Carterocephalus; species Carterocephalus palaemon. The sequence continues at coordinate 1,363,834 of OX155643.1, read as the reverse complement.
TTTAACGCTTTACAATATCGATGATTCCAAGTTATTTGGAAGGCTACCTTTGACGCGTTACCTCGAAGGCGCGATGAATGCGGTAATCTTAATTGCATGCTAATCGACAGTCATGAATGATATGTCGTCGCATGGGACGATTAATAATGGATTATATCACCTTACCTATGGTAGAAGCAAGGTTAACCGTACGTTGCTATCGTATGTTTATTGAAAACGCAACGTATACGTGCAATGAGGAACGTAAGCATTTGATACACACGAGTCTGGATTCAGAGTGCAGTTTTAAGATTTTATAGAAGAGGCGATCGCTTTGATCACGAAAGAAAAACTTCCTTGATCGAAGATTAAACGTTAAAGATTTTACTATGGATAATGTTAATATAATAAAGTAGCTTTAAATGCAATTAGAGAAATTTTATGGTCAGACCGGCTCTACAAAACTATCTTGTTTAATTTTAATTGTTCAAACCTCTACATAAAAACATCTTTGATAACAACTACTTCATAAATAAGAATAAATATATTATTAAATAAAACTAGAATTCTATCTAATCAACCTTAAACGATTGGTAGGCTTTCATTATAAATCTACGGGTGGATTGCTCATTTCATCTCTTAAATATTCTTAAATATCATCATATTTACTCTACCAAATTCATTTCCTATTCTGCCCGATTGTACAAGGAAGCTCTGACATGTACAGTATACCAATATTCGCCAACAAGAAACTGTCAGTGTTACCGCGCGACCTTGCCAGGCCTTCAGTTGAGGACAGCCTTTATGGTAACCGATTATCATTCAAATTAATCCAACAATCTTGATAAACAATCTGTTTGTAGGTGTCGGCTGACGGTGAATAAATAAATACATCGGCAACAATTGATACGCTCGTATCAATAGAATGGCCATAAATTATCCAGTTTTTTAACTTCTATTTTTCTTCTTCTTTGTCGTATCGCTCTTGTCAGAGCGGTCGTGGTCGTCACGGAGTATCATTATTGCGGGCAGATGTTATGCGCCTCACGAGCAATCGCCACTTGTCTCGGTTGGTAGTGAGTCTGGTACACTCATGTAAATGACCGCCAACAGCCGACTTAACCTGGTCGGTCCATCGCATTGGTGACCTTCCGCGCGGCCTGGTGCCTTCTACTTTGCCTTGGACAACAAGTCGTTCTATGGAGTTATTCCCTCGCCGCGAGACGTGTCCAAAGAATGTTACTTCGATGAACTTCTATTTAGGGGAAATGATTTCATGATTGAAATTCATTTCTTTTCCGTATTCTAAGGAAGTATTCAAATAATATAAAAACCTACTTCAAAACTAAAAAGTCAGTAATAATACTAATTCGTTTGTGGGCACAGGTCCGTAAAACAGTCTATCTCAGGAAACCCACACCATAAAAAAATTATGTACAACCCATGCCATATTAATTACAGACCATACCGGTATTACATTCGCCTGGTTTAATTTGTGTTCCTTATTATCGCCAATGCTTTCAATCATTAAGCATTATATATTCTGCTACTAATAAATCTACTTACATCATCTTGAGAGAACCACTCAATACAGTTGTCTCAAGTAAACACTTGTAAGCGTGTCTCTTAGAACTGAATTCACAACATTTAGACTTCCTCCGCAAACCCTTTTTTGTAGCACTGTTGGGTACGGGTCTCCTCTCAGAATGAGAGGGATTAGACCTTTGTCCACCACGCTGGCCAAGTGCGGATTGGCAGACTTCCACTGGAAACAGTCGTTAAGAGGACACCAGTCGACCGTCACTTTTGAAGAATAGGTTTTTACCAAAAATATTGCCGTCGCGCTGACCCCCAACCTTACCCCTTAGCGTGCGATAGAGAGAAGTGCAGTCTCGAACTGATTTTACCTACGTAAAATTAAGAAAATCGTCCTTTCGTAATCCCCTGTTTCCTCCTCGAAATCTAGACCGATTTCAATATTTCTTTCAGTTAAAATGTAGAACAGGGTCTAAGCTATGCCCGTACGTTTTGCTTTTTTGGGATATGTTAGTAATTACCAGTTTGCTTGAAGTTTGAAAATGTATGTAAAAAAAGTCGATTTTTTTTATTTTAAAAGATTTTTTTTCTCTTCTATTAAGCAAATTATGAAAAAAAAACAAAACGTACAGGCATGGCAGAGGTACGTATAAATCGTATGGTATTTTTTTTTATTCTGTAACTTCTTTATCCTAGGAGGAAACAGGGGACTACGTTTGTATGGAAAAAGTGTCGACTCATATCCTCTTAAGCCTTGTCGAAGTCCTTCGGGTGGCTTGAGAACATTCGACACTGGGCTGGCCACTAACCCCTCCACAAATCCGCATTGGAGCAGCGTGGTGGAGTATGCCCTAGACCTCCCGCAGCAGTGTCTGTGGGAGACCCGTGCCCAGCAGTGGGACGTATATGGGTCGCCGCGATCGTACCTACTCATTTGACACTTGAACCCATAAAGTTTCTAAACTCGACGCACGTTTTATAAAACAAGTACGATTTAAACATGACGGCCATACGGCACTATGCTAGCCGAGCGACGCGAAGTTGTTACTTAAACGGGTTTGCAAGGACAGTTTTAAACCGTCACGTTGCTTACGATGAATCATTTGATAAAAAGTCTAAATTTAGCGGTGACGTTGCAGTAACTTGGGTACATGAATTTACAATTTAGGACTAAACTAACAAAAATTTTTTATGGTAACAAGATGCACGAGCAGGAACGTCGCTGCCCGTGACAAATGTGACTGAACAAGGCATAAATAGTGACTGGGATGGTTAGTCCACTTAGCAGAGATGTTGATATTGCCACGGTAGTAATGCAAGCGATCCCGTGACATCTCACATCAACGCTGACCGGTACCGCTGGGTTTTAGTGGGTATTCCGTTATCGGTGATTCCTACATAACCCCACTCTACGGCCGGGCGGGATGCGTCAATTGCATTTCCCGGCGATAAAAAAAAGAGATGTTGAAATAAATTAGCTGGTCAGTTCGATGCAAATGAGAGGAATAAGGAAAGGAGTGTTAGTCCTGTTAATTGGTTTTGCTAGTAAGAGCCTCGTTCTAAGTCGGTAACATATGTGATGACTTGAGACTACGATGGTCACGTAGATTTTAATTAGGTAGGAAGGTAATAAAATAACGTAGGTTAGGTACAACAAGGTCTTAAAAACTACCTTGAGGAAAAAGCGTAGACATACACTAAAATAATTACCTAAGTAATAAATAAATTATTAAGTAAATTTACTTTTAAGTACCTATATGACTTCAAAGAGATAACGGTTCCGTGTTTCGTTAATACTGTAATGCTATTTGCGTACGAATACGAGGTATAAAATTCAATTGGTCACAGCTGTTTTAAATTTTATAGAGATACTTTTAGATAACCATTAATTTATTATCTTTACAGTATTTCAGTTACATCAAACCAGTTAGAGTTTCTTGATATGGCAATGTGACCTATTACACGTACAAACACCGATTTACCTTGTTTAATTCCCGGACATGTTTCTTATAGTAAACACGAGGTCACAATATCAGTGGTGACCAGACCTCCCCGCTAGATAAGCAGTTTGGCAAGGACACTTTTTAACCAAGACTTAACTAATCGGGTTGTGCCGGTTCACTGGTTAACTTGATTATCAATTTGTATTTCATTTTATTATTAAAATACACCGTTACGCACAGAACCTTGGGGATGGTTTTTATTATTATTTAAGCAATACCAGTTACCAAGCACTGTTACTCTAATATAATATGTTAGTTTATCTTTTACGTAGTATTGACATGATATATTGAGATCAAAAAAATCGCCATAATATTACCATCTATTACGTAATCCTAAAATGGAAGAACTGTACAGTACTAACAGTATTTTTATGCGATGTTTTCTATACTAATATTATAAAGAGGAAACATTTGTTTGTAATGTTTTCATACAAAAACTACTGGACCGATTTCAAAAATTCTTTCACCATTAGAAAGCTGCATCTTCACTGAGTGACATATGCTATATAATATTACTAAGTGTAAACTAAACTATTGTTATGTCTAATTCCACCGCGAGCGAAGCTGCGGTCGTCCACTAGTCAGTAAACAAACTAAAAGGAGAGCTTGAACTGTCTTAGCGCAGATAGATAACGGTTGACGTTCGTTTAAGTACCACACACAAGCCTTCATAACCAAAGTACGGATTCCTAAGGAAAACAGAGCAATAAAACTTTCCCGCCAAGAAGTCAGCGTGGCGTTAGAAAAGGCGAACACGAGTCAACAATATCTCATCTGAACCGTCAGCGGACGTAATAGGGAGACATTACGGGCGTGCATTGTCGAGCGGTGAGGCTTGGGGCTTCGTTAGCCGGTGGCCGGTGAGGCGGTGAGGTACGGGCGACGGTCGTAATGACACGGAGATGCGAACGATACAGCGGTGAAAGTATGACGACAGAACATCATGGGCCGCGTGGCCCAAGGAACAAAACATTGGGAGCGGCGTACGCTGCGTGGTGCGGTAGAGCGAGGTTCCTGGTTTGATTCCGTAATAATTTTTTATTAAATGTTTTTTATAGTAAATGTTCGAGGAATCGAACAGATCAGCGATTGTGCGTTTTGCACTGTAAGGTGTTTGACGCGCAATTGATTTACATATTTGTCCGAATTACAGGGCAGTACGTGACCAGCAGCCGCTCGAGGCGCATACAGATTAAAAAGAGAGCCTAAGAACTAGGTTTAGCAGAAAAACAGCTGAGGGAACTTGCCGGAATGCCATCGTTATGGGGTTAAACTTAAATATGGAGCTGATCGATGGACGGCCATTACATATAAATTACGGAATATTTGACGTTTTGCTGTTAAAAATTTGAGTGCGGAATAGATTTGTTTCCCTAAAAATAATAACCTCTCTGAGATCTCAAGCAAACGTCTATATTCTGTTATATCGCCTAAGCCTTACACTTAGTTATGTACTGCACATCACGCCTCTCCACCCATCCCAATGCAGGGCCCTTCCTGTCTGTACTGTACTCTAATCCTCTTAGAGCGTGTATGTTGCAAACATATGGCCATAAACATATGGCCTATGAACTCTCATTAAAAAAAACCTGGAAAAGTACAAAATCAAGACAACCTTATCAATTTTTCATGATGGACGAATCTATTTTGTAAACTAATTCCAGTCCATTAAGTATCGCATCTTGTTGAAACAGTGCCCAATTAAAAGTAATCTGTTTATCTATAACTCCAGTTAAGATTGATAAAGAAGTTCAAGAAAACAATAACTCAACCAGCCTGTGACTTGAGACCTCCTCTCAAATTAGCGTTTCCCGTAAGACTGCATATCGGAGGAAAGCTAAACCCCATTCTTGTTAAGACATTTGCATGTGAGTGGAATTGTAATACGCTTCGTTTTTCACAGTGACAGCCACGTCAGGGCTCTATTAAGGGGGCTAGACCACGCCCTGGATATCGTGCGGAGGAATATTATTCTGCACAAACATTAAGATACGTGTTAGAGATAGAAGGAAGATGGCGGCGCGCGATAGTAGGCGAGCCTTAGGCTTCGTGGAGGCAGATTTAAAAATCTCTTGCTTGTTTTAGACTAGACAGTTTTACTGTGAATGTTTAAGTCTGTTGGTATCAATAAACTCAGTATTTCACCTTTAAATAAACGAAATAGGTACTTTATAGGTGAATTTAATTTTTATACCATGTCATATGTTGACATAGTGGACCCCAGCAGCTTCGCTCGCGTGGAATTAGACATAACAATAGTTTCGTTTACACCTAGTAATATTATATAGCCTATATCACTCAGTGAAGATGCAGCTTTCTAATGGTGAAAGAATATTTGAAATCGGTCCAGTAGTTTTTATGTGACAACATTACAAACACATCTTTCCTCTTTATAATATTAGTATAGATTAGAATATAGAACAGTCGTATAGTATCGTTTCGTTCATATCATACTCGTGTCGTAGAACTTCGTAGTAGATTCTGCATGTTAACTCTTAAGGTAAGAACAATTTTATTAGGTGGAAATTCAGTCCATGTTCAGGTACCTCTGGATAAACATTTTCTGCTTATGCAAATACGCTTTAAATATCTTAAAGACACTTACTCGTCTTTCTCACATTTGAACATAGGTATTTGTACTTCCATTATAAAAGTGTCAACACTCAGCGATGAAAGGCTCAAGAGAATTACGTGTAGGTGTTGGCCACTTCTGAACTCGAGCGAGAGACGAGACGCAACGGCCACAGTGCTGGCGCATTGCGGAAAGGTCAGAATCGTTGGAAATAACCACCTTCGTAGCATAATATCTACAAAATAATATATTTTGTTTCGAATCAAATTTTAGTTGTTAAGTAATAATAATAAGACATCAACACCATAAGACATCGACACCATAAGACATCGACACAATAAGACATCGGCACCATAAGACAACGACACCATAAGACATCGACACTAGAAGACATCGACACCATAAGACAACGACACCATAAGACATCGAAACCATAAGACATAGACACCATAAGACATCGACACCATAAGACATCTACACCAAAAGATATCGTTATTCTTATAAAGTACGTTATAAATGTAAGTACATTGCGTATTATAAATTCAGTGTTTCCAAATATTCTGTTAGCATTTATATGTACTCGTAGGTCTAGTACCAAGTAATTTTGTAAGATCCAATAAGAGTATCATGTCGAGAAAAGACTAAGTACGTTGCAGCATCACTCATTATATCGAGTTGCTTATGCAAAAATAACTCATTTCAAGAGCAGTGACCAAGTGTGTCAGACACTCAGACAAGTCTCTTAAAATACTTTATAATAATTATATTAATATTATATTGTAATAATATTAATATATTAATTGATCTTTTGGGTAGGTACCATATGATGTTCCTCTAGAAGACTTTAGTATAAAGTTACTTTAATGCATAATTCGTGATTTTGGAATGTTTTTAATGAGCTTTACCAGGCAATTTCAGTTCGCAGTTCAGTTTAGTTTTAGAATGTTTTCTGACTGAAATGTCAGAAAAAAATCTATCCCAATTTTTTCTGTAAACTGTCTTTGTTTTAATTGATTACAATAATATGTCTTACGAGTACGATTGACATGTCACTTTGAAAAAAAATGGTGCAAATGTGAGACACGGAGACCCGGGGAATAACTTTTTTGGTTATTTGTCAAATAATTAATGCATTATATCAGACTGACTTACAACCTGAAGAAGACAGCGGGAAACCGTTGGATTCAGAGGGCGCAGGATCGGGAGGAGTGGCGACGATTGAGAGAGGTCTATGTCCAGCAGTAGTCTTTAAAAGGCTGATGGATGGATGGATGAATCAGTCTTAGATACATAAAAACTGAATGATGTTTGTTTTAACAACAGACTCTCTTTACACGCGACCTGGCGATGCTTGCACGGTTGATTTCTCAAAAGACCAACTGTTCAAATTTTAATTTACTTAATAATGTTCGTGTGTCATTTAAGTTATTGAGAAACAGAAGGCTATGTAGGTACCGAGCATGTACTCGCATGATCTTGCTCAATACCTGATTTGTGCTCACGACCCTCTGCGATGGACGACCACAGCTTATAACATCTAACCCAGCATATTCTTGCTACCAAAAACGCTTGAATAATTGACGGGCCCGTTGGAGCAATCGGTAGTGACCCTGCCTGTTACGCCAGGGTCGTGGGTTCGAATCCCACTCAGGACAAACATTCGTGTGACGAGCACTTGTGTTTGTTCTGGATGTTAATATTATCTATTTAAGTATGTATTTAAAAATATCTATGTATGTATATCAGTCTCTGACACACATAGTAAAGGCTCGCGCCTAATTTGGGGTCAGATGGCCGTGTGTGAGATAGTCCATGATATTATTATTATTATGATATTGTTTAAAGATAAACTTTTTTGGCAGTTAGATGTACTCGGGGCATAAATATTCTACCGCGAAACCTTCAACGTGAAATATAATAATTGCCCTAGCAAATCAGATAAGAAAAGTGAGATTTAAGAACCGGAATAACGGTTACTTTGTTAAAAAATTTACTTACTGGAAGCATTACTTATTAAAAAGTATCTACAATTGAATTTTAAGTATTTTCATGCGAATAAAGGAATAAGTCGCTCTTTATTTATCGGTTAGACTAGGAATGCGCGCAAATAAAGTTGCAAGTTTGAAATGAAATGTATCATGATTGCAATTACCAAATGTCATACAGTATAGATTGAATTATTGTGTTTGTGATCGATCATGCTTCATTCGACACATATAATTTAAACTTACCCAATGCACGTATTTGCATCATCAAAGTTTTAAATGCTTACCAATGATTTTTTCTTATTTTTTACTACTTCTTATATCTATAGTGCTTCGCTCGCTGCGACCCATAGACGTCCCACTGCTGGGTACGGTCTCCCCCACAGACACTGCTGTGGGAGGTCTAGAGCATACTCCACCACGCTGCTCTAATGCGGATTGGTGGAGGGGTTAGTGGCCAACCCGGTGTCGAATGTTCTCAAGTCACCCGAAGGTCTTCGACAAGGCTTAACGACTGTTGCATTGAAAACAACCGGGACCGACGGCTTAACTTGCCCTCCGAAGCACGGTAGCGTCCATGAAATTTTGCCACTAACGGTCACCCATCCACAAACCGACCGCGCCCTTTGTTGCTTAACTCTCGATCACATTGAATCAACGCGAGCCATTGGGCTATGGACGCTACGCTCTATTAAGAGTTCGCTATTCGCTGCGACCCATAGACGGCCCACTGCTGGGCACGGGTCTCCCCCACAGACACTTCTGCGGGAGGTCTAGATCATACTCCACCACGCTGCTCCAATGCGGATTGGTGGAGCTATTAAAAGTATTTATTGCTTACTAATAGTATTTTGTTCAATAGAAAAAAAATGTTCATCGTTGGTCTGGAGGTCATTAGCATGCTAAGCAGAAGTCTTTCGATCTCGGGTCGGATAACAACTATTGGGTTTTCTAACTTGAAATGCTAAAATGAAAAAATGAACATAAAACGAAGCCTGCCTACAACGTTTACGACTCAACTGTGCTACCTGTTAATAGCTTTAGCTAAAGTATTAAAATTTTTATTAATCTTATGCCACTGTTGCATAACTTTACTATAAATTCTAAGATTTTATTCATTATCATAGTAACTATCTAATATTATGTGCAGCTAGGTAATTAGTTTTGTCTTAAATTATATTTTCAAATATTTGGTTGGATGGATTTGATAAAATGAGCCGTTTTTAGGGTTTCGTACCCAAAAGGTGACAAACCACGGCAAGCTGAGCGACCTTAAACTTGTGAACCAACCCTACTTAACTGTGTTGAACTGTGGCGGCTATTACAACAAAAATAAAAAACTTAGATCCCAAAAGGGTCCGCATACAAGAAACCTTAAAAATTGGTTGTACGGAACATCCGAGTGAGAATCTGGTTCGCACTTGAACAGTTTTTAAAGACCGTACCTTTCGGTTCCGTAACTGAAATATGAATTTCGCTAACTCTTTAATTATTTCGCTACCAATTGACCGAGAGCGGCCATCGCTCAAACAAATGAAAGTGTCACAGTTAACGCGAGAAAAGCGTCCGGATATAATGGACCTATTCACTTCATATCTTTTGAGATATGAGATTACTCATGGTAATATTTGTTACACCACCCAACTTGCTTTCGTTTGTAATTGAAACTGGCGTAATGATAGTCAGTTTGGTGTAACTGTGACAGCTGACTGATGTCAGAAACATCATGAGAAACATTGTCGACGCAATGTCCAAGCACTCAGTAGGTACCGACGGACAAACTTACGCAAGACTAGGTGAAACTAGCACTAAGCAGCCTAACTTTTTAATTTGATTAGAATTTAATTTCTTGATAAAGATTAAAAGGTACAATTTCAAGCTCAATTTGTTGTTTGTTAAATTGTTATTTGTAAATTTATTTGGGTAAGTTTCTTTTCAATTAAGCTACGTTAATTCTATCAAGAGAATTTATCCAAATAAAAAATTAACTATTCGTTTCTGATTTAAATGAATTAATTTTCCATTGAAAAGTATGTTATAAGTGGAGGACTGGTTATATTCACACCCTTTTCTACTGGAAATTTTTACAACAACGAATAAATTGATCGAGATCCAAAGACCGCAATGCAATGCAAATTTTCTCAAGCGATATCGAGTGCACAAATAGCGTTCAATTACAGGATTGGAATCTGCGACCCAAACGAAGAACGAACCATTTTCAATTCAATTATTAATTGGTTGGCGAAACCCTTTCCAATGTATTGCAATAGGAAACACCTTTAATTTGATTGTTACCAATAGCAAATCAGAATTATTTCGTATTTGTAACACAGCAGTAATATACACCACAACCAAATCGATTGTGGTCTCTGATATTGAATATTTAAAGCTTTACACAAGAGTAATGTTTTTAATCAAAAAGAGTAATATTTTTTAATCTTTTTCTTTCTCGGCTTAATACTAATTTTAAATTTAATATATTTTATTTTATTTTTAGAAAATATACAATGATATTTTTTTAATTATACGATAACGAGTACACTCCACTTATTTAATTTATGAAACTGTCTCATTTATTCCTATTTAAAAAAAATGCTGGCATTGTACATACGCCACTAAAAATCTAACCTTATCAAATTAAAAATATTTTTTAAATACAATTGCATTTTGCGCGTTTCAATGATAATGACCTGATACCTGCCCTGACATGGAAAGTTGGAACACGCGCCATACGTGCTCATAAATAACAAATCTAAACCTAAACATTACAATAGAATTTACACACATAAAGCCTACACGTAACCGGAGCAGTGCATTAGCGACACAAAATATCCTTGATCTCAAAGTCTATCTTGTCTTTTGTCCTGTCAATTTACGCATGAGTGCATACGGCAGTTGTCAGTCTTGCCACAACTGTTGAGAGGGGAATAAAAGCAACTTATATTGATTGATCCCTCCGTCTGGTTCCGAACGATGGGGTTTGTTTACACTGATCAGATTGAAACAGACTGCCACTTGCCTCTGTGTCTTACATACCTACGATCACGGAAGTTTTTTCGTCTGTGCTCTAAGCATACTAAGTTTTGTTAAATTACTTGTTTGACTGGTAGAACGTTTTGGGCTGTTTACAAATAAGGCAAAGACAAATAATAAAATAAACTTGAGTTAAGTCAGTTCTGATTGACAAGTGAGAGTGACTCAGAAACAAAATGTAATGTATCTCTCATACAGAATAAAATTATTAAAAGCCACAGAGTACATTTTATGTTAAAAGCTCAATACCTACCTATTTACCTCAGATATACTGTCATTATTTTATTATTATACTTATGCTGAATTAATGATAAACAAATTCACTGAACAAGTGCCATAAAAAAAAATTCGCTGCTTATTATTACGAACTGTTTAAATTCAAGTGCCTATAATCATTAGTCAAAATTAAAATACTAATTACTTACGTATTCACATTAAAAATGAAATAATTGGAAATAGAAATCAAAACTTACAACGATTTGGAAATAAATTTGAGGAAACAACTTAATTATTTAAAACGAAGCTAGTTAAAGCATTCGATGTAATCAACCAGGAAAGGCAAGTGATCAATTTCAGGAGAGATTAACATGGAATTGTATCCCTGTTAAATACATGCAATCAGAATGGAACTGGCTGTAGACTGGGCAGTCTGTCGGACGATACATTACTGTCATTCCTGTACAAACATTCTGTTGCAAATGTACACGGCCCTGCCTCATAATGACAGCCCAAGGGCATAATGACACGATAGCTTCCTTATGGCAAACCCATGATTATGCGAACTATACTTGGAGGTTAGAAGTCTAAACATCAGATGAGAACACACAATGACGATACGATAAATCCAAGCTATCAAAATATTAAATAAACACTTTTTTTAAACTCAAATGTAACGATCACCGATCGCTTGAATAAACACTTGAAGTATTGAAATCACACGTAATGTTACATATAACTGCTATTAGGCAACTATCACCTTTTTACGAGTATGTGAAGGTCATTTTATGCGTATTGCACCACTACAGAACACAAAATGATAGGACTTTGTATTAAATACATTGTCATTTATTCGTAATTAGATGACCAGGTAAACTACGTGCCTTTTCGAGGGTACCTTGACCGTGACCACCCATGAAACCCGTGGGTACCCATGAAAATATTAAATTGTACGCTTATGTTATGATAAGATGACAACATTCTATACAACACAGTGTGTGTTTAAATTTGTGCGGCACAACCGTACACTAAATGTTTTCTGTTAATAATTCTATACATATATCTATATTCTATACTATATAGATATAGATAATAAACTTTAGTCGACGTACAATGATCAATGTAAACAACCAAAATTTCAAGGAAGCTATTTTCAGAGATAGACGTAGCCGGGGAAAGGGAATTATTTTGTGGTGAGCTGTTACTTAAGAAAATCCGAGCGGAACCAATGCTGATATTTCGATACAATGCGTCGTTATTGCCTTCCGTGAGAGCGGTGTAATCTAATCACGGACCAGCATAAATCCAGATTACTTAACTAACGTTATACCATATTTAGACGTGCCCCTGCCAAGCAGAGCTGGTGACTAACTAGCCAATGTACCTACTCTTTTGTTTTTGTTAAATCTTTGTACATTCTCCATGTACTTAAAACATGACAGAAATCAAAAGATATATGAATAGATACATAATATTATGTTCTGTATGTAAGTGGTGCTTCCTTGTACCCAAGTGGAATTTTCAGTGTAGTACACAAGACCATTAATGCAATTAATTCGTAAAATAATTTGTGAAATGTTGTAAGAATGCCTAACTCAAATAAATAAAAATAAATGTCCCAATAACGACTTAATTAAATATTACAATACATTTAAAATAAGATCGAACGCATTATCATCTTAATACATATATTTCTTGTGTACGTATGTATGATAGTGAACTCCTCCTAAACGGCTGGATAGATGTTGATGAATTTTTTTGAGTGTGTTTATGGGGATTCCAGAATGGTTTAGATTCACAATTTGCTCCACTGGAAAATGTTTTTTAAACACTATTTTAGTATTTTTATTTTTAACCGTCGTTCATTGACGTGAAGCGTCGCGTCACTTTGACATTTCATATGGCAGAACAACGTTTGCGGGGTCAGGTAGTTATTACATATATGTATGTCAAATATCATAATATGTTCAAAAGCTTGTGCAAAGTGGGAAACAGTATCGATTCATTTATATGAAAATAGGTATGTCCGGTCTGAATGTGCGTAGGTACCCAAAAAGCAACCGGTGCCTCCCTTTAAACCTATGTAGTGTAAGTAGCGTCTAATCAGACAAATCTTTTTTGCTTCGGCCTAATCATGATCATGGCATGCCAACCGACGTGATGCCAATGGGTGATAAGTTCTGGTCTTCGGTGCAGGTGAGACAACACGCTTATACAACGACCTTGATAATGAAAACGCGTCAAGCAAGAAATGAAAGTGAAGCAGATTTGTTTTCTCTTTTGACTGTTACGACTATGATTTAATTGTAACTAAACGCTTCATTCGCGTCACCCGCGAACGAAACCTTACCTTTGTAACGATCGGCGAGCAGTATTGAAGGTGGAGAAATTTATGTTGTCGGTACAACTTTTTTTTTATCGTTTGAAATATAATGGGGCCTTAGTTAAATAATTTAACTTAAGAATTACTCGAGCGTTTGATAGCGGGAAGAATGAATGTAGGATTAAAGACTTATGTTGTAATTTACAATTGAAAAGTAATTAATAAAAGTGTTATTGTCTGTACTAATATTTAAAAAAAGAGGAACCATTTGTTTGTAATGTTTTCACACAAAAATTACTGGACCGATTTCAAGAATTCTTTCACCATTAGAAACCTGCATCTTCACTGAGTGACACAGGCTGTATAATATTACTAGCTGTAAACGAAACTATTGTTATGTCTTATTTCACGCGAGAGAAGCTGCGGACGTCCACTAGTAAAAATATAAAAAACTAACATTTGATATAAGGTAAATGGTTACGAACACTAAATATGAATTAATTCCAAAGTATATCTATTGAAAATCGCTCAAATCAATTTTTTTTCTTACACATCTGTAGCCAACTAGTTTCGGCCAACCACGAAGTCAAGCGGATCGTATAAATCCGCGCGTAACTTCTACACTTTGGCCACTAACTACTCCCACCCTTGGAGCAGCGTAGAGTAGTGGAGAGGAGTATGCCTCGGACATCTGTGGGGGAGACGCGTGCCCAGCAGTGGGTAGTCTATTGCCACAGTCTATCGGTTGATATACAGCAAGGCTATGAGTGTTTCAGTGCACGCAGCCCGATATCTTATCAGCTCGAGATAGCTCCATTGTTGCAGAGACAATGACCATTGTACTGGTCTAGTCCATTCAGCAGACGACCTTGCTTACATGTCTGGCTAATAATAGGTCAATTTTTAAAGCTACGCTATGACATTACATATATTTTTCTTTTATAATATAGACGGACAAACAGACCTACGGACCACCTGATGGTAAGTGGTCACCGTCGTCTATGGACCAATCCAAATTCCGAGCTACTAAAGGAACTTTCAATTTATAAAAACCTTATTATGTTTTGCTCAGCCCGGAGATCTAACTCAGGACCTAACTATGATGAGAATGATTTGCCAGCGACGTCTGTAGTGCGTTGGAAACAATTTTTTTTTAAACTACATACGAGTATATCTACGTTTTGGTGTGTGTCACTCACTGAATAAATTAATTACATATTTTACAATAGATACATTACATTCTGTAACACCCAAATACAGTACAATACATTCTTCACAATACAGTACACTCTGTAGGTGATGAAAATATTCCACGTAGTACAATATTGCATCAATCAATAATCAAAGCATTATATCTCATATCGGCAATCTCAAGGACTATTACAGCAATATATATCTAGACTAAAATGATCGATAGGTTAATCCCTAAACACGCACCCATAATATACAATATTTCGTAATCACTATGACAGTCAAAGTAATACATTGATCGCAGATCACGATTTTAAAACAGCAATCAGAACATTTAAATAAGTATAATAGAACGAGCTACACAGACCTACTTTTATTATTCAAATATTTGGTTGTTAAGATAGTCATTAAGTCATTATGATAGATTGAACAAGAAACGGAACTGTTCACTATATGGTACGGGGTACTTATTTCAGCGGTACTTAAAACCGGTGAGAGCCCAGTGGCTATCAAACTCGCCTCTCACTCGAGCGGTCCGGGTTCAAACCCCAGCGGCACGCACCAATGACTTTTCTAATTTATGAAATTAAATGTCACTTGCAATAACGGTGAAGGACACATCGTGAGTAAATCTGCATGCCTGAGAGTTCATCATAATGTTCTCGAAGGCATGTGAAGTCTGAGTTCTGAGAGGAGACCCGTGACCAAAAGTCGGACAAAAGGGTTGTGGTGATGATGACTTATTTCAGAGTTCTTAGAGTCAAACCTAATTGTACACCGTGATACCCATACATAAGCATTTTGTAAAATATACTGAAGTGATATCAAACTTGTTGAGAATCTCATACCATGACCCTATTTTTGGTGCGTATTGAGACATCCTTAAAGGTTTCACAATAATCTTAGATCTAACCTTCCTTAATTGTTCAATATAATGGCATCGTGTCCATATACAGGTATCTTAAGTAAACAAAAATATGATGCGACCTTTGTCGTTGTGGCATGAAGATCGCTTAGGTCTGGGACGTGATAAAATTGTGTCCAAATATGGCATCTACTCTTCTGCTTCGCCCCCGGAAAAACTGAGATTAAACTCCTTATATGGAACGCCCTATATGGTATTGCGATGAGCTAACTTAAATGAACGAAAGTATACATTTGACATAAGCCTGCAAATATGTTTAATTTTCAAAGGCTGTGAAATAATTTATGGGTAAATAAAAATCGAATTTTAAATTCAAATTTGTGTATTTTTAATATAACAAAGTATAAGAGAACCTTTTTTTTATTGAAAGTAGTTGTAAAAATTAAAAAACTGTTTTAAAGATTAGTGTAGTTTTAATATAAAAAAAGTATAGGAGAACCTTATTTTATTGAAAGTAGTTGTAAAAATTAAAATACTGTTTCAAAGACAAGTCCACGCATCGATTCTAAATCTAAATAAGTAAAAGTAGGGTACCTACACGGTAAAGTGGTGTATGCAGGTGCAGTAGGATTGGATGCTACAAGGTTTGTATGCACGTTTAATTAGCGAGGCCCTTGCAACTTAACGGGTAATGCGGTCAGTGAGGTGTTAATCAAGTTACAGACCCAAAACCAGAATATAATTGGACCGGCACTTCGAAGAAGGTTTCGAACAACAATGGCACTGCATTCATAATTAGCGACTTTACGGCATATAATTAAAAAATATATTAAAGCTATAAATAAAACTTTACCCTGATCTCAATTGGATGAATAAGTGTGAGAATCGTTTATCGATTTACTCGTACATTCGAAGGTCTTAAAGGTCGTAGTGATTGTTTTACGTAATGAATTTGTTTGCAAATTTCGGTCGGATGCAATTGCAACGCCGTTAGTAAGGCTTTTGATAGCCTTGGATATCTGTTGATGCAAACGTTTTAAAACAAGAACCCTTATTTTAATACTTCAAACTAAGTAATGTTAAAATAAAATGTTCTCAAGAAAGATTACAATATTAACAATATATCTCTAAACGAACCTAGTGCACTGTTCCATTTTTCTATCAATTTGATATTTAACCTCCATTATTTAATTGCAAAATTGCGACAAAATGTAGGCCACTGGTACAAATTACAAAGTAAATATCGAATAGCAAAGAAATCTGATAAAAATATCATAACCATATACATCACAAGACAAATAACGAACTAATGGTAAAATTACACAGAAGCAAATTGGCAACAGTAAATGTATAGAAAAAATATGTTAACACTTTCACCAATTAAGTAGAAATTCACTAAACGGTGTTTGATATAGACAGAACGGCTGAATCCATCAATCACAAAGCACCTGAATGATTGCCGAGTGGAGACCTCGACATAATTCTTCAAATTTGAATAGTATTAGGCTTCAATGGACTCATACTCGTAACAGATGTGTCGGTGGGTCAATATTTACTGGCTATTGAAATTGGAAACACGAACGACGCTGTGAAGGCCACGCATGGTAAATACCATCTTAATGCTGTGTAAGGTCCTCGTTAATGGCCACCATGAAATTTTTGTTTCATTTCCAAGACTTCCAATTACACCGTAACTTAAAAATTCTTTTAAGACATGTATGATATTTTTCCTAAATAGGCGTTATGAATGTTGATTTTTTCATTTGCTTTTCGCTGTTTTATTTTTTATTTACATACTTTAACAATATGAGTCCCATTATTTTAAAGGGCAAAGATGTTTACTTGATTATCTTTTCGTTTACAGTTCTTACCTATGCTTAAAATAAGACATATATCTATGCTAATATTATAAAGAGGAAACATTTGTTTGTAATGTTTTCAGACACTACTACTCAACTACTGGACCGATTTCAAAAATTCATTCACCATTAGAAAGTCGCATCTTCACTGACATAGGCTTTATAATATTACTAGGTAAACGAATCCATTGTTAAGTATATCTAACACCACGCGAGCGAAGCGATTGATAAGTTTATCAACATAACATGAACTTTTTGTATCCTACGTAATAAGGAAACTAAAATGAGAAGATATAAAAACAAATGTTTTACTAAAACGTGTGAAGTGCTAACACTTACCTGTGTGTCAAGGTGTCACTACATCCAGTCATGATCTCAGATCTCAGTTACGATGTTAGTTGTAATAAAGTTGACATGTGTTTCTCAATAACTGATCTTAAGCACAACCAATAATAAGCACAAGGGCAAATAATATTTGATTTTATGTGCAAATAATCTTTATCGTAATATTATGCTTAGCTTCAGGAAAATTTGATGATTTAATTTCATTGCATCGTAAAGACTTATTTTAACATTTCTGATATTATCCTATGCGCAACAGTAATCAGTATTAAATATTAGAGTATCACTAAGTATTTATTAATATAACATACGATGAGAAAAATGCTTGGACTCTTAAATTTGAAAAAGATTTCGTTTCCCTTGCAAAAGATAATGAGAATAATACTCCTCATGATTATCTGCTGTATGTGCTTCGATCAATAATGTACTGTATGTGTAATAAAAAAGGTTGCCTCAAATGTATCTACATATCTGTAAATCTAACTACAAGTGGCATTGATATGTCACTTCGGTACAGAGATAAGCATGTCAATTTGCATTCTGAAAAATTTACGATATACGAATGTACAGTACTCCCAAATTAATAATGCGCATGCAAATCTTCGCTAATTGTCGTATTCCCGGAAACACCCGAATCATTGAATCGGAGAAAGCCCTAAACAATGCACTTGCATTTTGCACCTTGTTCGAAAGAAACAGGAGTCAATGTCATATGTCAAATCATGTGAAACAATTAAAAACAATTCGGGCGGTCGGCGGCTGTCGCCGGTCAGTCAAAGGTCCGTCAGTCGTCTTTATATATTGGTGGTGACTGCACATGTTCTCTCTGTGTGGAATTATATAGAGCTGCTATTACACACCCTTCTTGGTTTTGTTTTCAAAGGTGATGAATGTATTATGCATGAAGAAAATGCACTTAACCACTCTATATACATATCGTCTTCCGACGCTCGGGGAATACGACCGTTGCCGAACAGTGACGAAGATTTCTATGCGCATTATTAATTTGGGAGTACTGTACGGCATATACTATTTATAAGAAGAAGGTATTTTTCGACCGGATTAATAATTTATATTATTAATAAATTTAACTCGCACGTGTTTAGAAATCAGATGTGTCATTCATCTTGCTCGATGTAATTCTTCAGTGAATAGACTGTAGTACATCGATGCACAATTTAATGATCAGTCTCTTATGCTTTTGTTGTGCTTTCGAACGAAATAAATTTATGTGCCATGTTGTGTTCCAAGGTAGAAGCTTAGCTATCTCAAACGATTTCTGTATCTGAATTTATGAAATTTAATTATGTATATGACAAACACTTCTAAAGTGGCAATACCTTTTAATTTTTATGCTTGATTATTTATTCATATTTTATTGTAAAAACTCCAAAACAAATATCCAACTCAGTAAAGGAAAAGTTATAATAAGGCTCTCTACAAGATATATCTTCCAGCCAA
This sequence comes from Carterocephalus palaemon, assembly GCA_944567765.1. Classification (NCBI taxonomy): domain Eukaryota; kingdom Metazoa; phylum Arthropoda; class Insecta; order Lepidoptera; family Hesperiidae; genus Carterocephalus; species Carterocephalus palaemon. The sequence continues at coordinate 1,344,469 of OX155643.1, read as the reverse complement.
CCTATCTTGTGTAAATAATGTTAAGGAAAGTTATAATAACGAATTAAATTTTTAATTAACATTGCTGATTGTTCATACATTTAAATGTTAACTTTAAAATTAGTTACGCCGAAAATAATATGCGCTTTGTTTTTGCTTTTAAGTAATTTAATCATCCATTGAAGGAACCGCACGACTGCGTAGACAAGCATAGTATTTTATTACAAACTGTAACCCTGTGATTGTGTTAACTTTAAGCACTTGAACAATGCCGATTGCAGTATGTTATTAAGTTGAAAGAGCGAAAGAGCAAGTTCTATGTCAAATGAAGAGTGACGTATGAGTTTTGGAGAAACAATTTCAAATTCAAAAAAGGAAGAATGTCAAATGAAGAGTAACGTACGAGTTTTGGAGAAAACATTTCCCCTTTCAAAAAAGGAAGATATATTAAATATTAAACCTTCTTCATTGTTGGCATGCTTTAATAGTGCCAACTACAGTTATGAAATGAAATCTCAAATCTGATATTTAATACAGAGGTAGCGATCGAGGCCAAATGAAAAAGGTAACAAAAAGTACTCAAGCACGAGGTCCACCAGATCAAGCAAAGTTCACGACGATTGCTCGCGGAGTGTTACGACCAAGAATAATTTCTCTGTTCCTACAAATAGAAGAAAACCATATTACTTACGCTTTGCGTCGAGAGCGAATTTGGTTCCGAGTAAAAAATAATAAAGTTAACTTTTTTTTTATAAGCACAAAACGCTCAATAGTCGTTTTTTAGATTGGTTTTTGCACATCTGGTTCGTTTGAATTAGATTTTCAGTGCACATGGCACTTTCGATTGATACAATTTAAGGTAAGACGAGGTGGTAGTCAATCGCTGTTATATGCAAATCAAAATGATAATTCTGCTACAATTTAGTCAGTATTTTAATCGCAAAAACTCTTTACTTAAATAACGCATATGCAAAGCAGGATGTGCTGCGGACATCTTCATTATTACGTGTGCTCCAATTACATGCAAGGCATTCATACTGTTTTTAAGTTTACGTAAACAACACCGCCGTTATACTTATATATATAACCCGCATTGTGTGTCAGTTCGTCGTGTAATATTAGGCCGCAACGGCGCATTGTATATCATTTCCATTACTCTCTTTTTCTATTTATCTGTCAATTGTTTTCATCGCTATCAAAATTCTTAATCTTAATAACTTAGGCAAAGTTGTTATTTTCTCCGGATTGATTTTATTGTTTCGAGCAGTGTGTATGGACGTTCTGATTACTAGAACTTGATAAAGAGAGCTATTGTTTGCCAGCTGACCGACATTTTTGATATCTCAGCGAATTAAAATCCGTCCATTGAAAATGTTACACCACATTCTATCGGACAAGGGCAAGGACCGTTGAAACCGTGTCCAATAGGACCAAATCCAATTGTTTACCGATTAAAGTTGCAAGCATCTTTCGTGAATTAGATTCGAAAGTGTTATTGATCTGAGTGTTGAAATGTTATTTGGAATCTGAATATGCTTTACGAAAATAAAATTTAATCTTGTTGAAATTATGTTTCAGGACGACCTTGAAATGTTACGCATGTCAGCTGAATTTCTCGTGTCTCAATACTTACTTATACTTTTGATAGCACCGTAATTAGCAGCTGACCTTGAGAGGCGGAGACCAGTCCACCTTAAACCTATTATATAAAGGAAACGAAGAATCCAGCCACTCACACTGAACACAGCACTGAAAATCAAGTTATCACTTCACGAATGTCCTGCCGCGGGTTGAGACTAAACCCGTTCCGGAGGGAACCGAATTCCGGTTCAATGTAAGGTCATTTTCAACGTTGGCCGGATGAAAAGAAGACAGTTCCACTTCAACAGTGTTCGGGTTGAAAGGAAAGTCTAAAGAAAGTTTCGTGTGTTGAACTTTTTTCGCGATCGGAAGATCGTCGTCGCTACGGCTGCGGCACGTGCGTCGCGGGCGGTGGCACGATGCAGACTGCCGCTATGTTAATTTTAACTAGTGTGCAGTCAAAGCCTCCGCGTCTGCACACACTGTGTTGTGTGAGTGACGAACTTGCAGAATCCTCAACTGCGGTACTCCGCGCGACACGTTCGAGATTAGCGCGCGTTTTTCATTGCTTAGTCACTTGAAAAGACGTACGTTTGAACTTTGCGCGAGCAGAGATCTATATTGAAAATACGTAAGGTACTGTCGACGTGTTTCGATGTTGTGTGTTAGGGCCTGGCATCAGGTTCTGGAGCTTTGCTCATTTATTGTTGAGGGCCTGCAGTCGGGTGCATAGTTTTATGAAATTGGTTTTTTGTTCGTACTCGTTTGGTCCAGTGGTCTCTAAGGAGAAGTCTTTATGAGCTCACTGAACTCTGCCATTGATTATTAAGCACGACTCAGTCTTATATTGTTTAATTTTCATTACTACACTAGCTGACCCCGCAAACGTTGTTCTGCCATATGAAATGTCAAAGTGACGCGACACTTCACGTCGATGAACGGTGGTTAAAATATTTTGGTTATGTTCATACCAAAAAAAAAAACTAAAATCGTGTTTAAAAAACATTTTCAAGTGGACCAAATTGTGAGTCTAAACCACAGAAACCTCCTTTATCTGTCCTGTGGTATAAACCATTCTCGAATCCCCTTGAACACACACCAAAAATTTCATCAACATCTATCCAGCCGTTTAGGAGGAGTTCAGTGACATACACACGTACCTACACAAGAAAAATATAAAATAACATTAAGATATTATTTTATGAGTAGGTAAGAACTATACCTATATCTTTTAATTATATTATTTTATGGGTATATGTTATTAAAATACTGCAGTAACGAGGAAAAACATGCCTTCAAACTTTCGTCTCGTAGACACTACAGCTATTCTATGTTATCCTTACTAATTAAGATTAGTATATCTAACATAGTAATACAATATTCGAACATAGAGCGCATTTAGCATTGCATTCAGAATTTAAAACCCGAGCTTCTCAAATAAAAATAAATCGATATAGTTTTAAGCATTCACCAACCTGTAACAAATTTCCAATGAAATTAAATCGATTTTCTTCAATAAATACCAGTAATCACTCGACCAGTTAGCGCCACCCAGTACCTGCCTGTTTATTTATTTTATTTATTTATTTATTTATTTACACATACATAACAATCTTAACAGATTTATCCAATTCGATTGTTGAATGTTTCAAGATACTTTCCTGCTGCCCTGCGAAACGCGGCAATAGGTGTATAGAATATATCGACCTCACGGTCCCAAGCCACTAAGCCGTTAATGAGTGATATTGTAATTTTATTAGTCTGTCAGATTATATCGGCTCATATTTTACTAGAGAACAGAGTTCAGTCTAAATGGTGCGGCCCAGTGTGACGAAATGTTCTAGTATTCGCACGGCCCTTCCCGCACTCGCACGATTAACATTTACCCGCCGATAACCCGCCCGTGGCGCTACCACCGGCTGTGAAATTACTGATATTTGATTCAAGATTGTGATTGAATTTAAAAATATGAAGATTTTATCCCGAGTCGGATATTTCACGCTGTCTTATGAGGATGGGTCAAAATCAGGATGCGTTGTTTTAGTATTCAGCGTTTTCACGATACATTTACCCGGCAGCAGTGCTACCACTGGCTGTGAAATTTTTGATATTTAATTCGAGGTTGTAATTTTATTTTAAATTTTACAATATGAAGTTCTTTTCTTACGCTAAGTAGACTAACCCTGTCTTACCAAGATCAAAACCAAAAAGCGATTAGTTCAGTATTCGCACGGCCCTTTCAGCACTTGCACGATTAACATTACTACTTAACTGATAACCGATACCCTGCCCGCAGCGCCATCTTTGTGAATATTCGGCGACCTTCGACCATGTTTCAGAGACACAGGATCAGATGGAAAGTCGATTCAGAGAAGCTCATGTCCACCAGTGAACTCTGAAAAGCTGGTGGATAATTCAAGATTATGATTTTAAGTCTGTTTTTAAAATATAAATAATTAAATATAATAATAATTCTTAAGTTCCCTGTGTTGCATATCTAACGCTGACTTACCAAGATTCGTCATAACCAGCGTGATAATTCGTCCACAGCGCTACAAATGCTTGTGGTTACGATAATAGTGGGGTATTTGAGACCCACATTAATGCACACATATCTGATATATGCACAGATGTCAAGATCTCATGGATTTTCAATAAAATTGTTTTATTATTTTTCGTAATTGTAAATTTGTAAGTACTTAAATTAATATTAAGAACAATGATGTGAAATACATATCTGTGACAAAAACATCTCTCGAAACGGTCTATTGTTCGAGTTTATTTTCAAATAACGTCGTCTCCGAACTCATGGTAACACTTCAGATATTATTTTCAGTAAATAACATAACACGGACATAAATAATGACATTAAATGCCCCGTCCGCCGCAGAATGTTTATCACGCCGATATTACGAGTATTTCCCGAGGTGCTCTGTGCCCACAAATTTATATTATTGGCTAATCCTTTTACGGAATGCCAGAAACAATTGTAGTAACAATGCTGCAATGCTAGTACTTTACAATAAATCTAAGTCGTCTTAAAATGGATTTATATTTATTTAACACGAACACTCAGAACATTGATGCTTTTCGTTATGCATTTCTGTGTAATAAGAGATGCAAAGGATCGTTACCCATTTGTTAACATCACTACTTTGAATCAGTAGACATCGAAATCGGACAATTATGATGAAATATTGTTAAGAATGCGCTGTGTGCAAGTTAAATATTTATGTATTTCATGTTTAAATATCATACTATAATCAAGACGTAGTAAATATAACCCATTGGGAAGCCTGTAATGCTAAATTTAAGTATGTAATAAATAAATAAAAAAATAAACTTCGTGGTGGTTTGTACCACCTACAACATTCACCTCTCAATCAAGGTTGTTTGGATTCAAATCTAAGCGACAAAGACTTTTCAAAAGTAGGTATTTCCGATTTAAGAAATTAAAAGTCAAAAGAATAATTTGAAATAATATAAGAAGCAAGTAGAATATAGGTCCCCACCAATCTATATATATATATATATAAAAGGAGAAGGTGACTGACTGACTGACTGACTGACAGACTGACTGACTGACTGACTGACATATCAACGCAGGGCCTAAACTATAAGGGCTAGAAACTTGAAATTTTGCACAGGGGTTCCTTTTATAATGTAGGGGAGCACTAAGAAAGGATTTCTGAAAATTCACCCCCTAAGGGGGTAAAACGGGGGTGCAAAGTTAGTATGAAACTTTGCCGTTTTTGAAGTCTTTAGACGGGTAGACGTCGTTAATGGGTCTAATTCTACGCGAGCGAAGCTGCGGGCGTCCACTAGTTTGTAATATTGTGTTAGTTAATTGCAAAGTTACAGTTACAATAAAAACGTACAAAGACGGACTTAATGCTAAAGCATTCTCTCCTAGTCAATATTTGGGCGATAAATAATAAATATCGTGATGTACCAGAAATTAAAAGTGATAAAAATAAAAAATAAAAATTAAATTTTACAAGAAATACCCGCGGCATCCCTGATGATCCAATGAAGCATACGTCATAAGTAAGTTTCAGACAGACCTGCTAACACGGCAAAATAAGGTAAATAGAAACAATTTTCCGCCACATTCAGACCTCTTATTCACATCACAACTCCACAACGGGACATCGTAGAGTTTTCTACTATCAAGCAACCACAATTGCACTCTGCAGTCTGGGGAAAAAGGAGGTTCAATTGCTTTTTGCGACGCCACCCTCCACTAAAAGCTCCGTCGGCCAGCGTACGTGCGTGTGCAGGAGGGGGCTTCAAGAAGAAAATATAGGATAGAAAGGATTTTACGTAAAATTGTAGCGCCGTTTCAACTTTAAATTCTACGAATACATGTAGCGGCACTAGGTAGTGTATAATAAAAAATTGTAAAACCTACCGTAGATATGGAAGAGCGATACTTCCTAACACAGGCCTTATGTGGCTTAAAAGGGTGTACCGATCACTAGTTATAAAAGTACTGTAAAGTTTATGCAATAAAGAAATTATTATTATTATTTAAAAAAAAATGTAAACCACTTTTTAATTCATTTTTATTTATGGATAAATTATAGAAAACGAGCATATGATACCATCCAATATATATTAACATATGTATTATGATTGTACCGTGATAAGTTGGAGTGCTTAATGAAGGTTTCAAAATAAAATACGATATTTAAAGTGGTAAAGAAATTTTTGTAACTTTTGAAATACATCATAGCATTATTGTAAGACAATCATTATTAAAATAACATTGTTTTCCTGTTTACAATAGTGGTTATCTAGTAGAGATGAATTCACGAAGCCCGCCATTTTTCTTTTAATTTAGTTGAATAGTCAAAAACTCGCGCTTTATAATACACTCACCACTCCGTTCTTTGTCCCAATGGGCTCGGTGGCTCTCAGAATGGGAGTAATTAGCCTATAGTCCACCACGCTGGCCAAGTGCCAATTAGCATACTTCACTAGCCTTCGAGAACTCAGGCATGCAGTAAACCTGCTTCCGATGTTTTCTTACACCGTTATATCAGGTGACATTTTATTTCTTAACCGCACATAACCTCAAGGAGTTGATTGTGTAGCGTTTAGTTATTTATCATCATGCTTCGTGAAACAGCATCCATATTTCTCTCTCTCTTCACATAAAAAACAAGTAGCAAACGACTCTGCCATTGCTTAAAAACAATGCGTGCGCGCCGGTAACGACGAATGACTAATGATAGTCCGCTTGATGCCAAATAATTTGCACCGCAATCAATGTCACTGCTGCCACGATCCGTCATAGTCTTCGTTACAACATCGTGTCGTAAATGACCCCCCGTTGATAGTAGGCTATATGATGTGAGTTTTGGGGATTTCGTAAACGGATTTCTTTATTGGATCGGACCAACAGACAATACGAATACGATGAGTCGCCTACTTAAGTTGTTGGATATGTCGATTGAGTATGAAATGTTTTCGCACGCTGAGGGTTCCGCACTGTCGAAAATCATGTACTGGCATGATAGCATGATAATGGTTTTACTATATCTCCATTTTTTATGATATTCGCTAGTTTATTGAATAGAATTTATAAGTGAAAGAAGCATGCATTCCCACAAGTCCGAGTGCTTACTAACTCGAGATTTAAATACGACATTTCGTGGGTAAAGATTATGTACATCCTTATAACTTTCCTTCGAACATTTCGTATTTTACTAACTTCATGGCAAACACCATATTACTGATTCTCCTACAGACTTTTTCATAGGGAACCCTAGGAACTTATAGATACGAAAGATTATTTAAGCCGCCCACGACCCCCACTGCATAAAAGCATACATTGATGCCAACAAGTCCAATCAATTAGATGTGGGATTCAGTGAAGATGCAGAATAGATTTTGTGTGAAAACATTACAAACAAATCTTTCCTCTTTATAATATTAGTATAGACAAACGCATGCAGAAAAAGTCTCAGTTGAATTAAAAAATCGGGGTCCTGCTTATCCGAAAGTCGGCATAGGTACTCTTCAACAAATTAAATAGATACCCACTTTAGTTTTGTTGGCCTACTGTCGACGCTGTCACCTGACAAAAAGCTCATACTGATTACACATTCAGTTAATTTGTGTTCTACAAGCGTCTTACATCCTAAATAACATGTTAACAGTTATCCGCAAATACTACTCGTAACTGTACGACACACAGCTGTATAGAATGGCTGACAATGCTCAACTATTAGCCAAGTGGAGTGAAGAAAGTATAGCTGTGGAAATGAGCGTTCGTTAAAAACCATTGTCGTTTGATCACTCACGCTCTAAAGAAGACACGGTTATTTCCAAAAGTTTTCTCACCAAATATTTAGCCCGCGACCACTAAGGACTTAATTGACTTTACACACTTCTAAACAGATAAATAGATACACATACATCAACAAATTATAAACGTTTAAGTAATTAACGTGAATCTTCTTTTTTCTTTATAAATAATGGGCAGGAATACCTATAACCGATATATAAAATATCCCGGGTTAATCACCTCTACAGGTTATAAAATATCACCTCTCACTCGAGCAGGCCTGAATCACAAGCAGCACGTACAAACGACTTTTCTAAGTTATGAATTAAGAAATGAAATGTAACGCTGCTGTAGGAAGCCCGGTAAAGGAATCATCATGAGGAAACTGAATGCCTGAATTCTGCTAATCCGCACTTAAGCAACATAATGGACTAATGAAAGTTTGTTAGTTGGGAGCCATATATAAATATTTTGAAATTATCTAAATACCATATTTACATTTTGAAGCTTTTTGTTCGTTAGATGCCTAATTAATGTAAGATTGTTACAATCTGGTTACTATTTATTATTTGAAACGTCAAATTTCAGTACCTATATTAATATGAATGCCTTACATACATTGCATTTTACGGCTTTTTAGTCGAAACACTGTCTTTTTTCCCGCGGTATTCCATTACATTGTGAAGTTTCTGACTGACATTGGATTGGTGCGAGTTGAGAGTGAAACAAATCCTTTGAGGTTTATAATGCACTCGTGATTCCCCAAGGCGATGAGGTCTGCATGAGTAAAAAAGGACTCTACTCAACTCATGACAGTAATTGCACCATGCCCACAACACAATAGGGTGTAGAATAATTAAACAGTGTATTTCTTGTAGAAAGACAGGACTTTTTAAAAGCTTTTATTTGACTTTGCACTCGTATGTATGTATGTATGTATGTCCTGGAATCTTGCAATCAATATTTCACCTACTTCCACTGATGCTATCGAGCTGAGATTTGGCACCCCTATTAGGTTCCGATACCAATGCACGAAAATAAAATAAACATAAAAGTTGTAAAAAGCCTTTTAAAAAAAAAATTTATTATGCAATTTAGGGTTCCACCGTATAGGGTGACAAACGGAGCTTTATTAATATTCCTCCGCTGTCAGTCTGGCTGTCTCAGGGCTCTTTATTTTAAACGGAAATATTAAAAATAGGTACAGACTGAAAAGATTTTTACAAGCTAGCACTATCTACTAATATAATATCTACGACACACATGAAAGCTAGTCTACATGATCGAAAAAATAAACGACAATATGTCAGCTTTATACAAACTTCATGTGTGTTGCCGCAACAGCACACATCCAATTTCCATTGTATAAACACTTATAAAGGGTAAGTGTACAGGTTTCTTATGTCTCAGCCGCCATGCCATCTATTTGCTCTGTTATCCGTTTGCTGTCTACGAGAGTCGATGTACTTCGATATTTAAACTTGGGTTAGACCTTAGTCCAACACGCTGGCTAAGTGCGGATTGGTAGACTTCAGATGCCTTCAAGAATATTACGGAAAACTATCAGGCATGCAGGTTTTCTCAAGATGTTCATTCACCGTTATAGCCGGTTAATTAATTTCTTTAATCGCACATAACTGAGAAAATTCATTCGTGCGTGTAGCTTGGATTTGAACCCGGACCGCTCGAGTGAGAGGCGAGTTCGATAGCCACTGGACTGTCACCGCACCCAAGGCACTAAATACTCTTAGTTGGTTTCTGATAAGGCCAGCAACACAAGAATCTAATTAATCATTTATGAACGTTGTGAACAAGTCACAAACAAAACACAAACATCAAATCACAAATAACAACGAGCTAAATGTTAATTCCATTTGCAAAAAAAATCAAATAGGTAAAGACTGTTCACTGTCCACATAATATAATATAGACGGAGTGATGTATTACAAAACACAGTAGAATAGAAATATAACAGAAATGATTAAAAGAGGAACGCCAGACGTGTGATGCTCGACAGACAATACGTAACACCCTCCTCAAATTCTGTTTACGCTTAAACAAACAAGTCGGATATTATTATCTGTCATACGATAATTTTTAAATCGGCCCCCAATCGGAATCTCAGTATTGTCCAAAAGTATACTAACTACAAAGATAGCGATCTCCGTGAGATAATTCTCTTGACGGAAATAATGGAACGGCATGCTTCCATTGTCTTCCTTTCACATACTAAGTTAGCGCTGATTTCCACACAGAATTTCGTTCATTTGCTACATGAATAAAAACGTCTTCTTTATTTATTAGCAACGAAATTTATAAGAATAAATGTGACTGTTTGTGAATGTATGAATGTTCATATAGTTCATGCTTATCTATTATGCAAGAAGGGGAAAGTAACCAAATATGGAATAGTACCCCAAATACGGAATGTAACCTGTATTACGGTAGGACCAAACTCCATATTAGGAGTACTATACCATATTTGGTTACTTTCCTGTAGTACCATTATAACATAATTGAATGAATATTTTGTTGTTTTTTATTTTATTCCTTACTTCATTCATTCCATTTACAAAAGATTAAAAAAAAATTGTGTGTATTTATGTACACGCGTTAGAAGTTATACTTCTTTGTATAACCTTTGCAAGAACAACCTGCACTGTCGATGTCTTATTTCAATCACCATGACATTGACGTTGTCACAAGAAGAACAACTGAAAATAAATAATTTTCGAGGTGGAAACTAGACGATACCTAAAAGGTATTTAATACATTGAAAGTTTTATTATAACGCATTATCTAGTTAAATAAAGTTTATTTAAATATCCCAAAAAGTCACCGGAATGAGCCCGCAGACTTTGACAATTGAAAGTGTACACTGTCAAACCATTTTTTGACAGTGTATGTTGACTATAGCTAACTTCATCCTGTTGGATTTCGTTTCGGTGTGCGTGTGCATCGTAAAAATTTACGCTCATCATTTTTCCCTAACGCGCCAAAAGAAGTATAACATCAAAAATAAACTATCTCTGTTCATTCATTCTTAAAATACGAGACAACCGATGAAATAACCTAACTTACAAAGGTCATCGCATGGCTCTTTGCTTCGTGTACAAACTCGTATAATGCACTCGAGTCAACAGAACACAGGTTTAACGAACAACAACTTTCTGTGCTTTTTCCTCTATTTCACGCATGTTTAAACTTTACTGCTCCACCGCTATCGCCGCATCATCCCATCAAACATTTGCATGCTTCGGTGGAGTAATTATCCCGTGACTATCTTACAAAACATTGCATAATAAACATACGTATGAAACGTTTCGCAGGTCACGCGACCCCTGCCTTCTACGGTAGATAAAAGCGGTCCTGCTGATAGACGCAGTACTGTTGTTAAACGATTTCGTTGAAAAGTTTAACTGTTAGCAATTAACTATACTGACAAAATATTGCAAATAAATAAATATCATGGACATTCTCACACACGGCCATCTGACCCTAAACTAGGCGCGAGCCTGTAATATGGGTGTCAGAGACTGATATACATACATATATATTTTAAATACATACTTAAATAGATAATATTAAAATCCAAACACAAATATTTGAATCAGTGGGATTCGAACCGACGACCCCTGGCGCAACAAGCAGGGTCACTACCGATTGCGCCAACACTCATACCTACCACTCTACTTGCAATATTATTTTCTATATTATATATAGAAAATATAAACATAATATATTCTATATTATCAAGTCACCTTAATCATAATAATATATATATAAGGGTGTGTTCAAGGGGATTCGAGAATGGTTTAGATTCACAATTTGGTCCACTGGAAAATGTTTTTAAACACTATTTTAGTATTTTTATTTTTCACCGTCGTTCATTGACGTGAAGCGTCGCATTACTTGCGATTCCAACGTTCCAATCCCAACATTTTATATTCAGACGACTGATGTACCATCTGGTCCCATTATCACACTAATCTGTCAACTCCAGACACACCATAAAAAAGTCATTGAAAGCAGTCGTTCATGTCATGTTCCATTTAAATATACCACTGACCACACCTTAACAACACGACTCCACGAACAATTCTCATTCTGATTTCAAAATGTAACATTTTCTTAGTTTTCACTCTCCATTTCATCAATTCCAGAAATCAGTCTTTCCGTAAATGCCTTACAAAATTCAAAGACAGATTACTGTTGGTTAGTGATTTATTGACTGCATAACCAGAATACGTATAATCTAGCTTTATCAACAAGAAAGCTATCTTACTCCCGGTCCTAGGAACCTGACAACAAAATGCACTTTATCCGCCTACAAATAGGATTGAAAATGCTCTATACGGTCATCCTTATCCAGCAACGTATTAATCGTTCTGCATATTTTGTCACTTAGCCGGTTTGATACATACGATGCTCCATTTAGATACCAATTTACGCCGACACAAAAACAATGGGAAGCGAAGCAACTTTCGCCCAGTACCTCTATTTTCACAAAACAATAAAGTGTGCGTCATAATTCAAAGTTGGAAGTAGTACATTTGTTATCTCTGAGGAGACCGGCAAGGCGATTGCATGAAACGATTAAATAAAAAAAGTTAACACAGTTCACACTCCTCATACACCCTGATTATAATGTGGTGGTGGTGCTGGTGAAAAATACCATCAGGCTTTAAGCTCACCCTTTGTACATTTTACTTTACTAAGGTGAACATTAAGTTTTTAAAAAATAACCAAATAAATTGGAACTCACGATATTAGTGTCTTAAGCTGCAACCCTTAGACGTCCCACAGCTGGGCACGGGTCTCCCCCACAGACAAATCTGCGGGAGCTCTAGAGCATACTCCAACACGCTGCTCCAATGCGGATTTGTCTGTGGGGGAGACCCGTGCCCAGCAGTGGGACGTCTATGGGTTGCAGCAGCAGCAGCATCTTGTTCGATTAGGTGTGCAATATTTCAAATATCATCTTGGACATTCTCACACGCGGCCATCTGACCCCAAACTAGGCGCGAGCCTGTGCTATGTGTGTCAGAGACAGATATACATACATTTTTAAATACATACTTAAATAGATAATATTAACATCCAGACACAGCACAAACACAAGAGTTCGTCACACGAATGTTTGTCCTGAATGGGATTCGAACCCATGACCCCAGGCGTAACAGGCAGGGTTACTACCGATTGCGCCAACGGGCCCGTCAAGTCCAGTTTATGTTATTAAGGTTAGATATTGAGATTTTTTTCAAGAACTTTTCCAATGAAAATACACTCTATGACGAGCTTATTAAGCGTGGTGCAGTCGTGTTTGCGAATGATTTAAAATTCAGTTGGAATTTTCAGAAAACAGACCAAGGCAACGAAATCTTACGAAAATTGGATATAGGTATGTAGACTGGCTAGCCAGGTTAAATCTCTGCGGACTTAACTGTGGCTAGACTACAGATTACATTTGAACATTGGTAAAAGGAGCAATTCCTTTTGAATTCTGCTATAAGTTTTAGTTACTTTAGATTTCCTGAAGAAGACATCTAAAATAAGAGAAGAAAATTTAAGAGTTGAAACTTTAACTAAACTTATGACGCTCTTGCCGTGTCCTTATAGGATCAACATTGCCAATTGCTATTTTTCACCTTTTCAGTCATGTGGTGGCCGGCATACACAAATCCAGACTTTAGGTTACTACTGGGAGTTTTAATTTAGAAAATTCCATAAATATCTTGCCCGACAAGCAATAGAACCTATTTTTTACCAGTGGGAACTCTTGAAAGGTTATGTGGGACTGCATTACAAAAATGAATTAAAAAAAGGAATTAAAATTAAATTAAAAGAAAAATGCAGTCAAATCTATACGAAAATGATATTGTATGTATTACTAGTATTAAATCTATACCCTTTTTAAAAGCTTTTATTTAACTTCACTCGTATGTATGTAAGTATGTCCTGGAATTTTGCAATCAATATTTCACCCACTTCCACTGAAGCTATCGAGCTGAAATTTGGCACACATATTAGGTTCCGATGACAATGCATGAAAATAAAAATAAAGTTGTAAAAGCTTTTTAAAAAAAATGTTTTTACAGTATAATTAAAATATGTAATGATAGCTAAGGTTTCCTAATTTGTTTGAAATTCAAGTGACCGTTTATTACTTTAGGCAGTATATATATAAGTACCAGTTGATGTACGAGCGGATAGCGAGTCCCGGCTAGATCTGCTGTGACCGATTTAGCGACGTGATCGATCAGTTGGCGCCAGCGAGAGCTATCAGATTGAAAGTGTTGAAATACTTGTGAAATTTGACTCAATAATGGACCCTTTGTAAACACACCTACGCTTGCGGTCATCTATACGTGGTTGGTCGCGCTTGAACTGAGCCTGGTCGGCTGCAGCCCTTTTTTTTGTTGTCGAGGGGGAAACCTTCAAAAGGTACGCGGTGCCGTTGGAGCAACACAGGGTTATGTGGGATTTCTACCACACTAAAAACCCCCCGGTGGCCTTCCTCGGCGCTATGTGGAGGACTCCAGGGTCTCCAGGATCTCCAATTGAATTTTGAAATCGGTCCAGTAGTTTTTGTGTGAAAACATTACAAACAAATGTTTCCTCTTTATAATATTAGTCTAATATATAAAATTCTCGTGTCACAGTTTTCGTTGCCATACTCCTCCGAAACGGCTTGACCGATTTTGATGAAATTTTTTGTGCTTATCCGGTATCTATGAGAATCGGCCAACATCTATTTTTCATCCCCCTAAATGTTAGGGGTAGTCCACCCCAAAATTTTTAATTTTATTTTTTAGACAAAATTTTTAATTTCTATTTTTTTATGATACAACATACAAAAATACATACAATCCTCAATTTTCAACCCTCTACGATCAACCCCTATTTTTCCATTGCGACTTTTATTTTTAATAAGGAATGATTGGCAAAACAACGTTTGCCGGGTCAGCTAGTATATATATAAAATTTGTTTTAGAAAAACTGACCTATAAATATATATCTTTAAAGCCAGTCATCGTAACAATAATTAAATAACAAAGAGATAAACTCAATCAATCGGATTTATTAGTGTGTGGCGTGGAGAATATCGAGAAACCCTGTCGCGCTTCCTCATAATAGTAAGTGTCACAATTTAATGCTCGACACATAGACTATCGCTAGATGACTAGGTGTTCGCTCAGTGATCGCTACGAACTATTATCTTCATTTCGATAGTGTAAAGTCGATATCTGATTTCAGCAATCATTGCTCTACAACGCTTATCTAAAAGTAATTTCAAAATCATTTCGTTCATTATATTTTTACAGATCAATGAACCGTCTAATCACGTTTATTTCTTAATGATTTATAAGTAAAATAACTCGAACTCATCAAAATATCGTCAAAATACTATTAAGTATCAGATTAAACAAAATAATTACACTCTAAAAAATTTTTTTTTAAAAAGCTTTTATAACTTTTTTTTAATTTTCATGCATTGTCATCGGAACCTAATATGTGTGCCAAATTTCAGCTCGATAGCTTAAGTGGAAGTGGGTGAAATATTGATTGCAAGATTCCAGGACATACGAGTACATACAAGATACATACGAGTGAAGTTAAATAAAAGCTTTTAATAAAAAATACTGACACATGGCATACATTTTGTTTGTGGCAGTAAGGTGAAATAATGTTAGCTTTTTGTGCAATCAGAAATTTCTATAACATTGCATAAATCCAATTCTACCAAAACCAAATCTGATTGAGTGAATCAGTAACATTGAAACAACGCCATAAGGAAATATACTTATGTGAATGAAAAACCATTTCTCCATAATTCCAAACGTGGGCAAACATTTATTTTATCAGCACAAAAGATTTGTTCTCGCATCCTAAAACAAATCTTTCATGGTGTAATCAAAATAACAAAATTTCACAACGATTTCACCTTTACAACTAACCCCTTGGGGTTACCATATTTCTCCAAAAAATAGGACCAAATAGACTCATATTTTCTTTAAAAGTGTTTTTACTGCTGCAACCCATAGTCGTTCCACTGCTGGGCACGGGTTTCCCCACAGACAAATCTGCGGAAGGTCTAGAGCATACTCCACCACGCTGCTCCAATTCGGATTTGCGGAGGGATATTAAAAGGTAAATAAGATCTTTATTTCTCATTAAGATACAAATATCACTTACTTGTACATGAGAAATAAATAATTAATATTAAAATGTAAATACACGGGCCCGGTGAGGGTAGTCTTGTTTAACTATTTATTTATTATAGTTTAGATTTCTAAAATGTTTTAATATAAATGCTTTCATACAGAAACTAAAACACAGTAATGATGGCGACCCTAGCGGTACCGGCGCTAGCTGTTCCCATGCGCCCGCACAACGGTTCAACTCGTGACCGCGCCGCCCCGACCTTTGTCAACCAGCGCAACCAGATATGGACCAGCGTGGACCATTAACCACTAATACCCATAAATACGTGTCCCGCCTGACACCCAATTGAATTGCTCGGACCAACTAGGCCAACTAGGCGGTGAATTGACTGAAGTGGTTTTGTACGATGATTATTGAATACGTTGATAACTTATCGTAATCTTGTAACCTTTTTTGGTGACGTTCTCGTTATTTTTGCGTGATCATCAAAACAGTAGGACAAAGAAAGGGTTGTGATGATGATGATGATGATCTCTAAAGCAGAAATATAAATGCTTCACAAAACAACCTCTGAAGGAAGTGGCAAAGATAGAAGCAATGAAATATTGCATTTATCAGATTTTTCATAAAATAACATTCTTATTCACAGGTTATAAATGCATAATCTTATCGTCTCCATGAAATCAAGTTACAGAATTTAAATATTTTCATTTCGATTCAGCGGAACAATACTTTGTAATATACGGTAGACGTAATAAGTGTCTCGGCGTGCCATGCACAACACTCAATACTGTGTTGAGTTACGAGTAGTAACACACGCCAGTGATTGAGAACGTACAAAACTATTGCCGTATATGTACACTCGTAAACCCTGTTCCCGTTATATTTGTAATCTGTTTGGTGTTAAATTATTGTTGACTTATCCAATAATTTCCATTGATACGAGTATTGATTGAATCCAGTAGGTATATATCAAATTGTTGTCTTTGGGAAACATTATCCATGTTTGCATCAGGCTCACTTTCAGCGTCAAAGCGATGTATTTTGCCATCGTAGGCTATAATTTCATCCACTCTTATTAAAATCACATACAAGTACTACCACAAAACAATTTAAGGTAGGTATTACTGATACCTAGCTATATTAAATTAAGTCATCTGTGGGTTTATTAATGTACCTACTTACGTGGGGGATACTTAAATTTTCTGGAACTGGCCACTTACAATAAAAAGTTTAAAAAAAAACAAGTACATAATTCGAAAATTGAACTCTTTGGGAACATGTTACTTTTTGTGTTTTTATTTCGCGACTGTTTTTTTTATTTTGATTGTGGCGTTCATTGGAAATTGTGTGTCACTTTAACAATGAATTAACTCGTGAATACATTCGGTCAGTGAGTTTTTTAACGATTTTCACTGTGGCTTAAATCAGCAAGAGCATCAGGCTCACTTTCAGCGTCAAAGCGATGTATTTTGCCATCGTAGGCTATAATTTCATCCACTCTTATTAAAATCACATACAAGTACTACCACAAAACAATTTAAGGTAGGTATTACTGATACCTAGCTATATTAAATTAAGTCATCTGTGGGTTTATTAATGTACTTACGTGGGGGATACTTAAATTTTCTGGAACTGGCCACTTACAATAAAAAGTAAAAAAAAAACAAGTACATAATTCGAAAATTGAACTCTTTGGGAACATGTTACTTTTTATTTCGCGACTGTTTTTTTTATTTTGATTGTGGCGTTCATTGGAAATTGTGTATCACTTTAACAATGAATTAACTCGTGAATACATTCGGTCAGTGAGTTTCAGCAAGAGAGTTTCCAGTGACATTCTTTTTGAAGATTTGCCGACGAATGTTAAGAAAATTCGAAGAATTGGTAAGAAAATTTTTGCTTCATTTTTCGGCAAAAATATCGACATTTCACGCCAGTGTTACTTGAAAACCAAAGGTCAGTGACAGCAGTTTGGTGTGACAGCTCTAAATAAGTGAAGGAATCATCTAACATGAAGGTTAGTCATGGTTTACGTGGAAATTGTTTAACACGTAACCGACTTGTGCACAAAAAAAATTTTTTTTATTTTTGATTAATTTTTATACTTACATATTTTTTATAAATTAAATTCTGGATGATAGCGATTATCATAGCTCAGTTCCTAGTATCAGCAGCAGCACCAGCCTATTTCTCGTTGCCAGTGGGACTAGCGTCTTAGATATGTTATTAGAATTTAGAGTAGACATCTTTGCCGGTCTGATACGCTACTGTATTTTAACGATCTCGCCAGCGAAAGATGGCGTCTCGACGTATAGAAGCCCCTAGATAGTCTCATGAAATTTAGCCCAGACACAGCCATAAACTGAACGGCGAACCTGGCGTAATAAAGTCATAAACCAACCGTCTGCACTAGACACTTACCATGAATATATTATGAAGGTTATTGCTATTAGATAAAATATTAGTGTTAAGTCAGGAGATGTCTTAATAGAATTTAAATTTGTTCTCGTATCAGGTCGCAATGTTTAGGCAGTTTCAGATGTGGGAGACATGGATTTTTTAGACAAGTATAACAGATGAATATAGATCTTCTATATAAATAAAAATGGTTGGTAAGCGCATAACTCAAGAATGGCTGGACCAATTCGGCTAATATATTTTTTGTATGTTCCTTAAGGTCCACGGAAGGTTTTAATACTAAAAAAAAAAACTACGCTCATTTATTTCCTCTAAGACGGAACAAAGTCTAATTCCACGCGAGCGAAGCCGCGGGCGTCCACTAGTCATTACATAAAAATTATATTTCTATGTCTTTTAGCTTTTTTAAAAGCTTTTATTTAACTTCACTCGTATGTATTCATTCATGTATGTATGTCCTGGAATCTTGCAATTAATATTTCACCCACTTCCACTGAAGCTATCGAGCTGAAATTTGGCACACACTTTGTTCCGATGACAATGCACGATTCAATAACTGCGAGTAAGAGTACTCACATAACACAACGATACGCTAGTATTTCTACGATGTGTACCTAATACACCCACTAGTTCTGGTGGGTTCCAAATGACTTGGAGCACTGCATGCCCTACTTATATATACCTATTAGCTAGTTATATTATATATTGAGCTACAGCCATATCAAAAGTAATATATACAAATCGAAAGTAATATAGATCCACCGTTACCCTTCCGATTCCGGACCTTAAAAGTGAAAACAAACCTCTATTGTAGTATTGCATACGAACACTACAAACTAGGGATCAACTGAATCGATCGCTGATGCCACAGTCTGATGCTGTCGATAAGGGGACAGGCAGATAAAAGTGCTCGCGTGTCGAGGTGCGCACGCGCAGCGAACGACCGCATAAGGCGAGCCACCTGTACCTGTCGCGGTAGGGTGACAATGGCGACAGCTTACTTTGACAACTAGGGAAAATTTTCAGGAATGATTATGCTTATTAAATTTGAATCAATCAGCTCTTTGCGTTAAATGGAAGGAAATGAAAATCCTTTTAAAAAAATCTTTTTTTTTAAAACCCTTTATTCAGTAAATGCTTAAGACTAATACATAAAAAAACATCCCCCAAACTTCAGAGAAGTTTTAATGTACAGTTTAAGATAAATTTAAATGAGAACTGGCACTGAGGTTAAATGACATAAAAACAGTTTTATGTTGCGTCTATTACTTAATAATGCTCTCTGCATTAAAATATTTAGTTTAGAAGAATCATTAGTTCAACCGTAAGGTTCTCAAGCCATCCGAAGGTCTTCGACAAGGCTTAGCGACTGTTTGCACCATTAATAACAACCGGGACCGACGGCTTTCCGTGCCATCCAAAGCACGGTAGGGTCCATGAAATTTTGCCACTAGCGGTCACCCATCCACAAACCGACCGCGCCCGTCGTTGTTTAACTCATTCAATCACATTGAATCGACGCGAGCCATGGGCTATGGGCACTACAAGAAATTTTGGTCTACGTATTTAAAATCTCTCTGGTAGTACGTCACTACGTCACCCTACAAATGTCAGCAACAGGTTCAGTAGGTCGGGTGTTGAACGGGTATCGTTGTAGCGGCTGCCCTTATGTGTGGCCACTGGCTTCACCCTGTTACCGCGGCCGCGATCCAAATGCCTCGACTAGTTATGATGCCCTAGTACAAGGAGCAACAGAAAAAGTATCAATTTTACATGAACATGGTATGGAATTAAGATATGAACATGAGCGGCTTCTCAACGGGAATGTGGTTTTACAAAATAGCCTTGTAGTGCAAGCTAGTTGCATTGATTTTATATTTTTTATTATATGCGCCTAGAACTGGTACTACCTGGACTATTACTAACACCAACTAACAGGACTAACTATTACTAACAGTCCCCAGTCCTCTCACCTACTAACGAACTGACCAACTAATGTTCTAATTAAGTCTCTCAACTAATTGGACAAACCATCCCAGTCTTTGAGTCTGGTCCAAAGTCAGTCATAGCTGTCATGGGCGGCAGCGGATGGGTGGTGCTGCAAGCTCGTTTGCTATCTTGTATCCATAAAAAAAAAGTTATAGTAGTTTATGCTACGAAAAAGTATTTCTTTTTCGTAGCATAAATTATTACGATAATTTAAAGCAATATTAACGATCATTATTTTCCAGTAGGACTACATATAGGTCCGTCCTTAATACAATAATTTATTCCCGAAGTATATGTAATTAGTAGTAAGTGAGAGTTTAAAAAAATGTATATTATAGTATAGTTTTGAATGAGGGTTGGCAGAATCAGTTAGGGTCCGTAGCCAAATGGAAAACGGAACCCTTATTTAGGTTTATTTTTAGCACAAATCCATTCTATTTTTTTATATATTTTGCTGAATAAAATCATCTAATAATTTAATGAGGTAGGTATTGTAAGGTATGATAAGTAGAACACTTTTACAATATATTACTGCCGACCACTTACTGGTACTTTTTAAAGCGTTCACAATTACCACCGGTTATTTCCCATGTCGTTCTTGTTCTAGTGACAACGTGCAACAACTGGAAACATTTGAAACACTTTCGACGTCAGATATAGGAATAAAAATAGAACTTGAATCCGTTAACTGCACTGCCAGTAGGCAGTTCAGATAATTAGGCAGCCGTGCAACATGTCTAGCGCAGCGTTATCAGTAAACTTGTGTACGCAGTACTTAAGTGGTAAAAGCGTTTAGGACCGATCGAGTTTTTCATAACATTTCATTGGTAGTCGTTAAGTTATTGCTAGATAATATTTTATCTGAAGCGATTTATTTAATAACTTTCAACTGCATATGCGATTTTATTAATGCGATTGGCTCGTTGGTCATAAGCGCTAAGCTAAGCTAGAATTCCTAGGTTCGATCCGTCGAGCAAAGTAATGTTGGATTTTTCTAACGTAAAATTCTCAGTAACACGGAGATTGTACGAGTATTTGTGCCCAGTGTAAGGTGAAAGGGTCACCACCAGGTAAAAGGACACGGGACCTAAGCTAAGTGGTGATTTTTTTCGAATGGACAGTTGGCCCTATCGGCCTTGACAGCGTCACCGAAGAGGTATGAAAAAATGAAAATGAAAAAATTGTTTATTTCAGAAAAATACAATACACTTTGCTTACACAGTAGAGGCATACTTTTAAGTAAATAATACCTTTGTCAGGATATCCCGCTCTTTCTTAGTAGTAATTACATAAGAATAAAGAAATAGAAAAAGAAAAAGAAAGGCATGTGAAGCCTGCCAATCCACACTTGGCCAGTGTGGTGGACTAAGGCCTAATCCCTCCCATTCTGAGAGGAGACCCGTGCACAAAAGTGGGACAAAGAAAGGGTTGTGATGATGATGATGAATAATACAGCACAATTTGACAGATGAAAAGATATATTCCTTACTCCTGTTTCATATCAAGAAATTAATCACATCTAACAGGATAATGCAGGTACGATTTGTCGAACACCTGCACGGTTCTGGAGCCTTACGCAACATTTCTGTACTGTTACAACAAACAAACCAACCAAAAATACGGGGGCAAATCGTAGAAACGACATATTTGTTACTAGTGGAAGCCCGCAGCTTCGCTCGCGTGGAATTAGACATAATAATAGATTCTTTTAACGCGTTAGCTTTAGCTCCACAAATTTGTAATGGATCCGTAAATGTATTATTCCCCTATGTTTATTTTACACCCTTAAGGGGTAAGTAACATTTTTACAAACTTTGAATGCCATATTTATTTATATCTAATCAACAGCCTAAAATATGTATAAATGTTATGTTTCTAGCTCTGAAAATGACAATACTTTCATACAACCTTTCATCCCCCTTTTCAACCCTTTACAACACTTTTTTCCAATTAAAAAGTCCTGTCCTGTCCTCTCTCAGACTCTAGACTATCTGTGTACCAAATTTCATTTAAATCAGTTCAGTAGTTTTGGCGTGAAAACGAGACAGACAGACAGAGTTTCATTCTTATTTATAATATAAGTATGGATTATGTTAATGCACTGGATACGGTACAGGCGAAGTGTTGGTCGTTAATTTGCTACAAGTAACATGTACGGTGGGTCTTACTGCCTAGCGTGTTGACCTCGAGACGGCGAGTCCTGCGATAGCTGATAAGAGATTGGTCACTCATACCGTACTTACATACGCGCATTTTAGATCTAGAAGAAAGAATTTATTCGTTAGTTAAAAGTACTATAAGAGTATTATTGGTAAAGTAGAGATAACTCACTAGACTAACTAACTAGAGGAGACTAAAGTGATTCATGGGAAGGTTTAAGTGTAATATGTTATTTTTTTGTGTACATTTTATTATTTATTTATTTTATTTTTATTTTTACAACCTTATTGACACCTCTAAAGAGATATACAATGGGCGGACTTAATGCCTTATGCGTCCATAGCCCAATGGCTCGTGTCGATTCAATGTGATCGAAAGAGTTAAGCAACGACGGGCTTAAAAAATTAAACCGCCTGAGAATTATGTACAACAGTGTTTTATTAATGGATGCATTGTTACTGCCAAGAATGGGTAAGCAGACCAGGAACTACTTAAAACCGAGTGCCATAATCTTTTTAAACGCAGGCGAAGTCGCGGACAATAGTTAGTAGTGTATAAATAAATAGGTTAGAGGCAAACGGAACTCATCCCAAACGGGTTCCGCGAGCTGTCCATTGAGACCACGTGGATGTTAAAATCTGTGCAAACAAACCGCTCGTTCAATTTTTTGTTTTTTCTTCCTGCGTTCCTAGAACCATTTTGTTGTGTTAAAATAATATGAGGTTTATTCCGCGGCTCTGACCGTATGAAGAAAAAAGAAATTTCATAGACGAATTCGATATTATGAAACTCGATTATTCGATGAAAGCAATAGTCAAATGTCTGGATAGACTGCAGCATAATTTAATTTTTTTAATACATACATAAATAGACTTTTAGGTTGTAGAGCCTATAGGGAACCAAATAGGATTTATATGAAACCTAATTGGTTCCATATAGAGTTCGCCCGGGGCAGTACCACCGCCCACCACGGTACCTAGTACCATTTCTGCCGTGTAATAATTGTGTTTAAAGCAATTATGGTCCGGTTGGAAAGCTGTGGTTTCCGGTTACACTTCTTTAGAGGCGACCATCTTAGTCCTCAAGGGTGGCAACACTGTGACTGACTTAGAACGAGACTCCTACTAACAAGTACCTACTAACTGGACAATTACTAACACCAACTAACAGGACTAACTATCACTAACAGTCCCCAGTCCTCATACCTACTAACGAACTGACCAACTAATGTTCTGATTAACTCTCTCAACGAATTGGACTAACCATCCCAGTCCCTAATTGAGTCTAGTTCAAATACAGTCACAGTTGTCATGGGCGGCAGCGGATGGGTGGTGCTGCAAGCTCGTTTGCTATCTTGTATCCATAAAAAAAAATATACGCGCTCTTTAACGATTGACACTCGCCATGCAGCTCCGAACGTTTTATGTTACATGCTGTTACCTAAACGCAACTACGCTTCATAAATCGTGCCTAAACACTTGAAGCATTTCTGTAATGATATCGAATAATGACGTATCATTATTTATCGATGTCGATGATACTCGATGTGTGCCTGCGTTCCACCCGACTATGACATAATGCTAAATCACAAAATGACCGATATAATTATGATAAATGGAACGTATGCGCAAATATACTACGACGTTCATATACACTAAGTTACAATTAAATGTATAACGTTTTCATATTGTATAATAGACCTTATTGTCATCGAATAAAGCAGTAAATTTATTGTTGGTCAAGTTATGGGGAGGTATGCGCTAAACATGTAATTGCTGATTATAATGATAGAAAGTACGCATGTGAACCGGGCCTAATCAAATCTTAAAATTCTTTATCGGACACGGAACTGAAAACAATAAATCACGAACACATAATATGTCTCATATGTCGGAGCGTTTAGTCAGTGAATCGACTCTCGATACAAACTTTAGTGTGTTGCATAATAATAATCAATCTAAATGGGATTCAATTTTCAATCAATGCTACATGAGAAAACCAATTCCCATAAAACTCTTAATAGACACAAAGTATCGTTCGAAATTATTAAATTCATAAAGATTTCCATCCTAGAAGTGAATTATAATTACTAACATATTGCTGTGAGACGGAAGAATTAACTATTAGGAGGATTACACACTTTCAGAAACTTCTGATCCGCTGAGTGGTTTTCTATTACCTTTATAATGCAACCAGTGGACCCCCGCAGCTTCGCTCGCGGAATTAGACAAAAATAGTTACGTTTACACCTAATAATATTATATAGCCTATGTCACTCAGTGAAGATGCAGCTTTCTAATGGTGAAAGAAATTTTTGAAATCGGTCCAGTAGTTTTTGTGTGAAAACATTACAAACAAATGTTTCCTCTTTATAATAATATTAGTATATATGGGTACGAATGGGACACTTCTTCATAATTTTGAAGCCAGTTAAAAATTACACAAAATAGCACGTGCACGCTTATCGAATGTACATCGTTTGCGAAACAGTTCCTGTAATTAAGGCCCCAGAAACGCAAATATTACGTCTAGATCTTGTATTTAGAAGGCGAGGAAAGACCGAACGTAATTGCAATCAAAGCCGTTCAATCAAACTCCGTACACTGCATCTGACTGTCAAATTATTGTACATAGACGCCTGAAGCGTGAGGAAGCAGTGTTTAATCGAGAGACATTTTTCTCCGCTACTAACCATAGCCTAATGCATTGCGATCACCTAGTTATTAAGTACGGACGGCGTATAAATTTTATTGGTAGTATTCAAAGACTAAGATCACTTGAAATGCCTTAATCATCACCTTAGAAATACATGAATAATTTTACAAGTTTCTTATCTTTATTTAAATCTTGTTCTTGTTTTTATTCGCAACCGTTGGGGAAAAAAAGTCCTCGAATGGAGACCTCGACTTGGAAACAGGAGCACAGGCCGCCCTTCGACAAGGTGGACAGACGACCTGAAGAAGGCAGCGGGAAACCGCTGGATTCAAAAGGCACAGGACCGGTCGGAGTGGCGTCGTTTAGGAGAGGCCTATGTCCAGCAGTGGACTAATAAAGGTTGATGATGATGATCTAAATCTTGATTCAAATTTGTATTTTTGCGAAATTTTATGTGATATTAATTTGCTTTGAAAAACGGTGGCTACGTTAAAAAGGAAAAGGTCGGTCGGTCAGGTCGGAAAAAGTATTTTATTGATGTTGGCAACTATACATGAAGGATAATATTTTGTGAAAATTCATATTGAATTTTCCCCTTATTTCCTCAGTAAAAAAATTAATGGTTGTCTGTAAAGTCGGCTTACGGAGGATAATTTAACGTGATAACGTCATTAGAAAATAGCGCCCATGTCATTTCCATGTACTATAATTAGTGCAACCGATTATTCGCTCTATTGCTATGGCTATAGACTAAAATTGAATGAATGCACGCTCGGAACGCCAGTGTCATTTCCATGTATTATAATTAGTGCAACCGATTATACACTCGGAAAGCTTGGCGGAACGGGAAGATGAGCCACGCTTTTTCGTGCGTGTTGCCGGCGTTTATCGATTTATAAGACGTTATCACGTCTAAAACTTTATCTAAGAATGATTTGCTTTGTCTATGTCAAATGTGATCATATGTGATATGTATCTTACCATCACCATAAGAAGAATTAGTTACGTAATTTGATTCTTCATAAGGTTATTTTGTGGTCTCATTACAAATAATATTATCGCGTGCCATGCTAATGTATGATTGGGTTATTACGTATATGTAACACGTGTTATGATTTATGCGATGAATGCCACCATAAGTCAGGCCTGAAAAGTCAGTGGGTCGATAGGTCTTGATGTTAAGGAGCCTATCATTAAGCAAAAAAATTGATCTGCATTGAATTGCGAAAGAGTATGTAGAACGCACGTGACTGGCTACTTAGGTTTTATCAAAAGGGAGATTATAAGAGAAGACCGTTAGTAGTTATTCATGGTTTCTGCACTATGGTTTAGTTAAATAAATAAAATAAAAATAGCCTTAATTCACTGACCTTTACAAATTAAATTATACTTATAAAAAAAATATGTTTTTTGATCGATGTTAGTTTTAACTTATATTTGCTAATACATATTAGTCAGGTTGTCCTGTGACATAGATAGGCCTCCTCTAACTCCCTCCATCTGTTTCTGTCTAATGATGTTCGTCTCCAACCATTCGGCAGATCATCTTCCCATCTTTTTATTTGTCTTCCTTTATGTCTCTTACCATTTCTAAGGTAACATTCCGTTACTCTTTTATTAGTTAGTCCAACTTAAAACAAAAGCTCATTAAAGATTCATCAATTCCAATTAATTTTATACTTTACTAAAAATCCAATTCTATGTAGAATGTTCTAAAGCCTTAAATTCCTTAAATCTTTAAGACTGTACCGCTGAAAACATAGTACCGATCGAGACCAACGGCTTAATATACTCTCTCGTTACAAGCACGGAAGTGCTCATCAAATTATGCCCCTAGCGGTCACCCAATCATATACTGACCGCGCCCGAGGCTGCCTAACTCGGTCGATTACGGACCATCGACGAGAGCTATAAGCGCTTCATCATCAACATTAGTAGAGTAGAGGACTTATATGCGTAATCTAGAGTCAATAGAGAACTGGATTCGGAACAATATCTGTAAAGCCGCTTAGAAAGATTTAGTAAATCAACAATTTTGTTCAAGCAGAGTAGATCAGTGTTGTCAACAACGCTTGGCCTAATATTGCCGTTTCTAATTCATAAAGTAGTCGAATTTCAATTCGCTGCGACCTATAGATGTCCCACTGCTGGGCACGGGTCCCCCACAGATGCAGCTGCAGGAGGTCTAGCTCCACCACGCTGCTCCAATGCGGATTGGCGAATTTCAGTTGCTGTAGCCTAAAGTAGGTAGTACCAAACGCCAAAATATCAATGTGAATAAAATAAAATGATTTTTTATCCATTTATTTATAACATATATTTATAATGTATAAATAGGCATAAGCCTACTATAAAATAACTTAATGTATCATAAAAGAAAGTTATAGCATTTAAAAAAAAATATTAAAAAATAAACAAACTGTAGATGTCTATTCTTATTCAGAAGTAAAAAAAAAATTATTCACATCAGTTCGAACCAGACGAACAGGACTGCACTGAAAATCAGCGCTGGCTCCAAGATCCAGCAGCAAATGCTGAGTCCAGAGCCATTTGTCACAGGACATTGCTATGTTTACATTAAATTCAAACGGGTATGACAAGTAAAGATACAAATGAGTAGTTAATCAAGTGGGGATTGCAAACACGCGTAGCATCCAGCAATTTGCAGCGCGGAGATAATGAACGGGGCAGTAATAAGCGCACTCGAAGACCATTTCTTCATTCATCGGCCTAACGAAGGGCTAATGATATCAATTGAGTGTAATAGCACTGTTATTGAGTCGGTGTTTCTTTCAAGGTGTCGGGATAACTGGAATATTCTAGTTATTAGAGAACTTCTCTTGCTCGTAATGGACAGCGCTTAAGCATCCATTGAGTTATAAGTCTATGAGTCTTTCAATGTTACTCATGTAGCGACCATAGCCCAATGGCTCGTCATACAATGTGATCGACAGAGTTAAGCAACGACGGCCGCAGTCGGTTTGTGGATGGGTGACCGCTAGTGGAAAAATTTCGAAAAATTACCGTGCTTCGGAGGACACGTTAAATCTTCGGTACCGGTTGTTTTCATGGTGAAAATAATCGTTAACCTTGTCGAAGACCTTCGGGTGGCTTGAGAACATTCGACAGTGGGTTGGCCACTAACCCCTCCACCAATCCGCATTGGAGCAGCGTGGTGTAGTATGCTCTAGCAGATTCCTCTCGCAGATTTGTCAGTGGGGAGACCTGAACCCAGCAGTGGGACGTCTATGGGTTGCCGCAGCAATGTTACTGTTACTTACTCGTATTTGTGTATTGTTAGCATTACAATTACAAATTAACATGCCCCGATTTTAGATAAAAAGTACGGTGGAGAAAGGCGATGGGCTAATTGTGGAATTACGAGTATCCACTCTTTATCCGCCTAATTTTTTTTTGTTTTGCCGAAATCAGCAATATTTTAATTAGGCCAAGTTTGGCTTTTACCACTATGCCATTCCTCTATACTCTTACTGGGCTAATTTACTAATTTTAATTAGTTCAGTCAACGATGCACGGATGTGTGAAATCTTGTCTCACGATTCTGCCAGAGTAGTTGAGTACGATAGGCCTAAATAAGACATTTTTTTATGTTGCATTGTATTTTTAATGTAAAAATACCGCATTACAAAAGTTTACGATCACGCCACAATATTTCTGATAGTAAACCAGGCCGCAAGTAAATTATGTCATAATTTGTTTATAATTTACGACTTTATTGTACATAAAATTGCAAGTCATCGATAAAATGTACCTTAAACGGCCCTTTTATAACACTTCGACTGTCGAATGTGCTCATAAGCGGGTTAAATAAAGTTCACATGGATTATGTTACGTCACATAGCCGCAATTATGCAAAGTGTCATTACAACAAGGGTTATAAATTGCTGAGTATGAAAACAGTGGTGTACAACTTGCAATGTCATAAATCTTAAACACAATGTATGTTTAAATCGACGTGAGATTACTCAGGCTTGTGAGGTTGAACAGACAAGCTGCGAATTACATTCGTTTGAGAAGCAACCTTCTCATTCTCAAATTTATTCTTATTGAGGTTCCTTTGGCATGGTGGTGTGAGACCATGGCCGCGGTGCCGGGTTCTAGACGGTTGTGGCAGAGTTTAGAAAGTAAATGTAATAATCTCTTACGGATGTTAAATTGTGTTTTTTTGTGTATAGCCGCAACTTTTATTACAGGGGATCCCTCGTTTTTTGTCTAATGTTGAATTTTTTGGGCTAAACCAGAATCTATGACGTAGAATTTAAATGAGGAAGAGAAGAGAAGAGAGAAGAAGGTACTTTTTTTTAATAACAATATTATTTTTGTTTATTTGAGTTTCCTTACATTTTAAGGCCTATAATTTTAAACTCTTAAACTATAGATGCCACCTCCATTTAATTCAATTCTAAAAAATGTGCTCTCAAACAAATTAACATGGCATCGTGCTCGTTCCCTGCGCGTCGCAGAGTAAACAGAAAACATCAGAAAACGTCCTAATTTGGGACGTTTTCGAGGCTTCACTTTTACAGCGCCTGTGGCAGTAACTTCCTATATAACGGCGGAAACAAGACCACAGTTTTCTTTCAAAGACTGATTGAACAATAGCTCGCCAAGCACGGTCTCGCACGGTATTTTTTCCAAGCACCTATACTTAAAATAAGTAACAATAATACAGCTAGAACCTCATCAATTCAAAGTTCAAAAATTCAAAATTATTTATTCCCTGACACCAAAACCTCCTTCTACAAGCACTAAAGAAGTCTTATAGAAGGAGGTCTTACTCTTCAATTTATATTTAAGTGTGACTTTAACTAAAAATTTGTAGTTTCCAAATCTAAATTACCCATATAGGACATACGATTCATATTCTGTATTGTTAAGCCGTCACAATCTCAAGTAGCGAGACTTCCTAGATAGTGTCTGTCACGGTGGAGTCGGTGGAAGAGCGTTGTTCGCACGTAACGAACACTGGCTGTCTGTGCGGTTGCCCTTTGCCCCTGCTTACTGCGTCCACTTAGCGTCAACACTGGTGTGTATCATTTTGAATTTCGAATGCGCACTTAGCTATGGAACTATCTACATTATCTAATGGGATGATAGCATGGTAAGGAAGGATGGTTCAAGCTAGGACAATCCATACTTAATATTATAAATGCGAAAGTAACTCTGTCTGTCTATCTGTCTCGCTTTCACGACAAAACTACTGAACTGTTTAAATTAAATTTGGTACCTACACAGATAGTCTAGAGCCTGAGAAAGGACATAGGCTACTTTTTAATTGGAAAAAATTGTTGTAAAGGGTTGAAAAGGGGGATTTAAGGTTGTATGAAAGTATAATCATTTCCAGAACTAGAAACATAAAATGTATATTTTATGCTGTTGATTATAATAATAATAATAATATTATTATTATAATCAACCTACTACCTACCTACCTACCTACACAGACACACAGGTTGTATGAAACACCTACTACCTACACAGGTTGTATGAAAGTATAATCATTTCCAGAACTAGAAACATAAAATGTATATTTTATGCTGTTGATTATAATAATAATAATAATATTATTATTATAATCAACCTACTACCTACCTACCTACCTACACAGATAGTCTAGAGCCTGAGAAAGGACATAGGCTACTTTTTAATTGGAAAAAATTGTTGTAAAGGGTTGAAAAGGGGGATTTAAGGTTGTATGAAAGTATAATCATTTCCAGAACTAGAAACATAAAATGTATATTTTATGCTGTTGATTAGATATAAATAAATATGGCATTCAAAGTTTGTATATAGGTACGTTTGTATGCTGTATTTCGCTGTGCACGCTAAAGCTTCTCTAATACCCTCCATTCCCAGGCCTGCTGGAAGAAATTTCAACATGAAATAAGCTGTGCCTGTGTACATCCATATCCATATCCATATCCATATCCATATCCATACTAATATTATAAATGCGAAAGTGTGTTTGTTTGTTTATTTATTTGTTTGTTTGTCCGGCTTTCACGTCGCAACGAAGCTATTATATGGTATGGTTTTTGTGTGTCGAGATAGTGAGGAGGGTGGAGAGTGACGTAGGCTACTTTTTACCGCGGTAAAACATCCCCATGGGAAGATATCGATGTTTTGTTATTTGCTAGATATTTAGTTCCGAATGTTGTTAATAGATGGCAACTGGATGGATTGATTGGATGGCAATGGAAATTCATTTTCAAGTTCTGAATCACGCCAACAAAATGATACTCGATACTCGGTTATGGAACGAGACTTCGAGTCACACAACTTGGATAGAATATAATTAGTACCACCATCTTAACCCTAAGTAAGGGTGAAAATGTAATGATCGCACGAACCCCTATAATTCCACAATCTTCACCAGCACACTTCTATTGAAGTTAGCTTAAAGCTCCAGTATGTCAGTGTACGTACACTTTATCTGCGGTCAGCATTACCTCTGGTTCCTCTAAGTATCTTTTAATCGTGGAACTGTCACTATTCATCCACCACAAATGTGTCATGTATATGATAAATAAGTCATTGTTAATTTCCTTTGACCACGCGGGCGGAGCCGCGGGTAAAAGCTAGTCGTTTTCCATAATTATTTATCACTTTAAATTGTTGTTGTATACACGACTTGTTAAATAAACAAATTAATTAAATTAAGCGACATAATTTATGGCAACTACGGATTTAACAAGTTAACGGAACGTGCCGTATGAGGTGTCAATACTATATTTTACTGAGCATTTTCTAAAAAAAACGCTTTAGTGAGACAAGCATTCCAGAGTACGTAGATACCTGCGTCTGAGCCAGACTGGCTTAAGTGAAGAGAAACACTTGCGACGTCTGTCCTTATACGTTTCATTCCGACTTAAAATAATCTTCAAGTTAACAGTGGCTTTGAATTATAAAAAAAAAATATTTTAAAAAAAGCTTTTTATTACTTTTTTTTTTTCGTGCATTGTCATCGGAACCAAATAGGTGTGCCAAATTTCAGCTCGATAGCTTCAGTGGAAGTGGGTGAAATATTGATTGCAAGATTCCAGGACATACATACATACATGGATACATACGAGTGAAGTTAAATAAAAGCTTTTAAAAAGCGGTAATAGCCCAGTGGCTATCGTACTCTCTCACTCGAGCGATTCGGGTTCAAACCCAAGCGGCACTCACCAATGACTTTTCTAAGTTGTGCGATTTAAGAATTTAAATGTCACTTGCTGTAACGTTGAAAGACATATGGTGAGGAAACCTGCATGCCTGAGAGTACTTCATAATGTTCTTGACGGCATGTGAAGTCTGCCAATTCACACTTGGCCAGCGTGGTGGACTAAGGCCTAATCCCTCCCATTCTGAGAGGAGACCCGTGCCCAACAGTGGGACAAAGAGAGGGGCTGTAAGTACGTAAGTACCTCTTTTTTACTTGTCAATACGTACATCTATTTACATTATTATGGCAACAAAATTGTATTTGTATCTTCACTTTCGCACAACTTATGTTCTGGATGCAAGGATCTTTCAATACTGCAGCCTATAGGATAACTAAATAAAGATCTTTTACTTTTCTCATTCTTGAATCTCTCCCACTGACTTTGACCGACAGTAATGTCTCGGAATGGAACGTCGCAAATATCTCGTTTAAAATTGTTTTCTTTTACAACTGCACAACTGCTATCAAGCTCTTATATCATTCCAATTGCTTGCATACAACACACACATTACATTACAATAAAAATAATAATTATTATGTAACCCAAATACATATCCTAAATAATTATCTGAACCTGACGTATTGCTTGCTTTAAATCTATTTCTTCGTAATCTTATTGTCTACAAAATTAATCACCTCTTAATAAGGTACACGGCTTATCCGTTATCAGTTGATTGAAATAAGACAATTACTTGTAATCATTCCGACACCCGCGCAAATTGTGAAGTAATCAATTTTTCTCTAATCATTGTTGCCAAACTTCAGCTGTTAGTTCATAGCGTCCAATTTATTAACGTTACCTAACTAAACTGTCTTCTATTACATTTTAAAAAACGCATATAGAAATAAAATTCGACTTTTGGATCCACAGTTTAATTTTTTAAATATTTGTATATTGAATTAATGGTGATGCACTACCACAACCTTTTCACTGTCCCACTGTTGGGCACGTCCTCTCTTCTCATAATGGGAAGGGTAAGTAAGTAAGTTTTGTTGCCGACAAACTGGCCTACAGTTTGGCAAATTTTAGATATTATTAATTTTGTAACTCTTTCTTTGGATAAATAAATTTAAAAAAAAAGTCGCTAATCCTCCGTACTTTCCAAATTCGTATTGGCAGACTTCATATTTGTATTACGTAGAACCTTCACATAATGCCAATTATTTCACGATATGTTCAGGTACCGTTCCACCAACACCGCCACAACCCTCTCTTTGTCCCACTGTTGGGCACGGGTCTCCTCTCAGAATGGGAGCGATTAGGCCTTAGTCCACCACGCTGGCCAAGTGCGCATTGGCAGACTTCACATGCCTTCGAGACAATTATGAAGAAAGAACTTTCAGGCATGCAGGTTTCCTCACGACCGTAGAGCAAGTGACATTTAATTTCTTAAATCGCACATAACTTAGAATTGGTGCGTGCCGCTTGGGTTTGAACCCGGACCATTCGAGTAAGAGGCGAGTTCGATAGCCACTGGGCTGTCACCGCTTAGGTACCGTTACATTTTATAATTTCTTAATAGTGCACATAGATCTAAAGGTTTCAAATTATAATGAAAACGACGAAAAGCATTTTAACGTATTGGACATCGGACACATATTAAACATACTACCTGCTTAATTCTTATGCAATAATTATATAAATCCGGTGCTGATCTCAGCTGATAAAGTCGATGCGTGTGCGCACAGCGCAATTTTATTGCCTGTTGATATAACAATAACAATTTTCTATTAATGACAAGTCAACGCCGATTACGATTATATGGTATCGAAGATTGATACTAGATTGTTAAGGAGAGGTTTATTAAGATCTAAATTAAGAGTCATGTTATATTTGTATCCTCGATTATTCATGTTCATATTAACACCTACTAACAGGACTTTCCATCCCATATGAGTCTGTTCAATTTCAATTTATTTATTTGTCACTAGTGTACGCCCGCAGCTTCGCTTGCGTGGAATTAGACATAATAATAGTTTCGTTTACACCTTGTAAAATTATATAGCCTATGTCACTCAATGAAGATGCAGCTTTCTAATGGTGAAAGATTTTTTGAAATCGGCCCAGAAGTTTTTATGTGAAAACATTACAAACAAATGTTTCCTCTTTATAATATTAGTATTGATAAAGCGTAGGTTAACTACAAAGTTTTTTAATAGGTTATGTGATGTGACACTTATGTGTGACATTTATCACAAAAACTCATTGAAATTGAAAGTTTATGACAGTTGTCAAGATCTACAAAATATTTCAGTGGATGCAACATGATCTTTAAACATAAAAAACATACCTAATTTAAAATGGATCGCTAGTGGTTAGATCAATAATATTCCTTCTGAACACTAAAGCTTCGTGTATGTACTTATAGTTATCTGTTAATGCAGGCTACGCTTATTCGAGCCTTAAATCAACTCTAGGATTATTTCATTAAGCAAAGGTGGCTTGGCCTTAAGGAGAAATGGTTCCGCCCAAATCGACGCATGATACCTACTATACCGAACGAATAGATAATCACTAATCAATCGTATGTATGTATTAACCTACACTACAGCGCAGCTTATCAACTCATATCGTGCGCCTATCATTCAACTTTATACCTTATCCGCACAGCTTATAGTTTAAACTATACTGTACTATTTAGATGATCGACGTATTAACCTTTATCCACCATTACAAGACTTATCAAATCATACCCCGAGTAGCTTATTCATTGTCGTCCAGTATAGACTTTATAACTACGCGATAGAGTCTAAATTGCTTAAACACGCGTTATTAGAGCTTTTACGATCGTTTTGTCGTTATACTTAAGTTATTATCTGTAATTCGCGCAACAAGTTCGCAAACATAGGTAATACTTTCTAGACAATCGGTTTCCTTGTTAAAAAGTGAAACCTTGACAATTCGATAGCGGCGACCACACAAATCGATTACAGTATCTCATACGCTAGACGATTAATAACTTGATTTATTTCTTGCATCGATGTTGCCCAAATCGATACTAGTTCCAACTAAAAATTGATAATAGAATGAAATGAATCAAGGAACCTAAACAAAGCATTCTGAAATTTTGAAAAGTCAAGAAATACATTCCATAATACTGTTTTTTTTTATGTGACGTAACACATCGACTGTGGTACCACGCTTGTATTTCCCCGTAGAGTGTTATTGTTGCAGAGTTATGTTATGTTGAGACCAATAGTATTTTTGTATTTACAATACAATACAATATCATTTATTGCACCAGAAAAAGAACACAGGAGAACACAGTGAAGAAAAGAAGTTTTGCAAAAGGCTGTCTTATTGCTTTGAGCAATTTCTTCCAGACAGCGTACTGAATCAACATGTGTACTGAATCAAATATTTGGTAAATTAGAACGGCCTAATAAATATTTCATATATAAATTTCCGCTAAAATGTTTATGATACCATGACATAAGTTTGGAATCGTAATAGTAAGCAGACTCGTAAAGCCGTCAGCGATGGTGGGACTTAATCAGAAGTTATGGCAATACATTCAATCAGCGGGACTCGGGACACTGGTAGTCGGCTGAATTGGTCCGTTACAGATTATATACGAGGCTTATAAAGCTTATGTTTAGACTAGATTCTCGTTTTCCTGTTTAAAAACTTGTACAAAGTACTTTTTACCGTTTTACCCTTGTTTCCATCATTCCTTTTCCAACCTTTTTGGGTCCATTGATGGACATAGGCTTCCCTCAATCGTCGGCACTCCTCGTGCGCCCTCTGAAGCCAACGGTTTCCCGCTGTCTTCTTCGGGTCGTCAGTCCATCTCGTTGGAGGGCGGCAAATACTTCGTTTTCTACCTGATCGTTTATCCTGCCGTGGCCTATAGGCGGGCCTCTCCTAACTCCGAATTCTCGCCGATATACCGGTAACGGTTTGCGCAATCCTTTTTGCCGCGCACCTGTAAACTGTGGAATGAAAGAAAAATTGAATTTATTTTTCGAATTGACTTTTTGCTGTATGGTCATAAAGACCTTTACAGTGTCACTGAATGGACTTATTTTATTGTTTGAGGTTTACCCCTTACGTCATTTCCGACTGAACCAAAAACGCACACTTTAAACTCCAGTGAATATGTTTTCTCTATTTCGACTCTAATGACTACCATCGCCGAGTATACATAAAATTTTACAACTTACAAATTTCACGCGTTAACCAGTTATCTAATAACACGTCATGTTATGATAGTTAACAAAAACTATACAATGTGCGCTAATCATTCACAACAACCTATGAGTACCGTATTGTGAAAAGCATTTTAGGTACCAATGTTTTTGCAAATTTGTGCAAGGTTTTATATTTGTTGTGATTTAAGTGTGAGAGGCATGAGAGACGTTAGAAGGTGCTTAAAGAAGGTACTTATTAAAAGCTTTTATTTAACTTCACACGTATGTATGTATGTATGTATGTATGTCCTGGAATCTTGAAATCAATATTTCACCCACTTCCACTGAAGCTATCGCGCTGAAATTTGGCACACATATTTGGTTCCGATGACAATGCACGAAAACAAAAAAAAGTTATAAAAAGATTTTTTTTTAAAACAAATTTTTAACGATGTAATTTTATATTATAACGCCGGAAACCAAAGATTTCGCCCCGAAAATTGCGTCTACGGCTGTTCAAATATTCCGGCTCTTTGCATATCGTTACGCCGTCTACCACCTGACTGAGTTCCGACGGCATTGGCCGCTTAATGCAGGGAGCATCTAACCTATGTGTCTGGACTGCGGCGAGCTTCTCGCAAGCACGAATTACTGCCTTCTTTTAGCACCCATTCGACCGCCTTAATATGTGAAGTAATCTAGTAGAAGCTAGTAGTGCAAAAAAAATGCACGCAAATCTATACGAAAAGGGGCCTTTTCGTATAGATTTGCATGCATTTTTTTTTATTTAACTTGAATTTCTTTTTTCATTTATTTTTCTATAATGCAGTTCATACAAATAAATAAATTTTCTTTCTTTCAAATCTACTGATTCACTGATTCATTTGGAACCTTTTTGACTCCGACCGATGCTATGCTGAATCCAGCTATTTGCCGGCGTCTTCTACTGGTCATCTGTCCACCTAGATTTTCATCAGGTCAAAATTAAATTCAGATACGAACTTCACACGTGGTATACCTCCAAATCAAAGTAAAATTGCAAAGGTGAACGTTTGAAACGTTTCTGCAGTCCCTGCATGTCGCGTTTGCAGCCAAAACGTTGCATATCGTTATCTCTCCCAACACCCGGTGTTCTATTTTTAAATCGCTCGCCGCCCGTCGAAGGAAATTTTACGAGTCATATCTCGATCGTTATCCATATTTTGAGTCCATAGAATGCAACGAATAGTATTAACCACCCGCCTAAACCACAGACCACTATTAAACACTACTGGCGGCCCTAGAGATCTAGTTCGGTATTGTCTCTGTTGAACGATAATAAAAAGTATTTAATTCAAAGATTTAAGTGGAAATATTTAAAATAAAACCATGAAAATGTAATACAACTACATATTTAGTATTTCTTTAACTTTTGTATATTTAATTTAAGCTGTAAATATATTTCACAACTATTTCGAGAAAAATAAATTATCCTTAACAACGAAAATGTTCCTTCAGTTCAACGACCTTACAGCGTAATGAAAATTTTCAAATGTTTACCTATCTCCATCTGATGCTTATCATGTAACGCAGACTTACAAACAGGCAAACGGGCTCATACGAATCCATACTAATATTATAAATGTGAAAGTGTGTTTGTTTATTTATTTGTTTGTTTATTTATTTGTTTGTTTGTCCGGCTTTCACGACGCAACGAAGCTATTATATGGTATGGTTTTTGTGTGTGGAGATAGTGAGGAGGGTGGAGAGTGACGTAGGCTACTTTTTACCGCGGTAAAACATCCCCATGGGAAGATATCGATGTTTTGTTATTTGCTAGATATTTAGTTCCGGATGTTGTTAATAGATGGCGTTTATTCAGCGAAAATTTAGTTAAGTAGTTAGTATAGCAGTTAAGTAGTTAGTATCTTTTAATCGTGGAACTGTCACTATTCATCCACCAATAAATGTGTCAAACAACTCATTGTTAATTCCCTTTGACCACGCGGGCGGAGCCGCGGGCAAAAGCTAGTAACTTTATAATAAAGAGATTCGTATGAGGGGTACGCCATTTCTATATTGTGGTCATATCGTGTTCAGGTATGTTACGCGGTACAATTGCTTTTGATTTCATGGTAGCCCCCCGCAGTAGCGTCCAATACCCGGCGGGATTGCCCGGCTCACCCGGCCGCTAAAGTATGTGTCTGGGTCTGAGTTCCCACTGGCTTATCCAAGGGAGACGCTTTTCAAATTTCCTCTCCCCTTAAATAGATTTTCCGCAACGATCCAGACTGTTATTTTCTTGGCATTATGATGTGTTCATTTTCAGGTCTCCATCTTTAAATATAAAAAGGAGAAGCTGATTGACTGACTGACATATCAACGAAGGGCCTAAACTATAAATATGGGTTAGAAACTTGAAATTTTGCACAGGGGTTCCTTTTATAACATAGAGGAGCACTAAGAAAGGATTTTTGAAAATTCATCCCTTAAGGGGCAACCTAAGTCAAGTGGGCAACCCGAACGCGGGTCGTCGTTAATGGGTCTAATTCTACGCGAGCGAAGCTGCGGGCGTCCACTAGTTAACAATAAAAAAAAACAATTACATTGTAGTGTAAAGGTATAGGTTAGCTTTGTGCCGTCAGACATTAATATCACTTGACTGCTAGTTTTCAACACAGCCTTTTTAGATAAGTTAGATACCTACTTAGTTCTACTTTGCTCCTGTTAATGGCATAACAATCATCGAATATGGTCGCCGCCGCGCCTCGAGTGGTTGCGACTAGATTGATAAAACAATTAAGCAAGTATCTGTGTTACAAGCGCGATTTAAATGCTACGCCGTGACATACCGTCATGAGGAATGGTGAGCGAAGTTAAACGTAGCTACACTAGCTATCGCGTTAGATTTATAAAAGTTAATGTGGCCTTAAATGGCTGAAAACGCCAAAGAAAAAGAAAAACAGACAATATCTTTTCTCTCTCGAAAATGTCTACTTCAAAAGTAAGAAAAATGTCTAAAACCGCAATTGACCGCGACTGAAGTTTCCTAGAACGTTTTTTTAAATAAAATTAAACGTGACATAACTTCACGCCTGAATTTCATCGAAGGGGTAGGCACAGGTGTGTTGTAAGAGTTGTATTGTAGTACACCCACTAACCCACTTTTAACCAGATACGTATACCATCTGACTTGTGTGCCAAAATCCTGCCTCCGAAGCACGGTAGTGTCCATGAAATTTTGCCACTAGCGGTCACCCATCCACAAACCGACCGTGCCCGTCGTCGCTTAACTCTTTCGATCACATGCGATCACATTGAATCGACGCGAGCCATTGGGCATATTGGCTACTAAACTGTGACGCTACTGTAAAATTCACTTAAACTAAATTTGAAAATAGAATGCTGTGGCCAGTACAGGTTTTTAGGCAAAGGATTTACATTTTTTGCGACCGTATGCCACAACGTGGTTGAGTTAAATAACCACCGGCTGAAAATTAGATACGCGTTTGTCATGTACACCGCGTTATCTGTAAAAGTGCAATCTTGTTGCAAATGTGTTACGTTGTAAATATTTAATGGAA
Organism: Carterocephalus palaemon; assembly: GCA_944567765.1. Lineage (NCBI taxonomy): Eukaryota > Metazoa > Arthropoda > Insecta > Lepidoptera > Hesperiidae > Carterocephalus > Carterocephalus palaemon. The sequence continues at coordinate 1,304,304 of OX155643.1, read as the reverse complement.
TCAGCGCACGCCTAAGGGAAAATTGTCTACCGGTAACAGTTAAGCTTATTTTAAGGCGTTGCCACTTAGAAAAGAATTTAGTAACTAGATGCATGTGTTACCACTAGTGGCAAAACATTTTCATGGACGCTACCGTGCTTCGCAGGGAACGTAAAGCCGTCGGTCCTGGTTGTTATCAATGCTGGAAACAGTCGTTAAGCCTTGTCGAAGACCTTCGGGTGGCTTGAGTACATTCGACACTGGGTTGGCCCTAACCCCTCCACCAATCCGCATTGGAACAGGGTAGTGGAGTATGCTCTAGACCTCCCGCAGCTGTGTCTGTGGGGGAGACCCGTGCCCAGCAGTGGGACGTCTATGGGTCGCAGCGATGCATGTGTTTATGTTATCTATATATATAAAAGGAGAAGGTGACTGACTGACTGACTGACTGACTGACTGACTGACTGACTGACATATCAACGCAGGGCCTAAGCTATAAGGGCTAGAAACTTGAAATTTTGCACAGGGGTTCCTTTTATAACGTAGGGGAGCACTAAGAAAGGATTTTTGAAAATTCACCCCCTAAGGGGGTAAAACGGGGGTGCAAAGTTAGTATGAAACTTTGCCGTTTTTGAAGTCAAGTGGGCAACCCGAAAGCGGGCAGACGTCGTTAATGGGTCTAATTCAACGCGAGCGAAGCTGCGGGCGTCCACTAGTCAATAATACTTTGTTTGCTGAAACAACAATTGACAGTAACCCAGTTAATAAAAATAGAGTAGGTAAATTATACCGTTAAAAATTTGTTTTTTAAAAAAAAAGCTTTTTATAACTTTTTTTTATTTTCGTGCATTGTCATCGGAACCAATTACGTTTACCAAATTTCAGCTCGATAGCTTCAATGGAAGTGGGTGAAATATTAATTACAAGAATCCAGAACATACAGGATAGGTACGAGTGAAGTTACATAAGTAAAAGCTTTTAAAATAGACTCTTATTTCCAAATAAAGCAGGTAAGTACATTTTTTACGATGAACTCAGACCGATAGAGTACTTTTATCGATGCCATAGATAATGCACCGTTGAGAGCAATGTAAATTCCACATTACTTTAATAACGGCAGTTAAGCCAATTCCGAATTTTATGACAATTAAGAAAGAGCACAATTAATTTAGGATAAAGCGATAAAACTCAATAAACGAACAATAAAAAATAAATACAATCCGTTAGGAACACAGATCAGGGTACGGGGGCCAATGTTGGACGAGGTCCACCACGCTGGTCCAATGCGGAATGGTAGGGTGGAGCGGAATGGGTTTAGGGCTAACTCGTAGAAAGAAAGTATTTACAAGATGCCCATCTCCAATAGTTAACTTACATTATGATATTTTGATAAACATATTTTTTTTCTTAGCCTAAAACAAAAAACACAATATCAAGCTTATATATTCGTAGGGGCAGGCAGATGAAAATTTTTTAGCTTTGTATATAATGTAACGGACTTTTGTTAGCTTGGTATGAGTATGTAACGGAATCTTTAAACGTAATTTTCACCCTCTTAAAAACGTCGGATGAATTTGAAACTTTGCACTTTCACAAATCGTCGGATGAATTTGAAACTTTGCATTTGAACTTTTGCAATTAAGGATTGATGACAATGCAATAATTAAAAAAAAAAACTACTTAAAAAATCTACTAATTCTAATTTTGTGTTGAATGTATGTAATGTATGACTTTCGCGACCTCTACAATGGCTGCTTAGGTACTAACCGAATTTGATTAAAAAAAAACACGTAAGTGCGAAATTACTTTTCGGTTCACACGACCCTCCTGAGATTTTACCGCTAGTTAAATTAACTTTTATCTTTTAAACCAATAAAGTATTCTACCGTTTGAAAGTGGCGATTTATTGATATTTTAATAACGTGAGAATTTGCTAAATGCCAGTTACCTCATGACGAATACCTTTCAAAATTCAGTTGTGATCTCATTTCCACGGTTTATTCGATATTTTATTACAACGCCAATAAAATAATTTGAACAGTAGCTAAATGTTCTTTTAATACATACATTAGTATACAGTGAGGAGTAGCGCGCTTGATAGATTGGGTACAGGAAAGTAACCAAACATGGAATAGTGCCCCTAAAATGGAATTTTGTCGTATGTCCTACCAAATACAAGTTAGATTCCATATTTAGTGACTTTCCCCTACTAAAGCTGAATACAATCGAAATATATAACAGATTATACATATACTGTTTGACTTTATCCTTGACTTTGACTTTGACTAACATAGTAACTTATTGGTAGGCATGCCAGTAGGAAATAATATAAAAATAAATATAAAAACAAAATAAATTAGTAAGAATTCATGTCAGTATTGCTAATAAATGAACATTTCATTTATAACGATACCAATCGTATAATAATAATACAATAATAAAATCTTTATTGCAGGTTACGTGACCCATATAAAATCTATCATATCATTTACAATACATTCACAGTTTTTTTATTATTCAAAATTCATTTTAAAACTAAAACATTTATAAATTCATTAAAACACAAAATATTACGTAAATGTTTATAACAGCAAATTGACAAAAGCTCACCTTGAAAGCTTTGAAACCAATATGACCCGCAGATCCCGCATCTCTATAAATGGTAAATTAATAGATAGAGCCAATTGGATTCAGTTTCACCTTCAATGATAATTCAAAGGAGTTGTTAACCCGAATGTGAATATCTTGCAGTGGCTCTCAAACACAAGAATATCGCTGTAAAGATTCCATCTTTGACCAACTTCGTTTCATGCTTCCAATTAAACAATATAACTGGACAAGACGAATATAACATAAAATAACGTCTGAATTCTTGAAATGAAGTGTAATACAAACCCTTCACAAGTTATATTATTATTTATATACCATGTTTGTTATAACGGGCAGTAATCAAAACTCCATACTGAGACAAGTTATATAAAAAAAACAGTCTTTTCAATATTTACACAAAATGATTCGTATAGATTGGTTGGGGTTGAATGGTACTTACCAAATAAACCAACACATTAAAACAAAATCCTGCATACTTATACATGTATATTATACTAGTGGACGCCAGCAGTTCGCTCGTGTGGAATTAGACATAACAATAGTTTCGTTTACACTTAGTAATATTATATAGCCTATGTCACTCAGTGAAGATGTAGCTTTCTAACGGTGAAAGAATTTTTGAAATAGGTCCAGTAGTTTTTGTGTGAAAACATCACAAACAAATGTTTCCTCTTTATAATATTAGTATAGATATATATCTCTCTACTACTAGGTATAGGATAAAATAACAAAACATTTGGGCACCTATGACTCTGAACTTCTACTGGGGCCGTATCGTGCAGATTTCACTGCGAATGTGGGTAAAATGTGTGAAGACACGCGATCAAGAGAGTACCGTCGAAATTCATATGGGGCGTATACACAATTCAACCATACCATGAACTCGTTGCAGTATAAAGTCTGAATTAATTCTGTTAAGTACCTTTTCAGAGAATTTCTATTTAGGAAAACCCAATAAAATAGTTTGCCCAATCCGGAGATCGAAGCCCAGACCTTGAGCATAGCAGTCGCGCTTGCGAACTCTAGAGAGGCAGTCTTTATATTATTTATTAAATCTATCCGGCAATATATAGAAAGTTGTGTTCATCAAACTGAGAGTTTTCCTGGTATTAAGCTAATTATGTAGTTAAGAATATACCTACTGCTACAATGCGGATTGGTGGAGGGGTTAGTGGCCAACCCAGTGTCGAATGTTCATTATATATCTAAACATCTTTATCCTCACTCTAATACGTCACCCTTGAACTTACCGCGGGCCATGTTTCCTTCGTAATTTTTAAAAGAAATCCTAGATTTACTATTGACTGCGCACGCGCCGCTCTTTGTACATAGAAGCACGATCCATTAATCGTAATAAGTAGGTAGTCAGATGATTCATAGTCCCACCAACAGATTAATTTAGTGGTTCGAGATCCAATTTAAATCGATAGGCACGTAATTGTTACACTTTTACTTTTTTGTGGCCCGCAGTAAGATTAGAGAGAGCAATGCTTATGGCCTGTTCTAGGTTCTGGGTTTTATTACATCAAAGTCTATATAGGCAACTCACTTTGCCAAAGCGAGTTGGTGACCACAGTTCTCTTCATTTCTTCTCAGCAGTCGCGTTTGTGTCACCCTGAGCCCTTTTGGTGCGTAGTGGCTTATTCATAGACATGCTTATATCGGAGGATGATGACAGCAAGCAGTACTTCTGATCTTGAATTGGTTATAGGGTCAGGGACCCGATTGTCAGGGGTTTTAAGTCGCCGGAAGCCGGCTACATACCCATAGTAGTTCTTTAAATTAACTCCATCATCCCAAGGATGGAAGCGCTAAAGATGCTACTTGCGTTCTCCAATCCACATGCCGCCCGAAACATGTGTAGCTTATCGGACCGACATTGAATGCGCAGGAGTCGAAATTAAGGTATCGTCTAGCGAGGGGCGAGCGGGTTGTCACTCGTAAGTGCCGATTGGTTCGCCAGCGGTTTTATGCCCGCATTGATACCCCATGCGCAGTTATCCTGGATTTCATTCAGAGCTAAACTTACATGCCGGGAGGAATAACAATATCTATCGGTCGATAATGTATATATTTACCAGGCTTAGTTAGGATGTCAACTATTGTCAACTAAAGCGTTGTCCGCACACAACTTTTGCAAACAAGGTTATCGTTGCAAGCTGCAACATCTTATACACCACTATGTATTTAGTAATGTTTCATTATACACGAAATGGTATTAACTTGTTGGGGAGTTGTGAAAGTTCCACTTAACACTTTTAGCGGTTCCATCACATCAAACCTTGACCAATGTTTGAGTTAACACCTGCTTTTGGGAACGAAAATTGTGTTGCTCAAACATTTATCAAATCTTGTGTTAATTCGCTAATAGATGTTTGGTAATGTGAAATCTATAAGGAGTTGCTTAAAAGCTCTACCCACATCTATCTGCAATGTTTGTGTTAAAGTAACAGATAGTGCCGACTAAGATCACTAATAGTGTAAATGAATGGATAAACCAAAAGAATGCTATCATTTACTTACCATGGGAAATGTCTGCGGCAATGAGCCAATAAAACCGTATCTATCCATCGCATCACTCCATTTTCCTTCCAGTTGCTGAACGAAATATATACGGAAATCCCTAACAAAATGGCACTTGTTCTCGTAACACGTATGGGAGCATTGCGTCAGGAGGAAGTGTGAATGAAACTTAATCCGAATCACCGTACGATACGATCTGTGGCTAGTAACACCGCGCGTTTGCTTTTATTTGGGATACTCCGAGCTTGAAAAGCTCTTGCGTTAGCGTGTCTTTTGCACTATGTAGCAGCATATTATTATATACATATGAAATACAGTAAGAAAGACTCCATATAAAAAAACATATTGTAAATTAATTGTTAGGCACCCGTGTAAGTTTTGTCTAACATGTTAGTTATTGTTTTTAAGTGATACGTATTAATTTCAACTTTTTTTTTTAATTACTTTGATTTTCATTTTTAAATAAAATGCGCAGTTGATTTCGTAGATCGTTGACAATTCGCATATTTCGAGGTAGCGTAAATCGGAGTATTACTGTACCTTATAGGTCCTTTCTTAATTCTTAGCTCCGAATACATTCCATCAGAAAATGGCGTACATCGTCTATATGATATTGTACTCAGGACAATTCGAGAAAGTTAGAAATACCCGTTAAGTTTGTGAAATGTTTTTGGCTAATAAATTATTTTTGTATTATTATTATTTATTTCAATGATCAATAGCTCATCCTTTGCCTTATATTAATCAGTTTAGAATAGCATTATATCTCTTTTCTTTAAGTAGTATGTAGTTACGTAGACTTTCGTTAAGCGTGTCTAATCACCTCATAGCGAAATAAATTATTTGACTTTGACTTTGACTTTGACTTTGACTTATTGTCCGTGTCTTCCATAAACTCTTGTGGTCACTCTACATATGCGGCTACGGATTACGCGGTCAAGTTATGTCAGAGTTTTCGGACTGGCCTGTTACCTTGTTAGCTTGTTAACCGTTAACTAATTATTTAACCGTTGGCCTCCGACCGATTCATTAGTACATCAGGTACTTAATTGAAATATTGTGACAGCTTCTACTGGTTCAATGGAGGCCAATGTGAAGTCGTGTATTGGTACGTTTTTCGCGGAGATAATGGGTAATAACTAAGAAGGAATATGGTATAATGTAGATCTAATACTGCTTTAATTGTGATGTTAGGTTTGGTTCAATTTTTATCTGATTCTTGAAGCTGTTACTTTTATGCAAATAAGATAACTCCAGTTAAGATAAGGGTTGAACTCGTCAAGAAAAAGTAATAATAAAAGGAAAATTAATGATTTATTTAAATTTGTCGTCTTTTTTTCCTTTCTTTTATATACGTATTATTTCAAACAATTTTATCGTCACCTATCTCACCATCACATTTCACTAATAGTGAAAGCCGTAGGGCATTTACTTCGCCTCTCGTAGAAATAAAAAAAAAACTTTATTGAAACCTTACAAAAAGTTAAATGTACAAAGAGTGAGCTTAATGAACCCAGAAATCTTTTTAATATATCAATAAAGTATTAATACATAAATTAAATAGTATAAAGTACCTTATATACAAAAAATATTTATAAATCTTAATTAACTCAAAAACAGGAGCTACCATTTGTATAGATAAAGAAGAGTAGTAGCTAATACTGGGCACGGGTCTACCCCACAGACACAGCTGCGGGACGTCTAGAGCATACTCCACCACGCTGCTCCATTGCAGATTGGTGGAGGGGTTAGTGGCCAACTCAGCGTCGAATGTTCTCCGCGTTGTGATGTGCCGTGCTTTCTCCCGTAAAATTAATTCGAAGAACAATTCATCATTGCGCAAATTAACCTATGACTTAAGACCTCGATTGTAGATTGAATTTAATATGCCAGAACATTTAAGTCAGTCATCAATTAGAATGGATATGCGGATGTCATAATAGTTTGAAGCATTCTCACAAGTAAACCACGCGATTCGGTACATCAAACATCAGTAATATAGTCATTAAGCTGTGTATGTATTGGCGTAACAAATGGGTTCCGAAGTATATTGATGAGACGAGTCCGCGGCGGATATAGGAGTAGAGATGCTATGGGCTCCGGAACCGAAACCTAAACTACGGATATCCGATGTACTGTCACCTGGAAGCAAATGTGTTGACTTTTTTTTAAAAATAAATATCATGGACATTCTCACATGCCATCGGACCAAACCAAACTAGACGCGAGCCTGTACTATGGATGTCTCAGACTGATGTACATACATATATATTTTTAAATACATACTTATACATATATATCAAGACACAAAACAAACACAAGTGTTCGTCACACGAACGTTTGTCCTGAGTGGGATTCGAACCCACGACCCCTGGCGTTTTAGTTCCCTCGGAGTTCCTCAGTAACAAGGCAGAGTTAACAGTTTGGTTCGGGACTCTCCCAGTCCCTAATTGAGTCTCGTTCAGGTTTGTTGTTGAGTCTTAGTCAGTCACAGTTGTCATGGGCTGCAGCGGATGGGTAGTGCTGCAAGCCCGTTTGCTATCTTGCAACCATAAATAAAAAACGAAACCGACGGCTTAACGTGCCCTCCAAAGCACGAAAGCGCCCATGAATTTTGACTCTTGACAAACCGACAGATGATCACAGGGTCAGTAGATCACATACAATCTACGCGAGCCATTGGGCTATGGACGCTCAAGATGCAGATGGTAAGCTTCAAATCTTATGTGGAATCTTGGAAAAACTCCTATTAGTGGAACATTCTGTCAGATGTATTAGAAAAGTTACATGATGTCGAAAAGCTGAATTATTTTCGAATATAAAAACAATTTCAAACAATATACATACATAAATAGGTATAGATTTTATACAGAGGCATAAGACATATAATAAAAATGTTTTGATTTATGGTAAGACAATGAATGAATCCGGATATCCGTAACGATTACAAACGTACCTATCTATACATCTATTCTAATATTATAATGAGGAAACATATTTTGTTTGTAATGTTTTCACACAAAAACTACTGGACCGATTTCAAAAATTCTTTCACCATGAGAAAGCTGCATCTTCGCTGAGTGACATAAGCTAACGTATAAGAAACCCTAAACAAAACAAATGCAAGATGCTTACGTATCCAGATCCGAGGTCCTAACAACCCTGGTATGGAGAATATATTGTGGTCATTTCACAATGTAAATTAGGGTGGGGGCTTACTGAGAACGCGAGGCCTGGTAAAATTTTATAATTACCTAAAAATGCCTCGTATGGACTCAAACACAATCACAAATCACTATGACCTGGTTAGATCTATTATAGTCAGCCCCTATACGTATTAAGCCTATTTACGGCGCCTTTAGAAACGTGACCACCTACGCAACGCTTGCTTTCGATACCAGACCAAACTTGTTGTATTGTAAAACTAGTGGACGCCCGAAGCTTCACTTCACTTTATTTTTAATTCGAATTTTGTTAATGTTGTAAGACAAAACATTAATCCAGGCATAGTAGGTGCCGCAAGGCGCGCGTCGAAGCGTTACGATAGCAATGCGCAAGCGATCCCGTGGCGTCTCATTCGGACGCTGAACGTGCCGCTGGGTTTTAGTGGGTATTCTGGTTGAGCCCCACATACCTGCCTCTGGTACAGGCAGAATGCGTAAATGCATTTTTTATTAAAAGCTTTTATTTAACTTCACTCCTATGCATCTATGCATGTATGTCCTGGAATCTTGCAATCAATATTTCACCCACTTCCACTGAAACTATCGAGCTGAAATTTGGCACACAATGCACGAAAATAGAATAAAAAGTTATAAAAAGCTTTTTGTTTTTTTAAATTTTGTATTAAATTCATTATTTTTAAATCATATAGACGTACAAAAAGACATACGGACCTGATGGTAAGTCACCGTCGTCTATAGACACGTGAAAAAAAACCCGCACCCAGTGTACCCCCAGCCGGACATGTGTTATGTTACATAAGGCATGCAGGTTCCATTGTCCCAGAGACACGCCACGCTATCGGGTAATTAATCTATATGATCTACGAATCGAAAACGAAAACTAAGTGCGTGCACGATTGAAAGTGGAACACTTCGGCGAATGTACACGAGGTATGATTACGGTTTGAGCTAGACTTTGATTGAATAGTGCTAGAGTTGCGGCGTGCCGTTTGGAAGGTCCGGGTTTGAATCCCAGTTGCACAATATCAGCTACTGTAACGGCAAACATTATGGCTGAGTGTTCGCCATAATTTTCTTGAATGTATGTCCGTCCGTCAATCCTCACCTGGCCAGCAAGTTTGACTATGACCTGGAAAGCCTCTCATTACAAACATTATTACCAAGAGGTAAACTATTCCCAACAGTGGGATAAAATGGCTTCACGAAAGGAAGAAAGGTTGTTCTTTTGGTGATACACTGAAAACACATTTCTGCTGGTATGGATTTGATCTGAAGATATAATAATCTGTTAGCTGTATGACATGGTATAAACCCTACAGAAAGGTTACAAAAATACCTATTTAATCATGTATTTTACACAATCCTTATGTTAAGATTCATCCTACCATTATAGTGTAACATCTTCCAGCAATCATTTATTTAATCATGTATTTTACACAATCCTTATGTTAACATTCAGCCTACCATTATAGTGTAACATCTTCCAGCAATCATTCATTTTAGCAATCTAATTAAACTTAAGTTTGTTGCGATATGTAATAAACTTGTCAAACTATTTTTTTTGTATTTTACAGTCAATTTGCGTCTCTGGTGTACGAACGAGCCGTATCTTAGATCGCCGAGCTAATCTGAAAGTTCCTTAGGAGCAATGGGCACATTAATGTTCGAATTAATAGCGGCAATTAGCACAACATTAACCTCTCTTACGTCACAATCGACAGTAGTGTTATCCTATTAAGATAAGATTCCTTGGGAAATACTCGACGAGAGGCTCCGGCGTAATAGCACAGAATGGATAATAGTAATGGCGTAGTAATAGCAGCATAGAGTAAAGTAAACAAATTTAGAGACAGTAAAATAAATAAAGAATGACGGGCCCGTTGGCGCAATTGGTAGTGACCCTGCCTGTTACGCCAGGGGTCGTGGGTTCTAATCCCACTCAGGGCAAACATTCGTGTGACGAACACTTGTGTTTGTTCTGTGTCTGGATGTTAATATTATTTATTTAAGTATGTATTTAAATATACATATTTATGTATGTATTTATGTCTCTAATACCCATAGTAGATGCTTGCGCCTAATTAGGCTCAGATGGCTGTTTGTGAAAAAAAAACTACTCAGTGACAACAGAGAAAACAACATAATTTAATTCCACGACCTAAACACAAGTACTAATTATCTACGACATAAATGTCTCTCCGGACGGGTTTAGGCATGCAGGTATCCTCACGATGTTTCCATACCTTTACAGCAGGTGACATTTAATTTCCTAAATCGCAAATAGCAAAAAAGTAATTGGTGCGTCCCGCTTGGATTCGTACCCGGACCGCTCGATTGAGAGGCGAATTCGATAGCCACTGGGCTGTCACCGCATGAACATTACTGTTCTTTAATTTCAATTTAAAATCTTAGCTCATTTCCATCTGAATTCTCGTCCTAGCTACACACGACAAAGCTGATTCTGGGACGATACAAAGTATAAAAAGTGGGGATTTATTAAACAACTTTCTCCGAAGAAAAGTCCTAGGCCGCGTTGCCTTATTCGCCCTACATGTAGCCAAATGGCCTATTGTCACGTCTCACCGTAAAATATCTTGAGTATAAGAGAGTTGCCTCATCACTGACTATAACTTTAACAGCGATAGGTAGCTGCAACTCATAGGCGTCCCACTACTGGGGACGGGTCTCCTCTTGAAGCCTTAGTCCACCACTCTGGAAAAGTGCGAATTGGCAGACTTCACTTAAGTACCCGAGAACACACGACAACATTATAGAGAACTCTCAGGCATGCAGGTTTCCTTCGATGTTTCCTTCACCGTTACAAGAGCTGACATTTAATTTCATAAATCGCACATTTAACTTAAAAAAGACATTGGTGCGTGCCACTTAGAAATGATTGTAACTATCCATCCATCCATCCATCAGCCTTTTGAGGTCCACTCTCCTAAACGACACCACTCCGACCGGTCCTGTGCCTTCTGAAACCAGCGGTTTCCCGCAGTCCTCTTCAGGTCGTCTGGCCACCTTGTCGAAAGGCGACCTGTGCTCCTGTGCTTGGGTGGTGCTAACGAGCAACGTATTACTGAGAGTAGTACCAGATGCCAGGAGATGGGCAGCAGCGTCTTCTGTGCAAAGTAACTGCGGTCACCAACACGCAATTGCCAAGCGTGGTGACTACTGGCTAACACCTCCAAATGAACTAAAATCAATTCATTACCAGCTAGTCGTCCGCGGTAAAGCAACTAGGTAAAAGTAGGTTGTGTATGATAGTGTGATGAATAAAAGTCGGCTAAATCTCCAACGAGAGGTGTTTTCACGCGATAACGCGCACAAAGCGACTGCGGAATTCAACGGAGGCGACGGTTTCGTTGCGATCCGCTCCGACTGACTATTGTCTTCTGGAGTAGGTAGGTACACAGGAAACACTCGCAATTAAAACACTTGAATTATTTTTTACTAGTGGACGCCCGCAGCTTCGCTCGCGTGGAATTAGATATAACAATACAATACAATACAATATAATACAATACAAAAATACTGTATTGTACACCATAGCAAAAAAATACATAAATACAGTAAAATACAGCACATTTCGGTGAACAATTGGCGGTCTTATTGCTTAAAGTGATCTATCTCTTCCAGACAACCAACCATAACAATAGTTTCGTTTACACCTAGTAATATTATATAGCCTACGTCACCCAGTGAAGATGAAGCTTTTTAATGGTGAAAGAATTTTTGAAATCGGTCCACACGTTTTTGTGTGAAAACATTACAAACAAATGATTCCTCTTTGTAATATTTGTATAAGTAGTTTACAAGTCAAAAAATAAAATTTGTGTACTCTGGGATCGAATTTGTAACTTGTCAAATGCACTGGAATGTACCCCGATATTACAACATCACATTATAAGGCACATTCAACAACTTTAACTGCTGTATTTGTTCTCAATGTAAAACACTGTATTGTACACTAACTTTTTTGTAAATAATTATTCTAAATTATTGTAGAAAGTAAACACATTCGCAGCCCATAAGCCGTCATCGAAAATTAATCAATGTAAGACATTACAAAATTAATTTATAGTTACTTTAATTACTTCATGACTTAAACATATCGAGCTTAATTGCGAACATTAAATTGGTACAAGCTTTCAATTTCCAGTTTATTATAGATACCCACACACGTACCCACGAATTTGTTATCGGGTAGATATTATTATGTACGTAGTATAATAATTAGATCTCAGTTATAATAATAACTAGTGGACGCCCGCAGCTTCGCTCGCGTAGAATTAGACCTATTAACGACGTCTGCCCGCGTTCGGTTACCCACTTGACTTAAAAAACGGCAAAGTTTCATACTAACTTTGCACCCCTTAGGGGGAGAATTTTCAAAAATCCTTTCTTAGTGCTCCCCTACGCTATAAAAGGAACCCCTGTGCAAAATTTCAAGTTTCTAACTCTTATAGTTTAGGCCCTGCGTTGATATGTCAGTCAGTCAGTCAGTCAGTCAGTCACCTTCTCCTTTTATATATATGGATGAAAATACACATTAAATCAGTGATGGCATGGGGCGCTCGGCTCGGATCGAATCGATGTTCTTGATGCTCGAATGTTCAAGGACACCTGCTATCAAATTCGGGACGAGCAAGTGGATAAGTGTTGACCTAAAGGTTGTAAATACCAGGTCATAAAATCCCAAAAAAAAAAGTCCTTGGCAGGGACGGGACTATTGCAATTCGTGGCTTTATTTGGCGTGAAATCATTTTACTTTTGTCTTTAGTGATACTAAACACACGCTACATTACTAAAGCCTTCGTCCTTCCTCTATATTATAGTCTATAATATACGTATGTAGTTGTATACCATTAATTATTTTGTATGTTACGAATAAAAAACCTACATGACGAATGCATAAAATTCGCCAGAAAATTACATTTTGATTTTCCTATCGCTACAGCGTCACACTCCCACCAAATTCTTTTCATCGCCTACGGTCCGCTGTAATGAAAACCCTTTGAAAAACCGAGCCATTCAGTGAAATAAAACCCGTAAGTGGAAGATATAAAGTTTAAAACTGCATGCGTACACAACAGCATGCATCAATCCAATAACAATGAATGCCCAATGAGAACTTAAAAGCTCGGAAGTTCTGTGTGGCTCGGGCGCGCAACTGCTGTATTTTTTTCTATTTAAATGTTTCATTAGGAAAAATTTACTTGTGGGTTTTATTGTTGAGACTAGCGTGTGTATTACTGTGTATAGTTTCATATACCGTGTGAAATGTACGGCTATATTGCTTAGCAGTAACCACCAAGCAGCCAGTAAAGAGCCGTAGAAAAGATTCGTGAAACTTAAACTTACGGACTAATCATGGATTTTTCATGTTGATTAGATATAAACACGATGTTAACCATTTTTTTTACAATGCTATAAGTAAATAAATAAGTCCGCAATGTAGCAGCGTTGAGCATGCTCTACATAGAGTAAACCCTAGAGTATACTTTATATTTGATTAATGTTTAAATGCGATTTCGCTCCGCTGTTGTCTGCGGCCAGCAATGCTGTTTTTGAATTTCAAATTAACTGCGACCCATAGACGTCTCACTGCTTGGCACCCCCGACAGACACAACTGCGGGAAGTCTAGAGCATACTACACCACGCTGCTCCAATGCGGATTGGTTGAGGGGTTAGTGGCCAACCCATTGTCGAATAATCTCAAGCCACTCGAAGGTCTTCGACAAGGCTTAGTGACTGTTTCCACCATAGAAAACAACCGGGACCGACGTCTTAACGTGCTCTCCGAAGTACGGTAGTAGAGCGGAGCGACTCTTTATTCTATGATGGTAGCGTCCATTAAATTTTGCCACCAGCGGTCACCGGTCGTTGCTTAACTCTTTCGATCATATTGAATCGACGCGAGCCATTCGGCTATGGACGTTACGGTTTCAAATTACGGAAGTCCAAGCATTATTTCACAACTTCATAGCACCACTTCTGCAATACATAAAACTGGTTCACAGAATTATTTACACCTAATAAACATTCCTCAAACTGTCTCTGTAACACCCGTCTGAACTACCACACTATAGTCTAGTCAACAAGTGCCTTTTAGGTCAAAATTTTTGCGCCTTCTCCGAAAATTATGATTGAGGTGTCATTCGATTCGGAATGGCATGTAGATAGTTTTTGAGAAAATTCGAAGCCCGCTCGCAAAAATTGCAATAGTTATAAACAATTAAGTGAAATAAAAAAAGGGGGTTTGGTATTTCGTTAATATCTCAAAAACTATTTGAGAAAATTTAAATTTGAAAAAAGATTCAAAAAGAGGAAGAAATTTCCTAAAAAAAGTCTTGACTCCCAAAATTGTCGGACTAATGTTTATAATGTTCCCAGAGGGTTGAAAATACGCTCGAAAACGGGTACTCCGGCTTGCGTAAGCCACGGCCCCATCGGACCTGTAATGAATAAATATTATTTAAACTTATTAAATATGAAAATTAAAAATTGAAAAAATTCAGGCGCCTGTAGGATAGATCAATGAACAATAATCCGTAATCAAAAAATTTTTATCGCGATTTTTCAAAAAGTTATCCATTAATTAATTAACAATTTTTTGTAGCATGAACATTAACATTGCAAGTGCGATAATTGTTAAACTATTAATCTGAGATTTTTTTCCTTTCGTGGAGCTATTTTTCAAAGGTCTTAGAATAGATTCCCGTTGGAAAAATTCAAAAATTGTTAATTTTCGTTTTGTTATTAACAATTTACTGAGGGAAAAAATTATAAAGCTTAATTAAACATTGAAAAAAAATCTTTTTTTGTAATATTATTATTGGTCCATTTTCTTATGATCAGAAGCTACTTAAAAATGATTTTTAATAATTTTTATCTCCTATTGTTTAAAAAATTGTTATAAACAAATGCGTTGTTTATGAGATAATTAAATTTTTTTTTTTGATATCATAATCTTTGATGATAATTATGATTTTTTAAAAAAAAATCGTTTCTCTAAAAAAATTTTTTATTGCTTAAAAACGCATTTGTTGAATAACAATTTTTTTTTACCACTTATTATGAAAATTAAGGAACCATTTTTTTTTAAAAAATCAATGTTTATCTTGATCTTTGATAGTAAAAAAGAAAAATCGATTATTATTTAACTTTTCATTGTTTATTTAATACACAATTTGTTATTAACAAATTAATTATTTCTTTGTATTTTTTTCTTTTTCTTCTTAAAAAAACAAAAACAACGATGTATTATTTTTTGAAAAAAAAAAATTGTTTATATTTTTTATTGAACGAAATATAAATAAAATTTTTTTTTCCAAAAAATAATACATGGTTGTTTTTGTTTTTTTAAGTAGAAAAAGAAAAAAAATACAAAGAAATAATTAATTTGTTAATAACAAATTGTGTATTAAATAAACAATGAAAAGTTAAATAATAATCGATTTTTCTTTTTTACTATCAAAGATCAAGATAAACAATGATTTTTTAAAAAAAAATGGTTCCTTAATTTTCATAATAAGTGGTAAAAAAAAATTGTTATTCAACAAATGCGTTTTTAAGCAATAAAAAATTTTTTTAGAGAAACGATTTTTTTTTAAAAAATCATAATTATCATCAAAGATTATGATATCAAAAAAAAAATTTTATTATCTCATAAACAACGCATTTGTTTATAACAATTTTTTAAACAATAGGAGATAAAAATTATTAAAAATCATTTTTAAGTAGCTTCTGATCATAAGAAAATGGACCAATAATAATATTACAAAAAAAGAATTTTTTTCAATGTTTAATTAAGCGTTATAATTTTTTCCCTCAGTAAATTGTTAATAACAAAACGAAAATTAACAATTTTTGAATTTTTCCAACGGGAATCTATTCTAAGACCTTTGAAAAATAGCTCCACGAAAGGAAAAAAAATCTCAGATTAATAGTTTAACAATTATCGCACTTGCAATGTTAATGTTCATGCTACAAAAAATTGTTAATTAATTAATGGATAACTTTTTGAAAAATCGCGATAAAAATTTTTTGATTACGGATTATTGTTCATTGATCTATCCTACAGGCGCCTGAATTTTTTCAATTTTTAATTTTCATATTTAATAAGTTTAAATAATATTTATTCATTACAGGTCCGATGGGGCCGTGGCTTACGCAAGCCGGAGTACCCGTTTTCGAGCGTATTTTCAACCCTCTGGGAACATTATAAACATTAGTCCGACAATTTTGGGAGTCAAGACTTTTTTTAGGAAATTTCTTCCTCTTTTTGAATCTTTTTTCAAATTTAAATTTTCTCAAATAGTTTTTGAGATATTAACGAAATACCAAACCCCCTTTTTTTATTTCACTTAATTGTTTATAACTATTGCAATTTTTGCGAGCGGGCTTCGAATTTTCTCAAAAACTATCTACATGCCATTCCGAATCGAATGACACCTCAATCATAATTTTCGGAGAAGGCGCAAAAATTTTGACCTAAAAGGCACTTGTTGACTAGACTATAAGTAACAAATATAATACGAGCCCATACAAAGAAAAGGGTATCATTCTTCACTTAAATTGTCCAATTTATTAAGGTCTCCACGTCTCGCTCCATAAACGTAATTTCAAGCCATTTCACTAGCGCTGAGAGTCCATTCAGAATGGTGTTGTCATGCGGCGGGGAGCAATATGATATTCGATTAAGGCCTATTGTAATTTCCTAACACATTAAGGCTTGCAGTATTGCATTATATTTATGACAATATGACTCTAAGGCCTAATCCCTCCCATTCTGAGAGGAGACCCGTGCCCAACAGTGGGACGTCTATGGGTCGCAGTGTGATTGTGACTCTAAAGCACTTCTGGTGCAATTCAGATAGCCTCCCTGTGTCTTGTTTGTCTTTTCCAGTAATACTATCGACCAAAGGTCGACAAAATGTAAGAAATATATGTTCATGATCATCATGACAACCCTTTCTTTGTCCCATTGTTGGGCTCGGGTCTCCTCTCAGAATGGGAGGGATTAGGCCTTAGTCCACCACGCTGGCCAAGTGCGGATTGGTAGACTTCGCATACCTTCGAGAACGTTATGATGAACTCTCAGGCATGTAGGTTTCCTCACGATGTGTCCTTCACCGTTATAGCAAGTGACATTTAATTTCTTAAATCGCACATAACTTAGAAAAGTCATTGGTGCGTGCCACTGGGGCTTGAACCCGGACCGCTCGAGTGAGAGGCGAGTTCGATAGGTAACCTGTAGTGGAGGCCTATGAACACGGCTAACACCAGAGGTCGCTAATGAGTCGCTGTTTCTGAAGCAGTGTTCTTTTCATGGCTTTTTTCAATGACTCGACAAGATGCAACGTGAAAAGAACATAATAAACCTCTTTCTAAATATTTTATGAGACTTTGAAAAATGAAAGTGGTCCAATTTCGACTAAACGTATTTTTTAATTATTTACATCGATAACTTCGACTTTCATAAATCGATTTTGTTAATTCTGTTCGTTTTTGGTATAACATACATCGAAGGTATCTATTTAAATTTTATTATCATGTTGATATGAAATAAACTGTTTTCCTGACTGAAAAATATTACCTGAATAAACGAAACCGGACTGTTTCCGCATTGGAAAATCGTGGTGGAGTATTCCTTACTTTTCAGAATTTAAGTCGTTTTTTTTTTTTACTTCCTTCCTTACCTTCCTACTAGCATTTGACTTAGAGTACAACTCTTGAATAAAATAATTAAGTCCTTGTTTGTATGGCAAGGTTATTTATATAACATTAAAAGGTGTTTTGTTCATGCAAGTCAGTCGGTCAACGGTCGCCGTCAGCAATTAAGCCTTACACACCGAATTGCCGGTCAGTTGGCCAGTTGACCGAGTGTGTAATCGGCTTAGTCCGCACGCACTGCCTGCGTCGGCCAACACATCGTGCGCCTACTAATGGCTCTATCGAATCTGATCACGGGTATTCTATTCACAGCGCATGTCATGGTACAGTTCGCGGCACAAATATTTTGCTCTGAATGAAATCTGGAGGATAGGTGCGCATGGGGGATAGGTGCGCATAGTGCGGAGGGCATAATACGGCTGGCGAACTCATCAGCGCTTACGACTGACAACCCACTCGACCCGCGCCAGACGAGGTTTCGGGGATAACTGGTGTTCTTGAATGTGTTTGATTCTAAAACAAAAAACTAAAAAAAAACTATATTTAGATAATAGAATTCTGAAAAAAAAAATTATGTTAATTTACTTTACAGTATGTGATCCAGGCTTAACACATTCGATAGACGATAACGTTCACTTGCACGTTCACTGCATTGAAAATTGCATAGTTAGGTTCAAACAGGTATAAAATGTGTGACAATTCGTCCATTAAATTATAATTTTCAGATCGGTCCTTATACAAACAAACTACAATAGCACTGTGATGTTGTTCTCTGCACTCTAACTAGTACATGTCATACATCAATCCAGTGAGATACTTCGTATAAAAGGATTTCATAACCAGAGCGGACTTGTCATAAAATTTAGTTTTACAGAAGTCCCTATGATTTAGTCCCTATGAAGCAACTAGGCTCGGTTTATAACTTAATATTCGCAAATTTATCATTCACCAGTAAGAATAGTTGAATGAATTTAAGAAAAGTCAATTAAATAGAACATCCTCCTTTATACTAGTGAGTGTAGGTATTCATAAAAGCGACACAAATTTTCTCGTACATTATCTATAGCATCTTGCTCGTGTTGCTTTTATTACGCTTGTAAAAATGATTATCTCTTAATAGCGTAGCTATAAAGGACTGTGAGCTTCCTGTCTTGACATTTTACAACGTAATAGAGGTATTATATACAAAGTTTACGGACTGTAGATTTCCATTAAACATCCAGCCTTCCACAAGCTTTGAGAATTGGTTGCGAAAGCTCGGGATTGCAACTATTGAAATGAGGATTACCTATCGACTCGAACACTCTAAAGCTTAGGGACGGACCAACTGAGAGAGAAAACCAACTAGAATATGAATTTAAAGGTGATGATGACGGGCCCGTTGGCGCAAGTCTTTTTTTGGTGTCCCGGATTCGATCCGCGGGTCGGGCAACAACTGTTGAGTTTTACTTGATTAAAATGCCCGGTAGCAGCTCGGAATCAGGATTTGCGCCTGTTGTATGCCACCGCCTATTACATGGTTCCTGAACAATGGTGAAAAATGGGTGTTATACTCACATCACCGGGAAATACAGACGATATCTTATTTTATTATCATCTTGTTTTTCTCTTTTCTTTTTCTATTACTATATTGTTGTTAAAAAAATTATGTTCGTGTTAAATTTTTTTTTTAGTAAAGTTAAATATAATGCAAAATTCACGTGTAGCAAGCTTAAAATATAAAAGCTCTATATACCTATAATGACGAATCACACTGAACTAAATATTGTACAATAAATTTTATTACATATGTTTAGTGATAAGTCGCTGGTGTATCTTAAATAAATAAATAAATCTTATTTTTTTCATCACTTGTCTTGCTTCAAACAAGTCTGTTCAATTAAGCTGTTCAAACCATTTCATAAAGCGAAACAAACGAATTAAGGAAACGAAATTTTACTCCAATAAAAAATCATGATATGAAACACTGAAGATAAATAGTTGAAGACTTGCTGAAACACATTCTTAGACGAGCCCAGCCCAGTGGCATTAGTATGTAACTTTGGTAATAGGTTTCGTTATCTCAGGATTGCAACGATTGCACGGGCTGGTAGCTAAATACAGCAAACACTCGTAGCTGCAGGCGTTTGTAAGCGGTTTAGCATCGATGGCTACCAACAGTGCGAGTGTAATCGGCTTAGCGCCATCAACTTCTCTCTCGTTTAACTAATAGGTTTTGACCGCCATTATATAGTGTAGTCCATAGCCATGGCTCGCGCCGATACAATGTGATCGAAAGAAAGTTAAGCAACGATGGGCGCGGTCAGTTTGTGGATGGGTGACCGCTAGTGGCAAAATTTCATGGCCGCTACCGTGCTTCGGAGGGCACGTAAAGCCGTCGGTCCCGGTTGTTTTCAATGCTGGAAACAGTCGTTAAGCCTGTCGAAGACCTTCGGGTGGCTTGAGAACATTCGACACTGGATTGGCCACTAACCCCTCCACCAATCCCCATTGGAGCAGCGTGGTGGAGTATGCTCTAGACCTCCCGCGGCAGTGTCTGCGGGGGAGACTCGTGCCCAGCAGTGGGACGTCTATGGGTCGCAGCGAAATATAGTACACTATATGAAGGATTCTGTTAAATGCAGTTAGCATTTAATAACTTGATCTGTCATTAGTGTTGGTAGTTAGTGATCTGGGTTGGAAAGGTCATCGATTGATCACGGCTCGAGAAACAGAGAACAGATCGCCCTCCAACTAGATGACCTGAAAAAGTCAACGGGTAACCGATAGATTCAGAAGGCACAGGATCGGGAGGAGTAGCACCGATTAAGTGAGGCCTATGTCCAGCATTGGAGTTTAAAAGGCTGATGGATGGATTTCTGGTTCTTTTTGTAGAAATGCCTTTTTTCAAGGCGTTTCAATAACTCCCATGGGCTCGTACATACCAGTATTATAAGTACAACAATTCATTCACAGCAACAGAATAATTCTTCTTAAGAATGAACTATTTAACCAGTTAAATATATTCCGATGCTATCCCACTGATCACTCAGACATCGGAGTCAAAAATGGCAGACATGAAAACAATTCAGTCTTCTTGTGACATGAATTCAGTGAGATGAGACCTCTGTAACACTCTTGATAATGCTGTTCTGAGAATGAATGTAGATTCAAACTATAGCGCAAAATTAAATTATTCAACGCGAAGTAAAATTACAGCGCAGTGATATCTGATCTCGACACCAAAGATCATACATTAGACCAGACCGGTACAACTGTTGATCAAGGCTCACCAATAAATTAGTATGAATCATACGTAATACCCAGACAAAGAGCCAGCGAGTCACGCGACAGCGGACACAACAAAGGGGACCAGGAGGTCCTTAACGAAAATGAAAGCTAACCGAGCCTAGTTTAAGGGTACCCATGCCGCTATGACAAACTCGGCTGGAATTCTTTCTGTTTCAAACGTGGACAACGGTGAGTATGTGTGTGAGTGAAATGCGTATTATTTACACTTTAATTGGAAACCCCCCCATAAAATACACCTATGAAATAAACCCTCAGGGAAGAAGGTTTTTTACTAAAAAAAACTAGATAGTATGGGTGTAAAAAGAAAATATTTTGAAACAAATCAACAATCTTTATTAATTAATCATACCGCATTTTTTTTTACCTTAAATTTTCAACTCATACGCCACGTATGGGTTTTCAAACCTTATAACATGGAAATCAATATCTTATCCACGGTTCCCTCAAATATAATTACAACAAAATTTTATAATTCCACTCTGTATTTTACATGTTTTAGCATTCATCCGGGCATTTTTCTAAAAGGTATAGAAATGTGTCCGGCACGCACTTAAGAGCAACTGTTCCCTCTGATATAAGTAACTAGCTGACCCAGCAAACGTTGTTTTGCCATATAGATAATTTTTAGTGAATATTTTGGGAGAACTTAATGTGTGTGGATTACTACTACCACTAACACTACTACTACCACTACCCCTACCACTACCACTACCCCTATTACTACCACTACGCCTACCACTACCATTACCACTACCACTACCATTACCATTACTTATAATCGAAAGCGTTCAATAAAAGTAAGAAATTATTAAAAATTAATATTATTACGTTGATACAACTCTTAACAAATGCATTAATTTCGACCAAATTTGATTACCATAAAAACGGTTCTAGTGAGTTAATCTTAAAAGATAGACATATACTGTCGTGGACATTTTTTTAGATCATTTCAAGAGGAATAATTCTTTCATACATATATTTTTGGTATCTTAAACCGTTTTCGCAGCGCACGCAACGGAAGCCCTCAAGGATGAATAATTTTCCCCGTTTTTTTCACATTTTCCATTATTTCTTCGCTCCTAATAGTTGCAGCGTGATGTTATATAGCCTAAAGCCTTCCTCGATAAATGGTCAACACAAAAATAATTTTTCAATTCGAACCAGTAGTTCCTGAGATTAGCGCGTTCAAACAAACAAACAAACAAACAAACTCTTCTTTATAATATTATAGTATAGATTACAACAAAATTTTATAATTTCACTCTGTATTTTACATGTTTTAGCATTCTTCCGGGCATTTTTAGAAGGTATAGAAATGTGTCCGGCACGCGCAGTATGCGCTTGCGCAGCCTTAAGAGCATCAGGCAGGGTCAGCTTGGCCCTTTCACTCCTCACCTCTGCACTAACTGGCCACGCGGTGATCCGCGCCGCTGTTATCAACTGATTCGTGACTCTATTGAGAATAACGAGAGCGACACTGGTCTTACACTAAACTGTCCCGTTTTATATCGAACTAGCGGACGCTGCTGCTTCGCTCGCGTAGAATTAGACATAACAATAGATTCGTTTACACACCTAGTAATATAGCCTATGTCACTCACGCTCGCGCATTCGCTCGCGTGGAATTAGACATAACAATAGTTTCGTTTACTATGTGTAAATCAAGATCATCACAACCCTTTCTTTGTCCCCCTGTTGGGCACGGGTCTTCTCTCAGAATGAGAGGGATTAGGCCTTAGTCCACCACGCTGGCCAAGTGTGGATTGGCAGACTTCACATGACTTCGAGAACATTATGAAGAACTCTCAGGCATGCAGGTTTTCTCAGATATGGCCTTCACCGTTATAGAAAGTGACATTTATTTTCTTAAATCGCACATAACTTTTTGGTGCGTGCCTCTGGGGTTTGAACCCGAACCGCTCGAGTGAAAGGCGAGTTCGATAGCCACTGAGCTGTCACCGCTTGCACCGCTCGCATCTATAAATAGAAGTAATATGAAACAGACACTTTATCTTTTTTGTTAAAAGACTATTAAAGCGAAAGCCTATTATTTTAAACCAGCATTCCATACGTACATATAATGTACATTAATGTTCCAAACTCATAAGTATGTGTGTATAATATATAACACATTTTACAAAAACGCGCCATAAGGAGTATCTACGGCCTACAAAAGCGTGAGTCCCTGCGAGAACTGTTTAAGTCTATAAATATTTTAACTGTCCCATGCCAATATATTTATGAAAATATTATGTATGTACGGAAAAATGTTAATTTCTTTGACAAAAAAAGCAGTGTACATAACTTTAGTACAAGAAATAAGGATAAATTTATTGTACATAGCTCTAGACTAAGTAAAGTATCAAAATCTTTTATGGGGAACTGTGTTCGCTTCTACAATAAAATACCCGGAAATATTACTTGTCTCTCAGATAATAAATTTAAATCTTACATTAAACAAAACCTCCTTAATAAAGCTTTCTATAAAATAAATGACTACTTGAACGATAGAAATGCTTGGTGCGATGTATCTCCAGCTCCACTTGTTCAATAATAATGTAATAATATTGTAATTAATTTTGAAAAGAGTAACTACCGAGTTTCTTGCCGTGTTCTTCTCGGTAGCATCAACTTTGTGAACCGGCGGTAGATAAAAAATGTTATGACGTTCATTAAGCGTATAAAATACCATATAATGAAAAAATAAATGAATCTGAATCTGAATCACTTCATAATATTAATATAATTTTAATTATTAAACCTTTATTGCATTATCTACATTATGCGGACCTAATGCCGAAAGGCATTTTGTACCAGTCAACTCTTGGTGACATAGAAGAAAAAAAGAAAAATAATATCTAACAAAAAATCTTGAAATGCTGAGTTTTTTCGATGTTACGTATCGTAATGATGACATATTATTATGTCGATGTCGCTACTTATTGCATTGTGTGGGTTTAAAAAACCGCTTTCGATAACTTGAGGCCATTTTTAAAATGTATGTGTACTTTTACTAAGCTTTCAACATGTTAAAAGTAATTTGTATAGATTGAGATGACAGATATTATTATGTTTTCATCTACACTTATGCTTAATTTATGAATGCCGTTAGAAACCACGCCTAATCAATGCACGCCCTACACTGGTCTCCAATTATAAAGGTGGCCATTCGCTGCGTCCCATAGACATCCCACTGCTGGGCACGGGTCATGTAAGTGGAAAAATAATGAAATCTGAATGATATAACAGTTCTTTTAGCGGCGATACAAAAAGCTGTTCTTGAGTAGATCTATGTTATTAAAAGCTTTTATTTAACTTCACTCGTAGGTATGTACATGTATCTGTCCTGGAATCTTGCAATCAATATTTCACCCACGTCCACTGAAGCTATCGAGCTGAAATTTGGCACACATATTTGGTTCCGATGACATTGCACGAAAATAAAATAAAAAGTTGTAAAAGTTTTTTTTTTTTTTTTAAATTTTACCGTACCTACCTATAATTTTTTTTAAATTACATTTTTCAATGAAATATTAATTAATAATAAATATTTGGTTTAGTAAAGTTCCTAACTTTATGCAACAATTATAGTAAGTTAATCTAATTTAAATGTTCATAGAATTTGCTTCTTTTCGTTCAAGTCGTTGTGAATGTGCCGCTTGCATCAGAATTTATAATTACACGTTATTAATTGGCTCATTCGGAACCCAGCGATACGCTATCTCAGCATCTTCTTGCCCAATGATGGGCGGGATAGTTGCAAATAAATTGTCTCTCGTCTATGTATAACAAGTGGTGCGAATCCCTACCAGAGTAACGTTAGCAGAATAAAATAAACAATATAAAATAGTGTATGTAATATTATAATACAAATAAATCAAATAAAATAGTAAATAGTAAATTTTTTCCTATTCTAAACTAGATATTTAATGTTTCAGCTACATACTTTTATCTATACTAATATTATAAAGAGGAAAGATTTGTTTGTAATGTTTTCAGACAAAAACTACTGGACCGATTTCAAAAATTGTTTCACCATTAGAAAGCTGCATCTTCACTGTCACTTCTGACATATGCTACTAAGGTGTAAACGAAACTACAGTACTCCCAAATTAATAATGCACATGCAAATCTTCGCTAATTGTCGTATTCCCGGAAACACCCGAATCATTGAATCGGAGAAAGCCCTAAACAATGCACTTGCATTTTGCACCTTGTTCGAAAGAAACAGGAGTCAATGTGATATGTCAAATCATGTGAAACAATTGAAAACAATTCGGGCGGTCGGCGGCTGTCGCCGGTCAGTCAAAGGTCCGTCAGTCGTCTTTATATATTGGTGGTGACTGCACGTGTTCTCTCTGTGTGGAATTATATACAGCTGATATTACACACCCTTCTTGGTTTTGTTTTCAAAGGTGATGAATGCATTATGCATGAAGAAAATGCACTTAACCACTCTATATACATAACGTCTTCCGACGCTCGGGGAATACGACCGTTGCCGAACAGTGACGAAGATTTCTATGCGCATTATTAATTTGGGAGTACTGTATTGTTATGTCTAATTAGACGCGAGCGAAGCTGCGGGCGTCCACTAGTAACTCGTACATATAAAATCGTGTTGTGAGATTGAACCTTACCAACCAATAACCTACTTCCGTTATCATTGAAACAATGAAGAATGTCGATCGGGGACGAATCCTGCACAATGTCATACCTACTGCAACATGTTTTCGCAATTCGATTATATCATTTCCTTTAGTTAGTAAAGATAAAATCGGCAACAATAATAAATTTATTAATATTTGGCAACTCGACGATTACTTGCAGCTTGCAACTGTGTTTTGTTTCGCTTACGTCATTTGAGCTTAATCCGAAATGTAAGGGCGGCTTCACACGAGCTTTTCGCGCGCGCGACCCACCGTGGGAACCGCCCTTACATTTCGGGTGGCATCTCTAAAAGCGCAGAATATTTTGTAGCGGTGCGTCTGGCCCGTAGTCGGCCGTCCGTGATAATCTTCAGAATCTGGCACCGTGGTAGGCCGCTATAAGGACATATCGAAGAGATATATTTTGGCTCCCTTGGCTATTCCTCAGTGGAAAACATTCTATGTCTTGTTTTATATAATTAGCGCATAAATAAATGACGCTAGAAGTTATGTTAGAACAATATAAATATCAAATGTTCCATTATAGGTTTATCAGTGTACCTCTTCGACCTATTAGTGGACGCCCGCAGCTTCGCTCGCATGGAAATAGACATAACAATAGTTTCGTTTACACCTAGTAATATTATATAGCCTATGTGCCTATGTCACTCAGTGAAGATGCAGCTTTCTAATGGTGAAAGAATTTTTGAAATCGGTCCAGTAGTTTTTGTGTGAATGCATTACAAACAAAATTAAATGTTTCCTCTTTATAATATTGTATTAGTATAGATTCTGTCGCGGCGGTCTTCCGGAGCGTTGCACAAGGCCACAAATGCGCCGTTTTCTCTAGAAAGCCCTATCCGATATGTGTAACACTAGATTCCGATGAGAAACGGTCTCACTATCCCATTTTACATGTCGTCTTTAGAAAATGCTTCCGTTGCAAACAAACGATTCAACTTTATTAATTTATTTTGATTATCATAATTTTTTATCATAAATTTATTTTGATTATCATACATGATATAAACATTTAAATGAATGAGCTTACGATACAAGAGAATAAGGGGATATGAACAGAAATATAAGGGGTGACAGCCCAGTGGCTGTCGAACTCGCCTCTCACTCGAACGGTCCGGGTTCAAACCCCAGCGGCACGCACCAATGACTTTTAAGTTATGTGCGATTTAAGAAATTAAATGTCACTTGCTGTAACAGTGAAGGAAATATCGTGAGGAAACCTGCAAGCCTGAGAGTTCTTCATAATGTCCTCGAAGGCATGTGAAGTCTACCAATCCGCACTTAGCCAGCGTGGTAGACCTAACCCTTCCCATTCCGAGAGGAGATCCGTGCCCAACAGTGGGACAAAGAAAGGTTTATGGCGGTACAAAAATATAGGAAGGTGTGATGTAACAGTTATATAGGGTGGTTTCAGTGGTTTAGCAGTTAACTTATATTATGAGAGTTTTTATGATATTTATATGGACGGAATTCCATAATTAATTTCACTGGGGTTTAAGTGTATGAAAATTTCACATAACCCTGTATCACGCACACGATATCCGGGTACCCGTAACTGGTTTAACCCAAAAACGCTACCACATACATGTAGTACCAGCCTACATTCTGACTACGGCAGTGGACAAAAGCATCATAAAAAACTACCAAGTATTGACCGCAAATCCGCAGTTTAACAATAATCGTAATTAAGATGAAGGTGAATAAGGTCAAGTATTTTAAATGTTAGCTGATATTGATTGTAATGTTAATGAATTGAACTTTATCCTCACAATTCTTAAGAGTTTCTCTCCTATTTCCTCGGGCTGTGAGCAAGTGAGGCTGCGGGTAGAGCTACACAATTAAGTTAGCATGTCCGTCCGTCCGTATAATGAGCCTCTCGCCAGTCCTGTCACCGTCGTCACAGAAGGCCCGCGGTAACACGCTGCCGGAAATCACTATTAAATTGTTTCGTACGAACGAATATTGCCTGGGAAAAATCAATACCTGCAACTCACTTAAGGAGAGAGGTATATACTATATTAAATATCTAACACATAAAACGGATACGAAGTTGCGTAAGATCTTGGTAAGAATAAGCAACAGACAAACGTTTTATTAACGTTTAAGTAGATTTATAAATAGGTAATCCGGTTAGAAGCATGATAGATTATCTGCGCATATACCAACATGCTGAAGATTTAAAGCAACGACAAATGTTGTCAGTTTATGGGTTTTTTGTTTTGTCACGCTTGTGGCAGTTATTTTTCTGGCTCCAAAGCCATACTTGTTTTGCTCTGGCTTATTTTTGACACACCTCCAATCCTCCAATCATTCAATCAATTAATACTTACACAAAATGAAATTCTGATATACTACTTATTATGTAAAAATATGTAATCCTAAAATGTAATTCTTTGCGAAATTGGATTTTGAAAGTAATTAGTTTCTTCCTGTAGGTATAAACTCTTACGTTCATTTGACACACTTACTTACATGACTCCGGTGATGAAAGATCAACACTAATAATGAGTAGGTGGTGGTTAAAATCTATATATCTATATATATAAAAGGAGAAGGTGACTGACTGACTGACTGACTGACTGACTGACTGACTGACTGACTGACTGACTGACTGACTGACTGACTGACTGACATATCAACGCAGGGCCTAAACTATAAGGGCTAGAAACTTGAAATTTTGCACAGGGGTTCCTTTTATAACGTAGGGGAGCACTAAGAAAGGATTTTTGAAAATTCACCCCCTAAGGAGGGTAAAACGGGGGTGCAAAGTTAGTATGAAACTTTGCCGTTTTTGATGTTATTCGAATGAAATTCAGTACCTATATATGAAGGTTTTTTATTGAGTTTCGAAAATCATCTCTTAAGGGTGGGGTAAAAGGGGGGTGCGGGGTAGTAGGTATAAGTTTTTCGTATATACCTACATTATTTCAATGAAATTTTGTATTTAGGTTATGTTACGTCTAATTCCACGCGAGCGAAGCTGCGGGCGTCCACTAGTATAAAATAAAAGGAGAAGCTGACTGACTGACTGACATATCAACGCAGGGCCTAAACTATAAGGGTTAGAAACTTGAAATTTTGCACAGGGGTTCCTTTTATAACGCAGGGGAGCACTAAGAAAGGATTTCTGAAAATTCACCCCCTAGGGGGGTAAAACGGGGGTGCAAAGTTAGTATGAAACTTTGCCGTTTTTGAAGTCAAGTGGGCAACCCGAAAGCGGGCAGACGTCGTTATTGGGTCTAATTCTACGCGAGCGAAGCTGCGGGCTGGCAGCAAGCTGGCAGTAAAAGGCAGTTGCGGTTACATTTTCAAAATGATCAAATAATTCTCACACACGTAACAATTTGGCAGATATTAAATTTCCTCTCTACACAATCCACAGAGCCCATTCCAACTACTCGACCGAACAAGTCGACATTAATACATGATAAAACGTTCCTATCTAATGGCATTTGTTTCTGTAACAATATATTGCCGTTGTACCGATATGTTAACTGATAAATCAATAGGTCAGATATATAACCTAGCACAGCCTTGCTTCCTATTACAACGGTACACTGGGATTTTTAAGAACGGATTTCCTTCGGCACAAAACGGAAAGAAGAATAGATTTTTTAATTAAATATTTACATAAGATCAAATAAGGCTGGTCTTGCATAACGAACTCAACTCATGTACTTTTGCTAATTGTAATTACCTTTCTATATCTGACTGCTTGCGAAATGGTTATTGTTGCGTCATTTTCCCATGTTTTCTCAGCAATGTTTTAAAGATCTGCGATAAGCAATAACAAAGTTTATGAGAAGATATTCACCGTTTCGAATAGTTAGCTCCATTTCAATTCTAAATTCAATAACAGCATCGTTAAAAAACACTAAAATACACGTTTTTGTACATAGCCAAACTGAAATGTAGATTTTTGCGTTGTCATCGGTCCTTCACAATGGAGAGTATCGTTTCTTTGCTCACCAGTTGGCGCCACTGTTGACTAAGGTCCAGAGTTATAGCTGTCAAAGGCGACTATATGAGATCGGCGCCAAAAGAAAGTTTTAAATCTTAAATCTCAATAGGTTTATTAATTATTAATAACTATCTATCATATCGAATAGCTATGCCGCAAAGTTGTGCAGTTCCGTTTTGTTCGGAAAAAAAAGGAGGACACATGTTTCCAAAAGATAAAACTGTTTTAAAACAGTGGCGATTAGCAGGAATAACTATACTCCGACAAAACATTCTCGTGTTTGTAAAAAACAATTTAACCCCGAGGATTATGTGTTACCCAAAGAATTAAATACAGAAAATCCTAAGTAATTATCTTTCTTATTCATCCTGATTTGAATAACTTTTACGTTACATTCATCTCTTGTATGACATCTTGTATCTCTTCTGTTCACAAATATTCAGCTAGGAGAATATCTATATATATAAAAGGAGAAGGTGACTGACTGACTGACTGACTGACTGACTGACTGACTGACTGACATATCAACGCAGGGCCTAAATTATAAGGGCTAGAAACTTGAAATTTTGCACAGGGGTTCCTTTTATAATGTAGGGGAGCACTAAGAAAGGATTTCTGAAAATTCACCCCCAAAGGGGGTAAAACGGGGGTGCAAAGTTAGTATGAAACTTTGCCGTTTTTGAAGTCTTTAGACGGGTAGACGTCGTTAATGGTAAAGCCAAAAGTCAATTAATCAATTTTCAATCTTAACCCCTCCACCAATCCGCATTGGAGCAGCGTGGTGGAGTATGCTCTAGACCTCCCGCAGAAGTGTCTGTGGGGGAGACCCGTGCCCAGCAGTGGGACGTCTATGGGTCGCAGCGAATAGTGGTAAAATGAGCTTTGAGTCATAATTTTTGCTGTATTTGCATCATTTTGCTGTGTTTCGCAGAACGGTCGAAAGATACGTTCAGTTTTGCAGGTAAACAATATAGTGACAATCTGTAATGTTTACTGTATTTTAAACTGACGATTAAATGATTTTTTAGAGTTCCGTACGCAAAGGGTGAAACGGGACCCTATTACTAAGACTTCGCTCTCCGTCTGTCCGTCTGTCACCAGGCTGTATCTCATGAACCGTGATAGTTAGACAGTTGAAATTTTCACAGATGATGTATTTCTGTTACCGCTATAACAACAAATACTAAAAAACAGAAAAAAATTAAGGGACAGGACAGGGACATACCAATACAACAGATATGATTTTTTTGAAATATTTTTTTGAAAATAACGCGAACCGGTGACAGTCAAGTGGCTATCGAACTCGCCTCTCACTCGAGCGGTCCGGGTTCAAACCCAAGCGGCTCGTACAAATGACTTTTCTAAGTTATGTGTGATTTAAGAAATTAAATAGCATTTGCTATAACGGTGGGACACGTGAGGAAACCTGCATGCCTGAGAGTTCATCATAATGTTCTCGTAGGCATGTGAAGTCTGCCAATCCGCACTTGGCCAGCATTCTGAGAGGAGACCCATGCCCAGTGGGACAAAGAAAGGGTTGATGATGAAAGACAAAATAACATACCCAGTGGAAGAAAAACACCACCTGTTATCATGGTGCTTAATTACGTCAAGGAGTTACCTATCCATTACGCTTTCAACGTAATCGGACACATCCATGACAGCATTCAATCTACGTGACACAACGTGACGTAAAGAGTGGCGCACATTAGGCAGGATCGAGTGACGGGTCCGCCGGTAGCTAATTAGTATTGGTTGTCATTTCATTTGGTTCTACGCTATTGATTTTAGCACCTTCTAATTTAGATGTTGTTTCGCAAATGTTCACCCACCCGAATAGACTTCCTCGCGGGTTGCGGCTTATTAAGGCTGTTAAAAAAAGGTTTTGAGTGTTGTAATAGTGGTAGTGTAGCGTCCATAGCCCAATGGCTTGCTTCGATTCAATGTGATCGAAAGAGTTAAGCAACGACGGGCGCGGTCGGTTTGTGGATAGGTGACCGCTAGTGGCAAAATTTCATGGACGCTACCGTGCTTCGGAGGGCACGTAAAGCCGTCGGTCCCGGTTGTTTTCAATGCTGGAAACAGTCGTTAAGCCTTGTCGAAGACCTTCGGGTGGCTTGAGAAAATTCGACACTGGGTTGGCCACTAACCCCTCCACCAATCCGCATTGGAGCAGCGTGGTGGAGTATGCTCTAGACCTCCCGCAGCAGTGTCTGTGGGGGAGACCCGTGCCCAGCAGTGGGACGTCTATGGGTCGCAGCGAATAGTGGTAAAATGAGCTTTGAGTCGTAATTTTTGCTGTATTTGCATTATTTTGCTGTGTTTCGCAGAACGGTCGAAAGATACGTTCAGTTTTGTAGGTAAACAATATAGTGACAATCTGTAATGTTTACTGTATTTTAAACTGACGAATAAATGATTTTTTAGAGTTCCCTACGCAAAGGGTGAAACGGGACCCTATTACTAAGACTTCGCTCTCCGTCTGTCCGTCTGTCACCAAGCTGTATCTCATGAACTGTGATAGTTAGACAGTTGAAATTATCACAGATAATGTATTTCTGTTACCGTTATAACAACAAATACTAAAAAACAGAAAAAATTAAGGGACAGGACAGGGACATACCCATACAACAGACATTATTTTTTTGCCGTTTTTATAGATATAGGTATAATGGTACGGAACCCTTCGTGCGTGAGTCCGACTCGCTCTTTCATTTTTTTCATAAAAATCGTTCATCTCTTTCAGGTGAAGACTGTTGTAAAGAGTTTATCGCACTTATGGGTAACTTGGCCTAGTTTAAACTTCCCTATTTTCTCCCCTCTTTCTATCTTGCTGAAAACTTATAAAAATCACTGTCTAATTCCACACGAGCGAAGCTGCGGGTGACAGTATAGGTTATTTGGTTACAATATTAAATATATTTAAATTATTAATACTGTAACCAAAAGTATATTGTGCTAATTCTGAGCAAATATATTTAGTTATTTTGAGTTTAATAAACAGTAATAACATCTTTGAGAATTGTCTTCAAAAACACATAAATAACCTATACTGTCACGGGCGTAAACTAAAAATATAAAATAAAAAATGTACTTATACGCATTGAGTTTTGCACATCTCTAGATAGGTGCTCTACATAAATCTCGCCCATTGCTCCTGAAAAGAACGTCCTGACTAGAAACTTGATCGTCGAAGTGTTGTAGAGTGGTAGCAGGTAACAGTCAAGTCTAGCTGTTCCGCCTCTGAAGAACCCAACACCTGCGAGGTAGCCGACAGAACGAGAAAGTAGCAATCCGATTCGCCGGATCCGATGTCGAGCGTCCGAAGCGTTCTGATTGACGGCGGAATGGCCGCGGCGTGCGAATAAGCTAAAGCTCTATTTTTGAATCGCTCGCCGCGCGTCGTATACTCTATTGCAAAGTCAAAGTCAAAGTTAAGGGATCCTCCAGGATCGCGTAGTGTAACTTCACAATGAACTGCTGTTACAAGATCACAGACGAAGATAGAATTAATTATTATTGAATGCGAATTAAATGATTTCTTTCTTAATTATTCTGTTACACTGAAATGCCACCACCTTATAGGAGGTGGAGTAGAAGTGAATACTGCAGTTATATACTTAGGTATAGTAGGTACTTAGGGAGCTAAGTAGCCAGTAGGTAGGTGATACCCCTTAAACATACCTACTGACCTGCTTTACTCAAGGATTCGTATTTAAAATCTCAAACGTGCGCGTTTGAGATTTTAAATACGAATCCTTTTCTATTTTACATATTCCGATTGCCCGGTGCCGTGGGAGCAACACACGCTATGTGGAGGACTCCGGGATCTCCAATCGCGCAGTGCCCTACATTTGGGCTCTGCTTGGGAGGTACTGCCCCATCCCTGATCTGCCCTTGTTACGACGGAATGCGGCCACACATACCGTCGTCCTGCTCGGGGCTACTGGGTGGGCGGTTTGAGCTCCCACTCTAGCCGCCCGTAACCCCGAAAGCCCCCTTTTAGTCGCCTCTTATGACAGGCAGGGGATACCGTAGCTCGTATTCTGGTCCCGAACTGTCCTCCAACGGTCTCCAAAATACTTAATTAATAACTACTTACTACGTAGGTCACTTAGGTACATATCCGTATTGTCGTAGGTACTAAATCACCATTGCATTTTCAATTCCTGATGTTACGAGTACATCTACTTCTAACTGTGTTGATTCCCACATAAATCACATCTGAGGGATTCGATAAGGCTGATAAGGCCGTACGTAAAGTTTATCATTATTATCCCATTTCCAGAACGTTTCCTATTTTCTCTTTAAATCTAACGATTGTATGTACGCAACGCGCTGCAAAGGTTAGACCTCATTATCGTGATGTCGATTGAGATATCAATTGACAGTTAAATCATACAACAATAAATAAATAAATATCTTGGACATTCTCACACACGGCCATCTGAACCAAAAGTAGGCGCGAGCCTGTAATATGAGTGTCAGAGACTGATATACATACATAGATATTTTTTAAATACTTACATACTTAAATAGATAATTAACATCCAGACAGAACAAATACAAGTGTTTGTCACACGAATATTTGTCCTGAGTGGGATTCGAACCCACGACCCCTGGCGCAACAGGCAGGGTCACTACCGATTTCGCCAACGGGCCCGTCGAGTAACCTACATACCCATCAATTGTATATCTCTTCAGAATTGTCAATAAAGTTGTTTATATAAATAAAATTCCCATGAAAAAACACCCAAAAAACTTACTGAAACGTTGCGAACGCCTGCCCTATATCAAGTTTTCTAATTCCCCAAGCAACGAAGGCAAGTTAAAAATAGGCAAACAAATAAACAGTAGATATTACTGGACTACCCAGCCGTTCCCACACTACGATCAATGTGAAAGGGCTCTTACCGGGCTCGGGTTACGAGAAACTACTGAACTGATGCTTCATTGCCACCACATGCACCAACCACAGCCTGGCAAAGCACCGTTTAATTGTTTAGACTACTGCGATATGTGCGTTAGCAACCCATAAATTTAGTTATACTGGCATATTTCACTAAGCCACTGCATTCAAATCAATTCCTGTTAAAGTACAATAGGAAATTTAAAACCTGGGATTGTTACTTACCGCAAACCATTTTCAATTAACCCTCCATTTGCTACTGAGTCGACGTACGAGTATGTACATAAATAACTTTATTTATTTTTGTAGCAGCAGGATTTGCTGCACACTTCAGTTCAAATTTTACTGTTTAAAATTTGAACTGACAACCTGTATAGTCTTTAATTTGATGGTCTCACTAAACTCTTACATAGATAGATTACAGGCAACAACATTTTGAACAACAAAACAACATTTTGAACATTCGAGCCGTCTACGATTTTCTTCACTTCATCGTCAAGTAACGTTTAATCCTAAGATAAATCCTAGGTAGGTCGCTTCCTTATCGCTTCTCCGTCCGCAGTATAATCCTCTTCACTCTTGGACCCCTGATTCCTGAACAAATTCTGCAACTAACTGATAAGTTAGTCTGCTTATTCATTCTCTTCTTCAAGCTCAGACAATTGAGACAATCTCAGGATTCGATCGAGCGTAAGAGTTTCTGTTTTAGTTCTCCAATATAATTTAAAGAAATCAACGAGGTGACAATGCATTTTTATTCCGAGCACCAATCATGACACGAATTGAATATTAACCTTGTTGACGAAGATTGGGAAAGCGTGGTAGGCATCTAGGCATAATAACATAAAATTCATTAAATACAACACATTTTCCTAACTTGGCGTTAAATGAAAGTCGATAGGTATTGCCAATTAGAATGAAATAATAACACGCAGATTGCAACTGAGCCATATACGGCCTCCTAGATTACAGTTCAACTCATAGAAACAACTGCAAAGTGATTTCAATCTTTTACACTTCATTATAAAGCTGATAAACGTTTGTGCTTTATTTTTATTTAAGTATTTAAACCAGTGAGGCTGCTATTTAGATGCACGTGTATTAAAGTACCAGAATATTACCTTTCCAAGCACCTACTTAGGTGAACCTATACAAGGTAACAATACAAGTACCTATAGGTACAAGGTAACCTATAAAAGGTAACAACTACCTTTTTTTTCTACCTACCGTTTAATGACCCTAATTTTATTTTACTTGAATTATGGTGGTTTCTACTAATGAAAGGAAATTCATTTATCCAACCAACCAAGCAAAAGGATCTATATTCATGCTAGAGACTCCAAATTTACCTCGCGACATTCAATTTTAACACTGTCTGATGGTTAAGAATTAGTTGCAAGCTCGTTTTCTATATTATATCCGCAACAAAAAGTATAGAAACTATTTGAAATCATTGTGAAGAATTGACATTTGATATGGCAAAGTAAAATCGCAGCGGGCGGTTGAACAGAAGCGCCTACTCTCTACGAGCTCGGGTGTCAGCGCAGCGACTACTGTAATGCTAAACCGTCACATAACATAACAATTTTATTTTTATAAGTACCTATACAGTTACGAAATCCATCCATCGATCAGTCTAGAAGGTTACTGCTAGACATAGGCAATAATAAGCATTTACTTCTTGAACAGGAACTTATTAAAAGCAAATAATACCGTAACACTGCATTTGATACTACATGCTCTCCTATACTATATTGAAGTATATTGCAAACTAAAGTAGTAAGTTTAGCTGTAGAGCAAAGGCTTTACAGTACCACATAAAATAGAGACGGTTTAAAGCGATTATTTATTATCTATCTGTCGAATAAAATATCCAAAACAACCAAAGAGGGTTCTAAGTTCTAACTAATGTACGTCCCTCAGTAGAATATACAATTTCTTTGTTTCTAACCATAAATTGCTTTTCTTACCGAAGTTCTAACCAACCAATTATTTTAAGAGTATATAAATGAAAAAGAAGCAGATATTATGTTATTAATAAATATGTACGTCAGGATATATTAATTCCATGGTAATCATGTTAATAATCATTATATTCATTTGTCATGCCACCCGACACGGCAATACTTCTTTCTATTTTAATTGCTCTAAGGAGTTTATCAGGCGCTAAAATTCTACAATTTTAAATAGAAACTTGAATACCTACGGACTATACATTTTTAATATAAACAAATTTTTTTATTACTTACTTATTTACTTGATTATTTATTTCTGTTTATATTAATTTTATAATAGAAATAGAACCATTACTCATTCACTCACGCATGGCTGTATGTCAAGAATATCTTGGTCAATGGGATAGAATACAAACAACAAACAAAGTGTCAATGAAAAATGTGAAAAGCGTGTAGTTTCTCTAAATTTTAATTATTAACATTGATAAATATCAAATTTGACTGTATATTCAAATCATGTGAAATCTGTGTCTGTGTAAAACAAGCGTGTATTATTATATTAACTGTATCGATCGAGGTCTAGAGAATAACCACAATGGCAAGGTCGCCTGCGGAAGACCCGCGATTTAGTGACATACAAAGCAACACATGGAAATATCCTTCGGATCCCGCTGAAAACTGTTCACCTGGTGGCATGGGTGAAAGAAACCAACAGCAAATCCAACCCAACTCCGGTATCGTGACAGATAACAACATATACGGCAGTACTAACTTCGGAAACGATGTTTATACGAACAAGTTGCCTTACAACATGCAGACGGGCGATTGTGCGCCGAATAGCGATGATAAGATTCAGTACAATGGAATGACCAACATGCCCCGCGTCAACCGCCAAAGTTATGGCAACGCGGTGCTAAATTTAGGTAACGGCCAAGTTGTGCGAGTGTTTTACGATGAAAACAATCAACAACTTATATTCCCCATGTCTGGGCAGTACGAGTTATTTAGCCACAACCAGGGATTGTGCGATGTCCCTCTGCAGACATCACCGCCATCACATTTATTCACTCTTAACCAAGAATTCACTATGAACAATAATAACAATGTTCACATGCAACCCCAGCCCATGGTCCCACCTATGGTGCAGAACTCGACTTTCGGCCAAGACAATGGCAACATTCAGTCCACTAATATACCAACATCAAACTTCTTGAAGGAGGTTTTGGGTAATTGGGAACCTAATTCATCAGGCACATACTCACCATTCGGACAGAATTATCCTCTAAACCACCCTGATGCACCAACAAACATACTATCAAACAATCCAGTACTAGAACCAACCATTGCTCAAACAAAATCTGATGCATCTCCGAAGAGAAATGATAACAGCCCCCTGGCTGATACTAGCAACAAGAAGCGTATTGTGGCCGAGGTAAAGCCTATGCGTCCATCGTACTCGGATGTGTTGGCTAAAAATACAAGGAATAACATCCTACCAGAGCCAGCACGCAAGCCAAAGCCTCAAGCTAATGTTGAGTCTAAGGCTTCCAAACTTAATGTCAAACCTGAAAAAACCACGGAGAAAGTGAAGCATCTTGGTGATGACATTAAACACAAAGGTGAGAAGAAGCCACAGTCTAGCACAAACATGTCATCGGGCAGTGAGTCAGGGGACATCAATACAGATGACCACAGTAAACAACAGAAGTTGAGTAAGAAGAGTAAGAATAAGCGAAACAATATGTCCCGCAAGTGGTCGTCCCTGGATGATATCACAAATGAAGAGAATGATACTTATAATCAAGATAATAGTCAGTTTGTTTTTATAGAAAATCAGGCTGAGAAGCCGATAAAAAAAGATAAAAAGGAGGGTAAAACCAAAAGCATAGATAAAAATACATCTGTGGACATTGAGTTTGACATAGAGGAGGAAGATCAATCACAGTTTGAGTATCAGGAAGGCCAGGCGGAAGTTATCAAGGCTCGGAAGAAGAAAGACACTCGTAGCTACCATAAACCAGCAAAACCAGTCCAGGACAAGAAGAAGTCTTGTCAGAGTAAAGTAAGACGGAATAAGCCGGGATACTTAGGGCTCGCACAAACCTATCTGGAGAGATGGGGGGGAGCCTCATGGAAGGCAATCGTCTGGTTTATTTATCTCTTGTCTGATATCTGCGGGATGAGCATGCATCTTTCTTTTGACCTGTAAGTAATAGTCTAAAATTAAATTGACACTATCAACATGATACAAAGGTACTTTTTTCTTGAGTCTACATGGAAAGATATGCCAAGGACTAAAGCCACAAACAAACAATTGTGGCTTTGAGTTTGTCATGGAGTTTTGTATAAAAAACTAACTATCAATAGCTAATCTTATGTTTTACTATACATAACATTTGGTGTATGTGAGTTGTATGAGTAAATGCATTGTAGGGAATGATTTTTCTTTTTATCAAATAAGACAACTCAAGAAAAATGAGTATAATGTAGAATATTTTCTGACTTATGGTTAGTGTTCATTCACAGTAAAATAAAAGATTTGAATTTGAAAGATTGCACAATTATTCCAATCAGTTTCAAGTAATTGGAGAATGTTTTGGTTAGGGCTGTATAATCAGCATTTTTACCAATATGGGTAGAATCTAGGCTCAGAATTCCACTTGTTAAATCTATTAGGGTTTAGTCTTGATTGATCTTCTTTGTGGACTTACAACCATTACTTTATGTCATTGTTTTGTGTTCAAAGCTATTACACAACTCCTGTTTATGACAAAAATGTTGAAACACATTTGAATGCAGGCATATTGCCAAGAACTGGCTGCCACCCAAAAACAATATTTATGTTGTAATATTTATGGTTATTTCTTGTTGATGAATCTTGATTGATTTATTGAAAATATTATATCAAACAAGTCATATATTGGATCCAAATTAGACATTCTTAGTTTAGTATTAAGTAGTGTTGGTATTTGCATTGAAGCATTCATAGCTCAATAGTTGAGCAATGATGGGTGTGGTTGGTTCGTGGGTGACCTTTAATGGGTGACACTGGCCACTGGTAAATTTGGTCACTAACCCTTCCATCAATCCGCATTGTGGAAGGTTTGGTGGCCGCAGTGTGGTGGAGTGTGCTCTAGACCTCCCGCAGCTTTGATGAGATGAGATAACAAGTATGCTGTCAGCTAAGTAAGCTGGTACTTATTTAACAAAGTACACGAAAAACTTTACAAGCCTTGACTGTTGAGAATAAAAAAGTGGAATATTTATTATTATTATTTTCTTACTTGAAAAAATTCAATCCAAGTGATTATGCTCAATCAATAAAAGACAAATCTTGGTCTTATTATCCATATCTTTGTGTGATATGCATGTTTTGGTTGTATTTTGCTTGGTGAGCAATAAAATATGTGTGCTCTGGTCGAGTTCCTTATTGTTTTTGCACTTAAGTACAACTCAATTTCACTAAGCATACTTACTTAATCCCACTACATTTATATCTGACTTCCAAAAAAGGCATAGGTTCTCAATTCAAGTTTTTTTTTTCAGGTGTACATCAATGTTCACTCAAACATATGTCAGCTCTCAGGCTGTGTGGC
Source organism: Carterocephalus palaemon (assembly GCA_944567765.1). NCBI lineage: Eukaryota > Metazoa > Arthropoda > Insecta > Lepidoptera > Hesperiidae > Carterocephalus > Carterocephalus palaemon. The sequence continues at coordinate 1,263,943 of OX155643.1, read as the reverse complement.
GCAGCAGCAAGGATTGGCTCTCCAAGCTCAGTGATAACAAGTACCTGATGTATATTGACAGGAAGCTGGGACACACTCGCTTTGGGATATGGAGAAAATTTAAATGGTTCAAGAAAGGTAAATAATATTTTGTGATAATGATGATGAATCACAGTAAGAGGTCTAGGTTCAAATCCGACTGGTGTGCAGTTGGCTTTTTCAGGTTATATGTTTAAGTTATATGTTTAAGTAACTAAATTGACTGTAACTGACTGGAACCGTGTTCTATGACCAAAGCTCATCATTGGGCTATTGAATAGTATTGAAATAATTGCGATGATGATAGATAAGTCCATAGTGAGAAGTGAATAGCTTACATTAAAATGAATTATAATTGTATATGTAGTTTAATTCAACATTTTTCAATTTCCAGAAGTAGAAACAGATGGAGGGCAAGATTCAACAAAGCTGAATACAAATATACCTTTGCCTGCCACTGGGGAGGAGGCTATGAAGAGGCTTCTCGCTTGCAAGGGAAAAGATCCTTACAGGTATGGCACTATCATTATAATAGCCCCCTATTTTTATTTTATACCCTTAAGGGTAACATTTTCACAAACTATGACTGCCATATTTATTTATATCTGATCAACAGCCCAAAATAAAAAAATTATGCTTCTAGTTCTGAAAATACAACCTTCTAGTTCTGAAATGTACTTTCATACAACCTTTCATCCCCCTTTTCAACCCTTTACAACACTTTACTAATTAAAAAGTAGCCTATGTCCTTTCTCAGGCTCTAGATGAAAAGCATATTAAAATAGAAAAAAAATCAAAAATTCCGAGTATGAGTTACTTTATTAGTATTAGTAGTTTAAGGTTCTAAAGGCACTACAATATGTCCATTGCATAACTCTGGAACACGCCTCTTTTCATTATATTTAGTTGAAATGAAACCAGATAATTAAGTTAAAGTTTAATTAATTAAATTTCTTTATTATTTTTATAACAACAATTTAAACAAACATTAACATAAATATTTGCATATAGCATACACTATCTAAAAGTAATTTCACTATATTGACCCCACAATCAGCTATTTGTTGCTATATGTACTAGATATTGTATGATGCTAAAAATACATTCACAAGTACATTATCTTCTAAGAAATTATTGCAACTCTCTCTAGTGAGATCAAAAGTACTGTATAACATATTATTACAGATAAGCATGTTCAACAGCGAAAACCTTCAATGATAGACTACAAAAGACTAATACAATAACAAAATAACACTTCAATACACCTGTGCTAATAGTAATACTGATAATTTTGTGTCAACATTACGATGTATTGAAAGACAAGACGTACAGAAGCTATGTAAGGTCATCACGAAAATTAGTGGACTATACCACTAGGCCTTTATAAAGTTTTATAAGTTAAAAATATTCGTTAGCCATGTAGGAATATGGACATACATTTAAAAAAATATCAAATTAATTTATTTCACACAAACATTACACTTGGTAAAAAAAATAACAGTAATACTTGTACTATGATTCTGTGGTAATAGTTAGTTTTTTAGGAAATATGTAAAATAAATTTCACGAATGAAACGAAAATATCTAGTGTAAATATTTCACCATCCAGGCATCATCTTTGACTCAATAAAATACACATCTGTCCTATATTTCTCCGAAGGGTAACAGAAGTGTATAGTACATCATCTAGTGTGTACATACGCCTTTCACCAGTTTATGTTTGTTCCAATACTTTGCGAACCCCTGGACAATCAGCTTAGCAGTCGCGCTTACTACCAGATGGTCCATAGCGTAAAAATGTTCATAGCTGGGATTCATCCATTCGATGAAAACAAACGTCAAATCACTAGACATCATCACCATCATCACAACCCTTTGTCCCACTGTTGGGCACAGGTCTCCTTTCAGAATGGGAGGGATTAGGCCCACGCTGGCCAAGTGCGGATTGGCAGACTTCACATGCCTTCGAGAACATTATGAAGAACTCTCAGGCATACAGGTTTCCTCACGATGTGTCCATCACCGTTATAACAAGTGACATTTAATTTCTTAATAGGGGGACATACTGTCACTAAATTCTAATTCTTTTGATGAAGCGAGTGTTAAAATAATTCCATGTTACAGATTTTCTAGTGATTTGATATTACTACCTATAGACTAATTAGGCCAATTAGGCAATTAAATGATAGAGCTCGTATAACAAACTAACCGCTTCGTATTCCAGCATTCTCGGCGTCAGCACGACGTGCACAGACGAAGAGATCAAGCGGTACTACCGGCGGCAGGCCTTCCTCGTGCACCCCGACAAGAACCAGCAGCCCGGCGCCGAGGAGGCCTTCAAGATCCTGCAGCACGCCTTCGACCTCATAGGGGAGCCGGTAACAATCGCTGCATCTCTACCCACTGCCATCTCTCTCTCCCTCACTGTATCCCTCTCCCTCGTGCACCCCGACAAGAACCAGCAGCCCGGCGCCGAGGAGGCCTTCAAGATCCTGCAGCACGCCTTCGACGTCATCGGGGAGCCGGTAATAATCGCTGCAACTCTACCCGCTGCTGCCATCTCTCTCTCCCTCCCTGTATCCCTCTCCCACGTTCACCCCGACAAGAACTCGACCTCATCGGGGAGCCGGTAATAATCGCTGCAACTCTACCCGCTGCTGCCATCTCTCTCTCCCTCTCTGTATCCCTCTCCCACGTACACCCCGACAAGAATTCGACCTCATCGGGGAGCCGGTAATAATCGCTGCAACTCTACCCGCTGCTGCCATCTCTCTCTCCCTCCCTGTATCCCTCTCCCACGTTCACCCCGACAAGAACTCGACCTCATCGGGGAGCCGGTAATAATCGCTGCAACTCTACCCGCTGCTGCCATCTCTCTCTCCCTCTCTGTATCCCTCTCCCACGTACACCCCGACAAGAACTCGACCTCATCGGGGAGCCGGTAATAATCGCTGCAACTCTACCCGCTGCTGCCATCTCTCTCTCCCTCTCTGTATCCCTCTCCCACGTACACCCCGACAAGAACTCGACCTCATCGGGGAGCCGGTAATAATCGCTGCAACTCTACCCGCTGCTGCCATCTCTCTCTCCCTCTCTGTATCCTTCTTCCTCGTGCACCCCGGCTCATCGGAGAGCCGGTAACAATCGCTATAAGAAACTCTACCCGCTGATTTCATCTATCTCTCTGTATCTCTTATTGTCCATCCCTCTCCCTCTCAAGTTTACTGGCATTATATTTTATTTATTTATTATTACTTAAAATATTTATACAGGTAAATTTAAACATAAAAGGCGTCGCATAAACTCACATGAGTTTTTCTGTACACCCTGTGCCGTCGATAAAAGGTTTAATTTCAATCCTCGCTGAGACCCATAGACGTCCCACTGCTGGGCACGGGTCTCCCACACAGACACTGTTGCGGGAGGTCTAGAGCATACTCCGCCACGCTGCTCCAATGCGGATTGGTGGAGGGGTTAGTGGCCAACCCAGTGTCGAATGTTCTTAAGCCACCCGAAGGTCTTCGACAAGGCTTAACGACTGTTTGCACCATTGAAAACAACCGGGACCGACGGCTTTACGTGCCCTCCGAAGCACGGTAGCTTCCATGAAATTTTGACACTCCACCGGTCGGTCACCCATCCACAAACCGACCGTGCCCGTCGTTGCACTCTTTCGATCACATTGAATCGACTCGAGCCATTGGGCTATGGACGCTACAATAATTTTAACCCTACTTAAATATAAATTCCAGATAATAATCTACCAGCTGGTGACAGCCCAGCGGCTATCGAACTCGCCTCTCACTCGAGCGGTCCGGGTTCAAACCCCAGTGGCACGCACCAATGACTTTCCTAAGTTATGTGCGTTTTAAGAAATTAAATGTCACCTGCTATAACGGTGAAGGACACATCGTGAGGAAACCTGCATGCCTGAGAGTTCATCATAACGTTCTCGAAGGTATGTGAAGTCTGCCAATCCGCACTCGGCCAGCGTGGTGGACTAAGGCCTAATCCCTCCCATTCTGAGAGGAGACCCGTGCCCAACAGTGGGACGTGTATGGGTCGCAGCGAATCTACCAACTAATGCTAAATTATGGTTGTATGGTTTGAATATACAACTATAAATAAGACTATTGTAAACAAGACTGTGAGAGCAAATGAATAAAAATCTTTATCTTTATCTTTAACTAGTGGACGCCCGCAGCTTCGCTCGCGTAGAATTAGATCCATTAACGACGTCTACCCGTCTAACGACTTCAAAAACGGCACCTACCGTACTAACTTTGCACCCCCGTTTTACCCCCTTAGGGGGTGAATTTTCAAAAATCCTTTCTTAGTGCTCCCCTACGTTATAAAAGGAACCCCTGTGCAAAATTTCAAGTTTCTAGCCCTTATAGTTTAGGCCCTGCGTTGATATGTCAGTCAGTCAGTCAGTCACCTTCTCCTTTTATATATATAGATTTACGTACGTGTGTATACGCAGGAGCGTCGCGAGCTGTACGAGCGGCGCGCGTTAGAGTCTCGCCACGTGGAGGCGGCGTGGAGCGAGCTGAGCCAACTGCTCGCGCAGCTGCACGACAAGATGGAGTTCGCCGCCAACACCATCCGGTAGCTATCCATCCATCCATACATACATACTTACATCAATCATCCTTTGGATAGGAGGCCTTACTCTCAATAGCGGCGACGGGGGTCAAGAGATCTTATGAGACCAAAAGTGATAATTTCAATTATTCCTGTAAGTTACTGCTAGTGATAGTCCAGTTATAAGAGAACAATTATAAGTCAATCGTTGATGTGTTGCTGTCCTACAGACCTAAGATGGTGGATTCTAAAGAAAATTAAACAGCAATCAAAGCGGAATGGTGTAGGGGTTACTGGCCAAAATATTATCTAAAGTTCTCAAGCACTTCGTGCGGCTTCGAACTCTTCTCTCTTTCGCTTAACTCTTTCGATCACATTGAATCGACGCGAGCCATTGGGCTGTTTCGGACGGTTTTCGTTGCTGGTTTTCAACGCTCGCGTCGGTTGCAGATGCACGAACTGCGGCCGGCGCCACAAGCGCGTGCTGACGGACAGGCCGTGCTACGCGGCGCGGTACTGCGTGCAGTGCAAGATCAGGCACTCCGCTAAAGAGGTGAGGGGATGGTCACATCCATCCGTCCTATGTCCACAGGGCGAGAGAGAGAAAGAAGACACAACACTCTCACACAGATAGGGACAGAGAGACACACACTTTCACACAACTCACACACATACCCTGTCTGTTGCGCCAAAGGTCGTGGGTTCGAATCCCACTCAGGACAAATATTCGTGTGACGAACACTTGTACCTATTTGTTCTGTGTCTGGATGTCAATATTATCTATTTAAGTATGTATTTAAAAATATCTATGTATGTATATCAGTCTCTGACACCCATAACACAGGCTCGCGCCTACTTTGGGGTCGGATGGCCGTGTGTGAGAATGTCCAAGATATTTACATACAGGTCTGGTTACACGAAATAAGCTAAAAATAAGCTGCAATACCCGTATGCGCCCGTTTGTACCCTTAGTACCCGTTATGTATTACTTATTAATAATAAGTAATAATAATAAGTTATTATTAGTCAGTGTAGGTAGGTTAATTATGTTAGGTAATATGTATTAATAAATTTGATTCTAAACTGTTTATATTGTAGAACTACTAAATTCGTTTTAAAAAATGTTTTTATATTTAGTTAATAAATTTTAGTACACTTACTGTCCGAACTTTTCAATACGCTGGGTCGCCCTGAAAACCAGCGGTCGTAGTTCGCTGCGACCATAGCTGAGTGTGGCCCAATTTCGGCAGATTATACTGTTATTTATTTATTTTATAGGCATATTATTGTACAATACTTCTGTAACAGTCCTAATTTGACGAAATAAATTTATATTCATTCATTCATTCATTCAAGACTCCGATGACGCAATCACTATTCAGTAATCAGTATATTTATTGTCAGACGTGGTCCTTTACCGTTGGACTGATCCGCAAGCTCATAGTCGCTCAACGCGCTATGGAGGCTATGGGGGAGCTATGCTAGGTATTTCTCTACGGGACCGGATTCGCTACGATGAAATCCGTTGACGAACGAAGGTTACCGACATAGCTCGCAGGATCAGCGAACTGAAGTGGCAATGGGCAGGCCACGTCGCTCGACGGACTGATAACCGTTGGGAAAAGAAGTATTGGCCGCCCCCCGACGAGGTGGACTGACGACCTGAAGAAGACAGCGGGAAACCGTTGGATTCAGAGGGCGCAGGATCGGGAGGAGTGACGACGATTGAGGGAGGCCTTTGTCCAGCAGTGGACCCAAAAAGCCTGATGGATGGATATTTATTGTCTTCATAATGTTCTCGAAGGCATGTGAAGTCTGCCAATCCGCACTTGCCCAGCGTGGTGGACTAAGGCCTAATCCCTCCCATTCTGAGAGAAGACCCGTGCCCAACAGTGGGACAAAGAAAGGGTTGTGATGATGATATTTATTGTCAAAAAGCAAAAAAAAAGCGTGAGTTTAAGATGTTGTTATTTATTTAATTAAATATGATGTATGTGTGTGTTTTGTTCCTTTAATATTATGTTGATGTTTGTAATTATTGTTATTCGTTTACCTGTCATTGTTTGTGCACAATACCGTTGTATTTTATACTTGTTTCCTCTCTTGTTTGCCAGGCTGTCTGGAAGAAATTGCTCAAAGCAATAAGACAGCCTTTTGCAAAACTTCTTTTCCATGTGTTCTCCTGTGTTCTTTTTCTGGTGCAATCCATACTAATATTATAAATGTGAAAGTGTGTTTGTTTGTTTGTCCGGCTTTCACGTCGCAACGAAGCTATTAAATGGTATGGTTTTTGTGTGTGGAGATAGTGAGGAGGGTGGAGAGTGACGTAGGCTACTTTTTACCGCGGTAAAACATCCCCATTTGAAGATATCGATGTTTTTTTATTAGCTCCAGTAAGTCAGTTTACGTACACTTTATCTGCGGTCAGCATTACCTCTGGTTCCTCTAAGTATCTTTTAATCGTGGAACTGTCACTATTCATCCACCACAAATGTGTCATGTATATGATAAACAACTCATTGTTAATTCCCTTTGACCACGCGGGCGGAGCCGCGGGTAAAAGCTAGTAAATGATATTGTATTGTATTGTATTGTGTGTTTCAGGGCGACATCTGGGCGGAGTCGAGCATGATGGGCCTGCTGGTGATGTACTACGCGTGCATGGACGGCGCCGTCTACCAGATCACGCAGTGGGCCAGCTGCCAGGTGACTGACTGCCCAATTGCTATCTATACTAACTATACTAATATTATAAAGAGGAAACATTTGAATGTTTTCACACAAAAACTATGTACTAGACCGATTTCAACAATTTTTTCACCATCAAAAGAACCTAGAAAGCTGCAACATCACTGGGTGACATAGGCTATACAATAGGGTTTACACGTAGTTATATTATAACTACGTGTAAACGAAACTATTGTTATGTCTAATTACACGCGAGCCTGACTGTCCAATAGCTATCTATACTAAAATGTATAGAGAGGAAACATTTGTTTGTAATGTTTTCACACAAAGACTACTGGACCGATTTCAAAAATTCTTTCTCCATTAGAAAGCTGCATCATCACTGAATGACATAGGCTATAATATTACTAGGTGTAAACGAAACTATTGTTATGTCTGATTCCACGCGAGCGGAGCTGCGGGCGTCCACTAGTACGTATATATGTAAATAAAAAATAAAAAAAATTCCTTATTGCCTGCCACACACAAATATAGATTAAAAATAGATTGATGAACACAAGAGTTATCTCAACTTCACCTAACATAGTCAGGTCCCACGAAAGTTGGATTATCTGTTTATTGTTTTTCGTACCTGTTTTACAAAACGCTTGTTACTTATATGGGGGTGTATTTTTATTTATTTTTTCCTTCGTACTTAAATACTCATATCATGATCACAACCCTTTCTTTGCCCCACTGTTGGGCTCGGGTCTCCTCTCTGAATGGGAGGGATTAGGCCTTAGTCCACCACGCTGGCCAAGTGCGGATTGGCAGACTTCACATACCTTCGAGAACGTTATGATGAACTCTCAGGCATGCAGGTTTCCTCACGATGTGTCCTTCACCGTTATAGCAAGTGACATTTAAATCTTAAATCGCACATAACTTAGAAAAGTCATTGGTGCGTGCCGCTGGGGTTTGAACCCGGACCACTCGAGTGAGAGGCGAGTTCGATAGCCACTGGGCTGTCACCTACTAAATACTGATACTCATATGTTGACGAGAAAATATTTGTTCCAGCGTAAGAATCTGAAGCAACTGCGGCCGGACTGCCACGCGGTGCAGTACCGGATCGTGCTCGGGAACAAGGCGCCCGCCGCGGCGGACGTGGCGCCTCGCGCCGCCGGGTGAGCTCCGCCCCCTGCCTCCCCTGCCCCCTGCCCCCCCTGCCCCCTGCCTCCCCTGCCCCCTGCCTCCCCTGCTCCCTGCCTCCCCTGCCCCCTGCCCCCTGCCTCCCCTGCCCGCTACCTCCCCTGCCCCCAGCCTCCCCTGTCCACTGCCTCCGCTCCCTCTGTCGTCCTCTCCTTCTCCGCTAACTTACAGCCTTAGATCCACTACAACCCATTCTTTGACCCACGCACGGGTCTCCTTTTTTTTTGTTTATAGTATAGACGGACAAACAGACATACGGGCCACCTGATGGTAAGTGGTCACCGTCATCTATGGACACCAGGGTTGTCACAGGTGCGTTGCCTGCCTTGAATTAAGCGTTTCACACTCTTTTTGAAGCGCTCCATGTCGTAGCTCGAACGGAAAACCTCAGTCGGAAGCTCATTCCACAGAAGACCAGTTCGCCGTAAAAAAGACCGCGAGAAACGTACGGTCTTCTCTCGTAATGGGAGAGGTTATGCCTTAGCCACTTAAGCAACAACGGGCGCGGTCGGTTTGTGGATGGGTGACCGCTAGTGGCAAAATTTCATGGATGCTACCGTGCTTCGGAGGGCACGTAAAGCCGCCAGTCCCGGTTGTTTTCAATGCTATAAACAGTCGTTAAGCCTTGTTCAAGACCTTCGGGTGGCTTGAGAACATTTAACACTGGGTTGGCCACTAACCCCTCCACCAATCCGCATTAAAGCAGCATGGTGGAGTATGCTCTAGACCTCCTGCAGCAGTGGCTGTGGGGGAGACCCGTGCCCAGCAGTGGGACGTCTATGGGTCGCAGCGAAACAGTCGTTAAGCCTTGTTCAAGACCTTCGGGTGGCTTGAGAACATTTAACACTGGGTTGGCCACTAACCCCTCCACCAATCTGCATTAAAGCAGCATGGTGGAGTATGCTCTAGATCTCCCGCAGCTGTGTATGTGGGGGAGACCCGTGCCCAGCAGTGGGACGTCTATGGGTCGCAGCGAAGCGAGGCCTTAGTCAAAGATTAACGCCTGATACAACTAACTTTCCACTTTTCCCTCAATATCCCCCACAGCCTCTATATCCAATAATTCTGAAAACCACATGTTTTGTGGACACAAGTTATTATGGTATTGGACCTGAATTTACAATTTTTAAATTAACCCTCCAGTGCCTGGGGCGGGCAGCATGTCGCCTCGGACGAAAATATTTTTTGAACATTTATTTTCCTGTTTTGATGTTGATATTAGAATTGTTTATTATTTGCTTGTATTATAAAATTAGAGGTAGAAATTGTTTCTGTAAGATTTTCGAATTATTATATTTATAATGTTAGATTGTTAGATTGGTTAATAAAACAAACTTTACAGTACTCCCAAATTAATAATGCGCATGCAAATCTTCGCTAATTGTCGTATTCCCGGAAACACCCGAATCATTGAATCGGAGAAAGCCCTCAACAATGCACTTGCATTTTGCACCTTGTTCGAAAGAAACAGGAGTCAAAGTCATATGTCAAATCATGTGAAAAAATTGAAAACAATTCGGTTGGTCGGCGGCTGTCGCCGGTCAGTCAAAGGTCCGTCAGTCGTCTTTATATACTGGTGAATTTTAAAGAGCCGCTATTACACACCCTTCTTGGTTTTGTTTTCAAAGGTGAATTTAATTTCAACTTTAATTATCTTACTCAAATTGAAATAGTTTATTTTGTAAAATAACATACTAACTGTTGGCGATGGAAATAAATAAAACCACCGAATCGTTTTGTTACTTCAGCGTGACAGCTGACGTCTTTATTCTTTTCTCAAAAGTATTAAGCTTTATATTTTTCTAAGGTGCGTCGCCTACACTAACATTTTTACACACGTTAAATACATATTAAGTACCAGAAAAAAACATTTATAAAATCAGATTTAGGCTTATATACATTTTAATAGAAAGATACACATGCATAAAGAAACAAATATATAAAACAATATAGGAATAAATAATATTAGAAAGTATATTAGTACATAGTACATTCCGATGAAATGATTATTTACACGGGTGATAGCAGTGGGGAAAGTGTAAATGAACAAGAGCATAATGAAAGTTCTGATGAATCTAGGATGTCAGGAATAGAGATCCTCCTTGATTCTGATTAATTATTTGTAATTTTAATATTATTCTGGAATGATCAGTGCTGTAAATACTTTTGAACTGAGATTATAATGATTAGATTTTAATGTAAACCTGTGTTTGAAAACCATTTTTAAGAAAATGCACTTAACCACTCTATACACATATCGTCTTCCGACGCTCGGGGAATACGACCTTTGCCGAACAGTAACGAAGATTTCTATGCGCATTATTAATTTGGGAGTACTGTAAATGTTTCTTTGTCTGTAACAATAGATTTTTTTAATTATTAACGAATAATAATAAACTAAACTACAAAACTCATTACAGCTATTTTAAAAAACTTACCTGTAACTATAGAAACCTAATTTAAAGTTTAGGTATTATTTTATATAAACCATTTCCTTTCTTATTTAATAGAATTCAATATTTATTTTTAACATATCATATATTCTTTTTACGCCTTCTGTCTTTAGTGACAACTTGACAACCAAAAGAATAAAATACATTTTTTTTATCATTTCATTAATCAGTAGATGTGTTCGCAGGCACGACCCGAACCTGGAGGAGTTCCTCAACAACCTGTACAACAAGTCGGGCGCCGCCAAGCCGCCCGCCGACGACAAGAAGCGCAGACCCAAGAAACCTAAACCCTAAGCCCTAAGCCCCCGCCGCCCCGCTCGCCGCCTCTTCCGTAGCACTTGTCTCTGGTCTCCTTTCTGTTGGTATGTCTGGCCTTTACAGCATCACTATTTGTTTTTAAACAAGACATCGGTAATATCAGCTGCTGCTGCTGCTGCAATCCATAAACGTCCCATTGCTGGGCACGGGTCTCCCCCACAGACACTGCTGCGGGAGGTCTAGAGCATACGCCCCCACCGTCTAAGCAGACTTACAAGAAAGCGAGACATAAATATCAGCACTTGGTCTTTTTTATGTTGGTCTGTCTGGCCCTTACAGCATCACTATTTGTTTTTAAACAAGACATCGATAATATCAGCACTTGGTCTTTTTATGTTGGTCTGTCTGGCCCTTACAGCATCACTATTTGTTTTTACTAGCCATCGATAATATCAAGTGCCCCTAGACAAAATGCAAACGCTTGCTAGAGTAATCGTTAAACGTTAGACTATTTGTATGGGATTGAGATTTTTTTCCGAAAAGTCACGTGACCTACAGTTAACGAAATCATATTTTTTTTTGTTTGACATGACACTATTTTGACATTAGTGAACGCAACTATAGACAATATTTCACTTTCTATCGAAGAGGCCGATCGACTTGGCGTTTTCACCGACGGGGTTCACCCCTGGAGCAATTGCCCGGATAGAAGGACCATCCTTACATCCGAATTCCCTCACGCAGGAGCGCTCACAGCGCCGCGAAAGAGGAGGAAAGGTTTCGTTCGTTCGTTACGATAGAAGTTTAATATAACTTTGTCTACCAATCTATTGTCGATAACGCCAAGGCGTCAGAAACATTCGAAACGAAAACGCTTGCAAGCGTTTGCATTTTGTCTAGGGCCCCAGGTATATATAAAGTGACCGCCCAACATTGGGAAGCCTGTGGGTTGTAGCTATATCAAGTATAAAAAACGTAAATGCGTAAAATAGGTGCTCTGAAAGTGGCATGTTAAATCTTATATAATCAGACTCACGTTTTGCTCTGTCCCACGTAACAAATGTTCAAGAAAACGAATATGCCATTTGCTAACACAGAATTATATTATGGTAACATATCTATCTCTTTTTACTAGATATATCGATGCATTTTTAGTCATAAAATTCAATATTTTATTTCAACGGTAAATTGGTCTGACTGGCCCTTACAGCGTCACCGTTTATGATTTTTGAAAGAGCGTGGCACACGTTTCTTTATATTTTAATAATGTCATCATGCCTATTGATGGCCTGACACTTGGTGATGTGCAATCTTATCATAATGCTTGAACATTTGATCGATTATATTTTCTACAGAAAATCCTTTTAAGTGCTACGGAACCCAAGCAACATCCCTAATTCAGATGCGACGTGTGTGCAACGCGTTTTCAACCCAAACTCTGTCCTCTGTCCTGTCCCTCTGTCGAAATAATGTAATCTGTGAAAACATGCCTTTAATGAAAATTAATATAAAAATGTATATTTAATAACACACGATATAAAACTATTCTGTTATACAGTTAAAGTAAAGTTGAAATAGAATGCTGATGATAGGGACAGATCTCCATGTTAGATTCTAAATGGTTCTTTTTCTTATAAATATATAATATTAAATATCAAGGACATTCTCACATGCCTTCTGACCAAACCATACTAGGCGCGAGCCTGTACTATGGGTGTCAGAGACTGATATATATACATTGATATTTTTAAATAGATAATAATTAACATCCAGACACAGAACGTGTTTGTCGTGAGTGGAATTCGAACCCAGCTATTAATTTTGCGTTAATTAGTTACCGATTGCGCCAACGGGCCCGTCAAATCAGTAAATTTTTATTGACTAAATAATTACTAACCTGACAATCATGTCGTCACCTTTTAGTACATTTTGACAGTATCAAATATAAAAACTGACTTGGTATGGCTATAAAGCGTCCATCAATTATTTTCTCGTACCTGTTTTAATTATTATTATTAAATCAGTTCAATTTCTATGATTTAAGTTTTGATAAAAAGAGAAAAGAAAGACTCACTTTCAAAGGGAAAGTGAATCGAATCAAAGTTATTTTTATGCGAAGTGCGAAGCAGTGACACTATAGCGATAGCAATCTATCTATCGAACTCGCCTCTCACTCGAGCGGTCCGGGTTCAAATCCAAGCGGCACGCAGCAATGACCGTTCTCGAAGGCTTGTTAAGTTTGGGGATGGCACTTGGCCAGCCTGGTGGACTAAAGCCTAATCCTCGAGAGGAGACCCGTACCCCACCGGTGGGACAATGAAATGGTTGTGGTGGTGGAGTTCTGACGTATCAACGCTCCCGGCATTTTAACTTTTAAATATAGTCCCATTTCGTTCTATCATGGAGATTTGTCTTTCCCACTTACGATTGTAATAAATATATTTATGAGAGTTAATTTAGAATATCTCATTTACCTGCCACCTTTAACATGGGTGTTTTAATTCGAGATTATCTTTCGTTCTATGTGTATATTTAAATAAGAATGGCTAACTTTAAGACAAATTTCTACATTCACTTATGCTACACATCTGAAAAGCGCTACTGAATTTACAAAGAATTACAGTTGTAGACTGGAATTAGCATCGCAATAAATTTATAAAATCTAGGAAATCATTGGTTATAGCAATTTCTTTAAAATTCTCAAAAGTTACAATACTTATATACTGGCAAATTGCTTGTATTCGTCTGTTGCACTTTACTTCAGTCGACGAACATAGTCATAATAAAGTAGTAACGCATCTGTGACCGAATTAAAACGAGACTTGCCAACAATTGCTAACTGGACTGTTACTAAAACCAACTAACAGGACTAAATTGTTAACATTCCTTGCTTTAGTCATGTTACCTACTTGCGAACTAACCAACTAATGTTCCTATTAATATTCTATACTAACTGGGGAATATTCTAATATTCCCATATCTGAATCTTGTTGAAAGTCTTATCACGGTCATGAGCGGCAACGTATTAGGATAAATAATAATTTGCAAAAGGTTCTCCACTTATTCTAAATTGCCCACGATTAAGACAAGCCTGATAATAATTACTGAAATATCCACTGCAAAAGTAGTAATATCCAATACCAAAGTTATGTTCTCCATATCTAAATATACACAGAGATGATTACAATGAATATCAAGACTAGTCTCCTTATGACTTGATTTGCGAAGTAAAAGTTCTTTTTCTAAATGACAAGTATTCGCACATTGGACTTATCCATTACAATACTTTGTGATCACTTAGAATTTTACAATTCGTAGTATGTAGGTTTTCAACACTAAATTACCTAAATTACAAATTATTTCTTGCAAAATCTATCTGTATATTATTCTTGTTTACTGAAGAAATTAATATATTTAAAAATAAATACCTACATTTTATTATATCATTAAGTACTAAGATGTTGTAAATTGAGTCTATTAAGTGTATGAAATAGTAAAATTGAAATTGTTGTAATCCCCACTTTAACCTTAAGTGCATATAATATGTAACTTTATGTATTTTAAACATAATTTCAAATAGATTATATTATTATAAACAAATAAATATATACGAGTAAGTAAGTATAATGCACCTACGCCCTATTTTTTATGAGACAACAGTTGCTTATAGCTTTCTGATTCAGTTTGGTGAAACTATTGGTTTGGTTTATGACCACAATCTAGATTGATAGAATAACAAAGAATCTTCAGAATCTTTAGTGTACATTCAGGGTCAATTTTTGGTAGGTTAAAACCTCATTTTTGTGAACTAAATTGTGTACAAAAGAGTGCTTATACGTCGGAACTAACTACATACTACCTAAGGTCCGCCCTCAAATTATTTTGTGGGAACCAGATTTGTATGCATTACAGCCGTTAATGAGTTACAGCCATAATTCATTTACATTATTTTTTTATTATATTTGTGTAATAATTTCTGAGAAATCTAGTGAATATACATCATGATGAGAACCTGATTCAATTTATTTTGGCACTACTAGATATCTTATAATATTTAGTCATGGTTTGCACCGCAGCTTTTGCCTATGCAATCACTTAGCGTAACTGTATTTATTGTATGTCAACATCTTGTTAAGATAAAAGTAACGTTTCTGTTGTTATTTAAAAGTTAAAATAATTTTGTCTTCACCTGTATTACTTGACGTACAGTACAATGTGTTATTTAACGTCAATTGTAACGTAATAGCTGTTGTAAGACAAGGGGGTGTTCACACTGTGTAGTCTTTTGAACTAACGATCTTAACTTGATTTGTCTGTTGCGATGATGACAATGACTTCGATGATGATATGATGATGATGACAATCGCTTCACGACTAGCTTGAAGATAGAGCTTCTTTCTTTCTTAGTGCACCAAAATATACGTTCATAAATCTTATATCTATTTCTGTTTGTAAGTGGGGAGAAATCAGTTATGTTTTAGTAAGACATTATATTTTATATAACAAATTACATATAAAAATTACCGAATAATACAATGTATGCATTCATATTTTACGAAATCTAAGCGAGCGTGTTTTGCAGGCGATTTATTTTTGAGTAAATATTTTTTTTAATTTCAAAAGTTACAGTTAAATTTAAGATTTCGAATAAAATTATATTTGACTAAAGAGTCAACTATTTGTCATTTCAATTGTGTTAGTATGATAGTCCGCTGTAAGTCGACAGCCGAAACTATTTTTGGTTTTGTGTAAAAATAGTTGAAAAAAGAAATGCAATTTATTATTAATACGAGAAGCTATTAAATATTGACTAAAAGCTGACCAATTCTATAAGAGTTGTATGTTTACATTAAAATTGAAAAGAACCCTGTTGTGCCTTGTTTGTTTTTGCTTGAACATGTTATTGTTGTCGACTTACAAGGTCTACAAACGAGATTAGATTAATGTAAGCAAAGAGATTAAGGCGCTGAGTCAGTGTCACTACCATATAGTGTGATGTTATGGATATCTTCTCCAGCCCCGTAGGCATTCGCGCTTCATGTGTTAGTAAAGATGTGGAAAAGTAATTAAATCTTTTTATTTTTGCATCTAATGGTTTTTCACAGCAACCGCAGTCTGCAGAAATAGTTACCAGAAAACAGGGAGTACGTATCTCAGGAACGTCGTTTTTTCTTCGGACTTAAACCAGGAAGGGTCCTTGTTAATCTTAATATGTATATATAAATCACGTGTCTCGTTGTTTGTCCGCGATGGACTCCTTAACTACTTAACAGATTTTAAATTATATTTGCACACCGTGTGCAGTTTGATCCAACTTGAAAGATAGGATAACTTACATCTTAATTTATAGCCGCAATATTATTTTATTGCAAATTATTTGTCTATTATTTGACATTCACAATTATCTGTTAACTCCACACGATTTTAACAGATGGCGATATCTGTTGACTGGATGGAGTAAGTAATCGATAGATGGCGCTGCTATGTTAAACCTACAAATGTGTCATTTATGCTACAATTTAATAGCATAACCACCACGTGTTGTTGATTTTGTCTAATTCATTTTGTCTCTACGCGAGCGAAGCTGCGGGCGTCCACTAGTATGATATATAAAATAATGATTTTGTATGTACGTAATGACGTAACAGGTGACATCTTGTCAAGTTCACAACCCTTTCACTTTATCCACCACGCTGGGATAGCGCGGTTTAGCAGACTTCACATGCCTTTGAGAACGTTATGGAGAACTTGAACCAGGTTTCCTTGGATATTGGGTGATCAGAAGACTACAGAAATAAACGGCCAAAGAAAATCCAGTTCTCTGCCTACTTAATAGATACTTGGCTACAACCCAGATGATTCACTGCTGGAGACAGGTCTACCCACCAGAGCTGCGGAAGGCCTAGACTAGAGCATACTCCACCACGCTGCTCCAATGCGGATTGGTGGGGACAACTCGGCTAGTCTACTAACAAGTACTAACTGGACTATTACTAACACCAAATAACAGGACTAACTATCACTAACAGTCGCCAGTCCTCATACCTACTAACGAACTGACCAACTAATGTTCTAATTAACTTTCTCAACTAATCGGACTAACCATCCCAGTCCCTAATTGAGTCTTGTTCAAAGTCAGTCACAGTTGTCATGGGCGGCAGCGGATGGGTGGTGCTGCAAGCTCGTTTGCTATCCTGTATCCATAAAAAAAAAAAGTCTCAGCCCAGAACAAACGGCCAAACCAGATATTTTTTTGTGTGCATTTAGGTTGTATTTTAACAAGGGCGACATGATACGAGATGCGGTATCATAATAAAACTCAAGTCATTTCATAGCACGCATATATTATACAAATCAGTTTATTACATACAGTTCACTCTGTCATGGCATCCTTCGAGTCCCGATCGGTGACGATGCACGGCTCGTAGTTCCACTTGGGGAACATCCGCTTGTACAAGTTAAGCAACACCGTGTCCTGCGACCTCAGCTGCCCGTCGAACACGCACTTCATGTGGCCGTGAGTGCCTAGGAATAAAACAATATATCGGTATTTATTGAATGACTTATATATAGTCGGTATTTATTGAATGACACGCCTTAGGTTCTGAATGATATGTTTTGATTCAATTTTAACAGAAAACATTTGAAAATTGAGTCAGTCAAGGTTTGATTCTGAATTTTAAAAATGAATTTAAAAAATGTATAGTCTGTTCGGCGAGAGATGATAAATCGCTGCGACCCACTGCTGGGCACGGGTCTCCCCCACAGACACAGCTGTGAGAGGTTTAGAGCAAACTCCACCACGCTGCTCTAATACGGATTGGTGGAGGGGTTAGTGGCCCAGTGTTGAATGTTCTTAAGCCACCCGAAGGTCTTCGACAAGGCTTAGCGACTGTTTCCACCATTGAAAACAACCTCCGAAGCACGGTAGCGTCCATGAAATTTTCAAACGGTCACCCATCCACAAACCGACCGCGCCCGTCGTTGCTTAACTCTTTCGATCACATTGAATCGATACGAGCCATGATAAATATTACGATAATATCGCGCAACTTTTGTGTATGCATAAACCTATCTGGCCGTAAGACTTCGTTCCGCGCACATTCCATCAAAACAGTGGGATTTTGTATCAGTCTTTTGGCTAACCCTTTAAGTGGGGAGGTCAAAAGGCTGGCTCAATTGTATAATTACTTGTTAATGTGAAGTTGGTGAGTTTTGCCTGTACGGGGGTGACATAGTGATGCAATGACAAAACCCCTTTAAAAAAAAATACTTGTGTCTTGGCACGTGTATAGCTCTAGTGTGTTCTACCGACCTAAAGGCTCCTTGATATGCCCGGTGCGGCCGTGCTTCGTCCTCAGCATGCAGGGCTTGAAGTACACAACGTCGTCCCTGTTGAAGAACATGAACCTTATCACCGCCGATCTCTTGTGGACCTGAAAAGAAAAAAAATCATTAAATTCAAGTTAATCTTAAACAGTGACAGCCCTGTGGCTATCGAACTCGCCTCTCACTCGAGCGGTCCGGGTTCAAATCAATGACTTCTGAGTTATGTGCGATTTAAGAAATTAAATGTCAGCTGCTGTAACAGCGAAAGAAACATCGTGAGGAAACCTGCATGCCCGATAGTCCTCCACAATGTTGTCGAAAGCATGCAAAGTCTGCCAATCCGCATTCTCTCATTCACATTGAAAAATTCTGGGGCTTCCGTGCTTCCGTGAGGGCACGTTAAGCCGTCGGTAAACAATCGTTAAGCTTTGTCGAAGACCTTAGGGTAGCTAGAGAGCCACACCGGGTTGGCCACCAATCTGCATTGGAGCAGCGTGGTGGAGTATGCTCTAGACCCGCAGCTGCGTCTGTAGGGGACACCCGTGCCCAGCAGTGGGCTAATATTCACCTTGTACGGATGGCCAGAGAGGATTATCCTCTTGATAACCAGCCTGTCGGGGTTGCAAGACAACAGCACTCCTGACGCGACCAACTGGAGATTTGTGTTTCGTTTTTCCTGAAAAATACAAAATATCATTTTTAAAACCAATTCCTATTACAAAATCCTATTTCTAACAGGCGATCTACATGAGTTCGAAAAAATCAATAAAGGGAGAAAATTCTGTTTAATTGTTATAATAAAACAGATTATTATAATAAACTAGTGGACGCCCGCAGCTTCGCTCGCGTAGAATTAGACCCATTAACGACGTCTGCCCGCGTTCGGGTTGCCCACTTCACTTCAAAAACGGCAAAGTTTTATACTAACTTTGAACCCCCGTTTTACCCCCTTAGGGGGTGAATTTTCAAAAATCCTTTCTTAGTGCTCCCCTACGGTATAAAAGGAACCCCTGTGCAAAATTTCAAGTTTCTAGCCCTTATAGTTTAGGCCCTGCGTTGATATGTCAGTCAGTCAGTCAGTCAGTCACCTTCTCCTTTTATATATATAGATGTACGCCTTGGCCATGTCATCGTCAATGGCAACGTTATGTGTCAAAAGTAATACGAAGTGGCGATGGCTGAAATGACATTATTGTAAAGCATGTCAGTTAGACGTTTTCAAATATAAAATTACATTAGATAATTTGCAATAAAATAATATTTTGGCTAAAATTAAGATGTAAGCTATCCTATCTTTCAAGTTGGATCAAACTGCACACGGTGTGCAAATTTAATTTAAAATCGGTTAAGTAGTTTAGGCGTCCATTAACGTCCAACAACGTGACACGTATATTATATATATTAAGATGATGTCGTTGGTTCGAATCCCACTCAGAACAAATATTCGTGTGATGAACACTTGTATTTATTTGTTCTGTCTGGATGTTAATATTATTATGTATGTATTTATAAATATATATGTATGTATATCAGTCCTTGACACGCATATTACAGGCTCGCACCTACTTTGGGGTCAGATGGCCATGTTTGAGAATGTCCAAGATATTTATTTATGTATTTTATTTATTTATTTACCTTAAAACAAAGTACTGTAGACGGACTGAACTGGATGGGTGCATAGAAGGATGCGACGCAGGTAGACGCCGGTTGGAAGAACCGCTCATACTGAAACAATTAAAATACATACATTGCAAGTGACTATAAGATAAATACTTAACATCAGCACGTTCAATGTCTCTCTATTATACATGGAATAGGGAAAGTTGATATGGGATATTAATGTTTTAGCGTCCATAGCCCAATGGCTCGAGTCGATTCAATGTGATCGAAAGAGTTAAGCAACGACGGGCGCGGTCGGTTTGTGGATGGGTGACCGCTAGTGGCAAAATTTCATGGATGTTATCGTGCTTCGGAGGGCACGTAAAGCCGTCGGTCCCGGTTGTTTTCAATGCTGGAAACAGTCGTCAAGCCTTGTCGAAGACCTTCGGGTGGCTTGAGAACATTCGACACTGGGTTGGCCACTAACCCCTCCACCAATCCGCATTGGAGCAGCGTGGTGGAGTATGCTCTAGACCTCTCGCAGCAGTGTCTGTGGGGGAGACCCGTGCCCAGCAGTGGGACGTGTATGGGTCGCAGCGATAAATGTTTTAATTTGGTTCTGTGTAGTTCCATAGATATAGATTTAATGTGTATAGACACACGCGAAGTTGTGTACGCAGAACCAAGTGAGTTTTGAATTGCCTTTCCAATGATACGATTGGAACAGACTTTTCTTTGACGATATAAACAACGGACGCGACAACCGCTACCCGATGTGTCCTAAAAAGACAACCCCTAGAGCGGAGCACCGAGCAGTCTAAGTCTAGTCTAGTCTAGTAGTAATAGTCTAAGTCTAGTAAGGCATATATATCTGGTTTCTCGCCGCTAAATGGTTCATGTAAAGACATAATACCATCGTAGCTTGAACTTGGCTTTTAATCGTCACCTTATGTTTGCTTCCATTAGTGTGTTGACTGAAGATCGGGTTGACTATAAACCTCCTGTACCCCACTTGGAACACAAGTCTCTCCTTGCTTTTAATTGGCTCATCGCTGGCCCCGGTTCGCTTCAGCACCACATTCATGACGGACATCTTGTGCTCGTGAGGCAGCAGACCGAAGATGGAGAGAGGAATGTTGCCGTTGGATTCATTGAACACCTTCCATAGATCTTGACGGACACCTTTCACGTGAATTGTTATGTAGGAGCCATGCTGAAAAATTGCAAGTAAAGTTCATTTAAAAACATGTACTATTTAAAAATTCTGAAATTAATTATTTTAATTTAATCACAAGGGAAGGCTTAATACCTTACTACTAATAGTATCATAATTAGTCTGTCTGGTATATGATAATGTTTCATAGGTATTTTCAGTTTTTAGTACTTAAAAACAAGCAAAATAAAATCATACATCCATCCATCCTTTTTGGGTCCGCTGCTGGACATAGGCCTCCCTAAATGGTTGCCACTCCTCCCGATCCTGGCCCTCTGAATCCAATCCAAAATAAAATAATGTCTATCAACGACTAATACAGACATATTAGAAATAGGCATAGTTTTCCCTCATAATGATTGCGTAACAATCCCAATTTAATTATGACCACTAACTCAATACTCATGAGATGTCTTACCATATTGATGAGGCTGTCTTCAAGCTCCTTTAATACCCTCCTCCTAGTGCGGTCATAATTCTCAAACTGAAATATCCTTGCGTAATCAGCTGGCAAGTTTTCTTTTGGATCCCAAGCTGATGTCCTGAACGATTCCAATCCTCTGTAGCGCATGAAGCGTTCCCTAGCGGGCACATCCTGCGGCGTATCGACTTCGTCAGGGAACTGCTGGTCTTCTCTTGCAGCTGCCAACTTCTGCAGCATTTCGTGTTCTTCTGTGGGATCAATTGTGGCATCATATTTCTCGTCAGTTGGACCTACTTCGGATTCTGTGACTGATGCAAAGTCATTATCTTCTGCATTCTCTTCTTTGTCTGAATCATCTTCTTCACAGGACATGAATTCTTCATTCTCATCTAAGTCTTCTTCGCTTTCTCCGTTTGACCCATCCTCTTCAGCATCAGATTCTACAATCCAGGCCGCTTGGTAATCAGACCAACCTTTTGGTACTTTCTTTACTTTTTTCTTTGTCTCTAGATTTGATTGCTTAATTTCTTCATCAGTTGGCCATGTTTGCTCTGCATCCATAAGATCTGGTACGTTCTCAGTTTGTAAGCTCTCTTGCTTAGCTGGATCAGCAGTTTGAAGTATGGTAACTTTTGTGACTTCAGCGTCCATATCATCAGCCTTTGTGTTTTCTCTACCCAAACTTAAAGGATGAGGATCAACTAAACCATCTATTCTAGACATCTGGAAGTCACCCAGCCCTGTAATATGCACTAATCCATTTACATTTAAAGGCATACCTCTTAAATAGCCGCTGATTTTGAGAGTTCCATTATCACCATCACCATCTGCTACATATTCAACCTCCTCTGCTAACATGTATGGACGCTTCTCTCTATGATGAATTATTTTCCGTTTCTGACTACCTATCCGTCGTAGCAAATTCAAGCCATCAGAACTTTTGTCAAGTTGCATGACTTTTTCTTCAGGTAGCCACTTTGAGACTAGTTTCTGAACATTCTGTTTTTCAGTAGTACGTTTCTTGGGATGGACACCTTCAATATCCATGGCAACTACTATAGGAGTGGGCATGCCCTGTGCCATGGCCAGAGCCAGGACCCTCTGACCCCATTCATCCACCGGCTCATCTAAAGCAGAACTGACAAAGAGTGCAGTGTCTGCAACTTTGAGGGCATCAAGGAGAGCAAAATCGTTGCCAACTTCTGGGCATACGAAAGAAAATCTCTGCTTGAAATTAGGTAAACTGAAAAAAAAATGGGTGGAACTTTCATTAATATTTAATTCACATTTGTCCTGAGAAGAACATACGTAAATTGTGTCTTTAGAATATATTATTGTGAGTTAAATGTCCTCTTACCTAATATGCAAGATGCCCTTTTCAGATTGACCAACTACGGCCCCTTCGAAACACGTCTTCAATATAACTAAGGCGGATTGCACGTCTAACTGTGCATTTAGGGGCACGACGCACACGAGGAAGGGCGGGTTCCTGGTACCCCCTAGGGCACGTTTGTGCAACAACACTTCATCTCGCTTGTTCTTCCGAATTTGCAAGGCCTGGTGACGGCGCTCCTCTTTCTTAAGGACGTGGCGATTGCGACGGACATATTCCTTCAGATTTACTTTACCTGTAAATAAGATCAAATCAGACGAATAATGTAATGCACCAACACAAAACAAAAATCACATGTAAACCATCATAACCTTTTACTGCCGCCGATATTCCGCGTTTCGATGTGTGACGAGACTTATGAGCCTTATTGCTCTGCTTTAGGTTACCAGGTCGATGTGCTTGTTGCATTTTGAAATAATTATGATAATATTTTAATTTATTTTTATCTTTATTTATTTACAATCCGTTAGTATTTTGCCATGCCGCACCGCTGCCTGCCATGCCATGACAATATTGACAATTGACATCACTCACCTCACAGTCTCACAGCTCACAGTGCAGTGACAATGACAATACCACAGACAGTATAAAGATGCTGACAATACAATATCTCTAAAGTTTGTGGCATGTGGTGTGGCTGCAAAACTTGGAGCTTAAAAACAAGGCAAATGGAAAAGAAAATCGAGGCATTTGAAATGTGACTAAACACGTATGATAGATATATGTACCATGGACCGACAAAGCTACAAATGCAGAAGTACTAAATTTTACGAAGAAGAATTTAGAAGTTTTAGATGGAAAATATGTGGAATGATGGAAGATACGAAATGGCTAGTGGACGCCCGCAGCTTCGCTCGCGTAGAATTCGACGACATAACAATGGTTTCGTTCACACATAATAATATTATGCTATGTCACTCAGTAAAGATGCAGCTTTATAATGTTAGAAGAATTTTTAAAATCGGTTGAGTAATTTTTGTGTGAAAACATTACAGACAAATGTTTCCCCTTTAATATTATTAGAATAGACAAGTATATATTTTTTTAATATAGTGGAAAATAAATGGTAAAAGGGGAAGGGGAAGAAGGCGAATCACCTTACCTCACAATAAAAAGACATGGACTAATATTAGTGAACGCAGCCACACTGGCAAAGATGGCTAAAAGTAGAAGCGAAATCACAATTATCTTATAATATTAAACTTACTTAAAATCAGTACGTCATGTATGCATGTTCTTAGTTAATATTATTATAAGGGGGTGTAGGTTCAAATCAAAGCGGCCTTTGATTTGAACGCACACCCCCTCGAGTGGGTTTTTGGATGGATGATCGATAGAGTCATTTCATGGGCGCTTCCGGGTTTCGGGCGCGTTAAGCCGTCCCGGTTGTTTTCAATTGTAAACAATCGTTATGCCTTATCGTTGACTTGAGAACATTCAACAGCGGGTTGACCCCTAATTCCTCCACCGATCCGCATTGGAGCTGCTGTATGCTCTAGAGTCTAGAGTCTAGAGTCTAGACCTTCAGCAAGTATGGCCACAGATTAAGCTATAGCCATGGTAGAGACCGCTCAATAGTCGGACGTTCATAACGGGTTGTCTTGGGCATTGGCAACATTTTCCACGCCAACATCACAGGTCACGTGACGTGACGTTGTGGACGTGTCATTTGTGGACGGTTCGCTGGCGGCGTTGCGCAGGCTCATTTTCGTAAAAGTGTCTTGTTGGAGTCTTATTAATGAACAAAAGTTTAATGGTTTCCTTGAGAACGATCAGTTAATTTTATAGTTAGGATAGTTAAATCACAGTAAATCAAAATGGGAAGTGAGTATCGTGAATATTTTATGAATAAGTTTTTGTGGTATTTTTGACGACACGTTTCGGACGATTTCTGTTGAAGTAATGATAAATCTTGTTGATTTTGTGTTAAAACTTGTAAAATATCGGTATATTTAATTTTTACAGTTAAATTCCTCGAAGTTATAAAGCCCTTTTGCAGTATATTGCCAGAAATAGCGAAACCAGAGCGAAAAGTAAGTGTACAAAATTTTCGTATTTTTCTCTTTTTTATGCTATATAGATGTCTTGATAGTGTTATTATACTTATATTAATAATAATAGCTTACATAGCTTATATTTGTTGATACCTATTTATACAAGTGAAAGTGAAATAACCTTTTTGGTGAAATGGAATGAGTAACTGTAAATTGTAGCTTTGTTGGCACTTTATGATATGTTTATGAATGAAACTTTTCAATTTCAGATCCAATTCAGAGAGAAAGTATTATGGACAGCTATAACATTATTTATTTTCTTAGTATGCTGCCAGGTATGTATACTTTTAAGCTTTTCATTATAATTCAGGTATTCCATATGTTCATACACTTTACTAATGATAATCTATTACAAGAAACATACATATATACATCTAGTTAATATATTACATGGTATTATATAAAAAACCAATTTCACATAAGTGAAAGTTGTGGAGTATAAAAGGGCTCCATTCATATGTCATAGACATTTTTTACCTTTCTTTATTATCTGAAGCAATCTAAAATTGAGTGGGAGAGTTTATGTGAATCTCATTTATTAACTATAAATTATTAGAATCAATGTTTTAAAAAATTTCAAATTTGATTTTTAATGTTTGAGCATTCTCTTTCAAACAGGCTATAATTTCTCCCAACTAATGATTACTTCATAAATAAAAAAATACCCACAATCCTTCAACAAGGCTTGACAATTATTATCTTTATGTCCATTTCATTACTAGTGTATTGAAATGGACACATGGATGGAAACATTATTGACTGCTTTATATAGCCTTTTAAGTGTATCAAACAATGAAAATTTAAATTGCAATACAAAATTTCAGATCCCATTATTTGGTATAATGTCATCGGACAGTGCCGACCCGTTCTACTGGATCCGAGTGATTCTGGCCTCTAACAGAGGAACCCTCATGGAGCTCGGTATCTCCCCCATCGTCACATCAGGCCTCATCATGCAGTTGCTGGCTGGTGCAAAAATAATTGAAGTAGGCGATACAGCAAAAGACCGAGCTCTTTTCAATGGAGCACAGAAATGTAAGTGGATTGAGAGCATTTTAAATCATTACTTCAGTTGAGAAATTCAAGATCTGGTCTTAAACAATCTGGTTAGTTAACACAGGAAATTATCAGTTGAGCATACAAATTATTTAAATTTAAAGTAAATTGAATTAAGTTTATTTTTAAGCTTTCATGATTGTATCAAATGTGATGAATCTATCCCTTAATTAATCTTCATATGATGATCTTGATATTATATATGTAATTAAGTATACACCAAGTATTCTGGTCTTTACAAATTTAACATAGGCAATTTTCCATGACCTAACTATAGCAAAAATTCTTAAAACATGTTTCTCATATTATCTGTGCATTCCTAATTTTACAAACAGATATGTCATTGTATGTTTTAAAATTGAATCATACGAACAATGTCATAGACCCTTTTCCAGTTATGTCATGTGTTAACCGCTCTGTATATTGCAGTGTTTGGTATGGTGATAACGGTGGGTCAAGCCATCGTGTACGTGATGACGGGCATGTACGGTGAGCCGAGTGAGATCGGAGCCGGGGTGTGTCTGCTTATCATTATCCAGCTGTTCGTAGCCGGTCTCATCGTGCTTTTGCTTGACGAGCTCCTACAGAAGGGTGAGTTTTAATTTTTTTTAACGATAAAGCTTGTAATTTGCATAAGAACCTGTTTCTTTTATTGTACAAAGTTTTGTTCAGATTTAGATATTTTATTTTACTATATCTTACTAATTTTATGTCATCATAAGGTTAATTCTATTACAAGAAACTCAGTATATGTCATATATAAATATTTCTATCTACCTACATTGTACGTTATTCATTAATAATGTATTACTAATGTAGGTACATTTAGTTTACAATGTCAGTACGAACTGTAACAAGCTCCTTAGCTGATTAAACGTTCTTACGTTATAGTTATAGTGTTTCATTACTTATTTCGAACATTATAATTACTTTTCAAAATAGTCATAGTGGTTTAACTCATACACTATATACTGTCCGTTGAAGACACATTGTTATTAAAATGTAGATATCTATAGTACAGTCTAAGTCACTTCTTATGCTATAGAAAACACTTTCCCTTTTTTTTGATGCAAACTTGCCAAACTAGCCTTTACAAGGACACTTTTTTAGACACTTTACCACTTGCTTAAGAAATTGATTTGTATGAGTATATTTTACAGTTTAATTCAAAGAATCCTGTGTTGTTATAAATAATGTATTGATAACATTTAACAATTTGTTCCAGGTTACGGTCTTGGCTCGGGTATATCTCTGTTTATCGCCACGAATATTTGCGAAACTATAGTTTGGAAGGCATTCTCTCCGGCAACCGTCAACACTGGTATGCATTTTAAATCTCTTTTTCTATGTATCAAGAAAAGATCAATAAAAGAGAGAGAAGTTTCATTTTAATGAATTGCCCTCAATGTAAGATTGTTTACTGAATTGGACATGTCTGAAAGAGACCACCACCTTTGCATTTATGTTATTCTTCATAGTCTGTACATATCTACTAGCCGTTCTGTGAAATACATCAGACGAACAACAAAACAAATCTAGACTTAGATCCCAAGCCAGGAGGCCATTAAGCATGTACAAGGCACGAACCAACTGAGACGCTCGGGTCATCACTAGCCTGTATCCAGATAGCGAATACAATTTTTGCTTGCTTGGCCTGACATTGCATCGGTTAGGAACGTAAACTAATATTAACTCTAACACTGATGAGAAATAATCCATCAGGGTGACTTTTCGTCTGACCTTTAGGCATTCGTATCCCAGCATTTTTTTTTTATTATTTTATAATGCACTAGCAGCTCCTAGATCTGATACGTGCATATCACTGCACTTGTGTTCAATTTCACAGTTTTTATGCTTATTTAATGTTTTTAAAATGTTCATCAAGTTTGTTTTTAAAACTGCTCACTGTTGGTGCACTAATCACTGTTTCAAGTAACCTATTCCATTGTTCTACTACACGATTAGGCAAAAAGTGATATCTAGGGTTGCTAGAGCTTGCGTGTCTTTTCAGTTTCATTGAGTGTCCTCTTAGTTGGGCGTTTGGTTTAAGTATGTAGAGATCTGCAATATTTTTGACGTTGTAGTGTCCATTTAAAACTTTGAATGTTTCTATGAGTCTCTTCTTTTAGATAATTTCCTAATAGATATAAGCTGGTTATATCATAGTGTAACTTTCGCCCGTATACCGACTTTACAGGCAACCAATATTTTTTATTTCTATTTTATATTGACATTGTGATAATTGACATTGTGTTAACTGAGTTTTTATCTAATTTTTTAAACTTTGTTTATGTAGGCTTATTACAGAAGTAAGCTTAATTTGTTACTTGTTTATCAATTTTTGGTACATTTTCAACTAAGATTTTTGACGTGTAAAAACATATTTATATTACCAACTAGTGGACGCCCGCAGCTTCGCCCGCGTAGAATTAGATCCATTAACGACGTCTACCCGTCTAACGACTTCAAAAACGGCAAAGTTTCATACTAACTTTGCACCCCCGTTTTACCCCCTTAGGGGGTGAATTTTCAAAAATCCTTTCTTAGTGCTCCCCTACGTTATAAAATGAACCCCTGTGCAAAATTTCAAGTTTCTAGCCCTTATAGTTTAGGCCCTGCGTTGATATGTCAGTCAGTCAGTCAGTCAGTCACCTTCTCCTTTTATATATATAGATAAAGAACTATGGCTATGACTATGTATTCTGTGGCCAGGTCGCGGCACGGAGTTCGAGGGCGCTGTGATCGCGCTGTTCCACCTGCTGGCCACGCGGCCGGACAAGGTGCGCGCGCTGCGCGAGGCCTTCTACCGCCAGAACCTGCCCAACCTGATGAA
Source organism: Carterocephalus palaemon (assembly GCA_944567765.1). Taxonomy (NCBI): domain Eukaryota; kingdom Metazoa; phylum Arthropoda; class Insecta; order Lepidoptera; family Hesperiidae; genus Carterocephalus; species Carterocephalus palaemon. The sequence goes on along the minus strand of OX155643.1, from coordinate 1,234,850 downwards.
CCTGCTCGCCACCGTGCTGGTCTTCGCCATCGTCATATACTTCCAGGTAACGTTGAGCATATCGTCATATACTTCCAGGTAACGTTGAGCATATCGTCATATACTTCCAGGTAACGTTGAGCATATCGTCATATACTTCCAGGTAACGTTGAGCATATCGTCATATAATTCCAGGTAACGTTGAGCATATCGTCATATAATTCCAGGTAACATTGAGCATATCGTCATATACTTCCAGGTAACGTTGAGCATATCGTCATATACTTCCAGGTAACGTTGAGCATATCGTCATATACTTCCAGGTAACGTTGAGGATGTAGCGTCCATAGTCCTTCTGCTGGTGACACGATTTGTGCTAACATGCAGTAACCATATTTTTTTATCTGTGATTGAAGTGTTTTGGCGCCGAAATGAACGTCAAACAACTGAACTGTTTTTTTACCCTATTTTTTATATTTTGTAGCGTCCATAACCTAATGGCTCGCGTCGATTCAATGTGATCGAAACAGTTTTAAGTTACGACGGGCGCGGTCGGTTTGTGTCGATGGGTGACCGCTAGTGGCAAAATTTCATGGACGCTACCGTGCTTCGGAGAGCACGTATAACCGACGGTCCCGGTTGTTTTCAATGCTGGACAACAGTCGTTAAGCCATATCGAAGACCTTCGGGTGGCATTCGACACTGGGTTGGCCACTAACCTTCAACCAATCATCATTGGAGCAGCGTGGTGGAGTATGCTCTAGCCCTCTAGAGCAGTGTCTGTGGGGGAGACCCGTCCCCAGCAGTGGGACGTCTATGGGTCGCAGCGAACATTGAGCATACATATGACCATTCCAGTGGAACCATTCCAATTATTGTCCAAAGTCAGTCGCCACCCATCGCCCAGGATTTTTTAATTAATGGTGAAAGAATTTTTGAAATTCTTCCAGTAGTTTTTAAACATTACAAACAAATCTTTCCTCTTTATAATATAGTCTTAGAATAGCCGCTAAAGTGTGTTCTCGTCCGCAGGGCTTCCGCGTGGACCTGCCGATCAAGTCGGCGCGCTACCGCGGCCAGTACTCCTCCTACCCCATCAAGCTGTTCTACACCTCCAACATACCCATCATCCTGCAGTCGGCGCTCGTCTCTAACCTCTATGTTATATCACAGGTCAGTTGTAATCTACAGCGCGTTGTGTGAACAAAAATGGCTACCGTCTGTGCAGCTATAGTAAGATTCTTCTATTACGAAAGAATATGCAGTAGGGTGAGCACGAACTTTTACAGTATTCGTAACGTAAGCGTGTCGAGCTTACTATACGATTACGCAGTGTAACGCAAGTACGTAGCACGAAGCACTTTCGTCGTCGTAACGTGAACTCGACACGATTACGCAAGTGACGTCATCCTAACGTAAATAAGGACGGGCCCAAGCGAATGATTTACACAACACAAGGAACGAATGATGCGTTCTGAAATTAGATGTTTATTGAATATTCCGAATTCTGGGAGGCTATTTACTCAAAAATTTATCAAAAACAATAGGAAACATTATTTTATTGCATAATGTTTATTAGCATTTGACAAAACATATATTTTATAATAAAATTCTTTAAAGAAAAATGTTCTCGGAACTTTTCGATTTCCGAACGACTAACTTAAGAATGTCAAGTGGGCATATTTTGTTTGTATTTCAAATTGTACTGTGACTTGTGCAGCTGCGGCAAATCGAAAGTTTTAAAAGTTTTGAATTAATATATTATAAAAATGAGGACAAGCCACGTACAATACGTAATGATGGTTATTTATGAAAAAAATATTACGTACAGGAACCATAAATAAAAATATAAGGCATTATCTATTGTTTAGGTACTTTAATTTAGTGGCTAACTTAATGTGATAACTTAAAAGTTTGATTTGTTTTGTAGAAATGGAGATTTATCCAAGCCGTCTGGTTGTCCTCAAGGTCGCCATTTCATACAAATGATCTTTGTTAGGATCCAGTGGTTTATAAAGAAAGCGCACAAAGAACCTGTAAAATAATACATACCTATTTAGTACATGGTTGGACCAAATAAGAATTTTATTTTTACTTTTAAAAATACTAACAATTTTGTAGCTGTATTTAATTTTTCTAAAGTCTTTTTAAATAACATGACATATTATGTAGTAGGATCCTCACCTTAAGTTCGAAGTTAATTCTTTTGCTTGATTTTAAAGCTGAATTCCGACTAAGGTTTTTAAAAGCTGTCTTGCTTAGACAATACCATTTTCTAAATTCTGATTCAGCAAATTGCTAATTCTTCTTTGTTTAGCCCTGCGAATTACTCACTAAAAGAAAAGAAAGAAGCAAATTAAAACTGATACTCAATTTTTACTTTTTGTAAAATTTTATTTCATTGTTAGTCACTTATTGTTAAGCTTATTTTCCTATAGATAATTTTTTAAACTTACGTAGTCTCTCTATGTTCCATTACACCGCTGCTCCCAATTAATCTTGCAGCAAGGTAAAAATACAACGTACTATATTCAATTCCACGTTGTCCTTGCATTTTATGTAGAAATGGGTTATAAAAAAACACTTAAAACACTAAAAATCACTGTTTAAAACTGCAACGCAAGTTTTCTCACCAAAGAATTCTCCGTGAAAAAACATTCGTAAGTTCACGATACTTGTGACGATACGTGAGCGATACCATACGTCAATAAAAAGTTCGTGCTCCCAATCTTCGTAAAAACGTCTCAAGTACCTCAAGGTCACGATACGATAACGTTTACGAAAGTAATATTTTGTATTCGTGCTCCCAAATTTAGTTCCTTTCACGTCCGGCAGGGGCGCTGTTAAATTCTCATACAAATTGTTTACGTTAACTACACGAATACTTTTTCGCAAATTGTTCGTGCTCGCCCTACAGTACTTCACACATAATTAACATTATATTCATTATGTTCAAATCTAGCGATCGCTGAACAGTCGAAATTCTACTAAACACCAGTCGAAGTTATGAAACAAACTCGGACTATAGACAAACGATATAGCTCTTTTAGTCTTGCTAGTGACACGATTTGCGCTAACATGCAGTAATTGTAGTAGTATTTTATTTTATTAATTTAATTGTAGTCGTGTTTTTTTTTCCTAATTTTAATTTAATTGTAGTCGTTTTTTTCTTCTATTTTTATTTAATTGTAGTCGTGGATTTTTTTCAATTTTTATTTAATTGTAGTCGTGCTATTTTATTTTAAAAGCTTTTATTTAACTTCACTCGTGTGTATGTCCTGGAATCTTGCAATCAATATTTCACCCACTTCCACTGAAGCTATCGAGCTGAAATTTGGCACACATATTTGGTTCCGATGACAATGCACGAAAATAAAAAAAAAGTTTTAAAAAGCTTTTTAAGAAAAACAAATTTTAATTATGAACATGCATTTTTCTATTTTTTAATTAATTATAGTCGTGTTTTTTTCTATTTTTATTTAATTGTAGTCGTTGTTTTTTTTCTATTTTTATTTAATTGTAGTCGTTGTTTTTTTTTCTATTTTTATTTAATTGTAGTCATGTTTTATAATTATTTTTTTTTCGTTTTTTTTTTATTTAATTGTTTTAATTCCGTCCGCAGATGCTGGCCGTAAAGTTCAGCGGCAACTTCCTAGTGAACCTGCTCGGCGTGTGGGCGGACGTGGGCGGCGGCGGCCCGGCGCGCGCGTACCCCGTGGGCGGGCTGTGCTACTACTTCAGCCCCCCGGAGTCGCTCGCCCACATAGCCCAGGACCCGCTGCACGCGCTGCTCTACATGTGCTTCATGCTCGGCTCGTGCGCGTTCTTCTCCAAGACGTGGATCGACGTGTCCGGCTCGTCCGCCAAGGATGTGAGTACACACAATCCATCCAGTACCCCGTGGGCGGGCTGTGCTACTACTTCAGCCCGCCGGAGTCGCTCGCGCACATCGCGCAGGACCCGCTGCACGCGCTGCTCTACATGTGCTTCATGCTCGGCTCGTGCGCGTTCTTCTCCAAGACGTGGATCGACGTGTCCGGCTCGTCCGCCAAGGATGTGAGTACACACAATCCATCCAGTACCCCGTGGGCGGGCTGTGCTACTACTTCAGCCCCCCGGAGTCGCTCGCCCACATAGCCCAGGACCCGCTGCACGCGCTGCTCTACATGTGCTTCATGCTCGGCTCGTGCGCGTTCTTCTCCAAGACGTGGATCGACGTGTCCGGCTCGTCCGCCAAGGATGTGAGTACACACAATCCATCCAGTACCCCGTGGGCGGGCTGTGCTACTACTTCAGCCCGCCGGAGTCGCTCGCGCACATCGCGCAGGACCCGCTGCACGCGCTGCTCTACATGTGCTTCATGCTCGGCTCGTGCGCGTTCTTCTCCAAGACGTGGATCGACGTGTCCGGCTCGTCCGCCAAGGATGTGAGTACACACAATCCATCCAGTACCCCGTGGGCGGGCTGTGCTACTACTTCAGCCCGCCGGAGTCGCTCGCGCACATCGCGCAGGACCCGCTGCACGCGCTGCTCTACATGTGCTTCATGCTCGGCTCGTGCGCGTTCTTCTCCAAGACGTGGATCGACGTGTCCGGCTCGTCCGCCAAGGATGTGAGTACACACAATCCATCCAGTACCCCGTGGGCGGGCTGTGCTACTACTTCAGCCCGCCGGAGTCGCTCGCGCACATCGCGCAGGACCCGCTGCACGCGCTGCTCTACATGTGCTTCATGCTCGGCTCGTGCGCGTTCTTCTCCAAGACGTGGATCGACGTGTCCGGCTCGTCCGCCAAGGATGTGAGTACACACAATCCATCCAGTACCCCGTGGGCGGGCTGTGCTACTACTTCAGCCCGCCGGAGTCGCTCGCGCACATCGCGCAGGACCCGCTGCACGCGCTGCTCTACATGTGCTTCATGCTCGGCTCGTGCGCGTTCTTCTCCAAGACGTGGATCGACGTGTCCGGCTCGTCCGCCAAGGATGTGAGTACACACAATCCATCCAGTACCCCGTGGGCGGGCTGTGCTACTACTTCAGCCCCCCGGAGTCGCTCGCCCACATAGCCCAGGACCCGCTGCACGCGCTGCTCTACATGTGCTTCATGCTCGGCTCGTGCGCGTTCTTCTCCAAGACGTGGATCGACGTGTCCGGCTCGTCCGCCAAGGATGTGAGTACACACAATCCATCCAGTACCCCGTGGGCGGGCTGTGCTACTACTTCAGCCCGCCGGAGTCGCTCGCGCACATCGCGCAGGACCCGCTGCACGCGCTGCTCTACATGTGCTTCATGCTCGGCTCGTGCGCGTTCTTCTCCAAGACGTGGATCGACGTGTCCGGCTCGTCCGCCAAGGATGTGAGTACACACAATCCATCCAGTACCCCGTGGGCGGGCTGTGCTACTACTTCAGCCCGCCGGAGTCGCTCGCGCACATCGCGCAGGACCCGCTGCACGCGCTGCTCTACATGTGCTTCATGCTCGGCTCGTGCGCGTTCTTCTCCAAGACGTGGATCGACGTGTCCGGCTCGTCCGCCAAGGATGTGAGTACACACAATCCATCCAGTACCCCGTGGGCGGGCTGTGCTACTACTTCAGCCCGCCGGAGTCGCTCGCGCACATCGCGCAGGACCCGCTGCACGCGCTGCTCTACATGTGCTTCATGCTCGGCTCGTGCGCGTTCTTCTCCAAGACGTGGATCGACGTGTCCGGCTCGTCCGCCAAGGATGTGAGTACACACAATCCATCCAGTACCCCGTGGGCGGGCTGTGCTACTACTTCAGCCCGCCGGAGTCGCTCGCGCACATCGCGCAGGACCCGCTGCACGCGCTGCTCTACATGTGCTTCATGCTCGGCTCGTGCGCGTTCTTCTCCAAGACGTGGATCGACGTGTCCGGCTCGTCCGCCAAGGATGTGAGTACACACAATCCATCCAGTACCCCGTGGGCGGGCTGTGCTACTACTTCAGCCCGCCGGAGTCGCTCGCGCACATCGCGCAGGACCCGCTGCACGCGCTGCTCTACATGTGCTTCATGCTCGGCTCGTGCGCGTTCTTCTCCAAGACGTGGATCGACGTGTCCGGCTCGTCCGCCAAGGATGTGAGTACACACAATCCATCCAGTACCCCGTGGGCGGGCTGTGCTACTACTTCAGCCCGCCGGAGTCGCTCGCGCACATCGCGCAGGACCCGCTGCACGCGCTGCTCTACATGTGCTTCATGCTCGGCTCGTGCGCGTTCTTCTCCAAGACGTGGATCGACGTGTCCGGCTCGTCCGCCAAGGATGTGAGTACACACAATCCATCCAGTACCCCGTGGGCGGGCTGTGCTACTACTTCAGCCCCCCGGAGTCGCTCGCCCACATAGCCCAGGACCCGCTGCACGCGCTGCTCTACATGTGCTTCATGCTCGGCTCGTGCGCGTTCTTCTCCAAGACGTGGATCGACGTGTCCGGCTCGTCCGCCAAGGATGTGAGTACACACAATCCATCCAGTACCCCGTGGGCGGGCTGTGCTACTACTTCAGCCCGCCGGAGTCGCTCGCGCACATCGCGCAGGACCCGCTGCACGCGCTGCTCTACATGTGCTTCATGCTCGGCTCGTGCGCGTTCTTCTCCAAGACGTGGATCGACGTGTCCGGCTCGTCCGCCAAGGATGTGAGTACACACAATCCATCCAGTACCCCGTGGGCGGGCTGTGCTACTACTTCAGCCCGCCGGAGTCGCTCGCGCACATCGCGCAGGACCCGCTGCACGCGCTGCTCTACATGTGCTTCATGCTCGGCTCGTGCGCGTTCTTCTCCAAGACGTGGATCGACGTGTCCGGCTCGTCCGCCAAGGATGTGAGTACACACAATCCATCCAGTACCCCGTGGGCGGGCTGTGCTACTACTTCAGCCCGCCGGAGTCGCTCGCGCACATCGCGCAGGACCCGCTGCACGCGCTGCTCTACATGTGCTTCATGCTCGGCTCGTGCGCGTTCTTCTCCAAGACGTGGATCGACGTGTCCGGCTCGTCCGCCAAGGATGTGAGTACACACAATCCATCCAGTACCCCGTGGGCGGGCTGTGCTACTACTTCAGCCCGCCGGAGTCGCTCGCGCACATCGCGCAGGACCCGCTGCACGCGCTGCTCTACATGTGCTTCATGCTCGGCTCGTGCGCGTTCTTCTCCAAGACGTGGATCGACGTGTCCGGCTCGTCCGCCAAGGATGTGAGTACACACAATCCATCCAGTACCCCGTGGGCGGGCTGTGCTACTACTTCAGCCCGCCGGAGTCGCTCGCGCACATCGCGCAGGACCCGCTGCACGCGCTGCTCTACATGTGCTTCATGCTCGGCTCGTGCGCGTTCTTCTCCAAGACGTGGATCGACGTGTCCGGCTCGTCCGCCAAGGATGTGAGTACACACAATCTGTAGGCACTTGGTATACGTGGTGGCTAACCTGGTGATCATTTCGTTAAAAGCGACTACCGCAATACAAAATCATAGAGATATTTTTTTGTGGGAAAGTGTGTTTGTCGGTTTGCCCTCCTCCTCTATGGAATGATGGGTTTTAAGATGTGATTTTTTGCATTGATGCAGTTCACGGCCTGGAGAGTGACAATCATGTTATCCCCGAAAATTGCACGGTTCCGTGGAATGGACAAAACACAAACAATCCTTAGTTTGTAATGTACCTAATGTTAGCGTTTAGCTAGTTACATATAAACTTGAATAATTAGAAACGTAGATTTTTTACATTCGTTAAGCATGTACAATCAATTGAAAGCGAAAATAAAATATTTCATTTAATTTCATAAGCATTGCCTGTGTCAGGTTCTCTTTAAAATCCATAAATCTATTGAACTTGAAAGCGAAAATAAAATCATCATCATCATCACAACCCTTTCTTTGTCCCACTGTTGGGCACTGGTCTCCTCTGAGACGAGGGATTAGGCCTTAGTCCACCACGCTGGCCAAGTGCGGATTGAAAATAAAATATTCCATTTTATTTCATAAGCATTGCCTGTGTCAGGTTCTCTTTAAAATCCATAATAATTTTCAATACTTGTAACTAATATTAAATACTTGTACCACAGGTGGCTAAGCAACTCAAAGAGCAGCAGATGGTGATGCGCGGCCACCGCGACAACTCCATGATCCACGAGCTGAACCGCTACATCCCCACCGCGGCGGCCTTCGGAGGCCTCTGCATCGGGGCCCTGTCGGTCCTGGCGGACTTCCTCGGCGCCATCGGCTCGGGCACGGGCATCCTGCTCGCCGTCACCATCATATATCAGTACTTCGAGATATTCGTGAAGGAGCAAGCGGAGATGGGCGGCATGAGCACGCTACTGTTCTAGAAGATTCCGGAAACATCTGGAGACTGACGCGGGCGGGGCGGCCGAGGTTGTTAAATACAGTTTGCATCGAAGTTTATTTGGTGATAGTAATGTCAAGTCAACTGGGTATAAATTCAATTTTATTTTCGCTCTATGATTGGGCGCGCTTAATAAAACTATTAGAAAAGAAGTAACCAGTAATCCCTCCCATTCTGAGAGGAGACCCGTGCCCAACAGTGGGACGTCTATGGGTCGCAGCGAACCAGGATGAATCGTTCAAACTATTTAAAAAAAGACTGAAATTTTTTGGCGATTATTATAACGCAACTTCTAATGCATGAAGCAGGTACATATGTTGTTCTTGGAATTAAGCCATTCATAATGATAATGGTGAAATTAACATCAAATTAGTTTGATTTTATTGATTGGTTTGTTTCAATTCACATGTTTCAAATATATAACGTTACATTTTAGTGAAATATTAACGTCACTTTAGTATCGTGATGCAGGCTCGGCCGTACCTGACGTGACCGATGGACGCGTCCCCGCCATTTTGTTTTCCGTAAGTTTTTTTTTTATAGGACGGCGTCGGCGCGTGTGTGCGTGGCTACGTGTGGGTTATGTGCTATTTATATGAGAGGAACTTTATATAATAAAATAATTACGAGAAGTGCACGTTTTTTAGTCTACCCGCGGTTTGGAGGGGCAGGTTTCAAATACAGTAGTAACAAGATACCTGGAATAAAAGGTATTCAATTAAATCGTGAAAGAATTCCGTAAAAGATTAGTACCTGAAGCATTGGTTTATCGAGTAAAAAAGATGTAGACAATCCATGTTTCGATAATGGCACATTTCGTTTGTATAAGAATAAGTCAAACTGACGCGAAACCAAGCGAAAGGCGCGCAAATTTGATCAGATTTTGTGTGCCACTTTCAGACACTTTCAGTGCATAATAATTAATACTTATAAAAGGTAGAAGGTAGGAGTATAAGAAGGGTAGGTAATTGCACTTTCAGAGCAAATTATCTACCTTATATACACTTATACACAATCGATGACAAAAGTCCTTGTAATTATAATGACATTACTTAGCTGGGGCCACATTATCGCGCGTCGCGATAAATTCAACGTAGGTGTGTATGCCGATGTGTACTCCGATGTATAGAGATGTAGCCTCAGCATCAGCATCAAAGCAGGCAAGTCTTATCAGGCCATGACATTACCCGTTTGTGTTGAAATAATTATCGGTAGGGGTGATGTAAATAGTATTTCCGAAGCGCAATTAACTATCGTAACTAACTCAACTATTGAATAACATATAAATATTAGGCTACATAGGTAATAGTTGAACAAATAAACGGAATTGATTTTTTAAAACTAGTTTCCTTATTTGCAGCCTTTCCTTATGATAAGTCCGTTCTCCTAGAACGCCCGCGCTTTTTCGCTGTCGATTTTGATTGGTCGCCCGAAGGACACGTGACTTGCTTTGCTTTCGAGCGACCAATCAAAAGCAAGACTGGCTTGGTTTGGCTTGAGTTACGCAATTGCCCTGTTGATTGTGTTTAACTTAAGCTCCTTGATAGATAATTTCTTAATTTATTTATTTATTTAACATTATCGAACCACAAAATAAAATATATATGCACAAATCAAGCTTATTAAAGCATTCTCTCCCAGCTAACCATTGGGCTAACCAGACATACTCGAGAAGCGGTTTGTATTAATTATATTTGTGTATTTATTTCTTCCTTTCACTTTATAATAAAATACTGTTCACGTATCTTCCAGTGTTATTATCAACACAGCTATGAATTCCTTACATACCTGCTCTCACACCTTTATGAATCCTATAACAGAACTGCACTAATGGATAATAAGAATAGTCTTGTTTCAGAATAAATTAGATCTTACTTTTGTTTTCTAAATAGTGATGGTATACACTTATTTTCTTCAAAAGTAATGCGTTTGTTTTGAAGTTTATAAAGAAAACGGAAATCTACATCTGATACAATATTCATCGGGGTCTCCAAGAAGTAAGTATTCTGTGGTTTTCACATACGACCGATTTTGTAGGAAATATTATTTTATTTACAATTGAATGTTAAAAATGCGAAATAAAGGATATAACTGTCCACCATCTGTGCCTACACATATCACGCGAAAACTACAAAATCAGTAGGTATAAATCAGTAAAAAAATCGGTGAAAATGTCAATCAGAGACCATAAACCTTAACTAAACGAGCGAGAGAAGAACAGTGAAAGAATGTCATACGTTTTTGTTATGCAACTTTATTCTCTTTACTAAACATGCAAGTATAAGGACAAAACATATTTACGCTTCACCGTCACAACTCACACTCCTCACCACTCCCAGCCGATGCTAAACCCAAAATCCTTCCACGACTAAATGGTAACAACGTATATACAAACAACGGCAAATAAATTGTCTAAACAATGCAAAAGTAGCTACTGCGTTATATAGATTTAATATAGTTTTTAAACTTATTTTATAATAATAAGCGGCCTTAATAATTCCACTCCAAATCTTTTCATTTTCTGACAATCATTCCGAAACGCACACAAGAGATGGATAAAAGATAACTATCGTGCTTCTGCTTTGTGTTATGTTGCACCAGAAAATAAAGTAGGTACCGGATTCTTCATGGCGCAAAACTGATTTTAAGGCAGCCAATATATTAGCCAATCTGTAATTGCTGACGATGATTTCATCCTTGCAGTTCGACCACAAAGACTACAGGTGACTTCAATCGCGCTTCAAATTCTACCGATAATATTCGCATAATTATGCGAGCACGACTGCAATTAATTTTGTACACTTCAATATCAAAAGGTCATGCAACTTCGGCCCACCGAATTCCCACGATTTCCTCTTCAGCGAGATCCTTTGCACTAGCGTTTATTTCGCAACTACAAAACAAATACAAATAAAACCTCGTCATATAACAACATCTTTACACATGAATTTATAAATCACATATATGGCACAACACAGAATATTAAGTTATGTATAAGTAATCGCTAAACATCGAGAGGCACTTTGCATTTTCGGAAATGTAAGGAAACATTTATTGCTTTGCATTTCATCTTCACTAAAACCGTCTTTCGGCACTTCACATGCCGACGACACTCGGCTTCAGATCAAACTTAATACAGTTCTTTTTTACTTTAATTTCTGGTACATTAGTAGCTCGGACATTATATTGCTACATAATATACTCTTTAGTAATTCTATTCTTACGACTGCTACATCACTTTTACTTGGCAGTGACCATCTATTTTATTATTGAATTTTAGCAGAATAACCTCTTATAAGCATATTGCAAGCACTATCTGAAAAATATATTTTGTCTCTATGCGATACAATATAAAACCAATGATTTTAACTTTAATTTGTATGTCAGGGCTCCTAAATTTTTTAAGTTAACTCTAAGCTAGATTATATTGTAGATCCCTAGATATCACTCAAAGTACTTACGTTAACTGCAAGAAATATTGTGGAATGCGAGGTTCATCAAAAATTACATACACTTTATTATTAGAGGTACTGATATTTTTTAAGGAAATTATTCGTTTGTGTTTCTAAATTTCTTTTTCTGATTTCAGCAATCAGCTCATATCTGTTATAACGCTATTAGAATCATATCGAATATTAATTATAAAGCATGTGTCGACACGATGATAACTAATTTCAAGTTAAATTTTTAGCAACAGAACCGATTAAGCGCTATCATTAAGTCTTTTAGACGCAATCTCAGCGCACTACCGAATACAATAACTAGAGACCGGATTATATGCAACATAAAAAGCTTATTATATGCATGCAATATGAAAAATGCTTGAAATATGCATGAAAATTGGCAGAATATGCAAAAAAAAATTTTTCCGGAGGCATGGTATGGTATGGTGGCATATATACAATTTGAAATAACACACATTTGTGAACCCTACATTTAATCAATTTGTCATCAAATCAAACATTGTCATCGAATTTTTCGCGATATTAACACTTATCGCATTTTAGGTATTCAGAAAAATATTGTAAATGTACCGATAATATGCATCATAACTAGATAATAGGTAAAATATGCAAATGCATATGTAAATATTCAAATGAATAAGAATAAGAATAAGAATAAGAATATATTTATTTTTGCTTTGTAAAATTAAAGTTAACAACAATAAAATAAAAACATATACAAGGTGTCCCAAAATTCAACGATAATCCTGAACCAGAGGATGGCCCTGCTAATGACTACTCCAGGAAAAAAAAGAAAAAAATTATATCTCGATTTTTTTTCAAATTACATAATAAAAAGGAAATTCTTAGAAAATTGACACGCCTCATGATATTTTTAACTACCATGACCACAATTTTTGAGATATTTCTGATATTTTTTTTGTATCCGTGACCTAAGTAGTACTGCTATCTACCACATATCTTAAAATTTCTATAATGTCTGTAGTTTTCACACAATAAACAATTAAAATCATTGTTTTCCCAAAAAATTTTGATCAAATTTACTTTCAGTCCACTTTCACTCATTGTGGTGTAAAAAAAAAGTATGGACACCACTATGGCAAGTTTTTTTAAAAGTTGACGCAACTAATCAAGATTCCAAAATGGTATAATACTCTTGGAAAACTAGTCACAAAAAAAAAGTGTAATATTTCAAAACCCGAACCAAATTTCATAAATTGTACTTGTTGATAGTTATCATGTGCCCAAAATATGATTTTTGTTGTAAATTTCTTGGATTAAATGGGACATGTGCGTAGTCAAACAAATTTAGAAGACAGAGATAGATAGAGAGAGATTACATGTTAGTCAGAGGTAGATGTAGATGTCGTTATCAAATAACAATAGGGCAGGTAGAGAAGTTGCTGTTCTCAGCAGTCAGTACGCTCTGCTTCTTTCTTTACTGTAAACCGTTAAGTATTCAATTGACGTGTGAATCAAGTAATCTGCAAATTGAACTGACTTTGAATTATTTTGGACTGTTTAACTTTAACTGGGCCCTTTGAGTTACAAGGAAACTTAGATGGAAATAATTATTTGAACTTTTTACAAAATAACTTGCCAGACTTATTAGAAGACGTGCCTTTAAGTGATTTACAAAACATGTGGTTTTAAAATGATGGTCGCCCAGCTCACTATGCCTATCCTGTGCGAGACTACTTAAACCAAGAGTATCCAGGGCGTTGGATCGGTCGACTTGGTCCTATCTTATGACTACCCCTTTCACCCGATCTAAACCCCCAACACTTCTTCTATTGGGGTTGTCTCAAAGACAGGATCTACTCAAACATTTTTCACCACAAAAAAACCTATTTTGGGCACAAAGTAAAAGTTATTACTAATCGACGAGAACAATTTTTGAAATATGGTTCTTGTTTAGAAATATTATACTACTTTTTTGTGACTAGTTTTCCAAGAGTATTATACCATTTTGGAATCTTGATTAGTTGCGTCAACTTTTAAAAAAACTTGCCGTAGTAGTGTCCATACTTTTTTTTTACACCACAGTGAGTGAAAGTGGACTGAAAGTAAATTTGATCAAAATTTTTTGGGAAAACAATGATTTTAATTGTTTATTGTGTGAAAACTACAGACATTATAGGAATTTTAAGATTTGTGGTAGATAGCAGTACTACTTAGGTCACGGATACAAAAAAAAATATCAGAAATATCTCAAAAATTGTGGTCATGGTAGTTAAAAATATCATGAGGGGTGTAAATTTTCTAAGAATTTCCTTTTTATTATGTAATTTGAAAAAAAATCGAGATATATTTTTTTTCTTTTTTTTCCTGGAGTAGTCATTAGCAGGGCCATCCTCTGGTTCAGGATTATCGTTGAATTTTGGGACACCTTGTATATATTAACACAAAGCAAGAATAGGACCACACTCAGCATGTGCCATGATTTCAATGAAATCATGACGCTGATTTTCAGTGTGGCCCTTTTCGAGTTAGTTTGGTCGATAAGAGAATGAAATGCATATAATCCGGTCTCTAACAATAACCATTCCGCAAATAACTCGGCATTGCTTACATGAATACCATTAAAATATATCCCCTACCTAAACCTCTACATCGTAACCTAGATAAGTCCGTGGATAGCTGGCTTAATGTGAGGCGTGTGTAAAAATAATATTTATATAATAATTGTTTACATTATGTACGGCAGATCAAGGCTTGCGAAATGAATGGTGTCAAAGTAAATAACGCTAAGCATAAATTTTTGTCCTTAAATATGTACATGTAAATAATAATTTTGCAAGACCTTAATTTAGTAGTGATAACTGTGTTATAGATTTTTTTTATTTTTATAGTTAAAAATGATACTATATCGTCAAGAAGCGCATTACCACTATTCAGGAATAATATAATAATTACAAAGGAAATTATATTCGTAACAAACTACTCTGTAGGACTGTCATATTATATCAATATGATTCCGAGGCTATTTTGACTTGATGAACGTTAAATTGTCATCAACTATAGACGTAAAAACCAAAAAGTTAACAAATAAAAACTAAAGACGGAGTCAGTAAAATCAAGAAAACATTTATTTTAAACAACATATTTTTGAAAGGAAAAAAAAAAATTAAACAGAGAATAACTAAAAATAACAGTGCCAATTATTACTAGTAATATCTTAAGGGAGAAAAGTCAGATTTGAATTGTTTTTCTCAATAATTTACCTAACGATAGAGCAGTGAATAAGTCCCGGTGAACTTGGGACTCCGTGTAAAATGTTATAGCAAAAACAGGTCAAAAATGTACAACAAAGATCAGCTGTATGCTTCAAAATAAAATACACGTTTCGAAAAGTTGTCTGACCCGATAAAATAATAAAATATAAACTAAATAATATAACAACAAAAAAAAATATTGTAAGCCGCACCAGGCAACTCCGGAGACCTATGCGGTTACTATAAACTAGGATTTTGCTAATTATACCTTTATAATTTGTACATGCATGTAATAATAGCACTTAATATTTACCGTCTACAATCCAAACTTATTTTAAATGGTAATTTAGAATATATCCGGGTGCCTTGCGTTACCGTACGCGTACACCAAATCCGTCATCGGCCGAACTATGCTCGTACGTCAACGGCCGAACTCGTCCGATCAAATCAAACATAAGTAAATGAATGAGAGTGCATACACTGAAACTACCGACGTCGTACGATGACGTCCGAAGTTTCAGTGTATGCACTCTCTCTCATTCATTTACTTATGTTTGATTTGATCGGACGAGTTCGGCCGTTGACGTACGAGCATAGTTCGGCCGATGACGGATTTGGTGTATCTCTACCGTTACGCCGGTCCTTTGCCTTCCGACTTCCATTTACCTACGAATACCCATTCCATGTACACGTCATCTCGCGACAATACATTTCCACTCAACTCGTTAACACATTGAAAATTTGTAATGGCTTTCAAACGAAAACATTGTCAACTGATCATCCACTGTAGGGTTTAAAGTTCATCAGGATTTGCGTGTAAACAATGCGAGACGAGACGGCGGGCAGACCCGGGTTCGAAGCCAAGTCCACACGGCGGTACGTTAATACTTCACGTATATATAATAGAATATAATATTGGTACATTCATAGTCTATTCATTCACACGAACTTTATAACCTCTCACCTAAGCTAGACTTGTAAAACAAAACGCTAGTTTTAACATTGTCTTTTATATATTTCATTAGTCCATCGCATTATTGAGATATAAAAAATCTCAACATACTTACTGAGTGGGGCTCAATTACTTGAGTTTAACTATTGTATGAAGTTTATCATTTCAGTGGTTTATATAATCTTTCTGTGTTAAAGACGAATATACAACATTTTGATATTACACAATGAATACACACAATTGATAGTAGGGTGGCTAAAAATCAGCATATTGCTCTAAAGGGCTAGATTGAAATCCCGTTCATGAAAAAAAGTAATTAACTTTCATATTGTGTAAGCAAATAAATATCACGGGCTTAAATAATGAAGGAAACCTCATTGTAAAACTGTCTGTTTTTCCATAATGATCTCAAAAGCTTGACGTCTGCTAATTTTCATTTTGCCCAGTATTTTGGGTTTTGGATGACCTTAAAATCAATTTAGGAAAACCCGTGTTTTGAGGAGGACCAATATTGTAATACTCTGGATATGCATTGGCTGTCTAGCTTAATGGCCAATTGGGAGTCAAATGCATTCTTGGTTCACCACTTTGTAGACTTGTAAAGATGTAGGTAACCTCGCATGGTGGATGTAATTATTGTATTTATGTCATTAATTAAAAGAAGCCCGACTAATACTAGTTTCATTTTCTAACGAAGAACTTTTAACTTTATTTCGAACCAAAAAAGCCTAAACCTTACCACTTTAAAAGCAAGCCCGGTTTTTATCTTGTACAAATAAACGACCAACATAACCCCGGTAAGCTGGTAGGTAATCCCCAGCTTTTAGTCTTTAACGAACGTACCGCCACTATCGCCGTGTGAACTTAGCCCGAACCAACCACACCAGCGGTTCAGGCGAGGGTCTCGATCTCCTCCTGCAGGGCGGGCGGCTGCTCCGCCTTGGTCACCTTGGGCGGGCCGCTGGAGTACGGCATCGTCTTCAACTTACGCGCCTCCCGCCTTTCCTTCTTCTGCTGCATCACCAGCCTCAGCTGTTCGAGCTTGCACTTGGTCTTGGAGTTCTCGAGTGCTAATTTGCACTTGGTCTTGGAGTTCTCCAGTGCTACAGTCTTGGCGGTGTCGCACTTCTTGCAGGGGTCGCCGGGCCTGGCGGCGCAGGCGGGGCACGGGGCATGCCCGTCGCACTGGCCGTACGTGCACGTGGACTGGGTGCAGCACGCGCACTTGGGCTCCTCTATTGCGCTCACAGAGCAAGAGTGTTCCGGATCCTTCTGCAATTGGAAATAAATAAAAATAAATGCCATGGACATTCACACACGGCCATCTGACCCCAAATTAGGCGTGAGCCTGTGTTATGGGTGTCAGAGACTGATATACATACATAGATATTTTTAAATACATACTTAAATAGATAATATTGACATCCAGACACAGAACAAATACAAGTGTTCGTCACACGAATATTTGTCCTGAGTGGGATTCGAACCCACGACCTTTGGCGCAACAGACAGGGTCACTACCGATTGCGCCAACGGGCCTGTCAAATTGAATTTTGTTCAGTGTTGGGCTTTATAGGACTGTATTAAACACACGGATAGTAGAAGAACGAATTTATTGCGTTGTAAGGAGAACGGTACATCGATGTTGCGTGGTGAAATCAGAAGGAAGTAGTAATGCAACGTCATACACAGACTTGACATTTTATCATAGACTATCAAACAATTTTTTGGGTTGCCAACAGTTTTGTCAGGCTGGATAAATATCTTGGACATTCTCACACACGCCCATCTGAGCCCAAAGTAGGCGCGAGCCTGTGTAATGGGTGTCATAGACTACTACATACATACATAACATAAATAGATAATATTAACATCCAGACACAGAACAAATACAAGTGTTCGTCACACGTTTATTTGTCCTGAGTGAGATTCGAACCCACGACCCCTGGCGCAACAGACAGGGTCACTACCGATTACACCAACGGGCCTGTCGAATGTGTATTTAGTATTCAAACAAATGTATGGCACGAGTGCCTTCGATTGTCTGATCGATATCGGAGAGAAAAATCGGACGTGTATTCCCAGCGTCAATCGGAGTGGCGTCGTTTAAGGAGATAATTTTGTTCAGTGGACCTCAAAAGACTGAAGGGAATACAATACAATACAATATCACAGTAAAGAAAACAAGTTTTGCAAAAGGCTGTCTTATTGCTTTGAGCAAATTCTTCCAGACAGCCTGGCAAACAAGAGAGGATACAAGTATAAAATAAAACGGTAGGGTGCACAAACAATGGCAGATAAACGAATAACAATAATTACAAACATCAACATAATAATAAAGGAGCAAAAATTTGACATATAGAATATAGAGCAATATATATAGAACATGGCATATATAACAACAACAAGAACCTCTGAATACAAAGACTAAAATTACTACTAGACATGACAAAAATTTGGCAATATATTGTTATTGCATACCTGTGACAAGGCGATTGCC
The DNA here is from genome assembly GCA_944567765.1 of Carterocephalus palaemon. Lineage (NCBI taxonomy): Eukaryota > Metazoa > Arthropoda > Insecta > Lepidoptera > Hesperiidae > Carterocephalus > Carterocephalus palaemon. Next base: position 1,216,390 of record OX155643.1, on the reverse strand, counting down.
GGCGTAGCGCACAGCAGGTCGTTGAGGATGTGGATGATGGTGGATATGTCTCGCTTCGGCCGCCCGTATCTGAAAATTACATCAATAAAACAATCTGAATTGTGTAGCCTATCGATCAGCTATATTGTGCATCGGTTGATAAATTGTCACCATAGCCTACAAAGAGGAGCTAATATTATAAATGCGAAAGTAACTCTGTCTGCCTGTCTCGCTTTCACGCCAAAACTACTGAACCGATTTAAATGAAATTTGGTACACAGATAGTCTAGAGCTTGAGAAAGGACATTATCTACTTTTTAATTGGTAAAAAGTGTTGTAAAGGGTTGAAAAGGGGGATGAAAGGTTGTATGAAAGTACTGTGATTTTCAGAACTAGGAGAATAAAATTTATATTGTAGGCTGTTGATTAGATAAAAATAAATATGGAATTCAAAATTTGTAAAAATGTATTATGGGTGTAAAATAAACATAGGGGATAACACATTTACGGATTCATTACAAATTTGTGGAGCTAAAGTTAACGCGTTAAGAAGAATCTATTATTATGTCTAATTCCACGCGAGCGAAGCTGCGGGCGTTCACTAGTTATGATATGATTCCCTCTCAGAAAACCTGAGATGGTAAATCAATCCATAATTTACTTAGATGCAACAAAAATTAATGCCAAAATGTGTTCTCGTAGGATAAGGAAGCAACAACAAAAATAAAATTACCATACCATGTTTCTACGTCTAACATGACTACGTTTTGATTTTTTCCATTGGTTGACTAAAGAGAAATATATATATAAATATTGAAATCTGTCCATATTTCAAAGAGGAAAGAGGGGAGCACGAAAGGGCCATTTCCTCAATTTTACATACGTAATATCAGTCTATTTTTGGAAAATACCTATTGTATTTTAAATCTCGTTGGCACAATGTCTCTTTTAATTGTTTAAATAAAATAGATTTGAATTTAGAGTCTAAAATATCAACCAGTTAGTGAGTCAGCCTCTACTTATCTCTTATGCATTCTGAAAGTGCAAGTTTACAAATTAATTGTTACAGTATGAACAATTGTATTTAAAAAAAGTTATTTATGTACACAATAGCAATATGTATAAAGTAATTGAAATTACGCAACGAAAATAATGAAAGGTAAGCGTGTTTTTTCTAACACAAGGTATCCAAATATATTATGTGTGATAGTATGTATATTATTAAGTGATTGCATTGCAACTTTGGCTAATAAACCTTAATAATAAATTGTTCATTTACGTGTTTCATTTATATTTCAAGACAAAATCAGATTTATGTTATTCTGTTAATTCTGAACAAAAATTTCAGTCAATCAAGAATAAATGGATTTTGCACTGAAAAATTATTCCACATTTTTATTTCCTTACACTCTTCCAAGTAAACTCCAAGGATATTTGTAAGTGATTAAGTAATACACTCATTAGGATAACAAGGAGTCCAGTAGGTCAAAAGTATACTAAAGAACAATACGAAGATAACAGTACGCAGGCTACACAAAAGTATGGAGAAAGTTGCAAGAATATAAATAATAATGGTGATATAGTAAATTATTAATTAGTTAATTAATCATACCTGTCTTGTAGTGCTGGATTAAGGGTTCCAGAGAAGGTCCCGGAATATATTCCTTTACCGTGATGCTTCATAGATTCTATCACAGCGCCCGGCCCTATTCTCGGCCGTACCGACTCCTCACCCGATCTGAGATCAATCTTATTTGTAAGCACCTCCTTTGACAACTTTTTAAGTTTCTGAGTTAAATTCTTCGAGGCTTCTATTAGAGCCTTGGTGTCGACCGGTGGGGTGGGATACTCCCTCTGTGGCTTTTTGGGTACATCGGGAGATCTAAATGGAATTTGTTTAGAAGTTGATGGGGTGCTGTGATCCTCGGTGTGTGCTAGGGGCTGTTGAGCAGGTTTTCTTGGTGATGTGACAAAAGGATCACTTCTGGACGTAGACGGTTGTGACATATTGGATTCTTGACGCACTTGCATCCTTTTCTTATGTTTATTTACGGACTGAATGAAAGCCTTCTGCTTGGTCTGGCCGATAGGATGTTTAAATTTTGATGTCTTGTGAAGTAAGTATTGGATTCGTTTACTCTTGAGTGGCTCATTTAGGCTTTGGAAGGAGGGCAATGTTCCCGCAGCTGATTCTTGGGTACCGTGGCTAGTAGTTGCAAGGTTGGATATTTCTCTGTCCATCATAGATTCGTCTTGTTCTTCAAAGAGACCCTTGTCTACAGCACTGTTGAACAAATTTTCCATTGGGTACTCGTCAATGGTACTCTCGGCAAGGAATGAGCTTTGGTCTGTAAAATTGTCACTGTCATCGCTGAGCATGTTTTCTGGAGTGTGTGAGGAAGTAGAGGGGCAAGGTTTGTCACACATGGCACTGGAGGATGGTATCACTTCATTGCACAGCTTACTTTTGGATAACAAGTCTAATAGGGTACTCTTAACGGAATTAGCAAAGATCTCCATCTCTCGTTCTTGATTTGTGGATGCATCGATTGGACTAGACACAAGATTAGAAAGAGATTTAATGGGGGACTGCTCATTCCCAACAGATGTATCAGACAGGTCAGACAAGGTACAGTTGGAAGAATCCATCAATTCCTCCTTCTCTCCAGCTTCATCTTTAGGATTGTCAGTGTACCTCTGTTCGGCCACTGACCTATACAAATTATCAATTAATTGTGAAGCATTCTCTAACATTTCTAAGTTTTTTTTCTTTATAGCATCTTTATCTTCACCTTGCGACTTTGACTTATCGGTTTCTGGAGCAGAAGTCTCTGTCTGAGGTACTTTTTGTGGAGAAGGCTGGGGGCTGGGGGTTTCCCGGGAGTCGCATTTGGTACGGATCAAAGTGGAATTTTTGGTTGTATTTGAAGTCCTGAGGGAGCGGGAGCTACTTGATGATCCAGAGTTTAGAGTGGACAGCTGCAGCTGAATAAGCATCATGTGGTCTCCCAGCCTCATGGTCAGGTTCAGGGGGCTCTTTCCACTGAGGAAGTCGTTCACCTGCGTGTCATTGAGGGACTCCAATGCTTGCATCACAGAATTTTCGGGTCTCTGACTCTGAAATCGACCATTAGGAACGTTTATCAACAAACGCATTATCAATCGTTATTGATTAAAGCAGTATATTGTGAAACACGTGATAGTCATGGGGCGTGAAATGAGAGATTTCGAAATAGCATGACGTACGTACCAGGAGGCCTGTCTCGACGCTCGGCAGCAGGATGACTCGCGAGCCGTCCAGCAAACCGTTCTCTTCGAGCGTGCCATCCCTTAGTTGTCTACAACAACCAAACATTTTGTCATTAAGCGAATGATAGGACGCGGATGCGTCATCGAATCGACGCAACTTATTTCCGTGATATCTATGTTTAACAATAGAGGCTTGGCGTCTGACGCCTTCCGACTCACCTTTCGCGATGCAGGAGGCACAATCGATCTTTTGACACTTTCAATTTCTTCGACACTAGCTTCTTTAGGTGCTCCACGGTGTTTTTGATGTTCAAGCTGACGGAGAAATTACCACCAGTCGTAGTTTGTATATTTAGCGTTATGTCCGACGAATGGGGCGAGCCACACCCGTGCACTTCTGTTCCGTTTGCTCGTTCCATATTTCACACATATATTATACTAAAAAAATTCGTACAACTATTTGAACCACGCACAACTTATCTAAGATTACACAGCTATTTTATTGCAGATAGAATTAAAAGGGTCACACGCTAGACCCCCAGATTTGATGTGGCCGTCAGTGTGACCAATCTCCATCGTGGATTTCCCGTTATTTTTTTTTCCAACAGCTGATGCGAAGCGATGTGCCCTGCGTTCCGTTTTAGTTTCGATCGATTAGCATAAATTAGCTTTCTGCTACCACAGTTCATATAAATGGTCAAGTTGGTTTAAAACATCTCTCTAAAACTTAGAATGAAAAATAATTTTCAAGTATGTGTCAATTATCAATTTTAATTGAAAAATAAGATTAACACAAAATTACTCTTTTACTTTTACCACCAAACGCGTTCGTGTAATGAGATTTTAATGTCAATCAGCCGTTACGTCACCGATACTCTTTGGACTTCGTGGCTTTGTGCGGGAAATTTAAATTTACATAATAAAATATATACTTTACCATTTGGAATACAATTTAGTGGTTTTAGATCAAGAAATTTATATAAAACGTAAAAACACATTCTTTACGAGTAATAGTAGGTCTCGCCATTTTATTATATGGCACAAAGCTACCAAATTGGAATCATATGTGAAAAAATGAATCTTAGTTTTTAATTAGATACAAATAGGGAGTTTTCACAAAACAAATAGAAAGAAAGAAAAAAAGAAGAAAGAAAGAAACAAAATCATTATTTTGTCTCAATTTAGGTAGGTACAATAAAAAAAATAAAAAAATAAGCCAAACACAAATTAAACACAGCATTTTCCTCAACCGTCTTTATTTCCCCAGCACCCACCATGTAAAACAACATAAACTTATTAACTATCACAGCGGCATTCACAATAGGTATGTTTGTATGGAGGTATTAATACTTTAATTAATTTGTGACCATAATTAGTCCATAAAATTTACATCAAAGTAGTTATGCTGAAAAATCGTATTATTAAACCTATTTACATAGATTTGAAATATTTTATAAATTGGTAATGTTCACCTTGTTTTATATTATTATTAACTTACCTATAAATAATTGGAGGTTTGTTACTAATGGACCACTCAATCCTAAGTCCTAGGAGACAGACAGACAAGCTGACGTCTTCCTGGGTAGTCAGTAGGAATATTTGTTTTTTACCTAGACCTTTCACCAATTCCTAGTAATCCACCATTCTAGTTATTAAACTTCTTGTAGATTGTAGTACACATATTTTAATTGCATTTTTTCTCTTTGGTGTTCATTTATAGAATAAATAATTGACATGTTTAATGTTTATTAAAGTCATTCTTTACTTTCTATTAATTTAAATTACGTTAGTGTACATAATTATTAAATGGAATAGTTGAAGTTATGTTCAAGAATAATTCCACGCTTTAGTTGTGCTGCAATTGAAAGAAAGCAAAATCGGTTGGGAATATAAAAATATCGGTAGGATCAATATCATACTCGCCTTAGAGATATGTTATCAATCGTTACTTTAATATGACATCCATACTTAAATGATTTTTTTATTAACAGGCTGAAATGCTGCTGGATTTTTTCTGCCTTAACCCGTAGTGGTCTATTAATTCTAGTATTCCTAATCGACCACTCAGGTGGACTTCAGTGATAGGAATGTTTTACCTAACCACCTAGGTGGATGGATTGAGTGGTCCGTTAGTAACAAACCTTATTGGATACAGCTAATGGAGTATAAAATAGAATTACTATTAAAAAAAAAACTAATTTGTTCTTAAGTGCACGTGATCTACATGCATATAGTGTACAAAGATTGCATTTATCGCATGATTTTTGCAGTTTTCCTGGGTTACTTCATAGATTCTAGATTATTTTGTGTTTGCATGATATATTTAAACATGAGAGTAAAATGTTTTGTTTGACAAAACATATACATATAAACATATACATACTGTATATTTGAGATGTATAAAGAGTAAAGAGAAAAATATTAGATATACAATCAATTTCTACTGGGAATTTATATTAAGGGGATTGTATATAAAGTGGAGCCAGGCAGTATTTTAATTATTCAAAAACTTATACAATAAGCGATATATTTTCTCTAATTACTTTGTAACTAGTATTTTAAATAATTTGTTAAATTTTTATAAGCTTAGTAATATTTAACATTGAACAATTTTGATACTTTTGGAAATTTAAGTAGATGTACATATATTTAAATGAACCATTAAAGGAAAGAAAACCATTTCATGGTGCATATAAATAATTAGTTAAGCATACTCATGCAGTGGAAGCTTATAACATTTTGAACTTTGACATTTCTGGTCCCAAATAATGTAAAGATACAACTACATACATCAAAATATATTAAATTTAGGGAATTGAAATACATTTTAATATTATAATTTAAGAGTATACCTTTAAAAGGTCTCGTCTATGTTTATTTATAATATTGCTGGATCAAAATCTTTACTAATATTATAAAGAGGAAAGATTTGTTTGTAATGTTTTCACACAAAAACTACTGGACCGATTTCAAAAATTCTTTCACCATTAGAAAGCTGCATCTTCACTGAGTGACATAGGCTATATAATATTACTAGGTGTAACCGAAACTATTGTTATGTCTAATTCCACGCGAGAGAAGCTGCGGGCGTCCACTATCTTAAATAAATATACATGAGTGGCCATTGTCCTGCAATTGGTCATGGTTGATTATTATTTAAAAAAAATAACTCTGTATAATATAATATAACCTCATCAAGTAAGCGGAAGAGAAGTATCCGAATTCGTCATACAAAGTATTTCTCATTAGATAATTAGGTGTCTACTGTGTTATATTAATGGAAATTATTATTTCATTGGATGAAAAAAATTCCTTTTGAGGTTTATTGCTAGATATAGGCTATATATATATATATATATATATGGTATTTTTTTATGCCTGTGGTGTACAATAAAGCATATTTGTATATGTATAGGCCTCTCCTAAATAACACCACACAGACTGGTCCTGTGCCTTCTGAATCCAGCGGTTTCCCGCCTTCTTCGTATCGTCTGTCCACCTTGTTAAATATATTATTATGGGTGATTAATTACACAAATTATTAGAATCTATTCATATAATATTCTTAACATTGTATTGTTTATTTTTTGAATTAAAGGAAGTCAGGACTTTCTATTATACATCATATCATTCTGAGCAATTCTAGTGTACTCGAAGGTAAGAAATTAAATGTGACTGTTATAAAATCCTTAAATAAAACGTCATCCATATATTATATTCTTACCACAAAGCAACTTATGGTAAATAAACATGTTATAACAAAAAATTATGTAGAAAATACACAAATATTATAATATTTCCTAAATTGGCTAACTTATATACTAATCGAATGCATCTTAATAATGTACATTCATTTTAGTTTTATGATTGATCATATCATTACATTAAATATTTATTTATCATATTAAAGAAATAGCAACAATCAAACACGAACGACACAAGATTACAATTAAATAATATTTTTGATACGTATCAGGGACCTGAAATAAACAACAATAAAAATAAACAGGTAGAAGTAGGCAAGAGGTGACAGCCCAGTGGCTATCGAGCTCGCCTCTCACTCGAGCGGTCCGGGTTCAAACCCCCACGTCACTTGCTATAACGGTGAAGGACACATCGTGAGGAAACCTGCATGCCTGAGAGTTCATCATAACGTTCTCGAAGGTATGTGAAGACTGTCCATCCGCACTTGGCCAGCGTGGTGGACTAAGGCCTAATCCCTCCCATTCTGAGAGGAGACCCGTGCCCAACAGTGGGACGTCTATGGGTCGCAGCGAGAAGTAGGCAAGTAGGTGAAAAGGGTGCATTTTGTAGATGTCTTCCAGGTTAGAGATATGGACGATGAAATCAATGGCCGATCCATATAAAAATCTGTCACTTTGACAATGACAATCGTAAATGTGACAACTGTTTCAATGCTCCGACGCAGTCGCGAGTGCGGTCATGACGTCTGCGCTGCGCCTGTTCCGAGGCAGCTGGTTTGTAAACGCATTCGTCTGCGGTTTTATAAGTGTATGATTTATTTTCTATGATCTATGTAGTTTTCGACTGAACTGGTGTACCGGATGTCTGTGCCATCCCCGTTCCGGGCTACGGTGTTGTGACCATAGACGTGCCAGTTCAACAGTCGCAAGCTTCACGGAAGAAAAAAATAGATGCAGTACTTCATACAGCCACGTTGAATAGAAATAATAGAAGGGGCTTGTTGCTTGAATAATTATTGTAGGATTAGCTATTCATTCAATGATCAATAGCTAATTCTATATATGTATTTATAAGTACCTAAATAAATGTTTTGTTTGTTTATATTAATCAATTTCGAATAGCATTATATTTATTTTCTGTGAGTAGTTTGTAGTTACCTAGACTTTCGTTAAGCGTGTCTAATCACCTCATAGCGAAATAAATTATTTGGCTTTGACTTAGAACCACTGATCGCCGAGTAGCCGAAATTCGACTTGTTTTTCTATGAACACTTCAGACGAACGAATATGAGCTCCTTTTGAATTGAGAGTCCTTGTGACAGAATTAGCGCTAACATGCAGCATCTATTTTTTTATCGATGGCCAGTTCAGTCGCAAGTGTGTCGGATGTCTGCGCTGATCCTCCACCACAGACTAACGAATATTATAGCTTCTTTTGAATTGAGAGTCCTTTTGCCGATGACAGTATTTCCGCTAACATGCAGGTTCTATTTTTTTTTTATCGACGGTCAGTTCAGTCGCAAGTGTGTCGGATGTCTGCGCTGATCCTCCACCACAGACTAACGAATATTATAGCTTCTTTTGAATTGAGAGTCCTTTTGCCGATGACAGTATTTCCGCTAACATGCAGGTTCTATTTTTTTTTTATCGACGGTCAGTTCAGTCGCAAGTGTGTCGGATGTCTGCGCTGATCATCCACCACAGACTAACGAATATTATAGCTCATTTTGAATTTGAGAGTCCTTTTGCCGGTGACAGTATTTCCGCTAACATGCAGAAATACTGTCTCTATCTATTTTTTTTTTATCGATGGCCAGTTCAGTCGCAAGTGTGTCGGATGTCTGCGCCGGTCCTCAGGAGCCGAACTCCTGCGTGTCGTTGTCTATCTCGCCGAACACGTACCCGCCGCGGCCGTCCATCTGCAGGTAGTGGTCGTGGTGGCGCCACAGCGACTTGCGGTGGGATACCGTGAACAGCGATATGCCCATCTGTAAACAATTTTAACTTTATTATTAATTATACTGTAAAAAAAAGTAAAAAAAGATTTTAAAAAATATTTTAAAATCTTTTTTTACTTTTTTTTATTTTCATGCATTGTCATCGGAACCTAATATGTGTGCCAAATTTCAGCTCGATAGCTTCAGTGGAAGTGGGTGAAATATTGATTGCAAGATTCCAGGACTTACATACATACATACGAGTGAAGTTAAATAAAAGCTTTTAATAGTGGACGCCCGCAGCTTCGCTCGCATGGAATTAGACTTTGTTCCGCCTTAGAGAAAATAAATGAGCAGATTCTGGTTACTCCTTTCAAAATTTACAAAATTTTTATAATTTGATGATGAGAGTAGGCTACCTCTCTGCAGTACTGGTACATCTGACCCTCCACGTCCACGGAGACGGCGCTGGTGCACTCGTCCAAGATGGCGAACTGCGGCTCGTGGTAGAATAGGCGCGCCATCTGCGAACATACACGCAGACTGTTATAAAATTGTCGTGGTTGTATTATAAAATCGATTTTGTTTTTAGTATAGGTAAATCAGGAATATTATGAGACTAGTCGACGCTCGCAGCTTCGCTCGCGTGGAATTAGACATAGTAATATGATATAGCCTATGCCACTCAGTGAAGATGCAGCTTTCTAATGGTGAAAGAATTTTTGAAATCAGTCCAGTAGTATTTGTGTGAAAACATTACAAACAAGTCTTTCCTCTTTATATTTAATATAATTTTATTTATATCGTCATCATAATATTTACACATACATTTACGTAAAATATATAATAATTATTTCTTTTCACTTTCTTCTTACACACATTACATATAACAGGTACACAAAACGTACACTCTCAGAGCCGCTGTTGACTCGAGCTTCCCACTCTTGCCGCCCGCAACCCATCAAGCCTTATTTATAGCAAATAAATGAATTTGAAATGTGAAATCTCAGCGGGCACTGCAGTGGACGACTCACGGCTATCCTCTGCTTCTCGCCGCCGGACAGCACGTCCATCCAGTCCTCGACGGCGTCCCAGCCGCCCTCGCGCTGCGTCAGGTACGACAGCTGCACGATCTCCAGGTACCGGCCCAGCTCGGCGTCGGTGGACACGACTCACGGCTATCCTCTGCTTCTCGCCGCCGGACAGCACGTCCATCCAGTCCTCGACGGCGTCCCAGCCGCCCTCGCGCTGCGTCAGGTACGACAGCTGCACGATCTCCAGGTACCGGCCCAGCTCGGCGTCGGTGGACACGACTCACGGCTATCCTCTGCTTCTCGCCGCCGGACAGCACGTCCATCCAGTCCTCGACGGCGTCCCAGCCGCCCTCGCGCTGCGTCAGGTACGACAGCTGCACGATCTCCAGGTACCGGCCCAGCTCGGCGTCGGTGGACACGACTCACGGCTATCCTCTGCTTCTCGCCGCCGGACAGCACGTCCATCCAGTCCTCGACGGCGTCCCAGCCGCCCTCGCGCTGCGTCAGGTACGACAGCTGCACGATCTCCAGGTACCGGCCCAGCTCGGCGTCGGTGGACACGACTCACGGCTATCCTCTGCTTCTCGCCGCCGGACAGCACGTCCATCCAGTCCTCGACGGCGTCCCAGCCGCCCTCGCGCTGCGTCAGGTACGACAGCTGCACGATCTCCAGGTACCGGCCCAGCTCGGCGTCGGTGGACACGACTCACGGCTATCCTCTGCTTCTCGCCGCCGGACAGCACGTCCATCCAGTCCTCGACGGCGTCCCAGCCGCCCTCGCGCTGCGTCAGGTACGACAGCTGCACGATCTCCAGGTACCGGCCCAGCTCGGCGTCGGTGGACACGACTCACGGCTATCCTCTGCTTCTCGCCGCCGGACAGCACGTCCATCCAGTCCTCGACGGCGTCCCAGCCGCCCTCGCGCTGCGTCAGGTACGACAGCTGCACGATCTCCAGGTACCGGCCCAGCTCGGCGTCGGTGGACACGACTCACGGCTATCCTCTGCTTCTCGCCGCCGGACAGCACGTCCATCCAGTCCTCGACGGCGTCCCAGCCGCCCTCGCGCTGCGTCAGGTACGACAGCTGCACGATCTCCAGGTACCGGCCCAGCTCGGCGTCGGTGGACACGACTCACGGCTATCCTCTGCTTCTCGCCGCCGGACAGCACGTCCATCCAGTCCTCGACGGCGTCCCAGCCGCCCTCGCGCTGCGTCAGGTACGACAGCTGCACGATCTCCAGGTACCGGCCCAGCTCGGCGTCGGTGGACACGACTCACGGCTATCCTCTGCTTCTCGCCGCCGGACAGCACGTCCATCCAGTCCTCGACGGCGTCCCAGCCGCCCTCGCGCTGCGTCAGGTACGACAGCTGCACGATCTCCAGGTACCGGCCCAGCTCGGCGTCGGTGGACACGACTCACGGCTATCCTCTGCTTCTCGCCGCCGGACAGCACGTCCATCCAGTCCTCGACGGCGTCCCAGCCGCCCTCGCGCTGCGTCAGGTACGACAGCTGCACGATCTCCAGGTACCGGCCCAGCTCGGCGTCGGTGGACACGACTCACGGCTATCCTCTGCTTCTCGCCGCCGGACAGCACGTCCATCCAGTCCTCGACGGCGTCCCAGCCGCCCTCGCGCTGCGTCAGGTACGACAGCTGCACGATCTCCAGGTACCGGCCCAGCTCGGCGTCGGTGGACACGACTCACGGCTATCCTCTGCTTCTCGCCGCCGGACAGCACGTCCATCCAGTCCTCGACGGCGTCCCAGCCGCCCTCGCGCTGCGTCAGGTACGACAGCTGCACGATCTCCAGGTACCGGCCCAGCTCGGCGTCGGTGGACACGACTCACGGCTATCCTCTGCTTCTCGCCGCCGGACAGCACGTCCATCCAGTCCTCGACGGCGTCCCAGCCGCCCTCGCGCTGCGTCAGGTACGACAGCTGCACGATCTCCAGGTACCGGCCCAGCTCGGCGTCGGTGGACACGACTCACGGCTATCCTCTGCTTCTCGCCGCCGGACAGCACGTCCATCCAGTCCTCGACGGCGTCCCAGCCGCCCTCGCGCTGCGTCAGGTACGACAGCTGCACGATCTCCAGGTACCGGCCCAGCTCGGCGTCGGTGGACACGACTCACGGCTATCCTCTGCTTCTCGCCGCCGGACAGCACGTCCATCCAGTCCTCGACGGCGTCCCAGCCGCCCTCGCGCTGCGTCAGGTACGACAGCTGCACGATCTCCAGGTACCGGCCCAGCTCGGCGTCGGTGGACACGACTCACGGCTATCCTCTGCTTCTCGCCGCCGGACAGCACGTCCATCCAGTCCTCGACGGCGTCCCAGCCGCCCTCGCGCTGCGTCAGGTACGACAGCTGCACGATCTCCAGGTACCGGCCCAGCTCGGCGTCGGTGGACACGACTCACGGCTATCCTCTGCTTCTCGCCGCCGGACAGCACGTCCATCCAGTCCTCGACGGCGTCCCAGCCGCCCTCGCGCTGCGTCAGGTACGACAGCTGCACGATCTCCAGGTACCGGCCCAGCTCGGCGTCGGTGGACACGACTCACGGCTATCCTCTGCTTCTCGCCGCCGGACAGCACGTCCATCCAGTCCTCGACGGCGTCCCAGCCGCCCTCGCGCTGCGTCAGGTACGACAGCTGCACGATCTCCAGGTACCGGCCCAGCTCGGCGTCGGTGGACACGACTCACGGCTATCCTCTGCTTCTCGCCGCCGGACAGCACGTCCATCCAGTCCTCGACGGCGTCCCAGCCGCCCTCGCGCTGCGTCAGGTACGACAGCTGCACGATCTCCAGGTACCGGCCCAGCTCGGCGTCGGTGGACACGACTCACGGCTATCCTCTGCTTCTCGCCGCCGGACAGCACGTCCATCCAGTCCTCGACGGCGTCCCAGCCGCCCTCGCGCTGCGTCAGGTACGACAGCTGCACGATCTCCAGGTACCGGCCCAGCTCGGCGTCGGTGGACACGACTCACGGCTATCCTCTGCTTCTCGCCGCCGGACAGCACGTCCATCCAGTCCTCGACGGCGTCCCAGCCGCCCTCGCGCTGCGTCAGGTACGACAGCTGCACGATCTCCAGGTACCGGCCCAGCTCGGCGTCGGTGGACACGACTCACGGCTATCCTCTGCTTCTCGCCGCCGGACAGCACGTCCATCCAGTCCTCGACGGCGTCCCAGCCGCCCTCGCGCTGCGTCAGGTACGACAGCTGCACGATCTCCAGGTACCGGCCCAGCTCGGCGTCGGTGGACACGACTCACGGCTATCCTCTGCTTCTCGCCGCCGGACAGCACGTCCATCCAGTCCTCGACGGCGTCCCAGCCGCCCTCGCGCTGCGTCAGGTACGACAGCTGCACGATCTCCAGGTACCGGCCCAGCTCGGCGTCGGTGGACACGACTCACGGCTATCCTCTGCTTCTCGCCGCCGGACAGCACGTCCATCCAGTCCTCGACGGCGTCCCAGCCGCCCTCGCGCTGCGTCAGGTACGACAGCTGCACGATCTCCAGGTACCGGCCCAGCTCGGCGTCGGTGGACACGACTCACGGCTATCCTCTGCTTCTCGCCGCCGGACAGCACGTCCATCCAGTCCTCGACGGCGTCCCAGCCGCCCTCGCGCTGCGTCAGGTACGACAGCTGCACGATCTCCAGGTACCGGCCCAGCTCGGCGTCGGTGGACACGACTCACGGCTATCCTCTGCTTCTCGCCGCCGGACAGCACGTCCATCCAGTCCTCGACGGCGTCCCAGCCGCCCTCGCGCTGCGTCAGGTACGACAGCTGCACGATCTCCAGGTACCGGCCCAGCTCGGCGTCGGTGGACACGACTCACGGCTATCCTCTGCTTCTCGCCGCCGGACAGCACGTCCATCCAGTCCTCGACGGCGTCCCAGCCGCCCTCGCGCTGCGTCAGGTACGACAGCTGCACGATCTCCAGGTACCGGCCCAGCTCGGCGTCGGTGGACACGACTCACGGCTATCCTCTGCTTCTCGCCGCCGGACAGCACGTCCATCCAGTCCTCGACGGCGTCCCAGCCGCCCTCGCGCTGCGTCAGGTACGACAGCTGCACGATCTCCAGGTACCGGCCCAGCTCGGCGTCGGTGGACACGACTCACGGCTATCCTCTGCTTCTCGCCGCCGGACAGCACGTCCATCCAGTCCTCGACGGCGTCCCAGCCGCCCTCGCGCTGCGTCAGGTACGACAGCTGCACGATCTCCAGGTACCGGCCCAGCTCGGCGTCGGTGGACACGACTCACGGCTATCCTCTGCTTCTCGCCGCCGGACAGCACGTCCATCCAGTCCTCGACGGCGTCCCAGCCGCCCTCGCGCTGCGTCAGGTACGACAGCTGCACGATCTCCAGGTACCGGCCCAGCTCGGCGTCGGTGGACACGACTCACGGCTATCCTCTGCTTCTCGCCGCCGGACAGCACGTCCATCCAGTCCTCGACGGCGTCCCAGCCGCCCTCGCGCTGCGTCAGGTACGACAGCTGCACGATCTCCAGGTACCGGCCCAGCTCGGCGTCGGTGGACACGACTCACGGCTATCCTCTGCTTCTCGCCGCCGGACAGCACGTCCATCCAGTCCTCGACGGCGTCCCAGCCGCCCTCGCGCTGCGTCAGGTACGACAGCTGCACGATCTCCAGGTACCGGCCCAGCTCGGCGTCGGTGCGGCCGCGGCGCAGCATCTCCTCCCGGGTTTGCGGGTAGATCACCTGGAAGGGAATAGAGGGGTTAATCTCTTCCATGCTTGACGGGCCCGTTGGCGCAATCGGTAGTCACCCTACCAGTTGCGTCAGGGGTCGTGGGTTCGAATCCCACTCAGGACAGACATTCGTGTGACGAACAAGTGTTTGTTCTGTCTGGATGTCAATATTATCTATTTAAGTATGTATATAAAAATATCAATGTATGTTTATCGACCATCTAGGGGGAATTAGCGACTAAATACCGCGGGTGCGCGACGATCGACTGGCTCCCACGCTCAACAGCGGGGAAGTCACCGACAGGGTTTACCCCTGGAGCAATTGCCCGGATAGAGGGGATCTCTCCTAATTCCGAATTCCCTCAGCGCAAGAGCGTCTACAACGAAGGCGGAAGGGTCTGTCTGCACAGCTCACTGACCGCACCCGTTGCCACCGGAGCTGGCCAGTGCAGCACCCACCTGGTCGCGGAATGTCCCGAGCGTCATGTAGGGCCGCTGCGGCACGTAGAACAGCTTCCCCTTGGGCGGCTTGGTGAGCGTGCCGCCGAACACGGGCCACAGCTCGCCCAGCATGCGGAACATCGAGGATTTGCCGCACCCGTTGCCACCGGAGCTGGCCAGTGCAGCACCCACCTGGTCGCGGAAGGTCCCGAGCGTCATGTAGGGCCGCTGCGGCACGTAGAACAGCTTCCCCTTGGGCGGCTTGGTGAGCGTGCCGCCGAACACGGGCCACAGCTCGCCCAGCATGCGGAACATCGAGGATTTGCCGCACCCGTTGCCACCGGAGCTGGCCAGTGCAGCACCCACCTGGTCGCGGAAGGTCCCGAGCGTCATGTAGGGCCGCTGCGGCACGTAGAACAGCTTCCCCTTGGGCGGCTTGGTGAGCGTGCCGCCGAACACGGGCCACAGCTCGCCCAGCATGCGGAACATCGAGGACTTGCCGCACCCGTTGCCACCGGAGCTGGCCAGTGCAGCACCCACCTGGTCGCGGAAGGTCCCGAGCGTCATGTAGGGCCGCTGCGGCACGTAGAACAGCTTCCCCTTGGGCGGCTTGGTGAGCGTGCCGCCGAACACGGGCCACAGCTCGCCCAGCATGCGGAACATCGAGGATTTGCCGCACCCGTTGCCACCGGAGCTGGCCAGTGCAGCACCCACCTGGTCGCGGAAGGTCCCGAGCGTCATGTAGGGCCGCTGCGGCACGTAGAACAGCTTCCCCTTGGGCGGCTTGGTGAGCGTGCCGCCGAACACGGGCCACAGCTCGCCCAGCATGCGGAACATCGAGGACTTGCCGCACCCGTTGCCACCGGAGCTGGCCAGTGCAGCACCCACCTGGTCGCGGAAGGTCCCGAGCGTCATGTAGGGCCGCTGCGGCACGTAGAACAGCTTCCCCTTGGGCGGCTTGGTGAGCGTGCCGCCGAACACGGGCCACAGCTCGCCCAGCATGCGGAACATCGACGATTTGCCGCACCCGTTGCCACCGGAGCTGGCCAGTGCAGCACCCACCTGGTCGCGGAAGGTCCCGAGCGTCATGTAGGGCCGCTGCGGCACGTAGAACAGCTTCCCCTTGGGCGGCTTGGTGAGCGTGCCGCCGAACACGGGCCACAGCTCGCCCAGCATGCGGAACATCGAGGACTTGCCGCACCCGTTGCCACCGGAGCTGGCCAGTGCAGCACCCACCTGGTCGCGGAATGTGCCGAGCGTCATGTAGGGCCGCTGCGGCACGTAGAACAGCTTCCCCTTGGGCGGCTTGGTGAGCGTGCCGCCGAACACGGGCCACAGCTCGCCCAGCATGCGGAACATCGAGGATTTGCCGCACCCGTTGCCACCGGAGCTGGCCAGTGCAGCACCCACCTGGTCGCGGAAGGTCCCGAGCGTCATGTAGGGCCGCTGCGGCACGTAGAACAGCTTCCCCTTGGGCGGCTTGGTGAGCGTGCCGCCGAACACGGGCCACAGCTCGCCCAGCATGCGGAACATCGACGATTTGCCGCACCCGTTGCCACCGGAGCTGGCCAGTGCAGCACCCACCTGGTCGCGGAAGGTCCCGAGCGTCATGTAGGGCCGCTGCGGCACGTAGAACAGCTTCCCCTTGGGCGGCTTGGTGAGCGTGCCGCCGAACACGGGCCACAGCTCGCCCAGCATGCGGAACATCGAGGACTTGCCGCACCCGTTGCCACCGGAGCTGGCCAGTGCAGCACCCACCTGGTCGCGGAATGTGCCGAGCGTCATGTAGGGCCGCTGCGGCACGTAGAACAGCTTCCCCTTGGGCGGCTTGGTGAGCGTGCCGCCGAACACGGGCCACAGCTCGCCCAGCATGCGGAACATCGAGGATTTGCCGCACCCGTTGCCACCGGAGCTGGCCAGTGCAGCACCCACCTGGTCGCGGAAGGTCCCGAGCGTCATGTAGGGCCGCTGCGGCACGTAGAACAGCTTCCCCTTGGGCGGCTTGGTGAGCGTGCCGCCGAACACGGGCCACAGCTCGCCCAGCATGCGGAACATCGACGAGTTGCCGCACCCGTTGCTACCGGAGCTGGCCAGTACAGCACCCACCTGGTCGCGGAAGGTCCCGAGCGTCATGTAGGGCCGCTGCGGCACGTAGAACAGCTTCCCCTTGGGCGGCTTGGTGAGCGTGCCGCCGAACACGGGCCACAGCTCGCCCAGCATGCGGAACATCGAGGATTTGCCGCACCCGTTGCCACCGGAGCTGGCCAGTGCAGCACCCACCTGGTCGCGGAAGGTCCCGAGCGTCATGTAGGGCCGCTGCGGCACGTAGAACAGCTTCCCCTTGGGCGGCTTGGTGAGCGTGCCGCCGAACACGGGCCACAGCTCGCCCAGCATGCGGAACATCGAGGATTTGCCGCACCCGTTGCCACCGGAGCTGGCCAGTGCAGCACCCACCTGGTCGCGGAAGGTCCCGAGCGTCATGTAGGGCCGCTGCGGCACGTAGAACAGCTTCCCCTTGGGCGGCTTGGTGAGCGTGCCGCCGAACACGGGCCACAGCTCGCCCAGCATGCGGAACATCGAGGATTTGCCGCACCCGTTGCCACCGGAGCTGGCCAGTGCAGCACCCACCTGGTCGCGGAAGGTCCCGAGCGTCATGTAGGGCCGCTGCGGCACGTAGAACAGCTTCCCCTTGGGCGGCTTGGTGAGCGTGCCGCCGAACACGGGCCACAGCTCGCCCAGCATGCGGAACATCGAGGATTTGCCGCACCCGTTGCCACCGGAGCTGGCCAGTGCAGCACCCACCTGGTCGCGGAAGGTCCCGAGCGTCATGTAGGGCCGCTGCGGCACGTAGAACAGCTTCCCCTTGGGCGGCTTGGTGAGCGTGCCGCCGAACACGGGCCACAGCTCGCCCAGCATGCGGAACATCGAGGATTTGCCGCACCCGTTGCCACCGGAGCTGGCCAGTGCAGCACCCACCTGGTCGCGGAAGGTCCCGAGCGTCATGTAGGGCCGCTGCGGCACGTAGAACAGCTTCCCCTTGGGCGGCTTGGTGAGCGTGCCGCCGAACACGGGCCACAGCTCGCCCAGCATGCGGAACATCGAGGATTTGCCGCACCCGTTGCCACCGGAGCTGGCCAGTGCAGCACCCACCTGGTCGCGGAAGGTCCCGAGCGTCATGTAGGGCCGCTGCGGCACGTAGAACAGCTTCCCCTTGGGCGGCTTGGTGAGCGTGCCGCCGAACACGGGCCACAGCTCGCCCAGCATGCGGAACATCGAGGATTTGCCGCACCCGTTGGGGCCGCACACCAACACGTTGATACCGGACCTGGTTACCAATGGTAGTGTCATCAAAAGATCTACGACATCATTCGTCGGTACAAAAGTCAACTAGCCAAAGTGTAATTTTGGCAGTAAACTAAGTAAACTAATCTCACATAGATTAGTTTCTTCTTCTAAGTCGATACGTTCTTGGCAGAAAGGTCGTGGTCATCATGTGTAGTGGCACGCTTCAGATTAGTTTACCTTTGTAGAATTTTTACTTACGATTTGTAATAACATTTATATTTGAAATGCCACAGATACACTATATTTTGCCACCCAGTGTCGAATGTTCTCAAGCTACCCGAAGGTCTTCGACAAAGTTTAACGACTGTTTCCAGCACTGGACCGACAGCTTTACTTGCCCTCCGAAGCACGGTAGCGTTGCAAAGTAGATTAATTCTTTGGTTCGTAATAATGGAGTTCCGCAAAGTAACGCCTGATACAATAAATTAACAATCAAACTATTTGTGAAACAAGCTATAATGCTATACTAACTTGACTTCGAAGCTGAGCTCCTTGATGAGCACGTCCCCGTTGGGCGTGACGAGCGGCACGCGGTCGAAGCGGATTATGTTGTCCTGGTACACTATGCGGCCGGCGCCCGGCGTCAGGTCCATAGGGGGCTCACCTGCATGCCAAACAACCATGGTACAGTTCGCGGCGCCACTCTAGCGCTGAACGACATCTGCGCCACACACACACAATAATTGCAATTGTGCATTCAAGAGCTAGACTTCGATGCCGGTTTCTATGCTACACCATCGATAAGATAAGCATCTTCACGATTCAAGAAGAACCTATTTATTTCTGAAAATAGTTCATGGAAAACAAAAAAATTTAAAACACCATATTCCTATGTTGCAGATAAATCTGCACCCAATTGTTCAAACTGCTACATTGATTTTCTGATCCGCCTGACGTGAAGTGTCAGTGAACTGGGACTAGAAAATCCTATGCCTTCCGCCATCTTGTTTACCAGCCGCCATTTTGTCTAGCACCCGCCATCTTGTGTACCAGCCGCCATCTTGTCTAGCACCCGCCATCTTGACTCACCATTCTCAATCTGGCCCGTCCGCTCCACCATGGTGCGCGTGTAGTTCCCCTTGTTGATGTCCTCGAGCACGTTCCGGAGCTGCGTGACGCGCGCCGTGAGCCCCGCCAGCCGGCTCAGCTCGCGCCCCGACAGCACCAGCCGCCCGATGCCCTCCGCCATCTTGTTTACCAGCCGCCATCTTGTCTAGCACTCACCGTTCTCAATCTGGCCTGTCCGCTCCACCATGGTGCGCGTGTAGTTCCCCTTGTTGATGTCCTCGAGCACGTTCCGGAGCTGCGTGACGCGCGCCGTGAGCCCCGCCAGCCGGCTCAGCTCGCGCCCCGACAGCACCAGCCGCCCGATGCCCTCCGCCATCTTGTTTACCAGCCGCCATCTTGTCTAGCACTCACCGTTCTCAATCTGGCCTGTCCGCTCCACCATGGTGCGCGTGTAGTTCCCCTTGTTGATGTCCTCGAGCACGTTCCGGAGCTGCGTGACGCGCGCCGTGAGCCCCGCCAGCCGGCTCAGCTCGCGCCCCGACAGCACCAGCCGCCCGATGCCCTCCGCCATCTTGTTTACCAGCCGCCATCTTGTCTAGCACTCACCGTTCTCAATCTGGCCTGTCCGCTCCACCATGGTGCGCGTGTAGTTCCCCTTGTTGATGTCCTCGAGCACGTTCCGGAGCTGCGTGACGCGCGCCGTGAGCCCCGCCAGCCGGCTCAGCTCGCGCCCCGACAGCACCAGCCGCCCGATGCCCTCCGCCATCTTGTTTACCAGCCGCCATCTTGTCTAGCACTCACCGTTCTCAATCTGGCCTGTCCGCTCCACCATGGTGCGCGTGTAGTTCCCCTTGTTGATGTCCTCGAGCACGTTCCGGAGCTGCGTGACGCGCGCCGTGAGCCCCGCCAGCCGGCTCAGCTCGCGCCCCGACAGCACCAGCCGCCCGATGCCCTCCGCCATCTTGTTTACCAGCCGCCATCTTGTCTAGCACTCACCGTTCTCAATCTGGCCTGTCCGCTCCACCATGGTGCGCGTGTAGTTCCCCTTGTTGATGTCCTCGAGCACGTTCCGGAGCTGCGTGACGCGCGCCGTGAGCCCCGCCAGCCGGCTCAGCTCGCGCCCCGACAGCACCAGCCGCCCGATGCCCTCCGCCATCTTGTTTACCAGCCGCCATCTTGTCTAGCACTCACCGTTCTCAATCTGGCCTGTCCGCTCCACCATGGTGCGCGTGTAGTTCCCCTTGTTGATGTCCTCGAGCACGTTCCGCAGCTGCGTGACGCGCGCCGTGAGCCCCGCCAGCCGGCTCAGCTCGCGCCCCGACAGCACCAGCCGCCCGATGCCCTCCGCCATCTTGACTAGCATCCGCCCGTACGTGTAGTAATGCTAAGGAGGGCCATTTTGTTAAACTGTAGATATTTTTTCTGTGATATTTAAAATGTCAAAGACAATAATAGCATGGTTAAACTTAGGGGACAATAAATACTTTTATAGCAGGATTCATGACACATTAATGTTGTTCGGCGTATGTAAAAGAAAGCATGAGGTGACGTCGCTCTTCAAACGCATATTTCGAAATATTGCGTGACATTATCTCAGATCTCGTCTTTCAGTCAAAGACATAAGAAACAAATTATCTGAACTACAAATTTTTAGAACATACTGTTTAATTAAAACCGTAAACAAACCCACTGTCAACATCATATAAGGTTGACTGTTAAATATATGCCTTATATAAATAGGTTTTTAGTCTGCCTTTTGTAAAACTCCTTTCTGGTTTTTGAAAAAAAAGTTACATTTTTTTTGTATCTAAGAGCGTTATGTTTAATATTGAATGCGCTAGTTTTACCACGACTTTTAAAGTGTAATTATTATTAATTTTTATTGTTAGGCATAACGACGTTTATATTAATACCGTACATGTTTCAAACCTTATTTATCCATGTTAAAAAAGAGAAACCTAAAACTAATACAATAATATTGAAAATTTAAAGTATCAAGAAATCTTATCTTACTCTAAATCTGTCTTGCTCTGTGCCTGTGGTGAGCAAGTTATGATTTTCCACGAAGAATGGCCGCGACACTGCATAGAATCCGACCGTGATTGCAATATCTGGAATGAACAGAAAGTAAATAATACTAGTTTTGTACAGAGTATGTTTTTTTACAGAGTGCGGCAGACATTAAGAAATGAAATTTTAGATATTTTCTCTCTCTTTCTTGGGTACTATACTATACTATTAAATGAGTATTTTTTATCAAAAGGCTTGATCCCATCAAGCAAACGTTATCGAACCGAACAATTAAACGTACGTAAAAGATTATTACCTTGAGCATAAATAAACATAAAAAGTTTTAATAGGATATGATTTCACACCTTATCACACCAATGGGAATAACTATCACTAACAGTCCCTAGTCCTCATACCCACTAACGAACTGACCAACTAATGTTCTAGTTCTCTCTCAGCTAACTGAACTAACTTTTCCAGCCCCTATTTGAGTCTTGTTCAAGTTCTTGTTCTTGTCATGGGCGCCAGGGGACGGGTATAAATAAAAAATATCATCGACCATTTTGGTCGTTTTCGTTTGGTTTGTATAGCGATCAATTAGTCAGGTCTGCTTGTGCAATTAGGCTTGATTGGAAGATTAAACATCAGAGAAAAATTGCGTTAACAAAATCAAAACACGTGTTAAATTATAATCATCTTTTTGCGTGCTAGTTTACGCGTGCGTGCGTAAATTAGTGCGTGCGCGACCGTATAATATGTTTTGCATTTGCGTACATATTATGTTATTTTTGACAAATTCATACTTCGTTTATTTTTATTACAATTGTATGTAATTTTATCAAAATAAACTTATTCTATTCTATTCTATTGTGCTACTCACACTTGGCCACGATGTTGTCGATGAATCCCATCGCGACGCGGAAGTTGAGGAAGGAGCGCAGGTGGCGCGTCAGCTTGTAGAAGCTGGCCAGGATCGTGAGCTGCTCGCGGTGGTTGCCCTGGGGACGGCTCGATAGTGAGTCCCACTGCTGGGCACGGGTCTCCCCCACAGACACTGCTGCGGGAGGTCTAGAGCATACTCCACCACGCTGCTCCAACCACTGTCGAATGTTCTTAAGCCACCCGAAGGTCTTCGACAAGGCTTAACGATTGTTTCCACCATTGAAAACCGACCGACGGCTTTACGTGCCCTCCGAAGCACGGTAGCGTCCATGAAATTTTGCGCGGTCATCCATCCACAAACCGACCGCGCCCGTCGTCGCTTAACTCTTTCGATCACATTGATTCGACGCGAGCCATTGGGCTATGGATACATACATAGGTATGCACAGTAATCGATAATAATTATGCACTCTTATAGAGGCACACCAAATCTGTTTTTTTTTGTTTAATAATAGATAATATTCAGGATAACCACAACAAAAAGCTAACACGGCTGGGTTGCGCGCGTAAACGACGTCATTCCAAATTGTCAATTCAAATTATTAGCTTGTAACAGACGCATCAAATCACTTTATTAGAATTAACCAAGAATCATGGTCATCCATGGTAAAATGGTAAAATTCCCTCCTATTCTGAGAGGAGACCCTTGCCCAACAGTGGTACAAAAAAAGGTTTGGGATGAATGATGAAATGAATGTAGTAAAATTGTCACATAGATATGTCACAGTTATTTAGCAACTAGCTACTAATTTTAGTTATTAACTACTAATCTGTGTCAAATACACGAGAGCACTTACTTGGTAGAAAGCGATTTCTTCAGAATTAGTTATAAGTCTTGAGTTCACATATCTGAATTCGCCCTCCAATTTCTGTTCATGAACGGTCATGCGAGCTGAAATCAATTACAAATTAATATGAGATCAAACGAACTTCTTGAAGTTCGATCATTATCATAACCGATTTAATACACTCATGCGAAGTTTACAAAATTAATTATAAAGAAAGTGTAACTACCCGTCGGCCTTCTCAGATATGTCAAGAAGACTCCCGATACGAATAAATAAGCCATCATGATACCAGGCGTCTGAAAAAAAATTGAATTTGTCTATAGTTTCCACGGAAGAAGCGGTCGTAGACCCTTAAAAGTTATTCACTCTCAAAAACAGACTCTTCAGAAAAAAATAATTAAACATCCGTACAAAACTTAAAGTGCGGAAAAATATATGGGGTTTTGAAGACGGAACTCGGTTGGCTGTCAGATGCACTGATTTTGCGTATAAAAATATGTACCTATATAAAATAAATTTCATTTTATTGAATTGGGTATATATGTGCATTGAATTTATTTATTCAAAAAGTTTGTTCAATTACAATAAAAGGCCTCTAGCACTCAGCGTTATTTTTTAAATAAATAAATATAATTATCTTGGACATTCTCACACACGGCCATCTGACCCAAAAGTAGGCGCGAGCCTGTGTTATGGGTGTCAGAGACTGATATACATACATAGATATTTTTAAATATTTACTTAAATAGATAATATTAACATCCAGACACAGAACAAATACAAGTGTTCGTCACACGAATATTTGTCCTGAGTGGGATTCGAACCCACGAGCCCTGGCGCAACAGGCAGGGTCACTAACGACTGCGCCAACGGGCCTGCCTGTTATTGAAGATATAATTTAGTGAAAGGATTTTAGAATCGGATCTTTAGTTTTAGAGATTAGTCCCTTAATAATAGCATTATATATTTATTATATTATAGATAACTTACAGATGGCCCCAAGTTAACTGTCAACCTGTACAGGTATATAGAAATGTCTAGAAGAGGCTTGCTGATATTGCTGTAGAGGTCAATGACCGTGTCGCAGAACTTGTCTATATCTGTGGTCAGCAGCTGGTCGGCGTTCGATATCCGATTGTCTAGATTCGTCACCCTGTAGTACGTGAAACCCCTGAAAAACAATCCCAATTAGAATGCTACTACAGGCGGCCAATATAGAAATTTCATAAGTCATTTACGAAATCCTGTATAGATTATGTTTAGAGCTCGCTCAAGGCCAGTACCAAGATAATATAACTATTTATTTAGAACTAGTGGACGCCCGCAGCTTCGCTCGCGTGGAATTAGACATTCACTAACTTCAAAAACGGCAAAGTTTCATACTAACTTTGCACCCCCGTTTTACCCCCCTAGGGGGTGAATTTTCAAAATTCCTTTCTTAGTGCTCCCCTACGTTATAAAAGGAACCCCTGTGCAAAATTTCAAGTTTCTAACCCTTATAGTTTAGGCCCTGCGTTGATATGTCAGTCAGTCAGTCAGTCAGTCAGTCACCTTCTCCTTTTATATATATAGATAAATATCTAACTAATGTGCTAAAACAAAGAATTTCGTGTAGTAATTGTTTTTTTGAGCAATTGTTTTTTTTTGTATTTTTTTGTATGGACATATAGTTGTGTTATACATATTTGGAAAGATGTCGTATCCAGTTACTCTACAAGCGACCATCATAGTCCTAGGGTGGCAACGCGTCTGTGACCGACTGAACGAGACTAATGTGAGACATTAAGACACGATTATTTGAATTACCTAATAGATCGTTTCTAGCGAATCCATAAAGTTTTTTTATGGATATAAGAAGATAATAGAATCTACCGGCTTACTAACATGTGATTTAAGTCGGAAATAGGCCGACTAGTTTCCAATTTAAATAAATATAAATTATTTTCCTTCCTGCCGAGAAATTACATCACCAACTTAAATTTTAATTACTTAAATAATTTATTTGTTTGAGGATACCTCTCTGGATACGCCAGTACTTTATGCGATACTAGTGGAAGCCCGCAGCTTCGCTCGCGTGGAATTAGACATAATAATAGATTCTTCTTAACGCGTTAACTTTAGCTCCACAAATTAAAAATGAATCCGTAAATGTGTTATCCCCCATGTTTATTTTACACCCTTAAGACTAACATTTTTACAAACTTTGAATGCCATATTAAATTTATATGTAATCAACAGCCTAAAATATAAATTGTATGCTTCTAGTTCAGAAAACGACAATACATATTTTCATACAACGTTTCATGCCCCTTTTCAACCCTTTACAACTCTTTTTAGCAATTAAAAAGTAGCCTATGTCCTTTCTGAGGCTCTAGGCTAGGCTATCTGTGTTACTTTCGCATTTATAATATTATAGTATGGAAGTATGGATTATTCTGTCTGTATTATATTAGTTACGTACTTTATTTTTTACATCGTAATGAACCTAATCGTAAAAGATTAAATGATATACAGAAAGCACTAATTGGCCAGTCGTTATTTACCTTGATTTAAAAAAAATGTAACTAATCATTCATATGACAGCAGAGGTATATCTAAAGTGTACCAACGACCTTCTATATAGGATGGAATTGAAATAATTATAAATACATTCCACATAAACATAATATGTAGCGTCCATAGCCCAATGGCTTGGGTCGATTCAATGTGATCCAAAGAGTTAAGCAACGACGGGCGCGGTCGGTTTGTGGATGGGTGACCGCTAGTGGAAAAATTTCATGGACGCTACCGTGCTTCGGAGGGCACGTAAAGCCGTCGGTCCCGGTTGTTTTCAATGTTGGAAACAGTCGTTAAGCCTTGTCGAAGACCTTCGGGTGGCTTGAGAACATTCGACACTGGGTTGGCCACTAACCCCTCCGCCAATCCACATTGGAGCAGCGTGGTGGAGTATGCTCTAGTCTAGACCTCCTGTAGCTGCGTCTGTGGGGGAGATCAGTGCCCAGCAGTGGGACGTCTATGGGTCGCAGCGAGCGAAACATATTATATACATTGAACTGTATTATCATGCGTGATTGCAGTGACCTCACCATATAATCTACTTTCTTGTAAATGATATCACAGATTAAAGTACGTTACGTGTAATTGATAAATTAAATAATGCATGTCATTTTAATATAATATATCATTACATAACCACACAAGCCTGTATATCACAGAAGTGATAAT
Organism: Carterocephalus palaemon; assembly: GCA_944567765.1. Lineage (NCBI taxonomy): Eukaryota > Metazoa > Arthropoda > Insecta > Lepidoptera > Hesperiidae > Carterocephalus > Carterocephalus palaemon. The sequence goes on along the minus strand of OX155643.1, from coordinate 1,190,020 downwards.
TCTATTCTCATACTATACTAGTGAACGCCCGCAGCTTCGCTCGCGTGGAATTAGACATAACAACAGTTTCGTTTACACCTAGTAATATTCAATATAGCCTATGTCAAACAGTGAACGTGCAGCTTTATATGGTGAATTTTTTTTTTAAATCGGGTCAGTATTTTTTGTGTGAAAACATTACAAACAAATGTTTCCTCTTTATAATATTAGTATATTAACATCTCCTGGGAACGTCGAGTCAGAAAAATGCAATAACGAGTACGAAAATACAAGGTGACATTGAAGTTTTTTAATGTAATCTATGCGCTGAATCAAAACTGGTTATCTTTAAATAACTTATTTATACGAATATACGTGCATAAAAAGGCATGTATAAAATAATCATGTACCTTAAATATAAACAATATAATATATAGCCTACCACCAAGAATCGTAAAGAGAAAAAAAAACTTTGCAAGTACCTACCATCTTGTCGATTAAGAATTTGAAGCAAAAACGCTTAATACTCTATCGCTGCCACCCATAGACGTCCCACTGCTGGGCACGGGTCTCCCCCACAGACCCTGCTGCGGGAGGTCTAGAGCATACTCCACCACGCTGCTCCAATGCGGATTGGTGGAAATTAATACATATTTATAAGTTGACTAACATTATTAAGGATATTCCATACTATAATAAATTAAAAAAGAACATCAGACTGGCTACTTGGTCAAGAATTATATAGGTACTGTCCAAAAATATTTAAGTTGTGATGAATTTTTGAATGAAAATTTTTTTAGATGCAGATTATAATGATTAATGGCATACACTAACCTAACCTAACATGTTCTGATTTTTGTTACTTATTGTATTTTGCCACATCCTAAATCTAGATTATTTAAATTTGTTTTTAATACATATTTGACATTTGCATACCTACGTACAGAACATTATATAAAACATACTAATACATATTATAAAGAGGAAAGATTTGTTTGTAATATTTTCACACAAAACCTACTGGACCGATTTCAAAAATTCTTTCACCATTAGAAAGCTTCATCTTCACTGAAGTGACATAGGATATATAATATTACTAGGTTTAAACGAAACTATTTTTATGTCTAATTCCATGCGAACGAAGCTGCGGGCGTCCACTAGTAATATATATTTGACATTTGCATACTTACATTCAGACAGAACTATTATTATAAGTAAAACATCATCTATTATAACTTGTATTAATACTTTGTTTTTGCAAATAAATTATGATAATGTGCTGTCAAAAATTTTTTTGGTGTTATTTATACGGATATCTAAACCTGAATTAAATAAATGAAATTGCCTCTGCAGCACTCTGCACCACCTTGGATAGGAAAAACAAGTTAAGTTGAAACACTTACTTAAGATATTGTTGATATAAATGTAGTGAAAGGTTTGTCCTCAACCTTAGCTTCACTTCCCCAATACTCCATTTGAGAACATTGTTCACCAACGATATCTGGAAGGTTATAGGTTATTAGTTATTAGGTTAGGTTAGTTGAGCATTTATTACAAAAAATTGAATTACTTATTAAAAATAGGTTTTTTTTTGTGCATTGTCATCGGAACCAAATATGTGTGCCAAATTTCAGCTCGATAGCTTCAGTGGAAGTTGGTTAAATATTGATTGCAAGATTCCAGGACATACACACAATACATACGAGTGAAGTTAAAAAAAAAGCTTTTAAAAATGTGCATATGTGGCTACAACCCATACACATCCCACAGCTGGGCTTGGGTCTACCCCAGAGACACAGCTGCGGGAGGTCTAGGGCATACTCCACCACGCTGGTCCAATGCGGATTGGTGGAGGTGAGCCATGCCAACCTGGTGTCAAATATTCTAAGCCATCTTCTTCTTCGGTCTTCGGCAAGGCTTAACGGTTATTTTTACCATTGAAACCATCAGGGACCGACGGCTTAACGTGCATGCGAAGCACGGTAGCGCCCATACAATACAATTTTGCCACTAGCGGTCACCCATCCACGTTCCGACCGCGCCCGCCGTTGCTTAACTCTGTTGGTCACATTCGATCGACGCGAGCCGTTGAGCTATGGACACTCTACGCACGCTATGTATACGCATTAGTATAGTAAACACAATGTTTATGCATGACAAGACAAGTAGTAGTTAGCAACAGTTATCGAACTCGCCTCTCGTTCGAGGGTGTGGGTTCAAATCCAAGCGGTACGCACCAGTGCTGTAAAGGTGAAGGAAAACATCGTAAGGAAACCTGCATGTCTGAGAGATCTCCGTAATGTTCTCGGGATCGAACCCAGGACAATCAGCTCAGCATTTGCATTTGCGATCCATAAACTAATAGATATTGCATAACTTATGTAAGTATTGATACTATACACTACTATGAGTAGGCTATAGATAATCTTAAGATGAATCTGTCGTTCCGCAATCGCTATAATAATTATGTATGTTGAATACCTTGAGATAAACGGATATAAAATAACGTTTGAAGTGTTTACAAACACGCAATGGGATGTTGTGATGTAGGTAGTTAGTTATTTATTAGTAATGTATTAAGAACATTTATTTTAATCATTGATAATTCTTGGTCACGTTTCAAGCCTTGAATATGAAGGGCTTTAACATTAAAGTATAGCTAGAAACACTAAAACTATATTTCAAAATTTTTGAAGAAAAAAAAACTGACCACTTACCATTGGCATTGCTATAAAGAATTGTAAGAGAAGTCTCCGAAACTCTAGAAGATTCATCGTTATGATTGATCTGGAAAAAAAAGTCAGTTTAAAACAAACCGCTCACACCCCTGCGGCAGGCCAAGACTTGTGTTACTGTGGAAAATGAAACTACCGATTTGAACAACTAGTTTTAATTTTAAAGTAATTTAGGTACTATTAGGACATACGGTTTGCAGCACGAGAGCTTAGGCGGGAAGGGAGGGACGAACCACAGAGACAATAAGAGTACCTAAATTTGACATTTTTACAAGGCGAAAATCACATTCAGCCAACAGTTACGAGTGGCGGAAACATCAAAATTTTACATCCATGACAAGTACAACCAGCGAAATAAATATGCCCGACTAGGATTCGAACCTGAGACTCGCGGTTCGGCGGTCAGGTTACTGCCACCCTGCCTCCATCGCGCGGAACGGAAACCTTGTGTAGTTGGACTAAACATATTTGTTTTCAATACAGATCTGACGAAACTTGCATTATAGATTCCTATATAATATTTTACGTTTTTTTTTTAAAGTACGCGGAAATGATTTAATGATTAACTCGACGCGGAATTAATCCTTGAAATTGTCTTATATAATTATTATTAAACATAAAATTAGTTTCTAGTAGTACTTCTAATAACTATATTCTGTAATCCTTTTTATTTTATTAGTTTCATTTAATAAATTACACCTCACATACGTTAGTTAGTTAGTATCCCCTAGTAGTTTGTGCACCTCACGAGGTTTCCTTCGCCACTACAGCAGGTGTAATTTAGTGAATAATAAATTTAATTTAGTGAATAGCAGGTAACCCGTAGCCTCCACCAATCCGCATTGGAGCAGCGTGGTGGAGTATGATCTAGACCTCCCCCAGCTGCGTCTGTGGGGGAGACCCGTGCCCAGCAGTGGGACGTCTATAGGTCGCAGCAGCAGGTAACCCGTATTCTCATGTGACGAAGACAAATAACTAATACAAGATCGTAAATCCATTACTCCCTAACGCCCAGTCTCTTATTACTTAAATATCATATAAATTGTGAACCCAAATAACTAATCATCAATCTTTCGAAGACAAATAACTTTTACATGATCGTAAATCCATTACTCTTTAACATATTTATAACGACTTACAAGTGTTTCATAACATACTGGCTTGCGTCAAACCAGCTCAGATTCATAGGTGAATATAGCGGCAATTTGTTTACCAAACCGGTATTATTTTTTACCACTATTACTTCGTTAGATACACACCAATCCGAACCGCAATGCAGGGTTTATTAAATTCCTTCTAATGAAGAGATACATCAAACATTTTGTCATATACATCTTTTTTAATGTACTCGTAAGTACATATTGCGTAACTTCGTCATTTACTAACAAATTCAGTCAGGCCAACTTTCATAATGATATGAAATAAACTTCCGAGAAAGCTGCATTTTCATTGAGTGACATAGGCTACATAATATTACTAGGTGTAAAGGAAACTATTGTTATGTCTAATTCCACTCAAGCGAAGCTGCGGGCGTCCACTAGTAAATTATAAACTCGGCCGGTGGCATGGCAGCTGGACGGGTAATCAACGAATCGATAGTGTTTAGCATCCCTCTGCTGGGCTTAGGCCTGGTCACTGCTGGGCATAGGCCTCCATCAATCACACCACCCCTCCCGATCCTGCGCCTTCTGCGGCCCGCCGTCTTCTACAGGCCCGTCACCTATTGCCACTTTCATCGCACTGCACTTTCCGTGACCGCTAGTTGATTGTAAAATTATACTACCATTTAGCGATTTTCGTACGGCCTAAAAACTTGCATCCGTCGGGTTAGCCGCTAACCCTGTCTGCTTGTAGCAGCGTAGCTCTAGGTCTTCTCAACTGTGAGGAGACCCGTGCCCAACAGTTGATATTTTAATGGTATATATGGTTGCTATGATAATATTGTGTGTGTAAAACGATTTGAACGTAGTGTCAGGTAAATCTATTATGAAATAATTTAAACTTAAAACTATGAAAATGTAACGTAAAACTTAAAAATGTATTTAGAATATCCAAATTAGCTAGTTGGCTGGTATAGAAAGACTTATTATATAAATATATAAATTAACCTGACTTGACTTGACAGTACTTAGCATACAATAAAGAATAATTATACAACGAAGATATTTAGTCTGTACATTTCCATTTTAACTAAAGCTAATGTTGAAGCTAAAATAAACTCAAATGTATGCCTTCAAACGAGTCATCATTTCCATTTCTATAGGTTCCTAGATTTGACACTATGTACTTTATTTCAGGGACACTGACTAGTAATTACCATTACAGTTTAATGGAAGGCAAGACTTGATTGCCAATTCTGCAGGTCCAGTGTTTAATAAGTAGTACAAAAATATTTTATGCTAGTCTCAAATGTGAAATTGTGCAGTGTATCATGTCATATTCAATATCCCCAACTGGAATTATTAATTTTAGCATAATAAATGCTATATATTAAGCTAAACTTATATATATTATAATTAAACTAATACTAATAAGTATGTTGTATGTGTTGTATATTATATTTATTTATTTTATTATTCTCTAGTTCACTACCTATTTTTCAAACATAAAGGGAACACTTTTTTTTAAATAACGCATATTTGGCATTATAACTTTATGTGGAATTCAATTGTAGATACATAAAATTAATTTAATATACAATTTGTAATAAAATACATTCAATACAATATTTAATATCTAATGCTATCAAGGAGTGTTTGATCTATCTAAATGTTTATAGTGCTACGGTCAAGCTTCCAGCTCTTGGTAAGCAATAGTCATTATAATAATCCATACTATTTTCTTGAAATTTAAAGGCCGCAGTTAATATTGTTCGCTCGCTGCGACCCATAGACGTCCCACTGTTGGGCACGGGTCTCCTCTCAGAATGGGAGGGATTAGGCCTTAGTCCACCACGCTGGCCAAGTGCGGATTGGCAGACTTCACATACCTTCGAGAACGTTATGGTGAACTCTCAGGCATGCAGGTTTCCTCACGATGTGTCCTTCACCGTTATAGCAAGTGACATTTAATTTCTTAAAACGCACATAACTTAGAAAAGTCATTGGTGCGTGCCACTGGGGTTTGAACCCGGACCGCTCGAGTGAGAGGCGAGTTCGATAGCCGCTGGGCTGTCACCGCTTTTTTTTATTAGTTAATATTGTATTGTTTGTTAATTAAGTTGGTATATACATATTTACTTATTTACATATCTAACTTTACATAGCATCTTATGTTACTGTTTGCACAGCTTAAGTGTTTTTTCTGTCACTGTATTTCACACATGGTGGGTACATTCCGAAACCCTATATGAGTCTACAGGTCTGCCACAGTTGTGGGCGGCAGCAGATGGATGGTGTTGCATGTTCGTTTGCTATTTTTATTAATACTACACAACCACACCCCCGCAGTATGCTATATCGCACATAAGCGGAGGACACACACAGAAAACAAAACAATTAAATAACCAAGATCCAAGTACAACCGTTTATGACCACCATTTATCAGGGAAATAAATATCTGCCCCAACCGGGATTCGAACCCGAGACCAGGTCATGTTCTCCTGACGCTGCACCACAGAGTCGTCATTTGAGATATATAAAGAACTTACCCTTCCACTAAAGTTGTGTGCTGAATCAACCACAAGTCGCACATGGTTCTTGAGATCAGCGACATGGCTATGAGGACCATGAAGCCGCTCTCTTTGGTCCACAGACCTGGTACCATGATCTTCCATAGTGCCTTCAGTTCAGCAAAGAACCTGGCGTCAACTGCAGCTCTCGGGGCTTTTCTTTCCTTGTCCTTAATCATATATTGCACCTTTTCTTCTGGAGATAGAGAGCCTGGCTTCACATTTTTCTTTTGACTGTAAAAAGTATGTCAACATTTAGTTTTGATTACTATATATTTATATTCATTTTATTTAAAAAACAATACTCTCACACCCGAGCACTCCGCTTTAACCTGTGTTGCGAGTAGCCAACACACACAGAAGTCAACACAATTTTACATCCTTAACCCGAGTACAAATATTTATCTGTGAATAAATATCTGCCCCGCCCAGGATTCCAACCCGAGACCTGCAGTTTGACAGTCAGCATCACTCACCACCGCACCACAGAGTCGTCAATATACAGTGTAAACTCTTTATAACGAATTTCAAGGGACCGAGCATTTTCTTTCGTTATAAAGAGTTTTCGTTATAGGGAGAGAAGAGAAAAAGTATACCAAATGTAACTAATTACAATTATTTCTAATTTTATTACTATCAATACAATAGATAAATTATTCTAAACACTTATATTCTGTTAACTTTGCCTGACGTGTTGGTTTACGACTGCTAATACACGATAGGTGACGACGATTGAGACCAAATTTCCTACAGCCAATGTAATCTATGAATAGCACACGTGTTAAGGCAATTAACAATAACAAAAGCTAGATAGCTGTTTTTGACCTCAGGTATCTTCCTTAGAAATTGCGGCACCTCAAAGATTAGTTTTGTTTTGTTTTAATATGTAGTTGATGTCTAAATATGAAGATATTTATTCGTAATAGAGAATGGCTGATGCGTTATAGAGAGTGAATTAATGTATGAGTTTTATGGTAAACCAACCAAATTGAACTAATTTCTACGTTATAGAGAGTTTATCGTTATAACGAACGACGTTATAAAGAGTTTACACTGTATATTTAAAGCAATATGAAAGTGAGATTGTTGAATGACTTGAGTAACTTTGAGCATATACAACCACATTTGTAATTTACTTTTGATTTGACTTTTAACTTGAAGTAGTGAAACAGATAAGCAGAATATTAATATACCTACTTTTTATTTACTTAGTTGTGATGGGGTTGGCACAACAAGACATACTATGATTAGGGAGAACTAACGGACTAACTACCTGGAATTACCCTATCAGTTCCATGGTGAGTCTTGTTTTTACACAAATTTGTCAAAAACAAATTGTCTTGAGTTTTCACTCTACATCTGAAATTCATTCAAATATGGTTGTCGAAGACATTCAGGTAGCCTGACAACATTCAACATTGGGTTAGCTGCTAACCCCGCCACCATAATAACTATCGCTGCGACCCATATACGTCCCACTGCTGGGCACGGGCCTCCCCCACAGACGCAGCTGCGGGAGGTCTAGAGCATACTCCACCACGCTGCTCCAATGCGGATTGGTGGAGAGGATAATTGCTATAGTTATACATAACATAAATGTCATGGCATGAGACTACATATTTTATAATTTGATCTGATGAACTATTAATTTTAATTTAATTAGATTTAGTTTATCAGAAAACATACAATTTTTATAAGCAAGTACTTGAAGCATTTAATCAGTTATTATATCTGTGAAGTAAGCGATGATAATAAAGGTACAAGAAGAATTCCATACCTTGATTTAATTGAATTTCTTATTATCCAAGCACTTAACGCCGCGCTTGCTGCTAAGGCAATTTTAATATCTGTCCTTGAGGTTATTTTACTAAAATTCGGGGCCATGGTTAGCGCACAAATTTATTAAATCACCACTACAACTTTATTGTTCTCGCCGAAAACCTACGATAACACATTATTTTTCTAGTAATTCATTAGCACATCGACCGCTAATTAAACTTTCAAACTTGAACTCGATGCGAAGGAACTGTGAACCCAGACGTCATTAAATAGATTGAATTTTTAATTGAATTATCTACATATAGAAATTGTAAATCTTCCACTCCACAAACGACAAACACGACGACAAAAAAATCAAATCACACTACCACACACTCACACAACTTCACACAAGTCACAATTGTCATGATGAATTGTCACAAAGGAAGAATGAATGAAGGCATAGAATAAAGTATATATTATGAAGGCAATGAATGACATTGATTGATACTCATTGTCAGACTGCCTCCAGCACAGAATAAATATACTCACAAGGGCCTCCACAGTTGAGTCTCTGTCTACGATAATTATCAATACTTACAGCATTTAAATGCTGTATCAATAACATAGAAAAAATAAAGTATTTATTAAGAAGGCAATGAATGACATTGATTGATACTCATTGACAGACTGCCTCCAGCACAGAATAAATATACTCACAAGGGCCTCCACAGTTGAGTCTCTGTCTACGATAATTATCAATACCTATCAGCATTTAAATGCTGTATCAATAACATAGAGAACCATAGAGTTAACAATATAGATCGTTGTAGATAACATATATTTACATACGTCATGGCATCCATAAATCAAAATGAAGAGATGCGGAATACGGAAAAAATACGCAAATGTTAGCAGCGAAATTAGATACGAGTTTAAAAAATTTAATAAGCTGGCATTATCCAACCGCTGGATTCAGAAGACACAGGACCGGTCGGAGTGGTGTCGTCGTTAATCAACATTTTTATTTTTGGTCTTACAAAGTTTAGTTAGAATAGTTTTTCTAGAATAAATAAGATTAAATCACGCCTATACGAGTATTTACCCGAAGTTTGCACCAGTTATGTCAATCACTCTGATTTCAGCAGCTTTTTAAACGAGCGTACAAGCTCGATTTTCGAAACGCGTGTTGTCGTACGAATGATGCTCAAATAGTAGCGCGAGTATTGTGATTTATTAAACCCTGATCGGATGTCTTGATGCAAAAGGCCCGCATCGGAATAAGCCCATGCACGGCGCGCTCGGCTTTTAGAAGCGCGTGTAAACGCTTATGCCGAAACGACCGTATATGCACATAAGAAAAATGTTTAAAAAAAACAATCATTTTTTCCCGGCCCGGGGATCAAACCTGGGACCTAGATAGCAATCAAGCTTACAGCCACCACACTAATCCCACGAAGCAGTTTATTAATAAGTTAGTAACATTAACATTATCGTAGCGAATTTTCTACATCATCAGCTAAAAGAATATTATTTTTCTCGTGAAAATTGGCTGTCTCGTGTTACTACTAATCTACCACTGGCAACCACTGGCAACACTACTATTATTCCTTTCGCAACCAAAGGCGCCACGGAACACAGATAGAAGAGAGGCGCTGTGTTCGTAAAAAAAAGGTCAGAATTTTATTTGATCTCAAAATACAGGCTATATACAAAGGCTGCAATACAAATAATATGTTTTTTAAACACAAAGTTCTACTTACTACGTCTTTAAAGAAAGATGAAATTTTAAAAGCCTTAGATATAAGTTTATTGACAAGCCCGTTACATAGCGGTTGGCGGTAGTGACCCTGCCTGTTGCGCCAGGGGTCGTGGTATCAAATCTCACTCAGGACAAATATTCGTGTGACGAATACTTGTATTTGTTCTCTGTCTGGATGTTAATTTATCTATTTAAGCATGTATTTAAAAATATCCATGTATGTATATCAGTCTCTGACACCCATATCACAGGCTCGCACCTACTTTGGGGTTTAGATGGCCGTAGAATGTCCAAGATATATTCTCGTCTCGTCTCTTCAGAGCAAGGCAAATGTCTATCTGTACTACGCTGCGCATTGGCACACATCATATTGCCATTAAGCAAATAATCCATAGATCACAGGCATGCAGTCACAATGTTTTCCTACACTTATAAAGCGGGTATACAACCCAGGTCAGGCGCCAGGTCGGAACTATAAAGCGGATGACTCATTATCTCGAGAACTGCCATAATTAAATCAAATATAATAAAAATATCCAATTGTTCGTTGCGGATTGCGCTGAAGCGGTGTCGTGATGAAATAGGATCCTGCTTCGATGGCGCTGCTGTCGGATATTCTCCAAGACAAGAAGCAAACAAAAATTAACATGCCAGTCTGCAGTAACTGCCTTTCCATCTTCTAGCACAGCTGTCGCGAAATGACTTCTTAGACCATAGAACGAGGCAATCATCTTTTTTCCTTGACTTCTACCTTTCTTTACCATATTTGGCCGATGCTAAAAGGAAACACCCACTGAGCAGATTGTCTTTTGGTTTCGGGTTCGTAGCAATTTATTCAGCTTTTATTACCTATGCTGTGATGACGTCAAAATCAAGCATCCAAGCAACGATCTATCCAAGGCTCTTCCGTTGAATTTTGTAACATTTCGCGACTTATAAATCTGTGTTTCGCGACACTTGTCCGTGCAAAGGCGTTTCTGGTCTTCGGTCATAGTATAGGGAATCTGGTGCAAAGCTTCCTGATGCCTAAATTTTGTGTAATAGTTTTACAAAACTTGACTCATACTAATGCCGAATTTTGCCCGTGTCCTGCTGGTAGGTCGTAGGTCACTCTCTTATATTCCTCTATCACGCGTCGCACAGCACTGATGTTATCTTCAGATGTCCCTGTTGAAAGACGTCCCTCACGCAGATCATCACTGAGATTGCTATGCCCACGCATAATCTCATTACACCAATAATTGTAAACAGTGGCGCGAGATGATGCTTCATTATTAAATGCCAATTGAAGTCTATTAAAGCTTTCTTGTTGATTATGACCACAACGAAAGTCGTAATAAACCATGAACCGAATATTTTCTCGCGTTAAATACATTTTGAGCTGTAACAAGCTTTGGAATTGCCGCCAATTTAGAAAAACAAATGATAAATGAATGAAATATTATAAATATGCTCATTTTCATAACTATTAGTTATACTTATGTACCTACAAGTTACAATAGTTTGATGTAAGCACATCATGTAAGCGTATGCTACAAGCGAAACGGTCAGGCAAACGAAAGATCGAACAAACGAAACCTTTCCTCCTCTCTCGCGGTACTGCAGCCATTAGTCGCTATTTACCCCCAGTTGGTCGGGGGGAAGAAGTTCCAGCAGCTCTCTAGGGAGCGGTCGGCCTTCAGGGTACGGTCAGGCGCTGTTCCTGATTTCAGTCGGACAGGTCAGACTGACTCGTTCTCAAGTAGTGCGGATGTACTTCCCCAGTTCTAAACCGGAAGAAGTGTTGCCGCGCTTACATTTAATGTGGAGGCATTTACATCGTATGGTATTGAATCCATACTGTGCATCACGCGCAATTTATAAACGGCACAAGTTCGAAATAAAAAAAAAGTTATCATTGGCAATGTTTCTAACTGGACAGTTCTAAAGTTAAGTAAAGTTATAAAGTCAGCCAGAATGTACATTAGATACAAGCATTGACATACCTATTCTTCGATTCAATAAAAAATCTTAAAGATAAAATCTTAAACTGCTACTAGACAGATCATTATATAAATGTTTTTCACGCCTGTAATTGGCATTACGTACCTACCTGCCTTTTGTCCATATTATTATGTATGAAACTGCCTGTCAATCAAATGTGTGTATTGCTGTTGGTGTGTAATAAATAAATAAATAAATAAATAATCAAATAAATAAATAAATAAAAGAAATAAATCTTATGAATCGCAAAATGTGTTGGTAAGCGCATAACTCAACAACGCCTGGACCAATTTGGCCAATTCTTTTTTTTAAATGTTCGTTGAAGTTCAAGGATGGTTTTTACGAGAAAAAATTGAAAATTCATCCCAAAGGGGGTGCAAAGTTAGTATGAAGCTTTGCCGTTTTTGAAGTTAGTGAATGTGTAACGCGAGCGAAGCTGCGGGCGTCTACTAGTAAATTAATAAAAAATTAATAAAAAAAGTTTAATTCTTTCAGTGCTACCTATAGGTACTAAGTATATAAAAATATACCAATTGTTGGTATGGTAAATGACACCCTGAGGGGATGAAGTAAGCAGCAGGTAGGGTAGGTAGTGTAGGTACCTACATGATCAGAATCGGGTTACAAAAATAAAACATCATTTTTATCATCTTATTATCTATTTAGACTTAACCTAAGTACTTATAATATTTAGTGTGTGTGTTTATCTTATGTGTTCTTAGTGTTAAAAACTATTCATCCCAATTGTCATATTGCTGCTAACAAGAAGGTATTAATTTAAAATAAAAAAAAAACCACAATGGGCCCAAAGCTGTTGGACGCACTAATAGCCGGACTGCGCGCGCAGACTGACAAGCGAACATGCCCCGGAATGTCGTTCCTTCATCAGGACTGCACGCTTCGCTCTTCTTTTGGTCTTCAGAGACAGGCAGCCAGCATAATCGACGTCTTCCGTCTTTGTGTCCATCGGGGGGTCCATCGTAGGTCGTTTCGGAGCTAACGTCGAAGCGACCAGCGACGGAGAGTTAAGCCGTGTGAAATCACTTGGTTTCGTCGGGTGGGCGCGCGTGCATGACCCCTGGTATCCGCCGGGGCGGAGGGCAAAGTGCTCCAGCACGTATGACCATGATGGTGAATGGTTATAGGTGAAGGAGGACGATGAAGGGGAACCGGCCGTTTATATACACTGAGCGCGGTTACGTCAACCAATCAGAACTCGGGAGAGTTCGCTGTACTGCTATGACGAGTATCCGTCTCTGTCGGCGATTCCGAGGCCGGCGTATTGATTTTCCGATGCTTGGATAGCCTATCAATATCCAGGTGAAATGTTTTGTTTGTACCTGTACCAATGCATCATATCATTTCAATAAAATTTCATTACTTAAACCAATACCTTCAATTCACTTAAGATATGATTTCATTTATGAATGTATAAAAATGTCACCTGCTCTAACGGAGCTATCCCTCACAGTTCTAAGAGTCGAAGACTGGCAATCTGACCATATCCAAACAGGGTACTTAATCAAGGAGTTATTGTCCCTACCACGATTCTACCTTTAAACCATCCACGTACTTCATAATAACTGTGATAGAGTAGGCGTTCGTCACAGTCCTTTCGTGAGTGCATTTTTTTTTAGATATATTAAGAATGAGCATGCAGCACCACCAACCCACTGCCGCCTATGACAACTGGGACAATCTTTAAAAAAGACGCAGCAAGGGAGTAGTAGACTTAGTCCATTTAATAATTACTGATATGAATGACGACGTTCCGACGACACATATGCGTATCTGAGGACTATAGCCTCAGATTTCAGAACCCTTTGGTTTTGGAATTTGAGACTATAGCTGTTTATAGCTACAGCTGATAGTCACCTCTAGCAAAGGGTAAACAGCAACCACACCTTTCCAAACGGAACACAACCCCTCTCTTTTCTTTTTCAAATGGACTTTTGCTGTATGGTCATACAGACCTTTTACGGCATCACCGAACAGGCTCTATATGTAGGCGACAGATTCAATATTTTTAATTTTATTATTTTTTTATTATATACACATTTCTCGCTCTATCTTATTTTTTTTTTACTCTGGCCGCATATAATGTTACTTTTTTATTTTTATTTTAAATTTTAAATTTCATTGATTCTGTAAAACAAAAGAGAGTTTCAGTCGCAATAAAATTCTTAGCAAACGAAGACGCGTGTGATCTTTTATTTGGCGGTTCCTTACAATAATTTCGTATATACTTACTGTGACACAACTCCTGAAAGAAATGCTATTTTTCATTCAGGAGTTGTCAAAATTCTTTGGGCGGCGCTGGTACTGCTCCGGGCGAACTCTTTATAGAACCTAACCTAACCTACATACATAGGATTGTTTACCTTAGAAATGGATGTGAATTTATTTACCGTTTACAATTCAATAAAATCATTAGTCTTATAGCTTGTCGATTCAATGTGATCGATGGAGTTAAGCAACGACGGGCCCGGTGCTTCGGAGGGCACGTTAAGCCGTCACCATCAGTTTTTGTCAATCGTGAAAACAATCGTTAGGACTTATCGAAGACCATCGGGTGGCTTGAGAACCTTCGACACTGGGTTGGCCACTAACTCTCTATAAATCCGCATTGGAGCAGCATAGTGTACCTCCCACATATTTCTGTGGGGGAGACTCATACCCAGCAGTGGAACGGGTTGCAGCAGCTTTAATAGTCTGAAAATTGAATTAAGTTGGTATATCTGCTCTGACGAGTTTCCATCTCCCTCTCGTGTCCCGATCGCACTTTATTATTTGTTTTGATAATTTTGCTGAACCGCTCTGACGAGTATCGGTCTCTCTCATGCACTCAATGCAATTCGATTTCCTTGAATTTATGCTCCTTACTGTTCTGACGTGTATTCATCCTTGTCACCTGCCCTTGTTGTGTCACCAAGTGGCTTTTCTGGTCGATTCCTCGAGATCATACTGAAACATCATATTTTACGATATAGGATTTTCCTCCTTGCTGTAGATTTTATACTTTTCTATGCGTTGACTGATCAGGAAACAACTTTGCAGGAAATAAAGAACTATATATGACTATATTATAGTGTGTAGTCCGTAATACATGATGTCTTATGGTATCTTACTGTGGGGTAGTGCTGCCGACATTGATACCATATTTATTTTACAAAAACGAGCCATAAGGAGTATCTACGGCCTACAAAAGCGTGAATCCCTGCGAGAACTGT
The DNA here is from genome assembly GCA_944567765.1 of Carterocephalus palaemon. Classification (NCBI taxonomy): domain Eukaryota; kingdom Metazoa; phylum Arthropoda; class Insecta; order Lepidoptera; family Hesperiidae; genus Carterocephalus; species Carterocephalus palaemon. Next base: position 1,174,903 of record OX155643.1, on the reverse strand, counting down.
ATTTTAACTGTCCCATGCCAATATATTTATGAAAATATTATGTACTTATGTACGAAAAAATGTTAATTTCTTTTACAAAAAAAGCAGTGTACATCACTTTAGTACATGAAATAAGGATAAATTGATTTTACCTAGCTCTAGACTAAGTAAAGTATCAAAATCTTTTATGGGGAACTGTGTTCGTTTCTACAATAAAATACCCGGAAATATTACTTGTCTCTCAGAGGATAAATTTAAATCTTACATTAAACAAAACCTCCTTAATAAAGCTTTCTATAAAATTAATGATTACTTAAACGATAGAAATGCTTGGTGCGAAGTATCTCCAGCTCCACTTGTTCAATAATAATGTAATGTGATCAAATTATAAAAATTGTAAATTTTGAAAAGAGTAACTATCGAGTTTCTTGCAGTGTTCTTCTCGGTAGCATCAACTTTGTGAACCGGCGGTATCTACCGCCGGTTCACAAAGTTGTTATGTATTATGTATTATGTATTATATTATGTATATATTATGTATTATATTATGTATTATGTATTATATTATGTATTATATTATATTATGTATTATAGTATTATGTATTAAAAAAATGTTATGACGTTCATTTAGCGTATAAAAAAATACCATATAGTGAAAAATAAATGAATCTGAATCTGAAATCTGAATACATCTTTTCATTCTGAAATGGGAAAAGTTAAACTTTAAAACTCCTTAAATTATCCGCCTTATTGATGTAGTGGTCGCAAGCACGTAATCTGTGATTAGTCATGGGTTCTGTCTCACAAAATTCTATCCATGCGTTGAGCAAGTTACTTTACTTTTTTCAAATTAGAAATTCCTAGAAGAAGCACAGAATAGATTTGTGCTCGATGTTTGGCAATAAGGCCATGGGAAGTTCGTATGAATCTGTTTAAAAGTGGGTTTACTTATCTGCCTACTCCTTCGACGAAATACAGACGCGATGGTATCTTTGGGTATTTCATTACTATCACCATTACAACCCTCAAATTGCTCGTGCTTTATAAACAACTTCGTGCAGCTGCATCTTGCTAAAACAAATATTCAACTTGCTCTCTACACGAAGGACATTGAAATGTAATGATATAATTTTACCGTTGGACAACATAGATTCATGCTTTGTTAGTAATTGAAAACATCCGGAACCTAGATGTTAAAAGTGCTAAAGTCACTTAAAGTGCCCTCCAAAGCACGAAAGTGCCCATGTGAGTCTCTTCTCATGCTTTTATATTTTACTAGTGGACGCCCGCAGCTTCGCTCGCATGGAATTAGACATAACAATAGTTTCGTTTACACCTAATAATATTATTTAACCTATGTCACTCAATGAAGATGCAGCTTTCTAATGGTGAAAGAATTTTTGAAATCTGTCCAGTAGTTTTTCTGTGAAAACATTACAAACAAATGTTTTCTCTATATAATAACAGCGTATAGTAGGTTATTTGTTATTCCTACGCCACACGCTATTGTACCCCCGTTAGTAATACCACTGAGAAAATAACACGCACTAGTGCGTAGTAAGTAGTAGTAGTAGTAGTAGCGTAGTAGTTACTCACTCTCACCCGAGCGGTCCGGGTTCAAAGCCAAGCAGAACGCACCATTGACTTTTCTAATTTATGTGCGACTTATGAAATAAAATGTCACCTGTTCTAACGGTGAAGGAAACATCGTGACGAAACCTGCATGCTTGAGAGTTCTCCATAATGTTGTCGAAGGCATGCGTGTGACTAAGCGTGGATTAAGGCTTAACCCCTAGCATTCCGAGAGGAGACTTGTGCCCAACAGTGGAGCCAAGAAAGGGTTGTGGCGGCTACCTAGTTAGTACCAGATTAGTAATCCCTGGAATTAGTAAGAACATTGTTTGAACTCAATATACTCGTATGTACTCTCGTACTTGTGAGTTTGCCTAGCTCAGGTTGGCGAGGAATCAATAATTGACGATATCACTAAAATAATAATCTAGTAAAGGTACAATATCCGCACGCCCGGGAAGGCTAAGCGAGACAGGGACGGATACTCGTTAGAGCGAGAAGGACACTGAACTAAAATGTTTCTAGAACATTCATGACCCATATCCTTGATCTAGCCTAGGTCATTCTAGTGCTACAAATTTTATTTATTTATTTGTTACATTTGATGTTGTCATCAAATGTACAACGGTTTACATTCGCTTTCAGTGTATGATAGCATAGATAACATTAATTTAAATTTAATTGACAATTATTCACTGTAGGAATATAATCCAATTTGAGTAGAAATTTACTAGGATTCCATAATTATATAAGCCCAGGTAGTTATAATATTTACAATAAATTCGATATTAATATAAGAGTAGAAAAAATGTGAATATAAAAATCAGTTGAAAGAACCTCTTTTATCAGATTCTGTTCTGTGTTCATAACCCTCGCGAACCTACGGCGTCGTAGTCGTAGCATAGCCGTAGCGTAGTCGCTACGCCGTAGACCTTTGATATTTTTTTCTACTAGTGGATGCCCGCAGCTTCGCTCGCGTGGAATTACACATAACAATGGTTTCGTTTACACCTAGTAATATTATATAGCCTATGTCACTCAGTGAAGATGCAATGGTGAATGAATTTTTCCAGTAATTTTTGTGTGAAAACATTACAAACAAATATTTCCTCTTTATAATATTAAGTAGTATAGATTGATTGGGTTTCTCTAACTTGAAATGCCCGGTAGCAGCTTGGTATCTAGATTCGTGCCCACTGCCCAGTGTATGGCAACAGGCTCACCCACCATTACATGGGACATAACTGTGGTGTATACATACCTATGCCTACCTTTTCGGGGAAATACAGGCTTTGTTTTATGTTATGTGATTTGGTATTGGTAGCACAAATACACAAATATTTAATGGATGATCTTTTAAATTTTTATTATATTTCATGATAATTAAAATCTATTTTATACCCATATTTAAACAAACTTTACATTAATAATGGTCCCTCGGGGAATCAAGGGAAATCGTTGAGATAAGCCGAATGATGTCGGTTTTCTCATGGTGGAAGATCACACAAAATCAAAATACACATTGCATACAAGAAGAGCAAACAGCAGTAAGAAGGTACAAAAATAAAAATATACCTTACAGAACTTGCAACAAGCAAAATCATTCGCAAAATGAGCGCAAAGCCTATTCTCGCATAGACAAAAGGGAGAAGTGATTTGATTCAAAATCTTGATCTCTTCATTAATTAATTGCATATGGACTGGCAGGCCCAAGGCACACAGAGCAGGCTATCATGTACAATGCCAATAAGTATATCTATGTTACTATTTAAATTATTACTTGGAATTATGTGTGCGTAAGTTATTTTAATTTCGCTGTAAATGTGTAGCGTAATCGCTTTGTAAGTGTGTTATAGCTGCTCTGTACCTACTAGCAAGTGTATTAATATTCGAGCTATCTACTATTAGGTATGAATCATTTTGGGATAGGAAAACGAAATGAAACACCAATTTCAGCTACGATACATTAATTTAATGAGACAAATATGACTTGCACAGATTACCTCACACTGTACGCGTCATGTATTTCTCAAGTTCTACCTTAAAGAATTTCAAATTTGTTGAATAGGAATACAACGTGCCTCTGTTCTATTCCAAGGCGGGGCTGGACCGAAGCCGCCGTCGACGGGAACCGAGCGGGCGGGAAGAGAAGAAGACGTCCTCCCCGCGCGGTGGCCTGGGACCTCGGTGCCGCCGGCCTCGGGACCTCTTAGAAGGGTCAGGATTCTTTCCTTACCCTGTGATCGTCACAACTTCGCCTTATCGACGATCCATGGCGGTAGTGCGATTTTCCTCTTCTCAAAATCGCAGTCTTGTACCGTGGATGGTCAGGTGAGGTCCTGGTGATCATTCTTCTGTCTGTGATGATTTTTATTGATGGTATGACGGCTGTCATCGGGGCCCGGCGTGAAGCGACGCCGGGCCCTGATGAGGCGCGGGCGCCGGCAAGGGTGAGCGCCCGTGCCGGCACACCGCGAAATGCCGTGCCGAGCCAGGTTCTCACCTCTATTTATACTCACCAGCCTCCTTCCCTCATCCCTTCGGCCGCACCCGTTCGAATATCGAATATTCTAGAACACATTTTCAAATCTAGGCTGCATTTGCGTCACACAGAGATAGATGCAGGGCGTCATTTATAATCCCAGTGGTTGAAGAGAGCTAGATATATGAGTCGCCTGCACTGTGGTTGTGCTGGTGTTGCTAGAGTCAGAGTTTACCAACATTTTGTTGAATGCAACAGGTGGGAAAACTGTTCTAGCATTTCTGAGCACCTATTAATTCATATTTTACTCATTCATTTGGAAAAGGGTGGGAGTAATTAGACATCTTCATCATTATGTTCAGTTTGTTTAAACGCAGTTTTACCGCAGATATGAGTTTGGAGATATAAAATGGGTTATGAAATAGGTACATAAATGGCTTAACTTATAAGTAAGTTTAGCTCACCCACAGCCACACATAAATTTTCTACATATCCCAAAAAATTACTTCTCATCGCTAGTTAGATAGATAGATAAACAAGATACAGATTCTTAGTCTAGTGACAAAAATAAATTACATAAATTTCTTCTCAAATGTTTTGTAATGTCAGAGAGAGATATTATGTTAACAAAACATTACCTAATAGTTTATAATATTTAAGGTAACGTTTTGTTTATTTAATTAAATGTAAAGGCTGTCTATTGAGCTAGTAATCAGCAGATAGGCGGACCACTTACCCATCAATGACTTTATTGAAAACTCTCAGACCTAAAATAATTTTCTTTGACAGACGTGTAATAGGTGAATATGGCAGAAAAAAGAACCCCTAGTGATTGAAGCTAGTATTTCGATAAGTTCCAAAAGGAATTAAAATGAGGAAATGAGATAAGATGATGAAATGAGATTATGAGGAGGCGGCACCTGATCTGATGAGCAGTTGCTGAAGTGACCATTACTGGTGCTAGTCTTGACATTTTTTCATTATTTTGTCGACGAATAATACGAGTGGTACGAGGCAATGTTTTTGGTATTCAGTAAATAAAATAGCGTGTTAGAGTATGTTCTTTACCTCCCGCAGCCAAGTCTGTGGGGGAGACCCGTGCCCAGCAGTAAGAGGTGTATGGGTCGCAGCGAAATAAAATAAACTTTATATATAAAAGATAGAAAACGAGCATGTGGTTACCGTTCCACATATTATTATGACAATTGACTTTTAACAAGAATCGTATAAGGACGGGATGATATGTACAAGCAGCAGAGCGTGTTTAATCAATACATTAATTATGTAGTTTATCAGTTTGTTCGTTTCGTTCTAAGTCGATCACATAATATGCTACCCTTGAGGAATAATATGGTCGCTTCTAGAAAACTTTAACCTGAGAGTACGGAGACAACATCTTTTCAACCTGACCACAATGAGAATTGATGAATCAAAAGAGAGATCCATCCAAAGATGAATTCCAAACAGACATTTTATTTAAGTAGTTTTCCTGCAAGCATTCTAGGATTTACATTTATGAATGTTAATATTATCTATTTATGTAGGTATGTATTAAAAAATATCTATGTGTGTATCAGTCTCTGACACCCATAACACAGGCTCGCGCCTACTTTAGGGTCAGATGGCCGTGTGTGAGAATGTCCAAGATATTTATTATTATTTATTATTTATTTAATTTAAGAATGTATGTTAGGTAATTTAAATTTAAATGTTGTCGTTCCAAACATTCCACGCCAGGTGGAGGTGGGAATCTAGGGCTCAGACCTCCCCCGGACCCCCTCGGACCTCCCCCGACGCATCATCCGATCAATAACGCATCGCATTCGTTTCATTATCTCGTATAGCTGTCCTTTTCATTGCTTCCAGAGCTATCTATACTAAATATTATAAAGAGGAAACATGATTGTGTAACAAACTTATAACAATAATATTAATTTATAACAATATGTAATATTATAAATTTGTGTTTTTGTATCGCTGCGACCCATAGACGTCCCACTGCTGGGCGCGGGTCTCCCCCGCCGGTGCCCCCAGGCACTGCTGCGGGAGGTCTAGAACATACTCCACCACGCTGCTCCAATGCGGAGTGGTGGAGGGGTTAGTGGCCAAGCCAGTGTCGAATGTTCTCAAGCCACCCGAAGGCCTTCGACAAGGCTTAACGACTGTTTCCAGCATTGAAAACAACTGGGACCGAGACCGTGCTTCGGAGGGCACGAAAAGCCGTCGGTCCCAGTTGTTTTTCATGAAAGTTGTTGTTTTGTTGTCCATGGCCACTAGCGGTCACCCATCCACAAACCGACCGCGCCCGTCGTTCCTTAACTCTTTCGATCACATTGAATCGACGCGAGCCATTGGGCTATAGACGCTACTGTGTTTTTGTATGTATGTTTGTAATGTTTTCACACAAAAACTACTGGATCGATTTATAAAAGTCTTTCACCATTAGAAAGCTGCATCTTCACTGAGTGACATAGGCTATATTACTAGGTGTAAACGAAACTATTGATATGTCAAATTCCGCGCGAGCGAAGCTGCGGGCGTCCACTAGTCATTAATAATTATTACACAGCAAAAATGGAAAACTTAATATAAATAAATATATAAAAATAATTTTTATAGGTACCTAAATATTTATTTTTATTTTTATAAAAACGAAACACACGTCCTCAATGTACATTACTCTATGTACCTACATGATATGTATATAGTTTTCCTCAATGTACATTATATACATATATTTTTTATGGATATACGATAGCAAACGAGCGTGCAGCACTCCATCCACTGCCGCCCATTGATAACTGAGACTGATTTTGAATAAGGCTCAAATAGGGACTGGGATGGTTAGTCCAGTTAGCTGAGAGTTAATTAGAAGAAATATTAATTGGTGGTTGGTGGATGAGGACTGGGGACTGTTAGTGATAGTTAGTCCTGTTAGTTGTCGTAGTGCAGTTGGTAATTTTTAGTAAGAATTTCGTTCTAAGTCAGTCACAGATGCTACCCTAAAGATGGTCGCCTCTAAAGAAATGTAACCGGAAACCACACATTTCCAACCGGACCACCGTTGATTTAAAAACAATTATTGCATAGTAGACATGATACTACGAGTAGGTAGGTACCGTGGCGGGCGGTGGTTCTGCCCCGGGCGAACTCTAAATGGAACAAAATAGGTTTCATATAAAACCTACACGGTTCTCTAAAAGCAGCAAATAAGAAAAATTTGCGAATAGCGCTTTATATTTGGAAAAAAAAAGAGAAATAATAATAATTACAATCAAATAATTATTATTAAAATATCAAAAAACCAACTTCAAAACTAAAAAGACAAATAATAGTAATTCGTTTGTGGAAAAAAAATCCCTCCCTACAGTTACCATATTATTATGTCTACTCTGTGCCACAGTCACAAAGTAGACATATGGTCTTAGATAGAATAATTATTTAGAATAATTATATGGTAGGTACTACTCTGTGCCACAGTGACATTTCAGGGAGGTCGAAAGCATATTCCACCACACTGCTCCAATGCGAAATAATTCGTTTAATCACGTAATATTTTTTAGTCCGGTCGCCAGTTTAATTTCATAATCAACATGAAAGTTTCAATCAACATCAACATTGAAAGGAGGGACTCTGTGATCCAATCATAGAGTACTCTCCTTTCTTCCTTCATGGATCCTATTAATGCCTCTGCCATCTAGCGGGTGTCGCTAATATTCAGGTTGAGATGGGAACTCGTGCAAACTCTATCGTTAGTTCGATAGATGGCAGTGCTGTGTAAGTGTAGGTACGATTCCTTTACGTAGTACACTAGATGCTCATGTAGGCTACGTGTTGTATGTACTAAAAGATACAGGCTAACTTTCAGCAGATGGCGCTGATGAACCAAATTGAAAAAGTAAACTACGAAAAAGAACTATGTATTTAATATTAGGGTTACATATCAGCGGTAGTTACAATATTATCAGGTATGAAGACTCGAAAATAGTTGTGATAAATGTTAAATTATAAGAGCTGCTGTAATTGAAGGGTTGCATAATGTAGCTAACTTGAAACAATTTTGAAGGAATAAAAGGATGCAAAAATTAAAACAATGAAATTGAATTGAGATCATTTTTTATTGTCCAGCAATACTTGATCGTTTATCAATTTTTATACAATAAATTAGCTTATCTATCTATTATTTACAATATTTACATAATCAGTCTACTTGATCCTAATATTAAATGCGTTTTTCTTCTAGATCGACTTTCTCTACGCTACGTTGTGTCCGTCGGTGGGTTGCGCATGGATTTCATCGCTAGTCGTAGTTTTTAGTCACGATTTTAGTCAACTTCCTCTACGGTGGGTCCGCTGGTCGGTTGTCCGTAATGTTGTCCGGCGCCTGTCGGTTGTCCTGGTTGTCCGGCGCCTCCATTATGCAGCTTTGTCATAAGCGGCTCGCAGGTGCGTCGCAACTCTTGCAAGCGGTGTTCGAACTCGTCCTTCTCTGCCAGGACGTTGTTGTCGAGCCACTGAAGGACCTCGTCACACGCGCGCTTAACGGTCTCGCGGTCCTGCGCGTCCAATCGCTCACCCGCATCGTTTAACGCTTGCCGCACGCCAAACGCGTATGCTTCCAGTTGGTTCCTCGCCGCTACCCGCTCCCGCTGCCTCTCATCCTCCTCCTTGTATCGTTCCGCCTCGGACAACATCCGGTCGATCTCAGCCTGCGACAGCCGACCCTTGTCGTTCTTGATCACGATGTTCCTACTGCGTCCCGTGCTGCTCTCCGTCGCGGACACGTTCAGGATGCCGTTAGCGTCTAGGTCGAATGTCACGTCGATCTTGGGTACGCCGCGCGGTGCCGGCGGGATGCCTGTCAGGTCGAAGCGGCCGAGCGAGTTATTGTCCTTCGTCATCGCGCGCTCGCCCTCGAACACTTGGATGGTGACCGCCGGTTGGTTGTCAGAGTACGTAGTGAAGGTCTGCGTCTGCTTGCAGGGGATTTTGGCGTTCCGCTGGACGATCTTTGCCATGACGCCACCGGCAGTCTCGATGCCGAGCGATAACGGCGCCACGTCCACAAGCAACACGTCCTGGATCTTGCTATGTTGCTCGCCGCTCAAGATGGCCGCCTGCACCGCGGCTCCATACGCCACCGCCTCGTCAGGGTTAATGGAGAGGTTCAGCTTCTTGCCACAGAAGAAGTTCTGCAGCATGTTCTGAATTTTGGGGATGCGTGTAGATCCACCGACGAGAACGACGTCGTGGATTGAGCTCTTGTCCATCTTGGCGTCCTTAAGCGCTTTCTCGACGGGCTCCAGGGTGCCGCGGAAGAGGTCAGCGTTGAGTTCCTCGAAGCGCGCGCGGGACACGCGGGTGTAGAAGTCCATGCCCTCGAACAGCGCGTCGATCTCGATGGTGGCTTCCGTGCTGGAGGAGAGCGTGCGCTTGGCGCGCTCGGCGGCCGTGCGCAGACGACGTAAAGCCCGAGGATTGCCGCGAATATCCTTTCTGTTTTTGCGTTTAAACTCTTCGGCGAGGTGGTCAACGAGACGGTTGTCGAAGTCTTCGCCGCCGAGGTGCGTGTCGCCAGCCGTCGCCTTCACTTCAAACAGAGAGCCCTCGTCGATGGTGAGGATGGAGACGTCAAAAGTGCCGCCACCCAGGTCGAAAATGAGGACATTGCGCTCGCCCGAGAGGTTCTTGTCAAGGCCGTAGGCGAGCGCGGCGGCCGTGGGCTCGTTGATGATTCGCAGCACGTTGAGGCCCGCGATGGCACCGGCGTCCTTCGTGGCTTGCCGCTGCGAGTCGTTGAAGTAAGCTGGGACCGTGATCACCGCGTCCCTCACGCTGCTGCCCAAGTAGGCTTCGGCGGTTTCCTTCATCTTTGTCAGCACCATGCTGCTGATCTCTTCCGGTGCGAACCGCTTCATCTCGCCCTTGAATTCTACCTGGATCTTAGGCTTGCCGCAGTCATTGATGACTTTGAAGGGCCAGTGCTTCATGTCCTGTTGTATTTTTGGATCGTTGAATTTTCTGCCGATCAGCCGCTTCGCGTCGAACACTGTGTTACTGGGGTTCAGGGCCACTTGGTTCTTCGCAGCATCACCAATCAGTCGCTCTGTGTCCGTGAAAGCCACGTAGGATGGTGTCGTTCTGTTGCCTTGGTCGTTAGCGATGATCTCTACGTTTCCATGTTGCCAAACTCCAACGCAGGAATAAGTAGTTCCAAGATCAATTCCAATAGCTGGCATTTTGTATATTTTTCTTATTATTCTCTTTACACTTGTAATACACACTCGATAGTTAATTTGCTTGCTTGAAGGTGTTTTTTTCACACCGAACTCTTCTTACTTCTCTTCGCTTTGTTTGTATTTTCAAAAATGAATGCTTTGGCGCGCTTCCCTCCGGTATTTATACTCGCACAAGCCGGCCAATCACGTTCAAGAAATTTCTGGAAACGTCTCGAATCGACCAATACGGTAGATTCTAGAGCCGTAGTACAATACCATTGAGCATGTGTGCAAGAATTTGAATACGTCAAAAAGAGAGAGCAATATTACTAAGCGGTTTTCTCCTTAGTAAGAGTGAGATGATATCATATACTAGTGTTTGTATTCTATGTTAACATGATGCTAACCGTAAATATCTCGGTGTTGCTAGCACATAAATATTGCAACTTTTTGGTTAAAATACGATGTCCATTGACTGACTGGTATCTGAATTTAAATCTTCTAAATTTTTAAAAAAATAAGTTTGCAGTATTAAGTGTCGAAACAAAATAATAATTCAGTTATTATCTAATTTTTATTATAATAATAACTTATATTATTGAATTTAAAGTTTGAAAATCAATTATATTAAATGCTGTAGTGGTGACATCAAACTCGAGAAGGCCCGGGTTCATGGCCTTTGTAAGGTATGGGCGTTGAATTAGAATATGAAATTAAATTAAATGCGAGCTGCTTTAACGGTATGGAAAACATCATGAGAGCATGTTTAAGACTTTATCATAATGTTCTCGAAGGCATGTGATGTCTGCCAATTCCACACTTGCCAGATTGGTGGATTATGTTACACCTCCCTTTACGAGAGGAAAGCTGGTCCCAAAAGTGAGACAAAGATAGCATTGTGGTACTTGTGGTAGTAAGCTTTTAAGATTATTAAGTATGTGTGAACTTAAAAGTTACTTAAATAAGGTAATTTTTTTTTTCTCCCTAGTATAATTTATAAATAGGTACTTTTACTGGGTGAATTTTCTAGATTGTCCAATTATGGAACACATCTACTAGGTCATACTACTCATTATTTAGTCAGCAAAAATAAATCTGATTCTCTCTGACTCTTTCACTTTCATATTACGTTCGCGCGGATACGTCGTTAAGTACTTTTGACGTGATAACGTCTTATAAATCGATGAAAGCCAACACATACAAAAAAAGTGTGACGTCATCTAATGTTACGCCAAAATTTAACGCCATACGTTACACCACCGCATTGCGCTATGTGTACATTCATTCAATTTTAGTATGCAACCCATAGCAACAGAGCTAGTAACTACGGTGTACTGAGATATTATCTAATATACTTACACAGTACAGTTGATAGCGTGATTCTGAAAAAGGCACAGTGCCATCTGTGTCTCGTGAATGAATGCTACAATTTCTAATAATATTTCTTATGACGTTACCACGTAAAATCATCGTCCGCAAACCGACTTTACAGACAACCATTATTTTTTTCTCTACAATGTAGACAAAACTTAGAGAAAAAGTACCTATCGCTTCACCTCACATGACTCTCTTGAATACGTAAATAAAAAAGTTATTATTTAGGTATTTTGTATTTGTTGGTATTTTTGAACATGAGTAACTGGTAACCCTGTATATTTGGGTCAGCGTCGAACATTCCAGATGTTTTGTATTGATCTTATTTCTCTCTCGCTTTGAAACTATCTATCTCTTTCTAATGTTTAGTCTAGGAGATTGTAACATAAATCACTGTTTATAATTATCCATATTTAAATTACTTAGTAAATGCAGCGATTTCCTTTTAAACAATTTATAATCGTTGTTATATGATGCCATATTAAAGTCAATATAATATTAAATAATGACATAAAATAGTCACAATCATTGTACTATACAAAAATCTTGTGTTTTATGATTTTAAAAATGTACAATGCTCACATTCTTCGCCTCCCCACAAACACAAGATTTTAAATAATGTAATGTTTGTATTTCGTCTACAGAAAGTATCCTCAAATGATTGCTACTCCTCGTATTCACCGGAAAAATCGGGCAGGTTAATGCGCGGCAGCTTAACCTCTGCTTTTAAGGTTTCTCGTTCCGACGATAGAGAACTATTACGGAGTGGGGCAGCAGCAGCAGATTCCAGCATGTCCAGCAAATCTGCCCGTAGTCCTGAATACAGCTCCTCACACAAACTATATTCATCCCGCACGAAATATTCTATGGATTCTCCATGACCATAATTGCAAAATTCCACACGAATTATAACTATCTTCTTATCTGCCTAGCGTAGATCGTGCGTTAATCGATTGTTCGATGTTTTATCAGCGACTGATATTATGACGTAACGTTACAGGTGGGAAAATTGTTCTAGCGTTTCTGACCACGATGTTCATACTGCGTCCCGTTCTGCTCTCCGTTGCGGACACGTTCAGGATGCCGTCAGCGTCTAGGTCGAATATCACGTCGATCTTGGGTATACCGCGCGGCGCCGGCGGGATGCCTGTCAGATCGAAGCGGCCGAGCGAGTTATTGTCCTTCGTCATCGCGCGCTCGCCCTCGAACACTTGGATGGTGACCGCCGGTTGGTTGTCAGAGTACGTAGTGAAGGTCTGCGTCTTCTTGCAGGGGATTTTGGCGTTCCTTTGGACGATCTTTGCCATGACGCCACCGGCAGTCTCGATGCCGAGCGATAACGCCGCCACGTCCACAAGTAACACGTCCTGGATCTTGCTATGTTGCTCGCCGCTCAAGATGGCCGCCTGCACCGCGGCTCCATACGCCACCGCCTCGTCAGGGTTAATGGAGAGGTTCAGCTTCTTGCCATAGAAGAAGTTCTGAAGCATGTTCTGAATCTTGGGGATGCGAGTAGATCCACCGACGAGAACGACGTCGTGGATTGAGCTCTTGTCCATCTTGGCGTCCCTAAGCACTTTCTCGACGGGCTCCAGGATGCCGCAAAAGAGGTCAGCGTTGAGTTCTTCGAAGCGCGCGCGGGACACGTGGGTGTAGAAGTCTATGCCGACGAATAGCGCGTCGATCTCGATGGCGGCTTCCGTGCTGGAGGAGAGCATGCGCTTGGCGCGCTCGGCAGCCGTGCTCAGAAGACGTAAAGCACGTTGATTGCCGCGAAGATCCTTTCTGTTCTTGCGTTCAAACTCTTTGGCGAGGTGGTCAACGAGACGGTTGTCGAAGTCTTCGCCGCCGAGGTGCGTGTCGCCGGCCGTCGCCTCCACTTCAAACAGAGAGCCGTCGATGGTGAGGACTGAGACATCAAAAGTACCGCCGCCCAGGTCGAAGATGAGGACATTGCGCTCGCCCAAGAGGTTATTGTCGAGGCCGTAGGCGAGCACAGCGGCCGAGGGCTCGTTGATGATTCGCAGTACATTGAGGCCCGCGATGGCACCGGCGTCCTTCGTGGCTTGCCGCTGCGAGTCGTTGAAGTAAGCTGGCACCGTGATCACTGCGTCACTCACGCTGCTGCCCAAGTAGGCTTCGGCGGTTTCCTTCATCTTTGTCAGCACCATGCTACTGATCTCTTCCGGTGCGAACCGCTTTATCTCTCCCTTGAACGCCACCTGGATCTTAGGCTTGTCGCAGTCATTGATGACTTTGAAGGACCAGTACTTTATGTCCTGTTGTATTTTTGGATCGTTGAATTTTCTGCCGATTAGCCGCTTCGCGTCGAATACTGTGTTACTGGGATTCAGGGCCACTTGATTCTTTGCAGCATCACCAATCAGTCGCTCTGAGCTCGTGAAAGCCACGTAGGATGGTGTCGTTCTGTTGCCTTGGTCATTAGCGATGATCACTACGTTTCCATCTTGCCAAACTCCAACGCAGGAATAAGTAGTTCCAAGATCAATTCCAATAGCTGGCATTTTGTATATTTTTCTTATTATTTTCTTTAGACTTGTAATACACACTTGAGAGATGATATCATATACGAGTACTAAAGTTTGTATTCTATGTTAACTCGATGCTTATCGTAAATATCTTGGTTTTGCTAGCATATAAATATTGCACCTATTAATGTTAAAATACGATGTCCATTGACTATTATTTAATTTTATAAAAAAAAAATTAATTTATAATTTATATTTTTTAAAGTTTGCAGTGTTATGTGTCGAAACAGAAATCAGGTATTAGGCAGGCACGACGTACAGTGTACGCCGTGCCCGCCACGAGCGCGTTCACTCCTGCAGATGATCATCGTAATAGATCGAAACTAGTCGGCCTTTTCACGGACACTCATGAATCGTTCTCGTTCAGTAATAATATATTTTTTTATTATTATTATAACCTACATTATTAAATTTAATGTTTTAAAATATATTACCTATATTAAATGTTGTAGTGGTGACAGCAAACTCGAGAGGTCCTTTTGTAAGGTATTGGCATTGAATGAAAATATGAAATTAAATTAAATGTGAGCTGCTGTAACGGTATGGAAAACATCGTGAAAGCATGTTTAAGACTTTACTTCATCATAATGATCTCGAAGGCATGTGATGTCTGCCAATTCCACACTTGCCAGATTGATGGATTATGGCCTTACACCTCCCATTACGAGAGGAAAGCTGGTCCCAAAAGCGGGACAAAAACTGCATTGTGATACTTGTGGAAGTAATCTTTAAATATCATTATTGTGAAATTAAAAGTTACTTAAATAAGGTAATTTTTATTTTTTCTACTTTGTGATAATTTATAAATAGGTACATTTACTGGGTGAATTTTCTAGATTGTCAATTATGGCTCACATCTACTACTCATTATTTAGTCAGCAAAAAAGAATCTGACTCTCTCTGACTCTTTCAGTTTCATGCCGAGGATACGTCGTGGTTACGTACATTTTCTCTACAGAAAAAGTACCTAACGTTTCACCTCACATGACTCTCTTTAATACGTAAATAAAAAAGCTAAACGACACAGGTATTTTGTATTTGTTGGTACTTTGAAACATGAGTAACTGGTAACCCTGTATATTTGGGTCAACGTCGAACATTCCAGATGTTTTGTATTGATCTTATTACTCTCTCGCTCTGAAACTATCTATCTCTTTCTAATGTTTAGTCTAGGAGATTGTAACATAAATCACTATTAATAATATTCATGTTTAAATTACTTACATAGTACGAACAATTTATTTTTAAACAATTTATAATCGTTGATATATGATGCCATATAAAATTAAATAAGGACATAAAATAGTCACAACCATTGTACTATACCAAAATCTTGTGTTTCATAATTTTAAAAATGTACAATATACAATACTTTGTTCCACTGTTGGGCACGGGTCTCCTCTCAGAATGGAAGGGATTAGGCCTTAGTCCACCACGCTGGCCAAATGCGGATTGGCAGACTTCACATGCCTTCGATAACATTATGAAGAACTCTCAGGCATGCAGGTTGCCTCACGATGGGTCCTTCACCGTTACAGCAAGTGACATTTAATTTCATAAATCGCACATAACTTAGAAAAGTCAAAATGCGCTTGGGTTTGAACCTGGTCCGCTCCAGTGGACTGTCAGCGCTTTAAATCATTTCGTATCGTATTGGATCAGCTTAGCAGAGTCTGTGGGGAGACCCGTGCACACAAGTGGGACTTCTATGGGTTGTATCTAGCTGTATAGATTAATAATCTATTAATACTAATTATTTGTATGTGGCAGTTTCTACCTGTAGTAAATAAAGTACTAAGTGCCTTTTCTGCAACACCTTTTATTAACAGAGCTAATTTCTTCCAGTCGCATGAATTTTATTATCGTATTGAATACTTATTGATATTATTGTCAAAGGCTAGGTAAAGGTACACAGTTGCATCTCACTTATCCCTTTTTTTCAATTTCAAAATACTGTAATTGAAATTTGAATGAAATTAACCAGATGAGAATGGTCAAGCCGAAGGTGAAAACCGGGAACCTGTGTATTAAAACATGTATCTATAGATTCAGACTAGCGAGCTTATTGAATAAGGTCGATGATTACTGTTTTATGGCACGGCCGAAGGGGTAAATTACCTATTATATTCCTTTGTTAAATATACCTACCTGCCTACACATTTTATTTTGCCTCTGCAATTTATCATATCAATTTTTTTAAGATACCTAGTTATTAGTATATGTAGGTATGTTCTTACTTCAACATGACTTTATATACCTACTTAATTACTAACATAACTCGATTACAATCCTACTAGCTATTAGCTATTTTATTTGCAAGTTAAATACATGCACGTTAAAACTTTACCGACCCCTAGACTATCTCACTGTAGAATATTCTCGAACAAAAGATTTTCCTTCCCTTTTACTCACCCATGAAACCTATATTTCTGTCTCATATTGCAGATACGAAATGTTCTAGAAGCTTTATACGACCAAGTCAAAAATGTGATCGGCTAATGTAGTATTCCTGTTGCTGTGTGTTATCGTTATTTATTGGGGTTATACCAATGCGGACTGACGAATCGCATGTATAAAAGCCTGGATATGACGCAAAATTGAGATTCCCCTCTTGATTGTAGAACAGTGAGGTTGTCTAACATTATTTTCATTTTAAATTTATTTTATTTAAATATAGGCTAATCTCTAAAAGAAGAAT
Organism: Carterocephalus palaemon; assembly: GCA_944567765.1. NCBI lineage: Eukaryota > Metazoa > Arthropoda > Insecta > Lepidoptera > Hesperiidae > Carterocephalus > Carterocephalus palaemon. Next base: position 1,158,031 of record OX155643.1, on the reverse strand, counting down.
TTAGCTCAAACGTAAAAAATGTTAATTCAAATGACTAGTTCATTATTAAATCATAAAAATAAAATTTGGAAAGGGAAAAAATCAAGAATGCAGCTGCAAGCAACTTGAAAACAAAATGGCGGAGACCGTGTTGAAGAAGTGAACATCTCTTTAAATCAATCGGTGATGGCCTGAATACTTCTGCTGCCAAATTCAAGGTGGGTACCTCAGCATTGCATTTTGTTTTATTTCTTGGTTTCTTTTTAAATGTACGAGAGCAAGATCTTTTTGTCATCGACTGACATTGAGATCTGGCGGCCATTTTGTTTGAAGTCGTCAGCAGTTGTTCTTGTATTTCATATCGAGAACAAAAGTCTTCTGAAATGGCTCGTCGGGTTTTTCATAGTTTAACCTTTAGTGCCATTAGTATCTAGATAACTGGATATTTTTGTAATGTTTTTTCCTTGGTTAATAAACTAAACTTCGTTAAGTATGCTCATTGGTTAGGCCTGGTCCAAAAAACTCGTTTCATAGTTACGTAATAGGTTTATGACGCACTTAGAATCTAGGTACCTACTAGTAGGTATATTTTGTAATCTGTGCTATCGACTACTTAATGCTCAAACATAGAAATTATTTTGGCGTGATATAAATCCATACATAGGTAATTTTTAACTAAATCAATCACTGGTAATTTTGATTACGAATCAGAATTATGGTTGTAGATGAAAAGAAAATGTATTTTATAATATTGAGCAAACCATTAAAATAGGATGAAATTGAATTGGTAACAATGGCAATGGTCAAAACTTTATAATACCTACCTACATTGTCTATCGATCATAAGATAGTATAACGTAAAGTAGATCTATCCAGTAGATAGTATCTAGATTTATAAATAAGTGAAAGAATTAAACGGTCTTGAAATACCAAACTGAAAAAGAGAACTATTATAATGATGAGACTTTGAAAAAAATGTGGAATTTATTTAAAAAGGGTTCGAGTTAATAACTTGAATACAATAACGATAATAAATAATAAGGAAACAAATACGAATTCGAATACTAACTACGTGTCGATCTACCTACTTTCTTATACATTATTAGAGATCTCAGGATGAGCTACTAAAAACGCCAAGAAACACACAATAGACAATAAGAATTACATGTTAAGCTTATATTGTTTGATATTTTTTTGTGTTATACAATAATCATGCTCTTCATTAACAAGAGCTGATAAACATTTCGGATACCTACTCAAGTATCTATCTAACTATATTGTGTGTGTACTAGCTTTAAACATTCATATTTTATAATACGTGTAATTACCGACTACATTTGTCATTCGGTCGAAAAGCTTTCTATATATATTTTCTCTTATATATGTACATGAAACTGTATAAATTGTATTATTTATATTACAGGGATTTGTTAAACACTCCTTTACTAATTTGAAAATTAACGCTTGTTCTACAGACACCGTTTAAAAATCGTGACCAACATACCCGTCGCGATACTGGCAGGCAGGGCTAATCGTGGAGTTACGTAACTCCAGTTTGATCCAGATCGTCACTATCCTGTCCTTTACAAGTTTAAGGGTCTTCATTTATATCTGCAATAGGCAAATATATCCGAGCAAGGATCGTTTTGTCTGTTACACTAAGGTATTATTACACTTGAAAATAGTTTTTAATTCTAACATTCATATAATAAATTAACTAACTGCACATGTACATTATAATAATATTTAAAACAAAACGAGGATTCATTCCCTCACTTTTTTTTTCTTGGAAATAAGTTTTTTCACATTTGTGGCCAATGCTTTTCAATGACTTTGCAAGTCCATTGAAATTATGAGCATTTATACCACCATTTCCAAATAGCGGTTAAATTGTTGTTCAATAACCAGTTTGAAAATTACATTTTATATACCTACAACATTTACAAAAAATGTTAAAAAAACACAAATTATATATTTTTCCATTAAATTCCTTAAAAAGATTGAAAAATCTTCTGCTTTTCTATAATGAATATCGCATTGATTTTCAGATGTTTGTTTAGGTACGTTGGGTGCATCAGGCAGGCTTGTCGTAGACTTAAGGGCCGGTGGTAGACTATTGCTGCAGGGACGTTATGCTCTTGAGTTCGTCTAGTCTGCTCAGTCGTAGAATAGAATATTTAAAAATATTTGTAACAATTGAAAAAAAATCCTTGTTGTAAAGTTAAGTTATTAAATTGAACTTACCATTCCTCCCTTTTATTTTGTTTTATTATTTAGGTATGTTATACAGGTGAAGTCGTTTGAGGTAGAACGCCAAATCAAAAAAAATACTCAATTTATCAAAGTATTTTGGTACCGATGTATAGGAATGTTATAGAAGAACCGTTAGGAAATGAATAAAATGTTGGCTGTATACAAGTTTATTTTACTAAACGGAAAAACAGGGAAAACGAAAACATTCAAACGTAGTTCGCCATAATATTTCAGCGAAAAATCATGACTATTTTGACATTGTACAAGATGTACTATAATAGAGCACTGTTGGCACACGATCAACTTGTATTCTAAATACTCACTATAAAAAAAATGGTTGGATATATCAATTTATTCCAAAACCTTACTTCTAAAAAATAAGGCGGTGTTAAAAAATTTCACCGAAACCTACAACAAATTATGCACAAAAACTAAGATAAAAAATAAGATACCCCAATTTGAATTAAGAAATCCTTAAAGAAAATAAGACGTTGATGTCATTGTTGGATTTTAAAATTGTTTGTTTTAAGAAATGCATATAATGCATATGCATTTTGAGATTATTGGTTATATAAAAAGTTTTTTACTATATTTGAAACAACCTCATGAATTAACAGAAAAATATTGTGAACGTTATACCTTACCTACATAAGGTAAGGTAACATATAAAGAAGAGTTGAGTCAAAAATGACCGACTAAATGTAAATATCCCTGTATCAAAAGCTTAATTGAAGCTGAAAATTATAGCTATAACCTAATCGAACCGACGACGTCTTAGTTACGACGTGGTCCCGTTAGCAATCTTTAGTGAAAATATAAAAAAAATCTACCTAGCCTACCTACCCATTGCCAAAACCCAAAAGGTTATCTTTAGTGTAAGGAGAGTACGAGAAAGATACGGCATCTTAGACCAGCGCGGCAGCCTTCGAGTCTGATACGCACTATTTTGTGATTTGGAGGTGACGTCATGCGGTAGGTACCAAACGTGAGTTATTTTTATTTGGAGATGTGTGACGATTTTCTTCTGTTATGTATGGGAGGTAAAAAAATAAGATTTAAAAGTATCCAAACACTAGCAATAAGATATGTATTTGATAAGTAAAAAAAATGTTAAATTATTTCATACGAAAAATCACTTGAGGCGATTGAATAAAAGTCAATCAACTAGACTAATTGCGATAAAGGTATGCCTAAGACTTGGTTAGATTTACTATCTTAATATATATATATTTCTTGTGTACGTGTGTATGATAGTGAACTCCTCCTAAACGGCTGGATAGATGTTGATGAAATTTTTTGGGTGTGTTCAAGGGGAGTCGAGAATAGTTTAGATTCACATTTTGGGCCCCTGGAAAATGTTTTTTAAACACTATTTTAGTATTTTTATTTTTAACCGTCGTTCATTGCAGTGAAGCGTCGCGTCACTTTGACATTTCATATGGCAGAACAACGTTTGCGGGGTCAGCTAGTGATATTATAATTAAGGTGTTAAACAAACATAGTTTTGGAAATAAGCATAGATTCGTGGGAAGGGAATAATTAAAATGGCATAGAAGTTTACGTCTAAATTTTTCTACAAAAAATTAAGTGATTTGAATATTCACAGGATGAAATACTGGTGCAGTTTATTCAACGGACGTATCGTTATTACGTTAAAATAAAATAACAAATTTATTTTATAACAATTATGCAGGATATTGAGAAATTACAAAAGCTTAGAAAAGTGACGTAGAAAGATAACTTTTAATATAAAAGGGTAAGAGATACGTGAAGGTACTAGTAATAAGTAGGTAATCACAGTTTAATAGGAAATTAAATGCAAAAAGCGTAGATACAAAAGTACCTAGTAAAGAAATAAGTCTTAGGTTTAGTATTGCTAGAAATAAAGGATTTGTAAAAATATCGACGTAAGAAAATCGGATTGGGTCCATAAGGTCAGGGATTTTTAAAAATATTTAAAGACAGTTCGTTGATATTTTTTTCGTCCTGATATTGAATTGATTGATTGAATTGACATTTTTAATAGTTTTCTAAGATTATATGACATTGATAAAATTTAGTAGGTAATTGTAATTATTGTATTTATGTAATTGAGTATGGATTTGATTGACATGTTTGTAATTGAACTATTTTTTTTTTTTTTTTAGACATTGAAATTTACTACATTGACATTTAATACATATGGACATCGAGACAGATTTATTAGATATTGACTTTTTATAATTTTTATTTTTATTTTTTTTAATCTTAAATTATTATTATTAGTTTCTATAATTGGGTTCAATGTTTAGCTGCACTAACGAATTAGGGAAGCCTGTGATGTTGTGTTAAGCTTGGAAATAAATAAATAAATAAATAAATAAAACGGCGGTAAAGGCATAGTATAAGGAGTCGCTCCATGGTAAAGGTCAGCACAATTTAATAGGGAAGTAGACCAAAATAGTACCTACATAAAAATATACCAGAGTAAATAAAGATTTAGTGTAGTAATAAGTCTTTGAGTTAAGTTTACATGAAACAAACTTTTTAAATTTAATGATCAAATATAGAAATTAGAGATTTGTAAAATTAATCAGAAGTTAACTCGGCAGTCGACCTACTAGAAGGCATGTAATTAATTAAGAATCGAATAAAGTGTCGAAAAGAAAAGGTCATTACTATTCTATTAATACGGATTTAGCAAACATAGTAAATAGACATGCTAATTAAAATGTATTCGTCTGAAAAAGTAGGTACTATGTCAAAAAAATGATTGATTTCTTATTTCTTCTAGTTTGACTTTAGTATCGCAACATCAAATTTAAGATAGGTACATAATGTAAGTAAACGGAGACCAATAACAACAAAAAATATCTTTTAGAGAAAATAAAAGTCATAAAATAAAGGAACAGAATATATATATTGTGTATAGATTAATGCTTTTCAAAATAAAGATTGAATCAGATTTCATTTGAGCATGCGTTTTTATATAAATTAGATTATATTTTTATATTAGAATAGTGGAAGGTAGGTTCTAAGGAAGGAAGAATAGTTCCTATTTCTTCTAATTCGAATTTGGTTTGTCCAATAAACGCGTATAGAAATAATGATTAGCGAAATCTGAAATTCTAAATAATATTTTCATCGATAAAGATAGGTACTGGAATTTTTTTCCTGAAGTAAGTATCATCAAAGTTTAACAAGAAATTTGAAATATCTATACCTAACTAATTTATAGACTTACAAATTGGGTTTATTTTTACTAGGGTGAGTTTAGTGCAGCAAAAGCATCGTACAATAAAACGTATACAAAACAGATATTTCTGACGGAAAGTATGTAGACCAGCAATGATTCAAAGATTGGTTGATATCAAATTGTTGTAAACTAGAATAATTCTCTAAATTGCATAAGAATAGTATGTCCAATTTCAAGTATCCAAATAATTAATATTTTTTTATTAAATAAGGAAAAATAGATTTTTCTCAATAAGCGCAGGTTAAAGGCTGGCATCAATGAATAGAGGAAATGTACTAAAATATAAATAATAGATGCATTGAGAAGGGGAAGAGATTAATACTATCGTAAAAACTTGATTTAATTGTGATAGGTTATTTTAAGCAAAAATTTTGCTAAAAGGAAAAAAAATTGTAACCATTTGGTATAATTGAATTAAATAAATTTCTACTCATTTAGTTCAAGGAATTCAAATTTGTACAATGAATAAAGATAGATAATTGGATACTTTAATAAATTCAGGAAAATTAATTGATAAAGCAAATAGTGTTACCGAACGTTAATCCGCAAAGTTTAGTAGAAAAGTTAACGAGACCTGCTGAAGGTTCAAATAGAATAGATAATGAAAACAGTCTTATTTCTATTTTTCCGAATTGAGAGTTAACACATACATTTTTATGTACCAATGTATACATATGTAGATAAGTTATTGGGAAAGCTGAAGACAAATTGGCAATAGAGAAGTTAAAGATAAAAGCATAAAGAATAATAAAATAAAGGCGTTGTTACGAAATTCTTGAGAAATATGAAAATATCTTTAAGCTGTATTCAATAAGTCAATGAAGTTTAGTTAAGAGATTTTTATAATAAATGCAGAGAAGTTTATTAGCAAAATTATGTAGTAATATAAATTCATATAGACAACAGTTTGATAAGCATTATAGTAATCAGTTGATGCAACGCGTATCACTATAATAGTCCAGTACAACTTGTAATAAGTATAAGGTTTAAATAGACGGACAAAATTGAGGATCGAATATAAAGTTGAATAAAGGAAAGTTGATGAAACAACCTCAGATATATGCGGCAAAGAAGAAAAGAAAAAGTACTATTCTACATGAACGGCATAAAAATTATTAAAAAGGTTTTAATGATAATAGCAACGTGAAGAGCATATCAACAACAATAATAATAATAGATAGTCACTGTTTAATATGAAAGTAAATTCAGAACAATAACTATATACGGATACTCCAAAGTGCAAAAGTAGGCTGAGCGTCTTATAGCTAAGTCAAAGCTTTGTACAATATTATCGTATTAGGAAAATAATATTCATTATAGATATATAGAAAAGTATCTTGGTTTACGGTTAGACGAACAACTAACATGGAATGTTCACATTGACAATTTAAAAAATAAAATGATATCCTTTCTTGCCTCTCTTCGTAACTTATGTGGATGTATTCCACACAAATTAAAATATACAATTTATAGTGGACGCCCGCAGCTTCGCTCGCGTGGAATTAGACATAACAATAGTTTCGTTTACACCAAGTAATATTATATAGCCTACTAGCTGACTCGGCCAACGTTGTTTTGCAATAAAATATTTTTTTGTGAATGTGTACGCCTTGGCCATGTCAACGTCAATGGCAACGTCATGTGTCAAAAGTAATACGAAGTGGCGATGGCTGAAATGACAGTATTGTAAAGCATGTCAGTTAGACGTTTTCAAATATAAAATTACATTAAATAATTTGCAATAAAATAATATTTTGGCTAAAATTAAGATGTAAGCTATCCTATCTTTCAAGTTGGATCAAACTGCACACGGTGTGCAAATTTAATTTAAAATCGGTTAAGTAGTTTAGGCGTCCATTAACGTCCAACAACGTGACACGTATATTAAATATATTAAGATAATACCTTAATAAAACCTCATTTACTGTATTTAATAGAAATTTGGGGCAGCGCTACAAAAACAAAGTAATGTAACCTCCAAAGAATACAAAATAAAATAATAAAAAAACTTTTCCGATATCCTTATCTAACACCAACAGTTAAAATATATCAGGAAACTAAAATACCAAATTTAAAACAAATGTATTTATATAATGCCTGCATGCATATTTGTCAGAAGATGTCTTGATAAAAATATTCACACTGATATAATTTAAAAAAAAATAAGGCCTTTTTGCAAACGCAGCCACCGTAGAGCTAGTTTTCTTGCTGTTCCTAAAGTCAGGACAAATTATGGAAGAAAAATGATTACCTATGAGCACAACTTTACAACAAAATACCGAAATGTATAAAGAATTTGCACTCATTCAACGCGTTCAAAACTAAATTAGCTGAATATATTTATAAAAAAAATTGTAATTGTTGAATGAGTTAAAGAGAAAGACATTTTTTCTTATTTTTAATACATATATGTATCTATACATATAAATCTTTTCAAAATCCACTTTTGTATAAGGCGCATGAATTTTATGTTAGCGATTATTTTTTATGTTAATTATTGTTCTCATAGAAGTGACTTATTGTAGTCTTATTTGAGAATTAAAGATCTTTAAACCTAAACCTATATACCACAGTGAAAAAATTAGGTCTAATTTCTTTTTCTCCGAGTTAGGTAAATATAAAAAACCATTCTAATATGATCCAAGTAGATTATTTTAGAAGGTAAAATAATACGTGAAGAAGTTGATGATACATGAGTATGAAAACCAAAGCGTCACTCTTGATTCAGCATTGATAATTACGCACAAGTATACAAATAGTATAAATGCGCAAACATATGAAAGATTTGTAAAATTCACTGTTCCGTAAACTTAAAGTAAAAATTGTACCGGTTTATTGAAGCAATACGTGGCAGGCATACGGAGAAATTTAGCATAATTAAACATTATTATGACGAAGAAATGCAATCAAAAGTTAAAATGTGTTAAATGTACAACTGTACCGTGGCATATAACAATATGTGTTTATATTATAAGAAATAAGGCATTACGTCGATTTTTGACCACATGGCCACCACTGTTAAAGCCAATCACGGTAAAAAGTCAACACAATTTTGTAAAAAGGTTAATGAAACCTGCCAAAGACTCAAATAATATTTGAGTAATATTTGAATAAAAACTTTGTCTTATTTCATATATTATATGAAATAAGACAAAGTTTTTAAAAATCTTTGTACGCGGAAGTAAAAGGTTTATAAATTAATTTATTGCAAAAAAATTGCAAAGGTTGAACGGCAAGTTAAAGTTAAATAGCACGTTAATGACGCAAAAGACTCAAAAAATTAAACTTAGGAAGTATAAAAGAGCTTTTTTTTCTACTAATCAAAAAATATTATTCGAATATAGGCTTTATAATAAATGATGAATGAAATGAATCTGAGCATTCAAAATAAGTAATTGACGGCAAGTTGAGTGATAAACATAAAATTACATTAGTACTATTAGCACCGAATACTTATGCTATTAGGTAAATCAGCAAAACAAAAGTACTTGCAACATGCCTAAGATTTGAATTATAGATATAGGTAGATACTTATAAATAGGAAAACGTAGATGATACAAGCATTAGACTAAAATTTTAGATAGATGCACCAAAGTGGAAAAGAAATGATACTATTCTACTTAGAGAGAATATTTACTATAATAGGTAGATAGTATAGAATATACTATTGATATGCAGTTTAGATAGAAACGTAGAAGTGAGAAATAATAGTCTATTTTAAGTATAGATAGTTCAAGTTTTAATTAACTTATTAATTAAGGAGACCATTTTCAGTTCTAATTCTGTTTTAAGTACAAATTAAAGGTTTTGATACCAAATTATTAAATAAGGAGACCATTTTAAGAAATGTTTTAAATATGGAAAGTTATTTAAAAAAAGGCATCTGTTTGAGCAAATTTGACTATTGAACAATGATAGATTAATAGTAATTTTATACAAAAATAGAATATTAAGGTACACATTAATACACCCAGAAGCAAAAGACTATGACGTAACATTTCTACTATGTATAGTAAAGTAAAATTAAGTAGGAAAATCAGATATGTATTTTGAAAATAGGTCATAGAATGCATTGATAAGGATTAAAAATGATAATAGGAATATGAAGGTCATAACAACAATAATAAATTATCACAGTAGTTAATGCCAGTAGTTGAGTCCAGAAAATAATATATGGATACTCCATAGTATATATATATATATACTATAGACATACCATGGTGAAAAAATAGTTCTGATTATCCTAGTAATCTAAAACAACTTAAATAAGAGATTCTTAAGATAAACCAAGATGGTTCTTCGATAGTCAATAACTGGCAATTGAAGAAATTTGTGAACTCATATGTTTTCAAAGAATACAACCGATATTTTCTTATGTAAAAACAGAAAGGAATTACGTCGTGTAAAATCAGAAAAGTAAAAAAATTCGAAGGCTGGCACCGGTGGAAAAACTAGAATATTATAGAAATATATACTATTTTAGAATGGTAATTAAAAAATCTAAACCCAGTGAAACAAATGATTCAAGTTTATAATATGAGAATGGAATTACTTCGTGAAAAATCAGAAAAGTCAAAAAAAATCGAAGGCTGACACCGGTGGAAAAACTAGAATATTATAGAAATATATACTATTTTAGAATAGTAATTAAAAAATCTAAACCCAGTGAAACAAATGATTCAAGTTTATAATATGAGAATGGAATTACGTCGTGAAAAATCAGAAAAGTAAATAAAATTCGAAGGCCGACACCGGTGGAAAAACTAGTATATTATAGAAATATATACTATTTTAGAATGGTAATTAAAAAATTTAAACCCAGTGAAACAAATGATTCAAGTATATAATATAATATGGTCTATGATATTTTTAAATTAATACAGGAAAGTTCACAGACAAAAGTAAAACAGCGTAAATAGGAAAATCATAGATTGGTAAAATTTATCCTGGAATATTAATTGATAAAGATAAACAGGAGATTAATCAGCACTTATTATAATAGATCAGTGTTTAAGTGTAGACTGTTAAATGATAGATAATACACATATAAGACGAGAATAGTAAATATAGGTACAACAAACATAATTGGAAAAGTTTAAAATCAATGTTAATAATCATAATTTTATAAAGTAATTGCATTATATTTAATTTTGGAACTATAGCCAGTTAGCTATTACACCAGTTTGATAGAAAATTTAATAAATAAAAGATCGTTCAAACGGCCTTTGTCAAAAATAAAACAATATAAGAGGAGTAGACATCTTTAAATACCTGCAGGAAAGTTAATACTACAGTACAGAATGATAACATGGCAAACATTTCATGGCAACCCAATAACGTAAATCTAAATTAGTATAATTTAATGGAATAGTTGATGCAACGCGCAGTACTATAATAGTCCAGTGCAACTTGCCTGAGATTATAATATGAGGTTTAAATAGACGGACATAATTTGAGGATCGTATATAAAGTTGAATAAAGGAAAGTCGATGAAACAACCTCAGACAGATGCGGCAAAGAAGAAAAGAAAAAGTACTATTCTACATAAACGGCATAAAATTGATTAAAAAGGTTTTTATGATAATAGCAACATCAAGAGCATATCAACAACAATAATAATAATAGATAGTCACAGTTTAATATGAAAGTAACTACAGAACAATTGTAGAAAACTATATACGGACACTCCAAAGTGCAAAAGTAGTCTGATCGTCTTATTATAGCATAGTCAAAGCTTTGTAAAATCTTATCGTATTAGCAAAATAATATTCATGTTTAATAAACGAGTAAATCATAAAGCGGCAATAGTTACTTAACGGTTAATAAGCATAGAGCATAGCAGAAGCATATAGCGTAAGCCTAGAATATTATAGATATACCACAGTAAAAAAAACAGGTCTAATTTCTTTTACTCCGACTTAGGTAAATTTAAAAAACCATTTCTAATAATGATCCAGGTAGATTCTTTTAGAAGGTAAAAGAATAGGTGAAGAAGATTACATGGGTATGAAAACCAAAGCGTCACTCTTTATTCAACATAGATTATTACGCACAAGTATACAAATAGTGTAGATGAATGCGCAAACATATGAAATATTTGTAAAATTCACTGTTTCGTAAACTTAGTAAAAATTGTACCGGTTTATTGAAGCAATGCGTGGCAGGCATACGGAGAAATTTAGCATAATTAAACATTATTATGACGAAGAAATGCAATCAAAAGTTAAAATATACATATGTACCGTGGCATCTAATAATATTTATTTACATTACAAGAAATAAGGCATTACGTCGATTTTTGATGATAATGAAACCTGCCAAAGACTCAAATTTAAGTAGTGAAATAAGACAAAGTTTTTAAAAATCTTAAGGAAGTAAACGATTTATAAATTAATTTATTGCAATAAAATTGCAAACGTTGAACGGCAAGTAAAACAGCACGTTGACGCTTAAGACTCAAAAAAATTTACATAAGATGTACAGAAGAGCTTTTTTTACCTACTTATCAAAATATATTATTCGAATATAGGCTATCATAAAGTTTTTCAGTCAGCTGTGTAGGTATCGAATGTCGAACTATTCAGTAAAATGTACCTACGATAACACTCGAAGTGTATACGGTATAATTTTTTTTAAAGTTTTGTGATTAACTACTGTAAATCAGTATGTCATCTATAACACCGACGTGGCTAGTGAATGCTGTTAGGTCTGTATAAGAAACTTGACGCTGCGACCCATAGACGTCCCACTGCTGGGCACGGGTCTCCCCCACAGACGCAACTGCGGGAGGTCTAGAACTCTAGAGCACACTCCACCACGCTGCTCCAATGCGGATTGGTGGAGGGATGTGATACCTATTGTATAAAATTGTGTATATGAAGATTTATTTTTTAAAAGGTCCCTTCAAGTGACATGGTAATAATATGACTAAATTAAAACGATGTACGACAAGTATGATAGTTAAATTAAATACGTTTCTTAATACCTTAAAAATAGGAATAAAATGGATTAATCTATGTGATAAAAATATAGGCAAGTTGGAAAACACAAGTGATTTTGATTATCTATTGCACATGCATAGGTTTGTGTGATCGTTTGGTATTCAATATTTATAGTAAAGACTTTTGTAGGTTTGTCACAGTGACTGCAGGTTTGTGTGAAGTAATGGAACTGGTTTATGGAAATTAAAAGTCAATGTCAAATGTTACGTAATTTAATAACGTATGACGAGTTTTGGGTAATCTAAGACAGGATAAATTAATCAAATTAATTGATTTTTTTCATGCAAAATTATTGAATTTATATGGAATTCTTATTTGTAGATTATTGGTTGTTGTTGGGTGTGACGAAGTTGATTCTCATTTTTGTAGGTATTCGTAGGAGTAAAGTATTAAATACTAGTAGTATTTCTTACGTCGTTTATTTTAAACTTAATGATATCGACACAACATTATACAAATTATAAGGCCTATCATTAAACAGAATACATACAAACATAATAATGACAGCTTTACAAGCATAATAATTACAAGCAATTTTGAAGTAAAACTTCTTTAGGTGCGACTAGGGAGTAACTCAGATTTTTTTCGGACGGAAGTACCTAACGCTTACTTTCTGACGGAAGTCAAAAATATTTATTTCCAATATTTTCAAACGGATCATTTGTGAATAATTTTGAACTACCTATTTGTTTATTTATTACTTTTGTAATAAATAAATCTATATATATAAAAGGAGAAGGTGACTGACTGACTGACTGACTGACTGACTGACTGACTGACTGACTGACTGACTGACTGACTGACTGACTGACTGACTGACTGACTGACTGACTGACTGACTGACTGACATATCAACGCAGGGCCTAAACTATAAGGGCTAGAAACTTGAAATTTTGCACAGGGGTTCCTTTTATAATGTAGGGGAGCACTAAGAAAGGATTTCTGAAAATTCACCCCCTAAGGGGGTAAAACGGGGGTGCAAAGTTAGTATGAAACTTTGCCGTTTTTGAAGTCTTTAGACGGGTAGACGTCGTTAATGGGTCTAATTCTACGCGAGCGAAGCGTCCACTAGTTATTAATAAATTTTCTGACGATTGTGACATTCTATATTATTCAATGACAAGGTTATATTGACATGTGCTGATCTAACCTTCAATTTTCTACTCTCAATTACATATTCTATTTGACAAATGAAAATATTTATAAAATGTGAAAGTGATATTAATGAATTTTAAATAGAATATAAAGTGAAATAGTGAATATTAAATGAAATGGCGGAGTCCCGGAAACATTTTACTCTTTCATCAATAAATAATAATAAAAGAAAAAATCAAGTACCTGATAAGTTTTACTTCAATCGCGCGTAAAGGTTACGCACACACTTTTTCTTTTTTTATGGACTAGATTATAATTTGTTATTTTGTCTTTTGTTTATCTATGGTATTATGTATTCAAAACCATAGTTCTTCAAAAGTGCTTATAACATACAATCGATACTTTTCAGCACAAAGCCAAATTGGACCATTACATAATAAAAAAAATCAATACGATATCGTGGCCAGCCAACCATCGTGGTTAGGCTAGCTTTTAAGATTGAAAAATTCGTTAATGTTACGTTCTATCCACATTTTATCGCTCGGATTAGTGTCCAAGTTAATTATATTCTTATCAATTCAATGTTTTAAGAGTTTTAATGGAATCAATTGCATTATTTATTCTCAAATTTCTAAACATTGCCGATTTGAGTTGTAAAATATGTAGGAAAGTAACAATTAGATACATACTCGTACCTGACCATGGCAAGCTAGTTTTGAAGATGTAATTCGTTGAAATTATTCGTTATGTGAGTAAAGTGAGTTTCGGAGTTCAGAAAGAACAGCTAAGATATAGTGAAAATTATGATTCTTATGAAATTTGTATCGAATTCGAATCGATACTTATGAAATTTGAATTGTCAAATTGACAATTTAGTCCCATCACGGACTACAGATTACAAGTATCTAACAGTCCACAGATTACAAGTATTTATCAGTCTACAGATTTTAGTATTAGAATAAAAATAGAATTTGACCGACTATCGTCTAATATACCTACTTGTCACGCACGTGAATACTTATTGATGAAAAGAAGGTACTCAGTCAAGGAGTAAACAAGTTGAAATAAAATTTTGGAAAATAATTCCGCATTAAAATATTTTTATCTCGAAACAAATATTTTTTATAAATAACATGTTGGGTTTCATATGTATATAATGAAATGAGTATGTCTAAGGGGTAGGTGTATACTATTAATAATTGAATTTCTATTATTTTATTTTTATTTGATCGTCGTAGAGCCAAAATATCTATATTGGTGTACAATAAAGGAACTTGTCTGTATGTCAGCTTCATATTTATAAAATTATAAATCATAGGTAAGACTCATGACATGATCAAGACAGTTTTGATTGAATGCTAATTCTTTATGATTGAAGTTAGGCTAGGCTTAACTTAATAGTTTCGTTTAAACTGATTTTATCATTTTATGTTTTTCTCAGACTTTATCTTAAAGATTATGTTTCGGTGCTTTTTGTCTGGTTATATAATTTAATTTAATTTAATTATTGACACCGTAAGCGAGATATACAATGGGCGGACTTAACGCCTTATGACATTTTTTACCAGTCAACTGTGGTTTATTGAAGAAAAGTTGCGTTAGGTGATGAAATAAACAATACAGTTTACTAACTTTAGATAGGTACTTAATAAGCTAGGAGTTTGGCATATTTTAGAATACGCATAGAGGTATGCCCCTGAGTAGAAAAAATTGCTAAATACATTTTTTTCCGGGAAAATATAGGTGGAAGACGAAATATAGACTTGTGTTTGTAAGACCTTGGTAGTTTAAAGGATATTATATAAAAAAATCCTGGTGATAACAATTTGTAAGTTTTACCACGGGTTTTAGGTACTGTACCGACTGAATTTTATGGGTAGATAAATAAATATCATGGACATATGGCCATCACGGTCATACGGATATTGCTCCTGAATGGGATTCATTTGAGATAAAAAAAATTATATGTTATTGATTGTTTTTGAGTAGGATGCATTTAAACATTTATAGCCAAAATTATATTTTAATAATGTCGTGACGATCTAGAACCTACGTAGAACAAATAAATAGGCAGATTTTACAGATTCTAACAAATAATAATAATCAAACAAAACCACAAACAAATCATTATAAATAACAGGGGAAACCAGGACGACATTAAATATAAAAATATGTTAAGATCATTAAATATCGAAATATAATAATCATCAATATGTGTAAAAAAATGCTGTAATATTAAAAAAATATAACAAAAAGAATATTTATGCCATTATATTGAAGGTCCATTATATTTAAACGAACTACCACCAATTGAAGTAGATATACAACTTAAATTAAATATTAAAAGGTTATAAAAATAAATAATTTGTTTGTTTTTTTACAATTTTAAGATTATTTAAAGGTACTTGGGTCGTCAGTTTACAAAATAATATGAATAATAATATTAGGCACAGTGCGTTCCATGATTAGGCAAACATTTCTAAAGTTAAATAGTATTTATAGAATAGATGATGAATAAGCTACTCGTATCAGTGCCGTTCAGGGGGTAGGTTTTACGTGCTATATTAATTTTTCGTAGTGATTTCTGAATTGCAGACTAGAAAGTAAGGCTGATTCCGCTTTTTGCTATTAACCGCTAGGCTAGTTATATTTTTTACAGCTGGAAAAATACAAATGAATGATGAACTTCAAACATTAATACAATTTTGATTAATACAATTTGATATTGATTTGTTTTGATGCTTCGATCAATATTATTAAAAAAAACTTTGTGAACTGGCGATAGGAATAAAAATTAATGGCTTTCATTAGATAAGCGTATACAAATACAATAGTATGATTAAAAATAAATACATCTGAATCTGATATGACTTGAAAAATAGACTAACACTACTAAAACGTTGGTTTATGGTCTATGAGTATCTATAAGGTATGTGTAAATAAATAAATAAGAAATCGCACTCGAACACGAATCACCAGGTATGTTTCTATTTGGTATATGTTTACTAAATATAATATATATTATAGGTTAGCAAGTTTTGTAAATAATTACTCTTTAGGTAATAGATACGATCTCACTCATGTTAGTTCTGATTCTGATTTCTGTTTGTAATGCTATTTTTTTCCGGGTTTGTAGAAATGTTTTGGTGAATTGAACATTGATTAGGTAACTTGCTTTATAGAGATTTTAAAAAAAAACTCGACTTTATATGGGGTCCTATAACGAGGTAATGTTCTGATATACTTCCGGTTTAATCTGGTGTTCAAATTTCTATTCCTCTGCTGGTTCAGAAGATTTCTACTAAATTTCTATATTTTTTATTGATATCGCCAAATCTTCTCAACAGTATTCAAGGAAAACAAATAAAGCACTTTTGTCTTGCTTCCTATATTTCTAAAGTTGATAAAATCCACTGTTTACCTAAATACTAATAGTTGGACTTTTACTTTATGATTTGTAGGAATACTTAGTTGGACTTTTATTTTACGTCGTAGAAATTAAGATTAAGTTCAGTTTGAAATACCTTACAAAATGT
Source organism: Carterocephalus palaemon (assembly GCA_944567765.1). Classification (NCBI taxonomy): domain Eukaryota; kingdom Metazoa; phylum Arthropoda; class Insecta; order Lepidoptera; family Hesperiidae; genus Carterocephalus; species Carterocephalus palaemon. The sequence continues at coordinate 1,140,932 of OX155643.1, read as the reverse complement.
AAAAAATAAAATATAACGGCATTATGTTGTACATTATTATATTATTTGAAAATATTCCTTTATGTTCCAAGCATATTATATACACATCATTCTTAATGCACCAAACAATACACACAGAAATACAAATGTGATAACTATGATACATATGGAGCACAAGGCGATCTGCTATACATTCAAATCGTTTTACACAACGGCTTTATATTTTATCGCTGCTGTATCTTTTATACTATTTGATTATTCTAAAAAATGAAGACCCTTTACTTTAACTGATTTTTTTTTGTAATTTTCATTTAGCAACAACTTACTACACCATTTTCTTTAATCATAAAAATAAGGACAGGTATTGTGTGTATATTACTGTATATACTGACCTTTAAACATTTATGAAATTATACTATATTATTATATATTTTATTATATTTAAAAAATATATTAATAAAGAGCGAAGGAGTATTATCATTTATCACTTATTTGAAACCCACTAAGGTAAAGTCACCTAATTCCGAGGGGTTCCGAAAGTGGCACCATATTCCGAGGTATTTACAAAATCGGCTTTTTCGGCCAAATTACATGATCATTTTGCTTGCAAGTAACATTATTCAATCAATAATTTATCTCTTCATATTTGTATGTGCAAAGAATTGCTTTAGTATGATAACTTTTTTAAATAAACGACAAGTTTTTCGCTAGCTTCTTACATTCTGGACGTAAATAATACGATTTTCTAAATAGTGTTTTAGAGGATAGTTTTACACTGTGCGAGTGTTTGCTTAGGTTGAAATATTTGAAGAGATGTATTTTGTATTGAAAATACTTAACATTTGAGTATCTTATTTACTAAATGATGAGAAAATAAGATTATAAAATACCGCGGCATTAGGTTCCAAATATTTTAGGTAGTTGGTTCCTAACGACCGAGGCATACCACGGATATACGACTTCATAGATGTCACACATTTTCCAAATTTTGGAGGTACTGTTATGATTACGTACTTATATTTTAGATCTGATTACTTAAATTATCCATAGATACAAAAATCTATTTCCGAGGTACACAGTACACTATGCCGTTGCATTTACTAATTATAAAAGGTTGAAGGTGGTCTGTTTAGGTAGGTACTTTATACCTGCATACCAATTTTCTTCTAACTGATCTCTACACTTAGGCTATATCCAGAAGGTCTATCTCAGTATTTTTAAATGTGGTTAAAAAATTAAACTAGGTTTCTAATTGGTAACTCTTACATAGAACTCTTACATAGTAATTCGAAATTACCAAACTTTACATAATTAGTGTGGAAAATAAATGGTATATTTAATTTAATAAAAATTATTAGTTAACACGTAGTCACTTAGAATGCGGTAGTAAAAATTTAAGAATGAACTTAACGAATTAGTACTATTGAATTTATGTATAGAAATATACATACTACACAATTTTCTTTAATCATAAAAATAAGGATAGGTATTGTGTGTATATTACTGTATGTACTGTCCTTTAAACATTTATTAAATTATATATTTTTATATATTTTATACTACTTAAAAAATTAAAGAGCGAGGGGGGAATTATCTGACCCCTGCATATTTTTAGTTAAGTTACGGTCCATTTATAAAGCTCAGGTACATACCTGTGCATTTTTACATACGAGTGCATTTTAATTTGGTTGGTAATTGTGTGATTTGGTAATTGTGTTGAGTACTGTTTTGTGTCACAACGGATTGATAAAAATTAGTTTCTTAATGATGCAAATAGATAAGAGAAGGTGATGTGGAGTGAGGAGGGTTTTCAGAAAACTGTTGTAGTTAATGTGGAATTATGCACGCTAGTAGTATTTATTCAGTGCGTAATATAATAATGGCGTCTAAAAATTGGTAACCAAGAGTCAATATCGTAATAATTATAACTTTTATATGGTTGATAATTTAATGATATTGTCACTGACATAAAATTAATATAATATTTACTTAAAATTCAAGTGATATTAGGAGTGTTTGTGTCGTAATTGTGATACTGTTGTTAGTGCAATTGGAAACTAATTGTTGGATTGTTCATGTACAATGAATATTACATACATTAACGTACCTATATTATAACAATATAACATTTCACTTGGTTTATTAAATTTTTTAGTGTTCTATTTGAAACCCACTACGGTAAAGTAACCTAATTCCGAGGGGTTCCAAAAATGGCATCATATTCCGAGGTATTTACAAAATCGGCTTTTTCGGCCAAATTACATCATTTTGCTTGCAAGTAACATTATTCAATCAATAATTTTATCTCTTCATATTTGTATGTGCAAAGAATTGCTTTAGTATGAGAACTTTTTTAAATAAACGAAAAGTTTTTCGCTAGCTTCATACATTCTGGACGTGAATAATACGATTTTCTAAATAGTGTTTTAGACGGTAGTTTTACACTGTGCGAGTGTTTGCTTAGGTTGAAATATTTGAAGGGATGTATTTTGTATTGAAAATACTTAACATTTGAGTATTTTATTTACTAAATGAGGAGAAAAGAAGATTATAAAATACCGCGGCATTAGGTTCTAAATATTTTAGGTAGTTCCTAACGACCGAGGCATACCACGGAAATACGACTTCATAGATATCACACATTTTCCAAATTTTGGAGGTACTGTTATGATTACGTACTTATATTTTAGATCTGATTACTTAAATTATCCATAGATACAAAAATCTATTTCCGAGGTAGACATAACACTATGCCGTTGCATTTACTAATTATAAAAGGTTGAAGATGGTCTGTTTAGGTAGGTACTTTATACCTGCATACCAATTTTCTTTGAACTGATCTCTACACTTAGGCTGTATCCAGAAGGTCTATCTCAGTATTTTTAAATGTGGTTAAAAAATTAAACTAGGTTTCTAATTGGTAACTCTTACATAGAACTCTTACATAGTAATTCGAAATTACCAAACTTTACATAATTAGTGTGGAAAATAGATGGTAAATTTAATTTAATAAAAATTATTAGTTAACACGTAGTCACTTAGAATGCGGTAGTAAAAATTTAAGAATGAACTTAACGAATTAGTACCATTGAATTTATGTATAGAAATATACATACTACACAATTTTCTTTAATCATAAAAATAAGGATAGGTATTGTGTGTATATTACTGTATATACTGTCCTTTAAACATTTATTAAATTATATATTTTTATATATTTTATACTACTTAAAAAATTAAAGAGCGATCGGGGAATTATCTGACCCCTGCATATTTTTAGTTAAGTTACGGTCCATTTATAAAGCTCAGGTACATACCTGTGCATTTTTACATACGAGTACATTTTAATTTGGTTGGTAATTGTGTGATTTGGTAATTGTGTTGAGTACTGTTTTGTGTCACAACGGATTGATAAAAATTAGTTTCTTAATGATGCAAATAGATAAGAGAAGGTGATGTGGAGTGAGGAGGGTTTTCAGAAAACTGTTGTAGTTAATGTGGAATTATGCACGCTAGTAGTATTTATTCAGTGCGTAATATAATAATAGCGTCTAAAAATTGGTAACCAAGAGTCAATATCGTAATAATTATAACTTTTATATGGTTGATAATTTAATGATATTGTCACTGACATAAAATTAATATAATATTTACTTAAAATTCAAGTGATATTAGGAGTGTTTGTGACGTAATTGTGATACTGTTATTAGTGCAATTGGAAACTAATTGTTGGATTGTTCATGTACAATGAATATTACATACATTAACGTACCTATATTATAACAATATAACATTTCACTTCGTTTATTGAATTTTTTAGTGTTCTATTTGAAACCCACTAAGGTAAAGTCACCGAATTGCGAGGGGTTCCAAAAGTGGCACCTAATGAGAACTTTTTTTTTAAAATAAACGACAAGTTTTTCTCTAGCTTCATACATTCTGGACGTGAATAATACGATTTTCTAAATAGTGTTTTAGACGGTAGTTTTACACTGTGCGAGTGTTTGCTTAGGTTGAAATATTTGAAGGGATGTATTTTGTATTGAAAATACTTAACATTTGAGTATTTTATTTACTAAATGATGAGAAAATAAGATTATAAAATACCGCGGCATTAGGTTCTAAATATTTTAGGTAGTTCCTAACGACCGAGGCATACCACGGAAATACGACTTCATAGATATCACACATTTTCCAAATTTTGGAGGTACTGTTATGATTACGTACTTATATTTTAGATCTGATTACTTAAATTATCCATAGATACAAAAATCTATTTCCGAGGTAGACAGTACACTATGCCGTTGCATTTACTAATTATAAAAGGTTGAAGATGGTCTGCTTAGGTAGGTACTTTATACCTGCATACCAATTTTCTTTGAACCGATCTTTACACTTAGGCTATATCCAGAAGGTCTATCTCAGTATTTTTAAATGTGGTTAAAAAATTAAACTAGGTTTCTAATTGGTAACTCTTACATAGAACTCTTACATAGTAATTCGAAATTACCAAACTTTACATAATTAGTGTGGAAAATAGATGGTAAATTTAATTTAATAAAAATTATTAGTTAACACGTTGTCACTTAGAATGCGGTAGTAAAAATTTAAGAATGAGCTTAACGAATAAGTACCATTGAATTTATGTATAGAAATATACATACTACACAATTTTCTTTAATCATAAAAATAAGGATAGGTATTGTGTGTATATTACTGTATATACTGTCCTTTAAACATTTATTAAATTATATATTTTTATATATTTTACACTCCTTAAAAAATTAAAGAGCTATCGGGGAATTATCTGACCCCTGCATATTTTTAGTTAAGTTACGGTCCATTTATAAAGCTCAGGTACATACCTGTGCATTTTTACATACGAGTGCATTTTAATTTGGTTGGTAATTGTGTGATTTGGTAATTGTGTTGAGTACTGTTTTGTGTCACAACGGATTGATAAAAATTAGTTTCTTAATGATGCAAATAGATAAGAGAAGGTGATGTGGAGTGAGGAGGGTTTTCAGAAAAGTGTTGTAGTTAATGGGAATTATGCACGCTAGTAGTATTTATTCAGTGCGTAATATAATAATAGCGTCTAAAAATCGTAACCAAGAGTCAATATCGTAATAATTATAACTTTTATATGGTTGATAATTTAATGATATTGTCACTGGCATAAAATTAATATAATATTTACTATAATTAATTGTATCAGGCGTTACTTTGCGGAACTCCATTATTACAAAACAAGAATTAATCTACTTTGCAACAATCCGCGAACAAAAACGTATGGTGATGTATGTATACTTTCATGCACGTAGCACCTCCCTCCCTCCCACGCAGGAAAACATGCACACGCGATAAATGAATACCCACACCACCATACACACACCAACACGTATTTCGCCTCAAAACAAGGCATCCTCAGGGTAAGTAGACGCTACGATGGCTATACTACGATGGCGATACTATCGTAGCGTCTACTTACCCTGAGGATGCCTTGTTTTGAGGCGAAACACGTGTTGGTGTGTGTATGGTGGTGTGGGTATTCATTTATCGCATGTGCATGTTTTCCTGCGTGGGAGGGAGGGAGGTGCTACGTACATGAAAGTATACATACATCACCATACGTTTTTGTTCGCGGATTGTTGCAAAGTAGATTAATTCTTGTTTTGTAATAATATTTACTTAAAATTCAAGTGATATTAGGAGTGTTTGTGTCGTAACTGTGATACTGTTGTTAGTGCAATTGGAAACTAATTGTTGGATTGTTCATGTACAATAAATATTACATACATTAACGTACCTATATTATAACAATATAACATTTCACTTGGTTTATTGAATTTTTTAGTGTTCTATTTGAAACCCACTAAGGTAAAGTCACCTAATTCCGAGGGGTTCCAAAAGTGGCACCTAATGAGAACTTTTTTTTAAAAATAAACGACAAGTTTTTCTCTAGCTTCATACATTCTGGACGTGAATAATACGATTTTCTAAATAGTGTTTTAGACGGTAGTTTTACACTGTGCGAGTGTTTGCTTAGGTTGAAATATTTGAAGGGATGTATTTTGTATTGAAAATACTTAATATTTGAGTATTTTATTTACTAAATGATGAGAAAATAAGATTATAAAATACCGCGGCATTAGGTTCTAAATATTTTAGGTAGTTCCTAACGACCGAGGCATACCACGGAAATACGACTTCATAGATATCACACATTTTCCAAATTTTGGAGGTACTGTTATGATTACGTACTTATATTTTAGATCTGATTACTTAAATTATCCATAGATACAAAAATCTATTTCCGAGCTAGACAATACACTATGCCGTTGCATTTACTAATTATAAAAGGTTGTAGATGGTCTGTTTAGGTAGGTACTTTATACCTGCATACCAATTTTCTTTGAACTGATCTCTACACTTAGGCTATATCCAGAAGGTCTGTCTCAGTATTTTTAAATGTGGTTAAAAAATTAAACTAGGTTTCTAATTGGTAACTCTTACATAGAACTCTTACATAGTAATTCGAAATTACCAAACTTTACATAATTAGTGTGGAAAATAGATGGTAAATTTAATTTAATAAAAATTATTAGTTAACACGTAGTCACTTAGAATGCGGTAGTAAAAATTTAAGAATGAACTTAACGAATTAGTACCATTGAATTTATGTATAGAAATATACATACTACACAATTTTCTTTAATCATAAAAATAAGGATAGGTATTGTGTGTATATTACTGTATATATCCTTTAAACATTTATTAAATTATATATTATTATATATTTTATAATAATTAAAAAATTAAAGAGGGAGGAATTCTCTGACCCCTGCATATTTTTAGTTAAGTTACGGTCCATTTATAAAGCTCAGGTACATACCTGTGCATTTTTACATACGAGTGCATTTTAATTTGGTTGGTAATTGTGTGATTTGGTAATTGTGTTGAGTACTGTTTTGTGTCACAACGGATTGATAAAAATTAGTTTCTTAATGATGCAAATAGATAAGAGAAGGTGATGTGGTGTGAGGAGGGTTTACAGAAAAGTGTTGTAGTTAATGTGGAATTATGCACGCTAGTAGTATTTAATCAGTGGGTAATATAATAATAGCGTCTAAAAATCGTAACCAAGAGTCAATATCGTAATAATGATAGCTTTTATATGGTTGATATTTTAATGATATTGTTTGTCACTGGCATTAAATTAATATAATATTTACCTAAAATTCAAGTGATATTAGGAGTGTTTGTGTCGTAATTGTGATACTGTTGTTAGTGCAATTGGAAACTAATTGTTGGATTGTTCATGTACAATGATTATTACATACATTAACGTACCTATATTATATAATAATATAACATTTCACTTGTTTTATTGAATTTTTGAGTGTTCTATTGCTAATATTTATCACTTATTTGAAACCCACTAAGTATTCTTATTTGTAATACTGAAAAGGTTTCTTATTATATAAATTGCACATAAGATTTATGTCCCTTATACTTTAAACGTTTCTGACTTTCTGATTACCATTCCGTTCAAGTATAAGCGTTTTAAGCAGGTCAAAAACTGCTCGTAATTACCTCGCTTTTATAAGGACGCTTACAATGGCCTATATGGGACCTGCATACCAATTTTCTTTGAACTGATCTCTACTCTTAGGATATATCTAGAAGGTCTATCTCAGTAGGTATTTTTAAATGTGGTTAAAAAATTTAATAAGGTTTCTAAAAAAGTTTTGATTGGTAACTCTTACATAGTAATTCGAAACTACTAAACTTTACATAAAATTAGTGTGGAAAAAACATGGTATAGTTAATTTAATGAAAATTATTAGTTAACACTTAGTTACTTGCAATGCTTTAATAAAAATTTAAGAATGAAGTTAACGAATTAGTGCTATTGAATTTATATATAGAAATACATCTAGGTAGAAGTCAGGATAGAAAAATTAAATAGATTAAATTAATTATTAAATTTTGATTTTTTATTAGCGAAAAAAATATCTAAATCACCTCATTTTACAGGCAGTTGTAGAATAAAAATTTGATATGAAAATAGTAATTATTAGCTAGGAGAAATTCAAGTTTAATTGGTATGTGATTAAATTAGAACGATACTTCGACTTTTGGTAATCTAAGACAGGATTGATTAATAAATTAACTGCTATTATATTTTTCTTGTAAAAATATGTAATTTATATACAATTCTAATTCTTCTGGGTTGTTGTTGTCGTTGTTAAATGTGACAAAATTTCACTTCATTCATAATTTTCTCATTTTTGTAGGTTTTCTTAGTAGATACGTTAAGTGTTAGTACTAGTAGATTAGTACTTACGACGACTTTATACCGACACAACATCATACAAATTATAAGGCCCTTAAATTATTATGGAAAGTAACCAAACGTGGAATTGTATCCCTCATATGGAATTTTGCAGTACCTTTACCTGTCTTACCGTACTACAGGTTAAATTCCATATTTGGTTTTTTCCTGTACTATTAAACAACAATCAGAATACAAACATAATAATGACAACATTACTAGCAATTTTTCAATATATTTTTTTAATTATGTTATTTATTCAAAACCATTCTTCAAAAGTTCCAGGACTTCACGTTAAATTATTGCAAACGGTATTTTTGAAAACAAAGCCAAATTTAACATATAAATATCAAAATAAACAAATACTTCGCCTGCCAGCCATCGTTGTTAGGATCAGTCAGTGTCCAAATTATGTATAGGTACTTATATTCTTATCAATTTAATTATGAGTTGTAGGTTGTTAGGTGAACAACTGAATTTACTACTGAACTTTCAAAACATTTAAAATATTGATTTGAATATATTTCTTTATATTAAACCTCTCCTCAATTCTAAAATCTTTGTTTCAAGTAAAACTTGTAACTTTTGTATTAACAAATTATTTACTGGTTTTAAAAAATTACATCGTTTACTTTTACATAATTTACTTTCTACATTTTGTTTATAAGAGTAATTACATGTTCTACTTTTAAATTATGACATGAATATCGACAAACTAAATTGTAAGCAGAAGTTCAATAATATTTACTGAATTCAGTTTCAAATTTTTCAGGAGGGCCACCATAATACAAATTAATTTATATTTCCTTAATGTTAATCAGAACGATTACAATATCACTTACATTAAATAACACGTCATTAAAAAGCAGAAAAACAAGACGGAATATTTGCAACATGACAGTTTTACAATACTCATTCATTAATACACCAAACAATACATACTGAAATACAAATGTGATAACTATGCTGAATGGAGCAAAAGGCCATCTGCATTAACTATATTCAAACATTTAAAGGTATCTTGTGTACTTTTTGAAAATAATTTTCATTCTAGCAACAAAATACTAACAAATTTTCTGTTATCATAAAAATAAGGACAGAATTTTGTGCGTATATTACTGTAGCATATATTACGAGTATGTACTGTAGGTATACCTATACTGACCTTAATACATAAATTAAACAAAATTGCAGAATGGAGGATTGTTGAGTTTCTTCGGTCCATTTATAAAGCTCATATTGCTCATTGCTCATTCATAACCTTAAGCTATTATCGTTGCAACATAATTTTGTTGTTGTCATAATAGATAATTGTATGTACGAGTGCATTTTTATTTGGTGGTGAATTTGCGTGATTTGTTGAGTACTGTTTTGTTTCATAACGGGTTTATTATAATTAGTTTTTTAAGGTGATGTGGTATGAGGTGGTTTATCAGAAAAGTGTTGTACCTAGTTTATGTGGAATTATGCACGCTAGTAGTATTTAATCAGTGAGTAATATAATAATGGCGTCTAAAAATCGTAACCAAGAGGCAATATCTGTTGCTTATTTGATGGTATTCTCTCTGGCATTAAATTTATCTAATGTGTACTTAAAAATCGTGTTTGTGTCGTAACTGTGATTTTGTGTTTAATTAGTGCAATTGGTAACTAATTGTTGGATTGTTCATGTTAAATGAATATTACATACAAACGTACCTATATTATAACAATATAACATTTCACTTGTTTTATTGAATTTTTAGTTTTCTATTGCTAATATTTATCACTTATTTGAAATCCACTAAGTATTTGTATTTGTTGTAATACTGAAAAGGTTTTTTACTGTGTACATTGAACATGAAATTTATGTCCTTTACTACTTTATAGGTACGTTTCCGACTTTCGGTTTACGATTCTCTACAAGTATAAGCGGTATAAGCGAGTCAAAAACTGCTCGGAACTTTGTTAGTTACTTATCTTATACTAGGTCTTTACACTTAGGTACTACTTATCTTTACAGTGGCATATATGGGGCCTACATTAAATTTTATTGCTATAAAAAATGTAATTGATCTCCACGAAAACATAATACCCTTAGTACTTACAAAATACAATTAGATTAGATAATATGGCTATGTCCAGAAGTTCTATTCTCAGTATTTTTAAATATGATATTATAATGATATTTTAAACTTAGAAATGAATATGCATAAACATAAAACATGATTCGTTAAATTGTATTACGTAAAAAAATCGTGCAAAAAAGTAAAATGAAATATTCATTTTATTTGCATAACTTCGTTTGTTTAGTTTAGTTAGTTCAATGTTGTAAAAGTCATTTAAGATAAAGATTTTACAAATGCTCTAGCTAGCTAGACAGTGATCATTAGTAGGAGCTTAGTAGCAGTATCCAATATGTTAGTGACTAACGTTAGTAACTATTCAAAATAATTATATTGAAAAGCTTGTAGGTTGTACCTGTATAGTTTTTTTTTTAGAGTGCGAGTAAAAAGTGGTGATAATTTTTTTATATCTCACCATTATACTAATGGAATGGGAAAGTAATATTTCGAGTGGTAACGGCAGGTGAATACTTCCGAAGTGTTTTATTATAGGTATTATTTAAAATTTATGTTTTGTTCTACTTTGTTTGATACCTACTTACTTGGTGAAAATCCCTTGAACGGAAAAGGTGATGGCCAATCAACACATAAACTGAATAAACATTGTAGGGGTATTTGCTCCACTTGTGAAATATCATGTAACATATATTTTTTACATCACTTGCAATATCTAGTTCAAAATTTAAACATAAATGATTGTCAAAGCGTGTTCTAAAGAGTATTATCTAATAAATAATATTATTTAGCTTTGCTTTCGACCCACTGCATCATACCCTGGCTGGCAACACACTGCTCGTTCGGTGCGGCTTCATTTGTATAAAAATACAAGCACATAGTAGCAATAATGAATAAATATCTGTCTAACTGCAAATGGTCACAAGAAAAAGTAATCTATATTATAAAAATGAATCGCAAAATGTGTTGGTAAGCGCATAACTCAACAACGCCTGGACCAATTTGGCCAATTCTTTTTTTTAAATGTTCGTTGAAGTTCAAGGATGGTTTTTACGGCGAGAAAAATTTGAAAATTCATCCCCTAAGGGGGTAAAACGGGGGTGCAAAGTTAGTATGAAGCTTTGCCGTTTTTGAAGTTAGTGAATGTGTAACGCGAGCGAAGCTGCGGGCGTCCACTAGTAATTAATAAAACTCCATAGTACCTAATATAATTAAGTATCAATTTATATTATATTTATTTATTATAACAAAATCTTTACTCTTTATAATATTAGTATATTAGATAGTATAGATTAGGTATAACTTAGTGTATATAGTGTCCTATCTACATTGTGAAACTCTGAAATGAAATATATTATATTTAAATTTGGTAGGAACTTACTTATGTTTGACCAGGAATTACGAGTGATTATTTCTATTAGACTTGAAGTAGGAAATAAATAGCTTGTCAATAAAAAAGTAAAAAAATCATTTTGATAGGTTAATAAAAAATTTACTACTTACCTACGGCTTCTACAGTCCTACGGCACATCTGTAGATCTGAAATAGTCAAGAAATAGTTATAATATTCGTTCGAATACATTCCGATAGTTTCCGACCAACCACAGACTAAGTATAGATGTGACCAACTCGTTAAGGATCAAGAAATCTGTTCATAAAATCTAACTGAAATAATCTGTTTGTAAGTGTTGGTAGTTACAATAATGCAACCTGCCAATAACTACAGACAACCAACTACAAGTGAAAATTTCTCATGGTAGTACAATTAAGTCCACGGGTCGTATCGTAGGTATCTACAAGTATACTAATATTAGTTGAGTAGTTTTTAATTTGGTCTTTTTCTAATATTCTTAGGTAAAATGTTCTATGCCCAGTTGATATAAAATTTATATAGGTATTCTTTACAAATTAAAATATACCAAATACTGGCCTTTATAGCGTCACTGAAACAAAAATACGTCGTATTCAGTATTAGGTATGTTTCTTTGAGTATTCTTTTAAAAAAAAAACTAAATAACAAATTGGAATTTTGCCTGATAAACCAATACCACACCAATCAAGTGCCACAGATTACATGTCTACTTGGGCAAGTTGTGGGAGTATTTATGTATTTTTTGTTGTTGCAACATTCTGAATGAATTTGAATCAGAATGAATTTTCGCCATTTTGTTTTTCTTTTCATTGACTTGGCGGCGGCATGCGGGTGAGTTTCAATTTTGCTTGCGGTAATTTAATCTTTGTAAATTAGTTGTTTAATTTGCGACTTCTTCATGCGATCTATTTCAAACTAAGTATTTTTGTATAAAACATGATTTTAAAAGTGACAACATTTTTACTGTGAAATTATTTTGTGTCATGCCGACATGTGGATTAGTACTAGGTAAAAAACTGGCTTGACTTGGCTTGGATGGCTGGTTTTTTCGCAATTTCCTAAACACCGTGAATTTTGCAATGTTAATTTGTCTCTCACCGCCCGCAACCCCAGAAGTCCCCTTTTAGTCGCCTTTTACGACAGGCAGGGGCTACCGTAGCACTATTCTGGTCCCGAGTTACAGGGACATATAGCTAACCTAAGTTTTTTTTCTTTTTAACGATGGGGAAAACAAAGATGCCCGACCGCTGGGGGGAGGCCGGGGTATGTGAGATTTTTATTCCCTAAAACCCCCTCGGCAGCCTTCCTGCGCATATAGTGAGGCTCCGGGATCTCCTTGAGAACGTACCGGTGCAACCTACCCACCTACTTAAGAATATTTTCTTTCGTCGTTATTTAATATTCCATTCGAACCTATATAACATCATTTAATAGTTATGTACCTACCTACGCATTGGTACTTAATTATTGAATCGTTAAAATGCTTACATAAGTGAATTTTAGCTTATACATAGGTATCTAGCATATTGGTTTTTACTATTAGCACGGACTACACACTATCTATTAGGCATACTAAAATAAGCGATTGTTTAAACGCATATTTTGAATAGGTAGGTACTAGGTAAACAAATTATTCGGAATGAGCATACTTAACTAAGTTTATCAATTTTCGTTTTATGAACATTGTCATAAAACGTAACTTAATATTTTTACGAATCTATCTAGTATAGCTGTGAGATACCTACTCGTGGGTAGATTCAGCTAAATAGAACTTTTCTTCCTTTAAAACAACAACATATCCTATTATTTTTTACCACAAATAATGTTGAATTTACTTTTACTACCTCATGGCGGGTGAGAAAATGTTAGGCACAAACAGAAAGATTTATTTATTTATTTATTCTTTATTCTGTATTGTACAAATAAAATGAAACATATGGCGAGCACAATACATAATGCATTCTCTGTCAGCTAACCACTAGATAAATAGAGATGCATAAAAATAAATGGTGATATAGGTATTGTTTTACATATCTTGGTGAAGTGTTCGCAACTTTACTTTATCTTTTTATTTATTATTAATCTTTAAATAATTATATTATTATATTAATTCTTATTAATAATAAAACGAAATCATTATTAGCATTAAAAGTCTATTCCTGTTCTGTCTAGGGTCCTTTATTTTGTTTAAAATAACTTTTTAAGTAAGAAATTACAATACACATCATAGGATTGTTTACTGAATTGGAAAAGTGTAAAAGTACTAAGTATACTTTTAATGCTTTTAATATCTATACGTATAATACTGGTAGCAGCATGATGCATCTTCTTCATTATGTTAACAGTGGCATAACCCTTATCTGGATAGCCTTATTTATAAGTTATGCCAGTGTTTATACCAAAGCTAGCTATTATTATTATTAGCTATAGAAAATTAGGTAGGTACGTTTAGTAAATATAGAGTATTCCATTCACAGATAAGTAAATTTTTTTAAGCCGAACGTCACTAAATATGAAACATGCAAAATAGGTTTTCTTGCTTTCTTCAGGAATAAGACATTTGTATTACAGAAACAACCATGTTTAAGAAATTGATTGAATTCAGTCATAGTAATACAACCAATAGAATATTATTTTTTTATAATTTTTCTATTAGGTACTAATTACTACTATTTGGATATCAAATTCAAAATATTGGTATTTAATTATAGAAAATTAATCTATTTGAATTTTCAGATGTTCTTCCTATTTAATTATTAATCTAAGATATGATCTTTTATCAAAATTAGGATATACATAGAAACTTGGTTCATAATTTCATGAGTAGGAACATTAGTGTATCTTGATTTTATATACATACCTACTTAATGACGTTAATATATAATTAAATATTTATTTGTCATACTGCTTTTTGTAACTTTCAAAGGCAAATTTGCTTAATATGTACATACTTACTTCAAACATATCACACACTTATTTCATGCTCTAAATGAAGCGCTTGATAACTAAATACACTAACTAAATACGATATAAATTGTCATATTCATAATAAAATGTTATATACAAATATACATAGATAGTTACATGTATTGGATAGTGAAATGGTCAATTATAGTGTTAAATATAAATGTTTGCATAATTTTATATAATAGATATATTATTATGTAGAATATTGATAGTAAATGATTATTATTCTTAGTTACTACTAGTTCGTATAAATGCATATATATTATATATTCATATATATATAAGATATATTAATATATTCACATATATTTAATTTATATGAAATATATGTATAAACATATATAATGCTTATATATATACTTATGATTAGATATATAGTTTCATCTTACGTATCTTGTTCTTTACTTTCGTAATTGCTTCAATATGTTTATCTCATAAATTCTATTACAGGAATTTCAAATCACGTTTTGATTTTTTTGATGGCAACAATTCTTGAAACCAAATCTATAGAAGACCTAAATAAATAGCGGAGGCTTATCACCAAAACAAATGTATCTTATTATTATAAAGTATTCTGAATAATAAAGGTAGACTATAATGGTACGCGAACACGAGTCTGCAGGGAAAAAATAATAAGATTACAAAGAATGAACTGAGCCTAGGGTAAATTCTCCTTGCGCTAAATTGTTGCCGTTCGGACTTACAATATTCTCATATTAAGGTATAACTTTTATTTTAGCACGTAGGATAATAATAACCTTGCAAATATCAATAACATATTTTCGTATATCCCAATACATATTAATATTGTAGTTTTAAAATTATATTGCATTGAAAGTTAAGATTAAAAAAAAACTATTTTTAATTATTATTTCATTTATGAATTTAATAATTGTATATGTTAATATTAAATAATATAAGTATGACGCGCTTTTTCAACAGAATTTTTATCGTGATACATCAGTGCAGCTGAGGCAGGGTTTTCGACGGTCGTAAATTTTATCATCAACAAATATTTCATTGTTGTATTCTCAATCACATTACTGTGGTTGGCAATAAAATATGAAAGTCACGGCTACTGAACAACATAAATAAAAGATTATTCCCAATCGTAAACAAGGTACACAAACATAACACACGCTATAAATTATGATAAATTTTGCAATAATTGATTCATTTTAAGTATTGAAATTTATTGACAGTAATTTTAATAAATATATTGACAGAAATTTTAATAAATATATTGACAGATAATTTATGAGGTGAGATTTTTTGTTTACAAAAAATCCCGCGTTTATAAATATTTTAATGCAGTTCATTGTATTCCAGGATATTTTTTCAAACTTAATTATTTTTGTATTTATCTAATATATTCTACAGATGATATCAGAGCCGAACATCGTGGTAGATTTTAAAATCTTATTCATACATTTGGAGTCATAATCCCTTTTTAATGGGTAATTGGGTACACCAATACGAGTACGAGTAGCAGGCACTTCTGGAGATGGATTATGAAATTTGATGATTACTTTGCACAAAAGATACTCGTAGAACAAAGTTAGAGAGGTATTAATATCTATTACAAATTATTTAGCATACATATATATTTTAATTTAAGAATTTAATTTTTAAAATAACTAGTGTTTTAGAATATTTTAAATCCCTAGTTTTATGTAATAATTGCAGGAGTATAGATAGTAAAATACTGATTGCTCACAAGCTAAATTTAAACCTATTTTCTGAAGATCTTTTTAACCGTCGCGTCGCCTGTCCCTCGGCCTGAACATAAGCTTGTAATAGTACTTTATAAAGAATGAAAGCAAAGAATCATTAGTCTTATTAAGCCTTGAGAAGATTCTAATTGGATTTGCTTTACATCCAGCTTAAAGGTCCATTAAATGAGGTCTTCAACCCTCGTTAGTAATAAAGGTATTGTTGTAATTTTAATAATAAATTACTTTTAAAACGGTCATTTGAAATGACATTGAAATTTTTATAATTATATATTAATGTATAATTAATTATTTGATCAGATTTCAGTGTTGCCATAACTTGATTTTCAGATTAGTATGAGTTCGGAAACTTGGTGCAGAGTAGTGTCACGTGGTTAGAGTAACATGTACCACACGATAAGACAGGCACAGTAAGATTATTTTAATTTAAACATAATTTAGTATAATTATCAAACGAAGATTATGGTTTTTAAATAGCCGTATTTAGTAATAGATTATCGTTGATATTTATATGTATTTATGTTAAGCACACTCTTATAATGTATATATTTTACTATTACATAAAATATGACATTTATCTAAAGATTACTTACTAAATAATATCTTAATTACTTACTATACAATGATTCTACACTATAGGTAACTTACCAACTTATTGATGTGATAATGTTATAAAAGAAATGTTACATCGCAATTAATTTATAACATCCTCCAAATTCATCATACTACCTTTATAGCATAGTAACTACTAACTAGTATATGTATAAAAATATTAATAATTAATAAAGGCTGGATGGAATACGTAAAACAAGAAACAGGGATAAGCGCAGATAGATATGTAATAGCTTAAATTAAAACTTAATTTGACATAAACACTAAAGCAATAATAATAGATGAAAGTGAAACACCTAGCTTAGTTTGAGAGTAGTTACATTTAAAACTTACCAATTACATTATTATAGCAATTAATTAACGTATCTATCTAAGGAAATAAAAAATCCTCCGAAACACAACGTTGCATTAGTACAGTTAGTATAGTATACAAAACATAGATGATAAGTAGATATTAATAATATTTTTACGTATACTTAAAATACCATTTTATGATCTTTATTTTTTGGTATTTTAGTTTTGGCACAATGATTAACTAACACGATGTACGCGGAGGTTCATTGAAAGTAAAGCTTTACCTAGATTAGAACAATTTTATCGTTCAGTACCGTATGGCTGCTAACATGTATTAATGTTGTCGTTTGCTTTACCGAGTTTTTATAAGTATGACAAGCCTTGACGCAATATTTATTTTACAAAGTTAGTTACAAAATTAATGTTGTGTTTGATATTTAGGCCATTGATTAGACATTCACCTTTATGTTTACAGTCAACACAGCTATGTCTATGCCAATTTCCTATCCTATTTAGTACGATGCAATTTTCATTGGGCATATTTATCCACTATACCGGGACTGTCATGGGCAAGCAATCATTGTCAGTTGAGATTGACCCCACCAATGATTCAACATTTTTGCACATTTATTTATCAGTCTCGACTTGCTTTATACACAGTACACAGTATTTTATATAATTTTAAATGGTTAATTACATACTCACAAAGGGCATGCAGTGTGGCAGCTTTGTTCACACATCGTTTTTAGAGTCATGGTTTAAGTGTTTCGGTGCTAATTGATGCAAAATTAAAACATTGCAGTGTATTTTAAATAATACCAAGCTTACTCGTAACTAAGCCTCCAGCTAAGTTCATAGTCATTTCGTTAATTAAAGTTAAAATAATGTGTTCCTATAATCCAGGCTTTTTTTATCTAGACTAGCAAAGTGTGCTAAGCTCAACTTGATCTCCCATATCTTGAATGTGATAACATAATAATGATCATTATTTGCACACTTTGTTTTGTAAGATACAATCATACTTGTTACTACGGGAATTAATTTTGCTCCTTCGTAGTGTTTGACAGATCAAAATTAATTTCATGTTATTCAAGCATGTTATGGGGATTGTGGAATAGGTAGGTACTCGCTGCAAAGTATGTGTCCTAAAAGCATGTCATTAGTGCCCTGATGTATGCAAACCCGATAGCTAGAATCTAGGTACTGTCTTTACTTTTGAACAAATCCGTCTGCAAATATCTCATCAACAAGAATCTTATGAATGACGATTCTATATAACGGTTTGCCTTGGAGGTCCTCCAAAATATTAAGTAAAATCCACTACTCACTTATCAATTCTCGCACTATCTCAAGCATCTTACTCAAAAAAACAACGGCACCTATTCCTTGGGGATGCTCTTCAAATCAAGGATCTTAACCCAAGGCTGGCGGTTCTGTTTAACGGCTGGCCTTGGGGATCCTCTACAAATCAAGGATCAACCCAAGGCATGCGGTTCTATTTGACGGCTGGCCTTGGGGATCCTCTACAAATCAAGGATCAACCCAAGGCATGCGGTTCTATTTGACGGCTGGCCTTGGGGATCCTCTACAAATCAAGGATTAACCCAAGGCATGCGGTTCTATTTGACGGCTGGCCTTGGGGATCCTCTACAAATCAAGGATTAACCCAAGGCATGTGGTTCTATTTAACAGCTCGCCTTGGGGATGCTCTTCAAATCAAGGATCTTAACCCAAGGCTGGCGGTTTTGTTTAACGACTGGCCTTGGGGATCCTCTACAAATCAAGGATCAACCCAAGGCATGCGGTTCTATTTAACGGCTGGCCTTGGGGATCCTCTACAAATCAAGGATTAACCCAAGGCATGCGGTTCTATTTGACGGCTGGCCTTGGGGATCCTCTACAAATCAAGGATTAACCCAAGGCATGCGGTTCTATTTGACGGCTGGCCTTGGGGATCCTCTACAAATCAAGGATTAACCCAAGGCATGCGGTTCTGTTTAACGGCTGGCCTTGGGGATCCTCTACAAATCAAGGATTAACCCAAGGCATGCGGTTCTATTTGACGGCTGGCCTTGGGGATCCTCTACAAATCAAGGATTAACCCAAGGCATGCGGTTCTGTTTAACGGCTGGCCTTGGGGATCCTCTACAAATCAAGGATTAACCCAAGGCATGCGGTTCTATTTGACGGCTGGCCTTGGGGATCCTCTACAAATCAAGGATTAACCCAAGGCATGCGGTTCTATTTAACGGCTGGCCTTGGGGATCCTCTACAAACCATCGATCTACAAAGATTGTCGGTTCAAATCAATGTTCTAATAGACATAAGGGCCTCGTTCACCATGTCTAAGTAAAGCGTTGATTAGTTACATTCTGAGAAACGTTAATTGGCTACTAACAGTTGATAGTATCTTTAGTCAAAATAAAGCTTCGAGTAACAACTCACCGGTTAAGTGAATGACGTAATAAATCATACGTTACATTTGTTTAATATTAGGTACAAATATTAATATTAGCCACAAACTTCATTTATCAAACGGCAATGTCAGTATAAATTTGATAGGTTAATATCAAAATTACTTAAATAAAAAAAAACCACTCACCTTTAGCGATTATTTTATGTTTTTATATGCTTGCTTTACTGCCATACATCAATAGACGAAATCTTGCGAAAAAATCAATGTCATGTAGGTCCGTAAAATAATCAACACGGCAGACCAATCAAGTCAAATAAATCCATAATTATTAATAAATTTTAAAATAATTGTTGGCGTTATCTGATAAGTATACACAAAATGACGATGGAACGGTCTTTCATCTGTAATGTAATCTGTAGTGGCAATTAAGTTACGGGTCAGTTATTCTTATGATTAGTGCCACTCGATCGTATATAAATGCACATATAGTTATGGCTTATGGGTGACTGGCGGTTAGGCTACTCAACACTTTACTTAGGGGTAATGAAAGTGGCCCATGGTCTCTTAAGAGCGTCAAATCAACAGCAACAAACCAACTGTCCGGTAAACAACAGGCTGCTGCTTCCACGGAAGCACCCTGTCGAACAATAACAGCTTGAGCTTGTATCCACGTCCATGGTGAGGCTAGACTCTGCCGAAAGGTAGGGGAAGGTCGATGAGCCAATGGCCAACCAACACCCTCCCGAAAGGTTGAGGTTGTATCAACAACGGCTATGGTGAGGCTAGACTCTGCCGAAAGGCAGGGGAAGGTCGATGAGCCAATGGCCAACCAACACCCTCCCGAAAGGTTGAGGTTGTATCAACAACGGCTATGGTGAGGCTAGACTCTGCCGAAAGGCAGGGGAAGGTCGATGAGCCAATGGCCAACCAACACCCTCCCGAAAGGTTGAGGTTGTATCAACAACGGCTATGGTGAGGCTAGACTTTGCCGAAAGGTAGGGGAAGGTCGATGAGCCAATGGCCAACCAACACCCTCCCGAAAGGTTGAGGTTGTATCAACAACGGCTATGGTGAGGCTAGACTCTGCCGAAAGGCAGGGGAAGGTCGATGAGCCAATGGCCAACCAACACCCTCCCGAAAGGTTGAGGTTGTATCAACAACGGCTATGGTGAGGCTAGACTTTGCCGAAAGGTAGGGGAAGGTCGATGAGCCAATGGCCAACCAACACCCTCCCGAAAGGTTGAGGTTGTATCAACAACGGCTATGGTGAGGCTAGACTCTGCCGAAAGGCAGGGGAAGGTCGATGAGCCAATGGCCAACCAACACCCGCCCGAAAGGTTGAGGTTGTATCAACGGCTATGGTGAGGCTAGACTCTGCCGAAAGGCAGTGGAAGGTCGATGAGCCAATGGTTACCCAAAACTCCTACGTTGAAAGGCAGAGGCAGTATGGGATATCGGCTCGCCCTTTTCTCTGCTCTCAAACTGTTTCACTAATTCTTTTTTTATTTTTTTTTATTTTGAGCATTATTCACATTTAAAGATCAGTTCCGCTCATTGAAAAGTTAAATGTTAGGCTACATAGATGTAATCGAAAATATTTTTAAATATTTTTTTGTTAAAGCAAACATTTAATTTTTTTGTTAAAGCAACATTCGTCTCTGTTTAATCCTGTTATCGGTTACTGATTTTCTATACATATATTTTTATCTGTCTGTTAATGTAGGTAACTCTTTTGTGTTGGGTTTGAGTAAATGAGATACCGTTCCAGTTCTTAATACCCCTCATATTGTAGGTAAATGTACTTTTGTTCATCTAACTGACAGACTGTTGCTGTGATTCTATCTGCTTTCAAATGTATTGTAGGGGTACTTATGTTACGTTATGTCCATTACAATACAGCAGGAATATAGCTTATTCGTAATTCGCACTGGGGTCATCTATCATTATTATATTGCGTAACTATTAATGCCTAATAAAATTGTATGTACAAAAATCATTTCACTAAAATAGTATTCCTGAATAAATTTTATATGACTTTAATTTATTTTCTTTCATTTATAAAGTATCAGGTATCACAACACATTAACAGGAATTTAAACTTTCAAAGATGTGAAGCGAAATATTTCCTTTATTTATAATAACATGAATTATGTATTTGTGTTTATTACAGATAAAATAAAATAACCATATTTTTTTAATTAGATTGAAAAGGTGGTAAGACTTACCACCTTTTCAAATTCAAATTTACCTATTCAGATGTCTAACCCAGGCCTGGTTATTTAACTGATCGTTTTTGTTCTTGCATAATGTGAGTCGCATGTAATTAAATAGAAAATCACTTTAAATAATGCATAAAATTGTATGAATTATTTCTCCGTCTGTCTCTTGCTTGTTTGTATTTTGGAAAGTGATCTTATATTTCGTCACGTGTGTTATGCTAGGTGGTAGAGCCTATAGGGAACCAAATAGGTTTTATATGAAAGCTAATTGGTTCCATATAGAGTTCGCCCGGGGCAGTACCACCGCCCGCCACGGTACCTAGTACCATTTCTGCCGTGTAATAATTGTTTTTAAAGCAATTGTGGTCCGGTTGGAAAGGTGTGGATTCCGGTTACACTTCTTTAGAGGCGACCATCTTAGTCCTCAAGGGTAGCAACACATCTGTGACTGACTTAGAACGAGACTCCTACTAACAAGTACTAACTGGACTATTACTAACACCAACTAACAGGGCTAACTATTACTAACAGTCCCCAGTCCTCATACCTACTAACGAACTGACCAACTAATGTTCTAATTAACTTTCTTAACTAATTGGACTAACCATCCAAGTCCCTAATTGAGTCTTGTTCAAAGTCAGTCACAGTTGTCATGGGCGGCAGCGGATGGGTGGTGCTGCAAGCTCGTTTGCTATCCTGTATCCATAAAAAAAAAAAAAAAAAAAAATGTATATAACAAGAATCTTAGTTTTCACTGTATTCCGCTTGTGTGTGTGTTTAATGATTGAGCAACCTAGTTGTATCGAAAATAATTAAAAATATGTAATTTACAAGATAGGAGCTAATCTCAATACGCATGATCGAAATTACATGAACAAAATCAATGCTTGGAGTAAAGCGAATGTTAACATAGCGTTTGGTTGGGGATATAAAATTTAATGAAGGCCTCTTTTCACAGCTGTATGCAATTATAACAAGTTAGTTGGTCACGTGGTCTACGTATTCAAGCTTAAATCATTTTGTGTGAGTTAGTGTATATCAGCATGAAAAAAAATCAAGCTAAGATTCACAATGTCAAATAATACAAGTATATCGCTTAATGCTTTATTATCATTAATTTATTGAACATTATACTTGATTGAACTTAGTAGAGGGATGTTATTAACATTAGTGACGGTTGTTATGCATTATTAAATTTCTATTTAGTTATTGTGCTCTTTGATACTTAATTAAATGATATGATTTATCTTTATACCGTTCAAGATATAAAGTAACACATAGCTGATGTTATTGTCACTGTTTTGGTCGGTGTGAGTGTTTGCATTGGATGCAGCAATAATTTCGTCGCATACATTTTTAGATAACCTATGTGCTCGTACAAGCAGTGGGATTTTTGCCGTTTCTTCATGTACATAACAACATTCAAAGCAGTGGTACGTTTTTAGCAAAATAAACCTATTTTTGTATAAATTAATATATCAAGAAAAAGTACATAATTAATGTAAATCGTGTGGTGTTGTTGTGGAGTTTCTTGCGCCGTTTCTTCTCCATAACCATAACGCCTTCCGAAGCGGTGGTAGCAAAGACAAATAAAAGTAGCATACAGTCGAAAACAAAACCTCCTTGTTAGACTTCTTTTAATAAATTTTTGTAAGTTAAAAAACATTTAAAATTAAATTTACTATTTGGCAATTAATTGGTTTTCACTGAAATGTAAAAATTATTTAAATTTGCTATTTTGTCACATACATTTTCTGATATGTATTTGAAAATATAGCTAAATAAACAAATATTTTTTTTATTTCATTGTAAATACTGTATTCATTATTATCTCTATATTTTTATGTATTTTATGTAAAAAGCCAAAATAGTTTTGTCGTGTTTATAATAAATAGATAATAGGTATTAAAAATCCAGTCATTAAATGATTGGATGAATTATTTTTTTAATGATATAAAGAACGTTTTTAAACAAATCAATATGGTGTTGTTTTGGAGTTTCTTGCGCCGCTTCTTCTCCACTACTATAACACCTTCCGAAGCGGTGGTACAAATTTTTTATTTGTAAATTTAACATTGTAATTACAAATTTGTCATGTACATACCCCAAGCTCTTAATTTTTTTTAAGTCGTTAAATTACTATTTTTTTAATTATGTATTTGTAAAAATTAAAAATTTGGTATCAGTTCTGTATTTTATAAATTTTATGTGAAGAGAGTTGGACCCTATTTATGTAATGCTTATAAAAATTAACCTTACATTGTTTCTGTTTGTATTAACTTGTGTTGTTGAACAAATACAAAATCTAAATGTATTAAATGTGGTGTTGTTGTGGAGTTTCTTGCGCCGTTTCTTCTCCACGACCATAACGCCTTCCGAAGCGGTGGTAGATTATAAAAATACTACAATTACAAATCTAATTTCAAATAACAATTGAAAATTATACATAAATCATCATATTTTTTTCCTATTCTGTGGTTTTATTTCCTACTTCCCTAGAAAAGTTAATAGGTAGGTACATAAAATAAAATATATTCATGAAGTGTCTGCGTTTTATTATCCCTTTCCCTTGTTACCTGATGATGACCTATGAAAATTGCCTGTGATTATCGAATTAATAAAATTACCATTCAGCCTGAAGGCAGCAGAATTGTTTTCAATATAATATCATTCCTGATCTTCATGTTTACAAAGATGTGTGAAGTCAATCAACAGACTGACCATCTAGTGGCAGTGACAGGCTGTAGTAGGTAGGTACTATTAGTAAACTTGCATAGGCACAGAAGAAATTTCTCTCATAACATTATTACCAGTCCCTATTTGAGTCTTGCTCAAAGTCAGTCACAGTTGTCATGTGTGGTGCTGTAAACTCGTTTGCTATCCACAAAAACAATTTACAGAAGACTTGTAGATAATAATATATTCTTATTCAACCAAGATGTGGTCTCAGATGAATAAAAAAAGGGATGTGGTTAATAGCTATATCTTGTGATAGTAGATACCAGTTGTACTTGTACCTAACTATGTATTTTATAAAAATGGCAGGTACATACATAAAGTAAATATAAAGGTCAATAGACACGAGCGCGCTGCGTTGCCGACGAGATAACAGCTCCGGTAGATGCAATCGACCTACGAGTACTACCTACCTATAGCTAGCCTTGCCGTTGTCACATGTAGGTATCTGGTCAATTCCCTTATGCTAAAATAGGTACCTAGATAAAGATACTACCTACTATCCTATACTGAAGTACAGCTAATCAGAATGTAGGTATATAAAAATTTACATAGCCCAATGGCTCGCGTCGATTCAATGAGAAGAGTTTGTGGATGGGTGACCGCTAGTGACAAAAATTTCATGGACGCTACCGTGCTTCGCAGGGCACGTTAAGCCGTCGGTCCCGGTTGTTTTCAATGGTGGAAGAAGTCGTTAATCCTTGTCGAAGACCTTCGGGTGGCTTGAGAGCATTCGACACTGGGTTGGCCACTAACCCCTCCACCAATCCGCATCGGAGCAGCGTGGTGGAGTATGCTCTAGACCTCCCGCAGCTGCGTCTGTGGGGGAGACCCGTGCCCAGCAGTGGGACGTCTATGGGTCGCAGCGAAAATTTTTCATCACTATCCAAATTATGTAGTTAAAGAAAATGTACTCATTGAGCAAAATATACACCAAGTTACGCTCTCTAGCGGTAGATGTCAAAGTAACCACGTAAGTAGGTACAATAATAGTAAAATAATATCATACGAGATGGCGCCTCTTACACTTCTACAGCAATATACCATCTACAAGGTGTTTTTTATCTGTGACTTGACTTGTGAGCAATAAAATTGAGCACGGTAGGTGTAGGTGGTAGTGGTACCATGAGGTAGGAACGTAAATTGGTAGTATATTATTTCATCTGTGCCCGCTGTACTCTGAGCAGAGAAAATAAATGAACTTCGGTTTGATAGTACTTAGGTATCCAATTCAATTAGGGGGTAAAATTATGTGGTGGCTGAAGTGGTTTGTCCATTCATGATTATCATGATGATATTTATCTGCATTAAGCACTCATGCCGAGAGGCAGGGTCATTGACCACTGCTGCCAAGAAATAAGTACTAGAAATTATGTTTATTAAATGTAAAATTATAATAATTAATTTATTATTTTTCCATCAACACCCTAGTAGGCCTAGATAAGTAAGTAGTAATTTGATCTAGCTTATCGCATTTGAAATTTGTAGCCAAGTGTCATTATTATATACCTAGTATTAAATCTATGATTTATAATCGATGAATCGAAACGCCAGCTACTCGTAACTCGTAAGTACACCGTTTTCCCTACAAAACCGTAGCCAAGTGGCTTTTTTTTTTTTGACAAGCGAATTCGTTTGTGAT
Organism: Carterocephalus palaemon; assembly: GCA_944567765.1. Taxonomy (NCBI): domain Eukaryota; kingdom Metazoa; phylum Arthropoda; class Insecta; order Lepidoptera; family Hesperiidae; genus Carterocephalus; species Carterocephalus palaemon. The sequence goes on along the minus strand of OX155643.1, from coordinate 1,114,564 downwards.
CGTCTGTGAACGCTTATAAGCGTACGCCGACACCTTGTAGGTAGATAACGCTACAAAATGGCCGTTGCTTGATCAGCATTCTACTTAAACTACGAACGGCTAATAATAATAATAAAAACAAAATTAAATTAAGGTGGGCAACAACTTTAATAAAATAAACAAAAGCTGAAGTTAATTTTTAAATTGTGTGTTTTGAGGTACTTACCAATTTTGTTTTACAATCCAAATTAATACACCACGATTTATCTAAATGTTTATTTTCTTCACTGTCAGGCACAAACAAAAATAGTTTTAACAAATTCACTTAAAAATTACCTACCGTGTTATTTCATAAAACTCATCTACGTTAGTCATACAAAATAATCTAAATTATTTTAAGCTTTCGCGGTTCTCGTCGAATCGAAATGTCAAACTAAACTACGAACTACGACTGCAGAGCGATCCATAGACAACTTTCCGTATTTTTTTCTACCGTTCGAATAGATGAGCGTTCGGCAAGTATTATGCCACTTGGCTACCAATTTATGTATCGCTAACGCTTAAGCGTTTGAGTTAGTTCAAATAGAATTAACACGGAGCGAATTTATTATTTATTTATTTATTTAGTCAGCAATTTGTTAACAGTTGATAGACCAGACACAAATGCGAAACACACAAATACAAATGAGACTAAGATCTAAATCATGAGTTACACAAAATTATGAAGTTACAAAGGTAATTATTATAATTATAAAGTAACAATGTTTATAATTATAAAGTAGAATGTCTAGGCCTACAGCATGGTGGCGTTACGCACGATCAGATTTTGATGAAAATGGCTATCGAAGAATGGAAATGGAATAAAATACGTAATAAATGTGTAAAATTATTTAATATTGCATTATAATAATAATAAATTGTCACAACAAGTAATTGCCACGAGCCTATAGTTTACAATGAGGGCTGCCAGGGTGCGGTAGGGTGCTAAATGTCGCTACAAAACTGTACGACATACTCGGATTAATGTAAATTACTTAGGTCAGACTTGAGTGAAACTTTTATTTCTAAAGACTGTGTAAAACTTGAACATTTATTAGGTAGGTATGTAAGTTATTAGTAGGCTGTGAATACTAGATAATACTCTGCTCGAAGCTGAAATCAATATTTTACAATTCATGTTCAACAGTGGACCCTAAAACTCCTAAAAGGCTCATGGATTCAAACGATCACACGACTAAGGATCACACATTTTTGCTACAACGTGAAAAATATATTTTATTTTTATTTTAATTTGTTATTTCTGTCACAATGAACGAATGGAATGTTATTATCTTGAGTTTAAAGTTGATAATGGCGCCGGTGGTAGACACCGATCTTAGTGGATCAGACCACGTTCAACATTATAATTAGGTCTATCCATTGTAATATTATTTAAATTAAATTATGGTTGGTTTCCGGTAGCCCTCATTAGGCATGACTTACGAAATAACCTACGTACGCACACTTAACACTAAAATTGTCGACTTACGTTACATCACATGTAGAACGAGATATTTTTTTATTAACAATGGCCAAGGGCCAGGGCTCCTCCGTCCCCACAGAGACGAACAGTGTTGCCTCACTTCTCGGAAATATTTAACCGTAAGATCTCATTTAAAATCTTATGTATTATAATCTGTTTTAAAATTATACGGTTATAGATTACCAAAAAGTGACTAGGATCATAGAATTACTAGCCTAATTGATTTATTTCAATTATTATTTAGAACACTTAGTATTTATGCGCTGTTTAATTATGTGATTTAATGTATAAGTTGGTACCGAATAAACCGTTACAAAAACATTTATATAAAACATTAATAATTTACTTATATCAGTCTCAGATAAGTTTAGACTATTCTGATGATTGGTGATTATGCAGAAAATTATAAGCACCAAGATTTTGATCCAAAAACTATTAGATGTAAGGTGCTGATACAAAATGTAATATAATTATTAAAAAAATCTCATACTTTAATTGTATAGGAATCTTGATAAAACTTTAAAATACAACATGACAAAACATTTACATTTATAATATATGTTATTATGTAATTAATAATCCTACAGAACACCGTAGGTAAAAAGTTATTGTATAGGTTCTAAAAAGCTACCAATAGATACAAAATTGAATAGTCAAGGAATACGTCACAGAAACACAATTTTTATCGAAGAATTTGTGGCACGTACTAAACTTGCAGACATTGGTATGTATTTCAAGTAGATAGTATTGTTTTTAAACATAGATATCAACATATCAGTATACGATTTTACGTGTGGTGTGGTATGGCTACATTTAACATTTTTTTATATGTAATTTTTTTTGTCTACTTTCGCGGACATTGAACGTATCTACTTATAAACGTTTTAACAATAAAAATCCAATTGTGTCTGATGCACCCTCCGCGATTTACGAAAGTAAAAATTATGTTTTAATGTAGAGTATACCACAGACTATTCTCGATTTTTTTACTAACATAGCTTTATGTAACGCACATGTACGCAGACATAAGACACATTTTAAGTACCTAACACAAATATTATTACAAATATAAATAGGAAGTTGGTCCGACATTTAAAAATACATGGCATTCAAGTTGCTCTATTTGCCGATCCTGAAATGCGTCTTGTGGTATATAATAAGATGACATTTGACAAATTATTTTATTAAATAGGTACCTATGTCTTTAACTACCTATAATTTTAATGGCTCTCTGTGACATATTTCCTAAATATTTTCAAGTTTTGTTTAATCTTGAACGAACGTAGCCCCGTATCCTCGTGCCGTCACTGAAAAAACTAAGAGATCTAAAATATTACAAATCTTCACATTCCGTACAGTCACCGTTTTTTGTCCAATCTTTTATCTACCTCATATATAATATCATCTACTATTCGAATTTACACGAGTTTCGGTACATAAACATATGAATTTAGGTACCTAATTTACCTAAATTCGCAAAATTCGATACGAGATAATGAATCTGATTTTGCATAATAATAATTAATGCAATGTTTACTATTTCCAAGCAACGGTTACAGTGAAAACATTTGATAGATTTCCTGACGATGACAAACTAAGCTAGACCGAAGCTGGCAGTCGGATAGCGCAGCGGATTGGATAAAAAACTAGTAACATCGGCTTCCAAATTCGAATTATCTTTTATTTTTATTCTTCATGGTGAGACGTCGCCAGAAGCTTGTTTTCTCCGCGGGCGGTTGCTCCTCCCGCGCCTCCTCCCCTCTCGTTTCTCCCCGAAGCATGTCCAGGAAGGTCGGATCATTCTTCCGGACATTCTTCTCGATTTTTACCGCTTCAGCGCTGAGTTCCGCCTTCAGCTTTTCCGGGCTCGTGTTTTCGACCTTAAACTCGTTAGGGTCTTCAACGAATGCCTGCTGAAGATCGCGCATGATCTTCTTACGTATAGTCTTTTTCATACTGAGATGTCTTTCTAGCGTCTTAACGTCTCCGTTCCCGTAGGAACGGTAGTCGTCCTTTTTCTTTCTGGCTGCCTTCTTTGTTTTGTCATCGCTGTCGTCGCAGGGCTTGCCGTCGTACTGCTGGTTGAGTCCGAAGATGTCTCGCAGATGAGGGATGGCTCGCTCTGACGTCATCTTGGCAGCGGGCGCTTCTCACGCCAGTATGCGAGATCACAGACACGTCATCGTAGGCCCTGGAATGAGACAAAAGTAGTTTGAGTAACCTCGAATCAAGGATTATATTGAATAGTTTTGAATTACATTCTTAATCGCTGATCAAAAAATTTTATTAACATATCGTTAATCATTTATATGGCAAAAATAACATTTCATCAATAGTTAGGTTTATCTTTTTATTGGCAACATACAATGCATATAACATGGGTCAAAGTAAGATTGAAGGGCTTATGTAAATAGTGAATCCCACATTTCCGCCAGCGTGGCTGGCAGCACACGAAACAGTGCGAGACTAACCACGCTGCCACATTAAGAATGTTGAGGCGATCAGTAGTTAGTCCAGTGAGCACGCGCCGAGCGCTGCCGACAGACAATGGCGGCATAAGTGCAGCCACTTCCCTTCTTTCAATCCTTAGAGCTCTTACTGTTCTACTGGATTTATAAACGGAATGTCTTGGATTATTATACAAATAGTTTTTAAGCTAAGTTATGCTAGGTTTGAAGCCTTATTTTCTTGCTTTGGAAAAGATATTTTTATCTTTTGACGTGATGTTCCCTTCTTAGCTCATATTGTGTCGCTGCTGGATGTTCAAACGGAATATCATCAACACAACCCTTACTTTGTCCCATAATAAAAAATAAATAAACATTAAAAACGGAATATACTTATTTGATTTTTAAGTAGGTTTACAGCAGCATTATTCCCGACGAGTTAAGTTCGATCGAAAAATGTTATTATATCTCAAATTCAACCTATATCAGGGCACGATCGAATTGTGGTCCAAATTCGAACTAAAAATTTACTGATAAAAAAATTAAATAATTTAGTTTTATGTAAAGCTGCTTCTGCTGCAACCCATAGACCCACTCCCACAGCTGGGCACGGGTCTCAAATATACGGGAGGTCTAGGGCATACTCAACCACGCTGCAGTAGCCAACCCAGTGTCGAATGTTTTCAAGCCACCCGAAGCACTTCGACAAGGCTTAACGATTGGTATCATCAATGAAAACAACCGGGACCGACGGCTTATCGTGCACTGGAGGGCAATAGACACGGGTTATTATGATCTTTCGATCTTCGGCATTTCTTTTTTAACAAAGCAACAAAGTATAGTTATAATTATGAGAGATTAGACATTCTTACTCAGGTTTATATTATTGGAAGACTGTACCAGACTACTAGAATATACAAGACTGCATCCACGGCTTGTTTTGTGCTCGAAATATAATAAAGTGCGCTTGACTGCACCTCCTCTCGTTTGCCTCTCACATCAGAACAATGCTAGCGTTACTGACGCTCTCAGCTTGTCTCACTACGAGCTACGAGCGATGAAACGACTCGATGAAGTTTTCCTAAGAAATTGAGAATTTTATAGGAATTCCAGCATGTTCGAAGATCTTTTGAGGACGTGGGGGATGATGGGTTTTATTGTAGTTGTAATTATGTATGTATTTTCAAATGACTTGTATTTGATGTTCAATAATACCACAATACTGATGGTAAATTGTTATTACTTAAATAGAATAGATGATTCCACAATTTGTTTTGCTTTTTATTTCCTCGCTTCAATATGATTTCAGTTTTTGTTATTTTTATTGTCAATTTAATTTCGCATCGTTAAACTCTGGCGTTAATTCGGATTATAAAATCGATCTGACTCCAAATTGTAGATTATGAAATGTCAAAATTAACAATACTTTCTAAAGATTTTAATTAATGCCCATCAATGTGATGTGTCCTTCTTTTTGGAAATTATCACAGCCTGTCGCTGCATAGGAAATTACTGCCCTCGAAGTTTCTCGGTTTTTCTCAACAAATCGCCGACAGTACAACAAGTCCTGAAGCAACATTTCGTCCATTTTCTCGCAAAACTGTACACATACCAATTCACATTGTTGCTTTGTAGATTATAACTACAAACCATTATAGACCAAAACGCATGTACATTAGTCAGATATTATTCTAAACATACCTTATCACACCGCATTAAACGATTCATACTTGTATTTTGTACTTTACAAAGAGGTTTGTTATAAATCGTTCGCGAAAACGAAACACTTTCATCTACTTTCCACGTTAATTGTACAGATTGGTGTGCGGTTGCAATTCGCTAAGTCTTGTTTTAATTAAGCTCTATTCTATTGCAAAAAATAGGCAATTAGTTTACAATTATAATTGATTTTACTCTGGTTATTGCACAGTTTTCTCCTAGACAACTGCAACCCATAGCTGGGCGCGGGTCTCTCCCACAGAAATCTGCGGGAGGTCTAGAGCATACTCCACCACGCTGCTCCAATGCGGATTGGTGTAACTCTTCTAGTCTTTCTGTTAATTTGTCACATTTGCCTTTGGCGGCAGCGGATAGGTGGTGGTTCATGATCGTTTGCTATCTCATACTTAGCCATAAAACAGTAAATTATGGACGGTATAAAACAAGTAACAAAAAGCTAGAGCTGAAAAGTCCAATCTATTTATAGTTTATGTGTAAGTGTTTAAGGGTAACCACACCAGACAAACTTATTGACGATTCTGTTATCATCTTATGTATCTGTATCATCTTGTAGCTCTAGACCACCCGCAGAATTGCCTGTGAGAGAGACCCGTGCCCAGTAGTGGGACGTCTATGGGTTGCAGTAAAAATAAAAACCATCTTATTGACCGATTTTGTATGTGTTTTTAATAGAATAACGTTTATTAATTTAATAAGTACTAACAATACATAAAAGTACAATGGAATTGGTACAACAATTTACTGTCTACCTTGCAGTGTATGATTTAGTAGCATTTGCCCATCATAAATAGGTATATCAGGATTTTACTTAGTGTTTCAAACATTAAAGTGTGAATAAAATAATGTTTTCTTCGATTCGCTATGTCGTCGTCGAAAAGTCGGCGGTGTGTGGGTACCCTAAGTCTTACATCATGCGTTATGATCTTTACAACCGGCCGTTCATAGTAAACAAGTTTTTGTTTGAATTTTGCATGCAATAACGTTTGTTCATTACATATTTTATCTGATCTCGAATGTATAATCTTTAGTTAATTCATTCGAAAATTTCACTTGCATAATAAATAGGTAACGAATAATTGCAAAGCAAAGCATAAAACAAAGCTACTATTATATAATAGGTATGGTTGTGACTAGATTTTAGACTACAAAGAAATTATTTAATTAAAAAACTCTCCCCTCCACAAGTTGGTACTAGGCACAGGTACCTACCACCAGCCATCTGATGTTACAATAAACTTCATTACTAAAGTGCCATCTATGTATTATATGAGATAATTCAATAAACTTCGACGGCAGCGCTTGCGGAATTTTTCGTTACTAAATAACTATCTCACGGAACAGCGCCATCTGGCAATAACGGTGATATTGGAGTTTTTCGACTACGCACTTCAGTGCGTGCCTACTCGGGTACCAACATACACAACCCAGTGTCAACGTACGTCGAATGTTCTCAAGCCATTCGAAGGTCTTCGACAAGACTTAGCGATTGTTTTTACAGTTGAAAACAACCGGGTCCAACGGCTTAACGACCCTCCGAAGCTCAGAAGTAAGTGCCCAAGAATTTATTGCCATTAGCGGTCACCCATCCACAAACTGACCGCTCCGGTCGTTATGAGCCAAAATCCCATGGACGCAACCCAACCCTTTCAACCCTTTTCTACCTCCCCCGGGCTCCCCCTAAATTCACAAGAGGATAGGACACGGAAGAGCCAAGAGATACATTTAAAAGGTTCACTTCGCTCCGCTCCATAATTCACGTAATTGTGTAGCGACTGTGGGTTACTGACACGAATATCGGCGGTATATAGGCCCGTGGATAACTGGAGCATTTCTAGTGCTCGACACGTCGAATAATTGCTCGAATCGAGCATTTTTAATTGCTTTGTTCAGCAATCGGCGGCGCGGCGGGATCGGATAATTGGTGCTGCGGATGATTGCGATGGTTAAGCTGTTATGAATAGTATATTGGTTTTGATATACGACACGGTGAGCGGCTCTTTATCATGTTTTTTGGAGTGTGCATTACTGTGCATGCATGTGCATGTGTGAGTGTGCATGCATGCAAAAATAAATGCTTTTTTTTGGCACTTTTACACTACTTTTTATCATTTACGAAACTTTTACGAACATTTACGAAACAATGGTTCTTAGGTTTTATTTTTAAATAAAATTTATAATAAATTTAAATTTATTATTTTTATATTATTTAAATTTATAATAAAATTTATCAACAAACAAGGAGACAGATCTTCTGATGCTAAGTGGTCAGTGTCGCCTTGGAACACAATCAACACCAGAGGTGTCGCGTCGCTGGCCATAAAGGAAAGCTCTTTTTGCTTTTTTGAAAGCCAAGAAATGTCATCGAAAGCTTGTATGCTGGCTTACGATAATCATTGAAATAAAAAAAATAAAGATTAAATTTATAATGTAGCGTGGACCAAGTTCCTACAAAATGCATGAACAAAATGTTGTCAGAGTACGCCGTGCCCGCCGCGAGCTTTCACTCCTGAAGGTGATCGAAACTAGTCGGCCTATTTCTGACTTAAATCACACGTGAGTAAGCAGGTAATTTCCACAATGAAAAAAATGTTATTAAAAAACAATAATAATGGTTGTCTGTAAACTCGGTTTACGTACGATAATTTTACGTGATAACGTCATAAGAAACATTATTAGAAATTATAGCATTGACTCATAAAAACATAAACTAGATAGCACTGTGCCTTTTTCTGAATCACGCTATCAACAGTATTGTGTAAAATACATTAATATCTCAGTACGACCTAGTAAACTAGCTCTATTGCTATGGGTTACAGTTACAGACTAAAATTGAATGAATAAGCTTGGCGTAACACTTGGCGGTACGGGTGGCGTAACACTTGGCGCTACGGGAGGATGACGTCACACTTATTTTCGTATGTGTAGGCGTTCATCGATTTATAAGACATTATTACGTCAAAATCAAACAGCTGCAAATTTATATTAAAACCGTCAAAAGTTTTCACGTGACCAGCAAAAATATAACCTTAACAGATAGGCATGGTAGACGGTTAACAAACCCGTAGACAATGGCGACCTCGCGACCTTGGGGGTTTTACAGAACAATATAATAAATTATATTAAGCGGGTTGTGTGTTCAAGTGTCTCCGGATAATGGCTCGAGACGACATTATTTGACAATGCCGCGGACGCAACAAATTGACTTCAATGCGACTACAAAAAAATATGTTTTTGATGTCACTTAACAATGGTTTAACATATTGTCAACTTGAGCTGTGTACATAGGTAGGGTAGGTACTAGGTAGGTACATGAGGTAACAATGTGTTTTGTATCCTAATAACGTCATAGTATATTTTTTTAGAATGTTCACTTTTCACTTATTATTGATAAACAATATTTTAAAGCCGCAGCCAAAAGTCTCAGGTGTCAATATTTAACTTCAAAAACCATAATTACAGGATACAGTGACTCCAGCGACCCCGCTTAGCAAAAGATGATCCAATTCTTGTTACCAGGATTGCTTAATTTTCTTTGTATATTAAGTGTGTTTTAATTGCAATAAATTCTTCATTATAGGGCGATCCTATTCTATTCATATACGATCATTATAGTGGTATCTCTCTCCAATATTCTTTACATGATAATTTGATGGTGACACCAATTCAGAGAAGTATCGCAATGGGAGGCATAAATCTGGCGGAGAATTTCTAATACAAGTTGGAGTTGAGGAATGTTACAAGCTTTATGTTCCCAAACTTGTCCGAAAATTAATTTTCTAATGAACAATTGAAATTTCTGGAGCACTTACAACGCGGTGTGCTGAATTTCAGACCGAATTTACGGCAGAATAGTTCTCTCTCAAATTATTCATAAGATTTGCCGCAGCTAGTTGTTGCATTTTTCAGTGAGCTGCAGAACTTGGAGCTAGGAAGTTTCTCGCCTTTCGGACATTTTAAAGTCATGGCTCTGATTACAAACGAGTTGTTCCCTCCGGGCTCTCTCGCTGTAACGAGTTCACAGCGCCAGGAATTTGTGCTTTTCAACACAAAACTGTCTGCTGAAGTGTCCGGGTCCATTTAGCGGAGCTGTTGTGAGGAATTCGTCTGAATATATAACAATAATGGTTCTTCATCGCTGCGACCCATAGACGTCCCACTGTTGGGCACGAGTCTCCCCCACAGACGCAGCTGTGCGGGAGGTCTAGAGCATACTCCACCACGCTGCTCTATTGCGGATTAGTGGAGGGGTTAGTGGCCAACCCAGTGTCGAATGTTTTCAAGCCACCCGAAGGTCTTCGACAAGGCTTAACGACTGTTTCCACCATTGAAAACAACAGGGACCGGCGGCTTTACGTGCCCTCCGAAGCACGGTAATGTAATGGTTCTTCATAGTTTTTATTAAATAACAATGGCCCCTGTTAAAGTATCTATTGAAACATGTGATATGAATAGATTTTTCAATTCGCCTCGTTGGTCTAACACCTCCTTTTGCTAATAAAATCAAGATTCCTTCGTAAATCCATAGAAATTCTTAGGTGATACGTGATAAGAGAATGATACAAAAAAATAGAGGTGCGTTTATATTTACGGTTTAAGATATTTTATTTTCCCAAAAGATTATCAAAAATAATCACTTACAGAGAAAACACGATACAATTTTATAATATTTGCCGACAGGGTTACATAAAAGACAGAAAAAACAAAGTCTTTCGCATCAATTTATCAAAGGTATATTTCTATACGTATTTTGTGGCAATAAACGATTTGTTTTTAACACCCAACCGTCCCTGTATCGCAATCACGGTAGGAGTGATTCTCGTCGCGGCCTGATTCCTGCGCCAGCGCGTCATACTGACTGATACGACGCCGAGATACGCTATGTGGGGCGTGCGGTATGTTAGCAGTGGTCAGTACGGTCATATGTGTTCATAGCCCAATGGCTTGCGTCGATTCGATGTGATCGAAGGAGTTAAGCAATGACGGGCGCGGTCGGTTTGTGGATGGGTGACCGATAGTGGCAAATTTTCATGGCTACCGTGCTTCGGACACGTAAAGCCGTCGGTCCCGGTTTTCAATGGTGGAAACAGTCGTTAAACCTTGTCGAAGACCTTCGGGTGGCTTGAGAACATTCGACACTGGGTTGGCCACTAACCCCTTCACCAATCCGCATTGGAGCAGCTTTATGTTCCGAGTGGAAAGGTGCTATCCGGTTATTTTATCGGGTGGAAAGATTATTTTATAAGCGACCATAAACAACTTTGAATGATTCTGTTTATGTTCCTGATCAAGCTCTGTCATGGCTAATAATGCATGCTCATTTGCTATCTAAAAAAGAATAATGGATAGTATATCCATTATTCCCACGCATGCGCAGTGACGACAATCGAGTGACGCAGGCGCGCAGGATGTTGCGCGGGCGCACTAATCTCTTTATTTTTAGATATACCTAATTACGCTAAATTGTTACCGCCATCTCGCTATTGGCGTCAAAGGATTGTTTGACAACACTATATATTACTCGTATCAGTTGCACTACACTGTTTACACTATTTTAAATTTTTTATTACGCTTTTAATGAAATCTTAAACGTGATTTTCACCCCCTTCAAAACGTCGGATTAATACGTAACTTACACACTTACAAAGCGTTAACAAAAAACGGTTTGTTTATGGGTGATCATTAGTGGAACAATTTCATGGACGCTGCGTGGAGGACACGTTAAGCCGTCGGTCCCGGTTGTTCTCAATGGTGGAAACAGTCGTTAAGCCTTGTCGAAGGCCTTCGGGTGGCTTGAGACCATTCGACACTGGGTCGGCCACTAACCCAATCCACTAACCAATCCCTGTGGGGGAGACCCATGCCCAGCAGTGGGACGTCTATGGGTTGCATTGCAGCAGCTGTGCATCTGTGCTACGTACAACAGTCACCTATATTCTATGCTTACATAATGTAAACAAAAGTAAAACGACAATAAAACGCAAGCTTAAACAAGCTTAAAAAATAAGCTCATTCCATTAAGCTATTGCGTGTATCGCAGTGGACATCTGCCACGACTAAGCTTTTAATTATGCCGTTCACGAATATAGGGGTGGTTTGACAATAATTAATGTATTCTGTGATGTTTGCTCGTCGTAACGTGAATTTATTATACCCATAAGCTATCGGCCGAAATTAATAACCTATCTTTAGATTGATTTGCCTATCTTATTATTATTATTACCTCTAATTATTATTATTACTGTTTTGACATTAGATTATATTATAATTATGTACTTATCTAACGAATTGGTTCAGGCTGTAATGTTAGATTTTTATTAAGTTTGTGTCTATTAAATAAATAAATAAATAAATCTGAGATAGTCTATTTTACACATTTTATATGGAACTTATCATAATAATATAATATCTCGAGTGGTCACGCGGTAATATCGATTATTGATTAACCCACATTAATCGATAGATAATCGATATTAACCACTCTGGTGGTCAATTTTGTTAAATTGTTCATACCATTCAAGAAATTATTTTGTAATGTCAAAGCGTCATAAAATTGATAATGAATGAAAAAATACTATTCTATGTTCGACTGCCTGTATTTTCCTCCATTTTCCGAAGTTAAATACTGAGATCTCTACAAGATTAGACTACAACTAGACTACAAAGACTACAACTACTAAACAATTTTAAGGAACTAATAAACAAGTTGAGTATTATAGACCTCCCGCAACAGTGTCTGTGGGGGAGACCCGTGCCCAACAGTGGGACGTCTCTGGGTCGCAGCGAACTAAACATGTTAAGGATATCGATATTCGAACCCCGGATCTCGGAAAGCCAGAGTGAACCACGGTTGCGCTCGGACCACACTGTGTTAACCGCCTAAAGATTTTCATGTTTTATTTCACATTAAAAAGTAGGAAACGGGCATGCAACTCCACCCTTCCGCTGCCGCCTAACATACCTACGTGACAAAACTCAAGGGATCTGTCAGTAGGTAATGAGTATCAAGTTCAGCTAATATAAGATTTACAAACAACTAATTGTTCGCGGATTAGTTGCAAAGTAGATTAATTTTTGGTTTGTAATAATGGAGTTCCGCAAAGTAACGCCTGATACAATTAATTAATATAAGATTTTCAATTAAACTTTACTTAATAAACTTCTATATAAACACGTGTATCTGACGACAGTAAAACCTCATATCGAGTAATCTATACTAAGTGGAATCTTGCTACATAATTAATTACTTGGATGCGATGTGTAATGCATCTCCAGTAATCACCGGCGACCTACTGCGATAGGCTCGTAGACGTAATCACCTAATGGATACGTCAGAGGGGCTCAGGAAGCTCTGCTTCTCTACACGAGTATGTATGGAGCGGCTCGTCTTATTGTGTGTCTTGGAATTATACCGATGTGCTATTAATTCTCCTCTAGTTCTCCCTAGTAGTTACCTAGTTAGTAGTTACCTAGACTTTCGTTAAGCGTGTATAATCAATCACCTCATAGCGAAATAAATTATTTGACTTTGACTAGTGGGACGTATATCCTGCAGTAACACGAGGACACAGCATTTTATTACTTGCCTTCATTTAAAACAGTTAACTGTACAATAATTTGAATGTAAGTCAAAATGTTGTGATTTAAATCTTAACCTAAAACCACTAGGTAACTAGGTTTTGCTTAAAATCTGCACTTTAGCCGTGAAATTGGGGGTTGCATGCAGATTTACTTTTTCTCTGTGTGTTTCCACAAATGCTGATCTACGACGCAAAGCATAGTCAAAACATGGCGCATGGCGGTATGGACAGAATAAAAAAGTGGGGCAAAATCGAGCCCCAACGAGTCAAAGTCGTAGACTTTCAAAGGCTTCGAAAGCCAGCTGCTACGCTGTTCCAGGCTTAAGGACAACATGAGCCTTGGAAACTTAACGCAACGCAAAAGCTTTCCGCAAAAGCTCAACGATGCCTAACGAGATGACCGCAATATGCGCATCTTTACTTAATCAATCAACATTATGAGATTTCCGATATATTTGACTCTTCGATAGTTCATTTATTGGTTTCTCTACACACATTTAGGTGCGTTGTCATGCTAAATAATGAATAACTTCATATTGAATTAGGAATCATTGATTGGGGCGTCGATGTAACTGATTTTCGTTTAGCTTGTAGCATAAGTGTCCAATTATGTGCGATGCTTCCTGGTAGGCGATGTAATTATATTAAACATACAATTCCAATAGTAAAATACGCAACTACAAAATGCTTATTATCTCTTCAAACTCAATAGCATCACGATAATGTTGGACTCCGCATTGAATCCAAGGTGTCTTACCTAATTTCGTATTTTAGGATCCTCGAACTGAAACAAATAACAAACATTGTAAACATGAGTTGTAAAAGTTACATAATATAAAATGATTTAAGCTTTAACTAACTGTCTGACTAAACATAAAGATATGTGCAGTCCTTTATTTAATTGAATAAGAAAAAAGGTTGCCTGGCAGAAATCGCTAGTTAGCGATAAGTAACCCCAGGTCAGAAGTATGATAAACTAGTGGACGCCCGCAGCTTCGCTGGCGTGGAATAAGACATTCACTAACTTCAAAAACGGTAAAGTTTCATACTAACTTTGCACCCCCGTTTTACCCCCTAAGGGGGTGAATTTTCAAAAATGCTTTCTTAGTGCTCCCCTACGTTATAAAAGGAACCCTGTGCAAAATTTCAAGTTTCTAACCCTTATAGTTTAGGCCCTGCGTTGATATGTCAGTCAGTCAGTCAGTCAGTCAGTCAGTCAGTCAGTCACCTTCTCCTTTTATATATATAGATTTAAAGTATTCAGAACGCAATCGAAAGTGGGTAATGATCACGTGACGTGGATGGAAACAGAGTCGGAACATTGTCTGGTGGAGCGGTTCCCACGACCCCAGTTGGATAATGTGTTACTTAACTGCTCTTTCAATGGTGGCGCAACCAGGCTCAAGGTTCAAGCGTAGAGTAAGTAGTTACTTAGCAGTTCAACTTTGAGCTTGCAGGTCCAAGTATTTCTAGCTTGGGTCTGTTCAGGGTTTCGTATCAAAAGGGTGACAAACGGAACCCTATTAATATGCATCCGATATCTGTCTGTCACAGGGCTCTATCAGGAAATAGGTAGATACATGAAATTTTTGATAATAAGAAGTACCTAAAAAAGTTAGATCCGAAAGGGGTCATGCGTACACGTAATTCAAACTTCTTGTTTGAATCTTAAAAAAATGCTCAGTGGTACAGAACCCTACGTGTGCGAGTCCGACTTGCACTTGACCCGTTTGTTCTTCAAAGGTCTTCGACAAGGCTTATCGACTGATTCCACCATTGAAAACAACCGGGATCAACGGCTTAAACTGCCCTCCGAAGCACGGTAGCGTCCATGAAATTTTGCCACTAGCGATCACCCGAAAAACCGATCACTGCCGTCGTTGCTTAACTCTTTCGATCACATTGAATCGACGCGAGCCATTGAGCTATGGACGCTACAAATATACTAGACGTTAGTGTTACAGCGACTCAATACTTCACAAAGCCTTCTCATAATAATATCACCATGGCATACAGCCTCGCTTGTTTCCTAACAATCCAAATTCATACAAATGCGATCTGATAACATATTAAACGGCTTTGCGGCATTTTAATTACACTTCTTGCTCATTACCAGCGAGCTAATGATAATGAAACTGTATTTTCCGCTTATTTTTATTGTGCATTTCAAGGCATCTCGACGGTGAATACTGTAAATATTCTGATTAAGTAATTAAATTGCATAGGACAGACCACTCGTCAAAAGATTTAAAATTAAAAGGATTTAAAACTTCGAACAAATAAACTAATAATGGGAATTAAAATGTATCCTTAAAAGTATTGAACGTTTAGGTTCGTGAATAAGTTCTTTGATACAGTCCACGATGAGTTAACTCCAGATAGACAACAGATAGATAGATAGATAGATAGATAGATAGATAGATAGATAGATAGATAGATGATAGATAGATAGATAGATAGATAGATAGATAGATAGATAGATAGATAGATAGATATTTTTATTTATTTTTATTTATTTATCTTTATTGAACCACATACAAATGTACAAGGTACAAATGGCGAGCTTAATGCATAAAGCATTCTCTACCAGCCAACCATTGGGCTAACCAGATAGTCACGAACAGCGGTTTTAATTTTAATATTTTAAACACAAAAAAAAAAAAAAAGAGATTGATGAAATATTAACATACATACAAAATCATACACAATAATACATATATAGTACATACAAACACATATACACATACATACTTAAATATATATATATAAATACATGCATATATACATAAATATATATAGTAAATAAATATACACTATATATTTATATATTAACTTAAAGTCTGAGATACAAAATATTAAGCACGTTGGCTAGAGAAGTGCAACTGCAGCTTTTTCCTGAAAGTGCCTTTTGAAGCCGGTACTCTGATATTAGCTGGAAGAGCATTCCACAAGCGGACTGCCTGAACTGAAAAAGAGTTTGATAAGAATCCGGAACTATGCATGGGGATAGAGAGTAGAAAAGATTCTGAAGAGCGTAAGTGTAAATTGTGGGAGGCAGATAAAAAATTAAATTCAGTTTTTAAGTAGTCAGGAGCCAAAGGGTCAAAGAGAATAGAAGAAAGAAGAGAGAGTATTCTGATTTGCCGACGTTGACGGATAGGAGGCCATTTAAGCTTTGAACGATAGAAGGAAATGTGGTCGAACTTCCGAAGACAGAAAATAAAACGAGCAGCGTTATTAAGGAGTCGATCCAGCTTGTCCAGCTGAGCGGCACTCAGATCCAGACTACACACGTCACCATAATCAATGATTGGAAAAATGAGTGCCTGCGCCAGATAGATCTTCGTCTCTATAGGAAGGAAGTTCCTCATACGGTTCAGCACAATTAGTGTTGACGTGACTGCACGACTGACTTCACTTACCTGCCGAGACCAGCTCAGGGTGTTGTCAATGTATACACCCAGATTTTTGACACATTGGCTGAAACCTATTATAGAATTTTCAAACATGACAGGCGTAACCGTGTTATAATCTATTTTAGCCAGCTGCCGTGGACTACCTACAATAATGGCTTGGCATTTAGTCGGGTTTACATGTATGCCAAATTTCTGTGACCAGTTGCTAACATTGGTGAGTGTGGAATTGATTTTAGCAATAGCGCTATTAAGGTCACTGGTCACACTTTGGTTATATATTTGTAAATCGTCCGCGTAAAAATGGTAAGAGCAGTCGATATAAGAAGAAAGGAAGTTAATAAAGAAAGAAAAAATTATAGGAGATAATATGCCGCCTTGCGGTACGCCAGAGGTTAGATTAGACCAATCGGAAAGTTTACCGTTTAACCTTACAGCCTGTTGACGACCACGAAGGTAAGAATCGAACCATTTCTGAGCTAAGGATGAGAAACGCATGTGTTCCAGAATGGCAAGGAGAATATCATGATCTACCATATTAAACGCGTTTGAAAAGTCAATTAAAACAAGTATGGTGACCATTTTACTCTCCATACCCTTACGGATGTCCTCGGTAACTTTCAGAAGAGCGGTAGTTGTGCTATGCCTAGGTCTAAAGCCTGACTGGAGAGGGCAAAGTAGGTTGTGCTTCATTGCATAATCAGATATTTGTCTGTGCGCAATAGCTTCTAAGATCTTAGATAGGAAGGGTAGAATAGATATAGGTCTATACTCCTTTAATCCACCGGGATTCGCAGACTTAGGAAGTGGTATAATTAATGCTTTGCGCCATAGAGCAGGAAAATCTCCTGTGGTTATAGAAAAATTAATGATATGTGTAATTACTGGTAAAAGGATTTGAATTATAGGTAAAATCATAACCCTCCCAATTCCATCCGCCCCTACTGCACCTGACTTTACCGAGGTAATTACTTTGCGTACATCATCCTCAGTGACAGAGGAAAATGAGAAATAATCAATGGGAAGTTTTGCCATGGAAGTAATTTCTGATATAGTAGAAAATCTAATTGAGTTATTCAGGGAAACTGCGGATGAAAAATGAGCATTGAACTCGTTCGGAGTGAAAGAGGGATTCTTCGATAGAATGGAACGTTTACCAAAGCCAAGTGAGTGGAGAAACTTCCAAATTTCGGCAGAAGATGAGTTTGAAATATAATCAGAGATGTAGCGGCGTTTGGCTGCCCTTACCATGTTGTTGCAGCGATTGCGCGCGATCTTATAAGCCGACCAGTTCTCGTCGCATCTATCATGTTTGAACCTCCGGAAAGCTCTGTCACGTCTTGTCATTGCCATCCGCACACCTCTCGTTATCCATGGAGCTGGAGGTTTCTTTATTTTGACTGTCTTGAGCGGTGCATGCTTGTCAAACAATTTCAAAATAATTTGATTAAAGTGAGATACTTTTTCATCCACTGTCGTCCCAGCATACACACTATCGAAGTCAACATTTGCTGTGTCTTCAAGCAACGCATTGCGATCAATCTTTGCATAACATCGCATAACGACCACCTCTGCTTTTAGCTTTGGTGGTCTAAGTTTATATGCGAGGTAGACAGCATCGTGTCGAGAAAATCCTGGTGCTGATAGCTGTCCGTGGCGCAGTACATGATCAAGTGAAGAGGTCAACATCAAATCAAGCAGAGAGTCAGGAGTGTCCAGATTATGGTGAGTTGGTCCCGAAGGAAGAATTGAAAGATTGACCGACTCGATAATGTTGAGAAGTTTAGAACTATGTGAATTATTCTTTAAAATGTCAGTATTTAGGTCACCCATGATGATGTGATGTGCATAATCGGAACAGTGAGTCTCAAGTACTGTTTCAAGGCTGGAGAAGTAATCAGTAGATGGTGGACAATAGACAACGCCAAGAAGGGCTTTCGCACGCTTAACCTGAATTTCAAGAAACAAGTACTCAGCCGTCGCCGAGTAAAGGGAGGGAGATGAAGCAATAACGGAGTATGAAATGTCACTGCGAAGATAAATGGCTACTCCACCTCCACCTTTACCGGTGCGGTCATTCCTTATCAAAACAAAGCCCGGGAGGGAAAAAGTGGTAGAATCAAGCGAGGGTTTGAGCCAGCTTTCTGAGATTAGTAATGCATGTACGGCTGGTGGAGAGGGAGTGTTCAGGATGTCGAGTAAGTCAGTGTAATGTGCCGGTATGCTCTGCGCATTAAGGTGGCACACATTGAATGAAAAAGGTTCAACCGCCAGAGCATCTTGCAACACTGAGCCAAAAGTCTGTGGATCCTGAAAAGAGTCTTCAACTGAGGAGTTATTGATACAGTCGCTATAATCATAGGCAGAGTGGAATGAATATTCATCATCAGACATAGTTAAATATATAAAATTAAATAATTAATTTATATAAAATAATTTAAATATAAATATTAATAATATAATAAGTTTATAATTATTTAAATTACTCTAATATTTTACTTATTTAACAACACTGGTCCTGCTGGGTGGCTTCTGCTAGAGAAGATTATAAAATAAGCTAAACTAAGAAAAAACAATAAGCACTACAACAATAAAAACTCACAAAACCTTATAAACCTTAAAATTAAAAGAAGTAAATAACTGAATAAGTTATGTACTCGTAATAATAAATGGAAAAGAAACCAAAAAAAAAAAAAAATTTTTAAAGCTAGACAAACACTTCAAAATACATAGGCCAAACACGAAGTAAACCAATAATTATATCATATACAAAAAAAAAAAACCACATAGTCAAAGTCTGCCTTGCCTTGTATTTTTATAAATGAATGAGATAGTGTTTATTTATGATTTTTTTAAATTAATGTATAAAAAGTAGTTTTATCACAATAACAAACATTCGTATATACTCGTATCTTGCAGAATAACTACCTAACCCTACAATAGTTAAAGAAATTATGAAAAGGCAGCAATTATGCTAATAATAACCATACAATCTATAAACAACATTATGTAGTGGTTTCTAGTAAAGGCTATGAAGAACCAACATCCACTTCGAGCTAGGCTTTATTTGTTTAGTATGAAATGATATCCATTAGTCTAATGACAATTTAACATTACACAAAAAATTAGTATTACTTAGTACCTATTAGCAAATAAATGTTGCAAAAAGTAAGTTTTGTTGCACATAACTTCAGAGTTGATGCTGTTTTATGTATTAGTACTCTGATGATATTATATGTAGGTGCAATATCAATGTAAAGTTAGTATACATAAGAAGATTCAACAGCAGCATTATTAAATAATTCGTTTCACTTACGACTTAATGAGAAAAAAAAAAAAAAAAAAGAAAAGTACCTACATTATATAAAAATAAAAAGTGAGATTACTTGTAAACGTAAAACAGACAGTGCTGATGAGTATCAGTAGCCAGTTTAAGAGTAAATTTTACTTTGCGCGATATTAATAGCTTTGATTGTGTATCTTTATGTTAAATTTCAATAAGTACTAGTTCATTTTCGTTGTCTTGTTCGGCTAGTTCCCCGCTTCGGCTTGGGGATATCAACCATTGGAGTATGTGACGCTGGCAAGCCGCCGCTGCTCGGCAATAATGGACTCTGTGACTCGCCCTGAGGCTCGGCCGGGCGTTCGGGCAGGCTCGATTCGGGGACGTCAGATATATCGTTTACAGAAGAAATGAGCCGTTTTGAGCCGTCTTGCAGTTTGACAAATATATTGCAATCCATAGTCCAACAATTTTTCATACCGAAGCGCTTTCTGGCCTGTATGAACAACGTTTGTCTCTGTCGTGTAAGGAATTCGGATACAACATAGGGTGTTCCCTTTAAACCAACTTTTTTCCTCCATACTGCAGATCTTACAGTCATGTCGCAGAAACGTAGAACAACAGGCCGACAGCGACCATCTACATATTTACCAAGGCGATGACATAGATAGATAGATAGATAGATAGATAGATAGATAGATCCTTGGCCCGCTATTATTTTTAATTTACATAAATAATATCCACCAGGCTGGTCTGCAGGGACAGCTTACTCTGTACGCCGACGACACTTGTTTGTTTTATTTCGGACATAACCTTAATGACATTATGAAATGCGCCCAAGAAGACCTGAATAATGCTCGCCTACTCATATACAACAGTATGGTTAAACCTCACTTACTTTACCTTATTGAACTATGGGGAATAGCTGCAAAAACTAATATTAATCCTTTACAAAGACTACAAAACAAAATAATAAAAATCTTATATCACTATGACTACTTAACACCCTCCAAAACTATATACAAACAAACAAATATTATGAATATTCACCAATTATAGATATATAATACATGCATACTTATTTACAAAATAATCCACAAACTTGTACACTCCCACATCACATTCACTACAAAAGGGGCTACTGCAAAATACTCATCCCGTCGTGCACACAATCTTACATTGACCCGTTCACGTACGAAATTCGGGCAAACCTCATTGAAATTTGCGGGGGCACAACTTTATAATACTATTCCTAGAGATGTCAGAGATGCGCCTACTCTCAATTTGTTTAAAAAAAAGTTACATAGTTACATTTTAAATACAAACTTAATTTAATTAATATATCTAGCCCGCTACTAACTTGGACCACAACCTATTCCATATGAGGCACGTGCAGAAATTTTTACCCACCCTCATGTTTGGCTGTATTCGTTCTTGATATTTTTGCTAATGTATAAATTATAAAGTTAAACAAAACTACCCACACCGGGCCCATGTATTTCTACCTTATAATTTAATTATTTTTTCTCATGTAAGTGATATTTTGTATCTTAATGAGAAATAAAGATCTTTAAACAATAGATAGATAGATAGATAGATAGATAGATAGATAGATAGATAAAACAGTCGAACGCTTTTGAGATTTTGATCTTGTTAGACATTGGTATTGATTTAGGTAGGCTGCCTCGTTGGTCTAGTGGTCGTTAGCATGACTGTTAAGCCAGAGGTCCTGGGTGCGATCCCCGGGTGAGACAACAACTATTGGGTTATTCAAACTTGACCACTTCGGATTCTGGATTTGTTCCCGGTGTATGGCAATAGGCTCTCCAACTACATGGGACCTAAACTTAATTGGTGAAAAAAAAAATTGAAAAAAAAAAAATTTTGGGTGTACTGCACACCCCTTCGGGAGAATATAGGCGTGATTTTATGTTATGTAATAATATACTCCAGCACCTTACTAGAACTGGTACTGAACTGGTTGAGAAGAAATCTGTATGCCTGTTACATTATAAATTATGTAAGTATTCTCGAACGCATGTCTACCAACCGCACTTGCCCAGCGTGACGGACTTGTCTTATTGCTCCGAAGAAGACAGTGAAAGAGACCCGTGTCCAACGATAGGGTAGAGAAAGGGTGATGACCTCTTCGTGACGTTGACGACGTGACTTGTAGGACTTGCTAATCATTTAGCCCAAAAACTTCCTGCACTGGATCATCGTGGAGCAATCTGCCTCTTCACTTGCTATATCCTGCCAGTCGTAGAGCATCTGTCCATAAATCAAGCCCACCGCTGGCCTTGAGCCGCCGGCGCGTTGGTCTCGTATAATTTGCACGTTTCGAAATCTAGTTTATTTTTTTTAACCAATATGGACTCGTTTTAGGAAAAATAACAACTAATTTAAATATTAATTCAAGGCGATTCAGATACTCTTAATGCTTTGTTTATTTGTAAAGATACTTAACCCGACTTGGGTAGGATTTTTTTAATCTGTCTGTATCAAATCTAACATGTGATAAGAATTAATTCGCGTTACATTTGTATGCTTTTGTTTTGTGAAACCTTTTAGATTATTAATGTAAGATAGCAAAGTAGCATGCTGCACCTATCCACTGCCAACTGTGATAAACCCTGGACAAGACTCGAGCTTCGTTCCAAGCTGCTCACAGACGCGTTGCTACACTAGTCTCAGATGGTAGAAAGTGTAAACAAAAATCTATGTATTGTGTTCTTACTTTACAATATTCAATTAAAAAAGGATCTCTACTGACCACTAACACTGACATTTATGACATTTAAGAAATTGATAAATTGGTACAGATAAATAATTGAAAAATTGTATTACACTATTCATTTCTAATATGAACTAGGTAAAGTATAATATTCTCGGTGGTCCACAAAACACACTGGTGAAGCCAGTGGAGCATAAAAGGTTGATGGATCGTTTTTTTTTGTGTAAAAATCAGATTAGAAATTCTAATTAGCCGCGCAGAGTTAATAAAGATGCGGCGGTTAGCGGCGCAAGGCTAGCGCAGTACTATGTATTAATTGAATTAATTGTCATAACCGTACAACGGCTGACTGCCTATGGTTGTCTAACATAGGCTATGGTTTCATTTTCTTAAAAAAATGTACGGTTATTTCAACCAATGGCTCTGGGGTTATTACCACCCATCTTGACAAGACTTAGTTACTATACGTCCTATGACAAACTAAACTAAACCAACTATCCTATGTTACTTAGTTGTTTTATTGGGTATATAAAAGGAGACATATTTACAGATTTATTTTAACAATAACTTTTTCGAATAAGTAGATTATTTACTATTGACTTTAAATTTATTTTAATGCCTTAAATCTAGCTTTAACTAAAAGCGGACTTAATATATTTGGATATTCTCACGTTAAGTAGTTTTCCGTGCGGCCCGGAGAATGTCACAACGGACCTTTACTATAGCTGTGCAAAAATTCACATCGATCTATCATTCCGTTGAGTAGGAGAAGAACAAACCAACAATCACGGTCCCACTTATATATTAGTTAGGATACTATAGATATGCCGAGATGTCCCGCTTTTCGTAGAAAATTAAGAAATTTACTAACTTAATCGCTTTAATTTGTCTTTAATCCGGACGGTTGAGACTCCTATCTACATAATAGGTGCCGACAACGACAACGACAACGACAGTACTAACCAGGCCATATCCAATTTAGGATATCCCCGCAATTCACTTAGTTCATCCTTATTTCAAGCGTATTTCGTTCCAATCGATGGACTATTGTATGTAAATCGAAGTATAATAGAGGAGGCGATACAAACGCATTATGTATAAAACCAGTTTTGCTGAAGCCTCCGTATCTGTTTGAACGGAGATGACCGTTTTGTTTATAAGTAACACAATGTTGTTGTGATCTCGTAAGTACACTAGGGTTTTGCCTGCAATGGCCTTGCCTTGGACCTGCACAACACCGAATTATTAATACAGTCTTTTCATAGGACATGCTAGCACCTAGTACCTTAAATTTAGTAGATTTTGCTAGTCAAGTACCTACATAGAGTTGTATGTAGCTAGTCAAATACCTATATAGAGTTTTATTTTGCTAAGATCTTGCTAATCAATTACCTATATAGAATTGTATTTTGCTTAGATCTTGCTAGTCAAGTACCTATATTATAGAGTTGTATTTTGCAAATATTTTGTTAGTCAAGTACCTACATAGAGTTATATTTTGCTAAGATCTTGCTAGTCAAGTAGGTACTTATATAGAGTTGTATTTTGCTAACATTTTGCTAGTCAGGTACCTACATAGAGTTATATTTAGCTAAGACCTTGCTAGTCAAGCACCAACATAGAGTATTTTTCGTGCAGTAAATTAAAAAATTATGTAATATTAGATGGCATCAAATGTTTTTATACGTAGCAGGAAACCGAGATATCGCGCGATGACATCTCAGCTCCAAATTCTTAGCGTGATTCCACGATACAGTGTGGGAAAACTCCGCTGTAGAAGTAAACAATCTGCTTTTCTTTTATATTACGATCGTTCACATACGAATTAAGTTTAGTAGGTACCTGACAAATGTTGTTATTGAAGTATCCACTTTATTACAATGTTTTCTAAAAACAAAATCAGTCATAAAAACAAATAAAAATATTTCTAAAATTAATAATCAAGTTAATGTTAACTTAACTTTACGAAATAATTGAAAATCGAGGGATCTAGATCATTGTGTGTAGGACTCTTTGAAACGATGCGACGATTTATTTACCAAGTAGTAAATAAGTTGTTATTATCTCATTAATTAATTATTAATATATTTAAAATTATTTTAAAATTAATTTTAATATTTTCGCAACAGCGCTGATTCTCAGTGCAGACCATGGATTAGTCTAGTAACAAACCTACAACACTTCTCAGATCTCACAGTAATTATCAGCACGTGTTAGAGTATCACGCACACACATCACGACTACAAAGATCATTATATCTCGCTCCCATCGCTGGTTACTCACAAACCATAAACACGCAAACTGGCCTGTGTTCGACCATAGATTTTTTCGTTTTTTACGAATAGGGAGAATTTTTTTATGGATACAAGATAGCAAACGAGCTTGCACCGCCCATCCGCTTACGCCCATGGCAACTGTGACTGACTTTGAACTAGACTCAATTAATCAAATAATAAATCCTATTTGGAAATTCGAATTCCTTATAAAATTTTATATAGAAAAATATTTAACCTTAACCTTAAGTTGAAAATAACGCTGTCTGCTCGTCTGAGTTACGACGCGATACATCAAATTGCATGAAATCGGTTTATGAAATCGATTAGTTTCGAAATCCAGCTTGGCAGACGCTCGTGGGGGTTGGCCGGAGACCGCCGACTAATATCCTGGTTCAAGTCACGTAGACTGCTCAAGTGCTCATCGCTTCTATATTGCAGTTCTCATGCCGTCTAAGGAGTTATAGTGTAGCGTAAGGCTGGGAATACACGGCCGATTTTTCTTTCCGAATAGTTTGATTAGACAATCGGAAGGCACTCGTGCCATACATTTGTTTGAATACGTAATACACATACGATCCGATAGTCGGATCGGACGTCAAAAAAATTTATGGCACGAATGTCTGATCAGACTATCGGATCCGACTATCGGAGATAAAAATCGGACGTGTATTCCCAGCGTAATAGTGAAGCGCACATTACTATATTGTAGGTAGGAATTTAGGTATAACAGAAACAACGGTAGTGACGTCTGTCGGATAGCTGGATTTCTGCGAAGACGAGCCCATTTTTGCTGAGACCCATAGACGTCCCACTGCTGGGCACGAGTCTCCCCCACAGACACAACTGCGGGAGGTCTAGAGCATACATACAGAGTATCGAAAAGATCTACAGTTTGGTCCTTCTATCAATCGGTACATCGATTG
Organism: Carterocephalus palaemon; assembly: GCA_944567765.1. Taxonomy (NCBI): domain Eukaryota; kingdom Metazoa; phylum Arthropoda; class Insecta; order Lepidoptera; family Hesperiidae; genus Carterocephalus; species Carterocephalus palaemon. The sequence goes on along the minus strand of OX155643.1, from coordinate 1,088,670 downwards.
GGTCTATAAGTACATAATAATATGGCGTGTAAGGTGCCGACCCGGGGCACCATCAAACACCACACCCTTCTGTAGTTTGCGTTAAGTCTATGTGCAAAGGGCTGGCCCGTCAACATGTCAACACGCCATGCGCCACGGGAATATGATATGACATGACATGAATATAAATACACAAACAAAAACTGTCGGAGTAGAAATAATAGAGTTATTTAACAACCCTATAACCCATTGTCGCTTTAATTTACCTGCTTAGAAATTATTACAAACGCGAAATATCCGAATTTAATATTTCGTAACTTCGATCAATTTTCGTAAACATTTTATTAAAAAGCGGTGACAGCCCAGTGGCTATCGAACTCGCCTCTGACTCGAGCGGTTCGGGTTCACACCAAAGCGGCACGCACCAATAACTTTTCAAAGTTATGAGCGATTTAAGAAATTAAATGTCACTTGCTGTAACGGTGAAGGACACATCGCGAGGAAACCTGCATGCCTGAGAGTTCTTCTTAATATTCTCGAAGGCATGTGAAGTCTGCCAATCCGCACTTGGCCAGTGTGGTGGACTAAGGCCTAATCCCTCCCATTCTGAGTTTTTTCTAGTATTAAAACCTTCCGTGAACCTTAAGGAACATACAAAAAAATAAATTAGCCGAATTGGTCCAGCCATTCTTGAGTTATGCGCTTACCAACATTCATTTTTATTTATATAGATTAGGAACAACTTTTTTGTGTATAATAATGTATGTAGTAGGTACTTAGAGACCTCTACTACTATACTTTTGGATCTGCACTGAGTAGGTACAAATACTAGGACAAATTACGTGTCGGTAAAATATTCATTGAATAACATAAAACACTTTCGAAATTAACCATTGTGTTGTGAGCTCTTTTTGTTTATTACGTGGCAAATGCTTTATTTGGACCGTCAAAATGGCGTGTATTTTTTGCATACTTAACATTTTATTGCACCATTTCCTACATATAGACATACTTACGACAAAATTCCATATTAGGGGGACTATTCCATATTTGGTTACTTTCCTGTAATGTTCCATCCATCCTGCCTTTTTATGTCCACTGCTGGACATAGGACTCTCCTAAAGGACACCACTCCGACTGCTCCTGTGCCTTCAGAATCCCGCGGTTTCCCGCAGTCTTCTTCAGGTCGTCCATCTCTTGACGAATTTTAATTTTATTGGGTAAAATTCTTCTACGTGTTAAATATAATACTGCCACGCAATGAAAAAATATCACTAATTTAACAAACCGAATGACGGTAGATAGTTAATTGTACATAGAAAACAATAATAAAATTAGACGAGGACATAATCATAAATTACTGTTTGTAAAAACAATTATTTTATTTCCTGCTTAATTTTTTGAATACTCGAGCTCAACAACTTTTTGTCAATCTTAAATTAACAAGTGTTTTTGTAATTCAGAAAAAGCTCCTGCATCTATTGTAGTTTAATTAAATGCCCGCATTTAACGAGAAGTGTTTTTAATTTAATTAAGCTTAGTACAGTTTAGTTAGGGGTTGCTTACTATCGAATGGAATGAAAACAATGCAAAATAAGTAGGTTACGACAATGTAGAAGAAAGACTTTTTGGTTATGTGCCTAAAATACTTTAATTATGATATAAAACAAGATGAGCCGGTGAACTTCGTACAGACTACGATCATTGATTTATCAATTGATCAATTTGAAAAGAGTTAGATAATATTACCTCCGTACTAATCAGTGTTAATCTAAGTAACGGAAAGTAACCAAATATATATAGTACCCCTAATATGGAATTTGTCGTATATACCGCAATACAGGTTAGATTCCATATTTGGGGTACTATTCCATATTTTTACTTTACCCTATAAAATGCACTAAGTTGATTGGATTTGGTGTGCCATTATCTCTTATCTCTATTTAATTGCCTCTATAAATATTTTTTTAAACCTTGCCTGAAGTAAATCGAACACAACAAACCACAAAATGTTCAAATGGGTTCGGTAGTTAGCGAAATTAGCGGAACTATCGAACAACGATCCATTATTACATATACTTACTATAGAGTGTAGATCATGTGTAGATATAGATATAGATGATGATAGACTAATCGCTTATCACGTAAATAACTATTTAACCCAGAGCTCACCTTAAGCAGACTGTGCTCATATTTATAAGGCTCTTGTTACTCAATACAGATTTACTGTAGCCCAGATAGATTTATGTGTTCCTTGCTCCTACGAATAATCCCTGTGGCAGTAGCCAGCACCCACGCGGCCTGCCACGGAGAGATATAAAGCTATTTATGGGACATTTGAAACGAAGCGACATACCTACTTCCTTGGTTTGAATTTCGTGTGTTAAAGCGCTATCAATTAGTTTTTTCGTACTTTTAAATATTTGGTGTTAGCATAGAATAGATAGTAAGTGTTAGTATAAAGAAATTTTATGACACGTAACGGTGAAGTAGTAGTAGTTTCCATAGCCCGATGTGATGCTAATGCATCACAAAAACCAAATACTGTTTATTTTATGACTATTGCAAATTGCTATAAAAAGTCAATGCAGAAATATTGCAATATTTTTCCAACAATAATGTAGAGTTCAAAGCTGCGTAGAATCACTGTGATCGAAAGAGTTAAGCAATGACGGGCGCGGTCGGTTTGTAGATGGGTGAAGCTAGTGGCAATATTTCATGGGCGCTACGGTCGGAGCGCACGTAAAGACGTCGGTACCGGTTGTTTTCAATGCTGGAAACAGTCGTTAAGCCTTGTCGAAGACCTTCGGGTGGCTTAAGAACATTCGACACTGGGTTGGACACTAACCCATCCACTAATCCGCATTGGAGCAGCGTGGTGGAGTATGCTCTAGCTAGACCTCCCGCAGCTGTGTCTTTGGGGGGGTGACCCGTGCCCAGCAGTGGGTCGTCTATGTGTCGCAGCGAGCGAACGTATTTTCCTATAAAACAGAAATTTGCGAGTTTTAAACGTAATATCAAACCAAGTATATTTTGACCTTCGACCATTATTTTCATAGATAGATATTAGATACGTATATATAATACTCAGGTATATGTACAAAGTTTGTACAACAAACTGCTGATGTGGAGGAAATGAAGGTTGATGTCACAGAATAAGTCTAATTTAAGAAGATAGATCTAAAGCCGGTTAAATACATGGAAACACAACTACATTCGTAATCGTTGTGTGGCTTGAAATACGACATTTATTAAGGTTTGGTTCACAGGTGGGTGTTTTTTATTGCGTTTAGCGAGAAAAATATAAGTCCATCGAACTTGCTGAAATGTATCCAACAATATTAAGTAAGTCTACCTAAAAAACTTGTTATTTAGCTAACATAGACTAATGTGTTTAATAACGTACTCAATTAGTCAATTCGAGAAGTGCCATTCGATATTATGTTGATTAAAATTTAAAACACGCCTTTACAACATGATGGTATTAATGGTAATTATTTTAAGCTTGGACTTGTCTCTTGGTCTTGGTCTAGGACAAACAAAAATGTTGTTTGCCAATGAAGACGTCGAGTAACCATGCCCAATGGCTTGTAATGAACTCTCAACTCATGTTTAATGCATTATGTGCAAGGGGAACCATAACATGAAAGATATTCAATGCCTCTTTATTTATAAATAGCATAGATTCAACACGCAATTGTACCATTATCATTCTTAAGGCTTTATAAGGCTGGTTTGTGTAAGCGTTTCAATCATGTGAGACCACCGTAGTTATAAAATATTCTATAAAAAGTGGCTTCCTGTTTATTCATTCAACTCATACTCGTAAAAGTAAGCAATGTTGTATATATAACTTAATGCTAACTCATTACGCTTTTTTTATAATACAGACGGACAAACAGACATACGGGCCACCTGATGGTAAGTGGTCACCGTCGCCTATGGACACGTGCGACACCAGGGGTATCACAGGTGCGTTGCCTGCCTCGAAGGAAGAGCGTTTCACACTCTTCTTGAATCACTCCATGTCGTAGCTCGAAGGAAAAGTCTGATTTAAACTTTTAAATCTTGGAATTTTTTAATCGTATCTACTCTTGTACTTGGTCTGTTCCCTAAGCTATAATGCTAATGTTAGGCATGTATTGTAGCGTCCATAGCCCAATGGCTCGCGTCAATTCAATGTTATCGACAGAGTTGAGCAACGACGGGCGCGGTCGGTTTGTGGATGGGCGCTACCGTGCTTCGGAAGGCAGGTTAAGCCGTCAGTCCTGGTTGTTTTCAATGGAAACAGTCGTTAAGCGTTATCGAAGACCTTTGGGTGGCTTAAGCACATTCGACACTGGGTTGGCCACTAACCCCTCAACCAATCCGCAATGGAGCAGCGAGGTGGCATGCTCTAGACTTGGGACGTCTATGGGTTGCAGTTAAAGCTAGGCAATCAATTCATTATAACTGCATTAAGTAATCAAACAGATATAATATTTTTGCAGAATTCTTTCGCTTCAACAATGTCGCCGTTTAAGATTATTTAAAAGCTTTTTATTAAATAGGTATACAGTTATCAAACAGGAGTTTCTAGTAAATAAATATTTTATTAATTCTCTTCTCACGAATATTTAGTACAGTAATTGTTTATCTTTAATTTCTAATCCTCTCGTGGTGGTAAGTACCATTTGGTTCGTGATCTCATTCACTTTCTACTGTCTGGTTAATAATAATGCTCGTCTGTTAGACACTTTCATTGTGGCTTAAACACGATTTAAAGGTCCAATATTTAATTTATCTGTGTAATAGTCTCAGTCCTTGTGTTAATAATAGTGGCAGTTCAGCTTAGGAAGTTATATTTATAATCCAGAATGCACTTTGGCATACACTTTCTTGCAATTGTACAGACAACTAAGCTAAGTCAAAATTAAACGCGAGAGAGGCAGAAGAAGTATGTACATAGTTAAAAGCCTGCGTGTGACGGTAAAAAGGTGGTGGAAGAATTTTTTTTTTTTAAAAACGCACATCGTTAAAGTCAGATGTTGTTAGTTAGTTGCTCGGATTAGTACCTGGATTCACTGGGCTGGCCAAATTGAACTTTGAATCAACAGCCTATTAAAGGTTTCTACTAGGCCTTCTTCAGCAGGACCTTCCGGTCATGCCATCTGTCCTGTATCTGGATGTTTATTATCTATTTAAGTATTTATTTAAAAATATCAATGTACACTATGTATGTATACACCCATTACTAGGCTCGCGCCTACTTTGGGGTAATATGGCCGTGTGTGAGAATGTCTAAGATATTTATATTTATTTATTGTAAGTAATATTTTATCATGTGATAAATATTGTTAGATACTTGCATGGTTTCTGCATCGGGGTCTCTACGTAGACGACTCAAGTAGCGGCATTGTGATCGTCTTGAGTGGTCGACACAAATGACACACTAAGCATGATGCAGTTGGCAACTAGTTCCTGAGGCGAAGTGACCATCAATCTCGCACGTCGGATGCTGTCATCGCCGCTCGCTTCCGACTGATGCAGGGGTCGTACACATTTTATGTATATTTCTCGTATTATTATATTCTTACTAGTGGACGCCCGCAGCTTCGCTCGCGTAGAATTAGACCCATTAACGACGTCTGCCCGCGTTCGGGTTGCCCACTTGACTTCAAAAGCGGCAAAGTTTCATACTAACTTTGCACTCCCGTTTTACCCCCTTTGGGGTGAATTTTCAAAAATCCTTCCTTAGTGCTCCCCTACGTTATAAAAGGAACCCCTGTGCAAAATTTCAAGTTTCTAACCATTATAGTTTAGGCCCTGCGTTGATATGTCAGTCAGTCAGCTTCTCCTTTTATATAAATAAATATAGATTTGAAATACTTAACGTGTTCTCGTTACACAATATCCTTTTTAGCGCATTGGTACTTAACTACTTTATCATTATTTGGTTTCATTGAAGTTCTGATTACCGCGGCTGTCTTCCGGCATTATCTATACTAATAATATAAAGAGGAAAGATTTGATTGTTTGTTTGTTTTGAATAGGCTTCAAAACTACTGAACCGATTTGAAAAATTCTTTCATTGTTGGAAAGCTACACTATCCCCGGGTGACATAGGCTAAATTTTATTTTGGAAAAAAATAGGGTTCCGTAAGATATTTGGGTTTTTCTGACACAAGGTGTAAAAAAATCAACCAGAAAAGTTACTTATTTTGCGTACGCTGCCTAAACTATAAAAGATAGAACCATAAAATGTTCTAATTAATTGTAGATCTTATAAATATCTATAAAAAAGTCCGCGACACACTATACCTATCTATGTCGAGTGAGGCACAACAACCATTTTTTTATCTTGAATTTTTTTGGACTACATTTACAGTTTATGTAGATAATATTTGGTCTTTGAATGATTAATTGGACGTTTGGTTTTGAAGTGTCTGTCTGTCTGTCTGTCTGTCTGTTTCGCTTTCACGCCAAAACTACTGAACCGATTTAAATGAAATTTGGTACACAGTCTAGAGCCTGACAAAGGGCATAGACACTTTTTAATTGGAAAAAAGTGTTGTAATGGGTTGAAAAGGGAGATGAAAGGTTGTATGAAAGTATTGTCATTTTCAGAACTAGAAGCATAAAACTTAAATTTTAAGCTTTTGATAAGGTATAATCCTTACTAATCCTATCCTACTAATATTATAAAGGGGAAAGTTTGTAAGTATGTATGTATGTATGGATGGATGTGTGTTACTTTTTCACGTAAAAAGTACTGAATGGATTTTAATGAAACTTTACAATAATATAGCTTATACATCAGAATAACACACAGGCTAAAATTTATAAAGATATTGTGTGAATTGTCCAAAATATGACGATAAGTGTCAAGTAGGTAAGTAGGAAAAAATCTACCATCTGCGAGCTATTCTGGGGTGCGCTGCCAAAACTACTGGACCGATTTCAAAAATTCTTTCACCATTAGAAAGCTGCATCTTCACTGAGTGACATAGGCTATATAATATGTATTACTAGGCGTAAACGAAACTATTGTTATAATCTATATATCTATATAATAAAAATGAATCGCAAAATGTGTTGGTAAGCGCATAACTCAACAACGCCTGGACCAATTTGGCCAATTCTTTTTTTTAAATGTTCGTTGAAGTTCAAGGATGGTTTTTACGGCGTGAAAAATTTGAAAATTCATCCCCTAAGGGGGTAAAACGGGGGTGCAAAGTTAGTATGAAGCTTTGCCGTTTTTGAAGTTAGTGAATGTGTAACGCGAGCGAAGCTGCGGGCGTCCACTAGTATATTATAATTATGAAAATCTAAAATTTTAAAGGTGACAAATAAGTACCTTTCTATATATTCTTGACTAAGATTTAACGATATAACTAATATGATTACGTATAACATAATAATTATGTATGGTCTAATAGTAGAATAGACGGGCCCGTTGGCGCAATCGGTAGTGACCCTGTCTGTTGCGCCAGGGGTCGTGGGTTCGAATCACACTCAGGACAAATATTCGTGTGACGAACACTTGTATTTGTTCTGTGTCAGGATGTTAATATTATATATTTATGTATGTATTTAAAAATATCTATGTATGTATATCAGTCTCTGACACCCATATCACAGGCTCGTGCCTACTTTGGGGTCAGATGGCCGTGTGTGAGAATGTCCAAGATATTTATTTTATTTATAATAACAACGAATAGGTACTTATTATTAACAAGTTTTGAACCACTGAATTTAACTTGAGCGTGCCTCGTACCTACCTACCAAAAAAATTCAAATTAAATGGCGCATCAAAATTCTTCAAATTGTTATCCTAATACACTAATTAACATATTATCTAATGTAAAGGATATAATAATCTTAATCTTACAAGATTGATTGCGATTAGCCTAATCCTTACAAGATTAATAGACAAATTAACTTAAAGCAATCTAACATCACATTATTATTTCTATGCAAAGATAATAAAAAACAAGGCTAAGGTTGCATTAACAACCTCCTTCCGACGAACCACATAACAGACAAAACAGACAGCATTGTGTTTGGTCCCGAACAAAAGAATTATTATCATTGAAATTAATACCGGGATTTCGAAACGTGAGGGAGAAAGGAAGATTTAAGTGGGCGGAACAAAGTGTGAGTATTTAATCGAGAGTTTAACTTAACCATAACTGAAACTATCGAATCTATCAAAGTTGATAGAAAGAAAGAAGAAAGAAAGAAAGAAAATTTATTAATTTCGTATGAACTGCATTATAAAATATATGAAAAAAGGAATTCAAATTAAATTAAAAGAAAAAATGCAGTCAAATCTATACGAAAAGGGGCCGCACTCAACATTGGCCGCATTATACTACAACCGCTGGTTTTCAGGGCGACCCCGTGATTCGAGTAGTCCTGTATGTATTTATAAAAAAAATTGTAGCGTTCATAGCTCGGGTAAAATGTCTCGCGTCGTGATATGTGATCGAGCGAGTTGAGCAACGACTGGTGCGGTCGGTTTTGTCCGGTAGTTTTTAATAGTAAAATAATTGTTGAGCCTTGTCGAAGATATTCGGGTGGCTTGAGAGCATTCGACACAGGGTTGGCCACTAACCCCTCCATCAATGCCCAGTGGAGCAGGGTGGTTAATATATATCCGTCTAATCCGACAAAAAAGTTTTTAAGTTAAGTAGGTACCATGTTTCCTTGGAAGTATTTGGATTCCTAATATGAATTTCCGATTTTGAATCGACTTACAAGTAGGCAAGTACCTACTAACGGGTGATCCGAAATTAGAAAAATGTAACTACCAATCACAACTCTCAGTCCCTTGCTACATTGTACTGTCAAATTTAGTCCTAATCGAGGTTTGTCACGGATGTCACGGACTGCAGCGTACGGGCTGCGACATGCTCGTTTTCTATTCACTCACATAAAAACAATATATTAAGCATTATCCATTCAGGCAAGGCGAAATGGAGAGGAAAAAAAAGATAATCTCCCAGTGAAAGTGTGCAAGAAGTGTGAGTGGAGGCGGTCTATTTTCACCGCTATTGAGTTTGAGATAGCGTCACACTCGCCTCGGCCGATGCTCGGTAAAATCCGGTAAATCAATTAAGTACCGTAATTTTATTTCGGTAATTGACTAACGATATTGAAATTTTATATGTAGAGATTTAAATGATTTATTTTATATAAATAATACAATTAAATGTAAGTAAATAAGGTATCGTATCTATGGATAGGTGTAATTAAGGTTTATTGTAACTGTCTAACCGCTTGTGCGGAACTTCACGAAATCAGAATAAAGTAAAAGACTGGGATTCGAATATCGTCATTTTTCTTTTTTTCTTCATATTACTGACGATGTTCCTGATATGTATTATAAATCAACGATCTTATAATAAATTATTATTATTTTATAAGTAATTAAAATTATTATATTTAAACGTGTCAGTCTTGTCTAACGTGTTAATTTTATCCCACCTCATATACAAAAGTTTAATTCGTATAAAGCATTTTCTATTGGCCAGAAAATCTCGAAATGTTTCAATATTAACCGTTAAATATGACGATTGTGTCGCTGCCAGTCGCCTCCAGGTTCTCGCGACAATATTGGCTGGCACTTGACAGTGACGCATAACTCATAATAAATAATATCATTCGCGCCGCCGATCCGTACGCGTGTGATTTTCTCATTGCCGCCATTATTGCTTTATCTCGTGGCCATTGTTGACACGTAACTTGCGATTAATTAAATTGCATTCTTTATCATGGGAAATACTCGTAAGTGGATAATATTTTGTGTTTGGTTTTTTGAAGCAATTGTGTCAGTTTGCGCGCCGCTTGAGAATGGAACGGGGCGTGCGTTCTTTTTTCGAAACGATCGTGAAACTGAGCGATGCGATGGGGACTATAGCGAGTAAAGTTAATTACTTACGTTAATTGGAAAGCTTCCCAAACAATATCGTAGATGAAAGTGATAAAGTTTCGAAACCATACATAAGTAATCACTTTCAATATGTATAGTCTTTGATTATAATATACTAGGTATATACTAATATAATTAAGTAAAGAGGACTTTGTCGCTGACGCTCGCGATGTATCGCTGTACCTACTGCGACTGATTATAGTAAAATTGAAACAATAAAGTAATACCTATTCAGTCTATATCTCGGAGCGCCAGTCGAGTCCTATTCAGTCTAGTCTAGTCCTATTCGGCACGCCAGTCGGGTATTTTATACCACTAGTTGTATTCGAGTGATATGAAAATACGGAATTGACCCTGGCTATTGAGATATTACTCTTAATTTTTTTTCTTGTCGGGCGGTGATTGATTCAAAAATAGAACTCTAATACTTACTGAATGTTCTAAGTTACATGACTACAGAACAATCGAAATAAAACCATTGTGATAAGAAATCTGATTGTTTTATTAAATTTCGATTCACTTCAGGAAACTCCGACCAACATAATTTGTCAAAATATTTAAAGATAAAAATCATTGTAGCAAGACTTTATCTTGTGTCGAATCGATATTCAACGCGAGTCACGATCTAAACCAGAATGCTCTGTCTGCTCAAATAATTTCTATTCAATTACGATGGGAAGCAGGCGAAATACAGAAGACCTCGCCCTACTGCAAACGAGAAACTATCGATTCTAAGCGATTACAATTTTTATTATTAGACTAGTGGACGCCGAGCAACTTCGCTCGCGTGGAATTAGACGTAACAATAGTTTCCTTTACACCTAGTAATATTATATAGCCTACGTCACTCAGTGAAGATGCAGCTTTCTACTGGTGAAAGAATTTTTGAAATCGGTCCAGTAGTTTTTGTGTGAAAACATTACAAACAAATCTTTCCTCTTTATAATATTAGTATAGACAGCGCTCTATTTCGGCAAAGGAAATAATAAGGTACTGACTTCAACATTGTCGCTTACCGCGCTGCGTGGTGCAGTAGGTCGTAAACTTTGTTCAAGTGCCGATAAAATGTCTTCGAACCGATAATATACGTATATTGCCAATTTTGTCCCTGTTATAAACACCTAATAGTTTTATTATCTGTCCTGTATGTTACACCTGTATTTCCCCGAAGGCAGAGGTGTATACACACCCATTTTTCACCAGATATGTTTTTTAGGTTCCATGCCATGGTGGGAGCCTATTGCCATACATCCAGACTCCGAGCTACCACGCATTTCAAGTTAAAAACAACTAAAAAATAAAAATAAAAAAATTTAAAATAAACAAACAGGGCAAGCCAAACAAAACCGTTTAAAAAGACAGCAGATAGTCGCAGTAGGTGCCAATTTATTCAATAGTTGTGGTTCTTACTTTCAAATATTTATTTATACAAACATCTAGTGATCTAGAGATATAATGATGATGAATATAATATGCCTACCTACTTAATCAAAAAACTGACTTCAAAACTTACTTAGGAGTTGAATTTTTTTCTTGAAATTTGTAGAGAACCTAGTCTGTAATAAGTAATACCATAAGTATAACCATTAGAATCCATATACATGAACGTACGCTACAGGGCATTGACCACGGAGAATATATTGCTATCCTTATTATGCATTTTTATACAATTGGGGATAGCATGGATTTTTGAATTTTTTAAGGAACATACTCTGTTACCTTTAAAATAAAAGAAGAATTATCAAAATCCATATACAAACACCTCTCTACATGGTAATTAACAAAAGTATAACAAACATTGCTACCCTTATTATTTATACATTATATTGTTTGCTACTTTTAGAGGTAAATTTTTTTGATGAAATTTAAATTGGTCCACATTCGAAGTGTGTGCTACCAAACACAACAAGAATTATCAAAATCGGTTCATGAACAACAAAGTTATCCCTGTACAAAATACAAACAGTCGAACATACAACCACCTCCTTTTTATCAGTCGGTTACAAATTTTAACGATACTAAAGAACGAACGTAAATAAATCTCACTTCAACACCAAGCAGTAAGTTGATTTTAGAAGTGACCTAGATTTATTCCATGAAACCTGCAAAGCATTTTATATAAGAAAATTTTTGTATACTTTTTTATACTAGAAAACTTAATTAAAGTCTGTTTTATAATATTACCAACGCAATAAAAATAATTAGAAAATAGTAGTGATCAAATTGAAGCGTACTTAGGCCGTATTCTAAATCAGTTCTAGCTGCTATTGCCACAACAGACTAATGTAACGGTATTTTAAATAATTATAATGCATTTAGGATCTGGATAAGACTCTTACATCGCGTGACTTGATCTAGTAATTTACTAGATACCTACCAAGTGTAGGAAATAATTACGTTTTGATATTTATTTCTACTAATAACACATTTTTTTATTTCTCAATACATACTCGTACCTACTACTCAATAGATACGTGTATCGAGTACAATTCGTTTGCTATTGTTATTCGAGTTCAAAATTTCTCGTGCAACGTCACATTTTGTGATTATAATCTCAATTAACTTAGAGTTACTGTACTTACGCCATAGTCAGGCCATAGAAAAAAAATACTACGGTAACCCAAACTGTTATTTACTCATTTTTTACTGAGATACATTAATGGAACAGCATTTTGTATGGATACTTTTTTTTTTTTAACGAGGGGAAAATCTTCGAAAGATGCCCGACCGCTGGGGGGAGGCCGGGGTATGTGAGATTTTTACTCACTAAAACCCCCTCGGCAGCCTTCCTGCGCATATAGTGAGGCTCCGGGATCTCCTAGGGAACGCACTGGTGCAGGATACTTATGGCCTAGCTATTTCTTTTTACTATCGATGAATCATCTATTCTGTCGATAGCTCTCATAACTAATCTGTAAGTAAACTACAATTGCTAATGCTCCATATAAATGTCGAAAATTAGGTTAGAATCCGACGATTAATATTTAATAATCTAAAAATGAGAAGCCTACCTAATTGTTCACATAATATAAGAGGATGGGTGATCGCTAGTGGCAGAATTTCTTGAGCGCTTACGTGCTTCGGAGGACACGTTCAGCGGCTAGTCATTTACGATAACAAACGTGTTTTATGGTTTTGATTTCGAAAGTATTTTCTCAAAATTCCTGCAAGCATTGCGAAATAAACGTATTTCATTACTGTATTTCTTCCAGTCAACCTCAGCTGAAAATAAATTCCGTAGACACATCAGCAAGTCTATGGCTTTCAATAAATGCTGCACGAATTCCGCGGTCGGCAGTTCGCAAATCCATTCGCATGATGTAGATAAGGAATACAATGCTTAAGGATACAGACCGCAAGTTTCCCTCAAATGCCAAGGCGAGAACAGTCGCGGCCTTAGACAGACTTGTGCCTGTACTTACTTCCGTTAACTAATTCATTTGCCTTGAACCAATGATGGGTGTAGAGCAACAGATCTAACCCAATTGACCTCACCGCCTACGTAATGGGCAATAAGACAATAGATAAATTAGGTTGCGTCAGTATTATGATTTTTGAAATATGAATATGTAACTTTTTTAATCTATATTATTATAGTATATTATATATATATATATATATATATATATATATATATATATATATATATACAGGGTTATTGGTAATTCGACGTATTCCCGTTAGGAGGTGATAAAGGTGACTATTTGTGATAATTTTAATCCCCATATGCATTATGCAAAAGTGAACCATTTTCGAGTTATCAAGCTTTTCAGCTTTTTTCAAAATAGGTCAGAAATGGAACATCAAAAATTTATTAAAAAAAAAGTATCAATTAAAATCAATTTTTTTCTTCTGATTTATAAAAACGATTAAACAATGGTTATTTGTCAACATTAAAACTACAATTATCGGTCCAACTTTAAAAATGCGAGACGATTAACGATATTACTTCAATATTTTTTGAGATTTTTGTCCACTAAAATGCCTTAAAAACAAAAAAAACTCATATCAAACTTGGCTTGCAGATTATTTTAAAAACATAACCGTTTTCTTAGCTTTCCAACAAGGCATAACAACTATGAACTTATTTTAAAAAAACTGAGATAAACCGATCACAAAGCAAGCAGGCGGAACTAAACTTATGGTCTTTCCTTAAAATTTCAAAAAAAGTAATTAAAAACAATGCCCAATGTAAATAAAACAAAAAATTAAATTAAATTTAGAACCAGTAAAAGTTTATTAATAAGAACAATTAATAATAAGTAACAATTACGACATTTTGTAATTTAGCCTAATTAAAGTTCTTGCTCGAAGGGACTTCCCCTATTGCGTACGCAGTCTCATTATTTTTCTGAGGTGTAAGTTAACTACCGAAGTAGTAAAATTATTCTGCATTATGTGCAAGAATTTATCGATGAACCAATTTTGCTCGCTTACGAATTTTTTTAACAAATGAAATGCTTGAAGACGTGCCTTTAGCTATAAGGCAAAACATGATATACTAGCAAGACGGATGTTCTGCAAATGTGATTCGGAATAATTTTAACACTTCGGTAGTTAAGTTACACCTCAGAAAAAGAATGAGACTGCGTACGCAATAGGGGAAGTCCCTTCGAGCAAGAACTTTAATTAGGCTAAATTACAAAATGTCTTAATTGTTACTTATTATTAATTGTTATTATTACTAAACTTTTACTGGTTCTAAATTTAATTTTAAATTTATATTTTTTGTTTTATTTACATTGGGCATTGTTTTTAATTAAATTTTTTGAAATTTTAAAGAACGACCTTAAGTTTAGTTTGTATACAAATTTCCGCTTGCTTCCTTTGTGATCGGTTTTTCTCAGTTTTTTTAAAATAAGTTCATAGTTGTTATGCCTTGATGGAAAGCTAAGAAAACGGTTATGTTTTTAAAATAATCTGCAAGCCAAGTTTGATATGAGTTTTTTTTGTTTTTAAGGCATTTTAGTGGACAAAAATCTCAAAAAATATTGAAGTAATATCGTTAATCGTCTCGCATTTTTAAAGTTGGACAGATAATTGTAGTTTTAATGTTGATTTATAACCATTGTTTATTCGTTTTTATAAATCAGAAGAAAAAAATAGATTATAATTGATACTTTTTTTAAAATAAATTTTTGATGTTGCATTTCTGACTTATTTTGAAAAAAGCTGAAAAGTTTAATAACTCGAAAATGGTTCACTTTTGCATAATGCATATGGGGGTTAAAATTATCACAAATAGTCACCCCTATCACCTCCTAACGGGAATACGTCGAATTACCAATAACCCTGTATATATATATATATATATAGTATTTTTCTTGCTCAATTCCTATGTATTGTATACTTTTTAAATTTTCTTTTAAATTAGCTTTTACATTTTGTTACTTTAAAGCTTACTCTCTCTGTTTTGATTTTGCATGTTGTCTACACCTGTAACTGTGATGGCACTTAGAAGGAGTTATGTCTAAGTTAATAATTAAGTGTATCAGTGTACATTATGTTGGTGTTCAATAAATAAATAAATAAATAAATGGCTTTAAGACAAGCCAGCAACACCATCCATCCGCCGTACAGAGTATTACAGAACTTGGTTTTATAAAACTTGTACGTGGCTGATAAGAGTATCGTTCGAAGCAGGTCACAGATGCGTTGCTGCTCTTGTGGACGGAAATGGTCGAGCCTTGGAAAATGTCACTGGTATACTTCCTTACTCGATTTCCACTTTGTTTTTATAATTTTCTAACAAAACAGATGTCCCTCCCCCTTTCTCGTTAATTATCAAACTCCACATTTTAGTTATATGCAGGCGCTTTGTCAATTATATTAATGTAATGCCGGAACATTGTGGGGTGTCTAATCTTCATAAGGGAGGGTAAGTTAATTAAATCGTGCCTGCGACCATGTTCAGCACATAGAGGTTGGTGCCAATTAAAATGTAATATTAAACGAATATGAACGACTGGGAGGAGACCCGTGCCCAACAGTAACAAAGAAAGGGTTGTGATGATGATGATGATGACCTACCAGATGATTTGAGAATCTTATTTTGTAACATAAACAAACCAGTGAACTCATTTATCAAGTGAATTAAATATGCATACTAGTGGATGCCGCATATTCGCTCGCGTGGAATTAGACATAACAATAGATTCGTTTACGGCAGACGTCGTTAATGGGTCATATACTACGCGAGCGAAGCTGTGGGCGTCCACTAGTAATATTATATAGCCTATGTCACTCAGTGAAGATACAGCTTTTTAATTGTGAAACAATTTTTGAAATCGGTCCAGTAGTTTTTGTGTGAAAACATTATACATCTTTCCTCTTTTTAATATTAGTATAGAAGTATAGATTACTGAGGCTGTACAATATTGTTTCCAGCTATTGTTACGGATGATGTCGCCTCCTGACATCGAGACTGGCATTGCATTGCATTGAAGGAGATCCAGTGCGTGCATACTCAAGGCTGGCCTGGTAATGTTAACCTATTTTATTTTTACATGTAAAATCATTATGTTTACAAGTAAATAGGTTATTGAAACAGCGTGGTGAAGTATCCCGTATCTGTCTGGGGGAGAGACTCGTGCCTACGTTAGTATCCTTTAGTAGTTTGTGCTCGTGCCCAACAGTCGGGCTTCTACGAGTTGTAGCTAGGGTTGCCAACCGTACTAAAATAAATATACAGGGTGGAAAGATCGAATGCCACATGGATGGCAACTACCATAAATATTGTAAATAGCACATTCTGTTTAAAGGAGACATTCCTTTATTTTCAAAAACAATAAATTCTGCATTTATGGATTTATGAAAAATCACCTGCCTCAGTCGGGACTCGAACCGGTCAAATGTGACAAAAAATAAAGTGACGTATTTTATGATGCAGATTGAAAGGGTTACTGATAGGGTTTAGTTTTCTCTAAATAACAAATACAATCAAAATAAACGGAAGGCCATTAAAATTGGAAACCAACAATTAAAACACACAAAAGAAAACAATATTCATATAATAAACTTACTTAAACCTTGCTAACTGTTCAAAATTAGCTCCGTTTTCTCGTATGCATTAATTAAATCTTTTGAGGAATTGACTTCTCGTAGCTCGTGGCAGTGAATTGTGATGAATATTAGTAATAGCTGCATGGACGATTTTTAAATTGCCTACACTTTCGTAAGTTCCTTTATAAATAACATCCTTCACATATCCCCACAAAAAGTAGCCCAATGGTGTTAGATCCGGAGATCTGGCCGGCCATTTAATATTCCCGTTTGTACCGATCCATGTCTGGAAATGGTTATTTAAATATGTAGTCGATAACCTGCTGCTATGTGCTGGTGTACCGTCTTGTTGGAAAATTATAGTGACTTATATGAAATTATAGTCTTCTTCGGGGAGAGAATTTAACGCATTTCGCAATAGGTCCCAGGATTTAGAGGTATTTTACTGTATTCAGTTGTCTTTCACAATTAAATATGTGAACCATAACAACCCTGTTCTTCACTACCCGCACCAAACGTTAAAAGAGAATCTCACCTGATTATTTTATTTAGTTTCACGTGTACGCATCGGGTTTTCACGTGACGGGTGAAAAGAAAATTAAAAGGTACTTGTTAGTTTTCATGGCCTTCCGTTATTTTGATTGTATTTGTTATTTAGGGAAAACTAAACCCTATCAGTAACCCTTTCAATCTGCATCATAAAATACGTCACTTTATTTTTTGTCACATTTGACCGGTTCGAGTCCCGACTGAGGCAGGTGATTTTTCATAAATCCATAAATGCAGAATTTATTGTTTTTGAAAATAAAGGAATGTCTCCTTTAAACAGAATGTGCTATTTACAATATTTATGGTAGTTGCCATCCATGTGGCATTCGATCTTTCCACCCTGTATATATATTTTGGGTCTGCATTCTATAGAGTGTTGAATATATTACGCAAAAATACTATATATGTATATTCATTTCTAATTCGAATAACTGCTCCAATTCTATTTGTGAACGTTCGTTTACATTTCGAATTCAAGAAGTGCAAAAAAATATAGTATGTTTAATAATAAATAATTACCAAAAATATATTTGACAATTTTTTGGCATTTCCTTAAAATATTAGGTAAATATTTTTAGATTGCTTAGACTATATTTAGTCGAAAAATGTTGGCAACCCTAGTTGTAGTTAAAAAACATCCATAAAACGTGGGATGCAACGCAATAGTGTGATTATAGATGGGACTGCCTCTGACAAATTATGCTATCGTTGTGGAGACACATGAAAGATTTGGTAAACGTAATTATGTTTTGTGTGGCAGTGGTTTTTTATTATATGGGTTTCAAGGACTATAATTACCTTCCAACATTAAAATGCTTTATTGTTGCAAAAAACCATGAAATGTTGTATTATGACGAAACCGTTGGCGTAATCGGCAGTGGCCCTTCCTGTTACGCCAGGGGTCGTGGGTTCGAATCCCACGGACAAATATTCGTGTGACCAACACTTGTGTTTGTTCTGTGTCTGGGTGCTAATATTATCTATTAAAGTATGTATGTGTTTAAAAATATTAATACATATACTACAGGCTGTAAAATGTAGATATTTTTAAATTTTTGCATTGACATCGGTTATTGGATTTGAAGTGGGCGAATCACGCTCAAAGATTCCGTTACAAACATACATACAAAGATACATACATACATACATAAATGAAAAAAGGAGGATGATGCTTATGTATAGAAATGATTTCATAAGGACGTTTACCAGACCTAAAGTCTAATTAATATACGTAGGTATTTAGTATCTTCGTAGATCAAATAACTTACTCGAACGTACCACAGAGTAGGTACATACAATAGGACTAAATCTTCTCCCCGGATCTATTTGACAGTAACTTATAGTGATTTATGAACATTAACCCATGATTAATGTGAGCCCACTGCCAATAAGCTAAATGGAAAAATCGAGTCGCTTTAGCAAAGGGGCTTTTCTACTTGTTCGACCATTCGACCCCACAGGGGTAGGGGATAGAAATAAATGCATTGCATTCGTACGTAATTGTACGAATTGGTTCCATATAGAGTTCGCCCGGGGCAGTACCACCGCCCGCCACGGTATCTAGTACCATTTCTGCCGTGTAATAATTGTTTTTAAAGCAATTATGGTCCGGTTGGACAGGTGTCTACACTTCTATAGAGACGACCATCTTAGTCCTCAAGGGTAGCAACACATTTGTGACTGACTTAGAACGAGACTCCTGCTAACAAGTACTAACTGGACTATTACTGACACCAACTAACAGGACTAACTATCACTTACAGTCCCCAGTCCTCTTACCTACTAACGAACTAACCAACTAATGTTCTAATTAACTCTCTCAACTAATTGGACTATCCATCCCAGTCCCTATTTGAGTCTTGTTCAAAGTCAGTCACAGTTGTCATGGGCGGCAGCGGATGGGTGGTGCTGCAAGCTCGTATGCTATCTTGTATCCATAAAAATAAAAAAACTTTTTGTTGATGATCTGAAGGCGAAGGGTTTTTTGTCACTATGGATTGACCTGATAAACAGCTGACAGTGCAGCGGTAACCCAGCGGCTATCGAACTCGCCTCTCACTCGAGCGGGTTCAAACCCGTGGCACGTACCGTTTAAGATATTACATTTCACTTGCTGTAACGGTGAAGCAGTGTATGAAAGAATGAGATGATCAGCTGACGGTACACCTGAAGTAAAACCGCCTGCACACCTCTGTGCAGGAATATTTTCAATTACCTTAAACATTAGATCTGGACAATAATTAGAAAAGTATACAAAAACCGTATGCTTTAAAGGTGGTTTAAAAGGGCTATATATATATCTCGAATCGTCCATCATATGAACACGGGAAAGACGACGCTGTTTGTGCATAAACAGAATAGTAAAAAAAGTATTACATAATATAATATATACGATAATGTGCGTAGGTACGTGCGAATATTAAGGTTCGAAGGTGAAATGTGTAAATAAAAGCATTATTATACACTCAAAACAGGACGCACGTAAACGCGTATCGTCGATGTCTTTCAATACAATCTTCCGTGATGCGTTCGAAGACGGATTAACCTTGGAGCCAGGTGAAGGTTTTCTTGGTGTAAATGCATAATACAACGACGTAACTCTCTCGAGGTATACAATGTATTTGTAGGTATAGTTTCCACTTTCGAGGTTTCGCGGTTTTCCCCGCACGTTTGTTTAATTTTTTCCCCTTTGACGCAAACTCTACTTACCGATCGTCAAGTGTAGTTTCAAAATCGCCGTCGAACACCTGTAAAAAGATTATAATTATTAGACAGGGTTTAATTAATTATTGTTAGATGGCACGATAGCACAGCCCTACAAAAGTTAAAAAACGTATATTAGCTGCAACCCATAGACGTCCCACTGCTGGGCACGGACTAAGATACAGGCAAAGCTGCTGGAGGTCTTGCTAGAGTATACTCTCCACCTCGCTGCTCCACTGCGGATTGGAAAGGAGTTGGTGGCCAACCCAGTGTCGAATGTGCTCAAGCCACCAGAAGGTCTTCGACAAGACTTAACGTTTGTTTTCACCATTGAAACTACCGGAACCGACGGCTTAACGTGACCTCAGAAGCACGGTAGCGGCCGTGTTGGTCCCAGTTGTTTTCTTTTATTTGTAAATAAAAACATTGTAAATAAAAACAATCGCTAAGATGAAAACCTTCAAACCACATTAATTTTCGGCAAATAATTAATTTTGTTACCTGCCACGTGATTGACAAAAACAGGCCAGGGAGCTTACAAACACTGATGAAGTCAATAATGAACAATGAATACGAATTTAAATAATGTATTGAAATAAATAACATTTACTGTACGTGTTAAGACAAGGACTTTTGAATTCGGTTGCAGCCGACCGACGTCACAGATAATGTAGCGTTGGCGTTGGCGCCAACCGCCATTCTATTCCACCACAGATAAAAAAGTTGATGAAGAAGAAAAAATAAAATTCATTTAAATACAGTAAGTATGTACAATAGTATAGTTAATATACCTAAACATTATGCACCAATAAAATTAGATTTATGTGATTCCTCTATACCTATACTTTTCCTATTTTGACAACAACCAGGCGTAGGTAAACCGATAAGTCTCGTTATTGGTGAAGCAAGTCAACAAAAATACAATAGGCGGGTCATCATCATCTCAAACCTTTCTTTGTCCCACTGTTGGGCTCGAGTCTCCTCTCAGAATGGGAGGGATTAGGCCTTAGTCCACCACGCAGGTACTAGGTAATTATTGTCATTAGTTAGATTAGATTAAGCCCGGAATAGTTAGTTCGCTGACTTTTTACCTACTTTGGGAATTTGGAAACTAAACATAATGAGGTTAAAATAATTTCAATTTGCGTGCAATGCTAGACTTAAATACAGTTCTAGTGAAAATTGCATACAATTTGACCGAACAAGGTGTCAAAACTTATAAGGATTAGGTAATTGCAGTGTTGGAATACAATTTACATATTCAGTAATAACATGCTTAGTGTTTTTAGCAGCTCCTTGCCGTAATCAATGAATTGCACACACAGAATAACTTGTTATCATCACGTGCTCAATACCATATACTACACTACACTTAGAGGTATCATAGACTATTAAGAAGAGTTTTACGACTCTGTGGGCATGGATGGGTACCAGACTTTTAAAGCCATTTATATTCCATCTACTAATGGCATTATAGGATTGAAAACTGCAACCGAAATAAAATACATCTACGTTAAAAGATTTTTAAATCAGCAAATTCAGAATCAGCAATATACTGACCTACTTTCGAATCGAAAATATTTCAATATACTTACTGAAATCCGGATTAACTTTCGCAACTCTGTCAGCTTGTACACCGCAGAAGATGCAGCTATTTAATCTAGAAAATTCGTATTCGAAGATATTTTGTGGCGGGATGACGGAATTGTCCGCACAAAATGGCGGAGGTCATTACATTACATTTTCTTTTATCGTCAAAGACTATTTTAAAAACTGTCTTTTTGTTTTGGGTCGAGCAAAATTGTTGTTTTGTTTATCAAAATTTAATTGGTGACCATTCCTTTTACATCTATACTAATATTATAAAGAGAAAACATTTGTTTGTAATGTTTTCACACAAAAACTACTGGACCGATTTGAAAAATTCTTTCACCATTAAAAAGCTGCATCTTTACCTCCGAAATCCTAGTTCCGAGTAGGTACTCCTGGAAAGTGGTGACAGCCCAGTGGATAAGCGGTGACAGTGGCTATCGAACTCGCCTCTCACTCGAGCGGTCCGGGTTCAAACTACTTCAAACCCCAGTGGCACGCACCAATGACTTTTCTAAGTTATGTGCGATTTAAGAAATTAAATGTCACTTGCTATAACGGTGAAGGACACATCGTGAGGAAACCTGCATGCCTGAGAGTTCATCATTACGTTCTCGAAGGTATAAGTCTGCCAATCCGCACTTGGCCAGCGTGGTGGACTAAGGCCTAATCCCTTCCATTCTGAGAGGAGACCCGAGCCCAACAGTGGGACAAAGAAAGGGTTGTGATGATGATGATGATGACCCCTGGAAATGTCAAGTTAAAAAAACTGAATAACACTCTAAAGTAGAGCTTATTATATTAAAATATCGCTTGCGGTGCAGACAAGAAGGTAGGTATATCTGATAAGCCGCTCGTCCGCTCGCCAGTTCATTACCTAAAAGCCGTATTCTAGAAAGGTTTTATGAAACAAAGCTGCATTGATACCGTCTTCCGGTGATCGTGTCGGCGCCATTGTTGCCGCAGCCTTGCCTTTCACTCGCTCGCTTGGCAAATTGTATCGAAAATACGATAGGCTCTTATAATTATTTCGGTTTGGTTAGGTTAGGTTGAGTCGCGGAACGGTTCCAATTTCGACTCCAAGACGGTCAGTTCACGGACATGGGGACTGAAAGTCCCACGGATCGGGCTCACATCTGGGCGAATGGCTGACTAGGGGGTTTTAGTGAGTAAAAATCTCACATACCGCAGCATCTACCATCTGAGACCGAGTATCTTTTGAAGGTCTCCTCCCCCGATAAAAAAAAGAAAAGGTTAGGTTAGTCATCAAGTGTTCAAATGGCATATTCGTAGACATTAACACTAAAGAGCACAAAAGGTGGTCTAATTAAATTAGATTAGGCTCTTTTAGAACGCTAAATTTTTACATATGTGAGTTGACTTAAAGTGCCCAGCCAACCAGTGCGTGGTGGTGACGTAATCATTATCCTAATCATCCAAATTCCTTTGGTTAAACTTGGTAAGGTGGCAACGCGTCAGTGACCAGGTTTAAACAGGATGATCGACAGAAAGGCAAAATCTTTTGCGCGATTTGACACATGTCAACTTGAACTCCAATCCAGCTGTACCTATACCTATTTTATTTTACAATCTATTCTCTAAATAATCTGCTAGCAGCATAGGTTTCATACTTGTTTGCTATTCCTTACGCACAAAAACAAATGTTGATAGACCAAATACCTGCCCAGGTGTCAGAGAGGCAATCAATTTAATTAAGTAGGTAAATTTATACATTCTATGCTAACTAAATTTGCATAAAAATGCATGTACTGTAAATTATTGCAATCTAAAACTACTAACGCTAGCCAATTAAATTATATTGAGAAACAGTACAAATAAATTTTCAGATCATATTACATCCGAAAACGCAACATCTACATTTTTATGCAAAGAATAGCAAAGGACATGTAATAGATTGGACCTAAGTATGTTTCACAACTTGTTTTGAAGTCCGACAAATCGGTAATTACGAGAACATCTCGGTTGAATAAAAAATACGGATCTTATCTTAGGTAAAAAAGTAGCACAAAGTATTTAAAACATTAATCACAACAGGAAAATATTATAAGTTTTTATTTTGCTTTATCTAAGTTTCTTGAGATGAGTGTCTCGGCCTTGATTAAAGATCTAGACTAGATTCGACTTTGAAACTCATTTCATTGAATATTAAACAACAACATCACGCCTCGATTTCTACGATGGGGTAGACAGAGATGACTACACATAGTCACCCATTCTTCACCACTTGTTTAGGTTAGGTTAGGTGGTGGAGTCTATTGCCATAAACTAACTACTAACCAAACGTACTCCGAGAGGCGACTCGCGACAGTTGGACTTAAACAATCCTTATGTGGTGGTAGTAAAGGTGAGAAGTTTCTATAAGAGTTGAGTAATCCTCGTTAGTCACTTTAACTATATATGGGTCCCAATCTAACTCACGTCTGCGGGGAAAGGTAGTTCCAGAAGAATCTTTGAATTAAAACTACGATAATTAACTTGAAATATGTATGATAAGTTTAACAAGAAAACTGCCAATTATTGCAATAATTAAAAAGCGTTTATTTCATTAGAAGCGTTCGCTTGATTGCATGAACACAATGCAAATTAGTTTCAATGAGTAAAACGGTCATTCTCAGACAAAAGGGAAAAATCCACTTCCCAATTAGTCCGTAGTGTCAGGCATTGGGAAAAGGACCTATTTTTCAACCTTTGTGTTTTTCCTTTTGTATATATAATTATCATTGTTTTCCGCAGCCCCTAACCGCAGTCCTGTTGAAAAATTATGAAGCATTTGTAGAAACAAGCTCAGCTTTGTCAGTTCCTGACAATGTAATAAAGAACCCCTCGACTTAGTTATTTATTGTATTAGCAAGTAGCTTTTCCTTGGAAATAAATTTTTCGCTACAAACGGTTAACAACAAAAGTTAAAATTATATTTATTTGACACTGATTTCATAACTACTTTGTAGCCTCTGTAAATAGTCATAGTACAACTAAGAATATGTTTATAGAGAGAGATTTTATGTGTATAGAGAGACCGTCATAATGATTGTATTTGATCGACAGAGTTAAGCAACGACAGGCGCGGTCGGTTTGTCGGAGAGACCTGTGCCCAATAGTGGGACGTCTATGGGTTGTGGCTGAAGATTAAGTAGGTACGTGATAATTATTATCTCAATCAGATCGAAGCTGATAAAATCTTATGATGTCATTACATCATTCATAACATTTTACGAATGTAATAATCACGGAACATATGATTTAGATCTTCGAGTGGCATAACAGTGAGCACTTAGTAAAATGGACGGTCATTTGGTCGCCTAGGATTTCGAAATGGTGGCGCAGAGTACAAAGTTGAGTCACAAAACTGAAGCAACTCGGTACTGGAGTAGTTGGGGCTCTTGTGACAGACAAGTTTCATTGTAGCTTTGACAGGTTCTCGTAATCGCTTGGTAATCATCAAGCAAAGAAAATTTCATTGTTATTAATCATCTGTCTGACCATTTTGACCATACTGTACTAAGCATGGTCACTGACTCACATCACCATTGAAAAGATTAAGTCAGACCCTCAGACGCGAAGAATTCTCAAAATTTATACCCCCATATATTTTTAAATACACAGATAATAATGGAAGATTTCTCGTATGTTGATCACTATGCCTGAAAGTGTCTAATTGATATGAGTTCTGAGCTTGTTTACCTGCAACCCATACGTCCCACTGCTGGGCACGGGTCTCCCACAGGTAAAGCTGCTTACTCCACCACGCTTCTTCAATCTCTATCCAGTGTCAAATGTTCTCAAGCCAACCGAAAGTCTTCGACAAGGCTGAACGATTGTTTTCACCATGGAAAACAACCGGGACCGACGGCTTAACATGCCTTCGAGGCACGGTAGCGTCCATGAAATTTTGCCACTAGCGGTCACCCATTCACAAACCGACCGCGCCCGTCGTTGCTTAACTCTTTCGACCACATTGAATCTACGCGAGCCATTGGGCTATGGACTATGGACGCTACACTGACCTTGTTTGTAATTAAAGATCTATCAAGAAATCTTCGAAATAGAATCGATCGATCGATCTTCGAAATGTTGCTTAATAGAATAAAAAGCCTAGGATATTTAGGCCAATATCCTTATATTTACCTAAATATCCTACCTTGTTGCCTTCAATAAGGTTCTATAAAATGTTTGTTCTCAAACGAGTAATTCCTCTAACGCCACAATTAGCAGTCCATCGCTTACCATCACTCACGAACCGAGTCGTACAACAGCGTACACATTGTTCGTGATCACGCCGCGCTGCCAGTCTTCCCGCCACTTTTACGATCCTACCATCTGACAACAATTAATTATCTGTATTATTTAGTACCAGGGTTCCTCTTTAGGGTTCTCTCGGTTCCTACCCAATGCATGACTAAGCAAGGGAATTCTAAGTGGACAGACACATTGCACTCAAGAAAAAACGGGAAATCTTATTTTGATGAGACAAAATGGACGCATGTTTGTCGGTAATAGCGTAAAGTAGATTGATAGGTCTCATACTTATGACCAAATCTTTTGAGTGTGACACCAATGAAACTTTATCCTATTCTCATCGCAAATATTAAAAATATACAATCATTCTGTGTGTGGAAACTTAAAATCGTAAGGTTATTTAGAAGTTACATTGTAGGACGATAAAATAAAATAAAAATTATGAAAAAATACAGTTAAAGACTAATAAAATTTGTTTTTTTTTAAAAAAAAAGCTTTTGATAACTTTTCTTTTATTTTCGTGCATTGTCATCGGGACCTATGTGTGCAACATTTCAGCTCGATAGCTTCAGTGGAAGTGGGTGAAATATTGAATGCAAGATTCCAGGACATAAATAAGTACAAGTGAAGTTCAATAAAAGCTTTTAATAAAAAAAAAAAGCGGAAAATGAAATAAGCGAGAAAAACTATGATTATGACTTCAGCCACGTTACATTTAAAGTTACAGGCGTAGTTATAAATGATTGCTAACACTGGTACTGCTTATCACTGGATATGCTAATCCTTCGCAATGTGTGCCACCGCCCAAGCGGCTGTCTCAGGTAACGGGACGGCGATGGTCGACTCCCATAAGAGGGTTAAGCCTATACCTAGCCTGGTATAACACATACGCTAAGCAGTGATAGCCTAGTTTTAGATACACGACCGCTCGAGACCAGGTTCAAATCTGACCACATCAGATTATCTGTGCATTTTCAGAATTTAAATGTCACTTGTTTGTCAAGGATATGGAAGCTGATAACATTAGTAAAACTGCCAGTTGACCTACCCTTGCCAGTTGTAGAGTAAGGACTAGAGGTACGGAATTCTGTGTTTGCCCGTAGTACTAGCAGCGAAATAAATCCAAGATATGGCGTGTGAAGTATACCATTAAGAAGTTGACCAGCGTGGCGCTATACATCTGGTCCATCCATCCATCCAACAGTCTTTTTGGGTCCACTGCTAGACATAGGCCTCCCTCAATCGTTTCCACCGCCGTCGTTCGCCGTCGTGCGAATCCGGTAAAAATACCGAGCATAGCTCTCTCCATAGCTCGTTGAACGACTATGAGCTTGCGGATCAGACCATCATTTCAGTAACGTACCATACATCTGGTACGTTACTGCAATACTGGCTATGGATTAGAAGACACAAACAGGATATATGTACGGGCCACGTACATTGCTGTAGCGAAAACTAGTGTCAGCAGTTTACGCTACAGCGGTGAAACGAGTCAGTGCGCATAATTGCCCCGACCAAACAGGTCCCGCGTACTCGCGGTCTATCAATAACTATCAATATAATTCTAATAACCGTGCACCGAGTATCATTTAACGATTCCCTCCCAAACATCGTAAGGGTGTCGTCTCAGCCCCTACAATATATTAGTATTAACTTAACAATTAGATGACACCTTAATAACAGTTAATCTGTGCTGACGTAGCTAATTCTAATCTAATTACTTCAGAGAGGATAAGTTAATAGGCAATGTACGACTTGACTCCACAAAGCTTTGAGCATAGAGCTTTAAGCTAAAGCCGATGTTCCGATCAAGGAAAACCAGTGACCAAAGCTAACAGCGTGTACGGACAATCGAGTTTCCTATAAATGCTATGACTCACCGGAGCCACTTTACGACTAAATTGCTTAGAATATTTACTAGTTGGTGCTGGACTAAGCGTGGCCCATTTGGTAAGACTACAGTATAGAGGGAGACAGACTGCAGTCAGAACGCTGTAATTTACGCAGAGATGTGACATTTCTAAAATGTTAATTTTTACTTAGTTCCGTGTTAGTAAAATACCTCAATCAAATACTACGAGTACATTCGACCTGGTAGTATACTGAACGAGTGTTTGATAGATTCTATATACGCTCACTTTAATTCGTTTCATATTTAACTCCGTCAAATTAGAAAATCGCAAAACTTAAACTTAAACTTTGTTTGTAATGTTTTCACACAAAAACTAGTGAACCGATTTCAAAAATTCTTTCACCATTACAAAGCTGCATCTTCACTAAGTGACATTGGCTATATAATATTGCTAGGTGTAAACGAAACTATTGGTATGTCTACGCGAACGAAAGTGCGGGTAATAAAATCTGCAGGAATAGCTGACATATTAATATGAAAACCCAGAGATGCACACATCCTTTCACAAGTAAACAACGCTGCTTTTCTGGTGCGTTGTTTTCAATATTTAATAATTACGCGACGTAAACTGCCGCCATAAACCGTCGCTATGATGGCCGCGAGCCGTGTGCTCATGCAACATTCATTTTATAATACATTTTAATAACTAGAACATCATAAACCTGCCGACATTGTTTGCTCTCGACTTCTAAGGCCTTTTACGGGTTGATAAATATAGAAAAGCAGTGTTTATTTAACTTATACAACATAGAAGGAGGTAAGGTCCCTTATACACGAGCGACACAATCCAAGGTACAGAGGCCACGCCATGCCGTGCGACTGCATAGGTAATCTTGTAATCTATCCGTGTCCTCTTCTATGCTATCTATGACGAACCTATGCTGTGACGTCTCCGTGGCGCGGTAGTGATTGACCCTTACGCCGAAGCGTGGGCGCCGATGTCGAATCCCGGCCGGGGACATAATTATATATTTCGTGGATAAATATTTGTTTAGACTTTTATTAGTAGTAGGCGACTCATCGCGGGGGTGTAAGTGTGTGTGTACCTTTTTTTTTAATTCTTATTTTCTGTCTTTTTCAGATTCAATGTGTTGTCAATGTTATTCTTTCTATATGATTTATACTCGACGTGCATTAAATTGATAAATCGAGTTTGATTCTTTTACATTCGCCCATAAACCTTCAATTGGCATCTCAACTGCAGACTACGGCATAACAACTGCATACCAGAAGGCGACAAGGCAACGCGGCATACAGTTGAGATGCTGCACGAAATGTAGTTGACAATGTGGCCCTTTTCAGACTTTCAGTAGGTAAATTGTACTCTGTGGTATAAGAGCTCAAATACTGACATCGCTCTGTGCAGAACATTAAGTAAACACGGAATGTTTTTATAACATAGACAAACGAACAGCAATTTTAACGTAAAAGTAAACGAAGGTTTTTCAAGATCCTTTTGAAAACATCAAGCAAGAAAAATTTCACTTATATAAGACTTCCGTGAGTGCTCGTTAGTGAGGAAACCACAAACTTTTGCTAATGAACCATTTCTCCAAGCTAATAATGTTCGGAAACAATTTTTCAGAAGATTGCCTGAACCACAATTAAATTGCAAAACTATATATTATGATGTTAACGACTAAGAAAAGTTGGTTCGGTATACGTAACGCACATACGTAATATATTTATATTAATACGAAATTTTTACTGCGGGAGGTCTAGAGCATACTCCACCACGCTGCTCCAATGCGGATTGGTGGAGCCAATGTAGTCTCCTAATCAATATAAATTTTTGATTACGATTTGTCCGCATTCCGACATTTATTTAAAATTGCACTTAAAAGCATAACCTAACGTAACTCTGTCCAAGAGAAAAATATATTCTGCAACGATTTTAAAAGTAGATACGTAATCTTACTCGAGATCATTCAGAGCATTATGAAAGCTTAGTGAGTGCTTAAAATACGTGGGCGAACTGGGTTTTATAAAAGTTCAATAAAAATAAGTCAGATATGCACACCCAATATGTGTACGTATGTCCTGCTACACTCTCTAAATGCTATTGCAGAAAGCCTTAACAAAATAAAATGAATTGGAGTGGTAGAGCACGGTAGAGTCATCATCTAGTCTCTGTCTGTCATCATCTAGTGTTTCAGTATTGAATCAAAAGCACGCAAAGCCGCGGTCAGACACAAGACTAGGATGGTTCGTTAATATTAATGTGGTACTTAGGCGGATGTTACGGGATAAAATGGGAAGAAATCCTATTCGTTTATGTCAACCTAACCGCGCCAAAAAACCGACATGCAATTTGTTTGTGCCACAACAACAGTGTTCCAGGAATTCTTTTAATAAAATAATATGCTATGGAAGTTTCTCTTTTATGAAAATATTACACCAAAATTTCCTTTGCAGAGCTCTCTCTGCATACAATGTATTTTTCATTCGTACAATGATACGAGTATCCTTTAATATTTAGCATGAATAATAAAATTATTGTTTTCATTTTACAGTTGTTCAAACATAATATAGCGCCTTTATTCCTCCGTAGGGCTAGGTAGAGGTTTACTCTACATCAGGTCCCGTGCAATAGGCAAGCCTATTAGCAAGCATATGACTTGATATTTGTATACGAAACATTTTTGATATGAAGTATTTAGTTCAAACGAACTGCATACAAAAAAATAATGAAACGTTAATACTGCAATATCAATTGCAATATCGTTGCACAGGGCATTGAGCTCTGTAGGTAACTTTGCTCACAGGTGTGCAATAAGTATTACACATCTTCTTATCGGAGGTTCATTTAAAGCAGCCTTTCCCAAAGAGGGCGAATACGCCCCCTTGTGGGCGCTGCAGGCCTAAAGGGTAAGAGACCTAGAAAAAAAATGGGAGCGTCCTACTCCGCTCAGGTTTCAAGTTAACTCTTGCGAGTTATAGTAAAAGTCTCGTTTAGAATTAATGTTTAATCTCCGATAATATATCTCACAATAATTAATTTAATTTGAAGTTATAGTGGATTTTGTAGGTGAAAAAATTGGGGCGCTAAAAAATAATTTATTCTCAAAGTGGGCAGTAGACAAAATAAGTTTGGGAACCCCTGATTTAAAGGGTCGACAGCGCTCTCGTCGTTGCTAACTCTTTCGATCACATTGAATCGATGCGAGCCTGGGCTATGGACGCTGCATACATGTTCTACAGCTGCGTCTACCCAAGTGACGTCACAAGAAAAGTGATTAGAAAACGAAACTGGATCCATAAAATTGTCTTAAGGCACAAAGCAACCCGATAGCACGGTATCTATAGGCTGGAAACCTGACCGCAGCGCGGACACCGAGCTGGGTTGCTCTCGTATCGTACCAGATTTTCCTTTTAGTGTTGGCAACATTCGTCGTCCGTGCATCAGTGCGCACGGGGAAACGAAACGCGCTCCCGAGTGCTTGTGTGGACATACAGACCTTTACTTGTAGAGATAACTAGCGTTAACTTCATCATTGCGTATTTATTGCATTGCAATATCTTTTCAACACGTAATCTATGCATATAAATAAAACTGTAGCGATTGTAGCGTCTGTACGTTGAATATATCTTGAAAAATACTATCAGGGGATTATAGGTAATCGAGACATATTCCGAAAATATTTTTTTTCAAATTTATTGTCTGTCTGTCTATCTATCTATCTATCTTTCTGTATGTCTGTCTGTCTGTCTGTCTGTCTGTCTGTCTGACTAACTGTCTGTCTATCTGTCTGTCTGTCGGTCTATCTGTCTGTCCCTATGTGCGCGATAGAATCAAAAATTACCAAGCCAATTTTAATGAAACTTGGTACAAACATGCACTACATTCCTGAGACGGATCAAATATACAGTTCATCCCGAAAAAGAGGATCAGCTGGATGGAAGGATGAAAGTTCATTAGAGAAGAGTGCAAAAATCCTAGCCCTCTCGACTGTATGGAAAGAATGAAGACATATTAGAATGAATACATACTTGACGGGCCCGTTAGCGCAATCGGTAGTGACCCTGTCTTTTGCTCCAGGGGTCGTGGGTTCGAATCCGACTCAGGACAAATATTCGTGTGACGAACACTTGTATTTGTTCTGTGTCTGGACGTTAATATTATCTATTTAAGTATGTACGTATATCAGTCTCTGACACCCATAACACAGGCTCGCGCCTACTTTGGGGTCAGATGGCCGTGTGTGAGAATGTCCAATATATTTAATGCCCAAGATATTTTATATTTCAACCTAGCATCACCTGTAATTTCTGACCCAAACTCACTGGAAGCGTAAATAACAAAATGAAAATGGGTCACCCTCATCGTGTGCCGGTTGGGAGGAAAAGTGCGCATTAATCCAGAGTTCCTGACACGGAAATTGGACATAAATCCTTCGGTTCCACCAAGGACACATGACTTTAATTTCAAGCCTCAATGGATCAATAATCATCAGTGTCAAATCGTAATCCATTTAATTAATTTCTTTTTTGAATTGACTTTTGCTGTATGGTCATAAAGACCTTTACGTCACCAAATAGCGTGGTAAGCTTTAAAGAGATCAACCAGTAATCCATTCAGTAGCTATTCGACGATACCCCACTTGATATAGTTTAGATTTTTTGTTATCACAAAGCTAAGGCGAATTGTATATATAATACTATTCGCCTTAGCCTTGTGATAACACGTAAATATAATGGAAATCACCGAACGCGTTTGGTCTCTAGAACGCCGTAGATGGAGGAACAAACACATTAAACATACTGTGACAAATTGACAATACCGTTCTTACGTCGCGCAGCCGGGTAAAAAGGTTAGTATTTTCACTACAGCGTATAAAACAGCGAATAAAACGTGTAATATAAAATAAGTTATAATACCAAGTATAATTTTAAAAAAGGTATTTTATTCTCCTTATCCCCTTTTCTAGGGTTCCTCGCAGGTCTTCCAGAAATATGTTTTTTTCCAAACCAATTTTAATTATTTTACCAATACGTACTCTATCTAATGTTTTTACGGATCAATAATATTGATGTGAATAAGAAAGCTTTACCCGAAATAATAGGCTTTATTTCACAAAACTGACGACATTGTAAATAGACTGAATGACATAGACAATGACATAGGTTTATTCATAATTCGAATAATCTAGCATTCACCACAAATATCTCAACCAAATATGTAGCGTATCAACCTTCGTATCAACCAAATAATTTGACTTTATAATTTGACACAGTAGTTCCATACGCACATACTCGTAGATTATCTAGAAGCGATTACACACATCAAATCGTTTCCAGTTTAATCTGCGTCCGACGCGCGGCATGTGGGTAATCGGATGAGAAATGGGTCAAGTGTACGAGGGGTCCCGGCTTCCGTGTGTATTGTCAGCGGTCGCTGTTTATCGCTCGCTTAGACTTGTGTCGCACCATAAGCTGATGTCATCGCTCGCATCGATGGATGTTTATAAATTGTGAATGTTTTTTAAAAGCCTTTATTTAACATCACTCGTATGTATGTCCTGGAATCTTGCAATCAATATTTCACCCACTTCCACTGAAGCTATCGAGCTGAAATTTGGCACACATATTAGGTTCCGATGACTCTATCTAATCTAATCTCTAATTTCTATGTAAGAAACATACTGACATGTGATTGTTGGCCATAAGCTCGCTATCTCTAGGAGCTATTCGAATCAACATCAATTCCGGTCATTAATTATTACCAGCGTATGAAGATAGTTCCTAAAAAATCCGCAACATGGCCGCAGCTCTCGGCGAGGCTACAAAGCTATCATTATCGCTGACGGTGCGACAAGCGCGCCATTAAGCTAGGGTACTCCGCTGAGGTTATGTTACGCTCCATGGCAGGCGGGCCATAAAAATAGACCCACTCGCGATTACGGTGTAATGCTCGCGCCATTATGACTGTACAAACATTTAATCGCTTACAGAAGCTTAGAATTTCCGGACATTATATACACATAACATAATCATACGCCTGTATTTTCCTCGAAGGGGTAGACAGCCTATTTTGTTCCATATAAAGTTCGCCCGGGGCACAGCCACGGTACCTACGGTAAGTACCATTTCTACCGTGTAGTAATTGTTTTTAAACAATTGTGGTCCGGTTGGAAAGGTGTGGTTTCCGGTTACACTTCTTTAGAGGCGGCCATATTAATCCTCAAGGATAGCAACATATCTGTGACTGAATTGGAACGAGACTCTCACTAACAATTACTAACTGGACTATTACTAACACCAACTAACAGGACTAACTATCACTAACAGTCCCCAGTCCTCATACCCACTAACGAACTGACCAACTAATATTCTAATTAACTCTCTCAGCTAACTGGGCTAAACATTCCAGTTAGGAAAGTTTATATGTATCACAATTTGAAATTAGAAGTAAGATTTTTGGTTTTTTGTTTTATTATGTCAGTCTCGATTCATTGGTAAAACTAGCTGCACACGTTTGGAATATACGTATTTTTACAGTTTTTGAGCTTTAAACTCCACAAATGAAGCCAGTCTCACATTAATTATATCCTAACTAATGGTGACGCTCACGCAATAGCATACAAAACAACTTGTTGAAGTAGGTATTCAACATACTCGTACTGTATGTATGTATTAAACATTATAGAAAGTGAACGTATCCTTTTGCATAATACATATTTGCAGTACTATTGGTACTATCAAATAAGTTTTACATACTCAGTTAGTATTAAGCAATATGTTAATTGGTTTCGAGTTCACGGTTCCCAGATAACGAACGAGTTACTCGGATCATGCGAGAGTACAAAGTAATCTTGGCAGCGTTCTAATTGATAAAGATGTATGTTATCAATTCAATTTAAATTGTTGTCTTGTTTTGAAAAACAAACGAGTTTACACTCGTAGGTCATTGAACCTAGACGTTTTTTGTAGTTTTTGTACATATAATATGTTGCTCTGCTCAGGGTTCCGTACCCAAAGTGTAAAACGGGACCCTATTACTAAGGCTCCGCTGTCCGTCTGTCACCAGGCTGTATCTCATGAACCGTGATAATTAGACAGTTAAACACACAGATGATGTATTTCTGTTGCCGCTATAACAACAAATAGTTACTAAAAGAGAGAAGAATTGAATATTAAAGGGGGGCTCCCATACAACAGACATGATTTTTTTTCCGTTTTTATAAATAATGGTACGGAACCCTTATTGCGCGAGTCCGACTCGCATTTGGCCGGTATTTTATTCGGTAATTCAGCATTATGGATTACTATTTTTAAACCCATAATGTTGAAAATTATAATAAGTGCGATCCTAACAAGCATTTCATCTGGCTCTACTTTGCAATTAGGTCACTGTCCTGCTAAGTGCCGCCATTGAAGAATGTTCCCATTCCTTTGTTTGTCAGCCACAATTACTGCTCTGATTGCAGTTCCTACAGTTTTATATTCATTCCACAAGTGCTAACACTTTTAGTTGATTCTGTCGATGCAAAAAGAACGTTGGTTCTACTCGTACGTGTGGCGCGATGGTACAATTCAAAAAGAGAAGTGCGCGAAGCATTCTCGGATTCCCAGTCATCCCTAGGGTTACCATGTGACCGGATTAATACGGTTTTAGAAGAAGTAGTGAAAAATTAGTTTTTACCTAGGATAATTGCACGTTTCCCGTGAAATGGTCAAAACATTGTAATAATCGTTCGATTTTATTTCATAATTAACTATCGATTTTATTCCATAATGAAATCGATTAATATTTGATATCGGATTATGATTTTGAGGCTGAACTTCGGGTGAAGCTAGATTTTGATTAGTGATTATCATTAATTATCGGTTTATACATATAAAGGATTATACTTATTTTACTTAAAACTTTTAAAAATTTAAACTTTTAAACCACCTTGACGGTAGAGGTAATTCTGAACGGAAAACTATTTGACGCGGGCGGAGCCGCGGCTAAAGGTAGTAAATATATAAATGTAATCTACATTTTGGCACTTTCAACGTTCCGCTAAACTGACGGAAAGACCTGACTTTTACCCAGAAAACATATTTTTGAAACACTTGCAACCGGGTATCCGATTGAAGATAAATGTAATACTCGTATTTTGGCATTTTCAACGGTCCGTTAAACTGACTGAAAGACCTGACTTTCATCCAGAAAACATATTTTTGAAACACTTGCCTGGTTTCCCATAGAAGTTCCTGGTTACCCTAGCCATCCCTGAATCACAGGGCAAGCGTAGCCGCGTCATTACGCCGCTATCTGTATATCTATGCTGACCAGTGACTCACTCGCGTCTCGAGCGCGGCTCGTCACCTCTCGTCCAACCTTTCCTTACTGTCCGCTCGCCGGTGACTATAGATACATGAGCTCTATTTTTGAATCGCTCGCCGGGCGACGAGCTATCGACTGCAAATAATTGTCGTGCAATTTAATCTTTCGTTGCAATTACTCAAAAATACAGAAATGTCAGATAAGATAACCTTGCATTCTCTAAAACGCTATGCGGCTCGTGCCGCCCTACGCGCGAGTGAATACTACAGCGAGCTACAGTCATCCCTGTTTCTAGAGCAATTCTCTGGGGTCCACTGCCCCGTGGTGATGGGTGTTTAAGAACTGCCACTGTCGATCGCAAAATGACTCGCAATCTTACGGTTATGGAGTTAGGCCACCTCGCTGGCCAAATGGGGATTGGCAGACTTCACATGCCATTGAGAACATAATGGAGAACTCAGGGCATGTAGGTTTCCTCACGATGTTTCCTCTACCCATCCAGCAGTTGGCATTTAATTTAGAAAATCGTTGGCGCGTGCTGCTTGGATTTGAACCGCACGAATGAGATTCGAGTTCGATGGTCACTGGGCTGTCACCACATGTAAGAATTATTCATTATCTGTGCAATGTCTATGACCAGAAGGGTGAGACCACCCTTGGCACTTCTTGTGACGCCGATCGACTGTTCCGGTCAATATTCTGTTCTGTTCGTGTCCGTCTGTCAAGTTAAATAAACCAAGTGAAAAAGTTATGTTGTCTCACTAAAATCGACCTGCAAATATGGGTAATATTTAGGCTACCACAGAAAAGGACATCTTTAGTACCACTGTACACTGTCACGCGGCGAGGGCTCGACTGTAATTCATTATCATGCCTGTAATTGATGTTTGTACCTATCCTATACCTCTGATATGTTATTTGTAAATGCTTTGTATGTGAAGTTGTTGGCGTGTTTTATAAAATTAAATAAAATTAATATACGATAGAAACTATTCCATGATGTTCAGTCTATCGCCAGACGAGACTAACACAACTCGTTGCCTTCGAGCGTCTCAAAAATGTCGTTGATCGTGAAATGACACGTAATATTTCGCTCGACACAAGGCGGGAGATTCAAAAATAAAGCCCCTGAACTTAAAGGCACACGCACACGTTCACAACCGGCGAAACCGGTTAGACTGCACACCAAACCTCAACAATATAATAAACAGCTTAAATATATCGACAATTGCAATAGCCTCCAGACCATTGGTTCTTGTTTCCACAGCATTTCCTTATATGATAAGGTAAATTGGCGTTGACTACAAGTCTTGTTTATTTTGTGATCTTTAGATCTTTACGCAATCATTTAAATACAAGATTATTTAATAGTTTTATGAGAAAGGATTTGGGGAAATATCTCCGTTTTTAATATAGTATTAAACAACCCAGGAAAAATAAGTCATATTATAGTTATTCTTGTCTGCAATTCAGCATTAAATATCGTTAGTATTCAGACCATATACATGTACTGTGTTACTGCAATACAAATTAAGTTTAATCTATTTTGGTTTTCATCTCTGAATTGGTCAGTCTGTCTGTCTGTAACACTCACGGGACTCTATCTCATGTACGGAAATAGGCACCTGAAATTTTCGCAGAGTAAGTGTCACTGTAGCCGATATCACAACTAATAATAAAATAGTAAAACAGATCCACACGTATCCCACACGTATGAGCAAACGATCAGTACTAACGTAGGACTTACCCCTGGCGAATTAAATGTATATGCGAAAAATATGGCTGTAATGGTGAAGGACACATCGTGAGGAAACCTGCATGCCTGAGAGTTCCTCATAATGTTCTCGATTGCATGTGAAGTTTGTCAATCCGCACTTGGCCAGCGTGGTGGACTAACCCTCCCATTCTGAGAGGAGACCCGTGCCCGCGTCGATTCAATGTGATCGTTACAGTTAGCATCGCCGGACGCGGTCGGTTTTTATGGATGACCGCTAGTGGCTAAATTTCATGGGCGCTACCGTGCTTTGGAGGGCACGTTAAGCCGTCGGTCCCGGTTGTTTTCAATGGTGAAAACAATTGTTAAACCTTGTACAAGACCATCGGGTGGCTTGAGAACATTCGACACTGGGTTGACCATTATGACCCCTTCTCCAAACCGCATTGGAGCAGCGTGGTGGAACATGCAATAGACCTCCCGCAGATTTGTCTGTAGGAGGTGCCCGTGCCCAGCAGTGGGACGTCTATGGGTCGCAGCTCAAGATAGAAACCATACAACTATGGTATAAAGTTCAGAGGACATAATTTTGACCATTCGCATTGCAATTGTAAAATATACTCGAACTGTGGACTACTTAACCAGACTATGACGATAACTTATTAATACCAATCTTATATTGGAACAAAACGTGATACCTCTATCTATAACACAATATTTTCGTGCAAGAGCCTTGTAACACTATATACAGTTGTGTAAACATGCCTAAACCGGTTCAAAGGTGCTCGGCTTAATATTATTCCAGCTATCTGAGAGACCAGCCTGCATCTTTCCATAACTATAATACTATACTATACTATAATACCAATGACAAAGATTTAATACTTATATGATGACTGAGAGAGACTCTCTCACTTTTTATACTTTCAAGAAAAACTTTACTTAGGTACCTAATATTGAAAGCAACGTTCTTCCATCACTAACGATACAACAATCCGCGATATTAATTTAAATTAATGCATATTAAAAAAAAAAAAAAATTAAAAAAAAATTATTTTTATTTTCGTGCATTCTCATCGGAACCAAATATGTGTGCCAAATTTCAGCTCGATAGCTTCAGTGGAAGTGGGTGAAATATTGATTGCAAGATTCCAGGACATAGATACATACGAGTGAAGTTAAATATAGCTTTTAAAAAAGTGGGTCTGGCAGTCTCTCTATTCTCGCGGTCTTTTTTACGGCGGACTTGTCTGTGGAAATGAGCTTCCGACTGAGGTTTTTCCTTCGAGCTACGACATGGAGCGCTTCAAAAAAGCTTTTTTTGAAGCACGAAAAAATTTTTACCGGCCGAAAAATTTATTCTTCATAACTTAAAGAGAAATTTATCTATTGGTTATAATCTTTTTGCTTTAGTATCTGCTACCAAACCCATAAGATAGGTACCAAGTTACTCGAGTATAGAATTGTGGCAACCGAGATTAAACAGAGCCGGTGACACTATCGACAATATCGTAACTTTATCGATACAACTTCAACTTACAGCCACCGATTTAATCCTCGCCACGTCATCTCGTCATTTAGATTATCGAATACGGAACCAGTTGGGCTGTGAACCGGCATTGAATCGATAATTACCACATGGTCGTTGACTGCACGACGGTTGATGCAAAACATAATGGCAAACTGTATCACAACTGTTGCAAACATTGTCTTATAAAGATCGATAGGGGTAATTTCACAGCTCACACCACTTCCCTACTTCCTTATAATTCGGCATTACCTACAACTTGACGGAGTTGATAAACATCGATACATTGTTAGATTTTTGTGTATTACACTATAAAACGAACTTGTTGTTTTATGATATTTTGATGCGCGAGAAATTGTGGTAGCGTGACTAATATAAAACGCATTTCTATCGTATTACTTAGTTGGTTTAATGGTTTATATGGTTATTTACTATAGTCTTAACCATAGCCCTGACTGTTATAAAGTTGAACTATAAGTGCCAGGTTGTTAACTTAGATGTTCGTAGGTATACGAATCATCTTCGTATACGAATTTCAGCATGATTTAAAATGGCTTTACACAATACGAAAAATGAACGAAATGGAAGATATTTATCATACCTACACGTGGTAACATATATCAATGACCTACACGTTCTATCGCCAGACAAATTATGAATTTGAATAATTTATGTGATAATTAATTTTGTAGATAACCGAAAATCGCTAATCCTAAAGATCCTGATAATTTATGTTAAATAAAAGATGAATTAAATAGGTATGTATGTATGGAGCGAGATTTAATTTATACGTTGTCTTGACACACAGAGTAATAAGCAAGCAAGAAGGCAAAGATACAATGTCAAGTTCAATTTGGTGTAATCACAGATACATTACCTATACACAGAGTGTATTAAAGCATAGTTTGATTACATTCTTCAACAGATCCTTATCAGGATAATGGGACAAACTATAAACATTACTGTTTCGTCGTCGGTGTTTGATAAGTGTGCAGTTTCAATAATCCAGCCTTTTGAATGGTGTGAAAATCACGTCCAAGGACTCCGTAATATACGTACCAAGCTAAGAAATGACGAGTCGCGCCCACTTTGAGGGACTCTTTATGGTTTCCATGACATTAGTATGCGGAGTGCATGCGCTGGACGTCATTAGTCGGTGTATGTGTGTGTGTGTGTGTGTGTGTGTGTGTGTGTGTGTGTGTGTGTGTGTGTGTGTGTGTGTGTGTGTGTGTGTGTGTGTGTGTGTGTATGCGCGCGTGTCAACGAACTAATTGGCAAACAAAGAACGCGGCGAATCGCTTAACACGAAGCGCAGGCGCATTTCCAGATTGCAGGGCAATTACGACGAATTCGAGATAACATTTAATTATTAAAGCGCATTACAAGTCCCCTAAACTCTAGGAATAGAGACGAAAAGGGTTTTCATTTCATACAAAATCTTTGCTTCCAATTTTAGCAGCTGACTGCTGTGACTTGTTAGCTCAAGGTAATTTTATTTAATTTTCTGTCTGTATGTGTTTTTGCAATGCTGTACAATAAAGTATTTTTGTATTATATTGTATTACCTCTGATAGTTCGCTATTATGGCGCATCTATTGACGGTAAGTAGTTAGTAAGTATATAAGCAAATAGAGAATTTCTAAATAAATACATTTAGGAAAAACAAGTGTTGTGATGTACAACTGGCTATTCATTTATAATTTTAGCAGCTGACTGCTGTGACTTGTTAGCTCAAGGTAATTTTATTTAATTTTCTGTCTGTATGTGTTTTTGCAATGCTGTACAATAAAGTATTTTTGTATTGTATTGTATTACCTCTGATAGTTCGCTATTATGGCGCATCTATTGACGGTAAGTAGTTAGTAAGTATATAAGCAAATAGAGAATTTCTAAATAAATACATTTAGGAAAAACAAGTGTTGTGATGTACAACTGGCTATTCATTTATTTACTAGTGGACGCCCGCAGCTTTGCTCGCGTGGAATTAGACAACAATAGTTTCGTTTACACTTAGTAACATTATATAGCCTATGTCACACAGTGAAGATGCAGCTTTCAAATAGTGTAGCTTAATACTTACAAAATCCTGCGTAAATAATTAAAATAATTTGTACATTTACTGATAAATGAGGACAGCAAGACCTTATCATGTTAATATGTTAAGCAACTGATGTAACCAAATACTTTTAAGCTTACCTGAGGAGCCCCACAAGTTCAAATATTAAGATAAGATACCCTATCGGCACCCTAATGACTCCATTTATATGTTAAAAAATAAGAAAAGTTGGAATTATAGTTTTTTTAACTCCGCTAATCTTTAGTAAGCCGATTAGTGTGAGATACTAAATAAATAGCTTTACAAGAATCTGGTAGGTACCTACCTAACAAAATTTATACATGGTTTTAGAGGTGGTAGAGCCTGTACTGTAGGGAACCAAATAGGTTTTATATGAAACCTATTTTGTTCCATATAGAGTTCGCCCGGGGCAGTACCACCGCCCGCCACGGTACCTAGTACCATTTCTGGCGTAATAGTTAATTGTTTTTAAAGCAATTATAGTCCGGTTGGAAAGGTGTGGTTTCCGGTTACACTTCTTTAGAGACCATCTTAGTCCTCAAGAGTTGAAAAATTCGTACTACCATAGGTTTTATTTTAAGGTCAATGTATTTTTTTTGAAACTGTATGTAATTTGTCAAAATAAAAATTTTCTATTTCTAATTATATATTTCCTATACGAACTTATAAGCGCGTCGACGCTCGTACAAGTTGCGCATAAGTGCGCGTGTGGCAAGCCTACTACAGCACACCCGCTTAAACGCTCGTATAAAATGCTAGTCTGTAAGCGCACTTAGGTTTTTTGACTTTCGGCAAAGATAAGTTAAGTAAGATTATTTCATCCAAGAATATCAATCGATTAAGTCAGCACAGATATTAAAAACTTGCATTTATTATACAGCTACTTCGTTAAATTCTTAATTTACTTTTTGAGAAACACTTAATATAATGAATAATAAACTTAAGTGCGGTTATAAAAATCCAGGTTTACTGTTTAAATGAACTATATTTAATACGTTTCCGAGACTGACAAAATGCCATATAACAGCCTCATATAATAAGTTGTTACATTGTAATGTTTAATGGTCAACTCACACTGGCGCAGAGTCGAAGCTACGCGACGCGTCATGTTTTGCACGGCGACGCGCGTCAACGCGCGTCGACGCGCGCTTCCATATTTACATAGCAGAAATTTGTACTTAAATAATAGAACACTAGAGCTGAATATGCTGTAGGCGGAAAATCATGACGCGTCTC
The DNA here is from genome assembly GCA_944567765.1 of Carterocephalus palaemon. Classification (NCBI taxonomy): domain Eukaryota; kingdom Metazoa; phylum Arthropoda; class Insecta; order Lepidoptera; family Hesperiidae; genus Carterocephalus; species Carterocephalus palaemon. Next base: position 1,045,938 of record OX155643.1, on the reverse strand, counting down.
GTCGCTTCGACTCTGCGCCAGTGTGAGTCGACCCTAAGTCGTTATACGCATCAGGGACATATTGTGTATCATTTATCTATAAAAATAATATACCTAACATGACAGTAATGTCCGTGGCCCCGTCTCTAGAGTACAAAACACAGATTACATTGGTAACGAACGGCGTGACCCAAATATGTCCCACAACGAAACCGCAACACTTTTCGTGACTCTGTGCCGGCCTGCCAGTTAATTTATGTCTTCCAGCAGACTCACTTTCCCTCTGAGGATCCTTGAAGGTAATATCCTACCTTTACTTAATCTCTTACTTACTTTATACCACAATCAGTAGGCGGGTACTAAAAACAATAAAGGTATATATCCGGTACATAATGGCGCACCTCTGTCTACGTGCCTTTACTGCATAATCAATGATTTTGTCTATTAATTTAAAGTTATACGACAGCAGAGTTGTACTCTGTATTATTAATTTGATCTATTGTAAGGTTGAATTGAAAATTTAAATAATTTAGAAAATGAAGTTGTGTAAAAATCTTAATAGTATCAATCAATAATGTTTGCCTTTTAGAAGTCCACATATTGTGAAGGGAAGTTTTGGAACCGCACACTGCGCGTGTCCCGATACGCACTTAGCCAGTTTTTCTATTCAACAGTCAACTGTCTATCGCTATCTATCGGGTTCAAACTCTTGTTAAACAAAAAACTAAGGAATTTCACACATTTTATCTTATTTCCTAAGAAGTTGTTTTGAGTGTTGAACCTGTCTTATCACAAACATTTTGGGGACATAGCTCACTGATAACAACCAGAAACTATAATAAAGCATATATATCTGTCCCTTGGTAGTATTTAATCGCAGAGATGAAAGTGGCAGGTACGATAAGAAGCATACTTTTCGGTTATGGACGTTCTTAGAAAATGGGTCAGTGTGTTTATCAAATTCTTTTTGGAAATCTTTCAGCACATACCATAGACTGATAAACTTATTGTTTTTTTTTTATAATAGGTATAGGTACTATTTGGTACTTTGAGGACTGAGAAAATAAAGCTTAACACAGCACACGTATTTTTCCGACAGAATTAAAAATGAGGTTACAATACCTTGATGTCGTAAGTAAACACGAGTACACTCAACAAAACTATTACTTAATATATCTCATCTACATATATGTTATCTATATCTATACTTCTATAAAGGGGAAATATTTGTTTGTAATGTTTTCACACAAAAACTACTGGTCCGATTTCAAAAATTCTTTCACCATTAGAAAGCTGCATCGTCACTGAGTGACGTAGGCTATATAATATTACTATGTAAACGAAACTATTGTTGTCTAATTCCACGCGAGCGAAGCTGCGGGCGTCTACTAGTCTCATATACTCTAGTAAAACCACGGAGTTATACTACTGCGGGCACTAGTCTCATATATTCAGTAAACCACGGAGTTATAAGTACTACTTTATATTCCTCGATAGTAAAACTAATTGGTTCTTCATATTCAACTTTGCAAAGTATCAATCTACATAGTTATAAGTCAACAAGGTGGTTTGATACAAGGTAACCAATTGTTTTTAAGAAATTTTGATTCAACCTTAAGATAAAACGGTACCCACAAATTGAACCTTTCTAAACGATACATTATATAAATACTACTAGAATCCTCCTTGACTGTAACATAATTGTGTATTTTCAATGACTCTTTTAACTTAATTTAAAGAACTCGTAATTTTTTACGAAACCAAATAATTCTTGTTTACGTGTAATCAGTAGTTTTTTTGGCATAAGATAAAATTAAACAATTTCCTGACTCAGTGGCTGACCGCTGCAAAAACATTTGTATGACGATTTTACATTAACTTTACTTTACAAAGAAATACAGCGGACAGCTCGACCTTGTAAACACTTTCAAAGCAGACACGAGCTGACGCAAAATGTAAGTTTAAATTCTTCGTTCAAGATATTAAGTAGCATTTCAGAACGTGAGCTATAGAATGATAAAAACAGTTTAATTTTGAATAACAATTTGCAATGTAAACTAAACAGTCATTGATTGCGGTTTCAAATGTTTGTAATTTTACAGTTAAGTCTTTTTAAGCAAGAAAATGTTGCCAACTAATGAGTGATCGAGTCAAAACGAGGTCGTGGGCACTTGGCATCAAAGACAGTAAACTTAAAAGATCATAGACAGACAAATATTGGTATTTTTTAACTGTAATTATGACATACCGATGGCGTTTTGCCTTGACAATATTGTCAGTAAATGGAGCAAAATTTTGTTTGTATATGGCCTATCTATGTTTCTTTGATATTGATGGCACGAATCATAAATTAGAATAACAATACTTTCCGAATGAAATAATTTTGTATGTAATTTAAGATGGGGCTGTAGCCCTGTTTGCCCTCCCCTAAATCCGGCCCTGAGCATAGCTACGACCCATAGAGGTCCCACTGCTGTGCACGGGTCTCCCCCACAGACAGCTGCTGGAGGTCTAGAGCATACTCCACTGCTGCTCCAATGAGAATTGGATTGGCCCAATGGATTGCTTCGATTCAATGTGATCGAAAGAGTTAAGCAACGACGGGCGCGGTCGGTTTGTGGATGGGTGACCGCTAGTGGCAAAATTTCATGGACGCTACCGTGCTTCGGAGGGCACGTAAAGCCGTCGGTCCCGGTTGTTTTCAATGCTGGAAACAGTCGTTAAGCCTTGTCGAAGACCTTCGGGTGGCTTGAGAACATTCGACACTGGGTTGGCCACTAACCCCTCCACCACGCATTGGAGCAGCGTGGTGGAGTATTCTCTAGACCTTCCGCAGTAGTGTCTGTGGGGGAGACCCGTGCCCAGCAGTAGGACGTCTATGGGTCGCAGCGACCTATCTATAATTAAAGTTATTTACACCAAATCGAGCATAGAATTACTTCGGGATGCGAGGTAGTTTCAAAAGCTTAATTAACCGACCAAACAATGGTAATTGGCCGGGCCTGGTCGGCTTCGTCCCGGAGGAATGCCCGCGGAATTAACGATTCTGTTTGTTTATAATTCACACATACCAACGTTACAACACATTTAGGTATGAAGTGTAACAAAAATACCTATGTTACATACATAAAAAGACTATAGTCGTTCTATACCTCCTCCTTTTTTGATGTCGGTTTAAAATGTGAAAATAGCCATATGAAATCTGTATATATTTAATTATACTCTTTTTCCTAGATGTCGATGTAGTATTTTGATGAGGTACCTAACATTTTAATTGAATTGTTTTGATTGATTGACAGGTATCAGCCGTTCACTTCGGTGCTAAGCAGAATATGAGGTAATGGATGAGCAAAAGTTATTTCTGGAGTGGTGTGATACCACCATGGTCATCATGTCACTGATACACATGAAGTCATGCGTGCCGTTGCCGTTGAAACTGTTTTTTTTTTAAATATAGAACCTTTAAACATAACATATCTGTATTTAAAATTATGAATTGTATTTTGGCGGGACAAAACTCTGCACAAATTTTAGTTATATTATTACCGCAGAGATTACACTGTGATATCACAGACCTCCAGCAATCCACATTGGAGCAGCGTGGAGGAGCCTAGACCTCCTGCAGATTTGTCTATGGGGGAGAACCGTGCCCAGCAGTGGGCTGTCTATGGATTGCAGCTATCACAGAGGACATGATGATAATAAACATTTGAAGATCTATTTATACTTTTAATAACGCAATAAATAAATGATCAAGATTAAGTTTTATTTAGATTTCGCTCAGGATACCTACCACCATCAGCCAAGGTACCAAATACCATATCTCACGACCATGTTAGTTCTCAGTTTCAACGCATCTGTGACAAATCTTTGACGAGCTTAGGAGGATAGGAGTTTACAAACCAAAAATTTATCTACTTAGCAACTAATTCGCGAACATAAATGTATGGTAATGTATATGTACCTTCATGCACGCAGCACCTCCCTCCCACAGAGGAAAACATGCACATGCGATCAATGAATACACACACCAACATACACACCAACACGTGTTTCGCCCCAAAACAAGGTATCCTCAGGGTAAGTTGACTCTACGACGGTTAATCACAAAGTGATTGCGAATTGGATAGGAGTTTCATTCAAGCTTAATTTGTACTATCCATTAAAAAACTTAGAATAAAATTAGAGTAGAGAGTTAGAAAATACTAAAAATAAGACGTAATGCTACATGGTTTACGGTAGACTTAGGTAGGACTACCTCGGTAATACACTGTAAAGATGAGGTATAATTTAGAGGTGAAATCTTTAAAAGATACCCAGCCTCAAGGGGTAGAGGTATGTGAAAATCTCACATTTTACTCACTAAAACCCCCTCGCTAGCCTTCCTGCGAATCGGCGCGGTTTGAACCTAACCTAATTATTGTTTACGGCCCTAGTCTCCATTATTTACGAGCGGCCTTTTGCTGTTCGCTTTGCTGGCTATACAGCGAATATAAGTCACAGATGCGTTGCTACCAACCAATGTATGAGTATTAGAGGCCGTACTTATCTCACAGGAGATGAGCATTGCATGTTGGTATGGAGCCAAGTAATTTTGGAAGCCCAGCCCTGAAACGGCTTACCTAAAATACTCAACTCAGCTCGAATTATAGGCTTGCCATAATGGCTACTGTAGAGTCGATTTTTGGTACTGGCAATGAAAATCTAATGTTAAAATTGCCATAAGTGCGTATTCAATAATGGACTCGTAATTATTTGTAGATGATTCCAACGAGAATTTATCTCCTTTCAAACGAGATTTAGCGTGAATTTAAATAAAACATTTAATCATGCAGACAGTTTTGTTAATGTATTAAAAATTTTGCCCCTCGAGTATCAATGAGAATGATCACTTTACGGCAGTCGAGTTATACAACAAGAACCAGCCATTTAATTACGATGCCATTATTTATAAACCTTTTATTACTAACTATTGTGTTTGACTCATACTCAAAGTTGCTCTAGGGCTTCCATTTCGCTACCCTACTGCTGACCTCTATAAGAGGTGGGGTGTACTTACAGTTCGCCAAACATTTATACTCCAAACTATACTAAAAAAACACTCTGAAATAAAGTATACCCCACAAGCCCTTGATGATATTCGCCGGAAGGATATAATATGCGCCTCAGTGCCGATTAAGACATCGATGTCGCTCAAATTCTATTATTTTCTAGGACCTTACATATATAATAAATTAAACAAGGCACTCAACATTTATCCGCTCCATACTAAAAAGTGCAAATTGGCGATCTCTAACTATCTAAAGGCCCTTACCTATGAAGAAACTGAAGATTTAATACACTTGGTAACTTAATTATTAACCCCATAGCTTTGCTAGTAACCTTTGATAATTATAATGTACTAGCTGTCCCGGCAAACGTTGTTTTGCCATAAAATATTTTTTTTAAAGTAGGAAATTATTAAAATTTAATATTATTACGTTGATACAACTCTTAACAAATGCATTAATTTCGACCAAATTTGATTACCATAAAAACGGTTCTAGTGAGTTAATCTTAAAAGATAGACATATACTGTCGTGGACATTTTATTAGATCATTTCAAGAGGAATAATTCTTTCATACATATATTTTTGGTATCTTGAACCGTTTTCGCAGCGCACGCAACGGGAGCCCTCAAGGATGAATAATTTTCCCCGTTTTTTTTCATATTTTCCATTATTTATTCGCTCCTAATAGTTGCAGCGTGATGTTATATAGCCTAAAGCCTTCCTCGATAAATGGTCTATTCAACACAAAAAGAATTTTTCAATTCGAACCAGTAGTTCCTGAGATTAGCGCGTTCAAACAAACAAACAAACAAACAAACTCTTCAGCTTTATAATATTAGTATAGATATGTTTAAAATTCATCACAAACATTATGCACAGACAAATTCACACAATAATACTCACACACGCACTCATATCACTATATTAAACATGCACACATTACCTTTTCACATACACTCCTCACACACAAATTTAATACTAAGTTGTTTATATATGTTTGTATGTTTAAATCTTGCTCACCGTAATTGTAACTTATAGTTAACCGTCAGTTTAGAGTGTACCGAAAGTATACTAAATCGTCCTGCGGGAACTGGTGAACTGAACCACAGGTTTTTGCAAACCTACCTCAGTCACCAGGCTCTCACAAAGTATGGTTTGAATATGTATGTACACAACTTTAACTAGTTAAGACTATTGTAATACTTCTGTGAGAGCAAACAAATAAAAATCTTTATCTTTATCTTTATCTTTATCTTTGACAACTGCTTAAGTATGAATTATGTTAAAAGTAAGTTAAGTTGGAACGCCTAATGTCTCGGTATGTGTCGGTTAAAAATAGGCTTAATCTGAGCTGGAGCTAATTACACAGTCATTACCAGCGGTCTATTCCGCTACTGCACATTACCGTTCATTATGCTTACATGTAATATGTATTTATTATAAGCGAAGAAACAATGCAGCAGTTCATTCTGAACAAAACTCGTAAGTCTCGTTCAAAGTCGGTCACAGATGCGTTGCTACCATTCCGAAATAAACTTGGCTCTAGAAAAGTGTAACCGGAAGAACTGGCCACATTTGAACCGGAACTTACTAGGGTAGAACGATAACATAAAAAAAGAAAACCAACCAAAATAAGTTCCAGTTATTTAAAAATTCTGAATAGGGTCCCATATTAATACTTAAATTAATTCTAATCTTTGAATTAAAAATAAGATGTAAGTTCTTCAGTTCTTCCGTATTCTATTAGTTGTTCTCCCGAACGTTAATTGGTGCTAACGAGTTGATTGTTTTCTTTTACAGCTTCCAAACACATGATATGAAATACTATATGATTACTCGTGTGTTCCAAATTCCAATTCCGAATTTCGAAACCCAACAATTGCCAGTTGTATCGTGTTTTGTTAAATCGTGACCAGTTTTTCTAGTTTATTAATTTTTCATTGTAATAAATTGGTCATACTATTTTTCACCCAACTACAAAACAATTATTATTAATATTTTTTTGTATATTTTTAGCCTAATGAACAAAATGACGGGTGGTAAATGGTCACCATCGCTTAGGGACACGAGCAATAATAATAAGGTAACTCCAGTGCGACGCTAGCACCGAAGGGCATATTTTGCAGCTTTTATATTTTATTAATTTTATATTACTTATATTTATTTTTATACACCTCAGAAGGAAGTTATTTCCACAATTTGTAAGTGCGAGGCAGACATATTTGCAGTGTTTGCGTAGACTTTTCTGGAGCGAAGGTTTCCATACCCACGCATCAACCCGGGAAACACTCCTGTGAAACCTCCTGAAAAGTTTCTGTGAGATAAATATTGTATTTTTACCAATATGAGTTAAGGTTAAGTTTCCCTTTGGTTCTGTTGAAAAATAAAGAATGCCACAGGTAATATGAGTAGCTAAGTACGTTTTTCTTATTATATTGTATTGTTATTACAATAATTGTGTAACGTGATAGTACGACCATGTTCATAGCCTTGGAAAATATACCCACATTGTAATTGAAACTTGCATTATAATTTTTACTGTAAGTTTACGAAGTCAGTAAGTGCTGCCAAGTCACGTTTTTAATTACGTTATCTGATAACGTAGGAGATAAAACGGTTTTGTATATTACGTATACACGTTTAAAATTTACAGTTTTCTTTCAGATTTTCTTTTAGTTGAAATAATGTTTTTGATACTAATTAATGTTTAAAACGTCCTTAAATAAATCGACCTTAAAAATTTCCTTAATATATTAAGTCAAATATTAAAGTTGTTTTAATACGGATAGGCAAGGTTAAGATAATTAATATTATATAAGTACTTAACTTAGATGAAACATGTCCCATACCTGTTGGAATAATATACATACCTACTCGTAAAACAAAGAAATTAATTGAATCCAATCTAGCTCTGTAATTACAACATGTCAATATGAAATCTAGGCTACATGCTACAAAAATGCACAGCATTAAACATAGGTATTGTGCACACACTAGCCGATAGCCCGGTTTCGTTCACCTCTCGCTAGAGCTTTGACCTTTCACCGAAAAGAAATAAAACAAAAATCATGATACTCACAGAAGCAATAATCCGAACTGCGCACTGGTTTATGTCACAACACGTTTTTTAATGTTAAAAAGGAACTTTTCTCTCATACGGCACTGGATTCGTTCGCGGCAATACAACCACCCGTCACTGAGGTCGGAAGAGGACTGGGGCGCCCTCCGCGGCCCGCGAGGGAAGCGGGGAAGCCTCCGTACTATTCCGTACTACGGCCGCGGCACTCACCGGTGTGAATAACTTGAGTACCGCATTCATCGCTCCTCCCACCGATATACTATAGGTATACACATACAACGCTTTATGTAGGAAGTCAGCAATGAACTGAAAACTCTAATGTGGAGCATCGATTTTATAATTCAACCAGAATTAATTTATGTAAAGCGTGCCGTAATTACTTTTCAGATACATTTAATGACTATTTCAGAAGTTAGGATAGCTGAATTGTTCGAAATTAGGCAAACCGTTACTCCATTAACCTCGTCTACCTAGACCTCAAATAACTGTAAGTCATTAGTTTTAATTGTTTTAGTGACGAATTTTATTTGATAATAAATAGATTAAACTTTTTTTTAAATTAAACATTTTAATTCCTTCAAAAACGAATTGATACCTACCTTTGTTAACCTAGACATTGCTCCTGAGCTTTGGCGACACTATGTTTAAACCCCAGTATGTAGGTACCCAATTCCTTCGGACTAACCAATAGACAAACTATTCACGGAAATATACCTTGAATCATGATAGTCTAATACCACGGTTACTCTATGCTAATACTTTGAACGGCTTTCAACTTGGAATGAGAGGAGTGAGACCTTATTCTACTACTAGAGCTAGATTTCGATTCCCGGGCCCGGCAATAGGTAGCTATTGAGTTTTTCTAAGCCTTTTCTACGTCTTACTAGTCTTACGATAAATGAAGCATTCATTAAAAGACTTATTTTTGATATAGATATATGTATTATGTATGACGTAATAACAGGTAGATACGTTAACTTTCATAACATGGGAATTTAGAATAGCTAAGCTGCAACCCATAGGCGTCCCACTGCTGGGCACGGGTCTCCCCCACAGACGCATCTGCGGGAGGTCTAGAGCATACTCCACCACGCTGCTCCAATGCGTATTGGTGGAGATTATTTAATATATGATTATTGCAAGATTATTTTTTCTTAAGTCAGATCAGACACTCGCCTAATAGATACCTATTCAGTGACGGCGTGAAGGTCTGTATGACCATACAGCAAAAGTCCGTTAAAAAAAGGCTACTACAATTTTCTTGTAAGTGATGGTGTCTTATAGTATACAAGACACAAGGCATTTAGCAACCGCATAGCTCATATAACTGTCTACCTTTTTTAACACTTCATGTATCTATGCTAACTCAGTGTGTCCAATCGCTCAGGATCGTACCGCCAGACATTAATCTTGCTCCCATCAGCTGACGAGCGGCGGGGAGACAAACCCGGAAGTCGGCACTCAAGGAATACGAATCGGAACAAATGGGATTCCTTCGGTGGAAAACATTCATTTTTTTACCCCAGACGTAATAAAAATGTTTGCTTGACGTATTCATCATAGCTCCCAAACAATATTTTTATGGATATTTTTTTATGCTTGCAGCCACCCACGCCCGTGACTGACTTTGAACAAGACTAGAGTAGTAACTAGGATATTGGTTAGTCCAGTTAGACAGAGACAGCTATTAAGAACATTAGTTGGACAGTTTGTGAGTGGCTGTTAGTGATAGTTAGTCCTGTTAGTTGGTGTTATTAATAGTCCAGTTAGTAATTGTTAGTAAGAGTTTCGTTCTAAGTCAGTCACAGATGTGTTGCTGTCCCTGAGAACTAAGATGGTTGCCTCCAAAAAAGTGTAACTGGAAACCACACAATTCCAATCGGACTATAATTGTTTTAAAATCAATTATCACACGGTATAAATGGTACTAGGTACCGTGGCGGGCAGTGGTACTGCCCCGGGCGAACTCAACAGGCTCCATATAAAACCTATCCAGTTCAGTTCAGATACGCGCACGCATTCTCTCCTCTTCTCTCTCTTTCTTTAAGAGCTAAGCTTTCGTGTAATATTTTATGGAACTTGCTACCTTGCCAACTCCAAAAAGAACCTATCAATACAGGTTTCATATTTCAAACACAACACAAGATTTCTAACAGATTCTACCACCTATAATACCTGTTATAACATACATATCTGAAACATATCTTGCGAAAAAAGAGTTTCAACCTCCACTGTAGTATTATACCTAATAACTAACCATAAATTAAATACTCGTCAATTTTGCTAGAGCGATGCCTCTGTTAAATTTTATTACCCTGTTAGCTGTAATAAATAATAGAGTAGATGAAACTATTTAAGCTATAAAAATACTAGGCTAGCAATGCACTGACCTGAATTGAGACTTTATTGCTTAATCGTGATTACTTACTTGATTGTAATTACTAACAATTAAAAACAAAAATCATTTCAAGTAGGTAAGCAATTTAATTTGGGTGACCGCTACTGGCCAAATTTTATGGACGCTAACGTGCTTCGGAGGGCACAAAAAGCCGTGGGTGGAAATCCCACATAACCCGGCGTCGCTCCCACGATGTCGGGTAGGTACCTTTAAAAGGTTTCCCACTCGTAAAACAGAAAAAAAAGGACCATGAAGACCTTAGATTTATACAAATAACAAGCCACAATAATAAGGAAGTAAGGACTCACATTATTACACTCAACCCGTTACATTATACGGGCTGTTGGAAATAATTTCGAAGTTAATTGTTGCACACATTGTTGTACATTGGAGAAGGATACGACTTATGTGGCGCAAATGAATTTTTGATTGTTTAATAATATGCAAATCTACTGCTCTGTGAGTTATTAGACTTTTATGCGTTTGAAGTAAATCATAATGCACGCAGATAGTTTGTACGTTGTAAGTCTCATAGTCGTAGTAGCGTCCATAGCCCAATGGCTCGCGTCGATTCAATGTGATCGAAAGAGTTAAGCAACGACTGGCGCGGTCTAATTCCACGCGAGCGAAGCTGCGGGCGTCGACTAGTAATTAATATAGTTTTTCGAGGCTACCCACTTTTGTATGAGTATTGTCATTCTTCTTCCTTACTCTATGGCAGCCTTTCCCAAAGTGGGCGATAACACCCCCTTGTGGGCGCTGCAGGCCTAAAGGGGGGCGGTACGAGACCCAGAAAAAAAATGAGGGCATCCTACTGCGCTCAGGTTTCAAGTTAACTCTTGCGAGTTATAGTAAAAGTCTCGTTTACAATTAATCTCCGCTAATATGGCTCACAATAATTAATAAATTTAATTTGAAGTTATAGTGGTTTTTAAGTAGGTGAAAAAATGGGGCGCTAAAATATAATTTGTTCTCAAAGTGGGCGTTAGACAAAATAAGTTTGGGAACCCCTGCTCTATGGTATAATAATGAAAGACATACATTCCTACAGTAGTTTGCCTTCGATGTCGAATGATGCCCCGTCGTTCCTCTGTACACGTATCATTCCTCTGTATAAGCGTGAAGATGACCTTGGCAGCCGAATGTACCGGCGCCAATGCTTTCGCTACGTCTTCGTCAACGGTTCGTTAGCTTCTCGTTTTGTCATCAAGTGAAATTACGTTTCATTGCGGCCGAGTTATCGACTCGGATTGAGCGTAATCTATTCATAGAAAAAGTCCATTAGTCCTACTGTCCACGCGCCTTTTCTTGTCGGAGCTTTCAAAACTTTCGACACTACTGCCACAGATTGATTAATCTATCTATATAATCGTAGAAAAGGTATAGGCAAGGAGGTTGCGCATTATTAGGAAAACACTTCCAGTGCTCAAGTAAGTCCATAGCCCAATGGCTTGCGTCGATTCAATATGATCGAAAGAGTGCAACGACGAGCGCAGTCGGTTTGTGGATGGGTGATGCTAGTGGCAAAATTTTATGTACGCTACCGTGCTCCGGAGGGCACGTAAAGCCGTCGGTCCAAGTTGTTTTCGATGGTGAAAACAATTGTTAAGCCTTGTCGAAGACCTTCGGGTGGATTGAGAACATTTGACACTGGGTTGGCAACTAACCCTCCACCAATAAAAAGAAAACGCTCGTGTTAAGAAGAATCTATTATTATGTATTATTCCACGCAAGCGAAGTTGCGGTCGTCTACTAGTTCACCCATATATCCAACTAACTGAACTTAGTAGGTCCTACGGACTCGACATTTTTATTGTATGCCACACAAAGAGACTAAGTGAGTACGCTCGTAATTTTTACAGAAAAAGCTATAAATAACACACTTCGTTACCTACTCGCCACAGTTGCCCAATATGACAAGGAAACGGCAAAATTCCCTTAACTCACACACAATACGTTTTGTAGAGAGCCGATCCCAAGACGATAAAGTCAATGTCCCCCGCCTAATCGAGTTAACATCGATTGCAGTAGAGTGACCATCATTGTACGGGTACGTAAGGTGAGCAGGGAGCCAGGTGGCTATTGAACTCTCCTCTCACTCGAAGGGTGTTTAAATCCAAGCGGCACGCACACGGTACTTTTCTAAGTTACGTGTGTGAGCGATTTAATAAATTAAATGTCACCTGCAACAGTGAAGGGAAACGTGGACTCGAACCTGACCTCTCCCGAGAGGAGATCCGTAGCTTACTTACTTGTATTGTGGTGATGAATTTGAATTAAAAGGACACTAGAATAGGTAGTACTTATATCAGTTTATAGTATTTATGAACTCTGCGGCCCGATTTTTGAATTTTCGCATCCGAATTTCACAACGAGCTTAGGCTTACGAATAGCAAAAATTAAACATAAACACTACGAATGAAATCTATTACACACATTCTATCGTCAGGCCAAATGAGAATTCGAGTGGTACATTACGGACCACTCGCAATATGAAGCGTCCGAGTGAATTTGAAAAATAGAGACAACGTTGCAACGACAACGATGATGAACACGATGTTATCATATGCGAGTGGGATTCAAGAATACTCCCCTGGTTTTAGTAAAAAATACATTACATTTGTAACGTTTAAGAATAACAACATACATCACGCCTTTATTTCTCTTGGTAAGTAGAGGTGTTTAGTTTTTCCACTTTTCACTAGTTATGTTTAGTTATGGCTGGAATAGGTGGTGATCCTATTGCCATACCATAACCGGACACTACTCCCAGACTCCGAGCTGTTACCGGGCATTTTCAAGTTAGTAAAACCCAATAGTTTGCAGAGTTACAATCATATTGTCATGGATGTCAATATTATCTATTTAAGTATGTATTTAAAAATATCTATGTATGTATATCAGTCTCTGACACCCATAACACAGGCTCGCGCCTACTTTGGGGTCAGATGGCCGTGTGTGAGAATGTCCAAGATATTTATTATTATTATGTATCTCTTTAAATTTCACGGGTCCAGATGTGGACCCGGTAATTTGGAAGGCTTGCGTGGGGACACAGGTCCAACACGTAGAGGCCCCTTAGAGACATTTTAATGAGTTGTGATGTGGCACACGTGGCGGATACCACCCTCGATCGACTGCACCATCAATTGGTACACCCGAAGGTGGGCCCCGCCAGATGTACAGGAACTATTGCAAAGGAATGGACACTATATTGGGTCTATTGTGGTGGATTTAGAGGGACTGATACATGGGCTATGGAGAACTATGACACCTGCCATTCAGATCGTCAGACAAATCTAAAAAGCGGCAGGTGGTGACTCGCCACTCACTGTATGGGCTACCCAAACATGCCGACACGCTGGACGGCAAAGGCGGCAACATGTTCGTGAGTGGCTCAGGGTGTAGAGAGGTGTACCGCGCTTTAAATGAGGTGGTTTTACCCACTCTACCAACTCGCGACTTACGCAAGTTTCACTTCCACCCTGCGAGCATATAGCTCTAACGCCCCACTCTGGACGGCCGGTTAAGGCAAGCCGGAGGCGAGACTCCTGCGGCCCCTCCTGGGGTCCACTCCGACCAGCCAGTAAAGGCAAGCCGGAGATGGGGAGCCTGATCGAGTCTCCGGGGAACTCGGGTCCGTGGGGTCGCTACTCCCCAACAGCTCGCCACAAGCTGCCCTGCGGGCTTATTATTATTATTATTAACGAGTTCAAAGTTATACAGTCGTCTCTTTCTTGCACGCAAATATTGATTCGATCACTGGAATTGAAACTTGTCTACAAAGTTAATTAATTAATTTAATTTTGTCTTGGTCACCCTAATAACGTCCCCCAGCCCGCTTGACGACCATAAAATGCTTAAGTCTTTCGCCGAGTCAGGACATACTTATACCGAAATAAAATAGCGGAATAGTTTACGACCAGACTAACATGTAATTTATGGTATTAAAGTTTTACGCTTTAGGAGTAGGTACAAATAGTAGGTACTGTATTGTGGTCCTGTTGGAAAGGTGTGGTTTCCGGTTGCGCTTCATTAGAGGCGACCATCTTACTCCTCAAGGGTAGCAACACATTTGTGACTGACTTGGAACGAGACTCTTACTAACCATAAGAGAAGAACGAACTGACCATCTAATGTCAACAACCCCGTTAACTGAACTTACCATCCCAGTGGTCATCCCATATTTGAGTGTGGTCCATCCAAGTCGTCACTTTAATATCTGAACTAGTGGACGGTAGGGTGGAGCACGTTTGCTATCTTTAACACATCCACCACAACCTCTTTGTCCCACTGTTGGGGACGGGTCTTCTCTCAGAATTGAAGGGGTTAGGCCTTAGTCCACCACGCTGGCCAAGTGCGGATTGGCTTCTTATTTTTTGTCTTTTTTTCTTTTTTTGGGTTTTAAATACAGTAGTATCCTAGAAATGTTATAAAGGTTTCATGTGTTTTTTTCAATGCTCGGTCGCCGGCACGCTCCCCATTTTCCGTGGAACATCTGTACATACACAGGGACAAACCAGCCACATCTTTCGACACCGGATATCGTGGGGAGACGGGGTGAATGTAGAATGTTGACATTGCTTGTTACCACCCCTCTTTAGGGCGTCTCTTGTGCATTTATAGACACTTATTTTACCGTAGGATTTTTTACATCACTTCGAGGTGAAAATATTATGGAACGAATGGTGTGAAATACTGTAGATGTTGTTCTGTTCTATGAGCTTTTATAGTACCAAGAGTTTTATCCCTACACGTCCCCTAGCGTGGTAACGGCTAAGCCAATTTTGATAAAATTTGGTGGCTGACACCCTGGAGTAGGATATACAGAATACTTTTTTCCGATTCTGTGTTTCCTTGGGATAAAAAATCAATTTCAATATATTTTCAGTATACCATAAACACGTGGACGAAGCCGCGGGTAGCATCTATAGTAGCTTTATATAGCAATGACGCATCGTATCTATGACGATAAATATTCTAGAAGAAAATGGCCATAACAATAATATTTAAAGTCTGCAAATATACAAAAAAAAGACGTCAATTTCTAGAATATCATTTATTTATTCTATTCACCACAAAGTCGTAGACAGTTACGTCAAAGGAGACCAAACAAAACGCTCATTGACTCAAAATTAAGCGTAAAATTAACCATATCTCACCACCTGTATAAAAGCCCCACACTTTGTAATTTTAATTATTAATTATTGTATACGTGATGTAAAAACATGTTGCGTTCCAAATTATTGTTAACATTGTGCGTGGTGACGGTGGTGAGTTGTTAAGACTAATTGAGGAAGAACTAACTCACTTCCCTATACTTTGAACTAACTTAACTTTACCGCATAAGACAAAAACAAATGACGTTGAACTTCAAATTTAAACAAAGACTGACTGAAAGACAAATGTAATCAACAAGTTTAATTACAAAAAAAGAATTATTAAAATTATCGTCATAAAGTTTAATCATACTGCTAGTTATAACGTGAATAATAATTATGTATTACTAAGTTAAATCTTGTCTGTTTCAGATGTTGGCGCTAGTTGCGGAGCAAGAAGGTAGGCTAAAACTAGAAGTACCTAGATACCTAGATATACTCTAGATAATGTAGACAAGCTAAGGAATTCGTTTATCTTTAGCTGTACCTACCTACTCAGTATTTTTTAAATACCACTATTGGGCACGGGTTTCTCACAGCCACAGCTGAGGGAAGTCTAGAGCAGACTCTATCACGCTGCTCCAATGCCGATTGGCAGAGGAGTTAGTGGCGGACCCAGAATCGAATGTTCTCAAGCCACCCTAAGTATGCGACAAGGCTTAACGATTGTTTTACAATTGAAAAACAACCGGGACCGACGGCTTAACGTGCCTTCCGAAACACGAATGTGCCCATTAAATTCTGCCACACATTCACATACCAACCGCGCCCGACGTTGCTCACACACGATCGGCGCGAGCCATTGGGCTACGGACGCTTATATTAAGTACTAGTGGACGCCCGCAGCCATAGATTAAAGTATATACTAACGCCCGCAGCTTCGTTCACGTAGAATTAGACAACAATAGTTTCGTTTACATCTATTAATATTATATAGCCTATGTCACCAGTGAAGATGCAGCTTTCTAACGGTGAAAGAATTTTTGAAATCGGTCCAGTAGTTTTTGTGTGAAAACATTACAAACAAATGTTTCCTATTTATAATATTAGTATTGCCGTATCGCATCAGATTACAGAACTAAAAGCTATAGCACGTATATAATCTTCCGTACGTATATAAGTATCGATCAGTCTGCGATTCATATTAAATCCATATAGTTATTGTTTAAAAGCTTTTATTTAACTTCACTCGTATGTATGTATGTAATCATCTTGCAATCAATATTTCACCCACTTCCACTGAAGCTATCGAGCTGAAATTTGGCACACATATTAATTTTGTCTTCCAGTGGCCGCTCTCCCCGAGCCTTGTCATGGTTATGGCAAAGCCCCCATGAAGAAACCTCCAGCGAAGAAGCCAGAGACTAAGAAACCCCCGAAAAAGGAGAAGAAAATGAAAGAACTGGAAAAATGTAAGTATATCAAGTATTCTCGTTTTATTTTTAATAAGTTATTATTGTCATTTTACTCATTAGGTAAAATACTTTCGAAATCAGTTTAAAGTATTTTGATATCTGTAATAGTTACGGAATAATCGCCTGTGCACACTTAACGATTAGGTACACCATGTATAGGTACTTACCGCTGTCACAGAATAATAGTACAACCGCTGTACCGATTCCCGGCGGCAAGTGCTTTGTAGGGTACGTTAAGCCATGTCAGAGGTGTTCGTTTCGGGACGTGCGATCGGAATAGGGCTTCGGATCTAAACCACATGAATGAATCACTGAGATTTTCAATAATATCTACTTATGCCCATAAATATATTAATTTTTTTTATGATTTTGTTTTAATATTTCATATTCCCTTTCTGTTTCAGTGTTGAAGAAATTTTGTAAGTATCCTTTACAGTATCTAGCAAGCTAAACTTAAATTAATATGAATGCACCTACCTTACCTATCAGCCAATAACTGCCTGCATCAAATATGGGATACATATTTGGTATTTTTAACAGACTTAAAAATGATAATTAACTACATAACATACATAACAAAATAATGCATTCATATATCTAGAATAATAAGAATAAGAATTTATATATTTTGCCACATAATAATTATTTTAAAATAAAAAAAAACAGGTGATGATAGTGAAGAAACGTTAACGTCAGAAGGTTATAGGTATCTACTACCTTTAGTTATGTAGTCCGTGCTACTACTGAAGGGAGGCCTATGTCCAGCAGTGGACTTAAAAGACTGATGAATTGATGAATAAATTTCTGAATAATTGTTAAATGAATTAATTGAATTAACCACTAAACTGTACCTACCATTATACCTAGCTTCGCTCGCGTGGAATAAGACATAACAATAGTTTCTTTTACACCTAGTAATATTATATGGCCTATGTGACGCAGTGAAGATGCAGCTTTCTTATGGTGAAAGAGTTTTTGAAATCGGTCCAGTAGTTTTTGTGTGAAAACATTACAAATGTATCCTCTTTATAATATTAGTATAGATAGATCATACTTAATATCTTATATCATAATCACTATCTAATATTTTTACAGTGAAAATGTAGTAAGGAGAAATACTTTACACAACTGCGAAGTCATGGCTTAGTGATGAGGATGAATTAATGGATCAGATTCTATATGAAATACAACAGGCACCTAAGGAAAAACTCAGTAATTTTCTACAATCAAAAGGATGCATTCAACTTATAAACTTTCCCACTTGAATAAACAATAGACTGATAATTTTATTCATCAATAAATAATTCAAAATAAAGTTTTCTTTTTCTTTAGTTCAGTAACCCATGATAGATAGTAGATATAGCTAGGCGAAAATCAAGATGAAACAAGATATTCTAACTTACCGATACCTTGCAAGTACCTGCTATGGTACTTAGGGTGGGTGCTACAAACAATTTTTTTTTATTCCACTTAACTGTAACTTACATTTAATATTCATGATTTTTCTTTTTTATTCCACATAACTGTAACTTACATTTAATACTCGTGATTAATCTCATGACAACTTGTACACCACTGTAGATCCCATCTTACACGCTTTGACTACTGGGAATACTCACATGGAAAACATTTTTCATTTCATTCTTTTAATTAACTGATATACCTGTAACATGCCATGCCATATGGTATCTTTAAAAGAATTTTCTAAATTCTAAATTGCTAGTTTTATATGTTTTACATCTACACCAATAGATGGCGTTGATTGAAATATCCACTGGGGGCGTATGAAGTGGCGTGCAATGGGTTTGTGTCAGAGGAATAATGGATAACTCTACTGTGTTTTTTCACTTAAATCGCAATAATATCGCGGCGGTTACGCAACGAAATCGTGGCGTCCTGAATGTCGACTTGTCTTCAAAGAATCCTTTGTTATATCAACTTTACTAAACTATGTCCAAGCTTCGCCTGTTGTCGCAGCAATAAATAAATAAAATAAAATCGCGGCAGGACATTCTCCATAATGTTCTCGAAGGCATGAGAACGATGTGTGAGTATTGCCAACCTGCACTTGGACAGTGGTAAAATATGGATATAAATATGGTGAAATATGGGTATAAATATGGTGAAATATGGGAATAAATATGGTGAAATATGGCCTTCTAATTCCGAGTGGAGCCTGGGGCAAAGGTAAACTGAACAAGCAACTTCTTGTTAGATCCGGATTGGGAAGTGCACATCGAAGAGGTGATTACGACCACCGAAGTGCCGCCCGAAGAGGATATCTACACCACATTT
Source organism: Carterocephalus palaemon (assembly GCA_944567765.1). Classification (NCBI taxonomy): domain Eukaryota; kingdom Metazoa; phylum Arthropoda; class Insecta; order Lepidoptera; family Hesperiidae; genus Carterocephalus; species Carterocephalus palaemon. Next base: position 1,026,562 of record OX155643.1, on the reverse strand, counting down.
GTCGGAAAACTTCTGGAATATTTTTTTAAGGTCTAACTATATTACTGTTCCAACTGGTTTTGTTTCATTTGTTCCTTCACCTGATCACGTTTTATACGAATGTATGAATATATATATTCTATACGAATGGCCCGTTGGCGCATTCGGTAGTGACCCTGCCTGTTACTCCAGGGGTCGTGGGTTCGAATCCCACTCAATGTATTTAGAAATATATATGTATGTACATCAGTCTCTGACACCCATAGTACAAGCCCGTGCCTAATTTGGGTTCAGATGGCCGTGTGAGAATGTCCATGATATTTATTTATTTAAAAAAAAAACTTTTTGAGTTCAAGAGGGCAGACAGGCATTATCTGCTAGTCGACCAAGGGTGAAAGTCAATGTTTTATTTAGTCTTCTCTGGACTGAAATCAAATATAAAATATTTGTAGAGATATCCATTAAAAACTTTAAAATCACGGCAGGACATTCTCCACAATCTTCTCGAAGGCATGTGAACGATGAGTGAGGGTTGCCAACCTGCACTTGGACAGTGGTGAAATATGGGTATAAATATGGTGAAGTATGGCCTTAACCCTTCCAATTCCAAAGACGTAAGAAATAAAAAATCATTTATTTTTATATTAATTTAATCAGACTCATTTCACAACTTAAAGTGACAAGTCATCCGTTCTTCGCGCCTTGTTACAACTCTGGGCGGGAACACTAGGCCAGGCCCAGTGGTGCAACATGGCCGCTCCGTCCGCGCGACACACAGTGCCAGACATAAATAACAGTTAAAACCTGAGACTTCGCATTCGGTCGGACTCGCTATAGAATCGATTCACATTTAGTCGGAATTAAATGAGAGAAAAGTCAGTTAACACTCAAAAGGATTTTTATTTTGCAAGAGAAGAAAAAACAGCCCACGAAATGAGAATCCGTCCATTAGCGAATCCAAACAAATGCGACCAAGCCCCTGAGAGCTATTAATATGTACAAAAACGAATACTAAAGACGCTTACAATACCCGGAATGCGTCCACGACATTGGAATATTTCGAAGTGTCACACAGTGCTCGGATAAATACATAGTTCATATAGTATTGAGATAGAAATAAAGATTTGCACGCTGTGCGGTTACAGTGTTGTGTATTAGCTCAGAGCCGTTGAACCATATTTCTTATAGATTTTAGCCAACACACTAGACTGGCCTCATTGAAGGACAACCGAGGCATTTCTGGCTCTTTATGAGCTAACATTAAGTCACCATGTTAAAGGCTCCCAATCAAACACATTGAAACAATTTTAGACAACACTCAGCTGACATCATGCAACGCATAAATCCACCTGAAATACATTTTACATGAAACCCGACCGACTCTAGTTGATGCCTTGCTTTACACACTACCAATTAAAATCTCATGACAACGCACATACACAGAAACATTCTAGACATATACAGCCTTCTCTTGGATAACCGTAAGACTTCACAAATATACAGCCTTCTCTTGGATAACCGTAAGACTTCACAACATGGCCGCACAGCGTGGAGGGCCACACAGTATCCCGCACACAGACGTACCCAACGGTACTAATGTCTTTGCACTGAACCACACCTTACAGCTCGTCGTGTTCCTCCTGTGGACAAACAAGGATACATTATAGAACAGACGAAAGAAAAATGTTTACTTCAGTTCGCTGCGACCCATAGACGTCCCACTGCTGGGCACGGGTCTCCCCCACAGATGCAGCTGCGGGAGGTCTAGAGCATACTCCACCACGCTGCTCCAATGCGGATTGGTGGAGGGGGGTTTTTAGTTCAGTTATTTATTATTAATTAAAATAGTTATACAGGTAAATTTAAACAGAAAAGGTGTCACATAAACTCACATGAGTTTTTCTGTACACCCTGTGCCGTCGGCAAAAGGTTTAATTTTAACCCTACTTAAATATAATTTGGTTAATATTTGGTAGAGCCTATGGTGGAGTAGTAGCAAAAACTACTAATTAGTTGCAAAGCTCGAGCCTGATCGTAGTCTGGATTTATGCCCGGTAATGTAATGGCAATAGGCTCGCATATGGGTCAGCTATGGGACCTAAACATCATGGTGAAAAGAGAGTGTACACCCCTCTGCCTAACCCTTCGGAGAAATACAGGTTTACTAGTTTCGCAGTCACGCTTGCGACCACGAGACCAAGGAGGCAGGAATAAAAATGGTAAGTAAAAGATAAGATAAGAAAAGAAACTCACCACTGGCATTGCCTCTCCAGCCTCATCATCGAGATCCTCATCATCATCCTCATCCTCCGGCTTCTCAGCCTTCTCCTTCTCCCTCTCCGCCTCATCCTGTTCGTTCTTCATCTTCTTCTCCCCCTCCTGGGTCTTCTTGATCTCCTCTCCCCTCTCTCGGGCTACTTCAGGGTCATCAGTAATGAGGAAGTTATCGAAGATGGTGCCAGACTTGACCTGCCACAGGTCCAGTCCTACTGAGCAGATCTCGTCACGCTTGTACAGTTTGGGGTCCGAGGTGTACTCAGGGTTGTCAATCTCAGGGTGCACCCACGGTCCCTTGTAAGCAGGGTTGTCGATCTGGAAAGTTAGAGTTGGTCGTTTGAACTGGTTGTTGGGTCAATTTTTGCAACATAACAGGGTTGTCAACCACCAGCGTGGTGGACTAAGGCCTAATCCCTCCCATTCTGAGAGGAGCTCCGTGCCCAACAGTGGGACAAAGAAAGGCTTGTGGTGTGTGATGTGAATAAGATCGTTAAATAAACTGATAATTACTTTACACATTATATTTTTCTGCTGAATGGATTAAAACTAGTATTTCGAAATATTCGTATGAATTTGAGAATAAATGTGCGAGGTGACGTAACACCGAAAACCAGATTTGATACGAGACGTCATAAATATTTTATTCAGCTAAATGGTCTTGAACTATGGGCGTATTTCCACTATCAGGGTAAATATAAGGGTATATTTTCTGACTTGTAAAAAGAACTAAGTACCTACCAGATTAAAATTACAAGGTTTTGTAATTATAATTAATTTATACGCATTTCCCGTTACTGCATTTTATAATTGTTTAGGTGCTGGTGAAATCTTATTAGACAAGGTTGTTACATTAATTTTATACAAAGGTTTTGGTGGTGTAAAAATATCTTTTGCAGGATTCAGGGTGAAAAATTCATTGGAAATTTCATTGGATTCTATCAACTAATACAATTAAGTATTGTTTGACCTGACCGGTTGTAAATTATATCAATTTATTTAGTATTATAGTAACTATATCGCTACGCCCCATAGACGTCCCACTGCTGGGCACGGGTCTCCCCCACAAACACTTTGCGGGAGGTCTAGAGCATACTCCACCACGCTGCTCCAATGCGGATTGGTGGAGGGGTTAGTGGCCAAGCCAGTGTCGAATGTTCTCAAGCCACCCGAAGGTCTTCGACAAGGCTTAACGACTGTTTCCAGCATTGAAAATAACCGGGACCGACAGCTTTACGTGCCCTCCGAAGCACGGTAGCGCCCATGAAATTTTGCCACTAGCGGTCACCCATCCACAAACCGACCGCGCCCGTCGTTGCTTAACACTTTCGATCACATTGAATCGAAGCGAGCCATTGGGCTATGGACGCTACAGTAAGTAGTAATTATATACTAAATACAAAAATAAATACTTTGCAAGTTGTGTTAGTACGATATTCAATTTTACAAAGTACAAAAGTTGTCATTGCACTATTCATTCGCAGCGTGCGATCGCGCCATAGAAAACGGTAGAAGGGGTCAACGACCCAGAGGAACAGAATGGACTCGATTGAGGCGAGCGACAACACGGCATGAATTATTAGCCCAGCGCTAAGGAGTTCAGTGGTCGATCACGTCATAATTGACAACATATTTATTGAATTCACAGGTCTTTTACACTTTAGAGCTGTTAATTTCCATAAGGAGAAAATGAGTCGAAGTTATTCAACTGCGAAATCTCCAGTTCTTTTACACTTTACAGTTTTAGAGCTGTTTATTTTCTTATGGAGAAAATGCTAAGTTATTCAGCTGCGAAATCTGTCTCGAAACATGTCCTATCCAGTAGCAAAGTAGCTTATCAGGCACTTATTCAGCTGCGAAATCTCCAGTTCTTTTACACTTTACAGTTTTAGAGCTGTTTATTTTCTTATGGAGAAAATGCTAAGTTATTCAGCTGCGAAATCTGTCTCGAAACATGTCCTATCCAGTAGCAAAGTAGCTTATCAGGCACCTTCACCCTCTTATTTGGTTATGACTTATGACTTATAGAAAGCCATGATTCCGAGTGCTTCTAGTATTCTAGTTCTGTATACATATACCGACTATCTCAAGCTAGACCAAATGATTTAATGATTATAATATTATTAAATCACCTGCTCAGGCGTGGAAACGCTTGTACTTGGTTATGATTTGTGAAAGTCGTTATATACAATGGTTTAAAACGACTTCAATCAGCTGGGGTATCCATCACTCCAATATCTATAGATCATCCAGCCTAGGGTTAGTAGGTAGGCTAAAGATAGTCTAATTACCTGCTTAGGCGCCCACACACCCTTGTACTCAGGGTTGTCGATCATGGGTGGCTCCCACTCTCCGTCCATCTCGTCGTCCCAGTCTTCAGGCTTGCTGGCATCCGGGTCCGGAATGTGCTCGGGCTTGTCCCAGTCCGCTGGCTTCGTGTCCTCCGGGTCGGGGATGGTGGGCCTGTCGTCCCAGTCTTCTGGCTTCGTGGCTTCAGGGTCCTGTCCAAATAAACATACAATTTCAAAAACTAAGCCAATGTGAAAGTACAGCAGATTTGGTGCCAGTTGTATAGATGACCACTGACTACACTCGTCGGTACAAAAGTAAACTAGCCAAAGTGTTATTTTGACAGTAAACTAAGTAAACTAATCTCACATAGATTAGTTTATCTATGTAGAATATTATTTTTTTTCAGTTAAGCAGAAAAACCATTTAATTTTGTAATATTAACATTTATATTTTAAATGCCACATAAACAGTATTTTGCCACAGTATGCATTATGTCAAGATATTGATGTCATGCAAAAACTGCCAAAATTACACTTTGGCTAGTTGACTTTTGTACCGACGACATGTAGTTTTTTTAAAGTTCTTCAGGGTTTCAAAGACCACATCAAGGCAAAGGCATTCACATCCTTAGCGGCTACTACTCTTTTAGCCACGTCGTTTGAAGGACTGACAACTGGTGGGAGAGAAAAGTCCTCGAATGGAGACCACGACTCGGAAAAAGGAGCACTGGTAGCCCTTCGACAAGGTGGACAGACGACCTCAAGAAGACGGCAGGAAACCGCTGGTTTCAGAAGGCACAGGATCGGTTGGAGTGGTGTCGTTTAGGAGATTCCTATGTCCAGCAGTGGACCTCAAAAGACTGATGGATGACTCTTTTAACTCGTAGTTTCGGTGACCACCCTATAATATCTTTGCACTTCACTGGAATGGGAATTGGAGTCTTGTTCAAAGTCATTCGCGGTAGCCATGGGTGGTGCTGCAGGCTCTTTAGCTATCCTACATAAACACAGATATACACAGATATACAGACCACGACTCGGAAAAAGGAGCACAGGTCGCCCTTCGACAAGGTGGACAGACGACCTGAAGAAGACGGCGGGAAACCGCTTGTTTCAGAAGGCACAGGACCGGTCGGAGTGGTGTCGTTTAGGAGAGGCCTATGTCCAGCAGTGGACCTCAAAAGGCTGAAGGATGACTCTTTTAACTCGTAGTTTCGGTGACCACCCTATAAATATCTTTGCACTTCACTGGAATGGGAATTGGAGTCTTGTTCAAAGTAATTCGCGGTAGTCATGGGTGGTGTTGCAGGCTCTTTAGCTATCCTACATAAACACAAACCTTGATCTTCTTAGGCGGCAGGAAGTCCCAGTCAGCCTCGAGCTCCCCAGACTCGACCTTCTCGTTGTCAATGAGCACTTCGTAAGTGTTGTCCGGCTTCACGATCAGCGTGTAGAGGTGAGTGTAAACGTCGTCCTTGCAGCGGATGTCCTTCTTGATCAGATGGTTCTTGCCTTTGTAGCTGAAGATCACGTGCACCTGGTGAGGAAGATGCGATTAGAATTTGCCGGACAATGCAAGGTAGTTAATTGAATATAGATTGTTCATGTGAGCGGGCAACCTATTGAGTAATATGAGTACGAAAGGCAGTATGGCTATTGAGTACTTATAACATAAGGCAGTGTGGCTATTGAGTACTTATAACAAAAGGCAGTGTGGCTGTTGAGTACTTATAACAAAAGGCAGTGTGGCTGTTGAGTACTAGGCAGTCTGGCTATTGAGTACTTATAACAAAAGACAGTATGGCGATTGAGTACTTATACAGTACTAGTGGACGCCCGCAGCTTCGCTCGCGTGGAATTAGACAACAATAGTTTCGTTTACACCTTTTTTAGTAACCGAAGCGACCATTAACGACGTCTGCCCGCGTTCGGGATGCCCACTTGTCGACTACGTACGTCCCGCCACCCTTGCTCATGCAGCACCGCGGCACATACGTGCACGCGCGGCCCGCTAGACAGTTTCGAATCCGATACTTTAAACTCTGAGTAGGATATTGCCAATAATAATTAATAGGAACTAAGAGACTTCAGTCAGTCAGCTTCTCCTTTTATATAGATACATACATTTTCAAATGTCAAATATTAAACTGTTACTTAACTATACTAAACTATACTTATTATGAAAGGTCAAAATTAAATTGTGAATGTGGGAAGTGTATTTTTAATTTGGTTCATTACCAAATCATGCTATTTATTAATTAGTACCTACCTATAATAAATTGTACATAAATGGTACAATTAATGATTTCTAGAAAAATATATAATTAGATTAGATTAATATGCTTTTAATGTTGAATCACATCAATTAGTTTTTAATTATGGCTTTCTTTTCTATACTGTTACTGATTAAACGAATTGTGTTCAATTGCGTTGGCATTAGTGAAAATGTAGTGGAATTTTGAACAGCTATTTTGATTACAATCTAATTAAAAACAGCTCAGTCATGGCTTTACATATCACCATTACTTTAACATTCATGGCATACCTACCTGACTGATATGTTATCATGAGCGTTTATGGCTTTCCAAATGTTTTTAATAATTACAGCACAGTGCTGTGCCACCATGTGTTATCATTAAGTATTTAATTTTAACATGCTAAGTATTATGGGACTTACTGTGGTGTGGACACTTTAGTAACTTTACTTATTAGACTTTAGTGACTTTAGCAGTAGTGTGTAAATTATCTGTTAGACAGTTACTACTTAAGGGATTTCAAATAATTCGTCTTCTAACACAAATGTCCAAGGAAATTAATTTATGAAATTGAAACCACATCAAAAAGCTCTGTATTTCTGCCTTTAAGCCACTTGCAATAGTACAGCCAATTTGAATGTTGTATAAAATTCAATAAAATATCAGATAGCAGCAGAAAATTTCCAGTCAGATAACTATCTGCCATCATTACTGCTATCTATAGTTATATATCTACACCTGCATACAAGGTTTCAATACTTTTTGTTCCGTTTAAAATAACCACGTTTTTATGACTGCTGGTTTTAGCTTAGAGGATATTGGGGAAAAACATTTTAACTTTATCATGCTTATTATTATACTACTTGGGTTGCTATTATAATAATAATAATACCAGGTGCGCTAGGTCTAATCCCTGTGTCAGGGAAAGTATTATTAGGTTTTTCAAACTTGAAATTCTCAGTAATAGTAGGTAGTTTGGATTTGTGAATGGTGTATGACTATCAGCTGACTACCATGTTAGCTGCGACCCATAGACGTCCCACTGCTGGGCATGGGTCTTCCCACAGACACTTCTGCTGTGTCCTAACTAGTGAAAAGTGAATGTATTACCACACACCACACTGGTGACCACTGCCTACCCTTTTGAGGTGAGAGGTGTGCACTATTATGCTATTAATTTGGTGATCAATTCTATTCGTATTTGTTTCCTTCACTGTTCTGGCAGGCTGTTATTGAACCCAATATTTACATATTTGGCCAATACGTTGCCATTTTATTCAAACTTTATTACAACACAAAATGACATAATGGCATTAACAAAACCAGTTCCCATGAGTGAAACTGGATTTGTGTGCGTAATATTAAATAACTAGAAGTAAGATGTTTAGATCATCTTTTTATGAGGCTTGGTTGCTATGTTCGTAGAATATACTGATTATGAGATTAGCAATTTTTATAATACCTGACCTAACACTTATGTTTGATTAATTTACTGAATACATGAATCCTTATGACAACATAATATAGCACCTGTATTTCTCTGAAGGGGCTGGCAGAGTTGTGTACACAAACTTTTCACTTACACTGGTTACAATAATAATTCCAGACTCCGATCTACTACAGTACTTTTCAATTCAGTGTTTATTTTACCATAGAACATTTTTATGAATGGTGGTTTGTGACTTGAAACATTCATACATGACAATAGAAAATGTTTTTTCTAGATTGTACCTTAAATGGAAACTTATGATATACATACCAAATATTTATCTGAATGGAAATTGTATTAAAAATAATTATCATTGTGACTCAACTCAAATCTACTTTCTGATTACTGAAAAATTGGGACTGCTTGCCTATCATAGGAAAGCAGTCTAATTTAACCACCTAGATTCTTATTTGGACAAAATCTCCAAATCACTTTTTACAGTCCTCTTTGAGATTTGTCGCAGATGTCATGTAAGTTGGTTTGGTCTTATGTACTTATTAAATACTTTCCTTGCAGACTTACCTTTTTGGTACCAGGACCGCAGATGTCGGGACCAAACATAACTTCGTAGGGGCTCTCGCCATGCATGTCCTTCTGGTCAAGCTTGCAGTCGAAGATCTTCACGTAGCCGCCCCCGCAGTCGATATCCTGCTCGTGCTTGACCGAGAACTGGATAACCATGGGCTTGCCTTCGTTCGAGAAAGGCTTGAACTTGCGCGACAGAGCGTAGAACCTCGCATCTTCAGATGTCTTCAGACCTGAAGATAGATGCAATTTTCAAGTATTTTCTTTGAACCTGTGTTCATTATACCCGAATTTGTTACTACTGTAAAAGCAAATAACTGCCGCAGCCGGCTTCGAACCGGGGACAGGCTACACTCATTCAATGACACTGAAACTTACTATCACGCGCCTCAAAACTGCTTACGTTTTCAGTTAATTATTGAAAACTTTTCTTTCCCAACTTTATACCTACCTCATGACCTTTGGGATAGAAAAGATTGGGAACACGAATTAATTTAATTCAATTACAAATATGTACTATAGATGAAGCGTAGACAAATTAGAAAGGCAAGTTACCTTTATCCTCTTGTGGGTCGTTGAAGAACTTGCCAGCAGTCAACTTGAACTTGCCAAATTCTTTGCCCGGGTGCTCACTGTACACCCAGTTGGATTCCCACGAGTCTAAAACCGAAACAAAACTTATTTAGCTATAAATACACCCTAAAGTTATAACCGGCAACCCAAAAATCGATACACGCGGCGTGCCGGCTTAACGAAAGCGGAAGGGAACAAACTTGTGAACGAAAAATAAAGCTTACCATCGGGGAACTTCTCATCAAAATACACATCACAATTTACTGAATAGATTGCCAGCAAGCTGACAATTGCTAAAACTAAGCACTGCATTTTGATTTACACAACCACCGCCGTTTACAAAGAACCGACCACGAATAACTTCAAAATTTGGCGAATGCACCTAATTATTTCATCGTCTGAGATCGTTGCGTTATAAGTTTGCTATTTCTTTCTCTCAAATACAAAATCATCAAGCTCGAAAAGGACAGCAATTTTAATAAGCGAGATAGCACATCGTAAAATGTAGGAGAGGAAGAGAGACAAATAATTCGGATATTTATAAATGACATCGGATTACGCAGACAGATGGAATGCTGCGATTGGACAAACGTTAACCAATGCGTGGTAAACACACTGCCTGAAATAAATTATGTGGATGCCGCGAAAATTTGAACGACATTTGTACGAAATAATCTTGAGAATTTCAAGTTAAATTGATGCAATTTATGCTACAATCTAGCGTACTTATATTAAATGTTAAAAAAAAATCTCAGTTGCATTACATATTAAGATCGTATTATCTATAGAAAAACATGAAAGAAAAATATTCGGCTGATGATCAACTTCACACCAATGGGTGATGCACATGGCATCAGAGTGAGAGGCAAATATATATTTCTGTTATGTAGAGAGAGAAAGTGAATATTACGTGGACGTACCAAAGCGAAACATGCGTAATCGTAAAATTCATTTTTTGTACAATATCCTATTTAGTGTAAATATGATGTATATTAATGTATAATTTACAAATATTCGTATGTCATATATTTACTTTATGAACTTAGAAAAACTCTTTCATTGAATCTTCAATGTAACATCTGAACAAAGCACTCACGACTCTAGCCCGGTGGTGAGTGACCCTGACTGTCCTCGGTTCGAATCTCAGCCAGAGGAGATTTAAGAGACGCAGGTCATACATTGCGTTGTTTACTGTGTGTTGTTACAGAAATTTCTAGTGCAGGGGTGTGTTTGACTTGACTTGATCAAATAAATGCCTTTGTTTCAATTTACATTCCTATAATTCTATCTACACGTACTTACCTAACTCCAATTTCATCTTTGGTTTATTTATAATACTGAAGCAAATGAATACACATAGTGACTGAAGACACTTCATTTGAATACATTTTTATTACATAATATAGGTACTCAACAAACTGTTGGCGCGCAACTCAAATTTAATATAATTTTCAAAATAATCATACTGTAAAAAAAATTTTTTTTAAAAAGCTTTTATAACTTGACCTTGAAACCTAATCGTGGTCAAAGTTCATTACAAGACTTTACCACAAGTGCAAACACGACTATGATACGATATTCCATCATGAAGTTCCAGTTAATATCTTCCGGCTCCATCATCAGATCAGTTCGACAGTACCATATTATTGCATTGTCATCGGAACCTAATATGTGTGCCAAATTTCAGCTCGATAGCTTCAGTGGAAGTGGGTGAAATATTGATTGCAAGATTCCAGGACATACATACATACATACATACATACCTACGAGTGAAGTTAAATAAAAGCTTTTAATAATATACAAACTTTTTTTAACTAGAATAGCCGGCACCAGACTTCACTTCGCTGCGACCCATTGACGTCCCACTGCTGGGCACGGGTCTCCCCCACAGGCACAGCTGCGGGAGGTCTAGAGCATACTCCACCACGCTGCTCCAATGCACCAGACTATTCTAAGATAAATGCGATTTAAGAAATTAAAAACGTAGAAGCCAGCATCGTGAGGATACCGTGATATCGTGAGTTTTCCATAATATTCTCGAAGACATAATAATATGAATATTGCCTGTCCACCACGCTGGCCAAGTGCGGATTGGCAGACTTCACATGCCTTCGAGAACATTATGATAATCTCTCAGGCATGCAGGTTTCCTCACGATTTGTTATTTGATTATTTATTTGTTGATTATAGCAAGTGACATTTCATTTCCTAAATTTGGGCCCGTTGGCGGGACCTACCTGTTGCGCCTCGGGTCGTGGGTTCGAATCCCACTCAGGACAAACATTCGTGTGACGAACACTTGTGTTTGTTCTGTGTCTAGGTGTTAATATTATCTATTTCAGTATGTATTTAAAAATACCTATGTATGTATATCAGTCTCTGCAATCCTCATTTGAGCAGCGTGGTGGAGTATGCTCTAGACCTCCCGCAGCAGTGTCTGTGGGGGACACCCGTGCCCAGCAGTGGGACGTCTATGTGTCGCAGCGATATCAGTCTCTGACACCCATAGTACAGGTTCGCGCCTAATTTGGGGTCAGAAGGCCGTGTGTGCATGCCCATGGTATTTGTTTATTATAAATTCTATCTGATATTAGTTGTTAATTTCCAAGGTAAACGATAGTATCTTTTAGTAGAAGTTATTTATTAGTATGGGGAACATTACTTGTTTGAAAAGAGTATGAAGAATGTATTGAAACACGCTGTAAAACAAATGTTTTTATTACACAATGTGTATGGCTTTATTGTCGTTAACAATTATGTGTCAAAACTTTAGACACATACTTATTCCTTGCATTTAAAATTCAAATGAAGAAAAACGAATTCTATCATAGATTAAAAATGGTATTCAGTTCAAAAATCGAACTGGATCTACTGAGTTTGACTGATTCAGCTCACCACCTGAGTTCTGAATTTAAATGCCATTCAATATTAAGATAGTGTATCTATAGTTTTGAAACATCCTTGCATGTTAACTTTATTTACAATACACTTAAATACATCTTAAAGCGAGAAATCTTCTTTAAAGTCATAATCATCTTTCTTCTTTATAGTGGTTAGAGTAACATTTTCTAGTACGCCGGCTAAATCCACCGCTTTCTTCTCATTTCGCGCCAATTTCTTTTTATCTTTTTTAAATTGTTTTTTTCTCAATTTGTTCTGTTTGGTGTTGCCCTCCAGTAACATTTCGGGGTCGGTCTTGGCGCGTTCCTTTGTGTTGCCAGTTTTGTCCAATTTGGCCCGGATGCTTAACGTTATAGGCAGTAAGCTGGATTCATCCTCGTCTACTTGCATATCATCTAACGCCGCTTTGACTGGGCCTGAGCTGGTGATCTGAAAATAAAAAACATAATGTAGTCAAAGTCATCCTTACTGACACATAAAGGGGTAATGTGTTTGTCGGTTTGTTCAGTTATATAAAATGTACTCTGTGGTTTGTCCATCTTAACCTCAACGGAATTATGGATCGACGTGATTTTTTTTAAATATTATGTAGTGTTGGCGGTGACAGGAGGTGACAAAGGCTACTTTTTATCCTGGAAAATTGTTTCCGTGAAATGGACGCTACGATGAAATAATCGTTAGATTTTTAATTGATACTGACTATCGATCAAATTTTAATCAATTGATCGATATCTCGGTGGAGGGGTTAGTGGCCAACCCAGTGTCGAATGTTCTCAAGCCACCCGAAGGTCTGCGACAAGGCTTAGCGACTGTTTTCACCATTGACAACAACCGGGACCGACAGTTTTACGTGCCCTCCGAAGCACGGTAGCGTGTCCATGAAATTTTGCCACTAGCGATCACCCATCCACAAACCGACCGCGCCCGTCGTTGCTTAACTCTTTCGATCACATTGAATCGAACCGAGCCATTGGGCTATGGACGCTACAAATTAATTTGAAATCCATACTAATATTATAAATGTGAAAGTGTGTTTGTTTGTTTGTCCGGCTTTCACGTCGCAACGAAGCTATTACATGGTATGGTTTTTGTGTCTGGAGATAGTGAGGAGGGTGGAGAGTGACGTAGGCTACTTTTTACCGTGGTAAAACATCCCCATGGAAAGATATCGATGTTTTGTTATTTGCTAGATATTTAGTTCCGGATGTTGTTAATAGATGGCGTTAGTGAAATTCATTTGCAAGTTCTGAATTTCGCTAACAAAGTATACACTATACAAAAGTGTCATGTATGATAAACAACTCATTGTTTATTCCCGTTGACCACGCGGGCGGAGCCGCGGGTAAAAGCTAGTTACAGCATATATTATATACGGGACCCATAAGGCTACAGGAAGGCTACAGGGGATTTTGAAGTTACGAAGAAGAACAGACAAATGACGTTACTTAATTTAGCTAACATAATGTAACCGTACCTTAATGCCCTGTTCATCGGAGCAGCCCAGCGCGTCCATGGCCTCCGTCTCCATGGCCTCGAACGCGTTGATGTCGAAGTCCTGCGACAGCGACGACACTATCTTGGCGCCCACGTGGACCTCCGAGTCTAGCGTCTCCGGTGGCTCGGTGTAGTATCGCACCTGTGGATAGATTTCATTAATGATTTTTTAATTGAAAAAAAAAAGGCGATATCTCTGGTAGCTTTCATAAGTAGCGATTTTTATGATAATGTTACGTTTTAAGAAATTATATGTCAAATGGTGTGAGAGAACCGAACTTGCGAGATATCTTGCAGAATATTGCAGGATTGCGGCACGGGGTATAGGATACACTTTTTTCGTCATCCCTACCCAAGTCTCGCCTACAATGTGACGTCACACCATAGCAATTAATCAGGTGACACACTCGTTTTAGTTGTATACAAATCTATCAATAACGTAACATACCGTAACAAGTATCGACGCGCACCGACCGAACCTGCGAGATATCTTGCAGTATATCGCAAGATTGCTGCACGGGGTATACGCCCAGTTCACCGTTCTATCCTGGGGGCCTAGACAAGTGGCAAAAACGCTAGTAGAATAGATTAACAAATGTATGGGATTGACATTCGCTAACGACTAATCTACTAGCGTTTTGCCCCTTGTCTAGGCCCCCTGATTAATGTCTGCGAGTACCGACCTTGCCAGTGTTCCAGTCGTTGAGCAGGATATCTTGCAGTATATCGCAAGATTGCTGCACGGGGTATACGCCCAGTTCACCGTCCTATCCTGATCAATGTCTGCGAGTACCCACCTTGCCAGTGTTCCAGTCGTTGAGCAGGATATCTTGCAGTATATTGCAAGATTGCGGCACGGGGTATACGCCCAGTCACCGTCCTATCCTGACTAATGTCTGCGAGTACCGACCTTGCCAGTGTTCCAGTCGTTGAGCAGATATCTTGCAGTATATCGCAAGATTGCTGCACGGGGTATACGCCCAGTTCACCGTCCTAATCTGACTAATGTCTGCGACTACCGACCTTGCCAGTGTTCCAGTCGTTGAGCAGATATCTTGCAGTATATCGCAAGATTGCGGCACGGGGTACACGCCCAGTTCACCGTCCTATCCTGACTAATGTCTGCGAGTACCGACCTTGCCAGTGTTCCAGTCGTTGAGCAGATATCTTGCAGTATATCGCAAGATTGCGGCACGGGGTACACACCCAGTTCACCGTCCTATTCTGACTAATGTCTGCGAGTACCGACCTTGCCAGTGTTCCAGTCGTTGAGCAGATATCTTGCAGTATATCGCAAGATTGCGGCACGGGGTACACGCCCAGTTCACCGTCCTATCCTGCTCAATGTCTGCGAGTACCCACCTTGCCAGTGTTCCAGTCGTTGAGCAGATATCTTGCAGTATATTGCAAGATTGCGGCACGGGGTATACGCTAAGTCACCGTCGTATCCTGACTAATGTCTGCGACTACCGACCTTGCCAGTGTTCCAGTCGTTGAGCAGGATATCTTGCAGTATATTGCAAGATTGCGGCACGGGGTATACGCTAAGTCACCGTCGTATCCTGACTAATGTCTGCGAGTACCGACCTTGCCAGTGTTCCAGTCGTTGAGCAGATATCTTGCAGTATATCGCAAGATTGCGGCACGGGGTACACGCCCAGTTCACCGTCCTATCCTGCTCAATGTCTGCGAGTACCCACCTTGCCAGTGTTCCAGTCGTTGAGCAGATATCTTGCAGTATATTGCAAGATTGCGGCACGGGGTATACGCTAAGTCACCGTCGTATCCTGACTAATGTCTGCGACTACCGACCTTGCCAGTGTTCCAGTCGTTGAGCAGGATATCTTGCAGTATATTGCAAGATTGCGGCACGGGGTATACGCTAAGTCACCGTCGTATCCTGACTAATGTCTGCGACTACCGACCTTGCCAGTGTTCCAGTCGTTGAGCAGGATATCTTGCAGTATATTGCAAGATTGCGGCACGGGGTATACGCTAAGTCACCGTCGTATCCTGACTAATGTCTGCGAGTACCGACCTTGCCAGTGTTCCAGTCGTTGAGCAGGATCCTCGCGGCGGCCTCCTGGTCGGGCACGCCGCCGCGCTTGAAGCGGCCCATGCGCGACGCCAGGCTCGCGAACAACTCCTGGAACAACATCACCGGTAATGTCTGCGAGTACCGACCTTGCCAGTGTTCCAGTCGTTGAGCAGGATCCTCGCGGCGGCCTCCTGGTCGGGCACGCCGCCGCGCTTGAAGCGGCCCATGCGCGACGCCAGGCTCGCGAACAACTCCTGGAACAACGTCACCGGTAATGTCTGCGAGTACCGACCTTGCCGGTGTTCCAGTCGTTGAGCAGGATCCTCGCGGCGGCCTCCTGGTCGGGCACGCCGCCGCGCTTGAAGCGGCCCATGCGCGACGCCAGGCTCGCGAACAACTCCTGGAACAACATTTATTTATTTATTTAATCATTCCATCCAAAACATCACATTTCAACATTCACGGTCAGCATCATTAACTGGAGAGAAGTAGCCGAAGACAGAGTCTATGGGCATCACTGGGGAAGGTTCGCTTTGGGTTATTTAAATGCAATGCTAGATATCGGTGACAAATTTAACAAAAAAGGCAAATTCTTAAAAAAAATGCTGTAAATAATTAGTTATTAGGTATAATTTCGTCTGCCGTTACCAATATTAATAATAATAATATCAACTGAGTGTTTAGTGTCGTCGAGTAAACTTCTTCGGGGATTCACGAGGTTAAAAATTATGTATAATTTTTATGTGTAAAATTATGTATAATTTTTAACCTCGTGAATACTCGTGAATCCTCGTGAATGGGGGGCATAAAAATTTAGAAGTGTTAAGGTGGGACATGGCCTAAGAAAGGTTGGGAAACACTGGTCTAATACATCTACAATAATTGAATTTACGGGCGCAGATTTGTTTTTCTGACAAAATTAAAAAAAAGCCTAAATCAAACCTAAACGTAACTAACTTAGTGTAGTGTTTGGGTGTCCATTATAGTAAATAAAACACGCCTTTGATCACTCAATAGGTGAAATAGGTAATGCGTCCGTACTGGCTCACCGCTATCGCGTGACTGAGGCCGGCGCATACACTACACTTAGGGTTCTGCAATATTACCGTTGGCGTGTTGAACTCGGGAACGCAGTAGAGCTCGACCAAGGTGTGCTTGTGCGCGCGCTGCAGGATGGCCGTGGCGGGGGTGAGCGGGTCCTTGAGGGCACCGACGCGCACCGCGTTCTTCAGGGCCACCGCGGCGTCGCCGTCCGGCCCCGAGTGGAACACTATGCCGGGGCTGTCCAGGATCTTGATCTTCGAATCCAGTTGCACTGGCTGCATTTGCCTGTGAAATGGAGATATGTCTATTTATTTATATACAAGTGGACGCCCGCAGCTTCGCTGGCGTGGAATTAGACATTACAATAGTTGCGTTTTTTTTTTAAATAAAATAGACGGACAAACTGACATACGGGCCACCTGATGGTAAGTGGTCACCGTCGCCTATGGACACGAGCGACTCCGTTGCCTGCCTTGATGGAAGCGTTTCACTCTCTTTGAAGCGCTCCATGTCATCGTCGTTTACACCTAGTAATATTATATAGCCTATGTCACTCAGTGAAGATGCAGCTTTCTAATGGTGAAAGAATTTTTGAAGTCGGTCCAGTAGTTTTTGTTTGAAAGCATTACAAACAAAATTAATGTTTCCTCTTTATAATATTAGAATAGATTGACCTACTACACCTGAAAGAGAAACTATTGTCAGTGTAAACCTACTTGGTAACTCCCGGGGTGCTGCCGACATTACAAGCCTTGGAGCGGTGTAGGCTGTTGATGATGGAGCTCTTGCCCACATTGGGCAAGCCCACCACGCCCACCGTGATGGACGTCTTCATGCCCTTGTTCCGGCAGTAGTTGCCAAGCAGACTCGTCAGCAACTCTGCGCCTACGCATGCTGAACCTGGAATTTCATTGACAGCATTTTACTACAGCTGTTTACACGAAAGTTTAGCACTAAACTAATAAGTTTCTGATAACCCATGCGCAACTATCCCCTTTGAAATTTCAAAAGGGATAGTTGCGCATTGAAATTACAAAGGGGATAGTTGCGCATAGGTTATCAGTCCGGGGGACATAGTACGGTTGGCAAATAAATCAGCGCTTTACGACTCACAACCCGCTCGCCCCGCGCAATGCGATACCTTAATTTCCACTTCTGTCCATCCAAGATCAGAGCTAGTTTTTGAGACTTTGATGCCTCAACGTATAATCGATATCGACGACGTTGACGACTCCGTAGCGCGATAATGAGTGATCCTGACTGCTGAAGCCCTGGGTCCAGGTTTCAATCCTGACTGATGCAAATATTTATTTTGCGTATAAATGTTTGTGGTAACAACCATGTTAGATTGGGTTATTTTGTGTGTGTCCACTACCCGTAACACAGGACACAGACTAGGTGTACCACAGAGTATGTTAGCATTTAGGAAAAAAACTGGGACTCATAGGTTAATGACTCTGACAGAAAAGTCATGGATTTGATTTGCAATTGGACCAGGTATTTATTTGGCAGATAAATGTTTATACTAGACTTTTGGATGTGAAATTGTGCTGATTTTTAACCGACTTACAAAAAGGAGGTTTTTAAATTGGGCTGTATGTTTTTAAAACCTAAGAAGCAAATGAATATGAATATTTAAAAAACATTAAAAACAAACACAAAAAATTAACAAATCTTTCTAACAACTGAGTTTTGACTGACCTGTATATTTGCAGGAAGAAGGGCTCTACCAATTTGTATAATTAGTTAAACCATATTATTATTGTCTCTGATGTAGATAGACATCGCATAAAATTGAGCATGGAATAGCCAACCTACGCAGCATGGAATGAAAATGGTTTTATTTTGCCACATATCTTTAGAATACTTTACTGGGACAGTCATAAAAAATCATAAATCACACAAACATTAATTTCACTCTAGTTTAGATTCCCTTTACCTTTCATCTCCTTTTCTTTAACAATGTGCTTCATTTTCCTCCTGCCCAGGTTATGTTGCTGGTCCTGAGTGGATGCCTTGAACGGCAGAGCTGGTGCAGACCTGCGGAGATACTTGAGCCAAGCCGTGAGGTTGGCTCTGGGCACCAGATCCGCTTTGTTCAGAATCAGTACTAGTTTCTTGCCCGACTCTCTGACTGCCTCCTCCACTTGTACACACCTTGTGCCTGGGGGAACAAAGTTTAACTTTATATAGTACGTTATTAGACTTGTCTTAAGCAGCATCAATAGCATAAATAGCATGACACAAAAATTACATTGCTACTAAGTTAATGGAATTTTAATTAGTAATGTACTAACTAGTACAAAATAAATGAATATGAATCTAAAAATACATGGATTCACTACCTAATGGATCCCGGGCATCAACTACCTCCAGGATAACATCGGCTTCAGATATA
This sequence comes from Carterocephalus palaemon, assembly GCA_944567765.1. Lineage (NCBI taxonomy): Eukaryota > Metazoa > Arthropoda > Insecta > Lepidoptera > Hesperiidae > Carterocephalus > Carterocephalus palaemon. The sequence continues at coordinate 1,007,301 of OX155643.1, read as the reverse complement.
ACTTTCTTGAACTCTCTATAATAGGTCTTGAGGGAATTCTCTTGTTTCCTGTCCTTGCCAAACTGTATATCGTCGCTGTCAATTTCATTCCCCTTGAATGCATCGTGGACCTTTCCTCTAGCTTCAGCATTTGTCACCTGAAATGCATAATATAACATTGCACCTGTATTTTCCTGTGGGGGTAGAGGTGGTCACCCATTATTCACATTACGTATATGTCCCATCTAATAGGTGGTCAGGCTAATGCCACACACACATACACAAGTCTAACATGTTGAGACATTGTAATGAGTTGTTATCCCACCCTCGAGCGACTGCACCATCTATTGATACAATCGAAGGTGGACAGTTAAAAGCACTGCAGCTCTAACTAGAGCGTCTGTAAAGTTTGGTATACCTATACTTACCAAGTTATCAATGCCAACAGGATTATTCTTTTTTTCCTCCATTTTCTGCTGTTTCTCAAGCTTTGCTTGTTCCTTCCTCTTTTGCCTCTCTTCTTCTTTGTGTTTTTTAACAGCTTCCACCTCTTTAAGGATCTCTTCCTTAAAAGGACATATGTTAGGTATCTTGATAGGTTTAGGTTTCTTTGATTTAGGGTTCTTCTTGGCCTCCTTTTTTACCTTCCTGTTGTGTTCTCTGACTTTTTTTTCAATCTTGTAGCGAAGACGCGCTGGCTGCCTCTTGGATGGTTTTTCTGATTCAAGAAAAAATGTTTTTCAATACGTCCCTTTTCAGAATAGCACAGGCAGGTACTTAAATGTCAGAACATGATTGAATACAAGTAGGTTTGCAAGTTTTTGAGGTTACTCTAAACTGTCTAAACGGAATTGAATTCATACGACTATTAATGTATCGGGAACAGAAATTGACAGAATTGAACAGAATAATACTATTAAATTAATTCAAAAACGGTAAACAGTTCTTAAGCAGATCATACAAATACAATTAAAAGATATTACTTACTTAGTTTAAACTTAGCCATTTTCGTCCGTTGTTTACTATATTATGTTATAAATACTATAGACAGCTAAAGTAAAGTAGTGATAAGGAACACTATTTCAAAGAATAAAGTTTCTTTCCAAGGTGCACTGCTATTACTCCAGTTTTATAATTATAACCATGCTGTTTTGTTATTTTTCGGTGCCTCTGCCTGGTGGGTGGTGGGCCTCATTGACAGTGACAGTGACATATCATGCCAGTCACGAGTGTCACGCACGACCATGTATCTTCAGACAGAGATAGATAGATAGATTATAGATATAGATAGATATAGAGATAGATAGATTAAATGAATCAAATAAAAAGAGTATTGTAAATTAGCCATAGCCCATATGGTATGTACGTTATGCACCCGTGTACTTATATTTAAAGAGTTGATATATAGATTTTATGTAATACAACTAATACATAATGATATATATTAATATTTGATAAAAATACATTGTTGACAGCACTGAGTTAATTAAACATGCCTAAACATGGTAACATATAAATCAATCAATGGTTGACAGATAATTATTATGCTGCTTATGTATAAAGTAATTATTATTGTAGGATTAAGTAGCTATTCATTCAATGATCAATAGCTAATCCTGTATTTAAAAGATAGTAAATGTTTTGTTGCTCTAAATTATTCGCTTTAAAATGGCTTCTTCTATAAATAAATTATTTCTTATTTAAGTTGGTATAAAGTTACCTACCTAGACTTTCGTTAAGCGTGTTCATCATAGCGAAATAAATTATCTGGACTATTGACTCTGATATTATATTTATGGTTGGTTTTAAAAAACGTGGTGAACTAAGGCCTAATCCCTCCCACTCTAGGAGGAGACACAGGTCTCCACACAGGGCACAGGCAATAGTTTTAAGCCAGTTTCATAAGATTTTTGAAAACTTTCAAAAATAACTCTCAGGAGGAAGTTGATAAAGAGGGAAGGGAATAAAATACAGGGCAATGAATATTGAAATACATTGCTATGTACCTTTAAATACATACATATCTCTCTTGGTCAATTATTCTGTGTCTTGGTGTAGAATTTTTTGAGGACTAGGTACTCTGTAATCTAATCAGACCTTTGAGACCTTTTAAATCCAAAAGAATCAACAAAATCCGTATACATGAACATCACCCACGCTATATGTTAATAGGATTTAATTATCACAGCTACATATTACAAACATGCTAAGTACCCTTAATTAGTATGCTTATTTTTACACTTTTTTTTTAAATTTTCTTATGGTTTATTTTTGTTACTTATTGTTTTATCTTTGAAATCCTGTAGTAAGTAGGTATGATTTAAAGTTGCTTACATAAGTGTCTACCTAACCTAATCTTTAATTTAACGTCCTATCATAATCCGTCGGCACGTTGGAGTATTCATCGACGGTCATACATAACATAGGTAAACAAAACACGTCGCAGTTCATTCATCGTCAACCAAGTTTCATTGAATGGATATGCTATCGGCTTGCTAAGCGGCTGGCGTCGCCATATGAGTCGCTTTGTTCGTTGGCAGCAGCTGCATTTGTATCGCGAACGGCCGTTTGGTACCTACCTGAACAGGTAACAGAAGCAAGCAAGCAACAGGTCATTTCTCCAGACAAGGGGAGCGGCGGCGGCGAGCGCAGCGCCGCACGACTCGAGCTCGGTCACACTCGCTCGCCCGCTCGCTCGCTCGCTCGCCCGCCCGCCAGTTGCGTTCTACATTTCGTCGCGATCGCACGTCGGTTTTTTGCGACGCTTGACTGACACTTTCACGCGAGTAATTATATTGCGCTGTTGAGTTATGTGCGCGAACGCACGCTGCAATAATCTCCCTCGCGGCAGCCACTTGTGACGGAACAAATGTCTCCAAGTCTGGAAGGGATCATGTTCAACAGGAACGCAAACCTGTCAGCGCGTCGGCCGTTGCTTGCAGAACCGCAAAAGCCTGTAGTGGTCCCACCACGGGCGCCGCCGCGAGATTTAAGTTCGCAACGACCCCTGCCCGCTCCCAGAAACTTGCCGACGGACTGTTCTTACGAATATCGAACGGACTACTGGAAGCCATCGAATGTCGAACTCGAAAGAAGACTGCAAGAATCTCGTGCACGCGAGAAGATAGGGTACTTCAATGACAAAGTTACGCCTCCCGAGCTGAACTTGGATCGGAGGGAAGCAGAGCTGGTATTTAGATTTGACCCTCACGCGTCAGCCGAGTACTTGTCGAGTCAGTACCGAGCGCCCGCGGTGCAGTATGCGAGGCCTCCGACTCCAGCGAACGGGACGACTAACCGTCTACCGGATAGAGACGGTCCCTTTGTGTTCGGAGTGCATAGCCCGAGCCAGTTTCCCATCCCGCGTCGGGACGAAGACGACTACGACTATTCCGAAGTGGCCGAGGAAAACGGCCACACTGTGATACGAGACGATGTGTCGGGGGACTTGAATTGCTGTGATAAAGTGAACGATTGGGCCGTCCGCGACAAAAAGAGCCGGAGGACTTTGAATCGGATGTTTCAAATAAAAGACAGGCGGAAAGTGAAAGGTGGAAAAAAAGAGAAGATAAAGTGTGTGTTGGTTGGTGATGGGGCAGTGGGGAAAAGTTCTTTAATAGCAGCTTACGCCCAGGACACATTCCGGGAGGAGTATCAGCCTACTGCGTACGACACATTTAATGGTAAGATACATAATATGGCCAAGCCATCTCATTGCATACTAACTATTAACTTTATCTCACTGGTATTAGGCGAGGCATTGTAGGATACGGATCTCGTGTCTCTCCATAACTGCTTGGATTGTAATATTCTACCATACTGTATCAAGATATCTAAATAAGCTGCTATTAATAAAAAACCAAATCACAGACAGTCAGACAGCCTTAATTTAAACCAGAAAAGCAGTCTTACTTACGACAAAATGAATTGTAGGATAAGAGTACCTGCATAGCATATGAAGACATAATAATATTATAATAAAGGACATAATTAATACATACTGAATCTTCGGATCTTCTTTCGGTTGGAACATAGTCAACGCAAATTGCTGAACAAAGCAAATTACGATAAAGAAACCATTTATCGTAATTGTCCCTGATTTCGCGCGATAATCATTGGGAGGTTTCAGATTAAATGGAGGATTGATAAATTGGCGCTGTGTAACTGTAGATCCATGTATTTATTTACGAAGACTTGATATAAGTTGATGGGCATAAAATATTTGTTTTTCCTTTAGTTTTAAAATAAATTTTTGCTTATAACTAGAGCAAGCAGACGGGCCTTGTGGTAAGTGGTCACCGTCGTCTATGGACACGAACACATTTCCTTATGATAAAATTTGCAACAGCGACGCATCTAGTAACTAATGTGTTTGGTGGCAGTGCAAATAAACGAATGTAACTCGTTAACCGGACATGCTATTGTTTAATCTGTGTGCAATGGTATGTATTATTAAGGAGACACGGATTCGATTTAACGTTATTTTAAAGATGTAAACAAATTTTAACACTACATAGGTATTTATATTGAAATAATGTCTGTAGTCTGACTAATGATGCATGCCGACTACCGTAAATTTTACCCTATTTGTGGATTTAAATAAGATGCTATAAAACCCAATCTTACGAGCACTCAGCTAACTTTCAGACTAGTAGTACGTAATAATAGTGCTTCGGAGGGCACGTCAGCCGTCAAAAAATGGAAAAACCTTCGCTGAGATCTTCTGGTGGCTTGAGAACATTCGACACTGGGCTGGTCACCAACCCCTCCACCAATCCGCATTGGAACAGCGTATGTGGGGAAGACCCGTGCCCAACAGTGTGTCGTCTATCTGTTGCAGCTAAACGAATCATCTATATGTCTATACTTACTAATATTATAAAGAGGAAAGATTTGTTTGTAATGTTTTCACACAAAAACTACTGGACTAATTTAAAAAATTCTTACACCATTAGAAAGCTGAATCTTCACTGAGTGACATAGGCTATATAATATTACTAGGTGTAAACAAAACTATTGTTGTCTAATTCCACGCGAGCGAAGATGCTGGCGTCCACTAGTTATTCGAAGATAAAATACAAAGTAACAAGTCACTGGCACCATCTGGACATTAATTTATTAAGCGTTATCAACAAAATAAACTTCTTTCATATAGCAACAATATCTGTGTTCGGTTTCTTATTATACATTCTAGCGTCGCTTTCTCATTTCCATTTTATCTCGGGGACGGTAACGTGTAATTACATAAGATCATTTAAGTTGTATCACCACGCTTGTCTGTAATTAATTTCATTTTGTTGTATGAGCCGCGCCGAGGGTCGTTTCAGTTTTTTGTCCCGTGACGTGAGTTAAATGAAATTTGGTATACAGACAGTCTAGAGCCTGAGAAAGGACATAGGCTACTTTTTATTTGGACAAAAGTGTTGTAAGGGGTTGAAAAGGGGGTTGAAAGGTTCTATGAAAGTTTTGTAATTTTCAGAACTAGAAGCATAAAATTTATATTAGGTATAGGCTGTTGATTAGATATAAATAAATATGGCATTCAAAGTTTGTAAAAATTTTGTAAGGGTGTAAAATAAACATACATATATTATTATGTCTAATTCCACGCGAGCGAAGCTGCGGGCGTCCACTAGTAATAGATAATAGATTACAAACAGCGATAAAGTAGATATTTTAGGTAGTAGTAAAAATCGTGTTAGGAAAGCCCGGAATCTTAGTAATTACGTATGATTAACTGATCAATTCGTGACACGTACCTTTTACGAAATACAAGCCCGGAATAATTATTTACTTTTCTCCAAAAAAAATGGTCAGCAATACAACATTCTTGCACGTGAGCGCTGGTTGCTCAGGTCAAAGCTCCTATTTAATATGGATCTTCTATCCCCGGGACCAATTAATGTATAGCATTTGACGTTTGAATACAAATAGGTAAGTCCCACCGGATACATGTCTGACCTGTCTCAAGCCAGAATAGAATCTATTTTGTAGTCACTATGTGTAAAATGACGACATAATATATGAAAATGATAGACCTATTCAACCAATAGGTTATTTTCGATCCAGCAATAGGAAATTATCGAAGTAGCAAATCAGACGCTGGTCTGATCGAACATTTATGTCCTTAAAACTGGGTTGGTCTTAAAGTTATGGTAAAACCTACCATTACCTATTATTTATATTGCCTAAGTAGGTATCCAACTCAATATTGTTCATATTAAATACACTTACTCACGGTATGCTAAAAATATGAATATAATAAACAGCGACAGTAAAATTGCAAATGTAAAAACTACAAAATATCAGAAAATTCAATTATTAAAATTTTAACTTAAGTTGTTAACCTCACCGGCCGCAGTTTTTGCCCTTCAGACTTGTTAAACGTACTTCTTTGTCTACCGCGTGAGCGGTGCCCGTATTAGAGCAATCCTTTTAACGATCTCTATTTAAAAGCCGCAGACAGGTAAGCGGTTATTATCTCGTGCTAAAAGCTGAAATTGGCGCCAGAGCAGCGCTAAATATGGTGCCGCCATGACACACGCGACTCATAATTATTTTAGGTTAGTCGTAAACAGACTTCGATAGATCGGAGATATTCTCAAGAACTCTGAGGTTTGAATAGAGCTTCATACATATGAAGACATTCATAAAATTATATGAAATGAAATAAGTTTTCAAGGAACAATATGGTCCTTAGTGGAAATCCATAGGACATAGTCTCTTCCTACCACAGGTACATAATATATGTATGTACATTGGCGAGAAGTGAATCGGTGAATAGTAGGTATATTATCCAGTCTCATAGTCAGTAGTTATATTGGATATTAAATTAAATGCTTAATTGCGCTCTTATGAATCATTGAAAAAGTTAAAGAATTAGTTTAGCACTTACAAATGTTTAATATCAAAGTTCAATCAATTTATTATGCAACATATCGTAGTCAGCCTCGATGTAAATATATTTTCTCGCAGATCTTTCGTTTTCTGACACTAATGTTTTATGATTGCAAGGAGTAAACGGGCTCAAGTGAGTTACGTGTTCGCGTGGACACTGTTTGAGAAAGGGAGATGAAGATCTTCTGTGCTTGGGATTTTGTCTCCTTTTTGATCTAGCTTGGAAGTCCACGGTTCCGTCAGTTCGGTCACACGTCCCAGACGGATAAAGTTTACCAAATACGTTTTCTGACAACGGGCTTAGTGTAACTGTAACTACTGGTAATAATCAGTAGAACTACATTTAGAGAGCATGCTGATAGTGTTGGAAACAGTGTGAGGCGATGTCTAGGTTTTGTTTTGAGCCGATCCAAGTGCATTAAGAACCAGGTCACGTTACGTTACGTAAATTATATAATTCGCTGGTTCGCAGCGAACTTGAGAACAATATTATATGGAACCCCCACGGCTAGCTACAAATTATATACATAATTCAGACAAAAACAGTCCACAGTATAGGTCTTAAGACTGTTAGTTTACAATAATGACCGTCCATGATTGTAAACATAAAAACTTCCTTGAAAACTTTGTGAGCAAAAGCCGTATGGTACGAGTACCTAATGTGAAAGCCCGACAGACAATGTGAACTCGCCTTTACATTTACATGCAAATAACAGCGATTCATACATCCTTCACGTGTATGAGAATAACATAGCAAATAACAATCTTTTCAATTCACGAGCGCGCCTCAAATGGTTATTCCTCGTAAGGCGGATACGTGACATTGCAGTGGAGTTCTTGAAACAAATTCATTGTAACATACACATTACTACTCATATTAGTATTTCTTACACAAGACATCCTAGATCAATATTACGCTAGCATCAGACGCTTTAAAATAAACTGTTTCCGCAATTAATGGAAGCGACTTGTAAAATAAATGGGTCTTCCGCTGGACGAGAAAAGAAATATGTCCGATCTTACATTGCTCTACATTTCCTTGTGTGGAAAACACTTTTATTTATTAAGTTATATTAGTTGACGCCCGCAGCTTGTCTCGCGTGGAATTAGACATAACAATAGTTTCGTTTACACCTAGTAATATTATATAGCCTATGTCAGCAGTGAAGATGCAGCTTTCTAATGGTGAAAGATTTTTTGAAATTGGTCCAGTAGTTTTTGTGTGAAAACATTGCAAACAAATGTTTCCTCTTTATACTATTAGTATAGATTTAACTATCTATTTATTTATTTAGGAAACAAATAATGTTAGATTAACACAAGATGACACAAAAAAAGATGCATGATCAATTTAGTTTATTGATAGATTTGAAACTCTCACTTTGACACGAAACCTCTGTCGAACACCTAAGATAAGTTTGTTTATTTAACTTGAGTTGAACTACTAATTAAACTTATTAATAGTCGAAGTTAACGAGTCACCTACTCTAATCACCTAATGAAGTAACTAGTTCAAATGAGTTCATAAGTTATCTTTATGAGGCTGATGCACTACGTTACACTTGAGTTTCAAACATTAAATTGGCAAATTAAATAACGATTGCTGAAATGATTTTGTTGATTTTAACTTCTCTCTATACATATAACTAGAGCAATTCGCTGCGACCCATAGACGTCCCACTGCTGGGCACGGGTCTCCCCCACAGATATATCTGCGAGAGGTCTAGCTAGAGCATACTCTACCACGTTGCTCCAATGCGGATTGGTGGAGGGGTTAGCGGCCAACCCAAGTGTCGTATGTTCTTATGCCACTCGAAGGTCTTCGACAAGGCTTAACGACTGTTTCTACCATTGAAAACAACCGGGACCGACGGCTTTACGTGCCCTCCGAAGCACGGTAGCGTCCATGAAATTTTGCCACTAGCGGTCACCCATCCACAAACCGACCGCGCGATGAAGAGCATGGGTCCGCACTCAGCATAATTGTCATGGAAAAAAAGGAACCATGACGCTGATTTTCAGTGTGGCCCGTGGAGGATAGGAGATAAAAGTAATAATAACCAATCAATTTTATAGGCACCGCGTTTAGGTGACATGTTTTATCTTGTGTTCATTCCAATTTTTAATCGGCCAGCTGTATCTCGGCAGCTGCCTCAACTCTTTGTGCCGCGTTCCAAGAAAAAAAAAAGTATTCCTCCGAGCGATTACCTTTTAGAAAAGGTGCCCGGTGCCTTCGGGATCTACCTTTTTTTTAATCTTTTTTTTTTAGAACGTCAGCGTCCATTATGCGTTTGATTCGAAACAACTGACGATAAAAGGAATAAAAGTGAACCAAGTTCTAAAGCACGGTACAGACGAAGAATGTTAATTGCATTGCGATGTAGTCTCGACGTCATTACCAGACGTTTCTTAATATTGGAGCGATCTTGCGTGACTAATTTGAAGTCTGACTAATAAAACGATCATTCAAATCACAAAACTAACAAGTTAACATTACAAATATATTATATTTGTAATGTTAACTTGTTAGTTTTGTGTTAGTAAGCGAGTAGCCTTATATCGAATTGAAAAAAACTGGCTTTTAAGATACGTTTCAAACTGGTTGTCTTACCTTGTCTTTCTAGTTTAGGCACCTGCTATGTGGTATTTAACTATGAAAAGGTTCAAAAAACCCTACTGCTGTTGATGTTGGTAAAACGTTGTGTCTGCAGTAAGTAAAGTAACCAGTTTTTATAAATAAATAGTGGACGCCCGCAGCTTAGCTCGCGTGGAATTAGACATAACAATAGTTTCGTTTACACCTAGTAATATTATATAGCCTATGTCACTAAGTGAAGATGCAGCTTTCTAATGGTGAAAGAATTTTTGAAATCGGTCCAGTAGTTTTTGTGTACCAATTATAAAAGTAAGTACAAAACTACCTACTGAAATGATTTCTAAATGCGCTTAAACGCACTGACCCAAATTTTGGGTCACAATTACATAATCATTCAAATTTCACACCATTATAGCCATAATAGTTAATAAGGAAACTGTAGAGTTTAATTACCTGAAAAAGAAATCGACGACTCGTCATCGTCATTATTTCTATTAATTAAAATTTAAATTATCTTGATGTTTGCTAAACTTTACCTACTTGCAAATATTTTATTGTGTGAAAATACATAAAATAAGTTTTAAACCAAATTTTTCTTATGTCAATTATTTTGCTAAAATATTTAAGAACTCACTGCAAAATTCTCGGACAGACAGTTTGTTTGCAAACGTAATTTATTCAACATCTGACAGACGGACTTTCAAAATCTTATTTACATAAAGATTACATTCTTTGTCCAAACAAAATTTTCATAGTCTAGTAAGTAGGTATGTATGTATGTACAGCGCATTGGACTTCATTGGAGCAGTGTGGTGAGGTATCTTGACCTCCCTCAACTGTGACCAGTGGGTACTCCATACAATTCCTAGGAATTACCTACCTAGGTTAAGTGTAATGGACAGGTGTTCTATATGTATATCTAATTCAGTTATTTTATAAAATACATACATTGCGTATGTATTTTATAAAATAACTGAATTTCATAAATTGCCGGTAGTTAACATAATTAAAGTTAAACAAATACTTTACTACCTACCTGCCTACTCTGTTTCTTTTACAAAATTATTTTTAAAACGTTATTTCAATGGTTGAACTATTAAATATTCTGTGTGGTTGACTGGAAGAGATGGCTTAGTGATAAGGCCGCCTTTGTTGTACTACACTTTTATTTTCTTATTTTTGTATACATGTACTTGTTGTATGTTGTATCTTTGTCCTTTGTCTATTTTAAAGTTGCGATGCTAATCCTAATATTTTTATGTTATGTGGTTTATGTGGTGCGCTTTCACATACGATCGATAAACGTATTGTAATATCATTTGACTTCTATTCAATCGGAGAAAGTCTGATTCGTCTCGCTCAGCCTTGTTAGCTGTGTCCAAACACGGGATACATTTCAACCTTCACATGTTATCTCAGATGTGATCGCAATCACTGGCCTGAGCTTAATTTATATAATTATTGGTTTAAGATCACTACACGGATTATAATGATATCTGATCTAAGATCTAAGACGTGTTTTTGGATGATGAAATACACTATGGAAAAAAACGTAGGTATTGGGTAGGTATATCAAATTTTGTGCATTTAACGATGACATATTGATGTAGACCATGTTTTTTTCTTTTAGCGTTTTTTTACCTCCCGTCTAAGCAGACGTTAGACTATACCTTTTTTTTGCGAGCCTGTACTATGGGTGTCAGATACTGATATACATGTATACATATATATTTTTTAAATACATTTTATTTTATTTTTATTTGTTCGGAAAACTTACAGCTAAACAAATACAGATTGAGTAAATGAAATTATAAATAAGAGAGCCTCTTACAAGTTTTCACGTATAGCACATACTTAAATAGATAATATTGACATCCAGACACAGAACAAACACAAGCGTTCGTCACACAAATGTTTGTCCTGAGTCCGATTCGAACCCACGACCTCTGGCGTACAGGCAAGGTCACTACCGATTGCGCCACGGGCCCTTTAATACCTAAATATGAAATGAATAACATGTGAAAGAAGTAGTTTTAAAACAGTTGAATACTGATTAAATACTTAATATTTAGGTATTAAAGGTTAAGTATTTAATCAGTATTCAACTGTTTTAAAACTACTTCTTTCACATGTTACAAATGTGTAATTATCGGACATAAAGCGACATTTATACAATTACATATTCCTAAGTCGCAGCGAAACACTGTTTAAATTTGTTGAATAATATTATGAAACTCATAAAATATTGTCAATTGAAGCGTCATAGATGAATGTTTCTCACGGCGCGGCTCATTGGATCCTACCTATTCAGGTGTTCCACTGGTATTGCGTTGCATAATAAAAGCATGCGGGCGAGCCGGGTTCCGCCGCTATCTTGATATGAGGCATATAAACATAAACTACAATAAATTGTGGATGTAAGGTAACCGTGCGTTTTAAAACTCGTTATCTCGGAAAGTATCAAATAATTTACTTTAAGAAAGAAAGAATCTTTTTTTTTAAATTTGTCCATTTCTCAGACTTCTTACCTTTCTCTTTAACTTGCGTTTGTAATATTAGTCGCATGACAAGACATATAATATATTTGTACTAGTGGACGCCCGCAGCTTCGCTCGCGTGGAATTAGACATAATAATAGATTCTTCTTAACGCGTTAACTTTAGCTCCACAGTAATGAATGCGTAAATGTGTTATCCCCTATGTTTATTTTACACCCTGAAGGGTAGCATTTTTATAAACTTTGAATGCCATATTTATTTATATCTAATCAACAGCCTAAAATATAAATTTTATGCTTCTAGTTCTGAAAATGACAATACTTTCATACAACCTTTTATCCCCATTTTCTTCCCTTCACAACACTTTCCAACTAAAAAGTAAAAGGTTCAGTAGTTTCGGCGTGAAAGCGAGACAGACAGACAGACAGACAGAGTTACTTTGGCATTTATAATATTAGTATGGATTATTCCTTTGTATATTTTTATTCCGAGGAACGATCTTCGACCCATGCATTTTCAAAAGATGTTGCGTGTTTTATATGGCGTACTCATGGCGTGTCCGTTGTTGTTTGGAGAGAAGCCATATCGTTTAATCTTGTTGGTACACGACAGAGCATGCAGTACAGCGATAGCATCATATGTTGCTGCCATTACTGATTTCAATATAAGATCTGATTTAAATTCGCTATGTGATTTATTCATCACCACTCTGTGGGTCTTTTTTTATAGATTTTGTGAGTAATTGTAACATTATCACACTAATACATATAATGTTAAAGACGCGAAAGGTTTGAGTGTGTGTTTGTATGTTTATTACTTCTTCACGCTCAAACCGCTGGACCAGTTTTGATAAAATTTGGTATGGAGGTAGCTGACAAACTGGGTTAACATAGGATTCTTTTATACCGATAATGTGTTCTATTGGGATGTAAAATAAATAAATTTCAGTATTTTTTCTTTCTTTCTTTAACCATTAGAAATCTGCATCTTCACTGAGTGACATAGGCTATATAAAGGTTTAAACGAAACTATTATTATGTCTATTTCAACGCGAGCGAAGCTGCGGGCGTCCACTACTTTATAAAATATTCAATGAGAATATGATTGTATTGATGGTAATGCTGTTTCTTTACATAAAGTACATTTCGTAACCGCAAGCGTCGTATCGCACGGTTAGAAGGGCGGGAGACGAGGACAAACTAGTTTCAGAACACGTGCTTCCGTCGAGACGGAATCGTGTCTCCCCAGTTATTGCTTCATGTTTGTAGGATTCATCGTTTTCAATTATTTTTAAATTTCATGGACATCTTATGCGGCTATCTCACCCCAAACTAGGCATAGCCTGTACTATGGATGTCAGAGACTGATACACATACCTAGCTGTAGAATTAGATATTTATCCAATGATCAAAAGCTAATCCTGTACGTTAGAGATATTAATAATGTAGAAATAGATATTTATCCAATGATCAAAAGCTAATCCTGTAGGCCAATCACTTCATAGCGAAATAAATGATTTGAATTTGGATTTATTTTAAATTGTAACCTACCCCTTCATAAAAGTTTTTCTACGCCTGTATATTATGAAAATGACGTAGGCAGATAATAAGCTAATTTTAAATATTACCTATAGATTTAAATTATTTTTCTCATTTAGGTAGGTATATATATATACATGTACATTATTAAAATCTCAAAGCAGCCTAAAATATCATGCCTATTTAAATAACCAGAACGATTAAGGATTTTGTTGTTTAATAAAACGTGATACATAAATATTATTGACAATAACGTGTATAGCTTTATAATAAAACAAAATAATATATCAATATATGCATGTCTCTTTAATGTTATTTTGGTCCCATTAACAATAACATAACTACATCTACAAATCCTGCCGTGATTGAAGAATGTTGAATCTCGAAATGATCATCAACTATCGAATGAGGTCATATCATGTAACAAAGTGCACTTACATCCGATACCGCACAGATTGCTCGCATTAATGAGTTAAATTGCTTAATGCCGGGGTCCCGGGTTCAAGCGTTATCGAATGAGATGGACGGGAATTCGCTAGGCCGAACGTAACCTACTGACTACTTCTGAGGTTGAGGAAAATTGAATGATATCTACCGTTTCTGATCTTTTTCTTTGAAACAATTGAATGTTCATTTGCATTTTTTTTTTTAATCTTTATTTTTTTTAAAGGGGTTTTGTCATTGCATGACTATGTCACCCCCGTACAGGCAAAACGTAGTTCAGTCACGTTCAGTTTAGTACATCCTACTACACTTGACATGACATGTGTGACATGACATCCTACTATACATGAAGCAAGGCGCAAGAGGTATTAACGTTGCAGGTTTAGTGAACGATCATGTACTAGTGGACGCTCGCAGCTTCGCTCGCGTGAAATTAGACATAAAAATAGTTTCTTTTACACCTAGTAATATTATACAGCTTATGTGAAATGGTGAAAGAATTTTTGAAATCGGTTCAGGAGTTGTGTGAAAACATTACAAACAAATATATCCTCCTTATAATATGTATTACATTGTTTTTTTGTTTTTTTGTCATTTTTGACCATAACGAATTTTGAAATCAGAAATATATTTAAACAGTTAATAATTAAATAATAATGTATTTTAGGTCCGCTCAAAAAACAAGATGACTTGCTAGAACTGTGCGAGCCACAGCCGACAGTAGATTAAACAAGTCTCCGTGAGATAAAATAAAAGAATGATAGGGCACAAAAACTCGATTTATTTGGAGCTAAGTATAAACAAAAACCCTTATAAAATTACAAGATCGCATTTATCATCATCTGTGCGCTAGTGAGCTAAATATAAGAATCGAAGAAGAGGCTGTCTTAAAATACCACAAGTTCTCGAAATAATTATCCATCTGTATCCATGTAACACCCACCTGTCTTTAATGATGGTACAATTAGTTAGCACAGTGGCGAGACACTAGATACGAGAAGGTACGATGACTCAGAAAGTCAGAACCAACTACAACTTACGTTAAATTAATGAAGCCAAGTTTCAGAATGACTGCTCTTGATTTGAATAATATGAGATATTTGTTACGTTTGGCATACTTAAATTATACAATTTAGATCTATGCTCAAAATTCCAGCATTTCTTCTAATACCTATGTAAATTTTATTTTCAACTTTACGTAATCGATTCTGACTAGTTTTATCGATATTTTCTTATACGAGTATCTTGTAATTTGTACAAGCAAATATCAGACTGAAGATGGAAGTGAATTAATATATAAGTAGGTACTTTATTTTTGGACTCTCAATTCTCTTTTTCTTGTTCAGAGATTCAAAATTGTCTGACAATATTAGTATAGGTATTCGCAAGCAATATCGGCTGTGCTGTGCCTCAGGTGGTATATGTATGAAACATAATGAAACAGGTGTAACTTGAAACTGTAAACACTTTGTTACTGGCCGGGACTCGCGGGCCGCAATGGGATTAGTTAGCTTGTTATAATTTTAACGACTGAAGTCAATGTTTTAACTGTTTTATTTTTAAACTTTTATATTACTATTAAACAGACTACTAACTATTAAACAGACGCATTCTGCTGAAGACCTGGTATCGTGACAGACGACGATATAATTACATTGATTAATTTAAAGCAGAACTTACATTTCTATAAACCATTTTTGGTCATCTAACCAGTACTAATCATATCAGTACTAATACAGGTCTAATCCAGTACACAATACTGGCATCGGAAAATATTAACATGATGTGCTTCACGATAAAGACATTTAAAAGTAGTTATCATCAATCGATAAACGTACGGGCATTTGCATGTATATGGCATTTATGATCAAGTTCCAGAGAATCGGAAGGAAACGCATACGCAGCGTCACTTAGTGCGTTGTAACAAAGGTTGTTTTCGTATGCACGGGGCGCAGGTTGCATGGTCGCCGCGTAACGGTTAACACGGCCTGGCGTGACGAGCGTGTGCGTTCTGCATTCCTGCTTGCCGCTGCCATCGTTCCGAGTTGCGAGCTGCGGGTGAGGACGTCCAATACGATGGTATTGCCTAATTACCCTATATCGGAACCTGATTTGCCGCCGCACCTATAGCGGGCTTGACGAGTATTTTTTACGTTTGAAAATTTAAATGGAACGGTTTAAATTATTTCACCGGCTGGTTTGAGTATTTTAGGAGTTCATCAAGTAGCGTCCGTTAATACGGATGGTAACTGAATACGGATTAATAGAGACCATAAACAAACCAAAAATTAATCTACTTTGCAACAATCCGCAAACAAAAATGTAAGGTGTATGTGTATACCTTCATGCACGCAGCACCTCCCTCCCTCCCACACAGGAAACATGCACACGCGATTAATGAATACATACACCAACAAACAGAGAAACACGTGTTTCGCCCATAGAGACCATAAAGAAAGGATCATGACGATTTACGAAAAAGTGTTCTAAAGGAACATTGAGTCATGTTCATGCTTTGATAGCGAGGTATATTATGGCTTAGGGCTTAGCTTGTTTTTCATGATGTCATGAATCATGATGTTCTTCTAAGCTATAACCTCTTTTCAAAAACAATTCACAAAAAAAACGAAACGAAACAAATTTATCAAATTTTCGCTTTTTCGTTTAAGCTCAATATTAGCATTAGCATTGTAAAAATATATTTACATTGGTACTGGTAATAAATCATAATAAACCGCAGTGCTGAAAGGAATAAGTTAAAATTAACAAGATAAAATTTAAAGTTGTACTGAGTACCTACCATAATATTTGAAATTTATTTGTATCGGGTAAATAAGGAAAAATATTCTTAGCTGTTGGCGGGTAATAACACGAGCCTTACGTAAAACTCCAAGCGCATAATAGAAGATAAGATTTTCTCGTGAGCACTTGTTATGATTCTTGTAAAGACGTTATACTTGGCTTTTACTCGAAGAATACTCGGGATCGGGGATGCACGACGATGGGATAGCCAATAAAATGAAAGACATTGTGTAAGTAGGTACAATATATTTTTACTGAAGTAGACTAAAAATTGAGAAGACAGATTACATAGATAGGTAGTAGTAGATCGATCGAAACTAGTCGGCCTATTTCCGACTTAAATCACACGTGAGTAAACCAGTTTGTAATGTTTTCACACAAACACGATTAGACCGATTTCAAAAATTCTTTCACCATCAGAAAGCTGCATCTTCACTGAGTGACATAGGCTATATAATATTACTAACTAGGTGTAAACGAAACTATTGTTACGTCTAATTCCACGCGAACGAATCTGCGGGCGGGCGTCCACTATTTAACTATATGTAATTAAAATAAAACAATCAGGTATTGCAAAATTTACTTTAACGGTCGGGTAATCGCTTGCTTGCATAGTTATTAGTTTGAGCTGAACAATTTAAAACTTCCCAAAGAACAAAGAAATCAATTTGTCTACAGCCAAACTAGTTTTATCGGATATGTTACATGCAATTACAAATACCTACTAGACATGTAGTACAAAAGAAACTGAACAAAGCAAGTAACGAGCGATTATTTAACTATCAATGCTAACCGAAACGGGTAGCGAGCCAGCAGCAAAATTAACTTGTGTTATTTTAGTGACGTGACAGCCTCTTGGTTGGTCTCTTTGTTTGACTCGTTACTCATTACCCTAAGCAACGACGCCCGAATTCGGTTTGGAAATAATAATAAAAAATATTGGCGCCATCTTGCTTCCACTGCAAGTGCATTTGGGCATATTTCGTTGTAGGTACTTAAGCACAGAACAAAATGGAGTGTTTATTTGAAATCTACTTTGTACGCGGATGCGTCGGGCAATGCGTTGTTACAGTGATGAGATGACCAACATCTATAAAAAATACATCATTCTGACCCGTTATAGGGTGACTAACTTACTAACCTGTCTTGAAACCGGCATAATTCTTAATTATATGTCTATTTATGTCTTTGAGCCTATTTAGAGTTCGTGGAACTGCAGATAATAATTGTTTATGAAATTATTTGTGTCGCAAATATACGGCTTCGCACAGTTTCATTTTAATTATAACCTTTGAATGAATATTTTTTATTTGGGCTTATTATAATTAATACGCCTTGCCTTGGCTTAACAGGTAGGTACTAATGGAAAAAGGACGCTTTGTCATCCATAATTATGATTTTTGGATACATTTTACTTCCTTTGTTTAAAAGTTAATGGGCTTGTTAAAGTCATTTTGAATTACTTACATGTTTTATAAATCACTTATTTAAAAAGATATTAATTTTCTCGTATTGTGTAGATTTTTTATTTATTTATTTAAGTAACTTTATTGAACCACAGTCAATAAAATTACAGAGCGAGTTGATGCACTGTCATTCTCTTTCTACTATTTTAACAATTTGGCTTTATCCATTTTAAATTACTCACTGTATAGATTTGCGAATGCAGTTTATTATTGTGATTTTCCAGAAGTGTCGGTGGTTTTGATGTTTTATCTGTTACCTTATCGACGTGGCTATAAAGTTGGTGATCCGTGAGATACCGACGGGACGAGTACCTTCCAAGGTATCACGATAATCTGCAGCGATATTGCAATCGCGTGATATACAATTCTATATGATCCCACAACAGAGCATCTTTTGGCACCGTGTCCAATTCAACACCAATTTTGATTTGTTTATTTATAGGTTTGCATCTGGATGTTATTTTGCTCTTTCGTTTCCACTGAAAGACTTGAAGTTTTTAACACGTCAGAAACCGATTTTACTTCAAGATCATGATGATATTGGTGACCACTTTCAGTCACCACAATCTTCAAATCATTGGCCCGTTACAAAGCATTGCATGGATCTCTTATAATAGAGTTTACCGTCCATTCAAACGGTAATTGGCTTAGTTTATACGTATTAGAGAGTTCACTAAAGGTGTTTCATTCAATGACGAGAAATGCCTGGAGTTTGAACTCTGGGGATCTGCTGTGTAAAAAAGAAAGTAGCATCAGCTACCTATATCACAGAATACATAATAGTACAAGTACAGAAGATTCACTCCCCAAAATCAATCAAAGAAATGCATGTAAATGCAAATAATTAGTGTTTGGGTGATTATGGTGACTTAGATCCATCTGAAATATTTATGCATCTATAAGTACTAATATTATAAATAGGAAAAACATTTTTGTTTGTAATGTTTCCACACAAAAACTACTGGACCGATTCAAAAATTCTTTCACCATTAAAAAGCTGCATCTTGACTGAGTGACATAGGCTATATAATATTACTAACTATTGTTATGTCTAATTCCACGCGAGCGCGTATAAAATAAAATATCCTATGGAATGAATCTCTGTCCTCTCTAAAATATTTTAGCTCGGTCGCCTTAACCGTGAATCAGTGGTGAATCACGTGGCAATTCGTCTGTCAGCCCGTTACTCGAAAGGACTGGATTACGAGGAAGACTTACGTTTGATCCTTGAACATGTCGCGATATCGCCGTTACAGATAATGTATGACCAGCAATAACGCATACATGACATCAGCTGTTTATTTGCATCAAGAAGGACAATGAATGCAATTTATCTTTGGGCGACTGTTGCTTAGTCGCTTTGTTACTCATCATGGCACAGATAACTAAATAGTTACTTCCATGTTACTTCATAAATCTCGGTACATCCTTCATTATCAGCTATTCAATTCATGTAGGGTCACGTCACGTCACGTTATACCGTCACGTCACTATTTTCGGCCTATTTCTTCCGACATTCGCACGAGGTCTGTTCTCTAGTCAAAGAAGTGACAGGTTGATTATTTATTAGAAACAGTATCAGCGGTGACAGCTCAGTGAAGGTGTGAGTTCAAATCCTAGATTTTTAAGTTTTGTGCGATATGAGAATTTAAGTCTCACCTGCTGTAACGGTGTAGGAAACATCGTGAGGAAACCTGCATCCTTGAGAGTTCTCCATAATTATGTCAAAGGCATGTGAAGTGTTCCACATAGAAAAGTTGGGCACATAGAAATGTTTTTGGTGCGTACGTGAATTTGAACCCGGACCGCTCGAGTGAGGCGAGCCAATAGGTTGTCACCTCTGTACGCTAAGCCAAGCTTATCAAAAAATGAATTATAATTTTTGTTTTAAAAAAAAAGCATTTTATAACTTTATTTTTATTTTCGTTCATTGTCATCGGAACCAAATATGTGTGCCAAATTTCAGTGGAAGTGGGTGAAATATTGATTGCAAGATTCCAGGACATACATACGAGTGAAGTTAAATAAAAGCTTTTAATAGCTGATATTACATTACGTCTCCTGATAATGTAAAGAATAGTTAAATGAATGACAAACATCTCAACCTAGCAATGGGCCCTTAATTTGTAACTAAACACTTTGATCAAATTCATCCATTAAATATTAATTACACAGTAATAAACGAGAGATAACAGCAAGGTGGAACCAGCAAAGCCACCAATCAAACTTAAGTGATCCCTCTTTTCATTTTGCTTTTCTTGATAATGAAATACTTACACATAAAGGTGTAATTACGTACAATAAATGAAATAACCAGCATCGAAATTACGCTGTGAATGTGAAATCAAGTGCTCTTTCTTTCAGAGCCGGTACTTTGTGACAATAAAAACGGTAATTCGATATGCAGACACCATTTTTACGCCATGCAACGAGTAAGTATTGGTTAGCTAAGGAATGGGTCACATAATAGTGTACTTTCGTCAATGTGTTTTTGATTGGCAACAGTTTCGTGTGAAGAACGTTATTTTACAAAAACGAGCCATAAGGAGTCATCTACGGCCTACAAAAGCGTGAATCCCTGCGAGAACTGTTTAAGTCTATAAATATTTAAAAAAGCAGTGCACATAACTTTAGTACAAGAAATAAGGATAAATTGATTGTCCCTAGCTCTAGACTAAGTAAAGTATCAAAATCTTTTATGGGGAACTGTTTTCGCTTCTATTTTATTGTAGAAGCGAAATTCAAATATTGCGTGCATTGGTGAACATTCTGACTAGACGGACAGTCAACTGCCTAGAGCATGAAATCTCTATCGGAGATGTTTCACCGCTACGCAGAGAAATGAGATTATTTTTCTTTTTTCCCCTGATGTCTCGGGGCAAGTGGGATGGTCGCTGAACCCTAGATAACTTCTAGATAAATCTAGAGTCCCTTAGACCGACTTTTTTCTATAAAAAAATAGTGAGTTTAAGTGCCAAGCTGGATTATCCGCTGTATAATCACAGGGTTCTAGAATAATGATTAGATATTCTATAAAGATTTAGCTTTTAGATATTTAGATATTAAAAAAGCTATATCTAAATAGATTTAGCTTTTAGATATGTATGTATAATTAGAGACGTTTGGCTTGACGTCGATAGTTCTACACTATTAATTAAAGATTAGTTAATTGTATCAGGCGTTAGTTTGCGGAAATCCATTGTTATAAAGTTAGTTATAATTTATATACTTTATTGTAAAAAACAAAATGTTTTTACAATGTTAATTAATTTGCAACAACCCGAGAGCAAGGTGCATGATGGTGTATAGTATAATGTCATGCATACTGTGCATACAGCAGCACTTCCCACGTAAGAAAGAAAGCAGTAGTTAGAGGGACAAAGTTTCTTACGTAGAGTCAACATACCCTGTGGATGCTCCGTTTTGGCGCGAAAATTGTATGTAAAATTGTTGTATGTGTATGCTTTCTTACGAGGGAAGGCAGCATACAGAAATTATGCATGAGAGTAGTTTATTTTTAAAAAGAGTATCCGTCATATTACGCCCTAATCGCGGGTCAAAGTCAAACTAACTTTTTAATTACAGATTAGTTAACTTTTTCTCTTCTTTTTTGCAAGGCGTTACAAATTTTCCTTGAGTTAACTATTTCCGTAATTTAATTATTTGTTTATATGTCACAAGAAATTAACCTTACGGCTTGTGAAAAGTTTACATTCCGCAAAATAAGGTACTTAGCCATTTTATTTGCATCCAGTAGTTGCGGCGTTGGAATGGAATGCTTTTAAGACATATTTTATTCTTTTTATCTTATAAAGAAATGTTCATCTTACTATTTATAAACCGATATGTTTCCCTTGCTTCTTGTTTCCTGCTCAGTTTATAGAAGTACCTATGTCGATATCGGTTTGTAATTGTTTCTACGTTTCAGGATTCTGTATTAAGTAATTAAGTATCATGATGAGTAAAAATAAAATCTATATCAGTAACTGTGTATTGAATTAAGTTTGTATTCATGTATCTCTTCTGCATTCAATTGTATTCTGGTGCAGTAAAGAGACTTAACTTGTATTGTATTTGTGTCATAAATTTGGCAATGGTTACATCAGAGATAGGTATGCAATAATTCAATTAAACTAATTTATGACAAACAGGACAGAAAAGTAACCAAATATGGAATAGTAGCCCTAATATGGAATGTTGTCGTATTGTCGTACCGCAATACAAGTTAGATTCCGTATTTGGGGTATTATTCCATATTGGTAACTTTCCCCTACCTACACTGATCTTACAAAAACAATTTGCTTACGTTACGTTTCGTACCTTGGTAGTACGAATCTACCTCATGATTTATTGATGTCATCACGACCCTTTTCTTTGTCCCACTGTTGGGTACGGGTCTCCTCTCAGAGTGGGAGGGATTAGGCCTTAGTCCACCACGCTGGCCAAGTGCGGATTGGCAGACTTCATATGCCTTCGAGAATATTATGAAGAACTCTCAGGCACACAGGTTTCCTCACGATGTGTCCTTCACCGTTACAGCAAGTGACATTTAATTTCTTAAATCGCACATAACTTAAAAAGTCATTGGTGCGTGCAGCTCGGGTTTGAACCCGGACCGCTCGAGTGAGAGGCGAGTTCGTTAGCCACTGGGCTGTCACCTGTTTATTGATATAATTAAACCAAATCCGAAGTACCACGCCGTACCTTACATACACCAAATTAGCAAACCTTGCGTAGGTTTGCTAATTACTCTTAACAAAATTTGGATGACATCCATGTAGGATCATTCGCAATAAAACATTGTTCCGATCCTATAAAAAAATAGTCTTTGGATCGTGATGCGAATTGACGATCTTCACTCCTTTTAAACGCATGAATCTTTGATAACATATGACGTTGTCAATAGATCGTTAGTATTGACACAGAATACTTTATAGGTATTGATGACTGCTTAATTTTATAGAGCTACAACAAATTCGCTTTATGACGCAGCGTTATAGCTTCTTTATTTATAAAGGTCGGCTCTAACTAGAGCCTCAGAAGCTAGCGGTAACTAGGCTAGCTCTAACTAGGCTCTATCTAGAGCCTCAGAGGAAGTGAACTAGGGTTCAAGATCACTGTTTAACCCACAAACAGAAAAAAGGTTGTTTAGTGTTCTTGATTGCCAGGTTGAGCAGCAGTTTCTAGAATTGGCTGTTTTATTAGGGTTCCGGACTTCGATCAATAATGTACAAGATAAAGGATCATGAACAAATACACTTCGTTACCCAAAGAGTAAAACCGCTGTCCGTATGTCACCAGGAACCAGGTATCTCATTAACTGTGATAGTTACACAGTTGAAATTTTCACCGATAATGTATGTATTCATGTTGCCGATATAACAACAAATACTTAAAACAGAAAATAATTAGATTGTTTTTGCCTTTTTTATAGATACTGGTACGGAACCCTTCGTGCACGTGACCGACTCGCACTTGGCCGGTTTTACTTATTTTATTAACACTGACTTGTGTCAATTCATATCTACACATCAAATAAATTAGCTTTCATCTGAAGTCTTCAGTTATGCCATCCCAAAGAGATTAAGTAAAAACATTTAATATTGTAATGTAATAATAATGTTGTCTTTGCTATCATGGACTATAAATATGTCTGTTAATAACTCGAAGAAAGTCAAAGATGTATCTATAAATCATCTGAATCTGTATCGAACAAAAATAACTAAGTTAAGCAACACTTTGTTCAGCATTGTCAGGAGTGAGTCATTGGTATTCTATCGATGAAACCTATTGTGTTTTGATTTGGCAAATCTGCATCTGCACCCACAACTGGTGCTGTAAAATACAAATTTACATCAGTGTTTTTATTATAATCAAATAGTCTTACGTACCTACTTCGAACCGAATAAATAAAAAATATCATTATGCAAGTATTTTAAAACTATTTATTACTGAATGATTCGTGAGTGTCTATATTCATAGTTGAAGTTACCGGCTTACTCACGCGTTAAGTCGGAAAAAGGCCGACTAGTTTCGGTCAATTACGATGACTTTATTCAGGTGTGAGCGCGGCGAGCGTAAGCCGGTAAATTCAACTATGAATATTTTAAAATTCTCTTAAACTATGTGAAGTGTAGTGGTCACAAGTGACTGCTAAGCTAGAGGTCATAGGTTCGATTCCCGGGTGAGGCAACAACTATTGGGTTTTTCTAACTTGAAATGACCGGTAGCAGCGTGGAGTCTGGGTTTATTCCCGGCTCACCACCTATTAACTACATGGGATCTAAACGTAACTGGTGAAAACCGTTGGAGTACCAATTACACACACAAACCTGCATAATTTATTTAAATCTTATATAATAGTTGTTACTTATTTAAAAATGGGCACGTAAAGCCGTCGGTCCCGGTTGTTTTCAATGGTAGAAACACTCGTGTAGCCTTGTCGAAGACCTTCGGGTGGCTTGAGAACATTCGACATTGGGTTGGCCACTAACCCCTCCACCAATCCGCATTGGAGCAGCGTGGTGGAGTATGCTCTAGACCTCCCGCAGCTGTGTCTGTGGGGGAGACCCGTGCCCAGCAGTGGGACGTCTATGAGTCGCAGCGATTTATAAGTCAGCTTGAAGTCAGAGTCTATAATGTAAATGTATCTCCGCTGCTTATGCGCGAATGTTACCGACGCGGTGGTAGAAGTACATATTACTAGTACAATGTGTCATATTATGATATGCATAGGTATAAATATTACATTGAGCAAGTAATTTATACGTTTAGCGTTACAAAAGGATTTCGTCACCACTGATGGTTGCTTGAAAATAATGATTAACCCCTTCGTTTTCAATATAATTATTAACATTGTAAACAGTGCAGATTCTTAAGCGGTTATTATGCAGCTGTTTG
This sequence comes from Carterocephalus palaemon, assembly GCA_944567765.1. Taxonomy (NCBI): domain Eukaryota; kingdom Metazoa; phylum Arthropoda; class Insecta; order Lepidoptera; family Hesperiidae; genus Carterocephalus; species Carterocephalus palaemon. The sequence goes on along the minus strand of OX155643.1, from coordinate 982,181 downwards.
GAATTTTACTTCGGGAAATAAACTAATGTATTATTCTTATAATCATGCGTGACTAACACGACTAAGGTGAAAACTGATAGCGTTGATAGTCTGGAGTACAGGTATCTTATCACTTGCCGCAAGGCCAGCGGTGTCAGGTAAAAACGCATTTGGTAACAAAAACACGATAACATTGAGTATTGTATTGTATTGTATTCTCTTTCTCGAAGGAGCTGACTATTTATACAGCTACAAGTAGAAATACATACTTAGGTACTTATGTGTATTTGATTCATAATGGGTACAATTTAAATGATGACCAAAAAATGTTACCTATATTACCTAAATATTACCTAAAATAAATTATTCCATATAAATTAAACTCATAATGAAGTTCCTAAAGTAAAACGTTATGAGATCCAAAATAAATATAAACACGTCAGAATCAATCTACCTGTTGTATGTATACGTATTAGCTTTAGCTTGCCAAAATGGATCTTTTGCTCACCAAATATTGTTTTACTAAAACAATAACATTGGTACCAAAAATACTTCATAAACTTCAAGAAACCAATTTGGTGAGCAAAGTATCCATTTTGGTAGATATTTTGAATTTATTGGACGTAATTTATGTGCATTTCTGGTAGGCATTTAAACCTAAGCCATTCATAATTATTCATCTTTCTTCGTTCACCATGCTGGTCAAATGCAGATTAGTAGACTTCGCTTAATTTGAAATATTTTAAACACGTAGGTACTAAATTATGAATCTTCTGATTTCTCCGTGTTTAGGGTTCCGTACCCATAGGGTAAAATGACCTATTCCTAAGACTTCGCTGTCCGTCTGTCCGTCTGTCTGTCCGATTGTCACGTTAGACAGTTGAAATTTTCACAGATGATGTATTTCTGTTGCCGCTATAAATACAAAATACTAAAATTAGAAAAAAAAAAATTTAAGGGGCTCGCATACAACAGACATGATTTTTTTGCCGTTTGTATAGATAATTGTACGAAACCCTTCGTTAGCGAGTCCGACACGCACTTGGCCGGGTTTTTTAAACAGTCAGTTTGATTACTTAAAATCAAAATAAGATAAACCTCAGTATCTTAAACATTTCTAACATAGTTCAAACTCCTAACAACGTAACAAAACGTATTATTATGCATTTATAATTCTACTACTTTCTACTTTGTTCAAGCGACCATATCACACATTCGATGTCTCTTAAAGATAATAGATAACATCAAGTTTTTACGACAAGTCATCAAAATTCGTTAACGACTATACATTAGTCGGAATCACTTTGTCTGGCCATGCTCCTCGTTTTATTAGCAATTAGGTTCCCATAAAAATACACCCACGCTCGAATCTCTGTCGAACAAAGGCGTGAAAGACCGCCATGTCGAGTTGGTAACAATAATTGAATAGAAAGATGATTATAATCTATCCCTGGTTACACCCACAGAACGTAAAATTAAAGATACCTATAGGTATGTGTAGTGTAGCGTATGCGGCACCGGACAGTCACGCGCACAGAGTACCTTTATAGTCACGCGCTAGCTGTGAGCAAGTTCGGACGTGCGCCGGACGCATTACCTACTCCACCTATTGAGTGATCAAAGGCGTGTTTTATTTATCCGGGTCCCTACAGTATGTGTGTAGTATCGTTATTATGTTGAACTAGTGGACGCCCGCAGCTTCGCTCGCGTAGAATTAGACCCATTAACGACGTCTACCCGTCTAACGACTTCAAAAACGGCAAAGTTTCATACTAACTTTGCACCCCCGTTTTACCCCTTAGGGGGTGAATTTTCAAAAATCCTTTCTTAGTGCTCCCCTACGTTATAAAAGGAAAACCTGTGCAAAATTTCAAGTTTCTAGCCCTTATAGTTTAGGCCCTGCGTTGATATGTCAGTCAGTCAGTCAGTCACCTTCTCCTTTTATATATATAGATGTTGACCGACTGACATACAGTTTTTACAATACATATTACGATAAGTTCTTATCAATAAATATAACTTTATTGATTTTTGTATTTAAATAAAGGGTTGTATGTAGTTATGAGAAGTCGCTTCTTGTGTGGTCCAGTTTGGGTTAGTTCTGTAGTGTAATTTCCTAAACATATTAATTAATACGCACACATGTCAATATTAAATATCGTTGGTTAGTAAGGTTAGTTAGTAATGATGACTTTTGGTTTAAGGATTTTAGTAAAGTTCACTCCTGAAGATGATCATCGTAGTCGATCGAAACTATCGGCCTATTTCCGACATAAATCTAAACAAGTGTAACCGGAAACCACACCTTTCCAACCGGACCACAATTGTTTTAAAGACAATTATTACACGGTAGAAATGGTACCGTAAAACCTATTTGGTTCCCTATAGGTACCACATAAAAAGTACAGCCTCGGGAGTACACTGCCTTAATGTGGTCTTGGGAGGATAAATAAACGATTGCTACGTAGGTGGCGCCGAGATGAATTATAACTGAGCATAGAACTATTCTTGGCCCTGGACGATTCCCTTATTTGATTCGGTCAAGATGACCTATTTGGTGCGTGGTGAATGCTGTTGCGGCGACTCGGTGACTCAGTGGTGTACCGAGCTCGCTTGGATCGTAGTCATATCTCAGGTTCGCATCGAAGGTCAAGGAGCTCAGGATGTGTCTCTATGATATGTGTTTATAGTTCAATTAGAACAAGAAAACAATGGAAAACAAAACTTAGTTGATAATATAATAATAAAAACACCTAAACGGCTGGACCGATGTTGATGAAATTTTTTGTGTGTGTTCAAGGGGATTCGAGAATGGTTTAGATTCACAATTTGGTCCACTGGAAAATGTTTTTTAAACACGATTTTAGTATTTTTGGATTTTGGGTGAACAATATCCAAATATTTTAACCGTCGTTCATTGACGTGAAGTCATTTACGTGAAGTGTCGCGTCACTTTGACATTTCATATGACAGAACAATATTTGGAGTCATGGGAATGTACTTACAATATCTGATGGATTGAAAGAAAATAAAGTGCCCAACGAATCATATCAGATTAAAACGAGACACGCTTCATTTACGATCAATAATATCTATTATCTCTGACCTTTGACATTATTTTTTCTACGCTTCTACCAGGGAGATGAGCCAGGGATAACCTTTGTGTGAAATGGATTAAATGATGGTTGAATGCTTCTGCCACTCTTCTATTCACAGAAAGCATAGGTATTGCGCAAGACCGTTCTTTTATCATTATTTTAATGAGTGCTACAAAACATTGACAGGCCCGTTGGCGCAATCGGTAGTGACCCTGTCTGTTGCACCAGGGGCCGTGGGTTCGAATCCCACTCAGGACAAATATTCGTGTGACGAACACTTGTATTTCTTCTGTGTCTGGATGTTAATATTATCTATTTATGTATGTATTTAAAAATATCTATGTATGTATATCAGTCTGACACCCATATCACAGGCTCGCGCCTACCTTGGGGTCAGATGGCCGTGAGTGAGAATGTCCAAGATATTTATTATTTATTTATTTATAGAGCAGATAATTTCGTCTGCATAGATTTGAATCGTTTGAATTAGTTCCTGCATTGATTTGTCACAGATCTTACTGCATTCCTAGTCCAAGTTAAGATCTATAAACTTGTCATGTCCTATTTCACGCAATCGCATGGTTGTTTGAGAACAAAGACATTAATCTTTGAGAACTAGATGTCTACCAAGATGAATGAAGGTGGGTCAGTGACCTCGGGCTCGTGATAATTAGCATGCCGTTTATTTGATTATGCAGGACACGCTGTTCCTCGTAGGCTAAGCCCGTTACCATGTTGGGAACTTACTAATTATTACGAGTAGTTTAGAGGGTTCCTAAACTTTAATGATAACGGAACACCAACCAAATACTTTTTTTTTAAAAGCTTTTATTAACTTCACTCGTATGTATCTCTGAATGTATGTATGTATGTATGTATGTATGTATGTATGTATGTATGTATGTATGTATGTATGTATGTATGTATGTATGTATGTATGTATGTATGTATGTATGTATGTATGTATGTATGTATGTATGTATGTATGTATGTATGTATGTATGTATGTCCTGGAATCTTGCAATCAATATTTCACCCACTTCCACTGAAGCTATCGAGCTGAAATTTGGCACACATATTTGGTTCCGATGACAATGCACGAAAATAAAAAAAAGTTATAAAGTTTTTCTTTTTAAAAAAATATTTATTATAATTTATAATTTATGGAACTCCATATCACATTTTTATGGGTATTAGTATTTTAGTGCCTCGTTGGCACGTCGTAACTGGGATTGCTAAGCTACAGGTTACGGGTTCGATTCCCGGGTCGTAGCTCGTGGATTGCGTGTTCCGATTAAGTACACTTTCTAGAGGCGACTGAAACTTAATCCTCAAGCAACGCATTTGTTACCGATGTGAGGCCTGTCCCAGTTGTCATGTCGGCTGTCATGCTGCATGTTCGTTTGCTATCTTATATTCATTTAATAGAATTGTTTTTCTGGAAAAATAAGAAGCTGCGGTCTGTTTATGTAACACGTGCACTAACAGCGGGCGTATGAAATATAAGCCTTGCTTACTTACCACGCAATTGCTATTGTAAGTAGCTCTACATATAAGCTGGGTGGCTTATATATAAGTTTAATAAGATACACGTAACTGTCGTATCACATATCGTGTAATGCGCAAAAAATCGGACTTATACCACAGAGCAGGGTATATCTGTGGTATAAGTCCGACAGTTCGGACAGTGAGCACAGCAAAGTACTGTGCTTGTACCTTATACCACAGGGGAAATGCAGGCGTGAGCCACTGAGCTATCACTGCTGTGTACAGCTTCGTTTATTCAATTACTGAGCTATCGGGCTATCATAAGCTTCACCGTTTGCAATTTTACATGTTTAATTAAAAAAAAATAATAGAAAAACACGCTATTATAAATGCACGTAAAAACCAAAAATAAATTATGGATCGTTCAAGTTGTCTATATTTCTGGGCTGAAGTGTAAACTATGTGCTTTTAATTATAATATTTGATTGTAAAAGCGTGGGGCGATTGATCAGGAAAGACTTTTTGTATAATTTGCTTTCGCATTTATAATATTAGTATAGTAATAACTGTGTGGTTTCCGGTTACACTTATTTAGAGGCGACCATCTTAGTCCTCAAGGGTAGCAACACATCTGTGACTGACTTAGAACGAGACTCCTACTAACAAGTACTAACTGGACTATTACTAACACCAACTAACAGGACTAACTATCACTAACAGTCCCCAGTCCTCGTACCTACTAACGAACTGACCAACTAATGTTCTAATTAACTTTCTCAACTAATTGGACTAACGATCCCAGTCCCTAATTGAGTCTTGTTCAAAGTCAGTCACAGTTGTCATGGGCGGCAGCGGATGGGTGGTGCTGCAAGCTCGTATGCTATCCTGTATCCATAAAAAAAAAAAAATAACATCGAGTATTCCTCGAAATGCTTCGCCGGAGATGCTTCCTTCGATGTGCCTGTCTATAGGCATTTGTAGATACGTGTATGTGCTGTGGGACGTGTGCCTTCATAATGCCTGTCTTCGTCATGTAGCGAACAATGATCCTGCGTCTTGGAACGGTATTACACGCCTTGTTCGTATACACGTACTGAACGATACACGTGTATTATCTATACTTCTATATTAATATTATAAAGAGGAAACATTTGTTTGTAATGTTCACACAAAAACTACCGGATCGATTTCAAAAATTCTTTCACCTATACAAAGCAACGACGGGCGCGGTCAGTCATGAATGGGTGACCGCTAATGACAAAATTTCATGGACGCTATCATGCTTCGGAGGGCATTTTAAGACTTGCTATGGCTATGAGATCTATCTAGCTAGATGCTTTTTAACTGTTGTTAAAATATTTTACCTTTATTTTAAATCAGATATCTTTTGTATTTCTTACAATAACTTACACCTGTAGCTTCTGTAACAAACATTATCTGTTTGTTACGAAGCACTTACGGTCCGTTAACATTTACACTAACAGTCAAACGAGTCGACGAAGACAATGAGTTGTGTACAAACTTCTACCTTAGCATTAACAAGCCGTCTCTGGTTTGTTTGTAAAGCCCGCCTTACCAGACAGCAAGTCATAATAAAAGCTAATGTAGAAACGTCATTACATGAACTTGCTAAGTTCTGATGCTAGTTCATAGATCTAGTGTCATAAGATTCGATAACATAAATTATCTACATAATAAGCTGACTGACTGACTGACTGACATATCATCGCAGGGCCTAAATTAGAAGGGTTAGAAACTTGAAATTTTGCACAGGGGTTCCTTTTATAAAGTAGGAGAGCACTAAGAAAGGATTTTTGAAAATTCACTCCCTAAGGGGGTAAAACGGGGGTGCAAAGTTAGTATGAAACTTTGCCGTTTTTGAAGTCACGTGGGCAACCCGAACGCGGGCAGACGTCGTTAATGGGTCTAATTCTACGCGAGCGAAGCTGCGGTTTTTACCTAGTTTAATATAAAAGCAAAACGGAAGATAATCTTCATATATAAATATATGAATATATGAAGATGATGATATAAATATATGAAGATTATCTTCCGTTTTGCTAATAATAATCTAATAATCTTACTACATATGAAAGTGACGAGCTTGGGAAGATGTCTACTTGGAATTGGAAATTTGGAATAGTTTTGTTGTTCTGATTAAGTTATTTATTTCTTGTTCACAGAATTTTTCCTCAACGGGAAGTAAATACTTTATCATTCTTTAAACACTTCCCGATCCCTGTCACCGCATTTCCTTTTAAGCCCTGCCTCGTTTCATTACTCGCGAATTTAAATCCGGTCGATATTTTGCAACATGCATGAAATAATTACGCTAAAGTAGGCGACAATTACTTTTTTGCATGTCCAAATGCCCTAGAATTTATGCAAATGCATTGCAGTAACCGTTACTGATTCGTATTTTTCACCCTTGATCTTTTGCCTCAACTATACTCGTAGTTATAATCAAGTGTTTCGTGATTATGGAGTGTCACGTGTTTTATTTGCAAGTCAAATTGCAAATCTTAAGTATTTCCAAAGAATGCTTTGAAATCACACGTACTTATGAATTTGCAACAATGATTGTGGCGCTTTCTGTTTCTGAAATATACTCGTTAAATGTTCAAGCCTTGCTTCCTTGTTATTGTGCTGTTAAATAGCAATGACCTTATACAAAATATAGGTACTTTGTACCTGGGTGTACAAAACACATGGACCCCCGGGTTTTGTTAGCAGCTTATGTGTAACATTGTTTTAACTTTCATCCTGTGTTCAAACTTGTTAGTTCAATGTCCATTAAAAGTTATGCAATGTTTATGTCCTATTTCGCCATCGTTAATTGTAACATATTTATATAATTGATTTGTTTCACATGTGTAGTATGATAGTATGAATGATGTCGAAATAAAGTTATGTCTGTTTTTTATTTAGAACAAGAGGTATATGTTGGGTATTGGGCAGAAGAGATATAATATGTATTACATAAGTATTGTTAGTATTTGTAATGTAGATCAATGTCACGCAAGATTGAACCTATTCTTATTTTATCTTTATCTCATTCATCTTAGATTGCTATTGTTCGTATTCTTAATTACTGTAGTACGCATGTTAACCGATTACAGTGTTGATAACGAGTGAAACTTTTCCTTCCGTAAACAATACCAGCCTCTGCTCTGTGTACAAGATCGTATGTGTGATGCTTGGAATATTTTTTATGTATTTTTTTTGTTGTCTTCGATCGTTTTTCCATTGATTACAGAAGAAAAAATATCTTTCTGCATGTTCCTGTGCCATTTATTATCCATCCATTAAAATATAGTATTAATACCTACTGAATGTAGAATTATCTTTAGGCAAGTCCTACTGACTGTTCTAAAAGCTTTTTGGAGTTAAAAATAAAAGTTGAACCCCGTTTAAGTAAGTTGATAAGTAGCAACACCATCATAGTCGACACTATCGTATAATAAAATAAAATATTCAAAACAAAACCAAAATGGCCACCCATGGCTCATAAACATATTATATAACCTTTTATCTAATCTAACCAAGTAACCACCATAGGCGCTGAACTTGAGTGCTCTGTGACTGACTAGATGCAACCCATAGCCGTTCCACCGCTGGGCACAGACGCTGAGGAAGATCTAGAGCATACTCCACCACGCTGCTCCAATGTGGATTGGTAGAGGGATTACTGGCCAACCAGTGTCGAATGTTCTCAAGCCACCCGAAGGTCTTGGACAAGGCTTAACGATTGTTTTCACCATTGAAAACAACCGCGACCGACGACTTATGGTACCCTCCGAAACATGGTAGCGCGTATCGAAATTTGGAAAAAATATTAAATGTAGATACACAAAAGTGCCTCTTAAGTTTTATTAAAATAAAGATGATTTGCTCTTGAAAGCGGCATGACAGCACGTTTCCCGAAAACTCGCGTCATAAATAAACACCAGTGTACACAAACCTTTACTATCTACTATCCGGGAAGTCTAATAGGTCAGCTCAAATTAGGTCTTCGGTCGGAAATGGGTTCGTGGCGCCCACAGTGGCGCCACTTGGGCCAACCTTGAGGCGCCGGTGAAATGCCGCAGATAGGGAGTATTGTTTTACGGACGAAACAATGTTTAATGGGAAAGTTCTTTTGTTTTGGTAACCGAAATACCGATTCACCTTTTGTTCCGTGTTTGCATTTCAATGCACAGTTAATGGTATATTATGTGAGTATAAGATTAACTTGTTTTGAGATTTGCTTTTGTATGACTTTGGATTTGTATGAATACAAATTGAAGAATAGTGGACGCCTGCAGCTTCGCTCTCGTGGAATTAGAAATAACAATAGTTTCGTTTACAGCTAGTAATATTATATAGCCTATGTCACTCAGTGAAGATGCAGCTTTCTAATGGTGAAAGAATTTTTGAAATCGGTCCAGTAGTTTTAGCGTGAAAACATTACAAACAAATGTTTCTTATAATAATATTAGTATATATTAGAAAAAAAAGCTGTCATATTTTCATGTGACATGTCGTTCATAATTTATCTATAGTTTTATCATCTGTTAACGATTATGTTCATTATTTACCTAGCTAGATCTTATTGTTTATGTAAGCTAAATGTTTATTACTAACTAAATTCTGTCTGTGAATTTACCTATACCTATAGATGAGTTTGCGGGCTCTGTGGATTGTGAAAATGAGAGGAAAATGTTGGCGTCTAAACTAAAGTCTGAATTAAAGTTGTTAACGGTATGAATGATGTTCACACTTCACACCGACAAGTTTGCAGAAGCGACGTCTGCAAAGTTGTCGGTGTGAACGATCGCATCGCAAAGTTAGACGGAACTGCGGAAGTGGTCTCGAGTTCGAGACGATTGGACGTAATTGCGAAAAATGTGAACGACGCTATTTGGTTTCCTCTTAATTTAATAAGTCGTACACGTCGACTTTTTTTAGGTAGTTCAGCTATTTCCATCCATCTATCAGCCTTTTTAGGTCCACTGCTGGACATAGGCCTTTCCTAAACGACACCACTCCATTTAAATTTGTTAAAATAACTAGTAGTGCTTCAATCCTCCTCAGTGATGATGCAGCTTTATAGTGGTGAAAGAATTTTTGAAATCGGTCCAGTAGTTTTTGTGTGAAAACATTACAAACAAATCTTCAATCCTCCACTCTTTATTAGTGATTTGTGCCCAATAATTTAGCTAGTCTTCCCGGTATAGGTACAATGAAAACCTGAGGTCCAGTTAATTGGTCGACTTTAAGACACTTGGACGCAACCATAAGGGTCCATCGCCGTGAAGGAAACCTTTTTTAATGCCATTCTTACCCCACTTTAGTCGTGTAGGTACGCCCGTTCCACCCAGGTGTCGTCTGTCGCGAATTGGAAACAATGTCTAAATGTTGACAGTACTTGCGATTTCCCACCGAGACTGCACTACCAACTACCAGTGTAACTCGCAGCTACGACTTCGACGTGACAAACACAAAAGGTGTCGTATCATTCGCAGGAACAAAGAATAGGATGGAAGTAGGACGCGGCTTTTACGCTGCGGTGATTAGGCTCTCGCGTCGCGCTGGCGAGAGGTTTTAGAGAGGTAAAGTTGCCGCTGTACTTACCGTCGAAATTATCAACGAAGGATTGAAAAGGCCGAATAGTCAATGAACTTATCAATGGAGCTCCTAGCTATCCTATATCAATGGATAGAGATGTTTAGTTGTAGCTACTGAATCCTACAGCCACAGAGTAAATAGTAGGTGTACTACGTAGGTACAACATAACTATGCTACTGCCAATGATCATAGTCTTTTATATTTTTGAATTTGAATTGAGATCATTTCGAACAGCAATAATACGCTTATTTATGTACTCGGATTAATGATAGGTAAGGTACCTACAATACAAAAAATGCACAGGTACAGTGCGAAATGAAAACGATAGACAATTTATTGACTTTATAATAACCAAATTGTAAAATATTGAAGAATCATGAATCGATATGATCGTGACTTCACTTAATATTATCTGTAGTGTTTGACTTATGATGACTGTAGATATTCATAACTTGCACGTCCGTAGGTAACTCATACAGGTAGTCACAATTCTTAGGAAATTATGAAACTGTTGTAGTCTGAACTAAGTTTTGAGAAAAATACATTTCGTTTACTCAGGTTAGGTAATCTCTATTTTTTTTAAATTCGTTACTTTTAATCTTTGGCTTAAGAAAACCATTTTTAAGTTTTACAATTTATAAGAAAACAAGTTAAGTTACAATTTATAAGAAAACAATTTTCAAGTGCATATTGAGTGCATTTGCTCTTGCTAGAATGCGTTCAACTCTACACACTTAGGTATATGACTGGATTAAACCGGATTGAGACCGAAATATGCCTTATCACGGCTTCAGGTGTCTAACAAGTTTATTTTCAAGTCCCTATTTCGTTTTTACAAGGGAATAAAGGTGATTTTACTAGGATTACGTCCAAACCATTCTGTTCTCTCGCCCGCCATTTCATTACCGTGAGGTCATTCGCTCTTATCCCGTAACAGGGACTAGACGGTTAGCTGTTTACCTGGGTACGAATTATTATTCATACGAGAATTACAATGAGGATGAAACTGAAAGGTGAGTGACCAGGCGATGTTCCAACGTACGCAATTAACATTATAATCTACGCTTGTTTAATCAGCTCTTATGCAGGAAAATATTACGTATTCGAAAATAATTACAATAGGTACCTACCACTGTGTTACTCATTGCGCGGATGGAAACATATATAGGTACACAGATACCAAAAAAAGTTAAATTTACTTTTGCAATACCTGCCCGAGTACCAACATAGGTACCTACTTATACTTATTTATTTGCTAAATAAACATAAGAACTGTAAAAGAAACTACTATTAAACGGGGTCACCGAAAAACGCACCACACTATTATTATTGTCAATCCTGCCTATGAATGAATCGGAAGATAAACAAAAGTTTATCAAGTAACCACAGTCATAATTTGGGTGGGAATGGAATTGGAACGTTCGCTATAGAGGAATTTGCCGCCATTGTGTAATCTGCAATGTCCCAGATTACATTCCATGACGCATACAAAGATTTTTGACATAAGGGGTTGAATTAAACCCAGCGTCAAAGCTTGTTTGCTGATAATATTTCAAAAAGGGTGCGCTGGAATTCAACAAGAAATATGTGTCTCTGAGTACGATTGCTGACATAGCTTCGAAAGTAAACATGTAAATGACGTAGATAAGTCACGTACAGTTCGAGGAACAGTGAAGGAAAGTAAAATTGGAGTAAACACGACTATCTAAATGTGGGTAACTATACTTATAGAGGAAGCCTTACAATGTAATCTTCTTTGCGTAAGAGATAACGGGTTGCATGCGCTGTCTACTTAACTGGCATTGAACGTCAAAAGGTCTGGCCATAAAAATGCAGGCCTGACAATTTCGCGCTCTTTTTTCTCATTCTGCAAAAAATCAACTCTCGATTTCGGCGGGAAGTGGACTAAAGCGCTTGTGACTACTGGTTTTTGGACAAAAACAATCTGTGATCAATATAATATATTGACTTTGTGTGATATTACATATAATTATGCGAAATACCGAATAGATGTAGACTTTTTTCAGATGAGTGAATATTAAATTCATTAGGAAGAGGGTGTGGGCAATTATGCCCATAGCCACTGCGACCTAAAAAGTAAAGTAAAGTCATTAATTATTTTAGTTTTCTCTACATATTCAAAACGTATAAGTAGGTATTTAAACTACGTCTAATTCGGGATCATACTTACTTAGCCTAATTTCTCCAAGGGTACAGAGGTCGTTAGTCCTGTTTAATCCGTTGTAGGCTGCATATGTGAATATTAGAGCATTGTGTTAGTTATGCGCTCAGATAACTAGCGCAGTCGTCATTCAGGTTCCCAACAAAAGCCGGGATGTTCGCATCGCCACCGCAACTGGGTTAGGGCTGCCGCGCGATGCCGTATACCGGGATATCGCTGCGACCCTAGACGTCCCACTGCTGGGCACGGGTCTCCCCTACAGACGCAGCTGCGGGAGGTCTAGAGCATACTCCACCACGCTGCTCAAATGCGGATTGGTGGAGGGGTTAGTGGCCAACCCAGTGGCGAATGTTCTCAAGCCACCCAAAGGTCTTCGACAAGGCTTAGACTGTTTCCAACATTGAAAACAACCGGGACCGACGGCTTTACGTGCCCTCCGAAGCACGGTAGCGACCATGAAATTTTGCCATTAGCGGTCACCCATCCACAAACCGACCGCGCCCGTCGTTGCTTAACTCTTTCGATCAAATTGAATCGACCCGAGCCATTGGGCTATGGACGCTACCGGGATATGTCCTGGTTTATTTCAGTGTAGTTGTTGGTGGTAGAGCCTATAGGGAACCAAATAGGTTTTATGTGAAACCTAATTGGTTCCATATAAGCCCGGGGCAGTACCACCGCCAGCCACGGTACCTAGTACCATTTCTGCCGTGTAATAATTGTTTTTAAAGCAATTATGGTCCGGTTGGAAAGGTGTGGTTTCTCTAGTAGACCTCTACCTATCAGTGTTACCCCGTAAAACTAGATTTTTTTAAATGTTATCTTTAATTAATTAATATTTTATTTGTATCATCTAGTTATATCCTAGTGAACCTTCCAACATTTATGGCAGCCCTAACTACGTGTTTTGCCACGCGTATCCGGACTAGCTATTATGTTTCGACCTGCACCGTTGTACATGTCATTGACAACGATGTCCATTGCTCGTTCGCTTTCGTAGCCCAGTTTCTTATTAAATACGAATGTGTAATAAAATGTAAATAGAATAATCTCGCGTTATTATCAATAACCAAAGACGTTACATTATACGAAACGAAAGGAAATAGGTCGTGTCGACGCGTATCGAATTATCTTCGCAATGAAACTTCAGAGCGTGAACATAACTGAGTTTTAAGCAAGTTTTTAATGATCAGTCGTGATCGACAGCGTGACTTTAGCAATTAGTGTTTAATTATTGCAGCTAATTATCATCAATACCGAGCTTGTAGCGTTTAATGCCTGTTTAATCAATTAACGGTATGTCTGATTGTTCACTGGGTGCCAATGACTTCCGCTGCATTCATTAAGGGAATAAGTGCTTAACTTCTACATCTTTATTCAACTTTGAAAAATTTAAATACTATAGTCAGGTAGTCTTATAGTTTCGAACACAAATCCATCCATCGTCCATCTATCCAGGGGTCGTGGGTTCGAATCCCACGCAGGACAAATATTCGTGTGACTAACGTTGTATTAGTTCTGTGTCTGGATGTTAATTTTATCTATTTAAGTGTAGTCAAACCTGGGTAAGCGAGAGTTCAAGGGAGCACAATCTCATTCTCGCTTATAGAGGTTTCTCACTAACCCGAGTTTCTCGCTAATGCAGGCAAATGGGTAGCGTTTCTCTCTTATAGAGGTACGCAGCAATAACAATATAATTTTATTTTATTTAGAACTTATTTACACTTAAAAAAATGGTAGGAAATTCCACGAAAGTTAAGAATGAGTCATAAAATAGCAGATGTTAAATTTGTAATTTGTTTTGTCATTTGTTACTGTGTGTATATTTTATGTATGTATGTATTTTTATTGTAGCTATAATTCCACCCAAATAATATAAATAAATAAAGCTCGACTGTCGCTTATAGAGGTATAGATGAGTAGCAGTCTCACTCACGGAGGTCCATGAGGGAAAAACGACTCTCTCTTATAGAGGTTTCTGTTTCTCGCTAATAGAGGTTTTGGGAGCTTAAAATGACGGGTTCTGGCTATTACTCTCACTTATAGAGTTTTCTCACTTATCCAGTTCTCACTTACCCAGGTTTGACTGTATATTTATTATTATTATGTATGTTTATGCGTTGTGGAGTATGCTCTACCTCCCGCACTTGTGTCTGGGGGGTGGGTCTCCCAGGTGCCCAGCAGTGGGACGTCTATGGGTCGCAGCGAAGTATGTATTTAAAAATATCTATGTATGTATATCTCTGACAGGCTCGCGCCTACTTTGGGGTCAGATGGCCGTGTGTGAGAATGTCCAAGATATTTATTTATTTATCCATAAAGTGGAGTATGCTGTAGACCTCCCGTAGCTTTGTCTGTGGTGGAGACCCGTGCCAAGCAGTGGGACGTCTATGGGTAGCAGCGTTCCTAATTCTTGTTATGAATGCACTCACGTAGGTATTATGTTAATAGATTATGTTTTTATTGTTCCAGTTGTAGTGGACGTGGACGATCGGCCGGTGTGCGTGGAAATCTGTGATACTGCTGGACAGGTGAGCGGTATTCTCTTATTGTTTTATCCATCCAAATTCAAATGTTTTATTTGTCATTAGATAGGTTTATAATGCGATTAAAGAAATTGCGATTAAAGTGCGATGAAAGAAATTAAATGTCACTTGCTGTAACGGTGAAGGACACATCGTGAGGAAACCTGCATGCCTGATAGTTCATCATATTGTTCTCGAAGGCATGTGAAGTCTGCCAATCCGCACTTGGCCAGCGTGGTGGACTAAGGCCTAATCGCTCCTGTTCTGAGAGGAGACCCGTGCTCAACAGTGGGACAAAGAAAGGGTTGTGATGATGATAGGTTTATAAAATGACAACAGGAGCTGACTCAGCTGTTGCTACTGCGGGGCTAGGGACCCGTGTAGCGCTGGTTTTCAGACAGCCCGTAGGGGGCCACCTTGAGGTGGAAGGCGGGTATGCGTCCGTTTTTCCATCCATCAGCTTTTCATTGCTGCACTGCTGGACATGACTCTCTAATCTAAATCAACGCCTCTCCACTCGATACTGTGCCTTCTGAATCCAGCGGTTTCCTGTTCCTTTCAAATTAATAGGCTAGGCAACGTATTTTTCTTAGTTATCTCGTGCTGGAATGAATATGAACTAGGTACAAAGAGGACTAGTTAGGTACTGCAGCTCTGCCTACAGCGAGTTAAACAATGCGCTTAGCGGCACACTTTCAGACAATACGAACGAAAATAACTCAAATGAAATTAAAATGACCTTCTATTCTTCTTTTCTATTATATCAAGTTCGTAAGGGCTGGAATTAAAATTTGCTGAGTAGGTGCCTGCTAACATTTTGTTTTGTTTTAATAATAATATTACATAGGACTGTATTATTGTACTGTAATATTATGATGTGACTAGCTTTTATCCGCGGCTCCGCCCGCGTGGTCAAATGGAATTAACAATGAGTTGTTTATCATACATGACACATTTGTGGTGGATGAATAGTGACAGTTCCACGATTAAAAGATACTTATAGGAACCAGAGGTAATGCTGACCGCAGATAAAATGTACGTACACTGACATACTGGAGCTTTAAGCTAACTTCAATAGAAGTGTGCTGGTGAAGATTGATGCAGGATCCACCGATCCTGCTTACGTGTACAGGCAATACTAACGCAAAAGCGTATGTCTTATTCCTCTAACATACCTTTACCATATAATTTTAAACCAAAACAACAATTTGTCCAGCGCGAATTCAAAATTCAATTCAACTTATTAGTTGCCTATGACTTAATTAATTTACATGTAAGTATCATTTGTCTACTAACGCCATCTATTAACAACATCCGGAACTAAATATCTAGCAAATAACAAAACATCAATATCTTCCCATGGGGATGTTTTACCGCGGTAAAAAGTAGCCTACATCACTCTCCAGACTCCTCAGTATCTCCACACACAAAAACCATACCATATAATAGCTTCGTTGCGACGTGAAAGCCAGACAAACAAACAAATAAACAAACAAACACACTTTCACATTTATAATATTAGTATGGATATGGATAATGTAATAATTGTAGTAACAATAAATACGTAATAAATACGTTATATAAGTTTTAATATTAATTTAAGTTTGTATTTAAATATATCTATGTATGTATATCCCGTGACAGGCCCGTTGGCGCAATCGGTAGTGACCCTGTCTGTTGCGCCCAGGGGTCGTGGGTTCGAATTTCATTCAGGACAAACATTCGTGTGACGAACTCTTGTGTTTGTTCTGTGTCTGGATGTTAATATAATTCATTTAAGTTTGTATTTAAATATATCTACGAATGTGTATCAGTCTCTGGCACCCATAGTACAGGCTCTGCCTAGTTTGGGATCAGAGGGCCGTGTGTAAGAAAGTCCATGAAAAAAAAATTCTGCTTCTGAATTATTGTTTCTTAGATAATTTCGAAGTAACGACATGGAAGTTCTTTAAGTACTATTCGATCAGATCAATCGTGTGAATCGTTCATTTGGTCACATTATCATCAAAATACCTTGTGAACCGTTCACCTATATTCTCGTCCAGCCGGTGCGCGCGGGCCCGGGGGCGTCTGTTGTGTTGTAACATAAGACGTCGCAAATGCGAAGCCCTATACCGTTTTCCGGGTGTTTTCGACTCGCTCTTAAAATCCATTCAGATAACGTGGAAAGGTTGCCGTCACCTGCTTCCTACGCTTTTTCTCAGGGAATCGAAACTATTGGCGTTCTCAGCGTATAAAAAAATCGCACGTGGATGACTTACGTCTTTGTGGCGACGAGCTTCGCTTCATCTCATCAAACATCGGATCCCAGTTTTTTTCTTATTTATAGCGAGCCATCTTGTGACGTTCTCACAGTTTCTCTACCTGCATTACACAATGGAGCCACAGTGAGTTCTGCCAGCAACTAGAGTAATGAGAGGGCACTTTTTATAATGTATAGATAATGTATGCTACATTTTTCACTGTTAAAATCGATTAAAAGTGGTTTTGATGATTATTACACAAAATTAGGTCCGCCAAAATGTTGACTGAACCCTCATTCCTCTTTATCGACTTCGATTTAGTACACGGCAAGACAACACTATTTATAAATAATTAATTAAAGTATGATATCGTTATGTTCCCAAAGGAAACGACCTACAAACCGAGTACTGAACATTCAGCACCACATATAATTTGGATAGTTGCTCACTAAATAAATAGGTTACGTTTTATTTTACTGTGTGTAAAAAACTAAAGCACTGAACTCGAATGCAATACAACCTTTAAACAGGCTAAATAGATATTTCATTCTACATCTTGTGGAATGCATGCCCTATACTTGAGGAAACTTGTCATAGCCCAATGGCTCGCGTCGATTCAATGTGATCGAAAGAGTTAAGCAACGACGAGCTCGGTCGGTTTGTAGATGGGTGACCGCTAGTGGCAAAAATTTCATTGACGCTACCGTGCTTCGGAGGGCACGTAAAGCCGTCAGTCCCGGTTGTTTTCAATGGTGGAAACAGTCGTTAAGCCTTGTCGAAGACCTTCGGGTGGCTTGAGAACATTCGACACTGGGTTGGTCGCTAACCCCTCCACCAATCCGCATTGGAGCAGCGTGGTGGAGTATGCTCTAGACCTCCGCATCTGTGGGGGAGACCCGTGCCCAGCAGTGGGACGTCTATGGGTCGCAGCGAGCGTCACTCGAGGAAAATATATGAGGGAAGTACTACTCACCACTACTACCACTTTTTTTTTATAATACCAGCGTTGAACATATATTTTATTTCACCTATCCAACTCACCTTCTATCGTTCTAATATGTTTCTTAAAACAAAAATGCGTAGATAGGTTTGTCAACGGATTGATCGGAATTAAATGTTAGTCAAACAAATTACTCGCTTAACTTGACATCGTTGCCACGTGAACCACGAAACGATCAGATCATATGATTAAGCCTTCACTTGACTGTCAATCGTTTCTAAGCTTACCATGTCTGCTTTGAAGGGCCGACCATGCCTTAGGTGGTAGTTACAGAAATTGCGCAAGTTTATTTAAGGGCGACGAGCAGAAATGGCCGTCCATTGTTGGTTGCGGGTTTGCCGCGAGCCGACTTTCACCGTCAGTGGTAGACAGAGTTAACACTCACTCTCTAAATGATTGCTCGTTTTTGATACTTCCTACAGAACTGCTGTCGTTTGGGAACATCGACGCTTCAATGTTAATTTGCTGCTCAAATTAAAAGTCTTATTTGAGAGTTTCATCAAACGATTTGTATTTACAAACTAGTGGACGCCCGCGGCCTCGCTCGCGTGGAGGTGCGTCTGTTATTTCAGCCTTGTCAAAGGGCGTCGGGTGGCTTTAGAACACGTTTTCGTCACTGGGCTGGCCATTAACCTCTCCACCAATACGTATAGCAGCGTGGTGGAGTATGCTCTACTCTAGTGTAGGCCTCCCTCAGCTGTGCCCAGCAAAGAGCACAAGAATGATGCAATTGTTTTACATAAATAATGTATTTAAATTTTTTTTATTTTATTTTATGTTACATTTTAATAACTGACCATTTACTGATTTTGTGCTTTGACATATAATTTTTATAAAAATTTATTAAGCTTTATTTTGTTTGGTTTATAACTGAAATATTATGTTAATTTTTTTCTTGTTTTATCCATTTTTGGTATACTTGTATAAGTAACTACAATAAGTAAACATATTTTAGCAAAATAAAAAATCTAAATTAAGATTTTGCTTCAATTCCAGGACTCGATGTCCGAGCTCCGGGAACTCTGTTATCCTGGCACCGACGTGCTGATGCTGTGCTTCTCGGTGGTGCGGCCGGAGACGTTCCGGTCGGTCGCGGAGCGCTGGACGCGCGCGGTCGCCGGCGTGCAGGCGCCCTTAGTGCTGGTCGGCACGCAGAGCGACCTGGCTCTGGACGGACGGGTCTTGCAATTGCTGCGGGTAAGGATATCGATACATCAGTATCGATGTTTATAGTTTGTATCAATGATATTATATACATTACAAGAGGTAGATACGCCACCAACGCACCAAACGCGTGCCGTGAATTGGTGTTAATTGTGACCATTGCAGTCAGTCGAGCTGTGACCTGTCATTGTGAGCGCGCGCGCTAACTGTACTGATTACAAATAGCTGTCTCTTTCACTCTTACGCTTTGTGTGTTTACTGTCGCACTTATTGCGTGTGTGTAGATATACAACGTTATTAAATATGCAAGTATGGGTCGCGGAACGAGTATATTGTGCGTGCAGTATGAACGTGACGTATCTTTCTTAAAATAGTATTGGTTTTTGCATACTTTGTATAATGGCCAATGGTGCGTGTCTATTTGATTTAAACCAACAGCCTCTCGTAGTGTAAGCAATACCTACATAATATGTATATAAAAATAAAAATAAAAAAACAACTGGCACGTACTTCCCAACGAGGTTCGTCCTAAAAATCAGCGGCTGCACGCCTGCCACGGCCCTTTCGCTGAGGGCGTCCTATTTCGCCATCTTTAATTGTTACATAATGTATTTTTAAAATTAAAATTGTTTCACAATGTGTAGTATGTACCTATGTCGAAATAAACTTATGTCTATGTCTATACTTAATTATTATTTTTTATAATTCCAGTCTCGCGGGGAGCACCCAGTCACGGAGGCAGAAGCGCGAGCCCTGGCCGCCAAGATCAACGCCGCATACGTGGAGACCTCCGCCAAGACACGCAAGCAGCTCAAGGACGCCTTCGACGCGGCCATCCTAGCCGGCCTGCCAGTCATACACTCCAAAAGACCCTTGTGGAAGAAACTCTTGTGCCTCACTTAACGTAGCGATATCAGCGTCTAGGTTCGTTTTTATTAGACATGCCACTTGGCGCCAAGTTGAACTAAGTGGTGGGCAAACTTTTTTAATGGCGGGCCACAAAGTTTTAGAAATTCTAGAGGAGGGCCAGAATTATAGAAAAAATGCATTTTGTGTTATGATATTATGAAAACATTACAGCATTACATACAAATTCACTGTCCGCGCCTCTCATTTCACCACGCTTTGACCCTCGGAGGGCCGGATTAAATACTTTCGCGGGCCGGAGTTGGCCCGCGGGCCGTAGTTTGCCCATCACTGAATTATTTACTAAACCATAGACAAAGATGTATTGATTCTATAGTTTACTGTTGAAATAAACCATAGACAAAAATGTATTGGTTCTATAGTTTATTGTTGAAATAAACCATAGACAAAGATGTATTGATTTTAGAGTTTACTGATGTTCTGTTAGCTCTTGGACGTTCCCCTGTTCGGTGACACTTTAAAGGTTAGTAGGACAAAAAGTTCATTCGAAAATCTGGGGTTTATTTTTCGGTGTAAACGGTTGAGATATAGATTGACGTAATGTTCGTACCCTTCCACATTCAACCTAGAAGTTTTTCTTGAGCTCGGATTGAACTTGTAAATTCCATTCCATTTTATTTAGCAGATAGCGGCTTGTAAAAATTGAGATATATTGTATTATGATCCATTCCATCATGATGTAATTCTGCTTTCATATGAGTGATTTTAAAAAAGAATATTTGTATTATATTTCCCCTGCATGCACAAACCAAAAATGATAGCATATGATTTTTATATAAACAACAGTACACCTATAGGATACCACCTCGACGTCCCACTGCTGGGCACGGACCTCCCCTCACAGACACAGCCGCGGCAGTTCTAGAGTATTCT
The DNA here is from genome assembly GCA_944567765.1 of Carterocephalus palaemon. Classification (NCBI taxonomy): domain Eukaryota; kingdom Metazoa; phylum Arthropoda; class Insecta; order Lepidoptera; family Hesperiidae; genus Carterocephalus; species Carterocephalus palaemon. The sequence continues at coordinate 961,095 of OX155643.1, read as the reverse complement.
CCACCACTGCTCCAATGCGGATTGGTGGAGTAGACATCACATGTACCTAATAACGTATATTATTATGTGTGATTATTAATTTAACTTCTCATCCACAAATCTAAAGTAGAGTTGGAGTAGACATCACATGTACCTAATAACGTATATTATTATGTGTGATTATTGATTTAACTTCTCATCCACAAATCTAAAATGTGCTAGTGCAGTTAATATAATGTATCATTGTATTGAATTCCTAAAATGAACTTTATATTAGCCTAAATGTGGTCTAACTTTAGTACCAAGTCAGCCCTTGGTTTAGAAACCAACGGGTACCATTTTTTTGTAACGCGCTTCGTATCACCGTACTTACCTCTTAAAAAGTAAGTGGTAACATACATAGTATATGCGTAGCTTCTAAATATTTTTTCTTTACACCGTAAATAATAGGTTCAAATTAGGAAGGTAACAACAGTAGAAGTAGGTAGATAATAACTGCTACTTCCCGACTCTAGGAGTTCACCCTTTGATCTGCTTTTGTATGATATACAATGGTGTAATATTACCGACCAAGTGCGAGTCGGACGAAGGGTTCCGTACCATTTTCTATAAAAACGGCAAAAAAAAATCTCGTCTGTTGTATGGGAGCCCGTTTTAACATTAGTGTAAGGAACCTTAAAAAATTGTGTATTTTAAATTATGTTAAAATAAACAAGTAATGCAGACAATTGATTTACTAACTAATTTTAAATTAATTATTGCACTGCAGCACTGTGCTCATCTTGGAAACATTTAATACAATGTAGTTTTTCTACTTACAGTGAAATGTCAAATGTAGTTTTTCTACTTACAGTGTTTTTGTAAGTAGAAAAATACATTCAATTTGGATGGAATTTGGTGTAATAAGTATGTAAGTCATAATCATAAGGTAACATAAGTCTTCGCCTAAAGAATGCCCAAAGTTTAGAATAGTAGATAATTAACAATTACTACTTTTTCTAGATGTGCCTTACAGTCGTTATTATTTGAGACAGTAGTAAGTACTGTCAGTAGATTAGTTGAAAATTTGAAATATATATTTAGGTAATAATCTTATTCACATTGTTTAAATGGTTTAATAACTTTAAAAAAATAATAGCTATATAAGAAATTTATACAATACTGATGACTGAAAGTAAATGGTGATACTTGTATAATAGAACAATGGTGATGTCCTATCCTCATCAAAATAAGTTTGACAATATTTTCATCACAAAGGTTTAGTCTGTGTCGCGCTATTTAATTAATCAGTCTTTATAAAAACTGGTAAAACATGAAGACGTAGAGAGAGGAAGCTACAGCCAATCTATACTAATATTATAAAGAAGAAAGATTTGTTTGTAATGTTTTCACACAAAAACTACTGGACCGATTTCAAAAATTCTTTCACCATAAAAAAGCTGCATCTTCACTGAGTGACATAGGCTATATAAGTTACTAGGTGTAAACGACACTATTATGTCTAATTCCACGCGAGCGAAGCTGCGGGTGTCCACTGGTTTATAATAAAATTGTTTGGCGCTAATATTTCACCCGCCTCGTTGATCGAGCGGTCGTAACCTGGTCCTGGGTGCCATCCCCGGGTTGGGCAACAACTATTGGGTTTTTCTAACTTGAAATGCCCGGTAGCAGCTCAGAGTGTGGATTTGTGCCCTGTATGGCAATAGGCTCACCACCTGTTACATGGGACCTAAACATATCTGGTGAAAAGTGGGCGTGTACACACTTCTGCCTACCCCTTAAGAGCCCTTAAGGGAAATACAGCGATTATGTTAATAAGTTTTAATTTTACCCACAATGGTTTATTTTCTCTGATTTCTCGAATCATTATTTTGATTGAGAACCATCTATTTATTCATTGAAATGTACTTGCAAATGAAATTATTCATTGTAAAATAGATTCATGCTATGCCAAATTAGTCTTTTACATAGTTTTCAATACTGCAATAATAAAAATTTTACTACAATCGGCCCCAAAACATTGTCGCTGATGACAGGATGAGCTACTTGTACAGTTTATACTTGATTATTATGTTACACTGTTGTTAGAGATGTATATATTATGAATATGATATGTGTACATGTTGTTTGATACTCAACGAACTGATAATTATATTTTATTACTTCTTAAATTAACCAAATTGTGTTTTATTTTAAATACTAGTATACGTTACATACTATACATAATTTGAGTCATAATTATAGATTCCATAGACAAACCAAGGTTAATCGTCGGTCGCTCGTAGAATGTAACGAACTCTGGAGAGTGGAGTGGCGACCATGATGAGTGGGATGGCGAAATGAAGTACAGGCCACCATCTGACCAGATAGACCGATTACCTCAGGTGAGGAAGACAACGGAAAACCGCTGGATTCAGTGAATTCAAAAAATATTTGAATTAAAAAAACTAGAAAAACACGCTTTTATAAATGCACGTAAAAACTAAAAATAAATTATGGATCGTTCAAGTTGTCTCTATTTCTGGGACTGAAGTGTAAACTATGTGCTTTTAATTATAATATTTGATTGTAAAAGCGTGGGGCGCTGGAACAGGAAATATTAGGTAGTAATGCAATAATCGACATCATTGTAATGAATAGAATATCTAAGCGAATACTAGTCGTGCTGCAACTCCAGTTACTGGAACGCCAATCTGTGTAACCTGCTTCCCGTAACATCGCTTAAATTGATTTCTCAGCAAGTTATACAAAAATTCTTGCCTTGCCAACACGATACGAATCTTCGCCCGCTAATGTAGCCGTAGCATCACAAGAGGGCTGACACTGACAGTTTTATGTGTTCTGTGAACTTCTCGTTGACCTTGACCTTTGATAACTGAATTACAGAGGATGTGTAATAAGGTCACGTGATCTGAAGCCGACTGTCTTTATATTATGGCGTCAACTCCGCCCATCAACCGCCCCCTGGCCATTGATAACAGCACAGTAGGTAGTCATTGATAACATACTAGTTCTGTTATCAATGTAGGTAGTGTTGTACTCATAGAGTCGATACTGACGATAAAACGTTTAATTAAAGTAAAAAATTAAAAAAGTTTTCTCTTGACAAGCGTGTGATCTAGTACCGTGTAATAACTAATAACTACTTCAAGTAGGTAGTTGCATGATTAGGACTCTTTGGGCTATACCCTAGAAGCTCAATCATACGTCAAATTGACCTTTAAGAAAAAAATACCCGTATCTTAGTGTGATACGCTTTAATTTGCATTTATTTTCATGTAATAGATTAACAAATTAGTGATGATATAAAAGAAACAAATAATTATACAATTAATGGTAGGAGGCATCAGAACGAAATTTTTTTATGACTATGTTGTCTTCTTACTATATGTTATGTTGTATTGTGTTCTATAAATTAATATTGTAGTTTTTACTTCAGCAAAATTATTGTAATAAAACATGTCACATGTTTATAACATGTAGCCTAGGTAGTAAAACTAGGTACTACAAAAAACAACGTTAAATGCTTTTAAAATAAGCATAAACTGGTGCAAAAGTTACACAAAGCCCAAACATACGTAAAAATTACCTACAAAATGGCGGGACTTACCAAGATGGTACAGCCTTTTTTTGTCAGCTCTCGGTGGCCACTGAGTTGGTTTAGTTAGATGGTCACCGCGATCGAAACAAGCATGCGGAAGAGAAAACGAATATGCGTTTTCGTATGGGTTAAAATGACGTAGATTAGGCTTCTAGGGACCACTCCAGTGACTATCGAACTCGCCTGTCAATCAAGCGGTCCAATTCCAAGCGAATCAAATTTAAACAATTATATGCGATTCAATAATTTAAAATTCATCTGCTGTAACGGTGAAGGAAACGTCTTATAAGCTCTCCATAATGTTCTTGAAGGCATAAGCAATCTTCCGTTTTGAGAGGAAACCCAGAAAGGAAAAAAGTTGCGGTGAAAAGATAAATTAAACAATTGTATGCAAATTTAAATAATTATTTTTTAGTTCATGTCGGAATAATATTAATTTCCTTAAAAAGTTTCTTTTCGACACATGTTCGTCATGTTTTTTTCCATAGTACTTGTATCTTATTTCTAAGTAATTAAAAATAACGGCTTTAATCAAAAGTAATTTATGAGAACTCTCATGTTCGGTGTTGCGATTGTTGAATATGTCCAAACGACGCACAGGTGACAGCCAACTTACTCAACTCGATGATGACTAGGCTTGAGCGTTGAATGAACGAACAGTTTTTTTCGACTGTTTACTTTGCATGAACGGTTAAACTAGTTTATAGTCTACCGATAAACCAGTTTACTCGTGAACGACATTATGTTATGTTCATGAATGAACAATCGGAGCGACACACGAATGCGTCGACTGGCGTCAACGTCGTTCAACAGCAGAGTTCGACTACTTTACAGATTACGAATAACGTGAATAAACCTGTTTGTTCGTTTCGACTTGATTTTGTTTTCGCTTAGTCGACGCAACGCGCTTGAGTAGTTTATCGTACACACAAGTTTAATAATCAGCCTGCCAGTAAATGTATGAAAATATGAAGGGAAGTTAATTTCAATTTGCAAGTACAATTCGTGGATCAGTCTATTAGTAAACAAATTTAAACTAAACGAGCTATTTAATCATAAATCTGATTTTGCACTACGAGATATGTAATCTTAAATCTGATTTTTCACTAAACGGTGGATAAACAATGACAAAAATTTGTATAAACGCTGCTCCGTCTACCATGTAAACTAGTAGAAAATAGAACTGTTTTTTGAACTAGTTTATCGTAGACGATAAACCAGTTTCGTTTCGTCGACTGTAAAAACGTCAACGTCCCATCACTAATGATGACGCAGGAAGCCCATTGATACCAAAACTGTTTTTATAAAATGGCGTCCGCTTACCTGCAAAACCGGCTTCAAGGCGGGTCTTTGTTGATACATCGTAAGATTTTACTAATTGAATTGAATGTGCGACATTACTTGTACCTTTTCTACAAGTACAGATTGTAACGTGTGAGAATGAGATAGATATATTTTTGTTATTGTGGTTCATATTTGCATGATATTTCTATAATGAAAAAATATATAGGCAAAATAGGGCCTATCCTCTTTAGTTCTGTTATCAATGACCTTGACCTTGAATCAAAAAGTCTAGACATTAAACAAGTCAAAAGTGTCAAAACAAACGGTATTCAGGCGGCAGAACAGAAATATCCTTTATATTGTAAAGTTTTGCATTTTAATTTAATTTCACATCCAAAAAAGTTCAAAAACCTAGTTAAAATGAACGAAAGTGAGACATACACAGAAGTTGATTTATCCGACATTGTGGAAAATTCGGAAGCTTATCCTAAAGATGGAAATCAAACAACAGAATTAAACGATTCCGAACTAAATATAATAGAGAATTCAGAAGTCTTAAACTCCGAAGATCAAGTTTTACCTGAGAAAAAAGGTGGTATCCCGAACAACAAAGTTGAAATAATACGTTCGACAAGGCTGCCTTTAGCTAGGATAAAGAATATTATGAAGATGGATCCAGATGTTAGCATTGTTAGTGCGGAAGCTGTGTTTATAGCCACTAAAGCGACTGTAAGTAATTTATATTCATATTAAAGAATACTTTTTTAATAGAATAGAGACGATTTTGAAGATTGAACAAAAACATGAGGATTTCGTTAAAAAAAAATTAGTGCCTTAATTTTTTAATCGCCTACTATATTTATTTTTTTGCATTTTTATCGTTAACTTCTTGTCATATCTGCACATTTCCTTTGATCAAGTTTCAAAAAAACACATTGTATAGACTGTTAGCTTGCTTGTTAATTTAAACCATACCAATGTACAGTTGTGATTACTATTTGATTTCAGGAAATGTTTTTAGAAACTATAGTGAAGGAGACCTACACATACACATCTCAAAATAAACGGAAGGTTATATCCAAGAAGGATTTGGATGTAGTGTTCAACAAAGTGGACTGCTTGTGTTTCCTGGAAGGTGCTATGGACTTCTGATTTTATATAGAATACAACTAGTGGACGCCTGCAGCTTCGCTCGCGTGGAATTAGACATAATAATAAATGTTTATTTTACACCCTTACAAAATTTTTACAAACTTTGAATGCCATATTTATTTATATCTAATCAACAGCCTATAATATAAATTTTATGCTTCTAGTTCTGAAAATGACAAAACTTTCATAGAACCTTTCAACCCCCTTTTCAACCCCTTACAACAAATTTTCCAAATAAAAAGTAGCCTATGTCCTTTCTCAGGCTCTAGACTATCTGTGTACCAAATTTCATTAAAATCAATTTAGTAGTTTTGGCGTGAAAGCGACACAGACAGACAGACAGAGTTACTTTCGCATTTATAATATTAGTATGGACTAGTGGACGCCAGTAGTTTCGCTCGCGTAGAATTAGACCCATTAACGACGTTCGGGTTGCCCACTTGACTTCAAAAACGGCAGTTTCATACTAACTTTGCACCCCCGTTTTACCCCCTAAGGGGGTGAATTTTCAAAAATCCTTTCTTAGTGCTCCCCTAAGCTATTAAAGGAACCCCTTTAAAAATTTCAAGTTTCTAAACCTTATAGTTTAGGCCCTGCGTTGATATGTCAGTCAGTCAGCTTTTCCTTGTATATATATAGATTGGCTCATGGCAGTAATACGATGGGTTGACCAAGAAATATTCTTTGTTCTCGGCTGAGTCTGAGGAAGAACAATAGTGAAATTAAAAATTAAAATGCATTCATTTTTGATGTAAAAATTTAATGTAATTTTATGGGGTTAATTAAATGCCAGTCATGTTTTGCAAGTTCCTTTATTTATATACAAGATTCATCATTACACACAGTTAGACAAAACCATTTCATTACAATTGTAACAGTAACATTGTCAAGACAATTGTAACAGTAACATTGTCAAGAAGTTTGTTTTGTTCAATGACAAATAAGTTTATGTAAAATTTCCTTTATAATTCCTTTTCGGGAGTTACTTACTCTCGCCCTTCTGACCAAGCATTAAGCAGGATCATTGCTTTTTGGAATATGTTAATATTTGACTTATATAATAAAACTGTATATCATGATTTGTTTGTACTGCTCAAAAATATTTTATACAAACTACTTTGGTGACGACATTATAATTGTTATCTTAATGTTACTACATTTTAAATAAATAGTATCACTGTATAAATGAAGTACATGATATTATGGTAAAACAGCCATCGCTGTTGAAATACTGTCATTTTCACAGGGAACTCAAATTATTTAGAATTAATTGAGGTTGCTAGTACCGACCACGTGTTTATAGTTGGGTATGGGTACTGCTATACTCTCTCACCGCGCAAACCACACGGTTGCTCTGTCGAGACATGTCCGATGGCCGAGTGAACACAAGAATACTTATAAGTAGAGACCGGATTATATGCATTTGCATATTTGCATATGCATTTGCATATTTTACCTATTATCTAGTTATGATGCATATTATCGGTACATTTACAATATTTTTCTGAGTACCTAAAATGCGATAAAAGTGTTAATATCGCGAAAAATTTGATGACAATGTTTGATTTGATGACAAATTGATTAAATGTAGGGTTAATACAAATAAAAGGGCAAAATACAAATGTGTGTTATTTCAAATTGTATATATTGATGCGTACCATGCCTCCGGAAAAATTTTTTTTTTGCATATTCTGCCAATTTTCATGCATATTTCAAGCATTTTTCATATTGCATGCATATAATAAGCTTTTTATGTTGCATGTAATCCGGTCTCTACTTATAAGGCTACTATATAGTTATCTATGATATTGGTTGCGTCCAAGCCACTGGTTGTACCAGGTCAGCAGCAGTTATCAGATGTTTGTAGGACCATGGCGCAGTGCGGCGACATCGGGATGTGGTTCTTCAGTAGAGGCGTCCTGAAACAGAAGTTGTTTCAGGAATTGTTTCAGGTTCTGGTATCTTAAGGTGGCTAGTGGCCAAATCCCTACCATTCAGTAATCAGTATATTTATTGTTAAATAACAGGTAAGAACATAATACAGATGTTAATTTTTAAAATATTTGGTGCTCTGTTGATTACCCCAGGGGTGTACAATATTTTAATTAATAACAATATTACATTTAACTTAAAATAGTAATTTTTAAGACTTAATAATAAATAATGAATTCTAAGTCACTTAATCAAATATTATAATAAGGTGTAAAATATGTACCTACTAATGTCAGTTATACCCTAACTAAGCTATCATTTAAATATTCGTCAACATTTTAGTAATAGTACTTTGTTTATGTTTGAGTTTAAACTGGTTGTGATTCAAGTCCTTTAGTTGGTCAGGAAGGTGATAAAAATACTATTTACACTTTTACCACTAGTAATGTAATCAACATTAGACTCACCCATTCTCAATCTGACAATCAACGCCGGCGGCGACGACGAGCATCTTGTTGGGCAGCAGCCGGATCGCCGACAGGTTGACCACCTGCTCGGCGGCCGCCAGGTTCACCGCGCCCACCAGCGCCGGCGCGCCCGGCAGCAGTCTGATCGAAACGTACACAACATTACATTATAACACGCCTTTACTTCCACGAAGGAGTAGATAGAGGTAAGGATGAGGAGATAACCTAATTGGAGACCTAAGGAAAGATAAGGAGATAACCTAATTGGAGACCTAAGGAAAGATAAGGAGAGAACCTAATTGGAGACCTATGGAAAGGTAAGGAGATAACCTAATTGGAGACCTAATGAAAGATACGGAGAGAAACTAATTGGAGACCTAAGGAAAGATAAGGAGAGAAACTAATTGGAGACCTAAGGAAAGATAAGGAGATAACCTAATTGGAGACCTAAGGAAAGATAAGGAGATAACCTAATTGGAGACCTAAGGAAAGATAAGGAGAGAACCTAATTGGAGACCTATGGAAAGGTAAGGAGATAACCTAATTGGAGACCTAATGAAAGATACGGAGAGAAACTAATTGGAGACCTAAGGAAAGATAAGGAGAGAAACTAATTGGAGACCTAAGGAAAGATAAGGAGATAACCTAATTGGAGACCTAAGGAAAGATAAGGAGATAACCTAATTGGAGACCTAAGGAAAGATAAGGAGATAACCTAATTGGAGACCTAAGGAAAGATAAGGAGAGAACCTAATTGGAGACCTATGGAAAGGTAAGGAGATAACCTAATTGGTTCCATATAGAGTTCGCCCGGGGCAGTACCACCGCCCGCCACTGTACCTAGTATAATTTCTGCCGTGTAATAATTGTTTTTAAGTAAAGCCGTCGGTCCCGGTTGTTTTCAATGATGGAAACAGTCGTTAAGCCTTGTCGAAGACCTTCGGGTGGCTTGAGAACATTCGACACTGGGTTGGCCACTAACCCCTCCACCAATCCGCATTGGAGCAGCGTGGTGGAGTATGCTCTAGACCTCCCGCAGCTGCGTCTGTGGGGGAGACCCGTGCCCAGCGGTGGGACGTCTATGGGTCGCAACTGTCTTCGGTGTAATACGATGATATCCGAATGATGAGCGGTGTGCGATCATAGCGCTGCGATGTATGGGCAAGGAAGCAGAAAAGTAGCAGAGCTATTTTTAGCAGACTTCATCAAGGCCGGTAGCAGGTGCGACGTATGAAAACGTATTTCATATGAAACTAGCTGACCAGGCAAACGTTGTTTTGCCATATAAATAATTGTTACTGAATATTTTGGGAGAACTTCATGTAAGTGTGTGGACTACAACTACCACTACCAATACCACTACTACTACCACTACCCCTACCACTACCATTACCACTAACACTACCCCTACCACTACCCCTACATCTACCACTACCCCTACCTGTATTTTCTTTGCTATAAACCTCACGGAGCCCGAGACCTTTCCAACGAATGCAAAACCGTGGAAATCGGTTCGTGCGTTCTGGAGTTATAGCGTCAGGAAGGAAAACCCGACTTATTTTTATATAGTAGATTTCACATGCTACTTGTGAATCATGCCATGCTTAGACGCAGCGAGTTTGTTCATACCTGGCGACTACCAGCAGGGACTCCGAGAGAGCCCTGACGTCGAGGTCCCCGTCGCGCGCCGCCGCACTCCTCCTGATGGCCGCTACGTCCTTGTAGAACTGATACAAATAAATTAAATTATAAATAACTTAACTAGTGGAAGCCCGCAGCTTTGCTCGCGTGGAATTAGACATAACAATATTATACAGGATGTACGGAAGTCGACGTCAAGACGGAATCGGGTGATAGGTCACGTCTTAATAGTTAACAGAAAAATATAAAAAAAATATCTTTGCTATGTATTTTAAAAATTATAAATTAAAAAATATTTTTTAATAAAAAGCTTTTATTAAGCAAATAAAAATGCACTAAAAAGTAAAAAATAAGTTGTTGCTAAAATTGACTTAGACTGAAAATAACTGAGCTATAAATTTTGGGTTTTAAAGGTACGTATTTCAACCAATATATATCTTTGATGTAGGTATTTCTTCACGGTATTTCTATATTAATATTACTATAACTAAAGCTTTGCGGATTGGCAGACATCACATGTCTTCGAGAACATTATGAAGAACTCATAGGAATGCATGCCTCACGATGTTTCCTTCACCGTTACAAGAGGCGACATTTAATTTCATAAATCGCACATAAGATAAATATTTATTTATATGAAATTAAATATGACCATTGAGTCAAAAAAAAGTCATCAAAAGTAATCAAAAAGTCATCGGTGCGTGCCGCTTAAATTTGAACCTGGACCGCTCGAGTGAGAGGCGAGAACCCTCAAAAAGGTAGAGACCTCAAGTGCTTAATGTCATAGCACCTAAAAGACAAACGTAAATCTAAATTATACTGTAATTTTTTTTTTTTAAAAAGCTTTTCCAACTTTTTTTTATTTTCATGCATTGTCATCGGAACCAAATATGTGTGCCGAATTTCAGCTCGATAGCTTCAGTGGAAGTGGGTGAAATATTGATTGCAAGATTCCACGACATACATACATACGAGTGAATTTAAATAAAAGCTTTTAACAAAAACACTTGCAAAGTCAATCTTACTTTATAATGACTTTTCGTCGCCGCCATCTGCGCAGCCAGGTTCAACTCCTCATAGTTATCGGCGACGGGTAGCCACGTCTCCCCCGGGGTCCCCGAGAACCCCGCGTGTCGCGACGCGTCCCACTGGTACGGGGTCCGCTCGGGGTCGCGCGACCAGCGCCAGTAGTTGACGGGGTCCCCCGTGTTGCACGCCTGCGGGTCCTTCGTGTCCTTCCAGCTGACGTAGCCGTCTGTCATGCCGATTTCCTCGCCCTGGGAGATAAAGAAGAACGATCCAGCTCTATAGCTATCTTCTGCAGCCCCTAAGCGATAGGGGGCGTGTTAGACAGCTTATACATTACTAGTGGACGCCCGCAGCTTCGCTCGCGTGGTATTAGACATAATTATACTGTAAATTTTTTTTTTTTTAAAAAGCTTTTATAACTTTTTATTTTATTTTCATGTATTGTCATCGGAACCTAATATGTGTGCCAAATTTCAGCTCGATAGCTTCAGTGGAAGTGGGTGAAATATTGATTGCAAGATTCCAGGACATACATACGAGTGAAGTTAAATAAAAGCTTTTAATAATAGATTCTTCTTAACGCGTTAACTTTAGCTCCATAAATTTGTAATGAATCCGTAAATGTGTTATCCCCTATTATTTTTACATTTTTACAAACTTTGAATGCCATATTTATTTGTATGCTGCGACCCACAGACGTCCCACTGCTGGGCACGTGTCTCCCCCACAGACGCAGCTGCGGGAGGTCTAGAGCATACTCCACCACGCTGCTCCAATGCAGATTGGTGGAGGGGTTAGTGGCCAACCCAGTGTCGAATGTTCTCAAGCCACCCGAAGGTCTTCGACAAGGCTTAACGACTGTTTCCATCATTAAAAACAACCGGGACCGACGGCTTAACGTGCCCTCGGAAGCACGGTAGCGTCCATGTTCAGTTAGAACAGCATTACTATACTTGTACCTATCTCTTTCCTTTAAGTAGTTTTTAGTTACCTAAACTTTCGTTAAGCGTGTCTAATCACCTCATAGCGAAATAAATTATTTGACTTTGACATGAAATTTTGCCACTAGCGGTCACCCATCCACAAACCGACCGCGCCCGTCGTTGCTTAACTCTATCGATCACATAGATTCGAAGCTATATGAGAATCCCTGGTACCTGGTAAGTGACAGCGATCCCGGGCAGCATCAGCGCCAGCATGTTCATGCCGTCGACCCTGGCGCGGCCCAGCCGGCTCGCCAGCCGGCTCTGGTCGTGGTTGCCGTTCTGGAAGCAACGACATTGGTATAGATAGAACGAGGAGCGATCAAAGTTGTGGTATCCGGAACGCAGCTATATTTTGTCTGTGGTTTTTGGTTCGGGCCAGCGTATAAGAAAATGGCTACTTTTAAGGCAACGCATGAATTCAAGTTCAAACTGTAGTTCTAAGTGTGTGTGTAAGAAATTAATAAAGTTTATAGCCGAAAATATACGTGTTTAAATTAAAGACACAACAAGCTGGCTTGTGGTAAATCATTTCTGTCTAAGCAAATTGAAAACAAATCTGGATTTCATTATGCAACTGTATGCAGAGACATTCTTGGATCCCGACAGAAATGTGCCGCAGAAGCCACCAAGTTGTTAGAGAGAGGAAAAAAGTGTCATAGTAGTCAGTACAAACCCACACAAAAGTATGGTGGCGTTTGGTGGCTTTTATATATTTTTATATTATTATAAAAATTGTTAAGCCTCGTCAAAGGTTTCCGTTTTTAGGGTTCCGTACCAAAAGTGTAATACGGGACCCTATCACTAAGGCTCCGCTGTCCGTCTGTCCGTCTGTCACCAGGCTGTATCTCATGAACCGTGATAGTTAGACAGTGGAATTTTTCACAGATGATGTATTTTTATAGATAATGGTACGGAACTCTTCATTTGCGAGTCTGATGCGCACATGGTAGGTATATAGAACGACTAGTGGACGCCCGCAGCTTCGCTCGCGTGGAATTAGACGTAACATAACCTAAATACAAAATTTCATTGAAATAATGTAGGTATATACGAAAAACTTTTATACCTACTAACTTTGCACCCCCCTTTTACCCCCCTTAAGAGATGATTTTCGAAACTCAATAAAAAACCTTCATAGTTACTGAATTTCATTCGAATAACATCAAAAACGGCAAAGTTTCATACTAACTTTGCACCCCCGTTTTACCCCCTTAGGGGGTGAATTTTCAAAAATCCTTTCTTAGTGCTCCCCTACGTTATAAAAGGAACCCCTGTGCAAAATTTCAAGTTTCTAGCCCTTATAGTTTAGGCCCTGCGTTGATATGTCAGTCAGTCAGTCAGTCAGTCAGTCAGTCACCTTCTCCTTTTATATATACATATATAGATGGGCCATCAAAGTATGGTGTCATTTGGTGGCTTTTATAGTTGTAGTGTCAGGAAAACTTACAGCTGATTACCAAAAAAGTAGAAAATCATTAAAATACACATACACATAGAGCCAATCACAATTTTGCACATATTATCAACTCAGTCACAAAACCCTTACCACCCAGTTGGCGGTTTTCCCGCTCGGCATGTACGTCATCCACTTGTCAATGTTGAGCTTGACGTCCCACGCCGAGGACTGGTTGGTGATGCCCTCCAGGAAGCTGAAGTTGAACGGCACCGACCCGTTCCTACCGCCGTCGCCGTAGTACCGCACGATGCGCGGCAGAGACGTGTACGCCTTCAATTAAATCACAGATTAGATAATATTACTTCGTTAAAGTGAAGATTTATTTTACCTCGTTTAAATATAGGTAATAGATTAAGTTATTTATTCTGGCAAACTACAAACTTTATTGTAATTTTATATACATACTTAAACTTAAAAGTTCTTAATTTAAAGAATATTAATCATATAACAGTTACATAGCAGTATGAATGCCTAAGGCATCAAAATAAAACTTATCATTGGCTGAGGGTGCATCAGAGTGCAAGGGCCATTCAAATAAAGAAAACAAAAAGTACAAAAGTTAACAGACTAGATAGGCAACAATTGAGAGGCCTGTATCCAACAGTGAACCCAAAGAGGCTGATGGATGAATGGATGAGATCTAGGATATAATATGATGTATTCTTACATCTTAGGCCACTTTCATAGAGGTTTTCCTAGTGCGGGAGTTTAAAACTGATGATTTCTACTACACTAATACTTACCAACTGGCTTATTATCAACAAAGATTAACCGTTACCCAGTTAGTAGTTGTTCGGATGCACTAATCTCTTGAAATACCGTTCCTTTTGATATGGATTGAGGAATGTTTTAATATCACATTACATTCTAATTTCAAAAGACCTTAAGTCGCGATAAGCCGTAAGTAATGAGAAACAATCGTTTCTGCGACACATAAACAGAATTACAAATATTTTTTAATAAATTGATTATAGCAAGCTAGCCATAGACGTCCCACTGCTGGACACGTGTCTCCAAAGACTCACAGCTGGAGGCCTAGGGCATACTCCACCACGCTGCTCCAATGCATATAGGTGGAGAATTGATTACAACTTAGTGTAAACAATAAACATTGTTTACACCAAGTTGCAGCGACCATTAAACAAAAAGGTCTTATCTACACTACACTACACTGTATATACCAGGATCGTACCTCGGTCATCATAACCTTGTGCTCGCCCTGCTTGGCGCCGTACTCGTCGAGCAGCGCGCGCCACTGGAACACCACGTCGTAGCTCTCGTCCAAGTCCTTCGTGTAAATGTGGTTCAGGTACGCGTAGTCCTCCGGGTCCACGCCCTTTTGCCCTGCGAGTGAACCACAGATAAGTGTAAGCCTAAGCAGTCTCTGTACTAACCGTCGTAGTCACCTTACCCTGTGGATGCTCCGTTTTGGCGCGAAACACGTGTTGGTGGCTCGCATGTTGATGTATATTTTTTATTGTTGTATGTGCATGGTCTCTTACGTGGGAGGGAGGTGCTGCATGCATGGCAATATACACCATCATGCGTCTTGCCTTGCCCGCGGGTTGTTGTAAAGTAAATGAAAACAAGCTTTTTAACAATGGATTTACGCAAACGTCCTCTGATACAATTAATTGTAGAAAATTCATTAAAAATATGGACAAATACACAGAAATTGCATCAGCGAACATGGTTAATATCGATTTTTATGCAATGAATTAATGAAATGATTGATTAATGAAATTAAATAAAAGAAAATCTTTATGTTAGTACTAGCTTTTACCCGCGGCTCCGCCCGCGTGGGAAAAGGGAATTAACAATGCCATCTATTAACAACATCCGGAACTAAATATCTAACAAATAACAAAACATCGATATCTTCCCATGGGGGTGTTTTACCGCGGTAAAAAGTAGCCTACCTACGTCACTCTCCACCCTCCTCACTATCTCCACACGCAAAAACCATACCATATAGTAGCTTCGTTGCGACGTGAAAGCCGGACAAACAAACAAACACACTTTCACATTTATAATATTAGTATGGATAGAATCTTACTTTACACAAACTACGCTTGCACGTATAACGGCAGCGGGGAAGGCTACTATCTAACTACGTTGTTGAGTACTCACCGGACGGAGGCTCGTCGGGGTAGCGGCCGCCGTACCCGCGCACGTCCACTTCGTACAGGTAGTTGACGGCGTCCACCCGGAACCCGGACACGCCCATGTCCAGCCAGTAGCGGAGGATGGCCTGCAACACAACCCCCAGCTTATGTGAAATGAAATTAATTTATTTTTATTTTTATGGATACAAGATGGTTTTATATGGTGCTGCAAGCAAATGAACTTGCAGCACCACCCATCCGCTGCCGCCCATGACAACTGTGACTGACTTTGAACAACACTCAATTAGGGAATGGGATGGTTAGTCCAATTAGTTGAGAAAGTTAATTAGAACATTAGTTGGTCAGGTCGTTAGTAGGTATGATGACTGGGGACTGTTAGTGATAGTTAGTCCTGTTAGTTGGTGTTAGTAATAGTCCAGTTAGTACTTGTTAGTAAGTGTTTCATTCTAAGTCAGTCACAGATTTGTTGCTACCCTTGAGGACTAAGATGGTCGCCTCTAAAGAAGTGTAACCGGAATCCACACCTTTCCAACCGGACCATACCTAATTGCTTTAAAAACAATTACTACACGGCAGAAATGGTACTAGGTACCGTGGCGTGGTACTGCCCCGGGCGAACTCTATATGAAACCAATTAGGTTTCATATAAAACCTATTTGGTTCCCTATAGGCTCTATCACCTACAAAACCTATGCTCCAAAAAGGCAGGGGGACTCTGTGAGGGAGATTCGTGCCCAGCAGTGGGACGTGTGCGTCGTGGCCATCATACCCGCATCTCCCGATGCACGGCGGGCGCGCGGTAGTTGAGGTCGGGCTGCCCCGCCGCGAACTGGTGCAGGTAGTACTGGCCGCGCGCCTCGCTCCACTGCCACGCGCTATTGCGGAAGTTGCTCAGCTGCAGCACACAGAGAGAAACAATAGATTATTTGAAATTCAATCCTGCAACCAATGATATTAATAATATATTTCTTGTGTACGTGTCTATGTCACTGAACTCTTCCAAAACGGCTGGATAGATGTTGATGAAATTTTTTGTGGGTGTTCAAGGGGTTTCGAGATTGGTTTAGATTCACAATTTGGTCCGCTGGAAAATGTTTTTTAAACACGATTTTAATATTTTAGTATGAACAATATCCAAATATTTTAACCGTCGTTCATGGTCGTGAAGTCATTTACATGAAGTGTCGCGTCACTTTGACATTTCATATGGCAGAACAACGATTGCGGGGTCAGCTAGTATAAATATAAAAACAACCAGAAAAACGTTTGCGGGGTCAGATAGTATAAATATAAATAATATAAATAGCCAATCTTCGTTAATACTGTCAAAGATTGACGGTTAGATGGATGTGTTACCCAGTTGCTGGGCGGCAGGGGGCGCTGCGCGCGCGCAGTGGCGGGGGCGGGGCGGCCGTCCGCCCACACGTACCAGTCGCTGTACGGGCGCTCGCGCCGCGCCGACCGCACGAACCACTCGCTCTCGTTGCTCGTGTGGTTCGGCACGAAGTCCAACACTACCCGAATACCTTCGAAATAAATAGTACTAATAAATTTACTGTTGAAACTGACGTGTGATTTAAGTCGGAAAAAGGGACGACTGGATTCGGTTAATTACGATGACGAGTTTCGGTCAATCTCGATGACAGATACCTTCAAAATAAATAGTAAACCTGGCCTGCCTCGGCGCTTGACTAGGATTTTTCGGTTTATTCCCGTTCGTCCCCACCGGGGACGAGTGGGAAAGAAATTCCCACTTGTCCCCGTTATAGACCGGGAGTCAAAATACATCATGAGAATTTAAATAAGAGATTTCACGGGTTGTTAAAATACTTTAGTTACGACTTTCTGAGCAAGACTGAACAATGTTTTTGATTGAAAATAATTTTAAAAGACATACAGTATTAACGAATTTACAATAATTCTTACAGTTTTAAGGTATCACTATACAATAAAATAAGAAATCATGCCCAGTCATCTTAAACTGACGTAAATAAATTAACGATAACTTATCGAGATTGATTAAAAGTTCTATTGTGCCATAGCCAAATACGGGGATACTTTTTGCTAAACTATGATAATTGCGTAGATACTACGAATCAATTTGAAGGCCACTTTTAAGGAGAAGTTTTCCTTAACATTTTTTGAAGGCAACACCACGTGAGATCATTAAGCTGGATACGGCATTCGTAATGGCAAACGACCGGAAAATCATTGTTTGAGGATATTGTTTCGCGTCACAAATGGCAGAGACCAACATTAGTTGCGATTGGCGGTGCTTTTTATCCTGCGCACCATTGTTATTGTTACTATGGACGTAGGGTCTCATACTAAAATCGCGAAAATAATGTCCCAAGCTTCTATTACACTACACACAACACTCAGACCGGCCGCAACCCCAGAAGCCCCCTTTTAGTAATGACAGGGGATACCGAAGCACTATTCTTGTCCCCGACCTACAGGGACGACATATAATGTGCCGTCTGCCGAAGTAAGCTTCACTCACCCAATTCCTTAGCAGTTTTCATGAGGTTGTGAAAGTCCTCCATGGTGCCGTACTCGGGCGCGATCTGGCGGTAGTCCGCGATATCGTAGCCGAAGTCGTACATCGGCGAAACGTAGATGGGGGAGAGCCATACTGCGTCCACGCCGGTGTCCTTCAGGTAACTTAGTTTGGAAGTGATGCCTGAAAATTTTATTAGAAGTGTAAGAATGTCGAAATTATGGTATCGTCTGGCGCGGGGGTCAGGTCAGGCGGGGGGAGGGGTGTCAGTCGTAAGCGCTGATTGGTTCGCCAGCCGTTTTACGTCTTCCGCACCCCATGAGCATCTATCCCCTCCGCATTTTGTTCAGAGCTAAACATTCGTGCCGCGTGGAATAACTGTGCCGAAATAATGAGAACTACAAAAATGTTTGTATGTTTGTATGGGACGGGAATGCCTTAAGCCTCTTTCGTGGATGAATCATACCTAATACAAATAACATACATATAATACAACATCAGGACAACTCAGGGTCTAACTTAAACATTTACATTTACTTATATACCTTACCTAATTAATAAAGGTTAATTAAGTTAAATAACTCAGTTTTTACTTGCGGTTCGAGCTGAAGAATTCAAGTTAATGAATGAACGACATATTTGAAATAACGCACAGAAGCGGTAGCAGCCATGTGCTTATACAAGATAGATAGGATTACCGGCGAATCGGCGTTCAGATCCCGGCAAGTATATTTATTATCTACTAGTGGACGCCCGCAGCTTCGCTCGCGTGGAATTAGACATAACAATAGTTTCGTTTACACCTATTAATATTATATAGCCCATGTCACTCAGTGAAGATGCAGTTTTCTAATGGTGAAAGAATTTTTGAAATCGATCCTAGATTTTGTGTGAAAACATTACAAACAAATGTTTCCTCTTTATAATATTAGTATAGAGGTATAGATTAGGTTTGTGCATGAACTAGGTGAGGTAAGTTAAAGATTCACTCTAAAAGGTATGTCTAGACTAGATCTACCTTGGCTAGTAAAGAATAAAGGTAGGAAGTAGGAACCTATCTATCGATGTCGCATTAAATAGTATAGAAATATCGGCATAGCATATTCGATTCATAGGAATTTTCACATGTTCAATTAGACTACGGTGAAACATTCCAATCAATGATAAATACTCATAATTTAGTAGGTATCCATACAAACTAAATGTGTACAAGTGTATGGCATCGGTCGCAGCTGCGGGCATCTCCAACGACCAATGTTCAGCGAATAATGATAGTAATTATAGGGACAAACTTTATTATATTTAATTTTTTACTTAGTTCGCAAACAAATTGAACAATGCATTCGTAAATCAAATTAATTGAAAGTCAATGAACTACAATCGAAATCAAATTCGACTTACCATTGAGATCACCGATTCCGTCGTCATTGCTGTCCTTGAATGAGCGTGGGTAGATCTGGTATATCAATGCAGTCTCCCACCAGACCGTATCGGGAACCGACGACGCTATAGTCACTACGAATAGAATAAGGAGTACGCGCATTTCAAATGTTTACCAGCCCAGTGTTAATTAGTATTTTTAAATCGTTGTCGATGGCCCAACGATGTCTTCTTCGCGCCGTGCGCCGGCGTACAAGCATCGAATTAAACTGTCCCTCCCTTTAATAGAAGGAAGTCAGCGCAGATAACAATCGCTCTGACTGCAATACGAAATGTTTTGTGAATCCAGCGATATCGCAGCCATTGATGACACAGAAGGGTTCCGTACACAAAGGGTAAAACGGGACCCTATTACTAAGGCTCAGATGTCCGTCTGTCACCAGGCTGTATCTCATGAATCGGATAAATAGACATTTGACATTTTTACAGATGATGTATTACTGTTGCCGCTATAACAACACAAGACTAAAAACAGAAAAAATAAAAATTTAAGGGGGCTCCCATACAACAGACATGACATAATTGCCGTTTTTATAGATAATGGTACGGAACCCTTGGTGCGCGAGTCCGACTCGCACTTGGCCGGCGTTTTTAAATAGAAAACGTCGATAAAATCGTCATTAACACTTAACACATGACGACACAGTTTAATACTGTATCACCGATTAAAGTATTTAGCGGTAGGACTAGAATCGAAACATCAGTTTTGATTTAAAAAGTACTATTATAAATCAGAATTTTTGTATTATTAACCCTAGTTGGATTAGTATGCGTATTCGCTATCAAATTAATACGCGGAAGGGTCAATGACTGGCCGTCAATGCTATAATTGCGCGCCTGGTTTGTAATAGTTACTGCTAAAAAATCAAAATACAGTGAGCGTTCAGTGCCTCTATATATACTAAGAAGCAGTTCTCATTTTTTCCCACACGCCAACCAATTTCAAACTTTACTAATTAGCAAATTGAAGTCATTATTTTATGCGTACCTACTTTTCTTTATAATATGGGTATATTCTATTGCCGAACTCAATTATTAGTTATTTAAATCTGAACAACCGTTAAGTTAATGTTTATTATCTGGATCAAATTATATGATTCGAACTTATAAATAGGATTAAATAGAAACACAATATCCTCCAAATCTAAGGATCTTTATTAGGAATTGATTTAAAAAAATAGATTAACAAAATATCGAGACACAAAACATTATAGAGGTTCACATTTTATTTAACAACATTGCTTGCAGGTTGCTAGCAACATTGATTTACAGGGCTATTACAAAACATTAAGATTATTGTACTTATATTATTTATATGCCGTCACTTATGTAAGAACACATTGTTAGAAATAAATAATTATTACTTAAAGGACTAAACCAAAGGGCCGCGCGTCCCGAGATTTATATTGATTTATAGAACTGTACCTATACATACAACAATTGTTTAAAAATATTATTTTAATTTTTACAACAATTTTTTTAGCAAGGAAACATTGCCTTAGTTATTAACTAGTTTTTGTTTGAATTTAGATTATCATATTCATAGGAAAAAAATAAAATTTCTGTTTTAAGCACAGAATTATTTTAGGTGTACATAACGAATAAAAAATTAAATTGAGCATTCCGAAGTAGAATACATTACATATACAATTGTACCATGGACATTTTTAATTAAATAATTATATCTTCGATATTACAAAGCAAAAAAAGTAAAGTAGTCCTAACAGTAAATTATTATGAAACATCAAGGGTTTTATTGATTTATGTAAACAAATTGAAACATTTTGAACACTACTTGTTGATGAAAAGGGGTGACACTCGCCGGGGCCGTGAACCCGGATCCCCGACCGCCGGTAGCACCCTTAACAACTAGTAATCTTGTTTATTTATAAGCGTAAAATACAATTGAAAAAATTAAATGAACTTCTTTTTTTTTTATTTGTTTTCATGTATTGTCATCGGAATCAAATATGTGTGCCAAATTTCAGCTCGATAGCTTCAGTGGAAGTGGGTGAAATATTGATTGCAAGATTCCAGGACATTCATACATACGAGTGAAGTTAAATAAAAGCTTTTAATAATAAGGTCGAGTTGAGACCTAAAAACCATTGAAGGACATTGACTTTTGTGTCACAAATTCAACAACGAAGGCAACAATTCAATGCCTTATAAAGACTTTTAATTTTATCAAAAGTACAGTTTATATTGGGAACACCACTCTCGCTGTCACTGTTATTTTTAGGGCACATATCTTCAATAAACGATTACCGGCAAAATAACCTGTTATTGAATGGAGGGCATTCCAAAAATTTCTCAAAGAAAAGTAAAAATTGTGAATCGACAAAACAAATTAGGTATAAGTGGAGGCTCCAATGTAGAATTTATTCAATTTTGGGTTCACTGCACATACAAAAGAGGACTTTGTAAAATTAATTCAGAATTTTATCCCAGTTTCGTTCCTCAACAAACTTTTACACAGCGAATTGTGAACAGACATTTAGTTGTGGAAATGAT
The DNA here is from genome assembly GCA_944567765.1 of Carterocephalus palaemon. Lineage (NCBI taxonomy): Eukaryota > Metazoa > Arthropoda > Insecta > Lepidoptera > Hesperiidae > Carterocephalus > Carterocephalus palaemon. Next base: position 938,988 of record OX155643.1, on the reverse strand, counting down.
GATCTGAATCTGCAGGGCGCGGAGAAGGTCTGGAACGTACTCCGCAACAGTGCTTCAGATACCAGTCCTGGCGCCCAAACTTGCCACTAGCCACCCAGCCGGCCGTGGAGCAGCGTGGCGCAGTATGATCTATGCCACCCTCAGTTGAGGCTATAGGATAGACCCGTGTACAGAAGGGGTATGGATTGTACTTTTTTTTTAGTTAGATGTAAAAGTAAAGATGTTGTTTTTGTTTGAGAATAGCCTCAGAATTAACTGAGATATGACGATCTATAAAACTAAGTTAAAAACGAGGCACATTTACCCAATAAAGTTTGAGAAATTTTGGCAGTTCATTTTGTGATAACATTGTCAAAACATGGATAAGCCCCTTAGAAAACTGTCAGTTTGTCAATGCAAATCATAAGATTTACAATCGGGAATGTTTAATGACTGTCTTAATGGTACACAGTATACTTGCAGCTGCTGTAATCATCACATACAATTATCAGTTAAAATTAAAAATACGTTTCACTTTTCCCACAGGAATAAATAAACAACTTTTATTAAAGGAACAATCAATGGCATGTTCAGTATTAAACGAACTTACCTGTACGTGAAGTTTAATCATAATAAATCGAAGAGTTTCGTTCGAAGATATTAGCATAATAATAATTACAAGTGACAAGTCTGTGTGAAACTAAAAAGTTGTAATAATACTAGTAACTATAAATGTAAGCTTATCACATTATGGTCTGCATTTGGCGTTCATTTATAGGTCGACAGTCAGAGGTTCCAATACTGTGTGTTTCAGTAATGTTTATTAATGGATCTTTTATTAGTGAAGTTTCTTCACTTTCGTAAAAGTTTTACATTTGTACTTTCCTTACAGAAAAAAATATGCATTCAATTACTTATTTATGTTTAGTGAATGAAAATAATATATCTCACGGTTATTTTTTAATCTGTGCACTGAATGTCACTTTTTTCGTCAGCCCTGCCCAAGTCCCGCCTACTGTGACGTCACACTATAGTAATTAGTAAGGTGATACACTCGTTTTATTTGTAATCAAATCTATCGATAACGTAACGTATCGATAACGTAACGTACCGTAACAAGTATCGACGCGTACTGACTGAATATGCGAGATATCTTGCAGTATATTGCAAGATTGCGGCCAAGATTGCGACACGGGGTATAAACTCAGTTCACCGTTCTATCTTGATTATTTTATGTGGTCAGCCCACATTATAAATTTAGATTTTCAATTTTCCATGACTTATTAGTTACGGCCATGTCAATACTCTGTTCACACAATACTTGATACTTACCAGTAAATATACATCGTAACAATTCATAATATACACAACATGTACTGTACACTTACCGATACTTTTTCATGCCATGACACAAATAAGGCAAAATACAACAAATATGTACTAATGTTAAGTACTAATAGGGGTATATTTGCCCATTATTTGTAAATAATTTTAAAATCACAATTTATGTATATCTATGATAATTTTATTGATATTTCTACTCTGTAATTCACTGGCTATTATTTCGTGTCTAACTAATCACAACTGTGATATATAAGGTTGTAAGAGGAGTTTGGAATCAAACCATGACGAATGCTCAATTGATACTGTTTATTAAAAGATTACACATGCAATTTATAGGTTTACGTACTAGGCTTACAATTATTACACTACACCTCCCATGGGGGGAAAACAAAAAAAATACATACAGTAATTTTTTTTTGTAGTTATAGCAAAACAGCAACTGTAATAGTATAAAGTAAATAGTGCTATGTGTGCACATTAAAAATATAACATAGGAAAATATTATCTACTTTAAATCGTAGTTATTATAAAACAGTAAAAAATATATTTAGTAAAATAGTACTAACAATCATAGTTAAAGTAAAAGAAACATAATAAAATATTACAGAGTTTTTTATATCCGTTTATTATTCATAATAAGGCTTAGTTCTATTCTTATGAATTAAATCTAATTTACCATTAATTTCGACCTCTACGTTTGGTGATAGATCCCTAATTACTTTGTAGGGTCCAGAATAAAGATTCGTCAATTTATTACCAGTCTCACTTTTAATTAGGATTTTATCATTAGGTTTATATTTAAAAGCATTCGTATAAGTATCATATCTATATTTCCTATTGAATTTACTCTTAATTAAATTGTTTCGCGCTTCTGTTTGCGATACTTGTAACCGGTATTTGAGTTCAAGGGGGTAATAATCGTGATTATATAACGGTTCTATAGTATTTATGAGGTTACTAGGCAAAATGCATTTTTTTCCAAAAACTAGTTCATACGGTGTAAACTGTGTAGATGTATGGACAGATGTATTATATGCAAAACACCAGAACGGTAACCAATAACTCCACGACTCAGGTCTTTGATCTGTATTAATTCTTAAAAATGAATTTAAATGTTTGTGACTATTTTCTAGTGAACCAATACTTTGGTGATGATAGGCTGTGGAATTTAATTTAGAAATATTTAAAATTTTACATACCTCCTTAAAAGTATCCGCCATGAACTCTGTACCTCTGTCCGTCGCTATCTCTTTCGGGATTCCGTATCTAAGAATAAAATCTGCAACAAAGGCCCGGGCTACCTCGGTCGAAGATTTCGTTCTGAGAGGCATTGCACATACATATTTTGACAACTCGCACTGTAACGTGAGAATATACGTATAATTATCAATATCTTTGTCAAGTGGACCTACTAAATCTAAAAATACCTTTTCAAATGCAGTATTTGCGGTAGAGGTGATTGACATTGGTTCTTTTAATATAATTGTGTATTTTTGCTTTTGACATTTAGAGCATTTACTTACAAATTTTGTCACATCACCTTCAATACCTGGCCAGAAGTAATACTTTTTAATATTATTTATCATCCTTCTGATCCCCGCGTGTCCACTTGTGGGCAATAGATGAAAATCATTTAAGATTACTTTTCTATCGTCAATATTTTCTATACGCTCAACATCTTTTAAAATACATAAACGAGGGCCCTCCCAATTTTTATTATTTTTTATCTCGCTCACTAATTTTTCGACAAACACATAATTATTTTTATTTTTTAAAATGTATATTTCGTCGATCGACATTTTTCTACAAAACTTACTCAGCTCTCTCGCAAATTCGGCTCGCGTAATTTGTGATTGAGAAGCTGGATTTATAAATAAATTAAATTGAGCGCTATCATATGAAAAAATATCATTCTCATCCTTTATTTTATTACTTCTCCGTAACATATTTAAATTATATTTGTCTATAAACCGTAATTCTACTGCGGTTTTTGGCTTATTATAAGTATCGACCACACGTGGTTGATCAGGCCAAGTGTTGTCGCTACAATTACTGTCATTTAGAGAATTCGAGTCAAGTATTTTGCCATTCATTTTCGTATCATCCATTCTTCGTCTTTGAGCACGCGTCATCACAAATACACATTCATTCATCTCTTTCAAATCTTTCGAAGTCACAATTACACGAGATAATGCATCTGCAGCTGCATTCTCTTTGCCTTTCACATATTCGATTACATAGTCATACTCTTCAAGCACGAGTCTAAATTTAAGCAACCTACTAGATGGATCTTTCATATTAAAAAGGTAAATTAAGGGTTTGTGATCTGTAATAATTTTAAAAGTTCGGCCATACAAATAGGGTCTAAAATGCTTAACAGCCCAAACAATAGCTAATAATTCCTTTTCAATGGTTGGGTAATTTTTCTCGGCCTTGTTAAGGGTTCTACTGGCAAAAGCAACAGGGCGGCTATCTGAGTTTGACAAGATAGCTCCGATTGCATAACCCGATGCATCTGTTTGAACTATAAATTGATTTTTATCGGATAAATCGGGATATTGCAAAACTGGTGGCGACATTATACATTGTTTTAAAGTTTCAAACGATTTTTGGCAATTTTTATCCCAGTTAAATTTAATATTTTTACGACATAATGCATTTAAGGGATATGCGATTTCTGCAAATTTTGGTATGAATTTTCGATAAAAATTAGCCAATGCTACAAATCTCCTGGTGTCGTCAACATTTTGTGGGACTGGGTAATTTTTAATAACATAAATTTTTTCGGGGTCGGGTAGAACACCTTCACTAGACACAACGTGCCCTAAATAAAGTAATTCCTTTTTAAGAAAATCACATTTAGATGGATTTAATTTTAAGTTTAAGTTACGAATCCTTTCAAGTACTTCGATTAAATTCTTATTATGATCTTGTAAATTTCTCCCCATTATTATAAGATCGTCCAGATAACAGAGACATTTATCATATGTGAGTCCAGCCATTGCCATGCTCATCATACGAGAAAAAGAGCTAGGGCTAGTTTTCAACCCCATAGGCATTTTAGTCATTTGCCATTGACCTGAAGAGAATGCTGTATATTTTCTACTGGACTCTTCCAACTCTACATTGTAAAATCCTTGAAACAAGTCTAAATGAGAAAAATAAATGCACCCTGATAATGAGTCTAATATTTCGTTAATATTTGGGAGAGGAAACTTGTCATCTACGATACAGTTATTGAGTTTTCGGTAATCAATCACTAAGCGCCATTTTTTCTCTCCATCAGAACGTTTCGGTACTAACAGGACAGGACTACTCCATTCACTATTACATGGTTCTATAATCCCTTGTTGTAGCAAATTATCTATTTGTTTTTTAATTTCTTCCTTTTGTGAATGCGGAAGGCGGTAAGGTTTGGAATACACCGGTACCGTATTAGGTTTTAAAGTAATGGTATGCTTATATATTTTAGTTGTAGTTAATTGATCTCCTTGCATAAAGAAAACGTCGTTATATTTAGCACAAATGGATAAAATGCTACTTTTTTCCTCTTTATTTAAGTGACCTAATTGTAAAATCGACAATAATTTTTTAACTCTATCTAAATCTTTAGTTGGTTTTTCAAAAGAACAAATATCAAAATCATGAGCTAAATAAATAGTAGGCTTAAAGTCATTAATTTTTAATTGTAAGTTTTGTTCAGTAGTATTTAATATACGAATGGGTATCTGTCCGTCTATCGGTATAACCAAGGTACTTGCGATAAAAATACCGTCTTGAATTTCAGAGGCACTAACTACACATTCCTCAGTCATATTAGTATAAATAAAATGTATGGATTCTGACCGTGCCGGTATATTTAATGAGTTACTTCCCATATTTACAGGTACATTCATCATAATACCTTGATTCCATAAAGATAACATACAGGTATTAAAGTTCAAGATTGCACAATATTTACTAAAGAAATCATGTCCCAGTATGCCACTAGCTTTACATGGCAACGAATCAAATATATAAAATTGGTGACTTAGAATCTGATCTCCAATTAACAGATCTAGATAAACATATCCGATAGCGTTGAGCTTGCCTCCGAGACCGCTGACTACAAGATTACTATTATGGAATGGAATTTTCTGGTCGATGATATGTTTATACTTTATAGCTGAAATTGATGCGCCAGTGTCTAGTAACAAGTTATAAGAATGATTATGTACTGTATTTAAAGTTATGTAGCAAGTATTATTACATGACAATATGACATTTTTAGTCTCGAAAAAACTCATTAGGGTTGTCAGAATTACAATTTCTATCATTCGAATTTGTCAAAATATGCATGGTTTGCTGTTTGTCCGATCGTTGATGCCTTCTATATAAATTATTGTGAAATGACATACCTCTGTTAATCCTGGTTCGAGGCCCAGCTGCTCGAAAATGACCGCGTCTCGAGCCTCGCTCCGCGTTCCGCCCCCTAAAAGGTTGATATTGCGCCTGGTGTTGATAGTGCGTACCGCGTCCACGCTGGCCTCTAAATTGTCCTGCATTGATATTTCTACGACCTCTGAAATGATAATTTTGATTATAATTTTGATACCGCATTGTCAAAATATTCTCGGAAGGCGCTGCCGAAGAGTCTTCGTCCAGGGCCGCCTGCACCGCGTCGTTCAAGGACGAATAATTTCTCGCTGTAACAATAGTTCCAAGGCGACGATTTCTCAGACCGTCGGCAAATATTTTAATAGCCTGTTTTTCATTTCTCGGTTTTAAAACTTTAAAGTCGGATTCGTTCCCTTCGGACTGAGATATCGTCAAGTCGACAAACATATTTGTTAATTGCCTACCGTACTCCTCAACTGACAAGTTATGTTGTTTAAAATTATTTAACCTAGTCTGAATAGCGGGAGCAGATTTTTTAGGTAGCAAGTTACATTTCATAGCCTTAATTAAACCGTCAATAGTTTCATAACTAGCTTCCAACTTTAATTTTGCATTTTGCGAAAGTCGATTTTTCAGTACAAAATTAATTAATTTTTTTCGAGAGTCTGTATCGAGCTCTAGCATGTAATATTCTATACTATCAATAAGTTGTTTAATACTGACCTCATCATCAGATGCGACTGGTAATAAATTCATAGCAATCTTAAGATCAAACTTAGCCATGTTTTCGTTTATTTTGTCTGAAGACGAGCTACTACATAAATCTATAATATATTCATATAATCCAAAAAAGTCTGTACTTATTTTCTCTATTCTTAAACTATCATTCACCTTAAATTTGTCAGATAACTTGTTTAATGATTCTAAAATTGAATTAAATTTAAACAATAAATCATCGGCCTCCTTAATCTTTTTAATAATTACTTCACCTTTTCGTCTACTTGGGCCTATTTTAACTAGATATGTTCTGATGTTTTTTAACTCTGTATATAATTCATTTAAATCAGATTCAGACATATCATTTTAAAAAGTAAATCAATAGTAAAATAACGTAAACATAATTAATTCAACCGTAAGTCCGAGAAGAAAAAAAAAATATACGCGCACAACACTATTTCCCGACACAATTTCACTTCACATCACGGGAGTCACAGGTCATCACTTCGGAACATGGAGCTGGTGATCCCCTCTGCTCGGCTGTTCAACCGCTCGCTGGCTGCGCTCGTACTCATGGGCTCTGCTTCGATTCAAGGATCGTCGGAGAACATGGCCAGATATCTCGGCTCTCATCCAAGATTGGTGGCATTTCTTGTATTGTTTATACAAAAAATAGCACACCCCCAGAAATAAAATGGTGCACATCACCATGAGCACGATGCTTATTGCGGAAACATGGAATTTAAAAAATTCACTGCTCCCTGTATTAGTACCACCAGCAGCATTTTGTGTAATAAACACCTCGTCCTTTTCTACTCGCGATTGGCACATTTTTTTTTATAATCGGTCCGAAAATTTTGCACGGCAACAGTACACGGCGAGAGTTCACAGTTCATTATTTTACACGCGCGACGCGTGGCGACCCATCCTGGCAGGCGGTCGCCATATAAGGTTGTAAGAGGAGTTTGGAATCAAACCATGACGAATGCTCAATTGATACTGTTTATTAAAAGATTACACATGCAATTTATAGGTTTACGTACTAGGCTTACAATTATTACACTACAGATAGTAAATATAGCCCCGATTTAAAAAAATTATACGCCATTTAATTGTAGTTTTGTTAGTTATTATGATAGTTGATTTTCTAAATAACATTTAATTAACTAACTACAATATTCCAAAAATAATTATGTAAATATATACACGTTTTGATAATTCTGAAAATAGTCGGAACAGTTGCTTATGAATACCTGGCACTGCATTAGTACCACCTGGCACTGCATTAGTAATACCTGGCACTGCATTAGTACCACCTGGCACTGCATTAGTAATACCTGGCACTGCATTAGTACCACCTGGCACTGCATTAGTAATACCTGGCACTGCATTAGTACCAGCAATTCAGAAAAGAGTACATAGCACTGCACTGATGAAAACGTACTTCTAATTATAATAACTCCTAAACTCCTCCTCAACCTCTTATGACTTTTTAAACAATTGAAAAAACCTTAGTCATCACATAACTATTTACACATATCCCTGATTTGATTTGTATTTTACAAATACATATTAATGCAACAAAAAGTTATCTACATTGAGTTGCCTAGCTGCAATAATCAATCGTCGCTCGGTTTAATCAGGCGAAGCAGGCAGACAAACACATAGAACGTGGTTTGACTTAGTACTAATATAGTCATAGATTTAACTAGATAGATTGGCAATGCGAAAGAGAAAGAACACAGATACTCATATGTTAGAGCGAGATAGGTAGGCGAGACCATTTGCGTACACGCTATAGGCCTGTATTGGCCCAACGTCAATTATGAACGAAACAAATTTCGCTTATTTTTCTAAATCTCACGTTTAAAACACAACAACCGTTGACAACCGCTTACAGCACACATGCATAATACACGCATTCTCGTGTTATTAAGTTCTGGTCTCGCTTTGATGTTTCTATTGCCAATCTTTCTCTAGTATAATAAATCTATGAAAATAGTAGTGTGGTTTCCGAGCTTTTGGGGCCAACCCACCCCCATAGGTAGAACCGGGCACGTCCATAGTCATACAGTCCTGCAAGCCAGTTACCGTTTTACTTAAAGATTTTCCAACAGTTCAGGGGGCCTAGACAAGTGGCAAAAACGCTAGTAGAATAGATTAACAAATGTATGGGATTGACATTCGCTAACGACTAATTAGTCGTAAGCTAATGTCAATCCCATACATTTTTTAATCTATTCTATTTCTATTCTACTAGCGTTTTGCCACTTGTCTAGGCCCCCAGGTATGTGTAAAAGTCGCCCAAACAAACAAACATTGTACTAAAATAGTTGTATCTCCAGCCAAGTGGGTAGTGAACGGGCATGCGGTCTAGTCCTGCATGCCGGGCAGGTTGGCGGCGATGCGCCTGCGCCTGCGCCGGTGGTCCTGCCCACGCCGGTCGTCGCCCTCCACCTGCGGCTGCGCCTGCGCAACCAACGCCGGTATTTATTTATATACTAGTGGACGCCCGCAGCTTCGCTCGCGTTACACATTCACTAACTTCAAAAACGGCAAAGCTTCATACTAACTTTGCACCCCCGTTTTACCCCCTAAGGGGATTCAAATTTTTCTCGCCGTAAAAACCATCCTTGAACTTCAACGAACATTTAAAAAAAAAGAATTGGCCAAATTGGTCCAGGCGTTGTTGAGTTATGCGCTTACCAACACATTTTGCAATTCATTTTTATTATATAGATTAAAAAGCGTAAGATGTTATCTTATTTAACAATATTATCTAATACAATTTTACTGTAATTAATTTTACTGTAATATTACAGCAAGCTATGCAACTACAGTCAAGATTAAACTTTTTATGTAACTACCTACCTCATAAAACATAATATTGTATCTTTGTATTTTGTCTGCAAGTAATTATTTTGTTAATCTTTAGGTTTGTAGACATTAATTCCCATAAAATACACGAGTCTCCTACATCAGAATTCAATCACAAGCTTAACACAATTACTATTAAACGTCGCCATTCAATTAAATACATACTCATTTAATGCATTGGTGTAATTTTAGGTTACTTGTATTTGTTATAATAGCGGCATTTAATTTAGCCTCAGATGCTTTCTTTGGTGATGTTTTTGACGGGATAACGTCTTATAAATCGATGAACGCCAGCAACACGAACGAAAAAGTGTGACGTGATTTGTCGTTACCTGACGTCATGAGGCGTTATTGACAACCGTTTCCATGGCTACTAAATAGGGAACAACTTGCTCAGTGTAGGGAACTTTTTTTATTTTTTTTTATTGTATAAAATAATGATTATGACGTTATCACGTAAATCTATCGTCCGGAAACCGACTTTACAGACAACCATTTTTTTTTAATGAATATAAGATAGCAAACGAGCATGCAGCACGTGTTGTACGTATAAGCAGTGTTGCAGCTTACCGCGTGTTGGCCGGGCGGCGCGGGGGGCGGCGGCGCGGGCGCGGGGAGCCCCCCCGGGTCCCTCCGCGGCGGCCCGGCCTGGTTCTGGGACCGTCTGCAGACAATCCTTTATTATAGATAACTACTGCACGAAAAAAAGGGGCTACTCTGAAAACCAGCAGCCGTCAGCGTCAGCGTTTCACTCAGCACCGTGGTACTGAGTGAAACGCAGAAACAACAGTGGGTCACTGAAAGTGTTCAGATGACGGTGAGAAAAGTTTTGTAACACCACAAGCAGAACTACACGAACATAGGGTCGCCCTGAAAACTAGTGGTCGTAGTTTTACTGCGGCCATTGCTGAGTGTGGCCCCTCTTCATATTGATTGCAATTCCATATAGTTTTATTAAGGTTTTCTTTATGTTTTTGTTGTGGCAGCGTACGACATAAACATATTATATTCTACGAGTCCGCATACCTCTGGCTAGTTTGTACTTGCAGCGGCACGAAGGGCGTGGTCGTCTTGAGTGCGCTGTCGGCGGGCGGACCCTGAAACGTTATTAGTTGTTAGTTGCTCAGTTAAGTGGATATTACTTACTAACTAACTGGTCTATTACTAACACTGCCTGTCGCAAACAGTCCCTGCCCCGAGAGTCCTCAGACAACCAACTAATTGATATATTGATTGAGTTCATATTTAACTGGACTAATTATCCCAGTACCGATATGAGTCTTGATATAAAGGAATAATTAATAATAAAATAAAATTCTGCGTACAACTGAGCGTCTATATCAAACTAAGAACGTAGTATTTGCGGCTTCACTCTTCACTCTCACGCTTTTAGTTTCAGATTTTTCTGTATTCAGAATAAAATAAAATAAACAGAAACCGTAAGCGTCAGAAAATTGCATGATTGCCATGAAATGGTCAAAGTACTGTACTAATCGTTAACTTTTCATCGATTATTAACTATCGAACAATTTCTAATCGATTCATCGTTAAAATATATAACGGCGGACCTGCGGCTACGCTAGATTTTGATTAGAGGTAATCTTTTAGTGTAGCTTGCCGTCGTATAATGCTATAAATTTTACGTTTTAAACAATCCCTGGTAGAGGTAGTAGTAAAGTTGTGCACGAAAATCGATTTTATACGAGCGGTCCGCAGGAGAAGCTAGTGCTAAGATACTTTATGAAACCAACTAACCTGTCAAAGATAGTTTATGAAGCCAACTAACCTGTCAAAGATAGTTTATGAAGCCAACTAACCTGTCAAAGATAGTTTATGAAGCCAACTAACCTGTCAAAGATAGTTTATGAAGCCAACCAACCTGTCAAAGATACTTTATGAAGCCAACTAACCTGTCAAAGATAGTTTATGAAGCCAACTAACCTGTCAAAGATAGTTTATGAAGCCAACTAACCTGTCAAAGATAGTTTATGAAGCCAACTAACCTGTCAAAGATACTTTATGAAGCCAACTAACCTGCGGCAAACACCAGCTGGGAAACAATGTATTCCGGCCGGCCGGCAGCGAGTTGGGGAAGTGGTTGCTGCCGCCCAGCTGGTTGCCGCCCGCCTGGTGGTCGTTGGGCACCAGGTTGTGCTGGGGCGGCGGCTGCGCGTGGCCTCGCCGCTGGTACTGCGGCGGCACCGCGGCGGGCCCCGGCGGCGCGAAGTTCGGGTACGGCGGGACCGGCGGCTGATTCTGTACACGGCAATATAGCTAGCTAAAACCCATTGCCGTCTAACTGTTAGCCCACAGCTGCGGGAGTTCTAGAGCAGCGTTTTTTAACCTTTCAGTTCACGGACCCCAGGAAATCAAAGACAATTTCAAGGACCCTCTTAAGTAGAAAAAATATTCAGACCATTTGTTTTAGTCCTACGAATACAAAACAAAATACGTTAACATGAAGGTTGGTGCTGCTTTTGCTTGCTTTGCTGCTTTGCAACTAAATTATGTATATTTGGGTTGATGTTACTGCTAAATTGAGCAAAGTTGTAAATGTTTCAAGTGCTTCTTCTGATATCTCCATATACATTTTTTTTTACATTGATCTAAAATCTTGATTTTTTTTTTAAACCTATTTGGTTCCCTATAGGCTCTACCACCTACATATAGCCAGCTGACCCCCATACAATTTACTCATACCACAGGTTAAAAATCATTGGTCTAGAACTCTAGAGCATACTCCAATACGCCGCTCCAATGTGGATTGGTGGAGGGGTTAGTGACAATCCCAGTGAACCAAGCCACCCGAAGGTCTTCGACAAGGCTTAGCAACTGTTTCCACCATTGCAAATTACCGGTACCGACGGCTTAGCGTGCCCCCGGAAGCACGGAAGCTTTGAATTTCTGGGGGGCTAACTACAATAGATCTTCTTAGGTCGCAGTGGCTTGTGGGTCCTTCAAATAATAATAATATATTGCAATGTAGGTATTTTAGCTCGCTATTGTTAATACACCCACTTTACATATGTTATACACGCCACTAGTTGTGCAACCGACCTTGAAGTGAGCGTTCTGCTGGTACAGCGAGTTGCCGGGCGGCCCGATGTTGATGATGTTGCCGCTGCCTCTGCTGCTGGAGCCGTTGCTCTCCTGTCGCCAGTTCGACTGCTGCACTCTGCAAATACAATTCTTCATTACCTGCTACATATTTCATAAGAACGTATACAGTATACAAAATATATACAAAACTATATATATTAATTAGTCATCGTGAAACAATTTCTCAACGATCAAATTGTAACTATCTAGATTCACATAGATCAGATAGATCACTATCATGTGTTAAATTCATTGAAATTGCGAATATCATGTAATAAAGTTTTAATTTCCTGCATTTGTTGATTGCAAAATGAAATTTCTTTATCATCTCACCCACAAATTGAACTCCATACACCGAGGCTGCATGCAAAAAATAACGAATCACTATGGGTAATGTATGGATGGATGGATAGATGAATGAATAGATATTAGTCTAGAGTACTGTAAGATATGTAAGGTTAGATTCTGGAATATTGGATCAGAATTAGTCAGTGTGCGGTCTGCCAATCCGCACTTGTCCAACGTGGTGGACTAAGGAGAGAGAGGAGACCTATGCCCAACAGTGGAACAAAGAAAGGGTAGTGGTGAATCACGACGCGAGTGAAGCCTTCTGAATCTAGTGAGTCGTTATGTATTATACTAGTGTTAGGTATAACAATAGTTTCGTTTACACCTAGTAATATTATATAGCCATTCAGTGAAGATGCAGCTTTCTAATGGTGAAAGAATTTTTGAAATCGGTCCAGTAGTTTTTTTGTGAAAACATTACAAACAAATCTTTCCTTTTTATAATATTAGTATATAGAAGTATAGATATACTCACTAGATTCTTTGACCAGTTATTAATCTTATCAATATCCCATGGCTAATAACAAACAACATACTACTACTGTTATATTATACGCAAAAGGCTCTCACTTGGCCGCCGTGGACACAGTCGGTTTGATTCGCCATCTCTCTTCCGCTGGCGCCGATGGCTGCGACAGAAAACACAGTTGTTACAATGTAGATTAGTCAGCTTGTAGTGACACTCCTTAGAAAAAAATATTTAAAATATATTAAAACTAGTAGACGCCCGCAGCTTCGCTCGCGTAGAATTAGACCCATCAACGACGTCTGCCCGCGTTCAGGTTGCCCACTTGACTTCAAAAACGGCAAAGTTTCATACTAAATTTGTACCCCCGTTTTACCCCCTTAGGGGGTGAATTTTCAAAAATCCTTTCCTAGTTCTCCCCTACGTTATATAAGGAACCCCTGTGCAAAATTTCAAGTTTCTAACCCTTATAGTTTAGGCCGTCATATGATGACTGACATGAGATATGTCAGTCAGTCAGTCAGTCAGTCAGTCAGTCAGTCAGTCAGTCAGTCACCTTCTCCTTTTATATATATTGATATTAAAATTGCTGTTAACATAAGCTGATATTAAAATATTCAGCAGCAAAAGTTACATGCAATCCTACGAGTAAAAATCGTACCTTATTATAATTGTTCTTGTTATTCGAATTGTCATCTTCGCTGATCTTCAGAAGGCTTCGTAACAAAAGTGTTGGGTCCTGTGTTTAGATACAAGAATATCATTATTTTTAAATTTATTTAGTATTAAAACAAGAATAAAAAAAATTTCATTCATTTAAAAAATAAAAATAATGGCGTAACTGTCTTAAGGATGTCACTAATATAAAAATAGTGGTCATAATATATGTGCGAGTAAAATTTAAATGCAGAAAATATTGTTCTTCGCAGTTTAGAAATTCCGCTAATGAATATAAGCAGTTTATGTAAACAAAAGCATATGCTTTTGTATATTGACAGGTTTAAAAATAATGACTTTCCTAAAATTCAAGAAGGAAACTAAAAATTGGCTGGTTACTAAATGCTTTTATGAATTAGCGGAATTTCCGACACAATTCTTTTGAGGCGACCATCTTAGTCCTCAAGGGTAGCAACACATCTGTGACTGACTTAAAGCAAGACTAACTATTACTAACAATTACTATATGGACTATTACTAACAGCTAACAGGGCTAACACTATAACTGTTCCTACCCCAGTCCTCAAACCCAGCTGAAAACAAACAATTTTTCTTATTCACTCGCTCTGCTAACTGGAATAACTATCCTTGTCCATTTTAGAGTCTTACTAGCTGACCCAGCAAACGTTGTTTTGCCATATAGATAATTTTTAGTGAATATTTTGGGAGAACTTAATGTAAGTGTGTGGATTACTACTACCACTACCACTACCCCTATCACTACCGTAGGAAATTATTAAAAATTAATATTATTACGTTGATACAACTCTTAACAAATGCATTAATTTCGACCAAATTTGATTACCATAAAAACGGTTCTAGTGAGTTAATCTTAAAAGATAGACACATACTGTCCTGGACATTTTTTTAGATCATTGCAAGAGGAATAATTCTTTCATACATATATTTTTGGTATCTTGAACCGTTTTCGCAGCGCACGCAACGGAAGCCCTCAAGGATAAATAATTTTCCCCGTTTTTTTCACATTTTCCATTATTTCTTCGCTCCTAATAGTTGCAGCGTGATGTTATATAGCCTAAAGCCTTCCTCGATAAATGGTCTATTCAACACAAAAAGAATTTTTCAATTCGAACCAGTAGTTCCTGAGATTAGCGCGTTCAAACAAACAAACAAACAAACAAACTCTTCAGCTTTATAATATTAGTATAGATTCAGAATCAAACACAGTTGTGATGGGCGACTGAGAATGGATAGTGCTGCAAGCTCGTTTGCTATTTTACATAACTTACTAAACTACTACTACTTACTAAAAAGTAAAACTTTTCTTGCCCATAAATACGAGTATACATAAAATATCTGCTTTACTTGATATAATGTGTACCTGAGACTCTGTATTATTCTTGGCAGCGGCGCCGTTGTCACATACAGGAGTGTTTATTTCTCTCGGAGGGCTGCAAATATTACCAGCTTATAAATAATATTACTAACAGAATGATTCGTGAGTGTCTATAATCATAGTTGGAATTACCGGCTTACTCACGTGTGATTTAAGTCGGAAATAGGCTGACTGAGTGTACGCCACGCCCCGCCGCGAGCGCGTTCACTTCTGAAGATGGTCATCGTAATTGACCAAAACTAGTCGGTCTATTTCCGACTTAAATGACACGTGAGTAAGCCGGTAATTTCAATTATGAATATTACTAACAGTCCACTACTTGCAGTAATAGTAGCAGTCTACTACTTAAGTCCATCGTGTCAAGCTGGTTTCGATTGGTCGCCTGAAAGTGCCGACAGCGCAGTCTAGGTCTTGATTGGTCACCTGAAGGTCACGTGACTTGACTTGATTTCGGGCGTCCAATCAAAACCAGCTTGTTACCATAGACTCAACGCTACAATTTGCGAAGTCCGGGTGACCGGGCGACTTATAGCCTATAAGTTATAGGGCAATTTTGTTATCCATCCATACATCAGCCCCTTTACAGTCC
Organism: Carterocephalus palaemon; assembly: GCA_944567765.1. NCBI lineage: Eukaryota > Metazoa > Arthropoda > Insecta > Lepidoptera > Hesperiidae > Carterocephalus > Carterocephalus palaemon. The sequence continues at coordinate 923,118 of OX155643.1, read as the reverse complement.
ACTGCTGGACATAGGCCTCCCTTAATCAGTGCCACTCTTCCCGGTCCTGTGCACTATGATCCAGCGGTTACCCGCTGACTTCTTCAGGTCATCAGTCCATCTAGCCGGAGGATGGCCTGTGCTTCGTTTCCCGAGCCGTGCCCACTCGAGGACCATTCTTACCCACCGGTGTCTTACTGTCGTAGACCTTCAGGTGGCTTGAAAACATTCGACACTGGGTTGGCCACTAATTCCTCCACCAATCCGCAATGGAGCAGCGTAGAGTATTCCCTAGACCTCTCGCAGCTGTCTGTGGCCACGGTGGGGGGACAGACAGACAGACCTTTCCTCCTCTTCCGCGGCGCTGTGGGCGCTCTTGCGTTGAGGGAATTCGGAATTAGGGGAGATCCCCTCTATCCGGGCAATTGCTCCAGGGGTAAACCCCGTCGGTAACTTTCCCGCTGTTGAGCGTGGGTGACCGCTAGTGGCAAAAATTTCATGGACGCTACCGTGCTTCGGAGGGCACGTAAAGCCGTCGGTCCCGGTTGTTTTCAATGTTGGAAACAGTCGTTAAGCCTTGTCGAAGACCTTCGGGTGGCTTGAGAACATTCGACACTGGGTTGGCCACTAACCCCTCCACCAATCCGCATTGGAGCAGCGTAGTGGAGTATGCTCTAGACCTCCCGCAGCTGCGTCTGTGGGGGAGACCCGTGCCCAGCAGTGGGTGGTCGCAGCGAATACAGCGAAGCGATCGGGGGAAGAAGGTCCAACAGCTCTCTAGGGAGCGGTCGGCCTTCAGGGGGACGCGCGTGCAGCGGCGCTATCCCCCTTAGATGAGGATGTGGCCCATTGTCGGCGCAGTTATAGATAACACGCGCCAACCGGACCACAAACTCATCCAGCGACTCCAGCTTGCAGTCGCGCGCTATCACCGCGTTCCGGACGTCCCGCTCCTGTGATTTCTCTCAGGGCGAGATTTTGCTGGGCCTGGCACAGTGGGGGGACGTCAATGGCCACGCTGACCTGTAGTTGGCGAAGGCAGAGTGCTGGCCGTCGCCGCGGCGCAGAAGCGTAGGCGGCTCGAGCGGGTCGCCGGGCTGCGGCGCCGCGCCGCGCAGCTTGCGCCCGAACGATATGTTCAGCATGTTCGTTGGCTCCATCCTGTGCGGACGCTGTATTATTATTTTGGAATTGATAAAGCGTCGTGCTGCAGGATAATTGCGTAAATCACTTCGGTTCATCACGCTGGATTTGATTAGTCCCCATTTCCCCAATATTACAATGTTCTGTCTATTTTACAGGAATCTTGCAATTTTCTGAGATGTAAAGTAGCCTACGCTATTCTTCAAACCCTAAACTACACCCGTGCATAAAAAACACTTCAATCCATCAGTCCGTTGAGGAGAAGGACAAACCGTCAAATACACTTTATATGTTAGTATGGATTATTTGGGCTACGGCAACCTGCGACCGCGCAGTTTCGGCAGGGTCGCCATGTAACATGCGCTTTAAGGGGAGTAAAATAATTGCTAAAAGTCTGCTATAATAAATTGGGTGTATGAGACAATATATATGTCTGGAAACGCAGATATTAAGTAATTGTGGATTTAAGAAGTGTATAGGCAATACAGATGAGTATACTTCATTCACTATAGAAGACCCATTGTACCTGGACTAAGGCATAATGTCTAGTTGAACACGATTCTCGGCAGCACAAAATGATGGATCCAACCAATAGATTCAAGTGGACTCCGGATTAGAAAATATGCATCTGGCGTCCATCTCGTCCGAGAGGGTGGTAGACACCGAGCGACTCACCTGTAGAACCTGGTGTCGTCGAACAGGTCCTCCGCCTGCGCGCCGGGGAAGGGCTCGTCGAACATGACCCGGTAGGAGGGCTCGGCGTCCATCTCGTCCGAGAGGGTGGTAGACACCGAGCGACTCACCTGTAGAACCTGGTGTCGTCGAACAGGTCCTCCGCCTGCGCGCCGGGGAAGGGCTCGTCGAACATGACCCGGTAGGAGGGCTCGGCGTCCATCTCGTCCGAGAGGGTGGTAGACACCGAGCGACTCACCTGTAGAACCTGGTGTCGTCGAACAGGTCCTCCGCCTGCGCGCCGGGGAAGGGCTCGTCGAACATGACCCGGTAGGTGGGCTCGGCGTCCATCTCGTCCGAGAGGGTGGTAGACACCGAGCGACTCACCTGTAGAACCTGGTGTCGTCGAACAGGTCCTCCGCCTGCGCGCCGGGGAAGGGCTCGTCGAACATGACCCGGTAGGTGGGCTCGGCGTCCATCTCGTCCGAGAGGGTGGTAGACACTGACTCACCTGTAGAACCTGGTGTCGTCGAACAGGTCCTCCGCCTGCGCGCCGGGGAAGGGCTCGTCGAACATGACCCGGTAGGAGGGCTCGGCGTCCATCTCGTCCGAGAGGGTGGTAGACACCGAGCGACTCACCTGTAGAACCTGGTGTCGTCGAACAGGTCCTCCGCCTGCGCGCCGGGGAAGGGCTCGTCGAACATGACCCGGTAGGTGGGCTCGGCGTCCATCTCGTCCGAGAGGGTGGTAGACACCGAGCGACTCACCTGTAGAACCTGGTGTCGTCGAACAGGTCCTCCGCCTGCGCGCCGGGGAAGGGCTCGTCGAACATGACCCGGTAGGAGGGCTCGGCGTCCATCTCGTCCGAGAGGGTGGTAGACACCGAGCGACTCACCTGTAGAACCTGGTGTCGTCGAACAGGTCCTCCGCCTGCGCGCCGGGGAAGGGCTCGTCGAACATGACCCGGTAGGTGGGCTCGGCGTCCATCTCGTCCGAGAGGGTGGTAGACACCGAGCGACTCACCTGTAGAACCTGGTGTCGTCGAACAGGTCCTCCGCCTGCGCGCCGGGGAAGGGCTCGTCGAACATGACCCGGTAGGAGGGCTCGGCGTCCATCTCGTCCGAGAGGGTGGTAGACACCGAGCGACTCACCTGTAGAACCTGGTGTCGTCGAACAGGTCCTCCGCCTGCGCGCCGGGGAAGGGCTCGTCGAACATGACCCGGTAGGTGGGCTCGGCGTCCATCTCGTCCGAGAGGGTGGTAGACACCGAGCGACTCACCTGTAGAACCTGGTGTCGTCGAACAGGTCCTCCGCCTGCGCGCCGGGGAAGGGCTCGTCGAACATGACCCGGTAGGTGGGCTCGGCGTCCATCTCGTCCGAGAGGGTGGTAGACACTGACTCACCTGTAGAACCTGGTGTCGTCGAACAGGTCCTCCGCCTGCGCGCCGGGGAAGGGCTCGTCGAACATGACCCGGTAGGAGGGCTCGGCGTCCATCTCGTCCGAGAGGGTGGTAGACACCGAGCGACTCACCTGTAGAACCTGGTGTCGTCGAACAGGTCCTCCGCCTGCGCGCCGGGGAAGGGCTCGTCGAACATGACCCGGTAGGTGGGCTCGGCGTCCATCTCGTCCGAGAGGGTGGTAGACACCGAGCGACTCACCTGTAGAACCTGGTGTCGTCGAACAGGTCCTCCGCCTGCGCGGCGGGGAAGGGCTCGTCGAACATGACCCGGTAGGTGGGCTCGGCGTCCATCTCGTCCGAGAGGGTGGTAGACACCGTGCGACTCACCTGTAGAACCTGGTGTCGTCGAACAGGTCCTCCGCCTGCGCGCCGGGGAAGGGCTCGTCGAACATGACCCGGTAGGAGGGCTCGGCGTCCATCTCGTCCGAGAGGGTGGTAGACACCGAGCGACTCACCTGTAGAACCTGGTGTCGTCGAACAGGTCCTCCGCCTGCGCGCCGGGGAAGGGCTCGTCGAACATGACCCGGTAGGAGGGCTCGGCGTCCATCTCGTCCGAGAGGGTGGTAGACACCGAGCGACTCACCTGTAGAACCTGGTGTCGTCGAACAGGTCCTCCGCCTGCGCGCCGGGGAAGGGCTCGTCGAACATGACCTGGTAGGTGGGCTCGGCGTCCATCTCGTCCGAGAGGGTGGTAGACACCGAGCGACTCACCTGTAGAACCTGGTGTCGTCGAACAGGTCCTCCGCCTGCGCGGCGGGGAAGGGCTCGTCGAACATGACCCGGTAGGAGGGCTCGGCGTCCATCTCGTCCGAGAGGGTGGTAGACACCGAGCGACTCACCTGTAGAACCTGGTGTCGTCGAACAGGTCCTCCGCCTGCGCGCCGGGGAAGGGCTCGTCGAACATGACCCGGTAGGTGGGCTCGGCGTCCATCTCGTCCGAGAGGGTGGTAGACACCGAGCGACTCACCTGTAGAACCTGGTGTCGTCGAACAGGTCCTCCGCCTGCGCGGCGGGGAAGGGCTCGTCGAACATGACCCGGTAGGTGGGCTCGGCGTCCATCTCGTCCGAGAGGGTGGTAGACACCGAGCGACTCACCTGTAGAACCTGGTGTCGTCGAACAGGTCCTCCGCCTGCGCGCCGGGGAAGGGCTCGTCGAACATGACCCGGTAGGTGGGCTCGGCGTCCATCTCGTCCGAGAGGGTGGTAGACACCGAGCGACTCACCTGTAGAACCTGGTGTCGTCGAACAGGTCCTCCGCCTGCGCGGCGGGGAAGGGCTCGTCGAACATGACCCGGTAGGTGGGCTCGGCGTCCATCTCGTCCGAGAGGGTGGTAGACACTGACTCACCTGTAGAACCTGGTGTCGTCGAACAGGTCCTCCGCCTGCGCGCCGGGGAAGGGCTCGTCGAACATGACCCGGTAGGAGGGCTCGGCGTCCATCTCGTCCGAGAGGGTGGTAGACACCGAGCGACTCACCTGTAGAACCTGGTGTCGTCGAACAGGTCCTCCGCCTGCGCGCCGGGGAAGGGCTCGTCGAACATGACCCGGTAGGAGGGCTCGGCGTTCATCTCGTCCGAGAGGGTGGTAGACACTGACTCACCTGTAGAACCTGGTGTCGTCGAACAGGTCCTCCGCCTGCGCGTCGGGGAAGGGCTCGTCGAACATGACCCGGTAGGAGGGCTCGGCGTCCATCTCGTCCGAGAGGGTGGTAGACACTGACTCACCTGTAGAACCTGGTGTCGTCGAACAGGTCCTCCGCCTGCGCGCCGGGGAAGGGCTCGTCGAACATGACCTGGTAGGAGGGCTCGGCGTTCATCTTGTCCGAGAGGCGCACGGTGTTGCCGTCGGCGGGCGGGTAGGCGGCGGTGAGCGTGCCGCGCGCGCCCAGCGGCACCGCCATGTGCCGGGCGACGCACACCACGCGGTCGTACAGCCTGTAGTCGGCGCTCGGGTCGGGGGCTATGTTGCCCTCGTGCAGCTCTGGCTGTCGACGTTATCATTGTATTATTCTATAGAACACTTCCTTGACTTTCTCTTTACGTGCAATCACGGAGCAAAACAGACAAAAGCAGTGACCGCATAAGTCTCGATATGATTTCACCTATTCTGGATATCTTATAAAAAGGAAAAAGAAAAGGAAAGAGAAAAGTTGAAAATAGGTGTTACTGGTAGTAACACCTATTTTCAACTTTTCTCTTTCTTGTAATATATTTCCTAATTCTTGGAAACTAGCCTACCTTATCCCACTTCCCAAAGTAGCTAACCCTTTTTCTTTTACACACTTTCGTCGCATCTCTATCCTACCTGTACTTTCCAAAGTTCTCGAAAGCGCTGTCCATTCTCAACTTCATAATTACCTTTCCTCTCATGACTTAATATGTCCTTTCCAGTCTGGTTTCCGCCCCTCCCATTGCTAAATGTCACTGATCCTCAGTGACAATGGATAATAAGCATAATTGCTTACTAATGGATAATGAGCAATTAACAATCCTCGTACTTCTTGACTTTAGCAATGCATTTAACTCTATAGATTTTGATATACTCTTAGGAATCATGCACGCTTCTAATTTTTCATCATCTGTTTTATCTTGGTTTGACTCTTGCCTCCGTGACCGCAAACAGTGCATCAAGACTGACACAGCCATCTCTTTCTGGCTCTCCTTATCTGCAGGGGTGCCTCAAGGTGGGGTTTTGTCCCCGATACTTTTCCTCGCTCTTCATTAACCAAATAACAAAAGTAATTTTTTCTCCTTTACACCTGTAGGTACGCTGTTGACCTTCAAATATACCACCATTTCAACATCTCAGACGCGTCAACAGCAAAAACAATTACAACACGGTAAAAATGGTACTAGGTACCGTGGCGGGCGGTGGTACTGCCTACGTCAGGGTTAGTGAAAGTGAGTTGCCCACATATATGTACTATTATTACCTTATACAGTAGGTTCCATTTGACCTGAAGCGTGACCCGTTTCTCCTTGGCCTTGAGCGCCTCCAGCTGGGGGCTGAGCGAGTCCCACAGGGCACGCATCTCCTCCGGCTCCAGGGCCTCCGAGCCGCACGGGCGGCGCGCGGCCGTGCCGTGCGGCTGCGACTTCAGCCAGGAGACCACCTCCTGGGGCTTGTTTTCACTGTAAATGTAACTATTATTTTTAAAGTGTATAAAATAAAGTCTATCCGCGTTAAGAAAATATGACTCATCGTTGTCACTCGGCCAAGCCACGCCCCTTGACCAAATAGATAGGTTTAATTTTTACCCCAGTATGAATACGCCTTTACTTTGCAGTTGCACTGATGAGTCACTATTTTATTAACGCGACAGACTATAGTAGTACGTTGCCTTTACACCTTTAGACTTTGAGGTCTAAGTTATGACCGTAACTGCTGTAACTGTGAAGAAAAGATAGTGAAGAAAAACAGGTTACATCCTTCGATCGAAGGGATAATGCACATAAATTTACATTTTAAATTTAAGCTGATACCCATAGACGTCCCACTGCTGGGTGGTCTCCTAACAGACAAAACACACCACCCACACACGTACAAGTTTTATTTTATACTTGTATCCTCTCTTGTTTGCCAGGCTGTCTGGATGAAATTGGTCAAAGCAATTGCAAAACTTATTTTTCTTTATTGTTTTCTTTTCTGTTCTTTTTCTGGTGCAATAAATTATATTGTATTGTATTATATTGTACCCGAGCTGGGCGGGCCACAGGTCGCTCTCGAAGAACACGTCGCTGCCCGTCACGTACTTCAGCTTGACGAACAGCTCGGGGAAGCGCTCCACGTACGCGCGCACCAGCTGCACGCAGCGCCACGAGTACTGCCACGTGTTGGACACCGGGCACCGCCGCGTGTAGTCAGCCTAAGGACAGCACACGTACCCGAGCTGGGCGGGCCACAGGTCGCTCTCGAAGAACACGTCGCGGCCCATCGTGTACGCCAGCTTGTCGAACAGCTCGGGGAAGCGCTCCACGTACGCGCGCACCAGCTGCACGCAGCGCGCCGAGTACTGCCACGTGTTGGACACCGGGCACCGCCGCGTGTAGTCAGCCTAAGGACAGCACACGTACCCGAGCTGGGCGGGCCACAGGTCGCTCTCGAAGAACACGTCGCGGCCCATCGTGTACGCCAGCTTGTCGAACAGCTCGGGGAAGCGCTCCACGTACGCGCGCACCAGCTGCACGCAGCGCGCCGAGTACTGCCACGTGTTGGACACCGGGCACCGCCGCGTGTAGTCAGCCTAAGGACAGCACACGTACCCGAGCTGGGCGGGCCACAGGTCGCTCTCGAAGAACACGTCGCGGCCCATCGTGTACGCCAGCTTGTCGAACAGCTCGGGGAAGCGCTCCACGTACGCGCGCACCAGCTGCACGCAGCGCGCCGAGTACTGCCACGTGTTGGACACCGGGCACCGCCGCGTGTAGTCAGCCTAAGGACAGCACACGTACCCGAGCTGGGCGGGCCACAGGTCGCTCTCGAAGAACACGTCGCGGCCCATCGTGTACGCCAGCTTGTCGAACAGCTCGGGGAAGCGCTCCACGTACGCGCGCACCAGCTGCACGCAGCGCGCCGAGTACTGCCACGTGTTGGACACCGGGCACCGCCGCGTGTAGCCCGACACCTGCAGGTTCTGACACACAAACAAAACATTCAGATTCAGATTCATTTATTTTTAATTAAAAGCTTTTATTTAACTTCACTGGTATGTATCTTGTATGTATGTCCTGGAATCTTGCAATCAATATTTCACCCACTTCCACTGAAGCTATCGAGCTGAACTTTGGCACACATATTTGGTTCCGATGACAATGCATGAAAATAAAAAAAAGTTTTAAAAAATTTTTAACGGTATAATTATTCATTATATGGCATTTTTGTATACGCTTAGTGAACGTCATAACATTTTTTATCTACCGCCGGTTCACAAATTTGATGCTACCGAGAAGAACAAGGCAAGAAACTCGGTAGTTACTCTTTTCAAAATTTACAATTTTTATAATTTGATCACATTACATTATTATTGAACAAGTGGAGCTGGAGATACATCGCACCAAGCATTTCTTTATTACCATCAAACATATTTTTATTACCATCCACCTGTATGCCGGAGGTATGCGAGAAGACATTCTTCGGTGCAGAGCTCTGGAAGACATGCCCGCGACTCGATGGAGCGACAGAGCCACATCAAATAGCAGATTCATCAAGAATCGAGTTAATTAAAGTTATGACTCAGCCTAAATTGCATCCTTTTTAACTTTACTCACGGCATTAATTTCAGCCCTAGTTCCATCCATCCATCAGTCTTTTGAGGTCCACTGCTGGACATAGGCCTCTCCTAAACGACACCACTCCAACCGGCCCTGTGCCTTCTGAATTTTCCCGCCGTCGTCTTCAGGTCGTAGTCCACCTCGTCGAAGGGCGACCTGCACGCCTTTTTCCGTGTCGTGGTCTCCATTCGAGGACCTTTCTTCCCCACCAGTTCTCAGTCCTTCGAACGACGTGGCCTGCCCATTGTCACTTCAACTTACTAACTCTGCGAACTAACTAATTACTAACCTTCTTATTGAACTTGAGGTTGAGACCCAGGTTCAATTTGTTCTGTGTCTCGGTGGGCAAGTCGTTGCGTTCGCCAACCACCACCAGTATCGTGCCCGTGATACGCGACAGCAACTGCGCCGATATACCTGCAAGATAAAATAACCAACATTTTATTTTTATTTTTTAACATGGATAAACTGTCATTCAGACCACGGATGTGAAGCTACCACCACGACCCTTCATTTGTCCCACTATTGGGCACGGGTCTCCTCTTAGAATGGGAGGGATTAGACCTTAATCCACCACGCTGACCAACTGCGGATTGGCAGACTTCACATGCCTTCGAGAACATTATGAAGAACTCTCAGGAATGCAAGTTTACTCATCACCGTTACCGCAAGTGACATTTAATTTCTTAGGCTTTGGTGCGTGCCACTTGGGTTTGAACCTGGAACGCTCGAGTGAGAGGCGAGTACGATAGCAACTGGGCTGTCACGGCTTGTACCGCGTTTGGCATATGACGCAAAGCCCACAAACAATTTAACGTCATACTCGTATGGTTTTGGCCAGTCAACATTAGTAGTCAGGGATACAGTGTTGTTTTGTTCTGATTCTAATTAATTTTATCCGGCGTTACTTTGCGAAAATCCATTATTATAAAGTTAAATGCAATAAGTCGCAAACAAGGCGTATCGTCGTGTATGCTTTCATGTAATATGTATTGCATAAGAAAGTATACACATACAAAAACGAAAATATTTTAAGTGTATTGGTGAGTGATGCCCAGCAGTGGGTCAGTGTGAGTTGCATACCGCAGGAGGCGGCGGCGTGGTTGGCGCTCTTGTAAGTGGAGGGCACGGCGTGGGCGCTGGGCGTGGGCTCGGCGCGCTCGAGCAGGGTCACCTTCACGCGCCCGCTGCGGACGCCCTCAGTGTCTACCACCTACACGGCACACATTACAATGTTAGGTTTATTTACTTGTAGTAAAGTGGTACAAAGGTTCTAATTATAAAGAAAACTAGCTTTTACCCGCGGCTGCGCCCGCGTGGTCAAAGGGAATTAACAATGAGTTGTTTATCATAAATGACAACGCCATCTTTTAACAAAATCCGGAACTAAATATAAAATAATAACAAAACATCGATATCTTCCCATGGGGATGTTTTACCACGGTAAAAAGTAGCCTACGTCACTCTCCACCCTCCTCACTATCTCCACACACAAAAACCATACCATATAATAGCTTCGTTGCGACGTGAAAGCCGGACAAACAAACAAACACACTTTCACATTTATAATATTAGTATGGATGGCGGATAGCGGGAAACACGACATTGGTTGTTCTGCGGCGACTACGGCGTGGATGCACGAGACCAGTCTCTCTACGGCGGCGAGTACGCAACTGGGGGGCTAGACAAGTGGCAAAACGCTAGTAGAATAGAAATAGAATAGATTAGCAAATGTATGGGTTTAACATTCGCTTACGACTAATTAGTCGATAGCGAATGTCAATCCCATACATTTGTTAATCTATTCTACTAGCGTTTTTGCCACTTGTCTAGGCCCCCTGATCAGCGGCAGTACTGACCGTGGCCACGCAGCCGTAGTACTGTCCCGCGGTGCGCAGGAACACCGCGTCCCCCGGCGGGTAGGCCTGCCGCGGCGTGCGGTACCGCGCGGGCGGCGGCGCAGTACTGACCGTGGCCTCGCAGCCGTAGTACTGTCCCGCGGTGCGCAGGAACACCGCGTCCCCCGGCGGGTAGGCCTGCCGCGGCGTGCGGTACCGCGCGGGCGGCGGCGCAGTACTGACCGTGGCCTCGCAGCCGTAGTACTGTCCCGCGGTGCGCAGGAACACCGCGTCCCCCGGCGGGTAGGCCTGCCGCGGCGTGCGGTACCGCGCGGGCGGCGGCGCAGTACTGACCGTGGCCTCGCAGCCGTAGTACTGTCCCGCGGTGCGCAGGAACACCGCGTCCCCCGGCGGGTAGGCCTGCCGCGGCGTGCGGTACTGACCGTGGCCACGCAGCCGTAGTACTGTCCCGCGGCGCGCAGGAACACCGCGTCCCCCGGCGGGTAGGCCTGCCGCGGCGCAGTACTGACCGTGGCCACGCAGCCGTAGTACTGTCCCGCGGTGCGCAGGAACACCGCGTCCCCCGGCGGGTAGGCCTGCCGCGGCGTGCGGTACTGACCGTGGCCACGCAGCCGTAGTACTGTCCCGCGGTGCGCAGGAACACCGCGTCCCCCGGCGGGTAGGCCTGCCGCGGCGTGCGGTACCGCGCGGGGGGGGGCGCGCAGCACACGCCCGCCACCACCGCCTGCAGCGCGTACCCGCACGGGACCACGCACCAGGCCTCCTCCATCACCATCCGCGACGAGTCTTGCACGGCGTACTTGTAACCTGCGAGATACGACCGTGCTCAATTTTTTTTTTTTTTTATGGATACAGGATAGCAAACGAGCTTGCAGCACCACCCATCCGCTGCCGCCCATGACAACTGTGACTGACTTTGAACAAGACTCAATTAGGGACTGGGATGGTTAGTCCAATTAGTTGAGAAAGTTAATTAGAACATTAGTTGGTCAGTTCGTTAGTAGTTATGAGGACTGGGGACTGTTAGTGATAGTTAGTCCTGTTATTTGGTGTTAGTAATTAGTCCAGTTAGTACTTGTTAGTAGGAGTCTTGTTCTAAGTCAGTCACAGATGTGTTGCTACCCTTGAGGACTAAGATGGTCGCCTCTAAAGAAGTATAACCGGCTCCATTACTTCATCCTTGACTGTGCGAGCTAGGGTGACTCGTATGTTCCAGTTAATGAGACAGTAGACAATATCGCCGCGCGGCGGTGGGCGAGCCTGGCGCCGGCCCGCGGTCTCGCACGTCTATATTTGTACTGTATTCTACAGGGAATTCCACTACGGAGATGTATGTTAGCGTTAATAATATATCCGTATAGCAGTATATATTTCTTGGAAGCTTTCTCGACCTGGAATCAGGTCGCAAGCGCGATTGTCTAGTATCTTGAGGACACAAGTTCGACCCCCGGGTCAGGCCAAGTACCCTACCTGTTAGATTAACTTGGTCCAAATGCGCAAATGTTTACCTTTTAAATTGACGGCGTGGATTATAACGTTGACATCTCCCAGTACTATGCCGAGACGATTCATGTTGCTGAAACAAAAATCTTTTGTTAATTCAGGATTGATTTATTAGCAAGATTGTTATATTAGTGAGAGATATAACTAATGTTCTACAGAATTAAACAAAATTAAATGTAGATCGGTCACCATTCCAGTGCTTATTAATTTTTCTTCTTACTTCGCCTTAAAACTCTACCTTAATTTTTCTTCAAATGGGTAAACTGCTGTGGGGGGATACCGCAGGGTGGAATTCTATCACCTTTCCTAATTCCTATTCCTATCCTTAATTATTTTCCTAATTCCTATTCCTATCCTTAATTATTGCCAGTCGCATATTACGGTGATAGTACAGTGGTTATCAAACTCTGTTCTTCTCTTCTCTCATTCGAGTTGTGGGCGTTTTATGAAATTAAATATCACCAGCTGCAACGGTCAAGGAAACATAGCATAGAAAACTACCGAGTTTCTTGCCGTGTTCTTCTCGGTAGCATCAACTTTGTGAACCGGCGGTAGATAAAAAATGTTATGACGTTCATTAAGCGTATACAAAATACCATATAATGAAAAATAAATGAATCTGAAATCTGAAAATCTGAATCTGTGGGGCATATACTTGTAACATCTTTTTTGGTGTAACAATAAAGCATTAAATAAATAAATAAATAAATATACTCACTGTTCAATGATGGTGGAGCGCTCGGAGATCCACTGCTTGTGCAGGTTGCCGGCGTTCTGCTCCACGCTGAAGGGGGCGCCGCGGCCGCCGCCCTCGCCGCCCTCGCCGCCGCCGCCGCCGCCCTCGACCAGGTGCAGGCGCATCTTCTCGTTAGACACTGCTATCACTCTGCATGGCGTGACAGAGAAACATTTTATGAAGTTCTATATGATATTTAACCTCAGCTGGATATGGTCCTTATTATTATGACCTTATCGATTGATGCCATAAAAGTACGGGGTGTTATTTAGTCGATTCGCTGCGCGTACGCCACTATAAAGTGGGCGGGGCTAAGCTATCACGGCGTCACAGATGAACGTGACGTCAGACACTGCCTGTCCTGTTTACGTTACAGAACACCCCCAACAGAGGCTGCTTACAAGGCAACCGACGCGCATAGCTAGTATGACTAGATTTAGCAAATATATCAAATTACGCTAAGATTCACGACATTAGTGTCGATGTCGACAATTTTATGACCCGTAGACACGAGCAGATTTCAAACATTGTTTTTGCCGTGACAACGTCTTATAAATTGATGAACGCCTACACGTACGAAACAAAAGTGTGACATTATCCTGCCGTTACGCCATCGCGTAACCCCAAGCGTTACGCCATCGCGTAACCCCAAGCGTTACGCCATCGCGTAACCCCAAGCGTTACGCCATCGCGTACCACCTAGCGTTACGCCATCGCTTAACCCCAAGCGTTACGCCATCGCGTACCGCCTAGCGTTACGCCATCGCGTACCCCCAAGCGTTACGCCATCGCGTACCCCCAAGCGTTACGCCATCGCGTACCCCCCAAGCGTTACGCCATCGCGTATTGGGGTACTCACTTGGCGCGCGTGAGGTGCGGCCAGCCCACCCACACCACCCTGCCCAGCAGGTCGCGCGCCAGCGGCTCGAGCGGCGGCGCCGTATCCTTCTGCGGCAGCAGCTCGATGATCATGCTCTCGTTGCGCGACGGCTGGTCGAACACCTTCACTTTGCCCTTCTTCATGCTCGTCTGGAACGTAACGATACATTTATCAGAGGCAAGCTACCAATATACAACTGTCTTTGAACGTAAGAACCAATTTAGTTGCTAAATTTTTTTAAAATAATATTGACGGACAAACAGACGTACCAGACCTGATGGTAAGTGGTCACCGTCGCCTATGGACACGTGCGACACCAGGGGTATCACAGGTGCGTTGCCTGCCTTGAACGAAGCGTTTCACACTCTTTTTGAAGAGCTCCATGTCGTAGCTCGAAGGAAAAACCTCAGTAGGAAGCTCATTCCACAGAAGACCAGTTCGCCGTAAAAAAAGACCGCGATAAACGCACGGTGGTAGTAGGCCATGAGTCCATTCGGTGTGGATGAAACTTCAGACCTCGGCGTGTAGTGCGATAGTTGAATTAGGTTAGTGGAACTAAGTTATGAAGTTCCTCCGAGCACTCACCATGGTAAATACGGTAGAGGACACAGAAAGAGCCTATGTCTCTCCGGAGACTGAGGTCCTCCAATTTACCGGTAAGATTGGGATCGCCAACAACTCGGATCGCAAAACTGACTGACGAGCGATTAAATCGAAATTTCCTGTCCGTCTTTAATCCCGGTACGTTATCGCTCGCTGCGACCCATATACGTCCCACTGCTGGGCACGGGTCTCCCCCACAGACGCAGCTGTGGGAGATCTAGAGCATACTCCACCACGCTGCTCCAATGCGGATTGGTGGAGGGGTTAGTGGCCAACCCAGTGTCGAATGTTCTCAAGCCACCCGAAGGTCTTCGACAAGGCTTAACGCCTGTTTCCAACATTGAAAACAACCGGGACCGACGGCTTTACGTGCCCTCCGAAGCACGGTAGCGTCCATGAAATTTTGCCACTAGCGGTCACCCATCCACAAACCGACCGCGCCCGTCGTTGCTTAACTCTTTCGATCAGCGAACCGAGCCATTGGGCTATGGACGGTACGTCATGGTTGATGGGAATTGCACGCCTGTATCGTGTCGTCAGCTAGCTCTCACCCGGTACTGGAGGTGGCGCATGGTGGGGAAGCCGGGGAACAGCAGGTCCCGGTCGGCGTTGGGCAGCAGGCCCCGCCTGAGCTGGTGCTCCGGCAGCTGCAGCTAGCTCTCACCCGGTACTGGAGGTGGCGCATGGTGGGGAAGCCGGGGAACAGCAGGTCGCGGTCGGCGTTGGGCAGCAGGCCCCGCTTGAGCTGGTGCTCCGGCAGCTGCAGCTAGCTCTCACCCGGTACTGGAGGTGGCGCATGGTGGGGAAGCCGGGGAACAGCAGGTCCCGGTCGGCGTTGGGCAGCAGGCCCCGCCTGAGCTGGTGCTCCGGCAGCTGCAGCTAGCTCTCACCCGGTACTGGAGGTGGCGCATGGTGGGGAAGCCGGGGAACAGCAGGTCCCGGTCGGCGTTGGGCAGCAGGCCCCGCCTGAGCTGGTGCTCCGGCAGCTGCAGCTCGTGCCGCCACACCGTCTTCTCGTGCGCGTGGCACGACTGGATCATCGGGAAGTATTCCGGCGCCTTGGCAGGACCTGTGCATGTCACACTCAACACTTATAAGCCGGTCTGAACCACTATCTAAGCATCAGAGTCTAGCTGTCACCTTGAATGCGCAGGAGTCGAAATCAAAGGTGGAAATCAAAGGTGGTGCGCGTGGACGTGGTACGAGGACCACGTCCAATCAAGTTGCAAATTAATTTAATTTAATTAATTAATTGAATTAAATTCCTATGTCCAGCAGTGGACCTAAAAAGGCTGATGGATGGATGGATGAATTAATTATATTTAAAAAATCTGTTATCATCGAGATTATCTCCAATGGCTAAAATATTTACAAATATTATAAATTTATATAATTTTCATTGTAGCGTCCATAGCCCAATGGCTCGGGTCGATTCAATGTGATCCAAAGAGTTAAGCAACGACGGGCGCGGTCGGTTTGTGGATGGGTGACGCTAGTGGCAAAATTTCATGGACGCTACCGTGCTTCGGAGGGCACGTAAAGCTGTCGGTCCCGGTTGTTTTCAATGTTGGAAACAGTCGTTAAGCCTTGTCGAAGACCTTCGTGTGGGTGGCTTGAGAACATTCGACACTGGGTTGGCCACTAACCCCTCCAATCCGCATTGGAGCAGCGTGGTGGAGTATGCTCTAGACCTCCTGCAGCTGCATCTGTGGGGGAGACCCGTGCCCAGCAGTGGGACGTCTATGGGTCGCAGCGAAGCGATATAATTTTCGTTATAGGTCTATGCTTACCGAGGTCATTAGGTGTCCAGTTATATACGAGCATTGGGCCGTGAGTGTTGCGTTTGGCCTCCTCATCAGTCAGTCTCTGATAGCAGGGCTCCATCGCTTTTAACAGATTCACCTGTGACAATGATGATTTAATTAATTAATTTATCTTTTCAATAAAGAATAATATTATACATTAAACAACATGCAGAACAGGGTACAAAGGCATGAATTATAGGCATTAAATAGAGTATTTAGATTTATATGATATATAGTTATATAATAACTAGCTGTACCTTGCCACGCTTCGCTGTGGCACATTGTGATTGATTGCAAAATGAGTGACAAAACAAAGAATACATGTCATATAAGTTTAATTTTGCAATACTTGTGGATATACAATATTTTTCGCGGATATGTGACTGATGCAAAAATTAGATAAAAACAATCCTTGATGCGGATTATATATCATGCTAAAATTTCAGCTCGATCGGTGCAGAACTTTTTGAGTTTTTGAAGCGTACACAAACCAACATAACATTTTTATATATACAGATAGTTGTAAGGACCCCAAATGATTACATGGGATGAAACAACAAAAATAATTTAAAAAAAAATAACCACCTCATCGATGAACGGTATGAGTACGACCGCCTCCCAGTCGTTCCTCTTGCCGTTGAGGTCGGTCTCGAAGTGCGCGGGGTAGTAGTGCACTATGGGGGACTCCTCGTCCGTCATCAGCTCGTGGAACGGCGCCGGCAGCAGGTGCTTGCTGGCGGCCGGCAGCACCGCCAGCAGCTGCGGCCGAGACAAGTTATAACGCATATGATATACTAGTGGACGCCCGCAGCTTCGCTCGCGTGGAATTAGACGTAACATAACCTAAATACAAAATTTCATTGAAATAATGTAGGTATATACGAAAAACTTTTATACCTACTAACTTTGCACCGCCCTTTTACCCCCCCTTAAGAGATGATTTTCGAAACTCAATAAAAAACCTTCATAGGTACTGAATTTCATTCGAATAACATCAAAAACGGCAAAGTTCCATACTAACTTTGCACCCCCATTTTACCCCCTTAGGGGGTGAATTTTCAAGAATCCTTTCTTAGTGCTCCCTTACGTTATAAAAGGAACCCCTGTGCAAAATTTCAAGTTTCTAGCCCTTATAGTTTAGGCCTTGCGTTGATATGTCAGTCAGTCAGCTTCTCCTTTTATATATATAGATTAACCCCAAAGTGTGACAAAGAAAGGGTTTTGATGATGATGATGACATTAACCCCTCCACGGTACCTAGTACCATTTATACCGATAGTTGTTCGTAAAGAAATCGTGGTCTGGTTGGAAAGGTATGGCTTCCGGTTACACTTCTTTATATGAGATCTCAGTTCTCAATCGACGCAGCTGTGACTGACTTAGAACGAGACACTTAGTCACAATTACTAAGTGGACTATTACAAACTGGACTATTACTAACACCAATAGTCCCTGCCCCAGTCCTCATACTCACTAATTGTCTTCGGACTCCAGAAAAATGCGGAGCAGGACCCATTTTTGTAAAGTGTTTCACCTATATTTATTTTATTATTGTGTGCTTAGTTATTATTGTATCTTATAATTTCACTAGCTGACCCCACAAACGTTGTTCTGCCATATGAAACACCAGAGTGACGCGACGCTTCACGTCAATGAACGACGGTTAAAAATAGAAATAGTGTTTAAAAAATATTTTCCAGTGGACCAAACTGTTAATCTAAACCATTCTCGAATCCCCTTGAACACACACAAAAATTTCATCAACATCTATCCAGCTGATTAGGAGGAGTACACATGTATACAAGAAATATATATATTAAGATGTATGTATTTGCTTCATCATAATCGGTAATGAACGACGCAGTTATTGCTTTACATACATAAAAATCTTCCAGTCGAACCTCCTCCTATTTTCAAAGTCTGTTAAAAAGCTTCCTCACCTGTTCAAATGGCTTAAACGGTGTGCCCATTTCAAAGGTGATCTTGAAGTCCTTGAACCCCTTGATGTCCGAGATGTAGGGGGCGTAGTGGTGCGGGTAGTACCAGCACCAGGAGGGGCAGCCCTTGTAGTAGTAGAACAGGTTCCACTGGATGGCGCGCACGTACTCCTCGGCCTGGTTCGTGAGCACCTCGCTGGAACAACACGTCAGGCTGTACTACCACCTCTGAGCTGCCCGGAGTAGGGCTCAAAACCAGCGCTGCGGTCTACTAGCTTCAGATTCAGATTCATTTATTTTTCACTAGTGGACGCCCGCAGCTTCGCTCGCGTGGAATAATATATGTTTATTTTACACCCTTACTTTACACCCTACTTCATAGAACCTTTCAACCCCCTTTTCAACCCCTCACGACACTTTTTTCCAAATAAAAAGTAGCCTATGTCCTTTCTCAGGCTCTAGACTATCTATGTACCAAATTTCATTTAAATCGGTTCAGTAGTTTTGGCGTGAAAGCGACACAGACAGACAGAGTTACTTTCGCATTTATAATATTAAGTATGGATTATATGTTTTTTTTTTACGCTTAATGAACGTCATAACATTTTTTATCTACCGCCGTTTCACAAAGTTGATGCTACCGAGAAGAACACGGCAAGAAACTCGGTAGTTACTCTTTTCTAAATTTACAATTTTTACAACAACAACTAAAGCTAGCATCATTAGTATTGACCTTTTTGTAATGCGGTTCTATAACTTTTATTTATATCCATCCATCCATCAGCCTTTTGAGGTCCACCACTGGACATAGGCCTCTCCTAAACGACACCACTCCTGCTGGTCTTGCGTCTTCTAAATCATGTTTCCCGTTCTCTTCTTCAGATCAACGGTCATCATGGTCAATATTTTTAACCCCCGACGCGACACGCGGGGTGTTATAAGTTTGACGTATCTGTGTGTGTCTGTCTATCTGTAGCATCGTAGCTCCCGCACGGATGAACCGATTTTGATTTCGTTTTTTTTGTTTGAAAGGTGAAATAGTCGGGAGTGTTCTTAGCTGTTTGTTAAAAATCGGTCCAAGATGGCCGCCGCCACAAAATGGCGGAATATATATTATTTAACAACTCCCTCAATATGGATATCAAATGAAAGGTCTTGAATAGTAGAATAATGTGGCGGGGGATATTTTAAATTTTAATCAATAGTTATAAAGAAATAAGGACAAATACCATACGAGTGCAATCACAGTTATGTATTAAAGTGAGCATATTATTATATAGATGACGTTGCTAGTTTGATGGGTGACCGCTAATGGCCAAATTTCATGAACGCTACCGTGCTTCGGAGGGCACGTTAAGCCGTCGGTCCCGGTTGTTTTCAATGGTGAAAACAATCACAGAGTCTTGTCGAAGAGCTTTGGGTGACTGGAGAACATTCGACACTAGGTTGGCCACTAACCCCTCCACCAATCCGCATTGAAGCAGTGTGGTGGAGTATGCTCTAGACCTCCCAGAGATGTGTCTGTGGGGGACCGTGCCCAGCAGTGGGACGTCTATGGGTTGCAGCTTATTGCTAATTAATTGATCTTACGACAAAGTTAAATAAACTTACGGTGTAACTTTGGAATAATCCAACTTATTCATGTAGTAGTCCATTTTGTGTAATACAAACTCCATCTCAAAGTTTGCCTCCTCTGAAAATAATATAAGAATAATGAACATAACATTTCACCAGTTATGTTTAGGTCCCATGTAATTGGCTTGGATTTTAAACCCAGTCCCTTCGATTGATAATCGAGTCAGATAGTCACAGAGATATCATCATTGTCTTGCCCATGGAACGGAAACTCTTGCTTAGGATCTGTTTCAAAGACACACTTTAAAACTTTAATCTTAAGCACCATTCCAGTTTTCCATTACTACGAGTTTAAATCTCCCTAAATCTATCGTCCTTTCTGTGACCACAAAGGCTTTTGACTGTGTGGATCACAAAAGTTATTATTAAAATTAGAATACTAAGGCTTGCAATACAATTTGGTTAAATCTTACTTAGCAAATAGAGTGCAATGACTTCAAGTAAATGTAAAACGAGAATGTCAATTCTCTGGGTCTTTTGTAAATGTAGGGGTTCCGCAAGGTTCTATTTTAGGCCCGTTTTTATTTTTAGCTTATACATATATAGAAAATATCTTACCATCACTAGTTTCTTCATATTCTTCACCATTTTCCATGTCCTCCATAAACTGTTAAGAGAACACACATTACTTATTAAGTAATAATTCAGTTATTAACAAGTCAATATACCTTTTCTTATCAAGTGTTTATTTCTGAACATAATTAATACCACTTATATATTACATTTATTATTAATTATGCTGATAAGATGCAACTCACCATATCCTGTGTGGCATCAATTAATGCCTGAAGTTCATCATCAGGCTTGTTAGACTTCATGTCCTCTATATTCACGTTGAATGTGTCATCATTATTAGGCTTGTACTGCAACATTAAACACATTTTGGTAACATATCCTATGGATAAATTTAATTAGT
The DNA here is from genome assembly GCA_944567765.1 of Carterocephalus palaemon. NCBI lineage: Eukaryota > Metazoa > Arthropoda > Insecta > Lepidoptera > Hesperiidae > Carterocephalus > Carterocephalus palaemon. The sequence continues at coordinate 902,721 of OX155643.1, read as the reverse complement.
CTATACTAATATTAAAAAGAGGAAACATTTGTTTGTAATGTTTTCACACAAAAACTACTGGACCGATTTCAAAAATTCTTTCACCATTAGAAAGCTGCATCTTCACGAATGAAATAGGCTATATAATATTACTAGGTGTAAACGAAACTACTCGTAATGTTATGTCTAATTTCACGCGAGCGAAGCTGCGGGCGTCCGGACCTAGACACCTCCAGCACTTACAGACGTAAAAAGGCACATTAAAATGTGCCAGTTGCGGAGACAGGAGCCCATAAAACAACACAAAGTCATGCCAGCGGTCACTAAGCTCTCCACTCTCTGGAGCAGCGTGGTGGAGTATGCTACAGGCTCTCTCAATTAAGTCGCAAATGAGCCAAACAAGATTCGACAAAACATCTATAGTTACAAATATACTACATAGATATACTCTCAGTACTTACGTCTTTCCTTTCATTAGCATTGGGCCGTCTGCCGGTCTTCGCTTCGAAATACTTCAAGTCTGTATACGTGTCTTGGAAGTTCTCCTTGTCAATCTTAGCTAACTCTTGCATGAATGTTTCAAATCTTCCTAGATTTAAGTCACCCGCTTCATTTATGTAACCTTAAACAAATTATTAGCAGATTGATACAGTTTCATTGGTTGACATTGATTCACTTTGCGTACTTCTGACTGTAGAAGACATAATTAACCCTTGAAAATTTAATAAGATGTATGTTTAATAAGTATAATGTAGGGTTATTGTATGAAATTAAGTACATATATTAATTGAACAGGTTTTTTGAACATATTTATAGAATTTAAAATAAAAATCCCTAGGTGTAGAATATTTTAAGTGGATGGAGGAAAACATTTATTTCTATTTAATTGACTGACCCGTTGGCGCAATCGGTAGTTACCCAGGTAGTGTTACTACCTCTGTCTGCCCCGGGGGTTGTGGGTTCGAATCACACTCATGTCAAACATTCTTGTGACGAACACTTGTGTTTGTTCTGTGTCTGGATGTTAATTATTGATTATATGATTTAAAATATCTAAGTATATATATCAGTCTCTGACGTCCATAGTACAGGCTCTGCCTAGTTTGGGGTCAGATGGCTTTGTGTGAGATGTCCACGATATTAATTATTTATTTATTTAATTCAGTATCAAAACTTAAACTCATTACACTTACCATCTAGCGTAGGTAGAACCTTGATGTAAGTCTTATATAGTAGCGGCAGAATGTCGTTATTAATATGCATATTTGGCAGGTGTGGTATAAAGTCATTGCCCACGAGAAAGCCCATAAGCACCCAATCGTCGACTATATTTTCTATGTCATACTTAAATGGCAGCTTGTCTTTTATCTCTATAAACTCTTGGTCCAAATACTCTTTCAGCAAAGTCAGGTGGAGCAGGTAAAAGTTGGTCTGCTCCGGGCTGGTTGCCCGTTGAGTTGTCTTGCCAAATTTTACCTGCAAATAATAGTTACAGATGCAATTTTGATGTGAACATTTTTGATGATTTTCATTTTTCAAAGGTGCCTTAACGCCTTAAAGTTGAAGAACCGATGGAGTCTATGTTGTTCACAGAACTAGAGAATACCGGCGTATTCTAAAAGGTATCCCGGAACACTCCTGTAGCGTCGACGGAGGCCCCCAAGCAGGCTTTGAATGTTTTGCAAGTGGGTGAAAATCCCACGTTACTTTTTGGTTTCCCACTCGTAAAACCAAAAAGTGCCAACAGCAAGTCCATTTGGTAAAACAAAGTAACCTAATTGTGCCGCTACGAGTATAGCTGGCCGCCCCCCGACGAGGTGGACTGACGACCTGAAGAGGACAGCGGGAAACCGTTGGATTCAGAGGGCGCAGGATCGGGAGGAGTGGCGACGATTGAGGGAGGCATATGTCCAGCAGTGGACCCAGAAAGGCTGATGGATGGATGGATGGATGGATGGATGGATGGATGGATGGATGGATGGATGGATGGATGGATGGATGGATGGAGTATAGTCACCTCCTCCCTCAGCAGCGCGAAGTGCGGCTCGTGCGTGCACATGCCCAGCATGATGAGGTCCGCGTCCAGCCCGTACAGGCAGTGGCGCGTGTTGGGCTCGTAGTCGGGCTGCGAGCGCGCCCAGCGGATGTAGTCCATTATCTTGTGCTCGCCCTCCCCGGGCGTCTGCAACCGAAGCGTTTAACTACAACCCATACCCCATACACGTCCCGAAGCATTTAACTACAACCCATACGCCATACACGTCCCGAAGCATTTAACTACAACCCATACCCCATACACGTCCCACAGTTGGCCATGGATCTCCCCTACAGGCACAGCTGCGGTAGGTACTGCCAAAAATTAACTGGCCAAACCTAGCACCCCTGATACTTGACAACGTTCCAATAAAATCTTGTAACCAGGTCAAAAATCTAGGTATTATTTCAGATTCACATCTCTCTTTGTTGCCGCAAATCAAGGAAGTAAGCAGGAATTTTTTTGCTGCGGTCAGTCCAATCAGGCGGCTACGCAATTTTCTTCCCATTGCTAAGATTAGGCTTCTTGTTCTATTATACCATTACTTCTCCCTATATTCGACTATGCCAATATTTGCTATCTAGACCTCATGCAGGAGAAGCTAGATAAACTTGAGCTTCCCCAGAATGTTTGCATATGGTGCATATTTGGGCTTCGTAAATATGACCATAGATCCAAATTTCGTGATAAGCTCCAGTTATCAGACTTCGCTGGATTACTCACATACTATTCGCCCTTTATCGAGTGCTATTTCATTTTTCAACTACCCATTATCTTAAAGAACGGTTACAATATATTTCTCTAACACATAACCATAGCCTTTCCTCAACCTATAATAAACTTGCTTTAAGAACTCTTACACAATACTAGTAACTTTTATAGCCAATCCTTGTAACAGCTATAAAATTATGGAATCAATTGCCTATATATGTTAGAAAAGTTCAGTCGTTATTTAGTTTTAAAATTCAGTTAAGACTTACTATTTGACTCCTGGGTTTTTGGGCTGAAGGGTTCATATAAATTCTTAGCCACTAGTCACTTAACCTTACCATACCTATTTTATTTATTTTTTCTCTCCTAAAATTCGTTAAAATACTGCTTTTATTAATATTATTATACAAAGATATCATTGATAAGTATATAATTATATTCATTTATTTAGGTTAGTGGCCAACTCAGTATCAAATTTTCTCATGCCACCGATGGTCTTCGACAAAACATAACGATTGTTATTAACATTGAAAACAATTGGAACTGATGGCTTAAAGTGCCCTCCGAAGCAGTCACCATTCTTTATATCACGCGAACCATTGGGCTATGGACTCTACTTCATAAACCAGAGTAGGAGTTAACTGGCTAATGCAAAGAGTTAAGCAATTACTTTCATACCACTTGGGATAGTCTAGGAGCTTACCTCATGACCAGAGAGGACCACCTTAACCTTAGCCCACAGGGGGTCGGTGGACATCTTGTGCTTGACGAAGTAGCGCAGCTGCTCGTGCAGGCGTGCCATGAACACTGTGCCAGGAGTAATACAGTTGCTGTCAAACCGCTTCTCTTCCGGCAACACTTCCCCTGGGGATTAATGGTTATGAAGTAGTTTAATCAATATAGTATAATTAAATTAACTTTCTGGGTCCTTATCTTTTTGGTTGTATCTTTTGAAAATTTGATTTTGACATAACTATTTTTTTTATTTGCCCAGAGACTTACTAACCCAGGTTAGGATAAAAATAAAACAATAATGATTTTGTGTTTATGTATTTTAATGTTACCTTTAGCTTTAGCATCCTCTTCTAACTTTTCTGCCTCTCGAGCAGATCTAAATCTGGAAGAAATAATCAAATCTGAATGTGAGTTGTGATGTGATTGGATCATCGGGTGGCTCTTGGGTAACGCTTGTCAAAATGTTTGATGTGCAAAGTTATTCCGAGTGCTCGACATTTTTGTCAAAAACTATACAGTACTCCCAAATTAATAATGCGCATAGAAATCTTCGTTACTGTTCGGCAAAGGTCGTATTCCCCGAGCGTCGGAAGACGATATGTGTATAGAGTGGTTAAGTGCATTTTCTTAAAAATGGTTTTCAAACACAGGTTTACATTAAAATCTAATCATTATAATCTCAGTTCAAAAGTATTTACAGCACTGATCATTCCAGAATAATATTAAAATTACAAATAATTAATCAGAATCAAGGAGGATCTCTATTCCTGACATCCTAGATTCATCAGAACTTTCATTATGCTCTTGTTCATTTACACTTTCCCCACTGCTATCACCCGTGTAATATTAAGAAATAAAGGTACACATTAAATACTATTTGCCGTGCTTGTGACTTAAGCGGCTTTCCACGTTTAAATTTATCCATTCTGGAAGAATTAGGCATATTTTATTTCTTGTATTATTGCATTATGTACTAATATACTTTCTAATATTATTTATTCCTATATTGTTTTATATATTTGTTTCTTTATGCATGTGTATCTTTCTATTAAAATGTATATAAGCCTAAATCTGATTTTATAAATGTTTTTTTCTGGTACTTAATATGTATTTAACGTGTGTAAAAATGTTAGTGTAGGCGACGCACCTTAGAAAAATATAAAGCTTAATACTTTTGAGAAAAGAATAAAGACGTCAGCTGTCACGATGAAGTAACAAAACGATTCGGTGGTTTTATTTATTTCCATCGCCAACAGTTAGTATGTTATTTTACAAAATAAACTATTTCAATTTGAGTAAGATAATTGGAGAATGCCATCAGGCATTAAGCTCGCCCTTTGTGTATTTTTACTTTTGTAAGGTATTCAATAAAGTCTATAAATAAATAAATAAATAAATAATTAAAGTTGAAATTAAATTCACCTTTGAAAACAAAACCAAGAAGGGTGTGTAATAGCAGCTCTTTAAAATTCACCAGTATATAAAGACGACTGACGGACCTTTGACTGACCGGCGACAGCCGCCGACCAACCGAATTGTTTTCAATTTTTTCACATGATTTGACATATGACTTTGACTCCTGTTTCTTTCGAACAAGGTGCAAAATGCAAGTGCATTGTTGAGGGCTTTCTCCGATTCAATGATTCGGGTGTTTCCGGGAATACGACAATTAGCGAGGATTTGCATGCGCATTATTAATTTGGGAGTACTGTACAATGCTATAGACAAAATATAAAATTTTATTTTATTTTAGGAATCAGTGGCAAGACCACAGTCAAATTTCTTGATTTTTTTATATTGATAAATATTTAAGGATTGAGTTGATCAAACATTTATTTCATGTGTCATTAAAGCTAAGGCCTATACCAACATATACCAGACCCTTGGAGTACATTCTTTTGACAACTCTTAACAGTGAGGCCTTAAAAAAAATTATAAAAGGGTAACAATGTTGTATAGAGTACCTTCTCCCTCTCTGTTGATTCATTTTGGCCCTCGGAGCAACTCCGTCTATGGCCATGAAGAATAGTTTCTTGGGCTTAATAATTTTGAACAGGATTCCGATGTAGTGGAATATATCCTGAAAAATCTGCTCCTCTGTGATACGAAAATGTGGGTTCGAGTCATCAGGATGAGAGCAGTTGTGGATGATACCATTCATGTCTAAGTACATGTTGTCAAATTCTGGAATCTGAAAGAATAAAATAAATGCAAAATAAAAACATTGACCTGGAACTTTCATCAAAAGCAAATGAGACCAGAAAATAATTACCATCAGAATCTTTATCAATGTTATTTGAATAGCTTTGTTTACTTTACAAAAGTTGTATATACCTACCTACCTACCTATGTAGTTTTCTTACTGTAATCATCATAAATTTGATGATCACAGTGAAATGCCCAACTGCCACATATACTAAACTACACTGTTCTAGCTAATACCTCCAACACCTTTATAGTTGTGTTTGATTCACCCTTATTTCAAATTTTTAAACAACTGCAAACATAACCTGAGAGCCTCAGTTTACTCCAAATTAAACTGAAAGAGATATTAAATGACACAAACCTGATACTGCTTCACCAGCTCATTGAGACAAGGATACCTCTCACTGGTATACCGAAAGAATTTTGGTACTCCCATTTTTAATTATTGTTCAGCAAAAAATCAGCAACTTATCTTGTATATAGATGTGGATATAAAATGTAGGTAGATCAACATGAAGTAACCTTAATTTGGCTACAAATTGTATTATTGTTAAACGAATAGATACATTTATGATGCTGCAACCATTTTTGGCAGATTGTATGAGCACAGATTTTAAAGTAATGTGAGTTGTATATTAATACAGATGAGATACAATATATATCATACATCAACGATTTAATTTGAATGTCTGTATTATTTCTTAAGGATATGGATGGACCATAGACTAGCTAGGTCATTATGTACCAAAATAAAGTACTCTGTGTTATGTACTCTGTAAGTCTCTGTGGGTGGACTAGGTAGGTGTGCGAAGACGCGAAGTCGTTGGAGCAAGTACCGTCGCAACGCAAGTTGGAGCAAATACCGTTATTATGAAAGTGTATGGTTTAATGGCAGCGTTTTGTGTCAAATGATAAAAATATTCTTAACGATTTCACATTCGAATATGAACTAAAGTCTAAACCTATGGTTGGATCATAAATTATTTAACACTGTTGGATAGCGATAACATATGTTACGTTATCTACATGTGTATATACTACTACACACTACACTACCAAGCATTCATCCAATCGTTTTGTATATTCTTCTGTGGTTTCGAGGTTTATAAGTTGTAGTTTGTTGGAACCGGTCTTCATTAAATAAATATGAAATATCATGGACATTCTCACACACGGCCATCTGACCCCAAATTAGGCGCGAGCCTTACTATATGGGTGTCAGAGACTGATATACATACATTAAATATTTTTAAAAAACCTACGAATGTTTGTCCTGAGTGGGATTCGAACCCACGACCCCTGGCGTAACAACGGGTCAGTCAAAATAGAATTGACAGACTTACGAATTTTCCTTAGAATTAACTCGATCTATGAAAATTGCCCATCAGAGGGATGTCCTCCTTTATTTAATTAATGCATTTTCGATGATTTTCGTTGTTATGTGTGTGCATTTTGTTTGTTATGGCTACGTAGTATCCCTTATTAGTTTGTGGTTATGGCCTACTCTGTGCTGTAAATTTAATTGATGTCAATGTCAAAAGTAAAGTATTTTATAAATGTATAACAATACGAACGTGAGAAATTCAATTTAATTTCTTTAATATTTAATTTATTTTAAATTTGCAGACATTTACAACTCATTAATTAGACAAGTTCATGGTTTGGCCCCCCATATTATAATTCGGTCATTACGTACGTAGCAACACATATGTTAAAGACAGAGGTAATAATTTATTTAATTTACAATACATTTCCTTAGAAGTGCTATAAAAAATCTTTTTCTTCAACGCATTGGGACCCCGATAACTTTACAATTACTAAGCAGAAATTAAGTGTGGTGATAAACTGTTTGGCGCAGATTAGGTGGCTTTCAGTACAATGGAAAGTGATGAACTTGGCAATGAATTAGTGCGCTTAGATAATGGATATCTGGTGGACGAAGAGACGTATGTGGTAAACACTGATGACGTATTAGGTGAGTTCGTTATATGTTCTAATATCGAAAAATCGAATGCCACTTGACTTGTATTTTAGATTTAGTACTTACTTGTTTACATACAACTTTTATACTTGTTTATAAAAGCAGTGACAGTCCAGTGGCTATCGAACTCCTCTCACTCAAGTGGTCCCGGTTTAAACCCAAGCGGCAGCACACCAATGACTTTTCTAATTTAAGTGCGATTTAAGAAATTAAATGTCACTTGCTATAACAGTGAAGGACTTATTGTGAGAAACCTGCATGCCTGAGTGTCTGCCAATCCACACTTGGCCAGCATGGTGGACTAAGGCCTAATCCCTCCCATTCTAAGAGGAGATTGGTGCCCATCGGTGGGACAAAGAAAGGGTTGTGATGATGTAATGTGTCTACATACTAAGTTTACTCAAAACTCATTTCATTTTTAGAGCAAGAAGAAAATAACTCAGATTCTAACTCTGGTGGAAAACATGCACCCCTTAGAGAACAGGACCGTTTCCTGCCCATAGCTAATATTGCCAAAATCATGAAAAGAGCGATTCCTGATAATGGGAAGGTAATTGATAAAATTATCAGTTTCTACTTTTGAGGCATACTTTTAAACTTTAAACTGAATGAATAAAAAGTGTTATATAATGTGTATAAATAAGTTTGTTTAAAAATATTTTTAAAATGAAGCTTTTTTGATATGCTCTAAAACCAAGTTGTGGTTCAATTAGTTAATAGTGACTCTATCGGTGGTTGTCCAGAACAGTTGGAGGGGTGTTCAGAAATATGGAACTGTCTTCTTCTTCTTTTGTTGCTATGTCCTAACGGATGTCAGCGACCATCTTTTGTGTTTTGCTTCTGTTTTTCGCCATCTTAGCCAGTACGGCTGCGTTCCTTATGCCAGTCCACGTCTTTATGTTGTCAAGCCAGGTGATCCTCCTTCTTCCCCTTCCCCTTTTCCCATTTATTTTCCCCTCTATTATATGTTTTAAAAAATTATATTTGTCATTTCTATATAAGTGACCATAATACGATATTTTCCGTCTTTTTACTGATAACAAAACTTCTAAATTCTTTTTCATTCTATTTAGTACTTCTACATTTGTAACTTTGTCAGTCCATGGTATTTTTAACATACGTCTATATAGCCACATTTCAAATGCTTCGATTTTCTTTTCCATTGCTTTGTTTAGGGTCCAAGTTTCGCTGCCGTATAGGAGTACAGATAGAACGTAGCACTTGACTAGTCTCCAGCGTAGTTTAAGGTATAACACTTATTTAAAAACTTTTTTATTTTTCTTAACATCCAACAGATTGCAAAAGATGCGAGGGAATGTGTCCAGGAGTGTATATCCGAGTTCATATCGTTCATAACCAGCGAGGCCAGCGACAGATGTCAGTTGGAGAAACGAAAGACCATTAATGGTGAAGATGTTTTGTTTGCAATGAACACACTAGGCTTCGACAATTATGTGGAACCTTTAAAAATTTATCTGAAGAAGTATAGAGAAATTGTGCTCTCTCCTGTAAGTATGACATGTCATTGAATCTAAATTTTGCTGAAGATACAGTGCTTTCTTGATGAACATGATTGACAAAAAACACATTAATTATTTAATAATTTTTTTCCTTTAAAATATTTTAAGATTCACAAATATTTATTTTTCAGATAACGATTAACAAAATAAACAAGACTATTGTGGTTTATGGAAGTAAGTACAAATTGACTGCCTTTTTTTTGTTTTACACGTGGGAAACCTTTTAAGGGTACACAAAATCATGGGAGCAATGCCGGGTTATGTGGGATTTACACCCACTAAAACCACCTTGGTGGCAGTCCTCGGCGCTTGTGGAGGTCTCCGGGGTCAAAATATCCAAGAACGTCGAAACCCACCTACATATCTTTCCAATTTGTGCAGCCACACACAACATTGTCTTTCCCGGGCTCACTGGATGGACGGTTGGAGCTCCCACTCTTGCCCCCTTTTAGTCGCCCCGTAGCACGTCGTAAAGGTCTTTATTACCATACAGCAAATGTGCATTAAAAAAAATAATGGTTTCTAATGAAAATACTTAAACTAACGGATCAATGATAAATCAATGAATTTATGTGTTTCAACTGTAATTTTCTTTTTTGAGATAGATTCCGCTAGCCACATTGTCGTTGCAATCACCACGTCTAGAGTTTACTAGGAAATAAAGTCGACAGGCCTCTTGTGAGATGTATCCTGAGAGTTAAATAGGGTTAAAAAACATACTTTTTTAAATAGGGTTAAAATACTTTTTTTTTAAATTTCAAGGTGACGGAACAGCCTGTACATCAGAGAATGATGGAGATACCCAAGGAGAGACGGTTATATTCACATACCCCAAGGACTTCACCATTACATAATACACATGCACACACATATTGTTATATACACACACACACACACACACACACTATACCCACAAACATACACATGTGGCTGTTCACAGAGACGTCAATTAAAATATAACGACTGTTTATCTTCCCAGCCTTATTTACATTTCTTCTGAATACAAAAACAGTAAATCCAAGAAAATGTGTTCTATTGCGTTGATATCGCATAGATGTTCGCAGAAAGAACTGATGATAATCAATAAAGTATCTATAAGTAGCTAGCTGGCTGGATCACTTTGTTTACATGCTGCCAATGTGATGGGATTGATGTTACTTAAGATTAGGACTAAGTTAGTTGGTAATTATGAGGTTGGTATTATGTATTAATTGATGGGGGGGAAACGCGGCCGAGTGTCGAAATTCTTTGGCCAGCTCGAAAGCTGTAATAAGTAGACTAATTAAGGTTTAATGTGGCCTTCAAAACAATTTTGCCACTGCCGACCCGTACAACTGCCAAACGATGCTGTGCTGCATAGCATTTTCAATCGATGGAGACCATGAGATATTTTATTAGGGTTTAAATGAGTAAGTCGATGTGAAAATAAACCTATTGTCCATATCAGTCATGTTGAAATAAAACTTTAACATTATATTATTTCAACATATGCCAAAATTGTTATGATTGATCAATTGATCAACCTTAGGAAATAACCAACCTTGCAAGCTCGTATTTATGTACATAATATTATATTATTATTAGACATGGCAAAAATTAGGTACCTAATCAAATTTATGTTAAGAAGCCCAACTTCAAAAAACTATGCAAAAATGTGTTTAACAAATAGGTTTAACAATGCAGATGAAGAGTACTGAATTTATATCAGTCAATAATGAAATAAATTACTTGAAAAAGTAAAGGATGTATTGTGTTCAGGATGGTAATGGTAACCACGGCATTTCCGATTATTTACATTTATACATTTTGAGAGCAGTAACGATGTCGAGCATATTGTGGGTGGTCTCTAATAAAAGTTTGTAAATATATAAAGGCATTTTATTTAATAGTTGGTTCTGGTAGTTTTATTTTATAGCTAGGTATATAAAATATTTACTACCTAAATGTAATAATTATTTATTTATCATTAATTTATTCACCTTACAAAATACAGGTACGGCCTCGTTAGAGATAAATAATCTATTTTTCTAGTTAAAGATATTTCGACAATCTTTAGGCGAGAACTACAAAAATTTACCTTGTTGCACCGTGGCGCAGAAACTCGTATATTGCTATACTATTAAATTTAATACATCTGTACTAAAATATATAATAACTATATAACGAAAATACCGAAAATGGTAAGGTCATTTTGGGTGAGCTAATTTTGCACCTTGTATCCTTAATCTGTGCTTTACAGGCGCTTTTCATATTTACTATCCTTAACTATGTAGTAAATGATTATACATTCGTATTTTCATTATTTTTATACCTAGAAGCTACTTTACAAAGGCCTCGATTGCCCTGCTGTTGAATATCTTAATCTATAGTTAATTATTTAAATAAATTCTCTCTTCTCTTAACCACTGGGCACCTATTCCCTGAACTTGTCCGTGATATAATCTGGTAATGGCATGAGATAAAGAAACTTGTTAAATACCATGATGCCCAGCGAAAATGCGAAAGAGATGCCCAAATTAAAGTCCATATCGAAGTCGCCGTGGTTGATGTCCCCCCCGTACTGCCTCGCAGTGAACCGGTCGGCGAGGAACGCCTTGCCGCTCGGATACCGGCAGTTCGTGTTGGTGTTGATGTTGGCAGACGTCTGGATGGTGATGGAAGTGCAGTTCTCCTGGGGGCTGAACGGCAGGAGGTTGAAGGTGGGCTGCTGGAAGACGTTGCGATGCATCAGGATCGAGGCGTACCGCGTGTGCGTCACGTACGTGAGGTAGTAGAGCCAGTCCTCGAAGCCTTTGTAGGATCTGGAATCAAATTGGTCAGATTATTCAGCTGCCTAACGCGGTGACACCCCACTGGCTATCGAACTCTCACTCGAGCGGTACGGGTTCAAACCCCAGCGGCACGCACCAATGACTTTTCAAGTTATGTGCGATTTAAGAAATTAAATGTCACTGTCAATAATGGTGAAGGACACATCGTGAGGAAACCTGCATGCCTGAGAGTTCATCATAATGTTCTCGAAGACACGTGAAGTCTGCCAATCCGCACTTGGCCAGCGTGGTGGACTAAGGCCTAACCCCTCCCATTCTGAGAGGAGACCCATGCCCAACAGTGGGACAAAGAAAGGGTTGTGATGATGATGATGATTCAGCTGCCTCATATACCTCATCACAGCGGGAGGCTGTGGGTTGGCTGAATGAGAATCATCAATTATTGCAGTGTAGCGTCTTAGATCCCGGAGCCTCCCTAGATGTGCTAGAAGGCTGGTGATGGGGTTTTAGTGAGTAGAAATCTCACATACCCCGTCCTCTTCCCCCAGAGTGGTTAGGGATCTTTCGAAGATTTCCCCCTCGATAAAATAAAAAGGTCATTCGCCTTCTGAATCCAGCGGTTTCCCCCCGTCTTATTCAAGTCGTCCTGTGGTGACCTGTGCTCTTTTAACCGATTCATGGTCTCCATTCGAGAACCTTCCTACTAGTTACAGCAATCGTAAAGTCACCCTGGTAGAGATAACCGGCTCCGATACCTCATGTGCGCGTGGTAAATGTAAGCAAACAATTGAAAAATGAATTTGCTCTTAACCTATTTTGGTCACGATCTGTTGACGCGTCTTTACAAAGGTCAACAACCAAGCCCCGTTCATCCCTGAATTACCCACAATCTGTTTACGCGAGTATTTACAAAGGTCAACGACCAAGCCCCATCCGTCCCTGAATTACCCACGATCTGTTTACGCGAGTATTTACAAAGGTCAACGACCAAGCCCCATCCGTCCCTGAATTACCCACGATCTGTTTACGCGAGTCTTGTTTACAAAGGTAAACGACCAAGCCCCAGTTCATCCCTGTCTCACCTCAGCACCCCGCTGGCCAGCATGACGTAGATGGCGGTGACGTAGACGTTGACGATGGCGGCGACGAGACCGTTCTTGACGCACAGCATGACTGCGATGGCCTGCTGCTCGGCCCACACGTAGCTGGACCACACCGCCAGCGCGAAGTACACGAAGTCCACCGGCTCCGTTATGTCTCCCAGGATCCTGGGCAGAAGCGGAAAGTTCATGCAAGGCAAAAGGCTTGCTTTAACGAATTCATCGATGTAAGAATAAGAACTTTAAGAAATTTTATGTCACTTGCTATAACGGTGAAGCACACATCGTGAGGAAACCTGCATGGATGAGAGTTCTTCATAATGTTGTCGAAGGCATGTGTACGTAAGAATAAGAACCTATATTACCTAGAATCGTCGTAACTCTCTCGATTACATAGAATCTTCTTAACTCTCTCGATTACATAGAATCGTCGTACCTAACTCTCTCGATTACATAGAATCGTCTTAACTCTCTCGATTACAAAGAATCGACGCGAGCTACTCTATTGCTACTATTGCTGCTACGCTATTGTTTACTTACGGATATACGATCGCAGCGGCCGCAAAGGTGGTGATGAAGGAGAAGGGCAGCGAGACCAGGTTCCAGGCCAGCAGCAGGCTGGCCCCGCTGTACAGCCCCTCCTGGCTCTCCTGGTAGTACCGACTTCTGTATGGACCATCTGTGTGCATTTTAAATCATTGAGGGCCGATTTCACCAACGTCATATAAATCTTAATCTCGAAATAAGTTGTTAATTACTCGCGAGTTAGCCCATTTTACGTTTCACCAACATTTATCCTATGGATAAAATCTCTATATTGTCAAACATTTACTTTCGATAGTCTAGTCTATTTTTTGAAAATGAAATGAAAATGACAATGAAATTTATTTCGCTCTTGACTACAACAAAACACAATACATGCACAAAAAAACAAAAAAAAAAGTCAAACTCAAAAGCAACCAAACAAACAAATCATGGCTTTGCAGTCTAGGCGGAAAACGTAACACACTCAGCATGTGCCGCACCAGTTATGTTGCTGCGCTGATTTTCAGTGTGCTCGTTTTGTCGCATAGTTCGGACGATGATGAAATGTGAACTAAATACATACAATGAGGCACAATAACGCAGTTAATAAGGTAGGCTAATAACCGATACAAAAAAATAACAAGAGTAAAAAAATTGCTAAAATAAAATAATACAGCAAGGTGCCCTTGAAAAATTAATCGTTTACATTGTTACATTGTTTCCCATGTTGTTCTACTTAACTTCACGCCTGAATATCCCCGAAGGGTTAGGCAGAGGTGTATAACCTTTTAGCAGTCATGTTCAGGACCCATGGGCCCCATGCAATAATAGATGATGGTGAGCCTATGTTGTTCTAACGATCATGAACTTCAATATCCAAGCAAAAAATACTCACACAAACATATAGTATTCATGATGCTGATGAAGTAAGTACCGACCATAGCATTGAATATAAGACCACTTTTGGTTATAAAAGTTCGTTGGAAATCCTGCAAATGGAAAAACAATATGAATAAGACACAGAGGCTGTTTTAGTCTTAGGTTCTTCGAGCGGATCAACATACCTTCGCTTCGTTAAAGAAAATCCACAGTATAAAGAAGTATATAGGAAGGGCCAGTAATCTCATGGACATTTGTTTGATACCGAATCTCTTCAAATTAAATATAGACGCCAGGATTCTCCTGAAAGAAAATGAATATATTTTTAGGGTTTAAAAAGTCTCTCGTCTCAGAAGTTTAGTCAAAGTCATAGCCACCTCGCTAGTCCACTCCATTCGCACGCTTTCGAAAGCAATGTGGAGAATTTTCAAGCATGCAGATTTGTTCACGGTATTTTATTCCACCGTTACATCTGGTGACATTAACTAAATTACAATGGCTCGTAACTTGGAACCTAGAATTTGACAACACGTCTCAAGTCAAGTCAGTCATCCATCCATCATCCTTTTAGTGTCCACTGCTGGTAATAGGACTCCCTCAATCGACGCCACTCCCGATCCTGTACTCTGAGTCCAGCGATTCCCCGTCTTCTTTAGGTCGTCCGTCGATAAGACAGGAGTTCCAAAATTAGTGTCTAGGTCTTCGGCCACATACTCCTATCTATACTAATATTATAAAGAGGAAACATTTGTTTGTAATGTTTTCACACAAAAACTACTGGACCGATTTCAAAAATTCTTTCACCATTAGAAAGCTGCATTTTCACTGAGTGACATAGGCTATATAATATTACTAGGTGTAAACGAAACTATTGTTATGTCTAATTTTCACGCGAGCGAAGTACGTCCACTAGTAAGTAATACGATTGCTACTTACAAGTACAGCATCCAAATAACTTTGACCCCACTCGGCTTGCCGTAGTTCATCTGCACCTTGTTCGGGTTGACGATGCGGCTGTGCTCGGCGTGGCTGCTCTGCATCATGCTGGGCCCTTCCAGCCTGAACTTCTCTACCAGAGCAGCGATTTGATGGTTCGATTCGATGAACCTTTCTCGGGATCTTCGGTCTACGGTTGACAGACACACTAGAAAAAATTAAGTACATTTACTCTCCGAACTGCTCAATAGAATAGTATAGAATAGAATAGAATAGAATAGAAAATTGTTTATTTTTCGCCTACAATTACAACACATACTTTTATATATAGGTATAACATGATAAGGCGAAAAATGCAGAATGCACTCAGCATTTGCTGCAACAGCGCTGGTTTTCTGTGCATCCGTGCAATACGCTGGGTCGCCCTGAAAACCAGCGGTCGTGGTTCGCTGCTACCATAGCTGAGTGCGGCCCTATTTCGGCAGATCCTATAGTTATTTATTTATTTATTTTATAGGCATATTGTTGTACGATACTTGTGTTAATTTGTCGAAATAAATTTATGTTCCACCGCGCTGGCCAAGTGCAGATTTGCAGACTTCACATGAATTCGAGAACATTATGAAGAAATCTCAGGCATGCAGGTTTCCTCACGATGTGACCTTCACCATTACAGCAAGTGACATTTAATTTATTAAATCGCACATAACTTAGAAAAGTCATTTTTCCGGACCGCTCGAGTGAGAGGCGAGTTCGATAGCCACCGCGCTGTCACCGCTATGTCGAAATACTTAGTTAAAAATAGATTGTAACAATACATACAATAATACATAAGCGGGTTCTCCAACTGTGGGCATGGGAAGCCAATGCTTCCGAAGTAATCGAGAAGGTTCCTTGTGGGGCCAGCGTACACCACGTCTCCTAGACATAAGTAAACCACTCTGTCTAGGAAGGGAAAGACATCTGGAAGAAATTGTTAGAAACGAGATTTCTTTAATGGGATGCTTACTATATCTATACTTCTATACTAATATTATAAAGAGGAAACATTTGTTTGTTTTCCAACAAAAACTACTGGACCGATTTCAAAAATTCTTTCACCATTCGAAAGTTGCATCTTTAGTGAGTGACATAGGCTATATAATATTACTAGGTGTAAGCGAAACTATTGTTATGTCTAATTCCAAGCGAACGAAGCTGCGGGCGTCCACTAGTCTGTTAGAACTTAGAACGAGACTACTAACAATAACTAATAGGATTATTACTAACACCCAGTCCTCCATACCTACTAACGTACTAACCAGCCAATGTTTTTTTAACACCCTCTGTAACTAACTAACCAACCCAGTCCCTATTTGAGTCTTGCTCAAAGTAAGTCACAGTTTTCATGGGTGGCAGCGGAGGGGTTGTTGCATGCTCGTTTTCTATCTAATATCCATTAAAAATGGCTTTATTCAATTAAATAATCGTGCAATTAAGTAAATAGTTTTTTTAACCAGTTGGCGACGACATTGTATGAACTCACCTGATCTAGGTTTTTCCATGGTCAGTACGATAGCAGTACCGTACTTTTTAGCAACATTGGAAAGAATGGATATTACGAGATACGTATTCAGAGGGTCCAAGTCCCATGTTGGTTCGTCCAGCAAAAGTATAACTGAAAATAAACTGGTTTTCAAGTAAACAATTCAGAATAACTTTATACTACTCATACATCGAGATAATTTTGCATGCTTAATACCTAATAAGACATCTAAACTCACTCGGATCTCTAATGAGCTGGAGTCCAATGACCAGTCTGCGGTACTCGCTTTTCGTCAGACTTGTTACGCATTTATTTGCGACCTGAAAAATAAAACCTTGTAAAATACAATGTAAAAATATGTAAGTTAGCCCTAAAACTAATCATTTCAAAAAGTCCTTGACACACAGGTGCTGGAAGAGAGGAAATTAGTTGCCACTACGCTCGATGCACCGGTATTTTCTGTTCACATATCCTAGTAGTTCCAAGTATTTTCGAAGTACATGGAGATACGAAAATACTTGACCATACAGAATTCTATAATAAGGTATTCGAGCAATACCTGCGAAAGCGCTAAGTCAGCCATCACTTGTTTCACTTTCGATGACTTCAAGTAACCGGAGACCTGTAAAAAAGATTAAATGAGTTAAGGATCTTTGTCACTTCCAGTAAGAGACCATCCAGGTAAGGTACGGTAAGCCTCATGAGTGATATGCTAGCGTATGGGTCACTTCATGTTAGGTGATAAGACGTAATAAACGCGAATAACATCATAGGGGATAATAAAACATCGCGGGCCCAAAACAGTGAACATTTTGTACATTTCTCTTCCCTTTTTAACTTCGTATTTAGTCAGAATCTTTATAGTCCCGGTAGAGGTTTGTGACATGGCTGGCGCCGTATGTTGCTGCACTTTTCACAGGCGGCAGGACGAGGATCTGTGCCGTTGCACGTCTGCATGTCGCTGGTGCCAAACACTACACACCTTGGTGAGAAACAGAGGGAGGGTCTGTGGCCTTTGCCTCGGACGTGCATGTCGCTACACTACACACCTTGGTGTCGCTGGTGCCCCACACTACACACCTTGGTGTCGCTGGTGCCTCACACTACACACCTTAGTGAGCGACAGGGAGAGGGTCTGCTGCACGCTGAGCCCGGGCAGCAGGCGCGCCGAGTGGCGCACGAGCGCGCAGGCGGCACGGAACTGGCCACGCGTCAGCGGCGAGCCCTCCAGCAGCACATGGCCCTTGCAGGGCACGCGCCGCGATATCACGTCCAGAAGGGCACGCTTGCCGCTACCTGTATATGCGATAAGGTGAATGCATAGTCTAATCAGTTCAGTCAGTTAGCTGATCCGTTAACTTATCCTACCTGACTGACTACCTTCGGTTTAGTGTCAGAACCTGACCTTCAGGATAATACTAAATAGCGCTTAGGACTCCTGATCCTGATGCGGTAGACTGGCTGGCGTCCCCGTCAGAACGGTGTCTACGGAATCATAGTTAGCTAACGCGAACTAAACGCACGAACGCCGTCGGTCCTGACCATCAGCATACTACTGCTAAATAAAACTATTTATAATTGTGTAGGTCATCTTTGTTAAACATGACATGTACTTGTTGTAGTTTTCTGTGTTGCATGAACGATTGTGGCAAAATTGTGGTAAAATATTATTTCTTTCTTTCTTTCAATATAAAAAAAATATATATCATAGGAATGTTTCATAGAGTCGCCTTTTATGAACCCAAACTATGATAGAGGGTCATGTTATGTGCTAAACTACTCGTACGATCCCGTCAGTGGGAATTCAATCCAGTCCACGCAGTACAGCAGGTACGTAAAATAACAATTTGGGGTTCAAGTGGAGTTACGATTAAACCCCAAATTAATCCACCTTTTTTAAAACCTACAAATACAGACCCTAATTGATTTTTGAACAGATTAATTGAATGTTGTATACTTTAAAGTGTCCTTTATGTAGGTAAGTGCTTCAATAAATACTTAAGAGTTAAGACTGGGATTTAACCGAGGCCTATGTCCAGCAGTGGACTTGTAAAAGCTGATGTGCGGGAGTATCTCCAGACCTTTGGATCCGAGTATCGCGGTGACCTCTCCGCTGCGCGTGATGAAGGAGACGTCCTTGAGGATGACCCCGGTCTTCACTCCGCCCGTCAGCCGCTGGAAGAAACTTCCCGGCTCCACCTGAGTGGACAAAACCACTGTCTAAATATTTCAACAAACATCTAACAAACATGTAACATGTTTTGATAAAGTTCTATGAGACATATGTATCTCAGATATATGTATATGTGTTACTAAAATACTTAAAACCATAATAAAGGCCTCATCCCTCCCATTCTGAGAGGAGACCCGTGCCCAACAGTGGGACAAAGAAAGGGTTGTGATGATGATGATGATGATGACTTTAAACCAAAGCGAAGCAAATCACTTCCTTGGAGTAAAAAAATACGAACAACACGACAAAACGAAGTCTCCGTGTACAAAAATTGTTTAAAAATACTCTAAGTTTATATAAGATTGAGAAAAGTGTGTTATTTAAATACTAATGAACAATAATGGACAATGAATACAAAAATCAAGTGCGAAAACTAAGTTAAAACTGTTTTAAAAGTGAAGTGACGTTACTTACATCAGCCAATAACTCTTGGTGTTAAGCCGTGAACCGTTTTCCGATAAACTTTAAAACAACACTTAAATATAAAAAATTACCGATACAAACACTAAAATATCAAAATAAACTGCTAGAAACTCGACACTACAACAAGAACAAGACACAAAACAATGATTCATATAAAGTGAACAAGACGGTGATCAAATAAAAAGTGTTGAGCTGCCCAGCTACCCTCTCACAAATCAGTCTCAATCATTAGTCACCTCAGTATAGCTTTATTCAAATGTTTATGAAGCTAAATTTCAACAGTTAAGTAACTAACAATTTGGCGTGTTGGGCAATCCGACAGTCGTTGATCCGAACTACGCCACCGACCAGAGATCGAATCCTGCCCGGCTGTAAATTATTTTTCAACGAAACATTTTTCTATTTGATTAGTACACAATAATATAAAGATTATGGAAGACAATAATATCACACGATTCCTTGACGCGAATTCTTGCGATTCTTGAAATTTCTTACTTTACTATAATATATGTTACTTTATTGAGACTGCATAATAAAAGTGTAATAACATTATAAATCAACAAAATATCTACAATACGCAAAAGTGGCATCGTCTTCCTCTGAATTAATTAATTAACTAAAAAAAAAAAAGGAGTTGGTCAATTTCAATCATGGTGCTTAACTGCTCAAAATGTAATAAAGATATATTTAGAACACAATACCTCTCCTGTAAAAACTGTAATAAACCATTCCATATAGCCTGCGCAAATGAGCAAAATACATTTTATTCATTTACACGCAAGAAGAAATCCGAATGGAAATGTATAGATTGTCAACCAACCGTTAACAAATCATCTTCAAGCAGTAATTTGGAAACCTTCACATCAATTGATACCACTCCACGGCATCAAAAAATCACTCAAAAAATGAAAATTGATGTCAATTTACCAACAAACAACTCATTTGAATCACTAAGTGTACATTCCTTAGATTTTAACGAGGATGAAAAGAGCTCATCATTTGAATCAACTAACATAATGAACAGAAGTTGTCCAGATATTAGGCCTAATTTGGACGAAAAAGTCAACGAACTAGAACGGGTTATATTAACTCTTCAAGAAAAATTACTTATTGCTGAAAACGAGATAGAAAATCTGCTAGAAGAAAATAACGTTCTGAAAAAAACTATTTCATCTCATGAAACTAAATTAAATCAACTTAAAAATATTTGTAAATCCACACCGAAAGAAAAAGCTAAGCGTAAGGATTCTGGAGTAAATATATCTCGCTTAACTTCATTTCTTACACCACAAATAAAAGATCAGGAAATTAACATGAGCAAAGTTTGTGACCATAACAAGTGTATGGATCCATTAAAACTGCCACAGATTGATCACACTGAGCCAGACAAAAGGCATACTTATAAATTGCCCGCCGAGAAACAAATAAAAGCGAGTAAAATAAAACCAATTCAAAATAGCTGTGTTAAAAAGACAAAAACGAGTAACATGAATCAAATAATAATACTTGGTGATCAACAAGTAACAGGTGTTGCATCTTCGCTAATCTCCATAAGATCAGGATACAACAACCCTCGAAAATATGAGATACGTGGGACAGTCTATCCTGAAGCTCCCACCAGTTATATTTTTGATAACACGGACATAAAGAAGACAAATCTAACCGAAGATGATTGGATCATACTGTGCGTGGGTTCTAACGACCATAATCCTACAAAATTGTTCGCTGAAATTTCTGCAATGCTAAAACACCTCAAGAAACCTAAAATTATTGTAACAAGTGTATTAAATAATCCATATTTAAATGTAAATAAACTAAATTCCCAGCTAGAAACATTGCTAAACTGTTTTAAAAATTGCATTTTTGTGAATATTACCGCTAACGTGAGTCAAATAACCAGTTCATTGTGTAACAGAATAAGTTCTATAATAAATTGTGCTATTGATAATGCGGACTACAATACTTACTATCTACATATTACACAGAAAAAATATGAATCATTAAATGGGAAATATTTAAAACAGGGGACTATTCCATATTATTTTGACAAAATAACTAAAGCTAAAACATACCAACAAAAATATATCAACCCAAGTAATGTAAACTCTTCATTACAGTTACCAAAAAAGGGAACCATCCCTTACTACTTTAACACGCATAGGATTCGAACAGCAAAAGAAGTAAATAATAATAAAAATGAAAACCAGTTATTTCTTGGGTAAATATAAACATTCAATTAATATTATACATCAAAATATACAAGGTATTAAGTCAAAGATTAATGAAATAGAAACTCTTGTCAACACACAAAAATTTGATATACTATGTTTTAGTGAAACTTTCTTGAAGGATTCAAATGTCAATACCCTGCAAATTGCGAATTACCGGTTGGCAGAATCATTTTGTCGTAGGAAGTCAAGAGGGGGTGTATGTATCTATGTCAAAAATGGATTAAATTTTACAAAAATTGATTCGATACATTCCTCATCTATAGAATTTAATTGTGAATGTTGCGGAATCATACTACCTGAGTTGAATTATATAATCATATGCATCTACAGAACGCCAGATTCAAATTTTGACATATTCATTAAAACACTAGAATCACTCTTATTCAAAGCTACCCTACGATCACGTTCTGTCAGGAAAAGAATTGTTATTTTAGGAGATTTTAATATAAATATCTTAGAAAATAACAGAAAGACTGAAATATTCCGAAATATATTACTTAAATACAATGTTAAATTGACTATAAATGAACCGACTCGAATTACCCAAAAATCACAATCATGTATAGATAATATAATAACAAACATAAAAACATACTCTGCAAAAGTCGTACATCTAGGTCTTTCCGATCATTCAGCACAAATCATTGAGATACCTTGTTGTAGAAGCTACGAGGAGAAATACTGGTATGTTTTTAAAAATAGTATCAACGATTATATAGATATATTCTTAAACTATATCTCTCAGTTGAGTTTCTCCGAGGTGTATCTTCATACTGATGTGAATCTAGCATACAGAGCTTTTATTAATTTATTTAAAATGATTTATGACTTATGTATTCCGATAAAACGCATTAAAATAACATGTCATAGGAGACCAAAGTGGCAAACTAAAGGTATTTATCATGCAAGTAAAACTAAAAGAATAATTCATCAGCGAATACTTATGAAAAGACATACTCATCTTATACCATACTACAAAAAATACTGTAAGGTTTTAAAGTCAGTAACGCGAACAGCTAAAAGGAAGTATAATATAAGATTTATTAAAAACAGTTCAAATAAACATAGAGCTACGTGGAACCTAATAAAAAATCAAACTACTACAGTAAATAACCTTAAAACAACCGTAGATAATATTTTACTAAATGACACTTATATTGATGACTCAAATACTATCGCTGAATCGTTCAATAAATATTTCGTTACAATGAATATTCCAAACATTACTACTAATACATATCATTCTTCAAACTCGAAAAGAACGTGCAATAGTATTTTCCTTGCTCCAGTTGACACCGAAGAGTTGGATAAAATAATAACTACTTTAAAAAACAAAAGAAGTAGTGGATTTGATAACATACCTATGCAAGCAATAAAAAGTTCCTTCAAATTTATACGTGGGCCACTGCTTTATATTACAAATTTGATGTTAGAGACTGGCACTTTTCCTGACGATTTAAAAATTGCTAAAATAAAACCACTCTTCAAAAAAGGTAGCAAAAGTGACATAACTAATTATAGGCCCATAGCACTTTTGCCCAGCTTTTCGAAAATTTTTGAAAAAGTCATTTATAATAGGCTGCTACACTACTTTAATGCAAATAACCTTATACACAGAAATCAATTTGGCTTCCAGAAAAATAAATCTACCACTATGGCAATCTTCAAACTCCTGCAATCAATGTGGGTTGCTATTAATGAGAAAACTCCATGTGTGGGTTTATTCCTCGACATGTCCAGGGCTTTTGATTGTGTTGTACATGATACTATTCTGACACAACTTGAGATGCTAGGTGTACGCGGTATAGCTCTTGAACTTATAAAGTCATATTTAATAAATAGAAATCAGTTTACTGAAATTGATATTTACAACAAACAAAATAAAACAATCGAACAAGTGCAGTCAAAACCCGAAAAAGTAGTGCTTGGTGTGCCGCAAGGTAGCATACTTGGGCCTCTTCTTTTTTTGGTTTATGTGAATGAATTACCCAATATCATAGATCATCTATGTGTTATGTTCGCGGATGATGCAACTGTACTCATTTCAGACTCATCAAAGAGTAGTAACAATTTTGAAAATGAAATAAACAGAACCTTAAAAATCATAATTAATTGGCTAAAAACATTAAATCTAAAAGTGAATTTGTCTAAAACCAAAATAGTGCATTTCCGAAACTATAAAACAAAGCCCATTGACCTGAACATAAATGACTCGAATACTAAAATAGAACAAGTAAATGACATAAATTTTCTTGGAGTTTCTCTTGATGCTCATATGAATTGGAAATCCCACGTTAGCAAAATAAACTCAAAAATTTCAAGCTGGTGTTATGCATTATCAATATTGGTAGAGACTACTTCTACTAATACAGCTAGAACTGCATATTTTGGTCATGTGTATCCACTCCTAACCTATGGCATTATATTCTGGGGAAATTCAGTAAATGCTAAATCTACTTTTATTCTCCAAAAAAAATGTCTTCGTATAATTCATAACATGCACTCTGACGATTCTCTTAGAAATGTATTCAAGGAGAATAAATACCTGACCTTAACCAATATATACATTCTAGAATTATGTGTCTTTGTAAAACAAAATATGGATTATTATATTAAAAAGTCAGAGTTGCGCAGAAATTTACGAGAACATTATAAATTTGACCTATGTGTGCAAAAAGTTAACAACAATATATTTCTAAAAAGTGCTTTCAATTCAGGTATCCAACTATATAATCATTTACCATTACAAATAAAATCACTCGATGCCCGTAAGTTTAAACTGCAGTTGAAAGCATGGCTATTTAATAATGTTTTTTATGACCTTAACGAATATTTTCAATTTGACACAAGAATGCAATGAAATTAACCATAGAGGCAATAATAATTAAAAATTCAATTATGTATAATTAAAATTAAGTTAATATTACTACATTATTGTTATTATTATTATTATTATTTTATTTTATTTTCTTGATAAATTGTTTGTATATTGTAACTATTATTATTTCATAGAAAAATTGCATGCCCGAAGCGGGTAAACTGTACCTACTTACTATAAGGAATATCACCTCAATGTATTGTAAACAGTTTTTAAGCAATAAATATTGATTGATTGATTGATTGATTGAATAATTCTAATAAGAAGAATGTAGCAAATATTAAAACACTAAACACTTTCAACACACCTACTCACGCAAGTACGTATATGACATTTTATATGTATTTTTTCTGTGTATTTAAGTACAATATTTTATTTAAAAAAAATGAAATTACTTGGCCGGGAATTGAATCCGTAGCATTGCGGCAGCGCTAAGCAAGCGCTACGCATTTTACAAGAGGAAGTGAACCTATTTATCTAGTACAAAGGACTTCAACGGGTGCAAGTGTTTTGGAATACATAAATAAATATTAAAATGACTTTATGTTGTAGAAAAATAATTTCGTATCATTTTTACCAAAACTTTAAAGATTAAACTTTTGTTTATTATGATGACAATTTAATATGGCTTGTATGTGATGTATGGATGAATTGAGAGATGTGTGTAGCTCAATATTGGTGTAAAATTTAAAAGATATGTTTGTAGGAACAGGCAAAACATTTTAGTGGGTCCATAATGAATTATCAAATTGTAATTACAATATTTCTCAAACTATGGTAGTACCCAATATTACCCTATATATAAAACAATACTTACCTACCAACACTACAGACGTTAATAAACACATAGATTGTTTGTAAAGTGAATTAACCTTAACTTACCTGACCAGAATGGAACACATTGCACAGCTCCAACGTATAGTCACCTCCAATCATGGTTTGAGGTTTCAAAAGTTAAGCAGAACCGTATCACATGCAATACGGTCACCACACGCGCATTCTCTGTAAACCAGGACACAAACTAACGCCTCTCTGCTAACTTAACTGCGTTCACTTCAAAAGTTAACAGCGACGTTGCCAACTTTATTTGTTGCTGACTTCATGCGCTTAACAGTACTTGGCTGCATGCAAAATGGTTGTCAAATAAATTTGTACTTTATTCCAATCGAACAAGGTATGAAAATGCTTCGATAAAACGAGATGGTGTTGTTAAGGCGATGCTTCCATCTTTGAAAAATGTAGTATGTATATTTAACTGTAAAGGAGAATTACATACAAAAAGCTGCATATATAAAGTTTGAACAACCTGCTGTGTATTTTGGTCAATTTGGCCAGTTTTCTCTATAGTTTAGGTAGAGCCCTTTTCAACTTAAGAGTAATCCTTGCTCAGTAGTGGGTTGTGGCCAATAATATGTTTATGATTGGGTTATCATCTGCTTGTTTATCTTCTTAATTCAACAACTACTCATAGGTATGCTATTAAATCTAAAATACCTTTGAATAGTAAATAAATTCTTCAAATAAGCAGTTGAAACGAAAACCTACTATGTACCAACACAACAACAAACACTGTACCATCTACCAACTACCAACAGACTGCAATAAAGAATTTGAATTTGAATTTTTTTTTATTCGTTAATATATGTAGACCATTTACTACACCACTACATACGTATAGCATAAATGTATCGTAATATCCCAGTTTGATTTACACGACCTACACAAATGTTCTAGAAGACCCCGATGACGCAAACACTATTGCTAACAACCTACAGGATGAAACCCTACCTCAGATACAAAACACACGGGGAAGAAGACGCAACTTTCGAATGGTCAACACGAGATATCCCCATCAACATCATAATCATCATAATCATCATCATCATCAACAGCCTTTATTGGTCCACTGCTGGACATAGGCCTCTCCTAATCTACGCCACTCCGACCGGTCTTCGAATGGAGACCTCGACTTGGAAAAAAGAGCACAGGCCGCCCTTCGACAAGGTGGACGGACGACCTGAAGAAGGCAGCGGGAAACCGCTGGATTCAGAAGGCACAGGACCACCGGTATCACCAAGTGATTGGCTAATTGGTCGATCCTTTCTAAAGTTACAAACAGCGTTGACCTAAGCCGAGGTCCGTACACCAGGAGCAGACTCTTGGATCAATCGCATCGACACACTTGAAGGAGTCAATCCTTCACCTTTGTTTGAGCTCTTTGAGGCTCACCAATTCCTATTCGTTGACGCCGTAAAGGTCTGTATGACCATACAAAAAAGTCCAAGCGAAAAAAAATTCGTAATGATCTCAGTAAGCCTACCTTCGCCTTAACAACGAAAGCCTCATTTTCCATACATTTTCTACGCATCGTTGCCACACATATTCACCGTGAACCTTGCAGAGGCTATTTCTATTCTTTTTCTTCGCGCTGCAAAACCTGCTATAGTGACGAGACACCTATACGTCTATTAATGTAGTTGTGTTCATACATTCCGATCATTAGCGTTCTCCCTCTGGCACGTAATCGCCGAGGTCGTTGGAAAGAGACAGGTGATGTGCGCAGTGTCAGCGACTGGCAGTACGGGCCGGGCACGGGCACGGTCGCCGTCGTAAGTCCGACAGTCGCAAAGAAAACAACCCTACTCAGTATCGAATCGCACGTGAAAACATTTATAGGAAAAAGCATGAACTGGAATCGTATTTAAAAATCGACGGATTCGATCGGGCGGATGTTTTGAGTGTTAGATGACTGTTGCGGCGTGTTTTCAGTGATAGTGGTGTGCAAAGTGCCTAACAGTAGGTTCTATCGAGTCCCGTTGGCCGGTTTTTTATCGATGTAAGTTGACGTTGAAAGCATTCTTGTTTGTGTAGGTGCTTTGCGGGATTTCGGGTCATTTAAATAGTTGGTAACAACAAATCACTTATTTAGAATCTAGCGATTTGACCCGGCTACACACGGGTACTTATTTAAAAAAATTCTTTAGTACTTACAGCCCAGTTTAAATTACAAATAACCCTTTTTCTACTATTGGAAACTGGATGAAAATATGAACGGTAGTTTAAGATTAGCCCGAATAAACGTTTCTTAGATTTTGATTTTTAATAATAAGGTCTACCTTAGAACCTATGTTAATATGAATGAATGAATATACTCTTGTCTTCTTGCTGTTAAAGTTGATTTTTAATGTGTCTTTTTATGCCTATTGCTATTGATTTATTAACGTGAACTTATGTTGAACGTAGCTAAGAAGTGAAATGGCTATCAAAATAAACTTACCTATTATCAGTTGGTCTTTCGGTCTGATAACTGCTCACAAGCAGACAAAATCTGAAATACATCACAACGTGGTCCACAAAAATGTAAGAACGCATAAAGCCTTCGTAACCAAATAAGTTACGAGCAGGTAAAATAGAATGGCCGATCCAGCAATACTTAGCGGTTTTATAAATTTGTTCAATGCCGCAAACAAAAAATTATTGTTAGTGTCATTTTACAAGCTCCTCATCAGGTCGTGTAGTATTCTCAACAAACGTTTGAAAAACTACACCGGCACCGGTTCGAAATCGCAAAATAATTTCCTGCGAAATTCCAGGAAATGACGTACTATAAAAATCACTAGTGTGCTAAATTGGATCACTCGGTGCGACCCATAGACGTCCCACTGCTGGGCACGGGTCTCACCCACAGATACTGCGGGAGGTCTAGAGCATTCTCCACCACGCTGCTACAACAATGCGGATTGCTGGAGAGGTTAGTGGCCACCACAGTGTCGAATGTTCTCAAGCCATGTCTTCGACATGACTTATACCCTTCTACCCTTCGTGTGCGAGTCCGAACGCACTTGGCCCATCTTTCAGTTGATTAATTAATAAATGACATCCTAAATAACAGTGTGATTCATCTTGGGAAACACGTTTCTACCTGATTGTGTGCGTTGATCTTGTAGAATCCTCTCAACAAGGTCACAAGGGTCACAAAACAACCGAGCATCAGCTCACAATCATCAGGGGCCCCAAAAAGACAAGGAAAATACTAGAACCTACTTAATATGCTACTCTTAAAACAGCGCTTTGGTAGGTGACAGCTTGTACAGAACCTTAAAGGTTATATATGTATATGTACCTATTAAGTAACATAGGATATCTATATAGAGATCGAGAGTCCGGGACAGTACCTACCACCGCACGCAATACCCAGTAAGTACCATTTCTGTGTGGTACCATTTCTGTCTTCAAGTGTGGGTAATTAATTGTTTTTGAAGCAGCTAAAAAGTGTGGTTTCCAGTTACACTTTGTGAGAGGCAACGATTTAGCCCTCAAGGGTAGCAACACATCTGTGACAGGCAATGTAATATGTGTGGTGTATGCTCGATTGCTATCTATTATCCATAAAGAATGTTACGTGAATAATGTCCTTGATTATTTCAATGGGTAGCGTAAATTATTTAACAGTCTTAACTATAATCCGTCTTCGAAATCACTTCATAAAATAAATTTAAAACTACGTACATAAAAGGTAAAAGTAAAAAGACCATCTACCAATACAAAGGCTCGAGTGATGATATCGCCTGCGTCCGGTCATAATACCTGCTAGTAATTTTAAGCTCCCGAGAGCTTTGAACTGGTGGCTTTAGCACAAAAACTTAGAACAATAGGCTGAGGTAACGACCGGCCCCATGCCGTGAGTCAGGCGCTCGACTAGCGAGAAAAGGAATTGCAGGACGTCGCTTACTCGTGGTGTTTCTTTGAATAGCCTTACAACTGATATAAACAGAGTCGGTATGGTTACACATTTAAATATATTGTAAAATGCATTGGAAAACTACATTTTATGTGATCATTTTGACTGCAGAAAGCAATGATCTGATCTGAAATCCTCTTGTACTGTGTCCCTTCAGTTATAACGCCATATTCGTACATAGAGGTGACTGATGAGCACTTGATCATCTACTCTACGAACAAACAAATATATTTTTGAATCAGACAAACTACTAGATAACCACCCAAATGTCCGGGCGACTAGTAAAATATAAAGCTTGAAACAAGAGCTGTTTGAATCATATTCTTGCAGATTGGAAGAACAGAACTTAGTAGGACATCGCAGCATTAGATCTGAACGTGTTGACGCATGAATCACATCTTTTTAGATTAATCAGCTGTCGATTGGTGAGAGTTTGATTGAACCCATTCATTGAACGACGATTAATGTGATCTCATCTCAGCTAAATAGCTTTCAAATAGGCGCACAAAAGCATCAGTGTAATGCTTCTGGAATTCGCATTGTGTTCAGTTTGGTTTAGAAATTGCTTTTAATAAATACAGAAGTCAGTAATACTTCAGTCTAATACTTTACCTATTGAAGTGAAAAACGGAAAAAAGAGTGACTATTAAAACGTAGCTTGATAGACGAACTACCAATTTTAACACGTTCACAATACACAGAACGAAGCAATTTTAATAAATAATTCTTAAACCATAAACCATTGACTTTGAGCTTTGACTGGCATGCGTTTGTAGTGCGACATCACATCCTGCGTTCATTCCAAAACACGTCATTTTTATGTGTTGTTGTACCCGCCAAGTTTATTTAATTTCACGTTAATTCTACTTTAAACTACTCTAAGCCTCTGTGCCTCTAATTTTATCGGTCCCTCAGTGATGTTCAACGTTAACAATGATCAACAACTTTTATAAAACGAATGCAGTTCTTGAAGGCTCTTTCATTAAACTTCCACAGTGTACCGAATCAAGTAAGTAGTACAAAATAAAGAAGCGTGCAACACCTCACAGTTTTTTTAACTGTTGTTTTGTACAATATTAAATCTAATACATTCTACTTACTCAAGAAACGGGCCGTGACGGTTGAAAAATATACATTTGGTAATGTTACTGAGATCGTCTCGAGCGCTTCTTACCCTCGACATTTTTAATTATCTGTTCATACATAACCTCTTCATTCCAACGGTTATTAGAACATGGCAAAGTCTTGATGAATTGCCTGATATTAATAGAAGTAAGATATATTATAGCAAATGTAACTTTTCTGTTGCGTGAGCCTTTCCAAGAACCAAGTCGTCCAAGATGCTTACGATTTTTCAGTTCATTATAACAAATAATTGAACATCCTGATATTTATAAATTCCGGTTATTGAGAGCCTACAAATTATGTGTACCTACTTAGGGCAATTCCTGAGATATATTGTCGTGTTGATCTTTCTTCCATCTCGTAGCCTACATTCTGCACTACCGATTGGCAGTCAGCGAACGACGTGGCCTGCCAATTGCCAGTTCAGCTTGTACGAATTGTTATTTATTATGGGCAATAGTCTCACCAGATATTATCTGGGATATTATGTGGGGAAAACTGGTGAAAAGTAAATTTCACTCGTCTACGTACACTTCGGGGTAATGCAGCCGTGGTGTTGTGTTTTATTTATTAGATATTAGTTGTTGTGTTTTATTTATTAGTTATTAGTTGTTGTGTTTTATTAATTAGTAATTGTTATTTGTTCTGTGTCTGGATGTCAATATTATCTATTTAAGTATGTATTTAAAAATATCTATGTATGTATATCAGTCTCTGACACCCATAACACAGGCTCGCGCCTACTTTGGGGTCAGATGGCCGTGTGTGAGAATGTCCAAGATATTTATTTATTTATTTATTTATTTATTTATTTATATATTTACGTCATAATTCAGTAACCAGTAATTGATTCGTGATATTCTGATACCAGTAATAGGAATGTTAGAAATGTTAATTTCGATTGGAAATGAGATTGATAACATTGGATAGGTTACCTACCCAACCTAAGCTGCTAAGCTGCAACCCGTACATGTCCCACTGCTGGGCACGGGTCTCCTTCATAGACTTATGTGTGGCAGGTCTAGAGCATACTCCACCTCGCTGCTCCAATGCGGATTGGTGCCTATCCAACTTACTATACTTTTACTCGGTAAGAAGATGCAAATGTTTAGTAAAATTGCGCATTATAAATTCACGTTTCTCACGAAGAATGTGGAGCACTACATATTATTTTATGTAATATGTACAAATGATGATGTTCCAAATAAGTATAAATGATGTAATGCACGGGTACGCAAATGCAAAAACGTAGAAATTAAAAATATTTTCAAATCTCAGTCAGCTAAATTGGGATTTTACACTTTAAAAACCGTACTTCTCATTTTACATAGCATAATATCATGCCTGTATATCTCCAAAGGGGTACGCAGATGTGCGTATACAATACACCAACATATGTAGTCAGTCTGATGTCAATCGAAGTGGCCATGCTTGATGCGCGAGTCACATATTATGTTTAACGGTGTTACTTTCCTGTTGTGAGCTCGCAACATTCCGTCTCTGCCTTACCAGACCTTGGACCTTGAGTGGCCATGACTATGATATTACTGCCTCAAGGATATATTTTTTAACATCCGAAGGACTAAAGAAATATCACCGTTTTGATTGATTTGATCTACCGTTTCACTGAGTGTCATAGGCTATATAATACGAGGCGGGCGTCCACTAGTATGAAATAAAATGATTAAAACTTACACATTTAGGTGACTCCTTGGCGTATCGCATCGAGTAGAGAGAGTGTCCTACCATAAATTATAAAGTAAAGCTTTTATTTAACTACACTCGTATGTATGTAAGTATGTCCTGGCATCTGGCAAACAATATTTCACCCACTTCCACTGAAGCTATCGAGCTGAAATTCGGCACACATATTTGGTTCCGATGACAATGCACGAAAATAAAATAAATTGTTATAAACAGCTTTTTTTAAAAAAAACGAGTACTTCATTGAGATACTCGTGCCGAGTAACGGATGGTCTCAGTAACATGCCATCACTGCGTTCCATAAATTATCTCCCTGTTATTATTACCAGGCGGCCATCACGCAAGCCGTAATGGGGCCCTCGTGCGGGCCACTTGGTATGATACTTGGAATTTATTTTTTGTTCTTCTGAGCGTGTCCCTGATCCCTGACCTATGAAATATTCATAGCCACATCATATGTAGAATAATTTAGATAATAATATAAATAATAAATATCTTGGACATTCTCACACACGGCCATCTGACCCCAAGGTAGGCGCGAACCTGTGATATGGGTGTCAGACTGATATACATACATAGATATTTTTAAATACATACTTAAATAGATAATATTAACATCCAGACACAGAACAAACACAAGTGTTCGTCACACGAATATTTGTCCTGAGTGGGATTCGAACCCCACGACCCCTGGCGCAACAGATAGGGTCACTACCGATTGCGCCAACGGGCCTGTCGATGCCTTTTATATATATCATCTATTCCATCCATCAGTCTTTTAGGGTCCACTGCTGGACATAGGCCTCCCTTAATCGGTGCCACTTCTCCCGATCCTGTGCCTTCTGAATCCAGCGGTTACCCCGCTGACTTTTTCAGGTCATCAGTCCATCTAGCTAGAGGGCGGCCTGTGCTCCGTTTCCCGAGCCGTGGTCTCCACTCGAGGACCTTTCTAACCCATCGGTTGTCCGTCCTACGAGCGACGTGGCCTTCCCATTGCCATTTCAGCTTGCTTACTCGACGAGCTATGTCGGTAACCCTCGTTCGTCTACGGATTGAATCATATCGAATATATATACAGATATCTTATTGTAGCCACCGATGATATACATCACGATCATCATCATCATCATCAAAGGTGTGATGATGATGATCATATAATACTTAAGTTATCAATATCAATACATCACTTATATATTTCCCTGAAAGTCTAGGATACATATTACAACCTATTTATATGAAACGGATCTAAACCATGCACAAATCTACATTTACTCATAATTTTAAGTTTAAGAGAGACCACCCGGCTCGGGAATCGATCCCAGGACGTTGCTCAGCAGACGCGCTTGCGGCCAATGAACCAACGAGGCACAGATCACATTATCATAATATAAGATGATGACGATGAGAGATAATTAAGATGTCGTGAATGATATATCATATACAGAGATAAAATTGTATGTACGTCTATAAAATACAAGCTATCCGGGCTTACATACTGTAAGCATGAGATCACCATACCACTGGTACTGACTGAGCTTAAATCAATCTCTAAGCAAGTGAAACAATATGTATCGCTGAGTAATCCATACTTAATATTATAAATGCGATAGTAACTCTGTCTATCTGTCTGTCTCGCTTTCACGCCAAAACTACGAAACCGATTTAAATGAAATTTGGTACACAGATAGTCTAGGGCCTGAGATAGGACATAGGCTACTTTTTAATAGGAAAAAAGTATTGTAAAGGGTTGAAAAGGGGGATGAAAGGTTGTATGAAAATATTGTCATTTTCAGAACTAGAAGCTTAACATTTATATTTTAGGCTGTTGATTAGATATAAATAAATATGGCATTCAGTTTGTAAAAATTTTACCCATAAGGGTGTAAAATAAACATTGGAGATAACACATTTACGGATTCATTACAAATTTGTGGAGGTAAAGTTAACGCGTTAAGAAGAATCTATTAGTATGTCTAATTCCACGCAAGCGAAGCTGCGGGCGTCCACTACTATAAAATAAATAAACATGTTATAAAGCGGTACGATAGCGGAAACAGTCCGC
The DNA here is from genome assembly GCA_944567765.1 of Carterocephalus palaemon. Taxonomy (NCBI): domain Eukaryota; kingdom Metazoa; phylum Arthropoda; class Insecta; order Lepidoptera; family Hesperiidae; genus Carterocephalus; species Carterocephalus palaemon. The sequence continues at coordinate 868,422 of OX155643.1, read as the reverse complement.
ATATTCCATATCCGATCACGACCGTTCCTATGATTCATAATTTATACAGAAACACAAAAGAGAGGGGCTCGCAGCAACGGAACAAGTTTTCTGGTCGATTGGGTAATCAAAATGAGTAGAGATCGATGAATATTTTATTATGAATTTGGAAAGTAAATTACCGCTTCTCATTCATGTTGTTCAGTCAACGATTAACTTTTACTGTAGAATGTTTAATTTTATAAACACTTGTTAACCTCATCAGCGGTATTGAAATTCTTTAAGCTGTACTTATGATAAATGGCTTATATAGGAGTAGGTAGGTTGGTTAGCGAGTCCCTGTAGCTCGGGACCAGAATACGAGCTACGGTATCCCCTGCCTGTCGTAAGAGGCGACTAAAAGGGGCTTTCGGGGCTACGGGCGGCTAGAGTGGGAGCTCAAACCGCCCACCCAGTAGCCCCGAGCAGGACGACGGTATGTGTGGCCGCATACCGTCGTAACAAGGGCAGATCAGGGATGGGGCAGCACCTCCCAAGCAGAGCCCAAATGAAGGGCACCGCGCTAAGAGGACTCCGGTTGCGTTCCATTGGAGATCCCGGAGTCCTCCACATAGCGCCGAGGAAGGCCACCGGGGGGGTTTTAGTGCGGTAAAAATCCCACATAACCCTGTGCTACTCCCACGGCACCGGGTACCTTTTGAAGGTTTCCCCCTCGACAACAAAAAAAAAAAAAAAGGTTGGTTAGCGAAAGTTATCACATTAGCAAAGAAAGAAAGAAAGAATCTTTTATTTGCCACAATCGTTCATGCCTATGCATATGCATATCTAATACCATAGTATCATTATAATATGGTATTAAATCATTCCATTGTGCTAATATTTTGATTACCTACTTTGAGCTTTGACCAACAGGCGAAAAATCGATTCGTTATATCGAAATATCTTCACCCATTCGTTTATTAACATACGCCACTCAACCATAATGTGTTGTACATACGTACCAAATTTCGTTAATCCTAATATTTTACTGACTACTCGTATGTATATATGTGTATCTCTGTAAATCTTAGCTGGCCTCAAAAGATTAATTTATTTTAGTAAATAGGTATCAAATTAAAATATTTTTGATTACTTAACTTCAGTCCGATGATGAGGTAGAGATACGTACTCGTAGAAACTAAATGGACCTTTGGAACCTAACAAACCAAAGTTTACATATTTAGTACCAAAATCTTACGTGATGATGTGACTCTACTACCGAGGTCGGTTTCTGTGACCCTAATATTGTTATTTGGATATAACGGGAGTGTCCACATTCAGTTGATTCAGTACAGTTCCCACAAACCGCAAGGCCCAGCCAAATAAACAAGCGTTCTATCTTCATTTATTCAGATTCGGAACGCTCCCACACATCGAAAAACAATGCGTCGTGAAGACAGTTTAGTAATTCGCTTCATTTATTAACATTTGGAGACATTAATTAATGCGCGAGTCAAAAAGTAAAATACAAGATGTCAGAAAGATGATTAGATTTGTTTTCTTGTCATTTGTTATTCCAGATCAATTAATATCGTATTAATTAAATATGCATATTCAGTTTACGATTCATTTATTTTTTAAGCCTACCGCCGGTTCACAAAGTCGATGCTACCGAGAACACGGCAAAAGACGGTAAAAGACGGTGATCCTGTGTGCTTGTTTGCTATCTACAAAAATTATCATCATCATCATCACAACCAATTCTTTATCCCACTGTTGGGCACGGTCCTCTCAGAATGGCAGGGATTAGACGTTAGTCCACCACGCTGGCAGACTTCACATTATGCCTTCGAGAACATTATGAACCTCTCCAGCATGCAAGTTTCCTCACGATGTGTACTAAAAAATCAATTTAATAAGAGGGGTAAGTTCTTTATGAGATGTTACACAATACACACTAACTTAAAGAGTCTGTTAGAACAAAGAAATGGTACGTTTAAAGCTGCCTAATGCATACAGGCTTGTTCAAAAACACTTTCATGTGCACCTCATCGGGTAGGGCCCGTTGGCGCAATCGGTAGTGACCCTGCCTGTTGCTCCAGGGGTCGTGGGTTCGAATCCCACTCAGGACAAATATTCGTGTGACGAACACTTGTATTTGTTCTGTGTCTGGATGTCAATATTATCTATTTAAGTATCTATTTAAAAATATCTATGTGTGTATATCAGTCTCTGACACCCATATCGCAGGCTCGCGTCTACTTTGGGGTCAGAAGGCCGTGTGTGAGAATGTCCAAGATATTGATATGTAACTTACCGTCTGGATGCCAATCAGTCAGCAGAATATGACTGAGCCAACGAAAGTGCGCGTCAGCGTACAATGACGCCTGAGAACCGGATCGCAGACTTGACATTGATACATCTATAAATGCGCTGATGCTGCAGATTGTTGCGAAGTGAACGATAAATGTCTACTTACTGAAAATTGTGTCGTGCTCGAGACAGGCGAGACGCAAAGGACTTTCTAGCAATAACGTGACAGACTTTCTTCATGCCTAGTTTAGCCACACTGAGCTCTACTGACTTGCTCTAGCTTTAACAGGCAGATAGATAGACAGACAGACAAGTTCCTTAATTCCAAAAGGACAAAGACACAACACACAACATAACATCACATAACTTAATTAGATGTTTTTTTTTTTCTCCTTTGTGACTTGTTTCGATGTTTATGTAAGTGAACTACTCTTAACAAGTGTACTAAAGGTTCTATTGAGAACCCATGTAAGTACTTAATGATAGTAATTCACAGAGCAGCATGTCGCAACGTCCAGTTCCTAGGCGCGCACCGCGGCTGCGCAAGCGCGTACCCAAACGGAACCGAAGCCATTGTTTTACATTTTTATCAGCTCGATCCGCCGCTGATTTGTGTCGATTCCGCCCATAACCGGCTTGTTTTAAAGCCTCTAATACACCTGTTACAGCGTAGATAGGCAATATATGCTAAAGTACCTTTTTTACTTGGCAAATGCATTTACGCATCCTGCCTTTATCAGTCTAAAAACAGATAATAATATATCTGACGTGGGCGTAAATACTAATAAATCCTTATAAAATTAAGATTAAAGCTTAAAAAATAAATAAAGTATGTTGTAAGTGAGTAGCGTCCATAGCCCAATGGCTCGCTTCGATTCAATGTGATCGAAAGTGTTAAGCTCATCTCTATGGTGTTAAGCAACGAAGGGCGAGGTCGGTTTGTGGATGGGTGACCGCTAGTGGCAAAATTTCATGGACGCTACCGTGCTTCGGAGGGCACGTAAAGCCGTCGGTCCCGGTTGTTTTCAATGCTGAAAACAGTCGTTAAGCCTTGTCGAAGACCTTCGGGTGGCTTGAAAAAATTCGACACTGGGTTGGCCACTAACCCCTCCACCAATCCGCATTGGAGCAGCGTGGTGGAGTATGCTCTAGACCTCCCGCAGAAGTGTCTGTGGGGGAGACCCGTGCCCAGCAGTGGGACGTCTATGGGTCGCAGCGAAATATCTTCTAAAAGTTTTTTTTTATATTTGAAATGAATATACGACGCTTGTGTAAGAAACGCATCTGAGGTATTTCACGAGTTATTTGACTTCAAACATCCGTTATAACAATCGCTCCATAATCTTGAAAGAAAAACTTGTTTGATACGCATATTTTGGCTTTCAATACGATTACGTTCCTGTTTCCTGTTACCACATTTTAACAATATATATTTTCACAATGACCTCGTTACATAATTTAAACAGCTAATCAATATAAATTTTGCTTATAAAACATTAATAATCTCTGTCTAGTACGAGTACCTACATAAAACTAAACTTCATACTCTCGCTACTTGTACTATTATTCTATGCTCTCGCTACCAAATAACTTTCCTCTATTAATTCATCGCAATATAAATGTCACTTTCATGTGTGAATTGAAATGATATTCAATGAACTAGTTACTGCTTTGCCCGTTAAACTGCATAATACCACTGCAAGCTTTCCGCTGATTTCACTCATTTGGATCATAAAATGAATTACGATGCCATCTCGGTGCTATCGGTCGTAACTGTCGCTGCTCCGTAAGCCTAGAAATCTTTTATGGACGGTTAGTTAAATGAAACTAGTAAACGACCTTAGCTTTGAAGCTGTTTTATAGTTGAAGTTACTGCCTTACTCACGTTTGATTTAACGATTTAAGTCGGAAATAGGCCGACTAGTTTCGATCGATTACGATGATCATCTTCAGGAGAGAACGCGCTCGCGGCGGGCACGGCGTATATTCTGCTTAGTTTTAATCGACTCGTCTCTCACTCGAGCGGTCCGGGTTCAAACCCAAGCGGCTCGCACCAATGACTTTTCTAAGTTATGTGCGATTTAAGAAATTAAATGCTGTAACGGTGAAGGACACATGAGAATACCTGCATGCCTAAAAGTTCTTCATAATGTTCTCGAAGGCACGTGAAGTCTGCCAATCCGAACTTGGCAAGCGTGGTGGACTAAGGCCTTCTTAGTCGATGCGTTCTTGACAGAACGGTCGAGGTCATCATGTGAGTCTTTTTGGGGCTGATGTAACTCGCCTCACGATATCTCGCCATCTAACCTAATCTAAGGCCTAATCCCTTCAATTCTGGGAGTAGACCAGTACCCAACAGTGGGATAAATAAAAGGTTGTTGATGGTTTTATGTATGTGTGTACGTTCGTAAATAAATAAATAAAATAAATTCTTGGACATTCTCACACACGGCCATCTGACCCCAAAGTAGGCGCGAGCCTGTGTTATGAGTGTCAGACTGATATACATATTTAAATAGATAATATTAACATCCAGACACAGAACAAATACAAGAGTTCGTCACACGAATATTTGTCCTGAGTGGGATTCGAACCCACGACCCCTGGCTCAACAGACAGGCTCGCTACCGATTGCGCCAACGTGCCCGTCATATAGCAAATTACAGCTCAAAGTGGGTGAAGCGAACTTGACATTGATCGGAGCGTGTAACGAGTAATTTGACTCCAACGACTACCGCAAGGCGACTGCTATGCAGTCTCATCGCTGCCTCTTGTCCGTTATGACAAGAATTACAGTATTTGTCTTATCCACTGACTAATATATAAATCGTCATTGTTTCTGCTTGTTTAGGTTGATATTGTTTTCAATAAATCAGGGTTCCGTTACTATGAATCGAAATGCGAAGTTCACTCGCGCTCGTAGTGAAGAAAATACGATAAGTATCGAAAAAGGTACTTAGGTATCTTATCGTATGTCTCTCGCTTTGTAATATTAGTATGTATATACATATTAATACGTAATACAATCACGTACTTACTAAACTCAATTAAGATATTAAGGTACCTACAGTTTAGGAAGAAATTACAAAAACTTTAGTGCATAAATATTTTACGAATAGTATCAAAATAACTTCAAACTTCATATTTACAAATTGCCTCGCCATCTACTGAAGCACTGTGCTTTATGGATATCTTGTTATCAGGAATGCAAATATTACTACTGCACCACACAAATGGTTATTATTATCCATACTTCCATACTAATATTATAAATGCGAAAGTAACTCTGTCTGTCTGTCTCGCTTGAAATTTGGTACACAGATAGTCTAGCTAGAGCCTGAGAAAGGATATAGGCTACTTTTTAATTGGAAAAAAGTTTTATAAAGGGTTGAAAAGGGGGATGAAAGGTTGTCTGAAAGTAAGGTCATTTTCAGAACTAGAAGCATAAAATTTATATATTAAGCTGTTGATTAGATATAAATAAATATGGCATTCAAAGATTGTAAAAATGTTACCCTTAAAGGTGTAAAATAAACATAGGGGACAATACATTTACGGATTCGTTACTGTGGAGCTAAAGTTAACGCGTTAAGAAGAATCTATTATTATGTCTAATTCCACGCGTTAATACCTATAATAAAACATGTCGATAAGGCTTCATTTCTATCTAAACGCGACTAATCGAATAGAACGTGGATTTTGTTAGATGTGAGATAGGAAAGATCGATAAGAACATGCTTTTAATTAAATATTTAATATTTTAATTAATTACATAAGTTTTAATTGGAAACCTCTCAGGTTACTGAAAAATAAGAAACAACCAGTATTATTTTCCACCGGTATTTTTTTATGTCTGTAGGGTATCTTATACCCCTTAAATGTGTTCTTGAATAAATCAATTTAATAAGAGGGGTAAATTCTTTATGAGATGTTACACAATACACACTTACCTATAGAAATGTCTGTTTGTTTGCTTACTTAATGCATACAGGCTTGTTCAAACACGCTTTCATGTGCAGCTTACCTTACGTCGTCAGCTTTCAATTCCATTTGCAAAGAGCGTACGCAAATTTATATTGGGTTGCCATTAAACGCATGTTTTTGTGTCGGTACACCTGTGCACCTTGGTCAGTGGTCAAGTCTGATTTCTGTCCTTGAAGACTAAGACCATAGTATACCATAGACTCTTTATACTATGCTAATACCATTAGAAAAATGTAACGGTAAAGCGCACTGATGTGGACATAGCTTATGATTGACGGAGAGATTTTTTTTCACCCCGTGATTTTCATTCAGAGAATACTTCGGTTCTGCACTAAACAAGCACGGTCAGTGACGTCGGATGCTAAACGTACAAAAACTGAACTCAATGTACCGTAAAAATTGCTGGTGGTCGCGTTTTTTCTGCATTTTTTTTCACTTTTTTCACACTGACTCAGGATTAGCCCAGTTTCTGCCGCAATTACAATTTTTACGACCTTTCCGGTGAGAATTGTACCAGATTATTTCTATTTACTTTATACGTAAGTAGGTAGGAACCTACTGTATAATAAAATTAACGTTAATGCGAATGAGTCCCGTGTATAGGAAGTTATTAAGCGTTGAAATTAAGTTCTAAGGTCAATAATAATAAGGTTGATCGTAGGAAAATAAATTGAAAAATATTACTTAACAAAATTAAATAGAATTTCAGATAACAGGATTTCACTGTTAATGTTAAAGAATGACTCACGCTTATACGAAATGAATGAGTGTTGCGGTATCAATTAAATTTGTTTGTTTTAATATTACACGATATTAAGTAAAATAAATATTGAATATCTGAGTCATTGTTTTGTTTGTAGTATCACTGTAGCGAACTAAGGTCGTATAGTAAAATGATGCAACCAAAGTAAGTAAAGTAAGTTCAATAAAATTAATAACATTGTGTTTGTAAAGTTACTTGTATTTTAGTAGAGTTGTGTCCTTCGACTTTATAGTAATCTGTTTTATGTTATTGACTTCTTTGACTGTAATATTTTGGCTCAAACTTAGGAAATAGGAAACAGTTCGAGTAGGTATGTAAGGTACCTATGGATATGTTAGATCGGGAGCCACATTTTTCCAATTTTTAAGTCGGTGTTCCTCGGAAGTCGAACCCGCGTACGAGTAAACATGGGCATGGAGGTGGTACCTACACACTAATAAATCTAAACGAAAAATTTGTGGTTATTTTAAAAAAAACTGTCGAACGCCGAAAATTCAACAAAGATTATGATCATGGTCAAAGAAATCGATGAGACCTGTTATAAATATTCCTAAGAGACCTGTTAGAAAATATTGTATCATGTCAATTTTTGTGCACTTTAACTACTACACTAAACATTTAGATAATTATTACAAAAATTACTAATTAATAAATTACTTAGTTTTTCACAGATCATACCATACTTACAATAAATATGAAAATCCGTACAGATCCTTATCTTTTTTTTTTAAAAAGGGGTTTTGTAAATCCTTATCTTAGAGGCAAAGCAAACAATCAAAATTCCGATCACGTTAATCATTCCCCGGGTGTGAGCCTAGCAGGATACGTCTCGGCGAGGAGTGGGTTAGCCTGGTAGCCTGGTTAGCCAGTTGGTATTCGTCTCGCGGCCTCGTTCGTGTGGATTCAGTTGGGCACATTTTTCTCAATTTACAAGAGCACACAAACCAAAGAGAAACGTGTTCACGTCAAGTTTTAAATGTGTCTCACGTAGGAGCGTGGATGAGAAACCACTTCGAAGACTTCGTACTTCGCCAACTTCGCGGTAACAACTTATCGCGAAGTTGGCGAAGTAGCTAGCTGCAAGAAAATAGATGCTATTAGTAGATGCAAAAAGTAGGCGTCGAAGTTTGTTAAAATTATTATCATATGAAACCTATTTTGTTTCATATAGAGTTCGCCCGGGTCAGTACCACCGAAGTAGCTAGCTGCAAGAAAATAGATGCTATTAGTAGATGCAAAAAGTAGCGTCGAAGTTTGTTAAAATTATTATCATATGAAACCTATTTTGTTTCATATAGTGTTCGCCCGGGTCAGTACCACTGCCCGCCACGGTTTCAGTGGACGGTATATATAAAGGACTGGTTCAATCCGGTTCGAAGTGAACATAAAATAATTATGGCGGATAGTTTTACTAGATTGGAAAACAAAATATTGGTTATGCGATGCGGTCTATCCACCGTGCGAATGCGGGAATTTATATATGTGATGGCTATGAGCGGGTTACTGAATTACGCCTGTTTTCACACCCAAGATCGAAATGCTAGCAAAAAGATACTGCATTTACCTTTCGGGGGAAGACCTGGAACCTGGATAGACAGCGTGTCCTTTCCAGCTCGCTAGTACCATTTACTGCCGTGTAATAATTGCCTTTTAAACCTTAATTGCCTTTAAAACCTATTAGGCCTAAGTCCACCATGCTGGCCAAGTGTGGATTGGCAGACTTCACATGCCTTCGAGAACATTATGATGAATTCTCAGGTATGCAAGTTTCCTCACGATGTGTCCTTCACGGTTGCAGCAAGTGACAATTAATTTCTTAAAACGCACATAACTTAGAAGTCATTAGTGCGTGCCGCTTGGGTTTGAACCCGGACCGCTCGAGTGAGAGGCGAGTTCGATAGACTGGGCTGTCACCGCTTTAGACCGCTAGATTAGGTTAAGCACAAGATAATACGTTTAATAAACAGAGCTCTATATAATTTTATTAGCAGCGATGTTTCCGGGCGCTTTCTTCATATCAAGGTTGTTTTGCTCTCACCATGGTGATGAGGCGCCGCGGCCCCCTTTCGACTTTCGAGACACATGCCGTGTTGCGACGTTGCTGTGACCGATATTCACCTTTATACTGTGTCTAATGTTATGTAAAATAATAATTTGTAGTTCTATTAATAAACTTTAGCTATTACGCTATTACACAATGTGTGTAGGTAATAAAGTTGACACAACAATATAAAAAAAAAAGAATTAAGTACAAAACTACAAATAAATATCTATATCTATACTAATATTATAAAGAGGAAACGTTTGTTGTAATGTTTTCATACAAAAACTACTGGACCGATTTCTAAAAATATTTCACCATTAGAAAGCTGCATCTTCACCGAGTGACATTATTATTTGTAGGAAGGGGGTGGGCCATAATGCCGATAAGCCACTGCGACCTAAATAGATCTATTGTACCGAGTGACATAGGCTATGTAATATAACTAGGTCTAAACGAAACTATTGTTATGTATAATTCCACGCGACCGAAGCTGCGGGCGTCCAATAGTCATTAATAACTTGACGTTGGTGAGAGTTATGCGTATGAGTGGGATTCGAACCCACGACCCCTGGCGTAACAGGCAAATTTCATCCTTTATGAAGTCTACCCATTTCCTACCCTTTAATTCCATAGAAAAACCATACATTATATGACAGTGACCGATAATACTTGCTTTGTACCTATCACGAGTATGAAGTCTTCTTCACGCTGTGCTGTCGACTGCATAGCCACTATTTAGTGTCACGAGATGTTATTAGCGTGTCGGTTGCCGTGACCAGCAATACGCCTAAGGTTATGTCATGTATCCTTAACCTAATCTTGAGTGGTTAGAAGGAAGAATTGGTACAATATGCAGTATTTATTATCACACAGTAGCGTCCATAGCCCAATGGCTCGCGTCGATTCAATGTGATCGAAAGAGTTAAGCAACGACGGGCGTGGTCGGTTTGTGGATGGGTGACCGCTAGTGGCAAAATTTCATGGACGCTACCGTGCTTCGGAGGGTACGTAAAGCCGTCCCGGTCCCGGTTGTTTTCAATGGTGGAAAGAGTCGTTAAGCCTTGTCGAAGACCTTCGGGTGGCTTGAGAACGTCCCATACCCATAGACGTCCCACTGTTGGGCACGGGTCTCCCCCACAGACACTGCTGCTGGAGGTCTAGAGCATACTCCACCACGCTGCTCCAGTGAAGGGTAAATTTTTACTTACATTTATATCTACCACCGGTTCGAGAGGATTTTCGTGTTGCTATTTAGATCAACATCATTTCAATAGTCTTACAATCTTAAATTTATGAATGAATGAATGAATGAATATTTTATTTAGACAAATTAACAATTTAGTAATTCCGGTATGATTATAAAATACTGTAACATCAAAGCTATATCAAACTTTAAACAAAAACATTTATTTATGAACGTATTTTCGTATTATTTTCTTAGCAAAAAATGTAACGTTAGTTATGCTTGATGTCGATGGTAGAACAAATGGCCACTCAATTAGCCAAGTGGTTGGTCAGCAGTCGGCTAACTTTGTTACAGTTATGGCAATTGCGGCTAGAGCGGGCCTATTCTACTTTGTAGCCGCTATACATTATTACGGGCTCGCAGTCATAATTGTTGCGAGGTTATGCTTGCCTGGTATTTTTAACGCTATGTGGATAATATATTGTAGTGTTATTGAAAATATTCGATTGAGACACATATTTTTTATTGTTTGTAAGTATTTGCAGATATTTATTAAGGTATTAATTTTAGTTGTAAAGGATTATTGTAGTTCTACCAATCTGCATTGGAGCAGCGTGATGGAGTATGCCCTAGACCTCCCGCATTTAACTGTGGGGGAAACCCATGCCCAGTAATGGGACATGAATGGGTTGCAGCTACAAAGGAATGTTAGTTTTAATTTTATCTAACAAATAATAGATAATAATACGTCTATATTTCCCTAAAGAGGTAATTCTTAGTTCATTTATTCGCTGTAAATGTGGTACAATTAGGTTATGTGGTATTATATAGGTGAATGAGTGAATGTTTCCTCACATTTATCTAGTACGTAGGTAGTATGCAAATATTGGCAATATACAAATTTATGTTTGAATTATAATTATACTTATAATATAAGTACCGATCATATTAATTTAATTTAGCATTAACTAATCCATAAAATTATAAAAATACGCATTATAAAAGGAAACGATGTAGATAGAGGTGTGCTTTAAATCCACTTAACACCAGTTATGTTCAGGTCCTATGTTGGTTGTGACACAAATCCAGACTCTGAGCTGATTGAGGATATCCTATGGGAGAATAGAAATCCCAATAATAATGCCCAGCCAATCCAGTCCAAGACTTTCAGCTCAACAGTACCACTAGACCAACGCGACAGTCCTTCGAATTGTAATTATTCTGTATTAATTTCAAAAGATTCAAAATGAAGCCCAAGCTTCGTATCTAATGCAGGCATGTGCCGACAGGTAGTTACCGTAAGATAACGGGCCCTGTTAACCTTTTCATATTTCGGCGGGCGCGGAGAATATAATACATTTGACGTATCTGCTCCGATTTTAGTGTTAAAAGCTCACGTAGATTATTATGATGCCAAGTTTTAGTGCAAAGACCTAGTCCCACGGTCTGGTTTAATTGTTCCGTTTATTTTAGTATTTTAATGGGTACTTTAAAATGTAACAATGTGATAATTAAGTTGAATTATAAAGACAGGCCTAATCCCTCCCATTCTGAGAGGAGACCCGTGCCCAGCAGTGGGACGTCTATGGGTCGCAGCGAAATAAAGACAGACAGACAGACAGACAGACAAGTTCCTTTATTGTACACCAAAGGGATAAAGATACAACATACAACAAGTACATACAAAAATAATTTAAAAAAAAGGCTCAACGCATGTCATACTCGTACTTATAGATGACGAACTTTGAAATTCACTCTTTCTGATATATAGTTGTGGGTCTAGAGCATAAACCACGCTGCTCCAACGCAGATTGGTGGATAATAGGCTGCGGAATAATTAGTTTCTTATAAAATAATAATGAGGTACGAGAGTTATAATTGTTCAATTACCACTCGTTCTCGAGACATTAATTACGGTTTACGCAAGTCTCCCACGAGGTGTAGTGAAGTGAACAGTGTCATTTTTTGTCTCCTAACAAATTGGCCTGTCCATTCAGTTTTGCGCTCCGTCAATCCACAAATGGATGTGATGGCAAAACGCAATTCATTTTGGTATTTCATTGCTGTTAATTTGGTATTCACGCTCCTTTCTTTTTCAAGTTAGTCGACTTTTTCCCGCGCAGGTTTTTTATTTATTCTAAGTACACTATAGTATAGTAGTATACTGGTTTGGAATATTCTTTAATTCCTCGACATGTCTTTACCACAGATTCTTCACTATTCATTAGATAGGAATCTATTCGTGCTATTAAGAATTGTTTGTCTAATTGATTTCACCAGAAAAAAAAGGTGTTATAAAATTTTGATTGGTCTATAACTTAGCACTTAGCGTACATCTATAACATAGCATACATCATAGTATGCTATGTTATAGATGTACTACACATTATTGGTCTATAATATAGACCAATAATGTCTATAATATAGACCAATAATGTGTAGTACACGCATATAATCTTGCCATAATATTTTATAATGTGCGGCGAAACCAACTAAGTACCTCAAACAGCCAGACAGTGTCGTTAGGTAGGATGCCTCTCATTACGATTTATGTATTACCTCAAAGTAATTGATTCAACGTGTTTGTTTATAAGCCATATTAGATGCCAAAAATTCATATGAACCTGGCAACTATATGTACCGTACGTATAGCCATATATTTTTACGTTCAAAAGTAAAAAAACTCTCTTTTGGGGCCAAATGTAACTAAAATGAATTGCGGGCGTTACCTACCGTAAATTATTTTTACTACACAAGGTTAATCCATCATAGAGAAGTGTAGTAACCTAATAGAAAGCGAGCATAGCCTTCTAGGTCTTGTAATTAATGTATTTATCCTAGAAAAAACGGTGCAAGAGAAAATCTGGTAGCTTTAAAACGTAAATTATTGCAAGCACTTTTTTGTAACCATAGATAGTGTCTTAAAGTAGCAATTAAAATTTAAAGTTAAATATTTAAGCCGTGTAAACAATTGACCTTACGAAATTTCGTAACAGAAAAATGTAATCATTTATTTGCCATTTTGCATGATTACAAAAGTTAGGTAGGAAACCTGTAAATTAACTAGTGGAAATGTACAGTCAATCTAACTAGATTTTAGTTAAACCTATTTACTTATCAGTAAGCATTGTGACATAAACTAACTGGGATGGCACAAGCACACAAAAGTCTTTTTTTTTTATGGATACAGGATAGCAAAAGAGCTTGCAGCACCACCCATCCGCTGCCGCCCATGACAACTGTGACTGACTTTGAACTTAGTCCTCGGACAGTAAGAGTCCACTTGTGACATAACCATAGGTTAAATATTAGTATTTTTTTGACATGCGATAGAAAACAGCACCACGCACGGCTTAGTGCCATCCCACTTTGAATTTTGTAAATTGTAATTTTTAACTCTTCCGACTCAAAAGGTTGCCGTAAAATGTAGGGTAAAATGTATTACAATAAAGTCAAGCCTATCTTATTGCAAAACGTCGAATAGCAATACCATGATGACACAGTCACCTTGACCGAGAGTAACCTCATGAGAATCCATTCAGGCAGGCGGCGATAGCCATCTTCCCACATCTCATTGTGATACCCAGACCAAGTCCCCGTGTGTAATAGCCAAATTTAAACCAGCTGTAGTCATCTCAAAAGTGGAGGATCGAATCCTGGTGTTGCAAGTTGATACCGTGCTTCGGAGGGCACGTAAAGCCGTCGGTCCCGGTTGTTTTCAATGGTGGAAACAGTCGTTAAGCCTTGTCGAAGACCTTCGGTGGGAGAACATTCGACACTGGGTAGGGCACTAACCCCTCCGCAAATCCGCATTGGAGCAGCGTGGTGGAGTATGCTCTAGATCTCCCGCAGTCCGTGAGGGAGACCCGAGCCCAGCAGTGGGATGTCTATGAGTTGCAGCAGCACCCAGCATTACTTACGTTGGCCTAGTGGTCGCAAGCGCAACTGCAAAGCTAGATATGTCCTGGGTTCGATACCCGGCTCGCGAAGCAACTACTAGGTTTTCTGCTCGGAGTCTGGAGGTGTATGAATATTAGGCTCACCACCTATTTATTATATGGGACCTAAACATAACCGATGAATGGGTAGGTACTACACACCTCTGCTGGTGATGTTGTTTCACGTTGTAATAGGTACTGCGTACGTATATATTAGAGTTATTTTGATCTCAATAAATGATATTTCATTTTATTTAAATGTTAATCGTAAATACCTAACTGTATATGATAAATTAGCGATATAACTCCAGTTCACCTTGGGATTTAGTGAGAATAAGTCAGAGTAGGATACTCTCATCAGAATTGTATAATTTAGCTAATAATATGAATTCACATCATAAGTAGGACTCACTGAAATATATGATACGGAAACGGATACATTACAAAAATCATAAATGGAAGTGTTGCAGTAGTTACAAGGTAATATCATGTTACTATCTAATATTATATTTATCATTATTTACATATCCCTATTTCCCACCTTAGTTAGTTAAAGAAAGGGATAAAATTCTTAGGGAATAGGGGATGAGACAACCGGTAAGCATTCCGGAACGTTTCTTGATTCCGTAAATACGTATACTAACAATTAACAAACATCACAACTGTAATAGAAATTGGGAAATTGAAATGAAGGCTCGTTAATTTTAATTTTTAATAGTACTCTCTGACTGGCTCTACACATACGAGTATATGATACCAGATTAAAGATAAAAAAAAAAAATTTGGATTTTAAGAGTGAAATTACAAATTGTTAAGACCTTTTTTTTTTTTTTTTTTTTTTTTTTTTTTTTTTATCGCTGGAAAATCCTCATGGATACCCGACATGCGCGGGGGGGCGCTGTCGGGTTATGCCGGACTCTTACCGGCTAAAAACCAGCGGTGTTCCTCCTCGCCGTCTTCCGGCGGAGCTGCGGGAACGCTTTCGCACACTTCCGCTGCTCCACCGACGGTTGCCCGGGACTCGGGGCCCATCTTGTGGGGCGCTCATCTTGTGGCGCCACTCACCATTCAACCTGGCGTGCCGGAACACGGGACACGCCAGCCGTCTCGGGGGTCTCCTCCAACTGGGCGATGGTACCCCCCGGTTCCACCGCCCGGAGACCCACCTTATGGGGGAAGGCGGCGCTCATGCGCCAGGCGCCTCCGGCCCACTCTTTTACGGCGGATTGGGTTGGACAGAGGGTCGTCTTCCCTCACCCGCTCCGCCGCCTCCTTCTGCGCCATTACTGCCTCGCAGAATCGGAGCACCGCCTTCCACGCTCTGTCGCTGCCGACCATGGCTTTCACGACGCCCGGCAGCGACAGGTCGCCCCCAATCACCGCCGCGAGCGTCGCCCGCGGCTCCGCCCATTCAGGGCATTCCGCCAGCGTGTGCTCCGCTGTGTCCTCTGGACACCCACAGGCGTGGCACACGCCGGTCGGCTCCCGACCCGCCACGCTGCACAGGTACCTGCCGAAGCAACCGTGCCCCGTCAGGACCTGCACAGTGCGGAAGGCGAGGGCCCCGTGTCGGCGATCGACCCACCTTTCTAGGACGGGCCGAATCGCCTCCACCGTCCTTCTGCCGGCGGTCGGCTCCGCCAGCCTGTCCTTCCATTTCCGGAGGAGGACCTGGCGGTCGAGTTGCCTCTGCCGCCCGGCCTCCTCCGGCTGTGGCTCCACCTCATTGGCTCGTGCTGCTGCGCTGCGGCGCCAGTACACCGCCGAGAGCACCTCCGCGTCCAGGTCCCACGGTGGGGTCCCGGCCAGGACGCACGCCGCCTCGTACGAGACGGTGCGGTATCCTCTCACCACCCTGATCGCCATGACCCGTTGCGCTTGGCGCAGGAGAGTCCTATTTTGGGCGCTCAGGGTGTCCGCCCAGATCGGGGCCCCGTAGAGGGCCATCGACCGCACCACCCCGGCGTACAACCGCCGGCATGCGACTGTCGGCCCGCCTAGGTTCGGCAGCAGCCAGCTCAGAGCTCCGGCCGCTCGCAACAACCTGGGGGCCAACCGCCGGAAGTGCTCCCGGAAGTTCCAGCGGCTGTCGAGGACGACGCCCAGGTACCGCATCGTCGACTCGACAGCGATGGGGACGCCGCCGACCACCAGCTGGGATCCTGCGGGAGGGGCGCGTCGGGCTCCGCGGAAACACAGAGCCTCTGACTTTTCCAGCGCCACCTCCAGCCCCAGCCGGCGGATTCGGGCCACCACTTGGGCCACTCCGGCCGTCGCCAACAGGGCCGCCTCGCGGTACGTGGCGCCGCAGGACGTGACGAGGGTGTCGTCGGCGTAACACGTTACGTCGACCCCCCGCAGATTGGCGCCCCGCAGCACCCAGTCGTAGCCGATGTTCCACAGGAGTGGCCCGAGAACCGATCCCTGTGGAACACCGCACGTCATGACCCGGCGGCCCCACCCGTCGCGCGTCGGGTACACCACTTCCCTCTCGGAGAAGTAGTCGAAGAGGAGACGACGCAGGTAGTCGGGCACGCGATGATAGCCCAGCGCCGCCCCTATACAGCCCCAGGGGAGGGTGTTAAAGGCGTTGGCGATGTCTAGAGACACCGCCAAGACGTACTCTCCCCGGGACACCGCCTCCTCCGAGAGGTCCCTCACACGCGCGATGGCGTCGACCGTCGACCGGCCTCGGCGGAAACCAAACTGCCGGTCGCTCAGCCCCGGCCCGACCCGTTCGAGGTGCTCGACGAGGCGCGCGGAAATAATCCGCTCGAAGAGCTTGCTCACCTCGTCGAGCAACACTATGGGCCGGTATGACGAAGGCGAGTCCGCCGGGCGGCCCTCCTTGCGCAGCAACACGAGCCTGCCGACCTTCCACTTCCTCGGAAAGCGGCCACGCCGCATACAGGAGTCGAAGAGCTCGACCACCCTGGGCCCGAGGGCCTCCAGGGCGAGCACCCACACCCTGCCGGGTACCCCGTCGGGGCCCGGTGCTGTGCTTTTGGCGCGGAGCCGCTGGACCGCGGCCTCCAGCTCCTCCTGGGACACCTCGGGTATCGAGGCGTCCGAGCCCTCCGACGCTGCAGCCGCCATAGACGGAGGCGCCGAGTCGGCCCTCTCTGGGAAGAGAGTGGCGACGACGTTGGCAACCAACTCTGGTTGGAGACTCCGGGTCAGCGGAGGGGCCCAGGGGCGCAGCCGACCACGCACCGTCTTGTACGGGCGCCCCCAGGGATCTCTATTCAGAGTCTCCAACCACTCTCCCCACGACTCGGACTTTGCCTCCCGTATGGCGATCTGCAATGAGATGCATCTCTCCCTGTATGCGGCGTAGAGGCGGCTTTCCTCGGCGTCCACCCGTCTTCGCCGCCTTCTGTAGTGGGTGTACTGGCGTCTGGCTGCAACGCACGCTTCGCGAAGCCGGCGCAGGTTCACCGACCACCAGTACACCCATCTGCGGGGCGGGAGCGGTCTGGCGCGCGACATACCGGCGTCGCACACCTGCACCATCGACTCGCTCAACCGCTCCGCTCGCCCGTCCACGTCGGCCGCCGGGCCCTCTGGCGCCGGCTGCCAAGCCTGGACGATGGACGCCTCGACGATGACGTCACCGTCCATGGTCTTGAGGGCCCAGCGCGGTCCTTCCTCGCGCGGGGGTCGGCTCTGTGGGGCTCCATGGTTAGCGGAGACCTCGAACCGGATATACCGATGGTCCGAGAGCGTCTCCGCCTCCTCGAGCACCCTCCAGTTTCGGACACGGCGCGCAAGACACGGGGTTGCGAACGTGAGGTCCACGATGGATCCCCCGTTGTGCCGCACGCACGTGTTTACCGACCCCCGGTTTAGAAGAACTAAGCCCGACGTGGCAGCCCACTCCTCTAATACCCTGCCCCGCGCATTGGTGACCGGAGAACCCCAAGCCGTAGACTTGGCGTTGAAGTCCCCGGCGACCAGCACCGGGATTGGGTGACTCTGGCCGACCAGAGCACCGACCTCAAGCAGGAATTGCTCGAACGCGGCCAGGCTCCGGTTCGGCGAGAAGTACACGCCGACGATCGTCACGCCCATAAGAGTGGCCGCGACGCATCCGTGGCCCTTCGCTGTTTTGTCGAAGGGCGGGGAGCCGGCAGCCGTCTGCGCGACGATCGTCACCGTACCCTCCCGGTCACCAACCCAGTTGTCCCTGGCGGGGACAAGGTAAGGTTCCGACACCACCGCCGCCTGGATCGACCACTCGGCCAGGCTCTGGTACAAGAGGTCCTGAGCCCTGGCCGAGTGGTTGAGGTTCGCCTGCAGGAGAGACATGGCCATCCTTAATCGACGGTCATGTCTGCGACCCTCGCGGCGCGTTCCACGTCAGCGGCGGACGGGCGGGCCGGCCGGGGGTGGGCTGTTGAGCTTTTCCCGGCGGGCTTTTCCTTCTTTTTCCTCTTTTTCTTTTGGTTTCCGGACTTCCGGGCGGTGGCAGAAGCGGCGGCACATGCTCCGCTTCCCGCTCTGTGGTCCGCCGGCTTCTTTTTCGCCTCGCACAGCGGGCAGTGTGGGGCAGCGGCACAGCCAGCCGCCTTGTGGCCCGGTTGACCGCAGCGATAGCAGGCATCGCTGCGGTCCACCTCGCAGGTGCATTTGCTCCGCACGTGCCCCGAGTCGAGGCACCGGTAGCACCGCAGGGGTCTGGCCTCGAGAAGCCTGACCCGGGCCGACACCCACCCCACAAGTAGCCGCCCGCTGGAGGCGACCTTCTTTGCTGCCGTGACAGGGCAGCGCACCCACGCCGTGCCGGGGCTGTCGGGGGAGAAGCGGCGAATCTCGCCGCACTTGACCTGCTCGGGGGGGCATTCCCCGGAGCGGGCCACCGCGGCCGCTACCTCCTCCCGGGACACCGCGTCGTCCAGCTCGCTGATGCGCAGGTCTGCGCATTTAACGGGCCTGGAGACGCGGACCAGGTCCGCGGGAAGGACCTCCCGCAGTTTGCCCGCCAGCAGGTCCGCCTTCTCACCGCTGTCCTCCCCGGAAATTTCCAACACACGGGCCCCCGTCACGGCGGTTCTGAAGCGCAGACCCTTCAGGCCTAGGCCTTCCAGGTCGATCCGCCGCTTCGCCCCGTCGAGCACATCCTTGTAGGAGAGCTCCTTGCCCTCCATCGTGGCGCCCGGCTGGATGGTGAGGGTCACCGCTGCCGAGCGCGGGGAGCGAAGCTTCGCCGCAGGGTTCCTCTTTTTTTGCGGGGTTGCCGGCTTGTCGGACGGTGCGCTGCCCTTCTTCTTTCCCTGCTTGCCCCGCTTGGCTGCCGCGCTCCACTGCTCGGGCACGGCCGTCGTCGGGGGCTTCGGAGCGCCAGGTGTCGGTGCTGCCACCTCTGAATGCGTCTTTGGAGGCGCTTTCTTTTTCTTACCGCCACGCCCGGCCTCACTGGCCGCGGGAGCGGGAGACGCAGCCGCAGCCCTCGCCCTGTCGGCGGCCAGAGGCGGCCGGAGGCGTGGCTCGGGAGGGAGCCGCATCTCGAGCGCCTCGAACCTTGCGCTGATCATGGTCCCCACTTCCACCATGATCGAGCGCTTCAGCGAGGCGACATCGTCGAGGATGGCTCCACTCGACTCCGCAGGCCTGACGAGGCTCGCCCGCAAGTCCGCGATCTCCTTGCGGAGTTCCGCGACCTCGCCTTGCAGGCGGGCATTGGCCCTTTCGAGCCGAGCCGTCTCCTCCGTAGCGGACCGCTCTGCCAGCTCCGCTACCACCTCCCTCAGTATCGCAGAGGCCTCCTTGAGGTCCCTCTGCAGCGTGCCCTTCAGGTTGCGCGATTTTGTCGCGACAGCCTGAATGAGGAGCACGCTGTCCTCCGCCTTTTTTCGCAGCTCGGATGTCGAGGGTCCGTCTTCGCCGCGTGATAGCGACGACGAGTCGGACAGACACCTCGACCGAGGGCGATCTTGGGCCATCTCGGCCACCTCTTTCTCCGTCCGGAGCTTCTCCTCCTCTCTCTGGGCTTTTAGGTACGCCTGCTTACGGCCGACGTACTGGCCCGTTTTGGGCGGTCGCCCTCTCCCTCGCTTCGGAGCCGTCGGCGTGGGAGCAGACTGCTCGACCACTGCCGGCTCCTCCTCACCTCCGATGTGGGGCCGTTTGCGCGCATTGCGCCAGAAGCCCCCCGACGTGTCGTCTCCGGACGACACCGACACCAGGGTCACCACCGAGGAGTCAGTCTCCTCCGCAGTCTCCTGGGTCACTGTGCCGTCTTTATCGGTGTCCTTTGTGCATGCCGTTTGGTCGTGTTTACGAAGGCCAGCGGATTGCCGGCCTACGAGGCAGTTCTTGCCCCCCCCAGAATACGCGGGGCTGCTCGCGTCCGTAGACGCAAGGAGGGATTCTCCGGCTGAGCCGGTACCCTCCTGGGGTAAATTACTCGTACCTTTAGAACTTGCCATGGTTTTTTTTTGTACTCTTTTTTAACGGGGTGAGTTCCCCGGCCTCTAGGGATTGGGTACCCCCCAACCATTCATCCCCTCGCCGAGAGCCAAACTTGGAATTAGGGTAATTTTTTAGAGAGGTTTTCTTCCTCGCGGCCCCCACCGGAGTGGCGGCCCTCACCCCTGACGCCCACGGGTCAGGGAGCGAGTTGGCCGACGGTGGCCTAAGCCATGCTGCCAGTCTCGTGACCGACAGCCCGTCGCCCCCGCGTTTGGGTGAGCAACCCTCATGGGTTTTTCCCACCCTGGTCCCATCCACAGTGCCCTCTGCTAAACCAGAGGGACACGTGGAGAGACCCCACCCCATGGTCTCATCCGCACTACCCTCTGCTTGAGCAGAGGGACACGTGGAGAGACCCCAGCTCTGAGCCGCTCTTGGTCTGGTCCCTCCCTCCAAGCCTGCCCGTTATGGGAAACCCTGTACGGTATAGCCTTGGAGATCATCGGGACACGCAAGCCCCCCCACCACGACAAGGTGGCGGCCCCCGGGGGGGAAATTGTTAAGACCTAATATTAGGTATTGTGCAAATAAAGAATTATTCATAGTTGAAATTACCGACTTACTGACGTGGTCACGTGTGATTTGAGTCGGAAATAGGCCGACTAGTTTCGGTCAATTACGATGACCATTAAAGGAAACAACGCGCTCGCGGCGGGCAGTGTACACTGAGTAAGCCGGTAATTTCAACTATGAATATAGACATTCACAAATCATTCAGTAATAAAGATTTATTCTATATACTTCTTGTTTTCCATCCGCCAATCACAACGCGTTATTATTATTCAGTGATTGGTATCGATGATTCGAAAAGAAAGAACGTTTTGAAATAGTTTAGACTGAAACGTTTTAGTTGTAAAATGTGTCATAATAATCAGCTATACCGAATTTTAAGAGGCGTATTTCAAATGTAAAAATTTATTCAGCGGCATCTCATAGTGTTAATATTAAAACCCCGGTCGGAAGATTAGTTCATAATAATTATCTCGTTTAATGGAATGCGACGGTTATGCGTGTTATGCTTGCAGCAGACAGACATACGGGTTGCTAAACATTCTGCAATATAGATTATTATCGAGCCTAGCAGTCTTAAACCACACTTTATTTACCTAATTGGCGTCCATTGCTAAATGGTATCAATCACATTCGCTAATTTAAAATGAAAATTGTAATTTCAAACTGAAACTTGTTTAAATATCGGCCCGTACCGTACCGCCTTCTAAAATAGGCTTAATTTTTATTGTTTAGCTAGTGGACGCCCGCAGCTTCGCTCGCGTAGAATTAGACCCATTAACGACGTCTGCCCGCGTTCGGGTTGCCCACTTGACTTCAAAAACGGCAGTTTCATACTAACTTTGCACCCCCGTTTTACCCCCTTAGGGGGTGAATTTTCAAAAATCCTTTCTCAGTGCTCCCCTACGTTATAAAAGGAACCCCTGTGCAAAATTTTAAGTTTCTAACCCTTATAGTTTAGGCCATGCGTTGATATGTCAGTCTGTCAGCTTCTCCTTTTATATATATAAATTTTAATTAGGTGTGTGTCTACAAAACCGTGTTCTTTAGTCTTTTAAATGATGTTGTTATAATTTCATCAAATTTCAGCATTTCATATCTAGATAAACAGGACGTGAGGTGTTACATTTAAATTAGCAATAAACCCGCCCGACCAGTGCCTCGTTCACGTACTCGTAGTAATCTTGACCTACATTATTTATTTATTCGTTTACTGTAATTACATTTATGAATTATTAAATTTAACGGACATTTCACGACTATAAATACTATGTTTGTATGGTTGGTCGTTATTTTGATGGAAAATGGCGTGTCTATTGTGTAACCTTGACTGAAACAACATCATCATGATATTTAAACCGTGGTCAAGTCCATTCTTTCGCCATGAACTCCACATCCTAAATTATCAGGCCCGTTGGCGCAATCGATGGGTCACTATCACTGTCTGTTGCGCCAAGGGTCGTGGGTTCGAATCCCACTCAGAACAAATATTTGTGTGACGAACAAACACCCGCAACAAGGACTAGAGAGGGTGGTGCGTTGCGCTTATTTATTGCTTTAAGTTTGGCGAGGTTACGAATATACTCGTATATCTTAGCGAAGAATTGATTAAAGGTAAAACTAAATATTTATCATATTGCGATAATATGACATTTAAAACTGACGTAAATCAAAAGTTTGTGGATATACCTATATGTTCTACTAACAAAATTACAGAGTATCCAGAACTTGGCTCAGTTTTCTAAAGTATCTCGATTACGTGTGCAAGCGCATTGATTTGCTACGCACGATGAGTTATTTTTAATTGGCGTTGTGAGGAAGGAAATTTATTAGATGATGAGATAAGTAAGTTTTACTTGCAATGTTACGGCACTGAACGTTACCTAGCGTTCCATCACACTAGTAGGTAAGCGTTATCAATCATGCTAAACCCATTAACTTATTGTACGATGCATTTGTAACGATTATTCGGTACGAATGGATCGCTTGTTATTGAATTTTATTTCTTTGTTGCTACAAATATAAATACGTGCTGAGGTCGGCATATAGATATAATTGTTCCATGAAATATGTTTAAATGCGCGTGATATAATTAAATATATAATAATAATAATGTCGAGTGTCTTGATACATCTGTACAAAGCAATTTACGTTTTTAAAAGAGTACCGAGAGTTTTTTTCCTCCAGCTTTCTCCATCCTATAAAACAATTAAAGTTAGATCTCTTTTAGTAGTAGCACGGACTACACACTATACTTTTGGTCCTTACTCTATGGCAGTAGTTACCTAGACTTTCGTTAATCACAACCTCATAGCGAAACAAACGGTTATAAATAAGGTAAAACATTCACAAGTAGCAACTGGTAAGAATCAGTGTGTGATAAATAAATCAGTTTATTTATTTGAAGTTCGTTTGTTAACACCCTTTTTTTATTGTGTCGCCTTTACGTAGATGAGTTTAAACAAAGAAATGATTACTACTTTAAACAGTCCAGAAATTTCAGCCAGCGCTCATTCCTCTACATGATATAGCCTGCTTATTGCCTAATCTGTTTCAAAACAAAAACCTAATCAGTTTCGCTGCGGCTACGCTTTTGCTACGCTCTACACGTATCTCGTACTAAAAATTGACAAAAACTTAAACGCAGAAAGTTCTATATAATTTCACGCATTTCTCTTACGTGACCGGAATTTGTTGCGTAAATTACTTAAGATACTTACGTAAGTAAATTACTTACGCTTTGTACGATAGCAAAATACAGAGTTGATGTCTTCGCTCATTGAAGTATGTATGCAAATTTAATTACGACAAATATCTGCCTACGACGTTTCGTAATGTGTATCGTAGCGGTAAAGTTAAAGCGAAAGTATGAACTTATGAATAAAATGTCAATAACATTTCTAAAATTAAAAGACAAAATTAATGTGTATACCTACCAATTTAAAGAGTAAATTAAATAAAATCCTATTCGGTGACGTAAAGGTCTGACCATACAGCAAAGTCAATTCGAAAAAAATTAATGGTTGTCTGTAAAGTCGCTTTACAGACGTTAATTTTCACTTCACTTTATAAACAGTTGACAAAAGTTAAGGTGTAGGTTGTGTGCTGCCGCAGTCTCTATTCTACTCGGACTCATCGGCCGATGGAGTTTTTTTTTATTTTTTTTTATTTTGTCATATTTCAACCCCCCGATGTTATCTTTCGGGGTCCTTAAATTTTAATTATTAGTTTATATTATATATGCCGGTGGAGTAAAAGAGAGATGTACGCACGTACTTATCATATATGTGTATAGAAATTTATTGTCATAGTTTTCATACCTTTACTTATCATACGTACTTAGTTTACCTGTCGTACATTCTATTTTATTTTTTCCTAATAAATTCGCTGCATTAAATTGTAAATAACTATAATTAAGTTTCTCATTGTAAGTGACAGTGTACATTAGTCATAAGAGAAATAAAGAATCTTTAAACCGAATACGCGCGTTGTTACCCTGAACTGAGTACAACTGGCTCTTACAAAAACTGGCTGACCCGCTAAAGATTGGTTGACAACTCCAGCGATACGTATATACAGGGTGTAATCATTACTCATATATACATGGGAAAGTGTGTTTGTTGGTTTGTCTTCTCCGCCTCAACGGAATGATGGATCGACGTGATTTTTTGCATGGATGTAGTGTAAGGGTTGGAGAGTACCAAACTACATTTTATCCCGAAAATTGCATGGGTCCTGTGAAATGGACAACGTTGTATTTTTCAGCCAGGCCAACGAATGTAACAGAGATTAGGAGGCGATAAACACACAAAGAATTAAAAGAATTGATAACGATTTTGAAGTCGATTTAAAATACAGGCTATGGAGGAACATTATGAGAGGAGACCCGACCCCAACAGTGGGACAAAGAAAGGGTTGTGGAGGAGGGGAACAGTATATGTACTTCAAATAAAGAAAATGAAGAATTATTTAATTAAAAAAATATATCTTTCGCATATTTTAAAATGTTTGTAGTTATAGGACATATATAGGATTACATATAGCTCTAACTAACCTAAGGGAACGTACCCATACTACGTGACCCGTTTAGGGGGGGGAGCGGAGTCTTTAAAATACTACGGTCAGTCACAGGAGCGGGGGGGGGGGGGGGCTCAGGTCTTTGTCACGTAGTCATAATCATAATCATAATCATAATCATTTATTTGCATTATTACAGGTACATAAGTAAATAGTTGTTACAAATATTATTTGTCCTCTGTAAATTCTGTAATATACCTAAAAGGCGTGCAAAATTTAAAATTTAATTGTCATATTATTATTATTAACAAATCTTAGTTAAAATCTGATACATAATATTATTGTTAATAATTTACATGTCATACCTACAATTTAAGTTTAATGTCATAATCGCCTAGTTGCTTAAAGATAAAATTATAATGTCAAATAACTCTATAATGTCAAAATTCAAAATATTCTATGTGAAATTGTCAGCAAAGTAATCTTTAAGGTCATAATAACATTTATGTAGTAGCAATATTTTTAGTTTATTTTTGAAGCGTGTCAAACTTAAATTCTTTAATTCGTCTGGTAGGTGATTGAAAATGCTGGGTCCCATTGCGTAAATACTCTTACCAAACCAGTTCGTTTTCGTATTTGTGTGTGCTAGTACATAAAATGTTTTCCTTGTTTTTCTCGGACATTTGATTGTTTTTATGTTGTACAAGTGAATGTTTTGTTTCACAAAGCAGCATACTTCTTGTATGTATAGTGATGGCAATGTTAACATTTTTAATTCCATAAATAATTGTTTACAACTATGTTTTTGGCCTAAATTGAATATAGCACGTATACATTTTTTCTGCATTCTGAATATTGAAATTATATCCACTGAGTTTCCCCAGTGAATAAGTCCGTATCTTAAATTTGATTCAACGAATCCATAATAAGCTGTAATGGCAGATTCTCTAGATACATTTTGCGCTAACTTTCTAAGAGCAAAGACGAATCGACTGAGTTTATTGCATAAGTATTGTATGTGAGGTTTCCAACTGAGGTGGGTATCTAAAATTAAGCCTAAAAATTTATGCTCATTAACTAGATCGATAATATGTTGATTATTTTTTACTATTAACTGTTTTCCTCGAGATTGATGTAGATGAAATTGCATTAACTTTGTTTTATTGAGATTTACTAAGAGATTATTCTCTTCGAGCCACGTGATATTCTGGTCAAGAGCACAGTTAGCTGTATATTCTAATGTCTCAATATTGTTTTCTTTTATAATTATGGTCGAATCATCAGCAAATAATATCATTTTTTGTTTTGTACTGTCTGGTAGGTCATTAATGTACATTATAAACAAGAGTGGACCTAATATGCTTCCTTGAGGAACCCCGTACTCTACATTTTGCAAAATGGATTGAGCTTGGTATTCGCGTTTACTCGCTTCGTCTAAATAGTTTATTTCCGTGTACTGTTTTCTATTTTTAAGATATGATTTAATTAGTTCGTAAGCTTGTCCTCGTATTCCTTGATTGTAGAGCTTTACTAACAGCTTTTTGTGGCAAACAAAATCAAAAGCTTTGGACATATCCATGAATATAGAGATAACAGGAACTCTACTATTAAGGCAGTCTGCTATATTTTTAATCAAGGCATATATGGCTAAGTTTGTAGAGCGGTTTCGTCTAAACCCATATTGCTCTTCCTTTAATATGAATGAATTTTCTACAAAGTTACAGAGACGACTGTGTATAGCTTTTTCAAATACTTTTGAAATTACAGGAATAAGTGCAATCGGTCTGTAATTTTCACAAGAGGATTTATCACCTTTTTTAAATAGTGGTTTTATGACCGTCGTTTTAAGTCTGTCAGGGTAAATACCCTGGCTAAAGCACAGATTTATAATGTGACTTAATACTACCGAAATGTGCGCTGAACAAATTTTCAGTAGTTTTGTGGGAATTTTATCATATCCAACACTATTTGTGTTTTTTAGAGATATAATATATTTGTTAATTTCATCTGGTGTTGTCGGAGAAAGGAAGATTGTTTTATGGTTAAATTGACTGGGACGATTATTTTGACTGAATGTATCGCGAGAGTGAAATTGTTTATTATTTAGTTGTTTGTAGTTTTTTACGATATCAATAAAATAATTATTAAATGTATTACAAATGTCAATTGGTTTTGTCAAGCATGTATGTCCTTTTTGCAAGGATGATATTCTAGTGTTAGGTTTGTACTTATGAGCGTTTATTACTTCCCAAGTGGCTTTGCATTTATTTTTAGAGCTTTCAATTTTTTTACTGTTAGATATTTTTTGTGAGGTACTAATAACTTTTTTAAATATACGAGTGTATTTCAGGTATTGCAAATTTTTTAATATGTTTGATTTATTTGTACATTTTTGCCAATATAGAGCACGTTTACGTTTACTTGACTGTCTTATACCCTTAGTAATCCACTTGTTGCTACTTTTATAACATAGTTTTATAAGTATTTTTGGAAAGCATAATTCATGAAACAGCATAATAGTATCATGGAACAGGTTGAATGAGTCATTAACATTTAAGGCTTCAAATACATCTTGAAAATATATATTTTCGATGCACTGCTTAAACTTTTTTAAATAGTCATCACTATAGTCACGTTTTTCTACAAACCAATAATCTGGGTTTATGTCACAGTATTTGGTTGGATATTTTAATAGCTGGGCACTATGATCTGACAGTCCTAGGTTCAATACTTTAGAGCTACAACCGCGAATATTGTGCATAATATTATCTAGACAAGTCTTACTTTCTGGTCTAGTTACAGTTTCTATCTCTATTTTTAAGTTATATGTTTGTAGCAAAGTTTTAAACGCAATCGAAAGGTTACTTTTTTTCAGCAGATCAACATTAAAATCTCCACATATTATTACTCTTTGAGTTCTAACAAAACAAATTTTCTCTAATAACATTTGCAGTCGTTCCATAAAAATGTCGAAGTTATTTATATTAGGTGTTCTGTATATACAAACTATAATAATATTATGCATCGGCAATTTAACAGCACAACATTCGAAGGTTGAGTGTAATGAAAGTTTTTTAATTTCAAGAAGTTCTTCAAACAGCAGACCTTTCCGAATTATTATGCACGAACCACCTCTCTTCTGGGGTCTTGAATATATTGATGCTAGATTGTAGCCCATTAAACTTATATTCTCTTCTTCGCCATGTTTAGCAAAGTGTTCTGTTAAGCAGAGAATGTCGATTTGTTCCTTTTTAGCAGCAAAATCTGATAGAGTAATTTCTATGTAGTTTAACTTGGAAAGAACACTAGCAATGTTTTGGTGTAGTAGATTTATAAAATAGGTTTTGTCAGGGGTTACGAAAAAAATCTTCCCCTTTTTTGTTCGCCTGTCCTTTGCTGGTTGATGGGCAGTTTGTCTGTCTCATCAAGTCAAAAGCATTTAGTTTGTTTGTTTTTTTCATAGCTAATGTAGCGTTAAGTTGTTTTTTTGGTTGGTTATAGTTTTCTGGTGAGGTTGATAGTTGTCTTTTTTTTCTGTCTTTGTTTTCACTATTCACATTTCCTTCTTTTACGACTAACGTGTCATATTTTATGTAGGCATAATTTCCTTTCTGTCGTTCCTCTTTAAGTTTTGGAAAAAGTGCTTTTCTTTTCTCTAGCACTGTTTTTGGGTAATCTTCGGATATATATATACTACCGTGGATTTTCTTTTTGTTTTGGAGTAATTCATTTCTTTTCCAGTTTGCCACGAACATAATTAATACTGGTCTTATTTTATTTTCAGCACGATTTCCGACACGATATATATTTGAAATGTCGTTTCTTTCGATTGAGATGTTAGTACATTTATTTATGGTTTCTCGAACGTATTCAAGTAAGTCTTTGTTGGTTTTTTCCTTTTCCTCTAATCCGAATAACAGTAAATTGTTTTTTCTTTTGACTCTCTCCATATAGTTTATTTTTTTCTCTAATAGTTCGACTTGACATTTTAGCTTTGAATTTTCCTCTACAATGGGTTTTAGTTTTTCATCTATTTTTTCAAGTATATTTTTCGTTATGGCTGTGGTCTGTCTATCCATCTCAAGTTTCATTTTTTCAAAAAGCATTTCGAATTGTTTTTCCATTGCGTTTATTTGTCTAGCAATAAACAGTAAGTATAGTTTAATAAGCGCCTGTAGTATTTTATCCGCACTATTAATGAATCAGAAGCGATCGCTGCTCGTAGCTATGCGTATGGCATGCTAGATTTCAGTTGTCGTCGTTTAATTCTTTCCAGTAGCGAACTCTGTTGGCGCCTTGCTGTAACTATTTGTTGTTGTATTGGAGGTGATTTTAATCATCAATAGATGGAGACACTATTCTATCTGTATCTGATAGTCACCACAGCAATAAGTTGCCTTGCTAATTCCTCTACTTGATGCTAGATGGCGCTGTATGCTATATTTTCTCCTTCCACTTTTAAGTCATAGTTGTAATTTTAAACTCTCATCTTAATAGAATATATATTATATTTTTATATGTAAAGAAGTATAATAGTCTATTTTAACTCGTCTCTGCGGCCTGAGCAGCGGAGTTTTCTTTTCTTTGTTGTGAAGTAGCCACCATAACAAATGGATTTGTTATCTTCTCCACTCTACAAAAGATGTCGCTCCTTGTGTACGTTCAATGTAGTCCTACTTTTATCAACGGTCACAATTTAAGAGATTTTTTAAAATTCCTTCAAAGTAACTGATTTATTGTCACATCACTTATTCCATTTCAAGTTCTGATTTATCGGTGGTCACTTTAAAGTCAGTCGTTCCATGGTTCAACACTAATATAAGCTATTTTTGAGAAATAATGCTGTTTAACCCACCCAGTTATATTATTACGGTTTTTTTCTAGTTTGCGACACACAATTGCGTAGATAACACTTCTTACACTTATTTAAGTCACTAGAATTATTTTGTTTATAAAAACCAGTTTGTATTTGCACTGATAATAATTTTTTTATCAACTTGTGTACGGAGCAATGTTTACTTAATGTTTACACGCGCGCGCCACCTAGTCGATTTTAATGAGAGGAATCTCCTATTTTTTCGACCTATATTCGAATATAGCGCGGTGTGATTAAACAGAAAATAATTGTTGTGTTCGTAAATTAAGTTACTGTAAGTTACAGACTGTATAGCAATATGTTTTCACAAATGTTGTTCTTTTTCATAATACATAATTCACTAGTAATTTAAGTATGCATGCAGTCTTATGCAATAAAGACGAGTATGAGCCAAATTTTTTTTTTTTTCCAATTTTTGCCTGTGAAATGATTAAAAATCATAATTGTGAATTACTACGTGAAAACTCAAGGGGGAGGGGGGGTCTTGGCATATACTACGAATGGTCACCGAGGGGAGGGAGGGGTCGAAAAAACTTAAAAAATAGGTCACGTAGTATGGGTATGTTCCCTAATTGTTTGCACGTTATTGTACGCTTCCTTATAGTTACATTTCAGAAAATAGAAGTTTAATGATATTTTTTTCTCCATCCATCGCTAATTTTGTCCCACCCTGTATAAGGAGCTGTTGAATGAAACCGTATGCTGGCTAAGCTCAAGAATTGAGTCACGAATAATGGATATCAATTTGAAACCTTTTTGTGACCCTCATACCATATCGGTCAAACAACCTGAGCTTTTCATCGTCCGCCGAATTCGGGGAATCGTATTCCGTGAAATTGTAAAGTCGTAACAAATTGATTGAGACGTCTGTGGACACCTGTCCCAATTTGTCAGTCATCGAGATTAACTGATCGCGTTTAACTTCAACTTTATGTTATCAATGCTTTCTGGTAAGTAGAAATGTTAGAAAGTTTACCATAGAAAGTTTTTGTATAAAGGTGATTTAATATGAAGATGAAGAAGTATATAATTTATTTTGCTTAAAACACAGTATGGTACAGAATAAGTAACAGTAGGTGTAGGTTATTACAGTTTTAAAGCAAAATAGGACCGCACTCAGCATTATGTCATGATCCCTTAAAAAACATGACGCTGATTTTCAGTGCGGCCCTGTCCAAGTGATAGTTATATGACTAACTTATGCGCTCAATTCATAAAGATTTTTTCTTCTTTTCTCTTATCTTATTGGTGGTCTAGTGGTCGTAATCGCGACTGCGTAGCTAGAGGTCTTGGGTTCAATCCCCGGGTCGGGCAACAACTGTTTGGTTTTTCTTACTTGAAATGCCCGGTAGCAGCTAGTAGTCTGGTTGTGTCCGGTATGCAAAAAATAACTTCGATACATCTATATATATAATAGGAGAAGCTGACTGACTGACTGACATATCAACACAGGGCCTAAACTATAAGGGTAAGAAACTTGAAATTTTGCACAGGGGTTCCTTTTATAACGTAGGGGAGCACTAAGAAAGGATTTTTGAAAATTCACCCCCTAAGGGGGGTGCAAAGTTAGTATGAAACTGCCGTTTTTGAAGTTAGTGAATGTCTAATTCCACGCGAGCGAAGCTGCGGGCGTCCAAGTCATTCCATACTTTCCCATTTATACATTAGTAAGATTACTAAGATTCATAAATTAGTCTGTAATAGTTAACCCGGCACGCAGTTCCTAGTGAGAGGCCGGCTGCAGCGGCATTCCTGCTTAGTGAATAGATTTGGTGTGACGAAACCCTGACTAATTCCTTCCAACGATGATTTGTTCCGCCGTAGATTTCACCTCTACAAGTAGATACTTAAATTATATATTATTTGCATCGTAGTCAATAAAGGTGCTGTTACATTTACGCTAAAACTGTTCAGGTTCTATGAAAGACCACCACAACCTTTCTTTGTCCCACTGTTGGGCACGGGTCTCCTCTCAGAATGGGAGGGATTAGGCCTTAGTCCACCACGCTGGCCAAGTGCGGATGTGCGACTTCATATGCATTCAAGAACATGTCCGAACAATGTCCTCACGATGTGTCCTTCACAGTACCAGCAAATGACATTTAATTTCTTAAATCGCACACTTAAAAAGGCATGCGCATAGATTTGAACCCGGACCATCTCGAGTGAAAGTCTATGACCAATTACTTACTCAATCTTGTTTATTTCGTCCATGTTTTCATTGGTCACAATGGTATATTGATGTGGGAACCCAATACTAAATGACCCGATCGCAAATCTACTCACATTGTCTACGGAATTATGGATTTGTACAGTCATCATTTTCGCATTTCCTTCACTGCAATTGTCCACGACGCAAGAACTTACAGTATAATCATTTTCATTTGTACAGTCGTTGTGTTGATGTGATTTTAACTACATGTTTTGGGAACATTGGGTTGTAAATTGAAGGTCGCTTTTCCCTAAGAAAAGACCTCAACGCGATCTTTTCTTAGACATAAATTGTATTAAAATGAACCAAATTGAATTACAGTAATCAGTGATGGTTATCATATTTTAAATTGAAATAATATTATTTGTTAGTAGAAAAAACAAAATTATTTTGTTAAAATTATTTAATTATACGTAAGGATTTTTTCAAAATTTATTCCTGATATTCCTTGTCAAAATTTAAGTCCTAGCTTGTACTCGCGAGGTATGTAACTATGTACAAGTATTGTAAGCAATAGCAAAGCAGAAAACGTGCAAGTAACGGAAAGGGTTATCAGTAATTAGTGTACACAATGGCGCAGAGTCGTAAAATCAAAACAACCGGAACTGTTAACAGTCTGCTATCGCGTTGAACTGTTGACAGTCTTCAAGTTTAGCTAAATATAGTACAGCTATGATACTACTAGTGGACGCCCGCAGCTTCGCTCGCGTAGAATTAGACCCATTAACGACGTCTGCCCGCGTTCGGGTTGCCCACTTGACTTCAAAAACGGCAAAATTTCACACTTTTCAACTTTGCACCCCCGTTTTACCCCCTTAGAAGGTGAATTTTCAAAAATCTTTTCTAAGTGCTCCCCTACGTTATAAAAGGAACCCCTGTGCAAAATTTCAAGTTTCTAACCCTTATAGTTTAGGCCCTGCGTTGATATGTCAGTCAGTCAGTCAGTCAGTCAGTCAGTCAGCTTCTCCTTTTATATACGAGTATATAGATTACCGTGGTACAGCTGAGCGTGCATGTGAATGTCTGCCTTTTTTTATCGCTGGGAAATGCAATTGCGCATCCCACCCATAACCTTGTCAGTCAGGTGGGTATGTGGGACTCGCTGATATCAGAATACTGACTTGTAGGGTCTGCGACAGGTTGTTGAGAGGTGCCAGCATGCTTGGGTATATAACTAGCATTAGCATTAATCTCTCGGATGATGCCAAATAGTTCAGCGAGCTGAATTAAGAGCGATAAATAGTATTCGCAGATTAATATTAATGCTCGGGTCATCGATGTGTTATCGTTTATTTATTTATTTACAACGAAGTTACTTTTTACTTATGAATGTTTCCTTAGCAACCCAATAGTAAGGAGCAGGAGCTTAAGCGTAGCTACCGTAGAAAAGAAAGAAAGAAATAAAGAAAGAAAGAAAGAAAAACTTTATTCACATACGCATGTAATAACACATGTAATAATAACACAGGCTTTACTTCTACATTCAAACAAAATAAAAATACAAAAAGTAAACAAAAAGGTACTATTAGCTGAAAACTTCAATATTTTAAATGAACACAGTTGCTACTCGCAGCTGACGCCCGATAAACAGTGTTATCAGTTGAACAAGGCTGTGACTCACAGCTGTGCGAACCTATTGTTGGTAGTAACCGACCGATGCCTATAAAAGCGAGCGCTCGGTGGATTGTCATTCACTCTCTGCTCAGCCGTCGAACGGTGAGGTTGTCGGTACCTACACTATGGTGTCGATACCTAACGCTACTTTGCTGTAAGCACGTTCCATCTTTTGGTATAAATAATGTCGAATCTGATACTTATTTGAAATTGTGTTTCTTTTTATTTGTTTTTACCTTCCAGTTGCTAAGATCAGAAGTGGGGATATGGATGCCTTTTTGCCGCTTAAAGTCATATCCATTGCTTTATTTTTCGATCGGGCAGGGTTGGTGCGATGCCATCAGGCGTTATACACGTACTCCCTCTACTAATAACCAAATGGAGATTTCAAAAAGATTACAGGCCCTAGAGACAGGCGGTCACGCGGGGAAACTGAGACGTAGTTGGCAGCTTCATGCGGGAATCATGGCCGCGCCTTGGTGGTGCTAGGCGCTTCGCCGCGTTCTGAGGCGCCCTCTTTCGCCGACATCACGCCTGCCCACGCTACGCCACAGCGCCCGGTACTCGAGACATCGAGTGTTCGTGCCGCTGCGCCAGCGCCATCGCCGCTGAGCGATATGAACAAGACCACTCAGCGCCTACTGGAAGTGATAAGCTTGGCGAGATCAAGCCAATATTGGTTTCCGGCTTTTGGCCCGAGTGTTCATTATGTTGACACGTGGCGCGGTGAAGTCGATAAAGCTCTTAATTTAAACCGCTGGGACGATGTTGAATGCGTCGCTCACGTGGGTCATTGCTTGTAGGGTGAAGCTCACACCTGGCTTGGTCAGTGGACAAGCACTAAACATACCTAGTCTAATTTCAAACAAAAATTAAAAACACTGTGCAACTGTGAACATTCTGCGTAAGTACTGAATCTGACCAATTCTCCACTTATGCCGAATAGATCTTTGTTAAAACTGCGTATGTTTCAGAGTTTGAGTGGTTAATCGTTAACGGCAATCATTGTTAGGTGTATTACTGATTGGCTAACGCAAGGAACACTAAATTAATTAACACCTGATACCGTAATGGAGTATTCGTCTAACTTTTTTTATGAGCACTTATGCTTAACTCAATAATGCCAGAAAGAAAAACTACCCTCATACTAGTGATAGGTAGTTGACATTTTTGCAGTCGACGAAACGAAACTGGTTTATCGTCTACGATAAACTAGTTCAAAAATCAGTTTTGTTTTTGACTAGTGTTGTCATCGTTTATCCACCGTTTAGTGAAAAATCAGATGTAAGATTAGCTCGTTTAGTTTAAATTTGTTTACACGAATGGTACTTGCAAATTTAAATTAACTTCCCTTCTCCTTCATACTTTATCCAGGCTTAGGACCGGCAGGTTGACTATTAAACTTGTGTGTGCGATAAATCACTCATGCGCGTTGCGTCAACTACGCGAAAACAAAAACAAGTCGAAACAAACAAACACGTGTATTCACGTTATTCGTAATCTGTAATGTAGTTGAACTCTGTGTGTCGAACAGTTGACGTTGAAGCCAAATAAGTCGTCGCATTCGTGTGTCGCTCCGATTGTTCGTTCATGATCTTATCATAATGTCGTTCACGAGTAAACTGGTTTATTGGTGGACTATAAACTAGTTGATCCGTTCATGCAAAATAAGCAGTCTAAAAAAAAAAAAAAAATTGTTCGTTCATTCAACGCCCAAGCCATACACAAAATTTTTCAAAGAAATACTTTAAAACGGAATACAATCGATTCTACAAATATACGGTGTTATGAATGTAATCGGTTCGGTCATAAGAGTGTCACTTGTCGTAAAAGATTGGAAACGGCTTCAGATATTAGTTAGTAACAAATGTTCAACATTAACTGCGTCTAAAGTTGAGAAAGTGTTTCGGGCATTCGATGGGTAGATGTTTCGCAAAGGAACGGGTAGAATCTAAAAATGGAACGATGTTAACTTTTGTTAAATGAATGGGTATTCCTAAAAATAGTGACATTATTACTACCGTCATACCGGTGTACCGGTGAGTGTGTTGATTGGCAGCGGCTCGTGCGTTTTTATTACTTTACCAGTGGAGTTACACGATACTACGCTGGAGGTAGACATTTATAGTAAACAGCGAATTTTTAAACACCTCCATAATAATTGGTACGGATGTTTTGAATAGGAAATGTGTTGCTTATGTTCGAACCGGCGACTCAACGTATTGTACATAGCACAGTCCAGGACGAGATGACGATAGCTTTTAATTTAAAAAAAAGTAAATACGACAGTGTCTGTCGATAAACAGCTCTTACTAAACACACTGTCGAGAATTCTGACTATTTTTTAAGTGGTATTGCTACCACTACTATTAAAGATAATGAGTTCGTTATTAAATTAACCAGTGATGTACCCGTGTACTATTGACGGACCGTACTAATTATCACATGATAACGAGTACCTGTAATTATTAATGACTTAATAGAAAAAAAAGGGATTATTCGTGAATCTGAGTCAGCGTATGCCAGTCTCATTTTATTCATTAAAAAGAAAAATGGCTCTCGTGGTTTGCATAGATAGCTTTTAGTCAGATAACTGTTAATAACAGGATAGACATCCTCTTCCGCTAATCAACGACCATATTGATAGGTGAGCCATACTTAACCTGGTGTTTAGACTTAACTCGATGTTTTGGTGTACTAGATGTGGTTTCTGGTTTTCATCAGATAAGTATTAGTGAGAACTCAATTGTATATCAAAGCTGTGTCTGTGGGAAAGACCCGGGCCCAGCGGTGGAACGTCTATGGGTCGCAGCGATAACGAGTAGTATTCATGCAACCCGTTATGGCTACACATGATAGCCTTTGGAATTGTTGCAGTTTTGTTTTGGCTGTGGTTAATCTGGTTCTGTGCCACCAGACCACCGCTCCATAGCTGATAATTGGCCTTATCACTGCGGTGTATAGCCACTTGACAACAAACAAACACATAGACAACAAGTGTTTGTTCCATAGTAGTTTATCATCAGGATCACTCCCAGATATTTGACCTCTTTGGTCAGGGTTAAGGTTCTTCCTAGAAGTTTTGGTAAGCGAAGATTGGCTAAGGTTCGCTTCTTTGTAAACATTACCAGTTCTGTTTTTGATGGGTTTATAGACAGTCCATGGTACGTGCACCATCGTTCGACAATAATTAGAGCCCTTTGCATGAGTTCGCATAGGACTGGCTCAATCCTTCCTCTTACGAGGATTGTTACATCGTCTGCATAGCCTACGGTATAGAAGCTGGCCTTGTTTAGCAAACGAATTAAGTCGTCCACCACAAAGTTCGACAGTAGTGGCGATATAACCCCACCTTGTGGGCAGCCTCTCGACACAATAGCTCGTGGCTCGTATGGGCTTACGAACAACCCGGTTTATTTTTGCCAAAGTCATCATAAAGACTTTTAAATATTTTATTGCAGCGGGGAAAGTTCTCGTGTACGTGAATGACGTGTGGTTTTCTAGACATAGCCGTCGCAGTGAATTAGGACGCAACTATAGGCGTGGTTCACGATCGCCATGCGTTCTCGCCGTGTTGGAATTCATTCGAGGTCACGCTATAGTGGAAATGTTTGCGTTCGCGTCGTGACAGACTCGCTCGCGTTCATGTGGCGACATGACTGGTTCGCGATCGCATCGCGGTCGCTCGCGTTATTAGTCACGGTCAGGTTAGGCCGAGACGGTACTAAACTAAAGCACTAGTCATTCTCAGTCCGCTGGGAAGCTCAACCCTGGCATGAGGGGTTCATACCGCGTAACTAAAGTGTTACCAGGCTACCGATATGAGTGTATACTGCTTAGTGGTGCACGTGGTAAAACAACATAGGCCGCAGGGTACACACACACATACGGGGTGCCTTGGATGAAGGTGTGGTGTCCTGAGAGGTGCACCGCATTCTTTGAAAGTGAGTTTACGCTCCTGCTTATGTTTTGTTTGTTTACAAATGTTTCCAGGCCTGATGTGATTGTGTGAGCGGGTATACCGATCACTCTTCACTGTGAAGAGGCGGAGAACTAAGCTGACTAGTTCTTGCTGCGCACGCAACGCAAAAGCGAGCTCTGCAGACGCATGCCTAGTGCGTATGGGCCGTGCCCTGCAGATGTGTCCCTGACGCGTA
Organism: Carterocephalus palaemon; assembly: GCA_944567765.1. NCBI lineage: Eukaryota > Metazoa > Arthropoda > Insecta > Lepidoptera > Hesperiidae > Carterocephalus > Carterocephalus palaemon. The sequence continues at coordinate 830,379 of OX155643.1, read as the reverse complement.
TGGGCCATGCCCTGTGGACGTGTTCCTGGCGCGTATGGGCCGTGCCCTGCAGACGTGTCCTTGACGCGTGTGGGCCCTGCCTTGCGGACGCTGCCCACGCGTATGACCTGCTGTTGGAGGGGGCTTTTGCTCCATGGACGCGTACCGCGTATACGCCGCGGGTGCTGCTCGCAATGCGTGTGCTGTCTGCGCGCCACGGGTGCTGCCCAGAGCGCGTATGCTGTCTGCGCGCCACGGGTGCTGTCCCGGAAGGCGTGTGCGTGTCTACGCCTCGGGTGCTGTCCCGGAAGGCGTGCGCGTGTCTGCGCCTCGGGTGCTGTCCCGGAGGGCGTGTGCTGTGCTGCGCCTTGGGTGCTGTCCCGGAAGGCGTGTGTGTGTCTGCGCCTCGGGTGCTGTCCCGGAGGGCGTGTGCGTGTCTGCGCGCCACGGGTGCTGCCCAGAGCGCGTGTGCTGTGCTGCGCCTTGGGTGCTGTCCCGGAAGGCGTGTGCTGTGTATGCACATCGGGTGTTGTCCCGGAAGTCGCGTACTATGTATGCGCATCGGGTGTTGTCCCGGAAGTCGCGTACTATGTATGCGCATCGGGTGTTGTCCCGGAAGTCGTGTTCACTGAACACGCATCAGGCGTTGTCCTGGCAGGCGCAGTCCTGGTGAATTTGTGCAAGTTCAAGTATGAGTATGAATGAGATTTAAGGCAGGCGCAGTCCTGGTGAACTTGTACAAATTCAAAGTATGAGTAAGAATGAGACTCGATGTGTGAGGATGTATGCAAACCCCTGAGAGCGAAGTGTTTTAGTTTGAGTTGTGAAAGCGTATCTTTGTATGAGGGCCTTGTATGCGAGAAGTATGACAGAATAGGCAAAGGTGTTTGTCGTCACGTATAATTCACAACTTGTTTATTTTCACACAGATTGCAATGACGACGACCCTGACGATGTTAGAGAGCCTACAGGTGCTCTGCTTGGTGCTTCTGCTTGCTGCCTACTGGTACTGCGAGTACGGACGAGCAGTGCTTCTGAAGAAGAAGTCACAGGTGCAGCCGAGGACGGCGCACGATCAGGAGAGGCCGTATTAGCTGAAAACTTCAATATTTTAAATGAACACAGTTGCTACTCGCAGCTGACGCCCGATAAACAGTGTTATCAGTTGAACAAGGCTGTGACTCACAGCTGTGCGAACCTATTGTTGGTAGTAACCGACCGATGCCTATAAAAGCGAGCGCTCGGTGGATTGTCATTCACTCTCTGCTCAGCCGTCGAACGGTGAGGTTGTCGGTACCTACACTATGGTGTCGATACCTAACGCTACTTTGCTGTAAGCACGTTCCATCTTTTGGTATAAATAATGTCGAATCTGATACTTATTTGAAATTGTGTTTCTTTTTATTTGTTTTTACCTTCCAGTTGCTAAGAGTACATAGTAAAAACATAATATATTTTTTTTTTTTAATTTGCCTGTGCCAGAGCCTTAAACAGCGTTTGCCACAGCCTTAAGCAGCGGCGCTGGTTTTCAGTGGAAACCGTGCGGTTAGGTTAGATAGAAGATGAGAAGATTTATAACCGCCTAGGACGTCGCTAACTCGCTGCATATAATGTACTCTATGCTCGCTTCTGTTGTAGGCCTTTGGTCACGTCCCAAGGCAGGATTCCGGTTCTGTCGCACGTTACGATGTCGTGAGCTCGTGTCGTGAGTGCGTTTAACGACCCTCTCATACATATTTCATGTCTTCAACACCTTGTGATTGTATGCTTATCGGAAGCCGACAAATATTCCTTTGAATATACCTAATTCATATCCCGCAGTGGTCGTGGGTACATTACAAAGTGTAGAATATTATAATTAAATGTTTAAAGGTTATTTTTTGGTCTCATCTTCACTTATTTGATTTCTTTTAAATATTTATACAGTTTCAATTGTCTTTGACTTTGGAAATGCATAAATACGAAAAAGACCTCAGGATCTCCGCAGATTAAACAGCAAGCATTCAAGCACATGATTCTTAGTCCTTTTATCCAAGAAAAATATCTGCGATTGAGACAGGAATAAGGTACAATAGAAGGGTCGACGGCTGGTCATCGACCGTAGGGCGGCACGCTGGGCGCGACTTAGGGTTGTGCTAATATGTGCTAGAAAAAAAATCTAAAGTTACCTTCATCTATACTTATATTATAAAGAGGAAAGTTTTGTTTGAAATGTTTTCATACAAAAACTACTGGACCGATTTCAAAAATTCTTTCAACATTAGAAAGCTGCACCTTCACTGAGTGTCATAAGCTATATAATATTACTAGGTGTAAACGAAACTATTGTTAAGTCTAATTCCACGCTAGTGAAGCTGCGGGCGTCCACTAGTATTAATTACATCGATTAAAACGTTTACACAATTACAATCGAACTTTACAGAGCTCGTTTGATTGTAAATTAAAGACAATACTTTAAACAATAATAGTTACAAGCTAAGCTCAACTTCACCAATCCGCATTGGAGCAGCGTGGTGGAGTATGCTCTAGACCTCCCGCAGCAGTGTCTGTGGGGGAGACCCGTGCCCAGCAGTGGGACGTTTATGGGTCGCAGCGAAGCTCAAACAGCTCGCAAGCAACGCTTGTCAAAAACACAACAGGCTATCAGCATATCGGCTGCGCCAGAACCTGCCTTCTGCGCCAGGGGTCGTGGGCACGGATCTCACGCAGGACAAACATTCGTGTGATGAACACTTATGTTTGTTCTGTATCAGGATATTAATTATCTTTTTATGTATGTATTTCAAAATATCTATGTATCAGTCTTTGACACCCATAGTACGAGTACGTCTGCCTAGTTTAAGGTCAGATGGCCGTGCGTGAAGATGTCCATGATATTTATTATTATTTTAAAAGCAAAGCACAGGTTTCTTCTCAAGATTGAGACGCGTTCTGATCCCGCCTGAGCGGTCAACCCGATTGTCGGAATTTTTTGCCCGCCCAAAGGCATCCAACATTACTTAACGACAGTTATCTTGCCCAGATCGATGGGTTATCGTCGAAGCATGGAAGAAATATTGCCACTAAACAGTAATCAATATGTTTAATTTTCCACCGATTGTCGGTCGTGGGCGGCGGCCCTGTCTCGAATCGCACATTCCATAGCATACTGCCGGCGCCGCTCAAACAGGCACAAGCCTTCACGCATCCCGCTGGCCACTGCATACAATCCTGCGGCAAGCGAAACCCCATGTCAATTGCGACGCTACTATATATAGTTTAGTCCTAGAAGGCTTTATCTATCTTAGGATAGATAAAGAAAAATGATGCGGGTGCGCCGGCGATGTGTCGTCATGTATCAAACAAGACAAGACGCTAATTTAGCAAACACGGTGTCAGCTATCGCAACAGTTGCTTGCAGTGAAGGACGTCAGCCGTAGCGTTAGCTAGAGATTATCAGTGTGCTAGAATTTTGATTATACATATCTACTACCCACTGTGCTCGCAGTTTTGTAACTGTGTTGAAATAACTGGTGTTATGTGCCTTGTTTTGGTAAGTACGGTACCAGTTTAGGCATCTACGTGGATTCTGGTTTAAGGTAAGGCTTTGTGTAGTTGTAGTCAGAGAAATTTAATACCATACCGGCAAAAGACAGGCCGTAGTGAACGATAATCTCCCATACTTGTAACCTTGAGGTAATCACTCAGTTTTGTTGGATGTTCCCAGTTACAACTTTAATTAAGAGTAATGATAATTTATTTCGGTAATAAATAGCCGTTTGATAATCTCTACTTGCAGACTGTTTGTGCTGGACGAAATATACCTACTTTCGTTTTTGACGTGATAACGTCTTATAAATTGATGAACATCGGCAGCGCATATGAAAAAGTTATGTTTTTTTGTACATTCCAACATGAAAAGAGAAAAGTATACTGATTTACAGAAAAATATTTAAAAAAAATATATAAATGAGCGGTTCTCTGTAGAGAAATTATTTTCAATAAATTAATTTTACACACGACAACATTGGCGGTTCCATGGCTCCGAAATAGGGAACTGTCAAAATAAATATATAGACCTGTCTGTTGTCTGTGGTTAGTTATCTGTACTGTAGAATACTTTGAAGTTTAGACTACAGACGTTAATTCTCCTTTTTTGTATTGTATAAAATAATGATTATGACGTTATCACGTAAATCTATCGTCCGTAAACCGACTTTACAGACAACCAGTATTCTATGGTAGGTTTAAATTTACCTAACCCGTGACTAATATATCATGTTCTTTCGCAAGCCATTTTTTTGGAATGTATGTTAACACACCAAACACCAAACTTCACGCGCTAGCATTTCGGATTTCCCTTTGTAAACTAGTGACGTTAATCTGACACAACGCTAAAAATTTGCATTAAAATACCGTTTGCACTCGTTTGTTTGCTGTCCGTTTGTCTGTTCAACTATTATTCATAAAGTCGGTCAGTTAGACAGTTTATGCGTGGTGAGAAAGGAAATTATACAAATAGGGAAAATAGAACAAATTCTTACAAAGGATTATTTAATCGAGGAACAATTAAGGAATTGGAATCAATTTTAAGTATTTACAAGTTACTAAAGTGCAGGTTTGTCACCGCAGTGCTATAGTGATTTTTTCGTAGGTTTCAGTATTCGTACACGCAAGTCGTTATTTTGGTCGTTGTTATGACTAATTAATTAATAAATAAGGCCGTATAATAGATGGAGCGAAAACTGATGCTCCTGAGAGACGAGCCAGAGAAAGCAAAATAAATCAGTAATCTGAACTGATGTGTTCTGTACACGCTGTTGTTAATTGAAAATTTCACAAGCATTAGCATGCATAATTTATTTATGACGACTGAAATATTTTCCATTTATTATTCCTTAATGGTAAATACTTGATTTCACTTTCAGTTATTTTCTGTATAATGTATTTAAATGTCGTCGGTATACCTGATTTAAATTAAGTTTTGTGGTCAATTGTGTAAAATTTTTTCATAAATAAACTAACGAACGATGAGTATCAAAATTATGTCAAATTCATAGAAAATATGTCACTTTGACATAGGTAATAACCGTAAGATTTAGCTATTGAACTTTATAAAACTATAGAATGAAAGTGCTTTCTTGTTGACGTCATTTACCCTCGGTTAAGTGACGTAATATACAAGTATGAAGGTGGCAATGCTGTGGGTAATACTAATTTATGGTAAATTTGCATACAAAGGTGTTGGCGCTTAACGCCTACTTATCCACACCAAATAACGTTGTAATCCTAGTCTCAAAGTATTACAGATTGGTACATCCATCTATATATATATATCTATTTATAATGTACTAGTGGACGCCCGCAGCTTCGCTCGCGTAGAATTAGACCCATTAACGACGTCTACCCGCGTTCGGGTTGCCCACTTGACTTCAAAAACGGCAAAGTTTCATACTAACTTTGCACCCCCGTTTTACCCCGTTAGGGGGTGAATTTTCAAAAATCCTTTCTTAGTACTCCCCTACGTTATAAATGAAACCCCTGTGCAAAATTTTAAGTTTCCAACCCTTATAGTTTAGGCCCTGTGTTGATATGTCAGTCAGTCAGTCAGTCAGTCAGTCAGTCAGTCAGTCAGTCAGTCAGTCAGTCAGTCAGTCAGTCAGTCAGTCAGTCAGTCAGTCAGCGTCTCCTTTTATTTTAGTTTTATACAGACCGACTTTAAACATTTAAAGTCGGTCTGTTGATCGACAGATCGATTCTATCACCGCTTCTTAATGCAAATATACCACATTAAATTAATAAGATAGTATTTGCATAAGTAAGTAGTCATAGAACTTGAAATTCAATGAGTCATACATTGAAATAATCGATAAAAACTTGCTAGCATTACACGATTACCATAGCTGACCACGCAACACTAACCGGTAGCGGCAGCAATTATCGATTGAGGTGAGGGTCTGACCAGTGACCAAAATAAATGCCATGGGATTAGGGTTGTGTGCAGAAGTGCAGAACCATGAAATTATCGATTGGAATCAAAATAACGCAATTCAATGCATTTAATTAACTTATACAGGCCACTTACGAAGTTGACGATAAAGAATGATGACAAAATAGTAGTATCTAGGTTCTTATCTGTGTAGTTTCATTATGTTTCTTAATCAACATGTCGCGTAAAAATGTTGTTTGTATGCATGTAGTATTTCGTAGCGTCGGCGAGCATGCATGAAGACGCTAATGAAAGTTGATAAGCGAAAGAGGCGTGTAAGGATCGTGATAATTGGAAATCTCCATCTGCTAATGTATCTGCCTACCACAGTGGAAAACAGGCGTGACTTTATATATGTTTGTCACAGCCTCACATCACAGGAACATCTCTCAAGTCTACCTTAGGTAACTAAGGCGATGATCCCTGTTTCAGACTTAAATCACATGTGAGTAAGCCGGTAACTTCAACTATGGATCCCTGTACAATTTGGTATTTTTCAAAATAATAATGAACTGTCATGAAAAAATAACGAATCTTGAATCTCAAGTTTTGCAATATTGAATTGCCATGAAGAGGCAAGTGTGGTTCAAGAACAAATGAGTTGGCAGTCCTACGCAAGACAATGTTACTTGCAACACGATATTTGCTTTATAGCAAACCAGTTTGACGGCTCCTGGAATGGTCTGCGCTGGGAGCGGGTTAGACGCACTGAAATAGTCGTGGACAGTAGAGTAGCTCGATAGACGGTGCCAACGAACCACACGTTAAATAGGATATAAGAAATAAAACGGGAGACTCATTTTCACTGCGAACTTTATTCATGGACACAGTTACCTACATAAACTTATTTTCATTAGCTTTTGTGAGAATTCTTTAGTTACTAAAGTCAACAAACAGCAGTATGATGAAGAATCTATACTAATCGCTGCGACCTATAGACGTCCCACTGTTGGGCACGGGTCTCCTCTCAGAATGGGAGGGATTAGGCCTTAGTCCACCACGCTGGCCAAGTGCGGATTGGCAGACTTCACATGCCTTCGATAACGTTATGAAGTACTCTCAGGCATGCAGGTTTCCTCACGATGTGTCCTTCACCGTTATAGCAAGTGACATTTAAATTCTTAAATCGCACATAACTTAGAAAGTCATTGGTGCGTGCCGCTGGGGTTTGAACCCGGACCGCTCGAGTGAGAGGCGAGTTCGATAGCCACTGGGCTGTCACCGCTTATCTATCTATACTAATAGATATTATAAAGAGGAAACATTTGTTTGTAATGTTTTCACACAAAAACTACTGGACCGATTTCAAAAATTCTTTCACCATTAGAAAGCTGCATCTTCACAGGCATGACATAGGCTACCTATATAATATTACAAGATGTAAACGAAATTATTGTTATGTCTAATTCCACGCGAGCGAAGCTGCGCGTCCACTAGTAATGAATAAATTAATAATTGATAAAGCTTCTGGAATTAAAAAATCCTTGTCTACGATAATAATAGCTTCTCTCTGCTTAGCCCAAAGGTTGACTGGCAGAAAATGCTCTTAGCATTAAGTCCGCCTTTTGTACCATATTTAGGTATAATAAAGCGTTTAATAAATAAATAAATAAAAATAAATAAATATTTTAACTTCGTGGGATAAGATGTTGTTAAAATGTATTTTGCAATATTTTTCCTAAACCAACAAACAAACTTTTTATAAACAGACAAACTCCGTTTTATAATATTCAGCCTATAAAAGTATACTGCCAAGTCCTCTGTTTCTCCGGGTCGATCTGCAGGGAATAAATACGAATGTCTATTATAATTTATCGTCTTCATGGTTCCTACTGCGTATTAATATTTAATACATACTTCATATGCTGAGCAATGCATCCTTATTTCCTTGTCGTATTGTTGTTAACCTTTTAATGCATATTTACTCTTGAGTACCAACGCCTACTTAAATCGTTTAGGTTCCTGTCATTAGATGTTTTTAAAAATCAGTAGTAGATTTTGTTATTGGTTTTGTATTGAGATAGTAGACGCCCGCAGCTTCGCTCGCGTGGAATTAGACATAACAATAGTTTCGTTTACACCTAGTAATTTTATATAGCCTAAGTCACTCAGTGAAGATGCAGCTTTCTAACGGTGCAAGAATTTTTGAAATCGGCCCAGTAGTTTTGTGTGAAAACATTACAAACAAATGTTTCCTCATTATAATATTAAAAGAAGTATAGATAAAAGCAAAATTAACTTTACATATTCAATTGGTGATACCGTCTAAGCTAATGCAATCTTAACATATCTTTTGCATTTCTAAACTGTCTTAACAAGATCTCTACCTACCTATCTATTACGTGTTACCTTCCGAGATCGGATGCCGCGTCACAATGCGAGGTCCCACGGACTCGTCTGAGGCCTAGTTCAAGGCGTCATTGTCTTTGTCTCACTCCTGACATTTCCCGCGGAGGCTGCGTCACCGGAATGAAATTTCCACTTTGGCATTTGGCATTGCTCCTTATTTGTACATGCACGTTATACTGGCTGACGCCCGCGACTTTAGGCCTTAGGCCAAGTGCAGTTTTCTCACGATGTCCTTCACCGTTACAGCAAGTGACATTTAATTTCTTAAATCGTACATAACTTAGAAAAGTCATTGGTGCGTGCCGCTTGAGTTTGAACCCGGACCGCTAATGAGTGAATGACAATAAGAGATTAACCATCGTCGCATTTTTGTCGGTTATCATGTGAATGTTCTATTCTCTGTAACGGGAAACTAAGTTTATTCTTAGGTGCTAGCCTTGTACTAGCATTCTAGGTAACTGGAAACAGCGCTAATGTGAAACTAATTTACTATTATGTACAGCTAGAAGTCACACAATAGGAAAATATGTGTAATCGTATCGAATCAAATCAAAATGTCTTCTGATTCATTGTTTAACGGAATTTCATTTGTTTCAGGTGATAACTTCTAAGTGAAGAACCATGATATGAGACCTGATAACAGCTAAGGTCTTGGGATGATATAGGTATTTAACTTTATCTAGTTTTCTATAACATAAGATTGTACGTACCTTTTTTTTCGCTGGGAAATGCTTTAACGCATCCCGTCCTTCCAGTAAGGCGGGTATGTGGGACTCGCCGAACCATGTCGGGATAACCACTAAAAACCCTCATCATCTTTTAAAACGCCACAAGATTGTACGTACCTATAACACACAATGTTATGTAGTACTTTCACGATATTTATGCATATGTAGAAACTTTGAATAAGTAGCTTCATTTTATAGCGACGATGAAAAGAACATTTGACGGACAATTGGTAGGTGGTAGAGTCTACAGGGTATATATACCGAGGGTTTTAGTGGGTAGTAGTCCAACATAACCCGTCGTCGCTGCCGCGTTTCCCACTTATGAAGGAAAACAGAAACCACAATGCTCGATTAAATCGGTAAGAGCAGTTGCTGTACTTATAACGCAAGAAGACTGACATTGACAGTAGTTTAACGATAGTGTTAATTCCAGGTGGTGACGATGTCGCAGTCGGCGCTCGGGCTGGGCGGCGAGCGGCGCTACTCCGTGCCCTCCGCCCCGCTGGTGCACGACCCGCGCGGCATGCACTCCGAGGACCTGCACGCCTGGTCCATCTACCGGTACGACTCCCGGCGCTACTCCGTGCCCTCCGCCCCGCTGGTGCACGACCCGCGCGGCATGCACTCCGAGGACCTGCACGCCTGGTCCATGTTCCAGTACGACTGTCCCAGCGCTACTCTGTGCCCTCCGAACTTTCTAACTGCTTACCAGCCAAGCGAAAACCATTTTTGAGCACGTGCAAAGCAGTCCTCTTTCAGAAGCAGCAACCAGTCTGCTTGCTTGGTAAGCCAAAATCCAGTATCAAAGGTATATTGACTTTTTCTTTGCGAAATCCATTATAAAGGGTAACAACTGCGATAATTTCAAATGATTTGTTACTTGCAGGCAAAACCTAAACTCGGACTTCACGGACAGCGCACTGGGCAGCACCGACAAGAGCCCGCTGCCCTATGGCAACTTCCAGCTCCGCGACACTACCGTGCAGTCCATCCTCTCCCACCCCAGATATGGACCCAAGTGAGTACTGCTCATCATCATCACAATTGTCCTGCAATTGGGTGAGGGTTTCTCCTCGGAATGGGAAAATGTCATTATTCACCACGCTGCCGGATTGTCAATCTTCACATACCCACGACAAAATTACGGAGTATGTAGGTTACGGTACGACAAAATTACGGTATTTTTCTGCCGTTAATACAGGTAAAATTTTATAGATTTAAACGCACATCTCTGCGTGCTGTTGGGACTTGAACTAGGTCCCTGTCGAGAGAGGCCGAATTACACGAACTAAGCTATTACCATCACAACCCAATTGAGCACGGAACACGGGAGAAGTTCTTCAGTTAGTATTCACGGATACCCGCAAAAGAAGGCTTTTAGAATAGGATCAATCTCAGTATTGGGAAGAGGAAGTAAGTGAACTCCTTCCCTAGATTTGTCTAGTCTTCCGCGACAGAAGCTATCACTATAATTGCCATTCAAGTATAATTAGGGTGCTATAGCTATATAATTAATTATTATCTAATTAATTATATTAGTGGCAGTTTGACGGCTTTTCTTGTATGTCTCACGAGTGGGACTATTACTATTGGTAATAACTTAACTTAACTATGGACCTCACCCACATTTTAATATATTGTTTCCTCGTTTTGTTTTGTCTTTGCCTCTCGGATGGCCTAGGGTAACGGATGGACCATAAGTAGGTAACACAGGGCATCTTAGTGCGAAGTTGTGTGTTAGCATTTACATTTTCAAACTAATTTCTTTTACAGGTCTGCCCTCGGTTCAAACATGTACACGTACCTTAAATTCGGATTACCCAGAGTGTTTCCACCAAACCACGATGGCTCGCATAGATCTGGAACGCCCAAACCGAAAACATCAATTGGAAGCGGTATGAAATCTGTGCCAAGGTATGTTTAAACTCTACACTTTAGTTGCATTGTACTAGAGTTATTTTTGTTCTAAATGAAAAATTAACATAAAATAGCATTCATATGTCCGTAAATTATTTCCCAAATAATGCTCGAATTGATTAGATAAGCGCTTTCTGAAAATGACATTGTGGTTAGAATATTATGTGACTCTAGCTAAAAACCATGGACGTCCCACTTTTAGGCGTGGGTTTTCCTAACAGACGTAGCTGCGGTCTAGAGCATATTCCACCTCGCTTCTCAAATGCGAATTGGTGGAGGGGTTAGTGGCCAACACAGTGTCGAATGTTCCACCTGAAGGTCTTCGACAAGGCTTAACGATTCTTTTTACCATTATAAACAACCCGGACCGGCTTAATGTGCCCTTCAAACCACGGTAGCGCCCATGAAATTTTCACTAGCGGTCACCCATCATCCAACCGACCGTTCTCGTCGTTGCTTACCTATGGCTATCACATAGATTCGACATGGACGCTTATGTGGCTCATTGCTTCAAAATTTTATATGTAGGTATTTTTTTTTACTTTAGAATCCAGAGGCAAAGCCGAGGTATCCGGGAAACGTCATCGGGATACGACAGCTCCGACAACGAGACCTCCACAAACTACAACAAGTACAGCCGCAAGTATCGCTCGGATCCGGACTTCAGAATGCAAAATGTACATCCATCCTATCAAGTACGTTTTACCACAGACTACACAACCAATACCACAATTTCAACATTTATTTAATACCATTAAAAATGGCGTTAGAATAAATTACACATAAATTGCCAGATTGTCGATTTTTTATTGCTACTTTCGCCAAAGATTTTTTAATGCGTCTGGGACTATGTTTGCAACACAGTTACAATATATTTGGTGACTTAATATTTCACGTTGTTTGAATCTGTAGGTAGAGTTTATTAAAACCGCATCTGTCGCAAATGCACGAATTGGTCACAATGAAGCCAATAGTGGCAACCATCCAGCCGCCATTTCAAATACCACTTCCAGGGCATATGCTTTTCTTCAGTGCCACTCTTTCCAGTCCTGTGCCATATTGCGTATGATTTTGTAGTCCACAGTCCCGTTGAATGAACTTGAATGTATTAACGACACTGATTGTTTTTTTAATTCATCCGTAATTCCCAGCACGCAACAGGCGTTCCGCTGGTGGCGATGCAGCAGGCTGGCATCCGCGGAGAGGGCCAGTGGACGGGCCGCGCGCGCAAGGCCGCCAGCGAGGCCAACCTGCTCGGCGCTGACGGCCGGCGGCCCTACGCGCGCCGCAGCAGCGTCGCGGACTACGGGCCCGACGACCACCAGAGGTACCGCTGGCAACACCATCCTACACAACGGCAGGGCCAGTGGACCGGACCAGATTTGTTGGCAGATTTATCTATCAACACGGCGAGTTCTAATGGCGTACCTATATGTTTAATCATTTCTACATCGTTCCCAAACTCCATTGTAACCTCGTGGCCTCCGCACGTGTGTACAACAAAACAGAGCTAACACCATCAATTCCCATTCAAAACCATATTAGCATAATACAGCAGCTTTATAAATGAGAGCGCGACGCGTTGCACCTATCTGTCGCCGGCGTCGCACCTCGGCGGGCGCGGCGAGGCCAGAGGCCGCTAATTCCTGGCCTCCCGGAGGCAGGCCGCGCTGGGCCAGGCTAATTACACTTGCGCTCGGGTTATGTGTTACATTGTGTTGTTTTCTGTGTCCGCCATCCTCAACACTACACACGTGGATGTTAAATAAGCGTGAATTTATTTTATGCGAATATAAGCCGCCGTCTTGTGTTAACGTTCTGGCTAATCTCAAGAACTCATGTACGAATCTCTATCTATCTAAATCTATCTATCGGTTAAACACGAATTATCCAAGATTCTTCATAGGCTTTTGCAAGAATAAGCTGCTGGAAAGATGAATTAACTATATACTAATTATAAAGAGGAAAGATTTGTTTGTAATGTTTTCACACAAAAACTACTGGACCGATTTCAAAAATTCTTTCACCATTAGAAAGCTGCATCTTCACTGAGTGACATAGACTATATAATATTGCTAGGTGTAAACGAAACTATTGTAATGTCTAATTCGACGCGTGCGACGCCCATCCACTAGTCGTCGGATAAATTAACACTCATAGGTTACAGTGGCGTGCATTCAACTAAAATTTAAAAAATATATAAAAAATGTACTTCCTCGGCCTGCTGTTTCCGATGCCAATTTCGCATATGACAGCTATTCAAACAAGATGGCGATGTGTTCCAGCTACCTGATGCCGTCTTCGCACCTGGGCGGGCGCGCGTCCAAGGCGGGCAGCCACGCCTCCCTGGCGCACTCCCGGAAACACTCCACCCTGCGCCCGGGAGACCATCTGGACGGGTACACGCACTCCGCCTACATCTATCCTAATTACTATGTGAGTATATAATTACTTGCATTGGCTATGACGTAGCGGAAACCCATTGTTGTAGACTAAAGGTCATTTATAAACAAAAATTCGCTAAAATATTTGAATGTAGGTTAGATTCAGATTGAGATTAATTCATTTCATTATATGGAATTTTTATACGCTTAATGAAAGTCATTAAATTTTTTATCTACCGCCGGTTCACAAAGTTGATTCTACCGAGAAGAAAACGGCAAGGAACTTGGTGGTGGACTAAAGCCTAACCCCTTCCATTCCAAGAAGAGACCCGTCCCCAACAGTGGAACAAAAAAAGGGTTGTGGTAGCTGTGACACATTTTCAGTCCTATAGCTTTTAAGAAACTTTAGAGATACATGCATAACGTGATATGTTAACGTGTATATCACGCCGGTATTTCGCCGTAGGTATATTTGTCTACATGGATTTGATATGATGTATTTAACAAAGCACGTGTCCTCCAGGTGAACAGTTTAGAAATAACGTCTCCCGAGAACAAGTCGACGCTGCTGGTGTCCGGGCTGAGCTTCGAGGTGAAGTCCGGGGAGATCCTGGCGGTGCTGGCCACGGCGCAGCAGGAGGCCACCGGCCTGCTGGACGTGCTGGCTGGCGATCGGAAGGTGAGCATTACGATTTTAAGACCATTTCTTTGTATCTGTGAAGATTTTTTTTGGATGTATCAATAATTGCATGTTAAATAAACAGAATTAAATTCATCAATTATTGATCATCATGACAACCCTTTCTTTGTCCCACTGTTGGGCTCGGGTCTCCTCTCAGAATGGGAGGGATTAGGCCTTAGTCCACCACGCTGGCCAAGTGCAGACTTCGCATACCTTCGAGAACGTTATGATGAACTCTCAGGCATGCAGGTTTCCTCACGATGTGTCCTTCACCGTTATAGCAAGTGACATTTAATTTCTTAAATCGCACATAACTTAGGAAAGTCATTGGTGCGTGCCACTGCTAATGCGGAATACAAAACGGGAAAAAAACTAATTTTTTCTGTTTCCAGAAACTCTCCGGAGACATAGTTCTGAACGGGCAGCCCGTAGCGTCGTCGACCCTGAAGAAGGTCGTAGCGTACGTGCGCAGAGACACGTCGCTCTGCCCAGCGATGACGGTGGAGCACACCCTCCGCTTCCACGCCTCGCTGCGGAGGCCGCGGGGCAACCACGACCACGTCAAGATGGACGACAGAGATCGGGTGAGTATGTTTGATGGGTTACGTTAAGCGCCCACAGCGCCGCGAAAGAGGAGGAAATGTTTCGCTCGTTCGTTCGTAGGTATGGATGGATGTATAGTTTTTCAACGAGACTTTTACCGTCCCTAACTAGCTATGATGGACATTAGTTCTGTCTTGTAGTTGGTGTTCTGTAAATAGATCGAAGTCATGCATTATTTTTGTCCATTCTGTCATTATCAACTGGCAGTTTCTCCTATATTTTTTATTTAACTTGGGTTGCCACATGGTTAGGTATATAGATTCCTATGATGATGTGAGTTACTTTAACACTTGTATATAATTATCTTTATTAAGTGCTCAACATAGTGGTTAGAAATAATAAATGCAGGGTCTGACTGATAGAAAATGCCATAAGGTATTAAGTCCGCCTATTGTATAGGTTAGTCTCCTTAGAGGTTTCAATAATGTTGTATATAAAAATAATTAAATAAATATAAAAACCCTTTTTCCAGATAAACCTCCTAATAGAAGAATTAGGCCTCGAACAAGTCCGCGACACAAACGTGGGCCGTCTGACCCGCTCGGAGATTCGGCGCCTGAACGTGGCCTGCCAGCTGCTGCTGGACATGGCAGTCCTCATCCTCGACCAGCCCACCAAGGAGATGGACATCTTCGACACCTTCTTCCTGGTGGAGTACCTCAGGAACTGGGCCAGCAGCGGTCGCGTTGTAATAATGTCGTTACACCCACCCACCTATGAGATATTTGCGATGCTGACTAAGGTAGGTTTCGAAGCTTGGGTTAAACACCAATTTTTATTATTTGGTTTATTTACTTAGGTTTACTTAGTCAACGATGGGGTTAGTAGAAACAGAGCACGACAACAAAAGGAATCAAACACTTCCGTACATATAGGTTTTAATGCAATAGAACAACAGTCTACCTAAAGTTTTAAGTCATAACTCATAACTGTAGGAGCTTACCAATGAAATCTTCTCTTGAAAAGTTTCGTAATTAGTGTTTTTTTTTCAGGTTGTTCTCGTATCAGCGGGTAGAACAATGTTCAGCGGTTACAGAAGAGACATGTTGCCATATTTTGCTTCAATAGATTATCCTTGCCCTGCTTTTAAGAATCCTTCAGATTACTACCGTAAGTTTTATACTTTACCAACTTGATAATGAGATAAGTTCGTTCAAAATTTTCAAATTTTCTTCCAACACATAGTCAATTACTCTCGAGCTGTTCTCTAGTCTGCGACTTAGAAACGAATGGGGACACTGGCATTGGTCCTTAATAAGGATGCGTCCGTCCACGCGACTTCTACACTGCTATGATTATCTCACCTCGTTATGCACCTTCGCCAATTTTTGTAACTCACATGTACGACAATTATTTCATTAAAATTATAAATATTCTACTTTTTACTTCCAGCCAGCCACAGCATAAAATTCCAAACAAAAGTACCTAAAGTACCTTAGGTACCTATGAATTTCGAGTGTTATTTGCGTTTACCGGCGATGCGGCAGCGGTTTTAATTAAATCGTTTCTCTCCCAGTGGACTTGGTGACGCTAGACGACCTCTCAGCGGCGGCCATGTTGGAGTCGTCGGGGCGCATCGAGGCGCTGGCGGGGGTGTTCGCGGGCGCGCTCGCGGCGCCCGAGCCGCCGCCGCCCGTGCCGCTGCCCGCGCCGCGGCGGCCGCCCAACGCGCTTATGCAGGCCGTCGCGCTTATACAGTTAGTATTGATTACGGTGATTACCTCCAGTTTGCAGAACAAGAATAAGATAAAGATTTTATTTATTTGCTCTCACAGAAGTAGTCTTATTTATCGTTACATATCTCAATCATTTATTTTGGTCTATTGCTTAGCCTAGTGCTATGCAATGGACCAAAATAACTAAATTATACTTCATCAACTAAAAGAGTCATTATCATCTGATACGTATAAATAACATATATTAAGTACACAAAATACTAATATTTAATTAGTGTAATGTATACCTACTGTATTGTATTAAAATAAAATCTTGCTAGATGGGCAATGAATTCGAAGTATGCGTTGTATTCCTAAGTGATCGATGACATAATTGAGTATTTTTTGTATTCCAGAAAAAGCCTGCTGTACACCCAGATGACGACGCTATCCAACGTGATCACACGCGTGCTGCTCGCCGCCGCCATGTCGCTCGTCACCGGGACCATCTTCTGGGACCTGCCTACCACCGACGCCAAGGTCATCATCATCATCATTATTAATCATCAGCGCTGGCAAAAACTTGGACCCTTGGTATTGTTAATTGTGAAAAGCTGCGCGTTCGCACAGGAACTATTTTCCCTCATTAAGTGGCCTAAATTCTCTCCCTGCCTAAATACATGGTGTATGTGACTGGCAGAGAACCGCGCCTTAACAGATTTTGTTTATGCTACACAGCTGGCGCACAACGACCGCGTGGGCTTCCACTACTCCGTCATGTGCGTGGCGGCGTGGCCGGCGCTGCTGCTGAGCGTGCGCGAGGCGAGCGCGCGCCGCCCGCACGTCGAGCGCGACGTCGCCGTCGGCCTGTACTCGCGGCCCGTGTTCCTGCTCTTCGACGTGAGTGTCTCCCTCTGGCGCAGGGCTCCACCACTCCGTCATGTGCGTGGCGGCGTGGCCGGCGCTGCTGCTGAGCGTGCGCGAGGCGAGCGCGCGCCGCCCGCACGTCGAGCGCGACGTCGCCGTCGGCCTGTACTCGCGGCCCGTGTTCCTGCTCTTCGACGTGAGTGTCTCCCTCTGGCGCAGGGCTCCACCACTCCGTCATGTGCGTGGCGGCGTGGCCGGCGCTGCTGCTGAGCGTGCGCGAGGCGAGCGCGCGCCGCCCGCACGTCGAGCGCGACGTCGCCGTCGGCCTGTACTCGCGGCCAGTGTTCCTGCTCTTCGACGTGAGTGTCTCCCTCTGGCGTAGCGACCACGACTGCGTGGGACTCTACTCCTCCATCCTATGCATGGCGTCGTGGCCGATGCTATAGCTAAACGTGCCCGAGCCGAGCAGTGAGTCAGTAAAAGACACGAAAGACTTGGCATGATACTGATGTTGATGATGCTGTTTCCAGCAATTCCTGGAGCTGTGGTCGGCGGCGCTGACGTGGCTGGCCTACCTGGTGCCCGGCTACGCCATGAGCGGCCTCTACGCGCAGACGCCGGGAACCTTCGACGGCTTCTATATCTATCTAGGTAATTTTATTGTATCTCATTTAAATTTCACGGGTCTCACGTAGAGGACCCGGTAATTTCTGAAGACTGAAGGACTGATTACAATTTAAAAAAAATACCTCAGAAAAATTGTTTAAGTAACAGCTCAATATATTTTCAGGCTACATGCTGCTATACCTCATCAGCATACAGATGCTGTGTCGCGCAGCAATTTTCCTCGTGCCCATGGAGAAGACCGCCGCCGCCCTCTCAGGCCTCTGCTTCCTCCTGATAACCCTCGTCAGCGGGGTCACCCTCCACCCGCAAGACCTGCCGTGGTACACCCGCTGGCTGGAGAACGTGTCCCCGCCACGGTGGGCCGTCGTCCATATATTGAGAAGGGAGCTCAGTGAGACCGCATTGCGGAGCAGTATTAGTAAAGAGATGAGGTGCACTAATAAACAGGTTAGTCATTATTTTAATAGATACTTAATTAGTCAACACCCACAATCTCCACTTAGATTATATAGAGCAATAGAGCTGAATATGCTGTAGGCGGAAAAACATGACGCGTCGCGTCGCTTCGACTCTGCGCCAGTGTGAGTCGACCCTAAGAATAACTGTACTGCGAGGGAGAAAATCAAGAAACGACAGGATAAAAAGGCTTAAAAATATTTATTAGCTAATTGATAAGTACCAATATTCTGTACCAGCGTCCTATTCAAACCCGGGAATCACAACTCGGCAGTTAGGATCACTGACCTCTGTCACATGGAATAGTCAATCATAATGCTTATAGCTTTATAATAGTTCTTCGATCTCACAAGCAAATTTCATCATTAAAGAATGACTTTCGATTAAAATATCACCTATACGGTTCTTCGATCTCACAAGCAAATTTCATCATTAAAGAATGACTTTCGATTAAAATATCACCTATACGTCGCTTTCAAAACAACAATTTAGAAGACAAAACAACATTCGTTGAGTGTGATAGCCAAACAAAAAAAATCATACAGTACCTACCTAATAATTGTTCCGCACTTTTTCAGAGACCCGAGATAATAGTGCAGTCGCCGTGCCCGCCGCCAAACGGCACGCAAGTCCTCTCTAACTACGACTATCTCCACGGCGACCACATCTGGGAGTGGAACGAGGAGAGCTTCCTGATCGCTCTGGCGATATTTTACTCTGTGTTCGCTCTTATAGCTCTAATGGCTTTTGTGCTCGACTGTACCAAGTACGCTAAAACTAAGCATAGGAATTCTGTGAAGGGCCATAAGATTACTGTGAACACACCCTAAGGGCAGGCTAATATACGCGGCAGGGCGTCTCTCCTCTCCTGAGAGATATACTGATCGCTGACCCAATACGGACTCGCGGAGGAGTTGGCCAAAGCGATTGTCGGAAGGATACAGATACTGGCCGGAGGAGTATCTTAAGATAACTACCGAGAACGACGGCTTAATGTGCCCTCTAAAGCA
This sequence comes from Carterocephalus palaemon, assembly GCA_944567765.1. NCBI lineage: Eukaryota > Metazoa > Arthropoda > Insecta > Lepidoptera > Hesperiidae > Carterocephalus > Carterocephalus palaemon. The sequence goes on along the minus strand of OX155643.1, from coordinate 811,154 downwards.
CCAAAGCGAATGGTACCATGTAAATCAAATTCATCCCCTGGACGGCTATTAAATGAATATTTAAATTACAAGAAAGAGCCGTAAGGTTTTTCAATTATATCTTCGTAGAAATTGTTGAGCGTTACTCAGTAATACGGGTTACTGCATGGTCTCTTTTTCATTTGGAAGAAGTAAGTAATCTGAAGTTATGTAAAAAGGATTATTGTAGTTCCACCAATCCGCATTGGAGCAGCGTGGTGGAGTATGCTCTAGACTTCCCGCAGCAGTCTGTGGGGGAGACCCGTGCCCAGCAGTGGGACGTCTATGGGTCGCAGCGAAGTAATCTGAACCTCGACACCACGAATATATCGTTTTTACTGTGGTTCAGTAATAAGGTTTAATTTTGATGCTACGCAGCTAAACTTCCCGTTCAGAGGATTTTTTCCAATCAATGTCCTATTTACTCAATTTGAATAAATTAAATGTAAACTAGTAGGTATTAACTTCCTTGTTTGTGCCTACAGTACATAATGAATGCACGTGTTTTGCGCAATTACGTACTGCAATTCAAATGCAATATTATAATAGATAATTAAATTACATATTATATGATACCGCAGACAATCTGTGTACTTGTCATAATAACTGGTGCATATTAGAAATAAAATAGAGTAATAAATATTTTTGTGAATGTACAAAATCTTTATATATAGTTTAAAGTGTTATTTCATATGAAGGCTGACTAGAAAACGTCTTCCGTCCATAGAGTAGCGCGAAAAACTTATATAATATATTGGTATTATTATAATATTTGTGTAAGTAGGTACTACTTACTACCCATGGTGTCTATTAGTATAAATTCTCAAGTGATTAATCACAATTTTAAGTATGATTGATAAGTTATCAATAGTTTTTCATGTCTTTCTCATTCTGAGCCACATTTAGTCTAATGTGCCGTTCATCGAATGCCTCATACTTCATTCTTCTCGCTTTATTTTGTACAACAAGAGAGGTCTTGTGTGTAGAAAGATAACAGAGCTTCTTCATACTAATCATTACTCTGTCGCCTTTAGATTTTACAGTTGAAACTCAGAACCCGGTCAAACCCCTTTTAGACTGCGTACATTAGGAAAAAGTGGTTTGGGACCGCTGCCTAGGGTTGCCAACATTTTTTTGACTGAATACCTATAGTATTTTTCAAAATAAACTATTAAAATATATACACGCTGAAAAACCTATAGTATTTAAGGAAAGAGCAAATAAAATCAAAGATATTTTTGTTATTTAATTAACATTTTTATATAAACTAATTTAAGCTAATTTCGTAATAATTTTTTGGCTTCAATGTGCTTTAAAAGCTCATTATTTAATCTAAATGAAATAGTGCTTTTGCGTAGGTACTATATATTTCTTTAACAGTATATAGTACGCAGACCCGAAATATAGTACAATAGTACATTATATATACAAAAATAGTAAAAAAATAGTACATTTATAGTATTATAGTACGGTTGGCAACCCTACCGCTGCCCTTAGACAAAACCACTTTTGATTGGTTGCAAAGAAAAACACACATCTACCATCATATTGGCTAGGTTAGGGTTTTATAGCTTTCGCAGAAAAACCCGAAGCAGGGAAATCTAGTTCTATGTAATTAGTCAAAGTGGTTTTGTACTAAAACATTTTGTCAAATCTTTTAACTGATTTTTGCACGTAAAAGTTTTGACAGGATCATAAATTTCGACTGTAAACTAGTATTAAGAAGTAGATAAATATGTAAATATTCAAGTGCCGAATTTATAATTTTAATTAAGTAGGTAATTCGTCAGTTCCAACGCTGACTTAACACTGCCTTGCATTAAATTTTATTATCAATATATGTATACCTTTAATTTTTTTCGTAAATACATAGTCAATAAAATATAACTAATAATTTATTAAATATAGGTAGTTATAATATCTAAACAGGAGCCATAAAATATAACACTAATTGTTAAGTTACCTAATTCACTGTATTAATAATGCATAGAATTGAATAAAACATAGCATTACGAGTTAATATTGTTTTAATTCACGATTTCTGTTTCATCGTAACAATATTATTAACAACAACATTTCATAATTCATGAACATAACTTAATTAAATAACAGTTCAAAAAATAACATGTACATACTAATTTCAAATAAATACTAATAAATACCCCCTTAACATGTACGATTCTCAACTCATTTTTTCATGAAGACGATGGTAGGTACTCGTAATATAATACAAATGAAATAGGATTTTTCTTAAAGTTATCACCTAAATAGCTGTCAGTCCAGTTGGCATGATGTGATTCATAATTTAATGTTAGTTGATCTGTATTCATTACCATAAGGACTTCATGAGAAATTACCATTAATATTAGCACCCAGTGATGGTTGGTAAGTGATAGCCTGATAGGTGCATTGCTAACCTAAGTACCAAGATCACCTCTGCTAGTTAGGTGTAAATGGTGAAATCAACCAGGCCTTTCCAACCGGAACGAAGTAAAAAAAAAACAATACACATAATGGTGCTGCCACACTGCTGTTCAAAAATATTTACAAACATTAGTAAACATTTTCTAACCAACATTTATCACAATGTTAGAAAACGTTTTTATGTTAAGTAATGTTTGTAAACATTTTTGAACAGCAGTGTGGCCGCACCATTAGATGCGACAGTGATACTTCCCGCACACTGTTTCACCACCCAGTTGTTTGAATATCTATGGCCGGCCGAATACTGAAGTGTACACTCAATTTTTTTAAATGCACTTGAGTTAAAATTCCTTAATTTTCGCAATTTTCTGTTTTCAAAAAATGACAGCTTAATTGGTTAAGTAAGCGCAAACGATATTGTTGAGCAAGATGACGAATTGGATCTTCGGGTGGGGGAAAAAATTAATTATTGGGTTTTCCAAACTTGAAATTCTGGTAACACGGGAGTCTGGATTTGTGCCTGATTATAGTTAGTCAGTCCCACATAGAATCAAGATAGAACGGGGAACTGGTCCCCTGGAACCCTGTCCCGCAATCTTGCAATATACTGCAAGATATCTCGCAAGTTCGGTCAGTGCGCGTCGATACTTGTTACGGTTCGTTACATCATCGATAGATTTGATTATAACTAACACGAGTGTGTCACCTCACTAATTACTATAGTGTGACGTCACATCGTAGGCGGAACTTGGGCAGGGCTAACAAAAAGTGTCACGCATCGTTTGTATCAAAATACGTGATCGCCGTTCTATCTTGATTAATTTCTGTGGGCAGGCCTATGTCCAGCAGTGGACTTCTAAAGGCTGATGAATGGATGATAGTTAGTCAGTATCTCAGTGGTTAGAGTATTCCCATCCCAGTATTAAAGGGAAGATCGTAGGTTCGAATTCTACCCGCGGTGAATTTTTTTTTTCAGTTAAATTATGTAATTAAATATTATGTCAAAATTGAATGCCGTTTCAGTATTCGGCCGAGAACGTACCTCAACTCTCGATGACGTCCGAGTGGAACAGCTCGTGGTACCGCCTGCAGATCTCGCACACGCACGGCTTTATGTCACTGAGGTAGGGCCTGTCCGCCATCTTGTGCATATCCGCCATCTTGGTTGCGGCGTCGCGCTCGATGTATCGGCTCTCTAGCAGCAGCTTTTGTATCCTGTCACCGCTTGTCAGGTCTCCCGCCTTTTCTGAATCTGTGCCGGATCTGTTACAGATACACAAACAACTGTAGGCCAAAAGCAGGTCTCCTCAAATATAAGCGGAATTCGCTACTGGGTGCCGACAAGTCATACGAAATTCCCGGCCCGTCATTACCGCTATCAATATCAACACCAGTAGCTTATATTTAAATATCTAGCTAGGCCATAAATATATGAGTTTTTTTGTTACACCTTAAGTTCTTTGTAAAACTTTGTGTTCTTTTATATGTTAGCATTTTTTACCATTTAGGCTTGGATGGGGATAAAATGCTATGGCAGATACAATCAAAGAGATGCTACTACTACTGTTACTTACTACTAATATTACTTTACAATATATTCTTGATTCGAACCCGGGCTCGACAGTCAGGGTCTCTCACAGCCGCGCCACGGAGTCGTCATACTTGGGGTTCATAGATAAAGAATAACCTCAAGAGTGTGTCTTGTGCGGGCGGTGCGGGCGGTGCGGGCGGTGCGGGGCGCCAGGCGTTGGCGGAGGTGGTGTCGGCCGTGTACACGCAGTACTGGCGGCGCCGCGGCGAGCTCGCGCGGGAGCCGCACGGCCGCGGGTGCGGGACCGGACTGGGAGAGGGAAATTGTTGTTGGGATGATTGGGGGTGGTTACATGTCACAGACAAAATGAGACTAACTCAAAAATCCGAAATTTACATTTCCCGAACCAAAATCGATCATTTACTCCAACGTTGGCGCCAATGCAACACGTCCAACGTGTGAATTGCACAAGCATTGGCTCTAAGGTCGCGCGATCGCTGGGATTTAGCCGTCGCTTGTTTCGCGCGCCAACGTTGGAGGGTCTCCACACGTTGGCTGTTTGCCCAGTCTTGCTGCGACACACATCTAGTACCTGCAGTTTCTCTAAAAGTCTTCTGGCTCTGGCTCTTAAGGCTCTTCATTGGCCACTTCTTCTGACCAAATGCCGTGCCATGCCTGTGATGTGCGATGGTAGAAGGATAAATTAATCCATCCATCCATCCAACAGCCTTTCAAAGTCCACTGCTGGACATAGGCCTCCCTTAATCGGTGCCACTTCTCCCGATCCTGTGCCTTCTGAGTCCAGCGATTTCTGGTTGGAGGGCAGCCTGTGCTCCGTTTCCCGAGCCGTGGTCTCCACTCGAGGACCTTTCTAACCCAAAAAATTAATAGGAGGATATTAATAGGTTGGGGAAAAAGTCTTTTCGCATTATAGTATGTAGGAACTTGTAATAAAAACTCTTTGGCTATACTATTTGTATCTGCCTGGTTTTGGTATCATTGAAAGTTTAAATTTTAAAGAACATAATTCCAAATTCAAATCAGGAAAATGTGTGATTTTCATTTGTTTTTCGTACCGCCAAGATGAGTGAATCTAATGAAGAAATTCGATACATTTTAAAATTTTACTACAAAAAAGGTAAAAATGCAACGCAAGCCGCGAAAAAAATTTGCGACGTTTATGGACCTAGTGCAGTGTCTGTGAGAGTAGCACAAATTTGGTTTAAGCGTTTTCAATCCGGAAATTTTGATGTCAAAGATGCACGTCGCTCTGGTCGCCCAATTACGGATAAAATGGATGCCATTTTTGAAAAACTGGAGCAAGATCGGCATGTCAGTAGTTACAACGTAGCTGAAGAACTGGGAATTGACCACAAAACAGTTTTGGCGCATTTGAAAAAAACTGGGTACACAAAAAAGCTCGATATTTGGGTACCTCCCGAGCTCACTGAAAGAAACCTAATGAACCGTGTACTCATTTGTGATTCTTTATTACGACGTTATGAAACCGAACCATTTTTGAAGAAGCTGATAACTGGTGATGAAAAGTGGATCACGTACGACAAGAACGTGCGAAAAAGGTCGTGGTCAAAGGCCGGTCAGGCTTCACAGACTGTGGCGAAACCCGGGTTAACTCGCAACAAGGTGATGCTGTATGTGTGGTGGGATTGGAAGGGCATTATTCATTATGAGCTGTTACCACCAGGCAGGACCATCGATTCTGAACTCTACTGCGAACAACTGATGAGATTAAAGCAAGAAGTTGAGAGAAAGCGGCCGGAATTAATCAACAGAAGGGGTGTGGTTTTTCATCATGATAACGCTAGACCTCACACATCTTTAGCCACTCAGCAAAAATTAAGAGAGTTTGGCTGGGAGGTGTTAATGCATCCGCCGTATAGTCCTGACCTTGCACCTTCAGATTTCCACCTGTTTCGGTCTCTTCAGAATTCTTTAGGCAGTGTCAGGTTAACATCACGAGAGGACTGCCAAAACCACTTGTCGCGGTATTTTGATCAGAAGTCCCAAAATTTCTATAGGAATGGGATCATGTCCCTACCTACAAGATGGCAAAAAGTTATCGAACAAAATGGTACCTACATACTTTAGTTAAATGTAAATAAACTATATTAAAAAAAGTTTTGAATTTTCATAAAAAATGCGAAGAAACTTTTTCCCCGACCTAATATATTCAATGGACAAGACAAGATGGCCAAACAACTCAGACGCCATGGTAGCAATTCTCAAGCGATACCGTGCCACATGACTTTATTCTAAGCGCCGATGGCGCTGCTGGGTTTTAGTGGGTAATCTGCCACGACATTAAAAGAAAAAAGGCAACTAACTCGGTCCAGCGACAGGGTGGCGCGTCCAAACTGCAGCAGGACCGTGAGCCACTCGAGCGGGAGCGCGAGCGCGGCCGCCGGTGGCTGCTGCATTTGCTTCTACAGTAAAAAAAAAAAGTAAAAAGATTTTTCCTTCTGTGGGCTAGCAGAATAAGATCTCACCCGACGTTACTTATTTTTGAATTAACTAAATTTATAGAATATGATGCTATTAAATGTATTTCACGTCTGCGCTACATAGCCACCAATCCGCATTGGAGCAGCCTGGTGAAGTATGCTCTAGCAGATTTGTCTGTGGAGGAGAAACGTGCCCAGCAGTGGGACACACAGACGTCCCAGAGTTGCAGCAGCTTAGCTAGTTAGCGGGCAGCATTTAGATTAAAAATTAACGGCAAAGCAATGAGATGCCTGAACTTTCTTGCGGCAAGCGTCCGCTCCGCCGGGCAATTTAAAGCGTCTGGCTGCTTAAGTTACTACTACTATTACTACTACACTTAAGATATGGCCCGCAGACATTATGTATTTTTCTTAAAATACTCTCAAACATATTGCCATTCCGTGACACGGTGGCGAACGATGAGTACGAAATGGCGCTACATTTTGCTTGTATGAGAAACGTTTACGTAAATGTTATGCCGGGTCTATCTTATTTAAAATCATTGGGCATACGTTATGATGTAGGTACATCACGTCACCCACCTGTGGTACTGCTCATTGGGCATACGTTGTGATGTACCACCCACCTGTGGTACTGCGCCGAGTGGCAGACCTGCTTCTGGCGGGCCGCCTCCGCGTCGCGCTGCGCGCAGTGGCAGCTCTTCTTGTTGACCGCGCCCATCAGCCCGCTGGGGTGGTTCCACACTTCGTCGATGCGCACCTTGGTCGCTATCTCGATCTTAGGCGCTAGTATACCCTAGAACCCACACACCAGTGGCTGAAGTTTAGGGTCGTTGGGCTTGCTTGAGTCTCCTCTCGAAATCGGAGGGGTTAACTCCTCATTGGTCTGGTTGGCCACTAACCCCTCCACCAATCCGCATTGGAGCAGCGTGGTGGGGTATGCTCTAGACTGCGGCTGCGTCTGTGGGGGAGACCCGTGCCCAGCAGTGGGACGTCTATGGGTCGCAGCGAACCCATCCGATTGCTTAAGCAATTCGACCAATTATAAGTCCACCACACTGACCAAGTGCGGAACGGCAGACTTCAGAATCCTTCGAGAAAATTATAGGGAACTCTCAGGCATGCACGTTTTCTCACGATGTTTCGCCGTTACAGCAGAAAAAATTTAATTTCTTATATATGGCATATACCTTAGAAACATCATTGGTATGCTCTTGGATTTGGATGGAAAAAGTACTAGATACACACTTTCTAACATTACAGTTAGTATTCTAATAGTACAATTTCTAACATTATTACGTCTGATCTCGAACTTAGCCTACAAGGCGCCCGTGGTCGCGCGGTTTGAGTTGAGACATTATTAACAGATCGATATTGTTAAGCTGAACCAATATCGGTCGGCAAGTGGACGGGTGATCGTTAGGGGCCCAATTTCTTGAGCATTTTGCATGTTTTGAAGTGCACACTAAGCCGTCTTGGTATCGTTAGATATCAGCCGTTAATCCATGTCAAAGGCCTTTGGGCTTCCTAAATATCTTCTGACAGTTTACACAAACCTCTCTCCGCAGAGGTGACGTGCTTGCAATGGGTTGTAGGTCAATATATCATTGTAATATTTACCGGGAACTGCTTAGACCTCCTCATCAGCAGATCGACTCCGTCCATTGAACACATATTTGGCGGGAACAGTACATCATTAAGGCAGCCGAGGTACTGCGCTAGAACCACGCATTGCTCTGACGTGCAGTCTACACACCACTGTATCAGCTCACAGTACAGTGTTTCATCTTCTGCGGACAATATATTTGGTACGTGGTACAGCCTATTTATAGTAGCGTCCATAGCCCAATGGCTCGGTTCGATTCAATGTGATCGAAAGAGTTAAGCAACGACGGGCCCGGTCGGTTTGTGGATGGGTGACCGCTAGTGGCAAAATTTCATGGACGCTACCGTGCTTCGGAGGGCACGTAAAGCCGTCGGTCCCGGTTGTTTTCAATGCTGAAAACAGTCGTTAAGCCTTGTCGAAGACCTTCGGGTGGCTTGAGAACATTCGACACTGGGTTGGCCACTAACCCCTCCACCAATCCGCATTGGAGCAGCGTGGTGGAGTATGCTCTAGCCCTCCCGCAGAAGTGTCTGTGGGGGAGACCCGTGCCCAGCAGTGGGACGTCTATGGGTCGCAGCGACGACAGCCTATTTGGATTGCTCATATGCTCGACCGTGATCGACTCGTTAAGCGACATCGGGCGGGGTCGGTACGCGGTGACTGCTAGTGGCGAAATTTTATGGCCGATTCCATGCTAATGCGTTAAGTCGGCACAGTGGCTTGAAAACATATAATGCTGGGTTAACCACTATTTATTATAATTATTATTTGATGGGGTGTGGGTTAAGCCCATAAGTCACTATGACTTAAAAAGATTTATTGGTAGCCCCCAAAAGTTCAAACCTGATCCCAAAGACCAATTGCTTGGATAAATCATATCATAATCATCATTACTATTTATATAACACTCAAGGAAATACCTTTTCTGCATTGTAATAATTATTTTTGAAGCAATTGTTTTAACTGGGACTCCATATGTTTACCAACTTGGAGATAACAATGTAAATAAACCATAAGAAATCTTACTGAGTAAACAACAGATATTATTCAGGGCACAGCTCTCCTGAAACCTTTTCCTAAAGTAGAAGACATCTCTGAAAAGCAGCGGAAAGCTCGGTGGCAGCAGGCAAGTCTGGTAGCTGGTGCCCAGGGCAAATAGGGCGAGAGACACTCTGCCATCCTGGCATAACCACACTCCGGGACATGACACCTGGAATGACAAGGCATATAAATTCATGATGTTTAAAATTCAAGCATTAGAACCCCTGAGTAAGACCCATCAAATTTGTCATCCAGGAAATTCACATTATTTCGATTTTTAGGAAACACGTCAGCAGAAGCTTTCGTAATGTTCGTTTGTGTATCTAACCATGTGAACAAGTCAACATACCCTGAAAACGGATACAAATGATCTGTACTCAATTTTACTGAAATAAATTTATTCTATGAAGATAAATCATCACAATGACTCTTAAAATTGACTACTTTGATGAAAACAATATCTACACTACATACATACCCTCTGAACTTCTAACTCGATAGTAATTTCAATTATTTTAGGCATAATGATGTATCATTTTTGATATGAATTTATCTTCGGTGATTCAGGATTTATAACGGTAACCTAGCAAAATTTATATAAAAATAAATTTCATCTTTTCGCGAATGATTTCGCACGGTATTTACAATTTATTTTTTGTACAAATAGATTCCAACAACTAAATAAAAACAATAATTTAGATATACGACAGTTGCCATGACAACAAAATGCCAAAAATCAGCCAAAATGGTAAACAAACAAAATCTTCAGATTAAAAATACCACAGAGATAAATCAAAGTTCATTTAATACAAGAAAAAAAATCTTTGTTTTTGTTTAATATAGCATAGTGTCGTTTTCCTCATAAAATAGGGAAATGTTAATTTTCTCGTGAAAATGTTACTTTTTGAGCTGTCTCATCATCTCATGTTACATTTGACTATCTGCCACTGGCAACACTGAGGATAAGTCAAAAATTTAAATTTAAATTGTATCTATTGTCTTGCACGCTACAATAAATAAATTACTACTTAATAGCTTTTTATTGAGATTTTGTTAACTACATTCAATATTTATATCTTGTGACATAGACCATCATGTCGAAAGTACCAACAGTTATCCACTGGTTTCGGCTAGATTTAAGATTACATGATAACCTTGCCCTTCGCAACGCAATAAACGAAGTGAGATTCTAGTGAAAATTAAAAATTATTTAAAAATAAATATTGCTTGAGTTAAACTTCATTAAAAATGATATTAATTAAAGTAAAACCTAATTTGTCTACAGGCCGAAAATCGTAAACACCATTTAAGACCACTTTACTTCATTGAAGATGATAAGAAGAACATAGGAGGTAACAGACTACGATTTCTTATACAGAGCTTACAGGATTTAGACACCAACCTGAGGAAAATAAACTCACGCTTATACATAATCAAAGGAAATGCCTCTGAGATGATGCCAGATTTAATTGAGAAATGGAATGTAAAATATTTGACAACCCAAGTAGATATTGATCCAGAGATTTTAAAACACGAGGAAGTTATAGACAAATTATGTGAAGAAAGAGATGTCTTTGTTGTTAAAAGGGTACAGCATACAGTTTATGATGTCCACAATGTTTTAAAGAAGAATAATGGCAGTGTCCCTTTAACTTATCAGAAATTCTTGTCTTTAGTAAGGGACAATCCTGTGAAAGAAACCATAGAGATAACAAATCAGATTTCTGATTGCTGCAAAGCACCAGACTATGATTTGAAGGATTATGATGTACCAACCTTAGCTGATTTGGATTTTGATGTCTCAGCTCTTTCAGATTGCAAGTACTCAGGTGGAGAAACTGAAGCTATAAGGAGGTTAAATTTTTACATGGCCAAAAAGCAATGGGTCTGTAAATTTGAGAAGCCAAACTCTTCACCCAATAGTATAGAGCCAAGTACTACAGTGTTGAGTCCATACCTAAGTCATGGTTGCTTATCATCAAAACTATTCTACCATAAATTAAGAGAGGTGGAAAGTGGTGTAGCCCATACTGAACCACCCGTATCTCTTTTGGGTCAGCTTATGTGGAGAGAGTTTTACTATACTGCTGGTGCTGGTACAGAAAACTTTGACAAGATGGTTGGGAACCCTGTCTGCACACAGATCCCTTGGGGCAAAAATGAGGGGCATCTGAGAGCTTGGGCAGAAGGCAGGACTGGTTATCCTTTTGTTGATGCCATCATGAGGCAGCTGGCACAGGAGGGCTGGATACACCATTTGGCTAGACATATGGTTGCATGTTTCTTGACGAGAGGAGACCTTTGGATATCCTGGGAGGAAGGGGCCAAGGTTTTTGAAGGCTACTTGCTCGATTACGACTGGTCCTTGAATGCTGGCAACTGGATGTGGTTATCTGCATCTGCATTCTTTTACAAATACTTCAGAGTCTACAGTCCTATTGCATTTGGGAAGAAAACTGACAAGGAAGGGCTTTATATAAAGAAGTATGTACCTGAACTTGCAAAATACCCCAGCGAATATATTTATGAGCCCTGGAAGGCACCAAGGTCAGTTCAAAGGGCTGCAGGATGTGTCATCGGGGAGGGATATCCTAATAGGATAGTTGATCATGATAAAATACACAAGGAAAACATGCAGAAAATGACCCAGGCATATAAAATTAATAAGGAGAAGAAATCATTGAAGAGACCAAGATCATAATTTTTTTATATGTAGCTGTAAGAAAAGATCTGATTTTATTAACATTGCTTTACCAGCTAAAAATAAACTTTAATTTTATAGAAATAACCCTGTTCCATTCACTATTAACAAAAAATCCTATTTATGTAATCCAAAGAGTATGTATAATAAATAGGAATCCCCTAGATAAGTAGCATTAGCATACATACTGTTAAATCAATAAACTATTGTTGTATACATACATACATTGAAGCAAAAAGTTAGTAATAGACATTACTTCAATAGAGTGGAATCTATTTTTGTGCTATTTTTATGCGTTGTTATATCATAAATAAAATATCCTGTCTCGTTTCTCTATGATGTCCTCAAAGGCCTGTTTGTTTAGTTCGTTTTTAAGCAAAACCACACTTCGTGCTCTGTAGCATGTTATTATAATTATACTCTTTGCCTTGTAAGTTAAGCGCTAAGAAAAAAGTACCTGCACAAATGCGATTTTTTCGAGAGGAAGCCCAATTTAATAAGTATGCAAGTGTCTTTTACCATTACCAATGATCACTTCATTTTATATTTTAAATTCAGCGGCAATCTGCTGCGTGAAATGAACCACAAGACGACGTCCATCAGCTGATTGACGTTATGTTGAGTTGAACCTTGCTTGACGTTTCCCCAATCCACCGATGAATTGGGATAAAATATGAATTTGCAGTATTTTCGAATAAATATCCTATATAAAAAGATTATTAGCAGCACAATGTGATAAGTGGAATACCCGTAGAAGATGTAGGTAAAGAAATATGTTTGAAGTTCGGGTGAGTTACCATAATAATTTGTTAACGTTACTTGAAAAATTCAATTGTACGCCCCGTTATTAAAAGCAGTTTTCTGATGTTAAGCTACCACCTTAATAAGCACGATCACTCTGCTAAGTAAATAATGAATTACTGTTAGAGATAATGTGTAGAAAAATATCGTAACTTAGTCTTATCATATACTCTTTGTGTGTATAATGCGGTAGAGTTAGTGGTTAAGTAAGTAATTACCTGCTGATTTTCTTGACTTTGTAAAATTCCCTGGAACTTTCCTGGAATTCACAGAAAACAAAACAACAATCTACAGAATAAATGCACCGGCATGATTTGAACCTGGGACAGAGAGCTTGGCTTTGTTTATTGACCACTATGCAACAGAATCGTTTAATGCATGTTACACATGCATAATAAATGATTTGGAAAATTGTTAATCATTTCACATTATTAGCATATTTCATTACTTGACCCAACCCATTGTCTAATGAGGTTTGGTGTACTGCGTCTTAGAATTATAATTAAACATTAACATTCATTTAATTGATAACACCATTTTTATTTTGCTTTACATATTGTGTAATTCATTTTGAGTATAGAACCATTTCACCATTGTTCCGGTAGAGATATTCCAAATCAAATGAGACCCATAATTACATCAGTGGTGATTGATAAGTATAAGGCATTGTTAGGAGAATATTTATTATTTATTTAATGCACTTTACAAATTGATGCACGCTTAAAAATGTACATTTACAATAAACAAAGAGTTGGTTATATTGTAGTCATGTTCATTGGTACAGTTAAAAACAATTTGGCTGTAACAATCATGTTATTTACTGGACAACATCCCTAATTACAAAGGTTTAGTTTAGGTAAGTAGCTACTTAACAAGATACTTGATTATCTCCTGAAAAGTTTCCTATTATTGCCATTTACAAATCCTTAGAAGGAATAGAAAAACGCTGATATTCCACTTAACCAAAGGACATGTTCTTTTGACCTCATTTCTGGCTTGTTGTCTCCTATATAATACGGATCGACAATCGCTCTACAACCTTACTATGACAAAATATCGTTATCATTGGCTCAATACTGGCCACTAGTGACTCAGGTTTCCTAAGGCCCACAGCGCTAGTCAAGTGCGGATTTGCAGACTTGGCCTACCTTCGAGAAATGCCACAGGACTATCACCACTTTATTTTGTCAAACAATATTTCGGTGCTTGCATTGCGACGCAGTAAAAAGTTGGGGAGCATCCTGCAATCACGCCCCCAAGACGCACGTGTGAAGCGAGTGATCATTTAATGCGGCTGTGGAATAGCTAATAGATCGCCTCCAACGGCCGGCCAATTGCTAAATTGCCCCGGGTCAAACTCTCCAATGTACGACGTAATAGGATAAGTTCGCGAACTTCCTTCGTGGCAGTGGTCAGTGTTCGTTTCGACTAATGGCCTAAATTGGACTAACTACTACTCACACACGCACACACAACTGTAGTAACTATTTAGTAATCTGTGCCTAAACTCATAAGCACACCCACGCGCGTTTATTTGCTGACATCACTGGGGACAAATGTTTTGCGGATGTCGCAAACATACAACAAATAAAACAACAGAATTCACAATCTAAGAAGCTAAACTGCAACCCATAGACGTCCCACTGCTGGGCAAGGATCTCCCCCACAGACTAGAGCATACTCCACCACGCTGCAAGACAGCACAAACAAACAATTAACTGCCAATAAATACCTGCGTAGCGTCCATAGCCCAATGGCTCGCATTGAATCAATGTGATCAAGATGTTAAGCAACGACGGGCGCGGTCGGTTTGTGGATGGGTGACCGCTAGTGGCAAAAATTTCATGGACGCTACCGTGCTTCGGAGGGCACGTAAAGCCGTCGGTCCCGGTTGTTTTCAATGCTGGAAACAGTCGTTAAGCCTTGTCGAAGACCTTCGGGTGGCTTGAAAACATTCGACACTGGGTTGGCCACTAACCCCTCCACCAATCCGCATTGGAGCAGCGTGGTGGAGTATGCTCTAAACCTCCCGCAGAAGTGTCTGTGGGGGAGACCCGTGCCCAGCAGTGGGACGGTCTATGGGTCGCAGCGAAATACCTGTCCCGGGATTTGAACCAGGAACCCGCAGCTCGGCAGTCAGGATCATTAACCAACGCGCCACTGAGTTATCGGTGTTATAAGCAATGCTATACATATATTATCAACTAGTGGACGCCCGCAGCTTCGCTCGCGTAGAATTAGACCCATTAACGACGTCTACCCGTCTAACGACTTCAAAAACGGCAAAGTTTCATACTAACTTTGCACCCCCGTTTTACCCCCTTAGGGGGTGAATTTTCAAAAATCCTTTCTTAGTGCTCCCCTACGTTATAAAAGGAACCCCTGTGCAAAATTTCAAGTTTCTAGCCCTTATAGTTTAGGCCCTGCGTTGATATGTCAGTCAGTCAGTCAGTCAGTCAGTCAGTCAGTCACCTTCTCCTTTTATTGTTATAAGCAATGCTATACATATATTATCAATTTATCATATACCTACTATTACGCCGATTTACGCCATATCAAGTAGTCCATTACTGAGCATGTGTCTTCCATTAGCAAAAAAAAATTCAACTTACATGGAAAAAACTCATGCAGTGTTTGTATTCTCATGTTTAATTTCTTTGATTTGATATAAAAAAAAAAAAACGATAATATCACGCCAGACACCTGTACAGAACAGCCCTGTGTAGTACAGCCATGTTTCCGTTTAATGCCCTCACTGTCTACTTGGTAACCTGAGAACAACTTTTACTATCTTTCAGGTACGCACTCTTACATTCTAGATTTCTTTGAGGTGTCTTATTACAATTTTCTCCACGGAGAAAATACTAAAGGTTCTTTTGCCTATTATGATTAAGATTTTGTCACCATTTCACAT
This sequence comes from Carterocephalus palaemon, assembly GCA_944567765.1. Taxonomy (NCBI): domain Eukaryota; kingdom Metazoa; phylum Arthropoda; class Insecta; order Lepidoptera; family Hesperiidae; genus Carterocephalus; species Carterocephalus palaemon. The sequence goes on along the minus strand of OX155643.1, from coordinate 795,656 downwards.
AAAATGCCAAATAGTCTCTTGCTCTAACAAATTAATGAAGTGGCCGAATTTTTTTTTTGATTTAATAATTTAAAAGAATACCGGTGACTGAAATCGTATCAATATCTGATTAGGAAAAGTCTCCCCCTTTAAGAGGATTACTTACCAAAATATACACCAAAAACAATTCAAATACCAAAATATGGAAGTTGGTGGTTTAAGAACTTTATTTAGGGCGGATTCGACCAAACGAGAATAAATTTTATCCTTAGAATAAGGCGCCATAAGATCGCCTACGCGATTTTTTGTTCTGTCATACGTCAGAAGAAACTGTCATGTCAAAGCAAAATTAACACATGATTGACAGCTTTCAGCTCGCTACTTTAAAATTATCCCTGGTATAGTTACGCGAGTGTAAGTCTATGTTTGGTCGAATCCGGCCTTATAAAGACAAACAAGGTCACTTACATGAGAACAAATACATTTTCAAGTTACAATCCCGATGCGGGTAGTTTAACATTTTAAAAAATTCTCAACTGTAGGGTATAAAAGATGTGTAGAAATTAGTAGAAAAGATCTATATATTACATTGATTGACAGTATAAATTAATGGTTTGTTCAGTACGTTTGGCGGAAATAGGCCGTGTTATCCGAAGGGTCGGGTAGAGACGACCGATTTTATAAGGATTCCGTTTGAACACGTAGAAATTGAAACCCTAAAACGGTAGCTTAAAACGAGTCCATCGCTTTGTAATACTACTTAATACTGAGCTCCGTTTATGTTTAAGTTTTAATGACCTAACAGTAAAAACTTTTATCTCTTTTACAGATAATTCCGATCGAGACCGACATTCCAATGATATGAAGAATGACAGCTTAATGTGAAGAATAATGGTTAAATTGGTGATGGTGAGTATTACTTAGATACGTTTTTTTTAAATTAGTGCTTTGATGCCCGTGACTTTGATTTTGTTCCTCAACCGAGTGATCTGGACGGGTGAAAAGTAGATGTACTTACACACATTTACATTAACCTTTGGGGATAAATAGGCGCGTATGTGTTGGTTTACGTCTGCTCCGATAATTCCGAATTCGTAAAACATCCTTAATTCGTAAAACATTAAACAATCCTTAATGATAATAATAACACTTTTGACTGCTGATATTAACACAAAACAATACAAAGCAAAGACTGTAGGCCTTCGTATACTCTGCTGTCAATTCAACGCATACGATTTTGACGTAGGGCGTGATCAGTTTCAAAAGTGTCCACATTACTTAATGCGGTGGTACCCAACCTTGCCCTCCTGACAGTATTTCAGACTGGTTCCGTCCTCGAATTACGCAGCAATGCGTGCTCAATCGATCTCACGTTAATTTCTTAAATATCGAAAAAACTGAAATGAAATACCTCCATGAGATTACAAAGAATGGTGGTGCAATATCACTTTTCGAGTATCCGTGTGAGGATATAAGTGTTCTGTGATGCAATATCGCCTTTTTGTATAATCAGCAGTTCTGTACTGCCCAGTTGTAATTTTAAAAAATGTGACATTTTAAATTGTTTAGCCTTATCGCCTTCACTTGGGCCTGGTGTAAATCTCTGACAGGCATCTACTTATTTCTAAGAGGTTGTGCGTTTTATACAATTTTAATGTTACCTGCTGAAAAGGAAAAAAAGAACCATTGTGAAAGAACCTGACTGTGTCATTTTCCATCAAGTTCTCGAAAGCATGTGAATTTTGCTGATCTGCAGGTACGTCACTTGGCATGCTGGTCCTATCGTGTATAGGGAGGGAATCTGGATTAAGTACTTTTGACTATGTTGAAGCGTAATGAAATTGGTAACGAAAATATTTAGTCTCATTTTTAAAGAAGTGTAAGTAAAGTAGATATAGACATAAGATACCTATATATTCAGATTACAGATTTGTATTATAATCTACATATAGTAGGTATTAGTTTTGCTTTATGAATATCAGATTACAGATTTGTATTATTATCTGAGCCTACATATAGGATTAGTTCTGCTTTATGAATATGAAGGGTTTAATTATCTTGTATGGTAAATGTTCACTGTGACTTCTATTATGACAAAGCCGTGTGTGTTGTATTCCTACACATCGTTCACACACCTGTGTCTGATTTTCAATCTCATTGATCATCTTTTTATATTTTTTATCATTTTATATCCTTCTAATACATATTATAAATTTCATAGTTTGTATGTTTGGATGTTTGTTACTCAATCAAAAACTACAAAACGGATTTAGATGAAACATAGATAGACGATTACCTAAATTAGCACATATGATACTTTTCATCCCGGAAATAATATGTTCCCTTGGGTTCCATTGTACGTTTTTTTTTTGGAAAGCACAATGTCAACAGATGGCGCTGAAACTAATTCTTAATTTGATTACACAGTAACAGAATCCTTTCCATCACTATTTTACTGTAGAGCAGAAGAAATTTTTTTTTACAGAAATATTATGATCGTTTGTTTATTTTTTCCGCAGGCGAAGTTGCGGACAAAAGCTAGTTTTAGTATATTTCAGTGAAAACCGATATATTAGATACTTAACGTACGAGTGACATTCACGAATTAGGATAATTATCGATTTCACAACATGCTGCAGTCTCATACTAACTCGTATGACATGCAATCTTGAGATATTTCTCGCGAACAACTTTAATAACAATAGCTACTCGCAATTGTGAAATTTGCAAAGTCATTGCCATGGTCATGGTGTATGACGTCATGAATCATGATCTGATGAATTCTATGCTAGTGACATGGAAAAATCGAATCGAACTAATAAAATAAAATAAAATAAAATACCATTGTATTTTAACTGCAAACCCTGTTCGTATTTCAAGTCATTGTTTGCATAACCAGCTCAATGATAACGTATCTTCTATTAACCAGACTTAACTCACTACATTATAGCGTTATAGTGTACATCCGTAATCTTATAAAAACGACTGGTATTAACTGAAGTAGGATCCTCTGAAGGATTCCGCACACATGTGATACACAAGTGTTTCAATTCGATTGTTAAGTGATTCTATGTTTCTGCAGCTCTGCGAAACACGGCAACAGGGTGTATAAAATACATAATATGTATTATATCAATATCACGGTCCCAAGCCACTAAGCCGTTGAGCAAGGTCAGAACCTTAATCAATGGACACTCCTTCAAACTCGCCAGCCGGCATAGTGGAACCGCGAAATATTTGTGGCGTCGCGTCGAGCCCAGACATACGAGTATTTGTCGGGGACATTCAGTGTAACTAGCTCTAGTACTGATGAATAAGCTTAAGCTACAGTAATATTAATTAAGTAACATATAATTGTATTTAATGCTGTGAATATGAGAATAAATAAATAAATAAATGAATTACACATTTTACCTCTAAGCAGTTGTACAAAGCCTTCCATCAATGCCAGGTTGCGAAGCAGTTCTAATGTATTATATCCTAACATTCCTAAGATAATGTAATAAGATATCATCATACCGAATTAGGTAAGTCGAAATCGAATGTTTAATTTCCCATTTCTACAATAGGCCAAAAATCCACAAATAGGCAATAGCATGTCACCGTCCCTAATGATAAGTTCTCACTATCACTGATAGACCCAGCTCCTTTTACCTCACTTATACATAACAACAGTTTCGTTTACACCTAGTAATATAATATAGCCTATGTCATCCAGTGAAAATGCAGCGTTCTAATGGTGAAAGAATTTTTGAAATCGGTCCAGTAGTTTTTGTGTGAAAACATTACAAACAAATGTTTCCTCTTTATAATATTAGTATAGATCAAGGGCAATCTCATGAGCAACAGGGTCCCTCTATCGTCTAAAAGCCTTTTTAAGTCCTCCGATGGACGTAGGTGTCCGATAATCGGCGCGTCGCGTCGCAACTCCGTTTTTCCTGTGTCTATGGTCAGTCTTGTCTTCAGGTCATACGGTTAAAGTAACTTATGTATCATTACTTCAATTAATTACATCACTTTCCATGTTTCATACAAAAACAACGTGTGTAAAAATGAAAATATGACTTATCAAAGCTTGTTTGGGTGTTCGGACATAATGTGCCAGGTCATCGGTCTTATTTCGGATTCACGTGAACTTGGGAGCTCGTACCTCGTACGTAGTTGTTTATATTATATATTATCATCACAAAACTAAAGTTCAATATCACAAATAGGTTAAAGTTCCACTCCACATTATCGGAAATGATATAACATTGTGAACTGTGTAATATTGTATCATCTCCTTATAACCATCGAACCTTTTGAAGTCCACTTCTAGACGCCGTACAGATGTCTTAGAACCCATCCCCTAGCCATTGATTTGTCAGGTCGACAGCACATTTAATTGAGGGCATCAAATACCTTATTTTCCTCACTGTTGCTGTCGAAATCTGTATTTGATATACAATTTCTGTATGTTGGAAACTTGGAGGGTTAGTTAGCAGCATTTGGTCCCACTGTGTGTCGCACGGATCGCTAAAACTTGAGACACTGACTTCTACACCTGAGTTCGTCGCACACTATTGATATAACTGGTGCCGACGACACGTCTGTTATCATTCCGCAACTAACCGCGGGATCGGACGCACGTGCCGTGCCGTTAACAAAACATACAACAGTACCATCTCCCGCCATTTTTTTTTGCATTTAAAAAACAGATTTTTTAACAAGCTTTTTGAAATTGTCTGTGCAGTGTGACTGTGAATCGTGTGTGCCTCCGTGTTTCTTATAATATTGGGTGCGTACCATTAATGTTAATATTTTTATAGTATTAGCTAATCAAATTCAACTTCTTTTTAATGGGTAAGTTACACGTAAATTCAATTACCTTTTGCAAAATTTCATGTTGTATTTAATTATGTATTCAACATGAACTTAATGGAAAATTATATCTGATTCTATAATTATATGTGATTACCTGTGGTGCTATTAAATCAAAATCGTCGCAACTGGCGAATGAATGAACATAATTTGACTATAAAAAAAGGCCTTGTGTTTATTGTGGTAAAATAATTACAATAACGACCTACCTATTTAAAATATAATAATAAAAAAATGTAGTGGAATGTAATTTAGTATTTAAATTTCATTTCATTTCGAGAACATTATGGAATACTCAGGCATGCAGGTAATATTTGATTTCTTAAATAGCATATAACTTAGAAAAGTCATTGGTGCGTGCCGCTTGGACTTGAACCCGGACTGATCTAGTGATAGGCGAGTTCGATAGCCACTGGGCTGTCACCTCCGTTCGTATGTTCGATGAAGTTAACTTCGTTATTCAAAATCCCGATCACTTAGCAACATAAAAAAAAATCAACTTTTACGAAGGTAGAAAAATAGTTATATATTGAGGAAATAAGTTTGCAAGCTCTCGAGAACCAATGCGCATGCGCATGTAATGCTCCGGTCAGTCCGGTCACAGTGCATTATTGTTTGTTTTATCTGTGGATCTAACTTGCAGTGCGTGATGATCCGATGACGTCAGCACTCTGCGTCACTGCGTCACCACTAGGCCTCCAGGGTTATCCCATGTGTCGTATGACTTTTCCTTGTGCATCAACATTTAATTAATATTCAGGTTCGGTGCATCAACAACTTTTAGGTTAACTTGAAATGTGACAAAATAAATATCTTAACGATAGATAGAACAATCGCTGCGACCCATAGACGTCCGTGCTGGGCACGGGTCTCCCCCACAGACACTGCTGCGGGAGGTCTAGAGCATACTTCACCACACTGCTCCAATGCGGATAGGTGGAGGGGTTAGTGGCCAACCCAGTGTCGAATGTTCTCAAGCCACCCTAAGGTCTTTGACAAGGCTTAACGACTATTTCCAGCATTGAAAACAACTGGGATCGTCGGCTTTACGTGCCCTCCGAAGCATGGTAGCGTCCATGAAATTTTTCCACTAGGGCCACCCATCCACAAACCGACCGCGACTCTCGTTGCTTTCGATCACATTAAATCGACGCGAGCCATTGGGCTATGGACGCTACAATAGACACGATAGAACAATAGAGAGAGAATAGAAGAATCTAGATTGATCGATAGATATATCGATCTATCTAAATGCCTGAGTCTGGATTTGTGACTGGTGTGTGGCAATTGACTTACCACCTATTAAATAGCACCTAAAAGTATGTGGTGAAAATTGGGTGTGTATACATACTCTGCTTGTCTCTTCGAGGAGTTCAGGCGTGAGTGGGATTCGAACCCACGACCCATGGCGCAACAGGCAGGGTCACTACCGATTGCGCCAACGGGCCCGTCAATGTTATGATATGTTGTTATGTTCTGTGCATCAATTTCGATAACAACATAAATATTATTCACGATCGCCATAGTATTTACACATTGCGCAGTTGTTATCGAAAGTTTTTCTTAAAGATAACACATCACTCCCAATTTGGGAAAGCGTTTTATGTTTAGTTCAAATCTTCGGTTATGGGTGTATAATAGTTAAATAAGTTTGTAACTTACATAACGGTAGGAACAACCACAGGTTATCAAACAGAAATTGAATAGTTTTTGGCGCGTCTTTGTTTAAAATGATGTCATCTCGCAAAAAGTATGAAAACGTTTTGTGCTAAGCTCGCAAACAATAGTTCTTCGTCCAGTTAATTTTTTATTTAGAATCGAATCAAAGAAGCGGATAAGAATAAGATGTTATAAGAAACTAGTGGGCGCCCGCAGCTTCGCTTGCGTGACAACATTTTCGTTTATAGTTCCTGTCCACAAGGAAACAACCAGAAAATCTTTACCCATTGAAGTTTAAACAGAAGAGGTATTAAAGGGATAAATGTTCATTCATCCATCCATCTAATCCAAGCTTAGAATGTATACATAGATCTACTTTACATACTCTAAAATAAATCTACCTACCCTAAACCTATTTTGTAAACCTTTATGAGGCAAACAAATGATTAAAATAAATTCTGTCTCGTAGGTTTTGTGATCTAGTGGTCGCAAGTGCGATTGGTAAGCTAGAGGTTCTCGGTTCGATCCCCGGGTCGGGCAACAACTAGGTATTCTATTTATATTTGTGCCCCAAATGCAATAAGCTCACCAATTATTACAAAGGACTTAAACATAACTGGTAAAAAGTGGGTTTACTAAAACACACCTCTGCCTGCCCTTTCGGAGTAGGTAATACAAGCGTAATGTTATGATATTAAATAGATGTAAAAACAAAACGATCATGAACCCGTCAACCAGTGTACCTTCTACTAAAACCCAATCAGTAGCAATCTATATATATAAAAGGAGAAGGACTGACTGACTGACTGACATATCAACGCAGGGCCTAAACTATAAGGGCTAGAAAGTTGAAATTTTGCACAGGGGTTCCTTTTATAACGTAGGGGAGCACTAAGAAAGGATTATTGAAAATTCACCCCCTGAGGGGGTAAAACGGGGGTGCAAAGTTAGTATGAAACTTTGCCGTTTTTGAAGTCGTTAGACGGGTAGACGTCGTTAATGGGTCTAATTCTACGCGAGCGAAGCTGCGGGCGTCCACTAGTTATTAATAACACGAACCTTATGAGTTATGACTAACCAATAATAGTAAATAAATAAGTACGTACTATGATAATTTACAAATTTCGAAATGACCTTAATTTATTGTTTACTTACCGAGTGTATTACCAAAAAGTTTTTTTTTTTTAAAAGCGTTGAGCGACATTATGTATTTTTTAACTTTCTATTATCTCGTAAACTATTGATCCAATTGACATGTTATAAAGAACAAAGTTAATCTTCATAAAAATTTCTCGATAATAAAGCATAATAAAACCGCGCTCGTAAATCACTGTTTGACTTTCAATAATTTGTCTGCAATAAATACCTTATTGTAATTTATGTATGAGAGTTATGCTATCGTACACTTTTATTTAGATGGAGTAAATATCTATTTTTGTAGAATATTTTAATAACATAGGTTTATTCATAGTATTATGTACATATATTCGTAGGTATTATGTCATAGTACATAGCAGTAAGACGACGAATAGGAGCGCTTGCCCTTCCGACTTGCTTAGCAAATATAAATATTTAGAGTGAACTGAAAAGTAAATCCTAATTCTAGATACCCTTAACTATTCCTCGTGAATGTAGCTATCTAGTACAAAAACAATTTTTTAAATCGGTCTGGTACTTCCAGAGATTAGCGTGTTTAAACAAACGATAAAACAAAAATCTCTAGCTTAATAATTAGTGTAAGATTATAATATTAGTATAGATTAAATGTATAACCTGTTGTTACGATAAGGAAAACATCGATAGGATACCTGCCTGAGAGTTCGCCATAACTGTCGAATATTATTACATTCGAGGTTCTTTAGGCTTTCGAGGATTCTTAGGTATTCCTATTCTAGGCCGTGACCAGCGCGGTCAGCCCTTTCCACACCATACGGTGAAGATGGAAGTATACCTCGCGGAACTCTGAACGAAATCTGTAGGGGATAGATGCGCATGGGACTAAGTAAGTATCATTGGTATTGATCAACTCTTTCACAGCGACTAATTCACGAACTGTGGAGTTTGACACTTACATTTACGTTATAATTTTAGGATTGCCGTACACACGCCAGAAGAAACATCGCTCTCTATGGTAAAGCTTCACGGTTCAGATTTGCTAGTTTTACCATGCCATTCGTGGTTTCTGTATTATATGGTATGGTGTTTTGAAATTCTTGGTGTTTTGAAAATGCCTTCGACCATTGTTTTGCTGTTTGCTCGTGAAACCCAAATATGGAAGCGGATGTTTAGATCCAGGAATCGTGTTTGTCGATAATCGATACAAGGTATTTTTCTGCTTTGTTCTGCTTAAAAACAACTATATAATCCTTACTAATGTATAAATGGGAAAGTGTGTTTGTTGGTTTGTCTTCTCCGCCTCAACGGAATCCCGGAGGCGGTCATACAATCAATGACGCGTTGCGCGGAAGCATGGCGCAGCGTTCTTGTCTTCTGCGACGCCGTTATGTTTGCGAAGGAGGATGCTGAACGAGCCAGAGAGCGAGCTGATCCCACTCGGAGAAGAAGCCGCCGCGGCGGGCGTAGCTAACGTCACCGCCGCCGTCCCTGTAGCTCGGGACCAGAATAGTGCTACGGCAGCCCCTGCCTGTCGTAAAAGGCGACTAAAAGGGGACTTCTGGGGTTGCGGGCGGTGAGAGGGGGAGCTCGAACCGTCCATCGATGTGACCCCGGGAAAGACGACGCTGTTTGTGGCTGCACAGCGTTGTGAAACCGGGAAGAGCCCGTCTTGGGCGCAGCGCTGGAGGGCACCGGCGCGTTCTACAAGAGATCCCGGAGCCCTCCTGTAGCGCCGGAGTAGGCCACCGAGTGGGTTTTAGTGGGTGAAAGTCCCACATAACCCGGCGTCGCTCCCACGACGTCCGGGTACCTTTTCAAGGTTTCCCACTCGTAAAACAAAAAAAAAAAAAAAGGTGTGTATGTTGCGTAGTACCTGATAAGTCTAGTTTCTCAAGTTCTATTTTAGACTTACCGAGTACTTCACTTATTATCTACTTCGTTGAATAGCACGTATAGAAACACAAATTTCATAATTGCCTCCATTTAGTCACCTGAAATTACTAGTGACTGTCACAAAAGCAGCACAGCAAGACGTTGAGGGAGAGCTGTAATTGCGTAAGCAATTATGACATGTCCGGAGAGTGAAAATCGCATTATAACGGGTTGAGCCAAACGGTGATCGCGTCAGGGTGGTTACTTTATATGCTGGGTGTACACCACACGGCGTTTAACAGTTGATGTTTCATCTGGAAAACTACATCAAATAGATATTTAAACCACAATATATAAAACTACTTTAGTTAAAGATTAGATTTGATAACATTCTTGCTATTATCTCCTATATTGTTTTAGTTTATTATTTTATGCTTTTTGGAGATTGACACAAAAAATTAATTTTACACGTTAATTCTGTCAGCCTGTCAGTATGTATAGGTACCACAAAAAGTTGTATGAATAAGCCAAGTTATAGTCAAAATTATACCAATTTATGTCCACAAATGATAGTCAATTTACATGTTAACAAACTACATACTTGTAATTATGAGTAAGTAGACTTTACGAAAAACGCCTATAATTTGCATAACTATTTATACTCTGGCGGCTATTGTTTAAGCGGCAGTAGATCAGACTGTCTATTATCTTTATATGTATATATATTTCTTGTGTACGTGTGTATGTCACTGAACTCCTCCTAAACGGCTAGATAAATATTGATGAAAGTTTTTGTGTATGTTCAAGGTTAGATTCACAATTTGGACCACTGGAAAATGATTTTTAAACACGATTGTAGTATTTTTGTATGAACAATATTCAAATATTTTAACCGTCGTTAATTGACGTGAAGTCATTTACATGAAGCGTCGCGTCACTTTGACATTTCATATGGCAGAACAACGTTTGCGTGGTCAGCTAGTTTTTTATAAATTATCTGCAGTTGTATAGAGATTAAGTCCTGCTTGTGAGGGCAAAGTCAGTGCATACTCTACTTAATGGTTGGCTACTCGGAAAACTGCTCGAAAGCTGTCCAGTCTAACAGGTAGTTGTCAGCTGCGCAACGAAAATGGCCGTTCTGTATGCATTCTCTGTGCAAGGACATTGTAAGGGAGTAAGATAATTAATCAACCCAACCGTCTCATCTCATTAGCCAGCTAACGGTTGGGTCAGGTTTTCAAAAGGGGTTCAAAAACGGAATCTGAAAATCACCTTTACTTTTCCAACATTAATATTGCACTTCCAGAGTTATATTCACTTTATTCATAAAATTCAGATACATACATTGTTCCAGGTAAATCTACAGTTAAATTAATTATTTTAGATCTACACGACAAAACGTGGAATTAGACATAACAATAGTTTCGTTTACACCTAGTAATTATATAGCCTATGTCACTCAGTGAAGATGCAGCTTTCTAACTGTGAACATTTTTTTGAATTCGGGCCAGTAGTTTTTGTGTGAAAATATTACAAACAAATTTTTCCTCTTTATAATATTAGTATAGATAACAGGGCAATAAAATAATATACGAGTGCTATTGAAGAAATAGCTTTATCTCTGGTGTTTACTCACCTCGTAATTGTCATATGCCGACAATGCGTCTGATGTTTCTATGCCGACCGCATCATAGCGTTTATTCACTTTCAAGTGTTCAGCCGTTGACCCAAGCCTGTGCGGTTTTGTTTTTATTTTAAGTGGCCAATGGCGCAAGCGGCCAGACTCTTGATAGTTGGTTACTGTACTGTTCACCAAATACGCGAGCAGTTTTTAAACAGGCAATTTATGTGCTACGTACGATTTGAGAAATACAGTAAAATCACATTTTTTAGTTAGTTGGCATTGCATTTCTTCCCGTTATTTTTTAAGTGACTCAATGAAGCGAGATCCTTAAGTAAGACATCGTGCCAACGAGACTTGAGAATTAGGTACGAGTATTTACTAAAAATATTGCCGTCGCGCTGAGCTCCGCCGATCGTTTTTGACGTGCGATAGAGAGAACTGCAGCTCGAACTGATTTTAACTACGTAAAATTGAGGAGATCGTCTTTTCCTCCTTGAAATATGGACCGATTTAAATATTTTCGTTTATTCGTATTTATATAGAATTGGTTCTAAGCTATGCCCGTCCATTTAGAGCCTATAGGGAACCAAATAGGTTTTATATGAAAGCTAATTGGTTCCATATAGAGTTCGCCCGGGGCAGTACCACCGCCCGCCACGGTACCTAGTACCATTTCTGCCGTGTAATAATTGTTTTTAAAGCAATTGTGGTCCGGTTGGAAAGGTGTGGATTCCGGTTACACTTCTTTAGAGGCGACCATCTTAGTCCTCAAGGGTAGCAACACATCTGTGACTGACTTAGAACGAGACTCCTACTAACAAGTACTAACTGGACTATTACTAACAACAACTAACAGGACTAACTATCACTAACAGTCCCCAGTCCTCATACCTACTAACGAACTGACCAACTAATGTTCTAATCAACTCTCTCAACTAATTGGACTAACCATCCCAGTCCCTTATTGAGTCTTGTTCAAAGTCAGTCACAGTTGTCATGGGCGGCAGCGGATGGGTGGTGCTGCAGGCTCGTTTGCTATCTTTTTCCCATAAAAAAAAAAAAAAAGTTTGCTAGATGTCTGAGAAGATTTCTTATGTATGTGTTTAAAAGACTTCTTCGTCATGACAGAGGTATGAATATATCGTATGTTATTTTTATATTTACTGTAGCTTCATTAACCTATGAAGAATCAGAGCACTAGGTTTGTATGGAAAAAGTGCCGCAAGATATCCTCTTAACTCTGGATGAAATATTCATTTTTAGATTCATCAATGAATTCATTGAAAGACTTAAGTTACGTATGTACGTCATAAACATACGTATTCATACTTTACTATTGATAATTTTAATGTGCGATCTAAAAATACTTAAGAGGAAGGCATTCGTTGTGTCAAGGACGACCAGAAGTAGGTTCTAGATTTTCAGTGCACTGATAATCCTGTAAATCCAAAGCAATCATCCTAAAACAGATGTAAACATTGCTTCACGATCACGGCAGATGTTATGTAAATTGAGTAAAGTTATCGAAAGACTTGGCGTTAATATATTACATCTGTAATATAATAATCATAATCATAACTTTATTGCTCAATATATATCCATTGAATACATTTGTCTTTAAACAATAAATACAATATTAAACTTACTGTTATAGCAATCCATGAGATAAAGTTGATAATTTAGAAAGGATATAAAAGAGAAAGGAGAGAAAAAGGAAGATGAAATACTCAAATTGCTAGTTTATAGCTAAGCTCGAAAATACTATGTATCTAACAGTTACTGCATCTTGCATTTATCTTATATATATAAAAGGAGAAGGTGACTGACTGACTGACTGACTGACTGACTGACTGACTGACTGACTGACTGACTGACTGACTGACTGACTGACTGACTGACTGACATATCAACGCAGGGCCTAAACTATAAGGGTTAGAAACTTGAAATTTTGCACAGGGGTTCCTTTTTTAACGTATGGGAGCACTAAGAAAGGATTTTTGAAAATTCACCCCCTAAGGGGGTAAAACGGGGGTGCAAAGTTAGTATGAAACTGACGTTTTTGAAGTGGGAAACCCGAACGCGGGCAGACGTCGTTAATGGGTCTAATTCTACGCGAGCGAAGCTGCGGGCGTCCACTATCTAACATATTTCACTGGAGATGATGTGAACGCTCTGAGCTGATCATGTTTCAATAGCACGCTCCATCTTAAGGCAAACATGAAAAGAAAAGCAAGACGTCGTCAGCGGTGATAATTATTTACATTGCTTAGCATACATTAGCGTACGACAATCTTTTTTTGTCCACAATATATTTAAAAATACGACAAAGAATCGGCCGTTTTGTATGGACCGACTCGTAAACTATGACCCTCAAATGTACTGGTTCTATTTGAGGATAACAATGAGTTAATGTGGGTACTTTATTAAAGCAAAATGCACATACACACAGACTGCACACATAAATTAAATAGGTACAGTTACTAAGTATACTCATATTAAGTATACTATATATACTAAGTATACTACTAAGTATACTAAGTATGTATACTCATACTTAGATCAAATCAATGGTGCACATGCATGATGAAACTAAACCTGCTAAATAAACATAAGTGAAAACTTCGTGAAATCAAATTATATAAGTGGAGTTATTTTAGCTTATAATATACATTTTGAGTATACCTACTTCTAAGTAATTGCAGAGGTAATCACAGTAGCAGTAAAAGAACTTGAATTACACTCGAATGGTTCAGAAATGCAAGCAACTAAGAGATTTGAAACTTCACTCTCTACAAGACCTTTTGAAACTTCACTCTCTACAAGGCCTCTGACAGTAATGATGTTTGTTTCATGAATAAACGAATTCGTAATCGACAAAATAAATGATAACGCAAAAATGGTGGTTGAGAATTAGAAATTGCTATTTATTCTTCACTTGGGTTGGGATCAGTGTCCTTATGTTATGGATGGACATCACAATACACATTGCAATCTAACCATTTATCGAGTATCCATTAATCCTTATGCTTGCCAATCCTTGCTCTAGTTTATTTACTATACCTATTACAGAAATATGTAAAAAGTATATTTGTATAGAATGTTAGGGACTTGAGAAATTTTTATGTGTTCTGAAAAAGGAATGAAACAAGATAGTACCAATGCAATAAATAAAAAAACGATTACAATATAGGTATGTTTTATATTTACAACAGATTTCTCGGTTCAATCTAAAGTAGAATATTAACCAGTCAGCATTTTAAGCAGTGGACGATATTGGTGAATGTGTTATGGACAAAGATGAACGTTCAATTATGAAACTTGTAACTGGATAACTTATGTCGGTGCGATGCTCTTTCGGGGGAAGAAAAAGTGAGAAACCACCAAATCAAATCTTGAGATTGGCTAATATTAAATGAAATAGGTAAATGAGCAAAATCCACGCAGATAATGGTATTATTAACAATTCATAATCCACATACGTGTTCTCATAAGCGACCGTGACTCGGTCGGTTCGTTGACCATATTATTTTTTCTAGTGACTTGAACAGTCTTTATAAAGCGATCAGTGATCACTTAAAGGTCGTTTACGGTAAGCTGTTTGTCCTTTGTGTTTTTTAATCCATTGATTATTTTAAACGTTTACGTTTACTCTTATATTTATAATGATTGTTCTACTTTACATTATTTTTTTAATTTGCTTAGAGAATTCCCTGAGATGCTTTCTTGCTTATTTTTGCAGTATATTCAAGTCTGCCTGACGGTCGCTCTTGTGAAATCATTCTTCATCCACTTAGCGTGTTTTAATCGCTTGTCTTGTACCTTTAGCATCTCTAGAAGACGCGAAATGATTAATAGCTAATATTGCATTAATTATATAAGCACTCAGACAACTTTCACTTGATCAATGATTCGCTCTCTGAATATTAATAGTTGGATTATTTGTTTTAATTAAGTTATCTCCAGCGCTCCAATAGGTAGGTTCATTGCACCGGTTCGGTGACACTGTAGAGGCCAGCAACTAAAACGATGAACAATATATATTTATTATTAAACGAATGAATAATTTAATGACTTAATAAGCTATTTTTAGATTAATTGAAAAGAGTTGTAGATCCTTTTAGATATACCTTACGAATCCTGTTTTTAGCAAGATTTGATTTCTGAAGTTTCTCAGCGCCGCTTACATTAGTTTAGATATTTTGATCTAAGTTGGGTCCCATTTTTCACATTTCATATGATTTTTATTTACGATATATCTGATGATGATGGATAAACCATGTATTTAATAGCAAAAGTAACGAACGAACACAATTCCGGTATTGCTTCTGCGAGAGGCCGTGTAGAAGTTTTCTCAGAAAAATGCTTGTGCACACTGTGACCTACAATGCGGGGAATATGCGAGCCACGGCCTAGCGTGACGCGGGCGATGCAGACATACGCTTTCATATTGAACTGACCGTGTCACTCTTCCTTACGCCACCTGCATAAAGTCTTTAATGGACTCTTGATGTTGGCCCTACTGACCTTTACAGCGTCACCGAATACGGTGGTTCAGGGTAGGCTTCAAGAGCTAGGAAACGAACTACAAAATTTAATGATAAGATGAGATGTGTAAGTGCGACCTGTTACTTGGTTGTGTACGGTGTAAACTAGAAACTTCGTAAATATACGTTCCTTATCGGCTATAAGTTTGTTTGTTGAAATCTCAGAGCTTTAAAAATAAAGCAGTTGAAATAATAAACATTAAAAGCACCTTTCAATTTAATGTTATGCTAAAGAAATATTATTCTAATAGAATATTAGAATTTCTAAAGATATATCGTTAATGACTCGTTTGTTACTTTTCATATAGTACTTTCGCAAGTGTTTTTCAATGATTCAAAGTAAATATTGCTGTCATGTCATATACAAATAAAGAACAAAAGTATTTTCTTGAATTGTTATGACGTCATAAGAATACACTTGTATAACGTGAGTATTTACGTTACATTTTGTTCTCTTACCGAATTATTATATAAAACGGTTATATACAAATACGGTTATTAGTGTTTTTTGCGCGGGTGTTGGTTTAGTGGTTATGATTTGCAATTTTTTGTGGTACCTAATCTAATGTTGAGATGAACTTTGCCACCATATTTTATCATTGTGCCCGCTGACTGATAGGATAGATAATTACTATCGTAAAACCAGTTTGTGTGAGATTTTTTGGCAATATCAACTAAGTGTTTGTCATTAGCTGACAAAAGTTCAGTTAAAAATGCGTAACAAAATATTAATATATTAACTTATATATATAACTATATATAATATAAAAAGATAACTTATTTTAGTATTGATCAGTCAAACCATTTGATTATGTATTTACATGTCTATCATTCCGAAATTCCTTTGAATTTCCCTTGTTAATTTTTCAAGGTAAGTACAAGGACTAGTAAATTGTGACACTGAAGATAAGTTAAAAACAAAGTCCTTTACAATTAATTGCGTGATTTTTACGGGATGTGTACTTTTCTCCGGAAATGCTTTGTTATAGCCGATATGTATGAATATCTAGATTTAAATATTGTATTTACTCAAGAGCCTATCAAGATACGCTCGGCAGACGTTCGATAAGATGATACTGGCATTACTGTCATTTCATGGACGTATTGATATGATGAAAATGTAAGGTCAAATGCCAGTCAACTCATTATGAAATTGCATCATTACTACGAGTATTATGTTAAAATTGTTACTTTGAATATTCATTAACGTAAATTAAACGATAAATTTGCAATGACAATGCAAACGCAACGTTAACTGACTGGCTAGTTAGCAACGCTCCTATTACCCGTATGAAATATTTTAGAAATTGAACCAGGTTAACAAATAAAGTAACCTTCCGTTATTCTTTACATGATAAAATAGGCCAGTCATTAAAGCCTCAAACCCCTAAGAAATTAGTAACTCGCTGAAATTTTGAGGGTTTGTTAAGGAAGGTAAAATAACTTACCGTGTGATTTTGTGGCGTTCTGGGGTGTACGGAAAGGGTTGAAAAGGGGTGAAATAGTTTTTTTTGTTAATAACATTGCCAAAAAAATTAGTAACACGCTGCAAATTTAGAATTATGTTGTTCTTACCATTTTGCAACATGTATTAAATTTGCAGCATTTTGCAACATACGGAACATTGTTTATTATTAAAAAACAATGAAATTTGTTAATAACAAGGGTAAAGAAATTAGTAACACGCTGCAAATTTGGAATTAGGTTGTTCTTACCGTTTTATAACATTTATTAAATTTGCAGCGTTTTGCAACATACGGAACATTGTTTATTATTAAAAAACAATTAAATTTGTTTTTATGAGGGGGTAAAAAAAATTAGTAACTGACTGTAAATTTGTAAATACCCTGTTTACAGCATTTTATAGCAACTACTAAATTTGCAGCGTTTTGCAACAAACGGAACATTACTAATTTCTTTACCCTTTTTATTAACAAATTTCATTGTTTTTTAATAATAAACAATGTTCCGTATGTTGCAAAACGCTGCAAATTTAATACATGTTACAAAATGGTAAGAACAACATAATTCTAAATTTGCAGCGTGTTACTAATTTTTTTGACAATGTTATTAACAAAAAACTTTTTTCACCCCTTTCCGTACACCCCAGAACGCTGCAAAATCACACGGTATGTTATTTTACCTTCCTTAACAAATCCTCAAAATTTCAGCGAGTTACTAATTTCTTAGGGGTTTGAGGCTTTAATGACTGGCCTAAAAAGAGATCCATTAGATAAGTGGTATGATGCTTGTAATTTAAGAAAGATTTTAAAATTAGTTATATCTGTAGATGTACATATATCTGGAAATATACCTAATATAAATCGATGTCTTAATTTTTACAATTTAATTTTTTCGACTGGCAGAAAATGCTTACCGGCATTAAGTTCGCCCTTTGTTAAACCCTAGTTTAAGGTTAACAATAAAGTTATAAATAAATAAATGAAAATAAATAAAGTAGTAATACCGTACGTATACGTTGTTTTCGTCCATACATTCGAATATAGAATTGCCTTGAATTGAATTGAACTCCATGAATCATTCATTAAAAAAAAATACTAGCACAGAGAACTTTCTTGTTGAAAATGGTCCACTGTTAACCAGCGATGGGGTGGTAGAAAATGGTAACTAACGTTACATACCGTAGTATATCTCAAACCCTGAATTTGTATTTTATCTTAGAATAGCCACCTAATTATATAAGAACTAACGTTCGGAAGTACTGTGGATGTTTGCTTCCACAAAAAAAAAAAGTCAATAGGTTATTGTACTGCGATTGGGCAAGGTTTGCGGAGGTCACCAGTGTTATTAAACATTGCCTGTAATCTCAGCTCGAGTTATAATCGTCCACGTGCTTTGATAATTTTTGCACGCGGTTTTGTATTATTTAACACTGACGGTGAACGTATACAGACGTTATAAAGATACAAATTCGCCTTCTGATTCACTGTCCGCGAACGTGTGAAATGTTATTCACTCTATGCACATTTCAGACGCACATCGATTTAATGTTTAAGTGAATGTGGAACACGTATGGTTATTAAATTAATTGTCACCTGTTATTGGACATTTGCATACCATATTGATATCAGTCTTTAATGTTTCTTGAAGTTTCCAATGCTGCATTTTTCGTATTTTCCATCCATCCATTCCATCTATCAGCCTTTCTGGGTCCACTGCTGGACATAGGCCTCCCTCAATCGTCGCCACTCCCGATCCTGCGCCATCTGAATCCAACGGTTTTCGTATTTTATTTACAATCATTTCAAAGTTGTGTGGCCAAGTTATTAATGGAACTGCTACCGTATTCAGTGGAACGTCATGTTGTAAAATCATTTAGAATCAACCATGGATACAACCATTCAACCATTCCAACGACTTTCAACCATTAACCAGTTTTTGTTGCATTATACGAGTATACCTAGTTTATTACGAAGAATAGCTGAACCTGATTTGAAAACTGCCTGCCTACCTTGAGTCCGTCAAGGGGACGATGGCTGTAAAAAGTATAGTATTAATATCACTTCAATAGGAGTTTCATAGCGTGTTTGTGGTTATGGTGATTTCCGTGGGAATGATATCATTAAACTCTGTAATCATATACTTAAGTGCTAAAAAAAATTCCTGACTTTTCATTAGCCTAATTCAGTCTTAATTAAACATGTGTATGATTCATTTATTTATATTACCATATTTTTTGTTCAAATCAGATGTAATAGGTACGTGTATTGAATCATATTCAGTGTCGTCTCTATGGATTCAACTATAGACACAGAATACTTCTATCGATAGGTAGGTGATATTATCTTCAAAATTACTTAAAAATAACTTATGAGTAGGTATGTCCAAAATTATATGAAAATTTAAATTTGGCTTGTATGTTGATGTTATTCAACAACAACAACATTATGCAATATTCCAACCGTGGAGTTTTAAGATAAAAAAAATTATTCAAGAAGATCATGTAGACTTATAGTTTTAAAATATTATTAGAGAAATTAATTAGTATTTCGCGCTTGAATCTGCGTTAAGCAGTCTCCGAAGGTGCGTCAGCTGCGCTCATTGCCATCAGCGATCATAATTCCAGTCACGCGCTGCCTATGCTAACTACGCTACTTAAAACACTTAATGTACCGTTCCTTTAGAAATTAATTGAATATGGCTATTATTTGTTGGTTTGAAAAAACAAACAAATAAGTAGAGTAAGTAGAGTAGCAGCAAATGATTTTAAAATTTTACTTGACATGAAATCCATAGAAAGAGTGACAGAAGCGCGCAATCTAGGCTTATTAATGGATGAGTCCCTGCGCTTCGAAAAACACGTCATAAGCACGGTCAGAAACTGCTTCTATCGGCTTAAAATACTTTATAGAATCAGGGATTACATCAGTTCTGACTTGCGTGTGAGACTTTGTGAAGTCCTCGTTCTCTCGAAGCTCAATTACGTTGACACTGTTACTGGTCCCAGGCTTTTGGTGCGCTCTCGAGAATTAATACAAAAGGTACAAAATGCATGCGCTAGGAGTACCTAGCGCATGCATTTTGTACCTTTTGTATTAATTCTCGAGAAACAGTAGTTTCAACATACCGCCGCGGACACATGTCACTCCGTTTATAAATGATGCGAATATGTTGAAAATGAGATACCGTAGGCAGCTTCATTTTGCTTCATTACTGTTTGGTATCGTTAAAGATAGATGCCCACCCTATCTTTATTCAAAGTTAGAGTGGTTGCATAATGACTACGAGTGTATCACACGTAATACCAGGACTTCTACATATATTTTAAACAATCAAGCCCTGAAGCATTGTTCTTCGTCATTCCGAGGCAGTTTCAAATATAACTCGACCAAATGCTGGAATAATATCCCACCAACAATGCGCAACTTGCATAGTGTAAAATCGTTTAAGCGACAATTTAAATTACATCTGTTAAAACTACAAAAAACAACCTACGAAAACACACAGAACATGACACCCACACACACACTCACATGAATACGTCAGCACATATACATATACACACAAACATAAACACAAACATTTATACACATACACATTCACATACATCTACAAACATACATAAGCGCGCACACACATACACTACATTCATTTACTTATCATTGCCGTCAAAATCCTTAAATTTCGTTCAAATTTGTAAATCTTGCTTCCATTTCCTTTACCAGTTTCAATTTTTATGATAATATGATGATATATATTATTATAATATGTTTTTCTTTCTTTTAAGTATAAGATTTTATTTTTTAATTTTAATTTTTTTGGTTTTTCAATTATTTTAAACCGCCTACACCACAATGCCTTAACCCAATTTGTATCACTATAATCCGAACTATGCGACAAAAAAAAAAAAAAAAAACCGGGCGCACTGAAAACCAGCGTTGCGGCATTAATGCCGTAGCAAAGCTGAGTGCGTCACGGATTTCACATTACTACTGCAGTAACCTTATATGTACTTGATAATTTTATACCTTATTGTTGTGTGTTTGTACTCTGCTGTAAATGTGAAATAAAGTTTTTTCTATTCTATTCTATTCTATTCTATTCTATTCTATTCTATTCTAATAACAACTGTTTAGTGTTTTGTATTATCTGTCCACATGAATCTTGTTGTGCTACTCTGTGCCTCGTTGGTCTGGTGGTCATAACTGCGAGTGCTAACGCTGGATTTCAATAACCTATCTACGGATAGATTTGCCTATCGGAGATAGAAATTTGACATAAGTTCCATATAAAATCTGTCGAATTTCTATCTCCGATCGCCAAATTTATCCGTAGATAGGTTATTGAAATCCAGCGTAAGGCAATCTATTAGGTTTTTCTAACTTGAAATGCCCGGTGGAGTTCGGAGTATGTGTGCCCGGTGTATGGCAATAGACACCAGATATTACGTGGGACCTAAAAATAACTGGTCAACCTCATAAATCTATATCTCTATATAGTAAAAATGAATCGCAAAATGTGTTGGTAAGCGCATAACTCAACAACGCCTGGACCAATTTGGACAATTCTTTTTTTAAAATGTTCGTTGAAGTTCAAGGATGGTTTTTACGGCGAGAAAAATTTGAAAATTCATCCCCTACGGGGGTAAAACGGGGGTGCAAAGTTAGTATGAAGCTGTGTAACGCGAGCGAAGCTGCGGGCGTCCACTAGTTATGTAAATAAAAGGAGAAGCTGACTGACTGACTGACTGACTGACATATCAACGCAGGGAGTAAACAATAAGGGTTAGAAACTTGAAATTTTGCACAGGGGTTCCATTTATAACGTAGGGAAGCACCAAGAAAGGATTTTTGAAAATTCACCCCCTAAGGGGGTAAAACGGGGGTACAACGTTAGTATGAAACTTTGGCGTTTTTGAAGTCAAGTGGACAACCCGAACGCGGGCAGACGTCGTTAATGGGTCTAATTCTACGCGACTAGCTTACTATAATTGATTTTTTTACAGAAATAGTTATTTTAATATTATATTATGTTATTTCATATAATTCATATAATTCAAATCTCATGTTAGCGAATTGTAAGGGGACGTGGAGTTGCGCTCTTTTGGACCATATTTCTTTGTTTGTGTTAGGTGTATGTATATTGCGTTATATTAATCCACCCACTCGACCTAAAATTGAATGTTCTTTATAATACAAACGATTTTCGTGAAAATTTATGTCAGTCAATTTCTGGTATACCTACACAAAGAAAACTGTCAATGGGAAATGTTGGTATATTTATAGAAAATTGTATAACTCTAACAACTGTACGGCTGCTGATAATGACTACTGAACAACAAAAAGTAATTAATCAAAAAGTATATAAAAGCTGAATGACTGCATTCTTAACTAATTATTTACGATCATTTAACCTTGGATTGTGATGTCGGTGTGACAGTCAGCCACGGCACAGCTGGCAGGCTGGTGTTGCTACACCCGTGCACCCGAGTCTCGTATTATCGAAGCGCTCCGCGTGTTAAAATTATGTAATGCATATAATTTCATTTAAAATTTTAACAATAGGACATCAGAACTGACGTGCTGCATAAATCTTTTTTTTTATTTTTTTTATTTATAAATTACGAAGGACTTTGTCGCCGAGCGACCATATCGTCCCTTATCCACATCCGCGACGGCTAATACATACATAACTTTGTTTGACGTCGAGTTGAAGTTGGACGAAGTTAATTGCCCCAAAAATAAGCTGATGTGTAGGCACTCTTATAGCAATATGCTCTATTGTGCCTACAGCACCTACAGGTAAAAATAAATTATACGAAACAACCTTGTGTATACGAAACGCAAAAAATCTTAACGTTATCCTTAGAGGATAAAAAAATAAGCTTATACCATAGAATTAAAGTATCTTTGTTTCTGTTTGGAAAATTTATGTGTAAGTATGTCTAAATAGCTAGTCAAATACGCGTCCATAGTTGTAGAGATAGAGACCTGTCGTTCTATTATTGTTCATATCGATTTTTATGAACTGGTTAAGAAAAAAAGGCATTACGAAGTTTGAACAAAGCACTACTTGTGGTTGGCTACTTGGTTTAAATTTACAACATCGTATGGTGGAGTATGCTCTAGACCTCCCGCAGCAGTGTCTGTGGGGGAGACCCGTGCCCAGCAGTGGGACGTCTATGGGTCGCAGCGATGGAACATACGATGGTTACTTTAAACATCATATGGAACATACGATGGTTACTTATAAGTAGAAATATGAGTTGGTTTTGGTTAGTATTCATTAGTATCATTATGAGGTGCTCTCACATACCTGAGGAGTTTAAGAGAAAGTTAAATCCACTTATCATCAGGTGTCGTCTGTTTGTCCGTCTATATTATATCTATACTAATATTATAAAGAGGAAACCTTTGGTTTGTAATGTTTTCACACAAAAACTACTGGACCGATTTCAAAAATTCTTACACCATTAGAAAGCTGCATCTTCACGTGACATAGGCTATATAATATTACTTGGTGTAAAAAACTATTGTTGTGTCTAATTCCACGCGAGCGATGCTGCGAACGTCCACTAGTCTATACTAATATTATTAAGAGGAAAGATTTGTTTGTAATGTTTTCAAACAAAAACTACTGGACCGATTTCAAAAATTCTTTAACTATTAGAAAGCTGCATCTTCACTGTGTGATATAGGCTATATAATATTACTAGGTGTAAAGGAAACTATTGTTATGTCTAATTCCACGCGAGCAAAGCTGCGGGCGTCCAGTAGTAAAAAATAAAGATCCTGCTAGTCAGTAACTGGCAAGACTTGGTAGACGGGGTCAGCTAGTTTATATCTATATCTACTGGCGTACCTGAGATCATAATATAGATCAGTTAGAATAGCATTATACTTGTATCTCTTTTCTTTAAGTAGTTTGTAGTTACCTAGACTTTCGTTAAGCGTGTCCAATCACCTCATGGCGAAATAAATTATTTGAATTTGACTTGACTTTGACTTTGACAGTAAATTCGAACTTCCTGGCAATGCTAACTTGAATTGCTTAGATTAGTACAAGTTTTACACACCATCGATACATAGCTTTTAGCTTCCTTTCGAACACAGTCCTTCAGGCTAACCTTCGGATAGATTTAGCTTAGACATTAAATAAGTAAGATGAAATTCAATTCTAACTAACGTTAATCCTTTTGTTAGTAAGTTAACTGTATGTAGGTATGTGTATACATCTTCTATATGTATAAAAGAAGAAACTGACTGACATATCAACGCAGGGCCTAAACTATAAGAGTTAGAAACTTGAAATTTTGCACAGGGGTTCCTTTTATAACGTAGGGGAGCACTAAGAAAGGATTTTTGAAAATTCACCCCCTGAAACGGCAGTGCAAAGTTAGTATGAAACTTTGCCGTTTTTGAAGTCAAGTGGGCAATCCGAACGCGGGCAGACGTCGTTAATGGTTCTAATTCTACGCGAGCGAAGCTGCGGGCGTCCACTAGTTGTAGATATTTTTTGCATTTACAGACGCAATGGTCTAACACCGCGATACCGGTTCGCAATCAATCTGCATATTCGCTCGTAAATGTTGTTACTCGTTAGTTTTATCGACGGCCCGTGATATGCTGCGAAATCGAATGGCTTGTACTGAGTTTAATTTAATTTCATGCCATATGCCATTTATACTTATTTACCGTAAATTACATAATCGAATTTATTACGAATCGCACACTGAACAAATATTTTGTTGGGGAAATTAAAACATTTTTACCAGCGTTTATCCAAAGAATTTACGTAGATGAAAATCAAAGTAGGTAAGGTACCTACCAGTTTTTTTATTTTTGGGTAACATGCAATATTTTAATAATTTTAATTAATTTTAACCGGTGCATGTGCAAATCATATTGTATCTGCCAATATGTTTTCCGAACTGTTTAATGAAACCTATAGAGCAGGGCTTCCAAACCTGGGCGCCGTAGGAAGTACAGAGGGGCGCCGTGACCGTGACGCGACGAACAAAAAAAAATTAAAACAAAAAAATCAACAAAAAAATTCACTAAAAAATAATCTACTCTAATTATTAATTACAAAATAAATATGTAATTTAATTTTGCGTGCTCGCTACGCGCGTCCTCGTAATTCGTTAATCTTTTGTTACTTAGACGATTTGTTAAAATTTATTATTTTTAATGACAAATTAAAAACTAGTTTCATAGTGTGGCAGTTTTTTTATTTTATCTGCTTAACTACCCAGTACCTATCTATTTCTACTACCTAGTTACACCGTCACAAATTTCTAAATTTGTTAGTGCGCTGCGGACTGAAAAATGTTGGGAACCCTGCTATAGAGTGTTGACTTGACATTGAATGCCTTAAATTGCACATGGAAAAAAGGAATAAATTAGGCAGGGCCGTGTTACAATTATTGTTGATGGCATCAATCAAATATAATTTATTAATTAAGTTTTTGAAGCCTAACACCGCTATTGTTGTTGCGAGACATTCATTAATTGATTAAAATCATATAATTATTGTCGTACAAGGTCTACTATTTTTGTTATAATTATGCGTTGGTATTCAGCTCATCAATTATTTATGTCGAGTAAATTTTTTACCGTGACACCTATTTTGTATCTCATTCATCACGGTTCATACGTAAGAGCATCATTCCATGAAAATGAATGTTTACAAAATCAATTTAATATGCACTGCTCTCGTAGCTATGGAACTTTAATAGGTAGGTTAGAGGAGGTAGGATATAGGAGGTAGAATATAGGAGGTAGGATATAGGAGGTAGGATATAAGGATATAGGAGGTAGGATATGTTATAA
Source organism: Carterocephalus palaemon (assembly GCA_944567765.1). Lineage (NCBI taxonomy): Eukaryota > Metazoa > Arthropoda > Insecta > Lepidoptera > Hesperiidae > Carterocephalus > Carterocephalus palaemon. Next base: position 769,710 of record OX155643.1, on the reverse strand, counting down.
TTATAGTCTGTACTATATTTACAAGTTGGCAATAATGCCAACTTCAGTGTGATATGTTTGTTTTGGTACAACTGTTTTCTTAATAAAGATGACACTTCGTGTCTAGAGTCGAATCAATGTGTTTTATTAGGATATAGGAGGTAGGATACAGGAGGTAGGATATAGGAGCTAGGGTATAGGAGGTAGGATATAGGAGGTAGGGTATAGGAGGTAGGGTATAGGAGGTAGAATACAGGAGGTAGGGTATAGGAGATAGGATATAGGAGGTAGGATATAATATGTGGTAGGATATAAGAGCAAAATTGAGCTACACACAAACAATACATAATTTGCGTGACGAGAAGCTAGTGTGAACGCTCTCAATGATGATGACGATGTTTGTAAATGACCGGAACAAGGCTCTATCGATATAATACTCTCGTTTGCAATGGTTGTTGGGAATTTACATATTTTCAATGTCAGACAATTTGACAGGCCCGTTGGCGCAATCGGTAGTGACCCTGTCTGTTTCGCCAGGGGGGGTCGTCGGTTCGAATATTCGTGTGACGAACACTTGTATATGTTCTGTGTCTAGATGTTAATATTATCTATTTAAGTATGTATTTAAAATATCTATGTATGTATATCAGTCTCTGACACCCATATTACAAGCTCGCGCCTACTGTGGGGTCAGACGGCTGTGTGTGAGAATGCCCAAGATATTTATTATTATTTTTTTATTTATTTCAATACCTAATGGTTGAGTACAATAATTATTCAAGGATTTAAGATGGGGAGAATGAGCGAAGGACAGCGATTTTTTTTACTTATCAAAACACAATTTTAATGTTGTTATGTTTACCAAAACTTAAGATTCTATCTTAACTTAGGACCGTTTTAATAAAAAAAGGCGAGAGCAGGGTCGAGATTTGCAGGTCGAGCATTTGTTGAACATAATCTCCTCTTCTTTAACTACTGCTGCACCTCACTATTACCTCTTACAGAATAAAAATTATAAAGAATTATTTTTGTCCACAGATAAAACCATAATCTGAAGAAATGGCGCACACATCTGCAGTCTCGTTCCCGGCCGGAGCCGCGGGAGTGTCCTCTAGTCATAGATCAAGTTATAGTTTCCTTCTTGCCATAGTTTTATTAAGTGAGTACATACATACCATAGATTTATTACTCATACGCGCACATATTTTAATATAGTGTATAAAATAATATTGAAAAACGGAATTAAATATGCATCTTTAGATATTTGTACTTAGTGTGATTTTGTAGACATATGAAATTAAAAAAAAAACGAATTATTTCCTGTTTAGATTACTTGTTAACTTAACTTGTGCACTACACCTAACACACCTACATGAAATATACAAATAATTATATTATATACCAATTTCGAATATGACACAGATATACTTACAAATAATAATGTTAGTAAACAAAAACTAAATTAAAATATTCCAGGTTTACCAATCGCGCAATGCCAGATAGACAAAATGTATATCGACGTGAAAAGTATTAACCTCCTAGTGGATGAAACCCGCCTCTTTAAATTAGTTCAAATGTAAGTACAAGTAACTATGTTATTACAAAATAAATTTATCGCACAACATGGCACTATACCCTGTTTCAATAATATCTTATAAAGGATTTTTAGTCTTATTATACCGTGCTTCAGAGGGCACGTAAAGCTGTCGGTCCCGGTTGTTTTCAATGGTGGAAACAGTCGTTAAGCCTTGTCGAAGACCTTCGGGTGGCTTGAGAACATTCGACTCGGGTTGGCCACTAACCCTTCCACCAATCCGCATTGAAGCAGCGTGGTGGAGAATGCTCTAGACCTCCCACAGCTTCGTCTGTGGGGGAGACACGTGCCCAGCAGTGGAACGTTTATGGGTCGCAGCGAAGGCAAGGACTACTAAGGAAAGTAAGGTCTGAGAAGGAAAAAAATTTTCAAGGAAGTCCTTACTTCTTCCTACTTATTATTGCCTCCCAAAAAACATATTTAGCCGGTCCCGTAAAATATAATCTGCTATACAATCGTTCCAGTGGCGAGTACAACACAACCCTGGAGGTGTCGGCGCAGGTCCAGCACGCGGACATAGTGCAGCTGGTGCCCCCGGCGGTGGCGCTGCCCGCGGCGGCCGCGCCCAACGCCTCCGCGCGGCTCACGCACGACATCTGTGCGTACGGGAGGAGCCCCGGCCATTCCGAGGTCACCTTCAACGTCACGCCCGCCGGGTTTGTCAGGTGAGTCCGCTTTATAATCAGACTAGTGGACGCCCGTAGCTTCGCTCGCGTGGAATTAGACATAGTACATTCTTCTCAACACGTTAACTTTAGCTCCACAAATTTCTAATGAATCCGTAAATGTGTTAACCCCTTGTGTTTATGTTTATTTTACACCCTTAAGGGTAACATTTTTACAAACTTTGAATGCCATATTTATTTATATCTAATCAACAGGCTAAAACATAAATTTTATGCTTCTAGTTCTGAAAATGACAAGACTTTCATACAACCTTTCATCCCCCTTTTCAACCCTTTCCAACACTTTTTTCCAATTAAAAATTAGCCTATGTCCTTTCACAAGCTCTAGACTATCTGTGTACCAATTTTCATTTAAATCGGTTCAGTAGTTTTTACGTGAATGCGAAACAGACAGACAGAGGTACGCATTTATAATATTACAAGTGGACGCCCTTAGCTTCGCTCGCGCAGAATTAGACCTATTAACGACGTCTGCCCGCGTTCGGGTTGCTCACTTGACTTAAAAAACGGCAAAGTTTCATACTAACTTTGCACCCCCGTTTTACCCCCTTAGGGGGTGAATTTTCAAAAATACTTTCTTTGTGTTCCCCTACGCTATAAAAGGAACCCCTGTGCAAAATTTCAAGTTTCTAACTCTTATAGTTTAGGCCCTGCGTTGATATGTCAGTCAGTCAGTCAGTCAGTTACCTTCTCCTTTTATATACCTATATAGACTTGTGTTAACTTTATATGAATACTATTCCAGCATGGACGCGGTGTTCCTCCGCGTGACGGTTATGCACTCGCACGCGATCAACGTGATCTCGTACATCATGGGCTGGATATACTTCGCGGCGTGGTCGGTGTCCTTCTACCCGCAGATCTACATCAACTTCAAGCGGAAGAGCGTTGTGGGACTCAACTTCGACTTCGTCGCGCTGAACCTCATGGGCTTCACCATGTACTCGCTCTTCAACTGCGGACTTTACTTCTCGCATGTCATCCAGGTAAGCTGTTTCACCTGCATGCCTGAGAGTTCATTATAATGTTCTTGAAGGCATGCGAAGTCTGCCAATCCGCACTAGGCCAGCGCGAGCGTGGCAAAAAGAATAAGGCCAACCCATTCTGAGTGGAGACCTGTGCCCAACAGTGGGACAAATAAAGGGTTGTGATGATTACTCACTAATTCCACAGACAAAAAAATTGTATGGTTTTATGAAACCACGGTAAAAGTGAAACTTTTTTTCACATTATAGACATTTAACTAAAAATTTTTGGAATAAAATTCCATTAATGAAAATGAAAACGAAAACGAAAATCGAAATCAAAATCAAAATCAAAATTATTTCGCTATTAACTACAAAGTAACATGCAAAATAAAAATAGCGTGGAGCACTGGCACATGCGTAATGCGACATGCATAACGCGACATGCGAGAGACAAGTCAAAATTTTCACAACGATGTAATAAAAGTTTCACTTTATAAACAGTTCGTTGATAACAGGAGAGTTAATTTTGTTTCAAGAAATATTCCAGTTAATAATTATGTAGTTATGACTGTTATATCGATCCTGTACTAAACTGTTTGCGCAATCCTTTTTACCGCGCACTTGTCAACTGTGGAATGAACTTCCTTCTGAGGTCTTCACGGTAGGCTATGACATGGGGTTCTTCAAAAAAGGCGTAAAAGGAGCTCTCCTTCAGGGCCGGCGACGCATTGGCAACTCCTCTGGTGTTGCTTATGTTCATAGGCGACGGTGACTACTTAAAAGAGTACCGAGAATTTTTTTGCTCCGGCTTTTTTCTCTCTCGGCCTACACTAGGGCATGGGATAAGAATATTGTAAATTATTCCTAAAGCCGATGACCAGATAGATAGTCTATCGTGACTTAGAGCTTAGCTTAGTGGTAGGTAATTATTGTAAATTAGCCTTAAGGCAGGTTAGGCACCTGTGTAGGATCAGCTATTAATTGAATGATCAACAGCTAATCCTTTGCCTTATATTGATCAGTTTAGAATAGAATTATACTATCTCTTTTCTTTAAGTATCTTGTAGTTACCTAGACTTTCGTTAAGCGTGTCCAATCACCTCATAGCGAAATAAATTATTTGACTTTGACTTTGGCACCGCATCAGTGGAAATGCAACACAGTATCTTTCTTTCTTGTATGCCGAAGTAACTTTATTATAACAAGAAGAAACTGAATTATTCGTTCCTATTACTCAATAATTTCACAGACAAAAAAGCGTTCGTTGATAACAGGATAGTTATTTGTGTTTCAAGAAGCAGTCCAGTTAATAATTAGTTATGACTGTTGTATCGATCGGTTTGCGCAATCCTTTTTACCGCGCACTTGTCAGCTGTGGAATGAACTTCCTTCTGAGGTCTTCGCGGTAGGCTATGACATGGGGTTCTTCAAAAAATGTGTAAAAAGAGCTTTCCTTCAGGGCCGGCGACGCATTGTTAACTCCTCTGGTGTTTCTTATAGGCGACGGTGACTAATTACCATCATGTGGCCCGTCCGCTTGTTCGTTTGGCTTGGTTTGGCTAAAATCTTTAAAAAAAATGTATAACGCTTGTTACCAGAGCCAGTACTTCAGCCGGCACCCGCGCAGCCTGAACCCGGTGCAGCTGAACGACGTGTTCTTCTCGCTGCACGCCGCCTTCGCCACCGTCGTCACTATCGCGCAGTGCTTCATGTATGAGGTATGAGATATTGATACGCTTTGCTTTTATCTACGAGTGATAACGGCGATACCCTGGAGGTCTATTTTTGAATCGCTCGCTTGATTTATCTCGACTGCTACTCGCTATCGTTAAAGATTTTAGTACTTATTAATTAAGCTTTCACGTTGGGAAGAGACTGGCTTCTAGTACTCAGCTCACGCTGCACTAGAAGTCAAGGCTCATTCTTTTGTAACTTTTCCTATATAATATATGCTTAATATTTAAGTAAATTAAGTACATATGTAAATTCTAGAGGTCCCAATAAAGAAATTAAAAAAAAAACGAATTTCCTCACGCAGCGCAGAAGCGTCCATAGCCCAATGGCTCGCGTCGATTCACAGAGATAAGTAGCGACGGGCGTAGTCGGTTTGTGGATGGGTGACCGCTAATGGCAAAACTTCATGGACGTCAGCACAGCTACGGGAGCTCTAGAGCGTACTCCACCACGCTGCTCCAATGCGGATCGGCGGGGGGGTTAGTGGCCAACCCAGTGTCGAATGTTCTCAAGCCACCCGAAGGTCTTCGACAAGGCTTAGCGACTGTTTCCAGCATTGAAAACAACCGGGACCGACTGCTTTACGTGCCCTCCGAAGCACGGTAGCGTCCATGAAACTTTGCCACTAGCACCCATCAACAAACCGACCGCGCCCGTCGTCGCTTAACTCTTTCGATAACATTGAATTGACGCGAGCCATTGGGCTATGGACGCGAGTTCGCTCGCTGCGACCCATAGACGTCCCACTGCTGGGCACGGGTCTCCCTCGCAAACACTTCTGCGGGAGGTCTAGAGCATACTCCACCACGCTGCTCCAATGCGGATTGGTGGAGGGGTTAGTGGCCAACCCTATGGACGCTACAGAGACGCAACAATAGTACGAGTGATTTAAGAATAAGAATAAGAATAAGAAAACTTTATTCACACGCATGGACACAGATAATATACAGAATTAAAAGATAAAGACAGACAAAAAAAAAAAAAAACAATAGAAGATTAAAAAATAAGCATAACGAAAATATATAAGGTAAACAGCTCGATTTTTATAACTAACATAACATGTTTGTATCTGTGCCGCAGCTATGTGAAAGGCCACCACTCAGCATATGCTCCGATTCATATTGCTAAATCAAAGCGCTGGTTTTCAGTATAGGCCCGTGTGCGAGGGTGGATTAGTCAATTCACAGACCTATATTAAAAATAAAATGATAAAAATAAAAAATAAAATAAACTCGACAAACACGATAGCCGCTGCCACGACATATAATTTATCCCACAAGTGGTATTCCAGCGCGAGGAGCAGCGCGTGTCGCTGGTGGGGCGGTGCATCCTGGGCGCGTTCGGCGGCGTGGCGGCGGTGGGCGCGGCGCTGGGGGCCGCCGCGAGCATCGAGTGGCTCGACTTCCTCTACTACTGCAGCTACATCAAGCTGGCCATCACGCTCATCAAGTATGTGCCGCAGGTGAGTCAACTACCACGAAGACACACCCTTGATGAATTTATGAACATAATATTAGAGAGTCAACGATCCAGTCTTGTGTTCTTCTCCAAAGGTAAAATAGCCATATCAATGCGGCGCACTTTTGAAGTTTTGTGCATTTTAAGAAATTAAATGTTACTTTCTGTTACGGTGCGGTGGCAGAAAACATCAAGGATGCCTGAGAATTCACCATAATGTTCAGAAAAAGTAAGTGTTCGTTTAGGTTATTTCGTTAGGTTGGGTTATTTTAAAAATTTTGTGGTTCCGCGAATTTGATAGAAATTACATTCTGCGTAGTCTACTCTTAATTTTACTGAAATAGGGTTTGCACATCAGTAAAAATAATATTTTTTTTTTATTTTTTTTGGGGTATGTTACTACGGTTATTACGGGTCTTAAATATTGTGAATGGACTCGTTATAAGGCCCCATTTAATCTCCTTTCGGCTTTTTTTAGTATTGTACCAACCTGTATAATTATTAGTAAGGATAGTAAGGATTACGTTCTGTAATCTATATATATAAAAGGAGAAGGTGACTGACTGACTGACTGACTGACTGACTGAATGACTGACTGACTGACATATCAACGCAGGGCCTAAACTATAAGGGCTAGAAACTTGAAATTTTGCACAGGGGTTCCTTTTATAACGTAGGGGAGCACTAAGAAAGGATTTTGGAAAATTCACCCCCTAAGGGGGTAAAACGGGGGTGCAAATTTAGTATGAAATTTTGTCGTTTTTGAAGTCAAGTGGGCAACCCGAACGCGGGTAGACGTCGTTAATGGGTCTAATTCTACGCGAGCGAAGCTGCGGGCGTCCACTAGTATTATATATAAAGGATCATAGTTTAAACGTTCGACTGCCACCGGTTCCAGGCGTACATGAACTACAAGCGCAAGTCGACCGTCGGCTGGAGCATCGGCAACATATTCCTGGACTTCGTCGGCGGGTTCCTCTCCATCCTGCAGATGGCGCTGAACGCGTACAACTACAACGACTGGATATCGTTCTTCGGGGACGCCACCAAGTTCGGCCTGGGCCTGTTCAGCCTGGTGTTCGACGTGTTCTTCATGCTGCAGCACTATGTCTTCTACAGGTACGTTTGGATCGAGTTACACTATTTTGCACTACTACTACTATTTTACAGGTCGCCCTTCGACAAGGTGGACAGACGACCTGAAGAAGACGGCGGGAAACCGCTGGTTTCAGAAGGCACAGGACCGGTCGGAGTGGTGTCGTTTAGGAGAGGCCTATGTCCAGCAGTGGACCTCAAAAGGCTGATGGATGGATGGATGGACACTATTTTGACCAGAGTTTCCATTTGAATATTGGAAAGAAGAAAGAAAGATGTAAAATATTTATTTTGTTTCTAATGTAGACAATAAAATAAAAAGACAAACAAAAACTAGCCAAACATTTAAATTAAAAATGGAGCGAGACAAAATAGGAATACTCTCAGCCTGTGGTACAGAGAGAACCGCGGCTGCTGGTTTTCAGCGTAGCCCTTTTTTTTCGAGCAGTCGTATTTGCGTTATAACAAAAAAAAAAGATTAAAAAAAGTTTCCTTTCTTTGTCCCACTGTTGGGCACGGGTCTCCTCTCAGAATGGGAGGAATTAGGCCTTAGTCCACCACGCTGGCCAAGTGCCGATTGGCAGACTTCACATGCTTTCGAGAACATTATGAAGAACTCTCAGTTCGCGAGTTGCCAATCTAGGGGTGATCCGTGCATAAAAACCAAAAGAGCCGGGCTTGCCTTGTCACAGTTGGGGCTATCAAGTTAAACCTGCCCTTATTTTGATAGGTTAAGATAGGAGTACACTTCTTTTAAAATTCACGGAATATATGTATATTTCACGCAAAGACTTTGCGACCCAAAGGTTTTTTATATCGTCACCGTGTACGAGCCATAAGTAAAAGAAAGGCACCACATGCCGAAAACGATAATAGCAAACGTCAAATGGAAACTCTGTCTTAATAACCAAATAACATATATAATGTACTGTTATTGCTTCCGACTACTATGCTTTACGTACATGAATGAATACTTACAATTGTGGTGTTTATAAGAATTTTCCTATGATTTCTACGTCTGTTGGGACTAACTTTCATAAAGGCTTACTAACACGGTGGACATCTTTTTACATTCTAACCTAACGTGTTTACGTATTTCTAACCTTACCACGCTATTCGTTTGTCTAACACAAAACTAAGCACACAAAACTCGTTGAGACAACAAAGGATGAAACTATACTGAGGAAAAGTCTTGGAAAACTTGAAGATACTAAGAGAATGATTGGACGAGCAATTGTCAGAATTTCGGAGATATAGCCAGTCTGTTATCGCAGTACTTATGGACACAGAGTTACACAAAAAGTTAATATTTCGTCATGTCAACACACTACTGCATGGTAAAAATATATCTTGAATACGAAGTACAAATGGAAAATAGCAGTCAACAATTATTTACTGGATTTACAATTTTTGGAGTGATTTTTTTTTGTGAACAATTGTTATAAATAACATGCTACAAAATTAATACATACGAGTATCTTGATTACTGAGAAGTGTAAGAGAGAAGTTATAAATATATAGAAGAAACATATTTCGATTTACCCAATGTATGACGTGACATAAGTGTGAAGAATCAGACATAGTTGAAGTCACCGGCTTACTCACGTGTGTTCAAGTCAGAAATAGGCCGACTAGTTTCGATCGATTACGACGATCACCTTCAGGAGTGAACGCGCTCGCGGCGGGCGCGGCGTACACGCGCGTTCAGTAATAAAGAACCAGACAGTAACATAGCAAATTTCAGCGCCATCACACTACCGGGATATCCATGTTTCATCATCACCAAGACATCACCGTATCACAAGCGAGCACGGACTATACGAGACGGGTTTTTTAAAAACATTCATGAAACAAAGCTTTGATTCGACAAAATACAGCTATCATTGGGACACATGCACGATAATGAAATCCGGCCATCATCGAGGATTTCTAAAAGCGGGGCTAAAAATAAAGGGTGGATTTATGACATATCGGTAAAGGTTCGTTTTGTGATTGAATTTTCAGACTGGGCAAGGAATTTATGGTAGATGAGAGTAGTGACGAGGGGTCGGATATGACGCGCAGCGGTGACGGGAGCGAGTACTTTTTGGTCCGCAGCTGGTATGTATGGCCGCGGGGTAACGCCTGACGCACACACGGACACACACACTAAAGTTATGCTTATCTGTGACCCACTTGTAGTATGTACCTTGATTACCTTCTGCATTATCTTTATTTACACCATAGATTAGATAATGCTTTGCTTTTTTTTTTTTTTGTTAATTTTTATTTTACCCTTATAAGTAATTACCTATATTAACATTTTTGATAGGTAGATTTTTATTTATATTTCTTTAAATATACCTTTACACGCTTTGTATTTTTAAAATCAGAGAAAATTATGTTTTTAAATGTTCCTGTAAGATGTGGATAGTTGACACTTAAGTAATACAAGATTTTATTTACATTTTTTTTTTCTATAAATTTATATCATGGCATACAGCGGCAATAGTAATGAATTATTTTTGAACTCCATAAATTCTGCCGTTGAATTTCCTTACATTGGTATTAGTAAAATCTCTGTCATTTTAGGCATGCAGACGAAAAGAAATATGAACTGGATGTGAAGGTGTGAAGCGGCGACCGGGGCTGTCCGGAAATATCCGGAACTATCCGGAAGCGTCCGGATCCGTCCGGAACATACCGGAACAGTCCACTGACGAGCGCGCCCGCCCGGCCTTGCTGGCTACGACTCGACACATCTCAAATACGTTTCAAAATATACCTTAAAATATTGTACAAATAAAGTTGAGATCGCGAGGGCAGCTAGGTGACAAAAGGAGCATTTGAATGTAAATATGTAACTGGTACTGATACCAACAATCTTAATGATACACGCAATAAATTATTGTTTGTTTAATTTATGATTTTTGTCCTTCGTTATACGAGCGCTTTTGTATTAGCGAAACAAAATTTATTTCAGTAGTAGAAAAACTATGCGTTTCAGAATAGTTATCGATTTGAATCATTGGATTAATTTAATCCCTGGCTGCGCTGCTTTAACCCGGAAACATAACGTCATATAACGTCATCATAACGAAAAATAACGTCCAAACATTATAGACTGACACTGATGTAATTTTAGCTTATTAAAACATATCATATCACTAAGCCATTGGCGTAGTGGCTCATGTTTACTTACGCAACTTCTACGGCAAAAAATACTGGCCATATTTTCATTCTTTGTAACTACATAAAACACTGACATTGACAGCAGAAAACCCGCGGTCACAGATCTTTCTATGTTTAATTTAAAAAAGACAAAATGCATTTGCAATGTAACGAAGTATTAAATGTATCAGCAATTATTTTATGTTCCAAGCAAGCATTGGTCTCCAAATAAATTGAGGGCTTAGGCGGAATATCCTGTCTGTAGGAGAGACCCGTGACTAACAGTGGGACGTCTATGGGTTGTAACTTTATAAAATTTATAGGAACAGTTCATTTAAATAGGATTTAGCATTTGTGAACAAGATCTGGAACTCGGATTCGCGCGAGATATAAGTGACTTTATAGTCTCCGAGATTCCTGAGTCCTGAGATTTAACTGAATTGACCTAATTTGCTGAAGCGACCTATCATTACAGCAAATCTGATATTCACAATCCTATTTATTCCTAAATATATTACATTCGCGTGCAAAAAGTATAAAATCACTTGTATTATTATGGCAGGTATCTATAGGTCATAGACCTTTTGGTATTATTTTCAATAGACCAGAATGTGTTCAAGATTGTTAGAATTGATAGAAACATAACGTAACATCACGTCTGAATTTCCCCAAAGTGGTAAGCAGAGGTATGTATAACACGGTCACAATATCTGTTCACCTCGCTGGAATGCATATTCTGTCACATTATCATGTATACATTTAGTAAGAAAACTTTAATTCAATCATAACATAAAAAAGGGTCATTTTAGTTATTAAAATTCCTAGTGATGCTTGATTTTGACCTTACCAGAGCGCCGACATGTCGTTCATCGACGCCTGGTGCACAGATATTGTGACCGGGCTATACATCCACTTTTCACCTGTTCTGCTTAGGTCCCATGTAATATGATGGATGGATAGGTGGTGAGCCGATTGACTAAAGTATTTTTAATTATATCCCACATTGTGCATTTATTTTGATACCCAATTCTGATATCAGTAGCCATTCCGATAAGCTTCTAAAATAAGATAAAGTATAAATTACTATTTTGTCTCTGGGATACCTATCATTTTGCCACACCTAGCACAATGCTTTTGCGTCGATGATAAAAATCATTACATAATAACTTGGTCTAATTGTTATACAATTTTATTAATAATAGATTATTATTGTAGTAGCTTTAATTTATTTTGTTAATTTTAAGTATTTTACTTGCAAAATATATTTAATATTGTTTTGCTGTTTTTTTTTTTATTATCCCTCTACCCACAAGTTTAAAAAAAGTTCCATACAAACTTTCATTATTCCATAGTATAACTTAATCTCATATTATTAGCATATCTACATCATATCTCTATAAGTTTCATCTAAATTCGTCTACGGGTTTTTACGTGATGCGCACAGACAGACACAATATTTTCTAAAAACACATTTTTTTTTAAATATTCAATGCACAGAAAAAGTTCCTCTTCAGTTTTATTATAGTACATACAGATGCGTTGCTACCCTTGACAACTTTATAGTGGAATTGGATCTGGCTACTTGGCTTTAATTAACATTAATTCGATATAAAATGTATTCTAATACCAATACCAATTTCGGCCTCTAGTGTATCGGATAGATACGTTAGATGGCGCGACGATTCTAGTCGGGGATGTCAAGAGCCGAATAACTGGGTCAGTGGTTTTTCTATGTACGCAAATATCCACTAAAGGATATATACGTAATGATTGCTGCACGAGAGGGCAGGCTGAGACGGAATATTTAGCACGACCCTAGGACATAACGGCGACGATGAAGACCAGGTGAGCCCACTAGACTCGACCTACGGTGGTAATTCAAAGGCTCAAATGGCTAACGATAATTTACCATTTAATATAAAATCTGCCCACTTCCTTACGGCGATACAATATTAATTTCTATCTGTAAAGAACTACATTTTTTTTATATCGATAGGTGGAAATCAGCTTATCCTAGATTTGGCTGCTAGACGATAGAGAACGTAGAGATAGATATTAATGTCACAATCTTCTCTAATAGCCAAATCTATCAGTGAAGAGATTTTTACATTTCGTCCTTATTATAAGTATTATTATAGGTTAGAGCACTTAACCTGCCCTTGCCATATGTTTACATCTATTAGATGAGCTTATTTGTTGTTAAGAATAACGAGCATACAAAGTGTTGTATGGGTAGTGACCCATCCGCTGCCTTTGCCGACTGTTAGGGTCGACTCACACTGGCGCAGAGTCGAAGCGACGCGACGCGTCATGTTTTTCCGCCTACAGCATATTCAGCTCTATTGCTCTATTATTTAAGTACAAATTTCTGCTATGTAAATATGGTGGCGCGCGTCGACGCGCGGCTGGTGTCGAGCGGGCTGGAGTCGAGCTGTGCTTTAATAATAGAGCAATAGAGCTGAATATGCTGTAGGCGGAAAAACACGACGCGTCGCGTCGCTTCGACTTTGCGCCAGTGTGAGTCGACCCTTACAATGAGTAAACGATGTTAGTTACATTACAGTATGTATGAAGGCTCCTACAGTCTTAGTACCGGGACTGGTTGAAAGCTTGCTAAATAAAATTATGAGCCAACGTGGCTGAAAATTAAAATTAATGATAAAATATTATTATAGTCTAGTTAGTATTATGTTAATGATTCCCATTCCAAGTTGATAACAAATGCGTTGCTACTCTTGTCAACTAAGATGATCGCCTCCAGAAATGAACACGATTGCTTAAATTGTATCTAGTACCAGCATACGACATACTAACTATATGTCGCTAACAGTCCATGCCCCTCTAATCCTCATAACTACTAAAGAATCAACCTACTAATGTTCCTATTACTAAACTAAACTAATTATTGTTAAACTGCATTGTTACCGTGCAACATTTTAATGCAAGCTGTAACTATCTGTAAGTGAAATTATATGTACATATTTACTACCTGACCCCGCAAACGTTGTTCTGCTGTATGAAATGTCAAAGTGACGCGACGCTTTACGTCAATGAACGACGGTGAAAAATAAAAAGACTAAAATAGTGTTTAAAAAACATTTTCTAATGGCCCAAATTGTGAATCTAAACCATTCTCGAATCCCCTTGAACACACACAAAAAAATTTATCAACATCTATCCAGCTGTTTAGGAGGAGTTCACTGTCATACACACGTACACAAGAAATTGTATATATTCAGATAAACTTAACGCAAAATCATAGTTTTGTTGGTGTTTCATGTAATAAATAAATAAAAATAAATAAATCAATATTCGTTACTAATAATACTTTAGTTAAGGTTACTCGTCACCACCACAAACCTTGTAGCTGAACACTTCTTTGCAGAGAACCCGGCTACATCCTCCTGCCGGCCACGTCGTACAACAGCGACGAGTTGAACGACGCCGAAGATGACAAGAGTGAGGCCGACCATAGAACCGAGACCCCCTACCAGGGGGCGCCGGCGTAGGGGCCCATGGATGGACGGTGGAAGACACTGACTATGCCACAGTTGATTGATCAACTGGTTAAAGGTTCTGTAAGGATGGTACTTGGGACGTGAGTGAAACACACGATATCTGATATTGGACTGCATATTAAAACACTGTAGTTGATCCGACGTTTGAAACTCCGGCTCAATATTCACAATCCGAATTCGAAGGACCAACACTGTAGTTGATTCGACGTTTGAAGCTCCGGCTCAATATTCACAATCCGGCTCGAAGGACGAACACTGTAGCTGACTACAGAGTAGTGGATAATACGCTTATTATAAAGGTTACACACTCACACGTATGGTGCATAAGTATAATGCACACTACAGTACAAGGTTCATAAAAATAATGACGCGACAGTAGCAGCGTCAAAATGTATTAGTGAAGTTGGAATAGTAGCAGATCGATAAAGCTATGCAGTGCCAGTGTAAGACCGGGAAGTGATTATCGAATCGGATGATTGAGACGAATCGAATCGAACTTATTGATAGACCGATTTGGAATAAGATTTACTAATAATTACTAACTGGACCACTAACAGGACTAACTGTCACTAATCTACCCTAGGCCTGATATCTATTAACGAACTGACCAACTAACACTCTTATTAACGACCTGTACTAACTGGACTAACTATCCCAGTCTCTATTCAAGTCTTGTTCATTCATGACCGGCAGCAGATTGAGCTGTATGCCAGTTTGCTATCTTATATCTATAAAAAATCTCGTGTTTAATCATAGTTAAGTAGTTACGTAAGAAATATGTAGGTATTATGTATGTGTATTATGTTAGGTTCAGGATGGGCTTCATTTTTAACCGTGCACAGCACAGACAACACTTGGGGGTCTCTCAAATCTTGACAGATTGAAGGGTGTCAAATTAACGTAGAATAGTTAACTGTGTATTACTGCAATGTATTGTAAACTTGAGTATTATTATTTTCTATCACAAATTTAAGAGTAATTTACTGTAGTAGGTTTAACAATATTATTATATTCACAAATGAACATAGTACACCTTTAGAATTAAATTATTTCCTACAAAAAAATCAAACGACATTTCGTTTGATTTTAGGCTTAAAATTGATTAAATTGCAATCTTTTTAAATATGTACTAATACAGAGTTCTCAGAATGCAGTCAAAAATCAGAATTGAATTCAGATGCTGAGAATTCTTTTTCAATATAGATAAACAATTTATTTACACGCCTGGTGTTTTATGTATTTTTTAAGCTGAATTTCTATAATTTATTAGAATTAATTTTCACCAATTATTAGAATTTAATTTCGATTAATAATTTATTTCCATTAATAATATTATATTAGAATTATAGATCATACATTGGATCAGCAACGACACTTAAGCAAACTTGTTTTTGACAAACGAAATCACCACTGTTGGGTCTTTCAATAAAACTCGTTTGTATGTGGGGTGTATTATTTTATTAAAAGATGTTAACAACCTTTCCTCATCTTTTGCGGCGCTGTGGACGCTCTTGCGTTGAGGGAATTCGGAATTAGGGGAGATCCCCTCTATCCGGGCAATTGCTCCAGGGGTAAACCCCGTCGGTGACTTCCCGCTGTTGAGCGTGGGAGCCAGTCGTTCGTCGCGCGCGCGGTACGCGTTCGCGGTACAGTGTGGCGGCGCGCCAGCACCGTAAGGGGCGGTTCAGACGGGCAGCGGCGGGCGCGCGGCGGCGTCCCGGCGGTCGGCGTGCTCGGCGCGGTTGTAGAGCGGCACGCCGGCGGCGGCCAGCGCCGTAAGGGGCGGTTCAGACGGGCAGCGGCGGGCGCGCGGCGGCGTCCCGGCGGTCGGCGTGCTTGGCGCGGTTGTAGAGCGGCACGCCGGCGGCGGCCAGCGCCGTAAGGGGCGGTTCAGACGGGCAGCGGCGGGCGCGCGGCGGCGTCCCGGCGGTCGGCGTGCTTGGCGCGGTTGTAGAGCAGCACGCCGGCGGCGGCCAGCGCCGTAAGGGGCGGTTCAGACGGGCAGCGGCGGGCGCGCGGCGGCGTCCCGGCGGTCGGCGTGCTTGGCGCGGTTGTAGAGCAGCACGCCGGCGGCGGCCAGCGCCATGCCGGCCAGGTTGAGCGGCGGCGCGGGGTTGCGCAGCAGCAGCAGCGACGCGCCCACCACCGCCGCGTGCTTCGCCGCCGACGCCACGCCGAACGCCGGCAGGGACACGCGCGATAGTACACTGGAATCCAATTGTATTTTTGATGTGAAACATCTTTAGGCGGAGGGCAAACCAAATTTTTGGCGTGGCGAGCGTGGTAGTTATCTAGCAAAGCAAAATCCAAGTGTAGGTACCTAAAGGCGGCGACGGCCTGCAGCCAGGCGAGCGCGCCGGCGGCCGCCAGCAGCGTCAGGGCTCCGCCCCAGCCGCCCGCGGGGCGCGCGCCCGCCAGCGTCGGGGCGTCCGCGACCAGCCACAGCGGCGTCAGCGGCACCAGCGCCATCACACTAAGTATCTACAGGCACAGACACAACATAATATTGAACTTAATACTCCGATTGTGAGAAAATGTCAGATTCTGTCATTGGGATAGTGAAAGGGTCTGCCTTAGGTTACCATCTGGTGTAGTTACCTGCAACAGCCTCAGGTAGTGCATAGCGTGGTGGTCGCGCAGCAGCCGCTTGGAGTATATGTGCTGCAGCGAGAGCACCGCTGCGGCAGCGCTCGCTGCCGCAGCCAGCGCGGCCGCCAAGCCGAGCGCGTCGAAGCGCATCTCGGTGGCCGAGGCCACGCCCACGCCCGCCGCTATGACCAGCAGCGCGCCCGCCACGCGCCGCGACACCCGCTCCCCGTGCAGCGCCCACGACAGCGCCGCCGTCCACAGGGGCGTCGTCGCCTTCACTGCACACACAACACTCCTATCCTTACTAATAAATAAATGGGAAAGTGTGATTGTGGATTTATATTCTCCTCCTCGACTGAATGATGGGTCACAAATGTAGTTATCGGCCTGGAGTATGTCATAAGTAAAATTTTTATCCAGAAAATTGCACTGCAGAAGCAGTAATAAAATTCAAGTAAAATGGAAAACAATTTAACGCGGGCTGAGTCTCAGTAATTTAGATAAGCCATTAATTTACTAAATTGTACCTGTATGAGCATAGGAGACTGGAACCTTCCATATTGACACCTGGAAGAAGACGGTCGCGGCAAACTTGGCAAACGCAAGCGGCGCGAGCGCACGCCACACGAACGCCGCGGGCAGCGGCGGCGCCGGCCTCACGCCCGCCAGCGCCAGGGCCGGCGCGCTCAGGCCCGCGGCGCCCGCCAGCTGCGCCAGCGCCAGGGTCAGCGGGTGCGGCAGCTGCGCCAGCGTGAGCGCGCCCACCACGCTGCTGGCCGAGCTGAGCGCGTACCACGCCGCGCACAGCAGCCCGATGGTGCATGTCGCGCCCGCCCGCCCGCGCCCCCACCGAATCGCACCTGCATTGCATTTAATACCGACTGAACATTTCTTCTCCGCCGGTTGTACCAACAGCAACTATCCAAAATAAACCATTTGCCTTGTATCACTATTGGGCATAGATTCTTATAAAATGTTTAGGTATAATTACCTACCATAACAATAAAATTTTAATCTAATAGATTATTATTTATTTATATGTACATATATAAAAATGAATTGCTGTTCGTTAGTCTCGCTAAAACTCGAGAAGGCTGAACGGATTTATCTTATCTTGGTCTTGAAATGTTCGTGGAGGTCTAGGGAAGGTTTAAAAGGTGAGAAAAATTCGAATAATTGCCGGGAAAACCCTAAAAACAGCACTTTTCATTTTCCCATACAAACGTTTTCTAAATAAAATGTAGAGTCAATTTGAACTTTATTGCTATTCAATAAAGTTCATATTAAATTACAATCACTCACTTTTGGCGTGCGCTGCCAAAACCGCTAGTAGAGTTGTCATAATGCGTGCGCATGTGAATATTGTGTGAATCATCTGTGAATGTGATGACATTGACAATGAGCGATTCTGTCTGTCAATCAATACTTTAAAACAAAATGGATGCCCGATGCTAACCTGTCAAGTTAGCTCTCTGCTTTTAGTGTGCGTGCAGCGCTCAGCGCTTTAATTTGCTTCGGCAAGTTTTTACTACCTACGGATCAAGCGCTGAAGCGATAACTTTGAATATTTTTTTCGGAGAACAGGAAAAATTATAAATTATAGCCTCTACTTCACTGCTCTCGTCACCGCCCGGATTCCGTCATTTTCCCCAAATTATAACGCACCGGCTTCAATAATATGGTACTGTCGAACAGATCTGATGATGGAGCCGGAAGATATGAAGGTTTCAAGGTCTGATGATGAAGCCGGAAGATAGGCACTGGCGTTTCATGATGGAATATCGTATCATAGTCGTTTTTGCACTTGTGAGAAAGGCCACGTAATGGACTTTGAACACGATTAGGTTTCAGTAAATATTTCGTTATCAAATACTAAAAAATTAATAGTTTAAAAAAATATAGAAAAAAACCAAAAATAAATTATTACTATGTGCTTTTATAATAATTTATATAGATTATTATATTTATTAATATTATAATAATATTTGACTGTAAAAGCGTGGGGCGCTGGAACAGGAAAGACTTTAGATATTGATCAGTTTATAATAGCATTATATCTTTTCTATAAGTAGCCTCGCTGTTTCACCTACGCACATACATCATCACGTAGTAAGAAGTTGAATAAACAAATGAAACACTCGGTAGTCGAAAGGTAATTTATTGTGACGAAAAGCGTCGAGAGCTATGTACAAGAGGCACTTGAGGCGCGGCGGCGGCACGCGGGGGGCGTCGGTCGGAGCGGCGCGGGGGGCGGCGGTCGGAGCGGCGCGGGGGGCGGCGGCCGGAGCGGCGCGGGGGGCGGCGGGCGGAGCGGCGCGGGGGGCGGCGGGGGCGGCGGTCAGAGATGCGGCGGCGGGTCGGGCTCGTCGAGGTCGAGCGCCGCGTCGATCATCGTCGTGTCGAGCAGGAGCCGCAGCCGCGACGCGGACAGCGCGCCGCCGCCCGCCACCGCCGCGCCGCCCGCCCCGCCGCCCGCGCCGCCGCCCGCGCCGCCGCCCGTCCCGCCGCCCGGGACGCCTGTCGCTCCGCTTATGCACACCTCTGCAAAAAAATATATGAGTATAAGCATTAGTGACGGGTTTTCAGGACGACTATAATAAATAAATAAATAACTTGGACATTCTCACACGCGGCCACCTGACCCCAAAGTAGGCGCGAGCCTATAATATGGGTGTCAGAGACTGATATACATACATAGATATTTTTAAATACATACTTAAATAAATAATATTAACATCCAGACAGAACAAATACAAGTGTTCGTCACTCGAATATTTGTCCCGAGTGGGTTTAGAACCCACGACCCCTGGCGCAACAGGCAGGGTCACTACCGATTGCGCCAACGGGCCCGTGTATCTGGAATGTTTGTTTAATAAGAGAGTTCAGTAGCGCAGTCGCCGGCTGGCTGCGTCTGGGTGGAGAGAAGCGCTCACCCTGCAGCGGCACGGGGTCCAGGTCCAGGCTGTGGTTGGTGTAGGCGTGGCTCTCGAACAGGTTGGTGTAGCTGCCGCCCAGCGCGCCTGCAACACCACAACAAATTCAAAGTCAAATTATTTATTTCGCTATGAGGTCGTTGGGCAACACCACAACAAATTCAAAGTCAAATTATTTATTTCGCTATGAGGTCGTTGGGCAACACCACAACAAAGTCAATGTCAAATTATTAATTTCGCTATGAGATCGTTGGGCAACACCACAACAAAGTCAATGTCAAATTATATATTTCGCTATGAGGTCGTTTGGCAACACCACAACAAAGATATTTCGCTATGAGGTCATTGGGCAACACCACAACAAAGTCAATGTCAAATTATATATTTCGCTATGAGGTCGTTGGGCAACACCACAACAAAGTCAATGTCAAATTATATATTTCGCTATGAGGTCGTTAGGCAACACCACAACAAAGTCAATGTCAAATTATATATTTCGCTATGAGGTCGTTGGGCAACACCACAACAAAGTCAATGTCAAATTATTTATTTCGCTATGAGGTCGTTGGGCAGCACCACAACAAAGTCAATGTCAAACTATTTATTTCGCTATGAGGTCGTTGGGCACTTAAAAATGGTTTGAAAATGTTTTACTAAAGTGAAGAGAAGGTATACCTAGGCATACGATACTATATTATAATGTGAAAACAATTTATTCAGGATAACTTTAAGAGATACGTAGAAAATATGGAATGTTCGCCTAGATTTCACATGGTAGAGATTTTCCAGTAATGTTTATGAGAAGAAGAAGTCTCATCGAAAATTATCTTACAATAATTTAACAATGAAAATCATGAATATAAATTAATAAATAATTAATAATAATGTGTTAATTAACAAACAATCAATCTAATATTATATTAAGAAAACTAGTTATTATCATGGTCAAATCAAATACTCAATCAACAAAAACTCAAATTGAATTATTTCCTAAAGACTTAATTGTTAATTATATTTAAATTAACATTAATGTTAAATTTGTTTGCCATTCTATGGTTAAGCACACTGGAAGCGAATGTAAATCTTCTTGACATCTCCTGTAGGTAGATAATACTGTCTGCTATTTGGCATTATCAGTAACAGTCATTTTATCTACACAACACAACCACATATTTATTTACTAATGTATAACTATTTATCTACTAACATATCTACCTAAAACAAAGCTGGTTACTAGTTACTAATAGTAAACAAAACATCAATTAGTTCCTTCAACACTTGCCAAATAAAGATTTCAAACTTGTTCACTTGCCGAGTGGGCTTGCAATTTCATCGAAGTTAATCTTTTGTTTTTATCTGCATATAACATTTTCGTTAGTAACATGTAGCGTCCATAGCCCACTGGCTTGCGTCGATTCAATGTGATCGACTGGGTTAAGCAACGACGGGCGCGGCCGGTTTGTGGATGGGTGGATGAGCGCTGCCGTGCTTCAGAGGGCACGTTAAGCCGTCATCCCCGGTTGTTGCAATCGTTAAGCTGGGCTAACAATCGTTAATTCGACACGGCACGAGGGCACGGTAAGCCGTAGGTTCAGTTTGTTTTCAATTGTGAAAATAATCGTTAAGACCTTAAGCCTTATCGAAGACCTTCGGTTGGTTGGAAAACATTCGACGCTGGGTTGGCCACTCACGCCTCCACCAATTCGCATTGGTGGAGCGTGGTGGAGTATGCTCTCGACCTCTCGACCTGTGTACTTGGGGGAGACCCGTGCCCAATAGTGGGACTTCTTCATTGTAGCCAATGATGATCTCAACATAGAAGGTAATAACATTAATTTAGCGTCAATGTAGCTATAAGTACATGAAAATGACAAAAAAAGGAATCTAAGTGTGAGGTGACGAGCTCACCGTCTCGCATCGGGTGCGGCGGCTGCAGCGCGCGCGCGGCGGCGGCGGGCAGCGGCGCGGCGGGCGGCGCGGCGAGCGGCGCGGCGGGCGGCGCGGCGAGCGGCGCGGCGGGCGGCGCGGGCGGCGACGCGGCCAGCGCCGCCGCGAAGCTGGGCGGCAGCTCGTCCTTGCCGTCTATCGTGAACACGCCGCGGCTGCGATAGAACGTTCAGTTCCACATTGAAAACTAGCCGTAACTCTGAACCAAATCCGGAGGGGATAGTTGCGCATGGGGTATCAGTGCGGGGGACATAATACGGCTGGCGAACCAATCAGCGCTTACTACTGACCGCCAGACGATACCTTAATTTCGACTTCAAGATAGTAGATAGATAGACAGCGCATTCAAGATAGACTTTGATGCCGGTCCGTATACCACTCTGTATTGTTGGTACGTTGGCACTATATGTATAAATATACGCAGTCGGTTTGTAGAAGGTGACCGCTGGTTAGCAAATTACCATTTTCAAACTGCAATTTCGATTTACCTTAATAATAAATTTAAAAAAATAAAAAAAATTGTGGCAAAATTTCATGGACGCTACCGTGCTTTGGAGGGCACGTAACAACATGAGGTCGAGGATGAGGCTGGGCGCGAGCGGGCCGCACAGCACGTACCAGCAGTTGGCGCACGCGTTCCCGCGGGAGTACGGGTCGGGGTTGTATACCGGGCGGCACTCACCGGTCGATGAGGCTGGGCGCGAGCGGGCCGCACAGCACGTACCAGCAGTTGGCGCACGCGTTCCCGCGGGAGTACGGGTCGGGGTTGTATACCGGGCGGCACTCACCGGTCGATGAGGCTGGGCGCGAGCGGGCCGCACAGCACGTACCAGCAGTTGGCGCACGCGTTCCCGCGGGAGTACGGGTCGGGGTTGTATACCGGGCGGCACTCACCGGTCGATGAGGCTGGGCGCGAGCGGGCCGCACAGCACGTACCAGCAGTTGGCGCACGCGTTCCCGCGGGAGTACGGGTCGGGGTTGTATACCGGGCGGCACTCACCGGTCGATGAGGCTGGGCGCGAGCGGGCCGCACAGCACGTACCAGCAGTTGGCGCACGCGTTCCCGCGGGAGTACGGGTTTGGGTTGGCCACGCCGCGCCGCGTCGAGAACGACCCCTTGATCTGCAACCAGGGAAGACCTGTACAGACCTGTACACCTCAGAGGTAGTCGCTACCACCTGCGGCAGATAAAGCCAAGTGGGTAGCGGTCGTAATGGACCATCGGTGGATGTGTACCGAGAGTCACGTGAACTATGAACCAAACACGAATGTAGCATAGCATACTATCTGAAGCGCAACATATGGAACCCGGTCATATAGCAGACGACTGAAGGGTCGTATCATTAAGCGGCTATTTTGATATTTGACAATGTGAAAACTGTATTGAAATTTAAATTAAAAAGAAATTGACTTATGTATTTAAACTTTGACATCTTAAACCGCTTTTGATATTTATTAAACCAAATAATAAAAATATAATTAAATCTTAATATATAAAATTCTCGTGTCACAGTTTTCGTTGCCAGACTCCTCCGAAACGGCTTGACCGATTTTGATGATATTTTTTGTGCTTATCCAGTATCTATGAGAATCGGCCAACATCTATTTTTCATCCCCCTAAATGTTAGGGGTAGTCCACCCTAAAATTTTTATTTTTATTTTTTAGACAAAATTTTTAATTTCTATTTTTTTATGATACAGCATTAGGAAATACATACAACCCTAAATTTTCAACCCTCTACGATCATTATTTATAGGGCAAAACAACGTTTGCCGGGTCAGCTAGTGACACATAAACAAATTGTACCACATTTACAGCGAATAAATGAATTATGATTATCATTATCAGTAGTGTTGGGTGTGACTTACGTCCTCGTTAGTGGTCTGATCGGTGGACGCGAGGTATGTGTGGAAGCCGGCCAGGCCGAGCACCGACCACACCGCCAGGAAGCAGACGGCGGCGACCAGCGCCGACGCTGGCGACGCCCGCAGCGCCGCCGCCAGCCCCGCGCCGCGCGCCAGCAGCGCCAGGTGCGCCACCGCGCACGCGAACACGAACACCGCGAGGAACGCGAGCGACACCACGAACAGGTAGAAGTAGCGGTAGTTGCGCTTGCCCACGCAGTTGCCCACCCACGGGCAGTGGTGGTCGAACCGGTCCACGCAGTTGTCGCAGAGAGAGCAGTGCGACGCGCGCGGCGGACGGAACATCTTGCACGTGAAGCAGTACTTGAGCTTCACGGGCCGCCCGCGCACCAGCACCTGCAACGCATGCCACGTGAAGTGCAAAATCTACTAATCACTTCGACAGGGCCGCACTGAAAATCAGCGACATGATTTTTAAGGAATCATGACATAATGCTGACTCCTTACTGTGGACTGTAGTTCCATAGATCGCTGGTTCAGATCCGGCTCGAAGGACCACAAATATGTATGGTTGTACTACACAATATTTGGTTGATAGTTGATTTTTAAATGATAAAAATGTAGTATTTGCAGGAGTTTTTATTGATACACTAAACTATTTATTGATTACTGTTATATGATAGACTAGTGGACGCCCGCAGCTTCGCTCGCGTAGAATTAGACCCATTAACGACGTCTACCCGTCTAACGACTTCAAAAACGGCAAAGTTTCATACTAACTTTGCACCCCCGTTTTACCCCCTTAGGGGGTGAATTTTCAAAAATCCTTTCTTAGTGCTCCCCTACGTTATAAAAGGAACCCCTGTGCAAAATTTCAAGTTTCTAGCCCTTATAGTTTAGGCCCTGCGTTGATATGTCAGTCAGTCAGTCAGTCAGTCAGTCACCTTCTCCTTTTATATATATAGATAAATGATAAATGATAGATGCGCATTGATTCATGTTGCACCGCTGTAGCGTAAACTGTGCCGACTACTTTCACAATTCACTTCTTATGGTCCCTAACTTCAGGCCTGTTTGTCGGTAGCAAAACAGATTATCGCGTCTCATTCCAAATGCATATTCCCAACAACCCGCCAACCACCCATGGCCCCACCAACCTTACGGTTACATGGGCCGAAACGTCGGAGGGCGCACCAGTAAGACAGCATTTGGCTGTAGAGTCTAGTGCGCCTTCTTTTCTCCCTACAAATTGTTCGTGTCCCTGACTATCCTCCCGTCTCGGGAAATACACCACAGCACAGCGACTCGGCTGCTTTCTCGCAGCATCAGGCTTGACCCTCTTCTCGCGTCCGCCTGTCCCTGTGCCACTTCGTAGCGAACACAGTTCCCAACAGTGGGATTATGTTACCTCCCTGGCGCGCGGCGGCGGGCGGCCCGCCTCGGCGTCCGCCGGCGCCTGCTCGTGCGGCGCGGCGCGCGGGATAATGCCGGGGTCGGACAGCGCGGTACGCAGCAGCGCCGCCAGCGTGACCGCGCACAGCGCCGCGCCCGCCGCCGGCACCGCCGCCGACACGCGCGCCGCCAGGTACGGGCAGTCGAACGCGAAGTGCAGCGCGCACGTGCCGCAGATCAGCGCCAGCGTGAGCGCGAACACGCCCGGCTGCGGCGCCGTCATCAGACGCCCGTCGCACCAGAACCGGTTGCGGCCCGCGAACACCTGCGCGTAAATAAATATCTTGGACATTCTCACACACGGCCATCTGACCCCAAAGTAGGCGCGAGCCTGTGATAAGGGTGTCAGAGACTGATACATACATAGATATTTTTAAATACATACTTGTGTTACACTTAGTGTTCGGTACACGAATATTTGTCCTGAGTGGGATTCGAACCCACGACCCCTGACGGAACAGACAGGGTCACTACCGATTGCGCCAACGGGTCAGTGAAGTATAAATACAGAATAATATAAAGAGATCAGAAATAACTTAATAAATAAATTACTTATATACTTTAAAAAAAAAACCGAATGATAGTCACCTCCCACTTGCGCGTCACGCGGCGCGACGCCATGGCCGCATCCCCGGCGCCCCGCCGCGCCGCGCCGCACCGCGCCGCGCCGTGCCGCACCACCCGGGCCCCTCTGAAATTGATTTTTTTACCCGATATTATTTACCATCCTATGTAAGTTATTTACTTTCCAATGAAAACATGCAATATTAGACATAGTCAAAGTATCCTTATGAAGAACCTTTTGTTGTGAATTCCATTAAAAGACTGTTTAACAAATAATTGTATTTCAATAAATAGATTAGATCATAGATCAACCTTCTGACATTAAATTAGTTGATTATCATATATTTTAAATTAGCTGTAATAAAAGGATAAATTATATTTTTATAAATAACCTTAGAATAATATAGCTTATAGTTAGATAATTTTGCATGCCTTATGGGCTAAGATAAGAAGGTCAAATTGTATCTTGTTTTATATCTTCATAAGTACCATATCCTGCAAATATTTATCTACAAAATAGATGATATGATTTGACTTCTATCCATGCAGGCCAAATATGATTTACAAAGTCTACTAATTATGAAATGAGAATCTGACCTTAAGAGTCATTCATCTATTAAAATTACATTGCTAAATTTTACGCTCTAGTGTGTAAAATAAAGCATTATTTTAAACAAAAACACATCATAATAATGGAAGGCCATGGGAAACGGCCCATTGCCTTAGTCTTCAAGGTTAACAACTAGCTTTGAACCAATAATGTTGACTAGATTATGACTAAGACTGTCTCATTTCATTGGTTTAGTGGTCTCAGACAACTGAGTTCGATCCCCAGCTCGGGAAAATAATCATTGGCTTTTTTTTAACATGGAATTCTTAATAGTAGCTCAGAGTCTGGATGTGTGCTATGTGTATAGCAATATGCCACCTATTTTGGGTCCTAAACATAACTGGTGAAATGTGAAAGTACACACCTCTTTCTACACCTTTGGGGATACAGGATTGATGTTATGTTATTATGAATTAGATTAATTACTGAGTAACTTCTTTCCTCACTTCCTAGCCCCTCCTCATATTAAAATAATAGTAACCAACACATATACCGGGTTATTGGTAATTCGACGTATTCCCGTTAGGAGGTGATAGGGGTGACTATTTGTGATAATTTTAACCCCCATATGCATTATGCAAAAGTGAACCATTTTCGAGTTAACAAGCTTTTCAGCTTTTTTTAAAATAAGTCAGAAATGCAACATCAAAAATTTATTAAAAAAAAAGTATCAATTAAAATCTATTTTTTTCTTCTGATTTATAAAAACGATTAAAAAATGGTTATTTATCAACATTAAAACTACAATTATCGGTCCAACTTTAAAAATGCGAGACGATTAACGATATTACTTCAATATTTTTTGAGATTTTTGTGCACTAAAATGCCTTAAAAACAAAAAAAACTTATATCATACTTGGCTTGCAGATTATTTTAAAAACATAACCGTTTTCTTAGCTTTCCAACAAGGCATAACAACTATGAACTTATTTTAAAAAAACTGAGAAAAACCGATCACAAAGGAAGCAGGCGGAAATTTGTATTCGAACTAAACTTATGGTCGTTCTTTAAAATTTCAAAAAAAGTAATTAAAAACAATGCCCAATGTAAATAAAACAAAAAATATAAATATAAAATTAAATTTAGAACCAGTAAAAGTTTAGTAATAATAACAATTAAGACATTTTGTAATATAGCCTAATTAAAGTTCTTGCTCGAAGGGACTTCCCCTATTGTGTACGTAAAGTCTCATTATTTTTCTGAGGTGTAACTTAACTACCGAAGTAGTCAAATTATTCTGCACTAGCTTTTACCTGCGGCTCCGCCCGCGTGGTCAAAGGGAATTAACAATGAGTTGTTTATCATTCATGACACATTTGTATAGTGTATAATTTGTTAGCGTAATTCAGAACTTGCAAATGAATTTTACTAACGCCATCTATTAACAACATCCGGAACTAAATATCTAGCAAATAACAAAACATCGATATCTTTCCATGGGGATGTTTTACCACGGTAAAAAGTAGCCTACGTCACTCTCCACCCTCCTCACTATCTCCACACACAACCATACCATATAATAGCTTCGTTGCGACGTGAAAGCCGGACAAACAAACAAACACACTTCCACATTTATAATATTAGTATGGATTATGTCTAATATGTGCAAGAATTTATCGATGAACCAATTTTGCTCGCTTACGTATTTTTTTAACAAATGAAATGCTTGAAGACGTACCTTTGGCTATAAGGCAAAACATGATATACTAGCAAGACGGATGTCCTGCAAATGTGATTCGGAATCGGAAGTTAAGTTACACCTCAGAAAAAGAATGAGACTGCGTACGCAATAGGGGAAGTCCCTTCGAGCAAGAACTTTAATTAAGCTAAATTACAAAATGTCTTAATTGTTACTTATTATTAATTGTTATTATAACTAAACTTTTACTGGTTCTAAATTTAATTTTATATTTATATTTTTTGTTTTATTTACATTGGGCATTGTTTTTAATTACCTTTTTTTGAAATTTTAAAGAACGACCATAAGTTTAGTTCGAATACAAATTTCCGCCTGCTTCCTTTGTGATCGGTTTTTCTCAGTTTTTTTAAAATAAGTTCATAGTTGTTATGCCTTGTTGGAAAGCTAAGAAAACGGTTATGTTTTTAAAATAATCTGCAAGCCAAGTTTGATATAAGTTTTTTTTGTTTTTAAGGCATTTTAGTGCACAAAAATATCAAAAAATATTGAAGTAATATCGTTAATCGTCTCGCATTTTTAAAGTTGGACCGATAATTGTAGTTTTAATGTTGATAAATAACCATTGTTTAATCGTTTTTATAAATCAGAAGAAAAAAATAGATTTTAATTGATACTTTTTTTTAAATAAATTTTTGATGTTGCATTTCTGACTTATTTTGAAAAAAGCTGAAAAGCTTGATAACTCGAAAATGGTTCACTTTTGCATAATGCATATGGGGGTCAAAATTATCACAAATAGTCACCCCTATCACCTCCTAACGGGAATACGTCGAATTACCAATAACCCTGTATATTAATTAGACTTAAAAATGTTGACTAGAAATATATCCTATTCAACATTTTTAGTCTTGTGTAGAAAATTATGTACAATTATTAGAAAAGATAAGAATTATGATAAAGTAATGATAAAAAGGAAAACCCCATAATCATTATTGGTTATCAGATTGCTAAGGCAAATTAATATGTGACTAGTTAATATTAACTTTGATTACACTTCAATACAGGGCATATGCCCACACCCCATTCAATTTAATTTTGTTTGAACAAATTTTTGGTACCAATTTCAACTACAGTATGACAGACTCAATAGCATCAGGAATAAGACAACAGAAGGTTATGAGGACAACAGACAAATCTGAAATAAAAGATTAACTCTAATACAAGTTGGTATTTTAATTCAGAAATTATATTTTATAGGGAGGAACTATCTGGATTTGTGCCCAAAACATGGGAAATACATACTACCTGTTGTATGGGACCTAGAGAAAACTGGTCAAATATTGGCCTGCCCATTCAGGGAAACACAGACATGGTGTATCAATAAAAACTAAGCCAATGCAGCTACACAATAACTATGGCCTATTGACTTAGTTGGTTGGTTTATCACATTAATTCCTGTGATGGTAGTCAAACAGCAATCTGATGTAAATGTAACTTAACTCAAGTTTACATCGTTATTTATTTAACAACACACTCATTACAAGTTACTGCAAAACTCCACATAAAAAAAAACATTCATCTGGTGGCTGCACGTACAAGATGTTACCTTTTGAATAACTTTTTAAAGATTAAGAGTTCCAAAAAAAAATTGGTTACCACTGAAGGGAAAACCCTGACATAGAGGTAAAAGTGTGTGAACATGGGTTATTAAAGCAACACTTACTTCTTGCGAGGCCCAGGTGACTAGGTGATAACGAGAGTGCTTCGAACATCCATGTAGAACACAGGGAGATAAGTCTCTTCACCACTGATAAATTCAATGCTCACGATAGTCTTATCTTTATTTTACTAAAACCTAACCTAAAGAGAAAATGTATTTAATGGATATTTAGATATCACAAGCTGTGTTTAAATTAATAATACGTGAAATGTTAAAAAGTTAACAAAACTTTCTCTGATACATAAGTATAGTATGTTTGACATTTGACATGAAATGAAATTTGAAGTATTTAAATTGAACCATGCATCCGTAATAATGGATTAGGCATACCTACTTAAATCCATAAAGTGAAAATAATAAAACATAATTATACCAAACAGTGGATATGTTATTTAATTTATGCACCTAAGCATTACCTACCTATTTTTTCATTAATAAAATATATAAAAAAACTGGCTTTATCCGGAGTATAAAAAAGAGTTGAAGCGCAATTCTACAACACGTCTTCACCTCCCTGTTTTTAAACTCATAGGTCTTGGCTTTCACTTCAATGTCAGGCACGTCACGTCACCAAAAAAAACGTCACCTCTACCAAAGCTAACGTCACTTTGATTTCGATCAATGCAATATTTTCATTAATTCAATTCGAACGAATTGGTAATTTTTTTCGATTGATTGGGCAGTAGCAAAATACACCTTAGATTCCTGATGAGGTGCTAAACTATATGTAATTCAGCATAGCTGCTGTTTAGTGTACTGTCAAAATAAGATTAAGTTAAAATCAGTGAAATTCAAATCCAAGGAAGACCAATCACCAAAGGTTCAACTTGCAAAGGAAACAGCTGTTAATCCGGCTAATATAAATTTCATAGTTAATAGTCATCTCTTCTCTCCTCCAGACACCCACTCGATAGTGGTTTTTAGAAAGATTGCATAATTGCTATGATACGCCTTTGAAGCCGGTGCGTTATAGTTTGGGGGAAATGACGGGATCCAGACGGTGACGAGCGCAGTGAAGTAGGGAGGTAAAGGGGAAGCCTAATTGTTATATTAATTAAATCTAAACATTTTAAACGAATAGTGATAAAAGACAAATATTTTGTTTTGGATATTTGCTGTTGGTACAACAGTCGGAGAAGAAAAGCAGAGAAATGTTGTGATGATAAGTACAGTCGGTATTAAATGCAATGCAGGTGCGATGCGGTGGGGGTGCGGGCGCGAGACATGCACCATCGGGCTGCTGTGCGCGGCGTGGTACGCGCTCAGCTCGGCCAGCAACGTGGTGGGCGCGCTCACGCTGGCGCAGCTGCCGCACCCGCTGACCCTGGCGCTGGTGCAGCTGGCGGGCGCCGCGGGGCTGAGCGCGCCGGCCCTGGCGCTGGCGGGGGTGAGGACGGCGCCGCCGCTGCCCGCGGCGTTCGTGTGGCGTGCGCTCGCGCCGCTTGCCTTTGCCAAGTTTGCCACGGCCGTCTTCTCGCAGGTGTCAATATGGAAGGTTCCAGTCTCCTATGCTCATACAGGTACAATTTAGTAAATTATTGGCTCACCTAAATCGCCCAAGACTCAGCCCTTGAATTTTATTACTGCTTCTCCAGTGTTCTGTGTGTTCTTCTGTAATTTTCTGGATAAAAATTCTACTTATGGCAATCTCCAGGCCGTTAACTACATTTGTGCAAAAAATCACTTTGATCCATCATTCAGCTGAGGAGGAGAATATAAATCAACAAGCACGCTTTCCCATTTATTTATTAGTAAGGATAGGAGTGTTGTGTGTGCAGTGAAGGCGACGACGCCCCTGTGGACGGCGGCGCTGTCGTGGGCGCTGCACGGGGAGCGGGTGTCGCGGCGCGTGGCGGGCGCGCTGCTGGTCATAGCGGCGGGCGTGGGCGTGGCCTCGGCCACCGAGATGCGCTTCGACGCGCTCGGCTTGGGAGCCGCGCTGGCTGCCGCAGCACTGCTGTCGCTGCAGCATATATACTCCAAGCGGTTGTTGCGCGACCACACTATGCACCACCTAAGGTTGTTGCAGGTAACTACACCAGAGGCAGTACGTAATCCACCATCCTTTGTTTGTCCCACTGTTGGGCACGGGTCTCCTCACGGAAATGGAAATCCACTGTGCTGGCCAAGTGCTGATTGGCAGATTTCATATGCCTTCGCAAAAATTATGGAGAACTATCAGCCATGTAGGTCCTCACGATATTTCCTTCACTGTTATAGCATGACAGTTATTTCTTAAATCGCACTTTTCTTAGAAAAGTCACTGGTGAGTGCCTCCTGGATTGGAACCTGGACTGCTCACATGAGAGGCGAGTTTGATAGCCACTGGACTGTGACCACTGTAATACATGCGCAGGTCGCCGAGAGGGTTTATGTTAGTTAAAATCTCACACCTATCCCACCGCTCTCCCCTACTCACTCACTCACTTTACCCTAGTTTCTGTTGGACATGTTTCGAAAATTTCCCTTTCCTTTAATAATTTAAAAAAAACATGGCTGTGTGCTCTGTCTCTTTCACTATGCTTTCAATAGAAGCACTGCTCTTATTGGAGCATATACATATACTCTAAACTGCTATTATGAGACAACACGAGATCACACCATGCTCTATGTTCTTTGCGACTGTAGATACTTAGCGTGATGGCGCTGGTGCCGCTGACGCCGCTGTGGCTGGTCGCGGACGCCCCGACGCTGGCGGGCGCGCGCCCCGCGGGCGGCTGGGGCGAAGCCCTGACGCTGCTGGCGGCCGCCGGAGCGCTCGCCTGGCTGCAGGCCGCCGCCGCCTTCAGGTACACTTGAGTTTTGCTTTGGGTACCTTAATACCGTTGATCATAAATTTTAAAAATTCATTATGGTCGAAATTTGAACTGAAGAATTGGCGCGCCAGCCCTCTTAGGCTTACTCCATACTAGTGGACGCCCGCAACTTCGCTCGCATGGATATAGAACTAACAATAGTTTCCTTTACACCTTGTTATATTATATAGCCTATGTCACTCAGTGAAGATGCAGCTATCTAATGTTGAAAGAATTTTTTTTTTGTTGAAGTTTGAAGAAATTTTTTGTGGGTGTCCCCTTGAGGATTTGAGAATGGTTTAGATTCACAATTTGGTCCACTGGACAATGTTTTTTAAATACGATTGTAGTATTTTTGTATATGAACAATATCCAAATATTTTAACCGTCGTTCATTGACGTGAAGTCATTTACATGGAGTGTGGCGTCACTTTGACATTTCATATGGCAGAACAGCGTTTGCTGGGTCAGCTATATAAATATGCAATTGGATTCCAGTGTATTGTCGCGCGTGACCCCGCTGGCGTACGGCGTGGCGTCGGCGGCGAAGCGCGCGGCGGTGGTGGGCGCGTCGCTGCTGCTGCTGCGCAACCCCGCGCCGCCGCTCAACCTGGCCGGCATGGCGCTGGCCGCCGCCGGCGTGCTGCTCTACAACCGCGCCAAGCACGCCGACCGCCGGGACGCCGCCGCGCGCCCGCCGCTGCCCGTCTGAACCGCCCCTTACGGCGCTGGCCGCCGCCGGCGTGCCGCTCTACAACCGCGCCGAGCACGCCGACCGCCGGGACGCCGCCGCGCGCCCGCCGCTGCCCGTCTGAACCGCCCCTTACGGCGCTGGCCGCCGCCGGCGTGCCGCTCTACAACCGCGCCGAGCACGCCGACCGCCGGGACGCCGCCGCGCGCCCGCCGCTGCCCGTCTGAACCGCCCCTTACGGCGCTGGCCGCCGCCGGCGTGCCGCTCTACAACCGCGCCAAGCACGCCGACCGCCGGGACGCCGCCGCGCGCCCGCCGCTGCCCGTCTGAACCGCCCCTTACGGCGCTGGCCGCCGCCGGCGTGCCGCTCTACAACCGCGCCGAGCACGCCGACCGCCGGGACGCCGCCGCGCGCCCGCCGCTGCCCGTCTGAACCGCCCCTTACGGCGCTGGCCGCCGCCGGCGTGCCGCTCTACAACCGCGCCAAGCACGCCGACCGCCGGGACGCCGCCGCGCGCCCGCCGCTGCCCGTCTGAACCGCCCCTTACGGCGCTGGCCGCCGCCGGCGTGCCGCTCTACAACCGCGCCGAGCACGCCGACCGCCGGGACGCCGCCGCGCGCCCGCCGCTGCCCGTCTGAACCGCCCCTTACGGCGCTGGCCGCCGCCGGCGTGCCGCTCTACAACCGCGCCAAGCACGCCGACCGCCGGGACGCCGCCGCGCGCCCGCCGCTGCCCGTCTGAACCGCCCCTTACAGTGCTGGCACGCCGACACCAGCTCTGTAACAATCGACTCCTGGACACCACCAACAATGACCACCGTGCGCTTCTCACGGTCTTATCAACGGCGAACTAGTTTCCTGTGGAGTGTGTGACTTAGGTATTTCCTTCGGGCTACGACATGGAGTACTTCAAGATGAGTGTGAACCCTGGAGTCGCACGTGACCATAGACAACGGTGACCACTTACTTATCTATTCTACTCTACTTTGTCCGTCTGCATTATAAAAAAAGAGTATACAGGAGGCCTGTATACTCTGTATACTATATGGGTATAGAGGCTGGTGTCAAAGTCTAGCGGTGAACTTTAATGCGCAGAAGTCGAAATTAAGTTGTCTTCTGGCGCGCGTTAGTTGTGCGTAAGCGCTTGGTTCGCCAGCCGTATTGTGTACCTCATGCGCATCTATCCCCCGGATTTGGTTCAGCGCTAGATTCGCGCCGCGAACTGTATACGGAATTATTGGCAGAAGGCGTGCATGCTGGTGGATTACCGATGTATAAGTTGAACACGTTGAAAGGCGACCCTGCCATGCAGATCTATAGAAGTAAGGTGCGTTCACACAACGGGCGTCGGCGTCTTGTCTCCAGGCGTTATTTGGATGGATTCGCCATCCCGCTGCTAAGTTTCAACCCTCCCATAACACACCCATAAAAGCCTGTGTGAATTCACCATATAAGTATCCAATTGTAAATAAAACAACACCAAAGCCCTCGTAAACCAGAATAAAAAGTTTTTTATGGGCCGAGGTATTTTATGTGTAAAGATAAAGTTTAAAATAATTTCACACTGAAAGTGCTCGCCGCGTCGCTACCATTCCGGTGTGAAACGACCCTAAATTAATTAATTATGATGGGTTTGACTAAATGTATGATTTTAAATGTCCCGCTGTTGACATTATTTTGGAGATTTGTAATTTTTAAAGTGTAACTAAATTATGGTCGCTCCGACCACCGAAACCCGAAGTAAAAGAACGAAAAGTTTGAGACTAAAAGACCTTTCGCAATTTAGTTGCACTTCAATACCGACAGAGGCGCTGTACGGCGTCGATGTGAGCCCTACAAACGTAGAGCGTAGTTAGTTCAATGTGCGGCCGAGCCGATTTTGTTAGTGAAATAAATGTTTTTTAACGAATTATATTATATATTAAGCAATTTGTTTTGTTTTATTTATATATCCAAAGTTACAAAATAAAACAAGGAAAAGTAATAATAAATATTACGATTTATTTACACCACTTGTCATGCAGTTTCAAGTTCATCGAATACAAAAATAACAGTCTTAGACACGTTCACACAAACGGAACAACATTCATTCAAATAAAATTATACGGAATTATTTCAATGCTCGACTACCTATTGTATTTAACGTAGAATTAAATGCTTTTTACACATGAACATACATTGAGGATTCCACAGTCTACATTGGTACAGACAGCGATCAGCAAACAACATACTATGGCCAGCAATCAGTGAGATGCTTGTTAATTGTTGCAAAAAATTTTGCTCCAGATGTTTGCTGAATATACACAATTGTGCTCAAGTATACTTAGTAATAAGTCCGTGTAACTCTCACTGGGAACGACCAGACAACTCTCGCTTGTTCTTAGGTAGCATTCAGCAACAGCAGCCGACTTGTGCTAATTAGTGGCAAGCTGACCGCCTATAAGCCGCAGTCCCTTTCATGCTTTTGCTTTGAACAAAATGCTACCTAAATGCTTACAGACTGAAGTACATTCATTTAAAATCACGTTCTTCTTCTTTTATAACTAAATGGAATCTTAACTCGGGACCAGGTCGTCGCCTCGCCGCAATTTCTGACATTTTTCGACATTCTAATAAAAATGTACAATTAATGGCAATCGCTCATGAACCATTGCAATATATTTGTGACGTATGTTAAGCGAACACAAGCCCTGTCAATTATAGACACGTGCGACAAGGGTACTAAATGGTTCCGCTTTCAAAGGACACCTTACCGAAAAAGAAATAGATTAACAAATAAAAATCGTAACCAGTTAAGTAGAATCTTCTCGACTTCTCCCAATTCACAATGCCTGCCTTCAGTTTAGATATATGCCCGGTACAGGCCAATAGGCACGTGCATTATAACGACTTATTCGTACACTTTATTGACTACGAATGTAAACAACGTCTCGGGTTTTATTCGTTCACGAGCGAATTACTTGCCGAATTACTGCTCTATAAATAGCAATCGCCTTTGATCACACAGACCGTCTAAAGTCTAGCTCTGATGTAGAAGTCAAAATAAAGGTATCGTCTAGCGCGGGGCGAGCGAGTTGTCAGTAGTAAGCGCTGATTGGTTCGCCAGCCATATTACGTCCCACGCACTGATACCCCATGCGCATCTATCCCCTCCGAAATTCGTTCAGAGCTACACTTCTGTGCCGATGTTATACAAGTTAAGCCGTGTATCCACTAGACAACATTTGGCGCGCGACAAGTGACGCTCAACATGTACAGCAACGCTGCACAACAGCGCGCGACGTTGCCAGCTGGCGCGCAACATGACTTAGTAGTAGATGCGTAGACACACAACGTTGTTCAACAAAAGTTCCGCGCGCCAAATGCTGCCTAGTGGATACGCGGCCTCAAACGCTCAACAGGTCAAGAGTCAATGTCGTACTGTCCAATCGCGACGTGCGCTCCCCTATCCCCCCTCCCCCCGTCCCCCTCTACAACTCATCGTGCTCCTCCTCCTCGCGCGCCTCCCCCTCCCCCTCCCCCTCCGCCTCGGTGGCGAACTCCTCGTCCTCCGGCGCGGCGGCGGGCGGCAGGCCGAGCGACAGCTGCAGCATCCCGTCGACGGCGTCCGCGAAGTCGCCCGCCTGCCCCTCCTGCAGCATGAAGCCCGAGCGCAGCGCCGCGGTGCGGTACAGCGTGCGCGCCGCCTGCAGCGCGGTCGCGTCGTCGGGGTCGTCGCGCACGCGCCGCAGGAGCTCGCGGATCTGGCAATTGACAAGGATATTGTTAGTGATAGTTAGACGAAGCGTCCATAGCGCAATGGCTCGAGTCGATTCAATGTGATCGAAAGAGTTAAGCAACGAAGGGCGCGGTCACGCATCCACAAACCGTGGATGGGTGACCGCTGGTGACAAAATTTTATGGACGCGCTACCGTGCTTCTGAGGGCACGTAAGGCCGTCGGTCCCGGTTGTTTTCAATGGTGGAAACAGTCGTTAAGCCTGTCGAAGACCTTCGGGTGGCTTGAGAACATTCGACACTGGGTTGGCCACTAACCCCTCCACCATTCCACATTGAAGCAGCGTGGTGGAGTACGCTCTAGACCTCTCGCAGCAATGTCTGTGGGGAACACCATGCCCAGCAGTGGGACATCAATGGGTCGCAGTAGCATATTATGTACTTATTAAATGTATTTATAAGTAAGTATCACTTTACAACACAAGAAAATAAAAATATGGAATAAAGATATGTAGGTACAGGCTTTTCGTTTGGCCAAACTACTCTCAACGTAGGCTGCACTGAAAATCAGCGCTGTTGGTTTGTTTTTCAGAGCCACCAACCACCAACTCTTTCGATCACATTGAATCGACGCGAGCCATTGGGCTATGGACGCTACACATATTATGCATTTTCTTTAAATTAAGATCTAAAAATTTTTGGAATAATATTCCAATAAGGATATAAAAATCGCTTTATCAATCTTAATTGAAAATGAAAATAAAATTTATTTCGCTCTTAACTACAACGTAACATGCAAAATAAAAAAAGCGTAACGCGACATGCGACAGACAAACCAAAATTTTCAGAACGATGTAATAAAAGTTTCACTTTAAAAATAGGAAGGATGCAATCCGGGCTGGCGGTGGTACTCACGACTGGATGCCTCGGGTTGATCTCGAGCATCTTCTTCTGCGCGAGGTGGTGCTTGCGCTGCGCGTCGTCCGCCTTCTGGTGCGCGTTGGACAGCGCCAGCCGCTCCATGTTGCCCGTCCAGCCGAACACGGTGGCCACGAGCGCGGCGGGCGAGCGCGCCAGCCGCCGCGACACCGCCGCGCGCGTCACCCACGCGCCCAGCTTGTCGCCCAGGTAACGGGTGAGCGGTACTCACGACTGGATGCCGCGGGTTGATCTCGAGCATCTTCTTCTGCGCGAGGTGGTGCTTGCGCTGCGCGTCGTCCGCCTTCTGGTGCGCGTTGGACAGCGCCAGCCGCTCCATGTTGCCCGTCCAGCCGAACACGGTGGCCACGAGCGCGGCGGGCGAGCGCGCCAGCCGCCGCGACACCGCCGCGCGCGTCACCCACGCGCCCAGCTTGTCGCCCAGGTAACGGGTGAGCGGTACTCACGACTGGATGCCGCGGGTTGATCTCGAGCATCTTCTTCTGCGTGAGGTGGTGCTTGCGCTGCGCGTCGTCCGCCTTCTGGTGCGCGTTGGACAGCGCCAGCCGCTCCATGTTGCCCGTCCAGCCGAACACGGTGGCCACGAGCGCGGCGGGCGAGCGCGCCAGCCGCCGCGACACCGCCGCGCGCGTCACCCACGCGCCCAGCTTGTCGCCCAGGTAACGGGTGAGCGGTACTCACGACTGGATGCCGCGGGTTGATCTCGAGCATCTTCTTCTGCGCGAGGTGGTGCTTGCGCTGCGCGTCGTCCGCCTTCTGGTGCGCGTTGGACAGCGCCAGCCGCTCCATGTTGCCCGTCCAGCCGAACACGGTGGCCACGAGCGCGGCGGGCGAGCGCGCCAGCCGCCGCGACACCGCCGCGCGCGTCACCCACGCGCCCAGCTTGTCGCCCAGGTAACGGGTGAGCGGTACTCACGACTGGATGCCGCGGGTTGATCTCGAGCATCTTCTTCTGCGCGAGGTGGTGCTTGCGCTGCGCGTCGTCCGCCTTCTGGTGCGCGTTGGACAGCGCCAGCCGCTCCATGTTGCCCGTCCAGCCGAACACGGTGGCCACGAGCGCGGCGGGCGAGCGCGCCAGCCGCCGCGACACCGCCGCGCGCGTCACCCACGCGCCCAGCTTGTCGCCCAGGTAACGGGTGAGCGGTACTCACGACTGGATGCCGCGGGTTGATCTCGAGCATCTTCTTCTGCGTGAGGTGGTGCTTGCGCTGCGCGTCGTCCGCCTTCTGGTGCGCGTTGGACAGCGCCAGCCGCTCCATGTTGCCCGTCCAGCCGAACACGGTGGCCACGAGCGCGGCGGGCGAGCGCGCCAGCCGCCGCGACACCGCCGCGCGCGTCACCCACGCGCCCAGCTTGTCGCCCAGGTAACGGGTGAGCGGTACTCACGACTGGATGCCGCGGGTTGATCTCGAGCATCTTCTTCTGCGCGAGGTGGTGCTTGCGCTGCGCGTCGTCCGCCTTCTGGTGCGCGTTGGACAGCGCCAGCCGCTCCATGTTGCCCGTCCAGCCGAACACGGTGGCCACGAGCGCGGCGGGCGAGCGCGCCAGCCGCCGCGACACCGCCGCGCGCGTCACCCACGCGCCCAGCTTGTCGCCCAGGTAGCGGGTGAGCGGCTCGAACTCCTTCTTGTACGATTCGAACTCCTCCTTCTTGGTTTCGCCTGCAAATAATAATAATAATAATCTTTTATTTCAGGCACGAGGCCCATAAAACAAATACCTTATAGACTAACATACATAATTATAACTTTATTCTAAGTCGCGCCAGCAGGCGCGGGTCCGGTGACACTCGGAGGCCGCCGACGTCCGCGATATTTGCGGAACACGACACCCCTCGGCCACAGCTCTGCGTCCAGGAAGGTCGACAGATGTTCAGTTGGGACGCGGACAACAAACGAGTTAAAATCGACTGCTTTCCGCGCTTCCAGCTTTTCGACCCTCAACCGGAACTTCGTCTTCACCTCCAAGTACTCTACGAGATCGGAGGCCTTCGTGTTGAAGTGAAGTCGAGAGACGTAGATATACGTCACTGGGACTGCAGGACGCAAGAGCTGGTTGTGTCCTGTCGGTGCGGTGCCAACTTGGTTACGACAAGGAGGCCTCCTCTTCTTCCGCTCCACCTTTGTGAAGCCATCCTTGTCAGTCTGTCGCTTGGGCATTGCACTACGAGGGGGATCGTTGCGGGTTTTCCCGCTACCACTCTCTATCCTCAATTTCGTCCGCTTTTCGGGTTGCTGGCGTGCGACAGCCGCGGCGTAGTCACGTTGAGGCGTTGACGTCACTACAACAGGCGACACCTCCGAGGGGGGAGGTGTGGGACGGGCGGCGGCTACGTTACCGCTGACTCGCGCGGGCACAGCGATCGGTGTCGAGTCGAGTTTCGCTGACTCAAAACTCGATGGCGATGCGACGTGTGCTCCGCGACGCGTGTTGATGTTGTTGACCTCCGCTGACCTAGTGTCGCCCAATGCATTTCGCAAATAGGTAAGCCGATGTTTTTATATGCTCTACGAGAGCATATATTATATTGCTCATATGTGCTGGACATGTATATCTTTACTAATATTATAAAGAGGAAAGATGTGTTTGTTTGTAATGTTTTCACATAAAACTACTGGACCGATTTCAAAAATTCTTTCACCATTAGAAAACTGCATCTTCACTGAGTGACATAGGCTATACATATAATATTACTAGGTGTAAACGAAACTTATGTCTAATTCCACGCGAGCGAAGCTGCGCGCGTCCACTAGTGATAAAATAGTTTTAATAAGTAGTTTTTTTTTATAGTATAGAATAGACGGACAAACAGACATACGGGCCACCTGATGGTAAGTGGTCACCGTCGTCTATGGACACGTGCGACACCATTAAACACATTACAAACACATCTTTCCTCTCTACAATATTAGTAAGATATTATTAAATGTTTTTTAGCTAATGTATAGTGTATACTGACTCTCGTCCAGGTCGAAGATCTCCTTGGCGATGTTCTGGAACTTCTTGCCGTCGTACTCGGGCAGCGACGACAGGCAGTACTCGTCCACCGCCTCCGTCAGGTACAGCACCTCGAACCCGGCGCGCGTCAGCCGCTCGGCGAACGGGGACTTCTCAACCTGCACGCGTTATGACAATATTTTACACACGTTATAACCGTTAATCCGGCTCGAAGGACCAAAATATGTGCGGGTCATATATATATTTATTTATTTTATTTATTTATTACCTTAAGTATACAAAGGGCTTACATAATGCCATACGGCATTTTCTGAAAGTTCACCCTGGGTGATGGTGAGAATACTGTTGGTAGGTAAAAAGCACTTACGAAATCTTTATTATTAATCTATTCAATGAATATGTCAATGTAATAAAAGTGCAATGAGAGACGCGTTGCTGAGGGGAAGCCTTTACTCGAACTAACAAGTATTAAAGAATATGCAAGCAGGCAAAAATGTGCGAGCAGGCTCGTACAGTACACACTTTTCAGCATAAAATACATAAGTATGATTGAAGTTATTGAAGAAAAAGAAACACAGGGTCATGCTACGCTCAGCTTTTTCCCATATTTTATGACAAGTAATTCATAAAGCTTCTGGTTATCAGTTCAACCCTTTTTTTTTTAATAGCTTTACATGTGGTGGTAGCAATGAGGTCATCATGCATTTTTCGTTTTGATTTCTTCCCTCCGAAGCGGAGTAATATAAAAATTTGAAATAATTTTCAAATTTTCGATTTAGAAATGTTATAAATTGTGTGTCGCCTTGCCTTGTATGTGGACATTGCGAATCTTATACACAAGCGTAGCTCCTAGGTTATCATTAAGACTGGCACGTACAGTGTCGCTTGTGGGAGCCCGTGCGTGCGTACGTGTGCGTGCGTGCGTGCGTGCGTAAGTGCGTGCGTGCGTGTGTGTGTGTGTGCGTGTGTGCGTAAGTGCGTGCGTGTGTGTGTGCGTGTGTGCGTAAGTGCGTGCGTGTGTGTGTGTGTGTGTGTGTGTGTGTGCGTGTGTGCGTGTGTGCCCACCTCAGCGCGGCTGGCGCCGGCGATGTAGTAGATGTGGTTCTGGCCCTGCTTCATGCGCGCCACGTAGTCGGCGAGGAAGGTCATCCGGTCCGAGTGCGACGAGTGGAAGCGCAGCAGCTTGGCCAGCCGGGACCGGTTGGAGGGGTCCTCCATCACGCCCAGCTTTATGCTGGAGAGACAACAGATTATTAGTATCATTACATTACAAGATAAGAGCTGAAAATCACTGCGACGAACCATTGAGAAGGACGGGATTAGTTCTAGAATGCAATAAAGTATGCAATGATTGAATAAGTTCATTATGGGGATAATGAATTATGGGGATAATGAACTTATTCAATCATTGCATACTTTATTGCATTCTAGAAGCTCCCCTATTATATTTTTATTTTTTCTGTATTTTAGTATTTGTTGTTATAGCGGCAACAGAAATACATCATCTGTGAAATTTCAACTGTCTGGTTCATGAGATACAGCCTGGTGACAGACGGACAGCGAAGTATTAGTGGAACCCTAAAAGACATTCATAGGCCAGCAACGTTTGGCATATAAATTATAGAAGCGGCTTTTTACTTGAACTAGTGATCGCCGATAGTCGAAGTTCGACTGGTTTCTCTATGAACAATTCAGACTAGCGAAACATGATAATAATTATGATCTTTTTGAATTGAGAGTCCTTTTGGTGGTGGCAAATTTTGCGCTAACACCTGATACCGCAATTATTCTTTTACGCCCACATATAATTTGCAAGCGTAAAGCGGTAAAACATTTTGTAATTTTGTCTGACGTCTGTTTAAGTTATTTAGAAATTTTTTTTTAAAGAGCTTTTTATAATTTTTTTAATTTATTTTCGTTTATTGTCATAGGAACCAAATACATATGTGTGCCAAATTTCAGCTCGATAGCTTCAGTGGAAGTGGGTGAAATATTGATTGCAAGATTCCAGGACATACATACATACGAGTGAAGTTAAATAAGAGCTTTTTTAAAAAACGTGAAGACTCACTTGGTGGAGTACTCTCTCCAGAAGTGTTCGTACTCGTCGTCGGGGATCTTCTTGAGCATGTCGAGCGCCTTGCGCACCAGCTTCTTCTTAATGATCTTCACCAGCTTGTGCTGCTGCAGCGTCTCGCGGGACACGTTCAGCGGCAGGTCGTCGGAGTCCACTATACCCTGAGCGACAATCACGATCGTTACAACCCTTTCTTTGTCCCACTGTTGGGCTCGGGTCTGCTTTCAGAATGGGAGGGATTAGGCCTTAGTCCACCACGCTGGCCAAGTGCGGATTGGCAGACTTCGCATACCTTCGAGAACGTTATGATGAACTCTAAGGCATGCAGGTTTCCTCACGATGCGTCCTTCACCGTTATAGCAAGTGACATTTAATTGCTTAAATCGCACATAACTTAGAAAAGTCATCGGTGCGTGCCACTGGGGTTTGAAACCGGACCGCTCGAGTGAGAGGCGAGTTCGATAGCCGCTGGGCTGTCACCGCATCACGATAATATTAAGTTATCAAGGTTATGTTACTACTTGCCAGATGATTTGGCGGATAAGTGATCTTAAAAGAGTTTCGCCTTGGAAAAGGCACGTCCCACGAAGTAGGTGAAGGAGGGGAGTTGTATGCGGGTCTCTTCAACCCTACAATTAAAATCATGACTCTGGCAAATGCACAAGACGTGCGAGTCCATTGCCCGTGTAAGAGAAAATCCCTGCAAATAGGAAACACTAATTTTATATGTCCGTCGTAGCGTCCATAGCCCAATGGTTCGCATCGATTCAATGTGATTAAAAGAGTTAAGAGTAAACGACGGGCGCGGTCGTTTTGTGGATGGATGACCGATAGTGGCAAAATTTCATGGACGCTACCGTGCTTTGGAGGGCACGTTAAGCCGTCGGACCCGGTTGTTGAGTGGTGGCTTGAGAACATTCGACACTGGGTTGGCCACTAACCCCTCCACCAATCCGCAGCAGTGTCTGTGGGGGAGACGCGTGCCCACCAGTGGGACGTCTATGGGTCGCAGCGAGCGAATTTTGTATGAAAAATGTGCTTCAGGCAATTCCTCTCCCTTCCATACTCCGTGGTATCGTGCGTGTCGTGTTGTAGTTGGCTGGTAGAGGTGGTACGAATTAAGAATACTTGGTTGTCTGGAAGAGATCGCTCTAACTAACCGATCAGAACGCCAGTTGTGTCACCTGATGTTTTTTATTCTACCTATGTATGTCTTTATTTTTGGTGTACAATAAAGTATTTTTGTATTGTATTGTATTGTATTGTATTGTATAGTACCTGTATGAAGGCGAGGTAGTTGGGCATGAGGTCGTTGAACTCGTCGGTGATGAACACGCGGCGCACGTACAGCTTGATGTGGTCGGTCTTGGTGCCGTAGCGGTTGAAGCTGTCCGCGGGCTGCACGCGCGGCACGAACAGCAGCGCGCGGAACGTCACCTCGCCCTCGGCCACGAAGTATTGTATTGTATTGTATTGTATTGTATTGTATAGTACCTGTATGAAGGCGAGGTAGTTGGGCATGAGGTCGTTGAACTCGTCGGTGATGAACACGCGCCGCACGTACAGCTTGATGTGGTCGGTCTTGGTGCCGTAGCGGTTGAAGCTGTCCGCGGGCTGCACGCGCGGCACGAACAGCAGCGCGCGGAACGTCACCTCGCCCTCGGCCACGAACTATTGTATTGTATTGTATTGTATTGTATTGTATAGTACCTGTATGAAGGCGAGATAGTTGGGCATGAGGTCGTTGAACTCGTCGGTGATGAACACGCGGCGCACGTACAGCTTGATGTGGTCGGTCTTGGTGCCGTAGCGGTTGAAGCTGTCCGCGGGCTGCACGCGCGGCACGAACAGCAGCGCGCGGAACGTCACCTCGCCCTCGGCCACGAAGTATTGTATTGTATTGTATTGTATAGTACCTGTATGAAGGCGAGGTAGTTGGGCATGAGGTCGTTGAACTCGTCCGTGATGAACACGCGGCGCACGTACAGCTTGATGTGGTCGGTCTTGGTGCCGTAGCGGTTGAAGCTGT
The DNA here is from genome assembly GCA_944567765.1 of Carterocephalus palaemon. Classification (NCBI taxonomy): domain Eukaryota; kingdom Metazoa; phylum Arthropoda; class Insecta; order Lepidoptera; family Hesperiidae; genus Carterocephalus; species Carterocephalus palaemon. The sequence goes on along the minus strand of OX155643.1, from coordinate 725,003 downwards.
CCGCGGGCTGCACGCGCGGCACGAACAGCAGCGCGCGGAACGTCACCTCGCCCTCGGCCACGAAGTATTGTATTGTATTGTATTGTATAGTACCTGTATGAAGGCGAGGTAGTTGGGCATGAGGTCGTTGAACTCATCCGTGATGAACACGCGCCGCACGTACAGCTTGATGTGGTCGGTCTTGGTGCCGTAGCGGTTGAAGCTGTCCGCGGGCTGCACGCGCGGCACGAACAGCAGCGCGCGGAACGTCACCTCGCCCTCGGCCACGAAGTGGGCCCTGGGGACAATGGACAAGTCAGACTCTCTCTCTCTCTCTCTTCAGCCCACATTAGTCCACTGTTGGACATAGGCCTCTCCCAAGGCACGCCACTGAGCCCTATCTTCGGCTCTCCTCATCCACTCGCTCCCCGCCGCCTTGCGCAGATCGTCGCGCCACCTAGCAGGAGGTCGTCCCACACTACGTATGCCTATTCGCGGTCTCCACTCGAGCAGTCGTTTACTCCAACGACTGTCGGTCCTCCGGCAGATGTGGCCCGCCCATTGCCACTTCAGCTTGCTAGCTTTCAGAGCTATGTCGGTAACTTTAGTTCTCATACGAATGATTTCGTTTCGGATCTTGTCCCGAAGAGAAACACCGAGCATAGCTCTTTCCATTGCACGCTGAGCGACCTTAAGCTTATGAACCAACCCGACTGTGAGTGTCCACGTTTCAAGTCAGACGGTGGTGGTTAACGCACACGCTTCTCTGTACAGCCCTTGTGACGTTGCCTACTTGGGTGGTTTTTTAATATCACTTGCAAGTAGGGTCGACAAAAATAAATTTTTATTAAAAAATAAATTACTGTAGCTCAGTAGGGGTCGGGGTTGGTGCCGGGTCTGGCTCGATCTAACCATGTTAGAAATATTAGCTACCTGTCGCTGTCGGCATATAAGTCTCTGTAAGTGATTCGTTTCTAATCTTTTGAGAAAATAAATGTCTTAAACCGTATTTAATTTCGGGTGACATAAGAAGAATATAATATGATATTTTTACACTAACAATTCTATGAAATCATGGACAGCATTTTGTATCTAGAAGAAAATTCACCACCAGTAGGATTTGAATCTACATCCTTCCCAAAAGTACTGGGAATACTCTTACCACTGAGCCACAACGGTACAGCAGCGAAATTTGTCAAGGCATAGCTAAGGAAGTAGGGTATGCTCTAGATCTACCGCAGCTCAGGCTCTGGGAGAGACTAGTGCCCAATAGTGGGACCAATGTTTGTCGCCAAGCCTTAGTTTATGAGTGGAGAGTACACTAAGCATACACACTTGGCGAGGGGTGCAGTGGTGTCCTTGGTCAGGCTCTTGTAGAACTGCGTGTACTCCTCGTCGGGGACCTCGGAGGGCTTGCGCGTCCAGATGGGCTTGTTGTTGTTCATGAGCTCCCAGTCCCACACTGTCTTCTCCGTCGTCTTCGGGGTCTTCTTCTCCTCCTCCACGTCTTCCACCTGCACAATAATCATTATTATTTGTATTAATAATTTATCACAACTGATAAGAGTATTAGAATCGAACTCTATTTAAGTATGTATTTAAAAATATCTATGTATGTATATCAGTCTCTGACACATCATATTACAGGCTCGCGCCTACTTTGGGGTCAGATGGCCGTGTGTGAGAATGTCCAAGATATTTATTTTTATTTATTTATTCATTCATTCATTCATTTACGTCAGCATTTAACCTGGATATTTAATTTAATAACTATACTGTAAAAAAATTTTTTTTTTAAAAAGCTTTTATAACTTGACCTTGAAACCTAATCGTGGTCAAAGTTCATTACAAGACTTTACCACAAGTGCAAACACGACTATGATACGATATTCCATCATGAAGTTCCAGTTAATATCTTCCGGCTCCATCATCAGATCAGTTTGACAGTACCATATTATTGCATTGTCATCGGAACCTAATATGTGTGCCAAATGTCAGCTCGATAGCTTCAGTGGAAGTGGGTGAAATATTGATTGTAAGATTCCAGGACATGAATACATACGAGTGAAGTTAAGGAAAGCTTTTAAAAAGAAATAAAGTTTTTTTTGCTCTTAATACTACAACACAACATTAGCACCACTAAGAAAATCTAAAAAAAAAAAGAGCAAAATGGGACAAAATTTAGAATGTCGTGTATTGGTACCATGGAACAAAAGTAAATGTATCCCAGCCAATGTCCGGTGTGTTAATGGCCGTTGTCCAAAGCTGTCAGCTGTCATCTGTCAGCTGTCACCTGTCAGGCTCACCTGGGCATCCTCGTCCTCAGCAGCGTCCGTCTTGTCCGCGGCGGTGTCCTCCTCCGCCTCGGTGACGGTCTCCGTGCGCGAGGCCCACAGGTAGATGGGGAAGTTGATGAACTGCGAGTACTTCTGCACGAGCGCCCGGATGGTGTCCGGCTGCAGGAAGTCCGCCGCCTCCTCCTTCATGTGGAGCCTGGGGGTGCACGGATAGTTGGTCAAATGACTAGTGGAGGTCCGTAGCGTCCATAGCCCAATGGCTCGCGTCGATTCAATGCGATCGAAAGAGTTAAGCAACGACGGGCGCGGTCCGTTTGTGGATGGGTGACCGCTAGTGGCAAAATTTCATGGACGCTACCGTGCTTCAGAGGGCATGTAAAGTCGTCGGTCCCGGTTGTTTTCAATGGTGGAAACAGTCGTTAAGCTTTGTCGAAGACTTTCGGGTGGCTTGAGAACATTCGACATTGGGTTGGCCACTAACCCCTCAACCAATCCGCATTGGAGCAGCGTGGTGGAGTATGCTCTAGACTGTCTAGACCTCCCGCAGTAGTGTCAGTACGTCGTCCCTGTAGCTCGGAACCAGAATAGTGCTACGGTAGCCCCTGCCTGTCGTATAAGGGGACTAAAAGATAACTTCTGGGGTTGCGGGCTGTGAGTTGGAGCTCGAATCAACCACCATGTGACCCCGGGAAAGACGACGCTGTTTGTGGCTGTACAGCGTTGTGTACCGGCGCGTTCTACAAGAGATCCCGGAGCCCTCCTGTAGCGCCGGAGTAGGCCACCGAGCGGGTTTTAGTGGGTGAAAGTCCCACATAACTGTACATGGCTGTTTACTACCGGGACTTGGTGAGCGCAGCGGGCAACTATAGGAATCTTGTAGCTTTCTGCTACAAATGGCACGCACTTATGAACGCGAAAAAGACGGAGGAAGTATACGCCGACGCCAGAGGCGTACATGTGACGTCCAGCCCCCGCGGGGGCCAGATGAGTAGACAAAAGGGACAAGGAGGAGAGAAATAATTTGTAGGGAGCTTGTCTCCCATGATTCGGTGTGGGGCCATGGGTGGTCGGTGGGTTGTACATGGCTGTACTCACGTGATGTGCGTGCCGCGGCGCAGCGTGTTGCCGCGCGGGTCGGGCGCCACGCTGAACGACGCCGCGTCCGAGTCCCACACGTGCTGCTCGTCGTCGTTGTGCTTCGACACCACCGTCACGCGGTCCGCCACCAGGAACGCCGAGTAGAAGCCTGCTTCAGACGAGCGCTAGTGCTAGTGCTAGGGCTGTACTCACGTGATGTGCGTGCCGCGGCGCAGCGTGTTGCCGCGCGGGTCGGGCGCCACGCTGAACGACGCCGCGTCCGAGTCCCACACGTGCTGCTCGTCGTCGTTGTGCTTCGACACCACCGTCACGCGGTCCGCCACCAGGAACGCCGAGTAGAAGCCTGCTTCAGACGAGCGCTAGCGCTAGTGCTAGGGGTGTACTCACGTGATGTGCGTGCCGCGGCGCAGCGTGTTGCCGCGCGGGTTCGGCGCCACGCTGAACGACGCCGCGTCCGAGTCCCACACGTGCTGCTCGTCGTCGTTGTGCTTCGACACCACCGTCACGCGGTCCGCCACCAGGAACGCCGAGTAGAAGCCTGCTTCAGACGAGCGCTAGCGCTAGTGCTAGGGGTGTACTCACGTGATGTGCGTGCCGCGGCGCAGCGTGTTGCCGCGCGGGTCCGGCGCCACGCTGAACGACGCCGCGTCCGAGTCCCACACGTGCTGCTCGTCGTCGTTGTGCTTCGACACCACCGTCACGCGGTCCGCGACCAGGAACGCCGAGTAGAAGCCGACGCCGAATTGGCCGATCATGTCGTTCATCTCTTGAGCGTTCTCCTGCAAACCACACACAGTATATTAATAACGATCTAAACACAATAGGTATGCAGCACCACCCATCCGCTGTCGCCCATGACAACTGTGACTGACTTTGAACAAGACTCAAATGGGGACTGGGATGGTAAGTCCAGTTAGCTGAGAGAGTTTATTGGAACATTTGGTGGTCAGTTTGTTAGAACTTTTCCCAAAATGAACGTTTTCCACTTAACCCCAAAATGAACTTTTTCCACTGGTTTCAGCACCACCACAACCCTTTCTTTGTCCCACCGTTGGGCACGGCTCTCCTCTCAGAACGGGGAGGGATTGGGCCTTAGTCCACCACGCTGGCCAAGTTCGGATCTGACAGGAGACCCGGTTTCAGCACTGCACTGGTACAATAGGGTATTACACCTTTTTTTGAAAACTGTTTTAAATTAATCCTGAGATCGTAATGAACCAGTAGAATTTTTATTTTTAATTTTATAAAACCGAAAAATGCCTTAAAATCTATTTTTTATTTATGATTTTGAATTTTCGCGCGGAAACGCTAGCCGCCATGCTCTTTCGGCTCGTGACGTCACTTCGTTAGTAAACAATACGACTGCAAAAGACCAAGTAACAAGATTTGTGATAATAGTTAAGTAGTTATAATGTTTATCATTGGCATTCATTGGTGTCTTGTGCATGAATGCAATAATACAAGTGTAAAAACGCTACAAAAATTGTGGATTCAAGTGCCAAGTGATATTAAAATGAGAAACACTTGTTTTAAACTGGCAAGAAGAGACCCAAAATCATCGTCCACAAAGACTAGACTGTATTTCTGTGAAGACCACATTGTATTTCAACAGCTTGTGCCTTGATTAATTTACAAGATGTCCTTATTAAATAACTGGTAACATGCCTCGCCTAGTACAGCTATCTACACATCATAGTGAAAATTGTACCAAAATTAATCAAGTGGTTTTGAAGGATTAAATGAATACTTGTACAGGCAGCTTTGGTTTTATACTATGTATCATTCGCTGCGACCTATAGACGTCCCACTGCTGGGCACGGGTCTCCCCCACAGACACTGCTGCGGGAGGTCTAGAGCATACTCCACCACGTTATATTATAATAAATAAATATAACCAATACATAATAAGTATACTTTTATTTTTTCCATGGTGCACTGTATAAAGATTATGTTGGTCAACACATGACTGAGTTGATTTGAATAATGGGTCAACATGGCCACCATAATAGATGTTAGTGATATAGTAATAGATGCACATTTTTCAAAAGTGTATGTGCAAAATATGTGAATACATAGGCACTACAAGGTCTACTGCACTGCTATATTGGTATCAATTGAGCTTTCAATATTACATACATAAAAAGTAAAAATAAAATTAGTTAATTCAATAAAACAACAAGCATTTTTCTTCATTATAAAATGAATGTATTGTAAAAATCAACTACATAGGTCACAACGTAATAAACAATAACTGATGTATATTTTATTATAAAGAATTAACAGTTATTCATATAATAACAAGAAAAGTATATTTTCTGTGATTTTCAAACTAACCTTTTGTATAAAATTGGAAAAATGTTATTCTTCCAAAAAGCAACTACACTATTTAATAACTTCATTACACACTCATGTTCTTATTCAACAGGAATATAGTGAGCTGATTATTTTCTTTAAAATCACTACCATCAACACAAAAATAACTTTTAGTTTTCTTAAGCACAATACCTACATTTGCATTTGAACTTGTGCAATATATTTCTTTGATATTGTATCGTCCTTATCTATGTAGTGTTGTGCAGTTTGTCACTAGACAGACACTTAATTTCAAAAGTAGTCTTGTTATTAATCACACCTGGGGAGCCAGCAAGCATTGGGAATGTCTCAGAAATATATAGACCACGTTTTTTCTTTTATTGCATTCTAAAACAAATTCATTTAACAAACTGCTGTCTGGAACCATCTCCTTATGTTTTCTATTAGAGATTTCTTTTGCACACAAAATTTTTATTGATGAACCGACCTTAGCCAGATTAGATTTCCTCCAATTTACCGAAGTACACGACGGGGCTTCGGTTCGGCGGTGTAACCACATTAAAAATATGTACAACACTGTACTTGCAGCCACCTTCTGACGAGGGGCAATCGTGGCACTTGGCACTAGTCACAGTCTCTTCCTGTTCATTCACAAGCAAGTCACGGCATAGGGCTTGGAACGCACTTTGTGTTCCGGGCATACCGTACACTAACATAACATGCATGTGTTTTGAGCCCGCTTGAGCAATGAGCTGCACATAGACTATTGCGTCGTCCCCGTAAGATTCCCTTCCCGACCTGATGACAAAAAATAGGTTAGGTGTATTGTTATTGTATTAAACTTACTATTAGACTAAACTTTATACGATAGTTATGTACTTACATTACTGTTTTATTATTTCTCAATTCGGCAGAACAGAAATCATGATTGAATGTTTTGCAAAAAATTTCGCCACCATCAACGTATTTAACATTGGTAGATTTGTACTTTCTGCTTTCACAAAACCGTATCCATGATGCGATTTTAATAAAATGCAGGATAAAAGTCCACAAACGTGTTAATACCTTGTAAAATTTCAAAATAACAGAGAGCACGACAAAAATCTAGATTGTTTACTATCGGAGTGACGTCTCGTCGGAATCCAATATGGCGGATGGCGTTTTAGAAATTCTAAAAACAGATTAAAAAAGACGATTTTTAAAATTGAATTTTAAAATTCCCATTGCATTTTTATAAATAAATACTGACGTTTCTCGTTTACTTTTTTCAAAATCTATCTTATAAATGCATTTTTATAGTTTTTCTTACATGGTGTAAAATACCCTATTCCTAAAATGTTACTTCCCGGTACTAAGCTTAGTTCGGGAGTGCTAAGCTAAGTGCTAAGGGGAGTGCGTTCCGTCGGTGAGTTGTTTTTTTGAAACCCGGCTTATCTCTTTCATGGATGGCCCCGCCTCCGTTGCTCACCTTCTCAGAGTCCTGCATCTTGGACAGGAAGTCGGCGGTGCCGGACTTGGCGATGGTGCCCAGGTTGTTGATGAGATCCTTCAGCGTCATCCCGATGCCCGAGTCGATGATGTGCAGCTGGCGCGCCTCGGGGTCCGCCTTGATGCGGATCGCGAGCTCCGCGTTCGTGTCCAGCACGCCGCGCTCCGTCAGGGATAGGAGGCGGATCTTGTCCAGCGCGTCCGAGCCGTTCGAGATCAGCTCGCGCAGGAAAATCTGGGGAACAAGGTAAAATCAGAGGAACAAGGTAAAATCTGAGAAACAAGGTAAAATCTGAGAAACAAGGTAAAATCTGAGAAACAAGGTAAAATCTGAGGAACAAGGTAAATATGATCTTATGTGTATTACATGACATGTAATACATATACCTACCTACTTCATGTTTCGCTAATCTAGGTTGTTCATAGAAAATCCAGTCGAACTTCGACTACTCGGCGACCACTAATTCAAGTTAAATGTCACGTTGACAGCGGCAGAGCGTAATCGAAGAACTACATCTATTTTCACGACCTTTACTTTCGTATTACGTCCTCTGTTTAGCGACAAGCTGCAGCTAGTTCAAACGGCCAAGGAATACAGATATGTACCTCCTTGTTCCTGTAGAGCGAGTTGATGATGAGCTTCATCATGCGGTTGACCTCCGTCTGGAAGGTGTAGTTCTGCGCGCGGTCGCGCAGCTCGCGCTGCTGCGCCACGCTCAGCCCGTCCACGGAGATGGCTTCCTCCTCGCGCAGCACCGCCTCCGCATCTGAAAATTATTGACCGTGATGATGTTCCAGAAAAAACAGCCTATGTCATATTATCTAGCCTAGGCTTTATCGAAGATCTATGGCAAGATATACGAGTAAAGCAGTCCTCGATCAAAAGTGCTCGCTGCCGCGTAAGAATGTATACAGGCAGAGGAGCGCCAATGCATTGCTGGCCCTGACGAAGTGCATCATCAGCGCAGTTATTTTTGCGCCAAAAACCAAAAGGTTAATCCTTTCTTGGTCTACTAAAAAAAAACTTAGGATTTTTAAAACAGCACGGCAAAGGTAGACAATAGATTTTTCGTGTGATATTGCACGTACAATCTATGGGAGTTGTTTATGACAATTTTTCCAAGAACTCCTAATACTATTACCTAGAAAATGTCATAAAGAAGTTCATTTCACAGTGCCCCATCCTTACGCTAGTCTTCTCAGACAATCGAGCAATCACGTGGCAACAACCAACGATTGGTCACCTAGCAATCGAGGTGCTAGATCGATAGCACCCCTCTGTCGGAGCAGCCATTACGAGACATGGCGTCTGAGGGAGAGGGCGCGGCGAGCGGCAGGGCGCCGGGGCCGGCGGGGCGCTCGCTGGCGCCCCCGGACGCCGGGGCGCCGCTGCACGAGCGCTCCTTCAAGCTCCGCTTCGCCCTGCAGTGCGAGCTCGGCCGCTCGCACGTGTCCGCCGTCAAGCCGTTGTCTTTACGTGAGCTCACCGTTCATCACATCACATTGATTATATTAAAAGCTGCAACCCGCCTTTTCGAGGGCTTTAAAGGATGGATGAATCCGAATCAGTATATTCTTATGTTAGTGATTTTTAACAATTATTTTAATATAATATTTAACAAAAATTTGCATGCTACGAGTACATAGTCTATCTGAATAAGTGACCTCATGTTGCAATACGCCATCTACATGTAAACCCAAAACCTTATAGAGCCACAGAAATTAATCAAGATCAATTGCAAGCAATCTTGCAATATACTGCAAGATATCTCGACAGTTAGGTCAGTGTGCTTCGATACGTGTTACGGTACGTTACGTTATGGATACGTTACAACATCGATAGATTTGATTACAACTAAAACGAATGTGTCACCACCTCACTAATTGCTATAGTGTGACGTAACATAGTAGGCGGGACTAGCAAATAATAGATGATAAATTGTTTGTATGCATTCAAATAAATCTAGGTCTTTCACAAGGACTTTCCTTTATCAAGACAATCAATCTTCAAAGGATTTTTCGTCTAAAAGTTCGGTAATAAGATAAGATAACTAAAAGTCAGGTCAGAGCTAGATTCAGATTCATTTATTTTTCATTATATGGTATTTTGTATACCTACGCTTAATGAACGTCATAACATTTTTTTATCTACCGCCGGTTCGCAAAGTTGATGCTACCGAGAAGAACAGGGCAAGAAACGTTATTGACGTTGAAAAAGTTATTGACACTTTACTTGACATGTTCTGATTTTTTTTTTTAACTACATATTTTCTTTTTAAATGTATTTAAAGATTAGATTATTTATATTATGTATTTGACATTTGCATGCCCACAGAGGCAGAACATGTATGTAAAACATCAATTTTGTTCTTGCAAATAAATTATGATTATGATTACAATTTTAGACTAGGCTAGACTTCGATGGCCGGTCTTCATGCTAGAGCAATAAAAGCTACATTGAACCGTCAACAGCGGCGATGGTGACGGGCAAGCTGCACCGGCGACAGCGCGAGGTGGGCGAGGCGAGCGCGGCGCCGCTGCGGCGCGTGCGCGACATGTTCCGCGGGCCGGCGGACAGGTTCCCGCAGCCCGCCACCACCTCCCACCAGTACGACTGCTTTTGTTTATAAGGTGGTAACATAGCAAACGAGCTAGCACCACCACCCATCCGCTGCCGCCTTCGACAACTGCGACTGACTTTGTACAAGTCTGTTATAGGCACTGGAATGGTTTGTCCAGTTGGCAGAGACAGTTAATAAGTTTGTTGCTGGGTATGAGGACTGGAGCAGGGACTGTTAGTGATAGTTAGTCCTTTAAGATGGTGTTAGTAATAGTCCAGTTAGTAATTGTTAGTAAGACTTGCCCACATGGACTACCCTACTGAAACCGTTGGCTAACAGAATAGATTCCTTATGTTCCTTAAATAATGAATCTTTCAGACACTATTAATTTGCGTTTTCAATTTAATATCACTTCAATAGTACCTATGGGTTGAATACATAACCACAGAATAATAGTACATAACACTATAATCATAATACTCATTTAATCATACCCAATCGAGAGTTGAGAAGATAGAGAAGCAACTTTAAAATTGTCTGCCAATTTGACATTGTTTTAATAGCGGCTTTACATGTGATCAGGTAAAACAGCTATCTAAATGCACAAAATGCATCCTTGGATTTCACTCTGGCTTACAAATGGTAATATTAACTCCAGTAATAGTAAGTTAAATATTATTAGAATTGCTACTGAAGCATTCATAAACAACTTCAATCTTAAATTAATGGTTACAGTGTTATTTTAAACACATAACAAGTCTGTTGATTCTGATAAGATCTTGAGTGCATACCTACTGACTTTTTTTTTAGAAATAGAAATAGAATTAAAGTATTATAGTTTACGAGTAGATTTCTTATTGATCTAATGTCATAGTAACAAGAGATAATGTCAGTGCTAAATTAATGTTCTATATAATGTCAACATTGAAGTTAATATTAATTCCTATTACTGTTTTAAAAAGTCATTTATATTATAAAAACATTTATCCATAAGCCACCGGTGCAGCTGTATTTTAAACCTTTTGACTGTTAAGTTTTTTAATTCGTTTGGCAGTTTGTTATACATTTCTATACACATGTATAGGAGACACTTCCATAGAGATTCCAATGCATCATAATCATATCTTACAGGTATGGGTGGTGGGTTGCGAGGGGCGAAGGGATGCACCGGGATGAAGGGAGTGAACTAGCCAGGCTAGACTACCGTATCCGAGACTCAGCATGGCTCAAGGCACGTGTGCACCTACTAGCCGCCGATGCCAGTTACAAGCGCTGACAGAATATTACAATAATAATATTATCTGTAGATGCTCTATACTCTATATCAGAGGTTCCCAAACTTATTTTGTCTACTGCCCACATTGAGAATAAATTATTTTTTTAGCGCCCCCATTTTTTCACCTACTTAAAAACCACTATAACTTCAAATTAAATTAATTAATTATTGTGAGCTATATTAGCGGAGATTAAACATTAATTCTAAACAAGACTTTTACTCCCAAGAGTGAACTTGAAACCTGAGCGCAGCAGGATGCCCCCATTTTTTTTCTGGGTCTCTTACCGCCCTTTAGGCCTGCAGCGCCCACAAGGGGGCGTTATTGCCCACTTTGGGAAAGGCGGCTCTATATCATGTACCAAATAAATGGCTGTTCCATTTCTATCTCTTATATTCATGTTGATGATGGTGATTAAGCATGATGTACAATGTGTAGCAGATTTACTTGATCATGTCTATCAGTTCTTCAGTCTAGCTTTACATTGTGAATTCAATCTTGGATTTAAAGATACAGAATTATAATTTATGGGTCATATGTTTTATTTATTACAACCTAGCCTTATTATTTTCAGGTAATATGCCACACAATTTAATACCATGATATTTCATATAGTTTCAGTACAAGTTCCACTGATCTTTATACAACTGTTTTTGCCTTTTTGAAAGCTTTTATTTAATTTCACTCGTATGTATGTATGTCCTGGAATCTTGCAATCAATATTTCACCCACTTCCACTGAAGCTATCAAGCTGAAATTGGCACATATATTTGGTTCCGATGACAATGAACAATTCAATAATTTATTTTTATTATATTTACCATGAAACATCACATCCACATCCATACCCCATGATAAAATGGTAATGAATGTATTGTATCAGTCTGATTAATAGTTATCCGCATAACTGATAAGGAAATGTAAGCCGCAAAAAACCAGATAAGTTTTCTTAATCCAGATGGATAAGACTTCCTATGACCATCTGACAATTAGTTACTAATGGAATCCACTAAACTAAATTAGGTTGAACTTAGAAATGAGTTGCAGAAAAGTTAGAGGACTCACCAGTGCGTGAGCCCTCACGTGAGGCACCAAGGTCCACATCTACTGTGGGGCTGGCGGCCTCCTGCGCTCGTGCCGCCCCTGAAACACAGACAATCACTTTTAGTTACTTCTCCTTGGGTGGATACACTAACACAATATTTTTAATCATTACAGCCTGGCCCACGTTAAAACGGGGGGTGGTTAACTGTGAGGCCACTAATGCCAAAGTTCGGCGTGCTGGCCAAGTGTGCAACTTTGGGAGTACCAGTTATACGCCGTGCAGTTAATAATTTGAACAAAACTAATAGGATACAGAGTAGGGCAAAGTACCGGTTTCAATTAGTTTGCTATAACTCTTACAGTAAAAAGAATTGGTAATTTGAGTCTGAAACTGAAACACATCCTGAAAATAACCAACCATCATTTACAATTTTCACTATCACAAGGTAAGTCTGACTTTTCTTATAAAAATAGTAATACATAGTAAATTCTAATGCCGAAATTTCTAGGCTATTACTAGCTGACGTAGACAGGAAAATTATTAAATAAAATCAGTTACTAACCTGATAGAAACAGGAGCCCTACTCCCAGTAGGAAAAAATATTTCATTTTGTTCTCTTCTCTGATTTAAAAATAAAAAATGTAAGTCACTTTTCTTGAAATAAAATCCCGGCAAGCTTCACTGTTTCGAGTCCGACAGATTTTGACGGAATTTGACGAGGTCGACAAGCAAGGAACAAAAGAAGTGTTTTTAAACGCATAAAAAGCACAATTTTTACTGGTAGATTTGTTTTTCAGTTGATTATTCACACTAATAGAAATCAAACACGACATAAATTCGACGAATAGGAAACAGTTTGAAATACAAATGGCTCTATGCTATTGGCTAAATTTGGCTATCCCAATATACGTACTTAGACAGATTCACAGATTAACAAATATTTTGAAATTCGGAATCCGGTTCTTAATTTCGATTGTTTTTTTTTTACTCCACTTTACAAAACCAAATTAATTTAATCTATTCTAATCATTAATCAAACCAAGTGAACTAACCATTGAAATTAATCAACTCATCTAAATGTAGTGTTAAGAAACCATTCTGAAGAGATTAGATCTGGATGCAGGTTTTTTTAGAGACCTGTCGAATATTTATTACCCTTTCAATTATGTGTTAATAATAATTTTTGTGTCAGATATTAATCTATTTTATTATTTTGTAACAATTGAAAACTTATTAATAGTAACGAACGCATAAAGTCAATGTCAAAGTCAATGTCAGAGACTCAGCTTGATTGACAAATTTGATTTGGACAACTTACTTAGTCTCAAAATATAATTTTCACCGTCGTAGCAAAAACAAATTCATGCAACCGTAAAATCGTTACATACATATAAATTGTATTGTATTATATTATAATATTAAATCATGGAGCCAGGAACGTCGCCTCGTACCGTGTCATCGAAGCGCAAAGTAGTGTACACGAAAAGCTCGTGGAACGTGCATGAGTTTGTGGTGTTCAGCGGCGAGCCGCTATGCCGGGTGGCGGCGCTGCGAATGAAGGATTCGCTGCTGCTTTGGGTTGGACGGGAAGGGGACCGGCGGTTCGGGGAGGTGGCACTGGGAATGCCGGCGGAGAAGCTGGACGGTGGCGCGCTGGCTACCACACTGTTAGAGGGTGGAGTGCCGGAGACGGGGGCTCTAGCGCTGCGTGTGGCCGCAGGGCTGAAACAGCCTGTGTTCGCGTGCTGTGCGCTGCCGCTCGACCGCTTATCCGCGCCACTCCTCGAGCGCGGTCTCGCGAACGAAATCAACGCGCGACCCCACTGCTTCTATGACGTTTCATACACTGAAGATTGCTTAGAAGATAAAGATAGTGAAGTACAGAATAATAAGGAAATGGATAAGAAGGATGATAAATATAAGAATAAGGAAGAGAAAAAGGATTTGGAAACAACAGAGGATGTAGAAAATTCCCTGGATATTGATAAGATAGTGATTATAGACATATAGTTGGTCAAAAGTAATTTTTTAGGCTTTGATGTAAATAATGTATCTGTATTCAAAGGGCAGAATATTTGGTTGGTCAGTTATGTATGCTGCTGCTTTGGTTCAGTATGGATGTGGTTGGTCGAAATTAAGCTTTGGTTGTTGTCAATGATTATTATATAGTATTATGATATAGTTGAATTGGTAATTACAACCCACCATTGATCTATAACCATAGCTTCCCATTCAGACTGATAATGGTAGAATGTAGGTCGTACTCTGAAGACGTAGGATTGGTCTTTGTGGAGAATGGCAGAGAACATTATGGTAAACTCCTTTATGAATTAAATTTATTTTATTGCATTCAGCTTTCCTCTTCAGACTGGCCGAATGTGTATGCTATACAACTCCTACGAATGCACAAGTTTTTTTTGGGCTAAAACTGAATTTTTAAGGCATGGCTATCACCTCTGTTAAGTGATTGCTTATTTACTGTAACACATTATAATGGATTTAATAATATAACCAAATAACTTAATTAAATTTAACTCTCCATGCTAACTTAAAATTTCAATATGAATGTAATAAACTCATAATTATAAAGTAACTAGTGGACGCCCGCAGCTTCGCTCGCGTAGAATTAGACCCATTAACGACGTCCCCGTCTAACGACTTCAAAAACGGCAAAGTTTCATACTAACTTTGCACCCCAGTTTTACCCCCTTAGGGGGTGAATTTTCAAAAATCCTTTCTTAGTGCTCCCCTACGCTATAAAAGGAACCTCTGTGCAAAATTTCAAGTTTCTAGCCCTTATAGTTTAGGCCCTGCGATGATATGTCAGTCAGTCAGTCAGTCAGTCAGTCAGTCAGTCAGTCACCTTCTCCTTTTATATATATAGATTATGTATAAAATTATAATATATTTATTATACATAACTATATATAATTATATAATAATTATAATAATACTATATAGTTATGTGTAATTAACCCCATTACCCCAGGAGGGGCCGCAGGAGTCTCACCTCTGGCTTGCCTTAACCGGCCGTCCAGAGTGGGGCGGTAGAGCTATATGCTCGCAAGGTGGAAGTGAAACTTGCGTAAGTCGCAAGTTGGTAGAGTGGGTAAAACCACCTCATTTAAATACTGAATTTGCATTTAATTGAATTAAGTCATATTATTATGATGATCAATGACTGTCATAAAAATCCTTGAATTTTAACTGTCACAAAAACTTTGCAACTGCAGTAAATAAATGCCATAAGCTCATTTTAATTGTAATTTCCTAGTTGTAAAGTTAGGATGATAATTAGTATAAGTTTATTTATATGTAACCTTACGTAATCTTTGACACAACTTTACTAAATAAAAATGTTTAAAGAAATGAGTAGGTAGTATTATTCATGATCCAATTTTCATTCATCTGAGGTATTCTTGGTGGATGGAGAAGCGTCCATAGCCCAATGGCTCGCATCGATTCAATGTGATCGAAAGTGTTAAGCAACGACGGGCGCGGTCGGTTTGTGGATGGGTGACCGCTAGTGGCAAAAATTTCATGGACACTACCGTGCTTCGGAGGGCACGTAAAGTCGTCGGTCCCGGTTGTTTTCAATGGTGGAAAGAGGCGTTAAGCCTTGTCGGAGACCTTCGGGTGGCTTGAGAACATTCGACACTGGGTTGGCCATTAACCCCTCCACCTCCAGTATGAGTGAGACCCGTGCCCAGCAGTGGGACGTCTATGGGTCGCAGCGATTCTTGGTGGGTATGAAATGGATATCTACTACTATACTAATTATTATAAAGAGGAAACATGACGTGTTTGTAATGTTTTCACAAATAATCTACTGGACCGATTTTAAACATTCTTTCACCATTAGAAAGCTGCATTTTCACCAAGTGACACAGGCTATAGGTAAATTAACCAGGTATAAATAAAACTATTGTTAAATGTCTAATTTCACGCGAGCGAAGCTGCGGGCGTCCATTAGTCTTCAATAAAGACGGAAAAAGAGCTCAACTAGGACGACCACTAAGATTAGTCGAGGGGCAAAACCCGCGATGGTCGGAAGTTTTTAGGCCCCCCAAAGCCCGACACTACTTAATCGCATAACCGAGAAGAGCTCAAGAAATCTTGCCTCTTGCAACCGAAATCAGTCTGCCAGCAGCCATTAACTATTCATTCATTTATTTTCATTATACGGTAGGTACATATTTGTATATTCCATGGCACCGGTTCACAAAGTTGATGCTACCGAGAAGAACACGGTAAGAAACTTAGTAGTTACTCTTTTCAATATGTATTGTTAACGTGGAGCTGGAGATACTTCGGATCAAGGGTTTTTATCGTTTTATTTACATACGTACCTATGTACAAACAATTTATTTTTATTTCTTTTAGGGTTAGGTGTTTAGGTAGATTCCTACTTTTTATTAGATACAAACAATAAATTATGATTTTGGCGAAAATTATATTTTCATAAATATGTAGGTACCTATATTGAAATGGTATAAGTACTTAGATAAAATATTTATAGACTTAATCGGTTTATAATATCGTAGGTATAGTGTCCCTATCCTAATAGCTTGCGTCGATTTTATTTAATCGATAGAGTTATGGATTGTTGATTGTGTGTGGATGGGTGACCGCTTGTGGCAAACTTTTGTAGTAGGTAAGTAGGTAGTTGTTTTCAATGGAGAGAACATTCGAAACTAGGTTTCCCACAAATGGAGCGGCGTGGTAGCGTGGTGGAGTAAGTATATTCTAGACCTCCCGCAGAAGATAGATACAGTCTAAAGTTATAACATCGCTTTACGAAATAACTCAACAAAGATAGATAATCTTAAGAATCACTAGAGAACGTAGAACGTACCTACCTACAGTCCGATCCGTAGGTAGGTACACTAATGAAGAGAATAATTAAAAAATAAACAAACAGGGCAAGCTAAATAAAACCGTTTAAAAAATGACGGGCGACCCCACACACGTGCCTTCATATACCTAGGAGATTGAATAAAGTCACAACTCGCGTTTAGTTCAATTCTATGGATCGAATTTTGTTAGTGCTTTTTCAGTTTGTTATAATGTTTGAAATATATTTAAAGCTGAACAATTATATAGTCTAGGTATAAAGAGTTATATAGTATCTGTCATGCAATAGGTAAACTGTTAAATTATTTACCTACTTTTGTCGTTTTGGACATCATTTTTCCGCTGTCGATACCTACTACCCTACTACCTACTGTTTGGAGAACATCGCTACACCTATTATACCTACTCGAAGGTAAGTGTAGAAGCTTGGGCTTTGGTTAGTGCATAACTTACGAAATGCGTAGGTAAATAAGTGTTTTATTGAAAACAAAATAAACTTGAAAAGAGTCATCTCAAATAAGGAGTAGGTAATTAATAATTGCTGAAGTGTGCAGTAAGTACCTAGCGAAGACCATCTCGTCCGGTCCGGTCCCATCCAACTGAACTTGCGATCGCGATAATTCGTCCCGCGCCAGCATTGGTACACCCATCAATTATTTATTCGTACGGCACAACCCTAGCGCTACGCGTCGCCGCCGACGGTTGGCCGGTCCGACGCAACGACCGCGTGCCGTGGGCGGGCGTCCCCGACCAATGGAAGCACAGCGTCGCGCGCGGCCCTCAGTACCGCGCGACGCGTCGGCTCGCACGCACCTGCGTCAGTCCCGGAGTCCGTCCAGTACGCGTGTGACTTGAGTGTAACAACTTGCTACCAGTGCAGTGCAGTGCGGTGCTAGTGACACTGTGAGGCCGGCGGGGCCAACGGTATCTGTTCCAAATACGAAATCCAGACGACGTTAGTGACGTGCCGTTGCGTTCGATTCAAGGTAATGAATCGCAGTGTCAGTGATGACCTGATGACGGGACTTGCTTGTACCGTAGTGGAAATACTAATAATTACGCTTGTACAAAGTGGATATGTGCATTTATTACATAGGTGCATAGCATTATATACCTACAGTACTCGTAATAATACAGTGCCATAACGAATTTTAACTTAATGTTTACTAGTAGGTAAATAGATAAGTACCTAATAGCTTTAGTGGAACTGGGTGAAATATTGATTGCAAGATTCCAGGACATACATGGATACATACGAGTGAAGTTAAATAAAAGCTTTTAAAAATAAAATAAACATAACTCACATTATCCCACATAAACTCACGACGCTAGGATTCCCTGTGCTGTGCCGCATGCCGGACTCCTGACAAACATAAATGGACACAATTTTTACAATCCTTGACCCGATAACAAATATTTATCTGTTAAATAACTGCTCCGGCCGAGATTTCAACCTGGGACCAGCAGCTCGGGACTCAGCGACCCTGACGTTCGCTCACTGTAGTGCCTGGAGTCATCGTACCTAAGTCGAGAGTGCACTAGAAACATAATTAAGGTTAAGGTCCACCAATCTATCTATATATAAAACGAGAAGCTGACTGAAATTTTGCACAGGAGTTCCTTTTATAACGTAGGGGAGCACTAAGAAAGTATTTTTGAAAATTCACCCCCTAAGGGGGTAAAACGCGGGTGCAAAGTTAGTATGAAACTTTGCCGTTTTTGAAGTTAGTCAATGTCTAATTCCAAGCGAGCGAAGCTGCGGGCGTCCACTAGTGTTTCATAATCTTGCCTGAACTCAGGAAAAAATACAGTTTAGCTCCATTCATCCTAAAGGCTATCGAAGCCCACTGCTGGACATAGGCCTCTCCTAAATGACACCAGTACGACCCATCCTGTGCCTTCTAAATCTAACGGTTTCCCGTCATATTCTTCAGGTCGTCTGTCCACCTAGTCAAAGGACGACCTTAGACAGTTGCAATCGCTTTGTAGCGACACGATATCTAAATTCGTCATCGTCTCTGAGATAACGAACAATTTCCAGTGTAACAATAATGTAACGAATTGTTTGTTGAATGTAGTCGTTCAAAAAATTCGCTTCTTCATCGTTTCGTTGCGAAATAAAACTTGTCTATAGTCTTGCAAAACGATAACGATTTACCACGTGATCTAGCGACGGCATATGTCACTCCCTTACATTTTATTATTTTCTAACTTCGTTATTGAACTTTTACTTTGTCTGAGCCGTGCTCCGTTTTCCGAGCCATTTCCATTCGAAGACTTATTCCCCACGCAGTGGGCAACCACCCACCACCAGTGCTTTATGGACATGGCGTGGCAGTTTTATCGTTTAATAACTTATCTGATCTATTGATAGGAGTAATAACATCTTGCCCGACGGATTTACGTCTTTGACGTCTTTCCGTGCGTAGCTACGGAAACGCTCAACCGCTCAAGTAAATTATATACCTATCTGCCGCCGGCTGAGATCGCAGTATCAATCAGTAAACATTAACATCAACATCAACTATGTGCCCTTCAATTAGGCCTAGTATACGTATAGTATACTATAATCCCATGCAAATTTTCTTGTTTTCCTCCGGTCGCTGTATAAAGCATGGACACAGAGGCTTGGAATTAGCTAAACAAAATTTTCCAATAAGACTACCTACGTACCTGCCTATCTAGAAAATTTTATTGAGTTACTTATGTATTCTTTTCCAAATGCACAAGAAACCCCCTTCAAAGCTGAATTTAACTTTACCCTTTATGAATTCAATGCGGGAAGAAAATAATCCCTGAAAAGGACTGCTACAAGCAGTATCAGCATCTATCTGACATTTTATTAAAATGAATCTGCCTTCCTAGATCATCATATATTATGATACTTTTTTACAATAGATAGGAAAAAAATAGTGCTTAAATTAAATACCTAAGCTTTTGTTTAAAATACTAAAAATAAATACAATTAATTACTACAAATCATTCATTAATCATAAATTAAACATACATATTTTATTTATTTTACAATAAACCAGGCAATGCTTCCACCACCACGCCACCTTCTTCCTTTTCAATGTTCCACTGTTGGTCACGGATTTCTTCTCGTACTGGAAGGGGCTAGACCCACGCAGTTCAAATTTATGTTGCAACCTCAGCTCATATAAAATGTACCTACCATAATGGGCGTAATGCAGGTGCAAATTGCACTCGGGGAGAATCGACAGAATTATGGTTGCGTGTCCCTGCTCTAGTGAAGTAACTATTAGTTGAGGTACTTAGGTAGCCTAGGCGATAAGTAGGTAGGTAGGTAGGTACCTAGGTACCTAGTCCGCCTACCTACCTGGTCCGCCTACATATCATCTGCTTATATGTAGGCGGACTCATCTTGATAGGCATTTATTTCAATTGTCTTAAGCGCGTCTTACATCTGAACTCTGATCCTCACATATTGAATTAGAGGCACAAGCTCTGGGTAGAGTTCGGTAGGTATAGAGACCGGCATCAAAGTCTACCACCTCTGACCTTGGATGCGCAGAAATTGAAATTAAGGTCGAACAGAGTCGTGAGCGCTGATTGGTTCGCCAGCCGGATTATCCCGGAGGGGATACTAAACGAAATTCGGATCTTCGGATTCTATGTCACCCGCACTGATACCCCTTGCGCACCTAAGCGCTATCCCCTCTGAATTTCGTTCAGATCTAAATTGTCGTGCCGACAGCTGTACGCAATGCCTTGTTCACCAAAGATTGGTAAGAGGAGGCTGAATGGATATCGTTTCGTTACGAAGTAACTATTTAGTAATCAATGGTTTCGTTTTGACTTCCGTAAAAACGATAGACTACTTTCGTACTACCCAAATATTCGTAATTTAGTTTTCTTCCTTATCTTTACTTCTATACTAATATTATAAAGAGGAAAGATTTGTTTCTAAAATTTTTTCACACAAAAACTGCTGGACTGATTTCAAAAATTCTTTCACCATTAGAAAGCTGCATCTTCACTGAGTGACATAGGCTATATAATATTACTAGGCGTAAATGAAATTATTGTTAGTTATGTCTAATTCCACGCGAGCGAAGCTGCGGGCGTCCACTAGTGACAAATATAAGAAGAAGATAAATTATATCTTCCATGAAATAACTCGAGCCAATGGTATGTAACCCACAAAGAAAAGCTACCCCGGCAAGAGACGGCTTGGAAGACTAAAAGCTAGAGCCACCTAAAACGACAGCAACACTATTTCTGGTAGACTCGTTTCGCTTCTCTTCGGGAACTTGCCTGTTACGACTTACGACTGAATGCTGGGAGTATATTCGTTCGTCAGTTGTTCTACCAGGGATTCCAGTCTTCAACAAGCGTTAAGGAAAACCACTGAGAGGGTTTTAGTTGATAGAAAATCACTATAACTCGGTCCCACGTTTCAAGGTATTTTCCCGGCGAAAAGGGTACCTAGTAGTTGTACCACAGAATAATAGTACAAGGTTGTACTATTAAGTATTCTATGCTAGTAGGTACTTACTTACCGTCCCAGGTAAACTCTCTACCGCATATTCTCAAACAGTCGTATCGTGTATCCATCAGTAACTGTTATGAGGCTAGGCCATTGTCCACAACACCAGGCGCATTGGCAGATTTCACAGTCATGCTTTCTAAGTCTTTAAGACAAATATCAAGCATACAGGTTTCTTCAAGTTGTTTTCCTTCATCTTTACTGCTGGTGATGGCTAATATTTTAAAACGCAATCCTGCAATTTCAAAAGTAATTTTTTCATGCTAGAATTTGAACCCAGATCCCCTCGAGTGAGAGGCCGATAGTCACTGGGCCGTCACCGTGACATATTGCTGTCAGTCGTCATTCTATGTGCTCTGTGGTCTCGGCGTCGCTGCGTCAGCGGGAATGTCTGCCGCATGCCGCCGCCGTATACGGCCCTCGCTGCATAAACATGCGCTCGCATTCCCACATTATTATACTTTATATTATTACATTTATTATTTTATATTAATTAATACGAGGTAATTGAGACACGTCCGTTCTCATGGGCTTAAGGTCGCGCCAATAAAACATTCTTTGGAACAACGTCAAGTCCTTGACGCTGAGTCAGTTCTACTTTACAAATCTATCTGTAATTTACTTCCACCCAACCATCCGTCCATCCGAGCTTTTTGAGGTCCACTGCTGGACATAGGCCTCTCCTAAACGACACCACTCCGACCGGTCCTGTGTCTTCCGAATCCAACGGTTTCCCGCCGACTTCTTCAGTTTGTCAGTCCACCTTGTCGAAGGGCGACCTGTACTCCTTTTTCCGAGTCTTGGTCCATTCGAGGACTTTTTTTTCCCACTGGTTATCAGTCTTTAGAACGACGTGGCCTGCCCATTGCCACTTCAACATACTAACTCTACGAACTATGTCGGTGAGCTAACCATTGATACCATAGACACTTCTACCAGATAGAACCATAGATACGTCTAATTAAATAAGTGACAAAATGTACCTTGCTTGTCACACAATTGAGAATACGAGTAAGTTCATAGATCTCAATTCATTAATAACCCTCATTCCATCTACGTTATCTTACTTAATTGTTACAAGTAAGTTGAAGTAGGTACGTAACTAAACTTTACAGATGAGTAACTTAACAGAGTATACTCAACTTGGTAAATTATCTTCATCTCTTACTTTATTGTTTCCGTGCCGCAAGATATTATAACTCCAGATAATGTATTCCAAATTTACCTTAACATGAACATGACAGGCCTATCATAATCTTAACAGGTGGATAGTGTAGACTAGCTGTAGTAACCTACCTATAAGTGAGAAAGAAAGAAATGAAAGAAAATCTTTATTCTGTCTGAAATTGTACACAATAAATTATACAAAACAAAAATAACCCAAAAAAAAGGAGAGGTAAAATAGGACTACTCTCAGCCTGTGCCGTGGTACTGAGAGAACCGCGGCTGCTGGTTTTCAGCGTAGCCCTTTTTCTCTTAGTAAACTTAGAAAAGTCATTGGCGCGTGCCGCTTCGGTTTGAACCCGGACCACTCGAGTGAGAGATGACTTGCTTGTCGATGCTAAAGGGTCATTCAATGTTGCCTTCTTGGAAATAACCATTGAAGTACCTAATATTAAACAGAATTTCGAATCTATCGGTCCTGTGCAAAAAAAGAACCTATAGTCAAGTAGGAAATCTGACGATCTCGGGGCACCAAGATAGGTCTTCATAAATTAGTTACATTACTAAGAATCATATCGGTTTTCAAACAAAAATCGATCTAAAATAGATAAAATCGATCTAAAATAGAACATTGGTCTATTCGTTTGGGGGCTCCGATGCCACCTACCTATCCACAGATTAATATTAAAAACGAATAAAACAGACTAAGGTAATCTAAGTTAACGTAAAATCAGTTAGGTAGCTAGTATGTACTTTACCTACTCAGCTTACCTACAACGATAAAGGGCAAAAATGACTAGTAAATATAAATCGGACACGCGTGACAAGGGTTCCGTAACTAACTATAAGAATAATTTTTGAAGTATGTAAGTAGGTACTTGTCTTTTTTCTCTACTAAAATCTTAAACCTTACATAATGTAAGTAAAACTCTTCTTTATTTAACGTAGAGTTTAAAATTTAATTAAGTAATTAGGTACACTTTATACAATTTAAAATTTGGACGTCTCCAAACAAAATATGTACTTACATTGTGTACATTGACAGATACATTGTTTTTTTTTTTAATTTAATTTTTAAATCTTTATTTTGTAAATTTTTATTAAATTTTTATTCGGTTGTATCCTTGGTATAGGGCAGAGCGGGGTCTGTTGAGCCACAGGGTCTAGTGAGCCACCCATGGTATCACGGACACGCTGCGTAATATATACCAGCGGGATGCATTAGACGTAGCGTGGGGGTGAGGATAGAGAGCCACGGTTGCTTTAGTCTCCATCCAGAGTTCGTTCTAGGTGTGAGTGCGTAATGTTACAAATTTGGGGCTAAAAGTAAAAAACATCGCCTCACTGAAATTTGGCTTCAAAATTACGAATGTCATCATACAGCCATTAAGTAAGTGTATTTTGATTATAACATGATTACTGCTCATGGCATAAGTTTCAAAAATAAACTATTATCAATTGAATTTTAGTTATATAACATATTAACACTAATTCTGGGAAGGGGTCATTTGAGTCAAAATAATCGGGGTCGAGTGAGCCATGTTCAAGTGACCCCAAATTTCTATTTAATTAAGAAATCAATTTTTAAAATTTCTTCACCGCCTTATGAAGAGAATTACTCTGTTAAGAATAATATCAATCAGAAGAAAATTTTAAAGAAAACACAATTTCCGTCAAACACTGAATTATTTACACTGATTATTGTCGACTAGTTTTTTTTTGACCCGCAGCTTCGCTCATTCCACGCATAACAATAGTTTCGTTTACACCTCGTAATATTATATAGCCTATGTCACTCAGTGAAGATGCAGCTTTCTAATGGTGAAAGAATTTTTGAAATCGGTCCAGTAGTTTTTGGGTGAAAACATTACAAATAAATCTTTTTCTCTTTATAAAATTATTTCAGGCAGTCTCCCAGGAGAAGAGTGGGTACAGTGCTCTAGTTGCCGAGAATAGGCTCACATCAAATGCAATTCAGGTGTCAATGCAGTTTATTCAATTCAATTCAATTCAATTTATGTTTGCATGAACTGTGACAGTGACAAAATTTATTAAGTTACTTTTTATTAACATGAGTTAAATTGTATTTTTGGAAAAGTTTGGAGAAGTTTAGAAGTTTGTTTTTGTTTTTATGAGGAATCTCAGAAAGGTTGTTAAGGTTTTATTTCTATATTTCAAATGTTTAAATGTGCAAAGTTTTTTATAATGCATTGGCTTAAGTGACCCCTTTGGGTGGTTCAATAGACCCCGCCTATGGGGTCTAATGAGCCATTTGCCTTTTTTTATTAGAAAGTAATTTTAGTATAGTAAACAACGGATTCTGCAGCAGGAGATTTCCAACCGTCACGTTGTTGATCAGTTAGAAGATGGCAAGGGGCAGAGGCGAGTTAATGGCCTCCGCAAGGATCCCTTTGAGGTTCGTACTTCAGCGACTCGCGCGACACCATCAGGACCCAAGTACAGATTCAGTACTCGTCCGAGGCGCCAGCATAATGGAGGGGTGTTGTCCTCTTGCAATAGCACCATGTCTCCAATCTTTAGATTTGACCTTGCGTTGTGTGTTTTCCACTTGGTGCGTTGTTGCAACTCTGCTATATATTCTCGCTTCCAGCGTTGCCAGAAATGTTGGCGCATTTGTTCTAGTAATGCGTAGCGTTGTAGTTGATTTTGCTTGAAGTCTGTCAAAGGCGGTGACGGCAGCGCAGTCAACGACCTGCCAATGAGCATGTGCCCGGGAGTAAGGGCTGAGAAATCGTCAGGAGATGGAGACAAGGGACATATAGGACGGCTGTTAAGTATGGCTTCTACCTGAGCGAACAAAGTTGTAAGCTCTTCAAAGGTTAAATGGTTATTGCCTATTACGCGTTTAATGTGGTGTTTAGCAGACTTGACGCCAGCCTCCCAGATTCCGCCGAAGTTTGGAGCGTAAGAAGGAGAAAAGATGAATTTTACGCCTTTCTGACTTGCAAAGTCAGATAAGTGATGGAGGTTTGCCATTATTATGTCAGCAAATTCCTTGGATGCGGCAACGAAATTGCCTCCGTTGTCGCAAAATACCTCCGATGGCTTGCCCCGTCTTGCCACAAACCGTCGGAAAGTCATAATGAAAGCATCCTTTGTAAGATCGCTGGTAGCTTCTAGATGTATGCATTTGTATCGAAGACATACAAACAAACAAAGATAGCATTTGATTACCTTTGATCCACGCCCTTTTCGATTTATGATATAGAATGGTCCAGCGAAATCTATTCCCACTGAATTGAAAGGAAAGTCTACGGTGACTCTCTGCTTAGGTAGATTACCCATTATTGGATTTAAAGTCCTACCTTGATGACGACAGCAATCTACGCAATTGAAAACCGTACGGCGAGCAAGATGCCTACCATTTATAGGCCACACGATTTCGCGAATTAGTGATAGAAGTAGCTGTGGACCAGCATGTAGGTTTTCCATATGTTCATATTCAAAGAGAAGCTGTGTGAAACGATGCTTTGAATGTAATAGGATTGGATGTTTCTTGTCATAAGGGAAATTTGATGCATCGATCCTACCACCGACGCGAATTGTCCTTGATTCTGCCTCAAAAAATGGACTTAATGATAGAATATTTGACCTAGAGCTCAATGATTTACCACTCGACAGTAATTCATATTCAAGCGGAAACGATTCCCGTTGAGACAAGCAGCACAAATGTAAAAATGCAGTGTTTAATTCGTCGACAGAAAGAGTAGACAACATCCTTTTGTCAGGATTTTTTAGGTTATGGATGAATCTCAGAATATAGGCAAATGTTCTTTTTAATTTGTTAAAATTGGAATAATTGGAGAAGTTTACAAAAGATTCAGTTGTATTTGTTAAGTTCACAGAAGCATTGGATATAATTTCTGGTATTTGCTCATGCATATCTGAATCTAAAGTAGGCCACTCTGTAGGTGACAGCAAAAGAAAGTTAGGCCCGGACCACCATAACTCTGTATTTTGAATTTGATCTGGGAGTACACCTCTGGATATGAGATCTGCTGGATTCATAGATGTAGGTACATATCGCCATGACGCAGGATTAGTCAGATCACATATCTCAGCAACTCGATTGGCTACAAAGGTTTTTAGAGTTCGTGAGTTTGTCTTTAACCATCTTAACACAACACTTGAGTCACACCAATGATAAAAACAAATTGCCTGATTGTTGGTACGCAACGAATCCAAAACAGTTTTACAAAGTTTAGCTGCAAGCAGAGCAGCACAGAGTTCCAGCCTTGGAATGGTGGTAGGCTTTATAGGCGCTACCTTAGATTTAGCACAAAGTAGTTTGACGGTGACATTATTGTCTGCATCTATGCTTCTCGCATACACACAGGCACCATATGCCTTTTGTGAAGCATCGCTGAAAGAATGTAGTTCAATCACAACATAATTGTTACCCAAAACTAGTCGAGGTATATGTAAATTGTTAATAGATGGCAGCGATGACAGAAACTTATTCCATGTGATTGAGATGTTTTGAGGGACCGGGTCATCCCAATCCACCTTCTGAATCCATAGCTCTTGAATAAGCATCTTAGGTATGATTATACATGGACTCTGTAATCCCATTGGATCAAAAATAGTAAATGAAGAAGACAAAATGTATCTTTTAGTAATGATGTCAGTACTTGTAGGAATTTTAAATGAATAATGTATGGTATCTGAAGTAGGATCCCAGCCCATACCTAGGGTGCTGGAGGACTCACTAGTAATTAATTTTTCACAATTATTGTCATCTTGAAAATTAAATAAAGAAGGTATATTAGTTTTAAACTTTCGTAGGTTGAAACATCCCTTTTGTAGAGCTTCCTTTACTGACTTGTGTATATAAATTAGTTCTTGTTCGGAATCACACCCTGTATATAAGTCATCTACATAGAAGTCATGTTGTATGATAGTCTTGACCAGAGGATCTTCGCACTCCTCACCTAATTGCCACAAACACCTAGTACTTAAATAACTAGAACTGGCAAGACCATAGGTTACGGTAGCTAGGCACAGTGTATTGATAGGCATAGACTCATCCTCCCTCCACAAAATAAGTTGTAGGGTTTGGTCATCAGGGTGCACTTGCACTTGGCGATACATTTTTTCTATGTCGCCAGTGATGACATATTTGTATAGACGAGCCCTTATTAAAATGGAAAGAAGAGGATCTTGCATGTTTGGGCCTACCATGAGGATATCATTAATAGAGAAGCCAGATGTAGTAGGAGCAGACCCGTCAAAGACCACACGTGTCTTGGTTGACTCACTGTCTTTGAACACAGCATGATGACTTAAGAAATAAGATATTTCAGGTTTTGAAATAGGTGACTCCTATAGATGATTTAAATTTGCATATTCTTGAATGAACTCAACATATTGTGACTTAACATTGGGCTGCTTATGAAACCGCTTTTCTAAAGTAAGCAACCTTTTTTTAGCTAAGTGATAGGACTCACCTAAACAATTTGGTGAATCTTTCAGGGGTAGTCTGACACAAAACCTGCCTGAAGGTAACCGAGATGTGTGTTTTAAGAAATGTTCTTCGCATGCCCTTTCACTTTCATTGAAAGGATTTCTTTGAGGAACCTCTTCAAGTTCCCAAAACTTAGATATTTGTTTGCTTAGGTTCTCATAAAAATCAGAAGTTATTGCATGATTACAACTAATGCTTCTGGATTTCGGTGAGTACATTGGACCTGCCACTAACCAACCAAACTGAGAGCTTCTTAATTTAGGAAGCTTAGGGCCAAGAACATGTTGTTCACAGCCAAGAATCTCCCAGAATATATCTGCACCAAGTAAGATGTCTATGGGTGCTGGTTGATGAAACATAGGATCAGCTAGTGTAAACTCCTTTAATATTGATGTATATTGTGATAGATCTATTGAAGATTTGGGTAACTCCCCTGTCAGTTCATGAAGCACTAAACAGTTGGCTGTGATGCTGAAGGAATTATATAGTGAGCTTAGTTTGACTAAACAGGTTTCATTCACTTGATTCACCTTGGAGTTACCAATACCTATTATGTTTGTTTTGTTAATAATTGTTGTGTCTAAGGAAAGTCTCCTTTGAAGTGCACTTGAAATGAATGAGGACTGACTGCCACAGTCCAAAAGAGCCCTCACCTTTTCAGTTTTATTGCTAGATGGGTTGCAGACTTCAATGATAGCAGTTGATAATATGACTTCATTACATTGTTGTTGAGAAAAGTTAGATACAGATGCTTGTTGTTCCATGCCTTCATTGGTATTAATAGGTGTATGTAGTAAAGTATTGTGTCTTTGCTTACATTCACGACATGGCCCTAACCTGCAATCACGAATAGAGTGACCCTGTCGAAGGCAATTGGGGCAAAGGCGTAGTCTGCTTACCTCAGACCTTCTTTCTTCAACACTCTTTGCCTTGAAAGCAGGGCAGTCGTAGATCCTATGCCTTTCATTACAGATGATGCATGATATTGTATTTTGTATAGAGACTGCTTGTGAAGTGCATGCAATTGATTTGTTTTGGTTGAATGAACGATTTGGCTTTGCAATTACAGGCTTTGTATTGATGTTTTCTGTCTTATTCCTGTTTAGTGACTCTAATACATCAGCACGGTCAATTAGAAATTTATGAAACTGCTTCAAAGTTGGTATGTCCTCGAGAGTGTTCCTGTACTCCTCCCACTTACCTAGTGTACGACTGTCAAGCTTAGTGCACATGATGTGAACGATCAGAACGTCCCAGTGCTCAGTTGGCTGCTTCAATGTGGAAAGTGCACGGAGATTCTTAGTGACATGGTCAACTAAGAATCTAAGTGACCTCTCCGATTCACGACTGAATGTACTTACATTGAGTAAGGAATTGAGATGATGGTTAATCAATTGCCGTTTATTATCATAACGCTCACAAAGTAGTTTCCAAGCTGTTGCATAATTGTCACTTGAGACTTCCAAGTTGCATATAATTCTAGCCGCATCACCCTCTAGATAGCTTACCAGGTAATGAAATTTGTGAATGGGTTGGATGCGTTCATTATTGTGTATTAAAGATTTATAAGTATCTCGAAATTCAAGCCATCGAAAGTAGGATCCGTCGAATTTTGCTATTTGAATCTGGGGTAATTTGAAGTTCATTTCTTGTGTATGCATCGAAGAACATTGCAATGATAAATGAGAGGAATTAAGACTCTTATTTGCCTCCTCAGTCTTTAACAGTGCAGTGTTCCGTTGAACTAAACTTTGGGCAAATGCTATATTACCAATGAACAACTGTTCAATATCTTCCCTTTCGTCGATTTCTGTAGGCAAATTCTCACCGTTTAAAACCTCTATTTTACTCTGCAAGTCGTCAAATTTGTTTGATAGCTGTTCAAACCTATTCAGCCTTAAGTTTAGCTCTGCTAGTTCAATGGAAGACAATGAAGGCTTGGAGGAGAGACCCGACAGAAAGTTTTTAAATTTTGTTATTTGACCTTTGACTGAACTCCGTTTAATCAAAAGCCCTTGCAATGATTCTTCACTCTTGTTACTCATTTTGTAGTTATAACTTAAAATTGAATAGATTTATGCAATTGCAATTGAATAATATGCTTAACAATGATGACACACTATAAATAGGTTACGAACAAAATTCCGACGAAATCTGGTAGGTAATTGCAAATATTGTATATTTTTAATTGTAATTCGATAATAATCGTCCGTATTATGGTATGATCTAGGTAAAATACGAGTAAATTAAATTGAATTTGTCTAAAAATCAACGTGATTTCGCAGTTTTGGACAATGCGAAAAAATGAAAAAGTTAAGGGTAGATATGAGTACCGTTAACTGCGTAGTAATTTGATAGACTTTGATTCGCTCAGATAGATGGAATTTGGATTGGATGCAAGGAATTCGAAGGTCTTGTAGGATATGGGTATGAAGGAGGGCACTTAGCTGCACTGGCTGGGCTGCGGAGTGGATTTTCTTCGTCACTGTCCGGCCGTTGCTGCAGTGGCTTGCGCTGTATTTTTCCCGAAGACCCGTCCTGTTCACGGTCGCCAATGTTTGAGCTTGAGCCCAAATGCACGCTGATTTTTGTTCTTTAGTACCTCTTCGAGGTGGATGGAGCTGATAGAAGCTTCTTTCTTGATTTCACTTGTACTCGTATGTAACTTGACTCGTTGGAAGATTCGAATTTGAGATAATGAATAAGCAGTTTTACATGTCACTTGTCATTTAAGTTTTTGCACAGATAACATAGTCCGAATTAAGGTGCTGCCACACACTTTATAGACGCATTATATATAGTCCGAATGATGATGTTGACACACACTTTACAGGCGCAAACAGACCCTACACTGATTTGAACAAAAACCTTATCAAGTGACCCCGCTCTGCCCTACTTGTACCAAGTAAAATATAACATTTGACGTGTAAAACTTTTTTACGAATAAACTATGAACTAGTTATTTTACTTTTCGTTACATTAATGCGTCAAGTTTTATTTGAAGTAGGTACGTACCGCACCTATCAACGCTGCTTACACTACACGTTCATACAAATTTCAATATGTTTTTCAATTTGGAGAAAAAGGTACATAGTTGATAGGTATTATTTCAAGTTCCAATTTTACATTGGTTGTGCGGAACTCCAATGCAAGTAAATAATGCAGGAATGTGGTTGCTGGCAGGTCGCTGATTAAACATGGCGGACTGATTAAGGATGGCCTTGCACACGGGCTGCCCTGTGACTCGCATCACTCGTATCTCGTATAGTTAGCTCTTTTATTCAAAACCATTAATACATTATCCAGTCTTAGTGACGTTGTAAAGCACAAAATGGCCAGCATTATACCTACCTACAATTTTTTTTAAATTAACAGTCTCCGCTGAGCCGAGTCAGAAAAAGACTTATTGGACGTTATTTAGTGTGTCGTGTTCCTGGAAAAAACATTATTATTATAAGTAGGTTACACACCTAAGTAAGTAGGTATCTAAGTGTAGTAGATGTACATTCATTGTCATTTTTATTTATTTATTTATTATTTATGATAAAACATACATAATAATTTATTATTAATCAAAAGTCCTGCCAGGAGGGCCGGAAAGTCGGCAACCCTAGTTCGTTTCTCTATTAGTCATCATTAGTCAATAAATTGAAGCTAAAAAAATAAATTACTAAGAAACTGGATATTATTATGTGAAGGTCGATGTTAGGCGAGATCGAGTATCTGGGAAAAGTTAGCGACCGGCTAGCAAGGCCGCGCGCCGCAGTTGCATGCAGCAGCCGCAGCCGCATGACGCAGCCGCATGCCGCAGCCGCATGCCGCAGCCGCATGACGCAGCCGCATGCCGCATCGCTCGGAATTTTCCAACGTGTTTTCCACACTGCGCATGGCAATGAAAGCGCTATCACCAGTCACATTTAAAACGAGTGCAAACACCACTTGCAGGTGGCAAGGCACTACCTACTTGAGTATTAATTTCTGAACGCAAAATATTTAATGTAAATAGGATTGGTGTTCTAAGTTGCATCGTTACATTCGTAACGAAGTGAATTTTTGCATAGATGTAGCATACAGCTAAAAGAGTGACATAGAATACTCATTATCCCGGAAAATTGCACGGTTCCCGTGAAATGGACAAAACACTGTAATAATCGTTCAATTTCGATAAATAATCGATAATTTACTATTGATTGCTTTTTAATCGATTGATTGCTAGATTTTGATAACTGGTTATCACTGGTTGATAAGGCTAAGGCTATACTTGTTATAGTTTAAAAAATTCATTTTTGATT
Organism: Carterocephalus palaemon; assembly: GCA_944567765.1. Taxonomy (NCBI): domain Eukaryota; kingdom Metazoa; phylum Arthropoda; class Insecta; order Lepidoptera; family Hesperiidae; genus Carterocephalus; species Carterocephalus palaemon. Next base: position 692,643 of record OX155643.1, on the reverse strand, counting down.
GAGGTAATTCTGCATGTAAAAGGATATGACGCGGGCGGAACCGCGGGCAAATCTAGTAGTATGTATTTTCAAAATTGTTTCACACGGTACGTTTAGTTGATGATGCATGCCTGATTGAATTTGAATATCGTTGAAATAAAACTTTGGGCAAGTGTGTTACAAACAATGTGTTAGCTTAAAAAAACACTAAAATCTCAAATAATCAGACCATCGTTTTATTACGCAGGTTTAGTCGGGCGTGTCGCGGCGCGCGCGGGGCGTGAGCGCGTGCGGCGCGTGCGCGCGGCGATGGCGCGGCGGCGGCGCGCGGCATGGCGGTGAGCTGCCCCGAGGTGATGTACGGCGCGTACTACCCGTACCTGTACGGCCGCGGCGCCGCGCGCTCCTTCCACCACGCGCCGCACTTCCAATACGACCGGGTGAGTGACGGGGCGCGACGGGGCGGGAGCGGGGCGGGAGCGGAGCGGGCGCGCGGCGATGGCGTGCCGAACGCGCTTCTCCAATCCGAGATATGATGCTAATCGTGACGAGACTCGTCGTGGATCAGAGCTAAGTAAGTTCAGGCGATGACGACGGTAGTGTGTATCTGATAGTGGGTAGGTATCTATGCACGAATCTTTTTGTGCAAATTTTAAACCTCTCTCACATAAATAAGAAAGAATAAGATTTCTTATGAGATAAAAAAAAACTAAATCTGTGTAGATTATTAATCATTCACTGATAGTTTTTTTTTTTTTCAAAATTTATATCAGATTTATTCAATGTACAGACGCGGACTCGTTAAGATAAATGAAATACATATACACATTATTTTGAGGTTTAATCTTATTTTAAGTAGGTACAACACTGCTTCAGTCTTTCTATCACTGAGATATAGTACCTATACCTATTTGATGTCTTGGTACGACGGGTTTGTTGGCGCAAGAATCGCTAGTGACCCTGTCTGTTGCGCCAGGGGTCGTGGGTTCGAATCCCACTCAGGACAAATATTCGTGTGACGAACACTTGTATTTGTTCTGTGTCTGGATGTTAATATATTTAAAAAATATCTAAGTATGTATGTATATCAGTCTCTGACACCCATATTACAGGCGCGATTGGGATCAGATGGCCGTGTGTGAGAATGTCCAAGATATTTATTATTATTTATTTTGGTCATTATAAATAATTAATTACAACGCGCGTGCATCTTGTCTACATAACAGATGATATAAAAATTAACGATAACGTGTACCTACTGGCCTGTGTCCACTGTCCACGTTAACCCGATGTATTTGGAACGAACATATAAATGTCGTCTGTTATATATATTCAATTCAATCACGCATAATTAATTTGATACATTTGTGTCAACAGTTGTAAATGAGTCTCGCGGTCGTTCACACCTTACTCGTTATAGATTTTATTGATAAGTTATTTCGTATTCGTAAAACCAGGCTGGCAGAACAGTCGAGTAGAGTTTGTGATAAACACTCATATTATTGTAGAAAGTATTAGGTACTAGGGTGGCCAACATTCGACTAAATAAGTACAGTATTTTTCAAACTATTAAAATAACTGGGGACTTGTCTAACACTTGACACTTCTCACTGCACCAATCACCACTTCTTTATCACTTTACACTGTAAAGTTTACGTTCCCGCCGCGATTTGCTTATAAACTCCTTCTAAGAAGATTCTCGAGTATAATAGAACAATGTTGAAATTTCAAACGTTCTCGAGTTCATCTATCCAATTCACGAATTTACTGAGAGATGTTATTCGAGTTCGGAACATAGAGTAGTTTATGCACAGTGGTATTATGGTAATGAACACAGAGAGTTCCACTTTGTCGACATCGTAACAATATCTTATTATTAACTTTATTTTACATATTTAAAACTATGTACAAAACGTATAAAAGTGGACTATTAACTAATTATTTTAGTTAAATGTGAAGAACTGCAGAAGCACGTCTTCTTGCTGTTTCATGATGACCGAGCCTAGAACTTACTGCATAATCTTTCTAAATAATGTATGGTATAAGTACGGTAGCGGTGACAGCCCAGTGGCTATCGAACTCGCCTCTCACTCGAGCGGTCCGGGTTCAAACCCAAGCGCACCAATCACTCTTAATGTGCGATTTAAGAAATTAAATGTCATGTAATGTAATGTAATGTGAGGAAACCTACATGCCTGAGAGTTCATGATAATGTTCTCGAAGGCATGTGAAGTCCGCCAATCCGCACTTGGCCAGCGTGGTGGACTAAGGCCTAACCCCTCCCATTCTGAGAGGAGACCTGTGCCCAACAGTGGGACAAAGAAAGGGTTTAGATGATGATGATGATAAGCATTTTTATGGATGTTTTAATCTTAAATTTTCATTTCGTTTCAACTTCGCATTCTTATGATGTAACGTACCGCGCGTGACAAACAAATCACAAAAATTCTTTATATATCCATACCCGTTACTTTCTCTAGTTTCAACCGAACCGCGCGATGGTTGCCAAGAGAGCTCAGGCTAAGCCGCAGCTCTATGCTAATTAATTAGCTTTAATTATTCCAAGCATGATGTTATGATGGCAATAAACGGTCAGCTGCCGTATCGGCCGTATCGGGTGACCGCGGTCGCTACCGGCCCTGTTATCTGGAAATCTGTCTCCGTTAACATACAAGTAACTATTTGGTTCGACCTGCTTGTAAACTTTGTAGGTCGCAGCGCAAGGGTTTTTGGCTTTTGGTTGTTCTAACAACCTGTATAAATCGACCCGTAGATTCAAACGTGATTTCTTTTTTTTACTGGAGTTATAAATATGTGGCAATGATTATCAAAAATTCATTATTAATGTTATAAATAAAGATGAATGTTGGGTAAGCGCATAACTCAAGATTGGCTGGCCAATTCGGCTAATTTATTTTTTTGTATGTTTCATAAGGCCCACGGAAGGTTTTAATAGTAAAAAAAAATCATAAAAAATCTCACGCGTCTACTAGTTTTAAAATAGATTTAGAAGAGGTTACACCTTGCGGGTTAGGGGGTGAATGCTCCGTGCGAACTGTATACGGGTTCTTCCACGTGCATGTACATATTAGTGCGGGCACTAGTAGCCAGTGTCGCACGGTAGCGGCATGCCTCGCCGACACGGACACGGCCGGACAAAGCTCGCGGACATGGAAAAGCTTTTAAAAGCTCCGCTAAAGATCCCGCCGCCACGGAACAAAATGGCGGGCCCTTTGCGCGACTGCAACTTCTGTTTGAAAGCTCTGCTTGTTAAGCTTTTGATCAGATTTAAATGCGTGGTCTCGGTAGATATTTATTACTCTGCTCAAAGGAATCCTTGTTGATTGTCCGTCCGTACTAAACTTTTTAACAACAAATCAGTGACTTCAAATAAAAATATAACTAGCAATCTGTTATTGATGTCACTCAAGTCTTATCTATCTTTATTCATAGTTGAAGTTACCGGCTTACTCACGTGTGATTTAAGTCGGAAATAGGCCGACTAGTTTCGATCTATTACGATGATCATCTTCAGGAGTGTACGCGGTCGACACTCACGAATCGTTCAGTAATAAAATAATCTTTATTGAAATTGAAATTTCCATATCCCAATAGCTCGCGTCGATCGTATATGTTATCGACCTAGTTAAACAAGGAGCGGTCGATTTGTGGATGGAAGATCGCTGGTGGCAAACATATCATGGGCGCTTTTGTGCTTCGGAGGGCACGTAAAGCCGTCGGTCCTAGTTGTTGCAATTGTAAAATTGTGGCTTGAGAACATACGACACTGGGTAGACCCATAACCCCTCCACCAATCCACGTTGGAGCAGCTTGGTGTAGTATGTGTAGGCCTCTCGCTGCTGCTGTGGGGGAAACCCGTGCCCAACAGTGGGACGTCTATGGGTTTAAACTTACTTTTTTTTTGTTTAATCCTTTCTATCCTAACATTTTAATGTTTCTATACGGTTATTGTATTATTAGATAAAAATTGTCTACAGTGTTTATAAGTCACCCGACTTAATTGTGGCTACTACCTACCCTTGTCGATATTAGTGACTAAATCGAAGAGAAATGTTTAATGCAAAAAAATAAAAATATAAATTCAGCGATTATTCCTTTATCGATAACCTAAATATAATGCAAGGTCCACATAACTACCGACACATAAACTATCGATATTTGCAACACTACGTAGAGCGAGAACAATGAAGACCATTGCGGTATTGACTCGCAATGCGAAGGGTAATCGAGACCAAGTGATTAATTACTCCTTCCCCCTCCCCCTTTTCCCCCTCCAGTCCTTTACCCCTCCGGTCGTTCACTCGCATTGGTAGGTATTGTCGATAGTGAACATGACTTCGCAATTGCGCTGTCCGACTCGAGGTATTGTGTGTCACTGACTCGATATTCGTCGATGTGAATGACTTACTCAAGTTTACAGTAACAGCGGTGATAGCCTTGTGGTTATTGACCAAGAGGTGTGGGTTCAAATCTCTGGACAATTACATTTCTAAGTCGTATAGGTGAAGAAATAAACTTACATTCATGATAGACCTCCATATTGTTGTTGAAGGAGTTCGGAGTATGCCAATGTGAACTTGGCCAAAGAAAGAAGAAACCCAAATTACGTAAACAAACACTAATAATAGCTCGCAATGAGTTGGTGGCCATTGATGATTGAGTCGTTTGTGATGTGACAGCGAAGACTGTGGTGGGTTATAGCACTTATAGCTGTAAGTCATTTTTAAGCCGTGGGTCCCGCCAATCAGATGCTTATGTGGTAGATAAGTAAATATACGTTACAACTCGGTTCTTGTTCGATAGTTTTGATGAATAGATTTTTCACATTTTAACACGCTTTTATAAGTTATGTATGGTATGTAAAGGAATCTTTGTACGTGATTTTCGTGATTTGACATTAAACCGTCGGATTAATTTGAATTTAAATTAAGAATGTTAATATGTATCAAAAATATATCGTTTACACTCTTTATAGTGTTTTTTGTAGTGTAGGATGTGTAACCAGAACAAGAAACATTATCAATGAAAATAAAAATTCTGAGCCGTCACGGGACGCCTGGCAAATGTGAAACATCGAAATTATTTTGTACAAGTAATATGCACAAAAGTACAGATTATGACAGGAACTAAAACATACAAGAAAAAAAAAACAATAACAAAAAAATACAAAAAACAAAAATTTTATTATTATATTTTATTAATAAAATAATTTCGACCGTCATTTGTCGGAACTGTATAGTACGAGTATATTATATTCCATATTCGCCACACTCGCCACGCTCGCCATGCTCGCCACGCCAAAAATTTGGTTTGCCCTCCGCCTAAAGATGTTTCACATCAAAAAACTGTTTGAAGCTGGTGAAAGATTCATTTCCTCGCCCTTACAACGAGCACATCAATGGGTTAACCAACTCTTTAGGGATGTATGTATAGGTGAATGAATCGATCGTACGGAGCTCCATCGCGTAGGTACAGTCCCGTCAGCCCGTCACCGCTGCATTCGCCTGCACCGGCTCATAAAGACCGGCATTTCAGCAAAAACTGGTCACCGCTCGGAATGTGGCCGCGACACCTCCGCCCCGCTCCCCGCACCGCGCACCCCGCACCCCGCTAGCAAATAGCAGGCCTGCCCCGGAACATTTACATATTCACATAAATACACACCTAACGATCCTTGAAAAACGGCGGCGTCCCCCGTGGGAGCGGTGCCGCCATGTTGCACGAACGATGCCGAAACGAGCTATCGAGGCGACCTCTATACGTCAGCGCTATTAAGTTAACAATACGAGGGCCTCTTCACTGCCGAACTGCTCCAATTGCTCCATAGACGTCCCACTGCTGGACACGGGTCTCCCCCACAGACACTGCTGCGGGAGGTCTAGAGCATACTCCACCAAGCTGCTCTAATGTGGATTGGTGGAAAGGTTAGTGGCCAACCCAGTGTCGAATGTTCTCAAGCCATCCGAAGGTCTTCGACAAGGCTTACGTGCCCTCCTAAGCAGCTAGCTTCCATGAAATTTTGCCACTAGCGGTCACCCATCCACAAACCGACCGCGCCCGTCGTTGCTTAACTCTTTCGTTCACATTGAATCGACGCGGACGGCTCACGACCCGAGTATAAATATTAATTTGCGTAATAATTATCAGCGTAACTGGAATTCAAACCCGGGAGCCCTGGCGGTCAGGATCACTCACCATCACGCCACGGAGTCCTCAACGTGCATGTTAAAACCACAGTAGAGGCACATCAAAGCTGTTTCTCGAAAGAGCGGGCGGACGGTATGTCAGGTGGAAACACGTTTCCGCAAGGAATACAAAAACAAAAGCAGCTCTACCAGCTATAGCAGCTATAGCAGGTCGACAACAATGGGTGCTATATTTTTAACAGCTGTAATTTGGGATGGAAGGAATTTGGACGGTCTTATTGTAAGAATCGCTTCATTCGACGTAATTAACAGTGTCCTGGGCCTGGTGGATTTTTGTTTCAGTGCAGGCATTCATATTTGAGACTAGTGGACACCCGCAGCTTCGCTCGCGTGGAATTAGACATAATATTAGATTCTTCTTAACGCGTTAACTTTAATGAATCCGTTAATGTGTTATCCCCTAGGTTTATTTTACACCCTTAAGGGGAACATTTTTAAAAACTTTGAATGCCATATTTATTTATATCTAATCAACAGCCTAAAATATAAATTTGATGTTTCTACTTCTGAAAATGACAATTCTTTCATACAACCTTTCATCCCCCTTTTCAATCCTTTACAACACTTTTTTCCAATTAAAAAGTAGCCTATGTGATTTCTCAGACTATCTGTGTACAATACTTCATTTAAATCGGTTCAGTCGTTTTGGTGTGAAAGCGAGACAGACAGACAGACAGAGTTACTTTCGTTTATAATATTAGTATGGAAGTATGGATTAAATTAAACAAGAAATACTCAGATTAAAAAAAATGCACGGTAATCTACGGACTCAATCTATTTCTATAGCAACCAAAATGGTATGGTCAACTTACTCGTATCTACCGTAGTTATCAGGTAAACCGATCGTCTTATCCAGAGAGTTGTGATTGATTGATTACATCAAGTCATATCCTTAGTATTTCGAACCTTTCTTCTGTTTTTCTGCTTCAGTTAGCGACGCACCTATTGCAAAAATATCAACACCAACTTTGAACGAGACTGAAAAATTGTCTGTAAGACCGTGATAACTCGTAATGGGCGGCAAAGGATGGAGGGCACAAAAAAAAGCTTTACCCTAGTGTATTATCAGGTCAGGGTCAAAATCCTTAGAGCATTGTTAACACAAAATGATAACCGATAATCCTTGAGCATTGTTTACACTATCTATGGTGATATTTAGGTAACCGATAACCGATAACCGTCCGATCTGTTGGCCGTCTCGTCCCGTCGCGTCACACAATAAACATCATAACATACAACATGAAAACATTCGGCAAGGTGGGCAGAGGTCGTGTCGTCGGTTGTAAATGGCGACGACCAATCGCACGCGCGGCAGGTGCTGCGACGCGTGGCGACGACCAATTTGCAATTGAAATCTGACTCCGAATATCAAATTGTATATTTTGTGACACCTAAATAAAACGACCAAGTATTTTATAGCCGAACTTTTATTATTAAAATATTCTACAGCTGTTAAAAGCACATCGATAAATTTGCGGCGATGATAGAATGGAATGCTTGCCAAGGATAAATTAACGGCCGGACAATATGTTTATTGGAGGACATGATGGATTTATAAAAATATGTGCTGTTTTGTTTTGCTGTTCGTCGGTACTGCGTAGCGTAAATAAAGTAGGTACGCAATACGCAGTGTATCGATGCATAGGCCCCACTTCGGTGACGCAGGGGCCAATAGGGCCAACAGCTAGTTTTCATTAGAAAAAAAAGATGCATAGATTATTTTATTGAATCAAAAATATTCCCCAAAGTTTTAGAACATTCAAGGTTTTTCTTTTTCGTATAAGCGCGAGGCGCGGATGTCACTTGACCGCTAGCTTCCGTGATCTATCAGTTTCTAGCTAGGTGACAAACTTGATAAGTTTCTGGTGCGACAGCGGCCATGGTTTTTGCCGTCCACCATGAACTATTGCGGCAGCCGCGGGGAGTCGGCGAGTCTCGGGCGGCGGATGAATAGTCATAAGCTTCCCCGTATCGTTAGACCGTATCGATCGCTACGAGGAATCAGGCGCAATGAGGCGCAACAATTCCGTTTGTTGGCGGGAAGGCATCGAAGATTTCCATGGCTATTTCTCTTCAAAAATCTTCATTAGGTAGGTGTTTTTTTTCTGAAAGGTTTTTTTCTTTAAAGATCTCCAAATCAGGATTTTTCTTCAAGGTTCTTCTTCAGTCTTTTCTTCTGCCATGGATCGCCGTTAAGTGTTTTTTCGTCTTACTAATGAAGGCTTATCTCTCGTTTATTTTTAATTAATTTATTGGATTACTAATTGTACTGCCTGACACATTTTACCAAATTTACTGTGAGGCCTTGTTCTGTATTTATGTTTATTGCCATACTAGGTAGTTGGGTCCTTTTATATACTTTTTATATTTCTCATCAGTTTTATTAGTCTCCTGTGACTTTAATAAGGTTAGTAAAATAACGTGATGGGATAAGCTTGTAGAAAACTACTCTACAGGCCCTACAGTAGCTGAAGACTAATTCAAAAATTTGATTTGAATTCATGAATATGATTAATAAGAGAACGATTGAAACGTTTTTGATACTTATTCAAAGAATTTCAAACGACTTATTAGAGAATTATTAGTTTTTCTGTAGGTAGTTAGGCGATGTGGTTTATGTAACTACATCTGCAAGATAATTGCGGAGATAATAATTTTTCTTGTGGTTTACTTTCCTCTGGTTTTATTGGGTAAAGCTGAATTTTTCTGCCTCTATATGCACGCGTCTGCAAATATTCTATGGTATGGTATAGTGTTTACTATGTTTTGCTGTTGGTAGTCTATGCTAGGTACTCGTATAAAGCGCATATTAGAAGATATCTCGCGGCTGCAGTTGGCGATCAGATGTAAACGTATTCTATTAGGTAGGTACTCATTATCGCGTCGTGTTTTTATAGCCACTTACATTAAAGTATATGATGACTAACTGACAGAAGGACATGTTTGATTAAATATGTCTTCCATTTAGAAAGCTACAGGCCTACAACCCGCGTCCCATTATTGTGCGAGTATCTCCCACAGCCACAGCACACTCCACCACGCTGCTCCAATGCGAATTAGTGCAGGGGTTTGGGAACAACCCATTCGACAATGTTCTCAAACTCGACGACGATTCTTTTACAATTGAAAACAACTACCTATAGTTAGGCAATGAAGAATTGTAATATGTACCGCTATCGTTTAGGTCCAATTTAATAGCGGTGAGCCTAATGCCATATTCCAGGTATTTACTTACAATTCAAAAATAATTAATCACAAATATTTCCGTTGAGAAAAACTGCATCCTCTCATGCTTGCTAGTAAAACAGCAAGCATTTTTACTAGCAAGCATTGAGTTTGATTTTGAGTTGAGTGATGTTTATTTCAAGAAATTACAGGGTATCATATACACACATTTGTTAGTATTACATTCTGTGGTATTACTTAGCCTATGTTAGTAAACATACATCTGATGTCGCCTTTACATCGTCATGTATGAGTTTTAACAATGAAATGATTACTACGTTAAACAATTCTGAAAAATTCTGAAATACATTTAAGCGAGCGGTAATATTAACAAAAGCGAGTGATAGGTATTCATTCCCTTAATTACTCCAAGGTAAAATTAATTCACGCTGCCACGGGAGATGGTAGATCTCAAGATAAGCTGGTAAAGGACAAGCACAGACGACGAACATGGAAGCGTCGCGGTCGCAAGCAGCAGTCGTCTGTCCAAACGCAAGTCATTAGCGTCTCTCTATGGCTAATCTATAACTATATCTGAATGTAAATTAATGGTGCTCGCCATAACATGACTGCCCAGCCAGGCACCGCGCCAAAATCGAGTTGGCGGGAATGTAAATACTTAATTACTTTTTAATTTCGTATGAAGAACGTCTTGCTTGTATAAATCAATCATTGGTGATTCTTAATCTCAAGTTCTTATCTTATTGGCTGTCAGGACGTAGAAAGGAAGAGATAAACCTAATTCCGTTTATTCCAGGGATTTAACAACGTTGGTTGGTTCTAGTAGGTAGGTTTAATGGAAAGTAAGGGTGCAGTGTGTGTACTCCACCAATCCGCATTGGAGCAGCGCGGTGGAGTATGCTCTAGACATTTTGCAGCTGTATCCGTGGGGAAGACCCGTGCCCAGCCGTGGGACGTCTATGGGTTACAGCAAGCGAATTAGCTGTTAGTGGCCAACCCATTATCGAATGTTCTCAAGCCATCCGAAGGTCTTCGACAAGGCTTAACAACTATTTCCAGCATTGAAAACAACCGGGATCGACGGCTTTACGTGCCCTCCGAAGCACGGTAGCATCCATGAAATTTTGCCACTAGCGGTCATACCATCCACCCAACCGACCGCGCCTGTCGTTGCTTAACTCTTTCGATCACATTGAATGGTCTGAATTGATTGAATTAATTGTGCAGCATAAAATAGGTGTATAGCACCCTAGAATGCTTCTGCATCACATCTAATACCATAGCATCTGATACTTCAATAGCACAGTTGCTTCTTCTACAAACAGACTCTCATTCATAACGAGTACATGTATCGATACATCGATCGATATGCTATGTAGGCGCCGCCGAGCGATCGTCCCTCGGTATCCACTATCAGTTATCAGCGCCACATCCACACATCCAAACATCCATACATCCACTCAATAAACAACGAGTATGTTGGCTGCGGCGCGGCGCGGCGACGCGTGGAAATATGGAAATTAATGGAGTGAAGGGGCATCCATCTCGCGGCGCCCGCTGGCTTGGATAATCAAGAGCCGATACGCTGCGGCACCGTACTGCAGCATTGTTCTTTTGGAAACTCAACGGCATAATTATAATCTTGTAGTGCAGTTATGATTTCTATTTCTAACTTGAAATGCCCGGTAGCAGCTCAGCTCAAATTATTCTGCATTATGTGCAATATGTGCAAGAATTTATCGATGAACCAATTTTGGTCCCTTACGAATTTTTTTAACAAATGAAGTACTTGAAGACGTGCATAAGGCTATAAGGCAAAACATGATATACTAGCAAGACGGATGTCCTGCAAAATAAGGCAAAACATGATATACTAGCAAGACGGATGTCCTGCAAATGTGATTCGGAATAATTTGAACACTTCGGTAGTTAAGTTACACCTCAGAAAAAGAATGAGACTGCGTACGCAATAAGGGAAGTCCCTTCGAGCAAGACCTTTAATTAGGCTAAATTACAAAATGTCTTAATTGTTACTTATAATAAGTAATTGTTATTATTACTAAACTTTTACTGGTTCTAAATTTAATTTTAAATTTATATTTTTTGTTTTATTTACATTGGGCATTGTTTTTAATTAATTTTTTGAAAATTTTAAAGAACGACCTATGTTTAGTTCGAATACAAATTTCCGCCGGCTTCCTTTGTGATCGTTTTTTCTCAGTTTTTTTTAAAATAATCTGCAAGCCAAGTTTGATATAAGTTTTTTTTGTTTTTAAGGCATTTTAGTGGACAAAAATCTCAAAAAATATTGATGTAATATCGTTAATCGTCTCGCATTTTTAAAGTTGGACCGATAATTGTAGTTTTAATGTTGATAAATAACCATTGTTTAATCGTTTTTATAAATCAGAAGAAAAAAATGGATATTTATTAATACTTTTTTTTAAATAAATTTTTGATGTTGCATTTCTGACTTATTTTGAAAAAAGCTGAAAAGCTTGATAACTTGAAAATGGTTCACTTTTGCATAATGCATATGGGGTGTAAAATTATCACAAATAGCCACCCCTATCCCCTCCTAACGGGAATACGTCGAATTACCAATAACCCTGTATAATGTCCAACTTAATAATTACTCGCAAATTTTTATAGCTACGTATCATCATTTAATACATATAAATATTATAATACAGTTCCTCTGTACGCGATCAACTCATGAACTACTGAATGGATTTTCATGCGGTTTTCACCAATAGACAGGAGTTGGAAGGTTTTGGTGTAATAATATATGTAATTTATTAAGGTATCGCGGGAAAACTTTTTTTGAATGTGTTTTATTCATGAACATTAAATACAATAGAATTCTGAGAAAAATATATACAAATTATGCAATTATACAGTTCAGTAGTTTTGGCGTGAAAGCGAGACAGGCAGACAGACAGAGTTACTTTCGCATTTATAATATTGGTATAGAAGAACACTCTGTTTAGATACGGATGAGAGGCGGTTTAGTCTTACACGTGTCGTATTCCGGCAGCTCAACGTGCAGAATGCGGGCGGAGAGTACGCGGGCGGCGGCGCGGGCGTCAGCTCGGGCTCCGCGTCGTCGGGCGCGCAGTCGCCGGGCTCCCCGCCGCACGCGCACCTGCCCCTCGCGCACCACGCGCACGCGCACCTGCACCCGGCGCACGCGCACGCGCACCACGCGCACGCGCACCCCGCGCCCGCGCACCACTCGCCGCGCCTGCGCGCCAAGGAGGAGGACCTGTCCGCGCACGGCCGCACCAGCGCCGACGGTAACGTAAACATAACATCCCAGCATTCTATCCAGCTACAAGCAGCTTGTTTGACGCCTGTCATGAAGTCGAGGACCATATTCATTTTAAGACATACTTAACAACGTACTTAGGACTAGATGGAAATGTTTTTTTATATAGATTAGCCTAACAACTGAAGCAGTGACAGTCCAGTGGCTATCGAACTCGCCTCTCACTCGGGCGGTCCGGGTTCAAACCCCAGCGGCACGCACCAATGACTTTTCTGAGTTATGTGCGATTTAAGAAATTAAATTTCACTTGCCGTAACGGTGAAGGACACATCGTGAGGAAAGCTGCATGCCTGAGAGTTCATCATTATGTTTTCCAAGGCATGTGAATCCAATCCGCACTTGGCCAGCGTGGTGGACTAAGGCCTAATCCCTCCCGTTCTGAGAGGAGACCCGTGCCCAACAGTGGGACAAAAAAAGGGTTGTGATGGCTGACTGGCACTGGGCTGTCAATTGTGCGCAATTGTGAGCTGTTCTGAATTGTGCGCAGGCGGCGGTTCGTCGGAGTCGGAGGGCGAGTGCGGCGGCGGCGGCGCGGCGCGGCGCGCGCAGTACGTCAGCGCCAACTGCGTCGTGTTCACGCACTACTCGGGCGACGTCGCCGCCGTCGTCGACGAACACTTCGCGCGCGCCCTCGCCATCGACAAGCCCAAAGGTATGTTGCTGTGCCACGCCTGTACATGCTGTTTACGTCCTGGAACCTGGAGTACCAGCTCGATTTAAACGACCTAGACATGTGACTAGAAGACTACACATGTCTACTATTGCTAACAACCTACAGGAAAACTCCCTATGTCTGATACAAAACATACTACATGTACACTGCCCCCGCTAGCGGGGACGAAACCACAACTTACGAACTGTCAACACGAGGTATTCCCGCGTGATTGGTCGATCTCCTTCTATTGTTACAAACAGCGTTGACCTAAACCCCAGGGGTAGACCCTTAGATCAATCGCACCCACACTTGAAGTTAATCCGTAAAGGTCTGGATGACCATACAGCAAAAGACCATTTGAAAAAAAAGTACATACTGTACGAAAAGCCAACAAAACTAGGGCACAGGCTACGTCAGTGCTGTGGCGTAAAGCCGATAAGCCGAATAAGAATAGCCGAGCGTAAAACCGATTTAAATAAAATTTGGTACACAGATATTCCAGAGCCCGAGAAAGGACATAGGCTACTTTTTAATTGGAAAAAAATGTTGTAAAGTGTTGAAAAGGGGGATGAAAGGTTGTAAGATAGTATTGTCATTTTCAGAACTAAAATTTATATTTCAGGCTGTTGATTAGTTAGAAATTCAAAGTTTGTAAAAATGTAACCCAAGGAAGGGTGTAAAATAAACAAAGGAGATAACACATTTACGGATTCATTACAAATTTGTGGAGCTAAAGTAAACACGTTAAGAAGAATCTATTATTATGTCTAATTCCACGCGAGCGAAGCTGCGAGCGTCCACTAGTATACAATGATGCGAAGAGATTAGTTGATGGATTTTAAATATAATTATGTTGTGTTTAGTGTATGTTTTATTAAGTGATAAGTTCGGTAAGTAATATTTAAGAAAAAGTCGATAACAACAGTCAAAATCAAACATAGCTAGATTTGGCAGTCTTTCTTCTGCATCCGAGATCGTGTCAGTCATAGCAGGCGATCGCATCGCAATCGCCCCGCCCCAACTAACAAAAATTGCTCTTGTTGTGGCTTATATAGCCAAAAATAATATTCTTATAAGAGCCGCATTATCGCTAATAAGGGTGCGTTTGGGCACAATTTATAAAGACTAAAACCTTATACCCTCCTTATAGTTGCTTTATTATCCGCTTTTTTCCTTATACGTGTTATATTATGACAAGGAATAAGGAAGTTAAACTTATAATGGCAAGAAAAAAGCTCCTAAAAAGCCAATACACTTATACGAAACATATGGATAGCGTTAATACGGGCGATCACCCTTATACTTGTTTTATTATGGTCCGGTACAAGGGAGTTAAACTCATTGCGGCAAATCAAAGGCTCTTAAAAATTAGTTGGCCCTTATAGCCGTCTATTTATGATTCTACTATAAGTATTTTTGTTAGATTTACCTACATTTTCGCAACAGTTTGGCGAAGAAAGAGAAACGTCAACCATTTTACTGAAAAGTGAACGGTAAGCTATTTTTTATGTAGTTTATATACGTGATTTATGTGCTCGTTTATAGTGAAAAGTGTATGGGAATCCAAATGCATGGTAAAATGTGGTACGCTGTGTGTTGTAGGATCAACCCGCCCTCGAAATTAAGCTGTTTTTGTGCCTAAAACGTTATTAATTATTTAGTCATGTTATAAAAAGTGCTATTATAAGAGCAAAACGATACGCACATCTTCTACAAGGTGTCTATGAGAGTGGAGACTTATAATGGCAACGATTATTGCTTAAGCTATCGCCATTTTACATATCGTTAGGGTTCCTTGCACACGAACTAAATCGTACCTAGCTAGTCTTTTGCCATAATTTATAAAATTTATTTTTCACTATAGTTGGGTTGGCTGGGAGATATCTCTTTATAGGGATACTTTGTGCACTAATTTTAGATTGAAATATAATAGTACGTAATAGTAGTACACCATTAACAATATAATTCTATATATAATATGTTTGTCCGCAGATATTGTAATGGTAGTATACATATGGCAGATGTAGACACAAGGAAAATATCTTAATTTATATAATTTGCGATGCCCATGGAAGTCGACACATTTTATTCTAAGAAAGGAATATTTTAATCGTACTATATATATCCGAGCTTTACACTTCGTGAGAGATCGTGAAAACATAGGTTTTGCAACGATTCACTTTAATTTTTTGCCAAAATTGTATTGTAATTATTAAATAAATAAATATAAGTTTAAATCGGCAGGTTTTGATTTCCCTTACCTTTCCTATTCCCACCACGATAGGTGATATACTTTTAATTTCAGTAGTGTTGCAAAGTATTGGCCAGAGTTGATGATTCGAGCTTTAATGTATCTGTAAACCATCGATATTTAAATTCTAGGTAATTTTTTCGGCACTTCATAGTTTTGTAAGGTTTGTTTCGTTTCCCCTGTGAAAAATTTCAACTTTCTAACCCTTATAGTTTAGGCCCTGCGTTGATATGTCAGTCAGTCAGTCAGTCAGTCAGCTTCTCCTTTTATATATATAAATATTGAATTTCACTGATATGACCCATTCTATGATATCACTACGAATATCAATATTCTTCAACTCTTCATTTAACTATATGTCTATATCACTATCACTATCGCTACAATTATATTCATTCTCACTGCTTTCCTTTTCATTCTCATTTTCAATAAAATAATCCTCTACGGAACCACTAGCTGATTCGTTGGTATCGGCTTGGTAATTTTGTAGTCTTCCAGTGTTTTGAATCCATTTTTTAAATACAAATTCCGCTGCGGATCTACTTATGTAAAGCATTTTAATATAACCTTAAAGAGAATAATAGCTTTATTATCACTGTATAAGAGAATATGGATTGCTTTCATCCTTGTTAAGATCATATAAAATGTTAGAATTAGTTTGTTGGATAGACGTCTTATCAAATGCTCCTATAAGTTGAAAAGCATCATAGATACCTTGTGCATTACTTTTAAAAGAATAATTTACCATATTAAAAGCCTTTATATGACTTTGAATATTATACGGCTAAAAGGCAATGTAACTAGCCTCTATAAGAAGAACACATTTCGAACCCTTATTGTAGCCGTATTAATTGGATTTATTAACGTTTACCCAGCCAAATTATAAGAATAAAGGTAATATTAGCCAAATCTTCTAATAATGTGCCATTATAAGGAACATTGACATAATGAATGCTCTTTTATAACAAGTATAAGAGTTTAGACCTTATAGACTTAATTTTATAAGCCTAAATTGTTTGTTGGGGCGCCCGTGGGATGAGTCACAAGGCCTTCTTCGCTCCCGCCATAGTATAAAGAAGTCGCTCCGCTCTGTCCTCCCGGGCCCGGCAGGTGCCGCACTAAACGCGACAGCGGTCGATAAATCTTGTCGTTTCCTCACTGCGCTTTAATTGCATTGCCTTTGCCGCACCGAGCCGCTTTCAGTACCGCACGGATATCAGATAAATCTTGTGCTGTCTATTCCAGTAGCGATTACTTTCGCCGAGCGGCCATCGAACTGTCGTCGTGTTATGTCCATCACTGGCTGGTAGAAATTCGCGTCTATCTTGCTTGATGTGTTTGTAACGTAGACCTACGTAGGCTGTGACGTAGGTATGTGATTATGTCTAGCTTTGTTCTCCTTATGCATACAGGCGTTTCTTCTTTTGAAGTTCTAATATGGAACTAGATATTCCCTAAATAAGTTTCTATGTAAACTTACAGTATTAAGTACAAGAGCTGACCACTAGAGGTCGTGATTGCTGATGTTGGTATAATCATTGCTCGGTGATCGCAGTTAGTGTATAGTAGTAGGTATAAAGCTGCTACTTTTATACCATAACATTACGCCTATATTTCCCCGTAGGGATAGGCAGATATGTGTTGTACACGTACTTTTCACCAGATGTGCTTAGATCCCATGTAATAGATGGTGTGCCTATTGTCATATCGGGCACAAATAAAGACTCCGAGCTGCTACCGGGCATTTCAGGTTAATATAACCCTAATAGTTGTTGCCCGACAACCGAGATTGAACCCTTTACCTCTAGCTTAACAGTCGCTTTTGCCACCAACGAGGCAGCGATCCTAATTTATTTTTAAGCGTCGCTTCATGAACCCTCTAAAATATACCTATTCGAAGTTACTATGTATTTTACATATAAATTACTACAGTACAGACTAACGGAGACGAGACTAGTAAATTGAATTAGAAAAGTTAGCTAATATAGATGTTATATATTCAGTTAAATGGCTATTGTGACACCATCAAGTCTACATTTCAATACTTGCGGTCGATTTCCCGCGTCCTCACGTCATGCGTCAGTGACAGTCCGCCATGTTTATTGCATGGCGCCGTTTTTGCCGCGTCAGGAAGCGGCCGCGTCGGACACGACCAGAAAACGATGGAAGCTTATGAAATTCAATTGCTTTTGGCAGCACTCCATCCTTATCGGACAAATATTAAGTCTTCGTTTGTTGTAAAAAAATATAACCTCTTTCAGCGAAGCCGCGTAAAAACACCTGCACGGTTTTGTCGACTAAAAAGTAAGTAAACAACAGTGCATATCAAGTCAACCGACACTACATAACGATATAATCAATATCAAGCACGCCTATCAACGAATTTAAATTCAATCGTACCTCTTTTCAAATAGGTAGGTATGTAATTCGATATGATAAAATCAGGAGTAACAGATTCCTTTGAAAATGTCATTGGATTCCTCGTTTTTTTTTTTTCAAAAACGGCGCGAAAGAAAAATCTTGGTTGGTATTGATTAATCTAAAGCGACGATGAAACCCCTCGTATTACCTTTAAAATTGTTGTTGAGACCCAACGATGTATGTATATCTCGATGTTGAAACCACACCTTCTGTGGACGCGCCACTGCCAATTTATTTTACGGTTTAATTGAATTAATTACCTAATTGTTTTTGTCAAGTGCAATGTCAATTCTACGCCCGTACCGGTATTGTTGTTGGAAAAAGCACTACACTGGAATGTGTAGGTACGAGTACCTATAGGTATTTACCGTCGATCTCGTTTGATAGCTCAAGGTCGCCCGGCGAGCTGCAGAGAGCAATGCTCGGAATTTCTGAAGGCGCGCGAATCTTGGCTGACATTTATACTTGTGACGGAAGGATGAAAAGATTAAAGATAAAAATATCTTTGAATGTTTTTAGGGTTCCGTACCCAAAGGGTGAAAAACGGAACCCTATTACTCTGCCTCACGTGTCCGTCTGACTGTTTTAGAGCTCTATCTCTTGAACGGACGGCACAAACCTGACAGTTATATATATTTACGTAAGTATGGATACTTACGTAAATATACACTACGTGTTTTCTACAATCTACAACAAGATTTTAGAAATTCTCCTACATAGCACCATATAGAACACTATATGCTATGTTATTTAATAAAACTGTTCTAAAATGCTGTTGATCAATATTAAGGACTTCAATCACGAAGTGGAAGCGACTTCCGCGTAGAGCTCCCAGCGCCTCGCCCGCCACCAACCCGTTCCTTAACGAACCCCCGCCTTACCGCGAGCCGGGCAAAAAGCGCGGGCTTCGCGGAACCGCGCCCGAGTAGATAAATCAGCGAGGGACCGCCTTCATTAAACCCAGCGTTAATTGCGGACTAGCCGGCTCCTCCTTGCCTGTATTGTGCAGCAGTTGCCTGTATTGTGCAGCAGTTGCCTGTATTGTGTGGCTGTGTGCGAGTTTTTACCCGATTTCGGGTAGTATAAGTAGGTACGGGCGGGTGCATTTCAGTTTCCTTCAACGTTCATACATGTGAAATGTCAAATTTCTAAAACCATATAGATAGAATACATTTAAAAAAAATAACTTTAAAACCGAAATCTAAACACCGTTTGTTAGTTATTGGTTCGCGAATGCAACTTGAATTTGAACATCAAAACCTGTACAGTCAAATGTAGGTAACTGGCAGCAGTAGACCACAACAGCGGCTGCGCATTCAGACTCAGAGGCATACACTTACCTAATTCGAGCCGTAGCAAGCAGCAAAAACCCATAGCGTCCGCTCCGAGCGGCTTTGACCGGCCGCCGCAAAAAGCGCGCCAACGCTAATGCGGCCATTTTGCCGCAGCGCCGCTATGCCGAGGACATTCGAATCACTGTTTTTAACCTCGGCGGCTGCGGGGCGACCGCGACGGCTTGCGACGAGTTTTAAATGTTGTGGACATCATAGGCTATTAAACTTTGTGCATCCATGTGTTTTTTTTCTAATGGACTTTTGCTGTAGGTATGGTCATCATACAGACCTTTGCGGCGTCACCGAATAGGTTCTGAATCTGCCTGTGTGAGTTGCATAATAATATGTAGTTGAGTCGGGCTATATTTTGATTGACAGCTAGCATAGCATAGAGAGAGAGAGAGAGACAGTTGCTGCTAGTATGAGCATAAGGAATCTTCCCTTGTTTCTCTTCTTTACATCTCTGCTTGCGAGACTCCGGTTGCAAATGCCAGAGGCATGCGCACCAAGTTATACAAAAATATCCTCACGAGAAAAGAAGAAGAATGTGACATACAGCGAGTTTTCTTTCTTTTATTATAACCTCCACTTTTATTCTATTAAATTTTGATTTTCTTACTTGTTGTGTGGAAAAATAAATTAATTCTTATTCTTATTCTTAAATCTGCCAATCCGTCCATAGCCATCGAGCGAGATGGACTACAGCCTTGTCAACTACAACGGTGGGACAATGAAACTGAAATAAAAATTAAAGATTAACTAAATTATCTCTTCTTACCTTATTTTATCTTACACCACTAAAACAGGAGTGTTCAATCATTTTGCTAAATAATCTTTATTTTCGATCGCAATCAGTTGCAGCAAGCGACAATGGGACTGAGACGTCCCGGTCCCACGGGCCGCATTCCCGCCATTCCGGGCTCCTCTTATTGTGTCGATGGTTCCTCCTTTGATCCTATCTCTTTATGGTGTCAACTCGTTGTTCACCATGGCCGTTGCGATTTTATTTCGCCGCGCCGCTGCTCCTTTGTTCTTTCGCGGTTTTGTCGCTCGTGGCCTTGGCCGGATTGTTCTAGGAAAGGAATGCTCTGTTTCCTAATAGACATTTGGGTCTAAAGGCTAACATAGTCACTGATTTGCAAGCTAGTTTAAAGTGGTAGGTACATTTTTAAAAGGGTCATTGGATCGTTTTACGCTGCATTGTGGTTTCTTTATGTCGACAATTATAGAAGCGTCTAATAGAGGCTGAAAGCCAGGCTGTGTCCAATTTATTTGGGTATGCTCTTTTTAAATAGCGAGAGATGCTTGGTGAAGGTGTATGGCGTGTACTTATGGCATTTTTGGTCAACGTGAATTTAAGAAAGTTCCAACTTTGACTGCCACCCAGCCTTTGGCTAGAGGATAGCGAGAGGATAGTTTTCAATAGGCAGTTACTATTAGCCTCACGGAATTAGACACATTTTCGGTCGAAGGAATGAATCCTCAATACTTCAATTTCGTCTGGAATCGATATGCTATGTCAAGTTTGACGTTAAGTCGCTTCTAGGCTATGTTGGAGCGCGCTGCGAGTGGTCCGCTTACCGCATTACCATTGTGCGTAGCGAACATTATGCATGCGTGGCGAACGCATCCATATTCATTGCGAGAAATGTATTCTTCACGGAATTGCAGCTGCTGTTTATCACTACAATAGCCTATCGGAGACTCTCTAACCGAGCAAGGGCTTCAGAGCAAGGCTCGGTGCTTGAAATAAGCGGACGTTTTCCGTTTTTCCATCATTTAGTTTATGGACAATCATAATATAAAAAGGAAAGTTTTGTTTGTAATGTGTTCATACAAAAACTACTGGACCGATTTCAAAAATTCTTTCACCATTAGAAAGCTGCATCTTCACTGAGTGACATAAGCTATATAATATTACTAGGTGTAAACGAAACGAAACTTTGCAAATAATATTGATGAGTTAAGAATAAAAATATATTTCATTTCTTTATGTAGTTTGTTACCTAGACTTTTGTTAAGCGTGTCTAATCACCTCATAGCGAAAAAATTATTTGACTTTGGCATACATTTACTGTCATGCAATCGTGCAAAATAATTTTGCACGATTCCACGACTATTGGAATTGTCTTTTTGCGTTTTGTATCCCATTTTTCTCGGACATTTATTAGCGCGGACTCTACGTCCATAGTTATTATAAGTCAATGCTTCTTGTGTGAAACGTCTTCCAGTATACATCAGTTTTTTGTAGTTGATATGTTATAAAGTGTTACGTTGTGTGTTGTGTGTTGTGTGCGCAGAGGGCGTGCCGATGGCATCGCGGAACCTGCCCGCGTCGTTCTTCAACGCGCTGGCGACCAGCAGCGGCTGCCTGGAGCTGTACGAGTACGACCCCTGGCAGTACGCCGGCTACCCGCGCCACTCCGCCGACTACCAGCACATGGGCTACCCGCCGCTGCTGCTGCCGCGCTCCTCGCTGCACGCGCAGTACAAGCCCGTCGAGTGGCCGGCGCACGCGCACGCGCACGCGCACGCACACGCGCACGCGCACGCCCACCACGCGCAGCTGGACCCCGCCTGCGCGCCATACTCCTACCCCGCGCCGCCCGGTATGTAACCACACAACCACAACACATACACCCGCCTATTATCTTGTACTATTCATCTGTGCTATTATGCTGAAGCCACATTATCGCGCGAATTCTTGTCGCGTTGTCGCGATAATAACATCGTACAAGTGTAGCGACTAGCCCTTTGACGCGCAAAACATTCGTGTCCGCCCGAATACATCGCGATTCGACGAACAACAAGGCCACATTTAGGTATAGCTGTAATGCGAATATTCGCTGAATCCCGATAATCCCGGTATTATTACATTATGATGACACAAAAAAAAAACCACTAAATACACAAGTATATACCTACCATTGACTTATTATAATGTCTTTGGTATAAACGCTATATTCTGTGCTCGTAACCCCTAACCTGCGGTACCTAAGGCTGAAATTATGGGTATTACATAGTACATACTTATATATTTGACATATGTAATTAAATGTATACCTACTTATTAAAACAAAACAATTTGTAACATTGAACAAACTAAATAACTAAGTAACTAATTCGCTGGAAAAAAATCTGTCCAAGCCAGGATTCAATCCGATTAGATTCGATTACTCACATCACTGCTACGAAGTCGACATCCAGTAATAATTAGCCGTATCGTGTAAGCCGATAAAACAAAAGCAGAATTATCTTAGATCAGTTGCGTATTTTTCCCGTCACGATGTTTTGCCGTTTTCAAACGGTAAAAGAAAACAGCACTGTATACTTAGATACTGCTTAAGTTTTCGTAAAGTACCTGAGTTAGACGATAATGATATTATAGCGTCCATAGCCCAATGGCTCGCGTCGATTCAATGTCATCGAAAGAGCTAAGCAACGACGGGCGCGGTCGGATGTGTGGATTTGTGACCGCTTGTGGCAAAATTTCATGGTTGCTACCGTGCTTCGGAGGGCACGTTAAGCCGTCGGCCGTTGTTTTCAATGGTGGAAACAGTCGTTAAGCCTTCTTACCTTTTTCGGGTGGCTTGAGAACATTCGATAGTGGGTTGGCCACTAACCCCTCCACCAATCTGCATTGGAATAGCGTGGTGGAGTATGCTCTAGACCTCTCACAGCTGTCTGTGGGGGAGACCCGTGCTCAGCAGTAGGATGTCTATGGGTCGCAGCAGCAGCAGCAGACGATAACAATATTTGAGGGAATGATTCTGAGATTGCTCAATTAATTACAGGGGGTATTATGAAGGCCATAGCGCGAACAGAAGTCCATTCTAACAAAGGTACATTCAGCAGAACTATGCAGTCTGAATAACACACGTACCTATCTCTATCTCTACAGGGAGAAACACACGTATCTCTCTCTATCTCTACAGGGAGAAACACACGAATCCCTATCTCTACAGTGCGTTGAGTCGTCGTATATTTAAATGTCAAACACATTCCTCCCGTCGTAGATATTTTAATTGTGATGATTTAAACGCTTTATTCGGGTGACGACACAGGGAGATTGCTTTGAGACCGTTTTGTTTTGAGACCGCTTTTCTTTGAGACTGAGACCGCTTTGTGAGCCCCGCGCATACCACGCTATCAAACGTTGTCAATTCCGGCGTTGTCAAAACACATTTTTGTTTCCGTTGTGGTTGAAGTTCAACGATTTATGGTTCCACGTTACCTTGATGCTGCGATACTTAATTATAAGTTTTCTTTCTACGAGGGTAAATTATTATTCTTAATGGTATTTTCTACGTATAAATTTCGAATGGAAATGAAATTGAATGTCGCTATTAATGTGACACCTGAAATGAAAACTATTCAATAGAAATGTTGTTACCCAACGTTAATAAATCACATACCTACTAGGTATTACGGTCATTTATTGATGTATGAAGTGTTCAGTGTTCGATGCCTATGGCCTATATACCTACCTAAGGAAATCAGCTGGATGTAGGTAACAACGGATCAGCTTATCTTGATCATGGTCTAGTGACTGACCATCTACTGTGAATCTGATGTGAATATTTACATCACTGACTCGATTCATATTGGAACCGACAATCAATTACTTTTTCTATACCCACCTACATGTTTCTCTTACATGCGTTACATTTACTTATGATAATAGCGATATTAGATATTATCCTACAATTTTCTTTCCGCCTGATAGTTACGTTTACAACAACGCAACGATTACCTTAACCACAGATAAATTGTAGAAGCATCTTTCCCGCCGGTGTCAGTTCCCGCGGTATTTCCTTCGGCGAAGCGCGCCATTCGTGTAAGAATCCGCCTCCGATCTCGTTAGCGATGATATACAAATAAAATTCGGTCAATTATATCGGCGGTCGGCTTTGATGTCGGCAAAAAGATGGCGTGACGCGGCTAGAGCGGCAAAAACGGCGGGCTCTTGAAAGCGCAATGGCGGCTCCGTCTAATGACTCCGATTAAAATTAATTTGCGCGACGAGGGGCCCCGAATTATCCCCCCGCCCGGCCCCCCGCTCCCCTCGCCGGCTCCCCTCGGTTCCCCCGCGCGTTGATTGATAGCGCGATGGCCGCCGCGCGACCCTCGCAGAGGTCAGCGGGATCTTGCTGTGTACTGTAGGTAGATATGCATCTGTAGTCTGACCACACCCTTCGGACAGAAGAGTGGTCACAGATTTTACTTACAGCAGCGCATGAGCATTGAATTGGGTCACGGTTTACTTTTAAAAGTACGCCTCCGTGGCTTCACCGAGCGGGTCTTTGGACTCCAGCACAATGCTGAGCAAGGTCCGTTTCGTAATGTCACTTTTAAATATTTACTGTTAATGATTGTACCTTCCTTGTCTGTCGACATTACGAAATAAAGGTTTTCTTCTAAGGGTTTTCTTTCTTTCTTTTACTTATTTCTTTCTTTATTTCATTCTAAAAGAACCGCCGAAGCAAATCAATAAACGAATAACTACTTAACCTTAATGCTTCTGGGCCACGATGCGTCTGCGGGCGGCGTCCCTTGTGCGGCGGGTGCGGGACAGCCCCAACGGCATCCTGCGTATGATTGCAGGCAGACTGGACTGTCCATTTTTATCACATTGCTGTGGGCTACATGCCACCAGAAGACACTGATAGGGTCCAGTCTGCTAAAGTAACTATAGGGTACTAACGTAGGTTAAGCTGTAACTAACAAATTTTAATTCGTATTGTAATTTAATTTTGATTTAATGTAATTTAATTTTTAATTTATTTTATTTTCATGATTATTGTATGTATTAACTATAAATAACTGTAAATCTACTAACATAGGCTAAGTAATACTAACAAATGTATATGAGATTGTAAAAATCTTGAAATAAATGATTATTATTATTATATAATCAATTTTCCGGTAGGCAATTGCATAACTTGATTTTATCGTTTTATCGGATGCATTATATTTCAGACAGATATAGGAAGATGTCTGGGTTAGATAGGTAGGTATTAATAACTGCATTTCTTGATTGGTCACAATATGATATGTTTTTGTAGGAATTTGACACACTTGCCTACAGAAATAGTTAAATTACAGCTGTAAAACTATCCGATCAAGTTTCGCAATTGCCTCTTAGTTAAAAAAGAAATAATACAAAACATAACAATAGAAAATGCATATTGACATTGAAATGAGCTTGCAGCACCACCCATCTGCTGCCGCCCATGACAACTGTGACTGACTTTGAACAAGAAACAAATAAGGACTGGGATGAGTTTCAGTTAGCAGAGGGTGTTAGTAAGAACATTAGTTGGTCAGTTAGTAGGTATGAGGACTGGTGTAGACACCGGTATAACGTAGGACTTGCCCATCCACTATAGGTAGGTAGGGAAGGTAGGTACTCCTCTCTTTATATGTGTCTATATCTATACTAATCTATTCCACAGAATACATAATAGTACAAGTATCTATACTAATATTATGAAGAGGAAACATTTTGTTTGTAATGTTTTCACACAAAAACTACTGGACCGATTTCAAAAATTCTTTCACCATTAGAAAGCTGCATCTTCACTGAGTGACATATAATATTTATGAATGTAGCTCTTTATTACTATATGCACGTAGGTAATAAAAATATAAAAGAGCTACATTCATCAGTCGTATCGGACAGGCCAGGGGGACAGCCACAGGGGAACACGGGGGGAGGAATATCCTCGCGATACCCGATGTCACTCCGACCCCTTTCCCGCGTGGGGCTACATGTTAGCACGGCGGAGGGGGTGCGGGGGATGGAGCGGGGGGAGGGGTGTTGCGGCGTTATTGACAAATACCACGCGACATGCGACACATCGCGGCCCCAGCGGCACCCGGCGGCACCCCACCCGAGACTGGGGTGACCAAACATGCTTGTATTCCCGGGACAATTCCTGGGATTGTTAAGAATTTTAATGTCTTTTTCTTTAACGGTGAAGGAAAACATTGTTTCTAAACATGCATGCTTGAAAGTTCTCTGTATTTTTATGTATACACACATGTGTACTCTCACACAACCCACGCACGTGGGGTGCGTGTTGGCATAGAACAGATTTCATCACAATTTAACATCCATGACCCAATTACAAATATTTGGTCTTCTAAATAAATATCTGCCCCGGCCGGGACTCGAACCTGCGATCCGTGGCTCGGTACCCTGACTCACCCCCAGGCACCCTGACTCACCACCGCGTCACGTAGTCCTCAAATTAATCTTACGCTAACTTAAAAAGATCATTGCTGTGCTCGAGATAAGTAGAACCAAAAATTACCTACTAGGTAGGTACTACACTAGATAACTAAATAACTAATAGATATAGAATAACTGGCCTATTATAACTAGATTTCTAATAAAATAAAAATTTCTAGACAATGGTATTTCTTTATTTCGCTATATCTAAGGTCAACACGCTCAACTACCTAATATCAGAAAAAGATTTAAGTTTCTAATTAAGTAAGTAGCCTATTACTAGCTGAATTATTACATATTATATTGGGTACCTACATAACAATGAAGGCAATGTGCCTAATGTTACCTAGCTAAATTTAAATGCTCTGTAGCCTGTAGTTAATAATCCAATAATAATTCCAGTACTGTTCCGAATTCCCCTCGTCGACCTGGTCACTCTACTCACCATACGCAGTGTTGATACCTTTTTTCCACTTTGCCTATTTTAACACGCTTTTTACTTAGTTTGTTCAATAACTACAATGCGTCATTCAAATGGGACACTTGACTACTTACTACTACGACTTGCTAGGCTAGTAAAGGTCGATTCACACATATCAGTGAACCCACAGTTCCGGCACAGTACCGTATCAGTGATAATTAAGGTCGATTCACACATATCAGTGAACCCACAGTTCCGGCACAGTACCGCATCAGTGATAATTATTCTTTCAAACATTCTCTATGGATGTATTCACACTTGTCTGTGTCAGTGTCGTCTCAGTACCGTCAGTGTCAGTGCCGGCACCGGCTATCACGGACGTGATCGGCGACGACGATATTTTATCACGGATCACTGATGCTTCATGTACCCATTTTATTTTTTTTCCTCGATTCTCTTCTTTTTCTTCGTCTAAAGCAATGGCTATCAAAGCTAATTCTGTGTTATTTAAGAGTGCCATCAAAACAATCGACGTCAACGCTAGTCTGAAGGGAACGTCGTGCACGAAGACCCGCAGAGAACTGTACTGTGCCTGATATGTGTGAATTGAAGCACTGACGCACCACTGTAGCACGGATACGGAACTGTAACGGTACTGTGCCGGAACTGTGGGTTCACTGATATGTGTGAATCGACCATTATTCTTTCAAACATTCTCTATGGATGACACTGACGGTACTGAGACGACACTGAGACTGACAAGTGTGAATACATCCATAGAGAATGTTTGAAAGAATAATTATCACTGATACGGTACTGTGCCGGAACTGTGGGTTCACTGATATGTGTGAATCGAGCATAAGGATGAGGATTGTATATAGTTAATTGTGTATTTATTAAATTTATTTTACATTTTATACATACAAGGTGACAATCTGTCATCGTCGCTGTATGAATACCACTCACTAAAGGCACCACTGAAAATCAGTGACATATGAAGCTATGGGGATCATAGCTTATCCTTTCTTTTATTACAGCGCACTGTTCAAAATCTTTTCATTGTCAATGTTGATACCAGAACTAAAAAGTCTGTAAAACCATACCTACTGATTTTGTAGTTATAAAATAAATGTATCTATACCTAAGGTACCTATTTATTATCTTAAAGTGTGTACCAAATACATTTTCCCAATATACATGTTATTTATTTATTTTATTTATTTAACATTTTATGTACACATTTTTCAGCATGAAATACAAAAAATTGAGTAACCAAGGAAGTAAATGGTAGGTACCTACAAGGGTAGATAGGTACCTACTACGTACTTATTTAATAAAATACTACTTACTGTAATTTTTTCCCTCAATATTGTTACGAGCAACAGTATTATTTGTTTGTAATGTCAATTATTCAAATATTTGCACGTTGTTAGAAAGATTGGTCTCTGTTCCGTAGGTATACATTCGTGTATCGCTTTGCTATTACCTAAAGGCACTAAGGTCAGTAAGGTAGTTCTAAGTTTAAACGAGTGCGCTGGTTTCTGGTTTCTCGGAACTGGAGGTTCTAAGTAGCCTGGTCCGGCCGGTGGGCGTGTCTGGGCGGGGCCGGCCGGCCAACCAGGGCCGTCCGCCCCGCCCGCCGCCCCGCCGCCCCGCCCACCGGCCACAGGTACCTAGTTGGACTCTGGACACCGATCATTGGGTGTCCTAGTCAAATTCGGACTGCTGAGGTATGCAATATTTAGGTTGACGTCGATCCCTTGTTCATGTAGGTGTCATATAGAGTAGGTACCTACCTACTTACCTACCTACCTACCTACCTACCTACCTACCTACCTACCTACCTAGATACCAATAGTAATACCTACTTTAATTAATGCAATGAGAGTGACCTAAGGCTGTACTGGTAGGTACTGTGTCTGTTTCTGATTGGAAAATGGTGAAACTACTTAAACGTTATTTTGTTTTAAACACTGGCTGATTTGCTGCAAATTTCAATATTTTGTCAAATACCGAATGTTTGAGAAAAATTCCGTACGTACTTTATAACTTTATTTAATTTTTAAACTTATATCTTGTATTCCGGGAGAACCTCCTTACTTTTCGGGATGAATAGTACCTATTATACCTAGATCCGTTTAATTGATTCGGTGCATGTTTGCCTACCAAGTTTTATTAAAATCGGTTCGTCTTTCAAGTTTTATTCAATGTAGGTATAGACGCGGATGCGCTAGTTTAATTATTAGGGTTCCGTACCCAAAGGGTAAAACGAGACCCTATTACCTACTAAGTTCGCTGTCCGTCTGTACCTACGTCCGTAAGTCTGTCCGGCTGTCACCAGGCCGTATCTCATGAACCGTCATAGTTAGACAGTTGAAATTTTCACAGATTATGAGAGATCTTTGGCGCTATACGACAAATATCCAACTAAAAAACAGAAAAAAATAAAATTTAAGGGGGCCCCACATTTACATGATGTTTTTGCCGTTTTTATAGAAAATGGTACCTACGGAACCCTTCGTGCGCGAATCCAACTCGCACTTGGCCGGTAGTTTTATTAAATGTATAGATTGCAGAACTGCCATGAATGTGAGGGTTGATTCCTACGCATGCGTTTCTGTGACTGCAATGTGTATTGCAATTTGATATGTAGATTTGCGAAGGGAAGAACGAAGAGTTGTTTCCGCATACATTTTGACATGCCTCTTCCGCGGTTTACACTCTTTGGTACTTACCTTAAATGAAGCGCCCGATCCGAACGCTTTGTGGAAACGCACCTTAAACTTCTCTTGACTCTACGTACACTAGTGAGAGTGCAAGCAACTCTCTCTCTCTCTCATACGAGTAAAACCATTCCATTTACAAATCAATTAGCTTAGGAGGTTGTCTTGGTACTGATTGTCACTTCTTTCCAGGTCTGGAGGCGCAGGTGCAGGACACGTCGAAGGACCTTTACTGGTTCTGAACGGCGGCGGCCCGCTCGTAGCGCGGGCACGCTGCGGGACCGCTGCAGAGAAGCAACAGAACCGCTGCGGATACGCCGCGAGCACGCGACAGAGTCGCTGCGCGTAACCTGCGAGCAGATGGCGATACTCCGAGTGTGTTGCTGCTGGATCGTGGCGGTATCGCTGCGGGTACGCGCCGAGATCCTTGCGGTATTGCGGACTCACTGCACGGGTGCGCTGCGGGAACGCTGCGGGGAGTCGACGCGACGCGTGAACCACTAAGGCTGTAAAGAAAGACATTATTGTAGAGTTAGCGTTAGTGCGGCGAAGTGCGACCGGTGGCGAAACCCACCCCCCACACAACCCAGTGATTGATACCACTACCATTTACCTGCTCGGTAACTGATGACTGCGCTATATTCCTAAAAAATGCATCAGTCATAGACTGAAACGCTTAAAATCTAAGTAAACGGGAGTCAATGCGAAAAAACGTTTGTAACCTACATTTTTCAAAAAAAAAACAATAATTAGGTTTGTTTTAAAAATGTTGGTAATTAGGCAGCCACTGCAACGGTGAAGGAAAAGCATGTCTGAAAGTTGTCTACAACGTTTACGAAGGCGTTTGAATTGAATTCTGCCAATCTACTTGGCAGCGTGATTGGCGGACTTATTCTTAAGCAGAGACGTGAGATCAACGCTCAGTAGGTTGTGAATTCATGATGATTAGATTTATACACGCTGATATATAGATTGAGCGGAAGATGGGCAAAGACCAGACAGTGGATGCAATTTTTTAATATAGCGTTTATATCGCAGCGGCGGCGGCGGTCCCACGCTCGGCTTCGCAGAAGCGCGGCAATTACGCGCGGGAAAAACGTTAATGGCGGCCGCCGGCCCGCTCGCACAGACCGTTTTCACATTATATTAGACGGTTTGTTATCGGAAATGCCCGAAATTTAATTTTCATTTCACATCGAGCCCGTTTTTGCAATATATATCGTTATCATCGCAACAGTTCCTCTCAAAATGAGAGCGATTTTATAGTCCAGTAGGTACACTGAAAAAATGTAAGTGACCTCACGAGACATCGATAACATTGTGGAGAAGTTTTAGTAATGCAGTAAGGAGTCCTTAACCGTCGCAGCAGGTGGCATTTAATTGTTTAAAATTAACATAAGTTACCTACATTGTTTTGTTTCTGAAGAAATTCATCGATCTAAGCTAATTCTTAAGATCCTAAAACAAATCAGATCAAATATGTATGTAATAATATTTGCAAAGCATGGTTATATATACATCATAATATGATGTTATTAGGTACACTTATTTACCGCCATAGTCCTGGCATGTAAAAATTACAGAATTAAAAAATTATTTACATCAAATACTTACCTACAATAATTTATAGTACATAGCCCATATATTACAGCGTCCAGGCACATCTGGCCATCGAAAATGTAGATTTGACAATCGAAGAGCATTGTTCGCGTTCATTCATTTTTAAAATTAATTAATTGACAAATTATAAATCATAATCAAATATCAAACCGTTCTTCGGTCGGAAGAGCTATCCGGGTATCGATGTCGTATCGATCACAGCGTCGCGTCGTTCGCGATATACTCGTAATTAATTCATTAATAATTCATCGCTTCGCCATTGAGGCTGTGCCGGGTGCGTGCCTTGTACGGTACACGCACGACGCGGTGGTTTGTGGGAGATAGATATCGGAGTTCGAGCGCCATGATGACTGTCGAAAAAACAGTTGAATATTGGTAGTCAATTGATATCATACTCGGTATCGATCACTGCATCGTGATATACATAGTTAATCTGTACGGCGGCGCGCAGCACATGCGGGGGGTGTGTGGGAGGCTAGTGTCAAGCCGTCGGCCGCTGCGGCGCCGCTAGCCCGTAAGCTGATTGTGAATTCGCGCAGCAACACCGCCTCGTCTCTAAGTTTATTTGAAAGCTATATTCAAAGCTGAGTAAATAATACAACATCGTTTCGTGTAGATAACAGAACTAAAATGTAATTTTTTCTTTAATTATTTCATTGTCATTGGTCCTGGATAAGCAATGAACTGTCTGTATTCGCAGTTGCTGTATGTCTGTATATCACTATTTAGATGAGGCGGTGTTGCAGCCGGAATAGTTGGTGTATCGCATGTACATAGATAGTATATAGTAGCGGCGGGCGCATGTACACATGTACACATAGGTAAGGTTAGGTTAGTTAGTTAGTTAGTTGTATATAGTAGAAGACGCGGCTGGTGTTACGCCGCTTGTCTAGTACTGGGACTAACTGAGCATGCAAGCCGGTCCCTTGGTCTTCAAAGCGAAGTAATTCAACGTTCTCAATACCGTGATACAGTAAATCTATGTTCATAGTTTAATCGAGTATCGGTCGTTTGTCTATGATTCTTAAAGTCGTTATTTATTGGTATAATTAAGAAAGGATGTTTCCAAATATGAACAATGTATGCACGTAATGTTGAAACATATCATTTACCATTCACTTGTAAAATTGCTATTTAGCACAGCAAAGTTGTCCCTTGTTCATAGCACAATAATATATCTATTTTATATAAAGTGTTTTGTCAGGTTTCTTTTAAATACTTAATTGAGTTTGACACAGAAGACAAAACTACTGTAGTTAAAATAGGTTTATTATTTTAATAAGGGGAGGCGTACAGTTAATATCAGCCTGTCTGTGTTATTGGAAACAATTGAAACTAATATAACGCCAACAAACATACACGGCCTGTAGCTTTTGATATATGTACCACAGTCACAGTACATTACAGTAAAATGTGTTTGAAAATTGCTATAGTTCTCAAGTGAGACGTATCAGTGAACTATAAATCGTTACATACCACAGCATAAAATACGTGTACCTATATAGAAACTTGGTATTAATTTTATGTAGTCAAAATCGCTGTGTGAATACGTTCATTTCTTTTATACCTATCCATGTTTAAGAGCTGCAAGACCTTTATAGTGTCCTTCAACATAATATGTGGTTAAGGTAGGTCGCGAGTGCGTTGACACTTGACACCGGCGAATAATCATGTTCTTGTTTTATAAATAAACGCCATGAATGAGTTATAAATGATGCAATAATTTTAGAGTAGATAGTCGCTATCCAGAATTGTATGCGTTTGTAAACAGTGGCGGATCCAGGATTTGGGTTCAAGACCAAATTGAAAGAAGGTTCTTTTAGAAAATTTCTTTTAAATTGTACCTGCCAGAGCAGGCGTTGTTGTTGTGGTGTATTGTTGCGTCGACATCATCACGTCATTTCTGCAGTTCTCTATCCGATGTTGTGAGCCTGTTCTCGTATTATTCCACCATTCATTTAAACAAATATTAGATACTGTCATACATGTGTTATGTACCTAATTAAAGAACCAGATTTAGATATATACAGTGAGAAAAAACGATTATAAATCCTGCGGAACCGCTGCTGTGTATAAGAATGCACGATAAAGTGTATCGAGTGATCCCGAGCCCTCATTATGCCGGGCTATCGGCAACATAATTTTTTGCCGCGCCCGCATTATTCACTCTACATTCTCGGCGATATTCACGATCGCGCTGAATCGCTAACGATGCGATAGCGATCGCCCGTCATTAGCCGCCGCGATTGTTTCACACGTGGGTAGGCGGGAGGGGAGGGGGCAACAGTCGTAATTAGCGAGATTGTACCAACTCGGCTGTTCGTGAAATGAAACATGTAAGGGTTTACATTTCTATTCAAAAGCCGTGGGAGCCCAGTGCCTGGAATTTTGCTTCTCACTAGAGAGAGCCCGGGTTCAAATCAAATCTAAGAAAATAACTTTTCTAAGTGGTATATTTGTTTTGCGTTTAAGATATCATGTTACAAGCTGTTACAATGAAGAAAAACATTGTGAGGATACATTTTTGCTTGATTAGCTAATGATGTGCACGAAATGTAAAGTCTGCCAAACCGCGCTTGGTCAGCGTTGTTGACCCATTCCTAGAAACCCGTGCCCAACAGTGAGAGTTGTGGTACAATATTCCACGGTACAATCGCATCAGTCATTCGTCTCACGTCGCCGACGATACAAAACAAACGAAATATCCACCGCTTTAATTAATTAATTATGACTAATCAGATAAGACCGCGAGTCGTGATTAATGAATGCGAAATTTATATATAATTGGGCGCAATTTGTTCAAAATATCTCGCTGATTAAAATACTTGATGGCTCCTCTCGTTGCGCTGCATTCATGCTGCATTGGACGCAATTCCTGTCAACCTGTCACCTAGATCGCAACATAAGGCTGCGTCGACATCATACGGTTTGGATGTATTGGGCCGCGTTATAGCCGTGGAGAGCGTGACAGAATAGTTCATTGACCGGGGCTAATTCATGCTGTTTTATGACAGGTCAATTTAAGTTCATTCATGGGGTTTTCTTTTCGTTTATATTTTTATCCTTCAAATGTAGTAGGATTAACGAATCTTTGTTCATACAATATATTCAAATGCTATCGTTGTTTGACGAACTTTGTGAATAATAATAATAGATTTATTTCAGCCATGGAATCCATTTAAATTGCATTAATTTACAAGTCATAATACGTGTGTGTGACGTCAGATATCAATAGATTAGAATCAAATTGTCAGATTGAATTAAAATGGTCTTGCTGTGACTTCTGTGAACCTGCCAACTTTTGTTACGTGTACGACCCATACGCGTTACCATGCCAACCTTACCATCGCGTCATGAAATCACATGAATTTGTCCCGTTTTGTTAGCCCTTAATAACCGTCTATCACTGAATTATGTGACGTATTCACGGCAAAAGACACAGACCTAGAATGAATGTGTACATATAAGTTAATCATTTCAAATCCATTTGATACCTCTAAACGTATGACACTGTTTCCATTGAAAATTATAGCCGTTCTTTAGAGATGTCAAAAGCACAGGTTATACATAATAACTCTAATTTTCTATAACTAAGAAATAACGTGTTTAGTGACGTCGAGAGTATCTGGCGACCCTGCCAGTTCCGATGGGGCGGTATGTTATGCTCTGTAGGGACATTATGTGATGTTGTGAGGCGGCGCTCTGTACATAGTATGCAATATTGACCTGTATCACGCGACGCTTCAGGCAAGCTCAATAAATATTTCAAAATTCATTATGGCTTTTATTTTATCCTTTACCGCAATCTACTGTGTGATTTTTATGTAGCGTAGCAGTGTGGAAGAAGTCTTATCTACTAGTATTGATGGCTTCAGGATTTACACTAAAATGTTGTCCTAGATTTGCGAATTTACATTATTTTGAATTAAAAAAATGATCTAAATTTATAAAGCTACACCCCTTCGCGGCGCGCCGCTGCCATTACCAAACAATATTTGGGGAAAGCGGGAAGGAGACGTTGCGAGCGCCGCGCCGCGCCGACCAACAATAGACGCAAATGGCGCCATTAGCGTGTTGGTAAACAACCTCTCCATTCTACGGGAGCGTTAATGATCGTTATTTTTGTTGGGTAATGGGGTGGGGGGAAATACGGATAAGTAGGTAGGTACAGCTACAATAATACCGGGTACGGGCTACTTGATGGGCTAATTTTATTATACTTGACGACTCATTTGTCAGTGAATTTACATTAAGATTTTCATAGAGAACATACATACCTACTAAGTCACTTAAAAAATTAAATACCCAAGTATCAGGTGGTCAATTATGCTCTACCCGATTACATGAACAATGTACAATGATAATATTGAGAAGGTACTAGATAGGTATCTACTTATATCAAATCTTGAAAACCATCCCATTGACAAAACTAAATACTAAGTTTTCCAAATATCCTTTGGTGATTGCTTTGATTCCGCTGTGCAGGTTTTTCTAACAGTATTTATTTATCTGATCAACGAAGTATTATCAAGCTAAGCATTCTTAATTGAAACAGGTAAGCGACTGGGAGATTCAAGAATTAAGAATCTCTACAGTAGAACACTAAGTAGATTTTTATCAGCCACTACATTCTCTAAACGTTCTTGCCAGGTGTCAGCACATAAATTATCGTATCCTCCTCAGGATAGATGCCGTCTATTGTTAGAACAGAACAACTCCTGCGCACGGCTAGTTCGGCCGGCCGCCGCGGCGGCGCTAGCGGTCCAAGAATAAACCACTTACCGCTTTTTGGACACATTCCTCGGTTTCCAGCGATAAAGAAACGGGGAAGAGCGTCAATTTGTCGCGGCTTATTTATGCTAATGGACCGCTAACGTGGTATAACACGTAATTACCGCCGCTCTCAATTAGCCGCCGACAGATGGCTCGGATTAAATTAGACGAATATTGTCTCGCCGCGACCGACTACCCATTTGTAGATCCGCGGACGGCGCGGCGCCGGCTCGACACACTCGACACGACAGGTTTAACACTCAACGAAAGACTAAACGTCTTGACGACTTACGAAGATTTTATGATGACACAATTCAGGAAACCAATTAAATACAATACAAACATTGTAACAGCTAGTGGACGCGCGCAGCTTCGCTCGCGTGGAATTTGATATAACAATAGTTTCGTTTACACCTAGTAATATTATATAGCCTATGTTAGCCTCAGTGAAGATGCAGCTTTCTAATGGTGAAAGAATTTTTGAAATCGGTCCAGTAGTTTTTGTGTGAAAACATTACAAACACATCATTCCTCTTTATAGTATTAGTATAGAAGTGATTACAATTAGCTTAGCCGTGGTAAGTTTGATAAGCACAGAGGCACAATAGTTTTTTAATTGGCCTGACTTAGGAAGACATTTTGCTTTTGATAAGCGAAAAAATGTTGATATAGGTACTTTGTATAAATTCTTACCTATCAGACAGCAAAAACTAAGATTGGCGCGTTGCAAACGTCAACAAAACAGAAACTCCCACGCAAAGTAAGGAACGAACGGTAGGAAGTCGTCACGGAAGCGATCGGCCGAGTGGCCCCCAGGGGCGCGAACTGCGAGTGCCCCCGGGGACCCTTGGGAGAGTATTCCTGTAAGTATCTGATTCTAAATTCATATGTCGTGTAACAAATACATCTTCCAATATTAAGCAGGTAACATTTTGCAAATATGTAAGCTTTGTGTGAATGTTATAATATAGGTATTAGGTAATCGGTTAGTGGCAACTTTGTAGTAGTGTAGTGGCTTTTTTAGTTGGATTTTTTATAAAAGCGTGTTTTTTTAGTTTTTTTAAACTATTAAGTAATTTATTTTAAATAAGAAAGTATTCAAAACGCAATCCGTTTACACCCTGGCCTGTATTATATAAATAATTAAATATACAAAGAATTGAGTTCAGCGTACTCTTTCCCCGCAACATACGTAAGATTCACTAAGTCACACTATGAAACGATGAGAAGGCATTCTTTCCGTGCACCTGCACCTATACCCACTGTGGGTGGAGCTTCCTCTTGAGGTTCTTAGGGTTCCGTACCCAAATATGAGTTCGCTGTCCCTCTGTGTGTCACACGATGCTATCTGTGCTATCTATGAAACGGGAGTAGTTGGGCACCTGGAATATTCGCAGAATGCGTGTAACAGGCCGGTATCACAGCAAATAATTAAACAAGTAAAATGTTATCAATACCTACACGTAGCTGTGGAATCTGTTATTCGAGTTGGCACTCGTTAATAAGATTAATTTAATTAACTACATTAGAATAAAGATAGAAATTTAACACATAAAGCTGTATTGTCCAACAAGTTTATATTAAAATCTCCACACACTATTATGTCCTTGTCTTTTTTCTCTGATACTTTAATAATAGGTAAATTGTTCCAAAACTAATTCAAATTATATAAAGTAGTGTGCTAGTGTTAAATATAAGATATGAAGTGGCCCGTCTGCTTGTTCGTTGATCGAAAATCAGTAAAGTTCTCTCAATTGTCTATGTCATTATCGCTATGACTGCGCTTCCGTCCTCCGCGCTCCTTCCCACGTCGTAAATCATTCGTTTTTCACCTAACCACATGGTTAAGTGATCTAAATATCAGTTCGGGACAAAAACACCGTGTAGGTACACCGGTACCGACAGCAGCGGTCGGCGGCGGCGCGAGTGAAACCCGACCGCGTTTTTGTGGACGGTACAACAAACCGTTTGGGCGGCAG
Source organism: Carterocephalus palaemon (assembly GCA_944567765.1). Classification (NCBI taxonomy): domain Eukaryota; kingdom Metazoa; phylum Arthropoda; class Insecta; order Lepidoptera; family Hesperiidae; genus Carterocephalus; species Carterocephalus palaemon. The sequence continues at coordinate 654,512 of OX155643.1, read as the reverse complement.
AGCGTGACGCAGCCGACAACTCATTAAGAATGTCGAAATTACCGCTGAAAGCGTTCCAGGTTCGACTGCCGCGAGAGGTAGGTAAGCGTCTGTGTGAAATATTCCTATTAAGGCCTAACACCTCAATTACGATAGTAGGAGAAAGAAAGGGTTGTGGTGTATGAAATAAAAAGATCCACAGTAGAACTGATGGTGATAAAAGCAAGGGTCACATGAGGTTTTTTCTAATTCTTCTCTGTACCTACTGTGCAATGCAACGTCGATGGTCTGTCAACAGACATAAAAGTTGTTCCACCAGCCGTAAGATCACTTAATTATAACCCTAGCAATTAAAACTAGCAAAATCTGCTAGCGATTCTCCTGCCAGATCCACCCCTGCTGGCCACCATAGCCTCCATAGGTAGTACGGTAATCAATTCTCCTAGGCGGGCACGAAACTGTAGGTCTGACGAACGCTGGAACGAAATTAGAAGGGGATAGCAAGGCATCAATGCTTAGGACAATATACGGCTAATGAACCTATCAGCTTATATTTCTACTTCTGCGCATTCAAGTCAGAGTGCATCCGTGCCGCTAGCAGTACCTATTATTACCTATGCAACACGTGGGCCCGTAGACCCGTCGGTTCCGGGTCCACGGGGCCAGGCGTCCCCACGTGCGCTGTCCCAGCTCATTATGGGCTGTCTAATGACGAGCACTAATTGCGAGGCTAATAAATAACCAGAACTGTCGCGTTGTTTGCGCCGGCACAGATATATGATTGTTTTTGTGTAGAGCTGACGCGGCGGGCTTTGAACTCGGGACCGCTAGAGGTCTGGAGGTAGCCGCTTCGGGAGTCAATAAAAAGTTTTCTGTGATAACTATGCGGTTTTAGTGGGTGTAATTTTATTTCACTCGAGAGGTTCCGGGTTCAAATTTCAGCGGCACGCACGAAGACTTTTCTAGGTTACTTTTTTTATGTGCGTTTTGTGAAATTGTTGATAGTTCATGTTAAAATGGATGTGGAAATCTGCATTTTTGTTATCGTAAACCAGTGGCTGGGTGGTAGACAAGCAACGACATTGTCGGACCCAAGTGATCGACAGTGAGGAATTAAAAGGGCTGATGTGATGGTGGTGATAGAATAAGACCTTTATATAATAACATAATAACATCGCATCTATGACTGACTTAGAACGAGACTCTTACTAACAATTACTAACTGGACTTACTAACACCAGCTAACAGGACTAACACTATCACTACCAGTCCATGCCCCAGTCCTCGTACCCGCTAACGAACTGACCGACTAATGTTCTTATTAGCTGTCTCTTATAACTGGACTGGGTATATCCCTCGAGTCTTGTTCAAAGTCAGTCATATTGTCATTCGTTTTGAAATGATTCTTGTGAGTGCATAAATTAATGTAACATTGATATCTTATATTTGAGTTAGGTAGGTAGGGGAGCGGGGGGCAGGTTGTTACAATTTTTAGATAATTGTCAATATGACAAAAACTATCAAATAATTTATAAATTTGATTGCTTTTATCGTTAGTATGTCTATTCAGCTATTAAAATATGATTGATAAGTTATTAAAATGTATGTATTTTTTTCACAATGGACAATTTAACCAACCAAGTCGATTGTAACAACTTACCCCCGACTTGGGGCTAGTTGTTACATCTTCGGGGCACGATGTTACGGTAGATAAATAAACAAAATTATCAATGATAAATGATTTTTATTATTATTTCATAACGTTATAAAACAAGAGATCACTTTGGACAGTCTTCTAACATTTATGAATAATTATTATATCTATAACAGTAATATTTTTAGTAGTGTTAGGTATTGGATTTGTTGCTGTTTCGATTCCCTGTATACTGTAGTTAAACATTCTATATCTTGCGATGTAACGGGATTTGGAGAAGGTAAACAGTAATATTTTTAGTAGTGTCAGGTATTGGATTTGTTGCTGTTTGGATTCCCTGTATGATTTCAGTGGAGCTTATGTTCAGTTGAGGTGCCGAATCTAACAACGTTAGTTTAACGTTGGTTCTGTTGAACGACGTTGCTCTAGTACTCAAAGGTGTAGCTTCTGGTGTTCGTAGAGATAAGTAGTTGAGGATTTCTATCCATAAAACTTTTAAACCAGTCCGGCCCAGCCATATTACTTTTAAGCCAGCTGGGGGAAATATTTTTAAAAACGAGTTTTACAGCACATTGGTAAGCTAGTTTCCGGACCTCTGTTGGTAGTAAATAAAAATATATTTGGGAACTTTTGAGTATATAAGAAGCTAGTAGTTTAAGTAGTTTTTAGTTAGGTACCTAGACTTTCGTTAAGCGTGTCTAATCACCTCATAGCGAAATAAATTATTTGACTTTGACTTGACTTTGACTAACAATGTTCTGTTTCTTGTGAGAATACCAATCTACGTGCAATACAAGGTACCTATGGTATTTTTTTGGGGTAGGTTGTTAAATGTAACAACTTACCCCAAAAAATTGTAACTACCTGCCCCATGGCACGTTTTTTAATATAAATTGATGTCACCATTAATGGATATCGATAGTAGAAAAAAGCAATATTGCAAATTAAAGGTAGATATATTATGAACGTTCAAGGCTAAAAATTTTGAGAAAATAAACAATATAGACATCAGGAATCAAAAATTTCGTAAAGGATTTTTTTACTTTCTTGGTTGAAATCGAGACACATGCTCACAACCTAGCAGCTTGGCGCTTGAGCGGTCGCTGATCATTTTTATGTAATGCACGATGTTATAAGAAAACAAATGAGTCCAATTATGTCCACCAAAGAGTTTAACATCCCGGTTAAAAAGGCGTGTAACTTCTTACCTCTGTAACAAAGTGCCCCCCGCTCCCCTACAATACAAAGTTATCCGTGTTGGCAACACTCAAAGAATGTTTTTGAATTTTGTTTATGTTCCTTCCGAAGAATATTTTGCTGTATAAATGTTAAACCTAAACAAAACTATACATCTAATGATAATAAGCCGACAAACTGTTGTGCAGTTTGGCAGGAATGAATATTGTGCCAATTTTGATTTACCTTACGAATAAATAAATTAAAAAAAAAAGTTATTTAAGTCACATAGACAGTTCTTAAGAAAGACTTGGTAAACAGGCAAAATCCTATCCAGGGTTACCACCGGGCACCGGCCTCACCTCGCATAGATCAAGCGGGTCCGACGCCTCAGCAGAATGTTAATATTGTTAATGGCTCCTACGTCGCACTGTCGCCCAATTCCTGGAACCGAGGCGCAGACCACGTTGTTTATAGCCATTTGATATTGTAAAGTCAAGGATAATCGGGCTTTCCCGTTATCCGACTGGCTAGCTAGACGCTTCTAGAAACTCTGTTTTAAAATTTAATGTTGTCGCACTGTCGTGTAAGTCTGTATTTATTGAAATCCAATGTATTTAAATTTAGTATTTCTGGGAAAGCGTCGAGCGGTGCCGCGATCGAGCGATAACGAACGTTCCACTTTGACGGCGGATTTTACTGTTGCGAGGCTGTAAGGAACTCTCCATCCATCAGACTCCAGAGCTGTCGACAGAGCCAGAGTTTACTGAACGATAGAACCTACCTACCCTTAATCACTAGGTAGGTAGACGTACTAGATATTATAGATATTCACCGCAACTTTGTCAATGCAAGTTGATCATGATTATCCTACCTGATTGAATGTTTAATATTTACATTAAATTGATTCATCGCTTTATACTTACGACATGTACCAGGCAATCTGTCAAATTTCTAACAAATCAAGTTGTGAGTGAATCCAGGCAATTGAACCTTGCTTTGTGACATTGTAACGATAGGTTCCTGTCTACTCTCGAGAAAAATCAAAGGAAAAACCGAAAACTCAGCGACAACTTTCGGTCATCGAATTTCGCAACACCAATCTGTATCTCGCGTTAATCGGTTCGTCGACAGCAGACGGCCGTGTTGCAGCCCGCGGGCGTCTAGCCGCAATTAAACCGCGCGACTGACGCGCCCGAATAATTGTCAACGCGATACGCATCGCGGCGCGGCGATCCTATCGCGACGGGATTAACACGTCGCGTCGCGGCCGCGGCGGACCAGCCGTATCGTCCCATCTCGCTTTTGTTACCAATATTTATGTGCCGCTAATGTCGCCCTCCCCTCTCGCGGGATATCATAATTCAAGCGAGATCGCGGAATCGCCGCTCGACCGAGCGATCTAGATAGCGGCCGATCGCTATACGAGTTTCAGCTATTAATGCCGCTTAGAAATCGCCTGACGTCGCGTTATCGATCCGCTTGCGAATTTATGGTCGGAAAAAGTGTACGGCACGGAATCGAGGTCGTAAATCTCTTACAATAGGACGTGCCGCGGTTTTCTGTAATGAGAGTTGCCGCGGGAGCTGCGCTGGGCCGTATGTTGCTGTATCGTGCGAAGATCGCACGCTATTGAGTAATCCTTGGCGGGGCGGGGCGGGGCTGTATTGCATCGTTCTGCGGACCGGCCGCCCTACTGGGTAATGTAGTTTACTCTTTACATTGCACGTTAAGGGCCTGTGCAGACGGCGTCTGGTCGCGCAGGGCAAAAGTTGACGAAGCGTCAAAAAAAACGTCTCAAAACCATGGAATAATCAAAACCTATCACGTGCATTATGCGATGAGGTTTTGGTATTTTTCGAACCGTCCCAATCTAGGTATTGGTAACCTAAATATAGTTACTTGGGAATTTATGATAACAAGACGAATTATGTTTTGAACTATGTTAATGGGATGATTAATACTATGCTATGGAATATGTCGTTACTTTATCATAAGAGGCTGAACTAACAAGCTCACTGTGATAAGTAGTTACAATCAGTAGGTAATGAACAGAGCGAATGGGAAGTCCAATACGCAAAATATAAAAAAAGTTAAATAAAATCTCTTCTCCTATTCTTACCCGCAACACAGGGAATCCTGGCATATCTATTATGACCGCTTATTGCATGCGGGACCTAACCTAAGAGCCTATGCACACGGCGTATCTTAAACGACGCGCGTTAACTCGCTTCTAATGAAATTCAAGCGCGGACAGTTCGTCATCTACAGCGCCGTGAACGCGCTCTGTGAATCGCGCGCACGCCGCGTTTGAAATACGCCGTGTGAATAGGCCCTAAAGGCTTGATTCACCGCAATCGGCGACCAGCGGCGACCAGTGGGCGAGGCTTGTTGCACATAGACTCGCGCTACATAACCTATCCCGCCTCTTACTGATACCTTTTTCGTCTTATACTCGCAGCCACTTAGCTAGTGGAAGATATCACGTTTTACCTAGATGGGTACAATATAAGTGCTTCTTGCTACCCTAGATTGGTAAGACAGATTTCTTGGGTTTGGTTCCAATAACTCGTTTCCTAATAAACTTTGTGGGGTTGGATTTTTCAACCAAGTGTCATTTCTACAAAATGTGCCTACGAGCTAAGCGTCTTCTTAAGACCTTCTGTCCAATATTCAATCCGTAGAACAAGTAAAGAAAGAAAGAAAGCTTTTATTTTGATGTTCTCTGACACAGGTAGCAGATATGTATAATCTATAGTATGTAACTCTAAATAGATCAAGGTTTTTATATTTTAAACATTAAGATAGCCTTATCGTTAATGGTACCCAGGCCCATAACTGCTCGCATACTGCTACGAGTAAGTGCAAATATTTATTTGTTTAAATACCGAGCTAGATATAGTTTCGTTATCAGCGCAAAAAGGCTATTAAATACAAAGTAGCCGTGCAACGGCCTGTTGTTGCGGCAAGCGCTGCTATCTGCGGCATTCCACTCGGTCGTTTTAACCCCCTTGACTACACCTTCACGGTGTACCTAGCTAGTGTTCGCGACATGCTTGAATATTTTGCAGTTAAACACGGCATAAACGGCGCTTGAAATTGCAAATGCGCATAACTATATTATTATCCTGAGACGCTATTTTTTATTTTATAATATAGACGGACAAACAGACATACGGGCCACCTGATGACACTTCAGACCTCGGCGTGTGGCGCAATAGTTGGATGAGGTTGGTGGAATCAAGTTATGAAGTTCTGATTTGAATATATAACTAGTTTGCTTAATTTAATATTTGGTTGATTGTTAGTTAATTGAAACATTATTATAAATAATTTATTTATTTATAGATTTATATTCATGATTTTAATTGTAAAATATACATTTTCTCTATACAGACTCAGATTTTCCAAATATAAGCGCATGTTTCGAGAAGACGCCATTGTGAAACCTAGACGAGTAGGTAAGGAGTTACTCTGCCCAAGTACATACAATTTTACCAGCGTTGAACAGTTATTTTATTTCACCCATCCGACCTACCTTTTATCGTACTAATACCAATTTTTAAATATATGAAAAGCGTTGTTCTTGCGCTGCGACAGCTAGATACAACGATAGAGGAAGGAGAAGTAGGAAGTTCGTGATACAAGTACGCTGACCTTGTCTCGGACTGTAAACGTCTTTGCGATCAGCTTACGAATGTCAGAGGCAATCAAAACTCACATTCTTGAGAGTTATACAAGATAAATTCCAGGAAATAGGCAGCAGCCTCTCTTTGCAAACACTCAAAGTAATAATGGTGACATTGACAACGTCTCCCTCTCTATACCCTGATTTAAGTTATATATACCAACTTGAGTTGATAATAACAACAGATCGCATTACAGTAACTTGTGCCTTAAACTCTAAGTTAAAATCAATGTCATGAGTAGATATACCTTCATGCCTAGGTAACAAAGCTAAATATAACCTGGCAGATAATGTACCTAAGTATGCGCAAACCATAAACTAATAATGTACGCCGTCCTGACCACAGACTCCCCCTACCCCCCTGCCCAGTTCCACCCCTCCACAGTTCATCAGCCAGACAGATGTATCCATCAGCCCACACAAGCCGCAGGGCTCGCTAGCGTTTAATATTCAGCGTGCGCCCAACATACTAATTCACTACTTCATATTTCAGAGTAATTGGGTAATAGTGTTCATTTTAACACGCTTTTATTAGCTTGGTATAAAGGCATATATGTATGTAGGGAACAGCGATGACAGGCCAGTGGCTATCAAACTCGCCTCTCACTCGAGCGGTCCGGGTTCAAACCCCAGCGGCACGAGTGACGTTAGTTATGTGCGATTTAAGAAATTATATGTCACTTCTGTAACGGACACATTAATTGTAATCTACTGTCCAACTACCCGCGAGCAGTGCGTATGCTGGTGTCGAACCCAGGATCTCTGGCTTAACAGTCACTTTTGCGCCCACTACACTAACGAGGATAAGTTGAAAGCAATAAATGTTACTTTCTGTAAATGTGACTTCGAATTATTCCGGCTTTAACCAGCGTGGACTAACGCTCCCAGTACTAGAGTAGGTCCCAGTAGGTAGAGCCTTGAGTCTTGTCTCACATGCCATGACGGGCATGTTCGTTCGCCACCTCACATAAAACTCGCGCCTGTCCCGGTAATCCCGGCGCGCGCGGCGACAGCTGAACCGCTAGCTTTGTTTACACAACGTAGATGTTCCAAAATAACCGGGTTCCGCCGTAATCCCACGCTATTGATTTTATGTGCCTCCCGAGGGCCTATATTTTATGAGGCTGGAATTTCTGTCAACAGCCCCGTAGTGAATTAGTGATGGAACTGTTAGTAACGGTCGATAGATTGAATGCCGAAGGGCATTAACCACACAGTAAAAGCGTCGTGTTTAAGGTGCTTTTCTCGGGATCTGAGTTTGATCCTCAGACTTATAAAAAGATGGGTCACATCCAGTACCTACGAAATTAGTTTACTTTATTGTCTCTGCTGTAACTTTGCCTGCAATCCGTTGGTACTTAACTAATAGTTTTCTCGTTTTGCTAGGAGATATGAGGGGAATGAGTCAGTGGGTAATGGGGGCACTTTAAAATAAGTAAAATATAAGACCGATTAAGCTGCTGCAACCCACGGCACGGGTCTCCCCGACAGACAATTCTGCGGGAGGTCTAGAGTAAACTTCACCACGCTGCTCCAATGCGGATTGGTGGAGGGGTTAGTGGCCAATCCAGTGTCGAATGTTCTCAAGCCAACCGTAGATCTTCGACAAGGCTTAACGACTGTTTCCAACATTAAAAAAACAACCGGGATCGACGGTAACGTCCATGAAATTTTGCCACTAGCGGTCGCCCATGTAGGTACAAATCGACCGCGCCCGGTCGTGCTTAACTTTTTCGACCACATTGAATCAACGCGACCACTAGTTGCAACAATCCATTTAATACACACGTATTCGTAGCGTAGCACCCCCCATCCCTCCCTCGCTGGTTGATCTGCAGTTTACTAAGAAATTCTTACGCTTAACGTATTCTTGTGATGTCATTCATCACACCGTGTTTTATCTTCCCGTAGCAAAAGCTGGGGCGAGCCCAGCCCAGGACATCTCTACTCTCAGTTCCGACTGTTGCTGCTCTCTAAGAAGCCCATACAGCTTCTTTAACTCCTCAGCTTCTTACTAAATGCAAGACAGCACTACTCAAGTCCAGATAAACTCAGTTTAAAATTGCATGTCTTGTCATACAATTTTTTCAGTCGTCCGAGGTGTAATCCAAAAACAACTTTACCCCCTCAAACCCGACACTGCTTAGCAAACAGTCCCGACACGGCTAATCCCGGGGCCAGGGCGCAGGGCACGCGGGTCGATCCCGGGATAAGCCGTGTCGTCGCCGCGCAGATGTCGCCGGGATCGACCCGGCTTAACTGATTGGATGCCATCCATTAGCGGGTTAACTGCACTCTGTATGTTGATGACTGTCTACACCGACATTAATTTTAGTGTTGTTTGTCTGCGAGAATGTGCGGTGTAGGTATTATGAAATGTTGTCTCGTATACACACTGTCGGTCAACCCTATCAATTAATTCAAGCACAAGATTCAAATTCAGATTCATTTTTCTTTATGGTATTTGTATACGCTCAATGATTCATTACATTTTTTATCTGCCGCCGGTTTACAAAGTTGATTCTACCGAGAAGAACATGGCAAGAAATTCGGTAGTTACTCTTTAAAATTTTACAACTTACTAAATTTGACTTTTTTTTGCTCTTTCCTTAAAACACTAAGACTTAATTTTTTTATAGTTTACAAATTTTTTGTAGTTTATTTTATGTTGTCAGCCTAACCATAGCCAACTATTGAACACGCATCTCAGAATAGGAGGAGCTGAATCGCTGACCAAGTGCGCGGTGGCAGATTTTACACATCTGCTAGAACTTTACGGAGAAATTTCATGCATTCTCTCTAATTTCATTCAGGTCTTCTCACATAACCTCAAAAAGTTACTGATGCATTTCGACCTCGCATTTCTCGAGAAACCTGCTATAATATTAGTTAGGCACAACAGTATAAGCATGGCTCATATTTGTGTCTGGGCTGTATCGTAATCTAGAAGAATTCGTGGCCATACGCAAAACCATCGCTAATCACCGGCGGGCTTATTCCGGACACGTCCGAACACGGCGCGGGGACAAAAAGCGATCTTCATTTGGCCGGAATATGGGGCTAGTGATGCGCTGCTCGAGTCCTTAGGTTGACTTGGAAAGTCCTTTGTAATAACCCTTCTTGCATTTCTTTTTTCTTTGCTATTCTTTAATTTAATTAAATCCAATATCCTTTCATAGCCCAATGATTCGCGTCGATTCAAAGTGATCGAGTGTTAAGCAACGACGGGCGCGGGCGGTTTGTGGATGGGTGACCGCTTGTAGCAAATTTAATTTAATTTAAGTATTATTTTTTACGTGATGCCATGATGAGATGGAGTGGACAATCATGCAGAAGCCATGGTTACATTACCATGTCATTACATGTCACAGTTTGGCTAATAGGAATACAATTAGTTTTAACCGTTAGTATCATAGGAGTTGTAATTTTATTGTAACTGTAATGAGGTCAACAAGATACCTATTCGTGCGACCCTGCTTGACCACTTGACCCTGCGCACGAAACTTGGCCCAGCAACCTTGGTCAGCATTTATTTCAACCAGAGTTACTCTAGTATATCAAATGGGCCCATCCCTAGCGCGGGCAGCTCAAAGCCGATTCCGCTGAAAGCGGTCGATTTGCGCTCGCGGCCGGAATGCGTCGCCGAAATAAAGAGGATGCCGAACAAAAATAAAGCATGGCGGAGCTCGCGAATAAATGCGGGGAGGGGGAGAGGGAGGGGGGTACGGCGCGGCGGCAGACGGGCCGGCGCGCGCGCAGCCTGGCCACAACACGTCGCATGACTCGTAGCCTTCCTTCTGTCCGAAACAGAAGGTAACTAAAGGTTCTCAAGGGCACGTGAGGTCTACCAATGCGCATTTGAGAGGAGACCCGTGAGCAACAGTAGGTTAATGAAAGGTTTGTGGTTTTGCTATTGTCACGATCAGAATCTAAGATATGATATGGCTACCAGGTAGAGCTCGCCGTAGGTACATTTTTACCTCGGTAGATTTACTTCTGCTTCATCTAAATCGTCTGAATCTAAATCAACTGTAATTTGCTTACATTTTAACCAGAAAAATTGTATCATTAGGTCTTTACTGTCCAATTTTACACATGGGGTGATGCTGACCTAACAACTATTGCAATGTGGTATAGAAACGTAAGCACTCGTATTTTATTTAGCTATAGCTCAAGCTGAACTTCTCAATAGCCCCAAATTCCACAATAAAAACTAATTTGCACCTCTGTCCGCGAAGTCCGTCGCTACTCTGTGCCGCATTAACATTAATTAATGGCCGCTAAGTGGCCGAGCATCAACGACTTCAGAGCACTTCCACGGATAATATTTCATTTGAATTTCAGTCAAAGACGAGCGTTAGTAAGTGCGGCCGCTGCTCTGGCGCAAGGCGACATTCCCCGCGCGGCGACGTCGGCCGCGCATACTGAAGTCAATTTATACTCGCGGCCAATTCACGCACTTATAACATTCGTTTGTCTGCGGACTGCCAACGAGACATCATTTTGCAATTTGCATACTTAGGATTTGTGCAGAGCAGCGGCGTCTTGTAATGTAAGCCTTGCCATTCATCAGCTTTAGCTAGGAATTACATCGCACATATCTGAATCTGTTTCAGATGACGAAAATGTTCAGTAGTTTCAAAGTAGAGTAGGTATGAGATGAGTTACGGATTCGAGAAGAGACCTGAAGAATGAGCCCAACAGGTTTTCTCATTCGCAAACTCAAAGTTGCTCATTGCGCTATTTCACTACGCGAAAGGATTAGTAACGATAAAACGATAAAGTTAGAAACCCCAATAATACTTTGCCCGACGCGTGAATCGAATTCAACATCTCTAGCAGAGCAGACGCGTTTGCGACCACAAGAAACGAGAAGTGACAAAACTTATAAATGACTATACAGTTCTATATGTAAGTTAACTCGATTACACTATAATTTCCGAAGTGAATCGTTTAACTAAATCGACAGCCGCGACAGACAGCCGCTTAGCCGGCTATTTGCGGAGGATAATAGCATTGTATAAATAGAGGCGACATTTACCTTGCCCCTCCCGCCCCTCCCGCCGCTTCCGCTCTCCGGAGAACAATTGAGCCCGGCTCTCTGGAGAACAATAAAAGTGCGGAGAAACATTTAGCTGGTGTTTACCGTGCACATTGTATCTTACGGACGATCTGGATATGGAAATAGATAGGTTAATTGGAAGAGTAAGATGTATTAAGGCGCGTTAGTTGTCATAATTTACACATTTTGAAGATTGGAGATGAAACAAAGATTTATTGCTCTCTGAAGGCTGGGATAGGTTTTATTTTTGTGTCGTTTGTCAACTCAACCACAGATCTATCTAAACACAACCGAAATGCCACCACAGCCACAACCCACTATATCCCAATGCTGGGCACTAGTCTACTCTCGGAACGGGTGGGTAGAGCCCATAGTCCATTTGGCTATGGCCATATAGAGAGACTATATGGTCCATAGAATATTATGTCGTTAGCCCCACATATTGTAGGTATTATATATCTCGATAATGTTACATAATTTTTTCATCGTCATTTTTAGCCTATGTAAAGGTATAGAAAGCAAAGGCATAGAATCGTAGCAGTCATTTCCATGGTTAGGGTGCGCCTACGCAGCTACAAGTTGCCATATAGGTACAACCAGAGATGCGCAGTGTCATATTTCACAACTTATTATGACCAGAGTGAATGATCTTTTCCGGAAGTAATTGTGAAAGTTAGTTAGTTAGAATGGATTAAATAACTATGAAAAAGGTAAAAAATTCTTCGTTCGCAGCTGGCTACGAAAAATAGTTACCAACGGACTAAACCGTTTCGACGGCAACGGGCGGGCCGCTCGCCAATGCATCTCGTCTGACATCTTTACGAGCTGTTTCCCCTCCTCTCCCCCTCCTCTCTCTCCTCCCGCGTTGCATTGCGTCGCACACAAATAAATTAATCTAAATGGAGGAAACGTCCACCGATCTGTTTATTGTGTTGCGGCGGGGTAAGGCGGTGCGGATTTGTTCACGGCACGACACAGACACGACGCGGTGTCGTGACGCGACGACGCGGCGACCGCTCGTAAATCACTGCTAACAAAGTAGAGACAGCTTCTATGAGCAACGCTACAGCTCTAGATATTACGATATATTACCGTTGATTGTCTCGAGCTAACTTAGCGAGTATCGAACCAAAATAGATTCTGTGATTACTTCCCTCTTAGTATCTCTGTTAGTATTTAGTAGTAATTTAGTAATAGTATTACCATAGAGTATAGTGTGTAGTCCGTGGTATAACTATTACATCTATTCATTGAGTTTTCAGATAGATCAGATTTTTATTTCCCCGAAGGGTACTGAGAGGTACATACACACCGACTTTCCCCAGTTATGTTTCGATCCCATGTGGAGGTGGAAGGTGTGAGGAGGTGATTAGCCGCACTGTGCACAAATCCAGACTCCGAGTTGCTAAGAGGGTATTTCAAGTTGTTACCCAAATAAATAAAAAAAACAGTAGGGCAGAGCGGGGTCTGTTGAGCCACAGGGTCTAGTGAGCCACCTATGGTATCACGGACACGCTGTGTGATATATACCACCGGGATGCATTAGACGTAGCGTGGGGGTGAGGATAGAGAGCCACCGTTGCTTTAGTCTCCATCCAGCGTTCGTTCTTGGTGTGAGTGCGTAATGTTACAAATTTGGGGCTAAAAGTAAAAAACATCGCCTCACTGAAATTTGGCTTCAAAATTACGATTGTCATCATACAGCCATTAAGTAAGTGTATTTTGATTTTAACATGATTACTGCTCATGGCTTAAGTTACAAAAATAAACTATTTTCAATTGAATTTTAGTTATTTAACTTATTAACACTAATTCTGGGAAGGGGTCATTTGAGTCAAAATAATCGGGGTCGAGTGAGCCATGTTCAAGTGACCCCAAATTTTTATTATGATGTTTGCAGGTTGCACTGTTTATGTTAGGTATATTGTAATGTTGTTAAATACTGTTTTGCCATCACCCGTTACTGCGTCAGCGACTATAAAGCCATCAAATGATAAATTAAATGAAGAACCAAATGTTTAAATGCCATCTACATCTAGGGACTATATTCCATTTTCACCATAGTTTCTGAGATCAGTCCTGAAAGCAGAACCAGAAAGCAACAAACACGAAGGAAAAAGAGAAATTGTACTGTTTTGACAGACACTCTCGAGAAAGATGCAACCTAGCAAGAAGATAGACAAGTCCAAGATAAAAGCAGCGAAGAAATCCATATTTAAAATTTCTTCACCGCCATATGAAGAGAATAACTCTGTTAAAAATAATATAAATCAGATGAAAATCTTAAAGAAAACACAATTTCCGTCAGACACTGAATAATTATTTTTGACTAGTTTTTAGACCCGCAGCTTCGCTCGCGTGGAATTAGACATAACAATCGTTTACACCTAGTAATATTATATAGCCTATGTCACTCAGTGAAGATACAGCTTTCTAATAGTGAAAGAATTTTTGAAATCGGTCTAGTAGTTTTTGTGTGAAAACATTACAAACAATTTTTTTTCTCTTTTTAATATATTAGTGTAGACTATTGCGCGCTATTCAAACAGTCTCCCAGGAGAAGAGTGGGTACAGTGCTCTAGTTGCCGAGACTGGGACTCACATTTATGTGCACCTCAGGTGTCAATGCAGTTTATTCAATTCAAATCAATTTATGTTTGCATTAACTGTGACAGCGACTAAATTTATTAAGTTACTTTTTATTAACTTAAGTTTATTTTTGGAAAAGTTTGGAGAAGTTTAGAAGTTTGTTTTTGTTTTTATGAACAATCTCAGAAAGGTTGTAATGGTTTTATTTCTATATTTCAAATGTTTAAATGTGCAAAGTTTTTTATAATCCATTGGCTTAAGTGACCCCTTTGGGTGGTTCAATAGACCCCGCCTGTGGGGTCTAATGAGCCATTTGCCTTTTTTCATTATAAAGTAATTTTAGTATAGTAAATAAATGATTTACCAAGGTTTTTTGATGCCAATATGTAGCCATATAAACAAACTACTGATTTAAGAACAACTCTTTTCTATCTTTTCATTTGAATGGACCTTACACTGATTTGAACAAAAACCTGATCAAGTGACCCCGCTCTGCCCTAATTATTGCACGACCCGGAGATCGAACCCAGAGCCAACATGGCAGCTTGGATTTGAACCCTGTCCGCTCGAGTGAGAGGCGAGTACGATAGCCACTGTCCTGTCACCGCTTTCATATGCATCTAATTAACTTTCTCAACTAATTGGACTAACCATCCCGGTTCCTAATTGAGTCTTCTTCAAAGTCAGTCACAGTTGTCATGGGCAGCAGCGGATGGGTGGTGCTGCAAGCTCGTTTGCTATCCTGTATCCATAAAAAAAAAATGCATCGACTACGGAAGTCACTAATCCACTGACCGACGCAGGCGCAGCTTATCGCCGTCAATGTCTGAAATACCCGCGCTACGAGCTGCTATTGTCCTATAAATAGCTCAGTATTAACTGCTTGTTGTCGCGAGCGATGCGCGGATCGCCAGGCACGATCAAGCCGCCATCTCCATGTGCTTCAGTGAATAATATCACAGACAAGACTACTATTAATGAGCGCGCTTGGAGATGCAGGGTACCCAACAATAGGTTGGGGTACGACCCAGGATAATGTGGCTATATTACTACACTACTCTGTGAAACAGAACAGCAAACATGGGAAGCTTTCATAGCCCAATGGCTAGCGTTGATCGTATGTCATTGATCAAGTTAAGCAACTTCGGGCGTGGCACTGGGCACGTTAAGCCATCGCTCCCGGTGGTTTTCAATTGGCTCAAGAACATTCGACACTGGGTTGGCCATGTTCCATTTGCCCCTCCACCAATCCGCATGTGGTGGAGTATTCTCTAGTCATCCCGTAGCTGTGTCTGTGGGGAGACCCGTGCCCAACAATGGGACGTCTATGGGTCGCAGCGACGTCGAGCGAGCGGGTTCCCTTACTTATCTGTGCATGCCGTATGCCTAGAGAATGCCGCGACGCAACAATTAGTTTGACATGTCCACTCTAACTGAAGCTGACTCAATGTTATTCAAAAGCCGATACTGTTCTTCGCCGCAGCGTTATGAATGGCCCGCCTGTCGCCTCCACTCGTAACCGTCGCGATATCGCTCGGAATCGATGCGTTTCGGATCGCTTGACAAATCGCCCGTTTGTTTGTGCAACCACTGCGCTGTCTTGTCTGCATTTATTACCCGCCATATTTATTAATCTGTGCCGTAATCCGCGTTGACATGCGTCATGCTCGTGCAACAGATAACGCATCTTCAATGTTTTCTATACATACCTACTTGATGTTTCAAATGTCGCAATGAAAATGTTAAGTATGAATTAATATCTAGATTCAGATTTTTTTTATTATTTTTTTTATTTTCATTTCACTATATTGGTATTTGTATACGCTTAAAACGTCATAACATTTTTTTATCTACCGCCGGTTCACAAAGTTGATGCTACCGAGAAGAACACGGCAAGAAACTCGGTAACTAAGTATATCTATATGTAATTAATAATGATGGTGAATGTCTAAGTACGTCCTAACTTACTTGTTAAGTTATAAAATTTCTTAAAAATTACCCGGTGTTCCGTTTTCATGACTTGGAAATGCAATAATTGTAATCTTGATGACCGTACCATTTTTCCTTATTATTCTTTCGAATACAGTCTGTGGTTTACATAAAAAATTAAAACTGTTAAGAATCGACTAATACCCTGCTGTTTAAAGAAATGTCTTTAATTAAGTAATAACAACCAGGAATTTATACCACGCGGCAAGTGCGGGGCAGATGTTTGCCGATCAATATATCGCGCGGTGAAACGCTAGTTGCATTTATTACTAAGTATTAAAGAATTAATACTAAGTTACATATTATCATAACACATCACAGATGTAGGAATGGTCTTAAATGTCAATAGGTAATACACTTGTCTTGTGTAACGTAGAATTAATAATTCTGTGAGAATGAAAAGTTTCTAACAATAGACACTAAATTCGAATTTTTATCGGATTAATGACAAAATAATTTTTTGTCATTCAGGGGACCTATGCCAGCGCCTCGTCAACTATTTAACATACAATGACGAGAGTAGATAAGTACGGAGTGAGCGCGAGTGACACAACTTTGGCCAATGAACATTTTGAAGACCTTTTTTTTATAGATTTTAGCCAAACGAACAAGCGGACGGGCCTGATGGTAAGCAGTCACCGTTGCCTATGAACATAAGCAACACCAGAGGAGTCGCCAATGCGTCCCCTGAAGGCCAACCGTGAAGACCTTAGAAGGAAGTTCATTCCACAGTTTACAAGTGCTAAGTCCTAACACGACTATCGGACACAAAGTCGTTCGTAGGTATACAATTTAGAATGCGAAACGTTACACTGGTAATGGAATAATGAATTTCGAAAGTAAAAGATCGCGCGTACAATGACTTTCATTAAAACGTGCCCCGTAAAACGGAGATCCATCATTCCGGTTCGGAGTCATTCGGAAGAATTACGGCGCTCAGGTCGCTCAGTGCCGCGTCACAACCGATTTAGATGTCTCGGAGAGGGTGGGGGGAGAAGCGGAGGGAGGGCAGGGGAGAGTTATGACGGTAAATAATGAGTGTTTTAAAAAGATGTCAAACAAACTGCGGGGGGCGTCTGTCTTGCGCCTTGCGCCGCGGACGGGAAGTGTGCCGCTTCCGCAGACGGCGTTTATACCCACCCCTAGTTTTATTAGAATTACTAGTGGACGCCCCGCAGCTTTGCTGGTGGAGTTAGACATAACAATAGTTTCGTTTACACCTAGTAATATTATATAGCTTATGTGAAGATGCAGCTTCCTAATGGTGAATGATTTTTTGAAATCGGTCCAGGAGTTTCCGTGTGAAAACATTACAAACACATGATTCCTCTTTATAATATTAGTATGTATAGACAAAGTGCATTGTTTGCCAATCTGTCACCAAGGCATGATACACGTAACCAGAGCGCAGTGATAAGATATGCAGAGCGCCCGCTCTGTGCCGCTGGGGGCGGTATCTCCGGTAATTAGGTATTCCAATGAGCCGATAGGGTTGATAGCGCCTCCGTGATGCGGGCGCGCAAATCTGTTGATATCTATGCAGTGGTCATGTAGTGCCATACCTACCCGCAAGGCTGATACCGCGTGACCTGCTTCCGAATCTATTTCCATGACACACCACAAAGTGGGAGTATTAGTATGAACTAATACTCCCACTTTGCTTCGCCGGTCTAGTGGGAGAAAGCGCGACTGGTGACTGTTGCGCTGCAGGACCTGGGTTTGATACCTGGTTCGAGTAAATTATTACTCGGGCCGTGGGTTCGAAACCCACTCAGTACAAGTTTGTTCTGTGTCTGGATGTCAATATTATCTATTTAAGTATTTATTTAAAAATATCTATGTACGTATATCAGTCTCTGGCACCCATAGTACAGGTTCGCGCCTAATTTGGGGTCAGATGGCCGTGTGTAAATGTCCATGGTATTTATTATTATTAATATTACTATAAGGTTTTCCTATCATGAGATTCAGAGTGGCCACAGCTTCGAGGGTCACAGAGTCTGGATTATTGTCAATAGGCTTATCATCTAAAATCTAAAGTATTACATGGGACACGCGAGTAAGTTGATAGGTAGTCTGTATCATAATTGGTGACAAGTGAGAGTACCTACTACTAATCATCTGAGCACTTATAAATGCTAAGTAAAAGTTAGAAGAAGCTGAACAACGATCCACCGTTCCGCGAAAGCAGAGCTTCACGAGCAAAACTAATATTATCTCATTAGTTTGTTAATAGCGTTGATTTTCGAAGAACTCAAATTGACTTGTTCGACGTCCGAAGGAATCTTAATGGCTGCGCAGCGCAGTTCGCGGTATTGCACCAGCTACAATGTTGCCCTCCACTTACGCGGAGTACAGTGTGGACTGCGAACCTACCAGTCCTCAGTAATCAAAGACCAGCTTGATTGATAATTACATATTTAGTTACCTAACTAACAATACAATACAATACAAATATGCTTTATTGTACACCACAGGCACAAAAAAAAAACATTAAAAAGAAAATGAAACAATGTAAAGGTGGTGGCCAAAAGGCGGTCTTATCTATGTACTTAATTATTATACTTAACTTGTAGATGCTTTAAAGTGGTACAAATAAGATGCCTATTCCATCTTTTTCCATGATATCCATTGAACTTCGCGATTCATTGGCGACTTCCTGGTATTTATTTATTTATTTATTTATTTATTTATTCTCATATTCACAGCATTAAATACAATTATATGTTACTTAATTAATATTACTGCAACTTAAGCCAGTTCGAATATGCTATTATATTACTATTTATTTAATTACAAAGGAAAAAAAAGGGTAGTTAAAACGGTATTCGGTTTTGCTCTATTGTAGTAATAAATGTATCTCTCTCAGAGGGTGTGTGTGTGTATGAGTGAGTGAGTGAGTGAGTGAATGAGTGTGTATGTGTGTGTGATGAATGCCATAGTCAGTAAGCCTTTTAATGTAGGATTATATGTAGCTTTTAAGAACATAATAAAATAAAATATATTATAGTATACAAATATTATTGATATATACACTTTTAACGTTTTGTTAAAGGAAACACGCCAGAATAATACTTCAATAGTTTATTCACTGAAAATTATATGATAAAACACTGATTTATACGAATATTCGAGAGAGCTGAAAGCGTGCGCGCGCGGTACTTGAGCAAAGCGACTAGACTGCGTCCATCGGCGGGGCGCGGGGGGATACTTCCCGTTTCGTTCGCGACGCTTGCGAATATTAGGCGCGATTTCGATTGGTGAAATAATTGTTTCCAAAGGCGCGTTATAGACTCCCCCTTTTGACCGATACCAGTGCCCTCACAGACGGTCAAACCCACCAACGGATGATACGAACATTGACTCTATATGTGAACTTTACGAGGTCGTCCACGCTTCCTCTGTGGAATGACTGGTTCTGGCTGACCACCCTCCCGCGAATGGTACCGGCGCAAATCCGACAAGTGATATTTACCCAACACTTCATCCGGCGTAACGCAATCCCCAATCAGGTAGGTGGTTGGACTTACCCTCTTTACGATGGTGTAAGGTCCATCCCTCCGTGGAGCCAGTTTTGACGTAACGCCCTTTCTAGCGTTACTGAGAACGTGACTACGTAGGAGCACCAGGTCCCCAGGTACATACTCCTCAATTATATCATCCTTGAGCATCTTGTCCAACTGCTCCTTCATTATTTGCTTCTTATAAGGTGTCAACCGATAAGGTGGCAAAGCTATTGTAGCGTGGTCACCTGTGTCAATCCTATGTTCGGCAAAAGGGGTTGGAGGTCCTCCCCCTACACTGAAGACGTCTTCGTACCCCTGTAGCACCTCAGCAAGACGGCTCCTCTCTGGTGCAGACAAGGAAACACCTTCCTCCTCACGTAGCACATCAGCCGCAGCGCATCCCACGTAGTTCCTGCTGCGCTCTGTTTGCAAGGTGTAGGAGACCTGAGGGTGATCAGCCATATACCAGGAGTCCGTACCGAGATCAATAACAATCCGAGCAGCACGTAAGAAGTCTATACCCAAAAGTGTATCATTGTTCATAGCATCCGGTAAAATAATAAATGTAGTAGGTATGAGACGACCTGCTAGTCTGACCTCAAGGTCAGCAAGTTTAACAAGAACATTCCTAACTACACCGTCAGCTAATTTGAGACCCAATGAACATTCCCGAAAAGTATAACTTTGCTTCTGAAGCAACGCGTACAAACTCGAACCCGCTACACTATGTTTCGCAGCTGTATCTATTAAGCCAGTGCCACTATAGCCGTTAATCTCTATTCGCAATATCGGTCGACTGACGTTAGCACTATTGGTTGCCACGGAAGACGCGTTCAGCTCTGTTCGCCTCACATTACAAACCTTTGGGACGTTATACATTGTTACATTCGAAACACTATTATCAGAAACATCAGCTGTTAGCTTTACATTGCAAACTTTGGATTCATCGTACATTGCTACATTTGACACTTCAGATACATTAATTCGATTTACATTACCAAATGTCGATTCATCGTACATTGCTGTTTTTAACATTTCAGAGAAATCCATTTGATGTACATTACCTAATTTGGATTCATCGTACATTGCTACATTCGACACTTCAGATACATCCATTCGATTTACATTACCAAATTTGGATTCATCGTACATTGCCGTGTCAGACACTTTAGATACATCAATTCGATTTACATTGCCAAATTTAAATTCGTCGAGCATTGATGCATTCGACACATCAGAGACATTATCAAAAATATCGTTGCTAAGCAAATCACACGAATAGAATGTGTCCTTATTACAGTTTTCGCACTGTGCACGAATGACACCACTAGCACCACAATTACACTTCACTGGTGCTCTTTTAGGACACTGCGCGCGTGAATGACCACTTTTACGGCAATAAACACAAAAAAGTTTACCTTTATGTCCGTTCCCACTATGTGGCGCGGGAGTCGGTGTACTCACAGACCCAACGCTCGACGACGCCGCCGCGCTGCCGGTCGGTGCGGGGGGCGGGCGACCCGGCGAGGCACGCGCGATGCGCGCGCCGTCGTAGCCGCCGCCGCTGTCCGTTGGATTTGGCGCGAAAACGGGCCGCGCGCTCGCTGCCCGCGAATCGCCCGATGTACTCGTACTTGCATAGACTCGCGCTCGCGCAAGTGACGACGCGCTGCCGTCGTGCGTATGCACGGGCGCGCTCGTGCGCGACTGCACGGCCGCTGCTGAAGTATGAACATCCACCAACGTCTCTTCTAATGCCCTACACTTCTCCGCCAACACATCTAGGGTTTCGCATGTATCCCTTGGGAGACGTTTCCTAATCGTCCGATTTAGGAGACCGTAGGTAATATCTATACAGGCGCGCTCCTCTAACCTGTATGGCAACCAAGCAAGGAGGGCGCGGATGCGCGCGATAAACGTCTCAGCACGCTCGCTCCCTTGCTCTTCGCTGAAAATTTGTCTAAAAATTTTATGAGGGGGCTTCGGCACTCCATACATCGCCCGTAGGCGCACGAGCGCTTCGGTCCAGCTGGTGATGGAATGTTTCACTCCACGGAACCACACCGCTGCCTCACCTTCCAGCAGCATAGGTAGACCCTTCAGCGCGTGCTCGTCGCTCACGTACGCGCATTCTTTATATATTACGATCGCGTCGATGAACGCCTCGAGCACGTTAGGATCCTGGACAGCCCCACTGAATCTCACTGTACACTTTGCGAAGTTACCGCCATGCGTCGCCGCCGCCGACACGGGCGCGGGAGACGCTGCTGTCGCCACCGAGGATGGAGAGTGGGCACCAGAGCCTGAGTGCGAGGACTGCGCCGCCACGAGGGCCTCCACGAGCTGGCGGTTCGATTCCGCCTGTGCCCGAGCGAACGCTTCCATCCACGTAGACATCTGCGCCTCCATCTTACTCGGTCCACTATCAGCTTCGAAGTCACTTTCGTTGCCGCCACTTTTCCTCAGACGACGAGGCATACTATCGAATATCCGTACACAAACAGTAACACACGAAACACACGAAACACACGGCTAGCACAACACGATTCGAATTTTCAAAAATGGACTCGCCCGTTTTTGCCGTTCGCGAACGCGGCACTCCTGAGTCCTTTGGCCCTATAGTTGGGCGTCCAATTTAACGTTTTGTTAAAGGAAACACGCCAGAATAATACTTCAATAGTTTATTCACTGAAAATTATATGATAAAACACTGATTTATACGAATATTCGAGAGAGCTGAAAGCGTGCGCGCGCGGTACTTGAGCAAAGCGACTAGACTGCGTCCATCGGCGGGGCGCGGGGGGATACTTCCCGTTTCGTTCGCGACGCTTGCGAATATTAGGCGCGATTTCGATTGGTGAAATAATTGTTTCCAAAGGCGCGTTATACACTACATATTATACATATTATATCTAAAACAAAAATAACAAAGCTTAATGAGGTAGCAAGTAATTTAATTTATAGTCATGTTTAATTTAATTTAATTTTTAATTTACCTACGTAATTTTACTCAAGTGTTTGCAAACTTTTATTTTAAATGTACGTTTAGATGTACAAAATGGATCTATACTGCTGAAGTATTTATTATACGCTCTAGGAAGTCTAGTTGTAATGCTATTGCCTGAATAATTAGTTCGATGGCTAGGTACATAAAAGAGTTTCTTATGTCTGGTTATTGACGGTATTTGTAAATTAAGTACTTTGCTGGTAAGAATCGGGCAATCAATACTACTAGAGATAATGTCGTGCAGTAACGCCATATCTAGAAGGATGCGACGGTTTTTCAGTGTCATAATGCCATGTTTTTGACACGATAACGTGTCATAATGCCACGTAATGTGATTTATTACGATAGTCTAGGTGTCTCACGAATTTCCTCTGAATTTTTTCAATTGCGTGATCGTAAGTTATGTACTGGGGATTCCAAACAGAGCTACAGTACTCCAACGAGCTCCTCACGTATGCGAAGTATAAAACTTTTAGACAGTCTATGTTCGTAAAGTGTCTCGTGACTCTTAGTATAAAACCTAGATTTTTGTATGCTTTGTCAACTATATGTTCGATATGTTTTGAAAAACAAAGTTTGCTATCTAAGATCACTCCCAAATCTTTAACATTGTCCACTTTGTTTATTGGCACGTTATTTAAACTGTAATTAAAATTTATTTTATTTATTTTACGACTAAAGGTTATATGCATACATTTAGTGACGTTGACATCAATGCGATTCAATTTGTAGTAGGCCGTTAATCTATCCAAATCCTGTTGTAGTTTGTGAGAATCATTCAGATTGCGAACGTTAAAATAAACTTTTTTATCATCAGCGAATAACAAGAAATTAGCATAATGGAAACAAGAATGTATGTCGTAAAGGTAAGCCGAATAAAATAGTGGTCCTAAAATAGAACCCTGTGGAACACCAGAAGATATAGTTTTGAAGTGTGAGCGAGCTCCACCGATCACCACTGCCTGTCGTCGGTTCCACAAATATGATTCCACCCATCTCAATAAATCTCCATGTATACCTAATACTTGGAGCTTTTGCAACAGGATGATGTGATCTACACGGTCAAAGGCTTTCTCAAAGTCAGTGTAGATCACGTCGACTTGTGAACCAGTCTCCATGCCGTTTAGAACATCACTAATAAATACGGATAGATTAGTGGTTGTTGAACGCCCCTTAGCAAACCCGTGTTGTTGTTCTGGTATATTCTGATGAATAAGCGGATAGAGTATCTGATACACAACCCTTTCCAGGCATTTACTTAGTACATTAAGTATGGATATTGGTCTGTAGTTTTCAACAGGTGATTTTGAGCCTTTTTTGTGTAGCGGTACTATGTGGGCTTGTTTCCACAAAGTTGGAAAAAGGCCTTCACTAACAGATCTGTTAAAAATCATAGTAACGGGCTTATAAAGAGATTTTGCACATTGAACGATAAAGTAGGGTGGTAATTGATCGCTACCTGCACCTTTATTAACGTTAAGCCCTTGAAGAAGTTTAAGCACACGTTCCTCGGCAACCACTATTGAATGAATTACTTTAGGACATACTACGGAAGAGTTAGAATTAATAGGGGGATAATTATTAGCCTTTTGTATAAACATCTGCTGAAAGAAATTGCTAAAGGCATCTAGAATCTCTTGTGAGTTACAAAGCTTATTATTACAGTAAGACATCTGACTAGGATAACCTTAGATATAGATATTGATAATATCTTTAGGCAACGCTGACAGTTTGTGCTTGGTCATTTCATGTAAGTTTAGCCCCTTGTTCATCAGACTTAGTACAGGAATAGAAGAGCTGTAGCTCGGAATGACTTGATAAATAAACTCTTGCAGGCGGACTGTAAGGGTGAGCTGGGCCTTCAGCCGCCCAGTGTAGAGATTCTTTGTGTGTTCATAACATGTGTGTTGACAACACGTAGCGTCCATAGCCCTTCCCACGCTCAACAGCGGGGAAGTCACCGACGGGGTTTACCCCTGGAGCAATTGCCCGGATAGAGGGGATCTCCCCTAACTCCGAATTCCCTCAGCGCAGGAGCGCCTACAGCGCCGCGTGAGAGGAGGAAAGGTCTGTCTGTCCATAGCCCAATGGCTCACATCGATTCAATGTGATCGAAAGAGTTAAGCAACGACGGGCGCATGGGCGCGGTCGGTTTGTGGATGGGTGACCGCTAGTGGCAAAATTTTATGAACGCTACCGTGCTTCGGAGGGCACGTAAAGCCGTCGATCCCGTTTGTTTGCAATGTCGGAAACAGTCGTTAAGGCTAGTCGAAACCTTCGAGTGGCTTGAGAACATTCGACACTGGGTTGGCCACTAACCCATCCACAAATCCGCATTGGAGCAACGTGGTGGAGTATGCTCTAGACCTCCCGCAGCTGCGTCTGTGGGGGAGACCCGTGCCCAGCAGTGGGCACTATGGGTTGCAGCGAACATGTTGGGATTTAATGCATTCATGTCTTGCACTCTTGCATCACTCCGTCCACTGTAGGCGCCAAGAGACCTACAAGGAGTGATTGCTATAATCATGGCGTTAATCTCGACGGCTTTCTTTAAATGGATCACTCTAATACGAATGGATAGTCGTTATTAGTTGCCTTATACGAATACAGGTACGGATAAAGCTGAAATATTCGAATATCGAGTACCTATCTTAAAAGTATTCGATTCCTTAATTTTGTCTGAAATAATTTTTACGATGTATAAGCTTTAGGTGGAACTTACTGGTGGTATTTTGCTAGGAGACAATGTTCGTAATGATTCGTCGTGACGTAATGACGAACGAGGGTTACCGACATAGCTCGTCAAGTTAGTGCACTGAAGTGGCAATGGGCAGGCCACGTCGCTCGAGGAACCGATAACCGGTGGGTTAGAAAGGTCCTCGAGACCGCGCGACACGGAAAACGGACTCGCCCGCCAACTAGAAGGACTAATGACCTGAAGAAGTCAGCAGGTAACCGCTGAATTCAGGCACATATCTTCTTAATAATCCGTCCTATACCGGCTACGGATAGATACGGTTATCCGTATCAGTCGGATATGTCAGTGATATCGTAAACAGCGCCCATCTCTACACCACGCGAATTAATTAGCTGAGCTTTTGTAGATTGCAGTGAAAGGCGGAATGATCATTCCCAACAGTCTCAATTGCAGATTATAATTTATTGATCTCATTAGCTTCCTAATGAGATCTATCTTTGCATAAATGTGCCTCAATCGGTCCATAAATATGATATTCAATTGAAAATTATGTAAGTTTTATATAGGCAAGCACGTTAATGTAGAATTCTGGCTTGCCCCGAGCCCTATCTGAATCCTAAATGCATTGATGCGGAAGTTGGAATGCGATTCTAACGCTTACAGGGTCATATCGCGTCTGTATTACGTACTTACGATGTCATAATTAATAAAAGCACCTGCGCAAGTTATCGATAATGTTATGCACTAATGATGTATAATTGACCGCCTATTGTGGACAACTTCGATTGCCCTAACATTCACAACAAGCGCTCGGCGTGTTAAAGGTGTTAATAGGGACCGTAACTGAAGTTACGAATAGTTTCTTGACATTATGACAGGTATCTATTTACATTTTAGTTCAGTTATCTACATAAGCGTGTTTTATGTTTTTTTAATACTTCAATGATGGTGGTACGAGGTACACTGGATCATCCAGTAGGTACCTACTATAATAAAACAAGAGGAACTTTTTCTATACATTCAATATATTTTCAAAATTTAGGTTTCACTGAGTAGAGTTTGTCGAGTAATGTCCGTGATTAAAATAGGCAACTGTAAACGAAACTACCGCAGTCTAAATCCATGCAAGCAAATGCGGGCGTCGTCCCCTAGTTATATTATTATGTGCAGCAAAAACATTCGACTCCTTTTTACGAAAATTACGTGGACGGAGGTGCATGAAGTTAAAGTTTATATGGACAAGAAGTGCAGAAAGCTAACATAATATATAATATTCATCAGGAATACATGTAATGAATACAAGAAAAAATTACACACATATTTAACACCGTTAAATCTATGATTATAGAGTACATTATTGATCGAAGTTATAGATATATAAACCTGAATAAAAATGTATACTATTAGGCGACTACTTGTTTAGTTAATAAAACACTTGTGTGACGCAAAGTGATGATTTTTTTACGTGAATGAGCATACCACATACTTTACATGGCGCCTGATAGTATATGGTATTATCTAACGCATACCAGCCCCGGTATCGTTTATATGAAACTGGTATAAACGCAGCTAGGCGGGGCGAGCCGCAGGGTGGGGGGTAATTGGTAGTGTTTTTACGCAATCTGTATGCGCGGTGGCACGGTGGCGCGGCGGCGCGGGCGGCGGTTCCCCGAACGCAATTACCGCCGGCCATCTTGGCGTGCCTTATGCCTGTAGCCGCACTTGGCGGCGCGAGCCCGCCCCCGAGCTGGCTTCCGGCGGCTTATAACGAGGCTCTACCACACAATAATATGGCTCTACACACGTATTAGGTGGGGAAAGTAAGATGATCAAATGTATGACCCTTTTATGTTTGACTCTTCTTTACAGAAACCTTAAAACCAATAAAGAGAGACTCACACGAAGATTACTTACCGAGGTGTTTTCTAAGCTTTCTATGTAATTTAATGTTTAAACATAGGCCTATGTAGAGACACGTACCTACCAACAGACTTCTTACCAACCATTTACCTACTGCTACAATCTTGGTTGGTAGATGTACTCGTAGGTATCTGTGCCCCCAACATCTGATAATACCTAACTAATAAAGCATTAAATTCTGTTTCTGTAATTCTAGGGTACAATACGTATCTCTACTTCGCAATTGCAAATATATAATCTATCTTTCCTTACAGTCCTTACCTACCTATTGGAAGTATCTACACAAACTCTAACTAAAATAGATCTTTTTAGGACGCAGTGGCTTGTGGGCTGAACCCACACCCCTTTCCTTTAGATATTAATCTACAGATCTCGTTCATTTAACGATACAAAAGAGTTGGGGGAAATTGGAAGCAATGCATCGCTATGGCGATGTTACTTGATTTAATAACTGACAAACGACGACCAGCGCCATTGCCAGCGCAAGACCACTTATCGAAGCTGATTATTATGTTTTATGCGCGGTAAACCTATCTATGACCATCTATGATTAGCATCCAAACACGGCCTGTAATACCACAGCGACTGCCGACAGGTATGCAGGCAGACGCAGACGAGTCGCCGTAGAATAGATATCCCGCAATCGTCATCTCGCGGCAGACATCGATGAGATCGGTAACGAAGCTATCAAAGCCGGCCGCTAGTAATGAGCGGGAACAAATAACGGGTGATGGTCGATAGCCGGCCTTCCACGAAACAATAGATGACCGAGATACGACGCCGCTGACGGCCGCAGCCGCAAGCCGCAAGCCGCAAGCCGCACGCGGGCATCGAACCTCGGTTCATAGAAACGTGACACAACTAAGAATCTAGGTATACTATTGAAGTTTTGCTGTAATGTGTACAAATATTTTTTTTTGGTTGTGTTTTGATTGACACATCCCTGAAATCTAATAATGTCTGTAGATTATTATAATAAACATACTTAAGTAACAATATATTTTACAACTAGTGGACGCCCGCAGCTTTGCTCGCGTAGAATTAGACCTATTAACGACGTCTGCCCGCGTTCCGGTTGCCCACTTCAAAAACGGCAAAGTTTCATACTAACTTTGCACCCCCGTTTTACCCCCTTAGGGGATGAATTTTCAAAAATCCTTTCTTAGTGCTCCCATATGTTATAAAAGGAACCCCTGTGCAAAATTTCAAGTTTCTAACCTTTTTAGTTTAGGCCTTGCGTTGATAAGTATGTCAGTCAGTCAGTCAGTCAGCTTCTCCTTTTATATATGTACTAGTGGACGCCCGCAGCTTCGCTCGCGTGGAATTAGACATTCACTAACTTCAAAAACGGCAAAGTTTCATACTAACTTTGCACCCCCGTTTTACCCCCTTAGGGGGTGAATTTTCAAAAATCCTTTCTTAGTGCTCCCCTACGTTATAAACCCCTGTGCAAAATTTCAAGTTTCTAACCCTTATAGTTTAGGCCCTGCGTTGATATGTCAGTCAGTCAGTCAGTCAGTCAGTCAGTCAGTCAGTCAGTCAGTCAGTCAGTCAGTCAGTCAGTCAGTCAGTCACCTTCTCCTTTTATATATATAGATATAGATATAGATAGAATCCACGATTTGATAGATTGGAGTTAACGTTAAATTTCAAATCGCATTCCCAGCCTTAATACACTTGGAATATCTCCCCAACGTGCTGAAGAACTGACAGGTGACCGAATTTAATTAGTTCAAACTTCGATTAGACGACGATTATCGGCCAACCTGGACCTTACACCCTCGCAATAAGGACCGCATCACAAGTATTTATGGGAGATTTAATGTCCTCAGATAGGATATCGGTAATAAAGCGGTGTCCTTTGGAACACATTGTGTTGCGTGTCGTTACTAATCGCCGTGTTGCTACCGCCTACCAGCGCAATACCACTGGCCTCGCCTTCCTAATCTTCTTCCAGAAATCATTGTAGGTTTTATTACATTTTGGAGACTTCACAAGCTGAAACCTAACCTAACCCCTCCGCCAATGCGCATTGGAGCAGCGTGGTGGAGTATGCTCTAGACCTCCCACAGATTTGTCTGTGCCCAGTAGAGGGACGCCTATAGGTTGCAGCTTAAGTAAGTAATAGAGTATTTATGCAGTTGCGAAATTTACAAGAAATAATGACTTTTACGTATGTATTTCTATAGTTTACTTACTATTTTTAAATGAATGGTTAAATTCACGCAGCTAATGGGTGATAAATTAAAGTAATACCAATATGGCAGACAATCTGGGCTGTCTACTCTATACTAATATTGTAAAGAGGAAAGATTTGTTTGTAATGTTTTGACACAAAAACTACTGGACCGATTTCAAAAATACTTTACCCATTAAGCAAGCTGCATCTTCATGTAAACGAAACTATTATTATGTCTTATTCCACACGAGCGAAGCTGCGGGCGTCCACTAGTATAATAAGTAGGTACTGGCCAATGTGCGTGATCCATAAACAGTGCCTGTTTAACGGCTATAAAAATATTTGGAATTGTTATTCGTTGTGAGGCACTCGTGCCGGTAGCTCGGATATGCGTTGTAAATCACCTTGATTAATTAGGGAGGGAGCTCTCGGTCGTCAAGGGGACGCCTGATCCGGGATCTAATTTCAAAATCAAATCCTGCAGGGCGCTAGAAGGGCAAGGAAGAATCTTGACGAAAGTCATAACAATCTAAGTGTGCAAGGTCACTCCACACACATCACCACAACCCTTTCTTTGTCTCACTGTTGTAAAGGTCAGATACGCCTCCAGCTTCGCGATTGGTTGGATCTGCATCTTGTTTGATTTTCTTGTCAAATTGAAAAGGAAAAGTGATTCACATATCTTGAATCGTTGACAGACATTTTCTTGGTAATATTTCTCGCGGCACGAAAGTCTAGCTTTGAACGAAATCCTTGTCACGGTAGTAATGCTCATGCGATCCAGTGGCGTCTGGTATTGACGCTGAAGGTGTCGTTCGGTTTTAGTGAGATTTCTGGCCAAGCCGGCGAGTCCCACATACCTGCTTCGTAGGATGCAGGATGCGTAAATGCATTTCCCAGCTTTAAAAAAAGGGGATAGTTGCGCATGGGGTATCAACGCGGGGGACATAATACCAATCACCGTTTACGAATGTCAACCCGCCTGTCCTGGCCAGACTTTGATGTCGATCCATGTACTACCTATTCCGAATAGCCGAGACTCAGTGTTCGTTTGCTACTCTCGTCACATGAAAAACGGCCGGCGACGAGATGCCATTAGCATATAAACTACCGGAGCGCAGCCTTCGATGTAGAACGTTATCCCACCGCTGGGATCGATAACGTTGACAACGGGCCAAACCACAAAAACCCTCATTTAGATAGAAGCGACTGTTTTATTTTTTTTCCTAAACGAACTTGTGAGCGGCCGGTCTTTAATTATAGACCCTTTGCTGCCAGTGTTGTTTGTGGACGAGAGAAAAAGCGGGGAAAAAAAATTCAAGAATTTACGAGTGTCACAATTTGCTTACCAAGTTACTTTTCCCACGGTCGGAGAGCGGATTTTGTGCTGAATTGTGCGTGTTCGCATTAAATGCTGTTTACGTGTTACATTTATCAATAAATTTAAAATTTATTTGCGAAGAAACTAGAAAATGATAACGCAAATCTCGTCAGTTCGATAATCAGACCTGATATGTATTTGATTGTTAATCTAAGTTGACGTCTTGTGAACGCCATCTAGAAAATTCAGGCATGCAGGTGTCTCCTAAAGTACCGTGTAAGTAAGTAAAGTGATCACTTTAAACTCGCGTGAAGACTTAGCGCGAGAATTTGGTCCTCAGTCTCAAATCCGCACCCCTTGAACTGAAACTCAGAATGCTCAATTTGGAGCCCGAAGGTCATACGTAGGCGAAACTGATGTATCACACTCGAAGCTCGACCATATTAGTTTTAGAATCTGAGTCCCGACTTTAAACGAGAGAGTAGTTGTAACAGTAAGTAACTGGGCCATAAATAACTAATGTCTGTAGGGGAGACCCGTGCCCAGCAGTGGGAGCAGCAGCAGCAAAGTCAGAAAAGGACTTTGTTATGAGCGGCAGCGGATGGATAGTTCTGAATGCACGTTTTCTATTAGGTATAGAATTATCCATAGAAATATCTTGTCGTTTTATGGTGCTGCAATGGAATGGTGGTTCAAGTACAGTTAGCGGCACGAAAGTATGGATCGGGCCTTGATTGCGCAGAAGACGAATCGCAAGCGCTGATTGGTTCGCAAGCCGTATTGTGTTGCATTGATACCCCACGCGCATCCCCTCCGGATTTCGTTCAGAGCAACACTTTCGTGCCGGTGTTTATATCACCCTTCCAAGGCAGGCCTAGGCCAGGTCTAGGTGTCCTACAGCACCGTGAGAGCGGAGGGCTCGCCTGGTTATCGGCCATCGACGTCTGTAAATCAATAAAGGGTTTGTTTTTTGGGCGCTCGTCTCGTCTAGCGCGTACCTGCCGCGTAGCGCGCTCCACCTTGCGCGGTACTTTGACACGTGTTCGCGATATCTTGTTGTGTTCGATACAACAGAACATATCCCAACAATAACAAACAAATTAACGCACCTAATAATATTTAGCCTAATTTGCTTAGCACTATAAAAATGAAAACTTTTTATATATTATTATATCAAATGTCATATTTAAGTATATTAACCAAAGTCACGACATTGTTTTTGAGTGAGTTACCTACAATAAATGAAATTTCGTATCGATTCAAACATGGAATTTTTAACACACTTATATTAGGTCCACTTGTATGTAACTCACAATGTAAGGGAATCTTTGAGAGCTAATTTAACCATCTTCCAAGGATCGTAGCGTAATGAAAATTGGCAGCTGTATGTACTTCTGAAATGTATTCAATAATATGGTACTGTCGAGCTGATCTGATGATGGAGCCGGAAGATATTAGCTACTTTAAAGTGGAAACTTTGAGAGCTAATTTAACCATCTTCCGAGGATCGTAGCGTAATGAAAATTGGCAGCTGTATGTACTTCTGAAATGTATTCAATAATATGGTACTGTCGAGCTGATCTGATGATGGAGCCGGAAGATATTAGCTACTTTAAAGTGGAAACTTTGAGAGCTAATTTAACCATCTTCCGAGGATCGTAGCGTAATGAAAATTGGCAGCTGTATGTACTTCTGAAATGTATTCAATAATATGGTACTGTCGAGCTGATCTGATGATGGAGCCGGAAGATATTAGCTACTTTAAAGTGGAAACTTTGAGAGCTAATTTAACCATCTTCCAAGGATCGTAGCGTAATGAAAATTGGCAGCTGTATGTACTTCTGAAATGTATTCAATAATATGGTACTGTCGAGCTGATCTGATGATGGAGCCGGAAGATATTAACTGGAACTTCATGATGGAATAAGGTATCATAGTCGTGTTTGCACTTGTGGTAAGGTCTTGTAATGAACTTTGACCACGATTAGGTTTCAAGGTCTGATGATGAAGCCGGAAGATATTAACTGGAACTTCATGATGGAATATCGTATCATAGTCATGTTTGCACTTGTGGTAAAGTCTTGTAATGAAATTTGACCACGATTAGGTTTCAAGGTCTGATGATGAAGCCGGAAGATGGGCACTGGAATTCCATGATGGAATATCGTATCATAGTCGTGTTTGCACTTGTGGTAAAGTCTTGTAATGAACTTTGACCACGATTAGGTTTCAAGGTCTCATGATTTCTTTTTTAGTTGGATTTTTTATAAAAGTGTGTTTTTTTAGTTTTTTTAAACTATTAATTAAGTTATTAAAGTATAGGATGATAGATAGAGAGAGATCTGTTAAATAAGACAAATATTTTTTCTTAAATTTTAAATTTTTATTTTCTTGTATAAATATTTGACATTATTCATTTAACCATAATCTGATACATCATCAACATATCTGATGGCTGAGGAACTAGACCGGCTTCCGCAATAGCCACGGAACTGCCACATATTTAGGTATTTAAAATATTTTTTGTATCCCTATGTTAATAGAAACATACTATTGAATGAGTTTCTTCTTCCGCCCATGTCATCTGTGTAAAACGCCGAAGAAAATTCGGAAACGGCTGCAATCTTTGTATAGGATACATGTATACATCAATAGGTACGTGATTACTTTTTTTTATAAGAAGCCTTTTTTAACGGGTTCATACTGTACCTAATATAACTTTTATCATATTTTTTAATAAAATACTGTTTAGTTTTCAAATGAATTACATGTAGTGTTTCTCTAAATCCTCTCCAGAAAAGAGTATAGCCGCTCGCAAGGACCAAGCCGTCTCACTTGGCGTACAGCCTCACAAGCCACAAGCCGAGCGGGCGCGGGCGCGGCGCGGTGATCGATATCGCGTAAATCAAGGCGTCCCCTGACCCGATACTTTTTGTTGGCCTCTCATTTAAATTAATTAGCGAGCGGCAGCGGCCGGCGATAGCATCGCTCGCCCCGCGATTAATCAATTATTAAACGTCATTATTCAAAGGCGGCGGGGCGCCGGCGCGACACTATAAATCCTAGGACGGTACGTCGATAAAGACGTAATTTACTTCCGAACGGCCGGCGCGGGCGCACGCGGCGACCCCCGCGACTTCCCGCTGCAGCTGCCGACCTGCCACTCGAGACTGCAAGGACAACAATATTTAGAATTTAAAAACCTGTGTAAAAACGTGATGCATATTTCATTGTATTCCCGCGTCACAATTATGGAAATTTAAAAAGTGGTTTGTCAAATAATTACATTACAATACAATTATATTAGAAAATAACGCGTGTTTGAATGCTTGGTCCGACTACTGAATGATTATTTAATTGAATCGGGTAATAGCTAGTAGGTATTTCCAGTAAACTGGGTTAGTGTTAGTGATAGTATGGAACTGTAGGTAGGTTCTCCACAGTAATAGTAATAAACTGACATGATTGCTCTATTTATTGTCCTCTGCCCATCGACCCTGCCTGGTCTGATCTGAAAATCAAAAACAATAGCTAAACATGTAACATACATACCTATTCAAAGGTATTAAATTTAAAAATTTATCTTTCTATTCTTTATCTCCTGCGATATTGCAACACATTATGTACCTAACCATTAAAACCTACTGGAAACCAGACCATTAAAAACTGGGGCAAATCCATATTGCGTGAAGCAAGTGCAATATAATTCCGCTAGCGGCTGGTTTACAACAGATAAGTTTAGTTATTGTTATTAGTCGCCTTACATTATAATAGATACTTAAAAGAATCGAGCCTACTTACATAACTTTGAAAGGAATTCAAAGGTAACGTCGGCTACCTACCTTGGGCGCGGTTCCCATACGGCGAGCTATTCCGTTACCGAGCCGTCGAATGAGATTAATGGCGGCATTAAACCGAAGTATTCGTGTAATATTCGATTAGACTTAGAGTTATTCACGGCGACCGTTGTAAGGAGCCAACAAATATTATATATCAGTATCGGGATCGAATTGTAATCTCTAATGGGCTAGACACACTTGTCTTGATACACAAACAGACGTCGTCGCGCGTAACACACCTGAGCACCAACCGACGCACATTCCTGGAACCGCAAAAAATTGGGGACGTCTCCAATAAAATGGGACTATCTATTGAGTTATGTTAGATATGGGGAAGTGGCGACATCTGCCGGCTCCCGCTGCGCCGATGAACATGTCTCTGTCCACTGCTGCCTGCATGCTGCAACCAGTCGCCAACATGTGTACAGTGGTCGAGTGAGAACGACACGCCAAGTAAGTCAAGTATGACCGGAGGTGATGTTCTAAGACAGATGCGAAAAGCTACGTTGCTAGTGCTATCCTTGAGGTCTCAGATACGTGCCTTTTTATGCATGCATGCCGCGACTCCACAACCCATTCGAAATATAAGATAAGATAAAGATAGAAATCATTTATTTCTTAACAAAAACACATACATATAGCAAACACATAGAAATTCAATAAACACAGGATTATACAAAAACAAAACTTATAGGTAGTGGAGAAAAAATAAGGTGAAAACAAAAATAAAAAGAATAAAAAATTATATATAAATAAAATAAAATAAAATATATTATACATACCTACCTATATTAAAATTTAATTACATATTACTAAAAATTTATGGAAGGAAATATGTTCACATGACTGTGTCAGACTTGCAGAAATTGGAACTCGCTCAACATCATACCGCAGCATTTAGGTAGTAGAAAGTGTTAGGTCAAAGTCTATGCTGGCCAAGTGTGGATTGGCAGACTTCACAATGCTTTTGAGAACATCAGGTATGGAGAACGCTAAGGTAGGTTTCCTTACGATGTTTTCTTCATTGGTGCGTGCCGCTTAGATTTGAACCTAGACGTCCCAGACCCGCTCGAGTGAGGGGCGAGATCGATTGCACATTGCACAGTAAAAGCAAATGAGAAGAGGATCATCACACAAAGAAAACCTTTGGGAAATAGGTCATATTAAATAATTCCTTGCTAACAGTCATTCGTTCCACTGGCTCCACTGTCAGGGCCGGCCATCGCTGACAATTTGTAGTTGTAACATTCTTGGAATACTTGAACAGCATTCCCGAGATCCCTACGCGCCGCGGCCGCTCGCCAATAACAGATATTCATTTTATCTGCCACTAACGTTTATGACAATTACGCTGGGAATACACGTCACATTTTTGTTTTTGGATTTTGGAAATGTATTCCCAGCGTTAATGCCAATGTGTATTATTTTTCCGTGCTGTCGTAGTATTTTTGTTGTTACTAGAAAACAAACGATACCGCACTTTAGCGTCTGTTATGCAGCAAAACTAAATTTTAACCCTTGACGTGGCAGATATGATGTCATGATTACATTACCATCATTGACACACTGGTGAGTGTCTAGTCTCATATTGAAGGGTTAATACGACAGAAAATGCCCATGAAAATGTACATCTACTCGTACACATCTTAAGTGCTTAAAACAACACTTCACCCTTGAACTTCTCGACCTGAGACCAGTTGGGGCTTAAAGTCTCGAGATTTCTTACCTCTAGATCATTATGATATGCTGTTATTATAGATCCAAGACACATAAATATTTGTACATTTTACCACAGCATAATGACTTACCTAACTACTTTATGATTTTACTGTAAACGTCTTCCCGGTTGGGTTATTAAATTGCACCGGACAGACAGTCGCAAGGCACGCATTGGAATCCTATTCGAAGCTGGTTACAGATGAGTTACTACCCTTACGGACTAAGATGGTTTATGTAGGTGTCTGTCCTTCCACCGTCATTGCTCATCTAGCAATGACGATGGTGTTTAAGTCTTCGACAATTTTACAATTTATATCGTTGCGAAGTAACAGGAAATGCAACATTAGAGGAAACAAAAACCAGCAATTAGGTAATAGCAAGCAGTAGGCTTTGACGGCTGCAGCTGCGGTTTGCTAAAAGATTCGCGAACTTTTTGCGGCAAACGCCTTTGTGTGGCCGCCACTTAATTACGAGCCGGCCGGCAAACAAATTTGCGAATCTACACTACGACACCGCTTTTAATTAAATTTATCTCCGTATCTCCGCGGCCGGCGCGGCTGTGGGAACCGAATGCGAAAGTTCACGGATTTTTGGGATTCTGGCAGTGTGAGAACTGAGAACTTGGTGGGAGGACTAGTTGAGGACATTGCGGGTTGGCATCGGTAGTCACTACAGGTGGCAGGATAAACTTACGAGTATACAATATTAGTGGACGCCCGCAGCTTCGCTCGCGTGGATGACATAACAATAGTTTCGTTTACACCTATTAATATTATATATTATGGACTTTTGCTTATTTATGGCGTCACCGAATAGGGCATAACCATAACTGAGAATTTGTTAGTCAAACCAAACCGACTAACAATCATCACACAAACCAATTGGACTAAAGACACTTCCTTTTACATCTGTTCACAGATGTTATAGGCGGCAGCGGATCGCAATCGGTGGATCTGGAAGCTCGTTTGCTATTCTGTTACACAAAAAGAAAGAAATGGCAACAAAAACATACTTTTAAGGAGCCGCAGCTCAATTACGTCTACAGAGATAGCGACCGACATGGCGCAATTCATGGCTAATTGCACTCATTTACTATTTACCCCTTCGGAAAAACTTCATGCTCTCAAGGACGAATCCTTAATAATTACGTCTTGAAGAAAACTTTTTAATTACATTTTGACGACTCAGTGGCGCGGTGGTGAATAAGGGCAGAATTTATTCCGAATATTATTATTTTGTTCTCGGGTGATGGATGTAATATTGTTGTGTAACATTTCGCTCGCTGCGACCCATAGACGTCCCACTGCTGGGCACGGGTCTCCCCCACAGACATAGCTGCGGAAGGTCTAGAGCGTACTCCACCACGCTGCTCCAATGCGGATTGGTGGAAGAGTCCTTTTTGAAATCCCGTCTTATCTTAGGAGTCATTAAGTATATAGGGCAGGTTACAATTTACCTCCCGATAGCTTGATAGGATTCATATAAATTCTTGACATCAAGGTCTCTCACGAGTTAGGGACAGTGAATTAGCAAAACTGCATCGTCACGGCGCTGCGCTGCGGTCGAGTCATTTTTTGGAGCGCAATTGACAAATGATGAGGTGTCATGATCGCGGGGAGAGCGGGGAAGATTGATGTCGCGGGGCGCGATACGGATCTAGGTGGCGCTGGCGGCCGCGCGGCGGGGCGCCCCTGTCACCAGCCAGCGTGGGCCAGCTTGACGGATTGAGTGGAGCGAGGGTACCGTTGGTGGTGATTAATTACGTGGACGACACTTGGAGTCGCAGATACCTAGTCGATTGTTTCAGATTGGAGGATTTTTTTTGATCCGCGGCAGTAATCTTAACAGTAAAACCGAATTGTTTTTGTCGAATATTAGTAAGCTACGGCCGCTGAGTAGTTGTATCGGTCCTTTGTCTATTGTAAATACAACCACTAACTTGACTGTCACTGCATCTAAATTTTTTATTAAGATAATTCTCTCTTTAACCCAAGTGTAACTACTTCGCTTGTAGTAAAATTGGTTGGTACAACGATTACGAATACTTTATTACGACCCAGTCTTCTTGAAGTGACTTCATTAATATTCTCAGTCCATTGTACAACCTTGTCAAGGTTATCAAAAGCGGCAGCATTTGGAGTGGAAAGCATATTCGTTTGCTATTCTCTTTACGTGACAACCCATATGAACAGTTATCATCGACATCTCTGACGAGCCCTTTTGTTCATATCAGCTATTAATATCGGAGTATCCGTAATAAACGTTTGTAAAATGACTGCGCAGTATCACAAATAGGGGATCATAATAAATCAAGTATGAAATTAATAAATAGTACAGCGTCCGTCGGTTTGTCGCGAGGGGACAGCAGGGATCAAAGGACTCACCTTTGGATCAATATGCGAGCACGCGCCGCCTCGCGACACAAAGGCCGAATCGTCCGAATAATACGCATTCACTGAAGGGCAACTTTAATATGGCATGAGAAAAATCCGTCTCATTTTCTCTATCTGAGTGAGGTGGGTAAAGTTGCTGAGAATACCGTGGTTTTGAATAACACAACGCCTATGTGACGTAGGTATACGTAATCTGCCTCTTGCGAGCAAAATTGACGGAAGGGTAAAAGTTACCAGAAGTTTAATGGGGCTCCACATCAAAGAAAGCCGAGCCCCTCAGGTCGCCTCGCTCGAGCGAAAAGGGGAGACAGGGGAAAAACGGTCGCGAGACTACCGGCGGATGTCTGCACGTACTCGCGTTACGAAGCGCCCCCGCCCCTGCCGCGTGAGGAGCACATTCAATTAAACATTTAACCCTTGATAGGATGAACTCGTAAAAATTTATTACGTGTAATCAAATTTCAAGTATAAAGGGACGCGACGGGTGGGTTGCAGCCGGGATTAGCCGGAAATCATTATGATTTATATTGCTCCGGACTCTCGTAATGAAAGTTGACGCGAATACTTATTGCTCGAAACTATTCAATACGTGACTAAGCATTTAATTAAAAACTTAAATTACATGATAATAAAAAAAATCTTAATAGTACTTTCCTATCCTTTATAGAACTTTTCTGCGGTTCCACTTGAAACGTATTCCTTTAAAACTTTTTTTTAATAACGGTTATATACTCAACTACCCGTGTTACTGGTGGTCTATAACCCGAGTAAAAATAGTTACTGTGAAATATATATCTGCTCCGGCCGGGATTCAAACGTTGGACTCATCACCGCGACACCAAACTGAAGAATAGGTAGATACATTTTAATTAGGCACATTAATAGAAATGTGTGTAATCCGTGGAAACACAATTTAGCAAAACAATACAATGGAAACTTTAAAACAAATAAAAATAATCCACAAATAGAGATATTGCTTGTTCTGCCTTAAGTCCGTTTACCGTTATTGGGAAGTCCCCGAAGGCGTGGTGGTCGATTTGCATACGATTAGGCCGCAGATGAAGCAATTACCTGCGGAGGGCGGGAGAAACGTTCTAGGGACACCGGGGACCAGCTTTCTTTACTCGCACTTTTTTGCAGATAATAATTACTTACACCAATAAAAGCGGTGACAGCCCAGTGGCTATCGAACTCGCCTCTCACTCGAGCGGTCCGGGTTCAAACCCAAGCGGCACGCACGTATGACTTTTCTATGATAAGTGCGATTTAAGAAATTAAACTTGACGGTTTAACGATTGTTTTACATATTCAAATAACTGCAACCGACGGCTTATCGTGCCCTTCGAAACACGAAAGCGCTCATGAAATTGCCACTAGCGGCCACATACCGACCGAGCCCGACGATGCTTAACTCGGTCAATCTACGCGAGCCGTATAGAGCTATGAGCGCTTCAAATAAAATGTAAGTTAAATCGCTTCCTGATTTCGCCCCTAAGTGCGAGTTAAACAATTAAACACCACTTGATTTAACGACAAAGGGAAACATCTTGAACAAAGAACTCCATTGAAATTCGAATCGTCGAGCAATGACGTCAATCGGGAGGAAATCTCTCGAAAGGAAAGCTCTCGGGAGGAAAACTGTCGGAAAAAATCATTTACGCAGGGGCGGGGCGCCTTGAGAGGCGAGACGCTTTTGATTACGTCAATCGACGCTTGATGGTGTCGGCGCCGTGGGATATCCGCCCTAGATGCTAGGGTAGGAAATATAATAGAATTATTATGTATTGGGAGTATTTTAATGCATGTTATCTTTATATATATATGGATATTTCTTGTATATTTGTGTCTATGTCTCCTCCAAAACGGTTGGATAGATGTTGATGACTTTTTTTGTCTGTTTTCAAGGGGATTCGAGAATGGTTTAGATTCACAATTTGGTCCACTGGAAAATGTTTTTTATACACAATTTTTGTATTTTTGTATGAACAATATCCAAATATTTTAACCGTCGTACATTGACGTAAAGTCATATATAGTGTTGCATAACTTTGACATCTCATATGGTAGAACAACGCTTGCGGGGTCAGCTAGTATTAGTTTACATCCTTAATTTAAATTTAAGAATTAACATTAAACTTAATTGTTGTGTTTTTTGTAGAATGTGTTCAACTAGCGACATAAATTTGGTCGACAGTCGCAAAATCAACAGGAAATCTTAGTGCCAGTGTGCAACTGACTGTAAGATCATATACGGGATTCTCCTATATGCGATTCTACTTACTAAACATCTACTACAAATACGTCAAAAATATTTCCTAAACATTAACTCAGGTCCATTGATGAAGGATCAAGTAGATATCAAGAGCAGTATAATTCGGAGGTGAATACCAACCCGAGACTGGTGCGTTGGCTGGAAAGCTCCTCGAATTAATTACCACCCCCTCCGCTCCTCCCCTGGATGTGACGAGGGCTGATCGCTTCCTCCGCGGAATTTGACAAACATTTCGCTTGGTTCCCTCCTCTTGGACCTTGGATAGTATCTTTGACTAATCATTGGCGATGTGGATTAAAAAGAAAGGTGTTGTATTTTAAATCAGCCTGTGAAATACATTTTCAGAATCAGTTCATTACTTAGATACCTACCTATTTGTACGGTACGGTACACCAAGAGTTTGTTGTTGTAATGAAAGATGTAACTGCACTATTATTGATTTATTGCTAACTGATTTGATATTGTGATACCTAGGTACTGATTATATTATATTGAGCACATGACGCGTGAATAACGTGAACTGGATGACAATGCCGGAAACTGCCGAGTTGTACTTGTACGTGAACCGTACACTATTTACAAACTAACAAACACTAACTGTTTATAATATTGGTAAAGATTAATTTTAATTACCTACTGAGCTTAACATAAGTTTAAATCTATCTTATCTATATCTATCTTTAAAGCGTAGGTCATAAGTTTGTACTTACTTTCAGACTTAGTATTGGCTTTGCGCGATTGGGTCAAAGTCAAATGGAATAAAGACTTGTTATATTCTTTACATTGTTTCCCTTATCGTTATCAGCGCAGCTGCAAGTGCTCGCACAGCGCCACCAGCCGGCCGGTGGGTGGGAGCCGGCAATAATTCGGTTTTATGACATGCCAAATCGGCGACACGCGGCCGCTGCGCACGTGCGCGATATGACCCTACCCTGTATGACCCCGCGCTCCTCACTCGCAGCCCGCTGCTGTAGGGCTGCCACCCGGAACATGCACAAGTTACCATTTTAAAAAAAAGTCACATTTATATCAGGTAGGCATTTTTTGTATATTATTACTAGCTGACCCCGCATACGTTGTTCTGTCATATGAAATGTCAAAGTGACGCGACGCTTCACGGCAATGAACGACGGGTAAAAATAAAAATACTAAAATCGTGTTTATAATACATTTTCCAATGGACCAAATTGTGAATCTAAGCATTCTAAGCCATTCTCGAATCCCCCGTCGAACACACAAAAAATTTCATCAACATCTATCCAGCTGTTTAGGAGTTCACTGTCATACACGCGTACAAATAAAAAGAAAATATTAAGCATACGGTGGCAGCCCTGTACAGTGACGATCCGAGGCCGACGGTCCGGTGTCTCTTTGTGCGTTAAGTGCTGCAATAACCCGTGCGATTTTCCCCTAGTCCCTCTCAACCCTGCCCAAATTAAAATGTTTGCCGGTGCAGCGCGGGACTGCGCGGGACTACGCGGGAGGCCACGGAGGGCTTATTCAAATACTCCACTCATCATTTGATTTGAAAACATATTAAGTTATTGCCGTAGGGGATGTAAGAGGTATGTATTCACAATATTGTTTGTTAAAATTAGGATTAGGATAGCGAGAGACATTTGTAAATACTCATATCCAAAGGTAGGAAGAGTAGTTGCGATTCAAACAATACTTACTAATTCATCTTCGTTACATCAGTGGTCGATTTAAAACTCAGTCTTTACATCTCAGGTTAATGTCATGTCATGTCATCATCATCCATCCATCCATCAGCCTTTTAAGGACATAGGCCTCTCCTAAACGACACCACACCGACCGGTCATGTGCCTTCTGAAACCAGCGGTTTCTTGCCGTCATTTTAAGGTCGTCTGGCCACCTTGTCTTGTATCTACGTCACCGCAATATTTCATAACGCAAGGTCATTGCTGCGTGCCTAAGTTTGAACCCTGAACCTCAGGTGTAGGAAGTAAAGAAGATAGGACTGGATTACCTACTAGTATGTTATTTGTAGTTTGTAGTATTATTATCATGAGCTTGCTATTGCATGTTGCATGTTGAAAATTGCAGGTCTGTATTACATTTCATATAATACCAGATACCAGAAACCCCTAACAGCGCAATAAAGCCGCATGATATTGAATACAACCGCATCAAATAGATTAATAAATCATATGTTTAATTCGGTCAACAAATTAAACACGTGTTCGCTTCGGGCCGGAGGGTGCTAATTCGCTATACTCAACATTATTTGATTTTTAATTCGGCTCGGTGCAGCCGGAATGCGCTTATTGACTCACTCGAGTGGGACCCGCTCCCCCTCCCCCTCGCCTCCCCCTCGCGTCCCCCGCTCGCCACCTCCCCTCCCCGGCCTCCCCTCCGCATTCCGCGCGCTCGGATGTTCGTGCGGGCAACGTACGGGGCACATTTGCGCTCGCTAACGCGTTTTAATTCCTCACTCACATACCGCGCGCGAAGAAAACTTCCACCGTGAAATTCAGACGGGAAATAGATA
Source organism: Carterocephalus palaemon (assembly GCA_944567765.1). Classification (NCBI taxonomy): domain Eukaryota; kingdom Metazoa; phylum Arthropoda; class Insecta; order Lepidoptera; family Hesperiidae; genus Carterocephalus; species Carterocephalus palaemon. The sequence continues at coordinate 611,009 of OX155643.1, read as the reverse complement.
CCTACTTGATAAATGAATACGGCGAGGGTCGCGTCGATATATTTGCGCGTGTAAAACTTGTGTGTGCTTTTATTAGTTTTTTCGACGCGCCTCTGAGCCGTCGCTCGCAATTCGTCACCCGCACCCGCTATGCTTTCTTTTGTTTAGGCCTGGCTTCATGGCCATAGCTGCTCGTCACCACCAGCATCTGTCTTCGAAATGCTCGAAGTGTACAAATTTGCAAAATTTTTTTACATCTTAATGTCTTAGATTATTAACATGTTTACATCTTGATTTATGTAAGTAAATATATTCCATCCACTTATATGTCATACAAGGTCGCACAGTTTTTCTTTTATTATTATTTCAGTATGATTTCTTAGCATGCACTGATCCAAGAGAAAAGGAAAGAGGAAAAGAGAGAGATATTCGCAGGGTTCTGCCAGCTACCTACTTCAGAATATACAATCATGATTCTACCTACCACCGAAGGGGTTTTATGGTGCGTAGAAAGCCCGCATGACGCGGTTTTGCGTTTTTATAGATGTTCCCACCGAAAAAAGAACCCGCTGAAAATCATTTATAGCCAGTAGATTCTGACAACTCCAGTTCAGATTAACCTGGGCTACGTTCATATATCTCACCCGATGACGGGCGTTCACTACAAGGCGAGCGACGATGGAGCGACGTTTACGAATGCAACCCTGCACACCATTCATGTTGACAAAACCGACAGCATGAGGCCGGCGACACTCCGACTGGCCCGCGCAAGCGCCCGCGGCGTTCAATTAGTGCGCGTTCAGCACATTTCGGAGCGAAGGGCGGAATAGCTGGTGGCGTGACGCATGCCGTGCCGGCGCTGGCAGCGGGCTGGCATGCGGCCTGTCGCTGCCCACGGTGCCCACGCTCGCGCCGCGGAGCCTTGTAGAGCGGACATGGAACACTACTCGACGATCAAACGACCATGAGCTACTTAGCTGAAGGACCATGCGGTTCTGTACGGAGATAGGCTGGCTCCGTACTCCATGCCCGCTAGGTATCGACCTAGCAGGTACTTAACACGCTGAGTACGTTCAACTAGCTAAGGACGAAACGAACCCACCACAAGACCATGGCCTGTAGTAAGGTTTGATCGCTCACATTGAACTTTTTTTTTTATGGATACAGGATAGCAAACGAACTTGCAGCACCACCGATCCGCTGCCGCCCATGACAACTGTGACTGAGTTTAAACAAGACTCAATTATGGACTGGGATTAGATTAGACTCAATTATGGAGTCCAATTAGTTGAGAAAGTTAAATAGAACATTATTGATGTGTCATTGGTGTTGCTACCCATGAGGACTAAGATGGTCGCCTCTAAAGAAGTGTAACCGGAAACTACTCTCGCATAACTCGTCTCTATAACAGTTAAAAATTTGCAAAATTACCTGCTCTAGTAATAAGCGGAGCTAAGCATAAATTAATGTCGTCTCTAAACAAGTGAACCTCAGCGGTGTATAAATACCGCGGTCTTGGCGTGGTATTGACGCGGATGATTTGCGCGGGCATTCGATCCGTCCGATCGACCGCTCCCGTTCCCTCGGTGATTGGCGGCTGCCGTCTCGTCACACTTGTCACTGAGATGTCACGTCGGATACTAAAATAGAACTCAGCTTACCTATAAGGCCACCTATATAGGTAAGCGAGCTAAGGTAACAAGACTTACCATGGGGCCGACTAACCACGTAATCGTTTGTAGTATATTTACCTTGTCCAATCCGCATTTGGCCAGCGTGGTGGACTAAGGCATTCTGAGAAGAGACCCGTGCCCAACAGTGGAACAAAGAAAGGGTTGTGATGATGACTACTTAGATCATTCGACCTCTTCTTCTGGTAAAGGGTTAGACGGGGCATCAAACACTTGACTTTGTAGTAAAATACGATTTTTATGCGGGACTGAGTGGGAGAACATTCGACACTGGGTTAGCCATGTCAGTCACAGATGTCTACCCTTGAGGACTAAGATGGGTGTAACTGAAAACCACACCTTTCCAAAAGGACCACATCTGCTTTAAAAACGATTAATACACGGTAGAAATGGTACTCGGTACCTTGGCGGTGGTCCTGCCCTTGGCGAACTCTATATGGAACAAAATAGGTTTCTTAAAAAACCTATCTGGTACCAAAGTGTGAGATGTAGTTCGAGAGCTCAAGGCTGCCGGATCGAGATGGGCCACGGTGGCGATGGCGTGGGAACGGCTTCGCTTCCGAGAACTTCGGTCGAAGGCTGCTCCGCTGCGGCAGGGTTGCCACACTTTTGTGGGATGTCCCGATTTAAGGGCTGTCGATATACTTCCTCTCCTTCAGCACCTAACACAATCTTGCTGGAGTGCCAAGAGTTTACGGGGGATTTAAGACGTCAATAAAGGATTAAAAAAAAAGTTAAATGCAGCAAGTAAAACCCAAGCCATGTAGAAAGAATGGGTGAGGATCGTTAAGCGTGTATACGCCTTGGATGTTGGGCGCTCGGCGAAATTCTTTTCGCATTTTTACTCCAATGCAAGGAAGTGTTCAGTGGTTGCACGACGCACATGCACAGCTTAGAGAACGAATCACGACAAGCGCTGCCCTTGCGCCACTCGACGATCCAATCACTTTGCACGTAATGGCGCATGCGCTCGCGTGCCTCTCTTCATACCGCCAAATAGACCCAGAAAATCGTTTCTGTACAGGTACTGTTCAGCGCTCTGTCGGCCGCTCAAGTACCGCTGGGAGGACTGGGACGAGCTGATCTGTCCGAGCTACTAGTGGGAATTTTAAATTTAAAAAAAAAGCAATAAAACTTTGCCTGAACCGGGGATCGAATTTAGGATCTCTTAGGAGACCCGTGGCCGTGCCCAACAGTGGGACAAAGAAAGAGTTATGATGATAGGAGTCGCGTTTGCGAGCACTAGACCAAAGTGGCAGTAAGTATTAAATTAGTGTTTGAATAAAGTAAAAGAAATATTACACCGCAACCATGGCATCTGTCTGTACTAAGTAACAAAAATTTTTTAATACTTACATACCTAATTATTTTTCTCCTTTGTGTTGTACTCGTAGCTATAGTGCTATAGATGACGTAATATACATATGTCTAAATTATTACCGCATGTATGATGTTTTTTAACAATAACTAACAGTTTGAAAAGTCCTATCCATTTTATACATGACGTGGATATACCACTGCGTCTATCTGGAAATCTTATCGAACAGGCCGCTTCGAAGCTCAGATCTATCGACTAGATTCCATCGGAAGATGGTCAACTTTTCTTCTAAACAGCGATCGAATCTATGTTTTCCAAAAACTGGTCATAGGGCGGTGTCTTTGAAGGAATTTATTACAATTTTATTAGCTGGATTATTGGAACAATCCCGCACCAGATTATCTCTGCTATAAAAGAATTTGTTACTTATTGGTTAGGCATCTCGTTGTTAATTGCATCGATTAGTTAACCATTGAACCTGGTTAAAGCCTTATACGTCTGAGAAAAAGACTATAGCAAGAGAGCGATGAATTCCTTCCGCGTTCTTTTGAAACAGATCGATAAATAGCGCACAATCGATGGATATTTGCAGTCAGACTGTTCGTTGCATTGTAATCTATACTCATTGATTTAAAACCAACCGTAGGCTATCTACGGTTGGCGGCATGAACGCTTGAAAGTGCGCCCGTAAAGGCATAGTATAAAGAGTCTTCGCTTAGTCTTTATATTATGGTAAAGGGGTGCGTAATGGCGACTCGTGCACCCCTTTTCCGTAGTGAGTGATTAACCGTCAACACATAAGCTTGTCCAAGTTCGCGATCAAAACGTGCTCAAACAATAGCAATAAAAGGCAAAAAATATGTGAAATGGGATTTCATTTCTTAAGTGAGTAAACACATTATGCATCTTATTATCCGCATTTAATTATAGAGATTTATATATCGAAAACCATCAAAAATAATTATTTTATTCGTAGACATACCTATTGTCAGTGTGCATAGTTCTACCATAAATATGTATCTAAGTAAGTAATTAATTATCTCTACCATCGGAATCTTGGTATCTAACAAATAAAAAATAATCTACTATAGGTATGTACCTAGACTGCCATAACTATAGTTATTTCTCTCAGTCGCGTCTTCAAACTCAGTGTGGTACAGTCATGGTGCGGTTCCTCAGTTGGTACACAGCGAGTGCGGAGTGCGGCTAATTACCACGCGTGTGAGTGGCTCACCTTGCTTACTATGCGCGCCGCCGCCCGTCAGCCTGTCCACTCGCATTAGTAGCCATTATAATGAGTTAACGACTCATTACTGCCCATTATCATACTCTGTACCAAATACTATTAAAGTGCTCATTACCGTACATACGAGTAGGTTTCACGCGTCGGAAAGTGAAGCCACAAAATGCCGCAAATACTACACTTAAATGTAGCGTCCATAGCCCAATGGCTCGCGTCGATTCAATGTGATCGAAAGAGTTAAGAAACGGCACGCGTCGGCTTGTGGATGGGTGACCGCTAGTGGCAAAATTTCATGGACGCTACCGTGCTTCGGAGGGCACGTAAAGCCGTCGGTCCCGGTTGTTTTCAATGCTGGAAACAGTCGTTAAGCCTCGTCGAAGACCTTCGGGTGGCTTGAGAACATTCGACACTGGGTTGGTCACTGTTGGAGTATGCTCTAGACCTCCCGCAGCAGTGTCTGTGGGGGAGATCCGTGCCCAGCATTGGGACGTCTATGGGTAGCAGCGACAACACTTATATAGAGTAGTTTCATAATTCGGTGCTCAGTTGTACGCGGAAGTCGCGAAACCTACCAATGGAGTCCACGCAAATTGGGAAATCATAAGCAATAGCATATGGTTTCCCAATTTATAGTACGAATGATTGCTTAGGAATATTTTTAAGACTAATACAATAGCGTAGGTACATACATACTCGTAAAATAGCGAATGTTTAGCCTTGCCTAAGATGCGCGCGCGGGCGGCCGTCAGCCGGCGAGGCCTGTCCACTCGCATTACTGTCCTGTATGATAATTCCGCCATTCACGCCATGAGCTATGCCTGGTATGCTCTGGTATGCTCTGGTATGCTTCCTATTGATGGATGCCTGTCATACATTCGTAAGTAGGTACCGTGGGTGAGCTATAAGAAACGGGTGATTTGATCGCGTATTCAATTATAATTATAGTCAAGATGAAGTGCCAGCATTGAATCAATTTATGCAAATCGTGTGGAGGGCATTATGTAGAACAAGACTGATTTTGCGTTACGCTTGACGTCGTTTATGGTAAGCCCCTAAGCACAGATTAATAAATAGTTATTCCGTATCAGATAAATCACTACATACTTACTACATTTTGAATAACCTACCTACCTCCTATAATAGGCTGTTAATCTTTAGGGATTAATTGCACGCCTTACGGCAATAATTTAGTTTTTATTTTGTTGAATCTATTTAATGGTCTCGTTTAGGCGAGTACAAGAAAGTGAATGCGAACAGTAGGGTAATTAACATACAATCAATCAAAATGGAATGGAGCTATTATATTACAACAGGCGCTGAGCCGCAACATCATGGCCCCCGTTGAAAACCTGTTTTCAACACTTCTCAGTCTTCTGTTTTCAATGGGCAAAGGCGAACAAGAGAACGGCGGACAATCCCTCGCGTTGTGGCAATGTCAGCTACTCGAGTTATTCCATCAGGGCCTGGATACAATCGGGAAACTCTTCCAAGACGCCAGCACAGAGCGGGCACCTGATCCTCATGCAGTATCCACATGTCACCTTCACGCAAGGTACTGGTGTTTTCTTTCCATTTTTTTCGGGTCTGCAACTCGGACACATATTCCTTTTGCCACCGCTGCCAAAAATGTTGCCGGAGTTTCTCCACTCGCGCGTATCGGGCTAAATTAGATTCCTTTTCTTCCAATAGATTTGGTGACGCCATAGCGGTCAGTTGTCGTCCGATTAGATAGTGCCCGGGAGAAAGGAATAACAAATCATTGGGAGAAGAGGAAAGGGGACAAAGGGGTCGGCTGTTTAATACTGCTTCAACTTGGTTAAATAAGGTGCCTAATTCCTCAAACGTTAAATGGGCGTTGCCCATTATTCTGCGAATATGATATTTTGCTGATTTTATCCCGGCTTCGAAAATCCCGCCGAAATGAGGGGTGTAGCTTGGCGAAAATATAAAATTTATGCCCTCTTGACTCGCAAGATCAGAGAGAGATTCCGAGTTTTGTTTTAAAAATGAGCTTAACTCCCTAGCAGCTGCTCTAAAATTGCCTCCGTTGTCACTAAAAATCTCAACGGGTTTGCCTCGCCGTGCTACAAACCTGCGTAGGCACATCATGAAAGCATTTTTAGACAAATCGGACACTACTTCCAAGTGGATACATTTAAACCTGGTACATATGAATAAACACATATATGCCTTTTGTAATTTGGCTCCACGTCCGGGTCGGTTTATAATATGGAAGGGACCGGCGAAGTCTACTCCCACTGAAACAAAGGGGAAATCCACGTTTACACGCTGAGCGGGCAAATCACCCATTTTCGGCTGTAAGAGTTTACCTTGCACCCATCGGCATTTTACACAATTATTAACTATTTTGCGAGCAAGGCGTCGTCCGTTTATTGGCCAAACGGTTTGACGGACGGACGCTAACAGAAGCTGCGGACCAGCATGAAGATTGCTGATGTGTTCTTGCTCAAATAACAATTTTGTCAAGTGATGGGACGAATCTAATAGGATGGGATGTTTTTGCTCAAACGTATAATGAGATGATTCAATTCGACCACCAACTCTAATTAACCTTTCGTCATCTAAAAATGGGGACAGAGATAACAATTTCGATTTCGAATTCAAGGCGCTACCTTTATATAACAATTTGTAGTCATCTGAAAAGGATTCCTTTTGAGAAATTAAGCACAAGGACTTAAAAGAATCATTTAACTCCGTTACAGATAAATGGTTATCCAATTTAGTTTTAGGGTTTTTTAAGTTATGTATAAATCTTTTAACGTATGCAATTATTCTTTGTAATTTATTTAATTTAGAAAATTTAGCAAAATCAATTAGGGGTTCAATATTAGTTGTACATAAAGAAAATGATTTTACTTCTGGTATATCAGTGACAGGTTCGTGTAGACTAGGCCATTCAGACTCATCTTTATACAAAAAGTTAGGACCTGACCACCATATCTCCATGTCACGAAGTTGACTGGCATTTACACCTCGGGAGATCAAGTCAGCTGGGTTTAAATTTGTAGGAACATAGCGCCAAGAGGCTTGTCCTGACAGTTCTATAATTTCCGCGGTTCTGTTCGCTACAAACGTCTTCAGCTTACTAAGGTCACACTTTAGCCACGACAAGACTACACTAGAATCGCACCAGTGAATTATACGAGAGGGTTTGTCTCTGATGGACTCAACGACACTTTTGGTTAGCCTGGCAGCGAGCAACGCAGCGCAAAGCTCCAATCGAGGAATAGTCGTTGGTTTCAGGGGACTGACTTTAGATTTGGAACATAACGGACATGTCATTGTGTCGTTATTAACATCGACCGTTCTCATATAAACACAGGCACCATAGGCGCGTTGTGAAGCGTCACTGAAAACGTGTATTTCTATTAATTTTGGAGATGCGCACAAAACCTTTCTAGGAATTTGTAGAGTGGAAAGAGTAGGTAAATTAATAACGAATTCTTGCCACATCTTTTTTATTTCATCAGGAACGGATGTATCCCAATTTATTTTTAGCTGCCACAATCGCTGTAACATAATTTTAGGCTGTATTATGCAAGGACTGAGTAAACCCAAGGGGTCAAAGATTTTAAACGAATCTGAAAGTATAGAACGTTTAGTAATATTTTTATTAAGAGATGGCATTTTGAAAGGAAAGTGCAACGAGTCACTTCTTGGATTCCAACCAAGGCCAAGAGTGCTTGTAGATTCACTAAGAAAAAGAGAATCATCTGATGTGATTTCATTTAGTAAATGTGGAGCATTTGTTTTAAATTTTCTAAGTTTAAAGCAAGCAGATTTTAGAGTTTCTGTGAGTGAATTTAGAATAGATTGTAACTGTTTTTCGTCGTTGCAACCAGTGTATAGGTCATCAACATAAAAATCGTGTTGAATAATATTTTTTATGAGAGGATCCTCGCACTCCTCCCCCACCTGCCAGAGGCATCGGGTGCTCAAATAACTCGCGCTTACAGTGCCATAAGAAAGAGTATTTAACTGCAATATTTTTAGAGGCAATGACTGCTCTTCTCTCCACAAAATTAGTTGCAAATTTTGGTGTTCATTATTTGCAATACGCACTTGTCGATAGAATTTGTCGATATCGCCTGTAAGCACATATTGATATTGTCGTGCTCTAATTAAGATAGAAAAAAGGCAGTCTTGGATGTGAGGACCCTTTAGTAAAATATTATTTAGCGAGTATCCTGAGGAGGTAGGTACGGAACCATTGAATACAACTCGCAATTTGGTGGATTCACTACCTTCCTTCAGTACTGCATGATGACATAAAAAATAATGAGGCGATGGAGGTTTAGAAAGAGGCAATTCGGTTAAATGCCCCAGTGCGGCGTACTCGCGTATAAAATCTACGTATTGTGATTTTAAGTTAGGCTGTTTTTTAAATCTTCGTTCTAAGTACGCAAATCGTTTTTTAGCTATCTCATAAGAGTCGCCGAGGCAGTCAGGGGAGTCCTTTAGAGGTAACTCTACGCAAAACCTGCCTGACTCTAGCCTGTAAGTAGTAGCCTTAAAAATGTTTTCGCATTTTTCATCATCACTACTTAAAAATGACTTTTGTGGTAATTCTTCGAGTGACCAAAATTGGGTCAACATTTCTTCTAAATTATTATCATTTTGAGTACAAGGTAAGTAAGCAGAATAATTACAATGAACGTTATTTTGAAAATGTATATTGTTTAATTGTGAAGACAACGGGCCAGCTATCAACCAGCCGAATTTCGATGATCTTAGTTTTAGATTCTTAGGACGTAAAGAACGCTGATCCGAACCCAACACGTCCCAAAACAAGTCTGCACCAATTATTATATCGATAGGTCCAGGTTGATTAAATTTAGGATCGGCCAACCTTATAGTTGGCGGTATTTTTAAAGCTTGAATATTGATTGGAGACTTTGGAATATCTCCTGTCAATTCATCAAGAACTAAGCATGACAAGGTTACAGTGTATTGTGTGGTCAGAGAATTTAGCTGAGCAACACAACTTTCGCTCACCGTACTGTTAGTGTTATTTCCAATACCAATAACTTTAGTGTTATTAATGGGTGTTGTTTTCAAACGCAATCGTTTTTGTAGCGATTTCGATATAAACGAAGACTGGCTGCCGCAGTCTAATAAAATGCGAATGTGTTCGCACTCGTTTGTTAATGGATTAAGAACCTCGACCAAGGCTGTTGATAGTATGACTTGATCAATAGGCATGGTATTAAAGTCTTTTGAAAAATTTGAAATGGTTTGATTGCTTTGATTTGGATCATGTAACAAAGAGTTATGCTTTTCCTTGCAGCCTCTTTCTCGACAGGAACCCATTCGACACTCGCTTTCTGGATGACCCTGTCTAAGGCAGTTGACACACAACTTGTATTTGAGGACATCAGCCATACGCTCTTGAATATTTTTAGCTTTAAAAGCTGGACAATCATATATTCTATGATTGTCGCTACATATAATACATAGCAAACCACGTGTGCTTAGAGTACTATTATAGATTATTGCGTAACTGGTGACCATAAGAATGATTTTTATTTGAGGAATTTTGTTGACTACTACTGGAGGATGCTTTTGTAAAAGAGGTTTGTTTATTATTTGAATTAGTTATTGATTTAGAATTATTGTCAGCTCGATTGCGATTTAATGCTTCAATTACATCGGCACGATCAGTTAAAAATTTCGTGAAATTGTCTAATGTAGGTAAATCGCTCAGACCATTACGAGTCTCTTCCCATTTCTCAAGGGTATGACTATCTAATTTTGAAGACAACATGTAAATAATAAGAATGTCCCAATGTGTAGTAGGTTGATCCAAACTGGATAAAGCTCTCAAATTTTTAGTGACATGATCGACTAAAAATCGTAACGACTTTTCCGATTCGCGAGGAATAGCCTGAATGCTAAATAAAGATTTAAGATGGTGATTTACTAACAACCTTTTATTGTCGTACCGACTCAGTAGCAAATCCCAGGCAGTCGTATAATTATCAGCAGACACTTCTAAATTAGATATAATGCGAGATGCGTCACCCTCGAGATAAGAGATTAAATAATGAAATTTTTGTATGGAAGACAGTCTATCATTATTATGTACCAGAGATGTAAATGTATCTCGAAAGTTTAACCACCGGAAGTAAGCGCCGTCAAACTTAGCAATTTCAATTTTTGGCAATTTAATACCTATATCCTGATTATTGAAGCTACAGTGAGCATGGGAGTCAATCCGGGAGCGCTCCAAATTGGGTTTATTTTTATCTAGTAAAGTATGGCATATAGCCATTAATTTGACTATGGCAGTTTCAATGAGGTCCCGAGTTTCAATCTCCTCATCAATTTTTTCAGCATTTAGAATCTCAATCTGATCCTGCACATCCTCATACAATGACGACAACCTTTCCAGTTTACCGAGTTTAAGAGTTAATTCTGCATAAACCAAATGCTCTAAATCACCTTCAAAAGCGGTTATCTCGTCAAGATACGTCTTAAACTTGGTAATTTGTCCCTTGATTGAGCTGCGTTTCAGTTGTAATGTTTTTAAATCATCACCTTTTGGAGGCATTGTGTATTTTGCTATTTAAGTATTACCGTTTACAAGAATATAAATTAAAAAATAATAAATAATTTTGTTCTGTAGATGGAACTGTAGAAAGTTATTAGGCCAAGCTCAACCTATGGGTTTAAAAGTAAGTAATAAGATTTATGCTCACACGCTCCTCATTTCGCGAAGACTTCGAACAAGAAACCGGTTTGCTAGCCGGCGACGACCAGCCAATCTTACTTGAGCCGCGCTCCGCAGAGATAGATAAGGAATGGTCGGTACCTCCGCATGCAATGCAACAGCCGGCGCGCCGGGCGATCCCCTGGAATTGTTCGGCAGAACCGCTTTAATTTTAACAAGCAATAATTATACTTCGTTTTGTTAGACCACACAGTTATTGTTGTTTGTGATTGTTATGTATAAAACAGAAAAGAAGTGTGCATAAAAACATGAAATTATTTATTTTTGGCTAATCTTTCCCACACAGACCACTTTAAATTGGTGGAAAAAATAATAATTTAAGGATGTTGAGCATGTAGCAAACTATATAAAGCTAATGTAAGGAAATTTTATAAGTTTAGTTAAGTATGTTTAATCTTAGGTTATTCCCAAGGTTATGATGACACGCGTTCAGTTTATAATACTTTGTGTATTGTCCAGCCAATAGTTTATATTATTAGCATCGACTGGCACACGAAATAATTAGGGTTATCACTTTAAAACATTTAGATTTGTAGATTTTAGGCACTTATTAATTATTACTTGAAGCAATATTTATAGGTTAACATTTGGAAAAGGAGGGAAAAAAAAGGGAAGGGCACTTATCTTTCGTCCAATGCTGGTGGTGTGGAGTCTTAGCTGCTCCACCGGTCCATCGAGCAGTATGGGTGGCTCTTCACAATAAATCACAAATGTCCAACGTGTCCAACAAATTCTTCAATCCAATGCGGTGTTGGGTTATGAGTGCTGAATTCTTCCTCCAATTTAGTTCTTCTTATTATTTTGCTTGATAGGTTTGTCCTTTTACGGTCGCCAATGTTAATCTTTAGGGATTAATTGCACGCCTTACGGCAATAATTTAGTTTTTATTTTGTTGAATCTATTTAATGGTCTCGTTTAGGCGAGTACAAGAAAGTGAATGCGAACAGTAGGGTAATTAACATACAATCAATCAAAATGGAATGGAGCTATTATATTACAACAGGCGCTGAGCCGCAAAATAGGCTACTCTTTCGAATCGATAGACGCTGCGAACAAAAATGTACCTAAGCTTACGAGCGTCATGTGCAGATTACTTTTTAACTAGGGTTGCCAAAAAAATTCTCTGACGGCGAATCAGACACAATACAAACTTGTATTGTTATAAAACGGCTACAGCCGTTAACAAAACTGCGTCAGCGAAACATAAGAAGAACACTCAGGCAAGCATCAGGTGACGTTCAATTGCTTAAAATTGAATGCTTGGTAAAGTAACTGGGATTTGAATCTGGATCGCCAGTAAGAGGCGGAATTCAGAGCTTCTGGGCTCCACCCTAATGCTCGCCTGATCTGACCGACAATTCGGCCATTGATGACGGTACAGTTGGCAAAGTGTTCGTACTCGTAGCTCTGTAGGGAGGCCGCACCCAGCCTCGATCGCCCAATAAATCTGTCTCGCAGCAAATTCAGAGTTCGTTGGCCGCCGGCGATCGCTTTGTTATATTTAGTATTCGATCGCTTATTTTCGTGTGCCGCGGTCTTATTGTCACGCCGGCCGACAGTGCCCGACACGTAATGACGTAATACATCACCGCTAAGCCGTCGCGGGTTGGGAGACCGCGATAGTTTTTTGATACTCGAAATAGCACCGTTAACAATCTAACGTGAGTGTGCAATGTTATTTATGTGGTGCGGCTGCGGCGAGAGTGTGCGAGAGGCCTATCAATCTCGTATCAGCGGTGCTAACGTATTTATTGGGCGCTGGCAACCGTTTGATGTTCAGCTTCAGGCGAGAACAAAAAGGAACAGCTACATGTTCCTCTTATCCTAGACTGAATGTGTCCGTGTAACTGGATGTGTTCGTAGAAGACGACGAAGGGAACTTCCAGGTGGTTGACAGCAGCGGAAGGGCTCAGCGAACTCTTATTGGGGAAGATATTCAGCTGATAACCTCCTTCAGGTTGAGGAGAAGAGAAATAAAGAATCGATGGATGAGAATTGGGGAAGATATTCAGCTGATAACTTCCTTCATCTTCTTTCTTCCTCTTCTATCAGTGTGGGATCTACTCGGGTGCATCTGTGTTGCTCATTCTTATTAATATTGGTAGAGCGCTAACCTTCTCCATTGGCAGCCAAGAGAACTAACACAAGTTGTCAGCAAGGCTATCGTACCATCTTCAAGAAGAGGATGGATCAGGAAGGCCACCGAGGGGGATTTAGTGGTTGGAAACCCCACATAACCCGGCGTCGCTCCCACGATGTCCTGGTACCTTTAAGCCATTTCAGGTTTCCCATTCAAAAAGGAATCCAGAGTCCGGCCTGCTAAAAGCATTTACCAAGGAAACATATAACTAGGCGTAAAATTTCTTTATGGTGACATACTTTTATTAATTACTAGTAGATGCCCGCAGCTTCGCTCGCGTGGAATTAGACATGATAATAGATTTTTAATAAATAAAAGCGTTGAGATAATCACTGAACTTGCACGGTATGTTCAGCTGGGACGGCAGATACATTTATTTAGTACTCCACGGTCGTCAACCAGCTGAAAAAATTTTCGCCGGCACCAATACTTCCAATCAATAAGTTTTGCAGGATTTATTAATTAAATCGTTGGCCCAAAGGCGGGTCGTTCAATCGATAGAGAATTGACTTACTTGATAGTATAAGGTGTTCCCGCGGACCTCACCAGATGGCGAGCATCGACGCCCCGGAGACGCCCCGCTATTTTCTCCGGATCGGCCGACATCGCCAATCGTTTCACCACCACTCACTCACTGATTCAACTCACTGAATTAAATGAAATGAAATAGACAAAAACCTGTAATAATCAAATTAATGCCTCAGACCAACAAAAATGGTCTGAGATTAATGCACGGAAAACGACTTTACGCGGGCGGAACCGCGGGGAAGCTACAATATAAAACACTATTTACAAACATAAAACACTATTTCAATTCACGTAAGTAACAATAAATGCTTCAGATCTCCCAAAATAAATAGAATAAAAACACCGGTTGGGCACAAAACAATGGCGTCATCGCCACAGGGCCGGGCGCCGGGCGTCGCGTCGCGCACAGAGACATTCAACTATTCTTCTACTATTCCCGCCATAAATTCAAACTTTTTCAATCCTAGTTCTGTTCGAGCTCGGACTGTTCAAATCAGTCTTTATTAATAACTTTTACTTTTAATTGTTTGTTAGAATAAGTAATGCAATCTATTCTAATTTAATAATATATAATTTAATAAATTTATTTTCCTCAGTAAAAAATATTGTATTGAATATGTAATATAAAGAGTTGTTAATTCGTTTTTAAACATACTAAAAAAATTATAGTTCCTTCCTTGACAACTCATGTCGTGAATGACTCATGCATGCATGCATGCTAATTTTTAGCTGAATACCATATACAGCTCGATATGTATTGTATGTGCGTTTTTTTTCAAAGCAAATACATATATGACTAAATTACTAAGTCCAAGTTAGTAAGTCGTTAACTAGTTTCCTAGTTACAATGTCTATGTAAGTATTTAAGAAATTAAATATCACTTGCTAAAACGGTGAAGGACACATCGTGAGGAAACCTTCATGCCTGAGAGTTCATCATAATAAATAAATATAATATCTTGGACATTTTCACACACGGCCATCTGACCCCAAAGTAGGCGTGAGCCTGTGTTATGGGTGTCAGAGACTGATATACATACATAGATATTTTTAAATACATACTTAAATAGATAATATTGACATCCAGACACAGAACAAATACAAGTGTTCGTCACACGAATATTTGTCCTGAGTGGGATTCGAACCCACGACCTTTGGCGCAACAGACAGGGTCACTACCGATTGCGCCAACGGGCCTGTCGATAATGTTCTCGAAGGCATGTGAAGTCCGCCAATCTGCACTTGGCCAGCGTGGTGGACTAAGGCCTAATCCCTCCCATTCTGAGAGGAGACCGGTGCCCAGCACTGGTACAAAGATAGGGTTGTTGGTGGTGGTTGCATATGAATGTTTGTTTCGTTTATTGACCTAGAGCTAGACCAATATGAAACTTTTAATTATGTGCGAGCACTGATTGATTCGCATGATACGCATGATTCAGTATAAAAGGTGCAATCGAGTGCAAGCAATGAAACAGCCCCTAGGTCACGGGGCCTTAATAATCCATTATTGAGTGAGCGCAATGAAACACAGTCCAGAGTCTGCTGCAATCACTCGGGAGGGCGTGGGAGGGCCGGCGGGGGGCTAGGGGAGGGTCAGAGGGGGAGAGGGGAGAGGGGAGGGGGAGGGGGAGAGGGGGAGCAATAAAAGGCGAGGGTCACTTAACTATTTTCCTAGCTCCGGCCGAGCCCACATTATTAAATTCCGCGCGCGCTGCATCGCCGTGCCGACGTAATTGCGAGAGATGGAGATTTATTTTCATTTGAAATGAAAAGGTTTTTTGACGCTGCTTGTTTAAATACCCTTCTCTCTGGTCGGATGTTGCTTGTTTTCACTTGGGAGTTTTTCTTGGTAAAGCTTATATCACACATTGACCTCCAAGGTCTATGTTTATGAACGACTAGTGGACGCCCGCAGCTTCGCTCGCGTGGAATTAGACATTCACTAACTTCAAAAACGGCAAAGTTTCATACTAACTTTGCACTCCCGTTTTACCCCTTTAGGGGATGAATTTTCAAAAATCTTTTCTTAGTGGTCCCCTACGTTATAAAAGGAACCCCTTTGCAAAATTTCAAGTTTCTAACCCTTATAGTTTAGGCCCTGCGTTGATATGTCAGTCAGTCAGTCAGTCAGTCAGTCAGCTTCTCCTTTTTATATATATATAGGTATGCGCTTTTGTTGGTTTGGCAAAAAAAAAGACGTCCCACTGTTGGGCACGGTGACAGTCGTACCGTAATACATATAACTCTTTCGGTAAGTACTAGCACTACTAGCAGGTTGTGTGGCACGTTTAAGTGTCGAATGTTACTAACACATCAAAACAGACACTTAAAATATATATTTATAGTTAGTTAATACCGGCCAACTGCGAGTTGAACTATAAAACCTATAAAAACGGCAAAAAAATCAGTATGGGAGCCCCTCAAAATTTTAATAACCCCCCATAAATTCTTATTTTTCTGTTTTTTTAGTATTTGTTGTTATAGCGGCAACAGAAATACTTAATCTGTAAAAATTTCAACTTAAATATCACGGTTCATGAGATACAGCCTGGTGACAGACGGTCAGGCGGACAGGGAAGTCTTAGTGATAGGATTCCGCTGGCTTTTTTCCTCTGGTTACGGAACCCTAAAAAAGTGAAATCCTTGCGGAAATAAGTGTTTCGCGAGACTAAGACGATGGCTCAAGTGGTTGCCCCATGTGGTGATAACTTTACACTTGGTTCCGTATATACTGGCTGGAACCGCGCCGTCGGCTCCGGCCGGTCTCAGAGTGTCTCAGACTGCGGACATTCAGTTTCAGTAACACGTCAGCGTGTTACAAAATGTCCGTAAAGCAGATGAATGGCGTACTTCGCGCTGCAGACTTAACGAGCGCTACACGTCTCATCTCCCGCGGGGCTTATTTTGATGTTATTTTTACCCGACAATGGGCCGCGATGCGTCAGTGTCAGCTGGTCTTCTGGCAGCGCATGGCGCAAGGCGCAAGACGCAACGGGCGCATGCCGCGCAAGGAGTTGGCGCACGCCGCGGCGCGCAATTACCGCCGGCGTATGTAGAACACGCGAGACGTTTACATTCGTTTAATTGGACGCAAAAATTCTAGCCATCCAGCGGTTTGACACACTATTCGGAATCTGTTTGGACCGTTTGTGATGTTAGTTACTTGTGCGATCTACCAGATGTTGATTTTGTTATTTAATGGGCAATTAAATTCTGCTTTCAGAATTACAATTTAGTGGCAAAGCATTGAATAACAAGGCGTGAATCGATCGTAGTTATCGATAAAACAGTATCTTTTCACTACTTTTAAGGGAATATTAGTTATTTATAAAAAATATAATATTATAAATAAAGTTACACTAAGCTATATTGTTATTTTTGTTGTAGCTTCATTATCATAAGAAACAGGGACGATACGTTTGTTTGTAGAAATGCCGCCCGATTTGCTATTTTCGCTGCGACCCACAGATGTCTCACTGCTGGGCACGGATCTCCCTCACAGACATGGCTGCGGGTGGTCTAGAGCATACTCCACCACGCTGCTCCAATGCGAATTGGTGGAGGGGTTAGTGGCCAACCCAGTGTCGAATGTTCTCAAGTCTCCCGAAGGTCTTCGACAAGGCTTAACGAAGGTTTCTACGATTGAAAACAACCGGGACTGACGGCTTTACGGGCGCTCCGAAGCACGGTAGCGTCCATGAAATTTTGCCACTAGCGGTCACCCATACACAAACCGACCGCGCCCGTCGTTGCTTAACTCTATCGATCACACTGAAACGGCGCGAGCCATCGGGCTACGATTTTCTATTAAGCCCTAGGATTTAGAAGGTCTTTCTTCATAAAATTTTACGAGAATAAAAAAATCATCTTTCCTATCAACTTCGCCTGTCTCATCGATGTGGATCTGGCGTGCCACAAAAATCCAAAGCGCGTCGTGCCAGCGAGCGCTGCCAAGTCCCCGCGTGATGCATGGCCTGCCAGACGGTGATATTAATTATTGTGTTGCGTAACGAGGAATGTCTGATTGACCGCTCGAGGCACGGCCGGCATGGCCGCAACTCGTGATCTGCATTGCGGTCGCGGGGTATACTTGTCAAAGTTTATACCGAAAAGAAATTGCCTAAATTTAAGCCATCAGTGGGGAGATTGGAGCTGCTTCGGAAGGCTTAAACATGGGCCTTTGGTTCTTACTCTATGGGTTGTTGCAGCTGTTCATGTTACATAATATACACTATACATACACACTATGTTTATAGCAAGGATACGTAGGTATATTTAAGCCTTGTTCAGATGAACCAAAGTTAAATTAAATTGTCATAATATTTTACGCGGAAGTTTTTACGTTATTAAACGTTATTACTAAGCGCGTCAATGAACGCATTACAATGGTTGCAGCATCCTAGAAACTACTGTAGGTATAGCCGTATAGGTAGATCCACTAGACTTTAATTTAATTAATTAAATATGTACATACCTTTGTACGTACTCAAATTAAGTAAAAACCAAATTAACCTATCAGATCATCCAATAAATACCATAATAGGCTAACGATTTGAAACATATATAAATTCCTCTGGAATATCAAATGGCATCTGACTGTGCCTTAACGTTCTCATTGAGCGCAAATGAGCCAATTCGTGCACGAACCGCGTCCATTAGCGGTAATTATGACAGGATAAGGAGTTTCTATACATCAGCCGCGTCGCGTCGGCGCGTCGACGCGACGCGCGCGATTCGCCGCGACGCGTCCGGGGGGGGGGACGAGGGGGGTCGCACGGCGAGGGGATGACGCGGGGGGCGCGGGGGGGTCGCGCGGCGGGGGGGTGACGCGTTTGAAGTGGCCGGCCGTCCGTCATGCGCGTTGTCCATTGAGGCGAGCGAGTGGCGTCGTAATTATAGTCGCGAGCCCCCGCGCCGACTGATTTACGAGGCAGACTCCGCTGTGCTCTAAGTTGCGGAATATTTGCTTAATGGACTGGCGGAACGGCTTAAACGGCGGACGTCACCGTTGACGCTCCTGAAAATGGCGCTCGCGGTGCGTTGTGAACTTTGGTTGTGACAGCGAAATCGCATGAGGATTTATGAAACATCAAATTTCTGTTGTATGTAACGGGCGCTCATAAAAAAATCATGTTTGTCGTATGGGAGCCCCCCTGAAATTTTTATTTTTTAGTATATTGTTGTTACAACAGAAATACATCATCTGTGAAAATTTCAACTGTCCAACTATCACGGTTCATGAGATACAGCCTGGTGAGAGACAAACAGCGAAGTCTTAGTAACAGGGTCCCGTTTTACCCTTTGGGTACGGAACCCTAAAAAAGATGCCGAGAGCGCCCCAAGTTGTGGCAACACTACACGCGCAAGCCGCGACAATTCATTTCATGAGAAATGTAAACAACAATCCTAGAACAGAAACATCTATCCACTTTTCAAAGGAATCCCGCACACTAAACGGATCTAGCAATACTAATAATAATACAAATAATAATAATACAAATAAATAGTTTCGTCGTAGTGTAGTGCCATCATTATCTCTGGAGTAAACGCTCCACTGAATTCGAAGTGTTCATCAGTTATTAATGGAACAATTTAAAAGGAAGGTTTAAAGGAACACTTCGATTTTAAATGGAATGTATTCTTACATAGATATTTTGTTCTATTTCATTTAAATTTTTACATGCCAATCGAAATCCTAACCCAACATTCTTCAACAGGATGTTTTGCCTCACTAATTGTGTTTTCATTTGTATCTATCATACATCCACGTTCTATGTTCGTCACATTTATCTCCAGGAGTTTGAATGTGATGCGCAGTTGTTGCATGTTCGTTTCGCTCGCTTCGCTGCGACCCATAGACGTCCCAGTGCTGGGCAAGGGCTCCCCCACAGACACAGCTGCGGTAGGTCTGGATCTGGAGTATACTACTTAATAATAAATATATTGGACATTCTCACACACGGCCATCTGACCCCAAAGTAGGCGAGCCTGTGATATGGGTGTCAGAGACTGATATACATACATACATAGATATTTTTAAATACATACTTAAATAGATAATATTAACGTCCAGACACAGAACAAATACGTCACACGAATAATGTCCTGAGTGGGATTCGAACCCACGACCCCTGGCGCAACAGACAGGGTCACTACCGATTGCGCCAACGGGCCCGTCAATACTCCACCACTGTTGTTTTGCTATGAAGTAAAGGAGTTGCAGCTATAGGCGCAAGGTGGAGCGCAGCGCCATGATTTATGCAGGTTTAATTAGAGCACCGCCGGAACAGAGCAGATGACTCACTCACACCGGGCTGCTGGCTCTGCCTGCCTATGAACCACCAGCGTTACTTATCACGGAAAATACATGAGTCTGTCAAAGCAGCGTTATATTCCGAGGAGACCCAGCAGTGGACAAAGCAAATAGTTATGGTGGTTGTAGAGGACCCATCCATACCTACTTCCATACTAATATTATAAATGCGAAAGTAACTCTGTCTGTCTGTCTGTCTCGCTTTCACGCCAAAACTACTGAACCGATTTAAATGAAATTTCGTACACAGATAGTTTAGAGCCTGTGAAAGGACATAGGCTACTTTTCAATTGTGTTGTAAAGGGTTGATAAAGGGAGATTGAAAGGTTGTATGACAATATGTAAGAAAATGTATGAACGCGTTAAGAAGAATCTATTATTATGTCTAAATCCACGCGAGCGAAGCTGCGGTTCACTAGTAAGAAATAACCACACACTCATTAAGTTCCTTCCTTACTAGCTGATTATCTCTTCAGTCGCATGTTCTGATCTCCTGTTCTGGTTCTCCAATGGATAGCGAATCCAGGCAAATCACCTGTGTCGCACGTGTCCATAGGCGACGGTGACCACTTACAAGGGTGTGCCTGTTTGTCCGTCTGTATTATAAACTCACAGTCACAGTTGTCATGGGCGGCAGCGGATGGGTGGTGCTGCAAGCTCGTTTGCTATCTTGGATCCATAAAAAAAAGAGAAAATAAACTTGATCGAGCTTGTATCGAGCAGAGGTACGGTAAACTGAAGTATCCATCCATCCAAGCGCAATTACCAGTCGTTTACTAAAGAATAATTGCTTATAATTTTATTCTAGCGAGTCGAGCGGGGCTATCAGTCAGTCGCCGTGGAATAGTTCCCCCGACACGATTTATTGCTTAATTACTGGCACGCTTGGATAATACTGAAAAAGTAATTCGTTTCGGATTTTTTTGTTACACCCTACGGTATAAGTGATCTTAGCTAAAGTTGAATCCATGGTTTATGTCGTAAGATAAACCACCAAATAAGAATAACAATTAAACTTAGGGCCATATCTCATTTGCCAAGCAAATTTAATAAAGGTTCTAGGTTGGTTGCTTATGTTGTAATTTGGTTCATTCATACGAGTGCATACGACATAGACGAACAAACTCGTGGTGATATCTAAACAAAATATAACATCAGAAATCGAATCAGAGTTACGACGACGTTACATTACAATATGCGTAGGCAAAGGACTTGTAGATACGAGTAGCGAGTAGGTATCTGTTGCGGAATTATTATTACCTACAGATAAAAAATCTATGGATAATAAACAATACAAGCAAAATACAGTTCCAAATTTGAACCGAATAACAGTAGCTGCTATACTATTTGCTACAGACAGCAGTTAGCGGCAAAAAAGCTGGGTGGTCTGCCGCGAGTACCAAAATATTTGGATTACTCGTATCGCTATAATTCTCCTGCGGAAGTACTGATACAGTCACAACAATCTGGCTGTCTGTGCGGTGTGTCATTCGCTTTTATTTTTATCCGCACCAGCTGTTTATGTTGCATTGTTAAGTCTAGACCAAAGACACGAACATAATAAATAGAGGTAATTAATTAAGCTGCCATGAAAAAGAGTTTTATTCGCCGCTTTTCTGTTTTTTAGTTCTCAAGTCCTTACTAATTGAGAAGAGAATTCACGTTTATGATGATTCCCTGAGAGACTTGTTTATTTATTTATTTTCAGTTCAGTTACTTCTCACAGTTAATACCAAAGAGCACTAGAGCTTATTACAAAAAAAAAACCGGCCAATTGTGAGTCGGACTCGCGCGAAGGGTTCCGTACCATTTATCTATTAAAACGGAAAAAACATCATGTCCGTTATATGGGAGCCCCCTTAAATTTGTTGTTATAGCCGCAACAGAAATACATCATCTGTGAAAATTTCAACTGTCTAACTATCACGGTTCATGAGATACAGTCTGGTGACCGCTCCATAATAGGACTTGAAATCACCATATCAGAAACACCGTCTTTAAGCACAGGCAAGTTAAAGTAAGAAAACTCGGAATAGGATATCGCTTGGCAAAAGCGCGTCGTTACTGAACAAAATTAAGTCTCAACTGAGTTTTTACTCGAGATCATCCCCGATGCCCGTGGACACGGCATTTTAATACGACGTACTAATGCTGAGATGAGCTTCTTTATTCAAATGCTCAATCGTATAAGGCAGCGCAAAAACATCACAACGCGCATTACACCGTTCGCTTGCGCGTTGCGGTTTACCTTATCCGACTGCCGCGTTCCCTTGCGCGTCATTTGTCCACATTAATCCAACGACGGATATAATCCATATTTAAAAATTTATCCGCCGCATAACTAAGCCGTTTCCGCCATCTTGCGTGCGGATATCGCCTATTAAAATTCCGCGCGCTTGCTTCAACAGCCAATAACCAATACGAATACTTGTCGTTTTTAAAGTGAAGGGTAAGCGTGCCACACAGTCGCTGCCGCCCATGATAGTCGCTTTTGAACTTATGGGAATGGGACTGTAAGCCCAGAAGGTACCATAATCTAACTGTATTTCCTATACCTTAGGGGGATCAGATTGGTATACGATTCTAAATCTCTAGCTACACTACGCGTTCCACTTTTGGACACAGGTCTATCCCACATCTGAAGTGCCAAAATGAATATGTACCTACCTATTTCAGGATTGTCATCGTTTTTAAAGATTTCGTTAAAGATACTTTTAATCTTACTTCCAAGCAAATAAATTAAACTCTTCCAAGCTTAGCATCCTCGTGGCCTGTCGTGGCTTTATTACAGAAGTAAAATCTTCTAGAAGGTTCGTGATCTCAATTTCGTAACTTTCCTGTTTAGTGGCTTTTCCACTGGCAATATTTCCAAATATTCAAAACCGACAAGATAACTTCATCAATATTATACGCGGCTACGCTGAATAAATGGAGCGCATTCGAGCGGGCTTGCGAGTTGATCCAACCGCTCCAATATTCATAAAGCAATTCTGAGAGAATGAGGAAAATTGAACGCTCTCTCGATTAGCGGGGTTGCGCGCCTGGAAAAATTGAGGCCGTGATGGAGTGGCCCTACCCTTTCTCCCCTGCCTCCCCCGTTCCCTCGCCTCCCCCGCCGCTCCTCCCCCGGAATGCGAGCGCGACGGAACAAGGAACAGAGGCATAGCTCGTGCTAATTGAAATTTATTCATCAGTGTTTGTAGAACAGGTATTTTAGTGCTGGCAGCTCGGCGCGCGGCGCGCGGCTACACATTGTTGCGAGACCGGTGGACTGGGAGCTAGGACACTGCACGTGGGTTGGACGGAACTAGGCGGACAAGTATCATGAACCTGTTAAGGAAAGAAGTAGGTAAGGGAAAAGTTAAACTTTGGGGAATCCGGTGAAAAATTTCAGTAAGTTCTTAATTTTAAGACTTTGTTGTAGTAGTGTCACGCGAGAGGGAACGATGTAAAGTGTTGGAAAATGCCTTCGACAAATTAAGAAGAGCAAATACAGATGTCGACAAATTTACTTGTCAATTTCGATGTGAATCTTTGTACCTGTTTTGTACAAAAGGGTTTTTATTATAAATGTAAATATTATTAATCAAATAAAAATATTTGAACTACCGATTCTTCTTATGTGGGATTAGCTTCTGGTAGATCTACTTGTAGCTGGAGCAATGACCTGAAGTAATAGGCATAGTATGATCTTAATTCACACATAGGTATGGACGGAGAGTTTAAAAATGTGGCATTAATTAATGGAAGGAGGTCGGCATTCAACGTAGGTGATCTCGCTGACAGCCATACACTGAAGAGTTACGTACGTGCCTAACGATCTACCCAGCAAGGCTGTTACCTGTAACGATAAAAAAAGCATTCTCTATGGTGAATGATTTCTGCGTGTTATGCAGTCTGTGGCGGGGCGGGGCGAGGCGAGCGCGGGAAATTGAACGCCACGTGACGTGAGTGATCAGCGGCGCGCCCCGCCCTGCCGGCTCCGGCGACTCCGGGATCTTTCGTATACATACTTCGACTACGATTACTGTCTCTCTATAATATGTCACACATCGAATATTTAACTCTAAACGAAATACGGAGGGGATGCGCACGGGTATTAGAGAGAATGACACACATATTTAAAACGGTTGGCGGACCAATCGCCCCGCGCCGACGATACCATATTTTCGACTCCTGCGCATCTAAGATCAGAGCTACATTTTCATGGACGTCCTTATATTTTTATTTATCGCCGGGAAAAAACATTTAGCTAAAAAGTTAAGTTAAATCTTGTAGTTTAGCTTAGATTTTAGCTGGATTGTGCCAGTAACGGCCTACTCTATTGCACAAGCCTATGACATCTGAGAAGGCTTCGAGGATAGAGCATACACCACCGCTTCAGTGTCTCAAGATAACTCCACGAAAAGGTCTGACTGAAAATCAACACTGTTGTTTCCAACAGCCTTATGCTGAGTCATGGCCTTTTCCTGGAGATGGTTTCAGCATAATTGTTGTAGGTAATGTATCTTTGTTTATTATTTTATTTTATGTTCTGTGAGTTAGCTAGATAAAGATTTGTTTTTTCTAGTATTTAGTCGGTCGATTTTAGTGCTGTAGACTTTTTCAGAAATAAATGCCTTCATTCACTCAATCTTTCTCTACCATATTACCTCATAAGGATAAAGAAGTCTTAAACAATAACATGTGAATGCAAGTGGCTTCCATTATTCATGGCCGGACACGCGACAACGGCGACAGGCGGTGACATGTTGCCGGAAACAAAAGAAATGTCGCCGGTCACTCGGTGACCAGACGGTTTTATATTATACCTTAAATGATAGAGTTGTTATTCTGTAAAATAAATACGAAAACTTGTAGACATTTGAGAGGCGAAAATGTTGGTTAGAACAAGTAACGTAGAAGTTATAGAAAAGAAAGCTGTGCGGGACAAACCTAGGTAACGTACGTTAACGTAAGTACGTAAAGTTAACGTACCTCCTGGTAACACAATATTTTATTAACTTTCAAGACTATAATGGTGTAATGTCTCGTGTTTCATCAACGTCATCGTAACTTATCAGCCATGAAGCTCCAGTGAGAGGAGAGACTGATAATAATGTACTACGCGGATCAGTTTCTCCCGGGATAAGTCTGAATGTTTTATAAGAAATTTGAATCGCTAAGAAATGTCATAGAAAATATATTTTTGAATAGAAAATGTAGAAATATCTAAAACATAACACGGTTTCGCTCCACATGATCATCGATCCATCATCTTTTGAAGTCTATTACTGGGCATGTGAAAAGTCATGATGAAAATAAAATATATTTTTTTCTTTCTCTTTCTTTCTAAAGACAAGGGACATTTCCCGCCGGCTATCTTATGCAACGGCACTCCGACTGGTGCCCTCCTTATCTAGCGGACTTCAGCGTCTTAGCTCACGAATACATTACATCGGTGACGTCACAGTGTCCAAGCGTCAAGAAGCCGCATCAGCTGCAGTCTCCAATGGCACCCTGACAGGTGACTTCTGTATCTAGCGGATTTTAGCGTCGTCGCGCACGTATACTCGCATCGGTGACGTCACAGTGTCCAAGCGTCCAGAAGCCTGTAATGCTATCTGACATCCGCATCAGCTGCAGTCTCCAATCAGGCGCGGGTCAGCCGGTCAGCCGGTCAGCCGGCAGCCGCTGACCACCTGATGCCTCACCTGCCCCATTGTGTGCTAATTCCGCACCCCCAAGTGACGAAATTTGGTATTCAAAACGATAAACGTTTATATATTTTTCACTTTGTGATACGCGGTCAGTGGGGGCTGTCAGTGAATCGTTTTAACGATACAGATCTTCGGTGATTGAAGTTTAGAAGTCATGTAAAGGTTGTTGTACAGTCGCGGGTTTATTCAGGCTGAAAGCGCGTACATTCAACCCATCAAGGCTAGCATGTCCGTGACAAACCAGATCAGGGTGCAGTGCAGCAGGCGTGGTGATGCGGTGGCGTGTGTATAAATTCCGTATTTTTGAGTCACTAAAATCCAACAACAAAAATGCGCTACCTGAGAGCAAGATGTAGAAAATTGATAACCGGGCGTGATACTCCTCAAGCAGTCAGTAGTTTAGTAGACTTGGAGCTAACTAGTTACTCGTACTTCGAAATCCGTAGCCCCGTATCCTGTACGTACTCAAAACAGGTATACAGTTTATCATTGGGTTTGTGAATGTGACGAATACCATATTGTAGGAGGCAGATGCAGCAAAACGAGGAGCGGAGGCGACGCGCGGTCTGGTGCCCGCATTTGAACACAATGGCCGCAGACCCGCCCCGCAGACCCCGCAGACCCCGCAGACCCCGCGGACCCCGAGGCCCCGCAAAAAGCCGAGAAAGCTAATCTCTCCCACGTTACTGTCAATGCGTGAAACAATCGCGAACGATCTTACTCTGCGAGCGATCGGGACTGACGTCTTATTCGGCAAGTTCCTTTATATTTACAACGCAGGCTGTCTTCGTAATACTACTATAATGCGGCACAACTGAGTTTATTAACCTTAGGTATTTAGAATTACGCTAGATTCCCATAATCCGTTTATTCGTATAGGTACAAAGGTAACGTAATACTTGGGCCAGATGCCAGACGCCATGGCTCAGTAATGCCGTGGCATGCAGATCCGCGGGGCAATTGTCTAAAAGTTTTCATAGATGGAGTTACGTTAAGCCAAATTCGTATTGTGTAATGCTGTTAACTCAATGAACCACCAGCAGAACCAAACACAAAACGATAGCATTAATTCTTGATAGCGACTTTGTCATCAAAAATAACTTTAGGCAGTTCGAATTTTTGTAAACTCTACTAAGTACCTACTAAAAAAAATCATTCACTCAATCATCGAAAATAAGGATCCATCTATTCGTTCATAAGAACGGCATGTACAATTTGATTTAGCTGTTTTACATGTCAAATTGTACGATATGAATGAATTTATCTCATGAAAACTTTTACGCAATAACCTACCCCGCCGCGCCGATCAGGAAGGTAAGTCGATAGCCCAATGACGCAGAAAACCTTCACCTTAACCTACGAAATCTTTCCAGAACTTCTTTGAAAACCCTCAGCAGCACTAATGAAAGAAAATCGTTGATAACGTGTAGCTGTAGATGAAACTATTTTTGTGTTCAGTAAAATTTCTCAATCATGTTGTTACGATAAGCGAGATATTCCTTTCCGATTAAATTGATGACTTGTGCTACAGATTAATCATTATGGCATGCCTTCGATCACAGAAAAATACTAGGTAGGTACTATAACGAATGGTAATTACATACGGTTAGACTTGTTATGTACCTAGCAGTTGGGTTTGCAATAAAAACGTACCCGGTAGAAACTTAAAACAAAATGCATTATAACTAGCATTCAGATTTAATAATTTACCATTAGTTAACTATTTTTGTATCAAGTGTATATATTATTACCACAAATATGCACTTAACACCAGCCGTGAAGATTTGTAGATAAACTATGACACGCTCTTGTAGCTAATTATGTGCGCAATTAAAGACTTCCCAATTAAATAAAGCCATAAAAATTCAAATGCAAAAGATACATGATCTCCTCCCACAATAGCGTGATAACTATCACAGAATTTCAGGAATTATCATTAGTGAAAAGTGATATAAGTAATGGTTTCTGTTTACATAATCCGGTATTTTAATGCCTGTTTCCGGGCAAGAGCTATTTATCTTACATTCAGATATTTCTCGTTTCGAAAATATAAATTCTGGCACATTTCGCACACCTTTGTAAGAAGTAAACAAAGAAGTACGATTTCTATTCGCGTTAATTACTAAAGAATAACTGAGATTTTAATTAAGTATGTATCGAGTATACAATCTTAAACCTAAGTTTTTGACTTGTTAATAAGTTTTCTGGGAGCAGTATTTTGGTTTGGAAATTTGAGGATTTTTTTTGTCGCAGTAGGTACCTCTGAATCTACAACAATATCTAAGCGGAAATTTCACTACGTAAGAGAAACCAGCAAACGAGCATCCGAGCCTGATGGCCACATCAGTTGGCAATTGGCATTGGCAGAATAGCAGGACTGCATTCGTTTACACATAAAATATCCACGTAAGGCGACTCTTCAAGAACATTCCCGTTATAGGTAAGTAGTGTTAGTCCTTTAAAAAAGTAATAATAGTAATAAATTACAACATCTTAATATGTTCAACACCTTTATTTAACCTCACATAAAGTTTTCAGTTCTGTCAACAACAAAACTTCCCAACAAAATCGGAATGTCAAAACTCTACCGATCCAATCTTGCCAAGGGCAAATAATCTAAACTTACAAGTATAAAGCGAACATGACATTCATAAAATATTCTGTCAACAATTAAGATTTTAATGTCTTATAAAATAGATTTAACGATAGCTACTGTTCCTATTACAATACTGTATCAAGGCCACATACATCTTTCATTAATAGTGACCACATGATCAGGAACACACACGGCTTTTTTACGGACAAAAAATATGGGAGAATCGTTTGTCATACAGACTTTCCACATGGTTCAATTATCTAGCAAAACCTATACGAACCGGCGCCAAAGTCTAGCTCTGAACTTGAATCCGCAGAAGTCGAAATTAAGGTATCGTCTTGGCGGGGCGAGCGAGTTGTCAGTCGTAAGCACTGTTGGTTCGCAAGCCGTATTACCTATGTATCCCTGATGCTTCATTTTCAATTTCGTTCAGAGCTAAACATTCGTGCTGACAGCTGTACTAGCTCTAGTAATCGCACGTTTAGTACCTACTGGTCCACATACGAGTATCGAGGCGGGTCAAACGTGAGCGTACGATACGCTCATTAGGTCAGCCGCGGTATGTCCTGCGCAACGAACGCTCGCGCACGAAACTATGTAGCCGCCATAAAAAATAGCATTCGAGTCCCCGTGATGGATAAGCGCCATTTCCCTAATGACGGTTATTTATGCGTTGTGTGCGCGAGCCTACCGAAGTACCGATCGGCGTGTGCGAGTGTTATACCATTAATCATCTGAGCACAGTTTTTGTACGCAACTTTTGCGCTAAGAGCCGCTTCACACATGCGTCACGAACGTTTTTTTACAAGCGGGGAGCCGACATGCAAATGGCGGACATTCTTGCAGCGTCGCCGGAAACGCTTGCGACGTTGCGGCTTGCTTGACAAGGAAGTGCAGAAAAGGCTGGGACTGCAACGGTAGCTGCACAAATAGGTAAAAAACACTTAAACGTCTACCCATATGTAGGTATGGATTTAGTTTTTCCACAAACACGCATTTAGACACGAGTGAATTGGTACGATCTGGAAGAGTATGTCCCTTGATCCGGTCCGGAAAGACAAATGACAGTGTACTCAGCGTACTTTATTTTCGAATGGATCTTTGCTATATGGTCAGACAGACTTTACGGCGTCACTGAATAGGATATTGCTAGGCATATCGTGACATGCTATCGACTAGAACGCGTCCATAGCTCCAATGGCTCGCGTCGATTCTAGCGTCTCCTCGTCAAGCCTTGTCGAAGATTTTCGGGTGGCTTGAAAACATTCGACACAGGGTAGGCCACCCCTCCACCAATCCGCATTGTAGCAGCATGCTGGAGTATGCTCTAGACCTCCAGCAGCTGTGTCTGGGGGAGACCCGTGCCCAAAGGGATGTCTATTGGTTGTTTGTAGCTTATCGACTATCTATTAGATGTTTTAAGCTAAAGAACGCGCATGATTGTTGAGTTAAGTTCCCACGTCCCAGGTAGCAATTACCCCCGCTTCAGCGAGTCGTCTCACGGAAATTTTCGGCTGAAGAGGTCATTAATCCACGCGCGGATAAAGTTCGCTAATGAAGCGCGGATCAGATCAAGTTTGCCTGCGGCTCCCTCCCCTGCTCCCCTCCCTCCCCCACCCCCGCCCCTCCCTGATCTACTCCTAATATGATAATTACGGGTACGTTCGACTCACGTGTGGAGTTGATGGAATTTAGACGGCGTTAGCTAGGGATCTGTAATGAGGATATGGAAAGCAAGGATTTTTTTACAAAGTTGTTTTCATTATTGTTTCTATAGAAAAAAAATTTACTTAGCTTGAGGAAGCTTTGATGGAGACCTTACAGCGAACACAAACAAATAAACCAGCGAACCAAACAGAACCACAGCATAAGGAGATCCTTACTCTGAGACCGAGCTTCCGGCTTTATAAATAAAGGCTTTTGAATTTAATTAAAGTTTAAATGAACCGACCATCCTCGAGCTCCTGTTTTTCTGCGACGGCAAGGCACCCCTTTCCACATAAATTTTCAAGCTCCACTGTACCTAAGTACTCATTTAATTTACCAACTTTGAGAAAAGACGAAAATATACCACAGCTTTCTTCCCCTTACTTCCTTGACTTACCTGTCTGTATTGTTAATTTAAAAACCTGGGGTCGTATTTTTGAATCTCATTCGCATATGAAAATCGCCGAAGCGTCAACGAATTTCAAGTTGTCTCTATTTTTGAAATTCACTCGCGTGCGTTATATAACAAGTGGTCCGTACCGCTCGAATTCTATTAGTTACGCCCGCCGATAGAAAAAATATTCACAGTGTTAAAGTTTCATTTTTACTTTTCATAAGCCTACAATTAACTCGCTATGAAAATCGCATACGAAAATGTTTCGCATACGAATATCTAATGTCGTATCGGTAATATTCAAGAATCAGGGCTCTGTCTACAATATTATTCGGCAACAATGATTGTGTACAGGCTGAATAGGAGTCAGCGCTACTTATTTTATTTGTCTATAACCTAAACTGCTGTTAAGAAATATGTTGTGAAGATATAGGTACTCTAGATTTTTCAGCATTACAATCATGCCTCATCCACATTATAAAAGTCTCCTCTTCGACATCGTACTTTCAAGTCTTTGATAAACTATACGAGCTAGCAGCAACTTGAACAAGACTCGATGCACTGTTCTTGTCACCCTTGAGGACTAACATGAACTCTAGAATATATTACACAGAAGAAATTACCTTGGCCGAAAGAACTCTATATAACTTATATGAAAGGATCCATGGACTTCCATAAGTTCTACCACCTACAATAAAACCAACCAAGTAAAATATTTTCTCTCTGATTGAAGCTAACGTGTATTCATAATATTTAATCATAACTTTTTACACCGTCGTTATCGTTTAATAGCTTTCTTTGCTTCACATCACGCCATCACCGTGGATCACAAATTTGCCACAGTATGGGAATTTAGTAATCTTAATTGTGGTAATTAATCAGGTAATATTATGTTAGCAATTTTAATGAGCCACTCTCACTAAGCACTGTAAAGGAGAAGTAGGTATAAAGTTGATTTATAGTGCTTAGAAAATAGCGTGGGATTCAGTTAGAGCTTTGCCAACGGCTCTACCTACGGGTAACATGAAAAAACTAAATTAAATTACCACATGGATTGTTGCTGGGTGAAAGAGGAAGAAAGGTTTCGTTCGCTTAACATACTCATTGGCTACCAACCCCATGAAAAACCGCTGTAGCGTCCATAGCCCAATGGCTCGCGTCGATTCAATGTGATCGGCAGAGTTAAGCAACCACGGGCGCGGTCGGTTAATGGATTGGTGACTGCTAGTGGCAAAATTTCATGGGCGCTAACAGTAACGTTTCGGAGGGCACGTTAAGCCGTCGGTCCCGGTTGTTTTCAATGCTGAAAACAATCGTTAAGCCTTGTCGAAGACCTTCGGGTGGCTTGAGAACATTCGACACTGGGTTGGCCACTCAGTCTTTCGTCAATACAATAACTTTTAAACCATGCCAACCTGCCGTGGGAGGCAGTCCCAGTCTCACTTATCAATACGTCTATCAATTACACCGCTCTTAATATTCATAGAACAGTTGGAATCGATTCCACGAATACTTTCTTTTCTCACCGTCTTCTTGCCAGTTTTTGTCACAAGCGGTGCCGCGGTAAAACTATAATTGTTTTGACGCTAATTGAACCATTGTCTGACCGAGTGCCTCGAAGCGTTCATACCCCTACGGCTCGCGTCGATCTTAAGTAGTATGTGGATGGGTGACTGTTAGTTTCAAAATTTCGGTAAAAGTCGGTATTGGTTACTTTCCATACGATTGAGAGTACGTGCAGCGTGGTGGAGTATGCTGTACATCTCCAGCTGTGGCTGCCGGGGAGACCAACTAAAATTTTACATAGCGGTTGATGTCGTTGCGTAGATCATCGACTGGCTCCCACGCTCAACAGCGGGGAAGTCACCGACGGGGTCTATCCCTGGAGCAATTGCCCGGATAGAGGGGATCTCCCCTGCTCCGAATTCCCTCAGCGCAAGAGCGTCTACTTCGCCGCGCAAGAGGAGGAAGGTCTCTCTGTCTGTAGATGAACGTTTTGTTTATGGCGACCTCAATAATCGACAAACTGTCGTCATTTTTGCACCGGTAAAAAAATTGCATAGACAAAACCAGACCCATACTATAGGTTACGCGGACTTTACCTACATATACCTGTCTATATGTCGGCTCCTCTTACTATGTTTGTTGTGACTGTGACAATGAGGAGCGTCGCGTGGAAACTGACATGTCGTGAGAGGATCGCGTCACAGAGTACTGGATCGCGTAATTATTTCTGCGGCGCGGTGCTGCGGCGGTGCTGCGGCGGTGCGGCAAACTTTGTTTTTGCGCCGTAATTGCGGCGTGGCGCAAATGGTACAATTAAAGGTAAACGTGCGGTTAGCTGATGTCGGGTAGCTATATAGTCTTAAGATAGGTAGCTGCGACTTTTAAGCTTTGAATTTGATTAGCATATGTAGTATCTATTGGCTGGCCACTGCTGGGTCTGCAGGGCATAAGAGCTTGAAGCTATCATGCCCTAATCTAATGTGGGGGTAGGGGATTTAGAATGTGGCCATGCCTTTCGAAAGTTCTTAGGCCACCCAAAACCCTTCGATTATAACGTCCGCTTTTAACAATAGCTACCGATTTAAAGTGGGCAAAACACAAATTATTTTTTTACGCTAGCCATCACTCAACTCAAGCATTTTGATTAAGCCGAAATCGATGCAGCTGTATGTACACTATTGGTCAGTTCAAAATTAGTTGAAAATTAGTTGAAAATAAGTAAAAAAATTGAAGAAACTTATATTTTTTATTCGAGATTTATTCTCTGGTTTATCTTTATACCACGTTTATGTAAAGCTGGTGGGGCTTATTTATTTGTGTATTTATTAGTTTCGATAGATAGGATGAATGAGGAAAGCTGCCATTACCGAAAATAAAACTGCAGCATTTAAACTGGCTTCAAACACCACAGCACCGCGAGCCCGTCCCGCTCGCACTGCGCGGGAGCGAGCGGGAGGGCCGACGGCGGCCCGGGAGCGCTGCCTTTGATTCATCCAGTGGCATTCCTCCACTTTTTCGCGACCGCTTCCTTTGTATCGGGAACAATACTCCTCGGATGTTTCCTCGGATGGGAGTTTCTTGCGGCCGCCGCTAGGGCTGCCACTTGCTTTAACCTGCAACACACTATTATTTAATATTAGTGTTCGCCGAGTGGTGGACCGTAGTTCATTTTTTAAATTTAGTTAGTACGATAGGAAGGTATTGCTATAATCATAGGCTTAATCCAAACCAATGTTCAAAGTGACTTGTGACAAATAACATGCCGTCGTATCCAGGTAACTACTTATTAAATATGTTGTATGTCAAACCAATGGTAGTGCGTGTAATGTTCTAGGTCAAGGAAATTTAATGTCTGAAGCATCAACGATGACTCCAAAGACTGATACCGTTTGAGCTAAAGACGGAAGATTGTTTCAACGTGAAAAGTTAGTTAATTAAGTTGTAACAAATGCAAAAGGCTGTTCACTAAAAGCGTGAGCTACCTAGTAGGTACCTACGCAGTCTTCAGTATACAGGTTCTACCAGTTAGCGTTACTGGAGCAGCGGCAGCCCTGCGGCGTCTGTGCGCGCGCGCAGGCGGGGCCGATTGAACTCGCCGCGCCCCGCCCCCTTACGCTATACTCGCAGCTATATCTGCTACTGCTGTACTATCGGGCTTCGTGTTTGCTGAATAAATGGCAGGGTGACTGCTTCATGGTTTGGTGTAACTGGTGTAAGGATCATCATTATTAAACCCCTTTCATTGGCCTGCTATTAATTACTACTGTGTCCTCTCGAATGAGATTAATGAATGAGGTCACGGTGTTGTCCATCGCCGTAACAGCAACTAACTGAGCAGGAAAATATTCATGTTCAGTTAGTCAGCCAATCATAGATGAACTTCATCCATCAGAATTAATTAATTTAATATTTTAAACCTACAGAGTCCATCAAAATCTAACTCTGGCTTTGAATGCGCTTCTAAATTAAGGTTATGTCTCTCGCAATGAAGTACTGATTGGTTCGCCAGCCCTATGTCCCCCGCACTAACTACGAAGTAACTATTTAGGTAGGTACCTATAAAAATTTAATTGAATTAAGTAAACTGTGCACCTGCGCATCTATCCCCTACAGATTTCGTTCAGCTCTCAAATTCGCGGCGAGTGGGAATACCTATATACCCACCGAATGATTCGTGAGTGTCTTATTCATAATTGAAGTTACAGGCTTACCTACTCACGTGTGATTGATCTTCAGTAAATCAGTAGTATCTAATATAGAGATGATTTTCACTCCTGAAGATGATCATGGTAATCGATCAAAACTAGTCGGCCTATTTCCGACTAAAATCACAAGCGAGTAAGCCGGTAAATTCAGCTGTGACAACTATAACTTATACCTACTATTATATACCTAGTTATTTATCTAAAACAATTGTAAGCACCGACCAAGGACTGCACGGACCCATTATTTGTCCCCTACCTGATAGAAAGGCAGGTCTTGCGTAAATATGACTCCTAGCTACCTAGAGCGCTACGCGAAGACTCAAGGCAGAACTCAACACGCATACATCGCCATAAATCACCTAATCAGTGCCATCGAATTATCTCAGTTAGCGCTAGTAAATCAGGGCGACGCGAAGTTTGATGACGCTAGGGCTGCCGACATTTTTTCAACAAAATATATAATTAAAATAAACTTTTGAAATATATAGTGCACTCTACAAAATATAGTATTTTATTGAAAAGAGTCAAATATATTTTTATTGATTATTTATTAAGAAAAATATCCTTGACTTTTTTTTTATACATTTATCACTGATCAATACACAACACTTTAAGCCTTGTCTAAGATTAAACAAAATTGACCTAGGTATATAATTACAAAATTAATATTTAATTTTAGTAAATACTATTGATTAAAATGTCTCCTCATCTTGCAATGCCTTAACAAGTTGCACGTGTTGGTTGTATCTAATTGTATGTTACTAAAACATATGTGAAGCAATAAAGCTTAATAAATAAATAAATAAACAAAATATTAATTTAATTAAAACGAACGATGACTGACAATTTGAGTCGTACTGAACTCATTGTTGCTCAGTAGCAGCTCGACGGCTCATGTATGCACGAGCTGTATCTTTGAACCAGCTCAGAGAGTCCATATCCTTTGAAATATTATCGCACTCGCACGCCGCACTGCGCTGATAACTCACGTCAAAACTCCGTTCGCGCTATTTTATGCGTCGTATGATTTATCGCCGTAAATATTCCCGCCATCGCTCGTAATGTGACCACAACTGTCACGACGCTGATAAAATTACT
Organism: Carterocephalus palaemon; assembly: GCA_944567765.1. Taxonomy (NCBI): domain Eukaryota; kingdom Metazoa; phylum Arthropoda; class Insecta; order Lepidoptera; family Hesperiidae; genus Carterocephalus; species Carterocephalus palaemon. The sequence continues at coordinate 575,341 of OX155643.1, read as the reverse complement.
GAAATATGCATTTTTTATCTTTATGTTTGTCCCTAATAACGCTTGTTACTTAAATAGGCGATGTGAGGCCAGATGCGGCACTGAACATCAAAGTACCTACATATTGCAAATTCCTATTCATATTATTTTATTAGTAGGAAAAAGAAATAACAAAAAAGTGAGAGCTAGAAACATTTTTTATACCTTACCTCAATATCACAGCCGATAAACCCAAACTGTACGTACCGTGTCCATTCGCTGCGACCCATAGACGTCCCACTGCTGAGCACGGGTCTCCCCCACAGACACAGCTGCGGGAGGTCTAGTGCATACTCCACTGTGCTCCAATGCGGAATGGTGGAGGGGTTAGTCGCCAACCCAGTGTCGAATGTTCTCAAGCCACCCGAAGGTCTTCGACAAGGCTTAACGATTGTTTCCACCATTGATAACCAACGGGACCGACGGCTTTACGTGCCCTCCGAAGCACGGTAGCGTCCATGAAATTTGCCACTAGCGGTCACCCATCCACAAACCGTCGTTGCTTAACTCTTTCGATCACATTGAATCGACGCGAGCCATTGGGCTATGGACGCTACGTGTACGCGGTACAAGCCCTTAATTCATGAGACCGCTACCAGTTTCCTACTTACTTTATCTAAAATATTTGGACAGTTCAGTTTTAAGACCGTTATCCCAAACGCCGCCCTTTCTGGTCCGTTAAGAACATTGTCATCTCACACTTAATTCCTGTTCCGAGATTAGTCTTCCCCGAACTCGCCTACCGGTCTTCGATAAGTAATTTCGGGTCGATTAATTCCGTAATGGACATTTTATTGCGAGGCAACACGACGTAACCCAATATCGTTTTGGTTATCGCGCGGGTCCTCTCCCACTAATTAGACGAGTCCATCTGCCGGCCGCCGCCCACCCACGGGGCCGCGCTAGATTCCGCTGCCGAGTTTTTTTACACCCTAATTAAGCTAATTTATCGAGACAATACGAGAAATTATCGAGGCGGCTTTATGAGAGGTATTAAACTGTCGGCTTTGAGCTCGCTACCGCGCTACCCGCTCCGATAAATATGCGGCAGATCACGGCAGATAACACGCGGCCGCGCTACGGTCGCCACGCTCGCCACTGCTGCTGAGGGAATAGGAGACATGATGGGATAGACAGGATACAGGCTACAGACTGGTGTAATATTCTTTAAACATCTGTTTATTTTACTTTATGTTACTAACTGACATTACGCGAGTAGATCAATAAGAAATCTACTCGTTGACTTTATTACTTAAATTATGATTAGGTAATTATTATTTGTACCTAATTGTAAAAAAATTACATGCCTATACTAGGTAAATATGAGCGACTTTACAATATGTAATTTAACCACCCATGTACCTAAACAATACACATTTATGCAAATGAAGACTTCTATTTCTTTAACTAAGGTTGAGCAATCGTAGGTACATTATGGAAAAGTTGATACTTACGAGAAGAAATGTTGGTAGGTACCTAGTTTAATTTTCACTTAGATAATTCTTTAGATTTTAATCATGTTTCTGAAGTTGCAGTTACAATTCTATCATTTAGCGGACAGATGGAAATCCTATTTACAAACGTGAGGAGACCCGTATGACAAAATAAGGGTTGTGGTTGGAGTTGTGATATACAAGACCAGACTACTAGGACTGTCCCGGATTTCCCAGGGGACTTGGCAACCCTAGCCGCGCTCATGCTCTCGTCTAGATAAGCGAGGTGTGAGGTACCTGCAGCCTGCACCTCGCCTGCTATTAAACTGACATTTTATGGAGGGTAAACGGTACCGATATATTTTTAGTGAATGGATGTGTCTCGTGGGACGTTTATGGCTGGCCGCGGCGGCTGCGACAGACATTCCAGCATCTAAATGTCCGCTAAGCAGAGAATACGCGTGTTCGGTACAGGCGTTTTTCTGTTGTTACTAAAGAAAGGGTCACATTTTAATGGCTTACGATATCATCCAAATAGCATCGAACTTTCTATTGCTATGACTGCAAACGGAATCGAACCAACTATCAAGGTAATTCTTAAGTACATACCTAGAATACCTACCTGGGTATGAGGTAGTGCATCTCTATCTGGTTGATTCATATTATATGCGGCTATCCTACTAGCGCCATCTTGTGAACAAATATATTACCTTTTGAATGAATTATAGCGTTACTAGCGTCATCTTTTATTAGCATCAAGTATTACTAACTAACTTGCATCAGCGTATAAACATTATCACACATAAAGTAAACTGAAAATTATTAATACATGCTCAAAAAGGGAGAAAAGGTACAATAACTATTAATTTGAATACAAATACTGAATTGTTTAAATTATTTTGACAGCAACTTAACAAGCCTATTGTTTTGACAGTTGTATTACATATTTTCTCTGTGTTTTTTTATCTACATTATCTTGTTGCGTGACATGGTGGTGAGGAGGTGACAATTAGAGGTGGGTTATAACAGGTTAAAATGAATAACTGTTGTCTCTGTTCCAGTTCCTTAAAAATAACAGTTCCAAATACCTGTTCCTAAAATAACACTATGTTTTTGTATACAGGTTCTACCACCTAGCTATTCAAAACAACAGCAATCGCACCGTATACAGGTTCTACCACCAACCCGCGATAAGGAAAGTAAAAAGTACTCGTTTCCAAAAGTAAAAAGTACTCGTTTGATTAAAATAAATTATAGTTTAATAAGAAAATAACCGGAACATCCGTCAGAATCAAAAATCTGAGTTACTCCTTAATCACACCTAAAAAAGTTGTACTTCAAAAACGTTTATTTATTTAATTAGTAATAGTAATTTAGTGCTGCTTTTATTTAAAATTGTAACAAATAGATATTTTGATATTAATAATATTATTTATCATCAGGTCTAAAAGTGGGTTCCTAGACGGTCTAGGTCCGTACCTACCTAAATTCAAATTCAAATTCAAATAATTTACTTCGCTATGAGGTGATTATACACGCATAACGAAAGTCTAGGTAACTACAAACTACTTAAAGAGATATAATGCTATTCTAAACTGATTAATATAAAGCAAAGGATGAGCTATTTATCCTTGAATGAATAGCTAATCCTACACAGGTGCCTAACCTGCCTTATGGCTAATTTACAATAATTACCTACCACTAAGCTAAGCTCTAAGTCACGATAGACTATCTACCTGGTCATCGGCTTAAGGAAGAACTTTAATGATATGAACACAGAAAAGTTTTCAATTTCCGCTATAACTCATACATTAAGTAAGATCGAAATCTATAGACAATTAACCGTAAAAAAATTACAATAAACGAAACTGATGATAAAACCCATGTCAGTTCATTATCATCTTTGTCTGTTTAATCCCTTTTAATCTCATTCATATGTTACTGCACGTGTTGCCCGGCCGGATTCGGCCGATGAGTATTTACGAAGTCGTAGTTACATTGATTGAACGTTTTGTGACCAATCCCCTATCCACTCAAATGTCCGGGCGACCAGAGCAGCCTAAAAAATATGTGTCAAATGTCCGGGCTACTATAGTCGCCCAGAGGACTCCTTCTATTAAAACAAGTTTTTCTTTATGGAAATGTCTATGGTGTTTGTCGATGGTTCATTATTTAGAATCTGTATTAAATTTCCGTTCTTTCGGTTGGTCAACCTTATAAAATGAAGCTTCGCACCATTTTCTCTATGCTAACAAACACGTTCGGATACGCGCTACTATTTTTAAAGTTTCGTTTCAAGTAAACTAATTACGTCGATCATTATAATATAATCTCTTGTAATTTTAAAAACAATTACTTTACTTTTTGATATTTCTATGAACATTATAAATACCTATATAACCATTTTATATTACATGCCCAAATGAAGTAATACTTTCACAATTCTAAAATTATTTATGTAGTAATATTAGCATTATTCTATCAGTGTTTCCGAATAGGTTCTGTTATCAATGGAAATAACAGATATGTAACACGATCTAATTTGAGAGTCACCTTTTGCAAGACGATTTCTTCTTGTGAAATGACGTACTATAATTTTCGGATAATAATTTATCAATGGAAATAACAGATATGTAACACGATCTAATTTGAGAGTCACCTTTTGCAAGACGATTTCTTCTTGTGAAATGACGTACTATAATTTTCGGATAATAATTTATCAATGGAAATAACAGATATGTAACACGATCTAATTTGAGAGTCACCTTTTGCAAGACGATTTCTTCTTGTGAAATGACGTACTATAATTTTCGGATAATAATTTATCAATGGAAGTAACAGATATGTAACACGATCTAATTTGAGAGTCACCTTTTGCAAGACGATTTCTTCTTGTGAAATGACGTACTATAATTTTCGGATAATAATACTTTAAGCTTCTCTTTTTAGCAAGTGTCAGTGTAGCGTGTGTAAGCGAGATAAATCAACAGGTATGAAGTTTTAACAGATAGCACGATCTAATTTGAGAGTCACCCACCTTTGCAAGACGACTTCTTCTTGTGAAACGACGTACTATAATTTTCGGATAATAATACTATATGCTTCTCTTTTTAGCAAGTGTCAGTTAAGCGGGTGTAAGCGAGATAAATCAACAAAAAACTAATACTAAATAACAAGACCTAATTTGAGAGTCACCTTTGATGAAACATAATTTGTCAAATATGTATGATGCTGAGATTTACTGCTTGTTAACGGTCATGGTATGAAATCGAGTAATATTACTTTAGTCTTGAAACAAAACTTTCTTGAAATAAGCTTATTTCTTTAAAGATCTATAAAACACAAACCTTGAAAATAAAAGGCATCTGTTTTGTTCTACGAAACCATAAATTTAATGTTACGTGTTGATGATAAATTAACATTAAATTAGCTGTTTTTCTTTTTAATTGGTTTTTATTATCTTAATGTTCTTCCTACCTTTTTGTAATCGTTATTTTATAATAATTAGGTGAATGTGGTGAATCAAATCAATTCAAATAAAACATTATCCCAATGTATTATTTCACTGCGTCTATTGAAACGTATCCGGAGAGGACCGGTAACGGATTGTCTATCTCACTTCATTTACATAGGAAGAAATGAGAAATGTATACGGGTCGGGCAGTAACAGGTACTGTCAGCCTGACAGTACATGTTACTGCGTCAGGTACTGCGACGGTCGTGGCTTATTGCGTACTGGCCGGAACATATTGTTCCGCGTAACAGTTATAACAGTTGATCCTTTAGTGACTGCAATATCGGAACGACCGCCAGAACAGTTTATTACTTGGGATAACAGGTATTTTGTTCTGCAGATAACAGTACGGAACAGGGACATTTAAATACGTGTTATTTTTACGTGTTCCGGTAAATACGCCTCACTCCTAGTGACAATAAAAACACTGTCGGCTGACAACATAGGAAGGAAAGATTATTGCGAAAAATGTAATAAAACGGCTGTAACTGTGTTTAAATAAATGAAAGAATGCCTTCGGGGAGTCTGAACATAGCGGATTGGTCCCCGGACCAGGTGGCGGATTGGATGTCAGGTCAGTGGCGGAGTCGTGATGTTGTGTGGACTTGTGATGTTTGTGGTGATCGGTGAGTCACGGCGTTTGTTGTGCAGGGCTGGAGCCCACGGTGGCGCAGTACGTGCCCGCGCTGAGGGAGCGCGGCCTGGACGGCGCCAAGCTGCTAACCCTGCGATGCGACGACCTGGAGTACCTGGGAATACACATCATCGGACACCAGGAACTTCTTCTAGAAGCGGTGGAACACTTGCGAAACTTCGTACGTCTCTTATTACTCACAGAGTCATTTAGCCTTAATAGGTTACAGTCTTGGTTTCTTTACTTGACTCATTTGATAGTCACTTATGAATAATGAGACAATACAAATTATATCTCTAATTTATTGTCTTGAGATGATTCATGACACTGTATGTGCGTTATCACTGAATGTACACTAAAATTATCCTTTTGCATGTGTTATAGCTGGTACATGTAGACTGTTTCATGATGTTGTTATAGAGATTATTAAACGTTAGGCATGCTGGTCGGAATAGTTTAAAATGTCAAAGAGCATTTATATTTTGATCACAGAAAGTAACCACAATACTTGGGTTAAGAATTCACCAACAACCAATTGGGTGTTATTTTTGTCTATGTTACTACTTACTATACTACTACTAGTTATGCCTTAGTTCCTTAGGGTTTATATTTAGGATTTACGAAAAAAGGGCTCATGATGTTAATGAAATTTTTGTGAGAGACCAGAATTAAACAAGGAATCACTAGTGGTATAGCAACATCTCCGGTAGCGTCCATAGCCCATTTACGAGCAAATGGGCTATGGACAATTCAATGTGATCGAAAAAGTTAAGCAACGACAATCGGTTTATGGATGGGTGACCGCTAGTGCAAAAAATTTCATGGACTCTAACGTGCTTCGGAGGGGACGTAAAGTGGTTGGTCCCAGTTGTTTTCAATGGTGGAAACAGTTGATAAGCCTTGTCAAAGACCTTCAGGTGGCTTGAGAACATTCACCACTGGGTTTCCACCAATCCGCATTGGAGCAGCGTGGTGAAGTATACTCTAGACTTCCCTGGCTGTGTCTGTGGGGCAGACCCATGCCCAGCAGTGGGACGTCTATTTGTCGCAGCAATATCAACATCTCAGCTGTTCATTTACTAGATTCATTAATTCATGACATAACATACATGGGTGTGTGAGGTTCAATCACTTTTTACCAGTTATGTTGTATTGTACACTCCAGGGTACAAATCCAGATTCACTAAAGTGCAACTTGTGTAAGCAGCATTATTTTTGTGCTGAGATATTTAACTGGATTTACATTAATCATGAATCATGTCCGGGGCAAGATAACATCCCATAGAAACTGTATAGATAAGGATTGAACAAGGGTTTGTCTATTATTCATGCAGTTAAAGCTTATTAGGTAATTATTAATCATATTTTTCTTAACTACATATTAATTTTTAATAGGCTTTATGCTACAAGAAAACGATATATTTTATGATAAAACATGAGCTATTACTGCGGATACTTTTCACAATTTTCGGCCACAAAATCATGACATGATCTGCGAATAAATATTTGCTCCGACCAATGTTCAAACTTGGAACACGTGGTTTGGCAGTTAGGTTCATTTGCCATCAGAGATGTTGCTCAATTAATTGTATGGTGTTTGTTAACTTAATGATATCATATGATATGATAATGAAATGAGTTAAACTGCATTGTGTTACAATTTTGTCATGTTTTCTATTCTGCAATGAAAGGTTTGTCGATCCAGTAAGTAGTGGACTGGGTGGCAGCACTGTTTAGACGTATATCATGAAAAATTTCATTGTTTGATCCAGGGGTTGTGGGTTCGAATCTCACTCAGGACAGATATTCGTTTGACGAGCGCTTGTATTTGTTCTGTGTCTGGATGTTTCGCTGCGACCCATAGACATCCCACTGTTGGGCACGGGTCTCCCCCACGGACACTTCTGCGGGAGGTCTAGAGCATACTCCACCACGCTGCTCCAATGGGGATGGTGGAGGGGTTAGTGGTCAACCCAGTGTCGAATGTTCTCAAGCCACCCGAAGGTCTTTGACAAGGCTTAACGATTGTTTATACCATTGAAAACAACCGGGACCGACGGCTTTACGTGCCCTCCGAAGCACGGTAGCGTCCAAATTTTTGCCACTAGTGGTCACCCATCCACAAACCGACCGCGCCCGTCGTTGCTTAACACTTTCGATCACATTGAATCGACGCGAGCCACTGGGCTATGGACGCTACATAGTCTGGATCTTAATATTATCTATTTAAGTATGTATTTAATCATATCTATGTAACTATGTATATCAGTCTCTGACACCCATATTACAGGCTTATTGTACTTTGGCAGTACTTTGGGGTCAGATGGCCGTGTGTGAGAATGTCCAAGATATTTATTATGTTCCCAGCAATACGAGATCTCCCGCGAGTGCGTGCAGCAGCTCGCGCTGCGCGTGTCGGCGGCGGCGGGGGCGCTGGCGCGCGCGCTGCGCCACGCGGCCGACGCGCGGCTCGAGACGCACTCGCTGGCGGACGTCGCGCGCGCCGTGCACGCCGTCAAGCCGCTCGTGTGCTGGCTGGACCGGTAACTGGCTGGCGTAACCACAGAACACATAATAGTCATTGTAGTGTTTGGGTATTATTATAGTAAATAAAACACGCCTTTGATCACTCAATAGGTGAAGTAGGTAATGCGTCTGGTCCACGTCCGTACCGCTCACCGCTAGCGCGTGACTGATGCCGGCGCATACACTACAGTCATCATCATCATCGCAACCCTTTCTTTGTCCCACTGTTGGGCACGGGTGTCCTCTCAGAATGAATGGGAGGGGTTAGACCTTAGTCCACCACGCTGGCCAAGTGCGGATTGGCAGATTTCGCATACCTTCGAGGACGTTATGATGAACTCTCAGGCATGCAGGTTTCCTCAAGATGTGTCCTTCACCGTTATAGCAAGTGACATTTAATTACTTACTTAAATAATAGTACAAGTAATAGGGACTCTTGCTACGTTAGAATAAAGTGCAGTTCAGATTGCACAGCGCTTAATAGCCTACTGCTATATTCACCTACATATGCGTCTCTTTCTATCGCGTAACGCTTACCTTTTTTAACGACCTCTATGGACTAGCCGAGCCGGCTCGGCTAGCGCATGTACTTGCGTTTTCGCTACCTACACGCGAAGTGAAACCGGCCTGGCGTCACCTTATATTTATGGATGTAAGTTGTAACCTCTACACCTGTGCCCAACAGTGGGACGTATATAGTGTTACGTGTTAGGGTTCGACTGATTTGGAGAGAAAGACCTGCTGACTCAATGAAGACTTTATTCAATAGCGCTAACACAAAGCACTAGGTCCAAACACTAAACACTAGGTCCAACACAAAGCACTAGGTCCAAACACTAAGCACTAATGATGTCCTAGGTCGTAGCCAAGTCGTAGGTTTCACTTGTATCACTCTTGATCACTAGTTTTCACTTCGAAGTCGCCTCGAAAGTAGCTCAAACTGAACTGAAGTCGCCCGCCTCCATGCGGCTATTTATACACTGGCCGTCTAGTCTAGATCATTCGGGAATGTTTGCGCATGTACCCGATTTTTCGAGACTATCGTTCCACTAACGCCATCTAGTATTAGTAGGGGGCTTCATCTTGTCTTTGCGTTCACTGCGTGGTTCCACCAGTCGGCGCTAGATGGCGCTAGGTTTCCTGTGCCTTCGTAACAATAGGTAGCTAGCTTGACACTCCTTGGACTTTTGCTTGACATATGTATAGATGGCCACTGTGCTCGGGCGCGCCGCTGGCGGAGCGCAAGGCGGCCCTGCTGAAGCTGGCGCTGGAGGCGGCCACGTGCGCGCAGCGGGACCGCTTCGCCGAGCAGCCCGCGCGCGCCGTCGCCGCCGCCGCCGCCGCCGCCGCCACCGTCGCCGACTACATCATACAGGTTTCAAATCAAATCAAATCAAATAATTTATTTGTCATAAATATGGGTAAGTACATATAGTTGGTAGGTAGTGGAAAATTTTGTCCGCCATATTTTGCCTGATGCGGCGTACAAATTTTATAAATCTTTCTTACAATTAGGTCAATCTTTCTAAATTCAATTAACAGCGTATCAATCTTTTTAATTTCGATGAGGTCACATCATACTCATACTCTACTCTACTCGTTTATACTTACATTACACATACCCTATTCGGTGACGCCGTAAAGGTCTGTATGACCATACTTACAGCTTTCCAAACTTACATTCAATCTAAGACTTTAAGGGCGAGACGCGTATTTCGAGTTGCGAGGTGAACTGTGGCCTAACCCCTTGCAGACAGACATTATCAATACATTTATATTGACATCATCAATAGATTGATAATGTTAAGCCGCATCGGTCTCCACTGGATTGGTGACGTTAGATCGTTACCAATCCAGAATATGAAACTAAATGACATGATGCAGTTGTCAATCGTGTCCCAGTGTTGGGAAAAGGCCTCGCTTTCCTCCCTCCATAGTTTTCTGGTCTATATTCTTGTTGCCAATTCCTTCGCGTATGACTCTTTTGTCTCGCCGTCTTCGCGATATCTAATCATTATTTACTTGAAATAACATTGGAATTAACGTTAGATGAACTGTTGTTGAAAATCGGACTCGAAGGACCAAAATCTTGTCAACGTATCAGTGACTCAATGTACGTTGCACGCGTTCCCAGGAGGTGTCAGACCCGATGATCCTGCAGCCGGCGTCGCTGGACTCGGTGACGCTGGCGCAGGGCGAGCGCGCGCTGGGCTTCGCCGTGCTGCCGTCCTTCTGCGGGCACCGGCAGCTGGCGCGCGTGCGCTTCGGCTCGCCCGCGCACGCCTCGGGCAAGGTGCACGAGGGCGACGAGATCGTGCAGGTACCGCTGGAGCCCGGAGTAGTACCTTCTGCGGGCACCGGCAGCTGGCGCGCGTGCGCTTCGGCTCGCCCGCGCACGCCTCGGGCAAGGTGCACGAGGGCGACGAGATCGTGCAGGTACCGCTGGAGCCCGGAGTAGTACCTTCTGCGGGCACCGGCAGCTGGCGCGCGTGCGCTTCGGCTCGCCCGCGCACGCCTCGGGCAAGGTGCACGAGGGCGACGAGATCGTGCAGGTACCGCTGGAGCCCGGAGTAGTACCTTCTGCGGGCACCGGCAGCTGGCGCGCGTGCGCTTCGGCTCGCCCGCGCACGCCTCGGGCAAGGTGCACGAGGGCGACGAGATCGTGCAGGTACCGCTGGAGCCCGGAGTAGTACCTTCTGCGGGCACCGGCAGCTGGCGCGCGTGCGCTTCGGCTCGCCCGCGCACGCCTCGGGCAAGGTGCACGAGGGCGACGAGATCGTGCAGGTACCGCTGGAGCCCGGAGTAGTACCTTCTGCGGGCACCGGCAGCTGGCGCGCGTGCGCTTCGGCTCGCCCGCGCACGCCTCGGGCAAGGTGCACGAGGGCGACGAGATCGTGCAGGTACCGCTGGAGCCCGGAGTAGTACCTTCTGCGGGCACCGGCAGCTGGCGCGCGTGCGCTTCGGCTCGCCCGCGCACGCCTCGGGCAAGGTGCACGAGGGCGACGAGATCGTGCAGGTACCGCTGGAGCCCGGAGTAGTACCTTCTGCGGGCACCGGCAGCTGGCGCGCGTGCGCTTCGGCTCGCCCGCGCACGCCTCGGGCAAGGTGCACGAGGGCGACGAGATCGTGCAGGTACCGCTGGAGCCCGGAGTAGTACCTTCTGCGGGCACCGGCAGCTGGCGCGCGTGCGCTTCGGCTCGCCCGCGCACGCCTCGGGCAAGGTGCACGAGGGCGACGAGATCGTGCAGGTACCGCTGGAGCCCGGAGTAGTACCTTCTGCGGGCACCGGCAGCTGGCGCGCGTGCGCTTCGGCTCGCCCGCGCACGCCTCGGGCAAGGTGCACGAGGGCGACGAGATCGTGCAGGTACCGCTGGAGCCCGGAGTAGTACCTTCTGCGGGCACCGGCAGCTGGCGCGCGTGCGCTTCGGCTCGCCCGCGCACGCCTCGGGCAAGGTGCACGAGGGCGACGAGATCGTGCAGGTACCGCTGGAGCCCGGAGTAGTACCTTCTGCGGGCACCGGCAGCTGGCGCGCGTGCGCTTCGGCTCGCCCGCGCACGCCTCGGGCAAGGTGCACGAGGGCGACGAGATCGTGCAGGTACCGCTGGAGCCCGGAGTAGTACCTTCTGCGGGCACCGGCAGCTGGCGCGCGTGCGCTTCGGCTCGCCCGCGCACGCCTCGGGCAAGGTGCACGAGGGCGACGAGATCGTGCAGGTACCGCTGGAGCCCGGAGTAGTACCTTCTGCGGGCACCGGCAGCTGGCGCGCGTGCGCTTCGGCTCGCCCGCGCACGCCTCGGGCAAGGTGCACGAGGGCGACGAGATCGTGCAGGTACCGCTGGAGCCCGGAGTAGTACCTTCTGCGGGCACCGGCAGCTGGCGCGCGTGCGCTTCGGCTCGCCCGCGCACGCCTCGGGCAAGGTGCACGAGGGCGACGAGATCGTGCAGGTACCGCTGGAGCCCGGAGTAGTACCTTCTGCGGGCACCGGCAGCTGGCGCGCGTGCGCTTCGGCTCGCCCGCGCACGCCTCGGGCAAGGTGCACGAGGGCGACGAGATCGTGCAGGTACCGCTGGAGCCCGGAGTAGTACCTTCTGCGGGCACCGGCAGCTGGCGCGCGTGCGCTTCGGCTCGCCCGCGCACGCCTCGGGCAAGGTGCACGAGGGCGACGAGATCGTGCAGGTACCGCTGGAGCCCGGAGTAGTACCTTCTGCGGGCACCGGCAGCTGGCGCGCGTGCGCTTCGGCTCGCCCGCGCACGCCTCGGGCAAGGTGCACGAGGGCGACGAGATCGTGCAGGTACCGCTGGAGCCCGGAGTAGTACCTTCTGCGGGCACCGGCAGCTGGCGCGCGTGCGCTTCGGCTCGCCCGCGCACGCCTCGGGCAAGGTGCACGAGGGCGACGAGATCGTGCAGGTACCGCTGGAGCCCGGAGTAGTACCTTCTGCGGGCACCGGCAGCTGGCGCGCGTGCGCTTCGGCTCGCCCGCGCACGCCTCGGGCAAGGTGCACGAGGGCGACGAGATCGTGCAGGTACCGCTGGAGCCCGGAGTAGTACCTTCTGCGGGCACCGGCAGCTGGCGCGCGTGCGCTTCGGCTCGCCCGCGCACGCCTCGGGCAAGGTGCACGAGGGCGACGAGATCGTGCAGGTACCGCTGGAGCCCGGAGTAGTACCTTCTGCGGGCACCGGCAGCTGGCGCGCGTGCGCTTCGGCTCGCCCGCGCACGCCTCGGGCAAGGTGCACGAGGGCGACGAGATCGTGCAGGTACCGCTGGAGCCCGGAGTAGTACCTTCTGCGGGCACCGGCAGCTGGCGCGCGTGCGCTTCGGCTCGCCCGCGCACGCCTCGGGCAAGGTGCACGAGGGCGACGAGATCGTGCAGGTACCGCTGGAGCCCGGAGTAGTACCTTCTGCGGGCACCGGCAGCTGGCGCGCGTGCGCTTCGGCTCGCCCGCGCACGCCTCGGGCAAGGTGCACGAGGGCGACGAGATCGTGCAGGTACCGCTGGAGCCCGGAGTAGTACCTTCTGCGGGCACCGGCAGCTGGCGCGCGTGCGCTTCGGCTCGCCCGCGCACGCCTCGGGCAAGGTGCACGAGGGCGACGAGATCGTGCAGGTACCGCTGGAGCCCGGAGTAGTACCTTCTGCGGGCACCGGCAGCTGGCGCGCGTGCGCTTCGGCTCGCCCGCGCACGCCTCGGGCAAGGTGCACGAGGGCGACGAGATCGTGCAGGTACCGCTGGAGCCCGGAGTAGTACCTTCTGCGGGCACCGGCAGCTGGCGCGCGTGCGCTTCGGCTCGCCCGCGCACGCCTCGGGCAAGGTGCACGAGGGCGACGAGATCGTGCAGGTACCGCTGGAGCCCGGAGTAGTACCTTCTGCGGGCACCGGCAGCTGGCGCGCGTGCGCTTCGGCTCGCCCGCGCACGCCTCGGGCAAGGTGCACGAGGGCGACGAGATCGTGCAGGTACCGCCTCGCCCGGAGTAGTACCTTCTGCGGGCACCGGCAGCTGGCGCGCGTGCGCTTCGGCTCGCCCGCGCACGCCTCGGGCAAGGTGCACGAGGGCGACGAGATCGTGCAGGTACCGCTGGAGCCCGGAGTAGTACCTTCTGCGGGCACCGGCAGCTGGCGCGCGTGCGCTTCGGCTCGCCCGCGCACGCCTCGGGCAAGGTGCACGAGGGCGACGAGATCGTGCAGGTACCGCTGGAGCCCGGAGTAGTACCTTCTGCGGGCACCGGCAGCTGGCGCGCGTGCGCTTCGGCTCGCCCGCGCACGCCTCGGGCAAGGTGCACGAGGGCGACGAGATCGTGCAGGTACCGCTGGAGCCCGGAGTAGTACCTTCTGCGGGCACCGGCAGCTGGCGCGCGTGCGCTTCGGCTCGCCCGCGCACGCCTCGGGCAAGGTGCACGAGGGCGACGAGATCGTGCAGGTACCGCCTCGCCCGGAGTAGTACCTTCTGCGGGCACCGGCAGCTGGCGCGCGTGCGCTTCGGCTCGCCCGCGCACGCCTCGGGCAAGGTGCACGAGGGCGACGAGATCGTGCAGGTACCGCTGGAGCCCGGAGTAGTACCTTCTGCGGGCACCGGCAGCTGGCGCGCGTGCGCTTCGGCTCGCCCGCGCACGCCTCGGGCAAGGTGCACGAGGGCGACGAGATCGTGCAGGTACCGCTGGAGCCCGGAGTAGTACCTTCTGCGGGCACCGGCAGCTGGCGCGCGTGCGCTTCGGCTCGCCCGCGCACGCCTCGGGCAAGGTGCACGAGGGCGACGAGATCGTGCAGGTACCGCTGGAGCCCGGAGTAGTACCTTCTGCGGGCACCGGCAGCTGGCGCGCGTGCGCTTCGGCTCGCCCGCGCACGCCTCGGGCAAGGTGCACGAGGGCGACGAGATCGTGCAGGTACCGCTGGAGCCCGGAGTAGTACCTTCTGCGGGCACCGGCAGCTGGCGCGCGTGCGCTTCGGCTCGCCCGCGCACGCCTCGGGCAAGGTGCACGAGGGCGACGAGATCGTGCAGGTACCGCTGGAGCCCGGAGTAGTACCTTCTGCGGGCACCGGCAGCTGGCGCGCGTGCGCTTCGGCTCGCCCGCGCACGCCTCGGGCAAGGTGCACGAGGGCGACGAGATCGTGCAGGTACCGCTGGAGCCCGGAGTAGTACCTTCTGCGGGCACCGGCAGCTGGCGCGCGTGCGCTTCGGCTCGCCCGCGCACGCCTCGGGCAAGGTGCACGAGGGCGACGAGATCGTGCAGGTACCGCTGGAGCCCGGAGTAGTACCTTCTGCGGGCACCGGCAGCTGGCGCGCGTGCGCTTCGGCTCGCCCGCGCACGCCTCGGGCAAGGTGCACGAGGGCGACGAGATCGTGCAGGTACCGCTGGAGCCCGGAGTAGTACCTTCTGCGGGCACCGGCAGCTGGCGCGCGTGCGCTTCGGCTCGCCCGCGCACGCCTCGGGCAAGGTGCACGAGGGCGACGAGATCGTGCAGGTACCGCTGGAGCCCGGAGTAGTACCTTCTGCGGGCACCGGCAGCTGGCGCGCGTGCGCTTCGGCTCGCCCGCGCACGCCTCGGGCAAGGTGCACGAGGGCGACGAGATCGTGCAGGTACCGCTGGAGCCCGGAGTAGTACCTTCTGCGGGCACCGGCAGCTGGCGCGCGTGCGCTTCGGCTCGCCCGCGCACGCCTCGGGCAAGGTGCACGAGGGCGACGAGATCGTGCAGGTACCGCTGGAGCCCGGAGTAGTACCTTCTGCGGGCACCGGCAGCTGGCGCGCGTGCGCTTCGGCTCGCCCGCGCACGCCTCGGGCAAGGTGCACGAGGGCGACGAGATCGTGCAGGTACCGCTGGAGCCCGGAGTAGTACCTTCTGCGGGCACCGGCAGCTGGCGCGCGTGCGCTTCGGCTCGCCCGCGCACGCCTCGGGCAAGGTGCACGAGGGCGACGAGATCGTGCAGGTACCGCTGGAGCCCGGAGTAGTACCTTCTGCGGGCACCGGCAGCTGGCGCGCGTGCGCTTCGGCTCGCCCGCGCACGCCTCGGGCAAGGTGCACGAGGGCGACGAGATCGTGCAGGTACCGCTGGAGCCCGGAGTAGTACCTTCTGCGGGCACCGGCAGCTGGCGCGCGTGCGCTTCGGCTCGCCCGCGCACGCCTCGGGCAAGGTGCACGAGGGCGACGAGATCGTGCAGGTACCGCCTCGCCCGGACTAGTACCACCGTTCATCACCATATACAAATACAAAAGCCTTTATTTATTCCTTGTCATATCAGTTACATTTCAATTACAAATCAATTACAATCACGTAAGGTACTTAATCGATATTCAAAATTTCAAATTAGGAACTATAATCAATAATAATTATTTTAACATACGTATTTCTAGTCATTTCGTTTTTATTATAGTCAATATGTAGATAATTTATTTATATGTATTTAATATTTTGCTGTATTTCTGTATTATATTATATTTAAATTTATATAAAATTAAAATTAATAATTTTTATTCAAGGACCTCTATACACCAGTTCATCACCATACCTAGTGTAATTTCTACTGAGATTTATTGAGATTACTGAAATGCACATGCACAGTGTAATAGTTAACATTTGCAGATTTTACGTGCTTCGGAGGGCACGTAAAGCCGTCGGTCCCGGTTGTTTTCAATGGTGGAAACAGTCGTTAAGCCTTGTCGAAGACCTTCGGGTGGCTTGAGAACATTCGACAGTGGGTTGACCACTAACTTCTCCGCCAATCCGCATTGGAGCAGCGTGGTGGAGTATGCTCTAGACCTCCCGCAGCGCGCCTGCGGGGGAGACCCGTGCCCAGCAGTGGGACGTCTATGGGTCGCAGCGATATCATACTAAGTTAAGTTCTGCTTCGTTATTATCGTATCGCATATCTAAGGCAACAAAACGTCCATACAGTTAGAAAGCTTGCGCTCAACCGCTCAACTGAATGCCGCGAGAATGTACAGTGACGCACTCGCAACTACTCGCAAGGGTAAGCGAGGCCCTTTGACTCGCGCTCAAAAAACCGACTCGGAATGGAGAGCCCACGAGGGACTGCGAGGCTTCGCGAGACATAGCGAGTGTACCCTGTACACTCTCGCGCTCGCCCAGCCTCGCAGTCCCTCGACGAGAGTGTACAGGCGGCTTTATAATTTATCGATTGAGTGTGTATGATGGTTGTGGTGCAGGTGGGCAGCCGCTGCGTGATCGGGTGGGGCGGCGAGGCGGTGGAGGCGGCGTGCGCGCGCGCGGCGCGGGCGGGCGGGGAGCTGCCGCTGCGCCTGCGCCGGCGCGGCGCGCGCGCGCTGCCCACGCCGCCGCTGCTGGCGCGCGCGCACCCGCCGCGCGCGCGCCTGCGCCTGCCGCCGCTGCACGTGCATCTGCGCTTCCAGAGGTATGGACACCGTTGTTGCGTTCATCTGTTGGGTCTTTCAAAAAAAGTAGGGCGTTGTTTTAGTGGACTCAATTAAATCTTCTATATATATAAAAGGAGAAAATGACTGACTGACTGACTGACTGACTGACATATCAACGCAGGGCCTAAACTATAAGGGTTAGAAACTTGAAATTTTGCACAGGGGTTCCTTTTATAGCGTAGGGGAGCACTAAGAAAGGATTTTTGAAAATTCACCCCCTAAGGGGGTAAAACATAGTTAGTATGAAACTGTATGAACTGGGGGGGTGCATAGTTAGTATGAAACTTTGCCGTTTTTGAAGTCATGTGGGCAACCCGTACGCGGTAGACGTCGTTAATGGGTCTAATACTACGCGAGCGAAGCTGCGGGCGTCCACTAGTTTAGAAATAGTTAAGCAAAGACGCGTGGCGTAGCAAATGGGCATTGGTGCGCACTCGTCGACGGCCGGCGGCTCGTTGCGTAGTACGTGCACGGTGTTAGTCCGCCATATTGATATAAGAGGAAGATACGTTACCTTAATGTATAACACATAATCCATCCTCCTTTTTTTACACTTCACTATGTCGATGGTCCGCAACCTAATAATTTGTATGAGAACCAAAATTAGTACGTGGTTGGATGGGTCGGCGATGCGGCATCCATATAACTCAGTAGTAACTATTCATCCATACTAATATTATAAATGTGAAAGTGTGTTTGTTTGTTTGTTTGTCCGGCTTTCACGTCGCAACGAAGCTATTATATGGTATGGTTTTTGTGTGTGGAGATAGTGAGGAGGGTGGAGAGTGACGTAGGCTACTTTTTACCGCTTTTTTTTAACAATACATCCCCATGGGAAGATATCGATGTTTTGTTATTTTCTATATATTTAGTTCCGGATGTTGTTAATAGATGGCATTGTTAATTCCCTTTTCCCACGCGGGCGGAGCCGCGGGTAAAAGCTAGTAATGTTATATTTTGGTATGTTAGCTTCGCAACTTGTATATTCCATGTTCTACATTGAACGCAGATACGAGCTAGAGTTCCCAGGCGTGGGCACCGAGCCGCCGGGCGCGGGGGCGGCGGGCGCGGGCGCGGGCGCGGCGGGCGGCGCGGCGCGCGCGGAGGCCGCCGCGTCCTCCTCCGACGAGAGCGAGCCGCTGTCGCCGCCCGCCTCGCCCACGCAGCTGCACCTCGACCGCAGGTACGCACACCGTCCATGTACACACGCACACAACGTCATATACTCGTATGTACAATAGTAGACGCCCGCAGCTTCGCTCGCGTGGAATTAGTCATAATAACGCGTTAACTTTAGCTCCACAAATTTGTAATGATTCCGTAAATGTGTTATCCCCTGTGTTTATTTTACACCCTTAAGGGTAACATTTTTACAAACTTTGAATGCCATATTTATTTATATCTTATCAACAATACTTTTACTAATACTTTCATACAACCTTTCATTCCCCTTTTCAACCCTTTACAACGCTTTTTTCAAATTAAAAAGTAGCCTATGTCCTTTCTCTGGCTCTAGACTATCTGTGTATCAAATTTCATTTAAATCGGTTCAGTAGTTTTGGCGTGAAAGCGAGACAGACAGAATTACTTTCGCATTTATAATATTAGTAAGTAAGTATGGAGTATGGATTACACCAAATATTTCCACTTGGGTCATCGCTGTTTTTTATAACTAATTGTAATTATAAATTTTGTGGCATGACAAGCAATTTTAAATGAATATTTTGAATAATTTGACGAGTGTAGTTGAGTATGATGTGACCTCATCGAAATTAAAAAGATTGATATGCTATTAATTAAATTTTGAAAGATTGACCTAATTGTAAGAAAGATTTAAATTCCCAATTGTCTACCACCAACTATATGTACCCATATTTATGACAAATAAATTATTTGATTGATTTGATATAATTTATATTTCCTGTCAGGATGTACCCGCCCAAGCCGGCGGCGGCGGCGCTGCGGCGGCACACGGTGTCGGGCGGCAGCCCCGTGGCCAAGCGCGCGCCGCTCTCTATCGACCAGGTACCGCCCGCCCGCCCACTGGCATATGACACCCGCACCGACGTTTCTTTTGCTGGTAGAAAGGATTGCAGCATAATCAAACCACGAATTTCTACAAGATAAAACTGTTGTGGGTATAGATGGCTTTTTCCAACATTTTTGGTATTTTTGGTCCTTCGAGCCGGATATGGAGCAGCAACATACATTCAACGCTGTAGTCTAACCAAGCTCTACTGATTGATCAGTATAAGTATCGAGTGTGGTGTTTCTTGCAGTTCTGGCAGGAGCTGCAGGAGCGGCGCTGGGTGCGCGGCAGCCCCGACCGCGACGACGGCGCCCTCTACCGCAGAGATAAGGTACTACTAAGACACTATTCTGCTTAATAAGTAAATTACCTATAATTTTTTATTTTTTATTTATTCAACTTTATTGACACCACTAAAGAGATATACAATGGGCGGACTTAATGCCTTATGGCATTATTATTATAACTTGGTTTAGACAATTAGAACGATGTAAATATAAATTGTTCCAATTTTTTAATGGTAAAAACTTACTGTGAAAATAAATAGTATATATAGCGTTTACATAAATAAGTAAAATCATTCAGATTAATTTATTTTTCTTTACATGGTATTTGTATACTGTATATGTAACTGTAAGGTATGTGTCCAGGCGGTGTCGTGCAGCACGGGGCTGCAGCTGTCCCCGCGGCCGCGCACCGTGCTGGGCGTGGGCGTGGGCGTGGGCGTGGGCGTGGGCCGCGCGCGCCCGCCCTCGCCGCCGCGCTCGCGCCTCGACAAGAGCCACTCCACGCCCGCGTACGACTTCGACGCGCCGCCCGCCGACCCCGCCGACCCCGCCGCTGGTAACGACATTATTAATGTTTTAAGTGAAAAATGTTGTAATTTAAATTTCCCGCCAAAGCATCCACATTAAATAATTCTTAATTTCCGGATAATGTCCCGCTTGTTTACAATGCTGGAACAGTCGTTAAGCCTTGTCGAAGACCTCCGGGTGGCTTGAGAACATTCGACATTGGGTTGGCCACTAACCCCTCCACCAATCCGCATTGGAGCAGCGTGGTGGAGTATGCTCTAGACCTCCCGCAGCTGCGTCTGTGGGGAGAGACCCGTGCCCAGCAGTGGGACGTCTAGGGGTTGCAGCAAGCGAGCGTGTACAACATTAAATCTAGTTTAACGTCAATATTGTACTGGTACTCAGTATAATCATAATCATAATCATAATTTATTTGCAAGAACAAAATTGATGTTTTACATACTGTTCTGCCTCTGTGGGCATGCAAATGTCAAATACATAATATAAATAATCTAATCTTTAAATACATATAGAAAGAAAATAGTTAAAAAAAATAAAAAATCAGAACATGTCAAGTAAAGTGTCAATAACCATAAAAAATTTAATCCTAAAAACATTTTTTAATTTCATTATAACCTATATCTTCTTTATATAGGTATATGATTTTGATCAATATAAACTTGTTCTATCCTATTCTGTTGTACTCTAATCCGCAGAGCCAGCCCCGCGGCCCGCGGCGCCCGCGCCCATCCCGGAGTCCCCCCCGGCGCCCGACAGCCCCGCGCCGCTCAAGGCCGGCCAGATCCGGGACTTCCGCCAGTGCAGCTCGCGCCTGGAGGAGGCCATCCTATCACAAGTAGGATCCACTGCTATCATGCCTATCCCTTCCGGGAAATACTAGCGCGATGTCATGATTATCGTGCAAAAATTTTGACCGATTTCTGACTCAAAACTGCTCATGGTACGGTGGGACAAACCCACTGTTGGGCACAGGTCTCTCAGAATGGGAGGGGTTAGGCCTTAGTCGGATTGGCAAACTTCACATGCCTTCGAGAACATTATGATGAACTCTCAGGCATGCAGGTTTCCTCAAGATGTGTCCTGCACCGTTACAGCAAGTGACATTTAATTTTAAATCGTTTTAAATCGTACATAACTTAGAAAAGTCATTGGTGCGTGCGGCTGGGGTTTGAACCCGGACCGCTCGAGTGAGAGGCGAGTTCGATAGCCACTGGGCTGTCACCGCTTACTTACTTACTAGGCCGCAAATAGTAATATGAAGGCTAGTAGAATGCAACCATAGCCAAATGCAACGACGGGCGCGGTCGTTTTGTGGATGGGTGACCGTTAGTGGCTCAATTTCATGGACGCTACCGTGCTTTGGAAGGAACGTTAAGCAGTAGGTCCCGGTTTTCAATGGTAGAAACAATCGTTAAGCCTTGTCGAAGACCTTCGGGTGGCTTGAGAAATCCACTCTGGGCCATTAACCCCTCCACCAAGCCGCAGACCTCCCGCAGCTGTGCGTGCCCACCAGTGGGACGTGTATGGGTTGTAGCTAATACATAACACGAGCGTGGTTGATGCAGCGTTCGCGGCGCGCGGCCGCCGAGTCGCGCGGCCGGGACGACGCCGCAGAGGGCGACCCCGCCGATGTGCACGACGTGAGCTGTTTTATGTTTTTAAACACACACACGCAGACACACACACACACACATACACACACACACACACACACACACACACACACACACACACACACACAGATACACACACGCTCGCACGCACTCATTTACGCACGCGCGCGCTCATTCACGGATACGCAAAATTCTAAATGAGAGTATTAAACGTAGATTTAGCGTATTAACGGAAAGGCGACTATAGAGATCAGTATAGTTTCAATAGAAGCCCACCCTAGAAAAATACCCGATAAACGACTGGAAATCCTATTGCTATTGGGAAGAAGACGACCACGACTAAGGGGATGACACATGCAAAGTCGGGAATGAAGAACACGTACCGGAATTTTAATTATTCCGAAGATATTTTAATCTACTTTGCAACATCACGCGAGTACAGTGGTACATTAAAACTAGCTTTATGAGAATTGATTTTTGCGTAATACAATTAACGGAACATAAAATGTTCCAGGATTCGGCGGAGGCGGAACAAGACGGGCTAGACGACACCCCAGCGGTGGGCGAGCAGCCCACGCCGGCGCAGGCGGTGAACCCGCTGCTGGTGAAGAGCGTGGGCAGCGTGGGCAGCGAGTCGTCGCTGGCGTCGCCGCGCATCGTGCACGACCACGCGCCCGCCGACGTCGCGCTGCCCGTCAGGTGACCCCGCCCAGCCCAGCCCAGCCCAGCCCTGTGGGCTAGACGACACCCCAGCGGTGGGCGAGCAGCCCGCGCCGGCGCAGGCGGTGAACCCGCTGCTGGTGAAGAGCGCGGGCAGCGCGGGCAGCGAGTCGTCGCTGGCGTCGCCGCGCATCGTGCACGACCACGCGCCCGCCGACGTCGCGCTGCCCATCAGGTGACCCAGCCCAGCCCAGCCCAGCCCAGCCCAGCCCTGTGGCCTCTCACTCCAAGTGTGGGATCTAATCATCACGCATCCATCCACCCATCCATCCATCAGCCTTTTAGGGTCCACTGCTGGACATAGGCCTCCCTCAATCGTCGCCACTCCTCCCGATCCTGCGCCTTCTAAATCCAACGGTTTCCCGCTGTCTTCTATGTCAACCCCTCTATGTTTGCACAACCATCACGCATCAATCACTTCTAATTATAGTACGACTAGTGGACGCCCGCAGCTTCGCTCGCGTGTAATTAGACAACAATAGTTTCGTTTTGCAACAAGTAATATTATATAGCCTATGTCACTCAGTGAAGATGCAGCTTTCTTATGGTGAAAGAATTTTTGAAATCGGTCCAGTAGTTTTTGTGTAAAAACATTACAAACAAATCTTTCCTCTTTATAATATTAGTATAGAAGTATAGATAAAAATATAACTAACAGGACCAACTATCACTAACGTGCTGACCAACTAGTATTAATATTAACACTCAGCTAACTCGACTAACCATCCCAGTCCCTATTTGGGTCTTGTTCAGAGTCAGTCACAGTTGTCATGGGCGGCAGCGGATAGGTGGTGCTGCAAGCTCGTTTGCTATCTTATATCCATAAAAAAATAATAAGAAAGAAACCTGCATGCTTGGGAGATCTCCATAATGTTCTCGGAGGCATTTAAAGTCTGCCAATCCGAGCCAGCGTGATGGCCTAACCCCTCCCATTCCGAGAGGAGACCCGAGCCACGATAACGCAATTAAATTGCTTTGTTTGATAATTTGTTAGGTTGTGATTGGCTCAGATCTTGTGAGCCAAGTTTGTTTTCTGAAATCTTAGGGTCGACTCACACTGGCGCAGAGTCGAAGCGACGCGACGCGTCATGTTTTTCCGCCTACAGCATATTCAGCTTTATTGCTCTATTATTAAAGCACAGCTCGATTCCAGCCCGCTCGACACCTGCCGCGCATCGACGCGCGTCGACGTAGACCATAGCAGAAATTTGTACTTAAATAATAGAGCAATAGAGCTGAATATGCTGTAGGCGGAAAAACATGACGCGTCGCGTTGCTTCAACTCTGCGCCAGTGTGAGTTGACTCTTAGACCAAGTGTGTATTGCAGGTTTCCGAAGCCTCGGTTGGCTGAACGCTGGCGAGCTGCCGACGAGCCGCCCGAGACGCCGCCCCGCCCCCCTCCCACTCGCCCCGCCCCCTGCCCCGCCCTCCGAGATGTCCCCGGCCCCATGTCCCCCGCCAGGGACCGGGAGAGAGAGTACACGCCCAGCAAGGACTTCATGTCTCAAACATACCGGGAGACCTGTCCGGACGGATTGAACTCCGAAATCAAGATGTCTCCGAGTAGAGACGCGGTTTTGCCCAGCAGGGAGTTGTCGTCGCCTATCAGGGACGTGATGTCATCAAGCAGAGATGCGTTGTCCCCGAATAGGGACGCGATGTCCCCGAGCAGAGACCCCATTCCCATGGTGAGGGAGCCGGTGCCCGCGCCGCAGTACCCCGTGCTGCGGATGGTGCCGCGGCCGAGCGAGAGCAGGGAGATCGCGCCCTTGAAGCCCATACGGCCGGGTGATACGACGCAGGTGAGGTTTTGTTTATATTTGAACTAGTAGACGCCCGCAGCTTCGCTCGCGTAGAATTAGACCCATCAACGACGTCTGCCCGCGTTCAGGTTGCCCACTTGACTTCAAAAACGGCAAAGTTTCATACTAAATTTGCACCCCCGTTTTACCCCCTTAGGGGGTGAATTTTCAAAAATCCTTTCTTAGTGCTCCCCTACGTTACAAAAGGAACCCCTGTGCAAAATTTCAAGTTTCTAGCCCTTATAGTTTAGGCCCTGCGTTGATATGTCAGTCAGTCAGTCAGTCAGTCAGTCAGTCAGTCAGTCAGTCAGTCACCTTCTCCTTTTATATATATAGACTAGCTGTTTTCGCTGCGACCCATAGACATCCCACTGCTGTGCACGGTGCGAGGAGGTGTGCGGTAACACAATCAAACTCGATGATATCTGACTTGCAACTGTTTTATTTAATTCTATAGTTTACTTAACCTAATACACACACATTCATACGTACACACAACTACATTTAAATTAGCTATCTCCTTACACCTTACAACGAGGTCTAGAGCATACTCCACCACGCTGCTCCAATGCGGATTGGTGGAGGGAACTAGCTTTCCCCGTGTCAAATCGTCTTACGTACAGAATAACCTCTACCATCAAGGAGTGTTTTAAAATTTGGTAGTGAAAAAAAAACGTGTGAAAGTGAAAAAAAAAAACGTATTTTCTATTGCACCTTAACGTTCCTATAAGTCGTAACAGCCCTGTAGTGGGCCGCTAATAAGTTGCAACCTTTTTGGTTTCGCGCCGCGAGCTGCTGAATTCCATTCATATATAAGATTTTAAATATTAAAAAAACAAACATTGGTAATTCCAGATCTCAGTCCCCCTCCGGCACATAACGAAGCACGACATAAAGTTGATCGCGAACGAGCGGCGCGAGCTGCCCGCCATCAACGGCGAGCCCGAGCCGCAGCCGCACGAGCCGCAGCCGCAGCCGCAGGAGCCGCAGCCGCAGCAGCCGCAGCCGCGCGCCGCGCTCTCCCCCACCGGCAGCGTCGTGCGCGGCATCTTCCCTACCTCCAAGTCGAGGAGCTTGAAGAAGAAAAATTCTATACTGGCCAGTGAGTGAATGCTTTGTACCAAAAAAAATTGGTTGTCTGTAAAGTCGGCTTACTGACGATAGTTGAACGTGACAACGTCTTAAGAAAATACTGATGGAATGGTAGAATCAAATCAAACCTTTATCGCTGTAATTATCGTTGCTATAAACAATTGACACCACATTCACTTTTCACTGCACTTGATCCCTACACTGAGTAAGTTGTTCCCTATTTAGTAGCCATGGAAACGGTTGTCAATAACGCCTCATGACGTCAGAGCGAGGTAACGACAAATCACGTCACACTTTTTCGTTTGTGTTGCTGATTTATAAGATGTTATCACGTCAAAAATTGTAGCAAGGATGATTATATTATTATTATTACAGCTGAGACAGCTCCTGTTGTCATTTTGTTCTAATTTTTTTTTTTTCTTTTATTTATTTTTTATGACAAATAAAACATTTGAATTTGATCGGAAAATGTTTTGAATGTAGTGTTCGCAGGGATGAGGGGTAGTGAGTATTGTGAGTGGTGGTTGTTACAGAGCGGCGCGACATCAGCGCGCGGGCGTTGCTGGCGCGCGGCGCGGTGGGCGGCGTGGCGGGCGGCGCGGGCGGCGCGGGCGGCGTGTGGCAGCGCGTGCGCGCGCGCCACGCCTCGCAGCCGCGCTGGGCGCGCCGCCACCTGCTGCTGGCGCACAACCTGCTCTACGCGTACAAGACGCCCGCCGTGAGTACTGCGCACGCATGCTGGCGCGCGGCGCGGTGGGCGGCGTGGCGGGCGGCGCGGGCGGCGCGGGCGGCGTGTGGCAGCGCGTGCGCGCGCGCCACGCCTCGCAGCCGCGCTGGGCGCGCCGCCACCTGCTGCTGGCGCACAACCTGCTCTACGCGTACAAGACGCCCGCCGTGAGTACTGCGCACGCATGCTGGCGCGCGGCGCGGTGGGCGGCGTGGCGGGCGGCGCGGGCGGCGCGGGCGGCGTGTGGCAGCGCGTGCGCGCGCGCCACGCCTCGCAGCCGCGCTGGGCGCGCCGCCACCTGCTGCTGGCGCACAACCTGCTCTACGCGTACAAGACGCCCGCCGTGAGTACTGCGCACGCATGCTGGCGCGCGGCGCGGTGGGCGGCGTGGCGGGCGGCGCGGGCGGCGCGGGCGGCGTGTGGCAGCGCGTGCGCGCGCGCCACGCCTCGCAGCCGCGCTGGGCGCGCCGCCACCTGCTGCTGGCGCACAACCTGCTCTACGCGTACAAGACGCCCGCCGTGAGTACTGCGCACGCATGCTGGCGCGCGGCGCGGTGGGCGGCGTGGCGGGCGGCGCGGGCGGCGCGGGCGGCGTGTGGCAGCGCGTGCGCGCGCGCCACGCCTCGCAGCCGCGCTGGGCGCGCCGCCACCTGCTGCTGGCGCACAACCTGCTCTACGCGTACAAGACGCCCGCCGTGAGTACTGCGCACGCATGCTGGCGCGCGGCGCGGTGGGCGGCGTGGCGGGCGGCGCGGGCGGCGCGGGCGGCGTGTGGCAGCGCGTGCGCGCGCGCCACGCCTCGCAGCCGCGCTGGGCGCGCCGCCACCTGCTGCTGGCGCACAACCTGCTCTACGCGTACAAGACGCCCGCCGTGAGTACTGCGCACGCATGCTGGCGCGCGGCGCGGTGGGCGGCGTGGCGGGCGGCGCGGGCGGCGCGGGCGGCGTGTGGCAGCGCGTGCGCGCGCGCCACGCCTCGCAGCCGCGCTGGGCGCGCCGCCACCTGCTGCTGGCGCACAACCTGCTCTACGCGTACAAGACGCCCGCCGTGAGTACTGCGCACGCATGCTGGCGCGCGGCGCGGTGGGCGGCGTGGCGGGCGGCGCGGGCGGCGCGGGCGGCGTGTGGCAGCGCGTGCGCGCGCGCCACGCCTCGCAGCCGCGCTGGGCGCGCCGCCACCTGCTGCTGGCGCACAACCTGCTCTACGCGTACAAGACGCCCGCCGTGAGTACTGCGCACGCATGCTGGCGCGCGGCGCGGTGGGCGGCGTGGCGGGCGGCGCGGGCGGCGCGGGCGGCGTGTGGCAGCGCGTGCGCGCGCGCCACGCCTCGCAGCCGCGCTGGGCGCGCCGCCACCTGCTGCTGGCGCACAACCTGCTCTACGCGTACAAGACGCCCGCCGTGAGTACTGCGCACGCATGCTGGCGCGCGGCGCGGTGGGCGGCGTGGCGGGCGGCGCGGGCGGCGCGGGCGGCGTGTGGCAGCGCGTGCGCGCGCGCCACGCCTCGCAGCCGCGCTGGGCGCGCCGCCACCTGCTGCTGGCGCACAACCTGCTCTACGCGTACAAGACGCCCGCCGTGAGTACTGCGCACGCATGCTGGCGCGCGGCGCGGTGGGCGGCGTGGCGGGCGGCGCGGGCGGCGCGGGCGGCGTGTGGCAGCGCGTGCGCGCGCGCCACGCCTCGCAGCCGCGCTGGGCGCGCCGCCACCTGCTGCTGGCGCACAACCTGCTCTACGCGTACAAGACGCCCGCCGTGAGTACTGCGCACGCATGCTGGCGCGCGGCGCGGTGGGCGGCGTGGCGGGCGGCGCGGGCGGCGCGGGCGGCGTGTGGCAGCGCGTGCGCGCGCGCCACGCCTCGCAGCCGCGCTGGGCGCGCCGCCACCTGCTGCTGGCGCACAACCTGCTCTACGCGTACAAGACGCCCGCCGTGAGTACTGCGCACGCACGCTTTGAATCCGATTGCGCGCCGGCGGTCATGTATATAAATTATCGATATAAATGACATACGTCGATAAGCGACACCTGTATCGCCGCTCTTGAACACTTGTAAAATGTCTGAGAAGTGTGCAAATGTCGGCACGAAAGTGTAGCTTTGAACGGAATCGCTGCTCAAGGGGTATCAATGCCGGGGTAATAATACGGATCGCTAACCAATCAGCGCTTACGACTACCCGTTCGCCCCGCACACGTAGGTACCATAAGGAATTCGAAAAATTCATTGACAGCAATACTTTTCTTTTCACTTTTCTTGCCGCTAACTGTAGAAGTCGTCTGACCATGAGACGGATAAGATATATTTGTCCCTTGACTATTACTTAAAGGCAATGGTTACTCGCTATGGCATGCAACTAGACTGACAAGTAGTAGACTTCACGGTAGGCTATGACATGGGGTTCTTCAAAAAGGGCGTAAAAAGAGCTCTCCTTCAGGGCCGGCGACACATTGGCAACTCCTCTGGTGTTGCTTATGTTCATAGGCGACGGTGACTACTTACCACCAGGTCCGTCCGCTTGTTCGTTTAGCTAAAATCTATAAAAAAAAATAAAACGTGTCTTGGTCTGTGGCAGTGCTCGCGCGCGGACTGCATGATCCACCTGGAGGGGTTCACGGTGTGCGCGGCGGGCGAGGTGCGCTCGCGCGCGCACGCGTTCAAGGTGTACCACACCGGCACCGCCTTCTACTTCGCCACCGACACGCGCGACCTGATGCTGCACTGGATCACCCTCATCCACCGCGCCACGCTCCAGGCGGAGCCCCGACAGGTACTACACACCTACATGATCCACCTGGAGGGGTTCACGGTGTGCGCGGCGGGCGAGGTGCGCTCGCGCGCGCACGCGTTCAAGGTGTACCACACCGGCACCGCCTTCTACTTCGCCACCGACACGCGCGACCTGATGCTGCACTGGATCACCCTCATCCACCGCGCCACGCTCCAGGCGGAGCCCCGACAGGTACTACACACCTACATGATCCACCTGGAGGGGTTCACGGTGTGCGCGGCGGGCGAGGTGCGCTCGCGCGCGCACGCGTTCAAGGTGTACCACACCGGCACCGCCTTCTACTTCGCCACCGACACGCGCGACCTGATGCTGCACTGGATCACCCTCATCCACCGCGCCACGCTCCAGGCGGAGCCCCGACAGGTACTACACACCTACATGATCCACCTGGAGGGGTTCACGGTGTGCGCGGCGGGCGAGGTGCGCTCGCGCGCGCACGCGTTCAAGGTGTACCACACCGGCACCGCCTTCTACTTCGCCACCGACACGCGCGACCTGATGCTGCACTGGATCACCCTCATCCACCGCGCCACGCTCCAGGCGGAGCCCCGACAGGTACTACACACCTACATGATCCACCTGGAGGGGTTCACGGTGTGCGCGGCGGGCGAGGTGCGCTCGCGCGCGCACGCGTTCAAGGTGTACCACACCGGCACCGCCTTCTACTTCGCCACCGACACGCGCGACCTGATGCTGCACTGGATCACCCTCATCCACCGCGCCACGCTCCAGGCGGAGCCCCGACAGGTACTACACACCTACATGATCCACCTGGAGGGGTTCACGGTGTGCGCGGCGGGCGAGGTGCGCTCGCGCGCGCACGCGTTCAAGGTGTACCACACCGGCACCGCCTTCTACTTCGCCACCGACACGCGCGACCTGATGCTGCACTGGATCACCCTCATCCACCGCGCCACGCTCCAGGCGGAGCCCCGACAGGTACTACACACCTACATGATCCACCTGGAGGGGTTCACGGTGTGCGCGGCGGGCGAGGTGCGCTCGCGCGCGCACGCGTTCAAGGTGTACCACACCGGCACCGCCTTCTACTTCGCCACCGACACGCGCGACCTGATGCTGCACTGGATCACCCTCATCCACCGCGCCACGCTCCAGGCGGAGCCCCGACAGGTACTACACACCTACATGATCCACCTGGAGGGGTTCACGGTGTGCGCGGCGGGCGAGGTGCGCTCGCGCGCGCACGCGTTCAAGGTGTACCACACCGGCACCGCCTTCTACTTCGCCACCGACACGCGCGACCTGATGCTGCACTGGATCACCCTCATCCACCGCGCCACGCTCCAGGCGGAGCCCCGACAGGTACTACACACCTACATGATCCACCTGGAGGGGTTCACGGTGTGCGCGGCGGGCGAGGTGCGCTCGCGCGCGCACGCGTTCAAGGTGTACCACACCGGCACCGCCTTCTACTTCGCCACCGACACGCGCGACCTGATGCTGCACTGGATCACCCTCATCCACCGCGCCACGCTCCAGGCGGAGCCCCGACAGGTACTACACACCTACATGATCCACCTGGAGGGGTTCACGGTGTGCGCGGCGGGCGAGGTGCGCTCGCGCGCGCACGCGTTCAAGGTGTACCACACCGGCACCGCCTTCTACTTCGCCACCGACACGCGCGACCTGATGCTGCACTGGATCACCCTCATCCACCGCGCCACGCTCCAGGCGGAGCCCCGACAGGTACTACACACCTACATGATCCACCTGGAGGGGTTCACGGTGTGCGCGGCGGGCGAGGTGCGCTCGCGCGCGCACGCGTTCAAGGTGTACCACACCGGCACCGCCTTCTACTTCGCCACCGACACGCGCGACCTGATGCTGCACTGGATCACCCTCATCCACCGCGCCACGCTCCAGGCGGAGCCCCGACAGGTACTACACACCTACATGATCCACCTGGAGGGGTTCACGGTGTGCGCGGCGGGCGAGGTGCGCTCGCGCGCGCACGCGTTCAAGGTGTACCACACCGGCACCGCCTTCTACTTCGCCACCGACACGCGCGACCTGATGCTGCACTGGATCACCCTCATCCACCGCGCCACGCTCCAGGCGGAGCCCCGACAGGTACTACACACCTACATGATCCACCTGGAGGGGTTCACGGTGTGCGCGGCGGGCGAGGTGCGCTCGCGCGCGCACGCGTTCAAGGTGTACCACACCGGCACCGCCTTCTACTTCGCCACCGACACGCGCGACCTGATGCTGCACTGGATCACCCTCATCCACCGCGCCACGCTCCAGGCGGAGCCCCGACAGGTACTACACACCTACATGATCCACCTGGAGGGGTTCACGGTGTGCGCGGCGGGCGAGGTGCGCTCGCGCGCGCACGCGTTCAAGGTGTACCACACCGGCACCGCCTTCTACTTCGCCACCGACACGCGCGACCTGATGCTGCACTGGATCACCCTCATCCACCGCGCCACGCTCCAGGCGGAGCCCCGACAGGTACTACACACCTACATGATCCACCTGGAGGGGTTCACGGTGTGCGCGGCGGGCGAGGTGCGCTCGCGCGCGCACGCGTTCAAGGTGTACCACACCGGCACCGCCTTCTACTTCGCCACCGACACGCGCGACCTGATGCTGCACTGGATCACCCTCATCCACCGCGCCACGCTCCAGGCGGAGCCCCGACAGGTACTACACACCTACATGATCCACCTGGAGGGGTTCACGGTGTGCGCGGCGGGCGAGGTGCGCTCGCGCGCGCACGCGTTCAAGGTGTACCACACCGGCACCGCCTTCTACTTCGCCACCGACACGCGCGACCTGATGCTGCACTGGATCACCCTCATCCACCGCGCCACGCTCCAGGCGGAGCCCCGACAGGTACTACACACCTACATGATCCACCTGGAGGGGTTCACGGTGTGCGCGGCGGGCGAGGTGCGCTCGCGCGCGCACGCGTTCAAGGTGTACCACACCGGCACCGCCTTCTACTTCGCCACCGACACGCGCGACCTGATGCTGCACTGGATCACCCTCATCCACCGCGCCACGCTCCAGGCGGAGCCCCGACAGGTACTACACATACATACATCACACATCTAGTCCATCGCAACAGATCGGACTTTTTTTCTTCATGGATATTAGATAGTAAACGAGCTTGCAGCATCACCCAGCCGCTGCCGTCCATGACCACCGTAACTGACTTTGAACAAGACTCAAATATGTACATTAGGTGGTCAGTTCGTTGCTAATCTAATGCTGCACTGGTTCAATCTGATTTGACTCCATCTCTAAACTTTAAAAACTATGCTTGACCATAATAATCTGGACTGGACTAATAAATGGCCTGAATGGTCACTGCACTATTGCCAACATAAAATTCACGGTCAAATTTATTTTCCACGCAATCTTGGTATCGCTGGTCCTTCGAGCCGGACTCAGATCTTAAACTTAGACTTAATCAGCTGTCGTCATTAGTACCTAATGTTCTTGCCTCTGCAGATGGAGTTATCCAAACAGTTCTCAGAGACTGACTACTCCGACACGGACTCTGACAACGACAGCCCGGAGAAGAGGAGCGACAGGGAGCGGGAGAGCGAGCGAGACAGAGACAAGGATAAAGACAAGGTAGTAAGTTGATCTAGTTAGAAACAGTACTTTGATAATAATGTTAGTTAGAAATGAACCGGTGGCCGGTGATAAGAAGTTTAAGAAGTTTAATGGGCCAAATGGGACTTATATTCGTGAATCGTTGTCGTTAGTGGTGATTTTAGACTGGTGGTGTAACATGAGAGCGTCACACATACTCCTAGTAATGCCAGAGTATAATTTAAGCCAAACTTTCACCGCATGTTAGAAAAAGTATACGCACGCACATAAACGGGCTCGTTGAGTAACACCTCTCGCATGAAGCACGCGTAGGTGCGGAGGACCGTTGAACCTTAACCTTAGTGGTTCAGTTTGCATAGGTACCACGCGCGGTACAACACAATGACAACGCCTTCCGCGCTGGAAAGATCTTCCGCCATCCCATGCATCGCGTTGCGTAGAACATTGTGAGAATCGCTTTACCACACCCATCTGCCAAAAAATGAATATGCAATAATAATGTTTTGTCTATGTTTGTCTATGTTTGTACTTATATGTAATTTACTAACACTAATTAAGTTTTAATATTAAAGAGGATTACCCCCGACACATACTAGAAATCCGCAAAAAACTACTCCCAGAGCTTAAGAAAAAGCTTGAACAAGGAGAAAAAGCTGTGTTAAAATACGACAAAATTATTATTTTAAGCAAAAGCCAAGTAGGTCACTCTAAAAAACATCGGAGTCCAACTAGCTACAAACGGCGCATGTCTCCCTCACCACAGCGTGCCGACCACAAGCAGACAACTTTCAATATACCGAAACGAAACAAGACACACTTGGACCAGTTCGTTACAAGATCGTACAGAGACACACCTACTAATTCTGACAACAAGACTAGCGGAGCATAGCAACTACCAGCGACCTCTCTTAAACCAATACGGCTTGTCACCGCGGGAAATATTGACTACAACCCTCCAGAGCAAAAATTCTATGTATGTACGTATAACGCAAGGTCATTATTATCACAAGAAAGATTGATAGAGTTCAAAGAAGCAATAAAACATCTAAAATATGACGTAATTGGGATAGCGGAAATCCGTAGACCTGGGAATTCAATAACTGAAGACAAAGACAACATTTTCTGCCACATCGGAGGAAATACTGGGCAACGGGGAGTAGGCTTCCTAATCCAAAAGAAATACAAATCCAATGTAGAGAGCTTTACTGGAATTTCAGACAGGGTATGCCTATTAAAGCTTAAATTCGACGTATCATCTATATCAATAATACAAGTATATGCCCCCACAGGCGACGCAAAAGAAAATGAAATAGAGTCTTTTTATAACCAAGTAAACGATGCTCTCGAGCTCGCAGGGAAATCGGTTATTTTAATGGGTGATTTCAACTCTAAGATCGGCACAACAAAAGAATCTGAAAAAATGATAACAGGTTTATACGGATATGGGAAAAGAAATAAAAGAGGACAACAATTAATAGAGTTCGCTCTTCAACACCAACTTACGATTATGAATACTATATTTAAGAAAAACCCCAAAACAAAATGGACATGGATCTCTCCCAACAAGCTTGTGAAAAACGAGATCGACTTTATCCTATCAAACGTTCCTAGACAATTCACAAACATAGAAGTTATAAATAACCTATCCTATCCTAGCGACCATAGATTAGTAAGAGGAACCATAACCATAAAAAAGTCAAAACTAAGCAGAAACAAATTTGGTAGTAAACCCAGCTCGTTTAAGTCTCAAGGAGAAAAGGACTCCTTTATAGAACACATGGAAAAATTTGAAATCAACACCAACCAACACAACGATGTAGAGACTTACTACCGAAGACTGGAAAGCCATATACAAGCCGGCTTGAAGCGTAGCAAGTACGAGAAGTCTGAACAAACAAGTATCCTGAGCGAACATACTAAACAACTTATAAATAAAAGGCACTATTTGCAAAAACAACGTCCACTTTCACGGGACGATAAAAAAGAACTATCTATGCTCTACAAAACGACATATAAAAACATAAAAAAAGACTATAAAGAACACAGGTTAAAAATTCTGACAGAACATATCTCTACATCTGGTAGCGCTAAGAGAGCTTATAAACTACTTAACGATAACAATACTTGGATACCCCGTTTACAACTACTAAAGACATCGGAGAAATCCAAATCAAGAAAAGAAATAGTCAACACGGCAACCGCATTCTATCAGAGTCTCTACAGTAGACCAACAACAGCGTCAACAAATACGTATCATAAGGAAAACAGTCATGCATGTAGCAATATAGACAAATTTGAAAGAGACCATCTACTCAAAAAAATCGAGAAGCTTAAAGAAAATAAAAGTCCTGGGTCAGATAATATAGCGAACGAAATCATAAAGACAGCAAAGTACGCATTCTCAGCTCTACTCACGGTCCTGTTCAATAAAGTGCTAGATGAACAAAAAGTTCCCGTCAGCTGGACGACGTCAGAAGTCATACTGCTATACAAAAAAGGAAACCCCGCTGACGTCGGCAACTACCGCCCTATAAGCTTACTCCCCACGATATACAAGCTTTTTGCTTCGTGCATTGAGGAAAGACTGAACTCAGATATCGAAAAACATCAGCCCATAGAGCAAGCTGGTTTCCGGAAAAGCTTTTCTACCATTGACCACATTCATGTTGTAGAACAAGTCATTGAAAAATATGTAGAGTTTCGAAAACCTCTATACATAGTATTCATAGATTATGCCAAGGCTTTTGACTCTATCTCGCACGATAGCATTTGGGAAGCTTTACGCAAGCAAAACGTTTCTGAAATATATATAAATATTTTAAAAGACATATATTGTAAAAGCACGAGTAGAGTAAAGCTGGACCGAACCGGTCCACCCTTCCCTATAAGAAGAGGAGTTAAGCAAGGCGATCCGATGTCTCCAAAAATTTTTATAGCTGTCCTAGAGAACATTATACAGCACTTGGACTGGTCTAAGAGTGGTATAGTAATCAACAGAAAACGCTTAAGTCATTTGAGATTCGCGGATGATATAGTTTTATTTTCTAACTCAGCTTCACAAATGGAGAAGATGGTGAACGAGCTTAGTCTGGCTAGTAAAAACGTTCTACTAGAGTTAAACATATCCAAAACCAAGGCTATGACAAATAGTGTCCAGACTCCAATACTAGTAAACAACATGCCACTCGAATATGTGGAGGAGTACATATACCTCGGAAAAATGCTATCTTTTAAAAATATAAGACATGATAGAGAAATTGACCGTAGAATACTAGCGAGCTGGAGAAAATTCTGGAGCTATAAAGAGATCATGAAATCGACTCTACCAGTTCAGTTAAAGAAAAAAGTCATGGACTCGTGCATTCTACCCTGTTTAACATATGGCTGCCAGACCTGGGTTTTTAATAGAAAACATAGAGAAAGAATTGAAAAATGTCAGAGAGCTATGGAAAGAAGTATTTTAAAAATACGCTTAAAGGACCAAGTTAGAAACATGGACATTCGACAGGAAACTAAAGTAATAGACGCGCTCCAACATGCACAAAAATTAAAATGGCGATGGGCAGGCCATGTTGCACGCATGACAGACAGGAGATGGTCTTTCACGGCAACCATGTGGCAGGGACCAGACGGATCTCGCAAAAAAGGTAGACCTCAGGAAAGATGGAAAGACGAGATAATAGCAGTAGCCGGAAACAGTTGGCAGGATAAAGCTAAAGACAGAGATAAATGGAAAGCTCTGGAGGAGGCCTTCACCCGAAGAGGGGTCCTCTGTTAGTGACATTATACAAAAAATTAAAATATTTGACATGGAATAACCAAACATATGACACCTATGAACTAGAACAACTGACATGGAAAATTTGACATAATCAGAAAACATATTATTTGACAAATTTATTTATTAGTGACATTATAATCAGATCCATTTTGACATACTACCACAGAAAATGTTATAATTTAATCAACGCAACTCTAATGACATTCAATATATTTTTCTTTTCTTTAATGTACTAATTTGTTTGTAACTATGTCACAGAGGATTAAATGGCTTTTATTATTATTATTATTATTATTATAATTAAGTTTTTCAATTGTTACTAACAAAAATATGGATCAATATCCGAAATAAAAAACTATTATTATTGTTTTTTCTTTATTATTCTCGGCTTTCACCGGTGTTCTTCTAAAGTACACGGGCCTAGGCCAAGTGTAAATTAGGTTACACATACATATTATATTAAAATTTTTATATTCCTATGTTTAAGGGTGGGTTATTTGAAGGTTGGGATGTGTGGTTGTAACTGGAGACTGATCATTTGTGACTGTGTTATTATTATTATTTACACTGATACACCGCTTGTTGTTAGGACAAGTCCAAGTTCGGTTCCCTGAAGAAGCTAACGGTGCGCATGCAGCGCAGCGAGTCGCAGGAGCGCGTGGCGCGCGTGGCGCACGCCGCCAGCCTCGACCGCAAGTACCTGCGCTTCTTCTCGCGCGCCAAGCCCAAGGACGACCCCAAGCCCACCAAGGTACGCCCAAGGACGACCCCGAACCCACCAAGGTACGCCCAAGAACGACCCCAAACCCACCAAGGTACGCCCAAGGGTGACCCCAATTCCGCGAAGTACACCCAAGGACGACCTCAAGCCCCCAAGGTACGCTCAAGAACGACTCCAATCCCGCGAAGGTATGCCACCAAACCCGCTAAGGTACGCGTGGGGACTACCCCCAAGAACGTCAAGGTACGCCCAGGGAATACCCCAAGCTCAGCAAGGAGCGCTACGATACAGGCATACTAAGTGATATTAGTTTTCTGAATGTCTAAAGACGTTTAAGACTTACAATAAGTGTCGTACGCACTAAAAATTACTTTGCGGTTGCTCCACAGAAGCCGTAACTCTCATGTATCTCTCTCGTATAGTGACTCCTCAGTCCTCATTCCGCTTTCGCAATTCTCGCCAAGGTTTGTCCTATCTACACGGTACGTTGATTTTTGTCTCTTAAATAGTAAATGGTTTTCCTTTAATTGCAGATTAAACAGTCAGGCGTACCAGTGCCAACCGAACACTACCGCAGCTACCGCCGCGTGGCCCCGCCCGAGCCGCAGGCCACGGGGCCGCCGGAGCCGCACGAGCCGCACGAGCCGCGCGAGCCGCACGAGCCGCAGCCGCAGCCGCGCGACACGCGCGCCTCCAAGCGGATCCCGAAACCAATTAACTACATCCACGCTTCGAATCCAAATCTTCTGGATTTTGAGAAGAGCGAGTATATCGCCAACATCGCCAAACCTACGTTCCAAGTGAGTATTCGACCGAGATAAGTGATGGACAAATATCTCTGAATAAAGGAGCGTGAAAGATTGTAAATTACAGCTATGCATTGTCTAGATTTGAATAGAATAATCGTCCTCTGAATTCGAAAAGGCATAAGCCCACTAATTTCGTAAGGAGTAGAATTTCGTTCGTCGTAGCGTCCATAGCCCAATGGCTCGGGTCGATTCAATGTGATCGAAAGAGTTAAGCAACGACGGCAAAATTTCATGGGCGCTACCGTGCTTCGGAGGGCACGTAAAGCCGTCGGTCCTGGTTGTTTTCAATGGTGGAAACAGTCGTTAAGCCTTGTCGAAGACCTTCGGGTGGCTTGACAACATTCGACACTGGGTTGGCCACTAACCCCTCCACCAATCCGCATTGGAGCAGCGTGGTGGAGTATGCTCTAGACCTCCCGCAGCAGAGTCTATGGGAAAGACCCGTGCCCAGCAGTGGGACGTCTATGGGTCGCAGCGAGAATTTCGTTCCATAAAGCATCCAGTTCCTTACTCTTGCGCAATAAAGCGACCAGAGGCATTCGAAAAACTCTTCGCGTTCTCTTGTTCTACCGTTGCATCACGAAAAGCATCTGCGTTCCAGATCCCCAAACCCAAGCCCCGTCCAGTGGAGAACTTCACCGGCTTCGTGACCCTCGAGGAGTTCATGCTGAAGAAGCAGGAGGAGGAGCGGCGGCAGGTGTACACCAACCGCGTGCTCATGGGCATCGAGCGGGACCGCCACGAGGACCGGCGCGCCGCCCTCGCCGCCCTCGCCGCCAAGGACCTGCAGGTGACATGTCATCAGGTCATAGTTCATGCTGAAGAAGCAGGAGGAGGAGCGGCGGCAGGTGTACACCAACCGCGTGCTCATGGGCATCGAGCGGGACCGCCACGAGGACCGGCGCGCCGCCCTCGCCGCCCTCGCCGCCAAGGACCTGCAGGTGACATGTCATCAGGTCATAGTTCATGCTGAAGAAGCAGGAGGAGGAGCGGCGGCAGGTGTACACCAACCGCGTGCTCATGGGCATCGAGCGGGACCGCCACGAGGACCGGCGCGCCGCCCTCGCCGCCCTCGCCGCCAAGGACCTGCAGGTGACATGTCATCAGGTCATAGTTCATGCTGAAGAAGCAGGAGGAGGAGCGGCGGCAGGTGTACACCAACCGCGTGCTCATGGGCATCGAGCGGGACCGCCACGAGGACCGGCGCGCCGCCCTCGCCGCCCTCGCCGCCAAGGACCTGCAGGTGACATGTCATCAGGTCATAGTTCATGCTGAAGAAGCAGGAGGAGGAGCGGCGGCAGGTGTACACCAACCGCGTGCTCATGGGCATCGAGCGGGACCGCCACGAGGACCGGCGCGCCGCCCTCGCCGCCCTCGCCGCCAAGGACCTGCAGGTGACATGTCATCAGGTCATAGTTCATGCTGAAGAAGCAGGAGGAGGAGCGGCGGCAGGTGTACACCAACCGCGTGCTCATGGGCATCGAGCGGGACCGCCACGAGGACCGGCGCGCCGCCCTCGCCGCCCTCGCCGCCAAGGACCTGCAGGTGACATGTCATCAGGTCATAGTTCATGCTGAAGAAGCAGGAGGAGGAGCGGCGGCAGGTGTACACCAACCGCGTGCTCATGGGCATCGAGCGGGACCGCCACGAGGACCGGCGCGCCGCCCTCGCCGCCCTCGCCGCCAAGGACCTGCAGGTGACATGTCATCAGGTCATAGTTCATGCTGAAGAAGCAGGAGGAGGAGCGGCGGCAGGTGTACACCAACCGCGTGCTCATGGGCATCGAGCGGGACCGCCACGAGGACCGGCGCGCCGCCCTCGCCGCCCTCGCCGCCAAGGACCTGCAGGTGACATCATCAGGTCATAGTTCATGCTGAAGAAGCAGGAGGAGGAGCGGCGGCAGGTGTACACCAACCGCGTGCTCATGGGCATCGAGCGGGACCGCCACGAGGACCGGCGCGCCGCCCTCGCCGCCCTCGCCGCCAAGGACCTGCAGGTGACATGTCATCAGGTCATAGTTCATGCTGAAGAAGCAGGAG
The DNA here is from genome assembly GCA_944567765.1 of Carterocephalus palaemon. Lineage (NCBI taxonomy): Eukaryota > Metazoa > Arthropoda > Insecta > Lepidoptera > Hesperiidae > Carterocephalus > Carterocephalus palaemon. The sequence goes on along the minus strand of OX155643.1, from coordinate 535,808 downwards.
GAGGAGCGGCGGCAGGTGTACACCAACCGCGTGCTCATGGGCATCGAGCGGGACCGCCACGAGGACCGGCGCGCCGCCCTCGCCGCCCTCGCCGCCAAGGACCTGCAGGTGACATGTCATCAGGTCATAGTTCATGCTGAAGAAGCAGGAGGAGGAGCGGCGGCAGGTGTACACCAACCGCGTGCTCATGGGCATCGAGCGGGACCGCCACGAGGACCGGCGCGCCGCCCTCGCCGCCCTCGCCGCCAAGGACCTGCAGGTGACATGTCATCAGGTCATAGTTCATGCTGAAGAAGCAGGAGGAGGAGCGGCGGCAGGTGTACACCAACCGCGTGCTCATGGGCATCGAGCGGGACCGCCACGAGGACCGGCGCGCCGCCCTCGCCGCCCTCGCCGCCAAGGACCTGCAGGTGACATGTCATCAGGTCATAGTTCATGCTGAAGAAGCAGGAGGAGGAGCGGCGGCAGGTGTACACCAACCGCGTGCTCATGGGCATCGAGCGGGACCGCCACGAGGACCGGCGCGCCGCCCTCGCCGCCCTCGCCGCCAAGGACCTGCAGGTGACATGTCATCAGGTCATAGTTCATGCTGAAGAAGCAGGAGGAGGAGCGGCGGCAGGTGTACACCAACCGCGTGCTCATGGGCATCGAGCGGGACCGCCACGAGGACCGGCGCGCCGCCCTCGCCGCCCTCGCCGCCAAGGACCTGCAGGTGACATGTCATCAGGTCATAGTTCATGCTGAAGAAGCAGGAGGAGGAGCGGCGGCAGGTGTACACCAACCGCGTGCTCATGGGCATCGAGCGGGACCGCCACGAGGACCGGCGCGCCGCCCTCGCCGCCCTCGCCGCCAAGGACCTGCAGGTGACATGTCATCAGGTCATAGTTCATGCTGAAGAAGCAGGAGGAGGAGCGGCGGCAGGTGTACACCAACCGCGTGCTCATGGGCATCGAGCGGGACCGCCACGAGGACCGGCGCGCCGCCCTCGCCGCCCTCGCCGCCAAGGACCTGCAGGTGACATCATCAGGTCATAGTTCATGCTGAAGAAGCAGGAGGAGGAGCGGCGGCAGGTGTACACCAACCGCGTGCTCATGGGCATCGAGCGGGACCGCCACGAGGACCGGCGCGCCGCCCTCGCCGCCAAGGACCTGCAGGTGACATCATCAGGTCATAGTTCATGCTGAAGAAGCAGGAGGAGGAGCGGCGGCAGGTGTACACCAACCGCGTGCTCATGGGCATCGAGCGGGACCGCCACGAGGACCGGCGCGCCGCCCTCGCCGCCCTCGCCGCCAAGGACCTGCAGGTGACATGTCATCAGGTCATAGTTCATGCTGAAGAAGCAGGAGGAGGAGCGGCGGCAGGTGTACACCAACCGCGTGCTCATGGGCATCGAGCGGGACCGCCACGAGGACCGGCGCGCCGCCCTCGCCGCCCTCGCCGCCAAGGACCTGCAGGTGACATGTCATCAGGTCATAGTTCATGCTGAAGAAGCAGGAGGAGGAGCGGCGGCAGGTGTACACCAACCGCGTGCTCATGGGCATCGAGCGGGACCGCCACGAGGACCGGCGCGCCGCCCTCGCCGCCCTCGCCGCCAAGGACCTGCAGGTGACATGTCATCAGGTCATAGTTCATGCTGAAGAAGCAGGAGGAGGAGCGGCGGCAGGTGTACACCAACCGCGTGCTCATGGGCATCGAGCGGGACCGCCACGAGGACCGGCGCGCCGCCCTCGCCGCCCTCGCCGCCAAGGACCTGCAGGTGACATGTCATCAGGTCATAGTTCATGCTGAAGAAGCAGGAGGAGGAGCGGCGGCAGGTGTACACCAACCGCGTGCTCATGGGCATCGAGCGGGACCGCCACGAGGACCGGCGCGCCGCCCTCGCCGCCCTCGCCGCCAAGGACCTGCAGGTGACATCATCAGGTCATAGTTCATGCTGAAGAAGCAGGAGGAGGAGCGGCGGCAGGTGTACACCAACCGCGTGCTCATGGGCATCGAGCGGGACCGCCACGAGGACCGGCGCGCCGCCCTCGCCGCCCTCGCCGCCAAGGACCTGCAGGTGACATGTCATCAGGTCATAGTTCATGCTGAAGAAGCAGGAGGAGGAGCGGCGGCAGGTGTACACCAACCGCGTGCTCATGGGCATCGAGCGGGACCGCCACGAGGACCGGCGCGCCGCCCTCGCCGCCCTCGCCGCCAAGGACCTGCAGGTGACATGTCATCAGGTCATAGTTCATGCTGAAGAAGCAGGAGGAGGAGCGGCGGCAGGTGTACACCAACCGCGTGCTCATGGGCATCGAGCGGGACCGCCACGAGGACCGGCGCGCCGCCCTCGCCGCCCTCGCCGCCAAGGACCTGCAGGTGACATGTCATCAGGTCATAGTTCATGCTGAAGAAGCAGGAGGAGGAGCGGCGGCAGGTGTACACCAACCGCGTGCTCATGGGCATCGAGCGGGACCGCCACGAGGACCGGCGCGCCGCCCTCGCCGCCCTCGCCGCCAAGGACCTGCAGGTGACATGTCATCAGGTCATAGTTCATGCTGAAGAAGCAGGAGGAGGAGCGGCGGCAGGTGTACACCAACCGCGTGCTCATGGGCATCGAGCGGGACCGCCACGAGGACCGGCGCGCCGCCCTCGCCGCCCTCGCCGCCAAGGACCTGCAGGTGACATGTCATCAGGTCATAGTTCATGCTGAAGAAGCAGGAGGAGGAGCGGCGGCAGGTGTACACCAACCGCGTGCTCATGGGCATCGAGCGGGACCGCCACGAGGACCGGCGCGCCGCCCTCGCCGCCCTCGCCGCCAAGGACCTGCAGGTGACATGTCATCAGGTCATAGTTCATGCTGAAGAAGCAGGAGGAGGAGCGGCGGCAGGTGTACACCAACCGCGTGCTCATGGGCATCGAGCGGGACCGCCACGAGGACCGGCGCGCCGCCCTCGCCGCCCTCGCCGCCAAGGACCTGCAGGTGACATGTCATCAGGTCATAGTTCATGCTGAAGAAGCAGGAGGAGGAGCGGCGGCAGGTGTACACCAACCGCGTGCTCATGGGCATCGAGCGGGACCGCCACGAGGACCGGCGCGCCGCCCTCGCCGCCCTCGCCGCCAAGGACCTGCAGGTGACATGTCATCAGGTCATAGTTCATGCTGAAGAAGCAGGAGGAGGAGCGGCGGCAGGTGTACACCAACCGCGTGCTCATGGGCATCGAGCGGGACCGCCACGAGGACCGGCGCGCCGCCCTCGCCGCCCTCGCCGCCAAGGACCTGCAGGTGACATGTCATCAGGTCATAGTTCATGCTGAAGAAGCAGGAGGAGGAGCGGCGGCAGGTGTACACCAACCGCGTGCTCATGGGCATCGAGCGGGACCGCCACGAGGACCGGCGCGCCGCCCTCGCCGCCCTCGCCGCCAAGGACCTGCAGGTGACATGTCATCAGGTCATAGTTCATGCTGAAGAAGCAGGAGGAGGAGCGGCGGCAGGTGTACACCAACCGCGTGCTCATGGGCATCGAGCGGGACCGCCACGAGGACCGGCGCGCCGCCCTCGCCGCCCTCGCCGCCAAGGACCTGCAGGTGACATCATCAGGTCATAGTTCATGCTGAAGAAGCAGGAGGAGGAGCGGCGGCAGGTGTACACCAACCGCGTGCTCATGGGCATCGAGCGGGACCGCCACGAGGACCGGCGCGCCGCCCTCGCCGCCCTCGCCGCCAAGGACCTGCAGGTGACATCATCAGGTCATAGTGACAGTGGTGCACGGTCAGGTGACATCATCAGGTCATAGTAAGGTCAGGTGACATCATAAGGTCATAGTGAAGCTAGTGCTAGGTCAGGTTACATCATCAGGTCATAGTGAAAGTGGTGCAAGGTCAGGTGACATCATCAGGTCATAGTGAAAGCGGTGCAAGGTCAGGTGACATCATCAGGTCATAGTGAAAGTGGTGCAAGGTCAGTAGGGCGAGCACGAACAATTTGCGAAAAAGTATTCGTGTAGTTAACGTAAACAATTTGTATGAGAATTTAACAGCGCCCCTGCCGGACGTGAAAGGAACTAAATTTGGGAGCACGAATACAAAATATTACTTTCGTAAACGTTATCGTATCGTGACCTTGAGGTACTTGAGACGTTTTTACGAAGATTGGGAGCACGAACTTTTTATTGACGTATGGGATCGCTCACGTATCGTCACAAGTATCGTGAACTTACGAATGTTTTTTCACGGAGAATTCTTTGGTGAGAAAACTTGCGTTGCAGTTTTAAACAGTGATTTTTAGTGTTTTAAGTGTTTTTTTATAACCCATTTCTACATAAAATGCAAGGACAACGTGGAATTGAATATAGTACGTTGTATTTTTACCTTGCTGCAAGATTAATTGGGAGCAGCGGTGTAATGGAACATAGAGAGACTACGTAAGTTTAAAAAATTATCTATAGGAAAATAAGCTTAACAATAAGTGACTAACAATGAAATAAAATTTTACAAAAAGTAAAAATTGAGTATCAGTTTTAATTTGCTTCTTTCTTTTCTTTTAGTGAGTAATTCGCAGGGCTAAACAAAGAAGAATTAGCAATTTGCTGAATCAGAATTTAGAAAATAGTATTGTCTAAGCAAGACAGCTTTTAAAAACCTTAGTCGGAATTCAGCTTTAAAATCAAGCAAAAGAATTAACTTCGAACTTAAGGTGAGGATCCATACATAATATGTCATGTTATTTAAAAAGACTTTAGAAAAATTAAATACAGCTACAAAATTGTTGGTATTTTTAAAAGTAAAAATAAAATTCTTATTTGGTCCAACCATGTACTAAATAGGTATGTATTATTTTACAGGTTCTTTGTGCGCTTTCTTTATAAACCACTGGATCCTACCAAAGATCATTTGTATGAAATGGCGACCTTGAGGACAACCAGACGGCTTGGATAAATCTCCATTTCTACAAAACAAATCAAACTTTTATGTTATCACATTAAGTTAGCCACTAAATTAAAGTACCTAAACAATAGATAATGCCTTATATTTTTATTTATGGTTCCTGTACGTAATATTTTTTTCATAAACTCCACCATCATTACGTATTGTACGTGGCTTGTCCTCATTTTTATAATATATTAATTCAAAACTTTTAAAACTTTCGATTTGCCGCAGCTGCACAAGTCACAGTACAATTTGAAATACAAACAAAATATGCCCACTTGACATTCTTAAGTTAGTCGTTCGGAAATCGAAAAGTTCCGAGAACATTTTTCTTTAAAGAATTTTATTATAAAATATATGTTTTGTCAAATGCTAATAAACATTATGCAATAAAATAATGTTTCCTATTGTTTTTGATAAATTTTTGAGTAAATAGCCTCCCAGAATTCGGAATATTCAATAAACATCTAATTTCAGAACGCATCATTCGTTCCTTGTGTTGTGTAAATCATTCGCTTGGGCCCGTCCTTATTTACGTTAGGATGACGTCACTTGCGTAATCGTGTCGAGTTCACGTTACGACGACGAAAGTGCTTCGTGCTACGTACTTGCGTTACACTGCGTAATCGTATAGTAAGCTCGACACGCTTACGTTACGAATACTGTAAAAGTTCGTGCTCACCCTACAGGTGACATCATCAGGTCATAGTAAAAGTCGTGCAAGGTCAGGTGACATCATCAGGTCATTGTAAAAGTGGTGCAAGGTCAGGTGACATCATCAGGTCATAGTAAAAGTGGTGCAAGGTCAGGTGACATCATCAGGTCATAGTAAAAGTGGTGTAAAGTACAGCGCTCGCTCGCCAAGTAGTTATCAGTGGATGAGGTTTTACGTGTATTTCGCTATATTTAAATGCTTCATAAGGTGTACTAAATTGGGCATGCTTAAGGGCCGATGGCTGATCATGCACTGCCGAAAAGGACTGCTTGAGTCGCAATTAAGCATTCATATATCGGCCCACTTTTCAAGCGTTCATGCGGTATCTACGGTAAGAGTGTGTATGTGTTAGTGTGTATATATACATGTGTGTGTGTGTGTGTCTGTGTGTGTGTCACACGTACTGACGTTATAACTTTCCAACACAACACAAATGCATGCAACGGCCATTGGCGTCGCACCTGCATGTGTCCTTCACCTCGGCCAACGCGGGTAAGTCGCGACAGTTTGGCAGCGTTTAGACTACTTTTTAAAAAAAATTATCTATATTATAAAAATGAATCGAAAAATGTGTTGGTAAGCGCATAACTCAACAACGCCTGGACCAATTTGGCCAATTCTTTTTATTAAATGTTCGTTGAAGTTCAAGGATGGTTTTTACGGCGAGAAAAATTTGAAATTTCATCCCCTAAGGGGGTAAAACGGGGGTGCAAAGTTAGTATGAAGCTTTGCCGTTTTTGAAGTTAGTGAATGTGTAACGCGAGCGAAGCTGCGGGCGTCCACTAGTGTTTGCTTTACTAATAATAAATGATTTAATTTCACTATATTTCCTCCCCAGCAACGGCTGGACAGCATAGTGCCGGACGTGATCTACGGCGCGCTGCCGGCCGAGCGCTCCCCGCCGCCCGCGCGGGACAAGCCCATCTCCGTGCCGGGGAAGGACGGGTGAGCCCTGTTCTACCACCTAGACCCTTACTTAGTCCTGTTGAAGGGCGCCACTTCCCTCTTGGTCCAATACGCTGCTACAACTCACATACGTCCCATTGCTCATCGCTGGGCACGGGTCTTCCCCACAGACAGCTGCGGGAGGTCTAGAGCATACTCCACCACGCTGCTTCAATCCGAATTAATGTGGAGTTAGTGGTCAACTTAGTGTCGAATGTTCAATAGAACCCTTCCTTACTCCTATTGATGGGCACCGCTTCCCTCTCGGTCCAATACGCTGCTACAACTCATAGACGTCCCACTGCTGGGCACGGGTCTTCCCCACAGACAGCTGCGGGAAGTCTAGAGCATACTCACCAAGCTGCTTCATTCCGGATTAATGTGGAGTTAGTGGTCAACTTAGTGTCGAATGTTCACTACGACCCTTCCTTAGTCCTATCGATGGGCACCGCTTCCCTCTCGGTCCAATACGCTGCTAAAACTCATATACTCCCATTGCTGGGCACGGGTCTCCCCCATATACACAGCTGCGGGAGATCTAGAGCATACTCCACCACGCTGCTCCAATGCGGATTAATGTGGAGTTAGTGGCCAACCCAATGTCGAATGTTTTCAAAGGTCTCTTCAGGTTTGCAGGTTAAAGGTATGCAGGTTTCCTCACAGTATTTTAATGTTCCGTTACAGACGACGCATTTAATTTCAAAACGCACATAATAAGTTTTTGTGCATGCCGCTAAGCTGAAACCGCTGTTTTAATATTAAAAAATATGGGAAACCAAAGGACAAGGACAGATAATCTCCGGGATTTTTTTTTGCGAAAAGTGTGGGGATTAAACAAGTTACATATCGGTTTATCATTATCTACTGTGGATTATAAAGTTGAATTGATTATGTTTACCGATAGAAAAAACATGTCGATTGTTACATCAGCCATTTATGTTTCTACATAGATCCAGAGACTTGTCCATAGATTATTAATATGACGGTGTTTTGTATGCAGATATGAGAAGATCGTGTACCCGGAGGAGCGCGCCGCGGCCGACTGGCGGGACTCGCTGCGGAGGAACGACAAGGCGAGGGTTGATAACAATAACACACATTCATTCACACATCCATCCATCCATCCATCCGTCAGCCTTTTGAGGTCCACTGCTGGATATAGGCCTCTCCTAAACTATCAAAAAATTCTAATAAACACATGCAGAAAGAATGGACACTTAACAATAATAACACACAAACTTCTCCCTCGTAGACTTCATATTAAAAAAATATAAGCACAAAAGTCATCCGACAAGGCTTATAGATTGGGTTACAGTTGAAATCAACCGGGGCCGACGGCATAACGTGTCCTCCGAAGCACGGAATCGCTCATGAAAACTTGCTACTAGAGTCACCCATCCACAAACCGACCGACTTAGGCTATGCTAGTAGAATTGGGCCTAAGATTATAAGTAGGTTGTTAGTAGGCCCGTTGGCGCAATCGGTAGTGACCCTGTCTGTTGCGCCAGTGGTCGTGGGTTCGAATACCACTCAGGACAAATGTTCGTGTGACGAACACTTGTATTTGTTCTGTGTCTGGATGTTACTATTATTTATTTAAGTTAAAAAATATCTATGTATGTATATCAGTCTCTGACACCCATATCAAAGGTTCGCGCCTACTTTGGGGTCAGATGGCCGTGTGTGAGAATGTCCAAGATATTTATATTTATTTATATTATATTAATACACACATATGATGTAAAAGTATTATTAATTGTATTTATTCCCACAGGTGCATTCGGGAGCCGCCTCGCCTGCGCACGCGCCGCCCGCGGGGGATAGGTATGCGATACATCATTTTGTAAATTTATGCATTAGTGCTGTTAATTAGTTAGCCTTTCCTAGCTCCACTGGGTGGAATAGCCCAATGTCTCGCGTCGACCGTATTATGTCACCGAGTTAAGTGACTACGGGCGCATTTGCTTTATGGATGGGTGACCGCTATTGGCCAAATTTCAGGGGCACTACCGTGCTTCGGAGGGCACATAACTTCAGACTAAAAATGTTTAGTAGTTAGTAGTAGTAGTACCTCATATGGTTATGGAATGTGTGTTTTCAGTTGGAGCGCGAGCAGTGCGGTCGGCATTGCGGGTGCGGGCGGTGTTGCGGGTGCGGGCGGCGTTGCGGGTGCGGGCGTTGCGGGCGGTGTGGGCGTTGCGGGCGTTGCGGGCGTTGCGGGTGCGGGTGGCGCGGGCGTGTCCCGACTGCGGCAGATGTTCGGCGGCGGGCGGCGCGAAGGCCCGCGACAGGTTCGGCCACACTCAGACTGACTCAGACCATCTACGGTAGACCTTCGATCAAGGAAGAAAAAGTTTGGATACAACACGTTAGCGAAAATCATGTCACCAACTAAAGTACTTAATTAAAAAAAAGCTATTTAAAGAATATTTTTTCTTCTGTGATCGAAGCAGTAGACCATATACACTAGCAGGTATCTACTAACTGGCGGGCAAAGCCATGACCGTGGCACAGTAGCGTTCCGTGCTATTAGGAGAGAATACTAAAAAAACATATTATGGGATTTCTGTGGACTTACCATCAGGTAAATGTTCACCGTCGCCTATGGTCACGCGCGACACCGGGGGCGCCACATGTGCGTTGCTGAAGGACGTGATTATCACTCTTCTTGGCGAGCTCCATGTCTTAGCTTAAAGGAAATAATAATAATATTTTTACAAGTTTATTTTTTCATTGAATGTTCCACTTAATAACATATTCTTACTTACTAAGTTGAAAATAGGCCGACAATTATACGCCGTGCCCGTCGCGAGCACGTTCACTGAATACGTCCTGAAGATGGTCATCATAATTGACCGAAACTAGTCGGCCTATTTCCGAGTTAAATCAGACGTGCGTAAGCCGGTAATTTCAACTCACGAAACATTCACTAATAAAAAATGTTCTTACTTAATACTGTGGATATCTACTAACCATGAAAGTAAGAATCGATTCAATTTAATCGATTTATTTTAATTACTAGTGGACGCCCGCAGCTTCGCTCAAGTGGAATTGGACGTAACAATAGTTTCGTTTACACCTAGTAAAATTATATAGCCTATGTCACACAGTGAAGATGCAGCTTTCTAATGGTGAAAGAATTTTTGAAATCGGTCCAGTAGTTTTTGTGTGAAAACATTACAAGCAAATCCATCCATCAGCCTTTCAAAGTCCACTGCTGGACACATACAAGCAAATGTTTCCTCTTTATAATATTAGTATTAGTATAGATAGATGTCTGCGTGTGTTGCAGGAGCGCGGGCACGGCGCGCAGTACCCGCACCTGCAGTGCCCGCCCACCTTCCAGCCGGAGACGTACTCGCTGGCCCGCCTCGCGCCGCGCCCGCACCCGCACCGCGCGCCCCCGCACCCCCCGCACCCTGCCCCGCACCCCCCGCACCCCCGCCCCGACTCCTGACTGCCCGCCCTCGCCGAGCACCCCCCCGCCCCTCACCACCCCCCCGCCCCTCTCCACCCCCCCGCCAGCGCCGCCGCCCCCCGCCCGTGCGTCGCGTGCGAGCGCGGGCCGCGCAACGTGCACAGGTATGTAGTAGTGATGAGTAGGACACGAAATAAAAATGAGTTTGTAAGAGTAGCCTCTTTTTTGTATTGAGCCGCTACAATGTCCCACTTCAAACGAGGCGAGGTGTTCGTCGCGCGCGATACATTTGAAGTAACTAGAATGACTTGGTACTTGTATTGTCCTACCTTACAATGTGTGACTGACGTAATAATTATTATTTATTTTAAACGTCATTGTGTGTGTTGAACGTACCGCGACAACAAATTTGAAGTAGTACGTAATAAAATTTTGAGCCGCTCTTACATTTCTACGTCATGTCCGGGACAAATGAAGTGCCTCTTGTATGTCCTACTTCAACACTAGTATGTAGCCAGTTGTTGCTGGGAAGCAACAACACGGTTTATTCCTTGCGGATCGCCCAACGGCGTAAACCGTGTGTGTTTATAAACACAATCACACCGTGTCCATTGGCACGGGAGAACGGCCCGGGTAGAGAGGTTCGTCCTAGAGTCCCGAAGTCCCTTTAGCCGAAAGGCGTAAAGGTCCCTACTTCCTCCACTTCCTACTACTTCCTACCTACTTCCTACTACCCACTTGTATGTAGCCATATCATGTTGAGTGCAAGTGCATCAAAGTGTAGCTCTGAACGACATTCTGTTGCGTCCAACTAGCTACACTGGTACCATCCATCCATCCATTCATCCATCAGCCTTTTGAGGTCCACTGCTGGACATAGGCCTCTCCTAAACGACACCACTCTGACCAGTCCTTTGCCTGTATCCATGCATCCATCAGCCTTTTGAGGTCCACTACTGGACATAGGCCTCTCCTAAAGGACACCACTCTGAGCGGTCCTTTGCCTTCTGAAACCAGCGGTTTCCTGACAATGGTACACGACGTTGATAAGCTTATGGGTAAAGCCATATTCCACCCAACTGACACGCAGGTTTCCTCACGAAGTTTCCTTCGCAAGAAGTGTGTATGTACTTGAAAACTCATCTTAATTTTTTGGATACACAGATTGCACAAAACTCGGAACAGGAATTCTAAAAAGGCATCGAACGGGACCTCTCCGGAATCTGCACCGGAAACAATCCTGGAGGCGGCTCCGGAGATCGTACCGGAATCTTCCGAAAAGTCTACACCGGAAATAAGTGTTACCGCTCCGGACACTGAACCGGAAGACACCCCTGTGACACCAGCAAATGTACTCGAATCCAGCCAGCAGCCTGCATTTTGTACCGTCAAAGAGTCTCCGCATCCCGAACCGGACCCTAATCCTCGGTCCGAACCGGAATGTACTCCAAAGTCCGAACCGGAATGTACTCCAAAGTCCGAACCGGAATGTACTCCAAAGTCCGAACCGGAATGTACTCCAAAGTCCGAACCGGAATGTACTCCAAAGTCCGAACCGGAACCGGCCCTGAAGTCCTCACCGGAAGTTCTGTCGCCGGACTGATGTCAGTACATGTTATATTGGTTGTTATAATCCGATTTGATGACGTCACTCCGAAGGACTATTCAAAATGTATTCGAAAGTAAGTGATATAGGAATAAAGGAATTTTAACGTGAAATGGTCTGCTGATAAAGCTTGCGGTATTATTTATCCCGCGTGTGACGTCACAATTTTAGGGATGGGAAAACATGCGGAATAATGTTTAGAGTTTGCGCCAGCCCTAATGCGCCACCGTAATTATCAACCTTTGTTTATAAAGATATTAAATATTAACGACAGACTCTCGATATATCGAGTCTTCCAATGAGTAAGGTGTCATTACTCGCTAGGCTAAGGAATATTTGATATTAATACTTTATTTTTTCAAAATAATATTTAAACAAATCTATTATACTCAATTCCTAAATGTGCCAACTTAGTAGTCTCCTACATTTTAAAATCTGATATTTCTGTTGTAAATAGGTTTATGAATTAATAAAACTCGGTTGAAACCGATTAATCGATTCGTTTACTTCGCCAATATTTGAATATATTTTTAAATTTGTAAATATTGAGGTTTATTATGAATTTTCTATTTGCAAATAAAGATTTTTATGATATTGATACAGTAATTTGAAGTGATCGTCCAACGTAGGATATTAGATAGGAGTGAGATTTCCTTACATTGGTTTCATACTAAATGTTTCCTATAGAAGTACCTAGATTGCCGTGGAAACCCCATGATGATATAAAATGTTACTAAAATATAACAATCGGATAAATTTAGCGTAAATTGTAAATAATTCTATGAAAACGGACTGTACTATGCGTTTTAACATAGATATCGATGACTCGCGCCAGAAGGAAATCGATTTATAAGTGTAGACGTAGTTAGAGATTTTTTTTAATAAAATGACGATAAAATGTTCATTTTTAAATTTGATTCTTATGCTCAAATATTTATAAATTTTAATTACTTTATTATTATAAATAAAAAATATGCAGTTGAATTCAAAGCAATAGATTTTACCGCAGATTAAATATTTTTTTAACATTTATTTAGTAGAGTATAGTAAACCATTACAGTAATTTAATTTAAGCTCATATCCAGTTATAATGCATGTTGTTTTAAAATGTAATATTTCGACACTGTTTCAAATGGTATATCTGTATACCGGTAGAAATAAAATACTATGTATATCGATAAATACCCGGTCGAAGGCAGCGCTATGTTATTGTGTTGTACCGCCTCGAGGCGTGACAATTGAGGCTCAATCTTATTTTTAGTGTAGTTAGTTAGTTAGTAGGCTAAGGATTAAACTGAGAGGAGGAGACCCGTTCCCAACAGTGGGACGTCTATGGGTCGCAGCGAAGGATTAAACATTGTTTTGTAAGATTGCAGAGCCTTGCTGCAAACCCATGGTGTTTTAACGGTGCCCATGACAGTCAAACCAGTTGGTTCAAATAAGTGTTTTTTTTAACAAGTATCGTAAATACGATCTTATGACTAGAAAATTACAACAAAAAGATAATTTCATAAAATTAGTTCAACAAACATCTCAAGCCAGTTAATATATCTCAATCCAAATTTAACGCCAACAGGAATGTTGTAGTTTTAGAAATCTGATACCTGTTTTGCTCAAACTTTTATTAAAATTGTGAACAAAAATTGTTTCAATTTAATATTATGTCGTTTTATATTTTAACCGTTTATTTAAAACCGAAGTAAAATTGTGTGTTACTGGTTTTTTTGTAAGAATCTTTGGAGCATGTAATTGGATATTGTTGTTAATTTTTATTGTAGAATTCTTATTTACCGACTATGTTTACTTATATGTACTATATGTACTTTTATGTGCTAAGTCAACAAATGCTCAGCTGCTGAGATGCTAGCGCCATGCACCCAGTGAGCGATGGAAAAGACTCTACTAATGGACTCTACTAATGGACTCTACTAATGGACTCTACTAATGGACGATACGCCTTGGTTGTATGTTTTGATGTAAAATTTTTGTTCATCTGGTGCTTATAATTTTTTACTGAATTGAAATACTATAGTGGGTTTGAATGGATGTTGTTTTTTTGAAGTGGGATTAACGAAACTTGGTGCACATACAACACACTCAAATATTACGTTTATGTGCCGTTTATATGTGAATGTGACTTCATACGTATATTTCGATGTTTAGCGTGATAATTGTTACTCATCCATTGTCCTAGGTGAGCTATAACAAACAAATCATCTGAATTACTAGTTTTTAAAACATGCTGTAAATTAAGATTGCTCTGTGGGTTCTGTGAACGTCACTACTTCCGTTAACCCATATAGTAGCTATATATTAGACTAGGGAGATATAGAGGGGGAGGCCTACGAGGGGGAGGCCTACGAGGGGGGAGAGGCCTACGAGGGGGGAGAGGCCTACGAGGGGGGAGAGGCCTCAGAAACGTGCGACGAGACCGATGGACTGGCGAGCTTTATTAGTGTAGGTAGTTAGGTAGAGTAGATAGGAAATTTTTTCTTACCTTACTAGGACGCCTCGGGGGCTCTGTATTATGTACTATTAATGTATCCTCTGGTTATACAATAGCTTCTCATAGTACGTCTTCTTCCTCAGTTATCTGTTCCGTAGCTGTCTTTGCTAGTTGAGAAATGTATCTAGCTTCCGTTGTCACCCAGTCATAGATGAACGATACATGAATTCTTGGTTCGTTGGTGATGATTGTACCTTCTTCTGTCAAACGAACAGGTTTTAAATGCTTAAATATTTGACTATGTGTATTATTTCGTATGTTTTATGAATACATGGTGCTCCTACTTTTTTTAACATTTCAGAAATTTTTAATTTTTTAACATTTTTATTCCACTGGTAGCACGGAGTCTGGATTTGTGCCCTGTGCATGGCAACCCTATAACATAACTAGGCAATCAGGGGGCCTAGACAAGTGGCTAAACGCTTGTAGAATAGAAATAGAATAGATTAACAAATGTATGTGATTGACATTAGCTCACGACTAATTAGTCGTGAGCTAATTAGTCGTGACTAATTAGTCGTGAGCTAATGTCAATCCCATACATTTGTTACTCTATTCTACAAGCGTTTAGCCACTTGTCTAGGCCCCCAGTACAGTTTACTCTCGGCATTTTTTTCTAATTTCATTTCAATTCAATTTCTACTATTTTCCATAGTAACCACTCTTACATTATAAACGACTACAAAGTCGTGACCCAAAGACTGCTTCCTTGTCCTGGCTGCCCCGCGTGTCCCGCGTGTCCCGCCCCGGCGTCCTGGTGATATGAGTAAAGTATATATATTTTTCTATACAGAGACTTAGCTATAACTAGATAGGTATGTATGATATTAAATGTAACTGCTTATTTTCCTGCGCCAACTGTACTGTCAGAAAATAATGTTATTATTTATCATGTTGAATTATATCAAACTTGTTCAATTATGTAAATGAATATACGATTAAATGTGATAAATAAGAGTTTGTTTTTTATTAGCACGCTACCCCCTCAACTGTAACTATTCTAAATATGAATGTATACTAATCCAGGTAGAGTTAGTAACAGGATATAACTACAGCATAGTAATGTAGTAAAATGTAGTTCCAAACCTTCCAAAAGAGTATTCTCAATGTCCACCACGCTGGCCAATTGTAGATTGATAGACTTCATCAGCATTCGACGAATTTATGGAGAATTGTAAGACATTCAGATTACCTGTGATGTTTTCTTTCATCGTTGGAGCAGTTCACAAATATCATGTGTATTTCTGGGATTTAGACCACGAACCATAGATTTCTCATATATCTAGGATCCTTAGACAGCTTAACTCTCTACCACTCCGTATTCATCGCTCATATGGCCGTATGTTATGTAGGTATGGGCGCCTCACAGATTACCTATAGGTTACATGAAGTTAAATATTACGAGTATGTATAAGTCATATCCTACGAGTAAATGGCCCGCAATTTTTCTCGCCTTAAATAGGTTCTTACAATAGAAAGGTAACGGTTTCGGGCACAATACAGCGGAGCTACGAAATACTTTCGGAAGCTTCGTTTTGTTAGAATTATGATTAAATATCCATGAACCACTATGACAAAGTCGAACGAAGTAATTATATAATTACATTTCTTTCCGAACGATTTCTGTTTGTTGTCGTCACCTTTTTCATCGTTTGTCAGTGCCTTGGTCCAGTAATACTGAGTAATACGAAAATCCTAGAAATTAAACCTGACGCGGTAAAGTCAAAATACCCGTTAAGAGTATCGAGCTAGCTAAGCGGATGTCCTACCTAAATCTATAATTGGCACACTTAATTAGCGGAACACGGCTCATCTAATTAATAAGGCGACGAGTTATTATCTTGCTTGCGGATAAAGCTTCCGGAAAAATTTCCTTAGAGGCAGTCGCTGCGACCCATAGACGTCCCACTCTTGGGCACGGGTCTCCTCTTAGAGGCAGTACCACCGTAAAATATTAGTTTCAGTAGTAGGTGTAATATCATTGGCCTGTACGGTAAGAATTAGTCTGTCACTAAATGGTAATGTTACAGCGACATAACAATCGTCGCAGGCGGTTTCAAACGACACTAATCCCGGGCAACGCCGGGCAAAACTATCTTCCAGTCGTATCGGGGCTTACAATATTTGCCCCATAATCCGCCATCATAGCGACTTACGCCGCGCGCAGCTGCCGTAATCTGGTGTTTGCCGATTATTTCGGCGGCTTATCCCGCGTCCGGCGATCCGCGACTGTTTGTTAACAGCCTGACCTCCGTGGTACTTTATATTACCTTGTTATGGTTAATGGTTACGTAGATTTATGTATTTTTTTGAAGGGACCCATCTCTACAGTCGGCTATGGTATAAGGTTGTAAGAGGAGTTTGGAATCAAACCATGACGAATGCTCAATTGATACTGTTTATTAAAAGATTACACATGCAATTTATAGGTTTACGTACTAGGCTTACAATTATTACACTATACCTCCCATGGGGGGAAAACAAAAAAAATACATACAGTAATTTTTTTTTGTAGTTATAGCAAAACAGCAAATGTAATAGTATAAAGTAAATAGTGCTATGTGTGCACATTAAAAATATAACATAGGAAAATATTACCTACTTAGACTCATAGTTAAGGTAAAACAGTAAAAAAAAAATATTTAGTAAAATAGTACTA
Source organism: Carterocephalus palaemon (assembly GCA_944567765.1). Classification (NCBI taxonomy): domain Eukaryota; kingdom Metazoa; phylum Arthropoda; class Insecta; order Lepidoptera; family Hesperiidae; genus Carterocephalus; species Carterocephalus palaemon. The sequence continues at coordinate 519,052 of OX155643.1, read as the reverse complement.
ACAATCATAGTTATATTAAAAGAAACATTATAATAAAATATTACAGAGTTTTATATCTGTTTATTATTCATAATAAGGCTTAGTTCTATTCTTATGAATTAAATCTAATTTACCATTAATTTCGACCTCTACGTTTGGTGATAGATCCCTAATTACTTTGTAGGGTCCAGAATAAAGATTCGTCAATTTATTACCAGTCTCACTTTTAATTAGGATTTTATCATTAGGTTTATATTTAAAAGCATTCGTATAAGTATCATATCTATATTTCCTATTGAATTTACTCTTAATTAAATTGTTTCGCGCTTCTGTTTGCGATACTTGTAACCGGTATTTGAGTTCAAGGGGGTAATAATCGTGATTATATAACGGTTCTATAGTATTTATGAGGTTACTAGGCAAAATGCATTTTTTTCCAAAAACTAGTTCATACGGTGTAAACTGTGTAGATGTATGGACAGATGTATTATATGCAAAACACCAGAACGGTAACCAATAACTCCACGACTCAGGTCTTTGATCTGTATTAATTCTTAAAAATGAATTTAAATGTTTGTGACTATTTTCTAGTGAACCAATACTTTGGTGATGATAGGCTGTGGAATTTAATTTAGAAATATTTAAAATTTTACATACCTCCTTAAAAGTATCCGCCATGAACTCTGTACCTCTGTCCGTCGCTATCTCTTTCGGGATTCCGCATCTAAGAATAAAATCTGCAACAAAGGCCCGGGCTACCTCGGTCGAAGATTTCGTTCTGAGAGGCATTGCACATACATATTTTGACAACTCGCACTGTAACGTGAGAATATACGTATAATTATCAATATCTTTGTCAAGTGGACCTACTAAATCTAAAAATACCTTTTCAAATGCAGTATTTGCGGTAGAGGTGATTGACATTGGTTCTTTTAATATAATTGTGTATTTTTGCTTTTGACATTTAGAGCATTTACTTACAAATTTTGTCACATCACCTTCAATACCTGGCCAGAAGTAATACTTTTTAATATTATTTATCATCCTTCTGATCCCCGCGTGTCCACTTGTGGGCAATAGATGAAAATCATTTAAGATTACTTTTCTATCGTCAATATTTTCTATACGCTCAACATCTTTTAAAATACATAAACGAGGGCCCTCCCAATTTTTATTATTTTTTATCTCGCTCACTAATTTTTCGACAAACACATAATTATTTTTATTTTTTAAAATGTATATTTCGTCGATCGACATTTTTCTACAAAACTTACTCAGCTCTCTCGCAAATTCGGCTCGCGTAATTTGTGATTGAGAAGCTGGATTTATAAATAAATTAAATTGAGCGCTATCATATGAAAAAATATTATTCTCATCCTTTATTTTATTACTTCTCCGTAACATATTTAAATTATATTTGTCTATAAACCGTAATTCTACTGCGGTTTTTGGCTTATTATAAGTATCGACCACACGTGGTTGATCAGGCCAAGTGTTGTCGCTACAATTCACACTACAATTACTGTCATTTAGAGAATTCGAGTCAAGTATTTTGCCATTCATTTTCGTATCATCCATTCTTCGTCTTTGAGCACACGTCATCACAAATACACATTCATTCATCTCTTTCAAATCTTTCGAAGTAACAATTACGCGAGATAATGCATCTGCAGCTGCATTATCTTTGCCTTTCACATATTCGATTACATAGTCATACTCTTCAAGCACGAGTCTAAATTTAAGCAACCTACTAGATGGATCTTTCATATTAAAAAGGTAAATTAAGGGTTTGTGATCTGTAATAATTTTAAAAGTTCGGCCATACAAATAGGGTCTAAAATGCTTAACAGCCCAAACTATCGCTAATAATTCCTTTTCAATTGTTGGGTAATTTTTCTCGGCCTTGTTAAGGGTTCTACTGGCAAAAGCAACAGGGCGGCTATCTGAGTTGGATAAGATAGCTCCGATTGCATAACCCGATGCATCTGTTTGAACTATAAATTGATTTTTATCGGATAAATCGGGATATTGCAAAACTGGTGGCGACATTATACATTGTTTTAAAGTTTCAAACGATTTTTGGCAATTTTTATCCCAGTTAAATTTAATATTTTTACGACATAATGCATTTAAGGGATATGCGATTTCTGCAAATTTTGGTATGAATTTTCGATAAAAATTAGCCAATGCTACAAATCTCCTGGTGTCGTCAACATTTTGTGGGACTGGGTAATTTTTAATAACATAAATTTTTTCGGGGTCGGGTAGAACACCTTCACTAGACACAACGTGCCCTAAAAAAAGTAATTCCTTTTTAAGAAAATCACACTTAGATGGATTTAATTTTAAGTTTAAGTTACGAATCCTTTCAAGTACTTCAATTAAATTCTTATTATGATCTTGTAAATTTCTCCCCATTATTATAAGATCGTCCAGATAACAGAGACATTTATCATATGTGAGTCCAGCCATTGCCATGCTCATCATACGAGAAAAAGAGCTAGGGCTAGTTTTCAACCCCATAGGCATTTTAGTCATTTGCCATTGACCTGAAGAGAATGCTGTATATTTTCTACTGGACTCTTCCAACTCTACATTGTAAAATCCTTGATACAAGTCTAAATGAGAAAAATAAATGCACCCTGATAATGAGTCTAATATTTCGTTAATATTTGGGAGGGGAAACTTGTCATCTACGATACAATTATTGAGTTTTCGGTAATCAATCACTAAGCGCCATTTTTTCTCTCCATCAGAACGTTTCGGTACTAACAGGACAGGACTACTCCACTCACTATTACATGGTTCTATAATCCCTTGTTGTAGCAAATTATCTATTTGTTTTTTAATTTCTTCCTTTTGTGAATGCGGAAGGCGGTAAGGTTTGGAATACACCGGTACCGTATTAGGTTTTAAAGTAATGGTATGCTTATATATTTTAGTTGTAGTTAATTGATCTCCTTGCATAAAGAAAACGTCGTTATATTTAGCACAAATGGATAAAATGCTACTTTTTTCCTCTTTATTTAAGTGATCTAATTGTAAAATCGACAATAATTTTTTAACTCTATCTGAATCTTTAGTTGGTTTTTCAAAAGAACAAATATCAAAATCATGAGCTAAATAAATAGTAGGCTTAAAGTCATTAATTTTTAATTGTAAGTTTTGTTCAGTAGTATTTAATATACGAATGGGTATCTGTCCGTCTATCGGTATAACCAAGGTACTTGCGATAAAAATACCGTCTTGAATTTCAGAGGCACTAACTACACATTCCTCAGTCATATTAGTATAAATAAAATGTATGGATTCTGACCGTGCCGGTATATTTAATGAGTTACTTCCCATATTTACAGGTATATTCATCATAATACCTTGATTCCATAAAGATAACATACAGGTATTAAAGTTCAAGATTGCACAATATTTACTAAAGAAATCATGTCCCAGTATGCCACTAGCTTTACATGGCAACGAATCAAATATATAAAATTGGTGACTAAGAATCTGATCTCCAATTAACAGATCTAGATAAACATATCCGATAGCGTTGAGCTTGCCTCCGAGACCGCTGACTACAAGATTACTATTATGGAATGGAATTTTCTGGTCGATGATATGTTTATACTTTATAGCTGAAATTGATGCGCCAGTGTCTAGTAACAAGTTATAAGAATGATTATGTACTGTATTTAAAGTTATGTAGCAAGTATTATTACATGACAATATGACATTTTTAGTCTCGAAAAAACTCATTAGGGTTGTCAGAATTACAATTTCTATCATTCGAATTTGTCAAAATATGCATGGTTTGCTGTTTGTCCGATCGTTGATGCCTTCTATATAAATTATTGTGAAATGACATACCTCTGTTAATCCTGGTTCGAGGCCCAGCTGCTCGAAAATGACCGCGTCTCGAGCCTCGCTCCGCGTTTCGCCCCCTAAAAGGTTGATATTGCGCCTGGTGTTGATAGTGCGTACCGCGTCCACGCTGGCCTCTAAATTGTCCTGCATTGATATTTCTACGACCTCTGAAATGATAATTTTGATTATAATTTTGATACCGCATTGTCAAAATATCCTCGGAAGGCGCTGCCGAAGAGTCTTCGTCCAGGGCCGCCTGCACCGCGTCGTTCAAGGACGAATAATTTCTCGCTGTAACAATAGTTCCAAGGCGACGATTTCTCAGACCGTCGGCAAATATTTTAATAGCCTGTTTTTCATTTCTCGGTTTTAAAACTTTAAAGTCGGATTCGTTCCCTTCGGACTGAGATATCGTCAAGTCGACAAACATATTTGTTAATTGCCTACCGTACTCCTCAACTGACAAGTTATGTTGTTTAAAATTATTTAACCTAGTCTGAATAGCGGGAGCAGATTTTTTAGGTAGCAAGTTACATTTCATAGCCTTAATTAAACCGTCAATAGTTTCATAACTAGCTTCCAACTTTAATTTTGCATTTTGCGAAAGTCGATTTTTCAGTACAAAATTAATTAATTTTTTTCGAGAGTCTGTATCGAGCTCTAGCATGTAATATTCTATACTATCAATAAGTTGTTTAATACTGACCTCATCATCAGATGCGACTGGTAATAAATTCATAGCAATCTTAAGATCAAACTTAGCCATGTTTTCGTTTATTTTGTCTGAAGACGAGCTACTACATAAATCTATAATATATTCATATAATCCAAAAAAGTCTGTACTTATTTTCTCTATTCTTAAACTATCATTCACCTTAAATTTGTCAGATAACTTGTTTATGGCCGGTTTCTGAAGTCTTCAGTTATATTATCAACAGCTATTGAATCAATAAAGTTAAACGTAAGATATATGTCGGATAACTGTCACTGGGTTTCTGAACACGCGAAGAGCCTTCCATTAACTATGAATCCGATAACGAGTACCTTAAACTGCCACTAGATGGGTCTCTTCAAAAGATCAAGTTTAAAACAGATATTCATTGTAGTTTGTACCCTAGGAATAGTCTTATTTGTAAGAAATATTTTTTCCATAGTCAATAAGTAGTTACTACTTATTGACTATGGAAAAAACCTTGTTTTATTTCCCAAATATTGTAATTTGGTATTTATTAGCATCTGTGCATCATAGTCAAATGTGAACAATATCTACAATTCTAATGTTTATAACCGAAATTGTCAGTCACTTTTGACAAAGTCAAAAGTCAAAGTAAAATAATTTATTTCGATATTTCGATGTCCTTATTAGAACTCGTATTGATCTATTGTTATGTCCTACGAATAACTGTAAAATGTTTCACCGGGATTTCTAGACTAAAATTCAATACTATTTAACACGTACTCAGGCAATAATACCCTAAAAGTTTTTGTAATTTGTCATAAAAACGTCAAATAAAGTTAACGAACCGGTAAACGGCCATATTTCGTCAGTTAAGTTAATCTAACAATAAACGGAGTTTATCTTACATTGGGTTGTTCAGAAACACAATTTGAAAAGTTATCGAACCGATAGCGCTAATGAATAGATAAACTGCCGTCAAATGGACCTCAGAAACCGGGCATTAATGATTCTAAAATTGAATTAAATTTAAACAATAAATCATAGGCCTCCTTAATCTTTTTAATAATTACTTCACCTTTTCGTCTACTTGGGCCTATTTTAACTAGATATGTTCTGATGTTTTTTAACTCTGTATATAATTCATTTAAATCAGATTCAGACATATCATTTTAAAAAGTAAATCAATAGTAAAATAACGTAAACATAATTAATTCAACCGTAAGTCCGAAAAAAAAAATATATACGCGCACAACACTATTTCCCGACACAATTTCACTTCACATCACGGGAGTCACAGGTCATCACTTCGGAATATGGAGCTGGTGATCCCCTCTGCTCGGCTGTTCAACCGCTCGCTGGCTGCGCTCGTACTCATGGGCTCTGCTTCGATTCAAGGATCGTCGGAGAACATGTCCAGATATCTCGGCTCTCATCCAAGATTGGTGGAATTTCTTGTATTGTTTATACAAAAAATAGCACACCCCCAGAAATAAAATGGTGCACATCACCATGAGCACGATGCTTATTGCGGAAACATGGAATTTAAAAAATTCACTGCTCCCTGTATTAGTACCACCAGCAGCATTTTGTGTAATAAACACCTCGTCCTTTTCTACTCGCGATTGGCACATTTTTTTTTTATAATCGGTCCGAAAATTTTGCACGGCAACAGTACACGGCGAGAGTTCACAGTTCATTATTTTACACGCGCGACGCGTGGCGACCCATCCTGGCAGGCGGTCGCCATATAAGGTTGTAAGAGGAGTTTGGAATCAAACCATGACGAATGCTCAATTGATACTGTTTATTAAAAGATTACACATGCAATTTATAGGTTTACGTACTAGGCTTACAATTATTACACTATAATGGGTTGCAGCCAGATATTATTACAAAAATGTTATGTACCTATGCCTTTTAAATCATAAATGTAAAGTAGAAAATGGTTCCTTTTTATATCTACAAGTACGTGGAATAACAATTGGTAAGGAGCCTCATTGAACCTACAAAATTATACAGCCGGGACAGAACCACCGCCGCCATTCTGCCGACCATTTCTGCCGTGTATTAATTAAATTTAAATCAAATTGTGTTGGTAGTAGCAACGCTTATGTGATCAACTAGAATGGTATTCTATCTAACATTTATTAACTGGATTATTACTACACTTACTAAGATGACTAATTGGATACTGGTAAATAAAATGATAATAATAAATTCTTCTTAACGCGATAACTTTAGCTCCACAAATTTGTAATGAATCTGTAAAATGTGTTATCCCCTACGTTTATTTTACACCTTTAAGGGTACCTTTTTTACTTTGAATGACATTATCTATTTATTTACATCTAATCTAATCAATAGCCTAAAATATAAATTTTATGCTTCTAGTTCTGAAAATGACAAAACTTTCATACAACCTTTCATCCCCTTTTTCAACCCTTTACAACACTTTTTTCCAATTAAAAAGTAGCCTATGTCCTTTCTCAGGCTCTAAACTATCTGTGTAGGTACCAAATTTCATTCAAATCAGTTCAGTCGTTTTGGCGTGAAAGCGAGACAGACAGACATAGACAGAGTTACTTTCACATTTATAATATTAGTATGGATTTGAATTATAATTGCTTTTCCAATTTTCAAAGCGAAAACTTTATCTACTAACATATTTTTCCACAAACTCGTAACTTACTATTGATTTTACACATTTTCCACAGATAAATACAAACGTAAGAGACAAAGTCTTCAAGTTTTAACTTGTTGTTTAGATGAAAAAGTTATTTTAATTTTCCCCAGATAGATGGATACTCGCCGTTAAGACGAATACATTCGGCTTTACGAGCCCGATGATAAACAAACGAACTGCTCCCCGGAGAATGAAAACTTTTGATTAGTTACGATACTTCGAGCTCCTTTCTATGTGTGGTTTGTGTTTGACAGTTCACAGTATATTTTATTCCACACTGGCATCTTTGCCAGCTTTACTTTTAGCCATCTTTGGCTAAAAGTAGAAGCGAAATGGAAATGATGGTCGCTGACGTCCGTTAGGACATGGCAATGGTCGAAGGAAAATATCCTATTATGCAGTCGCCAACGCTAACATTTCGTGATGTTTTGAGTTCGTTTGATTTTATTTAACGTCTTATTGATTTGGTCATTCAGCTTCAATATGCGGCCGGAATTTGAGGAATTCGAAAAATGTTTGTTCGGTATTGTCTTGAAACTTTCAATATATGAATGTAAACACACTCAGCCTGTGCCATGACATAAACCACGGCTGATTATCAGTGTGCCCATTTGTTAAAATAATTCATCCAGTGGCGAAAATATAACTTATACTAGTGGACACCCGCAGCCTCGCTCGCGTGGAATTAGATAATAATAGATTAAAAAGTAGCGTCCATAGCCCAATGGCTCGTTTCGATTCAATGTGATCGAAAGAGTTAAGCAACGACGGGCGCGGTCGGTTTGTGGATGGGTGACCGCTAGTGGCAAAAAATTTAATGGACGCTACCGTGCTTCGGAGGGCACGTAAAGCCGTCGGTCCCGGTTGTTTTCAATGCTGGAAACAGTCGTCAAGCCTTGTCGAAGACCTTCGGGTGGCTTAAGAACATTCGTCACTGGGTTGGCCACTAACCCCTCCACCAATCCGCATTGGAGCAGCGTGGTGGAGTATGCTCTAGACCTCCCGCAGCAGTGTCTGTGGGGGAGACCTGTGCCCAGCAGTGGGACGTCTATGGATCGCAGCGAGATTAAAAAGTATGTCCTTCCTCAGGCTCTAGAGTCTAGACGATCATTTAAATCGGTTCAGTTGGTTTGGCGTGAAAGCGAGGCAGACAGAGTTACTTTAGCATTTATAATATTAGTATGGATTAATAGAAAGGGTTGTGATGATGATGATGATGATGAAAGTTTTTAAAAGACTCCACTACCGCCTGCCCAGCAGCCGGCCCAGCAGCGGCCCAGCAGTGGCCCAGCCGCCGCCCACACCGCTGCGCCGCGCGCGCCGCTAACTACGCTCTCCAATTAAAAACTTGGAGTACCGCGTCAGCGCTCGGCCCCGATAGTTGCTAAAGGCTGCCTTCAACTTCAAGCACTCCAATTATTTCGTAAATAGCTCTTTAAGTCACTAATCTCTTTGGGGTGCTCGGAAAATTGTTGAATTTTGCTCGTCATTGAGTTATGTGATCACTAGACTTTGCCAGTCAATTTATTTCGCCAAGGGTCAAGTTTTCCTTTGATATTCTCTTATCAAAATAAAAATATAACAGCGTTACAATATTCTAAGGAAAGCGGGATATGGTTGAGAATTCTCTGTAACGCTCTGTACCTATTTAAAGTATGTCAATTTGCCATAGTTACTTTTGTGTACCTGAGAATGACATAGGGTTCCGTAGTTAATAAAAGTTAGGCCATGTTGAAAGACTTAGCTGACTGACCTGATGGGGTAGAAATATCATGGAATACCTGAACTCGGCAAAATGAGTACGGTTCGCCCTTCAACAAGGTAGACGTGAAGAAGACGGAGGAAAACTTCTGGATATGGATGGTACAAGAACAGTTGGTGTAGTGTCATTTAGGAGAGGCGTATTGTCAGCATTGGACCTCAGAAGGCTGATGGGTGGATAGATACATGTAGTGAATCAGAGTCCCTTAGAATCTTGTCAAGTTCTTAGTGACAAAGAAAAGCCTACCACCTATTTACATGGGAACTAAATTTAAATGGTGATTAGTGGGTGTATTATACACACCTGTGCCTTAACCTTCGAGGAAATACAGGCGTTTAGTTATTTTAAGGAAAGCCCAGCAGTATTGGGCCAGGTATGAAAAGTAGGTGAAAACTATTCAGTCAGCTCATTTTCTCGTCGCAAGAATAAGGAAGATATCCCGCTCGATCGCACCAATGTGACGTGATGATGTCGAAGGCAGAATAAAGTGATAACATTTCCACTGGAGGACACAACGATATTGTGCTTAGGTATACCATATATCGCGAGGGCCTGAATGAAACACAAACCGCCACACATCTCGGGGCTATTGAGAAACAATTTAAATATGAATGGAGATAGAACTCCGGGGCCGCGGCGGCCCTTCATTGGATCAGTTTTGCATAAACTGTTTACCTACTCGCGATAGTGAGGCCGACCGTCTAACGCTCCGAGAATTTCAATTCACATGCGATATTCTTTATTGCTCCTTCGCCTGTGTCCGTCGATTTTGATAAAATCTTTAACCATTTTCCGTGAGTATAAAATGCAGCTCCCGGAGTTTGGGGAGAAATTAAACGACATTAGGGTGGATAGGTTTACGAGAAAGTATCATAAATTACGAAATAAGAAAACACTGCAAAATGTATTAAACTATAGAAGAAATATTTCATATCCAATCTCAATGTTTGACTTGATGAATGAGCAGGTGAGTTTTATAAAAACTGCTTGGACAACTAAACCAGCTACAGTAGGTGAGATAAACTACTCTCTAGAGCTCTGAACAAATAGATTAGCCAAGCAGAGGAGCGGCGGCAAACAATACAGCGAGAGCCGCGGCGAGAGATACAAAGTTAAGCAATAAGTATTACAAAGCGCGGTGTTTGAGAGAACAGTCCCCCGTAAACAAATTAGTTGCGGCGAACTTGCTACGTCTACACGACCGATGCCGGCTGCATTCGCATTTAATATTAAATTCGCGGAGAGAAGATATTCTCCGTGTAAAACTTTTCACAGCACGCATTTCAACTAATTGGCCGAGGGCAGTAGTACCGCGCTGGCAAAATTTTAATGTAATTCAACGCCATCTAGCGAGCGCATTCGAATTAACAACGCAGACAGCTTAAATACAAAGTGAACATCGGGCTAATGAAGTTACAGTCTTATCTTAAGAGGCACTTAATCCCGGAAAAATCGCGCGCTTAAGAGATTGCTTTTACGAGATCTCGGCAAAGGTCAACAATAATGGAATTTATACGATAATAAACGTCGATCGAACGTCGAAACTACTAACTGGGGAACGAATGAACGAAATCGTAATTAATTTCGACGAATTTAGTATTATCTTTTTTTCTTACACTGAAACTGTTACCATTTCTGAATGGGGACGAAAGCTACTATAATGATTCTTTTAACCTAATAATGCTCCTCATTCGTCGAGTCTATCGTGAACATTTGTCATTTAATAATGCTGTTCTTCCTAACTTGACCGGTAGACAAGAGGCACTATTCTGGACAACATCGAGAGAATTTACTATCAAAACATTTAACCGTATAGTGAGTTTATGTTATTTAAATTATATTTACAATAAAAGTTGTAAATACTTTACACATACATACTAACTGGTATAGACGCAGCGAAAATACCGCTAAATTAGATTTGTTCGCCCATTAAAAAAGTCGCAAAACAAACTATCCCTAACAAAGAGTCGTAAAAATAATCCTCCGCTCATTGAGGGCTCAAGTTTTCTATTTTCTGGGTTGCGGGAAGTGCCTCTGGCGGAGGGGCAGCGACACTATGGGAGCTGCTGAATCGATCTTACTTTATTTTATATGAACTTTATTTTATATGATGATACCCGATATTAAAACAGCAAAAATGTAGGATATTTTACACGATTGAATAAATAAAGCTTCTCGTAATAAGATATTTTTAGCTGCAAATGCTGCTTTCCCAATATATTCCCAGTTACCACGTACCGCATAACATTTGACCTCCTAATTATTATAAGCCGGCCGTTTATGCAAGTAACGGCAAAGTGTCGAGCCGTTATTGCAAGTCGCGGCCGGGATCACGGCCCGGGATGGGCGAGATCCCGGGCCGGTAGGACCCCGGGATTCCGGGATTAGCCGCGTTAAGATAATCGCTAAACCAAGCAGATTATACGAGACCAGCCGGGCGTTATGACAACCATTATCGATGTAAGTAGCTTGTTAAAGGATTTGTTTATATGTATACTACAGAGGACATTGGCGTATTAAGGTTTTAGCTGTCACAGTTAAAAGGCTGGTTAGAACACAGAACAGATAAAAGATTTGGTTAGACCATTAATACTTTTACGTACATCACCATCAAATCATCATGTATAAATGTGTATCAATCCACCAATAGGGTTAGCTATTAGATACATATTTAATAGTGTATAGTCCTAGGAACCTATACCGTCGTCCTCATTCGCAAGCTCAAAGTCACTCAGCGTGCGGTGGAAAGAGCTATGATCGGTATTTCGCTATGAGACAGGATTCAAAATGATGAAATCCGTGGACGAACGAGCGTTACCGACTAGCTAGAGTAAGCAAGCTGTAATGGCAACGGGCAGGCCACGTCGCTCGCAGGACGGACCACCGATGGGTTAAAAAGGTCCTCGAGTGGAGTCCACGGGTCGGGAAACGGAGCACAGGCCCTCCTACTAGATGGACTGATGATCTGAAGAAAGTATGTCCACTTTTCTCCAATTATGTAGGTATCATGTAACGGTGGCGAGTCTACTGCCATATGCCGGTCACAAATACAAACCCAGTAATACTTGACTGACCCGGGTATGAAACCCTGTACCTCTAGATTGCGACCACCTACGAGACAGACATAGCATATTAGAATGTGCAAAGGACCTCTTTTCATTTAATTTCTATCTTAATTTAGCTTCACGAATTGGGCTTTTCCTACTTGGACAATAAAGATTGTATTTACTTTCGATTTCCTTATTAGTTAATGTCGATATATTACCTAAATCTAATATTTAAGAACATAATTTGGCAAGTAGCCATTACTGAATAGTCATTTCACAGTAAGGTTGACCGATAAAATAGATCCTTAATAAATAATACCAAAAATATTCCCGTCATTTCATTCGTCAAAACGTAATCTTTCATCTAAATAATCTTTTGAAAGGCTGCCCCGGTTTATTTCCAGCCTCACAGCAAAACGACAACTGTAATACGCCGAATGATACGCTCTTTATCATTTCTTAAGGAATCTCAAGTTGTAATCTGGGAGAGTGGCGCTACGCCGTAGCTCCGTAGCCGCGTAGAGGTGCTACGGAATGCGTATGACAGGGGGCCGTTTGTTTAAGTATTGATATTTTATCTCGGAAAAGCCCGTGAGGGAGATATGCATATTGATGCTACGTCAGTGCCGTGTGCAAGGGGTGAATACAGCCTTCTGTTTACAATGGCGTTTATTTTAACAGTTGTTCCACGAACATCCCGTGTCATGCCCGCAAAGGGTGTTCGTTTGCCAAGTTATATAAAAAAATCCACCACCATATAGAGCAGGGGTTCCCAAACTTATTTTGTCTATATAGTATATTTCGCTACAAGTGCGGAAAGCCTGTCATTGCAAAGAGTTCCGACAAATGTCTACCCGAGCCGAAGGCGAGGGTTGACAGTCGGAACAAGTTGCAATGACGGTTCCGCACGTGTACTGAACAACTATTTTTAATACAGTTGCGAAAAAATGAAGCAATTTAATAAAATAATAAAAACACAAACTAAACTCGCAAAGAACATTTTTGGAAAATGGCGCCAACCGTAAAAGAATACAGAGTATTCATGAGTATTGCAGAGATTTTTTTTTGTTTTCTTCACCCATTCTGGGTAGGCAAAGGGAACTATGCCCATACAGCCAAGTCTTCAGAAGAATTTTTTTACTGACATGAAATTTAATGCGATGAAATGAAGTGAAACCTAACCTAACTCATTGAATCAAATCATTAAATCTGATTTTGAAACAAATTAGTAGTTTCTTCTTAGAAATATTTGCATGAATCATAAAAACTTCTATGAATTTTTTTTTTGTTAAAACTTCGTGGTTGGTTTTTTCTTTTTAATAGACATTATTTTGACAGTTGGGAAAGAGAACGCACGAGTTCGGAAAAGGTAAAGAAAAAGCACGAGTGTGTAATAGCTCACTTCCCGAACGCTAAACGTGCCTGTAATACGCCACTTTTTGAGCAACTGTATTAAAAAAATATTTTTTAAGCGCCCCCATTTTTTCACTTAAAACCACTATAACTTCAAATTAAATTAATTAATTATTGTGAGCTATATAAAGGCTTTTATTAAAAACGACATTTGTAACTACAAAATTTCCGTGATTAATTCACGACTGCTTACGTGACGACACAGCTGCTGCTGATGGATGACCCTGACTGACAAACGCTGAGTCCTGGGCTCAATAACACGGTCGCAGGGCTTCTACTACTTCCAACCTTCTGGGCCTCTAAGCCCAGCTTGATTGGCGCTCCGGGTCTTTTCAGTTGCTAGAAGAGATGTTGCCATGCGAGGAAGAATGAATAACATTCATAGAATAAATAAATAAACACACATTCACACCCCCGCGGTAGGCCTAGGCCTGTGTTACGTCAGACAACACTATTGAATCATGACCCTGCCTCGGCTGGGATTCAAACTTGAGGCCGCGGTTCGTCGGCCAGAGTTACTGAGTCATCCTGAGTATGTACATTACTTGTAGGATTATTTTATAAAGAGATCGTTTTCGACCTCGCATCGCCGTAGAGTTACACTTGACAGTCTTGAAGGAACACTAATTAGTTACACTGTAATATACAATTGCTTCACTCCAGGTTTTTGTTCGTTTCACTCCATTAAATAGATCATTTATTACGACCGTCAGACGCGCAGATGAGAAACACGAACGGAACGCGTTGGCTGCAAGCAATTGTTCACTAAAATACAGCTTATTAGTCACAGTGTTTGAAAATATAGTGAGTGTAGCATGCTCAGGCATGTTAGTATTACTCAGTTCTGCTCCCGAGCTAGTGAACAGGCTGTATCGTCGGTATCTCGTTGGTCTAGTGATGGTAGTTTCGCACCCACGACCTTCCTTAATCTATTTCATGCAAAAAAATGAATTTGAATTTCCCATAAGTACTAGGAATGCTCTAGCCACTGAGGAACACTAGCCACAATAGATCTCTTTAGGTCGCAGTGGCTTATGGGCATAATTGCCCACACCCCCTTCCTATAAACCACTGAGGAACCGCAATCCACACCAACGGCGAAATTCTTCAAGTCAGACGTTAGAAGACCTACGGTGAGTATTTTGAAGGTAAAATAAATATTTTTACACTTAAAAATACTGCGACCTAAGGGGAGGGGGAGGGGGATAAGAGGGTCTATCCGTCAATCATACAACTGTAAAATAGGCTGGGAGTTACTGGTTCACTAGGTAGTGATCAAAACAGATATTTACTGAACAAAACCTTCGCATTTTATTTCTCATCATCACAACCGTTTGTTTGTCCCACTGTTGGGCACGGGTGTCCTCTCTGAATGGGAGGGATTAGACCTTAGTCTACTACGCTGGCTAAGTGCAGATTGACAGGCTTCACATACCTTCGAGAACATTAAGATGAACTCTCAGGCATGTAGGTTTCTTCCGATGTGTATAGCAAGTGAGATTTAATTTCTTAAATCGCACATAACTTATAGAAGTCATTGGTGCGTGCCGATTGGCTATGAACTCGGACCGCTCGATTGAGAGGCGAGTTCGATAGACCGATTTTATTTATACATAGTTTAATTTTTTGTAAATAGTTTAATTTTATTTCATTCATTATCCACTGTAGGACCATAAATCAAGATGATATTTTGTGAAACCGATTTCGTTAGTGTCTAAAGCGCGGGGGGGTTCGAGGGGTGAGGGGTGAGGGGTTGGTTTCGGCAGTTAATCACTGACTTCAAGGAAATACGGTTTATAGAAATTGAAGCAGATTTCTGAAATTATTCACAACTCCTGCGAAAGACTCGCGCTGTCATTGCTAAATCGAGTCGCCGGGATACCCGCGCACTGCGGGGCGACTCGGGATTTTTCGAAGAAATTAGGACTGTAAGTGTATAGGCACAGCGTACACAATAGTACTAGGAAGTATTGGCATTAGACAACAATAGTTTCGTTTACATCTAGTAATATTATATAGCCTATGTCACTCAGTGAAGATGCAGCTTTCTAATGGTGAAAGAATTTTTGAAATCGGTCCAGTAGCTTTTGTGTGAAAACATTACAAATAAATCTTTCTTCTTTATAATCTTCTAATATATAAAATTTCCATGTCACAATGTTTGTTGCAGTACTCCTCCGAAACGGCTTTACCGATTTTTACCAAATTTTATATGCGTATTCAGTAGGTCTGAGAATCGGCTAACATCTATTTTTCATCCCCCTAAATTTTAAGGGTAGTCCACCCCAAAAATTTCTTTTTTAATTTTTTGACGAATTTTTTTGTTTTTATTTTTTAATGATACAGCATTAGAAAATACATACAACCCTGAATTTTCAACCCTCTACGATCAATCCCTATTTTCCCATCGCGATTTTTATTTTTAATAATTTCCTACTTTTAATGAACGCTTTATTTTATAAGTAATGGTAGTGGTAGTGGTAATGGTAGTGGTAGGGGTAGTGGTAGTGGTAGTGGTAGGGGTAGTGGTAGGGGTAGTGGTAGGGGTAGTGGTGGGGGTAGTGTTAGGCGTGTCTAATCACCTCATAGCGAAATAAATTATTTGACTTTGACTTGACTTTGACTTTAGGGGTAGTGGTAGTGGTAGGGGTAGTGGTAGTGGTAGGGGTAGTGGTAGTGGTAGTAGAAGACTAGAAGTCCACACACTTACATGAAGTTCTCACAAAATATTCAGTAAAAAATATTTAATGGCAAAACAACGTTTGCCGGGTCAGCTAGTATTAGTATAGATTGTACCCCGCTACGCTTCCAATAGCTGCTGGAAATGTATCGCCTAAGCTACAGTAGCCACGGAGAACGATGATTCACCTCTCTCCACTCTCACCACCACAACCTCATTAATCACAGGGCCACGACCACTCTGGCAAGAGTGTTAAAGTCAAGCCTAATAAAGGAGTTTTAATTTTACACGGAAAGATTTTATCGTGGACCTCCTTGAAATTATTGTCATGTTAGTAGGAAGCGTTTACGCACAGTAGACGTTATCACAGAACAGATATTTTATCTGTTCTGTGGACGTTATCGTACACAAAAATATAAAAGCACTCCATATAAAATAAGCAATAACATTTTGCTCAGTGCTTCCCCGTCCGTATCGTGACTGTAAATCGTGACGTTCCCGTGAAAACTATAAGTATTTCTTCTCATATTTCTGATGAGGGACTCGAGTCGATATTGAGTGAACTTTAGAAATGTCGACACTCTTATGTATTTGTGAAAACATTGAATGAATTTAATTTGTTGCTGATCCATTTCTAGTATCGTTATACAAAACAAATCAAGGACCCCAGTGCGACGCGACCCCACGCATGGATACAACTCGTTCGTAGTCTGAAGCCGCGGAAATCTTTCGAAACTGTCAAAAACTTGCGACAAAACTGTAACGGCGCACTGAACCGATTTGCGGACGGAACTTTCTAAGCTCGGCGTGCGTTATAGCTTTCATATACTTTCAGCTTTATGTGCCGTTCAGATAGAACCTCTTCAATTTATGTCCTTGAAGGTAGTATAATAGAGAAATTGTTAACTAAAATAGAAGGAAACTGGAATTTTCGTTAAGGCGGTCTGGACGATGAAGAAATTAATTGTGGGATAGCTGCTGGCATTTTTACTATTGTGAGTTGTAATAAGTAACAAGGTATGTTTTTTATGTTTTGGTCACACCGGGCACAACTCCAGACTCCGAGGTTCTCCCGGGCACAGTTGTTGCCCGACTCGGGTCGCACCCAGGATCTTTGTCTAAGCAGTCGTGCTTACTACTAAACCAACTACGGAATTCAATTGGGACTTTAGGAACTACCAGTTACTAACTGGCTTACCTTATTGTTACCAACATTCCCTGCTCCTTCAGTCCTCAGACGTACATGCCAGCGAGCTGACTACCAAACCAGAATTAACTCTCCCACTCTTCCTTTTTGTCACAGTGGGGCAGCAGTTGTATTTGCTCGTTACCCACGCAAATCGGTAGAACATATGTATGCTTTGTATTCCATTGCATTACATTAGTCAATGTTTTCACACAACACAGTCGTGTTTATACGACTGCATCACTGTTGTGGGGATAAATAACATCACGAGATTGGCGAGAGACGGCGGGAGGATTGTATAATTATATCTCCACAAATATTTGCCAAACAACGTCGTGTATTGTTAGGGGATCGTCGAAATAGACGTAGATATAGTATAGATCTGTCATGTAGAGACACGGGATCCTTAACCATTGATAGAAGGGTCATGGGACAATAGTTATTTCGTATGTACTAGTTTATATTAGTATTTTCACCTTAAGAACTCTCAGCTGAACACGAATCTCTCCTATAGACACAGCTGCGAGAGGTCAAGAGTTTTTTTTTAAGAGTTTTAGTTTATCTAAACCAGTACCACGGCTAACAAAGTATACGGTATCATAAAATAGATCTAACTCGCCAGTAAAAGCCACAGTAAAGCGCGTAAGATGCACCGCGGGGAGGAAGGTGCAACAAAATGGAGCAAAAAGCGGGCTTAAGTGACCGCCGCGCTCTGAGGTCGCCTTTGCACTCATTATATTGCCACAGACTGGGGAAGAACAGTAAGTCAAAAGGTATTTTAGTTAGTTACCGTCCGATTGCTTTAAATGCCTACTGCAATTTCTGGATTTGTCGCAATCAATGTAAAAAATAATCTCGTTAGATATACACTGCTACGAATATTCCGAGTTATCCAACTATCCATCAGCGTTTGGTAGTCCACTGCTTGACATAGGCCTCCTTAAGTAGGCATCACTATTTAATTATTATTCTAAGTACCTGATAGGCAAAAATAGTTTAGTGATTCAGTTTCAGCAATAGGAAGAAGTCACATTTTTCGTAGGCGGATTATTTTTGCGACGTATGAAATGTCGCCGCATACCCTCCACTTCTGAGTTTAGGAGTAGCTAGCGAAGCAGTGGAGCGCATTCGGGTCACGTGTGCATTAGTTTAACTTCAGTTTCGGCAAAATATTCAAGGCCACACGCTCTGAAAGCGTGCACGGAGTGCCACAACAGTGTATTGCATTGAGGGCAAGCGGGGTGGAGCTACTTGCCGGCTTCAGTGGCCAGAGGTGTGGTTGGTGGTGGTTGGTTGGGGGTCACGCGACACGGACACATCCTTCCCCCACTACTCGTATCCTTTGTGATACCTATTACCACCGCCATCACGATGCCCGCTCCAGACTGTATACCGCTGAGCCCGTGTGATACAGATGAACTAATCTCCACTCAATAACTACTCCAAGAATATGTCTAAAAGTAAACAGTGTAGTGAGCAGGGTGAGCTACCTAGAAAGGAATTTAATTTTAATCATAAAATGAAAGAGGTAATAAATTGTTCCAAATTTCACATCGGGGATTACTTACTCATATTTATGGCGTGATCGAGAGACTAAATAAATTTGATCGAAATATTTATTGATATTCACCGGAATAGATCCTTTACTTACATACCACTTGCCTTTCAGCCTTCTACCTTGTGTTAGTGACTTTTCCTACATCTATTTTAGATTCCTTTATTTCTTACTGGTGGACGCCCGCTGCTTCGCTCGTGTGGAATTAGACATAATAATAGATTCTTCTTAACGCGTTAACTTTAGCTCCACAAATTTGTAATGAATCCGTAAATGTGTTATCCCCTATGTTACCCTTAAGGGTAACATTTTTCATTCATTCCTCATTCAGGAAGGCTCAACCCAAGTTCTCCTGCTGTGGAATGGTTGCTCTGTTGTTCTATAAATAGCCACAAGAAGGCATGGAATCTTTCGATGTCGTCATTACGACAAGTATTGCCAGTGTTTAGGTCTTAAAACTCAGCATACTGATTCGCCTGCAATGTGGCCGGCGTTGGTTTCCGATGCGGCAATTAGCATTTAGATTAAACATATAAATGTATGGCTAGCGGAGGCGTTATCCGCTTATTTATCGCGCTATTGTTCGCTCCGTCCGCGGGACCAGCCGGATAGTTCCGCTCTTTATTGGCTCTTTCAGCTTATTAGAATACACGTGAGCCAAACAACCATGGATTAATTACGCAGCTTTGCAAACGTCGTATTTATTATGGCCAATTAATTTGATGACGATAATTGACTGGCTCGAATATCCGACAAGATGGGTGTAGAGAATATTTGTTTCATATTAAATATGAATTAAAATGTCTACAGTATTTGACTTCAGCCAGCCTGCATGTATGCATCGGGTGTTACTGTCATTCAATAAAAGCCTGAATATTAGGTATGTACTTAAGTTCAAATTAATTTTATTTAAATTCACCCCGAACTTATCACAGAAATTTCAGTCGAATAAAGCGCAGTGACTAGCTCGACTCCTCATATACGTCACGCTTGCATACAAACTGCTAACATAACCATTCACACCATCAACATGCTTCCTAGTCCCTACAGATCAAACATACATCGAACGATCGATCGACGTCTAGAAAACGAAGGCGACACGCCTTCCCATAGATACATAGCAACTTTAACACGTGCGCTGAAAAAATCGCACTTTCAGCAAACTTGCAAATCACAATTACTATTTGCAATTCAGAGGACCTTGATAAATATGTGTCAGTGAGCGGCATGTGGCGTTGTGCCAGCGTCTGGGGTGCAACAGACCCCAGTCATCCGGGGTCACGGGGTCCGCCACGGGACCCCAGCCCGGAGTGCCCGGCGGGAAGCAAGCCGCGTTACCCGCTCCAGATAAAACTTCTGAAATACGGGACGGGGCTGGTGGCTAGTGAATGGAATACGAGCGGCTTAAACCATTTTAGATATTTAGCGAAGCTCGCGTTGCCTTGGTTGGGACAGTTTATTTTCCAAGGCAAGTGCTGATGAGATAAGAGTTAAATAGTGTCGCAGCTATTTATTTGTTAGCTTGCCGGGTCCATTATTTTAGGATTATTCTTACTTGAAAATACTAAGGATTAAAAATGAGATGAAATTGAGCCTCGATTCACTTCATTTCTTGTGAAGACATTCATATGAAATAAGTGCTGCCTGAAAAATATTACGTCAATAAAAAAGCCGCATTGGAGCAGCGTGGTGGTTGCTTTAGATTTCCTTCAGCTGTGGCTGTGGGTGGAGCATGTGCACAACAGTGGGGAACTTATGGATTGTACATTGCAGCTAGCAAGCAAACGAATTAATTTTTTTACTTTTTGGTTTTGAAGTCGGATTTTATTTTAGTACTTATCGATATTTTTGGTATATAATTCTAATATTTTGTTGATCAATCGTTGTTTCAATAGTTAGGTAGGTAAGGTCCATCTATTTGAATGTTTATGTACTATAAGTCTAGTTTAAATAACAAAAGTAAATGCAAACAATGAAGATGTAACTAGCAATCATTCGATATAACAAGGAACCTCAGAGCAATGAGAGCTTTATAAATAAATCTATGCAAGGAACTACTACAAACAATGTTTGTCTGTCAGTCGTGGAGCGCTGCCAACAGCCGCGCAGCCTGGCTGCTGCTGGGTACAAAACTCTACGAAAGCGATCCCAAATCTAGTCAAATTCACTCGAATGAATATGTTGAATTTAAACCACAGTCAGAAGTGAAACAAAAAAGACAGCAGACAGTGAAGACGTTACCGAATCTCCGGTTTAAACTCACATTCATTGTTGCTGGGACATGGAACAACGAAGCGTCTCAATGAACGCTCGTGGAGTGTTGCCAGCGACGCGCATAAAGTCGCTCCGAAGCAAGGAAGAAATCACTTTGAATAATATATTGGATGTTCTTGGAATCTTAGTAGGATTCTCATGAATTAATGAAATTAAATCAAAAACCATGTTTGAAATTCTTTTTCCCATTATTGTTATGTGTGTACCTACTTAAGTAAACAAACCATTAATTAATTATCAATCAGCATTCTGGTTCCATTTAGAGTTTGCCCGGGGCAGTGCCACCACCCGCCACGGTAGTTACGAGTAGTACCTACCATTTCTACCGTGTAGTTGTTTTTAAAGCAATTGCTTTAAAAACAGCTGCGGTTGGAGATGTGTGGTTTCCGGTTACATTTCTTTTAGGAACTCTTTTACACTTGGAACGAGACTCTTACTAATGATTACTAACTGGACTATTACTAACACTAGCTTACACACTAACGAACTAACCAATTCATGTTTTTATTAACGATCTCTGCTAACTAGAATATCCTAGTCCCTATTAAAGTCGTATTCAAAGTCAGTCACAGTTGTCATGGGCGGATCGATGGTGCAAGCTCGTTTTCTCCTTTAGTTTCAAAAAAAAGATACATCGTTACTGCGTGGGTTACTAGGCTATCGAACCCAGTACACGCAACACTTGGCCGCCAAATCTCAATGAAGGAAACATGAGCATTGTTGTGAATACATTAGCTCGCGGGATCCACGCGGACTTAGTAAACACGTTTACTGCTCAGCACAATTAATGCTTCTCGTAGTAAGCCTCGGGCTGTTGCTGCGATAAACATGCTTGTTAGTTTGAGTGGCCTATTGGAGCTAGTCGAGAGCTAGTCGCTACCTATGAATGTTTGTTTCTGTTCATAGATGTAGCATAACATAACATCACGACAGTTTTTTCCTGAAGGGTTGAATGAAGGTGTACACGGGAAAACTCTGGATTCAGAAGGCACAGGACCGGTCGGACTGTGTCGTTTAGGAGAGGCTTATGTCCAGCAGTGGCCCTCAAAAGTCTGATGGATGGATGATTCAACGACATGACTGTTGAAGCATGATGGTACGCAGTTAAGGTGCTTCAGTTGAGACGCAAGTTGCCGATGGTATGCAGTTCGCTCAGCAGCTGCTACCGTGCCGCTGGTGTGTAAGAGCTCTAACAATCCCTACTCCTAAGTCATACAACCGTACTGATGTAGGACATTGAGTCATATAAACATCATCCTGGTCTAACACCCATCCTTGCGAAACTTATTCGTCATTTGTCACAACTTGTTTGCCCGCCAGGTCTGCATACCCGTTTGCCCTCAATGAAGTAAAAAAGAGTATATTTATAGATGTATTTTGCGACATTTCTGCCATAAAACATTCAGGTAACACTTTTTACACGTGTTGTAGAGCGGCGGACCGCGCGCTGTGAATTATTCATCGTCAGCACCGGCGAGAGCTTACCGCCGTTACAATATCATCTTTATCTCGTGGAGGTGTTCTCTTATTTATATCCTGGTTTTATGGTTAGCGGAGCAGAAAACGGATGTTCAGAACACCAGATCTTCAGATCTCGAGAGTCGAGAGGGACAAGACTCGTCGCCGGGACGAATATTGAGCTATTCCCAGTCTTTAAAGTTGAACTAATACTAGAAAAATGACAGCTATGTTAAAATTGGAATATTAGTTTTCATTTAATATATGAATTAAAACAGTTGAGACGCATTTTTATGACTTTATTTTGCGATATTTTTCTAGCGAGTAAAAAAATACAAAATAATGTATTTGAAATAATTGCATTCTCGGAAATGTGTGTTTAGTTTGTATAAGAAGAGCCTAATTTGTTAGATTTGGCTACTTATCGGGCCTTAAAACTTATAATGATTTGGGAAGGCCCTGAGGTAAATCTACCCACCTACATATTAATTTCTACTTTACATCCTGCACCTAGTTATACCACCAGCGTCGACCTCCCGGTCTGTCTTTTCTTAGTAACATAAACAAGCTGTTCACAGAACAAAGTCGTCTAGACGTTGACGCTGCATTTTAGAGACGTTGCATTTGTGCAACTTCGACCTCCCATGCATGATAGAATAAGTCAGTCGATTGTAAACCTCCAATTAAACCAGTCTTATTAATTAAATATAATTAATTAAATATAATTCTTTTATAATTCTTTTTAAAAAAGACATCTCCGTAATCCCGAAACAAATCTGGCGCAGCCGGTAGGATACGCCGCATTTTCCGAAAATTGAAAACCGTCTTTACGCGGACGCGGCGTATACAAACCAAATAAATAAGATTTTGTGGTGAAGTGAGTGGAAAGAATTGGTGCAATCGACTCACGAGGAATATGGGGATTAGCAGCAAAGAGTGAGTAAACCTTTCACATCCTGTTTTATATCCCTGTGTCCTTACGAATAGAAATCTTCGTTATTAATATAATTTATCTGATTTTGTTTGCACAATTTTGATTTACACTTAAATTGGTAAATCGGTGCTTTCAGTCAGTCAAAACTATTATTAAATTTATCTGATTTTGTTAGTACAATTTTGATTTACACTTCGATTGGTAAATCGGTGCTATATGTCAGTCAAAACTATTCTTTTTCGTAAAGTTATTTTAGATTAAGCTGCACGTTTTATATTTACACAAAAATTGGTAAATTTGTGCTTTATTTTATTATATTTTATTGTGTATTCAGATTTAAAAGTTATATTGATTTTTGTTGCTTGTCTGTGTAGTTTTTACCATTTGCAGGAAATTTATAATTGTGTTACAATACTAGTGTTAAATTAATTACAATGGAAACTAAATTACTGCCAAGTGACACCGTATCACTCATCCCTAAATATGATGGGGAAGAAAATTTATTAAATCTATTTTTATCTAAATGCGATTATGTAATACAAAACGCTAGTATACCTGGCAACCATAGACAAGATTTATATCTATTTCACGTAGCATCTAGTAAATTAGTTGGTAGAGCCGCAGTTCTATTAAGTGACCATCCTAACATATCTACTTATGAAAGACTTAAAGAATTATTAACGCAACATTTTGGAGATCCGCGTTCGGAAGAGTGCATCGCAATAGAACTTGAAAATCTTAAGCTTAAAAGTGGTGAATCTTACATTAAATTTTGTCAGAGAATTCAAAGCTCTAGAAGCTCACTATTTGCAAAAGTAAATCGTCTCACTGATGAAGGTGTAAAGGCCGCAAAAATGATCATCTATAACAACACGGCACTTAACGTATTTTTATATAACTTACCTGAAGACATGATCAGAATTGTGAGATTAAAGGGGTGCACTACACTGGAATCAGCCCTTAGTATAGTGACGGAAGAATTAAATTTTAAAATTCAATATGAGGCTAAAAATAAATTTATTAAACAAAACTCATCGCAGTTGCCACTTTCAAATAGTCAAAATTTATTCAGACAAATTAATTCAAACCAACATTCTAAACCAGTATTATTCAATTCAATGCCTAGCAATAATTTCCGATTCGGGATTCCTCAAAATAATTACCGTTTTGGTGCCCCGCAAAACAGCTCATTCAGACCCAATTTTGGCCAACAGAATAGAGCTCCTCCTCCTAATATGGGTTATAGGTTCGGGACACCCCAAAACCAAGTTTCACACGGTTTTGGACAGGGGCCTTCGCAACGCATGCCGTTTCAACAACATAATTACAAATTCGGCATGCCACAACAACAGAACTTTAAATTCGGCGTCCCAAATCAGTCTAAATTCAACGTAAATCAAAACAAACAGCAGGATCCTAGGTTAGAAAATACTGATGTGTCAATGCGTACAGCACCTATCAGACAAAATTTGATCACCAATGATTTATTTTACCTGGAGCAACCAACCCCTTGTTATGAATATGCCCCGGATTACATAGACGAGAATGATTGTCGTTATTATGCTGAAGAAATTATCGATGAAAATCCTGAATATTTAGAAGAAAATGTTAGCCCTGAAATTAACCAGCCTGAAAATTTTCAGAAACCTGCCTCGAAGGAAGTAGTGAAATAATAAATTTAAACTATTGTGATAGTATTTTAAAGTTACCCCATATTGAGATACCCGAAATAAATGCAAAATTTCTTATTGATACTGGTAGTAGCAGATCTTTTATAAGTCCAGTTAAAGCAAATCAGTTTTTTAATGATTACAAGTACATAGAACCATTCACTGTGATTAGTACGCATGCGCAAAGCTCACATAATGAAATCATATACATTCCATTATTAAAAACATTTAGAAGTACACTTTGTCACAAATTCTACATTTATGATATAGATGGTAGGTACGATGGATTAATAGGGTCAGACCTGTTACAAAAATTAGGAGCAAATATAGATATGCTCAATCTCATGTTAGTCACACAAAACACACAAATCCCAATAATTTACAACCCTCCTTATGAGCTGAGTGTAGAGCCACGTACTGAAACAAGAGTAAAAATACCAACAAACTTACAACACGGGGATGCGATATTAGATTATTTAAAATTTCAAGAAGGTATCCGTATGCCTACAGCACTGGTCAAATGTGAAAATTATTTTGCTGAAACTGTAATACAAAACACTACAAATGAAAAAGTTGTAATTACTATCAAAGAACCATTTTACGTGACAATATTTGAGAATGAAGTATGTGAGTTAAATTTTATGACAGATGATATTATGATCGATGAAATTTTGAAAGAAAATTTAGAAAAACTAAGGATGGACCATATGAACAAAGAAGAGCGTGAAAGTATTTTTAGCTTATGTCACGAGTATCGAGATATATTTTATTCAGACAAACTTCCTCTTACTTTTTCAAATCAGGTAAAACATAATATTAGAACTTTAAATGAAGACCCAATTTATATTCGGCCCTATCGACAGCCACCAATTGTAAATCAGGAAATTAATAAACAGGTTAATAAACTCTTAGCAGATAATGTTATAAGAGAATCCCACTCACCTTGGAGTGCACCAGTACACCTGGTCCCCAAGAAACTAGATGCATCAGGGGAAAAGAAGTATAGGATGGTGATTGATTATCGACGCCTGAATGATATCACTGTCGATGATAAGTACCCTTTGCCCAACATTACTGATTTGTTTGACCAAATAGGACGAGCTCAATATTTTAGTACAATCGATCTTGCCAGTGGGTACCACCAAATTGAAATTAATGAGGTGGATATTCCTAAAACAGCCTTCTCAACACAAACAGGACACTATGAGTTTACCAGGATGCCTTTTGGGTTAAAAACGGCGCCCGCCACGTTTCAGAGGGCTATGGACAACGTGTTACGTGGACTCCAGGGTCTACATTGCCTAGTTTACCTTGACGATATTATAATATATTCATGCAGCCTTCAGGAACACCTAGATAAACTTCGAAAGGTATTCGATCGCCTTAGGGAAACTAACTTGAAAGTCACGTTAGACAAATGCGAATTCCTAAGAAAAGAAGTTCTCTATCTTGGTCACACAATCACTAAAGATGGCCTTATGCCTAATAATGACAAAATTAAATCAGTAATGAACTTTCCACTTCCTCGAACAGCCACTGAAATAAAAAGTTTCCTTGGCTTAGTCGGTTACTACCGAAAATTTATTAAAGACTTCGCTAAATTAACACAACCCCTCACGTCTTGTCTGAAAAAGAAGAACAAAATAGATTATAGGAAACAGGAATATATAGACGCATTCGAGAAATGTAAGGAACTTCTCATTAATGCTCCAATCTTACAATTTCCCGATTTTACGAAACCGTTTGTCCTTACAACAGATGCATCAAATTTTGCAATCGGTGCCGTCCTTTCTCAGGGTCCTATTGGTAGTGACAAACCGATAGCATACGCCAGTCGCACATTAAATGAGGCAGAAACTAGGTATAGCACCATCGAGAAAGAATTGTTGGCGATTGTGTGGGCTACAAAGCATTTTAGACCATACCTGTACGGTAGAAAATTTATTATTTACACTGACCATAGACCATTAACTTGGATTAAATCTATAAAAGAGCCTAATAGTAAACTAACTAGGTGGAAACTACGACTATCAGAATTTGACTATGACATAAAACACAAGGATGGAAAACAAAACTGTAATGCCGACGCTTTGTCACGTATTAGACTCTATGCATTAGGTGACAAGGACGACATATCAATGAAGGTAAATGTAGATAGGTCATTTGAACGCAGACTCCAGTCCCACATCGAAGACTTAACAAATGAAATAGTAGAACTCTCTAGAGACCAAAACAACACTCCACAATCTTCAACCCAACATGAACCCACTCCATCTTCTTTAGCTGCTGTGATACCTGCTGAAAGAGATCTCTCGATAGATAGTCCACAACCTGTTCATTCTAGTCCACCAGCAAGGAGCTCAACTGAAACTGTAGGTAGTACAACTGATTCCGCATCGGAAGGAAGAGAGGGAACAATAGGCACTGTTCATTCAGCTATTGATTTAGATGTAGATGGAATGCCCATTTTACAGGAAGCTATTGATACCAAGCCAAATCAGATCATAGTGCATTCCTGGAATAGAAACGAACTAACTGTAAAAGATTCCTCTAGAAATAAACAAAAAATATTAGATATTTACTTGCCTTTAGATAATATTGAACTAGTTAAAAGATTCCTGAAAAACTATACTAGACCTAAAATAAAGTACTTCATTTATTTTGATGAACCCTTGCACAGGAAACAATTTTCTGAAACAATTATATCACTTTTCCAAAAGGGAACTGTAAAATTTTATGAATGTACAAAAAGAGTAATTTATTTAAAAACAGATTCAGAACAGCGTGAAGCCGTCCTTAAGTATCATGAAGGGAAAAATAGTCATAGGGGGATTAAGGAAACGTTAATACACCTAAAACGTAACTTTTACTGGGAACATATGGATCAAACTGTGTCTAGTGTTATAAACTCTTGTGAATTGTGTAAAAAAATGAAATATGACCGTAGACCATTAAGACCGGAGTTACAGCTATCGCAAACGCAAACAAAACCTTTTCAAGAACTATTTATTGATACATTTTCTATAGACGGTAAGCAATTCCTAACAATAGTTGACGCATTTAGCAAACTAGGTCAAGCATTTGAAATTAGCACTAAGTCCGCTCCAGAAGTAGCAAGAGCCCTAGTAAAGTATTTTTCCATGTATGGAACCCCTAGTAGAATCAGTGCCGATCCAGGTGTTGAATTTAATAACACACTTCTTAAAGAAATGCTAGCGTTTTACAAAATTGAGCTGCATATTAGTACAGCCCATAATCCGAATTCTATGGGCATAGTCGAAAGGTTCCATTCCACCATAATCGAAATTTACAGAATTGCTAAATATGAACGAAAAATTACAGATGCTGCCTCAGTTATGACATATGCTATAATGTCATATAATCATACCATCCATTCTACTACAGGATTAACCCCTTTTGAAGTCGTTTTTGGCCACACAGAAGTTAACAACGCTTTTAATGTTGATTTCACAAAACAGTTTACCCAACAATTAGTTAGAGAACATGTAAGAAGGACAAAATACTTATACGAATACTTGACAGACAAAATTATTAGTAGAAAACAGACAGTAATAGATAAACGAGGCGGTGAGACAGACTTTGACATAGACATAGGCGACACTATTTTTGTACAAGGAGTCAACAATAGACGTAGTAAAGACAAACCACGGTATCAGAAGGCGCAAGTAACTGGGGCCGTACATAGAAATATCATACCAGTTATGACACGAAACCGTTTAACTAATGTACCCATTAAAGACATCAGGCGTCCTCCACAGGTTCATAGTGCTGATGGTCCTTACGATCCGCAGCCAGGCCCTTCTTCTGCAGCGGATTGAAAGAAATCCAGGACTTCTACCTGTAAAGGAAGGTCAAGCTATAATCAGTCATAACAGTTGGACCGTTATTAAGATATTAGATTTAAAGTTTATGTATGAAGAATTAAAATCAAATGTACACAGGTATATTGCACTTAAAAAGCAAGTTATAAATAGTTTCAACACAACAGCATTTGAATTAGATTTTATTGAAGTACAGTCACAAACTGATTTTATAATGAACATAACTATAGAAAAATATAAGCAATTGATTCCGTCAATAAGAGTTAAGCGTGGCTTGTTAAACCCTCTAGGTTCTTTAATTAAAGCAATAACAGGTAATCTCGACAATGATGATGCTGTAATGTACGAAAAATTAATTATGGAAGTTAACAATAAACAAGATGCATTAAAAAATAAAGTTACTATTATCTCCGAAATGTTGGGTTCATTCTCAAAAATAGCTAACACAACAAAAAACAACTTCATTCAGATAGAGAAAAGTCTTAAAAATATTAACAAATCCTTGAATGAATCGAAACAATTTCAAATAAGTAATAAAATTATTCACATTTATAACATCTTTATTCATAACTTTCAAATACTTTACTTAAGGCTGAATGAAGTTGAAACAGCAATTGCATTTGCAAAAATTAACATGTTACACGGTTCATTCATAGACACTGATGAGTTGATACTATTATTTAAGGAGATTGAATTAACTGAAAAATTAGCATTTCCAGCAATTAGTGAGAATATTGTAAAAATAGAGCAAACTATAGAAATGAAAGCTTATATAAAACAAAATCAGATAAAAATAATAATGCACATACCCTTGGTAACAAATGAAATTTATAACTATTTTAAATTAATACCCTTACCTGTCCTTGATAAAAATAATACCCTTACCACTCTTATTTTACCTAAGTATCCTTACATCCTTGTGAAAGGGCTGAAAGCAAAACCGCTCTCCCGTTCATGCCGTGAAATTGATGAAGCTCGTTATCTATGCTTCGAGAAAGATACTTCACCACTGATCAGAGATGATTGTGTAACCGCACTTATAACATTCTCCACAAATATCTCAAGCTGTCACCCAGTTCCTGTACTCCTCGATGATGTAAAAGTCAACCCGGTGCAATCCAGTCGCTGGATCATCTATGCGAAAATCGAAACGCCGCTTACCCAGTACTGTGAAAATGAGGTTACACAAGAAGCAGTCCAGGGTACTTACCTGTTAACCCTGAATGATAATTGTCATGTGAAAATAAAAGATATTAACCTTAAAAGACATCAAAATCAAGGAAAAGATTTTACCTATACAAGTGTTCCAGTTGTCAATCTGCCCTCAATAGTCAAGATATCAGATAATCAGAGAAAACCTGTCAACCTTAACGGAATCGAGCTTGCGGATATCCAAATGCTTAACTACTTGCTGCAGAAAAGTGAACATGAAGTGATAAGTGTTCCCGAAAACCACCAAAGTGAAAGTATTAACATAAGTGTTACTGTGTTTTGTGTTCTGACCATTATGTGTATTGTAATTTTCGCATTTAAGGATAAAATTAAGAAATTATTTAGCATTAAAATGGCTCGAGATAATCCAGATACTCAGGATAATCTCGAACTTGAGGAGGGAGGAGTTATACCACCAGCGTCGACCTCCCGGTCTGTCTTTTCTTAGTAACATAAACAAGCTGTTCACAGAACAAAGTCGTCTAGACGTTGACGCTGCATTTTAGAGACGTTGCATTTGTGCAACTTCGACCTCCCATGCATGATAGAATAAGTCAGTCGATTGTAAACCTCCAATTAAACCAGTCTTATTAATTAAATATAATTAATTAAATATAATTCTTTTATAATTCTTTTTAAAAAAGACATCTCCGTAATCCCGAAACAAATCTACCTAGTCTATACTAATATTATAAAGAGGAAACATTTGTTTGGAATGTTTTCACACAAAAACTACTGGACCGATTTAAAAAATTCTTTCACCATTATAAAGCTGCATCTTCACTGAGTGACATAGGCTATATAATATTACTAGGTGTAAACGAAACTATTGTTATGTCTAATTCCACGCGAGCGAAGCTGCGGGCGTCCACTAGTTCATATTTATTTATTTATGTCTATAAAGAAGGGCACGGAAGGAAGGCGGAATTCAACTTCTTAACTGAAATGCATTGAGTTCATCTCTACCCCGTAAATGTTCCGAATATTCACAAGAAGTCTGACTGCGCGGAAGTCAAAGGTACATAAATTTAAGCTCCATATTTCGTTTAGTGCACCTCCTTAAAAATTCTCCTTGCAGCAAATGCCTGCGAACTTGGATGTATGGCGGAAGTAGAGAGAGATTTGAGTAAGCGTCGACCAAATTAATGTGGATGTTAAAACTTAGTCGTTCTGCAGTTCGCAGATTTGTAGGCAGTGCGGGCAGGCCGGGAGCCGGGACTGGGGAGGTATAAGATTCAAATCCCAGGTCTACATTTTCTGAAGGAATTTAATATTGTACTGACTGGAGTGTGACCAACTAAAGTAGGCCCTCTTGAGTTGGGACTGTTAGTTCTACAGTTTCTGCTTTCAGTAGTATTGTCCTAATACCTGTAACACCAGCTTAAAATAAAAATGTTATTGAGTAAATACCAACTGGACTAGATTGGCAGTCCCCCTATACAGTCAATTTTGACCTTTTTCAAAGATGTCATGGCAGTAACATATGAGCTGCAAGCTGGTTTGTTATTCCCCAATTTTAATTAAAAACAAAGACAGAGAAACTGCAATTACTTATGCAGACTTGTGGTTTTTTCGAAAATTGCTCCCTTATTAAAACCCATGGGATGGTGAGGGTACCCCTGGCCACTCCGGCGCCCTCGTGACAAGCAGTCGCCACTCGGGCACGCGTGCGCCCTCTGCTATCAAAAACCCGAAACTTGTTTTATTCGCCGTTTTCGAGCGCCGAAACATTTCGTTTTAGTTCGAGCTATTACGACTTAATGGCGGATTTTAGTACCGCAGCACAAACTGTCACATTGCGTTTGTTAAAAAATGTCCCGTTTAGCTTGCATGATTTTAAAAATTCATCTTCGTAATCAGCTGTTACACTGGCAAGCTATAGAGTGGGTCGAATATCTGAATTACAAGGGCCATTATAAGCTAGTAATTGCTGATAACTATAGGAAAATATGTATCTATTTATATATGTAAGCAAGGTGTGTGTGTAAGCAATGTGTGTAAGCAATAAATACATTTTTACTATTATACTTCATTTCCGTATTCACAGCCATCTACCACATTGTTTTCACCATCGCTAGTATCGACTAGTTGTGAATTATCTGTAGTGTTATGTCCCTTTGGTAATCTAGTTTTAGGTTTTTTAATAAAATTTCTATAAATACATATAACTATGTATTTCAGGAAATCCTGTATGCCTGTTTTCGATATGACGTCTACCAATCCACACAGCGCAGCGTGGTAGACTATGCCTTACGGGTTTCCTATAGGAACGAACAGGCCATTCTATGGAGAGACCCATCCCCAACAGTGGGACGCCGCTGTGTTTATGCCAGCGAATCGTCGGCCCGTCAAGACAAACTTAATAAATCACGCCACACCGCGCGGATAACCTAAGACAATAAAAAGTGTACGAACGTCATCGTCGGACGGAGATGGATCATTCGCTAAGCCGTTTGCAATTCCTTCATTTATTACTCGGGCTGCAAGACGTGGCCCGGCGCGCGACAGATATGACGCCCGTGAATAACGCATGAATAAATGGCTGTTTGCAATGGCAAAGGGAATTTGCCACTTCATGTTTCGCCGGTGACTAATGAAGGCTGTATGTCTAAAGTGCTGAGTTCTGGGGACGTCGCGTTCACTGAACTAGCATGGCCAAACGGTCTGTTGATAATGTACAATGAACGCAAGTCTTGCGCTAGTAAACATTGAGTTACACGCAATTGTCAAGAATTTACTTTCTCCTCCTCTTTCTTTTTGAGATGGCCATCAGTAATGCTTAAATGAATTTTTTGCATCATTGTCATTTATTGATCTGCCAGCCCGAAGTGCAGTAGGTGACAATAATAATTAATTTCTTAGAAAGCTCTTCTATAGTATTGGTGCATGCCACTGGGATTATAAACCGGATTGTCAATATCTTAAAATTAAAGACAATTACGTAGGACTGCGTGGAGTAGCGCTAACCAAGAGAGGACTGTATCCTGAATATATGAAATGAATACTGAAAAGCTTGATGGAATAATGGAGGTACTTAACACGGTGCAACACTTTACACACTGTAGGTATGAGTCGTTGCGGACAGTGAATTAGACCTAGTTTCTGGAACGCAAATGTTTTCTTAACCCCGTACTAATGTCTGGTTAGAATTAAGTGACGTGCCGCCACGAACGCTTCAGGAAAGGGTTATAAATTCGCAAAAAGCACGCAACAACTCCTTCCCGATTACCTCGCAAACAATTCCGAGCGAGCTCCATGGAAATATGGAGTGCCGCGACTCGGAACAATAAAAACTTGGCAGGGCCCCGGGAACAAATGATCATACGGCGGGGAAAGTGATTGCCGAGCAGACGGACGTTAAATAATCGAGTTAAGTGTGTGGTGATGCCGGGGCGTCATAAATCTGAGGAGATATTACAAAATGGAGTTTTATCTCGCGATACGACGTTGAGCGATCGCCGCTCGCTTTGTTGCCGCCCTTCAGTCGCGGTATTGTTTCATTGGCATCTTCGAGTTAAACCTTCGGCACCAGATGTTAAAAAAAATCTGCTAAAGTATTTTCAAGGGCATCAATATCACAGCCCTTTCATTGGCTAACTGTTAAGAACGGGCCTCCACAGAATGCAGACCACGCTTCTGAAATTCACGCAGGCTTTCTTAATGTTTTCCTTGTGCCTTACTTTGCCATTTCACGCGCTTTAACTAAGTGGGCAGTGGATGTTTTTATTTTGAAGTGGACCTGCGTCATAAGTTTATATATTTATCCATGGGAAGCTGTAAGTAGCCATTAAGTTGGAAGTTAAAGAAATAATTTGGCGGATTTATGGCGTTAGACACATGAAACATATTGAGAGTCAAATAGGAATGTGCAAATTGCACAAACACACGAGTTTCGAATCGTTTACCTCAGGCGTGCATCAGAGATGAACGAGGTTGTCGAGAGCAAGGCAATATATTCAGCAGTCGAGTCGGTATCGACGAGTATAATAGTTCCACTGCATTTGTTTTCTGCCACATATACTCGTATATTGAGCAAGCAAAAGTTAGGTTTAATCTAGTATGTAGGTACTTAGTTAAGTTTATGGCGAAAGAAATGTTAAAAGTATTAACTTGAAAATCATTTACATAATGACCAGCGGACAAACTCGCCTACAACTTAAATATGAACGATGCCAAAATCGACTACTGCAGTACTTGTTAATCCATACTAATATTATAAATGTGAAAGTGTGTTTGTTTGTCCGGCTTTCACGTCGCAACGAAGCTATTATATGGTATGGTTTTTGTGTGTGGAGATAGTGAGGAGGGTGGAGAGTACTTTTTACCGCGGTAAAACATCCCCATGGGAAGATATCGATGTTTTGTTATTTGCTAAATATTTAGTTCCGGATGTTGTTAATAGATGGCATTGTTAATTTCCTCCTCCCACGCGGGCGGAGCCGCGGGTAAAAGCTAGTACCGAATAAATACTAAAAGATACGGAATAATAATGTTAATTATATTAAAGTTTATGTTATTTTGGATTGTGATCTTCATGAATTTTGTTTATGGTAAGGTTTATGGTCGACTCGGCTGTACAATAAGGGAAACAGACGCAACCGGAACGAGTTACCATAATTTCGTAACGCTTATTTGAGTAGCAGAAATAAACAACGCTAAAATTACCAGCACTCGAAAAATAAACTGACATAAATGCAAGCTTAAAATTTCCACTGGGACGTCTCAAGGAAACCTTCGTTTCTGAACTCGGCGGCTGGCCCGAGGCGTGAGAGGCGGCTGTTCCGCGCCACGCCTAGGATACATTAGGCTAGTATACATTAGGCTAGATACATTAGGCTAGATACATTAGGCTAGATACATTAGGCTAGTATACATCAGGCTAGATACATTAGGCTACCCGTGGTCTCCATTCGAGGACCTTTCTAACGCATCGATTGTCCATTCTTCGAGCGACAGGCCTGCCAATTGCCCTTATACGATATACTTATCCATACAAAACATTCCAAAATCTTATGCTCTATTTTGTGATAAAGAACGTAGGAAATTGTCTCCTACGGGACCGCAGATATACCGTGTATACTGTGGTAAAATGGTTACTGTGCGCGAGGATATTACTTTAAAATGTTATTAATCTGTTTTTCATCAGCAGACCGACGCCCTCCCTTGCCTCGGGCCGCGGCCGAGCGCTGAAGTACGCAGTGCTCGCGGCGCCGTGTCGAGAGCAAAGCAAAAAACCCCGACGACTAGTGCCCTTAAGTTGTGGTAATTAAGAGATATTTTCGCGTGGCGTGTCATAAGGTTTTAAAAGTTTGCCATGCACCGCTGCGTTGAGACGTTCTGTTGCGAGCATTCCTTCACCTTGGAAAGTTGCTCGCGGAATTAATATGAAAGGGGAATTTTAAATTTTACATTTGCGTTCGCTAGCTTCTCGTGTTTACACGAGCATTTTTGAATCACTTATCTTTAAATTACTTTAAGTCACTTTAGATATTATTAATTTATTTCAGTAATTATTTGAAATAACCTGTTAACAAAGGCTTTAGTTAAAAAATTTTTTACTTATAGTTAGTAAGGGCTTTAGGCTGTATGTATAGCATAATATTTTGTTATTCAGCACCTATTTGGACAAGATGTTCTCAGGCCTGTTGAAGATATAGCTTTCTCTAGTCCCAGTAGTGGATAAGTATTTTCTAAAAGTGACCACGATACCTTCAATGTTATATCAAAGTATTATTATATAGTAAGTTATGTTATCTATGCCTAAAATAGACGTAACTAAAGTCAGATTAAGAGACGATAACATAACCAATGCTTCAATGTTAATAGATGAGTATAAGAACAATAATTTTTAACTTCACAGTATCAGTGAGAGTGATGTGCGAACAAGTTAGAAGTATAAGAAAATTGCAGCAAGTTCGGGAGCGGTCGTGGGTGATTTCCCCGAGGAGACGAGAGTGATGTTCGCCGGCTTTGTTCGAACACTTCAGCCAGTCGCTGGCTTCCCGGGAGCTCTAAATTTTACTATATCTTACAAATACTACCTCCGGATACTGGTGACTAGATCCTTGATATTTTGTTTTATGTCGTTATTGCGCTACTGAAAATGATCTCTGCTACTTCGTCCTCGCTGCGACCCAAAGGCGTCCCACAGCTGGGCACGGGTCACAGACAAATCTGCGGGAGGTCTCTCCTGAGGAGAGCATACTCCACCACGCTGCTTCAATGCATATTGTTGTATAGTTCTTCCTTGAAAGTAATATTATATAATGTTGACTGCAGTCAGTCGGTGCTCTGATTTATACTTTCAAAGGTTTTAATTAATTTGCATTAAAATGATTGTTGGTTACTTTTAAAAGAGCTATTAATAATGAAATACAGCATATGCGGCTTATGACAAGAACCTGAAAAAGACGCACGTGAAACCGCTGGATTCAGAAGGCATATATCTGGTCAGAGGGGGTTAGGGGTGGCCTAGGCAGGTGGATGAATGATGAATCAAAAGGCGGATGAAAGGTGGATGAATGGATGGAAAGATGGGCTGATTTATCCAGACTCCGAGCTGTTACCGAACCTTGAAGATAGGAAAACCCAATAGTTGTTGCCCGGCCCGGGGTCGAATCCAGAACTTCTTAGCAGTCACGCTTGCGACTTGCGACCACTCCACCAGCAAGTAGGTTTTTATCCACCCACGATGTTGATAAAAACCCTTTAGAAGTGAAAATACTGTTTGAAGTTTTTCACGTTCCCAGCACACAATAAAAGTAGAATTTCTATAACATCTTACACGTATCCAGCCCAACAATTTAATATCTCATAGAAAAGTTGTTTACATTTTATCAGGCCCGCGTGCGGAAACATTAAAAGAATATGGCATCCATAACACCATAGAACTGGAGCACCTCCCGTGATACAGCCAATAAAACACAAATAACGCGCCGATAAGGAGCCGGGTGCCATAAAGGGCGCAGGGCCGCGGGCCGCGGGGCAACGCGCTCTGCATAATGGCTAAATCGCCGCTCGTCCATTACTTTATGGGCTTTGGTCAGGTGATGCCGTTCGGGAACCTTGAACTGAGCTGTCCTGAAGTGTTACTGGTTTTGCGAGAAATCGGTAACCAATTAGAGACAGTTAGGGTACGGTTGTCCTTTTAGCTACAACCCATAGTCGTCACACTGTTGCGCACTGATCTCCCCTCACAGACGGGAGTCTTAGAGCATACTCCACCACGCGGCTCCAATGCGGATTGGTGGAGAGGTAAGCCATAACACAGTGTCAAATGCTCTCAAAGCACCCGAAGGTCTTCAAGGTTAACGGTTCCTTAACATGGCCTCGGAAGTACAGTAGCGTCTATGCAATTTTGCCAAAATAACCGAACGCGGCTGTCGTTGCTTAACTCTGTCGATCACTTTGCCCTGGTCGCTACATTTATTAACTTTTATTATAATCAACTAATTAGTGACCCTGACATTTTGACATCCGTTATTTAAGTATTTAAGTCTACAGTCTACAGTTGTAAATAGCTGAATTAAGAGTGCTTTCTGGTAAGATTAAGGTATATGTCTTACAGTGGAACTCCAAAGGTAAAAATGTGTCATAGTTAATAGAAAAATACCCAGCTTAAAACTGTATGAATAACAAATTTATGCAGGAGCATTACAAGCAACTAGGTTATGGACTCCGCTGAGTGAGCTCTGTGTGTAACGAGGTGCCTTGTTGAGAACATTAAGTGCGTAGCCGGCTGAATACCCGCTCCAATGAATGTCTTGAATAATTGCACATTCACTGACGCTAAGCACTAATGTCTCTGACCTCGCATTGAAGGCGCAACCCGCGCTGGTGGGACTATACAGGCGGATGTTTTAAATATTTTCATCATCTTTAACCCATAGCTGAAAGTCATTGACAGAATTTACATCGCACGTGAGAATCTCCACTGAGGGAGTATGACGTTTACTTCACCAGCCTGTTTCAGTGCTACTTAAAAGCTAAGCTGCAACCTATTGACGTCCCACTGACGACACGGGTCTCCCCCACAGACTATTCTGCGGGATGTCTAGAGTGTACTCCACCACGCTGCTCCAATGTGTATTGGTGGAGGGGTTAGTGGCCAATCCAGTGAGGAATGTTCTCAAGCCACTTGAAGGTCTAAGCTTGTCTTAGAATACCACCATTGTCACCATTTCACCTTAACGTGCCCTCCGAAGCACGGTAGTACCCATGAAATTTTGCCACTGGCCGTCACCCATCCACAAACCGACCGCGCCCGTCGTTGCTTAACTCTGTCGATCACATTGAATCGACGTTAGCCATTGGTCAAAGTCAAAGTCAAATAATTTATTTCGCTATGAGGTGATTAGACACGCTTAACGAAAGTCTAGTTAACTACAAACTACACAGTAATAACTGATCAATATAAGGATAAGGCAAAGGATTAGCTATTGATTATTGAATGTATACTACTAAAGCAGGTTAGGCACCTACACAGGTGCCTAACCTGCCTTAAGGCTAATTTAAAATAATTGGGCTATGGACGCTGCTACAGTGCAGGACGAGCGGAGTGACTTCTACTATGGTGCTACTTAATGACTTTAACACTATGTACTACTCCCCAGTGATATTTGCCACGTATCTAGAACCACAGATGTGTCTCTCGATCACACATTATGCCGCGCTATGACCATTTAATATTCCAGGCTGCGTGCCATAATCCAACAGCACATTGTTCGGAAAGGCCACAGTGGTCATTAACTCACGCGAATGTCTCCCGCAGGACCACGCGTACCGCGGCGGGGCCCGCGCGGAGTTATGACGGGATATCTTGCCGAGTTGCAATAAAGTGAATTATGCAGACAACTGCAGCGATTCCTTGTTCCCGGCTGGCGTCAGCGGCAGTGCTTGGTGATGAGCGGCGCGGGGAGCGGAGCGAAAAAATACTTTTTTCTTGTAAACTGTACGGAATTGTTATGATAATAATTAAACTATTTATAATGCTGGATTTTGATTGCTGGCTACATTTAATGTGTTCCCACCGGAGAGAGGTTGTAAGTTTTCTCTGAGTGATAACACAATAATTACTGGCAATTACATTAGCTAGCTATTATCTTTATTGATGTCATTTTTAGGTTATCCTTCTTTACAATATCATGTAGGTACAACTTGTTCGTAATTCGTTGAGCACGATAAACATTTTGTAGCAAAATGAAATACATATTTGAGTTTCGAGTTTTCTTGTAAAAGAGCGACTTACACCGCGCGCTCCCCTCCTCTCCCCTCATTTTCCTTAAATCGTTGAACACGATAAACATTTTGTAGCAAAATGAAATACATATTTGAGTTTTGAGTTTTCTTGTAAGAGCGCGACCTACACCGCTCCCCGCTCCGCTCTCCGCTCCCCCCAGCCCGCTCCCCGCTCCCCGCGGGACCTCTAATGCAGACTTACGCCGCGCCGCCGTACGTTCAATTTAAAGTTTAATATGCAACCCAATGTACCGCCAAATTGGAAATAATGATCTGTGCTCTCAATTTACTGTAACTGTACTTTTAAATGCACCTTACAGTGGTCGGAGTTTGTGTTCAATGAGTTTATTTGTGCAATTATATTTAGAAGGCATTCAACAATGGTAATGATGAGTCTTGTCCGTCCTTTTTAAGTCCTTTGCCGAAAGTAGAATTCCTCTCACCAATAAATAAATGAAAAAAAATAGGAAA
The DNA here is from genome assembly GCA_944567765.1 of Carterocephalus palaemon. Classification (NCBI taxonomy): domain Eukaryota; kingdom Metazoa; phylum Arthropoda; class Insecta; order Lepidoptera; family Hesperiidae; genus Carterocephalus; species Carterocephalus palaemon. The sequence goes on along the minus strand of OX155643.1, from coordinate 479,106 downwards.
AAAAATAGATTATATTTCCTGTTCTTGTTCTCCTCTGTGTGCATATACGCAAATGAACATAATACATTTCAAGCAAGTTCAAGCAATCACAATCTAAAACTATAACAAATACTAAATAGTAACGTAACAAACACTAATATTCAAATAACTGTAATTACTGTACTAACTAACCTATTTCAATATACTCGTATCTTGTGTGTTGTTTACACTAATGTTTAATCTAATTTAGTGGTCGTTAGCGCGACTGCTAAGTTAGAAGTCCTGGGTTCGAGTCCCGGGTCAACCCGGCTATGGCAATAGGCTCACCATCTACATGAGACTTAAACATTACTGGTGAAAAGTGGGTGCATGTATAAGACATATGACATATAGAACTGGAGCAGTCTTCAATTAATAAATCATGTGAATCTGAAACTGAATATGTTCATAAAACCGCCGGGTCCGGTCAAAGCCTAACCCCACAGCCCCGTCAGACCCGAGCCCACGCAGCGACGCTCACTAATTAGGCGGTAGTTTCATGGCTTCACTTACTTTTACATTTTTCCGTCCGGGGACTACGCTTGGACACATTTTGTGATTCCGAGCCACCTTTGTTCTGACTGCTGAGTTCATTAATACGATCCCTTTAAGCCCTTTTGGACTTATGGACTGAAGGACGTGGGTGGAAATATTAAATATAAATTTTTTTATGGATAAAGCTAGTTTGCTATCCAAACTAGCTTGCAGCACCACCCATCCGCTGCCACACATGACTGACTTTGAACAAGACTCAAAATAGCAAACAGTCTGCAACAAATCTGCACTTGGCCTGCGTTGGTGGAAGGGCCATTGAAATTGGTAGTAGATTAGTCTAAATTTATGCTTAAATATTGCATAGGGCTTTTAACGTAACTTGTGAAAAGTATGTGAGTAGTTACACATCTCTGCCGATCCTCTATCGGAAATTCAGGCGTGATATTATAATTATCCAACACGATCGTATCCCTTTTTTTTACTTTCACCCTTGTAGCTAATGTAACAAAGTCGCTTGCGAAACGCTTATAGCCAAGGTGAATCTGTAACGGCACTTTCAAAGGCGTTAAGTGAAGCATGGGCGGCACAAATAACAATTTTACAAGATTGTGTATCGGCGCGACGCGGTGTGGGTGGGAACGGCGGCGGCAGCGAGTTGTGCCGGATACATTGTGCGTGGTTATGGGTTATGGCCGTGTACACACGTGACGTGGACATGCGGCGTTGTTCGCTCTTTTATTTCATACTAGTGGACGCCCGCAGCTTCGCTCGCGTGAAATTAGACATTCAAATAGATTCTACTTAACGCGTTAACTTTAATTCTACAAATTTGTAATGAATCCGTAAATGTGTTACACCCTAAAGGGTAACATTTTTACAAACTTTGGATGCCATATTTATTTAAATCTAATCACCAGCCTAAAATATAAATTTTCGGTTTCGGGGTAGGTAACAGACAAAGTATGTATATTAGAATATAAATATGTACCTACTTTAAGAGATTTTAAAAATCAGATCCTAGTTCAATCCCATCTCACTATACTTAATTTCACAATAACAATGAGATTACGTGGATAATTCATTGAGGTCACTTCTGTATTAGGCGGAAACTATTATGAACATTGGATATAGATTTTAGAATTAAAATTTACAACAATGAAGGAACAATGACTGAAAAAAAAAAGAATATGACTGACGCCCTTTTTATGTGGTTTAAACAACGCTCTCCGATGGATAATGTCAAGAAGCGTCGGTTTTGTCGCACAGACAGACAGACCCTTCCTCCTCCTGCGCGGCGCTGTAGACGCTCATGCGCTGAGGGAATTTGGAGTAGGGGAGATCCCCTCTATCCGGGCAATTGCTCCAGGGGTAAACCCCGTCGGTGACTTCCCCGCTGTTGAGCGTGGGAGCCAGTCGATCGTCGCGCATGCGGTACGCGCGCGCGGTCCCACTAGCCGTTAGTCCCATTTTCCCCCTAGATGGTCGGGGGGAAGAAGGTCCAACAGCTCTCTAGGGAGCGGTCGGCCTTCAGGGGAAAGGTTTCGTCGCGTTGCGCGCAACATACTCCCCCGTGAGTCCCCCCCGTTAGTTGCAATTCACGCCACGGGCCGCTCGTAAAGCGGCGCTAGTGTCGCAGCTGCGGCGATGGCCCGCCAGCCATTATGCACTTATTCCCGCAATGGAATGGATCTATAATGTACTTAGATTTTCAAAGCCTAGTTTTAGAGGGAATGAATACTATGAAATATCGCTCGCGCTTCCGCAGCTCAGCTCGGCTTTGTCTTACCATTTATGCACTTCCCTATTCATTGGTTTCAATGTGATCGCTTATGTGAAACTATTAAGGAACAGGCTAAGCTTTATGTTAGTTCATTAGTTAGGTAACTCTGGATACGGCTTCATGTAAAGTTGCCACATCGTATTAACTAATGTTTTTCAGTTGAACAAGGGATTTAATACCCTGATAAAACTAAGTTTAACCCTAGCTCCAGTCAAGCCTGTTGCAATGTTATATTTTTCCAGAATGGAATTAGATTGCAGCATGCAGCATTTTAGTAACGGCCGCCGATATAACTGCGCTTCTTCAGACATCCATTATCCATTCTTTTGAATTGACTAATAAAATTCAGGATGATATTCCTGCAATATCCGACCCGGGGGCCTATCATGAAAACCTTTCGATATTAGTTTCGACGGACATACAAATATTCCCAATTTCGGTATTGTGGGAAAGAGGGATTTTACAGCTGTTATCTTAACGTCATCAAACATCTCATTTGCGTCATTTCTTTAAAAAGAGTCGATATGAAGGTGTCATTATTGAGTATAGGTAAGACTGACTTCTTCTTGACTGAAAAGGATCTGTTCAAAGTCAACCACGCTGGCCAACTGCAAATCAGCAGTCTTCAAAATCGGAGGCATGCAGGTTTCCTCAGTTCCTCAGGTAACATTTACCTTAAACGTTTCAGAAAGTATTATTTAATTACTTGAATTGCACATGAATTGATTGGCGCGTCCCCGCATTTGAATTTCGACGTCTAGAAAATCGTAACCGCGATCTTGAATACGTCGTATTACAGTACGAACCCTGACTAACACGTAACTCGAGCAACAAGCCCTGACTCATACGTAACTCAAGGCTTTCCGACGTCGGCGTTCGTCGGAATTACATTTGCTTTCTGCGGTTGTGCCTTTGTTATTTTTTGGTCGCCCGCGGCCGTGCCAAATGTTAAAGAAGCCAATTTGGTTGCGGCTGCATGCTCAACTGTTAACGACGAGTTTATTGTGTAACAGATTTTTATGCGTCGACTAAGCGTTTTGGGGTTGAGGCGCTGCGTCGCTATTGTTGGTCGTACGTATGTCGCATAATCGACTTGGTTATGATTTGTTCAAATTTTTGATTGCCTCTTCCTTATTTGGTGTTGACATTGTATAAAAAAACCATGCCACCAAGGAGATCTGTGGCAATGATTCGAACATACCACCACAAGTCTTTTATTGTCCTACTGTCGTGCCCGGGCACGGGTCTCCTCTTGAAATGTGAGAGGAACCATGGGAATCTTAGTCGTCCATAACCTAGCTGGCGTCGTCTATAGAATCGATGTGAACGACAGAGGCATTGGTCGGTTTGTGTAAGAGTGATCGGCGTGACTGCATTTCATGGGCGGTGCCATCTGTCGGTCCCCAGCTAAGCCTTGTTGAAGACCTTTGGGTGACTCGAGAGCATTCGACACTGGGTTGGCTACTAACCCATCCACCAATGGTAGAGTATGCTGTAGACCTTCCGCAGCTGTGTCTGTGGAGTAGTCCCGTGCCCAACAGCGGGACGTCTGTGGGTTGTAGCATGCCTTAGTCCACTGGCCAAGTGCAAATTAGCACGCTCAGGCGGACTTCATCACAATGTTTTATTCACTTCGCTTTTTGCTACCAATGAGTCCTTTGTAATTACCAAGCAACTGTGAGGACTGTTTTTTATCCAATAAAAAAACTATTTCATATGAATGTTGAATTATCTCAGGGAAATAAAATAGAAGAAATTTGCATGAAAAGTTTAAAACAAGAGATTACTGGGAAAGTATAAGTTGACCTGCGTAATTAGTGTTCTGTGCAAACTTAAATGTCGGGGCACAACGCATTTTATAACTACATATATTCTCGTTCCTGTTGCGCAAAAAAATAAATTTTTAAAATTATGAAACATTACGAAACGTTCGAATCAGACCTCCATTTCTTTAAGGGTGAGGCTACACGGGCGGTTCTCCCGCCGCGGGAAACCGCTCGACAAAGCTGCCGCAGACCATCAAACTACACGGGACGCGGTTTATCGCTGCCTTTTGTTCATTCAACATGGATCCGCCAATGATAACTGCGCTTGCAGCTCTCATATTAATAGAATTATTAAAAAATAAAGTAAAGCGCAATGTGTGGGAGGAACCAGTGTTAAGTAATCGTTTAACTTTGGGAATATTTCATTCATGAGCAACCACTTCCTGTCCTATTTCCATCCATAATTTCGCTTTTAGTTCGCGATTGGCGTAATCCTTCGACTGCACATCATACAAAGCAGATCGATCTTGTATTTCTACAATAAAACGCTCCGTATCGAACATTTTGACGCGACACTAGCCACGCAAGCGCACGAACGACGAGCGAGCGCCAAGGTCCCGCGCAGAATGAGGGCGGGATAGCGGGAAACCGTCCGTGTAGTTTAAAAGCGTCGGTTATCAGCGGCGGTTTGACGCTGCATGCGGCGGTCGAATTTCTCCCGCCTGTGAGCCGCGACGGGAAACCGCGCAGTGTAGTATGCAGCATACAACTTCATATTAAATTGTGTCCAGTGCGGTTCAGAAGCGGTTTTCCGCGGCGGGAGAACCGCCCGTGTAGCATAGGCCTAAGATTCAAACTAAACAAATGCCTCCCCTAAAAGGGATGTTAGCCGTTGTCACTAATGTAAGGTACAGTAAGGTACAGTTACCTGTTGCAGCTGTTGCACTGTTGGTGCTCATATTGCGTACAATAAATACGTATCAGCGATCTTCTGGTTATTTTTCATCGTCACCAAAGTTAATACTTTGCGCCGTCTTTCTAAAATAGGTGCTAGGCAGTGCTGAAGGTGGTAAATGCACAGAAAACAACACAATTTAATATCTAAGCACAAATAATATTCTAAGAAAAATAAATGCCAAATGTACACTACATAGGAATAATTAAGAAAATTAACGAACAAAATAAACAAAACAGATTTATGAAAGAGACACAAACAAATTTAGTCACCGATAATTTCAAATTTGGCGGTAAATTGTGTAAGCCGGCGTGACGAGCGGTCTTAGCGTTGTAATTACAACGATTACGACACGGCGCCGGCACGATGCGGACGTTGAGCATCTAGCTTTTAGAGGTGACACGATCGCGCAACCCTGCGAATCTTCTGAACTATTAAAAGAATAAAGTATTTCTTACAAAGAGACAAAGTTTGTAAGTTTGCATGAACGGCTTAATCTGGGAAAAAACTGATCCGATTTTAAAATTAGTCGGTGAACCATTAGTAGCGATACCAGCCAAGTCAGAGGTCCAAGATAAATATATCAGTCCATTACAAAGATGGCGTTTAATACAAAAAATGATGATGCAATTTTGGAACAGATGGTCAAGAGAATTTCTACATACTATGCAACAGCGATATAAATGGCAGAAACCAACTACATCACCGGACATAGGAGATATCGTTGTTATCAAGGACGAATTACCTCCCACCAAATGGCTACTGGCAAGAGTAGTAGAGAAGCACGTGGGTCCTGATGGACACGTGAGAGTTCTTTCTTTAAAGTGCACGAACTCGATTATAAAGCGCCCCCTATCCAAGTTGATACCATTACCTTATGGTGGGCAGACTCCTGAAGAACAGAGAGTTCTTGGTGGGCAGGATGTCGAAGGAAATGAAACGTAATTTGGAACGTTTCTATTATTCTCTATTATGACACTGACATACAGATTATTTCTGTATGTCAGTGTCATTGTGTGTCAAATTTTCAAATATTACTGTGGTTAAAATTCTGTTAATTTTCAATTCAATTCGTTGCAAAGTACAAAAATACAACTTATTTCAAGTAAAAAACAATTCCTTTCTTTTCAACTGAGCTATCGAAAGTAACATTCTCTCTAAAATTAACTTTTTCTAAAACTAAGAATATTGAAATTTTAAGCAATATTCTAAGTGATCAATAAAGTAGGTATAAAGGTACGCAATTTATTTCAGATGTATCTACCAATTACATTTGTTGTTACTATAATTATGTTAGTTTTAAAAATTGTGTGAACCATTATACGTAATGATTATGCTATACCGTGTTTGGTTTTTGTGGACACCCTGTAAATAAATGTTAATAATATTTGTATTACAGATTTAAATTAAAAAATAAGTTACAGTACAATACAATAGATACCACTGCAAGACAAAACAATAAATATTTAATATATGAATCAAAAACTGCACATGTTTTTTACAATTAAACTTGACAAATGAAAAATTGTTTTACTTACTTTTTTTTAGAAGCTTTCGTTCTTATTCAGTTTGTTAATTAAATTAAATTTTAATTTTATTTCAAATTCCGTTCAATGTAAATTTTTAAACATACATAATATCAAAATATCTGAGTTTATGAAAATCAATGTGAAAATCAATGTTATGATAGTATGATTGTAAAAACCAATGATTTAAATTTTTATTTGTTTAACTATTTTTATCAATTAAAATATTGCGTTTCTCTAAAATTTTACTACACGTGCATGAGAAATTATTGCCAGAAAACTCGCCATGTAATACACGCGTGTCTACTCTAACTATGCACTCGAACTCCGCGACCTCCTCGCCGCCCGCAATGTACTGCGAACACCAAACAAATGTTCCGTTTAACTGGGCTTAGTGTCGAGTGATTAGAATGAGTGAGGGAGCTGTCGGACGGCGATGAAAAACGACAGATTGTCTTTGGACCTGCTGCCAGTCCACGTCTGCAGCACTTCTGGGCTTGTTCTTTTTGTGGTTGCTATCATTGACATCCATCCATCCATCCATCAGCCTTTCAAAGTCCACTGCTGGACATAGGCCTCCCTTAATCGGTGCCACTCCTCCCGATCCTGTGCCCGATTATTGACATAGTGAACTGGATATGGCTAGATACGTCAACTTAATAGTGTGTTGAGCTTGCAAATGGCACATTTTGTTGACGTTAGAGTCTATAAGGATACTAGCTTTCCTCTCAGCTCCGCGCGCGTGAAATAGTTTTTCGCGCAGAATTACCTCCACCATCAAGGGATCGTTTAAAATATATTAAGTACAGCAAGCTCAAGCAAATCAACGGCAAGCTGCACGAATGATAATTGCTAATCAAAATAAATCAATTTAGAATAGCATTCCTACATCTCCATTTCTTTTAGTAGTTACCTAGACTTTCGTTAAGCGTGTCCAATCACCTCATAGCGAAATAAATTATTCGACTTTGATTATAAGGTACTAAACGCAATTACACTGAACAAGGATTTATTTGACGTCGATGTTCGATGACGATTCCGTGACACGGTTGTGAGAGGCCCTGATAGCCGCGGGTCTCGGGTTCGAATCTCGTGTTCGAATATTTGTTTCTTTCTCCAGTGAGCTCAGTGCTAGCAGCCCACAGGTCACCCCATACGTTTATCTTGACGACAGCTGGATAACTTTCCCAACAAAGTTATTCCTTGCGCCTACTTGAAATAAATTGCGTAATTTCAAAAAGTTTTATTGTTTTTTCAACTGAGTTATATAATAAGGCTAGACCCTGCCTCGTGTTTTTGTTTGTAACTTTTTAATTCTGCATTCTTGTTATTACGTTAGTTCTTCATAAAAATTTCTCACGTATAGTCAATTGCTAATTTAATGTTATCTAAAACATTTTGAAAATGTATTCCCATACACTTGAATGTCTCACAAGTAATTTAACCCCATAATCCATTAAAGTGAACACTGACACTTAAAGAAGGCCAGAGCTCTAAAGCTTTATCTCGCGCTTTGCGCAGCCCTAGCGCCTTGCATTCGCTTAAATTTTATAAGTACAAAAGCAATAAAACGGAATTTACGGTCTTCAACAACAGCCTGCGATACAAAGGTGTCGGGATTAAGGGATATTTATCGCTTAGTTTACACTCTGCTATTCATATTTTGCGTTGAAATTACCAATTGTCCCTTCGGCAAGTTGTCCTGCCCTCGCTTCCGGAGCGGGCGATGAGGGAACTTTAACGAGTGTAATGACGCGGTTACCATTTATTAATTTTTGTTGCCTTACATTTTTCCACTTACGAATAAAATCTTACATTTAGGGAGACGCTAGCGAATATCATAGCGAATAGTAGCTCAGATTGGCAGACATCTGCATCAGCTATTTACTTAAATTCAGACACGGAACGTTCTAATTCTAACGAATATTTGCGGAGAATAGCAGCAGCAATTGTTCCCGCTTTGTAAAACACTTATGTTGTGTCTAGTTGTGTGATGTTCTAAGTCAAAAACTAAACATGAAGAGTGTTTGTGCTCCAAAAGGTACGTTGTTGTACGATAACACTACCAGTTTAAGGCTACCTCCACCCTGAAGGTAATATCACCATAATCTATTATTAATGCCAAGTGAGAATGTTCCGATATTTTATGGAGAACTTACAATCATCTAGGATTTACTAGTCGCAATGTCAATCCCAAGATGCTGCTTTCTAATGGTGAAGGAATTTTTGAAATCGGTCCAGTAGATTTTGTGTGAAAACATTACAAACAAAATGTTTCCTTTTTATAATATTAGTTTAGATGATCCATCCAGTCTTAGACACTTACGGCTATCAAGCATTCAGACTAGATACTGTGACGTATACTCGAATCGTGTACTTAGTAAATTTCTCCAAAAACAACTGAGCAAGCCCGTCAACTGCGCTGAGAGCTCATTTGATACACTAAGCCCAGTGAACGGAACATTTGTCGCTGCGCAGTACATTGCGCGCTCTCCTCGCCTGCCGCCGCTCGCCGTAATCGTTGTAATTATAACGCTAAGACCTGCCTGTCAATGGAAGCTGGGCTTAACACAATTACGTGCCAAAATAGCGAGGAGGTGCCTGTCTGGGGCACACTGTAGAGGTACTAGATGCCGAATTGGTGCAATGTCTTATAATCTGCCACTCAGATTTTTCGGGAACTACGATATTTTTACTGGGATTTTGTTCTGTCAACAAGTTTTCCGTCACTAATTGCGCCCCAGCTGCAACCCATAGACGTCTCACCGCTGGACACGGGTCTACCCCACAGACACGTCTGCGGAAGGTCTGTCGCTGCTCCATTGCGAATCGGAGGGTTTGAGTGATTTCGATCATTTACCCACAAAGCTTTAATAAAGCAAACCGTGAAAGGCCGCTTCAAGAAACGAAAGGAAAGGAAACTAAATTGATTATGCGCCCATTTTACCATTCGGTCCCCTGATGACATTTAATTGTCCACCTGTAGTTGGTAATGAAAGACAACGACTGTATCCAACTGCAAGCATTTATAATAAGCGCGGTTAACACCAGCGGAATAACCAGAGTAACATTCTCCAGTGGGTAATGAGCATGTTATTTCTTAGAGCAAGCTCTTTATTTAAGCCTCGGCTTATTCAAACGCGCGTCTTCATTATTCATCGTTTCGCTCGTGATACGAACAAGTGGCATCTCGTTACATATCTCGCGTTATTATCATCCGAATGGGCGCTTAAGCCCCTTCATTAGTTAGCGGCTCCGGGCTTATGTAAATTGTATTGTTCGAGAATAGGCACGTGGGTGACTGCTTAAAAAGTGCGCAACAATAAGGTTGGAAATACGGTTAGTAAGTCAGATTGTGACATTGTTTTGCTGGAATTAAATATTCCTATCGCCTGATGTTGTTTGACTTCATATCTTTATTTAATAACTTATGTGGCATACGTCACACAAGTAGGAAACTTAAATATAGTACAATATATAAATAAGTAAATATCACAATTTCGACTTTCGAGTAGGTCAGAATTCTCAACAACCCGATACCACCGTTCTGTACACAAATGACTAAGAAATAATCATTAGATAGAGTATCATCATAATCACAACCTAATGTCCCACTGTTGGGCACGAGTCTCTTCTCGGAAATGGGAGATTTAAAGCCATAGTCCTTGAAGATGGCCATATGCGGATTAGCAGACTTACGCTTGACTTAAGCTTACTAGCAGGTGTAAATTAGTGTGCACTTAAAGAACACATAACCTAAAAAAAACCATAAGAAAAAAACTTAAACACTTAAAACTTAAGCACGACAAAAACTTAAAACACAAGATTGGTGAGTGATACTGGGATTTAGACTATCTACCTATAACTTATTAACTAATCAATCGCATACAATTAACTCTAGCCGCTTCGCTATTAAATATCTCAGTACAGCGGGACCTTCTAATTCTTGAGGGGTGTCGCAACTCACGGGCGAGGTGCGGAGGGTAATGCGAGGGTTCAGGTTGGATTCCGGGGGATCATAGGGCAGGGGCCGTAATATATTTGCATCTCATAAGACGCGGTGAGGGCGGAATTAGCGAGCAGGCCGCGGCCGGATCGCTCGGGAAAGGTGCTGTTTATGAAACAGACACACCTTCATACTATATTTACACTCTCGTCTCGTACCTCGTGCTTCGTGACCCCAAATAAAACTGGGAAAGAGCCAGGAAGAAGAAGAAAGTAATTAAATTGTAAGTCCGTAAAAACTACATAGTTATATGATCCAAATTCCAATTTAGGTTGTCTGTAGGGCAAGTCCTATAAGGAACCAAAAGGTTTTTTATGAAACCTATTTCGTGGACTTATGGACTTTATGGACTTCAACCGCGGAAGTACCACCGCCTGCCACGGTACCTAGTACCATAGAGTAAGGACCAAGTCCGTTTAATCGTTTTTAAATCACCTAACCGCTGCCGCCCATGACGACTGTGACTGACTTTGAAAAATACTCAAATAGGTACTGGGATGGTTAGTCCAGTTAGCTGAGAGAGTTAATTAGAACACTAGGTGGTTAGTTGGTTAGTGCGTAAGAGGACTGGGGGCTGTTAGAGATAATTAGTCGTGTTAGTTGGTTTAAGTAATAGTCCAATTAGTAACTGTTAGTAACATTCTCGTTCCAAGTCAGTCACAGATGTGTTGCTACCCTTGAGGACTAAAATGATTGCCCCCCCCCCTAAAGAAGTGTAAACGGAACTCACACCTTTCCAGCCGGACCACAATGTGTGATCACAGCACATGTTTGTGATTCAGATGTTTTGCGGCACACACACGGTCCTCCTCACGATGGAACACGGTCCGAGCTTCCATCCATCATCCATCAGCCTTTCAAAGTCCAATGCTGGACATAGGCCTCCCTTAATCAGTGCCACTCCTCTCGATCCTGTGCCTCCTCGCGTGGAGATCACGGCTCGAAAACGGAGCACAGGCAGCCCTCCAAATGCATAGTAGGTATTTAACTGGTGTATACGTTCCATAATACCGAAGTCAGACTACTCGTAAAAGTTATTCATAATGACTATCTGCTCTAAATGTCCTCGTTAACTTTCTAAAGTGCGTTCACCTCCCAAAGTAATCGTTTGGAACGAGCCAGATCAGGCCGAGGTAAATAGTTAATGAGCCGCTGAGAAAACTTTGGACAGGGCTGTTAACAAAATTTTATACTGGAACTAAATTACATGCCCGGGAATAGATCTGTGGAAGTCGGCGATGAAAACGTCGCCCGGACTGGCACGTACGGCGAAGTTGTACTTCAACTGCTGGAGTTACAGAATGCCGTTAAGCTGGCAAATCGCTTTAAAAAGTACTTGAATTTCTAAAGAGAAACTCGAAAGGAGAAAATGGGGAATAAACTCGTGATGGCTGTTACTTGGCGTCTCTTTGCCACGGGTCTCGTGGCTGGGTAGGTGTCGTTGTCGGAAGTTTCTAGGCCACCTAGGCTTAGCTAGGTTAGTATTGCACCGCGCTGATTCAGTGTGGTCATCATAAAGTATATATCCATCCATCCATCAATTTCCAAGCGCTATGGTCTGCATATTCTACTCGATGTTACCCGTAGTTAGCGCGCTGTAAATTATACTCATGTCTCCTGCAGCTGTGATTGTGGGAAGACCCATGCCCAGCAGTGGGATACACAACTCATTCACTGTCCCACTGTTGGGCACGGGTCTATTCCAGGAATAGGATGGCACTGCCCCGGGCGAACTTTATACAAAACCAATATATTAGCGTTATCATCTATTTATAGATTCCTTGGGTTCTATCCACCAGTTATAAAGGGTAACATCACAATAATGGGTACACGAAGCCTAATTAACCTCCAGGGTCCGCAAGTACGCGCGCCTGATAATTATTACATCAAAATATGTATGCCGGTCACTCGGACCCCGGTCTAATTAGTAAGTGCTCGAATATAACGCGATCCTTTGAATAATTATGAATGGCGGTGCGTTGTCGCTGCTCCACCGCGAGAGGGGAGCGATGCGCGAGCGAACTTTATATCGCTACGTTTAGTTGGTCTTTACTACTAGGCACTGTGGTCAGGTTGATAAATATCAGGCTGATAATTTTATGCTTCCTTCACAAATCTATATACAGGGTTATTGGTAATTCGACGTATTCCCGTTAGGAGGTGATAGGGGTGACTATTTGTGATAATTTTAACCCCCATATGCATTATGCAAAAGTGAACCATTTTCGAGTTATCAAGCTTTTCAGCTTTTTTCAAAATAGGTCAGAAATGCAACATCAAAAATTTATTTAAAAAAAAGGATCAATTAAAATCTATTTTTTTCTTCTGATTTATAAAAACGATTAAACAATGGTTATTTATCAACATTAAAACTACAATTATCGGTCCAACTTTAAAAATGCGAGACGATTAACGATATTACTTCAATATTTTTTGAGATTTTTGTCCACTAAAATGCCTTAAAAACAAAAAAAAATTATATCAAACTTGGCTTGCAGATTATTTTAAAAACATAACCGTTTTCTTAGCTTTCCAACAAGGCATAACAACTATGAACTTATATTAAAAAAAAACTGAGAAAAACCGATCACAAAGGAAGCAGGCGGAAATTTGTATTCGAACTAAACTTAAGGTCGTTCTTTAAAATTTCAAAAAAAGTAATTAAAAACAATGCCCATTGTAAATAAAACAAAATATATAAATTTAAAATTAAATTTAGAACCAGTAAAAGTTTAGTAATAATAACAATTAATAATAAGTAACAATTAAGACATTTTGTTACTTAGCCTTATTAAAGTTCTTGCTCGAAGGGACTTCCCCTATTGCGTACGCAGTCTCATTATTTTTCCGAGGTGTAACTTAACTACCGAAGTAGTCAAATTATTCTGCAATATGTGCAATATGTGCAAGAATTTGTCGATGCTTTTTCGACCAATTGTCGACCAATTTTGCTCGCTTACGAATTTTTTTTACCAAATGAAATGCTTGAAGGCGTGCCTTTGGCTATAAGGGAAAACATGATATACTAGCAAGACAGATATCCTGCAAATGTGATTCGGTATAATTTGAACACTTCGGTAGTTAATTTACACCTCAGAAAAAGAATAAGACTGCGTACGCAATAGGGGAAGTCCCTTCGAGCAAGAACTTTAATAAGGCTAAGTAACAAAATGTCTTAATTGTTACTTATTATTAATTGTTATTATTACTAAACTTTTACTGGTTCTAAATTTAATTTTAAATTTATATATTTTGTTTTATTTACAATGGGCATTGTTATTAATTAATTTTTTGGAAATTTTAAAGAACGACCTTAAGTTCAGTTCGAATACAAATTTCCGCCTGCTTCCTTTGTGATCGGTTTTTCTCAGTTTTTTTTTAATATAAGTTCATAGTTGTTATGCCTTGTTGGAAAGCTAAGAAAACGGTTATGTTTTTAAAATAATCTGCAAGCCAAGTTTGATATAATTTTTTTTTGTTTTTAAGGCATTTTAGTGGACAAAAATCTCAAAAAATATTGAAGTAATATCTTTAATCGTCTCGCATTTTTAAAGTTGGACCGATAATTGTAGTTTTAATGATGATAAATAACCATTGTTTAATCGTTTTTATTAATCAGAAGAAAAAAATAGATTTTAATGGATACTTTTTTTTAAATAAATTTTTGATGTTGCATTTCTGACTTATTTTGAAAAAAGCTGAAAAGCTTCATAACTCGAAAATGGTTCACTTTTGCATAATGCATATGGGGGTTAAAATTATCAGAAATAGTCACCCCTATCACCTCCTAACGGGAATACGTCGAATTACCAATAACCCTGTATATAAAAGGAGAAGGTGACTGACTGACTGACTGACTGACTGACTGACTGACATATCAACGCAGGGCCTAAACTATAAGGGCTAGAAACTTGAAATTTTGCACAGGGGTTCCTTTTATAATGTAGGGGAGCACTAAGAAAGGATTTCTGAAAATTCACCCCCTAAGGGGGTAAAACGGGGGTGCAAAGTTAGTATGAAACTTTGCCGTTTTTGAAGTCTTTAGACGGGTAGACGTCGTTAATGGGTCTAATTCTACGCGAGCGAAGCTGCGGGCGTCCACTAGTAGATGATAAGAATTTAAATAATTACAGGAAAAACCTAATTATTCAGAAGCGTTCACATATTTCCCTAATAACCCCGGCGTAGCGGTTTGTGAACCGATACTTGAAATGAGTATTATAAATTTATAAAGAAAACATGTGAAACCCCTGTATTCTAAACCGAACAAATACATTACGAAACCTACGAGACCTAAAATGGTCATTTGACCTTTCCGTTTTCGGTTTGGCAACGTTGCATTCCCTGATTAAATGAAGTAAGAGGGCACAAGATGATAGCGTCTATAGGGGACGCATATAGTTGACCCTGTAGGTTAATTAATTAATAGAACAAGACAGATTTGATTGAGCCCAGATGGGTACATTTAACGAAAGTTTAACTCTGTCCTTGAATGCGCAAAGTCTAAATTCACAAAGTCAGCTAACTATACTAACCATCCCAGTCCCTGTTTTAGTCTTGTTCAAAGTCAGTCACAGTTGTCAAAGGTGGCAGCGGATGGGTGGTGCTGCAAGCTCGTTTACTATCTTATATCCATAAAAAACCATACTCCATGCGCAGCTATAATCTCGTTTTGAGCTAACTTTAGTACCGACAGCTGCGCTAACATCGCTTGCAGTGCGACCGTGGCGGGCAGGCTGTGAAACAAACATCAAAAGCAGCGCGAAGGCTTTGTCGGCTCACAGGCGAGCTTTTTGAGCCTCCAGTGTTTTAGTGCTTAGTAATTACTTCCCGCCAAAATGTGCCGTTTGGCGAGCACTCGTTAAGTTAGTACAATATAACAACAAATAACTTGTCGGTGGGTTGTCTACAACATAATTGTATTTGTTTTAGTTCTAACTGAAATTCTCTCTAGAATGTCCGTTAAAATTATATAATTAACTGTTTAACCATACCTTTGTAAGCATCAATAGCGCAATGGCTCGATGGATCGTATGTGATCGAGTAAGCAACGACGGGCGCGGTCATTTTGTGGATGGGTGACAAGTGGCAAAATATCATGGACGTTACCGTGCTTCGGAGGGCACGATTAGCAGTCGGTCCGGTTTTGGTAATGGTAAAAACAATAGCTAAACTTCTCGAACACCTTCCGCTTTGGACCAATCCTCATTGGAGCAGCGTGGTGGAGTATGCTCTAGACCTCCCGCACCGTGTCTATGAGGGAGAGTCGTGCCCAGTGGGACCTGTGGGTTGTAGCTAACAATTCAACATGCAACTCAGCATTGATATTTTTTCAGAATAGCCATCGCAGTGCCCGTTACAGATTGTAGTAGCAGTCTGCACAGAGTGCTACAGAAATAAGAGACAAACGCAGTAAAAACTAAAGATTAAGTTTAACTCCCGGCCGGCTTATTATTCAAACCCTATGACACGCCCTCTTACAAATTCTGAAGGGGCAATGCAACGAATTCGCTACAAACAACAATAATACAGGAATACAACCAAAACCCCTCCCCCCCCGTTTTATAGGGAATTAAGTATCACTGTGCAGTTAATTTTTTTTTCAGTCAACATCTTGCTTACCTACTGTTTAAAAGATACCAAACACAAGTGTGAATTTATCCACATTATGGTACGGTAACAACATAGGGTATTATTATACTAAATCATGGTTTAATACGGAATGCTGCTGCCAGAGACCGTCTGAGAAGAGACCCGTGCCCAACAGTGGGACAAAGAAAAGATTGTGGCACCACCACAATAGTATAGGGAGTAATACCCCTAATATGGAATTTTGTCGTATACCGTAATACAGGTTAGATTCCGTATTTCGGTTTAAAGTTATTTTAGTTAGAATTTTAATTATTTTTTAATTTAAGTTTTATTTGTTTTACACCTATTGGATGATCTGTTTTCTTTATAAGTAGGCTGGATGCATATTTTACTTTAGTCGCAAATAAATCACGATGAAGCAAGCACGTGTCTGATTCCTCAAACCCAACACACCAGGTGAACCTTATCGCCACACCATATGGTCGAATTCGAGCCGCATTCACTCGGGTCGCGCGTCGTCAACAACTTAATCCGCCGGCCGGCCGCGAGAACAATAGGAAGAGATAAGGGACCAGTCGAAGCAAAACATCTGGTGTTTTTATTCGAAGCATAACATCTGGTGTTTTTAAGTAAAGGAGTCATTTATGCATTATGGCTACTACGAGCGAGCAAGCGATTAACATATTGGAAGATACATCGCTTATGTTGAAGAAAGTGCAAATTAATTTGAAAAAATGTCCAAAAGAGCGATTTACAAAGGGATACGTCGAATCAAGAATCAAAACACTTGATGAGTATTGGAACACTTTTAAGAAAGCACACGAAAGCTTAGTGAAGCATACTACGAGGGACCAACGAGGTATATTACCGTACTTCGTGAATGAAGAATTTTACCAAAGTGAGGATTTGTACCTTATCTTATCGGCCGATCTTGCAGATATGCTGGCACTACACACAAAGACGGCCATAGTTAGTGACGTTAATAATTCAAGCACATCCCTCGTAGCTGCGGGTCCTGCGCAGGTGAAACTGCCTACTATACAGCTTCCTACTTTCACGGGTAACTATGAAGAATGGCCCACTTATCAGGATATGTTCCTATCACTCGTGGATCAAAACACGTCGTTATCTAAAGTTCAGAAACTGCACTATTTAAAATCCACTGTCGCCGGTGAAGCCGCTACCTTATTGAAGAACATACAAGTTACGGAATCGAATTATATACAAGCATTGGCAGCGCTGAAGCATCGTTATGGTAACTTACGCATTATAGTCAACTCTCTGCTTCGAAGATTATTTACTCAACGAAAATGTACTTCTCAGTCGGTTCAAATGTTGAAGTCTATTTTAGATACAACAAACGAATGTCTAAATAGTTTGAAAAACTTAAAAGTTTGTACGGACTCATGGGATCCTTTATTGATATTTCTGGTGGTGCAGAAATTAGACCCTGAGACCCACCGGGACTGGGAGGAGTACGCCTATAAGACAGACTCAGAGAAATTACCTACGTGGGAACAATTGAAGAGTTTCCTTGAAACTAAATTTCGTACGTTAGAGCTTCTTACGCCTGCTGCTACATCGAGAGAGAGAACTGCCAATAAGGAACGCACGTTACACATAACCACGACTAGTAAACAATGCATTAAATGTAAAGGCGAACACACACTAAGTCGATGCCAGGAATTTATTCAAATGTTACCTGATGACCGAAGTGGTTTTGTAAGAAATAATAGTGTATGTTTCAACTGTTTGAAGAAGGGACATAATGCATATAAATGTAAGATGTCACAGTCGTGTCGCATATGCAAAAGGCGCCATCATTCCCTTCTGCACTTACCAAGTGTCGTGCACACGTCGGAGCCCGTAGAACCAAATCAGCCAACCGTGTCCACGGAATCCAATGCAGAGGAGGTACAAGTGAACACAGTGGTGGCGTCACAGTCGCAGTCACACCACACTAATGAAGGTAAGGTCGCTCTTCTGGCGACCGCATTGGTGATGGTCGAAGGTGAAGATGGACACGTCACAGTACTCAAAGCACTCATTGATAAAGGCTCACAAGCTTGCTTCATTAGTGAGAAGGCGGCTCAACTATTACATTTAAGAAGATGTCACACCACTAAAGTCGTTACCGGTATGGAGTCCATGAAGGTGACCATTAAGCACGAAGTCAATATCCAAGTGAAGGCACGATGGGGGTCAGACTGCCTGTCTGTGCGGGCTTATGTTATGTCAGAACCGCTGGCCACCCACATACCTAAAAGTTGTTACACGAGGATTAACAAATGGCCACATATATCAGGTCTGAGGTTGGCAGACCCGGACTATTGCATATCTGGAACGATAGATCTTTTGCTGGGAGTTAAAGAGTACGCAACCATTCTACAAGAAGGCATAATCAAGGGTCCCCCAGGCACACCTGTAGCACAAAATACCAGCCTTGGGTGGATTATTTTTGGAGAGATCAATATGAAGGACAATGCGCTCCAAGATACAGCCATTGTAATGCACCAGCAATTAGAAAGACACGAAGAAGAAGAGATAAATATGCAACATCTATTGAAGAGAATATGGGAAATTGATACAAATGCAAATAGAACGCTAACTAAAGAAGAAAATCAATGCGAAGAGTTATATGATAAGACACACAGTCGAGACAGTACAGGGCGTTACATAGTAAAATTACCATTTAAAAATGAAGAAATCAAATCAAGTGAAGGCGACACTAAAACGATAGCAATGAATAGAATGTTACACCTAGAAAGAAGATTTAAAAGAGATCCACATCTAAAAGAAGAGTACACGAAGGTGATAAAAGAATACGAAGAACTAAAGCACATGGAAGAAATACCTAAAGAAGAAATAAATAAAAAATGTGTATACTTACCTCACCACGCAGTCTGCCGCGAAGACAAAGAAAGCACGAAGACACGCATCGTTTTTGACGCCTCATGCAAGGGATCCAATGGCGTTTCCCTCAATGATGAACTGATGATAGGACCAGTACTGCAAGATGACCTCCGCAGTCTATTGATGAGATGGAGAATGCACCCTGTATGCTTCATAGCAGATATACACAAGATGTATCGTATGATATTGGTCGACAAAGAACACTGTGACTTTCAAAGAATTCTTTGGAGAAGTGATCCATCTCAAGAAGTAACAGAGTATAGACTTCTGAGGGTAACGTTCGGTCTTGCACCTTCTCCTTATCTTGCTGTTAGAACTCTTCTTCAATTGGCAACAGATGAAGGTGACAAATATCCAGAGGCTGCTAAGATCCTAAGAGAAGACTTCTACGTCGATGATCTTATGTCAGGATGCGATACGCCAGCACAAGCTATCCAACTTAGTAAAGACTTGAAAGAGTTACTGAATCAAGGAGGTTTTACTTTGAAAAAATGGGCTTCTAACAACGCTGAATTTCTAAACTCATTGGACCCAGATGAACGATCTGCAAATACACATATTGATTTAAATGTTGATGGGAAAGTCAAAACATTAGGTGTACTATGGGATCTCAAAGGTGATAGAATCGAATACAGCTTCCCCACATTTTCTTTGCAAGCCGTCAACATTACTAAGCGAACCATCTTGTCTGAAATACAAAAACTATTTGATCCTTTGGGTTGGATCGCGCCACGTCTCATGCTAGCAAAGATATTTCTCCAGAGATTATGGCTTGAGAGATTATCGTGGGATGATGAAATAACTTCTCCGCTGCGAGAAGAATGGTTATGCATTCGTGCAAACTTTTCGAATGTAAACGATGTCAGAATAAATAGATGGTTGGGTACGACGTCTATTAGCAAAGTCGCCATTCAAATTCATGGTTTTTGTGATGCCTCGATGAAAGCTTACGCCGCTACAGTATATTGCCGAGTTGAAAACCCTGATGGTACCGTCAACACCACACTTGTTGCTGCTAAAACACGAGTTGCCCCATTGAAAACTGTCTCATTACCACGGTTGGAATTATGTGGAGCTGTTCTCCTTGCACAGCTAATGACACAGGTGGGCAACGCTATGAAGGTACCTGCAACAAAGATGTATGCGTGGACGGATTCCACGATAGTACTTGCATGGCTGGCAGGAGAGCCCAGCAGATGGAAACCGTTTGTGGCAAACCGCACCGTAGAAATTCTCAGCAATATAAACATTAATCAATGGCATCACGTTCTGTCTCCTGATAACCCGGCTGATGTCGCGTCGAGAGGTATGATGATAGAAGATTTGAAAAAATCAAGTTTATGGTGGAAAGGGCCAGAATGGCTATCAAATCAACTACATATGGAAGACGTAACGAAATATAGTACAGAAGAAGAAATGAAGAAAATACAGTCACACTTAATCGAAGAAATTCAAGGTCAAGAAAGGGAAGTGATTAATTTTGAGAACTATTCAAAATTGATAGAACTACAAAGAACTATAGTTTACTGCAAAAGATTTATAAATTACAAGAGAGAAGAAAGGATTGGAAATGATATGAGAAAAGCAATTACTACAGAAGAATTACACAAAGCGTTAAAAATATGCATCATAAAATCTCAAAAGGAAAGTTTTAAAGAGGACATAAGGTCTATACAGCTAAAGAAAGATGTAAAAAGGAACAGTTGTATAAAATCATTAAATCCTTACCTGGATGGAGAAAAATTCTCATGGTGGGCGGACGACTTCGCAATGCAAACATTAGTCCTGAAAGTAAACATCCTATAATCCTACTTGATAAAAATAAATTTACTTACCTTAGCGTAGCTGAAGCTCACACGAAGACGTTGCACGCAGGTGTCGAACTGATGTTGTGCTATCTAAGATCAACATACTGGATGATCAGTGAAGAACTTGTGAAGAAACACAGTCTTAACTGTCTAATGTGCAAAGGAGCAGACACTATTACAAAGAGATCTATTAGAAAATTGTCTGTTGCGTGTGAACCAAGTTTATAAATTTCAATCTTACTTTCTTTATTTAGTAATGTTTATATGCCCACATTTTCACATTTGTTATGTAAATCAATCAGAGTAAGGTATAGGTAGATAGATTCTTCATTTAGTATTGTATAAAGTTTATCTTATTTGAAGTACCTATGTAGTCATTTGAAAGGACTCCAAGAGTCCTTTGGTGGGCGGTATGGATGATCTGTTTTCTTTATAAGTAGGCTGGATGCATATTTTACTTTAGTCGCAAATAAATCACGATGAAGCAAGCACGTGTCTGATTCCTCAAACCCAACACACCAGGTGAACCTTATCGCCACACCACCTATTCCATATTTGGTTACTTTCCCCTACGTCTTGTATTCTATACCAATAAAAATGTGACTCCACTCTACGGCTCCCGACTGTTCGTAGCCCCGGGTACCCGCCCCGTTCCCACCTAGTTTGGGGCTGAGCCACACGAGAGGAAAGTTCACCCCTTCTTAGCACCAAAGGTAATCCGCTCAATAATAAATGAGAGTACGTAACTTCGCGCCTGTACCGACACTTCGGCTTTCACGCTTAAAAACTTTCAAACGATCCCATCTTGGTGCACCCCTTTTTTGAAAATACACTTTATTATCTCAGCGCAGAGTCGTTTTTCGTGCGGCGTTAACGAAAGGGTTCAATTCTAGGAACGTGCAGCCTCTGAATTAGACATGTGTTAAAAGCTTAATGCACTAAATAGGTAAGGACGCCAAGTAGTGCGGGAAAACGCTCTTACTGCGGGTTTGTACGTACACAAAGTAGTCAACGAGCATGTAGTGGTTTTAAGGAATGAAGGAATATTACTGTATTTAGAAGAAAACTAGGATTCTTTATTAATGGATTTCAGTCTCGGCTCTTTGGCGCAATCGGTAGTGACCCTGCCTGTTGCGCCACGGGTCGTGGGTTTGAATACCACTCAGGAAACACATTCGTGTGACGACCACATGTGTTTGTTCAGTGTCTGGATGTTAATGTTATCTATTTAAGTATGTATTCAAAACATATCTATGTATGTACCTACGAGTATATCAGTCTCTACCACACATAGTACATGCTCGCGCCTAGTTTGGGGTCTACCGTGTCTACTATTCCTGCCGTGGAATAATATGTTTTTGAATAGTTGTGCTCCGGTTCTGTTACGGCTGGTGCCTTTGTTGTCACCGGCTGGTTGGCGCTGAATGTTCTATCCTATATCCTTTAAAAAGTTGATTAGATTTGAACCCAAGTAACGAGAACCTATCGAATAAGTCATACTTTAATATTATAAATGCGAAAGTAACTCTGTCTGTCTGTCTGTCTCGCTTTCACGCCAAAACTACTAAACCGATTTAAATGAAATATAGCACACAGTCTAGAGCCTGAGAAAGGACATAGGCTACTTTTTGATTGGAAAAAAGTATTGTAAAGGGTTGAAACGTGGAATGAAAGATTGTATGAAAGTATTGTTATTTTCAGATATAGAAGCATAAAATTTATACTTTAGGCTGTTGATTAGATATAAATAAATATGGCATTCAAAGTTTGTAAAAATGTTACCCATAAGGGTGTAAAATAAACATAACACATTTACGGATTCTTTACAAATTTGTGGAGCTAAAGTTAACGCGCTATTATGATGTCTAATTCCACGCGAGCGAAGCTGCGGGCGTCCACTATAAGAAATATCAGAGTATCGTATCTCGTGTTCGAACCTTGGACATCCCGATCCCGAGCTTATCGTCACCCCGATAGCCGCGTCACTGAGATAATAGTCCCACTCTAACCTAAGCGATAAACTTCAAATAGAAAGACACTCTAAGCTATTAAAGTTTAAGCGACTCTCAGAGTGTCTTTGAAACTGTTTAGTGACTAATTTTAGTAGCGAATTAGTCACTAACTGCGCAAATCGAACTTGCCGTTCAGTTCATCAATCTGTTAAAGTTAGTTCTGGCTTGAATTGATATGGAAATAGCCTAATGGGACTACAGTTTCTCATTGATAATATGGTTGGTATTAACACTAACCGGTTCGTGTTTGTTTTTGTTAATTAGTCTATCCATTAACCACCCTGGAACAATTATTGTCAACAGCATGGTTTTAGGTACAGACTGCCCTGCCGATCTGTAAATCTACCTGAGTTTCTCCTTATCCTTTTTACTGTTTACATTTGGAGTAAATAAAGTGGTTTAGCGGCCATAGTCAAATGGCTCGCGTCGATTCAATGTGAACGAAAGAGTTAAGCAACAACGGGCGCGGTCGCATTGTGGATAGGTGACCGCTAGTTGTTTTCAATGGTGGAAAAAGTCGTTAAGCCTTGTCGAAGAACTTCGGGTGGTTGAAGAACATTCGACACTGGGTTGGCCACTGATCCCTCCAGCAATCCGCATTGGAGCAGCGTGGTGGAGTACGCTCTAGAGCTTCCGCAACTGTGTCTATGGGGGAGACCCGTGCCCTAAATTATTCATATAATTATGTCATTTGCTGTAACTGTGAAGGACTCCTCTTTTTTTAAGGATATAAGATAAAAAACGAGCTTGCAGCACCACCCGCCCGCTTTTGCCCATGACAACTGTGACCAACTTTGAACAAGATTCAAATAGGCACTGGGATGGTTAGTCCAGCTAGTAAAGGGTGTAAATAAGAACATTAGCTGGTCAGATCCTTAGCTGGTATGAGGACTGGTGTAGAGACTGTTAGTGATAGTTAGTCCAGTTAGTAATGTTCAGAGTGTGTAAGAGTCTCGTTCCAAGTCGGCCACAGATGGCGCCACCCTGCAAAATGCAGACGTAATCGTAAAACGCGCGGCCGCGGCGAATTTGTTACATATTTGATGCTCGCAAAAACAGGGGTCGGCGCGGCTCAGGTGGGCCTCCAATCACGGGGCGGGAATTACTCGCGACTGCGCCACTCATTGTGGCTCTGCTTGTTCTGTCATGGCAGCCACGCGTGCCAGGGCCGGGCTTTGAAATTAAAATACGTAGCCATCTGCTGCTGCCCGTGAAGAATTGACTAACTTCGCTGCGACCCATAGACGCCCCACTGTGGGCACGGGTCTTCCCCACAGACACTGCTGCGGGAGGTCTAGAGCATACTCCACCACGCTGCACCAATGCGGATTGGTGGAGGGGTTAGTGGCCAACCCAGTGTCGAATGTTCTCAATCCACCCGAAGGTCTTCGACAAGGCTTAACGACTGTTTTTAGCATTGAAAACAACCGGGACCGACGGCTTTACGTGCCCTCCGAAGCACGGTAGCGTCCATGAAATTTTGCCACTAGCGGTCACCCATCCACAAACCTACCGCGCCCATTATTTATTGCTTAACTGTTTCGATCACATTGAATCGACGTGAGCCATTGGGCTATGGACGCTTCAACACCTACATATTATTATTTAATCCGTCATCCCCTGGATCACTATATGCTCTTTCCATCCACAATCCCAAAAGCCTATTTTTAGTCGCTTCATGCAGTACTGTATAGTAACTATTCAGTCTCGAGAAGGTCGGTCAGATGCGGCCCTGGCGACTGTTCTACCACGTGGTCCGGACGAACCGAAGTTTAACAAATACGGAACGACGATACAAATCCGTCGGCAACTATTATCGTGCTCCGATTGTTGAAGTGGATAAACCACAGCCCTGCCCGATGTGACACATCGTGGCGTGGGTAGGCCGATGTATTTTTAAGCATTTTACGTTCCAATGAACCAATATCTGTTTATCCTTGAAAAAATATCCATTGCAGGTACATAATATTTAATAACAGCTGCAGGTAGGATTCGACACACAACCTTCCCGTTGGCATTGAAGACGCTCTAACTACAAGCCACCGTAGATCGTGTTACTACCGGTAAAATTCTTCAAGGCATCTGTCCGTGATATTGACGTTTCCGTGACGCGGTGGCGAGTGATCCTGACTGCCGAATCGCATATCGGGGTACGAATCCCGGTCAGGGCTCCGCAGATAAAATCCGGATCATGGATGTTAAATTTCGTTATTTTCTGAAGTCCATCCGCTACACATGCCGCAAGCTCAAATTACAGAATCAAATCTGAGACCGCAGGGTTGTGAGTGTATAGTGTTTATCGTTCATCGTATCATGATGTTAGATTATTAGAGCACAGGTCATCTTTTAGAACGATCCTAGCTCGAAATACTGGCGCTGATGCAACTGCATAGTTTTTTATTATATTTTAATAATATTTGGGAAACAAACAATATTTTCAAAATGTTAAATAGAGAACAGGGTTAACGATGCAGAAATCAGCAGATTATTCGGGAAAATTATACAGAACTCCCACTTGCATTAGTTCTCGCGATGACTTCTGATATATCCGATTAAAAGAATGTACTTGGATTTGAACACCGTCTTCTCGAGTAAAATACCGAATTCTTAATCTCTGGGCTTTTAGGAATTCATCAGCTCTTCACTCCATTTCGGCTAAACGAATGAAAATAGAAAAATAACGGTTCTTTATTAGAGTTTAATTTATGTCTTAACGAGTTTTCTATGCAAAGGCTGGCTTCGACTATTCATTCTTCTTTGGCATTCAATTGAATTAAATGCTGCGAATAAGCGCTGATGTTGAAGCGAATGTAGATTTTAATTGATATCGGTCGCTAATATTCAGATGGGTGACCCTAGAGGCAAATTTTTATTTAAAGTTATTTGTTCTGAGAGGTAGAGCAAAAGAGAGGTAGACAGTATAGACAGAATGGTACAGGGAAGAGTAGAATGGAGGCTTGTATGTATAGTTAAAACATAGAGGAACGAAGGAAGGAGTCAATGGGTAAAGTTTGGTTCTGAGCTTGGCTCAGAATACAGTTCGGTTGGTTTAATTAAGATAATCATCATCCCAAGTTCTCGATCCTTTAATTGTTCCACATTCCACGGGTCTCCTCTTGGAAGGGAAGGAGTAAGAACATGGTTGTTGATTAGAGAACACACAGACACACACACACGCACACACACACGCACACACACTCCATACTCACTCAAACGTTCTAAGTCCTATATTATTATCATTATTATATTATTACTGTAAATTTTAGCTGAACTAAAATATATGTACGAGCTAATTTAAGTTTATCATTTTAAGTGACTATTATTGTATGTATGTCTCATGAGAAATATCTTTAAACCGAAAATGTCTTTAACCAGTAGTGATCTCTTATATTTGATGGATGGATAGACTGGGATATTCAGATGAATGTCTCTCTTGCACTGGCATATCGCACTGCTAAGTGTGTATTATCATAAGCTGGTAATTTAGAGGTCAATGCAGTGTTAATTGGCTATTAAGCAGGGTTAATAGATTATTAGTAATTAGTATGAATAGATTGTTAGCAACAAGAGCTCATTTCAGAGATGTAGTTGCCAGGAGTGCTTAAGCAGATGGTATGTAGCTCATAAGTTCGTTTGATATGAGGCCTTCGTCAAGTTGTCAAGGGAGCTGCGTGGTCTGATTGTGGGTGGGAAAGGTAGTATGGTAGCCCAATTAGTGTCGGCAAATTTTGATCTCTGTTTTGCCCAAGTCTGTGTTGGCCAAGTGTTGGTGAAGTGATTGACTTAGCGGTTTCCTCACGATGTTCACCGTTACATATTAAGATAAATCGCATATAACTTAGAAAAGTCATTGGTGCGTGCCGCTTGAATTTGAACCCCGACCGTTCGAGTGTAATTGTTACCTGCTTACAAGTCTAAAGAAAAGCGTCCTGGCATGTAGTATTATTGAGAGTTCTCGTATTGATTTCGACGATAGGTATGCGAAGTCTATCAATCTACATAGTCTATCGAAAGGAGTCAGTGATATAAATATCGTGATGAGGAGCAGATTTTCAATACAAGCTTGAGTGGGATTCGTCATACATTTCATAGCTTTTATTAGCATAGCAAAAAACATACCTACAGTCAAATTGAGAACCTCCTCCTTTTTTGGAAGTCAGTTAAAAGGAAAAGAAACAAACAGTCGCCAAGGATATCTCAATTGGCTAGAATTTTAAAAAAGCAAATTTAAGTGAAATTCACACTGAATGGGAATTGCTTACAAGTCCGAGTCAGCGAGATAAGTTTAACTCGCTCAGGGAAGTTCAATTAAACGTGCTGTTATTGTTTAGTAGTGAGCGGCTGGCTGCGACAGCGCAACCCATTGTGCACTTGAACACCGCGGACTGCGAACACGCGTCCGCCGTAAGCGATAAGCGGGAGCGGGAGCGGGAGCGGGGAACCCCACACCCTTCCTTATCCTGTCGATTGGCTATGATCAGAATATTTCCAACACAAAGTCTTAAAAAGGGTTACGTTGGACAACTGCACATTGGCGAACTTCAAATAAAAAAAACATTATAAGGGTCTCACAGGCATGCAGATTTCTTCGCCATGTTTTAGTCGTGTCATTTGTTACTTTCTCAATTTTCCATATTATAACTAACTTTCACAAAACCTTACCAAACAATTAATTGCTAATAAATCTTCGTCATGAATCACTCTATCAGTGAAAACCACATGATAATTAGTACAGTAGTTTTTGAATTGATCGCAGACAGACAGACAGACGCGGCGTGGGACTTTGTTTCCCGCTTGGTCTTCCAAGTTGGGCCAATCGCAGGCTTACGCTGTTTTCAGGATGAAAAACAACGATACGGCGCTTTTGTTGGCAACTTCCTTTGTCTCTAACAAGATACTTATCTGGTACTTATTCGTTTACCTGTTGTCATCCCACTTCTTAACAAGCCCGCGGGTTATCGGAAAATCATTTTATCGAGCTTTTATCAGCAATTGCTATGCAACGGGCTGGCAGACAGACGATCAAAACTTTCAAGGATGTAGTTGAAAAGTTGCTATGGTTAATTAATTGTATCAGGCGTTACTTTGCGGAACTCCATTATTACAAACCAAAAATCAATCTACTTTGCAATTAATCCGCGAACAAAAATGTATGGTGATGTATGTATACCTTCATGCACGCAGCACCTCCCTCCCTCCCACACAGGAAAACATGCACATGCGATAAATACACACACCAACACACACACACACACCAACACGTGTTTCGCCCCAAAACAAGGCATCCTCAGGGTAAGTAGACTCTACGACGGTTAATCGCAAAAAGTCTACTTACCCTGAGGATGTACCATCTTCAAGGGAAGTAGTTGTTTGTTACTTATTTGACGCTGTGATTATGTTTTTGACAAGGAGCTAATCATCCCAGCCTTTTATGAGTCTGGTTCAAAGTTTATCACAGTATCATAGACGGCAGCAGATGGGTGGTACTGTATGCACGTTTGCTGCGTTATATTCACAGAAAAATTACCACAGAAGAGACAAGTAAAATACCGTTTTAGTGATCTATATTTTGCATTGTCTACTAGTGTGTTAATCGCCATTTTAGCAGATTCACGCGAAACTCATGTATAATTAAGCCCAATCAACGCGCGCGGTAATGCATTATTCCGGCTGGCTATTATTGTCTATGGCCCCTCGACTGGAGGGCCCTCGAGCCGAGCCCTCTTCATCGGCCTTCCGCGCTCTTCACGGGCCTCGGATAGAGGATATACTCCTTAACCGTTTGTAAAATTAAATAACGGTTTTAAGGTAAAGTTATTATGAGGCACATTTACTCGTACATAGCATAGCTTAAGTAAGCAAGTATTAAAGAGTCAATGTTTGAAATTACAAGAATGAAAGGATTCTAAGACGACGTATTGAAAGAATGACACAATGACAGTACTCATTCGTTGACATGATATAAAAAGGCAGGGAATCTTTTACTGGGATTCATATAACGATTGATTAATAAGTGTGAAGATTACCGAATTTTACAAGGGTTGTCAATTGATCGTTGTTTGAATTTGGCGTTATTCCAACGTACTGGAAGTTATCAATAGTTATCTACAGTTAAATGGAGGTCCAAGTTTGGATCAAAGTTTAACGAAATACATTGCATGAGCGACTGCTTCCAGCCTCCTTTCCGCACGATTACCACACACGGCAATTACTCGCGTGGGCTTAAAAATCCCCCGTCACCGCGCCGGCTAATTAATTTGGCTTAGTTTTGGGCCGGGGTAGCCGTCATCGCGCGTAAGCAACACTTGGCTTCGTAGCGCAGGGTTACATGCGAAAGGATAGTGGATTCATGAATGATGGGAAAGAGTCACTGATTCTTGAGATACGAACTATCTTGTCACTAAATAATTAAAAGTTACCTACGTAAACATTTTCGGCGGTAGGACGTGCAAAATTGAACAACGCACTCTCTATACAAAAGTTTTTAAAAATTATTTTTATACCGAAAAAACAATCTATATGGATATTTTATTGAACATTACTTACAGTGTTACACCTAATGTTATATGGGGCACTGTTTTATGAATAAACACATAAGTGTTCAGTCACTTCACTGTCCCGGCGGTTAATCAGTGAATTTTTTTTTACTCAAAAATATGTTATCATTTGATTTGGTCTTAGAAATTCAGAAAGCAATTGAAGATAATCTACTGAAAAAGCTGACAGATTTTGAGTCCATGCTTAAGTATGCATATTCTCAAGGTCCCATTAGGCTACGTGTCAACTACACAAGGATTTCCAGGTCTTCAAATCCGATTTTGAGCTTGCTTCGGCAAAAGATTACCGAAATCTAGGACCGTTGCGGGCAGGGCAGCTTGTGGCGAGCTGTTGGGAGTAGCGACGTGAGGTCCAGAGTTCCTCCGAGACTCGATCAGGCCCCTCATCTCCGGTTTGCTGTTACTGTTACTGTTACTGTTTACTGGCTGGTCGGGGTGGACCCCAGGAAGGATCAATAGCCCATGTACCAGTCCCTCTAAACCCACCACAATAGACCCAATATAGTTTCCACTCCTTTGTAATAGTTTCTGTACATCTGGCGGAACTCACCTTCAGGTGAATCAATTGATGGTGCAGTCGATCGAGGGTGGTATCCGTCACGTGTGCCATATATTGCAAGCATTTTCAGTTTGATATAATAAGTTGTCGGCATGTAAACGGACCCGAATCTCCTAATCACTATTTAATTATGCGGAACTCGCACTCGACTGAAGGAACGAGTTCGCGATTACGGTATGTTTTTGTAACATCCACTCGACAAGGTAGGCCCTACAATGAATTGTCATATTCAGCATGATAACTTCGTCGGCTCTCTTACACGAATTCAAAAACAGTGCGGGTGAAAGGGATGGGAGATAGATTAGCGAAAAGGTCGGCTTTTATAACTCGATTTGAGAGATATACGACAGTGGCGCGGCCACAAGCAGTTTGCAATGAATTGTTATAACCAGCTTTGTGTGGTTGCCATTTTTGAAGCAGAGATAATTGCGGTGGAAATACGTTGAATTTCATTTCGTAATATTAGATTTTCAGCGGTGACAGCCCAGTGGCTATCGACCGTCACTCACTAGAGGGGAACAATTGTACCAATTTTTCTTCTGTAGCTCTTTGTTATTCATCCCATCGCAGTCACAGACAACTTCTGACTTTTATCAGCGCTACCATATGCTTCATGCAAAAAGTTTACAATTGAAACATGATTCGATGACGTATAGCTTGCTCTTTAAAGTTCAAAATGGCCGCCAGATCGAGAGCTCCTAAATTACGCGCCGCGGACAAAACGTTACCAAACGCCGTACATGTTTGTCAAAACTCATCTTCGCAACGTACGCCGGACAAAGCACCCGTGCGTCCAAATTTATACGGCCGGGCGAAAAATATTAAATTTCACAAGCGTGGCGCGGCGTAGTATTGGGTACAGGCCGCGAACGTGATAAAAACAAACAAATTGCACGTAAAATAATACTGTAAGCGGCCCGCGCTGCGGAATTTATTCTGATGCTTTAAATCCTTATTTATATGATAACGCAATAACTCATCCCGGCCTACCGAAGGGCTTCCCGCTCCTTGCAAGAGAAATCGCTGACAACCTTTTTGTTAGGCGAAAATATTTTTTGAATAAAACAATTGCGATTATATTAACTGCGCAAACGAAACTCATCGAAGATTTTTTTTTTAATTGCAAGTTTCGCGTCGCACGTTGGTAGGTACTACGTTAGGAGGCAAATGCTGGGTTTTTTGAATCTTTATAATAAGGGTCTAAACGGGACTAAAGTGAAGAGTATCTTTAACGGTATAAAACTTAAATCAGTTGATCAGTTAAATAGTAGACATCAGTATCTATTAATTCCATGATAGACATACTACAATAAAGGAACACAACTGATCGTGCAGTCGAGATTTTGAATGGACTGTTGTTGTTGGTCCTAATGGCTTTACAGCGTCACCGAGTCCTGTAATAGTGCTTGCCGGTTATTCATCATTGAGACGTGTTACAGTTAAGGGTCAAGGATGGTTGCGTCTAGGGTGACCGGATTAAAATAATAACTGTTGTAACCATATTGAGTATTGTGTTCGAAGTTTCGCACAAAAAAAATTATAACGATACAGGTGGTACAACCCTGGGCGGTCCGGCGGTATTGTTTAGAAGTTTTTATTCAATTGTGTTATTTCTATTCAAAGCTACTTTTTTTCTAGAGTGAAAATATTTTTTTAAATTTTCTACTATGTACCTAATTCATTGTTCAGGCAGGTGATTGTATAATAAACTGGTTATTTTTGGGATTCAGCTCAGCCTTTTCACTCACATTATATTTTCAACCTAACACTAGTAATTAGTACCGGCGAATTAAATTAATATAATACTGCTACTAAGAATACAAATTCATTATTGTTACAACATTGTTACGTGATAAAATTATATTAATTACTGCTGGTATGAGCGGATATTTTCATTATTTTAATAGATTAGGAAATATTAAATTGTATTCGGAAACAAACGCTTTGAGTAATTTATACCTGCGAGTGGCTCGAGACAGCTCCGACGTTGACATTCATTCATTCCTCCTTTCTCCTTCAGTTTGATTGTACGAGTAGAGGTAGGTACTACACCTACGAATCTATACTAATATCTATATCTATATATATAAAAGGAGAAGCTGACTGACTGACTGACATATCAACGCAGGGCCTAAACTACAAGGATTAGAAACTTGAAATTTTGCACAGGGGTTCCTTTTATAACGTAGGGGAGCACTAAGAAAGGATTTTTGAAAATTCACCCCCAAGGGGGTAAAACGGGGGTGCAAAGTTAGTATTTTGCCGTTTTTGAAGTAAAGTGGGCAACCCGAACGCGGGCAGACGTCGGAGCGAAGGTGCGGGCGTCCACTAGTTATAAATAAAGAGGAAACATTTGTTTGTAATGTATTCACACAAAAACTACTGGACCGATTTCAAAAATTCTTTCACCATTAGAAAGCTGCATCTTCACTGAGAATACTAGGTGTTTCGCTCGCGTGGAATGAGACAAACTATTGTTATGTCTAATTCCACGCGAGCGAAGCTGCGGGCATCCTAGTACGTAAGTATTCGAACTTTTATTCGGAAGCTCAGATCACAGCTAAGTAGGTATCGAAGAGTTTAACAAGCCCCGTCTTGTTCCAAGTTTTTCTTCCAATCCGCAATGGAGCAGTGTGGTAAAGAACGCTTCAGGACTTCTCAGTCGCGAGAACAAACCTGTGTTATTTTGTGCATATCTATTATTTCTTTACAGCTTTAACACAAGGACTGCAACAGTCAAACAGACAAACTTTCGCGATCGCTCGCGAAAGTTTTCCACCCATAAACCATGTACGGAACCCTAGCAAGCAATATTTCATGGGTCGGCAAGCGCCGCGACCCGGGATCTGTCCCCGATCGGGTACATTACCGCCAACTGGCGCGGGGCGCTAAAAACTTTGTGACCCGCACGCACCAAATGGATTGTATCACATTTGTCAAGGATTAAGTAGGTAGGTTTTTTTCTTGAAATTTATTATTTGATAATTCTTGTTCACATTAAAATCAGGAAACGTACGTAATAGTAGTACTATGAACATGAGTCGAATATTATAGCATACATATAATAACCATAGCAAGAGCCGAAGCGTCCATAGCACAATGGTTCGTGTCGATCGTATGTGATCGACCGAGTTCAACCGGTAGAAGAAACGACAGGCACGGATCACTTTGTGGATTGATGACCGCTAGTAACAAAATCGTGGGCGCAGCTCTGGCTGTGGGAGTGATCCGTGCCCAACAGTGGGAAACCTACGATTAGTATCTATAACCAATTTTATCGGTTTTAGGTGAATGCCGGTGACTGCGCGTGAAAAATAATATATCTTATTAATAATATCGTTGTATACCACAACGAAGATATTTATATACATTCATACATACATAATACATATTATGTACATCAAATCTTCCACTAGATAGATAGGAAGCGACCGTAAATGTATTAGTCATCTACAGAGTGAGTGTATATTATTATGTTCATAGGAGCAAAACACGCGGCACCATCGATACCGCGTCTCCAAATATTTAATCTATAGATAATTGTCGTTACAGCGCGATAGCGATCTGTGATATGTTTGCGCGAGTTGATCTGAGGTTGAACTAGATAATGTTTGTTTCAAGGGCCTTTTTTGTTGTTGAAAGCAAAAATTTAAACAATGTTATTGCTTCGGAGGAATGGACCATTGGTTGTCATGTCACGAGTTAATAGATGACTATCTAAACAATAAAGATTATTGGGACTATTTAAGCTCCACCGTAGCATAGTATAAAGAGTCTTCGCTTCGTAGTCTTTATACTATGACCGTAGTGCTGTAGTTTAGTGCGACTACAAACACGGAGTCGCCATGAAAGCAAGCGGTCGTATACTGCGGTCATTTCGTATAGTTTTGACTGCATTTATTATTTAATTTTTTCAATTTCTTTATTCATTTATTTCTGTAATGATTCGCAGTTCTTACGAAATAAATACATTTTCTTTCTTCTTTCTTTCTAGTGTAATCGCGACGACTGCGCGAGTCCTGGGTTCGAATTGACAAATAAATGAATTGAAATTTGGAATACAAAATTGTATTTTTTTTGTGTTCGCTACCCAAATTTGTGTGTTTTTTTTAAATTAATAAATCTGTACAGGAATGAGCGCAGGAAATCCAATCAAACAGTCAAAACTGCCATTCTATACCACTACTAATAGTTTTAGGAGGTATAATATTCGTGATGGTATATCAGCAGTGGACCATCATAAACAACAATGCTGTTGGCATAAACAACAAACATCCGCGTAAAATAAGTTTTCCATCCATACTAATATTATAGGTTCAGTAGCTTTGGCGTGAAAGCGAGACAGACAGACAGAGTTACTTTCGCATTTATAATATTAGTATGGATAATTTGTTATTTCATGGCCTTGGCCATTACTTGGTAAGTAAAATGCGTACGACTCACACCCCAGCGGTAGGCCTGTATGCGGGAGACGGTGTGTGAAAAGAGTTCTTCAGTCGCTGCGACCCATAGACGTCCCACTGCTGGGCACGGGTCTCCCCCACAGACACTTCTGCGTGAGGTCTAGAGCATACTCAGCATATTCTTCAGTAAACTTCTTCAGTAAACCAACATATTCTTCACTAAACCAACAGAATTCTTCCGCAATGTTCTTCTAATTCTTTCATCCATCGATCCATCCATTAGCCTTCAATTCGTCATCCACTTAAACATCACAATACTCGTATGTGAGATAATAATCATTGTATCGCAGATCAAATTTAAATATCTATCTGACTTCTGAGTCACACTTCGAGGAAACAGTATCACTTGAGATAAACTACTTTTGAAACAATTCGAGATTGAATTCGGAACGTCGTAACCGACTGGAGGTTTAATACTGTTTTGACCTCAAAGCTGATATAAGTATTGACCAAATTCCCTTGTACAAAGCGACGCCAATCACTAGTATCAAGATCTGAATTCTCCTTTTTAAATTGAAATACAGTTTGTTCTCCACATACATAAACGAGCGACCGTTCGAAGGATATTGCCACGGTTCTACTTTTGAAATTTCAAATATATTGCCCCGGTTCCATTTTTAAAATTTCGAAATGTCTTTGTGGTCTGTGGTCGCTGTGTCGTTGGTTCTGTACGTGAGTCTATGCAGTTCTCACTCGTTGCAAGTGGGGACAACTGTGAACGCGCAATTGGCGTTCGTTGAAGAGGTCAAATTGTCTTCGTTTCCATTGAAAACTAGGACCAAAAATGTTTTCTACACCGGGGAGAAGATGATAAAAGTAAGCTGAATGAGTTTTAAACGATTGCACTTCATTGAACGTTCATCCGGTTTCACGTGACAGTTGGTCCTGTTAGTTAGTGAGAGTAATAGTCCATTTAGTAATTGTTAGTAAGAGTTTTTCCATGTCAGTCACAGATGTGTTGCTACCCTTGAGGTCTAAGGTCTTGGTCGCCTCTAAAGAAGTGTAACCGAAAACCATAAGTTTCATATAAAACCTTTTTGGTTCTCAACAGACTCTACCACCTTGATAAATGTATAGACAATCTTATCATATCTTCGTATATCCACTATCGTTTCCTGTATCGTATCTTCGTGTATTTATTTGTTATGAATATTGTATTTTTACACAACAAGAATATATCTGAAATAATAAAAATTGTAATCATATCAGGATTTTTGAAACACCTGGTAAAGTCCAT
Source organism: Carterocephalus palaemon (assembly GCA_944567765.1). Taxonomy (NCBI): domain Eukaryota; kingdom Metazoa; phylum Arthropoda; class Insecta; order Lepidoptera; family Hesperiidae; genus Carterocephalus; species Carterocephalus palaemon. Next base: position 443,419 of record OX155643.1, on the reverse strand, counting down.
AGAAATAGCAGGCTGGAGAGTGGATGAATGACAATGGTAATTATTGTGTGTACGAAAATAATAATATGGCAGTTTTAATAACTAATTTGTTCCCGCAGGGTATCTCTGCGGTAGACCGCACCAACTCCAAGGCCAATGCGACCATCACGGCGGGCGGCGTGGGCGCTCTGTTCGCCAACATCAGGCTCAAGAGTAAGAGCGGCGACGGCCTCAACTACCAGATACAAATATTTGTGTAGTTGGGCCAATAATTGGCCATAACCGTCAACAGCTATTCAGCAATTCAGTTCAATGATCGAACATCACTTCGAGAAGCTCGTTTAATCTTAACATATCAACCGTATAATGTGTGATGTCATTTTATTTTATGTAAACACTGTAATCCTTTTTTTTGCACCTTATGTCTACAATCTTAATGATTTTTTTCGTCTTTTATTGGTTAATTTTAAAATTGAATGTTCATTCATTGTGATATATTTTTAGGTTGTTTTGTCAATAAATGACACTTATTTTAACATTTTTGTCTTTATTATATAGAGCAATACAACGTAAGTTTACCTTCACTAACCCAGCAAATAATACGATTACAGAAGGATTGCGGATTGGTGCAGGCCGTGGAGTGGTTAGTGGCCAACCCAGTGTCAAATGTTCTCAAGCCACCCGAAGGTCTTCGACAAGGCTTAGCGATTGTTTTTATCAATGAAAGCAACCGGGACTGACGGCTTAATGTGCCCTCTAAAGCACGGTAGCGCCCATGAAATGTTACCACTAGCAGTCACCCATTCACAATCTGACCGTATCCGTCTTTGCTTAGCTACAGAACCTATAAGGCTTCTATATAGGCTCTACCACCTTAAGGCTGTAGAGATTAGTGCAATGCTTGTCTGAATGTAAGCTGGTTCTAAAGTTTTACTGTAAACAAGTGCTTGAGCACAAACTGGTTGTAAACAAGTAAATTTATTGTTTAACTTCGACTTAAAACATTATTAAAATTTCTAATTCATTATTAATTTCACAAAATGCCGAAACTTGAACGATTCCTTCTAGTATGAAAGCTTTGGTTTGATTGGTTATTTTATTAGTTTTGATCGTCATCTCAAGTCCAATTACGTTTCACAAATATTTGCGATCGTCGTCTCCGGCCGGACAGGTGACGTCATTCATTCCGTGTCGTAATTGATGTTTGGCGATGATTAGCACTTTCTTTGGTTACCTACTGTGAAAATATTATTTCTGATTTTTAATTTTTAGCGTTCCCTTGAAGCGCTATTACAATCCTTTCTTCGTTGCACTGTTGGGCTCGGGATGTTTTCCTTTTTCTTACCTCTTATCTTTATAGCAGATTACCCTTCATAATAAATGTATCGCCCATGACTTGAACCTTGAACAGACTATTGGTGCGCGACTCTTTCGATTTTTAATCATTAACAAAAGACGAAGAGAAACATTAACGTCATTATATTTAATTAAAGCGGACGCACTAAGCGTCAGTCGTAGTAGACCACGACCGCTGGTTTTCACTGCGATCCGTTGTGTCGCGCAGTTCGGACAGTTGAAACATAATAGACGTGTAGTAAAGAGTAGTAAACTTTATGTCGTAGTGACCAGTGCCTCGCAGGCGGTCGCTAATGGCGCAACAGACCGAGCATGTTCAAAGTTACTAAGAGTTACTACCTCAGCTCCTCCGGCCGTCTTAGCGCACAATTAACAACTTGCCAACAGTTTGCAGCGAACAAATTAGTTGTAAAGTCGATTAATGCCCCACTAAGGGCACCACGTACTATCCAATGAATTCTCATTTCAACGGCTATTTATGTCCCGCTCTGATGTATGGAAGTCGATAAGGAGGGAGTGTATTACTCCTATTAACACTGGACTGGAGGACCGTATTGCGTTGCACGTGCGGGACTCGACACTTACGAATCGGGGATACATTGCTGGTTAAGTTTCAAAAGGTTTTCAGTGATTGCAGGTTAGCGAGCAATGAACGTTGTAAAAATACGAAGTTGGTTCTGTAGTAACTTGTCTGGTTTTTCTTGGTGGCAAAGATGTAGGAAGCAGGGGTGACATTATCGGAGCAATCAAATAGTCGTTTACTCGAGTACTGATATACTGGGTGTGGGACGAAATGGGATTTCAACTTGGTTTTAATTGTGCACCCCTAAATTTTAGCGCAATTTGCGTTAATGTACGTAATAAGTATAAACTGAGAGGCTTAGATTTGATATTCGTGCGGTGTGAGGATCGAATCCCAGGCCGTTTAATGTCTCAAGCCATTGGAAGTTTTTAACCGACTTTGAAAAAAGGAGGAGGTTGTATGTTCGAATGTTTGTATTTTCATTTGTTGTTTTTATGTATGGATTCCGATAATTTCGTCGTTTACTAACCGATTTTGATGATCCTTTTATGTTTGGTAGACGTTTAAGTTGATCCAGTATAAATTTCAAGTAAAAAATCTTCTAAGAGTAGTAAACAAGCATAATAAGGGTAGCAATGTTAGTAATAGTTGTGTTAATTGCACTGTAGCATCTGTGATTGTGTCTTCACAGCCTAGGTCCTAGCCACAGACTAGGTCTTCTATGTAAACGTGCATAACAAGGGTAGCATACTATATGTTCTTCGTGTTTATGGCGCTATTACCGTATTTATGTATGGATTTTGATGTTTTTTTTTTTATTTGAAAGGTAGATTAACACAGAGTAGATTCATTATATCTTTAATTAAATAAATATCCTTAAAGTAGTTTAAATAATATAGATTCGGTTATTAATCCGCATTGGAGCAGTGTGGTGGAGTATGCTCTCGACTAACAGTGACGTGAGAAGGACCTGTGCCCGACAAACGAATTTATTTATTTATGACTTTTTAGTTTTGAAGTCGGTTTATTGATATTATAATACTGTTATTTTTAATGATAATAGCAATTCGATAAATAATTTAAATAAGTAAACCGAATAACGCAATGGCCAATAACTCATAACTTCAATTTTATTCATTTGCATTGCGGTGCAACAGACAAACAGACGGATACACGCTTTTACTTAGATACAGATGTTAAACTTATTAAAAATTCTATTTATTAATGATGATAATATATCTGGTAGCTAGGATGAATTTTATTATTATCATGTATCTAATTTATTTGTGACTGTAAGCACCAATAGATTTTTCCACTCCAACCTCCTTATCAATATCCAACCTCCCTTTCGAATGCAAATGAGCTTCGTATATTTTGCTGCGTCCTCTTTGAACCCGTATAAACATTGAAACACCGCATATTTCGGACTGCATCAAAGTGGACGAGCAGAGATCCAATATTGGCGCCAACAAAGGTTTACAAGAGTTTAGGCCACGCCCCCGCTGCATATTCATCGGCCCGGCTGGGGGCCTGGAGAACTTCTATTGCCGCCGACCCGGAAAGTTTACTTCCGTGCCGGTCAGTATGTCAACAGAAACTCGTGACAGCCGAGAATGTTGCGTAATGTTTGCTCGGTACGGAAACGAAAGTTCAAAGTTGCGTCGAGCGACATTATATATTTTTTAACTATCCATTATCGCGAAATCAATAGTGAAGTGGCAATGGGTGGGCCACATCTGCCGGAGGACCGACAATCGGAGTAATTGACTGCTCGAGTGGAGAACGCGAATAGGTGGGGTCTCCCAAAGACTAGAACTCTAGACCTCCCCAGCTACGGGAGGTCTAGAGCATACTCCACTACACTCCTCTAATGCGGATTGATGGAGGGGTTAGTGGTCCTCTAGCCACCCGAAGGTCTTCGACTAGGCTTAGCTTTGTTTCCACGATTGAGAGCAACCGCGAAACAACTGCTTAAAAATGCCCTCCGAAGCACCCATGAAATTTTGCCCCTAATGGTCATCTATCCACAAACCGACCGCGCCCGTTATTGCTTAACCCCTTCGATCAAATAGGATTGATGCGAGTCATTGGGCTATAGACGTCAAGATACATTCAAAGAAATAGAAATTTTATTTATTTCAGCATAGTACCAGCAATATCACTTAAACTTAAAAATAAAAAATATAAAAAACTGAAAGCAAAGAAAGAAAGATATTCATGCAGCTGCTGTTACATATAGAACCTGTAAAGGTTCCGCATAAGCTTTAGGACCATGCCATTGTATCTACCCCACTCGGCCGAATGCACTCGGGGCACAGTAATGGTGGCGATCCCTGAATGTCGTAAATTTGTCGCTTGTCGCAATTGCTTGCACGGCTGAACTATTGTTATTTTCCTGCTTCATACACTGTTTTGCTTCACCATAATAGTTTATTGCTAAACGCCCATTTTCGGAACTTTAACGTAGAACCATTATCATAATAATAACCTAAAAGCATAATAAATGAAGCTTTTTCTGTCAGCTAAATTCTAATATCTTTGGATCGGGCAAAGAAAACAATTTTACGACTAATTTTTCGTTGACCGATATCTGGTTATATATAAATATATATAACTACGTCGCACGCTGTTATCATAACTTGTAACATAACTCGCTGGAACACGTTGGAGGTGTAATTAGGACTCCTCTTTAAAAAAACCATAAACTTCTTTAGACATTGCCGTTTACGTAGACACAAATGTTTTGATAGCCCTACCATTCGAATTTGACATTGCGTACTTCGAGTTCCGTATAGCCCAGCCGTCTGGAGCCGGGTACTAGCCGAGCCCACTAGACCCCACTAGACCCCACTAGACCCCAATAGACTCCACAAGACCCCACTGCATGTGGAACAAGTTGCGTGTGACGGCGCCGCTGTGTGACCGGCTGACCGCCTGATCGGTCAAGATGCGCGTCTTGGGGACTGTAAATCTGCTCCATATTGTTTCAGGGATAAGTTATGGGTGGCTTGCGATATGAGGTCATTTGAATACTCATATATCAAAAAGGCCTTATACAAGCAAAATGTCCATTTAATGACAAGTAGACCAATGTATTTGGGGCTGTTTGCCAGTAGACCGAATTTCAATTTCTTCGGCTGTTTGGGTTACGAAGTATTTGTTTGCTGTTTTAAACTCGCTATAAACGATAGCGAGTTTAATGTGTTTGAATATTATATTTACTGGTTATTGATAAGCTTATATAGGTATTTAAAAGTAATACGAAGTGGCGATGGCTGAAATGACAGGTTGTAAAGCATGTCAGATAAACGATTTTTGTCGAAAATTACCGTTATAATATTAAATTCCTTTTTTAGCTTTTCTTTAGGATTTTCTCTATTTTTTTTATTCTTAAACTTTCCCTGAAATAAGACGAACAAAACAAACCAGAAAGTATTCAAATCGGCTCGGTAGTTTCCAAGTTTTAGCGAGACTAACGAACAACGATCTAATTGGACTATTATTCCGATTATGTAGCTTATTTTGCTACTATTTTAATCTGTAGTCCTGAGGACTTACGGTTGTCCGCCATTCATCTTCGCCAGCCCAGCAATTTCAGGGAAGACTTGGACTAACATTAGGGTTAAACGGCCCGCACCGTTCCACGACTTATTCGTTATAATTCTTTTAGATTACAACTTCGGAACTTACAATTTCTCAATTAAGGTAGCATTTTCCTAAATTCCGGTGTTCTGTTGTCGAGCTACGAGCACTATTCACAATTAAAAGCCGAATGTAAGCGAGATATCCAAGACATTCAAAACAAAGATTCTCCAGTCCCTGTTCATAATGCGCCAAGAAGCATCGCTCCCGGGGGTGCAAGCGAAATGCGACGTTCCTCCCCCACGGGCCTTTGGGAACCAGGTCGAAATTCTCTTGCAAATCTTACTGCCAATTATGAGCTTATCGGAATTTGTAAAGCTAAATTTAATATTTATGCACTAGTATTCCTCCTGCTATTAAATTCTTTGTGCTACCTCTAGTTTTATTTTGGTCAGTGTTATTTTCCGAATGAACGGTCCGGCATATCGTATTCTCATAACAACAATAGGTCAAGATAATTTTGGGTATTAAATTATCTTGAATTGTGAATTGGCATCCTAATAGGACAACTTACTTACCCTAGTCTACACTTATGACGAATCCGAAATTATTGAACTAGAATAGCATCCTTACATATAATATTAATGGGATGGAAACCAACCAACATGGTTTGTTCTTCTTCTCCGCCTCAACGGAATGATGAATCGACGTGATGCATAGATGTAGTATCGAGCCTGGAGAGTGAGATAGGCTAGGCTATCCCAGAAAATTGCATGGTTCCCGTGAAATGGAAACAACACTGAAATAATCGTTTCATTTTTAATCGACAATTTACTATGGATAACTCGGATTTTGTTGGGCTTTACTGGATGTGAAGCTAGATTTTAATTAGTGACAATCATTGGGTCAGCTTGCCGTTGATAAAGGCTTCCCTTGATGGTGGAGACCCATAGAGAGAATTCTGTACGGAAAACGATTTCTCGCGAGTGGAGCTTGTTTATATAATTTAAATTCAAATGTTTTGTTTTGCTTGGGGCACGCTCAAAGAATGCCTGAATTAATTAAATATTTTTATTATTTAACAAAAATACATTATGAACTAAGCATGTACACTACTATGTATTTTCATATAATCTTCAACAGAAGAGCTACGTAACAATTTATTTGACTTGTAATCATTAATTACGTTGAGTACACAGAAATACCCACGCGAAATTAATTCCGACCCGAATTTATTCCAGCGAAACCCGCAAATTTCCTGTGGAAACCAAAAAAGAGCACTAGCATAAAAAAATATTATTTCATAGCCGAGACAAAGAGGACGCGCGCTACACATTTGCGCTTTCCTCTCCACTCAATTGTCCTTACATTTTACATTTCTGCATCATATTCCGTCGTCGCAATGAAAAGTAAAAATATTGCAGACGGCCCTGAGTTCAAAGGAAACTCGACTTTAAGAATGACCGGATAAAGTCGCAACGAACACGGAGATGCTTCAGTAAATTCTGATGCAGGGAAAGACGAGAGTGGCTGAATTGAGGTGGAAGCTAAAGTGGTGAATAAAAGTGACGAGCGGAACTCGAAAGAAATAAACTAGAAGCGAACACTCGCGGTGAATCGCACTCCGGTGGTTAAGACCGTATTGGTAGCGTCTGTATCGCCAATTTCACTTTTCTGGCGAAAACGATGCGAATAAGCGGTTCGGTTTCATCGCGATCGCATTTTACAGTTTAAAATCCCTCGATTTCCTTCCCTCCTCGAATCCCTCGAGGTAATTGTTGCTTTATTTTGCTTAATGAAATTAATTGCGTGTTCGCACGCTCGCTGCGACCCATAGACGTCCTACTGTTGGGATCGGGTCTCCTCTCAGAATGGGAGGGATTAGGCCTTAGTCAACCACGCTGGCCAAGTGCGGATTGGCAGACTTCGCATACCTTCGAGAACGTTATGATGAACTCTCAGGCATGCAGGTTTCCTCACGATGTGTCCTTCACCGTTATAGCAAGTGACATTTAATTTATTAAATTGCACATAACTTAGAAAAGTCATTGGTGCGTGCCGCTGGGGTTTGAACCCGGACCGCTCGAGTGAGAGGCGAGTTCGTTAGCCACTGGGCTGTCACCGCTTAGTGAATTAATTGCATGTAATAGGATAAAATTTAAATAAATTATATTTGTATATGGGTACAAATATTGATACCGCTAATAATTGCTTATGCAATATATATAGTGGAGCAACGTGGTGAATAGTCTCCAGATTTCTTTAGGCATTCAAGGATACCCTTGCTTTTTAGAGGAATTTTAATTGGTAAGAAATACGATACGAAAACACAGTGCTTGATACTTGATAGTACTGTCCTTCGATAGACATAGTTGCTTTGTGTGTAATTAATAAGTTTGGCAAATTACTGCACGAAATGTTTATTTAGATATATTTAGTACATTGATTTTCACGAAAATTTACCTGAGGCACTTTGTCTGATTAAAGATTATAGTTGCTGTTACTGGCCTTTACAGCGTCACCGAATAGCTTACACAGCCACGATTAGAAGACAGTTACAAGGACGGAGGTGCAGGAAAATCACTCACGAATCACGCTGCTCCAATGCAGACTGGTGGAGGGACGCAACCCAAAGTCCAATGTTCTCGTCGTTGAACCGACATGATCCTCCGAAGCGTACATAATATATTGCTACTAGTTCACCCATCGCTGGTAGGTGGACCGTATGTGAATAACGACCGCGCCCGACGTTGCTTGACACGGTGATCACATTTGATCGATACCAGTCATCGTACTATGAGCGCAACGCGTACCTGGTGAAGTCAAAGTCAAAGTCAAAGTCAAATAATTTATTTCGCTATGAGGTGATTAGACACACTTAACGAAAGTCTAGGTACCTAACTAAAAACTACTTAAACTACTAACTGATCTATATAAGGCAAAGGATTAGCTATTGATTATTGAATGAATAGCTAATCCTACACAGGTGTCTAACTTGCCTTAAGATAAATTTACAATAATTACCTACCACTAAGCTAAGCTCTAAGTCACGATAGACTATCTATATGGTCATCGGCTTTAGGAAGAATTTACAATATTCTTATCCTATGCCCTAGTGTAGGCCGAGAGAGAAAAAAGCCGAAGGAAAAAACTCTCGGTACTCTTTTAAAATTCAAATAAATTTTTACAGAAAAATTTACAGTATGACCATGACATGATTAAGTCAGACACGAGACAGCCAATCGTGTATGCCAAGAATCACCCCATATGCCACCTGCTTACAATTTTTAGTATAATTAATAAAGAAGCATAGTGATAGCCTGTCAGAGTTTAATTCAGTCCCATGCCTTTATATCATCCAAATACTCCTGAATATTATAATAAGCTTTTCGACATAATGTTTGTTTGATGGTTTTTTTAAACCTTTGTAAAGGCAGAGACTGAACCGCAGCCGGGACTTTATTGAATATTAGAATAGACATTCCTATGAAGGAACGACTTTTCTTACTAAGCCGGCATTTAGGAAACGCTAATTTGTGGCCGTTCCTTAGTGTTACATTGCGTAAGGCATTTAGGTCACTACGACTTACAAACTGATGCCTATTTTTACGAATATACATAACTAGTGGACGCCCGCAGCTTCGCTCGCGTAGAATTAGACCCATTAACCACGTCTACCCGTCTAACGACTTCAAAAACGGCAAAGTTTCATACTAACTTTGCACCCCCGTTTTACCCCCTTAGGGGGTGAATTTTCAAAAATCCTTTCTTAGTGCTCCCCTACGTTATAAAAGGAACCCCTGTGCAAAATTTCAAGTTTCTAGCCCTTATAGTTTAGGCCCTGCGTTGATATGTCAGTCAGTCAGTCAGTCAGTCAGTCAGTCAGTCAGTCATTCACCTTCTCCTTTTATATATATAGATATTCTCATAGATGTACTGCGATGCAAGGGTTAGGATGTTTATTTCCTTAAATTTTTCTCTAAAGGAGTCTCTACTTTTCATTTTGTATATATAACGGATAGCCCTCTTCTGCAAAATAAAAATAATATTAGCATCAGCTGCATTACCCCAGAGTAAAATGCCATAGGATATTACACTGTGAAAGTAACTAAAATATACCAATCTAGCGGTATCGACATCCGCCAAACAGCGTATCCTTTTAACCGCGTAAGCTGCAGAACTTAGTCTATCCGCCAGTCGACAGATATGGGGTCCCCACTGCAACTTCGCATCAATGGTGATTCGAAGGAAAACAGTCGAGCTAACTAAGTTCAGTTTTTCACCATTTAGTTCCGGTTGCTTATCTACTTGTTTCACATTAGGTGCTGAAAATTTTATGCAATTGGTTTTATTGCTATTTAAGAGTAGGTTATTTACGCTAAACCAATGCACTACTTCAGAGAGAGCATTGTTTACATCGTCATAGTTAGTTAGTTAGTAATTAGTGAAGCAATTACATCTTGCCTGTCACTGATTTGTGAGTGCCTATTTCATTACTTGTCCCCTTGCCCCCGCTGTGCATTTCTCATTAACTTCGGTAATAAAATATTTTAGTAATTTGAGCAGTAATAATGACACATTTGCTAAAATTATTTGTTTTGTAAATACATTTTGAAGTTAGAACTTTAGCATTCCAATTAATTCAAACTATTTATTTGTTATGTTTGATATTGTTTACCAACGCATTGGGTTTTGTTGCCGTGTACCATCTGGATATCTGGTTAGAGTGATTAAATTATTGGGAAGGCTTGTATGGTATTAGGCAATGGCCCATTATTGAGCAAATATCTCCTCTAAGAATCACAAGGGTCAGACGTCTGACGCTGACCGCTTGTATTGGTAGACTTTATATATCTCTATCTATCATCTATCTATATATATAAAAGGATAAGGTGACTGACTGACTGACTGACTGACTGACTGACTGACTGACTGACATATCAACGCAGGGCCTAAACTATAAGGGCTAGAAACTTGAAATTTTGCACAGGGGTTCCTTTTATAACGTAGGGGAGCACTAAGAAAGGATTTTTGAAAATTCACCCCCTAAGGGGGTAAAACGGGGGTGCAAAGTTAGTATGAAACTTTGCCGTTTTTAAAGACAAGTGGGCAACCGGAACGCGTGCAGACGTCGTTAATGGGTCTAATTCTACGCGAGCGAAGCTGCGGGCGTCCACTAGTCTATCTATATAAGGAGAAGCTGACTGACTGACTGACATATCAACGCAGGGCCTAAACTATTAGGGTTAGATACTTGAAATTTTGCACAGGGGTTCCTTTTATAACGTAGGGGAGCACTAAGAAAGGATTTTTGAAAATTCATCCCCTAAGGGGGTAAAACGGGGGTTCAGAGATATGAACCTTTGCCGTTTTTGGAGTTAGTGAATGTCTAATTCCACGCGAGCGAAGCTGCGGGCGTCCACTAGTACTACAAATATCAGACATGCAGTATTCTTTTTTTTTTTTTTTTTTTTTTTTTTTTATGGAAAAAAGATAGCAAACGAGCTTGCAGCACCACCCATCCGCTGCCGCCCATGACAACTGTGACTGACTTTGAACAAGACTCAATTAGGGACTGGGATGGTTAGTCCAATTAGTTGAGAGAGTTAATTAGAACATTAGTTGGTCAGTTCGTTAGTAGGTATGAGGACTGAGGACTGTTAGTGATAGTTAGTCCAGTTAGTTGGTGTTAGTAATAGTCCAGTTAGTACTTGTTAGTAGGAGTCTCGTTTTAAGTCAGTCACAGATGTGTTGCTACCCTTGAGGACTAAGATGGTCGCCTCTAAAGAAGTGTAACCGGAATCCACACCTTTCCAACCGGACCACAATTGCTTTAAAAACAATTATTACACGGCAGAAATGGTACTAGGTACCGTGGCGGGCGGTGGTACTGCCCCGGGCGAACTCTATATGGAACCAATTAGCTTTCATATAAAACCTATTTGGTTCCCTATAGGCTCTACCACCTAACAATTCCTAGGATGTTTAATTTCAGCGATATGCTTTTTCACTTACCGGCAACATGTTGCCATAGAAGGGTTGCCAGACACCTGCAGGCTGCAGCACAAGTGTAGGGTCTTCGCATCTACTACTAACATTACACGTATTTCCTAGCGGTTTTTTGAGTCAAATAAATATTTATTTGTTTATTATTCTTATTATTATTATATTGACTATTACTATTACTTAACGCACATAGATTAAGCGATACATACGGATTGAAAGTCATGGTAAGAGTGTTCGGAGGAGGAGTGAGATTCTGCATTATAGCCACTGGACTATTAATGCAAAACCTGTTATTAATACTACCTACAACTAACTAGTAAAGTAGATTGCTCCACTAAATATTTTCTATTTCCAATCCAAGGAAGCTACTAAAAAAAGTTTGGTCAAGGATAAGAAATTTAAACTAAAACAGCTTAATAAACCCCAAGATTGGACCCATACCCTTGCGCCTTAAAGAATTAGCCCTCTACAAAAATAAATGTTTAATTTCCCACAAAGCGTGGTCCCGCAGTCGGTTTCTGGGCAAGTCACGTATCGCTTTTACAACCGTCTCAGCTGCTCCAGTCGCAAAAACTCTTCATTTAATATTTCATCTCGCTCCCCTGTCCTCATCCATGAGGGAATCGATATATTTTAAATTCTAATTCAGCTCCATACTCGGAGTGCCTTTTACAACTCCAATCGATTCTGCTGAATATAAAGCGGGCGTCTGCCGTGGTGGGAAAATTCGGAATCACGTTTTCTTTAATTTTTGCGACTTCCGTTGACTGGTCACACTGCCTTCTATCTTTATACCCTGAAGATAGGATTGCACAGCTTGCACTTTTATTATTACAACTAGTGGACGCCCGCAGCTTCGCACGCGTAGAATTAGACCCATTAACGATGTCTGCCCGCGTTCGGGTTGCCCACTTGACTTCAAAAACGGCAAAGTTTCATACTAACTTTGCACCCCCGTTTTACCACCTTAGGAGGTGAATTTTTCAAAAATCCTTCCTTAGTGCTCCCCTACGTTATAAAAGGAACCCCTGTGCAAAATTTCAAGTTTCTAACCCTTATAGTTTAGGCCCTGCGTTGATATGTCAGTCAGTCAGTCAGTCACCTTCTCCTTTTTTATATATATAGATTATGCATGTGAATTTTTATGCACTAAATGTTGCCACTACCCTGCTGTTGTTTGAATCCCTGTGACGGTTTTGTTTGGGGATACAAAGTTTACGATTCTGACGTATCAGGTTTAAAACAAGGTTAGTGTGTTATTGTAATTAATTTATGGCGACAGCAGTAACGTGGCATTGCTGTAGGTACCAGGGAAGCAGAGGCGCAGCGGAAGATGAATGTCGCATGGACGCCGAACAAAGCATTAGCACACAATAGATTCGGCTCCGGGAGACAACGGCTGCAGCTCGACATTACGTTCGCACCTGATAACGTGGGTTATGGCTCTTAGATTAAACTAAAAACAATGATACTTTAAGAAGATAGCCAGTCGATCGATCAGCAGCTAACGAGTTTCGTATCGCGCATATACTTAGTTGCACCGTTAAGTTTGTTTTCACTGATTAGAATTAAAACTAGGAAAGTTTTTAGGTTTGCCTATGTATATGTGTTATGTACTGCCATATCCATATCCCGTAGGCCGGGCCGGGTCGTTGTACAAATGTATGGTTGATCTCTAAAACCGTAAACGTCTATGGTCAAAACTTACTTGATCCTGTGTATTAATACAGGTACAGGTATTGTTAATTTCACATATTTTATGATTTTAAGGCAAAAATGTCTTCAATTTTTCCATTTCACTCATTACTTATCGTTTTATTAGGAGTACCTTACTTTAGAAATAAATATACTGATATGCCTTAACGTTTATCTATTAGTCGTACCTTTTAAGTTGAAATAATCTGCCAGGGTTGATTGTTTGAATTTTAATATAAATCTTAATGTTTCATTATCTGATATTCGACAAAAAATCTGTAGTCAGATATATATTTGTTCAAGAAATAGGTCCTAAATCTACATTGTAGGCCGGAGGGAGCGAAGCCTTCCAAAAGCTTATACCGAGAGACTCGACTGCGGAGCGAGGCTCAAACTGAATTATATTGTACTGACCAGGGCGACCAGGGCGACCAGTCAAATAATCTGCTAGGAACAATCAAAGGCACTTTCGGTGTAGTTCCACAGACTAACCAATTTACGGTGCTGCAATGCTGGTCCGTCCGACTACTTATGTGTTTAAGCTATATGGGCTTGTCTCTGGACCCATATAGAGTAGGACTAACGCTGTGTGATGATTGGCGAATACGAACAAAACCAAGTAACATTTTATATTTATTACATGAACCGTAGTATCTACCCCAGTCGGAATTAGAAACCAGGTGCTACTTGGTATGCTTTTGGTATACCAAATAATTTTACACTGCACTAATAGCACGAGAGAGCTGGAGCAGGCCTTAGCCGAGAAGAACGTTTTATAAACTTTAAATTAAAATAAATACATATGTTTGTCACACGAATTGTAGGGGGTACTACAGCTTGGGGATGGGCGAGCCCATATAAATGAGTACACCCAGTGAGTGCAGTTTAAACACTGATTTATTAAAGTAAAAATGCTTATATGATAATGATGAGCATGTGTGTGTATATGTGAAGCATTAGCACACGCACGCTGAAAGGTCGCCACGCGCCAAAGGTGTTGTCTTACTTACAGCACGTGTACGGTTTATTGCCTCGTACATCTTGCCCACTCAAAAAAGGGAAAAATGACAGAATGGAAAACGATTTGATAATTCAAAGTCAGCGTGTATGCACTTGCATTCGCACAGTATTGATATAAAAGAAAATGAACTTATATTAAATGTTATAAAATGATTTTACGTGATTACAAGGTGATAACAATGTAATCTTAAAATTAAAGACTGTCCTGTTCAGATAAAGATTATAGGTACCACTAAAACGACACGTAACACTATCACTCACTATCACTATTATGGGGGACCACAAGTTTAATTGACCTCTGGATAGGTATCGGCGTAGTAGAGGTGCATTTGTCTATGCTAGAGACCGATTTTCCTAATATTTTATGCACTTTCTGTACTCCACTATAATTTGAATTTGTGTCCGACACGTCGACTTGGTCTACCCTTGGGGAGGCCCGGAACGCCACCGAGCTGCTAGCTCCTTGTGTAGGTAGGTTAAGCCTCTGTCTGTTCTTGTACCATCTCAAGATTGAGTAAGCTGCTCCCGCCAATATAATAGCTGACAGTATCGTATACAGTACACCATATTGATGCAAATCATGAGTGCTCATTGTGGTACTCGCCTCCTGGCGAACATTGTCTATCTGAGTTCTCAATCGGCTCCAAATTTCCTCGTGGTCTTCAGCAGTATAATGCGTGTCCAAGGATGAATTCATAATCTTGTTGAGGATAGAAATCTCTGGGTCGATTTGTACTACATCCTGCACGTTGACGTCGCTATGGAGGTTATAGTTATGACCATAAATAGATAGGTCATTGCTTTTCAATGTACAGCCTTGACCGATATCTAGTATTCCATTGCCAGACAATAAGGTTTGTTTTATACCTTCCGGGCAGAAAAGGCGCACTATGCATTTCTCACAACATGAGAACAACCATCTGTTGCTAGCCTGCAACCTGATCCAGCATTCTCCACAAGCCGACAACCTCTTAGTGCACAGCGTTTTGTTATTTATTTTAATATTACAGATAGACTTCGGGATTCGCAATTCATAAAGAGGCTTATCGATTACGCAAAGTAAGTCATCAACAGATATATGCATACATGTCTGTATGTCAGTTTCCGTCAACAAAGCGAGTAGGTTATTTTTCAAATTAAAGGCAATATAGGGAAATACGGGTTCGATATAATAAGTATGATGAGGTAAGCTCAACAATTTATCTAATTCTAACGATTCCTTACTCACTAATGGAATTTTAACTTCTATTATTAAAAACTGGTTGCCAACCCTTGCATTTACTTTCATAAGTTTGTAGAGATCTCCAACACTCCCCTTGTCTACCGGTAAAGTTAGATCTCCTAGCAAGTGACTAGAAATCACATTTACCTGGCCTGATAACTGCTCGGGCGGCAAAAAATGCGGGTTCATATGCCCCTGTGTTATATCAGTAACCGTACTGAGTACGTTTTCTTGTATGCGTCTAAGGCTAGAAATTATAATATTGGCACTAAATGATGAGGACAAGATATTAAGTTCGTTCTTATACTCTACGCTATGTATAGCCATTTGACGAAGGTGATTATCTAAAATACCGAACTGCTTGTTCATGATGTTTTCGTTCCTACGCATTACATTATATTGACCTTCGATGACTGATGTCTGGTTTTTTAGTAAAAGTTGCAGATGATTTTCGTTTAGCAGTATCCTTTCAATATCCTTTTCATACTTCCTTGCAAACCTCTCATCTAGCACACCAAATAAGCTATTAGCTAAATATCCTACTCCGTTAATAAATCCTCTCTTCTGTCTCCTACCTAATTGATTCCTAAGAATACTATTATAATGTTCAATTTCGTTCACATCATGCTGCAACTGGTAAACAATGCTTTTATACTGAGACGGTAAGTTCGATGAATTTAATTGTTTATCTAAGCGCGTTATGTAATCCTGCACACTGCTGAGACCCGTCCAGTAAGTGGTCATATTGTAATAAACCACAACCTTCCACTCATCCCTAATGAGACGTAGGTTTGACACCCTATCAAAATAAATACTCTGATCGCTATTAAAATATGACACGTTATATGTAGAAAGCGCAGGTGGGATTATACACAAAAATAATAAAAATGCGAGGGTCAGAAAGTTAACAAGCCGGCTAGGGCGTCTTGAGCGCTTTGGGGTTTGCTCACTACCACTCGCAGTTATGACGTCATCTTCAGTAGACACGTCAGTTGGTTCTATCACATTACTATGCGATTGTATATTTTCCCTTACAGGTAAAATAGATAACTTTAAAATTGGTCTCTTAATATTCCCATTTTTGGTTTTTAGTGAGACCACGCGAACATGACCATCCTTACCGGGATGCACTGCAGTCACTCTACCTAACGCCCATTTCCCTGGGGGAAGATTGTCGTCCTTAATGACCACTATGTCATCGACTTCTAAATTTTTGCTAGGAGATGTCCATTTTTGCCTTCTCTGCAGTTGATGCAAGTAATCCGATGACCAATACTTCCATATTTGTTTATTCATAGCCTGTATCATATGCCATCTAGTTAATAAGTTAATGTGACATGGATCAGTTTGAGGACGTGATATGAGAGCTCCTCCTATCAAAAAATGACCAGGCGTGAGGTATTGATCATCTAGACCTTCCGTTAATGCGATCAATGGCCTCGAGTTGAGGCATGCTTCTACCTGGTGAAGCAGGGTGATAAACTCCTCATAGGTGAGTTTCTGTTCACCCACTACCCTACGCAAATGGTACTTAAATCGCTTCACACGACCGTGACTAGGGACGATAATCGGGTGCTTAGATGATTGCTGTAAAATAGAATTGCTGAGGCGGCCACCAACCCTCAATAGTCCGTCTTCATCGATGTAAGGGTTAAGGCATACCAGTTTGCTACTCTGTCGTAAACGTTCCCCCTTACTCAATCTAAAAATATCGTCTTGAAATTCTATACGCTGTACGACTTTAATAATTAAATTATAAGAACGAGTAATTTCGCTTACCGACAAATAACTACGTGACGTATTTTGTTTGTCGTGTAGCCAGCTAATGTAACGTGAGAACCATCCTACCATTGTTACTATGCGCTGCATGGAACTGCATTCGTTTAATAATTTTATTATAAGTGAGTTATCGTCATATAAGGCTACGTTTACACTCTTCCTAATGTCGATAATAGGGGAATCGTATGTTTTATTGGAAATTAGTTTTCGGTCAATATGTGATAGCCACTCTGGGCCTTCCCACCACATAGAGTGATCCGATAATTGCCCTATAGTCAGTCCACGAGTAGCACAATCTGCAGCATTGTGCTCTGACTTGACGTGGTGCCAACGTGATGATGGGATAACATCAGTAATTTTTTGAACCCTATTGGAGACGAACTGTTTCCATCTACTGGTATCTCCGTGGATCCATCCGAGGACCACCATAGAATCTGTCCATGCGTGGACTTCTATATTGTTATCACAATAGATCTCCATGACTTTTTTCAAAAGTCGTGATAATAGCAAGGCACCGCACAGTTCTAGTCGCGGTAAAGACTGCTTGTGTTTTAATGGAGCTAATTTGGTTTTTGCCGTTAGTAACTTCGATGTGGGCGCACCCTTATCATCCTGAGTTACAACGTATAAGCAACAAGCGTAAGCACGTTCTGAACTGTCACAAAACCCGTGTATTTCAAAGAATCCCTTTTTTCCTAAATATCGCGGAATTTGAATTTTATTTAATTGTTGAAAATCTAATTTTAATTGCCTCCAATCATTTAGCAAGTTATCCGTTAATTTTTCATCCCAGGAAGGGAGTTCATCCGACCACGTTTTTAGGAACAATAATTTAGCTCTAACGGTGAGCGGTGATAGCCATCCTAACGGATCGAAGACCTTTGAAATACACGATAATAGCTGCCTTTTTGTCAGTTGTTCATCATCACGCAAATCTTCAAATTTATTTTGAAATACAAATGAGTCAGACTGCGGATTCCAACTTATGCCTAGCGTTTTCCTTGATTCTAAGCATTTGAAGTCCAGTGGCGTGTCAACTTGGTCAGACGTTAGGTCCTTGACCAATTCAGGAGTATTACTGGACCACTTTCGTATGTTCATACCTGCCCCCTTTAGCACGGTGATTATTTGGGACTGTAAGGTTCTAGCTTCTTCTATGGTTTCACAACCTTCTAGAAGATCGTCCATGTAAAATGAACTATTCAATGCTTTGGCTGCCAGTGGGAAGGTGTCAGCACTGTCGATTGCGATCTGTTTTAGTGTTCGCATGGCTAGGTACGGGCAGGCCTTAATACCGTATATTAAAGTAGTTAATTGAAAATCGGTTAGCGGGTCCTGCGGGGAAGCTCTCCACACTATGCGCTGCAGATGCTGATCTTCCTCCCTGACAAGGATTTGACGGAACATCTTCTCTATATCTGCCGTTACAACATATCGATGCTGCCGCCAGCTTATGATGAGACTAGACAGGTCTTTCTGTAAGTTAGGACCACGTTCCATCAAATCATTCAGGCTATAACCTGAAGATGTCTTAGAAGAACCATTAAAGACTGTACGTAGTTGACTCGTAAGGGAGTCCGATTTCATTATTCCGTGATGAGGGAGGTAACAAGAGACTGAACTGCTGTTCACTACACGCTTCATATGTCCCATTCTTTCGTAATCAGACATAAACTGAATATAACTGTCACTAAATTCTTTATTTCTCAACATCTTATTTTCGATATTACGAAACTGAGCTACAGCCTTTGATTTAGATAAACCTAAATTTTGTTTGAAATCTAGCTTCATGGGAAGAGCTACCTGATACCTACCATCCACTGAACGTGTAGTCGTGGACTTGTACAATTGTTCACAATAGTCTTCCTCAGATAATGCATTGGGAGCAGGATCGCCTATCTCCTCTAATTCCCAATACTGTGATAAGTCAGAGACTTTATTTATAACCACGTGACAGTTAAAAGTCTTTACATTTCCCGATAGGATCCAGCCTAGTTTAGTTTGTTGAGCGATAGGTGCCATCTCAGGACCCTTGATAAGACCGCTCATAATAATATTAGAGTACACACTAGCATCTAATAATATATCTATAGGTTTAGAAATGTTATATTCTGGATCGGCCAGATTTATGTGTTGCAAGTGTAGCCATGACCGCTTACTGAATGAAACGTTAGGTAAATTATTAATCACATGCGTAATGACCAAAGCTTGAGTAGTTAACTCATAGTTATCGTGTATCGATTGACAGTGCAGAGAGACAATTCCGTTGCTTTGCTTAGATCCGTGGCCTATACCGGATACTGTACCATGGTAACGTTGCCTTGGAAGGCCTAACATCTGAACCGCGCGTTCTGAGATTAATGATATTTGGGAACCCTGATCGAGAAGCCCTCGTAAGATAATAAATGTACCATCAGCAGCCTTGACTCGTATAGACAAAGTTGCCAGTAAAATCTCTTCATCATCAGTAGCCACGTGATTTACCGTATGTTGAACCGCATTGGGCGGTGATGAAGTCGTGTCTCCGCCTTCAAGTGACGAAGTAGAAATCGATCGCATCGTTTTCGGTACAGTAGTTTTATTTGCGTTATTATTTGCATGCGCTTGTTGTGTTGTTGAGTTATCATAAAATGCGGCATGCAGTATTGTATTATGATCGCCCTGACAATATTTACACCGTTTCGTGGAATGGCAAACGTCGTCATAATGCCTGTATAAGCAACTTTGACAAACAATTAATTTCCTAACTGTCCTCAATTTCGCATCCGGTTTTAATTTATTAAATTTATTACATTTAAACAAAGCGTGTTGCTGACCGCAGTAAGGACATGACCACGTGTTAGAAGTTGCTGAACTAAGGAATTCGCGTTTATAAAACTTTCCACTATTACAAGAACCTGGATATGAATTGCGAATCGGTTTGACGTTAGAAAATTTTGACTGATAGTAATTAGGCTTGCTTGTAGCCAACGGCGGCTCTCTTTCCCTTCTCTGTATGGGCTCGAGAGCTGTAAATTTACTTTCTAGGAAGTCCATAAGCTCACTAAGTATAGGTAACTCGCGCGGAGCCTTACGCGACTCCTTGTACTCAGCGTACGTAACCTGATCGAGTTTTTTAGTAATAAGGTGGACCAGCAAGGGGTCCCATGACTTAGTATCTACTCCTAGATTTTTAATAGCGTGTATGCTCTCCATTGAAGTATCATACAAACGCTTAATTTCACTAGCAGTTTGCTTGTGCAGGGCAGGTTGGGATAAGAATATCTCGATTTGGTTTGTAAACAATACCTGTGGGTTATTGTATCGGTGCACGAGAAGCTCCCAGGCGGTGTCATAGTTGTCCGCCGATATGTGAAGGTGCTGGACGAGGCGTTCGGCTTCGCCCCTGAGTTTGCCCTTCAAATGTTGCATCTTTTGACCCTTGGTCAGAAAATTATTGTTATGAATGCTTTCACAAAAAATATCATAAAATGTAGGCCACTGCGTGTACCTACCTGTGAAAACAGGAATGTCCAACTGCGGTGTGGACTGCTGTAGATGCGCCGTAGAAGCTAATTTTTGATTTAGTGCCCTTTTCGTTGATTTATATAGGGTTTCATGATAGTTAAATTCGTCATCGTACTCGGGATTCGAACCTTCAAGTAAATTATCGATCTGCAAGTGCAAGGAATCTATGACCTTCCATCTAGACTGTACATTTCGAAGCTCGTCCTCCAGCTCCCACTTGTCTGTGATTTCTGCCACATTAATAGCCTTCGCGAGCCGTCTGAGGGCTCGAAAGTTGGTACGCTGCAGGGAAAGGAGCTCATCTATGTGACCTAATTGATGAGCTGCGGGCGTCGCTGGCGCGGAGTGAGCTAGTGATGGTGATGGTGTATATGGTCCCTTTGAGGGACCTGGAAAAATTTTTTCCTCTACCGTATCTGATACTGTACTTGTAAATGTTGCTATTTTGCGACGCACCGATTCATAGTATTTCTTAATCTCTTGGAACTGGTTTTCATTAAAGTAAGGATTTTCCAAATCCTGATATACTATCAATTTATCGTCAGTACTTTTACATTTGGCCCAAAGTTGATCCAACTTATTGAGCCGTTCGTCTATGTACTGACGTGTTTTGCGGCTTGAAGAATCCTTGCCGAAATTACGGTCGATCTGCTTAATCGCCTCTAAGATGTCGGATTGATATTGGATTAACTCTTCCATAATTATTATAAAAATAAATCAAAATCTTACTTGATGACTGGATACTAATCCTTTACTGCTGGCGTTGTGCTGAGAGCCGCTGTCCCGCGACGATGTCGAGCCGATCAGCCCGACAGATTTTCCAGCAGGGTATGTGACGAACACTCGGTTTTCACTGTATGCACTCTTGTTGGTGACTGCTTGTCACTAAGGTTCCACCTTTGTGGAAATGACTACAAGAGCCAGTAGGAATGAAACGCCCTTACGCGACGCGAGAGCGTTTCAGTAGAGGAACCAAAACCTTTGTTTTTTGGTTATCCTCAGGCCTCGAGACTTGTATGTATTTAGGCCGAGGTCCAAACGTCAAAGGACCAAATTACTCGAAGGACCAAAAAACTGTAGGGGGTACTACAGTTTGGGGATGGGCGAACCCAGATAAATGAGTACACCCAGTGAGTGCAGTTTAAACACTGATTTATTAAAGTAAAAATGCTTATATGATAATGATGAGCATGTGTGTGTATATGTGAAGCATTAGCACACGCACGCTGAAAGGTCGCCACGCGCCAAAGGTGTTGTCTTACTTACAGCACGTGTACGGTTTATTGCCTCGTACACGAATGGTTGTCCCGAGTGGGCTTAGAACCCAACACCCCCGGCGTAGAAGGTAGGTCGATACCGATTGCGCCAACCATTCTTAAATAGAAGGCTTTTTTAAATTTAATTTAATTTTCCAATAAACAATAATCACTGTCACTGTTTGTGTGTGTGTGTGTGTGTGTTTGTGTGTGTGTGTGTGTTTGTGTGTTTGTGTGTGTATGGTTGTGTGGGCGTGTTCGAGAGAGAGTAATTGTATTCATGTACGAGTATGTGTATTAATTAAAGTAATGATCTAAAATGTCTTCGCGGATTTCGCGGAATTTAGTAATTATAATAACCGTCTATATAACAGTGAATTTCCACAATGTAACGACTGTGACAATTGGTATATACGAGTATCTAATTAATATCTAAATCAATTTCATCCTTTATCTGCGATTGGGTCGTCAGATGCAATGCAGGGTCAGCTGGCCGGACGCACGTGCTAAGGCCTATTCAGACACGAGTACACGCTGCCTGTGGGCAGAAAATCATGAGTTTTCAGGCCACCAACCTCTGACCAAATGTTATATTACGACAACCGAACCAAACGCACTGGAGCAGCGAAGTAGAGTATGCTCCAGTACACTGGGAAGCTGGGTTGCCATTTTTTAATTGTTTTAAAGTTTTTTTGTTCGTATTTTTATGTTTTAATTATTGTAGAATTTTTTTAATAAGTAAATAAATATCTTGGACATTCACACACGGCCATCTGACCCCAAAGTAGGCGCGAGCCTGTAATATGGGTGTCAGAGACTGATATACATACATAGATCTTTTTAAATACATACTTAAAGAGATAATAATAATATTAACAGACACAGAACAAACAAGTGTTCGTCACACGAATATTTGTCCTGAGTGGGATTCGAACCCACGACCCCTGGCGCAACAGACAGGGTCACTACAGATTGCGCCAACGGGCCTTTTTTGTGTTTTACATTTGGACGGTAAACTTTTGCTATTTGTTATCAAGGATGTGCTGGTCTGAAAAGGCCCTTATACAGCTATTGCGGCGGCATACCTATCGGCAATATCGTGCGTCCGGTACGCAGCTGGAATGTGTCTGTCGGGCCAGTACCAGTACGATACTAAATACTGTTTACAGTCTGCTTGTTTAGGAAGTCATGCTGCTTTTGCGGATACCACAACCCTCTCTTTGTCCCACTGTTGGGCTTGGGTTTCCTCTCAGAGTGGAAGGGATTAGTCCTTAGTCCACCACGCTGTCCAATGCGGATTGGCAGACTTCACATGCCTTCGAGAACATTATGAAGAGCTTTCATGCATGCAGGTTTCCTCCTATGTGTCCTTCACCGATACAGCATGTGACATTTAATTTTTTAAATCGCACATAACTTCATTCTTCTTTTTCGAAAAGTCATTGGTGCGTTCCGTTAGGGTTTGAACCCGGACCGCTCGAGAGGCGAGTTCGATAGCCACTGGGCTGTCACAGCTTGCGGAAAATAAAATAATATTAATAATAAAATCAATATGGAACATATACAGGTTATGTATTCCATCACAGTCCGTATTTCTTGTTCCGCGTCCGTCACACACAGTTGCCAGCGGCAGTGGGTGGGAGATGCTACAAGCTCAATTGCCATCTTAAATACAAAAGAAAGTAACTCTCGTCCAACCAATGTCACAAAATCATTAGGAATGAAACAGTTGTCAACATAAAAGGAGGAAGATGAGTTGATCTCGAATGATTGAATTGAATGAAACCCCAAAAGCTACGAGGAAACTATGAATATTAATTAAAAAGAAATTTGAGAAGGGCGTAACTAAAGTTAAGGATTTAATAATGTAGTCCGCAAATACGGTGGCTTTTCTAGCGCTTCTCACGTAAAATCGCTTATCGCCATAGCAGATCTACGAACCTATAAAAAGCTTTAATTGCTACAAAGTCAATTAAATATGTATTTACTAAGTATGTACTTAAATCTATTAAATACATCGCTCTACTTCCTAACTTATAATATATTAAGCCGTAAGTACTTGGAATATTGCTTTGGCCAAAGAAACTAAGACCCAGCTAGATAACAAGTCAGTAGTCTTCAGCCCTGGCTTGCGTCGGTTCTATGTGATCGACAGAGTTAAGCAACGACGGGCGCGGTCGGTTTGTGGATGGGTGACCGCTAGTGACAAAATTTCATGGACGCTACCGTGCTTCGGAGGGCACGTAAAGCCGTCGGTCCCGGTTGATTTCAATGCTGGAAACAGTCGTTAAGCCTTGTCGAAGACCTTCGGGTGTCTTGAGAACATTTGACACTGGGTTGGTCGCTAACCCCTCCACCAATCCGCATTGGAGCAGCGTGGTGGAGTATGCTTTAGACCTCCCGCAGATATGTCTGTGGGGGAGACCCATGCCCAGGAGTGGGACGCATATGGGTTGCAGTAGGTAGCAAGAAACAGGTAAACGTCGTTTCTCGACAGTTAGAAAACAGACAGTCTTTGATCGAAGTAGGTACTTAGTTCTTGTTAAGCTTCTTAACACGATTTACTTTTTTACCGGTATGAAAGATGAATGTTTATTCGTATATTAGCATAAAACATCGGAAGAACAACGTATTTTATTATATCAGGCTCTATTGTTAGTCAGTAAAAAAATACGTTTTATTGTTCGAGGAACTTGGCTGAAGATCTACGAAATACTGAATCTAAACGGGAGTTTCCCCCAGCCAATATGGCGGCGTAGATCACTTGATACAGTTGGTTATAATTGCTTTGTTTGCGTAGTTTAATGTATAAACAATATTATCAGGCTGGAGAGGAGCACTAACGGGCGGCGTATTTCAATACATAGATACCTACGGTAGATATATCAAAGAGATATATTAACTTGGCATGGCTGTTGTGTGCGTAACGCTAACTTCGTTTACCCATTTGCTTGGATCTAATCATTAAGTAATAACAGATTAAATGATAAATATATGGTAACAGCAGTGACAGCGAAACTCACTTTTCACTCGAGCGGTCCGGGTTCAAATCCGAGCGGCGCGTACCAATTACTTTTCTAAGTTATGTGCGATTTAAGAAATCAAATGCTACCTGAATGAATGCAAGCTTGGCGGAACGCGATGGCGGTACTTTTGGCGGTACGTTTGGCGGTACGCGATGGCGTAACGGGAGGATGAAGTCACACTTTTGTTTCGTACGTGTAGGCGTTATTCGATTTATAAGACGTTATCACGTCAAAAAGATAATAATATCTACTACCATTCGGCCCTTATAATATAAATCCACAATGGAACTAAGTTAATAAATAAAGATTGGCATATTTCGCAATGGATTCTAACGGTCGAACGTTTTCAACAGACATTGCAAATGGATGCACGTAGTACTCTCGTGCACTTTGTACAGACAGAATTGCATCTGGTCTTGGTATAATAGAATATCGGTAAAATATAATATTTGATAGAGTTTTTTTGAATGGATCGCGTTGTTTCCGTGTATTTTCTAGATGTAATATTGGGGTAGAGCGAGTGGACTGTCCATCCATCCATCCATCAGCCCTTTGGGGTCCACTGCTGGACATAGGCCTCCCTCAATCGACGCCACTCCTCCCGATCCTGCGCCCTCTGAATACAACGGTTTCCCGCTGCCTTCTTCAGGTCGTCAGTCCACCACGTCGGAGGGCGGCCAATACTTCGTTTTCCGAGACGCGGTCTCCACTCGAGGACTTTTCTGAGTGGACTGTATTTAGGTGTTACTCGCCTCGCTAGCTGCCTCATTTGTCTAGTGATACCTACATCC
Organism: Carterocephalus palaemon; assembly: GCA_944567765.1. Lineage (NCBI taxonomy): Eukaryota > Metazoa > Arthropoda > Insecta > Lepidoptera > Hesperiidae > Carterocephalus > Carterocephalus palaemon. Next base: position 417,677 of record OX155643.1, on the reverse strand, counting down.
ATCCTTAACGGCCGGACGGAGAATCTGACACAATATAAGTTGTTAAAATATCTACATTCACAATCCGCGAACGGTACAATCTGAACTGAAGCAGGGTGGTGAAATCTTAAGCCGTAACATACTAACTGTGGTGAAAAAACCCGTGTTCTGTACAGAACCACCAATGGGCTGATGCATGTAAAGTGCGGAAGTCGGTAGCCTCTAACCGGCCAAGTACTAAAGTTAAATGCAAATTTTATTTCCTGCGCGGGCCATCGGAACCAATTTTCGATACAGCAGCCCCTGGTCAAAGGACGGGGCCTTTGAGGCTGCGATGGAATTACGTTGCATAGACCACACCGCCTTAAGCTCTTTCCATTTCCACAAAGCAGGATATTGGGAGCAGGATAACTTATATTAAAACTAGTGGACAGTTAGTGGCCAATCCAGTGTTGACTGTTCTTAAGCCACCCGAAGGTCTTCAACAAGGCCTAACTATTGTTTTCACAATTGAAAACAACCGGGACCGAAGGTTTAAAGTCCCCTTCGAAGCACGGTAGTGCCCATGAAATTTTGCCGCTAGCGGTCACCCCTCCATAAGACGACCGCGCCCCTCGTTGCTTAACTCTCGATTACATATAATTATCGCCAGCCATTGAGCTATGGACGCTTCTGTCCAGCATTACTAAAAAACTGCTGTTTGAACTGGAATAGAACTCTGGCGAAAGTTTGCTGAAATGCTGCGAATCCTAGATAATCCGGGATCCGGGGCTCAAAAACCATTGTGAGGGAAAGTGCAAACTGGTAATAATTAATGTTGCTTGCCCCCGATGCGAGGTTGCCGCGGTCAACACCTGGCCATTGCGACGTTGCCGCAATCAACGCCTGACCATTGCGAGATTGTATGTTTTGATCTCTGTTAAAGGCTGTCGTTATTTTTTATAATAGTTGGAACCTAGGTTTAGATACTAGGTTTCATATAGACGCCACTAACAAACTGACCAACTAACCATCCCAGTCCCTATTAGAGTCTTTTTCAGAGTCGCTCACAGCTGTCATGGATGGCGCTGCAAGCTCGTTGGCTATCGTACATACTCGTATATAAAAAAGGTTAGCATGCTTCTTCGCTATTCCCTTTACGTATATTAAGAATAATATTATAAAATATTGCGAACCAATACACTAAAGTCGAAATCTACGGACAGATAAAACCGATGATTCATGATAGCGAGCGTTCAAAACCCGTAACTTATATGGACGAGCTGGTGCGCCGTTCGGCGATATTGCAAAAACATCCCTTCTTGTGCCAACCCTAATAAATATACAACAAATATGTTTCCATCAGGGTTATCACGTGGCTCATCATGAGAATTTGTGTTTACAAGCAGCTTGACGCTAATACTTTTGTAGTTAACCTGTCCAACAAACCGACCCCTACAAAAGAATGTCTGACGGAAACGGCAGCCCAATTCCCGGTCAAGGATGAACTGGGAACGTAAGGTTCATCTTTTTCTATATTCAATATATATATATTATAATTTTGTATTTTTATTTTTTGCTTTTAGTTTTAGTAAATTTAATTTTAAAATTATTTACAATTTGTGGATTTCATCCCCTCTCCACCCTAGGGTCTGCTGGAAGAGATTTCTATCTATATATATAAAAGAAGAAGGTGACTGACTGACTGACTGACTGACTGACTGACTGACTGACTGACTGACTGACATATCAACACAGGGCCTAAACTATAAGGGTTAGAAACTTGAAATTTTGCATAGGGGTTCCTTTTATAACGTAGGGGAGCACTAAGAAAGGAAGGGGTGCAAATTTAGTATGAAACTTTGCCGTTTTTGAAGTCAAGTGGGAAACCTGAACGCGTTTCCTAAATGCCGGCTTAGTAAGAAAAGTCGTTCCTTCATAGGAATGTCTATTCTAATATTCAATAAAGTCCCGGCTGCGGTTCAGTCTCTGCCTTTACAAAGGTTTAAAAAAACCATCAAACAAACATTATGTCGAAAAGCTTATTATAATATTCAGGAGTATTTGGATGATATAAAGGCATGGGACTGAATTAAACTCTGACAGGCTATCACTATGCTTCTGTATTAATTATACTAAAAATTGTAAGCAGGTGGCATATGGGGTGATTCTTGGCATACACGATTGGCTGTCTCGTGTCTGACTTAATCATGTCATGGTCATACTGTGCATTTTTCTGTAAAAATTAATTTGAATTTTAAAAGAGTACCGAGAGTTTTTTCCTCCGGCTTTTTTCTCTCTCGGCCTACACTAGGGCATAGGATAAGAATATTGTAAATTCTTCCTAAAGCCGATGACCATATAGATAGTCTATCGTGACTTAGAGCTTAGCTTAGTGGTAGGTAATTATTGTAAATTTATCTTAAGGCAAGTTAGACACCTGTGTAGGATTAGCTATTCATTCAATAATCAATAGCTAATCCTTTGCCTTATATAGATCAGTTAGTAGTTTAAGTAGTTTTTAGTTAGGTACCTAGACTTTCGTTAAGCGTGTCTAATCACCTCATAGCGAAATAAATTATTTGACTTTGACTTTGACTTTGACTTTGGCAGACGTCGTTGATGGGTCTAATTCTACGCGAGCGAAGCTGCGGGCGTCCACTAGTTAGAAATAAACAGAACCTTTGGACTAAAATTTTGTTACTTATAACTTTTTTATTAGATAGTGTTTGTGTGCATAAACTTATAAATAAATAAAAAACAAATAGTATGTAGCATGTGTTGCTTCTATGTGATAGAGTAAGATAGAGTTAAGCAACGACGGGCGCGGTCGGTTGCGCTGTCGTGCTAGGGAGGGCACGTTTTTGTTCAACGTTAAAAACAATCGCTAAGAATTGTCGAAGACCTTCGGGTGGCTTGAGAACATTCGACATTGGGTTGACAACTAATCCCTCCACCAATTCGCATTGGAGCAGCGTCGTGTACGTCAGTATACTCTAAACCTCCTACCGTCTGCGGGAGTCTTTCGAAGGACGTCCGCTTCAAATTAAAATCCCAAACAAAATTATTCCGGTCTCAAAATATCTTCAGAAAATTACGAAAAATGGATCCGAAGATAATTTGTTTGATCACGATAAGGCCAGCACTGGCAGCTAATATCCACAATCATAAGTCCGCGCCGAGTATTTGAGAAGAACTCTCGGATAATTGAAACTCAAATAGCGTATTCGAGGACTCCTTGCAGGCACGTTTCAATTGAAAAGTAATCCCACGCCAAACATTTGTACGTCTCAATCGCGTTTCCCGTACCACTGCGTTCGACTATCAACGAATTTCATCGAACGCCAATTTACTTGACGCGTACATTGACACTTTTGTTCTACAAACGATTTTTACGAATGTACATCTGCAGCAATGTATCGTGGGATGTTGGAATTTGTGTTGCACGATGAACTAATTGGGTCACAGGATATTTCCGAGTGGTTATGAAAGGAAGGCTGCCTCCCCGCCATTGTGCTCGTATGTAAATATCTCGCTGAAGCTGTTAAACGTGAATTAAGATTCTATTGTTGTAACCTTATTTAAAAGTTGAGTTGATACACGTTGTAACGAGCGGGGCAATCATTGTGGTGTGGTCAGATACTTACAGACACTTAGATAGATACAGTCTTGATCACGGGTTGCAGTTAATTAAAAATAACTGTTTACCTTCATTACGCCTTTCTTACGTATTGTAGAATCAGATTAATTTAGTTTGAGTGTCAGTACGGTAATGGTTGACCGGGTAATAATGAGGTGATAAAGTAAGCAAGACAACCTTGTGTTTATTTCAAGTCGAAATGGCACTAATGACATTTAAGAGCTAAATAAATTAAATGTCATCTATTCTATTGGTAATGGAAAATATCGTAGGAAAACCTGCATGCATGAGTTACTTACATTGTTTTTGAAAGCATGTGATGTAATCAAATCCGCCTAGCGTAGTGGACTATGACCCAATCCTGCCCATTCTGAGGAGACCCGTTCTCAATGTCAGTTAGTGGTGATGACCCGTCTGGGTCGATAGACTAAAATATATTAAATCGAACGATCTCTTGCTAATATCGACATCGTCATTCGTTGCGACAGTTCTAGCTACATATAGCTTGACACATGCAAGAATTATGTCGAGATATGGCCATAAACTAGAGCCGGAGAGCTCGAAGAGACATTAAAAGGCAAGCGTCACGTCGGTGGAGCATCGGACGTCAATTTGGGATCCACTTCACCGCGCCGCGCGAGCCGCGGCCGGCGCAAGGTACAGGAGACCGGCCGGCAAGCCTGTCTTGGGTTTGATTGGTCGGCTGAAAGCAAGTAAAGTCACGTGACCTTCGAGCGACCAATCAAAACCAACAGCGAACAGTCACGGCTTGAGCTGTCAATGAGTTATACGATTACCCTGCGGATAATTATGATGTGTATGTGTACATGTAAGCGACAATTCATTATGGTGAAAAAAAATATTGTCACTTTTACTTCAAGTCAATATATTTGTCTAAAATAAGTACAATGGAACCAATTACCATGGGCTGCGATAATATAGAATCTACCATTCCAAATATTATCTCAGTAAATGTAACAACGCTGTTTTCGCTTCACTTACAGCCACACTACAATGTGAAATAACATAAAATTGATCAGAAGTGATGTGGGAGTAACAAAATTGTTGCCCTCCGGATCGCACCCAAAATATGGCAATTTCTTTCGCGTTGGGCCTTTTTAGGAATTGCCTATTGACCTGTAAAATGAACCGAAAGCGGCTGTAATAATATCGTAAGTAACTGTCGGTTCGGATTCAGGACACCTCTTTATCTAAATCGCTTTATTTGTTCCTTCTTCTTTATTTAGTAACACATTACTCATATTAAGTTTTGCTCTGATAAGCAGAAGCCAACTCCACCAGATGTTTGGTGATGATGCGGTGACATATTGTGATACATTTTCTGAAATATCCTTTGGGCTCACTTTAGTTCAGAGAGATTGCTCATGATTGCACCTCGCTTGACCTGTCGAGTCAGGTGAGGTGAGTAAATGCTTAGTTAGGTCAGATTTAGGCGAAATAATCAAACCAAAAATACACCATTTAACGGTTACTCAGAGGGAACACAATTCCATGTGCATTCCATTAACAAAACCGAAAGACCGATTTAAGGCAGTACTGAAAATAATGAGGTTTAAGAATATTTTTTTTTAAATAGGTAATTATTGCTGGTTCCTTCAGGAGCCAACAGCATAGTCACGATAGTCTTAATCACAGTACATTATTGTCATAACACGGTAACACTGTAAAATGACTAGGTACTGAGTGTTAAACGAAATAAATGTTTTTGTATGTAGTGGGTTGCTCAAAGGGTTGAAGAATTTACCTAATTAATTATGCTACCCGGGATCCAAGAAAAAAAGTATGTAGTTTTTATGGGTGCTCTGTAAATTGATATATATTATTATACTAATATTATAAAGAGGAAACATTTGTTTGTAATGTTTTCACACAAAAACTACTGGAACGATTTCAAAAATTCTTTCACTATTAGAAAGCTGCATGTTCACTGAGTGACATAGTCTATACAATATTACTAGGTGTAAACGAAACTATTGTTATGTCTAATTACACGCGAGCGAAGCTGCGGGCGTCCACTAGTAAGAAATATTTGTATTTGTTTTTAAATAAATAAATTTAAAAAGAGAATTTTAATTTTTTTTTTAAAACGCGGTGTTAAAAATACCGTATAAATAATTTGGAATTCAAAGTTTTTGTAAGATGTCTTCAATCTACCCGTGGCTCAGTACTACACGTGTCAGAGTAGTCCTAATTGCTGGAAAAACAATTGTTTCGTGGGCCCGAACCCGAACGCTGGCTGTTCCCGGGCGGGTGTTTAGGGCCCGCAGCTGTCGTAAACTCGCCCGCATTACCGCTTACCAGTAATTAAGTATGTTCGTGGTTGTATAGTTTGTAACGTGCCTTGGGAGACACAAACATGTTAGTTAGCCGTGATCTGAGTAAGGCGGTTAGGCGGTTCTTCTGCGTTTCTAATGCTAAACGATCTGAGTATTAATTGTATCAGGCGTTACTTTGCGGAACTCCATTATTACAAACCAAATATTAATCTACTTTGCAACAATCCGCGAACAAAAATGTATTGTGGTGTATGTATACCCTCACGTACGCAGCACCTCCCTCCCTCCCACACAGGAAACATGCCAGACGGTTAATGAATACACACCAACACATACAGGTATGATCAAAAAGTAGATTTTCTTTGGTTTGTGATCTGAGTATTATTATCTATGAAATAAATATCTGCTTCGCCGGGTTCGAACTCAGGACCCACGGTTCGGCAGTCAATGTCATTCATCACCGCGCCACGGAGTCGTTGTTCAGTCTTGTCGACCGCCTAAAAACTTCTGGCATGGGGATTGGCCGTGACAGCAACGTGGATTACATTTAGGTTAATTTTACCCCCAAGAAGAGCGAGAGAGAACTATCCTACAGTGCATCAAGTGTATCTAGGTATATCACGATGGTTAATTCCGTTTGAATGATCGACGTTAGACGTGTTTACTCGTAGACTGTTGTAATAGGGTATGACATTGATATGACGTACATTGTACAAGAGGCTACATTACACGTAAGCTAAGAAAGTTAACCGTGCTTCGCATAGCACGTTAAGCCGTCGGACCCGGCTGTTTTCAATGATGAAAACTATCGTCAAGCCTTGTCAAAGACCTTTGAGTGGCCTGATAACATTCGACACTGGGTTTGGAGCAGCAGTTGTCTGTGGGGGAGACCCGTGTCCAGCAGTGGGACGTGGGTTGCAGCTAAGGAAGTCAACACTACAAAACTAAACTTGTTTTATAACAAAGGTTAATATAGTTATACAGCCTTAAGCACCGATCAGTGTTACAACATGCCAACTTTGAATACTTGGCACGCTCCGGCCAGCGACAGGTGGTCGCTCCAACTCCGAAGTTCACGTGTTCGCATGTTGGCGGCCGGTTATTCTTACCGCTAGCTTGTGCTGGCTTAGTTACTGCTTGCTCTTGAAATAATTCACAAACAGAAGATTTGTGTATGACAAAAAATAATTTCAACTCGCACTTGGCCGGTTTTCGTGTATCTGTATTCTTATTAACCTCTGGTTATAGAAAATTACTAAAATACCCTAGTGCCACTCCTCTTCACTGTTTGACTTTTGAATTTAGCAGAATAATATTATGTCACTTTTACCGTCGACCTATCGTGTTCGTATTTAAGAAGTTACGTCTTACACGTAACTTTTTAAACCTTCAGTTGCGCTTTCAATTAATTCTGTTCATGAATACTTGGTTCTTTAGCTGATAGAGGTATTTAGACTGTAGCCCAATGGCTTGCGTCAGTTCAATGAGAATGAGTTAAGCGATGTCGGGTTGTGCATGACCGCTAGTGGCAAAATTTCAAGGGCGCTAGCGTGCTTCGGAGTGCACGATAAGCCGTCGTTCCCGATTGTTTTCAATGGTCAAAACAATCCTTAAGACCTTCATGGGGCTTGAGAACATTCAACGAGGCAGTTAAATATCTAATTATTAATTTTCGTCCCATTTTCCAAAAGGAGCAAGTGCTTTTTAGCTAAAGTACACCGTATAATAAAGGTACAATAAGTCGTGAGTTGACCATATCAGGCTGCGTCTCTCTCAATCTGACAAACGTGAAAGAATTAATATTATGCTAAACTCATTAGAAATTTGAATATCGGACAAAACAGCTGGCGGTGGACGTAGCGTCGATACGTCAAAGATAACGGTTTGTGAATAATCTTGGTTCGGGAAATAGCCGCTATATCGGGCTATGAATCATTCATGAATCCGACGTCGCTCGCAAAACATTCCGATTGGTCCGGAATTGTGACGATTACGCAGCTTAGCGCCGGGTTTGTTCGCCAATCATGTTAAGTATACGTTGTTAATAACTAATCCCCAACACCCAACAATTTTGACTATAGATGTCTTTTCCTAGTAGCTACGTTTTATTCAAAATCACGTATGATCAACAAGGCATTGAGCGAAATAAATTTTTGATACTAAAAATCCGAACTCACTTTCAAAATATGTAGCCTTATTTACGATCCAAACAAACAGACAAACTACATTTAATTCGCCAGCATTCATAAAAAACACAATCAAGACTTACTTACATTAAAATAATAGCTAAGGCGAGAATGGACGTACTCGGCACAAGGTCGCGGCAGGAACCAACAGTCGCTGGTTATCAGGGCGACCAGTTCTAATGGGTAGTTCGGACTAGTCGTCCTATTTTGGTTGGTGTGGTTTGTATATAATTTTAATAAAGTAAAGTAAGTTAAATAAAAGTTGGTTTGTATACTAGTAATCCGTAACCTTATTGTAAATGTGTGATAAATTGCCTAAATACAGCTTTGATTCTACCGTGTTTCAATACTATGATATAACGTAAGTACGTACATAAAAGTTACATTTACTAAGTTAACTTCTGACAATTTCTTTCCCTCCAATTCAAAGATCTTTCTTCTTCTTCGATTGACTGATCAATATTCGACTGATTTTTTTAAAGAAATTGCTAAGACATTTCTAAATAATTTTTACGTCGAACTTAGGTATTCTACAGTAACACTCGATAAATAAAACGCTGCTTCACGTATTATCACGTCAACATAACCCAGTCGGACCTAACTCGACCGGAGTCAAAAATAATATTCAGCTAGTACCTATTTGCATGGCAAATTTAATTCACCTACTTACGTATAGGCGCAAACAGTGAATGCGTAATGAATAAAACATGGTGGCTCATACGTCGCTTGAGCTGGTTTCCCGAGGCCGCGAAATCAGCGGAAATATCACCTTAAAAAAGACCAGCCAAGTGCGTGTCAAACTTTTAGTTAAACGGTAATAATGAATGAATTGGATGATGTCATTGAAGAAAGAAGTACGATAATATCATTTTATTTTCTTGAAAGTAGGTAGTCACGAGTTAAACTAGAACATACTGACGGACATGGTGAAACTATGAGTTGTTTTAGAGAGAGTTGTTTTAGAAACCGGTCCATGTCTTTTATTTAATTTATTAGTATATTTTTAAATGTAATTTAAAGATAGTCTGTGGAAAGTCTGTGTTGAGGATATAGTGATCATGGAAATTATAGATCCGCCTTGCGTATATGTATCTTAGATCCATTACAGTGAATTATCGGCCGGCCCTCGCTAGCTATCAGTTGTGGGCAAAAGTATTTGGTTTTATCTGCTTGTACTGAAAATCAGTAGTACGGTCTCGACAAATGCAAAGAGGCTGATTGCAGACCTTTTTTGTTCGGTAGTTGCTGTAATATAGCAAACATATTTACTAACCATTGTTTAATGTTTATATGTGTTGCAGAAACTTTTATGTGAAATAAGCTATTCTATTCTATACCTAACTTATCTGAAACAATACAATTATTTTTTCTTTCTTTTTTTCTTTCTTTCTTTCTTATTTTGTAAAATCGCGACTAATGGTGTAATCACTTTTTATCGACGCGTAGTACCCGCTCACTTAATGGCCCACGCCAAGCGGGGCAATATAGAGCTTTGACGATTTTCTTTTAGAATTTCAAGTGATTCTAAAGTCCTTCGAGTTGTACAGCGAGATGCATTCTATAGGAGCTGCACTTTATCTATGTAAATAGGAAAAAGGGTAACTCTGTTATATTGAAATATATGGATTCCGGGAACTTAATCTTATTCAGCTCCTTTGAGAGGCAGACTCCGTCCAGTGCAAGGTATACGAAATGCTGCGGAGAAATCAAATGGCTTCAATTGTTTCGCTTTTATGACTATTGTCATCATTTCACTCCAAAAAATATCGTCTTTCAATGTTCTATCCATCCATCAAAGAAGGCCAACCGTTTGCGCAATCGGTAGTGATTCAGCCCTCCGTACCGGGGTTCGTGGGTTCAAATCCCACTCAGGACAAACATTTTTTTGACGAATATGTATGTTCGTTTTGTTCTATGTCTATATTAGTATGTATTTAAAAAAATCTATGTACGAGTATGGATATCGCGTGTGCATGTTACCTGTGTGGGAGGGATGGAGGAGCTGCGTGCATGAAGGTATAGGTACACCACCATACGTCTTTGTTCACGAATTGTTGCAAAGTAGATTAATCCTTGGTATGTAGTGTGCAGAATGCAAGTTACTCATAAAAGACATGGTAAAGTTAAAGTGAGATAGCGTCTGTAGCCTCAACAGTGGGAGTTACCATTGTACACGTCGAGTAACTCTATGCCGTTCATTACCACATACACATCACATAATATACATAATACGTGCAATTATTATGCAAACATAATCTAAACACGGCATCTGCAACAGATTGAATTCCGAACGTTTCTGCATTTCGAACACAACATTAATGTTGAAGCATTAAATGATTGTAATTTAACTGCCATTATATTATAATTTCTATCACTTACCATGTGTCTCTAGTTCATTTAGTATTAGAAGTTAATCCTACTATGTATTATCATAAATGTTAAAATTTGTAAGTTTGGATGTTTGATGTTTGTTTGAGTAAATCACGCAAAAACTACAAAACGGATTTGGAAGAAACTTGCCACATAGTACTTTACTTTAAAACTCATTCGTCAGAAAGTGGTCATGTACATTATCGTGATATCCACTCGAGGATGTTTTTACGCCTAAGTATAAGCACGTATAAGTAAAGAGGTTCGATAGAAATATAATTGAATCTAAACTATGCTTATTACCTAACATAACATTACGACTGCATTTCACTCAAGGAGTAAGCAGAGGTGTTGGTGTCACATTGTCACATCACACATACACGACACGTGTCACAATAACTAATTATCTGTGTGGCACCCACTTTTCACCAATATGCTTTTAATTGTTTTCATATCGCTTAGTTATCCCATTTATCATTAATCATGTTTTGGTGGAAATGGATGATGTTTTGGAATAAGAAACTCCTTAAGGGAATGTCCGATTTGTTAATACAAGTACAAATACTAGCTTTAAAAAAAAGGGCTACGCTGAAAACCAGCAGCCACAGTTCTCTCTCAGTACCACGGCACAGGCTGAGAGTAGTCCTAGCTTGTCTCTCTCCATTTTAATTTATATGTTTGGCTTATTTTTGTTTGTTGTTTATTTATTTTACTGTGTGTACATTGAGACCAAATAAAGATTTTCTTTCTTTCTTTCTTTCTTTCTTTCCCACGACTCTGCCCGCGTCAATCGTTTTCCGTACAGAGATACCATCAAGCGATGGTCTAAAATATAATAAGTGCAGCCTATATCAACGGCAAGCTGCACCAAACATACCACTATTCAAAACATAATATCTTCACTCGCGTTTCGGCCGATCATAATCTGAGACAGGCGTCAATCGATGAAAAATTGATCGATAGTTAGTTATTTAGTTAACCATACTGCGGTAAAATCTCTCCAGACCGTATATACTAAATCACTTCGATCCATTTTTCTCTCGAGCAGGAGATGAACAAACAAACAAACCAAAGAAACGCTCCATTTATACATTAGTAAAGAGTCTCTGCGCCGCGGCTACTCTGTGTCGTAGCGTACGTAATTGAATCCCGGCGGCGCGGCAATCCCCGGGGAGCGCCGACGCATTAGCATACAAGATGCAACGCTAAACATACTGCCTTGCGACGCAGATGGCTTTAGATTAAGCGCATTGCTTTTATTTAACTGACGCATTTTTATAGTTCTCATTACTCTGTAAGTATTCATTTTTAGGATCAAATTTTTTTAATTTTTTAATTTTTTGTTACAAATAAGTGACAGACTTAACGTTATGTAGCTTCCATATAGCTCGCGTCGATTCAATGTCATCGACAGTGTTAAGCAACGTCTTGTGTGGTCGGTATGGATGGGTGACCGCTAGTGGAAAAATTTCATGGTAACGCTACCGTACTTCGGAGGGTACGTTGACGCAACAGAAATACATGATCTGTGAAAATTTCTACTGTCTAACTATCACGGTTCATGCAATACAGACTGGTGACAGACGGACAGACGGACAGACGGACAACGAAGCCTTAGTAATAGGGTCCCGTTTTACCCTTTGGGTACGGAACCCTAAAAATGGTATGTATACGAGGTTTTCTTTTCACGTAAGTAAATCTGAATCTTCATTTTAATGTTACTCATATGAAATTATTTGCCACTTAACTCAAGGAACAAGTGAAGTTGCCAAGTTAATCTTAGTTTAGCGCGACCAGGTTTATCAGAGATAACCTCCGATACATTCCGGGTATACCGGTTATGCAGACATTTTTGCATGTTCAAAAGCTGGCAAGCAATTTCCTGTTTACTGTAAACGAAGCCGAGTCTAGAAGCTGTGTCTGCTGAGGAGGGGATTTTGATCTTTACGACCAGATCTTGCGTGAAAACTGAATAAGGAAAGTGTATTATTCTTCTTAAGCGTTTTTGCTCTATTTATACACTACTTAAACCACAGAATAAATATACTATGTACATTGAATATAATTATGTTTTCTTTTTAAACACTCTTACAGTTTTATAATGCATTTTTTTAAATTACTTTAATTAATTGTCTTTATAATAAGTGTATTGCTCTTATGTTTTTTAACTCAGAGGAAAATGTGCATATTTATTAATACTATTGTCTTGTCGTAGGTTTCGTATTTATGTATAATTGATGTGAAATATCTTTAGGCGGAGGGCAAACCAAATTTTTGGCGTGGCGAGCGTGGCGAGCATGGTGAATATGGAATATTAAATAAATGAAATGAAATGAAAATGTATGAATATACTATATAGTTCCGACAAATGATGGTCGGAAATTATTTTATTAATAAAATATAATAATTAATTGTTTTTTTCTTAGTATATGTATTACTTCCTGCCATAATCTGTACTTTTGTGCATATTACTTGTACAAAAAAATTTCGATGTTTCACATCTGCCAGGCGTCCCGTGACGGCTCACAATTTTTTTTAAATTAAGAGTTGATTTAGTTTTATGCGTGAAAAGAAAAATATTTATGTAGTATATGACGTATATGAAAGTTCTCTCTGTGAACTATAGATGTATATAAGTTAGCAAACAAACACGCAGCACCTCCAACCTATGTTACCACGGCAACAATGTAAAAGCTACAATAAATTGTGTGGCAAATACAACACGTTGCGTTGGTGCTACGCGCGGCGTAGCGCTACGGACGCTACGGGTGCTACGGGCGCTACGAGCCGCCGCTACGTGACCGTAGCCCGAACTTATTGCTACGTAGCACTTAAGGATCTCGACGCTAAGCAACGCTACTGCTATTATTCTCTAGCTTAGGTTTCAATTGATCGTTCAAATAGCGGAGTTAAAAGATAATATGTATAAAATATATAAAAATATAATATACTAATATAAAACTTAGTATAAATTACTACGCTGTGATTAAATAGTAAAGCAGTCCTACTAATTGATGGCTGCAACCATTAGTGGCCACTGCAGGCCACGGGCTTCTTGTCACAACTGAAAAGCCTTGCGTGTACTCTCCCACGTTGCTCCAACGCGACGGCGGCAGGGTATGTGGACAACACGATTGGCAGATAATTTGTCTAGGCCTTGGAGGACTGGGTTAACAGCTGTTATTATACGATAATTATTGAGTAACATACAATTCATATTTATAATACTCATAGGAAGTTTAGAACCTTATTAATCATGACAATTTGTTGTTGTTTCTCCGTTAGTCTAACTATTACTTTCGTTTAGTCCAGTTTAAAACCAGACTAGTGACTTTTTCTTTATCCAACAAAGATCTGCAGCATAACCATCTGCCTATTCTCAACTATAAAATATGTATCCGAAAGTTTGGGCTTTTTGGGATACTCCGCGAACTAGTTAACTACGACCTTTGTCAGTCAAAAAGTTTTACTTCGATGAACGTGACGTGACAGGACGCGACCTTGCGTCGACCGGCGACCGGCGACCGGCCGATATTACAGTAAAATAAAAACCAATATACATATACACCCACACTATCGCACTCTTATATCCAATGTGGCGCAGCAGACACACTTATTAACGAAAGCCAAACAATTTAACATCCATAGCCCCATTACATACATTTATCCATTTATTTTTCTCCGAGATAAGTTTCTGCCTCGGCTTGGATTCGAAACCACAGCTCGGCAGACCGGTTAAGTGACCATTGCGCCAAAAAATCTGACAATATAAAATACGAGGTCACCTCAACCCCTTATCTCGATATTATACGTGGGTCTTCTCGTTACAGCGGCTTCCCACAGTTCGCGGTTCTATAGATTAATACGGACAGCCGACGGCGCTCCTAAGTTACCTACGCATTTACAGACGACATATCTTCCTACGGTGCGTAATGCGCGCAAATTATCACGCACCGTGGGAACCGCTCTTTAGAGGAAAGGCTCTCGACAAAATATCACTTTTGAGAGTTTGTATAATACTTAAGAAATTATCGTAAGAGAAAAGCAGCATATGTCTGCAGGACCAAACGATTTGAGCACATATGTAGATGTGTTTTATTAATTTGTTTAGTCACTTACGCCCTTCGCTTTCCCTCAAACAATCAAACACTCCTCGATTTTAAGATTATATAATACGGCGCCTTTAAAAGTTGATGCTACTGAAGTATCTAGCTGAAGCTAGAACCCATAGGCGTTCCCTGCACGGGTTTTCCCCACAGACCCAGCTGCGGGAGGTCTAGAGTATACTCCGCCATGGTGGAGGAGTATCAACCTACGTAGTCGAAAAAGACAGCTACATACATACACACATACCTTTCAATATTCCATTTCACACATAATAAGTAAACAAAGACATTTAGTAAACAATGACACACTGCAACCATTCACGAAAGAATTTTAGTAAAAGCTACCCATTATTAATATGTCACGCAACATTTTGACAAACGCTATCAAATCGTTCTTCATAAAAAGAAGAGGCGCGAACCAAAATTCAAATTACCATTGTGCCCAAACGCACGCTCGACTCGAACTCATCTCGCCTCGGCGCCGCTCGCTCCCCAATCGAGCGTGAAACCTCCCCCAGTAGTAACGCTCATGAAATATTAATAACACTCAAAACGTTCAGCGGCGAATACGTTTCTCGTCTCGCTGCCGACTTGATCCGACAACAAGCTCCGGCGTGCGAAATGAGACCATGTTTCTATGGCGCAAAGATTCATATTCCTGGGAAGGTTCGATGGGGATGCAAGGTTATATCGCGGAGGGTACCCGCCTAATATTTCTCGGGTCGAGGGATATGCTAATGCAGACGCCGAAGCGAACCGACTGGTATCTGCGGACCGCCGGACCTTGGGGCCGTTATAAAATAACATTTAACTCGCTGGCCGTGTGGATTAAATTTTGTATTTTATTGGATTAATAATTTTTGTATTATTGTGTTCATTATTTAATTTATGATAAATATTATTTTGTAAATTATACGATTTATATTTTTTTAGGTAACATCAAATTTAACGTCAGCCAATCTGTCGCCAACAAATACGCATTAAAGTATTCAGTGCTTATTTGTACCAACTCGTATATGAAAAACTTTCGTCTAACATTTGTATAATTTATTACAAAAATATGATGTTTTATAAACAAATTATAATAGTTTTAGATTTAACTGTTAATTACTTGATTAAAATTTATTTAACTCAATCCAAGCTAATTCAAATTAATTAAGTACAACTTAACGTTAATTAAAAACAATTAAACGTTTCGTTCGTTCTGGCGATAAAATTGTATGTGGGTCATATTTACTGGCTGGAATGAGAAAATAATCGCAATTTTTAATGTAAATGTTTGCTTCGTTTTTAAATTTTACTGTAGAGTTAATTATGTAATTTAGTGGCATAGTTCCTTGCGATAAGTCAAAATTCTTAACGAGGATAGGATATAAATAGTTCGAACATCAAAACTCGATCACAAGGCGGAGTAGATATACAAATAAAAAATGTTTATTTTGTCAAATTATGTTCAATACAATAAAAATGAACCTTAAAAAAAACTAACCTAAATAAGTACTACGAATTTGACAAAAAGTTAGTAAAAGGTAGGGTAAAGAACTTGTCTGCAAATTTATATTCATTCTTCAATAAAATTATAATCCGCTCGGGGCGCCGTGAGTTGCTTTTATTTTGTAAGACAAAATCGTTTTGGCTCTGCTAATAGACTCTGACTTTGACAGAAGTTTGTCTAAGCAATGCTTTCAACTTCAAAACCAACATCCTCTACAGTATCAGAAATACGAGCTATTGCCTGCAACCTTCCCCCAGCCACTCTTCAGGCGGTGCAAGCTTGTCTTTGATATTATACGTTTGAATACAACTTAGTTTAAAATGCCTTATTTCCGACTAGTGGACGCCCGCAGCTTCGCTCGCGTAGAATTAGACCCATTAACGACGTCTGGCCGAGTTCGGGTTGCCCACTTGACTTCAAAAACGGCAAAGTTTCATACTAACTTTGCACCCCCGTTTTACCCCCTAGGGGGTGAATTTTCAAAAATCCTTTCTTAGTGCTCCCCTACGTTATAAAAGGAACCCCTGTGCAAAATTTCAAGTTTCTAACCCTTATAGTTTAGGCCCTGCGTTGATATGTCAGTCAGTCAGTCAGTCAGTCAGTCAGTCAGTCACCTTCTCCTTTTATATATATAGATTGTTTGTAAAACCAATATGTCTACCAATATATACTGAATCAGCTATGAGACACAAAAGTATTGGTCACGTACAACGCCCTAGTCGAAATATTTGTCTGCGAAGTAATACCTGCTATTGTCAGGATCCGAACAGGGTTGCCAGCAGTTTGAGTCACTCAGCGCGCCACAGAGTCATTGAATGTACTCTTATTCAAGGCTAATGGATTGCAACCAGAAGAAAAATATAAAGAATTCCGTTTACATCCATAAAAATTGGATTAGTTAGAACACAAATGTTTTGTGAATTCGAAAATAAATATAATCAGCAACGCCAGACACCAACACGATTATATTCCGAACCGAACGTAATCTACGACATTTATTCACGTACTACAACGGGCGGCAAATCTAATAATGCGATGCTGTGTACTCATACGGAATCCCTTGATAATACGTTCAGAGGAGGAATATTATTCGATAATTCGAAGAAAACATCGCGAGAAAAACGGGAACAATAAACAGGGTGTATTCAAATGAGGTCCCGCGGGTGGCGCGGCGGCTTACAACTTGTTCGAGTTTCGGCCGCGGTGAGGCTGTTATTAAATCAAAGGAGGTAACAAATAACAATAACAAATAAAGCAAAAAGTTGTTATTAAATTAGGTACGTCACTAAAATACATGTACCTCAATAATGAGTTAGTATTTTGTTCCCTTTTTTTGCGTAAATAATTATAGCAAACCTAACTAACCTAACCTCAAAAGATCGAGTTATTAATGTAGTTTTTTCTTGGTGGGGGCTTTTCCCACCGAGTCCACCTTCTTTTCTCCCCCCACCCCCCGCTCGTGTGACTCTTAATACACTTTAAGCAACGTCTTTAAGGTAATAAAAGGTGGATGAAAGAGCACCCCACTCAAAATGGAATCCTGTCATTTTTGCGTATGTTTTTATATTTTTTGAGAATTCTTGTCATAATAATCATATCTAATATGATTATTTCATCATTTCTCATCCTAATTATATACATATAATGTATAATTATAATCACGATTCGTTATATTGTGAAATTAAAAAACAAAATTGCATTTTGTTCAACAAAAATAAGCATTTACTATGGCTGTATGAATATATATCTTTGTCCTACAGGCGAATAACAAGTACAACGTAATGAAACCAGTCATAGTATCGATATTTAATAGGAAAATAGTTTTTCCTATGTATCTACAAGTATGCCAGTGTTGAGAGTTTGCAGAACAACTTATTGTACTTAGACCTTTTCAACAAAGAACTGTTTACTCGTGGGCTAATATTGTACAGTTTAGCCATTTTTAATTTGCTCATTATTAAAAATATCATATGATTGAGAGGATGTTTATTAGAATATGTATAAGTTAACAAACACCACCTCTCTTCTCTTTCCCGTTCGATGACGACGCCACTGAGCTGTCACCGCTTCGATTTACAAACGAACGAAATATTCTAAAAATTAGTCTCAGACGTGCCTTGAAAAGATAATTTAAATACTTTGAAGATGTATACATTTTCATATTTCATATATGGCTGTGTCACAAAATAACAGTGGAGATTGTTACTACAGTCTCTTCATCTCGTACGCGTAAGCTAAGAAAGAATAAAATTTGACATTGAAGACATTTTCCAAATTATACCCTTTGGTACATTGATATATATGTTACCACTGGTAGCAATTTAATGACGCTTGGTTAGTGAACTATATCTGGGTATGAAAATAATTTTGCACTCGTAATTACTTTAAGGCTCTGGAGTTACAGTTACCCTGGGATTGAATAGATCGACGAGACACAGCTGCAAGTGGAACGGATCATGCACACTTACTTGAAATCCTGGTGACGGCACTTGCAGGGCACCTGCTTGCACGCGCTACACGGAGATATGTTCAACGTGCACTGGAGGGATTTCCTCACACTATACGGTCACTAATTGATATTACGGTCAATAACTATTTATATTTATGTCGTTGCAATGCTTGACGAAATAAATGATTTCTTTCTTTCTTTCTTAATTGCGTGGCGCGATGCGGTACTAATTGCGAGACGCGATGTGGTTTTGCGTAAAGACATTTATCTCTATACTTTGTTACAGATTACAACAATAAAACAAAACAAAAGTTTTAAAAAGACGCGTGCGCGGCGCCATGACGGTTTTTGCGCGGCGACTAATTGACTTCGACTCGCCGTTATTCGGGCGTCATCGGCAAGACCCGAGACGGAAGATGGCGTCGTTGAGACGGTGAGTGGAAGGGAGAAGGAATATCAGGATTCAGTAATTACGTGTATTCTATCTTCTTCTTTACGTCTATACTAATATTATAAAGAGGAAACATTTAATTTTGTTTGTAATATTTTCACACAAAAACTACTTGGTCGATTTAAAAAATTCTTTCACCATTAAAATGCTGCATCTTCACTGAATGATATAGGCTATATATATTTTTATCAAAACTTCTGATTTTAGCCACTTGAAAAACAAATAAAAAGAACACAGGTTCAAATAAGTACCAGATTCGGCATCACCTACACCAAAAGATGGAACGTACTTACAGCAAAGTAGCGTTAGGTACCGGCACATAGCGTATGTACCGACAACCTTACCGTTCGACGGCTGAGCAGAGAGTGTGTTATGTTGTTGGCTGCGTTTGGCTTTATATAGGCACGGTCGAGTAGTTGTCAGTAGTTGACCACTTAATGAGGGTAGTTGCTAACACGGCCTCTCCTGACAGTGCGCCGTCCTCGGCTGCACCTGGCACCTCTTCAGGAGCACAGATACGGCGAGAGTTTTACCGCCGCATTGGTCCCGTCTATTCCATGGTCTCGTCCGTACTCGCAGTACCAGTAGGACAAGCAGAAGCACCTATAGGCTCTCTATTGTAATACTTTGAATTTGTACAAGTTCACCAGGACTGCGCCTGCATCAAGTCACATGGATGACATCACACGAATATACACAACATATGGACAACTATAAAAATACAATGCATTGCGAATGATAGCATCCCGGACTACCATCAAACGCACTGCAATGCAACAATTAAAAAGGAGAGATGATGTGACAAGCCCACGTTATCTTGTCTCCACTCCGGACAAGCGTAAAATAATAACTTGAACATTTATTTATTTACGATTCTTTTATAAATCGCAAACAAATAAGACATAATGTGCACATACGTAGACGAGTCGACTCGATTTTAAAATAAATTTTACACTGAGTAGAGGCTCCACTAGTAAGCTTACTTGTAATAAATCATCGGCATAGACTCCACCATTAAGCATACCACTAGATCGTTACTCAACAGACATAGGCTCCCCTATTAAGCATATCTGCTGGCGGCAGTAATGGCATAGGCTCCACTATTAAGCATACCACTAGATCGTTAATCAACAGACATAGGCTCCCCTATTAAGCATATCTGCTGGCGGCAGTAATGGCAGAGGCTCCACTATTAAGCATACCACTAGATCGTTATTCGACAGACATAGGCTCCACTATTAAGCATATCTGCTGGCGGCAATAATGGCATAGGCTCCACTATTGAGCATACCACTGCCGAGACTCGTCCTCGAAGAACGACGCGCAGGTCATGCGCGTAGGCAGCGTACGCAAGGCAGACAACACACGCGCTCCGGGCAGCACACGCGGCGCAGACAGCACACGCGCTCCGGGCAGCACCCGCGGAGTAGACAGCACACGCCCTACGGGCAGCACTCGCGGTGCAGACAGCACATGCCGTCCGGACAGCACCCGCGGCGCAGACAGCACCCGTGGCGTATACGCGGTACGCAGCCATGGAGCAAAAGCGCCCTCCCACAGCAGGTCATACGCGTGGGCAGCGTCCGCAAGGCAGGGCCCACACGCGTCAACGACACGTCTGCAGGGCACGGCCCATACGTGCCAGGAACATGTCCACAGGGCACGTCCCATACGCGTCAGACACGCGTCTGCAGAGCTCACTTTTGCGTTGCGTGCGCAATGGAAACATTTTCTGAAACATTAGCAGAAGCGTAAACTTACTTTCAAAGAATTCGGTGCGATGCAAGGCACCCTGTATTAAGCTGCGGCCTATGATGTTTTACCACGTGCACCACTAAGCAGTATAAACTCATATCGGTAGCTTGGTAACACTTTAGTTACGCGGTATGTAGCGGTCGAGCTTCCCAGCGGACTGAGAATGTCTAGTGCTTCAATTTTGTGCCGACTCGGCCTAACCTGACCGTGATTAATAACGCGAGCGACTGCGATGTGATCATCATGTTATGTTGTTACATGAACGCGAGTGAGCCTGTCACAACGCGAACACGTACGATTTCTACTATAGCGTGAACGTGAACGAGTTCAAATACGTCGCGAACGCGTGGCGATCGTGAACCACGCCTATGGCCTTGCCGAAATTCATTGTGACGGTTACGCCTAGCCCCAGAGCGAGGCGGCGTCCTAGCCAGCTCTTCATGTGCCATTCTTATTTGAAACCAACTGCTGTTTGCGTAGGTATCAAGGTAATAATTGTGAACAAATAAGTCTAATCCCGCGAGACCAAGTAGTTGGCGCACTTGATTCGCGTTTTTCGTGGGCACGGTCTCACCTGACCCTTCAATTTGTGAAAACAAGCACTTCACAGGCTACACAATTAACACAACACAAACACAGTACTTAGTAATTATTGAAAAACGGCTTTGTTATTTAGTTTTCCTTAAATAGTGGACAAATGCGTTCTTTATCCTCACTTCTGATTTTATCAAAACTTCTGATTTTAGCCACTTGAAAAACAAATAAAAAGAACACAGGTTCAAATAAGTACCAGATTCGGCATCACCTACACCAAAAGATGGAACGTACTTACAGCAAAGTAGCGTTAGGTACCGGCACATAGCGTATGTACCGACAACCTTACCGTTCGACGGCTGAGCAGAGAGTGTGTTATGTTGTTGGCTGCGTTTGGCTTTATATAGGCACGGTCGAGTAGTTGTCAGTAGTTGACCACTTAATGAGGGTAGTTGCTAACAATATAATATTACTAGGTGTAAACGAAACTATTTTTATGTCTAATTCCACGCGAGCGTTCACTAGTAAGTGCAAATAATAAAATATCCAACAGCCTGCTTGGATTAAGAATAATCTAAGGCAACATTAATATTACACATTAGGCGATAGGCTAAGTGATCATGGTATTTTTATGAAACTTACAAACCCATCCTAACTCCATACCCTCGTCGCGGCGTCGCAATTCTTTCCACAACTTCTCACGTATCGAGGAGTAAATTCGGAAAAAATTGTGAACGCGTATTACGTAACCTTGAATATTTACGGGCGACCCGAAAGGGTTGCCGCTACGTGACGCCTTATCAAATTTTGTCTCTTCCACCGAAAAGCGTGGAAAATTCCAACATATTACCGAAAAATGGCGGAACGTAACCGGAATATGGGGTCCGCTTCGGCGTGTGGATTAGCCGGCATTGTACTCGTATTGCTCCTGCAATTGCAGGCAGCAGCGCTCCTGACGAGGCGGCTTCGATTGCCATGTTAAATTGCAATCGAAATTTTCGCCCCGAAGAACATAACTTCCGACGTATTTTTTCCATTTCCTTCTCGCGCGTTGATAAAATTACACCGTTATCGAAAATGTGTCCGGAAGGTGCAATATTTTAATGCCATATTGGATGGACAGGAAAAGTTGTTGTATGCAAGAGTAATGTGTTATTTATATGTATGGAAGACTTTATTGATCTGTATTCTGCAGTGTGCAGTGTAATAATAGGAAATAAAATAATGGAATAGGAAACGAATTCGTATACAATCTATATCTTTAAATGACTTATCGTTTCCTGTTTATAATTACAGCAGTGTGATAAAATATTAGTAACCAGATTGTAATAATTTATAAGTTACTATCAAACTGGTCTGATCATTGAACAAGTACAAGAGTGCTGTCTCAGAATCTGGCCCGCAATAAACTGAACTCAAGTTTGAGAAAAACTTGAGTGAAAAATTGATTCCTCTAATAAATCTTATATACGATCTTGAGGACGGATCAACTAATTCTGATCTTAGTTTGGTTTAGGTATTAATATGGGTCAGCATTGATTCAGATTGAACGGGACTCGAAGTCGAATAGTTATTTAAAGGCGAGTAACCCAGACTGAACATAACTAAATTATTTTCAACAAATATTCTCAGCTCTACGATTTCTGAAAAATACAGTTACGGCTAATTTAAAATTTTAGTATTCTTTCCAAGCTTCAGCTGTTTCCATGGAATGTGGCTAGGACACTGAGAAACTGCGAAGCGGCGTGAGTTTTATTCTAAAGTGGATTACCACCGACTGAGCACTCTGCCCGTCGCCACCGCGGCACTCGAGACAATCAACACTGAGAGATTACACACGTAACTGTGAAAAAATTGCGTGCAATAATGTGAATGCATACGGTCTCTTATTTTGTATAGGCCCGTCAGTAAAACAACGAACGATCAAAAGAATTCGGCGAATTTCTATTATCTGCTCGACTTTCAAGCTCGAGTAATATCAAACTCAGCGGTACAATTTGTAACTTGGTTAAAAATTTTGACACGCAAAAGGTAGTCGGGATTCATTCGAAAAAAATGTACGATTGACTTGAATATCAGCGTGCTGCGTTTTTCTCAGCATGAGTGAAATTTAGAATAGAATAGAATAGAATAGAATAGAATAGAATAGAATAGAATAGAATATGTTTTTATTTCACTTTGTAAATACAGTTAATTATTACAATTTTAAAACTAGATACGAACTACATTCTACAAAGCGAAATAGGACCGCACTCAGCTTTTGCCATAATCCTTAGGATAGGAAATATGGCGCTGAATATTTTCAGTACGGCCCAATTGCAGGTGCAAATTTCATTTCTGTCGTTGTTCATTTCATCATTTCATTGTTGTCTGTTCTACCGATGCCGTCTGTGATAGCCACCCGTGTGTGTTGTGCTCAAGTTGAACCTGCTAGTCACGTGCCGCCGCGCTGGTGTTAGAGTACTACATGAGGTGGGCGCCGGCGTACGGCTGGCACAGCCACACTTAACTATTATAAGTTAGCGCTTCTTCGCCGCTCGTTATGAGCATTTTAGTTAGCGCACGGTATGTAGGGTAATGACTTTATCATGATAAAGGTTTTGGGGAAAATAAGTGATGGATCGCTGAGAGCAGAGGCTTAACGATTGCAGTTAATCACCGTCTGAAGTCATTAAGTCAACGATTTTGGCGTTTAGAACATAACATAATATCACGCCGTATTTCAACGAAAGGGGCGGCAGAGGTGTGTAGAACACCCACTCTTCATATTGTATTACTATGGTGAGCCTATCGCCATACACCGGGCATAAATCCAGACTGCGAGCTGCTACCTGGTATTTCAAGTTAGAATAACCCTAGTCAAAATGGATTGCACTGAAAACCAGCGGTCGTGGTCTGCTACAGCTACGGCCAACGCGGCCAACCCCTTTTCATCAAGTAGCCAATTCAATATTTTTTATTGTTTATTAATTGTGTTGTGTTAATTTGTCTACTTTTGAAATAAACGTGTTCTTCTTCTTCTAACCCAATAGTTATTGTCCGACCTGGGGATCGAACGCTAGACCTCTAGCTTAGCAGTTGCGCTTGAGACCACTAGACTAACGAGACGAGTCTTGGCTTAGGAGTTTTTAGAATTACAGCACGTATCACAGTACCTTTCTATTATCATTCCTCTGAGTATTGTTATAATTGTTTAGCTTATAATCTCAAGAGGGAAATATAAAGAAAGAGTATCTTGTATTATGAATTGGTAAAATTGGTAAAGGTAAAATTAAGCATTTATTATATTTAATAAAAATCATTCTTTGTGATAGCAAGCATCACACATTTTTACCAAATAATTATAAATAAACTATTTAACAATTTTAAGTGTATTATAATTATTTGGTAGTTAAAGAAAGATTTCTGAGATTTAATTACAAATTCTACTGACGATTACATTACATTGCTCTGACAACAAATTATCTTTGACTCTATAATAATTTTCAGCTATATTTGATGAAAACAGTTTCCTCACGCAGTCCATAACTTCCCGACTCGAATAAGTCAAGAAATTCTGGAAGAAAATTAACTCAGTTTGAGTCTATTTTAGTGTTCGCTTCAATTTCCCTTCTAGAATGCTACACTTAAACACTTTTACACCCAGCCAGAGATAGGCGATTAGTGCAGGGGTTAGTGGCCAGCCCAGTTGCGAATGTTGGCAAGTTCCTGGCTTTAAAATGTGTTTATGTAATTGAAAACAACCGGGACCGATGCCCTCTGAAGCACAGAAGCTCCCATGAAACGCACCAGCACCAGCGGTCACCTATTTACAAACTGACCGCCTCTGACGTTGCTTACATACGATCACATATGATCGACGTGAGCCATTGGCGTGTCAACGTTTCAAATTCCTTACTTAAATTTAATTATTCGCATTGGCGATAAGTGAAATAGTAAAATTGTTGAATACCCTTGATGCGTTTTATATAATGCATCTCATTGTTAATTAATCTATATGTATAGAAGGAGAAGCTGACTGACTGACTGACATATCAACGCAGGGCCTAAACTATAAGGGTTAGAAACTTGAAATTTTGCACAGGGGTTCTTTTATAACGTAGGGGACCACTAAGAAAGGATTTTTGAAAATTCATCCCCTATGGGGGTAAAACGGGGGCGCAAAGTTAGAATGAAATTTTGCCGTTCTTGAAGTTAGTGAATGTCTAATTCCACACGAGCAAAGCTGCGGGGCGTCCACTAGTTTAACATAATACTTTAAATGTTTTCAGTATTTAACAGCATATACATTTGACTGTTTCGAACAGCCTCCACGGCATAGCTGGTAGCTCGCCCGCCATCCAGCAAGCGTCCAGCCGGTCTGTATACGCTAAAAAGTTGAAATTAGCGAAATGAATAAACAAGTCCGCTTATTTATGTTTCTCATTAGGAACGAGTTTCTGAAGCGCTGCACTTGACGTCCGATGAATTAAGGGAGAGCTGCAAACATTCCGCTAGTTCTGTTCAGTTGGTAGTATTACGACGACGATGTAGCGGACTGAATAGCCAGACTTACCGCGGGACTTCACAATAATAATAATATTTATTTCTACAGCAAAAATGATTACAAACACTAATTAAGGTGGATAAATACCTACCGGGTTTTTATGAATGAATTTTTTATGATGCCGTTGACATGTATTAAGTAATAGGACGCTTTTGAAATGGGTTTTACAAAGGAAACTGTAATGAATGTTTCTGATGTAGGTTTTACAAAATACATTAAAAGAACATGTGATATTAGCGCATGTGACTTGGAGACTTGTTTCTCGGCTGTTATTATTATGTAGCAAAAGATTAACGGCTTGCTCGCACCACCGCCAACATACCCTTTCAATTGTCCCACTGGTGGGGATGGGTCTCTCGGGTATGGGGTAAGACTCAAGGGTAAAACAGGAAGGGTTTTATCGATTTTTTACCGTTACAGAAGCGTTCACGGGGAAAGGAATATATACCGCCGGAATCGGATTTCTAGGTGGTAGAGCCTATAGGGAACCAAATAGGTTTTATATGAAACCTATTTGGTTCCATATAGAGTTCGCCCGGTGCAGAACCACCGCCATAACGAACTGAGACACTAATGCTGTAATTAACTCTCTGTAACTGTGTAAGGGTCACAGTTGTCATGGGCGGCAGCGGATGGGTGGTTCTGCAAGCACGTTTGCTATCTTGTATCCATAAAAAAAGCAATTGAACCCGAACTTCTCGAGTGAAAGCCTTCATCTGCTGGGCTGTCACCGCTTCATCGCTTGATCACAGTCGCGAGAAACTCGAGCGTGCTCGCGACACCGCCGGCTTCGGACAAAATTTATCCATCCGCTGGGAAATTAATATCAGGTGTTGAGCTGCGCCGGCCGTAAGGGTGATCGCACATTCTGCCTTTTTTAACATTTATTTATTTCCACAAAAATTGTACATAGCTATTTTATACATTTCTGCCTAACTGTAGGCCAGTTAGCCTGGTAGCGTCCATAGCCCAATTGATCGCGTCGATTCAATGTGATCGAAAGAGTTAAGCAATGACGAGCGCGGTCGGTTTGTGAATGGGTGAACGCTAATGGCAAAATTTCAGTGGAAACAGTCGTTAAGCCTCGTCGAAGACCTTCGGGTGGCTTGAGAACATTCGACACTGGGTTGCCACTAACCCCTCCACCAATCCGCATTGGAGAATGCTCTAGACCTCCCGCGGCTGCGTCTGTGGGGGAGACCCGTGCCCAGCAGTGGGACGTCTATGGGTCGCAGCGTAGCAGTTTGTCGGCAGCAGTGTACCGCTATACCCATTTCTGCCGTACCATGATTGTTTTTAACCACCGCCACAACCCTTTCTTTGCGCCACTGTTGCGTATTTGGTCTGGAATGGAGGGGTAGAGCCATAGTCCACCACGCGAATTGGCAGACTTCACATACCTTCGAGAACATTTTGGAGAACTCTTAGGCATGCAAGTTTCCTCACAATGTTGTTTTAGTGACATTTAAATCCAGCATACTTCACCACGCTGCTCCAATTCGGATTGGTAGTAGTGGTAATTCCTTTAAGAGAGATTAAATCCTAGCTTCCCTAACACAAAAAATTCTATTGATCACTGAGCTACTGTCGGGGTTATTAATATTGTTTGTTTTTCTGTTTTCATCGACGTTACCACTATAAAAAACGTACTTATCAAATAATCTACAAATAAAGGTTAGTGTGGCGTGGCCCTAACGATACGCTACGCTACTTGTCATTTTTCGTGACTCCTAATTGGACGCCGGCACAGCCGCCCGTGTTGTAGCCGGTGGAAAAAGAAAAGGTGGAAACCGGGCCGTTAATGAAGTGCTAACTTCATCTATTAATCGTTTCGCTGCGACCCATAGACGTCCCACTGCTGGGCACGTGTCTCCCCCACAGACACTTCTGCGGGAGGTCTAGAGCATACTCCACCACGCTGCTCCAATGCGGATTGATGGAGGGGTTAGTGGCCAACCCAGTGTCGAATGTTCTCAAGCCACCCGAAGGTCTTCGACAAGGCTTAACGACTGTTCCCACCATTGAAAACAACCGGGACCGACAGCTTTACGTGCCCTCCGAAGCACGGTAGCGTCCATGAAATTTTGCCTCTAGCGGTCACCCATCCACAAACCGACCGCGCCCGTCGTTGTTAACTCTTTCGATCACATTGAATCGATGCGAGCCATTGGGCTATGGACGCTACTAATTAATCGTTTGCTTATTACGAATATCAGCTTGAGAACCAGAAAACGATATAATAGTGGTAGTATCGATGAAAACAGAAATACATTTTAGTAAACAGTAATACTAATAACTCGGACAGTAGATATGTGACATTAGGATTTCCTGTGTTATGAGAAGCTTGGATTTACTCTCTCGTAAATATATTACTACCACTACTAACCCGCATTGGAGCAACGTGGTGAGTATGCGCAAGACCTCCCGCTGTGATTGTGGGGAGACCCGTGCCCAGAAGCGGGACGTCTATGGCTTGTAACCAAAGACTACACTTATTATCCCGGAAAATTGCCAGGTTTCCGTGATAAAAAAGTGATACTAATTCGATATTTAATCGATAATTAAATATTGATCAATTTATAATCGATTGATGACTAATCTGGAATTATGATTCGACAAGCTGCGGGTGAAGCTAGATTTTAATAGATAGTCGAGACCTTTGGTAAAGGTGGTCATTGATAAAGACTAAAGGTTAGGTTAGTTATTTCTTAAAACGTATAATGTGAGGTTGGGATTTGAATACAGGCCTTTAGAGTAAAAGTCAACCAAAGTCAAGTCAAAGTCAAATCATTTATTTCGCTATGAGGTGAATGTACACGAAAAGAAACCCTAGGTAACTGCAAACTACTAAAAGAAAAAGTAACATGATGCTATTCTAAATTGATTGATATAAAGCAACTAATAATTTATTTACTTACAACGTGAAATATAGGATTAGCTATTATCATTGGATGAATAACTAATCCTACAATAATAATAACTTTATACTTACTTATACAGTAACCCCAGGGTACATCACCGAGACCGATCACTAAAAGCATATTACGTTTCACATGTAGTCACAGAGGCCACAATCAAATTAAACAACCGGCTTGTACTGTGTCCCTCACTGTGTATCTGTTTCAATGCAAGTAATTAAGTACTGCTGCAACTGCGACTGGTTCACGGAGCTTTGCACGTCGACGGCGGGGTGACTGGTGCGTCGTATGTCGACGAGCGTACGGCTCCTGTGACGTCATCTCTTATGAAACATTTTGATGCGCACAAAAATTGAAAAATAAATAAATGTATAAACAAGAACACCTGTATTTCCCCCAAGGGACAGAGGTGTGTACTCACCTTTCGCCAGTTTTGTTTTGTTCCCGTAATAGGTAGCCTACTGCCGTACGCCGGGCACAAGAGTAGAATAGACTTGCGACCGCTAGACCAACGAGGAAAATAGGTACTCTAAAAAGGAGAAATTAAAGATGATTTTTTTTTATTATGTAAATGTTTGTTGCGAGATCTTTTTGAGATTCTCTTAGTACTGAATGATTTGTGTGGGTCTTTAATCGTAGTTGAAGTTACCGGATTACTCACAATCACACGTGAGTCGTCTAATTTCCATCTTAAATCACCCGTGAGTAAGCCGGTAACTTCAAGTTTTTGAGATTAAATTCTAAGTTTTTATATTGAAAAAAATAATACAAAATTATGAAAAATATTTAATTTAGAACTTAATTGTCTTCTACTTTAGTTCATTTAAATGACATCATATTTATAAGAAAGAAATAATCAATGTTTATGCGTATATTTTATTGAATAACTCGTAAAAGTACTCGTGGAAGCGAAGTCGGATGTGGTATTTTCGCCCTCTACAAACATCTCAGTAGCACACTTTTCCGCTTAAGAGGACTCTACCCACGGGGGACCTTCCCTAGAACGTCCCGGTACCACCGGTACCTGTACCGGTAGCTTACAGCGCTGTGCCCAGGACAGGCTTCTCACAAATCCTCTTAAATAATCAAATAGGTGGCATAAAATGTTAACAAGGTAGTTATTTGAAAAGAAGTTTTTATTTTTCGTGAACTTTTAAACTCTGGGCGTCCCCAAACCTACGGTAAAAGTGTTTAAAGTTGGAAAGTTTGAGCTCAACATGTCATGTTCAAATGCCTCAACTCCACGAAACTTGTTTAAACAAATACCAGGCTGACGAGATAAGCCTGACATGATACGTAATTAACAAAACAAGTTCGCTAATTAATAGGAATAGCTGAGGAGTTGCGAGCGGATTCGCGCGCTGGCCTTGTGCTGCTAAGGCTGGATGCAGACGAGCGTAATGCACGCTCGTGTGCAACCAAGTTTCATCAAGTGAACTAGTGGGGGCCTTCGGGTGGTGGTGGAATATCAGAGGTAGATGTTAACTTGATAGTATTGAGTGTAA
The DNA here is from genome assembly GCA_944567765.1 of Carterocephalus palaemon. Lineage (NCBI taxonomy): Eukaryota > Metazoa > Arthropoda > Insecta > Lepidoptera > Hesperiidae > Carterocephalus > Carterocephalus palaemon. Next base: position 387,467 of record OX155643.1, on the reverse strand, counting down.
TGAGTCAAGAAACTATACGTAACGATCACATAGCGCGTCGGTTGCTGACGGCTCGGTGGTAGGAAAAATGCGATGCGATAAAAACAGTTCAGCCTTGTCGAAGAGTTGAGAACATTCAACACTGGGTTTGCCACTAATCACTCCACCAATCCGCATTGGAGCAGCTTGGTAGAGTATGCTCTAGACCTCCCGAAGATTTGTCTGTGGGGGAGACCCGTGCCCAACAGTGGGTTGCTTATGGCAAAAGTGTCGTGAGAGCGAATTCGAAAAAACTTATGTATATGTGACGACAAGCTGAAACGACAAAAGAGATCTATACTAATATTATGAAGTGGAAACATTTTGTTTGTAATGTTTTCACACAAAAACTACTGGAGCGATTTCATAAATTTTTTCACCATTAGAAAGCTGCATCTTCACTGAGTGACATAGGCTATATAATATTACTAGGTGTAAACGAAACTATTGTTATGTCTAATTCCACGAGAGCGAAGCAGCGGCGTCCACTAGTAATATACGAGTATATAGCGACAGGCGACATTTTCAAGATCCGTCATCCGCCATCCGTCGCGTCGCCGTCGCCTGCCCAGTGCGACCTCGGCCTTATGCATCACAAGCGGAGTCTCGCTGTGTAATTAATCGCTCCGTGCAGCGCTGTTTGCTGAGTCGAGTTTGAGTCGCTCTCGGTTAGTACTGAACGCAGTGTACGTGTTGGGAGTAGGGCTGTCACAATACTGCTTTGTTACTTCATATGTACACTATTGTACACGTTCGTCGATGATAGAATCTATAAGAAAAAGCATTTTGTTATGTATGTAACGGTAAATTTTCATGAGAATCGGTCTAAGAATTAGGTTGTAGCAGGAAGAGTTATCATATAAAGTTAGTTACATGCATTCTTTATTTTGTCTCTTTTTTATATTCAATTATTCACCATTTTACCATCACTGTATAAAAATTAAGTAATTTTAGAACCTGTATCATTATTCCTTTATCAAACTCAGAACGTGACCTGTGCCATTTGGTGGTATAGCTGACGTTTGTAGGTACAGTTTAGTTCGGCGTATGTAACAATTCATCGCAGTATGGCATTAAAGGTCATTTACCTTTACACATTAGTAACAGATACAGTACAGGCGGTACCAGCGTCCACTCCTCTTTGACGTTACACAGATGTCCTGCACCAGCGAATGGACGGACATGCATGCTTGTTTGATATCCTTTACACCTTAAAATTAAATCAGCACTAAAAAGTAGTTACACAAAAACATCTTATTGAAAACAAACCAAGCATTAATCTACTTTGCTACAGTCCGCGAACAAAAATGTATGATGGTGTATGTATACCTTCATGCACGCAGCACCTCACTCCCTCCCACACGCAATCAATGAATACAAACAAACCAACATGGGTTTCAGCCCAAAACCATCGTCAGGGTAAGTAGACTCCACGACGGTTTATCGCAAAGTGCAAAAGATTAATGCTTGGTTTGTAATAATGGAGTTCCGCAAAGTAACGCCTGATACAATTTAACATCTTATTGATTTTGCTCCTCGCGGCAGCCCTAGCCGTCCGCTGCATTATTGTTCCAAGAGTGACATGCAGGCACAAGATAAGCCCCAGTCGGGTTGGATTTCTTCCGCCGCAACTTGCGCTGTGACGTGCGAGCGGACTGCGACCGCGCCGGCTTGGTACTTGCTCCTATTCTGCCAGTCGGCGACGTAGTCCACTATGAAAACATAAGCAAAGTTTTTATATACCCTGCACTGATATACCTACTTAACGTACAGATTTGCTGAAGCTTCAGAACCTTAAATTGAATAATTTGCAACGAATGCAAACAATCCTTTGACACACGCGACAAGCCTTACCCATTCGGAGCTCGTAAGAATAAGTCCCAAGATATCACTTGCCATGCAAGTAAAATTTCGAGCGTCCAATTAGAACCCGCTCCGTACGAGCCGAGTTAAATAATTAGCGTCAAAGCCTGCATGACTGACAAACTGGGTTTGTAATATTAAGCCTGGCTTCTCTATATACTATTATCTTATTTACTCTGCAGTATGAAGGTAATATGATTCTTCTGATTAAGTGGGGACTGAAGCTATGATTGGACTAGTTAGGTGTTGATTGACGGGAGTAAAGGTTTTGAAGATTACTTCTATTCACTACAATTATTTCTATTCTATAATATACTATTTTTTTATATATATATACTGTTATCCATACTAATATTATAAATGTGAAAGTGTGTTTGTTTGTTTGTTTGTCCGGCTTTCACGTCGCAACGAAGCTTATAATAGCTTCGTTGCGTATGTATTGCGTTGGTATGGTTTTTGTGTGTGTAGATGTGAGGAGGGTGGAGAGTGACGTAGGCTACTTTTTACCGCGGTAAAACATCCTCATGGGAAGATATCGATGTTTTGTTATTTGCCAGATATTTAGTTCCGGATGTTGTTAATAGATGGCGTTGTCATGTATGATAAACAACTCATTGTTAATTCCCTTTGACCACGCGGGCGGAGCCGCGGGTAAAAGCTAGTATACTATTATTTAAGCGGTGACAGCCCAGTGGCTATCGAACTCGCCTCTCACTCGAGCGGTCCGGGTTCAAACCCCAGCGGCACGCACCAATGACTTTCTAAGTTATGTGCGATTTAAGAAATTAAATGTCACTTGCTATAACGGTGAAGGACACATCTTGAGGAAACCTGCATGCCTGAGAGTTCTTCATAATGTTCTCGAAGGCATGCGAAGTCTGCCAATCCGCACTTGGCCAGCGCGGTGGACTAAGGCCTAATCCCTCCCATTCTGAGAGGAGACCCGTGCCCAACAGTGGGACGTCTATGGGTCGCAGCGAGCGATACTATAATTTAATAATAATTGTAGTTAATCATAACAGCCCTAAGATTGAGGGAATTTAACTCCGGTCCATCTCGAATTATAGGCCGAATTAGAACCACAATGGTCTAATATTTTAGTCCTGTTTTATCTAGTGCTGCTAGGTGGTCACCGCCAGTTGTTATCATACCATGAGCAGACGAACGAAGAGGATTCGAGAAAAAAATAGGTACACGGTATTCACCGTGTACCTATTTTTAACTTCGGTTTCATTACGTTTCTTCCGTGCCATTATCACCAAAATAAATCCTGACAAGGTATTCGCTGACTTGACAGCTTACATTCGGGGCAGAAAGAGCCTCGAACACTAATACGAATTGCCAACGCAATACAATTTTATTCCATTACTCTCCTCCCGGTTCAAGCAAACGTACAGCTCGTTGCGCATCCGACCCAGCATGGTAAGCAGATTTTCTTTGTAATTCATTTACATTGCTGGTTTATAACAAACTTAAAACTCACACGGGAAACATGGAGTGATAATTAAGTTAAGCAAATTCGCGCGGCCTGTGTGATAGCCTAATTAGCGGCGCTGTATTTTTGAATAGAACAAAATTTAGCGCTCATAATTTTGAGAACAGAAATTACAAGCTCCAGTTTTGCTTCATGCAATGGCCGTTTGTGTAAATTCAGTTTTTATTTTTCATGTAGTTCCTAAACGGCAGACCAATGGCTCGCGTCGATTCAATGTGATCGGCAGAGTTAAGCAACGACGGGCGCGGTCGGTTTGTGGATGGGTGACCGCTAGTGGCAAAATTTCATGGACGCTACGTTAAGCCGTCGGTCCCGGTTGTTTTCAATGGTGAAAACAATCGTTAAGCCTTGTCGAAGACCTTCGGGAACATTAGACACTGGTTTGGCCACCGAACCCTTCACCAATCCGCATTGGAGCAAAGTCGCGAAGTCTCTATAGATTTATCTGTGGGGGAGTCCCGTGTTAAGCAGTTGTTTCTTTGGATAATTTTCAGTTTTTCTGTCCATATAACGGCAGAGAACTACACTCGACAATTGAAAATTAATCTCCCACGTTTCTCTAGTGACTCTGGAACACCCTACATACCTCATTCGTAGAGCCCAAGTAAGTTCTGCTTTAAGAAATGTATGCTTGAATATTATTATAGCTGCCAATTAACTTCGTGAGCTTGCACTGTTGCTATATAAATTTTATCTTCCTATATATGTATCATATGATTTGTCTTTCCCCTAAAAACACAAACCCCTGAACATTAATCAAAGGGCAATCCAAACATAAACAAAACAACAAGAAAGATTTATAAGCGGCCAATCCGGCAATAAACGTCGGGCGCACTTAATACATCAGTATTGGCTGTTGGGCGATTGGCACAATAAACCGGCTGCCAAAGGTTGGACACGTCGTGCAAGTTGTATACCACGGGCCGTTCCCGGGAGGACATGCGGAGAGGACACGGGAAGGGAGGAGCGGTTCCTCCTGATATGGAACAGAGGTGGGCCTGGTGAGTTACATAGGCTACTTTTAATCTCGGAAAATTGCACGGTTCGCCTGGTAATTAAAAAAAAAATCAGTTAATCGTTCCATTTATCGATTTTTTTTATAGTTTCTGGGTTTGTCCTTGTGCTCCTCCTCAACGTAATGTTGGATGTAATTTTTTGCACATTATGTAATTAAGAGACATAGACTTTTCATCTAGGAAAATTGCATGGATTCCATGAAATGGACAAATCCCTGTAATTTTCGTTTAATCAATTTTTCCAAGGTAAATGAAGATTTATGTGTGTAGTTTTTTCTTTGATATTTTCACGACACTTACTTGAAGTAAAACGCGCAAGTCTATTCCTAGTGACATTGTATCGTTTCGCTACCTAACATTATTCCTAGAATCCTTAACCATAATCCTTAACTGATGAATCCGCTTACACTCTTGCTGTATCACCAGTCTGAAACTGAAGAATAAATGAGAGGAAATCGCGAGAGATTACAGCCATTGAGCCTTCGAGTTCACAGAGGCTCGACTTCTTGTTAAATACAGGCCCTTGTTTAGTCACTCCATTGAGGAGAGAGGGGTTTCGTACATAGCTTATGCCCGGTTTCTGAAAGGCTGATCAAAATTCAAATCAACTAACAGCTCTGTTAACTTAACAGCGCTGTCAATTTCGGTTTCTGAAACGTTGATCAGAGGAAAATTTACCTACTAATCTATGATTAATTTGATTTGACATTCGGTTGACTTTTATCGCGTAACAAGCGTTTCAGAAACTCAAAATTGCGGTTGACATAGGATTCTGGCGCATGATTTGACTGTCTTGTGAACTGAAAATCCGATCAAATAAAAAATCTATGATTAAGCTTCTAGCAACCCAAATGTTACTTAACAAGAGATTTGACAGCCGATTAGTTAATTTTTCTGTTGATCAGCCTTTCAGAAACCGGGCGTTAGTCTCTCGGAATGTGACGGGTAAAACCACCAAAAAAAATATCAAGTTAGAATGGTTTTGGTTGATTGCTTGATTAATTGATTATGGTTTTACCATAGTCTGTCGCAGGCTAAGTGCGGCAGAGTTTACAAACCATCGAGAATGTTATGGAGAGCTCTCAGTCATGCAGGTTTCCTCGCGATCTTATCAAATGCACTTAACTTAGTAAGGTCATTTCTGTCTGTGAACCTATCCGGGCAGAAATCCAGACCCCGAGCTACTTACTAGGAATTTCAAGTTAGAAAAACCAATGATACTTTGCTCGACCCAGGTATCAAACTCAAGACCCTAGCAGTCGCGTTTTCGACCTAAACCAAGGAGGCAGTAAATGAGCATGCAATAAATGAACCATCACAAAATAAGAAAATAAGTGAACAGCAAAACAATTGAAACCCGTTTCGCGGTTCCCCGCGGCATAAACAAACGCACGTACCGTATTGCCCGCGTATTATAAAACGACGTATCATTTCGGCGTGCGTATTGTAATACGCCAGTGGCGTTCCTCCCCTTTAGATAACGTCCGAGCGCAAACTACGCCCAATAACAATAAATATTGATTACAGCGGACGTAACGTGGAAACATACGCGACAGAAGGCCGCGGCGTGGTAAGCTGCGTTAGTAAAATAGGAACATGAAAATGACGTAAATTATCATTACGATGTGTCTTAAAGGCTAAATCCGAAATAGTTACCTTAAGTAACTGTAATTACTTATTACTCAAGCCAACTTAACTTCTTGTAACTTAGTCTACAATAATAAAAATTAGGTATTACGTTTTACTTTTGGGCAATTAATATCTTATCGTTTAAAAGGATTTTAGTTTTTTTCCTCTTTTTCACCCAACATTAGTCAACTGTGCTTTTGAAGTCTTCATGCCTTCAAACTTGTCAGGTCCCAGGTCATTAATACACAGGGTTGAATCTCCGAACTATGTTAATATTTAATTGAAAGACTAATATTGTTCTTGCTTTTATGTGCAAGATATTCTTATTTGTGTATGTTTTTTGTTAAATACAAAAGTCGCATTACATTCAAATCAATTCCCCAATGGCGCCGCAAGTACCCCATCGTAAATAATAAGACGATATACCGGCCGTGTATTGTCGAGGAAAAATAGGCAATTTCATAGCGAGCGGTACCCATGTTACAGCGACAGACAGATTAGTGGACAACGACACCGCCGGCGTGGCGGGCCGGCCTCGGGGCCCGTCTGACAACCAGCGATCGGCTTCAAGCTGACAGCGATTGACTTTCGACCTTTGTCAACTGTGGTTACATTTACCGAATAGATTTGAAGAATGCATAATCATTAAGGTCAAATATATAGTTTCGCTGAAGGGCACTGATTTCTTCTTATAACTGACTAGTGGACGCCCGCAGCTTCGCTCGCGTGGAATTAGACATTCACTAATTTCAAAAACGGCAAAGTTTCATACTAACTTTGCACCCCCGTTTTACCCCCTAGGGGGTGAATTTTCAAAAATCCTTTCTTAGTGCTCCCCTACGTTATAAAAGGAATTCCTGTGCAAAATTTCAAGTTTCTAACCGTTATAGTTTAGGCCCTGCGTTGATATGTCAGTCAGTCAGTCACCTTCTCCTTTTATAGATTAGGGCTGGCCCCTGGCATTTAGGCTGGGCGGGCGTACACCACCATTCTTACTTGGCGGAGGGGTTATTGGAACCCGACTGATTAGGCTATGCTAGGAGACTTTTAGCCGCCCCAAAGGGCTCGTTCACTTTAACGACTATGTTATTGCTAAGTAAGGTGTGGTTTTGTATTTTTTCTGTTTTTATCGAGATGAATCCTTACACCGAAGCAAGACCAAGTAACTATAATTTGCGACACATAAGTTGAACAAAAATGGCTGGCGTATGAGCAGATACATTGTAGACAAAAGTGCTACGGGTATCTGTTTTTTTGGCACGAATTTAACGTTAAACAACTGAAACATTCGTGCCCAATTGTACTCGAGCGATCCTAGTCTAAGCCAGCCATGCCGGGGCTCCGGCTCAGCCGAGCACACAGCGGCTCACGAGTAGTGAGTCGAGGCGCCATATTTACTCAATTAGGGAGGTGTGCGTCTCCACGGAGTTCGCGGAGTTTGCCGTGGCTGAGCGAGGTCTGCGCTTCGATTTAGATTCCATGTTCTTACTTCATTGCTACTCATACTCATTAGACTGCTTAGTTTATTTTTTCTTCACGGTGTTTTCCTGCATCGTTACAGCAGGTGAAATTTAATTTTAAATTACACATAATTTAAAAGTCACTGGTCCGTGACGCTTGGATTTAAACCCACACCCAAGTAATAGTCACCGCGGCTTAACTCTACCGGCAGTTTTCACAACAATTCATGATAGAAGATGCCTTCGAACATATTTTCATTCCGCTATTCATTCACAAGTTGCCCCACGCGGCCCCGCGGAGGCACGTTTTATTGCAGTCTGCAAGCGAGGCACACCTCACACTCTCTTCCATGCATTCGACTGATCAAGGCTGACGTGAGCTACATCATATTGGCATGATGGAACTTTACAATGCTCTTATCGATTGAAAACTGAAGAGAAATAAAGATAGAAAGTAATAACCGAAGACATAACAAGAGAGTTTCCATTGTAATGTGAATATTTTGGAATAACACTCCCATTACGGAATAAACTAATGTAGATTTCAGTTTATTAACAAACTAGTGGACGCCCGCAGCTTCGCTCGCGTAGAATTAGACCCATTAATGACGCGGCGACATCTGCCCGCGTTCGGGTTGCCCACTTGACTTCAAAAACGGCAATGTTTCATACTAACTTTGCACCACGTTTTACCCACTTAGGAGGTGAGTTTTCAAAAATCCTTTCTTAGTGCTATATAAAAGGAATACAGTATGTGTTGGTGGTATACAATAACAGTATGTGGGGGAGACCCGTGCCCAGCAGTGGGACGTCTATGGGTTGCAGCGTAGGATTTTTATATCTACCTCATATCCAAGTGCGGTTTGCTATAGATGCAGTGTTTGTATGGTTTTTTCGCACAACGAGCCTAAATCAATCAGCGGGCATTTGTGCGGTGCAGTTGCAAAAAACGTTGCAAAACAAGCTACAAAGGATAACTGACTGTTCAATTGATGTTTTACAAAATTGAAAACGCATAAAGGACGTTTCCGCGCATTTATTGTGAGCGGGGAACAATCAATATCCAATCTGTTAGTTCTAAACGGGGCAATTTCAGCCGCCGAGCGAGCGACGGCGACCTGCGCACGATTGCAACGCTTGGCGGCGGGGCAAACAAACACTTTATTTGCATTATTAGAGTGGTGATATTTTTAGATATTATCAAGTTCTTATTCGGTGAAATTAGTGATTTTTTGAGCGTTCTTAACTCCTTTTTAACTACAAATGGTTGTTTCTGCAAGCAGCAGCAAGACGTCCCACTGCTGGGTACGGGTCTCCCTTACAGACACAGTTGCGGGAGGTTTAGAGCATACTCCACCACGCTGCTACACGGGCATGACCGGGCATACCTGGAAATGCACCTCATGCAAACCACCACAGCTGGCTATACTGGTTATGTCCGTAGACCAAAACCTGCCTTGAAATTTTGGTCATTATGACCCTCAAGCCGACACCGGAGGCGACCCCGTTTGGAGTGGCAGGGTGCAAGCGGCGCTACCCTAAGGCACTATACCATGTTGATTGCACAGTGTTGTCGAAGGGGGGACTTCTGACATCGAAAGGATGACATCATTTGAGGGAAGCGCTCATCGCCTTCCTTATATAGGTTAAGGCTAGTGTAGCTCTTGAATATTTTCTTCATCTCCAAGAATACTGAAATGAACATTACATAGTCTCAGGTATACCACGTCATAATATTTCATAAATCGTACACGCTTGGCAGGCCTTGCCGCCATACAGAGCTCCGCGGGGCGTAGCGGCTCGACACACATGCCTATGACCTTATTTGACCGGAGATATAAAAAATAAGTTTTATTTTTAAATTCCACGAGCGGTCTTTTAACCCGCTCCAGCATTGTGGCCCTCGGCTGTTAATTAGTGCGCGTACGGGCGACGTAACAAGTCGGTTTTAAAATTTCACCCGGCGGTTAAGCTGCGCGGCTCGAGTTCTGCACGAAACATTTGTCCAGCTTTTCTATACTAATATTATAAAGAGGAAAGACTTGTTTATAATGTTTTCACACAAAAACTACTGGATCGATATCAAAATTTCTTTCACCATTAGAAAGCTGCATCTTCTCTGGGTGACATAGGCTATATAATATTACTAGGTGTAAACGAAACTATTGTTATGTCTAATTCCACGCGAGGGAAGCTGCGGGCGTCTACTAGTGTTTACTAATTTTAGTTGTGTGCATATTTTTATGTATTAATAGCGCAGTACCGTGGCGCTGTCGTTGATTTTGGCTCCCGTGTATAATTCCATTCTTACTAGAAGTCCTGGGTTTGAGCCCCGGGTCGGGCAGCAACTATTGGGTTTTTCCAACTTGAAATACCCGGTAGCGGTTCGGAGGCTAGATTTGTCCCGGTCATATGGCAATAGGCTCACCACCTATTACGTGGAACCTAAACATACCTGGTGAAAAGTGTGTGTATGTACACATCTGCATATCCTTTCGCGAAATACATGCGTGATGTTATACATAACAATGTATGTAAGGTACAGGTATATTCCCTAACAACAAATAACATAACATCGCGCGTGTATTTCTCCAAATGAGTGGGCAGAGGTGTGACAGTATACCCACTTTTCACCAGTAATGTTTAGGTCCGATGCAAGAATCGTGACTCCAAGTTTACTACTGGGAATCTCAAGTAAGAAAGCTCCAATAATATTTTGCTCGACCGGGGATCGAACATTTAACTATACAACCACCACCGCCAACCACTAGACCAACGAACTTCCAAAACACTATTAAACTAAATTTATCTGCTGCTAGGTATCTCTATCTCACACGATATCACTTGTAGTTGAATGTTCTACAATACGAATTCACATAAAAGAAACAGTAAACTCTAAATCTAAAGCTTATCTCTTTAAAATGGTAATTTTATACGGTTTACTTGCAGTTTAATTTAAGTTTAATAATAGGTTTTTATTAAAAAGTTTCGCAGTGGTAAACTACGAGTAACTTAACCAATTAGATTATTTAATAATCAGCTAAGCATTGGTCTGTACTTTCAGACATTTTTGACAATACATTATTACAGTGTACAGCTAGTATCTTGTAGCTATATTAGACAGTCCGTGGTATCGAGCGTCCAAGCGTCCGCGTCCGCCAAGCGAGCGCCATATCTATATTTCAACACAAACAGCTGACATTTAATATCCGATTGGCGGATCGCGTTGCAGCGAATGGAATTAAAAACAATTGCGGAACGCAAACATTTATGGTAATGGTTTGTTGGCATTAGGAGCGTGCCAGCGCGTGGGGTTACCACGCTCGTTCATGCTAGTTTACACTGCGAATACAGATTACTTAAGTGATTGGCTATGGATCATCATCTTTATTAATACACTAGTGGACGCCCGCAGCTTCGCTCGCGTGGAATTAAACAAATAGTTTCGTTTACACCTAGTAATATTATATAGCCTATGTCACACAGTGAAGATACAGCTTTCTAACGGTGAAAGAATTTTTGAAATCGGTCCAGTAGTTTTTGTGTGAAAACATTACAAACAAATTTTTCCTCTTTATAATATTAGTATATAATGTAAATATGACTATATTTAAAATTTTTTGTTGAAATACATTTGAAATTTGTCATCTTTTAGCACTTTTAGAAAACCTACAGTAAACAATAAATATAATTGTAAATAAATTATTGTCAACCACTATAATACACTACGATCACCACCGAAAATAATAATTGTGTTTATCTGTCACTAAAAATACCACAGAATATTTCGAAATGTAATCAAACAGAGGCCCGGCTTAATGCAAGCATAATGAAAATCGCGGCGTAAACCAAAACACTGCAATCATGCAGTGTGAAATAGCTGACATTCAATATTAACGTGAACACAGCACACTGGATTCAGTACAACCGACGGTCAAAGACAAAGGGCATCATATTTGAATTCATAATGTGTGCAATCCTGCCCACTCTGCTGTGTCTGGCTACCTTAATATGCAGTCAGATGTACCGGCCCATGATCAAGCTATCAGAATTACACAAGCAAACGAGAAGAGACAACAAAAGTGTCATGAGAATTAACGGCGTCCCTTGCGAGACGGTGCGCGTGAGGGGTCGAACGAAGACTATCTGTTTTTACAAGAAATTATACAAGCAAGATGATACCTCGAGTGAAACGGAGACTACGCCGACCGTTCCGACAACTACGCCGACCGTTCCCACCACTACGCCGACCGTTCCCGCCACTACGCCGAACGTTCCCACCACTACGCCGAGCGGTCTGAGCACTACTAGCACTATGCCTCCGCGAGGCGAAGACACCACTGAAATACAACCTACAGAGATATTGTGTAATGGGCTGGCCAAATGTAGGAGTCATAAGTGGAATCTTCGAAGTATTGTTGAAAGTTAGTTTAAAGTAGGCTGGGAGACTTATTAAATTAATAGAAACATCCGTCTCGTAGATATGTTAAATGTGCTTGTTGATACGTATATTTATTTAACTTCTTAAGGACTTCTATGTTCTGTGTAACGGGTAAATTACTCAACTCAAGAGTAACATGTTGGTAAAATTATAGTCGATTGTGGCGATCGTTTTATTAATATGTCATTTACCATACACTCCTCGACGCTTTCTTCACTAGCAAAGCTCCTGCTACCGTCGTTGACCTGACTGACGGGATAATTAGTTTACCGTCATAATAAGTAAAGTTTCAGCCCAGTGGGAGAAACCAGAGAACAGAGGCGGTGCAATACAGAGGGTGGATCGTAGGTAATCGTGTACGAGTATAGCCAATATAACTGATCATTATTGTTAATTCGTATTATTCACTGAGCGGCAGCGTCACAGCGTGTCAGCATCCCGGGCGTCCCGCGGGATTCACGTCCAGCGGCGAATGGGTGCGGAATATGAAGAGGATTTACCCTCGTCCGCGCTAATAAGCGCCGCCGTCATAACAAGTGCGGGAAATACACTTAAAGACGCTGTAATGTCTATGGCGAGCCAGTAGGATGCGAGGGAGGTTTTTTATACTTATAAATATACTAGCTGACCCCACAAACGTTGTTCTGCCATATGAAATGTCAAAAAAAAATGTTGTAAAATAGTGTTTAAAAAACATTTTCCAGTGGACCAAATTGTGAATCTAAACCATTCTTGAATCCCCTTGAACACACACAAAAAATTTCATCAACATCTATCCAGCTGTATAGGAGGAGTTCACTGTCATACACGTACACAAGAAATATATATATTAAGATTAATGAGTGTATGTTTGTTGATTTGTCCTTCTTCTCCTCCTCAACGGAATGATGGATCGATATGATTTGTTGCATTCATTTAGTATACCGTCCGTAGAGATGGGCTATTTTTTATCCCGGAAATTTGTATGGTTTCCGTGAAATGTAGAAAGCACTGAACATCGTCCGAGTTTTATACGATAACAATAATACAAGACCAATACAAAATAAAATCACAGGTGGCTATATAAAAGGTGCAGCAAAATTAATGTTTTCCGACGACACTTTAGCACAGAAAAATTCCACAGAAATAGCGTTTCTGTGAAAATACCTTTAGATAAACATCTCACAAAACATCCCACAATAAACTCACAACCTTCTTATTTGTGGTCTCCGCCCAGTCTCTGTCGGTTAGTGAGGATGACGTAATATTTGCAATCAACTCATTCTCTAGTGCCTCTGCTGCCTACGAATGTACCAACTAGTACCTACTCAGATCTACTCATATCATTTCAAATTAACACTTTTTGCTAATTGACTAACTAATCGCAGTCCGTATTCAGAGTCGGCGGCAATGAATTCGTGCTTCGTGCTCGTTTTCTATGTTATATCCTTAAATATATTGAAATTTAACTTCTTAGGCTCAAAAAATGACTGCAGGCAGAGGAGAATGCATTATAATTAAACCTGACGGCTGACATTCATGCCTTGGTTGGTCATCTTGACCCTATTGGTGTAGCAGGGCCTGCCAAGTCTTATTGCCTTCTGATACAGCCATCAAGTATAATGTAATTGACAAATAAGAGTAATGTTACCTTAAAAAAACAGTAAATAACGATAAAAATAGCAGCATTAGCATCGTCTATTTTGCCTAATGTATAGTAAAATTGATAGAAGAAAAATAAGAAAAACCTTCAGCATTTACTATTTTGTGATGTATTAGTGAAAATATGAAGAAAGAGGATTTACCCTCGTCAGCCTCTGACGTCACCATAATAACTGCGAGGCGGGAACATACGTCTGATGGACTGTCCGGTAGATTGGGGCGTTCATTTATTAACACGTTACACTGTTTTTGTGAACCTTTTCAAAATTCAACCTCAACGGTAATTGAATACAAAAGTCCTACAGAAATTCTTTATTTTTTCAAGAATTGTAAACTACGAGTAGGTACATAATGATTATACATACAACAATTCAAACTTAAATACATTAAAAAAACAAAAAAATATTAAATTACAAGGCAAATAACAAGAAGAATATGAAAATGGATTGCACTCAGTAGTACCTAATCATGGCCGCTTTTTCAGTGCAACACGTTTAGTTCGGACTAGTAAACATACTGAAAAATAAAATAGAAGAAATATTACCCATATTAGTTTTCAATAATTACCTAATAACCTAGTTATTCCTAGGGCTAAGCCTTAGGAATAATGTTTTTCTATACGTCTATACTAATATTACAAAGAGGAAAGATTTGTTTGTAATGTTTTCAAACAAAAACTACTGGACCGATTTCAAAAATTCTTCCACCAGTAAGCTGTATCTTCACTGAGTGACATAGGTCATATAATATTACTAGGTGTAAACGAAACTATTGTTATAATAATATCTAATTCCACGCGAGCGAAGTAATAAATAATAGTGTTTTCATTTTGCATGACCTATCACTCACAATTGTGAGAAGTGGTTATTACAGGTTGTATACAATGTGCCTGTTCGAGTATAGGTAAAGGTGAATAAGGTATTTTTTAAGGTAGATTAGTAGCAATTCATTCTATCCATCCATCCATCCATCAGCCTTTAAGGCTCTACTGGATGTTGTATACCGATCTACGCCGCAGTACAATCGCAGTCTCTATTAGGTAATATCTGATTAGTGTATTTATTTTGTTTATGGTAAAAGGTATTTATGATATCAATTCATGATTAGTAATTTAGTTGTTCCTTCTGCTATTTTTAATATGTATGAACGGTTGAAATTACAATAGGGTTGTCCTGATGCTGAAACGATCCCGTGGTATTTACGTTTCTGATTACCAATTCAAATCATTATTCACCATAAGCATTGACAGCGGCAAGCCTGCATATTTTTGGAATTTCGAGTTTGGTTATGTAGGTGACCACAGCACTTCTAGTTATTATTTGATCGGAACCAGGTCACTATAAGGGATATTTAATTTTATGTTTCATTTAAATATTCGCCAAGTGACTGCTTCTTTGGATTGGCTGTTGCAAGCGCGACTATTAAGCTAGAGGTCCTGGGTTCGATGTCCAGGTCCGGCAAATCTATTGGGTTTTTCTATTTTGGGTGGGTTGGGTGGGTCTATTTGAAATGCCCGTAGCAGCTTGAAGTCTGTATTTGTGCCCGGCGTATGGCAATAGGTTAACCACCTAATACATGGGACCTAAACTACACACTTCTGTACTAGGTATATGAGCTACTTTTAAGAGTAATAGTTTTTAATCACATCTATCTATACGACAACTGAAATAAAAATTAATCAGAACCAAATTTGTTTCACATACGACGATGTCGCCAGGCGGAAAAAAGGATCTCCTTTTCATCGGAGCATTACTTAAATAGATATAGCCTGTGATTTGAACCCTGGACCATTCAAGCAAAAAGGGCAGTATAAAACGAGTCCGTGGCGCGGTGGTAAGAGACCCTGACAATCGAAACGCGGATCCCGGGTTCGAATACTGGCGGCAGATATTTATTTTGCAGTACAATTGTATTCGAGGAATGGTTTTCTGTATCTATCCACCCGCAACACAGGCTAGCGTTGGTGTGTGTTTTATCTAATGAGCGAGCAAGGGTGACAGCCCAGTGGCTATCGAACTCTCCTCTCACTCGAGCGGTCCGGGTTCAAACCCAAGCGGCACGCCAATGAATTTAGGAAATTAAATGTCACTTGCTGTAACGGTGAAGGACACATCGCGAAGAAACCTGCATGCCTGAGAGTTCTTCATAATGTTCTCGAAGGCATGTGAAGTCTGGCAATACGCACTTGGCCAGCGTGGTGGACTAGGGCCTAATCCCTCCTGTTCTGAGGAGACATGTCCAAAGGTGGGACAATAAGGGTTGTTATGGTGGTGGTGAGCAAGCGGAGCCGCGGCCGAAGCCTAGCTCGCAACAGGCGCGCAGCTGCCGGACCCGCGTCAGCCGGACAAGCGGATTATAATGTCGCCAGTTTTTCGCCGACGCATTACATGGTGTTCAGCTGCAAATCCAACACATGGGGCGGCTCAATACGAGTACAAGCGCTCAAAACGAGCTTACATTCCTGCTCACACTTATTTATTACGACTCAGTTAAATCTTTTTGTATTTATTAATTAAAACAACATCGTTACGTATTTATATTATTATTTATTTTATTTATTTATTTATGTATTATATATAAAAATTAAACAATCCTTACAGAGCTGTCCACTTTGATTGCTAAGTGATTCCAGATACTTTCCTGCTGCCCTACGGAACACGGCACGGTGTAAAAAAGATAATAAATAGATAAGATAATAAAACCCCGCATACCTGAGAGTTCTCAATTATATTATTAACTTCAAAAGTCTATCACCGCGCCCGACGTTGCTTAACTCAGTCGATCACATTGAATCGACACGAGCCTACCAGCTATGGACGCTACACAGGTATTGTAAGCCCAGCAAACTCGAGTTGGTCGGAGGCAGCAACATTTGACAGGCAATTAGGAAATGGTAGTGAGTTCATAAGTCGGCAGCTAGTTCGGCGCTCAGTTGCCAACTCCGTGAAGCTCGCGTTTCATATCGGCACAACACTATTAAATTTCAAACTGACTTGCAGTAAAGTTCTTTGGAACGATGACTTATGAAAGCGCTGTTGCATTATGAAAATTTAGTTTTCACTTTTATGTAGCATCCGATTGGAGCAGCGTGGCGGAGTATGCTGTAGGCGCCGCAGCTGTGGCAGTGGGGGAGAGCCGTGCCCAGCAGTGGGACGTCTGAGTAGTAGCTTATATACCATTTTATGAGTGGGGTTTCGGAGGTAACTATATTTACGTTTATATGCAATAACCGGAAAAACGTTACCCATTGAAGTTGAAATAGAAAAAGTTTCACCGGGATAAAAGTCCATCCATCTATCTAATCCAAGGTTAGTATACAAGTATCTACATAACAAATTCTAAAAATAAACCAACCTAGGTTTAACCCTAACCTATTTTCAAACCTTTACAAACAGATAATTAAAATAAATCCTGCCTTGTTGGTCTAGTGATTTAGTGGTCGCGAGGGTAATTGTAAGCTAGAGGTCCTGGTGAAACCTCTGCCTGCCCCTTCAGAGAAATACAATCGTAATGTTATGTTATGATTAAATTGAATAAAAAACAATACTATCATGAAGCCCTCAACCAGTACCTTCTACCAAAACCCCAACCAATAGCAATTACTAATCACATACACGGCTAATAATAAAGAGTAATTAAAAATAGTAAATAAATAAGAACTATGATACATTTGAACCCTTCAAAACGACCATTAGATACATTTATAGTTTACTTACGTGGTGAATTACCATAAAGTTAAATTCAAATTCCGAACTCTTCACGCGCGTTGAATGACAAATGTATTTTTTATCTTTCCATTATCACATAATATTAACAAGTATCATTATTTAGGGACAGATATGAAGTAAAACCTAATTCTAAATAGCCTACACTTCATAAATTAGAAAATTTTTTGTAAATATTTTGTTAAAATTGTACTGGTAGGTATTTACTTCTAGAGATTAACGCGTTTAAACATACAAAAAACAAGCATAAAAAAAACGAAATATCTTCCGCTTTATAATATTAATAGACATTCATAACACCCGAGTACTAATATTTTTTCTGAAAAATAAATATTATGTTCGTTCGAACTCGGATCTCCTGGCATAAAGTTAAAACTATTGCCATTAAAAAAAAAAAACTCGGAACCCGCGGTTGGCTGTCAGGATCCGTATGTTTAGGTTACTCTATAGTCAGGATTTCTGACTGAGTCAAAATAGATATACACCAACTGAGTCTATTGTCTATTAAGAAGAGCCAGAGTAGTGTAGTCTACAAATATGCACACTTTGTTAATTGTTTGACCTCAATTTAAATTGAGCTTATTTTAGTAGGACAATTTTTTACCATTTTCAATAAACATCGTACTATGATATTTTATTCTTAATAATATTTTAATATATTGCAAATGAAATTCGAATGGCGGTTTTATTTAACAACACATTATTTGCACACCTTAAATGTTGTACAATTATTGCACATAGTATTATAAAGGTTTGTATTATCTATGGCTGACGCTCTCTGTGTCGATGCTCTCTCCCTTAGCTATGTAAAATGTACTTTGTGTTAGCCATTTCTATTCTGTGGTGTATGCTATGATGGTCTATAATTAAAATTGTGCTATGTACAGTTTGTTATAAATAAACAGTTTTATTATAAACTTTGCTTTTTTATTAAACAAAGGTAATTACAGAGGTCTTTCAATCTTCTACCTACCAATTACCTAAATGTACCATATGTGCTATGAAAAAATAAGACTCAAAAAACCCTGTTACAACGTCGCTAAAGTGAAGCTCTATGCGTTTATTACTCTGCGGAAATACCACTGTGCATAAACATTTCCACGTAGATTGCGTTCCAAATTCAAATATTCCAATTCAAATTTAAAAAACATTCTATTCTTTTCGAGAATGTTCTCAGTATGGTTTACAAGCCGATCGGACGAGGTGGCAAAGGTTTTAAGTGATCAAAAGCGGAGAGTGAAACCGAAGTTATACCAATGAAGTAAAATGCGAAATAGTGGTGATAAGTGTAGTGAGAAGTGCAGTGAGAAGTGTCAAGTACAGTTAAAAAGTGGTGCACGTTATTGTGTGTTAGTGTTGTTCAAGAAAAAAAATAGCTGGCATTTTATTACGCGGCAGTGCGACGTTAATGAATACCAGAAAAAGGTAAGTTATTCAATTATTCAAATGTAAATTTAACAATCATTGCATTTCCTTCATAAAGTCGGCGCGGGAAGACATGACAAGTCGGAAGACATTACCAAACCAAATCGCAATTCGTCCAGAAAAAACAAGGAATAGGATCTTTACACAAATTAACAAAGGAACTTAGTAATTTACTGGCGATTTGCATAGGATTTGCGTAGACTAATTGAGGGAATTTAAGAAGAAGAAATTTAGTTAATGGACACGCTGAATTCTGAGCAGGCGTAGACATGACCTCGGCTGCAGCTTTTAGCAAATTAGCGTGTTGTGACGGGAATAAATCAAATTTTAAAACCTTTTTACATTCATTGAAAAATTTTATACTAGAACAAGACTTAGAGTTTACTATAATAAGCCACCATGCTGCTCCAATGCGGATTGGTGGAGTGGTTAGTGGTCAACCCAGTGTCGAATGTTCTCAAGCCTCCCGAAGGTCTTCGACAAGGCTTAACGATTGTTTTCACCATTGAAAACAACCGGGACCTATAGCCTAACGTGCCCTCCGAAACCCGGTAGCTCCATCAAATTTTCCGCTAGCGGTCACCAACCCCAACCGACCGCACCTGTTGTTGCTTAACTCTGTCAATACATTGCCTGTTCATCTGTTTGCGACTAAACGGCTGCACAGAAAACCAGTGCTGTACCAACTCTAATGCAGCAGATGCTAAGTGCGTCACGTTTTTGCTAGTACTGTAACATTTACATTATGATTATCACTTAATGTATGTTTTGTTAATATTCGCCTATGTCGTATCTCATATTCTTTATAAAAAAATAATTATTTTCTATTCTTACTCCATAACTGTCCCACTTTGAAAATAACCGGGACCGACGGCTTAACGTGCCCTTGAAAGAACGGAAGCGCCACGAAATTTAGCCATAGCGGTCACCTACCCATGACGGCGCGGCTGTTACCGCGCGTAGCCCACCTGCCCATAGTAGGCGGGTAGTAGGTAGTTTAATAAAATAATAGTGAGCGGCAAACGGGTCGAGCGTCTCCGCTGTGGTCTCTAGACACAAATGCAATGAACGAAAGCATTACTGATTGGATATCTATAAGTACCTACTTCTATACTAATAATATAAAGAGGAAACGTTTGTGTTTTCACACAAAAACTACTGGACCGATTTCAAAAATTCTTTCACCATTAGAAAGCTGCATCTTCACTGAGCGACATAGGATATATAATATTACTAAGTGTAAACGAAACTATTGTCTAATTCCACGCGAGCGAAGCTACGGGCGTCCACTAGTCTTCAATCAAGGCTTAGAGTTGTAAAGAGAGTAAACTGCGTAATGTATATATCCTTTGATTTTCTTATGTTCTGGTGGAAATAGTTTGACGAACTTTATTTTCAAGCGAGGTATGCTCCGTGAGGTCAGCTATGTTAGTTTAGGATGTTTGATTTCCGATTACACTTCTACAGATGCGACCTGTTACGCTGCATGCTCATTTGCAATGGTTAGTGTGGGCCAATACATTCTGAAAGGAGATTCAGTAGGGCTGTAAAGATAATGACGAGTTTAAGCCGAACACTGCTGTCCTGATGTTGTCTCTTTACCTATCTAGTTATCGCACGAAACAATATTGTACGGAACGCGCCCGCCACCACAGCCCGCTCGAAAGCGTGCAACTTTTATTGGAAAACTTGTCCCGAATTTACATGTCCCGCACATTATTAAAAACGCTTGTAAAAGTTTAAAAGGCGCTCCGACCAGCATAGAATATATTTCGTTCAACAAACTCGTTTTCGGGTTATGAAATTTGTAGCGCATACCAATACTAATAGTCAGCCACTTAGGGCAGCCTTTACAGGACAAGTAAGTGAGGATGAGACTAGCGTGAAAGCTGAATAACTTTTAAATAATAGTTTTGTATATCAAAAGGTAGTGAAAACCCTATTAGCCTTTTTTTTAACTTTATTAAACATTTATTTAACACGGATACAAATTCATTATTCATCATTCATCAATGCATTATTTGCTTTGAAATAGTGCTCCTCATGCAACTTTTTTAAAGTCAAATACTCGACCTCAGAAGGGTTTAAGGACAGAATAATAATTATGCAATTTGTATGAGCGCATTTTTCGATAACGTAATTTCAGTAAAATCTGTCTTCACCAAATTGGAAGTTACAATATAAAACACCAAAAATTTAAAAAGTGCCGCTACATATTTCACGCCGCGCCGCCACGAATAGCTCTAGCGAGAGGCGAAAATATGATATTCCCCTTAAACAAGAATACACGCTAAAACTGTTCCTTGGGAAGAAAAATGTTGTACCCGTGTCATGCATAAAACAAAGTGGTTTACGCACCGACCGTCGCGTCGGCCGTGCACCGGGGCGCGATGACGTGGCCCAAATTTAATATACGACGACATGCACGGCTGTGGTAATCTTGGGTCTTGGCCCTGTGTGTAGGAGGATTAACAGTTAGAAAATAGGCCCGTTGGCGCAATCAGTAGTGAGCCTGCCTGTTACGCCAGGGGTCGTGGGTTCGACTTCGAATCCCACTCAGGACAAACATTCGTGTGACGAACACTTGTGTTTGTATAATATTATCTATTTATTTTATATTTAAGTATGTATTTAAAAATATATATGTATGTATTCTAATGGGGAAAGAATCAGTCTTTTGATTGAGCAATGATTGTACTGTCATTATCACAACCGTTCTTGGTCAACTATGGGGCGTGGGCCATCCACTGAAAATAAAAAGGCCGGAGTCTTCCCCGATCATAAAATGATACGTCAATATCTACCAACCACAATCCATTAACTTGCATTATTCCTATGTTGGGAATGCTGTGGGAATCCAATTAATATTATCTATTAATATATATCTTCACGGAATGGGAGAGGTAATTTCACATGCCTTCCAGATCATATTGAGAACTTTTCACGCTTGCAGGTTTCGTCGCAATGTTTTCCTTCGTCATACAGCAGGTGATATTTAAATTCTTAAAAAGAACACAACAAAGACTCAGGAAACTTAAAATACTATCCAATCGATCGAATACAATTGACAGACGCCCCGAGTTATGATCACACAATATTTTGTTTATTGTCGCAAGCCACAGACGACCCCCGAAGGGAAAAATATGATATTGCCTTTAAATATGATATATTGGGGTACGGGAGACCTGGTACGGGGAGGAAGGGTTGCCGCGTCACGCGCGGAGCCAATGAATCTTCATTGTGGAAACAATGAATTCGTGTAAAAACTAATATTCATATGTAACAATATCGTCTGTGTGACCGTACGTGAAATTGAGTCTCTGACTTGAATTCCTTATGGGGCGAGTTATGTTGGAAGAAGAATGCTTTCAGACGAAGGTAATATGAACATGTGTTGATTAGTTCATTTTTAGATACGAGGAGTATAGAGCAGGGACTGTCAGTAATAGTCAGTCCTGCTAGTTGGCGTTAGTAATACCTAGTCCAGTTAGTAATTGTAAGGAAGAGTCGCATTCTGTCTCTCACTGATGATATCCAATAGTCTGGCTACAAACAATTTTTGTTAAATTTTGCATCTCTTCTGAAAAACTTCAACATTATCTATGTACACGAGTTCTTTCGTGTTGAGAATGCACATAATTATGTAGATATGACTTGTTCGCTGAACCTCTCATTTAAGGCTATTGCATTGTGCATTGGCAGTATCCACCTCTCCTAATCTTAATCCATCCAAGGTTGACTGTGAGAGAATGTCACCAAGCATTCAGTCTTGCTTTTTCCCTTTGTTACATTAATTACATTAAATAAATTCATGGCAATTTCATGGGTGCTTCAGTGCTTCGGAGGGCACGTTAAGCCGTCCCTCCCGGGTGTGTAAAATCCTACTAAAAATCGAAGTCCTTCTGGTGGCTTGAGAACATTCGACACTGGGTTGGTCACTCACCCCTCCACCAATTTCCATTGGTGCAGCGTGGTGGAGTACGTTTCAGACCGCCCGCAGCTCTGACTGTAGGAGAGATCCGTGCCCAACAGTGGAATGTGTATGGGTTGTAGCTTAACACAGAAAACTACCGACAAATCAACTATAATAACAAATGAACTCAATAACGATAACCGGCGGTTATCGATGTTATATTTCGATAGTACTCGTCGGTATCTATTATTTACACCCGACGATACGTACTCGTACGTCTCGATACTCACGATACGACTTGCGACTGGAAAATTAATACTGATGTAAATTAAGCTCTGAAAGGCAAAGCAGAATAAGTTCATAGATTACGAAAGCGAAAATTAAGTTCTTTTCCCGTGGCACTATTGGTAGTGTTAAAATGGTTTTAATGATTTTATTTACCCCATTATCAGAGTCGCAGCAGCGCGTGGCGGTAAGTGGATGATAGGATATGTCCAGCCGTGGGCTGATGTAGTCTGGAGACAGAGAAAATCTCGCTTAATAACATCATCTCAGATGGTATCAGTAGCACAATAAATTCTAGTAATATCGTTTTGTAAAATCATAACCACCACATCATAACCACTCGTAATGTATAAATAGCGTTCCACAAGTCGCTCTGCTGCGGTCGAAATCTGCGAGTGAACCGACGAAAGGCAGGGCTGGTTAATTAAACTTACGAAGCGCAGAACTAAATATTGGGAGAGGGTTGCCCGGGCGATGGTTGCTTCATTGGAGTTATTTCTGATTTGCGATGCTCTTGGAGGTAAATTTGAAACAAGAGTTAAATCTAACACTTTTCAAAACAAATTTCACAACGCCCTGAAGTGACTATTGGAGGTGCCCACGTACCATCAATCTATAATCTATAATAATATTATAAACAAGAAATATTTGATTGTTATGGTTTCACACAAAAACTACTGGACCGATTTAAAAAATGCATTCACCATTAGAAAGCTGCATCTTCACTGAGTGACATAGGCTATATAATATTACTAGGTGTTAACGAAACTATTGTTAAGTTTAATTCTACGCGAGCGAAGCTGCGGGCGTCCGCTAGTAGAGAATAAATCAGTGCATAGTAAAATGTAGCGAAGGAAAATATCGTAAGAAAAACTGCATGCCTGTGAATTGTCTATAATGTTCTCGAAGACATTTTAAGGTTTGAAAATCCACATTTGGTCAGCGTGTTGGACTATGACCTAATCTCTCCCAATTCGAGAGGTGTTTCGTACCCTACAATAGAGAGGGTTCAACCCTGCTGTGCTCAGATTTTTGTCCTATTACCGCTGATGCGGCCGTTAAATTCCAGCAAATAAAAGGCGGCCTGTTACCAGCGAGCTGTCGGCCAAGTCGCGGCGCGGACCAACTTTTAAAAACTTCCTCAAGCGCTCCAAACTCCCACTTAGTCGCTTCGCAGCTTCATTATGTGACTTTTTTGTGTATCGCTTTTTGTGTTCACTTACGTTCTGAGATACAAATTTATTGGGATATAGTAGCGTTGCATCTATAGCTCAATGGCTCGCTTCGATTCTATGTGATCGACAGAGTTAAGCGGTTGTTTTGTGGAAGTGTGACGGATAATAAAAAAAATGTTTTCAATGGTATAAACATTTCAGTGTTGTTTAGAGTCGGTCACAGCTGTCAGGCGGCGAGTTGGTAGTGTTTGTAACTGAGTTTTCAGTTAGTCTTAAAATGTGATGTAAGTAGTTTTTTTTTATCGTAATAGTAGTAGTTTTAGGTAATAACAGTGATGTTTAGCTGAAACAATGATGTGGTTGTATAATGACACCAATTTTCCTATTTTAGTTCAACATGGCCGCACGTGCGCCGGACCACAAATCAGCATAGCCTAACCAGGCCTAATTGTGGTGCACAGATAATAAATAAATTTAATTGAGAGTAGCGAATACCATCGCCCCTCGAACGGTGTGGTTAGAAATTATTAACGCTGGCTTGATTTCATTGTTTCTCTTGCCGTCGATTCAATGTGATCGAAAGAGTTAAGCAGCGACCGCTAGTGGCAAAATTTCATGGAGGGCACGTAAAGCCGTCGGTCCCGGTAGTTTTCAATGTTGGAAACAGTTGTTAAGCCTTGCCGAAGACCTTCGGGTGGCCTTTGTGACCTTCGAATACTATACGTCGGACCTTTGCTTCACAAGAAAGTCATAAATGGGATATTAATAAACTCATGTTAAGTTACGTGTTAGGCAAATGTTATGTATAGATTTTGGTTAATAATGTTGAGTTATATCTATATATATAAAAGGAGAAGGTGACTGACTGACTGACTGACTGACTGACTGACTGACTGACTGACTGACTGACTGACTGACTGACTGACTGACTGACTGACATATCAACGCAGGGCCTAAACTATAAGGGCTAGAAACTTGAAATTTTGCACAGGGGTTCCTTTTATAATGTAGGGGAGCACTAAGAAAGGATTTCTGAAAATACACCCCCTAAGGGGGTAAAACGGGGGTGCAAAGTTAGTATGAAACTTTGCCGTTTTTTTGAAGTCTTTAGACGGGTAGACGTCGTTAATGGGTCTAATTCTACGCGAGCAAAGCTGCGGGCGTCCACTAGTGTAACAATAAGAGATGACGGTGGCCATATAAATTAATAGCGCATATTCCTTCGCTGAGCAGCGGGAACTACCTGCCC
Organism: Carterocephalus palaemon; assembly: GCA_944567765.1. Taxonomy (NCBI): domain Eukaryota; kingdom Metazoa; phylum Arthropoda; class Insecta; order Lepidoptera; family Hesperiidae; genus Carterocephalus; species Carterocephalus palaemon. The sequence goes on along the minus strand of OX155643.1, from coordinate 362,132 downwards.
GGCTGTCGGCACAAACGCTACTGGCCAGGCGCCTGGCCACAAACATCTATCATACAAACATTAGGTTAACCTAAAATCACATAAATTTCGCTACTGTCTACTTCTACGTCCAATCACTACCGATCCTCCTCCACAATCATAATATTATTTCTGCGTCTGAATATTCTAAATCAAAAACATGATCCTTAATAAAAATATTTCAGTGGAAACATACGAGCAACCCGTCCTTCCCGATCCCATCAGGGCCGGGTAACTGTGCGTGAAATTTTACAAGTGTAGACGGACCGGACCGCTTCTCTCGTTTTCTCCAAGCAAATAGCGGCTCTATCTCCAAACGACAAAGTTCATACTATAACGACTATGTGCTACGAGAATATTTCTTAAATCCACAATCAACTTTATCTCCAGCCACTAAAGCACACATTGAACAATCCATCCGTTGCTCTTCACTTAAGTTCACCAAACGGTAGAGGATTTTTAAGCGGATTTTCTTCATTTAGACATTTCAAGTGACCATTCCTCAAGGAAACTCGAGTTTAAAGTCTGCCTTTTGGTGCATTTCCGAACGAGTTTTGTGTTCCACTTTTGTTATAGTAATGGTGCAACCACTTACTTATTTAAACGGGATTTAAGTTAAGTTTGCAATTAAATTTGCAATTATGGTAACCAACATTATTCATTACGAAATTTAAGCCTTAACATTGAGTTGTCACCGCTAGAGATGAAAGAGAAACTGGCGTTACGTACTTACGTACAAATCCGTAGTTAAATGGGAATTGATGAACTGCACCGCTCCAGCGCTATCTCAATTAAACTTGTTCTGCAGCGCTAGAATGTTGCCAAAGTGATTTTAAACGATTCAGCTGCTGGGGTTTTAATCAGAGCCGAAACTGGGCCTTCTTTTTCAATTACTTTTTTTTCTGTATCTGACAAACTTACTATCACCAACTACCTCCTGATATTCATAGTTTAAATTACCGGCTTACTAAAATGTGGTAAGTCGGAAATAGGCCGACTAGTTTCGATCGATTAAGATGATTATCTTCAGGAGTGAAAGCGCACCCAGCGGGCACGGCGTACTTCCGACTCAAATCACACGTGAGTAAGCCGGTAATTTCAACAATGGATAGAGACACTCACGTATCATTCAGTAATAAAATACCTCCTGATACCTTTTTTTGTCACAGCCAGCATACAGGACTTTAATTTAATAATTGTAACTAAGCTGACACAAAACCAAGATGACCGATGTATAAACAATGTTATGTGTAAAACTGTAACTGTTTAATGTACTAATGCTGAAATGTGATAAAAATAAATTTATCTATCTATCTATCTATCTGATAGTTAGTGGATGACACATGCAATGTGTTCTGTTCCAGGTACGTATAGCTGCGGTCATCTTCACGCCTGTGACGAAGAGTGTTGCCGGCAGCGGGCTATTTAAGGTATGTAATAGGTAAATCCAGGTAAATCTAAAATTTATGTTCCATTATCTTACAAATTCAATACCGATATGTAATCAAAACTAAAACAGCGACGCCAAGATTGCCTTTTTATTGTTTTGTACCACCAAGAACAATGTTTTTTGACTTGTTTCTCAGTCCATCCATTCATCCATCCATCAGCCTTTTGAGGTCCACTGCTGGACATAGGCCTCTCCTAAACGACACCACTCCGACCGGTCCTGTGCCTTTTGAAACCCGCCGTCTTATTCAGGTCGTCTGTCCATCTTGTCGAAGGGCGGCCTGTGCTCCTTTTCCCGAGTAGTGGTCTCCATTCGAGGACTTTTCTCCCCCACCAGATGTCAGTCCTTCGAACGTCGTGGCCTGCCCATTGCCACTTCTCTGCCATTTACTAACTCTGCGAACTAATTGGTACTGCAACTCAGTACCAATGAATAAATAACTCATTTTTGTACGAGAGCATTTAACACTAAGCGCGTTATGACAGTCGAAATATCAAACCACTCCATTTAAGTGTAGTGTTTGTGTAATTTTGTGGCTTCACTTTCCGGATGACACATGCAATCTGTGCTGTTCCAGGTACGTATACCTGCTCGTCATCTTCAAGCTTGTATTGTGACGAAGAATGTTGCTAGCAGCTTAAGGTATGTGATAATTAAATATAAAATTTATATAATTATAATAATAATAAAAAATTCAATACCGAATGTAGTTTAGCTTGTGAAATGAAATTACCAATATTTTTGGTAAATATGACTCTTGAATAATAAATCTACCATTCCATTCTTTATTGAATCAATGTCTACTATGAAGTACCAAAAAAGTATATATTAATACGAATCAGGAAGCTGTGGTGGCTGCGCCGAAAACTACCTATATGCTGCTTTCAATTAAAAAATCTGGGATATTAAACGGGAAACTACTAAAACTTAAGGTAGGTTAGCTTAGAATTGTAACTGCATCAACGAACCTTCTCTACTTACTGATCTGCCTGATCACTTGACCTGCAGTGCTGTCACACACAGCGCTGTCCAGTGGCTCTCCAACTCACGTCTCACTCGACAGATCACAAGGGTGTGGATCAAATCTTAGCGACACGCCGTAATGACTTTTCTAATATATGTGCGATTTAAAAAAATTAATGCTGTAAAGCTGAAGGAAATTGCAAAGAAATATGCATGTCCGAGAGTACTCCATAATGATATCGGAGGTATGTGAAGTCTGCCAATCCACACTTGTCCAGCGTGGTGTACTAAGGCCATTCGAGTTCTACAGTGGGACAAAGTGTTGTGGTGGTAGTGGTGTCTCAGTTAGATTTGTTCTGCAGTGCTGTCCCAAAAATACAGCGCTGTCTCCATTTTTAGGCTTGTTCCGCTGGTTTTGCAGCTCTCAATTACATTTTTCCTGCAGTGCTGACCATGTAAAACTTACCTAATCTGAAGTGCATTCCTGTTTAAATAAAACTTTCCGATCAGCGCTGTTCCAGATTAACTCCAGTTTCAGCGCTGTTTTTCATTGACAAAGTGATTTTCAAACGATTCTATTGTTAGACATATAATCGATGTAGGATGTCTGGGAAACCGATTTTTTGTTTGTGTTCGTGTAATTGAAACGACAGTCTGGTTTTTGAGAATGTAATTAGTGTACGATTATTTCCCACTAACAATAGTAATTTTCATATTCACATTATTATCGGAGCCCTTTATAATTTCATAATAAACACTTTGGAGTGCACTGAACGTATTTAGAGATGAACAATGCTTCTATATAAATAGTAACAATATACAAATATAATAGACAATTTTATCGGATGTTATAAAAAGTGAATAGTACGAGTTGAGCCCAGATTTAACGGGTCGTCCTTCCAGCTTTACAAAGCGAGTCCACAGTCGCTGGCGCGCGGCCAGGGCGCCCGAGCAAGTGGCGAGATAGCAAATAATTAAAAGTGAATTCGGCCCGCGAAAAATCTTATCGGCCCTGATTGACGCTATCTCCGGATCGATGGCTTTCTTAATTGATTCCCCACTTCGATCTCCTTTCTTTCCACCCTTATCGAAATTCAGTGCGGGTAGCGCGCTTTAACGATTTTTTCTTAAAATACGGCCTTCTCTGAAGGAATGGCGTCGCGCATTCGTCGAATGGACGACTGACTTCTATAATTATCATTGTGATTAATGGGGGCAATTTAGTTTGAATAGATTTATTCCGTTGAGCTTGTCCGTTTTATATTTTAGACCTACATTTGAAAAGGCCGTCAATTGATTGCAACATGGAGGAAACTTGAGGTCAAAAGTCAATTACTCTATGTTTAATAGCTTTAAAATCTTACTCATCTAAACTAATCATGATTTCTATCAATAGGCCTCCTCAACTGCGAGTTAGTGGTTGTGTAGTGGTTAGTGTTGTAAAAATGCTAATGGAGATTATGTTTGAAAAAAAAACGCATGTAATTTTATACTAATTTATTTAATTTTATTTACATCTTCAAAATCGCACAATCATCTGTACAATAATATTAGCCTAATGATATATCTCTTATTTCAAACAAAAGATATGGCATTTATACATTAATACATCTATGTTAAGCTAACATATAATTCAGTAATTTATTTCAATAATTAAAATGTATGTTTGTGCATTAATTTTAATAATAGTATTTACAATTCATTTAAGCGTGTGGAGCAAGCCCGATAGTATTTACTCTAAAACTGTTCTATACGTAATAATTCTGATCGCATGAGTATCTTTATTTTTTCAATCGAGCGTTTATTACTTTCGTTGCCTTCCAGCTTGACCGTGTTCAACGTTTATAAATTTTTTGATATGACCTTATACACTTGAAAATATATATTTTTACGTAAACAAAACAAGTGTGTAGTGTCCATAGCCCAATGACTCGCGTCGATTCAATGTGATCGACAGAGTTAAGCAACGACGGGTGCAGTCGGTTTGTAGATGGGCGACTAGGGGCTAAATTTAATGGGCGCTACCGTGCTTCGGAGAGCACGTTAAGTCATCGGTCCCGGTTGTTTTCAATGGGGAAAACAATCGTCGAAGACCTTCGGGAGGCTTGAGAACATTCCACATTGGGTTGGCTACTAACCCCTCCACCAATGCGCATTGGAGCAGCGTGGTGGACTATTCTCTATCTTCCTATTTATTTGCTGAAATTTTAAATGTATCAAAATTTCTTACTACTTGTAATAAAGTTAAAAAAAAGTATAAATCTAACAATATTTCAAATTTAGAATGTCAGAGCAAGAAGGTAGCGAAAGTAATAAAATGTTTTATTTTAAACATTGAAACTATATCATCACGTCTGCTTCTATTTATGAAGGTTTTAAAATTAGGTTACAACAAGAGAGATGTTCACTTAGTAAAAATATAATTTTATAATCGAAATGGAAGTATTTGGTAAAACCTTTGGCACAATTTGTAGGAGTAAGTATTGCGAAGCGTGGCGCCACATTGAATATTATTACCATACAATTAGTATATTGTTATCATGCGTTAGGGAGCCTTGGCTGAAATACTTCTGGCCTCAGATATGTCTAATATTGGACCTTGTTTCATGGATAAAATATAGCAAACGAGCTTGCACTGTCTGCCAATGAAACCTATGACAAACCTTAAACAGGTTAACGAAGGATATTAATTGAAACGTAATTTCGTGAAGAAACTTGATCAAGCTGTTAGTAAGAAATTAGTCCAGTTAATCCCATTATACGTCTGTCATAGATGCGTTGCTACGATGTCGTTCAGAAAAAACTAACCAGCAAACGCTCAACATTATAAAATTATACAGAAATGAACGCAAATACTAAAGATTTTTATTCAAGTTAGTGTTTTCCTTAGGAGACCGATATATTTCATATTCCATGGATCTCTAACGGTAGATAAGTTATCTAGACTAGGTCAGGAAGTGAATACCATATGAAGGGAAAAACGGTTACTCCGGTAACAAACATGAATACAATGTCCTCTAAAACCTTTACAGGATATGAACAACTTTTTATCTCCAGGGACTGTTGCCAGAAGGAATATTTATTTTTATAACGCGGTCACGATATCTCTGCACCTCGCTGGAGCGCTATGCCACTCTCGCTCTACCGCTTCCCCTCCCCGCGCTTGCCCGGTCGCCTCAGTACGGTTTACATCTTCGTTTTATTTTACCATTTCATTAATTTCGTGTTATAATTTTCTTTGATATTTGATTTTAAATTTGCACTTTAATCGTTAATGTTGGACATTTATTGTTAAATCTGAACTATTTCTGATATAGTTTTTCGAAGTTCAATTTACTCGGAGACATGGAAAAGTCATAAATAGTGTAGGAAGAAATTTGATAGTAAAAGTGCTAAAGTTTTTCTAAATTGAGACATTTTCTCCTATCTGTACTCGTAGATCGAGTGTTTAGTAATCAAGATTGTTTTATTTATTTTTTGTCACATAACCATGTATACATTTAGTGAGAACACTTTTATTGAATAACCAGGCCATAAAGAGTAATTGAATTTATTAAAATTCCTAGTGATGCTTGTTTTGCATTCCGTACCACGGCGCCGAAATGACGTCATCGATGCGAGGTGCACAGATATCGTGACCGGGCAGTATCAGTAGGCCTTAGTGGTAAACCTGTTTTAAACATAGATGATTATTACTTACCTTGAAAACCTTGGTGGATTCTTTTAATCGAAAATATAAATATAAATAATTATACCTTCAGTTGGTATGTTACGTGAAACTCTTGAAGTAATTTGTCTAAAGGCTTATTATTACTTGCAACATGTATCTCAGAAAGATTTGTACAAATATATAATCTCACAATGATATAAGATATGGCGAAAGATCTTTAGTATGATATGTCACATTTTATTCATAACGCTGATGATTGAATTCAATACCAAGGTAATAATATTACTAAATTGGATAAACAAGAAATAGTTTTATATTAACATTTAACAAAACATGATGGCAACACTTTTAATAATTGAATGAGCATATAAAAAAGGATAAGCAATTTATACACCACCCGAAAAATTGCCTATAAATTAAATATAATCAATTCAAGCTAGGCATGTTATACGAGAATGCGAGTTTATCTGTTTTAGCCTTGAAATAGACGAATATGGACATTTTAGTCAACTGTGATTGACGTTGAACAAGATTCAAATAGGGACTGGGATGATTAGGTTAGGTTAGCTGAGAGAGTTGATTGTAACATTAGTTCGTCAGTTCGTTAATGGGTACGAGAACTGGGGACTGTTAGTGATAGTCAGTCCTGTTAGTTGCTGTTAGTGATAGTTCAGTAAGTAATTTTTAGTAAGAGTCTCGTTCCAAGCCAGTCACAGATGTGTTACTACCCTTGAGGACTAAGATGGTCGCCTCTAAAGAAGTGTAACTGGAAACCATAGATTTCCAACCTAACCACAATTGTTTTAGAAACAATGACTACACGGTAAAAATTGTATTAGGTACCGTGGCGGATGGTGATGGGCAGACGCTGATGATATGTTTATGATAATGCTATCAATGATGATAATGTTTATTGGAACGGTGATGATATTGATGTTGATGGTTTTCATTATAATGATGTTGATATTGATGACAATGACAATGATAATTACGAATAACGAACACGCAGGATGGTGCATACACCGCTTAACAAGAAAGTAAAGCTGATAACAATAATTTTTATCTAGAAACATACAACGTAGTGAGATATAAAATCCATTTGTATCAACATGACGAGGGCAAGCAGGGGTTGTCGCAAGCAGAACAAACTCCTTCCACCTGGAACAATGGATTTCATTACTAGTGTTAATAACTATTAACGGATATAGCATGGTTCGTGAATGAGTGGCCGCTAGGGAAAAATTGGAACTTCAGTGCTTCGAAGGACACGTCAAGCCGTTGGTTCCGATTATTTTAAATTGTAATATCCTTGTCGAAGACTAGAGAATATTCGACACTGAAATTCCTTCACCAATCTGCATTGGAGCAGAGTGGAGTAGGTACATCTTCTCTCTTCCAGGTCTTCTCATTTGTGAGAAAAAAACTCTTGTCCTGGAATGGTTTGCCAATGGATTGTAGCAAAGCTTTTTATAGCGCTTCCTATTAGAAAAGGTAGGTAGTAGGTAAGGTAGTATAATATCAGGTATAGAATCTGCGAATAAAGTGTCTCTAAGCCAGTCGAACATGTTAAACGTTTGAAGTCAGTTAAAAGACGGTCGGTTCGGTCGGTAGGTTTAGCTACCATGCGTATTGTCGATACGATCTACGGTGTCCGTGCAAGCTTACTTAACGTTTTCTTTAAAAAAAATTGACTGACCCGTAAGTCTATTTTGAGAAACAAAAAAGAACGCACACAGTCCCTCGTCCACGCAAGCCTTGTTGCTTCAAATGCGAAAATATAATTTCTAACACAAAGCGCAAAATAATAAAGGAAGCGAACAAAGGAAGATCAGAAGCATTAATAAAATAATAATATTACACGGCGAGTTAAATTGAAGCGGGGCTATAATGGAACGGGAGAATGCATTGCATTTCTTATCGTCCGAGCTATGTGACTGCCCCCGGCTGAACTATATTCCTTGTCTTTATAACAAACCTTTATTTTTTATGGACTCAATGTAGGAAACGAGCATGCAGTATCCATTCATACGGTTTTTGAACAAGACTGGAAACATAGTCCAGCTCATAAAGGATGCTAGCCTCTTACCTAGCCTAGCCTAGGCCTCACGAGTACCTCCTATGTGTGCGTTATCTATTTTTGGCAGATCTAAAAATACTGTTCCCTCGCATAATAAATATGTTTCCCCTTAAAATGTTGTGCGATACTGGCAGGATTTCCCGCTATGTAGCGTCGACAGCCCTAGCGAACTACTGCCATCTCCACACTGCGATCTTCCTAAAGAGAGTATAGAAAGTCTGTCCTTATTGGATCGACGAACTAATGTCTGATTTATTATAGTACATAACTTGTTCAACTTGAACAAGTCTAGCACAAGCTAAGCGCGCCGATGGGTTTCACGCGATAATGCGCAAGCGAGTGGCTTCCCCACGGCAGCAGCGCGAGAGCACAAACAGTCTGTTGCGATCGGTGGTGGTCCGATTCGACCTGCTTGTCGGTCTGTAGGACCGATATAAAAATAATACAGTTTTTCGTTATAAAGAACGACGTTATAAAGAGTTTACTCTGTAAGTTAATTAATATAAACCATTTAGTCGTGATTGTACAATGAATGCGAGAATAATTAATAAGTATGACAGTTTGATAATTTAGAATTGAAAATTGTAATTAATAATATTAACTACTAAAGCAGAAGGTAAATTGTTACTAATTTACACACATAATATACAGAAATCTGAAATAAATTGATATTATTATTAAAATCTGAGAGTGTGATTATTTATTAATATTTGTTGTATAGAAACGTGGTAACATACATGATTAACTGCTATTATGAGATTTACAAAAACGGTACCAAGTGATAATATGATTTTTAAATAGCGAATATGCAGACGGAGACACCTGGGGTGGTCGGCGTCACCGTTGAACACGGGCCAAGGAATAGCTATTTTATGCTTATTCATAATTGATTAAATAGTGGGCAATCACGATGTTTCATTTTAGGGATTATTCGTCTGAAATTATTTCCTAGAGTTGCCAGTGACTTCAATTTGATTTATTAAAAAAAATTACTAAAAAAAATATATTTATTCGTTACAAACCAAAAATTCTACTTTGCAACTAATCCGCGAACAAAAATGTATGGTGATGTATGTATACCTTCATGCACGCAGCACCTCCCTCCCTCCCACACAGGAAAACATGCACATGCGATTAATAAATACACACACCAACACGTGTTTCGTCCCAATACAATCTTGGATTCACCATCGTCCGAAGTGTGAGCACTGCTTTACCGCGCGATCCCCGGCCGGCTACCCCGCGGGCCCGAGTCGCTTTTGTACGATATGCGATAACATATATTTATTTCAACGACTTACTGTTCTGTTTCTTTCTCAATTCCTTTTTTTCGTAACGAGTTTGGGATTATGAGGGTGAAAGAATTTTATTGTCATTGTAACATTTAATTATGATATAATCATTACAAATTATATTGAAGTAAGAGGTGTGAAAAATCTTTCACCATTAAAATTAATAGGGACAAAATTATTGATAGTTTTCATTTCGGGGAAATAATGGACTTCATATTACGTCATCTAATGTGATATTAATTAAGAACACCAGTTCTTGGAAATCGCCGACCTGAAGAAGACTCCTTATCTAGTACTAGTGCTCGAGTTATTCTAGTACCCTTGAACCGGATATAAAAATGCTTTGAACAATTTCACCGCTGGTGGTAAGAACCGCAGTGGCTCAGAGCATGCCCAGTACATGGTCAGATCGTGGGTTCGAGTCACATCCGTGGCAGATTTTTTTTCAAAATAAATAAACAAAATAAAATTTAAGTGTACAAAACCGGGGTTCGTATAATAAATGTGAAGAAGGGAGGGAGTATCTGTATTCACAATTTATATATTCTTATCACTACCACTTGAGCGGTTCTCTAACTCGGAATAGCCTATTCCGGAACCGCGAACGCGACTACTACATGGGTCGGGACCCATTTATTTCGATTTTGAATTGACTTTAAATTGTTTTCGAATTGAACTTCAGATGAATAAAATAAATGATTTGAGACATATTTATAAAATTCTCTTCGTTATACAAACTTGGTAGATATGTAGCTACTCGACTTCCGTTTCCAAGTGTTAGTGGTAGGTCAGAAAATTAGTCCGTTGAAACAAAAGATTCACGTAGTGGTACAGAAATGCAAGATCTACTTCAGCATTTACAAGTAAGTAGCCTACTTGAACCTCATTCCTTATAGATTCCTCTCCGCATTTTATATTCAAACGTTTCTATTTGATATGATATTATTCGGTTGTTCAAACACTTTTTTCCTGTTGGCCGGGCGCTGCAAGAATTGATTGTATGAAGCCTGCATTGAATATTTATGAGGGTTAAGTGTGTGTGCGAACCGGTGAATGTTTAATCTATAATGTGAGCCGGGGAGACGAGCCTCGCTACCGCACGCCTACGAGTAGTTCGTAGGAACTTATATGGAAACCACATCGGTGAAGGCTGAGACGGGTTCGAATGTATAATAATATTATACATTTATTTTTGATCACTTACTTTTCTATTGAAACAGGCTTTGTTTTATTGTGTGTGTGTAACAATAAGTATTACAAGTAATTATTAAATTAAAAAAAAAAAGCTTTTATAACTTTTATTTTTATTTTCGAGTGAATTTATTTAAAAGCTTTTAAAAATGTAAAAAAAAACTTTTTATAACTTTTTATTTTTATTTATTTTCGTGCATTGTCATCGGGACCAAATATGTGTGCCAAATTCCAGATCGATAACTTCACGTATGTAATCGGGATTCTGTGGGAACCCCATCTATATATCTGACTTCTGAATAACTCATCCGGCTCACTTGGCTGTGCATAGTTGAATAGCAAAATCTTCACCGAGCTACTTCAGAGCGCCTCTCGGTCCCAACTTCGAGGGCATTCATTTTTTACTACAGAGAGACGTCTTTAATAATGTAGTATATTTTTACAAAGAATACAAAGCGTTGAGAATACCTATTACGAAGCTTCCAAGTCGTTTCAAAGATATTCTGCGGTAAATGTAAACGAAATATTGGTCTGAGAATGGTGAGTAGGGAGGTAGGGACGCCGGGAACGGAAATGAGCACGTGCCGACGTCGCGGCACGCGTTTTGTTTCTGCAATCTCAGAAGTATGTATTGGTCTTCATGAATTTTTGAAGTTTAAGCTAAATATTATAATTATTATAAAACTTGTTTCAACTTTTTTGTTATGAACATTACTGTTGAATGATACTTGGATTGTACGGTTAAATCACTACATTGGTAATTTATTATCTTATACATGCGAAAGCAAAAAGCGTATTTCTGTGTGTGCACTTGGCCTATGTCATCAATGCTATTTTTGTTCAAATTTGTTGTTTTGTGTTGAGAAGCATAGAAAACTATGATTGTGGACCTAGGTTGTGAGTGATGAAAAAGTCAAATAATTGCCAAATGATAATACGGTTAACTAATTAATTATTAAAAATGATGAAAGGGAAAAAGAAAGACGACAATAGCCTAATTCTATATAACATTTATATAGCCAGATATAAAAATAATTGCATACAAAACATTTTGATAAAACTCACAAATGTCACAGGTTCATAATATAACCAAGCCTCAAATATCACTAACATTCCTTTTTCCATACATTTTTTTATGTTCAAAATACACAGCATAATAAATAAAAGTAAGTAATTTGCTTTGTGGATTGCTTCCTTCCCGCGGCCTTTGCAGGCTCTCTTTGGCTAGAGGGCTGTAATATTGATGTATGAACTATGCTGTATATGTTCTGCTGCTTACACTGTCAGATAGTATCCAGCTAGCAATGTAAACATACCAGAGGCGCGTCGTGGGAGTGAAGGGCAGAACACGTGGAAGTAAATAATGTTGCGACATATTTTTATTAGGTATTTTAACTAGCACCACGCCTCAAATATAAATTATTTTATTTATAACATACACTGCAAAATTAAAGTAGAGAAGAACCTGCCGGTCAGTTTGCGACCAGCGATGTAAAGCGTACAGCGAAGGCGTGGTGTCCGAACTGCGCGCGGTACAAGAGGTGCGAAATAATATAATTCTACGTTTAAAATATCGCAGGTCAAGCACGAACACCACGCCTCAAGTCTCAATTTGTTTACGTTCAAGATACATTGCAAAATTAAAGTAGGGAATAACCTGCCGGTCAGTTTGCGACCAGCGATGTAAAGCGTACAGCTGAAGCGTGGTGTCCGAACAGCGTGCGGGACAAGAGGTGCGAAATAAAATAATTCTACGTTTAAAATATCGCAGGTCAAACACGAACACCACGCCTCAAGTCTCAATTTGTTTACGTTCAAGATACATTGCAAAACTAAAGTAGGGAATAACCTGCCTGCTGTAAAGCGTACAGCTGAAGCGTGGTGTCCGAACAGCGCGCGGTTTAAGAGGTGCGAAATAAAATAATTCTACGTTTAAAATATCGCAGGTCTAACACAAACACCACGCCTCAAGTGTCAATTATTTTACGTTCAAGATACATTGCAAAATTAAACTAGGGAATAATCTGCCGGTCAGTTTGCGACCAGCGATGTAAAGCGTACCTGAGGCGTGGTGCGGATGCGGTGCGCGATACACGTGGTGCACTTCGCGCTCGGGCGCGCGGTCGAGCTGCGCGCGCACCACGCTCGGCCGCTCGGTGCCCGCGTCGCGCGCCACCGCTCGGCTCGTGTTCGTTCGCCGCGCGCCTGCAAACCGCGCGGTTACTAGCGGGGACGCGACTTTGTACACACATGGATTGTCGACAGAATTCGATAATATTCTAAATACATTTACTAATACTTAAATAGTCCCGACTTGATTTGATAGATAGTAAATTTAAATGTTCACGTTTTGATAAGTATATTCACTGTAAATCATGAACAATTAATTATTTAGTTTGGTTAGACGGATCACATGTCCTACATATAATTATCATACACGCTCGGCCGTTTGGTGCTTGCATTGCGTGCCATCTCGCGGCCTGTGTTCGTTGCCAGGATGTCACGAGCCTACAAACTGCGAGGTTACAAGTGGGGAGGCATCGATTTCTAACTGCCACGTCTGTCAATTTGGTAAATTTTACCAATGGTATGAATAACATAATAAATACACACACCATATGACTAGTATAATTTCGGATAACTTTGTGTTCTGTGCCTAATTCGGCGAATTAGCATCGTACCTACCTGAGCTTACTAAATAAGGCTTTAACAGGCTTTTTAACCCAAGAATAACTACAGGGGAGGAAGATTTAGAAAGCAGGGCTACCTGGGTGACAGATATCTGTATCTATATGGCATATAGACTTACCTACTGTATTTAAAATAAAATGATGAATTTGATAAGATTTTGTATGATGCTTTCTTTTGTTTTTTAAATATTTTTTGTTAGATAATAAAATAATCATGTCAACATGACGATAAAAATACATTGCCATCTCACACACTCACAAAAATTTCAAGTTAAATAAAAGCTTTAATGAGTCTACTAATTGTATATGAAATTACATAAAAGCTATCAGCTCCATATACATTTAATCTCTTCGGAAAAAGCCCTCATATAGTTATTATAGAACTTCACGTATAGGTAAGTTCGTTTAATCACTTATAATGCATGATAAAATGTACACTTTAACCGTCTTACTTATAAAAATCTCACTAATCTATACTTAGGCACCGCTTAGTTAAACCGCTCTTAAGAAGTTAATCCACGTTTAACTTTTCATTACTTATAAACGTTGATTAGCTGTTACTTAGTTAAGAAACGAACAAAGAACGATATTGAATGAACGAAATTGTTAAAAGTTCTATTTTTTCCATATTCTATCATCTATGACATTGTCAGTGTCGTGAATTGGCAGATTAAAATAAGAAAATTAAAAGAAAATGAATGTTTTATTATGATTAATGTATTCGAAATAAATTGTCATCTACAACTAAATAAAATTGGAGTGTCTGTTTGTAATCTTTTTACTAAATTCATGTATGTATGCATACACGGTATATATACCAAAATAACATTTTTTATAATTTTTGTCTGTCTGTCTGTCTGTTAGTTCCGGCTAATCTCTGAAACGACTGGAAACTGAAGCCCGCAAATGGCTTCAAATTATCGGATCGCATTAATCTCTTCCGATATATTTGACGGCATTTTGATATAACGCGAGCTTTTCGAAGCCAACGCTATCGCCACTTTGCGGGACAAGCGCGACAGAGTCTGCTGGCTCATGCCGTGAATGTCAGCGTTGTCCTCTTGAATCTGAAAATATAGTTAGGTACATATAGTAAACATTAGTAAGGTACAAAATCTTCATTATACTCTTTTATAGTAAACTTGTGGACGCCCGCAGCTTCGCTCGCGTTACACATTCACTAACTTCAAAAACGGCAAAGCTTCATACTAACTTTGCACCCCCGTTTTACCCCCTTAGGGGATGAATTTTCAAATTTTTCTCGTCGTAAAAACCATTCTTGAACTTCAACGAACATTTTAAAAAAAGAATTGGCCAAATTGGTCCAGGCGTTGTTGAGTTATGCGCTTACCAACACATTTTGCGATTCATTTTTATAATATAGATATATGAAAACTTGAAAAAATAGTAATTAGGCGATTTACCTCATGACGGGCCCAATATCTGATTACTGACATTACTTGCAATTCTACAGAAATGCTGCCACCTCGAGTATCGCCCTGGATATCAGGTCTCACTATTTCTATGATACGACTCATGTTTTCTTTACTAAATCGGTATCTAAGTTTAAATTCCTCATCCGATAAACTTTGTAGCGAATTAAAGCGAACTCTGTAATTCTTCGTCTTTCTTCTCCTCTTAGCTCTGAAACTGCTTAAATCAGCTACGTCGTTTTGGAAATCACGAAGATCTTCCAATCCATCCATGTTTTATGCACAAATATAATTTTTTTTACTAACAAACAATCGCAAATTAATTGATCAGACATCACAATAGAACAGCTGATTTATGTGAAATCCGCCATCTTTCCGCTTAGCGAGAGTTAAACTATGTCTCGGCAGTGTTTAATTTTGACAGCTATTTAAACCCTACTTAACGACTTCTTAACGCTAAGTAGTGTTTATAAGTGAGGTTTTTGTTAATCCGTTGCTAAGCAATAGATTAAATATTAAGTAACGTTTATAAGTAAGAAAGTGTAACTTCAACAATATTTTTTAATGTTACTGTTTATTAATAACATGCTTTCAACTCAACGAATATTCGAATAACGTACAGTCTTTCCATTCCTCTCCATTTCTAATGAGTAAATTGCGCCGTTCTTGTCCCAGCTCCGGATGAGAACAAACCTTCCACTCAGTCATTTCAAGTAATTACTTCCACGAGTGTACTACCTACATTATTTATGAAAACGGATTCATTTGTTACATTTCTTTCGCAGCACAGACATGGGAGCGCGCTCTCCTACATTTTTAATTTATACTTTTCATTTCTCAATTGCATATTTCTTATATTACTAACTATTGGACACCCGCTTCCAGCTTCACGCGCGTGGAATTAGACATAACAATAGTTTCGTTTTATACCTAGTAATATTATATAGCCTATGTGACTCAGTGAAGATGCAGCTTTTTAATGGTGAAAGAATTTTTGAAATCGGTCCATTAGTTTTTGTGTTAAAACATTACAAAGAAATGTTTCCTCTTTATAACATTAGTATAGAGTATAAAAGTCACTGTTCTTGTTGCGTCTAGTTCCATTTAGGTCAAACAGGCTCATATGCTATACTATGGAAGATAAGGATGCCATGTTGGTCTAGCGGCAGTGCGACTGCTGAGCTACAGGTCCTGGGTTCAATCTCTGGGTCGGGCAAAGAAGCATGCATGACCGATGTCAATAGGCTCATTATATGACAGGCATGTTTTCATTGTAAATCTCAAATACTAACGCCGGATATACTGTGCTAATGCTACGAGAATGTAAAGTCGAAAATAGACTATGTTAATATAATAATTTCAAAGTAGGTAATTAGCATCACAGGTGGTCAAAAAACTAAACGAATTCAACATTTAAATTTACAAATGTAGTACTGAAACTGACACCAAATGAAATTTTTGTTAGGATTTAATTAATGGAGTTGACAATTAAAATGGCAAAATTATTTATGGAAAGCGAACGATTAATTTAAACACTTAATCATTTGAATTGGTAAACAGGTATTGAATAACTATTAAATATATATTACAAAAAAGGTACCTATTGAATAAATGATAATTCCATTGACTTCTAGTTGATTAATTAACTAGCCACTATTGAAAAAAACTAACATTTAAATATAATAAAATAATTAATGGCACTCACGCTTTGGCAACAAAATACCTACTATACAAAACGTGAAATAAAATATTTCACATCTTATTCCCTTCAGACGTCACCCTGCGTAACTCTTGATTAGTTTTGATATAAATAATAATTTATTTTTTACTAAAACAGGCTTCACAAAAAAATAAATAACGAATAATTTGTCACGAACTAGTTGTAATGAAAGTCTTCAAATATGAGAAAGGAAACATCGACCTATGCTGGATGATTAATTACTCGAGGTAATAAGTACGGGAGTATTATTTTTCTTTGCTATGGCCCTTCTATTACTGTGATACTAAATTTTATCATACCTACAATATCTACAGAATGTAAGACCATAAAAATATAATGTACCTACATATTTATGAATTTTGTGTGTTAAATATGCAACTTTTAATTTTTCATGAATATTAGCTTCTCTCTAGTATCCAATAATTAAATATTTATTTTACAATAGATATCACTTCAAGTTATTTATTACATGGAAAAGAATTGAAAAATCAGAAAAGCGAAAGTTCTCGCACAAAGCAAGTAAGTTATACATGAGTACGTGAAAATGTTGTTGTCACGCCTGTATTTCACTGAAGGAGTAGGCAGAAGTGTGAAGTTTACCCACTTTTACCAGTTATGCTTAGCTCCCATGTAATAGATGGTGAGCCTAGCCATACGCGGGGCACACTCCGAGCTACTAGGTACCTACTGGAAATTTCAGTTAGAAAATCTCAATTATACTATGCCCGACTATAGGATTGAATCTAGGACCTTTAGTTTAATAGTCGCACTTACACTCTAGACTAACAAGGCAGTCTTGGATGTGTACGGAAAAAAAATATGTAATTACTCACTTTCTTTATTGGCATTGCTTTTCATTTCGGTGGCTTTCGGTGACGTCGAAGGCATAGGGATTTCTGCAAAGAGTAAAACTATTAGTACAAACCATAGATGAAGGTCAAACTAATACTACTTTTAGAGCAGTGTTCATTTAAACTTGTCAACATTATATTTGTAACAGGCTATATGGTAGATCCAAACCCAACTGCACTGTTCTCACAACTGAGAATGCCTTGAGCGTACTCCACTACGCTGCTGCATTGTGAATTGTCTGAGGGGTACATAGAACCTGATTCCTATAAACATTTCTTACACGTCTTGCTTTATTTGCGATGAAATCAGTAGCCAGATGAGATATCTACTTTCCCGTTTGCTACTCCCAAACCCCACATAACTCCAGCTACCGGGAGAACATACATTAAATGCTCTTTCGACTGAGCTTTTCTATATTGTTAGGCTTCGCGCAGTACAAGGCCTGAGGGAGATCTCGGAATCTAGGCTACAGTGATGTAACTCGACATATTTTCTATTAGCTGATAGGTACAGGGCTTATGATCGAAATTTCGTTGAAAATGTTTTTTAAAAGGATTACGTATTGCTGAAATACATTTTGTAGAGTATCAGAGTCCGATCTGATCGGCCGGGTTGAACCGATTTCAATGTTGAACGATGGTTGGGTGCGACATTGCAAACAGTAATTACTGTTTCGCTGACAAAAAATACGTTATTGATTGTCAATTATAGGTGGGGATACTAACTGTGGTTCCTCACATTGGTTAAGCGTGTTAACTATACTTAACGTAGTTAAGTAGCGTCCATAGCCTTTGAATCGAACGTATTGAATCGATAGCTTGTATCGATGTGTTCGACGGAGTTTAAAAACGACGGGCGGCGTCAGTTCGTGGATGGGTGGCCGCTAGTGGCAACATTTTATGGGCGCTACCGTGCTTCCGAGGGCACGTTAAGCCGTCGATCCCGGTTGTTTTCAATGGTAAAACAATCAATAAGTCTTGTCAAAGACCTTCGGATGGCTTGATAACATTCGACACTTGGCTGGCCACTAACCCGTCCACCAATCCACATTGGAGCAGCGTTGTTGAGTATGCTCTAGATTTCACTCAAGTGTATCTGTGGGGGAGACCTGTGCCCAGCTGTGGGACATCTATGGGTTGTAGCTATAACATAATACAGAAAGGCCCATGCAAAGCGTTGAACTTTCAATAGCTGTTTATGATGAAATTCAAGTGAGGTCCTTACCGTAAAGTCGGATGGAGCCTTCGGTCTCCCCGAGGGAGTTCTTGGAAATACAGCGGTAGTTCCCGAAATCACCGCCTTGGAGATGACGGACCGTTAGCTTCATGTGCGCCCTGGTGACAATCAATTAACATGCATACAATTTTGTGTTATAGAAATACATAGTTAATTAAGAATCCATGCTGCTATAAAATACCGGGTGGAAAGATCGAATGCCACATGGATGGCAACTACCATTAACATTGAAAATAGCACATTCTGTGTAAAGGAGACTTTTTTTTTAAAAACAATACATTCTGCATTTTTTTGCGATCAATTAACAACAGTTTTAAAGTTTTCTTTATTACAATATCTAGTACCGGAGTATCTTGGATCGCTATTAAAACTAAAACAGAGCTAAAGAAAATTTGAATGTAAATATCCCACTAAACATTTTTCACAGAACTCAGCGCTGTAAGACGTAGCTCGAACGAGTTTTATCCACCGCAAAAACGTCCAACAGTTTCTTTAAGAATTTTACTCGAGTCTTTTAACGGTCATTACTCTTTGAAATAAAAATTTTCAGCGGTCTTTTTGCCGATGTTTTACATTTACAGGCTTACTGGCTCGTGACGAGACGTAGTAGTGTTCAAAGGTTTCCACGAATTATATCTAATTTGGCACTAAAGATCAAGTGAAATCCCTTCTAGAGAAAATTGTTTGAGCTGCTATTCATTTACATTTATATCTTCTTATCTTTTTGGCATATTTGTTTTTAGGTTTTCAAAGTCGAATTATATTAACATGTCATGTTGCGTTTGCGCTGATGTACAGTGTCTGTCTGTCCGTTATTCTAGCTATTATGTTATAATACCACGAAATGGATTGAGGTTTCTACAGATCTATAAGTAAGCCTTAAGCCCTTAAGCCCTTCTATATACCCCGTAGAGTAATAATAAGAATAGTTTTTTATGGGGACCTCTAAATTTTACATTCTTAATTTAAAATTAATGAATAGTCTTAATTAGAAAGCCGCATCTTCACTGAGTGACATAGGCTATAAATAATATGACTAGGTGTAAACGAACCTATTGTTATGTCTAATTCCACGCGAGCGGAGCTGCGGTCGTCCACTAGTAGACAATAATAATAGCGTAAGACTTGTTCGTTTAACTTTATCCATTCATCCATCAGCCTTTTCGAGTCTACTGTTCACTCACTCACTGCCCAGTGCAACTTGAATAGGTAAAATCTATAATTAAAATTTATCATCAAATTGTCACGCTTTAAAGAAACATTTTATCAACGATTTTATACAAAACATTTTATGAATTCACATTTTATAGAAGAGATTAGGTTGGTCTTGAGGATAAAAGGTATAGTTTACAAAGGCTCAAGTTTCAAGCCTTACAAGGTTCATTACGATAATAGGCAATGAATATTAGATATTCAGCGATTACCTGCGTCTGGTTAGTGTTTACTTAACTCACTCACTCGCTTACCATTAATATTGTGTGTTGAGATGTTTGCTCACTCGTACATAATTTTAAGAGGAATTCAGGCTAAATGATACTAGTAATTGATACACAGTAAGTATCAATTACTAGTATCAATTACTACTGTGCAAATAGCTATAGTAGCGTTCACAGCCCAATGGCTCGCGTCGATTCAATGTGATAGAAAGAGTTAAGCAACGACGGGCGCTGTCGGTTTGTGGATGGGTGACCGCTAGTGGCAAACTTTCATGGACGCTCGTCGAAGACCTTCGGGTGGCTTGAGAACATTCGACACTGGGTTGACCACTAAACCCTCCACCAATCCGCATTGGAGCCGCGTGGTGGAGTATGCTCTAGACCTCCCGCAGAAGTGTCTGTGGGGGAGACCCATGCCCAGCAGTGGGACATCTATGGAGCGAAATAGCTATGGTAGTTCAGTGGTTCAGACTCATGTTTCTCACCTGTAAGAGTTCTCCTCTGTATTGATGGCGTACTTCTTGGTTGGTAGTACCATGACGTTGTCGTACACCCAGTAGGAGATGGCGCGCGGGTGGGCTTCCGTGTGGCAGTCCACTGTCACGTCCGTGCCCGCGGGGGCACCCACCAGCTGGTTGGGGACCCAGATCATGGGGGAGACTGGAACAAGAACCATCGTTATATTTTGACTGCGTTAATATTACAGTGCTCACCTTAAGTCTCCCCAAACTCTGATAAGTAACCAAATATAAGCTGCTCTTCACTCACGGAGAATATGTTTAATAACAAACAAAACTAAGCTAAAATAATTGTTTAGCTCATCATGTAGGTACATCAGGAAATAACTACTGTAAAATGGAGGATGATTTAATTAATGTCTTTTAGTTCATATTTATTAAACATTGTTAGTAATTGGTCATGATTTCCATGAAAGCCAGGCCGTAAATTCTACCATAGATGGAACTACAACCGTCAATGACACGTGCCAACGACAGTTCTGTTGCTGATGTCACTGTTAGAAGCGATATTAAAAACGAGACATTGCTGTGTCAAGTGCAGGTGCTCCCGAGATGTCCCGGCAGCGGCTGGGAGTGGCAACTAGGCCGAACGCGATTTACGATCCCACTTTAAAATACTTGGGTGTTAATCAAGTATCAATATCAAGGTTAAAGCGATGAATATTTTTGGATATTTAATTTTTAGATATCGTACCCAAAGGGTGAAAAACTTAATCCAGTTGATGTCTCCGCTGTCTGTCAGTCACAGGGACCTATATCTTGAATGGAAATAGAGAGAAAACGTGAAATTGTCTCACGATGCAGTTAGGTATTATAGCCGCAATCATCTATCTTCTTCTATCATAATAAAAATGAATGTAAGCGCATAACATAAGAATGACTGGATAATTTATTTTTTTGTATGTTCCTTAAGGTCCACGGAAGTTCATAACAGATTGTATTTATCTGTATTTATCTGTCTGGAGATTGTGTTCAGGACTGCGTGTGACTTGACAGTCTATAGAAATCAATAAATGAAATAGCTAGCTAGAGCTACAACTCATAGACATACCACCGTTGGGCACAGTTCTCCCCCACAGACAGCTGCTAGATAGTCCACAAAAGAAATAGCTATTGATAAATTCTTCTTCTCTTTTCTTCCAAGCTATTCTTCATGGGGTATGCATTTATTTACACGCCCGTTCTCAAGCTGTTCGAAGCTGGAACACATGGCGGTTCTCGGCGGAACTATATTGCCCCGTAGAGAGTTACTCGTACCTGCAGTACGTATCCTAAACTTTTATCGACACATTTGATTTTATGTCTTCCTACACCTTGAGCTAGCAATCTGTTGCTGGGTATGTGAGCTCTAACATTTAAAAGTCCATTTTCTGTATTTTTTCCATGTTATAGAGATAGGTGGTAGAGCCTATAGGGAACCAAATAGGTTTTATATGAAAGCTAATTGGTTCCATATAGAGTTCGCCCGGGGCAGTACCACCGCCCGCCACGGTACCTAGTACCATTTCTGCCGTGTAATAATTGTTTTTAAAGCAATTGTGGTCCGGTTGGAAAGGTGTGGATTCCGGTTACACTTCTTTAGAGGCGACCATCTTAGTCCTCAAGGGTAGCAACACATCTGTGACTGACTTAGAACGAGACTCCTACTAACAAGTACTAACTGGACTATTACTAACACCAACTAACAGGACTAACTATCACTAACAGTCCCTAGTCCTCATACCTACTAACGAACTGAGCAACTAATGTTCTAATTAACTTTCTCAACTAATTGGACTAACCATCCCAGTCCCTAATTGAGTCTTGTTCAAAGTCAGTCACAGTTGTCATGGGTGGCAGCGGATGGATGGTGCTGCAAGCTCGTTTGCTATCCTGTATCCATAAAAAAAAAAACAAATTCCTCGTGGATGTAGTGGTCGCAAAAGCAACTGTTATGCTCGAAGTCAAAGTCAAATCTTTTATTTCGCTATTATATGAGGCACGCTTACCGAAAGTCTTGGTACTACTAATAAAAGAATATATAATGCTACCTAATCTAAACTGAGTAATCTTAAGTAACTCATAATTTATTTAAATTATAAAAGCTCTAACGTTGTTACACAGGTTTAGCTTTTGATCATTGGATAAATATCTAATCCTACATTAATAATAACTGTATACTTTTCAGTGTGTACATTAGACATTTCTTACAGCTTTCATAGCTAGAGGATCGACCTGCGGGTCGGAGGATAACTATTGAGATTTTCTAACTTGGAATGCCCGGATGTTCCTCGGAGTCTGGAATTGTGCAGTCTGTGCTTGAGCTCCTATGTAAGGTACCATGATATGGCTCTAAAATGTATACCCAAGAGATTATTACCGCTGGTTAATTGGGAACTAAGGTGAAGAATTATTATCAACTAGTAGACACCATTTCATGTTCTCCATACAGACAGATTAGCTAGCTAGCTGCGACCCATAGACGTGCCATTGGTGGACACGGATCTCCCGCACAGACACAGCTCCCGCCACCTCGCTGCTTCAATGCCAATTGGTGGTGTGGAGTTAGTGTCCAACCCAGTGTCGAATGTTCTCAAGCCACCCGAAGGTCGAAGCCATGTCGAACATGGCTGAACGAGTGTTTCCACCATTGAAAACAACCGGAATTAGAAACCAATAACTGAAATCGCGCGTCGAACAAAGAGCGCTCCAGCAAATGGCTCACACAAGTATCCGGTAAAAGAAATCAATTTCAAAACAGCGGTTCCCTGATATATTAATCATATCGATCTCACCGTGCGGCGCGGGATAGTGCAACTATTGGAAACTGCGGGGTAATTTATAAACTCTCAATAATGATGGATAGGCCCGGAGCACCCGCAGCACCCCGGAGCACCCCGGAGTTTACCGAGCTCGCCCGAACAGGCCCGATTTTTCACATGACGCTCAGATAATAAAATCCACACTTTGAGAACGTAATTCACATTCCCAGAGTTTATGGTGGCAATTTTCACGGAGAATATTACTTGGGCCGCGTGATATGCTTTAATATTCCACGACGTTTTAAAATATTTATAAAGTAGGTACTACTGCGCTCTTTTACTCGCATCTCTCAATGACTTCATCACCCGCGGCTTGCTGTTTATTTCCTTTTTATTCCACAACAAAGGCTTATTAAGATCTATATGCATCCGTATAAGTTAATAAATAAACGGCCTCACCCTCACCTCGCACTGGGGTTTACTGTTTGGGATGGAGATCATAAAGGGAATGTAATTACGTCTGACCGAGACCCGAATATTTAGAAAAAGTAAAATCTGCGAACTAACTACCTATCCAAAAAATTAAAATAATAGCACACTATGAAACTACATGAATGACTAATTAAACAGTAATAATACTGAACTTAATACAAGTTGTAGGGTCTACAGCCCGATGGCTCGAGTCGGTTCTTCAATGTGATCGACAGAGTTAAGCAACGACGGGCGCGGTCCGTTTGTGGATGAGTGACCGCTAGTGGAAAAAATTCATTGGCGCTACTGCGCTTCAGAGGGCACGTTAAACCGCTGATCCCGGACGTTTTCATAGGTAAAAACATTCGATAAGCTATTCCGAAGAACTTTGGGTGACTTGAGAACATTGAACACGGGGTTCGCCATTATTCCCTCCACCAGTCCGCATTGGAGCAGCTTGGTGGAGGAGCTCTAGACCTTCCGCAACTGTGTATGTGGGGGTGGCCCGTGCCTATCTAATCTATCTAAATCCGATGAAGCTAATCGATTCTTCGATATGAGGTTACCAGGAAAGCAGAATTAGTGGAAATCCGGTCACTCGCACGTACGATATCGAGTATTCGCTAGGTAAGCTCATAGTATCTTTGGACCGAAACTTTTTTGTCACGATTGTATAAGAATCGGAAAGTGGTTCGTTACGGAAGATAAAGGTACGGAAATGATGGGATGTCCACTATTATCATACAAAATCAGTCAAACTACCTCTGTACATTTTGTGAATTCATTTCAGATTGGATTTTTAGATTAGTTCAACGCATTTTTCTTTTGAGATCGATGGTACCCATCAACAGATCACTAATAATTTGCTACCGTGGGATACTGGTCTATATTCATCCCCTCCCTTGAAGATCCCTTGAAGAATAATTATTTACCATGCTGTTCAAGTAGGTAAGAATTTGTGGAGTTTTTGAATTTCGAAAGTATTCAGACCGTTTAGACCTAATTCACGTACTTGAGAACTATCAAACTTTTTGCCACCAGCGGTCATATCGTGCTGATGCATTACGATCTATATTCGCGACGCAGCTTGGAACACTTTGTATTTTTTAAACGGTTTTATTGTAGTTTAAGTTAACAGAAACGGTCACATCGCTATGCGAATATTAAAATACACTCAACAATAACTTTGGCGAACTTTTCTAGAGATATCGTAGAACTTGCTAAAGATTTATGTATCGCTTCCAAGTTCTGACTGTGTAAATATCTACAAAGTGATCTGTAAGGAGAAAAGTCGAGCCGATTTGATACAGTCTCCGTGGAGTAGTTCGGATGGCGTCATACACCTATTATTATTTTTAAATTAAAAATGATCTACGACAAGTCTACTGGTTGATAAGCGCTGTTCATTCATATCTTTACAATAACATTTTTCGTGTTAAGATTCCATCGGTCTTCCATTTCCGTGGCACAATGGCCATAATTGAATCGAACACTGGCTGCACCGCATTTCGCGTTCCGCCGGATATAACTCTCCGCGTCTTCGGAATACGTCTTTTTCTAGTTTCACCACAATGAATATTCATATTCGCTGTTAAAAAATTAAAAAGACTGCCCTGCAAAATACTAATACCGCCAAATTCATAATATGAAAATTAATGTTTTATTCGTAAAATTTACAAAGGTCTATTAGAGAATTATTTTGATTTCATTGGCATTGTGCAAATTATAATTTTAAACTAAGTTAAGTCTGCCAATCCGCACTTGGGTAGTGTGGTGGACTAAGGCCTAATCCCTCCCATTCTCAGAGGAGACCCGTGCCCAACAGTGGGACAAAGAAACGGTTTTGATGGTGGATTTTTGTGCGGAATTTCGTGCAGGGCACCGTCACGCACCGTTAAAAAAACTGAAATACAGAAAAAGGTTGATACTGGCTTACCACTTACCACTAATTAAGTTTAAAGTTCTTGACATAACTGGTGAAAAGGTATATTGTACACCTCTGTCTACCCCTTCTGTATAAAGGTGTGCTTATTATGTTTTAAGGATTTCTTAAGTTTGACGTTAGAATTCCCTTGATAATTTCTATAAATAGTCAATAACTTAGTACTTTCTAGGTGTTTTTTGGGATTCTCAAAGTTCCTCTATTTCCGATAATACGATTGCCAAATTTACCGTAATAAAAATACCATCGAACCTTATAAAAATTAATTTTGAAACACAAATCTTATATAACTTAAAACCCTATTTTCTCAACACAGATTGAAGTGAAATTGGCAGACTTTGTAATATCAAACAAATTTTTAAAAGTCTATTAAGAAACGATAAATTTTTAGAAACATCTATTTACATTCAATTCTTAGAAACAGTTTCTAGATTGAACGCAAAATGGCGGCTGGTAATTGAAAGATAATGTTTTCTCAAGCAGCACGCTTAGATGATTGATGCTCTATGCTTACAACGCTATAGAGTCTTGGGAGTAGGAAGAAAACGTGGGTAGGTACGGTACACATGTAGACCAAAGTTTTATTTTGTAACTATCTTTTGCCCGCGGCTTTGCTCGCGGAAAAAATGTAATCAAGTTAAGAATTAATGTTAGCGCCATCTGTTGACGGTGTGCCAACTTTCTATTCATCGTGCAAAGCATTTCAAGGAAACATCGCGATGAAATGTATCCTATGTGCTATCTATGTTATCGTCGAATGAGTAACGACGAAGGAAAACTTGAGGAAACCTGGACGTATAGAGTTCTCTAAAATATTCTCGAAGGATGTGAATTCTGCTAAACCGTACTTTTACAGCATGGTAGACTATTGCCTATTGCCTAACCCCTCCCATTCCAAGTGCAGGACGGAGCCCAACAGTAGGACAAAGCGTTGCCGAGGGATGGTCTTATCTAAGACTCAGCACCAGGTGATATAACTATTGATGAATACTCACATTCGACGTCGACGATGATCCTCTTGGAGACAGAGGGCGGCACTGCGTTGGTGGCGATGCAGAGGTAAGCGCCCATCTCCGTGCGGCTGATGCGCTGCAGGCTCAGCGTGTCGCCCTCGAATACCGTTACTGCAACAAAAAAAAGCGACGAAATGCTGGAATTATTTACCACCACCACACATTCGCTATGCATTTATGTATTTCAGAGGTTTAGGTTTTCTTTTGCACGCTACAAAGGCCGACTTGGAATGTTCCTTTTGTTGTTGATTCTATTAAGATTCTTGACAGTAAACGGCTAAAACGTAGAAAAACGGTATAAGAACCAACATGATGGTGGTAACTGAAGAAAGAGTTATATCGAGTTGTCGGTGAGATAAATTTATATATACACATGCCAAATTACAGCTTTCTAGTACAAAATACTCTAAGCTAAACCTTGTACAGACAGACGGACGCACCTTGTTGACTACGGAACCCTGAAAAAACATTTTTTATTTTTCCTTAACGGAACATTTCCTCACGAGTTTACCAGCAAGAGGGCTCGTCGCTCAAGAGAGTACGAGTGCACTTGTTGGGGCTTCAGAAAAGGGCTCTTCATCAATGGGCTGTTGTGCCTTCACTTTAATGTTAGCAATACGGAATAATTATCGCTAAGTAACTTTTCAAATAGAAACTGGTCCAAAAATGAGCTAACTTCCCGTCAAAGAAGTTTGTTTGATTGCGTAATTTCCACTTATCTAAGACCAGGCGGTGCTGATCTATAAAAATTTTTTACATACAAAATAGAAATAATTTCATATAATGGTGGTCTCTACATTTTTGATAACGTATCCAGCTGAATTGTTGAAGTACACGCTCGGGATGCATATACGGAGTGCTATGTTATCGAATCAGGCCTGGAGTGAGTTGTCGGCTGCAGTGGCCAAACTTGGTGTTTTACCTTAGTTGAACGCCACACGAGACAGACGCACTTTCTTGCCCTTTTGTTTGTAACCCAGGGTTACCACTAAGCCGACTGTGACCTAAGTTGCGTACTGATTGTTATTACCAACAGTAGGCAAGTTGCTACTAGTCCCACTCATATTTAAAAGTCAAAAATAGTCAAGTGCTTGTTGTATATTATTATGACTCCATCCATCCATTAGCATTTTGAGGTCCACTGCTGGACATATGCCTCTCCTAAACAACACCACTCCGACCGGTCCTGTTCCTTCTGAAACCAGCTGTTTCCCGCCGTCTTCTTCGTCGTCTGTCTACCTTGTCGAAGGGCTATCTGTGCTCCTTTTTCCGAGTCGTGGTCTCCATTCGAGGACTTTTCTCCCCCATCGGTTGTCAGATCTTCGAACGCAGTGGCCAGCCCATTGCCACTTCAACTTACTAACTCTGCGAACTATGTCGGTGAGCTTTGTTCGCGACTGTAGGCGACTACAGATTTCATAATTTCCCGTTCGGTCTCGTAGCGAAATACGTAGAATAATAAGAATAATAGATATCCGTTTGCTAAGTCGAAATGAATATGGGAGTGCGCAAACCAGTGGGATATCATCGAGCAAAATATTTCCGAGAATTCCCAATTCAGCAACAATTCAACCGCCGCCCGTTGATTCCATGCAAAATGAACCGCAGAGCCGTTAACTGGCGAATTTATACCCGGACAGATTTACGGAATGATTAGGGAGAATAGATAACGCAATAATTTGAGGCAACGACTGCAGTACGGCTTAAGCATATTCAGTTTGTTGGCGTCGTGTATCACAAGTTACGAACATTGTTTAAGTCACTCGAGAGGTTGGCTTTAAATTTTCTTAGATGTGGGTACTTTGGTAAAACGATTCAATAAAACAGTGAAACATCGTGAGGAATACAAAAACAGCTATCTTATGGAGACTGGACACGAGGTTTATATTAAAATATTCAATCAATGGCGACCGATTTAATTGAAATAGGATATTAATGACAAAAAATATTTCGGGATCACCTTTTAGGTACATGATACAAACCACTAAAAATCATTCACTGTTGGGCACGGGTCTCGTCTCGAATGATTATCAAACAAGCTTGCAGCACCACCCATCCGCTGCCGCCTAATGACAACTGTGACTGACTTTGAACAAGACTCAAATAGGGCCTGGGTTGTTAGCTGAGAGAATTAATTGGAACATTAATTTAGCTGGTCAGTTCGTTTGTAGGTATGAGGACTGGGGGACTGTTAGTGATAGTTTGCCCTGTTAGTTGGTGTTAGCAATAGACCAATTAGTAATTGTTAGTAAGAGTCTCGTCCCAAGTCAGTCACAGATATTATGATGCTACCGTTGGGGACAAAGATGGTCGCATCTTAAGAAGTGTAACCGGAAACCACACCTTTGAAACGCGACCACAATTGCTTTAAGAATTAAACTATCAAAAACCGACTTCAAAACTACAATTTTAGAAATAATAGTATTCGTTTGTGGGCACAAGTCTCTTCCTCAGTCACAGTTGAGGGAGGTCGGGAGCATACTCCACCACACTGCTCCAATGCGGATTGATTCGTTTATTCACGTCATATTTTTCAGTTATGCCGGCAGTTTATTTCAGTAGATGATATTCAAATTATTTAAATCGCACATAACTTAGAAAAGTCATTGGTGCGTGCCGCTTGCATTTGAGCCCGGACCGCTCGAGTGAGAGGCGAGTTCGATAGCCACTGGGCTGTCACTACTGCATCAAAAATAAAATTTAATAATATATTATCTACCTGAGAGCAATGTGCACTTCTAAAATTACCAATACAATGCGAATCGCAATTATGTCACTGGTTATGCTCAATTACGACGCCAGCGTTAATATTGCCTATAACTATGTTATATGCCACCGCTGAATTGTTTGGGTGTTTTGTAGGCACAATATTAACCACATGTATTAGAATAACTGGTAATATAAATACATCTATCTATGCAGACGCACAAACGTTAATTTATACTGATTATACGCCATGAGTGTTTGAAGTTACTATTATGAGATTAGCTACAACCCGTAGACTTTTCCCTTCAGACACTGCTGCAGGAGGTCCTGAGCATTCCCCACCACGCTTCTCCAATGCGGATTGGTGAAGGGGTTAGTGGCAAGTGTCGTATGTTCTCAAGCCGCACTGAAATATTCGTCAAGTCTTCTTCAAATAAGACGTAACAAGAGTCCTCCTTGGCCAGCGACGCATTGGCGACTCCTCTGGTAACTCTCGTATTAATAGACGAAAGTGTCCCCTTACCATCGGCTCCGTGTCTATTGCCTTTGAAATACACAACATCTGCAAATCTGCTGATAAAACAAAGCCAATGTCCAACAGTAAAATAGATACTGTGATGATTGGATGGATGGACACAATTTACAAGCTCCTTTCTCTTCAAACAAAACATTCGTGATCATTATGTTGAGGATATGAAATGAGCAAGAAATTCACATCACGTACGGCAAGGCTGCGAAGTAATGGGTAAATGAGTTGTCACGCTTGTATCACGCGTTGAGACTAATGTTTGCTGGGTAGGATTGGCTGGTTTGAATAAGTTCTACAGTTATGTCATTAGTGACTTAAGACGTGGTTAAATTAAACACGGTTTAGGTTTTCTTTTAATTTGAATGCATTCAAGAGCGACTAAGTGCGAATCTGCCTGTTAATGTAGGTATGTATTGTCATCGTTAAAATCTAACGAAATAACGCCCAAAACAAACCTCTTGCTTTACCCAAATGAGCGACGCAAACGGGGTGATGTGTAATTAGTCTATGTTATCCTTCAAAATACTTATGTATTCGAATTTTTAATATACTTCGTCGCGCTGTAAAGACAACAACAACACCTATTTTAATCTTGCGAGTTATACTATAGATATATATTACGACGCTAATCAAAACTCAAAGGCGACAACCAGATGCAATGTCACAAAAAATCAGAATGTAGTTTCGTATCGAGTCTTTAAAATTTTATTTGATTTCCATGTTAAATTAACTACGAACTGTGTTGCAACGGCTCATCCTATGCAACATAAGTAAATAAATATAATTTCAGTGTAAACGGTGTCCATTTAACCCGTCAAGGCGCGCTGCCACTTAAAAGTAAACACGGTCCGCATTCCGACCACGTCCGCGTCCCCCGGCCGCGCGAGGCGACGCAATTAATATAATGACCACTAACGACCGGCTTTGACTTTTAATTGCTGAATACATATTTGGCGGAAGTGGCGACCGAGTGGCTCTAACTTTAGGGGTTAGAATCTCTTACTCATCTCTTTACTTGAGTTTACTTTTAAGGCGATGACATGTGTGATCCACCTGCTGTCTTTAGGCGCTGATGACCAGATAAGTGTGACCTAATTTTGCCCGCGTCTTAAGAATTATTTAGATTTTTTTGTGTTCGTTTTGCCTATCTAGATATGTAAAAGGGTGGTTTCAAGCAATTTATTAACTAAAAGCGTTTAAAGCCGTTAAAAGCAATTATATGCTGTCCATTAATAAAAGTAGCAGGCATGGTGTTGTAGCTAGCATAATAGTGCTACGATAGCTCCTAAGTGTCATAAGAAACGACCAAAAGGCGTTTCAGGGTCGCTTCGAGCTCACGCTCAAACCATCGAGTGACGCCGGGAAAGACGACGCTGTGTGTGCACGAAGTTGTAGTTGTATTAACGTTTCAACGAATCGTCTGTGAGTGGTCTTAAGCTTGTAGCACAGCGCGGTGGGCGGCGGTGCGGTCTAACAGAGATGCCAGTATCGTCAACAAGTAGTAGGTACTCACGAAGGCCACCGAGGGGTTTTAGTAGTCTTTTAGAAATCCCACATAACCTGTCGTCGCTCCCACGATGACCAAGTACTAAGCTTTCGCACTCGTAAAAAAAAAAGATATGCTATCCGGAGCTAAGCCATCAAACTCACATATACTCCAATTTATTACGCCTTCAGACCCGTAACCTTTTCGTTTACTCAAAATAAACGTTTACCAATAAAAAGTTTTACAGTGGGAGTGTAATCGCAAGCGGATCTAATGAATGCCCCAATACGATGTTTTACGATGAATTGGAGTCAAGCGTGCATTCGGACGGTCTCAATCCGAAACGATTTCATCCACTTTGAAGAGCCGCCGACCTACTCTTTCCATTAAACCGTGGCGAGCTATTCTGCGCATCGTATTAATCCCGACGAAGGCTCGCTGCTGTATTGAAAGCTTCACACTTTTCGGGGTGACGTAATTAAAAGTGGACTGGACTGGCCCTTTGCAAATAATAATCGCAGATCGACATACTCATTCGCTTGTCGAGTTCGAGTAAGAAAGATTAAGCTAGAACTCAGAATTTACTCATTCCATCCTGATGAATCTAGTACCAAGAATTAAATCGAATAGTAATTAAAAAAATGGATATTTAAAATCACCTTTGTAACATTTTGAGAAAAGAATTTTATTACTCAACTAGTGGACTCACGTAGAAATAGACCCATTAACGACGTCTGCCCGCAATCGGGTTGCCCACTTGACTTCAAAAACGACAAAGTTTCATACTAACTTTGCACGCCCGTTTTACCCCCTTAGGGAATTAATTTTCAAAAATCCTTTCTTAGTGCTCCCCTACGTTATAAAAGGAACCCCTGTGCAAAATTTCAAGTTTTTAACCCTTATAGTTTAGGCCCGGCGTTGATATGTCAGTCAGTCAGTCAGTCAGCTTCTCCTTTTATATATTTAGTGGGTGTCTTTATTCAGTTGAAATTATCGACTTACTCACGAGTGATTTAAGTCGGCCTATTTCCGACTTAAATCACACGTAAGTAATTCTGTAATTTCAACTAAGAATTCAAATTATTATTGAACATTATGGGCACATTCACATCAATTGTAAAATGGTGAAATAAGACCACCTTTTATCAAAACTGATCTCTGTACGATTTCGTTCGCTCGACCGGACGCGCTTAAATAAAGCACGGACGCAATTCATTGAATGAAAGCGGGCCCCCTCCCACTTTACGAAGTGTCGTAATTAAAACATGGACGGTGGTCCTTTGCAAATAATAATCGCAGGTGGAACTGACACGAGGGCGCGCGACGCCACTCGACGCCACGCGTTAATTCCCCGCACAAGGAAATCACTCTTAAAATTGTACTGGATTTTTCGAAATTTTCACAGTGAACTCTGCAGAGTTAATTTGCCGGTATAATTACTCTTGACAGGGTTTTTCTAGTGGCTCATTACTGGAGGATGCCAATAACAGGCGCAGGGCTTAGCGAGTCGACAACAGGTGACGGCTCAGGATTGTGAAAATTTGGGATTTATACACGGAAACAGAATGATTATATGTACTAGGTCCTAATCGATTTCTTTGATAGTATACATTAAAAATTTAATAATAATCAGTTATATAGTAGGAGTAGGGTAGGGGATAATGCTTACTAATATATAAATGGAAAAAGTGTGTTGGTTTGTCCTTCCTCTCCTCAGCGGAGTGATCGATCGAAGCGATTTTTTTCCATGGATGTAATATGATAGGGAGAGTAATAACGGATACTTTTCGTCTCGAAAATTGCACGGTTCCCGTGTAATGGACAAAACACTAATAATCTTTCGAATTTTTACTCGATTCCTAATTAAAGCTTGTTGTATAATTAATGATAAGTGTAGTAATCGGTAATACTTTCCGTAATCACGGCGGCGGTACATCCCTTAGCAGGCATTTTCAATACATAGATGGTATTTAAAATCATCAATTGGTCCCACCCAAGGTTTATTCACATGTCTCAATGTGAAGAAAATACTAGTCTAGTGCTAAATTCAAGTCACCCTGCCAACAATGATCATAAAACCATATAGGGACTGGAAAAAGCAGTTCAATTAGACATTCCGGGAAACACAGCACACTACCAACAGGTACACGTTCTACAAGTTCAGTAGTTATATTAAACAATCATAATATATGTAAGGTATAGATATCTAAATCACAAATTAGTTAATTGCGAACTAAAATTAATCCATCACTTCTCTATACTCTACTCCGTATAGCTGTCATTTGATTAGCTCTGGTCACCTCTAGCTACGTCGCTCACCTTTCTTTCTCCTGTCGACCGATATGGGCTGGCCGTCTTCTCTGCGCCACATGATCTTCGGCGTGGGGAAGCCCTCAGCCTTGCAGACCAGGCTGATGTTCTGATTCTCCCGCACCGCCACGGCTGACTGAGTGCTCTCGTCGTCCAGTATGTTCGGAGGTACTGGATAGATAAATAAATAAGCTATTTTAATCAAAATATCTTACCACTATGACAAACCTATACCTAATGAACCCTGAAGCGGATAACCGTTGGTTCAGAGAAGCCTACTCGTATGCCCAACAGTGGACTTTGTAATGCTGATTGATGGATGGTTGATGATAATCAAAAATGAGACTGCTCTTATGACGATGACTGTCAAAATGTAGAAGTCTTCAAATAGATGACGAAACAGCCAGCACTTTGTAATAATACACTACTATTGCAATTTGCAATAGTAAAAAAGTAAACATTTCTTATACAAACGAAGCTACAATACAGTATTAGCCACGAAGTCAATTAATAAACTTGAACGATAAAACCCGAATGGGGAATTCCGAACAACCAAGCACTTTGGGGGCTATCAAATGGAGATAAAAACTGTGGAAGGTACAGAAGCGATGTGAAAACACGTTAGACGGTATACGTTTCCACTTAAAAGTTGAAATTAAAACATACCTACACAGATAGTTTCTTGCATGAGGGGCCTGAAGACGAGTAAGTACACGTTAGATTTAAGGCTCAAACGTAGGTTTAGAATGAGATTCGTACTGACTATACTGCAATGCAATAAAATTATTCAAAATCAAATTAAAGTTATAATATAAAAGAAACTTCAATGACTATGAATCTTAACTATTGGAGAATACAGCATACATAGCGTAGCATCGGGGTTCGCCCGCGTGAGATTTATGGAATAAATATGCTGAAAAAGTTTTTTTAAAAAAAAGCTTTTTGTAACTTTTTTTTAGTTTCGTGCATTGTCATCGGAACCAAATATGTGTGCCAAATTTCAGCTCGATAGCTTTAGTGGAAGTGGGTGAAATATTGATTGCAAGATTCCAGGACATACATACATACATACGTACATACGAGTGAAGATAAATAAAAGTTTTTAAAAATATTGAAATTGATTTTTAGCACATAGGAACACAGTATCGGGATAAAAAGTATTCTATATGTTAATCCAGAGTGTCTAGCTGACCTGAATACCAAATTTTATCAAAATTGGTTTAGCCGTTTGAACGTGAAGAAGTAACAAACATACAAACGTTGGTCGCCTTTTGTTTCTTCGATAATTCAGAGACTGTTAGTAAAGAAGTTATAAAAACGAAAACTTGTTCAGTATTTTCAAAAGCATATAATTGAATTATGAACAAGACATTGTAAACAACTATAAAACTCTGAAAGCCGAGAGATCTCAAGCTTGTTCATATTAATATCATTTTAATTATTAACCGAGCCAGAAGGGTTATTGAAACCTTTCAAATACCAAAGAAATGTAATTAAAAGTTTTTCGTCGTAAACCACACGGCAATGCGGCGGGTTGGATCTTTTATCGATATTTCCCTCGGGAATATTTAATAAAATCCCGTATTTAGTTACTCAGTCTTATAAGATTAATTTCTAAATGAGCTATTAATTAGAGTGTTTATTTAATTAATGTACTTTTCTCTTCGGAAAATCTTGGTAGGTATCAAGCAAGCATCTAGTTAGCAGCGGCATATGGCTTATCACTATTGATAAGATTAAGAGCCCATTACCCATCAGGTAATCCGAGCAGACTTTAGGATGAATGTTGAAACCTCCGACGATGATTATTGTATACCTGGACAGAAGCCTTATCTACCGCCTGAATTTTGATCTAAAGTCTTTATATCGTATCGAACTGTAGTTTGATTTGAAGATGATGATAAGCAAGTATCTACGACCTGTAGTTTGATTTGAAGATGATGGTAAGCAAGTATCTACGACCTGTAGTTTGATTTGAAGATGATGGTAAGCAAGTATCTACGACCTGTAGTTTGATTTGAAGATGATGGTAAGCAAGTATCTACGACCTGTAGTTTGATTAGAAGATGATGGTAAGCAAGTATCTACGACCTGTAGTTTGATTTGAAGATGATGGTAAGCAAGTATCTACGACCTGTAGTTTGATTTGAAGATGATGGTAAGCAAGTATCTACGACCTGTAGTTTGATTTGAAGATGATGGTAAGCAAGTATCTACGACCTGTAGTTTGATTTGAAGATGATGGTAAGCAAGTATCTACAACCTGTAGTTTGATTTGAGGATAATGATTAGTATCTACTTATCTGAAGTTG
The DNA here is from genome assembly GCA_944567765.1 of Carterocephalus palaemon. Taxonomy (NCBI): domain Eukaryota; kingdom Metazoa; phylum Arthropoda; class Insecta; order Lepidoptera; family Hesperiidae; genus Carterocephalus; species Carterocephalus palaemon. Next base: position 326,076 of record OX155643.1, on the reverse strand, counting down.
ATGGTATTAAGGATATGGTTAGGCTTACCTACGACCTGGAGGTATCCGACTTGGCTGATCATCGGGTTGGTGTTGACCTGGCACATGTAGTAGCCTCGGTCCTCCTGCTGCACCTGGCTGACGTGCAGCAGCCAGGTCATGGCGTTGTCGTGCGAGACGCTGAAGCGCGCCAGCCGCGTGATCACGTGCCGGTGGATCGTGAGGATCATCTGCCGGTCTATGTGGATCCAGGCCACCTGGGAACGAACGATAGAGATAAAGATAAAGATTTTTATATGTTTGCTCTGACAGAAGTCTTGTTTATCTATTTAAATAAAAGGAGAAGCTGACTGACTGACTGACTGACATATCAACGCAGGGCGTAACTATAAAATAGGGGGTAAAATAGGGGTGCAAAGTTAGTATGAAACTTTGCCGTTTTTGAAGTTAGTGAATGTCTAATTCCACGCGAGCGAAGCTGCGGGGCGACCACTAATTTATTATAATAGTCTTATAATAAACTAGTGGACATACTTTGTTAGAGCCTGGTGACTGAGGTAGGTAGAATAGACACACTGATAGATACACTGTAAAATGAAGGTCGCCGCGTGGTCGATATTCGAGCATAAGTAATTTTTTTATTTTAAAGTTTAAACGTTATTAAGCTATCTCTATAATTACAGACTTCATCTTAACTAATATTCAAAGCAGAAACTGGATTTTTATTCATCTGTGGTTCAAATTGACATATTATGGCAAATAACATGCCATCATATCCAGGTAAACAACTATTAAAAATGTATATGTGAGTGTACCAACGGTTGTGTGTGTATTGTTTTATTATATTCATTTAATGTATTTCTAATGCACATTATATAACAATGTTGGCTTTCTGTACTGAAACTTTAACTGTACCAAATTCCAACACCACCGTTAACGTAATTTTCGTACAAAGGGATCAAAAGTTATTGTTTCACATATTATTAAATCTAGATTTAAATAAATTTAAAACCTGGTGTAGCGGTGAAAGTAAACATCGTTATGAAACCTACCTGCCTGAGAGTTCTCCATAATATGTTCGGATCTGCACTTGACCAGCGTGGTGGACTATGGTAGGTATATGGTAGGCGCGTGCCTAACAGTGGGAGTGGGGTCATTGAAAGAGTTATAATGATTCAAAATATAAAGCATAACTAGTAAAGGAAGAAGACTTCTGCCCAGCAGTGGAGTGATGCAATGTTAGTATGAAGTATTAATAGTAGAAGAAATTAAAAAATGACTTAAGTAAGAGGTAACGTTTGTACAGGTTCTACCACTATTGTATGATTACATATAATCCTAAATTGTTTTTATTAGACGAACTTCACACTAAAATATAAAAGATACAAATTCATGAATTTTCATGGGTCGTATTATGTAAAGTAGCCACCGTTTAAAAGGATTGCATTTCATATTGAGTTATTCATGCTTCTTGCTGACAGAGCGGTTATTTGCTTTGCCGAAATTGGATGCGAGCTTCTTCGCATCAAATCTCCATCTTGACTGTATACAATTCGTATGATACATTTCTACAGAACCTTAAAGCAGCATTATGTTTTAGTAGCTCTTAGGAAATGGAAACATTTGATATTTATTTTACAAATTGTACCTAATTATTAAACAAACCATGTATTTTTTGTACGTTAAAATTCATGATTTACATACTGCTGTAACTCAACACACATAAAGAGAGCAATAGAAAGAGAAAGGAACAAATCATTCATCACTGCGAACAAACTAAACCAGTCGATCCTCCAATAAAATATTTATAAAGCGTCGAACTTAGGTACTAGGAAAACATGAGTTAACTCGGGTATAAATTTAGTTGTAACCCGCTAGGAAATTGAATTCCAACCACACAAGCTCTCTTCCATTACGCGGCGGTTTGCTTAACTGGTATTGAATTTATGCTAAATCTGGTGGCCTTTGTAGCGATTGTGTGATGGGACGAGCTGGTGCACCACTGAGCTGGTAAGCCGAATGAACTGAATTCAAAACGAAGGAGTCTTTGCTTTGATGCATGAATTAGAGAGTATTTAGAAATTTTACAGTTACGCTGATTACTTATGGAGCCAGTTTGAATCATCATCATTAATCAGTTTTGTCCACAAATTATATATATATATTTTTTTGTAGCTGTTGGAAACATTAACTTGATCGTAGTATTATCGGTGCTGTGACATTACATTGACGTTTTGTTATCTGTAGAAACAACTTGTGAAATTTCTCTCTTATTAAATCTCTCCGTCACGGGCACATGCGTTTTTTTAAACGGTTTTATTTTTTATTCGGTTCGCAAATTATTAATTTTGGACCTTTTCTTAATTTTTCTCAGTAGCTACTTTTAAATTAATATTTTGAAATACATAATGTGAAGTGTAGTTGAGTGACAGTTAACACTTAATTGAGTTTAAAACCTACTAAAACTGTTGAGCACTTAATGTATTGTCAAAGCACCTCGCTAGACCCACGGCACACACCCGGTACCCCTCTATAGATCTATCCGACCCCCAGCGCCTTATGAAGGACAAACAAGCGTACAAACCTATAGACGCATCTGTTTACTTTGACAAAGTCATGCGTTAATTTCTCCTACGACCGCAGACTTTGGCCACACTTTGGCCCTGCCGCAGTGCGCTGTTGGCTGTACTCGATACATTGAATATTTTATGAGAGTTCTCGACTTGACTCGCGATCGGTGGATCAGAGGCGAGACGATCGATGCCCACATCGGATCCTGCAACATCTGGCATTCCTACAGCGAAACACTGCAGTGCTGAATTATTTACATTCGGTTGGTGGTAAACTTGTTTATTTATTTAGCTCGCTTCCAGTTTGTATAACTTTACTGTGCATACTTAATGTTTAATTCTTATCACGCTATGGGCAATGGAATATGCTGCTTATTGTTCATGTTTACAGCTGGATCAAACAAAAATTGTCCGTACAGGTGAGTTTTTAAATATATTTTTTAAGTTTATTCGTAAAACGGTTATTAGCGAATAATAATTATACCTGACTCACGTGGACTAATGTTTAACAATATTTTATTAAACATATAAATGAGTGAGAATATTGCGTAGATATTATTAAAATAAACCTTGAATATAGATGACTTGAAAAAAGTATTTGAAGATGAAAACCCAACATGTTGAACACCGCTGTTATCGGTCAAGAAGAGACGTTACGAGTCTTTATGACGTCATAACTCATCGCCACGGTTCCGCCCAAGTTCCGCGCACCTCCGCTGGATTAACTCCGGCAGTCAACTCAATAATTCTTGTAGTTTAAAACTTTAAACTATCTCAATTGAAATGTTATTTGAATTACTAAAGTTTTAAGCAATTACTCGTAAATGACGTAATATGCTGTACCTGTGGAAACTGCTTGCTTGAAAGTTTTAAAGTCGAATTCAAAGTTCGAAAGTGTTCTCCATTTTTCAGTTAGCGTGAGTGGCAGTGTGGTGGAGTATGCTCTATTTATTTATTTATTTGGGCTGGCCATGTCGCGAGGATTGCTGACAACAGGTGGACCCGCAGAGTCACCACTTGGGATGGTCCACCAGGCAAGAGATGTGTTGGCAGACCACACACACGTTGGGAGGACGATATTAAAAAGATAGCGGGCAAAAATTGGATGAAATTAGCACAGGACAGGAACACATGGAAATCCTTGGAAGAGGCCTTCACCTGCGAGGGGTCCATGTAAATAAAATAAAATAAAAATTTATAAAATTGTTTGTAATTAGGTATAGTGCATGGAATAAAAGGCTTTTTTATTTTTTTTATTTTTTATTTTTTTATTTATTTATTTATTTATTTATTTATTTATTTATTTATTTATTTATTTATTTATTTATTTATTTATTTATTTATTTATTTATTTATTTATTTATTTATTTATTTATTTATTTATTTATTTATTTTTTTATTTATTTATTTATTTATTTATTTATTTATTTATTACTCTAGACCTCCCGCAGCAGTGTCTGTGGGGGAGACCCGTGTCCAGCAGTGGGACGTGTATGGGAGCGAGCGAGCGAGTGGCAGTGGATGCCACTTGCACTTTGGTCATAATCCACAAAAAAAATTCTCGATAAAGTGTCTAGTCAGCCAATTTCTCTTTACAAGCGTGGTGCCAACAATACATACATTAGTCATACACTTTGTCTGATTGCGAGAAGAGACCCGTATCCAACTGTGAATTACAAAGATACGCTTGTGATAAAGAAGGTAATGATGATGATCGGAATGAACCCAAGTTATAGAAACTTACTTAAACAGTTATTCCACCACTTAGACCGCACGTCTGGGAATAAGGCCGATCAGCATTCTCACTTGAGGTGAGGCCTGGCAGTAAACAGCTAATATGTTACAAGCATAGTTTTATTTGGTATTTTATGTAGTAAACCTAGTTTTATTTCACACCTTAAGCGCCCACATTATGCTCCATTCCTGTAGTGAATTAGTAGCCTTTGTTTGTTTGGAACACACGGCAAGGAATTTTGTGAAAGAATGCAGTCCTTCCCTGCGTGGCAAGAAAATGCTGTAGATGTTTTAGTAACTGCAGTTTCCGTGCTACGCTGTGGTTAGCTTGAGGGAAAATTGTTGAACAGTATGAGTGATTCGTAGTTTTTAAAGCGAAGAAATGGAAATTTACGCCGTTAGTCGTTGAGCAGTTCACTTGAAACTTTCAGAAGGATTTTTCTATCAATGCGGCTGGTTAACCACAAAGAGCTAATTTATTTTAAAATTACGCTGTAGCAAGTATAAAGCGGATTAACGGACTTTGTAAACTGGACTGTGTTTCCTACCTCACATCTATTTGCATATCAGTTATGTGCATTGTATAAAGAATACATTATTATATTGCTTAGCATAAAATCTAGATTTTTCTACTAAGACCCTTATTATTCATCCAAACTAAAGTTTGAGAAATCTTGGTGACAGATCTACTAATCCTGATTTAAATTGCGAAACGAGCTTTGTTTTATATACGAGCCTTATTTACTAAAGCCATGAATTGCCCTTACCAATGGGAAATTATTCTATGCTATCAAATTATATGCAATTGTATCAAACGAATGATTTACTGTAATCGATACATATAACTTGAGCTGCAAGACATCATTGTGAGATACGAGCCTTATTTACTAAAGCCATGAATTGCCCTTACCAATGGGAAATGATTCTATGCTATCAAATTATATGCAATGGCATCAAACGAATGTTTTACTGTAACCGATACGTATAACTTGAGCTGCAAGACATCATTGTGAGCCAGCCGAACAATACGACGTAGAGCGCGGTTACGGCGTGATAGCGGTACATTGTCCTCGGATTTGTCACCACTCGATAAAGCCGTACATTGTTGCAAACAAAACAAGCTTCTGTACATTACGAGCCATTCCGAGTTTTACTGACGTTTGTGACAAACGGCAAGTTTACAGAATGTAACATTTTAAAACACGTGTGTGTTTCTAGGTGACTGAATCCGAATACGGTTCAATAATTCATTTGTGTTAGAAGAAATTAGATAGAAGCGTACGAAGAATGTGATTGCAATGCGTTTTTTAATTCATATAGTATGTTGAATGACACTTGGATTTGAATTACTAACCTTTATATGTAAGACCGAACTACTCAGCTCTTTAACTATTCTGCCAACACCTCCCACATACCAGCCAAACACATACAAAATACATAGATTGATTTCGAATCGAAACAAGAAATTATTCACCTTAACGACGCTTATCTAAAGTTTAGGCAGTTGGCAAGTAAACGTTGGCGCCCAACCTGTGTAGCTTGGCGCCCAGCGAGGGACCTTTATAATGCAAGCTACCCTCAGGCGTTTCTGTGTAATTGTTTTACGCTTCACTGCTTAAGTGTAGTGCAAGTGAAATATTGAAGTTTGTGCATTTAAGACTTGGCGCTGAGGAATTTTAATATTACTTCGTGGAATATTAAAAACAATTTACTCTGATCGAGATTAAGGCTTTATTTAAACTAAGATTTAATAATAAATAATATTTTTATTCACAGACTAATTTTAAAAACACCATTCAAACGTGACTGTGACTTAAAAATAATAATATAGTATACAGACTGTAAATCATAAGAGACGAAAAATGCGGAACATGAAGTACAGTTGGCAAAACGTGTAAAAGTTATTAGAACTGTAGAAGTAAGAACTGGTGGATAAAGATGTATTGGTTCGGAATAGTTATAGTTCAGATAGGAAGTAATTGTTATTATATATTAGTCTCATTCGACGTCCGTCACAGATGCGTTGCTACTCTTGAGTAAGAAGTGATTAACAATAAAAAAAAAGGTTTGTAAATATATCTTCTTCTTTTTCTTTTAAATATCTCGAATGCTACAAAAAATGTATTCACAATGATGACGGGAGCCTAAACCATTGAGAAAGTTATGCGTTCTGTTGTTATTGTAAGCTTCCATTAGCTTGTTAATACATCCGACGCACACGCAAAGAATCGCACTCACAACTTTGCTCTCCGACTCGTAAAGCCAGTAAGCCTCTTTCCCCCCACCACATACTTAACAGAAATTTGAAGTAAACCGTAGCGTTATCTCGCATTACCCCAACTTCGCGCTGTGTGGTGAAGCGCGCGTGTAACTTTGTTAATGCCAACTTGGACCGTTATGTTTTGAATTCTGCTTCGCGACCGCTTTCTCGGGGTTATCTGGTGAAGGAACAGAGGTACTTTGTTTTTGTGGTTCCGGAACTCACAATTATCTTACTTTCTGTAAAGCGAAGTCATTTGATGGGATGTTTTGACGACTTTTGCATTTAATTTAAAATTTTGTTTAAAGATACCATGTTGATCATCTATTTTATATTTTAAGTTTAAACAATGGATAATTTCTGAATTAATCTGAATAACCTTTAGCAATTCGCTCTAAAATTATCGACTGGTCGTTCCGACTACGAACATTTAAGATGCTAGTGAATGGCTAGTTGCAACGGTATTGTACATCACTTATATTGTTTCAGTATTTTCTCTATAAGTTTTATAATTAATCACTTTACATACATGGAAGCAATCATAGCAGTATTTTTATTTTATCGTTTTGTCTCTTACATTAAAAAGACTTCAACGAATATTTACACAGTAGGTACGCCAAACTCGTGCTAACACCAGATTAAGTCAATGCTTCAGTCTCAAAATGCCGTCAGTCTAGACCTATAGGAACGATAACATAAACTGTATATGTCTGTATGATTGTATCTAATCTTAATCTTATTATACATATATATATATTATACATATGTATATATTTCTTCTATACGTGTGACACTGAACAGTTATAAACGGATGGATAGATGTTGACATTTTTTGTGTGTGTTCAATGGGTTTCGAGAATGGTTTAGATTCACAATTTGCTCCACTGGGAAATGTTTTAAACACGATTTTAGTATTTTTATTTTTACCCGTCGTTCATTGACGTGAAGCTTCGCGTCACTTTGACATTTCATATGGCAGAACAACGTTTGCGGGGTCAGCTAGTCTTTATGTATATATACATAATACACACATTATACACACATTTTCAATTCTATTCTATATACAAGGTGTCCCAAAATTCAACGATAATCCTGAACCAGAGGATGGCCCTGCTAATGACTACTCCAGGAAAAAAAAGAAAAAAAAATTATCTTGATTTTTTTTCAAGTTACTTAATAAAAATGGAAATCATAGAAAATTGACACCCCTCATGATATTATTAACTACCATTACCACAATTTTTAAGATACTTCTAATTTTTTTTTGTATCCGTGACCTAAGTAGTACTGCTATCTACCACAAATCTTAAAATTCCGATAATGTCTGTAGTTTTCACACAATAAACAATTAAAATCATTGTTTTCCCTAAAAAATTTAATCAAATTTACTTTCAGTCCACTTTCACTCATTGTGGTGTAAAAAAAAGTATGGACACTATTATGGCAAGTTTTTCTAAAAGTTGACGCAACTAATCAAGATTCCAAAATGGTACAATACTCTTGGAAAACTAGTCACAAAAAAAAAGTATAATATTTCTAAACAAGAACCATATTTCAAAAATTGTTCTTGTCGATTAGTAATAACTTTTATTATGTGCCCAAATTAGATTTTTTGGTGGTGAAAAATGTTTGAGTAGATCCTGTCTTTGAGACAACCCCAATAGAAGAAGTCTTGGGGGTTTAGATCGGGTGAAAGGGGTAGTCATAAGATAGGACCAAGTCGCCCGATCGAACGCCCTGGATACTCTTGGTTTAAGTAGTCTCGCACAGGATGGACATAGTGAGCTGGGCGACCATCATTTTAAAACCACATGTTTTGTAAATCACTTAAAGGCACGTCTTCTAATAAGTCTGGCAAGTTATTTTGTAAAAAGTTCAAATAATTATTTCCATCTAAGTTTCCTTGTAACTTCAAAGGGCCCAGTTAAAGTTAAACAGTCCAAAATAATGCAAAGTCAGTTCAATTTGCAGATTACTTGATACACACGTCAATTGAATATTTAACGGTGTACAGTAAAGAAAGAAGCAGAGCGTACTGACTGCTGAGAACAGCAACTTCTCTACCTGCCCTATTTTTATTTAATAACAACATCTACATCTACCTCTGACTAACATGCAATCTCTCTCTATCTGTCTCTCTCTTCTAAATTTGTTTGACTACGCACATGTCCCATTTAAATCCAAGAAATTTACAACAAAAATCATATTTTGGGCACATGATAACTATCAACAAGTACAATTTATGAAATTTGGTTCTTGTTTAGAAATATTACACGTTTTTTTTGTGACTAGTTTTCCAAGAGTATTATACCATTTTGGAATCTTGATTAGTTGCGTCAACTTTTAAAAAAACTTGCCATAGTAGTGTCCATACTTTTTTTTTACACCACAATGAGTGAAAGTGGACTGAAAGTAAATTTGATCAAAATTTTTAGGGAAAACAATGATTTTAATTGTATATTGTGTGAAAACTACAGACATTATAGGAATTTTAAGATTTGTGGTAGTTAGCAGTACTACTTAGGTCACGGATACAAAAAACAAATCAAAAATATCTTAAAAAATGTGGTCATGGTAGCTAAAAATATCATGAGGGGTGTCAATTTTCTAAGAATTTCCATTTTTATTAACTAATTTGAAAAAAAATCGAGATAATTTTTTTTTCTTTTTTTTCCTGGAGTAGTCATTAGCAGGTCCATCCTCTGGTTCAGGATTATCGTTGAATTTTGGGACACCTTGTATATTTCTTGTGAACGTGTGTATGTCACTGAACTCCTCCTAAAAGGCTGGATAGGTGTTGATGAAATTTTTTGTGTGTGTTCAAGGGGATTTAAGAATCAAAGTCAAAGTCAAAGTCAAATAATTTATTTCGCTATGAGGTGATTAGACACGCTTAACGAAAGTCTAGGTACCTAACTAAAAACTACTTAAACTACTAACTGATCTATATAAGGCAAAGGATTAGCTATTGATTATTGAATGAATAGCTAATCCTACACAGGTGTCTAACTTGCCTTAAGATAAATTTACAATAATTACCTACCACTAAGCTAAGCTCTAAGTCACGATAGACTATCTATATGGTCATCGGCTTTAGGAAGAATTTACAATATTCTTATCCTATGCCCTAGTGTAGGCCGAGAGAGAAAAAAGCCGGAGGAAAAAACTCTCGGTACTCTTTTAAAATTCAAATTAATTTTTACAGAAAAATGCACAGTATGACCATGACATGATTAAGTCAGACACGAGACAGCCAATCGTGTATGCCAAGAATCACCCCATATGCCACCTGCTTACAATTTTTAGTATAATTAATACAGAAGCATAGTGATAGCCTGTCAGAGTTTAATTCAGTCCCATGCCTTTATATCATCCAAATACTCCTGAATATTATAATAAGCTTTTCGACATAATGTTTGTTTGATGGTTTTTTTAAACCTTTGTAAAGGCAGAGACTGAACCGCAGCCGGGACTTTATTGAATATTAGAATAGACATTCCTATGAAGGAACGACTTTTCTTACTAAGCCGGCATTTAGGAAACGCTAATTTGTGGCCGTTCCTTAGTGTTACATTGCGTAAGGCATTTAGGTCACTACGACTTACAAACTGATGCCTATTTTTACGAATATACATAATATTCTCATAGATGTACTGCGATGCAAGGGTTAGGATGTTTATTTCCTTAAATTTTTCTCTAAGGGAGTCTCTACTTTTCATTTTGTATATATAACGGATAGCCCTCTTCTGCAAAATAAAAATAATATTAGTATCAGCTGCATTACCCCAGAGTAAAATGCCATAGGACATTACACTGTGAAAGTAACTAAAATATACCAATCTAGCGGTATCGACATCCGCCAAACAGCGTATCCTTTTAACCGCGTAAGCTGCAGAACTTAGTCTATCCGCCAGTCGACAGATATGGGGTCCCCACTGCAACTTCGCATCAATGGTGATTCCAAGGAAAACAGTCGAGCTAACTAAGTTCAGTTTTTCACCATTTAGTTCCGGTTGCTTATCTACTTGTTTCACATTAGGTGCTGAAAATTTTATGTAATTGGTTTTATTGCTATTTAAGAGTAGGTTATTTACGCTAAACCAATGCACTACTTCAGAGAGAGCATTGTTTACATCGTCATAGTTAGTTTGTTGCCTGTTTAATTTGAAAATTAATGAGGTGTCATCTGCAAACAATACAATCTCGTTATTATTCTCTACCATATAAGGTAGATCGTTAATATATATTAAAAACAGGAACGGACCCAGAATCGATCCTTGTGGGACCCCCATCTGTACTAAAGACCCAGACGATCTTGTACCGCTTACTTCGACTTTCTGAGTTCTTTCGCTGAGATAAGAAATCAGAAGATTCAGTGCGGTATTTTTAATGCCATAGTGATTGAGTTTCCTGATTAAGGTTTCATGCTGTACACAATCAAATGCCTTGGACAAATCACAGAATATGCCCAGAGCATCCAATGAATTCTCCCAAGCATTGATAATATCAGTAAATAATTCAACTCCCGCATCAGTTGTTGAACGGCCTTTTGTGAAGCCAAACTGTTTGTTATGTAGGAGTTTATTACTTGTAAAGTAGCTAAGAAGTTGCTGGAGAATTATTTTCTCAAATATCTTACTACAAGCCGGTAAAATGGAAATCGGCCTATAGTTAGTTGGATCTGTGCTATTTCCGGACTTGAATAAAGGTATTACTTTGCTTTGCTTCATTAGGTCAGGAAACTCTCCACTTTTAATACAGTTGTTAAATATTAAAGCTAGGTGGGGTGCTATTACATCTATAATTGTACTTATAAGTTTAACCGATATACCCCAAAGATCTGTGGTGTTCTTAATTTCTAATGATTTAAACATTTTGATAATCTCATTGGCGTCTGTGGGTCGGAAAGAAAAATTACCCTTGCATGCATTTACATTTTTCTTGAGCAACGATTCGGCGACGTCGGGAGAAGACCTCAGTGATTTAGTGGTTAAAACTGGAACGTCAGCAAAGTACTTTTCAAATGCTGATGCTATCTGTTTATCGGTTTTAATATAAGAATTGTCAATGAAAAGCTCACTGACACCATCGCGTTTTCTGACTCTTCCAGTTTCCGCATTAATAATATTCCAAGTCATTTTAATTTTATTACAGCTATTTCTAATCTTGTTTCTTATGTGAATCGACTTGGCCGTGGAACATACTACCTTAAATATTTTAGAGTAATTTCTTACATAGTCGCTAAAAGCTTTACTTGTATTATATGACTTCTCATGTAAAAGGTCATATAACTTTTGCCTACTTCTAAAGATTCCCGTAGTCGCCCAATCATTGAACGATTTACAATTCTTTGGAGAGATTTTTTTTGCAGTAAATACAGATTTATAGGCGTTATTTATATGAAAACATAATAAGCTATATTGCTCATTTACAGTTTCATTCAATGGTATTGTAATCCGGTCCGTAATCATGTTTCTAAACCTCTCCATTCGTTTTTTAGTCACAGGAACGACCACACTGCTCTTACTAACCTGTTTATCCTTATTATACTTAAAAGAAACCAACTGACCACTGTGATCAGAACTGAGTTTATGGATAATACCCGAGTAGACAGGTGTTCCATCTGTGAAAATGTTATCAATACATGTTGCTGTGGTATCTGTTATTCGAGTTGGTTCTAAGAACTGGTTAATAAGATTATTACATTTGAATAAAGATAGAAATTTAACACTTAAACATGTATTGTCCAATAAATTAATATTAAAATCTCCACACACTATTATGTCCTTGTCTTTTTTTCCTGATACTTTTAATAATAATTGTTCCAAAACTAATTCAAATTCTTCATAACATGCACTAGGTGGTCTATAGATACTTACTATAATACAATGCGTTAACTCTACACAGGCTATCTCTATAGTTCGTTCAATGGAAAGGCTCACAATATCTTTACGGACCTTAAATGTCAGGTCCTTTTTTAAAATGATTAAAGAGCCACCGTGTATCGCTGTCTTCCTACTGAACGAACTCGCAACTTGGTGCTTGGCAAAATTGAAAACAATTTGGCAATCTTTCAGCCAATGCTCTGTAATGCAAATTACATCAATATTATAATTTCCTAAAAAAAGTTCTAACTCGTGTTCTTTGCCTAGTAAGCCTTGCATGTTTTGATGCACCAAGTTTAAACAATTTTTATCTTTTAATACTAAGCTTGACAGGTGGTTGTTACTACATAAATGATCGCGAGAGACCGATGCCTCTGTTGTCGTATTTTTTAATTTAAATTGCTTTGGGTAGCGCCCAAACTTGTCATAAGATTTGTAGTAGTACTACATGTATTACTACATAATGTCAGTATATTATGCTGCTCAATAGAAGCAGTGGTCAAATTACATAAATAATTTTTTATGTCAAATTGTAAATAATAAGATAGCAATTTTGCTAACTGTGTAAAAAATATATTTGATAGATGCAATCTATCATGTCTAGTCAAAAAAAAGTCATTTTTAAATATACTATTAATATCAATTAAATTAAATAAAATGTCAGTATTATTAAGACATGTCACATTATTATTTCCTATATTATTATAAAGCAGTAGATTTAATTTATTTCTTATTCTATTCTCATGGTAGTCACCCTTAATATATGGTAGTGTGAACATGATAATTTGCTTTACCTTAAGGGCTTGTAATTTTTCTAAATAATATGCCAGCTGGCGTTGCTTAACGTTGCCCCTACTACCAAAGAGCAATATTAAGACTGTGGTGGGGTCATATGTACAGTTTAGTACCTTATCCATTATTTCTCTTACAGTAGCACCTGGCATACAATAGTTGCAGATTGGGTATCCTGTCAGATGATATAATTTTGTACCCATATTTTTACCTAACTCGTCACTATACATTAATACATTGTGTTTGGGTATAGACTTAGGGACTACGGAGCTGACATCAGTTTTCTGTTTTATTACACATGAAGGCTTTGTATGAACTATGTTAGAGCGTTGACATTCTTGATGGTGTACAAGAGATTCGAAGCGCTCCTCATTGTATTTGGAAAGCTGAAGGAGTTCATCCAAGGCCGATTCATAATCACTGATTTCCCTTCGGGCAGAATTGTATTTTTCTGTCAACTCGCTAAGCGAACAACTTAGGTTACTAATTTTTAAATTTAATGTGCTGATTTCAGCTTCATATGTTTGCCTAATTGATTCAAGGTCTAAATTCGACTTTTGACATTCCTGCACCACTTTCTTATATTTTTTACATAAATACCCATGATTTTTTATCACATTGTCCTTTTTAACTAATTTCCTAGTCTTCTTAATGAAGTTTTGCAACTTAACATATTTTTTAAGTTTATTTCTGCTACTGAGGCTGACCCTCGCTGGCGTTACACACGCTGTTGAGTCGTCGGCGGTTAAGTCAATGGTAACAGGTTGGCTTGACGCTGAAGAGGTGCCAGGTGCATTCATTAATTCCATATATAAACTTTGCGTACATTGTGATGAGGTCTTTGATGCCTCTTGTTCGAATTGTTCGACGCGCTCCAGGGCACTCGCGAGTTGTGAACGGAGCAGGGCTATTGTTTTTAAATTACTATCATATTCAGTACAGCACTGGTCAAAGTCCCTCGACTGCCGTTTGAGACGGTCCCGTTCTTCTCGAGTCTCCTGGAGCTGCGCATGTAGCTCAACCATATCATTTTTGATTGAACTGTTTTTCTTAATAATTTCTATAATTTCTAATTCACTATCTTCCCTCTCTTTAACCAATTGCTGGCACTGCTTCTTGTACACGCTAAGCTCTTGGAGCGCGACCTGGAGTTGGCTTTCCAGCTGACGAGCCGTAGTGCTGCGTGTGTTCATTGTTGTTACCTACAGAACAGGTGAAATATGTGAGCAGCTTAACTTGACTATTTACCACAAACAAATTTCCTGTGTGTATTTATTGTGTATTTATTGTGTACCTGTATTGTACCTTATTTACTATATGACCTACACTTAATGTACAAATGTAAAGAATTAACCAGGTCAGCTAGATTATAGGACAATTTACACTAACTAGTAACTAGATACCAAGATATTACTTGTAACAGTTTGGTGGTAACAAACAGCAGGTTAACCACGTTATATTGTGCAGTGTTTAGTGTTTTAAATGTGTCTGTGGCTATTTATTTGTCTTCAATTTTACTTCCACTGTTCGTCAAGTAAAAAGAGTCAAAAGGCACCAATGTGTGATTATGGACGTTTCTCACACTTGTGAGACAGTGTAAAGTAACAATGGACTGTAATAATTAGTGTATGTGTAGTATTTAATCAAGTAAGCAATACTCCCCAGGTTTACGCCGATGAAAATCCAATTAATTATTGCGAAGAATTTAAACTTGACAGTTACAAAATGGTTACAACGAATAGTCGTCGTTGTCGGTATACAATTAAGTTAATGGTTTAGATTAACAATTTGGTCCACTGGAAAATGGTTTTTAAACACGTGTGTACACAACGTGTATTGCTGTATTATATTGTAAGTGTAGCGTCACTGACATTACATATGGCAGAACAACGTTTGCCGGGTCAGGTAGTAACTTAATAAAACGACTAAATAATTTCGGAGCCGTTTGCGAAAAATGGAGAAAAATATTTTTTTTCCAAAGAACAGCTAGTTGTACATCTCAATAGGGCCGCCAAGTTAAGGTGTATTTGATTAGGGTCCCGCCGAGGTCCCGCCGAGGGTGCCGCCGACCCGCCGATATATTTGTATCGACATTTTTATTTTTCCCTTTGTATTAAATCGATTTCCAATGATGCCCATTTTGTAAATGTTTCTTTTAATACAGACCGGTTTAGTGTTGCTTGGTTTGGGTGCTGAATGATGGTTTAGGTGTTTTTCTTAAGATAATGGTGAACGTTTTTTGGGTGAATTTTATAGTAGCCATTCGAGAATCTCTAATTAAAGCACCTTAATTGAACTTCGACTTAATAAGTCTGGCAATGTTTGTAATACATCCTGGAACCATTGGTGACCTTGAAAACTCCTCAAGATTAGAATTACCCGTTGGCGCAATTGGTAGTTGAGTGTTGAGAGTTGAGTTGGCAGGTGAGTTTCCTGCCTGCTGGCGTAGGCTTTGAAACTCACTCAGGACAAACATTCATGTGACGAACACTTGTGTTCTGTCTGTGGATATTATTATCTATTTAAGTATGTATTTAAAAATGTCTATGTATGTATATAAATCAGTCTCTGACACATAGTACAGGCTCTGCTTAGATTTGGGGTAGATGACCGTGTGTGAGGATGTCCATCATAATTATTTATTAATAATAGTTGAAGCGGTGACAGCCTAGTGGCTGACGAACTAGCCTATCACTCGAGGTTCGGGTTCGAACCCCAGTGGCACTCACCAATGACTTTTCTATTATGTTATGTGCGATTTAAGAAATAAAATGTCTTTTGTTATAACGGTAAAGTACACATCGTGGGGAAACCTGCATGTTTGAGAGTTCTTCATAATGTTCTCGACAGCATGAGAAGTCTGCCAATTCGCAATGGGCCAGCGTGCTGGACTAAGGACTAATCCCTCCCATTCTGAGAAGAGACCCATGCCCAACACTGGGACATAGAAAGGGTTGTGATGATGATTTATGAATAGTTAGTTGTACATGTTAAGTACATATAATTAGTGACAAAAGATTATATGGTTGAATATTACGAGACCTGTAGGAGTAAAGTACCAAGCATTCGTTAGAGATAGGACTCAAGGGTCAGGCATTATGAGAGCCCCGAAGGTAAGCATTCACCCTTTCATTAAGTCCTGAAATCCAGGGGCAAGTTTACTCTGCAAATCTAAAGCGAGATAAAAACGAATGCGCTAAATTAACAACCCTTTGAATTGCTTTAAAATTCCACTCCTTTACAGCTACAATATTTATGAGCAGGCCGTATCAGGATAATAGGTCTCGTAAAATAAAATAAATAATTAGAGCCGCGGCGAATTCATGAATAAGTTAATTGTAGCTGCAAGACGCTGCTCGGGGAGTCTTCACATCTTATCGGCTGCGTTTGGCTCTATGAAAATCTAACAACATTCTGGTTTCAAAAAAAATTAAAATGGAATCTGTGATCGTATTGAGCATAGCAAAATTTACCTGCCAAATAAATATCTGATACATCTTGAGATATAACCTATTTTATTTTTTAATCGTTACATCGTTAATTTTCAAAGAGATTCCAACTGTTCTATCGAAATCCTCATCATCAGTTCTTTAATTAATCTGTGTTTTTATGTAATTTTAGCCTTAGATACTTTAAAGTATCATAATTTTGTCTCAAATTTTGTGATAGTTATTGGTCTTCATCATTCTGCTTGTTTTTCTATAAATTTTTGTATGATTTGTATGTGTTTGTTAGTTGCTCAATAGGATGAAATTGAATCAACACTTGAAAATATAATGGTATTTTGTATTTTTATATCTGTTTATTTGAATCCGAATGAACGCGTAAGATTGTCGATTCTACGTCCCTTAACCACCCTTCCCGCCCTGTTTAATTACTGCGGGGGTGAATTTTGACACCCAGTTTATTCATGCTACAAACTTATCGCGCCAGGAGCCGAGATGCGGTTTAGCCTAGCTCTTAGCTTTCTAATTAAACACTGTTTATTATTTTGTCTAGCTCGTGCATTAGCTGACGCTCATGCGAACTACTCGTAGCATTAATGATATTACGTCGTGAGATTTTCGTTTACATTTAGGTTTCCTTGTCATTCTTCAGTGTAGCAGCTACCAATAGAACTTCTGATTACGAAGAAAACATTGTATCGATTTTCGCATGTACGCAATTTCTTCATATTGCGTTTTCTTATGGGCACTTATGGGTATTAGAATTGCCTCGTTGATTTAGTCGTCGCAAGACGCTGCTAATCTTGAGCTTCTTGGTGCGAATCCCGTGTCAGTATTATGGGTATTTCTAACATTAGTAGTTGCAACTTATATTTTTAGGCGCTGGATATGTGCCCGGCATGTGGGAATATTCATCTAACACATGAGACCTAAACATAACTTGCGAGAGGTGCGGGTATAACACGCCTCTGCCTGCTCCTTCGGGTAATACACGAGTGATTTCATGTAATTATTAAGGCGATGTGGATGTATCTTCTATTATCATTCATGAGCGAAATAGGAGACAAATTATCATTGCCAATAATTATATAAATAAACGTCTATAAAAATAACAAAAATGTGAGCCGGTGCCTTGAATTTTCCTCTGAATATTACTTGAGTGTCGGTTTTATCTTTTAATTTATCTGCGCTGACTGCAGACATGCGCCTTAAGCGCTGTCTCCTGCTGCAGCGCTGGCGTGCTTAACAATTTATTTTAATACCTAATTCTTGCACCAAAAGCTTGCTTGAAGACACAATAGCACACAATTACAAGATAAAAATTGCACATACATTTTAGACGTTGTGTAATGTGTAACAGCCTTTTCGTAGCCCGTGTAAAGTTCCACCCATTGTTAATTTCATCGCGATGCACACAAACCAACAATGACCAGCTGTTAAATACGAGTCTCCTTTGAATGTAGTCTTACGTCTCACGAGAAATCGCCACTTGTCTCGGTTGGTCGTGAGCCTGGTACTCATGTAAATGACCGCCGCCTTGACTTGGTCAAGTCAGTCCAAAGCATAGGCGACCTTCCTTCCACCTCACCTTGCTTTAAACGACAAGCCGTTCTATGAAGCCATTTCCTCACCGCCAGACGTGTCCAAAGAATGTCAATATATGCGTTTGAGAACCAGAGCTGAAAGACTGTGTTTGTGCGTAATTTGGTCCATGAAATTCCGAGCATTGATCTCCAGCACCACACTAATGTATAACAAGCCACTACCAAAGAATAACATACAAACATTTTTTGCTTTGCTATTTTTTTCGCCTTCGTATCAAATTGCAACATTATTTTACAAAGTGTCGTATTGCCAATCCCGTTAGATTCCGTTCGGAAATCTTCAGCCCGCGATAAAACTACAATACGTTCATTCTTCAAACAATGCTTTCATAGGGAACAATTTAAAGCCGCGAGATCCAATTTAGTTTCAATTTAACTGCTTTTGTGCCGCGCTCGAGTTTCAGATCAGAGATCATTCTATTTTGGTATAAATTGGTAAGATAAGATTTATCTGTCTTTAAAGTAAAAAAAGAATACTCCTTGCTTTTGTTCCTGAAAAATTTTTCTTCCAAGAATATCAAAAGTCAAACTATGATTGAAACAATCGAAAAAACAAAAATTGGTTTAAAGATAAAATATATATTACAACTCTGTTAAAATAAAAGGGTTCAGTTGGCAAGCACAGTTGTTTCGTCAGAGAGGGTTGCCAGCGTCTCGTGATTTGGAGAAAGAGATATTCAAATACCTACGTATATTTTAGAATACGAGTATTTTACAAGAAAATAAAAAGAACGTATGTTCGTTTGTAGCGATATGGTGCGACATATGAAATCATAACATACGAGAAGATCGTCGAAAAATAGAATTTAATAACATCATTATTAAAGAAACCTTGTTTTTTTATATGGGAGGGAGAGGGATGCTGTATGCGTATACACTATCATACGCCTTGCTCATCATACGTTGACGCAACGCATAGAGGTTGTTGCAGAGTAAATTAAAACTAACTTTATGAAAAATAAATGAATCTGAATACTTTCGACTTCAGGCACTTTGTTTTGCTTTTCCGCCGAGTTGGATTCTACGACTGACTTCTTCCTCCAAGATGGATTTAGCCACCTGGACCAGAGTATGTAGGGCAAATTAATGTACCATATTATGAAAGTAGCGCTACCAAATGTGTACAATGTAGGCGTGTCTATTAATTTATTAGTTTTAGTCTAGTTATTAGTCTATTTATTAGTTTATACTCATTTAATATTATCATATTGCTGTAGTAGGTACCTGCATGGTTGTTTTGCCTACGTAATGCCGGATACATTTACAAAACCAATCTATTTGCAATTTAAATATTTAAGAAGAAATTCAAAGCGGAACAAGAAGAGGAATTACAGGCGCGAGATAAGCGGAATCTGTAATTATTATCTGCGACAACACACGGCGGCCGGCTCATGAATAATTTAATTGGTTGCAGCAGGGCCGTGCGATAGTGCCGGACACACGGTTGGTTTCGGTTTCGGGTTTAGTATTGGTTAATTTAGGTTTCAGTGAGGATTTTACTGAAGCAAAACCATGTCTAAATATTTATGTCATAATAATTTATTTCGTAACTCACCGCGCCTATTATCTTACGTCTTAGTACTTTATCTAAAGTATCCACTTTACGTGACTAGATTTTCAGAATACTTTTACTTTAAAATGAGATTTCCTACAATTATTTTTTCACTGCGACCCATAGACGTCCCACTGCTGGGCACGGGTCTCCCCTATAGGGGATTATTACATGGGACTCAGCTGAATTATTAAATTATTATAAGTTATTATTAGAATTATCTACGTTAATGTTATTTGTGTTTATATTATATTGTGTCAAACTTGTGTTTTCCTCCACAGTTTCGGGTGAAATAAACCTACCGAACATTCGATAGCATTTTCGTACTGCCTTTTGATTTGTTTAAAGATAATTTTAAGTTGATTTCCGTATCCACTTACCCAAAAACTTATTAAATTTATGGTAACTATTATTTTCTCGTATCATTTACTACTTCCATAAAACAGACAGTTATATTACAAAATAAAAATACTTCAAATAATACAGTAAATGAAATAATTGCCTTAAAAAAGTTTCGGTTCCAGCCAAAACTGAAATTGGAACCATAACTTGGTTTCGGTTGCAGAACTAGTTCCGTTCGGACACTTGCAGACTTATCTACCGTTGCTCAAAGCTTCCGATGCAGGAAGTTTCTTTCGTTTTTCGAAGTTCGTATGTTAAGCTTACCTGATTTTTTTATTCAATGTAAAAATGGGCTTTGCGTAACATGCAATAATAAAACTTACAAAATCATAGCTTTAAACTGATTAGTGTTAAGTCTATGACTTTGATTTGAATAGCTTTTTCGTAAAGTTTTGTTTCCGGTTTGTTACGTGGTTTTTGGTTGGTTCTATCTTCACATAAAAACGAATAATATGGCAACAGAAGTTTAATATAAAAATATCAGTTCCATTTTATCTTACACCTTCATTACGAACGGTCGATGTTATTTGGCAGGGAACGAGAAATTGCCAAAATGGTAATAAATAATGAATGTTTTTCAGTACTTTATTGGAACGTTTGAAAAATGTCCCTTCCGTCACGCTCTCGGCTGACGCTGAAATATTATTGTAATAGGTTTGGATGTCGAACTTTTGTTACAAATTAACATTATATTTTGTTAATTTATTTTGGGCATGCAATGAATAAAATATTCTGAAATAATTTATTTATTGCTTTGAGTAAAGGTCTGGCCTTTACTATTCCCGATTTATTTTAATAAGTATCTAAGTGGCACAGGTCTCTCCCACAGCCTCAGCTGAGAGAGATCTAGGGGTCTCCACCACTTTGCTCCACTGTGGATCGAAGGGGTGGGTTAGTGGCTAACCCAGTGCTGAATGTTTTCGAGGCACCCGGAAGTCTACGACAATGTATTACGATTGTTTTGCAATATAAAACTACCGGGACCGACCGACGCCTTAACGTGCCCACCGTAGCATAGAAGGGCCTATAAAATTGACCACTACCGACCGAGCCTGGCGTTGGCGTTAACTCGGTCGATCACTATCACGATGTATGCAATCAATAGTGCTTCTATACAATAAGCGCTTGATTGAAATACATCTCAACCTTGCCATTCTGTTAGAAAAAATCTTCTTAGTACAACTCTTAATGCTTGGTACGATGGATGAATGAATTATGAACGTGTAAGAAATGATAAAGGAGGAAGTGAAATAAAACGGATTCTGCGAGTAAGTCGTAGATTTGTTCACACCGCATATACATGCTAAAGTTGAAGAAGAATTCCTTCAGTTACTTAACAGACATGCGCACAAATCATGCACCGTAGACGGCAGTTCCCAAGAATTCCAAGTTAATTAATGAGAGGCGGCGATGAAAGGAAAAACAAGGTGAAACTTGTGCAATCTGCAACTTAACTAGTTATTGAGTTGATTCCTAAATGCGAGGCGGAGTGAAATCAACGATTCGCGCTAGCTAGCATGAAATAACTTGTCGAACTAAGTTGCTTGGCTAATAAATTTGAAATAATTCACGCTACCGTTCATGTCGTTTGACTATAAGCTTCTTACTTATAAGTTCTTCGCAGCAACTCATTAACGACTCACTGCAGTCGATTTACTTATCAACAAATCAACGAGACGCTCCTCGACGAATTTGTAAGGAATTTGTCAGATTCTTGGAAAATGTGGAATTTAAATAATTTATACTTAAAGCCCAGTGGCTATCGAACTCGCCTCTCACTCGAGCGGCCCGGGTTCAAACCCACAACACGCAGCACGCACCAAAGACTTTGCACTTGGCCAGCGTGAGAAGTCACAAACATACAAACACACACACACTCACAAACATTCGCCTTTGTAATATGTGTGAAACAGAGAAAAGACTGAACGCACTCAGCATATATTATTTTTATGCTACAACGCTGATCATCAGTGCATCCAAAGACTCCGAAGTGTCACTCATCACGGGCGCTTATCGCTGTTTTATGTTATAAAAACTTCTCAATACCAATCGGTTGGCTCGCCCTGGGAGAACACTGTAAAATATTTCTGAAAAATACACTTCAGTTTGTGAAATGAGCCGTCTGAGCAGATTTCCCGCGGGAGGGCGCCACGCGATAAATGCGTGCCTTGACGCGGCACGCGACTAGGGCGGAACGCTTTGTCGACCTACTTATGGATACCAAATCCCTTTCATCGTCCCACTATAGTCCACCACGCTGCCCAAGTGCGGACTGGCAGACTTCATATGCCTTTGAGAACATTATGAAGAAATCTTAGGCATGCAGGTTTCCTCACGATGTTTTCCTTACCTTTACAGCAGATGACATTTAATTTCATAAATCACACGTAGCTTAGAAAAGTCACTATCGCGTGCCGCTTGGATTTGAACCCGGAACGCTCGCGAGTTCGATAGCCACTGGGCTCGTCTGTTTCTGTGTACCTACTTGATTCGGTTACATATACTGACTAGTGGACGCCCGCAGCTTCGCTCGCGTAGAATTAGACCCATTAACGACGTCTACCCGTCTAAAGACTTCAAAAACGGTAAAGTTTCATACTAACTTTGCACCCCCGTTTTACCCCCTTAGGGGGTGAATTTTCAGAAATCCTTTCTTAGTGCTCCCCTACATTATAAAAGGAACCCCTGTGCAAAATTTCAAGTTTCTAGCCCTTATAGTTTAGGCCCTGCGTTGATATGTCAGTCAGTCAGTCAGTCAGTCAGTCAGTCACCTTCTCCTTTTATATATATAGATAGATATCAGATAGAAAACAAGCATGCCGCCCATCACAGTAACTAACATGGAGCAAGACAATTGTCTATGCGTTGTAGCTTAGCTTAGCTATTGCAGATAAAGAACAGGACTTTTACCTACTAACTATCCTAACTTATCCCTCATCTCTCTAACGAACTAATGTTTCTATTAACCTACGGTACCCACTTCCAATCCTTTTAAGTCATTTTCGATGAAAAATAGATGGTTTCCCGAGGTTACCATGTCCCGTTGCCCGTTTGCCACAGATGCAGCCAGATCGCCTTCTGTTCTAGCAGTAAAAATATCCTTACATAAACTACACGCAATTGAATGTGATGTGAACAACATTTCGTGCAGCTAAATGGATGAATGTCCAGTAACTGTGATCATAACACGAAGTCCGGTCGTCCTGTCAATCGCTGGGCCCTCGGGAATCAACATCGCGCGATCGAAAAATAAACGAGAGCAATTTTACCTTCTCCCCATTGAGTTCTTAGTAAGCCCGTTAAGATCAATTGATGCTGATATTAATAGAGGGAAATGTTATTAAGTATTCTTAGACGCTCGTCATCAGATTTGTATAAGCCTGGGATGCGACATATTGATTTACCTCATGTTGTGCTTTACAGTTTTATATCCCTGTTTTTTTTTATAAAAGATATGGCATAGCAAATGAGTATGCAGTACAGTCAGCTGCCGCCCAAGCCACCTGTAAGTACCTGGGTAATCTCAGAAACTGATGAGCAGATAGTTGCAGCTTGTTATTAATAGCATTTTATTTGCAAAATGCTGCCTAATTCTATAATTTTTTTACGATACCCAGTATCAACTGCTAAGCTTGTGCACTGTATTTTTACTATCATAATTAAAACAGGTTATTCAGTGCCTCCCGCATCCCGAATATGTATTCAGTTGTATCTCAATTCCTGTAGCCGGTGATGTGTTTGAAAAAAGTTTCCCGTGAAATACAATGCGCCCCTGTTGCTCGAAAGTTTTTGTGAGCCAAATATTTTGGGCGTATTCGGGGAACTCTTCATTGTGGGCGACGAGGCGTCGGCCATCTGCCAGATTTCCCGGAGGAGCGGCCGGCGCGGGATGCACCGACGGGAGGATACGGGATAATACGGGATCATTGTGACGCCGCCGTCACTATTTTGAGGATTTTCTGTTTTAAATATCGCTTCATTTGACTTTGAGCTGTACGAACATGTGTAGGTATCAATTGTTAACTAATAGAACAGATAATGATAATTTAATGGTGGTTGACCATTGGTAATATAATAGTAAAATAATACCACGATTACATTTTTTTTTTCAAAATTATTCTGATATTCATATTTGATAAAAATACACGGTTGACAGTAATAATTAATGTGTAATGTAACGGCCACAAATTAGCGTATTCTAAATGCCGGCTTAATAGGAAGAGTCGTTCCTTCATAGGAATGTCTATTCTAATATTCAATAAAGTTCCGGCTGCGGTTCAGTCTCTGCCTTTACACAGGTTTAAAAAAACCATCAAACAAACATTATGTCAAAAAGCTTATTATAATATTCAGGAGTATTTGGATGATAAGAAGGCATGGGACTGAATTAAACTCTGACAGGCTATCACTATGCTTTTGTATTAATTATACTCAATATTGTAAGCAGGTGGCACATGGGGTGATTCTTGGCATACACGATGGGCTGTCTCGTGTCTGTCCTGAACATGTCATGGTCATACTGTACATTTTCTGTACAAATTAACTTGAATTTTAAAAGAGTACCGAGAGTTTTTTCCTCCGGCTTTTTTCTCTCTCGGCCTACACTAGGGCATAGGATAAGAATATTGTAAATTCTTCCTAAAGCCGATGACCAGATAGATAGTCTATCGTGACTTAGAGCTTAGCTTAGTGGTAGGTAATTATTGTAAATTAGCCTTAAGCACCTGTGTAGGATTAGCTATTCATTCAAGGATCAATAGCTCATCCTTTACTTTATATTAATCAGTTTGGAATAGCATTATATCTCTTCTGTTTAAGTAGTTTGTTTGTTCTAGACTTTCGTTAAGCGTGTATAATCACCTCATGGCGAAATAAATTATTTGACTTGACTTTGACTTGTGTAGTAGGTACATGCTGCATATTATTATGTATAAATTTATTATTATTGTAGGATTATCAATTCATGCAAAGATTAACTTGTGCGAACATTTCACGTTAGAGCGTTTATAAGTAAATAAATCATAATATGTTGCTTTATATGAGTCAATTACAAATAGCATTATATAATCCCTTCGTGTGCGTCATTGCTATATACATAATAATAATAAAACATGTTTAAAATGAGGTCGAATTGATTGATTGATTTTTAATTTACTGTAGCGAGATAATAGATACGCACATATAGTTTCTCAATAGTAACCATATTCAATAGAAATTAATAATTGCTAAGAATGAAAAGAAAAGTGAGCGTATTCATCAAGATATCAAGATTTATCTGTGAGGGGCGGCAGGGGAGGCGGTCAAGGTCTATCGGTAATATGGTGTGTGACTTGCCAGACACAGGGATTTTAACTACTTATCTATGAGAATAATAATATGCTGAAAATTTGGTAAAAATTCTGTTAAGCTCTCATGTTTACTCATAGTTAAACGACACTTTAGAGTGTACCAACGCGAAAGTATTCTAGAATCGTCCCGCGGAAGGGCGCTGGTGAACTGTACCACAGGTTCAGCTAAAACCTACATCAGTCACCAGGTTCTCACAAAGAATGGTTTGGTACGCTACTCGTACCTACTTTAAATAAGACGACTTTTGTGGTAGGAAATAAATAAAAAAATCTTATCTATGATCTTTTTTTGTGTATCATTGTCATTGTGTGTATTATTGTCAAATATTTTCTGTAATGTGTAATTAATCTATTAAAATAAAACGGTGTGGTTGATCAACTAACTCCGCCAACCCTATTGGGCAATACAGGCGCAATGTTTAATTTTGTAAGTCTACTGTTTACTTTGTCAACTCACATGTCGTTTAATATAAGATATTTTAACATTTGTGGAAGTAATATTTTCAAAATCGATGCTCGTTTAACCACAGCCTATAAATATATGTAAGCCTACAGTACATCTTTGTAGACTTTTTTTAGTCATAGGATTACGTACATTAAAGGACACCATTGCAATTTACAATTAAGTTTGAACGAAACTCATTAAGATCATATCACGATATACCCTTGTTTTCCTTTCCCTGCCCGCTATTCCCTCTATTCCCGCTGTTCCCGCTATTCGCCAGCCGCCGCGTATCCAGCCAGTCCGCTAACTCAGGCTAACTACAATGAGCCCGCCGGCCTCAGCCCTCATCCATATCTATTACTGTTCACTTCGATTGCCATCACTTGTAAACGCTTCAGCCTTTATGGATACTTACGGTTTATGAGGCATTATGTGTATATGATAAACTGCCTTATACTCGTAGTATTATATCAATGTTGGGTATGGTTGTCGGAAGGTTACATCATCCACGCTGCTCCAGTGCATTGGCACGACCTTCACGGTTTTCCTCATACAAGCTTGAAATTTAATTATCTAAATCTTATAAATATCTTAGAAAAATACACGCCAAATTATACTCATATCTACAATTTACCATAACATAGATAACTATACATTTTTCAACCCGGAATCGATCCTGAAACCTCTCGAGTATGAGTCTAGTATAGTCGAGTCCAAGCCTTATAACATACACGGATTAAATCCTTAGAAGAGAGCGCATGTTGTACCTGTATCAAACTCGGAGGCTACATCTTAAAGCCTCCATTACGTCTTGTATTAGTCGAGGAAGACACGTAGGGACTTCGAGAAGTAATTAGTGGACTACAAGGAAAACCTTTACTCGACTTCAATAAGCCATGAAGCGGTTAGACGAACGCATTGTACAATCTGATCATTCAAACTAAAACCTCTATTGATCACAGTGCGTATGAAACGGAATGTATTCGTACACAGGTTCTACCACTCGTTCGAAATTTTCGCCGAACATATTATTCGGTTTCGGAAAATAAAAAACTTATCGACCAGTTATAAGCCGCGACGTATGCAAGTGAAACTTTTTTACGGATATTCAAAAATTCGCAAATTTTCAGTTTCGAAAAGTTCGCCGGCGCGCGCTTCAGCCCAACTTTTGGCACAATTTTTGTCGGAACTAACCATAAA
Source organism: Carterocephalus palaemon (assembly GCA_944567765.1). NCBI lineage: Eukaryota > Metazoa > Arthropoda > Insecta > Lepidoptera > Hesperiidae > Carterocephalus > Carterocephalus palaemon. The sequence goes on along the minus strand of OX155643.1, from coordinate 298,859 downwards.
ATAAAACTAAAGTGTTTTCAGTAACTACCACCAATATTTATAATACCTAGAATTTATACAACTCCTGTTGAATGCCCTCGCCTGACCACGTCAGTCATCTACTTATAGTGCGATTATCAGTCACCGTCTTTATACTAAGGAATAGGTGACAGAATAGCCTGTCATTGTGCGACCACACACACTCGGGGTCGCTGGGTGGATACCCCTCAACCCCCTTTCAGTTACCTCTTACGACAGGCAGGGGATACCGTTGCGTCCCTGTAGCTTAGGATCAGAATAGTGCTACGGTATCCCCTGCCTGTCGTAAGAGGCGACTAAAAGGGGGCTACTGGGTTCACGGGCGGCAAGAGTGGGAGCTCGAACCGTCCATCCAGTGACTCCGGGAAAAACTACTGTACCACGTTGTAGATGGGTGTCGACGTCTTTGGACGTCTCGTCCGAGACGAGCCTGTCAGGGCACAGCGCTGGAGGGCACCCTCCACATACGCTGAGGAAGGCCACCGAGGGGGTTTTCGTGGGTGTAAATCCCACATAATCCGGCGTCGCTCCCACGATGTCCGGGTACCTTTAAAAGGTTTCCCATTCGTAAAACAAAAGAAAGGGATGCCGATGTACTATTTTAGTCCCGAGCTACGTCACTAACAAATACCAACTAACGCTGCGGGTAACCGCTGGATTCAAAGGGCAAAGATCCAGGTCGAGTGAAATCTAAGAGGGGAGACCTGTGCCCAGCATTGGACTGTGAATGGCTGATGAATGGATGGATGAATGTAAGTATGAAATAGGTATCTACGTAAAAGAAAATGGTTTAGTCTTTGATGAAGATATTTGGAGCAAAAAGGTAGCTGTTTCCCGTTCCAACTTAAGTAAACTAATAAGTTAAGTAGATGACGATATAATTTATTTCGTGATATAAGCACTGCAAGCCTTACATCCCTCTTGCAGATAAATTCCCATCGAAACGACCCCCGTTCTCAGATCACACGTAACTCAGCGTGAAATACTGGTGGCGGGTGATAAAAATATTTTAAGAAGATATTTGAGGAAAGCGAATAGACGTTTATCCCTTGCATTCAATTTACCGCGTCATGACAAATGTAGTGTTCCTACCTACACTACAGTTATTGAGGAGAATTGAGTTTTAGTTTTACCATTTTATTGTGAGACAGCCGGAGGGGTCCGGGTTCGAACCCAAGCGGCACGCACCAATTACTTTTCTAAGTAAGTAAGATTAAACGTCACTTGCTGTAACGGTGAAGGACACATCGTGATGAAGCCTGCATGCCTGTGAGTTCTTCATAATGTTCAGGAAGGCATGTGAAGTCTGCCAATACGCACTTGGCCAGCGTGGTGGACTACGGCCTAATCACTCTCATTCTGAAAGGAGACCCGAGCCCAACAGTGGGACAAAGAAATGGTTGTGGTGGTGTGATTGACACAAACCATCTTTTTATTATGGTAACACCAACACCAACCACGATTTTCTGAACGTCCGAAACATTATCCTCTGGAGGTAACCACACACACCACAACCCTTTCTTTGTGACATGGGTCTCCTCTCGTATTAAAAGGGTTAGGCCTTAGTCCATCAATAGTTTTCCCAGGGGTTTGAAGTTTTTTTATCGAATGAATGAATGAATCTATGAACAATTTTACGTAATTATTCACCTAGACCAACTCATGTCAATTCGGTAAGGTATTTATTTTCTAGTTTCAGTGTGGTGATAAATAGTAAAGTTACAATTAGTTTTGTTATTCACTTATATAATTTTAAATTTAATTACATATTTTTTAAATTCTTTTGAGCGCAGTTAAAGTAACAATTCAGAATTCAATGTGTATTTCAATTCGGGCCGATCGAATTGACCAATCATTTTCACTGCGCGCGAAATTGTTAGGCTGATCCTACATTTGTGGTTTTTCAGTTTTGTCCGGCCGATGTTCGGCAACCGAGGCGGTCGTTTATTTAAATAATAAAAAAGCCACAACTGATCGTGTACAGTTTGAAAATATTGCAGGAACGCGCGGCGGGCGGAGCGGCCGCCCAAGCTGAATTTCATGTCGAATCCATTTGTCTCTTTTTGCAACGAATTTATTTCGGTACCGAATACTTGGTGGCATATTTGCAACACTTTTTTTGTTCATGTTAACCTATCGGTGCGATGTAAGGGGGCTTGCACACTGTTTTAAAGTCAGTCATTTTAGTTTGCTGTTGTTTAAGTATGTTTTCTTTGTACATGCTTTATAAACGCGTGGACATTTTATGTACTTCGCTAATCACTATAAGTATTTTGATACTCCGAGTTGGTGATAAAACTACAATGCCATGAGATCCCATCATTATGACAGTGGTTGAATAGCTGGCTCTCATAGACATGTAGGAATTGAATTAACAGACTTGATTTATATTCCATTGAATTTGATTTGCTATGATGGGTCCTATTTATTTTGTAGGTTTAACATTTATCTCCAGCTCGCAGTGGCTCAGTAGTTAAACGCCTGGATTCTTGAATAAAAAGTTGAAGTTAGCAGGAGATCCGGTCGGAAGAAATTTTGTTGTGGCGATGCAATCTTGTTACTAAATTCGTTTCGTTAACTTTCAACAGCCCGTGAGCACTTTTACTTTAAAATTGTGGCTGGTTTACTTGAGATTCCGTAACTATTTAAAAATAAATACATACTCAAATATAATAAACATGCTCAGTAAATCAAACATTTTGTATACTATTAATTGCAATATCTTAATTAATCATAATAGGATTTTCCCGAATGCAGCTGAGCTCTGTAAGTAATCAAACTTCACTTAGTAAGTTCGTTTGATCATTAATTAGTAAGGCCAGAAGCTGACTGCTGAACACTGGGAGCTGGGACTCAGATGTTACGGATTGTAAAGTCTTCAAGATGTTTTAAACTTCAATATGTTTTACCAAAATAAAGAATACCTACACAAATATAAAAATAAAATTTTATAAGCAATTTTAAAATGTAATGCGACATGTGTAATGCGACATGTGTAATGCGACATGCGACAGACAAACCAAAATTTTCAATACATCGATACGAGATTTTTAAGTGTTATTGTCCCGTGCAACCATCCTACCACATCTTTTTATTTGGATCAAGGAGGAGTTAGGCCATAGTTGACCACGCTGACCAAGTATGAATCGACAGATTACACAAGCCTTCCAGGTGTGTTCTTTCACCGTTACAACAATTGACATTTAACTTTCTAAATCGGTTCTCTGGAGTGAGAGTCGTCTACAATAACCAAGGCTGTGATATTCCTCGCGGCACGAACCGTTTAGCTCTGAATGAAATCCGAAGGGGATAGTTGCGCATGGGATATCAGTGCGGGAACACAATACGGCTGGCGAACCAATCAGCACTTACGACTTCTGCGTATTTAAGCTCAGAGCTAGACTTCAATGCCGGTCGGTATACCCACTCACCTTGTAGGTGCCGAGGTGTTCGACGACGCACGGCAGGCTGGCATCGCGGCCCAGCGCCACCGTCATGTTGGGGATGGGCTCGGCGAACCGTGGATCCTCAGTCAACACTGCAACGAACCAACAGTTTATTACACTAGCCTATAAAACAAAACTGACTGATGACTTTTTAATCTTCTAGTAATCGTCGTAGGTATGTTTAAGAGACCTGACGTGTGATTATGTACCGTCCATGTTCTTTTCCTTACGCTTTGTGCAAGTTAGAGCAGGAAAGATACAGCTTACGACATACTACGTTAAAATAACGTTCGATGAAAAAACATCGAGCTCTAGGAGCGGGGTACATAGATCCGTGCATTTTGACGTCGCGCTCCTGGAGCGGGGTCAACAGTTGAAGGGAAGTCGGTAAATCAAATTAAATTACCAAAATAAAAATAAAATAGTGTATAAAAATAATATAAGATAAGAAATTCCAAATAAGAAAACATAAATATTATCTTGGATATTATTACTAGTACGATTATGTCAGCGACTAAAAGCGTCCGTCTGTGCTACTCATCGGGTAGCGGAGGAGCAGTAGTTATTTTATCTGCCCGTCTGTCAGACGTCAGCTCAGGCCGTATACTGAGTTATTATTTTTGTGACGGAACTCAATCCCGGTTACCGACGGATCGGAAAACTGAGAGATAAGGTTTATCACTCACGTATTCCAGAAGATCCATTTTTTCTTTCGTTTATCTACTTACTAAATACTTGTTTATTATTGTCATTTGTAATCAACTGCGGATCCCGGGTTTGAATCCCGGCGGGGGTTGTATTTAATACGTATATTTTGTACTGGGCTCATGAATGTTAAATTGTATTGTTTCCTGCGTGAGTTCCACCACCCGTGGCCGCAACGATCGACTGGCTTCCACGCTCAACAGTGGGGAAGTCACCGACGGAGCTTACTCCTGGAGCAATCCTCTACCGAACTCGAATTAGGGAACGTTGAGGGCAACGTAAGAGCGCCCACAGCGCCGCGAAAGAACAGGAAAGATCTGTCTGTCTTGCTAATACGAAACCCGTTGAAAGTGTTCCGTAGGGTCCACCGATCTCGTTTTGTACGATGCGGGTAACCCAAAAGTATAATGCAAAAAATAGTTCTGATAACCTTGTGGAGAGTCTCGCACATACTAATAACAAATTCAGGTGGGTGTCTAGTTTGGGGCTGTCGCGGTCTTGTCCTAAGTATTTAGGCTGATATCAAATATTCCCTTTGATCCTATCTGTCTGAGTCGGCGGCTAATAAATTCGATGTTGGATGAGAATTAAGGTCAATTGGAAAGCCACCGAGTAGTATGCTCAGATTGCCCTGTGATATTTGAAGTAAATAAATAATTTACTAACCACGTAATGCAAAAACATCAAGATTGATATTTGAGAAACTATTTATACTTTTATATGTACATATTAATACATTATGGGATAGCTGTTAAATAAATCTGTATTAAAGTTAGCAAACACTTGACATCTATATCTATATTTATAAAAGGAGAAGCTGACTGACTGACTGACATATCAACGCAGGGCCTAAACTATAAGGGTTAGAAACTTGAAATTTCGTACAGGGGTTCCTTTTATAACGTAGGGGAGCACTAAGAAAGGATTTTTGAAAATTCACCCCCTAAGGGTGTAAAACGGGGATGCAAAGTTAATATGAAACTTTCCCATTTTTGAAGTTAGTGAATGTCTAATTCCACGCGAGCGAAGCTGCGGGCGTCCACTAGTACTCAATATACAGAAGGTTATCTTAATACATGTGCCAGATATATTTCCTTTAGATGGTTTGAGTGTGGTCATGTCTGTATTTAATTATGAAATGTTATTTTCTTTAAGCACTTTACTGTCATCTTACAAAGAGTGAAATATACAAAGGGCGAGCTTAATGCTGATGGCATCTCCACCAGAACCATGCCCTCAAGGTAGCTGATGAATGGATTTGGACAAGCAGAGAGATCAAATTAAAGCTGTTGAACTAATAATTAGTTATTTTCCACAGATACCTTAGGGCTTAGCCTAGTTATTTACATATTTTAATGAAACTTAAGGCTTATCGTTGGTTTAGATTAAGTAGGATTATCGATTTATTTCGGTTGGTCATGGTTTGTTAGGTACAGTTTTCCGAGTGAAATATCCTTCAAGAGGCGCTAGGCTTAGCAGACGGGCTTATTAACTATAACTTCATAGAGTTTTCATTGAGTTTTGATATTGAAAATATACCTAAACTAAGCTTAGTCCATGACTCACTGCCTATTTGTGAAGGATAGCTAATCCTTTACAAATAGGCAGTGAGTCATGGGCTTCTCATTTAGTTGCTGCTCTATCATTAATAAACCTATACTACGAGTATCTCGCTGAAGGCAGTTCAAAGTAATTAACCAGGTTTAACAATCTCACATAATAGGCATTCAATCAAATCGATGGAATGTTCTATCGATTTGAATATCAAGTGCTGATTAATTTGAATCAACCGCTCGCGCTGTCTGGGAATTCCATTATTTGAGTAACAATTCATAACCATCAGATTAAATATTTTAGAAATGATATTAATAAATTGTCTAATTTTACGCTTATTATTTTTTACTCTAGGTAACAGAATATAACATAACATCTCACCTATTTTTCCCCGAAGAGCTAGACAGAAGTGTGTAGTAGGTTTCACTTTTCACCATTTATGTATAGGTCCCATGTGAGTCTTTTGCCATACACCGGGCACAAATCTACACTCCGTGCTACTCGGAAATTGCAGTGAGAAATACCCAATATTATTTTGTACTTAGGTATCAAACCCAAGACCTTTCGGCCCTCCGCAGTTTTCACGGGCGGCAGTGGAAGGGTGGTGCTGCATGTTGGTTTTCTATCTTACATACATAAATCTCTGGAATTGGTGAATCTAGCAGTAGGTACAATTTATCTTTATAACTTCATCGAAACCTTTCTTTTCTAATCGCTAAAACTAGTCAAACTTTTACCTAACCTAACCACCTGCTACTCTTAACAAAAAATTAAAAAATTGAACTCCAATGGGAATTTCCAGGTTAATTTTATACGTTGTTCTGAAACTCAAACAACAAAAAGCTAAGAAAGAAGTTTCCATATACTTAGTTGTTGACGTCGAACTTTTCTATTATTTATGGGGTTTAATGAATTATGTTTTTACTGTGCAGTGCATCGGCCAAAATTCTAGCCAGCCATTATCTGTAAAGACTAACCCTTTACCCACTAAGTCACCACCGTGCATCGCGGAGTCTTGAGTCTAATTGGCGGCGGAGTCAGTCCAGTGAATTAGACCCGAAGATAATTAGTGAGCGCCAGAAGACGGGAATCTCCCAATCGTACATTCCCAATCCTAACAAGTTAACGCTATTATTATCGGAGAACTCGTCTCGGAACGTCAAAGTCAAGTCCCAACTATCAAAGTTAGTCAGCATAGTTAAATTGATTGACACCGCATCTAATGTAGCTGACGATTGTTCAAAGACGCGAGCAGAGATATGAGATACAAGATTTAATTACTGAAGTTGAGAACCCTTCAAAATATTGTCTTCATTAAGACTCCGCGCCCTTTGAGCCCTGTTTTATTCGAAAAGTTATCGTGTAATTTCGGAAAGTAACTTAGCCTATTAACAGTTTCATTTGTGATGTTCACCGCCCTGCGGACTACGCAGTGTCGATTCTGTGTCATGTTATTGCGTTGTAGTGTTATTCAATCGTGTAGTTATACTTACTAATTTAAAAATGGAAATATGTCTTTCTTCTCCACATCGACAGAATAATAGATTGACGTGATTTAGAGAGTGACATTGGCTACTTTTTACTCCTTTAAAATGCACAATTTCCTTGGATAAAGAAATCTGTAATAATCATTCGAATTTTAATCGTTATTTAAACTACTGATCGATGGCTATCTCGGATTATGATGGGCTGGAATGGCGGAGAAGCTATATTTAGATGTGGTTTCAGTTGAAGGTTTGTTTGTGTATTCCCTTGGTGGTAGATGTCATTCTGCACGAAAAATACTTAACTCAGACGGAGCCGCGGGTAAAACTAGTATATATGTGTGTCCTTCTTCTTCTCCTACTCAACGTAATGCTGGATTGATTGATGTGAGTTTTGCACAGATGTAGGACAATATCGATTTTAATCGATTGAGGACTTTCATTCTTTCTTTTTTATCTACTGAAACCGTTAGCTAACTAATAATTACAATAAATAATAATAATCCTCAACATGTTCTACCTGTATCCCCACGCAAGCCTTCTCAAATGCGGGTCTTATAAGCAAGACCCGTGAAATTTAAATGAGATCTTCACTAATATTATAAAGCGGGAGAGATTTTTTGTTTGTTAAAACGCGCAAATCTCTGGAAGTACCATTCTACATAGTTACGAGTAGATATTAGATAGCTACATTCATAAGGAATAGTTTAAGCTATCTACAATAAGGCTTGACTGTTCAGCTTACCCTAAATATTGTTACTTGTTAAGCAAGTCGGGTAGCGTTTATAGCCCAATGACTCGTGTCGATTCAATGTAATCGAAAAAGTTAAGCAACGACAAGGATGCAAGGATGGATGGATGGACTTTTATCCCGTTAACACCTATTCTATATGAACTTCAATGTAGAGATATAAAGCTTTTCCGGTTATTTGCTTGAGAAGAACAGGAACTATTAACGAATCTTTTGTTATATTATATCTAATCCTCGCAAGCGAAGCTGCGGGCGTCCACTAGTACATAATAATAATTAAATTAAATTAATATGTAAAATGTATTAACTAACATATTTTTTAAGATAATTGTACCTAACATTTGTAGGCTCCATTGCCTGATTGAATCTATAAAATAAATTATTGTTAACTTATAAAATTTTAATAATTCCAAAGCTGTCTTACCTTGGCTGATGATGGTGATGATCTGGATGAGGCTGATGGCGAAGCTGCGGAAGGGGCCCTTCTTGCCGCCCATCCTGTCAGCGCATCCCTTACCGCATCCTCTAACAGGCACTCCGCGGGCTGGCTCCAACCTCTCTGGGGCTCATGACGGCCTAGTATCTGGAACAATGTTTCATCTTTACTAATGTGTTGGAGTATTTGTTGGTTTTTCCTTCTTCTCAATGGAATGATGGATCGATGTGCTTTTTTGCATAGATGATGAAGAGTGACATAGGCTATCTTTCTCGGAAGTGAAATGAACAGAAAACTGAAATGATTGTTCGATTCATAATTGATATTTAATTATCGATCAATTTTTTATAGATTTTTATTTTCTTGGAAATATGATTGGCCACAATGTAGATGAAGCTAGATGATTATGATGATGGATTATCATTTGTGTAGGTTGCCGTTGATAAAGGCTTATTTATTTTAAACCATCTCTTAATGGTACAGGTAATGCAGCGTCCATTAGCCCAAGGCTCGCATCGATTCAATGTGATCGAAAGAGTTAAACAACGACGGGCGAGGTCGGATTGTGGATGGGTGACCGCTAGTGGCAAAATTTCATGGAAGCTACCGTGCTTAGGAGGGCACGTAAGCCTTGTCGAAGACCTTCGGATGGCTTGAGAACATTCGACACTGGGTTGGCCACTAAGCCCTCCACTAATCTCCATTGGAGCAGTGTGGTGGAGTAAGCTCTAGACCTCCCGCAGCAGGTCTGTGGGGGAGACCTGTGTCCAACAGTGGGACGTCTAAGGGTCGCAGCGAACGATGAGTTAGATTTTTAAAACAACCACTTTTTATACGTTTAGGTCCCACGGTGAACCTATTGGCATACACCGGGCATAGGTCCAAGCTCCGTAATAATGGGATTGTATGCTAAAAACTGTAATTAATTAAAATGTTTGTACAGTGTAGCAACAATTTAATCTACAATAGGACTTACGGGCTTAGTCCTCAATTAGGGTTGAACTTTGCATAAATAACTGCAATTATTTGGAAAGTTGGCAAGCGGAGCGACACCGGCCCGAGACAATGCAAGACGTCTGGAGAAGTGATTAATTATTTATCTCAATACCACCTTTGTGTTCCGGCGGAACATGTGAGAACTATTGTGCTTACCGCGTCTGTCGACCGTGTTAGATCCGGGGTGATGTTTTGTGTGAATAGCAAATGAGCATAGGTACGTCCACTGTCGCCTATGATATCTGTTGAGCCTACTAGACTTAAACTGGGGATGCTAGGCCAGTTAACCACGGAGTTCCTCCCTACCTGAGGAATGTGCTCCGGGCCTATCTTAGCGGTCGTAAGATCTGCTACCCTGGGCGTGATGGCCGCATCCTGGAGAGAGAGGTCGTGCGCGGGGTTCCACAGGGCTCAATCTTAGGGCCACTCCTTTGGAACCTCGGGTATGATGCGGTGTTGAGGACGACACTTCCACCTGGTGTGAGCATCGTCTGTTACGCCGACGACACCCTCGTCCTCTCCGAAGGGGAGTCCTTCTCCAGGACGGCGAGGCTAGCCGAGCTCGGGGTGGCACGGGTAGTGGCCGGGGTCCGAAAACTGGGTCTGGCAATAGCGCCAAACAAGACCGAAGCGCTATGGTTCCACAGGCTTAGACCCAGAGAGGACCCCCCGAGCACATCAGTGAGGATAGGTGACGTTGACGTTCAGGTTGGCCGTAGCATGACCTACCTGGGGCTGGTGCTGGACAGCCGATGGACCTTCGACGAGCACTTCAATCGTCTCGTCCCCCGGATTCACAAGGTAGCGGGTGCGATGCACAAACTGCTGCCGAATCTCGGGGGACCAAGGGGAGAAGTCCGCCGCCTCTACGCAGGCGTGGTGCGCTCTATGGCGCTCTACGGAGCGCCCGTATGGGCTGGCCGGCTCTCGAGCAACAAGCGACGCGCAGCGAAACTCAACTCTGCGCAGCGCGTGATCGCCATCAGGGTTGCTCGAGGGTACCGGACAATTTCGCACGAGGCGGCAACAGTCCTGGCGCGGTTTCCGCCCCTGGACATTCTGGCGGATATGGACGCAGAGGTCTTTCATAAGACCCGCGACCTCCCCCAGAGGGACGACCCCCCCCATGAGGCGATCGAGGAGCTACGACGAAGGTCAAAAAGGCGGGCCTTGATGCGCTGGCGTGAGCGATTGGCAGAGCCTCGCAGTGCGCGCCAGCGTATCGTAAGGGCAGTCTTACCAAACCTCAAGCGGTGGCTTGAGAACAGCGGTAACGTCACCTATCGTCTCACCCAGATACTCACCGGACATGGCTGCTTCGGTGAGTATCTGCATAGGATAGGAAGGGAGGAGGCGGCGCAGTGCCACCACTGCGGGCACTTAGAGGATTCCGCGCAGCACACGCTCGAAAACTGCCCTGCATGGGAGTCAGAGCGGCGGATCCTCACGGACACAATCGGGCAAGACCTTTCCCCGGCAGCCGTGGTCGCGGCGATGCTCCGGAGCGGGGAAGCGTGGCGAAGCGTCACCTCCTTCTGCGACGCAGTAATGCTCGCGAAGGAGGACGCCGAGCGAAGCCGGGAACGCTCGGATCCCGCTCGGAGGAGGAGCCGCCGCGGCAGACGTCATCAACGTCCCGCGCCGGGGGAGTCTTGACTCCCGTGACGAGCCTGCCCAGGCACCGCGCTGGAGGGCACCGGTGCGTTCTACACAGAGATCCCGGAGCCCTCCCGGAGCGCTGAGGATGGTGGCCGATGGGTTTTAGTGGGTATTCCGGCAGTAGGCCGGCGAGTCCCACACTCCGTGCGTAAAGGCATTTCCCATCGTTAAAAAAAAAAAAAAAAAGGCCAGTTAAGTTGAGATGTAAGAGAGAAAATGAGTTGATTAGCACTCCATCTTACACCTGAAGGGTAGCAACGCATTTGTGATAGACGTATTACTTTAAGGTATTTTACAGTTGTCATGGGCGGCGGATGGGTCCTGCAAGCTCGTTTGCTCTCTTTGATCCTTATAAAAATTGTTTTGGGCGGAATACGAAAGAGAGGATTATTAGTGACATTTAGAAGTGTTATAGCAGAGATATAGTTTTATTAGTAGCACAGAATAACAGTGTAGTAGAAAGCTGTAGGAAAAGATAACACTGTTGTTGTGTCACAGATGCGTTGCTTCCCTTGGGGCCTATAACTAGTTACTAAAACTGGTTTTAGTCTATTATAACCTATTACTTTAAAGCTAAGCTGCAACACCTACGCGTCCCACTGTTGGGCACCGTACTCTCAGCCGCAGCTGCTCGGTCGAGTTCATTAATCAACAACCCACAGCGAAAATAACTCTAAAAATAACACGGAAAATGGCCATCGAGGTAAATTTGTAATTTTTTCGCTTCGAACGTGGCCGCCGTTTGATCTGACCGCGGGGCTCCGGGCTTGGCGCAATTCACTGAAGCTCAGCGACACAGACAACGGTTTCTTACATCGAAAAAGTCAAAGTCAAAGTCAGAGTCTGTACATTAAATGTGATAGTCATTTTTTCTGAGAACAAACAGGGCAAGCTAAATAAAACCGTTTAAAAAATCGAAAAGTATCTTAAATAAATAAGTGTGAATAATTTTTAGTCAGGCCGGCAGTTTATTTCGTATCAACGTGAAAGTTGGAGCCGTGTGGTGGATTATGCTCCCGAACTCCCTCAACGGTGATTGTGTGCCCACAAACGAATAACTATAAATTTTAACTTTTTTGTTTTGAAGTCTAACCCCTCGAGGCACCTTAACCCGTCGGTTCTGGTTGTTTTCATTCGTGAAAACAATAGAGAACGCTTCTCTATGGTCGAAAACCTTCTGGTAACTTGTGGACATTTGACACTGGGTTAGCCACTAACCTCTTCACCAAACCAGCGGTCGTGGTCCGCCACGGCTAAGAGTACAGCCCCTTTTGGACTATTTTTTTGTTGTAATTGTATGTAATTTGTCAAAAAAATCTTATTCTATTCTATTATATTTTATTCTATTTAATTCGCATTGGAGCTGCATGGTTGAGAATGCTCTAGACCTCCGCAGATTTGTCTAAGCTATGTAATACAATATTAAAGAGATGTCCAAGTCATAAATCAGTATGCCTCTACCGCGCCGCTGCTGTCTGTACCCCGAAGAGAAATGCGTGAGGAGACTTGCCACAGCAGAACAGCATTCTGCGAACGTTCGGGATAATTCGGCAAAATGGCGTCGTTCGCCCGCGTCCCTCGCTTGCGGCCGCTCCGTGCCCAGAAACCCGATTCACCCGAAGATCAAATTCAATTGTGTCAAACGAGAAATTGACTAAAAATTCTACTGTCGACGCCCGCCTCTATTACATTTTTATGGATTTGAATCTTCTGAGACTTTGACGATATCACAGATCGTAATAATCTTTCAACGTTTCTCCTTTATTGCTCAGGTTTTTACTATAAATTTGTAGAACGCTCGGGGAATTCCGGGTTTTTCTAGCTGCTTTAGATTGCTTTCTCGTATTCGGCTCGTAAGTTGGACCTTTTATATAGTATGTTTTTGTTCTATAACAACTGTTTATAGGACAATATAATTTTCTATGATTAACTCTCAAACGACGAAGTTAATGTACAGGTTGATTGAATTTGTAATTATTATCCTACCACTATGTTTTCAGATATAACTTTTACTCTGCATAACACCTAGTTGTTTACAAAAAGCTTTTAACTACATTTGAATCTTCGTATGTTATTAAAAATGAATATATATATGTATATAAAAGGAGAAGGTGAGTGATTGACTGACTGACTGACTGACATATCAACGCAGGGCCTAAACTATAAGGGTTAGAAACTTGAAATTTTGCACTTTTATAACGTAGGGGAGCACTAAGAAAGGATTTTTGAAAATTCACCACCTAGGGGGGTAAAACGGGGGTGCAAGTTAGTATGAAACTTTGCCATTTTTTAAGTTAGTGAATGTCTAATTCCACGTGAGCGAAGCTGCGGGCGTCCACTAGTTAAAAATATATTTAAATAAAAACTTAAAATTTTAATTTTCAATTTCATTTATTATGTGGGGATTAAGGCAATTCAACACCTAAACTTAAAGTAAGTTGTTTCAACTCTACGCAAGACTACGTAGAGCGTACCTTAACTGAACAACATCATAAGAAAAATGGGGCTTCAAGTAATGTTTCTATCAAAATAAACCTATTTGAAGCTACTTAAGCTCACTAAGCAAACAACGCTATCCCGGGCATGGTCGATGAATTACAAGCGACTAGTCCCAAAAACATTGCTATTCAATTTACTATTCTATTATCTGTGCTTTACGAGTCCATTTACTTCGATGATGCAAACATTGAATTTGAAAATTTGTCAAAATATTTGCTCAAACATTTTTATCGCAGCCGATATCCTTGTTTGCTCAAAGCTCGGAATTATATTAGATTTTGATGTCAAACAAAGTCGTTGTTTGGCCACCGGCGGTGGAATCGGTGCTGTTTATGGATTCTACCTCTGAGTCCTTTCCTATTTGTGGATGTAACCTTGTTTACTTTGCAATGTTTGTTTCGAACAAACATTATTCTTTGGTATTATCTAATATATACAAGTAAAGTTTTTAAGTTCGGTTGATAGTACATAAAAGATGATCAGATAGATAGAGGCATATTGAATAGATAGCGATGCCCAGAAGAACAACGAAGATGGATCAACGATACTACCCGTCGAGCAAGCTTAAAAAGCAGTAAAAGTTACTTTGAAATCTTATTACAAACATTATCACTTTCACAAATCCTTCAACTGTTGGGTAAAAATCTCTTATGAGCTACTCTGAGAGAAATTACTCTACCATTTAGTGCGGATTGGGAGACTTCACACACCTATGATATCAATATGGAGGATTCTTATACTCTCGGGCTCCTTAAGCTAAAGAATTCTTCTCTCACTCGAGGACTTGTGACTTCAAATCCATGGCGTACGCACGCATTCCTAAGACTTTCCTAAGTTAGGTGCCATTGAAGCTGCAACGGTGAAGGAAAACACCTCGAGGAATCCTGCAGCAATTCTCGAATCATCGATCAGTCGATGTGCCAATCCGCACTTGGTCAGGTGATGGGATAACCTAACTCCTCTCATTCCGTGAAGAGCCCGAAACCAAACAGCGGGCAATAGCTCAAAAGGAAATCAAATTCCCGGCAAATCAAGGTGGAATCGAAGAGGCGGCGGGCTGGAGAGCGGGATAACGACTTTGGAATTACTATTATGTCGATTTAGTTGGAGCCGTCGGCGGCGCTCGGGTCATCGCGATTGTTACTGATGGAGGAAGTTCCCGGCGCGAATGTAGGGCGATCTTTTAACTGTTTTATTACCATGCTGAAGGTGTATGTGGAAATATGTTTTCAGGTGATTATTTTGATGGGCCAAGCTTTTTCAAGACTAGTGGACGCCCGCAGGTTCGCGTGGATTAGATATAATGAAAGCTTTGTTTATAGTTCATGTCCTTCTTAAAGAAGTATCTGAGGAAAGGAATTATATTCCACATCTATAGGTAATAATATTATAAAGCTGAAGAGATTTTTAGTTCTTTTGTAATTTTGATTAAAAATTAAAGCCAATGGATAAGAAACCAGTAAAAAACAAGTGATATATGTTAATATATTTATATTATATCTTCCAGTCTCCATTCTCAGGGCTGCTGGAAGAAATTTCTGAAGGAAATAAGCAGTACCTTTGTACACCTCTTTCTTTTTAATTGCTTTTTGTACTATTCTCCTATATGTACATGAAAAATTAAATAAATCTATATATATAAAAGGAGAAGGTGACTGACTGACTGACTGACTGACTGACTGACTGACTGACTGACTGACTGACATATCAACGCAGGGCCTAAACTATAAGGGCTAGAAACTTGAAATTTTGCACAGGGGTTCCTTTTATAATGTAGGGGAGCACTAAGAAAGGATTTCTGAAAATTCACCCCCTAAGGGGGTAAAACGGGGGTGCAAAGTTAGTATGAAACTTTGCCGTTTTTGAAGTCTTTAGACGGGTAGACGTCGTTAATGGGTCTAATTCTACGCGAGCGAAGCTGCGGGCGTCCACTAGTCTTTATATATAAAAGGAGAAGCTGCCTGACTGACATATCAACGCAGGGCCTAAACTATAAGGGTTAGAAACTTGAAATTTTGCATAGGGGTTCCTTTTATAACGCAGGGGAGCACTAAGAAAGGATTTTTGAAAATTCACCCCCTAAGGAGGTAAAACGGGGGTGCTATGTTAGTATGAAACTTTGCCGTTAATGGGTCTAATCCTACGCGAGCGAAGCTGCGGGCGTCCACTAGTAAATTAATAAAATAAGTAAACGTCTTACTTAAACTTACCACCTCGTATATTTCAAAACGTTACGAGTATATCTACTTATATACCTACCGTATTCTCGGTCAGCGAGACCAATGTTTATCATATTTTAATTTCCTGCAAACTTTTCCTCTCCACCTCGAGAAGATTATTGAAACCTTGAAGAGGGTCCTCGAATTCATAGCGGGAGCCTTTTCAATTTTTTCCGTGCAAAGATGAATACTTTGAAGGGTTATAATGCGATTAGAATGAAAATCTGAAACGCTGTAATAAGGAGCGTGACTAGGGGCGATTCCGGCGGTAATATCGCGTTCTGAGGCAACGTCCCGCAAATGAGCCGCTGTAGCTCCGGGATTGGCTACAACGGGACGCCAGATTAAAACTCAAGTGGAGCTTGAACTCACTCGGATTCATTAGAATGTACTGGCAATTGGGTTGAATCAAAGTTAAAGTGTTTTTCGGGCGAGTCAATTTGTCCGGGATATGTTTTGGTAGCTAATAAGTGTTCTGGATTAAGTCTCTTTCGTTATTCATAGTTTGCTTCTTTATCTGTTATTTTACTCTAAGTACAGTCCAGTGGCTATCGACTCGCCTCTCACTTGCGAGGTTCTGGGTTCAAATCCAAGCGGAACGTACAAGTAACTTTTATGTTATGTGCTTTTGAAGAAATGAAATGCTACTGCTTATTTTCATTGCGCGTCATACTGTTTTTATTCAATTTATTACTTTAGTATTTTTATATGTATCAGAGGCAAATCAAAACCTATTCTATTCTATTATGAGAAGAGATTTGTCTATTCTTATCTATCTATATTATGTCTGTCTGTCTATCCGTGGCCAGCAAACGTGGGAATGCAAGGCTTCGTAATATTGTTAATGCGATGAATATTGCATTGCCTTTCCTGCAAAGTGAATCGTAGATTAAACAAATTGTAGATTGTAGACGAAGCGGAGCGAGAAGCGAATTTAATTCCGCTAACTGCCTCGAGGACTGCTCGACTGAAAACAATTAGTAAAAAGGCGTCCAATTTTCGGAAAACACGCTTCGGCTGAGCGACGCGGGAACTTGGGACAACTCGTTCGCGTCACTCTAGTATGACACCGACATTACTTTTTACTTTGACTTTACATCACTAGTATTAAATAAAGCTGCTACTTTGCCATCGGTATGTAAATCTTTAACCCGCTTCGAAAAAACGAGGGTCTATGTTAGAGTGTTTAATAAATGTAATAAATATCTTGGACACACGGCCATCTGACCCCAAAGAAGCGCGAGCCTGTGATATGGGTGTTAGCGACTGATATACATACCTACAGAGATATTTTTAAATACATAATTAAATCCATACTAATATTATAAATGCGAAAGTGTGTTTGTTTGTTTGTCCGGCTTTCACGTCGCAACGAAGCTATTATATGGTATGGTTTTTGTGTGTGGAGATAGTGAGGAGGGTGGAGAGTGACGTAGGCTACTTTTTACCGTGGTAAAACATCCCCATGGAAAGATATCGATGTTTTGTTATTTGCTAGATATTTAGTTCCGGATGTTGTTAATAGATGGCATTAGTAAAATTCATTTGCAAGTTCGCTAACAAATTATACACTATACAAATGTGTCATGTATGATAAACAACTCATTGTTAATTCCCTTTGACCACGCGGGCGGAGCCGCGGGTAAAAGTTAGTAGATAATATTAACATCCACACACAGAACAAATACAAGTGTTCGTCATACGAATATTTGTCCTGAGTGGCATTTGATCCCATTACCCCTGGCGCAACAGTCTATTATGGTGTGCGATCAGCACCATGTACATACTCGTACGTACTACAAAGGCAATGCAAAAATATTATAATTATCTATGTCAAATAATTATCTGTCTTGAAGTACGAGTACATACTTAAGAACCAAATAAACTTATCTGACCTGAGTATGTAAAATATGCATAAATATGTAATTGTAAAAGCTGTACCTCAGCTTCCTCACTGCATTTATAAGAACTAATAAGGCAACGTAAAGGTTTAATAATTACAGATAGCTGTAGCGCTGATGGTACCCAAGACCAACCGCCTGCGGGTTCTACCACCTAAACAGAGTCGACGCTTAAACGTTTCACTCACCGTGTCAGCGCCCTGGAGGGAGCCGATGATATATAGGCGGCAGTCCTTACGGCGCGTTTTTATTGCCGCAATGTGTAAGGCTTGTAAAAAAATTACTTGAGAATTTTTCCCGAAGATCCGCGCCGAGGTGACGATAATTTTTTACACTCCACCCCAAATTGCGGGGACATTCTTATTTGCCGGCGTAATTGTGAGGGTTGATCTCGTCAACCTGAGCAACCATTGTTTGTTCGTTTTAAATTCCCTCTTTATCAGCTCATTGCTCTGAGGCGATAAATTTACATGAACGCGCCTGAAAATGACAGCGTTCGACGCCCCGAATGTTTGTCTAAAGATAACAGTTGGATAATTTATGTCCTCCAAAGTTTATCTTTGAACCATTTCATCACATTTAAATAGATTGCTTAACCAATGAACGATGAACGGGACTGTCTTTTACTAAAAATAATTTTTATTTTCAAAGTATAGTAACTTAGCGCTACGATCTTTGGGATTCATCAGCATTTCATGAATTCATTAAGTTTTTAGGTTGTAGAGCTTATTATGGACTTTCATCTGTACCTAATACATAAATGGGAAAGTGTGTTTGTTGGTTTGTTCTTCTTCTCCTCCTCAAGGAGTCTAATAACCTTTGCAGTTGCTAGTTAGCAAGGGTCGACCGAGACAAGTTTTACATTTTTGGCCGAGATTGAGACCGAGAATAAAACAGAATCTCGGTAGAGTCCAAAAATACGAAAATCGTTAAATAAAGTATTTAATCGGCGATTCAAATACGAACTAAAATCCAAAATTAGGGCGCCGCAGCCCTGCTAAAGAACTGAGCGTTACTGATAAGCAGCGCTGATAAAAACTTTTTCGGCAGGCTTATGTTCTTTATGAGTTTCCAAATACTAGTATTTCAAGTTATTAGCATTTATTTACAGTCTTCAAGTGCTATTTCTTGGACGTGAGCTGTGTACTTGGATGCTTTACCATATCGTACAGTAATCTCACCATTTTAGCCGAGATCTGAGTCCGAGTTTCTCGGTAGTATTTGTGGCCGAGAATGCTCAGACTGAGACTGAGACCGAGATCTCGGTCGAGCTTTACTAATTATATTTTAAACCGGCACCTTACCGTAGCAATTTATGGTTGGTGTATGCTCGTTTGCTATCCTTAACATCTGTGATTGAAAATCTCAACAATCAAACGGCAGACACTTGACGCGCAGATCGGGTAACACGACCCGGCGCGCGCCGCCAGCGTGCGTTACTTAATCCTCTCTGATTTATCTCTAGATGTAATTATTACCGCGGGTAGCTCAGTAGCTCTGTGGTTATGCTAAAGAAACTCCAGGTTCAAATTCAAACTCAAACTTTTACGCAATTAATAAATAAATAAACGCTAACATACCATACAATTATTTATCTGCGAAATAAATATTTGCTCGACCGGGATTCGAACCCACTAACCGCGGTACGGCAATCACTCTACTACTCAGTAAGTAAATAAGGATTACTGTAGGAAAAGATATCTAATGTAAGAGATTTCTCCATAAAACTGTTCATTCTATTCTATTCTTCATTTACATTATTATCAGCATTTGTAAATAAAAATCTCATGTATAACCCGAACTCCCCTTGGGTCAGGTACCTTGTGAAGACTTCCTACTTTACCATATAAAAAAAAATTGAGGACCAATATGTACACTTCGTACCAAAACAACTGTTTTAAGAACAACAATAATATTCATTCACACAACACAAATGATACCGAACTAGTGTTAACTGTTCAGAGCCAATTCGCTACTCGGTTTGAATCACATGCTCGTTTGCTAACCTCTTCACTTTAAAAGCTAGTAAGTATCTCCATGCTGATTACTTACGCATTAAACGTGAATTACCCGGGCGAGGCTCCCCGGTCATGAAACACATGCAAATGAGCGCGCATTTCGTGTAATTTTCAGGAAATTATAAGTTAGAGAGGCTGAGCGTGGATATTTCACCGTAACCCGCCTAATTAGGCGCACGCGTGTATGTGTGTGTTGATATGTACGTGTGTGTGCATAGGGATGTCCTGGGTTTTGAATGGAAATATCCGATATCCGATCACTTTAGATCTATGCTTTGGTTGGATGAACCTACCTATAATAGATTGTTGACGCAACAAGTGAAACATTGCAGGCTCGGGTCTCCTCTCAAAATAAGAAGGATTCATGCCATAGTCCACCACGCTGGCCAATTGCAGGTTGGTGAAGGCTCTTGAGGAGTGGCACGGAGTTTAAATTGTACTTTTTGATCATACACTCGGTAAGTATACACAAAATTAAGGTCGTTCATTTTAGGTCGGATTGTTTTATTTTTAGTTTAACTTACTTAATCATAACGTAACACCACGATTGTATTTATCCGAAGAGGCAGGCAGAGGTGTGGGGTAGTAAACCCTCTTTGCATCTTCTATACTAATATTATAAAGAGGAAACATTTGTTTGTAATGTTCTCACACAAAAACTACTGGACCTATTTCAAAAATTCTTTCACGATTAGAAAGCTGCATCTTCACTGAATGACATAGGCTATATAATATTACTAGGTGTAAATGAAACTATTTCGTCTAATTCTACGCGAGCGCATCTGCGCGTCGACTAGTCTTGGTATAAAGAAAGCACCAATCTTGCCATTTCATTGAAAATATAAATTGTCGCATTTGTCACATCGCGGCATCGGATCTAATATCGGATATGGAATGTTTCGGCTGCGATTACGGGGCTTGCAACACGTCACTAGCGTGCACGAGTAGGTATGAAATCACGGAGATTTGGCGCATTTAATCATATCGTACGATGGCGAGCGCTGATCCCGTGTTGCTATGCAGCTTACTACTTGTTCTCCTACCCGCTTTCCGTACTGGATGCTACTGGGGCTTGTAATGTTGTAACTAGTGTACGTCTGATCGGTGTAAAAGTAAAACGGTTCAGCTTTTCAATGGGTACCGTTTAGTATACCTACTCTTAATGGAGAGCGACGTAAGACAGTGTTTTTAAATGTGTTTAATAGTTATTGTTGAACTGCCCGCTAATAGTTCTACTTTTATTTAGTCTCATTTTAAGAACCGTTAGTGCTGAATAAGTTATGTAAGCTCTTACGCGTAGCCCTCCCTCAATATCGAGGCTAAGCTATGCTATGACCTGATTTCAATTGGGCTTACTTACAATACAATACAATGTCATTTATTGCACCAGAAAGAACAAAAAATTAATTATACGATTTTCCATTAAACTACATCCAACACAGTACCTATTCTAATAACAAGCCGCGTCATAAAGTTGTAAATTCAACGATTCGTTAAGACAAAAATCTCTGGTGAATTCCAGCAATCCGTGCCCCACAGGGCGCGGGCAATATCATAAACACCGGTTAATTCGCCCTCACAACGCTCTTTATCATCATCATCTTCACTTGCTAATGTAATTCCACCGTAATAAGGCGGCTAGCTGGCCCATCTAGTCTGGCGTTATATTTCCCTTTAAATTCATACGAAATTGTTGGGCCGAATAAATGTTGGTGACTTTTATTTAATTTTTAGGCTACAAATATATTTTCATTTGGTGGTTTGTTGTAAGTTTGATGATCTCATGATAGCGCGTGGAATATTTATCTAATATCTACATGGACAGAGTCCAGTAATTTTCTGAGTCTTGTTCTAAGTTCTTCACAGTTTTCATGGATGGCAACGAATACCTGTATAGCTTGGTCCGTTTGCTATCTTATGTCCATTAAAAAGTAAGACAGCTAACGTGCATTAGGGCTACGATTAGCCATTGACACGTGAAAACTGAGACTTTGAAACTGACTAAAAACAAGAATAGGAGAGAGTTCAGTAAGTTGTTGGTCAGTTCGTTCATTAGGTATAGGGACTAAATAGAAGCTGGGACTAATTGTAACAGTTAGTTTTAGTTGGTCCTTACTCTATGGTTTTAGTAATTGATGTTATCAATAGTCCTTAGTAATCGTTATTGAGAGTCTCCATCCTCATTTTCGGACTCACTAGAAGATCGCGTAAGTAAAATTGGCCATCAAATTCTACCACACAGAATATTCACAATGTTTACTTAACGAATCGCTCTTTTAAGCCTTTCATTGTAGCTTCATTCGCGGCTCGAGCCGTCGCTCCGCAGAATTTAAATGAAAATATACCGTCGCCTATAAGCTCGGTATATCATCATTGTCAAATTACATTACCAAGTATGAGTGAAGTAAAGATTTGGCTGAGAATTCATTTTTGTGTGGATACGTGGATAATTTTAATAACATTGATATGGAAGTTTTTTATTTTATTTATCATACCATTAATTATTAAGTAACGTTATGCGTTATATAATGAATGCTTTTAGATAGGAGATAGAGTTAAATGAGAAAGGGTGAAGCAATAATATTGATGTCGTTAACATTTTTATTAGGACTCACAGATAAGACTGTTAAGACAGATGATAATTGCGTTAAATTAATTTAAGTCCGTTCTTTTTATCCATCCATCCACAAGTATTTCGTGGTCCAATCTAGACATAGGAACTCCGCTCGATTCGATTCCCTTTGAATTCAGCGTTTCCCCTCTGCTTTGTTAAGTTCTTCACTCCACCAAGTTGGAGGATAGCCAATTCATCTATTAAATGTTATTTATATGAACAAATATAGTAGTTTATAATTGATAGTGTAGTGTGAAATAACTCAATTTATTTTGATCGCAGGTCCGAGACTCATATTTTATCAGGGCCCGCTGGAGCAGCAGCGAGGGCTAAATTACGGTTGCCCTGTAAACTATATAAACCGTCCTAAATTTGGTTTCACAAGTCTGAATAATGAGCTAAATCTTCTAAGGGCACCTATGTTGCGGGCTCGTGTTAGTTTTACATTAAAATATTATTCAATCATCGCCATCTTTAGTCAGAATCATAATCAGCAAGATTCCAACGTTTCAGTTCGTCTAAATAACTGGCTTTATTCACTCAAGAATATCAGTTGAAGTTACCATCGTCTATACATTATAAAGTTGCACAATTGAAAAATTGCAAATTTCTAAACGGGTTAGTGTATAAAAACAGATATACACGTGCATAACAGTGGGACTTCTATGTGTTGCAACTTAGCTTTTTTTAGTGGCTATATCACACACCTCTGCCGAACCCTTCGCCTAATAAAAGGGTGATGGTTTTACTATGTAATTCATTTGAATACACACATTGTATTGTATTCTCACAACTATTATACTGTTCCTTACTATGCAGATCTCATCAATGTTACTCTCTTATGCTACTATTACTCTGCTTATCAATGTATTCAGAAAATGTTTGTGACTACGATGGATTCTGAGCGCGCTTCGGTAGTAAATTTTGCAATTGGCTCTTGAAAAATATGAAATCTCCCTAGAAACGTTTCTCTCGATTGTGTCAACAATATTTCATTCCCTCCCCTCCCGCTGGAACCGTCACAATACCGCTTCGGGCTTATTAGATTGCTCGGTCGTTCTTCTGTGCTTCTGTTTGTCGGGTCCTCTGCCTTATTGTGGTTATAAAGTAGTACCAACAAAGCATGTAGGTCACACACATGACTCCTGTATGGTCACAGCTTGGCCATGCAGGCAGAACAGCGGCAGCAAACAACCTACACGTGAACTGTTTTGTCAACTGTTTTTAGAGTGAAGTGAAAATATGTTTTCTTATGACGTCATCACGTAAAATTATCGTTCGTAAACTGACTATACAGGCAACCAATCTATATATATAAAAGGAGAAGGTGACTGACTGACTGACTGACTGACTGACATATCAACGCAGGGCCTAAACTATAAGGGCTAGAAACTTGAAATTTTGCACAGGAGTTCCTTTTATAATGTAGGGGAGCACTAAGAAAGGATTTCTGAAAATTCACCCCCTAAGGGGGTAAAACGGGGGTGCAAAGTTAGTATGAAACTTTGCCGTTTTTGAAGTCGTTAGACGGGTAGACGTCGTTAATGGGTCTAATTATACGCGAGCAAAGCTGCGGGCGTCCACTAGTTTTTTTATAATTGCATTGTCATCGATCCTTAATAAGTGTGCACAGTTTCAAGTTAATCCGACTTTTGAAGTGAGCGAAAATCACGTTCAAAGATTCCGTTACATACAACATACCTAGCTAATAAAAGCGAGTTAAAAAGGGTTATGTAATAACTAAAGCGAATTTATGGAAATAAATATCGAATTGACAGTAAAAACGGGCTAAAATGATCAAGATAAAGATACACCCCAGTATTCACTCATTCAGATCAATTAACGGCATTTATTGTTCTCACATAGCTCTATTTATCTACCACTTGTACAGACAACCCACTTGTAATTTGGAGCATACTGTGTTAACGCCAAAGCCGGCTTCGCTATAGAGACGTCACTAACAAATAATAATTATATCAATTCTGAGTTTATCCGAGCATAATTATTCAACCTCGCCACCATTCCACTGTGCGCTCCGAACATCTGGCGCGCGCGTCACATTGGGCGCGGGTGAATATTAACATTACATTACGCCTGATTTCCCGGAAGGGGTGGACAGAGGTGTGTAGGACACTCCCTGCTCCACAGTTATGCTTAGGTCCTATAAATTTTTTTTTTATGGATAATAGATAGCAAACGAGCTGGCAGGACCACCCATCCGCTGCTGCCCATGACAACTGTGACTGACTTTGAACAAGACTCAATTAGGGACTGGGATGGTCAGTCCAATTAATTGAGAGAGTTTATTAGAACATTAGTTGGTCAGTTCGTTAGTAGGTATGAGGACTGGGGACTGTTAGTGATTGGACCTGTTAGTTGGTGTTAGTAATAGTCCAGTTAGTACTTGTTAGTAGGAGTCTCGTTCTATGTCAGTCACAGATGTGTTGCTACCCTTGAGGACTAAGATGGTCGCCTCTAAAGAAGTGTAACCGGAAACCACACCATTCCAACCGGACCATAATTGTTTTAAAAACAACGAACGAATCCCACTCAGGACAAACATTCGTATGACGAACACGTGATTCTTCTGGATGTTAATATCTATTTAAATATGTACTTAAAAACGTATTATATCATTGTGTGTACTTATATCAGTCTCTGACACCCATAGTGCAGATTCCGTTACATACATATCTACTTACCTAACCTACATGTATGTAGGTTGTATGTATACCAAGCTGATAAAAGAGTGTTAAAAATAGAAGAAGAATTGATGGCTCAATCAGCACATTTCAATCACTTCTAATTTTTCATGCTCATCACTTTTGCTGATTCGTCACTTTCCTTACTATATAGTTTTCTAATCTCTTCAATCTTTACTCTCTCGAAATACAGCCAGCCGGCGTAGTTCAAATCAAACCGTCATAGAACAAAGATAGGAATAGAGGGGTCGTGCCATACACGTCCGCTACACGCTCGGCCCAAACAAAGACCTTTATAGCGCCGAATAAGTTTTGATTATAACGCACAATTGGTTATTTTATCTCAATAGGTACTTCTACATGTCAGTGTATTAGTATGTGTCGCTAAAAAGATACACAAGTACAGGTAGGGGTACAAATTCTAGACACCCTTTGGGCACGAAGCCCATAAAGCCATTGATCAGTAGTATGTAAACGTCAAGATTAATAAAACTAACACATCAACTAGTTTACTTTGCATGAGAGGATCTCGCGTATCGCGTATCTTGAGGATCTCGTGTAATGCGGTAACAGCCCAGTGGCTATTGAAGTCGCCTCTCACTCGAGCGGTCCGGGTTCAAACCCAAGCGGCACGCACCTATGGCAGGGTAGTAGTATCAGTATAGCATAGCAGTATCAGTATAGCATACTTATGGTATGCGCGATTTAAGAAATTAAATGTCACTTGCTGTAACGGACACAACTTGCTGGAAAGACACATCGTGAGCAAACTTGCATGCCTGAGAGTTCTTCATAATGTTCTCGAAGGCAAGTGAATTCTCGACTAAGGCCTAATCCCTCCCATTCTGAGAGGAGGAGACCCTTGCCTAACAGTGGGAAAAATAAAGGGTTGTGGTGAAGGATCTCGCGTAAAATACGTGGAGTCGAAGTAGTTTTTAACTAATTTAACGGTAATAGATTCCCAGCGACGCTTTATGAGCTTACTATGAAATGTGAGCCTGAGCTTTGCTGATTGCTTTGTTCGGCCGTCTTGAGAAAGCTTGACTTTGAAGTATTATGAAATTAACTTTCTTAGCTTAATTAAGTGGGAAGCAAAGCTTGTGAAATGTTTCTTCAAGTCGCCGGAGTTGCGACTAGACTTTTTGTGTTGGTTTATGTTAGTAAAACGGCTGAAATTTATTAAATGAGTTGAACATATTTATGGAAAAAAATTACCTTACCTAGTGTTATGACTCGCGTCGCTCGTACGTGATCGACCAAGTAAAGCAACGTCAGGCACAGTCAGTATTCAATTATTAAGAGCTTCGGTGGGCTCGTTCTGCCAAAGTTCTCAATCAATCTCATTTCAATTGTAATTTAATGTTGAAAACCTTCGGGTCGCTTGAGAATATCTGACACAGAGTTGACCATTATTTTCTCCACCAATTCGCATTGGATCAGTATATGTCTATTCTATAGGTCTATAGAGTACGCTATAGTCCTCTCAGCTTAGTTTTGATTTAGGTTTCCCTAAGCGCATAAATTCGTTACTTAATATGTAGATGAGTCCTTTAATCGTCTGTCTATAGTTGTAGCACAAAATTATCGGTCTATTGGTAATCGGATGACGAGCGATGGCTCCGTGGTGTGAGACCCTGACTGCCGATCCGCGGGTCTGGTTCGAATCCTGGTCGGGGTAGATATTTATTTTGCAGATAAATATTTGTGCCGTCATACGCTCAGGCCTACCTCGGAAGTGTGTAGCGTCGAAGTGTGTAGATCTCTTATTATAATTATTTTCTAATTTAAAATTTCAGCAAATGTTGTAGCATTAAGTGAGCAAAATAAATTATTTTCTGTCTTCTATTAAATAGAAATTAACTCAATCGGCCTTATAACGTAATTATTAACTATATATAATTTGACGGGCTCGTTGGCGCAATCGGTAGTGACCCTGTCTGTTGCGCCAGGAGTCGTGGGTTCAAATCCCACTCAGGACAAATATTCGTGTGACGAACACTTGTATTTGTTCTGTGTCTGGATGTTAATATTATCTATTTATGTATGTTTTAAAAAAATATCTAAGTGTGTATCTTACTTTGGGGTCAGATGGCCGTGTGTGAGAATGTCCAAGATATTTATTTATTTTACTTAAGAGGACTACAGAGGCTAAACGCGAGTTTTATAAACAAGATATCACACGAACCATTGCAGAGAATCAAATAAAAAAAATATATGGTATTCTTGGGGATATATGTTATATTGCTATGGTCTTCAAAACATAATACATTAATTTTGACTCGATAGAAAAAAATCACGAAGATACCTCTAAAATAATCTTCTAAACAATCAAATCCCTTCTAAAATACGTATTTTTTTTTTCAATTTAACATATATTTTTCATCACAATAAATACAATATTTCGGTTGTACCACTTTTTAAATCCACTTTGTAGAATTTCCAAAAAACCCTTGTTCTCATTTTCGGACATATTTCGCGAGAAATGGCGAGCATGTGTGAGTAAACGCCGTGTACCGACAGTCGCGGCTCAGGCCTCTTGCTAGACGGGCGTGTCGCGCTTTCTGCCGCAAAATTTCTGCAAGATTCCAACGTTATTTCATTACTTTTATTGATTGGATAATACATTTTTTGATTTATTTAAATAATTTAACGGTATATGTATTTTTTAAATTCGTAAACGGACTCCTATTTTGTAAATAAACATGGGAAATAAATCAAAAGTATTCATATAAAGCAAACGTCACACATATGAATGACGTAAAGAGGTAAAAGCATTTTAATTTTGTCATACACTTATTAATTTTCATTGTTTTCTCTGCAGTTTTGCAGAGTACAAAAAGATAGATACGTACACAGTTTTTCAACCCTAATCATATAACTGTAAATGGCGTAGTTGGGAGTTGGCGGTGAGTAAGAATCTCGCTCTAGAGACTCGGGTTCAAATCCCAGTTACACTTCCTATCTTTTTCAATTTTTTCTTTATTTTTTATGACTTTTTTTTTGTTATTATTTTATGCAAATGAAATAAAAAGCGAATAATATTTATATATGTCATAATATGTATTTATTACAGGAAAAGAGAATCCAAAGATAATATCAATAACGGGGAAATTATAGACATTAGCAGTGAGTAAGAATCTCGCTCTAGAGACTCGGGTTCAAATTCCAGTTACACTTCCTTTCTTTTTCAATTTTTTCTTTATTTTTTTATGACTTTTTTTTTGTTATTATTTTAAGTAACTAAAAAAATTGCATAAATCTAATTTCATTACGTTGTCGTACCTTCCTATAAATTTTTTGTTAGGTCAATTATTACTTAAAATAAACGCCATCTACTGAAACACTTCCCCGTATAAGCCGCGCAGATAGAGAATAGATTTGAAAATGGCGTCCTCTCGCATGCGTTCTCGCTCACTCTCTATCGCTGTCTATACTCACACAGTGAAGTACGAGCTGCAAACAAATAATCAGTCGGGATTCGCTTTCTAAGCTAATTGACGCACTCCGAGTAATTGTTGTTTTCGTTGATATTGTTGTTTTTGTTTGCGTTACATTTGATTGTTATTTATTTTCGTTAAGTTTTTGTTACGAACGTTGACATTTTGTGATGTAATTGAACAGCAACACCGAAGATGAAAGTGACGACTCTGAAGACCAGGACTGTGAAAGTGACCAGTCCATGGAAGATTTTAACCAATTCATGGAGGGAATTGAACCAGTAATGGGTACAGATGACCAGGACACTGCTGGACCAAGCGGTTTATAAAACCTTTGATACCATTCCCATCCTATTGTTCTTTATTTTTATAATCTGATTCTGAAATGTCACAATTAATAAAGGCAAATTTTACAATCCAGTGTTTTAAGTACCCTTGCTTGTGTTGTGTGTTGTGCTTGTATTTTAAGTGCCATTTTCAGATCTATTCTCTATCTGCGCGGGTTATACAGGCGATTAATACAGTACCTCATGACATGTCATTGTATGCTCTGTAAGGTAGTTCTGAGGTTTTCCGTTAGAGGCGCTGTTGTCGTTTGTGAGAATGTGTGCACCGATTCTCAAGGTCATTTTGCACCACTAGGCGCCTTAACACTCTAACTAACTTAACTAAACTAAATAACTAAAATATTTTTATGATTTGTTAATAAGATGAAGGAATATATTTAAAATTATACAAACACTAAAATTTCGTAACTAGAAAAAAAATCGCGTCTTGAAGCCACGTTCCAAATCGGCTTTAGCGAATTTGCGCCGGTCCGGTCGGCACTTTGCGCCGGGCTCCACTTTGCGTCTCCACTTTGCGTGTTTCGGTTCGAGTCGTTTTCTACGATAGCTCGGCCTCTCGCGTCCCCCGGGAGCGCGGAGTGCTCGCAACTATCGCTATTGAAAGGCAAAGGAACCGGAGCTGGTCTCGATTGATTGTCCACTAGTTTCAAGACCCGACTCCGTCCGATTCATTTATTCATGTAACGTAAGAAATCATCACGCCTGTTATTCCCGAGAGGGTAGGTATAGGTGTGTCCTTTTTTATTTGTGTAGTTGGGGCTTGAGCTTCACAGCTCTTAGGCACGTCGACCATAACTGTTCGTTTGTGCCCAGCCCATTGAAGTTCGCCATCCAGTCCAATGGCTTTGAAGAATGCTAGGTTTTTTTGGATGGCGATTTCCTTAAATTCATCCGAAAGCAATACAAACATTCCGAGGTGAACATTCCGTTTGTGCATCAGAGCACAACAGTTGAGAAGGAGGTGCAAGGTGTCTCCTCGTCCTCCTTGCAGAATCTGCACCCTTTGGAGAGACTAAGGTCCATGTAAATAAGTGCTTTCTGAGTGTGCAGTGACCTGGGAGTACAGATTGGGCATTTTGTAATTTAATTCCTAAATCGCACATAACTTAGGAAAGTCACTTGGGTGTGCCGCTTGAATTTAAACCCGGACCGCTCGACTAAGAGTTGAGTTCGATAGCCACTGAGCTGTCGCCGCTATTCAATTTAAATTTGTTATAAGTAAGATTCTGAAATTTCTACGTAAAATAGCAATAGAGATCATAGTATTAGTTTAAATAGTTAATCCATAATTTGCTAAGTAAACCAGGTGTAGTGTACTGGAGACAGGGTCTACCAACCTACGAGCTCGCATGAGTGTATGGAATGCCCGCCGCGGTCGGTTGCGATCAAAGCCCCTCAATGTGGGCAATTAATTAAATTTCCAGGTAAAATATTATATCGCATCGTTTCGCACTTTTAATTGACCCCATTCCAGCCGCGGCGACTGCAATTTGTAACTTTGGCTTCAGTCGCGGCCGGGAGATATATTTTGGCAGCTGGGATTTTCGGATTACTACTGATTTATCCGGTTTTTTTATGTAACGGTAACCGTCCAGTGGCTAACTCTCCTCTCGTGTGAGGACGTGGGAGTTCAAATCCAAGTTTCACGTACGCGCTCCTGTGCCTTTTCTAAGTTATGAGCAATTGACATTAAATGTCACTTGCTATAACAGCGAAGGAAAGATCGTCAGGAAACGTGCCTAAGAGTTACGCATAATATTGTCGGAGGCATGTGAAGCCTGCCAATTCGCACTTGGCTAACTTGGCTGAGCCTAGCAGCGGGACAGTGAAAGGGTGGTGGTGCTGGTGTAGTTTATTTTAATATTACTCCCCCTGGCACCGTAGAATAGGTTTGACCATATTTTAAATTATGTTTTAACATTTTTACATTAAAATTTACCTATTTTTGTCGATGCGTATTTTTGGTGATAATATTATTAAGGGTAGTATTTAATAACTAAGAATAAAATTAGTTTTATTGTATTTAAGTCAATAATTTCAAGGCTTTGATGTATTTTATAAATAAACAAAATGTGTCATTTCAAAATTCCGCCTTTCAAAATTTTATGACAGTAAAATAAAAAAAAATTGGTTTAAAAAATGAACTTTCGCCAGTAGCTGTATTTTAATATTATTATGTGATAGATAACGCTGATGACATAAAACGTTATAGCGCTACGGCGTAGCACATTGTCAGCGGCGCTACGGCGTAGCACATAGTCGGCGGCGCTATGGCGTAGCCCATGGCTACGTAGCCGGCCGTAGTAGCAAAATGCGTAGAGGTGAAGCGTACTAATTAAATGCAATACCTTGATAGCAGAACAAAGAAGTTTTTGCCTCTTTTACTAGTAAATAAAAGAAAATATACCTACTTTACAAATGTAAAAAAGTCTTCTTAGTGCTGCTAAAAATATCGAGTTCACAATTACATTTAGATAGCATTTAAACAGGTTTCACACAGGCACCCGATATTTGGGCCTATTAGATAAGATCGCCAATTTGGTCCTTATTGGCATGGGTGTTTGTATAGACAACCACTTACTTTTCTTCCATATAAATCGTTAGTCACTCTTGTTTTGTGTTTCTTTCTCTTATTTTGTGGTTATCATAGAAAAGATTAAATGAACTAATAAATTATGCATAGAAAACTATGTTCATAAATGATGCATGCATGGATGTACACTGCATGGTTTAAAGGTGCAGTTGGCATCCGCCCATCCATCAGCCTTTTAAAATATATCGCTGGACACAGGCCTCTCCTAAACGACGGCAGACCGACCGGTGGTCCTGTGCCTTCTGAATCCAACGGTTCCCCGCCGTCTTCTTCAAGTCTTCAGATTCAGATTCATTTATTTTTCAATATATGGTACTCGTCTGCGCTTAATGAATTTTTTTATCTACCGCCGGTTTACAAAGTTGATGCTACCGAGAAGAACACGGCAAGAAATTTGGTATTTACTCTTTTCAATATTTAAAATTTTAATATTTGATCAAGGTACATTATTAGTGAAGAAGTGGAGCTGGAGATACATTGCACCAAGAGTTTTTATCGTTTATGTAGTCATTTATTTTATTTTAACAGTCTGCCTTGAAGAAACAGCCTATGTTCCTTTTTCCGAGTCGAGGTCTCTATACAAGGTCTTTTTCTTCACTACTGGTTACAGTCCTTGGAACGATTTGGGCTGCCGTCGATATAATCTTCTTTAAATACTCGAATTCCAGACAACTTCATTTACTCGTAGAAGGCGTTAAAAGCGTTAATAATTTTATTCACTGTCGGTAATATTACTGAGCTTTTGTTGAGCTCAATGAAAGGTGTTTAAGGTAGTTAATATAGTTACGACGAGCTAAGTGGGTATTACTTTTCGATAAGAGTTCGCATACTATGTAAAGAGTGAGCTTCTGATTACGATTTTTAAATAAATATTTTAGTTACAATGTTCGATTGTAATAATCTTCATCGTATCATCATCCCAATCATTTTGACTGTCCCACTGTTGGGCACGGATCTCTTCTCGGAATAGGTGTGGTAAGCTTTTGTCGACCGAGTGGGTCAAGCGGAATACAAGTTTGTGAGGAGTGGACTTCATGGGCGCTACCGTGCTTCGGAGGACACGTTAATCTGGGTTGTTATCAATGGTGAAAATAATTGTTAAGCCTTGTCGAAGACCTTCGGGTGGCGGAGTATGCTCTAGACCTGCAGATTTTTTTGTGGGGGAAACCCGTGCCCAGTAGTTGGACATCTACCTATGGGCAGCAGCAGCAGGCTTCACATGCCTTCGGCCACGGCACCGTGGCTGTCATGCAGGATCCCCTCACCATATCCGTTGCCGTAACGATTGAATGTCGCTTGGTAGACACCGATGCGTACGCTTTGTCCGTTTTGTCCACAAGTTCAATCCTTGGAACTATTTGTACTTGATAAAGGGAACATATTTTAGTTTTTCGTTAATATTTATTTATTTAAACATTAATTTACAATCTTAACGTACAAAGGCTACAATCGGCATCGAAGGCGGTATTAAGATATAAATAAAAGTAACAACATAATAAATAATTAACAACCAAATTATAAATAGGTATTTATTATACTTCACTATGTATGGATTGTGAGCACCTGTCACCAAACTGGAGATTTACTATTACAGGATTACACGTTGAATTTCATCAATAATTGTAATGTCTCTTTCGTAGAACTTTTCTTTCAAAAGTTTACTGCTGATTTAGTTTATAAAATCAACCGTTGAAAAAATGTTAACTTAATTAAGAGACGACTGTTAAAATTTGAAAAAAAAAGTTTAAAAAAAATTTAAATCACGAAATACTAACAAAATAAAAAAAAAGTAGTAACAATCAGAGTTTATTAGCATTGGAACTTTAACTGCTTCATATGATTATATTATTAGAAACTAGATAAAAACAAAAAGCTAATTTTACTGTTTACAACAGTCTTAACTCGCCACATACGAGTAGATATGCCATTTTCAATTGTATATGACAAGTATGTTTTGCATTAGTTTCATTCAATGAAATTAAAATTTTGCAAAATTAAATTTTTTTGGTTACATTGTGTAATGTAGCGACTGCCATAATTTCAAATCAAACCTTTTTTAATCGGTTTTTTACAAACTTTATCTTCGACGCCTGTCAATCTGCAAGCTGATGCGTTCCATATTTCTTATTAACTAAAATTATTATCAATCTCTTAAATTATAACTACGAAAATACCTTGTCATACTCCAAATATCCCAAACAGCGTCCAAAGCACACAAAATACAATCCTCAAACCAACCCACTTCGCAACAAACCGCCCGATAGTCCGACAAAGTTTGCAAACTTTTCGCGCGCGTTTCCCTTAGAGCCTCTCACACGGGCGTCGGCGTCGGCGGCTGGGGGCGACTGAGCGGCAGCCTCGGCGCACGGGGCCACGCACGGGCAAAGGGATCTAGTTCGGTACATGGTAAGATCGAAATTTGAACGTTAGGACGCGGGCTAAGACACTGCCGGTGGGCACGGCGCAGGCGCGCGGTCGTTCAACCCATGCAGTGGATGCTGCATCGCTGAGGAGGCACCACTTTCAGATGTGACGTCACTGAAGGTACTGTCGACTCGCCTAAGAAGACACACGTCATTGATGTATTAATAAATTCTAAATTAAGGATAAAATGATGAGATAGTTCGAAACTTTCTGACGTGACTGAGCTTGAGGGTTGCGTCAGAAAATGTAGGAGCAAGAACCGTCCAGCTAGCGAACTTGAGGAAGACCAATAGTGTGTAATACAATGTCATAAAGAGCGTTTAAAAACGATGATCGTTATGTGCGTGTGGCATTGAAGTACAGAACACGGGTTTCATATGATAGCTGAGATGGACTTTCAATCTTACTTTTCAAGCTTACTTCACCGCGCTCCTCCAGTGCAGACTGGTTATGAAAGTGGTATGGGAAATAATAAATTGAGTTATTGAAAAATACAATCCAATATGGATTGGATTTTCACATCAAACATATTGAACAGTAAATATCAACAACTAGCAGACTTTAATATTCACACTAATGAAAACGAAATTTCATATTCCCGCTCTACAATAAGCGGCATCGTCTATTCATGTCATACTTAATTATAAGCAGCAGTTACAGAGCCATGTTCTGTAACCGAAGAATAAATCTGTGAATATCTGAGTCCCTCAACATTACAGATTTCACGCTAATTGCGACCGATTTCGCCGAGCGCCGCTAAAATGCCGCATCCCACAATATGGGCACGTGACGTGAATACGGACCGTCAGTCGCTCGTTGCAAGATCCGTAGAATCCGTACCCAACTCCATGCGATCCTTAGAATATATTTTAGAGCACATTGCAAATTCTTCGCACATATAACTTGTAGATATTCTTTAGTTTTTTAAATTTTGCGAAATATTTTAACTAGTTTCGGCAGCTGAGTGTAAGCGATAACTAAAAACGTTCTACCATGTATACGCTGGGAAAAATACATGCAGAATTCACTGGGTGAGTTTATTAAAATTATTCTAGCAAATTCCGATTTATTATACCTTGAAAAAATTCTATGCAGATGGAATTCCTGTTAGTGTTAAAATATTATAATAAAATACGTAAATGCTGTAGGAAATTTCTAGGAAAATGCTCCCAGTTTACTCTACAAAATATGTACTTACAAAAGTGCGTACAGATCATTATTACAATGTCAAATCAATTCTCTCAACAACACATGACACAGTAACAGTAATAATGTAGCTATCTAGTACAAAAATATTTTTTAATCAGATGAGACGTTTAAACTAACAAAAAAAACAATAAAGCAAAATAACAAAATATCTATTCCGCTTTATAACATTACTAGTGGACGCCCGCAGCTTCGCTCGCGTAGAATTAGACCCATTAACGACGTCTACCCGTCTAACGACTTCAAAAACGGCAAAGTTTCATACTAACTTTGCACCCCCGTTTTACCCCCTTAAGGGGTGAATTTTCAAAAATCCTTTCTTAGTGCTCCCCTACGTTATAAAAGGAACCCCTGTGCAAAATTTCAAGTTTCTAGCCCTTATAGTTTAGGCCCTGCGTTGATATGTCAGTCAGTCAGTCAGTCAGTCAGTCAGTCAGTCAGTCAGTCAGTCAGTCAGTCAGTCAGTCAGTCAGTCAGTCAGTCACCTTCTCCTTTTATATATATAGATTAGTATAAAATAACAGAAAATTAATTAGTTTGTTTAATAATTATCGTTAGCGACGAGAAATAAGTATAAAGGAAGATGACTACTTCACATTTTAACTAAGGAAAATGTATCATAGTAAGGTAGCAACAACCCTTTATTTGAATAGTATTACATAATCCACATTATTAGCATCGTAATTAACTAGCGTCGCAGTTGTGTTAAAAGCGTCATTTTATAAGCTAAACAGGTTGCAAGTCTGCCAGTGACTGGTATTCACAAATTAGACGTTTCGGTTTATTAACTCCCCGCACCCCCTCCCCTCCACGCCGCATTGTATCTATTATCGAATGTATTAAATTTTACATTAATAATCAACGTGGAGGCACAATAATAATTATGTGGTAACTACAATTCGTAGGCATCGCATTGTTGGGCACGGGGTTTCCCAACAGACATAATTGAGTTAGGCTTAGAGCATACCACGCTGCTCCAATGCGGATCGATGGAGTGGATGGGTTAGTAGATATGGAGAGCCCATTGTCGAGTGACCTTACAACTGAAACCAAAAAGCAGTCGCAAGTGCGACTGCTAAGCCAGAGGTCCTGGCTTTGATACCCGGGTCGGGCAACAACTATTGGGTTTTTCTAACTTGAAATGAGAACGAACTGAATTGCCATGCAGACGGCATATGCCAATACAGATGGGCGATTATAAGGAGGCCGATGCCCAGCTGTGGACTTAGATACGATAACTTCGTCAAATAAATAATAATATTTACTGAATAAGATAACATTCAAGCTGGGAAAGACGGCTACAGCCTATTGAGGCTCACTCACCTGGCTGGCAACATAATTGCCACCGAAACGGCGTCGCGCTTCAAACTAATCTACCTCTTACTCCAACGTAATAAGATATAAGATCGCCTGCAATATAAGTGTATTAGTAACTCCACGGGCGGTGGACTGTGCACGCATTAGGTGCTTGGCTCGCAGATAAGCAAGCTTCATTGCATGTCAATTCGTAGTAGCATATAATATTCGGGCATTAGCATCATAGAAGCATCGTTATTGAGGAAAGATGACGGCGGAAGATAGCGGCAGTGTAAAGGGGGCAAGCAATCGGAAATTTGTTTAGTCGTGGGCTGGAGGCTTTGGGTTCAATAAATACAGAAGCCATTATATGTGGTAGTGTAATTATAATAGTGGGGTAGTAGGTACTAATGGACATAAGACGGTTTTAATCACTTCATCACAACCCTTTCTTTGTCCCACTGTTGGGCTCGGGTCTCCTCTCAGAATGGGAGGGATTAGGCCTTAGTCCACCACACTGGCCAAGTGCGGATTGGCAGACTTCGCATACTTTCGAGAACGTTGTGATGAACTCTCAGGCATGCAGGTTTCCTCACGATGTGTCCTTCACCTTATAGCAAGTGACATTTAATTTATTAAATCGCACTTAACTTAGAAAAGTCATTGGTGCGTGCCGCTGGGGTTTGAACCCGGACCGCTCGAGTGAGAGGCGAGTTCGTTAGCCACTGGGCTGTCACTGCTTAATCACTTAATTTTACACATTTAGATTTCTTTAATACATCTTAGGGCGGATTCGACCAAACGAGAATAAATTTTATCCTTAGGATAAATCTCTAGTTATCCGAGAGTAAATCCATTTTGAGTTTTACCATCTACTATTCTAAGAATAGCGCGCTTATTCGGGCGTAATTCTTATACCCACCCTATGGCGTGGAATAACAGCTAATCCAAGAATATTTTAATGGCGCCCGCTCACCATATGATCGCCTACGCGATTTTTTGATTCTGTCATACGTCAGTAGAAGCTGTCATCTCAAAGCAAAATTAACACATTGATTGACAGCTTTCAGCTCGCTACTTTCACTATTCCACGCTATAATACGACTCGATAATGTTCTCGAAAGCATGTAAAGTCTGCAAATCCGCACTAAGGCCTATCTCCTCCCATTACAAGTCCCCCCTCAGACACAGCTATGGGAAGTCTAGAGAATACTCCACCACAGTACTCCAATGCGGATTGGTGGAGGGGTTAGTGGCCAGCCCAGTCTCGAATGTGCTCAAGCCACCCGACCGTCGACCGCATTATGCTTCTTTAATATTCTCAAAAACATACATATATCGGAACATAACGCGAGCCTGTCAACTGCCTGTTTATAATACATCTCTCCAATGGAAGAGAACAAAACATGCAAAAAGCGAAATGAACTATTCTAAGCAACCCTTTCCACGCGCACTCGTGCGTGGGAGGAACAATGAATATCATATCCTAACTCAATGGCCGTAGAGCGAAAATTCATTGCTGTTCACAAGCCAAATGTTCCACACGCCTGCCGGGACGGCGTGGCCGCTCAGCGCATCTTGCGACGTAATACCTTCGTTTTAAGATCTCCTTCAGCTTGTCCCCGCTAGGGTTGCCGCGCAGTTTTTGTTCCGCTCAGCTCTGTTTGTTTCGATGGAGGATAAATGTTATTCGAGAGTAGTTTCGGCCAGTTGCTCCCAGATCCAAACGGGAGGTTTTGATTAAAAGCTCGTAACTGCTCAAGTCCTGCGTATTTTGGGGAAATAACTGTATTTCTCTTTTCGCAACAAATGAATAGATGCATTTCAGCACAAAGTACATATTTTAAGTAAATATTTAAGATTTTTACATTTGTTTGAGGCCAGTATTTGATATACATTTTATTTACGTAGTAGGACGCCCGCAGCTTCGCTCGCGTGGAATTAGACATTCACTAATTTCAAAAACGGCAAAGTTTCATACTAACTTTCCACAATTGAATTTTCAAAAATCCTTTCTTAGTACTCCCCTAAGTTATAAAAGGAACCCCTGTGCAAAATTTCAAGTTTCGAACCCTTATATTTAAGCCCCTGCGTTGATATGTCAATCAGTCAGTCAGTCAGTCAGTCAGCTTCTCCTTAAAATAAGTATTGTAAATAAGTTAGTCAGTATAGCGTTTTCTTTGGATCGATGGATACAAGATAGCAATCGAGCACGCAGCACCACCTACTCGCTGCTACTTATGACAACTGTGAGTGACATTAAAAAAGCAGTTATAATTAGCTCTTTTTGGAGCTTTTTGAACAATACATTTCTTTAATAATAAAACCTGTGTTGCACTGCCTGTCACACAAAAAAAAATACAATTTTACATCCACGATCCCAGTATAAATATTTACTGCCGAATACACTTATATCTGATTTGTGGTTCCACACTGGTAACCGCCGGGTAACTCATTCATCATTAATTTTTTCTTGAACAAAAATAACTTGAGGAAGCTTATTCCCCAACTAAAATTTTGTATGAACATCCGAAGCACTAGGTAGAGCAGCTACAAAGCAGACCTTCAACAAGGTAGAAGGTACAAAGCAAATTGGATTTGCAATTACTGCAGCACCTCAGTGGCACAAGCATTTCCAAGAATTATAACATTAGTATTTCAAATTTAATGTTTATCCAGTTTAAAATAATTGAAGGCATACTTCACTCTTCCGGCGGGGTCACTCGACTAACGTAATTTTTTTTGTATTTATTATAACTTCTCCAATAATGAGTAGGGTATCGGACCTGTTACAGGATTGCGTACTGTGGTAAAGCCTATAATATGGAACTTATACAGGCTTTGTATCCAGATCGTCCGGGATAGTACGCCCGCCGCGGCGCTACTAATATCTGCTGTATAGTAAGTTTTTTTACAGCAATTGTGATCCTGTTGGCAAGGTCACGTAGCTCGACGGACTGATAACTGTTGGGTAAGAAGAATCCTATAATGGAGACCGCGTCTTGGAAAAAGAAGTATTGGACGCCCCCCGACGAGGTGGACTAACGACCTGAAGAAAACAGCAGGAAACCATTGGATTCAGAGGGCGCAGGATCGGGAGGAGTGGCGACGATTGAGGGAGGCCTATGTCCAGCAGTGGACCCAAAAAAGGCTGATGGATGGATGGCAAGGTGTGGTTTCCAGTTACACGCATCTTGGTCGTCAAGGATAGCTACGCATCTGTGACCTACTTAGCAGTAGTCTTTATTTTATTTTATTTTATAAGACACGCCAACAACGTTACATACAAACATTTACAGATAACATATCAGAGGTATAGGGTAGGTATGAACATCAATTATAGGCATGTACAACATTCACACAAAATAATGGAAAATTACAGTACCAAGCAATAATTCGTTACAAATATAAATATAATCTTGCTAACAGTTATAAAATGGACTATTATTAACAACAATTAATAAGACTAACTATCACTAACAGTACTTATTAATGAACTGACCGACTGTTCGTGCTAACTGGACCCATCCAGTCTTGACTATTTGGATCTTGTTCTCGGTCGGTCTCATTTGTCATGGGCGGCAGCGGATGGTTGGTGCTGCAAGCTGGTTGCTATCATTTAACCATAAAAAAAAAGTTTGTGCCTGTTCATTAGGCTAAGGACGCTTAAGATGCGCTGAAGTCTATCAAAGAAAAATGTGTGTGACTTTTCTTTAATGGACACTCGTAAGGTTGAATAACCACGAGGTGCTCAAAAGCTGC
The DNA here is from genome assembly GCA_944567765.1 of Carterocephalus palaemon. Classification (NCBI taxonomy): domain Eukaryota; kingdom Metazoa; phylum Arthropoda; class Insecta; order Lepidoptera; family Hesperiidae; genus Carterocephalus; species Carterocephalus palaemon. The sequence continues at coordinate 258,792 of OX155643.1, read as the reverse complement.
AGATTAGAAAAACTTTTGGATATACAAAAACAGTTACAAAATAAAGCAGCCAGACAGCCCTAGTCGTTACGGTCCGCGCACACAGCCCGAGTGCCACTTAATCGCGGCGGCTTCCTCGCTTCTAAATGCGCGCAACTTTACACCTGGAATAACTGGCGCGTTAGCCTTTATGCTGTCACTGTTTATAGCTCCAGATAAACGCTAACCAAAGATATTTTTTGTACTTTTATTTCATTCAAGCTACAGAAGCATTCAAACAACGCGATTCTTCATGGTTGCCTGCACGGGAAAGACGTGAGGAGTCGGCGAGTCTGAATGAGAGCTCTTTCAGTGGCTTTATGGAAGCAATCTATGGCATAGTCCACCCAAAAGTGCCCTTTTTACGAAAATTACGTGGACGGAGGTGTAGACCAGCAAATAGTTTTCGTCTGGAAATAAATGTTCCCTTGGGATTACACTATATTGGAGAGTTGTTTTAAAAAGCGCTAATAGATGGCGCTAATTCTGAAAGTCGGTGGTATGCCGTAGGTACTTTTATTAAAATGGACTGGTTTTACTGCTACCGATTTGATATTAAACCTTGTCTTAAATTAATAAATAATTAGAGAAGGTGTCAATAGTTGTTTATTTGTTATTTTTTTCCACGGCTGAACCCGCGGGCAAAATCTAGTGTAAAATCTAAATTTGAAGATTTTATCTAATTTAAGTATGTATTTGCTGAGACAACATGAAGACTGGATTTGACCGTTGGTCGTGAAACTGAATTGTAGTTAGGAATGCTCTATTTTATTGGAAAATAGTGGCTCAGCGTGCCATGTACAGTATTTGCTGAATGGAAAACATATAAATAAAACATTTGCACTCGAAGGATTGGATTCAATCCGCACGCCAGTTGAAAATACCGCGCGATGCGTTTGGAAAGGAATTGCCTTTTGGATAAACGGCTTTTTATTAATTTGATAGCGTTGTTTAGCAAGAATTAAATGAAGAATTAATTAAATTATGCGGAGATAATGCTGCGGCCGACACGGTTCTTTTCTCAGTAATACGATTGAGAAGTTATATAAACTGGTGTTATGGTGAATGCAAAACATGACGAGGAGACCTATATTATTCAGTATGTTTAATATTCTAGGCTGTTTAGACAGTTCGCGGGCAATTGACCAGTGCAGCGTAGTTAATATTGGCCTAGCCCTTTCGAGACACGAGCTTAGTAGCAAGCATAATGATCATGAAGAATTTCAAAAGGCATAAGCTAAGCTAAAGCAATAAAACCCATGTACGTCCCACTGCTGGGTAAGGGTCTCTCTAGCAAACTGAACGAGATATACAGCATACTCCACCACGCTGCTTCAATGCGGATTGGTGGAGGGGCCAACACAGTTTAATTTTCTCAGTCTTCGACAAGGCGTGACTATTGTTTTTACAATTGAAAACAACCGGGACCGACGGCTTAACGAGCCCTCCGAAGCACGGTAACGCCCATGAAATTTTGCTGCTAACTGTCACCCATCTACAAACCGAAAGCGCCCGTCGTTGCTTAACTCAGTACAATGATCAGTCGATTCATAGCTAGCTTTCTATAATTGATCTAGAAACTCGAAGCAATCTAATGTTTGCACAAGTCACATTCATACGTCCCTGTATGTATTTACATTTCAGTGCTCTCAGCCCAAGTTTAAATTAACGCCGAGGTTGGCTGATAGCCGCGCCGCCGCGCCGCGCCGGCCCAATCATACCGGAGTGATTTACTATCTAAAATCACCAGATTAATCTCCCGTAAACTAATCTTAATTATACCGTAGCAGATTTAACCTGCAACCGAGAGTGGCTAACCAATATTTGGATGTGGTAAATATTATTCTTTTAGCGGCCGAAATCATTTTACTAGCTGATAGACTGATAGATATAACGGTCAATACCATGTAAAGCAGTTTCTTACTTCAAAGGGCACGTTGATTCACAGTTGATTCACTATTGAAAAGAACCTCCTTGATTTTAGCTCGATTTATTGTTTGGGATAGTGTCACATAAAATAATTTATGTATAATTTATTGTAAAATGTTTTTATGGATATAATGCAAACGAGCTTGCACCAACCATCCGCTGCCGCCAATAACAACTTTGAATAAGACTCAAATCCCTATTTGAGTCTTGTTCACTGGACTAACTATCCCAATCCCTACTGGGATGGTTAGTCCAGTTAGCTGAGCGAATTAATTAGAACTTTAGTTGCTCAGTTCGTTAGTTGATATGAGGACTGGGGATTGTTAGTGATAGTTAGTCCTAAAAGGACTTCATCACATCTGTACAAAAACTCACATCATTCCTTTTAGGAGTAGAAGAAGGTAAAACCAACAAACCAACTGCTTGGAGGAACAACGGAAAAAAGGACTTTAAAGAATTATTATTATTTCGCACTGCACCGTCTGCTCCTCACCCTCCTCCCCCTTAAACCTCCAGCAAAATTATGAGGGCAACGAGACCTCTAAACTTTTTCTGCCTCTACCACTACTTTTGGATACCAGCTCCACATATACCTTAGTAGCTTCAACGCAATATTCAATCAAGCACTCTCATCGGCACGTTTCGACTATATGGGAGGGGGGGTGGGACGTCACGATACCTCGAGGGGCATTCAAGGCTCGAGGACTATCAAGCCTCTAAACAGAGGCGGATGTATGGCCCTACAAAATCTCATTAATAATTCACAGATCATAATACGGGCCATAATTATATTGTCCGGAGAGTACGAGGAGTTCGTAGGTAATAGGTCCCTGTCGGTCAGGATCGGTATAGAGCTATCGTATCCAATTTTTTATGGATATAGGATACCAAACGAGCACGCAGCACAACCCATACAGCTGGACTGGAATGCCCTTGCATTAACGGAATTGAAAATTTAGCCTACATTTCATTTTGAATTATTTAACTATTATAATTTTAAAAATCATACAATTTTCCAGACGCGTTAATAAAAGCGTTTTAACGATGACGCGCTGCAATCAGCTGGTGATTACAACGCTAGGCGAAATTGGTGTATAATTTTTGCAATAAATTTTGCAACATGCGTTCATTACAGGCAATATCCCGGACAATGGGATCCCGCGGGATTGCGCGTTACATAGCACGGGAAACACCCTGATCTCATCGCGCTTTTACTATGTAATTTGGTACGAATATAAAAGTTTTTCCTGTGTTTCTTATTAATAGTTTAATACATCGTAAATTAATCTAAAAAAAACACGTCTTATGCGCCTTTAATTGAATAGAATCGGTTTGACGCTTATTGGATTTTGACGTGACAACGTCTTATAAATTGGTTTGCCGGGTGACACTTCAAGAAACTGCGTTACGCTCCGCTCACGTTATGCGCTCACAATGAGAGCGAGTGAGAGGCACGCGTCCCTTCCACTCGGGCATGGTTAGCCCGCCTAAGAGCGAGAGAGACGATACGATACGAGACGATACTACTATACGAATGAATATTCACATTAAAATTATTTTACCACTCAAAGTCGTTGTCACGTAAAACTTTCGCCCGTATACCGACTTTACAGGCAACCAATATTTTTTTTGGAAATTTTAATTATGTTCATAATTAAAATAGAAATCTTCAGACAGCAACACAACATCTTACCGAAACCAATTATCGAATCTGTTGGTTAACTATAACAATCTGCCGTAAATTAATTTCCAATCTGTACATACATCAATTATTAAATGACAAACATAATATTGGATGGATTTCACAAGGGTATCGAGTAGGAGCAGATTGATGAACCGGATTACAGCTTCCAATGAGTCGCGGGATAGGGCGGGCTTGCCCGGGATCGCGGTGGCGTCATTAAACACGGCGAATTACATCGGGCGGCGGTAATTGCGTGTTAAATGATTGTTACAAGCGGCGTTAGGTCGAGCGTGAGTTAACGCTCGTTTGATTGGCTACAATAACTGACACTGCTTAGCTTTGATGCAGCTCGGCCGGTTGGGCCGGAAAATAATGATGATAGTCAATTTAAGATTCGTATGACAGTGGGTTAGTTTTAGGCCAAAATTCTTTCAATAACGTTGTCTTCAGAAATATACCACCGAACCAAGTAAAAGCCTACGAAAGTACAACACGTGTACGAAAATATGAGTACATTAGTTTTAGCTCACGACGCAAAAAGAGGGGTTATAAGTGTGACGTGGCACGTGGCTGTCTGTCTGTAGCTTCGCAACCTGCATGCGGCATGTGAAGTCTGCCAATTTGCACTGGGCCATCGTAGTGGACTAAGGCCTAATCTCTCTCACTCCGAGTAGAGACCCGTGCCCAACACTGCTGGCAATGTCGTAAGATTACGAGCAGGTTTTTACACTAACAAGTATCAATTCTCAAGCAACGTACACATACCACAGCCGGACCGGATAATGACGAGCGTTTCTGCTTTCCGGTCAACCTGTTACCGCCGTCCGGTGCTTTGTTCCGGCCTTCCGATGCTCACCCTCTACTTAGCGCGAACATTGCCTACTATTGCGGTGCTTGTGACTCGAGTGAAACGGATCAATCTCTTTTATATCGCCCTATTTTATGAAAAGATAGCTATAAGTACTAATATTATAGAGAAGGAAAGATTTGTTTGTAAAGTTTTCACCCAAAAACTACTGGACTGCTAAAACGCACTATGTTAGCTAGTAAACGATCATGCTGGACTGTTTTCCATACCATCATTAGAAACCCGCTATTTGGTCTAATACCAACATTAATACGCCTTACGGAAATCTCTCAGTTAGGTGTTAATGTTTCTTGATCAAACTTGAAATTCTTTCCTGAGATTTGATCATGGACTCTTCGAGTGGAAAGCCGATGTATCTACCTTACCTAGCCTGGTCTGTAATCGCCGCCATTTCGTCATCTTTATCAACCCTGTCTTACTACAGTAGGACACTAGTCTCGTATGAGAGAGGTGAAGTGTGCGGATTAGCAGACCTCGACATTATGGAAAACTCCCAGGTATCCCTGTTGTATATTGTCATTCAAAAGTTTGCACTCCTAAGACGAATAAGAGAAAGAACTTTCACTGTATCATGTATCTTCTCACATGTCTTAATACTTGCATATCAGCTTTATCGCAACGAGCGCTTTAAGCATATTATTATACCGTCTTTCAGTTTAGCTAGTGAAATGAAAGGCTATAATGCCTTGGAGTAAATATCTGATATCGAGCGGGTAGTTATGAAGTTAGGCGAACTGCGCCAGTTACGTGAAGTAGCTTGTAACTTAATTTGGCGCGGTATCAAAGAGGTTGTTTTCAGTTACGGCCACAGAGCTAAGTTGGCGTAGACATGACTTAATGTTGTCTTGTCTATCTGTTATTTATTTAAGATTAATTTGGATGGAAGCCGGTGAAATAAAACAATCGTGTTAGTCGGATGCAAAGAACGGAAGGGGAGAGATTTTTTATTTTTACACACAATGGCACAGAGTAAAAACAAGGCAAAGGAAAAAACCTATACAGCAAAACTTTTGACAGATACATAATTATATTTTGAGCATATCTCAACAACATGATAGCGCAGTATTTTTGAAATATAATGCTTGTGTCTTTAGTTTTAGTTTCATAGCCAATATCCTTACGAGGTCCACTGCTGGACATAGACCTCTGGTACACGACACCACTCCGACCGATCCTGTATTTTACTGAATACACCGGTTTCCCGTCGTCTGTTCATCTAGTCGAAGGACGACCAGTGCTCCTTTTAACGAGCCGTGGTCTTCATTCAAGGACATCCTACTGGTTATCAGAACGATGTGGACATTGCCACTTCAACTTGCTAACTCTGCGAGCCATGTCGGTGACCGTCAAAGTAGGTGACATTTAATTTCAAACCGTTATAGGTGCGTGCCGCTTGTATTTGAAGACAGATGCCCTCGAGTGAGAGGCGAGTTCGATAGCCACTGGGCTGTCGCCGCTGTACGAGCACTGGTGCTGGTTTGTTACTGAGAACACAATTGATTGGTTCGTGTCTAAATAAAAGTTATAAGCAGAGACCAGAGACTTCTGTTGGACATTGACTCTATGGTCGCGGTTGACTTGAAGTCGCTCTAAATAAATACTTCATTAAAAACGCAGAAATTTGGCACACAATCACCACATACCACAACACTTTCTTTGTCCCACAGTTGGGCACAGTTGGGCGCAGGATCGGTCGAATTCCGTGAGGAGGAGAAACGGTAGTTTGTGGTGGTGGTTCAGTTAAATAGAGCTGCTAGGTTAACCTGTTGTTAACTTAATACTGGCGTGCATCAGGTAAATGTATTCCACGCTCGTCGCCATGACCGCGCGAGGCGATCTCCGGCTCACCGATAGAATTTTAATATCGGTAAGCTTGTGCGTTCCGAAGCAACAACCCACCCGATCGCTCGCGTCGATCATATGTGATGAGCTGAGTTAAGCAACGACGACGAGGTCGGTACGTTGGTACCGCTAGCGACAAAAATAACATGAGCGCTTCCGTATTCTTCTTCTTTAATACGTTTTATATTCTACATATACTTTCTTTTATACTATATATACTTTCTTTTATACGTACTTTTAATCGCTATTAAAATATCAGGATCTACTTCTAAACGTAAAACTAAAAAGTGAGAAATAATAGTAAATTCGTTTATGAGCACAGGTCCTTCCACGGCCACAGTTGACAGTCAAGAGTATAGACTTGTCTTTTCTTGAAATTTTTAGGCATCTAATTATTATCTTTCAAATAAACGAATAATCGTAAAAATCCAAACAATTGATCTGGGTTTAAAACCCAAACGTCTCAAACAAAAGGTACGAATGAAATACCTACTTATTGTCTATCACGGCTGAGAGTAGTTGATATAAAATAACATATTAGTGTTTGCTACTAATATTAATCGTAGCTACGAGTAGGACGCAGGGCGGCTGTTCCGATTGGCTGATTGGAAAGCGGGCCAGTATCGAGGTAATTGCCTATCCGGCGTGCATTATTTACCGTTCATTATAATTTCACCGCCATTATTCTGTTTTAACTTAATTGAACGCCCGTTGACGGTTTGGAGCTTTCTAAATTAACTATTATTAAACTAGCATACTAGACGGCAATAAGCGGTGACAGCCCAGTGGCTATCGAACTTGCCTCTCACTCGAGCGATCCGTGTTCAAACTCAAGCGGCACGCACCAACTTTTTCTATTAAAGTCTATTTAAGTATGTATTTAAAAATATCTATGTATGTATATCAGTCTCTGAGCCATAGTACAGGCTCGCGCCTACTTTGGGGTCAGATGGCCGTGTGTGAGAATGTGGACAGAGAAGGCGGTGGACTCCAATCATGCTGGGCCAATAGATAACACTAAATTCCGAAGACGTATAATTCGTAGATAGGTACTGACCTGTCCCATAAGATATTTATTTACTAATACAAAGACATTCGATCCAAGCTTAAGATTAGTTTATACACGACAGCTCGCTAGCAATACAAATCTGTTACAGATTTAATCCAAGCCGATAGACAGCTATTAAACTATTCAAGCCGTTGAGCCGAGCAATCCTCGATCTATTTACAGTAGTCTGCAAGCTGCTAAACAGTAGCTAAGCTAAACTAACTTTATGACGATGTAGCTATACAACGGTAATTCTATCGACGCGCCAACTGCATAATGCATGCCTGCACTTATAGACCAGTGCAGAAGCCTTTAAAAATAATAAAAAGTGAAAAAAAAATAATAGTAGAATATAACCTATTAGAAAAGGAGGAGAATATTATAAACATTATAGGAAAAATAAATTCCGGGCGATCTGAGGTAGGGAACGGGAAGGGGAGTGTTTAGTTTAAGGGGGAAAAACGGTTTATGTCGATTTCCGGCAAAACTAAAAGTCCTATGGAAAAAAGTCAAACGGCAAAGTTGTAGATAGTAAAAAGATCTAAAACTTTTTTATTTACACTTTTTTCACATAACCTCAAAATGTATGTGAAAAGTTCAAAAAACCAAGTTTTTGGTTTTTTATTTTTATCTTTTACAAATAATTTTTCTTTTTCACGAAATTTGGTGAAAACTTACCTTTTTATGTCCCAAATACGCTGTAATTTATTTGATTAGAAATATTAAATTTTTCAACCTTATTTTGAATTAATATCGAAAAAGAACCCTAATTTTCAATCGAAAATTCACCCGTCAAAATATCAGCTTTTTTCAAAAAGTTGGTATGCTTTCTGTTCGTTGAAATTAATTCAAAATAACGTTGAAAAAATTAATATTTCTAATCAAATAAATTACAGCGTATTTGGGACATAAAAAGGTAAGTTTTCACCAAATTTCGTGAAAAAGAAAAATTACTTGTAAAAGATAAAAATAAAAAACCAAAAACTTGGTTTTTTGAACTTTTCACATACATTTTGAGGTTATGTGAAAAAAGTGTAAATACAAAAGTTTTAGATCTTTTTACTATCTACAACTTTGCCATTTGACTTTTTTCAATAGGACTTTTAGTTTTGCCGGAAATCGACATAAACCGTTTTTCCCCCTTATACACCCCCCCCCCCCTTCCCGTTCCCTACCTCAGATCGCCCGGAATTTATTTTTCCTTTAATGTTTATAATATTCTCCTCCTTTTCTAATAGGTTATATTCTACTATTATTTTTTTTTGTTTTAAAAGCTATCGAGACTGGTCTATTATACCGAACCGGTCTTTCTTGCACCGCGTACCTATACTTTCATAATCCATTGCTGGCGAATTATAATGAGGACAGATTCCAACGCTTCTCTCATTCCACGATGAGTTGACGTACTGTTTCTAAAGCGGCAATGTACGTTGAATGTTTTGGGTGGGTACAAAAATCGGTGCGAGGGAAAATGAAGTGGTATGTGACAGGAGGAGCTCGTTTGGAAAGCAATAACTCTAGTGCGCATTGACGAACGCGCTTCGAGTGTCGGCCTCTCGACTAAGACGGAGATCGCTTTGAATGCCTCTTTGTATACGTTAACGTGCATCTCCGTTTGAATGCGAACGTTTCCTCACGATGAGTCCTTCAAAAGATTAATTAATATGAACAGCAAAAGACGAATGTATTCTCCAATGTAAAATGAAAAGCAACATAAACAAACAATCGTCATGAAGCCGTAGTGATAACCCACAAATCACAATTAAACCCCCCGCGGTTATTTACGTGGCCGGCCACAATGCTGAGCGGCGCGCCATCACGGACAGCTATAAATACGGGCCAAAGGCCATCGTCAATCAGACTCATTACGTATTTAATTCACGTCCGTGTAACCGCGCGTCGCTCCTGCATGCATCACGGGATGCCTTCTACCTCGCTGCGAGTAGCTCGGCTGACATCCATTTCCAGCTGCCTCGTTAGCATTGTGGTCGCAATGATTGCGAAGTTGGAAGTCCTGGCTCTCGAGGGTATCTCCGGATTAGGTAAAGTACTATTGAAATCTGACAATATATATTCCTTGTGTACGTGTGTGTCACTGAACTCCTCCTAAACGGCTGGACGGATGTTGACGAAATTTTTTGTGTGTTCAAGGGGATTCGAAAATGGCTTAGATTCACAATTTGGTCCACTGGAAAATGTTTTTTAAACACGATTTTATTATTTTTGTATGAACAATATCCAAATATTTTAACAGTCGTTCATTGACGTGAAGTCATTTACATGAAGTGTCGCGTCGCGCATATGGCAGAACAACTTTGCCTGCTCAGCTAGTAGAAATATAATTATTTTATTTTATCAAGCAAAGAATAATTTTACTTAAATACAAAGCAAATAACAAAAAGTTAATATATCAGTGAAAGGTTAATCAATATAAGAATGAATATTGGCTTTTTTACAACGCCAGCGTCCGACGCAACACTGAAGTGTCAAACAACTGTGTTTTACTCACTTGATCCCCCTGGGCAGCCTTCCTGCGCGTCTGGAGAGGATTTGATATCCGTGGAACGTGTTGGAGCTATCCACATCTAGAAACTGTGGCGAATCTTCACGAAACGGTTCTCAACACACTCGAGTATTACGTTATCTAGATTCTGTGGTTTTTCTGGTGTGAAATTCTTTAAAAAAATTATGGTTGTCTGTAAAGTCGGTTTACGGACAATTTTACGTGATAACGTCATAAGAAATATTATTAGAACTTGTAGCATTGATTCACAAAACATAAACTGGTGCTGTGCCTTTTTCTGAATCACGAATCATCGACTTATATATAACATAACACGTTAATATAACATAACACGTTATTACGTCAAAAACTTTTAGAATGTTAAATACAATGGAGAGAAAACTTCCAAAGAGAGATGAGATATAGAGGAGAGGCCGTGATATGTGAGATTTTTACTCACTTAAACCCCTTCAGCAAACAATTAAAAAGTACATAATAATAATATCGCGAGGGTCAAGTGACTTACCAACAGAACCTGCGTGTGATACAAACCAGCAATGTACGTCGTAACGACTGGAAATTCCGCCAGAGCTCGCTCGGTAGAAGACAGGTAATGGCAGTGATGCATGGCGCGGGCGGACTGCGCATCAATATCGGCAGTTTGATATCCCGTCGTTATTACACCTCCTGAGTGGCGCAAATAGTGCGGGAGTAACGCCGCTCATTTGCAATCATGAGCCCAGTTTTCATTTGAACTGTAAATGAAAAGGTTCATCGTCACAAGGTTTTCACTATTGTAGTAACAACTCAGTAAGCATCTTCAATGCTCTCGCTAACCAAGTGCGGACTTCACACGGCTCATCCGCCCATGAACTTTGAAAATGTCAAACATGACTGAGAATGATTGACTGCTAGTCGATCAGACATAAAGTTGCCTGGCCGGTACCTTAATTTGATGACTATGGGAGTTGTAACTTTTTGGGACAGCACAGGGGGCTGAGACAAGTGGTAAGCTTTCCGAACCTTTCCTGCGATTCTAAACATATCTGATTAAGCATAGAGTAGAGAGTAGAGATACTATTCGAAGCGGTTGTCATAATAATATATGTCTGAAGGACCGCCTTGTTTTATCGCTGGGAAATGCGTAAGTCTATGCATATTTCGCCTACGCAAATTTCCAGTTTTTAGGATTTTAGACTCAAAGAGTAAACGGAAACCTATTAATATGCGCTGCCAGTCTGTTTGTCTGTCACAGGGCTCTATGCCTTGAACGGAAATAGTAGGACACCTGAAACTAACGAGGCCGCTATGACCCCTAATAATTAAAAAGTTAAATCCCAAAGGGGGGCCCAACTCAAGTTACTTAAAAACCTTGCTTAGTGGTACGGAACCCTATGTGTGTGTGTCCCACTTGCACTCAATTGGTTTTTGGAAGCTTTTTGTTTTCAAGGACTGACTTATCTTTGAGTCACGAATTACTTCAAAATTCCTTCAAATAAGCATTTAAACATTCGTCTTATGCAGAAGAATAAAAACCTCTCGTATCTTAAGAAAAGATTGTATGGTTATTTGGCACAAGTTTTTCAATATAAGTTAGGACACGGAGGACATGGCGACGGAAAAGTAATAACAAATTACCAAAAATACTGAGTGGGGAAAAATTACATTTAACTTGCCATCACTCATTTTGACAGCATAATTTCTGGCAGAACTTACAGGGCTTCATCCCGGTCAGAATTATCGTTAGGTGGTGAAGCCTAATTTAGTTATTACACTAAATTACACTAATTTTAAATGAATTAAAGCGAAATTTGAATTTTAAGAGATATTTGATAGCACTGATAATGATCTGGCTGGCTACAATTTAGTATATTTCATACTGTATAGTGTTTAATTGCATATTTATTGTTTTTATTACCTGACTGCTCCAGAAGGAGGGTTATGTTTTTCGACTGTATGTATGTATATTATTATATCGTTTTTTTTTTCATAATCATGGGTATCTAAATGTAGCTGTCGTTGGCCTACCTATAAATGTGAGTAGGAGCGACGATACTCTACGTCAGTTTCACTTACACTCCGAAGTGAGAGTTGGCGTGTGTCCAGCTCTCAGTGTACCACTCTCCGGTCATACGAAGCTCTGCATGTATTTAAAATTCCCAAGGAGCTGCGTTTAGGGCTTGCGGCTGGAGAGCTGCCAGCTTGCACTGTTCGTTTTTACTGTGACCAACAAAGGCGTGCTTATACAAGGAGATTTGGTGCTATTAAATTAACATGGTTTAAGATTTAACTTTAAATAAACACGCTGTAAGTGTGAATGATTCGCACTTGGCTAGCGCGGTAGACTGAGGCAGACCACATATCATAGCTACTATCTATATCCGTAAGTAAGTTGATAGGCTTCTATGTTACGCTATAATCAACTGAAAATAAAGTAATTCAATAGATAATGCTAATGGTACAGAATGTTTTATGCATTAACCTTGCCATTTGTACCCTGTACCTTTTGTATGTAGCTCAATAAATATAAATAAATAAATAATAGCAAGAGAAAAAATAGAGTAGAATCATTATCTTTTAAGCATTTTAGTCCCAAAAAGTTAGAAAGTAAAAACCTCTTAGCTAAATAAATTACAGTATTAATATGTCAACTGCCTATTGATACTTTTGCCTAAAGAAATGGGTAACTGATCTCTCAGTCCTTCATAATCCATCGAAGTCAACAAGATCCATTATTGGCTTACTTAGCGTTATTAAATCTGCGACCCTTTCATCCGGGGCCCTTTGATTTCGAAGGCATTAAAAATCTGAGAAAAATCCCGTCGGTTCGAAAAAAATCGTTATCAATGTATTTGATGATTAAATTGATATGTGGGGTCTAAGAAAGATATTTTTCGAACGAGCCTTATCTGAGGAACATTCGGGGTGATCTGGTGAGCCTTAGAAGTCAACTCTTTCATGGAAGATCAATGCTGGGAACGTGGTGTGCGCTGTGGGCTACAGCGATCGGTGTGAACTAAGTGCCGTTTGATCCATTTTTATTTTTGTATAAGAATAACTTACGCTCAGGGATGTTTTAAAACAAGTAAAGCCTTATTAAAGGCCGTTCTTTTAACCTTAAAAACATTATTGCATAAAGTATTGCATAATTTATATTTAAGTTACAATAAGCATCGTACATAACAACAACCCTAAGAGGGTGTTGCAAATCTATTGTCATACAAAAATGAAATCTAACTAAAATCGTGTAAAGTCGTTAAAAAACATTTTCCAGTGGAGCAAATTGTGAATCTAAGCCATTCTCGAATCCCCTTGAACACAAACAAAAAATTTCATCAACATCTATCCAGCCGTTTAGGAGGAGTTCACTGTCATACACACGTACCTACACAAAAAATATACATACATACATAAAGAAGATTATATTTATGTTAATAAAGATTACTAAAAATATTCTAGCTGCAACGGCCGATCATAATCAGAGCTTTTTCTCAATTCTTAACTATCAGATTGGATCGAAAGAAGTGTAACCAATGGTACTAGGTACCGTGGCGGGCGGTGATACCCCGGGCGAACTTTATTATCTATATCTAGGTTTTGTATACTAGGTTTCATATAAAATATATTTGGCTCTACACAATCATGCGCCGAAACGGCTATTTAATTGGCATACACCTGGTCTCACCATTGATGAATGCTCAGCTAAACTGTCTATTGCTCAACCTATCTTCACTCCATATAAAATCTTGGATCATCAGACTTGAATTAAGGTTTGTGACGCTGTTTTTTTATTATTTTTCTATATATTATCTCCAATCGCTTGAATCTTTCATCTTGCCCCACCCGAGGCCATCAGATACGGATGGGTATCGCAAATAAAATCCTAACAAAGTGAAGAGCCGTTGCCTGCTCGGCCGCGGACGATTCCGTCCAACTTTTAATGTCGTGCGGTTTACATACGCAGTCCATTTGATTTATAAGTTTGATTTATTGCATCGCCGAAAGCGCTTTGTCTGTGATATACGCCGATATCTACTCGGAACTGTTAGGCCGAGTTGGTCGCGTAAAATATACAAGCTCGTTAAAGCCGCGGCGAATGTCACACAATATATCTTCGCGTTTTTTCGCTCGTGTGTTCTAAATTTGACAAGCGATTTTAGCGGAATGAAATATTTCCGCTTTTGTTTAGTAGATGACTCAATCATGGTTTTATCAGATATTTTTTTACATTTCAGTTCAGGACTTTTATTATTGAACAATAATTAATTGTTATTTTCTGTTGTAGAATCAAGAGCAACCTATGGTAAATTAGTACCTAACAAATTTCATCATGACATGATATGGCAACACAGAAAGGTCATGATAAATTTAAAAGTGATATTTGTGGATTCCGGTGCATTTACTCTATAGCGTATTTATGTGTTTGATTGACTGACTTTGAGCACTGAAAATATAGGTTCAAGAGGAATCATATCAGAACCGTATGCCTATCGAAATATTTGATTTAAAATTCCTTAACAGCCAGCCTGTACGGTAGTGGAGCGTTTAAATACCCATTATTCAAGGTATATGCCTTTCGGAATAGCGTCAGGACATAAAAATTTTATGCGTCATAAAACTCCGCTCAATATTGACTGGCCCGCCGATTTACTGGCGGCAGCGCCGCTGACAATAAAAGCTTCGACGATGCATTTTTCGCTCATAAAACATCTATGCAATTGGTTTTAGTGTTTCTCGCACATCCATTCGTCGGATGGATGCTCGAGCATCCGCGAACCGCCATTGTTGTTCCATGTTGATACGGCAAGCTCTGGGGCAATATAGCGACTGATCATACTCGTTCCTTCGAGTGGACCCGACGACGCCAGCATGAGCAACATAATAATATGATTTAAACCATTGTTCTCTCATAGCTATTTGTCTTGTTCATGTATTTCGTGATGATGGCAGGGTTAAATAAAAATGTGACTTCTTTTGAAATTATACCTTAAACACGAACGCTTCCATGGAGAGTATAATAATAGTAGATTAACAAATAATACTATTAAATTAATTTCTTCCTGAATAAATATGTAACTCTGTTCAAACTCATTTCAATCCAAAATGTAATAGTACCTACAGTATTTTGGCTTCGCTTTAAGCTGAAAACAGTGATATTTTACAAAAAATAATTTAATATTTAAAAATATCCGCGCTATTGTAAATATTTATGTGAGCCGCTGCGCGCCGCCGGAAAAATTGAGATTAATAATAGTGATATCCTAATCTACGTTTATATAATCGACTAGCTGTTCAAAATATTCACACACAGCATCATCTGCGAACCTGTAAATGTTATACAAAATGTTTGTTATATTGAGGAGTTCTTTGATGAGTTTATTATACCAGTCAGATGCGGCAACGCGGGTTTGTCTCATTGCATTATTCTTTTCGCCACCGCCCTTCCCATGGTCCGCTGTTGGGCATGGTCTCCTTAGGTAATGGGAGAGGTAAGTTAGTTATTAGTCCACCATGCGGGCCAGACGTGGAAGACTCTTAGGCATGCAAATTTCCTCTCTCCCTCAATGTTTTCACCAGTAGCAGGTCATATGTATTTTCTAGAACCGCACATAATTTTAATAGTCATGATGTATGATGATGTTGAATATCTGGAACCGTTTTTTTAGTATCGTTTTTAGTACCTAACAGTGTAACCCATTTTTGGCCCTAGCATATTGTTTTATATTGTATAACCTATTGTACTTTTATTGTATAACGCTGTGGGATTTCCTAAATAAATAAATAAATAAATAGTCATCGGTGCGTCCAGCTTGGATATGAACGGGAGACGTTTTTAAATTTTTTTTTATATGTTGTTCTTATTAATTGTACAGATTACAGATAAATGGTATTAACAATCAATGTAAATAATCTATTATGAATAAGTGTACATAATCTACTCGTATAAATAAGTAAGTAGTTGTATTTGTTATCTCAAAAAAAATATTCGTAACCATCCCAGTGCCTATTTGAGTCTTGTGACTGACCTGGATAGTTACAGTTGTCATGGGCGGCAGCGGATGGGTAGTACTACAAGCTCGTTTGCTATCAGTATCCATAAAAAAACACTGGCGCGTGCCAGGATTGGAACCTGGACCCGTCTCGGTTCTCGGTGTCGTGAGCGTGTCTTCTAACGTTTAAATCATTATAATAACTCGGGCGAGTATTTGTAAAGAGCTTTCGGATAATTGAATTTGAAACGACGCCCTCCTTCCTATTCCTGAGCACGTTCCAATCGGAAAGTAATCCCGCGGCGCCCGGCTTGACCTAACCATTCCTTCGAACCGGCCTCGACGAGTTTTCATAGATTTTAGTTTAACTAACACTAACGGCACGAACTTCCCAACGTTCAGGGCCGTCCTGAAAATCAGCGACTGCGGGCTTGCCATGGCCATTCGCTGAAGGCGTCCTATTTCGCCATCCTTCATTTCAATAATTAACAATAAATTTGATATGTTTTACATGTGTAGATGACGAAATAAAGTTATGTCTATGTCTCTCTGTCTAGCGTCCACAGCCCGATGGCTCACGTCGACACTGTCATCGAAAAAGTTAAGCAACGATGGGCGCGATCGGTTTGTAGATGGGTGACCGCAAGTGCTTCGAAAGGCACGCTAAGGCTGTTTTCAATGGCAAAAACTAAGTCAGACGGAGTTCGGGTGACTTGAGAACATTCGACTCTGGGTTGGGTACTAACCCGTCCACCGTCCGCATTGGAGCAGCGTGGTCGAGTATGCTCTACATCTCCCGCAGCTGAGTCCCCAGAGATAGATGCCAACCAGTCTATGGGTTGTAGCTTTTATACATTTAATTCATTAAAAAACGGGGAACCACTTTACTTCCCACCTAACATCTCAGGGATATGAGGTGGCTGAAAACCAGAGCTGCACGGAACCAATCCTATGTCAGCTAAAGCTGAGCTTCACCCCCTATTACTGTATTTTGTTTTTTATAATTTAAGTAAGTAATTTCTTTTTGTGGCAGTAAATTATTTTTTTATTCGATTTGATTTGAAAAAAAAAAAACATTACACCATCTACCATTGGTACCTACTACGTTCAAACTTAAAATTTAATAAATTACGGTCGAACTCGACCACTCAGCTGGTTCCTATTATTTTATAAATCGATCCTTATTTAAATAAGGGATAGCGATATTTCATTTAGATTTATAAAGAGTTTGAATTTGCCTCCAACAAAATCATTTCTAGAAAATTGTAAGCGGGAAATCCGGAACCGTCCAAAAAAATACGGATTAATTCGGCTGTGTAAGGTCAGCGTGGACAGCTCACCGCTCAAGTATCAAGTGTCACGAATTACACAATCGCAATTAAAAGAACTAAAGTGTCCTTATCATATCTAGAGTCCTCCTTCTAAACTAGGTAAAATCTAAACGCCGGGCCGGTTATAATGGCATTATCCGGCGACACGCGCGCCGCCGCCGGGTGCATTTGCATACAGATGGAAACTGTCGCCCGGTTATTCCATACTTAAGCACAAAGCAAAAATGTTCTCTTTCCACTGCACTGTGAGGCCACTAGGAAAAAATTTGGATTAAGTCCGCTTTTGTCAGTAGATAGTTTCACGGGTAAATTACATACCACTTTACTTGTTAACTGTGCATATTTTAAATTGTGACTGAATCTTAATGACTAATGAGCGCTTCCGAAAATTTGGGCTTGTGATGTAAAGTAAGTAACATAAAACCACGCCTGTATTTTGCCGAAGGGGTAGGCAAAGGTGTGTACACACCCACTTTACACCTTTAATGTTTAGGTCCCATTTTGGGTAATAGGCGGTGAGCCTATTGCAATACACCGGTCTCCAGATCCGAAATCCAGACTCCGAGGTGCTAGCGAGCATTTCAAGTTAGAAAACCCAACCCAGGAATCAAACCTAGGACCTTTAGCTTCGCAGTCGGGGTTACAACTTCCAGAATAATGCAAGTATACATAGTAGTAATACAGTATACATACTGTTTTCGTACAAGTTACATAAGTAACAATAAGTAAGATCGCAGACATGACAACTAACTTTTATCACCCTTTGTATCTTTCTCTTATTATCTCATAAACTGTACTAGACAAATATGACTTCTGAATGATTTCCATCAACATGCTTCTTTACTATCCAACAAATCCACACGTCAATCCCTACACTAGGACATCAGAACACAATTCGAGAAGTGTCACTTTTTAGTAGCCAACTCCTTGGGCCCGACCCGAATGAGGTGACTTTAAACATGCACGCCCTCCAGAGGCCCGGCCCCTCTGACTCGCCCGCAGCCGAGTTGAAGTCATACTTTTTCTTTTTCAGCACGTCATAAACAAGTTGTTGTACTAACTCTGTAAAAACTTTTGTTTTGTGTCCGATATACTTAAATACAACTTTAAAATACACTTTTTGGATGCTGGATAATTTCTTTGCAGTTCCATTTATTTTAACTGCGTATTTGCTTCACAACGGACCATTAGCTCTTCTCGCGACATTTCATAATTTGATTTCTAGGATTCTGTAACTGCTTTAAATTAAATCGATAACTTTTTCCGAATTACTGATTCATATCGATGATTTGAATACTTTTTGTTGTTTGAGTTAAGGCATCCTAACAACATTTCACAGATTATTATAAATAAATATCTTGGATATTCTCACACACGGCCATCTGACCCCAAAGTAGGTGTGAGCCTACGTATAATATTAAAATGGTTAGCACAAAGCAGTTTATCCTAATGATGTCTTCTTAATTAAATTACTCCGTCAATTATTGATGCATTTCACAAGTAGGTACGAGTTTCAAACTTAAACATTTTCCGTCACACATGATGGTATGCAAATATTACTGATTTCACAAAAGTTTTGTTACACATTATCATAGTGTTCCTATGTATTGCCCTGACTATATATGGGAACATAATATTATTAGGAACAGTACCGAACGTAACTTTATCACATATTACATTGTATTCAATTAATCTTTTTTTCCGTTAAAAGCCTTTGTACATGTTTTTTATGGTCCAACCAAAATTTTCTGACGTTTTTGTGTAAAAAAATTTAAAATATAAGCTGCATTATTCGAAATACTCGCAACTACTCCCGGATAGGAGATTATAATAAAATTGTAGCGCGATCCATCACACTCTGCGAGACGGAACATATTCCGAGCGGACGCAGGCGAGAATATTACATTGAAAATACGATTTATTAACAACACTTACGTTAGTGGGACTAACTAACTGATTGGTACTAACGTAACGTCACATCAAACTGTATGGCATGGGTGTGTGTCGCCCCTCAGATTTAGGTGTCTCACTGTCATTGCTCTAAGGTAAAACTTTTTTCAAAACTTTGCGCGACGAGAGTATCGAACCTAGTACTGACTGATAAAATTTATTTCAAGACTAATTAAAAAAAAAGATCATCTGAAAAAGAAGCCTGTTGAAGGCTGAAGAAGGCTGTGATGACTTCGTGACATGACTTCGTTTATGGGCAGCACGAGTCGAAGCTCGAACAGTCTATCTATTGAAGTTGGGAATCTGTGTGTGTGGTCGCGAAACGCTGTACGCGAAAATATGACGACGCTGCTGAGTACTGGTACGTTTTAACCTGAGTCCTCCTTGTAAGTAGGGGGTTAATTGGGTGAAAATCCCACATAACCCGGCGTCCGCCTGTAGTGGCACCGTTTAAAGTCCCCCATCAGACAGGCGGGCACTGCATCAAGCCGTATTCAATGAAGGCTCTGGGGAGGAAACAAGAATTGATCGCATCATTTATAACGCCGCGATTTAGATAGCCTGGGCGACGCGCCACCATTACTCACTCGCGTGCCGGTTCACACGGACCGCGGTTTGTGCGTTTCGGCGCGTTTTAAAGACGCTGGTGAGCTAAAAGAGAAAGAAAATGATTTGAGTCAATGTAAATTAGACTCTACTTAGCGTACTTGAGAAGAACCTCAAGTGTTGCTTGAGAATCTGAAAAATGTAGATAAATCTATAACAAATATTATATCTTTTGTTATATACCCGTAATCGCACGCTTACAAACGAACTATTAAAATTGTAATACAAATACGATGATATGACCAGTATTCCTATGCATTATTTCATATTAGACAGGTATTTGTTAGTTCTTTATGTATATGAAGTTCAAAGATGTTTTAAGGAAATAAAATAAAACCATACAATCAATTTGATTTAAACAGCATATTACTTATATTTGAGTCAACATAAATTACTACATACTTCATTATCTACTGTTACTACCTCAATCTAACATTTAATTTAATATTTTAAGAAACAAGCGTTTAAATTAAGCAAGTTGATACAAACTGTTAAAGAAGTGCCAACTGTGCGATGTTTGTGCGTTGCGTTAGCGCTGCGTCGACTGGTGACGTCCGTCGTATACATATAAATCTGAACGACATGTCACACGGTGCGTTATAATAACGGACGGTGACGTAGCGCACGCGCAACGCACAAGGAGAGGAGAGAAACGAGGTGGGGAAGGGACGCGATTAAGGGTCATATCCAAAATCTTCTAGTACTTTTACGTTTGGTTTGTGCAGTGGCGTAATAATAGCAGCAACAGGACCCGTTTATTCAACTCCATTGTCGTTCTAAGACTGAGACATCCTACACCAATGCTATGACGTCGGAGATAGCTGCGTCGACGCAGAGCCGGGGCAGCGCTCGTGTGGCACCTTTCTAACTAGACAGATATATAATTATTGGCCACATAAAATCGGCGCGTCTTATTGGTTAACGTGTGAAGATGTCTTTAGCCTGGCCTTCCTCACGGGGCCGTCAAACATCTTCCCTTTATTGTTTTTTTATACTTACCGGGAGTTATTTCTATGATCTGCCTCTTCAGTTTTAAGTGTTGGGTGATGGTTCTTTTGATAGTTTTAGTTTTCCAATCTGAAATTGATTGAGTTATTTTAATGGTTAGTTTAAAGGTTAAAATATGAAAAACGATTACTTAATTTTTCATAAGGTAAGAACATAGGTACACAGTATGTACATAGGAACACAGTACGTAGGTAAGTACCGTAGTATTCAAAGTGAGCGTTACTTTAAAACTTATCTATATTGTATTAAAACCAACTTTATCTTTCAACTACCTTCTAATCATTGTTATACTAATGGTATAAATAACTTTCCCGCTGTCCCTGGTGCGTTGGCGAGTGGCCCTGATATCCAAACCTCGGTTTCCGGGTTTGAATTCGATGACATATCTATAGCGAAAAAACCATTGCCTTTTCCAAGCTATTTCCACGGCCAATATAAGCAAGGAAAGCAGCGTGGCGCCGGCGAGCAGGGCGAAGGCTGGGGCAGCCTGGCCCAGCGCCAGCGCGCGCGGCGTGCTGCCCGAGCAGGCGGGCGTGGTGCCGCGCACGCGCGCGCGCGACGCCGATATGTGCCCGCGCTCTTGCAACCGCTGCAAGCTGGAACAGACTGCTAGGTTTAGGGGACACTTAGATTTTGGGGATACCGACAGTTACGAGACGCTTATTTTAAAAACACCTTTTTATTTTGGGGAAATTTGTTTTTAGGACACGCCTAAATTTAGGGGACACTAAAAGTTAGGGGGCTTTTATAATTAAGAATAATTAAGAAACCTTTTCTGGCATGTGTCTTCAAAGCATTCTTAGGCGTACCAAAATTTGGAAATTTTAAGAGACCTTTATTGATTCGAACAGCGCTTGATTACTACACGTAAAATTAGCTAGCCACTTTTAAATAGCGCAAGGGCCTCGATGGTAGGAGCAAAATATAATGAAATGGTACTAAGTTATATTTATTACTAGTGGATGCCCGCAGCTTCGCTCTCGTAGAATTAGACATAACAATAGTTTCGTTCATACCTAGTCGCCGCTCTCCTCAAGGCACTACCGATCGAATTCTGTCCCTCGAAATGCATTGCTGGAGAACCACCGGGATAAAAAGTATCTACATATCCATAGTTGAAGTTACCGGCTTACTATTAGGATGATCATCTTCTTCGTGTGGTTCGCGTAGCCTGCCATACAACAGATCTGACCTCCAGACGAAGAACTGGCGGTAGGGGCTCCGCTTCTGCGCCATGATGTAGACGGGCGCGGGCGGCATCATCTGCAGCGCGCCCAGCTCGCACAGCGCGCGCTCGTCGAACGTCCTCGCGATAGCCTGGTACGCGGCGTACGGCTCCGTGTGGTACGCGTAGCCTGCCATATCAACCTCAGCTAGAACCCATAGTCCCACTGTTGGGCACGAATCTCCCCCATAGATACAGCTGCCGGTAGTGAAGAGCGTACTCCACTCTGATACAATGCGGATTGGATTGGAGAGGTTATGTGGCGAACCTAGTGTCAAATATTCTTAAGCCGCCCCAAGGTCTTCCCTAAGGCTTAACGGTTGTGTTTACCATTACAAACAACCGGGACTGACCGCTTAACGTGCCCTCCAAAGCTAGTGCTTTGCCACGCCCGTCGTTGCTCAAATCTGTCGATCGCAGATTCGACACTTTGGGCTATGGACGCTACAACCTTATGGAAGGTAATATGATATGCGTTTACTAGTAAGCCACTAACAAAACTAGCTAGTGTCTCAAGTTAGGATAGTTTAATAGGACGGGGCTCTATATTTTGAGCTAGTAGCACCCCCCACCACTGATTTTACTATCCTGTTAACATCACAAACGTGTTGCTACCGACTTGTAAGTCATTGCGCTGGTAAAAATGGGCTTAGAAAAAATCTAGCATGTTCCAAGGCAGCACAGAACAGTACAATATCATTGGCGATCTAATCAAAGTTGATTGTGATCACACTTGACGTCTGATTTCAATTTCAATCACGAAGAAACGCAAGGAAAGTAAAACTAACCGCCACAGTGAAAAGAAATTGGCAAGTTAGTTTGAAAATCCATCTCGGTTGCAGCAAACTTATGATATTGCAGCTGCAAAGTTGCTTTAAGCGAATTTACATAACTATCGTTTGTCTTCCAAGTTGGTTGTAGTCTTTCTTGTTGAAAAGTTCTGTGATTACTTATGTGAAGCATACGAATCGCAAGTTTTGAAATATGGCATATGTGTGTCTGTGTGCGAGCCGGAAGAATTACGAATGCTTGCCTGAAGCATACACGAATGAACTCTACTCGATAAATTTGATGCTGCATTAGGTATCGATTCAAAATAATAATAAATTTGTATTCAAGTCTAAAACAATTGCAAATGTTTATAATAACATATCAGTATAGAAAATTAGTAGAAGTGTTTAGAGGCTCTTCATGTCAGGCGAGACCTACTTTTATGTTGATATGAAATAACCTGGCGGCATGACTGAAAATATGACGTGAATAAACGAACCAATCCGCATTGGAGCAGTGTGGTGGAGTATGCTCTCGACCTCCCTCAACTGTGGTTGAGGGAGGGACTTGTACCCACAAACTAATTTACTATTATTACTAACTTTTTAGGTTAGAAGTTGGTTGATTGAAATTTTAATTACGTATTAAGGTAGCGAATGAGCGCCAAGTCGCTGCCGCCCATGGCAACTGTAGGCCTTTGAACAAGGCTATCGCAGTTGCCATGGGGACTGGAATGATGAGCGTAGTTAGCCGAGGGTATTAAACGTTAGCAGTAATATTGATCATCTACATGGGACCAACAACATTACTGGTGACAAATGGGTTGTGTCACGCATCGCCTGCCGGGGCGGATGGCTTCCAGACATACAGGGACAGACCGTGGCAATGGACACGGTCAGACGATAAGCGATATTAAGCGCTGTTCGCAAAAGATCAACCGCAACAAATCAGGTCAGTACTGGCACGTACCTGGTTTGTCTTCGATGGACGCGATGATCTTCCACTCGAGGTTTCAAACGATGTTGGTTAGGGGTTTTTCCGAGATTTTCGTTCGTGCTTCGTTCGCTCAACGACCGATAGTGAAGCACAGAGTACATTTTACTAGTGAAGTATCGTTTGCTACAGACGACATAACGTCAAAGTACGTGCCGGCAGGACAGATTAAAAAACTTATCATCCGTCAAAGTTGTGGCGGAACAGGAAACGAACAGCGGTAAAGAAAACGGTAACGAAACATGGGTGTTACACCCCATTGCCTTCTACCACCCTTTCGGTGATACAGGCGTTTTGTTATCATATTCTGTAAAATAGAGTTATGACTAACCACCGGATCGCACGAGTTCAATGCCCTCCGAAACTGGAAGCAACAATTTGGCAGATCGCTTCGCTAGCTTCACTTTCTTGTCCCTTAGTTCGTCTTCTTTTGGGTTCTTGAACCCGCTGTAGTAGAAAAATCCTGGATTCTGTAAAAGTAAAACCTTCAGTAGACATTCACAACCTGTGGCTCCTTGCACTAAAGGTCAAATTACTATTTTGAGTTTAAGATTGCAAACGAGTATGTGACAAACAATCCAACCTAATTTGGAAATAGGTTCTACCACCTAGGATTCATGATTCATTCATGATCAATGATTTACTAGCTTTCCCGGCGACTCTGCCTGCGTCAAATCGTTTTCCGTACCGAATTGCTTTGCTATCAAGGTTGTTTTAAGATATAATAAGTATTGCCTTTATCAACGATAAGCTGCACCAGAGATTACCGCTTATCAAAATGTAGTAGCCGATCACAACATGAGATAGCCATCGATGGATTAAAAATGTATTGATGGTTAATTATCGATTAAAAATCATACGTTGACATAAAACTGTATTAATATACAGATTTATGTCAATTTCACGGAAACCGTGCAATTTTCCGGGATATAAAGCCTATGTCACTCTCCACTAAAACTATGTCACTCTCCATAAAACACATCGATCCATCACTTCGTTCAGGAAGAGAAAAAACCAAAAAACCCCCAAAGCAATAAATACACCTTCTCATCTGTACACTAGTTCCTTACTAGTACGGATAAAGATACCCACATCGAGCCACCCCCTGGTGTATCCGATGTCCTCGAAGACCAGCTCCAGGTCGCTGCCGATGAGCGCGTCGAGGTCGGCCAGCGTGGGCGCGGCCGCGTTCAGCAGCCACGAGACCACGCTGCTGGTGTAGTAGTTGTACAGCAGCATGCTCGCCAGCCCCACCACCAGCAGCACCAGCCGGCGGCCTGGGGGACGATGAAAGACTTTAATTACCACATGGCATATACCACATTTTTTCTATTTTTTTTAGTATTTGTTGTTATAGCGGCAACAGAAATACATCATCTGTGTAAATTAAGGTACGGAACCCTAAAAAAACATGTCGAACATCAGACGTATTAACACAAGCTCCCGAGAGTGCTCTCAAGGCACGTCTAGCGTCAAAGCCAGCAAGAATCCGTATAAATTTAATTAGCACTCGTCCTATGATACTCACTTTGGCTTGAAAACGCTCCGTCGACTAATTGCACGCCATCTTCATACGCTGAAACGAAACGTTAAAGTTAAATTTAATCTTAGTTTTTATTTCTTTTCTCATAACAGTTCGCATCTTACTTGGACCTAATTATTGTAAACTTTAAACGTACAGAAACATATTATTGTATTTTTATCAAAACTTCTGATTTTTCAAACTTCTGATTTTAGCCATTTGAAAACCAAATAAAAAGAACACAGGTTCAAATAAGTACCAGATTCGGCATCACCTACACCAAAAGATGGAACGTACTTACAGCAAAGTAGCGTTAGGTACCGGCACATAGCGTATGTACCGACCACCTTACCGTTCGACGGCTGAGCAGAGAGTGAGTCGTTGTTGGCTGCGTTTGGCTTTATATAGGCACGGTCGGTTAGTCGACCGCTTAATGAGGGTAGTTGCTAACACGGCCTCTCCTGACAGTGCGCCGTCCTCGGCTGCACCTGGCACCTCTTCAGGAGCACCGGCAGACGCGGCGAGAGTTTTATAGCCGCATTGGTCCCGTCTATTGCATGGTCTCGTCCGTACTCACAGTACCAATAGGACAAGCAGAAGCACCTATAGGCTCTCTAACATCGTCAGGGTCGTCATCATTGCAATACTTTGAATTTGTTCACCAGGACTGCGCCTGCATCAAGTCACATGGATGACATCACACGAATATACACAACATATGGACAACTATAAAAATACAAGGCATTGCGAATGATAGCATTCCAGACTACCATCAAACGCACTGCAATGCAACAATTAAAAAGGATAGATGTTGTGACAAGCCCACGTTATCTTGTCGAGACAATCCCATGTTATCTTGTCTCCACTACAGACAAGCCTAAAATAATAACTTGAACATTTATTTATTTACGATTCTTTTATAAATCGCAAACAAATAAGACATAATGTTATACGTAATACGTAGACGAGTCGACTCGATTTTAAAATAAATTTTACACTGAGTAGAGGCTCCACTAGTAAGCTTACTTGTAATAAATCATCGGCATAGACTCCACCATTAAGCATACCACTAGATCGTTACTCAACAGACATAGGCTCCACTATTAAGCATATCTGCTGGCGGAAGTAATGGCATAGGCTCCACTATTAAGCATACCACTAGATCGTTAATCAACAGACATAGGCTCCCCTATTAAGCATATCTGCTGGCGGCAGTAATGGCAGAGGCTCCACTATTAAGCATACCACTAGATCGTTATTTGACAGACATAGGCTCCACTATTAAGCATATCTGCTGGCGGCAATAATGGCATAGGCTCCACTATTAAGCATACCACTGCCGAGATTCGTCCTCGAAGAACGACGCGCAGGTCATACGCGTAGGGAGCGTACGCAAGGCAGACAACACACGCGCTCCGGGCAGCACACGCCCTCCGGGCAGCACCCGCGGCGCAGACAGCACACGCGCTCCGGGCAGCACTCGCGGCGCAGACAGCACACGCGCTCCGGGCAGCACCCGCGGCGCAGACAGCACACGCGCTCCGGGCAGCACCCGCGGCGCAGACAGCACACGCGCTCCGGGCAGCACCCGTGGCGCAGACAGCACACGCGCTCCGGGCAGCACCCGCGGCGCAGACAGCACACGCGCTCCGGGCAGCACCCGTGGCGCAGACAGCACACGCCCTCCGGGCAGCACCCGTGGCGCTCAGACAGCACACGCGCGTCAAGGATACGTCTGCAGGGCACGGCCCATACATGTCAGGAACACGTCCCCAGGGCATGGCCCACACGCGTCAGGGACACGTCTGCAGGGCTCGCTTTTGCGTTGCATGCGCAATGAAAACATTTTCTGAAACGTAAGCATAGGCGTAAACTCACTTTCAAAGAATGTGGTGCAATGCAAGGCACCCGGTATTCAGCTGCGGCCTATGTTATTTTTCCACGTGCACCACTTAGCAGTTTAAACTCATATCGGTAGCTTGGTAACACTTTAGTTACGCGGTATGAACCCCTCATGCCAGGGTCGAGCTTCCCAGTGGACTGAGAATGACTAGTGCTTCAATTTTGTGCCGACTCGGCCTAACCTGACCGTGACAAATAACGCGAGCAACTGCGATGTGCTCGTGAACCAGTTATGTCGTTACATTAACGCGAGTGAGTTTGTCACAACGCGAACACGAACGATTTCTACTATAGCGTGAACGTGAACGAGTTCAAACACAGCGCGAACGCGTGGCGATCGTGAACCACGCCTATGGTCTTGTCGAAATTCACTGTGACGGCTACGTCTAGCCCCAGAGAGAGGCGGCGTCCTAGCCAGCTTTTCATGTGGCATTCTTATTTGAAACCAACGTGTAGTGTGTGTAGGTATCAAGGCTAATAATTGTAAGCAAATAAGTCGAATCCCGCGAGACCAAGTAGTTGGCGCACTTGCTTCACGTTTTTCGTGGGCAAGGTCTCATCTGACTCTCCAATTTGTGAAAACAAGCATTCACAACAAATTAACACAACACAAACACAGTACTTAGTAATTCGTGAGAAACGGCTTTGTTATTTAGTTTTCGTTAAATATTGGACAAATGCGTTCTTTATCCTCACTTCTGATTTTATCAAAACTTCTGATTTTTCAAACTTCTGATTTTAGCCATTTGAAAACCAAATAAAAAGAACACAGGTTCAAATAAGTACCAGATTCGGCATCACCTACACCAAAAGATGGAACGTACTTACAGCAAAGTAGCGTTAGGTACCGGCACATAGCGTATGTACCGACCACCTTACCGTTCGACGGCTGAGCAGAGAGTGAGTCGTTGTTGGCTGCGTTTGGCTTTATATAGGCACGGTCGGTTAGTCGACCGCTTAATGAGGGTAGTTGCTAACAGTATAATATAAAGTAAAACTTAAAACATTAGGTGTATCTTTGCTCCATCACCTTGATCAATTATAGCACAAGAAAGGGGAGACGAAGAAAGGAAAAGCATTACATTTTATTTACCAATCACTTTTTTAAGTTGTGCAGCATGTCATGGGCAGCCCTGGATTTGAGGTCTTCCGTGCTCGTTTGCTAATATATGTCCTTATCCTTACTAATCCTTCATCCATCATCCATCCATCAGCCTTTCGTAGTCCACAGCTGGACATAGGCCTAATATTTGTCCTGAGTGGGATTCGAACCCACGACCTCTGGCGCAACAGACAGGGTCACTACCGATTGCGCCAACGGGCCTGTCAATTGCCATCCTATATCTATTTTCCACGAGCGAAGTCATGCAACCTTGCTGCGCGACGGCCGCGAGCACGCTGAACACGGCGTAGTGGCCAGCCCTGGGCCGGGCCTCCGCCGCTCCGGCCGCCGCCAGCGCCGCTGCCCCCGCCGCGCCGGCCGCCGCGCCGCACCACCACACGCCGCCCGACAGCGGGCTCAGGAATCGATCCTCGTAGTCGCCCACGCCGGCTTCGGGGATCAGGTAGTAGAACTTCGTCCTTGGGATATGATTCATGAGATTATTATTACAGCTTTGCAAAGGATTACTAGGAGCAGAATTTGACTTGCCACTGCGGGGTTCGGTGGCTCACCAATTGGTTTATCATCATCATCACAAACTTTCTTTGTCCCACTGTTGTAGCACTCCTCTCAGAATGGAATAGGGATTAGGCCTTAGTCCACCACGTTGACCAAGGGCGGATTGGCAGACTTAACATGCCTACTAGAACATTATGAAGAACTCTCAGGTATGTAGGTTTCCTCACGATGTGTCCTTAACGGTTATCCAAGTGACATTTAATTTCTCAAATCGCACATAACTCATTGGTGCGTGCCGCTGGGGTTTGAACCCGGACCGCTCGAGTGAGAGGCGGGTTCAATAGCCACTGGGCTGTCACCACTTATTGGTTCGCCAGCCATAATACGAACTCGAACTTTGTGAGCCGGCGGTAGATATCAAATTTAATTGCTTCCAATAAGCGTATACAAATACCATAATATGATGAAATCAAATGAATATGACTCTGAATCACACTGACACCGCATTCGCAGCTGTCCACTCCGGATTTTGTTCAGAGCTAAACTTTCATGCCGCGAGCTGTACCACTATCATCATTAGCGTGTGATAAACTCACTCCAATCTGGTGGCGGGCGGGTGGACGATATCCACCCAGTCCAGCCACTGCGGGAAGATCCGCGCGCACGTGCTGGATATGTCCTGCTCGCGCCAGAACAGTGAGTTGGTCACGGCCTGCACAGTGCACAATAGTTTGGTAGATCACACTGGTAGAGCCCATGTGGAACCTCTTTTACTATTACCTATTATTCTACTTCTTATTATGTTTAAATTTTTTTTAATCATGACTGCAAAAAATGAATATCAATATCAACATCAATATCAATACGAATTTGAATATGAATATGAATATTATAGGTTCTGTTTAGAGTTTGCAGGTCTGTAGAGAGAGCAGTAGGTACTACCGCCTACTGCCTACCATTTTTGCAATGTAATCAAGCAATTATTTTGGATAGAATGTTGTGGTTTCCATTACTGTTTTATTTTGAGGTCCCCTTAGTACACAACTTTCATTTCACTATGCTATTACTAACTACAAACAGGACTATCTGAAATATCCCTGCTGCAGTCCCCATCCCTTTCTAACGAACAAACCATCTAATTTTCTGACACCCTTTGCTAGATGGACTTACCATTCCAGGCCCTATTTGAGTCTTTTTCAGAGTCGATCACAAAAGGACTCTTACTATCAAATACTATCTGGCCTATTTTTAACACCAACTAACAGCAGTAACTGTCACTATAGTCCCTATAGTTCAAACCAACGAACGAACTGACCAACTAATGTTCATATGAACTTTCTCTGTTAACTGGACTAACTATCTCAGTCCCTATGCGGAGTCTTGTTTAAAGTTAGATACCGTTGATTCCGATAAAAAACCGATTTCTAGCAAGTAAAAGAGGATAGAACACTTGTTGGGCTTGGGAAATAATATTACGTATTTCATTTTTATTCCTAAAGACTTATTTGAACATACGGTTAAAACATTGTAATCACTATGCACCCAATTGGCGTGTATGCGATAGTGTACATATATATTATAAGATTAATGTTGTTAAGTTGATTTGATTAGTAAAGCATATTAGTGTGTTTTAATATTCAGAATGATAACTTACCTTAAATAATTCTCCAGCAACTTCTTAGCTACTTTACAAGTAATAAACTCCTACATAACAAACAGTTTGGCTTCACAAAAGGCCGTTCAACAACTGATGCGGGAGTTGAATTATTTACTGATATTATCAATGCTTGGGAGAATTCATTGGATGCTCTGGGCATATTCTGTGATTTGTCCAAGGCATTTGATTGTGTACAGCATGAAACCTTAATCAGGAAACTCAATCACTATGGCATTAAAAATACCGCACTGAATCTTCTGATTTCTTATCTCAGCGAAAGAACTCAGAAAGTCGAAGTACGCGGTACAAGATCGTCTGGGTCTTTAGTACAGATGGGGGTCCCACAAGGATCGATTCTGGGTCCGTTCCTGTTTTTAATATATATTAACGATCTACCTTATATGGTAGAGAATAATAACGAGATTGTATTGTTTGCAGATGACACCTCATTAATTTTCAAATTAAACAGGCAACAAACTAACTATGACGATGTAAACAATGCTCTCTCTGAAGTAGTGCATTGGTTTAGCGTAAATAACCTACTCTTAAATAGCAATAAAACCAATTGCATAAAATTTTCAGCACCTAATGTGAAACAAGTAGATAAGCAACCGGAACTAAATGGTGAAAAACTGAACTTAGTTAGCTCGACTGTTTTCCTTGGAATCACCATTGATGCGAAGTTGCAGTGGGGACCCCATATCTGTCGACTGGCGGATAGACTAAGTTCTGCAGCTTACGCGGTTAAAAGGATACGCTGTTTGGCGGATGTCGATACCGCTAGATTGGTATATTTTAGTTACTTTCACAGTGTAATGTCCTATGGCATTTTACTCTGGGGTAATGCAGCTGATACTAATATTATTTTTATTTTGCAGAAGAGGGCTATCCGTTATATATACAAAATGAAAAGTAGAGACTCCCTTAGAGAAAAATTTAAGGAAATAAACATCCTAACCCTTGCATCGCAGTACATCTATGAGAATATTATGTATATTCGTAAAAATAGGCATCAGTTTGTAAGTCGTAGTGACCTAAATGCCTTACGCAATGTAACACTAAGGAACGGCCACAAATTAGCGTTTCCTAAATGCCGGCTTAGTAAGAAAAGTCGTTCCTTCATAGGAATGTCTATTCTAATATTCAATAAAGTCCCGGCTGCGGTTCAGTCTCTGCCTTTACAAAGGTTTAAAAAAACCATCAAACAAACATTATGTCGAAAAGCTTATTATAATATTCAGGAGTATTTGGATGATATAAAGGCATGGGACTGAATTAAACTCTGACAGGCTATCACTATGCTTCTGTATTAATTATACTAAAAATTGTAAGCAGGTGGCATATGGGGTGATTCTTGGCATACACGATTGGCTGTCTCGTGTCTGACTTAATCATGTCATGGTCATACTGTACATTTTTCTGTAAAAATTAATTTGAATTTTAAAAAGAGTACCGAGAGTTTTTTCCTCCGGCTTTTTTCTCTCTCGGCCTACACTAGGGCATAGGATAAGAATATTGTAAATTCTTCCTAAAGCCGATGACCATATAGATAGTCTATCATGACTTAGAGCTTAGCTTAGTGGTAGGTAATTATTGTAAATTTATCTTAAGGCAAGTTAGACACCTGTGTAGGATTAGCTATTCATTCAATAATCAATAGCTAATCCTTTGCCTTATATAGATCAGTTAGTAGTTTAAGTAGTTTTTAGTTAGGTACCTAGACTTTCGTTAAGCGTGTCTAATCACCTCATAGCGAAATAAATTATTTGACTTTGACTTTGACTTACCAATGTAGAATTTCTAACCGGAGACCCGATCCACCGACCGGCGATGGTGTAGTTGAACCTGTAGAGATAATCATTCTCTAAACTACTGATAGATGGGATAGAGTTACTGCTTCGTGTTGCGATCAATGAGAAACTTGAGAACATTCTTGGCTTCTAAGTCTAGACATACCAGAGTTATCTTAGTTAATTTCTGAATCATAATTTGTTGAATAAAGGGCAAATTAAATATTTGTAATGATAAATCGTTTATAATATTTATTTATTTATTTATTTTAACCTTTATTGAGTCAATAAGACTACAAAGGGCGGACATAATGCCTGACGGCATTCTCTACCAGTCAACCCTTGGCGATGGTGAGAAGATGAGGCAGGTTTATAAATTAAAAGTAAAAAACGAAAAAAAAAAAAACTATTAATTTTATAAAATATATATACATAATAAATATACACGTAATGTAACATATAACATAAAATACATACATACAAAATATACATAGAATACATAAATAGTATACATATACATATATATATATATATATATGAAATATATATAAGTGTGATTCCGAATGCTAGGCTGTGGTTAGAAGGTACTGGCGGACTTTACGTTTGAATGAGCTTTTGGTGGATGTTCTTCTGATGTCTTCAGGCAACGAGTTCCAGAGTAGTATAGACTGCACGGTGAACGATTTATGGAAGAAGCCCGTACTATGGGATGGAAAACTTAGAGTTAATATACTAGAAGAACGTAGTTCCCTGTCATGTGTACAACAGCGTAACTGAAATTTTTCCTTTAGATAATTTGGAGAAGTTGCGTCATTCAGAATTGAGAATAACGCTTGGAGAATCCTGGAATTTCGCCTTTGTCGAATAGTCAGCCATTTAAGTTGGGAACGATACTGGGAAATGTGGTCAAACTTACGTAAGCCGAAGATGTATCTGATACAATTATTGAGAAGGCGCTCCAGTTTATTCAGAAGTTCTTGAGAAAGGTCGGAGTAACACACATCAGCATAATCGATTATGGGAATTATCAACGTCTGAATCAACATTAGACGGGTCTTAAGAGGAATAAAATTTTTAAGGCGGTACAGAGATTGAAGCGAACTATTCACCTTACGGCAAATCTCAGTTATATGTGGACGCCAGCTAAGTGTGGGATCGATTATAAGTCCGAGATTTTTAATGGTATTACACCATGGAATCCCGATACCATTATAGGTTACCGGTGAAAGATTGGCCATGTCAATTTTAGCAAGAAATCTTGAACTGCCCACTATCATAGCTTGGCACTTCGCAGGGTTAACACTAACCCCAAACCTATTAGACCAACTACTAATAGCCGCAAGGTCCATGTTAAGCCTAGAAATCGCGCTGATCATATCATCTGCCTTGGTGTCCACGTAAAGCTGTAGGTCATCTGCATACAGATGGTACGAGCAATTCAATAAGGTAGAAATAGAGTTTATAAAAATGGAAAACATTATCGGGGAGAGTATGCCGCCCTGTGGTACCCCCGATGATAGGTCAGCCCACTTAGACGAATTGTCTCCTACGCGAACAGATTGTTGACGACCGCGGAGATACGAGCCAAACCAATTTAGGGCCATGGGTGAGAACCTGTAATGTCCGAGCAAAGAAAGAAGGATGTCGAGGTCTACTGTGTTAAAAGCATTAGAAAAGTCGACAAGCACTACCACCGTGACCTTTTGTTGATCCATTGCGAATCTAAAGTCATCAGTGACTTTAATGAGAGCGGTGGTAGTGCTGTGACCTGATCGAAACCCAGATTGATATGAATCGAGAAGGTTATGTTCAGTGAAAAATTTGGAGACTTGCTTATGTACACAGGCCTCTAGAATCTTTGAGAGGAAGGGTAAGACAGAAATAGGACGGAAGTGATTAGGTTGTAACGGGCTAGGGATTTTTGGAAGGGGTCGCACATAGGCTTTTTTCCACATAGATGGATATTGACCTGATTGTAAGGAAAAATTAATGATATGCGTAATAGATGGAAGCAAATAATCTAAAATTGTGGAAATCATAGTTCTGCTAACTTCATCGAAACCCACAGCCTTCGAATTAATACTAAAGAAATATTTTTTAATCTCATCTTCGGTAATAGTATTAAAATGAAAGACAGGGATGTTAAGAGACGGCATAGAAGCAATGGAAGCCATTGTGTTCAAACGAATACTCGGGTCCAAAGTGGTAGCAGAGGAGAAATGATCATTTAAATCGTCCAGATTGAATGAGAGAGAATATTCCATTGTCTTCGATTTGCAAATACCAAGAGATTTAAGAAATTTCCATGTATTGGCAGGCGAAGACAATGTAATATTGTTATGGATGTAACGGCGCTTGGCAGCTCGTACCATCTGGTTGCACCGGTTCCTAGCAAGCTTAAAATCAGTCCAGTTCTGTTCAGTGCGATCTCTTTTAAACTTCCTAAAGGCTCGATTTCGCTTAGACATAGCCATACGTACTCCTTTGGTTATCCAAGGAGCCGGGGCACGCCTGAGTCTGATTTCATGCTTGGGAGCATGAGCGTCGTACAGCTTCAATATAATATTATTAAGGTGAGAAACTTTATCGTCCACCGTAGACGCTGACATAAGTGAGGTAAAGTCCAAGTTCCTGGCATCGCTGCGGAGGTCTTCTGTGTTCATGCGTGCATAATTTCGAAGCTTAAGTGTACCCGCGGTATATTTAGATGGTCGAATTTTGTACGAGGCATATATGATGTCATGTCGAGAAAACCCTGGGGCTGTTATTTGTCCATGACTGCTAACATGATCTGAAGACCCTGTGACAATTAAGTCGATCCAGGTGTCATCTGTATCGATATTATGATGAGTGGCAGTTAACGGAAGAATAGACATGTTTACGGATTCAATGATGTTTTGAAGCTTAGTCCGGCGATGGGAACTTTTAAGCAAGTCAGTGTTGAAATCTCCCATAATCATGTAATGCGAGTACTCAGAGCCTATGTGATCAAATGCAGATTCTAAAGAGGCAAAATAATCTGTGGAGGGTGGACAGTAGACTACCCCAAGAAGCATCTTATTACCTTTGACATCAAGTTCTAAAAATAAGTACTCCGCGGACGCAGAGTATGCAGAAGGCGACGACAGAACTACCTTAAACGGGATGTCTGCACGCAAATAGATGGCAACACCACCTGCTCTCTTTAAAGTCCGGTCCAGTCTAATAAGCACATAGCCCTGGAGTGGATATTGCGTCGAGGGTAACGAAGGTTTCAACCAACTCTCTGATATGAGAATGGCGTGAATATTCTGGCCTGTAAAAACAGTTTCAATTTCACTATAGTGACTAGGCAAGCTTTGTGCATTCAGATGGCATACATTAAACTGCTTACTAGCTTTATCAAAAATATGCGATAGTAATTTGTGTGGAGAGCTATCATTATCGCTGTCACACGAGCAATATGAGCCGTCACAATCAGAATCATGAATAGAATAAAAAGAGTCATCTGAGCTATCAGACATTGACTTCAACATAGATAAAAATAATTATGGTTATAATGTAGATAAATAGATATAATAATAAATGAATACAAATAAATGAATAATAATAATGAGTAATAACTTAGGTACGTAACAAATAATAATAATAAAAAGGTTTTCGCCATTAAAATACTCCTATACACCAACCCTTGGGTTAACTGTTTACATGGCCTCATGGTAATAATTAATAGTTATAAGTATAAGTTGAATCTAACAACTTCAGGGAAATACAAGCAGAGGCTAACGGAAAACTTTTGATAAGGTTACAGTCTTTCCGTTATACACAACACACAACTATTACTAAGCACAAATTATCGAAATTATTCTTAGTAAGAATTTCTATTATAAACGAATTGCTCACATATCTTGTAAGAATTAAGAGTGTGTCTCTAACTATATTATGTATATTAAATACTAAAAAAGAATATTATTGTAAGCAACTAAATATGAGAAGAATACATAACGAGTGGAGACTACATTCTAAATAAAAATAAAAACAAACATTTTTTACACCAAAGATTGCATGGGTCACTGAGTTCAAGTATCTAGAGGCCCAAAAATTCACGTATAAGTTCTTACTCTGTTTACCTCATAGATTTGCCTTATAATGAATAGAACGGGTCCTACAACTAACCTACTTATATTTTTAACTTACTTATATATAAAAAAAAAACAAGTTTAAAAAACTAAAAAATAACAAATTAAGTATCAAAAAAAAAAAAAAAAAAATACAAACACAAGAAATGCACATAAATCAAATACAAAAGTAAATATTAGAGCAAGTGACGTAATTAAAAACAACCTGCAATGTTATCAACATGTTTTCAGAAATGTAAATTACATATAAACCTAAAAAAAACTGCTTATTACCAAACTTACAATAATAATTCTGAATTTAACATAGTACTCTGTGCATTAATGAAGTAGGTAATGTACTAATGTAGGACCATAACATAAAAATAAAAAATATCTATGCTACATCAACCTAGTCTGTGATGTACTCTGTGGTCTGTGGCTGCAATATAATTTGACAGCAATCAAACAAAACAAGATAATTTATGAATCAAAACAAAGGGTATATACACAATAGCAACAAGGTAAAATATGCTGAGAAGGTGAAAAATAATACTACCTACATGTACGTAGGTATACAAGGATTATCTGGAGTTGTGTGTATGTTTGCGTGTGTAAGATAAATTAGCTTAATTAAAGACATATTCATGCAAATACAGTACAGACTGAGCTTTCGTTAGTTCCCTGGAAAAATATACTTTCGAGCTCACTTCCTAGATGTATCACGTCGAGGCCGCTTAGGGTTCTTTTGTTGTGCTGCGGCTGCCACACCAGTTAGCTTGTTCTGAGCACTATGGGGACGGCTACTTGATGATGGAATATTGGCCTGGGGAGCTACTGACACACCGGCAGGCGTCACATCGCTGGCAGGGGGGTATTTACTCCTAATCACTTCGAAATCTTCCTCTGTTTGTAGCTTTTGTCTGTCTCCATCAGGGGTTTTGATGTAAATTGTGCCGTCAAGAGTCCATACTTTCCGTACTCCAAAGTACCCTCTAGCTTGCTTATAGAGTAACTGCCGGGGCTTTGTTAAGAACTCTGTCAAGGTAAAAGAGGTACCTTTCAGTTTAGCCTTCGCACTCCAGACTCTTGATTTGATGTGGTGCTCAGCAAAGTGGATTAATACTGGTCGGGGGCTGGATCCACTGGTAACACCCAAACGGTGGCAGCGCTTTAAAGAATCACTAGTTATATCTGCAACCTCCATTTTGTTTTTAAGCAGATCTAATACTATGTTTTCTAAGTCGGATTTATCATTTTCTTGGATACCATTTAACAAAAGAATCTTTCTACGTTGCCTCATATCCAAAGTGTCCAAGGACCTTGCACAAAGGAGGACCTGTTGCTGGAGGGTTCTCAGCATCTGCGAGGTGAAATCTCTGAATGTGTAAAAGTCAGAGCTTAGTTGCTCCAAGTTAGGGCTACCATCGCTTCCAGCTGCAGCCAATTTTTCAGATTTGAGACGTTCTTCAAAATCCGCCAGTTTCTTGGTCCAATCTTGCTCCAATTGCCTCTGGGTGCTCACAATATCAGCCACAGTGGCCATCTTCTATTAAATTGTAAGTATGAGAGTAAGCTTATAAACTTCTGAACACTGAAGAGGTTATGGTGAGGGTGTGGGTGGTGCAAATATGGAGTATACTTAAATCACATGAAAGTTTATTATTCTAATGGTAGAACACAAAAATAGAATCCATTTTCGGCACTGATTAACACTTTCTAGTAGTTCTAAATTAATTTCCCTAATATATAATTGCAGACATATTAAAAACACTTGTTGACAGATTAACCACCTACCCTCGAAAAAACCTACTTTTTATTTTGCCTTGATGCATTCCCAGTCCTGATAGTTTTTGAAAATTATAAAACCCACTTAGTATAAAATTTTGAACTTTTAACAAACTTATCCATCTATTTATTTATTTAATCTTTATGCACATCCACAGAATAATAGTACAAGTAGCACAACTACAAAAATGTAAAATAAAGGTGGATATAATGCTAAAAGTATTCTCTACCAGCCAACCTACCTATCCATCAGCCTTTTAGTTCAATACTAGGCATAATAGGCCTCCCTGAATTGGAGCCAGTCCTCTCGTTTCTCGTTCGGGAATTCTTCGGGTCATCAGTACACCTGGTTTGACCTGTGCTTCATTATCCAAATCGTAGTCTTCAATCAAAGAACCTTTCTCACCCTTCACTTATCAATCCTACGAGGGACGTGATCAGCCCATTGCCAATACCGCTTTAACTCGACGAGCTATGTCGGTAACCTTTGTTCATCTACGAACTTCATCGTTGCGAGTCTCGTCTCATAGCGAACTGAGCGACTATGAGCTTGCGAATATAGCTGACAGTAATAGGACCGCGTCTTGTATCTACAAGTGAAAGCCTGATCGTGTACGAGTAAATCAATGTTAGAATGTTGTTTACCTAAAGTTGTGAATCTCCTTGAGCGTGTTGAGCAGGCGCGACGTGATCTTGGTCATGGCCGCCACGCCGGGCGTGTAGTTGGCTTCCGACAGCATTTCCGGATGGAATACTTTCGGCCGCTCTAGTATCTGCGAGTATGAGCATCGTGCGCATGCCTTATCAAAAGTATTTGTTGTTAAGTCAGTTCAGTCGCTAAGATAGGGAGAAATACCGGTGATACGCGTAGCACATGTCAAGCCAAGCCGGAATTGCCGATTGGTAAACTCATACGATAGGTGGTAGAGCCTATAGGGAACCAAATAGGTTTTATATGAAAGCTAATTGGTTCCATATAGAGTTCGCCCGGGGCAGTACCACCGCCCACCACGGTACCTAGTACCATTTCTGCCGAGTAATAATTGTTTTTAAAGCAATTATGGTCCGGTTGGAAAGGTGTGGTTTCCGATCACACTTCTTTAGAGGCGACCATCTTAGTCCTCAAGGGTAGCAACACATCTGTGGCTGACTTAGAACGAGACTTCTACTAACAAGTACTAACTGGACTATTACTAACACCAACTAACAGGACTAACTATCACTAACAGTCCCCAGTCCTCATACCTACTAACGAACTGACCAACTAATGTTCTAATTAACTCTCTCAACAAATTGGACTAACGATCCCAGTCCCTAATTGAGTCTTTTTCAGAGTCAGTCACAGTTGTCATGGGCGGCAGCGGATGGGTGGTGCTGCAAGTTCGTTTGCTATATTGTATCCATAAAAAAACAAATTAATTGAGTGATCTGCTAACGTTTAAACAATAATTATCTGAAAATTTAATCGAATATTTCATTCAGTTTGCAAACTTAACTAAACAAGTAGCACAAAGTATCGACGGTGCGAAGCTCCAACAAAACGACACCCAGCACCCACCACTGATATGGCTCGGAGCGTCAAATTGTGGAAATCCCAGCGATCATAATATTTGAATCTGTTCACGGCGACGCTCAAACCTGAAATTGTGAAACACGAATCAGTACCGAAATAGAGAAGCTTTGAATATTTTATCTGTGAATTATTCACCGCTCTCCCGACTCCACGTTCCGAAGGGATTCTTCTCCAAATTGTTTCCCTGGCTCTTGCCGAAGTTGAATGCCTCCGTTAGCTCGTAATGGTCTCCTGCGATGAAACGGAGCGACAGCCATTACAACCAATTACATTATGTTTTATGCTTGTGCCATGAATATCACATGACGGGATAATATATAGGTTTTTTCTTTAAGATATCATATTACTCTACTATGTTTCAGCACGAGATACACATAAAGCTACAACCCATAGACGTCCCATGGTTGGGCACAGGTTTCTTTCACAGCTCCAGGACGTCTAGATCAGAGCATACTCCACGCTGCTCCAATGTAGATTGGTGGAGGAGTTAGTGGCCAATCCTATGTCGAATGTTTTCAAGGCTATGCGATTGTTTTACAACTAAGACGGCTTAACGTGCATCCATACAAGCACCATGAAATTTTGCCACTAGCGGTCATTTACCAATTTCGATTGCAATACCTAAATGTTCCGATCAAACCTTTAGCGTTCGGTCAGACTACCCTAGTGCGGATTGGTAATGGGTGCTATAAATAATGGTCAAAGTATACATGTCTTGAGAAATTGGGGGCAGATACGCTCTTAACTCCGCAGCCATATTTCTAAGCGTTCAGGAACTGCTCCTCGCTCTTTTACACTCAATATATTACCTAACTTGTATATGAATCGATATAAACTGCAGAAAAACAACGCCTTTAAAAGTCGCGGTCGAATTTAGTAACAATTAAATAACGCGCTTAGTTAACTTTTATAACTTACCGACGCTATGAGCCGTGACTAAATCAGTATCAATACTTAAATTCAGTTGCTGAAATATTTGATCCCAGTTTCTTTCGGCTAAGTTGTCCTCTAGAGAGTTTAATATCAGCCACATGTGGACAGAATCGAACAATCTAGCTTTTGATGCCTGAAAAAATTTCATAAATCGTTAATCTTTTTAAATCATTGGTTTTAAAAAGTGTTGTTGTGGTATGTCGCGTTCGCGGACGGCGGCAGAGTACTCGCAGCGCTCGGGATAATCCGTGTCAACCTTTTGTTCCATAGTTCTGACTTCTACCACCTTCGATTCGTGTACGCTTTTGAAGTAAGTTGCTACTGATTCGGTAATTAAAACCATTAGAACCAAAATGACATTCAATCTTGTGACACGCCAAAAACTCCCACGTTCTATTTTTTTCTCCATAACTTTAATTGTATTTATTGTAATGGAATGATTGGCCACTAAGATACTTCTTACTTACTTCTTCAAGAACAGACTCCACGCCCTCACAATATCCATCGAGAATAACCCCAACAACAGCAGTATTATGAATGAGAGCATCTCCTATATTCTTTGTTGCTTTCTTTATTGGTACAACTGACACTACTTTTTCTGATGACATAAGTTCTTTGATGAACTGTAAATTATCTGTAAGAAAATTTAAAAAAAAAATCTTTATGTTAATGATGCTGATGGGGTTGTCCCGCTTCTGCAGCGCATCTGGCATGTTAGCAGATGCTTGTGTCCAATACTTCCGGGCCACGATGAGTTTACAAAATAATTTAATAATACAATTTCGAAAATACTCAGCCAGCTACAAGTTTCCCTGCGACATAAGAGCCTTATGTCACTTACGTGTAAGTTAGTACTCCAAGTTAAATCTTACAAAATATGTATCTGTTATACTTAATATGTAAGTGTAACAATGCGGTGATTGCCCAGTGGCTATCGAACTCGCCTCTCACTCGAGCGGTCCAGGTTCAAACCCCAGCGGCACGCACCGATGACTTTTAAGTTATACACATATCGTGAGGAAACCTGCATGAAGAAACCATTTTCGAAGGCATGTGAAGTCTGCCAATCCGCACTTGACCAGCGTGGACTAAGGCCTAATCCCTCCCATTCTGAGAGGAGACCCGTGCCCTACAGTGGGACAAAGGGAGGATTGTGATGAAGTGTACAATACAAAGTATTTCTTGTAACCGTTGTACAACCTAAACCAGCTCAGACAAGGGGACATCTGTCGTTTATCCGCAGCGGACGGATGGGCCCGGCGGGGATTATGGCGACATTGACGCGGGTGACAATATCGTAATGGATGCTAATGTGAGGGCACATTCGCCGTGGCATGCACTGCATAAAAAATTTGACGTGTTCGATATGTACGAGTATATATCTCCATGGCATATGTTGGACTGCCTCGTTGGTATAGTGGTCGCAAGCATGACTAGCGGCCAGTCTAAGAGCTAGGAGTCCTGCTTTCGAGCCCCGGGTCAGGCAAATTATTATTGAACTTGAAGTTTTTGCAGTGAAGATATGTATTTTAAGCTTATTGTGTGTTTGTGCTTATTGTAACTGCTCCGCTGCTGCGCTATATTTCTATACTAATATTATAAAGAGGAAAGATTGAACGCTACGGTTACAATTTATTTATATAAACGACTAAATTGACACCTCTTAAGAGATATACAATGGACATAGTGCCATATGGCACTTTCTACCAGTGACACAGTTCTACAATTCAAACCTTAGTAAAATAA
The DNA here is from genome assembly GCA_944567765.1 of Carterocephalus palaemon. Lineage (NCBI taxonomy): Eukaryota > Metazoa > Arthropoda > Insecta > Lepidoptera > Hesperiidae > Carterocephalus > Carterocephalus palaemon. The sequence continues at coordinate 216,400 of OX155643.1, read as the reverse complement.
TATCCTTTAACTGGGTTCCCAAACGTTACACGATCCTACAAGTAAGTCGGATTCTGATAAATTTACCGGTTGGAGAGCCACAAGCCATGAGCACCAGGTGCGTGACGCCTTTGTAGTCGAAATAGTCCAAGGAAAGGCTACCTCGCTCCGAGCGAAGGCTGAGGACCGGGCCCAGGAGGGCACAGATGATTAGGAGTAGCATCTTCATTATGCATCTGATATTTTAGTAAGAAGAATAGACCGCTCCTCCTGGGATCAGAAAATAACACAGTGAAGTGAAGAATTCCACTATTAAGTGTAACAGAAAATAAAAGTAAAACACAAATACAAATACTCTTTATTGTATAATACAATAAACAACATTCATGAACATTCTATAAAAAAACACAAGCGATGACCAGTGGAGGCCAAAAGGCGGTCTTATCGCTACAGTAGCGATTTCATCCAGACAACCTTTATATAAAGCGATTTAAATTTTCCGGGATATATCCAATAGACCGGGAGATGGTGACACAAAATATTAGGTCATTTGTACAAGTATGGCGGTTCTTCGGGGGTCTAATTACGTAATGACAAAATGAAAATGATGGTCATAGCGCTGGTGCTAAGTCCAGTGTCGAACGTTTTCAAGTCACCCGTAGTTCTTTGACAAGGCTTAACGAGTGTTTCTGATATTGAAAACAACTGGGACCGACGGCTCAACGTGCTCTGAAATTTTCCCACGGTAGAGTCCATGAAAATTTGCCACTAGCGGTCACTCATCCATAAACCGACAGAAACCGCAAGACCGCAAGACCGCACCCGTCGTTGCTTAACTCTTTCGATCACATTGTATCGTTGCGAGCCATTGGGCTATTGACGCTACATAAATTTTATTACTAGATATCAGTTGATTTTTAATCATTAAAATTTCACTCACCTTACCGGTAATGAAATTGAAAACCCACTGATAAGAAGTCGCAAATCGGCCCCCAAGCGCCCCCAACCAGCCCCCAGGCGGGGTCGCCCGGACAGCCAGTAATTGGCAAATTGGCGATCGTCGTAATGATACCAGTTTGGCTGTCACCTATGAAGCTTGTTTTATTCGCGATTTGACATTTTTTGCATTTTTTATGCAACTGACGTAAACGGTTTTACGTTTAAACGTATTTAAGTGAATATAATATTGAAAACTAAACAGAAACGAACCTACACGTTACCTACGTACGATGCGAGTACTCACTAAATCGGCGGCCCCTTTGTCCGAGAGTGACCTACAAAATCTACTATTACGTCGTCTTGCCTGAACCAAGGTACAGTCAAAATATTATTGTTTGAGGGATCAAGTTTACCTCCCAAGGCATGCCTAGGTACCTAATATTTATTTTAAAATATTGAAATCTAGCCATTGGTAGGTATTATAAGTAGGTGAACGGTAGGCGTGGTGAACTTTTCTTTTTAACGTGGGGATGTCCTCATGGATATCCCTTCCATGGGGAATTATGTCGGACTCCTACCGAATAAATCCCCACGGTGCTCCTTTCTCACTGCGGAGACTTTAAGTTGGGATTACGTGTACGCTTTCGCATTCTTCCGCAATCCCAACTGCGTTGGTCTCTTTCAGGACCTCTTCCCGAGCACTCCCTGCACCTCGAAGCCTAGCGATTGCGGGGACACCCCCGTGTCTACCGCGTAGGTCTCATTTATGGAGGTCTTAAAAGGGCTTGATAGGCACTCCTTCGGCGTTCTGCTCTCCTGCTACGGATTGGAAGGATGCTCTGTGCTTGTATAGTATTGCCGAGCCGGGGCTCGAACCCAGGACCAGCTTGGCAATCTTACGAAGCAGTCGTTCAGAGTATTGTTGCGGATTAAAAAGCTGGAAAAGTATCTTAATAATGAAAATTCAATACAACCCGGCGTTCCTGTCAATATTACAGGACAGCTGGAGTTAATCTCCAGCTTATTATAAATTCATGGCTGCTTTGTTCGCGAAATAAGTTGTTTGTTCTCGGGGAAGTTTTTCTTCCAAAGCTGTAATTGCCGCCGCGACCCGTATTCAAATTCGACTTTTTTGTGCCCTTAATAACCGTATTTGGTGCAGTATAAAGGATCCGATTTGCATGCCGTAATTGGTTTGTACCTACCGCCAAGTGAGCTGTGCAGCTTGCGGGTAGCTCGTAAAAATACAATTTAACATGTTTTCATAGATATCATAATTATGTTTACAAACGCAGTTGAACCTCTTTACCTACCTAATGTAATAAATTTATAACATTATAAACCATGTTGGACTTGGCTGATTATAAATATTATGCGGAACTCCTAAAATTTTTAAACTATAATTTTGCGTTGGTAATTCATATTTTAATCAGAAAATACTTTAAAAAAACTTAGTAACATTTCAGTAGCTTTGTTGTGAATGCGATCGATCGACGAACTTATGTAGTAGGTATCAAAATCATAATTTTAGATAATTTGTTTAGTGTACAATTTATTGGATTAAAATAATTACTACTATTTGATCTCTTTTTTTAATTTTATATTACCTGAGATGAACACACACACATAATTTTCCTGTGTGACGGTGTACGTACTCGTACTACTATCCTGCGGAACCCAGCACTCGTCTGGATGCCAAGCGCGAAGCAGCCGCTAGCCTTTTCAGTTTAAACATTTAATAACAAGGATTGATGCCCATCCGCTAGAAAAACGTAATTGTCAAAAACCTCCAGAAATTACTTTGCCAAATGAAAATGATGAAAAAGTGGTTTTTGAATGACGTCTTCGTAATTTCTTATTCCAGCGATGGGTGTCGCGGGCAATTGTGGATGTTTTGAATACTTTATGCGGCCTACATCTCCTTTCCCTTTTTGTTCTTATAAAATGAAACAATTACGTCTGGATGACGGCGTAGCGTTGGTCGCTTTGATATTTTTTTTGTTATTTATGAGTTACTACACTTTGCCCGCGGGACCGCATGCTTATGAAGAAAGAATTGTATAAGATTGCTAACTGAAATTATGTCCTTTATTGCTTTTATTTGAAAATTTCGCGCAAAAATAATAGATTAGATAAGTTCCACTGTGATTATTTTATGTTCAAAGTAGACTATCGTTTCAGTATTTACATGCCGCCGTCCGCACTATACTAAAGTGTTTAAATGTCACTGCAAATAGTAGGTAACAAGATAAACTGAGGATACACCAAAGGTTTTTTTATTTGAATTGATAGGATACGCTTTTCTCCGTTTTTATGTAATTTCGTAAAATAAGGGAAACAAAATAATTAAAATTAATTTTAATATTTCAATTGGCATTCCTGGGTGTGACATAATAATAAGATAAACACATCCATGGTGGTTAGGTACCACCATGGATGTGTTAACAGTTTTTCATTTCCATTAATTCTTTTACTTTCTGGCAATCTGGCCACCCGTGCCCAGAAACATCGAGACCACGAAGTGACGAATGACTTTGTTCAATTTCGGAGTCCATGACAGTCTAGAAAATATCACAAGAAGAACATAATTAAACTGTGCATTTACTAGACAACCGCAGTGCAGTCCGCCGCGTGTAATTCCCCTCATTTATCATTTCGCTAACAGTGTGGCGAGAGGGCGCCACAGTAGTGTATTTTGCGGGGAATTACCCTCCTGTTGTGTTGGCGAGTATGGTTAATTACCTCCCTGTTGAACTGTGTAGCCAACAACAACCTCATCGATGTTCATAAACTCTAGAAGAAATATGTAAAATGTATGTAAGAAATATGTATGAATTAATTTAAAAAAACCTATATATATGTCCTGATTACTGAATCCATTAATAAGACCTTTTTTAAATACTTAAGCAATTCTACTGTTAATTCGATTTTAATACTGGTCGATTTGATTCTTTTTAAATCATACTGTGTTTGTTGCAATTTCTTGTTAAGTCCATCTAATCTCATAGACACGGCAGTAGTTCGTACTACTAGTAGGTAGTACGGCACCTAAGAATGTACCCAAAAATAGATGAATCAAAAATATATAGTATGCATGTCATAGGCGTGGTGTACCTAATCTGGGATTGACTAATTAATTTGCCCTAGGTAGATAGGCAACGCCAATAATAATCACAAAAATTAATAGTCACAGTAGTAAGTTCATTGATAAACGCTCACTAACATCTATAAAACAGACGTTAAAATCTGGATTTTGCAGGCTTTTATAGGAGACCCAAAAAGCTTGATTTAGTTTAAAACGATCAAGGCCATAACTCCAGCGGCCGCAAGTCACGCTGATACCGAATAACAAATGAACTACCCCGTTCTCGCTACATCACATGCGATATTTCTTACCACCTGAATTCACTATTTCATCCCACTCCTACTGACGATCACGACTCCTTTTTAGTTTCCCGTCCATTGCTTGCTTACGAAGCACCTCAGCTCATTGCTCTTTGTGAAGCAGCATTGTGTAGCGATCGTTGGAAGAATTACTGTGTAAGTCGATGTGAGAGCGATGGTGGTAGAAGTGGTAGTATCTGGGTAACGTCAGCAGTGCAATCGGCTTATGCCTTTACAAATGGCCTCAAACGAGTCGCTTGCATACGGCTTACAGCTTGCTCTCGACACGGATGTACCTCGCGGGTTACGGTGGAGACAGCCGTCATGCAGATTCATGTTTGGCAGAAATATGTTTCTTTTGTTTTACAAGGAATGTTAAAGAATATGTTTTTTTAAGAAACTGCAAAAAAGTTTAATACATGTTCGTAAAATACACCAAAACGAGTCAACAGTCATCATACAAATGTGGTCCGAAAAGAAAGACTTCCTAAAAGGCGGTCTTATTGACTATTTGACTTGAAGGCTTACCCAGGCTTTCTGTAGTCTTAGGTACAAAAGGCTAATTACTGCTTAGTGCAGTTGTCTCTCAATCTGAAAATTCTTCCCAGAGGTTTATATAATAAATAACTGTAATAAAAGGCAATAACTCAAAATTGGAAAATAAGGCTTCGAATAAGACAAGTGAGTTACATGTCATTTTATGTGCTTTCAACGCAATATAAATGTCTCCTGGGCTATCGTTGAAGAAAACTTAGTAAAAAGCCTGCATGCCTTGCAGCTTACCATATTCATTCATGGCCTGGTAAAGTCTTGGCTTTATGATTCTAGACAGAGTCTTCTACCTGTAGCCTAAGGGCCAATGTCGTTAGTCAATGTTACTAACCTGATATAAAGAACCTCTCTGAAATTAAGTAACTAAAGAAAGGAAAACATGAAGACAACATAACAGCTGAAGGTGGAGCAGTTAATAAGAAGAAGGAGGTACTAAACAGAACAAGCGCCGTCCGCATGCTCACTCTGCCGACGACAAATGTCATTATTTAACCTCACATTACACACGTACGTACGGGCGGCTATCCGGTGCGGTTGCGCTTATGCTTAATCTATGTAAACTTGTAAACTGCTTGCTACAACCGATACATGTTCCACTGTTGGGCACGGGTCTTCCCTCAGACACAGCTGCAGTAGCTCTAGAGCATATCCACGACGCTGCTTCAATGCGGATTGATGGCCAACTCAGTGTCGAATGTTCTCAAGCCACCCAGAGGTTTTCGATTAGGTTTATTGCTTTTGCCATTGAAAACAACCAGGACCGACGGCTTAACGTGCTCTCCGAACAAAGGTAGGGCTTTGAAAGTTTGCCACTGGCGGTCACCCAACCGACCCAGCCCGTCGTGGCGTAACTTGGTCGATCACATACGATTAACGCGAGTCATTGGGCTCTGGAAGCTACGTACTGATTTGTATTGTGTATCGTATATCATTATTTATCGATATTGCCATTATTATTACGCGCTCAAAAGCAAACACTACTGTTTTATATTGTTTACTAAATATAATCCTACAAATATTATCGATTTAAATATTTGTGAGGTCAAATACTATGGTTAAATACTAAACGATTCGTCGTCGTCGAAATCTTTCTGACAGTAGAAAGGAGAAAATTTCCAGCAATAATTTTTACGGTAGGTATTTTCTAGATCCAGAAGATGCTTTCTGAAAAAATATCGCAGCGTCGAAGTCCGAGGCACCCTCCCGTGTGCTCGCGGCCCGCGGAGGACGTGCAGCAATCAGGCGCCTCCCTCACTCGTAAGACGCGCCCGCGAGCCATTTTTCTTTGTATTTTCAGCCTCATTACTCCATTTATTAACATGGAAGAGGGCTTCATTTGTATTATAAGCGGCGCGACGGCATAGGACGCGAGCGGGTATTAGGAACGAGCTCCTGGGATGTTTGCTTAAATTAACTACTTATCATAAGAATAAATGAGGTAATTTTACTAAATTTGCATATCATGGCTATCGTGCCCGTATTTTCCCGAAGTGGTAGACAGATTTGTAGTACGAGTCTCCACGTAGGACCTACTCAATACTCAATCTATATATATAAAAGGAGAAGGTGACTGACTGACTGACTGACTGACTGACTGACTGACTGACTGACTGACATATCAACGCAGGGCCTTAACTATAAGGGCTAGAAACTTGAAATTTTGCACAGGGGTTCCTTTTATAATGTAAGGGAGCACTAAGAAAGGATTTCTGAAAATTCACCCCCTAAGGGGGTAAAACGGGGGTGCAAAGTTAGTATGAAACTTTGCCGTTTTTGAAGTCTTTAGACGGGTAGACGTCGTTAATGGGTCTAATTCTACGCGAGCGAAGCTGCGGGCGTTCACTAGTAGATAATAATGTTCCGATACATAGAGCAATATATAGCTAAGCTGCAACCCATACGCGTCCCACTGCTGGGCACGGGTCCCTTTCGAGAATTTCTCTCTTTCAACGGAAGGAGGGAGCGGCACGCACCTTTACCTACTAAGAAAAGAAGATGTATTAATCTTGATCCGTCGCCTACGATATCGATGTCTTATACCATTTAATTCACACATAATTATGTCAGTCTACAGTCTACCCGAATATCCTTTTTCATAATATTAAAAGCATACGAATACGTATCCCGTTATTTGATTCGGTTGTCGCGGGCTCCAGAAAATTAATTTCATGTCTGGATTCGTCAAGTTATTACATGCGGAGTGCCGCCTGGCTTCCCGGATTGCTCGCGGTACACTGCCCCGGCGTGTAATGCTTTTCGGCGTTCTTTCTAACCACGTCATCCACTGAGGGCACGAAACAACTGACAAAGTAACTATATCTATATATATAAAAGGAGAAGCTGATTGACTGACTGACTGACTGACTGATTGACTGACTGACCTATCAACGCAGGGCCTAAACTGTAAGGGTTAGAAACTTGAAATTTTGCACAGGGCTACTTTTTATAACGTAGGGGAGCACTAAGAAAGGATTTTTGACATGACATAGAATTTCCAACATCATTGACTAATAACACGGTAAACGTTCCATGTTCATGTTCACGGCGAGCCAATCAGCCCTCGCTGGCAAACGTTGCTTGCTCGCGCCGAGTCAGGCGAAACCTTCATTTAGACTTCAGCGCATTCAAAGACTTACGTGCCGGTCCCTGTGCTCACAGGTTGAGCATAGTTGACCCGTTTCCTCACTCCTTCCCCGAGTGTCTGAAGGTTTGAGTCAATTGACAAATGTTTCGAATCGTTACCAATCAAAACGATCAACACTTGAAGTTTTTTCGTTAGAAAAACAGCCATTAGATGAACCATCAGACAAAAATATAGGTATTTGCAACTCCATAAGAGACTCCAATTAGTCCCTAGCTTTAAAGCTCTCCCGGGCTTTCAGTGAATATTGCACGTAAGCGGAGATTACTATGTAAACTTTTAATGCCTATTTCCTGCCTTTTTCACTTGAATGTATGTTACAGCCAAACATTTAAGCCGCCCGTTGTGATCAATCAGTCAGCTAGTTGGTCAGGAAAAGTATATTTTTTTCCTAATTCCTAGACTATTAAATAAATAGAGTAGTTACGAGTAGGTTGCATATGCTCATCCCGCAGCTCCGGCGATATTTTTAGATCATAAGCGAAGTGTATGTCAATTGTCAATAAATATTATGAAAACTTAATTCAACATTTAAGAGATGGTTTGAAATCGAATCAATAGCATTATGAGCTGGCTCATTTAACTAAAGTAGGTACGGCATAAAGTCGCCGATGCGTTCATTTAAGGACATTACTGGATAAACTCTATCCAGTGAAACCCTGAAGAATCTTCTTCTCCTGGTATGCTGTTAACCCAAATAAAATAACTAACTTCCTTTACACATTTTAACACAACGCCTGAACAATTATTCAGAATATATTTAATCATTAAAAATATGTTGAGAAATATTTAAAATAACGTTAAAGATATCAAGATTCTACGACCATGGAATGGAATCTTCTATCTCGAAAGAATTTGATAAAATGTTGCTTTATCAACACTTAACCTTGTTCGCGCACAGCAAAGTATCGTGTTCTGTTTTTGCATTCACACGCCGTCGCCGCCTTAACTTACGAGCGTCGCGTGTGTAATGCACTTGATCCTTTTCAAACTTCTTCGAGAGCTTTGGAATCGAACTTTGTCGCTTTGACGCTTCGCGGGGAGGGGGGGTTAAGGTTGAGCTTGGTGTGGCGACTTTCCTCTGGTGGGGTATGGAATGGTATTTCCACGGAATAGGCTCGCGGCGTATCGAGTCGCGTCGTTTTCTTAATTGCTAAAAAGTCTGGAGAGCTTCCATCCTCCTAGGTCTACATCGATATTTTAAATGTTTCATTTATGACACATAGTATCTATAAATACCAAGCCTACTTACATTTACTGTTACTAAGAGGAGACCCGTGCCCATAGTAAGTAACTTAAAAAAGTTTGAAGTTAAAGGTAGCATTTTTAGTTCCTGGGCTAGCAAAGTATCGCCGCACAAATGAAATTCCTGGAGGGAAAAGACAATAATTGTTTTTTTTTATCGATTACTCTTATATTGCGGATTAGTGGACAATCCAATGTCGAATGTTCTCAAGCCACTTGAAGGTTTTCGACAAGGCTTAACGATTGTTTTTTTTACAATTGAAAACAACCGGGACCGACGAATTAACGTGCCCTCCGAAGCACAGTAGCGCCCATGACATTTTGCCACTAGTGGTCACCCATCCACCCGTCAAACCGACCGCGCCCATCGATGCCTAACTCTGTCGATCATATGGAATGGTCGCGATCCAAGCATGGGCCCTACAAGCACCCTACTAGCCAGGTATGCAGCAATTCCGCTGACAGATTAGCGGTCAGGAGCTAGGTGTAACGGATAGCAACTGGGGCTGTGATTTAGTTACCTCGTTACACTTTGCGAGCGAGTTGAGATGTACGATTAGTCAGACTAACTGACCTGCGTCAGCTTGCTTTCACCCAGTTCCAGTTGGTAGGATTTTGTATGGCAATAGATATTTTAGCAGCTTGGAAATGGACTAAGTACGAAGTCGTACTATCGACTGTAAAGATCCACGGATGTGTTATACTAACTGGTCTGACGCTGCCCTCCTGTTCGACGCACGTCAGACGTTAGGACTGACAGACGGGACAGTGGGTATCAGCATGCTCCTTAGTTACTAAATATTACTGGATATATACCTACAGTAGAACCTCTTTAATTCGAACCTTGTTATATGGAAAACCTCCGTTATTCGAAATCTCTACCCTCTATTAGTCGAAATTACCAGTGAGTCCCTACAAGCTAGATTGATTTAGACTCGTAGTTCCCTGTATAACACTAAAAAATAAATCGGAATATAAAAAATTATAGGTGTAGGGAAAAGAGAACTTAAGTAGAATTTGAACCCCGGCCCCGTCAAGAGTTGTGTGCCGGTTTAAAAGACCATTTGCGATTTGCAAGCCACTAAGTCTTGTCTGCCGCACTACAATACTAGGTACATACGATGTTCGCAGCGCTCTCGCCTCATAAGACAAATGGAACACCGCGCGTATGCACTGCTGGCTTCACCGCGAAAAACCTTGTAAATAGCAAACGTGTTATCAATAGCAAAAAAAACCCTACTCCTTCGTAATAAGGTACGTTTTCAAATGATGAATCGAGGGAGAAGTTGACTAGGATTAAGTGCATTACACATTCGAGGCAGCTCTGAAGTTTAAAGATATCGCGCGCGGGGCTGAATCGAAGATATTTGCGGAGCGATCTTCGTACCGGCATCTTTATAAGACAACTTTTGGAATAGTACCGAGCTCCTTTTCTAATATGGAGGTTTGTCACAGATGGTTATGTCCCGTGCTAAAAAAATCTGCGTTTCAATGTGCTGAACAAAGCCTAACCCTCTCAAGCTCTCAATATTTGAATACCATATGCCAAAAGGCTCGCAGATTTGTATACGATTTCTTAATAAATTCCTGGAAACAGTGTTGTCGGCGCGTGACGTGTGGCCGTCCCATCCCGTCCCGACCCGTCGCATCCCGTCCCATCCCGCAAGCCGTCCCTCCGTATTAAATATTGAGGACTGGCAGGTGGGGCAGGTGGGCAGGTGGGGATACCTGTATTGACTTTTACTGCTTCGGAATTTAGGATAGCCGAGACTACAAGATTTATTACTTGCAACTTCAGGCCGTGCGATTGTGGATCACGCAAACTTGCTTCAACTTGTTAGAACATCGTCATCACAACTGCTTAGACTTTAGACCGATAAGATCTTCTGTGGGTTTCTTCTTGAATGAAAATGGTTTGGCTAGTCGCGAAGTAGGGGCGCAAAGATTTGAAATAATACACGGGTTATCCCAAATAACCTAACATTATGTATTTAGTTAATTGTATCAGACTTTATTTTGCGGAAATCCATTGTAATAAAGTTAGTTTTAATTTACTTTGCAACATTGTTTCGTACTTTTTAACTTTACAGTGGTTCGTATGTTGGTGGATATCATTGCATTATATGTGCATGTTTTCTTACGTGGGAGGGGTGTGCTGTGTGCATGAGAGTATACACTTTAATACGCCTTGATCGCGGGTTGCTGCAGAGTACATTACAACTAGATTTAAGAAGTATTTATTACAGCACGTGCAGGGTTTGGTCACATGTCAGTTGCGCCACTTCTATCATACGTTAAGCCTCTCGTAGAGAAACCCGGGTTCATATCCCGGAAGCACACCATCACCTTCTAAGTTATGTGCGTTTTGATCTGAGTAACTTTACCCGTTCAAGTTGTAAAAGAAACAGCTTACGTGCCTCATGCCTTGAAGGTCTGTCAAATCCGACCCTTAAAAAACCGAACGCGTCAATTTGATTTAAGTATTATAAGCGAATGATAAAACTAGATAGGAGCCAAAATTTTAAGCCTGCCCCTTGTCTGAGCGCTATAAACGATTTAACTTGAAATTACTGCGTTTGAACGTGATTTGCTAAGGCTATAAATATGGTGCTGCTGCATGCTAGTTTTCTATCTTGCACACACAAAATTTAAGTAGCAGTGTCATTGTGTCTCGAAACGCAGCGCCCTGCAAATATAGGTGCCTACGTCAGAAACTAACTTGACTGCTGCGCCGTGGCACGCCGTGGCGTGAGCTGCGGGGGCGGGTTTACACGGAGCCAGGCCGCAAGCACGCCGACTGGCGCGGGCCGCTACACCACAACTAATTCACAAGACAACGCACGGCCAATTCCTTTGCGTGTTTAGGGCCGGTTTTTTGATCCGTAGTAAAAGTCAAGCTAACCATTTGTCCAACTGACAAAAGCTTAGACAACAACCAATGGTTAAACCAAGAGTATGTTTTTTGATAGGTATTTAACCATTAGTAATATTGACCAATGGTTAAATATGTTGCCATTGTTATGAGTACTCATAGACCCCATTTTCTATAGGGAGTAAATATTGTTACATGGCAGCACTGTTTATGCTGAACACATTTTGACGTATAACGCGTTTGCATGTGTCAAAGTTGTCATTGAATGTCAACCGTTTGTTGTGGTTAATTTTGAAAGTGTTTGCGAGTTGGCGTGGTCTTTTATAATATTTTAGCGAAATAGACTGCATAAGTTCAAATAATGGCATCAAACAAGACAGGAAACAGCAAGTAAGTCATATAAACGCAATCGTTTATGTATCGCAGTGATATGTTTGAACGCAGTAAGTTTTGCTTATCTAAGTATTTACTTACACCGTGTGTTTCAGAGATCGTACTACTAATTTTAATAAAGACGAGACAGCAAAATTAACGTGTTTACTACGAGATTATGCTATAATTACTAGTAAGAAAACGGACAATGCAAGCAATCAACAAAAAGATGCAGCCTGGCGATCGCTAGCAGAAAAATTTAACTCGGATGCTCTTGTATATAGAAGTATAAAGCAATTACAACAAAAATTTAACAACATGAAAAAAATGGCAAGAAAAGTAAGTTCTTATTTTTATACCAAATGAAAATCGTTATTATGCATGAGCTTAATAACATGGATTAATACCATATCATTTTGGTTTGAAACAATAAATATTTTTTTCTTTACAGGAAATGAGTGCAGAAAAAAGTGGTAGAAGGCAAACTGGAGGTGGACCACCACCCCCGAAACCATCAGAGACTACAGAATGGTTGAACACCATTATGGGAGAGTCAATTTCTGGCTTACCAGCCATATATGACAGTGATGTATTAAGTATGTATATGTATATATGTATAAGTTCTTAACAGTCATTTTAATTTAATGAACTGTTTGTGTGAATGCGTATAAATAAATACTACTAATAATACATACTTGTAATTTTTCCCTTACAGTTGAGTGTGAAGTAACTGATGATAAACTAAACAAATCAGGAACCAGCACTGTTCTAGAGTTTATCGAACATGAAAAGTTAGATATATGTGGGTATCAGATAATAACTATAGATGTATTAACAACTTAAACAAATTTTGTCAGTAAAAGTTATAACGGTTAACATTATTTTCTGTTTTAGGTGGTACTGAAAGTCCTTCTATCTTAAGTAGCAAGTTGATGAACATTGAAGTATTGAATGATAATAATATAGAGACAGGTTAGTTTAAAGATATTTTATAATAATAACTCTAAACACTCATCGCCCCACTAGGATTCCCTATGTTGTGGGTGCCATGGACACACAAGTGTGTATGTTGACACGGGTTGACAAGTATGAAAACTTATGCTTATGTAAATTAAATAACTACATTAACTCTGCCAGTTATTTATTCTACCTTCCAGATGCAGACTTAAATAAGTGTGATATGGCTACAACCAAGGCTAATAATAATATATCATTTGATACTTCTACGCCAAAATCTTTGCTGAGAAAACCTATATCAAAACAATTATGTAAGTATGTAATTGTATGTGTATAAATGTGTTTAATTTTGTATGGCATTGTACTGATGTTTAATACTTTGATTTCAGCAAACTGTAACAATAAAAGAAAGCAAGCCTACACTCCACTGGAAGTGAGAAAACGCATTGTAACGCATTTCAATGAAAAAAAAGACTTATTATTTGAGAAAAGGTGCAGAGAAGAAACAATCAAAAATTATGCACAAGAAGAGCATCAGCAAAACCTAACAGATAAGGCTGAAAAGCACATTAAAGAAATGTCTCAAATGGACGAAAAACATTTTTTGTTTATAAAACAGCAAACAGAACTACACGAGCTCGAAATAGAATTTAAGAAAAAAATGCAAGCATTACTTTTAGAAAAAGTCAGATTAGAAATTGAGCAAATTAAAAACTGATTTCTATCATTTTTAATTCTAATTTAATTTTATCCCTAACCTTAAGTAGATTTTAGTTTGTATATTTATATGTATTTCTGTTTTAATTTAAAGCAATTAAAATAAGTATCATTTGATTTCTAGCAAGTAGTATTTCTAGTAAGGAACAGTTATGAACATTTTATGTGTAAAATAAATAAATAAATCACTTAAAAACAGTTTTATTTGTAACACATTCTAATAACAATTATTTTTAGTCATCTGTGTTGACCAATGATGTAAAGTATGTATCAATTAATTGTTGCCTTTACTGTTGATCACTTTGAGTTGATGTTAAAATATTAATTTCGTCCACATCTTGAATAACATTTTGAGCTAGGGTACTGTCGTCTGGTAGAATATCATTCCTATCCACACAGATATTGTGTAGAATTGCAGTGCTCACAATTATTGCTTGTACATTGTGTAGCTTTACCCTTAACTTTGATCCTACACAAGGGAATCTTCTCTTCCACACACCAAAGGTTCTCTCGACTACATTCCTCGTCCTTATATGGCTTTCATTATATAGCTTCTCAGCAGAATTTTGTGGGTTGGCCAATGGTGTCAGCAAATATTTTTTTAAGGCATAACCTCGGTCCCCTAACAGACAACATCTACCAAATCTTTGACACACCATTTCATCTTTAATTGCACTGCTATTAAAAATTGTACTGTCGTGCACAGAACCTGGCCATCTTGCAACTATGTTCCTTATCTTTAGTTTTGCATCTACAACTGCTTGCGTGTTAATAGAAAATACATCCTTCCTATTTCTGTATAGCTCTGCATTATCGCCACCTGGGCTCGCTATGCGTATATGAGTGCAGTCTATAGCACCAATGACACTTGGGAATCTGGCCACACTATGAAACTGTTCAACAACATCTCTTATTTCTTCAACCGTACTCGGCATTGCAACAAAATGCTTTAATTTTATGCAAATTTGTCTTGATACGGCGTGAATTATTTTGCAGGCGGTTGATTTTGATACTCCAGAAAGATCACCGGAACATTGTTGCATATTCCCAGTGAAACTTAACCAATTGTTGTTATTTTTAACCATTGGTCGCCTTAACTACGGATCAAAAAACCGGCCCTTAGTTAGCAGTTCTGACTGCAAGCGCTCGTAATGTGAGGGTTCATTGTTTTGTTCCTTGTTCCTTGGGATTTACCTAACTCATAATATCGTTGTGGAAAAATGCGTAATAAATTTGTGATGTCATACCTTGGTTGCGCTTTTTGAAGGATTTTTTGAGGAATCAGTAGTTCATATAAGTTGATACACTGATTGAACGTCCTGCAACCCGATCCTGGGTACATTCAAACGGGCATTGTCAATATGTTAACGCCCATGTCAGAAGGGCGTGAATAAACGAATCATACCGCATTGGAGCAGCGTGGTGGAGTATGCTCTAGACCTCTCCAACGCAGCTGTTGCTATGGGAGAGATCCGTGCCCAGCAGTGGGTCGCCAATGGGGTGTAACAAAAACTAATTTATTTGTTGGTTTCATTGTGTTTTGATTTTTTAATTGCGTATTTTTGTCGTAATGCTACAATACGAGCATAGGTATTAGCTTTGCATTTATATTATACTAGCTGAACGTCAATGAACGACGGTTAAAAATAAAAATACTAAAATGGTGTTTAAAAAACATTTTCCAGTGGAGCAAATTGTGAATATAATATCCTCGAATCCCCTTGAACACACACAAAAAATTTCATCAACATCTATCCAGCTGTTTAGAAGGAGTTCACTGTCATACACACGTACACAAGAAATATATATATTATGATAATTATTATATTCACTTGTCTACGAAACTATATTTTAGTATCCGTATGTAGGTGGGTACGATTAATCCATTCGTTGGTTTCAATTGATTTCGGCCGAAATACAATTTGTCTGAAAACTGTGAAACGATTGATACCGCGTGGTCCACCGGATGAACCGTCTTCATTAAGCGGCGCGCGTCTAATTTATTTTAATAAAACCGAATGTAAAATTAATTAAGTATTCGCATAAAATAAATCAAAAATTAACTTAATCCTTTTACACCCGCCCGCCCTTCAACGACGCGGCGAGAAACCCACAATGTATAACCGGAGCCCAATTAATTTCCGTTCCGAATCGGTTTCCGATGAAATGTAAACAGGAAAACAGACAGTATGTAACATTATACAAAATACAAAAACAAATACGATAAATGTTTTAGCTTACACAGTAAGATTAATTCACCTGCACTCATCTGTTCTATTTCGAGGGATTGTAGTTGTGTGATTTTAGTATTAGAAGAGTATTCGAGAAGGAAATATTGTGTTTTCATAGAAAAGCATACTTTGCCCGACCCGAGAATCGGTCCCTGGACCTTTTGCTTGGCAGTCACGCGCAGTGGTCGCATACCACTTGTAGGCGAAGCAGGAAGCTGAGGTGTTATCACTACAGATGTGCAGGTAAATAATACTTTCCTTCGATTATCATTTAAATAATCGGAGGAAGGCAAATATTAATTGGTTTTTATACCTGAAAGTGCCTTACAGTGCACCCCCCGAAATTTCGCACAACTTACCGATTGCAAGCAAAGTAATAAGGGGACGGTTGACTTCAGCCACGCAACCATAAGCCTCTTCTTATGACGATAACGTTAAATACTTCCAACCATTTTCTTTTGTTGGCCTAACGAATAAGATACTTGAAGATATATTTAAATCACTCAAGTTATTGGTAGGTTAAAAAACATTTTAAACTAAATTTCGTACATGTTTCGTCTTGCAATATATTACCGGATATACTCATAAGCCATCCTATATTTACACATGGCAGACCTGTCACGGCACCTTATGAATTGCTTCCCATTGTACTCTGCAAAGTAAACAATAAATATCATTATGTTGCACCCGGGAGACCTCCGGCCGGCGAGGGGGTATGTTGCCCACTACAAGCGAGTAACGATGGTATGCTTTTTAACCAATTTATCTAACAGCCTTTACTGGTCCACTGCTGACCATAGACCCTATGCGCTGCTTCTCCCGGTTGAATATAATAATAATAAAAAAAATTTTTACGCCATTTAATGGCTAGGTGTAATGGAATAAAGATTGAATTGAATTTGAATTGAAATGTGATTCTTTAATCTAGCTAATTTAGCTTTAATCTATCTAGTAATAATGCTTTCTATAAAATAAACGACAACTTGAACGATAGAAACGCTTGGTGCGATGTATCTTCAGCTCCACTTGTTCAATAATAATACACGTTGATCAAATTATAAAAGTTGTAAATTTTGAAAAGAGTAACTACCGAGTTTCTTGCCATGTTCTTCTCGGTAGTATCAACTATGTGAACTGGCGGTAGATAAAAAAAATGTTATGACGTTAATTACATATACAAAATACTATAAAATGAAAAATAAATGAATCTGAATCTGAATTTAGCAGTTTTCCGCAATCTTATTTATGGTCATCTGTTCTCGATGACCTCTACTCAGTTCCCCACTCAAAGAGACCATTCTTACCCATTGGTGTTTAGTACTACGAGCAACGTGGCCTGCTCGTTGCCACTGCACTAGACACATGCAGCTAGCAGCCTAGCGTCACCAAATCCAACTCCCGCCGAGACCGGGGTGGTATCGATCGATCATAATCGATTGTTAATAATATCTCGATCGACGTGACCACCAGCACTTACTTATACGCCAAAAATTCTCGCTGTGTCCTATTTATGTCAACATCATCGCTTATCGCTGCTTGCTGCCGGTGCAGCTAGCAGCGCCATCCGTCTTTCACGCAGACTCTGGCAGGCGCGAAACAACAAAACTTTTGTCATGTTTGAGTTACTTGCGGAAGACTGTTTCTTTATTAATATTAAGATAGCAGATGGCTCCACGCCCTTGGTTGCCTACAATATGGAATGGATGACCGGTAATACCCATAACAACCCGTTCTCTGGTCTCCTGTAGGAATGCGGTTAGGCCTTAGACCACGACGCTGGTCAATACGGGTAGCCAGATTTCGCCTTGAGACGAAAAAATTATGGATGCATTATGGATATTAGGCATGCAGGATTCCTCTGATGGTTCCCTTTCCAGTTACAGGAGATAAAGAATAATTTAAGCTAGAAAGAGTAGTAGTAGTAGAGGAGGACCTTAGAATTTTCATTCGTGCTGCTTGGATTTGAACCCACCCCCACAAATGACAGGCGAGATAAATAACCACTGCGCTCTAACTGCTGTTGACTGATAGAATGAATGGGTAAATCTGCTTCTTATCTACAGAATACAGTGTAAAGAAAAATTAACATGTGTACATATGAAACAAATTATGGTTACCGTTAGAGATGCAATTTTAATCAAATCCTAAGCTTGTTGGAGTGTTAGGTTTACTGAGTTTATTCTTTCTCTGCAGGGAAATAGAACTTTACAAACGCGCTTTAAAATTCAATTGGTTAACAGCTGCAACGTAATCATATACAACTGTAGTTGCAGCGGTTAGCGGCCCATCCCAGTTCATCCCGGTGCGTCCCGCTCGGCAAACAGGAGGTTGATTACACAAAGGCTGCGCCCTAGTGGCGCGCTTAGGGCAAAACAGCACAACCCACATTATGGTGGAATTGAATTGAATTGAAACGAATGGAAAATAATTTAAAAAGTTTATGTCATGTGAAGAATAGTATTTAGCTGCGCATATCCTTAACTGAAATGAAGAAATCCTTTCACGAAGAAGGATGTCACCGGCAGACCGCAGAGTTAGCAAGTTGACATGGCAGTGAGCAGGCCACGTCGTTTGAATGACCAGTATGATTTGGGTTTAGGAGCGGCTCTTATCCAGTTGTACTAAAATGTTAATGGATAGATGGATGGATTTTTTTTAAAAGATAGTCAAAGCCTTCCAACACCAAATAGGTAATAGCAGAGAACCATAAAAATATAGCCTCATTAGGGCCATGAATGAATGCAAAAATACCTATGAAAATGTGCAGAATGGTTATAAGCTGTGAAATGATGCACGGAATGAGGAAAACTGATTTTTAATTTTTCCAATATAATTAGCGCTCGCTCGGATTCTAAAAATTGCCCGGTGAACCGGGTAGTTTTTCTCCACCTTTAAAAAAAAAACTACTCTTTGAAATAAACTCAAATCAAATCAAGTTTTACCATCAAACTTATAAAATTATTTACGTTCAATTAATTCATTTATTAATTTTTGCATTATTGATTTTAATAATTGTACAAATTGATAATAATGTCATCGTTATATAGTTTTAAATTTATTACATTGACTTTAATTTCTATATACATAGTTTTAAAAAAATTATAGTGACGAATAATGTTTAAATCCTTAGGGCTTAATGCCAATCTTTATTTCTCTCCTTATTTTTCTAATCAGGCTCAGAATTAGCAGATCCGTCCACAAGGTCATTCAATTTTTACGCATATCCTTTTTGGAATTAGCCCCAATTAACATTTTTGGGAAAAAAGTGATTCAATTGTTATTTATTACCAACCATTGTAATAATATGATGTTTTAGTTTTTATAGTAGGATGCTTAACAGCATAGTATTTTGATGTAATAAGATGTAACAAAATTTATCAGTAAGTATTAACCGTTTAGTTTAATGTAAAATGTACATAAGTACTTATTTCAAATAACGTTAGAAGCAAAATGTAAACGGCTGCGTAAATTGAACTTAAAAACTTTCCGAATATGCATGTTTTAGTTCTGCACGATAAACATTTTCCTGGGAATTTCGTATTTCGCAGTTAGGGGTATTTACCGAGGAAGTGGAGGAATATCTCTGCTCCACGACCTTTAGGTTACACAAAATAATACTTATTAATTGAAATGGTATCTTTCGATCGCTTTTAACTTAAATCTAGTAGAGTCCATGAGAAAAACGCAATGCTGTTGAACATTTTACATACTATTGTATTCTTAGGTCTGGAGATTTCTTCCTACGAGGAGCCTAAAACTTAGGCTGGGCGTATCTCTCGAGTCTCTGGTAAGTTCTCATCCAGTAATCTTTTCTATGACCAAGCTTGAAGGCGATATAATCTATTCTAAGGGCTCATTCACACTAGGTCGCCAGGCAAATCCCCTAATTCAACTTCTCGGTGTGCACAAGCCCTAAGTCAGTAAAGATGAGTAGGAATACTGTACAATACAGTACTAAGTCCTGGAAATGAAACAACTAAGTAATTGGGACAGGTGTCCTTGCCTCCCGTGCTAATCCGTCCTTACAGCGGCTCCAAACAACCGAACTAGTTCAACGTGACTTCATGAATTTCCTTCCCGAAGAAACGACCGAACTCGCCACAAACTGCAGTTTATATTCCAAACGGATTTCGCAAAGAATGTTACTATACTCACGACACATTTTAACGAAAGATAACCTAGACCATAGATCTCGCTCGACCGTACCAATGCCATTGGAGCAGCGTGGTGGAATATGCTCTACATATGCTCTACATGTCTCTATGGAAGAGACCCGTGCCCAATTGTGAGTCGCAGCTTAGCTTATTAATCGACATCTTTGCATAATCCAGCGGTACTACCTTGTTATATCTAGATGCAGGCTGATGAAAAGAGCCTCCGACCAAAATCCTTTTTACTGTTCGCAAACAATAACTCTCCTCCTTCTGTGCGGACAATCCGGAAAGTGCATCCGCTGCGAAATCGAGGCCGACGGCGAGAGCGAACTCGGTGGAGGTGACATCGTCGACATGACATGTGCAGTTCCCGCTGAAAATAGTTCACAAACTATTATTTGATTATAACGAAATGTAATCAAAAACTATAATCGATGCGACCCATAGACGTGGGACGTCTGCCCTCCTGCTGGGCACGTGTCTCCCCCACAGACACAGCTGTGGGAGGTCTAGAGCATACTCCACCACGCTGCTCCAATGCGGATTGGTGGAGGGGTTAGTGGCCAACCCAGTGTCGAATGTTCTCAAGACACCCGAAGGTCTTCGACAAGGCTTAAAGACTGTTTCCAGCATTGAAAACAACCGGGAACGACGGCTTTACGTGCCCTCCGAAGCACGGTAGCGTCCATGAAATTTTGTCACTAGTGGTCACCCATCCACATGCCGACCGCGCCCGTCGTTGCTTAACTCTTTCGATCACATTGAATCGACGTGAGCCATTGGGCTATGGACGCTACGATACGATTCAAAAACTATAAGGATAATAACAGTAATAAGAGACATTCTACATCAAGCAGCAGTTCTCAGGCAGAAGAATCACAACCGTATAAAAAAGAAATTATAAAGTATAAAAAATATCTTCGAAACTAATTATTATTTTTATGATTTAGGATAGCAAGTTATGTGCATGCTCCACTCGCCCGCTGTCGCATCAGGACAACTACGGAGTTAATAGAGGATGTTAATAGCAATTAACATATTAGTAATCTAAGAGCAATTAGCAAGTTGGCAGTCCATTTATAGATATAAGGAGTCTTTAAGAGCTAGGACTGTTAATTAGCGTTAGCATAGTATAGTATATAGCATAGTCCGTGGTGTTAGTTAATATAACTAAGCTATTAATCATAATAAGCTTTGTGAAATGCTACTTGCTACTGAGTGTTCTGCATTTCTTATACCGGAATAAAATAATGAAAACTGCCACCTCCATCCGCGCGCACTCCACGGCCGCGTGGTTGATGGCGCGGCTCATCTCGTGAGATGCGCATTTGCACCTCGCCGACCTCTTTGCGACACCTTTTAGGATATCACTCACCATACGCCATACACCCGCACATCCATCCACACTGCGGTGCGTCGCTTCAAAGTGATGTTTTTCTGCAACACATTCTGAACTGAATTGACTTCAGTTTTGGACCGCGATAGTTGTATGTAGTTGTAGTAGTAGTTGTGGTGGACACAACGTTGTCGTGTTGGACTCAGACTGCGTAGTGTAATACATCAGATGCTTCATATTATTTGCAATTTCAACCTATTCGCCTCCGTTAAAATGTTACCCATAAGATGTAAAATAAACATAGGGGACAATAGAATCCCCATAATATTTATTACGGAGATAGACAAACAGACCTTTCCTCTCCCCTGAGGTCCCCTCTATCCGGGCAATTGCTCCAGGGGTACACCCCGTCGGTGACATCCCTGCTGTTGAGAGGAACTGCTAGCCGTCGCAAGCTAGTCGCTAATTCCCCCCTAACGGGGTAAGAAGGTCCAGCAGGTCTCTTGGGAGCGGTCGGCCTACAGAGGGATGCGCGTGGAAGAGCGCTATCCCCTTTAGGTAACGTGGCCCATTGTCGGCGCGGTTATACATAACCGGAGTGCGTCCGCCACCAGCAACACAAGCCGAGGACTAAGCGCCTAAGTGGGTATGTTAAGCATTTTTATGTGTTTTCTTTAACCAACCACGCGCGTCTTCGAACTCGGAACCGAAACTCGCTACGCTAAAGGCGAAGTCACTATCGTTTCCCAATTTCGCAAACACATTACCCAATGCCCAGTCGCCGATATACCGCTATTTGGCACATAATTTAACTCGGCGAATTAAACTGCTCCCCTGGCGGGTGTAAAAACGTTAGCGCGTAATCCAGGGTGTAGCGAGGGTGTATCGCCTGCCCCAATATACAGTTTAATTCCCTTAAACGAGCCCAGTATAGCCGGGTTCGCCTTGTTACTCTTGGGTTGAAAGGCTGGGTACCCACTGGTTGGGTAGGTTTTGTTATCTTCGGAATATAATACTACTAGCTTTTTCACGTAGCTTCGCCCGCAGAAAAATTAAACAAACGGTCATAAAGATATATAATTCTGTATTTTTGTTGAGCTCGGCATAGTCACCAGCGCCATCTATTAACGCTATTCCAACAACATTGAAAAGTATCCTTTGTGCTAATCTAGGTTATTATATAACAACAATAATAGGTAGATACCTATGTGCCAAGTTTCTTCCAATTCCTTTTTGTAGTTTTTGCGTGATTGAATAACAACCTCACAAACTTACAAACATTAATAGTATAATAATATAATATTACTATATTATTAATAGTATCATTTGAAAAAAAAAAATTGGGCTGAATGATATTTTATACAATTACTATTTTATTATTTACCCTAAAAAACTTATTTTCCATGAATCATCCTTATTTTGTGTCTATCGTGAAAAATGCGGCTCGGCTCGAAATGAAAGGACGACAACAAAATGTCATTTTACCATAAATCGACTTTGAAATATTAATACCGTGTTTCATTAAAGCAACTGCATCTTTTATATCTCAACTCGAGCCATTTTCAACTTTATATCTCCAGAAATAATGCTAGCGCTAAAATATATAACGACTCTTATGTTATGGTTACAGAAACTATAAAGTAAACACTTTATACAATCGAAATAAGGTTTAAAATGGATTAGCAAGTCGTACTCCTCACCTGACACTCTGCAGTAATGTTCGAGAGTTTCCAATTAATTCCCGCCTGTTATTAACGGTGACCATTTTTCAAAAATGGAATCATTCGTCTGGAACTAATATTGCTAGCATTTACTCATTTCTGAACGGTTCGGTCGCCAATCGTTTTATTCGTTCGAATTGTAGAAATTTCTAGAATAGGAAAAAAAAGTAGCAAAAATCTTTTTTTTTTCTTTTTTTTTTTTTTTATTTATTTCCAAGCTTAACACAACATCACAGGCTTCCCTAATTCGTTAGTGCAGCTAAACATTGAACCCAATTATAGAAACTAATAATAATAATTTAAGATTAAAAAAAATAAAAATAAAAATTATAAAAAGTCAATATCTAATAAATCTGTCTCGATGTCCATATGTATTAAATGTCAATGTAGTAAATTTCAATGTCTAAAAAAAAAAAAAAAGAGAAAAAGATTAAAAGATCTCCTTGAAATTTTCGATTTATTAGAGGAGCTAAACATTCTTCTATTGTTTACCAATGAATTTTGATTGCGTGTTCTATTTCTGTAGGGCGCTGAGCAGATTCAAATTCTGTGAATGATTTCGACATTAAATCGAATGGAAATTGTATTAAATTAGCGTATTTTATCATACTGTGTAGTTAATTCATATTTTTGTTTAAGATACGCGTAGGTCTATCCATCGATCAATCAGCCTTTCGTAGTCCACTGCTGGACAAAAGCATAATCGGTGCCACTCCTGATCATGTGCCCTTTGAAACCAGTCCTTAAGTCATCAGCCGCGGCATAACGTGCCCTCTGAAGTACAGAAGCGCCTATAAAATTGTAACACTAGCGGCCCCATCCACAACCTGACCACGCTTAAGCTTAGGCTATGGACGCCACAAGACCAGATCAGATGTTAATTATCTGCCTAATAATAAAGCCTTATACAGCCTGTGGGCTGCGCGGGTTGCGCGGTGGTTCAGTATGCAGGCAGCTCAACCAACTTACACGCAACTATAACGTTACACCGCCGCGCCGCACACTAATATGCATTAATTATATTTAGCAAACACCCATCTACGCTGCACCCGGGCTTAGATTAGTTTGATCGGGGCCCGCGCACTATCTACAGCGGTGAGCGAGCGAGCGACTTGGCCGCTACCGGTACCCACTGAAGTACAGAAGCGACCAAGAAAATGTCTGTTCCCCTTTGGTGTGTCCCCTTCTAGTCCTCATAGATCGTGTGCACCTTGATTTTCTGTAACATAATTTTCCCTCTGCCTCGTTGGTCTAGTGGACAAGTGCGACTAAAATAGGTCCTACATTCGTTCACGAGTCGGGCTACTTTATTACTTGAGATTCCTAATAGGAATTTCAAGTAATAAAAATAACACAACAAGCTCGGAGTCTGGATTTGTACACAGTTTATGGCAATAGGCTCAACACTTATGGGACCTGAACATAACTGGTAAAATGTGAATTTTAATATAAATCCAGGGGTAGATAGCTACCCTTTCGAGAAATACAGTCGTGATATCATGTTTTTGTTATCATACTAATATTATAAATGCGAAAGTAACTCTGTCTGTCTGTCTGTCTCGCTTTCACGCCGAAACTACTGAACCGATTTAAATGAAATGGTACACAGATAGTCTCGAGCCTGAGAAAGGACATAGGCTACTTTTTAATAGGAAAAAAAGTGTTATAAGGGGTCAAATGTTGTATGAAAGTAATGTCATTTTCAGAACTAGAAGCATACAATTTATATCTTAGGCCGTTGATTAGATATATATGGCATATATGATAAACTAGTGGACGCCCGCAGCTTCGCTCGCGTGGAATTAGACGTAACATAACCTAAATACAAAATTTCATTGAAATAATGTAGGTATATACGAAAAACTTTTATACCTACTAACTTTGCACCCCCCTTTTACCCCCTTATGAGATGATTTTCGAAACTCAATAAAAAACCTTCATAGGTACTGAATTTCATTCGAATAACATCAAAAACGGCAAAGTTTCATACGAAATTTGCACCCCTGTTTTACCCCCTTAGGGGGTGAATTTTCAAAAATCCTTTCTTAGTGCTCCCCTACGTTATAAAAGGAACCCCTGTGCAGAATTTCAAGTTTCTAGCCCTTATAGTTTAGGCTCTGCGTTGATATGTCAGTCAGTCAGTCAGTCAGTCAGTCAGTCAGTCAGTCACCTTCTCCTTTTATATATATAGATATGGCATTTAAAATTTGTAAAAATGTTACCCTTAAAGGTATAAAATAAACATAGGGGATAACACATTTACGGATTCATTATAAATGAATGGAGCTAAAGTTACGCGTTAAGAAGAATCTATTATTAGGTATTGCGGGCGTCCACTATTATTATATAAATTCCCAATATTTTATCGCCACTCGCTCGCAGTGGGCCGAGTCAGTCAGTCGGGTGTGGATGAGGGTGTAAACAAGCATGTTTCATGTAGATACTGTGATCCTGTCTCGCGCCGCAATAAAACGCTGCTATTAAGCCGAGTATGAGTTTTCGAAAACCTTCGAGCTGAGTAAACAAGTATGTACAGTTAAATCTCTTCCACCGCTGTCTTTATTCGTCCCACTATTGGGCAAGGGTCTCCTCTCTGAATATGTTGGGTCACAGCATAAACCGCCCAATATAGTGCTTGGATTTGAACCCACACCCCTCGAGTGAGAGGCGAGTTCGATAGCCAGGCCGTATACATAAATAACATCGATTCATCATTCTATTCAGGAGGAGAAGAAGGAAAAACCAACAATTACAATTTCCTCTTTAAATATCTTAAAAAATTTAGGACAGCCTAACGAAAAAGCGATGGGTAATGTTGGTGAACGGTCACCGTCGCGTTTGATCAGCAACGGAGGAGTCTGCCACGGGTAGGACAACCACCACCCCTACGTTCCTTCGTCATCCTATCAAATAAAAAAGTGTGTGTGTACTTATGTAGACGCGTTAGAAGTTATACTTCTTTGGCGTAACAAGATAAAAATCTTTTCAAAAATTCTATAATATCATAATTTCTATAATATAATTATCTTTCGCCTTATTCTACGTTTGTAGAAAAAACGATACTAACAATAGAAAAAAGGTATTTAATACATTGAAAGTTTTATTATAACGCATTATCTAGTTAAATAAAGTTTATTTAAATATCACAAAAAATCACCGAAATGAGCCCGCAGACTTTGACAATTGAAAATGTCAATGTCAATCCATTTTTTGACAATGTTGACTATAGCTAACTTCATGGTGTCGGTTTTTTGTGACGGTGTGCGCGCGCATCGTAAAAATTTACTCTCATCATTTTTCCCTAAAGCGCCGAATGAAGCAGGTACATCAACCTGCTGTTGTGTACATCAACCAAATGTTCTGTTGGTCGGCGCCGCGCGCGGATGAAATATCACCTCTCCTCCGGGAGTCTACGACGTTTTTATAAAAACAGGTGTAGGGGAAATAAGGTATCGTTGCGCGGTAAGTGATGTCACTATATTTTATACCCACTTAATTAATTTATGCGAGCAACCTTAGGGAATGGGGATAATGGAGGAAAGTGGTTATTTTCGCGGGAGTTGGTTGGTTCTGCTTGGATAGATTTTAAGGTATATTCAAAATTTGTTTTGAGTGTTATGTATGACGTGAATGTGTTTTGCTATCGGCTTGAGCTGGGTAAGTTTAGTGATATACAAGGAATTGTTTTGATAAGATAAAGTACCCCACGATGCGGACTACTACTACGCAATGTGAAAATGCAGAAATTTTGTATGGTTTTATTAAATCAAGACGAATATCGCACCTAATTTGCGTGAGCTTTAAATTATTGGAAATCTTGGATATATTATACATATTTCTCTCTCTCTAGACCGCGTCTTGATGTGGAATGAAAATAGGGGTGAATGATATTATGCGGCATAATTTCGGATTTAATGTGCGTCATAGTATGTAGGTACATATATCCTAAAGTGGAACCTTTTCAATTTAAGTTTACTTTTTGTATACATAACTCTGCAATAGGGCACAAGGAAAGTCAAAAGCATAGAAATTCGCCTTACGTAGCTTACCTATTCGGCTAATAGATGGCGTGCAATTACACAGTGACTTGCCCCCTCCTGTCCCTGGTATTTATGTGATCGTTAGGGCGTCGCGCGGGATTTATGGTCGTGACCGTCGTGGTTAGATCAACAATACATACATGTGGCTAAAGTCAAAAACTGGACGAGTATTCAGTTAGTTAATAGTAGGTAAGGTAAGCCCTTACAGTTGTGTACCTAGTTGATGGAAATACTTGAATTCGAACTGGACTCTACTGAGATACTTTCTTCGTCCTCCTGGTTCCGTTTGTCCTGATACCAATTAATTATCCAACTAATTTTAATAAGCAAATGAGGATTAAACAAATATGGAAAATGGATTAATTTTCCCTACCAGTTTCTTTTTCAGCCTTATTTCAAGTCGGGCACAATACTAATAACAAGAGCAGCAGCAGATGAGAGGTGCAGAATCTTTTTATTTTTTCAAATAAAAAAAAACATTTCATAGGTACCTACAGTAAGTACCTACAATAGCTATTTAGTATGTACCTAAATAAAATGATCACATGTCAAAAACAAAGCAACAGCAACGTAAACTCTGGGATCAGCACCTAGCAGTTTACACATAATAATGCCTTACTCAAGCTGAGCCTCACACCGACACAGCAGAGCGCAGGAATTTACATTGCTTAGCCTCTCCATCCGGCTAATAGATGGCGCGCATTACATATAAACCCGCGCGCCGGTATTTATGCCGTCGTTAAGGTGCCGCGGCGATTTATGACGACGGAAAAGGACGGACGTGGCTAGATCTATTGAGAGAATGGTTACAGAAATTTTAGAAAATTACGACTGCTGTAAAGCCGTAGTGTAATCCGTTGAAATCACCCATTATTGGCCATATTTCACTATTATTACCATGTAATTACGAAATAGCAATAAATTAAATTACCTACTTAAACAATTATTTCTACTACTAGCTACTATTTATTTCTAACTACTAAGTTACTAACTCTCCCGGGTACGCCGTAAACGGGTTCTACCACCTACGAAACGCTCTCTCCCCATCTTTGGGACTAACTGAGGCTAACTGGGGATGGATGTAGTTCGTGCAATAAATTCGTGAAACTGCCCAACTTCCGAAATGCATCATACTCGTAACTTAAAAGAAAACTTTACAACCAAGAATTTATTAGTTCACCCGGACACCCGGAGCTCGAGGAAGAAGACTTTCTCCAGTTCCTCGTCACCCTTACTGTCACTCACCATTAGGCTGGCCACGAGCGGATACTTGCAGATACTAATTATTTGGACTTTAGAATGTTGTTCGTGTTTTTTTTCCAATTAAATAAAAATAAATTCTAATTTAACAATTTTGATAGTACGCTACACCTCCTATCAAAATTGCTAAATCTTACCTACATATTAAACACACACTTATTTTATGGTCCTAGGGTCATTACTACGTCAATATTATTTACTGTATTATTATCTGTGAAATTCATTTTAATAACATTTTACATTTATCAAATTTATTTTGAAAAATAATAGTTAAAAATGTTTTGTATCTACCAAATTGACCATGCTGACACTGAAGCAAATAAATATTAATTCATTATCATCCAATGTAAATCAGAAAATTTTATAAAAATAAGTAAAGGCTGGCGTGTAACCGCGACGATAATTATTGCTCAACTTTAGCAAACGAGTCGTGCTCTAGAGTTAGACCTCAGTTATTATTTAGTGGCTAACGGTGCCGGGACTGCTTAATATGCATAACCAGAAGGAAGTTGGTTTGTTTTGTTAATATCTAGCGCACTAAATTATGTAGGTACCCTCTCGATGGCTGGCTCACCTTCAAGTGGCATTTGCATTATGATTAATTTCTCTGTATGCATTCATTATACTGGCCCGCTGGCGCCATCGGTAGTGACTTTGTCTGATGCGCCAGGGGTCGTGGGTTCGAATCCCACTCAGGACAAATATTCGTATGAAAGAACACTTGTGTTTGTTCTGTTTCTGGATGTTAATATCTATATAAGTATGTATTTAAAAATAGTCTGTATATCATACGAATGTATATCAATCTCTTACACCAACAGGCTCTGCCTAGCTTGGGGTCGGAAATAGGCCGACTAGTTTCGATCTATTACGATGATCATCTTCAGGAGTGAACGCTACCTGAACCTATTTCTGGCTTAAATCACACGTGAGTAAGCCGGTAACTTCAACTATGAATAGGTACCTATAATTAATTTGTTAAAAATACCAAAGATAGAAGCCCCAAAGCGCACGACACAAGCAAACTGGGTGCGTAGCCAAGCAGCAGCACAATATAAAGCTGATTACACAAAAGCTGCATTCAAAGCGGAAATTCTTTCACTAAACGAGGTGTAATTGGACGAGCGTTTTAATACCAAACGCTGCAGCGCTGCAGCGCCACACAAACGGAACCACTTTCGGCTGCAAACTCGAGCCTCCCGGTATCATAACAATTTATTATATTGTTGCAGTCAAAATTGCGTTTTTGTGTTCCTGTAAGCAATTCTGCTCTCTCATCGATCTTGACTCAGGGAACTGTCCCATAGATACTCGTATATTTTTGCTATGGATTGTTCAGTTAATTAAGGGTGTTAGTAAGAACATTAGTTGATCAGATCAATGAGAACTGTGGGAGTAGAGCAGTGACTATTTGTGACGCGGTGGACGGTGGTGGTCAATCCCGACAAAACCTTTCCTCCCCTTTCACGGCGCTGTAAGCTCCCGCGTGAGGGAATTTGGATGGTCCTTGTATCTGGGCAATTGCCGTTGAGCGTTGGTAGCTATGACAACTCACCACGCCGCTCCAAATCTGATTGATGGAGTGATTATTGTCCAACCCGTGTCGAATGTTCTGACGCCACCAGAAGGTCTTCGGCAAGGCTTTTCAAAGCCACTCGGTCATTTTTTATATCTTCATGAACCTCTATAATGTTGGACTCAATACGAGTAAGTTAATCATACCAACAATCAGTCTAAAAACACCACTGAACCCTACCACTGAACCACAACCCTCTTCTACCGCCACAGTTCCACTATGTACAGTAATGTAAGGAAAACCGAGCTTGTTTCGCAGAAAACGGAGTGTGTTGTACCGCAGGTTGAACACGTAAGCCTACAACAAAGTAGCAACTAAATGGACAGGAGTCACATGTGCGGAAGTTGTTCTGCCGATAGAGTTTCAAGCAAAATATGTAGGTACTAGTTTTGTTTCGTTGTAGCTAGGAACAACATGTTCTGGTTACCTCCAGCTATTGTGGAGTTTTCATATTTCATATTTTTCCAACTCTTTGTTTTTGACTATTGTCTATGAATTTACAGCTCAAAAGCAGTCTGGAACTGAGAAGGCACTACCACTCTGCTTCGGTGCGAATTGTAGGGGGTGAAGTGAGGGCAAGAAGTGTTTTTGACGTGATAACGTCTCATAAATCGATGAACGTCGGCTGCACGCACGAAAAAGCGTGACTCATGCTGGAAGTTCCGTCTAGCGTTCCTAGCGTGCAAGCGAGAGCACGGAACAAGCAAGCATCCATTTTTGTGACGTTATCACGTAAAATTATCGTCCATAAACCGACCTTACAGACAGCCATTTAATTTTTTTGGTCGCCTGAATACTGACTAGGCTTTCATTATTAGCGACCCCAGCCGCCAGCCAATTCCCAGGTAACGTTAATGAAGTCCCTGTAGCTCGGGACCAGAATAGTGCTACGGTAGCCCCTGCCTGTCGTAAAAGGCGACTAAAAGGGGACTTCTGGGGTTGCGGGCGGTGAGAGGGGGAGCTCGAACCGTCCACCTTGTGACCCCGGGAAAGACGACGCTGTTTGTGGCTGCACAGCGTTGTGAAACCGGGAAGAGCCCGTCTTGGGCGCAGCGCTGGAGGGCACCGGCGCGTTCTATAAGAGATCCCGGAGCCCTCCTGTAGCGCCGGAGTAGGCCACCGAGTGGGTTTTAGTGGGTGAAAGTCCCACATAACCCGGCGTCGCTCCCACGACGTCCGGGTACCTTT
Organism: Carterocephalus palaemon; assembly: GCA_944567765.1. Lineage (NCBI taxonomy): Eukaryota > Metazoa > Arthropoda > Insecta > Lepidoptera > Hesperiidae > Carterocephalus > Carterocephalus palaemon. Next base: position 185,236 of record OX155643.1, on the reverse strand, counting down.
TCAAGGTTTCCCACTCGTTAAACAAAAAAAAAAAGGTAACGTTAATGAAAACAACTTTTTGCATGAATGTGGTATTGTTTTCGGTATTTCCACACGATAAAGCCTTCCCACTCCATCTTCCCCGCCCATACCTCTACCGCACAGTATCCATCAGAACAAGTAGCAAAAATGGGTATTCAAATTTTTTACGCGAAGCCTTAATTTTATTAAGAGGCAGTACTTAGCCGTCTCCCGTCCGATCACGTCAAGAGTCGGATGAATATTAATAATCCTTTTAATTTCCCATCGAATTCATCTTGGAGGATATACGAGAAAGAACTTTTCTCAAGTCACTTAGCTGGAGTGGAGCCCTCGACTGGCATTTGCATTTGAGACGCGAAGTCAGCTGTAACCGTGATCTTCTGAGGATAGGTGTAGTGGTAGAACCTGTAGAGTCTTTTTATGGATATAAGATAACGAACGAGCTTGTCGCACCGCCCATCCGCTGCCGGACAAATGTGACTGACTTTGAACAAGGCTCAAATGGGGAGTAGGTGGGACGGTTAGTCCAGTTAGCTGAGAAAGTTAATACGAATTAATAGTAATTAAGTATTCTGTGTATGAGTATTAAGCAGTACCTAATAATTTTTTCAAAGTAGGTAACTGTTCAGGTCGAATTAGGTGAAGAAAGATTTGAACCACCTTTCTTATAGTTTTCACCAATTGTCTATTACTGTGAAACTATCCCCGCCCCCCGCCCCCGGCCGCGGCATTATAACAGGCCATTTTCTCGTCCCGCGTGCCCGGAGCGGTTTTGAATAAACTGAATGAAATTACGGGGCCAGAAGTGTCGATGTTAACCCTCCGAGCGCCGCGCGTTTTAATATTGTATTCCACTAGCTTTTAACCGCGCTATATAGAAGTGTTTTGGTATAATTTAACGCGTGAAATACCTATATTTCATAATTTTAATACCAACACTCTTAGATTCAAAAGGGAATGTCCGTCGTCACGGCTCTCGGGTAGGAAATAGTAGAAAAAGCGTAGGTGGTAAAAGTATTCTGGCACTGCAGCACAGGGTACAAAAACTGAAATTTACAAGTACTTAATATACTTAGAGTAAAAGTAGCTCGTAGGTAAACTGCCGTTTTTGAAGTTAGTGAATGTTTAATTCCAAGCGGAGCTGCGGGCGTCCACTAGTATCTTTATAATATTAAACAAAGTTTTTGATTAATTGATTGAAAACTTGCAATTAAAATTTTAGTCTACAATCATGGATGTAGAGAAATAACAAAAATTATTTATTCACAAAATCTATTTACCATTATTTAAAATACCTACCTACCTAAATACCCTCAAGGTGAGGGTGAAACTGAAGGCAATTTGACCGGGAAAAATGAAACGGCGAGCATTAAAAGCTAAACTAGCGAGTAAATGACAGTTATGTCAGTGTGGACTTATGACGTCACGTTAAAATATCGCCGCCATCGACGTAACATCGCTGAGTCGGTTCAAGGCCGAGCGCTGCGCAGTGACCGGCACAGCTGTGTGTCAGCCGGCCGCGTCTCATATCTTGTTTAGGTTTCATTCAGTAATAAAACTCATTGTATTTTTTGTACCTTCCAAATCAGTGTGCAAATGCAAAGTGACGGAACAAATCAGTACCAGTAGTGTTGTAGTTGTATTGTAGCAAAATGTCGATAAATTTGTGAGCGAAGACTGTGTCAAACGTTAGTTGCAAGCGTTTTAGATTGTATGCGATAATAATGTTGTGAATGTAACAAGCCAGTCGTTATCTAAAGTGTCAGTATCTTCACGATAACGATGTGTTGGAGTAATGCTTCAATCCTAACCTATTAGCGCATTGGTTTTAGTTTGATGTAGATATTTTTTAAACATGTAACACCTTGACTAATGCTCTTAAATATATTCCTTTACGCATGGAGTATACAATTAGTTCGTAATGACTTGAAGATACATAAGTGGAAACTCGTTTTAAAGTACAATGAAGTGCAGAAAACTGTTGGTTCTTTTCTCTCTCTTTGCCACAAACTTGGTAGACCAGCCGGCCCCGGAGGTAACCATCGAGCAAGGGATTTTGAGCGGTAAAGTTAGTGCAGATGGGTCGTTTTTCGAATACCTCGGCATCCCATACGCGACAGCTGACAAGGACACTCGGTTTCAGGTTAGTTCTTTATGTCCATTTTTATTGTACTCGACGTCACGTGTCCTTGGCAGATCGTGTGTTCTTCTGTGACTTTTTTTAAGTTAAAATGAGGTACGTAACGTGTACCGTATAATGTTATCGTTGTGATGCCATTGCTTACAGAGTAAATAATATTGGGATCAAAGTACGCTCGCGGTATCATAGTTTTGGACGCTGTTTTGTAGAAGAAAAATTTTAATATACAATGATATCTTTTATGAAGCATTTCTGTTTGTTGTTTTAATAATACATATCTCCCGGCGAGCTAATCTGTCCATTTTTGTAGAGACAGAGTCATGAATTATAGGTCTGATGAGTCGACATTGACACCAACAAAAGTATTCTGTGGTTTAGTTATCGATGCTGATATAGTTAATTAATCAAATCAAAACATTCAATTTCAGCCTCCCGGACCGCCGCCGGTATGGAAAGGAGTTTACAGAGCGGTGGATGAGATGTACTCGTGCCCGCAAAAGTCATTCCTCGGCACAATGGGCTCAGAGGACTGCTTGAAGGTCAACGTGTACGTGCCTGCCGCGGCCAAGAGACCCCTCCCGGTCATGGTCTTCATCCACGGAGGAGCCTTCATCATGGGAAGCGGTGGAAAAATAATATACGCGCCCACCTTCTTAGTACGTAAAGACATAATTCTAGTCACATTCAACTACAGACTCGGTATACTAGGCTTTCTATGTTTAGGAATCAAGGAAGCTCCAGGGAATGTCGGGCTTAAGGATCAAATTGCTGCGTTGAGATGGATCAAGAAGAATATAGCAGCATTTGGAGGCGATCCGGATAATATAACTCTGTTTGGCGAGAGCGCCGGAGCTACTTCAACGTCCATGCTGATGGTCAGCAAGGCTGCTAACGGGCTGTTCGACAGAGCCATACTACAGAGCGGCTCCTCCCTCTCCAGCTGGGCGATCAATAGAGAACCGGTTAAATCCGCTAGCTTACTAGCCAAAGTCTTAGGACACGACACTGAGGACCCATACGAAATTTACAAAATTTTCACCAAAATGGACACCTCTGAGCTGGTATCCTTGAAAGCTACTAAGATTTTGGGAAAGTTTTTTGATACGCAGCTAATGTATCTGCCTTGCGTGGAAAAAAAGATAGACGGAGTTGAAGCCACAATAGATGATTTACCCTTTAATCTCATAAACAAAAGTCCCAAAAATATTCCAGTCATCCTCGGATCGAACAGTCGAGAAGGATTTCTTCTCACAGCCGGCGATCAAGAAGAAACTCTGAACGAGAGGCAAGGCAAATATCTGTTTGCTAGTGACGTTGCATTTTCGTCTGAGGAAGAAGCTGATTCTATAGCATTGAAAGTGCAACAGTTTTACTTTGGAAACGATACAATTAGTACCAAGCTGATTATGAACGTATCTGACTTTTATACCCACGTGTATTTTGAAATGCCGACAATATTCGAAAGTGAGTTTTATGCGAAGAAAAATACAGCACCCGTTTACAATTACTATTTTAATTATTCTGGCAACAGGAATTACTTAAAGGAACGCACCGGGTATGCGAATGAAACCGGGGCTTGCCATGCGGATGAATTGTTCTATTTGTTCGATTCGAGAATATTTTTATTTAAACCAAATGAAAAGGATCGACAAATGATAGAGACTATGACGTCACTGTGGACTGACTTCGCTAAGTTTGGGTAAGTGTGAATTATTATGAGCATGAATTTGCAGCTTAATTTATTTAGTCTAACAAAAAAATGAGTTCCTAATTGTTGATTTGTTTATATATATCTAGACAGCCTAGTGTCTATTGAACTCACCTCTCACTTGAGTGTCTGCGTCCAATTATTTAAGTTTTTTTAAAAAATTATAAATTTAAAATGTTTTCATATCTTTTTTTCAGTGACCCTACACCAATGTCTTCTAAGGTACCAGTAAAATGGAAACCAAGCAACAGAGAAGAAACCAATATTCTTTATATCGACGATGATTTAAGAGTTGGCCCTATGCCTAACCCAGAAGCTTATAAACTTTGGAAACACGTGTACGAATATAGAAAAACGAAACTAACTAACTGATTAGCAAGCATATTGTCTAATTCGGTAATTCTGTAAAGGGTACTGTCCAAAATAAAAAATAAAAAGACTGAAAATACCAACCGTCACAAAATAAATTAAGTTGTGATGGGAAAAAGGATGATTAAATATGTAAAACCGGACACTGTTTTAATTTGACACAATAACATTATACTGCTTAAAATATTATGGGGAGTTCTGATTATTACGTGTAGCGTAGTACTTATTAATTCCATATTTTAAGCGGCATTTTCTTACGCATTCGAGATCATTTTCGAAAGTTCTGGTAATCAATTGCAATCATTAATTGCATGTATTAATAAATGTATGATAACTAATCAAGTTCACCAGATTACCACTTTACCATCAGGTGGCCCGTATGTCTGTTTGTCCGTCGATATGATAAAAAAAAGTATACCTAAGATTTGTATCCCGGATCTCTCGAGGTATTGCTGTAACAGGGTAGGATTTTATTACATCGAAGAATTTACATTACACCGCCCTAGTTTAAAAAGGCCAAGTCGATACGAAACGAAAATCTTTTATCTTGTTAGAAAATTCAGCAGCATTAAACATTAAAACGCTAACATTTGAATGTAAGCCGCCGTGCCATAGATCATGCCGGAGCCCGGCACACACCGACGAGTTTTGAATAATTAAATCCGAGCCTGTTCTAGAGAAAAATTGATAGCGATCCGAAGCCAATCCCAATATTGGACGCGTGACTGGAATGAGAGGCTGCCTTTTTATTAAGCCGACTGCTTCGACACATTTTATCGGAGGAACGTTCTGATTTGATGTGCTGCTTCGATGCAATCTTGGTTTTTTGTACATTTTTTTATGGAAAGAAAATAGCAAAGAGGCGTAATACAACTGTTTACAGAATTAGTGACAAAATTGTAAATGGTGTGTTCAAAGGGGCGTGAATTGGTCCTCTTAGCTGATGTGTGAAACATTAGTTTGGATCGTGAACTAAAAATTGGCTTTAGTTTTCTTTTTTTCTTCTTCTTTTGATTGCAATACAATATGCTTTCAAAGTGGAGCTAAAGCATGTTGTCATGGCAGTGAAAATTGGCTTTAGTTTTCTTTTTTTCTTCTTCTTTTGATTGCAATACAATATGCTTTCAAAGTGGAGCTAAAGCATGTTGTCATGGCAGTGCTATTGGTGGAGTTAATTGATGATGAATATGATGTAGGATCCTTAGCTATCTACATATATCTAAAAAAATTAAATCACGCATAGATTGTTTTTAATTTCGTTGATAAATACGGGTTATTCCCGTTGAGACACACTTCTAAGTGTTACAATGTGACCCAATGACAAATACATTGTTCCTATTGAGTTACAGTATCTCCATAACGTTAAGTACAAATCGAAATACACTTGTTAAATTCATCTGCTTTTATTACTTAGCTAGGTACCTACTCTCAAAAGCCCATGAATCTAAATCGTCTCACTTTCACTGCCTCTCCTTTCATAAAAACTCTATAAATATATTATGCCCTCCTTACAAACAGATATGCAGGCGAACTGCTATAAAGCAGCGGCGCGGCGGCGGTATCAGTAAACAGGAATATTATTATTATTAGCACCATGGAGTTATGAACGTCTGCAGTAAACCTGTAGGTTTTATGTCTGCCATAAACTTGGTTTTGTTCGTCTATCTTCAAGTCAGTCAGTTATCTTCGTATCAAGCAGGTTTTAAAAATTTAACAGCGGTAATCGATTGCATTCATACTAAAGCGAGTTAGCAGGTATTCAAATACATAATGATATCACAAATACGCATTTTTTTACATTAGGTCATAAAATAGAAAAGCACTTAAGCACAACATTTACTTATAACTGATTATGAACATTAATAAAAAACACAAATATATAAAACAAACAAATTAATGTTTCTAGTTTAAAACTATGTTTATTTTCCCTTGTAGCCTCTTCGTGCTTTCTCATTTAGTTTATAGAATATGTCCCAGAAGGTGTGTCTCTCGTGGAACGGTCGTGTGTCCATTTTCATTTCAAAATCTATATTGAGGTAGTTAAAAGAATCTGGAGTTACCGGCGTCCACTTGACTGGCAACAGCTCCGTTGGGACCGGCGTGGGATCTCCGGGAACAGACCAAACAGATATCAAATACAGCAGCAGCTGTTCAGCTACCAAATGTAGTAAAATCTTTAAGTGAAAGTTTCAGTGAAATGTGATGCTTGGGCAAGCAATATTTGCCGGCGTTTACACGCTACTAAATCAAGTCACTAGCCACTTAACGTTCTTCACTAACTGGGAATGAGCCGACAGAAACATTTACCAAGTAGATTCATACTAACACCAAATAATAGGACTAATGACTGGCCCGTTGGCGCAATCTGTAGTAACCCTGCCTCTTGCACCAGGGGTCGTGGGTTCGAATCCCACTCAGGACAAACATTCGTGTGACACACTTGTGTTTGTTCTATGTCTAGATGTTAATATCTATTTAAGTATGTATTTAAAAATATCTATATATGAATAAATACCATAAGCGGGTTGAGCAGAGTGGGCCTGACAATAAATATACTCTAGAAAAAAATCTCAGTTTTTTTTTAAATTACAAAAAGAAATATTAAAATCCTACAAAATGTCGTCATTACAAAAAAAAACTAAATGTAGTAAGTATGTGTTTTACTACATTTAATTTTTTTGTAAGGACGACACAGAACATTCTCGAATGGAACATAAGTGTTTTTTTTAAATGATGTATTTGGAACGCATGTTTACATAGAGAAGTATAAGCACAGAGATTTTTTCCACAGAGTAATGAACGCATGGAGCTTCCACTTCAGCAAAGTCGTAAAAATATTCGTATCGTAGACAGAGCAGATATATATGGAGCTGAGACATGGACTATAAAATCAGCAGATCGAAACCGCATAGATGCTTTCGAAATGTGGTGTTGGAGGAAAATGCTGCAAATACCGTGGACAGCATACAGGACCAACGTATCTATCCTTAAACAACTAGGCATACAAGCGAGGCTCTCTTCCACCTGTCTCAAGAAAATCCTTGAGTACTTCGGTCATATCGCGAGGAAAAATGACGACAATCTGGAAAAGCTTATGATTACCGGTAAGATCGAAGGAAAGAGGCGTAGAGGACGAAGCCCCATACGTTGGTCCGATCAGATCCGGACATCTCTTGGGACTACTTTCCACAATGTCTTAAAAGGTGCCGAAAATCGCAACAAGTGGAGAGAGACAACGAGGAAAGTGCTTAGTGGTGGTCACGACCCTCAGCAATGAGGAAACCGACTTGTAGAGAGAGAGAGAGACAGAGCAGAGGAACCTTTTCTCATAAAGCTTAGTTAAACTAAAGTAATTATGATAGTAAAGATTTAGTTTTAACATGAGGAATCAACATACCCGTATTTAATGAAGTTCGCAAACAAAGTCGTCAGCCTGTTAGTCATAACTTGATCCCTCGCAGAGAGTGGCTTATCTTTGAAGATCGCATAGTCGAAAACATATGGCAATTCATCACCATGAGATGCTCCTCCAACCGTAACATTATTGATCAGTTTCATATTCCTCTCGCCCACATAAGAGAAGATAAAGTGATAAATATTTTTGGCATCATTTGCAAGATAACTTTTAATAGATTCGTGAATAGCGTAGTTAAACCGTAAATCAGATTCAAAATCTATTATTTTTAACTGGGATTCTATTCCTACTACATCTCCAACATAAAAATGCTTATAAAAATCTCCCATTTCAGTTTTATAATTGCCAAAATCAAAAACAATTGACATTTCATCGCTAAACAGATTTTGGTCTTCAAAAAATGATTCAGGAAATTTAATATATTCGCCTATCAATTCATCATCATTATATCCCACGAATATGGGTGTAGTGCGAGCTCTAGGTATTTGGATATTAAAAGGATAATCAGTGATAAAGTTTTCCACACCGTCAAAAGTTTTTTCAACACATGCTCTTGAAACAGTTGATAACTCTTGTTTAGCAGCTGTAACCATAGCAGGGTCGGCTTTTGAAAGAAATGATAACGCATCTTTAAATTCATCGGTTTCATAACCGAGAATTCTGGCCAATTGTATTGGCTCATTTCTATCAGAATTTATTATTGCCCATGGACAGTTGGCGGTTCCGCTATTCATGAGAGCCCGATTAAAGTAAATTTCCTTGTCATACAGAAGATGGAAGTCTACCGAAACCGCTCCTGCACTCTGACCACCCAGCGTAATTTGATCCACGTCGCCTCCAAAGGATTGAATATTGCTTTTTATCCATTTTAATGCGATCAGCTGATCTTTTAGTCCTGCATTCCCGGGTACCTCGGGAGTGTCTAGACACATGAACCCATACGGGCCAGTACGATAATTGAAGGTCACTACAATAATGTCGTGTTCTATCAGATGTCGAGGGTTAAGTCGTGTTGTTTGATAGTTTCCTCTTTCAAATCTTCCTCCGTATATCCATACTAGAACTGGGAGATAGTTTGTGGTGCTAGCCTTATTGGGTACAAAAATATTTAGATGAAGGCAGTCCAGGGTGCCAATCACTCCGTTGTCCGCAAATTGTGGACAAACTGAGGATTCGTTATTCGCTTCAAAAATTGTGTCAAATTTTGATTGTGGCGTGGATACCTGAAAAGTAAGTAATAATTTAACTTAATTATTATTTATGAACCACTGTTTTTTCTACTTTTCATCACTTTTCCATTATGTACTAAACTTAAGCATTTGTTGATTAAATGAATTCTGACTTACTCCGAAAGGGTTATCCTTGTTAACAGTAGCGTACGGAATGCCTAGAAACATGGAGTAATTCCCATCTTCAGCTCTGACACCTCTTAATAATCCTTCTTTTGTCTCAACCAACGGATCTATTCTTTTATGGCAGAACACATGACATACCAAAGTCAAAAATATTACGATTACAAAACGGCTGCGAAACATGTTATCGCTCCCACGACTATGCCGCACTACAGTTTTTCTCGCCTCCTCGAGATTTTATTACCCAAAAACAAAAATTATACTAATACTGTTCGCGGTCGCCGGCTTCTGATATTTTAAGTAATAGGTCTAGTTATTTTATTAGAATCTTTTGAAAAATATGTCTCTGACCGTATTTTATGTCGATAAAAATGTACAGGCAATGATGACTTAAATATCCATTTTATGCAAGTTCTGGTTTAACATTAAACAAAATAACGTCCAAAATTGTGTTCATAATATGACCAAATACACGTAATCTTAATCTTTATAAGCACTGAGATAACCGTCAAGTGTTTTCAAGTATGTTTTCCTTTTATGTTTACTATTAGATATTATTTTATTTAGTTACATAACAAAATGTTTGCATGTAATGTACCTACCTATATGGTGTTTTTCAATCATTTCTCGTCAGAAAAACAAGGAAGCTAGATAAAACATTTATCCATGACAATATTTTCTTCGATTATTAACGACCGGTGGGTGACCCCTAGCAACATGGGCGCTTCTGTGTTTCGTGGGGTACGTTTAGCCTTCGGTTCGTTCGGTTTTCAAGTGTAAAAACCGTTAAGCCTTGTCGAAGATTTCGGGCTGCTTTAAAAGATTCGACACTGGGTTGGCCACTAACCCCTCCACCAATCCGCATTGGAGCAGCGTGGTGGAGTAAGCTCTAAGCCTCCTGCAGCTCTGTCTGTGGGAGAGACCCACTGTTTTCCATGTGTCCTGTTAGACATTCCACTGAATGTCTATTTAGTTTAACTACATAAGAAAACTCTGAAATGCTTCCTTTATAATAATAATTATAGTATGTTACGGCTTTTTATTTAAAATTAATATAAAATATAAATTAATCTGTTTACCATAAACACACAGACGCTGTTTTTAACCACATTTATGATATGTATTTCTAGTAGGTATTTCTTTAGTACATCTCAGCAAATATCATTTTTTGCTGTACTTGTTTCAAGCATCTTAGTAGATTATGACATAACTGTGTGCTTACAAACTTATGCTGTTACCTAGTCATTTTTAGGAGTCGTAGATAGTAGTTCTTATATATTCTTGTTATGTTCAAAAGAATCTTGCCTTTTGACGATGGAATCACGTCACATGTGGACACTTAATAAAAAGATAAATTAAATTCAAATTTTATATAATAATACTTTTATTTAACTTTTTACATTAAATTTTAGTGCTTAGCATTCGCTTCATATCGATATCCTCGCTGTGCGTGTTTGTTTCCTCGATAAAAGAAGTCCCAAAATGAAAGTCTTTCGTGGAATGGCCTTTTACCCATTTGCATTTCAAAGTCGATTTTAAGGAAATTAAATGAAATATTAGTTACTGGCGTCCACTTTACGGGCACAAGCTCTGAAGTTACAGGAGTCGGGTTTCTGAAAAAGTAACACCGAAATGTAGTAATTATAAGTATTATTACAATTACATATTTATCAAATAAAACACTGAAGACACACCCATATTTCACGAAGTCCGTGTATAGTTTGCTCATTCTATCAATCATGATTTTATCTCTCTGCGATACAAAATCTCTGAAGATTTCATAATCGAAGATATACGGCATTTGATCACCATGTGACGCTCCTCCTACTGTCACATTATATGTTAGCTTTACATTTCTATCTCCCTGATATGTAAATAAGAACTGATAAATATTTTTGGCATCACTGTCAAGATAACTATTAATAGATCGCTGAGTTGGATGGTTAAAACGAAAATCTGATTCGAAATCGATAATTTGAAATTTTGATTCTTCTCCCATCACGTCGCCAGTATAGAAGTGTTTATAAAAATCTGCCATTTCCTTTGCTTTAGCTCCAAAATCAAACGACAGCGATAGTTCTGTAGTAAAAAGATTAGGGTCCTCAAAAAAGTCCCTCGGAAATATGATGTATTCTCCAACCAGCTCGTCATCAGTATAGCCTACTAAAATAGGTGTTATTTTAGCTCGTGGTATTTCCATATTGATAGGATAGTCCGTGATAAAATTTTCAACGCCAGCAAATCTTTTTTCCACACACGGTCTGGAAACAGTTCCGAGTTCCCTTTTGGCTGCTATCACTGAAGCGGGCTCGGCCCTTGAAAGAAACGACATCGCATCATTCATATCTTCAGTTGTGTATCCTATAATTTTGGCTAGTTGAATTGGTTCATCTCTGTCGGAGTCGATTGTAGCCCAAGGGCATTGGGCAGTCCCACTGTTTAGTATCACTTGATTAAAATAAACTTCTTTGTCGAACAGCAGGTGCAAATCAACTGTAACTGAGCCCGCGCTTTGTCCAGCCAGTGTTATTCGATTGACATCGCCTCCAAAGAATTCAATATTATCTTTTATCCATCTCAGTGCAAGCAGTTGATCCTTTAAGCCTGCATTGCCCGGTACCTCGGGCGTGTCGAGGCACATGAACCCGTACGGACCGACGCGATAGTTGAAGGCTACTACAATGACATCATGTTCCATCAGAAAGCTTGGTCCTAATTTTGTCGTTCTGTAGCTACCTCTTTCAAAACCTCCTCCGTATATCCATACCAAAACGGGAAGAGGTTTGTTAAAATTTATAGAATCAGGAGTAAAAACGTTTAAATGAAGACAGTCTAGAGTGCCGATAATCCTTTCGTTCGTGTCATATTGTGGGCATACAGCCGATTCATCGTTTGCCTCAAAAATGTCATCGAATTTTGAATAGGGAATTGATGGCTGAAATTAAAAAAGATTCGATAATAATTTACTTTATTAAATATTTGGTTATTCGGCACATAGATTTTCCAAACAGTACTGATTCCACAATTAAATTTACAAGTTTTAATTTTAAGTAGGTACAGATTGAATAGAAGTAAATCAGACTAACATAGTATCTGGCTGAATAAATTAGTTTCAATGAAATAACATTATAAGAAAGAATTAATTAACTTACCCCAAATGGATTATTATTTTCAACGGTAGCAAACGGGATCCCCAGAAACATCGAATAGTTCCCATCAGCTGGTCTGACACCCCTAACGAGTCCCTGCTTCGTTTGAACCAAAGGGTTTATTCTTGAAACACATACAATGACATGATTGGGGATCAGAAAATATAAGAGAAAACATGTAGCAATGCGAAACATCTTTTCAAACTGATTTCTGCGAGACACTTCACGCTTACGTTACTTGAGAAAGTATTATCTGCATGATCATACGAGCAGCTTAAATAAAAAATACATACCGATAAGTAGGTACCTATTATTGGCGTTTATAAACCGAATTTTTCGAAAAAAAAAAAACTTTATTTAAAATTTAAGTATTAGTATTATTTGCAGAATAAGGATTAGTTGTTACCATCTTGTTACAGATGTAGGTCAAAAGTAGGCACGCTTATTCTTACCTATTTTAGACATGCAAAATATTTAATTCTATAAACCAAAGTATATACAATGTTTACATTAAAATGAAATCATATCAGACCTCTTAATTTAAATAACTAATAGTTTTAATGTCCGTGTTAATATTTTTTTAATGTCAATACTAATAATAATAATTGTAATATAATGTCATCATATAAATCTATCATTCTCATTTAGGATGCAAGCTAAGCATGGGCTTAAATAATATATGCAAAACGATTTCTCAAAACCTCTTTCGTCTCGTTAAAAGGGTATGTATTCTAAAGAACAGGTATTTTAACTTTACAGCCCTGTAAATAAACCAAAGTATATTTCATGTTTGTAACTATAACGCCATACTTTCTGCTTCCTCCCAATCAACTTAGAAACGAAAGTTTTGATTTATTGTTAATACAGAAAGTGGCGAACAGTCGGAACTTGTCAGCTTCGATATTTATGTGCAACAACTCCGGCGTTGCTGCGGGGCAGGTTGCTGGTAGAATAGAATAGCGAACGGGCATGCAGTCCGGCCACTGTCTCCATGTCAAAGCCACAGACTGGTATCTTTTTAATATAATTCTACAACCAGCTCTACATCTGCGAATATCTTTTCTGCTCTTGAGATACCTTTATTAGTTACAGTAGTGTCCAATTCTATCCGAAGTAAGCGAAGCGTATCGTCCAGTTCGAGTTTGAACTGCATTGAATATAAGTTAGTCGCGAGTGAATAAACGCATCGTGTTCCAAACAGGCGACCGGCAGAAGCTCGCCTAATCTTGATGGACGACGCACAGATTTACTGCGCCGGCGAAAAACTAGCGCGGTCCCGGTGACTTTTAAAATTAGCAGAAATGGTGCGTTTGGTGCCGATGGTCCTCTCCTGGGGAACTCTAACTAAAACCAACATAGGTAGATGGACCATATTGTTTTTTTTTAATATTATTGTAGGGACTTTGTCGCTGAGCGACCACATCGTCCCGTATATTGTAGAATCACAGCGTAACGAGCTTCCACTCGCACATTTTTTATACTTGTTTTGAGAATTAATGTACATATTCAATTACTAATGTTATATACAATTAAATGCTAATAATGTAAAGCGCAGTAGATTAGCTCGGGGGTGAGTTATCGCCCTTTGTATTAAACCTTCATATTAAAACGAAACTGCGGTTTGCCTTTCACCTTTAGCTGGAACTCTGGAAATAAATGCTCAGCAAAAACCACTGAGATTTTATCAATGAAGCGCTTTTTATATAATAAAGTAATATTTATTAGATAGCTAAGTAATAATTCACGTCATGGTTTGATTGGCATCATTAACATTACATTTGTTATGATTCCAACATCAACCATCATCATCATCACCACCATCATCATTATCATCTACATCATCATCACCATCAACATTATCATCTAAACCATCATCATAATTAACATCGGGCCATCCCGACAACACAAAAATATTTTCTGTTTTTGAAATCGACGTTTTTCTCGATCTATAACTATTTTCCCAAAAGACTGACTTTTTGAAGTGTACTTACTTCAATTTTTATAGTACTACTAGACTTTGGGTATCTATTTAGATGATAGTTGCCGATGAACAGACAGTTCTAGGAAGCAACACGAGAGGAGAAAAATGTCCCTTGAACCTATTTTAACATAATATTTCTACAGTAACACTTATTATCTTAGAATTCCGCGCCTAAAACATCCACATGTTCTCGTCGTGCACAAGTGATTCTACGACCCGTAATATAAAATAATGAAGCAGAAATAATGAATAAGTAACCTAAAAGTAATGGAGTCTAAAACATTCGGGCATTATATGAAGATTATCAATTTATCATCCATAAAGAGGACACTTTAGCCCTCGAGAGCTTCAAAGAACGCTTCAAAGTATTAATATTCCTTGAATAGCTCGTATCTTGCGAATTGGACGTCTTATCGCCGACCTGCCCTCTCGCGGGCGCCCGGTAGCTTACGATTGCCAAATTTTATAAGTACAGAAGCAATAAAACCATATTTACGGCGCGTCTCCACAACAGCGCAGCGTCCGTAACCCGACTTAATATGATTATCGCTCCGTTCGCACTCTTCTGTTCTCAACCTTATTGCACTCAAATCGGTTATTGCTTTACAATACAACAGTAATTTGATTTCGACGGTTCGTTTTCAAGTCAGATTATCATCATTGATTTTTGAATACGAAACTATTGACCGCCCCCGGCTTCGCACGGTTTTACAATGTGTTTGATAGAGGTCGTAGACCGCCGTTCCCGTTGAGCCGCAGCGTATTAAATCTGTGATATCTTCTAAAATATGCATTTTAATGAGCAAAGGATAATATTGATCTACATTAGACACGTATTTCATTAGAAAAGTATTTTTTATTGTATAAGGTGGCATCGCAAATATGCCACTAGTAATCTTATCTTCTCACTTGTTATTTTTATCCATCTCATGTTACCGTAAAGCAACGATTCTTATGCAAAAGGTAAGGTTAACGGTGTCAGGTTTACTGACCATCGGACGGTTATTTCAATAATTTATGAGTACCAATTTAATTTCATGAGTCAAAAAATCAATAGTCGTTACAGCAGTAGGTTCGTCCAGAGCATCAGTCTCGTGGCTCCGGAACAGCCGGCAATTACGTCGTTATCTGCCTCTAACTGAATAAAACGAGGAGCCGTTTCATCATTTTCACGCTCCCAAGTTTTAGTTAGTTTTTGTACGTACTTTCTGATTTACGAGCGCCGCGCTTCCCTCGCGCCTCTGCGCTAATAAAGACAACTTGAAAAATCACACCGAATTATTTTTTCTAGAGCGGCGCTCCAGTGGGGCACTGGCCACTTCTAAATCGCATTGCAGTAACCTTAAGCTTCAAAACGGTCATTTATGAATAGCTGGCGATCGACAAACAAGAACATAAATCGAGAGACCCTTATTGAATTCGATTCCCCCCGCATTGGTATTCATAGTAATTTAAGAACACAAAAGTTATATTACATTTCTTTTTCGTTGATGATGACATTGATGACACAACCTTGCTTTAATCCAATTAATACAATGTATCTAGCTACAACCTACATACGTCCCACTGTTGGGCACCGGGGAGACCCCCGACAATCACAGCTGCGTGAGAGATGCGGATTGGCGGAGATTAATTACTTAAAAATAATTAATATTTATTGACTAATTAAATATTATGAGTTATTGCTGTAATAAGAATTCTCATCTCACTCATTTTTCAGCGTCAGAATATAAAAAGCTGACAGACAACAGTTTATGAAATTATAATTTCTACTTTTGCGATTAAATGGAATGTGTCCTTTTTTTGTACCACAGAGTCCAGGTTTTTATCGTTGAATAAATCGTCGATCCTCAACCCCTCGACACATCCACACCGAGACCAAGTGATGAAATATTCAGGCAGAATGGGTTACAGTATCTCTCATTACCCCAGTGAGAGATGCTCTCTTTCATTCTCTCAGTTCAGTCTGGTGTGGACCCCAACGGGACACAGGCCTCTCACAAGAAGCCTCACTGAGCCCGTCATTCGGTACCCCTCAACCTTTCAATGTCATCTCAACACAGCTCCGCAAAAAGAAATATGTCAGCACACCAAGCCAGCGCAGTCGCTTAGAACATAAAAACTATAATCTAGAACAAGGTACGTCAATGGCTCTCGAAACAAAATGCGGAGCAAAGCGCGCTGCGCTATTTCAGTCATGAAAAAGTTGTTTCAGCGACATCTATAGATCACAGCGCTCGTCAAGAGCAGCGGTAATCAGCGACGTGTGGGGAGGGACGAAGGCGTGGATGCGGTAATTTGATGGATGTGCTCACCTGCTCAGGGGTGACACCCCAGTGGCTAATACTCGTCTCTGCTCTGGGGTAAGGCCAAGCGGTAGGCACTAAAGAGTTTCCTAAGTTGTTTTCATGTCTGTGGCCTAACCCCTCCAACTCCGAGAGAAGAGCTCTAAACAATGGTTGGGGTGATAGATCAGTAGTTGTATCTTTTTCTATTTTGTCAGCGGTCAGCGTCAGTGATGTGTGGGTAGTTCAAGGGTTTCCGTGTATATGAAGTCATGCTGTTCAGGCAGCGGTAATAGTCCAGTTACTAAGCACGACTTTCTAGGAAAATAAAATAACAATAGGTATAATGTTAGTCAATCTCACAGTTTTCAAAAAAAAATCCAAGCATTGGTTAGTAGTACGATTATCTCAATCCCTTGAAATGGATTACACCATATCATACTAAATGGCGCGAAATTTCTGTGTCCAGCAGTGGACCCCAAAAGTCTGATGGATGAGATG
Organism: Carterocephalus palaemon; assembly: GCA_944567765.1. NCBI lineage: Eukaryota > Metazoa > Arthropoda > Insecta > Lepidoptera > Hesperiidae > Carterocephalus > Carterocephalus palaemon. The sequence continues at coordinate 168,315 of OX155643.1, read as the reverse complement.
GATGGATGAGTTATGGTATTTCGAAATCCTTGAAACTGCTTTCATTAAATCCGAACTACGGGGAATTACAGGGGTGATGTTATGATGAACACAGCAAACATGACGTGGGAAAAGTGAGTAGGCAACCCTTACAGAACCTTACCTAGGAACCGCCACATCCGAGCCAGCCCAGCTCCGGCGAGCACTTCGTTACCATGTTTACATAACCCCTTACATCCGATTCCGCGCATCCTCTTTTATGCTTCTTAATTTGAAACTGCAACTCAATTTAGCGAATGTGACTTATGCATGCATGACTGCCAAGGTATTCGACGGCTACCACCCATAGATGTCCCACTGCTGGGCACTCTCCTACACGGACAGCTGCAGTAGGTCTAGAGCATACTCCACCACGCTGCCCCAATGCGGATTTGTAAAATTCATGGGTACTCGATGGGACCATCCATTATTATTTGTTTTTCTTCATTGGATATCTCAATTAAAGTTTTTTTACAATACAATTATTCCCAGCAGTAGCTTGAATTCGGAACAGGGTCTGTGGCAACAGGCTCACCACCTGTTACATTAAACCTAAACATCAGCGAACTGGATTGTCAATGGACAGAATAAGACGCTCGACGATCCGATAACCGATTGGTTATAATTGTCCTCGAGTTGAGACCACGTCTCGGAAAGCGAAGTATCAGAGGGCACGCGGTCGGTATATGGAAGTGACGGCGATTGAGGGGAGCCTATGTCTAGCAGTGGACCCTAAAAAGGTTGAGCTATGGAGGATGGGATGCACAAACTGCTGCCGAATCTCGGGGGACCAAGGGGAGAAGTCCGCCGCCTCTACGCAGGCGTGGTGCGCTCTATGGCACTCTACGGAGCGCCCGTATGGGCTGGCCGGCTCTCGAGCAACAAGCGACGCGCAGCGAAACTCAACTCTGCGCAGCGCGTGATCGCCATTAGGGTTGCTCGAGGGTACCGGACAATTTCGTACGAGGCGGCAACAGTCCTGGCGCGATTTCCGCCCCTGGACATTCTGGCGGATATGGACGCAGAGGTCTTTCATAAGACCCGCGACCTCCGCCAAAGGGACGACCCCCATGAGGCGATCGAGGAGCTACGACGAAGGTCAAAAAGGCGGGCCTTGTTGCGCTGGCGTGAGCGATTGGCAGAGCCTCGCAGTGCGCGCCAGCGTATAGTAAGGGCTGTCTTGCCAAACCTCAAGAGCTGGCTTGAGAACAACGGAAACGTCACCTATCACCTCACCCAGATACTCACCGGACATGGCTGCTTCGGTGAGTATCTGCATAGGATAGGAAGGGAGGAGGCGGCGCAGTGCCACCACTGCGGGCATTCAGAGGATTCCGCGCAGCACACGCTCGAGAACTGCCCTGCATGGGAGTCAGAGCGGCGGATCCTCACGGACACAATCGGGCAAGATCTTTCCCCGGCAGCCGTGGTCGCGGCGATGCTCCGGAGCGGGGAAGCGTGGCGAAGCGTCACCTCCTTCTGCGACGCAGTAATGCTCGCGAAGGAGGACGCCGAGCGAAGCCGAGAACGCTCGGATCCCGCTCGGAGGAGGAGCCGCCGCGGCAGACGTCATCAACGTCCCGCGCCGGGGGAGTCTTGACTCCCGTGACGAGCCTGCCCAGGCACCGCGCTGGAGGGCACCGGTGCGTTCTATACAGAGATCCCGGAGCCCTCCCGGAGCGCTGAGGATGGTGCCCGATGGGTTTTAGTGGGTATTCCGGCAGTAGGCCGGCGAGTCCCACACTCCGTGCGTAAAGGCATTTCCCATCGTTAAAAAAAAAAAAAAAAATGGAGGATGGGAACTTAGTTGGTGAAAAGTAGGTGTAACCCCTTCGCGAAAATACAAGTATGATGTTATGTTATGATAATCTTAATCGCCTACTGTTTCAGCAGTTAAACTATTTCTAGATATAAAAAAAGGTCAGAAGATTTGCGAAGAAACTGAGGCTAACTGCCCGACCTACGTACGTCGGCTGCCTGTGTCAGTAAGTCCCGTTGGTTACAGATACGTTGCTACCCTTGAGGGCTATCATGTATGAGTACAACTTCACCTTCCGACCGGTGCTGAAATACAATTGTTTCAAAACAATTTTTACTCGATAGAAATGGGTCTGGCACTGCCACATAAAGTAGTTCTGAAGCATATCATATGTAGCGCCCTTGTATCTCCTGTGAATAAAAAATATTGCCCTCGCAAGCAATACAATATATTCTTGGTCGTGGAATAAGTAGGATCAGCAAAAACAAGTTGGCGGCAGCGCTGCATGGCGGGCCTATCGGCAAAAAACGCGCGCGTATATTATATTTCTGATCACGACTTAATCGTAAATATGAAGGGTTTGCGCACCTTCTGTCGGCTATTGCAAGAAGAGTAGAGCACTCTCCATAAAATATTTCTGGAGAACGCCCCTATTCTGGCAGAACAGACGAAAAAGTTCATCTTTTACCACTAGCCGTCTCTCTCCAAAACGTTCATTCTGGTAGAGACGGCTGAAGCAGCCGACCAGAATAGGGACGTCGTAGAAGCATCTGGGTGTGTATTACGTATATAAATACGAAGTTCCTCGCATATGTTCCAGCTCTTTTATTCGCGTGAATAAAGAACATTTGCTGGTATGTTATGTTTTTTCTCGAGGAAGGGTTAATTAGATGATTGTGTATGGAGCCTACATTATGGATACGTATTTGCGCTGACATCACTCTGCTAAAAACTACTTGTTCTTCATGTTTCAATTGGTCAAATGATGACGCCAGTGATATTTTAATTATGAGAATAACTGTGACAAACTTTGAACAAGACTCAAACAGGGACTGAGAGAGTAAGTCTAGTTAGTAAATCATTATTAACAGGAACATAAGTTGGTTAGTTCAGTAGGAATGAGGACTATATGATTGTAAGGGATTATTATATAACATTACTATATTAAATGCTATATTTTTCTGTTGTTAAATGGTTAGTAAGAGACCCTTTCAGGTCGGTCACGAGTTGAGTCATGAGTTGCTGCCCTTGGGGACTGAGATAGTCGCCTTTATGTAAACTAAAATGTAACCGAAACACACTTGCTAAGTTGCTTAGAAATGGTAAGTAGGTACTTGATAGGTCGTCCCTATAGTTCGGGATTAGAAAAGTGCTACGGTATCTCCTGCCTGTCGTAGGAGGCGACTAAAAGGGGCCTTCCGGGTTCACAGGCGACAAGAGTGAGAGCTCGAACCGTCCATCCGGTGACCCCGGGAAAGACGACGTTGTGTGTGGCTGCACGACAATGTAGATGGGTATCGACGTCTTTGAACGTCTTGTCTGAGACAAGCCTGTCATGGGCACAGCGCTGGAGGGCACCGGTTCGTTCTAACAGAGATCCCGAGCCCTCCACAAGCGCCAAGGAAGGAAAGTAGAATGTAGAAGAAAGTAGTGGGTAGAAATCCCACTTAACCCGGGTACCTGTAAAAGGTTCCCCCTCGTAAAACAAAAAAAAGGCACATGATAAGTAGGTGGTAGCCATAGAGTAACTTATATATAGGGGTAAGTGGTAGCCTACTGACTGCGTATATAATAATCTCTACCTAGGTGGTAATGGTGGTGGTATTACCAATAAAAGCTCTACCACCTAAAAATAGTATATAATAAATGCCCACACAAAGTCACACTCCTACGAGTATGTGAAAGAACGTTTTCTCTCTAGGGTCGGTTATGACTTTCATATAGAATTCCTTGAAAAATAAATCTAATTAGACTTGCCTTTTCCATGTAAATTACTGCAAATTATAATTTTATGGTAAGCAAGAAAATTATCCTGTATGGATAGAGAGTGCAATAAAGAAAAAACTGTTCATTAGCGTTTAAAATGCTAGGGCTTGGAGACGGAAGGACAGACTCACAGTATTTTTCATCGGTCACCAGTCTCCGTAGCATCACGGGATATCCTTTAATTAAATTCCCAACTCACTGTCGCTAAATGTAACTTCAATTTCTATAGCGTCTTCTTTCTTCAACGGAAAGTCAGTTTTTGATATCGACAGTGTAATGAAGACTTAAATACATATACAGGGTGATTAAACATTACTAATCAACAAATAGATATACTCCTACGTAGATTGATAATAATCCATTTAAATGCTAGCAATGATAGATAAGAGAAGGTATGAATACTAAATTCTCATAATACCAAATTCTAAAAATACACTGCCCCACTTAGGGCCCAGGTCTCGTCCTGGAATGGGTGGGGTTAGGCCCACGCTGGCCATGCAAGGATTTACAGCTGATGTCAGCTTCACCAACGTTATGGAGAATTCTCAGCCGTGCAGGTTTCACACACACTCCTGTAGCTAAGGTAAGCTACAACCCATAGACGTCCCACTATTGGGCACGGGTCTCTCCCACAGCCAGACCTCTAGAGCATACTCAACACGTTACTCCAGTCCAGACAGGTGGACTTCTCCTGTATTGCATGTTATATTTAGAAATTCTTAAAAAGCACATAAGTACATTTTAAATCGTACTGGCTTGAATGTAAGCCCGAGCCCTCTCGACAGAGAAGTTATGTTTCAATCACTTCACACAGAGGTCTAGCCTCTGTATATTGCATTAGTGCATCTTCAATCCAACAATGTTCCGAGCCCCCTGTATAACCGCACAGCAAGCGATGCTCAGTCTGTTGGGGTTCACGGCGAGTTCATTCCGCAGTTATCGCAAAGGATTGTAAAAAGCTGGAGGATTGACATAATCATCATCCAATTAAGGCGCAGGAAATAATCAGAGGTCGTCACGCGGCGATAAGGCGCACAATGGGGACTTCCTTAACTTTCGCCCGCGAATAACGAGTTTTTAACTTTGTGGCGGCGAAAAATGTCTCTATCTCGGGTCGCGGCGGCGGGCGCGAGATGGGCGCGAGGGCCGGGCGGAGCGGGCGGAGCGGACGGAGCTGACTCGGCAACATTTCTTTGCAGCTAAATATGATGATGTTAAATCTATATATATAAAAGGAGACGCTGACTGACTGGCTGACTGACTGACGTCAGACTTGCAGCCTTGGCAGCCCACTTGACTTTTGAAGTCAAGTGGGCTGCCCGAACGCGGGCAGACGTCGCTATACGCGAGCGAAGCTGCGGGTTTCCTCTGTTTATATCCAAACTCACACCCCCGCGGTAGGCCTGTGTGTGTCGCGGTGCCGGACGCACAGATAACATTGTATGACTCTCCTTGCCCTAATGTTGAGTTTCCTCTTGCAGTGGGAGGGTTTAGTCCATAGTCATACTGGCAGATATTACATGCCTTCGAGAATATTTTGGAGAACTCTCGGGAATGCAGGCTTCCTCACGGTGTTTTCGTTTACCATTACAACAAGTGTCATGTAATTGTCTAAACCAAACAAATAGGATGGCGGCACATCGGCCGGCGCTACCGGGGCAACAACAATGCGTGCAACAGCTGTATTAATTTTAAAAAGATTCTCCACTACATGTTCAGTGTACAGGTTCATGCTTTGCTTTACACTGAAACATATTTTCATTTTTTTTATCGCACTGCATTGAAATAAAAAATAGTATTTAAGGAAGAATTAACATTAGCTAGCTATGAATAATATAAAATTAGCTAGGAATGTATGATCTTAATTCGGATTATATAATCTGTGCAAAAACTTAAATGACAAGTGACATGTAAAAACTGCTTAATCATCATCTTCCTTTTGAATCTTCCAACGAGTCAAGTTACTACAAGTACAAGTAAAATCAAAAACTTCTATCAGCTCTATCAACCGCGAAGAGGTATTAAAATACAAAATCAGAGGGCATTTGTGCTCAAGCTCAAACAAAAGATACAAAGATAAATCTGAAAATCCAAAATCTTCCATCTTCCTATTCAGTTAACCAACAAATGTCCAAAACCCGCTCGTCCGCCGCCGCTCGTCCCTCGGCCCGCCGCGGCGGGAGGCGAGGAAATTACACAAGGAAAACGGCCCTACTTTCAATAAAACTGTCGTCTTTATTTAACAGGGTACGAGTTATCTCGCCCGCCAGCCGCCAGCCACCAGCCGCGACGTCACGATCATCCGCCATTTCAATAGGTATTCTATCACCTTTTATTGACTAGCGGGGTCCGTTTGAATCCCAGACACGACATTTTTAAATAATTAACATTCGGTTATCAATAAACACTATTTCATTCCATCCACCCATCCATCAATCCGTCAACATTTTAAGGTCCACTGCTGGACATAAATAAATAAAATAAAAATGAGAGAAATGAAAGAAAAATTTGAAAATCAAGAAAAAAGAATTTATTACCTGGAAATACAAGCAAGAGTAAGAAACTTAGTATTTTTCGGTATCGAGGAAAACGAAACATCATATAACAATTTAGAAAAAAGTATAATTAAATGTATTGGGCAATATGTCTCTACTAAACTGACCTACAGTGACATTCAGGAGATAAAAAGACTGGGAAAGAAAGGAGAGAGACCACGTCCAACTGTAGTAACTTTCACTACACTAGGAATAAAAATCTAAATATTTAAACAAAAAGGAGCGCTGAAAGATGCACAGTATTATATGAAAGACTTCCCTAAATAGGTATATGTATACACTTTTTTAGCTGTGATACTTGCCTGATCTTCGAATATAATGAATGCTATAATCTCTCTTACAAACTCCGAACTTTCTCTTTCTCTTCTGCATGAAATAATGCTCAGAGTTATTCATAATAAGGCGTATGCAGTCTGGCAATGCGCACTTGGCCAGTGTTGCTCAACCAACAGTGGGCTTATGAATGAGTCATGAGAAAAATGAAATAAAAATCTTGCCCAACCGAGACTCGAACCCCGACGTCGAGTTCGGTAGTCAGGGTCACTCGCCACCGCGCCACGAAGTTGTCGTTTTCCAAGTGATAATGTAATCATGCCCTTTATCCATTCATTTCACTGCCACTATAAAACTAATACTATAAACTCGTCATAGTTTAAAAATCTTTATAGTAATAAACTTGCCCAATGCATAATAGCGCCATCTCTCGAATCAAAGGAGAACTACAACGTAATTTTTGTGTGAATGCTTTGTAAGCTGCATCGTTACTAGACTAGTTGTTTACAAACCTGGTAATTTATTCATTTTGTATATAGATGGCGCAATCACGAGTGGTTTGATTCGCATCGGTTGTTCGTTCAATTAAAATACACTAGATGTCAGTAAAATGCAAAGTTAAACCTGTATACACTATGAAAAAAAAACTATGACTAATTCCGGATTTTATAATAAAATTTTTATTGCGCTACTACTAAAATATAAATAATATAATATCTTTTGTAAATATTTGTGGAATATTTTATTTCGTCGAAAGGTGCTGTGGCTCTTTTACATATTAACCAAAAGCATCCATTTAGATGCTTAATAGATGCCGTCAAATGTAATATAGGTATATATAGGCCAATCTCGCATAAAAGTACAATGAAGTCCCTACCTAGGAACATAGACTGTGACATTAAGGAACATTCAGGAAAAAACCGTTGAATATAGGTGACGATTCCTGCGAGTCTATCATGAATAAAGTAGGCAATAGGCTAATTAAAATAAATACCTCCGAGTGCGAGCACGCAAAGCTCACTCCTGTGCAGAGAACGGAAATTAAAGTTCTATTTTTCAATTATTCTAACCGATCTTTAAACATTTTTTTGTAAAGTAGGTTCTAGTTTATCCAATGTAACGGCTCGTTAAACAGCGGAGCGGACGGCCGGTACACGTCGGAAAGGCTACCCCTTTATAGCTGCTCGAGATCTTCGAGAGGCTTCGGCAAAAGGCTGCGGCAAAGTAAGGGTCAAGCGGTAGTCTGAAGTATTTTGAGGTCATTATAAGCTAGATTAAGTAACTGCCGAGTTTCTTGTGATAGGTACTTGCTAATATAGTTATAGTACCTACCTACTTATAATGTACGTGGTAGTCGCGGAATCATCGCGGGCCTACGGGTGGTCTAAAAACTCCAGACAATCGGGTTAGCCACTATCTGCCAATCGTCACCTGGAGTAGCGTAGGGGTATGCTCCAAGCCTTCTCATTGGTGAGAAGAGATCCGTGCACTGTAGCGAGCGAATGGCTTGCAGCTATATACCTACCATCTATATATATAAAAGGAGAAGGTGACTGACTGACTGACTGACTGGCTGACTGACTGACTGACTGACTGACTGACTGACTGACTGACATATCAACGCAGGGCCTAATATATAAGGGCTAGAAACTTGAAATTTTGCACAGGGGTTCCTTTTATAACGTAGGGGAGCACTAAGAAAGGATTTTTGAAAATTCACCCCCTAAGGGGGTAAAACGGGGGTGCAAAGTTAGTATGAAACTTTGCCGTTTTTGATGTTATTCGAATGAAATTCAGTACCTATGAAGGTTTTTTATTGAGTTTCGAAAATCATCTCTTAAGGGGGTAAAAGGGGGGTGAAAAGTTAGTAGGTATAAAAGTTTTTCGTATATACATTATTTCAACGAAATTTTGTATTTAGTTTATGTTACGTCTAATTCCACGCGAGCGAAGCTGCGGGCGTCTACTAGTAATGATATAAAAATGGTGACCCTGTCTCTCATAGAATGCTTTATTCGGGAGATTTTGTCTAATAACTATTTTCTGGGAGGGAAGCAATATTTTCCAGTTCATACACATGCGGTCGATGCGCCATTGTGCTATGGAGGCTTCACACCAGGACGCGTAGGTATCGAGTGTGTCAGGGACCCTCGGGGCCACGCTGCGACAGCGAGGACTTGTCTTACTATTATGTATTCTGTGGCGAGGGTGATCTCTGGCTGTGCAAATTAATCCGCTGCGTCGTTAACTCACAAAGACGGCACCGACAGCAAACACCGGCGGGGCTGATGTGGTCATCGCGAGGGCGGGAACGAGTGCACGTAGCCCGAGATACTTTACTTATACGTATTACTTATCTACCTACTTTATTTACTAGTTTTATTAATTTAATATTTGATTGACTGTTTGTTAATGGACACATTATTTTTAATCATTTATTTATTTATAGACTTATGTTCATGATTTTAATTGTTAAATTATTTTTAGATGATTTCTGATGAGACTTTGTATTGACTTAGAAACCTTTTTTTTTAATTTTGCAAGTGGGAATCATATTAAAGGTACCCGGACATCGTGGGAGCGACGCCGGGTTATGTGGGTTTTCCACCCACTAAAACCCTCTCAGTGGTCTTTCTCGGCAATTGTGGAGGGCTCCGGAATCATGGTGTAACCTAGACCTTATTACCAATTACTTCTACAAGTTTATCGAATTTCTCTTGGCATTAGTTTACATCAGTTTCTCAAGAATATTTGTAGTGGAAAATATCCACCCTTTTCATCCCAAGGGAACGTTTTATCTGTATAAAATTCATTCAGTATTCTCTGTTCTTCTCCTTGGTTTTTTGTGTTACAAGTGTCATGCAAATCTAAGCACTGTCACATTTATTCACATTTCTATATTAGTTGCATGACAGGACACGCACGCGAGGCAGAAACGTTATAGGAAACCATTGGCATTACATTCATGTCACATTTCCTGCATATTTTCCCTCAAAACCAATACAAAAGCCAACATTATCAAAAGTAGCCTCTATCATTTACGATGCAAAGCTCAAAATGCTTCATGAAGTGAAATAAAACTATTTTTCTGCTTGCTTTGTGCGGCGACAAATTGAAAGATGCTGGAGTTCAGTGGAAGAAATGATTTGTATTCCTGAATAGTCTTCTTTCCTTTACTTATTATATCTATACTAATATTATAAAAAGGAAACATTTGTTCACACATAAACTACTGGACCGATTAAAAAAATTCTTTCACCATTAGAAAGCTGCATCTTCACTGAGTTACATAGGCTATATAATATTACTAGGTGTAAACGAAACTATTTTTATGTCTAATTCCAAGCTGCGGGCGTCCGTATGTGCCAATGAGCGCTTCCATGAAACAAAGAAACATCAAGAAAGCGGATCAAGGTTTAGTCGTAAAACGTGAATGAATAAACGAAATTGGTCGTTGGTTCAGTCGAGTTAACGATATGACGCGGCCAGGAGAACCAGCCGGAGACACGGTCCTGACGACGCGTTGGCTCGTGATGTGGCTAATGAGAGGGCATAGCGGTATGCTTAGGCTGAACGTGGGCAGATAAAATTTTAGATCACTACAGTTTACTTGTAGAAGTAAACGAAAACACCATTTATTTGTGTCACATAATAGATCACGTCATAACTTGTTGATGACAAAATATCGCATTCATATATATTTAAGTATATCTAATTAACAGCCTAAAATACATATAAATTGCATGCTTCTAGTTCTGAAAATGATAATACTTTGATACAACCTTTCATCCCCCTTTTCAACCCTTTACAACACTTTTTTCCAATTAAAAAGTAGCCTATGTCCTTTCGCAGGCTCTAGACTATCTGCGTACCAAATTTCATTTAAATCGGTTCAGTAGTTTTGGCGGGAAAGCGAGACAGACAGACAGAGTTACTTTCGCATTTATACTATTAGTATGGATGGAGAAAGAAAGAAAGAGGAAGTTCTATGTTCGAAGTCAAGCGACAATCTTAGACCCCAAGATAAGTGCGATCGAGTGTGACCAACACCTAACATCAGTCGTTATTTTGGAAATAATTCGAGTGACTTGAAAATAAGGAATAAAATTGCCGCTGTCGATCGAAAAACGACTCATGTTTCGCTCGATTTGCGGCGAGTGATTCCAAAATAGAACTCCATACGCAGTTTGAGTAGTCTTACTTTATATGTGGGTGTAGAAATGTGACCTTAATTAGAACTAATAATAATTGAGGTAGGAACCAACTTCTCTCCGCCGACGGGCGCGGTCAGTTAATCAATAGTTGACCCTTTGTCACAAAATTTCGAGGGCGCTACCGTGCTTCGGAGGGCACGTTAAGACTTGTCAAAGTTCTTCCGGTGGCCTAAGAACACTTGTCAATGGGTTGGCCACTGACCCGTCCACCAATCTGCATTGGAGCAGCGTGGTAGAGTCACCTCTAGACCAGGGTCAGGTATCTGTGGGAGAGACCAGTTTCCAACAGTGAGACCTCTATATATTGTAGTAAATGTATGTATAATGTAGTATGTTAATTTCATGAGCGCTCCCGTGCACGGCACGTTAATCTGTCTGTTATCTCCAAAGTTACAGAATAAATCTCAAAACACACATCACATCGACGGGCCCGTTGGCGCAATCGGTAGTGACCCTGCCTGTTGCGACAGGGGTCGTGGGTTCGAATCCCACTCAGGACAAATATCGTGTGACGAACTTATTAGCTATTTAAGTATGTATTTAAAAATATCTTTTTATGTATATATATATCAGTGTCTGAAACCCATTTTAGAGGCTCGCGCCTACTCGCGTGCTCGGATGGCCGTGTGTGAAAATGTCCAAAATTTATTATTTATTCATATTATTACATACAAATCTGGTGCCTGCCACTGGTATTTGAACCTTGACTCTCTCGAATGACATGTCCAATTTTGACTAATGAGCTCTCAACCAGCCCGGAACATCAAATCACTCTAACGGAGCTCGCTCACACACCGAGGGATGACCAACTAACATTCATTGTTCCATCAACTAACATTATCAGTTGCTTATTGGTCTTCTGGCCTAATGGCAGCTAATATGTGAGCCTGCATGCCCGTTTTCTTTTTTTATTTACTAAATAAAGCCAAGCATCGTACTTTTTGTAATGTCCTATTTTTTCTAAATACAGATTATATTATTGACTCTACCGTGTACACAAGTATTACCAAGGGAATATTATGGTTTCGTCAAAATTGTGTAGCTCTCGGTTGTGAGATGATGTATCGGTAAATTTCTGGACCGAATATTATTGTTAGGATCCTTTAATAAACCCAAATGACCCGGGAAAGGTTTCCGTTTCCGAACTTATAAGGCCAACCGAAGGCTTCCTGGGCTTAACAACTGTTATCTTTTTGCCAGCGAGTGCCCCGCGAAGTAATATCACTAATACCACTATCCACTATTCGACAGCTGACTTTGAACTGAGCCAACGAGTTAGTCGGAAAACTTCTGCCATAACCTTAAACTTGGGCGACAGTAGTAGATCACCCCATTACAGGCTATGTGCGTCTCTCTCGTACACACTGTCGTCTCTCTCGCTCCCACTGGCCCGTTCAGTGAAAATCTGGAACGCTTCACGGCAGGTCGCGACTCTCAGATCGGGTCGCGAAGTGACGATGCTTTTAAGTTTGTGAAGAAACGATTGAACTTTGCTTTGTTACGTGCTGAGGTGATGACAGTTTAAGTGGTATAAAAAAGCTAAGTTTGCATAAGTTGTGTCGCTTTGAAGTTAGTTTTTGCAAGCAACTAGAGTAGTGATTTCCTACGTGGGAAATAACTCTGTATAAATAAAACTGTTAATTAATATAAACAAATAAAAAAAAATCAATCTGATGACATTGAAATTTAAAATCAAATGGCAAGTGAAGTGAGCTCTAAATTAAAATGACATTTTTAGTTTGAAAGTTACTGAAAATATGTGTAGGTACAGCTTGACATCATCCTATAGATTCAGTAGTTTTTGTAGTTGTTACAAAATGGGAACATGCTAAGAAAAAGTGAAATCAGAAGAAATCGTACGTGTAGATAACCTATTCAATCATCGTTCTAAATTACTTAATACTAAAATTTGTGTTTATCCTCAGCAATCTGTAAAATGCTGAAAGTGTGTGGTGATGTAACAGAAATGGGCAACTAAAATTTTCTCCATAATGTTAGCCAACGAAACGCTAGTTGATCTAAACAGCTTGCACGCCCTAAACCTGAGCCATTTGGCCAATGAACTCAACCTGAGCCGTCTAGCCAGCGAGCTCAACTTGAGCCGCTTGGCCGGCGAGTTGGGTGTGCTGTTTGAGCCGGAGCGCGTGCTGATCGCGCTGTACGTGCCCGTCATCCTGCTGTCGCTGCTGGCCAACGTCCTGCTCATAGTGGTCGCGGTCAAATGCAACTACACTAAGAAGTAAGTGTCAGTGTAATTCCTTCCACATTGAGCTAAGCCGGTTGGCCAACGAGCCGTCTCGTCTATAGCAACGATGACCCGTGTCCAACTGAAGAAAATGTAGGTTGAGATGGTGGTGGCCGGCGAGCTCACCTTGAGCGAGGTGTCCAATGCTCAATAGCTTAAGTTAAATTACATCCTGCCCGACGTCATAACGGTCTAAGCAGAATATTTATTAATTAATTGTTTGTTTGTTTTAAGCACAGGTACACTGAGATGACAAGTACCGCCGTGGAATGGTACAAATTTAACATGAATATTAATTTAAATTTAACTGACAATAATTAACAAACGCAGTGACAGCCCAGTGGCTATCGAACTCGCCTCTCACTCGAGCGGTCCGGGTTCAAACCCCAGCGGCTTGCACCAATGACTTTCTAAGTTATGTGCGATTTAAGAATTTAAATGTCACTTGCTATAACGGTGAAGGACACATCGTGAGGAAACCTGCATGCCTGAGAGTACTTCATAATGTTCTCGAAGGCATGTGAAGTCTGCCAATCCGCACTTGGCCAGCGTGGTGGACTAAGGCCTAATCCCTCCCATTCTGAGAGGAGACCCGTGCCCAACAGTGGGACGTCTATGGGTCGCAGCGGAATTAACTAAAGGAATAATTAAAGCAACTTACTAGAATTCCATAATTATATCAGTCTAGGTACTCTAGGTAGTTATAATAAAATAGGTGATAATGTTGTATTGTCTAACGTGTTAAATGTATACAATAATTGTTCAATCTAAGTTGGTCCGGCTGGCGGGCGCTGCTGAGCGGCTCAGCTTAGCTCGGATCACTGATCTGCAAATCCTGTTAGTCAAGCGGACAGCCTTTTACGCCAATTAAATTAATAAAATAAAATAAAATAAAATAAAATAATGTTTTATTGCCACACAAGTTACACAATCACAATAGAGGAACAGTAAATAAAAACTAAAGTGGGCAAAAGGAGTGACTCAGCCACTGCTGCCCCGGAGCCGCACCACGACTCCGTGCAGCGCTGTTTTTCAGGCACTCCCTCTCCCTAAGGTGTAGAGCGGGAGTGGTAGTATGTACCCCGAGTGCCGCTATTAAAAATTTATGAAACTAAAAACATTGACAAAAAAAAAAAAAAATTGTACTCGTATATATTACATATAACTAACTTTACTTGAAGCCTAAAACGCGCGATCGGAGAAAAACATATATACCTATGACGTTATGCATCCACACATTTTTTTACGTTTTAAAAACGCTAAATCGTAAATATTTCGTCAGTAGGACCTAACTTATTGATATACTCTTCTTATACGACCCTCTGTCCAACCCAATCCGCCGTAAAAGAGTGGGTCGGAGGCGCCTGGCGCATGAGCGCCGCCTTCCCTCATAAGGTGGGTCTCCGGGCGGTGGAACCGGGGGGTACCATCGCCCAGTTGGAGGAGACCCCCGAGACGGCTGGCGTGTCCCGTGTTCCGGCACGCCAGGTTGAATGGTGAGTGGCGCCACAAGATGGGCCCCGAGTCAACCGTCGGCGGAGCAGCGGAAGTGTGCGAAAGCGTTCCCGCAGCTCCGCCGGAAGACGGCGAGGAGGAACACCGCTGGTTTTTAGCCGGTAAGAGTCCGGCATAACCCGACAGCGCCCCCCCGCGCCTGTCGGGTATCCATGAGGATTTTCCAGCGTTATCAAAAAAAATTAGTCTTCAAAAATCTTACTTTAGTACGTACTTGTACTATTATGTATTCTGTGCTTTAGAACAAATTTTACCGTTATCTAGATAGGCGGATTAAGTTATGGAGTTTATCACTCAGGGTACAAAATATAAATCAGAATTCTTTATCTTTATCTTTATCAGATTTCTTTATCTATGTAATAATTTTGCGAGAAATTCTCAGGACATTTTCTTACCAGACCTGTGACATTCGTCCAAGCAGTAAACAATTATAAGAGTAAACATTTATTAATCAGTTACAAGAGCAACCATTCCGAAACAGTAAACAATTAGGTACCTATTGTGAAGGAAAACCCTTCTCGAATAGCTATGAGAGATACTTGATTGCTTTTTAAACAAGTTGCAAAACATTTGACTCCTTGCAATCATAAAAGAGAAACTTGATAATTAAATGTCAACTACAGCTTACTTGACAGTTGTGACTTTTGGCAGTTGTTTATGTTGTTTTAAGATATGTGTAGCACCTGACGGCGCCGCGTTGGGGAGCGAATGTTCTAACAAAATCGACGGAACGTAGGCGGTTTGCATACAATTATAATATTTTATTGCCGAAAAACATCTGGAGACCAAATATTTAATACAAGTGGACGCCCGCAGCCTCGCTCGCGTAGCATAATACATACCTGGCCGTAGCGTGATGTTACGTAGCCAGGATTCCCCGATAAATGGACTATCCAACACAAAAAATCGGAAAAACCTAACGGACGGGGCTAGTAAGCTAGTAACATGTAAACAGATCTCGTCAGACAGTGTTTCCGCGTAACTGAGCAAGGGAAGGTAAACAAACGCGCATGCTTCGAGAACTCCATGCCGTCACATCAGATCACACTCATCAGTACTTCGTATAATTAATTTTAATTTATTCAGATCCTATTTGTTCAAGCGACTGGGTTCGACCCTGACTTGTTGTGGAAAACTTACACATAACTTCACACACTTACTTACACATACATTCACAACTCATGTTTGAGTCACAGTCTAATAAGTATTATTTACAGTCATCCGTAGGACTCGTCTAGACAGAGTTGTCGTGCGGGGTTCGCGGGGCGAGCAATCTGTACCAAACTACCAAACAATTGTTAGGTACTAGCATCTTAAGACACAGACTAAAGATTTAATACACAATTTAAAAAAAAAATGATGTCTCTGCAAAATTTTGCTAGATTTATAAGGTGATACCTTAAGGCCTACCGTAAGTAGTTCCGAGTGCTGGCCAACTGAGTTGTGGCGTAATACAGGGCATGCTTACGTCATCGAGGATGTTCAGCTTTTTTGTGAACCAGCTGATTGAGTCTGAGCAAAGCTTATCTAATGCTCGATAGATGGCGTTTCTCGGACGCGGACGACATGGTTCTTAATGGATAGTTATTAAAAGTTTGTGAGAGTTACAGAGGAAAATGCCAAGATGTCGACCGTTTTAGTCAGTGGTTTTAGTCCTCAAAGAATCCTTTTGAAGAGAAGAGTCCTTTTGGTCCAAAAAGGACTCACTGTCATTAACGACCCCGCCATAGTCCTAATACCCACTAACGAAAGGAGCAATTAATGTTCATAAATTAAATCATTACCTACATTATATTTGTGTTCCTCCATGGAACCCAACAATTTTGACGAAGTCAAACAAATATTTAACATATTATTTAATCGGCTTTCCTTCCGGTCCTGCCCTCAGAATAAAGCGGTCTCAACAAGAACCAACAGAACAAAGGAATTATCCCTATGTTTAATCCGTTTGGTTCCTTGAAAAATAAACATCAAGGGGTTATTAATAAAAGGGGTATTAATAAAAATTAAAAGCTTCCGTTTGGCTTTGACTTTAAAATCATAAGAATAAGAATGTTTTATTGGGGCCTCTAGAATTTACATAATGTTCTTAATTTACTTAAATATTATGAATAATAATAATAATGTAATAATACATTATTGTCAGTTTATCTTGACTACTTTGAGCTGTGTCTCGATGCTGCGGAATATTCAGGTCGCCTATATTAATATTCTAGACATGACGTTCCATCCCTCAGTCGCACTCAGTTAGCATTTTTGTTTTAAGTAAAGTTTATACCAAAAAAATTAAATAAAAGTAAAAGGACTATAAAACTCCGCTGGCCTTCGATTGGCCTTGATTGATATACAATTGAAAACAGCCGGGACCGACGGTAACACGTGCCCTCTGAAGCACGGAAGCACTCATGAAATTTTACTTCTAGCCCACCACATACCAACCGCGTCCGACGTTGCTTAACTCAGTTGATCGCACGATCTTGACACATCCACCACAACCTTTTCGTCTCGGGTCTACTCTCGGAATAGGAGGGGTTAGGCCATAGTCCACCACCCTGGCCAAGTGCGGATTGCCAGACTTCACAAGCCTTCGAGAAAATTATGGAAAACTCACAGGCATGCAGGTTTGCTCACGATGTATCTTTAACCATTACAGCAGGTGACATATAAAAGTTTCTGGTGCGTGCCAGTTCGATTTGACCGGACACCCTCGAGTGAGAGGCTAGCTCGATAGCCACTGTGCTGACAGCGCTGTTATTTTGACGTATACAAACTTGAAAATGATTGCAATATACATAAATACACACAAATACACACCGCTGTAGCTGTGTGAGTAAGAGGTGTGAGCAACTCGAGCCGCAGTAATTGAAGGCGACATCTCGTGTAATACAGCCAGGAGCTTTTATAAGAGAAAAGTTATTTTTAAATCCATATTACAAAACATCTCGAGACTTTGAGCCGCGTCTGTCTGCCTGTACGCGATAAACTCAACAGCGGGCAACAGCTGGTCCTTACTAATACATAAGTCGTAAAGTGTGTTTGTTAGTTTGTCTTTCTTCTGCTCCTCAACGGAATGATGGACTGGCGTGATTCTTTGCATAGATATAGCATGCAGCTTGAAGAGTGACATGGTACGTAATAGGATGTGAGGCGGGCGGAGCCGGGGGGAAGCTAGTCTATATAAAACTGATACTGGACGGAATATGTATGTTATTATTCTCAAATTGAAAGTGAAAGCACTTTGATATATTGTCCAATGTAAATTCAGCGTTTTTGAGTTTTCAAAATACAAAGGGTTGAAAAAGAGATGAATGTTTTGATTAGAGTGAAGAGTAGTATTGTTTGCCCAGGCATACTTAATGTGAAACAAATTATTCGTGTTAACATGAAAGGATACCTAGAAAGTAAGGAAGGTTTCCTCGGGTTTCACATGGTAGAGTTTTTCCGGTAATGTTTATGAGCAGAATAAGTAGCTACAATAAACCAAGCTGCCTAAATGTGTAATAACTCCACGCGAGCGAAGCTGCGGGCATCCCCTAGTATTAAATAAATAAGGAATATTATTGCTCGAGATAATTTTTCACGAACAATCCATATAAATCTCGTCTCAGTGTATTTAGAAGAACAGGTGGGCAGGTTCTCATTAGATTTGTTCCATCAAACCGTTAGCTAAGGAATAATTAACCATTCTAGTGTGCTAGTTAACCGTTCTTATATATTTATAGTAATCATCAGTATTAGCACACGATACAGAAACAAGTTCCCCCGTAAAGGTAGCAAGAGGCGTACCTATACACATGTATAGGTACTTACCATACCACCCATACCCTTACCCATCACACATGTTATTTTAAGTTCCATGTGGTGAGCCAATTGCCAAGCATGGGGCACAACGAGGTACTGCTGGCTATTAACACTGCCCAACCCGGGAATCGTATCCAGGACATCGAGCTTATCACATAGTTAGTGGCATTCGCGACCACCAGACTATCGAGGAGTTTCTGGCGAATTTCTACCGTTTTGGTGGTAATTGTTTTTTAAAGCAATTGTCCGGTCTGAAAGATGTAGTTTCCGGTAACACTTTTTTAGAGGCAACCATCTCAAAGGCAGCAACGCATCTGTGACTGACTTGAAACGAGAATCTTACTAACAATTACTAACTGGACAATTCATAGGACGAACTAACAGGACTAACTATCATGATTAGTCTCTGTTCCAGTTCTCGTGTCCACTAACGAAGTGACAAACTAATGATCTTATTTATTATCTCTGCTAACTGGACAGGCCATCCTCGTCCCCGTTAGAATCCTGTTTAAAGTCAGTCACAGTTGTCACGATCGGCGGTGCATTTTGCGGACGGGTGGTGGTGCATTTTCAAAAAACCTAAATCAATTCGGACGCAGTCACATGCGTGAGCTAGTCACAAAATAAAAGTAAAACAGTAGGTACACAACAGCTTTGATTATGTCAGGTCGAAGAAAGAAATTTAAACTAGAAGAAAAAAGTTCAAAATTCCAACTACGTGAAGTGAACTCGACTAGAAGTCGCGACGCAGAACTCAAAGTTTTTCTTCCAACTTAGTTTTCTCAAACAATGTCAGTCGGCAGCGGCACTGTTGTACAATACATACAGCTACGGCATGGCTACGGGCACTAGCTGGCAACTTCAAAAGAAAATCTACTTTTCGAGGAATCTAGCAAAACACGTAAATTCAGTACTAAAGCCTTTGACGGATTTGTTGTATACAAATCGGATTCTAGGAAAAGAACGCTTGATTTACACTTCATCCAGAAAAGTTTTGTTACTATATAGAATACCTTTGCTAATTAGTTTTTTTCTGTATAAATTTCGTCAGCGGTTAACAATTCGAACGGGCCCGCGTCCCTCCTCTAACCAAAGAGAGAGACCTAGAGCATACTTCACTACGCTGCTCTACTTTTTTACGTGCCCTCCGAAGCACGGTAGCGTCAATGAAATTTTGCCACTAGCGGTCACCCATCCACAAACCGACCGCGCCCGTCGTTGCTTAACTCTTTCGATCACATTGAATCGACGCGAGCCATTGGGCTATGGACGCTACCTATAGAGTCCAGTAGTATAACCCGAAATAAAAGTACCAGGCTGTCATAGGTCCCAGCGGGTGCCTTATCTCTCGCTCTGTTGCAGCGTGACCAACATCTTCCTGGTGAACCTGTCGGCGGCGGACCTGCTGGTGGCCGGCGTGTGCATGCCCATACAGCTCAGCAAGGCCGTCACCCTGGTGTGGTTCTACGGGGAGACTGTCTGCAAGATCGTCAATTATATACAAGGTTTGTTGTAACATAACAGTATCACGCCTGTACGATGAAAGGGTAGGCAGAGGTATTAAACATTTACTTTGTCAAGGTCCTAGACGCGCTTGCGAGCAACGAAGCTTTACTAGTTAGATATTCATAATTTTAATGTTTACATTTAGGTTTATTTATTATTCATCAGTTACGGTATTAGAACACTGTAAAAGATGGTGGTGGAGCTCTAGACCTCCCACAACAGTGTCTGTGGGACAGACCCGTGCCCAGCAGTGGGACGTCTATGGGTCGCAGCGAAAAGATGGTGATTAAATTATTTAATATATACAGCACGTTCGTAAGATGTAGAGGACGCACGGTAAGAATCTTGGTAGTTAATGTAAATATAACCGAATTTGACTCACATCAAGTTTCTGTAAAGCTTAGCTAAGGTTATTGCGTATTTTAGACAATACAACCCAACATTGTCTACTCGGCTCGACATCCCAACATGGATTACTCTTCAACTGTCATTTTTTTATTGAGAGTTCTCGAAAGAGACAAAGCTTTTACTTGTCTCAGGGTAACGGTACGGTTGTCAGGGAAGAGGACATGTGTCACTATTAGCTCTGTTTGTGAGAGTGTAAGCCTGAAGGCTTAGAGGCATTCAACCATCCGGGTCAGTGGCCGTGACGTGTCTGGGACAATAACAATAAAAACACTTTGAGACTTTTTATACCCGTATAGTTGAGCAGCGTGATACCCATTCAGTGTAACCTAACATCATATTAGATAGCTACCAAGCTATAGCCATAATACAATTGATAAGAGCCACAATACAAACATACTAAGCGAAAAAAAATACTAAATGAGATTTTATGCTGGTAGTGCTAGGATCGGTGTTTACCGTCGAGCGAAAATCAAAACCCAGACTAAATTTTGACCCGACCATGGATTGAACCTGGAACATTTTAATAAACACGATCCCTGATTAACGCGCCACGGAGACATCTGCCCCTGAGATATATCAGATTTTCTGAGTGAATCTGTTCCCGATAAAGTTCACACTACGCTTTGGCAAACGAATAAAATTTTAAGACGTTTTTAATGAGCTGCTGAAGGGCTGGCATCCCAACATTTAATGACAGTATTTACTTACTTTTATGCGGTACCTAAATTTTAACAAGCGGTATTTTGGTTATAATTTTTAAGCTAGTTGAAAGTAATCATTTACGAGCCTTTCAAGAGTCGTCGCGTTCAAGTCTTTATGTTCGCAGCTCAGCTTTAAAAGCCAGTCATTAAATATTTTCATTTCATCCAAGACCATTCAACCTACACTTTGCGTTCGTACGAAGATATTTACGCTATGTTCATTTTTATGTACCGAGTAAGAGTTAGCATTAAGTCTTGGTTATCAGATTTGAATAAAGTTTAGATGCAACTTAGCCAATTAGCACTCAGACAGCTAAATAGTGATAGACTGCGGCCTACATTAGACCCTCTCTCACTCCTAGAGGACGGTTGTCCCGGTCCTACAGTGAGACAGTGGATGGTTTTGAAGAGAGCAACGAAGATTGGAAGTTAACATTTAACTCTTTTACTTGTATTGTGGGTGACAATTTGTTTCAAGAAAAAAGTATAAACTGCTTAGATACAAAATCTTAATATTTTAAATTGCCTTTGGGTATAAAATCATCAAATTTATAGAATAAGATAGAGTCAGAATTTCTCTTCGCAATATCAGTAGGCACTCTGCTGCCCGTTTCATCTTCAAGAGAACCTTACATAATGGCCTCATTATCAATCCCCAAAATCTGAAGTCGGGAACACCGTCACAAGACATCCGAAAAGCCTTTGAGATCGAATCGTTCCACCCCGGGGCGGAATACTATCGGTTTATGTACGGAAATAGCACGGCGTGGCGGCGGGTGCGAGGGCTCGGAAACTTGATTGTTTTACCTTTTGACAAATGTTTCGAATCGCTTTTTCATTTCGCACTTTTGCCTACAGAAACTCGAATCGTGTGCTGCGATTGGCGAATCTGTGTACAATCAATCATATAATATCTATAATTATCCGTGAGCGGTTGTGTGACTTGGCATCCTTGGTAAACCATACAGTCTAAGCTCCAAAGTATTCTAAACCATCGCCATTTCTCCCTTAGAGTACATTAATAATATTCAGTGTACAGACTAATGTACAGAGTGAATAACGTTCCTTGTAAATCCGGCCAATTACCAACGATACGCCCACAGATCTTTAGATATACATGTCTCTGGTTAGACATCGTTGTTTATTAATGAAGTCTTCGCTACGAATTATGCTCTAACACGACATTAATTTTAGGTTAGTCGATGACACAACGTCGTCTTTCCCAGGGTCGTTTAATGGACTTTACTTTTGCCGCTCGCGAGCCAGAAGTCCCCTTTATCGTGTCTTACGACAGGCAGGGCCTGCTGCAGCACTGATCTGGTCTACCCCGGTTGCTCCCCCCAGGCGTGGCCGTGGCCGCCAGCGTGTTCACGCTGACCGCGATGTCGGTGGACCGCTGGCTGTCCATCTCGCCGTCCGCGCTGCGGCCGCCCGGGCGGCGGCAGGCGCTGCTGCTGCTGGCGCTGGTGTGGGCGGCCGCCGCGCTGCTGTTCCTGCCGCTGCTGCTGGTGGCGCGCGTGCGCAGCGAGGCCGTGCCCGTCGTGGCGAGGGGCGCGCGCAACCTGACGGTGGGTCGACGGCTTCCACCGCAACCTTTGTTTGTTCCAATGTTTGTCACGGGTCCTCTCTGAACGGGACGCCTTAGTCCACCAAGCTGACCGAGTGCGGATTGGCAGACTTCACATGCCTTCGAGAACGTTATAGATAACTCTCAGATATGCAGGTTTCTTCACGATGTTTCCATACCCGTTACAGCAGACATTTAATTTCTTAAATCGTACATAACTTAGAAAAGTCATTGGTACGTGCCACTTGATTTGAATTCTCATCCTCATTGTGTTCTCGATAACCAAAGTATTGCTACACTTTTAATGTTCTTTGATTATTAAAAATATATATTTTCCACATTCAAACTCATTCTCTTATCTTCTAGATAGAAACGAGAGACGTGCACTTCTGCACGGAGGAGTGGCCGAGCCAGGAGACCAGGAAGCAGTTCGGGACCCTCAGCTTTACTCTGGTGTACGCGATTCCTGGTGAGTAGGGGAAGAGAACGAGAGAAGGAAACTTGGAAGAAATATGAAAAAAAAAAAAATGCGATTTTGTGTTTCGCTATGAGGTTAGCAAACGAGAATCTTGTAAGCTTAGCATTTAGACACTGCCGCTCAAGACCCCGTTACAATACACGAACTAAAACTATACAAAGCATCCGGGAATGTTATGTAGGTAAAGTTTTTATTCAAGTAGTAGTTGTAGGAGAGTAACTGGGTAAAGGTCTAGCGCGAGTTCAGTCTGTAGTTACACCATCGGAATCGTAAATCTTAAACGCAAATCTGTTCATTAGGACTCATAGGGTCACGAGACCGACGGTCGTAGGCCAAAGTATATTTATGTAGTATGTATATATTAACTTATCCTCCAAACGTACAAAACACTAAGCAGTATACATTAGACCATTTTAACTTCACAATGATGGACGAGCAGGCGAGGGACATATATTTTACTATCTCCCACAAAAACATCATAATGTTTACGATACGACCCAACTATATCATAAAGTAAATGACGGACTACCCGTCGTATAATCTGTGCAGTATTTCATAGCTGCCAAACGGCACGTCACGGCACGTCACGGTAGCGTCACGACTACTGCCCATCGTGATTTAATGATAAGTCGACTAGTATTATCATGCCTGCCGTCATATGGAATCGAGCGATTTTTTATGAGCAGCAAAGTACTTATATCTGGTTTTTCACAAATATATTATGAGGAAGTGTAGTGCCTCAACCGCAATGATCTGTGAATCTTAGACTCATAACTTGAGGTTGTAGGTTAACACATATATAAAGTTGAAGAACCAATTCCCATTGGTTCTCCAACTTGGTGTATTCAGTAGTTCGGGTTCCGGCAACCGACGGTTTTGAATCAACATATGATAACCGACTAGATCGAATAACAAATCTCATAATTTGGATTCAGACCACATTTGAGCATCTGTGCACCGATTGAAGGACTATAACAGTAAAAAATTGAAGATGATGCTTCGGACAATACAGTCAAGTAAATAATAAAATTTTAATGAATAAAATAGCAGGTCGCTGAAAGCCGTGTTTTCATCTGAAAAACTGTTCTAAAAGATAGCTGAAGCCCGTGAATGGCAGCCGAACTCGACCCGCTCTGAAATGAAAGCAAAATAACTACTCGCTCTACATAACTCGTGATTTCAGATGTTGATGTTTTTTAAGCGAAAGTCAGCATAGTTTTTTTCACTTCACAGACTGCTTATTTTTAACACGCTACGAGTAATATAACCTTAGTTAGCTTTAAATTAAATGTCACTAGTCTTGCTATAACGGTGAATCGTGAGTAAACATGCATGCCTGAGAGTTCATGATGATGTTCTCGAAGGCATGTGAAGTCTGCCATTTGGCCAGTGTGGTGGACTAAGGCATAAATAATCCCTCATTCTGACAGGAGACCCGTGCCCAACGGTGGGACAAAGAAAAGGTTGTGATGATGATATTAGCTTGGTATGTAGGTATCTATGTAAGTATGTAACGGAATTTTTGA
The DNA here is from genome assembly GCA_944567765.1 of Carterocephalus palaemon. Lineage (NCBI taxonomy): Eukaryota > Metazoa > Arthropoda > Insecta > Lepidoptera > Hesperiidae > Carterocephalus > Carterocephalus palaemon. The sequence goes on along the minus strand of OX155643.1, from coordinate 143,763 downwards.
TTATGTAACTTCAACGTTTTAAAAGACTAGAACCGCCGTCCCTGGCGTCGCACGTGTTAATCGGAGTTGATTCCCGGTACTAGTAAATATAAGTGCACTTTAATATACTTCATTATTTTGCATAGTTAATGAGAGTGTCTGACGCGGGATAATTGAAACCAGCGCGTTCCCACATAATGAAGTCCGCGAGCGAACTGCAGATACTATTATGTGTTCTGTGCTGCAAATTGGATTCGAAAATTAATATTATATCTATAAACAATTGTTCGACGCTGTTTTCAAAAGGAGATTAATTGCAAAATTGCTTTCTGATTCAGGCTGCGAAGTAGTGATACACTGTGACATTCAATGGCATGGATGACCCACGCCCATCAGTGGCAGTAAGGGTTGTGGTGGTTAGTAAACGGTTAGTAAAAGTATTACTACTGCACCCATAGCCCGTTGTGGCGGTGGCGCTGGTAGTAAATGGTTAGTCAAAGTTTCATTACTGCATCCATGGTTCGGTAATTGGGAATGTATATTTCGCAAGTAGTTCCCGCGTGATGTTGTCGGCGTCCGCCTTTGATTATATCATCGTGAGGCTGGAGCGGCGTGACGCAACAGCTAACACGTGACAAAGGAGTGCACCCATCTTTTTTTAATACTACGCTTAAAATATTCACGAGTAGAGACTTTCACTTCAAAGTTGTGTGCGACAAAAGAATAGTATTCAAAAATTTGCTACTTCAAAATAAATCTCGTTTTGTTCATGTCAGACAGACCTGTCCTCCACATTGCAGCAGCGAGGGGGTGGGTCGCAGTTTAGCTTATTTCTCTGCTCACCTACTAATATGTACGAGTATCTTTCATTTAAACATTTTTCTACTCGCCACGAATTTAATAATAATAATATAATAATAATAATAAAAGCCTTTATTCTCTGACCTTTTTAACTTACATGCTATTCATATAAAAGTAGTAGGTATTCTTATATATAGGTAATTAACATAGGTAGCAAAATAAAAAATCATTAGCAACTTTGGTCAGGTTGTCTGTCGACATAGGCCTCCCCCAATTGCTTCCACGTCTCTCTATCCTTGGCAAACCTTCTCCATCCTTTTGGTAAATCATCTTCCCATCTTTTGATTTGACCTCCCCGTTGTCTCTTCCCGTCCCTCGGATACCACTCTATTACATCCTTAGTCCATTTTTCTTTATTCGTCCTCATTATATGTCCAGTCCAGTTCCATTTAAGTTTTTTAATTTTTTGTAACACGTCGCTGACCTTTGTTCTTTTCCTTATTTTTGAATTTGTCCATCGATCCCGTAGTCTTATGTGAAGCATGCTTCTTTCCATGCTGCGTTGACAAACTACTAGCTTTTGGTTGTTTTTGCTGGTCGCAGGCCAAGTTTGACACCCATAAGTAAGACATGGTAGAATACATGTGTTATATAATTTGCTTTTCATTGCCATGGGAATTATAATAATAATAATAATAAATATCTTGGACATTTTCACACACGGCCATCTGACCCCAAAGTAGGCGTGAGCCTGTGTTATGGGTGTCAGAGACTGATATACATACATAGATATTTTTAAATACATACTTAAATAGATAATATTGACATCCAGACACAGAACAAATACAAGTGTTCGTCACACGAATTGTTTCATTTTTAACTATTTCTTTTAGAGACCAGTACCGTTTCCAAGTGTTGCATATTCTTCTGTCTATTTCTTTAGAATACTGGTCTTTTATTGAAATTAGCTGTCCTAAATATATATATTCATCTACATATTCTATACTTTCTTGTCCTAATACTATGTTTTGTTTTACGGCATTCGTCATTACTTTAGTCTTCGTAGGATTCATTGATAAACCTGCTTTTCTGCTTTCAACATCTAATTGTTGTAACATAGTTTGTACACGAATTTAATATGATATGTATAATAGCTATACAAGAAGGGGACTATAGCAAAGGGAATATTTTTGTAAGCTGCTCGTGTTCAGATTCATATGCTTTTTACTGTTCCTGGTTTAAACAAAGAAAATATACGTCCGCCGTAACAAAAGGTCGGGCTCAACGAAATGGATGTACAGTACAGTACAAGCTTGCGTGACGCCTTGCCGATACAACACAGGTTTGAAATGGGTTAGAATAGATCCAATCTGCGTACAGTTTCGACCTATTCGTTCATTCATTCGTCCGCTTGCCGCCACTGAGCCTACGGGCTCTGTGGTCGCGAGCGGACTACTAAATTATACCGTTAAAATTTTTTTTTTTTTAACTGTATAACTTTTTATTTTATTTTCATGCATTGTCATCGGAACCAAATATGTGTGCCAAATTTCAGCTCGATAGCTTCAGTGGAAGTGGGTGAAATATTGATTGCAAGATTCCAGGACATACTTACATACAAGTGAAGTTAAATAAAAGCTTTTAAAATAGAGATCCTGGGTTCGGCCGGGCAGTGTTTAAATCAATTTCGTGCACCCAATCCCTAATAAAACACAAATTAAAAAAAAATCCATGACCTTACTGGGAAAATGTGAGCACTATAATTACTAATATTTAGCAACAAAGATATTGTATTTTGTATTATATTTCAAGTAAAACAAACCCAATAATACTTTGGCCGATCAGGGATTGAACCCAGTACCTTAGCTTAGGTAGTGTCCCAATGTCCCCGCCCCTCGCACTACCCTCGGGTAGTCATGCGTTAGCTAAGCATCGCTCCGCTGCCGCTGGGTCTCGGCAGCCCTTTCGATTTAATCTCAGGTATTCTACCGACCGCACTGCGGCCGAACTCATATCCATTTCGCTGAACAAACGTTACCTTTGATTCAATCCAACGGCCGTTTTAATCTTAAATCTAAACAAGGCTATATATTATATTTATTATCAGTTACGATTTACTAACGTTCTGCAAAGCTTTCATCGACGTTATAATGTAAGGAGGGAACAATAAACATTTCTAAAAGCTTTCTCGAGCCTTTTTCACCAAATATCCACCTTATTTTTTGTATTAAGCAATTTAAATCGTGGAATCAGCTACAAGGTAACAGATTATTAATCGTGAAATCAACTACACGGTAACAGAATATTAAAACAAAACCACACAATAATGTCATCTCATAAGGAATATTATATGCATACCGCACCGCTTCAAATGTCAATACAAGAAACCTCTAATGAAACTCAACGTCGACGTCACATTACCCACATGGTTAATTAGGGAGGTTTCGCGTTTCGGGTGGATAGCAAGTGTGCATGCAGCGTAATTGTAAATGTTCCTCAGCTTGCAGCCAAAATCCATCGACTTTCTATGAAACTGATTTTGTATAGGACCTCGCTGCGACCCATAGACGTCCCACTGCTGTGCACGGGTCTCCCCCACAGACGCATCTGCGGGAGGTCTAAAGCATACTCCACCACGCTGCTCCAATGTGGATTGGTGGAGGGGTTAGTGGCCAACCCAGTGTCGAATGTTCTCAAGCCACCCGAAGGTCATCGACAAGGCTTAACGACTGTTTCCAACATTGGAAACAACAGGGACCGACGGCTTTACGTGCCCTCCAAAGCACGGTAGCGTCCATGAAAATTTGCCACTAGCGGTCGCCACCAAAAATTTGGTCAGCCATTGTCAGTCGTGGGCGGGAGGCGTTCATGTACTTCTCCTCCGTGAGCTTGACATAGTCAACATAATCCAGGGTTTTATTCTATTCAGTAATAATAATCTACAAACAAAAATATTGTTTCTCTTACATTTTTATTTGAACCCCATAATAAACAGGAGCCCGCAATTTGGTAGGGGCTTAAGAACCCTGATTAATTATTTTAAGCAATTCTTGGCATCGTCTTCTTGTTAATATGTAGTGTGTACTCTATAGTGGTCCGTGTCCCCCAGGGTCCATCACGATCCTGTCGTACGCGTGCATGGGGCGCACGCTGTGCTCCGTGCGCCCGCCCTTCGACATCGACGAGGGCAACGTCGGAATGCAGCAGGTGAGCCCTTGAAGAAGAACGCTTAAACACCGGCTCGTATATTTTTGGCTGCACTTCGATTTCCACTTCCGTCTTCTTCCAGACATCAGTCCACCTAATACACGGGCCCTAGTGGGTGCCTAACACCAAGGTATATAGAAAATAGTGGGCCAAAGCCAAAGCAACCCCTTTATGGTCAAACGAACCTGCCCAAGCCAAGTATTGAATCACTGGACGAGACCAGATTACGAAGCCTTGATAGTCTGCAATATCATGATTACGGTAATTTGATGTTAACGCCAAAATAAATGGTCTCAATAAAGATATTTTGCGGATAGTGCTGTCGGACATCTAGTAACATCAGAAAGGCGGCTCACAAGAACGGATTACGAGGCAAATCCTTCACAAGAGGCAAAGGCCTAAAGCAATAAAGAATTGATCCTTTGTAATCCGGCCATCGCTTTGCACCATCAATCATTATCACGTCTTCATACTTTTATGAATCTGCGAAGAGCTAAGGAGATAATGGAGGCTTAGACCTCGGACAAATACTTAATATCTCTATAGGTATAATTTGTATTCATTTTACCATGGCCATGCTGACTACTCCGGGATTGGCAGACCTCATACCGACGCTTTTAATAGTAGTAAATGTTCCACAACCAGTTTCCGTCAGTTCTTTTTAAACTGTGTGGCTTGCTTCCACTGAAACTACTACAGGTAGGTCGCAGTCCTTCACACGATCCACTTAACGTATTTGTTTTGTAGGAGATGAGTCGGCTTTGAGCGGAGTGCAATATTAAGAGGGTCCAACTATTTATAAAGTAAGGTACTTCAAGTAAAACAGTATTTCAGTGATCGTTACAGTCATATAAATGCATGTTTTACTCACTTTAACCCAACGAAAATGATTCTTGATGAATTCCCGTAATCCCCTTACGTCATGTTTCATGTTCTGGAACTATCCAGACCTTGTAATATTGTAAATGTATGAGTAATATTACACATTACAAATGGCGCGCTGGCAGACAGTGTGGAGCCAGCCTATGCTAAGAAGTCTATAAAAGAATATAATAAACCAGACGTCTTTCTTCATATTTGTCTAAAGACTAGTGGACGCCCGCAGCTTCGCTCGCGTAGATTAGACATTAACGACGTCTGCCCACGTTCGGGTTGCCCACTTGACTTCAAAAACGGCAAAGTTTCAACTTTGCACCTTGAATTTTCAAAAATCCTTTCTTAGTGCTCCCCTACGTTATAAAAGGAACCCCTGTGCAAAATTTCAAGTTTCTAACCCTTATAGTTTAGGCCCTGCGTTGATATGTCAGTCAATCAGTCAGTCAGTCAGCTTCTCTTTTTATTATATAGATATAGATTTGAATTTACTCTTAGCCCAAGCGCTGCAACTACTGTTTCAGTATACCTACATCGTTGTAGGCCCTAATATAACTTCGTTATACCAATTCCTCGAACGAAAGGAAGTCACTTACGAGTATTAGATCGTAGAGGCTGAGGTGCCCTTACAATGTGGATATCGATAACGTAAATTGAGTTATGCACTCAAACCGCTTTAATTGAATTAATGCTGAGTACACACCCCGATCCTCAACATTCATTGAAGCAGTCTTGACGCTGTGTGCTTAGGATATCCGACGGTTATACGATCTAGGCAAGTTGTTGGAATTAGAACATAATTCGTAACATTGTTATCATAACTTATACTTTACTGTGTAAAATAACGATTTATCTTGGATCGTTAAAGTAGACGTTCCATATTTTCCGTTCCATTTTTTTTTCTCAATTACCTACATAGAGTAGGTACATTAAATACGGTTCACTGAAACACGTTACTGAAATGCTCGCAGTCCTGTGGTTTGAAATATTATAATTATAACTGAAAAAACTTTTAAGATTTGTAACGATCTGAAAAGTCTCCAAGTTCTCCATAGCCCATGTAGCAGTCCCCCTAAATCCATCACAATAGACCCAATATAGTTTCCATTCCTTTGCAATAGTTCGTGTACATCTGGCGGGGCCCACCTTCGGGAGTAGCAATTGATGGTGCTGTCGATCGAGGGTGGTATCCGCCAAGTGTGCCACATCACAAGTCATTAAAATGTCTCGAAGGCGCTTCTACGCGTTGGACCTGTGTCCCGCAAGCCTTCCAAATTACCGGATCCACACCTGGATCCGTTAAATTTAAAGAGATACATAATACCTAATAATAAATATAAGGGAAATTCTCACACGCGACGTGAGAGAGAACAAGTACTCGACAAGCAGGGACTACCTTCTTACTAGATGTGTATAAGTGGATAGGAACAGTCGTTGCAGCCGTACCACGTGTCTGCTGTCCTCAGGGCCTGCGGCTGATGAAGGAGCGCAAGCGCGTGGCGTGGGTGCTGCTGCTGCTGGCGGTGCTGTTCGCGGTGTGCTGGCTGCCCTACAACACGCTGCAGCTGCTGCTCGACGTCGACATACTGAACACCAAGACGCTCAGTGTGTATCTGCCCTACGCTCTGTTTATAGGTAAGCATTTATAGATTACTAGCCATCGCCCGCGTCAAATCATTTTTCGGGCGGAATTATCTCTGGCATCAAGGGATGGATTCAAATACATATAATAATTGGAGCCTTTATCAACGACAAGCTACACTAAACATTACCGCGTATCAAAATCAAGCTTCACGAGCTGTTCGGCCAATCGTACTCCGAGATAACCGTTAATGGATTAAAAATACATCGATTAGATATCGAATGACTATTTCAGTGTTGTTTCCATTACAAGGGAACCATGTTATTTATGGGATAGCCTGTCATACGTCGATCTATCATTCCGTTGAGGAGTAGAAAAACAACCTAACAAACCAGCAAGCCTAAGCACGCCCACACATGATGTTGAGTAGTCACCGTCGCGTCGCCTTGGACCATGAGCGGCACCAGAGCCGTCGCCAACGCATCGCCGGCTCTGAAGAAGAGCTCTCTTTACCTTTTTTGAAGAATCCCACGTCACAGCCCACCGTGCATACCCCAGAAGGAATCTCATTCCACAGTACCTATGCATATGCGCAATTTGTGTGGTAGTATCGAGGTATGTGTATTCTTAAACTTTTTCAATCCATTGATTTCATGACTCCGTGGCACGATCGTGAGGAACCCTGACTGCTGAACTGTAGGTAATGAGTTCGTTTCTTGACTGTGATATTTTTATCGCAGATATTTTTACTTGGATTACATACTAGGGCGTTAAATTGTGCCGTGTCCGCCACCCGCAGCGCAGGCTAACGACTACCCCGGGGAGTCCATTGTGCTTGCTAGTGAGGTCGACGGTAAAGAACCACGTCTCAGGTCCATCAAGGTCATCAATAGCAACTTCCACAACTCGAATACTTTCGAATTTAAAACTTGTCACTAAACAAATATGATCATCACCCTCGCAATATCTATTTTGAAAGATTTAAGAGGAGACTAGAAGAAATATGATGTGAAGATAAGCTAGGTGAAGTATGTTGATTTTAGGTATTTAATTTGATGCAACAAGACAGTTTAACGATAAGATGATTAGTTGCCTACTCGAGTCATTAAAAACTAATGATAAATTCAACATTTTAACTAAAATCACTTGTTTCGTTTCGCACAAGTGATCTTGGTTAAAATGAGAATACTAGAAGTAGAGAATAAGACTTTTTTTCATATTTAAAACGAAAACTTTGTTTTTAAAACAATAAAGTCTTTGAGTGCTGAAATGATCTGAAGTACCAGTTTAATCTGGAGTAAGATTAGATATTATAATGTCAGCGTCTTGATGTTTGTAAATAAAAGAACTCCATTAACAATATTAACATACTTTATAAAACCGGACAAAAAGCTTCTGCCGCAAACTTTTGTTTTCAAAATACAAAGAAGAATGCCTGTCGAATTACTTATGGAACAATTTGTTATAACGGCGGCGGACATACTTGTGAAAGGGAACACTCTTATCCTCGTCTTAGAATTTTAATGCTTCAGTAGTAGGCACTTATTTAAATTCTTTGTATGACAATATATTTAACTTGTTATTTTGTGTTGCCAAAACCCATAGGCGTGTCACTGTCTTGCGTGGATGTCACACACAAACCCAGCTGAGTGAGGTTCAGAGCATACTCCACCACGCTGCTCCAATGCGGATTGGTGGAGGGGTCTGTGGCCAACCCAGTGTCGATTGTTCTCAAGCCACCCGAAGGTTTTCGACAGTGCGTAGCAATTGTTTTTACCATTGAATGAAACCGGGAACTACGGGTTAACGTCTGAGGCACGGTAGCGTCCATGAAATGTTGCCACTAGCGGCAACCTAACGGTCACCCATCCACAAACCGACCGCACCCGCCTTTGCGCAATGTGCTACTTGCGAGAACTGCAAAATACCTCTACATACAATCAACACAATATGACCACCTCTATGTTGCTTGTTAAACCACCGTGTTCCCGCAACATACTCTGGGCAGTAGGTACAGGAGCGCCGCCCGCGCCTAGCCACCGGCACTAATGCATGCAGGCGACATTCGAGACTGCCGCCGCAGCAATATGCTAACGCATCCCTTTGTCCAACCGCCGCGCTGTCGGGCTGATGCGCCGGCCTTAGATTTGCATGCACAAGTGAACCATTCATTGAATATGTTCAGCCCTGACAACGCTTATGTCTACATCTAGCGACCTCGGATGCCGGTAGAGGTGGAGAAGTTTACAGTTCTCAAAAAGGGAATTGAAGTTGTATGTTAATTGAGAGCGCTTTGATTAATGAAATATTTTAAAATCAACGTTATCTACTATTGTAATTCACCGGTAAAGCGTAGCCTCGTGAGCTTGTGATCCTCATATCGGTCTGGATCGAAGATAATTATCTAATTTTGGCAGACGCTTAAAATTTGATTAGTTAGAATAGAAATACATTAATGTAGGTATTAAATTGATTCGAAAATAAGAAGGAAATAGATTTATCAGCTGCCAAACAGTTAAAGAATAATAAATATATATCAGGTAAATTAAACATAATTATGTATGTAGCCCTATATGCATTGACATCTCCCTTTCTCACTACCGAATAGTGTCCACATGTTGATACAAAGCTTTCCCCTACAATGTCCCTACGTAACAGAGTGTTTGTCCCCCGCAGGGCACGCGAACTCGGCCATCAACCCCATCGTGTACTGCCTGATGACGCGCAACTTCCAGCGCTCGGCGCGCAAGCTGCTGTGCGGGCGCGGCGTGTGCCGACACCACCACTTCGCTGTTAATGTATGAACACCCTTATCCATTGCTTACTGTAATGCTAGGGCCACATTATCGGTGTTCGGCGAATATTCGGACTTATATTACTGAGAGTATTAAATAGAGAGGAGAGGAGAGCGGTCGGTGTGTGTCGACATAACCAATCCAAGCAGGTATGGTCCAACGTATGGAATAATAGTCTAGTTTGGGGGTAATCTATAATAGAAGCAAACAAGCAAGGCGCGGCTGTGATGGGTCGTGTTGAGTCCATCACTTCACATGTATCTTACCCTTATCTTACTCCTTTAACCTATGCTTCGATCCCTGGTGGGAAGTTTAAATAAAAAAAATGTTTTCTTGTTTTAAAAGTCTAAAGGGATATTATTTAGTAACAGCACCTAACGCATATTATTTTCCAATGTAAAATTTCGGTTATAAAGCAAAGCAAAATTTTAATAAGCAAAAATTAACATATAATTTTTGTCGGCCTTATGGGCCGCTCGGCGGCTAATGCAATGAACCCATATCTTCTCTACTTAATTTTAATAGGTACTGAAATTGAATTTGTTTCACCTTCCTTAAATATTCCATAAAACCTACGGCGCAGCGGGGCCTGCTTGGAAGTTCTTCACAGATTCCGTACTTTATGATATTATTGTACCTATATGGTACCTATGAGATCTAGAAACCTCTTAAGCTAACTCTGACTACCAGGTTAAAATGTCTTAGGGGCTCCATAGGCAGTACGAGATCAAAGTGTAAACATTACTTTACTCTACTCTACACTGTGATTAGAATAAGGTTTATTTTATTTTAGCCAATTGTTTAGCCGATTGTATTCCAAAATAATATTTTCTTTTCCTTCGTATTCAGTTCCGTTTCTAAGAGACACTAAAGCAGCAGACGTTGCACTGAAAATCAGTGTTGTAGTCTGCTATACTGTTTGCAGAACTTCGTGCCAGTAGTCGCTGCATTGCATTATTTTTTTTTTGTTTTATTTTTTCGTTTGTCTTTTTTATTTTTTATTATTTTTTACATTTACCTATCTTTAATCTCTAATTACTCATGTACTGTGTCGTAGCTCCTATTTTTCAAATAAACTTTCATTTATTTGACCAGAACCGCTGAACGGGTTGGAAAACGCATGCATTTCAAAAGAAAACTAATAATGTCAGCAGCTCGGCTCCGCGCTGTATCGGATATCGGATATCGGATATATCTGAGCCTGTCATATCCTGTGCGCTGTCGAGGGGGATGTGTGCATTTGTTAACAAGTCGAGTCGAGAAGTCCAAAGACGACCGTAACTATTTTTTTAAATTTTAAGTTGGAGCGTTAATAAGGTTTTATTGTCAAAAACTGTAAATATCACTATAACATAAGTCCATGATGATGATGATGATGATGATGATGATGATCAAAACAAAACGTTTAAAAAGTAACATACTCGTGACAAATAACATTCCATAGCATCAAGTACCTATTCAATTTAATCCTTGCTGAAGACCTTCGGAAGGCTTAAGAACATTTGCTGTGGGAGAGACCTGTACGTACATGTACACTTGATGTAGGTACGCGACTGAATAAACCGGTCTCGTATTGAGAGGTATTGCAATGGATCAGGCCGTCGATTTGTAATTCAAATGCAGCGCAGAAGGCATACATCATCCGCAATTCGATACATAAATCACGCCATGGAGAGGGAGGCTCGATTCAGATGTCATCCGCAGCCGCCACCACTGCGGATAGAGCCGCGACAGGCCGCGACAGGCCGCGACAGACGAGGCGATGGATGTGAACATGGCATGAATTAACTTTCTTTAAGGGTATTAGTTCCGTATGAAAAGAAGAAAACAATAAATTTGTGTTCTGGTTGTGTGGATTTCGAGGCGACTATGGTAATCCTTAAACCGGTAGCAACGTAGCAACGAATCTGTGACCGAATTAGTAATTTAATAAGGCTGTCTGTCTGTTATACCCCGTGCTATTCGGGTTTCGTCCAGCTTTTGACTTCCGCGCCGCGAACTGTACTGTGATGCGGAGCGGAGAGCGCACATGCGCTGTACAATAGGTGCGCTAAATGTCCCGCTTGTTGCAGTGGAGGTGTACGCAGAAGCCGGAGGGCTCCTCCAGCGACTACGAGCTGTACCACGAGCCGCACAAGCGCTGCTACCTCCAGGTAAGGCCTTGGCGTAGCGGGCGGGAGCTGGGCTGCTCTCACTCGAGCTGATGAGCTGCGCGTGCGACGACACATTCGCGCGGCGGCGGCAGCGAACGCATTTAAAGCGCATCGCATTAATGTCACATCGTATGGTGAATTTGCCCACATGCCCTACAGCAGTAGATTACCTATACATACAATACTCACGCCGGTTCCTTTCATACATCATGCGTCGAGTGTGTTTGTGTTTGTCCTCGAGTGTACTTACGTGTATGAAGGTGTGTGTGTGTGTGTGTGTGTGTATTTGCCTGTATTACTTTCTTACTTATATGCTAAGCCAGGTTCTTCGGTTCGGTGTTGGTCAAGTTCAGTTTCAGTTCATTTCATTTCAGTTTCTTTTTATGGATAAAAGATACCAAACGAGCTACCACCACCCATCCGCTGCCGCCCATGACAACTGTGACTGGCTTTGAAGTCTCAATTAGATTGAAGACTCAATTAGGGACTGGGATGGTTAGTCTAATTAGTTGAGAGAGTTAATTAGAACATTAGTTGGTCAGTTCGTTAGTAGGTGAGAGGACTGGGGACAGTTCACGAGAGTGAATAATTGAGCTTCATATTACACTCAACACTATTTTTATAATTTAGTTCGTGCAATACAACGGTCCGTTGGCCTACATTCACCTGACTCCGCACGAGCCGCCTTCACAATACGCTGTCTTTGTGATCTCGACACCGTGAGACCGGGACAAGAAAATTGGATTGAAATATAACGCCTTTCAATTTGGTCGGATGCAGGTGAACATTTGTGAGGAGAAATTTTCTTACGCGGAAAAACCTTGTGAGAATTGAATTTGTGCGGAAGTAACCACCTGGTGCTTGCCGAGTATTAATGGCTTTTACTGCCATTATTGCCAGCAATAAGGCAAGGCTTTATAAAAAGATTTTTCCTATAAAATAGCAAATGTGACCCCGCATTGCAGACGGATTTCAAAACGTAGTGTAAAAATAATGTCAGTAGGTCGCGGCCGTCCCTAGCTTAAAAGCGACCAAGTTAGTCCCTAGCGATAAACTTTCCATATAGTTTAATTTGAACTATGAAATTATATAGCAGCGTTGAACATTCTCAGTAGAATGCCAACACAATTACTTTCAACCTTATTAAATTCTTCCCCCGTGCACGCAATGCGACCGCTGCTTGGCGCGGGGGCGGGTGGCCCTCACTGCCGATCCGCGGTTCGAATCCCGGCTGATTTTATACTGTGTTTCTGTGTGTGTCCCCGCCAGCGACACAGGTAGCCTAGGCATATATACCGTAGGGCTATCAGCGTTTCGTATTAACTTAAATACACAACATCCCCAGATGCACGTGTCTCGCTTCAACGGGCAGGCGCACGGGGCGGCGCTCACGGGCACGGGCACGGGCACGGGCACGGGCACGGGCACGGGCACGGGGGCGCGTGGCACGCAGCTGAGCGGCGTGACCCGCTCATCGCGCCGCACCGCGCCCGCTCATGCGCTCTCCGTCGAAATGTTGCAACGGCACGGCTATGTCGACTTTAAACGCTGACTCCGACGAGAACCAAACGATATTGCTTGAATGAGACATGACTGATGTCTGATTGAATGTTTTATTTTAGACAGCACGTGTTGAGACGAGACCCGCGCCCAACAGTGGGACAAAGAAAGGGTTGTGATGATGATGATGATGATGTGTTGCAATGTTACGACAGCGATGTCCTTCCATGGGAAAATAATATATTCGTAATCATTGTGTTTCATCACTATGATTGGTAATGCATAGAGATCAAAATATAATTTAATTTTAATTTATGTAAAGATAGAAAGAAGATTACCTACCTCCTTAGCATGTGGCGATACTCGCATTGCTGCTCCTTGGTTTTCGTATTATTATATTTAAACACCATCCTGGTGAAGCCTCATCAACCAAGGTTACAAGCATTACAAGATCTCAGGAAATCTGAAGCTGGTGTACCCTCGTAGCTCATCATGTCATCATCTCATATTATATAATCACCAATGTTATATATGTCAACAGAGCTCTGTAAATATTGCGTATCGTTATTTTCCAAGTATTTCTGATGCGCCGGATTATAATACGATTAAGTACACAATGACAACTGATTCCTGGCAGGCTGGCGCCGCGAGACGTGCCATGAATGTGTATAATTCATCATTAAAGGCATAATTAATTGGGTATAATTCGAATGTTGTTTAAGCAGTTTTAATTAGCCGCGCCGGTGTGTGAGCTCTTATCCCGAAGGAAAATTTCGCTCTACGATGGTATGTCACGGATTCATTCTTCGTAGATTTTATTAATTTTTGTGTCGCGATAATTACATATAATTATCTCTTTGATAAAGTTACATTTTATTCATCTCAGTGTTTTTAATAGATAATTATGTTAAATGTTTTTTACATAAATAGTCTTAAGAAACTCAGATTTGCATTTACTATTTAGGTACCTACACAATTAATTCTTATAAGATTTAGGACTAGCCTAGGAGACAACTGATCCAAATCGACATTTTAGCTTCATACGTTTTACACATATGAACAAAACCAATGAAACGGATTGAAATCTCTGTTCCTGGTAAGAGGTAATTAGGACTCTTGTCCTGAAATTCCAAATATTACACTCTTGTCCTGAAACTCCAAATACTATCCACACTCACGGAGAATTCCCGTAAAACAATGTTTTATATTAATTCTATTGTCAATTGTACTACAAGCAACATGCGTTTGATGATTGTTTGTATAATAATATGTATGTGAAAGAGTTTGTGGGTAGGTGTAGGTACCTTACCTACCTTCCGTATAATTTAATTTTTGTATACCTTTTTGTACATGTTATGTAAAATATAAAAAAGATACTGGTTGTTAATGTCTATGTGTGATCAAAGTATAAATATTTAATTTTTTAGTACTATGTCTTTTACTTTATACCTCCCAGTGTCTATCTCATCGAGTGACTAGTGGATAGTTAAACTATTTGACGAACAATCTATATATATAAAAGGAGAAGCTGACTGACTGACTCACTGACTGACTGACTGTCTAACTGACTGACTGACATATCAACGCAGGGCCTAAACTATAAGGGTTAGAAACTTGAAATTTTGCACAGGGGTTCCTTTTTTATCGTAGGGCAGCACTAAGAAAGGATTTTCGAAAATTCACCCCCTGAGGGGGTAAAACGGGGGTGCAAAGTTAGTATGAAACTTTGCCGTTTTTGAAGTCAAGTGGGCAACCCGAACACGGGCAGACGTCGTTAATGAGTCTAATTCTACGCGAGCGAAGCTGCGGGCGTCCACTAGTCACAGATAAAACTCAAATGATGTTCCATCTGTGAATCATTCATCATTTTTAAATGAATAAACGAAGAACCTCTTACATATAACTGTAATCTTGAATAACATAAAAAAATAGCTATACCCAATGGGACAACAAACAATCCCATGGGAAAAATGCCTATATCAATAATGTTGGTACGTGATAAAAGCGTGGAGAACTCATACGTATTTTCGCCTAACATATCCCACACATATCCACAACATTTACCGCGTTGTAGCGTGCGAGCGCGTATATCACGCTCACTGATAATTGGAGTGAAACGAAACGATTGAGCTTCGACAATCGAATAAGATGAAACTCGATCTGATCGTTTAGTGAGGAGCATCTCGGCTCACCCCAGAATACGGGGCTGATATATTGTTTATTATTTCTTACATTAAGATACATTTTGGACTGAATCCAAGTGTCTATCGGCACCCTATTAGTAATAAAGTATGTAGTGCTTCCTACAGTCCTTTAAAGGACATGTCTTGGGGTTGGCGGGGTTTGGGTTATTTGGTGGTTTATGGTTGGTTGGATGGATGAATTATGGAACGATGTTATCGATAGTTTTACTTAGTTTCTGTAAAATGTATGTCTATGACTGTCGATCTAATTTGAATCTATTGACCGATAAAATTTAAATCTTATTTGATTTGTGGCAATCTTTGGGTAGCTTCCCTTGCTTGATAAAGGTAATTATTATATTTTAAGCCAGGAAGCTAGTATTATATTATTTTAAAACTCAAATCGAATATTATACTCAAGTAAGAAGATAAACAGACCAAAAGAAATAAACGAAGATACATTTATTTTGCAGCATTGAAGAAGATAACCACATAGTTAAAGCTAAAGCCGAACTAAAGTGAAAGCAATTAAAAAAGTGCCTGTCTAAACTTAAAAGCTGCACTGAGTGACATAGGCTATATAATATTACTAGGTGTAAACGAAACTATTGTTATGTCTAATTCCACGCGAGCGAAGCTGCGGGCGTCCAGTAGTAATAAATAAATGGACAGATCCTTCAACTCCGGGAGCGGCACGACGGAGCATCCTCACGAGGGCGCAGCCGCCCCCGTCCCCGCCCGCCCGCCAGCTGCCCGCCAGCAGCCCGCCAGCAGCCCGCCAGCAGCCCGCCAGCAGCCCGCCAGCAGCCCGCCAGCAGCCCGCCAGCAGCCCGCCAGCAGCCCGCCAGCAGCCCGCCAGCAGCCCGCCAGCAGCCCGCCAGCAGCCCGCCAGCAGCCCGCCAGCAGCCCGCCAGCAGCCCGCCAGCAGCCCGCCCAGCTCGAACAGGGTGAGCAGCGAGGCGCCGAAACACAACGAGAATATGCCCCCGTATGTCGCTGGAAATATAAATACAATTGGTGATGGGGTTCCACCATGCGGGTTTTACGTGTGGGGGTTGAGAATAGGAGTAGTTGCTAGTTGCGCCAATCTCACACCCAACTGAAATGCTAACAAAACTGACACTGCACTTACCTTAGCCGGGTGGAAGATGAGAGACGAGAACGACAGTGTGTCGACGCCAACTCAGCGGAGCGGTGCGGGCGCAAACAGCGTGTGTGCGCGGAGGAAACTTATAGGCGGCGCGGCGCTGCGGGCGCTCACAGCGGGCGTGTACGCGATGCGACGGCCGAGAAGCGACACGTCATAGGGGGTCCGGTAATAGGCTCGTACAGTATCAAATGTTACCAACAAAACAATTTGAATGCAAAACGGCGCAACCAACAATCAATGGGGCTTAACACGAATTTAAGGAAAAGTACATGTTTTTTAATCACAAGTTAGTGCAACTATGCGCTGAATATGCTATGCTTATAATAAAAGGTCTTGTTAAGGTTACTTCGATGCGACGAGCTGTCGTCGTGTTGGACTTCCAAAGAAATTATTATACATCGTAGCATGTAGTAAATTTTACGCATAATTCTCACTGAATCTTCAAAAACACGTGAGAAATGGTACTAGCTTTGGTCCTTACTCTATAGTACTAGGTACCGCCGGTGATGGCCGCTCGTCTGCAGAGCTTACCGACGAAATGGTTGGTGTCCATCAGCAGGGCGAGCTGGTAGCAGCTGCCCGTGGCCTTGGCGAAGTACACCTGCAGGCCCGCCAGCGCCGACGCGTTCCTTTTGGGAGGCCTGTGTGTGTGAGAAGAAGAATTTTATTTATATCTATACTAGCTGACCCCGCAAACGTTGTTTTGCCATATGAAATGTCAAAGTGACGCGACGCTTCACGTCAATGAACGACGGGTAAAAATAATAATACTAAAATAGTGTTTAAAAAACATTTTCCAGTGGAGCAAATTGTGAATCTAGACCATTCTCGAATCCGATCGAATCGAAAAATTTCATCAACATCTATCCAGCCGTTTAGGAGGAGTTCACTGTCATACACACAGTACACAAGAAATATATATATTAAGATTTTAAAGGCCCGGTCGGCTTACCGAGCCTCCCGAGTTAAAAGTTACGTCAAATCATCGCTCTTGGCTAGTTTCAAAGGAACAACAAACGTTCAGCCTTGCCTAAGACCTTTGAGTGGCTTAAGAACATTCAACACTGGGTTGCCCACCAACCCCTCCACCAATCCGCATTGGAGCAGTGTGGTGGAGAATACTCTAGACCTCCCGCAGCTGCTGTTGAGAGACCCGTGCCCAAAGGTGGGCGACTATGGGTTTGTAGATACATTACTTAGAATGTCCTGCCCGAAGTTTGATTCGGTAGGAAATGTCTGACGTTTCGAAAAGATTTTTATTTTGAACCATTGAACTAAACCCACTTATTATACTTCAGCTGTTAAAAATGTTTGATATTAATGAAAAACAACAACGAAATACTCTAGACTACGTAAATTCCACAGACGCCGTCCAATCTGAAATATCTTAATTCCGATTCAATTACCTACAATTCAGGTTAAATTGGCGTTAGTTTGAAGAGGGTCTTCAAAAGCAAAGTAGCCGACGATTGATATCGATTTAAGGAGGCATTCGGGGTAAAATTCCTATTATTATTCCTAGATGTAAACGTTTATTAAATAATATGAAATAATGTGAAATAATGATGAAATATGAAAATACATTCCCAGATCCTCGCTCTACGCATAACATATTTGGCTGTATGTCTCGATGCCTTGACCATATTATTATTAAACAGAAATTTGAAATGTAGTTAATTAAAAGTATGAAATAAACCCTCTTCTTCGCTGTCAGTCATACTGTGCACTGCCGTTTTATTTAACTCCTCTTTCTCGATTACTTTAATTTACCTAAATATAAAAAATAAAGTCAATATCATTAAATATTTGTTTTCATTGTAGAATTTTAAAAGATCATTGGTATATTTTTACCAGTTTCAACAGCTATCACAGCTCATGAGATACAGCCTGGAGACAGACGGACAGACAGACATCGGAGCCTTAGTAATAGGGTCCCGTTTTACCCTTCGGGTACGCAACCCTAAAAACCATGTTTCCAATAATAAAGATATTAGATACTACAGTCGGGAAACTGGGAATAAACTGTCTCCAAGAGTCCCCGGACCCGCGATGGCCGCCGCGTCGCCGGTCGCGCCGAACACTTCCCTCGATGGAGTGACCAGACAATTAATAACGCGCAGAGACTGCTGACTCCCGCTCGTTTGTCACGGAAGTCGCCGCGTCACGGTTCACGGTTACGCTTCTCATTGGTGGTAGAACCTGCATAGTTGATATTTGTTTTCCTCGTGTAGTAAAAATGTTTTCTTTGACGTATGCAGAGAAACGAACTTGATTCCAAGGCCACTCACAAATTCTGAACTACCCCTGCCGGCGATCTAACAAATATACTGACATTTACAGAATGCATTTACCTGCAGCATGCAAGGATTTGAGTCCCGAACCACTCGAATTACCACTGAGTGTCTCAGCAATGCTCGTTTACTTCTCTTGGAATGAGAAGTAGACCCCTGCTTCCACCGCAAGGCACGCAATGTCTAAGTATCTCATTTCACTGTGATTGGCAAGAGAATGGTTCGCTTTTGATCGCATCATTTTCAGCTTATTGCTCTGTTTATAGGTTTATATGTTGTGTTGTCTGTAAGCCGACGCTCGTATCACAGGTTATGTCCCTGTGGACGGGATATGTGGCGAAGTTTGACATGCTGGTCATGGTATCCCGCTGTGAATTTAAAGACAGACTGATAATTATAAAGACTCCTCAGGATTGTGTTTCAATACACTTTTTGAATCTTAAAGTTGTATGTACATTGCATAGGTACATACAATAATAATATATTGAATGCTCATATGCAATAGAATTTAATTGTAACCTACCCAACTTTTATAATGTGTTACGTGTTATCTTTTCCTCAAAACATAACCTGTAACCCCTGTGGCGTAGTTTATGATCACGTATTCTAAGAATTTTTAATTTGAAATTGGTACTACTAGAAATAAAATGTTTTGTCTGAAAAGGCATTTAATAAAGAAGCTTATAAACTCGACGTCGCTACGCAGGCAGCGCTTCGTCCAATAAAGTGACGCTCAGCGGAATTTTGCCGCTGCAGGCTGACGTCAGCCGGACACTCAAGATGGCGCCGGAAAAGACGGAAACAATTTGCAACATCCGCAGCGGTTGTAACACAAACAAATATTATTATAATACTTAGTCCATTTTATTTTTTAACAAAATGGATAGATAAACTAAAATTATTTTTTAAATTACAAACATTAAGTATCTTCCTTAGGCCTGGTGACAGACGGACAGACGCTAGACGGTCGGACAGCGAAGTCTCAGTAATAGGGTCCCGTTTTACCCTTTGGGTACGGAACCCTAAAAAGCAGTAAGTTGTAAGAGTGTGGGTCAAATCAAATCAAACTCACCCCTCGTGCGGGGGGAGGGAGGCGCGGAAGGGCGTGTTGTCGCTGGTGGCGGAGTACTTGTTGTCGCGGCACTCCGGCAGGCAGCGCTCGCAGCCCGCAGGTCGCGGCTCGGCCGCTGGACAGACGGACAGACGGACAGACAGGCTTTGATACTAACACTTTATAATACTACTGGCCTTACCCGCCACTCCGACCGTGTGAAAGTTTTCCGTGCAGAACTTTACCTGAACCATTAAGGGCTAATTTAAAAAAATAAAATATAAAAAGTAAGAATAAAAATAACTTGGTGTAGGTAGCCTGCTATACTACAACCATAGAGGATTGGTTCATTTATTCAGGTACGAATGAGTGGTTACATTTATATTTAGCTACACAGTAACACAGACAGTCTCAATTGTAAAATTAAAATAAAATAGCAAATCTTCAATCTTACATAAATTTTTCTTTTTTTTCCTTGTCTTAATATTTTCCTTCTAAAATCAAATTTAATTTTTTTCCGCACTTGTAGGCAATCATTTAATTTTAGCTAATGAAGTGGTTTGAGTGTGAAGTACAAACTTAACGAGCACATTTTTTTATCTCGTCACGCCCATTCCCCAACTAATGCCGAGTGCCATCAACTAGAGCTCATTTCTGTCCCAGCTGAGACAAATTAGTTTGTTATCTTCTATTTTGATTACTGCAGAGAAGCCTTGGGCAGCACCATGTATCTACCTACATATTGTACAGTTGTCATGGGCGGTGCTGCATGCACGTTTGCTATCTTATATCCAATAAAAAAGCGAATGATTGCTCTAAGGGAAGATCTATAAAGATTACTACACTTATGACGACATTATAACTGAACTTTTTCACTAAACATTAAAGTATGAGTGTTCTAAGAATTACACGAATTAAACAGAAAACTTGAAACGAATATGAAATTTATACTCTACAGGGTTATTTCCTTACCTCTGACATTGTTTAAGCAAAGCAGATCTTTGAATTCGCAAACCCTTTCAGAAGAATCTGAAAAAAAATATCATGATTATTGGACGTGAATTTTTAGTAGCAGTTCAGCCGGGTCACCCCGCAGCACCACAAGGTCATTCCTATTGTTATTTGGCTATTTTTTCTCCCTGCGGATAGGTACTTGTTGCGCTTCCTTCTGTGACCCAATTTTCCTTCCAAGCGGCATCCGCATCCGATTGTTCCATCCGTAAGACCGTTATTATGTTAGCATTTTAGCTGCTAAAGGCATTTTGTCCCATTCATTGAAGTTCTTGAGCTAGAGTTCTGGGTTCAACTCCTGAACTACAGTAGTAAAAAAATAAGAAAATTATACTGACTCAAATAAACATTTAACGTTACAAACCCTGGTAGTTTTTTTTTCATATATTTGTAGATTTTTATAGAGATAAACATATTATTATATAGGCGTAGAGAAAATTAATTCCTTTATGGAAATACAACCAGAATCCTACGCACTTTTCGGGTTAACGTACAGGAACCTGGGAACGCATAAACTTGGAGTTAAAATAATAACTTATTATGATTTCATTACCCGCAACTTGGTTGTATCAACAGAAGCGGGTAATTTCGCTTTCTTGTACCTACTAGGAATGCATAAATATTTTTGCTTAAAATTGATTCAAGTGGTAGTTATTTGTGCGGGATATCAACCCCAAGATCAAAAAGGTCACGTTGAGTACACAACAAACATCACTTTATCCAGACAATGTTGGTTCTTTATGTAGGCCTGCGCAATTGTGTTCCAAGGGTCTAAATTATTGTCATTTTAAAAGTCGGACACTCCATCTATCAGCCTTCAAATGCTGATAACATACTGTTGATATGACACCATATATCACCGTTGATTGGATTGAAGAGCAAATCTCCTGTATGATTGTAAATAATTAATAACTATACCTAGTTGCAGTGGACCTCAAAAGGCTGATGTATGCATGGATGATTGTAAAGTTGACATATGTACTCGTACTTTGTTGGGTTTCCACCAACATTGTGAAAGGTCACTTCGTCACTTCGTTTTCGACAAATTGTAAACTCCGGGTCCATTTACAGATGCCCTTACAAATTCGATTCACAGATGAGGGAATGCTCCACTACCTAAATTATTGCATGATCATCGTGCATTTTACCTTGTTCGTTCTTGCACTAACCAAGTGGATTCTTGCACTAACCTTGCATATTTTTGCACTAACCTTGCAGATTCTTGCATTAACCTTGCAGATTCTTGCACTAACCAAGTGGATTCTTGCACTAACCTAGCAGATTCTCGCACTAACCTCGCGGATACTTATACGGCACGCAGCCGCAGGCGCGCAGGTACCCCCGCACCCGGCACTCGGTCCTGCAGGTCTCGTAGCTGTAGCGGCCGGCGCTGGCCAGCTGCGCCTCGTCGTGGAACAAGCAGCCCCGCTTACCTATCACAAGTTACCAATGACTATATAATTCAGCCAATCAGCCATTCTATGTCCATTGGGCTTCCTCAATCACTGCCTGCTGACTCTTTTAGGATATCAGTCTACACAGTTGGAGGTTAAATCCTTTGCACCTTAATGGTGCAAGAGTCAAAAGGGTACGAAAATATAGTTCCAGGTACTGGCCTGGTTCCACGCGCCGCACGCTGTCCTCGCACTGGAACAGCTGCGGCTCCACCTTCAGCTCCAGCGAGTCGCCGGCGCTGAGGAACTTGTACAGCACCGTGGTCTCCGGGTAGTCGTCCGGGTCGCTCAGGATAACCTGAAGACCAGTAGTTCATGTACGCTGGATTTTTATAATCAATTAGGCTACTCCTTGTATCTTTGGATTTAGTCTTATTTAAGCTAAATCGAAAGTAACGAGGGGTAGTGATGGCTCTCTCGGGTTATCGGAGTAGTGACAAAATTGTGAATGGAATGGAATCTAAACTCCATTCACAATTTCCAAATTCCTCGAACTTGATAAAAAAAAGTACGATTAGGTACTTGATAAAAAATGGTACGATTTCTCGTACCTACTAAAATGGATATCGTGTTTCACCAATCGAAAAGTAGGGAACCTCGTGAGTATTAAATTTTAAATTAACGATGTCCTAATGTAGTAAGGAACTGGTTGATTTTGTAAAAATTGACCACGTGACTACTTTTCAGAGGGATACGTGTGTTGGCCCTAAAGGAAAGCTCTTTTTCACCCACCAATAAAACCCGAGTAAGGAGCTCATTCCACAGAATGCTTGCTACTTCAATCTTGACGAGTGATCGCGCGGTGGCCGAGCGGTGTATCGTAATGAATGTCGTCACTGACTTCGTTGTGCTGACACCCGGCACTGTAGCGGTGGAGGGTCACGGAAGGTTGCTAACATCATATATTATATATATTATATAGTACAGTACCTTAGCACCATAATATGGTACGGACGACCAGCTCGGATAGTCCTCTGGTTCCACGTTGATCACCACGCCGAGGCCCGACCCTCTGAAACCATCATCAATTTTCAATAATTACCTACCTACATAGTAGATGGGTGTCACCAGTGGCCACCCTTCCACATGCCGACCGCGCTAGACGTTGGCTCGGTCGATCACGTGGGACTACGAACGACGCGAGCCACGGGGCTATGAGCGTTTCGAATTTTATTATTATTCTAGTTAGGCAACTAGAATCTAAAACTATCCACCGGTGAGAATCAGCAAGACCGCCCACGCTCGAAGGCACCGACTTGTTTACGGCACGTCCTAATAGCTTTTTTGTGAACTTTGCTGAAACATTACTCAGTGGGCGCAATTCTATAACGTTCGCGCTTTTATTTGAAAGTGTTTTGTAAATTCCACGAATTGTATTTTTAGACGCGATGAGGAACGGAAAAATCAGAGTTAGGCCACTTCCACACTACACCGAGCGACGAGTGTTTGCAGGCCGCAAGTTTTGCAGCGATGTTTTTACTAGAATGTACCATCTCTAATATTACAATATAGTCTATCGTGACTTAGAGCTTAGCTTAGTTAATTAATTATTTTAAATTTGTCTTATGGCAGGTTAGGCACCCGTGTAGGATTAGCTATTGATTCAATGATCAATAGCTAATTCTTTGCCTTATATTGATCAGTTTAGAATAGCATTGTACTATCTCTTTTCTATAAGTAGTTTGTAGTTACTTACCTAGACTTTCTACTAAGCGTGTCTTATCACCTTATTCATAGAGAAATAAGTTATTGGACTTTGACTTTGACAAGTGATGCGTTGCTACAGAAGAGTTATAATAAGTACTGACGACCCTGAGTGCCAAGCCGCGGTTTCTGGGGTTGACTCCCGTCCGGGGCAAATATTAAATTGGATTAATTCCATGCTTAATCATGGATGTGAAAATGTGTTATTGTGTGTGACCGCCACCATCGACACTCGTGTCGCCTGGATAAGCTTCATTCTGTAAATTTAGAAAAAAATATATTCCTAGAAAAAATTAACACAAAAACTTAAAACATTTCTTTCGGCTGTACCTTAAATATTTCCCCCCAAAATAAACAGTGTATTGCGTGATCCGTGATGGCTATGAGCCAATACCAACTTCAAAAGAAGAATATTTCTAGTCTACATGCAGCCTCACCCTTAGGACAACAAAAGAATTAACAAGTCGGACTGTTTGCACGCTACTACATCGTCATTTTTATTGCTTCGCCTTAGACAATTATATACAGGGAACAAAGGCAGACTTGCTCGAGGCATATCTTATACACAACCTTTGAGTTTGAGGAGAGAAGCGGTAATTAAACAAATACGTACTATCGAACATAGCCTCCTCCATTTTTAGATCAGTTAAAAATAAGAGCAACATGCAAATGTCAAAGGTGTACACCCGTACCTAATGCGTGTGACAACCAACATTATTGTAAACTCTAAATGTTGTGTCAATGATGTTTCCATTACACTTTAGAAAGTAGACATTATTGAAGAGAATTCCATCTACACATGACCCAGCTCGGCCCTGGAAGAAGCCAAGTGTCAAATCCACGCGGGAACAGTACGCCACGTGGGGCTGCGAGATTTTGTTTGCAGTTCAGCAAAATTGAGCTTCAGATTAATTAAAAAACAATGTCCTTGGGTCCCCGTGCCGCCCCGTGCCCCCCGTGCCGCCCCGTGCCGCCCCTGGGTGCGCGTGGGAAACATTGTTATAAAAGCAAACGACCTATTGTGCATGATACATTCTCTCGGGAGTTTCATCAGAGAGATTATTATACATTCAATATTTTAATAAATATCCAGTCGAGATTTTAATTAAAAATCGTTCTAATATTATGAATAAAGTTTCACCACGCACGTCGTCAAAAGGGGACGCGATATAAACGCTTTATAGTGAATAGTATATACTATTGTTTTCTACTTACTCTAGCAATATACCTAAGTCAATACGTTGTGACATTCCTGTGACCTACTGCGACCTGCACGGCCCGGGAATGTGTTAATATTAAAGTATTCTATTGTGATTTACGACAATAATATCTGTTAAAAAAGTAACAGCGTTAACAGTTGCGGTGACAACACAATGACTATTGATCATCATCACAAACCTTTCTTTGTCCCACTGTTGGGCACGGGTCTCCTCTCAGAATTGGAGGGATTAGGTCTTAGTCCACCACGCTGGCAAAGTGCGGATTGGCAGACTTCACATGCCTTCGAGAACATTATGAAGAACTCTCAGGCATGAAGGTTTCCTCACGATGTTTCCTTCACCGTTATAGCAAGTGACATATAATTTCTTAAATCGCACATAACTTAGAAAAGTCATTGGTGCGTGCCGCTGGGGTTTGAACTTGGACCGCTCGAGTGAAAGGCGCGTTCGATAGCCACTGGGCTGTTACCGGTATTACTAATACATAGGTATAATTACCAATTCAATATGTAACAGAAGTGATCGATACACTTCCGTGTCGGTTTCAACAAAATATATGTACAATTTATCGCAAGCTATCGAGAGCTCCAATCACACCCAGACGACCAGGGCTCCGGCGAGAGCGCCGGCAAATTGACCACGGAATACAATACAATACAATACAGATAATACAACAATACAAGATACCGTGTGGTCGAGTTAAGCAACGACGGGCGCGGTCGGCTTGAGATCGGGTGACCGGTAGAAACAAAATTAATGGGCGCTTCCGTGCTTTGACAAGATAGTGAGATCTCTAGCACGTAGAGACACGATGTTTTTCTTAACTAACTTTTTTTTTGTATCTTTATTTTTTTTAAAGGGGTTTTGTCATTGCATGACTATGTCACCCCCGTACAGGCAACACTCACAAAAATCACATTAACAAGTAATTATACATCTGAACTTTTGACTTCGCTAGTCAAAGGGTCAGTCAAAAGGCTGTTACAATTCCTCCATCCATCCATCCATCAGCCTTTTGAGGTCCACTGCTGGACATAGGCCTCTCATAAACGACACCACTCCGACCGGTCCTGTGCCTTCTGAAACCAGCGGTTTCCCGCCGTCTTCTTCAGGCCGTCTGTCCACCTTGTCGAAGGGCGACCTGTACTCCTTTTTACGAGTCGTGGTCTCAATACACTGAATGAGGTTACAATTCCCACATCATACTTATACTTAAACCTATCTGGCCGTAAGACCTCGTTCCGCGCACATTCCATAAAAACGTGCTGTACGTCTTCAATAGTATTACACTGGGAGCAGCACTTATCTTAGAAAATTAATTGGTGTGTGCCGTTTGGATCTGAACCCAGATGTTTGAGAGCGAGAGCGATAGCTACTGGCTGTCACCACTATATAACGGTTATCGCTGTATCATCGCTGTGCGGATCATTAACTTTTAACTGCGGGAGTAATAGACCCTTATGTACGTAATGTAGCAGTTATCTACGTAGGTAGCGACCATAGCCCAATGGCTCGGGTCGATTCAATGTGATCCAAAGAGACGACGGGCGCGGTCGGTTTGTGGATGGGTGACCGCTAGTGGCAAAATTTCATGGACGCTACCGTGCTTCGCAGGGCACGTAAAGTCGTCGGTCCCGGTTGTTTTCAATCCTGGAAACAGTCGTTAAGCCTTGTGGAAGACCTTCGGGTGGCTTGAGAACATTCGACACTGGGTTGGCCACTAACCCCTCCACCAATTTGCATTGGAGCAGCGTGGTGGAGTATGCTCTGGACCTCCCGCAGCTGCGTCTCTGGGGGAGACCCGTGCAGCAGTGGGACGTCTATGGGTCGCAGCGATGTACGTAATGCATTTACCGAAAAAATAATCAACTTTGTATTGAACTTAGAGTTTGATTTAGTAGTGTAATACCTGCCGGAGAGCGCCGTGGTGACGACGCCCTCTCCCGCCGCGCCGCCGGCCTCCTGGTACAGCTCTATATCGGCGTCGCCCCGCCATTTTAGGCTGCAAAGAAAAACGTCCTTTCAAATCGCTCACAATCTGAATCACCAAATAAATTACAATCCTCAATACGTTTATTTGCAAGCTTTCAAGGTATTGCTCGACTCGTCCAGGAATCCATTTACGTTTGAATAAATCTTCCTGAGTGCTTCCACGTTACTAAAGCAATAATTATAAGCTAATGAAACATGAAATAAGTATTAGGCTTTTTATACGTTTAAAAAGTCCCAGAGTAGCTCCTGTATAAAAATCCAGAATAAGCCCAAATTGCGAATGAAAAGAGTATGATAAAAATTTAAATTATTCAAAAGCGAAAATATCGATATGTCGGGGCCAAATTCGGGCTTGTCGGGTCCTCGCCGCGGTTAGATCACTCATTTTGGGGTGAATTAAAACACGTTCATGTGTTCAGTGTAGAGAATGATCGAAACTGATCGCCTGTACTCCTCGCAATCGACGTAATAATAATATAAAATGTACAACGAATGGCCGGCGCCTGTCTACTGTTAATTGGCGAGTATAGGTCGTGCAAAATTGCTCTACAAAAAACAGTAGGCGTTAACCATTTTAAATAGATAATCTAATTAATAATACTATTAAAAGACATATAATCTATAATTTTGGCCTCGACACGATATTAAAATATGAAAAATAGCAATCAATCAACTTGTTAGTGTTTATTAATCTGGTTTTGAAATTTTCGATATTTTAATATAGTTACTATTCGAGACAAGAAAAGATCGATGACCAAAACTGTCTCATTGCAGGAAAATTTCATGATAATTTTATCCTAATGGGATCGGACATTTTATCATATTAGCTCAGAGCTCTGTATTTCTAGTATATTACAGGTTAGTCATGAGGTAAGGACGCGATGAAACAATAAAAAGTTAAGTGGGCCAAGACAAGATAAGGGTTGTCATTGGCGCCGTCGCTCGCAGCCGACAGAGACGGACGACTCTCATTATGTTCCGGAAATGGGAGTCACGGGACTGTTGCTCCGTACCCTGCCGCGACCCTGACTGTCACCTGTCCTCTACGAGTTAGAATACTACGAAAAATAGATCGGTATTGTAAGTCGATTCAAAAGAATTAATTTGTTTATAATTGGGTTGATTTTGAGCTGTAGAACTGTGCTACAACCCACAGCCGTCCCACTGCTGGGCTTGGGTCTAGAGCATGCTCCAACACGCTGCTCTAATACGTATAGGTGGAGGTCCCCATCTTCGGCACGGCTTAACGATTGTTTATCAATTAAAGCCGGGAGCGACGGCTCGACGTCCCTCCAAAGTATGGAAACGCTCATCAAATTTTTCCATTAGCGGTTACCCAGGACAAAGCCTTAACTCGGTCGATCACATACGATCGACGCAAGCCATTGGGCTATGGACGCTTCAAAGTTTTAGCTTTTTATTCTAAAACGTGCTAAAGCTACATCACATATTGAGCTCCACAGAGTCCCGCAGGCCGAGGACCGCTCCCCTAGCTCCTCTACCTCCCCCATCTCCCCCAGCTCCTCTAACTCCCCCAGCTCTCCCAGCTATGTGGTGTACATACCCATCGTCCGCAACAGCGGCGTAGTTGAAGGCGCAGCAGAAGCCCTCGTAGGTCTTGGCGCGCGCGAACAGCTCCTCGCAGCGCTTCGGCTTGCCGTTGAACGAGCACTGCACCAGCAGCGCGTCGCATCGCTGGTGGACCTGGACGAACGGTGAAGTCAACGGTAAAGTTAAAGTTAAGTATGAGATCGTTAACTCAATGTCAACGATAAAATTCAAATCACCAATAAAGTCTACGTATAAAGTTAATTATGAAAGTGAATTGTAAAGTCATGCCTCCGAAACAAGCGCGCGAGTAATTTTAAATGAATAAGCCTGCCAATAAACACTTGGCCAGCGTGGTGGACTGAGGCCTAACCCTCCCATTCCGAGAGGAGATCCTTGCCCAATAATATAAAGAAAGAGTTGCGATGGTGGAATTGAGTGAGGTTGATACTAGTATCGCCCCATGCCGCTAGAGAAACGCTACAGGGAAAAAATATAGATAATAATAATAATAAGCATCATCGGTTTACATAGGACTAACAAAGCTCGATTACAAATAAGTTCGATCACAATCTCGCCCTTAAATTACATGAGATTTCAAATTTCAGCAAATTGGATGTTCTTTAAGGATCGGCTTTTACTTTTATAGGTCACTGAAAACTTTCTTTGTAATTTTCGTGAAACCAAATTGTTAGCGTTCCAGATGAGAGTTAATTGAATAAAGAAGTATTATAATGATGTAGAAGTTTTATCTGAACAAAAAAGAAATGGTGTTTTCAGACGGCAGGCTTGCCGGGGGAAGCGGCCCGGACTCGATTCGATTCCAAGACAAAATAAGTATTTAATGTAGTTAACATGATAAATCTATGTAGTTAACCTACTGCAAGTGCTGTCACTACAGCTTACTTTACTGATAGAGATATATTCTTTCAAACCTTGGCCTTACATCAGATACAAGTATAAGACCCGTATAAAATCCTTATGCAACACAAAGTATCTACTGCAACATATCCTAAGTTATAGTTAAAAAATGACCATGAAATTTGTAAAAAAAGATTATGTTCAGATTCTATAATGAGGCGTACAATCTATGTATATAGGTACATTAGGTCGATTCATAAAATTAGACTATATGCATTATTTCAGCCGTTCGTACTGTCAGCCAGACATTCGGCTATGGTGTAATGAGCTCTGTGTATTAGAAATTCCTTAAGTTTAATTTTAAAATTATGTTCTTTAATATTTAAAATTGTATCGGGTAGTTTATGGAAGTGTAGCCATTCCAAAAATGTTTTTTCTTAAAAGTGCTAGTATAAGTTAAAAGAATATATTGTATAGTGATACCTCTTCCATGACTGTTTCGAGAGTGAAATAATGCCGCTGCAGGATGCTCGTGATTTCCTCGAAATGGTTCAGCTCATCTATTCTGTCGAAGTCCGTCAAGCGCTCGAGCTGGCCGTAGAACATTTCCACCTCTTCTTGGCTTCTATTGTTGAGTTTTCTACAAATAACGAAACATGTTGTTTCACATATTCAACGACTGTAACCACAGTGTATGGGGTGGTCACATGAATGTGGGACGGGATCGCAAGGGCAGTCTACTCACAGTATCCTGGTGATGGCGGCGGTCTGCCGCAGCGAGACCTGGTTGAAGTTGCAGATGCTGACGGCGGGGAAGGGGCCCTGGCTCACGCGGCAGTTCGCGTCGATCTGGCGGGGGCGCGCCATAAGACAGGTTCTTTATTTAAGTTCAGAAACAATTTTTCAACTGCTATAAATTTTATACGCATTTCAACATCGATTCATACTTTCTAACGGGTTCGCGAAGTATAATAAGCCACCGAGATCACGACCCGTGTACATTGTATCAGGCTAGGAATCACAGCTCCCTAACGGCTAATTGATTGAGTTTTTTTTTGTGTCTTTGTTAATCAAGAGAATCTGTTCAGCAGATTGATCATTAGCAGCCCAGTCCTTAGCCCAGTCGTTGGATCGAGTATCGGCTGATTCATGTTGCACCGGTGCAGCGTAAACTACCTTGGTGACGAGCTGGTCGCTGCGGTACCGGCGGGCGACGCGGCCCAGGACCAGCAGCGCCAGCGCGGCGGCGCCGGCCAGCGCGGCGGCCCACAGCGCGCGCGCCGGCCCGCGCAGCCGCCGCAGCTGCGCCAGCCCGTGCACGGTGCGCACGCCGCCCGGCGCCGACCGACGCGGGGCCTTGCCGCCCATTGTCTAATAATTATTCAATTAATAGTATCAGTTGATTCTATCGGCCGTTACTTTGCACAAAACCATTGCTCTATAGGTATATAAAACAATCCGCAAACAAAGTATGCAAGAAAATATTCACCAGCATACGCACCAGCACCAACACGTGTCTCGCGCCCTGACGAGCAATCTCGGGGCGAGCTGACTCTACGACGGTTGTACAAATATAATAATTTAATAATAATATAATTGTTGAATTATACACCATTGTTAAGAACACACAATAATTAAACGCGTCGTCGTTGCAAAATTTTAATCGTCAACTGACAAATGAGTGAAGTACCCGACAAGTTAGAGAAAAAATGAAAAAAAATAATATTTAAAAGTAAGTACCTACCGACAATTTGGTGAGAAGTACGAAACAGAAAAATACCAAAGGATGAGTACACAACGCGTCACCTAAACCATCATGCACTTTGTTCGTGGTTGTTGCGAAGTAGAATAGAGTCAGCTTTCTTCTAGCTCCCTCCAATTGATTTTGAAGACATAATCGAAAATATGGAACTGAATTGATTATTTATAAGCTCAGACCATTTGCACGGACATATTTTAAAAGCAGTAGTTATTTTCCGCGCCACCCATCCATGGGAACACTTCACGCCACATTGAGCGCATCCTCTAGAGTCTATAGAGACTCAGGCGCTCTAGATCTGTTCAGCTGTGGCTGTAGAGAGACCCGTTTCCAAAAGTATCATTCGAACTCAATGCCATGTAAGTTACGACAGGCAAAGGAACTATTTAGTCATCATCATCACAACCCTTTCTTTGTTCATCACAACCCACTGTTGGGCACGGGTCACCTCTCAGAATGGGAGGGATTAGGCCTTAGTCCACCACGCTGGCCGAGTGCGGATTAGCAGACTTCACATGCCTTCAAGAACATAATGAAGAACTCTCAGGGATGCAGGTTTCCTCACGATGTGTTCTTCACCGTTATAGCAAGTGACATTTAATTTCTTAAACCGCACATAACTTAGAAAAGTCATCGGTGCGTGCCGCTGGGTTTTGAACCCGGAACGCTCGAGTGCGAGGCGAGTTCGATAGCCACTAGGCTGTCACCGTTTATAACTATTTAGTAATCTGTGTTAATACTTCAGTAACACCCACCCTGCCACCCTCCTGTCAGAGAGAAACGACGAGTGTACACAGGGATGATGCGAGCTTGAAATTTAATTGAAATTGACGACCAAGATTATTAGTGAATCGATCGCGTATGAGGACGGCTCCAACCCTATTGTAAGCACATACAGCCGCGGCATCCGGCGACCACGTAACAAGTACTACAAGTGAACAGTAAATATGATGTACTGGCATGTACGTCGGCCGTCGCCGACCGCGGCCCTTCATTTAAAAAGCATTATATTGTTACTCGAAGTTTTAATGGAACTTGTTTGGTGTTTTGTGGTTCATATCAAAGTAATGACTGCCTCAGGTTATGATGTGACTTTCAGGTTTTAATTAATGCTCCTGAACAAAATCTAAGGCTAATTATTTTGGGCTAGGAATTTTTCTAATCGAGACCATCTGGAGTTTACATAATAATTTAACTACTGGACGCCCGCAACATCGCTCGCGTGGAATTAGACATAATAATAGTTTCGTTTACACCTAAATATAATATTATATAGCCTATGTCACTGAAGATGCAGCTTTCTAATGGTAAAAGAATTTTTGAAATCGGTCCGGTTGTTTTTGTGTGAAAACATCACAAACAAATGTTTTCTCTTTATATTATTAGTATAGTCATGTATGTATATGAAGATCCTAGAAATATTTAACTCACACACTAGCACACCCCGCGGCAAACCTTCAACAAAAAGGTAAAAGGAAAATGGCGATAAACTATGGTAATGAAATCCGCTATTGCTTCGGAGCTGAGAAGCGGATCGGGAAATATAACTTTATTTCTCAAACAGGCGCGGAATGGGGATTACTAATGAAATTCTTGTGGAAATAGGTTCGTGACGTCAGAGCGTAGAGAGAGAGTTAGCACAGTTAGCACAGCACGGCCGGACTATTTGCAGTGGGAAACGAAGACAGTCTTTGACTACTGATTGTTACGTATGTCTTTTTCAAATTTATCATCTGTTTCAAATCACAATGTGACACTCGACCTTCTAGTAGGTACCGAACGAGTGTTTGGTAGTTTGGTACGGCGGGGTTAGTCGAACCGAACCTTCCTCACCCCATCCGTACCGTCTAGACGTGTCCTTATTAGTAAAAAGAGGTAAACTATCTCTTACGTTGCATTTTGCATCTTTAATTAATATAGATACCCAGAAATTACAGCGTGCATAGCACAACCCGGCAACCGGACAACGTGTGATGGGCCGTTTGGCGGTACGTTTGGCGGTACGGGTGGCGTAACGGGAGGATGACGTCACACTTTTTTCGTATGTGTACGCGTTCAGCGATTT
The DNA here is from genome assembly GCA_944567765.1 of Carterocephalus palaemon. Lineage (NCBI taxonomy): Eukaryota > Metazoa > Arthropoda > Insecta > Lepidoptera > Hesperiidae > Carterocephalus > Carterocephalus palaemon. Next base: position 110,584 of record OX155643.1, on the reverse strand, counting down.
ATAAGAAGTTATCTCGTCAAAAAATCGAACAACCGATATTTATATCTATATCTAATAATTATTTCGCAAATTTTCCTGCTTATATAATTTGTTTTGCAGTCGGGTTTATTTTTATCTTAATACAGTGAGTGACAACATTGTATCATAATGACTACGATCATAAATACTGCTATTGTTGATCTAACCTTAAGGATGATAAACAGCCTGTCTTGTCTAGTGGGCCCTCAACCGGCGCGCGACGTAATTGTGAAAAAGTTAAGAGCAAATGCCACAAAGGACTTCTTTTAACATCCGTCGGAGTCATTGCGGTCCCGAAGGATGAAGACAACCCCCTGGCTTCAAAGGCTGACATGAATAGGAGAGTCTGGAAACTTCTTCACTTGTTCATGATTTGCTTTGTCATCTTAGTTCTGAAGCAGAATAGTTATGAACTTGAGATGTATGTCTTCTTTCAAACGATATAGGTTAATACATAAATCAAAAAGACAAGTATTAATTTCAGTTTATTTTTTGTTATTCTATGGATATAGACATTCTCTGCTTCGGTTATGCTTATTAACTAAGGGTAATTAAAATTTTCAAATAACATAATAAACAATTCACGTTGCGGTCTGGTCTGCCGCCGGCGCGGGCGGTAGTGTTGTCTAAGTGCATAGGCCGCCGCATGTTCCTTTGCTACTCGCATCGCGAAAACATTAGGTATCCTTGATTCGCCCCCGTCAACAATTACTTTAAGAAAATTTCGTAAGAACAAAATAGAATTTATTTATTCCCTCTTTGAATTCGTAATAGCATTTGAATTGGAACCGTTACCTCGTCCTCCTCGCCGCCTCGTACGAGTACAGCTCTCTTATTTCAAATCATTTGTTATGTTTTCTGCTAAATGATATGATGTCTTCGTGATAGCAAGTGGTTCTGCGGAGTCTCGGGTGTGTGGTTCTGGGGTGTTCTGGCGTGTTCTGGTGTATTCTGGCGTGTTCTGGTGTGTTCTGGCGTGTTCTGGTGTGTTCTGGCGCGTTGTTGGGTCCAAATTGATATCAGTGGAGCAATATTACATGAGCCTTCTAGGCCATCGCCAGAACGATGACAGTGCTTCTTCAGAAATGACAAGTACGATGGTGTTTTGAGTTGAGGAGTAGTCAAATTAAAACAAAAATAACCATTTTATTAATTTCTGATTGTTTTCTGACTTGCTTGCAATTCTAAAATCAATATGGGATGGATGATTCGAATGGATATTGATTGTTACCAATAGTAGGTCATCAAAATCATGTTACTAACCAACTAATGCTTACATTCAAATCGTCTTTCAACTGGACTAACCATGGCAGTCCCTATAGCTGAAGTCTAGTTCAAAGTCTTAAGGTAAAGCCTGATAACCTAATTAAATTAACTCTTTTGGGGTTCTTTAAATGACGATCTTCTTCACAATACCTTACCTCATACCTAATTCACATACGGATACCGGCCGGTAACGAATATATTATTATTCCCGGGCATGATATTCGACAAGGGAACGACTTTCTTCACTCTTCTCCTCGCCCTGGTGCCGCTGGTGCCACCGTTGCCGCTGGTGCCGCCGGTGCCGCCGGTACCGCGGCCGCGCCCAACAGCCTTTTGGAGACCGGCCGCTGCGACGGTGTACAGCAGGTCGGCCGCGAGCCACAGCACCTCCAGGATGCTTATAATAGACCCTCCGAGGCACAGCCCGAAGATACCGCCCAGGTTTGCTGCCGATATAAAATAGAGAAATTTAGTTGTAAAATGTAAACTACAGCTTAATCATCATCTCATATTACATGTCAAATATAATAAGAAATGATTCGGATACGGCCCTCAGAAGCAGACCACTTCGTTTCAAGTTTCAGCTATTCCCGCCGAGCCTACAGCGGCCCAGCGCTGGGACGGGACGCTCCAACCGAATTCCTCAAGGCTAAACACCGCAGGGAATCATTGGGCTCGACTTTTGCTCCCACTATGTCCCGAAACGATATGACGATCTTATCAGTCAGAGTAGCAATCAGTCGTAGTCAGTCCGGCCTCCTTTTTTTTTTTTTTTTTATGGAAAAAAAGATAGCAAACGAGCTTGCAGCACCACCCATCCGCTGCCGCCCATGACAACTGTGACTGACTTTGAACAAGACTCAATTAGGGACTGGGATGGTTAGTCCAATTAGTTGAAAGAGTTAATTAGAACATTAGTTGGTCAGTTCGTTAGTAGGTATGAGGACTGGGGACTGTTAGTGATAGTTAGTCCTGTTAGTTGGTGTTAGTAATAGTCCAGTTAGTACTTGTTAGTAGGAGTCTCGTTCTAAGTCAGTCACAGATGTGTTGCTACCCTTGAGGACTAAGATGGTCGCCTCTAAATAAGTGTAACCGGAATCCACACCTTTCCAACCGGACCACAATTGCTTTAAAGACAATTATTACACGGCAGAAATGGTACTAGGTACCGTGGCGGGCGGTGGTACTGCCCCGGGCGAACTCTATATGGAACCAATTAGCTTTCATATAAAACCTATTTGGTTCCCTATAGGCTCTACCACCTTGCATCGCCTCCACGGCCTCCTCCCCGGGCTTTGCTAGGGCCTACGCTAAGGGCTATGCTACGGGGTACGCTACGTGCTACGCTAGGGGCTACGCTATGGGCTACGCTAGGGGCTACGCTACGGACTACGCTAGGGTCTACGCTATGTTCTACGCTACGTGCTACGCTAGGGGCTGCGCTACGGGCTACGCTACGGGCTACGCTAGTGGCTACGCTACGGGCTAAGGGGGCTGACCCAGCATCTGGTCCCAGGTGTAGAGCAGCTCCCGGCGGTACTTGAGGCACGTGTCGTCCGCAAAGTGCACGGCCACGCGGCTGCCGCTGCCGCTGCCGCTGCCGCTACCACTACCGCTACCGCTACCGCTGCCGCTACCGCTGCCGAGCGCGCCGCTACCAACAAAAATACTTAAAGTTGTAGTGTATAAAGTCGGACCGACGCATTCACGGATTTACTTTTATATACAAGGAACACTGCTTTTGGTTTTTATAAAGAAAACTCATTTATCAACCGACTCTAACTGCACCGACCACCAAATCAGTCTCAATTTGAGCCTTATTCTGAGTTCCTCTGAGGTATTTCATTATCTTTTGCTATATCTGCAACATTTTCTAAATATTAATGGTCAATTTGCGTCAATGTTTACAACGTTACCTTCACAGGTTGCCTCCAGCTTGTGACGTCACACCTGTGTCACATTAAGCTCATTCAAATGCAATAAGTGGCAATAACATTCCCTCGGGACTGAGCTATTGTTTCCCCGGGACCGAATAGCGGTCCGTCCAATACGTCCTATTTCACCCGGGAAGCCATCCGGGCGGTAAATTAAAAAAAAAAACAAGATAAAATACACGTCAAGACTGGTCAATCAATCACTTCTTGTAAGGAGCAGACGATTTTGTTACGGAAACGGGGGAAAAACTAGTAAATAGAGTTTATATGTGCGAAGAATAGCAAACGAGCGCACGAGCATAGATATTTTTAAATACACAATTAAATAGATAATATTAACATCCAGAGACAGAAAAAATACAAGTGTTCGTCACACGAATATTTGTCCTGAGTGGGATTGGAACCCACGACCCCTGGCGCAACAGACAGGGTCACTACCGATTGCGCCTACGGCCCGTCAAAGATTGAGAGTGGTCACTGATGATGACGTACCGCATATGACCCATTTCCCGCCCTCGCCTCAGGTACTCGGCCTCCGTGGAGTACTGCACGTACTCGCATCGCTGGTGGCACTGCGCGCGCGCCGCCAGCCCGCGCAGCTCGCCGCGCACGCGCTCTGGAACTCGCTTGTTTAGTACACGTGCACTTAACTATTGTAAAACAGCGCCATCTGGTATACAATTTATTAATTTCTCGATGAAATGGTTTACCGAATCAATCATAGATGGCGCTGTTAACTGACAGATCAAGTCGAGAATAGGTTAGAAAACTCTATTGCCTCCGACGTTCCATGGAAACGACGCATTATATAAAATTTGTATTAAAAACTGAGTATTTTATTTGGCCCCAGTACCTTTAGTAAAAAATTCAGTTTACCAATTCATCAGAATTTTAGAGGTGATGGACTCACCTATGGTTTGATAAACACACGAGAGCTGGTGCCAGGGGCAGGGGGGGTGACTCTCTACTCCGAGCTCTTCCGCTAAAATACAAACATTCCTTTAAGGTTCTTAAGAATTTTACGAAAATAACCGATGCTTTAGCTTATTTAGTAACAATTTAGTAATATATATTATGATTTAGCGTCTTACATGTGTATCTGAAGGGCAGGCAGCGACAGAGGTCCACGGCTCTCTTCAGAATCAGCTTTGTAATACACTCTTGATAGGACCTCGCGTTGACGTCGCTCTCCTAAAAATTTTATGAATTGGAATGTTTATTGTGAAGACATCAGCCCAGTGGCTATCGAACTTACTTCGCTCAAGTGACGAGCGGTCCGGGCTCAAATACAAAGGGCAAGCACAAATTAATTTTCTATGTTGTTAGCTTTATGGAATTCAATGTTTGTGCTGTAACGATGAAGGAAACATCATGAGGAAATCTGCATGTCTTTAAGTTATCTATAATGTTCTCAAAGTCATGTTAAGTCTGCCCATCTGCACTTCGCCAGCGTGGACACCGCCACGCTCACGTCGCAGCTGGTGGACGGCGCCGCTCGGCGGATACACTCCCTGCGACTCACGTCGTGCAGGTAGCACTGTCTCTGGCGCAAGGCGAGCGCGGCGAAGTCTGGCGCGGCGGCGATGGCCCACACCGCCACGCTCACGTCGCAGCTGGTGGACGGCGCCAGCGCGATGGGGCCGCTCAGCAGAGACACCCCCTCTAACTCGTCGAATACGTACAGCTGCATTGTGAACACAGAACTAAACAAGGATACGTACTGACACATTGCAGTGATGTTAAGATTTCGGCCTCTTTGGCCACCCGTTATACCGTGAACGAGAAAGTGCTAATTGGGTGAATTTCAACAAGAGATTTTTGTTTGTCATTTCGGTGGGATTTTTTTATTTCAATGCTATCTACATATTTTTAGTGACAAATAAAACTTTAGCCTGTTTTATAACATTGTGCGTGAGTGGACATCAAATACTCGTATCATCAAAACTTACATAAATATCCACTGAAATGAAAAGTGTCTACCGAAATGATAAAAATTACCACCGAAATGATATACTGTGTACTCACTACCGTTCTCAGTTTTGCCGTGTATTTTTTTTGCTTGGGCAATTCACCCAATTATCAATTCCGCACTTTGCCAGCATGGTGGGTACAGCCTCATCCCTCACTACCGACAGGTTTCTACTCGCCCTCAACAAAAGGACAGTGAAAGAGGTTTTACAATGATGATATTAGATGCAACATCACAAATATCTTCAAACGAATTCAACCATTTATTAGACTGACGATCACTTCATTAGGCGATCTTACTGAGTTACCAAAGCTAGATTTATTATCTAGATCCAGCTTAAGCTGGATAAAGATTGTTAACAAAGATTATGCACCTACTGCTACTGACTATTTAATCGAACAGGGATAATCGCTAATCGCTGTAACCCCCCAGGAGAAATGTGTTATCGGGCTCAAACATCCTGGTGTTTAGTAAAACCATAGTAAAACACTTCTGAGTAACTGCTCTAACCAATAGGTACGAGGTACACTTTGCAATGTAAGTATAAGTTTTCAGTGAGTATTAGCAGCGAGAAGTGGTCTTGCGTGTAGCCTTGTAGTCAATACAAGAAATCGACTTATTGACTGCTTGATTAACATTTGATTCACAAAAATCTGTAATTAATTTCGAACAAACAATGGCTAACAGATAACCACCTTAAATTAGCCAGTTCCACAATTTTAATGTTCAAATCCGGCCAACTTGTTTGTAACTAATCAGCATTTAAATTAATTAAATACTTATCTCGATGAACTTTCAAGACTGAGTCATGATTGCTTCGTTCTGAACTGATGCGCAGTCTGCCTGAGCCAACACGAGTAGTGTCTGCTCGGGAATCGCGTTTTAGCAGGCCTGTGAGAGAATATTGACGTGTTCCTAGTTCAACTATTGGCTTGGAGCTCGTAAACGGCAAATAATTATAACAGTAATAAGATTAATCGTAGCATTGAAAGATAATATGGAAGTGCAGTTTCGATATTGCTTTAAAAGGCAACAGTCGGCTCGAGCTCAGTCAATCTGCAACCTGAAACAGGTACGTTATTATCTGTGGCGTGTTTACCTCCCGCCTTCCTTCTCGTCGTTCTAGTAATTTGCAACATCTGTCTATTAAAGTACTAGTATTAATCAATTCGCCTCCCCGTGTCTCCCATTTGACCGGTTTGAGTGACGCTCTCAGATTTACTCTAACGATAGATAAGTAATTCGCCCCGGGCTAATTACAGGCCGCCGTGCTCGAGCTCGGAGGCTGTGCAATTAGCGAGCTATTTCATCTTCGCAATTCGGTCTGCAGGTTCTTGATTAGTCACTCTGTTGTGTGTAGTTCTATTACACTATCTGAGAGTGGTAGAATCTGTGTACTCATCCGGAGCGGACGTTATTCATTTCTGCGTGTGGTAATTGTTTTTAAGAAATTATGTTTCAGTGGTAGAGGTGTTTGTTGGTTTTTAGAAAGGGGAAACGATTATTGAAGTTAAGTAGTGTTACCAGATTAAACATACCATACCATAGCGGTGACAGCCCAGTGGCTATCGAACTCGCCTCTCACTCGAGCGGTCCAGGTTCAAACCCCAGTGGCACGCACCAATGACTTTTCTAAGTTATGTGCGTTTTAAGAAATTAAATGTCACTTGCTATAACGGTGAAGGACACATCGTGAGGAAACCTGCATGCCTGAGAGTTCATCATAACGTTCTCGAAGGTATGTGAAGTCTGCCAATCCGCACTTGGCCAGCGTGGTGGACTAAGGCCTAATCCCTCCCATTCTGAGAGGAGACCCGTGCCCAACAGTGGGACGTCTATGGGTCGCAGCGACCAGATTAAACAGGGATCAATACAAAGGGCTTATACATCACTTTTATGGTACTCAGAAGAGTCATTGTCACTCAACCGTGTAGAATCACACGCTCTGCGTCTCGCTTGTTTAGTTCACGTACACTTAATAACTGTAAAACACCGCCATCTAGTTTACTATATGTAAACTAGTTGCTGTTAGTTAACTGGCTTGCTATCAATCTACATTGGTAATCGACTAGGTACACTTCTTTAGAGGCGACCATCTTAGTCCTCAAGGGTAGCAACACATCTGTGACTGACTTAGAACGAGACTCCTACTAACAAGTACTAACTGGACTATTACTAACACCAACTAACAGGACTAACTATTACTAACAGTCCCCAGTCCTCATACCTACTAACGAACTGACCAACTAATGTTCTAATTAACTTTCTCAACTAATTGGACTAACCATCCCAGTCCCTAATTGAGTCTTGTTCAAAGTCAGTCACAGTTGTCATGGGCGGCAGCGGATGGGTGGTGCCGCAAGCTCGTTTGCTATCCTGTATCCATAAAAAAAAAAAAAAAAGGTACTCGACGAAGGGGTTTACCAAATCAATAATACACAGTTGTCGCATCGCAACAGAAGAATGTCTTACTTATCATACTTGTGTAAATAGAGTTCTATTCACTGTGGTTCTACCAGTAGGATAGTACTACTCTACTAGTCTTAGTACCTTACCAGCGCGTAGCCGGCGTCGGTAGGCCTCACGGCGACGTCCAGCGCCTCGCTCACCTCCACCCCCGACGTGAAGCTGGTCCCGTTCCTTGCGTGGCCTCTGAAACATTTCTTTCAACATGAAACATTCCGACATTTATATTATGTTCAACTGAATATACTCGTCATAATTAAAAAAATTAAAGAAGCAGTTAACCAGCTACCAGGTTGTACCGCAATAATGTACCTACACACTACATTACCTTTATTTATATTGTTGTTGATTACAAATTGTTTTAAATACTTTACAAATTTATATATTTTTTTAAATTTAATAATGATATTATTATTAATTTCATAAATTGACACGTATACGTTTCCATAAAATAATAATGTGAAAATAAGCAGCGTCTTCCTCTCTCATATTCCAGTTATTAGTTGCCGTGCCCTGCAGGGTTCATGTTCAAAAATTTACTTGTTAGTCATGACTACAATGTGACCGGAATAAATAAAATGAATATGAATATAAATATTTGTATATATTTTTTACGGTTAATATCATAAAATCATTTGGAATGTAAGAAGCTTGAACTTGCATGAACTTGAATTTACTTATAATTGTTTTGGCAAAGTATGGGCAGTATCATTATACTTGCGTAAAAGTTCATGGTAAGGCTATAAAATTTAACCAAACTGAAAATCTGTGTTTACTATCTCTATGGAGTTTACATGGAAAACAATTATAATGAAAGCCTACCTGAAGTAGCTCAGATCGAACTGGCAGCAGTGTCCGGCGAGGGTGTAGACTTGCCTGAACATGTCGGAGCAGTTATTCACCTTAGACCGCCACACGCACTGCTGCAACATGACGTCACAGGGTTGTTTCAGCTGGAACGAAAATTCATTTATTAATATTCATTAATATACAACAACAAATAAATAATCCACAAATTGAGCATCGCTTGTGACGCGCTTACGCCTAGAGCCTCTGAGAGCCTCAGTACAGCGAACAGTCTAAACAACAACATTGTTGACGTCGTCTGTGCCATCCGACATTACCGACATTACATCACAATAAACAGGCAGCTTAGCGTTGGTAATTTAAAAGTATACATCTGGAAATTCTGGTGTTATTACATTCAAAGAGAATAATCCATTGTTTACTTTTATCCTTTTTAACTTTTAATTTAATTATCAACGTTTAAGATTGATGAGAAAATAATACGTTAGTAAATTCTTTCCAGGATTCAGTTATTATACTATTACTGTAGCTATTATTTTGCGCGCGTGTTTCCACAGCGTCTGCTGGGATCTCATCGCGGTTTTGATTCGTTACATTTATTTTGAAGAAATCAGTGTTAGAATAATTTATGTTACTTGCCGAGTAAGCTGATTTATAAGCACCCAGAGGCTGCGGCAGGTCACGAAGCGATCCGTCAACGCTCATAAATTAAGAAGAATCAATGGGCTGGGGTTCGACGTAAACAAAGGAAGTTTGATTTGAGAATTTACTCCCATTGCGATTATGTAACAGGTTTTCTGTCGCAAATTATATAATGTGGAAGTTACGAATAATGTCAGCGTCAAGCTAATGAATTCGGTCTTTGCCACATTTCAAAAAGATTTCTGAATTCGGATTACAGGATCATTAATACTAGTAAAATCACGTAAAGTACATTGAGAGTTTCAACTCAGTGACGAATTATTACAGGAACGGAAAAGACATTGAAATATTTATAAACACAAAATGAAAAATACCTGATTTTTTTATAAGCTTAATGTTTACTTTTTCGGGAACAGAAAGTTCTGATGATACTCGTTGTAGCGTCCATGGCCCAATGGCTCGCGCCGATCGTATTTAAGTGATCGACTGAGTTAAGAAACGACGGGCGCGGTCGGTATGTGAATGGTGACTGCTATTGAAAATATTTCACGGACGTTTCCATGCGTTTTCAACGGTAAAAACGCTAAGACTTATCGATCGAGAACATTCGAACATGTGAATTTAGGAAGAATTTTGGAGCCTTTGCATCCTAATAAATTAGGGAGTGAGGAAATTATAATAAATTAGGAAGTAATTGAGGACTTATGCTGTAGTTTTGGGACACCTGATACCTAATTTTTCATGAGAAGACCGACCGTGACGCGAAGGGTATCTGGCACATAATCTAACGGTGTTATTAGCCACCTCTAAGCCTTTATTCAACTGAATGCAATATGGTGTACCTACGGGTCCAAGCGATCAACTGTAAAGCTGGCCTACAAAGTCTTGACAAGTATTTTCTGACGATATAGTCTGAGCCACCCAGAGATATCTAAAAGTGCTTGATTGTACGATTGGTTAAAATATCATTGCTGTATCACTAGTCTGCCAATCCGCACTTGGCCAGCGTGGCGGACTACGACCTAACCCCTCCCCCTTTTGGGGGAGATCCGAGCCCAATGGTGGGACACAGAAAGGGTTGTGGTGGTGGTGTATCAGTTGTTCGAAATTAATTAATTGCCTCATTAGTGCTTATATCCCAGAATTCCCGAATTAGTCTGCAATTGAAACAATAAAGCTAGCTTTGTGATGCATATTTAACGTTAAAAATGATTCATTACTCATTTCCCAAATTAATTTTATTGTTTTGAAATCATAATTTGTGCAGCGGAAATGCTATATTGTGATAACGCTATTAATAGTCTAGTCAACAAGTGCCTTTTAGGTCAAAATTTTTGCGCCTTCTCCGAAAATTATGATTGAGGTGTCATTCGATTCGGAATGGCACGTAGATAGTTTTTGAGAAAATTCGAAGCCCGCTCGCAAAAAATGCAATAGTTATAAACAATTAAGTGAAATAAAAAAAGGGGGTTTGGTATTTCGTTAATATCTCAAAAACTATTTGAGAAAATTTAAATTTGAAGAAAGATTCAAAAAGAGGAAGAAATTTCCTAAAAAAAGTCTCGACTCCCAAAATTGTCGGACTAATGTTTATAATGTTCCCAGAGGGTTGAAAATACGCTCGAAAACGGGTACTCCGGCTTGCGTAAGCCACGGCCCCATCGGACCTGTAATGAATAAATATTATTTAAACTTATTAAATATGAAAATTAAAAATTGAAAAAATTCAGGCGCCTGTAGGATAGATCAATGAACAATAATCCGTAATCAAAAAATTTTTATCGCGATTTTTCAAAAAGTTATCCATTAATTAATTAACAATTTTTTGTAGCATGAACATTAACATTGCAAGTGCGATAATTGTTAAACTATTAATCTGAGATTTTTTTCCTTTCGTGGAGCTATTTTTCAAAGGTCTTAGAATAGATTCCCGTTGGAAAAATTCAAAAATTGTTAATTTTCGTTTTGTTATTAACAATTTACTGAGGGAAAAAATTATAAAGCTTAATTAAACATTGAAAAAAATTCTTTTTTTGTAATATTATTATTGGTCCATTTTCTTATGATCAGAAGCTACTTAAAAATGATTTTTAATAATTTTTATCTCCTATTGTTTAAAAAATTGTTATAAACAAATGCGTTGTTTATGAGATAATTAAAATTTTTTTTTTGATATCATAATCTTTGATGATAATTATGATTTTTTTTAAAAACATCGTTTCTCTAAAAAAATTTTTTATTGCTGAAAAACGCATTTGTTGAATAACAATTTTTTTTACCACTTATTATGAAAATTAAGGAACCATTTTTTAAAAAAAAATCATTGTTTATCTTGATCTTTGATAGTAAAAAAGAAAAATCGATTATTATTTAAATTTTCATTGTTTATTTAATACACAATTTGTTATTAACAAATTAATTATTTCTTTGTATTTTTTTTCTTTTTCTACTTAAAAAAACAAAAACAACCATGTATTATTTTTTGGAAAAAAAAAATTTATTTATATTTCGTTCAATAAAAAATATAAACAATTTTTGTTTTCAAAAAATAATACATGGTTGTTTTTGTTTTTTTAAGTAGAAAAAGAAAAAAAATACAAAGAAATAATTAATTTGTTAATAACAAATTGTGTATTAAATAAACAATGAAAATTTAAATAATAATCGATTTTTCTTTTTTACTATCAAAGATCAAGATAAACAATGATTTTTTTAAAAAAAATGGTTCCTTAATTTTCATAATAAGTGGTAAAAAAAAAATGTTATTCAACAAATGCGTTTTTAAGCAATAAAAAATTTTTTTAGAGAAACGATTTTTTTTTTTTAAATCATAATTATCATCAAAGATTATGATATCAAAAAAAAAAATTAATTATCTCATAAACAACGCATTTGTTTATAACAATTTTTTAAACAATAGGAGATAAAAATTATTAAAAATCATTTTTAAGTAGCTTCTGATCATAAGAAAATGGACCAATAATAATATTACAAAAAAAGAATTGTTTTCAATGTTTAATTAAGCTTTATAATTTTTTCCCTCAGTAAATTGTTAATAATGTTACGAAGGCACAGGGAAGCTAGCGCCATCTAGCGCCGCTGGTGGAACCACTCAGTGAACGCACAGACAACGTGATATCCCGACTCGATACTAGATGGCGTTAGTGGATCTACATTCTCGCGTGATCGGGAACACGCGGTATCTTTCCGGAATCTTCTAGTACTCGCGACGGCACGTATAAATAGTCGCGGGGAAGGCCGCGAGTTCAGTTCAGTTCGAGCTACTTTCGAGGCGACTTCGAAGTGAAAACTAGTGATACCGGAGTGATACAAGTGAAACCTACGACTTGGCTTACGACCTAGGACATCGTTAGTGCTTAGTGTTTGGACCTAGTGTTTAGTGTTTGGACCTAGTGCTTTGTGTTGGACCTAGTGTTTAGTGTTTGAACCTAGTGCTTTGTGTTAGTGCTAGTCAATAAAGTCTTCATTGAGTCAGCAGGTCTTTCTCTCCAAATCAGTCGAACCCAAACACGTAACAACTGGTGTCGGAAGTGAGATTTGGAGATGCCATTGACTCCGAGAGAGGACTTACAGGAGGGCGTCAGGACAAGGGCACAACGAGCTGCGGAGGCCACAACTGGGGACCAAGCTCCGCCCACTGTGGGCCAAGCCCCGCCCACTAGCCCCGCCCACCTTGCCACGCCTACCAGACAGGCCACGCCCACCAGTGGCACCGAAGCTTCTACAGCCCCTCAAGTGTCTCTTCAATTAGGAAGTTTGTTCGTATTGATTCGGGAAATGAAGGAAGCACAAGAACACAAGTTCGGCGCTTTACAAGAGCAACAAAGAGACCTCCAAGAAAAAGTGCTTGGGGCTATAAATGATGTTAGTGGCACGGTGATTAAGCTTCGGAAAGATGTCGACGTAGTGGAGGAACGAGTTACCGGGTTGGGATTGGATGTGGAAAATGTGAAAACCGGCCTCACTGAATTACAGAAGAAAGTAGTGCGCCTTGAAACCACGGGAGTTGCGATGTCTAGTGGAACTACCGTAGTGGCGCAAGGACCAAGAGTGAAAGTGCCACCATACGACGGCACTACTTCTTGGAACGCTTATCGTCAGCAATTCCAGACTGTCGCTACTGCCAACGGATGGACGGAAGAACAATGCCTGACCGCTCTCACTGTTGCGCTCAGAGGGCAAGCTTTGTCGGTCCTGGAAGCACATACAGGAAATGGGTTCAAAGACCTGATGGAGGCACTTGAATCCAGATACGGGGAGCGACACCTGGAGCACGTGTTCCGTGCCCAACTGCGTGACAGAGTCCAACGCTCAGGAGAAGGACTACAACAATGGGCGTTGGAAATTGAAAAACTAGTCAGGAAGGCACACCCAGGAGCCGACACCAAGATGGTGGACACGAATATTGTTCAAGCATTTGTCGACGGAATAAAAGACCTGGAGGTCAGAGCTGCAGTGAGGCTTCGTCACCATACTTCACTAAAGGAAGCATTGGCGCATGCCTTGGAGGTCGAGGCGGTTCGCCATGATATACGGCAGACCCATAAGATCCGCGAGGTCTCTGAGGAAGTCAAGGAGGTTAAGGCTCCTACAAAGAAAGCTTTTGGAGCCATGTGCTACAAGTGTGGCGAGAGGGGCAATCTTCAGCTCAACTGCCCGCAGAAGGAGACCCAGATGGCATGGAAGAAAAGGATCGAGGAACAAATAGAGGAGCTGAAGAAGCAAGGGGCTTCGTCCCCTGCCCAGGATCAGGGAAACGAATAAAAGCCAGGACTAAGGGGCGAGTGCTGGCTGACGCGGAGGAAGCCCCGATAACTGTTATCTCCCAGGCATGCAGCGGGAATAGTCTTGTGATTCAGGGGACTATTAACGGGACGGATTGCAAAATGACTCTAGACACAGGAGCCTCTAGAACAATAGTGAACCCAAATCTGGTAAAAGCCGCAAGGGGACACAAGAGGAGAATTAACTGTCGGCTTCTTACTGCCTCCGGTCAGCCAATACCCGTCCTGGGAGAAATGTCAGTCACGATGTATGTAGGGGAGTCCTCATACTCTCATAACGTTATCGTGGCTGAGATTATGGATGATTGCATCTTGGGTTTGGATTTCATGAAGAAACACAACTGCAGAATTAATGTCGCTGACGGAGTTTTCAAGTGTGGTGAAGAAGAAATCTTCATTCTTGGAGGCGCCTGCGGGAAAGTCGCATGTGTGAAGAAAGTCATTATACCTGGACGAGCGGAAGCTCGGGTGCTGGTGAAACTGCCGCCAGCTGGAAAGAGAAAGGCAAACAGGTGCGTGTTGATCGAAGATACACCTACCAAGACATCGGCGCAAAATCTAATGACGGCGAGAACCCTTGTTAGTGGAAGCAGTAATGCTGTGGTCAGGGTTCTGAATCTTGGTGATCGCGAGATCTGCTTGAACGAAGGTGACGTCATTGGAAAGTGCGAGGAAGTTGTCTGGATGAAAAAGTGTAATTCGATGACAGGCGCAGACTCAACAAACAGCAACAACTACGGATTAGTGACTGAGCTACTCGATGACTGCAAGAGTAATCTGACTTATTCGCAGAGCATGAAAGCTAAGAAGTCTTTACAGCGCTACGCGAATATCTTCTCCAGTCAAGAAGGGGACCTTGGAAGAACGTCGATGGTTCAGCACAGGATAGATACCGGAAGTGAGAGGCCAATTCGTCAACGAGCAAGACGGATACCAATTGCAAAGGAAAAAGAAGTTGAAGGCCTTTTGGAGGACATGAGAAAGAATAAGATCATTGAACCGTCTGCAAGTCCGTGGTGCTCACCTGTTGTATTAGTGAAGAAGAAAGATGGTAGCACGAGATTTTGTGTGGACTATAGGCGTCTCAATGATGTCACTAAGAAGGACAGTTACCCGTTACCTCGAATCGACGACACTTTGGATACCTTGAGTGGCATGAAATGGTTCTCGACCCTAGACCTGAAATCTGGATACTGGCAGGTGGAAATTCATCCAAAAGACAAGGAGAAGACAGCTTTCTCGACCGGAAAAGGTTTATGGCAATTTAACGTCATGCCCTTCGGATTGTGCAACGCACCTGCCACTTTTGAGCGACTCATGGAGTGTGTACTGGCAGGCTTAGTTGGAGAGGCTTGCTTAGTCTACTTAGATGACGTCATCATTGTCGGCCGTGACTTCGAGGACCATTTGCGAAACTTGGAGCGAGTTTTCGCCAAAATAGAGGGAGCCAAATTAAAGTTGAACCCGAAAAAGTGTCGTTTATTCAGGAGTAAGGTCAATTATCTCGGCCATGTTATCTCCAGTGATGGAATCCAGACGGACCCGGAGAAACTGGAAGCAGTTCAAAAATGGCCTACCCCTAAGGACAAAACCGAAGTGCGGGCATTCCTCGGCCTATGCTCATACTACAGGCGTTTTGTTCAGGGATTCTCAGAGATAGCTAAGCCATTACATCGGCTGACAGAAGAAAAACGACAATTTAGTTGGGATGAGACTTGTGAAGATTCTTTTCGGAAACTGAAGAAACATCTGTGTGAAACACCAATCCTGGGGTATCCACAACCTGAAGGTCGGTTTATAGTCGACACGGATGCAAGCAACACGGCCATTGGAGGGGTGTTATCTCAGAAACAGGGTGAAAGAGAAGTTGTTATTGCATATTTCAGCAAATCTTTATCCAGGCCAGAGAGAAACTACTGTGTGACAAGAAGAGAACTCTTGGCTGTTGTAAAGACGCTACAACACTTCAATAAATATCTCCTCGGCAGACCGTTTTTACTGCGAACTGATCACGCAGCCTTAAAGTGGCTACTGCAATTCAAGAACCCAGAAGGTCAAGTAGCTCGATGGATTGAACAGCTCCAGGAGTATGACTTCGAGACGGAACACCGCAGCGGAAAGACGCATGGGAATGCCGATGCACTCTCACGAAGGCCGTGTTCGGAAGACTGCAAACATTGTGTTAAGCAGGAATCTCATGAAGTAACATTAAAATTAACGAGAACAAGTCCTTTGGGTCTCTGGGAGAATGATGCTATGAGGGAGGCTCAAGAAAGAGATGACGACCTTCGGCACATCATCACATGGAAGAAACGGGGTGACGTAAAACCAATCTGGAGCGAGGTTGCACCCACTGGCGCTGTCACTAAGGCGTACTGGGCGCAATGGGACAGTCTGATACTTCAAAACGGAATACTCTACCGGAAATGGGAGAAGACTAACGGCAGAGAGTTCCATCTTCAGATAATTGTCCCACGAACGAGAGTACCAGATGTTCTCCGTGAAATACATGATGGCGTATCAGGAGGTCATCTAGGTGTCAAAAGGACGTTAACAAAAGTACGAGAACGATTCTACTGGTTGCATTGTCGAGATGATGTACAGGATTGGTGCCGCAAATGTACAACTTGCGCTGCTGTAAAAGGACCACAGACCAGAAGCCGTGGGAACCTGCGGTTGTATAACGTCGGTGCACCGTGGGAACGAATTGCAGTTGACGTAGCTGGGCCATTTCCTGTAACGGAATCGGGAAACAAGTATTTTATGGTCGTCATGGACTACTTCACCAAATGGCCTGAAGTATTCGCCATACCAAACCAAGAAGCTACAACGGTCGCTTCTAAGTTAGTCGAAGAAGTGATATGTCGCTTTGGTGTGCCTCTAGAAATCCATTCTGATCAGGGCAGGAACTTCGAATCGCAAGTATTCCAGGAAGTGTGCAAAATTTTGGGCATGCATAAGACGAGGACCACCGCGTACCATCCACAGTCTGATGGAATGGTTGAGAGGTTTAACCAGACTCTGGAGAGGCATTTGGCGAAAGTGGTAGACGACAAACAAAAGGATTGGGACAAGTATATACCACTCTTCCTTCTGTCGTACCGAACCGCCGAGCATGAGAGCATAAAAGCTACCCCGGCGTATGTCAATTACGGTAGAGAACTACGAATACCAGTAGATCTATTGACAGGAGGGTCACCGGAGGGACCAGAGACCGTACAAGACTACGCCTGCAATTTAAGGGAAAAAATGCGCTATATACACGCCTTGGTACGGGAAAATGGGTTACAGTCAAGTGAGAACATGAAAACCAGATACGACCGGAAATCGAACACAAGCGGCTTCGAGGAAGGGTCACTGGTGTGGCTGCATAACCCAACTCGCCGGAAAGGAAAATCTCCAAAGTTGCAGACCAAGTGGGACGGTCCATACAAAGTGGTTACCCGACTGAATGATGTGACTTATAGGATTCAAAAGCAACCAAGAGGAGCATTCAAAGTGGTACACATAGACCGTCTGGCGCGTTACCATGGCAGTAACAACGATGCTCGGGACGAGCATCGCTAAGAGGGGAGTGGTGTTACGAAGGCACAGGGAAGCTAGCGCCATCTAGCGCCGCTGGTGGAACCACTCAGTGAACGCACAGACAACGTGATATCCCGACTCGATACTAGATGGCGTTAGTGGATCTACATTCTCGCGTGATCGGGAACACGCGGTATCTTTCCGGAATCTTCTAGTACTCGCGACGGCACGTATAAATAGTCGCGGGGAAGGCCGCGAGTTCAGTTCAGTTCGAGCTACTTTCGAGGCGACTTCGAAGTGAAAACTAGTGATACCGGAGTGATACAAGTGAAACCTACGACTTGGCTTACGACCTAGGACATCGTTAGTGCTTAGTGTTTGGACCTAGTGTTTAGTGTTTGGACCTAGTGCTTTGTGTTGGACCTAGTGTTTAGTGTTTGAACCTAGTGCTTTGTGTTAGTGCTAGTCAATAAAGTCTTCATTGAGTCAGCAGGTCTTTCTCTCCAAATCAGTCGAACCCAAACACGTAACAATAACAAAACGAAAATTAACAATTTTTGAATTTTTCCAACGGGAATCTATTCTAAGACCTTTGAAAAATAGCTCCACGAAAGGAAAAAAATCTCAGATTAATAGTTTAACAATTATCGCACTTGCAATATTAATGTTCATGCTACAAAAAATTGTTCATTAATTAATGGATAACTTTTTGAAAAATCGCGATAAAAAATTTTTGATTACGGATTATTGTTCATTGATCTATCCTACAGGCGCCTGAATTTTTTCAATTTTTAATTTTCATATTTAATAAGTTTAAATAATATTTATTCATTACAGGTCCGATGGGGCCGTGGCTTACGTAAGCCGGAGTACCCGTTTTCGAGCGTATTTTCAACCCTCTGGGAACATTATAAACATTAGTCCGACAATTTTGGGAGTCAAGACTTTTTTTAGGAAATTTCTTCCTCTTTTTGAATCTTTTTTCAAATTTAAATTTTCTCAAATAGTTTTTGAGATATTAACGAAATACCAAACCCCCTTTTTTTATTTCACTTAATTGTTTATAACTATTGCATTTTTTGCGAGCGGGCTTCGAATTTTCTCAAAAACTATCTACATGCCATTCCGAATCGAATGACACCTCAATCATAATTTTCGGAGAAGGCGCAAAAATTTTGACCTAAAAGGCACTTGTTGACTAGACTATAAAGGCAATAGAGAATTTTGTGAGTTATCCCGCAGCTTAATTCGCTCGCGTGGAATTAGATAATATGTAGTTTAGATTACACTTACACCTAGTAATATTATATAGCCTATGTAACTCAGTGAAGATGCAGCTTTCTAATGGTGAAAGAATTTTTGAAATCGGTCCATTAGATTTTGTGTGAAAACATTGCAAACAAATCTTTCCTCTTTATAATATTAGTAGAGAAGTATAGATCACGAGACGTGTATGGTATGCTCATGACTCTCGCCTACGCATGCCCACTATTGCCCACGTCTTATCAAGCTGATCTCCGGTGTGTGGCAATAGGCTCACCACCTAGTACTTGGGACATAAACATAACTGGTGGACAGTGTGTGAACTGCAAACCGCCTCTGCCAACCCTTCGGGGAAAATCAGGCTTATGTTAAGATAAATCTTAAGTTCTTAAGGGTAGTAGTGTGGCTGACTTTGAACGAGACTCTTACTAAAAAATACTAGCTGGACTATTACTAACACCAACTTATATGACTACTCTCACTAACAGTCACACACTAACGTACAGATCAACTTATGTTGGATCGATCATCCCAGTCCCTATTTGAGTTGATCAAAGTGAGTCACAGAGCGGTAGCGAATGGGTGAAACTGCTGACTTGCCATCTTACATCCAATGTATCGTAACCTGGTCCAGTAGGGCATCGTAGGAGTACCCCAGGTCCCGCAGGACGGCGTGCATGTCCCTGACGCGGGCGAGCGGCGAGAAGTCTTTCTGCCTGATGTCGGAGAAGCTGGCGTAGAATTCTTCTATTTGCGTCGCATTATAACCTCGTAGACTCCTTGAAAGGCGGAAGGTTATACGAGCATACATATGGTATTAAAAAAAGTAACATATACAAAGTAAAGTAAGTGGCACTTTACCACGAATTGTCGTGGTCAACTTACCCTGAGGATGTTCGTATGGAGTCGAAACATGTGTTGGTCGTACGTTGGCTCGTATGTAGGTGTGTATGTTTATTGTTATATGTACATGCTTTCTTGTGTGCGAGGGAGGTGGTATAGTTACACCAATTTTCGGTGTCATTTTTATTTTAATAACAGCACAGCAATTGGTTGCTGAAAGTATGCACTGTCAAAGCCAGTCACAAATGTTTTGCTAGCCTTTAGGAGGCCTTTGTGTAGCAACACCCCAGACTTACAGCAATCTAGTGACGTTCTCGGCTGCGGGGCGGAACACCGGGTCTGCCGGGCACAGGGCCACGGCTGGGAACGGGATCAGGCCCACGGGGTAGCGCGTCGACTCCACCTGCAACGGCAAATCCCACCGTTGGGCACGCGTCCCCACACACTCTCAACTGAGGACGTCCAGATCATACTCCACCATGCTGCTCCAACGCGGATTGGTTTAGTTAGGGGTTGTCTGCCCAATGTCAAATGATCTCAAGCCATCTTCATTTCTGCGACAAGGCATAATAAATGTTTTACAATTGAAAACTACCTAGACTGCGTGCCCTCCGATAGACTGAAGCGCCCACAACAAGCCACTACTGATTCCCGATCCATTCGAAGAGCGCACCACAAATTGACGATTGACGACAAGCCGCAGTGCTATGAGCGCGCCAAGGTGTAATAAAAGCACATTAACTGGTATGAGTGGACAGCAAAGTTATTTCAGAGTGTTTTGTGATAATCTTAGGCTATTCGTTAGCTTTGATACACGTTTAAAAAAAACCCGCTGTAACAGTCTACAAAAATCTGTACTCTTTGAGTTGCGACATCCGCTAGATGTCGTGATCTGCGGTGATCAGGAAGGGATCCCGAGGGATTCGTCGTGGTTATTCGCTTAGCTTTGAATCCCGACAAAGCGTGCAATTTGAATGATCCCTCGGAAGCCACTGCCAGAGCAGCTCGTTACGGTAGTGGACTGTGACGGACTGTGGCCGCTGACAATGCGACTAACGTGCTCCATGGCTCTTGGGTGGCCTCAATACATGTCTGACCTAAATACATGTCTGACGACGTCTGGTCTGGTGTAGGTCTTGATGTCACGTGGTAAACTTTAATAAGCTTTAGTTCGATTTTATTTTTACTTGACTTGATTCAATTTTGATAAGCTCCCATTAAAATTAATTTTAATTATGGAGTTAGTCATGCCAGCCGCATCGGGTGCCAAAATCATTGCCATTATGACAATGTAAGACACAGTCGCCGTCGTTAGAGCTCGGCGAACCGAGTTCGTGCTGTAGCGTACAGCCGCCACTGGTCGCGTGCCAACGATGCTGCCGCGGCTAGCTGGAGGAACCTCTCATCAACACCAACTTTTGCGGACCAATGGCACGCACAGCTTCACTGAGAAGGTGACTCAGTAACATGCGGACTAAAACCTCCCTCGCCTTTCATCACTCCACCTCTCTGCAACAGGCTCAAAATTTCTTCGGAAAGAATGTTACCTGTTAATTTTCCTCTATTTGCCTATCAATTTCGTCTGACTCTTTCTTCAATGTTTGAGATCAATGAGAGATGGGACAGTGTCGAAAAAATGCTAAGAGATCATATTATACCAACAGATCACGTTATGCTAAGATCATCATCATGTTATAATACGATCTCTTAGCATTTTTGCGACACTGTCCCATCTCTCATCGATCTCCAACATGATCATGATGATGATGTGAGCTACTGACTACGGTGAAGGTGGGGTCCTGGGTGTACTTGGTCCAGACGAGGTGGGACAGCAGCGCGCACAGCACGGCGGCGGCCGCCAGCGCGCCCCCCCAGCCGCGCCCCCCCCAGCCCCCCCGGCCGCGCCCCCCGCGCCCGCACTGCCGCACGCCGTGCAGGGAGCTCACGTGGCAGAACCGGTGCCACTTCCGCCGCACGACCTTCCCGAGCGGCGGGGATTCATCCGAGCGCTACAATGAAATATGACATTTACATTCGCTACGAGCAGCTACGATGAGCTACGAGAAGCTACGAGGAGCTACGAGAAAGCTCTCCTCTCTCTTTCCTCCGTTATCCTTCACTGTTTCAGCAGGAGACATTGAATGTCTTAAATCGCACATATTTAGAAAAATCAAGGTTCGTCTTGGCTTCGAACCCGGACCGGTCGAGTGAGAGGCGAGCTCGATCACAAGCCTCGCCCGGGTGACGTGAGTATTACTAGACGGTCGGGTAGCCGCTATGAAGGCTGGTGGGTAGAAGGAAATACCACTACACAACCTCCACCGTTACTGGGGATTCAGATAGACTAGATATAGATATTATTATATTAAAGAGCTCACCTTAAATTCCATTTCAATTGCCTTCAAAGCCGTGTTCAGGAGTGGGAGGTAAAAACTTCCGAAGCAATTTTGTTTAGAATCGACAAACATCGCAACGGCGAGCCTGACGAGGGTTCCGTGGGTTCCGCAGTGTTTAAATTTATAATTATCAGGATATAATAATAACATTCTCAAATGTACTTAGCATTAGCAAGCGAGCGACGCGGAAGTGAACCTGCTTATAGTATTAGTACTTCGGGTTTACGGTTCTGCACTTGTTTTCACATTTTTTTTAAATTAAATCAACCTTAAAACGAATGGAGTAAAATTGTAAATCGTATGAAAATTCGTACCGTATTTCGGCCCGCATTTTTGAATCTCACTCGCATACGGAATTCGCCAAAACGGCTACGAATTTGATGTAGTCTCTATTTCTGAAATTCCCTCGCGCGACTCATCTGTCGAGTGCTCGAGTGGTCTCCGCTACCGCTCGAATTCTAATTGCGCCCGACGATAGAATGAGTGCAATAGATTTCATTCGCAGGGTTTGAGTTTTATGGTTTTGGGTTGGTTGGTTTTAGGGTTTTACTTTTCGTGGCTACAATTAACTCGTTATGAAATTCGCATACGAATATCTGATGTATCGGTGCAATTCATCGAAATCGAAAATCGGGGACTACATTTGTTACTGAGATAACTGAACTTTCACTATTTTTATGCGTTAACATTGATTTATTATAAAGTTGTTACGAGGAGACCTATTCCCATAGCATAGACGGTCTGCTGTTGTTTTTGTGAAAATATACAAAGTAAAATAAGCATCCGCTGCAGTCTATCCCGCATGTCATCAGAATTCGTTCAAAATGCAGATTCGCGTCACGGTTTTGGTTATGTGAAATTTCTAAGCGCGTTTGAGATTACACTTCTGTAATCCACACTGAAATGTTTGTTTTACAGAATCCGCTTTTGTGAGACGAACGTCTAAACATTTCTTATAAATAAATAAATAAATAAATATCTTGGACATTCTCACACACGGCCATCTGACCCCAAAGTAGGCGCGAGCCTGTGTTATGGGTGTCAGAGACTGATATACATACATAGATATTTTTAAATACATACTTAAATAGATAATATTAACATCCAGACACAGAACAAATACAAGTGTTCGTCACACGAATATTTGTCCTGAGTGGGATTCGAACCCACGACCTTTGGCGCAACAGACAGGGTCACTACCGATTGCGCCAACGGGCCTGTCAAAATTCCTTATCTGCAGCACACCAGCTATCAGGCATGCAGATTTACTCACGATGTTTTCCTTTAGCGTTACAACAGGTGAAATTTATTTCTTAAAATGAAAATTACTTATAAAACTCATTGATGCGAGCCGCTTGGCTTTGAACCCGAACCCTCGAGTGAAAAGCGAGTTCACAGCGATGACAGCCCAGCGGCAGACAGGTTTGATCACAATGAGATAATCAGTCACACTTCTCAAGATTATAATCCATATAGGTAAAAAGGTCCGTAATATCCTGCCCGGGAACCTTGTCTTCATCAGTCAAGTCATTCATAAACAATTCCATTAAAATATTGGAACAACAGTGATTAAAACTTTGGCTCCCGTGTACAGCCGGCGGGCACAGATAATGGAATAAAAATGATCTGGTTCACCTTCTTTAGTCGATTCCTTTCGACAATTTTGTAAATTTTTATTTTTAATAACAAACTTCATAAATAAGTTAAGATACTTACTTATCACCTGTAATCACCAATTTCTTTAAGAATCCCATTATTCAGTCATTAATATTTGATATTTATGAACGATCCTACTAATATAGGCGATCGCATCCCATTATTATTTATTGAAAACCGACTCATCCGCGCGAGTGGAGCCGCGGGAAAAGCCAAGTTCCCGATTGTTAAATTGTAAAACAAACTTTTTCGAAGACCATTCGACACTAGGTCGAATCCTCCAACAATCGCGACGGAGTATGCTCTAGACACTAGAGTAGGCTCTCATTCTCCCTCAGCTGTGGAAAGTCCCGCGCCTACCGCCTATAGTTCGTTACCATTGAAACAACACAGATTGATACTTCCGGGTGAGGAACATAATATTCGAAGAAAGTAAACGCCTATCGTATCGCAGGGAAGGAATGTGTGACTACTACTGTGACTACGCTGTGACTACGCTGTGACTTCGCTGTGACTACGCTGTGACTACGCTGTGACTTCGCTGTGACTACGCTGTAACTACGCTGTGACTGTGCTGGCCAAACGTTGACTGCAGTCTTCACGGGCCTTCAAGACGGATAACTCTCAGGCATGCTTCACCGCTACAGCAGCTGACCTTTAGCTTACTACAACGCACATAACTTGAAAAGTCATTGGTGCATGCCGCTGGGAAATGAACCCAGACCCCGTCGAGGCCAATATTTCATACACTGCGACAGCGTTGTCAAGGGTTCCTTATTCTCCCATTTTTAGTACTCCAAGCGCCATCTAGCCATTCAATCCCAAAACATTTTGCTGAAGTTATAAAGTTCTAAGGCTGTCGTATAGATGTCGTGTTTTCACATATCCTATCTTGTGTGATTTTGCTAAACCAGCCAGGCAGGCAACCCTCAATGGGTTTGAACCCACCAGCTGCCATTAGTCTCCCACCGCTCGGCTGGAGCTCTTCACAAAACTAAGAAGCCCTAAGGAACTCCACCACTCTGCTCTATTGTGTATTGTCGGGGGTAGTGTTTAACCTGATAGTTGTTAATTTTTAGGCCGCCCGAAGAACTCTGACATAGCTTAACGACTGTTTCCTGACGACACCATTAGTAACCGACGGCTTAACGTGCCCTCTGAACTACTCCGAAGCTCGAAAAACTTTGCCATCTGCATCGAGCGGTCGAAAACTATGACTTAACAAGGATTTTAAAGGTAAATTTTAGGGTTGTCAAAGTAAAGATAAAAATCATTTTTGCAATAACTATTTAAATCTTTTATTTACATTTTTCATACATTATAAATAAATTTATAAATTATGCTACATAATCAAAAATTTGCATCAAATAACATTTTAATTACAGAGACATTGAGTTTAATTCTACTTTTATATTACATACAGATGTTACTGTAACCATAAACAAAAAAAGTAGTTTTTTGAACAGTCGATGGTTTGACTAACGCGTTAGCGGGCGGTACCAGACGCAGTAGAACCACAGAACACATAATAGTACTAGAACTGTGGGCGACGGAACGGTGCGATGTTAGTCTCCGTAAAAATATGACTAGTATTAATTTAAAGTTATGACTAGTATTTTTGAGTTAATTACCTACTCGCTAAACATTTTCTGGAACTCCTGATTGTATCAAAAATACCGTATCACAATTGCTTCGCTATAACATTTAAAGTACATATTTTTATTTAGTGTAATGTGGTTTTAAAAGTTGGTTGGTTCGGTTGGTTTCAAAAGTGTTGGGCTCACTCACTGCAGGAGACTGCTTCGCTCGCGACGGCCAGCAGCCGCATCAACACGACGCACTCAGTCAGTCCAGTTTTCTGTTTAATTATTTAATGTCTAAAATGCCCGTTCGAGCCAGTCCGTGGTTGTCACGAACCACACCACACACGCTCTGTTGACCTACCGCGATGAGGGTTGGCGGAAGGTTTGAGGAGCCCAAAATCCTACAACTAGTTTAAAAGTTACAATGTATAAAGTTATTAAATATTAATGCTAGACGTTAACTAAGCGGAAGCAGGAATAGAGGCTAGAGGCTGGAGGCTAATTGGATTAAAGCCAATTCTTATTACTTGCAGCACCACCCATCCGCTGCCGCCCATGACAACTGCGAGTGACTTTGAACAACACTCAATTAGGGACTGGGATGGTTATTCCAGTTAGTAGAAGCTTGTTAGTGGGCACGAGGTCTGGGGCAGGGAGAGTTAGTGATAGTTAGTCCGGTTAGCCAGGAGCAGTAACGGTCTAGCTCCGAGTCAGTCGCGGTCGCCTCTGATCAATTGAAATTGGAGACAGTACTACTCTAACCGGACCACAATTGCTCTAAAACAATTGTGATACCGTTGGAATGGTACTAGGTCCCGGGCTGGTCCCGGGCTGGTCCCGGGCGGGCGGGACGCTGCGTGCCCTTCATTCACAAGTTGCGTATTTTTCATGGGTGCAATCATGTAGAGATACCTTCTCACAATAACATCTTACATTGTATTTACAATTTACATGTTTAACATTGTCACTTTGTATTTGGATTCTTACGTAAAGAATTTGTTTACATCAAATGCCTCTAAGATAATAATAAAAATACACAGCCAAATTATGATCTACAGTAAGTATACGGATTTAAGAATTCGTAGCGATTGGGCCGTCGCCTCCCCCCCGCCGCCGGCGCCGGCTCTCGTGAAGGGCATAAGAATATACTACTTCTATGTACGCCTATTAAGACTACTCTAATTAAGACTACTTTTGGGAGAGCCAATATACATATTCTTTATCTTTGTATAGTAACGCCTGGAGCTTACGCTGGCCAAGTGCGGCTTGGTAGACTTCACGTGCCTTGGAGATCGTAAGGGTTTCCTCGCAATATTTTCTTTCACCGTTACAGCAGGTGGCATCACAAACACAATATCTACAATCTATATATATAAAAATGTCACGTTGGTTTGTGTACGCTTCAAAATTTCAAAAAGTTCTGCACCGATCGAGCTGAAATTTTAGCATGATATAAATCCGCATCAAGGATTGTTTTTATCTAATTTTTGCATCAGTTACATATCCGCGAAAAATATTGTATATCCACAAGTATTGCAAAATTAAACTTATATGACATGTATTCTTTGTTTTGTTTCTCATTTCGCAATCAATCACAATGTGCCACAGCGAAGCGTGGCAGGGTACAGCTAGTAAGTAATATAACTAGTCCGCGTCTGTACATCGAATAAATCTTGATCACTATTAGTAGTTCTGAGTGTAGATGTGTGCCGAGCTGGGCCAGCGTGGTGGGCCGAGGCCTGGCGCCATTACGAGAGGAGCCTCGTGCCCAGCAGCGGGACACAGAGAAGGTTGTAGTATTGTCCCACCTATGCACCAAAACATAACTGGTGGAAAGTGGGATTACACACCACTGTCTACCGCACGGCACGGGGAGACACAGGCGTGACGTCGTGCCGTGTCTACAGGAACTGGGGCTTCATCTGCGAGCGGTCCCTCCAGCTGGACTCCCCGGGGCGGCGGGCGGCGCGGGCAGCGGGGCGGGGAGCGGCGGCCGTGGTGCTCGTGCGCGCGCTAGACGACTGCGACCTTCGATGCAAGCCTTGCATCTGGAACGAGGACCACCGTCACCACCGACCAGAGTACAGCTGGCGGCGTCAAAGGTTAGCCCTGAACGAAATTGGAAGGGGATAGCTGCGCATGGGGTATCAGTGCGGGGACATATACGGCTGGAACTAGATCCAATGCGCTTACGACGGCCGACCCGCGGCGATAGCTTATTTTCGACTTCTGCACATTAAAGGTCAGAGCTTGACCTGTGGCTAGACTTCCATGCCGGTCCGGACGACTTCTGCACATTAAAGGTCAGAGCTTGACCTGTGGCTAGACTTCCATGCCGGTCCGTTCGGTCCTTCGAGAACATTATGAAGAACTCTCAGGTTGAGTTCTTCACCGTTACAGCAAGTGGCATTTAATTTCTTAAAAGTCATTGGTGCGTGCCGTGGTTTGAACCCGGACCGCTCGAGTGGGAGGCGAGTTCGACAGCCACTGGGCTGGCACCGCCCAGTTGCCAGGCTGTTTAAAATATAATTAGCATAGCGTTTGTCAACCACAAGCTGCACCAAAAATAACCACCGATCACAATCTAGCTTCACCCGCAGCCCGGCCGATTATAATCCGAGATAGATCAATCGATTCAATATCGATCGATAGTTCATTATCGTTAGTTTACATTAGAAGTTAGACTAGGAGTCGTATCTTCCTCGTCCGCCGTCCGGTAATCGGACCGGCTGCCTCCTCCGTCGCGGACGTCCCGGCTGCACTGAGCTGATTGGCCGGCTGGGGCTGGCGGGGGCTGGCTGGGGCCGGCTGGGGCTGGCGGGGGCTACCTGGGGCTGGCTGGGGATGGCTGGGGCTGGCTGGGGCTACGGAGCCGCGGCCGACGGTGCACTTACATGGAAGTGAGTACTAGAGTGAGTGTTACCGGGCTCGCGGCAGACCAGCTTGCGGAGCGAGCGGCGGAAGTTGCGCGTCATCAGGCAGTACACGATCGGGTTGATGGCCGAGTTCGCGTGCCCTGCGGGGGACAAACACTCGTCGTCAGAATGCACTACTAAGCATCGGCCGCTCATAATCATATTGCTTGCTTGCTACACATTTAACATAACGGTGAAGCTACGATCCACGAACCACTAGTAGGCGTCTTTCTGTTGGGCGTGGGTCTGTCTCACAGCCGCAGCTGAGAGAAGTCTTGATCATACTCCACCCGTGTAGCCAATCAAATGTGGAATCTTTTACAAAGTCTTCGACAAGGCTTCGTGATTATTTTACAAGCTGATCACAACAGAAACTACGGAAGCGCTTATAAAATTTTGTCAAATTCTGCCACCAGAAGTCACGCTTATCATTTCGTAGCTTATTTTCAATTTCAATAGAGAAGTGTAGGTATATATGCCCGTAGACATACCGATGGCGCCCTAATTATCGTCTTGTTCAATATTATGTTTACTAGGACGCTGTTGTACAGCCCAGCAGCAAAGTACAAGCAAGCTATTTAATTAAATATTTGTCTGCTAGATGGCGCTGTTATGGTAGCAGCAGCAAAGTATAAACAAAATAAGATATCCGTCTACTAGATGGCGCTGTTTTACAGTGAGCGGTGGCGTACCCAGCAGCAGCGTGTAGGGCAGCAGCGCGGCGACGCCGTCCGCCCGCACGGCGCTCACGTCGAGCAGCAGCTGCAGCGTGTTGTAGGGCAGCCAGCACAGCGCGAACAGCACCGCCAGCAGCAGCAGCACCCACGCCACGCGCTTGCGCTCGCGCACCAGCCGCAGCCGCTGCGACGACAGGCGGCGCGTGAGGCGGCATTCGCTCTCATTGCGACAGCGAAATGGGCAAAAATTGCATGGCAGTTATTAAACACAATACGGGGCACTGACTATTTGTAGTTCCCATTAAATTTGGGGTTGAAAAAATCACCATAAATCCATACGACTCCATAGAGCGTGGTGAGTTATCCTGACTGCGGAACCGCGGCTCCCGGATTTGAATCCCGGGACGGCGCGACGATTGTGTTGTTTCTGTGTGTGATGGCCGCGCGCGCCCGCCGCCCGCCGCGAGCTCGGGTTATTCCATGAAATACAATAATAGGTAGGTATATGTTTCCCACAATACAACACGCTACCTATATGTCGCCGGCCAGCCACCCCGCACTGCACATAACGCGGGGACGCCCCGACGCCCCCGTAGTGCAGTCTATGTTCAACAGATGTCATGTGAGCTGTATTAAATTACATGCTCGTTTGCTATTCTGTTCACATAAAAAATCTTTGAGTTTAACTCGTTTTCGAAACCAGAAATCAAATACGCGTCATTTATATTTAAATGATACTCTCCCCACGGTAAGGTAGACACGTAAAGAAAAACGACTGTTGGATTTGTCTCTCCTTTTGAATTTATTTGATTTTGAATCTAATTAATTCTCGTATCGTTGACAAAGTTTGTTGTTGATTTAACCTGCGATATTAAGAACGTCGTTTTATATAAGCAACTTGCGTATGATCCCGTCTGATAATTAATTTTCTTTATTACCCTCCCGCTGTTATTGTTAATTAAACGCTTCAGACACTTGTGCGTTCAGGTAAAATCTTTAAATAAACCTGTTTCAAATCGTAAGCTTTAATATCTAACGAAGAATGGCCCCGGTAGGTGGTGCTTGGGGAATACCAACTAATAATGAGCAAAGCAGCTAATATTCCACTACTTTAGTTTATGAAAATGATTCAATCATTCCCACCAACATTTTCATGACTTTGAAACGTAGGTATATTTTTTACAAAAACTTATAACATTAATAATAATTACTTTAATATCAGAACTTACAGGATTTTAACACAATCGTAGATAATTCACATCGATCCACTAGAGGTAGATTAAAAAATCCTAAAACATATTATTTATTTCTAAACGAATGCCAACAATTTTAGTTGTTCTTCTATATTCTATTTATCGTTATGCTTCTATCTTCTATTTTATAACGGACCTCCATACCTCTTAAACTTATTAAAATCAATCACGTTTGAACTGCCACTATCGCAATGTCACCGCGATGCTTTAGAAGCGGGGAGGTGGGTACTCGGCCTAGTAACTAGTCGCTCTACACGTGTCGGGGCTAGAGGCGCTCGGATTTACTCCCGGGTGTCGGATTGCGCGATCTGTTTACGCAATTTATTTTTAAACGAATCCGCTGCGACTGCCGCACTTCGGGTAAGCTGCCACCTCTACATACAATTCTCGCCAGCGGCAAAAGAAATACGTTTGACTTATTAAACATGTGGTACCAATCGTCCAAACTAAATAATATTTAACTGAATATGTACAAAAATCGAACTTGTCATGTTTTACTGGTGCATACCGCAGTTGGGGGACGTGGGAGCGACGGCGACCGGGCGATGGCGGTTGTCTGCCGCTCGATGCCTTCTTACCTCCAGGATGTTAATTGGAGCGCGCTGGAGTCGCTCAGCTCGACCCCTACACATTGCGGTCTACAGCGTCGTGTACCGGAATTGCTCGATGGTTGCTCACTCTTGCCGCCCGCAATCAAGGAGGTCCGAAGCTGCTGGAGGTCTAGAGCATACTGCACCACGCTGCTCCAATGTGGATTAGATGCAGTAGCACCATCCCGGTCCCGCGGTGTAGTCACCTGCTGGCTGTTGGCGCTGCCCTCGGCCTGGTCGCAGGGCGGCAGCACGGAGCACAGCCGGCGGCCCATCAGCGCGTACGACACCACCACGATGCAGCGGCACCGTGCCGGTCCCGCGGTGTAGTCACCTGCTGGCTGTTGGCGCTGCCCTCGGCCTGGTCGCAGGGCGGCAGCACGGAGCACAGCCGGCGGCCCATCAGCGCGTACGACACCACCACGATGAAGCGGCACCGTGCCGGTCCCGCGGTGTAGTCACCTGCTGGCTGTTGGCGCTGCCCTCGGCCTGGTCGCAGGGCGGCAGCACGGAGCACAGCCGGCGGCCCATCAGCGCGTACGACACCACCACGATGCAGCCTGCAATACACCAAACATTTCGCATATTAGTACACGTCTTACCCGACCCAACCCGACAACCCTACACCGAGAATAAGGCTCGTACGGTACGTACCAGACACAGCCAGTATTTTTTTAAAGCTAGCGAAGACACTGCGGTTGCACCGGTTGCACGCGTCTGCTTTATTTATTTATAGATTCCGCAAAATTACGGAAGTGTACAAGCACAGAAAATGCATACGGAGTGCAAAGACGGTGTAGTTCGATTGGAAGTGGGGTGAGTTGCCGGCTGCAGAGACTAGGCTTGGTACCGCACGCTGCGGAGTAGTGCGCGTCGGTCGGAGATAGATAGATATATAAGAGATAAACTTCGGGAGTTAGGGAGAAATTTATTTCCCACCGTAGTGACGTGCAGCGGAGCTGAGAGTGCTGAGAGTACTCTCCACGGCCCTCGAGGGCGAGGCGGTTGGAGAGCTCTCGAAGCAAGGGCTGCTTCATGCCGCCTTATTACTTGATAGCCCAGCGGTTCAGTTACAATCTCCTGTTCTCGGAAATCGATTCGGAGCTCATTTAAACTTAAAAGAACTTCACGAAGCTAGTATTAACGAGATCGTCGATCAACGGTAACTAGGCAAGATAAGTAACTTTAATTCAATTTGTCGATTTAATTAATTAGCAGAATAAGATACATAGGTGTAAGAAATTAATAAGTTACTCTTATTCTTCCCTTTGCGGCGAGCAAATATTGAATGTAAGGACAGATATTCGTAACCCTACGTGTAAACCCTTCGGCTATCTCTAACGAGCTCATCTCCCACGCCAAGTGGCCAAGTACAAAACAAACACTCGGTAAGACTCTCCCCGCGCGCCTAATGAAACAGTGTCACCGGAGCACGGAAAGCAATCATTGTGCTCGTAAATCGACGTGACCCTTCCCCGCCCGCCCGAACTCTGGTAAAGTGGGCACACAACTATAACGGTAAACGCTCAACACTTTGGAAAATGCGAACACAATCTTGTGCTTAAATTAACTATCTGCTAGAACTCTTAAAATTTCTTTTTATGGCATGCATCCGTACAAACGTAGAAAAATGATTGGGATATCAGAATTTTAAATCAAATCAAATCAATAATGTACAATTTTCTGAATAAGGTACAAATGTAGGTCAAAAGTAGACACGCTTATTATTACCTATTTTAGACATGCAAAATATTTAATTCTATAACCTAAGCATATATGTATGTTTACATTAAAATCAAATCAAATCAGACCTCAACAAGCAGCGTGTTTGCTTCGAGTAGTATAAAATAACTAGCAACATCAAAACCTAAAGACAATAAACCGACGCTTCGCAGGTTGTAATAAAATGTCAGATGGTCCAAAATAATAAATATCTCCCACGTGCGTGTCGCGTGAATTAATGGCCGATCACGTCATACAAGATCACGTCACGTCATACAAAGTGTAATTGCTCGTCGCGATATTCTGACTCGTGTTATTAATTTGACTCACGAGCGGATTATGCGACGGGCTCCGTTTTGAAAGGCATGCCAATCAATTTGCCGTTGAAAATGGTCTTCTTTCATGGAATATCGGTACAAAAAGATCGTGTATTTTTACTGCCGACCCAATACTCTAATAAGATAAAGTCTCTCTTTGAAATGAAAAAAGTATTACGCGGTACGCTGATTGGAACAGATCAATATTTACACAAATATAATTTAACTATGCAAATCTAAATATGTATTTAAAATTAATAAGCTATTTATTGTTTGTGTACCTACATATATATAAGATATCACTATTATTATTATGGAGTGGCGGAATATGCTCTAGACCTCCCGCAGCTGTGTCCGTGCCCAGCAATGGGCCGTCTATGGGACGCAGATTATTATTATAATCCCATGATAATTTGTTACGAATATACAATTTTTATAAGCCGTATTAAAGATGGAGGAGATAGAATAGAGTTTAAGGATTAAACGTACAATTGTATATGACTTTAACACATAAAAGGAGTGAAGTCGTTCAGTCGCACAGTCGTACATTCGCACAGTCGTACAGTCGTACAGTCGTACAGTCGTACAGTCGTTCAGTCGCACAGTCGTACATTCGCACAGTCGTACAGTCGTACAGTCGTACAGTCGTACAGTCGCACAGTCGTACTGTGTAAACATGCCGTTAATTAATCAGTCGCACTGGCGCGTGTACACACGGGCGCAGCGCGAGCGTATTTTAAAAGCCGATAAACATTTAAAGAGCGCTAATGTAAATACATTAAATTTATGTTTCACGAATGTCTAAACGTACATAATTAAGCGTTTTCTGTGAGTACTTTTAAGTAACGGTTGGCAGGGTTTGGCGTTCTGTAAATACTGTTGCAATTATTTGCTTTTGGATTACGGTTGGCGCTCCAGCGGGTTATATAGATCACAACCACCACAACCCTTTCGTTGTCCCACTGTTGGGCACGGGCCTCCTCTTAGAATGGGAGGCATTAGGCCTTAGTCCATCGACTTCACATGCCTTCGAGAAAATTATGAAGAACTCTCAGTCATACAGGTTTCCTCACGATGTGTCCTTCAGCGTTACAGCAAATGACATTTAATTTTATAAAACTCATTGGTGCGTGCCGCTTGGGTTTGAACCCGGACCGCTCGAGTGAGAGGCGAGTTCGATCCACCACTCTAGTCTACTGAACTGAATCGATGCTATCGACCGGCAGATGGCGGTAGGGGCTCACCGGGCACGGCGTACACGAGTACAAAGCTGAAGGCGCCGAACAGCTCCTTGCGGATGGAGTCGGGCCACTTCTCCGTGCAGAACTCGATGCTGCGCTCCACCACCACCTGACACACACAAACACAAATTAAAATCTATAAACTGTTTTATGGTTAAACGGATGACGAATAATACCACGCTGATTTCACGGAATCGCATGGTCCCATATTCGAGTTAATAGAGGAAGCCTAACCTGAACCTAACCTAGCAATAAGAGTTGAATTAGTTATTCTTTGTTGGCGCGGTAAACTTAGATTTTATCGGAATTTTGACATACTGATATTCAATTCAGTACAGGTGGATCGAACAGGCCTCGAGCGGTCGTCTCGATGCGATTGGGAATATTTAATACTTAGGCTCAGCACCGATATCAGCTCTTCAATGCTTGTGCAATACATAATATAATGGTCCGAATGAAACTGGAAAATTTCAAAAATAAATAAAGATAAGTAGTTTTGTGCGCTCTAGTTTGAGCAGAGCAGTGCAGCGGCACTTTTCAGCACGAGCTATCTCTGTATGTATAGAAGTCTACAAATCTCCTCTTTTCAGTTGGTAGAACCAGAGGTTCTACCAACTGAAAACCACAATCCACAAGCAATTTGAATATCAAAACCAATTCGATTACCCAGACCCATTGTTCAACAATACTATACAATGCAGAGAATTGCTAGACACTTTCAATAGGAAGGACGATGTTAGATGAATTTAATTAACCAGTGCTTAGGTAGGCTGATGGTTCGGGGTTCCTTTCAGGAGATATTTAAGGTACACTGGCGCTGCCCGCGGCTCCGATAGATTTCCGTGCACAACTTTACTACTACCATAATCAGAATGGGATTGTTTAGAATATAATATGAAAAATATAGCCTCTTCCAACGACAAGCTACGCTAACATCACCACTAATTAATGTAGCTTTACCTGTAGGTCCTCCGGTCACAATCGATAGTGGATATCGATTAAAAGTTAAGAATCGATTAAAAATCAACAACGATTACAGTTTTTTTTCTATTCGACGTTAAACATGAATTTTTACGAGATAAAAAATGTACCCTATACATAATATAGGCCCTATATAACTGTGCAAAAACATTCCGTCGAGAAACAATTCGACATATTCGCCACTTGCCTCGTCCTCTGGGCTACATCGTCCCTAACGACTCGTTTTAATCGGTCCGACGGATAATTGATGGCGAAATAATGACATAAAATTTTTCCCTTTTTTAAGTTCACTTTTGCCTTTCTTCGATCGAAGTTTTAGCGCTAGTCCTTCAGAGTGAAATAGGCCTGCAGCACGGGAA
The DNA here is from genome assembly GCA_944567765.1 of Carterocephalus palaemon. Classification (NCBI taxonomy): domain Eukaryota; kingdom Metazoa; phylum Arthropoda; class Insecta; order Lepidoptera; family Hesperiidae; genus Carterocephalus; species Carterocephalus palaemon. The sequence goes on along the minus strand of OX155643.1, from coordinate 75,356 downwards.
TAGCTGTCCGCTCGCAAAATTCTGCGGAATGCGATTACTGTATACGACATGTTTGTTCAAATGGAGTCGTTGTTAAGCTGCGAGTTATCGGATCTCTCGCCTGCACAGTCGAGAGCTTGCGTATGCATGGTATAGTAAGTATATAAGTAGTTATTTTAGGTTTATTTAAAACGAAAAACATCATTTTTATTAGAGCACGTTTTTATAGTAGGTACTATCGCACAATGTACTTTTGTAGGTTTTCTTCTAGGGTCACCCTAAAGTCAGCGTCAAACTAACATTCTATAAATTAAAGCGCGTTCTTATATATTATTATGAGGTAAAACGTTTACTTTAATAAACTTTCAAGTTTTGTGAGTCTGTTTAGTCCTGTAAGGGGCTGAAGTTTAAACTTCTTGTTTTATTCGCGATAAAATCACTGCTTCTGAGTCTGACGTTTTAATTCTTAAACACCATACAAATGTAAAGCCGCGGATGGGTTTGCTTGTATTGCTTAATTACTTTCTGGCTGAGGGGGGGGGGGGGCTACCACGGAGCCATTACGGACGGTTCGTTCACAACTCCGACTCCGCAGTCCCGGCACTGCGACAGTCGGAAATAAGGATTTCCTTCCGCTGGCTCTGTCATGAAAGTTTTTCACAACAATGTTTCTTTCCAAACTTTTTGAAGCATTTATTTCTAAATTGATCTTATAACTTTATATTTGTTCTGACAGGTTTCTGTAGTACAAAATTTTACGTTAATTTGGGAACAATAGATGTCGACAGAAATCTCGGCGCTAATATAAACAAGGTGTGCGCTGGATCGCCCAGCCACACGTAGCTCAGTGATGAAAAGAGACGAATAGTGATAGAGAGAGAAAGAGAGAAGTTCTCACAAGGCTTTTTTTCTTATTGGACGATGTGTATCAGTCAATTAGTAGGTACGCAAGCCGCGTTAAAGCACTTCTCTCAAAACTAGCTCTACAGTTGACCGTAATTCGTAAGAACGACAAACTCATTACTTCGCAATGGCTCGATGGTAAGAAAATTGTAACGAAACATTCGAACGATTTCGTAGTAGGCCCCCAGAGTCAATTTTGGACTAATGAATAGATTGTTGAAATGTTTGCTAACGAAAGCTCAGCGGTTATGCTCGGTGGTTCAGGCTTCAGTCTTCAATTTTTTTTCACAGCAGCATTTAATCTATATATATAAAAGGAGAAGGTGACTGACTGACATAATAATATCAATGCAGGGCCTAAACTATAAGGGTTAGAAACTTGAAATTTTGCACAGGGACTCCTTTTATAACGTAGGGGAGCACTAAGAAAGGATTTTTGAAAATTCACCGCCTAAGGGGGTAAAACGGGGGTGCAAAGTTAGTATGAAACTTTGCCGTTTTTGAAGTTAGTGAATGTCTAATTCCACGCGAGCGAAGCTGCGGGCGTCCACTAGTCTTATAATATAGTAGATAATTTACTAAAGTGCTACATTAAATTAATTTCGTTTTAGTGTGTTTGTACAAAAGTACCTACATATAAAACCAACAAAACTATGCAATCTTCTCGTTCAACAATCTGTTTCAGGGCCGCCCGTTGTATCCGATACTATTGAGAAATATTGCGGCCCGCGGAAATAGAACTGCTGGAGAGGAAGTCCCGGAGCTGCGTAGGTCATCCGATACGTACCTACGTGTATCACTTGTACAATGGAATATATATTTTATCCGAGAAAATACAGCGTAGTTGCTTGTTTGTAAGCAGAATAACATCCCTTCGCATACAAACATTCACATTTGTAATATTAGTAGGATTGTGATTTTTATAACAAAGCGAACCAACCGATAGGGATGTCCAACCCGAGTTCTCCCTGCAAGCCGGTGTCTTGCAGTTCTAAATCGGATTTGGCTTTTTATTTATAACAGGGTTGTCACCTATCTTTTCGTTTAAACCTCTGGTTCAGTTACCTGGGGCGTCGATTTTGACGACTTCGGGGTAAAAGCATTATTTTTTTGCATTGGGCTGTTGACTGAGTGCGGTCTATATGCCTCTCTGCCATCTTATCGGCAGGATGACTTTAAAGTTTAAACCCTCATATACTTTGGTCACTCCGCAAATTAAATTAAAAACCAATATTTTCGAAATACCTACTTTTTAAACTCATTGTTGAGCATCATGAACTATGACTACTTAAATCTCAAGCACAGTTCTGTTTACCTTCATAGTCAGTAACGGGTACTAGTGCAAACTATATCTAGGGCAGTCTCACTGGTGCTAGTGAAACGTGTAAGGGCCCGGGGCCTTCAGTACAAGATGTAACTTTATAGCATTGCCAGAAGCGTTTTAGCGTTGCAACTACTCAACTATACGATCAATATTGAAGTCTGATAGCAATACTACGGGATCATTCTCCGTAAACGAAACTTAACAAGGTCACGCTGATTATTTCTAATATTCGTTAAATTCAAAATAATAATTATTTATTGACACAAGAATCGCTATGAATTTTCAGCGAACAATAATTTGCGACCGCTCTGCCGACAGACACGAAAAGCCTTTCATATGAATTTACAAACATTGCTGAGGTTTCTCGGAGCCTATAAGTAACATCGGCAGTCGAGTACGGAGAGGTTGGGGGAGAGAGCTCGAGCGCGGTGGGTCACGCAAAAGGTCCGGGGTTGAAAGGAAAATGTACCTCAACTAACATGTTTTAAATGGAAAAAGCTCAAATCGTAAGATACTTTTTCTGTATAGGTTATTGCTTAAATACACTTTTACTACACCAAAGGGAAATGCCAATAGCTATTAAATAAAACCAACTGTATTCCTTCCACGCACACAGTTTGAACACAGCTGAATTCGTAGTCTTGATTCTCCATCTTTGTAGAAGTTGATCTTTGTTGACTTTGTTGAAGAAGATGACATTTGCGAAGTCAACAAAATACATTCAGTGAATTACTAGTGGACGCCCGCAGCTTCGCTCGCGTGGAATTAAACATACCAATAGTTTCGTTTACACCTAGTAATATTATATAGCCTATGTCACTAGTGAAGATGTAGCTTTCTAATGGTGAAAGAATTTTTGAAATCGGTCCAGTAGGCTTTGTGTGAAAACATTACAAACAAATGTTTCCTCTTTATAATATCAGTATAGATGATGCCATTTTTAGATAAAGTAAAATAAAATAAGTGTGAACGTGGAGCTGCTGACCTGCCGCGAGGGACCCCCGCTGAACACTGCCAGGTCGACACCGGCAGAGGGCGCCCCAATACCGGTAGTACTTCCGGTCCATTGTTCCCACAATCAGCCGCAACACTCGGCACTACTACACTAACTATCGATCAACTATTGTCCCGCAGGCGCTGCTCGTGACAGCGAGAGCTACGCCTGTTGAAGGAGTATTGTAGCGGTATGTTGTGTCTCGAGGATGTTAGCCGTTGAGCGTCTTTGTTCAAATTCGGCCTTTCCTCTCGAAAGAGTCCAGGTTCAAATCTAGCGGCTCGCGATGATGACCTTGCCTACGCTGACACAACTTACAGTACTTAAAACCTCTCAGATGATTATACCAACGAAGCGTACATGAACTTGTACTGTAATAACGTTTAAATAAATTGAATTATTAAAAAAAGTTTAAAAAAAAAAAGCTTTTTATAATATATTTTTTATTTTCGTACATTGTCATCGGAACCAAATATGTGTGCCGAATTTCAGCTCCATAGCTTCAGTGGAAGTGGGTGAAATATTGATTGAAAGATTCCAGGACATACATACATACATACATACATAGATACATACGAGTGAAGTTAAATAAAAGCTTTTAAAATCTATATATATAAAAGGAGAAGGTGACTGACTGACTGACTGACTGACTGACTGACATATCAACGCAGGGCCTAAACTATAAGAGTTAGAAACTTGAAATTTTGCACGGTGGTTCCTTTTATAGCGTAGGGGAGCACTAAGAAAGGATTTTTGAAAATTCACTCCCTAAGGAGGTAAAACGGGGGTGCAAAGTTAGTATGAAACTTTGCCGTTTTTAAAGTCAAGTGGGCAACCCGAACGCGGGCAGACGTCGTTAATAGGTCTAATTCTACGCGAGCGAAGCTGCGGGCGTCCACTAGTATAAAAATAACATTGAAGTGATCTGAGGAGAGTGATTGATTCGACTGTTTGTCGCAGTATTAGAATAGTGCATCCAAATACTCGTACCTCATTTCTTTTATCAACAAGTTCTTTTTTCGCAAGTATGCGAACATATGATTATTCTTTTTGGAGAAATTTCCTATTCCTACTGTGTTCTGGCAAATTCAATCGTATTATTTGAGTAAAAGTCCGATCTGGAGGGCGAAGTGTATCGGCAGCTCATCCGAAAAGTTTCGCCGCCCACCTCGTACCACAGACACCACAGTACACTAAGCGCTGAACACGTCCCTTTGTCCCACTAAATTATGATGGATCGTCGCAAACTGTGTTTGAGCGGCTGTCGGGCTATCAATTTCAGCGCCGATGACAATTCGAAGAACATAATGATTTGATGACATATTATTATTGTATTGATTATAGACTTACCTCCAATACATGAACATATAAAATGTATGTCGTCGAGAATGGATTAGAAAAGAGAATGATTTATTTTGCTTAGAATACAAATACACACACAGATATAATATAACATTTTTCAATTTTAATTAAGAGCAAAATAGGGCTGTACTTATATTAGTATTATTTCAAGACAAGGAAGTGAAATAACGTTTTGCGGAGTGAAAATTAATTACCTCATAATATACGTGAAAATTGTATCAAAATACACTTTATACTCTAACTGCTACTCAGCCTTCGGGTGACTTGAGATTAAGACTATCCGAAAGTGAATCGGCCGTTAGCGCGTCCACCGGTCCGCTATGGAGCAGCGTGGTGGTGTATGCCTTAGACCGGCCGCAGCTGTGTTAGAGGGGGAGACTCTCGTGGCCAGGAGCTCTAGAACATCCCTAACCCGTCGGTTATGACTTCGCCGCGAGACTCTTGCTACTTCACTTCGCTAACTCTTTGAGCAAGTCGATTGCCTTTGTCCGTCTATTGATAATTAGTTAATAATAGTTAGTTTTATAGCGTCATGCCAAATAAACACCTGCAGAGCAGCACGCGGGCTTGCTGCGTGGCCGGCGTGGCGCTGCTGGTTACTTGAACAACTTAACTACAAAATCATACTCCACACACACATTGTGTGATAGCCAGCTCATCTGATGACTGTAGCTGCACTTCTGCATTCATAAACTGTTTATTTAATGCATATTTGTATTTAATTATACACGACCTAGTGGTGGAGTTTTTAAAAGTTAAGAGTTTTAATTATTATTTTAGTGTAGATACTCTAATAAATAGTTTAGAGATAATCAGTAACATTTCTGACCACACTTTTGTGCCCCCTTATACCACCATCGCGAAATACCCCAAAGGTGTGAAAAAATGTGTATAAATTTCAATACCAGCCGGTCTCTGTCACTGAATTTTATGTAATTTTAGTACTAGTACTCTACGGCGGTAGTAGTAGTCTACGGCGTAGTATTATAATAGTTAGAGGCCGTAGCATCTCATTACTACGGCGTAGCGACAAGAGACACGCGAGCCATGTTTAATTAAAAAATTTCATGCCCGCACTGAGAGCTCAGATAATGCATTCTGGAGGACAAAAGACGTTTCCCTGCACCGTGTGCTGACTGTGTGAGCAGAGGGAGGGGGGAAGGGAGGGAGAGGCGACGTCGTGCTCGGTTTTGGTCTTACTTCAATTGTGAATACGCTTATGACATTATCGCGGATAGCAAAAGAGTTCCCCGGAGACCAAGGTGTGGTCCCAGATGGCCGTTCCCGAGAATCTCGTGGATAGTGTTAACTGCGATACTTTTATTACTTCGCATAGTTCGACCATTTTGAGAGGTTATGAAAGATAGCACGCAAGAGAGGGCAAGTGGAATGTATACGTTGTCGGCTCCTTTATCCCAAATGACACGACAATCAAAATACCCACGCACGTGTCACCGCATGTCCCGCAAAATTCATGGGATATAAATAAATACGGCGGGACAGCCGTAGCCATTAATCATGATGACGTCATGGCTCCAGTTCCCATAGCGAGTTACAAATTGAATGCGACCAAGGTGATCGGCGCTTCAGATGAATCACTTTTATGTGAATGGAGAAGTTACAGGGGCAGGAGGAAACTACCACAATCGACCTCTCCTGTTGAACGCGGCGTCCCGCCGGAGAACACGGCTCGTCTTTGGGATGGCAGGGGTGATGTCCTTGTCCACCACGTTGGCCGAGTTCGCAGACTTCAAGGTCCTTCGAAAAACCTGTGAAGGATTCTCAAGCATGCATGTTATCTAACGATTTATTTGGACGTTACAGCGGGTGAAATACAATTCCATAAAACGCACGAAAAGGTCGCTTGACGTGTGCCAGCTCCTCGCTCCTCTATGACACCTATTACTAGCACAGTAACGACATACTCCAACGCCAAAACGCTGTTTTAGTGGCTAACCCATGTGTCGGAAGTTTTATTCCGTCCGTCCAAAACTTCTGAAGAGACTAACGACTCTGGTCTCCTTTTTTATGTTTGGTTTATTTTTTTTTATTTTATTGTGTACATTGAAGACAAACAAAAGATTTTCTTTCTTTCTTAAATAATGTAAAAAACTTACGACTTAATGCAATTTTATATAAAAAATTTAGTCCCAATTATGGTTTAGACCCAGATTTCTGGTGGGGTTCTTAGTTACTCGTACGTGTTAACCCGAGGTGGCTAAGTTAACAAAAACCATCTTCGTTTTCCATTAAGAAAATTCCATCAAATAATTAAAGTACTCACGTACCTAAGTAGGTATCTTTTACAGACTAAACTTTGACACAGTCTAATTATATAAGTATCAAAGCTGTGCTCGAGTTCGGCGGCAAAGTGAGTTTAAAACATAGGTACTCGTAAATCATAATTATTAAATAAGTGAGATAATTCCTTGATGCTGTAAAAGTTGTCTGGAAAGTTGCCGAGCAGTCCCGCGGGCCCCGGTGATAACACGACACTCTAAATACATTTGTGGAAAATTTTATTATTAAATCCCGCATAAAATGTAATAAGCACCAAGACGGTATACCGTTTCCCATACTTTGCACGCGGCAGTTCGCGTTCTGAGGTTTTGAAGCGGATCAAATTTGGCGAGCGGGTGTGGACGACTTTAGCGAGCCGCGAGCAAGGACGGGGCAGCCGGCAGGCGCGTGCCCAGGCTCTGGTGCGGATCGGGCGTCTGCGGGGCTGCCCCTCGGAACAAGATGCAGGCTGGCACCGGCAGCCAGGGCTGGCACCGTGCGGCAGGCAGGCGGGTACTCACGGAGTGGTTAGAGCGGGACAGCTGCGGCAGCGAGACGCGCTCCACCGCGGCGACGGCCAGCAGCGGCGCGAAGATGGCCAGCGCCGCCAGCCACAGCGCGGCCAGCAGCGCCAGCGCGCCGCGCCGCGACGGCAGCCAGGGCTGGCGCAGCGACTGCGTGATGGCCAGGTACCGGTCCACCGACATCGCCGTGATCGTGAACACGCTCGACGCCACCGCCACCCCTGGGCATAAATACTAATCTTAATTTTCAGTGATCTCATATAAGTGCTACAAATTCTGTGCTCCCGAAAATAAATATTTTGAGAAGCGCTCAGTCCCATCTACATAGTTCACTATTAGAATGATCACTCCCGAGCCGGGCGCGGGAATCGCTATTGAATTCAATCACGTGCCGAGGCTCGCGAAGAATTCAATTAAAAGAATTATTGTTATTCTGACCTTCAGGTGGTTTCGTGACGCGGTTTTTTATGGATGTATGGTCTCAAACGAGCATGCAGCACCAGCCGAGACTTAGTGACTTAGTTGCTTTGAAAATAATTATTACACGGTACGATGGTCCATAGCCCGATGGCGCGGGTCGATTCGATGCGATCGAAAGAGTTAAGCAACTACAGTTGGTGGATGGGTGATCGCTAGTGGCAACATTTCACGGACGCTACACTGTGCTTCGGAGGGCACGTTAAGCCGTCGGTCCCGGTTATTTTCAATTTGCCTAGCCAAGCCACCCGAAGGTCTTCGACAAGGCTTAACGACTGTTTCCAGCATTGAAAACAACCGGCTTTACGTGCCTTCCGAAGCACGGTAGCGTCCATGAAATTTTTGCCACTAGCGGTCGCCCATCCACAAACCGACCGCGCCCGTCGTTGCTTAACTCTTTCGATCGCATTGAATCGACGCGAGCCATTGGGCTATGGACGTTAGTCCGGTTACCTTGCAGGAAGTTGACGGTCTTGCACATGAGCTCCCCGAAGTACCACAGCAGCGTGACGGCCTTCGCGATCTGCACCGGCATGCAGAACAGCGTCACCAGCAGGTCCGCCACCGACAAGTTCACCAGGAAGATGTTCGTCACGCTGCAACAACGCACGAGATTAATAACCTGATTCAATTTATGGCAGCCTGGTACTTCTATTTGGGTTTACTACTGCAGTCTCTAGTATTCTCAAAAGCGTTTTAAACTATCCAGCCGTCATCCGAGTGCGAAGTAAACGGGTTCACTAAGAAGTCACCGGCTCGGAACTATGAAATCTGCTACTTTCATTACACCACAGGACAGGACAGTGAGAATGATCTAGAACTCCCACAGCTGTGGCTGTGAAATATTTTCAAATAGCCGTGCCCAACAGTGGGACGCATATGGGTTGTATAGTGTTGCCTAGCTATGATACCTTCAACTGTCATCCAGGCTCGTAGCCAACGCTGAATGACCTATGATAGCCTGGTACTTCTACAAGTTAAATAATCTGATTTATAAAGTGATTGCTCAGATATCGATCGACCGCCCGTACTTACCTTATCTTATCCTTGCTATGTAACACAAAACCTCATTATAAAAATGTTTCACTACCATAATATTTTCCTAACCCTTATCTCATCCCCAATGCGTTGAAAACATGGCTCCTTTATTATCTAAAAGTACGAGAACGTTGGACTGAATGAAATTTTTTCCAAAGAATTGGGTTTCAAATTAAATAATATATTTTGTTAGATCCAAGAAATCAAGTATATACTTGCGATATAAAAATGATTGGTATTAATACAAGGTGATGTGACGTTTGTGTGTGTACGTAGGTATGTATACACAGATAGAACACATCGTGTATCTGTGTCTTTCTGTGGCATCATAGCCCCCAAACGGATGAACGATATTTTAAGTTGAATTGACCGAGAGCTTCCTTAGCTATGATTCATGAATCACCGTTTGAAGATCATCAGCGCTTTTCAAATCGAGACACTTTTTATTTTTTATTATGGCAATAGTTTTAACTTTATGCCAGTTTCACAGTTTCACTTCGATCAATGATCGAAGCAGTTTCAACACAAACTACTAAGGGTTACTAACGTAGATGAGCTTCATGTAAAAATTGAAATACTTCAAGACTTTTCAAAAACAAGATAACCTTGAACATGGTTAGATGATAAAAATTGATCGTTTTAAAAGATAAATTTAAAAACCATGATCCATAAAATTCACGTTAAAAAAAAAAGTTCCGACTTCAACCAAAGCGGAAGTGCTTGCATTAGGTACACATGAATTATGAAATCAATTGAAATCATGAAAATAAGTATCTTTATTCAAACTACTATGGAATGGAATCCTGCGTTCCAAATTCAAATATGATGACCAATTCTAGTCACATACTGATTTTAAAGTTGAGTTGCACTACCTATTAAGTTTTCTGTGGTTGAACACGAATTGGTTCGATTTTTAAAAGAATTTTCTTTTCTAGAATGTTCTGACACGCCCGTCGCGGCTCCGAACTATGTGCTCCTGTGTTATAATAACGCGGTTGCAGCTAATGATGAGTACTGTAAGTACAAAGGTTAAAAGTGTTAAGTTAAGAGCTGTGATAATGTGATTAGTGCTATGATAGCTCATAAGGTGATTAGTGCTGTGAGATGTGGCTGGTGGCTGTATTAGCCACAAAAGGATGATGACGTGTATGTATTTATACTGTGCTAGTATAGTGAAACAGTGGTGGAGCTACCTTATTGTGCCAATGGAGGTGGACTGTTCAAGAAAAGAATAAAGTGACTCATAAGGTAAATTTATTATTTATTATCATTTTGTATTGGCCTCTTAAGTTTAATGTAAATAATAATTTATTTTATTAACATAATAATTACAAGTGCATACCTACATTATTGATTTACACAGAATATCTTTTAGGGACTTCAACAGCTTCTTAAAAATAATATATGGAATAAAAAAATTACTATCATCTACTTATTTCTTCTAATAAACTTCAAGGGCTAGCTATTTTTTTTTACTTTTAAACAGGTATTGTGTGGTTTTACAAATTATCATTTTACAGGTTTTGTTGATCAACCGTTTATCGTAATTATACAATCTTTGCTCGTACCTCAGCGAAACTGCGTTCTGTGTAATATTATTTTTATTTTATAGCCTGATCCGTAACACGTAATTAGATCTCTCTGAATATTTGTTCGGAGATGTTTGTACCTACCGGCTACCCACTGGCGATCCATTTAACGCCATGCCCGGACTTTCCCTTCTCACAAAATATTCACTGCTTAGTAGCTGGATGTTGACGCTTAGCGGCCAAGTTTACTTCAGGCGGTTGCTAGAGATTTTCATCATTAAATATGCACATTTATTCGCCACGCTGGCCAGTGCAATTTTGTAGACTTTCGCTTATAAATATTGTTTATCTCATGCACTGAAGTATGGAAAACATTAAAGCAAAAATGTACGCTGGTTTCCCACGATAGTTTCCTTAGCTGTAATTCTTCAGCAGTAGTTCTGTTAACAATAATGGTACCGAATCAATTATTATTATTATTGTTGGAACGTACTCGAGTTCATCTATCCCTTTCACGAACTTACTGGAAGATGTCATTTGAATTCGGAACGCAAGATTACGTGAAGTAGTTTAAGCGCATTGGTATTTCTGCAGAATCTGCAGTAACAGTAACGTAACAATGACGTTTTTAACCCTCGAACAAAAAGCAGGAGTGTTACAAGTCCGACGTGTTTAACAGTGTGTCTGTCTGTGGAGTCTGTTAGATGGATGGATTCTAATAGGTTAACAAAGAAAATGTTCCAGTCTTAGATTATGTTATGATCGAAGAAATTCTGCTCAGCCAATTGAAGATTTGAGGATCAGCCAATCGCACTTGTCTAGTTGATGGGCCGGGGTTTTTAAATTCCTAATACAAATAGAACTGCGAAGAGCAGTAATACACATTCCTTAAACAAACGCCTGGGATGACGAGCGACGAGCGACGAGCCGGCAAACTGTTTCTGTTTGTGCGGCTGAGGCAAACATGTCACCGGCAGGCCTGCAAATGTTCCCAGGACTCCATGAGGCTCTTGTTGCTAGAGACATTGTTCCATGGAGAACTGTCTTCGCATAAACAACAAACTGCCAGTAGCTACATAATATTACTCGCTGATCCGAAATTAAATTAAATATTGAATCGAACAAATCTTTCTGTACCATAAATGATTACTTATTATTTTAACGATAAAATCGCTTATATTGAGTCACACTTTGAAGCCAATATAATGTTAGATGTAATTTTATCGCAGTTGAAGTGAGCGCTCATCATGTAAATAGCCTAATGTGAAAAAAGGCCAAGACTAAGACATCGGTCACAATAATTCAGCTTTTCAATATCATGCGACCGAGTCCACAGTATCACCTCCCACGCCCCTACATTCTGAAGGAGCATTACTCTTTTATTTTGTTGGATTATACTTGATGACGAGAATTCTTTTTCGTCCCCGACGACTTCTTATCTAAATTATACTATTAATAATAAAGAATACCTATTATTAATTAAAAAATACGAGTGTGCATTAGGCCACACGACTGAAGTAAACTTCTTTACGCACGCTTGACTTAGGGAGTAAGCTGGCGAATGAGCGACGAGAGCGTTACGAAAAGTGTGATCGGACGAAGCTAACTGGAAAACTTAAAATTTGAGCATATTCTTACGAAGATATCCAATATGAGGTGTGTTGAATTGAACTTGGCCCAATACATTGCCGGGCTCTGAATCCGGCTCATAGTAACACATTAAAACATACGAGTATCTGCCCGCCACGCCGTAATGTCATGCATTAGTTTCTCGTCTGCCGAGCAAATCGTTACAGATTGCGGTTAGTTGAGTTATTGTTATGGCAACGCTCGGCCGCGCGCTGGAGGACGAGGAATTGAAGCTTAAAATATACATGAAGCTACAAGAACTTATAAATAAACTAGTTATTTAAAACCAGTGCAAAAGGTTCAAAGCTGGCAAGGCATACAAAGGCAGACTCAACCCTTCGCTGGTCAGGCTATTGCAGTGTTAATAATTAACTGCGTAGCGAGGCCGGGAGGACCGCCTCAATTAAAGGGTCGCGTAGCTCCTCACTATCTGTCGATACCCGGCCCGGGCTCGCGCCGAAAGAAATTAGATACTCCAAAATTGTGCCATTCAATTAACTATCACGACTAACATAAGTACTTAGATACTTAATTAAGGCGAGCCCTCCGGCAGCTCTCGTGACGCAGCGGGGAATATTGCAATTAATGTTCTGAAGGATTTAGGATTCATCATTTTAATATAATCAAATGACAATATCTAATATAAAAAATACATTAAAGATGCCTAATGAGATCAAATTTTTTTAAATTAAATAAATGTCATGTCAGTCCTTGTCCTTTATCCACGTAATTAATTTAGGTTTACATTGAGTTTTATTCTGATCTTGAAAGCGATTTAGTTGATGTCTTTCTCAAGTAAATAACCATGAAATATTTACCTATTGAAGTTCAAATAGAAGAGGTATTGACGGGATAAAAGTCCATCCGTCCGTCCATCTGATCCAAGCGTAGTATATAATCTACTTACATGCTCTAAAAATAAACTTACCTTACCCTAAACCTATTTTGTATATCTGTAAGAGACAAACAAACTATTAAAATAAACACTGATTCGTTGGTGTAGTGATCTAGAGGTCGCCGGGGTGGCGGCGAGCTGGAGGTCCTGGCTTCAATCCCGGCTCGGGCACCAACTATTTCTACTAACTTGAAATGCCCGGTAGCAGCTCGGAGCCTATACTTGTGCCCGGCGTGTGGCGTGTGGCAATAGGCTCACCAACTATATATTACATGGGACACACCTCCAACTGCCCCATCGGAGTATCGTGATGTTATGTTGTGATTAAATTGAATAAAAAACAAAACGATCGTGAACCCATCAACCAGTGGCGTCTGCCAAACCTCCAACCAGTAGCAATCACCACTACCGCTATAATAGTACCTAGCCGTACACTACCCAACAACTAATAAATATGTACTATGACCAGTTACAAAGGAACGCTTCAGAACCATTTCATTTATTCTTCGCACTGATCCGCGCCGCTTCACGCGTCGCAGAACATAATTACGAGTATCTTAATAATATTTTGTAACATTCCATGATATCGTAAACTATAGGTCCAATTGACATACAAAAAGGAAAGTAATTTTCCGTCGTAAGGATTAATATGCCATGCATTATAAAACCGCTCGTAAATCACTGTTTGAATTTGGATAATTTGTCTGTTAAACAGTTAGGTATAATAATATGCTATTGCGGACTTGTATTGAAACTGAGTAAAGATCTATATTTTTGTAGAACATTGACATGGCAGTAAGACGGCGCACGCGGTTTAAGGATTATAGGAGCTTGCCCTCCCGAATAGCTTAATTAATATTGAAGCCTGACTTTCGATAGCTAGAAAGATACACTATTTCTCATGAATGTGGCTATCTAAGTAGTACAAAAAGTAAAAAGTTTTTTTAAAAATCAACTTGGTACTTCCAGAGATTAGCGTGCTTATAGGTACAAACGAAAGAACAAAGAATCTCTACCGCTTTTTACTGTTAGCTCCGTTTACTCGAGTAACTATAGATACATTTATGTTCGTGCTATCCTGGTAGCGTATCCTCTGCCTCACGCAGTGTGTATCAAACGTTGGTGTACCTTCAACAACATTATTAAAAACATGTTTTCGTGTATATAATAACCAAGATTTTTCATTAATAAACCTTTAATAACTTGGACGAGAAATAATCAGAAATGTCTATTGCAATACATACTGGGACCCTTGGTGAACTAAGACTATTCGTTTCAGAAAGCTTTGCCTACGTGCAAACATTGCAAGTTACTACATTTTTAGGGTACCGTACCGAAAAGGTAACGGGACCCTATTACTATGGCTCCGCTGTCCGTCTGTCCGTCGGCCACCAGGCTGTATCCCATGAACCGTGATAGTTAGACAGTTTACATTTTCACAGATGATGTAGTTCTCTTGCCGTTATAACAACGTAGAAGAAAAAATAAAAATTTAAGGGGGGCCATGCACCAAACATGATAATCTTGCCGTTTTATTAGAAAATTGTATGGAACCCTTTCTGCACGGGATCGACTCCCACTTGGCTAGCTTTTACTTGAAGAGAGAAGCAAACAAGTGGCCATATTCACAGAACTGTACTAAAATGACTGACTGTGTAACGACTAACATTAACACGTTGTGCCTGTTTGTCTGTTTGTGTAGATCTCTAGATGGTCACGATGCCACAAAAAGAAAGTAATCATTATTGCTTCCCCTTGCTGGAATGGCGAGTATCACAGTGAGATGTGACGTCAGACGTGAGGGGTCCAAGCAGTAACAAATCAAATTCAAGACGAACTACAAATACAAAGATCAAAGGAAAACTTCAATTCGGCAAACTCCACGGACTTGTATCCAATTCGCCCCCCATTGAGAATAGTAACATAATAATATGACAGTTGATTAACGAAAACATTTGCTCGCTTGACAGATTAATGTAAAACAGCGGAATTTTATGGTCAAGAGTAATATTGGGTCACCGTACATAATATATAATATCATTTAAGTAAGATATAGGTAACCTAGGAGGCTTACATAACGTAGACAGTTAAAAAGTATGAAGTGGAATGATGACGATGACAATAAATAACAACGTCGTTTAAAAAACTAAAAATCACCCTTTTGCAGACAACCGAACTGAAAAGAAGATTTTTTTTTAAATTATTCCATTGTACGTTTCTTGATATTTTGTCGTGTTTGCAAAGTTTGAAATTAATCCGACGTTTTGAAGTGGGATTCACGTTCAAAGATTCCGTTACATACCTACCTACATACATACTTACACACCACAACCACAACCCTTTCTATGTCCCCCGTTGGGCACGGGTCTCCACTAGAATGGGCGGGATTAGGCCTTAGTTCACCACGTTGGCCAAGTGCGGATTGGCAAACATCACATGCCTTAAGAGTTGTGCATCCAGGTTTCTCAAGATGTGTCCTTCACCGTTACAGCAAGTGACATTTAAATTCTTACATGAAATTTAAAACATACAATATTCCTAGAATCGTGTTATAAATGAGCAACCTAAACAAAATAGTTTTTTTTAATAAACGCCAGCACACGCACAGCCTACAAAGCTTCTTTCGATACGCGCGCAGACTTAAAGCTGCCTGCGCGATGTAAGTAGATATCTGCCCCGACGGGATACGAACCCGCGGCCCTGCGCTTCTCCTTCACGGGGTTGTCTTCGATTATTATCGATGAACGATAAACACGAGTCCAAAGGTCAAACTTGAAAAGCATGCGAATACACAGGAGCTACCTCAGGTAAAGTACGAGTATTACGCGTAGATGTAACGTTAAAGCCGGGACCAGCGCCATCCCAAGAGCAGGCCCGGCCTCCCCCTCACCCCGTGCCCCCTCACCCCGCGCCCCCTCAGCCTGGATCACTGTCAATACCTAACATAAGCTCCCACTGGGGCTACTAAGCTGTACTTATATTATTTAATTACTTATATATCTATGTAGGTAGGTATATTTTGTTAGGCGTATAACTAACTTTTAAAATGTTTGTTAGGTGGGGTAAATCGAAATTTGCGAGCTGGATCAGGACCACTCTCTATCTTATCCTATGAAGTTGTTGGTTTAGTTCCGCCGGCGCGCGGCGTCGCGTGTTCAGGGTCGGCCTGACGCGGCCTGACCTGATGTCGGGCCCGCAAGGAACTCCTCATCGGTCGACGGTATAAACACGAATTTTGACCATTTATTTTGATCGCCATTTACAATCGCAACGTCACCTCAGAATATTTATAAAATCAATTTCTTGAAAATGTTTTCCTAGCCCTCGCCTGCTGGCCATATGCGTAGTCAGTGGCCCATAAAACCTTTTTAAGCGAGAACAAGGGGCCGACATTGACATAATGTGTACACCGAGCCCGGAGCTATCGCTCTCCCATCGCATCCCGGCGACATTCAATTTATTCCCGATCCCAACGTGGACAATCTCACATTATTACAGCGAAACAGAACCGATCGTGACGAGGGTGCGAAGAGGAAGGGATTATCCAAATTAGCGGCGCGCACTTCGGGACCTTAAACCTATACCTGGCCTGATATTGAGGTATCCGACGGCACTGTGGTGAGTGCGGCTCCTCACCACGCGTGGGTTCAAATCCGGGCACCACCACCCCACCCCTTACTTTGCCCAACTCGTGTGTCAAGTGCGGGTTGGCAGACTTCACGCCTTCTAGAATATGGGGAACTCTCAGGCATGCAGATTTTCTCCGATGTTTTCATCACCGTTACAGCAGGTGACATTGAATGTCTTGAATCGCACATCCTACTAAAGTCATATTTGCGTGCCGCTTGGATTTTGATCCACGCCCCCTCGTATAAGAGTCCGGTTCGACAGCCACTGGGCCGTCATCCTGCTTATTCTGACCTAGTTTGCTTCTAAATATTATTTCTATTGGGCGAGTACTGGCCTGTACGAGGGCCCCGGCCCTCTGAATGATGAGTCTCACCACGTGCTAAAAATAACAGTGAATAAGCATGAAATATATATGTACGTCTCGTGGAAAGGGTAAGTGGAGTGCGACCGGCCTGATTAAAGCGCCCTCACTTTGCGCACGAAGCCTCTTAGTTGCTCATATCTCACGCAGATTATCACTATTAGTGCTACAGCTACGCGAACTTCATATATATACGAACTGTTACTTAATATGTTAACCAATTATGTCAGGTCAGGGATCGACTGCGGTCTCCTCTGAGCATCGCTCGCTCTACAGGGCGAGTGACTTTCGGCGGTTAACATTAGAGGACCACGTCACGTATTCCTGATATCATTCTGTTTTATCATTTCTATCCGACGGTAGATCGAAATCTAGAAGGTCGATGCGTTAAGACGTGAAGTTATACATAGTCGAGTGCTACCGAGTTCTGCAATTAAATAATCATTCAGTGTGTGTAACCAAACGCTTGGGCTCAGATTAACTTGTTAACTTGAAGGCTGCTCAGACGTGGCTGAAGTTGGCTGCGGCTAGCCGACACGAACCGACGTGTGGAGGAAACTTGCCGAGTTAAATTGTTTTCTTCGAGCTAAATACAGGGCGCCCTCGTAATTAGAACAACTTTATGCAAAACACCACACGCATTGTCAACACTTTGTTAGAAGAGAAATGTACCTAAAATTAACTCCAGATGTATGTAAATTGTGCTGGAATCTGCTTCTCTGCCCACTAGTGGAGGCACTGGCTAGGCCGCTGCGACGTCACGGGTGGGCCTCCTTCGGCGGCACTACTCGATGAGTACACGGTGAGAGCTCAGTGGCTATCAAACTCGCCTCTCACCGGAGGGGTCCAGGTTCAAATCCAAGCGGCACGCGCCGATAATTTTTCTGTGTGGTTTACGAAATCAAATGTTACCTGATAAAATGATATTATAGATATACCTACGCCAGCACGGCTGCAGCGAGGCAAACGTCTCTTAATCGATTGCGACAAGCTTTGCGTTAACAACTGGGTTAAAAATGATTACCAAAACTGTCAGCAGTCTAACTGCTGACCGAGACCGGTTCGGCTTAGTATCGGCTGGTCGAAATTGCGT
The DNA here is from genome assembly GCA_944567765.1 of Carterocephalus palaemon. Taxonomy (NCBI): domain Eukaryota; kingdom Metazoa; phylum Arthropoda; class Insecta; order Lepidoptera; family Hesperiidae; genus Carterocephalus; species Carterocephalus palaemon. The sequence goes on along the minus strand of OX155643.1, from coordinate 57,338 downwards.
GCTGCTGCCCAAACATTATAACCCACAGACGTCTCACTGTTGGGCACGGTTCTCCCCCAGATAGCAGCTGCGGGTGTTTTAGAGCACACTCCCCCACGCTGCTCCAATGCGTATTGGTGGAGAGGTTAGTGGCCAACCCAGTGTCAAATGTTTTCAAGCAACCCGAAGTTCTCCGACGAGGCTCAACGATTGTTTTCGAATGATTATTACAGGTTTTGGTCAAACTAACTTTCCGCAAAGTAAGTAATTAGGCATAATAATAATAATATTTAAATTAAACAAAACAAAGCTCATTATTAAGGTGTACCAAATGCTTTAAACAATAAATTAAAGATTTGTGAGTTACCGTATCTTGTTGGAATCCCACTGCAAATTTCAGCCACCATACAAAACAAACAACTACAAAATTATATTCTGAAATACGCAGTTGAGACTGTAGAATACGTAAATGTGAATGTTTTTAAGCCAGTGACATTCTCATGTATTATAATTAGTGCAACCGATTATTCGCTCTAGTGTTATGGGTTACAGACTAAAATAGAATGAATACGCATGGGGTAACACTTGGCGGTACGTTTGGCGGTACCTACGGGAGGTGTCGTCACAGTTTTTTTCGTATGTGCAGGCGTTCATCGATTTATAAGACGTTATCACGTCAAAAAGACAAAGCAGAAGACCATTCGACCTTTAAAACGCTCGCATTATTAAGACAGTCGCTTAGCGTTGTTCAAAAGGTTTTGTTATAAGTAATTAAGTAAGTAAATTATTATTCAAGGAGGGTGTCCGATTTGCTAACAAAATTACTGAAAGTATGGAAGAGCCCAAACTTTTCGCAGGACGTGATTCCAATATCGATATTTCGAAACAACTCTCCCGAATTCCAGCGAGTCTCGTGAATTCACATTAAATTTAATTTTGAATACGCGGTATTCACTGGGGTATTATTTTGTGAGTGTTTCGGGCGGGTATAACAGCTGGGGAGCCAGAATTTTGTGTCAAGCGTTGGGATGTTTTAGTTTAATAATAAGGTTGGGCAAAGGCCCTTCTGAGTTCGTTCTCATCCCACCTGTCCCACTTCCCACTGCTGGGCACCGGTCTCCTCTCGAAAAGAGAGAGCTTAAACCTAGCCTCTGTGCGGATTGGCAGACTTCATATTATTATTATGTCTTCAAGCACATAATGGGGAACTCTCGAGCTTTTTCACGATGACGCTTCACCGTTGACAAATGCACTTGGTAGTCTCATAGTGCATGCCGCTGGAATTTGAATCCGGACCGTCTCGATTAAGAAGCCGAATGCCTACTGCAACGCTTCTTAAAAATAAAGTTGATTTACTACTAATTTTCATTTAACACTGGGAATTTTCTTCTTAGTAGAACAGGAGTAGGTACATAGCTACAACTGTTTTCTCGCGTGAGCTCCACCGGCGATATGAGCGTCGTATTTCACAGCGCAGTGGATTAGCAAGCTATATAAGATTGTGCTGAGAATTCTTTTACCGCCAGAAGGCGGCGGATACAGATGTAAATGATCGCAAAATATCATCTGATAGGTGTACAAGGGCTGAACCACAGTGAAGAAAGAGACAGAGGGGGAACAGTAGGGGATTTATTTTAATACTTTATTTGTCTCTTAAAGGTTTACAAATTTGTAAACCTATTTAGGTTTAGGGTAGGGTAGATATGTGTGTTTTTAGAGTAGGTAACGTAGATGTGTCACCGCGCCACGGAGCTATAATTGTTATGATTGATTATCTAGGTTAGTAATGATTTTTATAAAAGTCATGCGCATTCGGTAACCTATGTAATATTCCACTACACAAATCTGCAATAATCAACCTAATAGGAAGAGATCAGTCGGCAACGAGTGCCGCCCAGCTCCCAGCTCCCAGCTCCCAGCTCCCAGCTTACAGACAGACAGAGCCTCCTGAAGGGGCCCGCGCGGCTCGCGACCAACTCGCTAACTTATTTACATCTTCAAAATTGTTCTCTATTCATTGTGCCGCTGACAATTAACCACTTAATAGCTAGCTGAGGCGTTACCAAATGAATTAAAATTAACTCATAAAGACGTCGAGTTGATGATGATTAAGTACATATAGAAATATCATCTTTAAATCCCAGTACAGGGGCAATTATCACGAACGACCTCTTCATGATGAACTCCTTCCAATAAGCAGCGGCGTCAGATCGACTTTAGGTATATCGAGGTCCGAGTACTGGTACACGAACCCAATCCAACTGCAGAAAGGTGTCAGTATGAGGCGGATCCGAGACGTCGGAGAGGAATCCTTTACCTTCGGCCTCTTACACGAGCCCAAAGTCGATCGACGCGCCATAGAGAGAGCTATGTTCGGTATTTCGCTACGAGACTGAGTCACGAGTATTCTGAAAGATGAAATCAGTAGACAAACAACGCTCACCGACATAGTTTGCAGAGTTGGCAAGTTTGAATGCCGATGGGTAGGTCACGTCCTTCAATGGACTCGGCTGGAGACCACGACACGGAAATAGGAGTCGGTCTCCCTTCGACGAGGTGGACAGAGGACGAGGAAACCGCTGGATTCAGAGGCACAGGACCGCTCGGAGTGAAGTCGCTTAGGAGAGGCCCACGTCCAGCGGTGGACCTCACAATATATATATATATCATATTATTTTTATATACTTTTACTTTAAATACTTTTAGCAATTATTCAGAATTTTTTTTTTTCAGAGAATATGCACATTAATAATGTATCGGGAAGGACAGTGGGGGGGAAGAGTCGGGCGTTTCAATCGCAGGGACTCATCTATAACTCTTATTTATGTTTTATATTATGTGCGGAACATAACTGAACATAAGTTGAGTTAATTAACTTGAAATCAAATAGATTGACTATGATCGGAAAACATCTTGAGAAAGCCTGAGAATTTTCCAGAATAATGCATGACGAAACGTCTTTCTATCTCCACCTGGCAAGTGTGGCGAGCTATGGCGACGCCATTTATAGCTGTCTGATCACAAATTGAATACAAAACTAAAATACAAATGAATTAGTACCTACTCTAGGTACTCGCAGGCGCTACTGGACGCTGCTCGATAAATTAGTCCGGTTGTTGTAGCCAGACAACAGCTCAGATAGGCGAGGAGCAATTGTTTAATCAATTAAAGAAAGTATTCAAGTTACTGCACAGAAATAATGAACTGTATCAGTCGAACCAATAAAGACTGGATCTGCAAGTGGCGCGCCATCTTAGCGTAGCGGCAGCAGGCGGTGACACATGCACGTCTACCGCTGGACAGAGCGGCGCGGTGGACGTTTTGTTCTATTTGGTTTATACATATTTTTAAAATGAATATCCTTATAGAACAGAAGATACTAAAGTTAAAAGCCATCACTTGTCAATAAGTCCTTCACGTGACTGAATCACTGAGCAGTCCAGGAATTCACGGGAATTTGTAAATGTTATGGAGTTAATGTTCCACGTCTATAGATGTTTCTTATAAACTGTCCCAGCAAGTCAAATAACAGCAGTATTCTTAATTTAACTTATTACGAGCCATACAATACAAAGGAAACGTTTCTAAATACTGGCTACTAATCAGTGTAATGGGGGGAAGAAATAAATCACGGACTGTCCGCTTCCCTGTACTAAGTATACAACTTAGCGGCACATTTCAATTACTCACAATTAGTCGCTAATGAAGAAGACATCCTACGCTCACATCCGTCGTTCATCCATTACTGCGCTGGCTGTGCCTACCCTGCAAGGCTTGATATTCATATATAGGGCTTACCTAAAATATCGATTAAATTGCCTATAGTTCAGTGGTTTCTCGGTGTTTCCCTCGGGAGTTTCCGAAGGGCTCTTGCGTTATGCCGAGTCGATGTGTCTATCCGAGTCCTGGGATGAGCGTGGCCTGCCCATCTCCACATTAATTTGTTGAATCTGCGAACTACCTATTAGGAAATCGATATCGGTCTACGGATTTCATCACTTCCGATTTTAAACTATTGATAATTTAGTTCACTTCTTATTATTATGCATAGCAGCAGTTTCTGAAACTATGCCGTCTAACGGCCGAAATTAATAACCTATCTTTGGATTGAAATATTTCAAATATGTATCTCAGATAGGGAAATCGGATTGATTTCCCTAGGTAGGTAATTAATTTCGGCCTTAAATATAGAACATTTATATTAATGTTAAGTGTAACTAGTATGAAGGGAGTTCCCGTAACTATCTATATCATATCGGTTTTATCTAAGGCCAGGACTACGACACTTTCTCTAGCTCTAATAACTGTTACATTAGACATAACACGCAGATATATACGGTTATTAAGAAAATATCGGACCATTTGTTTAGGAGCAAAGATGGCCACTTAATATGCCATTAATAATTTCATATTGTAATTTCATATTTTCAAGAGTAAGGTCTACTCGTACCACAGCACTGTTGCCGACTATAGGAGTTTACGAGTAAAGTGTTAACTTGACCATTTTAGTAATCACATCCTGTTTCCGAATTTTCGATCGAAAAATATTCAAACGAGATTTTTACATAAAAGAGGCTCCGCTTTTCCTCTGAGATCTGCGAGTCGAGCAAAAAATAGTGGGTATCGACCTCTGTCGACGTGAACGTCTGCTCTAAAAGCAAAACCTCCCGACACGTCGAGCGACACTGCAGCCATTCCGATCATTCATACATACATAAAACATACGAGACGTGTCGTATCATCGAGTCCGAAAAGCTCGGACACAGGTCACAGCCACCAGTAACAGATCCCCCATCTCGTCGAAGCATTCGCGATCCCTGCGAGTATCTTACAATGATGGCAGCGACGCGATACACGATTCTTATTTATCTTTTGTCGTCGGGTATTGGCTGCGGGCCCGAGCGAGCCAATAATAGCGCGGACAGGCCTGCTATTTTACGATCTGCTTTTACTATTAGCTGAAGCCAATATTTCCCTGGTATGTCATATTGTAAGGTTACGAATAAAATGTCAATAAATCTGAACTAAGTACCGGCTATCTTATTTACGAACATATAAATAGTAAATCCAAAATGAATATTATTTAAAATATATAAATATATTAAAAATCTATAAAAAGTGTATAATGATGTAAAAAATGTATATGTGTAAGACAAAAAAAAGCAAAGGAAGGAAAAGAAGTAATTAAAGATTGCATTTTCCGAGAAGATTTACTATAGTAAGATTTTTTTTTTTTTCACCATCGGAAAGTAGAGGTTTCAACGAACAGAAAGCATACCAACTTTTTGAAAAAAGCTGATATTTTGACGGGTGAATTTTCGATTGAAAATTAGGGTGCTTTTTCGATATTAATTCAAAATAAAGGTGATAAAATAAATATTTCTAATCAAGTAAATTACAGCGTATTTGGGACATAAAAAGGTACGTTTTGACCAAATTTCGTGAAAAAAAATAGTTGTTTGTAAAAGATAAAAATAATAAATCAAAAACTTGGTTTTTTGAAATTTCGCATAAATTTTGAGGTTTTGTGAAAAAAGTGTAAATACAAAAGTTTTAGACCTTTTTACTATCTACAACTTTGTCATTTGACTTTTTTCCATAGGACTTTTAGTTTTGCCGGAAATCGAGATAAACCGTTTTTTACCCTTAAACCCCCCCCCTTTCCCCTTCCCGACCTCAGATCGCCCGTAATTTATTTTTCCTTTCATTTTTATAATATTCTCCTCCTTTTCTAATGGGTTTCATCCTACTATTATTTTTTTTGTTTTAAAAGTTATCGAGACTGGTCTAATATACATAATGCATTTGTATATGTATTTATTTACGTATGTGTCAGCTAACCGCTGCTGCTTTGGATCGCTAGGACTTAGTTACTAGACCTTAACACTGTACGTTTGTACCTCCTGTGATTACAATTTTATTTATACTTTTGCTTTGTTCATTAATTGATGGAATGGAATGCTGCCTGGCACTTACACAGAAGATGAAAACTGTTCTACCCTTTGAGGAATATTTCACCCTTTTAGGTGTTTTTAACCTTTAAAGAATTTTTTTCTCTTGCGTACCTGGCGGCTGGCGGTAACGCAACGCTATCAGGGAATCGCGGGTTGAGGAGGCGAAAATAAAGCGTGTCACACACTAAGCAGATGCGGTAAGATATCTGTATCTGAGCGCATATCTGTCCATATCGGTCTCTATACTAAACTCAAGGAGCAACACACACTACGCAGATCACTTATATTTTACCGTCAAGCATCTGTCGGCACCGACATATATCAACAGATGGGCAGATAACATCTGCCGATGCAACAGATTTTATACAGGTTGTTTTGCACTGAGGCGGCGCGGTATGCCGTCAGGCGGACGGGGGGAAACTGACATGTGTCGACATGTCGGTTCAAGTACCTACCTACTGTTCTTTGATATATACCTACAATAATAAACTAGAGTGACAGCTAATCAAAAACTTCTGTGTTGAAATTTTTCTAAATCATAATAATCCTCCCGAATTTTGTTGTTAGTTTTCCCTTAAACCCTGTAAAAATATTAATTGCTTACCTGCCATAAACAAGCAGCCAGTCGTTCTTCGGTAGAAATGCATTCTCGCATTTTAGTATATTTTTTTTATATCCCCTTTGATCAAGTCATGAATCGCCATAAATGACAGATCTGATAGATCCTTGAAGGGATTAAATTCACCTCGATCATTTTTAAGTTTTATATGCGTTTCCACCCAAATTTTTCGCCTTTTAGTACATTGTAACGCAACACGGGCATCAAATTCAAAATCATAATCCTCTTCTAAGCTAAACTGTCTAATAAATCAAAAAGCAATAAACGCGAACTCATTGGCATATTAATGGCATTTGTATCAGAATTCATCATATTGTATAATATGATCCGCAGCAAAAAAAAAGTGTATTTCGTATATTATCGTATCTGCGAAGTGTGTGATACTTTCAGATAATATAAGTTTTTATACGCAGATAAAATATTATCGTATCTGCGTAATGTGTGACACGCTTAACACTCCTGTCACCAATTATTGGTATACTAGTGGACGCCGCAGCTTCGCTCGCGTGGAATTAGACATAACAATAGTTTCGTTACCTAGTAAAATAAAAGCTTATGTCACTCAGTGAAGATGCAGCTTTCTAATGGTGAAATAATTTTTGAAATCGGTCCAGTAGTTTTTGTGTCTAAACATTACAAACAAATCTTTCCTCTTTATACTCGTAATATTAGTATAGAGACCAAGCTTCGAGTCTGAGACGATAAAGTTTGAAAGAGGAAAATAATAAGGTAGGTAAGCTGACAACTGACAGCCGGCAAGAGAGGAGCTTGTCGCGAGGAGTTTGGAACAAAGATATTAAGCTTACTACTTATACGACGAGGAGCGAGGAATCTCTAAGAGTAATGGGCCCATTCTAAAAATGTTCACCCGCGGGAAGATACAAGCTTCGTCCTAGCGGCCGCCCGGGGTAGCGTAGGTACATGGTGTCAGATATCATGGCGACACTATCAAAAACATCAATATGAAAATGAGAGCCATGTGCAAGGTGATCAACTCATAATTATTATTCATTTTAAAATATAAGAGTGCACTGTTCGTTCACTATCAGATTTTTTTTCATTTTACTTACATAAAACTAATGAAATTCCTTCAAGTTTTGCTTTCCGAAATCCATAAAATATTGGAATGTCACCCGAGTGCCGGGTCCCGGCGGCCGGCGGCGGCGCGGGCCCCTACAGCCCCTACTACCAAGCCCCTCGAATAAGAAAAGGGTCTATCGGCTCTGCGAGGGGCGCTCTCGAAGCGCTTTCAGCCACTTGACTCCATTGATTCATCTTACGTCTAACGAGAACGCCGTTTGGAACTAGCCAAGGGACATAATTATATGCTACAAAAGTGAGGTAGGCACGAGCATATCTCTGAAGTAGCTATTGCAGCACCCAATATACAAATCCTTACTGATAATATAAATGGGAAATAGTGTTTGTTCGTTTATTCTTCTCCCCCCTCGACGGAGTGATGGATCTGATTTATAGGTATGATATAATAATATAGTGCAAGCCTGAAAAGTTACATTATTTTTATCCCGTAAAATTGCACGGTTCCTTGTCTCTTGTTTGTCTCTTGTTGCCCTCCTGTAGCGCCGCGCCAAGCCACCGACAGAAATATATTAGTAGACACGACTCCACTCATCACTACTAATGCGTTTCCCTAAACTGAGGCGATAACTCACAACTTCACATATACAGCCTGTTGCGCCTTGAGCGCGTCAGACTTGAAGTCGCGAAGATTATCAAACATGCCGTCGCTACGAGTATGTCGTAGGTACTCCTACTAATAACTCAAGCAACATGAAGAAGCGCAATGGAATAACATTCCATCGACGAGTGATAAGATACGAGCATTTTAAAATTAAATTCAGACAATCTTCAGCAGACTCAGCAGTTGCGTCATATGACAGAGACTAAAAAAGTTAGGAGGTGAAATTAACTATTGTTACGTTGAGGAGGAGAATAAAAATATTAAAACACTTTCTCATTCATAATATTATATCAGTTAGGATATTTATTATAAGTTTTATGTATTTTTCTTTATATTTAGTAAACAGTTAAATTAAAAAAAAAATAGAAACATTCGTTACAAAATAATACAGAAAAGCATATTTATCAGCCAATATAACCAGGAGTTGTATCCCGGGATCAATTGACATTGACCAGTCGATCAACTCATTAGGTACTGCAGGTATTGTATGCAGGCAGAATGTATTCAAAAATAAACGGAATATGCAATTTTAATATTATCATAAATCCAAAAACTTCACTTACTCCTCGACGGCGCCGAGCAGTAAAGTAGCCGTATTTATCGGGCGTACCGACGAGCGACGTCGTCGTAAATAAAAATTGATATAATGGAGTGTATCGATTTAAAACTACTTGCAGCTAAAAATGGAATCGAGCAGCCATGAGCTTTAATCACGCGGAGAATTTATATTGACCGCGGGAGCATTGTGCGGAGAGCGGGCGGAGAGCGGGCGGAGAGCGGGCGGAGAGCGGGCGGAGAGCGGGCGGAGAGCGGCAGGCTGAAGATGCTGCGCTAGACGTTTGGCGAGGCTTTATGAAATGAATGCTCCGAAAAGGCTTTCTAATAACAAATTGTGCAGAAAATACAAGTCTGAGTGGTCTGGCCGCCCTCTCGTCGCGGGCGACTGCGATAACGCTTACAGATCACGCTGACATTGCACTGCAGCACTGTGGGGAAATATATCTAGCAACAACATAAAGATTGATTGTAAATATTGTTTGCATCGAAATAATATTTTTCAATATTTTCAATGGTTCTTGACAAGACTGCGAGCTTACGGAGGAAAACATTCCTCGTGTATTTTTTAATTCCTTTCGATTTAACTAAGCGGCGATCTTATCTTCCAGAGGAGACTAGAATGTTTGAGTGCAGTTGCTCTGTATGCGACTCCCCTGTAGCGTTTGCAAGCTTCACACGGCGACGGGGACCAATATCACTAGGGAATACGAACCTACTCGCGTACCTACCGACAAAAAGCCATGAAAATTCCCGTTAACTTTCTGATGGTAAATAGTACATCATCTTTATCAATACTCTCTCTCTACCTTCATCACGAATATTCTGAAAATTAGAATAATCCTTTTTCCTGCATCGGGTGTCCTGGAGAAGATTTGGAAACGCAGTGAAAAACACCACCGACTAGGCGACTGCGTGAACTTGTATTTAAACAATATTTTATTCAGTGAGGTTTCCTGTCATGCTTCTGTATCCTTCAACTGGAAAACAAATAAGGTATAGTTTAGGAAAACAATAAACAAATAAGGTATAGTTCTGGAAAACAATAAACAAATAAGGTATAGTTTAGAAAAGTTTTACCTTGGAACCCCGACCATCGGGAACACTAACACCGGGCGGAGCTCACTCTGCTCGGACGCAGACCGTCGGACTGCCTAACTCAAGGGCGGGCCGACATTGGCCGACATTTGCCGACATTGGCCGAAGGCCGATTGTTTTTCCCCATAAAACATCCATTTGATGGGCCCTGACTAAACGACTCGCAGCGTTCACTCAGGATTTTATTGCTGTTTTATGTTTTTTTATATATTGCATGTTTTACTGGCTTCGCGACGGTAAATGCTTCGCGGAGACGGGCCGGCCTCCGCTGCGCACCGCATCCTTGATTTCTTTGTTGTCGATCTCTGTCCTCGTTCTCGGCCGAGATTCTATTCTCCTCTCGGTCTCGGCCCATCATTACTTCCACCGAGCCCCGCCACCTGTCCGCCACCTGTCCGCGACTCACCGATCGCTCCGGCCGCGCCTTTCGGGCCGTAAATCCATCTCGCCATTAACGAATTTTATCTGTCGAGGAGTCGTATGCGAAATTAACGGCCATAATAAAAGTAATAGCCTCGTTACACCATAATTTCTGGGCGAAAATTTATGGACGTTTATTTCAGCTCGATAATGCTTGCAGTAAATTAGAACGAAACGTGAATTCCGGTCATGAGTTCCCGCGGCGTGCGATGACACCGGTTGAATCGAATGTCCTGACATTGAATTCGTGTGGAGGATCCCTTTTTTCTTCGTTAATGTTATTGCAGGCATAAAAGTACGAAGAAAAATGAATTATTAAACATAATCAGCGATTATTACTCCGTTGCGGTGTAAATCTATATACACTCATTTGAACTAACTCGAAGCATTAGGGGGGTAGTGTCTTGCTTCTTCTTCGTTCATTATGCTTTACCCGCGGCGCCGCTTGCGTTGCGCCGTGTTCGGGAACGACTAGCTCTACCGGTAAGGGCTAGTTTCAAATCTAGCGGACTGCGGCTAAGTTAGATTTTTACTTTACAATCTTTGGTGTTGCTTGCCGTCGAAAAAACTTTTATATTTTAAATCCTTTAATGGAAAAATATGTAGAATGATCCTAGGAGATCTAACGATGAGTCACCTCAAAAAAATGTCGCAAAGCAAACTCATTTCCTCTAACTCCGTAGAACTAGGACAGATAAATCTCCGCTGGAGATACAATCTTTAAAACAACCATAATCCTAACTCAAATACAAAGTGATCGTGCCGACAGTTTTCAGACGGAATCTGTAATAACGACACAATCGCGCGGTACCATGCCGAGACTGTTAAAGGATTAAGTTTAACGACAGCGTAACTCAACCCGCCAGTTTTAGCTTGTTTATTGAACAGACGATTCAAATCTGTTATACAATTTAAAAAATATACTAGGAATTGCTCCTTGAAAGCATTAAGTACAAACTCTACTACTAGGGGAATAATAAGAATAGGGACTTCTGATGAATAAGCAGGTAGCATATACTCGTAGCTACCCTCGTGGCTCAGATGGTAGACTGTGGTGTCAGCGCTACACCTGGCACCGTAAGCTGCGGGTGCCGCTACCCTGGGCGCTGCTGCCGCACCCAGCGGTGGGCACCCAGCGGTGGGCGGGCGCAGCAGCAGCGCCCATCTACTGCCGGCTGATGCTGACCTCGCCCCATCACTCTGGTCAAGTGCGGAGCGGTAGACTTCACATGCCTACAATGATGGCGAACTCTCAGGCATGCTATTTGCTAGGAGAGCACCCGACCTTGTCTTGTGCTACAAACATCACGTGAGGCAGCCGACAGCCGACAGCCGACAGCGCGACGGCCCATTCCCTCGCCTATACTCGTAAATCTCCTGCAGCTTATAAATAGGCAAGTCAGTTTACGAGCTCGAACATTATAGCTTTCATCTCGTTACATCCAATATTAATTTGATAAATGTGAGTATAACGCGAGAAGCAATATCTGTTAATGTTGTGCGAGCGTGAGTGAAATATACTTTGTGGCGTGATTGGTCGACGGGTCGTCGGGCATGAAGGAAATATAAATTAGTTCTTAGGTAAACAACATAATTAACGAAATTATTGAAAAAAAATAATGGTTGTCTGTCGTTTTACGGACGATAATTTTACGTGATAACGTCATAAAATATTAGAAATTGTAGCATTGATTCGCAAAACAAACACTAGTGGCGCTGTGCCTTTTTCTGAATCTCGCTATCAACTGTACTGTGTAAAGTACATTAATATCTAATATTCCTTAGTAAACAATGGCTATGGCGTGGCTATGGCTATAATTTACAGATTAAAATTGAATAAATACGCTTGGCGTAACACTAACACTTGGCGGTACGAATGGTGTAACGGGACGATGTCACACTTTTTCGTATGTGTTGGCGTTCATCATAAGGGGTTATCACGTCAAAAAAACATATTCCCGTAAACGTTTAATTTATGCAATAATGTTAAATATTTTTTTGTCTTTTTATAGCATTTTTCGTTCCAAATTACATGTAACCACACAAGTTGTAACATGAATTTTGCAAGATCTTGATGAGATGAAACCCCTAATTTGGAGAACCCACTTCACTATTTGATAACTAATAATATTTTGAAGACATATAATATGGCGCCAAAAATCTGCTATGTTAACTTTCATAATTTTGATACAACGTCGAGACGAATCTATCAACACCTCTAATCTAAAGTTAAAATCCATCAAGCCGTTTAGGCTACAGAGCGTGCCAAAATTATACATACATACATAGGTACATACACTCAAAAAACATAGCCCTCCTCTTGGCGCAGCCGGATAAAAAAGACACTATCTATCACTTACACTTCATAATCCCATAGTCTCTTTTAATCCTAGAATCTCAATCTGTTAAATAAATGTTAAGTACAGATTCGTTTAGAAGGCAGCCTGAGTTTGGCAACCATTGGGGTGATCTATAAGTTAGATGCTCAGTTGCGCCGCTGTAATAATAATATAATAATTATATTACAGTGGCCCCGCGATCGCTCAAACGCTTCTGGATGTAAGTTTTACCGAAATAGAGACCATCATTTGTCATGCCCTATTCAGAAGCAGGTTTTGTTGATTCTCTCTAAAATAAATAACATCACAATCATAACATCACGCCTGTATTTCCTCGAAGCGGTATCCCGAGGTGTGTATACAGTATACACCCACTCGTCACCAGCGCAGCCTCTAAAGTGTTTGCGAGAGATCAAAGCATCGAGCGAAGCCAACTGACAAAGCTGAAGACCGAGTCCGGTACCATAGTCTCATCGAAACCTGAAGTTCTGAGAGAGATCGAGAAATGCTACGGACAGTTGTACACCTCCTCGCAGAACTACTCGTAACTCGACACTTTACCGAACATATCCCGGACGTCAGCCTGTACGAGATCAGAGACCTCACTCACAACTAGCTATTGAACAACAAGGCACCGGGTGACGTGAGGTGACGCGAGGTGACGCGAGGTGACGCGAGGTGACGCGAGGTGACGTGAGGTGACGACGGAGCCAAGCCATGATCGTACGATTTGGATTTATTGCCGGTACTTAAGAGTAGCTCCCACAATTCTGGCAAAGTCATGACATGTGTGTAGAAAATAATGAGCCGCAAAGGCGCCTGGGCGATGACTCATGCGTAGGGCTACTAAGTGAATCTGATTTACTAAGTAAGCAGACATATTTAAAACTAGTGGACGACCGCAGCTTCGCTCGCGTGTTGTCAGACATAACGATAGTTTCGTTTGCACCTGCTGCCGCTGCCTGCTGCCTGCTGCCTGCTGCCTGCTGCCTGCTGCCTGCTGCCTGCTGCCTGCTGCCTGCCAGCTGCTCCTCAAAGACACTACCGATCGTATTCTTTTCTTCCAACTCAATTCTTGGAGAACCTAAATATCCTACGTTTTTATTCATTCAACTGAAAACATTTGATATAAATAAGAAGCAATTCTAATGAAGTTTAAAGAATATTCAACCCAGTTTCCATTCCCGTATCCCAAAGGATCTTCATTATTTTCCGGCAACGCCTACAATCATAAATCAAAATATAGGTATTAAGTTGGCCAACAGGTTTTCATGTTAAGTGTAAACAATAATTACTTACTTGACTTCGCTTAAGTTACTACTGTCCTCCCATTTTTAAGTGTCCTCCTGGAAAACGCTAAATTTTTATTGGAGACCGCGTGTAACACGTATCTTGAACCCCGGACAAAAAAAGGTCACGGTTTATCTACAGTTACTTATTAATTTTTTTTTTATCTAAAAAAACATAGAAAAATAAAGAAACACATTCTATTGATTTAAATTATCAAATCTTTGCTAAAAGTATCAAATTTATCAGATACCTAATGTTTGAGTTGGATACCATACCTAATAAGTTACATTCTGTAACTTTGATGAAAGTGATATAGCGAGAAAGGTGCAAGTGGAAGAAGATGGCATCTGTCCACCCCGTTGGGAACAAGGCGTGAATATATCATTATAAGTTCCGTATGTACTTAAGCAGGCATATTTTGAAGTTCAAGCTCATCTACACTCTGAGCATTTTGAAACCCGGCGGTGTGACGTAAATACACAGCGAAACATCTATCATTCCGTTGTTGGCCGCTGCCCCCCCCCCTCCCCGGAGGCCTCCACTCAAACGAGGGCTTCAGCGAACCACAATGACGGTGGAATTTTTATTCCGGAGCACGAATACCTAAATAAAACGGAATTATATTTATTGTAATCGCTTTGTTTCGCGAGAGCCTCTTTTGTAGGCCTCCGCAGGATAATCCATCGCGCTATACAAAACCTCGAAAATAGAGACGTCTTTGGAATTGTTTAGTGGCATTTATATATAATAATATTTTCTTCACTTCTATCCATAGTATGCTGCATTGTGTATTTTATTTATCAAACTCTCCAACTGGGGTGGGGCACCGAAGAGTGCAGACTACAACAAATCACAACCCGTTACTGGTCCATTGCTCAAGTCACGGTTTCTCTATTCGAGGAGGTAAGGGTAAGGCCGACCATATAAATCCATAGTCGCGTCCATGGCCATAAACATGTAATGTAACAATAATACAATTTAGACGGTTTCTACTGGTCTCGTTTTAGAACGAACGGTCAGTCAAGCACAGTGATCGAGGTGACGCGAGGTGACGCGAGGTGACGCGAGGTGACGTGAGGTGACGACGGAGCCAAGCCATGATCGTACGATTTGGATTTATTGCCGGTACTTAAGAGTAGCTCCCACAATTCTGGCAAAGTCATGACATGTGTGTAGAAAATAATGAGCCGCAAAGGCGCCTGGGCGATGACTCATGCGTAGGGCTACTAAGTGAATCTGATTTACTAAGTAAGCAGACATATTTAAAACTAGTGGACGACCGCAGCTTCGCTCGCGTGTTGTCAGACATAACGATAGTTTCGTTTGCACCTGCTGCCGCTGCCTGCTGCCTGCTGCCTGCTGCCTGCTGCCTGCTGCCTGCTGCCTGCTGCCTGCTGCCTGCTGCCTGCCAGCTGCTCTTCAAAGACACTACCGATCGTATTCTTTTCTTCCAACTCAATTCTTGGAGAACCTAAATATCCTACGTTTTTATTCATTCAACTGAAAACATTTGATATAAATAAGAAGCAATTCTAATGAAGTTTAAAGAATATTCAACCCAGTTTCCATTCCCGTATCCCAAAGGATCTTCATTATTTTCCGGCAACGCCTACAATCATAAATCAAAATATAGGTATTAAGTTGGCCAACAGGTTTTCATGTTAAGTGTAAACAATAATTACTTACTTGACTTCGCTTAAGTTACTACTGTCCTCCCATTTTTAAGTGTCCTCCTGGATTGAATATACGAAAACGCTAAATTTTTATTGGAGACCGCGTGTAACACGTATCTTGAACCCCGGACAAAAAAAGGTCACGGTTTATCTACAGTTACTTATTAATTTTTTTTTTATCTAAAAAAACATAGAAAAATAAAGAAACACATTCTATTGATTTAAATTATCAAATCTTTGCTAAAAGTATCAAATTTATCAGATACCTAATGTTTGAGTTGGATACCATACCTAATAAGTTACATTCTGTAACTTTGATGAAAGTGATATAGCGAGAAAGGTGCAAGTGGAAGAAGATGGCATCTGTCCACCCCGTTGGGAACAAGGCGTGAATATATCATTATAAGTTCCGTATGTACTTAAGCAGGCATATTTTGAAGTTCAAGCTCATCTACACTCTGAGCATTTTGAAACCCGGCGGTGTGACGTAAATACACAGCGAAACATCTATCATTCCGTTGTTGGCCGTTGCCCCCCCCCCCCCCTCCCCGGAGGCCTCCACTCAAACGAGGGCTTCAGCGAACCACAATGACGGTGGAATTTTTATTCCGGAGCACGAATACCTAAATAAAACGGAATTATATTTATTGTAATCGCTTTGTTTCGCGAGAGCCTCTTTTGTAGGCCTCCGCAGGATAATCCATCGCGCTATACAAAACCTCGAAAATAGAGACGTCTTTGGAATTGTTTAGTGGCATTTATATATAATAATATTTTCTTCACTTCTATCCATAGTATGCTGCATTGTGTATTTTATTTATCAAACTCTCCAACTGGGGTGGGGCACCGAAGAGTGCAGACTACAACAAATCACAACCCGTTACTGGTCCATTGCTCAAGTCACGGTTTCTCTATTCGAGGAGGTAAGGGTAAGGCCGACCATATAAATCCATAGTCGCGTCCATGGCCATAAACATGTAATGTAACAATAATACAATTTAGACGGTTTCTACTGGTCTCGTTTTAGAACGAACGGTCAGTCAAGCACAGTGATCAAATGTTGGTTGGCAGAGTCTGCACGCATACATCAACATAACCATAATTTCCAAACATAAAGAAAAATAAGCGAGGTCTCCTCGAGCCGTTTTAACGTCGATAAAAGAAGTTTCAAATAAGCTTTATTTCGTAACGTTGGAGTTTCAGAAAAATCAGTACTAAAGGTCAAATATCTGACCGCTTGGGCAATCATTGTCAGCCTATTAGAATAATAACATAATGTTTATATTAGAAAGCATCATAACCAATCGCCAACGGCGTGTCGAGAACTTATGATTGTTAAAACAGAAGATGTTGGAGACGGCGAAGGGATGGGAGGATATCGACATCATCCCCGAAGCGAGTTTAAAACGCGGTAGCTCGTATTTAACCTCGCCTAAACCCTAGCTCAGAACGATAATTTGGTATCAGGCCACGCCGGATCGCTCGCGCGGTGCGCGCCGCGGGAAAACCGAATTGATCCCTCCATCCCGGTACTGTATTATGAAATTTCGTTCACGAAATTGGCTGTAAAACGTTTCATTTTTGCAAGTAATTCAATTACAAGCTCGGGGTTAAAGTGCCGGTATGGTGGCTGAATGGCGCCCGCAGGCGGCAGGCGCTGACATTTCACCTTTTTGTTGGATATTTGCGCAATAAAGTGTCGGAGGGCTATCGAGTAAATCCGTAGAAAATATTTTTACCTGAAGAATATCAGCAGTTCTCTCTCTACATTCGTAACCTTTTTTTGTACCTATATATTTCCACAATTTGAGACAGATGGCGTCGTACCTTGTATCTCGTCCTCGTCGAGTTGAGACTCGAACAGAAATAAAACTGGCCGTCAGAGCCGGGGCGGCAGCCGACAGCCGACACCTCGTCGACCTGAGACACAGATCACCCCATTGGAGAGCAGCCGATCGAGACTAGGAGCAGGGCTAGAAGCAGGGCTAGACTAGCGACTAGCGACCGCGAGATCTTGCATGCAGTCAGCCAGGAAGCAAGGCGTGCGTCTAGGGCGTGCGTCTAGGGCGTGCGTGTGAGCACGCGTATTGCACGACTGTCCCGGGTTCATTGAATCCGCCGAAGTCGCCATGTGGGTGTCGCGGATACTCCTGGCGTGTTGTCTCTGTTGTCCGGTTTACGACGTGTTTACTTTACGCCGCGGCCAATAAAATCAGTATTCGAGGAAGCTCAAATAAAATTGTCATAAATTCTTGCATTAGTTAATTAGGGTGCGAAAATAGGTTTAGTGCGGTCATTACTAACGCGCATATTTATTTTTTAAAGAGATGCTACCATAAACCAAAATTTTGTCCGCGTAAATCGATCAACTGAGTACCAATATTTTGAGTTAGGTAACACTGTAGGCTTTCCCTACTATTTCAATTTCAATAGAATTGCTTCTCGTTTGCAACAAAACGTTTACAATTTTTTTTTTCCTATCGGGAATAAAGTGTAGAACACAATTATGTTTGCACTGACATACGTGCAATCATTCTTACAAATGTCAAACATTGAGCACGCATGTGAGTGCGAGTGCCCGAGGTAAGATAAACACGCCGCTGTCGGCGGCTCGAGGGTACTGGCGAGTACTGGCGGGTTTTGGTGGGTACTGGCGGGTACTGGCGGGTACTGGCGGGTACTCACTGCCTGATGCAATCGTTTGTTTTAGGAATGTAAGATGAATAACGATTCATGCATATTTTTCTAACCCATTTGGTTTGTTTACCTATTACGTCATGATTTCCATTGCCATCGGTTATGTGTGCGTCAGGTACCTACTCATCCGATGGCTTGTGTTCAGTTACATGAATTGGTGAGAGTTCAGCTCGATGGCGGTCCGCATGGGAAGCTTATTCAGTACAAGCAGTACAAGAGCGTGCGTCCCTGCATTGCATACCGTATCTACTCGTACTTATTGAATCAGTTCGTAATGATTCAAAAGATACATACTCGTACCATACCGCGTTACCTAGAAATGTAATTATTTGTCTAGTCCCTGTTGCGGGCGTCTGATAGGAACCCTCGTCCGCCCGCAGCCGCGCCGCGGCCTCCAGACTGCATGCCACTGGACGCGCAGGAGCCGACAGCATACCCGGTCCAGCCCCGCCCCGTCCCTGCCCGGCACACCCCGGCACACCCCGGCACTGAGCCCTACTGCTCCTCGGCAGCCTGCGGCAGGCGAGCCGCCGTAGACAAAGACCAGTCTTCCATTCGAATGCTAACAACTTGTTGTCCGCAATCTCCCAAATTTTTGTTTGAATCAGTCGCGAAGTAATTTTCTTACAAACTGAACGAATCATTCCAAATCATTCGCTCCGATGGATACGCGCTAAGAAGAATCTATTGTCTTATTCCACGCGAGCGAAGCTGCGCGCGTCCACTAGTATACATATATTTATAACAAATCTTTTAATAATTATTAAAATAATATAATTATATTATATATGTCGCATACAGCCTTCATATAAGAGCGATAATAATAAAGATATTAGCATAATAGAAGTTATCAGAAAGAATGTTTGTGTATTTATAAATTGAATTACTGTCAAGAAGCAATTATAAAAGATGTCATGATGTATGTTTGTTTAAGTTGAAAGCCTTTACAATAATTTAGCAATTTACTGCAGGTAATAAAGGAAAACAATAATAGTAGAAGTCTATTATCACAAGAGAATAAGTATTCTCTTGTCTTTGTCTATTCCAGACCAATGAGTGTCGTATTAATGAAATATGCAGAATTCAGTTTACGATTCATTTATTATTATTTGTTTATCTACCGCCGGTTCACAAAGTTGATGCTACCGAGAAGAACACGGCAAGAAACTCGGTAGTAACTCTTTTCAATATTTTCCACAGTATTTATTGATAAAGACGTCATCTAATTACATATTTTAATTTACTTGAATTACAAATAAAAGTAGTAACGAGAACATATTCGAGAGTCACTTATTCATAACAACCTCGAGTTTATTATCATAATTTTATAATAACGTTTTATAAAGTAATCCTGCAATAAGCATAGCAACATTATTTATTTAAAAACAATGTTCGATGAATAGCACTTACGGAGTTGCTCTCGATTAGAAGCGCCGATGCAAAGTGAGTCCCATATCGAAATGTTTGCCTTTATATAGGCTGAGCCTTACGTCACTCGTTCTACCGGTCGGATGCAATGCATTAAGAAAACTAACAGATGGCTATAAAATCATCAAACGTTTTTATAAATCGTTTAATTATTACAAATCACTATCGTAAATTAACGATGTTATTTTTCTATAAAAACTAAATTTTAAAACACGTTAATTAAGCCTAACGGAAGTTAGGCTTAATTAAGTTTGTACAATTATGACATCTACAAATTATCAGTGTGTTATAATAGTTATTGTAATTTAGTTTTTACACTTGATTTATTATAATAATAATTAAATCATAGTAGGTAATAGTAATCGCGGCGACAAATAGCATTTAAGCCTACCGGAAGTTTGCACAATTATGACATTTACAAATTACCAGTGTGTCATAAGAATTATTGTAATTAAGATTGGTTTTACACATGATTTATCATAATAATAATAATCAAATCATGGTACGTAGAATGCAGGAGGTATGTAGAATAGCTATCGCGGCGACACGGCCATACTGACATGCGATGCGTGCTCAGCATCGCTTCTCTGTAAATAAATCAACAATATAATTATGTTATGTTCTGTTCTGACAGACAGACAGACCTTTCCTCCTCTTCCGCGGCGCCGTGGGCGCTTTTGCGTTGAGGGAATTCGGAATTAGGGGAAATCCCAACTGTTCTGTTATTAGTGCATACGTTGTGAACCACTTAGCTTAATATTAGTGGTAATTCGACCTGCTCACACGCGTGACTACAGCATTAGTTATTGTTTCATTTCCATGTTGCACTAACATTAATAAGGGTAGGATGGGTGAGTGAAAGGTTGATGCTGTAAAAACAGAGGTCCTAAGGATTATTAGGTAGGTTGATGCTGTGCTCTGGGCGGTCCTTTACGCCGTGGTACACAGGGGACTTTTATTCTTTCAGGATAGGATCTTTAAGTACTTATTGAACACTCCACGTGTCAATAACATCTTAGTATTTGTGGCTTATTGAACACTCCACGTGTCAATAGCATATTTAGTATTTGTGATTTATTGTACACTCCACGTGTCAATAAAATCTTAATTTTTGTGGCTTATTGAACACTCCACATGTCAATAGCATATTTAGTATTTGTGATTTATTGTACACTCCACGTGTCAATAAAATCTTAATGTTTGTGGCTTATTGAACACTCCACGTGTCAATAAGGCCGGCGTTGTCAATGTCGTCGTAGCGTGTTTAACAAACATAAGTAAGGGTATGAAGGTTAGAAACAATTGATGCATTATCATTGTGATATGTCATCAGTTGGTGGTAAATCCTGCGTTGCGACGTTGGCCGACCGGCCTGTTGATTTATACGTGATACGTTGGAAAGTCCAGCTTGTTGGTCAACTGGAGGCGACACGGCCGCTGTAGTAACACTACTTCCCGGTTGTGGGGCGCGCCGTAATTGATCATGTGCGACCTTACAAGGCTTTCCGTGATATCCTACTACCTTCTTGACAAGGTAGCAGTCATTATGAAGCACGCTGTGAACTTCGTAAGGAACGCAGAATTTTAAATCGAAGGAAGTCTGATTTCTGGGATTGTTTTTAATCAGAACGAAGACTCCTCGCTGAAATAATTGAATTTTTGCCCTGCCTTGGTCAAATCTTACTTTATCTTTCGCAGATATTTGTGTTATTATTTGCTGTAGGTACGTGACGTTCCAATGCTTAGAAATCAACCTAGGAATTCTCGACCGCCCTTTGCGACAACAATTGCCTCGGAGTTCCGAATAAGTTGAAGTGGTCAGCTTGATTTTTATTAGTGTAGCGCAGTAGCATATACTTAGCGTATGTATCCACCGTCACCGACAGATTATTAGTGTAGCGCAGTAGCATATACTTAGTGTATGTATCCACCGTCACCGACAGATTTCTGTTCATTGGGTGATCCCAATTTTGCCGGTTATGGCCATGTGTATTCATCATAGAATCAAAAAAAAAACAGGAATGCCTAACACCAAAACCACGTAGTAACGTTACTAAAGGCAAAAGAATTACATCAATGATTCATCACCGCGCGGCTCACAGCCCAACGCGTCGCGCAATCGCGCGCAACCTTTAACTAGCGGCAGCGCAAACCCCAAGCTACGAAGCTCGGGTTCGCAGCCTATATACATATAGGCCTAGCATCAGCATATTTATTTATTTAACCTTTTATTGTGTATTACAATATGGCGGACTTAATGCCTAATGGCATTGTCTACCAGTCAACCATGGGCGTTGGTGAAAAGATGTAAATAGGTAGGCATATACATCTGTTTGACGTACTCAGAACGTCATGACCGAAAACTTCGTATAGAACCCTTGATTTTGATTGCCAGAGTGTAAATGCGCTGTCTATTTTTAGGGTAAAATTTTAAAAATGTCGGGCAGTTTGTTGGTACACAACAAGGACAATAAATATAATTTATCTTGATGTAATTTGCGTTTTTATTTTAAAATAACCCGGAAAGCACAATCTAAATGGTTAAGCATAAATATATTTTCATTCACCCGTACTAAACATGATAAGATTCTAAGTACGGTAGGTACATTTAGATTTGTTAGTAAATATGTATTCAGAAGTTTTAAAATCTTATTAGTGGTACATATTGGACACATAGTTTATCTTGGATTTCAAAGTTCTATAAGGCCATACTATTTATTTGAAAAATTACGGGATAAATCTAGTCGTAAGACATGGTAAGCCCACGCTGCGCAAACGCCAACCAATGTCAAAACTTTTCATAGTCAAAGTTGTCAAAGTCAAATAATTTATTTCGGTATATAAAGTGATTGGACACGCATAACGAACCTAAAAGTTTGCTTAATTAAATTTTTGTAGCTTCTTAAATGTGAAAGTGAACGTATAATTGAAAATGTGACATTTTAGTGCTATGATGGAGACTATTGTTCATTGAGAGGATTTGAAAATTATTCCAGTACTAACTTGGAGCAAAAGGTAAAATATTTGTATCAGGTATAAGTTTGCATCCAAGTTAGCTCAATATGTATTGGTGGTTTCAGTGTAACAATGTTTGAAGTTTGTTATGATGTCATATTAGCAGTAGAGAGAAAGTGTAATTGTAAATTATTCGTATTTTTATTTTGTTTTAAATATTCGTCACCTGTTACGCCATCTGTGTGTCTTTACTAGAATGGTATAAACGCAGTCGATAGGTATTCGGACTAATAGTATTTTTCACTATATAGATGTCACTATTGTATGGAACAGAGTTCATTCATGTGAGATGTTTTGGATAAGATAGTGGAGTGGACCGTCTCACTCCAAGTGAAGGTGAAGAGACCCGTGCCCATTGTGGACAGATATTTTGTACTCAGGTCATGGATGTCAAAGTTTTGTGAACATGTATTCTCGCTCTCTGCAGCCGGAGGCGGGCATAACGGCTATTTTCAAATAATGAGTAACACTTTTGTGTTATTTTACAACAACTGTTATTGTAAACTGTTATCCTTCATACTTTTCACAGGCTTAGGACTGTCAGAGTTATAATTTCAATCCAGTATCACACGACGGCGTGACACGACGCGCGCGCTGTTTCAGTTTCAACAACCGGATAACAGGCAAGAACGCACGCACGACACGAACGACGCGCGCGCTGTTGCTGGTTTAATAACAGGATGACAGGATCTTTCAAATATCAAAAGCAGTGTTGTTCATTGCGTTTAAATATCGCATTAAGTAATGTGTTATTGTAATAATCACCACCTCTATCTGCAGCTCGTATCTAACCGTAATGTCGGAACAACATAAAATTTTTTTTTTTTTTTTAAATTCGGATAAAGGCTCATTTAGACGACACCACTCCCCCGCACGCTCAAGATCAATAATTGAATGCAATTAATGAAGCTCAACAATTGCACTCAAGAACTGTAAGCAAATGTTTACACACAGATTGAAATTGTAAAATTGAACGCAACTATTGCACGCAAATCTTGATAAGAAATAATTGCCAGTGTCTTTTGTTTACACCAGTACAATTATGTTTAGGAGATTATTGCCTGTCAAGTCTTGACGTGTCTAAACACAGACTTGTATGTTCCTGTACCATTTACTGGCGGGTTGATTCAAGTATTGCACACATTTGCGTTTGCAAATATTTCATTCAATTTTTGATGGTTGGAGAAGAAAGTTATTTGATTTCAAAATGACTCAAAGTATTAAAATTCGGATCTGCTGACGTAATCGAGTTTATAGAAATTTATAGCTTTATTTATTGTGTTTATCGGATACTGAAAACCCGAACTACAAAAATCGCGATGCCCGTAATGCTGTACTGGCAGCATTTGAGCAGGAATTCGGAGTAGAAGGTTTCGGACCGAAAGATATTACCAATAAAATAAAATAAATAAAAAAAATGCAAATGAAAACCGAAATCCAGTTGAATGCAAAATCTGCATAAGAAATAATTGTATGTGCTGTTTAAACCAAGAACAGTTTTGAATGGAAAACTTGCCTCTTGCTTGCTCTACTAGCAAGAATGTGACGTGTTGTTCAGACGATGCGAGTCATTTATTTCTTGGCAACTGTTGCACTCAACAGGCAAGAAAATGGTACCGCCCAAACGAGCCCCAAGTACTCATGGGCAAGTCATAACTCATAAACATGGTCAGCCATGGAAGCATGGCGCCGCCACTGTGTATTACCTCGAATAGAATTGTAGGTTTAGCAATTAGGATGCAGTTGAACCTGGGTAGCTCCGGATGTTTGCGTAGACGTTCGGCATATGAAACAGTTGTCCATGAAGTCCATTACAGTGGTGCTAGTTTTATCAAAATAGGTTTCCCTTATCTTTGAAAGGGTCTTCTCCCAGCCTGGATACTTTAGAGCGTTATGGAAGGTATTAGTGAGGCTCCACTAAAAAAAAAATAATTTAGTACGACGATCAGTTTCCAATCCATATTGTTGGTGATTACGTTGACCGACAATGGATCTGGGTTTCTGCTTAGGTAGTCCGCATGCTGTATCCGCTCGCCTTTCCTGACTATGTCAAATTCAAAGTTTTGTAAATAAGCCCACCACCTATGAATGCGAGGTAATAGGTCATTTTTATGCCTAGAGGCTTTGGGCGCATTGCAGTCGGTTATCACCTTAAACCGACCGAAAATGCTTAGTTGCTTGAACAACCGTCATGGTGATACGAAG
The DNA here is from genome assembly GCA_944567765.1 of Carterocephalus palaemon. Taxonomy (NCBI): domain Eukaryota; kingdom Metazoa; phylum Arthropoda; class Insecta; order Lepidoptera; family Hesperiidae; genus Carterocephalus; species Carterocephalus palaemon. Next base: position 32,364 of record OX155643.1, on the reverse strand, counting down.
AATCTGGCACTGGTGGACGGACCTGAAACATAACTGAAGTCCGACAGTAGCTGTAAGTAGGTATCCCACTTCTGATGTCGCATACAGCCTTCATATAAGAGCGATAATAATAAAGATATTAGCATAATAGAAGTTATCAGAAAGAATGTTTGTGTATTTATAAATTGAATTACTGTCAAGAAGCAATTATAAAAGATGTCATGATGTATGTTTGTTTAAGTTGAAAGCCTTTACAATAATTTAGCAATTTACTGCAGGTAATAAAGGAAAACAATAATAGTAGAAGTCTATTATCACAAGAGAATAAGTATTCTCTTGTCTTTGTCTATTCCAGACCAATGAGTGTCGTATTAATGAAATATGCAGAATTCAGTTTACGATTCATTTATTATTATTTGTTTATCTACCGCCGGTTCACAAAGTTGATGCTACCGAGAAGAACACGGCAAGAAACTCGGTAGTAACTCTTTTCAATATTTTCCACAGTATTTATTGATAAAGACGTCATCTAATTACATATTTTAATTTACTTGAATTACAAATAAAAGTAGAAACGAGAACATATTCGAGAGTCACTTATTCATAACAACCTCGAGTTTATTATCATAATTTTATAATAACGTTTTATAAAGTAATCCTGCAATAAGCATAGCAACATTATTTATTTAAAAACAATGTTCGATGAATAGCACTTACGGAGTTGCTCTCGATTAGAAGCGCCGATGCAAAGTGAGTCCCATATCGAAATGTTTGCCTTTATATAGGCTGAGCCTTACGTCACTCGTTCTACCGGTCGGATGCAATGCATTAAGAAAACTAACAGATGGCTATAAAATCATCAAACGTTTTTATAAATCGTTTAATTATTACAAATCACTATCGTAAATTAACGATGTTATTTTTCTATAAAAACTAAATTTTAAAACACGTTAATTAAGCCTAACGGAAGTTAGGCTTAATTAAGTTTGTACAATTATGACATCTACAAATTATCAGTGTGTTATAATAGTTATTGTAATTTAGTTTTTACACTTGATTTATTATAATAATAATTAAATCATAGTAGGTAATAGTAATCGCGGCGACAAATAGCATTTAAGCCTACCGGAAGTTTGCACAATTATGACATTTACAAATTACCAGTGTGTCATAAGAATTATTGTAATTAAGATTGGTTTTACACATGATTTATCATAATAATAATAATCAAATCATGGTACGTAGAATGCAGGAGGTATGTAGAATAGCTATCGCGGCGACATATATATTATGTCAGTCATGCGCGGCGCCCCGGCTGCCCGCTGCTGACTCGGTAGGCGCCGTGCAGGAGCCGCGCAGGAGCCGCCGGGTCCCGGGTTCACTACCCGGCCAAGCAGATGTATATTAATGACAGATTATAATAAAGCATTTACTCAAACGTGCATACAGATGTATTTTCCCAACAAAATGTTTTAATGGTTAATCCTAATTCTGTCGTCGAGAGCCTGTACAGAGAGAATCCTATACAGGGTGAAGAAAAGCAATTAATCAGCATTAGTGTTTCGGGGAGCGTCGGAATGACGGAGCCCAGCGATTGGGTTTCATTACACACTGAGCAAACTCGGGCTAACGAGCGCGGCGGCGGGCGGCGATTAGCCGGCGGCGGCGGCGGTGCCAGCTCCCTGTGGGCCAGCGTGGGCCAGCGTGGGCCACGCCGGCCCACAGGGAGCTCGGCCCCAGGCTCGCGTGCGCCGGCCGCCGCCGGATTAATTAAAAGTTACGAAAGCTTCCATTATTTAACGACTGGTGAGTGGAAAACTTTGATATCAGAAATTAAGGCGATAATTGGCCAAAAATTGACGAGCCATTGTTTTGGAGCGTCGGCGCGGCCCGGGCGAAGGAACTTGATTTAATTAACAGAAGTTCATCGTAGAAGGCAGATCTAGAAACTACAAACCCCTTTCTCCGATTCTCGAAAGCGCCGGGCGCCCTGTTCTGTTCTGCTACCGTCACTGGTGGCGATGCAAGTCTAAAGATTAGCTATGAATGAGTTTGGAGTAGTTCAGTGAAGCCAAGCTTCGATTAAATCAAGCGGCACACACACTATTTTCTTCCAGCTGCCCCCTGAGTGTCCCTGAGCCCCAGAGCCCCTCCGCGCAGGGAGCTCCCGCGGCGCTTGGCTATCGTACTCGACACTAGTCACGTCGGTCACAATAGTCACGTCGGTGACATCCTTATAAAACATATTAATGGAACGTGTGTTTGTTTGTTTTGTAAGGACAAACCACCTTCTCCTCCGCCTCAACGGGACGATGGATCGACGTGAGTTTTGCATAGGTGTATGCAGGGCCTGGAGAAAGACAAACATTTTCATCCCGGTAAATTACCTACTCGTTTCCACTGAAATAAAATAATCTAATAAGCTAGATTTTGATTAGTGGTTATCTCTGGTGCAGCTGGCCGTCGATAAAGGCTTTAGGCAATATTGTATTTGAAACCATTTGACGGAAAAGCTAGTAAATTAAACCAATATGCCAAATCTCAATCTCTATACTGCGTGTACTCAGCGGGTGCGCCACGGTGCGGAAATGTTTTCGTCAATACTGCCTGGAAAAAATATTCTAAAATCCTCTTCTGACAAACATGCTGCAGGACTCATTCTGTATTCTGAGATAAAAGATCATCGTAAGAGCTGTACAGGCTTAACAACATCAACAAACATTACACAAATTCGCTTACGAGTCGCCTTGATGGCATAAGAGAAACATAATTACTGGAGCGGCTGGCTGCGAGGCTGGCGGGCTAAGAATTTAATCCAATCCCATTATAATAAAATTATTTGTTGTCGTGTTGTCCTGATTATATCGCCTACCCGGGATCTCGACAGATGTGCCTAAGGATGCTCGTACACTTAACTACATTTGATGTTGTTGTGGTATTCTTGTAAACACGCACAGAAATGTTCTTGTTATTACAATATGTTGAATAGGTCAATGATAAGGCCTCATTTCTCTTGTTGAAACGTATCCTTTGCCAGCCGCATCCGCTCCACTCCTGTGGGAGGTGCTCTCAGCGCGTGCATAAAGGCCTATCATAATTATTAATTCAATGACCATTTCTTTCGAAAAAACTGTCAAAGGATCAAAAATTTGGCATCGCTTATGGCTCGCAAGTTAGGCAGAGAGGGGCAAGTTAATAATGAACAACGTTTGATATAGACCTTCGCTGCACGATCGTGAGCGCTTCTTGCGTACTCCTCCCTGCTCCCAGGTCCCCCCTGGGAGTCCTGGGACCTCTCGGGCGGCGGTGTGCGGCGTGCGCGCCGCCTTACACTCCGTCACCCGCCTCGGGGCCCGGACGTGTCGCGATATCGACTCGATATCGAACACGCATCGCCTGATCTGCCGGAATCTTTCTTGTCGTCGGCATCGCACTTCTCGGCGTTGAGTTATTTGGTAATAGATCTTTTTATTGGTTGGTTAAATTGAATGAATGAATAACCAACAATGGTTAGAATAATGGTTATTGAATATTGTATCTAGATATACATATACGTAGTACTTAGATGTAAACATTATCACATTGTAAATATCCGTTTTTAATCTAAACACTAATTCCACACAACTACAAGACAGCTGTTATGACGCTCTCACTCGGCTCGCCGGAGCTCCGTGACAGGGAAAACTTACCTTTAACGAATGCACGTGACAGATGTTACTTTAAAGGCTTTGTCAAACAGAACGCGTACTTAGCGCGCGTCAGAGCGCTAACTTAACGCCGCGCTATGACGCCGATATGTGTTGTATTACCATAGTAATATACCGTCAAACAGAGCGCCAGCGCTAGCAGTGCGCAACGCAACGCTCTATCGCGGCGTTAGGACGCTTTGACGTCGGGCGTTGTATTTTTTTACAGATTTTATTGTAGCGTCGGAGTGAATTTATGCATAATGACCGAAAATTTAATTGAATTAGTGAGGAAATATCCATACCTTTACAACACGAAAGATAGTTGTTATAAAAATGTAGCAATCAAGGCCAAATTATGGGAGAAAATCATAAAAAAGAAAAATAAAGCATATAAAAGTAGTAATTGTTCCACATCTGAATCTGAATCACTCGACATCCCCATAACAAACCAACTTTTCACACTCTGCTATCAAACAAGACTACGCTTTGGTGAATGGTACGTTGCGTTAAACGTTGGTCTAGACAATTTGTGTGACATGAAAAGAGCGCGACGTTAAAACGAGACGCTATAAACGCTATTACGCAGCGTTAAGTACGCGTTCTGTTTGGCAAGGCCTTAAGTGTAAGATTTAAATAAAAAAAGTGCGTGCGTACAAGTACACAATGAGATGTCAGAAGTGAAACTTCTTATGAAAATTAAATTGAAATATCAAATTCCCAACTACTGGAAAACTATTTACCTATACATACACACACTATGCATAGTTATAGAGCTGTATATTGTATAAATAGTTCCTTCCTGGCTTAATAGATGGCGTGCCCTCGTAAAAAGACTGATTACTCTATTTCAGTATATATTATAATGTACTCCATGGTTCTAACATTTAACTACTAAACGAATACACAAACCAATAGCGTGTATTTTTCTCGATCGCTCTCTCTCAATCTTTCACACTATAGCTCTCTCCCACCTCTCGCCCTATGTCACTTTCCGTTACACTTCTTCGTTATGAACGTTGCATGCTGCGTGACGCATTTCCGTTTCATCCGTAAAAATTTTTACCCTCATGCGCCTAAAGAAGTTGATTCTTAGGGCGACCCTCTTCAAGGGATAGTCGGGTAGTGGTGTAGTGGTGTAGTGGTGTAGTGGTGTAGTGGTGTAGTGGTGTAGTGGTGTAGTGGTGTAGTGGTGTAGTGGTGTAGTGGTGTAGCGTTGGTGCGCTCACCTCCTCATGTACTGGAACTTGACGACGATGACGATGAGCAGCGTGTTGGCGGCCAGCGAGGCCCCCAGCACCAGCGCGTACAGCGCGATCAGCGCCACGTCGGGCCGCGCGAACACGCCCAGCTCCTCCCCCGCCGGACCCGCCCCCGCCGCCGCCTCACCCGCCTCTCCCGCCGCTCCCGCCGCCTCCGCCGCCGCCCACGCGCCGCTCTCGTTCACCTCCATGGACGTAGCTTGCTCTTGCCGCCCTGCGCTGGCTATAGCTGACACTGTACACTGTACACTGCACACTATACACTGGCCCGCGACTAGGTCCGCGCCCCACACTTGCATGGATACATGTCGCAGTTGCGAGCGCCGCCACCACCAGGCTTACCTGCCGCTATCCCCCTCGCGCGCGGGCGCGCGCGCGGCCATCGTAATTAGCTGTTTTTGTTTATACACGAGATTATGGTATGATTCCTGTTTGTACACCAGTTATTTTAATTACCTAATTGATCGGATGAGTATTATTAACTCATCCGATGAATCGCTACGCGCTCTTGTGGCTGTCTATATCACGTTGCTCCATTGCTGTTCGATCGCTATCGCCGATAACGAGGCGCCAGCGCGGGGCCGCCTGCCTGCGGAGCTCCGGCGGACTCGGTCCGGGTACTCGACGAGTGCAACTAATTATATCAGTTTTAAAATTTTGTAAGTAAGCAGTAGGTAGGTATTTAACTTCAAAATTGCGGTTATAATCCTAATAAAATGTTACTTTTCCTATGCTCTAGGTTAATTATTTTAACTTTCCAAATCTTTTTTGCCTTTCAGAGTAGATTTTGACAAACTTCAGGTGTTTCTTAACTTCAGCCATCATACTCGTACTGCGAGAAAATATGGTACAGATTGATAACAAAACTAATAAACGAGATATTATTATGTCTCGGAGGTGTTATCGCCGCGTTACGTCACAGTTGATGGCCAGATCAAACGCTGAGCGGCTCGTAAACAGTAAACACGCTCCAAGTAAACTCCGGCTCCGGCTCCGGCCCGATAAACATTTGATCACATGTTTTGATTCATGCTTTACGGTTTAAACTTTTATCTCGCCATTCACTCGCGGCGGATCGCCGGTCTCATTCATTCGTCTGCAGCTCTCGATACCTACCTATAATTATATTTTGTACGCGCGGAGGGAATGCAAACGTTTTATTTCCCGGTCTAGTGTTATAAACTTGTACCGCAGTATAACGAGCTATAACGTCACGTGTCCGAGATTGTGCTATTGTTTCATAGAACACTCCGTATTATCCGTCTATTCGAAATGAATCCTTAGATGAGATAGAGTATGAGTTTCGCTGCCATTAAAAAGTATGTGGAAGTGACCGCGGAGCTGTGCGCCCGCCGCACCGCCGCCGCGCCGCCCGCCGCGCCGCCCGCCGCGCCGCCCGCCGCGCCGCCCGCCGCCAACAGGCTGCGAAGCTTCATTACAGCTTCTTGTTTTAGACGACGACCCCGCTTCAGGCCGCGACATTATTTTCCGAACCGTTAAACTGTATGATTCAAAATGGCCGGCTAGCGATTATTATATTGTTGGGTCTCTTAAGTAGCGAGCCAATAAAACGGCTTCACGATTTCATATTTTTATCTGAATATTTTCATTGCGTCATAATATTTGAGTGGCGATGTAGGCCGTGTGCGGACGAGGCGAGGGCGTCGCAGGCGACGTCTATCATTCGATTCCCCCGGCCTCCGCTAGCTAACTATGATCTGCTGGCTAGTTAAGTAGTTAGGACATTAACCTCCATATTAAATAACAACTTGAACAACTTGAACTATTGATTCATTTTTAATCAGAGTCAGAATGAAATTCAGTTTTATTTAAATTGCCTGTTATGTTCTGAACTTTTCGGTGTGCTATTGAACGTACTCAAGGGCTTTAAAAATCCGTAATTTGATACAGCACAGATGTCACCACAGCACAGATGTCACCACAGCACAGATGTCACCACAGCACAGACGTGACCGCAGCCAGCGGCGGCCCCTCGGACGGACGTACCTACCTACTGTTCCTTGCGATGCAGGTCGGATTGGATGTCATTCCGGAAATTGTTTAAAACTTGCGCCGAATCGATAATGTCATTTATTGCGCTATGGTTTTAGGTAATCTGCGGCCGGACCTGAGAACCTTAGCTTCCGAGCGACCTTCCTTAATTATCGCACACAGCGGTCCCGAGCGGTCACCGCTGACCGAATTCGAAACGATTCTTCCACAATTCTATTCTACTTTAGAAAGCCATTATCCGTAACGCAAATTAGTACTTAATGTAGGTACTTAAACCTTATTCCTTGAAACCAATATCATGTTATGAACTTCCAAATATAAGAGTAATAAAGAAAGTTTTGGGAAGTATCTCCGGCTTCCGAATTCCATTTCGAGATCAAAAACCGTTCTCATAATAAAAGTCGGAGGTAAATGATATACGACTTATACGAAAATAATATTTGATTGCGGCTTGCGAGGGAGGCTTCAACATCTAAATTATTGTAATATGAGTGCGTGAGGACTCGTCTCGGCGTCCCGGGTTCAGGGAATGACCGGAATGTTGTTTTTGTGTATTTTGTACGTCCATTACACTGACGCGGAATGAATTCATGGATTGAACGGCAAACAGATGGAGCTAAATTTTTTAAGTTGGCATATAATGCTTTTCAACCAGGTCAGCAACGACGGCCGAGACCACCAGAGTGAGCCCACTCTCCGAAGGTTCCATGCCCTATTCATTTATTAGTATCGATCATATATTATACCCTGGCGGGTTACTTGACCCTACAACACTTGCCAAAGACTGCTGCGTCCGCAAATGTAACTGAAATAGCTTCAAAAAGTGCAATTCCAGAAAAATAATTTCCGCACACATCGCTCCCGCAGAGGGCAGGCGGCTGCGACCGCTCCCCGCCGGATCATTTATTATGATGGCAGCCACTCGTCGACTGCTTTCAACTTTACCGTGACTTTACTGTGCTGTATTTTTAAATACCGGAAAGCTGAGAACCGAATAGTTTGGCTTTGACCAACTGCTTAGACGTTTTTATTTATCTCTTAAGCTGACCAAACATCTTATTTCGATATCCAAACGAGGATGGCGGCAGTGAATGAAGCCAGGATCGAGCTGCGAGTTAATTCGAATGGGTCGATCATTATATTTTTTGGGATTCATATTTCTTCATTCATATCCCAGTTCTTAATAGAACATAATTATGTATATTGTTCTTTGAACACAGCCGAGTTGTACCTACTCGTACATAACATGTTCGTGTGCTATTGCTGAAACAGTAAAACATTTACGACGCAAGATAACAATGGGGCCCGCGCCGCTCGCCCTGGCCCGCCCTGGCCCGCCCTGGCCCGCCCTGGCCCACGCTGGCCCTCGCTGGCGTGCCCGAGGCAGTCCCTATCTGTCGCTCTCCGCATGCTGCGCGGAGATTTACATTAAACGTTAAAGAGAGCCTAATATGAAATGATACTTCTTCAATTAATAGAGGCAGAATTTTGGCGCGTTAGGGAAAAATGATGAGAGTAAATTTTTACGATGCGCGCGCACACCGTCACAAAAATCCGACACCCTGAAGTTAGCTATAGTCAACATTGTCAAAAAATGGTTTGACAGTGTACACTTTTAATTGTCAAAGTCTGCTAGTCAGGTGCTGTCAATGTAGAAATAATTTTTTTGTGATATTTAAATAAACTTTATTTAACTAGATAATGCGTCATAATACTATAAAACTTTCAATGTATTCAATACTATAATGTAGAATAAGGCGAAAGATAAAATTTTTGAAAAGATTTTTATGTTGGTAGGTACGCCAAAGAAGTATAACTTCTAACGCGTGTAAATAAGTTACACACACACTTTTTTTTTAAAACAAAAGCTTTTTATAACTTTTTTTTTATTTTCGTGCATTGTCATCGGAACCAAATATGTTTCAGCTCGATAGCTTCAGTGGAAGTGGATGAAATATTGATTGCAAAATTCCAGGACATACATACATACATACGAGTGAAGTTAAATAAAAGCTTTTAATAAAACACAATAATCACGCTTGTGTTAGCCGAAGCGGATGGCAGAGACGTGTAGCGCACCCTCCTTCCACCAGGTACCCCATGACCCCATGACCCCATGACCCCATGACCCCATGTGACAATATTGTATTTGTGGTTCCCTCCACACGAGAGCTCAGGATAGAAATATAAACGAGCCTGAACCGGTTTAAAAATAAACGAACTCCTTGTCATATACCTAAATCAGAAAACCTTCTCTAAATTAATAAAGTTGGGTGGGAACGGCCGGCGTCTGAACACGAACAGTTCAGCTGATTGTTGAACTGTTCAAGACGACTTGGAGGCATTGTCGCAGGCGCCCTCTGACGCTTAATTCTTTTAAAATAAGATTACTTTACAGCCTTACAAATAAAATGTCTAGGGCCGCCACAGTGCCGCCACAGTGCCGCCACAGTGCCGCCACAGTGCCGCCACAGTGCCGCCACAGTGCCGCCACAGTGCCGCCACAGTGCCGCCACAGTGCCGCAACAGTGCCGTAACAGTGCCGCTACCGCCAGCAGTACACTCTCGCATTATTCGCGGTGATGCCTACGGATTATTGCTTGTCCATGCTTCATATAATATTATTTATTTATTTATTCAACTTTATTGACACCTAAAGAGATATACAATGGGCGGACTTAATGCCTTATGGCATTTTCTACCAGTCAAACCCTGGTTGAGCGGGGAAAATTATCATGGTTGCACGACGTTCAAGTACCGGACTCATTCAATAATTGACTGATGAGGAGAAGATAGCGGGAGGTCGCCGGGCGCAGAGGGCGCAGCCCTGGGCTATTAAGTATTCTGTGGCACAGCTCAGGTTCTTTTAATTTATTTCCTTTATCAGTTTGCTTTCTAACAAGGCTAACTTGAAACGATCTGAAGTATCTAATAAGCAAATGGTTGTTTTCTAGATTGTATTTTTAACCCCCTACCCCTAATCCCACCACCGATTGGAGAAGCGTGGTGGAGTACGCTCTCGGCGTGCCTGTGTGGGACGTCTATGGGTTGCATCTGTTGCCGACGGCATTATTACATGACAATGGCTTAAATTACTAAAATGATGATACGGGAGCTCGCCATGATACGCTAGCACCGCGGCACCCGGCTCCGCCCGCGACGGGCAGGGAGCGCACGAGCATGTCGCGCCAGCTAGTGCAGCTTTAGCCGCCGACACATCGAGTAGGACGCTACCGGCTATTCAATGTTAACTGGCCATAGAAATACCTGAATCTAATCCCTTATTCGACAGGGAAGACCCTGAAAGCAAGAGCTTTCATAGGAAATGTGGCTTAAATATTATATTTTTATTATTAATAATAATATGAAAGCTACGTCTAATTTATTTCAAACCGCAGTGGAGCAGCGTGGTATACGTTGCCTGCCTGACGCCAAAAACAGACCGACAGGCTAGTTCTAGACTTGCTCTTCATGTCTACACAGAGCACAATAATAATACTTTTTAATAATAATAAGTAGTTGAACATAAGATGATCCACAGAGGGATTACCGAGGATCGGATCGCGAGCACCGCACGCAGTCCCGCTTACACCGAAGCGAACCGACGATCGATTTGTTTCACTTATTTTTACTCAAAAATATTTTAAATATCTGGAAACACTTTATAAACTTGGCATGAATTACTCCGCAACAACAGTAGTCCGCGTGCCGGCTCAAGTACACGACAACACACTTAGCGTAAGATACAACGATTTAAGTTTGTATACTTTTAGCGTAGTTCAGAGAAGTTGGTAGAGTCGGTAGAGTCGGTAGAGTCGGTACCGGCGCGGGACCGAGAGCTGCGGCGGCGCGGACAGACTCGCGCGGCGCGCGGCGCCCGACTGCCGCGCCGGCCCGCGGCGGGAACGCTCCGAGACTACAATTGACGAGTAAACTACGAGTAACTACTCTACTGACTAACTACTCCTTTAATAATTGATTATAAGGTACATTGCCTAAAGCGGTGATCAACGAGAGGTGACAAGGACGAGTGGGTGGTGCTTACAAGACTCAACTTGTTTCCGACTCCCGAACGTATGCGAGGAAAGCACTGGCACGACTCTGTATTCTAGGGCTGTGTTTTCATTGAAGACTACATCGAGTACTACGTCGTTGGCAAATTCTTGACAATAGTCGCAATGAATTTGTAACAACTAATTTAACCTTATTCTGCAAATAAATTGAAATTGAATTTGAATTTCAAATTTGAAGCTGGATATTTTTGAAGAGGGGTTCTAGGAGAAAATTTCATAAAATAGGACCACCTTTTCACCCTTATACGCAGCCGTGCGGGACACTAGGTCATTGAAGGATGCCACAGTCTTTTTCTGGGGCATGAATCAGTATTGGCGAGTACTAATTCTAGGGAGAATACACTATTTTAGTCACGATCAATTTCTCCAAAAGCTTTCCCAACCGCAACCGAGCAGTCCTACTGGTCTCTGAGACTTGGGATTGCCGTAGCTCTCGAATCCTCGCTCGCGAAACATAACAACTGTTACTTCCTTTCAGAGAGTCGAGAAGTGCTCGAGTTCAAAGCACTGACCAGTCGTAGAAAAAGCTCTGGATAGAAAATAAATTGCCACACGTATCGAGTGTGTAGCTGCAGCCAGGGCCTTCTCCGGGTCGAAGCTCTTCGAAGCGTTAGATGCAATAAATTGTATTATTGAGAACATTTGCTAGCACAGCCTTTGCTCTGACTAGCTGATTTTTTCATATCTTATCATTTTCATATATATCCTTTGTTTTCAGGTATTCATCGATGACTTTCGCCTTCCGGAGCGGTGCTGCGCAGCGGGTTCAACATTTTTTGGTAAGAATTTCTTCCGTACATACCTTCGCCTCTACGGCCGGTTCCACCGACTCCACACCATACATTTTTGCGTTGAGTGTTTGTTTGATTGAGTGACTTGTGTGCATTGTTTTTAGCTCGCTCTCTCTGCGAGACTCGCGGGAAGCTTTCCTTGCTTGTTTGAAAATCGACGTAATAAAGGCATACAATCTATACCATAAATATTAATCTGTGATCTTTTTTTTTTTTTTTATGGAATAAAGATAGCAAACGAGCTTGCAGCACCACCCATCCGCTGCCGCCCATGACAACTGTGACTGACTTTGAACAAGACTCAATTAGGGACTGGGATGGTTAGTCCAATTAGTTCAGAGAGTTATTTAGAACATTAGTTGGTCAGTTCGTTAGTAGGTATGAGGACTGGGGACTGTTAGTGATAGTTAGTCCTGTTAGTTGGTGTTAGTAATAGTCCAGTTAGTACTTGTTAGTAGGAGTCTCGAGTCTCGTTCTAAGTCAGTCACAGATGTGTTGCTACCCTTGAGGACTAAGATGGTCGCCTCTAAAGAAGTGTAACCGGAATCCACACCTTTCCAACCGGACCACAATTGCTTTAAAAACAATTATTACACGGCAGAAATGGTACTAGGTACCGTGGCGGGCGGCGATCTACAGTCATCGTCACGGCGGTTCTCGATTAGCAGCCCACGCGACTTATCATCATAAAGCGACGTGTTACGACTCACTCAGCACACAGCGCTTGCAGTGCGATCAGTATTGTATAGATTGTCAATATCACAGATTTGATTACCCTGTCCGACGGAGCGGGCGGCGAAAATCAGGCGTGACAAATGCTTGGATTAAATTAAAAGCGATCGCAGTAAACATAACATCTTTGATGTCAGTCATCTTTCAAATCATCAAATCCCAGGACCCATGAGTCTGATTGGATAACCATCGCTCAAACTGTACACGTATGTAGTTATAATTGTTGTTCCGCAATGGAACCGTATAATATTCTTTTACATGACAGCGTACCTTGTGATTTTATGATTGTTTGAAGCTGCAAAGATAGCTTTTGTTGTTTGCTTGCAGCTGAGATATTACTTTTCTAAAGCTTTGACACCCCTAGGAAACGCTCAAAATTTAATCTAACTAATTTGGTCTTCGTGGCCAGGCATTCAGATTTTTACGTTTTTATGTTCGTCGTAAAGCCCCGATTGGAACACTTTGGCAAATTCCCACTTGAAATATCGACGTATTAAAAGTTTTATCGAGGTGATAAAGATATCGGCGCGCCTTATTAGATACTTAAAGCCCCTTAAGACGACTTTGGACCACATCCCTAAAACTCTGTAATCCCTGAATCCCCAAATAAATATATTTCAGAAAAGATACATCTTTTGAAAAAACCACCTTAGAAGCATTTTCCAAGAATTTTACATATCGTAAAGTAACGATATGTAAAATTAACTCTTTTAAATTAATTCTGTAAAAACTCTGTAAAATTAATTCTCTTGGTAAACGTAAAAAGTATTACCGTAAGTAACACTTTATTTATTACGTGGTATTACTATAGGGTAAGGACCAAAGAAGAGAGTGACAATGTTCGTACAAAAGTGCGTAGATTCGAAAAAACTGCAAAATCACCGTTATTGCCAGATGGCGCTGTTCCGTGAGGCAGTTGAGTAACGAAAAATTCCGCAAGAGCTGCCGTCGATGTTTATTGAATTCTCTCATACGAAAACATAAATGGCACTTAGAGGCATGGATGCGTAGCTGATGATTGATAACAGATGGCGTTAGGCGCAGACCGCAGACGTATGTACTTTATACAGCTTTGCCGAAGACTACCGAACTTTTAATGGAGGATCGTTAAACGGGAACAGACACAGGGAGGTCTAAGCATGCTCCATCACGCTGCTCCAATGCGGATTGTCAGAGATATAGCTCCTATATACCTACCTTGATACTATTAAACACAAGCAAAACCTAATGAAAGGAAGAAATGTTGTATGTACTTCGGCTACATTTAAGCGCGCAAATGAGAAATTATATGGATACCTAATAGCACTACAACATCAATTTTCTTTGCAGAAAATCATCATAATAATATGTTATTTCTGAAAAATACAAATCTATTTTTATAGTAGGTACATTAAATAAATAATAAATAAATAAATAATAAATCTTTATTCAGGTCACCAGTGACCCATTTAAAAAATAAATCTTACAAAAAATTACATATAACAATTTTTAAATATCGCAATCACAGAAAATCCTCAAAATAAGTTAATATTAATTTAAAATAAGTTAATAATTAAAGCTAAACTTAATGAAAAACTAATATGAAACTACTAAGGAATAAAAAACTACTTTATTTTAATATTTTAGAACAGTCTTGTCTTGAACAAATAGTTTTCTTAAATGTTGGCCATGTACTAAAATTGAGGAGCACTCCTAAGTTCATGTACTCGACCAGTGCGTATTTCCTCTTGAGTAATGTAGTCCGTGGTATTACAGATTATTATTATTTGAAGGGAGGGGTTGTGGGTAGAGCCCACAAGCCACTGCGACCTACAAGATCTATTGTAGCTAGGAGGCATTACTGATAGTAATAGTATAATAGTACCCGCGGCTGCGCCCGCGTTGAATCGTATCTGAACTTTCGAAAAATTCACATCGATTCATGAAAAAAAAAAGAACAAAAAACCAAAAACAACACAAAACTTTTTGTTTTTTTTTTTACAGAAAAGCTTACTAAGCCGTCCTTACCCCGTACAGCATCTTCATCTCTTAGTTCTAGAGTTTTGCGGGATATTTCTAAGAATTCAATTGTTAAGGTTCAATTCAAAAGTAAGGTTTTGGGTTAGGTTAGGTTTTGGGTTAGGTTAGGTTAGGTTTTGGGTTAGGTTAGGTTAGGTTTTGGGTTAGGTTAGGTTAGGTTAGGTTTTGGGTTAGGTTAGGTTAGGTTAGGTTAGGTTAGGTTAGGTTAGGTTCGAAAAATTCACATCGATTCATGAAAAAAAAAAGAACAAAAAACCAAAAACAACGCAAAACTTTTTGTTTTTTTTTACAGAAAAGCTTACTAAGCCGTCCTTACCCCGTACAGCATCTTCATCTCTTAGTTCTAGAGTTTTGCGGGATATTTCTAAGAATTCAATTGTTAAGGTTCAATTCAAAAGTAAGGTTTTGGGTTAGGTTAGGTTTTGGGTTAGGTTAGGTTAGGTTTTGGGTTAGGTTAGGTTAGGTTAGGTTTTGGGTTAGGTTAGGTTAGGTTAGGTTTTGGGTTAGGTTAGGTTAGGTTAGGTTTTGGGTTAGGTTAGGTTAGGTTAGGTTTTGGGTTAGGTTAGGTTAGGTTAGGTTTTGGGTTTAGGTTAGGTTAGGTTAGGTTAGGTTAGGTTAGGTTAGGTTTTTTTTTTTTTTCCTGTCCGGGCGCACTCAGGCCCGGCCCGCGAGCTACAATAAAAGCATCCCCTGGCATTGCTCGCCAGAGACCTTGTTTACTTTATTTTATTTGTTAAGACATTTTACAAAGATTGTTACATTCTACTTATTATCTAATCAAACACAAATACAGATACAATCATCACTATTTAAATCTACTTCCTCTCTTTAACTTGTTCTACTAACATTTGTTTTTTTTTTTGTTATATTCTATTACATCCTATTTTTTTATATTCTTATTCTATTATATATCTACTTGTTATTTATATAATATCTATTATATATTGTCTATTTATTTAATCAACCTTAATGCTACTCTACTTCCCTTCTTACACTATTAGATATCTTCTTATTATTTATCTATTTTATGTTGTTTATTTATTTAATCAACCTTAATATTACTCACTTCCCTTCTTACACTATTACATATCTACTTGTTATTTATCTATTTTATGTTGTCTATTTATTTGATCAACCTTAATGCTACTCCACTTCCCTTCTTACACTATTACATATCTTCTTATTATTTATCTATTTTATGTTGTCTATTTATTTAATCAACCTTAATATTACTCACTTCCCTTCTTACACTATTACATATCTTCTTATTATTTATCTATTTTATGTTGTCTATTTATTTAATCAACCTTAATATTACTCACTTCCCTTCTTACACTATTACATATCTACTTGTTATTTATCTATTTTATGTTGTCTATTTATTTAATCAACCTTATGTTACTCTACTTCCTTTCTCATTAACTTTATTTTTACATACATTTATGTTTTATTTACATCCTATTTTTGTTTACATTGTTTTCTTATATTCAATTATTTATCATCATTTCTTTTATCTCTTGTATTCTGTTACCTCTGCTTATTTCCTATTTGTTCTTAAGTTGTTTCAATTTAAATTAAATCTTATTAAACTTATTATGTTTCTTTTATTTACAGGTTTGTAACAGCTTTCCGGCGGTCTTAGTTACTGACATAGGATACAATAATTTCCACTTCCTGCTATTATTATTTCTACTGCTTATATGCTTCTTAATAATAAGCATGATAATATAATTACAAACTTACTTTCACTACTTTTATGACTTGTTTCTCTTGTTTACTACCTTTATTACCTCTGTGCAATAGTGTAGGAACTCCTCTCTGAATTTACCGACGATTATCGCCCCAAAGTTGCTGGGTATTATTTTAGCTTGCAATAATTGTTCTAATTCATTTCTTTTCTTTCCGAACTGTGGACAAAAACATAGTATGTGTGGTACGGTCTCCATCTCTGCGGGGTCACAAATACAGATCGCTGTTTCCTTACATTTAAATCTATATAAATATTCTGCTATGCCACCGTGCCCGGTCAAAGCCTGCGTTATGTGTTGTGTCATACATATTTTCCTAACTATCCTATATGCCTCGGTTGCGTTTGGAAAGAACAGTTTGGTAATGGATGCCGTGTCACTTTCTAGGTACCTACGGTTCCATTCGGCTACCGAATCGAGTCGGAGTCTCCTTTTCACATCAGACAAGGGGCATTTGTCATAGTCCGGTTTTCGCTTCGAGTCTCCAGCCGCCTTCTTGGCTAACATATCCGCTCTCTCGTTGCCTTCCATCCCAGCGTGAGCTTTAATCCAGAACAAGGAAACACTCTTATTTTGGAGAGACAAAGTTTTTATATTTTCTCTACATTCGAATGCCAAGGGATGGAGGCAGTTATGATTTTTCACAGTGAGTAGTGCTGCCATTGAGTCGCTGAAGACTCCAAACGTAGATGCCGTCATTTTCACGATCTCTCTAGTCGCGTTTCGTTAACTAGAAGTTCAGCCTGGTATACTGAACAATATGTCGGGAGAGCAAGCATACGGTATCCGGTTTCGGTTTCACCTTTCCAGATAGATAAAGCGGCACCCACCCGTCCCCCGATCTTACTTCCATCCGTATACATACGAACCTCAAAGTTGTTATGAACGTTCGCTAGTTCTTCGTCTGGTAGACAGCCCAGCTCCAGGTCGACGCGTTTCGCAGGGTGCGGGTTCACTGATGCTGTAACCATCCGCTCCACTTCTCTGTCTCCCAGTGTTAGTCGATTCCGTCCCCTTCTCGCCTCGTAAAGCAGAGCCGCCTCTTTGACTCTTAAATCCAGTGGAAGCAGTCCGGTCAGCATCAGCGCTGAGTTCAACGAGACCGTGCGGTAGGCCTTGCACATTCTTTGTGCGATGCCGCGCTGAACGACCCCTAATTGCCTCCGCGTTCCCAACTTTTCGGCGGCCGGCGCCCAGGCGCTGGCAGCATACAGGACAATAGGCTCTACTGTTGCAGTGTAGATTACTCTCACAATATCTGGATGGAGACCCCAGCTGACCTTGGCTGCCCTGCTGAGCTGTTTATAGACGTTGATCGCCTTCCTGCATACATTTGCTACATGTGTCTTGAAAGTTAACTTACTGTCAATTGTAACTCCGAGTATCTTAATTTCATTGGACATTGCGATGGGGACCCCATCCATGCTCAGGCGAGGGGTATCGAACTTAAGCTTGCGGGTAATCACCATTGCGCTGGTCTTGTGTGGAGCAAATTTCAGCTTATTTTCGACACCCCACGCCCGAACATGTTCGAGGGCGGCGTTAGCCTGTCCTTCTATTTCTGTGGCTGTATTACCTTCAAAAGCGAGAACCACGTCATCTGCGTATGCTTGTACGTAGTAACCTTTGATTTCCAAGCTGTGGAGGAGGGGATCTAGTAGGAGATTCCAGAGCAGTGGACCGGCGATGGAGCCCTGTACGCATCCTTTCTGGGTATTTTTGTGGCACACTTCTCCTGCATATCTGATTTCGACCCTCCTATCTCTAAGGTAACTGTCAATGATGCGTCTCAGATTCACCGGGCAACCTTCCTCCGCGAGACGGACTCTAATCTTAGGCCACCATGCACTATCGAATGCTCCCTCTATATCCAATGACACCAAAGTTATGATCCTTTTTTGATCCAGTTTATCACGGATGTGGTTCATAAGGGCATAGAGGGAGTCTTCGGTGCTCTTTTGTGGCATGAACCCGAACTGCCGTTCGCTAAACTTCGGCAGAAGATGGAACTTAAGACGCCACACCAGCATCTTCTCGAAGATTTTGCCGAGAATAGGCAGCAGTCCTATAGGCCTATATGATTTGGGGCTGGTGTAATCGTCTTTTCCGGGCTTCTTGAGCACTATGACTGCCGCCTCCTTCCAGGCCCTCGGGAAGTGGTGGAGCTTCAGGCACTTGTTCAGTAAGGCCAGAAACGTATCCGGGTCGTTGTTTATTGCATGATTGCATATCTCCGCCGTAAACCCATCCGCTCCCGGCGCCTTCTTGGGGTTGAAGGACCCACAAGATGCCATTAATTCTGACATTGTGAATGGTACGTCATCGTGTCCATTTTCAATGTTTATTCTTTCGGCTTTTTGTCTTATGGCGATATGGTTATTATTATCTTTCTCTGTAGAGTCGTCTGGATAAAATGTCTCCGCAAGAAATCTGGCCGAGCCATTAGCGTCTAGCGTTTTGTCGTTCTTTCTCAGCAGAGTATCCTCCTCCCTCTTAGTTGTTCTACCTATCACTCGATATATCCCCTCCCAGACTCCCTCCTTGTCCTGCTTCTCACAGAACTTCTTCCAACTCTTCACTTGATTGTCTATTGCTTTTAATTCATACTCTTGTTTGCTTTTCAGGTATTCTTCGACCACTATTGGCCTGCGGACTGGAGCTGCGCATCGGATTCTTCGCTTCTTCCTGGCGACATCCTTCTTCATATCGGCGAGTTCCACAGACCACCACGGTAGGGTAAGTTTTTCTGTATTATTTTTCTTAGGAATTGCTTCAATGCATACTTCTTTAATTGCTTTCGTGTAGTTATTTATTGTTATATCCAATGTGTCTATTGTTTCAATTTTGTCTATTTCAGCTATTGATATTTGATTTAGGATCCTTAATTGGCTAAATTTCTCGTGAAATTTAGACCAATTAGCCTTTTTGGTGTTATATAATCTAGTTGTTCTGTGTATTTTTATTCCCTTCGATTTCTGTAACCTAATTTCGAAGGTTATGCCGTTGTGGTCCGAGCTCGTCATACCCTCTTCCACCCTCCAGCCCTCAACCAGGTCCAACATGGTGGTCGAGCAGGCCGTCAGGTCCACCCAGCTACTATACTTTTTGCCTCCTCTTATCGTGTCAAAGGTCGGGGTTGTACCGGAATTTAGTATAGTCATGTCCATTTCTTCCAGAGTTCCGAACATCTCGTCTCCTCTGTCGTCAGTGATTGGGCTGCCCCACCATGAGCTTTTAGCATTGGTATCCCCACCTATCAGACATTTTATTGATCCAATTGCAGCATTGATCTTTTTCAAGTGTTCTAGGTATGGGTCAATGGGCGTGTCTGGCTCAAAATAAAGGGACACAAGGGCGATCTCCCACTTCTGTGTCTGGAGCCCTACCACAACTATGTTATTTGTGGTGAGTTCTGGGTATTGCCTTACGTTCAGGTCATTATCAAATATGGCTATTGCAGCTTTGACCGTCCCGTTCCCATTATTGGCGTTTTGGAAAATTCTCATGCCCCTGCATCCCTTCACTGTTGAGAGTCTACCCACGTATGGCTCCTGAATTAGTGCCGCAGCCACGCCTCTTGAGGTGGCTTCCAGCCATAATTCGTTTGTGGCTAACTTATTCCTTTGTAAATTGGCTTGGATAAATTTATAGATCTTTTGTGTGTCTTGGCTGCCCTTAGCAATATGCAACTAAGGATCTAGCTAGCTCATCCCATTTTTTCCTTATTGGGCAGGCGTTGCTAAAGGCATTGTGTTCAGTGTTTTCCATCTTAGCTTTGTGGCAATTGTGACATTTGGGGGGCACGCCTGTTTGTACCTCAGCGCAGTCGGCTCTCAGGTGAGGCCCTCCGCAGTGGCTGCACAAGTCCTCGGGGTCCGTACAGAACCTCTTGCCATGGCCGTAGCCCAAGCATCTGGTGCATTGGACTAGGGGCGTTTGATCTTCTATTCTGACTCGCTGCAGATCAATGTGCGCGTACCCTCTGTCGACGGCCTTGCGCCATATACTTGGGGATACACTGACCACAACGTGGCTCGCGTGTGGGTTTCTTGTCCTCCTTCTATATTTTATTGACATTTCACTTTCCCCGGCGTCGAGGCTGCAGAAAACTCCGGGATTCTGTTTTTTCAGGGCCTTGAGTACGTCCTCATCCGTGTTATAGTTGAGGACGTCCTTCAGGATCAGCAGTGGGTCTTTGTTTCTGACCTCCTCCACGCTGAGATCCGCGGAATTGTTCTGCATTCTGCCAATCATTTTGGATCTTTCTTCCTTAGACTTAAATCCAATTATTATTTTCCTATCTTTTGCCTTTCTAACTCTTTCGACTTTCACCCATCCTTCCTTGGCATCAGCAACTTTCCTAATTTTCTCCAGTACCTCTTCCCCAGTTTCCGTCTCTATTTTGGACGTTACAACCACCGAGTGTAATGTTTTAGAACCAAGTTGGTTGCACTTCCCAGTATTTGGCTTGGTTCCGGTGGTTTGTGTTTGTATCGCTAGTCTTAGCTCCTCCATCTTTTTGTTATTTTCCATTAACAATTTCCCGTGTTCCTCTATTTTGCTTAATAGCTTAAGATCGTCACTGACTGTGAAGGTAGAGTCAGTGACTGTAGGCACTAATTCTAGCCCCACGCTTTTGTTATTTCCTTCTTTGGGCTTTTTTGATTTTAGAGCTGCTTCAGTCTCCTTCACAAGCTGATACAGGCGCTCCAGAGCCTCGATGACACCATTCTTTATTTCAGTTTTGGTATTGCGCGAGGCGTTAAGGTGTAGCTTGGCCTTTTGTAGGCATGCTCTTGCCTCCACAATACGGTCTGCGTTCTTTTGTTTTTGTGGGCTGTTGGTTCCGGTTGATGTTCCGAGTCCGGTTGCGGCTGCAGCGTTCTGCGTTGGAGTTAGCCGATCTTTCGGATTTATAGCAGGGTCGGCCTGCTTCGTCATGCCTGTCATTGATGGGGCAGAATCAGCGTTTGCTGCTTCACACTCGCCTGTGCTGCGTCTAACATTGAGAGCCCCCTCCTCTGAATTTTGGGATGGGTTGTCGTTTTTCGATGGAGGAGTCCTGAAGCCGAACATATTGGAGGTATGCGTCCGTGTATGCCGTTAACAAGAGTTTAATTTAATATAAAGATTATGTCAGTCTAATGCAAGGACACACCCGCAGGACACACCCGCAAGGACACACCTGAAGGACACACCCGCAAGGACACACCTGAAGGACACACCCGCAAGGACACACTCGCAGGACACACACGAAGGACACACCCGTAGGACACACCCGCAAGGACACACTCGCAGGACACACTCGCAAGGACACACCTGCAGGACACACCCGCAAGGACACACCCGCAGGACACACCCGCAAGGACACACCCGCAGGACACACCCGCAAGGACACACTCGCAGGACACACCCGCAAGGACACACCTGCAGGACACACCCGCAAGGACACACCCGCAGGACACACCTACAAGGACACACTCGCAGGACACACTCGCAGAGACACACTCGCAGGACACACCCACAAAGACACACCTACAGGACACACCCGCAAGGACACGCTCGCAGGACACACTCGCAGAGACACACCCGCAGGACACACCCGCAGAGTTTGTTGTAATAATGTACTTATGCCTCAAAAGAGGTATGTGTTTGGTTCCCCAATAAGGGTGGGTCTGTTACGCAATAACACTATAACAGATAATAATAATAGAAGGAAGCTAAAACCTAAGTTTATCAATTCTGGGCAATAGCCACAGAGTTGTCAGTTAGTATTATATATGCTTATACCGTAAATGCAAGTTTAGGAACTTTGGTTCAGCGCCATCTACTCAAAGATTGGACTAAAACTTATACTTGTTGCACTCTATTCTTAAATTAAAATGTTTTAAGTGGTTATTTTGGATTATTACAGATGATTTAAACTACTTGTTTTAACTATGTTTAATTTCGTATTGGTAATATTCTGAATTTACTTTTCTATGAAGTACAAATAGGTTTACAAGTTTACAAAAAAGTTAGAAAGTGGAAAGTAATTTGGCAAGAATTTGAATAACTACGGATTTACTTAACTAAAATTGGAGGTCAAAACTGCGTATTCTTCTTCTTGAGACGGAGAATCTTGACAGGCTGCTCACGTCCAACCTTCCTCGATCGGAAGTGGGTCAAAAACACTGGTTAACTTTTTGTTTTGAAGATGTGGAACCGCAAATGTCTTGGTTTTCCCCGAATTGATGGTTTTTCTTGGAAAGTTCGATTTGGGGGGTGCTATCGCGTTAAAATGCTACTCTAATTTGTGTAAAACTTTAGTCGGGAGCTTTTAGTTCCAGAGTTAGCTTCGCAACAACTTTCTTTTTTCTTCAATATCTTCGCTGTTTTTCACCGGTAGAAAGGCACACTTGGTAGGCTGTTGGCGGCCATTGAGACTCCTCTTACAGTAGAATAAAAAGTTGGGGTTGTCGCTTTAAATTTCGAGCACCGGCCCAAAAACTGTTTTTTCCCCGGAGATCTCGCCGGTTTTCACTTAATTGTACTTCGTGGTTACACAAAATGATCCAACAACCTATGTCACCTTTAGCACTGGTTCCTAACGCACAATTACACACTAAAACCAAGTTTCTAGCGCGATTTTTTCCGAAGTTACGAATTTTTTAACGCGGAGCAGAGTGCAACTGGTTAGGTTAGGTTAGGTTAGGTTAGGTTAGGTTAGGTTAGGTTAGGTTAGGTTAGGTTAGGTTAGGTTAGGTTAGGTTAGGTTAGGTTAGGTTAGGTTAGGTTAGGTTAGGTTAGGTTAGGTTAGGTTAGGTTAGGTTAGGTTAGGTTAGGTTAGGTTAGGTTAGGTTAGGTTAGGTTAGGTTAGGTTAGGTTAGGTTAGGTTAGGTTAGGTTAGGTTAGGTTAGGTTAGGTTAGGTTAGGTTAGGTTAGGTTAGGTTAGGTTAGGTTAGGTTAGGTTAGGTTAGGTTAGGTTAGGTTAGGTTAGGTTAGGTTAGGTTAGGTTAGGTTAGGTTAGGTTAGGTTAGGTTAGGTTAGGTTAGGTTAGGTTAGGTTAGGTTAGGTTAGGTTAGGTTAGGTTAGGTTAGGTTAGGTTAGGTTAGGTTAGGTTAGGTTAGGTTAGGTTAGGTTAGGTTAGGTTAGGTTAGGTTAGGTTAGGTTAGGTTAGGTTAGGTTAGGTTAGGTTAGGTTAGGTTAGGTTAGGTTAGGTTAGGTTAGGTTAGGTTAGGTTAGGTTAGGTTAGGTTAGGTTAGGTTAGGTTAGGTTAGGTTTTTTTTTTTTTTTTTTTTTTTTTTTTTTTTTTTTTTTTTTTTTTTTTCTACTTCCTCTGACAGTGGACAGAGACTTTTTATATCTTTTTTGTTTATACGTTTTGATAGTTGGTGCGTTTTCAATATGTGGGTATTTAATTTAACATTTTTATAATAGCCATTTCGTATATCCGTTAATAATATTATCTTATTTTACTATTTTACTACTTTTTCTTAACTTTTATATATGTTGCTATGTATATACTAAGTATATATATATAACATAAATCTCTTCACGTTTTATTTCTTTCAATTATATTTGTTGCTATTTCATTACAATAGTTCAGAAATTCCTTGCCTAGACTTTTATCTTTTACTAGATTTTCAAAATTTTCTATTTTTATGTCTAAATTTAGTTTGTTTTCAGCGTCATATCTTTCTCTCATGTATGCAGGGCACTCAGTCAGGATATGCTCAACGGTCTGGCGTACGCCCGGCTCGCAGAAGCACGAGGGGTCCTCCTTACATTTGAACCTAGTAAGATATTCAGAGAACCCCCCATGCCCTGTAAGTATCTGCGTTATGACGCCTGTGGGTATTATGCGTCTCACGATCCGGTACGCCGCAGCGGCGTCCGGGAAAAAAGCCCTGGTCAACCTTGCTGTTTCGCCGGACTGATACCTGCGGTTCCAGACTCTCAGGGATTCCTGACGGATGTCGCGTTTTACATAAGAGACTCGGCACAGGTCATAGTCCGGTTTTTTCTTAGAGTGCAGAGCAGCCTGCTTCGCTAGCTCGTCCGCGCGCTCATTCCCCTCAAGTCCCGCGTGCGCTTTTATCCAGAACAAGGAAATTTCCTTGTTCTGGAGTCTGCTGAACTTCACATTGTTTCGTGCTTTTACTGCTAGGGGATGAGGAGAGCTTGCGTTGACGACGGTTTCTAGCGCTGCACGCGAATCGCTGAGGATCGCGAAGCTGTTTTCCGCACTGTTGGCAGCCAGTTCCACAGCTTTGCATATGGCCAGAAGTTCCGCCTGGTAGACCGTGCAGTAAGACGGCAGCTTGAGTTTGAGGGCTTTCGTCTCTGTCGCACTATTCCAAATGGAGAGTGCGGCTCCGACTTTACCCTCAATCTTGCTGCCATCGGTATAGATCTTGACTGCTTGCGTGACGTGGTCTCTAACTTCTTGTTGGTTTACCAGGCTAATGAACTCCAGGCGCAAATGTTCCGCTGGGTGTGGTTGCTTGCAGTAGGGAAATCGGCGTTCCACCACAATGTCTCCCAGTGAGGTCCTGGGGGCCCCCCTCTTTGCTTCAAATAATGCGGCCGCTTCTTGTATTCGAAGGTCGAGGGGCAGTAAACCAGCCAACACTAGAGCAGAATTCAGGGAGACAGTGCGGTAGGCACCGCACATCTTCTGAGCGAATCCTCTTTGAACCGCGTTAAGCTGTCTCTGCACTCCAAGTTTCTTCGCTGCAGACGCCCAGGCGCTGGAAGCGTACAGAATGACTGGCTCCACCGTTGCAGTGTAGATCACGCGTATTATCTCCGGGTGGAGGCCCCAGCTTACTCTGGCTGCTCTCGACAACTGCTTGTAGATGTTTAACGCCCTTCTGCAAACATTTGCAACATGGGCGTTAAAGGTAAGCTGGTGGTCGACCGTGAGCCCAAGTATTTTAATCTCTTTGGACATGTCAATGCCTATCCCGCCCATGTTCAGGTGCGGCGTGTCAAATTTCAGTTTTCTCGTTAGAACCATGGCCTTGGTTTTATGAGGCGCGAATTTCAACTTGTTTTTGACACCCCACTCCTGAACATAGGCTAGGGCGGCATTGGCACGTCCTTGGATTTCCAGCGCTGTATCCGCAGCAAAGACCAGCACTACATCGTCTGCAAAAGCCTGGCAGTAGTCGCCTCGCTGTTCGAGTCCAGCCAGCAATGGGTCGAGAAGAAGGTTCCATAGAATTGGTCCGCCGATGGAGCCTTGTACACATCCTTTATTGGTGGTCTTGGTGTATTCTTCACCGGCGTACCGAACCCTCACTATGCGGTCCTGGAGGTAGTGGTCCATAACCCTCCTGAGGTTAACTGGGCAGTTCTCTTCGGCCAGTCGGACTCTAATTGTCGGCCACCATGCGCTATCGAAGGCTCCCTCTATGTCTAAGGATACTACAGTGACGAGCTTTTTATCGTCAATTTTGCTGCGTATGTATTGTATCAAGTCATAGAGGGAGTCCTCGGTGCTTTTTTGGGGCATAAATCCGTACTGGCGAGTGCTCATTCTAGGGATGAGATGCCATTTTAACCTCCCGACCAACATTTTCTCAAAGATTTTACCCATTACTGGCAGAAGGCCAATAGGCCTGTACGACTTGGGGTTCTTATAATCTTCCTTGCCAGGCTTTCGCAGAACGATGACGGTCGCTGTTTTCCAAGACGCCGGGAAGCAACCGAGCTCCAGGCATTTGTTGTACAGGGCAAGGTGGAATGTGGGATCTTTAGAGATGACCTGATCGCAAATATCGGCAGTCAGACCATCTGACCCGGGGGCCTTTTTTGGGTTGAAGCTTCCCACCGCGAATTGCAGCTCTTCTAGTGTAAATGGTGGGTCATGGTACTCATCATGGACCCATACATTTGCAAGGTCAGCTTTTGCTCTTGTGCGGTGGTGGTCAGCGTTTTCTCCACTCTCCAGGTCCTCCGGGTAGAATGTCTCCGCCAGAAACTTGGCCGATTCCTTCGAGGTCATCACTTTCCCATCCTTCACGAGGGGTGTTTCTTCGTGCCTTTTAGCCGTTTTCCCTATCACCCTGTATATTCCCTGCCAAACGCTTTCTTTATCCTGTCTTTCGCAGAAGCTCTTCCAGCTAGTTGTTTGGGCCAAAGTTGCGGCTGCCTCGTATTTATCTCTAGCTTGCAGGTACTCTTCGACTACCTTCGCTCTACGGACTGGTGCTGCGCATCGAATTCTGCGTTTCCTGGTGGTGACGTCTCTTTTGAGCACTGCGAGTTCTTCGGACCACCACGGCATCGTAAGTTTTTCACTACCCTTTTTTCTCTGTAAATTTTGATTGCATGTTTCTTCTATAATTCCTAAATATTTTTGTACATAAGTTTCCAAATCTAATTTATTTTTAATTTTGTCAATTTCATTTTTGTTAATTTTGTTTTCTAATTTTAACTGGTCCATTTTCTCATGAAACTGGATCCAGTTCGCTTTATTAGTTTTGTAAATTCGGGTTGATCTCTGAATATTTATTCCTTTTGCTTTGGTTAATTTTATTTTAAAAATTATGCCGTTGTGGTCCGAATTAACGAGATGCTCATCTACATTCCAGTCCTCCACCAGGGAAATCAGATCCTCTGAGCAGGCCGTCACGTCTATGAAGCTGGTGTACCGCTTATTGCCTCGTATTACGTCGAAGGTCGGGATTTCTCCTTCATTGAGCACCTGCAAGCCCATTTCCTCAAACACGCCAGCCAAATCCTCCCCTCTGTGGTCGACAGTCTGGCTGCCCCACCAGGTGCTTTTGGCATTGCCATCGCCGCATACTATGATAGCTCTCTGCCCTAGTTCTTTAGCTATAAGGGTGAGATGCTCCAGGTATGGACCGAGGGGTTTATCGGGTTCGAAGTAGAAGGATACTACGTTGATCTCCCAGGCGCTGGTTCGGATCCCCACCACCACGATGTTTTCGGTGGTGAGTTTTGGGAACTGTATGACATCGAGGTCATGGTCGAAGACGACGATGGCCGCCTTTACAGTCCCTTCGCCTTGATCAGCGCACTGGAAGACCTTCGCTCCTGCGTAGCTCCTCATACCCCTCTCCCGTCCCACATACGGTTCCTGGAGTAACGCCACTGCAATACTGCGCTTTCCTGCTTCGAGCATAAGCTCATTGGTGGCCAGCTTTTTCCTTTGCAGGTTCGCTTGAGCTATCACGTATGGCTTTTCACTGGTGGGTCTGCCTGGGGTGCCCTTAGCAGTACGCTATGCTGGCCCGAGCCAATGCATCCCATTTGCGCCTTACTGGGCAATCCTGGCTAAACGCGTTGTGGTCAATTTGATCCAGTTTTGCCCGGCTGCAGTTGCAGCACGTTGGGGTTGCATTGGCGAGCCAGTCAGCGCACTCCGTCTTCATGTGGGGGCCCCCACAGTGACTGCATCTGACTACCGTCTCTTTGCAGAATCTTCTGCCATGTCCGTAGCCGAGGCAGAGGGAGCACTGCACGAGTGGGGAGTGATCTTCGACTCTAACCCTCTGGACATCGACGTGCACCGCTGCTGCGTCGATCATCCTGGACCACACTCTGGGGGCTACCCTCATGACCACGTGGCCGGCGTGGGGATTTCTGGCTTTCTTTCTAAAGCGGATCTCCATGCGCATTTCACCCTCGTCGAGTCCCTCAAAGATGTGTTTATTTTGGTTCCTCAGGGCGGTTTTGATGTCCTCATCAGTATTATACTGGAGGACGTCCCTGAGGACCACAAGAGGGTCTTTGTTTTTAATGTCTTCGACGGTGAGCGAATTCTCCGCGTTTTTCAGCCGCTCTTTGACCCTTTGCCTTTCTTCTACTGTGCTGCAACCCACTATAACTTTTCTGTCCTTTACTTTACGTATTCTGTCGATCTTTACCCATCCTTCTTTCGCCTTTACAGCATCTCTTATATGGGTTAAAACCTCGTCCCCTGTGTCGGTTTCATTCTTGGAGGAGACCACAACCGAGTGCAGTGCGGTCTGTTCAGGGATACGCCTCTTTATACTTCCAGTCGCTGCACTCGCGTATGTGGTCTTCTCCAAGGCTTCGTTCTGCTTCTCCAGCATGTTTTTTAGTGTGTCCAGTTTTTCTGAGTTTTTCTTGATGACTTCCCCATATTCCTCTATTCTGCTAATCATTTCTCTTTCTCCTTTTCCTGCTTCCTTTCTCGGTTCGGCGCCAGCGCCGGCTTCCGGCGCAGTCTTTGACTCTGTTGTAGTTGCTGCCTCAGCTTCTTTGACTAGCTGGTACAGTCTGTCAATTGCTTGGGTCACCTCGTTTTTTATGTCTGTCCTGAGGTTACGCGAGTTGCCTAGATGTAATTTGGCTTTGTTGAGGCAGGCTTTCGCCTCTGCGGTTCTGCTGGGGTATTTCGCCTTTCCCTTCAGGTTCTCCATTGCTTCGGCGGATGTTTTGCCTGCGGTGTCTGGGATAGTTTTTGGACGCAATGGAGAGACATCTGTTGGGACTTTGGTAGAGGGCGGGGTCTTAGATTTGGCGTCTTTTTTCCCCAATTCCCATTCACCAATACTGCGCCTTACCGAGGAGTTGCTTGCAACTTTGGGAGAGCCATCCTTCTCTGTCACTTCGAAGGTTTTGTTTGGCGTTCTATACATTTTTGGGCTTGTCAGAGGAATGTGTCAGTAAACAAATGTGTATAAAAGTGGAATTTTACTCAAAGGAGTCTTTTAAGTGCCCAATAGGACACCTGTCCTATGTCAACATAAATATATATAAATGGTCAGTGTAAATATAAATTTACCCTTTATGTGTTATGTATCAGGGGATTTGTAGTGTATACCTGTATGTATACAATGTATGTCTAGGAGGTTAGAGAGGTGTAGAGGGTCTCTCTGACTGTCAATTTTAATAGAGACTCACCGCCTCTGTACTCCAGCTTTATGCCGCCCTTTGTTTTGAGGCTTTCGTTGTGGTACAGCCGATTTGCAAATGCTCGATAAATCGAGAAAGGGCGGGTGGGGGGGGCAAATTTGGGCTCCCCGGATGCAGTTCGCCGAGACCTATCGACCCGTTGAATAATTTTGGGATTTGGAGGAAAATTGAGGAAACGGTGGGGGAAAATTTACTAATTTTTGGGGAAAATTTGGAAAACTCTAGGGGAATTTTATGTTTCTGGTGCCGAAAGTGGGGGTGACGATGCTACTAACACAACAACGGTGAAGGGACAGCGGTATGCATACTGATATGGAAAATAACAATGTATGGTTAGGTTAGGTTAGGTTAGGTTAGGTTAGGTTAGGTTAGGTTAGGTTAGGTTAGGTTAGGTTAGGTTAGGTTAGGTTAGGTTAGGTTAGGTTAGGTTAGGTTAGGTTAGGTTAGGTTAGGTTAGGTTAGGTTAGGTTAGGTTAGGTTAGGTTAGGTTAGGTTAGGTTAGGTTAGGTTAGGTTAGGTTAGGTTAGGTTAGGTTAGGTTAGGTTAGGTTAGGTTAGGTTAGGTTAGGTTAGGTTAGGTTAGGTTAGGTTAGGTTAGGTTAGGTTAGGTTAGGTTAGGTTAGGTTAGGTTAGGTTAGGTTAGGTTAGGTTAGGTTAGGTTAGGTTAG